>CM036562.1:31875000-41875000 GCA_020745775.1 Theristicus caerulescens | reverse complement strand
TTTGGGTTCTCATCACGGATGTTGAAAGTCCTGCTCACTGTGGGTGTGAAGGTGTAAGTTGATGGGGGAGCGTGTGTTTCCGATGAGAACAGTATTTTACCTACCAGTCATAGCTCAGCACAGTGAAAATCTTTCTGCAATGCGTTGTCCTACCGAAACCTAAAAGCTTTTTATGCTTAATTTATCTGATCAGTGTTAAAGGAGGAAGATGTTCTGAAAATACAAAATGTAAGTGCTACTAGTTATAACTAAGGTATTGGCTTGGGGGAAGCAGAGTGACCTCTGGCAGACTGTGTTTCAGCAGGGGGGTTCAGGCAGGAGAAAGACCTTCTGGACTACCTTGCACAGCTGGGCCAGTCTTTGAAGTTGTCTTCAGAAGTGCGTTATAATTGTCTTAGGCTGCCCCCCTGGAGCTTGCCCCGCATCTGAGCACTGGTTGGTCCGTCCCCAGGTAGCAAACGGCATGATGGAGGTTTAGCTCTCAGTGTTTGCCTCCTGCATATGAGAGAAATCAGAGGGAATTGTATTCTGATTTTGTTTATATGTATTTCTGGATCCTGCTTTTTCCAGTACCGGATCAAGTGAAATTATAACCTGGGAGCATATACCTGGGCCACCTCCTGCGGTGTAGGAGTAGGTTTGTACTGTTGTCTGTAATAAAGTCAACTGTTTCTTATTGCATTATTTCGTTAGCACTGAAAAATGAATTTGTGGTGCCACCTTTGGTTCATCTTCGAGAATGAAGCCAGTACATTAATCAGGCTACTTAGATGAATGACTATGCGTATAAAAATGTTCAGGGAGACCTACACAGAGATTTTGTTCATACATAAACTGTATGTCTGCTGTATACATGTATATTATTAGACAGCTAATATAATGATTTCATCAGGTAGGTTGAAATCAACTTATTGCTGCCTTTCAGTCATTACTATTACTTTAATCCAGAGATCTTATATTGTTGGAACTAACAAATATATGTTGCTCCTTACTGCTGAGGTGAGCTGGAGAGATAGCACAATTCTAAATACTTTTAAAAGGAAAAGGCATACACTCAACTGTTTTTTTTTTTAAATAGTATTTTAGTGTACATATAATAAAGATATCATGAAAAATCTAAAATACATGTGACTGATGAAAAGAGAGCCATCCCTTTGAATTAAATTATTCAGGGTTTTATGTTTTGAAGTGAGTTTTACTTATAGAAAATCAACCTTGCTCTCTTTGTATTTCATGCTCAGAGCTTATTTTAATTCTTCATTGTTTCTGTACATTTTTGTGTTTATATTCAGCTGTTTATGTTTGTCAGTGACATATTTGCACTTTTTTTCCTGGACTCTTAACATTTTTGAACAAAAGGTATAAAGATAAATATGCATTATAAATATGCATTTCCATCTCTGTGTCCAAGTGCACACTTATGTGATGGAAGAGCTGTTAGAAAAAATAGAATTAAGATTATGTGAAAATTTTCCCACAAAGCAATTGTAATCTTGCTTTGCTACTCCCGTTTTTTCCGCTGTTTGCAGCGGGGACTGAAGTGATATTTTTCACATAAATGTCTGAAAGGTCTGCTTTTTGAAAGTTATGTGCCTCCTTTTGTACTTTACTTTGGTCTCTACTAGCATCGTAATCCTTCTGTCCAAGATGCGGCAAGAAAATGAGTTCAAGGTCTTTAGATATAAGTTATGTATTCCATTTTCTTGCTGCTGTTTGCAGTTTTGCATGAGGAATCCTATCAGAAGCAGCTACAATGGATCTGAAGTGAGGTTAAACAACCCCCCCTTTTTTTGTTGTTGAGGGACTGAAGGGGGAAGAGGCAAGAAAGTAAGCAAGTAGAAAGATGACTGGGGAACTGAGATTTGGAGTTCTGGTGGAGGAGGGATGGAGGGAGTCCAAGGGTATTTGGAGATGAGGGAAGAAAGAATCATTCAGCAAAACTACTTTTGAAGGGGAAGAGAGCCGATAGCTAGTGTTGGGGGGCTGTTCCTGCCCATGCTGGTGGTCTCTGGGGTCGGCTGGAGTCTGAGAGCCGCTATATGCAGAAGTTCACGCACTCAACATGCTCCTGCTTTAATGAGTTCTCTTCTCACCAAAACCTCATCAGATGAAAGAGGGGAACTACTCCCATGTTTGCTTACTTTCTTGCCTCTTCCCCCTTCAGTCCCTCAACAACAAAAAAAGGGGGGGTTGTTTAACCTCACTTCAGATCCATTGTAGCTGCTTCTGATAGGATTCCTCATGCAAAACTGCAAACAGCAGCAAGAAAATGGAATACATAACTTATATCTAAAGACCTTGAACTCATTTTCTTGCCGCATCTTGGACAGAAGGATTACGATGCTAGTAGAGACCAAAGTAAAGTACAAAAGGAGGCACATAACTTGGAGGAAAACCCCATTCTCTTCTGCAACCCCACTTACTATATCTGTCCCACATAGTGCTCCCATTTTCAGTTCCACTACATATACTCATTAATCCACCCTCCATGGCTTTCCACATGTGTGCTCAGACCTTCAGGCTGTGCCTGCAAGGAAAGTGTTGGAAACACAAGGACAGAAGATTTCTTAACTGTTCCCCTAGCTGATTCAAAGGCTTAGCACAAAGCATCAGTAAAAGATCTTAGACAAATACAGTCTTCTCACATGTTTGTTTATGATAGGCATGTCTATTAACTCTTCGGTCTCCACTGTGCCCACCCCCTGCAAAGCACCAAAAGTTGTCAGCGCAATGATGGACCCTCTGTTAATAGACATTTGTAGAGGGGATCAGACATACATGGGTTTCACCATTTCATATTGTGTCTTTCTATTGGAGATGAAGCCATCAGTGGAAACCCACAGGCTTTCTAGGGGCAAAAAAAGGATTATTGACTGCTTTACAAATACTGAATCTGTTGGGCTGTGAGGCTTGAGGAGTGTTCACATGCTGGACTAAAAGGAACCTGGAAGTCTTGACATGGCTTCAAAAGCAGTCCCTTCAGCTGGGGAGAAGTCAGCACTGACGACTGAATCAGTACAGTGGCATCCTATGCGTTTCAATTGAGTAGAGGAAAGGGTGGAGAGACCCAGGGAGACCAATATTTTGCAGGAGGGATTGCCAAGTGGCTACTGTAGGCCACAGTATAATTAGTGAGTCTTATTCAGGAAAATGTCACCAATATTTATAAAAATACAGATATGCCAGGCATTGAGTACAGCTTGCATTTTTAATTTTGTACATGCATAAATAAGTAAAATATTATCGAACTTAAACCACATCAAACATACCATACCGCTGTCCTTTCCTAGCCCACTCAAATTCACTTAAAACTCTTTCTCCGAGAAAGTCATGGGGAAAGATAAACCTAAAAATGTATTTGGAAGGTCAGAAGGACTCTCAGATTGGAGGGTGTGAACTCAAAGCCTGAGAGTTTTGTAGCAAAAGGTATTACTCCTGTTGCTTTCATCAAGGATATATTGCCCAGGTATGTCCTCTAATGTTAACACGTGTCAGGTCTCATAAAGTCTGAGATGCAGCTTATAAAATAAGCGGATCTTTAGGTCATTCGGTGCCTCTGGATCAAAAGCAACACCTTGGATGGCTTCTAGCATTAAACTGGAAGGCATCGCAGGTTATAGGAGCACAGGTGCAATGGGATCCCCAAGGAAGTGGTGTAGAGTAAAGCAATAGCATGAGGCAAAGTTCAGGCTGAGGGTGTTGGTGTGATTACAGGGAGGAAAGAGGAATAACATGAGCTCCTGGTGAGCACGAAAAGTTGGCGAAGCAGCAGAAAACCCAAGCATGGGTGAATACGTGCATGTGGAAGGGAAAGGGGACCAGCTGGCCTCTGAGCGGTGGTGTCCGTGGGTCCCTGATAAGGTCAGCTTTGGAAGGCTGGTAATTGGTTCCAGCAATTACCAGCAGCCCTGAGAACCGCCGCTCAAACTTCGGGAGCCCTGTGACAAATTGAAGCTGACTGCTGGTGAAGGAGTATCGACTTCCCATTTCTAAACAGGGGGATCATTAGTCAAGAAAAGCATCTTTTAATTACTCGCAGGAAGGGGGGAAAAAAAAGGAGGAAAAAAGGAAAAAGATCTTTCAGTATGGATCCTGCAACAGCTGCCATTTTTTTTCCAAGTGTATTCAATATTAAATTTATTGTCTTGGAGGGGAGGGGGTGAGCAGGGAGAGTTTGCCTGCGGTCGCTCCTTTGGTAATGTGGGTTTAATTTGGAGTGAGAAGTCAAATTAGAGTAAATCAATGTTGTGACAATTAACTGGGTCTAGGGATGAGATCAGGATTTTCCCCTCTAATTGCTATTATTTAAGCACACTCTTAAAACATTGATTTGAAGTGGTGCAACACAGGAGTAGCCCAGTGGGGCGGGGGCAGAACTGCTCCATGGAGGAATGTCGGAGATGTGGTGAAGCCAGCTTGGGGAGTCTGCGCCATGTTTCGCCTGGGCCTTTTGCACTGGTATGTAGATCTCCTACCAGATATTTAGCTTTCTTCTGGACACACCTCATGTGCTTTGCTTTCTCCATGTACTATTCTTGCCCATGTGGCTTCTCGTTTTTAGACTTGCTTGCCACCACCAACTTCCTAAGATGTTGTTGGCCTTTTCCAAATGAGATGAGCTGCCACCATCCCTCTGCCTGCCCCAGGAGGTGATGATCTGCTCCCTGGCCCTCACGCTCTTTCTCTGAGCTCCCAAGCTCTCCATCTCTGTCTCACTGCAAGTACTGGGATGTGCCAGCAATGAGGCCACCTCCCCCAGCTGGAAGCTGCTGGCCAAGAGGAGGGAGAGCAGTGCGATATCCAGGCACCATCCCAGCCATGCTGTTTGTTCTCTTGCTGAAGCGATGCTGAATATTTGCATTAGCTATGTGTAAACTTTAAAGTTGAAGGGCTCCACCATTTCGGCATCTTTTTGAGAACATTCCTAAATAGAAAGAGCGTCCGTCTCCATTAAAATGTATTTTTAAAGTGAGGGATGAGCGGTTAGTAGAAGCTCAGGCGTAGTTTCAAGCTCTGCCGAGGCAGCCCCACGCAGCAGCTCTTTAAGTGGAGCTTGGAGGTTGGAGCATCTGCTGCAATTTTGCTCAGGTAGTCTGTTTGCATAGCAGTCACGCTGTTTATTCTAGTTACCAAAGGTTACAAGAAAACAGAGAGGTTCTTAATGCTGTCTGAGAAGTCTGGAGTTGGGAGCCAGCAGTGTCAGGAATTGACTTTCACCTTAAGACGTAAGATCCAGTTTGATCCCTCGCTCACTAATGAACTGAATTTAATGGTGTCAGAAAAAACATTATGCAGCTTGACTATATTTAGCAGACTTTTACAATCCTAAGCTGAAGCCTGGCTTGCCGTTTTGAGGCTTGAGTCCACTATGCTGAGCGTGCCCTGGTTTCTTGGGGATAACCGGGGAGCGACTTCTATGAAAAATATTAAACCATGCCTTCTTTTTTTTGTAAAAATAATTAGTCCTTCATTATAGACAGTACAGATAAAGGGCAAGCCTAGGGAAACTGTGTAAAGATCCCAGTATCGTATCCTGAATCTTGTAGGGATGCTCCACTTCATCTGTCTCTCATTTCTTGTTCCTTTTGGCCATCCGATTGCTGTTATAGTCCTGTTGGTCTCCGATTCCTGGCATAAGGCCGCAGCATTACAAATGGGGCCTGGGGGAACATCGGTACCTGTCTATACGCAGTTGTCAGGTCTGGTTTCTTAGCGGTTCTTGGCCTGATGAGGTCAGTGTTTTGTGCCTTTTGAATGCTCCTCCATGCTTGACACCTTTCCCATTTCAGAGGTGGGGGAAGGGTGTTTTTAAAAATAAATAAAAAAATTAAAAAAAAAAAAATATTTTATTGTGAAGGGCTGACCAGAACCCATCTGTAGTTGGGTGGCATCTGCTCCCCACATGTCACTTCCCTCATTAACAAGCAATTGAATTAATTAAATGCTATTCAGAACACGCATAACAAGCTACCGGCAGTGTCCAAATTAGCACTGATAATCAAGGATGATTTCCTTTATTATCCTGCTAAGTGGTGTGCAGGCTCTGATCTCCCTGTCTGCCCTCATCTATTTACATACCCCCAGCTTCTGCCTTTAGAAGCTGAGGTTATCTTACCTAGTTAATTTGCCACGATCACCAAGCATGGCGGATTGATATTCCTGCCTCTGCTGAAGCAACCCCCCCCCCCTTTCTCCCCCTTTCCTTCCTCCCCAAGCCTGGTCCTTTGTATCTCAAGCTCACTGATAAATTAAAAGCCACCCCTGTGGTCTCTCAAGTGAGTAATAGAGGCAGAAATTTCATTTTGCAACTGGCTGATTTAATGATCCAAAGGGTAATTAATGGCCTGATTATCTTAATGTTAAATATGTCCGGCAGCAATTACTGTGACCTCCCGCTTGTCAAGGTCCAGGCTATGCTCTTCTTTCAATTAAGTTCTCTGGGGCTTAATGGTATGAATAAACTCCTCTGATTCTATCATTCCGGACTCTGAGATTTAAGCGAGCTAGGGGCTCGTTTGGAGTTTTAATCAGCCCGTCTTCTACTTGAGTGATCAGAGTTAACAATTATAACAAGGACAGTTTAACTTTCTTTCTCCCCCCCACCCCCCCACTACTTCTTTATATTTTTATTTTATTATTTTTTTTAAGCGCTCCGAGGGAATTTTGTTGGCTGCAGCAGCAGCTTTGCTTAGGCTAGTCTCTCCCTATATAAATTATCATGTGAATGCTGCTGTTTTTCCATTTGACAGGCTTAATTAATTGGCAGGAGCGCCCAAAAATGACAGTGCCACTAATTGCAACTCCAAGTCCATTTCTGTCATTGCGGCACGCTTGTCAGCGGGCATGCCCCGCTCCTCGCTGCGGCCGGAGTTTGTTGACGTTTTCCATTTCGGTTTTCACATCTCGTCGGGGAATGTGATGGGATGTGATAGCCCAAGATGTGCCTTTGGGTTTTCCAGGCATGCAGTTTGTGTGCAAGAATGACATTTACTGCCAATAAAGTTTAGACAGCTGGGCTTCTGCCCACCCAACAGCTGCTGGGGGACTTAAGATTTGACTTAGGATATTTCAGCAAGTCCTATGAACAGGGGAGACTTTGGGAAGGAATTCATTAAAAGGAAAAAAAAAAACAACACAACAACAAAAAAAAACCAGCAACAAGCCCTGGGAGTCGTAACTCACTCCTGGTCTTTCTGGTGGCCAAACTACACTGAACAGCACATCTCCCAATGAACTGGAGTTATATTAGCTCTGTTTTGGACAGCAGATATTTTGTAAAGATAGTGAGGAAAACATATAAATTATTAGTTACAAGAGTATTGTGTTTTCAAATGCACACATAAATAAAAAGACTTGATTCATTGCTGCCAGTAAACGAAAACCTTTTGCCGTATGGCTGTAGAAATGAACTGATTCTGACATGCTAGATTGCATGCTTTCAGATTAGAGTAATTGTAATTGTTTTAAAATTAAATTTTAAAAAAAAATAAAATTTGTCACTTACGAGTAGCTTCCAGGAAATGCATCTAATAAGAATAACTAAGTGAGGCAAATGAAATGTCAGCTTGGGTGGCGGCTGGTCGGATTTCACCATTTGGAGGCCTCAAAAGCTCAAATGCAATACTCCAGAGATGAAGGTTAATAGTAGTACGATGTATTTTATTGTCCTTGTAGCTGCTTGGCAGACCTTGTCATCCAGGAGCTGATCCGGTAAAACACTGGTGCCTACATAGCAGTGTGGTAGATGCCTGGATGATTAAAAATAAAAACAAAACAACAACAAAAAAAAACCCTCGACCCCAGTTGTCCAAGTTAATGAGTGCTTTAGATAAAATGCTCCCTGGTTCAATTGCACGTTTCTTATGTGCAAATCTGTCTTTGATAAAAACTCAACCATTTTGTAAACAGAAGCCCAGTTTGTAATTATTATTATAATTGTCATTCTCCTTGTTGCCTGTGAAAGAGAAACCTGCAAAGGAGGAGAATTTCTGTCTTCTTCTGCAGTACATTAGTACTGCAGTATATTAGTATTTTACACCTCTGCTTTTTAACAAATGCTCTATTTATATTTTTTTAAATCTAAATAGCATAGGTACCACTTCTATTAAATTCTCTGAATACTTAACTTGTATTTGTATATGGACCTGACACATTGCTCTCTGCATTCATACCTCACATGGAGCATATATACATGGTATGTGGGTGCTGTGATGGAGTATGTTATGGACCCAATGGCCCATGGTGAGCGGAGATTTTCAGTTACACTGGGTTTATGGTATTTGCTTTTCATCTTGCTTACCAACTGTCATCTGGACAGGTTGCCCCAGTATTGCTGGTGTAGTCTATAGAGTTTTTGGAGAGAAGAGCTAAAGAAATCCTCATTGCTTTTGTCTTTTTCTGACTTTCTCTGATGTCTCTCGTGTGTTAGACTGTCCATGCATCCATTTGTTGTTTGTCCTTTGGAAAATGTTTTTGAAGAGGACAGGGGAGAATAATGTGTTTTGGCCTTGTTTCGATACCTGCTAGCTAAGATACCTCCTAGATAAGACACTAAGATCCTTCCTCAAACCCAAATTTTATGGGTATGGTGACAATACAAAGATGAAGATCAGAGTAGTGGGCCAGAGGCAATGGTCAAGCTTTGAATACTGAACTAAAGATAAAAAGAAGGGAAGGGTCTTCAAGGGGCCTTGAAAGAGAAGACAAGTAGCCTTGCTTTCATACAGTACAACTGGGTTGCACGGACTGGGCAACAGTCCATATCTTAGCAGCTTTTTGCCATTTTCTGACAAGTCCTGTGACAGGATTTCCAGGAATTGTGGAAAACAGTCACCCCTTGTTTTTGAAGGTAGTTTTCAGTGTTGATGAAAAAATGAGAAACCCACTCTGAATACTCCCAGAAGACCTGAAGACAGACATCCTTGAGTGTATTAAGCTTACAAATCAGAGCTGCTTGAGGACATCTTGCCTCTTGAGGTTTCTGCAGTAGGAGAGGTGATAGAGACTGAAATATTTTACCTTGGAGGTACAATCAACTCAAGGTACCTTTATTCTGCTGAGATTCTTGACAATTTTTGGTTCTATTTTTGTGTGTATTTGGCTGCCACACTGAAAAGCACCAAGTTAAGCTGAAATTCCCTAAAAAGGATGTTGATGAGCTGTTACACTTTGGGAAATCTAGGATTTGAGTTCAGGACTCAAGCAAAGAGGATTTCTTTCTATTGTATGAACAGTGATGATTGAGACATTGGGGAGATACATTGGGAAGACAGTATTCATAAGTCAATAATCAGCTGTCAGAAAAAGTGATTTTTTTGCTTGCTAGAATAATAATCAGTCTGTTGGTTGAGTGCCTGTTCTAAAGGCCTCAAAACAGCGTAGTCTCTTGGCTTCAAAGTTAATTTTCAGTTTAGATATGGACCGATTATTTCTTGTTTTGTGTTAGTTCTCTCCCAGACACCTAGCAGTGCTAGAGAGCATCTCAAATTTGAAGACCAAAGAAGAAGACGACCACTGCTTGTCCATAAGCTACTTGAAAAGATCAAAACAGAACTTACCAATAGAGAGAGCACCATCGCTGTGTTTATTAGAAACTACTTGGGCCAATGTTTAACTGTGGTACTACAACAGAGGAATGAAAGAGCTAATTAGAACTAAGAGATTAATTTCAAATGAGAAAAAATTGGATATTGTATTTATAAATTGAGGGGGAATATGGCTTACATCAAGCTTGTGGCCAAAGGCCAGTACCACTTAAAATGAGTCAGATGCCAGCCACTGTGGGTTAGTCTGTCCCCAGAAAATTCCTTGATACCTTTATAAGCATTTAGAAAGAAAGTAGAAATGAGACTCAATCGCATGCCACAGCAAATTCAGCAATTAGAAAAGATGGACAACGGTACCTATATGACAGTGGCATTTCCCATCCCTTGGTGACTATAGCCTTCCATCCATCTAACTGCAGCCCAAAATCGTTGCAGACTTGCAAAGGGACAGGTCCATAAGCAAATGCTGTATTTCAGTCCAGAAGCTAGACCAGGATGATGGTTAGCTGTTCTGCAAAAGTGCAAAGACCAGGTAAGTTAGTTTTCTCTAGGGTCTTGAAGAGATCTGGACGCCTTTTACTGAGAAAGCAGCATCAGGCTTGGGTAGTGTGGTTTATGTGCTGAAAGAGACCATCCATCTTTCCCTCCCTCCACTGAGAACCACGTTTCTGTCCTTTCCTCCATCATCATGCAAGCATGAATGTGGTCAGCTCATGGATCCCATCAAAATCTATAGTTTTGGTGCATTAGGTTTCTTCTGGTGCAACAAACCGGTCCCTACCACTCTGCAGCCTGTGTGAGCACTGTATCAATGTAAAAGAAGTGGTGGGAGTTCATGGCCAGGGGCGAGGGGGCAGATGGAGGCAGATCAGCCCTTCCAGCAGCAGCCCGCAGTTAGAGCAGATTAGGCATAAGGTGAAACAGCGCCCTGCTATTGCTCATTTGGATCAAAGTGCAGATTGGTGGTGAATAGTTCTGAATCAGGTACCAGGTAGACCCTAGAGTACATTTTCTCCTGATATATTTTGAAAAAATAATAATAAAAATTGCTACCTTGCCAGGCTTAAAATTGGCTGCATGGACTGGAGATTGAAACCACACTAATCATGAGATGTTATTTATGGTGCTTATTTTAGCTGTCTAAGATGAAATACCTGAATTAGGAGTACAGTGTAGTGCAGCTTTGCATTCTGAATTCTGAGATGATGCAAGTGTAGTGTAGAGTAGTATTAAAAAAAACACAAAACACAACCACCAGAAACTTGATTAAGCTCATGTGCTCCTTATTTTCAGGAGCTAGCATCTATCAGATTGGATGGGTTTTTACTGGGATGGCAACAGATACTTCTGTGACTCTGGGAGCAACTCCTTGTTCAAAAACACCGAAATTATTGAACTTTGCAACAGAACATTTGCAGGGGAGTACATTTACATTAGCTAGGCTTACTTGAACCCATTTTTTATCATTTACACTGAAATTAAGTTCCACCCTCTTCGGTGTATGTGTGCACGCACATATCTGCTACTCTACAGTACCTGAGGAATAAATATGGAGAGGTTCATCTTAAACATGGCAAGCTAAAAGCAACTGAAAAATTAAATTTACTGTATAAAGCTTTGGGCAGCCTTACCAAAGCGATCTTTGCCCTCACGGTCTTTAATAGTAGCTATTTTATCGGTTATTTCCAAAACGAAAAGCATTTAACACTTGTGTTGCTATCGAAATTCAGGCGTTTGTGAGGCTGAAACTTGTAATAATAAAAAGGCAAAAAAAAAAGCAATTGAGGAAAAAAATGCCAAATGCCAAGCATCAGCTATTACGAGGTCCCTTGGGTCAGATCCGAAGGCTCGTCTATGAGATGCATTCAACTTTGGAAAGTATTGTAAGTCGAGCACTTGCTGCTGCTGAGGAACTCAGCAGAGCTGCTTAGCTGGGAAGGAAAATATCCAACATATTAAAAAACCACATATTTTGTTAGAAAGAGAGCTTATGTAAAACATTTTCTTTTTATTTGAAGCTTTTCTTTGTACTTGGTGTTTAACCTGTTCTTTTCATTTCTCCTGCCCTAAGGTCGTGGCTGTCTCTCTGTATGTCAGGTCTTACCAAACAAAGTTGTTTAAACATATAATTCAAATTGGTTGATATATGTGGCATAACAGCAGTTACTCTAAAGCCAGTTTATTCCTGGTTTGTGCTGCTGAAGCTTTATTACATAAATTATTTTTAAAGTTTCTATACACTTTTTCTGCTGTTAAGAGATATACAAACCAATTGTGGTTAAATATGAGGACAGGCTGTTGCTGGTTAGGCTGGGAGCCTGGGAAGGTGGTCCTCATGTTATCTTTTTCTGGGCTTAACTTAGATGGGATGTTATCAGAAGGTTGTGTTGCATGGACAAGAAGTTTTTGGTAGTGGTCACTAGTGATGGTGGTAGTTATGTTCCTTCATCCTCTCGCATTGTTTTTGACCATTTCAGCCCTTTGGAGGTTGTTTGGATGGCAGATCATTTTGTTTGAGGTTGTGGTACGGCAGGGAAAAGAGCATGCCTAAAACCAGCGGTGGCGATGCTTAACAGTACTTTAAAAAAAGGCAGTGCCTTGCCGTGCTACTGGTGGCTTTGCTGGCCGGTGACACTAGGCACAGAAGCAGCAGCATGCCTTTGCTTTGGTCGTGGCTACAGAACCTGCAGGGCTCCATAACAGTAACTGTGACCAACTTTCTCTCTTTTGTGATTTTTTTCCTCTTTTTTCCTTTGTTTAAGACTGAGCTTTGTTTCTGGCTCTGCAGGAAGCTGGTAGCCTATGGCAAGGGACTGGGGAGATAAGACTTCAGTAAGATAACTAAATGAAAAGGGCAGCAGTGAAAAGATGGTGCTGGCTTTTGACTGGACTGAAACTTGATATACACATCAGCCCAAATGCAGTTTCCCCACAGCTCTCAAATATTATCCATTTGTCAGAGGCAATGCGCTTACTGCTGGATTGTTAGATGTGCGGGTGCTGGTGGGGGAGCCAGCAGCGAACCCCTGAAAGAGAAGAGTGACCAGAAGAAATAAGACCACCATCACTCCAGCTTTAAAGTAATTAAATAGCAGGCTAAAATGTGTTGAGGTGAACACAGGTGACGAATCGGAGCCTTTAGAGGGTAGGAATTAGAGTGAAATGAAATGCCTTACTGTGCCTATTAACTAGATTGTGCAGACAGTGCAAAGTCCTGTCACTGAAGCATTTTTTGTGTGAGTCTGCAGAGACATACAGTAGTGAGAAGAACCCATCTCTTAATAATTGGTAAGCCTCAAAAGGTACGGATGGGATATGCTTCAAAAAGTCTTCATGCTGAACAGATGATTATGTCATGGCCTAGAAATCTCCCAGCTAACTTTTCTTTTTCCCAAAAAGATTTAAATTTCCCTGGTTTCATCCAGGTCAGAATTTCCAAGTGATGCTTTTGTTGTATTTTCACTTCTCTACAGCACCAGCCAGACTTGGAAAACCAAGGTGCATGCACAATTAAATCACAACCTCAATTAACACTTTTAAGATTCCTCTGCAAGTGGAAAGAATAGGATTGTGTCACTCTGTACCAAAACTGAAGGATATCTTCAGCCTCCAACTTGAGATAATATCCAGAAACTGACTTTTTTCCTTTCTCATCTCAAGAAGCAAAAATTTGCAGCTTCTAATCCTTTGCTAATTACATGCGTGTGCTCCTGTCTGAGCCTTTCCAGACCAGATCTGCTTTGGCCACTTGTGCAACTCGCGCAGCTCAGACCAGTCATAAATAGATACCTGAAATTTCTTGGATTGGCCTGTCGCATTAAGGCAAAAAAGAGGGGAAAAAAAAACGCTACAGAAATTAAAGTTGCTTGTTCAGTCCTCCAGTCCAAAATAGAAGTTCTAATGGATTTAAAATATTATTGCAGTTGCAATTTTGAGAAGTAGGCAGAACTGCAATTTTGATTGGTATAGGTGCACCCAGTTTCAGCTGGCTGCTGTGGACACCATCAGCAGTGGGAGAGTATTGGTATAGGTCAGTGCCTGCTTTGGCTGGCATTCCTTGGGGGAAGACAAGGATTTACTGGTGTGCCCGTGCTGTATGCACACTGCAAGTGATCCGCATACATGGTCTCTGGGAAATGTCCAACCCTTCACCCGTGCATGGGGTGACTACGTGCAGCATGGGTTTATTGCACACAGCCTTTCCTTCCTGTTCAAATCATCAGGTGTCTGTGAGCCTAGAAGGGTTGAGCACTGCTGCCTTCGATAGGGCTGGCCAGTAATCTCCACTGCAATCTATAAAGGAGGACAGGTTTCCTGACTGGAGAGATGTAGACCGTGGTCTGCAACATGCTAATGGGCTGTGGTGGTCAGAAGAGCTGCCCATGTTCTAGCTAAGGATCGGGCTCCTTTTAGACACACAGTGAAATCATTCATCTTATCAGGTCACTTCTGGAAATACTAGCCATTCCCTCCTGTAAAGTCTTATGTTCAATTATAATTTGGCTGGATCTTGTTCACTTTCTTATTTAAATAGAAATCCACTGGCACTAGCATTTTGCAGACAGATACAGGTTTTTCTCCATGGATCCAGACTGTAAAATATTGCTGAGTTTGCATGTTAAAGAACCATGTTAATAAAAAAAAAAAAGAGAGGGAGAAAAAGAGAATATCCCATAGCTTCAAATGTGAGCAGGGTAGGAGCTATGCAGAGTCAACTTGCTTTATACTTTTAAGAGTTCACCAGCCTCATTGCTTGGCTTATTGCTCTAGGGCAAGTTAATTAAAGCCAACGGAGAATTTAAAATTGGGGAAGGGGAACATTTCTTAATTATGTTGTGGAATTTCTCTCTAATTCATGTCCTTTCGAAACTCAGTCTTTGTGAAGCCCCTTGCCTGGGGTACCCCATGCAGATCAGCCCCAGGACCAGTACAGCAGCGTGCAGCTGGCACACAGGTTTGCTGGTGCCTCCATGAAACATATTTGGAGGCTAGATAAACTCAGCTGTGTAAGATCCCTTTGAGATGCAAGGTATCCATTTTGTATGACTGATGACAGTTCTGTTACAAATAAGTCACCAAGATTTTGAATTTTCTTCATGTGGACATAGCGTGGTTTCACGTTTACAAGGGGTCTTAGGGTTTTTGGAGGGGAGGCATGGAGAATCAGACTAGACTTAGGGATGTGCAGAACATGCAAATGGAAAGTTCGAAAAGAAATGAGAGAAGAGAGTGTCCAGAAAGTGACTCTGCTGATAAAGTTTTGGAACAATTAATATATGTCCAAATCCAATGTTTTAGCTGGTGTTTGTTGTCACATTTGCATTTTTTGTGGTGCCAGACAGCTTGTTGCATACCAATGTATGTGTTAAAATGTGGAATAAGAGAGGGAAGAGAACATGAGACGTCACAGTATAAATTTTACTGTAAGCTTCAGAAAGGATGTTTCAGTAGTGTGAAGAAACTACCCTTCAAAAAATGACCAACATCAAACGTGATACTATATTAAGCGGCAAGTGCATGTGACATCCTGGGGGGGAGAGAGGCTTGATTTGTATTTTTCACAGTTGAGATGTGGCGGACCAACTCACTGCCATAGTGGGACATGCAGGAATCAACCCAGTCTACAAGGAAGGCTTTCAGGGTAAAGCAAAAAATAGTATTGACGGCCCAAGAGTAATAAAGTAATAAAAAAAAAACCTGGTTTTATTATTCCTCAGAGTAGTGATAAATAATTTGGGCTAACAGACAGAGCTTCTTGTATTACAGAAAGGTGTATAATGCACCAGAGCTCCAGCTCACTGAGCAAGAACAAGACTATATGTTTCTGAGGAGGGGAATGGGATGCAGTGCCTGGCTTCTCTGCCGGGAAACTGGTTGAGTCTCAAGTTAATCACAAGAATAATTTGTCAAGCAGTATTTAATGGACAGCTTATGATCGTGTATGTGGGCAGGGTAGCTTGTAAATTTGAATGTGCCTATTTTCTTTGACAGCAATCAATAACTGTGCTGTTTATTAATGTACTTTGAGAGGTCTTCTCAGACTTTTTATGATCGGTCTGGGCTCTCTCAGATCAGTCAAAAAGAAATGACAAAGCAGAGCAGGACTTCTGTGTTTACAATCAATATTGTGCTTTTGTTTTCATGCAAATAGAGGAATTGTAATATGCTTTTGCTCGGGGCCTGTTTATACCGCTCAGTGCAAGGCAGCAGACTTGGTGACAAGGGTTGGATTGCAAAGTAGGTGCCAAAATCTGCTTGGACTGGAGCAGGCACTAGTTTGGTTCATGGGACGGTCTTGGTGCACACAAACAAGATTCCCTTTGGAGAAATGCAACTAGAAGCTCCACGTGCACCCGAAGTGCTCCAGACCCTACTTTGAACCTGAGAGTCCAACCGGTGCTTTGAACCTCTTGCACAGTGGGGAATATTTGATTCAAAGGATGAGGCTCGATCAGTTAAAGGTAACACCCCTGGATCATTAATATATAGGGTCCTTGGCACCAGCTGCTCCCACCTACACGTCTGTTCCTATTGTACCTGTTTATTTGCCAGTGTAGGCAGAGCCTGAGTTTTCCACAGAAAGCAGTAGATTGAATTATGCCACCTGGCCCAAACCCAGCAATCAGCTCTCATTTGAAGTGCTTGCTTCCAGGTTTCCTCAGGGTTTGCAGTATAATTTGGGGGCCTTTTGCTAATGTCCAGTTCTTGCTGGCCTCAAAGTATTTGATTCTGGGTTTTTAATGGAATTTTGATAAGTACAGTTTTGTCTGAGGTATGTGTATTTACCAAACCTATATTTATCAAGCAGAGCAAAATAATATATAAAATACATAAAATAGGAAATATTATTTTATATATGTAAATGGTGCCCTTTCACTATTACTTCAACATTCAGGAAAACTAGTTTCACTGCTTTAAAAAAAAAAATTAAACATTTTCTGGAATATGCAGTTTTTATCCAAGAGTGCATTGGGTAGCAGTTTGCAGAGCATGTAAATAAAACTTGGCTCATTTGGGAGGGGGGTTAAGAGAGGGGTGCATCTCGGGCCTCAGTTAAAAATCTGAGCTTCCTTTAAGCCAGAACTACATCAGCAGTGAAAGTGCGATAAGACTCACAGTAATTGAGCTTGACACAGGGATCAAGGTGGGTATGTGTCATGACCATAACTTGCCAAAATAGAAAGGGAATTTCGGAGAAGAGCAATAAGAAAGATTTCAAGTCTTCAGTGAGTATCTTCAGGAGGAGATGCTTAAAGGGGTTAATGAAGTTATAATAATTGGGGGGGGTGGGTGGAGGGGTTCTTGGGCATTTGGAGGAGATACGCTCCTTGGAAAAATGGGTTCCTGTAGTTCAAGAAAGTGCTCCTAGGAGCAGGGGATGAAATTGAGAGGAAGGGTTTGGACTGGTTACCTTCCTGTGCAGTCATCTCCCAGGGAAAGCAGTGAATCCCACCGCTAGTAAACACATGATGGGGAGCAAGGCAAGGGACCAGATGATCTAGGTGACCTTTACTTTCTAGATTCGCTGAATCTCTGATAAGGAGTCTCACAGCATTCAGCAGCTATAGCAGATTTTTAAAATATTTCTTCCTGTTTCATGTTGAGTCTTCTGTCACTCCAGAAGACGACAGAAATCAGCTGAAATCAAGATCTAATTCCAGTGCTCTTTCCTCCCATGTTCCCTGCTCCCCTTTTGCATCCGCTGGATGTCCATTTCTGTAAGTTCTCCCTTCAGAACAAACCTATCATTTTTCACCACAGGATATTTACAGCTTCAATCAGTGCCAAATTCAATTGGCTTCTGATCTCATCGCTGGAAGTTATAGATGCAGATATTATTTGCACTGCGGTTAATTATGGAGCAATCAAACTTTGGCTTTTCCACTGTAATTTCCTCTGCCAGCTAATTTAATTAATCACCCCCAGCTCAGCTCTTCCAGCTGCGACCGGCAGGGTCATTAATTAGACATGTGGTGGTAGCTCATAGACCAGTTCCTGTTAAGGGGCTGCTGCCCACTTGATCTCTAAGGGAGCAATAGCTTTTTTTGAAGCATCCAGGCAGGATTCGAGGTAGCTGCCAGGTTATTGTATTCCTCAGAAGCGGAAGTGATTCCCAAAAGATGGACTGCAAGTAAACAGCAGGATTGCTGGGACTGCCAGCACTCAGCTCAGCGGGCGTGGTTCAGCAAGGCAGGACTGGGGTCAGTTCCCCACCGAGGTGCGATTTAGGGTCTGATCTGGCAGTTCTCAGTGGTCCATCCTTTCTGGTCTGATCCAGGAGCTAAAAAAAAATGCTCAGAAACCTGGTAGACCTCCTTCTGACTGTTTGTGGGAGCTGCCTGGCTTTTGTCAGTTGGAAAATAAAAAATTTCCTAATGCAGACAAGAAATTAAAACATGCATTTTAATTGCCAGATCACATCAATAAGAGGAACATTTTTGTTCACTATAAAAGCCATACAAAATAACCAGCTAGGTCTGTCACATTTTTTGGATCTCAGAATAATCAGTAATTATTATTTTTCTGAGGGTGGCAGAACCTTTTGCAGTAGACAAAATGGGTTGATTACTTACAGCTTAAGAATCTCATCCTGAACATTATCAGCAGAGGGCAAGTGAATTGGGTCATGTGATGGCCCAGCCTAATAGCCCTGGAAAGTCCAAGTATTTTGCAGGGAAGACAACAGATCCTTAGTCTTCGCTCTTGCATGGTCTGTTTTGATAGTCTGCTATAACAGATCCTGCCGTTGGGTTCTACTCTGCATCTGAAATATCAAAGCATCCTCCAAAGGCACCATGTTCTCAGCCTGCAAATGCAGTTGTAAGCATCCTTCGTTTTATTACCAGGATATTCTTTATCCTCCTTGGAGTGCCAGCAAAGCCACTGGTGTTCCCATCACACCACATATTGGTTCTTGGAGTAGGTAAGCTGGAAAAGCTGAAAATCACCAGGATAGTTGTAGCTCTCGAGCAGCTTTTTCAACAACATACGACAGCTAGCTAGTTTTACTGCACTTTGATTTTGAACCTGTTGCAAAGCTGTCATTTCTAATCAGTGCATCTGTCTGCCAGCGGTAGATTGCTGATGGATTAGTTGGAGTCTCCCCCACTTCTTTTCAGAATAGACAAACTGCGCTCAGGACAACTGTTTTAATCATCTTGGGTCACAAAGCCTCCTTTCAGACTCTTCTGTCCAAAACATCCATCAACCCCACCCAGTAACAGTAAACTGAAAATAAAAAAAAAGCAGTTCTCTTCACCGCGTAACTGTAACTGTGCCTTTTTTAATAGCAAAACAGCACTGTGGACTCAGGCAAGCTCCCTTTTCTGAAGGAGGAGAAGGTGCTTCTGATGCAACCCTCCCTTCAAATGCATCATACTCTTCACTGGTGGCTTTTTTTCCTTCCTTGTATCTCTCAGAAGATTCCCTTAGTCTGAACTGTTTTGGGAAGATGCTTTCAATACGAAGTCCCTTCCTTGCTTGCAGTCAGGGAGAGCTTTAGGGATTTTCACAAAGATGTAGTTCAGCAACTGTTTGAGAGTGGAGGGGTCACATCTGCTTCTACCGTCACAAGAAGATTGTTGACATGTTATTGCCATGGAAGCCCTGAATAAGAGAGATTTGTAATTGATAAGAAAGCAGCCTGTCTCTTCAGAGAAACTCTACACCTTGCTTTGGAGCAAAAGTTACTGCTTCTACTAGACATCAGCGTGTACAAACTTCAGCAGGTAGCAGCCAGATCACCATGCTAGGAACACTCCTTTTGGAAAACCTTTCTCAGCTTGACGTCAATAGTCTCATAGCTGGAAATGCTGCTGCTGGAAGGAGCGGGGCCCATGGGGATCTTATATCTTTATCTTAAAAAGGTACTACTAAATAATTTACCACCCAAAAGTAGAACACTGCCAGCATTAACTAGAAGATAATCCATTATGAAGACCTGAATCTGGAATGATCCTCAGTTCCTCGTTGAAGAAAGGCAGCATCTGAAATTCCTAAAATAACCATCAGCGTTCTATAGGCAAGCTGGAAAATTAGTTTGTTTTTGCTCTGCAAAAATTAGAATTGCACTTGGTCTTGATCAGCAGATTGCAATCACCCTGTGCTACTTCACCTACTCATCTCGCTTGGTTTTGTTTTATTTGAGCAATAAATATCTTAAATCTTCCCAGAGCTATTGCATGTCTTCTGTGGAGACTCATCATAGTCCTGCCAAGCATTCATCAAGGCTTCCAGTGAATCACCGCATTAAGTATTCCTCTGCTCCTTATCAATCAAAACAGTTTACTTGTAACTTTACTTTTTCCTCCTGAAGTAATCAAAATTTGATATTCCACAGATTGCAGAAAATTGTCACTGCTGTATTCTGGGCTAATCCATCACATGAAACAGGCATAATTTGGGCATCAGAAGAGCATTAAATGTTTAAATAAGCAAGAGCCAGTCAATGAGAGAGTCCATTAACCGCTCCAGATGACAGGGCAGAAAAATGTTTGTATCACAGGTATGTTGGGAATTGCAGCACAGACCTTACAGAGCAATGGGGCATCTACATTCTGCAACAGGCAAAAGGTTTTCTGTGTTCTTCATAATATTGCTCAAATATTCAAAAGAAATATATAAGCCAACAGAATAGCATGAGGTTTTTTTAGCTTAAGCTGCAGTATGAAGCTCATTCAGCTCTTTGTGGAAGATAGTACAGGAGATAGTTAAAGACTTCATCACTTTCTTGTAGCCTTGTTTTCTTCTGTACAAGCTAGTAATAGCTTTCAGGAGTGGCTTGTCTATTAATGATGGGGGGAAGTAATTTTTATCCTGTAGACTTGAGCAAAACATAGTTATTTGCCATTTTCAGTTCTTGAAATAACTGCTCTGATAGTAAATGCGGTGGGCAGGCCCCACATGATGAGACTGGCTGGTGTAGATCATAGAATCATTTAGGTTGGAAAAGACCCTTAAGATCATCAAGTCTAACCATTAACCTAACACTGCCAAGTCCACCACTAAACCATGTCCCCAAGCACCACATCTACCCGTCTTTTAAATACCTCCAGGGATGGGGACTCAACCACTTCCCTGGGCAGCCTGTTCCAGTGCCTGACTACTCTTTCAGTGAAGAAGTTTTTCGTAATATCTAACCTAAACTTACCCTGGCATAACTTGAGGCCATTTCCTCTAGTCCTATCACTTGTTACTTGGGAGAAGAGACCGACCCCCACCTTGCTACAACCTCCTTTCAGGTAGCTGTAGAGAGCAATAAGGTCTCCCCTCAGCCTCCTCTTCTCCAGACTAAAACAACCCTAGTTCCCACAGCTGCTCCTCATAAGACTTGTGCTCTAGACCCTTCACCAACTTAGTTGCCCTTCTTTGGACATGGAAATGTATGTGTAAGCTGTTTCACTAGTTCTTGAGAAGTGCTGGGGTACTTGAGCCCACCTTGAACTATGAAAGGTGATGAGACATCTCACAGACACTTCTTAGCCGGAGGGTGGCTGCTGTATTTCTCTATGGAATGCCAATTCCAGTAGATTGAGGAGAAAATTCTCCACAGAGGGGCTGTGGATGTGGGATTTCTTGTGCCTTTATTCTGTGGCAAGGACCCAATCCAAAAGCCTCCTTGATGGAGGAATGATGGTCTTCTGGTGAGCATTGTGATCCTCTTGTGATTTGGCAAAGCATCAGCAAAGTAGATGATGCATCATGCTGGATCAAGGATATGATTTGTGTGTACTCGCAGCCCTCGGTTCTTCTGTCCTCTCTTATTTGAGTCAAGGTGCATTTTAAACTAATTTCCTCTTCTAGTAGTAATTATCTGTATACCATTTCCCTTTGCTTGGCATTGTAAACCAAGCTCTTTTCAAGGGGAATAAATATTATGTGCAACTGATGGAGTTCTGCCACACCAGGGTATTTTGCACCTATCCAGGGGAACATACTCTCTTCAAAATAAAAGAAGACCTATTGTAATTAGAGTGTAAGCCTTCTTTTAAAAGGGTGACTGGCAAGGGGAAATTATCAAGACTTGAGACAGTAATTATCAGCCACTGAAAATAGCAAATCAAGCTGTCCATAGCAATATCCCAGAGGAAGGTGCCCCAGGAGTCGCGGAGAGGGGTTAGATTAGAGCCGCCTGGGCGCAAGCCCTCTGAGCCGCGGAAGGTGCTGATTGTAGTTGTCAGTTTTCTGCTGTTATAAGCTCTCCTGCTATAAATACAGCCCAGCCACCCTCGTCTTAAAAGGATCCTTAAACCTTCCTTTTCTCCCCTTCTACTGCTTCAAAAACACAGCGGCTGACAGTCCAAATGTTTGAAATAATGGGATTCTGCATTCTAATTCATCTGTAAAGTATTCGTTGATTAAATTAGCCTAATAGATATTATTTCTTACATGACTGCATAATTTCATCCTGATTGGATCACTATGGCACTAACGAGTCCCCCCATTTACTATTGACTTGAGAATCACAGAAGGCTAGAGATAACTATCATCTTGTTTCCATTTTTTTCTTTCCCAGGCTAAAAGTTAAACTGATTTATACTAAAAGGGCATACAGCCGATGCTCAGGTACAGTTGTATTTTAGTCTTCGAGACCAGTGTTAGAATGAAAAAAATATTGGTTTATATAATCTTGAGCCCTCTTTTATTTACTCAGTGAGTTGTTCTGAAGCAGAAAGATTAACTGACCATTTAAATTCCTTTGGGGGAAAATGGAAATATTTTTAAATAAAATACATTTTATTATCTCATCAAAACAGATAGGCGCATTGCAAATGAACCTCATAAGGACTGCACACATTCAAGGAAATGAAAATACTCCTTTAAAGATGATGTTTCAATGAAAGTGGTTTTAGCCTCTATTAGTAAGATTTTTCTTTGAGCTGCAATTTGAGTGTAACCAAGGGAAAGGAAGAGGAAAACAAAATTACATTTAGTTTTCACGCTAAATGAGAGCAGATTTTCTTTCCTAAGTAAGAAGGAGCTACCTTGGAGTCCCGCTCATCTGTTGTAAGGATGACAGGCTCTCACCCATCTAGCTCTCCATGTGCAACCAACCACCCAACCCAAGCAGACCTCCTTCTGCAGAGGGTTTTTGTTGGGAAAGGGTTAATAGTACAATTGGCTTTTTCCCCTGCCCCAGTGGCTGGAAACAGCTGGTGGGTTTTGTATAGCGCCGGTGAACTGAGCAGTCGAAAGAAGTTTTTGGCAAACACTCAGCCTGCCCGGGACAAGAAGAGGTGGGTCAACTCAGGAAACCATTTTCATGAGCAAACGGGGGAAACAATGACAGCTCAGCAGGAACAGAAGGGAGACCTGCTCCCGCTGAATAGCTCCCCCCAAAAAACCCGGCTCAAAAGGAAGAAGGTCCATTCGCTTCTGGGAATCCAATAAATTGTTTCAGGAAGTGAAAGTCTGTCCAGGCTAATGGAGCCGTGATTGACAGGTGGTTCTCATTACGGTGCCCATCAGGGAACAAAGTGAATTCCAATGTTATTTAAGAGGTTAAATAGAAATAAGATGCAGGTGACAGCCCAAGGCTGGGGCATCGCGCACTGCTCTTCTTAAGGGGTTTATTTGTGAAGAGCCTCCACAAAATTTAAAATGAGTGGGGGCAGGGGCAGTTTGGCAAGTAAAGTTTGGTCCTACTGTGACTAACGATGAGCTTACCTGGCTGCACGCGAGAGGGAGCAGGGAAATTAAGGTTGCTTTGGTAATTCTTGCTTTGGAGAGTTCCTCTTCCTTACGTCCATATAAGCTGGATGTTATGTCTGTCGAGGAGGTGCAGCGAGTTGAACTTTCAGCACTGGCTACCATGTCCTGATGCTCTTGGGCATCCCACTGGAGGAGGAGGAGGAGGACGAAGCACCATGAAAGACTATGGTGGCTTGTTGTTCTTGTCACAAGCTCAGAAGATCCTGTGACCCTTTTCCTGAGCCTCCACAAGCACATCTCATAGCGCTCAGAGCCAAAACAACTACAGTCACAGGACATTTGTCTGCTACTGGTGCTCGTACTGTGGCAGCTGACGAGAGCAAATCACAAAGCATTTAGCTCAATCAGAACAAATTTGAAGTAATTTTGAATTGAAATATGCAGAGGCCGCCTAGGGTTGGATCAGGTTTCTGGGTGTGCTTCTCCAAGGTCTGAACCTAGTTTGAGAAGGAAAAGAAAGGGAAGATGCATTACTAGTGACTCAGATTGCCTTGTGTTCCTCACCAGAAGGCATCTTTGTACTGCCATAGGCTACAAAGCTGAAAGTAAAGTCTGTTTCTAGCCTTGTTCAGCAGAAAATGAAGGCAAACTTGCTTTGCAAAGCATCCAAAAGAGAGTGCTTATAGTCTATGCAAGCAACAAAGATGTGGTTTAAGCTGTGACCACAGGTTTAACCTAAATCTGTACATATGCTGAAGATGCTAAACCATACAGATTATTTATCTCTCTCTGCTTCTGTATTTTTCCTTTTTCTGAATGCCCAAATAAGCAGCATCGGGTGTCTTAGCACTTGTGGATGTCATGGGATGGGAAGCTGAGGGATCTGCTCTGAGTCACGGTATTGATAGAATATTGCATGGTGCATGGTCAGATACAAGGATGTAATTTAACTAAGAGATTCACGGCTGGCTTGTGAATGACGGTGAAACTCCCCGGTATGACGTGTGTAATAAATCTGGTTCGATTCAGAATTAATGTGGTATTCAAAATGATTATTTACCATTTGAAGTTCAGATGTGACTGTGTACGAGAAGTAAATAGCTGTGCACAAGGCATTGGGGAAGGGCACTTAGAGGGGAGAAGAAAAATACCTGCTTGCATTGTTTCACAAGTGCATTCCCGGGTAATACTAATGAGAATTGCACTTTAAATGCAGGATTGATTTGTGATGAGATCAGCTCTAAAGAGTACATTTGTGGAAAGATAACCTGATTGGCGGTGCTGCCTCTTGAAGGGCTGAAGGGGTCTAATTGGCATATAACGCACTATAAATTTATTAGCAGCTTCTGCTTTCCCATTGGTGGACCTTCTCCTGCTAACCACCAGGAAATTACCAATTTTCAGGAGTTAGTCACTCAAGTCGCACCACGTCTGGGTTTTAAAAAGAAGCCTACATCACTGCTCTTATAAATCCTGGCTTAGAGCTTGTACATCAACGGCTGGCTGGAAATCGGTTGCTTCTGTAGTGGACAACTTGAGCACTGTGTGTTTACTAGTCAACTTCTACCCTCCTTGGCTTGTTCCTCCTTCCCACCTCCTTGCCGCAAACCCAAGTTGCACAAAGACCATTAGGAAGTAACTAATCAGTTTGGCAGCCCTTGGGCTGCAGCTGTCACAAACCAGAAATTACAGTTTTTTGGCAGTTCACATTCAGGGCTTTGATGTACTTATTGATACATTCAGCCCTGGGGCGTATCGGGCAGAAGAGGACATACCCACTATTTATTGTTTTTGAGGAGCACAATAGAAATATTCAGGAGCCGATGTAATTATTTCAGTGACTTTGCTTTTAAGATTGAGTCACAAATTAGAAAATAATATTCACATGTTTCTTCTAATTGGTAACAGATTAGGGATATTTTATCATTTTTAAATAATTTCCAAATGTGTCCTGAAGAGGGATTTTCAGGGAAGTAGCTGAAAGAGAGAGGGCACTTACGCACTGAGAGCACTTGGGCAAGAGGCTTTAATTCTTTAATTCTGGCTTTAATTCTGGAACACAGCTTTTTAATCCCTGCACACCTCTCTCCAGAGGTGCTCTCGAAGTGGAACTTGCTGTCACTTTTGGCAGGCATCTCCAGTGCAGATTTTCTTTGCTGTCAGGTTTTATGCGGGTTTCCCACTGTTAAGCACCAACCGTATGGCTTGTAAATCATAAAAGCCTAAAGGTTTGCAAGTGATTAATAGGCAGAGGTGCACAATTAGAAATGCCTCAGCAGTACTTGAGCACTCGAGTGTCTTTTGAAAGCCAAGTCCATTTCTTATCTCACCTTTTGGGGCACATTTGGGCAACCCCAATGTTGCATGTCCCGTTGTTGAAAATATGCAAACAACAAAACAACATTGAGGTTTCATTTCTTAGGTACAGAGGAAACCTTATGGATTTCTGTGGATGTTAACTGCTGAGGATTTCTCAAGTCTTTTTCTAGTTTTAGTTACTCAAGTTAATTCTTCATCTCCTTTGCTTTTTCAAAAACGTGAGCTGATCTACCAACAGCCTTTTTTTAAACTAATTATCATTTGTGGTTTTAGAAAGGCATCAAACACCTGCAGCCCAGTAAAACTGAGGTAGAGGGAAGTCCCATCACTTGCTGAATGGAGATAATACCTCAGGAGATCTAACCTGCCAAGACAGGCATCATCTTTACTAAATAAATCAGGCATTAAAAAATGCAACTAATGGAAGAGTCTGATGACATTAATGATTTCTGTGGAGTCCTTAGCATCAGTGAGATGCAAGAGGCAGCCACAGCAGCTGAAGAAGTAACAATTAGAGGTGGCATAGTGGAACAGGCAAAGGTGTGTTGGTGGAGAAGGGAAGATGTGTCGGAGAGGAAGAGGAGGATATGGGATATATTGGAATTGCCAATGAGAAGACGTTGGAGGGTGAGGGGAGCAGAGGGTAGAATTCCCAAGTCACTAGGGAAGAGATGGACAACGGAGAGGTCCCTGTAGCATCTGAAGAACGTGGGTCACAGAAATGCTCCCAGCCCTCTACACCTTCAGCTGCAAACATGCCTGCCTTCCACTACTGACTCGCGCAGAGCAAGCATTTGACTTTATTTGCTCGCTACTCCAAATGTGTTTTTCTTCACAGTCTATGCTCAAATACAATGTTTATTACTTTTATTTTCTCTTTTATGTCTTATATAAATCCAATGTAATGTTGGGGAGGGGGGAGTCCAAATACTCCAAAGAGTATCATCTTATTTCTTCTGCTGGAATTAAGATAATACTAAAGCCCCCTGAAAGGGCTTTTGTTGTTCCTTGTAAACCAAACTGTAGGAATTATTGGTAACAAAGGATCAAAATTGTCAAGAAGATTTTTTTTAGATCATTATGAAGTATTGTAATTAGACTGTCCTCTTCCAGTTCTTGATCCTCGGGTAAAGATTGCATTCCCCTTCTGCAGCCCACAACATATTTTTTCCATTTTGGATCATTGAAGCCACCTTTGTGTGCTAAGCAAGCCCTCGTTTGAGATCTCTTTAATGTCTACGCCGCAAGTTTGTCAGCCCTTTGGGTAGACCTCAGAGGGTTTTCCCCTCGCCTCATTATTTATAAGGCATTGGTGCACTCATAGTTATGCTACTCTCTACTTTACAGCATTATGAGCAGAGGAAAAGCTCCATTTCTCTTCTCTCATCTGTTTATGATGTGATACGTTCCAAAGCAGATCACATCAGCGACTGTTATGGTATCCTTAATGCGCTGTGATAGTCGCATCACGGGAGGAGCCGCTGGAAAGCACAGCACTGATGTACATCCCTGTTACATGCCGCATTACTCAGGGTCTGTGGGAACCTCACTTGGCTACCTCGCTCTGTCTCTCACCTGGCACAGATTATTGAGATTTATGCATTGAAATATTTGTATGTCACTTCCCCTCCCCCTTTTGAATACTGTACAAGAGCTTCCTCTAATATGAATATGAAAGTAGAAGCCTGGTTTGGGGTGAAAATAGGCAGATTTTTAGACAAAAATAACCAAGATAACAGACTACCTTCATTTCCACATAACATTTTCTGATAGTTCATTTTTAGTTCCATTATCTGTTCAAAACTACTTCCACATTTTTTGTGTGAAAATTGATTTTGAATGGAATTTTCATATTTTTTCCTTAAAAAAAAGGAAAAAAGTATGTAATGATTTCTTGAGCTATATTTAAAATAATATTGCATTAAGTATAGCCTTCCTATAGGAGAAAATTAGTGTTAACAAATTGCAAATTAATGGAATCTTCTAAACTGAGTATATCAAATTGTAAATTGAAATTTCCAGTCTGTGTTTAGGTACGGGCACAATGCAATTTGATTTATACACTAAAGACATCAGGTTAAGTATGGTTACACATGAATAATGAAATGCATTAGATACGTTTGCAATTACTATTCTCTGCATATATATATATATATTACTGCAAACAAGCAAGAAGCAAATATATTCCTTGGTTGCAAGAAGCAAATATATTCCTTGCAACTGTTGTAGAGCACCTTTTGGCTTTTTTTAGGTAATATTTGTAGTATGCCCAAGTGTTGAGGTTGACCACCCAAGAAATGGAAGCACTTCATGTATGTATCTAGAACCACACAGTGATAACTTGCTTATTAGCCTTTTTTTTTTTGGTAGCCAGCACAATGATATGTTTTCGTTTAAATTTTCCCTGGATGTTTATATGCTTGTACATCAACATCTAGGTAAAAGGAATCAGATCATGAACTCAATAATTTTTCTGTTGGTTAGCAGAGGGTGGGTGGAAAGGAGCGATCATTCATGGCTGTTGTATTCCAGATTCTCGTAAGGTCTCTCCTTGCATATCTTAGCAGAAACCCATCTTCCTTCACTGTTCACAGTGCTTTTTTAATTGTTTTCACCAAGCTAAGTGTTTAAAATCCTTAGAGTTCACCATTGTTAGTTTTTTTCCCTCCTAAATGTTGCTGGCAGTGCTGTTTAAAAAAGTACGGGAGCTTCTGGGGTTAGTGGAAAAGTACAATTTTTGGCATTCTTCAAGCTTTTTGTTTAAATCTCTAGGGACTGTTTTCATTTCACATAGTTGCACAGAACAAAAAAAGCTTGGATTTGTATTGAGAAAGGACTTAAGCTTGCAGGGCTTACAGTTGTCACACTTACGATCTTTATTCTCAACTTAATAAGCCTTTTCTTAGTATCTGCAGTATTCCCTACCGTTGTATGTCACATAGCTTTTGCTTAACTTTTCACAGAGTAAACCTCAGGTGTGTTACATTTTATCGAGTATACCTTAAAAATTATTAGATTGAGTGTTGCGCAATAAAAACATAAGTTTGCTGCAATTTTATGTGATATATCAGAGCACACAATTGCAGGATATTTATCTAAAAAGCCTGAAGTCAGTAAACCTTGATGTCTCGGCCAGGCTGGTAATTAATGCTGTGCAGTAATAAATCCTGCAGGTGTCTTAGCACCTAAGGGAGAGATGCTGGTTGCTCTGTGGCATCACTGAAAGGCTAATGTAGAAGTGCAGAAATAACAGCTATTTTGGAGCCCTAGGTAGGGGGATGCTGTCAGAAGAGAGGGCAAAGAAAGTGGAGAAGCTCCGCTGAATCCAAATTACAATTATACTGGTAAGTGTCTTGCAAGACATGATTAATTTGAGAAGCACATTCAGCTTTGCACGTATGAGCGATCTCTGTCCGTCACGCACAGTAGGGCTTTTTTTTCCTTAAACACACAGCTATAAAAGGAAAACTGGAAAATGTAGTAGTAGAGCTAATGGTGGAGAAGATCCTGACCTGTGGACTTCAGAAAACAGCTCCCTGACCGTGTGAGGGGCTTGGGCATGCTTCGGAGGGGAAACCACCTTTATTTGTGTCTTTTGGGGTAGTGTTTTGTTTTGGTTGCTTGAATAGGTCTGATGGTAGAAGTAACTTGAATTTGGAATATTTTTACATCACTAAATTGTCTGTCTCTACTTGCTGGTGGACAAAACTTTGCGGGTTTGACAGTGGGTTGAATGCAGTCCTCAGCCAGGTAACTTCACCGGCAGAGACAGTAATTAAATCATTTCCAAGCTGGGTTACTACGCTGCTGGCCTGGAGAGCCCTGGTCCAGAGTCCAAGACAAGATGTGGGTTGGCTTATCTGCAGCTTTCCTATAGGGCTGCTCTTCGTCCGTCAGGGATGTTTAACTTGTAAGAAGTAATAAGCTTAATAGGTTGACTTTATTTAATTATTAATGATCCCTTTCTGTCCTTACAGCTCATAAAACACCCTGTAGGTTGGCAAAACACTCATAATATTGATCAGGAGCCAAAGAGATATTTATTTCCTCTTTGCCCCAGCGCACATAAATCTTGGTCCTTTGCCTCCTTTTCCTGGGCAGGCGGGATTTACAGTGGCCTGTTTCTTAAAAGCTTTTCGTAATTAAGGAATAAATACCCATCGGTCTTTGTTTGCTGTCTGGAGCCCTCTTGTTTGCCGGGGACCTATATATCCCGGGTGGGCTTGTGCGCCTTCCCCCTTAGCAACGCAGCCGGGGAGAGAAGGCATGCATGCTAGGAAGCAGTCAACTGCTAAGCACTTACTTTGCAATAGAGTGGGGTCTTCTCCTGCAGAGAGAGGAAGCCCCTGTGTTTTCTCAGCATATTGTTCCCAGCTCCTCTTCCATGCCTCTCCTCCCAGTTCCTGCTTTGCTTGGGGCAGGAAGACACTTTGGAAATTCCTTGCTGCTAGCCCTTTCTTCTCTCCTTCTCTTCTTCTCCCCCCTTTACTAGTTGCAATTAAAAACATCATGAACCTTTCCCAACATTTCAATCCCGTCTCCCCCTTGCGCCCTGAGGTTTCTCTTTTACCCATCCCAACGTTGCACCGCCGACCCTGTCCAAAGCAATGCAGTTTATTAGATGCGTGCAGGGTCATCGTGAAGGGGTTTGTTTAAGTGGCAAACCCTGGCACAACTGGCTGCCGAGCACTGATCATTAGGTGATGCATGCTTCTTGCATGCTGGACCATGAAGCTAATGACGCATTCTGGGACTCTCCAGGAGTTTGGGAGGTACGAGGGTTAGATTTACTTCATTTTCTTGGAAGAGACACATTAACCTTGTCAGCTGGCCAACAGGAGAGAAAATTTGGCAGTGCTCTTGCTGAGCTGGCCAGGTTACTACTGTGTTAAACGGTTGTACTTCAGTGAACAACCAGAAATGGCAACACCCAGGCGCAGCACATGCATGGCAACGCTAGAGACCATTTAGAGGCCTCCTCAGTTACAGTATTATTTTCTTTAACAAGTGAGAAGAAAAGATAAAAAATTTCAAGAGCTTTTTAGTGTTGTCAGAGGTATGGAGGATAAAACTTCACTTCAAAATGCCTGCACCAAGCCTGCTCAGTATTTCTCATGGTGGGAAATCAAAGCTCTGCCGTGGTAAATACCTGCTGTCCATTACGTTTTTAATGCAACCTTTCAAAATTTCATCGAGCCTTTTAACAAACAGTGAGTAATTTTAGATAATGAGCAAGTGACACAACATTTTTGTCATCCTTGTTATCGCTTTGGTAAGAACAAGGCTGCTTTTGTGCTGGAGCTGTTGAATTTTGATGGCAAGTTCTCAGGCTCTCCATCCACATGCTGTTGCCTACACAATCAATTGCGAGTTGCCGTCTGAACACAGCTTTTATTTCCACCCTGCGCATCCTTTTCGTGCTTGCCTTTCATGCCTCTCCGCCAAGTATATGTGAGGGACAAATGAAGTTGAAGGCAGAGGTCAACGCGAGCGAGGAGGAGTAGGATGCAGAGTCAATACCAGCGGTACAAGGCTCCTGCTCGGATTTGTCGGGTGTAAAACCGCACGCATTGAACCGAGGTGGGAGAGCCACACGATGCACTCTACACGGCTGAGCTGTGTAGGACGTGGGCTCCTAAATGAGCATCTCTGGTGCAAACCCACAAGTGGAGAATGCAGTGTAGCTCCTGGAGCAAAGCTGTGCTCTAAGCAAATCTGCTTTTTGTATTCTCTCATGCTACCTAGTCAGCCCTCCCCCCCTTACAGTGCCCGGTATTTATGTTCCCAGATAATAATGATGTGATGTGGCTGGCAGAGTAATTTAAATAATTGGACATTATCTTGAGAAGCAAGCACCTAATTAGATCAAAATAAACTGAGAACTGAAATTTTCATCTGTTTCTAATAACCCTTTACCTATGTACAGTATCACTGCCATGGCAGAGATTTCATTATTCACACCACTGTCTGTACTTAGAGTTCACTAGTGATGGAGACTCCTGCAAGAGCAAAGAGCTTGGTGGTATTTTTTGGCCAAGGCTTAGTGGCTCATTCCTCTCCTGGTACCGCAGAGTATTTTGCAGTCTTACTGTGTTGTATTTGGCCCTTGTATAACCAGTGAGGTTTGAAGTTTGTATCAGCAGTCTTGAGTTTGAATGCATAGCTTCAGAGATAAAAGGCTCAAAGAAAGTCTGATCTTATAACTATATTTTTTCTTTCTCTGATTTTATCTAGCAGTTTATTAATTCCTTTGTGTGTATGCATTGAAAAAATAGCAGCTAGCATGATCACTGAAGAAAAGAGAAGTCATTTTAGTATATATGAGGAAGAGGCAGCTTGCACATTCTCCAGCATTAGGTATTATTGGGACCATCTGAGCGCATGATGATGTTGCCTCTCCAGTATGCTGCCTTTAATCTGGTCCTGAGAAAAAGACTCCGCTGGATTTTGAAAGTTCAGTAACAGAGTCTTGTTTTGGCTTTGACAACTACAACTGAAAGTTTCTGCTGTTGAGGGGGTCATTTAGCGTGGAAGTTACCAGGATTACAGCTAAGGGAAGAAAATGAGGGAAATATTTACTAGCTGATGTACATTTCCTTTATTTTTAGGGGTTGGTTTGGTGTCTTTCTCCTGATTAGTTGCTCTTCCTCACATTCCCTCATACTCTTATTCAGCTGATTTATTTAAAGGTATGTCAGCGCTGGCTGAAATGAAACACTGTGCCTCCTCTTCCTGCTTATTGCTGACTGCTCCAATAATTCATTTTTTAGCTCATTAGCTAACAGGGGATGTGAACAGTGGTCCTCCAGGGGACTGCAATGAGGTTAAGTGATCTACTGCTGACAACTCTGCTCTTGGACTGGCCTTCCTTGGGGGAAATGAAACCTTGACCAAGACAAGCTGTGGATCCCAGAAGTGAAATTGGGGCATCAGAGAAACAATTACAGTATTTATGTCTTGTTGTCGGGATTTCTAAGATGAATGCCAGTGGCGGAGCTGAAGCTGTCTTCCAGGAAAGTCCCCAGGACTTCCCGTTCACAATGAAATGGTTTGTGCCAGAGATGTAGGGAGGATGTCCGTGGACGTTGGCTTTCTAGATACTCATTCAAAAACAGTCCCTCTACATTTTGGCTGTCCATGGGGCGTGGGTGAGTGTGCTTTTCCTAGGAGGAAAAGTTGATGAAGTTTCGTTTTCTACCAGAAAATCCAAACAACGTATCTTTCTTGTGCCTAGTTTGTACAGTTGAATAAGATCTAAATCTCATTTGATAGCCCATGTCAGTGACATGCTGCCCCCAAATGTCTGAGGCTTTTAAAACACCTTTATTTTTGTTTGTAATGTTTGCTGTTTTCCCACCACAACCCTTAATGTCACTCCAAAAGTGGAATTTGGCCTTAATGAAATGAGTCTTTTGGTGGCCTACGTGGTCAAGAAAAAATTGGCGGGTTTTCTGAAAAGGGAAACTGAAGTGAGGTAAAATAACCAGGTGCGAAGGTTGAATTTTTAGGCAAGCGTAGCCCAGTGGCACAGCCTGCTGCAGGGTCCTGCTCTGGCCAGGCACACCAGTGAGCATCTCCTGAGGGACCCCATGTCTCCTTATCTGCTGCCTGGCTCTGCAGTAGATCTCTTCCAGTGAAGGGATCGATCCCAACCGGAGCGTACAGTCAGTGTTAATGCAGAGCATTTACAGGTTACTTGACCATACCGCAGGAGAGTGCTTTAAGGAAGGACAATTTCCATCCTCTCCATCACTAATACAGGTGGCAGCATGTTCCCCTTCCTCAGAGTTAGATTTATTTTCAAATGGGTTTTCTGTTCTTTTCCCAGCCTTTTGAGACAGTAGGATAAACCTGAGCAGGATCAGGTTGTTGGTGCCTCTCCTGCTCTCTTGTGGCCTTCCAAGAGCAACAGGATTGCTTTTGTTCCCATGCGATGCATGGCAAACGTGAAATTTGTGCCGATGAATTCATAAACCAGCAGCCTATAGCTCTGAAAGCCTCTGCCTGAACTTGGCACTCATTGCCTCTGTTTCGGTACATACCATAGCTCACTATTACGGTTTAAGGTGAATTGTGATTACAAGTGGGAGACTTGTGTAAAACAGCTTGCTTTCTAAACAGAAAGGGACTTCTCTTCAAGCCATGGTGATCGCAGCAACCGATGCTCTGACAGGAGCCAAAACTTACCGTCACTCAAAAGATGGTCTGAGGGAGAGGGGGGATTCATTTGCAGACTCGATACGTATTTAAAAAACATACGAGAGCTTTACTAAACATTCTTGAAGATACACTAGATGGTTACTGGACCTGTAAGTGTTGCAATGTTGCAAGAATTCCCATTTTATTGTAAATAATTGCATGTATATTATTTTATCCTCCTCATTGCACTGCTTTTGGTTTGGGTTTTTTACCTTAAAAAAATACAAGCACAAAAACCATGAGTTAAGGACGCAGTAGCAACAGAAGTCCTTTTCTTCCTCCTCTCCATCTGGAATACCTGAAACGATACTCTGTTTATCAGATCCTGCCATCAAAGGGTAATTTGCAGCTCCCCAAATGTTTTTTTTCTTTTGTGTGTGTCTTTTAGCTTGCAGGAGTCATTCAAAGGTTTGATTTAAACGAAGCACTCTTTGTGTTAATTTTCTGTTTGCACTTTTGCTCTGAAAAAAGCCCTGGACCTGTTTGTAAGGTAAATTGTGGTGGGGTAGAGAAGCGACTGCTTTGGGAAGCTGTGCCTGAAAGCATCCAGGGAGGTCAAAGCAAGGTCACTCTGCATGTACCAGGAAATGATGCAAAACTAATCCAGATTTGCTGTTGGAAGGACCTGTTTACATAAGTATTTAAAAACAGATTAGGGCTAACCTGACACTAGATTAGGGAGAGTAGTGTAAACACGGCTGAAAGGCGTAAACAGAGCTTTGCCTTTTGTACTCCAGAGGAGAAAATCTGTCCCCGGTAACAAGTTGCCTGGCTTAGGTGATGTATATGGTTTTCACAGACTGGACAGATTACCTGAGGTACCTCTAAATGGGACTTTGTCTAGGGCTAGATCTCTTAGATCATATAATTGTATGGTAATTTTTTTAATGGAGAGTTGAGGGACTTGTTTGTAGTCCTTGTTATCCTGTAACCTAATAGCATCCAGAAGGCTTTTGATAGTTCTTTGACATATCAGGAGGAAATGGTGCTTCAAAGTATTGTTTTAGTGGTTTGCATTTTGGAAAAACAAACAGAGGAACCATCCATATCCCTTTTGCATTGGAAACATTACTCAACTTGTAGAAGGAAAAAGCACCCTTGCAAGCAAGGCTGTGTCTTTCAGGGCTTGCTCTCCCATCTGAAATGCAAGCCCAGGTGCTTGGTTACTTCTGGTCTTAGATACAGAAATTTGGTGCATTTTCTGTAAAGTGTTTTGCAGCACAACCTTAACGTGGAACCAGGCTGCCTGTTTTGTCTTTGGTCTTCATGATGGTGAGGGCTCTTGCACTGACCTCTTGCCAGTCCTCAGGGCAGCCTGGGGTTTTTTAAGACCTCTTGGCTGTTGTGATCTTATGACCCCATAGGCTTGGCATCCACCAAGGGGGATCTCGGGCTTCACAATAACATCATTCAGTAATGAAGAGATGGGTGACACAAATATTGCTGCGAAGATAAGGTTGGATGAACTGTTTCTGTGATGGCTTTCTTACCATCATATGATGGCTTTCTTGCCAAGGGGGAATAATTTTTGTGTTGGTTGACATCTGTTTGCTAGCCTAACAACAGCCGAAGCTGAACTAGCACCATTTTACAGAGTCAGCGAAGCTGGGTTAGAGTGACCTGTCTCCTTTGACTTCTCTAGGGAAGAAAAAGAGCGCTGGATACGTGCGAAATACGAGCAGAAGCTCTTCCTTGCCCCACTGCAGTGCCTGGAGCTTTCTCTGGGCCAGCATCTCCTGAGGGCTACAGCTGAGGAAGACTTGCGGACAGTCATCCTGCTTCTTGCCCACGGGACTCGGGAAGAGGTCAACGAGACCTGTGGAGACGGTGATGGGCGCACTGCCCTCCACTTGGCATGCAGGAAAGGAAATGTGGTGTTAGTGCAGCTCTTGATTTGGGTAAGTACTTGGTGTCCAGGGAGGGGGCTGGCTGGGTTGGCTTTTGCTTGGCTTATGTCCCTCAGCAGGACCTCCCAAACCTCCTTCCTGCGGGTTCCACAAAGTCTTTGCTGGTGTGCCAAGTCTAGATGTTCCTCATTGCATGTTCTCAAAAGGCAGCAATGTGATAAAAAAGTATATTTCTGCCTGTCTGCTGCTACTTGATGGAAAGTAAAGGAGACCGTAGGAAATGAGGAAGGAGATATTTCCCTAGCACCTGTTTGAAACAACACCGTGGGAAATTTTGTTCTACACATGAGCCTCTCCCCATAGAAACCTTTACATATGTGATGCAGTGCTGCTCACGTTGTCAGACTGGTATCCTGCCTTCTCTCTTCTCCCTCTCCCCATCCTCAGTTGCATTCAATCCAATCTGTCCCAAGTCTGCTCCCTCCATTTGGCACCACAGCTTCCAACAAAACGTCTCTTCTTATTGTAGTATGGCGTCGATGTGATGGCACGCGATGCCCATGGAAACACGGCATTGGCCTACGCCCGGCAGGCCTCCAGCCAGGAGTGCATTGACGTTCTCCTCCAGTACGGCTGCCCTGACGAGCGCTTCATCCTCATGGCCACTCCAAACTTGTCCAGGAAGAACAATAACCGGAACAACAGCAGCGGAAGGATGCCCACCATCATCTGAGGAGCTCGCTCGTGTATTCGCTGACCTGAATTACATCCGCAGCCTCATATTCCTCCATCCCCATCACAGCTCTGCTCTGTGAGTCTGGTAACTCTCCTTTTCCCTTTTCCCTTCAGTACATCCCTGTCCCATCCGGAAACGGCGCATCTGGAGAGCGCGAGGGGATGAGAAGGAGCAAAAGGGGCTGCAGAGAAAGCAGTTGTTTCAGTGACAGCTCTCGAAGGATGGAAACAAGTGGGCGAGAGCACGTGGGTTGAGCAGGACACACTGCACATGGCACCGGGACCATGGGAGAGCGGTCGTCCCCAGCGGGGACACAGGCTTCCCGAGCGTGGAGGGAAGGGGCGGAGGGAGAGGCGAGCAAGAGGAGAAGGAAGGAGAGATGGTGACTTTCCGTAACTGACAGTTAAGCACATCAGTACATTTCACCTCTACCAAACGCGACGCCTGGATTTCATTCTCTTCTCTGAAGAGCTTGACGGCATAAATCAGAAGCAAGCACAGAGTTTGTCAGGTTTGAAGCTCCTATGATGGTATGTGTCAAATCAGTTGTAGCTAATCTGTCCGGGGAGAATACTGGCTTCATTACACTTGTATAGTTGAGTTCTTCCAGCATTACCGCTGTTTAATAGAACATGATTAGTCATCACGGAGAAAAAAGCATATTAGCTGAGGAGGTAGTTACATGGCACGCTTCGGTGATTGCTTGGATGTGATTGCAATATTCTTAGAAGCATCATATTATCTCAGACATGTTCTTTCAAGCCCTTGGAGCCCTCCTTTCTAAATTCACTGTCATAATTTAGTATCTGTTTAATTTTTCAGTCCAAAGAGAGGAAATGAGTTGCTGAGTGTTATTTGACTGCAGTCTCCTTGGTGTAAAAACAAAATGGAAAAAATAAATAAGAGTAACTATGAAACACAAAAAGGAATAATGAATACCGCTAAGGAAAAACATTTCAAGTACATTTAGTGAAATTAATAAACGTATTAAAGGCTAATATTTTTTCAGCCAGCAGAAATAGGTTCTGTCATTTTGCCAAGGTAAATGTGTTGAGTTTTTGGTCACTCCTGTGATGCATTGCCTAACTTATACAGATTTTTGTATTGTGTCTCTAGATTATATCTATGTAAAATCTATTTGAATAAAAAAACCATAAATATGCATTGATTTTTTTTTTGTACAGAAAATGACATCTCTGTTAATTTATAAACTGTAATGGATGTGAACTAAATAATGTGCAACTAGTTAGGATCTGTGGGTTACAGATCATTGTACATTGAAAATATTCCCAGCAGTGAACTCTTGTTTCCATCACAAGCCTTTGAGGAACGTATCAGAAGGAGATTATGGCACGTTTGGCGTGGAAAAATAAGTGTACAAGACCTTTTAGAAAGGAAAAAGAGGCTGTTTCTCAGCGCTGTAAATATATTTTACTCCAGAAGTCACGAAGCTTTCACAAGCCAAGACAAAAAGCCCTAGTCTGGCTGTGGGAAGATCAGATTTGATTAAGTTCAGAATTGATAGCCTTCACCGCGGCGGGCGGGGCATGGCTGCGCTTGACTCCCAACTTGGCTGCTTTCTGGAAGAAAAATGGCTTGTGAAAGTAGCCTGGACAGTTCATTTGAATTCCAAGTTTTAATACTTGATTTGATTATTTTGGTATTACCGGGCAGATCCCAGCTTCTCCTATTTTCAACAAAGTAGGATTCTGGCATGGGGAAGCAGGCTGTACGGTTTTTGGCAGGCAGAAAAGTGATTTTTTTAAGTGGCATATGGCAATGCGAAGATGGGGGAAGGGTATATCACGGAGAAAGTTGAAAACTCAACTGAATTTGATGGCAAAGGAGCAATTATGTGAAGGCAGTGAGGTGCACGCAGCATAGTAATTTGCAAATCTACCTGCTCGTATGTATTTCCCAAGCCTTCAGTGGTGCTCTTCCTTGGGGCTCTGGATTTCATTTGGCATACAAATGGGAGGAGCATAGCAATTGCTAAATAAACTGCATGTGGACAAAATGTGAAGGAAAAAATGTAATTTGGTTATCTTAAGGAAAAAAATCAGAAAATTATGAATTTGATATAGAATCATAAAATTGTGGAAGAAAAGTGAGCCTCAAGGTGGAAGCATGAGAATATTGACCAGCTTTTCCTATTCGGCGGTATTCTCATTTTGTACTTTGTTACTGTATAGACCTTTGACTATGGGGGGGGGGGGGATCTTTCTTCAACCAGCCTAGGCTGGCTGCATCAGAGTAAGGCTACAGCTGATTATCTTCATACTGGGATAATTCTAATTTTTATTTTTTTAATTGAGGAAGGGTGTCTGTTATAATTGCTATTTCTCCATCATTCCCATGCAGCTCCCTGATCTTTGGTACTGACAGGTGGTCCTTCAGCAACGGGACAACCCATCTAATGTGCAGCTGAAGGGGATGCTGTGAAGCCCACTGGGTCTTGGTGCTCACGAGCTTTACACCCCTACCAGGGGGACACAGCAGGGATTCAGGAATTGCGGCTCGTGGTCCCAGAGGTGCTATAGCTGCCTGCTGTTCCCCTGGGAGCATCAAGGGCATTTGTATCTGAAAACCAAGTCCAATGTTTCAAATACATGGTAGGCAGATTTGCCACCGTTAAGTTCTCAATGCATGTTCTGTTTCCGAGCCGTTTTTTTCCTAATGGAAAATATTTTCTGTACGTAATTTAATGCTCTCTTTGGGCCACCTTCCTCTTACAAAGCTGAGAGTGATGTTTGAGAATCAAGGGCAACCAGGCTGTCATGCAGATTTCAGGTAGAAGAATTATACACTCCTTCCATAAAAATTTTCTGAAGGCAAACATCAAAAAAACCACAGAATATTTTTAGGAGAGGAAATTCCACTATATTATAGGAAAAATGATATATCCAGGCTAGCCAACTAATAACCTCATACTTTAATTAAGCAGTAGCACAGTTGCTTCTAACCTAAACATAGTTTCCCCTTGGGAGGTGTAAGCGTTGGCAGTAACTATGTTGAAGTGGCGTAGACTGTGTGATGGCTTCCCCAAACGTGTGGGGGTCTGTGGGGAGGATACCTGGTCATGCATGCAGCGGCAGTCCCTTCAAATATGGGAGATCACCCAGCACTGTCTCTCCAAGAGAGGAGAGACCTTTCCCGGCACTACAGCTGGTGATGCTCCAGCCACAGGAGAACAGACTGAGGGTCTGTGCCTCATGGGGTGTTGGCTACAGCATCCCCTTTTCAAATGGGCTTGGTTGGATGTCTGTGAGAAGTTGTGTGGCACCTCCTGAGCTAGTGGGACAGGCCACCTGGCAAGGAAGTCGGGCCAGCGTAGACTCCATCCCCTTCTTGCATGGTGAAAGAGAGGAGGGGAAACCCCTTTCCACCACAGCTGAGAGCAAGGATGGAGGTAGTTCTCTGTGGCTGGAGCCTGGCGGGGCTTGGCTTTGTGAGCTGACATGTCCAGGCTCTGCATGCTTTTCAGGGGATGCGTTTGCACTTTGCAAAGGATGTTCTTGAAGTCGTCCAGGTGCGGAAACAGGCAATATATACTGACACTTGGAGAACCTGCAGGAATCGTTCCCCTTGCTTTCACTCTGTTAACCCATCCATTTTCTGTTCTTCCTCTTGTGTTTAGCCCCTCTCATTGCTTTTATGGAACCCGCTTACCAGGCTGTTTATACCCTTTGAGCATGTTATGAGCAAATTAAAACCAAATTGAGATCCAGTCAATAAGAAATCCTAGCAGAAATATGTTAGCTAAAGCTGTTTTCTCTGAAGATGGAGTCTGCAGCTGTGATTTTTGTTGCATCCCCCATTTAACCCTTTTCATCATCCCAGATACCTTTAAATCCCCCTTCCTCTGCACTTTATCCACGACTACTAAAACACTAGAAGCGAGTCAGCCTTTGCTATTAACATCAGCACTTTCCTTCTATTTATTTTAAGCTAATTGCTGTTGAATGGTAGAGATGAGTCGGGTATGTCATACCTGGCATCTGAACCTTGATATTCCCGGAGTTGAGGAGGGTTTACTTCTTCTCACTATTTATGAAGAAATAAGATCTAACTTTGGGAAAATTCAGGGTCCTGCCAGTGCAGAGATTTGGCCAAGGGCTCCCATTACCAGATTTCTGATTTTGTTGCTAAAAGGGGGCAGAAGAAAAGCTATTTTTGGAGAACCTTGGTATATTCTGGGCTAGGTGCTGCTCAAAAGCCAGGTGAGCTCCAGGAAGGCAGAGAGGATTTTTAAGCATTTGGGCATAGTGTATAATAACTGTGTAAACATTAATATTGTTTAATTTGCTGTCTTCTCCCTGTTTCCTTAACTTATGTGTGTTAGTGCAAAACAGCTTTAGCTGCACTTGGAGATTTCCCCTGGCCAGAGGAAGCTGAGTAAAGTGGGAAGAGGAATAGAGGTAGAAATGCAGATAGGGGCTGAGAAATTATCTCCAGCACTGTAATGTAGTATAATTAGATTATATGGGGTTTGGATAGCTTCATCTTTTATATTTGTATGGAGATCGGGAAAAATGAAGTAATTTGTAGTTTCTAGTATAAAGTAGTAATAGTGGAGACAAGCACAGATTTCACAAGGGGGTTCTGAAGGGGCCCTTTCCAAACGTCTCGGGGAGCCACGTTTGCACCTTAAAAGGGAACAAATGGTCATTGTGGCTGGAGGGACTCAAGGTAAAGAAGGACAGCGTTGGGGACCAACCTTGGGGCAGCTTGGCTGAATAGGAGGCAACTTGCCTATTCCCATCTCACCATCAAGCATCTTCGTTTCCCCTCCGGTGGCTGCTACAGCGATGCGTACATGGGATCTCTGGCTATTAGTCTTGCATCCTCAGTTCAAGATCTCCTTCCATTCTTGGTGATTTGTGGGTAAAATTTATTGCATAGAAAACTGTTTTTGGATGTTCTTCTGTTTGCTGCATAGCAGAAAAAAAAAAAAACCGCTCCAAATTAAATTTCTTTTCAAGGTAGAAAAACACTAAACTAGCCCAAATTAAAAGGTTCTGCAATAAGTTTTGATTTCTTAAATTATAAGCTACAAAAAGAAGGTTGGTTTGAATGGTTTTATTAGAGAATACTCTCCTGTTTGAAAAAATATAGAGGTAATAGAGCAAAATATCCAAAGCTGTAGGTAGGTAGATTTGTTGTATTATGATATTCTAGGTTTTGTTTTGTTGTTTAGCGTGGGCCAGTTTTTAAAGTAAATATTGGGTGGTCTCATCTCATGACAGTTTACCTTGAGTTGACTGCATCTGTCTCATGTTTTAAAGGGAGGTTCAAAGGGTTTTGACCAAGATTTTTGAGGAGCTATGAATAGTTCATGTTTTGAGAGGAGGATTGCATGATTTCTGAAAGTAAAAGGTTGTTTGTTTTAGGTTTTTTTAGAGCCATCTTAAGCCCCAAATCACTGGGCATGCTTCTGGTCATCTTGGCCCCTGTGTTTCATTTCAGGTGACAGCAATATGTGGGTGAATTAACTCCCATTGTTTACTATTGTTCCCTGAATGTTCGGGGGGACTTTTGCTTGTGGACAGATGTGTTTGTGCATTTCAGCAGTTTTAGCTTCTTCATCTCTGTATGTCCACCTATCTCCCAAATCCCTGTGGCATACTCAAGCAGTAGCGGTCAGTTCTGTTGACAGGCAGAGCTTCAGCTTTCTTTTGGCTGTGAACTTTCTGGATGTGTGGTTAGCTTCCAGTACTAAGGATTGCCTGTTTTGCAGTGCTTCAGAGCTAGTAATTTTTACCTGTGTGTTATGTACAAAATGTGAAGGGGCGGGGCGGGGGGGGATGATGCTTACAGAGGTCTAATGGCATGCATTTGGGATGACCATGTTGCTTGCTGGCAGTGAATGCACCATCAGCTCTTTTGTGTATGCCCCGTTTTCCAGAACCGATCGGTGTTTTTTTGTTTCTGAGAACTGAAGTAGCTGAAAACACTTTCCTGGTCCTCTTCAATGACAAGGTACGTGGAGTAACACACCTCACAGCAGACAACTTGGTAGGGTCTGATCTGTGCTGAAGGCAAACACTAAGCTCATGCAGGACCAAGGAAGGGTTTTGGTATCAAAGGTGGTTGTTATTTGGCAACTAGTTCCCAGGTCTGGGGATTGAGTTGAATTGGTGGATGAAGTGGCAGTCAAGGTGGTTTCAGTCCTAAGGTAAAGGCAGTGTATCACATGGAGGTCACTAACTATACATGCTTTGCATTTGGTGTGCGTACATATGCTTATATATGCAGTTATGCTCTACATACTGTATTAGCAATTGTGGAAATCTACGTGTGCACATTTACACATTAATCAAAATCAATAGCTAGAGCCAGGTTTTCAGTTAGATGTTTCTAAACGGGCAAGTTTCCCAGCTTGAGTAAGACCAGCCATTTCCAAGAGTGCAGGAGGCAGGCACAGGATGGGGGACACCTGCTTGAGGGATGAAAAGATGCAGGAATACAAGGTACAGACTTACTGCAGCTCTTGCGAGCTATCAGACGCTCAGGACTTGCACAGATGCCTGCCTCAGAGGTATTCAAAAAAATCCAACTCCTTCAGACAGCAACACTCAACTTGAGAAAACCTTTAACTTGGCCACCAGGACTGAAGTAGCCCCCTTGCTAGAAAGAAGAAATCCCAGCTCACCAGCCCTGGGGGTGTTATCATGGGAGACACCAGGAAAGGAGATTCCAAAAGTGAAAAGGACAAAGGACTTGCTGCTCAGAGGCCCTTTCTTTTATAAAAATTTGCTTGAGACTCTGCTTACTGGCTGAATTTAAGTGCGGGACCAGTGGGAATCAGCCCTCCTGTAGCTGATTCAGTGATGCTTTGGGTCCTGTGGGGCTGTTGGGGGTGATGGTGGTGAGATGTTTCTGAAGAGCATTCTCCAAGTGGGTCCTTCCCCAAGAACAGCTCCTCATGCCTCCCTTCATGTGTTCTTGGCCACTAAGCTTTGGCCCCAGAATTTTGCCGTGAGGTAGCCACAAACCTCAGCTAAAGTGCTGAGGCTTTGCATGTACCGAGTAGTCCAGGAAAACTTGCCTAAGTGTTGCTCACACCATTTCTACCCTTGCTTTCGGTTTATAGTCCTATCAGGGGAAATCAGTAGGGAGAGAGCGAGTCTGGCACAGTGAGAAGGATGTTTGCTGGACCTAGGCAAGGTATGGTAGGAAACATGGCTGGGTGTGCAGCAATGATGGGAGGATCTTTCATTTCCCTTCTTGTGCCTGTGACAAAAGAATTACTTTGAAATGCTGTTGAAAACCCCTCCAAGCATTTTTTCCGATGTAACCAGGGATTCAACTGGATTCTTCATTGAATCTACTGAGCTCATTTTGCCAATCCATGGGGAAAATAGGATGTACCTGTCCTCTGAAAGCATAGCCCTTTGCTCTGTGGAAATACCAAGTTTCTGGGGGACCGCATGCATTTGGTCCAGCTCTCTTTTACTACTTCAACGTCAGGAGCATCTTTCACTTGCAGGTGGCTTGCGTAGGTGGGTGCACAAGCTGAAGAGGTATTTGGGAGGAGAGTGTCTTTTAAAACACCAGGGACTTGGTTTGTGTAACCATTGCCTTTGGACTCTGGTATGGAATTGCCGGGGGCCTGATTCTGCAGCTTCTGCTGCCTTAAACCTCTGGAATTCAGCAGGGTTTGAGCACATCCCAAATGCTTTGCCCAAGTCTGAGGCAAAACAGCTTCAAGGTGGCAGAGTTGGGCGCGGATGGGCTGTTTCCTGACCTCTCTGAAGTCGGAGTTTGGCCCCTGGTTTCAGCAAGGTTGTTATTTGAGGTTCAATCTAGCTGGCACCTTTATTTTGGGAAGCGCCATCGGCACTGCTTGGGAAGCGGATGCATACGCTGTTATTTTTCCTTATTCCTTAATAACCTGTGACTGCCTGCAAAGGCTAGATTTTATGTTTGGCCGTGTTTAGCCCCCAAGTCTTTCAGTTTTTCTGCTTTGTGATGTTTGTCTTTCTGGTTGAGATGCGGAGAAAGGGAGCCCAGGTGAGCAGGGACACCTGAGACCTCTGCTTGGGGTAGAGGCAGAAGATACCTAGCACATGGCAGGCTTTAGAGCAAGCTTTGGGTTTGTTTTTTTTTTTCTGTTCCTGTAAATAGTAATGTATAAATGATGACAAGACAGTGTGGAAATTATTAAAAAAAAATATGTCTTTTGTTGTTTTTATATTACCTCATTCAGCAAGTTTGTTTTACAATGACTCAATGATGCTTTATTTATATTGTTTGTACTGTAATTAAACCGATTGACAAACATTTCACTTTGCTTGTTGTTTCATATGATTTTGGTTTGATTAAGTATGCCAGTTTGTATTATGTTTCCCTTTCCTCTCTCTCCGCGTTGAGATTTTTGTGTCAGCTGTACAGTATTCTGAATAATTAAAAAAAAATAATAAAAAAGCAAAAAAAGTTGTAAAGTACTGCAGAGAGAGGCTGCTATATTGTATAGGTCTCTTTCTAATAAAGACAAGAAAACTTGTTCGTCGCAGCTTGCTTCTTTGCTTGAGTCTTCATTGCCGTGTTATTGAGATACACCTGCCCTGGCCCCACTTTCTTCTCATATTAATGATGAGATACTGTCACTCTTTGCCAGTAATAAAGATGAAGTATTATCTGAGACCTGGGATGTCAGAAGAGCCGGTAAAGGTGCAAATTGATAAATTAAAAAGCAATAAGTCAACTGGACCGTAATGGTGTATATCTAAGAGTTCTGAAAGTGCTTATGAACTGAATGACAGATCTCCCAGCAAAAATATGCGAGCTTTCATTAAAAACAGTTATTCTCCCCGAGGAAGAGAGAGTAGTAAATGTTGCACCTAGGCTTTAAGAGTCTCTGGAGGAGATCCAAGGAATTAGGCCAGTAACGGTTACATCTGTATCTGCTAAATTGGTTGAAATGATCATTTAAAATAAGAATAATAAAACATCTTTAAGGTCATGATATGGTATGGTCTAATCACTTCTTTGAAGGAAGATCATGGCTCTCTATTAGGCTTCCCTGAACAAGTCATTTAAAGCCCTGAACAATGGGCAACTGATTGACATTTATTTACATTTTTAAAGGTCTCGGCCCAAGTACATCACGAGAAGAAATCGGGAATCTAAGTAGGCCCAAGGAGAAGACAAAATATTGACATGATGCAGAAGGTCAAGAGAAGGGATGGAGAGGGAAGCAAGAGGCGATGGGTTTTCACCTGAGCAGCCTGGTAACTAGCCACATGCAGCAGGGTCCCTGCCAGGACCAATATGTCTTGATGAGTTGGCGATACTGTTAGTGATATCGATGGCTGTGGAAAAACTACATAAAGCCAAGAGAACTGTGTGGTATCAAGGTGGGTACATAGAGAATAGCAGATAAAATTCAGTAAATGTGCATTAATAGGGGAAAAAAGGGAGATGACTTAAATAACATGCCCTGGGGTGAAGAAAGAAATGTAAGATTTTAAGATCCATAAGGGCACCGTGGAACAACACAACCAATGCTATGGTTTGGCCATCTGTGCTTGTCCCACCTTATAAAAGACACAGAGAAATTAGGGATATTCAGAAATGAGTAGGCCTATGAAGAGGTGGAAAAAGTGGAGAATTTCCCTCAAAAAGAGAGACAAAGAGGAGGGGTATGATAGCTATAGATAAGCAGTGGAGAAGCAGCGGGTTGGGGATGTGTCTTTTCTTGGTCTCGCACCCAACACAGTTCATGGGCTGATACCAAAGGGCAGCACGGTCAAAACCAATACCAAGATGGATGGGCTCTCCAGTGCACCACTGGACCAGAGACCTTGCTGCAGCACGATTTTGCTCAAAAGAAGACCTGACCAAGATTGGGAAGGTGAGCTTGCATCTTAACAGACTGAGCAGCACTGCCCACAGTATGGGATTGGGGTTCTTTGGTTTTATCTTTTATGTCTGCTTGTGGCTTGGCCTAAATTTGTTCATTCTTCAGGTTATTGCCCATCCCATCAGGTCTCCCACCTGCAGGGAGCCATTGGTTCTGTCCTGTCTGGGGATTTTGGGGGGGGGGAGGTTTTCTCTTTCTTTTTCTGCTCTTCAATCCTCCAAGCGCCCCAGGGAGGCTGTAGCAGCACTGTGGCGTATGTAAAACTGTAGGACTGCTTATGGATTATTTCCTTTTTTGGGGGTCTACATCACCATTTTGTTGTGCAGCAACTGTACGCCTTTGTTCTTGCAAGGTTTTCCCACCCTTTTTAACCCCATCACACATCCAGCCAGCACTGAAGCAGGAGGTGGGTGCTTTGTGTTGTCCCATTCTGGATTTGAAATGTGAACTTTGAACGTGGGAGAACTTTTTTTGGATTCCCCCTGGGTGTAAAGCTGTAGTAGTGCTTTTTTAGGAATCATCCGTCCCTCCCCTCCTTTGCCCTCCTAAAGGGGTATGGGGTTTGATTTTGTCATGGGCATGGCTGGCTGCTCTCTGTCTCTAACAGCCTTCCTAAGATCTGGCTTCTAGTGGAAGATCCTGGTGCCAGGGATGGTGGAGCAGATTTAAGGGTGTCTTTCATTCCCGCATTTCTCACCTACCCCAAGCCCACCCCCATGTACCCCTGAAACACTCTCAGCTGGTGGCATTCACAGAAGCCTAGGAAGAAAAGAAAATATCCTACTGCAAAGCAACAGGGGTCAGAAAGAGATTTTGAAGGAAAACTATTGATTCCCATAATGGGAGTAGGAGGAAACCCCCCTTTTTTTTCTTTCTTTTTTTTTTTTAAGAAAAAAGCAATTACTGTAAAACTGGACTGTTGCTCTGCTGTAAGGCCTTGCTCTGTTTCCATCCTTGCCTACAAAGGATTAGCTTTGATGGATGCTGGAAGCACCAGCTCAAGAAACCTGCTCCAGAGCCCAGAAGACGCTTGCTCCGTAGGTACCGCATGCTTTTAGCCCTCGTTCAAAATCCCTCTCTTGGCAGTTTTGCTGTTTCCGGTTTGTTCTTTAACACAAACCCAAACTGGTATGAAGGGAGTGATGGGATGAGATGACTGAAGACAGCACACACAGTGACCACATGCAATGTGATGGTTTAGGATGGGGCTGATCCTCCCTGGTAAACAGCTTTGTTTTCCAGAAGAGAGCCAAGCTTACGCAAACTCAGCTGTTTTTCATAGAAAAACAAAAAAAAACATTTTATGCTTCATAAATACCAGGTAAGAGTAGCCTTAAAGAGCCAGGTCAAAGATTCACCTACATCAACACTTTTTCTCCACCTGTGGCTAAAAGCCAATGCTGGAGGGGAGTGCAAAATCAGATTATGTGGGGCTTTTGCTATGTATTGCCCCAGCCTGTAACTGTTCACAGTTCAGGGTCTTCCTGAGCTGCCTGGTTTTGGTGAGTTTAGTAATTCTCAGTGGATTTCTTTTCCATCAATTCGGCTGATCTCCTGAATCTCTTGAAAGCTTTGAGCATCCACCACATCCCGCATAAAGGAGTTCCTCAGCTGAACCACAATGGTGGTGAAGAACCACCACCATCATCCTCCCCTCCTCCCTTTGCACTCCCCTGGGGAGGGAGGGTGGCAGCAGGACCCTCTGTTTTGCAGTGACTTGGCCCAATTTATCTTCCTGAGGGCCCTTCCCAGGGGCAGCCCATCTTGCTCATGCTGAGTTGCTCAATGACTTGGTGGCAGCGGGTGGAAGTAGTATCCAGAGATGCTGCTCAGAAACTTCACTGCAGAAAACCCAGCAGAAATCCAGGCTGGGGAGCAGCATATCCCACACAAAGGTCTTCTGAGCCCAGCATCACCTGCCTTTGATCTGATCTTTTTGCCCTTTTTTCTCTGTGTCTAGGATGTATCTGAGGCAGGTGATGCTTGCAGGGAGAAGCAGGCAATGTGGTGTTTTCCCAGTGAAGTATTCCTGTAGCATTGCAATTCCCACCCAAGCGATGCCCAGAACATGACTTCGGAGAACCATAGAATCATAGAATCATTTAGGTTGGAAAAGACCTTTAAGATCATTGAGTCCAACCGTAAAGAGAGAGCACGGACTGCATGAGTTACTGGGAGGGCACATTAGGGAAACACGGCTACTCCTGGTGAAACAACTAAATGTGCAGTAGGAAAACCACAAACGGACGGCAGGACTGGGAAACCCACCAGGCAGTCATTTATCTCGCCTAACATCCAGTAAAGCCCTTAATTGGCCAATAAATGCGGTCACAATAACTGCATTTAACTCACAGCGCCACTGCCAGCAATTAGCACTTATTTATTCGCATTCTGTCCCCACTGATCTCTGTTCCCCGACTTCCAGATCTGTTTGTTTTTAAGCCAGGGAGACTCCTTGCGTTTGCCAAAGAGAGGATGAGAAGAGCTAAAGCAGCGGAAGAAAAAAGGTGATGCTGTGCCATGGGGCAGGAGTGATGAAGGGATGTGGAGCTGCAAAGCCATCTGCAGGGCTTTCCCATTGCTCAGGGAATTAACATTGGGCTCCTAGGGAACGTAAGGCGCCTGGGGTTTGCTCAAGCCTTTTAAGAAATGGCTCAGCATCAGTGCTGCCGACACTGAGGGCTGCTTGTTGCTCCGTTGAAGAGAATCTCCTGATCGCCTTTTGCAGTAGAAAATAATCATTTATTGTCATTTTGGCACGGGAGCAAACAATTCACATCGTTTTGGAGGATTAGCGGAAATCAGAGGCCAGGTATTTTCATCTAATGAAGCGAGGGCTGGGATCCCAACCGGCCTCAAGTTGCCCGAGGCAGAGGAAGGATGCGGTAGAGAGACAAGCAAATGCCTGATGCCCATCAGCAGCTGCCAAGATGGGGGTCCCCGAATGCCAAAACACCTTCTTCTGCAATGCTGACAGCAACGGATGGGTATGTGTCTTGAAATCCTACCCCTGCTTTGGGCTGTACAAGAGGGCTTGCATCTACTTTGCAGGCAAGAAGAAACCACTGAGAGCCCTTGGCTTCTGTGCCGAGATGAAGATGTCCATCAGCATTTTGGTGCAGGACCCCGAAATGCCAGCTGGGTGCAGGAGGGAAGAGCTGGGAGCCGGAGCGAGGTGTCAGAGCTGTACATCATTGTGGCAAAGGGGGAGAAGCAGCCTGATGCAGCCAAAAAAAAAATACGCCCCCCAGCCCTGTGTTTACCCTTCCGAATGGTCTGTCCTTGGAGGCATTCTGCAGTTTCTGGGAGTTTGTGGACTGGAAAGGGATTGTACTGCCAAGCAGGTTGGTGACTGAAGCAGAACGGGGCAATCCCCCCTGACAGCATTGGGGCAGGAGCCCAGGTGAGCGTGGGGACACCAAAGGCTGCTGGGAATTGCCCCAGATGGATGAGCATCACCGATTGCTGCTGAGGAAAGTGGATTTCGGTACAACCTTCCTTCCCACCCCCAGCATGCTCCCCTCCTCCTCCTCCTCCTCACCAGAGATGCAGCATCTACATCTCCCGCTTTGCAGATCCAACTGGTAATGGCCGGGCTGATTGACTGCAGATTTCCCTGTAACTGAGCTTAATTAGCAAGCTAATCAGGTCTGGAGATGGTTCCAATTTATTTATTGGCTGATGGCTGCCACTAATCGGCCTGGCCAGTTAATACTGGCAGCGCTGAGGTTTGTGCCAGGTGAACAAATATATCAGGATTTCACCCTTTCCAGCACTCAGAGCTGGCAAAAGTTGCCTGGCGAGCACCTGAGCTCGGATGCAGGCAGGGTGATACCTGCAGCATCCCCTCCCCCCAGGGTGAGGGATGGTCCAAGTGCCGTGCCCAGCTCAAACCAGTTCTGGCTCACCGGGAGGATAATGCTTGCAGGCGAGGATAGAAAAGGGGCATGTTCTGCTCCTTGCAAGCTGGCAGAGTAACAGAGTTCAAACACCCAAAATAGCCCTTGTGGCAGGGACAAGGTGTCCAAAGGCAGTGCCGTCCATGGGTCACCTCTTTTGAAGGTGACCTAGAGCAAGCCTCTTACAACTTGAGCTTCTTAGTTCCCTCCAGCTGCACAAAGGTGATATAAAAGAGAATTTTATTTTGCTTCAAAAAAAAAATGAAGGGGGATTTTTCTGGATTTTTCTTTTCCCCTAGAATTACCAGGAAAATGGCATTAGTGTTCCCTGGGTTTCCTGGAGCATCTCTGGGCTGATGCAGGATGTCTCTTGAGCAGAGGCAAGGAGAAAGGGGAGCGCTGGTGCTGTGCCAGAGTGTTGGGGAGCCAGAGAAGCAGGACTTGTTAATTAAAGCAAGGTGAAAAGGTCCCTTCCCTCAGCTCCTGTCCCTCCAGAAGTCCTGCCAGTCTCTGGATGCAGGATGGGGACGTGCGTGTGGGATGGCACCAAGCAAAGGAAGGAAGGGAATGGGATTTCCGCACCTTCATTCCCTGCCGTAGACAGGAATCAAAGGGAAGGGAGGCAGGATGAAAGAGGAGACATGGCAAAACAGCTGGAGAAGGCACTTGCTATGGCAAAAATCCGCACTTGGCTAAAGCATCTCTTCCCCGAAGGCATCCAGCCCCAAGCTGAAGACCCCGAGGGCTGGAGAGACCCCCCATGCCTTCTTAGTTGGCTCTGATCTTTAATGGTCCTCCATATTTTAAGCAAAAAAAAAAAAAAAGGAAAAAAAAAGCCTGACTTCTAATTTGAGTCTGTCTGGCTTGAGCTGCCGGCATTGATTCTCATGCTGCTGTCCTGTTGATTCAAGAGCCCCTTAGTGCCAGTAGTTTCTCCCCATGAAGGCACTTATGGACAATAATCCAGTCATTTCTCAGTCTCCTCTCTCTGATAAGCCAGGAGGTGGTGGGTGTCAGAGCACCAGGCACTTCAAGGGGCCACAGACCCCCTCTGGACCCTGGCACCCTGTTGACAAGGGGTGACAATCCCAGCGTGGGACCTCCCAAATGCAGCCAGTGATGATGGCTGGCAGGACTGGGGAGGATCCGGAGGGAGCATCCTTCTCGGGGGGGCTGCGGGGCACCCCACCCTGGGGTTTTCGGGTGATGGAGCCCCTCCATGCCGGGCAGGGAGAAAGGGGATGACGAGCTGGATGAGGCCAGGAAGCCACAATGCAGGCGATGCTCATGGCGCCAGGGGAGCAGAGGCAGGCAGGCGGGTTTCATGGCTGCGGCTCTGAAATCTCTTGCTAGAGAGGGTTATTAGAGGGAGTAATTGGGATCACCTTACTTTACAAATGTTACTTTGCAGAATGAGGCAGGAAGACAGATCGATCTCAACTATTATTCATTAAGGAAAGTCCTTTATAAATCCCAAATTAACAATTTCTCTTAGAGAGAGACTTCCCATTACCCTTCTTTCACGGGAACTTATTGCCGCTTTGGAAATGGGGAAATATGAAAATAATTGGGGAGGGGGAGAAATAGCAGTCGTGGGCTTAGGAGTCGAGCATCTGTTTAAAAAAAAAATACAGATATGTGTCTTAAAAATGACCATTATCCTAATTCAGAAAGGCAATGTTTTTGATAGATACTATTAGACCACGGCCATAATGATGTTCATAAAAGCCCAAGTGGCTTCTTAGCAATGAACAGGCTATTTGTATATGCTCGGCGCTCGATGGCGTATCTACAAGCGGCAATGGTTTGCAGAAGGTCTTTGCTATCATCCGTCCTCTCCATACAAAGAGACGAATGAAGGGGGGTGGGGGAGCGGGACCAGAAAGCTGCTGTTACTGGTGCCAGTTGGACTGGGTAACTCTTTGCACTGGTCCTTGCTATTGGGGCTGCACAGTGTTTTAATTATTTGGGGTATGTTGCTGCATACTGGGGGTCTGTCTTGGTGTTTGGGGGGAGGGGGGAGAGAGAGAATTTCAGCCCACATCCTTTTGATGTTTTGGGCAAAGAACACTGAGAAAAAGATGCTTTTATTTCTTTTTCAAGCAGTGGAGGAAAAAAAAAACCAGTTATTGCTACTTAAAAACTCTTAGGTGCCTTCCAGCTTTGGTGCAGGGCCTTGAAATTTGGCAGGAGGGTCATCTGATAATTTCAGTGTAGGGGTTGGGGGGGCTGTGTATTTCACAGAGTGCATTATGCCCAGATGCCAAATTTGGGGTTGGGCATGCCTTGAGGATGCTTCAGGGATGTGCACAAGAGGGCTTTGGGTAAGAAGTTGCCATTGCCCAAAGAAGTCAACTGGTTTGCTTTGAGCCAGGGTTGCCAACAAAAAAAGCAATTACTTAATTTGTATAACCGTGCCCATGGCTTCTTTTGGCTGTTCTGGGAATACCAGCAAAGGAGGCAGACAACTCTCAAAGGGGTTTTGGGGGCCATAGCCATGTTTTCCTGAATCATTTTTGAGTTCAGATGCTTTTGCAGCAAGAATCTTGAACAGGATCGCAAGCAGAAGGAAAACAGCAAAGATTTCTATTTAGACTCGGTCAGATGCAGTTTTTGTCACCCCAGATAGCATCAGGATATGTTACCTTTAGAAAAAAAAACAAAAATCACTGCTTAATGCCCCTTTTTGGAAGACCAGTTTTGGGGTATTGGTACCCTTTACAGTAGCTTGGGGTTGTGAAGAGGGAAGAGCTTCAGGCTCTTGGCAACACATGTTGCCTGTGAGCTCCAGCTCCTCGCTGTTGATATCACACTCCTAGAAAATTATAAATGGGAGTCCCCAGTTTGTCTTTCGCTCTGTTAATTAATAGGATTTGAGCATTAAAACTGCTCCCCCGGAGTCGGCGATAGGCCCTTTGCCACTAATTCAGGCCCCTTGCCACTAATTCAGTCATCCTGGCAGGTCAGTGTAAACACCCCATATTTTACTGCCATTTTTAGATTATTCCCCTGCCTTGTAATTATTTTCCCGGGGGACGGCAGGGGATTAATTCCAGGCTCCCGTTCCTCCGCAGATGGTGGCGTGCCCTAGCACCGAGGCGATGCAGAGCATCCCCTGGCAGCGGATAACGCTGCCGATTTGAGGTCTGTTTACTCGCTGACGAGGAAAAAGTCGTTAAGCCGGGTCTGTGCTCCTCTTCCTCCACTCCTTTTATAAATGAAAAGGAGGAAGGACTTGCTGCTGGGTCAGCCCTGCCTGCACGGGCGACATGGTCCCCTGGGCACAGAGGAATATCGGGCATCAGCAGGGAGATGCTTGCATGGCTGCATTGGGGGTCCCAGCCCTGGTGGGTACCACAGGGGCTCGCAGGCACCTTGAGCGTGGGCAGCCCTTGCTCAGGCTTCGGTCCGGCATGCTTGGCATCACAGCAAGGGGCTGAGGCTGTTTATTCCTGCGGGTTTTCTCCACACTGGGTTGTTTGTAGAAGGAGGACCAGGAGCCTACATGCCCCACAGCAGGCAGCTTCAGGGATGCCCTTTCCAAAGGGAGGGAGAATCGGTTTGTGTATAGCTAAAATACCCCTTTCTGTATGATTTATCTGTATGACTTAATCTCCCATCAGGGCTGGGAGTCAGAGCACCCGCAAGACCAAGAGAACACCATGTTTTTCTTTGGGGCCGAGATGCTGGGAGCTAAAGCAGAGGTTTAAAATCCACGTGGCTCTGAAAAAAAAAATAGCCTCCATCCCTCCTTCCTCTATCGGGCCTGCTTGGAAAGGCAGCCTTTCGCTTATCCTCTTAGGCTGAGCCCCGGGGAAAGTTGGGCGAGTAAGTTTGCCGAGCCGGAGGGAGGGCGGCACAGATCGATTGGCGAGTTTAATAGGATCAGGTCAGTGTAATCCTGTTTTAGCCATTGTAATTCAGGCAGCCAAGGAGACCTCAAACTATAGGGGAAGGGGCTTTTAAAACCTCAGAGGTCCTGCCACAAAGCCAGAGGCTGGGGCCGGGACAAAAGCGGGAGAGAGGATGAAGTGGCTTGAAATAAATAGATTAAGGCTCTCTATGGGCCAGGGGTAGCAGGAGGGAGAAAAGAGCAAGCAAGGGGCGGGCGAGCATCCCATGGCGGCAGAGAGGGGGACAGGAAGGGACCTCAGACCCACGAGGGATGAGGGGTGGCTCGGCAGAGCATCCCCTCCTGCCGTGGGGAGGCCGGTTTGGGGCATGGGGCGGGTTCCCCCCCCATGCGTGTTTCTGAAGGGTTGGGACAGGCAATCAATTTTTATGATGCAATTTATAATTCATACAGGTTGTCTTCGTACATATGGTGTTGCTTTTGTGTGTCAGGGTGCCGGGTGCTTTATGATGGTGACGGCAGGAATTTGCATTGGCGGCTGCTTACCGGCCTCATTGCTCTCCTCCTCACGGATGAAGATTGATACGGACCCATGGAAGTGCACGGGGGGGCCCGATCCTGGAGGACAGTGAGCCCGGAGGCGTGGGTGTCTCTTGCAGGGAGTAACACACACCCTTTTGGGGACGGGGGAGATGCTCAGTCCTTGGGGGGTTATTTTCAGCAGGGGTACGGACCCCCTTGCCCATCTCTCCAGATATTGGGGCCGGCCCTGCTCTGGGGGATGCTCGGTGCGGAGGCCCCTGTCATCACAGGGGATAACCCCAACGGAGGAGGGGTCTGGCACCCCCAGCCCGGGCACAAAGGGGTCCTTGTCGGTGGGGCAGCCCCATCCCTGGGGGCAGGAGGGGCAGGTAAAAGGCACAAAGCTGAGCCTGGCCAGTCCCAGCTGAAATAATTAAACCAATTAAGTCAATACAAACAGAAACAAGGCGGAAGGCAGAGCTGCCCCCTCCAAGGAAGTGGGGGACGCAGCTGGAGTCCCCCTGCCACCCCCAGCCCAAGCTGCCCTGGCATGCACTGAATTTGTCCAGTCTCTGCGGCAGCCCTGGCATATGGTGAGTTTGCCGGGTCGCTGCAGCGAGGGGGTAAGGGGGGCTGTTAAAAGCTGTGATGTCTTATTTAAGAGCAGGGCAGCGCTCCCCTCGCCCCACCAGAGAGGGGTGGCCTCCTCCGGCCACAGCATCCCCGTGCTACTGAATGGGGGTGGCTGGAGCTTAAAAAAAAAAAAAAAATCTCTCTCTCTATAAAAAGGGGTTTTCCTAAGGTAGGCTGAAGGTGAGGTGGAGAGGAGCGGGCAGCTTTCCTTCCCCTCCGACTTTGGGCTGTGGCGAAGCGGGCCGGCATTTCTGCTGCACTCCCCAAGCAGTGCAATTATTTGATCTGCAGATGTAAGAGGAATTTATTGTAACAACAAATATAGTGATGTCAAAACCCAACCTTGGATTAAAGCCGGCAGCCAAAGGGGAAGTGTATTAATTTCAAACAGCATCAGAGGCCAGTGCCTATTAGGACGAGCTATTCTTCAGACCCCCCCATCAGAATTAATCATTGGGAGTTAATTTGAAGCTCAGACAAGTTGCTGTTAATTTAGTGCAGGGAGGACGGGATGGAATAAAAAGCTGAGGTGCTGGCCGGGCCTCCTGGGTCTCATTAATCAGCGAGCTGAGACGGCCTGGCTTGATTACAATTTGCAAAAAAATTCATTAGAGCCTGGGCGATTGACAATTTTTCTCTCTGCCTGTGATCTGACTCATTAGGCAGCCAAATGAAAGCCATGATGATGGTGATGATGACAGCTATCAACCCCCTCGCTTGTTTATCTCCTTCTCCTCCGGCCCCCGGCCCGGGGCTCCCCCTTCCAGCCCCAAAGCCCTGCTCCGGGGTGGGGCAAGGGGGGACCCCAATCCACGGAGCACATAACTTTCCATCCTGGGGCAGATGCTGGCTTGGAGAGGGAGGGCTGCCCGGGGGGACAGGGGTGAGGAGCAGCTGCTCCTCCCTAAAATACATCCCCCACCCCCCCGTGGTGGGGGCACCGCCGGGCTGCCGCTCGCCCGAGCCGGCTCCGGGTTGCTGTGCTTTCCAAGCAGCATCCCCTTTGCACCAAAAGCAAACCAAAATAAATGAAAATTAAAAAAAAAAAAAAGGCGCTCCGAAGAGGAGCAGAGCTGGGAAGCCCGAGAGGGGGGGCGGCGGGGCCGCCCCACGCGTGTCCCAGCTTCCCGCTCCCTCCCGCGCAGAAACGAAACCAAAAATTATTATTAATAATTTTTTTTTTAACGAGCCAAAAGAGCTGGCAGTTGGCAGCGGCTGCCGAAAAGGCTGGAATTACGCGTGGGTTCCCGCTCGTCCCCCCGCGTCCGCGGCTGCCCATGGGCCCGGGGCAGCGGCAGGCAGCGGTGCTGCCCGGGGCCGTTTCGTTTCGGTGAGCGGCTGGTGGGAGGGGGAGCAGGGAGACCCCCGCTCCCCCCCCGGAGCCGCCGCCAGCCCCCTCCGAACCCAGCGTTAAAAAAATAATAACAATAATAATAATAATAATAAATAAATGATGAAGTGCAAGGGCTATAAATGATGTGACCACCGCTGAGCCTTGATTTACTCGCCGGAGCCTGCTCCCTTGAATGACCCCCTAGTTTAATTTTAACAGACACCCCTCCGCACCCCGTTTTCCTCGGGAAATTAATGCTTTTTTAATTCCAAATAGCCCCCGACGGCCGCCAACCATACGGTTTCACCGGCACGGATGCAGTCGGGATGTGTAAAATGGGGAAAAACAGGGATGAAAAGGATGCGGGGAGGGGGAAGCGGGACCCTCCGGCCCCGACCCCCCCCGGGCCGGGCCGCTCCTGCCCCGGCTGCGCTGGGGGGGGGGGGGGGGGGGCGCGGTGCAACGAGAGTGGCCGCGGGGCTGAGGGGAGCGCGGCTGTACCCCCCCCAAAACACGGGGCTGGGAGCCCGCCGGCTGCCGGGGAGGGGGGAAATGTAGGGGTGCTCCTGCCCCCCCCCCCCCCCCCCCCCCCCGTCGAGGCCATCCACGTTTATTCGCACAAAAAGCCTTTTTCCAGCCTTCCCCCTCCCCCCCCCCCCAAAAAAAAAAAGGGGAAACTTTTTGCCCGTCTCCCCCCTCCCCGACAATAAATGTGGCTTGGCAAGAAAAGGCGAGAGCAACATCGCTCCGCTCCGGCAGCGCAGGAGGGAAAAGGAAAATCAGCTCAACGCCAAATTCTGGACAGAACAGCCAGAGGATGGAGGGCTTTTTTTTTTTTTTTTTTTGTCTTTTTTGTTTCTTTGTCGGTTTTTATTCACAAGACTTAGTTTGCTTTTAAATTTCATAACTTATAAGGAAATAAGCTACATTGAAATAAATTAAACACAATAGAGAAGATCGTGCTTTTCCCCCCCCCCCTTTTAAACATGGCTTGGTAGAATAGGCAAACCAAATCGACAGAAAGCCAGGCAAAAAATATACTTAAAAAATCGTCCCCCAGTGCCTGCCACTCAGCCATCGGAAATAAAATCAAACAATAAAAAAGGCATGAAATGAAACTCTTAGTTTTCTTTCGTTTTTGTTCTCTCGTCTTTTTACCTTTCACCCCCGATAAGAAACAAAACCCAAAAGATGGCTAAAGGCGCGCTGCGGGTTTCGCTGGGGATGGCTCTGCCGGTGAGGGGGGACACGGGCAAATCGCTGCTGGATCCGGCGCCGACACCATACCGCATCTGTGGTCCCCATCGCAGCCAAGACAGCACGAGTATGTACAAAGAGGGGGCAGCGTAATAATAAATATCTGTGTGTGTCTTCCAGGGTTTGATATTCCTGCTCCGAACCAAAACAGTTTCCAAGCCTCTTGCCTTCGCCGACTCTCGCTTGACTTGGTAAGTGGAAAGTTCCGCTTTAAAGTTCGCTCGCGGCGGGGATTTGCCGTGCGCTCACGTGGGATTTTTTTCTTGTTGGCTGTTGTTTGCTTTAGGGTTTTTTTGCTTCGTTTTTTTTTTTCGGGAGGGTTGCTTTCAAACCCCGATTTGGAAACTTTTCCCTCAAAAACTTGTGGTTCTGAGCGTAGGGAGAGATCAGGGTCGGGCTTGCTCCAGCTGCTGATGCTGACTCCTGATCGCAAACCTGCTGACGTGCACCGGGATGGGTACCACGATCTTAGGGTTTCGGGAGGGCTCCCCTGTCTTGGAGTTGGCGTTGCCCGCCTTGACCCGTTTCCATTTTGCCCGTCTGTTCTGGAACCAGATTTTCACCTGCACCTCGCTGAGTTTGAGGGCGTGGGCGATCTGGGACCTCTCCGTCAGGGACAGGTACTTTTTGCAGTGAAACTCCTTTTCCAGCTCCAGCAGTTGCTCGCTGGTGAAGGCTGTTCGCCTCCGCCGGTTTTTGCCCGTGGACGTGGTGTTGGTGGAATTGGGGGGGTTTGGGGGGTTTTCCTCCAATGCGTTGCCAGAGTCCTCTTCCTTGTGAGCCGCCTGGCCGGGGATGTTGTCGTCCGAGCTATAGTCTAGATCGCTGTCCATGGAGAAACTTTCCTCCTTGCCTTTCGCGTCCTCTTCTGCTTTGGGGTCCTCCTTCCCCTGGCCCCGGAGAGCCCCGGCTGGAAGCGAAGCAGAGACCTTTCATTACCATTTGGCACCCTCCGGCCCGCGGCCACCGCGCCCCCCGGCCCGCAGGTCCATCCCCCGAAAATTGCTGGGTTTGGGTTCTTTTTTTTTTTTTTTCCGCGCGTCTTTCGGTTGGACTGATTTTATTCTTATTTTTCCAAGCGGCGGGGGCTGGAAACCTTCCTTCTCCTCCTCCCCTCTCCGCGGCCTTGCGGCCACCGGACCCCCGGGGCCAGCCCTGCCTCCTGCCGGGGGTCCCGCGTCCCCGGGGCCGCCCCCGACCCCGACCCCCTCCCAGCCCGCCCCGCCGGGGGGTGAGGCGCGGAGCGGGCAGCGGGACCCCGCTCCCCCCCGACGGCCCCGGCGCTCACTCACCGAGGGAGGCCTGGACGGCGTCGGCGGCGGGGAAGGGCAGGAGGGCTCCGTCCTTCCCCAGGAAGGCTTTGCCGTCGTCGCCGCCGCCGTCCGGGGGCATCCCCTCGGCTTTGTCGAAGTTACCCGGGGGCGCGAACTTCCTGGCGGCCTCCTGGTGCTGGGGGGGAGGCGGGGAAGGTGCCGGGCAGCGTGGCCATGAGGGTGGAGGTGAGGGCCATGCCCTGAGCCAGGCTGGAGCAGAAGCCCGTGGGCAGGCTGGGGAGCTGGTGGTGGTGGGGGTGCGCGGGGGGCAGCGCTGGTTGCAGGGCGCCCTGCGGCAGCGCCGGGGGCGGCGGGGGGGGGGCGGCGGCAGCACCACGGGCCGGTAGGGCATGAACATGGGGTAGCCGGTGTAGACGAAGTGGCCGGGGGCGGGCGGCGGGGGGCTGCCGATGAGCGAGTCGATGCTGAAGGCCGTGCTGCTTCCCAGCGGGCGCTGCATCATCATCAGCGAGGGCTGGAAAGCCGCGCTCATGCCGGAGCGGCGGCGGCAGCGACCACCTTCCTCCTCCTCTTCTTCCTCCTCCTCAGAGCCGCGCAGCGCCCACGCGTGGGGCAGAGCCGGGGCGGAGCGGGGCCGCGGCCCGCCGCCGCCGCCCGCACATCGGGGCTGGCCCCCGCCCGCCGCCCTGCGCCCCGCCGAGCCGCCCGCCGCCGCCGCCGCTCTGCCCGCCCGCGCTCCCCCGCGCCCATTCACATTTTGCCCGGCTGGGAACCCGGCCCGCCCCACGTGGCCGCCGCCGCCGCCTGCCATTGGGCGGGAGGGCGGCGGGGCGGGGCCGGGCGGGGAGACCACGCCCCCGCACCTCCTCCCGGCCCCCACCCCCGCCACGGCCGCCGGACGGGGCGGCCCCCGCGTGAGCGCTCCTGGGTCGCGCGTGGGACGCCCCGCCGGGGGCTCACGCCGCGCGCTGCCGTCCGGGACCCCCGTGGGGCGCCCCGATCCCCGGGGCGTGTGACACTCCCCGTCAGACACACCGATTTGGGGCCTCCAGAGCGCTGAAACCCCCCCCTTTTTTTTTTAAACCCCTGTTTTATTCACGCTTTTCTCTCCCTCTCCCCCCCCGCCTTTTTTTTTTTTTTTTTTTTTGAAAAGCCCCCAAATAGGCTCCATGTGGTTCTGGGTAAAGTCAGCCCCTGGCTTGGCTTTGAAATTGCTTCTGCAATTATGTAAAAGAGCCATTCAGCAACACGGCGGAATTAAAAGCGATGGAGGGCTGCTCCCTTTTCTCCGGCGAGCCTCTCATGTTGGCCGGCTCAAAGCCTTTTCCAACACGACGTCTTTGGTGAGGACAAAAGCTGGAACAAAAAAAAAAAAAAAAAGGGAAAAAGAAAAAAAAAAAAGCCCCCAAACTTGTAAATTGAACGTCAAGGGAACTTTACACAATTTCAAAGGCCATAAATAATGATAAAGGGACCAGGCGAAGAGGCAAACCCAGGCAATTAATGGAGGTTCCCAAGCAAAGATCAAGTGGTTTGGAAAATAAAATTAAATGCAAAAATAAAAGGAGGGGGAAAAAAAAAAAGGAGGGGGGTTGGCTGGGGGTGGGATCCCTCCTGCCTTTGGCAAGTTGAAACCTTCCCGGGACAATGGTGCCGGCTGCGCCTCTGGGCTTGGTTTTGGGGGGCTTTTTGGCACAAACCCTGACTAAAAGTGGCTTCCGGCTGGGGGGGAGGGTCCCCCAAAACCAAGGGTCAGGGAGAGATCCCGCTGCTGCCTGGCCTGCCCGCTTGGGAAGCTCTTAATGACCCACTGCTTGTTTCTAGCTAGTTGATGTTCATATTTTCCAGGGGAGGATGGCGGATGTCAGGCCGGGGGGGCTGTGCACCCAGGGAGGAAGGTGACCCCCACAGCAGCCGGACCGGCAAGTGCCAATGATGGGGACAGCCACGGTCTGTCCCCCAAATCCTACCCCTCTTGGCCGGCCACCCTCCAGGCCCTGAAAACCCAGAGGGCACGAAGGGGCGAGGCAAGGGGTAAGGCAAGCGGTGAGGGTGGTCCCTTGAGCATCAGCACAGCTGTACATCCCAAGGTAGCCTGCCCTGAAAGCAGTGGGGTCTTTTGCCTCCCCAAAATGTGCCCTTGTGGGGTTTGTCCCCTGGGGGAGTCATGACCTCCTCCCCCAGCCCTCAGTAAATATAATTTTTGCCCTCCCCCCAAAAAAAAAAACCATTCACTGCTAATTCCCACCACTGAAGCTCAGTGGCTTCCTCAAATGGGGGGCTGGGGGCTGCCCCCCGCCCTGTGCCCAGATATCTGGGTCAGTTTATCCCTCCACATTTCCAGCCAACATCTGAAACTGTTCTTTTCTTGGCAGAAACGATTGGGGGGCTTATTGCTTTTGGACCTCGGCACAGTTTCACCACCCTGTCCTGCATCTTGCTCCCCATCCCCATTTTGCTGCAGCTTTTGGGGTGCTGAGCCCCGTTGGGTGCCTGGGGTGTGAAATTTGGGGTTCCCTCATCCCCAATTCTGCATTTCTGCTGGAGAAACAATTTTGCCCCGCCGTGTGGCAAATGGGACAGGGTGGATGGCCATCGAAGCAGCTGCTGCTGGGGATGGGGCAGGGTATGTGTGCACGCACACGCTTTTGGGGCCCATCTCTGACTTTAAGGGACTGGGAAAAGTTTACTTATACAGCTCATTTCCATATGTCCCGGCTCCGTCTTGCAGAGGCCACCATATGTGCGGTAGCGTGGCGCTCGGGATTTTTCCCAGCACAGCACTGGCGAGGTTCTGATCTCCCCTGTGGATGCTTCATAGCCGCACGCATGGTTGTTTCTTTCCATTTTTTTTTCCCTTTCCCCCTCCCCGTCATCCAGCAAGCATCGTCAGATTGCAGCCCCTCTCCTGCCTCCCGCCTCTTCCCACTGTGGCGGTTGGAGTTGAGCTAAACCCTCCGGCCTCCCAAATCATCAGCATCCCTGCTCCTTCCAAAACCAACCAGAGCGGGCTGGAAATCCTTGCGGAGAAGCAAAGCTTTCGTTTAAATAGAAAAGCTGGGGGTGGAGGGGAAATCATCTCTTTTCAGGAAACCACGTTAGATTGCGGAAAGGGGAGATAATTAGGCATGGTAATCTGGCAGGGCATGGAAAAGTGTACCAACACCCAGCTCCTGCAGCTGTTTTTATTGTCAGCCCTCTTCAAAATTTGCCCACAAACAAGTGCCTTTGCAAGACGGGAGTATTATTTCAGACGAGAATAGGCTTTTTGTTCAGCACATAATTAGCTGATTTTTCTCCTGGAGAAAAACGTCGGCGATCTCTGATTGTCGGAGAAGCAACCGGAGCATGATTGTGCCTGGGAAGTGTAACAGGCGGGAGAGGCGAGGGGCACGCAGGGTGGGCAGGGGAGCCCGGCAGCCGCCCTCGCACCCCACGGAGGGACCCCCACCACCAGTGGGACGCGGCAAGAGCCTTTCACAGGGTGTCTAAATCTGAGTATGTGGTAGAAATCAGTATTTCGGAGGGTCATGCTTGGCTGGGGGGGGCAGAAGCCCTTTTCCCCTGGGTCATAGTGCGGGTGCAGACCTGGTCCTGCGTGGCCCCAGCTTGAAATGTGGCACCGAGATGCTGCTTAGGGAGGCTCCTGCATCCCCGGGAGTAGGGACTGCTGAAGAGCAGGTGGCTTCTGGCAGGTTTTGCCCCAGAAAACCTTTCCCAGGAAAGGAGCATCAGATACACAGAGGCATGTTTGAACTGGGCAGATTTTGGGGGGTGTCTGTGACTCCAGTGGCCTCTTGGCTGGGTGGAGAGGGTGTGCTAAATAAACTGTGGGTTTTTCCCCCAAGTCAAGGCAGGGAGGAGGTACAGCTTTTTGGAGCAAAGAAGTGAAACATGGGCGCTATGGAGGAAACCTGGGAGGTGCTTGAACCCTTCTGGGCTCAAGTCCGTAGGGTGGCAGAGGTCAGAGCATCCCTCCACCCGGGATGGCAGCTCCACCCACCACATGCCCAGGGGCTGATGGCTGCTCCTGGCCCTTTGGGCACCTCCAGCCTGTTTGCAGGGATCTGTGCTGTGGGTTTCTGTGGCGCACATGGGCTCGTGTCCATCCTCCCACTGGGCATTGGGGGGGCCGTGCTGGTGGGAAGTGTTATTTGGAGTGGGGTGCGTGCTGCTGCTGGTCCCTGAGGCTGCTGGGCCATTGGGGGGCAGCTTTGTTTTGCAGCCAATGATAAAACCAATGACTTTATCAAAAGCAAAACTCAGGCTTACGGAGACCCTAGCGAGGTAATTCTTGCAAGACCCTCTGCCTTCGCTGGGGAAATTTTAATTGCATGGGAAACGTCACCAAAAGCATCTCACCCTACTGTGCTTCTAAAGTGATTTTTTTTCTAGGCAGGGGGTGGGCAAGAGGGGAGACCATCAGCAAAACTACCCCCCAAAAAATCAGTCTGTGCTTAATGATGCAGGGATTACGTGTGAGCGCTGAACGCCAAAATAAGGGATGCAGCCGGGGCTCTCCATCCTATACCCCACCAGCGCTGGGAGAGAGTTCGTCCCTGCAGTGAAGGGCTCGGCCGGCGAGGCAGTTCTGTGCGTGGCTCTGGGCTTGTTTCAGCGTATTTGGGCTGCAGGAGCTGGGAGTAAGAGGGATTGGGGGGCAGCAGGATTTGGCCCTTGGCAAGGGGGTGCTGGCTGTACGCGGAGGGGCGCGTACGGGCGGGCGCCGGCCGCGGGGTGCGACCCACCGGCCCACGCGTGCCCGCGGGCGCCGCTGCAACCGCGGGACCCCCCCCGCCTCTCCCTTCGGTTTCCAAGCGGGGAAAAAAAACCCAAACCCCTCATTCGTCGCTTAATCCCATTAACTCCTTCGCGTGTTCCCGTTTGAACTCGTTTCAGGCTGGGGACGCGGCTCCGGCAGGAGCTGGGGCCGCCGGGCTGCCCCCGCCCGCCCCGGCAGCGTCCCCGCCTCGGCTCGGTGGCGGCTCCGGAGGGGGCCGATCCTCTCCCCGCAACTTCCACCCCATGCACGGCAGATAGGCTGCTTTTTTTTGTTGGTTTATTTTTTTCTGTGTGGTTTTTTCCCCTCCTGTTTGTGGTTTGTTTTTTTTTTTAATTTTTTTTTTTTTCAAACTTGAAGGCGCTCGGATTTTCGGGTTAGGAAAAAGGAGGGTAAAAGGATAAAAATAACGCCGCACAGGTTAAAAAAAAAGGAAGAAATTTGGCTCCGGTAATCCCGGTTCATACCCCGAAATTCGTTCGGATAAGGGGAAATAGGCTATATTTTTTTTCTTTTAAATTGCTATGTATTTAAATAACCGGAGCCCAAATATTTTAAGAGCACTAAAGGAGACCTTCATAAAACGCATCGATACGGAGAGATTATCTCTAGCGGTGGAAAACCACACGCACTCTCATTCGCGGCTTTTCGTGGAATATAGTTGAGAAATCCGCCAGTTTAAAAATCCCGAATAAAAGTCTAAAATATTCCCAGGTCAGAGGGGCACCGTCTCATTAAAACCAGCGCGGTCCTGAAACTGCACTGCAGACATTAAAGTGCAGTATTTTTCAATTAGAGCTGACGAATTCAATCAAAATTCCATAGATTAGGATGAAATGAGGCATGGGTCATTTACAGGGGAATTTAATTGCAGAGCCATTAGACAAATAGTATATTTGCCATTCTCACATTATCCATCATTTTAGACATCAATAGAAGGAACAGCATCTTTACTAATACAGCAGCACTTCCCAATCTCTGCCTGTAAACACTCCCTTTCCCCATAGCTCCTGATTATATCTGATTTCATTTAAAGCCATGGGGGATTATAAATGTTCATGCAATCAGGTTCATTAGGACTTCAAAAATCTCATTTCTGATTTGTATTGCTTTGCGGATCACCCGCCTCAGCGCAGTCTGCGCGATGCCTCTCTCTGCTTTAAAAAAAAATCAAATGCTCTTTCATTACCGGGGCCACTTCGGGGCTTGATTATCACCCTGATGAGCCCCTTTTCAGCCACCGAGCAGGTTGTGGGGAGCAAGCCCCGCTTCCCACCGGGACACCCCCCCTCCCCAATACCCCCCTCCATCCCCGCCGCCGCCCCGGGGGGGCCCGATCCTGCCCGCGGCAGCGGCTCCGGCGGCGGCTTCGGAGGGACCCCGGGTGGGGAAACACCCGACGGGTGGGCAAAGCCTTTTGGGGGGGCTCCTCAATTCTCCCCAGCCCCGGCTGTTTAACCAGCTCCTTGCAAACAGAGACGTGTGTGCATCAGGGCGGGTAATTCCTATTATTTGGAAATTATTTTGCAGCCGCTGCCGGCCAGGACAATCGGCGTTTTATTGCTGCGGGGTGGAAAACCGAGACGGACCAGCCCCGCCACAAGAAAAAGGCGAGGAGCGAAGGTCTCTGACATTTTTTCCTTAATAGCAGCTTAATATTAACCGCCTTTCACAAAACGCGCATCCAGATAGACTTACCAAAAAAAAAAAAAACAAAACCCCAACCCAGAAAAGCCTTCATTTCACCCAAATGTATGGTGTGCGCAGGGCTGTGTTAGCTGCCTCAGTAATTTAATTGGAATGAAACGTGAAAAATGTGTCATTTTTTGAAGAATTTATGCATCGCTTCCTGGAAATCTCATTGTCTTAACTAGCAGCCTACTGTGTTCTGTTTAGCAGGCATAATCGCATTTTTATGTGTCTCCGTATTATAAGTTAATGTGACCTCCCGTCTTTAGCTGCTGGAAAAAAAAAAATAAAAATGATCCGTTCCCATAACATCTGCATCAAAACAAGGCGCCGGCAGGAGGGGGAAAAATATATATATATAGAAAAGAAATTATATATATACCCAAGCGCTGCCTCGCCCGCCCGCCAAACTTATCAACCCAAGCAGGCGAGCCCGGAGCACCATCCCGCCCGCAGCATCATCCCGCCCCGAGCCGCGCCCGCTGCGCTCCCACCGCCGGCGGCGGAATGCCTTAAACCGAGGGGAAAAAACACCCCAAACCCCTAAAACTATTTTTTTTACATTTTTTTCCCTTTTTCTCTTTTTTATTTTGCAAGGTGTCTTTGCCGCCGCCCCCCCCCCCCGCGCGGGCAGCCGGAGCCGCCGCGGCCCGGGTACCGGTTACCGGGCGCCGGGCACCGGCCGCCTCCCCGCGACGGCCCCGCGGCGGCGGCCGTGCCCAGGGCGCCCCCTGCCGGCCGCGGGGCGCCGTGCAGGCAGCGCGGGGGGCTGCTGCCCACGCGTGTCCGCGGCGGTCCCCCCCGCCGGCTCTCCCGTTCCTCCCGGCCCCCCTGCCGCCCCTCCGGCCGCCTGTCCCCCCCAGCCCCGCGGCGGACCAGGCTCCCCGGCACAGACCTGCTTTTCCCCCCCCCCCCCTTTGATATGCGTTTTTTTCCCCCGTGGTAGCTGCAGGATGGCCAGCCGAGGTCACGGATCCTGGGGGAGGATGCGATCACCTGGTGGGACTCTATCTCCATGCAAACTTGCCCAATACGGATGTAAAACGTGTCATTCTTCCTGCTTGGGGAACCACACAAAAGATGAAAGGCTCATTAGAGGCACCAAAACTTAGATTTGGCTGGCTCAAACACACAACGACTCAGCCAGGACGTGTTTTCCCTAAATCCCTTTCAATTCACCCCCTGCTCTGATCACTGACACAAGCCATAAAGTAAAACAGCCACTAAAGTCACGAAGTGCCAGGTCTCAATGCGTCACAGAGATTTGGCGTGGGGCTTTGGTGTGGGGCATTCCCATGTGGGACAGGGCTCGGGCACCAAAGATGGGGAACACAGCAGGGCTTGGCGATGCCCTTGCACATCTGTACATAACTTAAAGGGTGAGGAAAGCCGCGGCAGTGGCAGGTAGAAGCTGGGAAAAGGGTATTTCCTTTCCCTCCCCATTTCCACGCTCCCTGCTCCACGGGCACTGGCTCTGGGAGCCAGGGGTGCTGCCTGCATCCTGCACGTCAGCTGTATAACCCACACTAGTTTTGGGTGTTGCTGCAAAGTCCAGTCAAACATGCAAAAAGGCTGATTTATTTTTATATATTTTTAAATAGTGAGTGTAATTAAGCAGTGGAACAATTTGGCAAGTGCTGTGGCAGAGCTGCTAGCATAAGGACAGCTGTTCTTCCAAGGGGCACATGCGTGCGCTTGCTTTGGTTCAACAGAAATTAATTTGGGGAGCCTGAGGGTCTGGGAAACCAAATCCTTGGTCTTCCTGGTACCTTTTGCCAAGTCACTGTGGGAAAAGAAAGCCCAAACTCCTCCACTTTGGCTTGCCACTGGGCTTTCCAGCCCCTCCGCGTGCTAGTCTGAGAGCAGAGATGGGCACGATGGGTATGGGAGGTGCTGGTGCATCCCTTGGACCGCAGGGAGCCAGGAGAAATAGGGGGCTGTGCCACCCCCTGCCTCTGGTCCTGCCTGGAGTAACCAGCTCTTTCTTGGTGGCTTCTACAACAAAAAATAGATTTTTGGTCTATTTTACAGTCTATATTAACACCACTGGATATTGCATCCTGCTAACAGCTTCCACGATGCACCTCTGGTCCCAATTCTGCTTGTGCCACTCATGGGGAAGATCTATCCAAAGGGATCTGATGCCCACGTGGGCTGATTTTTAGTCATCTGCCGTATGTGCTTGCCTTTGCACACCTGAGGAGCCCCGCTGCTTTGCAGAGATCCTTTATAATGAGTATTATTCATATCTGCAGCACGCTTGTAACAGCTACTAATCATTTTATTACTCTTTATAATCTATTTAAAGCACAATTAGAAAAAAATCTATACAAAGTTACAGCCGAAAGCACATTTTAGTTACGTTATAAATCCCTGAAAAACAACCATCTATCATGAAAACCGGCGCTCCTTCGCTCGGCTGACAGAAATGGATGCTGCTGCGCTACACTGAGGGATGACGAGGTAAGGGAGGGCCGGAGGGCAGACCTCGCTCGGCTCCTCTCGGCCCTTCAAAGCATGACTCCTTCAGGCTCCAGCAGCAGGTAATTGTGCAAAGTCTTGGGCACAGGCAGCAAGGGGATAAGGCAATGGCATTTGCTGCCAAACTTTGTCCGAATGGCGGAGCGGCATAAATGTTGCAGGCACCGGACTGTGCCCACCAGCCGGAAAAAGGACTCGTAGAATAGCTGGTGCTGCTGCAAAGAGAGAGGGGGAGGAAAACCATGAGCATCAGTTGGCTTTATTTTTTTCCTGATTAAGCCAAACAAGCCAGAGATACTTTTGAGATTAAGATCTAAGGGGAGGAGGTAAGAAACCCATTGGCAACGTTTGCCCATGGGTTAGGGGTCCGTGTGCTGACGCGGCTCCTGCAAACGAAGGCTGGATGAGGAATTCTCCTGTGGAAGCACACGTGAAGAAACCCAGCCTTGCTGCAGGCGCTGTTTGGGGAGGATGCTTTCATGCCCACCGGCAGCAGCATCCCTGCAGGAAGCCTTAGAGCTGACGTAGAAGAGACCTGCTTGTTTCTAAGACAGGGAAACAAAGCAGGATCGGTCTGTACAGCCTCAACTTTTTCTTACCTTGGAATAAAAATATTTTCTCTTGTCCCCTGGAATATGCTGAAGGGCTTTATTTGCATTGCAGCAGCCGTCCCCCCTTGCAGTCAAGCTAGCCAAAGACTTGGGGGGGCAAGGCAGCCATCCAAGATCATTCAAGAGCGGGCTGGCTGTACCTGTTGCATGTCTGGGGACAAGATTTTTAAAATCAAAATCAGTGGTGTGGACTCCTGCCGGGCAGCGGTCTGGCTCCAGGGTCACTTCCAGATGTTGGGATTGTATGTTGTCACGGGCCAGGGGCAGGAATGGGGGGTTTTGGTGTTGACGGAGCTAAAGGGATGCAAAGTTGCTGAGATGAATCGGGTGTGCAGTGGTGCTCCAAGGACTATCCCTTTTTTTTTTCCCCACCCAAGTGAAGTGGGGAGAAAATACTCTCAGTGGGTAAAACCCCCTCCTCGAGGCTCAGCTGTCCCTGCCAAACCACCAGCACCATCTCACCTGAAACACCTCCTCTGGCACGGCCTCGGCCCACTTCTCGGAGACGGGGATTTGTGAGTAGGAATTGAAGAGGACTTCGATGATCTCTGGCACAGCTGCGCAGGACTTCAGCACCTAGTCGTGGGCAATGCGAGGGTGTTCAGACAGAGACGCGTGTCCCAGAGGGGCAAAGCATCCATGTGCTGCATCCGGGGCTTCTCCCACCCCACCACAGTCCAGGCTGGGATAGTCCCATGTCGGTATGAGGTAGACATAGGGTTTGCCCTGGCATGCTTTGAAGATCTTTCTCCATCTGTGAAGCGGTGGGAAGACCCACCTTGCTGTGGCACTTCTTCCTCTGGATGTGGCCCTTGCTTCTTATTTACATTTTTGGCTTGTGCGTGATAAGCCAGGATAATATTTTCTTTATTGTTTGATGTAAAATCAATGAAACACAGAGCCATAAGGTGGCTGCACTGATGGCTGATGTACCAAGCTTGTCTCTAACATCCCCAGGCAGGAAAAAATCCTCCTTGCCAGTGCCCCCTGCCTGTGCTGGCTCCATCCTGCCCTTCCCCCTGACTGCTTTCCCCGCTGCCACCCTGCGTGGGTTTTTTCGTTTCCATCATTCCCAGCAGCATCACCTACCCCGATGCTGTGGTGCCCTTTCCCTACCCGGACCAGGAGGCTCTCCCAGATTCTCCCACACCCCCCTGTCTTTTTATTTTCCAAAGCACCCTGACCTCAATTGCAAAATCCCAGGTGCGAGGGGATGCACAGGGGCTGTTTTGTGGTTGGTACCTTGACGAAGGCGGGAGGCCATATCTTCTGGGAGCCGTGGTTGAGCAGCAGCTGGACAGCGAGGTGGGGCCGCAGCTCCCGCTTGAAGGCGGCGCTCTGCAGCACGCAGCCCAGTGGGGAGATGCCGTCATAGTCGATGGCGTTGACGTCAGCCCCATGCTGCAGGAGGAAGCGCGCCAGGCTGGCGTTGGCGGCCCCGCATGCCTTGTGCAAGGGGCTCCTCCGTGTCTCATCCTGGGCATCGATGTCAGCACCATGGGCTGTCAGCAGACGGCAAAGCTGCAGGCAGCCCTCACCAGTGCCTGGCGCCTGCCCACAGAGGATGCTTAGGGCTGTCTCCTCCCGCACGCTGCGTGCATCGACGCATGCCCCATGCCGCAGGTAGAGGCGGGCATGGTCGCAGAGGCAGTGCCTGGCTGCCACGTGCAGCGCTGTCTCACCCCCGTCCTCACTGGGCAGGTTGATGGAGGCCCCGTGTCTCAGCAGGAGCTTGGCGCATCTGCAAAGAGATGGGAAGGCTGGGGCATGCACCACCCGGATGGGTTTTGGGGGCGTGGGCTGGAGCAGGAGGTGGTGTGGGGTGAGGTTGAGGGTCCTTCTGGAGCTGGGCTCCCATGGGGGTTGGGGCACTTGAGGATTTTGGGAGGGAACAGCAGAGGCTGGGGAGGGTGACCCTGTGTCCTGCCCGCTGCAGTAGTGGTGATGGTGGTTTGGGCAACATGTCCCTCTTGTCCTTGACCAGCATCATTCACGAATGGTCATCCTTGACCATCCTTGGCCATCCTAGACACACCAGGGACCAGTGATCCTTGTCCCAGCTGTGACGATGGCTGGGCAGCACCGGGAGTGGTGCTCACGGTTAGCCATGCCAGCCGGGTCTCTCCCGGCCAGTGAGGGGTGCGGGATGTATCTGGCCATGATGAGGACACATAGGGTGATGGGCCCCTTCATCTCCTGGCACAGATGCAGCCTTGGGGTGTTTTGGGGATGATCTATACAATCCCACCCCTTGGCTGACATCCACAGAGCTTCTCAGCTGAAAACATTCTAAACCGCTGCCTCCACCTTAATCTGTGCTGAGACCAAGCTGACATGGAGGGAAACCCTCGGTAATGCCCCTGTGCAGCAGAAGAGCTTGGTGTGGGTTTGCTTGGGTATACAAATGGATTCCTCTTCTCCCATTAAGGGACCCAAATGCCTGTGTTGGGCTCCCACCCCAGAGAGGACTAAAGAATTGTGTTTTATGGCTGTCCTGAAAAGAAACACCTTTGCAGATAGTTTAAGTCTGCAGAAACCAGTTTTGCTGGCTTGTTTGGCACCCAGTGACAATGGAGTGGCAGCACCTGCAGTTACCAGGAGGAATAAATCAAGGTAAGCAATCCTCCCCATCCTAAATCACTGTTCCCACCTCTCTTTCCCTCTAACATCACTGTGCGCAGTTGCAAAGAGGCATTGTGGCCGCTGTGAAGGGGGGACACCGGTTCCCATCAGAGCTTTCCACCTGCATCCTTCTGACAACAAATGGGGGTTAAAGATGCCTGGTATGCCCCGATGGGGTTTTTTTGGTGTGTATGTGAGTAAATGGATGTGATCAGCTAGTCTAAATGAATCAAAGTGACTGCTCCATCTCCTGCTGGGAGCTGCTGGGGCCGGTGTGGCTCAATGTCACTGCCTGGGCAGGGCTGTCGGCAGCTGGGTTAGCGTGCGGGGCCAAGCTCACCGCTGTGGCATGGAGGAGCTATTTTTTGGAGGGGAGCCAGACTCACATGCTGTCCAAGTGAGACCTCAAAAATGTGGTGAGCGTGTGTTTCCTAAGAGATGCTGCCAGGGAGGTGGAAAGAGCGGTCCCTTCAGGAAGCCTCAGCAGTGGCTGGCTGGAATCTAGGGAGCTGTATCAACATTTAACCCCGCCCCCGCCTGTTTTTTTTTTTTCCTGTAATAAGCTTTTCTTTTAGCTCAGATATCACCCAGAGCCCTAAGTGAGGTTCTGAGCTGATACAGAAGCAAAATGAGGGGGAGCTGTGGGGGATCAGAGTCCCATTCTGACCCTTACAGCAGGAGGGATGGGGAAGAAAAGGAGCCCCAGGGAGGAAGGATGATGCCAGGACATTGCTTGGTTTTCTTGCCCCAGATAAATGCTAACGTATGTGGGGAAAATAATAATAATAAAATAGTAATAATAATAATAATAATCTACTTGAATCTTTCTGGACCTGCAGCATCACCTCCCCCAAGATTTGATAGGAGCTGGTGAGACATTCACCGTCCTTGGTGGTGCAGGATCTGCAAACACCTCCTTAGGCTGCTTTTCCTGTGCGTATCAAGCCTGAGTTTGCCAGGAAAAAATCCTGCAGGATCTGTGGGGACAGGCTGTTTCTGCAGCCTTTGCAGGTGTAATGCTCTCAGATGCTGCCAGCCCTCGCTGGACCTTGCCGGAGGCATCCACTGTGGATGCTTTCTGCTGGGGATGCAGTTGTGGGTGAGTGGATTGAGTGTGGGCTCGTGCCAGCCCTGAAATCCTCAGATCTTTACTTTACAATTCCCCTTTTACTGTAAAATGTGCTGAATGCCTTTCTCAAGCAATGGCTTGTCTCACTGAAGTTTTTTTTGGGTGCTTGCTGTCTGCTCCTCGTTGAAAAAACTTTGTTGAAGAGGGTCTGTTGCTGGAGCAAATCACACCGTGACTCGATTATGTTTACCAGTTTTGTCCAGCCTTGATGGCAGGGAATTCATAGCCCTAATTATAATGAGTCTCTCGGGACCTCTCTGGGTTAGCTTAATCCTAATGTCATGGTTAGCTCTGGCACCCTAAAATAATGTATTCAGGGCAATCCAAGGGATGGTTCTGCAGGGAAAAATGGAAAAAAATATATTTCTGACTGGGTTGCAAAACATGTAGCAGTCTAGTCCAGGAAAAAAATCCCTTTTGTTCTTTTTCTCTTTTTATAGATCACACTTAAAGTATCTCTGCTCCTTCCCAAGCAAGGAGGCGGCTGTGCCTAGAGACCCTGAGCCCAAGCACTGCACCGAGTTTGGCAAGTACTGTGTATTGAGAGTGCCCAGGCTGAAGATTTACATCTGCATAGGCAAGACAGAGGGAATATTCCCCTGCCCTTAATTTCAGCGTAAAGGGTGGTACATCATGGGTTGCCTGGCAAAGCCAAGAGCTGCACCCAGCCCCTCCAGCCCATGCACGGGGTTTTCCTTTACTGAGAGCAGGATGGGAGTTCAATTAAAGGGAGTTCAATTCCTTTTGGTCTCCTGACAGCCATCCCAAATATCCTTCTAGAAATACCAGGGTGGAAATGCCACCCTTCTCAGATGCTATTTTCCTAAAGGGTTATTCTTATTTATTGTCAAGTTCAATGGCTAACTTATTGGAAGAAACCTGAGTCAGTTTATATTGAATTTTCCCCCTGGATACTCCTCCCTCAGCAAAGAGGGAATGTTAGTGAGGGGCTATAAATAAGGGGTGATCTCGTCCAGTTAATGGAAATGGTGGGTCCCCACAAGGAGCACGTGCCTCCTGTTTGGATGTATGGGGCATCAGCAGGTGCTGGGTAGATGCCGTTCATGCTTGCTGGCTATATGCTCTTATTTTAGCCTCTAAACTCTGCTGATGAACTCACACACCCTAACACTTTGCCAGCATTTCTAGCTTCTTGGTTTTTTTACTAATGTCCTGTTGTTCACCATCAGATTAGACTAAAATCCCATTAAATAGAGCTCAGCTAACGCTTGCTGCTTTTTGAGGGCTCCTCTCCAATTTTCTGCGAATATTGCAAGAAGCCATGGATTTAGTTCAGCAGAAATTCAGACACAGGGTGGCAAAGCAAACCAGTTTGTTTTCCATCCAGCCTGGTACCATCAACCTGGCCAAGCAGCTCACCAGCAACAGGGATGTCTCTGGAGCAAGCCCTCAAAGACCCATCCTCACACACAGCTATGCCTAATTTTGACTAGTTTAAACTCACTTCCAAACCATTCCTAACTCATTTGTGGGTGATGGGTAACACACCTGAATGTCTCCTTGCTTGGGCAAGTCGCTTGTTTGATCAAAATCACACTAATTTGTGATAACTGGTATTAGTACTACAGGTTCACCTTGTGCTGGGGTCCTGGCTCAAATAAACGGGAAAAAAATGATTTGGGTTTTATTTTCCTTCTTTGCCCATCAATAGAGTCGGGGCAGACATCGGTGCAACGTCGGGCAGGATGGGTCCATGGCCCTCCCTTGCCCTCCCACTGCCAGGATGGCTCCCGCTGGCCGCAGCTCCCAGCATCCCGGAGGGATGCTGCTCAGTTTGTGATTAAAAATGCCCAGGCTGGGAAAGCGGGATTTAGCTTGAAATGGGATGCCATGAATAACCAGCAGGAGGAGCAGGAGGTTGGGGCAGCGGAGGCTAGAGGAAAATTCCTGTCCTAAAACCCTGCTCAGGCCCTCAGTTTTCTTAAAGAAAATCTCCTGTTTTGTTTCCCCCTCTCCCTGGGGCCGGACTGAGGCTTTCCCATCCTTTGCTTCATTGTTTCTCATGGCATCCAAGTGACCATCTCCGGATTGGTCTGTGATTTATTGCAGGATTGATCCTGCTCAGAAAAACAGCCTTCCTCAAGCCTGTCTCTGAATGCAAGGATTATTCTTATTAATTTCCAACAAAAAGGAGAAAGGAAGCTTGTTTTTCTTTAAAAGACGAAAATCTTTTCAGGCACCACAAGCCCAGCGGTGAACCATGGCAACGCTGGTCATGGCGCGAGGACCTCTCTGCCACTATGGGTCAAATGCTAGCCCAGGAACATCGCTCTCTGTACCGTCTCTTTGCCAAAACTTTGTGAGATGTGGATACTCATCTGTATGAATCCTCACTTTATCACACCAACTTGGGGAGCTGCTTCTCCAAAGAGCAGGGTCAGGCCTTGGGTTGTGCTCTGTGTCTGCTTTTGGGCTCTTTATTTCTTGCTTAGGACCCATTAAGGAGCTGGTCTTCCCTGGCGGGGGGATGAGTTTCCAAAATGATGGCTCCAAATGCTCTGAGTTTTGTATTTTATCAATGCTAGATGGAGCAGAGGACAAGGTTTAGCACTAGATGATGCTAAATGCTGGCCTTTAAATCTGTGGTCTTTTTTATTTGTATTAATGCTTCTTTCCCACAGCCAAAAGGGCAGTGTGTCCAGGCCAATACTGGAATAGCTGGAGGGTGCCACAGGGCCGGATCCACCGACGTCGGGTTAGTGCTCATCTCTCTGGCATTTGGGAGCCTTGCTATCTTGACAGCATTGCCTTTTTAGGTACCTGCCTTCCTGCTTTGCTCCTGTTTTGTGCTGATTCCTCCCATGATGAGCTATCCTCATCTAACATCCCCTAAGCAAAACCTGTCCTGCCTCCCCAAACTGGCAGCTCTTGTGCTCGCTCCCTCCCCCATCGTTTCTTGCACAGAGCCCTCGGACACCGTCTCCTCCTGCATTGACTCATCTCACTGTTTATCTCCCATCCCTTGGTCTTGGAGGCTGGGAGCTGGAAGACAACTCTGGTTTCAGCTCCCAGGGTGGAGTGAAAGCTTGAAGAAGTGAACACAAGGGCATCACTCAGACATAAGCCCAAGTTGCACAAAGGCAGGGGTGACATCTTCTTTTCTCATCATTCAGCTTGATTAAGCCCTCTTCCGTACGTGGAAGGCTGGGGAAGGCAAGCCCTGGGGGATTTCTCTCCAGGTAGGCTCTCCCTGGTTGCATGGGAAACCTGGGATCTTCAGAGCTTTTTCTGACTTGCAGATCTGAAGGAGGACTCTACAAACGTGGTAGCGTTCGCCATCCCTTCTGCTGCGGGTACCACAATGGGAGGCGGGAACTACATCCTGCATCCCTGCACTGCGCCTTCCCACTGCCCCAAGCCTGCTCTTCCCCCCGGCACCGCCGGGAAAGTTGAGACTCTTCCTCTCCCCCTCAATTATTTTTATTTTATTTTTTTTCGGGGTGCCAATAAAGGCAGACTCCTTTAATCATCCTGGCTTTAAGAGTGAAACGGGAGAGCACCAGGGAGAGAGTGCAGTGAATTTAGAGACTCATCTTACCCCACCATGTTAATTATCTCCGCTGTAAAAAAGAGGTCAAGGAGAGGAACTCTACTAAATAGGCCGACGTTGGCATGAACAGCTCCTAAAGTGAAGAAGGTAAGACTGAACTTTACTGGAACTTTTTTTTTTTCCATCTCTTCAAAAAGCTCCTAGATTAAAGCTCTGATACCCTTTTTGTTGAAATCTCATGGATTCTGAAGCTCAAATGGCTGGAAGGAAGCCCAGATAATTTTTTTTTTATCCCAGTCACTGAGAGGCTCAAAGGTTTTAAGTCCTGCCCCCATGGTGAATTGCCGAGTATATGGGAATACAGAAGAACCCGGCACATAGGTGTTCTGGCCATTGTTATCGAGAGGGAGAAAAATAAAATAGCTCTCTATGTAGGTCAATGACCCGCTCTTTATTGTCAGTAAAAAATTAAGGATGACCTAAAATCTACTACTCAATAAAAAAAAAAAATAAAAAAAAGGCAAGGTAAAGTAGTCTCCCCCTAATCAAAGAGGAAATGTTTGTGTTACCTAAAGCTTGACCTCCTCAGTCTCTAACTTTAGCAAAGTCTTTGCGATTGAAAAGTAGTGGTCAAAACCTCAAAACCTGTCTGAAATGTCTATTAATTTTTGATCTTTCAAGGGAGTTGGCTTAGTTATTGTAGAAGCCCCCGTAGCACCAGGTAGCGTAGTTAAGGGTCTCTCAGCATTTCCATTTTAAAGCCCCAGTATTCAAGGGCTTATAACTCAGCTGTTTCCACGTTGCGTGTCTGATCCCTATGTCGCCGTTTGCTGGCTCACCTGCCATCCTTCTCCATCCTTCTAGGGGAAATAACACGTAAATCGGTGACAGCGGCTCATTTTTAATATATATATATTTTTTTTTCCAAGCTGGGAAGCACTTGGCCAAAAACAGGACACCTGGACTTCTGTGGGCCATGGGGTCCTCTCCATGCACCAGGTTGGTTTCTGTGCCCCATCTCTATAGGGGGAGAGCAAGTCGGTGAAGCCTAGAATAGCCCCGCCCCCCAGACTTTTAGGATGGCTTGGGGTTTGGAGACTGAAGGCTTAAAGGTCAAAAGGGAGCTCAGGTGAAGGAATTAAAACCAGCTCCTTATTAATGATGAGGGCTGCTTGTAGCATCCTCTCTTACCCATCCCACTCCCTCCAACCCTCATCACACCAAGGATGCATTTGATTAATCCCTAGATTTTTGGCTGAACCGAAATTTGATTAATACTTGATTTTTGGCTGTCTTGCAGAGACTCCTATTTATAAGCCGGGCTTGAGATATTTATGTCTGCAAACCTTTTCCTCTCTGGCTGCTTTTCTTTTGCAGAGCTCTTTCCCTGACACCTGCCCCATGATACGTTGGATCTGTAGTGGGAACCTTGCATTCACCACCTACTTCTAGTTAAGCTCACTGCCTGCTTAAAGAGGAGAGGATTGAAGCCAGGGTGGCTTTTCACTGAAGCTGGCAGGCGATGAAATTTGCTACACCCCTAAGCAGTTTCATCAGGATATCAAGGGGCTGAGCTCTTTATTAAAAAAAAAAAAAATTAAAAAAAAAATCCTGATTCCTTGGGTCTAATGATTCAGGCACTTAAAGTCCTACTGAGACATACACGTTTGCACGAAAAGCTTATTTTTCAAGGCAGTGTTTATGCTCATCTCTGTGTGATGCTGATCCAGGGTGAGAAGGGAGTGGACGCACATGGCCAAGCCTTAGCCCTGACTATAAACCAAGGTGGACCTGTATGTAGCTTGTCTGGGGTGAGGAGGTGGGAGGATTGCTACCCATCCCGCAGATCGCATCCCTTTGTTACGGCCCTGGGGCTGGGATTTTAGGAGGAGCGGGCACCCTGATTGGCATCGACATCCCTTGCAGATGGGGTTGGCATGGGCTGAGGAGCGCAGGAGGTTGGGGTGACCTATGTGCTCCATGACTGGACCCATCCTGAACATCACCTGGGAGAAAGGATGTGGGACATAGCGATTTTAGAATAAATCATCAGAAAAGAGGAGTAAGGAAAAGCATGTGGACCTGGGTTGGGCTGCTCCTGTCCATGGGAGAGAGACTTGGGCCGTGTGATGTGCCTAGCACCAAAATGTCCCTTTTTGTCTATGCTGAGTGTGCTGCAGCAGCTGATGCAGCTGGGAGATGTGGGAGCATGCAGGTAGCCTTACAAGGGATCATGGCATCTTTTTTGCAACCCACAGAGGCAAAAGAGCTGGGGTCTGCGTGCAGGGGATGCAGAGTGAGGTGATCAGCAGGGAGGTGCTGATGGGGGACCCTCTCCTTACCCCAGGGAGTCTTGGGTGGTGCAGAGGTGCAGCGGGGCCATGCCCTCGTCACTCCGTAGGTTGGGATCAGCCTTGTGCTCCAGCAGCAGCTCGACGCAGTCCGTGTGCCCCCCCAGGCAGGCTTCGTGCAGGGGCCCATGCCCCCCTGGCGCCAGGTTGGGGTCGGCCCGTCGGCGGAGGAGATGGCGCAGGCAGGTGGTGTGACCCCGGCGGGCAGCGAGGCACAGCGGGGTGGTCAGCTCCCGCTTGTACTCCAGCGACCACAGCCCTGTGGGAAGGAGGGAGCTGGGCTGATGCCTGGGGCTGATCTGCTGGTTTCCTGTCCCCTGTGCACCAGCCTTGCAAATAAACCAGATCAAGACACTGCTTTTCCCATTTTTCTTCTAGTGCCCTGGCAGCTTTAGGTGTTGCAAAGAGCCTGGTTACAGTTGGTGGCTGCTCCAAGTGCTGTTGGCAAGAAGGGAAGCAAAACTCCCCCGGCGTGTGCACATCCAGGAGCAGGATTTCATACAGCATGAGCTGAGTAAACCAATACCCTGCCCGCCACCAGCTGCACAGGGGACCCTGTGTGCAAGACTTTGCTGGCAGGAGCTAAAAGACAGCTCATTAATTCTCCACCTGCACCCAGGGGAGGAAAAAACTGTCTTTGCTGGGGCTGGGCTGGGCCTGAAGGTGCCCAAGCCAGGTGGGAGCACCTTGGGAGGGTGATGAAGGGCTGGGCATGGGATGAGCTGGGTTTGCGCTCAGCTAGAGCAAGGCATTGCATTTCCCAGCAGCTCTGGGATGCATGGTGCCTGGTGAGCATCTGGGACAACAGGGAGCATCTGGGGTTGGGAGGCACCGAGTACCACTACCCTGGGAGCATCTTATTCCTGCCAGCTAGGACCAGGCTGCTCTTTCTGAGCCCCTGCATGGGGAATTTGGGCCCTCTTGCAAGCATGCCTAAGCCATGGAGTGCTCCATCCCAACCTGAAAAATTCATGTGGACATACATACACTTTTTACACTTCCCTGCCCCTTCGGTGGGTTAGTATGTGCAGAAGAGAAGAAAATAATAAAAGAAAGTGCTGAATATTTATGGCTAGGGCTGCAGGGCACAGCCAGCTAACCAGAAACCAGCCACCTCGGGAACAGGCTCTATAAAAGCAGCATTAGGCACGTAAATGCACTGCACCTCTCCTATTTAGGGTTAGTAAATATCTGTTTTTTTAATTTTTCTGGACTGGCCTTTAAAGGAAAAGTACCTGAGATTCCATAAGACGCTTGGCTTTTCACCTGCCACTCCAGTTCATTTTTACTGATCTCGAAAACCAGGTTGACATCTTGATAGTATCGGTCAGTCAGGACCTCGAGGTTTCTCAGGTCTCCCGTGACCAGGGCCATGTAATACTTGGTAGTGGGAGCATGAGCCGTTAGAGGATGCTCTGAATCCAACTTGGGGGAAATCTGTAGCTTTTCTGTTACAGGTCCCAGTAACTCGCCCATTCCAGTGCTTCCCGTGTGTGTAGGTCCTAGCTGGGAGGATAGACGGACTTTTATAGTTCATTGTTTCCATCCTCTTGGGCTCATTGTCTAATTATAATCCAGTTAAGGCTCTATTGTTGTTGTATTTATAGCTCCAGCAGGGTCAGATGATAATGGGCACACAATACAACAAGAGTCAAATGGTCACTGGGTTGTGTTGTGGCAGCAGCTCTTGGATTAAATTGCCGGTTAGGTTGCAGGCAGCAGCTTGGGACATGGGTGTTTAGGCTGGGAGGAAAACAGTGCCTAGTGTTTAGGGGGTAAAAAAAAAAAAAAGAAATTTAGTCAGCTCCTATCTGCCCAACCCCATATAACCTTATTTGTATGCTCTGAGAAAGCATTTTTTTTTTCTCTGCCTAACACTGTATTTTGTTTTTTCTTTAAGGTACTCATACTTGTTTCCAGTCTCGTGGTTGCTATATGGAAAAATCTGGGCATCACATTAGTGGCCAACATGATGCAGCCTGGCACACTGGTGCATCCCTGCAGGGATGCAAAGCACTGGGCAAAGGCAAGCAAGGTACAAATCCTCCTGGGGCTTTGGCAGGGGGAGCCGCTCTCCTCGCCGATGCCTTGTATAGGAGAGAGAAAGCGCCCAGCCTCTGCTGCCATTTAAGCACAGGGATGGATGCCAGCAGAGCGTCCCCGGCTCCTGCTGCCCTGAGGCTTGTGGCTCCTTTCCTCAAGGTCACAGGAGAAGTCCGCGGCAGGGACAAGAATAGACCTTGGCATCTTGTGACTCGGTGGCTTCGCCACCAGCCTGAGGCTCTGGGTGACACACCCCCCTCCGCCCGCCAGCCCTCCTGCCCCACCTCCCCAGGGAATAAACAGATCAAAGCAGATCTTGGGAACAGGTTAAACTGTATCAAAGCAACCAGACATGGAGGGACTGCTGAAACACTTCATGGTTCCCTCTGTGTGGAGTCAACCTGGGGCTGGAAGAAATGTTTGGGACCTTCTCCATAGCCCTCTGCAAGTGGGGACCTTGCTGGGCTCCTGCACGTGACCATGAGCATCCTTGTGCCAGCCCTAGGCCAACACATCCATGCTTTAAGGGTCATCTGAGGTTTCTTTTTGGGTTTCCTCAGCACAGCTGCGGTGACGTCCAGCCATCTGGCCCTGGAGACCATGGGAAGAGCATTAAGCCACAAAAAAATCAGTGTGTCCATCCAGGATGGGAGTGTCTGACTTGGGGTCCTGGTGTAAATTAATTGCTTGTGTAAAGGACCCCCTGCCTTGAGGTCTCTGTTCACCTGCAGCTGCAGTGGGACCTAATTTAAGGTCAACCTATGTGGTCTTTCTCATTTTATTTCTCCCCTTGAACTCAAGGCTGGATTTCCCAACTGGCTGGCTGTCCACAACTGCTTGGTTGGTTTGAACCTCCAAATCTCATCATCTTTCTGTCTTCTTTTACCACCTGTTGCTATTCTGCTACCTCCAGCCTTTCTGTGCCCCTTTGCCCTTCTGTTATCAACTGAATCACCTCCTAAAAAGCATGGCTTTGGTATGAAAAATAGCCTCATTACCCCCTGGGGTCCCTTAGCTGGCCCAGGAGAAAGTTTGGAGACCCAAGGAGCAGCACAGACTGGGATCGTTTTCCCCAGGGACTTGTCCTGGCTCATTTTTCCACAGCCCTGGCTCACTTCCCTCTCTGCTTATTAGCAATCCGGCAGTTATATTTTTGCGGTGGCGTGGAGGAAGCCTGCCTTCACGTGCCCTCGCTCACACTGAGGGGATCACCTTCCTGTGGCACGGACCACCTCCCACGCTCGCAGCCGGGTATATTTAGCAGGGAGTCTAGACCTTCTCGGTCAGACACAGGCTAATTTTGCTAGGGGTGTGTGTGTGTGTGTGTGTCTGGCATTAAACTGCTGTTGAGAGTGTGTTGAAATACCCTGTGACCCCTTCTCGTGAGCCTTTTAATCAGCGTCTATTTGCATATAACACTCACTTCTTGGGTCACGGTAATGACAGGATTAACAGCATCACTGATGGAGGGGGTTAAAAATAGCCAGGGCCAGCAAGAGTAGAAAGAAAAAGTCCTCTTGTAGCTGAGTGGCACATATAAACACATGAGCCTGAGCTCCTGCCAGCCAAGTCAAGTGCTTTTTCCACCGATGAGTGGAAAGCGATGTCAGGATGAAACGATATTCCCATGTTTTTAAGGGGAATGCTGTCATAACAGGCAGGAGTCATTTACTGCAGAGAGGACCTGGCTGCCAGGACACCTGTGGAGCATCCTGGCACTGGCCAGGAGAGGGGGAGAAGTCCCCAGTTGGGTTTTGAAGAAAAACAGGGGGTTTTGACTACTTATAAACTATCCATCTGCCACCTTTGGGCAGCAATTTTGGGCAGTGGAGGAAGGCTAGGACCCCACAGCCCTACCCTCTCCTCTGCCACTGCTGTGCTGCACGGCCTTGGGCACATCACCTGTCCTCCCAGCATGCTGGTCCGCGTCCCTCAGGACTCTGAGGATCTGAGGGCCTGATCCTGCAACCAGTTAAGCCTGGGATCATCCTTATGTGTCCTTACTTCAGTAGAGATGTTCCCACACAGACTCAGGCCCCAGACGTTGGTAAGGATGAGCACTTCATTAGCAGTAGCTTTGCACTCATTAATCTCTAATGCAGGGGTAGTGTCTTAACCTTCTCCCTGCATACAACTGTTTGCAGAATACACCTCATTTAACAAAACATTAAGCATTTTACTTCCTCAGATCAAATGTATCTATTAATAATGTCTTAAGTTGTCTGCGCCGGTTTCACATTACGAGGAAAACTCATTCCTGGCACATGAAAGAGCACGATACACAGATGCAAAATGACTTCAGCGCTAGCTTGTTCCCCAAGTTAAGCTGCTGCGTAACAACTTAGTCCTCATACCGGGGAGATTTCAGCCCGTAATAATTTGCCCTGCCAGTTCAAAAAACCATGAGGCTGCCTTAAAAAATCCGGCGAGTCCAGATGTGCCTGTGTTGAGAGCTCCTGGAGTCACCGCCGTGATTTACAGCTGCCCTCCGGCAGCGGGAAATGGCATTATTTCTTTTTTCCAGGGAAATTTCCAGCACGGAGAAGGAGCTCGAGGGCTGGCAGCCCACGGCACTGCCTCCTCCAGCTGCTCTCAAGTGCGGATGGCAGAGTGACTGATTTAAAGCTTACACCCCCCCCCCCCATACCCCCTAAAATAATTAAAATGAGCTGGCTGAGTGGTGGAGCTCCCTGTGATGGTTGTGTTCCTGCCAGCACCCTGTGGCTGTCCCCCTCCCGGGGATGCTGTGCACACAGCTGGGGGACCGAGAGGTGGGCAGGCAGGACGGTGAGACCACCATGCCACGAGATAAACCATCACCTGCCCCAGCCTACCTTGGAAGAACGGCAGCGTGAGGGCGACTCTCCCAGGCGATGCTTGCTCGTCCCCCAGGGACACCATCCCCGGCTGGGCAGTGTGGGGCAGGAGGTTTAATCTCCTCTCTCGGAGCCAGGTGCCACCTTGCAAACAGCCAACCTGCTGCCCAAACGTCCCCACGTTTATATTTCCAGTGCTCCCCCCCACCGCATGTGACAGAACTGCCCAGCTATGTGGCTGGTGGCTGAGCGAGGGGGTCAGACTGCAGGATTGACGCCCGCGAAGACACCCACGCTGGACGCACGTCTCTGTGCCGGGGGGGGCCATGCTTTGCATCCTCCCCCCCCCCAAACTTTTGCAGAGGCAATTGCATGAGCAGAGCTGGCCGAGCTGCTGCTGCTGGACCAGCTCTCCTTTAAAAACTGCTGCCTGGTGAAATATAAACTTGTCCCGAGGCTGCATTGATTTTGTCCGGTTTTTATTGGAAATTAGATAATATTTAAATAGTGACGAAACATTTCCCTTTAACAGCTCTATATAATATGGAAAGGTGTTCTATGCTATGCTGGTTTACAGTAGCCCTTTTTTGTCAAATGTAAATAATTCAATTTCATAAAAAAAAAATACCCGTTCTAGTTCTTATAACCATGCAGAGCTTTCCTTTCCCCTCCTTTTCCCATCAATTATAGGAATAAAAAACCTATAGCTCTTAGCTTAACTAAAAATACTGGGCTTCCCTTCTCCCCCTCTCCCCGCTGAAGAATTGCAGCTGTGTTAATTATCCCCTGGGAATTCAATCCTGGTGCGCATCCTCTTTTAAAAGCGAAGGGGAGCACTACCAATTATTTAACCCCTCAGTAATGTACTTGTGAAATGTCACCCTGAGTGCCAGCCTGGAAAGCCATCTCAGACTGACCTTCCATCACGTGGCCCCCTTACAGTACAAGGCTGGGTGATGGCATTTGCTAATTAGCAGCTCGCCCCTTGTCTCTGGCAGCAAGGAGACCAGGTTATTTTTAGCAATCACCCTTGAGGTTGTTGGTTTGTGGGCTCTAAGGGTTGTATTCCCCTCCCCCCCCCCCCCAAATTTTAGAGCCCTTTTGGCAAAGGAAGGACATCTCTGCCGGACACGGCACCTCTGCTGCTCTGGGCTGCGAAAGGCTCTTGGTGAGTGGCACAAGTGGGCACAGACACGAAGCTTTCAGCTTGGTTTGCCTTTTATTTGGGGATGTGGGGGGCTTGAGCTCCTCCCTGTGTTTTTTTCCTCTTTCTCTTGCTACCTCTTTCTGTTAGAAGGCATATGTCTGCACATGTACAGCAAGGCCAGCTTAATTTCTGGCTAGGGCTGGTTTGAGGGTTGTGATTGCTTTTAAGGGTTGCCTGAACCCACTCCAGAGGGTTTAACTACACATGAACAGTGCAAGGGCTGGTCCCTGGGCAAAAGCCACAATGCTAATTTTGCCACGTAACATCTCTTTTTTTTTTTTCTGCCCACCTCCAACTTTGATGCCCCAAGTTGGCCAGCTGCAATCTAAGCACCTGCCTGCATATGGCAGCTGTGAAAACCACCAGCCCTGCTCTGGTTACACCTGGGAGGACTTAGGAGTGAAGAAGCAGCCAGTGATGAAGAAGATGCTGAAAAGAAACCTTCACAACAAACCATTTTGTGAAAAGCAGGGACAGTTTTCTTTTGTGAAGGTTGTGTGCAATGGGGAAGGGTGGGAGAGCAGCCATCCAGGGGGACTTGCTCAGGAGATGCCACCAACCTTGACACCATCTCTCAGAGCAAAAAACCAAGAGGCATCTCTTGAGCGCTGGGGAAAAAAAAAGGTTGTTCCTGCAATTAAAATTTCAAAACCTCTGGATTTGGCAGGCGACTGGGCTCTACCAACTGTTTAATGGCACCAGAGCATCGTTTTCATTTTTAGTTTGCCTGGGTCTGGTTAAAAAAAAGGAGGAAAGGAGGTATGTGAAATAATGTTGTCCTATATAACAGGACAGAGCAAATATCTTGTTTGACTGAAGCGCTTCGTAGGGCAGCACAAGGTGGCAATGGCTCTGGTCACCCTGAAAAATGCAGGTGTTTTTGTTATTAAGCTGTGGCAGGGGAAGGTTTAGTATCCCCACAGCATGGGTTTGCTCTCAATTTAGCCAGCACTGCATTCGATGCTCTCGCACAGCTGCCGGGCCGGGGGGTGCAAGGTGGATGACACCCCACTTGCCAGATGCCCTGTGGCCAGTGGGTCCTGCTGTGGTGTTCCTGGGGTCCTGGGGGGGGAGGGGAGAGGGTGAAATTGCAGAGGAGGGGTCCCTGTGCATCAGGAAGGGAGGAAGAGGAAGGTGGAGGAGATTAGAGGCTCCTTGTAGGGTCTCTAATGCAGGATGCCCTCCTAGGATGGGAGACCCCAGGGATATGATGTGCCATGTGTCAACACCACCACTTGCAAGCTGACCACCTAAAAAGGGACTTATGAATGATAGAGTGAGGATCCAGTGCTGGGTATCCCAGGACTCAAAACCCAGTCCTTTTCCTCAAACTCATGAAAACTGACCCAGATTCGCCCCAGTCTCTAGGTGGATCAGGAACGTCGCTGCCATCCAACAGGCTTTTCTTTGCCAAAATACTACAGGAGGTAGAAACAGAGGAGCTGGATGGCACCATGAGCTTCAGCAAGCCCTTTGCTTGATTTCATGCCATCCTGTGCTGTTTGGCTCCTGAACACAATTAGATTTTGTCACCTGCAAGTGTAACATCTTTGTGGAAGGAAGGTATTTATGGATCGGAAGATGATTTTCCCAAGTGCACCCTAACTAGAAAGTTACAGGGATAATTGCTTGCCCTCTGGGACACAGAAGAACAAACTCATCTAGCCCTTGGTGGCCATATGCATTTCTGGGGGGATTGATTTATTCCTTACCAGTGGACACATCTGAACTTCGCTTGTCAGTGTTAATTAGTGGGGACTCAGCCCGATTCATTACGGCTAGGACCTCCCTTTGGCGCAGCTGTACTTTAACGAGAGCCATCTGGTTTGCCTGCTCAGCTCTGCCTTCATTCCTGCCCCCCTTCCCATCACTTGCGGGGTACGGGCTGGAAACACCATCTCGGAAATTACAGGTTGCTGCTGCGGTGGGATGAGGCAGCCGGTTCTCGGGGCCTGGCCGCGGCACCTGGACCATCCGTCACGCTGGCAGCACCCGGCGGGGTGAGCTGTCAGCACATCGCCCCCGCCACCACATCCCCTGCCCTCCTCGAGCCGAGCCGGTGACGCCGAGGGTTTCTCCGCTGAATGTGGAGGGTGGCTTGGGCAAGCAATGCAGGGGGGGCTGGGGCTTTGGGCTGCCCCTGACATCGCCCCACGAGGGGCTTTGTTAGCAGGCCAAGGGGGATGTGGTACCTGCCAGGGGGTGGCACATCACCGGCGGGTCAGGGACATCCTGGATTTAGGACCTTCATCTTGGTGGTGGAGGGAGGATGGCTTTGTAAGCCTAAAATGAAATGCTGGCTCAGGGAAGGACCCCGCTCGAGGGGCTCAGGAATGGAGGCATCTCCTGGGTGGGCTAGAGAAGATGATGTAAGGATGGGGCACGTTTTTAGGCCATAAGGTGGCACCATAGCGTGTCTGCACGTGTGGCCCCTCCAACCCACCCCAACAGGAGAGGAGGGGTTGCTCCTCACTGGGTGTTTTTAGGCTAATGTGGGTGGTGGGATGGGGGGCCACCATGCCTGTGCAGGCTTCCATTGGGCTTTGAAATGCTGCCATGGAGACCACAAATTTTGGGCTGGCCTGATGCATTTTAGCATTTCTCCCTGTGCATCACCCCCTCCTGAAGGGTGCTGCTGTGTGAGGGTTTTTGGGAGCTGAGTGGTGGCATTTGGGATGGAGCCCTGTGAGTGCACCTTTAATTAGAGCAATTATGGGTGTAACTTAGCCAAACTTTGTGCTGAGCAGGGCTATTGGCTTTGCTGGCCAAAGGGCTCATTTGCATGATTTCCATCTCCTCCTGCTAATCCTCCAGTCTATTCACCACTCCAATTACTCCTAAGGAGAGGACAGGATTGCACCCAACCTTTAACCTCTCATCAAGCTTTCACTGAGGCTTGGCCCATCATGCTGTCTCTGGTCTTAATGGCTGATGCCTGGATTTTCCTGTGCTCGTGCTCTCCAAACAGTTTTTCTTGGTGTTTTTCCTCTTGTTTCAGCCCATTCTCTTTCCCCTCCCTCTTTTTTTCTTCCTGGAGTTTCATCTTGAGTTTTTTTTACTTAGAAAGCAAAAAAGTCCCACTCCATTAAGGAGCCCTTGGGTAGGCAGGCTTGGTGGCTTCTCCTCATATGACTCAGGACACCAGGAGCTGGGACAAATAATGACGTGCCTGGCTTGAAAAACAGCACCTCTGATCCTCTTAAGAGCTTACTGCCCTGAAATGTGGATAAAAATGCTGCTGGAGGTGGCTGAAGCAGCCTGATTTGATCCCAGACCTGAACTGCTTTCACTGGGGAGAAGTGGGAAAAGCCCCAATTAATCCAAGATCAACCCTCTCCCACCAGACCATGCGGTGGCTCCAGGGCAGGACAGAGGCTTGATGGAGAGGGATGGAGACCCACAGCACAGGGGAGGAAGAGGGGCTGCTGGTGGAGGAGGTCCTGTACCCCCCCTGCCATGTCTGTCCCTGTCCTATGTGGCAGCTCCACATGTGGCCATTCATCACAGGGCCTTTCCTTCCTTTCATGAGTAGGTCAGTGGAGCAGCAAGGACTTTGGAGAGTCCCTCACACTCCCTTGTCCCATGCACTCAGGACCTGCCTGCTCACTGCTATCATCAAAATGATTTTTGCTCTCAGACTGCACTTTTGGAAGGAAACGTCCAGAAAAGGCTCTACCTGGTGCTAGACCCAGCTGAGACGCTGTGAAAGCCTGATGTGGATACTGAGACCTCACCCCGGACACCTGCTAGAGAAAACGGTGGAGGAGAACCAGCTGAGGTCCCAGGGCTTCATGACCTGCTTGCCCCCTTGGCTTTGCTAACAGCCCATTGCAGCAGCTGAGTTTCATCTGCTGTGGGGGCAGCAGCTGGGCTGGATTTCCCATTTGCAGGTGATCCACTGAGCCAGATAAAAGCCTCAGACCCTAAGCTCTTTAGGGTTTGTTGGCTGGCTGTGGGGCTTGAGCTGGTTTCTCAGGCAGTGATAGACAAAGCAGTACTTGCAGTCCTTTTCTTTCCTGGTAGCTACACACCAGCTATGTCCATGCAGAACCTATGACCCTTTAAGGGAGAGAAAGTGAGTTCCTTGTGTTTTTTTTGTTTGTTTGTTTTTTTAAGATGCTGGTGTCTGGCTCTCCTCTGCAGTTCCTTGCTCTCTGTTGCTTGTTTTGGGCTTTGGTGCTGCTGTTGCCTGTACTGTGAGATGTTCTTTACTCATTCCTAGTGTTTGTATTAATCATGCCTCGTGTTGCTGCTGGTTGCCTTTTCCCTGTTGGGGAAACTGAGGCAGGGTAGAAACCTAAAGTAAGGGAGCTGGAAGAGGACATTAGGAAATGTCCTTTACCTTGCTGCTGGCTTGTAGCTGCCCTCCTGAGAAGCAAACAGCCTTATTTCATTCTTCTCTTCCTCTTTGCTTCTGGATGCACTTAGTTGTCTTGTTAACGATGACTTTCTTGCTAGTTTGAGCAATTTAAAGCATGAATATTTTTAAGGAGGGGGCATCCCACCTATGGGGAAACTGCATAGTGTTGGTGTTGTGCAGAGGAGATTAGGGATGTGGTTAGTCTTTTTTCAGAGGACTAGGGAAATGGGAAAGGGTGTGGACTTTGCATTTGCCATTCTTTGGCCTTAAGGTTGCTGGGCAGGTAGTAGCAGTGCCTGGCAGTGCCCTGCCCTGGGATGGCGTCTGGTTTGGGGGGTCTGGGAGTAGGGTGCAAACCTCTCCCTGCTCCCATGCTGGCCCATCCCGTTATTTTCCCTTCCCTGCCAAGACAGGGGACTCCAGCCAACAGCTGTAATGCCAAAGGCCAGCCGAGGCTGCATTTGGTGCTTTTGCAGGAGGCAACTGTGCACAAAATGGGCTGGCCCTTGCTTGTTTTGCAAAAGAAACGGCCCGTTTTCTGCAGCGTTCTCCCAGGGCAGTGGCCTTTCAGCACGGAGCTCGGGATTTAGCTGGAGCTGTGTAAGCCTTTGCACCGCAGCGATGTTTCAGTGGCGGCCTCTGGAAAGCGTCGTTGGCCGGGGGCATCCCAAGGTAGCGAGCTGGGGGTCCGGCTGGAGAAAGCCCCGCTCCTTTGAAGAGAACAGTCCCACGTATGCTGTGCAAAGCTGAACAAGAGCCCTAAATGATTTGGGGATTTTATGCAGCTTGTTATCTTAGGTGTGGGTTCTTTTTTTTTTTTTTAAATCCCAGCAAGAAATAATCCTCTTTTTCTGGTTGGAATAGAAATGGCTTGATGCCATAAGGCAAAAAATAAAAGGAAGCTCTACCCAGTGCTGTGATGATTTGCAAGGCTAGTGAGAGACTACATAAGGCGTTTTCAAATAGACTCCAATATTTTCAGTGCTTAAAGAGGGCCCGACTACGTGACACCTTTTTTGAAGCCCTGATTTACAATGGACCCGGGCTGAGTGCATTATAATTTGCTGCACGAAGTTCCAAAGTCACAGTACTTTCAATAATGAGGAGAGAAACCCTAATATGATGAGATTTTTTTTTTTTGGTATTGTGTTTAATGAAAAGCTAAAAATGTGCTAATTTGTAAGTCCTGTTGTGGTAGTGGCATCAGAGGCTTTTGAAATGCATTACTGACTTAGGAAGTATTAAGAAAAAATGACATTTTGCTACTAGCAGAAAAGTCAATTATAACGTTTCCACACTTTAGAAAATTGCTGATGCAGGATGGGAGTTAATAGAACAGTCAACTTTACTTTGTATTACTGGATTTGGGGGGTTTTACTGAGAAATGTCGGGTTTGGGTGTGTGTGTTCGGTTTTTTGTTTTTTTTTAATTCCGGTGGCAACTTTAAACAATAAGCTACATCAAGTATCTTATGGTTGGGACTCATCTCTGGCAAGGGTGTGCTGGAAGGAGATGTATTCCCTTGGGCTGTTCCCACCTGGAGTCAGCCTGCGTGCCAGGCTGGCATGATGCAGACTGCCCAGGAGCAGGGTGAATCATCATAAATAAAGATTTAGCAGCATTTTGCAGTTGGGTTGATTTCTCCCTGATGGTGGAGGAGCCTGTGCCAAAGCACCAAGTCTGGTTCAATCTGTTCCCACTGCTTTGCAAAAGAGCCTTGTTAATGTATTAAAAAACATTTAAACCAAGAAACTGGAGAAAATAGCTATCCTTACCCACTGTGCTCTTTATGGAGCTTTTTTTCATCTCCTGGAGAAGAAAACAGCAATAAACTTTTCCTAAGCTCCTGGGGAATGGAGGGGTGGGACCTCTTGGAGACTCGCTGTGGCTGCTAGAGAGCTTCAGTGCTGGTTGTAGTAAAAAAAAAAAAAAAAAATATCCTGGTGCTGGAGGAGTCGGCTTCTGGGAAGGCAGCAGCACTCCCAGTAACCCTATTTCTAAATCAGTATAGGCTAGCAAGGCAAAATAGCTAATGCAAAATTGGCAGGGATCAGAGACAAGGGCTGGCACTGTTTTTAACAGGAGTTACAGTGTCTGATTAAAAGGCTTTGGCCATAGCGGCATAACCCAAGTGCTTGACATAAGCCAGGGACCTAATAATACCCGAGGCACATTGTGAAAGCATGACTTCATGGCAGCTGCTGCCTTTTACCTAGCAAGGGCTGTTCCTCCTCCCTCCTGGCTGTGAGGATGCAGCCCTCCTGCCTGGCTGCGTGGGACTGGGGCTGCATCTCCGGGAGCTCGCTGCCGGGAGGTGGACGTGTCTCCTGCACAGATGCCAACAGGGATGATGCCTGGGGTCTGCAACAAGGATGGGGGCTCTGCCCTGGGGTGCTTGGTGGGTGCTGTAGAGCAGTGTGAAGGTGATGCCTCATGACTTAAGGCTCCACTTGGTTTTGGTTTCTTACTTATCCTATTCCAAGTGCTATGGCAAACTGCTTGTGTATCTCAGGCTTGTTGATAGGGTTTAAATCAGTTGGCAGCTATCTCATCTGAGGCAGGGTATCCACTACACACCTGAAATCCTGATTATGGCACTTTTTTGCAGAGAGCCTTGTGGCAAATTGGTAGCAACTTATTTCCAACTGGAGCAGAAGGTTTGTCAGCTGTAGCCTGAGTCTCTGCTCTGGCTGGTTTGGCTGATGGTGATGGGGATTGGGGGTTATTGGTGTTTTGGGGAGGCAAAGGTGATGTGGGGAATTTGTACAACAGGGGGGTGGGCAAGAATGGCTCCCAGGTGCTTCCCCTGCCTTGCGTGGAGGCTGAGTGCTGGGACTGTGCTCCTTGCCCATCACCCAGGACCCTGCAAAGCTGGCACTGAAACCTGGGCTCCTGCTCCAAGCATGGCCTTGGGGGCTATATTTAAAACACGTTAAAATCCCCAGGGCAGGGTTATGCCAAGACTTTATTGCCTCTGGGAGAGTGAAGTCATGCTTTGCTCCCTCTTTCTTGGCTCTTCCTCCCCAAGTGTTTCAAAGGGGGTTTCCCACTTGGTGTGGTAAAGCAGAAAGAAGGGGAGTGAGCTCGAACACTTTTAAAGAGTCATGTCATATGTAGTTCTCCTGGGTTTGGAGGAAGCAATTAAGCCAATTAATTTATTGGTAAATTATCTTGTGATGAAGTACAAAATAACTGCAATGAAATGCTGACATTCACATTAATACCAAATTAGTTACTGTATTATGACTGTTCTTACAATGAATGCCCAGTAATTTAATAGTAATGGGACATTTAAATAATTTAGCCGATAATTCTCTAGATCACTTACATATATAAATGAGCACGACAGCTTCTTTTCTCAACTTTGGTGCTGCTGGATTACCTCCCACCACCACACCAGGAGGCAAAGCAGCCTGGTGCCCCTCTCTGCTGTCTCCCAAAACTCACTTCTTGCTGGAAACTAAGTAGGGGATAGGGTGTAGCAAAGGGGATTTTCCTCCCTCATCAGATTTTGGGATTGCTGTGCCAGGAGGCTGCAGCTAGAGAGCAGAGCGCAATTGCCCTGCAATTGCCTTTTTTTTTTTTTTTCCTTCTGTGCTGAAAGATCTCTGGGTAGAGATGCTCTACCCAGACAGAAGGTACCTCGTAGAGACCTGGGTAGAGGATTTCTAGTGGTGTTCCTTGTGAGACCAGTATTAGCCACACAGCAGGATGGGTGTTGAAGATCCAGTCAGGGCCACTTAATTTAATATTTTACCTGTTGACGCTGAAATTACTGTGTGTTGGTTCTGCTTGATGCAACAGCTTCATTTTCAAGTAGTTGCACTTTCTGTAATAATAATTATAAATAGCATTAAAATTGCTGCTCATTCTTCCCTCCCCATCCCTCCGAGAAGACTCTCTACAGGAGAACGAGGGCTTGGCAGCTGTGCAGGGCAGAGTTTGTCTGCTTTATCACCTCTTTGTCGCCCCCTGCACCCATGGAGCTGTTTGTAGATACACCAGCTGTGGCTTCCAGGTCCCTATGAAAAAAAAAAAAAAAGAAATGCAGTTTACACTGAAAGTGGCCACCATTGCAAGCTATATGTAGAGGTTAAATTACCCCAGTGCTTTTTTTTTTCCTCTCATAAACTGGTGAACACTGGAGGAGAAACCACAGGCTTTTTCCTTGCCAAGCACACCTGGGAAGGTGAGAGGTTCATGCGTCCTTTCTGCGTGGGGTCGGAGTAGTGCCCTGGAGATGGATGTTGCCAGTCAGCGTGTTACTTTGCTGTTGAGATTGCACTGAACCTGCTGAAATATTAGTTAATGGGCTTGCTTATGTCCAACCTAAATGCGGTCTTTTCATCACATCACATTCTGCTGTCAAACCTGTTGTGGAGAGGAGTATTCCACTGTCGGCAAGATTGAGGACAGAATTATCCAAATTAGTTTTCTTGCAGATGAGAGCAGAGATGAGGTTTTTAACACAAACCCTGCCACCTCTTTGGAGAGTCTGGCTCTCCTCACTGAGGATGAAGATGGAGAGTACCTTTTTTTAATTGGGATGCGCTGCCAAATTTGTGAAGTCAGCAGCCTGCTGCAAGCAAGCCTCTGCAAAGAAAGAATAAAGAAAGGAAAGCCGAAGTTTGTAGCTGCTCTGTTGCAAGTGATTAAATCCAGGGCCTGGCAGCCCATCCTCATGGGGTCTCTTGTGTGGGTCATGATGAGGCTCCAGCAGCTGGATTACTGTTGGGATGGCTGGGGGAAGGACTTGTGTACACCAGAAATGTCCTGAGATGCTGCGCAGATAAGATCTAGCAAGGATTTCCTCTCTTGTCATTTCGGTCCCCTGGCAGGGCTGGAGATGCAGCCTCAAGGTTGGAAGGCTGAAATCCAGGGGTGCCCTGTACTGGACAGCTGAAAGTAGCCAAAGAGGATGGGCCACAAAAAGCCTGAATTGGGGCTGTGATAGCATGGCAGCCTATTCTTCCCTCGGGGAGAAAATTCATTTTATTAACCAGAGCCACCCAGTTCTCTCTGCTGTGCTCGATGATATGATTACTGAAATCCCCTTCCAAGCAAGCTTTGTTAGAGCAGCTTCTCAAGCAGGTTTTTGGGTGGGCTTTTGTCTTTCTGCAGGGTTCCTGTCCTAAAGCATGTTGTGTACTGACCATCCAGGTAAAAGCGCGTTTTCTACAAGTCACTTGCCACCATATTTTTGATGAAATAACCCTGTTCTAGTAGGGGAAGCTGGAGGAGTAAGGGTTTGGGGGTAGCACAAAGATGCAGGAAAGTTTAAAACATGATTGTTCCCTTTTACGTAGAAGACATGTCAACAAGACCTTAATAAGCAGTGAGTAGTGTAACTCAGCATGAGCTGTAACTGACACAGTATGTGTGATGTGCTGTCCTCAGCCTGCCCTCCCCCAAAGGCAGGTTGGCCTGGTTTGTGCTGGAGGAAACCTGTGCAGCTTCCTAGGAGCCAGCGCAGCCCTCCTTGTACCTCCCAGCCTGTCTATAGTGATGGTATAGAGAGGTCCTTTGACTCCCTGGGGATGGTGTGCCTTGGGTTTCCAGTTAAACAGGTATTGCGAGTTACTCATTAAGTCAACATAGGTATGCTGCAGTTAGAGGTGAAAACAGCTATTTGTGGCTCTTATTTGTAGAAGACCCTGGTGAATGAGATCCTGTACTTTACACAAAGGTGGTGCTGGCTCCATCAGTGTCATGCAGGATGTCCCAAAGCTGTAGGATGTTCTAACCACTGTTGTATAAATACCTTGCCCCCAAAATTGCAAACAAGATTGCCTATCAAGTGAAACGCTATCAGATGCTATCGTGGACTATTTAGTGCACTGTGTTTCTGAAAAGGTTTAGCTCCCTGTACTTGCTATTTGTGATATTTGGATATTAGGCCTAATGCACTCTATTGAGTAGGAGATGCTACATCAAAGCACAAGACCAGGAAATCTCTGTCTCCAAGTGTCTTGGGTCCTTCTGTGCAGAAGACATTCCTCCCACAGAGCTTCATGTTTTGCTGCTCAAGCACATAGAAATAGCCACTGTGATCCCACAGGCTATGTCTGTATACAGCTTCACGTGTGGGGTCTGAACGTGATGGGGCAGACTTTCACCAGTGGGCTACTTAAACAGAGCTTGCAGGACTGGATTTAGAAGTTGTTAGTTGAAGCAGGTCTAGGTGGATTGGGTTTAACACAGTATGAAACAACCTTTTAGAAAGCTCAACAGGCCTATTCCAGAATGACGTTACAGCTGCTGTTCTGCTACATGTGTTTTTTTAAGCAACCAGTATATTGCTATTTGTGCAAACAAAGTAATTGGGCATTGTTTTCTATTGCAAAATAGATTCTCAGTACATCCACCAAAATGAATACCACCTGACTGCTTTGCTTTTGTTCTGCTTATTAATGTTTTTTTGCTAATATCCACATATATGAATTTGTCCATGGTAAGGCATCAAAAGGTGAAACAGTGCTGGTCCTCATGCAGCTATGTAAATATTCAGCTTGTGGTAGATTGCATTAAGTGTCTTATAATCCATTCCAATTAAAAAGCAGTCTTTATAGCTGTAATAGTTTTATTGAGAACTGTAACACATTAGACCTACAGATATATAAAGCAGTTAGTTTTATAAAGCATATAGGATATTAAAGTAATGAAAGACATTAATGTGACATCAATTTTTAAGGAGAGTTACTTGCTGAAATAAATGAGTATAGCCTAAAAGTTGATGGCATGTTACAGTCCTGAGTAATGAACCTCTCTGCCCCCTAAAACCTTGTAGAATAAATAATGCTTGAGTAAGTCAGTGGTCATTAACTCTTTATCCTCTGAGAGCTACATGTCACATTGATGTCTCATCTGATTTTTTTTTTTAACTTTTAAAAATTCGTTCAGAAAGGAATTGTCTTTCCTGGAATAGCTATAACTTGGGGTGCATTATTCTGAAGTGTCTGCTTTCCTAGCATCTACACCTTTCAGTGAAGTAGAGCTGTGACTGGTTATTGCTAGATGCAAAATTCTTGAGGAAGTTAGTTTTTCCCTTTTCCTTTATTTCCTTCTTTTGTTGTTCCTTTTCCTGATTTCTTATTGCCTGCCAGTGCTCTGATTCGTGCTTTCCCCAGTGGTGTCTTGGCATACCAAACCTGGGGAATCAAAAAGCATGTGTTTTAATAAAACTTAAAAACAAACAAACAAAAAACCCAAAAAACCCCTCCAGAAAACCAAAACACGTAAACTTTTTACTAGTACAATGGAGCATTCCTTAAAAAAAAAAAAAAAAAAATCTTAAAACCCTGTCTGGCTTGTAGAAAAGCAGAAATGAAATCCTCAGATCTCTTGAACATTATTATAACAAGAAGTATAGCAATTGCTTGCTTGAAGTGTGTCTCATTAACAGGAATACTTAGCTGGGCCATTTGTGTTGCTATAGTTATGGAAATGTTAGAACTTCTATGATCAACCCTATTTCTGAGTTATATAGCTCTTGTCAAAACTCCCTCTGGTCTGAAACTTGGCAATAGACAAAGCATATACTTCTCATGGCTCTGCAAATCAATCCAGACAGCTTCTATTTCAATGAGAGAGCTTAAGAAGCAAAACAAGCCCCAAACATTAAAAACCTGTTTATTGCTTTCAGATGCCTGTTCACAGTCCTGTGACTTGTAAATGATTTTGGTATAGTCGCTCTGCAAACTTGCCAAGCTCCTGGACTGTAATGTCAACAAGGCAGTTTTAGGCCATGTGAAAATAATGTAAAACGAAGGAGAGGGTAGTGCTTTAAAGTTAGTAGTGTGTAGCAATTAGTCTTTCCCCGTATGTACCTACAGGAACCTTTATCAACGAAGTCCTGCCTACACCAGAGATTAAAATGCCACTAGGTGTTGACATGATTGATAAAATGCCTTCCCTCTTGACTGTATTCATCCCTGCGCTGCCCCAGGAATGAATGTCTTTCCTCTGACCACAGACCACTATTTAATGCCACAACTGTGTCTCCTCTGCCCTTCGCTTGAGTAGTCTTCAATGTTCCTACCAATGCAGCACCCTGTAAAGTCTGCCTTTTCCATACGATTCATCCAAAATGCCGCTTCCAGCTTGAGCCTGGTAAGGCTACCCCGAGGAATTTGCCTTGTCCAGTTTCCCAGTATGCGTTATGGACAGGCAGCAGCAAGAGAAGTAGCTGGGAGAAGAGGTATTGGAAGTCTATAGGGAAGAAAAACCTTTGACGTTCCTCTCCTGGCCCCAGATGGTCCTTCTTGGTGTCATGCTTCTTAAAGGCATCCTCTGGGTCCCAGAAAGGGGCTTATGACAGGCACCCTATTTGGATCTCTTGTCTTGCAGATTAAATACTGTCAGTGGGCAAATGAAGTCTGACAGCTGTCACATGTCCAGCTGGCTGCTGAGCAGCCCTAACACTGTGTTCTCTGTTCCAGTTGCCCGAATTAGCTGAGCACCCCTCCTCCAAGAACCCTGACTCCACTGATTAAAACATCGTGCAACTTCTCATGCATCCACATCTAGATGGTGTCATGGGAGGTGTTTGGGAGGAACCCGCAGTGGCCTGGGCAATTGCATTTTGCTGTCCTAAAAATGGTCTCAGGCCAAGCTATTCCTGTGTCAGGGAGAACAGACACAGCTGGGACAACATGAGGCAGGGAGAGGCCTGGACATGGCTGTTTATGTGCTTCACAGGAGTGGGATAAGAAAGATGAGATGGTGGTTGTGCTATTGACTTGGGGAGGAATTGACTTCCCCAGCAGTAGCATGCAATGAAGCAATGTCTCTGCCCTTCCACGCGTGATAGGCCATGAAGCCATAGCAATGCTATTTCCCCCAACAGGTTTGTTGTCCTGGGTATGATGTTCTCCAGACCTTAAGTGGGAGATGGAAAGAATAACAAACCCCCACCAACAGCTTGCCTGGAGCATGGTAGGGTGGAAACTGCTGTCTGGTGGGTGCAGACTGGGTAGGTCATCTCGCTGCCCACTCTGAACCACTGATAAAGGACTCTGCTGCATGTGGCAGGAGGAGCTGAGTGACTCGTGATGTCTTCTCTTGTTCCCTTCCCATTTCTTTGTGCATATATTTCAATGCAGTAAATCTACCTGCTTGTTGTCATGCGATGATGGCTGCTTTTGACTCTTCAGCTAGTGGAACTGCTATGTGAGATTAATGAAGCCACTTCCTTGGATGTGGTTAAAATAAAAGTAGATTTATCACTAATGCACTAGCATCCGAACTGGGGATGTAAGTTACTGACAGTAAGTGACTGATCAGAGTTGAAATGTTTGCTTGTTGGAGGAATGATGTCCAGTCTTTGGTATGGGTTTTCTTACATATTATAAGTATTTTGTACCAGTCACTGCCAGGCAGAACTAGTGTGCTAGTTGGGCTGCCCTTTGCTCCTCTAGGACTACCGTTATTCCTGTGTAAGGATTTGTATCAATCACACTGGTGCAATAGTTTATAATTTCAAAAACGTGGATGTATAATTGGGGCAGAAATTTGAGTGAATTGAATAAAGAAATCACATTATCACAAATTTTGCATTATTTATATTCATTTTGGATCACTGGCAGAATATAAATGTCAAACAGGGAGATTCATGTTTCCAGTGAATAGAAATCAAAGATTCATCACAGTGCTAATCTTTGCTTTGAATACTGCCTTTTAGCCACATCACTTCAAAAAGGACATAACAAAGCAACAGCAAAGATCCAGCAATGGCAATGATTAGAGGCTCAGGAAGAGGGGCTTCTGTTTGAGAAGAGGTGAAGATACTGGAGTTAATTAATGCATGAGGCCATTTTGACAATCCTCTTCCCCTGTGCCATATTACAGGTGCTGGGGCAAGGTTCCATGACATTTAAGGGAAACAAATTTAAAACCGATAAAAGGAAATACTTTCTTAAGGGCTGTAATTAATGCAAGGAAATTATTGCCATGGGATGCTGAGGGACCATGGGACGCATTTTAGCCATGTTCAAAATGAAGTGCTGCCTGCATACTTTGTGCTGTACAAAACAGGCACATTTATAGTAAGTGGAATAATATTTTCAAGTTAAACTCGCACTAAATACTAGCTCTCGTGTTTCAGGGTACAAATGGATTGCTACTTGGAGCTGGGAATGATAGGGGTTTTTTTCTTTGCTGCAACACTGAACCATTAGTCTTTCCCTGAGGAAAGATATTGGTTTAGATAGGAAATATGAGGAAAAAAGAGTAATTTGCCAAATATCACAAATGCTGCCTATGTTGAGTGAGCCAAATGGCTCTAAATGGAGGTTGGAAAGCATTCAACAGGCCTGGGAGAAATATGCACTATCATTAGGTTAGCAGTGGAAGAAGAGTTGGACAAAGTTGTTAGAAACTGCATCCTATTTATTGTGCGAGGTGCTGTGGGGATTCAAAACCAGAGAGGATTCAAAGAGCAGAATGAACAGGAAACCTTTTAGCCAGGAGAATTTGATGGTTTATAAGCACGTCTGGGTAGAAGTTGGGGGGGGGTATGGGACTGAGAAAGCTCTTCCGGGGTCTCTTGGCTTCAGTACAGCAGTCCTGTCCCATTTGGAGCCCCTGCTGTGGGCTGCCTGCAGCTCTCCTTGGTACATAGCAGGGCTGCCCTGTTCAGTGGCCAAGGCTTTTACTAGTGTTTAGTAGGCTTGAAGTGCCCCTGTTGAGCACTGTGCTGTTTTTCTGGGGTGTCAGTGCTGCTAAGCTGTAGTATTATACTCAACTAGCTAGTTTAAGCCCAGTTCAGCTGTCCCTAAGCTACATTGAAATCATGACAGTAAATAAATTGTAGACCTGTCCTTAAGCCGGATAAAGTGTTCCCATCATTAGGAAAACCAAAAGCAATACAGTGAAAGCAGAATTAACCACTAAATAAAGATAATACTAGTCTAGGGAAAGAAAGAAATTATTACTGAGCTACATGTGGAAAAAGTAGTTGTTTGCAGGGTGATCCATGTATATTTGAGGTATATGTAATACACCTCAAATGCATTAGGTTTTGCCTTAAGGATTTTATGGCCCTGAGGGTGGGTAGAGGGATGGAGTTTGAGGCAGAAACTAATTTTTTTTTTTAAACGCTGAAATGAAGAAAATTCTTGTTTGAAATAATTTTAAATAAGGACTTAAAACTCGATCCCTATGTGGAGCACTCTGCAGACCCCACATGTCCAAGTTTTCTGCCTTCTCAAGATAATATAGCCAGGCTTGCTGAACATGTCAGCTCTGAAAGAAAAAGGACCAGTGCATTGTACTAATGGTACCTGCATAATTTATCCATGCATGTGAAGGCCACTCTGTTCAACATGAGCTGGGTGTGGGCAGTAGGTTCAGCAAAGCAGTATGCCAGGCGTGTTGCCTGTGCAGAGTTGCTGCCTGTAATAATGACCGTTTGCCTGGCATGTCCAGCTGCCCAGGCTGCCAACCATCCCAAAACAGGGGAGATAGGTATTTGGTGCTGTTGAGCCATACATCATCATTCAAAGAGTGATGTGCCAACCCATCAGCAGAATTAGCAGGTCTCTAGATCAAATGTGCCTGGACAAGGACATGGCAGGGGACGATGAAAGACAGCCAGTTAACATAGCTCTTAATGTCACCTTAAACGTTTCTTCCTCCTCTTTGTACACCGGGTCCTGTCTGGCCAGAGAAGTCATGAACTCTGCAGTCCTCAGTGGCTTCCTGGTCATCTGCAGGAGGCGTAGCTCGCTCAGGACAGCTTGCACCGCCTGGACGATGTGTCCCTGGGTGAAACCATCAGACACCTTTGCTAGGCAGCTTATGTTCAGCAAGTTGGTGATTGCTCCACCATTCTGTAGGATGATGTGTTTCCATAGCACTGTTCATCAGGACCCAGAAAAAGAGAGAATGTCAAAGACATGGAATAAGGAAAGCAGGAGAAATATTTTGGCATTTTGAAATTGAAACAAGAAAATAAGGGATATCAGTCAGGAAAGCCAAGATTCAAATTTTTGTTGTTTGCTGTTTCTTTCATCTACAGATTTGTAGCATAGAGGCCTTTAGGCACATCTGTTCTTAAACCTTAGTGATCATTTGTTGGCTACGAGTCAGTACTTTCAGAAAGTCATTAAAGGCACATAACATGAGGTGGATATGTGTGTAAAAATGGAAGGAACTACTTAAATATGCCTGCATGTATATACAGAAAGAGAGCCTGTCCAGAATGTTCCCATTTGGGTGTGTAGAGTTAAGTACCTATATTAACAGCCTGTTTTTATTTCTGTGACCCTGATCCCAGGTTACTCCTGCTGAACTGAGGGCTGCTATGGGGACTCAATGTCTGGTTTGGAAGCCAAAGGCTTCCAGCTATGCAGGCACAAGTTGCAAAGGCCAGGTATACATTTCTGTGATTGGCATTTTGCTTGTTAGTTGAATGGTGAACCTGTTTGTATCTTTTAGCTGTGTACATCTGTGACACAAAGGTTTTTTAATGTTTATGAAGTGCCTGAGATTTGCTTCCAAAAAACCCCAAATTAATAGGAGTAATAAATGTTTTTGTTTTGTCCTCTGTAAAGTAACAGTCTGTCTCAGAGAAACTTGGTAAAACTTTCATGTCATCTCACCATGCTTTCCTTTAAAGCCCTACATGAGAACACTTAGAAAAAAAAAAATGGCAAGTTTTATGTATAGATGTTAAAAAGGTTCTTGAATGAGACAGATAATTTGTGGTTTGAGTATCCTGTGTTTGAATGCTCATATGTAGTATGAAAATGTTGGGTGGAATGTTAATGGTACTGGATGTTGGGGCAGTTATGTCATGGAGAAAACCTGCCTTACTCTTGCTTCGACTGTAATGTCGATACTATGGACTTGTGCCCATAACTATTGACAGCTTTGTACTATGTTTTTCACTCTGGCAAGTTGTAATCTTACACTTGAATTATAACTATGCTTAATAATTATTGGCTGAATGGTTAATTCATAAAAGAGGAATTGATGCATACAACAGTGAGCACTACTTATGCACAGCCATATATTGTGTGCCACAGCTTCTGTTGCAGGTAGGATCATGCATAATAGGAGATACTGACTTGCTGGGTGATTAATAGCAAGAAACCAGTACAGGATCATGAATCTCACGATTTAATGATTTCCATTGTATGTTTGTTATTTCCATTGTGCATAGATTGGAAAATTCTGGTTTGTAACAAAATGGAGCACTGTAGCAGACAGGTAGCTTGTGCACTGTGGCTATGAATATTTGTTATGTCATGGCTTTTCTGTCAAAACAAGTTTTTTTAGTTCTCAAATTGGGTGTCAGGCACTGAAAATTGTCAAGATTGGAAGATGAGTGCTCTGTACTGTAAAGATCATATTTCCATTGAACTTGAGGGAAGGTTGGAGTTAAAGAACAAGCCTGGCACTGTTATAAATGGGAGAATGCCAAAGAAGTAAAGCTACAAGTTTAATCTGCTTTAAAATGCCAAGAGTTAACTTTCAGGGGCATTCTTAAGTTTGCAGTTGAAATCCCTTTGGTTGGACCTTTTTTTGACTGCAAATTAGTGGTGAGAATCCCAGAATGTGACAGTTCAATCCCCAGAAGTGAGCACAGCTAAATTCAGCTGCTATCACCTCCTTTCTCTAGGTCTTACTCATGTTCCTTATCTGTTAGCAATTTATCAGGGCTGTAGTGTAACATGAAACACATGTTAGCTTGCTTAGAGACCATTTCCCATCCACACTATGAAAATTATTGAATGTGGGAGAGATTTACAATGTGCTAGGCAGTCAAAACCTGTCTTGAGCTTGCCCAAACATGCATCATCTCAGTACCTTGGCTGCCTCCATGAAAGGCAGTATAAACTGGACTTCACAATACAGTTGCATGATTTTTGTAATAAGGTGACTATGCAGAGCAATATTGTAGTCAAAGTACAATTGTGTAGCGAGATCCCTAAACTGAATGTGGTTTCCTTCACTACTATATTCTTCTGGGACACAATCCATCAGAGATTAGTGGCATGAAGGCATTCTGTTTTCTTTGATATGATGATCAATAGGGATACTCATGCTAGGAGCTGCTGGTAGAAGAAACATGCCCTTGAGAGTCCTAACTCAAAGTGTTTGGTGCCATTCTGAATAGCCCAAAACCTTTTTTCCACATTATCTTTAGACTGAACCTAAACAGCCCTTCTGCTTATGAGTCACCCCGTCAGACTTCTTAGTACCTAGAAAAGTGTATTAAACTACATGATATCTGTGATTAAACCACAGGAAAAAAAAAAAATACTGGGAACAAAAGTTCTTCTACCAGCCAATTCTGAAGGATGTGGACAAACTACCATTTTTCTTGCAGTAATTGATTCACATTATTATACTTAATTTGGAGCATTTCTTCCTGGTCAATGATGAACTATTGCTGACTTCAAGGTGATTCAAATCTGAAAACAAACTTGTATGCTTGAAAGTTTGTCTTTTTACTACCCATGTAAGTTGATCTAATAAAAGATAGGTTTTTCATTACAAGCTTTGACTCAGCATATGGGGGTCCTCGATGAATTAGTCAGATTTTGGGAGGGCCTGTCTGTCACCACTTGATAAGACTAGATATGCAAAATCATGGCTGCTTCTACAATTTCTCTCATGATCTGTAAGTAAAATAGTGGAATTTGATAGTGACAAAACTCAATTCTCCAGACACGGTTCTGTTTATGGCGAGGCCACGAAGTGTATTGTTTAGAATATGCAAACTGGATAGGAATAACAAAAATTCAGAATCCTTGTGTAAAAAGAAAAGCTTAAAATAGAAAGTGTGTATTGAAATAGGATCTTATCCTTCCTACATTGAAAAAACAGCTTGGGATGAAATCAGTGCATGCTAAACAACTCATGAAGAAATGCTAATCACTGCAGAACCGTATTTTAAACCCTTCTCCCAACTTCCACTTTTATTATCTGATCTTTGGGGTAGCCTGCATCAATATTACCTAAACTTTCAGGAATTGAAAATTTAGGCAATACTGAAATTAATTGAAAATTCATACCTGGAGTATGAATTGAGGTTAAAGTCAGTTCTGAGGATAACCAGACAATAAGCATGGATTTTAAACAGTAGTAATCAACAAGATGACTTGAAATACTTGCCAAATCTTGAAGCATAGTCAGGCCTAGGAATCAGAATTTTTTTGGTAGACTTTGCAGAAAGGTTTAAGATTAGCATCGAAGGGACGGTTGGTGGTTCCCACTAGCAGCACTCTGTCCTGTGCTTTCAAAGCCTTAAGGAATTTGGGGAGGATCTTTTCCAGTCGTTTTGCATTCATCTTCAGCACATACATGTAAATACAAGGAAGAAAGAGTTGTAACTGATGCTGACAGTTCAGAGTTAATGAGGTGAGGTAGTAGACATCCTATATACAACATGATTTCGTGCTTTTTTAGTAGTCTAGTTGCATTTAATATAAACAGACTAGCTGCTCAACCTAAGTAGAAAGCCTCTGTCTTCTGAAAGTCAGGTAAACACTTGATTTCTGCTTATGTATTTGTAGGTTTGTGCTACTGCCTTTCACTATTGAATTTGCTGGTCCTATTATTGAAAAGCGGGAAGGAAACAAACTCATTTAAAGAAGGAAATCCTGATTTCCAGTTCAAGGAGAAATATTGCTTGGACCTGCATACCTGATGAACCTTAACAGACAGAAAAAATGCCAGGGTATGTAACCTGGTGTGGAATCCTCCCAGCTCTTGGAGGTTATGATCTACCAACTCCTACCCATGGTTTAAATGTGAAAAATACACTCCCTAATTTTTGCTGTGATTTCTAGCTTGCTGAGGCTCTAACCTGAGAATACAAGCTCTTTGAACCCGGGATTCATTTTTTTGCAATAATTTACTATTTGGTTTTATAACAAATATTTAACTACTATTTACAGAACAGATGAGTATTGAGCAAAACCTGTTATTGGATAGTTATGTTTGATAATGTTGTGGTGTCACTCTACTGTTAATAAAGCTATAAGTGAATAACTGGGTTAGGATAGTGCATTGTATTCAGAGAAGTCTTGGAAGACTTGGAAGCCTCTCTTCAGAAATGACTGAGACTTAACATCCAAGTCACCCACACGCACTTGAAAATCTTACTCTAGATCGCCTTGTAATTTTTTTAGTATATAGTAGGCAGCTCCCTGAGAAACTTGAGCCTCAATTTACAGACCAGTCTTCCTTAATGTCAATGAGGAAGAAACCATGTCCTGCAAACCTTCTCAGCTGAAAGGCAATAATAAACATCTATGAATCTACACTGCATGTACAATCTTTGATACAATTTTTCTGTTGTCTGCAGTAGCAGACAGCTGACAGAAAGGAGACAAAGCTCTGATCTTTGGAGTGAAAGCTACAGAGGAGGGGAAATTGGGATATCAATAAGAAATCCCCAAAGTCTTGGGGTAGATTTAGAGTTGGATTAGTTATTTTCTAGCTAAACTTGTCTTAATTGCAATATGTCTGTTTTCTCATTCTTTTTATTCTCCTGGCCATACTATGCATCTTCCTAAGTTTGACAATTGCTTAATCATGATAAGGAGTTGAGCATGTCTTAGCATTGGGGCATGCCCGCTTTGGAGCATGGGCATGTTGCTTGCCAGGATGATATTTTTGCTCTTGGATGAACTATTCTTATGGCCATCAGTCAATACCAGCTGCCATCTTTTCATTTCCTCCTTGTTGTGCCTATGTACCCAATGCTCCCAGGAGAGCAGGATGCCTGCACTTGCTCCCAAAGAATGTGCCTTGTAAGCACAGAAGGTCTGCCCTGGAGCAAAGGACAAGTCTTGGCTTTTCTCTTGCTCTGAAAGAAAGGATGTCACTCTGTCCATGCTTAAACAGTATGTTTGCTATCTGAAGGCATAACTTCAAATCACAAGCTCTTATCCAGACTTTGCCATTCCCTTCTTGGGAAGCTGTTGATAATGAACCTGACTTCTCTGATGATTAAACACGCTGCTGTTACATATTTACCTTGGAAGTTTTAGCCAACCTTGTCACCTTTGCTCTGTCAGGGAGATCTGGTCGCAGCAATGACTGAAATGTGGATTTACTTTGTTTTTAACAAATTTTATGCTGGCTAAATTACTGTCTGTGATTTATATATCTGTTGCTACTCGCAGGCTTCAAGCTTCCCTCTTCATGTGTATTGGAAGGAAGTACAAATGTTCTCTAAGATGTTTTGAGACATCAATATTGCTATAAAAGTGAGAGTTATCAAATTATTTTAGGGTTGGGGGGTAGAGGAATCCCATCTCACTGAAATGACTGATAGAAGATAATTGTTGCTTCAACAGCAAACATGCTGTTTTCTGGACTTGCAGTATGTCTTCTGCTAGAAAAAACTGACTCTATCAGGAGATGCAGAGAATTTTTAAAACAATTGTCTGACTCCTATTTCACGTCTTACTTGTGAAAATCAGTCCTAATTTATCTCCAGCATCTACAACATCATTTTTTTGGGTGACAAATGATATTCATAAATTCCCACTGATCTAGAGTTGGTTACAACAAGTGCTCATTGCTCAGCTTGCAGGAATCTTAACTTTAAAATTTTAAATGATTGTACTAGTATCAGAGACCAAGCTAAACACACCACTCATGTTAAGCCTAGTAAGCCAGACTAGCATTTATGTGTCAGCAGCTCCTGTTATGCCTGTGAAACTAATGTGTGTCCATAGCGCATGCATTTCAGGGATATGTCCTGAAAGCTAATAATATCTCCTCCACTTTGAAAGAAATGCATCAGTAGCAAGAAGCATTGTTGAAGAGGCAGGCTATGATTTCAGCCATCACGTAGAGCTGAGCTGGAGAAAAGTGGGGTGAACTGTGAAGGTGACTCCTATTTGTTTAACTATGAGTGGCTGAACTGCTTGCACATCATCCTTGGTGACTGGGGTTACCATAATGTGTTTGCTATTTGACTGCTTTGCATCCTTTGGGGAGGACTGGAGAGAGACTACTTTTCTAGTGAGTATTTGAAGAATTTAAGGCTTCTTTTTACCAGGTTCTCAGTCACGGTGCCAGAAATGTCACACTGGGATGAGCAAAGTGACTTCCACTCACTTTGGCTTCTGAGGGCTGAGCTTAGCTCATCTTCTCCAACGTTGTAGTGCTCCTAAGGAAGGCTCCCCAGACTGCCAGTTACCACTGCCTGTCCCTCCTGTTTCATGCTCTCTGGCTCCAAATATTTGTTATGCTGTGAACCATCTTGGACACGAGTGATTTCAAACCTGGAGCCATCCACTCCCACCAAGAAGACAAGAGACCTTTTGTTAAATACCTGCAGGTCTTGGGATGCAATAGCAGGGGCAGAGGTGATACCCCTGACTGAGGTGGGCAGGGTGAGAAATTTTTCCACACTGGTGGCTATTAAAGCAGACAAAGACTATGACTACTCCAGGCAATCTTTGGCCCCTAGTCCTATTTGTAATCCCCATCTTCACTTGCTGTTAAGGTTTGAGCGCAAGAGAAAGGTTCCCTTTCAGTGTGGGGACCATTAGAGGGCATCAACCACTGCACATCCATCAGCTAATACAGCCCTCCTCCAAGGTGATGCTTCATTGGTCTTCTAAAATACAGGCTTGTGTCCATCCCACAGCCTAACTGCACAGGACTCACCTTAAGAAAAAAAGTTTAATTTTTCACATGGAGCTCTAAAAGTAAAATATTTTGCAAGCAGCATGAATCTAATCAGGATTTCAGGTGAATTGCTCTCTGCTGTGGTGGTTGAGTTGCTGTGCCTATTGGGCAGTGCTTTAATTTTCTTTCTAGTGGGGAAGCTACACAAGAGAGGAAGGAATGGAAGCAATGGCAATAGGACTCCTGGGAGCCCGAAGAAAATAATCTGTAAACGTAACTATTTAACACAGACTCTTTGTTTTCACAGTGGAAATTTATCCTTGTTACTTTATTGTTCATTTTGGCTCCAACCAATTTCTCAAATTAATAGAGCTGAACAATTTAAGCTCATTTTAACTTTTAGTTTCTTGCCTCATATTTTGAAATTCTCCGTTATTCTCTTCTACTTCTCAGTGCACTGATGAGCAGTGACTGGACTATTTTTAAATAAAGCAAGTATAGCTGCGTAGGAGAGAAACGTGACCTCTTGGGGGCTCTTAAGAAGTCACAAGACTCTCTTAAAAGAAAAAAATGCTAGTGAAACAAGCTATTATCAAGCAAGCTTTGGCAGGTCTGGTCATACTGGTATGTGCTAAGCTAAGAAATACACTTGCTCCTTTGTGTCCATTGTAATGCAACAGGAGAAATTATCTGCACTGGAATAAAAAAGGAGCAACTCACCTCTTCTTCAGCCTTTGGCACTGCTTTAGAAAATATTTTTTCTGTGTCTCCAATCCACACGACTGAAGGCTGCAATTGCTTAGCCACCTAAGAGATGGATGGAAGATGGGGGAGAGAAGGCAAGAAGTTGATTAAAATGGCTACAATTTCATACCTGGGTGCTTATAGTTATGCTTTTGAATCCGTATTTCAGCAGTTAAGATTAGCCTCGTTTATTTTTTTTTTTCCAGAAATGTTCAGCACTCATGGATAGCACTGGCTCTGCTCAGCAGTCTTGGCAGATCAAACCATTTCTAGTTAGGTATGTAACATTAAGAACTCAACCCAAATTGGATCATTTTGACTGCTATGCTTATAATTTATTTCTCAACCCAAATTCAGTTGCAGTTCTGCAAAAGAAAGCCTGGACTTGGAGTTCAATGGCAAACAACAGACCACCAGCAGCTATACACTGGCTGCCCTGCTTGTAGGATACCTCTCTGGTTTTCTGAGGGCAATATAGATGGGGAGACAGGCAAGACATGGCTATTGCATGAGAAACAAGGGTACTAATCTTTAAGCAAAATAGGCTGATGTGCAGTTTTCTGGCTTACAAAATAGCATTTAATTTTCAGTTAGCCCAAGAATTAAAACGGAACCTGTTAAATTTGAAGGGGGGGATTTCTATACAAATGGGCTTTCCAGCTCCAAAGTCAGAGGCACTATACCTCTGGTTCACAGCAGGATGGCAGCAATGCTACAGGCTTTTTCACATCTTGCACTCTCCCTATTGCTATAGAAACGCCAGTGGTTTAGACATTCTGCTGCCAAATTTTAATCACTTTCCAGTGGCTCTCAGAGCTGTGCTAGTTTGCTCAGCAACAAAAGTGATGGCTCGGAGTCAATGGGTAATGAGAGAGAGAGACAGCATTCTTCTGTCCTGCCTTTTTTCCCCCCAGTTGAAACTGCTGCTTCCAAGAAGGAAGCTTACAAAATTGATAGGTTGTATACATCATAAGCTCAGTGTCTGATTGACAGCCAGTGCAGGAAGAATTAAGCCATGAACATCTTTCTTCAAAGCACCGCAGTTCATTTTTATGGATGCATTTCAAAAGCACCAAGTGTGTGTATGTGTCTGTACAGTAAAAATGGATTGAAGATAGGGGAAAAGAATAGTAGATGAGGGCTGTTAAACTTGTTTGCTGTGCTGCTGATGGGGTGAAGTAGAAACAATGCCATCTTTGGCATATGACACTTTATTTGCAGTAACTCGTCAGTCCTAGACTATGTCAAGGGGTATCTCCAAGTTAAAATCATAACATCATGGAATGGTTTGGGTTGGAAGGGACCTTAAAGATCATCTAGTTTCAACCCCCTTGCCACGGGCAGGGACACCTTCCACTAGACCAGGTTGCTCAAAGCCCCATCCAACCTGGCCTTGAACACTTCCAGGGATGGGGCATCCACAGCTGCTCTGGGCAACCTGTTCCAGTGGCTCACCACACTCATAGGGAAGAATTTCTTATATCTAATCTAAATCTACCCTCTTTCAATTTAAAGCCATTACCCCTTGTCCCGTCACTATGTGCCCTTGTAAAAAGTCCCTCTCCAGCTTTCTTGTAGGCCCCCTTCAGGTACTGGAAGGCTGCTATAAGGTGTCCCCAGAGCCTTCTCTTCTCCAGGCTGAACAACCCCAACTCTCAGCCTGTCTTCATAGGAGAGGTGCTCCAGCCCTCTGATCATCTTCACAGCCCTCCTCTGGACTCGCTCCAACAGATCCATGTCCTCCTTATGTTGGGGGCCCCAGAGCTAGACGCAGTACTCCACGTGGGGTCTTATGAGAGCAGAGTAGAGGGGCAGAATCCCCTCCCTCGACGTGCTGGTCACGCTTCTTTTGATGCAGCCCAGGATACAGCTGGCCTTCTGGGCTGCAAGTGCACATTGCCAGGTCATGTTGAGCTTCTCATCCACCAACACCCCCAAGTCCTTCTCCTCAGGGCTGCTCTTAATCCATTCTCGGCCCAGCCTGTATTTGTGCTTGGGATTGCCCCGACTCATGTGCAGGACCTTGCACTTGGCCTTGTTGAACTTCATGAGGTTTGCATAGGCCCACCTCTCAAGCCTGTCATCCCTCTGGATGGAATGCCTTCCCTCCAGTGTGTCAGAATGCAAAATTTAGAACAGTTTCATTAAGGAAAACTGAGCTTTTTCCTTTGTTGGAAGGCAGGAACTCAAATGTTTAGCATTAATAATGAGGATTTAAAAAATAAAACCATCATATCATGAAAGATAATATGAAAATCCTGCAGAAACTGATGTGCAGACCTAGGCAGTTGTGTGAATGTTTATCTGCATGTACAACTTAAGGGGGTTACTTCTCTGTCCAGCAGTGTATTGACTATCCAAGCTGGAATGAAATGACAGATTAAAATTGTACAGCAATAACATCTGACATTTTAAGGCTTATTTATCTATCTCCTATTTATCTATTTTCAGAGGTATGTTTGGCATATTCCTAAGCCTGCACACACTCTGTGAGGTACATTTGAGAGGGCAGGCTTGTGGCTTTCATTGAACTGAGCTGTGCAGCAGCCGTAGATTCAGGTTCTTCTGCTGAGTGTCCTGCTAGTTAAGGGCTCAGATATCTAGAGAAAATGCCAGTCAGTCCTACTGATTCACACTTGCAGGTGAATTCAGTTAGCTCCTGGCTGTCTGTAAACAGGTTTGGAGACAAGTAGTGAAAGAAGAGTAATGTGGTAGCATGATCATATAGCAGAGATGGGATAACTGACATTCTTTGTAAAATTAAGACTTGGAAAGAAAAATAAACGTGTAGTTTAAGTTGCTAAAAGAAACCTACAGCTTCTTAAAGAACTGCATTTGCACTTCATGCACCCACTATGAAACTCTGACTCAGAGACCTTTACTGAACTCAGCACTTTCTGATGTTTCTGATGGTGACTTTTACCTTCTGAAACATAAGATAACAACTATTTTTCACTCCCGCCCTGTGCATGCCTGGAGAGGATGTCAGGAGGGAGATGAGGCAGTGGCAGACTCTTCTCATTGAAGCCTGCCTTTCCCCTGAGTGAAGATTGGGCTGGTGGCATGCTGTCTGCTCAAGTTTACAGACCGTGTCTGTGCATTAGCACCACGACAGGCTCTGTCACTGTGGGATCTGCTGATGTTGTGGTGCTTTCTCCCCACTTCACCTGTGTTTATGACCTAAGAGATGCTGTGCGTTTGCTTTGTAAGGAGAACAGTCTTCTGGTATTTTTGCTTTGAGAGGTAATGCAGCTATATATGAAGCCTGGGGAGCCGCGTAGCTGTTCTGCAATATATTCTCCATACCTGTGCATCTGATGCTGCAGTGCGATGTGACAAGGGGAATAGGGGTGGGGGAGGTTACACAGGCTATAAAAGCTGTTGGCAATGATTGAACTCTGCTTGTGTACTTCAAAGGGAACAACGCTGTCCCTTCAGTGGGGCCACCGCAGTCGGGGATGTGCAGATCTTCCCCATTTGGCTCAGAGACAGTTTCTGTGGTTAGCAGCCCTCTAAAATGGATTCTTAAGTTTTTAATCAGGCTTTAGTTTCATTTTAACTCTTAAGGAAGTGTTCACTGTTTTCACACCTGTAGTTGTCTTTTTTTGTACTCTTTATTTCCCTGCCCAGTAAGTAGAAATACAATGAATAAGCTCAGTTCTGTCTGTTTCTTAGAGATACTTTCCTGTGCTTTCTGTTTTGAGGCAATGATCTCCATGTATAAAGTGGCCTGCATATATTTTTCTGGTGTTGATACATATTAATACGACAAAATTCAAAACACTATGTTTGGGCCCAGATGTTTCTTTCTTTTTAAAGACAGATCAGACATCTAGAATCCATCAGCATCTAATTTAAATTGTTGGCAGATACATAGCAGACTGTATATCCCCCATGAAAGTGCCGCATTTGAATTATCCACGGACAGTTTGAATCCATGGATAATTAAATGCACTGTACATAATTAATTTGTAATTGAAATTTTATTAGCTTTGCTGCATTCAACAATTTGTCGGAGCTGCCAGCAGATGGCTCCTTAACCCTTCTAATACCACACCGAGCCAGCAGCCTCTCTCTGATGGGTCACAGAGGCTTGATTTGCTCTTCAGGAAAATCATTGTGAAAAAAGCCTTATCATCTTGCTGTCTATCAACATTTATCAAAGATCAAACAGCATTTTTGAAAGCCTTGGGTTAAACTTTTCAATCCTGAGAGCCAGAGTTTAACAGTTAAATTGCTACACTTGAAAATACAGAAACTTGATTCTTGCAGGGCACGTGTGCACAAGGGTCCTCCAAACTTTGAAAGCTTTGATGGAATTTTTTTAAAAGGCCCAAGACTAAGATTTTCTGGAAGCTTAAGTTGTTGCTGAAAACTGCTCAATACTCTGTAGTTTATATTCACAGAAATGCTTCAAAGCAGCTAAAGCAGCAAGATGCTGAAACCTGGGATTAGACCTTATCTGTGGGAGCCTCACCAGGCATATATTCCAGTGCTACAGTGAGGATGCCACTGTATTCTGGTTTGTTAGAAAATAACTATAAATGCTGTCTTCTAACAGGATGCATTTCATTTTTTCCGACGTTAGAGTAACACAGTGTAAAGCTGCTTTGTCACAGAAATAACACTGTGTATTTGAGTACTGGTGATATTTAACACTTCAAGGGTCTAGGCTTCTAGCAGGCTGTACTGCACCAAGATAAAATAATTGCTCTGGGATGCCTGGAAGAAAGGCTGATTGTACTGTTTGCAAATTTCAACTGCAATGGAAAAGTCCTGTGTGGCATGGAAATGCTAAATACACAGAGACTTCTGTCAATGGACTGGGGTAAACTGTACCTGGTTCTTCAGACTGCCAGAAAAATGGCCCATTTGAAGGGACAATATAGCAGTGGTTACAAACAAATGAACCTGATTCAGTGGAAAAAAACAGACAAGACTTCAAAATTATGTTGCCTCTAAATGCTGGGATCATATAATTTAATCTTAAACTCCATTGTATTCCTTTTTGGTATAATACTTTTAGTCACCTCTGACTTGCTAAATAGTATAACCGACTAGCCTGATAACAGAGTCCCCTAATAGTGACGGTGTTGAAATATTTCTCCAGCTTGCTGCTCTGTAAAACTCCTTGTTCAGTAGAGGCAGCTGCACAGCACACACTGAGCTGTTGATACACATACACGACTTCTCTGCTGGTATTTCCTCCTGGCCACATCTTTCCCAACCTTTTAGCCTGGTCAGTGTTGTACTAATAACGTTTTCCCATGTGTGGCTTTTTATACAATGTGCTTTCTGTGTGCTGCTGCGGCCCTGGTAAAGGACCTGAGAGGGGTTGTCTCACTCTGGTAGTGATTAACCTGATGGCTGCCTTATGGTTGCTAATGGAAGGCCAGTGCTTGTCACTTTTATTGCCTTAGAGTTAAGCCTTATGAACTACCTGCATTTTTACACCTCTGTGTCACAGAGTCAAGCATTCTACCCTCTCTCCTCGATACATTCTGGATTTGTTTTTGCTTCTATGCATCCTTCACTATCCTTCTGTGCATCTTTTATATAAGCTGTTGCACTGGAGCAGTGTTTTGTGCCTTGATGGGAACATGGGAGAGCCAAGCCGTTGGTTGCTACAAGCTGGCAGAGAGCTCCACTGCTTTCAGGCTGGCTCAATACACGGAAAATGTGGCTTAATTGAAATATTCCAGCATGTTCTAGTTCATGCTTGAAGGATGAGTTTTGTTTTGGGGACTGCTGGGAAGTGCTTTTATATTAGAGACAGATCCTCTCTTTTCCCTCTGAAGCAGAGCTGACCTGGCAGGCTTTGCTGTGTCTTTATGGAGAACGCAAGTGCTCGGGCTTGGTGTTTGCAGCTTCTTTCAATAGTTTTCCTGTTCAATATTAATCTTCCTTACATTTCCTTTGAATAGGCAGATTGAAATGTTGGTGTTTTCCTGTTCTGGTATGAGAAGTCATTTCCTCTGTATGACATTTAAAGTGCCTGCTTTGAGTAACACACAAGCCCCTCTTTTGGATCAGGGCTGGTATGTCTCTTGCAAGTCTCCTCCCTGAAATAAGGGAGGGGGGAAAAAAGAATTTGGCTCTTGCATCTGAAACAAATTAAAGTTTCATTTCTTCCAATGCTATTCACTTGTTTAGGGTGTCTCCCATGAAACAACTGCCAGCAGCCAACACTCAGTTATGGACAGAAAGTTTCCTAATGGTCATTTTATGCTCTCCAGAGTTTCCTTTCATTACAGAAACTCCGTTGCTTGCAGATGTGATAGGTAATGGAAAGTGCAAGGTTACTTCACCTTTATCACAGAGCACCATTAATTCTTATTTACTAAATCTTGGTGTGTAACAATGGCTACATGGATCATAAGATAACAGAAAAAGAACTGTCATGTTTCCTGTCATTTACTTACGACTCTAAGTGGAAGGTCTGTATTCTGCTTGACTAACTCTATGTAAAGGCACTTCTGGAAAGCAGGAGTAGAAAGCTTGCTTGACAACAGTCACAGTTACTGTTTGCAAAAAACATGACCAGAGGTGTCTGATTACGGAGATGTGGTGAATCTTTTCATGATGATCTGCATGCAAGGCGCTTTAACAAGGTGTACTATGGTGTGTCAGATAGTAGACTGAAAGCTGTGGATATTAAATCCTACATGTCAGCTGTAGGATACCATTTGCTTTCATGGCTTGGATGTGGCACTCTATATTGTAGTCTTACAATAATCCAAATGTGTTTACACAAAAATTCTTTTACCATGGTGAAAAATAAACTTTTTTGAACAAATACCAGTGTTCAGCTTCCTCCTGTTGAGGAATTTGTAATGTGTGTTGCCCTTGCATTTGCTTCAGCTTGGGTAACTGTAGATTCCTGCAAATTGGGATATAAAAGACTTCTTATCCTTCAGTTCCTTCTGAAGCTGTTTTCCTAACATAAAAACAATCTCCCTTGTTGCAACTTGTGTCTGTTGCCTCTTGTCCTATTGCTCCTCACGTCTGGGAAAAGTCTGGCTCTGTTGTCTGTAACAGGCTTCTCAATGCCTGTCATGTAACAGGGTAGTCCCATACTGCACACAGTATCCAGTTATGGTCTCATAAATGCCAAATGGAGGGGAATAATTAATTGCTTTAAGTGGTTGGCTATATTCTTGGTGATATAGGCAAGTATGGGGCTGACTCTCTGCTGCATGGACAGGCTGTTGACTCATGTTCAACTTGCTGTCCTTAAGAACCCCCAGTCCTTTCCCACAAAGCTGCTGTCTAGTCAGTGGGCTACAGCCTGGACCCCTGTGCCGTTGCATGGAGTTACTCCATCCTGGGTGCAGGATTATGATACTGGATGGGAGTGTTGGATGTTGTAAAGAAGCAGCAACTGATGGCGGGTCAAATGGAGTGGTTGGCTGTGGCAGGGACTTAAGAGTTGCCAGAGATAGGGAAAATGACATATTTGGCATTTTCAAGACCAAAGACAGAGAGATTGTAACTGCAGAGGTGAAATACTGTGTGGATGGAGGATTGCTTCCAGCCTGGCTCTGAGAACCTACAGAATCTGAGTCGAAATTATCAGCAGATTGGACAAATCAGTGACTTGGCCACAGGGACAGAAGGTGGCAGGGAGAGAGGTGAAACAACAGAAGGAATTAGGAATGGAAATTGAACATAGTTGATTTGAACAATGCTAAGACAGGCTGGTGCTATGTCAATATGAGTTTGCAGAGAAATGAGCATACAGATGAACTGTCCCTTGGAAAGAGATATTCTGTCCTGTGCTGTCTGCTCTGTTATTAGAGGAGCAGAGTTTGAAACAGTACTGGTGTTGCAGTTGGAAAAAATCACCTTGTGATAAGCAAGTGCCTGGACAGCCCTTATTCCATGTGATTGACTGCGAGCAACTTTCATCCTAGTAACTCACGGAGGTTCACCAAACTGTCATTGCTTCTTTTGTAAGAGCTACAGTACAGAAGTAAGTTTGGACCACCCCCCATAATTTTGTGGGAGGTGTTGGATAATGTTTCCATTTGTTAAGTAATGTGGAAAAATGTAGGGGTTTTTATATACTTACATCTAGACTAAGTACATATATACATTATGTGTCTGTATACTTACATATATAATGTGTACAGATATATACACGCTTTATGTATGTTCCAGTTATTGTATATATTATATATATATGCATGTATATGAAAAACCTTAATATTTTCAGCTGGAACCTACTACAGGAGTAAAAAAGCTGCCCTCCTTTCTCCTGTGTTTAAAGGCCTTGTGCTGCAGCAGGAACCAGATGATGGAAAGGATAGTGTGTGTGCTGTGCCTGCAGCCAGACATGTGCTTTGCTATTGATGAGGGCAGAGAAACTAAGTGGAGAAGAGTGAAACGTGCAGAGTGGAGGAAGGAGAGGGAGTATTAGCTCAGTCTAATGGCACTAGCTTGTGTCAGGGAGTGCTAGACCCAGCGTTAGTGTTACGACATCAAAGGTGCATGATCACAGCACCGTTGCTTTTCCTTAGGCACTGCTCTGACCAGCAAGAAGTGGGGTCCTTGGGGATTGCTTTGCTTTTAACTGTGAAATCTGTCTTTTCTGGTGATGGAGGCACCTGTCACAAAACCTGCTATAATACTGGATTTAATAAAATATATCTGATAAATCCCAGGGAAAGCCAATTTGAATTCAGTCTTTTAGTAGGCCTCTGGCACTGGAAGAATATTGTATTTGGCTTTTTGTGGTGTATGTACTGTGTTTTTTCTTTCTAAGAGTATTTCGTCTGGAAATGTTTACCAGTTTGCTTCCTTAGCAGAAACGCTGAGGACTCAGAATGTGGAAGAAATCCTGCCAGGATAGTGTCTTTTTTTTCTGAAGAGGATTTGGGCTATGTTCTTCACAGTTCGTATGCCTTCTTTCTTTTCCAGACTTCTCATACATTTCTGTTAATGTAATCCTGAACTAGGATTCCCTCTTTTGAAAAGCTTGCTGATAGGTAAACAGAGAGCAGTATAGGGGAGAACTGTTTTACAGCAACGGTCCCAGAGAGGAAATTTTTGACCACCCCTAGTCTAGTATTTGATTAAATGCTGCACGGCAAGCATTCCTGATTGATGTGCATATAAACAGAGAACAGAATTTTCTTTATCTGTGATGCTTTTTGTATTCACGTTAACACAAAGCTTGCACAAATGTTAATGTGAAAAATACGGCTACTATGAGTGATTTCTCAAGGGGCATTAAATCCTCCACAGTGGTGCACACACAGGCTGTCAACAAGTGGTTTTGAAAACTTGAAAGCAGAGGGGGAATTTCAAATTAGATTGGCAGTCCTTTGGACCTTGGGCAGCTTTGCCCTCATATGGCTGGTGTGTATGCTCTGTGGTATGGAGGAACTACAATTCAATACCCTATTTGTTCCACCAAAGATGTGATGAACTGAACCAACTTTGTAGAGAAATACACAAAAGTACCTTGAAAACCATGTGAAGCATCATTTGTAGGCCATTCTTGCCTGGATATTTCCCAACAATGTTGGAAGCAGATAAGTTGAAGAGGTTGGCTCCTGTTTCTGTGCAGATGGCATGGACCAACATTTTCTTTCCAACACCAGCAGGTCCAGCTAGTAACAAGGCTTTCACCAAAGGAGCCTTCTCATGGACTGTTTGGGAACCTGTAAAAAGTCATACGGCACTATTATTGCTTTTATTTAAGTCTGCCATAAAGGTAATGGAATGATTCTTCCTTTTTTCTTCACTGTAAATAATTTATAGTGTGAATTTATTGTTTCCTTAGTATGGCACAAGTACTCTTGAGTTCAATTCTGCATAACTAGAGCTGTGACTGTAGCACATTTGAGTTAACATCCCTGTTTGTAGCAAAACTTGATTTCCCTTATTTGTACCTTCTGATGGGCAAACTTCAGCTCTAAATCTACGTGAGTTAGAAGAATGGTAATTCATCAGTAAATTTTTGAGGATGGACAGAAGATAAGAGCACTGAAATGGAACTGCTGCTGGTGGCTATGTGCACGGACAAGCCTGGTGCTCTGCACAGGGACAACTGTCTTCCCTCAGCTGTTAGAGATGTACATGTGGCTTTAAGCAGGTCCTCACTTTCTGCTATTGGACAACGGCGTAGATTCATGTTGCACGTAGGACTAGCAGAATTCCTTCCTCCTGCTGTCTGAAATGACACTTTCCAGCTTCCCTGTCTTTAGAACTAAGCAAACTAATGGGACTATCTGTTGGAGATGCGTTTGTCAGTGATTTTGAAACCAGATGTTACCATGTGTTTTATTTTTTCTCCTTTAACTTCTGCATGCAACTCCCTTTTTTGGGTAATTTTTCCTCTTAAATGTTATTGCTGTTCAGTGAGCATTGGAGACTCTGACTGTTTGTCACTTTAGGCTAGCTCTGCTTCAAAATCCTTCACTGGCTGTTATCCCCTCTATGCGTGCCTGCTGAGTGTAGTGTTAGCTCATCTGCAGAGCAGATGCATGTTGCAGAGCAGGTACGATATATCTGCTAGGAGAGAAGGAGGATCCTTTTCTGTTCCCTTCATTTTATTCAGGTGAGCAAATGCCAGGGTTGCTATGCTTCATTTGCTCTGCCAGCAGTGATGACTGCTCAGCATTTCTAAATCTGTCTCTATGGCCGCTCCAAGTAAATTCATTCTGGGCTGTAAGAAATATGTTCTATCACCTGGGAAAGCCTGGCAGAAATGCCTGCATTGTGAAAACAGAACCACAGAGAGAGATTCAGGGGGCTGATGGTGATAGAACTTGTCTTCCCTGCAGCTCTGTCACTGTACGAATTAGGTACAGGTGAACCTCCAGAGAGTGAAGTAGAAGGAAATGTCAAATGCTTTACCCGTGCCCACTGGTAGTCCAACAACATCACTGCCTCGATGCCTAAACCCATCCTGTGTCAGTAGTGGTGGTGGTTACAAAGTCAGATTTGAAAATCTATGTGAGCATTCACTGCTTCTGGAGGTCTTTGAGACTGGTGTCTATCAGACTATGGGACTCGTGGGGGAAACCAGCCCTAAAAGTGTGGAGGCTGTGGAGGGAGCCTATGGCTTAGCCTGGAAAAGTTCTCCGGGTTAACGGAGACAGCTCGGTAAGAATGGTATTTAAAAACAAATCCAACCAGGCTGCCTATCTGTGTCCTAGTGGTTTAATGTCCCAAATAAATGACAATGAACTGAGTGCTAAGATGAATGCCATTATTTCAGCACTGTGCAGGATGTAGTGAAGTTGTCAGCCACCCAGGCTTTATTAATATTTGGTTGTTCCGTACCAATCTATTACTATTACACATAGATTTATTATGAGGGGAGCCGCAGACTCCTCTGTGGTTAAAGATGAAGTATATCTTCTACTATTATTTCTCCTTTCAGCTGCTTATAATTTTCTCAATGCCATTTAAGCTGGAGCTTTCCTTGCCATCAGGTGACTATTTTGAGAAAAACTTTCACTTCTACACATACACAATTATATAATGATTAACTAGTTCTGAGACCAATTAAGTAAAATGTCATCCATAACATATCACCCAAAAGGCGAAACCATTCCTGTGCCTTTTTTTTGGCTCATGCAGGATTTTTTTTTTTTTTCTCAGAGGCATTTTTCAAACTGCTATTGCAAATATATTCTATTTGTTTAACTAGTAGAGGGTCTCTTTTCTCTAGATTTTTAGCCAATTGTATAAATGGCAGAAAATTTATGGGTTCTCTTTCCTCTTGCCTTGGTGGTATCTTGGGGCTTGATTTCACTAGATTAGATGGTGTTAAAATATAGCCTTGGAGGAGTTATATGTGAAATACCACATTGCAGTCAGTGCAGACAGGGATAACTGCTGAGCTCTCTCAGCTGATTGCGGTCAAACTTGCAGCCAACCTCTGAGGTTTTACCCAAAACTAGCCGAGAGTGTTTTAGGTGGGAAAAGCCCCATCTAGGTTGAAGGCAGGGGTGCTGCTAGCATCCTGTTTGTTATCCTGACTCTTCAGATTGAGCTGTAGGGCAGAATGAGCACTATTCTCTTCCTGAAACCCAAATGAAGTGGACTTGTGCACTATTGCACCAAGCTTTCTACAACACATTGAGCTCACTTTGGGAACAGGGGGAGCCAGAAAATGCCTGAGGAGAGCCACAGAGCATGTATGTACAGAATAGCCCAAGCACTGGTCTTTCTGGAAGGCGTGCAAAGGGGAGGGAGAAGCAGAAGCCGTGTGTTATTTCTGCTCCATTTGCCAGAATGGGAGGCAGGGAGACATCAGCTATTTTGCCCTATGAAGGGGATGAGCAGACAATGACACAGCCTGGGGGAGGATACACCTAGTTAAAATCTCCCCAAAATCCAATCAGGAATGGAACAGGATGCAAGCAAAGTATGAGTAGAAGCCCTTGAGACAGGCACTTCTTGCAATCACTACAGTTTGGCTTAATGCCATTCCCAAGTAAAATATGGGATCAATTTTATATTAAAAGCAAGCAACCTGCCCCAGCAAAGCCTTGTTAGATATCGGCTAAGTCTGGCATTAAAACTGGAAGGGCATTTAAAAAGTGTTCCCTCTGATGTACAAAATGTATTCAGACTAATTCCTTAAATGATTGCATTGTTTAGTACTGAGTAACATTAGCCAGCTTGTAAAAGGTAAATTGCAACCTTAGCCCTTCCCTTAACTTGATTAATTTTGATCACTGGAGCTTGTTTTAGCTATTATCTTTCCCAAGTGATTTCCTTTTATGTGCTGCCATTCACAAACTGTTAACATGCAAACAGAGATGGTATGGAAATGCAATACCTGACAATAGCATGTGCAAGCTCCTTTATGCACTATTAAAATGATATGGTCTTCACTCAGAAAGCTTAATTGAAAAACAATTATACTGCAAAATGCTTTAGATTACGATTAATCAAGCACTGTCAAAGCCAGTAAAAATGCATGTTACTGACAGGAAGCAAAGCCATTGTATTCTGCCTTCTAGTAATTTTTGCTGTGCTCTTACCTAATGGCAATATTCCATACAGTGCTATTAGCTGTCTGACATCTGCAAGAGAGGGCATTGGCTCTATATCTACCTGACGAAGTGTGGTCCCCAGATAGCTGTACTCGCCTGTAGGGAGGAAGCATGGGCTTAATAAACGTGACACTGCATTGTTATAAAATGCATAACTCAAGTAATGAAAAACTACCATAGAATACCAATGTAACGTGCTCTCAGCAAACCCAGTACCGTCAAGGGACAGGGACTCAAACAGGGCAATATTGTTGTGGAATGTGGCCCTGAGAAATTTGAAAGGTGAACTGCAAAGGAAAATGAAGTTAAACACACTGTGGACTTTCCCTTCCAGACTGTGGAAGGCATTCAGCAGAGCAGTCAGTCTCAAGTAACCTTTTAAAGAAACTTTGTGTAGAAGAATCATTAGTAGCACCATAAATCACGCTGCTGGCAAAGGATTTCTAGATTTGGGATTTTGCTGGGCTGGAATCCCAGTGAACCATGCTCTATCAAAAGGATTTCAAAAAGGGGGAAAAGATATTTTAACAAGCATTTCCCCTGGCTGCATCACATCTCGGCTTCTCACTATGTTAGACATTTAAGCGTGTCACCTAATTTGGTGGGGCTCTTTGCTTTGCAGTTCACCTTTTTTGTTCAAAAGCCCTCCACAAAACAACCCAAGAAAACTAAAAATCCCTGACACGAACTGAAACGATCTAATCTTGCCTCAGCTCTTGTTACAGAGCCATAATCACATTGCTTGCCTTGTCAAAGTCCATATACCAGACATGTTAGAGAACAAAGATCCAGAAGGATGGGCCACAAGCATGAAAACTTGTTGTGACAATATAGTCAATTATTTTTTTAGCATAAAATACATGTCGTTATGGTGAATATTATTGAAAAATAGTAGTATATTATATTTTATTGGAGATAAAAAGGGAAAGCACTAGAGCTCTCTGGAGCAGAGGTAAATTAGCAATGGTTAAGAGTGAAAGTGGAGTTGTGATTTGGGGGCAAAAAGGTAGACAAGTCCTGGTGCAACTGCCCCCTCCCCTCTGAAGAATAAAATTCATTTCAGGTTTTATCTTTTATTTAAGGAGAAATCAAAAGAACTAGATAGGAATTAATCTTCACAGATTTAATTAGAAGGCATCAAAGGGTTTAATTGCAACTGAACATAAATCACAGTGGATATTCTCTGACTAATTTAGATAAGGTCACCAAGAAAATTAGTTCAGTGATGTCGGTTTGTCATAGAGGGGGGACATTTTGGTGCCTTTACTTGCTGTGTAGTGCAATTCCACTCTTTGTCCTTTCCCCAGGAACTGGGAGTGAATGACCTTCCTTAGACTTCAGCCCTGTAAGAGCAGAGCAGATGAGGACTTATTTTTCTGCAGGCTTTGATTGTGTCCTTGGAACCTTAAAGGGGGAGCTTTTTTGGTATTTTAAAAAAAAAAAAAGGTTGGGTCCAAATCCCAGGCCAATTTTAAATGCATTCTCTATCTTGTTCTGGCAGCTCAAGAAGCATGACTGAGTTTTGAGTGGGGAAGAGCTGGCTTTGACAGTCTGGGCCATCTCCTTACTTGCCTGGTCTGCATGGGCCAGCATCTGTGCTGGGGCACATGGGGGACCTGGCACGAGTGTAGGCAGCCAGGTGAATATCACTAGACTCTGCACTTTTGTGCCCAACACCTGCTGCTGCTGGGAAATGAATATTCTTAGCATAATCTGGAGCAGCCCTTGTGTTGATCTAGGCTGCAGAGGAGCCAAGGCTTCAAACCTCAGGGTCAATGGAAGATGGCCCAAAGCAATCTCTGCCTGCTTCCAAGTCTGATGTTACCAGCTGTTAATTATTATCTGCTGGCTAAGATGTGCTTTCAAAACATCTGTGAAGGGAATGTTTGGACAAAAGCGACCTTGATGGTACTGGCTGGGTGAATGAAGGAATAATAAAAATCTTTCATTACTTACTTTGTGAACTTTAATGAGCATAAAATGGAAGGAATACTTGTTAATTCAGCCTTCAACAGAGTGGGCAAAGATTCTGAAGGCAGTAATTGGCTCTTCTAAGAGTTTATATAAACATGGCATTTAGAGGTGATGTACGAGAATCCAGCTTTTCTGGCTTGGACACATACTATACTAACAGCTGGTGGCATTGTGGCTTCTGGATGTCTGCAAAATCAAATAATTGTGGCCTTCGAAACAACTGAATTTTGGGGTTTTTTTGCTGCTAAGGTTGTTGTGACTTTACTGTATGTCACCAAATGCTTTTGGAGATGGTGTCAGACCCCTGTGCAGCCTGCAAGTGTTTGTTTTTTTTTTTTTTTTTCTCTGTGTAGAGCATGGGCAAGTGTGTCTGCAGCTGCAGGTAACAGAAACTGGGCAAGAGGACTATGAAATGCAGAACTAGGCAGAGACGCATCTTACTCAAATCAAGGGCCAGATACGCCTCAAAACGCTGCTCAAAGTTCAGGGGCAGTCAGGGAGGTGGAGGTAAGGGGGTAAGTCTTCTCTGCTGAATGAACAAACGCTGAAGGTATGATTTTTGCTGTCCTCTGGGAAATACTCTGGATGGATTATGACCCCTGGTCTGATAGACTTGCACTGTCTTGCCAGTGCACCTTAAAGGATGTCCTGTTTCCACCTCAGAGTGGCTTGTGACATCCAAAAACATCCAAGGCTTCCAGGTGTTAGTGCTTGGAGCTAAGCACCAGCTCTACAAACAGGTCCTGGTTTCAGCAGCAGAAGTGAAAGGTACTAAGCACCCTGCAGAAACAGACATGATTTGCATACATGGCTTTAGATATTAAAGTTGGAAAGTCCTGAAAGTGTAATTACACTTGAACTCATTGTTGACTGGAAATAGGGGTCAGTGAACATTGAATGGCTGGAGGTTTGCTTAGACTAAAAACCATATTGGCTGTAAAATGTGTACTTTACCAACATAATCAGAGAGATTCACAGTCTTGGCTTTTATTAATAATCTTTCTTCCACTAGTTCTCTGTAGAGAGAATCGATGGTCCTGTGGACAAGAGACATCATTCAGAAATTCTAGGGAACCGTAAGTAAAAGCTTAGTCCTTCAATAACTGAACTAGCTTCAGAATTATTTATGCTTCCGCAGCTTTATAAAAGTATTTTGTAGCTCAGAAGTAAAGGTGATTAGCTCCATCAATATGAAATCAATAAGTACAGTTTTCTGCGTTACAGCAAGGAATCTCTTTTATCACTTCACATACCGCATGGCTCCCTCTCACACCAGTTCCATTATCCGTTTCCAGGTGATGCAAGATCAGTTATGACTTGTGTAATAGACTCATTCATTAATATCAATTACTGGGAAATTATTTTTAAATTGTATAATAATAGCAATCCTAACACACTACTATACCTATTCACTTAGCTCTCCAATTAGTAGTAATTCATTAATTCTTCCTGGGATTTATTCTGTTTGCAACAGCCAGCCTCATCTTGTCAGGAACATATTGGGAATGACTCCATTGGAGCAACCAGTGGTCCATCTCCTGCAGTGTTAGGGTGATGCTGGCCAAAGGAGGATTGGGAAAAAAACATACAGTGGAAACTGTGGCATAACTTCTCCAGTGGAACAATTTCTTCCTGTCTCCATTAGTGGTTGGAAAGAGCTCCCAGTAATTGAGGGTTTAATACACTTAGCTTTGTATCCAGTTTTCTATTGGTGTGGACGTTCTCCTTAGTCTCTCTTTCGGAGTTCTATCTAAACATTAATTTCAATGACATTTCTGGCACTGGGTTCTACAGATTGACCCTGCGTCAAGAATTACATAAAATGAATAAGTCTGTTGGAAATTCTTCTTATATTGTTAGTGTAAACAATATTGATTTGAACCTTTTAGGTCTTGCACTGTTTGTGCACTTTTCACATCCTTTCCCTTCAGTATCTGAGCTTTTTGGTTTTGCCTTTGTTGCCTATCTTAATTGGGACATTCTGGTATTACTACAATAAAAATATTTAATAGTAACTTTCAGCTAGCTAATAAAACCATATATATAATTTGAGGTCTGCAACCCTTTTCCATTTCAGCTGGGAAGTTTTATGTTTATGCAGTGCTAGTGGCACAATTAATATAGGAGTCATAAGTAGGAAATACAAAATTTTAACGCACCTTCAACAACGTTGATTTTGCCACTCTGGCTTCTGCTTTCATTCTCAGTGATTTTATGTTGGAGCATGCATCATAAAACAAGCAGAAGGTAGAATGGGACTAACCTGACAGTTCTGTTGGGAGCATGACTTCTACTTTTCCTGTCTTATTATTTTTACTGTGCAAGCTTAATGATGCATTCCCTGAGTCTCCTCCAAGTAAGTGTGATGTGATCAGTCTCTGTTGACTAAAGCCCCCTGTGCCCCCTCCACCATGTCAAAAATGAGATGAACCTGAGCTTTTCTTGGTTATTTCTGAAATCTTTCCTCCTTCCCTGCTCAGCAGGGAAGAGCAAAGCATTGGAGCCAAAATGCCACATAAACTCTGATTAAAAGCCAGCTACTAAAAAGCTTGTGTTCCTAAATGGCTGTATGTTGTGCTAAGTTTGTTTATAAGAAGCAGGTATGTGCAAGAGTAATTTTAAAAGCACAGAATATATGCAGACTTGTTAGACTTCGGCATTGTTCTTGTAAGAGAGGTCATGCTCTGTTATAATCTGTGACACATTTATTTTAAATATTTGCTTGGAGAGGTTTTTTATTTTAAAGCAGGTAAAGAGATCATTGAGTGATTGTGTAGTGCTAGCACCCAAATGATCTAGTCCAGGTCTTGCTGTGCGTGTCTTGTACAAATGGATTTGTGGGGTGAATCCCATGTGCTTCCTCCTGCAGTGGTTGAATGTGTGTGTCTTCACGCTGGTTCTCCAGCCCTGCTCTCTTGGGAGCTGGGTCTGTTCCTGCCCTGCACTGCTGCTGGGTCAGCAGGTCCCAGTGGTGATATCTCTGCGTAGGTGTCTGTATTATGTGTAGATGTGAAAAATGGCCAGATTATCAGTGAATGCATCACAAGCTCACTGAAAATGTAGTCAAAAGAAGAAATCCTCTCAAATTCTCCAAATAAAATAAGGGTGCTTAAAAGAGCAAGGATACACAAATCGCCAGGTCTGCCAGAACTCTTATTGATAAATAAGACTGATTTATATGATAGGTACATTTTACCTAAGATGTGAAGGGTGATTTACAGAGTGCAGGGGCCTGCCTGCAGCCTCCCTTATCAGGCTTCAGCTGGGGTGGAAAATCTGACAGCCAACAAAACTGCCAGGTGCTTCTGCACCTGCAGAGAAGATGGGAAAGAGGAACACAGGGCCAATATCCTGCCTAAACCTTACATGTGCTCAGCTTTGCATACTAGAACTAACCTGACTGAAGTTAATGAAGACTCTCGTGGTGTGTTGTTGCAGAATGGGGATCTTAATTTGTATGCATTGTTGAAGATGGGGAAAAACAAGGTCTCTGCTGTGTACCATTTATGCAGTGTTTTGTTGCCCTGTTATTTGTGGTGCTGTGAAGCCGTCAGTCGGGGAGGGGCAGTGGGAAGGTTGTAGTGTTCACTGGGAATGCAAAAAAGGTTTTAGCTAAAGTGTATGTGCTTCAAGTTTGTGAAAGATTTTTTTTTATCATCTAGGCTTTTTATGGATGTTTATAGCTGTTAATAAAGAGGCTTTATTTATTGTAGGGCTCCTGATGCTGGTAAGCATAGCAATGCTGAGATGCTCCTTGTGTAATTAAAAACTAAAAGGGTTGACAGCATATCCAATGCAAAGAGGATGCAGTCTCATTGTCTCAATCTCAGGTAAATAGGTCTTCTCTTTACCTGTCAGGAGTTAAATCTTCTTCCATCTCGGGTATCTTTTTCCTCACGGTTGTCTTTGTTTTCTGAGGACCACAAAACAAGGCTGGAATTACTGACGTTAATACAGATATGTGTTTATATTGACGTTAATACAGATATATGTATATTTTTCAATGTAATAAAGCAAAGTGAGGGCCAGAACAGCAAATGTTTCAGTGTTTGGATGTGGCCCTTATTACTGAAGGAATCCAAAGGGAAAAAATTATACCCTTGAATGCTCTGAGGGAAGGAAATCATGTCGCTATTCATAAAAGCACAGGAGATGTTCCCATTTATAAGTGCCTCACCAAGGCACGGGAGAGGTGAAGCAGCCCAGGCTGAGGAGCTGTGTCCGACCTATGTATCTCATGCAGATCCTGTGGCAGGTGCTCTTGAACTGGACTCTGCATGAAGTAACCTGGTGGCTGTTGCTTCAGTCTAGAATATAGCTGCTCCGGGGAGCCTGTATGCCTCCCCTGCATCTGCTGTCACCCCGATAAGTGCCCAGAGCATTGTTCTTCAGAGTGATTGGTCCTGCTCCTTCCAGTAGAGGTTGCATACAAAAAAAAATCCCAGGTCATTTGCCCCAAGAGAAAACTCTTTTCTCCTTCCTTTTTTGGCACACGACTCTGTGGTTAAGTGGGTATGGCCCTTACATGAGAGGGAAGCAGGAAGGAAAAGGGTGTGGGGTCCAAGTAGCTGCTCCAGAGATTTTTCATGCTTTTTTTTACATTGGGGTAAAATATATAAGCAGCTTCCCTGAGGGTCACACGGGGTGCTTACAGCTGGACCAGGACCTGAAACCAACCCTCCTGAGTCTCTGGCTAGCCTCCTAACCATTAGACATCCTTCTGCCTTCTCTTTCCTAATGCCTCAGGGAAGAACCTTGAAGAGGTCAGAAAAACACGACCTGCTCTTCTCTTGATGTTTTCACCACACTTTCACTATGGGAAGATTTTGCCTTGCGTGACTAGTTTCTTTACATACTGAAAAAAACCATGGAAAACATAAATAAGACAGATGTGAATCAGTAATGTCAAGCCCCTCCATTAATTACAGCTCACAACCCATAAATACGGTTAGGGATAATTAGTAGTGGAGAGGGCATCATTAATCCATGTTAGTGCCCACCACTGGTGTCCATCCTTAAGTTCTGCAAAGCACTTCAGAATTACTTCAGTGGAACTATTTATACAGTGACATTTGTGCACCATGGGATTTCAATGGCTTAAATTTAAGCATGTGCTTAAATGCTTAGTTGATCAAGACAGCTTATTTTTTCCAAAAGTTTATGTTCACTTTCCTGGGAATACAGTCATTTACTTTATTTTTTTAATAGTGAATACTTCTGCAGAGCTCTAGAGGCGATGTTGTTGAGTTAAAAAATCCTATCCAGTTATCTGGAAAATTGCGTTTTGTGTGGTGGTTGTTTTTTTTTTTGTTTCCTAGAATGGATCAGCAGTGTTCAGAAATATATCAATTGTAAGTTTTTCAAGGACAGTCGCAATGTAAATAACCTATGGTTCAATCACTTATTACTGTTTACAAATGCAACAAAGATAAACTAGATTAAAATGTAAATTAAACCCAGAACTATATGGATAAGCTAACTGGGAAAAGGTGATGTTTTTAAGTTTTGGATTAGAATAATGCAAACAACTCTGTATCTGCAGAACTACACCTCGGGTTTCTTTACATGAATAAGCTTGGCAGCAAATACTCGTTAGAATGTGCCAGTGGGGTTTTGCTTTAAAGAAAAGGAATAGGAAGACAAAGCATATGCCATGCTGTTTTAACAACTGAGGAAATATGAGACTGTCAGTGGTTTATTTCTGGTGTTCCTACAGCTTTGTCTCTTTAACCTTTCTTCCAACAAGCTAGAAATTGCATATCATGGGTCTGACTGGGAAGAAAAGCTCATTTCTACCTATGTAAAGACACTAAGCATATGTTGAATTTATTGGCCAACTGGTATTGTCCTCAAGGCAGCTTCACCAATAAAGTAACTCGAGAGCAAAACAAAAATGAACTATGCAGGGGAAAAATGTGTTTTCCTAATTAACATCAGCATTTATGGGAAATTTGGGCAAATGCTGAGATGCAATAAGGGGAAATATGAATTGTAGACAATGGCTGTCCTCCAAAATGTCTTATTGGGAACTGCTTTATTTAGAAAATGATAATGTTTAATGAATGTGAACATGCTCATCATTTATAATGGAAATCTCCTTGTTTCTATCTCTGAAATGTCAGTCTAGCTTCTGCGTAGCCATTCATTTACTTGGTTATTTTCTGCTTTGGTAAGTCACATGTAGTGAACTGCATTAGTTATTAGTTGGCAGATGACAGAAGACTGTATTCTGTGCTCAGTGTGGTATCTTGTCTTACTGTGTGGCTTCTGAAAATGTTTTGAGTAGCTCAGAGGTTGCTACAAGCAAACACAGAACTGATTTCAGACCAGATTCCAGAGCAGAGTGTCTCTGGCACCAGAAGGGAGAGGGTAGCCAAAACATCGCATTGAGGGAACTGTTCCACAGTGGAACTGGTGGATCTGTGTCACCCTTTGGCTGTGATCATACAAGTCCTGCTGCCATCAGCTGTCTGCAGCTACTGCCACTGAGTATGTGGAGAAGTAACAAGAGGAAGGTACTCCTGTGGTTTAAGGGGAGACTTAAGCAGACTATAAGCAGCTGCCTATGAAGTGTTTGAGTGGATTCCTTAGATGTGTGGTGCTTGGATGGGAGGCTGAGCAAGTGCAGATTTGCACTCTGTGTGCATCTGCTCTGGATTGAGAAGTCTTTTCTGGTGATGCCAAGATATAGAGAGCAGCTTCTGACACTTGTACTGAAAAAGTCCTTAGACAAAGATGTTCCCACTGATTATTAAGCCCTTGCTAAAACAAGGGGCTCTGATTTGTGGTCCCTGTTGGATTTAGCTACAGCATCCAAAGAGGTTACAGCCCCTGCAGCTGGCTGAGAGCTCTGGGTGCTAATCTCCATCAGCTACAGAAATCCAACAGGGACTGTGAATCACTGTCCTCACACCTAGCCTTTCCTCAATTCTGACCCAGCCTGTCTTCTGGCCTTATTCGCTATGGCTTTGCTCTTATCAAGTCTTTAGACTGAAGTCAATATTCTTGTCATAGCCATTGCTATAGTTAACCTCTTCTGGTTTTCTTTGCTTCTGCCTGGCTGCATCAAAAAGGGATATCCAAAACTGGGTTGAGATGCTAGCAAGGCCTCAGAAGCAACTTTTACACACTTAGGTTCCCACGTCTCCTCTTTCTGTTTTTTTTCTGAATTATGGGCTATTCCTTTTGTGTATGCCTGGGTGTGTTCACTTACAATGGGTTGCTTTACCTGCAGTTGGATCAGAAGCAAATCCTTAGGGAAGCAGAGCCGGAAAAGCAGCACAATAGGCTTGATAAAAAGCACTCTGATAAGCACTCAAATGTAACTTCCAGGTCAGTAACTGCAGAGCTCATCTGTCAGCTCTTACTTTGGGTGCGAAGCCAGTTTAAAGAAGCCAGTTCTGCAGTGGTGTGTTTGCAGATGCCCAACAGAATACCCTTGGGTGCTCAGCCCTGTGGGTACCATGGTTGGGTACATGGCATACAAACACTTGTAAAGCTGATGGGTTGTGTTACGCCATCCAAATCAGAAGCTTGGATTGTCAGCAGAAAGGGGTGACTCGGAAGAACAATGTTTCACTAAGAAAAGTTTGTGCTGGCACGAGGATGCCACCAACTTTTTAGAAATCAGTTACTTTGGAAAATGCTAGCCCTTTCTCTTTCACTTCAGGTGCTTTATAACAGGCTCCTCTAGCTAGGCTGGGTGGGAGACTTAGACCTTCTGACATTTCTTTGACAGCGTGCCTAGACATCAATGCCATATCCCTCACTAGGAGGCAATCTCCCTTCAAATCTTTCCTCAGCCTGCCTTTACACAGGTGCTTACAATCCCAGCTTGCTGAAACGTGGCTGGGCAGGTGACAAGCTGCCACTGTGCATAGTGAAGACAAATGCTATTTTGCAGCAGAGCTGAACCAGGTTCCTTTTTCCTGTTGTATCCTCATCCCATCTTCTGTGACAGTCATCAGATCAGGAGCTATCTGGAGCAATCAGAGTCCAGCATAGTGTGTTTCTTAACGAGGACATTTGTGCTCTATACACTATCCGTGCTGGACTGTAGGGATAAATAATAGTGGGACAGTCTGTGGGGTGAGATGCTTCCCACACAGGTACAGTCATATAAGATCTGTGCCTCAAATGACAGCAGTGTGGCTTGTTGCATACTAGGTGCAATCTAATTCATTTAGGTATTTCCAGACCAGCCTATGGTCTGGAGACCCATTTGTAATGAGTAAAGCAATTTGTCCTTCCACCCAAAATGATTCTTCCACAAAGGTGGCAAATGGGCTTTTTATCTCAGGGCAGTAAGAGCAATTCTTGATAGGGTTACGTGTCAGCTTTTGGTATTAAGTGGTATTTGAAAATTTGGGAGCCAGTGATAAAGTTCAGCCTAGAAAGTACGGTGCATGGAAATAAAGGAGTGGCCTACACATATGCCTGGGAGTTCTTAAATTTTGTTTATCTAAGACCTGAGCCATCTGAAACACTGACTGGGGACGGAGCAACTAGCTTCCTTATGCTTTCCCTTTAGAGCTCCAGTTCCAAAATATCCCAGCTGAATTCCCCACAAAAGGGACTTCCAAAGAGGATTTCAAACTCAAATTATTTCCTGTGGATCAGGCAGAATTTTTTTTTTTTAACATGGACTTGTCAGAATCTTTTTAAGTTGTAAACTATTTATCCTAAGGTGTGCTTGAAAAAGTGGAGGACATCTATCCTGTACACCCCTGGGTAGTGACTGTTCCCTGAAAACAAAAAAAGTCCTATTTCTACTGTGGTGTCTTCCTGCAAAGAAAGTAGAAGAAATCCCTTCTTACAACAGAGGGGATGGCCAAATGTGGCACCATGAATCTGAGGTAACCACCCCTAGACAGAAAACTCTACTTTTAAGAGTTTACTTAAAGAAATTACCCTTGCTGCCCATTCCCCACTGACAGAGTGCAAAAAAGATTTGTATTCTCTGAAGAATGTTGAATCCTCCTGAGAATGCTTGTCTTTGCAGAATATCCCCTTTGGGAGAAAAAAAATGTTTTACATCGTGCTCCAGACATGTTCATGGCTACAGTGAGAATCCAAATCCACTGTTATTTCACATTGCATAGTTGTGGGGGGAGACGTATGGGACTCAGAATGTGGTAACACATGCCTGAAAAACTAGAGGATTTTTTGCTGAATAACAAATTAATGCGCTGCTTCCAAAACTTTCCAGCTCATATTATTCTTGTTATATAGGCCAGATTTTCATAAAGCAGATCTGAAGTCTGTGTGCACAGGTATGCACACACTGTGTTGGTTTATGGACTGAGATATTTATGCAAATACTAATTAGAAAAAGCCTTTGCCAATGCCAATTGGACATTTCAGATAGTTTTGCACAGGAAGATGTGTTTTGACTAAAACTGGATGCCTCTTTCCATACCCCATCCCTAAAATAGAACTGATTTCCCCCCCCCCCCCCGAGAAATCTTTAGTATTATTTAATTAGTACTTCTTTCTCCTCTTCTCCCCTCCCTCATTCTCTCAGGCTACTGGCATAACTTGGGAAAACAAAAGTTAAATAACCTCCCTCCACCCAAACCCATTCCAGCACTATATTGAAGGAAAAAAATCAACCCTAACATAAAGCTTTATAATTCCAATGTGACATTTTGAAGCAGTTTTGACCAGCTGATCTAAATGTGTCTGCCCATGACAACTTTAGTTAGATTGCTGCAGTGTTTTGTCTGTGTATCTTAAGCCTCCCCTATTTTTGAAACAGATTTAGCAATCCAATTGGTATCAGTTTTCAGAGTCTCTCCGGTCTTCCATTATTAAATTGCCCCTGCACCTTTGTCAGGTGAAAGAGCATTTTTAAAGATAATTGAGTAGAAGTACTGCAACAGCAAGTATTTGCATGCTAAAGGAATTATAGAAATGAAATACAACATGAGATTAGAGTTGGCTATTTGCCCTGAGGATTTTAAGTGGATCTGCTGATTGAATGGTAGGGTCTGTAAGCTTTGAGTTATTTTGCACTGACATGATCTATAGTTTAAATGCTTGGGTAAGGAATTCAGGGAACCGTGAGCTGTGAATTCTGCATATGGTAATACTGTGAAACTAGATGTGAACATGACGTGTGCTGTGTTTCAGTGGGTAACACACAATAAAATAATGTACGTGTTTAACCTATTTTATATGCTTAAATGAACTTGGCTTAATTGTGAGTTCCCAAACCCTTCAACAGTAAGTAGTACCGTAGTTTAACAATGTGTACCTGGCTGTACAGGATCTATGTGTTTGTTACAGATAAATGAAAGGTTACACCAAGACATTCAAAGTGAATTTTTTTTGGTGTACAGTTTTGAAACACATTAACCAGTCCTCATTTAGAAGGAAAACAGCCCGCAGCTGAAAACTTACTGGCACCCAGATCCATGCCTTTCATGGAAGACAGTATTAATCTGAACCTGTCACCTTAAAGAGAGGGACTGCTTGTATTTTCCTGTTTGACTGAACAGAGGATTTCAAGAGGACGTGTATCCATCTTGAAAATCGGATCTATCTTGTAATGATTTCTCTCTGGAATAGTTCAACTTGTCCTAAGTAGTATTTATAAAGGTTAAGGAAGAATAATAGCTAAAGGAAAAGGCCCTGAAAAAAAGCCACAGGTGAGTAGATTTTTAAATCGCTTCTGACCTAAGAGTCAGTAAATGTTTAAAGTAGATGTTTTGATATTGGTATGCTGTGAGACCTAGGGTTTGCACTGAATACCACAATATTTGGGCAGAGAATTTACCCTGAATTCTCACAACTGGCTGCTCTTACCTTTTCACTTTTCCTTCCTTTTTCTGTTTGTTACTCTTCTCTCCATCCACAGCCAGTTTGAGATTCTCCAGTTTCCGTTGCATCAATTCATCAACCTATTCAGACAAACACAGTTGAATCTTTAAGTCTTCTGTTCTGCCACCACACCTCAGACAAATGTTCAGCTAAACAAGCGTTAAAGAACAGATAGTAGGGAGTCTGGAAGGAGGTAAGGTCTATGCCAGGGCCAGTTCTTACAGCTGTAGAGAAATATACACAGGTAATGCACATTATTCGTATCCTCTTACTATTGTAAGCACACCTGGCACTCTGATCTCTTCCTCCACTTCTACCGTTTCCTTCTTTGATCCGCTCGGGTCATGATCCTGGAGAAAATCCCATCCCTCATCTCTGTTCTGCCAAACGGCTATTATCCAAAAGAAAGAAAAAGGGGAAAAAAGTTTACAGAAGCCATTGGTTTCTTCAACTGCTTCTGGAGGCAAAAAATAGGTAGTTGTAGGCAGCTTTTATTAATTATTAGTCATAATAAAGGTAACAGACTCTAGGGACCCTTACCAAGGTTCAGAGCCTGTTGTGTTAGGATCTGTAAATCTTGAGGTTAACTTTTTTTTTTGGCTTGGCCTGTAAATTGGTATCAGATGTCAGGAGGATAATGGGATATGGAGGTTGTCACTTTCTGGTTGTAAAGCTGAATGCCTGGAGTGTTGTTCATCTTCAAGAGCAGGTAGTACAGTATCGGCTGAACCATATCGTGCCTGATGTTGGCATTCTTCTCCTCTCTGCTTAAACAGCATTGTGCTTAAATCTTTACTCCATGAAGAAGTCATGAAGATGACTCTTGTCCTGAGGAGTGTGCTCTCTATGCATGTCTCTTGGCTGGCCTAACACAGGCTTGGGACTAAAGGAAGGTGTTTAATTTAAAACCAGGAAGTTTTCCTTGTTCTCTCCTGCGCAGTTACCCTAATGCTAAGTTAAAAGGCCACAGCAACCTTGCAAGTTAGCCTTTGCAGTAATTCATATGAGGCTGAAAATATGGGCCAGGAGTACTGAATATGCATAAAAGCCTGCACAGAGAACACGTAAGTTGGGAGTGTGAGGGGACCAGCGAGTCTGACAGAGCAATAACCTGCATCCAAACCCACAAGTGATGTACGGCCACACAGAGGTTTAATTCTGTCTGGGGAGTTTTAAGCTTGATGCAGGTAAACTGAGAGGCAGGCTGAAGTCTTTTCCAAAAAGAGACAAGGCCCACCTGATAACAGCAACCTTTATTCTTAGTGTTGTGCAAACGGGCAAGTAATAAGGAGACAAAACTCCAGGAAGAAAGCAAGCTTGTGCAAACTGATGATCAAAAAAAAACCCCATTTATGATAAAGTAGCTAATGATCCTGAGATGCAGCTCTTCATTTTTCTTGAGGTAAACTGCTATTTGCTCTTTAGAAAGAAAACAAAATTAAGTCTGCAAGCTCGGTGCCATATCTGAATTCTCCATATTAGCAAAAGGTACTTATTTTTTTTTTAATAGAACAACCTCTCTTCTTTCTACATTTTTGGAGCTAATTTAAAGGAGGACATTAATATCTTTCACTTGCTTGCATTTTAAGCCCTGATAGTATCTTTATAAATGACAGACTAATCTCCAGCAGTATGTGATAATTCAATTTCCAGATGACTTAAAATGACAGCTTTCTACTTTAAGACATAGACTCCTTTATGAATCTGTTTTGTACAGGGTACTCTGTCCTGTACCCACTGCCATTCTAAGGCACTATAAATTCAGAAGGTTTTGCACTGTACCCATAGGAGATCATTCAAGTTTAGTCCAGTTAATATAATACTTAGCTGCTATTTCCTATCCCCTAAGAATTTTAAGAGTCCAATTATGTGCAGAGTATTTGTGGCTTTACACATAGGGAATAGTTTTTGCAGGTGAGTAGTCTTAATTTCATAACTGAAAATGGTAGAGATGGAGAAGGACAGTAGATTTTTTTGGTAATGAGGAAAGAAACTCAAAGGTATAGACACTAATTTCTTTAAATTACTTATGGGTCATCAGATGGCATGACAGATGTCAAGTCAAGAGGGACATCCCCTTTCAAGAGGGAAAGCTGATTTGCCCTAGTACCTCCTAGTACCTCCTCCAGGGTTGCCAGCCTGGAATTTCAGCCTTGGGGAAAGGGGATATTACATGGGAATTATATGAATTTTAAAACATTTTACTGACCAGGTCAACAGGTTACAAGTACTATGTTTTCACAGGAGTACTAGGTTTTAGATATTTATTTTTCATAGAGGGATCCATAAATTCTTATTCTGTTTTTTTTTTTTTCCATAATTGTTTATTGTCATTTTGTAAATTGATTAGTGGTTAATATCCACTGCAGGCAAACCAGTGACACTCCCCACAGCTTAGGCAGCTGCCTCTGAAAACTTGCCAGGTAATATCAGAGTGCTATATTAGCCACTAGGTTAAAGGTCCCTAATTTAGAAAAGAGATCAATAACTCATAGGTGTTAGATGCTATGTTGTTCTTTTATAGATCAACTAAATGTTTCAAGTTATTTTTTTAAAGTAAGGTCAGGATGGCTAAGGATGTTGTGTTTTCACTGGCTGGTCAAAAGAGCTCGTATTTTGTTGCAGACAGGGTCAACCAGCTACAGCAGCTATTTTTGTGCATGTGTGTTTGCAGTGCAATTTATATCACCTCTTCTAAAATAGTTCATGCTTATCTTTGGATTATTTTATATGCATACCTCTCTAGCTCAGGACTCAAAGACAGCTCAGTCCACTAACAGACATCACCATCTCAGCAGTATTGGTTTTCACTCTGCAGACTAGTAGTAGTTCAAATATCCCTGAATTTCAGAGAACAGCTTGTGACTAATAATTGAAATATATTTATCTGAAAGCCTGAAGCTTTTCTTAAAATGACTACTTTCAATCTCCTGGCAAAAGGATTTGAATCTTTTGATGCCTGGTTAAAAATACACAGTATCACCACACCTTAAAGTTTGGGCCTGCGTTATTTGGTGTTGAACTCAAATATCCTCTGCAACACCAAGCAAGTCAAATATCAACTGCCCATCTGTATAATAGGGGGAAATAGCACATTGCTGCCTCATAGCACAGGGATTGCAAAAAATAAACCCCAGGAAGACAGAGGTAATGATTCAGACTGCTTATATTTGCTCTACAAAACTCGTGCTATTCCAATGTAAAAGTAGATGTTACACAAAAACTGGCAGTTTGCAACAACAGTGTATAAAATAAGTGGTTTAGAATAGGGCTTGGCAAAGTAGTTAGCAACTAGCAAAACGGCCAAATACAGTTCTAGAAGAATTAAAAGTCTTCATGAATTCCAGTGAAGTTTAGGTTGTAGTTCTAGCTTGACAGATGGGGGGGAAAAATTGAGGGGGAAAAATCTGTAACTGAAATGCTTAGATATCTGTAAAAACTGATCTACATCTTCTTAAATATTTAAGCTAACCTAAGAAGAAAAGCAACCAGTTTCAGGTGATGGGAAGACCTTTCTTAATTTTAAGTGTTGGGGGTGGTGGTGGTGTGTGGACAAAACAAAAATGTTTGTTGCTTGGTCAGCTATCATTTAGATAAACTTTAGACACTCATAAGGGGTCTTTAAATGATTCTATTGTAGGCATCTGATATAAACCCTTCTTAATCAAGCTCCCTTCAATGATTTTTTCGAGATTTTTGCACTATAAATTTGAACTTCTGTGCGAATTGTTACAGCAACTGAGCTATTTCTACATAAGAATAGAAAAAAGTTCCCAGTGTAGAAAGACCAAACTCAAAACTCTTCCCCCCCCCCCAACAATTCTGCTACTGAAATGAAAGCAGGCTAAAATTAAATATACAAGAAACTGCTCACACTGCTTCCGGCCAGAAGTTGTTTTAATTCTGGATGCTTGGAAAAAGGAACCTTATCCATGGCCAGACTTAAAAGTAAAATTATTCTCAATAACCACCAGGTAGTATTGTGACAAAGAGTGTTCTGCAATAAAAAGCACTAAATGATTTGTGAATGAGGCAGTGGACTGTGCTGCATGGAGGAATTAACAGCTGTTTACTAAAAATAAATACGGTGTTGAATAGACTTCGTTCACTAGGAGAAAAAAAAAAAAACAAACTGAAGTTTAACTGCATAGCTGTAGACTCTTACTGTGCATAAGACTGTAGCTATTCTTTTAAGTTTGCAAGAGAGCTCTTTCTACTCTGAGGATTTCTGGTTGTGCTCTGTGCAGAAAATGGTTCCTTCTTATGTGCCTTCAGAGCTAGGGGAGTAGCTGTCAGCTCTGGCGGGAAGGGCTGGAGATGAGCATCAATGTTTAGCTCTGAATGCCAGGCTGGAGTCTTTATCTACCACAAAAGGATGCTGCCTGTGCCTGACCTATCTGAGCATATTATTGTAGTGTACCTGCCAGTGCATAATGGGGAGATGGAGGTACTCACACTGACTGCTTTAGGCACCCAATTCGGGTGTCTGAATAGGAACAGAGGCTCCACAGACAGTTAATAGGCTGCTGAGTTGCCCTTGGGAGGCCTTGTGAGATATACAGGAACACAACACCCCCAATTCAGCACTCATCTTCTTGCAAAAAGTTAGCATGAGTAACCCCAAAATGTTATATACTTGCAGAGCTCAAAGCAGGTATCTTGTTAGGAATTGCTGTACTGGCGTTCAGATACAGTTTGGGTGACAAATGTGTCCCCCATCCTCTCCTAACCCCCTGACTTGTCACTGCTTGAGACAGTTATGAAATCTGGGAGTCTCTATTCCTATTATACTAACCTATTGACTTCTGTGGTGTTTTTATTCCTAACACTGGTATCCACTGCCATGTGGGAAAGCACTGTTTAAAGCCCCTGTGTTAGGTTACAGCCAAACATGTTTTCTACAACGTGGAGAAGAGTTCTTTGCACAAATACAAGGAGGTTTGGAATTTGCAGTTTCAGCATTGAATTTGAAGCCCGTATTGACTGCAAAGCCTCAGCAGGGGATCTCAGAAGCACTTGTGGGAGCATGGGGAAAGCATAGCTACTATTATCACCTACCCAATTAGCAGAGTGCTGGATGAGCATATTGCCAAGGCCTGTGTAGCAATGCAAAATACCTACTGCCCTCTTTTTTGCTACTTCGCAACAGGTAGGGCCTCTACACTGCTCCTTCATTGGCTCCTGGGGACTTGCTGGATGGGGAAACACTGGTCTTGCTATTGCTGGTTTTGGGTGCAAGCAAAGGTGCCATTTTGTCCTGAGTGCATAGAAAAGCACAAGTAATGTTTCTTGGCCAGTTAAGGAAAGAAGGCAAGATGACTTTGATTCCTTATCTAAAACTCCTGCTGACTTCAATGGGATGTTCAGATGTATCAGCATTCCTCTTTAGCCAATAAAATTGCCTTATGATTATAATATGTAAGAAAATCCTAACTGTTAGAAGTCAGAGGTCAGGCAAAACTGCACTGATGTATATTTAGCAAGTAAGTTGCATGCTTCTTTCTCTTCAGCCAACCCAAATCAGGCAGAAAACCTGATGCCAGTAATTTGTCAACAGGAGGGAGTAATGGAGATTTTTCATATGAGGCATTTTAGTAAGCCACTAACTCTGCAGAGTGGGGAGCAGAAAGGAAATTTTTGATAATTGTTTGAGAATAGAATCTGCATGAAATATAGCAAAAATAACCCCTGAAATCTTTGATCAGGCACACTTTGGTAACCAAGGACTTCAGTTTGGCTTGTCTGACCTTTGGAGTCCTATTGTGCTGTTCACTTACAGTTCACGGGGCAGGTGCTCCTTTCCATTTTAGACAAGTGCGTGACTTCGGTGCTCACTTCCAGGCCCAGCACAAGTCATTGCTAACTCACTTGTGTATCTAGGGTGCGCACTGAAGACAAGTGTTTAAGAGATAGACAAAAGCAATCAAGTGTAGAGGAGAGGATAGAAAAGTATGGAAAAAAGCAAGATGTCCTTTTGTGAAAACTATTTTTTAAATTTGAAAAACCCTACTTTTGGATGCTTTCTCAAAGCGAAAAAACCAGCCAGTATCCTAGCTATTAGAGTCGTTTAAGTTGCACACAGCTTTGAATGAAGCAAGTATACTCATAGATAGCAGCAGCATTTCTCATGCCCCTTGATGGAAAAGATGATCTCTTCTATCAAAACACGTATAAAAAACTAATTGGATTAGCTGTAGACTGTGTAGGTAAATGAATCCATGGACACTTTCCATGAATGAGAGGAAGACAGGATAAGAGTTACAGGAACATGAAAATATTGATGCTGAAGCCTGACCTATTCAGGCTATACCTATGCTATTCAGATGTCATTTTTGTTGCCCCAAGAAAAGCCCCTGCGTGTACATCAAAGCACTTTGGATCTAGTTTGGCCACATTCACTCATACAGAAATGTACCTTCCTGTATGATTATCTTGATGATTTTGAAAGACTCCTAAGAAGACTTGAAGTACTGAGAGACTCCCTTCCTAAATACCATTTTTATCTAATGTCCTCATTTCTATACATGTTCCATAGTTTGGGCACGCTCACTGTTGACCTTATAGGAATGACCATTCAGATTAAGCTGAATTAAAGAACATTCCAGCTGTAACTGTTATCCTTTTCTACTGACCTTTGTATTGACTGTTCCTTCCTCCATTATTGAAAGGAAATTACTGGGAGCCATTTTCCAGCCCCTCCTCTTCCTTCCTAGATTGGGGGGTGTGTGTGAAAAGAAAAATCAGAATATTAATATGCAGAAACTTTGTAAGTCTGAAAAATGTTGTATTTTAATTGGATTTTTAAAGATTTGCTTTAATTTGAGGAATAAGATGCTGTTGTCTCATCAATGAAAATCTTCCTAGCAGGCTATAAGGAAGTTTTATCCCCTGAGTTGAGAGAGGGTGGTGTCTGTTCATCTGTTGACCTGCTGAGGTCACAAGAATTAAACTTAGGCTTATTTGAACCATGTAATTTAGGTAGGAGACTTGCAACATGTAAAGGAATTTGCCTTGCTATTTTTTCAGTTACTCTTATTGTAGGGCTGCTCCCCTCCCCCTGAAAAGGAATTCCCCAAATTGTGGGTAATTCAAAACTGTTTGAAACACATTTTAATCTGTAATCAGAAAGAAAAAATAGTGATCTTGGTGATCTGCAAAACAAAAATATTTGTTTCAACTTTATCAAAACATTTTGATGTTTTCTTGTCTAAAGTAATGACTTTGACGTGTTCCTGAAATAGTTTAATTTAATGAACCAGTATTTCTGACACAAAAACTTGTCAGAAAATTATGAACATTTCTTCATGTTGTATCAGTCATAAGCCCTCAAAATATTATAAGGTAATAGTTATTAGTTGGAAATTAGATCACTGTTTGGGGAGGAAGGTGAATGTGGATTTATGCAAGAAAACACAAGTTTTATCAGGGTTTGGTAACCAATTACAGTCTGTAACCCACTGGTTATGAGTAAGATATAAAGTACGGGTTCTGGAATAACTAAACCAAAACAAAACCCCTAAATATACCCCTCTTAATTATGTGCCATTTCATACCTGCTATCAGCAGATACAGTTGTGGCCCAAGTCATGTGAATTACTAAAAATCTGTTTTTAAATAAAGTGTTATTACTGTAATTAAAGTTTGGGCCAGAAGGACATACAAAACCTAAATACATTTATCCCTTTTACCCTAAGCTCTGTAGATACATTTGAAAGAGATTCAGAGTTTCTTGACTTAAACATCACGACACCATTTGAGTAAAGGTTTAAGCAATAGTTTGAGGATTTGACACCCAGAGCTCAAATTCCAGTTACTCTATGTATTCTCAATTTTTGCAGGGTGTGCATTTTGAGATTCATGCTTGGATCTTTTGCCAGTAGGAAGAATACATTCCTTTTAACATCTCTCCCATGACATTTTATAGAAAATGATTAAAATCACTATGTTCTGAGAGGAAAATACTGATAATTGCTAGCTATTTTAAAAAAAGCAACAAAAAAAAAAACCCACCCCAGAACTGCCTAAAAATGGGCTACTCATTTTTACGCTTATTAATGGCTTTAGGAACACATTAATGTTTCTTTTATTGTAACAAATAAGCCAATAAATCATTTTAAATTACTAGCTTCAATGATTTTATACACTGATGTAAATTAATATTGTTGTGTCAGTTTCATTGATTTTAATGAAAACCCACCGTGATGAGTCTAAAGGACAGCTGCCAGAATGCTGTTCTGTATTCCCTGTTGCCTCTATTAACAGTGTAAGAGTCAATTGTAATATAAAGAACTTCTTTTCCTTTGAAGTCAGTTGATGTATTTTTCTATGTTCAGCTTGATTGATTTCATGCTTGTTCTGTGTTAAGTGTGCTAAGGCACCTTGAACCAACAATATACGTTTCAATCTAAGCAGAGATATGGAAATAACAGTGTGAATATACTTCTGAAGCTTTCCAAAGCCTAGCCCACACTAGGTGATTCTCATTCAACAGCAGAGAAAATTTTGAATTGACTCCATTGTGCACTTTTGCTATGGAGATTTTGCTAATGGGTTTCACTAAGGACAAAAGTGTCTCACTGTTTAAACATTCCTGGATGAAATCTCGGGATGCACAGCCTTGCTCGTGTTTGGTGAGACAGACAGGTTGCAGCATGTTACTGGGTGAAGCAGTTCAGACTGGTCTAACATGTGTTCTGCTATTGAAAAGAGAGATCATACGGTGCTGAAGGTGTTGGTTTTTTTTCTTAGGTGCCTAATGGGAAATCAAATCAGCACCTTAGAGAAAAAAAACGAAGTTACTTTGATATCAAATACACCTTTTTAAAGATTGCTATCAGGCTTTACAGAAAATATTTAAATTTCCTTCTGGATCAAACTCTTGTTTTCTTTAAGAACTGAAGTTAGGAGCAGGGCTTTTTTCTGCTGCCTCACTATGACTTATAGCCTATACTGATTTTAATAAGAGTCCTGCTGTTAGAACCTCTCCCAAATAACTTCTTAACTGGTCTTAGATACTATTTTTTTCCCCTGTCAGTATATATAACCTTGGAGAGAATTGTTCCCTTTGTTCTTTCTCAATGAACCATAGAGAACCTGATATAATGGCTCAGAATTTTTACTTGACAGGACTTTTGATGGCTGAGGAGCATGAGAACAACATCAAGTTTATAAAGCCCCAAAGCTCTATATTGGTAATTTCACCCCATTTCAAAACAACCTTGTGGAGGCCTGTGAGGGGATTGAGATTAATTGTTGGATATTGTTGGTTCTTATATAGTGAAATGTGCAAAAAAAACCCAAGGGATCAAATTTATCCTGTGAAAGTCAGGTTTTTAAGCAGACGTGTGAGTTGTTATCCAGTTTGGAAGTTTGGGTTGGATTTAGCATTTTCAGCATGCTCTGAACATTAATGTCCTCACTTTGACTTAGACTGAAGTGTCTGGAACAGCCCTCTTTCATTGCCTGTGTGAGACCAGAGGCATCACAGGTGTTTGTTCTGGGACAGCTGAGTTTGGGAAGGAGTGAGGACAAGGGCAAAGCCATTAGAGGACACCCTCGTGAATGCTCCCCAAAGAACTGGTCCATCTGAGATGCTACAGGGTTTCTATAACTGTGAATGACATATGGTCTTTAAAGTCTCTAATTTCAAAAGCTTTTCTAAGCTATTGCCTTTGTACCTGTACTTTATCTGATCTTTCCCATTGAGTTCTGCAGTGTATGTGCTGATTTAAGGGGTTACACCATGAAGTCATCCCACAGAGGCTGAACACGGCACTAGTACAAGTCACCGGAAGTCCTTATGGACAAACAAAACATCTTGGTATTAGTATTATTTGGCTTAGGTCGCAGCATTACTCTTTCTCCTCTTGTTGCTCCCCTAGGGTTGGCTCTTGCTCTGCCACCTCAGATACAATGAGTTGGTACCAGTAATCACCTTCCGCTGCTTGCAGCATTATGCCTTCACTAATGCTGCGATACTGCACCCTGTGATAGTGTCCACCCTGATGGCAAACGACTGCCCTGAAAGAAAAACTTAAAAATGTCCTGTTTGCACAGGAGCAGCCACTTACCTTCCTAGTTGGCAATGCAAGATCAGCTTAAAAGAGTTTGGAAAACACATTTATGTATGCTGCGCCTTCAGCCTGCTGTGCATCTTCATTTACAAAGGGGAAAAAAACCACCCCAAAAAACTGCAAACTGTTTTGTATGACCCAAATAGCATCTTTGCTGTTGAAAACACTATTAAGTTACAAGTTAACACTTAGATATCTACTTCCAACCTAGACAGAGTGATGCTTCCTAAGTTCACGTAGTTTAGGTTCCTGGCTAGCCTGTTATGAGAGCTTCGGCCAGATTAATGGATGTTGTCCAAGAAAAGCATCTTTTTTGTTATACTGGGTTGTTTTAGGGTTAGGACTTAAATTAATTTGTGTAAAACTTGTAGTGAAGAGTAAGCTTTGCCCCAGAAAACTCACCCTTCTCCTCTACATACTCGGTGAGAGATTAATGACCCTTATTAAAAAAAAAAATATATCGTTTCAACTTTGTTTATACGATAAAGTAAATGAGAAACAAAAGTTGCTGCTTCAGCAAAAGCCTACAATTTTTGTTGCATAGTTTGCTTTTGAAGATGTCCTCTGGTCACTGCACTGTTTCACAGGTGTTTTCCTCAGTGAAGTTGCTCCTGAAATAAGTTGGAAGCATACCTTCTGTGAAACCAGACCTTAGTATATCAAAGATTTCAGGGAGCATATCATACATTAAGTGGTGTCCACTGTGACTTGAAGCAAAAAAGAGTTTATACCATAAGAATGTGGACTGAAAATGCATGACACTATTTACAGGCTTACAAAATATTGGGTTGCAGGACAAAGGTTGCTGCTCCTATTGCTCCTATAGGTTGCTGGCCTATAGGAGAACTACAAGCTCTGATCTGACTGAGACTAAAGTTCTCATTTCCTAGTTCTTGTGTGTAAGGGGTGGGCAGTAGCTAACTTCTCTGGACCCAACAGCTAAAAGTGGAAATGCTTGGTTAGGTAGCTGGGCACCATTTTGTTATCTGCACAAGAAAAAAGTAACAGTGCTTTGAAAAGTGCATGCACACTGTCTTGGCAACAATGTCAAAACCAGTAAAGTGTATTTTTCCCTTCATCTATGTCTCTGGCAGTCTGCACCTACATCACGACTCTTCCTACTGAGCTGAGTCATGGCCCATGCAAATGGCCATTCCTAGAATATGAGAGGTAAAATTCAGTTGCCAAGAATCATCAAGGTGATTGAAAGCTGAGAGGGAGTGGCCTCAGCCAGTTTCTCTGTCTTCTGAACCCAAGCCTGAAGCCTTGGTGACCAGTCCTAATGTAAATTAATAGCCTCTGTCCACACATGCTGAATAGGCTGGACTTTGGCTCTGTTTTCATAAACGAACTGTTTTACTGCAGGAAGATTTACTTCTTTCCCAGTTTTCTGTGGTTTTTTTCCTTTCATTTTTTCCCTTCCCTTCTTGTTTCTTTTTTCCCCTTTGGGGCTTTTTTCTGCAAAGCCATCTCCTTTTTTGGCAGCCAGTTCTGCAGCAACCTGAAAGAGATGGAAAGGAATGTGAGCGAGTTGATCAAATATTTTCATGTGCAAGGTGTGTTAGACATGTGCTGTAAGAGTTATGAAACCAGTGTGTATTTTTCCTCTCTCACTTTCAGCTTTCCAATATTAGGGAAACACGATATCCAATACACGTTGCTTGGTAGCCCTTCTATGAATTCCATAGTGGCTGGCCATTACCAGAGGAATCCCTTTTAATTTATGCTGAGGGCACTCCACCTGCAAACTTTAGCATAGGTGCTGACTATCCAATATGTCATTGGGAAAGAGGCAATTTCTATGTCCCCAAACCACGAGGGCTTTTATGGAGTAAGACCGATTCCTGAAACCACCCAGAAGACACAATATCCTAATGACATACAACTTAAAGTTCCCTCTGGACTTGGACTCAGATTATGAATTTGTCTTTACCATTTCTGAGGCAGACTTGATTTTACAGAGATGGATTTTGAGAGATTGCCCCTGAGGCATGTCTGATTTCAATATGTGGCTTAAAGATTGAAATTGTTCTAGTGAGAGAGACTGGATGGAGATATTGTGACAAACTCTGACAGATATACTCGGATAGCCCAGCATCTTTATCCCTGCAAGCTAGTAGCAGATGATAACTTGGTACAGCTACTTCATTTTCCATAAACTTTAGTTCCTGGCCATTTACACTTCTTATCTGAAAAAGGCAGAGGGTGAAATTAGCTGCTTCTAGTGTTCTCTTGTTCCCAGGTGCCTTTTCATTGTGTTCTTTTCTAGATCATTTACTGATGAGTGTAAATCTGAAAAATCTGTAGCTATGAAGGTATATTAATGGACCATTAATATTGGCTTAGTACCATAAAAGAGTAGGAAATAAAAAATTTCAATTGTAAGATGTTTTGTGTTACAGTAAAAATATTTGTTTTCTAAGAGAATGCTTTTAAATGCATTGAAGATTGGACAGTGGAAGGGGAATGAACTAAAAAGGGCTATACTTTGCAGCCAGTGAAATTTCATTAGTGGATTTCCCCAAGCATTTCGTATCTTACATTTAATTAATTATGGTAATTTAAACCCCAACGCACCGTTCTAGTCATATCTTGCGGTGATAAGCAGTGAAGCATTTCATTCCCTGGGATAGATTAACAGATTGACGAGAGTTCAAATAGGTTTTTAGTGTCCCCAGCAGGCTGTTGTATCCAAAACAAACAGAGCTACTCAAAGTGTATCATTCACTGTAGCACTAGTACCCTGCCAGAAATCCAACCTTGCCACCTCCACCCTCTGCTCTGACTGCCTACCAAAGGGTAACTGTACCCGGTTCCAGCATCTCAGGGGTGGGTTTTATCCAGCAGGATACCTGTAAGCACACATGTGATTGACAAAAGGTTTTAATTTTAAGCCGTGTTTTTGAGTTCTACTGGTGATATTTTTAGTATATCCAGACTCTGATTGGAATGATTTAGTTTCACGTTTTTATACAGATGAATGATACTGAAAGGGGTTATCCAGAGTTTCTGTTCTCATGAAACCTGCTATAATGGGACTGAATTGTTGAACTGGTCCTTTCCTTCTGTCTTGCCTTCATCAGTTTTGTAAGGCGCAAGAAAAAATGTTATGTTTACTGTTTTCAGAACTGCAGTATGAGCCTATGGTGCTAAGGTCTTGAGACTAACTGTCTCATATAGGGAACAGAGAAAACGGTGCTTGCAGTTAGCACTGAGTGAAATGTACAGAAACACAAGAAGCCAAGCCTAGAAACATGCACTGTGACTGCAGCAGAGGTTGTGTACATCCAAATAACACCTATACAGTCTCTCTCCTGATGCCTTGGCAAATATATGTAGTCCGAGAGATGCCAAGTAGTTTTGGTAAAATGCTCCAAAGCCATGCAGCTGGCAATGCTGTCAGCACCGTGGAGCCTGGACTTTTCTGAAGTGGCTCTCTGCTTCTCAAAAGAGAATGACAGAGCAAATATAACTTTTCCTTTTCGGGTCAGATGCACCTTCACCTCTCTATAGTCCTTCAGTGCAGCTTCTCCAGCTTTGCTTTCACCTCTGCTCTAAGCAGCCTCCATAATTGCAGAGGACTGGAAGCTGGGGTGAAGCTGGCTGTGTATCTAACCTTGAATGGTTTGTACTCTTCTATACAGAATAATTTCCCCTCCAGCTACAAGAAGATGCCTGAAAAAATCTGACAAAAGAAGAGGAAAGAAAGGAAGGGCCCCCCCAAAAAGCAAAGGTTAGTTTGAGATACTAAGCAATTCACCCACATTATAATACAGTTTTTTCCCCCTGGAGAAAACTTTATAGTGGAAATAAAAGCAGATGTCTTCTTAAATTATTTTAGAACTGCCTTTTCTTTGCTATGTTGCCTCCTTTTGAAATGATGCTAAAAGCACTTAGGAAAACTCTTAATATTGGGGAAGAGAATGTGCCTCAGTAAGAACAGATGAATTTTAGTCCCTTTTTTTCTTGTCTTGCTGTAGGACTCCTGTCGTGCTAGTGATGACTCTTCCTCCAGTAACGTTTTCTTCCGAGGCTGAAAAGGCATTATCCTCTAAAACTGATATCCCACAAAAGTCAAAGTGACTTTTCTATTCATACATCAGTTCAAGCATATTTCCAAACTCTTGCAGTGCAAATCCTCTTTTTTCGGAAAGAGAGAGGCACTAAAACAGAGTGTGGCCTATGAATGGAAATACCTGATGTTGGTTTATGAGCCAAGTATATGAAAAACCCCAGCTGCCAGTAAGACTCATCTGTGTTCTATGTTCCTCAGCCATAGAAAGCTTGGTGTGGGCTCAGGCAAGCGATACTTGAGGGAAATGTTCTTCCTAAGAATAAGCCCTTCCCTCATCCCCCAAAAGACGACCTTACTTGAGCTTCTTGGTCTTTATTAGTGTTGTGGGCATAAATGAAATGCAGGGATGGAGGTGAGTTTGGGAATGCTGGATCTCTAGCTGTGGCAGGTGAGGGACAGCCTCAGAGCCTTGCAATTCTGGCTCTAAGGCCATTTTGAACAGAAACATTTTATATGCGCATAGCCTAGTGTTCCTGGAGAGAAAATGTATTGAGTATTAACTCTACAGGAAGACGCTACTTTGAACTATAGGACAACAGAAAAGTTTCTTTGAGAAAACAGGTCTGTTTGAGATGGGAAGAGACGCCATCCCTGTGTCCTAGAGTAGTGTGCCAAACATCAGACTGCCCATTTGCATCACTTGTATGTAACATGTGGTATGCTGTAAATGTGCTTCCCTCTGTCCTGCCCCCCTAGCTTGAGGACATTTAATTACAACTCTTTTATAGGCTGATTATTTCTGTAAGGTGATAGTATTTTTTGTCAGTTGGAGGAGATGTTATTTTCATCATGGTGGGCCTGGGACTCTGTCCCATCGAGCTAGCCGAGGGCCAGTGCTCTGGATTTGTTCCCTCTCACAGTCAAACCCATTTGTGTAGCTTTTAATAACATAGTGTTCTCCTGGCAAGGCATTTCTGGGCGTTGTTTACTTTTGGGTGTGCACTTGCAAGCAAAGCTTAAGCTGTTAAAAACAATTCTGGTGATCTGTTTCTTGCAGGAATGAATTCAAAACGTTGAGTGGGATTTCATAGCTTTATGGGATCTTGGAAAATCTTACAGTTGGCTTTAATAGTCATGCATTTCAGTCCATGATTGATAAATACTCTAGTCTTTTTCCATCTGGTAGATGTCGCCCAAATGGAGTTTAACTCACTGGTTAAACTCACTCTTGTGTTCGTTTTCTGGTAAACACTTCAAAACATTAGCCTCCACTGAATGAGTTTATGAAAAATCTGTTAGCTTTGCCTGGTGCAGGATTTTTAGGGAAGGTGGGTGGTACAGGTGAAAAGGGGTTGTTGATACTGCCTGGCTTTAGGCATGCAACCTAGACTACTGACTTCAGCCAACAGAGATCATGTTCATAGGCAGTGGAGAGCCACTGGACTAGGAGTTCTACCTGCTGAATGGCTTCATTGCAGTGAATCGTTGTCTGGAATTGAATACATCTGCCCGTTGCATAGCTTAACAGAGACTGAGTACCATATCTGTCCTCCTGCATGGTTAACTTGAAATAATTAGAATAGTTTAAGGCTTTGAGGTTCCCAGCTCAGCTGATGGCACTGTATGTTAGCACTTGTGAAATCCAGCTTGATAATTTCTAAAGGAGCATCCGGAATAGTGGTGGAACAGAGGAAACAAAGGTGAGTGTAAACTGTAGGCATCTACTTCTATTACTGAAAAAATACAGTTGGTATATTTGGCAAAATGCTGGATACTAAAAGTACAACTCCTACACAGCCTCTTGATCCTTCTCTGATGCTTTAATGCTATTTGTGATCTATTCATTTGGTAAAAGTGAATAAGATATTACACATGGGGGGGGGTGTGAATATTGCAGTACTCGATTGCATTTTGTCCCTACCCTGGGAAATAGTCAGGGATATTAATTAAATATTATCTAACTACTGGATCTCTTGTACTGCCATCCACAATCAAACTGATTACTGGGATTCATGGGGATCTTTAGCTGTTGGTAATAATGAATACTAATTAGCAGCATAGTATTGCACAGAGTGCCCAAGCGAGGATCAGGAGCATATGCTTGCAGAGCAGCTAACATACTTTTTCTCACCCCTTCTCTAGATGCTGCTGGATCAGATACTGTGATTACAGTAATGTGGAAAATTACTTTGTCTCCATGCAGCAATTGGAGTGTACAAACCAAAATCTTGGTAAATAAGTATCTTTTTTTCTGAATAAGTTATTTAATATTGGAAATGAGGGGGAGTTGGGAGAGGGGAAGTGTGTCTGCTAAATGGCAACTCCTCTTAGGCTTATTTTCATGGTGATGAGACCTTAATGAACTACCAGGAAGAGATCATAATTCGTTGGCAGCAGTATAAGGCAAAGCTAAAAGTTGTCACATCTGATGATTATCTTTGGAGCAAAAAAATAAAAAACCCATTAGGGATAGACATCTGGAACAGATGCAGGGAGATACACTGATGTCTCAGAATTCTTAAATTTCTCTTGAAAAGTATGTAAAGTAGAGAAAAGCTTCTTTTCAGTCAAGAGACGGTACATATTTTTCTGACTAAGCCACCAAGTACTTTGCATCGGGATCTCTTTGGCATATCTTTTTGAAAGGTATTTGTAGAATGTCATGAAAGCAGTTTGTGCAGAAGGCCAGCTACATTACAAAGTCAAGTAAGTTCAGAGTTGTCAAGGGATAAAGAAATATAGAATGTATAATAATGCAGCAATGATTCGTGAAGTGATTAATTTGTATTTTATTTTCCCCAAGTGTCTTTACCTAAGTCTTATAAATGCTTGCTCTTTTAAATACAGTTCAGTCCTGATTTTTCATGGAGTTTAACTTGGGGAGTAACCAACCCATTCACAGAAGCTAATATATACAAGAGGTAAAATCTTGTCTTCCCTGAAGTCAAGGACAAAACTCTCATTAACTTCAATAGGGCCAGATTCTCATTTACTATGTTGCCCAGTAGGACCAGTGTGGAAACAAAAACCAGTTGCCTTAAGGGATTTTTATATGCAGCTGACTCAGTTGAACAAAAAATGTTGTTACTTGTCCTGACATTCAGGATAAAATCATGAACGTACTGAACTTTTCTTTTGCCAGCTGCATTCTGGATATGTTAGGGTTATGTGACATTCTGCTCTTGGGTTGTGCTGGCTAAAAAGGGAGAAAAAAAAAGGGCCCCAAAAATCTTTGAAAATGAAGATAATTGCTAGTGAAAATTTGCTGGGAAAATAGCTGCATTTTTTTTCTTCCAGGTACTTTTTCTTTTATGCAGGGAAAAACAGGTAGTTAAAACAATCTAAACTTTTAGCTCCTTTATTTTTTTTATGCCAAAGAGAAAGCAGATGGCCAGGAAGCACAGCAAAATAGCTGAAGGTCGGCGAATTCAAAGCTGGGGTAGGACAGGAAGAATATATTTCTCCAGATCTAGTACCATATCCAGTTTTGCTCAGTACAACTTCTTGTAATGTTTTTCTTTCTGAATTGTCTTTATCCTTGTTGGTACAGTCTAATTAGCCTGAAGTCCCCTGAAGCCTTCTCCAGCAATAAGCCGAACTTGCTGGGGTGGCTCCCTGCTGCTCAGAGCAGCCAACAAAAGCCTTCTTGACTCCTGGCATGTGTTTCTACACAACAGAGTGGCTTAGATACAGAAGGGCCGGTGGGGTTGACCTTATGCATACTCCTGAACTTGGCTAAAAACAAGAGTATGCCCTGAGCTCAGTTTTAGTGAGGCACAGAGTGCCTGTTTGTAGCTGTTTTCTTGCATATTTTTGTAAGCAAAGTAACTAATGGTTAGAGTATTGTGCTTTACAGCTGGGCTAGTCTGTCTTTACATCCCCTCAAACCACATAGATGCTGTTAGCATGCCCCAGGCTTTTCCCTATGATTCCAGGAAGGACCTGAATCCAAAATACTGTTTTTACCATACCTGTGTTAGATCATCAGTTGCAGGCAGCTAATGAACACAACAGTCTGTCTCAACAAGGGAGCTTTAAGGACCATAGAGGGTCAGTTTTTGACAGTTTAGTTTTCCTAGCCTGCTAGTAACCACCACGCCTGGTTCACTCAGGGGCCATAATCCTGCCCCCAGTGTGCAGGGCTTCCTGTTTATAATTTCCCTCAACAGACTCGTCATCCTGCTAAGATCATTGTGGAGGGTGGGAACTGGCTCCCAGTGCCAGCCACTGCCTTCACTGCTTCAACTGGCCCTTAATCACTTTCTCTTATGTGACACCCCAGATGATCAGAGAAAGACATTATCAGCCCACTTCTATTAGCCAGAGAAGTCAGAGGATTTTTACCAGGAAAAGCATCTGAGTTCACTAATAAGAATATGGTAAGGTGAATTAAGATACTTCTTTCACTTGAATGTGCCCCTTGTTCAAGCTCGCTTAATGGATCCTTGGCAGTAAAACAAGGCTTAGGCCTGCTGCATAAGAAATTCTTCTTCTGTTTAAACTAAACTAATTATTGCTAGACTGTGCTGATACTGAATGCAAACAGACTGAACCAGTTTAGCCTCTGGGGTAGCTTTGGGATGCCTATTGTAAACCAAGGCTCTTTAAACTGTTTAAGTATATATTCTACTAGTAGCTAGCACAGTCTAACCACATGGATTTTGGGAACAGGAGAGTAACTCTTTGTAGCTGAGCTCTTTCCTTTTTAGCTCCCTCAGACATTTATCTATGTGTAACTTTGCATGCCTGAGCACCTTCCCGCCATGACTAAGTGGCAGGCACATCCTGAAGGAAGTAAATTTTGGTAGTGAGTTTTGTGGTTTACCTTGGAAGAAAACAATCCTTTCACTTGCAGGAAAAAGGTCTTTAACAATAAGGTTCCTGGCAGTGCTAGAGGCCATTGTTATGAAAAATTACTTAAATAAACAGACATGTTTTGTGGAGATTCCTTCCCCCAATCCCGTTAACCTTTTGCATTAGAGGAGTGACAGTACCTGCTCAGGAGTTTTTTGAGAAAGAATAGCCATTGAACCTCCTGCCTCTTCAGTAGGATAGTCAGGAAACTTGCCTATGATATGCCTGTGTGAGAAACAAAGGATGGGAAAGGAATTAAAATCCATAATTTTTCATTTGGTTGACAGAGAGGTTAGACGGTGGGAAGCATACCCTCCCTCACCTCTTATTCCAAAAATAGAGTGCTGTATTCCCTCCTATGACAGTGGCTTCTTGTCCAGTAAATTCATTTAAACAGTTACTAACCCATGTCTCTTGTCCTGTGGCCCACCAAACATTGAAAGTTCTCAGGGAATTTCTTAGGGCTGCACATCACTTCGCAGCTGAGAGACTTAGCTTAAAGTGTTTATGTTTATAGTTCTGCTCTCTGCTTTCAACATCTAGCTTTTTAAAAAAATTTCATTTTATTTAAATCAGTTTTTGATCTACAAATTCCAGATTGTATTTTTGTGTGAGGATCTCCACCTTAAAAATTTCCAATGTACTTGCACAATTAGGTGGTGAAGGAAGCTGGGGGGGGGACACAACACAATGAAGGGCTTTAAATTAAGGTTCCATGGATGGCATGGATAATATAGGTTGCTTCCAGACCTTTTGGAAAGAGATGAAAAGATATAATAATAATTACAATCTAGAAGGCCCATTTATACTGACAAGAATGTTTCACTTCTTTCACTTTTGTAGCCTTTTTGGATTACATCAGTAAGACTTTCTGTTTGTTTGGCAATATCAGGAAGATTTCAGTTCCAAAGAAAATTCTGACACTCAGAAAAATCCTGTGCTACTCTCAAACAGAATGGTAACATTTCCTCTAAATGAAATGAAATTTCCCTTGAGAAGAAAATAGCTCAGAAAGGGTCAATTGTGATTCATAAAAATGGCTTTCATTTTTTTTTAAAACAACTGGTACCCCCCCCCATTACGGGATTTTCCTAGTCCTACTGTTAAGCAGTAGGACTCAATTTAAACTGAGGAACCTTGGAACAAGCATCAGTTATGTTTCTATAGTACTATGTGTACAGTTTGGATCCCTAACTAGTTTTAATGTAATACACAATTACAAAAGAATAAACAACATTCGTCTGTGATTGTAAGCTCTGATTTGCATGTTCAACAATTACTAGTTCTATATTCAAACAGATGCAAAACTTTGGTCACTGCATTCACAGAAACAGTTTGCATGAACAAAGGGATGTCATTGTTAGTGTATTGTTTTAAAAAAATCTAGTAAGAATGGATTTTGGCCTCAAAAACCTGCATCATCTGTTTGTTTAATGTTAGAACATGTTTCATTTTTTACAAACAGCCAGAAAATAGCTCATTTTATGTTAAATGCAATCTTTGTTTTAAATGCTGCTACAAGTCTGGCTTACAGCAACAAATTTCTCAAAATCTGATATAAGGCTGTTGCTATTTTACTAATGCCAGCTGGGAGGAAGGAAAGCAACATGTGGGTGCCTGTGAAGAATCAGTTTGGAGTCTACCAGCCCACTGAATGTGGTATCGGTGCCAGCTTTCAATATTTATTAGTGATACATTTGGTATTTGTATTAGCTTTTCACTTTTAAAATCATTTATAGCTCTTGGAGATGGAAATATTTACCCTTTGGATATATATGATGAGTGTACATTCTGAGCACTGTAGAAATTCTCAAATTTGGAAGTGGATTCCAGTTTGTTTACAATTTGTATTTTGTATGATTCTTCTGCTCACAGCTGGTGCAGCTGTTTGGGATGACATGGATCATCTCATCTTTTGTAGCAGCTACAGTGAGCGCTTATGTTGAAAAATAACTTAAGGTGAAGAGAAGGGTAATGCCAATCTTTTCACACAAGTGGAAGCAAAGTGTTTAGCCATTTACTAACAGTCAGCTGTCCAGGGACAGGGTCGTTGGTTTGAGGGGCAATGCAAAATGTAAGTTCCCCATGGTCACTCAGTGACCTGAGAGCCAGACAGCTACCACACCGTTTCAGTTGTGGCTAATTCTTCAGGGACATCTGTTTTTTCTGGACTTCATCCTTTCCTGTGTACTGTCGCTTAGCATATCAATCAATCACTGTCCAAACGGTCAGGGAGCAGTATTCTTAAGTCTCATTTCCCTGTCTGACCTCTTGTGGGTTTTCCTCTTTCTCTTCTAGGTTTAAATGACTACAACCTTCAATCTTGTAATGCCTGGAAAGCATGCACATGCATGACCCTTATAGACAAATTCCTCTCTTTATGAAACCCTCTGAGTTCAGAGGTTAAACCAGGATTCATTTGGCCTGTAATCTGCACAGAAAAATGCAGTCATTGATCTTCCTGGTCAAAAGTCCATTTTAAATGTAATGAATCTCAATTTTCATTCTCCGTTCACTTTTTTGCAGCATTCTACTCGAAACCATCACAATGGGTTGTCTCATGCATTTGTCATAAGATGCTAATTTGATTGAACTGGACCTAAACTATTTTGCCATAAACTTGTTTTACAGTTGTTGATAATGACAACACACCAGGATAAAATGAGCAGCCAGCATGCACTCCACAAACAGCCAAGGATAGTCCTATATCTTTGTTCCATCAGTAGGCTATGTGTCATCTATGGGTCAAGGGGGGTCGCACCAGGCATGTCCCATGCTTGAACAGTGAACAGCTCTTGAATTAGGAGGAACCTTCCAAACATGTGGAATGATTTTGAGCTTGCTTTACAATAATAATTGTTAAAATAATTTTAAACTGCCTCTTCCCTTTTGAAACTTCCTAGAAAACAGTGAAATATTTGTGATTAGAGCCAGGTTCTAAGGCAATAATTACTGAAAGCAAATTACTCCAGAGGATGTAAGAACTTGCTCCAACACGAGCCTAGCCATGCTGTTTTGTTTTCCTGGAAGTGTAGAGGAGAGCTTTATGGTGGAAATCCTTCTTGGTCCACCTATGTGGCACTAATGGCGCAACCATGCTGTAAACCCAGACTCTACAGAAGGTGGAGCTGCAGAGGTTCCCATAGTCAGCAACAAGGCTGAAAATTGACCTGGAGAGTAGAAGAGCATTATACCTGCACCTGCACTGTTCGTTGACTCCAAAAGTTGAGTTGCAACTACAGCCACTGCAAGGCTTTTAGCCCGTGAGAGATCTCTGAGTGTGATTTCAGACTGGTGTTTTTTTAGATTGCTCTTTTGGTTGAGTGAAAAAAGAAAACTACTTAGTCTGTATTTCTGCCCAGCATTTATTTTCGATATTCACCATACTTTGATGCTTACTTTGCATGGTCAATCACTATATCTAGCTGACACATTACCCACAAAGTTCACACACCCTGGTGCTTTCTCTGCATGTCACTGAAAAGGCAGCACTATGCAAAAACTAACCTGGTGGTCAAGAAAGTCTGAAAGTCTTTTTGCATGTTGATGAGGAGAGGAGACTGTAAAAAGCTTAAGCTCTTGGTAAGAAAAGTATTGAAGTGTGTAATATATTTGAGAGACATGGTACATGTCAGAAACACCTGGTTTTGAAGCAAGTCAAAACTCAATGAATCTGTTACTTATTACTGTCTCAACATTTGCAAGGGAAAAAAAAATCCAATTGTGCTTTTCCAGCATCTCATAAAAATGTGCAAATGCCAGAACTGGAAGAAGCAACTCTTATTTTCAACACGATTGCTTCAGTGGGAGTGTTGACAATGTGTTAAGGACCTGCAAGCAAAAGCAGAAACAAATTCTATCATAACCATCAGATTTAATATGGAAGATGCAGTTCTAGTAAAACTGTTTGCCTAAATGAACAAATGAAATTTGTAAAAAGTATGGCTGCTTGGTAGGACTGAACTTGGTGGCTGCACAGAAATCAAATAAGGTGAGACAGAAGGGTAGGGCTAGGAAGAAACCTCCACCTTGTGAGAAACTTCAGCAGTACCCTAGGGAAGCCTTTATAGACTGAAGACCCCAAAGCCTGCTGCTTCCCAGTCTGCAGGCAAGGAGCTGAGGATGGTTCCTGTGGGTGACCTGCTCCCTGTTGTGTATTCACAGGCCACTGAACAGAAACTTGTGTTTGGGAGCCCTTGCTTGCACTGCTGCAAATCAAACTGATGAGTGCCAAACAGAGTTCACAGTAGGCAAAATATCTTCCTTTGGGTGAGAGCTACTGCTTTAACAGAACTACTAAATGTTTTCTGTGCTGCAGAGGACATTGCTGAAGAAGGGACCTTTAGAAATTGTGGTATGTGAGAAATCCATTACTTTTCTGGAAAGCAGTGAAATCCTGTCAGTGAGAACATAGCATGGGTTTGGTAAACAGCTTTACAGAAAAGCCATCTAACTGGAATGAATGGGGGCCCTAAATCTGAATCAAACCAGCTCAACCGGAAGAGTAAGGGGATGAACAAAGATGGAGGAGTAAAAAGAGATGTTCTTCCACTCTCAGCAAAGTAAGAAAAGGATCTAATAAGATTCTTGTGCTGTTTCTCGAGTTACATTCTGTTCTCTCGTTCACTGTTACTGCTCTCCCCTTTTCCCAAACTTATTCCTCTTCTAATAACTTAGATCTGTCAAGTGTAATTGAAAAAGAATGCTTCTCTTATGGTCTCCAATGCAAACCCTTTTGTCTCTGATTATGTAGCATAGAGTTCTGGCTCTTCTGGGCTCAATTTTTGCTTTAGCACACAAACCTACACAAATGTCCAGGTTTTAACTAGGTTTGAATGGTTCTTTAACATCTCCAAATCACCACCAGATTTGGTATGAATCGGGTTGTGATTAGCAGCCTCTGCTGAAGTCTCTGCTTAGCACCAAATGCTGTGGCATCTCAATTCTGACCTATAAAATAAATTCCTTGTTTGTGTGATGACCCTACACTGTGCTCGTCTCATCTGCTGCTTCCTCCCCTCCTCGTTTCAGGAGCATCACCATTTTTTTTTCTTAAGTGTTTTCTCTCTATTCCACATTGCTCAGGGATGGTTATAGTTAAGGCTAAATATGGCTGTTGATTTATGAGAACACACCATTGATTTAAATGTTTTGTCTGGTAATAGACTCAACAAGTTACTACATACTCTGTTCTCTGGCATGATTTTACATGTGTTATTCTTTCTTTTTGGCCATGGCTTCTCTAGCTAATTGCATAAAAGTCCTTGTCAGGAAAAATAAAAAATTGTTCTTCGGAGGAAAAGAGGGTTTAACTCTTTTCAGGGTAAGAAAGGATGTGGGCTGTGTGCAGAAGAAAAGGCATGAATGACGGCTTTACGCTCTAGGCGGAGGGACAGCAGAGTGTTCTGCACAGAAAAGGAACAAAAACAAAGGGGGGGGAACACTTTAAAAAATAAATCCCATGTTGTTTTGTAGTTCTTGCCTGTTTCTGTAATCTGACCTGATATGGGTTCTCTCAAACTACTTAAATAGCAGTGTTGGTTTATTTTAGGTGTCTTTGCTGCAGCATTTTCTTTCCTTTTGTGTGTACTTTCTTTAGCTCTTTGAAAATCACTTCCAGAAAAAGTAACCTATGCAAATATAGAATTACTTATAAAGCAAGATTAATTTCCACAGGCTTCTAGTCATCTTTAATGGGTTTGGACACATATATTATAACTTATGTTTTATCAAAGGTCCTGATTCTCCAACTGTTTGCTTGTATGTGTGATTGTTATGCATGGAAGTAATTCAGTGGAGTGACTTGCAGGGAAAAGTGTCTGGAGGATTGGAAACTTTATTGTTCTGGATAAATATTCAGCTTTAAAAAATTTAAGATCAAGTGTTGTGAGACCAACAACATGCAAGAAGAAACATTCCCATGGAGGAATGAGTGTGAAAGGTTTGTGGGGAAAGGTGATATCCTTTATTGCAGTAACTATCATAATTAGAAACAATAGATGGGATTTTGGGTACCTAATGCCTGCCTTAGATCTGAAATGGTAGAATTGAGCTTCAAAGCCAAGTAATAGTTGGGAACAGTTGTTGGAGGGGACAGACCTAAATGTGGAATGTGGTAATTCTCTCTGATAGTTTTATTACTTGTAGTATTATTAGCCAGGAAAGGTAGACCTTTGGCTGACCCAGTACAGTTGTTCTTAAGCTTCTTGAGTTCTTACTGTTGAATAGCTTGTTCTGCTTTGTCATAAAATTATTTTACCTTTTCAAGGATCCTCCTGGTCTTCTAAGGATAGCAATAGGTAATTACTGTACTCAAAAAAATGAAATCTCTGTTTCCTTCAGACAGACTTGGGCATGAGCTTTCTCTGCAAGGACTCCTGGTTATCCTGCTTCCTGCTGTAAATCATAGGGAAGAAGGATTTTTTGACCTATTGGTAACTTCAAAATTCTGACAAAAATTATTCCTGCTTAAAAATGGCAAGAGGTTTTTCTCCTTGAAATGAATTGGAGACATGGGAAGGTAGTACTGTAAATTACTGCTAAGTTTTTGAATGAAGATAAAAGGCAATATGGGCATGAATAATGCCAAGGAGAAACAAAAGATTTATTTTACAGTTCCAATATTAGGTTAAATTTAAAAAAAATTGGAAAAATCAGAACAAAAATTTGGCAGTATCAACACTCACAAAATGTTCTGGTACTCTGATTTTGCGTGTCCCTACCTACCCTCAAAAAACATTGCCAAAAGTTTTCTCAGAGCTCAAATCTGAATTAACTCATGATTGGGAGAAGTCACATCCTGGCCTATGTAACTGAACTCCTTTGCAAGAGCTAATAATATCTAACCCATATTGAAAGCTTAGACAAACCTAAAGAAGATGAGTATTAAATTTACCCACCATGGCACGGAAATGGAAATAAAATTAAAGGGACTGGAAAGCATTCCTATAAGATTATTTAGGGGTTTTTTTGGCCTGACTCCTGCAACACAGAACAGTCTTGGGCAGAGCTGCTGGTAAGCCTGGTGTGAGGCTCTCTGCAGTAACAGTGAAAGCATCTCCTCGTGGACCCAAGGACAACTGGATGTCCCATCCTTGCCCTTGGAGGGAATGGTTTCTGAGCAAGGAGCAGGGCATGTCATGGTGTCACACAGCAGCCTGTAGTTCACAGTATTTCTACTGCTGTTGGCCTTGCCAGGCCTACTGGTAACTGCCTTGTTAGTGAGGAATTCATCAAATTGACTGTACGCACTTGTGTTGGGGTAAAATCTTGCTTATCAGAAACAGGCCTGAGAGAACCAGAAACTCTGCCTTTCTGCTTCTCTGAAAGCTGTAGAACAGGTATTAACATCCAACACTGCCCCCATGTTTTGCTTCCTAGGTCTACGCTTCTTCTAGTGCTTGTCCTTCTATTTTGGACTTGTTTATCATCAGATGACACACAGTCAGGCTGTCCCTAGGCTTATTTCCAGTGTCAGCTTCCTGTTGACTGTCTACAGCCTTTTGAGGAATGTGATCCTCTCAACCTGGCTGTAAGCAGAGTGGGTTGAGCAATCCTTCCTGCAGAGGAAGAACTCGCCTCAGGGCCCAGCACCCTGTCTGGGGGACTTGGCTGATGGAGTAATGAGTACTCTGGAGTGCGCAGCTCTCATTAAACTCTCATCTGTTTTGATTTTCTTCTATTTTTCCATTCTCCTTAGAGCAAGGTCAAAAATACAGAAGCTGGCTCAAAGAAATGCCAGGTCAAATTCCCCTTGCATTTACTGAATTCCTTACCTTTGGTCAGCTTCACAGAATGCTGAATCCTGACTCAAATTGGCAATATTTCCTGTGCTTAGTATTAAGAGACTGAAACAATTATGGCCAGTTTTAAGCAAGATTACTTTAACTCAGACTAGAAGCTTTGTGAGAATAGCTTTCCTGCAGAGTCAGCCAGAGGGAATCAACAGTACTTTATTAACACAATATGAATTCTGTAAAGAGGAAAACAAAGCATGTGATTTTTGTAGCAAGGCCAGCCAAAAGAAATAACTTGCCCTCCAACATCACAAGTTTCTTTGGGATTTGTAGTGAAATGGAGTATAGAGAGCATTTTGTCTTATCGGATTTGTTTATGAGAAATTGAAGCAATCGCTTTTGCTTCTAGAAGTCAAGGTGTTAGTGAAACAAAATGCATCTCTATGGAAGGGAAAGCAGGCTGTAAACTGGGCGTGTCTGCTTTAAATTGTTTTGCCACGGCCCATCACTTTAACCCGGAAGATAATGCTTTGGGGAGGGCTGAGAAACGGTGCCCTGGACAGGTTGCCCACCTGGAAAAGTGCCACTTGCACCCAAGCTCTGTGCCAGCTCTCTCAGGACTTTGCCCTCTTCCTTGTTCTGAAATGGTTTTGCATATGCTGTATTTCTTCTGCCACCACCTGACTATGAAAGGTACTTGAAGTATTTCAAGGGTATTAGCGGTATTAGCTGATTTAAAAACTCTCTGAAATGACTGTGCTCTCCCTGAACCTACTGCTCGTATGCTGGATGGATAGTTGTGTGCGTGCATAATAAATTCAACGCACTTGGGGCATGTCAAACTCCCCTGCGTGTGCTACGCAGCATATGCACCCTTTATATCTGTCTGGAAAATTGGGGACTTAAGAGCCTGAAAATGAACAGAGAAGCTTTGTGCTTTGATCCACCCTTATTTAAATACTGGAATAAATACTGCACGGCACGTAGGAGTAATATGTAGCCTTTTGTGTCAGTGGCTAAAACAACCTAGCCTACCTGATGCAAGTGCGGTAAAATGATGTAATTCTGGTTTGCAACTGCTTGCATTCTTTCACAGTGTGATGAAGATGGGTAAATCTGAGGTGATATTGAAGGTGGCATCAGATACCTTTCAGTAGCTAGGTCCCTGTCTGCCTTATGTCTGTAGTATCAATGGAGAAAGAAATATAGTCCAGTCTGGCATAACTTTAACTTGCATTGTTTTTTGCCTTCCTGGATTAAAATCATCTGTATGTGCATACTGTCCTCTTCAACCACTATATCATGGCTGCCCCATTCATGGATCACTGTGCCTCTGACCTGCTGCCTGCCCATGATTTGACTTTAAGCGTTTGTAAAGGACAATGTGTAATCGGCATCTGTCAGGCATCACATTACTGCTTGGGAGAGTGGCTTGCTACTTCATTTAAGACCAATATCGTGGTGCTGTGCTAATGGCACTACTTGTAGCTAAGACTGCACTTCCTTTAAAAGCACTTGTGATGCGGAAGAAAAACTTCAGTGGGGAATGAGAAGCTGAAAATGGCACATAGTATATTCCTGAGTTTTAAAGAAGGCAACCAAATATGCTGTTCTCTTTCACTGCTACTGACATTCTTGTCCACTTCAAGTGATCTGGTTCTCTGTGGTTTGCATGAGTGTTTAAATGAACTATTTAATGATAAATCTGAGGCAATTTCATGCATATGAAAGAAGTCACAGTGCTTGATTTTTCAATGTTCATCCCAATTGGCTCATGCAGCCTTATTTGAATAAATCACAATCAGGTGTACGCAGAGTGTAAAACCAGGAAAAAACTGAGACTGATATTGCAGAATGTTGCAGAGAATTCATATATAAAGTTAGAGATGTTTACAGATTCCTGGTCAATGCTAATAACCAAATAGCTCGGTAGCAAGAAAAATAATTTAGAATCTCTGCTTTGGCAATTTAAAAAAGTGTGAGAAAAGACAAGGAGAAACATTCCAGATGAGTTCAATTAGAAGCCAGTGTCAGGCTGGTATTAAGAGCATCCATTTATCAACAGCGTTAACTGAAAAACCCAGTCATCTCTGCAGTCCGAGAGACATATTGTAATGCCTTGAGAGATGCCAAGTTCATTAACTCTCACCTTTTAGTTTTTGTGGAAGAAAAATTGGAGTGCTGTATTTCTGTACCTGTTTGGTGCATCTCTGGTGTATGATCTATAGTCTCCTTAAATTGGCTGAGAATGTGGACAATCTTAGAGACTGATGAAGAATCAAATGTCTTTTCATAGAATCATAGAATGTCCTGAGTTGGAAGGGAACTGCAAGGATCATCGAGTCCAACTCCTGTCCCTGCATAGGACAACCCCAAAATTCACACCATATGTCTGAGGGGTTGTCCAAATGCTTCTTGAATGTTGTCAGGCTTGGCGCCATGACTACTTTCCAGGGGAGCCTGTTCCAGTGCTCCACCACCCTCTGGGTGAAGAACCCTTTCCTAATGTCCAACATAAACCTGCCCTGGCATATCTTCCTGCCGTTCCCTCGGGTCCTATCATGTGTCGTCAGGGAGAAGAGATCAGCGCCTGCCCCTCCTCCTTCCCTTGTGAGGAAGCTGTATACTGTGATGAGGTCTCCCCTCAGTCTCCTCTTCTCCAGGTTGAACAGACCAAGTGACTTCAGCCGCTCCTCGTACGGCTTCCCCTCTAAACCCTTCACCATCTTCATGGCTCTCCTCTGGACACTCTCTAGTAGCTTTGTATCCTTTTTGTACTGCGGCACCCAAAACTGCGCACAGTACTCAAGGTGAGGCTACACCAGTGCAGAGCAGAGCGGGACACTCACTTCCCTCGACCGGCTGGCAATGCAGTGCTTGATGCACCCCAGGACACGGTTGGCCCTCCTGGCTGCCAGGGCACGCTGTTGGCTCATGTTCAACTTGCTGTCGACCAGAACCCCCAGATCCCTTTCCGTGGGGCTGCTCTCCAGCCTCTTGCTCCCCAGCCTGTATGTGCATCCAGGGTTGCCATGTCCCAGGTGCAAAATCTGTCACTTGCCCTTGTTAATCTTCATATGGTTGGTGATTGCCCAGCTCTCTAATTTGTCCAGATCTCTCTGCAGGGCCTCTCTGCCCTTGAGAGTGTCCACGGCTCCTCCCAATTTTGTGTCATCGGCAAACTTACTAGTCCTTCAAGTCTTGCATCCAAGTAATCTATGAAGACATTAAAGAGCACTGGCCCCAAGATGGATCCCTGTGGAACCCCACTAGTGACTGGTTTCCAGACTGATGTTTTGTAGGACTCTGGCATTGCCTCTCTAAATGACTGAATTCTTCTGCACATGCTACTCACAGTGGGATGCACTCAAATTTAATGAATTATAAGCACAAAATGGAGTGCTTTTTTATTATTGTTCATTTACATGATGGCTTAATAATGTGCTTTTTAAGCATCTCTTTGGTAGATGGGGCCAGTGCTGCAGAGAGTTGCTGGCAATATGGCAGAAGAGGCAGACACCTGGGGGAGACCCAGGGACAGGCACGGGGATGCCCTCTGGGAATTTGGAGCTGGACCTGCAGCTCACTCTTGGTAGAAGCAAAGTGCCCAGACATTGGTAATTTCCTTCTACCAAAGTGGCGTAACAGGTAAAGTGGTGTGGGAAGTGCAATTTGAAGGTTGAGACTTGAAGAGCAGGTTTACTCACTTGCTAAATCTTAGGGCTCTCTTGTAATTTTTTTCAGTACTGGAGATTTAAATGTATTGCTTCACAGGCCTGTATAGAGGATCAGTTGTCTGGAATAGCCTTATTATAGAATAGCAGAGCTCCCCTGGGCAAAGAATGTAAAGATTAGGTTTGGACAGGAATGAAATACAGGCACGTACGTGGGAGAGGCTACAATCAGCTGCTCCCACCTTCGCTCCCACTAGTTCCCAGGCCTCCTGCAGTTGCAAACCTTGCAATACATAAAGAATAAAACTATGCATTATACATGATTTCCCAGAAGAGGACGAAGGTGAGATGATATTTTGGGCATAGTGTTACCACCTCTGTAGCAGCTATGAGAGCTGAGCCAATGATGGGAAGCACATGTATGGAATACGAAAGATGGCAGAGCTCTGCCTCTGGAATTTGCTCCCTCGGAGCAATTGTATTTTGACTTGGAATACTTTGAGGACTCCTGCAGCTACACAGACTGCAGCTTTTAACTTATAGCCATGCTTTAAACCAGTGTCTTCAAAATTGATTGCTGGACTAGATGCTTTCCAGAAAAATCTGCAGGAAAGAGCCAGTCTCCCTGTGTGGTGGGGAATACAAAACAAGAGAGTAAACTTCCTTTCTAAGCCACCAAAGGATTACTGAGTCAGTAAGACGCTCTAAGAAAAGAGAGGGGAGTATTTGAACAGGTTTTAGTTAAGGGTAATGCAGTTTCCCAGTATTGCATAAGTATCTCAGTAAATACTGAACCAGCTCTTTTATGGTTCTGTGCTCTTTGTCCAAGTCAAACAATGTTGTATTTGGTACAGTATCTTACTGAATGGTACCATGTTGATACAGTTATTTTGTACAAGTAGAGCCTAAGGAGAACTAGCAACCCCCCTTATATGCACTGTTAAATGTCTCTTATTCAACCTAGCATGGTAACTCTTAATACTGCTCTTGCATGAGTCCTAAGGATGCTTGACACAGCAGACAAACCATAGCTACTTAGTGATGTTAATAGCTGGGTGTGTTTAAAGTAAATTACTATAAATAATTAGATTTTCTGTTGTATCTGCACAGGACTGAAATGCAGCATGACTTAAAAGCCCTGGACTTTGACCTGGATAATAAAAACAACCTGCTTGATGGAGTCTGACTAATCTCTCCTGCACTGAAATTCTCAGTAAAACTGAAACATATTGACTCTGGAAGGAATGGATGAGACTCAGGTTTCAGGCAAGTTCTTGCTCTGCCCAGAGAAATACTATCTCAAACCTTTTCAGCATTGAGATTCAATCCAAGTGTAGGATTTGGATGGACCAATTCTAAAGCTAACTTTGCGTTGGGAAGAGTTTACCGAGATGCTTACCAAACCATGCAGCACACTGCCCACTGAACAAAGGGGTAGTCTGGTGCACTCAAGGGAAATAATCAGCTCAAAGAAAAAAACATGCCTTGCCTCATGTGCCCTTGACATGCTTGCTAACCCTGGGATTGCAGTCAGTGTACTGCTGTCACCTGGAGCCTGTACCAGCTAGTGCACTATAGAGATCTAGAGGCTGATGGGATAACCTGCTTCTGCTGCCTGCGTCCTTCTCCTCCCTCAACTGCCCATCATTTCTGCTTAACCCTACTGGAATTTGACTTATGCCCCAAAATGAAGGGCATAAGCTCATCCTACTTAAATGCCTCTGTATGTTTTATTAACCACCTAAGAACCTACTTTCACTGAAGTTGTGCTCTCAACCTTAGTGGTACCTTATGGCAGATAAGAGTTTGAGTCCAATTGCGTATTTGATGTTTGACTCAAAAAGAGGTGAGCTGTTTTGTCTAAGGTACAGGTGAGGAGGGCAAGGAGAAAGGAGACTGGAGAAGTGCACTCAGCGGTATGGTAGATGTTACACCACTTTCCAGTGTAAGCCTGGATTTTTCTATGCTAGATGATGCAAGTCTCCTGGGTGTGGAATTCACTTTAAATTCAGCACTTAAGTAACTTGTCAACAGTTTGTTAAATAAACATGCTGGCATACTGAAGCCACAATGCCCTGAATCAGCCTTATATTCCATCACACACCCTGCTTCTATGGTCCCCAGTATGTAAACTCTGAAAAACCTGCTGCCAGTGAAAACAGTGAAACAACTGTATTTCAGAATCAAATATATCCCTAGTGTCTTGTGAGAGAATAACAGGCTGTCATTCACAGCCACGTTGCCAGCCCTAACTTGTATGCCTTCATCCTCTTCATAGTCATATCTGACTTCCTGACAATCAACTTTTTCTTTTCTTTTTTTTTTTTTTTCCTTCTTTCTCTTCTTCTATATATTGACCTGAGCTTGCTTGCTAGCATACACGTTTGGGGACTGCTCTTTTGTCTTTGCCTTGGACACAATATTTTCTATCAGTCTTTGGTTCTAACTGTCCCTGTTTTTCAAATTGGTAACTTACAGGGTTTTTTCCAGTTATATGCCTCTTTCATCCCTCCTCTTCTGATTCTGCCTCTCCAGCTTCTCGTGACTGTTTCTGCTACCCCTTTTCTCTGCTTGTGTCAGTCCACGCCACATTTCTTTTTTCCCCAATTGCCTCCTTTCTTCTTTGCATTCTACAGAGCCAAGGTTGAAAATGTCTTTTCTACCTTCTCTGCCTGCTTCTCCAAAGAGATCATTCTGTGGAGCAAGGGCTGTAGCTTGGGAGCCACTGCTCTGTGCTTCATGTTCATTTTTATTCTCCTTACTTCTAAGCTTTTCCTTAGTCTTTCTCTTCCCAGAATATCCCTCAAACACCTCTCCTCTGCCAGCCACTGGCTCTTCAGTGCCTTTCTGTCCTTCTACCAGGCACCAGTGGGACTCCTGATTCTTTTTTTCTCTGCCTGTTTCTTGTTCCTGTATCCCAGCAGATCTTCATTTACTTTGCTTGTTGGAAATGGGGAAGTGGGAAAATTGGTTCTTCCACCTGCTCTGTATTAACTTGCTGGAGAAGATACCTCTCCCTGTCACAGTGGAGTGAAAAAATAGCTGGGCTGGGTCTCTTCCCCTTGGGATTCACTCCCTTCTTCCTTCATTGATTAGGACTATGCTATGCTGGTCAAACCAAGAATAGATCAGATGGTAGAGCAGGCCCCCCTGGGCCAAGCATAGTAGGTATCTAGCTGGATTACTGGAACAGAAACCAGCTCTGAGGTGAAAATCAGGCCCCGGTTATCAGTGTTAAACACCCCATTTGTCTGTTCTGCCTTCAGAAATCCTGTCTGCTGTGTTAGGACTCTGCTTGAGAAAGGAATAAAGTGCTGTGTGGGAGATCTGCAACCTAACACATCCATTGAACAGGGCATACTACTGCAGCATTTTCCAGAAAAAGCCCAATTCAGTCTTTAAAACATGTAGAGCTGTATTATAATAAGCTGCTGGCAAGTGTGAGTCCCTGAATGTAACTGATGTTTGTATCTGTGTGAGTATCTATGACAACAAATAAATCTAATGTTTGGGAAGTGTCCTTGACAATATCAGTGGGGGGTTTGTTGCATTATGTTGGTAACACTTAGCATTTTCAGACTTTTAATTCCTAAGTGTTACTATAGATGGGTATGAGTACTTTAGGAAAATGAACTAATTAGTTACAAGATTTTTTTTTTTCCTTGCTTGCAAATGGTACCGACTCAGAGTAATGCTATTTACTTTAGCTGATTCCAGACTTCTAGACATATAAAGGAGTGAATATTTTTAGGAGCTTTAATGCTAAGCAGAAGGCTTAGACTCAAGGGCAATGGACTGTGGGTCACCTTCAGCCATTTCAGGAAAGGTAGAAAAGGGAATCTAACCTAAATTTGGCAGTGTTGCTTCTGTAGCTCTACAAATCAAAAAGTAGGAGGCAAATGAAGCCATGAATTCATCCTACAGAATAGTGCTCAGGATGGGTATGTCTGTAAGAATAGGGCTAGAAATGATTAGCATGATGGGACAGAGCAACTTGCCCTTGTACTAAGACTGGTTTTGGTCCTCTAATTTTTCCTTGCTGAACAACAGCTGTACCACCAGCTATGTGCACTGAGGCTTATTACAGTTGGACTCAATGATCTTAAAGGTCTTTTCCAACCTAAGTGATTCTATGATTGCTTTGGTCTTGCTCATTGCATCCATTTTACTCCTATGTTATACTGTGCTCTTAGGAATGAGAGAGCGAGAAGAAAGAGGCATCCTGTTTGTAAGTGCAGAACTACACCTATGGCTGTCTCCACACCACACTGCCTAACTTGCTGGAACTGGGCCTGTAATGGGGAGGCTATGGATCCCTACAAAATATTTGGAAAAATTATGTACCAAAAAAGGGACTCAGAAAGCCCAGTCACTGGCAGCACTGGGGTGGGGGGAGATGGTGCAAGACCTGCTTCCTCTCATCTATCGCTGCCTTATCTGGGGCTTCATGGGGGATGTCTCTTGCGTGCTCAAGTATTTGCTTGCTGTTGTTCCTCTTGTGTTCTAACCTCTGATGATTAACCTTATCCTGGCTCTTGTCTTGCATGAACAGCTGTGCACACTCTGCAGTGCACTGGGCAAGGATTGACAGCACCAAACCAGCTGTACTAATTTTCCAGTTCTGGTTTTAGCACTTCCCCAGTGTCACTGCTTGACACTATCCATTACAAAGCTCTGTTTCTCAGTTGATTACAGATTTGTCAAGCTATTAACCATTTGGGCTTAAACTTTAGATGTTGAGCATTCAACTTATGATATATAGGTCTGAAAATACTGGCCCATGTGACTCAGGTTTTTCCAAGATGGAGACTAGTTAAAGACATAATTTTGCTTATGCTAAATAAATGAGAATGGACCCATCCTTTTGCTCCCAAGATTTAGAACAAGCAGTTGCAACTTGCCTTTGATCTATGGTCACCAGAGCGTTAGAGCTTTACAGTTGAAAACTGCAGAGACAGAAACTGGGACTGTGAAATGGGGTGAGGAAAAGGTTAAGTCTTTCCAGGCAAAGTGATTTAGAAGGATGCAGGTTGAGGAGAAAAGTGGAGGAGAGACTGGTCTGAAGAAGAACCATGCTTGTTATGGCTTTGCTAATGTGTGACTGTTCAGATCTGAATGAGCTTTTAATGCTGCTAATGCATAATTTATATGCAAGCATGGCAAGAGGTGTGCAATGCAAATCATGCCTGATGAAAAGATGAATATGTGCTTGCAGATACTTGAAGTTCTGAGCATTCCTTCAAGATGCGGAGGAAAAGCCCCATCACAGGCAGAAAGCCCATGATTGAGCTTTTCAGCAGAAAAGCCTGAAGTGCCACGGCACTGAAACAGTTTTCCCTGATCTTGCACTGGTGGTGAACTGCTTGGAGAGCAAGTCCTTGGGGAGCAAGAGTATGTGCTTCTGCCTGTCTGTAACACCCTTGATAAAGCCCTGATATTGATAAATTTGCTCAGAAAAAACAGTGTCTTATTCCATGAACCCCCTTAGAAATTGATGGGGGTCTGCTTAGAATAAGGACTTAGCTGCATTAAATAGTATCAGGACCTGACCCTATTTTCAGTAACAGGAAGTCAGTAAGCAAACTATCAGGGAAAGGGAGATCATTCAGGGAAGATCACTAAAACTTTGTGATTTAAGATATCTGACTGTCTATCTGGAAGGGAATAGTAGCATTTGGAAAGCTGGTGAAGATGTGCTTATGTGCAGCGCTGGTGCACTTGGTGATTAAATCATAGTTTATGAAGATGACTTGTTGTATTGAAAACCCTTTGGGAAGCTTGATTTGCACCTGCGATATTTTAAGAATTGTCTTTTTGTTCCTTAATCATTTCAGACTTTTGATAGTTCAATGAGCAAAATTAAGGATCAGAAGCAGAGTCCTTGCATATGTTTTTAATCACTTTATAGAGGCAGCAATCATAAATTGAAGTGTAAATTCAAGGAGCCTTACAAAACTGGAAAACCAACATATTTCAGAGTTTGTGGTGATTTAGAAAGCAGAACTAGTGATGTTATCAATGCCTCTCTGGAGGTGTGACACCAAGGTTCAACTGGTCTTACTGTTTCACATACCCGCCACCAAGATTTATCTGTGTTTCACCAAGTATGAGAAATATATGAATCCAGGGGCTTCCAGCTGATCCCCCCCAAAAGCCATCAAGCTGCCTCCATTAATGTCAGCACACTCGTAAATTTTTAGCATGCACCGAAGTAGGCAACTTCTGCCACTGCACAGAAGCTTCCAGAGGTGTCCCCTGCCTCCTGTAAATCCACGGACACTCAATAAAGTAGATTAGCTGCAGATGGACTTAATAACAGTTGTCCCTCCTTTGGAATTAGAGGGGTTCACACTTTTTAAAAGAGGACAATGTGGTGTTCCCATAAGTAAGAAAAAAGGACTGAAGGTTTGTCGATTCCAATGAATGGGAAAACAGGTTGCAGAACTGTGGGCTCCACTTCCCCCTGTTCAAAGAAACCCGGTGAGCTATTTGCTCTGGTACTCCTCTGGTAAGCCAGTGATGCATTTGCATTCTGTTCCCTTGCTCCCTCCAGCCCTAAAGATGTTTGCCAAAATTAGTCAATAGATAAGTACTCAGTGGAAGCTTTAAGAATGTGTTAGGAAAGGCTTGAACATTACCCATTAATGTTTACAGCTCCTAATTATGTTAATTAATCAGTCTTAGAGGTTGTCTCACCCGGGAGCCCAAAGGCAGGATTTTAGTTCCCACAGATGCACTTTAAACTAACAGGCTCAGACTCAGTGGCATAGCTGCTTGCAGCGAGGAGCTCAGTATGGTCTAGCTGCCAGAATATTTATGCAGGGCCCTGGACAGGTTTTGCTGTCAGAGCTATGTGCTGTCATGGCTCTTTTTTCCTGTTGGATTTTGAAGCTAGCTTTGACTGTCTACATGAGGTACAGTCAAACATCTGGGAGCAGGCTGAGCCATGTTCAGGAAGATTGATGTTAAATGTAAGTTGTTCCTGCAGAATGGCCTTTTGGCATGGGAGAAAAGCATTCAGAGAGCACTTTGTACCAGCACTAATTGTTATGGTACAGAGATTACTGCCTTTGCAAAATCTGAAGTGTTAGCTCTGTCAGAAAACAGAGGTGAAACCATTAATAGAGACAACGTCCGTTTTCTCTATTAATGTTACTGTAGTTTTGCAGGAAGACAAAGTATTCGGGCAGAGGAGGACACCCAAGCCTGTGCCATCCTCTCTCAGAGCTTCATTTCCACAATTCAGAGCTTGTCTTCACTCTCCTGAGGAAAATGAGAACACTTGGAGAAGAAACACAACCCAGACTGGCTGCAGAGTGATTCAGGAGGAGTTTCTACTTGTTTTGTGCTATTCCCTAAAGAGTTCTGTTTGTGTAGGCTTTCAGTGCACAAAGTACAAGAGGGTAGGAGAAGATATATTCAACTCCAGTGAGCAGGTAAGGACAGGAGAAAACTGTGGTGCAGGTACAGGCCTCTTTCTAATTTAGTTCAGCTCATGCTCGTCTGGTGGAATTAGCAGACAACCACTTATTTATCCCCATTTGCAGCATACCCTGATTTTTATGTTGAGCTCACTGCTGCTTCTGGCTGGTAATTTTTGCTCCTGAGTGGAATGTTGCATACAAGTGACTTGCGAGTGTGTGATAATCCTTTAATGATGACAGGGAAAACAAGTAATGACAATATGGATTAGGTGAAAGAGAGCGGTTCATCACCCATCTATAAATGGTTCCTGTGGGCAGTAACTCCTGTCTGTGCTGAATATAAAGTACCAGATACCAGAGAGGCATTTTTTGGTAGGTTCCTACTGGAGAAATACCCTTGCCAGGGGTGTCAGGGAAGAAAGGAATGCATTTTCCAGAATAACAGGGCATTGTATGGAAAGAGGATTGTGATTCAGGGGCTGGTGATGTCTCTGGTTGGTTGTGTTCCAAGGATTTCCAGACTGGAGCTTGCTCTTTAAGAGAACTGTCTGCCATAGAGTTCCATTGCACTAAAACTGGTTATTAAGCAATTTTCCTATCAGCTGTTTTGTGAACTGTTGCCATATTGTGTAGAGACTGCACTCCACACTCCTTGGTTACTTGGAAAGCACTTCTGGCAGGCTGAGGGCACGTAAGACGAGCCAGACAGGACTGAAAAACAACACAGGTCTGGATGGACTTAGAGCAACAATTCCTCCAAACCAGAGCTGAGGCGGTACAGGGAGGGGGTGCCACTGCTTGGCACTGCCGAGGTGTCATCTGTCTCTGTCCTGTTGGCAAGATTTCAGCTGCTGATGGATTGCCTGGCAGCTTTCACGCATGTTAACATTAACTTCATAAAAAGCAGTGTGTACAGAGTGTGAAATGCGATATGGGGCAGTGCCTGACACAAATGAATACTTTCCCTATTCTGTGGAGTTTCAGAGCAAAACCCCTCTCTCCATTCATCTTCCTCCTGCTGCCTCCTTCCCCACCCCCTGCTACCTAGGGAGCCCCGTGAACCGGCGTATTGGCAGTAAACTCAGCTCAACAAAACAGTCTCATGAAAAAGGGAAATATAACACGATCACTTCCTATTTCTTTCTCCTTTCCTCTGCATCAAAGCCTGGGCTGGCTGTCAGGAATGTTCAAAATGAATAAATAAAGTGCAGGAACCCCCTGCTTCAGAAGGAGTCTCATTCACTCACCATGAAGCTTGGCCAATTCTTTTTCTGACAGTACTCAAGTCAGCAGGCAGAGCAAGAGGATCATTCAAAGCTAATCAGTAAAGTGTAAACCTATTATGAAAGCACATTTACCCCTCGCCTCCTCCTTCCTCCAGAAAACCAATCCCCAAATCTGTGGGAATAACACAGAACGTACATAAAAGTTGCTATTACTTAGATCCCCTGTTATTAGGTCAGCAATGCCACTGATTAAATGCTCCCCAGAGCACTGAGCAGCGGCATATAAATCCTCCAAGAAATTCACAGCGTAATTTGTTACAGCTAGAGGGCATAAGATACATTACAGCAAAGCCTGTGTGTTAGGCTCTCCCCTGTGATTCTTGAGGCTATCTCTGGTAATAAAAACCTCATCTTGATTTCTTATCCTTCGTATTGATTTCTGTCAAAGAAGACTTTTCTTAGACAAAGATACTACTATATTTCTCTATATAATAAAGGGATCCTTCTCCCCTCTTCTCCCCACTCCTTTTATTATTTATTTTACGGATGACTCCAAGGAAGATTCGTAATTTGGGAACTGTTGGTATGTACAGTAGGTAAAGAGCAGAGAGGACGATGATGAGAGTTTTTGCATAGGCAGTGCAAAACCCTAAATGTGAAATTAGAGAAAAATGTTTCTGGTCTGGAATGGTACAGCAAATTGAAACTAAAGCACCAGCTATGCAATTGCTATATTTTAAAATGAAACTCTGTTACTAATGTAATGGCTGGAATCTGTGTGAGTCAAGTGATTAAAATCCAGACTCAGATGTATATAATCATAGCAACTGTTAATTTTGGAACATTTGTACTCCTGTTCTACAAATCATATAGCTATCTTGAAAAAAAAGGGAGGCCTGTAGGTATACCACATGATGCTTTTTTAAAAAAGCTTTTAAAAAAAAAATTATCTTTCTTTTCCAGTATGGTTCATAGGGACAAGGCCAAATAGAAATCTAGGAAGCTTTATGTGAATAATTTGCAAGCCAAATAAGAATAACTCCATAGAAGTCAATACAGATAAACAAAACAATGGATGGCAAGGCTGTGAAACGCACAGTTTTATATAAAAAATATTTTGTCTTCTCTGCAGTGGGATTGCTATAAGCAACTGGAGTGTTTTCATTTAATCTGTTCCTTTGGGTTTTGCTTTATTTTGCTTTTTTAGAACCTACCTTCACAAGAAGCTGTTTTGGGTCTTGAAATGACTGAAGCTATGCCTGTTCCCTTGTGCAAAGAAAGTGGTAAATATTTATAGCAGTTCTTGCAAGTAGAGAAATTTAATACGTGGTCATTGCTTTTGTAATCTAATAGCAGCTGTGCTGAAAGACAATACCTGCTAATTGTATTTCCCATCACATCCTTTTCCAATTGAAGGATAAAATATGGAAGTTTGGGTTTATTTTTTTAGTACATACAGCAAAATTTATACAAAAGAATCTTTGTTCCCCTTTAGCTATCTGTTTATTTAATAGACTATGGAAAATGGTTAAACTCTGTCAAAAGCCTAGTTAAAGAGTAATTTATAAGCTATATTTAGCTGTTGATCTTGTAGACTGGCTTAGTGGAGAGCCAAAATATATCCTGGCAGGTAATAATTAATGCAAAGTTTGACACTTCAGAACTGGCCACTGTTCAGCAGGCCAGGCAGAAGCAGGACACAACTCCTGCTAGTTCTGCAGCGTCTCTGGCATGTACCACACGGAAAGCTTGGCTCTGCGTGATACACATGCTCCCCATGTGTAGAAATCTGCTGACTTTTTTTTTTTATACCTATTTTGGCTGCAAGTGAATATGTCTGCAGGGAAAATTATTTTGGTCACTTACAGAGGCTTCCTGTGAAGAGCAGGATGGCAGGCAGCTCACTCTGACCCCCTCTCAGTCCCGTAAATTACTGCATTACTCAGCCAGATTCAAATGAACTAAAATATTGGGTGATGTCCAGCCTTTGCTGAAGCTGATGGCAGCTCTCCCGCTGGCTTCACTGGGGGTAGTATTTTATCTACCACGCTGCTAAATCACCAGAATAGCTTTTATCAATGAGATCTGTCTAGTCTTGGCTGAAATGTGCCTTACTGATTTTTAGAGATGATGCTGGACAGTTAATTTAAAAGAAGATAGTAACACAGAGTATGATCAAACACACTGCTCTGCCTGCACCAAGTCTGTCACTGCCCCTCTGCCAGCAGAGGTGACCCCACACTCAGGCACACCACATAACTGCACATGCAGCATTTCTTTAACTGTGCTCTATCAAAATTGTCTGATTTAGCTTAAAACTGCTTTTTGGTTATTTTTTTTTAATATCGGATTGTTTCAGATAGGTGGGTAGAGAAGCAGCTCTGTGGTTATTCTACACGGTTGGAGCAGAGCTGTTTTCTCAGCCTCTCAGCTGCAGCAGAACAACATGTCTGACTGAAGTCTTATCTATGAGCAGTGGTGTCATGGATTAATTCTGTGTGGGGGTATATCTTAATCCCATTTAATATAATCACTTGCTCAGGAAAAACATATCCATAAAGCTATCCAAGATCAGCTAATGTGGTGCTTATATTCAAACATCTGCTTTGATCTTTGTTAATTTTCAAGCCTAGATGAGATTCAAGACTACTGAACCTGACTAGGCCAGACAACTCAAACGTTAGCTAAAGAACTCCTTATAACTTGTTTAATCACATGTTTATATGCTGGGATACTGACTATGTCTGCATATAGCCTTGAAGTCTCACCTGAAGTTGGGCCCCTGGACACATCTGGAATATAAATGTAGCAATGATGTCCCATTTCACTTGTAAGGGCTACTGAATAAGAAAGCTCAGCATTTACACTCTACCTTACATCTTCAGAGTATTTCATAGATCTATGAGACTGAAGTCGCTTATACACTAGGTAGCAACAGTTTGACGAACTGCTCATTCAGCTATTCCTCTCCACCTACCGTGATCGAACGATGGCTTCAGCTTCCTCCAAATGATCCTTTGGATTGGTTAGGCTCTTGGTTGGCTCTGCTGTTAAGTGTCTCCATGGAATGGATTTTACTTTTAATAATGTCTCATAACTGTCTTTAAAGAAGTTTATGGCTCAGCCTTATTCTCTGGGAGATTGACTGTTCTCTGCTAATCTCCTATAGAAACATTGTTATTGGTTCACACAGTATTTCAGTTAGTTTTCCTCAAGCTCTAGAGTCAAGTTAATTGGACACAATTGACCTATGTTAGAGAATTACTATTAGATGAGTAATATTAAGCAAAGGAAATAAGATCTTTCTGTACCTCAGAACATGCTGGGAGTTGTGGGGAGCGGCAGGAAATGGCAGCTCAAGAAGTATGCAGACCAGGCCCTAGAACAGGGTTGATTTAGGGAATGGGGACGTGCTTTGTAATAATGGAGGTTTGTAAAACTGGCAGTTCTTTCTAAAGGAGAGCTAGATGGGGTAAAAATATATTAGACTCTTCAGTGTCTATAAGAGGCAAAAGTTACAAGGAAGAAGAGAAATAGATTGTGGCAGACCTGTGGGAGTGCTATTTTTTATTGCCCTTTTTTTTTTTTTTTTTTTTTTTTGTAACAAACACTACACTGTCATATAGCTACCAAAACCTGATTAAAGTAGTCAAGGAATAAATAGAGCAAGATTTCCTCAGAATGCATTTGTGTTTCCAATGGGAAATTGCATGCTGAAGGCAGGTCCAGTACACTGAAATAACACTGAATGATTAATGGACACAACACTAGTCCACAAGACAAATACAAGCCCTGTAACACCACCAAGCAGCTCAAGACACAAAAACACTGGAGGTGTTTTTGCAGAATAGTTCTATGCAGAGCAGCTGAAACCTTGCTGCTAAATCCTGAAACTTTTGGGCACTGCTTCCCAATGTACTTTTACATACTAACCCACTGGATAGGGTAAATCCTGGAAAAAATTGCCTATATCATAAAACCAGCCTATATTCCTTAGTACAAGGCTTCACAGTATTGCCTTATTAAAATTGCTAGTCTTAAAACTTCTTCAGCTAAAGTAAACTTCCTGAGAGAACCATAGGTGTCAGCACTCAGTTTAAAAATGTGTAAGTATGTGCTTAACTCTACTGAGACATGAAGTTTCACTGAGATCAGCAGCACTGCTTAAGGAAAGTTACATTTGGAGGAGTGTCTTGAAGGTCAGGCCTCAAGTACGAAAGGACTTCAGATTCATATTGGCTGCTGGATAACACCAGCAGCAGGCACCTGGATTGCAGTACTAGTGACGTGATGTGATTTGCTATAGCAAATAATTATACTTCTATCTCTTGGAAGGCTGTGTTCTCTCTTTTAAACCTTATGTAATCAGACAGGGGAAAAAAGTCAGTGTGCCTAAACTTTAAGTATGCTTCTTATAATTACAAACCTAATATGCAATCTGAACATGTCCCCATTTTAATCTCTGTGGACCTGATTCTGCAGTCAGTCTTTCAAGGTGCACCTCTGATCCCTGCTGGACTGTGCAAGGAGTGATGCACTATTCTGGTTTCCCCAACTAGGAGTCCTGCCTTTCAGGAACTTAGTTCTGCAGCTGGGACTGGGATCACCACTGTAAGATGAGTTTTGCAATTTGTAAGAACTGCAAAATCAGGCTCCTTGGGGCACATGGACTTATTATGGGGCAAGTGTTTATCTCTGCTTACCGGCACTCGATGAAACACTGGCCGATCTGATCCTGGAGAGTTTCCTTGATGTTGAGCCCCTCTGTTTCTCTCAGCTTGTCCTTGATGAATACCTCCTCATGTCTCTCCTGGATCTCACCTTGCAGGGCATTTATTTGCCCAGCATGCATCTGCGAAATACTCATTGCCTTTAAGTGAGGAGGTAGGCTCTGAAAACAACAAGAGGAGAAAACAAAAGGTACGAATTAAAGAAACTTAATATAAACTGGAATGTCAGGTTGACAGTGAATCTAAGCTTAAGCCTTAATTTATTTGTGGGAAGCCAGGAAAAAACCCTGTGCTCATAAAAAGTGCCTGGATGCACACAATGGTCTATTGTTAGTGTTTCAGCATTAATTAACAACATTGCAATGTACAAAAACAGCCCTTCCAGCGTGGGATCCTGGGATCTCAATGAGACAGGTGAGAAAGCTGCTGTTCTGCAAATGCCAACTTTATTCATGTCAGAAGGGTGCCAGAGATTTTTTTAATTGAATTTTCAAATGTTTGGACTTCCCATTGGCACTTTTTAATTAGCCAGTATTGTTTTTAATTTGTTCACTTGAATTTTTATATGCACTGCTTGGTCAGTGGTTTCCTGGTATTTTGTTGCAGCTGGTCATATTCCTTTAGGAAATCAACTTCCCTTGAGGAACAACAACAACAAAAGAATAAACAAACCCCCAAACACTGTAATAAAAATCACAGCTCCCCAAGTTTCCCATGATTTGATAACCTTGGCAAGAAGGACTTCTAAGCCAGTTTAAAGTCTTACAATAATTTCTGCTCTGTGATTGATTTTACATGTGTACTTTGAGAGAGAAAAATGAAAGTCTTTCTGGTATGCAAATACAGAAGCATGAAAAATACCATCTGTGTGGGTGGTCTCTAACTTTGCATTTTTTTAGTTTGCAGCGGTTGATAACATTAAGATGTTCCCAGTGTTTTACAAGCTGTTACTACCTTGTAAGTGTTAGAGAAAAGTATATTTTAAAAATTAACTTGTAAATTAGCTTCGGTGTCTTTGCAATGCTAGAACAAAATATTTTCCACATACTTGGGAAGTAGTAATCATATTGTCTGACAGTGTATGTCAAATTTAAGAATGGAAAAGAGGAGAAAATATGATAATCTGTTTTTGTAATATGGTGTGGTTTACTCTTCAAAATTAGTGACTATCTGACGTATAGGTGGCAGCATATGTGAACCAAAGCCTAGGACTGTTGGTTTGCCTGAAAAAAACTTATACTATTCTGCTCTGGCCTTCCACTTTCAGAATGTATAGAAATTGTCCTTAAATCAGCATATCTCAGACTAATTTAGTAATACATTCTCCTTGCTTTGTTGATGTATTTTCTAGTGTGCTCCAACTCCTAATTCCAGAGGTCTCCCACAAAGACAAAAAAGCTTTTTATCAAAGGTTTGGCCAGCTTATATTTAAGATCTGTTATTCAGTGTTTTTTCCATGCTTCAACCGGGTTCCAAAAATCACTAACAAGTGCCAAGCAAATTTGGTTTCAGAAAGTACACAGTGGGACTGCACACTATCCAAAGTAAGTGCAGAGGCCCTATTCAGGAAAGTGGTTTACTGCCTTCCCTGCATCTGCAATATGTGACTCGCACTATGCAAAAGGAATTGGTCAAGGCCACCAGTGGAAAATATACAGGAGAAAACAGGAGCAGCATACTTTTGAAAGGTGGCTGTACATGCTCTCTGCCTGAACATGTGACCTAAAATGTTGCCTTTCACCCTGAGGTGTGACCTTCGCTCATGCTTCAGTTTCCATAGAAGTCGAGTGTTTCCAGTCTTCACCAGCACCTATTTTTAAGTATGGCACAGCTAATATTAACACTATTTATTTGTATTTCACCTGGATTTTCACCATTGTTTGCCTTACTAATATCAAATGAACCTCAGAATAGCCAGAAGCGATGATACTTTCTCAGGGCTCATTTGGAAACCAGAGGAGGACCCACGAGGCTTGCTTCCCAGATTGAGATCTAGAAACAAGATCCACTTCCCTCAGGCAGTTTCCCACTCAACTTTTGCTTCACTACAGTAATGCTCAAGGGACTGCTTTTCTGAGAAGTTCCCATCAGAGTACTGCTGCCTAGAGGTATTGGTAGCAGGGCTGCTACTGAAAGGATGAGCTAGCTAGAGCCAACATGACTCTTCCATGTCTTTGTATACTGCCGTAGCACAGTCTGACCAGAAACTGCATTATGTGCAGAGGACAACCTACTAGATTCCCTAACCAGATGCTCACCAGGGGGAGCTGGGGAAGGGCCATTTCATTTAGAAATATGTTTTCCAGTGTTTCCTGCTGAAGATATGTGAGAAGAAAAGGGATAAGGGAAAGAAATTTGGGAGCATAAGAAAGGGACTGAATGAGTATTTCCATGAGTGAAGGTAGTTGTGAATGCTGAAGACGTCCTGCTGGGTGGGCAGAAGGCGTCCCCTCCTGTCTCCTTCGGGAAGCGACAAAATCCATACTCAAGTCTAGCAACTCGGTGTGAGGGGCACAAGGATACCTCCAGCTTTAGTGAGCCTGATTGCAGCTGAGGCAGAAACACAGGCTCCACTGCAGGATGCATCTGAACATTTAAGGGTGAAATGTTGTGAGATGGCTCACCAGATGAGCAGCTTATTCGTGCTGGGAAGGGGCAGTTGCCCCTCCACCCTAACTCCTTGGATGTGTGGTCCCTCCCTTCTCCTGCACAGGCTCTGGCACTCACCTGACCCTGCAGTGAACCAGTTCAGCTCTCTAAGAAGCAGAAAATAATCCCTTTTATCTTTTCTCCCCCTCTCACTTCCTCAGGTTAATTGTCTGTTGGTATACCGATGTGAATCAGCCAGCTAAGGAGGCAGCTGAGGGCCAGAGCCATAGCAAGGTAGTGGTGGCTGAGCATGGGACCAAAACAATGTGGAGAGCTGGATGGCCTGTGCAGCAGCACAGACAGGTGAGCCCCTCTTCACCATCTCTGAACCTTTCCTCTGTTCAGCTCTTCCTCTGAACTGCTCTCCACTGAGTCCTGAGAGAGCCTTTGATGACCAGCTACTTGTCACTGCGAATTTACTATCAGCATATCTTTCATCAGTACCAAAGCCAGATGAGGTAAGAACTGTTTGAACTGGCAAGAACATGCCCACATGAGCAAGACTAGAAGTAGGAGATTCTTATCTCTAAGTGGATTAATACAGACCATATCTACGCTTGAGTCCAGAGTCATGAAGCTGGTGTGGACACAGTCCAGGCAGCTCTAAACCAGCTGGCTCAGATGCTGATAGCAACAGGGCTATAGAACATGCTCTAGTCTGCAAAACCCCACCAAGCCCTGAATAAATATTTGTGCAGCTACCTGTTTGAGCACCATACAGTTATCAATATATCTGCTGATACTAGTTTATGACCTGCACTCAAAGCCCTAAGGCTGAACTACAGACACAACCTTGTAGAACAGCTTATAAAAAGAGCTCTGTTGTATTTGTCCTTCATATATTTTTCATGTTCTTTCCTGAAGACTGTTTTACTACAAGAAAACAAAAGAAACAGGAACCTCTTCTATCAACAAGAGTCCAGCAACCCACCTTCAATAACTCACTAAAGAAAGGAATGAAAGAGAAATGGTAAGCTAGTAAAACTGTATGCTTGTTTGAATGTCTTTTTTCTAATCCTATTGATTTCTTGTTATTAAGATTTTCTAAATTAAGGTATGTGGAAAAGGGTTTATTTCCATGGAGGAAAAGGTCATTGCTGATGTGAAATGTACTGTCACTTGCCCCAGCTTCCATTGCTGAGAAAGTGGAGCTGGCTCAGACCTAGACGGCCAGATAAGCTGGGGAGGAGGGTAGGTGCTGCAGAGGGGCCAACAAGATAGGATGACATGGCAGGTACAAAAAGACACTTGATCTGAGAGGGGATTGGTGCTGCCAGGCAAGCTGTTGCGATGAGTAGTAGGGAGATACGTTAATAACAAATGACATCCTTTGAAGTTGGCCTAGCGGTGGACAGACAGTTGCCAAACCAGGGGCTCTTCCTCTAGTACAAAAGCTTTGGCAATAACACGCTCCAGCTCAGATGTGTGAGGGAGAGTATGAAATGAAGAGTAGGGTTGCCTGTGATAAATGAGTCCTGAAGGATTCGTGGCTGTCTAATGTGGAACATACGCAGCGCACCCTGTTTGAGTGAAGACCAGGAGGCCGACGCGTGTCAGGAACCGAAGGCTGGCTTCTGTTCTGGGGAGGAGGAGGCGGCAAGTGCTGAACAGCAGTGAGGAAATCATGCCACAGTTATTTGATTTTTAAGTAAAACATTACAGGTGAACATATAACTGGCCTGACTTTCCACGCTGTTACTTTGAAATCAATGCAGTTACGTCAACAAAAAATGAACTGGACTTGAGGAAAATAAGGATGAGGAAATATCAAAAGAAATTAAGCGTACATGGGCTAACAAGTAAAATGGAGACTATATTAAACACTGCTTCCCTGGCCTATAAGAACTGATCTAAGTGTACTTAACGGTGTGAACGATCAAGAAAAGGAAGCAGTTGGTAGAGCATAGGTAGAAAGCGAAAAGATGAACTAGATAAAAGTTGAGTGTGGAAGCAGTCTTGGATCTTCAACTGGAGACAGAGTCTGTATGACAGCCCTGGTGGAGTTTGTGTTCTCCTGTCAAGGACCAGACTTCAGAAGAAAGTATGTGTGAAAAAGCTTTGGCCATCTGAGGATGCAAGAGAAAACAGGTACTGAAATGGCAGAAAGAGTGCCAAGACAGATGGTCAGTGTGAGAGGATGGTTTCAAACAGCTCCAGCAGGAATGCCTCCCTGCTGGCCAGTCTTTGACCTGTGCCTTCCAGTATTGCAAGTCAACTTCCCATGTGCCCATATGCTCGTTCTGGAGCTGTAAAGAGTTATACTGAGACAATATGATGAGTGCCGCTTTTATAGCACTCTATACTTAATGTGCATGTTAAGGAAGACAAAAGCCAATTTATTTCTAACATCACTTCTCTCAGCACCTCTAATGTTTCTGCTTCTGAATCAAAGGGAGGCATTCTACAGTAAGATACTAATAAATAGTTTTTCCTTGGGGGAAGAAGCATTTTCCCATCTTTAAGAAATTTCTTTGGCCATGTGAAATTCAAATTTGTTAACTTGCCCTACAAACAGCAACTCATTTAGAAACAAATTACAAATATTAGATGGAGACAGTGAACTTGATAATGCAATGCTGCCACATCAGTTGTAGAATAATGCATCTTAATGAAGGCTTCCCATGTGAATAAACCATTATATTTACAAGCTTTTCACAGTTAATGACCCAGAACTGGATAACGAAGCTCACATTTTTAGTGTGGTCCTCTGTCAGCAAAAGTATACATATTAATAATTGATGTTGCTGTAAAAATAGGACATAATATGAAGATTCCTGAGTTTGTGGGAAAATAGGACTACATGGTCCATTAACTTAAAATGCTTATCTAATGTTTGATGGGCTTTGTCTTTAAAATCCTTGTTTAAATTAATAAGGCAAAATGGACATTTGTCTAAAAGAGAATTTTATTCCAACTCATCACTCACAAGTATGCTGATGAGAGGCTGTTTGATTCTTTACTCCTTCTCTGCCTATCCTCCCCAAAGAGAATTTAGGTTTTACGAAAGTGGAAGACCCACCAGCAGAAGGAAGGAAGAAGTTCCCTACACCTCCCAGGTAAGCCAACATGATGAAAGTCTCTGTACGTTTTCCCTTTTCGACTTAAGAACTCCATTGCATAGATCACTCTTTCCTAGCTTGAAAAGCCTGCCTTTCTGCTTAGTCAGCTCAACAGCTCTTTCCAACACAGACTGCTTTATTGTTCATTATAAAACACTTAGAGGTGTGCAGGCTGGCTGAACATGCTTAAGGCTACAGTTCTACATATAGGAGGCCCCATGCTGTGGAACTAACTGCTCTTCAATTGTTCCATTACGACTACACTTACAAGGAAAGATAGTCTTCGTTTCAATGAAATAAATACATTTCATTTTACTTCCCGTTTTAAGGCTAACATTCATATTATGCCTGAAAGGTAGATTTACTGCAGCTTTTATTACTGGGTACTTAATTTAGGACAGCTTCTTTTCTTAGACCTAAAACAGCACAGCTGAAACACGCACTGAATGGTTTTATGGGACTTCTTCAGTAAATGTTCTCCTACAGACAGTACTGTCCATAATTGTAATCTTTTGATAGATGTAGTAGTTGTGTAGCATTTTGCTGCAGATTGCTCATTTTCAGAAGTAGTATAGTTTGCTTCTCTGAAGGGCTTTATTTCCTAAGCAAAGTAAGTATTTTTAATGGTCATTTATTTTCACCAGTAGTGAAAGTGAGATATTCTTTTTACATTTGGACTACACAGAAAAGTAACTCCTTACTAGCAGACTAAAGGAATTTACCACTTAAGCAATTGAGATCCCGTTCTTTACTCGTGACTCTTATTCTACTGAATTTTAAATGGTGATCCAAATTATCTTTAAAAGTTTGATATCAGAGTTAGCTACGTTCTTGCTTTTTCATTTCCTCAATGTATTTTGTCTGGCTGCAGAAAGAACGTATCTTAAAAAAGTCTCTTGTCTTATGAAGATTGTATTCATATAGGTTCCATGGTACACAAATGGTGATAGCCACATCAATTATATGGCTGAATTCCTAAATTAGGCACAAAAAAGGAACAACTAAGAAAAATATATTGCATTCATTAAAGCTTCCCTACTATATGATTCACTTCAATGGCTTTGCCAATTAAAGTAATTGTCATATGCATTCAAACAAAGCATTTGTAGTAAGAGGCCTGGTTAGAAAAATATTGAAAATGGCTGTTCTATAGATTTATATTATTTATATATAAAAAATATTGACATGCAACGCTTTTTAATAAGATGAAAGAAAATTTAAAGTGGAGAAAATATTTATATTCATGACCATATAAGTTTATATAATTTTGGTTTTGTTTATTTCTGATATTATACCTGGGCATGCTGTCAAACTTCTACTAAAAATGGCAAGTATGTTTTGGACTCTGAAAGGCAGTGATTTCATTGTTAGTGTGACTCCAGCCAATGAAAGCCAAATTATTTAGCGGACTTCTTGCTTCCCAGAGTCTTTCTATTTCAAAAATAAGCAGGTTTAAAATTTCTATTGAAAACAGGACAGATTAGTTATCGCTGTTTAGATGTATATATATGCCTGGTGAAATAACATAGCTTTGTGCTGACATCTAAACGTCATCTAGGTTGCAAGTAAAACAAAAGTCATTTTAATCTTATGCTTGATAAAAACAGGCCTGGTGTGTACCACTACTATAACTGCCCACTTTCAATAGCTGAAGAAATATTTTACATTTCACTTACTTATGGAGTTTGCAGTTTGTTAAAGCCCATATAATATTTATTTAGTCATAGCCTAATGTTTACACAGAAGGCTATTCTGGGAAATGCTAATTTTTTTTCTGACTGGATAAAATGAATTATATTTATCAGGAATTCAAAGAACAAGGAATGTTTGGGAGACTGTTTTCTCAGATATAAATAAGAGCATTATCCAAGACAACATGCCTAAATTAGGGTATGTTTAAAAGAGGTAAGAAGAAGAGAACAGTGTTTTTATTTAAGACCACATAGATCCTTTCATGTGAAAAGGACATAGAAGAAGGAAGAATGGTGGAAATGCTATGTGAGAAAATCATAGATCAGCATGTACTGTGCCACTAACTCTTTGGTAAGGGCTGAAGTTACACAATAGAACAGTGTGAGAGCTGTGTAACTGTAAATCAATAGATGTATCTGTGAGACAAGAAGGTGTTTATGTGTATGCATGTCCAAAGCATGCGGGGCTCAGTCCTGTAAATTGTTTAACATGTAGAGCACTTGGCTCCGATGGGATTGATTACTTGTGTTTGTTATGTGCAAACATGAGCAAGGGGATGTCCAGGCCTTCGGAGTACTCCTGCCTCAAAGTTGCAACAGTAGGCTGAGCCCCTAAATTGGGATGGATTTTGTTTTGTCTTTTTGTATTCCCTGTTCCTAGGCTCCTCCTACCCTTCCATAAATCAGTCTGATTGCAAACTGTTTATCCTAACATTTTATGTTAAAAACAGCTTTTCCTCTTTCCAGTAGCCTGTGTTCTGAGATTGTAAGTATAACTTCCTGCAGGGTCTACCCTGTTAGGAGAGTCTGTTAGCGAGAGCGCTGAGCGTAGATCCATTATTAGGCTTGGGCTGTCTTGCACCACCCTGAGACAAAGCAGTTGCCAAAAACCAGTTCACACATCCAGTTACACTAGGCTGATAGCTGGTTTGCACTGCAGCAAAATGAAACAATCACAGCAGCCTCTAACTGTGGTGTTTAATGACAGGGAACTTATAAATGCCAGAAACAGACAAGTGGAATTACCCACTAGTTTAAAAACTGGAAAAACGGTACACTATAATTGGGCTGTAACAGTAAAACAGAGCAAGGAAATACAGGTTTGTTTGGACAGCACATGCATGTTTTCAAGACAATTTAAGGTGTTTTTTTGCAACATCAGTGTGGTCGGTGTGGCTTAAACACAGGCCTATGTCTGGAACATTGGTTATGGTGGTCATGCTGGAGCTGGTAGTAAACAGCACTGTGGCAGCAATGTGAGGAAGATGAGGAAACAGGTCAGGATACAGTTATCAAGATATATGTGCTCTTAGTGAGGCTTGCTTCTCTTTACAAATTAAACCGGTATTGCAAGTTGTGATTTATCGGAGATTTAGGAAAACATGTGCTGAGGGAATCATGCTGTTTCTGCAATTAAGCTTTAATAAATAATGATAATAATGAGCCTTTACTTTTGAGCCAAGAAAAATCTCTGGAACATAGGCTTCTACTCTGTCATCAAGCAAAAGATGAAACAGAATCAAATTCCAGAAAAGATACATAAATTTTTCTGAAGTAGACGGTAAAGAAAATAATACTGAATTAAGTAAAAGACTCGACAATTCCTGGTCTTTGTTGCAAATATTTCCATATTTTTTTGGCTAACACAACTGAATTTTCAAAAAAAAAAAAGATTATTTAGTACTTCAAATGGACTAGCTCTTTTTGCAAAGCAGTCTTTATATGAAAATAACAAAGACATTTTAAAAATAGCAATAATTATAAGAGAAATTATATTTATTGCAGTAAAAGTCAAGTCTCCTTTGGGATGGACTTGGAGTAATGGATGGCTAGGTCTTCTAATTTATCTAAGTCGTGCAGCATTAGAAAAGCAAATTCAACATATTTACACATGAAGATCTGTGGTCATTTTTTAGAGGGCTGACATGATCATACATCAAAGGGACTTGACCTTTGGAGCTTACTGCCTATGTATCAATGTGAACCAACGCCTGCTTGCCACTCGCTTCCTTTGGAGACCATAGAAGGGAATGCAGCATGAAAAGTAAAAGGGAAACACAAAAGATGAACAGATTTTTTTAAAAATTTATTTAGAGGTATCCTTTTTTTCCCCACATCCTTTGATTATATACTTGATAAAGAGTAATGAGTCTGAGTGCAGAGCTGCAAACATCAATTCTCTTGCTCCTTAAATGGAGGTCAGGAAACAAATACGCTCATGTGTTTGGTTTTAATTCCCTTCATCCCTATGATCATATAGATTTCCTCCCCATAAACTAGGCTATTTACATCCTACTTATCAGTTACTCCTACCATCGGCCACCAAGAAAAGAGTGCTTGGCCGTGAACCCTCCAGTAACTGATACCAGACTTAGATTTCCTTCCTAAGGCTCTAGTCTTAAGACTCAACAGAAACTGTCATGGGATTTGATAGGAAATGATCCCTATTTTGCGAAAGGTATAATTTCTAATTCATTTTCAGTACATCCCAAATATTTACCATTTTAGGCCCACACTAGTTAAAATCTCTGGGAACTTTCTTTGCCTTAAACAGAGCCAGAATCAGCACTCAAAGCTCTATTTAGCTATGCTGGCCACATTTACTGTTAATGACCAGCAGATATTAAAGACAATAGTCTATAAGGTGTTATCTGTATTTAACATGGCAAAATGTTGCAATTCGGTAAATGTACATGTTACTTCCTAAAGATAAGATTACTTCCTAAAGATAATATTTTAAGGTCATTCTCAACTGATGATACATGTTTGGCAGGTGTATGCTATAGGCACAATTAGTTTTCATAAACCTATAATGTAGCTAAGGATAATTCCATTGCTGGGTAAGAAAATAATCCAAATTGTCTCGGAGAAGTAGAAAGCATGTTTTAATTCAAAATTAAATTATTAATTTATAAATTAATCATTTAAGAACTGTAGAACATGGAGGTTTAAATAAACCTACCCAACAGAGCAGTGATGAATGTTTCTGTAATGTGGTGCTGCGAAGCAGTTTTACTAGAACTTGGTACGCGGGCTGTGCTACTGTAGCTGAAGAGAACTGTGAGGCTTGACACCTGTTAGTGCCTAACAAAGGCACCCAAAGGACTGGCGGTGGCCAAAGAAAATGTCACCTGTAAACAGTTTATCTTCTTTCTCAAGTACTTGCTAGGAAAGATGTTGTTGGGAGGAGGAGATGTACCTTCTCTGATTGTGGGAGGAAGAAGTTCCTTCTTCTGGAAGGGGTGCTTTCATTTTTTTCTTTCACCCCATACAATCTAACTGACCATGGACAGCTGTTCACTTCCCTGTACTTTTGCAGTATGATGTGAGGAATATTTTGCTTATTTCCTTATGGACTTATGGAAATACTGATGTATTAACATGGCAGTTTCAATATCCCTTTTTCCTACTTTTGACATACATATACACTGGCTTGCAAAGGGGTGTGAGAAGAAGACTTTGCTGCTTTAATTCTACTTCAAGGATAAGGCAGCTCAAGTGTCTTGGAATTATGAATTAAAAATTGATTAATAAAATTTCCTTGCTCTGTCATGCCTGGGTCAAATTCCCTAGAACCTGGGGCAAATTCTATACTGCCTGTTTCCACATCTGCCATATACCTTGCACTGTGTATATATAGCACAAAAGCATGAAGCATAAGACAAATCGTGCTACTTCTGTGCCATCTATCATTTCAGTTTAGTTCTGTATTCCTTAGAGACTCTTTTTAAAATAGGAAGAATCTTAGAAACTAATTTCTCATCTTCTGCTAAATTACAAAAGTCTGAAGAACAAACAGTGTGGCATTTTATATTCTCTAGGCAGCACTACTTACCATCCCCAGAAATATCATTTCCTCTTCTCTCATTTTCTCTGTTTTCTTGCGCTGGATATATCCACGCCAAACCTGAATTGTAAACAAAACTCTAATGAGATAAATGGGCCTTGTTACAGTTTCCTTTACTGTGGCAGACACAGGAAAAAACAAATAGAGGAAGGAAAGGCACAATATACAATTGAAACTATTACTCTTTAACAGGTTGCCATCTGCTATTTTTTTTTTTTTTGTTTTAAGCAAGTTCTGAGGTTTGTTATCCCCTCACACTGGTATAACTAGCTTCTAAACACAACACTATCAGGGTTTCAGAAAGCATTTAGACTTAAGATTTAGACTGAGCTCTTGTTCTCATCAGGCTAAATTGTCTGAATTATTCATGCGCAAGGACTTTTTCTGGAATTTAGCAGTGATCTCCCTTTCTCATCTTGTCAAGATATGGAATGAACTCTTTCCCCAGAGACCACAGGAAAAGACATGAATTCCTTGAGATGCACTGGATTCCAAGGGGATGCCAGAAAGAGCAACTGGGGTCATAAAAATCAGAATGGAAAAACAACACGTAAGTTATAAAGTCATCCCGTATTGCCAGTGCAGGACTGTTTCCATTGATCTCACATCTAGGGTCCTGTCTCATTTTGTTAAGTGGTTTAAATAATGTATTTCACCTTGCTAGGCACCCTGAAAGCTACCATTTCAGAATGCTTCCCCATCCTATGAGCTGTATTTCTGTCTACTGCTGTTCTTCTGCAAAACGTTGTAATTTGGTTCTGCCAGAACTGTTAAATCAGAGATTTCACCTTTTGAATGCAAGTGGCAGCATCATCTAGATTTGGACCCATCTGGACCTGTAGTTTAGTTTGTCTTTCTCTCTTCTCTTCAAGGTAAATTTGCTTCATGAATGCTGCTCGACGACGGCCTTGGCGAGCCCGTTCCGCAACCTGGATCGTTTTAATGGCTTCTTCAAATGTCATGGCCTTGACATGTTTCTTCAACAGCACAGCCAAAAAGGAATGGACAAAGCAAAGTATTAGTTATGTGTTTTGTTAATTGCTTACCTCAGCAAACAAAACAACCAATGAACTTCTTTTGGAAACTTTCTAAGACAAAAAAATCCCTGTCACAAACAGCAGAGAGTCCTGTCTTGGTGCTATCTTGCAATATTTTGGAAGTTTGATATCGAGATGCGTTTTTCTGAGGCCCTTTAGGAGAAAGTGAACCTGACATGTCGATGTGTGACAAGGAAAGACTGACACTATAGTGGGAAGCAAGAATGGCTCTATATGGCTTATGCATTGTGATGAACTTCATCCATTTGAGAAAAAAGACATAAGAACCACAGGGCTTTGTCATATTAAAAGGAGAACTTCTTAGGCTATGAAATGTCTTCCTCTTATTTTTCTGAAGGGAGGGGTTTCTGGATGTGCTGCTGGGACTCTAGCTCTCTTGCTGAATGGAAGGACAGGCTATTCTGAGCCTGCCCAGGCCTGGTCAGCTCAGCCCAAATAGAAGAGACTTGGGGAAAAACATATCAGAACAGTGCAGCTGGAGGGACTTCCCCTTCTCACTCCTGAGAACTCTTGTTAACCCCTCATGCTCCCCATGGAAAAGCTGAATTATTGTCCTTTCTTGATGTTAATCCCCCTATTGGAGACAGTTCACATTTGATGTTTATATATATATTGTGTGGAGCTCGCTATTTTCAGCAGGGCTTTCTATGACAGAATTACAGAGAAGGACAAATGATCTTCAGAGCAGACTCCTCTGATGAACTCCACTGGTTTTGATGTATGTTAGACTGCTTGTAACAGCATTGCCATGGACACTGAAGAATACAGTGGTCTGTTACACAGCAGTTAGGATTTCCTGAGTGTACATGGCTTGCTATGATGCGTGCAGAAGTGCTGACAACCCTCTAGCAATCCCAGTGGTGATTGAACTGGAAGTGCAGCACAGAGCACTGGACTCATGCTGTGTGAGATTATTTAATTCACGTTTATTGAATCCTGTGCCTCTCTTGTGGCATCCTGGCAAGGGAGATCTGGACCCTGCCTGTGTCCAAAGTGCAAGAGCCTGGTGCTCCCAGGTGAGCTGGCTGCATACCAGAAAGTCTCATCTGTAATGGATGCCATGCTGAAAAGGGGTGATAGCAAAACTGTGGTAAACAAAAAAGCTTCAAGATGTAATGTGGCGAAACAGAGCATCTCTACAGACCAACATCAGATCACTAGAAGAACAGAGAATTTAGCAAGAGGTATACTGTGGAGGCCAAGAGGGCTGCAGCTGCCCATTAAAGTCATCTAGCAGAGAGCCTGCGCTCTGCCTCTGCAGACTGCCTCAGCCTGACTGGTGCTGTTTCTTTCCCTGGGAACTTTCCCTCCATTGCTTTCTGGCATCAGCACACAGACTTCCCCCACCAGCACAATTACTGGTGGGGCAGTGCAGCAGTTTGACTAAGTGGCCTGATCAGGACTGTCTCTTCTGGCTATAACATCTATGAATCGAAGTCATCCAGACATGTAGGCACAGTTGTTTATTTCAGGAGGTTAGCAACGACCGCTTGTAGGCAATGCGCCATTTCGAAAAGGTCAAAAGTATATCAAATCAAGAACAGTCTTCACTGGAGCACTCATGTACTTCTCTGTAATGACTTTTGCTCTGCCAAAACTCAATTTTCTACTCCTCCTAGCAGCTGCAGCTCTATAGCTGTACAGAAGAGACTGCAGTCATTGTTCAGAGGTTATAAACAACTGAATACGAACAGTTATGCTGACCTGAACTCTGAGTTTTGCCTGTTCCAGTTAGGAATCCTGGTTCAGCAAAACTTAAGCCCAACTTGATTTCAGTAGGACTAATTACACAATGAGAGTGAGCTAGACAAATAAAGCACCTACTAAGCTGGGCCAAAGTGCTGCCCTTTCTCTGACACTCTCACACACATAAAGCAGAGTCGATTCATTTCAGTCTTAACCAGACTCAAGATGTGACAGGATATTGTTAGACAGGAAAATGTAATGTTACTTTCTATTTGTGCCTTATCTATAAACAGACTTTTACTTCCGAACTGCTATAAAAGTACTTTTCACTTCAGTGGCTCATGTGTTCAGACATGCGTGGCTATAAACTAAAAATTTAAGCATGTTATTATGTAGGTATGTGGTACGCTTACCTCTGTTTGCAATCCAGCATTAAGCAAAATCTGATCAAGGATTTTCTCCCTCTGCTGCAGGACTTCCAGCTTTTCTTTAATGAAATACCTTGGGATAGGTACTTCTATGTCTTCCTAGAGGAAGAAATAGTTATGAGATGCTTTTAAGAACTGCATTAAAATCACAATACTTATTAATTGAACACCTTTACAAAGCAATTAAATTGGACTGAGATTGTTGAATATTTTGGAGTGTTGGGGAATTTGACCGCTGTAACAGCTGCTGAGCTGTTACTTTGCAATTACTTAAGGCCTAATTCAACAAAACCAAATAAATCAACCCAGTTTCTGAACTATGGCAGCCCAGAAATCTTTCTTCTTATAATGGCTCAATTATATTATCAAACTGTTAAAATATTTGGCAGCATTGCCAGAAATTTAAACATGATTTCCACTGAACTGAATACCTCTGGTTGTATGATCATCCCACTTCTTTTTTTTAATCAATGTGAAAAATAGGTTTGTTCTCTTGCATTTTTTTAACCATTACAAGGAACCAAAGCACAATTCTGTTCATCTACAGGTATTTCTACCTGTAGACAAACTGTCACTGACTTGTGACCGTGATACCTCAGTCAATTCTCAAAATCAGGCATGATTAGAAGTGGCTGTCTTTACTGATTTCTGTCATTAAAAAGATGTAACTGATTCACACTTCTACCAATTCTTCTCCTGTAGAATTTCACTTTTGTTGAGAAATGAAAAAAAGACACAAACAGGCAGACAAAAAAAAACCCACCCCAAAAGTTAAGATGCTGTGGAGTGGCGTAACCTGTTCTTTGTATCACGTTGAAGACTGGAGACAATTCTTCAAGAATAATTACTGGCAAGTATATTTCTTTTGCGGGGGGTGGGGAGGGGTGGGGGATAGGGAATGTGTCTTCTAGATGTTTCAGGAACATCTGGAATATTTCCTCAAGCAAATGATTCACCTGGAGGGATGGGGGAGACAAGGAGTACAGTTACCCTGTCGTGTTACTCATGAGGAGTTGCATAGTCAAGTTATGCAATAATTTGTCCCCAGGTATATGTGGGCACTTGGTCCTTTTGCCCAATGAGCCTAAGACAGGTACAAGACTTGATGCTGCGCTATCACTGATCTCTGTTCTGTCCAATATGGAAACTTGGTGGGCTTTGACCTGCTCAGGGAGACTTTTGACTTGATCCTTTGCAGCCTCAATGCAGCCTCTGGTGTGGACAGATACAGAGGAGAAAAGTGCTGGCTGTAAAGAACAAGCACCGCTCCTGCCTTGACACAGGGACATGGTAAATGGGCTGCTTGTGAGCTCTAAGGCCTTCCAATTGCTAGAGCAAGAATTTGCAGGGAAGGCTGTGGCCAATGGAAACAGCCCCTGTGAACTGCCAACTTAAAGACTTCATTACTAATTCCCTCAGTTGCACACTGCGCAGATGGGGACGTCCCTATTATGGCAGCATAAGAAAGCTTCCAAGTAGGGCTGTGTTTATCCCTGTTGATTTTATCAATGCAGAGGTCTGGTCTGCTGAAGTTTCTAAATATTTGTCTTGTTAAGTTCCCCGTTTGCACCTTCTAACATCCTTGACTGGTGATGGAAATGATTATAAGTTGTACTTTAAGAGTGCAAATTGCTCTAGGATGGTTTACAAATCTGGCTGTCTTTAGGTATAAGAAATCAAGTGGTTTGTCTGGACACCCTCGCAGAGGATGAGAGGGCTTTTCCACTGTCAGGTGGCAGTACAAGTCGGTCAGTGTAGGGGTGATGAGTATCTCTGATGTCTAACCTGGGCTTTAATTACAAGTGATTCTGCACTGTGATTTTACTGACTGTAAAGATGAGATCAAAGCCATAATACTGGGGCTGGAAGGGGTGGGGAGTAGGGAGACTATTTCTCTTCATCTCTTTTTGGGGCCCAGCATTGAAAAGTTAGGTTTGTGATGTTTATCCTCAAGTCAAATTTGCAGCCTTTTAACCACTCCCGGCTCCGCATGGGATTTGTGTATCCAAATACCTCTACAATTACCCCAGGAAATTGAGTGACTGAGTGTGTTGGAAGGCAACCGTACGCAAACACGAGGCACAGAACTAAAGAAAGATGAAGCTTGGCCTTACAATGATATAGTAAAAAGTGTGCAATATCATTGCATAAGATACAAAATGAGACTACTCTGTTGTGTTCTCTGCCTACAATCATGCTGGATTTTAGCCCATGATAATACAATGAAAGGAAGGACTAGAGATATTCTTTCTGGGCAGATTCTTTAAGAAACAGCAGTTACTTGTCAAGTACTGGCCAGTAATTTTGTTTTGCAATAAAAAATACGTGGTTATTTTATCAAAAAACCATAAATCTGTATTCCTATCTACTATGGAAAATAATGTTTTTGCAGGAAAAGCCTGAAATCTTTTCAGTGTTTTTTTTTTTTTTCTTGGTAGGTAGGTATGTCATGCCTTCTTAAAATTAAGGTGCGGTGCAGGAATTTGAATTTATGCTTGTTTTTTTAATAGATGTCAAGCATGACTTTTCAAACTTGCCAACTTTTTGTTGCAGGTGGATTTACTGATAAGTCATGAAAACAGCAGTGCTTAATGATTTCAAAATATGATTTGAAGGATCAGTTTCCCCAGAAATATGTTTATATTCCTCCAGTATGCTTTCTCATAGTTTAAAATAATTCTCTGCTATGAGGAACATCATAAGGTAAAAAGCTGGTGAAAATTCATGGCAATTACTGTCCTAAATTTGCAGAGCGAAATACACATGCAATTGCAAACAGAAACATATTTGCAAATCAAAACAACGCTATAACGATATCAGGCAATTTACTTCACGTTATAACTCGGATCCTGAAAAAAGCAGTAATTTAAGTTCCAACTCTTTCTTTAGAAAAGCTGTTAGCAGCGGTACTTGAATTTGACAATAGGTGGAGCTGTCTGCGAGAGAAGTAACCAGCTTTTTGCAGCTAATTTTTCATACTGCTTTTAGAGTAGAGCTTCAAGACTTTGCCTTTTTGTTGTATTCATCTGGTTTAGTGGGCTGTCTGTCAGGGCACTGCTTTTATATTAGGTGATCCTAAACCCTGGACATTGAATATGCTTCCAGCTCCTGCCTCCTTTACAATAAGAGACTTGTCTCAGATTTCTCACTTGAGTAGTTTGTTGTACTACGAGCTAGTAGATCAGATCATGCAACTTTTAGCACTACCTGCAATCTCTGGGAAAAGGCCTGAGGCCAGGCTGATTCACAGTGATGCAAAGGGCCAATGGAAGTGGACTGTACCTTGGTTATTTGTTGCTCATCTTCTGTCTAATCCCACATTAAAAGCAGGTAGTGTCAAGCTGCTGATAGTAATAGTGAAGCTGTCTAAGCTAATACGACTTCATGTTAGGACATGTGCAAGTGAAAGATCCACAGAGCCTGTGCTGCTATGGAGAAGCAGAAATGCAACATATTGACCAAGCAGATCAGCTTTTAAAATCTTGCTCTAATATATAATGCTCATCATAGATCAAATATACTCTGATCTTTAATAAAAATGCCATAATTACTGATCACCCAGTACACTAGTGAACATGCAGGAAGCTGAATCACTTGGTGGAACTTCACAGACTGCAAATAAACGTGACTGTCCTTAAAATATGGGATAGGCAAAGTTCCTACGAATTTGCTCGTAACAGAGGTAGGCCTACCGGGAGAAGCTTTAGATCTTCCAGGATATTATCAATGTAATGAAACTCCGAGTTCTCCAGCTCCACCATCTCTTTTTTCATCTCTAGGATTCGGCCAATCACGCCATCTAGTACTTGGTGAATCACCGTCCGTTTCTGCTGGTGAATGAGCTTGTCATGGGCTGTCTCCAAGTTACGGAAGATTTGCATGTATTTGATGTAGGAAGCAGCTAACATTTTGAATACTTTCATGCGGTCCTTCTCTGGCTGGAGGAACTCTTCTCTTTCTCTCCAGAGCTGGATGTCGAGGTCTTTCTGGGCATCTGTCCACATCTTATTGTAAGTGCTAAGTGAAAAGAGGAGACTATGTTAACCCGACATGAAAGTAAGAGTTAGCGCACAATGATGCCAGGGCTCGATGTGTGGATTTCTCAAAAAAAGCAAGCCTGGAAATGTGAGCCATTATATTTATAAAGAGATTTTAACACTGTAATTTAAAGGCCATCAGCAAAAGTTTCTCTTTTTAATTGTTTTAAAAATAGGAATCATAAAATGCTGTTTTATTAATGAAAGCTTAGAAGTTGAAGACTTCATCCTTAACGTATGCTTGAAGCTGCAACCTTGATAGAGTTGTGAGTTTCATTCAGTTATGCTAACAGAGATGATGATTTAATAGAAAAGGTGTCTCCCCCTCAAAGCCCTTATGATGGGGGAAGGTCTCTTTTAGGTCTTTCCATGTTTGGGATGAAAACCAATTGATGTTTCTAAAGTATGTGTTGCTTTTTTGCCTTTCTGAAGTGGTTGTTCGGACCTAATTATAGGGTGAGGGCTGTACTGGTGCTAAAGGTAGAGTGTAGCTGTGGGCACTATTTTGAATGTGAAGTGAGGAAAATAATTTAATTTATTTCTATGGCAGCAACTGTTGCACTCCAAGCAATTGCTAAACATCTGGTCCAGTGGCTAGAGGATTATGTGATATGGAAGATGTCACCTAAGGCCAGCTACATTTCCAGGAGTGATAATGCTGTTTACTCTATAGTTTTGGTAGGAATAGGTGGAGCTCTGATGTGAGCATGGACTGGCTGTCAGAGTCTTTTTATGATAAAAGCATGTTAAAAGCAGATCAGCGCCTGTGGAAAATCATCCTAATGGAGTAAGAAATGGACTCTAGGCAATGAGTCTTTTATTCAGAGAAAAGCTCAAACAGCAGGTTTGACACTGAAAGGTGCTAACATCCGTGGTAGTGAAAGACCCTTTTTGGTCCTGTTCTGCTTTGTAACCTCTCTTTGCCAGGTGGAGACTCTCTCTTGGGAGCGACAGGCGTCAAAAAATCTTACATCTTTGAAAATGCTTCTCTACTAGCAGAGCTAAGCAATTTCTTCTACAGAACTCAGTTACGCTGGGAGAAAAGCAGTTGATTCCTGTTGCCAAGTTTGCAGGAGGAGGAAAAAACTGGGCTAAGGTAACAGGGAAAGCTGAGTTTTGTTTCTTAGACCTAGAAATAAAGGTTATTGGCCTCAATGGTGCAATCTAGACCCATCCATGTGCTTAACCTAGTTATTCCTTACTGTTCCTAGAGCCTCTCAAAGAAAGATGAAGACAGTAAAAGGCCCTGCCTCCATGAGATGAGCTTTCAAAGCAGACCTCTTGCTGGTCTGAGCAACATTGAGGGAGTGCTGGTGTATTAATTCTGACAAGAAAGCTGGGCAGCTGTTAACGTTGCTTGTGCTTGATAATAAATGCTTAAGTTGGAGCTCTGTCAGCTGATCTTATCATTTCCAGTCTCAGAGTACAGAATGACCCAAGGCTTGTGCTGCAAGAGGGACCAGTGGGGTGGACAGGACAAACTCCAGCCCACAAGTGCCCTGAGCGTGGGGCGTGTGCTGCACGTCCAGGATGCTGACGGGGCTGCTGGGACTCCCTGCAGCAGTCAGCAAAAACACCAACAATCTGAACCCTGCTATTGAATTTGCACCATTAATTTTTTAAAGTGCATATTATACTTTTCAGCTGACCTGCATTTCTGCAGGATGCAGCTGGTCTTGCTTTTCCTAATGCCTCTGCAGCCCACCCAGGTCTTTCCCCTTCCTTTTTTCCAACTTCATTTACATCCCATTGCACCATCCAAATCACTCAATTGCAGCAATTAACCCAGGTGCAGGAGATAAACAAAATAAAACCAGCAGAGTGGAGAAGATTGGTACAAACAAGACCAGCATTAGCTTTGACCTAATAGCTCTGCTGGTTTATCAATGGGAGTTTTGTACGCTTCCTCTGAAGTCAGGACATGGAAGAACATATACTGGTGTGAGGTTCATGGGGTTTTCCAGCACAGAAGGAAACAACGCGGTATTGTACTTACTTTGCTGTGCCTACTCACAGACCATTTGATAGCGGGGAGGTTATAAATCTTTGAGAAAGTCTGGCCCTGTAGGTTGTCCCCACAACCATACAGCTGATTTATGAACAGTGGGTATCCTCGGGCTAGAGCGTTTCAAATGCAGGTTATTGCCTGGAGACAACAGATTGTACTGCAATGAGAACTGACTCCACGATTGTCCACTCCAATTTACAATAATCTCCCTTTCTGCCTCCTCTGACTGAGGAATGTCAAGTGGTTCCTCCTGCTGAGCCAGCTAATATCCAGTTTCTTTTTATATTTTGAATGCCTTTTTGAGGGAGAAGGAGGACAGAGTGCTCTAGCTGTTCAGAGTATATTAACATAAGGCAATATAGATAGAATATAATTGCTTCCATAAAGCATTAGTTTATCAGATAGGCATTAAGATGATTGCAAGCACATTTCCGTGGGTCAGATGTTAAGAAAGACTATGGATATTATGGTATGTTTGTAGCTTTTGCAGCAGTGATGGTCTGTGTAAATGAGGGTAAAAGAAGGGACAGACCCACTGGAAAGTGAAGTATTGAAAGAAAAGATTGATGTCGAACTGCTAAATTTTCAGCTTTGACAAGCTGGTAGCTCCTGTGTACCTGTTGCGGTCAGGGTGACTGACACCTTGGGGGGACCTGACCTTAGTGCTTCAGTTTGTTAGGCACGTGACGGGGAACATTTGATAATTGGACACTGCAAGTAGAAATGTGATTTGAGTGTTTCTTAGATTCACTCTGATTAAAAACTAGAGGACACATGCACAGCCATTTGTTTCCCCTCCCCAAAACAGGATTAAAATAATTATTTCATGTTTTACTAGTGTCCAAATGGGAGCCCTTCTGGACTAGTTTGAAGGATCAGATGTGCTTGGTGTTTATAGCCCTTTCTGGGGGACTTGGCAGAGCTGCTGTATTCCTGAGAAGTCCTTCAGTTTTGGTGACAAACGTGTTCAAGGGTAGTCAGAAGGAGTAATGCATGTCCTCAAGGTTATGCGTTAAAAGCAAAGGACAGGACTGACTCTCCTTGCCTGTTAATCAGACAGCATGTGACCCCTAAACCCCTATTTTGCCTATTTGCTCAGTCTCTCTCTGCATTAAGTTGTAAACTCCCTCAAAATTGCTTCCACACACTGAAGGGGGAGTACAACGCAGCCTTGAGTGCACTGGCTTTTTATTTACTGTTACTGGTTCGTCTCCTAGGTTTGTTCCTGTTCTGTAACAGGTAGGTTGTGAGCTGTATCCATGCCCGAGGATGATATTGCATCAGAATTAGGTTGGATTAGAGCATCTAACTAGCCTACTCTAGCGCAGGTAACCAGCAGGACTGAGCATACTTTTCTACTCAAGGCATAAGATTATTAAATCCTGGAAAAGAAAGAAGTCTGTCTCTTCATCTCTGCATGTGTGTAGCGTGTAAGTAATGCTGCAAATTGTCATAGCAACTAAAAAATAGGAGTGTTATGGGGAAAATAAGCAATGCTGTAACAGGATGAAGAAAAAACACATGAAGTGACTTAACTCCAGAGCCCCCAGAGTGCTTTCTGGCAGCTTACAGCTTGGAGGGAAGGTCAAGGCTTTACCTCCTAACCGATGTCCCTTCTCTTCACTCCCACAAAGTAGAAAAGGAGTCTAAAGCAAGAGTTTAAGACGACTCTTTTGCCATAGCATGACTTCTCATTTGAATCTCAGTTTTATTGCTCAAAATAAAGCCTGATCTGCTTATTTAGAGTGAAGCTTAAAAATATGTTTTTCTGCTCAAGTTATAAAGAGATGTTTAAAATCCTGCCAAATTACGCATTGCCTCATTTCAATATTCCAGGGCCCTCTAACTTTCCATGTTTGCTTGACCCATCTCTTCTCACACCTAAAAAAAATCTGTCGGTTTTGAGTGCAGCTAAGGTTAGCTTACTTGCTTACTTGCGTTGAATTGGTTTTGAGACTTAAGCATGCCCTTCTTGGAAGGATTTGTGCTGAGCATGCAAACTGTCCCTCAGACCACTCTTCAGCCAGTAGTGGAATCTGGCATCAGTGGGGTTACCTTTGTCTGTGTGTTTTTTTTCTTTTTTCTCCTGAAGTGCCTTGGTGTTTTTACTTAGCTGCCAAAGGGAACACTATTTCTGTTATTCCAGGACATGGCACAGTTTGCATTCCAATCTGTGTCTATCTCTGGATTTGTATATGGGCTGAACCTAGGCTTCTTTGATGCCTGGTTTTTCTGGGCTGTCTGTCCTCTGAGGACAAATACCTCACACTTTCACATGCCAACCATGCAAATGGAGAGTGTGCATGGGCCCTACTGGTTTTTCTGATGGATGGACACATGTAAAGAGATGGAAAGGAAAACATTTGTTTCTGACTTGGCCCAGCTCTCTTCACCTAATATTGAAACTCCCATTTGATTAAATGAGAGCTAAATTGTATGTGTTTAAAAACATTCTGAAGCATCAATGCTGCCACTGCAAACTACCTGCATTTCTTCTTTCTCAGAAGATGAGATTGCATGGTGTTGGGAATGGAGAAAGCACAGGCAGGGCTTCTCAGAGCAAGGGGGTGTGGAGCTGGGCTGCAGCTGGGATCTGTGTGGTGGAGCAGGACTCTTTCGGGCACAAGGAGCCCAGCACGTATTCATCACTGTGCAGATCAAGCCGACAACCACAGAGCAGAGGAGAGGCGGCTGAGGCCTGGGTCTAGTGACAAGGAAGTGCGTGCAGGGGCCAGTCCTCAGGGTCTCCTCTAGATAGCCGGGGCTTGACAGGTCAGCCATTGTGCTAAGCCCTGGGCAAACACGGGGGAGGGAAACCCTGCCCTGCAGCCTCTGTAAAATAAAGAAACAGGAGACAAAGGTTGGGAGGGGAAAGTGAGGCCCTGAGAGGAAAAGGGGCTTGCACAAATGCTGATGCTTTTCTTTTTTCTTCTCTCTTTCTAAAAACCACCAGACTTAAAATGACTGTTGGCTTATTCAGGTCAGCAGAGTTACCTGTTCCCCCACTACAACCTGCTCAGGTATTGCATGGTGATTGCTGGGCTAAATATATTACATGACCAGCCCTCTCTTTTCTTTTTTTCTTTTGTCTTATTATAGAGAAAACTTTTTGCAGACAGAGATCAGTGTGGCCTTACGACACAACCAAATTGACTGAAAGGTTGTCTGAACCAATTCCTGTTTTAAAAGCCTTTAGCCTGCCGTCTGGAGCAGTGCTGACTTGTGGGTCTGAGCTTGGTCAGGCCTACCTTGCTCCTAAAATAAGATTAGCCTTACAATTAGGCTAAACTTCTTAGCTGGTGGTGAATGTAATGCTGCCAGATGACCTCCCTTAAGCATGCTTGCTCTAGCTATGATGTTTTACAGCGTTTGAAGCATACGGGGAAAATAAAGGATAAACCTCAGTAGGCTTTGGCTGTGGCTGTGGAAGAAAACACAGCCTGCTGGCATTGTTAATGTGAACAGCTCTATGCTTCTGTCATCTCCAATTGCAGTCGTTGGTACTATGACAGAAAGTGAATAGGGGATAAAAGATTTTTGTGGCATAAATGTAATAGGAAACTGCAGGGAAGGTAAGAAAGCCTGCTTCATTAAGCAGCGGTGGCAACACCGCACCTCAGCAGGTCTCAAGCACCTGCTCTAGCCAAACTCATAAGGCTGATTGGAAAAATGGCTGTTTTCTTACAGGAGAACATTGCAAAGCAATTAAGGTGGGGGAGACATTATTCTAGGCTGAACTTTCCTGTAGCATGCTCCAAGGGCCATCCTTCTGTCAGTCAGACTGCAGCTCCTGCCTGGGCTGGAGGCTGCCCTTTGCTGTGAGGTAAGGAAGAGAACAGCAGCCTCCTCTCCTTTGCAAGCAGTATTCCTCCTGGCCAGGGAAGCATGAAAGGATGGGGAAGGAGAGCTTTGGTAATGTATATCCAATTACTGTATAGCACTGCTACATACTGTAGCGAGCTCTTTCAACAGAGATGGGTAGCCAGAAATAGGCCAGAGCTGAAAAGACATTACCTACTCAAGCTCCAAGCAGTATTTGCCTGCCTACCACATTTTATTGAGTGTGGTAATAAAGTTTATTTCAGCGTTAATCACCTTATGTCCATCTCTCTCTCTCTCTCTTTTTTTCCCCCCCCTCTTTCTTCCCTTAAAAAAAAGGAAAGAGCAATTGCCTGTCCAGCTGCCTACAGTTGCATGCATAAAGGGCAAATGCCCTGTCTGGGTGTTGCTCTGCCTCTGCTAGACCAAGAGGCTTTAAGCTCAAAGTTAACACGGTCTACTCAGTTTCTTGAAAACTGTAACTTCTTCTTTCACTGTTTTCTAGCACAAGTGCTGCTGGGATGTTTCCACTGACAAGGCTTTTTCCCAAAGGAGACGATGTATGAGTAATGCACAAGATCTTTCCCTACCTGCTCATTAAGGATGAAGGGAGGCACGGGAGGGAATTGCGGCTTTGAGTCTTAGTTGTGATAATTTTGATTCTATCTCTGTTTTCCTGCTTTAACATAAGCAGGGTGACACGCTAATGCTTACCGGGGTGGAAAGAGGGGCAAAGATGAATCCGTGAATGCTTGGGAGATGTATGAGAGAGAACATGCTAGGAATGCCCAGGAGGAAGCTAATAATTGTGGCGTTCGGATGGAATTTGAAGAATATGGCCTGGGGACACACGCTGAATGAGGGGATAAAAAGAAATATTCAACAACAGCCCAATCGCTGAATGAGGCTGAGGCCCCATGGGAAGAAAATAGGATGTGATCATGAGCTAAGAAACTGCATCGTAATGCAGCCACGTAAAGTGGAGGAGAGAAGAGGGGATTAAAAGTTGCACTGACATTTTCTTACATTTTGGTTTTGCAACCTTGATTTTCTTTAACTGAGCTTTGGGGATGTAATATAAAATACATAGCTCTCCTTTGGTTGTTTCTGTCGGAAGCAGAAGGGGAGATCCTAAAGCTTGTCTTAGACTAATATTTAACCACTGACTTAATATAAGTTCTATTTGTGACATGAGATTTTAAAGCTTTTTGATTGTTTAAAGCTCCTTGGTCGCAGTGGCAAATGTCTTGTAGCTGATTAAAACCTGGTACAAATGGTAGCAGTACCAAGACTCAGCTTTGAATGTGTCTGAACTGGGGCTATTAGGGCAAGTTAAAAAATTACTGCTCAAGATCCTACAGGTCAAGTAAATGGTAAACAAATTCATAAACGAGGAGGAAGTGCAGCAGGAAAACATAAGTGCAAAACCATCTATGTAAATCTCCTGTTTAATGTCTGGAACAAAATGTACATCTGTATGCAAATGCTGGGGTTTGAGTACTTTAGGAAGTGCGATACGTCCAGCACTTCTTAATCAACCCTACATCAAACGTAATAGGTATGCTCTCTCGTGAGCACTACAACTGTCCTTAGACAATGTCAAGCACGTCTGGACATGCTGACTTTTCTTTTGGCTGGCTGCTGGAGCTTACTGACCCTAAGGGACTATAGCTGAGTGTTTCCCGTCTCCTGTCTCTACCCTGATACAAAGCTTACTAAAGCAGTGGAATAACACGCTTCTGTGAGCTTTAGACCGCATTGCTGTTAAAATCACAGGGCCTTGAGGATGGTGAACACGCCTCATAAACTGACTTGGAAATACTGAAACCCCAGCCACGTGAATTGTGTGCAGTGTAACTCTGTGCTGCACAACTTGAGGATCTGACCGCTCCGACTTGCGGTGCATGCAAGACAACCGCCCTGCGTGCGCACTTAGTACGGCTAGCATGTCTAACTGGCTGCACAAGACGCGTGCAGTTTCTCTCTCTGTGTGCAGCAGCTGTTCTTCCAGATGTCTAAAAAGTAGCTGTTTACCTCAAGCTCAAAAAAACCCTATGTGCTGTGTAGCATTTCTATGCAGTACACAGGATGTGACTGGTACAGTATTAAAAAATTGATATTATAGACTTGGCTGTGACTTACTGATGTGCCTACCTCTTTGTAGGATGGAGTCTGTCTTCCATGTGACTTGGCAAGATAGGCAGCCATCCCCATTCCCAGCCAAATAAGGTGTGGTGTCCCCTGAAATATTTTTGCCCCAAGTACCAAAGTTCTTTCTCATAAACCCCATGCATTATTAGCCCTTTGCTTCACTGCCTTCAAGTAAGGCAGTCTGTTATAAGACATTTTTGTCACGTGGCTTTTAAAATACTTTTAATTTAGCATGATTTATGGTACACAGCTAGGATAACCTCACTACATACAATCATGTAACAGTAGCCTCGGTAACTTACTTGAGAACCAACTCGGCTGTACCTTGCAAAACAAGATGGCCTAGGACAAAAGGAAAGCGTGCTCCTGTTTCGTAACTGCAGGCATTGATTGCAACTAAGCTCTGTGCTGGGGAAGAACGAACAAGGCTGTGAACAGTAAACATTAAGATAAAATTTTTATGGATTTGCCAGCACTGTCAACCCCAACCATTTAAAAAATAATGAAATAAAACCTTTAAAGCCATGTATATTTAGGTAAGAATTTAGTACTTTTTATTTTCCTGATGGTTTGGGAGCATTTGTGATTCACATTTTTTCTGGATTTTTAAAAAATTATTTATTTTTTAAAAGGAATGCTGAGATTCCCAGGCGATAAGAAAAGCACAAACTGTCTGGAAAACTTGGTACACTGGCTGAGGTGTAGAATACAGTAAACAAAACTATCCAGCCTGCTGCTTAACTCAAGCTCTATAGATGCAGTGGTTGATGAACTGGTGTATATTCAGACTTGTGTTTATGAAGGACTGGATTAGCCTAGCTATAAATGCCATGCTGTGCACAGCTATAGAGCCATTATAGTCAAGTGAGTCAAGTAGCATCAATGTTGCATTGGAGTCCCTTACCAGCACCAGCACCTGGTGTGGAAACAGAACTGTATATATTTTTGTCATGTGACGCTGAGATGTGTATCATGTTTATATGGATTTGCTGTTCAATGCTGGCAATGCTATAAGAAATGCTAAAGAGCCTTGTCTCTATTAAAATTAAACTGAGTTAAGGCAAACAGTTGAAGCACAAGTATTTTCCAACTAGAGTCAACTTAATTCCTGTTGTATTAATCTAGCTCAAATAAGAGCAGCCATGATTCAGACACTCAGATTCTGAGATAACTCTCTCGGGAAGAAGTCAAACACTACTTTTGTGGGTTTTTTTTTTTGTTTAGTTGTTTTTTTTCCTTTTAAACAATGCAATTTAGATAACTATCCACTACTTTGTACACTTCTCTTAACTGAGTCACCATGCCAGTGAAAAGCACGAGTAGCGCTGTTAAAAGCCAAGCCCTGCACTGGATTAGCCAGGGACCTAACCAAGCCTTCCTCAAACTTAAGGCTGCTGGAGGCTGTGCTGGGCCTGTGTCCTTGGATGCAGCCCCCAGTCAGTCTCTGCTGTGCCCTTGGTGATGTTTTTCTTTATTCCTCTCAGCTCACCCTTCTCTCCTGAGCCAAGGAGCAAGTGAAAGGAAGCTGCCTGGCTGGAAAGCATTGGTGTTGGTGGTGGTATTTGGCTGGGACTGTGAATGTGTTGAGGCAGGCGGCTGGAGGGTAGGCTAGGGCAGACCCAACGTGGAGGTGACAAGGAGAGCTCCTCTAGTTCTGAGGCTGGAAGGATGTTTTAGTGTCTGAGGAGTTTCACTTGGCAAAGAGTTGGAGTTTGGAAAGAAGACACTGAGCAAAAGAAAGAGGAGGCATTGAGGCTGGTACCAGAGATGCCAGAGGAGAAGACCACAGGTAAGAGGCCAGCAGAGGCTGTGCTCACAACCCGCTGTGGCAGCGGTCTGGACATGGTCAGGTTTGACCAGGTCAGAGCTTGAACGTGCATAAGAGGAGCAGCAGCAGGCAGCAAACACTGCCTGAGGGTTTTTCTTCCCCCCCCCCCCCCAAATGTACTTTTATTTATTGAACTTGAGCAAGCCACATCCAGCTCAGAACTGGGAACAAGAGCTGCCCCACACTGGGTTGGCTGTACCCAGGGTTTTGTACTGCTGTACCTGGAGGCAGCAAACAGCAAAATACTGAGGCATAATGTCCCGAAAGATGCTCATAGTTAGGTTCCCAACTTTGTAGTGCAGCAATAATAATGCTTTATTAATATAGGGGCTTGGTAGCTTAGTCATGTTTCTGGCAAAATAAGTATGGCTCCTTTGCAGGCACTTTGATACAGTGCCATCATCAGTGTCTGGTTATTGCAAATAAACTTTTAAAGCTTTGTATTGTGCTGAAAGCATGAGGAGCTCATTACAGGAGGGAAAAAAAAAACCAGTATGGGCAAATTTTGGTCTGTAAGAGAGGAATAAGTATTTTTTGCAAGCAGAAAAGGGGCCTAGTGTCTGAGTACGAATAATATTAATATTGGCGTAAACAGTGCTGTGGCGATCTGGTTACTTTGAAGAGGGCGGGTTCAGCCCCCCCGCGAGCACCCTTCGGGCGCCGGAGCCCCGCCGCTGCCCCTCCGGGGAGGCCGCGGGCCGGCGGCGCGGCCTGGCCCGGCGGGAAGGGGCGCCCGGGCCTCGCACCGGCGACCAAGGCCCGGCGGAGCCGGACGCACCGCCTTCCTACCGGCAGGTGTTTTCCTCTGGAGGTACGTGGAGGAGGGGGGGTGTTGTATTTTTTACCCCCTTAAACAGGGTTTTCGCCCGGGCGCCTGCGGCCCCTCGCCCCGCCTGGCCCCCGCGCCCCGCGCTACTCACGCCTGAGACATGCCGAGGCGCCGCGGGGCTGCTCCTCCGCCGCGGGGCTGGGCCCGCCGGCCCCGCCGCCCCGACACCCAGCCCGAGGCCGCCGCGGAGCCGCCCCGGCCCGGCCCGCCTCGCCTTGCCCCGGCTGCCGGCGGCTGCTCCGCGGCCCGGGCAACGGGGCGCCCGGCGCGGGCCCCGCCGTTACCGCGGAGACGGGGCGGGGGGAAGGCGATCCCCTCCCCGGTGCTGCTTCGAGACCGGTCCTGGGAAGAAAGCGAGTATTATTTTTATTTTCCTTTATTTTCCTTTTCCTCCCAAGGGGTTGTCCCAGTTGCATTCGCATTTTTCCTGTTTTTTTTTTTTCTTTTTTCTTGCCCCGAGTACCTATCGAGGCAAGTTGTTAGCAGTTTTTCATTCCCTTACCACTTGCAAACCAGTTCATTATTATTTTTTTCCCTTGCAACAGCTGGAAACCCGCCTCTTGCGTTGTATTTCTTCCATCAGTTGCATCCCCAAACTGAGCACATCTGTACAGCAGGGGTTGCTGGGAAGCGACCGCCGAGGCTGGGGACTGCGTCTCTGTCCCGCCTATTGGTGCTTCATCGTTCCTAGCAGGATTTGCTCTTTTTTTTTTTCCCCTTTTTCTTTAAAAAAAAAAAAAGAAAAAAATTAGCAATGGGGGAAATGGGAGCATGTTGTGGTGTAGCCTGTAAAATCGCATCTGGAATTTCTGAGCCCTGGTTTGGTAGGAGGCTGGCTTCGAGGGTGATACAGCTGTTCCGCTTCCTGGTAAATGATGTTTAGCTGGTAGTGAAGCTAGAGTTTTTAAAAATAATTGTTTTAATTTATTGCCTGTGTGCAGAGTGAGAAGCATCCGTTGCGGAACATTAAAAGGTTCCTTCTTTAAAAGGGAAAAAATCAAAGCTAGCAAGACAGGATTACAGTGCATAACCTTTTTTTTGGGGAAAAAACGCACTTCTCTGCAGAGTGGGTGGGGAAGGATAAAATCAAGAAGTTTGGGACAATGAGCGTTTTGCCAGCGATCGTATTTTTTGCTGTAAATCTCTGGGTGTCTGCATTCCTTTGCTTCCCTCCGCCCCCCCGCCTTGAAGCCCTAGCTTGTATAATTAGGTGAGACTCTTGGCTATCAAGTTTTTGAAATAAAGTTCCTAGCCCCCCATGGTTTTGGAGGAAAAGCTTGAAAATGCAAACCTTGAAGGATCAAGACCATAATAAAAAGCATTGAAGGTATAATATTTTTGAGCCGTACAATGGCTACGCTCATTGCATGATTTCTTTTGGTGTATTGGATCAGTGGGGTTTTTTTAGGAGTAAGCAAGTTTGAGTACCTGTTGCTTTTTCTTTGGGGTGTGTCGGAAAATGGTGTAAAAATCCGCTTGTAATTAGCTGTATTAATACACAAGTGGTTCTTCATGCTGGTGTGGCTCAGATCAGACATTTGTCTGCTTCCTTTCAGTGCCTGATTCTCATCCATCTCCAGGTAAGGGGGGGGGGGTCTCAAAAGCAGTAACTAACTTGTGTTTTCTTCTTATTTAATACCTTAACCAAGTCTTCACAGCCTAGATAGGAACCTCACATTTTTATTTCTGTTAATGTCGGCATTTGTGCGTCACTTTTTTTGCCAAACTACTTTTTTCCAGCCAAGAGTTTTACCCGCAGAGTCCCAGCAGTACTGTCTCCATCAGTATGTGTGGTTTTAAGGACTACTTTGGCTATAATCCCTAAGCAATATACCTTTTCCCATAGACCTCAAGATACGGTTCCCAGATCTCCAAGAGAGAGGGAGTAATGCTTGCAATTCAATAAGTACATTCAGGAATTGGAGTCAGAATAGAAAATTTAGTTCTTTTATTCTGCAATGCATCACTCAAAAATGGCTTCTAAAATTAATAGCTAAACAACCCATTGCATGTGTTTGAGACAAAAAAGTAGGAAGCTTTCTGAAGCCATTGAAATGAGAGCAACGAGATTATTTGATACGATGTGGATGTTAATGATTAATCTCAATTTATTGCTCTCTGTTAGCACCTTAGTGTCACAGTGCAAAGGATGGTCTTTATTGTGCTAGAAACTGTATTAAGATGAAGTAGTGCCTATTGCTCACTTCTTTTCCTTCTCCACCCCCCCACCCCCACCCCCACCCCCCCGAAAAAAAAGTTGGAGGAAAGCAAACATCGTCCTTTTAAAAATGGGAAATTAAGCCACAAAAAAGTGATGTGTGTGAGAGTGTGCAGGGAGCCTATGCACGAGCTGAGGGGCTTTTTATTTTCATCAGTTTGTAGGGAACTTGAAAAAAATAATGAATTTTGTTGCTGGGAAAAGTCATGCAGTAAAATTAATTATGAAATAAGCAGAGTTGATTATTTTTTTCATGAGAAAGGAGCCTGCTTTGTAGCTGAAATGGGAGTAGCGTACGACTGAGAATTAAGTAATTGTTTTAGCCTAAGAAAATAGACATTTATAAACAGAAACTAGGGAGTGTGGGATGTTCTGGTTTGCTGTAGGTTTCCAGTTGAATCCTTGAGCTTGCAAGTAATTTGAAGTGAGAGGATGCAGGTTTGCCTGGGCTGTTCAGACAGTGCTACCCTCAAAGGATTGCCCTGTGATATATTTTCTGCTGTGGCTGCATCTATGCTTTGGGTTTGTCACAGCCACTCTCCATCCCCATCTCCAGCTTTCTTCTCCTTTTCTTTCCTTTATCTCCCTTCTCGTCTCTTCCCCTGGAGCACCACAGCCTGAATTGTAACTGAGGACCAGCAGACCATTGACAGTCAACACTGTGAAGTATCTCAGTCTTTCCAGTCCAGGATCACACGTCTCTGATAATCCCTACAGGCACTAGACCATCTGAGATCTTTAGGTACCACCAGAGAGTAAAGGGAATTGTAGCTGTTATTCCACACATTGTATGTTTTTTGTATGGCATTGATAGTGACTTCTTCATCCAGATCACGTTGCATTAAAAAATAAAACTGTGTTATTTAATCTATCCAGCAGGAATAGGTGATGGGTTTTATACAGCGTGTTCCTTTTGGCAACTGTAATTCCTTAGGCTCTTGCAAACACGAGCTTAAAAGTTCTGCTGCCTTGGAAACTAGGTGCCATCATTTTTCAAAAAAGTCTTTTATTACGAGCTTAAGAGGCGACTAGTGAGCTTACAAGGGGATAACAGAAAACTGGAGGGCCTTGTTCCTCTAAACGCAGGTCCCTGGCAAAGAGCTTAGTGCACCTGTCTCTTATTGAGTAGGGGCTTAAGTAAAGCAAGGAACATAATAGGAAAAATGTTCTGCCTTTGCAACTCATATTTCAAAGCACTTAGAAAGGTCTGGATTGTCCCTCAAGGCACAGGATGGAAGGCGGAGTGGTTTGTGGGTGGTTTGTTTTTTTTTTTTTGCGTGTTGAGCATGCAAAGGGAGAGGCTGTGGGTCAGGGCTTTCTTCTGTCATGTGGGATGGATGAGCTGAGGCTTTGGGCCACCACTTGGGAGTCAAGGATCCTCCTGTTGCTTGTTTGGCCATGAGGACACGCATGACGTATCTGTGCTGCACCTCTTTGGGGTGTAGGATGTGATATGCTCTACGAACTCTCCCTTGCTGACATGAGGGGTCGTTGAAGGGGCCTGTTTGCGTGTTACTAATGAGCTGGATGAAGCGGGGATTGTGAAGCAGTGCCAGGAGGGTGGGTTTTGCTGGATGTCTCATGCTGAAAAACCACCTTGCTCTATAGCCCTACCCTGGAGCGCCTGTGTCCCTCTCATCCTGGAGGGCTCAACAGAGGAGCTCTCCTGCAAGGGACAGTGGCCGTGACAGCACTTAGAGCAGGGCAACTGTTCCCAAATGGGGACCTGGTTGCAATTGAGTTGCACAGCAGACCTGTGAGTTCAGGAAAGTGAGAAGTCGGACCTCCGATGGGCAAGCTTGGGGCAATGTTGCTCCAGGCTTCCTTGCAGATGGGTGTTTGGTTTTCCTTTAGGCTTGGATTAAAGTGTTTAAAGGAGCTCTGGGTGGCTCTTCCCTGCAAGCCTGGGGACTTAACGTCTGCCTTGTGGCTTCAATGCCAGCTTCCAGCTCATGCCAGTACCCAGGAGGGATGGCTCTGCCAGCTGGGCTGCGCTGACCAGTTCATTTAGCCTTCCGATCAGTCGCTGAGCTATTTTGCCAGTTAACATTAACTACTGGATCTACAGGAGGTTTGCTGCTTACTTCAAGGCTAAGTGAAGGGGATTTGTTGGCAGTCAGGTCTGTTAGACTTTGATATAGCACCAGCATGTTCATCAGGCCCAAGCGTGGTACATGGAGGAGGAGGATTGGAGCAGAATTAGAAGGTATAAAGTTCAGATCTAATTTGAAGAATTTTCTCTGTATCACTTAAATGTGGGAAATGTTCCTGTGGTTTCAGGTATAAAATGTCATACTTCATAAGGAGTGTGCGTTTTAAATCTCAGCCAGATATTAAATGCCATGCCACACTCCACTTCTCTCTTTGTTAAAAAGTAAAACCCCAAATCATCTCTCCTGAAATAATGTTGTTCAATAATATTAAAGCTTTCAAAAGAAGCTAGTTCAAACAGCGTCAGCTCTCCATCATTAGGAAACATTGGGGAGAGCATTGATTTTATTCTGTGTTGACAATTGTTTGTTGGCGTTTGGCTATTTAATTATCTAGGATGCTATTCTTAAAGATGCCTACTGGCATAAATTTTGCAGTCGATACAGATTGACAATTAACATGCACCAGGTGGGGTTTTTTGGTGAGAAAGAAATAGAAAAAGGGATCAGACTCAGGATTCTGGCAATTATCCAAGTAATTTGTTAGCAGAGGTTTTAGAAAACTGGTTGGCTTGAACATTTGGCTTCAGCTAGAAAATTTTTGATAAATTAACACAAACACTGTGTCAAGCTTTAGTCGCTTAGGAGGGCAAAGGTCGCTTCTATATTATTCTGCAAAACAAATATTGGAAATAAGTAGCATTTCTTTTGGTTGTGTAATGTGAAGATGTATTCAGTATCGCATGTGAAATGGCACTTCTGGACAGACCCATTTCAGTTCCTTTAAGATATACATATCTTCTAACCTTTTATTCACTTCATAGGCTCACTAGTCAGCTATTTAAAATGTTGTATATGTTTCTCCCTTATGATTTTGATGGAAAAATGACAAAAAGTTTGACTTAACACTGGCTATGTGTGCACGTTAATCACTGAAAACTTCAAAAATTCTCAGGTTTTTAAGCAAACGAGGAGAAAATGCTACACAACATAAGCCACTATCTGCTCCTTTCAACTGGAGTGGGATTTTAGCTGACCTGAGTCCCCGCGTCTCATGCCGTGGTAAACAGGCAGGAGGTTTGGTGGGACCAGCCTGCCAGGGAGCCCTGGGCTGGTGAGAACTCAGAACAGCAAAGTACCACTTGCTTTCCATGGCAGGAGGGGGACAAAGATGCTAGTCTCTGATGTGGTTCAGTTTATATGTGCGCTGTTTGATGGTCCTTCTGTTCATGGGAAAAAATAGCTGCACGGTGTTAGCATGAATTTATGGGGCAACAGTCTTGGCTTCAGCCATCCTACTTAATGCATGAGATAGAGAGGCTGTTGGACTTTCCAACAGCCTCTGTTGGACTACTCTCCACTGGGGAGCCGGTGTTTCTGAGGATGACCGGGGTAGAGAAGACTATGAATAAGGGGCAGGGGAGGCAGCTCGACCCTTTGAGCGTCAAGTCTGGATCAGGAAGATCCTTTTCCAGACCCACTGCCTGATTGAAGGGAAGCATTTGAGCTCCGGGACTTGATGTTTTTAAAGCCAGCAGCTGAGAGTGGCTTGAGTCTAAAGGAGAAGGTGATGTTAGCCATCTGCTTTAGCAGTTCATTGCCCAGAAGAGGAGAAGTTCATCTGTTACTCGTGCATGTAGGCTGGTGTTTCATTGTGTTTTGTTTTGTTTTCCCTCCCACTCTCCAGTAAAGCACCTGTTAAGTTAATCCTCTTTGATTCAGCTCAAAAGCAAGGAAGTCAAACTCCTTGAAAGGCTGAGCAGCTCAGCTCTCATTTCCCCAGGTTTCTGTGCAGGGGCTCTAGCTGGTGTGTTTTGAAGGCTTCCAGAAGCAAAACTATTAAAGCAGGGAAGTGGGGATACAAGGGGAGGGACTACTTAATTTTGCTGGACATAAGGATGACTTGAGTCATGAAATGTTGGTCTGGAAGGGGGAGATACCTTGGAGCTTCCCAAGTCGTTCTTGAGGATGGTGAGAAATGTCCTGGAGGTTCTATTTTGGTGCATCCTCAATGAAAATTAATTTGATTTTTTTTAAAAAAAAAAAAAAAAGCCTCTTACTAAATTGGATGCATCCTGCTGTGTTTGTGCTGAAAAGTTAAAAGAAAGCAGAACAACACTTCAGCAGAAAGTAACCCCCAAATACAGTGATTTTGTAGGGAGCCACAAACCATCAGCAGCTGAAATTTGGTGGCAACCTTCAGTTCTGCAAACATGCTTGATGCATTGTGTATTCACTTTTCTGACCCTGAAGGCTGGGCAGCCAGTGCTGCCTATGGAGGGAAAGAGGTTCCTCCAGAGGGTATCTGGGGAGAAGACCCTCTATACCTTCTCTAAGCTCCGGAAGAGCCCCTCTTACTCTGCTGGCCATCAGGATCCAACTTTAAGTGCTGAGGCTAAGATGGATGAGCAGTTTCCAACAATCCCTCCCCCATAATTGCCCATCTCTTTGTGTTTAGGCTCTAAGGACATTATATCCAGTACGTAGGGATTCAGTTTCCACTGGAGTATCCTAGGGATGAGTTAGGTTCAACTGATGTGAATGCATGAATGAAGCAAACCCAACAGCTTATGCCTGGCTAATTCATGAGTTACAGCAAGAGCTCAAGGGTTAATGATGTCCCACCTAGAGCTGAAGGAACAATACAAGCCAAGCGCCAGACAGTCAGTCCCTTCCACGTTGCACATGCGTCACTTCTGCGTGGAAATGAGTGTGAAACTTATTTTATTTTTTTCCTGTTCCCGGTTCAACTTCTCGCGCTATAAATAAACGGCGCACTGTGAGAGAAAAATGAATAACAAGGGGCTGTAGTTTTTTAGGTGCCTGTGGCAGGATGTTTTCTTGATTATCCTGTTTCTTGTAAACACAGTGATGGCTTTTGTAGCCCAGATGTAGAGGCAGCCCGGGTTCATTGTTCGAACACCTGCTGTCCTTTCAAATGGACCCAATGCAGCCCATTGATAAAATTCAGACTCAGAAACCTGCAGCACCAGGCTGAGCTCCTGTAGATAGCTCAAAAAAAAAATCCTTGAGGATCTGACATCCGCCCTGTTGGTTGTTTTTTTTTTTTCCCCTCTATTATACTTGATTGGGAGGGGAAGGGAAGCTCAAGATTATTTTTTTCCCCTGCTCTTGTTCTCACAATAGCAATAAAAACAATACTCGCTGGCTTCGAGGTGGTAAATAGTGAGAAATAACAACAATACCTCACTTTACAAGGATGCAGCCAAATTTATGAATGAAACTGGTGGCTGCAATTTAGTTTCCAGGCCTGTCTCTGCTTTTGGTGTGATGAGATGAAATAAAAAAGCTAGAGAAAAAACCAGCTCATAACTATTGTGGGGTTGTAGCTGGGACCGAGCACAGGGAAAGATTTCGTCTGAGCTGGAGAAGGGTAGCATGGTTTTTTTCTGCTTCCTGCATCAAGATCAAAACACAAAACAGGTGAATTTGCTCAGTTAAACAGAGGCTTTGCAGCATTTTCTTTATCTGACACTAGCACATGGCAGTGTAACACCTTTGAGACAGCTCTTCCCAGGTTGGCCACGTGGGGTAAATGCAGTCAGGTAGACCCTCGCTCGGACAGGACTACTTTACAAGGTGCACAATAATACCACCATCCCTTGGAAGACAGGGGTAAAAGTTAGACCAAAGGCACCAAGAACACTTGTTTCTGCACATACAGGTCAGTTATGCACCTTCTACGCACCTGAATGTTTCTTTGGTTGGGACTTGAGGGCTAAAACCTGCTTTTTTGGGAGGTTCTTTTAGGGAGAGGAGACCCTCCCAGGCTCTGAGGCAAGAAGTCAGAGATATGAGGTGGTCAGTCAGGGCAACGTGTGGTTTAGCGGCCTCTTCACAGATAGGAGACTTGTTTTCCATGGTGGTGTTCAGAGCAGGAGGGATTTTTCTTGTGTTGAGGTCTCTTGCATACTTCCCCGCTCCTCATGCGTCCCCCACCTGTGCCTTTGGCTGCATGAGCAGAGGAGACGTGCTGTGATTTATTTACTGCTGCTTTGAGCAGGGGATTGGACCAGATGGCCTCCAAAGGTCCCTTCCAACCTAAATCCACTCTATATTTATCTTGCCAAGAGAGTCAGATGCCAACAGTGAGTCCTTTACAAAGGCACTTAACGGGTCAAAGGCTTTCTCCCCCCATCTCTGAAAATGAGATCTGGGACTGTAAAGGAAGCAGTCCAGCCCCAAAATAATAATTTTGCCTGAGACAGGTGAAATCGGGTGGCCAGACCTGCATGTGCTGTGGCTTCATCCTGCTTGAACAGATGCGGCCAGCCCCAAATGTTGTGCAGAGTGGAGGGCAGGGTTTGAAGGACTCCTTGCTCAGAGCATCCCACATGTCCTCCTGCACTCCCTGGGCTGTTAGGGGTGCCCTCAGAGAGAGGACACTGCTCTACCCGTGGGATGAAGCTGTGGAGGGACCCGTAAGCTGTTGGGGAGGGGGCCCATCCTCCTGCTCTCACTCCTTGGCCCCCAGCCTGCGAGTGGGGTCCCAGGGAGGGAAGCACCTAAGGATAAACATTCGTGCGAACCGCCCTTTGCATCTGCCTTTAATTAAGCCACACACAAAAAAAAATGCAGAGCAGCGTGTTGGCGCGTGTCGACGTCCATGTGCGAGAGGAGCACACGCTGTCCCTGAACCACGGAGCAAGCGGCCTGTAGCGAGCGTGTCATTACCTGGCTGCGGGAGGGTGCTACCCCATAGGCACTGCAGGCAGGAGAGTGGGCACGAGCTGGAGCACGGGGATGCATGGGGACCGTCCCGGGCTGGAGGTGGGACATGATAAACTCTCAAAAGCCAGCACCCAGAAGGAATTTGTCTCTTAAATCCAATTATATCTGCAGACTGAACTCTCTTGTACTCCTTCCAGGACATGGCTCTGTCATTGCAAAGTCCTGCATGTGCAGCCTTTCCTTTTTACCTGGTGTTTTGGTTGATTTGAACTTTCTTTTTAATGGCTGTGTTTAAGAGCAAGATAGCAAGGAGTTGGAACAGGCTTAATATCCTCAGCTTTCTTATGCATGTGCTTTCTGAGAAAATGCCTGTTTGCTGATATCGTCTCGTATGGCACAATGTCAGAACTTTGTTGCATTTACTAAAAAAGCTGCACTAACCATCTGAAACGCTTGCATGAATTTTTCTAGCTTGCATAGGGAGGTGTCCTTGATGACCTTTCACGGTAATTACAGCAGTTAGGAGATGTTTGCCCCAGGCAAACCTCTCTCTAGGTCTTCAGCATTGTGCTTGTAGTTTTGGATTTCCCCTTCCATGTTATTCTGCAAAACAGCGCTGTGGCCACTAATGTCTTAATTTTCCCATAAAATCTATCAATTGCTCTTGGGAGGCAGTGAAAGCTGCTGGGTGTTTTCACGAAGAAACCAAATATGGTTTTAAGGAAGCATTTATATTTCCTATTTGTGTTTTGCTTTTAGACCCTGTGTTCCAGAAACCCTTTTTGCCCAAGAAAAACAGAGACAATGAGACCAGTATTTCTTTTACAACAGGTAAAAGATGAAAGATCAACATCCGTGAGCAGCAAGTTTCCTTTCAAGTGATTCTGAGTAAAACCAAAGCCTTTTTGAAGTGGTTTGCTGCAATCGCAGTTTGCCTTGCTTCCTGCTCATGCTTTTGGCAGTTCATTTCTTGGGCACACCTCCCAGCATGTTGTGTGTGGTTACAGGCAGTGGGGGAAGTTAGAAGGCCAGCAAGAGGCAAGGGGGCTTTAAAACCTTATTTCTTTCTTTTCCATTTAGAGTGCTGCTAACAAGACATTGTATTTTATTCCTTCCTACCATTAAGGTGCAATATCTCCTCCAGCATCAGCACTGATGAGGCAGGGAGGGGTATGAAAGAAATAGGAATAGGAGATTTCATGCTAGGTGTCTCTAATTAGGTGTCCAGACTGTGGGCAGTGTAAAAACCAATGAACCAACCAAAAAAAACCCCAAGCCCCACCTTGTTTAGTCTGCAGTCGGTAGCTGGTGGTCGCTCTTAGTGTGAGCCCTGGGCGGGAAGTGGGGTGTCCTCTTTCTCAAGCTGGAGTGTTGGAGTATAGCTCTATCACAGCTGCGAGATTGATGGAGCCAAAGCAGAGGGAAACCTGTGCTGGGGAGCTTGTCTCAGTGTCAGAGTGTGAGATGAGAGGGCAGAGCTGCTCCTTTCCCACGCCCGCGCTTGCAGGGACATTCGTCTTGATGGCCAGGTCCTTCCTTCAGCTGCCCTCTGCTATTTCTGGACTGTTTGCTGCCTTGCGGTTGTGCCGGTGGAGCTGTCTGTGGGACCTTGGGATGAGCTGGGTGAGGATGATGGAAGATTAAGATGGCTTTGGAGCCACAGCCTGGGGCACTGCCAAATGATTGGGATGTAGTGAGTGATGAAGGCTGAAGACACCACTGCCCTACTAGCTGTCTGGCCACATCCACGAGAGTGGGAAGCACCTATTGAGCTGTTCCTGGCCTAATTAATAAATAAGATGTATTCTCAGACCAGGACTTACCAGTTCGGTGAAAAGCTGTGACTTGCAGCAAGGCTGTGGCTTTGTATCACTGTAGTCATGCCAGCTCCTCCAGTGGTGCAAACTAAGTCGTTGCCTTTGGTGCCCACTGTACTCCATCCATTTATACCAGTGGAGGAGCCGAACGCCTGAATTTTGCTTGGTGGCTGTTTCAGAGCAAGATACCATTCTCTTGCTTGATCATCATGTGCGTTAACATATCTGTTAATTATGTTAATGTAATCTGATGCTGGGCTCTTGCAAAGACCTCCTCCTGCTGTTGAAGGTGGTGATGGAGACCCTCACTGGAGCGAGCGATGAAGCAGCATATGTGGGATCAGAGGGCGGGTAGGATCTGGGCGCATCTGAGCCATGCAAAACACACTGTATGGTGAAGATCTGTCAGCTCTCTGGTGTCCTCGCATGCGTGTGGAGTCATGTCAGTGATGATGGTCTCGTACCGGCCTCACGTCTCCTTGCGTGACTGCAGCCAGGAAATGTACCTTGTGGCAAGGCTCCTTGTCCAGGTCTTCACTCTCCCACATCAGAATACTGTGGTCCTAGGCACATGTAGTGTGTGGACAGGTTGTGGACCAGCTCGTTCCTGCACTGGAGGGGAGGAGGTCCCATAACAAGAGGAGAAAGGGCCACAAGAAATGGCAAATGCCTAAATTTTGAGTGCTGCATCAGAGGGAAGGGAGACCAGGCTGAGGCGGTCGTATCTCCCTCTTGATGTGTGAAATGCAGCAGATTTGTATCAGTAGCATGGGTTTCTGGCTCTTGAGCTATGGCTTGGTTAGATGTGGTTCCCTCACTGAAATCGCCTGTCTCATTAACAAGGTCCTGGGTTTAATTAAAGCCTTAGTTTAGTTTTGGACCATTTAAAATGCACTGATAAAGAGCAGCCTTGATGCTAGTTTTCCCACTGGCTTGTATTGTTGTACGCTATTTCCATGCAGATGGTACCTCCGGGCTCTGGTGTTGGCGCGATGTGCTCTCCTGTCCCATCACGAAAGGACTGCTTGTTTCCTGAAGGGCTCACACATTAAGCAAACAAGCTTTGGCTCCAAATCCGGAGGTTAGCGAAGAGCATATGGTCCCTAAGAGGTGCAGCTTGTATTGCTAAACATCCTTGGAAAACTGGATAGCAGCTTTTCTCTTTTACTAGCGCCTGGCCTGAGGAGGAACAGGATTTAAGCACATACTTAAATTTCAGCATGTGCTTAAGTGTTGTCCTCAATGCAGACCCTCTCGAGCTTTTGCTGAAGTGCTTTTCTGAACTGGGGCCAGCAGGCTGTGGAAGTCCTCTCTTGGTGTTTCTACCCCACTGCGTATATGCTCATTGCGGCTTGCTGGCTATTTACCGCAAGGAGAAAATCACTTTATTTAGTTGCAGCTAGCTAAGTAACTGAGAGCAGGCAGGTTACGAGAGTCGCACATGAGCTGAGAGTGAGACATCTGACCTTGTCTCTTGTCTGTCTTGTTTCTATGATCCTAATTCTGTTCTAAATTAATTCTTTTGTTTAGCTGCTGTTTTTTTTTTTCCCCCTCCTTTTTGTTTTCGCATGAATGCTTGTCTCTATATTTGGGTCTGCTGGGGCGGGATGTTATGAATAATTGTTGATTGATATTATTAAACACTAACACGCTTGGCTGTGTTGCACTAATGACGGGGCTTTGGGGATATGCAAATCAATTAATTGCAGTAATTGCTGTAATAGCTGTTTCGGAGGATGCTGTTGAAGAGCTCTTGGGAGGGCAGACAAAAAGGGAGTCATTTGGAAGCACAAAGGGGTGCTTGGGAGTCACTGGAGATGGCTCATTCAAACTTCCGAGTTGTGAAGTTGGGCTTGTTTTGCTCTCTAAAACCCACTCGCACCAAATCGTCTCTTGCTTTGTTTCAGAGTTACCCCAGTGTGGCTACTCCTGGACTTTTCCCAGGGCCCTTTCTGCTGAGGTGGAGCTGAAGAAGCTCACAGGTGAGACAGAGCCTTTTCCAGGTAACTTCTTGGCTTAGAAATATGGGAGACCTCCTTGGAAAACACTCGAGGAAAAGAAATGTTTTCAATATTAGACCTCTGCATCACCTTGCACTGAACCGTTTTGGTTTGCCAGCTGATTCTCATTCATGACAAGGCTTTTTCCCCTTCTGTGGCAACATCACAGGGCCTCACAGTGGGCACAGAAGGGACGTGAGATGCCTCAGGAACTGTTGTGGGGAGGCTGGGGAGGGAATGGGATTTGGGTATTGTGAGGATGGGGAGGAAAAAATCTCTTCTGGCTTCTTCCCCACCCTATATGTGTTCTCCCTGCCTTTGTGTATTATTGTATATTCTTTTGTCTGGGTTTCTGTATGCAACGTGCTTTAGTCTCCGTGCTCTGGGGCGAGTGTTCAATGTGGTGCACAGATGGTGCTCCCAGAAATCCCGTTATTTGCTAATGGGATTTTGTGCAAAGCGTTTCCACTGTTCTTTTCAACAGTCTGCGTGTTTGTGTAAATATGCCCAGACCCTCATCTTGCTGAAACACCCTGTCCTGTGCAGCTGAGAACAGGTCTTTATTTTTTTGTTTATCTGTTTTTTAATCCCCGAGAAGGACGTTGGACCAGCTTCTGTGGGAGGCAGCGGTTGCAGGATCTGGGCAGCACCGAGGTCTGTACCTGCACGGTGAAGGAGGGTCGGTCCCTGCTGGCTCTGCCAGATGTCACAGCCCTGCCAGGTGGCCTGGCCAGATATGTTGGGGCATTCCACTCTCATGCCCTTGTTACCTTGCTGGTGGTCCTGTCCTTACATTTTTCACTGATGCTTGGCTGAGATATGCTTATCTATTCAGCAGCTTTCCCCCGGGTCCTGCAACATTTCTGTAATTCAATGGTCAGCTATTATGCAGCTATTCCCCTCTGTGCCCTCCATTCTTCAAGTAGTGCTCGAAATCATGATATAAATAGCAAAAGCCTAGAATATGTTGCTTTTATCACCAGAGGCCTTTCAGAATAGGTTAGACGTGTGCCTGATGGGGACAATACAGCTCTGACTCTTCCATGGGGCACAGAGCTGGACTAGCTGACCTCCCGAGGTCTTTTCCAACCCTTATTTTTCCATTGCTGCATGACATTCGCTGTTGGTGTTGAAATCGGTAAGTGGAGCTTTGTTTTGCGTCACGCTCACTGGAGGGAGGTCAGGGCTCGGCAGCCGTCGTGACTAACAGACAGTTACGGGGTGTGTGTCAGGAAGTTCCCTGTCTGTCTGTGTACTTCTATGCTCCTCATCCTGCAAAATGCTCTTCCCCTAAATGCTTCTCAGGCTCTTCTGCAATGGGAAGGTGAGTCATGTGAGAGCAGAGGTTCTTCTTTAGCTGGCCAAGGACTCCAGGTGGTTCCTCTGGAGCTGAAAAATCTCATCGCAACCCTGGTTCAGAAAGTACAGGCAGCCCAAGGCAGGAAACCTGTCAAGGACTGTTCCCGTTATGGTACGATGCCATTGAGCTGCCTGATTCGGGATCAGGGGCTGGCGATGGCTTGCTGATCAGGCAAAGGAAAACCAGCTGTGGGATACTGCTACATGCAGATATAGGACTGACACTTACAGCCCCATTGTGCTTCTCTGAACATCCAGGACTGTATTGTCTGACGTGGGGTCCCGGTCACAGGAAGCCCTCGTCTCCAGCTGTGTGCCTGTGCCAGGGTCCAGCTCTGGGCTGGGGAGGTGCGTGTGAAGAAAATAAGACTTGCAGTCACCTCTGCAGCACCTGGATTGGTCTCTGTGTTTTGTTTGGACATCATCGCACCTATTAAGTGTCTGTTCAGCATGGTGTCTGTCCATCTGTAGTGGTTTTGTGATCACTTTGTCCAAAATTTAGGAATCACAGGGGATTCTGGAACACAGCCCTCTGTGTCTCATACCCCTCTTCCAGAAGCAGAGTTTGGGAAATAATGTTTTTTAAGTCTGCAAAAGATGGCAGAGAACCTGCAGAGACACTGATCTTCAGCCATGTCCCACTGTGGGCTGATGTCCCCTGTGGGGTGGGATCTCTATGGGAAAACAGCTCTTCAGAGGTGTTGGCTTTCTGTGCCCATTGCGAAATACCTCCCCAGCTTGTATTTTTATATCCTCTCAATTTTGCTGATTTCTGTCACCCTTCTGATAAGGGTGATTAGATCTGATTTGTTTGAATTATAGCCTGACGGCTTTCAGCTCTCACAGACACAACACCCTGCCGCACTGGGTTCACACCAGCTTGCGTATGGGGAGAAGTGGGGAGGGGAGAGCCTTTCTCCTCCTCTGATAATAGCTAGCAGATGTGATATCGTTACCAGGTCAAGGATCTGAAAGCATCGAGCAGCAGGAAAAAAGCTGTGCTCGGATGGCACTTTAAAGCTATAAAGGGGAGGATGTGGCAGAGGCTGAATCATCCTGTGCTCAGCAGCAGGTCTGAGCATTGCTCTGCAAGGTTTCACAAGCTGTGGTATATTTAAGTACTCTTGGTTTGGTGGTTTGGCCCCAGGAGCTATTTCTTTAGGGCTGTACTAAACCATTACCAATTTCTTCATAAAAATCAAGTCTGCCCATGGCTCATTTATGTCTTGGGAGCTGTGTGCAGTCAGTTTGTTAGTATGTCTTGTTTTTTTGGAGGTGCGATGCCCCATTTTTTTCCCTTTTTAGAGGCTCCTGGGTCACTAGCAAGACTTTCCCCCTCTAACCAGTTTTTGTCTGAGGTTGGTGACCTGCTGCGAGCCAGACCATGATGCACACAATATTAAAACCTGGCTCTTCTGTGTTATTGGGAGGGTTTTTTTTCCTAAAACCCTTGCAGTAGCTTTCCAGGGTAGTTCAAAAAATCTGGGGCAGGTCAAACTGTAGATTATTACTGTGCCCTAGTGCCTTTGTCTGTTGATCTACTGGCTGAAAATCTGAAATAAGACACGATTCAGCTGTGGGTTTGGTGCCATTTTGGGCCCTGGGAGGAGGCTGAGTTCTGCCTGTAGGTGCATCTTTTCTTCAGGGCTTGGCCAGGTGTGTCCCTGGTCTTGCCCTCCGCATCCTCCCCCCCAATCTCCTCTGCCAGGTGATGTAAATTGTAGTAGCAGATCCTTGTAGTATTGCTATTTAGAAAACAGGCTCTGTTTTAACTTTGGTTAGTGGTCTCAGTGAAAGCAACATGCTTTAAAAGCCACGTTGCAGTCCTGGGCTCTATACAGCCCTTGGAAAAAGAGCTTCCCAGGTTCTGGCCGAATGTGGTCATCAAAGAGTAAGTCGTCGCTCTAGCATGAGGCTGGAGAGCTGCATGAGCTTTAAGGAGAGGACTGAGTGTGCCTACAGCATGCCAACAGAGAACAAAATACCTAAAAGTACAGGAAAAAGTCTTGGGGAGCTGCTGTGGGTAAGAGAGGACTGAGCCTTACTTGAAGGTTGCATCTTTGAGGGCTTCCATGGGGAGGAGGTATGGGAGTGGGCTGGAAGGGAGGATGTGGCAGCAAAGCAGCGTGGCAGCTTCATCTTCACACGGAGGCGTGTGTTGGGGAGGAACAGCTCAACCTAGGCTATCTTTTCATTAGTGCAATGGGTGGCTGTTACGTGCTCTAGTGGTGGCTTCATGGCAAAAAACATGTCCCTTTTTCATTCCTCTGCTTTTGTTTTCCCCCTGCTCCCCTCACCTCCAGCAAGGTGTCCTCCAAGTTAACTTTAGGATAAGAGAAACAAAGTCTATATGTTTAACTTAATGGCTGTTTTCAGTACATGCTTTGTGAATGCAAAGCATGGGTTGTAAGTGTAGCCAAGAAAATACCACGGGGATACAAGTTTGTGTAAATAGCATATAGAAATGCATTATATTACATTGTAGTTTGTTTTTCTCTTATGCTGATGGCACATTTTCTAGCAGCGTAGATGGCAAGCCCTTCTATGTGGTATTTGCCAATATCAAGAGCACTTGTGAACTCATGCCACTGCTATTTGCCATCCAATGGACGCGGGAAGAAAACTGCAATGCTTCCAGTGCGCTTGCTCTCTCCCACCTCCCCCCTACATCTTCTTCCCCAGCTGATTTGACCAGGTCACTCCCCATCTTTGATTCTTTCCTCTTATTTAAAGACCTCCCATGGCTGCATTGTCTGGAAAAGCTCTGGTAGAGGCTTCAGAGCCGTACTTCCCCCTAACTAGAGAATATGCTCTCATTAACAGCCCTCGAGGAGGGTGAATATCGTTGCTGCCTTCAAAGGAGACACAGAGGTGCAGGGCAAACTCCTGGCCCTCAGTCAGATGGAGCTCTGCTGAAGGCATCAGCAAGATCAAAACGTCAGCTGGTGAGAACAGAAGTGATGCAGGTATTCCTCTATGATGCAGGAGCTGCAGTGGCTTTGTGGTTCCTGGAGACACGAGGTGAACTGGCTTTAACTAGCTTTGGTTAAGCTGATAAAAGTGCAGCAGCCACTTGGGCGAACGGCCCAACTACTTGCCTAGCCTCTTGGGAGGGATTCAGTGGACATGCTGAACTCTGCTGCTGCTGTCAGCAGTGATTGCTAGTTATCTTAAAGTTAGCTTAGGACTGCCTGCGCCATCTGCAGCTGCACCATCTGCAGAAGAGATGTACCGTCAGTTGCTGTCAAGTGAAACTGCGCCGAAGCTCGGGAGTCAAAACCCTCTTCCCAGCTGCTATCTGAACACCTTTGCCAGGCGCTCAGTCTCCTTCCTCAAAGTTGCACCTCGATGGATGAGCTCCAGATGGTTGAGTGGGAACCTTGCCAAGCATGGAGGGCTATCAGCGGTGTTATGGATGACTGTAGGCTTCCTGCTGGGAAGTATGTAAAGATCTGTTGGCTTCTTATTTTAGTCCCCTAAAAGAGAGCTCTCATAACTACTTTTGGCTTTCCTTTTAGCCTAATGAGTTCTTTTCCCTTTTCCAAAAAGTCTGAGGCGAGTCAGTCCTAAACTATCCGCAGCATCTATTTGTCTGATTTTCCCCCTTCTCTGGAAGCGTATCACATGAGTACGGTGGGGTGGAGGTAGGTTGGACTTCGGCTATCCGTTGGCTCCTACCATGAGTGCATAGACTTTCATCTTTTCAATGTGACCGTTAAGGAAGGGGGTGGGGTGGGGAAAGGAAATTAAACTACAAACAGCTGCATTAAAATAATAATCAAAGCCTCATGAAAGCACACAAAACCCCAGTAAACTCTCTGTTCTTTGAAACTTGAATCTTATCTCCCCCTGTCAAGGTTAATTGTTGCTGGGTTCAAACCATGGACGAGCTCTCATTATGACTGGAGAGCTGAGCCATAGCTGGGACAGGTTCATCTGCTGGGTGGTTTGTGGCAGGGTTGAATTTGGTCCAGTGTGTTAAGGATGGAGTTTCATCTGTAACTGCGCATTTCGTTATATTTGTGGATTTAAATCTGACCTTTAATGTTTCTTGAGTGTCTTCTCCCAGGGTTTTAATCTGTGGAGCTATTTTGAAGGTGGTCACTTTATTTCTTTCCATATTACGTTGAAGACTACAGTGTGGCAGTGTGGTCAGATCTGGAGAGCTTATGAACTACTGATAGAAGGTCCCCTAACATAAGAGACCCTTCTAGTTTATGTGGTGGGGAGCAAATAGTTTGTCCTGGGAAGCAGGTCCTCCTCATTTCTCAGTTAATTAACCTACCAAGAGCCAAAGGCTGATTTTTTTTTTTTGGACTGCTGCAGAGTTGCTGTTGCAGCCCAACCTGCGTGTTCAGAATCCCAGCTCTTCTAGTTGTGGTTTTTGCTCCTGCAGCTCATGTTCTTCTGAAGGGGTGCTTGGAGGAGATGGACCATTAAGAGGATTAACAATGAAAAAATACTAAACTACATCACAGTATTAAAAATACATTAATGAAATGGGCATAATGAGTATTGGAAATAGTTTTATACCCCTTTGAGCTAGGAAATATAAACGCATATACTAAATGACAGTTCCCCCCTGCCCCCCACAGAGTCATATTTTCAACTGGCTATGTTAGTTTGGGAGATAGTATTTCACATGCAAATAAATTGGGATTATGGTTCTGCTTGGGTAAATCACAGAAACTGTTCAATGCATCAATTTACTCAACCTTAAAAGGGGGTTATTGGTGTTCTCTTCACCTCTGCGCTGTCTCCTGAGATCCTCAAGCACAAAAGAGGGCTGAGAAGGTATTAGAAGAAAAGAAAATGAACTTCTTTTCTCACTCTCAGCCATTTTTATGAGGTGGGTAAGAGAGTTGCTTGTATTAGTGCTGGAATCTTCCCTGGTGTTTGTGTTAGAACTGGCAATGGGGAAAACAAGCTTGTTTTGGAAAGAATGAGTTTTGGGGTTTTTTTTCAGGAATTTTCATAACTTTTATCAGAACTTTCCAATTTTTTAATACCAAACAAAATTCATTAATTCCTATCCGAACTCCTTTCCCAGAATTGCATATTAACTTTGTACAGCATCTTTGAAGGCATTGATTTTACAGGACTGAGCCTTCAGTGGTTTCCAGGTTCTCCTGGTGCAAAGCAGTGGAGTTGTGGAGCTATGGGACATGTAGCTGCTAGCTGCCAATGCATCGAAGGAGCCTGCGCCCAACAAAAGAGCCCAAAGTACTGCAGGACTGGGCATGAAGGATTCTTCCTTTGCTACAGAGGTGCTATTTTGACATGAGGGACCTTCAAACACAGCTGATGGGATGTGGCCGGCCGTGACTTGGCATGGTTGCTTAGCATTACTTCTCCATGTTTTCCCACAGCCCACTTCTTTCCTGTGGCCTGTTTTCATTTTCTTGGTAATTCAAGCATGTCTAATGTTAGCATGAAGAATTTTTGTATGGTGCAGATAGGTCATGGACGTCTGCCTGAGACTGTATTTTACAGGTGACATCCATAAATACAGGTCGGGGGGAGTATGATAACAGAAAGGTCAGCAGGATGGGACCTGTGAGAAATGCTATTGTAGATGGTGGGAGAGTCCCTGAAGGTAAAACATATAAAAATAGCTTGCAGCAGGGGGTGAAATGAGGTTAAAACACTTGCGAATAGGTGCAGATGGATGCAATCCATGGGGATTTGTATTACTTTCTGCTGTCAGAGAAACGTGAGCGTCCGCTCCCTGTCTGCGAGCACCAGCCTCTGGCACCACGTGCCGTCACGCGCTGTCCTTGGCCAGTGCAGAAGTGCTGGTGATAAGCAGGTGTCCCTTGCCGGCACGTGGAAAGAAGAGTCAGCTTGCCTTGCATTTGTGGGGCTTAGTCCATTCACTCTTGCTGTGAATTACAGAAACCAGACCTTTCATTTTTGTATGGACTATATCCACTAGCAACCAGCTGGTGCTGGTATTTGATATCAGCTGGGAGCCTGGTCAGGAAGCTTTGATTTTCTTTCTTTTTTTGTTTTAAATTTCCACCACCTTCTCAGCCTTGCTGCCCACACCCTGCTTGGTCTGTCTGGTTCATCCACTTACACGTGCCCCAGCAGTATGCTGTGGGTAGGTGTGAGCTTGCCTGTCACAGGGACCTATGCAGTACCAAGCTATAGGAACTTCCCTGGTATGTCTCACTTTGGGCAGTCTGAACCCAGCATCATTTCTACGAAGCTGGAGAAAATGGCTGCATAGCTCTGGAACAGTCTCTCTTTTTTTTTTTTTTTTCAGTCTAATGCATTTCCATGCCTGAAAACAGGTAGGTGTACAATTTATTAGAAACAGTGCTTAGAAAGCTAAGGGATGTAGCTTTTAAATGTCTTGTGTGTTTATTTTTATGAAAAAAAATCCCATGTTTCCTCCATTAATGCATAGTATTTACTTTAGGTACAGCAGAAATCTGATGTTGAGGTTCAAATTAAGTAAATCTCCATTTATGAAAGCCCTAAGTGCCTCTGTTTCCAGATCTCTTCATGGTACATTTAGGCTCTGTGTCTGTGTTGGAGACTTAAAGCTCAGCAGCCTGAGCTCGGATCTAGCAGGAAGGGAACTAAACATTGGTCTGACTTTTAGGCTGTATTAAAGGCTGGTGCCATGGAGGGGTGCAAAAAGCTTTTCATGTGGCTGGAGGAGGAACCTCCAGACACAGCCAGAGCCAGCCTTGGTGAAGGAAAGTCTAGGAGCAAGGGGAAGACGGGAAACTAGCCTGTTAGAGGCAGAGGATAAGGTTTCGCTTCTGGGGGTTGATTCCTTTGCTAAAGTAAACAAAGCCTTCATTTTGACTTTGCTCATTTGTTTTTTCTTTTTCTGGACATGTATTGATTTACCAAGCGGTGCAGGAAGCTTCCAAAAACTCAGTTTGCAACAGGATGCTCAAGCAATTTCTTTTCGTTTTAAAGGATTTCTGTGTGTTGATTCCAGTAAGCTGAGCACGGACCACCGGACCCTCTTACAGATTTAGTGTTTTGGGGACTTAGTCACCCACAATGTCATCCTGCAATATGTCATGCATAGTGGCCATCACTTTACCCAACACCAGTGGCATGAGAAAGCTGTTTCACATGTATGTTTGCTGGATCAGGACCAGAGTATGCGGTGTTTTGCAGCATGGGATATGAGACCGCTGCTCTCCCTGGTCCCCAGTTTATTAGCAGTCTCTGAGTAAGGAATTTAAAGGAAAGGTGGCACCTATCTCTAGTGCCAGCACCGTTGTGCTTTCTAAGCTTTGTGTCCAGCTCAGTGTGACTGTGTGCCTTGCAGCAAGGATCATTAGCAGATAATTGTCCCCTTCTGAAATCAGGTGAAGCCTTTGGACTTGCCTTTGATTTGTCCAGTGTCAAATGAGTACTGTAAGGCTCTCAGTCCTGTTCAGAGAGGATTAGTTCCCAGGGATCTCAAGATGAGATAGGTTAATAGCAACTGTGAAAATCTGTCCTTTCTTCTTTTCCTGCACTTGATGTTCTGTTAAGGTGGCTGAACCATTCTTAGAAAGAGAGGAAAGCAATTTGCCTCTAGTGGCACAAGCAGATTTTCTGGCTCTGTCATACCCTTTTCCAGTATTCTAGTGCTGGTTTTATTGTTCTGAATCAATATTAACTAGAACTGGTAATAATAAAACTAAATAATCAGCCAAAAGTCAGTCCAAGAAAAAAAACCCAACCAACCAAAAGCTCCAGAAGATGTTGACATCTTCCCACCCCCTCCAGTGTTGAAAATGTCAAAAAAACTTATGTACTATGGGCTTTGGAAAAATACGTTAGCAGATGAGCACTGCTGCTGTTAGACTGTGCAGCGGCTAGCATCCAGATGCCACGGGTGATGGTCGTGAGGAGCTCTGCCCTCTGCTCTCCTGTGTGGAAGCCTCCCTGCAGCCTTCTTCCCCTCGTCCTAGAATAATGAGGCACATTCCTGCCTTAAAAAAACACATTACATACCACACCTTCTCCCCGTCTTCTCTGCCAGGCAAAACCCACCCTGAAGTGATAGGCGCTAGCATAAGCAAAGCTAATTCACTAACTTATCTTTAGTGTATCATATTATTGATTTCATCAAATAAAATCTGTGTAATAAAGCTCTGGAAGTTAAGGGAAAGCTACAACTTAATTGTAGTTCAGCCAAGAATCAATTTCTCATTTTCTTTCTTGTTTTCTGACAATTTCTGCTTGGTGGTGAGGGCCAGAAAGGATGGAGATTTTACAAATGTTGGTATCTTCTGTATCACTGGCATTTAATATCCAGACTAAAAAAGAAAGGAAAATTTTGCAGGTATTTTTTGGATCAGCCACAGTAGGGAAACATCTGAGTCAAAACAGTTGTCCAGCAATGAAAAGCTTTACCCCTGTATAAAGCTAAATACGTTTTTTATCCATAAATTTTTGTTCTTGTTCTTTCTGTAGTTTCCCCTGAACACAGGGTTAGGGAAGAAATCGATTAAGACTAGCATTTTTTATGGTGTCTCCATTTCAGAGATGCAATAAAAATTTAAAGCACAATGAGAAGTTAAAACAGCCCTATTTTGCTGAGTGAAGATGTTTAGGAAATGTTTTAGATAAAACCTCTGCAGTGAAACCCTGCAGGCATTTAAACTGATAGATATTTAGCTTTCCTTTTATTTTCAGTTCAGAATGAATGCTATATAAAGGAGGAAAAAGGAGATTTGGACCACATTTTCTGGGATGCCTGGGTAGTTGGAGGAGTGATGGATGCTCTAGGTGAACAGCTGTTGCATAGGCATAAATAGCCTGTGAAGTATATGCTGTGGCAGTCCAGCCCATCCAAAATGCAATGTGTAGTTTCTTGTCTAGGTGGAACTGTTTGCCTTCCAGGTGCTTTTTTAGAAATGGTTTGGATCTATCCAGTGGGAATGTCAGCTGCAACTTTTGAAAGCTTTATGAGGCTGATTCTTTTAGAAAACCTCCATTCTACTCCATCTCTCAATTTGTTGCTGCTTTTCATAACCAGAGCGAATGCAAGATATGTTTTGGCCAAGTTATAAGCCTTAGGCTTTTTAGAGGAAGATGCTAAGGGGAGTGGTGAAGTGAGAACTGGCGTCTCCTCTCCATAATCTTGTCAGCCTTGGGATTTCAACATGGGCTGAGTAAGAGGTGACTGCTGAAATGGAAGGAAGCATCATCTCCATTCAAACAACACATCTCACTGCGGCACTAGTTCCTATCCAGGTAGGCTGAACATGCCAGATGCAGCAGCCTGGGTTCAGTAGCATTTTTTTAAAGCAGTCATACCATTGCAGGTTTTTTGATTTGGGGATGCCCCATGTTTGTTCTGCAAGCTGAGAGATTGCACAGATCAGGGACGGTCAGGAATGAAAGGAGCAGGAAAAATGAGAGCGCTATCCAGAGCCCTAAATTTCTCTCATCCACCATCCACCTTGTTCTCCAGTGACCTCCAGCCCACGTGCTGCAGAGCTGGGCTTCACCAGAGATACTTCTCCTTACTCGCTTTGCTTACACAGCTGGTTTTTAAGTACGCTCTTGAAAAACATACATTCAGTACAAATATTATCCCTATACATCTTCCCCCTGTTATTTCTTGTGTGCGGGATCAGCAATTTGCAGCGTGTACCTTGAATCCCATAAGACGCTAGAGCTACTCTGAGAAACATTGCCTTAAAAAAAATCCTTCACAGGCCAGCGAAGAGGAAAATGCAAATGGTGACTGAAAGGTATAGCGTCCCTGGGATGGGCAGTGTTTCAGCCAGGTCGTAAAAAGGTGGTGGATCCTGAGAGAAGTTTCAGTCTGTGGGGAGAAATGGCGGCGTGTGAGATGGCTGGCTTTGTGCAGCTCATTATGCTCCCGTTGCCGATTTCTAAATGGAGTCCTGTTGCTGAGAGAGACCAGGTTCGCTTTTACTAAAAACATAGGGGTGGATTTTTTATTTTTCTTGTACCGAGGTATGTAACTTTAGATGGTCATCTCTGTGCCTGGTCACCTCTGAGGTTTTTTTCCACTGACATTCACCTTGACAAGCTACAAAGAGGTAAAAACTACAGTGGCTTGCTGTGTCTTGACTAGTGTCTTGCTTTGATATAAATCCTCAGGGTAAAAAAACACCTTGTGCAGCGAAAGCAAAGGCTGCAGTAGCTTTCATGAGGCAGGCTTAGTTCCCCTGGAGGACTGACATCCCCATTTTTGAGGCCTAATTGCATGAAGTCGCCTGTGATAATTTCTTAGACAGTGAGGAAAAGCAGCTGGAGCCAGCCTCCAGCATTGAGGGGTACGAGCCCGGTGGGTCTGTGTAGTGTCTTGATAGGGCAACAGAGAGATCCAAAGACTTTTGAACAACAGTGATCCTGTCGGATGTGGTTAAAGCTTTTTTTCATCCATTGCTAACACAGGTTGATCAATATTAAAATGCTTCACTTAAAGGTGCAATTCCTTTGTAGTGATATTCTCATGATAAAGGAATGCTCTTGTATTAAATTGTTGTTGGTTTTGTGTGGAGGCAGTGCTTTTAAGAGTCATTGGTCTGACGCTGGGCTGATGTTGTCAGCTTGGCCGCACAGGGCTATTACAAGTACCCATCAGCAGCATCAGCCTTTGTGATAGCCTGGAGGGACCGCAGCCCAGGCTCCCTGATGCTACCCAGATCTGCAGCAGTAAGCTCGAGGTATTGTGTTAGGAGCTCCCCTCCTTTGCTCTGGATTGCAGGATCAACCAACGCTGTGCTTCCTACCTGCGCGTTATCCCATGCTGAGGGGGAACCGGCTGCACCTGGGGCTGCCGATGTATCCCTTCGTTCTCTGCTTTGCTGGTGATATAATGTCATGACCCCCAGGCTCAGCTTGTAGTGGTGTGTGGGGTATTGATTTCTGTTTCACAAAACGATAGCCTTCAAAGGATGGCTGGGCATAATGAGTTGGGCAGCTGCCAATAGCTCTGTGTCACCAAAAGCCTGTAACTCTCCATGTGTTAAAGCTTTTCTGCTCCTCAGTAGTTCAGATGGCTTTGTGTCTGTAAAAGCAGGCACAATTTCTCAGGTTCTTGGGGTGCGCCTACATCTCTGAACCCTTTTTGAAGTTATTTCTGCATTTGATTTGATAGCCTAAAGCCCACAGAAAGGAAGAACTATAGCTGGTTTGTAGACATGCAACCTCCACGTTTAACTTGGACAGCATAGCCCACTTATAAACCCTAAGTAACAGCCGTTTTGAAAGCCCTCTGCAGTATTGATTTATATTTTTCTGCAGCATCAGCATCACTTTAAAGGACAAGGGATTTTATAATGCAGTTGTAAATTATTCCTATAAGTATCATAAGTGCCTCATGGGAGTGCATGAGCACTCGAGATGCTTTGTAATTTATTTCTTCTCATGTTTTTCAGCTGTGCAATAAACTATTTGTAAATACCCAGGAATGAGGGTGCTTACAGATGGCACTGACATGCACCAGGCTCACATGAAAACCCTTGTAGCGTCTGTGGGAAGGAGAAAAGGAAGATAGAAATGACAAGTCTAAAATTTTCCTGAACCTGTGTGGCAAGTGTGTGCCACTGAAGCTCCTGAAAAGGCTATAAACATGGTAATTTTGCTTCCTGGGGTCCCCACTGGAATCTCTCCTTGCTGTGTTGTGGCTCATGCTCTAAGTTAGCTGCTCTCCTGAACTAGTAAAAATCTAGGCAGGTGTGAGCCAAACCTGCTAAGACCAATTAGCATCAATGCTCACATCCCCCAGTTTGTGCTAATGTGTATCTGGGTGATGAGGTACAGGTGAAAGACTTAATGGTCCTGTTGCTCCTCTGAGAAGCAGACGGTTTTGTAGAGGACTGTCTCTGCCAAGTACAACTGCTGCTGGTGGGACTCAGCCACAGAAGCAATGAAGAGCTCAGGTTTTTCTGTGCTAGTCTTGGTGAGCAGTTCCTTTTCTCAAAGAGTGTAATTCTCTGTGGACATAATCAGTTGTGTTTTAAAACTCTACAGCTTGACGATCGGTGGTAAGAGTGTGTTTGTCCAGGTCTAACCTTGGATAGCTTGGACAAACATAACTTGTATTATCTTCAGCAGAGCTACTGCAGAGCTACTCTCAGTAGTGTTGTTTTACCCTCTTTCTGAGTAAGTACTTGATGGGCTGTTTCATGTTGAGCTGGTAGCATCAGGTCCTAAAGGATGTCGAAAGAGTCTGTCCCAAGTATGGAGTTGCAGGTGTAACTCGGCGAAGACCTCAATGACCAATGTATGCAAAGGATGAAAAGCCTCAGTTGCTTCTTGCTGGTGAGGAAGTCTTCTGTCATCCCAGATAATTTTTGAGAATAAATGAATGGCTTTGTTTGCCATTATTTGAGAGAAGCCTAGCATGAAATTTGCTGGAAGAGTGCTCTGTTGACTTCTAAAATGACAGGCACCTGAACAGACTTTACTGTGCAAGAGTCTCAAAGCTCAGCAGCTCTGTGTAACAGCGTCCCAAGATATTGACCATCTGGGACTTTGAATGAGCACATCAGATATGCTGTTTTGTCTTCAGTCATTTCTCTAAACTGCCACTTTGCTTTCCCAGTGTGCCTTATCATCTGTATTATGTATTTTTTAACCATAATGATCTCAAAAACACTTACAGCCACTTAATCTGGCTGTGTTCCCCTGTTAAAGTCCTGTGTTAATCTGTGTGGATTTGTTATGGGGATGTAAATGCTGGTGGAAATCTTACAAGGGCATGTTTTTCTTGAGTGGGGAGACCAAGAGATTGCTGTTCAGTAAGTAAACAAAGAGAAATAATCTTTATTTCTGGCTTGATGTTGGGATTTCTAGCTAACCACTCTTCCAGGCGCACCTACTGAATGCCAGCAAATTCTTGTAGGTAAGGCAGGGCATCATGGTCCTTTGATAAAACAAAACTCGAGGGCTTGAGATATCATCAGCGCTGCTCTCCAACCCCCATCTGCTTATATTAGCTGATGCAAAACTGGTAGTGGTTGTATCGCTCACAGCATAAAGTAAATACCAGTCACGGCAGAACATTGATCTCTGTAGGAAAGGAATTGTTCATGGCATGTTGACCTGCCCTGAACTCCTGGGCAATCACAAAGCATTATTGATAGTTACAGCACAAACACAGTAAGCAGTACCTTTTGCTCTGTGCAAACATACTGTGCATGCTTGTGAGACCAATTATGAGTCCCAGTGAGTGAAATTCGTTCTTGTTTTGCTTATGACCTCCCAGCGTGTCCTCGCTTGCACAAGAAGTTTTTCTGAAGAGACTGATCGCGGGCTCTAGATGTTTGCCCCACCGTGGCTGGCTGTCCCTGCTAACCAAACACCTGTCTGTGCTAATAAACACGTCATGCCCAAATCTTGAAGAATAAAACAAAATGCCTGCCTTGAAAAACCAGGAGAGCCCCAAAAGCGTGTGTAATGTCTGTTTCGCAAGACCAGTCAGCCTTGATGTGTGGGCCTCTTGCCTTGAACAATTAAGTGCTCAGTGAAGATGTTGCAGACCTATTGGAAGTGCCTTTTGACCCTGCTTTCATCCATCTGGCCATTAATAGCTTGTTCAGGGATCCAGAGGATTTAGACCGACCAGCAGAAATTGCAGCTGGCCTGGTGGCTGTCCTGCTGCTTGCAGTTGTTGTTTCCTGGCTTCATGTAATAATTCATAAATAACCCTGCCTTGCTTCTGGAGCCAGTTGTGGGGTGTGCTGATTACACTGCTGTGGTTGACATCAGCATCTTAACTCTCATCATTGCAGCCTGGCTTAAAAACCAAATGTATCTTTTCTTTTTCGTGTCAAGAACATGATTAACTCCTCCTGTTTCTGTGCAAGAAACATGATGGGCCTGTGCAAGAAAAAAGTAATCCACTTGGAGCAGCTGCCTCCATTCTCCTGTGGCAGGACTGTGTTTCTCAAGATACAGGAGGGGTGCCAATGAAGCAATGTCTCTCCTGGGAGAAAGTTGGATGAATCATGTTAATGGAGCTCCAGCAGAAAGCTTCACCCGCAAAGGGTGGGGAGTAGAAGTTGATCTAGACCAAATGATGACTTAACCTTGCCTGAAAATTAAGATGTCATTCCTTTGATTCCCCCCCCCCCCCCCCCCCCCCGCTGGAAAACTGAAATATTTCCATGAAACCCAACATGAAAACTTAAGTGGTGTTTTTGTGGGTTTTTTTTTTCCTATCCAAAGCCTGCCTGTTGTAAAGCTCCCCACCAGCACTATTGGTGGGCCAGGGAATTTTCCGGGGCTAGCCTGAAGTTTCTATTAGGCAACGCAAGGCATTGTTGGGGGTTTTGTTTGATTGATTGTTTTTTTTTTAAGACAGCCAAGCAAAACAACTGGTGGTGAGAACTTTAGTACTTGATTTGTCTTTATAAAATTATCTGCAAAGTGAGAAGGCATTTTGCAGAGCTATCTGCAACTTGCTTTTAAAACTGAATTTCCTCTAATGCCATAAGTAGGAGTTAATAAATGGCTAGGTGTTTGTTTCATTTTGGGTGCCTAATCAGGTCTCAGTTTGTTTCAGATGAGACATGTTAAATTTATCCCATGACCCTGTAAATATAATCTTTCTTTCCATCCCTTAAATCACCACCCTCTCTTTTCAAACATTATTTTTTGTTCACCTTCCTGGCGTCCAGTTTTAAGTAAATATTTTAAACTTAGAGGAGTGTGATTCTCTGCTTTCTGCTCTCCTGGCTTCCTTGAGGACAGCAAGGGTTCCCACCAATTTATGCTGAAAGACTTGAAATCAGCTCCAAATTTCTTTCTGGCCTTTCATTTGAAAGCTATTTGGGTGGAGAACAACTTTTTGGCTATTTAGAGAGTGGAAAGGAGCCTCGGGGAATCTGTTTTTTTTCTCTTCGACAAGTGCCAGTAATATCATGCTTGGAAAACAATTACTTTTCTTTTTCTTTTCTGCCTCGCGAACTTGGTGCAGCTGAAAGGTGATGGAACAGACCCTGGAAATGAAAGGTCCTGCAGAAGTAGGAGAGGATGGGCCATCCTGCATGCAAAGGGTGGAGTGAGGTGGCTTCTTTGGCTCTCCAGTAAATCATATGTAACACTACCCATCAGATTCTGTGAATGACTTCAGACTGGCTTGGGGATGAAACAACACCAAGGGATGATATTTTACTTGCATTTTTAAAGCTCTAGGCAGAGTCTCTGGTCCAAGTCTGGTTGGTAGCATGTCAGTGTGCACTGGGAAGGCTTGTAACTGAGCTAGTAACTTTTTATGTTTTTAAGAGGGAATGCTTGGCTTTCACTGCTTCGCTAGGGGTTTCTTCGTGTGCTTTGAAATGTGACTATCTGTGAGGTAGTACCGGGGTTTTTTCCACCCCCTTCTCCTTAGTGACTTCCCTTTTTTGCATTTCTTGTCCTGCTTCTTCTGATTCAGGCTTAATTACACTGGTCAGCAGAGATGGAGTTGAAAAGGCCGCAGCTTTAAGTTGGATACTGTTTGTTGCATTAAAAGAACCGCTTAACTCCCCCCTCCATCAGACTTATGATATTAAAATCAATAATTCTCGCCTTCTTCCAATTAGTTTTATTGGTGCTAGCTGTCATGCCATGCAGAAAGGGCTCAGGTACTTTGACTGCAGTGCGCTTGATAGACTGTGCAGGTCCCTTCCTCACTGTGACCTCTGCTGATGGGTGGGAAATCTCCAGGACTGGTTTTCCTCATGTTTTTGCTGTTGTAGATGGAACTGATTGTTAAAAAGGAGGGTTAAGTTGGTCCTGCAAACGTATGTCTCAGGGAAGACAGGGGCTGAGAAGCAGAGATGCTGTGGTGACGGATATTTTTCATGAAGGAAAGATGCGTCTATTAAAAAATACTTGTGCTTCCATGCGTATAACCCCTAGACCGACTGATCAGCAGAGCAATCCCCACAGCACTGCGGGTTAGATGAGAAGAGATCATCCCAGAGCTCCCTGAGATCACCAGTGGTTGGGCACCTACCTGTAAAGCCACTGTAGGGAGACCGATCCATGCCTTTCTTCTCTCATTGCTGATCTGGAGGAGAGACGTGCTGGGAATGTCTATACTAGAAAGCTACTGTTAGATGGCATTGGTTGGCTGTGAATATTCATGTGCAACTTGTTTTTGGAGCAAAAGCGTGAGCAGGGCTGTGGTACTGCTAATTGCAATTGAAAGTGTTAATTTTCACACAGTAGTAAAAGAAATCCCAATTTGTGAAGATTTCACTTGAGTCAGGGCTGAAGTTCCTGACAGTTTTAAGGAGTGTAGATGTGAAATGCTGAGTTTGAATATTGAGTCCCTCTCAAAATACTCCATTTCATCTGAAAGAGTCCCAGGCTCTCTTAGTGTGTTACTTAGTCAAACCCACCTTTTTTTTTCCGAGAGAGGTTGGAGTCTCAACTTACTATTCAACTTACTATTGCAACTTTGTTTAGTAGGGTTTATACATTCTTAGATCAAACATTATACAATCTGACCAGGAATCGTGCAGTCACAGTGGGAGATGGGAAGAAGCAGCATAATTTGATCTATAAAAAAGGGATCATTTACATTAGAGCACAAGTTGGTTAATAAAAGGGGTTGTAGTGAAATAAAAAAATAAATATGTAGCTTTCCCTGAGCTGTGTTTAGAAATAGTTGCACTCAGATGGGGAATGTGGCGCTCATGTCTTACAGGAGATGAAGCCAATCTCTGTGGTAAGGGGCTACCCTGGGGAGACTTGTCTGGATTGAGGTGAGTTTTGTCTTGTCTGAGTAGATGCATCCTTGGTGAAGCTCCTGCCCTGTCCATGTTGCCAGGGCTCCTGGGCACAGCCCCATGCATCTCTGCACTGCAATGAGCTCAGCTGCTCTGCATTTTCCCTGGCAAAGCACAGAAGAAGGTGTCTTGTCCCTTTGCATGCTTGAGAGAAGGGCACGATGGAAAGGGACTGGAAAGACTAGAGGGATTTGACCAGATCCGTATTGCAAAATGGGGTTGGATAATGAATGCCAGCAGAAGGACTAAACTACATTTAATGCTTATCCTGAGATGAACCAGCCGTTGTAGGTTGGAAATGTGCAAGCTCGAGCTGGGGATAGCTCTGGGGACACTCATCAGGTGCAATAAAAGGTGATGTTTAAGGACCACTAAATCTTGTTACTATCCATGACTTGTTTGGGGGTTATATGTGTTGGATTCTTGTAAGGCAGCTTTGGACTCTTAAAGTGTTAACTTTGGTAAAAGTACCAAATTACTGTGGTTTGACTGCTGGGTGAATAGAGGATCCTCCTGAGCATTTGCTGGTCAACCAGCAGCTCCAGCCACATTGAGAAGCTGGAAAATTTGAGTGGGGTATGTGTTACAGGTCTGGGCAAAGGGCTGGTGAGTCAAACTGCTGCTTCTGGATCTGAGGTCTGGGAAGGAGGAGAGTTGGGGGGGATTTTCTACTTTTTTCTGAGGATATATTGCAGCGTGGGTAGAGAGCATCTCTCAGGCTCCCTTGCAGTACAGACCTGGGAAGTATCAGCTGGTTGAAAAATTGCTTTATCCAACAAACATTAAAAAAAAACTTCTGGAAGAGGAGAAAGGCTAGCTTCGGTGAAGGTAATAGTACAACTCCCCTTAGCATGAGCCAGGAGCAGGATTTCATCTTGGAGCTGCAGCAAGTACAACCAGCGTTTCTCCTGGACTGTAAACCAGAAGTTGCTGAGAGTTATTACGCACACGTGCACACAATAGTGCTCAGAGCCTGTCCGCTGAGATCTTTCCTTGGGGATCCATATAAAATACCTCTCACAAAAGCTGCCCTGTGTGCGAGCAGAGGAACTCCATCTAGTGACGTTAAAAAAGGAGGGGAAAAAAAAAAGCCCACAAAACGTTTTTCACACACATATACAGTCATGTACCTCTTATCTTACTGCCAGTCTGTTGAAGATATCAGTACAGCTAAACAGCACGCACTTACCATATGGGACACTAAAAATGCTGCCTGGGAAGTGCTTTCAGTCCCTGTTCTGAATTCTACCAATGCAAAAAAATGTCCCCTTTGTCATGGTGGTGAATGAATTTTTTTGTTCCCCTTTCTGCTTGGATTTATGTTAACCCTGGGTTTCAGCCGAGTTTGATCTCCTCACTTTATTGTATTGCAAACAGTAGTCAATAGCTCTTCAGCTTGAGATTGCCTGGATTTATTTTCAGGTCAAGTTAACTCTCCTTGACCCAAGTCTGAACCAAAATACATTCCCAGAAGATTCCCCCACAGGATATCGCATCCAAAGACAGAGTGACATTGTAATGAGTTCAAGGTTTCAGCTCAGTACAACGGAGTCCCTGTTGGTGTGGGGAAGGCAACTGAGCCATCCTTCTTATTTCAGAGCTGGGTCCTCTCCTGGGGCAACTCACAGCAGATTTTGTCATCCACCAGTCACTTCTCTTCATTGAACAATGTCATCGATTGCATTCCTGGTGTTTGTTGTTTGAAGGGAAGCTGGTCTCAGCTCCTTACATATGTGCTTGCATGGCTCTAACATGCATGCGTGGAATTTGGTGTGCAGGCTTTAAGTAACTGATGAGATGATCTGCATTCATGTTTTTGGTTTGGTGGTTTGTTTTGGTTTTTTTTTTTGTTTGTTTGTTTGTTTTTTTTTTTTTTTTTTTTAAGGAGAAGTGGGATGTCTTATGAGGACTGCCTGGCACAGAGGCAGAACCAACTGATATTGCATCATGAAGTAAAAACACCGCTTTGAAGACTTGGGACGAAATTGGAATGAAGTCATGAATTTATCGTGCATGATAAATCTTCCTTCAAAAGAAGGCAGCCTTATGTTTAGTACAAAAGACTGTTTATTTCTTCTATGGAAAAAGAAGTAGTAGTGTAATCGGTTAGGCTTAACTTTCCAGGGGCCCTGGACGGAAGCTAAAGCACAGGCTGCTTCCTCCTTGTGCTTGCATTGGATAATGCAAGTAGTCTAAGACCTGTCTGGCTTCCTACGGCATTGGGCCGTGAGCTGCTGCCAATGTGCCTTGCACCTAAAGCCAATATTAAGGATGCCAGCAACAAGGATTTCTACAGAAACTAAAATTGTCCAAGTGTTTGGCTAGTATAAACTGCTTGTCTCAGCTGGGAACCTGGCCCAGGTATGGAGAAAAATACAGCCTTATTAGTGTTTTTCATCTCAAGCAGGTAGTTGAATACACTTATGGCAAATACATAAATAACGTACCACTGATTTAATGTTGCATAAAGAGTCTTCGTGGTTTGTGTGTGCTGACTTTGTTGTTTTGACTGTTCATGGTTAATGTTTCATCAGCCCTTTTTTATTTTATCTAGTTATTTAATTACCTAGGAACAGTCCTCTGTGCAGTTTTGTCAGTGGGAGCAATGATGCGTCAAATTTCACACCTCATTGGGATGGATGGGAAAGTTTTTATCAAGATAGCTGGGCTGGCAAAGTAGGAGTTTGCATGTGTGTGCTCTCTTGTGCACAATGTCCTTTGCAATTTAGGTGATAAGCAAATCCCATCTTTTCTGATGGGCCAAGTTGAGTTTTCTGTGTCTGAGCTGGTTGAATGTGACATGGTCAAACTGGCATGAATGGTGCATTTATGGTGCAAGGGTGCAAGAGCTGCTCAGCAGTCACTGTTATTTTGTGCAGCAGAATCACAGAATCATGGAATATCTCAAGTTGGAAGGGACTCATAAGGATCATCACGTCCAACTCCCTGCTCCTCACAGGACTACCTAAAACTAAACCATATGACTAAGAGCGTTGTCCAGATGCTCCTTGAACTCTGACAGGCTTCGTGCAACGACCACTTCCTGGGGGAGCCTGTTCCAGTGACTGACTACCCTCTCAGTGAAGTAAGCTTAAGCTATCTTCTTGTCTTGTTCCTCTGGAATAAGCTGCTTTGGTGAGTTGTCACAGAGGAAGGACATGGTCATGTACGGAAACTTGTATGTGTTCTGAAGACCTTCCCGTAGCTATTATGAGAGCAGCCATATGGCAGAAGAACACTGCTTGGGATGATTGGGAGTGTGCTTACTGTGCTGCATGAATTTGATCTGAGCTCAGGTGTGTATGTGTTTGGTTTTTTTTTTTCTGTGATCCATAGCCTTCTCATGAGGGAAGATGTGCTCCAAGAGACGGTGGGGCTCGTCAAGGACTTGAGCATGGGCTGAGTGCCTGGAGAACGTGCACAGTGGGCAGGAGTCCTGTCCCAGTGTCCTCCACGCCTGGAGCCAAGCTGGAGGAGATTTGAACCTATATCACCTGTGGGGCTGTGCTGACCACCATGCTAAAGGTATGGATGGAGAAAGGGGGGAGAGATGCTCCTATTTCAAAGGAATACAAGATTTGTGGGGTCAGGAGAGAGGTGGGAAGCCAAAGGTGGAGTGTGACCGTAGCTGTGAAAGGGAGCCGCGAGACCAGTCCCACCCCATCATTGTATGGAAGCTGCCTGTTGTGAGGAGACCTTGTCTATACGCTGTGGCTGGCTGTGTGCAGGGTGCTCCTCAAATGTCTGTCAGATATGGTCCCTCGGGGGAGGGAGGTGTATATTGGCCTCGATCTGATTGCAATTTAGGCAGGAGATAGGTGTCACTCTGCTGCAGAGACTTCTAGGCATGTGCCACAGTAGGACTTGGAGCCTCCTGGAGAACAGAGACCAGGCACGTAGTGAGTCTAGATTGGGCAGCAGCCGAAGGAGGGCTTTGGTGAGCCCATGTTTTGCAGCTGGCCATCCAGTTCTACCCATATCCTGAGTGGCTGGACTGAGAGCCAGGAGAGCTCGGCAATTTCCACTGCTGAGCCAGAAGTGATCCAGGAGGATATGGCCAGATAGTTCCCAACCAATGAACATCAAACTGAATGCAGCTGTAATCTCTTTGTCTTCTCACCTGCCGTTGTTGTTTGCTAGCGGGCAAACAGTGACTGTTCACAACAGGCCCAGTGAAAAATTACCCTTTGTGTTCATTTACTTAACATTTTCAAAGAGTCGCGGCTAAATGAGGGTGACCTTCGTTCTCAGCTCCCATGCATGGGCTTAGCTCCAACAACTCCAGTCAAGCTATGCTGACTTTCGGCAGCTGGGACTTGGGCCCTGCTTTTAATGTTCGTTACTCAGTGCTCATGCAGTCAGTTTTCCTTGCCAAGATTATATTTGCTTTCCTTCCTAAAGGACTGCTCTAAATATCATACTTTAAAACAATATGTCTTTTTCCCCCACAGAGAACAATATGATATGCCACTGTTGAATTAATATGTCTATGAAAAGCGAATATAATCTCCCCAGTAGATCCCCTTTCCAAAAGATTTATGATTTAATGAATTTTTTATTTCTTACTGGCATGTAGTATTTAGTCGTTTTACACCTAGCAGAACTGTTTCCCATGGAAGCAAGCAAAGGCAGCGGGGGATCCTATCACCCTAATTCAAACTCCTTTCTTCCCTCTCTGTCCCCAGCGTGCCACTTGTAACCCTTGCTGTGATGCAAAGTTAGAGTCCGGCTTTCCGTAGCATGGCTTCTTCAAAACCTACCCCCAACACGTTAATGTCACCTTGCTAATTTGAGACAGCGCTGTGCAAAGAGGAGAAGTTTATGAATAGTGTTTATGTAAAAATCAATGCCTCTGAAAAATCGTCACAGCCGGCTGCTTAGCTGCTCCAGGCAGGATTTCTGGCTCAGGGTCCTATTTTATCTTCCTTGTGGTCATGCTCCAGCACGGTCTCAAATAAATGGCAATAATGCCTATGACAGTAGATTATGAAGCTGCAAATAACATCCATAGGTAACACCTTTATTTAGTGGAAGAGTAAGATGGAAATGAACTGTGAAGGAGAGAGCCATCTTCAATAATTATTAGCTACATGGGTAATATTCCTAATTACACCACCAATTGATTTATCCTAAAAGCTCTCATCGCCTTGAAAACGGTAAATTGATTGCTCTCCCGGCCCTTTCCTCAGCAGCTCCCACTGGGATGCATGCCATACCGGTGCTTGGCTTTTAGGAAGCTCGCTGGGAACGATGGCTGCAATTCCCACTGGGACTGATGGAAAACATGCTGCTGGGTGGCTGGATGGGAGCATTAACCTCTCTCCTGCTGCGTCTTTGGGGGAAAAAGACAAAGAAAGGTTAAAATCCTGGGTGGCCCAGTTGATGGAGACCCACGTGAAGTGCTGCATGCTTTGCATTGTCTCTGAATCAGCGCTGTTCACCATCACTTGTCAAGAGGTGAATGCTGATGGCAGTGTCCCTGGGCTGGACAGTCTGCCTGGAACATGCAGATCTCTACCAGCAGGTTTTCACAAGACTTTTGGTGTGCATTGCTTCAAACAGCAGATGCTGGAGGCCTGTGACATCCCAAGGAGCTCAGCTTTCCTGCTCCAAAATCTTCCACTTAAATTCAGTCCTTATTGTTGCGCTGGAGAAGTTCAAAATACAGCTTTGGAGCTACAGCATAGATGGAAACTAGCCCATGAGGGGCTTTCTGGAAAAAAAAAAAAAAAAAAAAAAAATCTCCTGAACCTTTAAACTAACAGGTGGGTGGTATGGAGGAGAAAGGGAAGTCCTGCACTGCGATTTCTCTTTTATTGCTTGGTTTGGTGGTTTAGGCTAGGTTAGGGGAAGCGGGAGCCTTGCCCTAGGATGGGTTGTGGTCGCCCTGGCAGCCTCTGCCTGCGCATCTCTTCCTTTGCTCCCCAATTTTAAGAAGTCAACTTCTTTCTGCCAGTTTCCCTAGCTGTAAAATAGGGTAACGCCATGTGTTTGCAAGAGTGAGCACAGCGTCCCAGGGCGTGCTGAGCATCCCACATAGCATCACTGCCATGCCCCTTGCCTTGACTTTCCCACCCTCCCAGGCTATGGCAGCTCTTTCAGTTTGAGGCACCTCCAGCTCGCTCCATCCTTCTGCAGAGGAGGACATTGGTCTCCTTGGAGCTGCCTTTCCCATGCTGCTGCAAGCAGGAGTAGTGCCTTTCCACAGTGCAGCAGTGGGGAGGGTACTTCTCCCTGCTCTCTCCCCCTTGCTTTCCTCGTCTTGTGTCTCTTCCAAACCGGACAGGACAGAGCTGGACAGGAGACCAGCCCTGTGGCTTTCCTGGGGGCTGCTGACGCTGCTTTACGGATGGCTTGGCATTAAATGACTTGATTGTTTTCTGTTGGTAGGGGAAGTGAAGCTGGGCAGTACCGCAGTCGCTGCCTGCTGGAAATTTGCCGCTTGTTTCCTTTCTGTCTGTGATTTCAGAGGTGATTCCTGATGTAGTCATCTATTTATTCCTTTTGTTAGTCTGGTAGCTTGTTCCTCCATCCATCATCCAACCGATACAGCAAGGAACGTGACCGGGAGAGGACAGAGAACTAGCTGTCTTGGAAGAGGGAGGAAATGAGCGCTGCGGTTTCATCCAGCAGCCCGCTGGCACTGGCTCCCAAGACTTCAGGAAGCTCTTTTTTACCTTCGTACACTTCACGGATCACAGCCTGATTTCCTCCAGGGCTCTCCCTGGCTTTATCGTCTCGATGTGGGTGTTTGCACTCCTGGCCGGCACATTGTTCTCCGCCTGCGCGTGAGGCTGCTGTTTTTGGACACCCGCTCGGTGATACTGCTCCCGCCTCACTCTTGCTGCACGCAAGTCCTCTCTTGTGTAATGGAGAAATGTTTCCCTTTGTCCCTTTTTGATATTTGCTGCGCTATTGAAATGCTCCCCCACCCAACACATATATGCACTTTGCCTTATTGGCTTTCTCTCACTCCAAAAAAAATCTTTCTAGCACTTAAAGCTGCCAACTTGTATTTTTTTTTTTTTTTTTAAATTTCTCTCTTGACTAGGGTAGGCAGGGCTGGGCGTTGGCTTCCATCTGCCTCCCAGTTGGAAAGGGAAGCCTTAAGAGAAAATGAGGATGCTTTCAGCCCACATTCCCAGTGCCAGCAGGGAGAGACTGTGGGGACTGTGAGAAATTCTTGATTTTTCTCCCCCCCCCATTAGTAAAAACTTGTGCTTTTGGAGAAAAAAAAATATATATTGCTGTAGTTCAGGCAGTTAAACAAAATATAAATGAAAAACAATTGGATAAGCAGTTAAAATAATAATCTGGCTTTCCGTGCCGTATTTTGCCCAACACCCTGTGCGTGCCCCTCCTGCTGTACCTATCTTCACGGGTCAGAGCTTGCCCTTAGGTGTGTTTATCTGCAGTGCTGAGCACGGTGGAGCCTTGACCTCGCGCAGGGCCTCCCGTGGTCCCTGCGGGGACAGCAGAGGCTTGTTGTGGAAGGACCTCAGGAAGAGCGCAGCGAGGCGAATCTGCTGCCCTGTGAAGGTGACCGATCCCTCCGCGGCACGTTGCCACAGATTCGTCCGTAGCAGGGTGAAGAGCTGCAGAGCTTTGCTTTCCCCCTTTCCTAAATATCTGGAGCCAACTCGTTTTCAATGAGTGATAGATTGCCTTGCCTGGATAGCTGTATCTACAAGGAGTTTCTGGTCGCTGGACTATCACATCTCTTGGGACACCTGCTTGGACTGGCTGTAACAGTGGTCTAATGGCAGCAGATACGAATTAATCACGGCAAGCAGGTAGCATCAACCCGCTGCTGATCTTATCTGGGGTGGTCAGCTTCTCCCCAGCTCTGCTTGCCGGGTCGTAGTGGGGTGTGGGTTTTTTTTCAAGACCGCGTTGTTTTGCTTACCGTCCAAGCATTTCACCCCTGAATGCCGAGCAAAATCTGGCTTTCATAACGGAAAGGGAATGGGCTCTGTCTCTCCTGCGTGAGGAACGTGCTTGCTATAAAAAGATAGCTGGAGGGAGGAACATGGAAAGGGCAGCAAGGGCTCTGCTCTCGGCAAATGCAGGAGAGGGGAGGTTGCCTGCAACTCCTGGACAGCCAGCAGTTTTGCGGTTGCAGAGGCTGGCCAGTATTTTTGGAGAGCTGTGGAAGAGATTGTACTACTTGATGTTATTTTCTGGCATGCTAAGTAAGGAAAAACCACTCTGCTTGCTTTTTTGGCCAAGTGACTCTGGAGTTCTGCTAGAGTGCCTTTATTTTTACTTTTTTTTCCCTAGGATTTTCAAAGCCTGATTTAGCCAAGTGCTTCAGTACATGCTTATTTTTAAACCTAATCCCGTCATTGTCTGAACTCATCGTGGTTTAATTCTGCCAACATCCATGGACTTGAGTGAGCACTCAGAATTCAAGTGGATGCCGAAATGCTTTGCTCACTGACAGCTGTGAAGTTTGGAGGACCCGTCTGTCCTCATCCAGGGAGACTGGGGGTCAGGGAGGGAGACAAGGTACCTTACATTGCACCCTCTCCATTCGTGCGATGGTGAGAGACCCCTCCTTCCCTGGCACCTAAACCCACGGCAGTGTTGTGAGCATGGTGGTGGATGGGATGGTCCAGGTGGCCTGCTTGGTGGCTTCTTGAGGTCTTGTTGCAGAGTGGCGCTTTGAGCCGGTGGCAGCCCAGATCTCGGTGGGGACAGAGGCACCACCAAACACCCAACAGGTCTGGCCTTTCTCCAGCATGTTTCTTTGCCACGTGCTCCCCAGGACACCCCAGTGCGGTATCAGCTGGGAGATCTTGGAGGTCTCTGGGGATGCATGGGGCCAAGCTGGGATACAGCACCAGGTGAGCACCGGGCAAGCTTCAGTGTGTGCTTGGAGCTGCAGGAGGTGTCATATCTACAGCTTAATCTTCTCTTTGCTGGCAGAAAAGCTGAAGCTAATTGTACCTTCACTTGCAGGGTTGTAAATTTGATGCATTTGATTCCGCTCCATGATGGGGGCAGAATTAAGGCATTGTGGGCTGAGAAATGGAGCACAGTTAAAACAGCAATCTCTTTTTTTTTTTCTTTTTCTTTTTCTTTTCTTTTCTTTTTTTCCCCCCAGAATTAAGAGTGCTCTGCTGACAACTAGGAGTCCTTTTAACGTGCACCCTCGCCCTTCCTAAATGTGTCCCTTCTGCCACAGAATAAAATGTCTCGTTTTGCCACATCCCTGACTTGCTTTAAGCTTGAGAACTTGTGTTAGGCACTTTCATGGGAAAACATGTTCTCTTCTTAAGCATGCATTTGCCAGCAGGTTTTAATGCAAGCTTTTAATTGCCTGTGGAAATAGGATTAAGCATCTTTGGGGAAACAAAATACATGCTTTCTGGGGGTGTTGAAGCCCTCGGGTTGCAAGTTCTAGAACGCCTTGTATCTTCCAAAAAGTGCCGGTTAAAATGTGTTAGGTAACCTGTTTCTCCTGGCTGGACAGTGGCTCAGTAATGACGAGGTGATTTAGGCTCTCGGAGCCGTACGTGTCGGTGTGTGCTCTGGCAGCAGGGAGCCAAGCTCTTCGGGTTATCTGGTGTTTTCGGAGCAGCTCAGCGGTACGTGCGTCAGATCCCTCGGAGCTGTCAGCACCGTTGGCAGGCTTCAGCAAGTTGTATCATGCGGTTGTTGTGTTGGCAGGTAGATTATCATCTAATCCTAGTTTCTTCCCTGTGACAGACAGACAGCCTGACCCCGCTGGAGCTGAATACAGACCCCTACCCCCTTCCTCTCCACGGGCCATTTTAATTACCTGCCTTTCCTGTGCTGAGGAGGAGTGCCAAGGAGTGGATTTTCAGTTTTAGTTAGCGAGTTTCTGGCTTCGCGTCACTTTTCCTTGGCGTTAATTTTTCTTGCCCTGGGTAAGGGAGTAGACATGAGAATCTGCTGCCTCCCCTTGACTTGTCTTCTCAATATTTTATAGTGGCGGGGGAAAAAACAAAACAAACCAGAAAACAACAAGAAACCTGCTTTTCTTTTTTCTTTTACTTTTAAAGTTAATTTTAAAATGTATTTTATTTTTTTACTATTTTTTCCTATCTTTCCTATTTTTTCTTTTTTTTACTATTTTTTTCTTTTTTCCCCCCATCCTGGTCTCAGCCCCCTTTTCCTCTCTCCTGCCACCGGGTGCCTGAGGCTCCCTATCCCCCCAGCCCTCGATCCTTTCTCCTGTCAGTGTTAGCGGAGACCAAAGAAGAGCCACGCTCGCATGTTAACCCCTTTCCCTTACCGAGGTGCAACGGGGCGCCCCGGCCCCGCTCCCTCAGCCCGGGCCGAGGCGCCGCCGCCGGCGGCTGCCGCCGGAGCTCGCCCCGCGGGGCCGGGCGGGGCCGGGGCGGGCGGCGGGGCCGGGGCCGCCCCCGAGAGGCGGTCCCCCGCCGCGGATATAAGGGGGCGGCGGCGGCGGGTAGCGTTCAGTCGCTCCGCCGGCGCCGGGTGATCAGGCTGCGGGAGGTAAGGGCGGGCCTAAGGGCGCGGGAAGCGGAGCCTAAACCCGGCCGGGTTCGGAGGGGCAGGGGGGGGAGCGCCCCACGGGTGTCCGTGTGCCCCCACCCGCGGGCACAGCCGCGGGAGGCTGGAGCAGCGTGGCCGCCGCAGCCTCGGCCCCAGCTCCCCGTCGCCCCCCTCGGCTGCATCCCAGCCCCTCTCGGGATCACATTTGGGTGGTGGTGGGGAGCCTCCTCTTCTCGCACTCCACCTGGTTTTCCCGTGGCCAGGTTAGTGGGCTGGCACACCTCGCCGCGGCGGGGGTTGGTGGCGTGCTGGGAGGGTCTGAGATTTTGGAGTTACCTGCTTTGATCCACTGCAGCATCCCGCCACTGTCCCAGCACTGAGCGCTGCTCGCTTCTGGGTGCTCCTTTCCCCTGCGTGCCTAGGTGTGATCCAGAGCTGCGTGGCACACCTGTTCCCCCCCCCCTTTTTTTTTTCTTTTCAACTCAAAACTGCAGAAGAGACTTTAAATGTGCTGGGTTCAGTCTTGCAAAGCCCCTTGCAGGCATGGGTAGCCTCTTGCAGTGGCCAAAAGGCCTGGAAGAGGCTGTGCTGCCCACCGTCCCATGCTGGAGAACCAGGCTGGTCCTTTGATACGGGAAAGGTGAACGTGCATAGGTGACAACTCGACCAGCCGTCCTGGCTTTTGCTGGCATAGCTCATTTTCTCCTGCACTCGGGAAGGGCAAAGCCCAGTTAACCTGCGCCCCTGAGCTGCCTGGAGGCAGGTCTGAGTGCAGGCAGGACTGGGCTGCAAGATGCTCTGGGTGGAAGAGGGGGTGCTGAGAAGTTCCCAAAGGTGTCGAGGGCTTGCATGCTGCCACGCGGTGCTAGGCTGCCCTCCTAGGCAGGGATGGTCGTGCCTATTTACTTTTTCACAGCCTGCAGCGGGTCCTGGGCAGGAGGTGGGATGGGGAGGGTGCAGTCCTGCAGGCTGCATCGGCTCCAGGGACATCTCTGGGTGTCTGGAGCAGGATTATGGGTGCATCTTCTTCCCTTTGTGCCATAACTCCTGCGAGCTAGCAGGGACTGGCCACAGCACACATGCCTGCTGGGTGAAGGGGTGATGGCCTGCAAGAGCTTTGCAGCGTAGTGGACACAAAATGCAGTTCCAGCTGCCTTCACAAGTTTTTAGGATATTGTGCTGTCTGCAGAGAGCGCTAAAGGTATTTTTTTAGGAGCACAGAGTGGCTTTATTGAGTTTGTCTGGTGGGTTCCCCCCACACCTCCCAGCTAATCTGGGTGGGAATTGGAGCTCGGGTTACAGCAGCTAATCCCAGACTATAGAGAGCCCGGCTGTGTAAAGCTGTAATCTCTGAATATAGCCATCTTTCCCAGCAGGGCTTTGAGCCTGGGAGGCCTTATCGGTTTCAAATTTTTATTACTGCACTGGGGACGTGAAAGTGCACAGGCATGCGGGCGGCCCTGGACAGATGGATGCACGTGCATGCAGCAGACCTGCTCTTGGAGTGGAGGCAGGCTGAGATTTGGGCTGAGCATTGTTTGTCTTCAGTAAGATCCCCAGGGTGGTTGTGAGTGAGCAGCCAGGATGGCGTTGCCCTCTTCTAGCTGCTGTCCTAGGCTGGTGGCCATGGTGTCCCCAGCACTGCTGTGAGTCCCAGCTTCAAGGGCTTTCTGCTGCCCTGTTGCTGCTTCCTTGCTTGCCCTCGCTGCCTCTCTGTCGGCACTGGTCATCTGACACCCCACAGTCAGGTCTGAGTTTCTTCTCCATTCAGGGATGTGCTGGAGGCTTGGCAGTGGGTGGTCACAGCCCCATCCTGGAAGTTGGCTTGAGCTGGGGTCTTGAGATGTGGAATGAGCCCACCCCCCTTGTTGGACCACATGTGTTCCCAGAAGATGCCCAGGCCCACCCGTGCTACTTCTGTGGGGTGTTATGGGGGTAGCCTAGTGCTCTTCCTGCTCTACTTGCCTCGCTGTCCACAAATACCAGCAGGAGACATTGGCCTGTGCCACAGGGCTGGGAGTTTTGTGGCTTTTAGGGAGTTTGCTTAGTTGCTGTGGGGTTTTCAGATACAGGGATTTGCGGATGGTGCTGCTTCTTCCTGCACTTGAGAGGCCTTGAAAAGTGTTTGTGCTGGGGATGCAGCAGTAGTGGTGGGACCCTGGATGAGGTCTAGCAGGAGACCCATCCCTCTGTCCCACTTGCAGCCCTGGGCTGAAGCGAGCGTCCTGGGGAGCTGCACCTGGGCAGCGCGCATCCCTGCTGCCTGCACTGACCGGGTGGTACAGGCAGCTTGAGGGGGGCCTGCGTCTCTGCAGGGGGCAGGATCAGTCCTTCTGTCCTGCGTGGGTTAAACATGGGTTTAACGTGGGTTCAATCACCCTCTGCTTTCCTGAGCTGGAGATGGAGGATCATCTATCCCAGGACAGAAAGCTGCCACTATCTCTGCTCCATCTTTAGCCAGTGTTTTAGCAAAATCCATGCTGAATTTGGTTTGAATCTCAACTCCGTCTTTCAGCAGGCCAGCAGGATGAAAGCCTCCAAGGCTGCACAGGTTTGAAGCGATAGGCTAGATCTCCTCCCGGGGCCAATTTGGGCCCTGTTTGTGGAGAGATTTGATCTCCCCTGGATGTGTGCACGGCCCCCCTCATTGTTAGCGCCACCAGCTTCCCCTCCACTGGGACAATAGTGCCTTGAGTCCTCCCCAGTAATCTCCCCCCTTATCTCCCTTGTCTTCTGTAGCCTGTATCCCTGGCAGGTGGGGAAGGTGGGAGGTTTGGGAAGAGCCAATTATGCAGATGGAGGAGGAGAGGTGCTGTGTGAACTGATGTCCCTTTTCGGGGATGGGGGGTGAGAAGAGGATGTTCAGCACAGGAGCGTGTCCGAGCTCTTCCCTGCTTGCTGTCCCCTCCATGCTCCCATAAGCCCTGCCAAGAGGTCCTATGGTGGGGTTGAGGATGTTCAGAGATACAGGTGGCCTTGGCAGTTGTTTCCCCCTGTTGCTCTCTCTGGCCGCTCGCTCATGCTGGCGTTGTGCCTAGGGCTGGGGCGGCATCAGGGGTTACCTCTCACTGCTGGGGCTGGGGGCATGGGGAAGAACAAGGTGGCCATCATTCAGGATGCTGGAAGTGTCCACGGTGGGGACTACGGATGGGCTGGCTGACCCGATGCTCTGGCTCAAGTGAAGCCATGGGGGAATGAGATGGGGTCCCTCCCTTGAAAACCCACCTCTCCATCTTTATTTTGGCATGCCCCAAGCCGGAGCCTGCAGACATGAGGCTCCAAAACTTGCTTGGCTGAAGCATGGCGGCCATGGGCCAAGGCAGCCGGCTGCTGCTGTGGGTGGTACTGTTGGCCCTGTGGGGTGGCAGGGTCCCAGCAGGGGAGCAGGATTTTTACACTGCCCCAAAAGCACAACGGTAATTAGCAGCCCAGCTTTGGATTTTGTGTAAGCCATGTGGGTCTGCTGGGGCCCTTCCTTCTGCTGGCAAAGAAGTTAACGAGGAACCCCTGCTTTGTCCTCTGCCTGCTGATGGAAGAAGGCACTGAAGAGGCAAGAAAAGTAGATGTGGAAAAGCAAAAGGGTGGGGAGGAAGCAGTTGTTGTGGAGCCAGCTGTGAGGGGGGAGTGTTTCGTAAATCAAAGCGCTCTCCTAAAAAGAAAACTTAAGCCCAGCAGATCTACTCAGCGGTCAAGCTCTGACTTTTTTTTTTTTTTCTTTTTTCAAAGCTACATGATAATCGTTAAACACAGGGGATGCTTTGTAAAATAGAATTGAAGGGAAGAGGGGAAGACGGAGCAGGATTTAAATTTAAAATTGGATGAGGGTACAAAGCCCCTTAGTTCCCCATTTCTGCTTAATGCAGCTGGATCTGGGCTTGACAAGATGCTGACCAGAGCTTGTGGTAAATGTTTTACGGTACCATGTATCAGCCAGATCAATTCTACTATGCTTGAGGGAGTGCAGATAAAATGGCTTAAAGATTCCCCTGCTGAAAGGGATAGTATCATCATTTATGCTGGAGAAGACAGATCTAGTCGCCTGACATTTATTTGGCCACGGTGTACTTTGCGGATTTCACACCCAGGGACGATAGCCAACCTGATGATGTCAGATGTGAGCTGCAAGGGGAAAAAAAAAAAAAATCACACAAAAAGCTAATGCTGTTCTTCTTTTGTCAACCAGATGAGTTTTGCTATATGTCTGTTTTGGTTGTTTTACTCCATGGATCTCTTTAATGGAAAGTGCCTTATGAGAGTAGGACATCACTAACACAGCGTCACCTGTATGTGCTTTATGGTATGAAGATGGCAGCAGAAATATCTCTGTTAACTTAGGTCGTTTCTTTTGATCCTATTTTGCCTGTAGGTCACTTGAACTCCAAACTGAGCGAACATGAGCGCACTTGATTTTGCTTCCATCCTTGATTTTCTGGAAACGGCCAACTTGACAGAGATCAACTGGACGTGCAACAACAGTGATTGCATCACGGTTGATGCGACAACGTGCCCTGGCATGCTCAACAAAAGTGCCCTGCTGTACACCCTGTCCTTCTTCTACATTTTCATCTTCGTCATAGGGCTGGTGGCCAACTCAGTTGTGGTGTGGGTCAACCTCCAAGCCAAAATGACCGGCTATGAAACCCACCTCTACATCTTTAATTTGGCTATTGCTGATCTGTGCGTCGTCATCACCCTTCCGGTGTGGGTCGTCTCCCTCGTCCAGCATAACCAGTGGCACATGGGAGAAATCACGTGCAAGATAACTCACCTTATATTTTCCATCAACTTGTATAGCAGCATCTTCTTCCTGGCATGCATGAGTGTGGACCGCTACCTCTCAGTTGCCTATTTCACCAATTCCAGCAATCGCAAGAAGAAGATAATCCGCCGCTGCATCTGCGTCTTAGTGTGGCTCCTTGCCTTCTCTGCGTCTCTCCCAGACACCTATTATCTCAAGACTGTCTCTTCCAACAACGAAACCTATTGCCGTCCTGTCTACCCAGAGGAGAGCTTCAAAGAGTGGTTGATTGGCATGGAGCTCATCTCTGTTGTGCTGGGCTTTCTTATCCCTTTTCCCATCATTGCTCTCTTTTATTTCCTCCTTGCGAAGACCATCTCCGCCTCCAGTGATCAAGAGAGGAAGAGCAATGGGAAGATCATTTTCTCCTACGTTGTCGTATTTCTCGTCTGCTGGCTACCCTACCATGTAGCTGTCCTGCTTGACATCTTCTATAGCCTCCATTTCATACCTTTCAGTTGTCAGATGGAGAACTTTTTGTATGCCACTCTTCACATCACTCAGTGTTTCTCTCTAGTCCATTGCTGCATCAACCCCATCCTGTACAGCTTCATTAACCGCAACTACAGATACGAGCTCATGAAAGCCTTTATTTTCAAGTACTCTGCCAAAACTGGTCTCACTAAACTTATTGATGCTTCCAGAGTGTCAGAAGCAGAGTACTCTGCTCTGGAGCAAAATGCCAAATGACTGCAGCCCCATAAAGAAACCTCCTTGACTCTTTGATTATTTTTTTTTTTTGTGTGTTGTTGGTTTGTTCCCCCCACCCCCTTCCCCTCTGCTTGTTATGAACGGGGCATGAATTCCAGCCTACAAAAGAGAAATAGAAAACACTTAATTTAAGAGTAGAATCAGGTGCAAAATGGAAGTGGTACCAAAATTAAGCCTTTTGGTGGTGTGTGTTTTTTGATCTCCTCCTACCCCAGTCTGGACTTCTCAACAACGCTATGCAAATGGAAATGACTTTCTAGCAGACAAAGCCATTGTGTACCATAGATAACATGCATTTCCAGGATAAGCTTTTTCTTCCCTGTGTAGATTCCCTCTCGTCTCCTTGTATATGTTATATATATGTGTGTTGTATTTAAAAGCTCGAGACTTTATTTTCTGGCTCTTGGTGTACCTTATACAATTGTAATTTGAAAGTTAAATATATTTTTATCATGTATTTGAAGTATATTGCTGATGAGTGTATCCAGAGTGCTGTAGTCTGAGTGTTAGATTGCCATTTGGTTTAAACTATTGTAGGTAAGAGGATGCCAATAATTAGCAGTATGGAAGTGATCTCTTAGGTGCATCCTTCCTGGCTGGCACACTTTATTGACCATAGCTTTATGTGGTGGTCATATCCACATGTCTGGAGCATGAAATGTATGTACTGTAATATAGTTACCATCATGTTAAAATTAACAGTATTGTAAGAGTTGTTAACTCCTACGCCTGTATTTCACAAAGCTGTATCCTTATGCACAGAATGAATGATCTTACTTCTGAGAGTTGTCTCTATTTGTAAGTTATTTTTGTAAAATAAAGATCTGGGGAAAAAAAAAAATCTATGCCTACCAGTGATTTGACTTGTCATCTTCCTCCTCCTCAGAAAAAAAAGCCAAAAAGAAGAAATCCCAAAGTCACCTTCTCTCCTTTGTTTGGTGCGGAGCAAACAGGTCAGTCTGTATTTTCCTGATGTTTGTTGACGGTGGGCAGAGACCATTGAATGGAGGAATGTGAGATGGCAGGGTGCGTGGCAAGAGGGGACGGGGTGGGAGGAGCGGGTCTGCGGAAGGCTGTGCTGTTTGGGAAGGTAGAGCTGATGGTTTTATAAGGTGAAAGCTGTTGGGAGTGATGAAAGGCTGTCTCTGTAGCTTAGGAATAAACACGTAGAAGGAAAATATGGAAGTGCACAGATGGAGCTGATATTTGGACTAATCCAGGTTCAGTCCTCTGCAGTGTTTGCTTGCACTGGAATTCGGGGATTAGCAATCCTGACAGCATTAAATCTCTTTTTATCTCTTCTTCTCTTTGTGTTGAATTTGCAATGCCGAATTGCCAAAGCGTGGGGCAGGATTCAGCCGCTGCGGGATGTACGAAGTAGATCTTTAAGCCAGCAAATTGTGGTCATCTTAGTCTCAGGACAAGGTAACTAATGTTCAGTCAATGTCTCACAGCCATCGCTGACTTGCTGTTGCTGGTTTGCATGTTTTGCAACTCTGGTGCAGTGCGAACTGCTTTACTGTGAAGGCTACCCTTAAATTCCTGTTAAATCAAGGCATGCCACTATCCCTCTGAGATCCCAACAACCAGATAATTTTGTAATGACTGTATTTTGTTTCTTTCTATATGTTGCATTACTGCTTTCTCAAAGATGATCTTAAAAAGTAAATGTTTGCCAACTTTGCAAAGTCTACTATCCCCTCCTTGTGCTTGGTGTTTCTGAAAAAATACTGGTCCATCCCAAATGGAGGAGCCGGTTGCAGAGAAGGGCTGCCAGCATAACTGTTACAACGTCACTACACAAGTATAGCCTTTTGTGCGGACGCTTCTTATAAGAGATGATTATTTGCAGATTCCTATAAGCTTTTCTTAAGGTACTGCTGAATTGCAAGGAAAGTGCTCCTTCATGCTGATAGTTAAGATTGGAGGTGGTGTGTTAATACTGAGAAATTAATGTTCCTGATTTAGCTGGCGTTACTTCCCATGCCCCAGCATCCGTATTGTTTAGCTGTGTCCTCCCCAAAGGTGCTGGGTACAGCTCTGGCATCTGGCTCCTGTGTGCTGGGGCGTGCCTGCAGGGTATTTCTCAGTTTATAGCAGTATAAATAGTTCAGTTCAGGTCCCATCTCAGTATGATGTTTTCATGCCATGCTGTAGCTGGTTTGGAGATTTGACTTGGCAGAAGCTCACAACTTCTTTTTTTATCCACAGTTTGGTACTCGCACTGTGGCATCAGCTGTGGAGATCCTGGGCAGTGCCGAGTGTCGGGGAGGTCCTGCAGACCTGCTGCGTAGACTGGACTGATAAAGTCTCCAGGCCTCTTCCTTTGGGAGATGAATCATGGTGTGATGATGCCTTTTCCAAAAGCGGGGTCGGACTGAGAGAGCATGTAAAGGTCGGGACTGCGACCCTTGCTGTCAACAGCTGTAACATCACACGTGCAGGTCCTTTCCAGCTCCTCGGATGGGAGGACTTGGGGCTGAGCACCCACCTTGTCTCCCTGGCTCTTGAAAGGGCAGGTGGAGCTGGCAGACAGCGTTCTCCCTTGGAGCAGCACCAGGGCCTGGGAAGGGCGCATGAGGTCCTCTCTGGGGATCGGCACTACTTGTGTGGAGGTGGGCAGCCCCGAGGTGGCCGTGACTCTGTGAGAAGGGTGGTAGTGGGCAGATGATGGGAAATCAGTGGAGGGCAAAACAGTACAGAGGGACACAAGGATAGAGTTTGTCAGTTGTTGCATATTTTTCATTAGGACTTGTTTTCGTGCAGAAAATTCTCAAAAATTGAACTTTGGTAGAGGTATAATAGGAAAAGACATATGTATATGTTCTAGGAGGCCTTCCTCATGGCTGTGTGTGACACAGTACCCTAGCTGGTATTTGCACTGAGACCAAAAAAGTGGGTTTGGACCCCTTGGAGTCTGATACGAGGGAATTTATCAGCAGATAACAGGTGAGTGAAAATACATGTCCTCAGGTAGATGTGTCTGTGACTTAGTGATTGATGCGATGGCTGCTGTCAGCTTGTCTGGGCAAATGTCCTGACCCTGGAGCTGGGGGTGTTATGAAGGCTCCCTGCTTCTTCCCGCTGCAGGGTGGTGGCTTTGGGGCAGGACTGGTGGGCTGGCTGCCTGCACCCAGGGATCTCCCTTGTTCCTCTGACAGCTACAGATGTACATAGGTGTTCAGGTCTTGCCTTTGCAAGGAGGTCAAATGCACTATGTGAAGGCCTCAGTGGAAAAATGAGTAAAAATCGAACATAACCCATGCTGGAGCAAGTCCTCCTGCTTAACTCCTGGATTTTATGGCTGAAAGCATCCCAGTGCTGTCAGATTCCACGTGTCTCGGAGGCAGGCACTGAGCAAATAAAAATACATCTGCTCTGTGAGAAAGGATTTTTTTTTTTTTTTATATATATAGAAAGTGTAGTCCTGCTTTACTGTTACTTAAACACAGATTTCCTTTTATGAGCCATAAACGACATTCAGGTGCAGCACAGTGACTTTAAATCAGCTCCTCTGGCAACCATCTAGATAATGTATTGTAAGAAAAGCCTAACTGGCCTGTTTCTCCTTTGGCTAATTCATCGTTTCAATGCTGCTGACTTTAGATACTAGCCTTTCATGAGTTCACTGAGCGTAAAAGCCATTTAAAGTTCCTAAGAAGCAAGAAATAACTCAGCTGTGAGCAATATTTAAGCACGTGGCAGCGGCAGTGCTGCCAAAGCCAGCTCTTAATCTGTTTCAGAGAGTTTCTTGATAGAAGAGCTGGGCTGGTACTTTGAGAAATGGGGCTCAGCCCCTGTGATGGGGTGTGGGGCTGAGCAGGGCATGATGCAATGGGGGTGGGTTTTGGGGGGAACTGAGGTGTACGGAGCCCAAGGTTTGCCTTTAGCCTCGCCTCTCCATTACAGTGTGTGGCTGAAGAGCATCTGAGCCAGAGTGTGCTCTGATTTACACCCTAGATTTATAGTAGGATAATGCTGCTGATTTAAAGGGAGCTATCCAGGATTTATAGGGCTTTTTATAAGTAGGATCAGGAATTTTAGCCATAATCCTCTGCAAATGTATGGGTGTGAGTACAGATGCGCGCATCTGCATCATTAATGCAACGTAATACCTATGTACAGCAGTAATGCAAAGACATAATAATAGTAAACCAACAGATAGTAATGACGTGAGTTTGCTTTTGCAAAAGTACTTGCATTACAGGGTTATAATATGGTTCAAACCAGGCTCACAAAGATCCTGTGATGGATAGTCCAGCTGTAACCTGAAAGCATGTGGCTGGCTCTTCTAACACCCACCGTCACAAGAAGAATCAGTCTCCTTCCATTTTGGTAGTAGCTGTTTGAAAACAGTTCACTTTTTTCTTGTAAGTTTTGATCTATTTGGTTTTCTGGGATTATGTGGAATATATGCAAGGCCTTAGCTAAAGGCCTCTATCCTGCATATGTTATAACGTTATATTACCAAAGAGATACCAACATCCCAGTGATGCTGTGAATCCAGGGAGACCACTCAATCCTATGGCTACAATATTGAGTAGGATGCTCTTCATCACTGGAGTAAGAGCATCAGAATAAGGCCCTTCTGGTTATTTACCTTACCAAGCAGGTATATATCTTTACAAGAAAGTGCTGGGAAATCCACCAGATCCTCTGCAGATGCCAGTGGGCTTAGCTCCGATGTGAAGTATGAAATCGGTGCAACTCAACAGGTCCACTTCAGCAGAGGGTCTGGGCCGCTGTATGTCGTACACTTCTTGACATCATCTGTTTTTAAGCCAGCTCTGATGATGGATGTTTTTACCTCGCGCCTCTAGGTTAGGGGGGAAAAAACCCAAACCCCTATCGTGTTTGCTGTCTGTACAGTGCTATTTCCAGACTAAAGAAAAAGAATTAAATTACATTTTAACAGAACAATACCGACAACAGCAAAGGTCAGGAAACTTTTAAGTGAGGTCACCCTATCGATTGCAACAGTGAAAGGATAGACATCAAATACTTTGCCGTGAAAGGCTGAAAAGAAGTAATTCAGCATGATATATTGAAACCCAAGTCTCTTTCATATGTTGCAGAGCCTCTGACATAGCAGGTTTACTATTCAAGCTGAGATATGTTGCCTTGCCAACATATATTCTGAGTTACCCAAGCAGATTTAATGTTTTCGCAGTAGTGACTTTTCCCTTTTTTGGGGGGGCACTTTTCTTTTTCTTTTCAAAAAATTGTTGCAGAAGATTTCAAACCTACCTAGGAAATGACCTTAATCAATTTAGTTCCACCGACAAGTATGAAAACTCAGATCTTTCTTTTTGCTTTCTCTAAACATCGTCTTGCTTGCATTGAGTAGGGTGACCAAGTCACAGCTTGATAGAAAAGTGCGTTTTGTTTGTTGTGTTGGTTTTTTTTTTATCCATCCAAGTGGCAGCTTCGTTTTATCCAGAAGGATTGATGTGACTGACAAGTGTTTTGAATTTCTAAGCTCCAAGGTCTCAAAATGCATGAAAAGTGAATGACACACACACAAAAATGTAAATCTTTGGAAAACAAGCACCAACTACACACCAAAAATACCAATTCTGCGAAAGGGTGACAGACACTGCATTCATTCTTTTTTTTTTTTTTTCCCCCCTTTTTTTTTTTAATAAGTCAGTGTTTCTGGGCCACCTACAGGCACATTTATGTCTTCTGCAGTGGGGAATCGGGATGCACAATAAGCCAAAGTCACGGTCGTCGTGCGTCAGGGTGCGTCTATCTGCATCTCAGGGTTACGGCTCCCATCACTACCAGCTTGCCAGGATCTGTTCCCATCGGCTCCATATCCATTGGGGTGGTGCTGTGGATCTTAGTCTGATGGGCACACGACACTTGAATATTCTCATTATTTAGGGCTTGGGTTGCAGGAGTCCCAAGACAGTGAAACCATTGAGCTAGGCTGTGCAAACACAGCCGAGGGCAGTGCCTGACCCACGGAGCTCACATCCCAACCCTGTTGAAGGTGGGTAAGGTGGGCTTTGAGACGGGGGAGCCCTGCTGGTCCCAGCACTTGCCTGGTGTGCACGGGTTGGTGGGGGGTCCCAGACTGGGACTAAAGCGTCCCCTGGTCTGTCCCCAGACAGGCTGTGCTGCAGGCTGCTTCGGTTTAGGTCTGTGGGATGCTGTTTCCAGAGAGCACAAGATGTGAAAGGGAAGGAAAGTGAAATTTCTGGTCTCCCGACCAGGGAGCTGGCATCTCCCTTCCTCCAGGCACCCCATCTCAACCTTGTTGTCACTCCCTGTCCTGGGTAATGACTGGGGCAAAGTGGATTTGCTCAGCTTGGGATTATCCATTGAGCCATATGAACCTCCTCTGGGACAGCATTTTAATATTTTTGCCCCCTTTCATCAAGGACGGGTAAAATGTCTGAGACCACACCACCTGAATGCAGGACGTGACTTCACGAAGCAGCCTGTGAGCCCTCTGCGGCATGGCCACACTCCCTCCTTGGCTCTCTTTTTCCACATGGCCTCACTCTAAAACCAACGCAGGATAAAAGGTATGGGAATCCTGCGCTGTGTGGAGGATGCAGAGCCCTTGAAGACATGGTCCGGAGCTCTTGTCTCTAACCCAGCCAACTTGTTCCAATGGCTGGCTTGAATTTCAAGGTTGCTCTGTTGCTTTGGTGGGAGGCGAGGGTGGCAATTTTATAAAGAAGAGTGGTGATGGAGAGAAAGTTTTTCTTCTTATTTCCTGTCCCGTCTGGCCGGTGAATGCGGTGTTTTTGGTTGAGGGGTTCGAAGGAGCAAGGGAGGCAGTCAGTTGGAAATGCCAATTCTGCAAGCTCCCGAGAGCCACCGGCCGCTGCTTCCTCTTGGTTCAGCTTGACCGGTTCATCATGGGCCCGAGGTGGCTGCTTTAATGGGAAGTTGGCCAGCGTAGGAGAATCTGTACCTTCCCTTTGCAGCAAATGAATAAAAAGCTGGAGCGTTTTGGAGTTCTCCTTCCAGGAGAGAATAGCCCTCATTGTAAGTCTGGAGAATAAAATCGCAAAGAGAGAGGGAGACTCTTCCCCGTGCACGCTCCAGCTCTCTTGGCTGAGAAGCAGCTTTGCTCTGCACGTCTCGGCCACGTTTGATTTTTGGCATTACTTGAGACTTTCTAAACTTCGCCTGAGACTCGTGTCTTTCTGTGGAGGTGAACGCCAGGCATTGTTTGTTTAATCTAATTAGGGGATGAGGGTGATGGAGCCTAGGAGACCCTTGGGAAAGGATGAAAAGTGGGTGTTTAGTGAGAAAAGCATCAGCAGCCCCAATGGCTTGCTATCACAAGCTGTTCTCTGGGCACCATCTCAGCTCTGCCTGTCAGCCCCATCACCCCTTTGCACCTGGTGATCTCTTGGTCCTTCTTCTGCAAAAGATGCTTCAGGATGAAAGCCTGTATTTCAGGTTGGAAAGTCTCTGACAACATCCTGAGAGTCTGAGAGGGGTGACTGCTTGGCTCAGCCCCTGAAAGTGTGGATGCAAAGCTGAAGTGCATTAAACTTTCTCCAGGGAGCAAGGTTTCACACTTGGAAAGCTTTGCGAGGTTTCCAGTGTTTGCTGCTTCCAGTCAGGCTGGAATCCAAAAGTGCAAAGGCCCGTGAAAATGATTAATAAAGAACAAAAACCAGGCCCAAGACAGGTTCATCTCTGCGATTGCTCTGAAACTGTAAGCTTGCAGAAGTCTCGTGCTCTACTTGGGTAGATTTGCTCTTGTAAAGCTGAAAACCCATTCTTCAAATTGGATTCAACCCCAGGTGCTGTTTGTATAAGGGTTAAGAGCATCTCCAGATATAAATTGCCAATCAGATATAAATGTCCATCAGCATCAGTGGGTTATACTCCTTTAGGTGGCTGGAAAGTCTGGTCCAGGTAGTTCAGTGGGAGTAAATGGGATTTACTGGCATGGGTGGGTAAGTGCTTCTGTACGGTGTGCCTTCTCCCCGCAATTTGCTATTGTTCTTGATGGCAACCTCTTTTATCTTATGTTAGTGAGAAAGTCCCAGACACATCTTGGCTTGGATTTCTTCGTACGAGGCTTCTTGATTCCCCTCTGCTCTGCGAGACCAACAGCTTGTTGCCTGCGATGTGTGTTGGACCTGGGAGGAGTTTGGGGGAAGGGGAGGCAGTTTTCCATTTGAGCCATCTGCATTGCATGTAAGGGAAGTCTACGCAGGCAAAGATGCCTTCGGAGACAGTATAGCCCCAAAGATGAATTATTGTCATGCAGAATATAAAAGGAAATAAATGCTTGGGATTATGAGTCAAGTTTTGGTGATGATTTAACATTTGCTGGAAAGCAGCAAAAGGCTTGAAGGGTCTTTCTCTTTGGCCATGCATCCGCTTCCATATGTTGAGTGTTATTCCAATGCAGAGACGGCTCCCATGCATAATGGGACATCCCGTACATCAGCAGCTCATCGTCTCTGTCAAGGGATGCCCGCTCCTGAGTTACAGGTGGTGCTCCTGTGATCACGGTTGATATCCAGGGCAAGAAATCTTGGCCTGGTTGAAGCCAATGGGATATCATTGACAAACAGGAGCTGATCTCTGCTCAGCAAATCCTGACTTGTAAGATCAGACCGTGAAGCCTTCAAGGGGTTCCCCGTGACCTCTTGTAATCTTCAGCTGTTCAGAAAGTTGGGGCATGTGGCAAAGGTACAGTGAGCTCTCTTGAGGCTTGTTGCGTGGTTGGCATAATGAGGTCTCAGTCTGACGTACTAGGGTAGCGGCAATCATTAATAAGACTTGTATGTTCATCCATAAAAAAGACTGCTAGCACCTACTGAAATTGGCTTCTTTATGCTATTTGTACTATATCTATATACACGCTATACTATGTATTTATACTAATATCGAGCTAGTCCTGGGGATGGAGAACATGGCAACATACGGCACCAGAAATACTACTTGGGATCTCACAAATCCCTTCTCCTTTCCTCCGGTGAGTGACCAACCACTTTGACTTTACAAGGCATTGGATTACATCCATGTCACTTAGGAGCTAAAACTGTTTCAACTTGCACAGTGATGGAAAAGGGAACTTTCAATGAACTGCAAGTCATCAGATTTGTGTTACACAAATAGTACCTTCCTGCCCGGAGTCGTCATTAGACGATTTAATCACCTTCCCCCCCTTCCATTGACAGCTGAAATTATGAATTAGAGGAAGACAGCAAGGGAGACAGGTTCAAAACAAGACTCCAAGGTAACCTATCATCCCACGCCTCGTAGGAGAAGAAGGCTGGAGACAGCTGATGGGGGAAGAGCAAAGCCATTGACTGTTTCCAGGACCTGTGGTTCACAGGTAAGGAGTTTTTTTTTCCCTTTGCTGCTGTGTGATATAAGTTAAGCTGCCATCTTAACTTAACCAGAAACACATTCAGTTCTGATTTTGAGTCAGCTGAGGTGTTGTTCAAGCTTTTTTGTAGTGCACAGCCTCTCTAGTTGCTCTTTTTCATTTGCAGGGGGTGAAGGTGAGAGTGTGGGTTTGGGAGATCCAAGGAGCCCATGCCGAAGTGGTAGGGTTTTGCACTATTTTTAGCAGTAGTATCTGCTTGATAACCAGCACTGTATTCGTCAGGATAGATAAAGCTCATCCAAGGTGTTTTGCTGGATTGGCTTGACTGTACTCTTCCTCTGCCTTGTGTGGTCTTCTTCACCTCCTCCTGCAAACCTGGGACTGATTCGTGCCCTGCGTTTCCATCGATCCCAGGGGCCTTATCTCTCTGCCTTGCACCCAGGAGCAGGACTCTGTCCTCTCTCTGGTGTTGCAGGCACAGCTCCGCACAAGCTGGCACCTGAAATCCTAACAGCAGGGCTGGTAGCAAGCACCAAGTTCTCCACTCATCTTTTCCCTTACCCTTGCAGGTCCCTTCCAGTTGAGGGTCATTTCTCTGGGCCCTTTCACGAATGTGTACAAGTGATGATGCTTTGTAAAAGCTGTTTTGTAGCCGTACCAAGCAACGTGTGTTTCAAGCCAGCTCCCTCCCTTATGCACGGATGGTCTTGCTGCCTGCAGCGCTCCCACAACCGAGATGAGGTTTGTAGGAAGTAATATCTCTTGTTAGATTAGCTGATAGATTTGGGGAAAAAACAGACAAGCTATTCTTCAGGCTAAAAGCATATCTGTTTTTCCCCAGTTGTATCAGTGCTGGTTTTTCCAATGGTATCTGTGCATCGCATACAGCCAGCTGATAAAAGACATGCACCATGGTCCCCGTGCTATCAAACATTGTGAGACGTTGCAGGAGTTATATGCCTGTTATTGGCAGCAACCTGTAATCTGGTAAAGTCCAATTCTTACATGCCTGTGTCTGAAAGCCCCCTGGTAGATGATCCCTGCTTGGATGGGGGCTTCCCATCCATACTCTGTTACTCAGTTGCTTACAAAGATGTGAGGGTCCCTTCTCTTGGTAGAATGCATCCCTGGAAGCGCATTCCCCAGGCAGCTCATGAAAGCTGGGGTTGCACGCAGCCCCCTTCCAGTCCACATTTGACAGACTGAACCAGCTTGTTATGAAACTCCTCCAAGATAATACCATAGCTATTTGAAGTTTCTTTTTATTTTATAGTGTAATCCACTTACTTTTTCACCCCCTGGCTGCAACAGCAGCCGTTTGTTTCTGTGCAAGTCTAATATGGGTTAGTAATATATCATGGGGTAAAATTATAGGTTTTTCTCTAGTGCCAGACATTTGGAAGCATCTGGTTAGATAGAGAAGTACCCAGCATGGATAAATCATGTTTAAAAAGCTTGTAATTTTTTTTTTTTAACTGCTTTTTTTTTTTTTTTGTGTGTGCTTCCACCTCCTGGGGCATCTCCCCAGCTGGCTGTGGAGGAGTGATTGTCAGTGAAAGCCCAGCGCAGCGGATGCTCTGCTGGAAAGACAAGAAAGGTAGTGGAAATGCTCTGAATTCAGTTTTATACCTCATTTACTAGGGATTGCCTTTAAAAGCTGATTCTTCAGCTAAAGTGGATTTCCTTTTACTCTTTTGGCAAAGGAATCATTTTGCACAGGGCTTTTCTCAGAGCATCTGTTCCCTTCACTTAAAAACTGACTTTTTAAGCTATGCTTTGTAAGTTTGTGCTTATATAGTGCTCTTTCTTCTGATAGGATGCCCTTCTCAATTGCACATACCTTTGCCTGTTGGGACTAGAGTTTTCCACCTGAGGTGTCTGCCTTGGACTGAGTTATTCTGAGGAAATACCAGCTCAGAACGAAACAGTAATTTCTGAGAATAAGACTGTGGAAAACCAAATAATTTAGTCCACATTGAGGCAAGCCTGCCTCTCTCTTGTGGAAAAGGTGAGGGAAAAAGAAGAGAAGACGTATTAGAGCTTTTCAGTTAATTCCCTGAATATGCCTGTACATGGACCATGTTTTATCTTACCAATGATTTCCTCAGCACCCAGGAATGCAGGGCAGAACTGTGTTTGTGTTTGTGCAAGCCTGAGAGCTTTGGCCTGAAAGAGATGGGTGGCCTGTTGTTGGGGGGGAACTTGATCTCCGCTTGGTGGCTTCCAGTAGGATGAAAAGAAGCAGTGAACTGGCTGGAAACAGGACCAGTTTCCAGTTCATGCTTTTGTCATGTTTGAGACTTTTTTTTTTTTAAAGACCATATCACAAAATGGAAGAAGTTATATGGCTTCCATAACACGTAAAAGCCCAGATGAACTAGTCACACTGGAGTGTGCCTGGGGCAGTTTGTCATCCTAAAACCAATGGGGATGTAAAGTTGCCCACTAGAAGGATGGAGCTGGCTTTGTTCAGGCAGCAGGACCTGCAGCAGTCCAGGAGGCAGCCCATATTTCTGGCAAGGAGGAGCACCAGTGAAGAACTGGTGTGACTAGTGGGGAAGGAGCATCCAAGTGAAGTAGAGGGCAGCTTGGATCGCTGGGCCACCGCCAGCCTGGGACTTGCAGTTTGGGAAGGAGAGGATGGTTCCTCTGTGCCTTCTTTGCTAATTGCTGCTGAGCCAGGCTGTCCAGCATTTGTAGGTGGGAAGATCAGCTCTGTCAGCATCTGCTTTTTGGGTTCATTTTTCTCGGTATTGTAGAGGGGGTGTGTGTCAAACTGTTGTTTATTAGACTCTACCCCAAACCGCAGCGATCCTGCAGCACATGTGTGTCTTTACATGCAAAATGACCATGAATCAGTCAAATGCAAGGTCAGATGTGAATGGGGTGGGAGTCAGACGACATTTCCAAGTCTGCTGTATCTGGCCAGAGCTGAGTCCAGATGCGAACCGTGAGTTTACCCAGCAGTAAGTTTGTCTCTGGATTGCAGGTGAGCAGCCATACAAAACCCAGACACACTTCTCTCCTTTTGTGTTCAGAGAAGATGCCAAAGGGGCAGTGGCCATGGGACATGTCCCTCGAGGAGCTGTGTCACCCTGTCACCCTGCGAATGGGTGCAAGCTGGAATCATGCACCGTGTTTCCCAGCCTGGGGTGCAGCGAGTTGGCTGGCTGCTATCCGAAAAAGAAAACTGTGACATTTTTCTCTCCAGGGTAGCCCTGAAAGTGAAGATATTCAAAGCTAAACAACAACAACAAAAAAAATCATGTTTGCATGAGCTGGAGCCCTGGCCCGTTGTCTGTCAGCTGATGGGCAATTAAACTCTCCCAACAGGTTGTGTGTCTGTACGTGATAAGATAGGAGGGTGTGAGTGGGGTATTATTGATAGTTTGTGGATGCACTCTGTCCTGGGGATTTACGCTGGGGAATGATGCAAGGGGACGTCTCCCCTGGAACACCCTTTATGTTCAATTCACAACCAATTTGCTTCAAACAAACGAAGACGTGCGTAATCTGCATGAAAAAAGCTTGCAGAGGAACAGGGGCTCGGCAGACTTCAGCTTCAAGATCCAATCTGATATCATATGTGTGTACAGGGTAACTGGGTGGGCTGGGAAAGGCCTTCTTGGTGGCAGCCCAACTTCCAGTCAGCTGCGTGAGAGGCAGCTGACTCCCAGAGCAGGTTTGGTAGCTGAGGGCTGAAAACTTGCTGGATTAGTGGGTCCTGCAAGCCCAACTTGCTAGGCAAAATTTGTCTAAGCTGATTTCTGCAGGACTTGATCTCAGAATTTATATATCTTGAAGCAAAGAACATCCAAAGCCTGCAAAAGACATTGTTATCACTAATCATAAAAAGCAAAATTGAGCTTCTGCAATGCTGACCTTCCTGGGACAAAGGCAGGAGTGGTGTTTTGGTGATGCAGAGGATGGGGGGTGAGGAGGAAATTCCTGAAGTTTGTAGGCATATGTGTAGAAAGGCAAAGAAAATGCCTGAGCTTGTAGAGGCACTATAGCGAGAGACTTTTTCAGCAGTGACATGAAGTTGTGTACATAGCATGTGAGCCATGTGCTTAAATTGGGATATGTGCACGCCCTCGCCAGCCGGGAGGATGCTGCCACCTCTCCTTGTTGTGCACTTCACTTTGGTGGGATGAGTTTGTGTGCTGAGCTGCCCACAGTGCCTCACAGGGTGGGTGGACTGATTTAGTCTCAGGGAGAGAAGTTTGGCTTTTCCTGCCTTAGGGATGGTGATGGAGGGGACCAAGCCAGGGAGGAGGATGAGGGGAGGTCGGAGGGTCTTGCTACCTTTGAAAGGAGACGGACAGAGGATGGGGGCTCTGGCACTCTCCCCAGCTTTTGCTATTTTCTCCCTTTCTATCACAGCACTGACTGGGTGCTGATGCTGGCAGGAGAGGTTTGGTACCCCAGCTGTGGTTGCCTCTGGCAAGCCGTTGCCCTTGGCAACATTCTCTCCTGCCCGTACGCTTGTGCCCTTCTAACCTGCGTTTGGTGTTGTAGCAAAGGAAGGTGTTCTGCTGGGGTTACTTTCCTTCTGTTTGAGCTGATCTTTCCCAGTTCTCTCATCTCTTAATTAATCCATCCCCTGGAAATCTTTACATGCAAGGGCATTACTCAGCAGAGTATTTAGCCAAAGTAGATTAGGGAAGGGCAGGAAAAGCTTCTGATTGTGCTGTATCTGTAGCATAGGTGTTAAAGATGTATTTGTGAGCCAGTCAGAGAAGAATGCTGAGGAAATCCTGTTTGGGTTAATCTTGTTTAATTTTATAATAAAAAACAGATGGCTGGCCATCTGGTGCTTCTTGCAATCAAATATCTCACAATTAACAGTAATTTACTTGCCCTGAGACTTCCATGATCTTCGTGTGCGTTTTTTTTCCCTTCAACCTGAGTATGTGTGGTCCCTTCCTAGAGCAGTGCTGAGCACAAGCCTAGCCCTGGAGCTGCCTGTAGAAACTCGTGATGGAGAGTGGTGCGGGGCTCCCAGGAGGCATCTACTTTTCTGCTGGACCTTCTGCTTAACACCCCCAAAAAAAGAGGCAGGCAGCAGCATATCTTCTGCTTTTCAGACCCTGGAGGAACCACTTTCAGGGTAAGCTAGGTGAATCTTGGTACATACCTATGTATGCATTGTTGCAAGACATGTAAGATGGCACTTAAGGGGAATATACAAATTAGATCTACATTTTCCACCAGGCTATGGGATTTCTTCAGAGCTCAAAACGATTATATATAAAGCACATTTTCTCTGGCAGTTTAAGTTACTGAATGTAATTAAACAAGATGCAGGCGATCCTCTGCACTAGGAAAGCTTTCTGAGGGAAATAGCAGCAAAATGGGATGCAGAACAAAACCCACAGGGCAAATACGCCATTCGTCTATGCAGTCTTTCCTCCAGGAGATTGAGACCCGCAGAATTCATCCTACTTAAGCTGTTCAGTGGTAATGCCTGGTGTGATGGGCAGTTACCAGCTGCAGAACCAGACACTGCATCGCTAGCTCATCTTAGTTGATCCCATGGATGAATTTGGACCTTTGTGACTTGCGGTATAATAGAGGTGGCTTCTATTTCTGATAACGCTAATGAATTTGCAGACAGGAGGCAGAACTATCCTGCCTTTCAGGGTGATGGGAGCCATATCTGTTTGATAACGCTGGATTTTTAGGTCGTGCTGGTGCTGCTGAAAATGGCATTTCTTCTTCTGAAACGCTAGTCTGCTGGTTCAGTTACATTATTTCCAGGGGTGACATTGGCAGTGGAGACTGGCCTGTTCAATAACTTCAGATATCTTTTGAATATGTCTTTCCCCAACCACCTCTGTAGTTTAATAGCATCAATAGTGAACATGAATAAATGAATTCCAGATGAGATATCTGCATGCCAGTAGGTAAGAGCTCTCCCAGGCATTCCTATGTGATTGCTAGCTGTTTACTATCCTAATATTTTTTTGCTAACAGATGAAGAAAAATAATTGAGCTCTTCCCCTCCTCCTCCACAAAATCACTGACTTCGTATGCATTCAGTGTTCTGGTGCTAGCTTCATCTGGGAATCAGGTCATGGAGCTAAAAGATATATCCAGATAGCAGGGTAGTTAGACTGCTGCTATGCTCCATCCTCCAGGTTGTTTATTTAAATAGAGGAGCCTTCTGAAGGGCAAGAGCTCATTTTAACAGGGCTCCCAAAGGGGACTTTGGGCCATCGGTGGGATCTGCAGAGCTAGCAGGTATAGGGTTTCACGCTGCCCCAGCCACCAAATGATCAGATCTTGGAGGTGCAGCTTGGGAGTGGATCTGACAGCCATCCAGAGCAGCTCATCATCCAGTCTAGATAACTGCAGTTAGAAAAACAAAGTGATTAGTGGAATGGCATGAACAACACAGGCCAATAAAATGGTTGTTATTATTAAAATAGTGGAAAAATGCTGTGTATGATGATCTGGGACCTGCATACATGAACATTTCCAGGTGAGCGCTGTTCAGCTCAGTGCAGACCACGTTTTGGAACCTCTCCACCCTGTTTCCCCCTTTTCTTTTTCCCTCTTTCCTGGTGGGACCAGGGCAAACTCTTTTGTCCTTCAGTACTTATTTTTTCCCTCTGGTGCAGCCTGTGTCTACAGTATCTTTTTCAGAAGAAGGATAAGAATGTACGATCCAATGATTAGGACCTGTGTCTGGCAGGTAACCCCTCAGTAGGTGCTCTCCTTTTTCTGGGGTACTTTGGGATGTCACTAACCATGCGATCATGAGCTTTGGTCCAAACTTTGCTCCAGTTCGGGTTTGCCCATGCTCCCAGTTATTTATGTGGGGTGGACGGAGGCTCCCACCTGAACATCCCCCATCCTTGCTCCTGCCACCAGCATGGCACAAGCCCACACCACCAGTGGAGCTTGGCTCCATCTGCCTGGTGTGCATGCTGCTCAAGGGATGTGCAGACCATGAGACTTGCTCAAGCGTGCTCTTCACCCTGTCCCCTGGACCCTTGGAGTCGTTGACCCTACAGGGCTTATCACCCCATTGCTGCCGCTCACCAGGCTGGAAGAAAGCCTGAATGCCCAGCAGACCTCTGATACTGCTTTGAAGGGACTGTGCTATCCCTGCTAGGCAGAGGAAAGTCAAGAGGCACTGGGGACAAATAAGGGATGATGAATCAGCCATGCCAGGAAGTGAACCTTGTTCTTTAGGAGAGCTGGATCTTGCCAGCACAATAGCTAGATTACAAAGCCATTTCCTCCAATTACCTTGTCTGTCAAATCTCTGTGTCATCTGGCACTAGGAAAGCTTGGATCCAAATTCATTGTGAATTGGGGCGATGACACCAGAGATTTCTAAATTAATATCCTGCCAAGAGGAATTGAGCTTATTTTTTCCAGTCATGTCAGTTCTGATTCCTTTGCTTGTCAGAGAAAACTTTGGCTTGCCATCTGGTTTCAAGGGCACAGGTTAGGGAAATCATAGGTTGCTCAGCCCAGCACATTGAGCTTGCTGCATAGTGGCTGCAGGGAGCTTTGTGCAAAGAAGAAAAAAAGGCTTTGTGGGCCTTTCTTGGCACCTGGCAAAGAGCAAAGGGGGAGACCAGAGACACAGGGTGCTGGTGAGAAGGAAAGAGAGGGCACAATCTCTTCCTTGAAAGAGCGGGAATGTGCACAGATTGTGCATAGCAGAGTAGACTGGGATGAATTACTGCCCTCTTCACGTCTTCCCAGTAGAAAGTCATCAGCCATTCTGGATGCATTTAAAGACTATGATGTGTTTGCTCCACAGGCTGGATTAGATATATTCAACTGAATGTCAAAGGACTCTTTTGCACTGCAAAACCTATGGACCGTAAAATTTCCAGGAAAGGAGCAGCACGTTGACCAGCTACTGCTCTCTAATGCCATCTATTTCAGGTCTGGTGGCTGTGTTACCCAAAACACATGCTTTTACAGGCTGGGATGACTCTGGGACAGCAGTCTCCACAGCTGATGATGGGAATGCTGCAGACCCAGAAGGTAAGCTGCGGTGGGGTTGGTGAGAGTTGAGAGGGTCTGCGTGTCCTTGTCCTGTTGCAGACAGGCTGGGAGAGTCTTCAGAAAGGGGGAGCACAAGTTGTAGGGGAGGACCACCCAGTGACAGGGGACAGCTTGGTGTCTGGCACATCTCCTTCTCTGGGAGCAGATTTGGGGTGCCGGTGCGCTGGCCAGCTCCATTGCCAGAGCATGCTGGCAAGAGGCAGATCCAGGGATGCAAAATAACGCAAACCTTGAGTGCTGGCCATGCTGCTGCAAAGGAGGGTGGTGCACGTGATTGGGGGAGAGAAGCCCCCAAGAAGAAATCCCGTAGGAACCACCAACTTGAGCAATGCGCTCTGCAGCAAAGGGCTTTTCAGGAAGGTGAAGCTGATCACCGTGTGAGTGTGATGGTTTATTTCCCTCCTCTTAGCTCTTCTTAGAGGGAGAAGGAGCCTCGTGGGGTGCACCAGAGCTGAAGTTCCTTGGCTGCTGGGGATGCATGGCTCCTTTGTCAGGACATCAGACGTTTGCAGTGGGCGCCCAGCCAGCGGGTTGCATCTCTGCAAAGGCACCGTCGGACCTGGGTGCCAGCGTTCCTGCCCAGCCATTGGGAAGGGGGCACCTGCTTCCCCCAGGCATCCCTGCCATCAACTGCAGCTGCCATCATGGTGACTGTCCCCGCGCCTGGGGCCGTGTCCCTCCCCTCCCTGCCCCTTGCAGCTGCTGGCAAAGAGTCTCTGTGCATGCAGCATCTCGGGGCACACAGCACTAGCGGTGCCAACTGCCAGCCAGGCAGGGGGAGGCTGCTGCTGCGCTGGTGGGGAATTTGGAGAGATTTCCAGACCTCTCTCCCATGAGCTGTTTGTACAAAGCCATCTGCCTGCCCTGGGTACTGAGCTGGGATCCGGCATGGCTGTGGCAGAGCTGAAAAGACACAGCAATGGGCGACATTCCTCTTCCCTCAATATTAAACCCACATCCTGCCCACGGCTACCTGCGCTGCTCAGCTCCTTACAAAAGGATGAAAAGATGGGCAGCATCGCGCTCTCCAGACAAGCCAGGAGCTGCGGAGGTGGTGGTGGTCAGTGCCGGGAGCACTGACGTGACCAAGCACCCCATTTATCACCCCCCTACACACCCAGCAGCTGCGGTTCCTTATCTCTCTTCCCAGCACTGGTGCGGTCTGTGCCAAAGGCTGGAGCAGAAGAAATTGGTCTCTGTCATCTCTGCAACCCTCTTCTCAGCTGGTGGGTCCTGCTCTGCCCGTCTTGCAGCACTCTGGCTTGCTGGGTGCTGGTGCCCTCCTTGCTGTGCCTGGGTGCTGGGGTGTTTTCAGATGCTGTGCTAGGAAATGCTGCTCACGGCTCCCTCAGTGAGGGGCTGCTGGGGGCTTTCTCAACCACGGCTTTATAAATTTGAACAGATGTGTTTTTGAAAACTTCAGCTCTGAGGCATGCTCTCTTTTTAAATGGTTTCAGTGGAAATTTGCACTTCAGTGCATGTGTGGAAAAATGGTGTTTTCAAAGTGCAAATGAAATGAAAACCAGCCTACCCTCTCCTCCCCCCTCCTTCCCCCAGTGAAACGTTATTTAGAAAGTGGGGCCTCTGTTTTGAAATATCTGAAGCACAGAGACATCCTTCTTTTTACTTCCTCCGCTTTGCTGTTCCTTTCTTTGCTTCTATTTCCCGTATTTTCTTTCCCTTATGTCTCCAGTCATAAAGAAAATAGAGTCCATTCCCAGCCAGCTCCCAGCTCCCCTCGTCACTCGTAGGGTGCAGGGTGTCACGAGAGGTCTGTTGAAGTGCGTTAAGTCCCTATTTTTTCCAGGGTTTTTTTTGGTAAAATGTGCTCAGAGCTGAAACTCTCCATAAAAACTTTGTACTTTTTACATAAATTAGGCTTTATAATTTGTGCCCACTTTCTTGGGACTGTGCCTGTGAGCCGGCTGGCTTGGGTCCTGCCCGTGCATGGGAAGGAAGGTGGATGGCTTCCCATAGGTTTACCTGTGGACGAGGAGCCTGTTTGCACTGGCAGCTTACTAAAATCCTCACGTCCTGCTGCACATCCTTCCCTCTCTGACTGGGGAGATGATGCTGTGTGCTGCGGTCCTGTGCCCACGAGGTGGATTTAACACAGAGGGGCTGGTGCTGCGTAAGCTTGTGTGTGTGTCAGCTTGGACGTGGTGTCCTGAGCATCGTGTCTGAGAAATCCTTCTTATTCCGAGGTTGTCCCCTTTGCTGGGGAAAGTCTGTGTATGGAAATAGCTGGTACTGGTGCCTAGCTCTTCTTCCAGCTCACCGCTGTGTGGTCATGCAAGAGGAATGGGCAAGACCTACAAGGAGGGATGGAGTGGGGTGATGGGGCTGCGGTGGGTGGTGCAATGTCGGTGCTTTCATAGCTGTCTAGACAGAGAGATGCGAAGGGCACGCCGGATGCTGGCTGCATGTCATGGAACCAGGCTGGTGCAGCTGAGATCGGAGGGGTGCTGCCGGGTGTGGGGGAGGATGGACCCGGCACTGCGGATCGGTGGCAATGAGGCGCGTCTGTGCATTGTACAAGGAGCTGCTCACATGGTTTCAATCGAGCCAAAATATTCTTTCAGAAAGAGAATGGACCAGATGTCTTATTATTGCTGCTCACAATGCTGTCCTCCAAGTACAACGATCCATCAGGGGGCTCGGCACAGCCCTACAGAAAAGTCCCTGACACATTTTTACAGCAGGGCCAGGTTCTCACCACTTGTGTGCATTTGTACCCCTTGACAAATAGCTGTTTGACTTCGGTTTTTTTCAAAGTCGCGGTGGTGTCAAGCACAGGGCTCCTATTCAAGTGCCCACCAACGGTGGTCCACAACTCACTGTTTCCTCTTCTTTTCTTGCTTTGTTTCCCTGTGACAGTCACTCGGGGACTTTTTCTTATTTTATCTCATAGCATTTTTGAAAGACAATTTTAAAGGATTTATCCACAGCAAAACAGTGCCTCTAATGCAGACTGTAAAAATGCCTTGGGAGTATATGGTGTGAGGAATTCCCATTTGCACTGATATGTTGCTGACATGACACTTAATTGCCTTTTTTTTTTTTTTTGGTAATTTTTCCAACAAGTTGATTTATAGAATTGGCTGGCAAAGCCTTGCATACACTGAGAAATGCAGCTCTTTCTACAATGGACCAGCTCATCCTTAATGAATGGTTCCTCTTAAAGCTGGGAGATGTGCTCCTAACTGCTCTGAGCACCTTGGGCATGGCGGAGAATTAGTAGCAAGTTATGAACTGTGGTGTTTGTCCCGCTGTATAAAGCTGTATAGGTGAGGCGCTGACTTTAAACTGCTTTCTAAGTTACGTGTGTGCCCAAAGTTGCCTATAGAGAATGGACCCCAGATGTGTCATGAGCTGCACAAACATGTAGTGCAAGGATGTCCCAGCCTGCAGCAACTGGCAGTGCAAGCTCCCAGGGTGCTGGTAAAACCCATGCAGATCAGTCCATGCAACCCCGGCTGCACAGTGCCAGTATGATGTTTCTGTCTAGGTCTCCTGGTTATTAAAAGTTCGGTTTTATAAATGAGGAGTCCTTTGTGTTCTCCAGACTGTGACTTTCTGCCGTGCTTCTCTAGCCAAAGTTCCCCTTTGACTTCAGTGAGTATTTTGTGTGCTCAGAGAGCATTTGCCATCACTTGAGCCTGAAAGGGAAGACGATTTATGGAATGGGGAGCGTGAGGCACCAACTCAGCAAATACCAAAGCGTGTATGTAAGCGTTTGCACGTCCGAGATGTAAGTACACAAGTGTTCTTGATCTTAAGCCACTCCGTATTTCTGGGTCTGAAGGCTGAGCTGAAAACATGCAACACAGTTTGCATATTGACATTTTCAGATGTCTTGTCTAAGGAGAGCTTTCTCTCTGCTGTGATCTTGTGTCTTCTTCCAGTCACTCTCAGTCTCAGCCTGTTTAATAGACTTACAGCTACTCAGCACCCTCAGCAGATGCTGAATGTCACGTTGTCAGTGCAGTAGATTCATTATCTTCTTATGGTCTTAGTTTCCATTCCCTTAAATTTTGGCAAGTACATTATAATGTATCTGACCTATTATTGTTTCTCTCTCCTTCTGACCTGTTAATGTCCCTCAGCTATGGGTCATCATTATGGAGGTCTTTGATGGCCCTTCCTATGATCTTACACTTTCTCTAGAGATTAGCTTTCACTCCAGCCTTCAAAGTCATCTCTCAGCGCATTGCAAGCTTCTTTCTAGCCAGGTAAAGCCTAGGAGGGTCTTGTGGCAGATAGTGTGAGCATCTCGACTGGTAATTGTAAAGTCAGAATCTGTAATTAATTTTTCTATAAAACTCTCAACCTCAAGGTGAGCCTTTATCCATCTGTTAATTAGCACAGGAAAGGGATGCTTTTGTCTAGAGGCAGAAGACAAAAATTGGAGCAGGGAGGAAAGAGAACTGGCTCCTTTGTTTGAATGATAAACATGGTTCCCTTCATGCCTTAAATAAATGAGAGTTTGGCTAAAATCAGGTTTTAGCTCTCAGAAACACAGAGTTAAAAAGGAGTGGAGAAAATAGTCCTGGAATAGGTACCAGAGACACCATCCAGCAGATTCCTCTCATTCCAAGGCAAGCTCAGCGATACCTGTGTGATTCTTTGTAAATGTTTGTTTAACCTGTTTCTGGGACTGTTGAAATATTCTTTTTTGCAAGCACGAGGCTCAGGAGCACACACAATCGCTTGGGTTCTCGTGTTAACCCCCATGAGCTGTGGCTTTGGGAAAAGCACCAAATATCACAAGAGCTGTTAACACTTCATTATTTGCATATTTTTTTTTTAATAACAACTTGGAAGCAGTTTAAAAATCCTTCTGTGGAAGGCTTTGTCAGAGAATAGATTTCTTTCACAAATCTTCATGCGGAATTGATTATACAGTCCTATGTGTAAGGAGAACTTGGTTGCACCTCCATATAAATCTGTGGACAGTAGAACTTGTTCTGCCAGATTCAAAGGAAAGAGAAGATTCCCCTAGGGATAAGAGTAATATCTAACAAAAGCAGATAGTGTCTGACAACTCTTATTAATATTGAGGATTCAAAATCTGCTGAGCTGGAGAGCGTGGCAGTATGTCCCTGTAGTAGATGGTAAGGATACCTGCTTGACGACCATGCAGCTTTGCCAAAGAAGAAATGCAGATTAAAGAAAAGTTGAAGTAGATAGTTGAGGTGTTTGTTGGTTGGCTGGACTAACTAAAAAAAAACCCCTAATAATAAAAAGCTATTTCAATTGACCCTGTTGAAGGCTTTGTAGGACTCTTGGGAGAAAAGCTAAAAATGCTTTTGATTCAATATCTTTCATTTGCCCTGAAGTGAAGAACTACGTATTTTAAGACTAACATGTAAAAAAAAAAAAAATACCACAACAGGGGTTTTTTTTATAGGTAGAAAGTAGCCCATAGCTGTATTTGGTGTGACTGTAATCTATTGCTAAGCACAGTCTGGAGTGGTAGGCTAACAGCAGCTCATAGAAATGCCGCCTCTACAAGTGATGGCAAGCTGACTTTTCACCTTCTGATCTGGGCTGATGGCTACCTTTTGAAGACCCTCGTGGTGATTAAGGGAAGCATTGTGATTGCATTTCCAAGCCTCTGATACTCACGTATCCCACTAGAAAGCTAAAGGGAGAGAGCAGTGTTGTAATACTGTGAACCACTTCGGAGACATTTATGTTTAAATGTGTTAAGACATGATTTATATTCATCACTGAGCCTTGAAATTTCTTCCAGGAGTTCCCAGCATGCTTGTATGTCTTGGCTCTGCAGGTTACAGGGACATTGAGAGATAGCTGAGCTATTGTGGGTAGTTCTGATTTGTGGGGTTCCTTGAGGCAGGCAGCTTCCCCGATGGGTGTGATTTTTTTGTGTTTGTTTTGTTTTGTTCATTGCATAATTCCTTGGCATAACGCCTTTCACCTTGTCTCCAAATGATTGTTTTTTCCTCTTCATCCCATTCGGTGACTCAGGTCGAAGGCATCTTATTCAGTGCAGTATGTTTCTTGGTGATTTTTTTTTTTTTACTTTTCCAGATGTGTTTGAGCTCTAGGACAAAAACTGGAATGGAGACAAGTGTTATGAGTGGCTTTGGTGCTCAGCTCCAGACAGTGAAAAGGGCCAAGGCTTCTATGTAGTACGGAGGACCCTCACTTTCCATCCAATTACAGTTGATGGCTGTACCCCTTTGGAGCTGAGCCAGGTGGCAGGTAACCTTTGAGCTGTTTTATTCTTTAGCAGTGCCAGCAAGCATTTCAGATGAAACCACCACCAAAGTAGGGGCTTCAGTGTACTCTCTGCAAGACGCAGTGATTCAGCACAGATCCTCTCTAGAGACAGCCTCACAAAATGGGGGTCCAAAGTCCAAAACTGGAAACTACCCAGGCCTCCCTACTCACCTCCCAGCTGATGCTGTGAGTGCCTCTACTCAACCTGGTTGATCTTGGAGTCTGTATGGTAGCTTAAGGTTCTACTTCTGCATTGGTCTCAACAACCTGGAGTCTATCAACTGACCAAGACTGATCAGGACAGAGAAATCAGATACCTGCATGTCTCAGTTTGGAGGCTCAAGCTTCCCCAGTATAAGCCCATGGGATGAGACCTCCTTGTAAATCCATCTGTGGCTCCATCTGTTGGCCATGGAGCTGCAGGACATGATGTACCCTCAGTCTCACCCCATAAGGACTTGTGTTGAAACACTTGCCCAAGGGAACAGGCAACCCGGGCCACTTGCCTTTTGTTCCTCAGCCTGAAAGATCCCCACCACAACTCCACCTCTGAAACTAGGCTAATGTGCAAAGAAAAGTAGCAAGACTGATGGGCAAGGAAAGCAACCAGCACCACCTCCTCCCACCACCTGGAGCACTTGCCTCTCCCTGGGCACTACAAGGGGGCTGCCCTGTGGGTCATGATTCCCCTTTGGAGAGCCCAGCACCATCCATGTCTCCCTACAAGGAGTGTCCAGCATCAAGCCACACAGATCTCCAGCTTGGACTCTCCACAGCCAAAGCAAACCAAACTCTTAAATACTTCTGAGCTCTTGAAAGACCCTCAGATACTCTGATGATGAGCCCAGAAATGCTTGGGTTATTAGCTGCTAATACCCGTGGAGGTATGCCAGCACTGGGAACAGCTCATGCTGTCATCACAACACGGGAGAAAAGGCTGGCTGAACAGTCAAATGCCTTCATGTAGATGTTTTGAAAAGCCTAGGCCGATGTGCTCAAAATGAGGGGTTTAGCTACAGGGCTCTCGAGTAGCTCCTACTAATTTCTGCTCCGGCTCTTGAAATCCTGGCCCATAGGCAAGTCAAGCTGGCTTTATTCAGCTTACTTTTTCCTATATGGCAGGCAATGCCTTACTCTGAAGTGGGAAGGAATGTGCCTCTGGTATGCTGAGACTATGGATTTCTGATGATATCTTGTGAAAACGTTTCTGACTGGGGTTCTGGCCTCTTGCTTCCTAGGATATGTGTTTTGCACCGACTTGCAGTGAAAAATATGTAATGGCAGTTTGCAGAATTGTGCTTTCTGCCCTGCTATCAAGCCAGATGCTTTTCCCCTGGGTAGATCTTTCTTTTTTCATTTTTTTCTCCCCCAGCTAAGGTTTTTAACTGAATTCCTACTGGCAGAGTTTCCTTCCTTTCGTGTTGTGCAAGGACCCGGCAGTGGGGTCAGGACTTGTAATCCGCAGATGGCCTGAGGTCTTGTGATCCAAAGCACCATGAAGTAAGTTGGAAACGGGCAGGGGGAATTTCTGTGTATTTCAGAGGGAGCAGTGTCTGATGTGGAAGCACAGCCACTTTTGTCTAAACTGAAGTCCGTGCAGCCACACCCCTTCAAATGGGAATTATAATGTTAATTAGAACTGACTGGGAATTTCCCAACTTTGATATACAGTGATTTTTGCAGATTGAAATTTCCAGCTGAAAGTGCATTAAAAGACTGGAGAGATTTTGCAAAATCATGTCTTTTTTAAAAAAAAAACCCAACCCAAAATCCCCTTTTAGCACACACCTAACCTGACTTTTGAAAACTTTTCACTTTTTGAAAACATGAAGCCACATTTTCCCCTAAGTGACATGCCCAAGGTCTCACAAGAAGTCTGTGGCAGAGCAAGGAGTGGGAGTGCTGCTTTTCTTTTCCTCAGGCCTGCATCTGGCATTACAGGATCACTTGTTCCAGCTGGGAGCGACCTCAGCCAGAGCTTGGCTTCACCAAAGCAGGGTTAGTGTGTCCTCACCATCAGTGCTTCCACTGGCAGAAATGGAGGAGGGGGGGGGGGAAATGGAGCTGAGATCATGTGAAGTGATCATTACAGGAAAAAGATTCTGAAACCGCATCCATTTCTGCCTCCTGTCTGTGACTTTTCAGCTGTCTGTGAGCAACTGGATGACTGGTGGGAATAGCAGAAACCTGAGTGTCATCTCTGCTGTTCTCTGTCAAGATTAGGCAGCTCTGAAAGAAATTAGAAATATGTTTTTTTCATCTTGTTGCCATAAGAGCTTATATAAGTTCCTCCTCTGCGCTCTGACTCCTGACTACTGGTGAGGTGGTTGCCATCTCGCTGCTCGTCTGGCATTTCATTACAATACAGCTTCATATAGATGGGAAGAAGCTTTTTCAAGTGACACCTCTGTAATGGCCTTAAGAGAACCAAAACATTAAGAAGTCTGAAGGGCTTCTTAGACTGATCAGCATTTCTAGCTCATGTTACCAAATACACTGTACCATCTCCCCTCATCCGAGGCTAGACAAGGCTTAATGGGCTATGCAAATAGCGATGTCTTATTTGTATGCTGCAACATATGTAGATAGCACCAGACACTGATTCATGTGCTAAGTTGGTACCAATGGGTGCTATAAGTTGTGCATTACATCCTTACCATAGTTCTTGCTTGTTACTTAACTGTAAGGGGAGCTTTAGACATTGCATGCATTTTGATTATAACTGCTGCAGATGTTCATAAACTACAAAACTGACCTTTTTGCAACTCTTTGACCTTTAACACATGAATAGCAATGCAATCTTGGCAGCACCTTGCTTTTCTTAGCACTTTGGATGTCATAAAATTACAGAGCATCCCAGGCATCTCAAGAAAATGTATGTCTTAATTTATTCTAGCCTTGAGAATATTCTTAGGCTGTTTTGCAAATCAACCCTTCAAAGGATGTGCATGAAACCTTGTGTCCAGCCCCCCCTCCTGCCCCCACTGCTTCTAAACCTTGGCTTGGTGAAGGATGCTTGTCCAATATTCAACTGTCCTGAGCTTTGAGTTGAATCAATGTTCCTTTTCTTTCTGTGGATGATGATAATGACTTTGCAGACCATGTACTCCTAATGTTTTTCACATAACAAAAAGTTGCTGAAGTCTGGAGAAAGTCTCCTTAATGTTTCTGTTTAAAAGCCCAAATGAATATGGGCCCTGTGGAGATCATTGCCTCCTGCTGCTTATCCCAGCTCCAGCCTGTGTGTTCCTTGTCAGTCTTTGGCTTTCCTTCCGCTTTCTAGAGCAGTTGTCATGCTGCCCTGAAGGTCCTCAGATGCTATGTTCTGCCTGACACAGGTTCTCCTTTGAAAGTGTTTGTGCACTGCAAACAGTTTAGCAAATTGCTGCTTAAAGCAAGACCCATGTGGCCACCCTGACATCTCTGCTGCTCCCAGAGAGGGGCTAGTTTTCATAGAATCATAGAATCATAGAATTGTTAAGGTTGGAAAAGACCCTTAAGATCATCAGGTCCAACCATTAACCTACCACCGCCAAGTCTGCCACTAAACCATGTCCTCAAGCACCGCATCTACCCGTCTTTTAAATACCTCCAGGGATGGGGACTCAACCACTTCCCTGGGCAGCCTGTTCCAGTGCCTGACTACTCTTTCAGTAAAGAAGTTTTTCCTAACATCCAACCTAAACTTACCCTGGCACAGCTTGAGGCCATTTCCTCTCGTTCTATCACTTGTTACTGGGGTGAAGAGACTGACCCCCACCTCGCTACAACCTCCTTTCAGGTAGTTGTAGAGAGCAATAAGGTCTCCCCTCAGCCTCCTCTTCTCCAAACTAAGCAACCCCAGCTCCCTCAGCCGCTCCTCATAAGACTTATTCTCTACACCCTTCACCAACCTAGTTGCCCTTCTCTGGACACACTCCAGCACCTCGATGTCCTTCTTGAAGTGAGGGGCCCAAAACTGGACACAGTATTCAAGGTGCGGCCTCTCCAGTGCCGAATACAGGGGCACTATCACCTGCCTGGTCCTGCTGGCCACACTATTCCTGATACAAGCCAGGATGCCATTGGCCCTCTTGGCCACCTGGGCACACTGCTGGCTCATGTTCAGGCGACTGTCAACCAATACCCCCAGGTCCTTTTCAGCCAAGCTGCTTTCCAGCCACTCCTCCCCAAGCCTGTAGCGTTGCCTGGGGTTGTTGTGACCCAAGTGCAGGACCCGCCACTTGGCCTTGTTGAACCTCATACAGTTGGCCCCAGCCCAACAATCCAGCCTGTCCAGGTCCCTCTGCAGGGCCTTCCTACCCTCCAGCAGATCGACACTCCCACCCAACTTGGTGTCATCTGCAAACTTACTGAGGGTGCACTCAATCCCCTCATCCAGATCGTCGACAAAGATATTAAACAGGACCGGCCCCAACACTGAGCCCTGGGGGAGTTTCCTCGCAGGAGTTGTCTTCTCAGTGGTGCTATGGGTCACAGCATGAAAAAAACAAGCCAAACAGCTATGTCCTGAAGACCTACTGTTGACTGGGAACCTGGCCAGAGATAAGCCAGTACCCAGACTGCACCCCACACCTTGGCTCAGGACAGGAGCCGTATTGGTACAGGTAGAAGCCTCCTGTCACCCTGCAGTGGGTGAACCTCCAGATACCAGAAGCTGAAGTACCTCCAAGATGAATGACTTGATCTTAAGTCAAGCCTTGCAAACTGGGTTCCTTCTCCTTTGGCGCTTTCCCCTGCTGCCAGAAAAGCTTTGGGACTCTCTGCCGCTTGATCGTATCTTAAATTCTTCTCAATTCTCATCTCTATGTGTGACCCTGACTGGTCACCAAACAAAGGGTGATTCTGACTTTTTTTGTCTCAACCTACAGTCTTGAGGACTTAAGCAAAGCCTTTCAGGCAAGGTCAAGAACAAAGATCTGAGGAAGGATTTTGCTATGGAGGATCACACTTTGGTTGCTATCTTGATTAAATTAAACTAAGCATTATGCATTATGAACTCAAGTAAAATTCATGCTTTCAGCTTCCCTCAGTGCTTTATTAGGTGTTTTAATTGTTTTAAACCCTTTTCTGTGTGTTGTCTTAGATGTGCTTAATGTCAGGAACTTTGTCTTCCTTTGTACAGTAGTTGGTGGTGGGTTTTGACTGGTGGGATCTTGGCACCAGTCTTCTGCTTTAGGAAATGCATCAGACCAGCCCCATGAGTGGGCCAGAAGAAGCTGATGACATTGCTTTGCCCAAAGGCTGCTGTGGCAGTGGAGGAAGTCTAATCACAGACTTCGACAAGATTTGGATCAAGTCTAATCACAGACTTCAACAAGATTTGGATCAAGTCTACAACAAAGCTGTTCTAAGAAGACAACGTCAACATACTGCTATTTCCTGCAAAATCAGCCTAGCTTGGAGCAGGAATCACAAGATTTCTCATTCAGAAGGCTCTAATCAGTCCTCCTTCTGGCCTGGTAAGTGGGATCCAACCCATAAGCTCTATGATTATAGCAGATACCAAAGACTGATGTAAGAGCTGAATGGCTCCTTTTATTTATTTTAAGCCTTGCTTCAAGTACAAGGTTTGTCAAAGTAGTGCTGGTGGTGAAAGAGCAAAGAAATTATGCCTCTCCACATGAAATGTTACTTCAATTTCCAGTTACTTCCTAGTCAGGGAAATATTGTTTGCAGATGGTGCAGTCACAATGCAGTTGTACGCAGGTTCATTATTATTGAGATGGATTTATTACTGCAGAGAAATCTTTCTGCTATCTCATTTCCCCTCTTCCTTTCCCAAGGTTCACTCTCCCCACCAACGTGTGGAGTGGTTCTGCTCAAAATCCATCCAGTGGCAAGATGTAAAAACTCAACAACACCTATAAAGTCCAGAGGAGGGCCACAAAAAAGATCAGAGGGATGGAACACCTCTCCTATGAAAAAACGCTGAGACAGTTGGGGTTATTCAGCCTGGAGAAGAGAAGGCTCCGGAGAGACCTTATTGCAGCCTTTCAGTACCTGAAGGAGGCTTATAAGAAAGATGGGGATAAACTTTTTAGCAGGGCCTGTTGTGATAGGACAAGGGGCAATGGTTTTAAACTAAAAGAGGGTAGATTTAGACTAGATCTAAGGAAGAAATGTTTCACAATGAGGGTGGTGAAACACTGGAAAAGGTTGCCCAGTGAGGTGGTAGATGCCCCATCACTGGAAACATTCAAGGACAGGCTAGATGGGGCTCTGAGCAACCTGATCTAGTTGTGGTTGTCCCTGCCAATTGCAGGGGGGTTGGACTAGATGACCTTTAAAGGTCCCTTCCAACCCAAACTATTCTATGATTCTATAAACTTGACAGACTGGCTTGCTGTTGTTTTCTTCAAATCCCAGCCTGGGCTTGGCATGGTAGACAGAAATGCCTGGTGCATCTCCAGAAATACCTGGATATATTTAGTCCTTTCGAGGCCAGATATAGAGAGACTCTTTTCCTTGCAGTTGCCACGGTAGATAGCAGCCTTGATGTGAGGTGTGTTGACCTCTGTCACATCACACCTCTTGGAGGAGATGGAAAAGGAAAAATGCTCAGCGTTTCAGAAGGAAGGGAAGTTGAGTTGCTGCAAGTCCCTGCCCCTGACTTCTTTGCTCACCTACTAGCATGAGTTGGTTCATCTGCTTGCCCGAGACCAGCTGATAGGGGACAATACCAGACGTAACTGAGGAATTTTTAAGAAATAATAAAGGATATAGGTGTAATGCCATGAGACAGACCAGAGCCAGCAAGAGCTACCTGGGAATCCTAGGAAAGGGCCCCTCCATCTCCTAGCGTGGCCATGCCTGAATGGTGCCAATGTCTGGCTATGGCTTCCCTTGAGGCCGCCTATGAAGACACTCATTTTTAGGCTTCCATCAGCCTGCCTTGAAAGCTGGGACAGGTCCAAAACACCATTCTACATTCAAGCCAGCTGGGACATGTCTCACGGGTGAGATGAATTTCTTCCTGGCCACTGTAGTGGAGAAAGCCCCAAAGCATCCCAGAGAGCCATGACACTGAAAGAGCAATTCTCTCCTTTTCCACCCAAAGCAGAGGTCAGGCAAACAGCAGTTACGCAGGGTTAAAGCTCCAAGCTGGGTTATGTATCTCAAGCAGGTTATTTCCGAGTCTGTGCAGGTCTCCATGCCCTGGTTATGCCCTCTTATGTTTCCAAACTTTCTTGGCGAGCAGCAGTATTTTTGAAACAGCATCCATGGAAATTATGGTCTTGCTTCACCGCATGCGCTTGGATGACAGCTGGTTATAGCTGTATCTTATCCATAGCTCTTTAAATCTAGTGGACGGCATTTAAGTATGTTTCATTTATTAAAATTAGGTGAAACATAACTCTTTCCATAAATGATCACTTTTTTTCTTAAGACCTGCTCAGTGATTTCATATTTTTCTTTAATTCAACATTTCAATTAATTTTTTTTAAAGGAATGTGTACTAGTTATTTATGTGTGTACAGACCATATTTGTGAGGGTTTGGTGCTGATCGGCTGCATGTGTGTTTACAATAGCCCGTGTGTTATCCCAGCCGGCTGCCTAAAAACACTTCCAAATTATTCCACATCAGAAGCAAAGAGGGTTTGGATAGACTCCTAGGGGAAAGTCTTGAAGTGGTGCCCAAACCTCAGTCCCAGTGCTGTAAGTCAGGCACGTGGCTGATATTTTATCCACCCCAACTTGGACTTTCGCAAGCTGCTTTTGTTTGTGGAGGAAACGGGAACTTGGGAGCAATTTTAATCAGTGATTTCTTGGAGATGGGCTTCCTCCTTTCCTTTGTCCTCTTTTCCTCTCTTGACACATGTGCTTGCACTCTGCCCACGTTTTCTAAGAAATGATGGAAAATATGTGCACATAAGCACAACGGCTAGGCTGTACTAAAACAAACCCCTCGGTGGATAGGGACTGACCTGGTTACAATTTGTGCCTTTGGAATGACGCTGATTTTATGCATAAAACACTTGAATGACTGTAGGTGGATGTGCACTAGAGATTTCAAGTTCAGCTCTGTCACTAAGGTTTGGTATTTGCTGCTGACCTCAAAGTGGGCTGGGAAGTTCAGACCTAAATGGCGCTGTAATAAAAAGCTGGAAATGCTCCAGTAAATGCCCCAGGCTTTGTCCTCATAAGTGACATGACGGTAATGATCAAAGCTTTTGGACTGCAACTTCTGTGAAGGAAAAATAGGAAGACGACTGCTGCTCCTCAGGGTCCTCAGCTCTCAGGCAGCTTTGTTGCATGGCTGCCCTGGGACCGAGCATTGCAGGTCTGAACTTCACAGGCAGTGTCCTAGGACGTTGTGTCCTGAGTCAGGTGTCTCCCAGCCAAGCTGAGCTCTTCAGCTTGGAGAAACAGCTGCCCTTTGGACCAGACAGCCCATCCTAAACTCCCATGAACAACCCAAAATCTGCAGTAGTCATTCAGGAGAACATGAGTCATCAGTTTCATAGCTGTCTCTCAGGCCTGTTTAGGTCAGCAGTGGCCAAGGATATCAGAGGGGACAATCCTATACCATTTGAAAAAAAGCAGTGTTGTGTTGTCTCAACAACAGCCCCCTACAGCGTGATTTCAGGTCTAGAAATACCAGAGTTCTGTTTTTTAGTTGGACTAAAGATGACGTTGTTTTCCAAAAATGTTGGCATTATTGTGACTTGGAAACTCAATACCCAAGTCTGGTCTTGGACCTTCAGTTACTCATATAATAGCCCACTTTACTATTGGAGTAAAGATCACTTTTTGAAATGTAATTTAAAACCAGCACTCACATTGATTTAGGAATGCAAAATTATTTTATTACTATCTCATCTCAAAACCTTGACTGTCTGCAATTCTGAATTGCAAAATGTATTACAGAAATACATCTGTCATACTTTATAATGTGAAGTAAGACATTCTATGGTTGTTGTTTGTCTCAAAAAAAATTTAAAAAATCCAGAGCAATGCAAGAATAATATATACAGTGTCAAAGCTAGAATCAGGTGCATAACATTTTGCCCGTCTGAGTATTGGCTAAAGGGTTGGGAGGAGGATGTGCTTTGGATGGGATGGACTAAGAGATGTCTCTCTTACAAAGATTGGTAATTCCTTTAGTTGAACCTCCTTACAGAGGTCGTGCTCCGAGGCTGAGAGAAAGATCTAAACTTCTCCTTCCTAGGTGGTGCAGAAATTCAGTAGAGTAGACACAATGCATGTGATCACTTGACTCCAGGATCTGGAGCTTTCAGACTCTCGTCTTTCCCTCTGCAACTTTATAAAAGAAATTCAGGAATCTGGCGACACTGAATGACCTTACAGTGAAAAGCAATAATCGCTCTGGAACTTGGGCCAATCCTTTTCCTCATTAGGGCAATGAAGCTTTTATCACTCCTGTAGTAATGATGCATTTTTAAAGCATTTCACACCTACTTTAAATCTCAGTAAAGACCATGAAACTTCTTTGGTCGTGGCCACATGGTATCTATTGTTAAGCAGGTTGTTAAAATGAATCAACCCAGATTAAGCAGCCAAAATTACCACTTGCTATTGCTCGCCTGAATCTGTTCCCTCAGAGACAGCCCCATAAAGAGGCTGAATGCTGATTAAACACTTCTCCGCCAAGTGGAGTCCGAAAAATTCTGGCAAGAATTGCCTGTAGAAAGCACGGAAAAAAATGTATGAGACGTAAAAGGCTCGATGTGTCGGTCTGCTTGAATCCAAACCATCCCCCCCCGCAAAACCCTTCATTAGCGAGCCTTCCATCTGCCCGATGAGAGCTTCTGTATCCTGGCCCCGAATTTCCTTGCTCTCTCCCCAGGGGCGTTATCTTGTGAGTTCATTATTACTGCTGGCTGTAATTCACACTCCAATACACAGTCCTATTAGCAAAAAAAGATTAAAAAAAACCCCATTGGTAAATGGCCTTGATTTGCCTCAGAGCTCAGACTGGAGGCTTAAACTCTTCCTTGGAGGCAACCATCCAGGGCAGGACTATGGGAAGGAAGCTCAGCCCATGTGCCTTCAAATGCACTTGTTGGCAGTGGAGGGCAGGAGGTCAAGGAGCAACTTGCTTGTGACCTTTCCCACCAGGCTATTTAAACAGAAGCATCTGGTCCACCTCTAAAAGGTCTATTTGACCCCTGGGCAGGCTGGATCTTTGAAGGAAAGGGCGCTGCTTTGTGCTAGCTGAGCATGTGGCTCCATGACCTCCAAATAAAGCTTGTGGCTTGTGGAAAGCTGAATGGAGAGTAGCCGTCTTGCTTGCTGGAGAACATGGCTTTGATTTCACCTTCCACCACTGGGCTGGTTGTTCTTGAGCCAAGGGATATACTGAATTTGAACAATCTGCTATGTTACCACAACCCAGTTCCAAAAAGAAAATCAATGCTTTGTTTAGATTTTCCTTTTCAGCCTCTTTCCTCCTGTCCTTTCCCCTGGTCTTCCCTCTCCCCCTCTCTGAAAGTACGCACATCAGTGAGTCTTGAGGGAGCAATCACGCTTGTTCACAATGAAGGAATTTAATCTCCTGGTAGATGGATGGAAAATCACAACATCTGGAATGTTTTCCTTTGAACAGAAGGGCATTCCTGCCAAGACTTGGATTGTCTTGGAAGAAGCAGAGTACTGTCAGGATCACAGGATGCTGAGCTGGAAATTTCAGGGGCCAGATCCTGTGGCTGGAGAAAGTGGATGCAATGCCACTGACTTCAGCAGAGCTTTGATTTGTGTCAGCTGAAGATGCAGTTCCTGCGGAACCACGCTGGGATCCTGAGAAATGCTGCTGGGTGAAGGCTTGCTTTTCAAAACACAGCAGATGATGTCTGAAACCCATGATGTTTAACATCATGTACTGTTCCCCTCCACCAGCTCTGTGTAGGCAGGCCCTTCAGTCCAAATGACATCTGGTGTCAATAGTTGCTTTTGACTTTTTTGTAGTTTTGTTAAAGGCAAATAACTTTCATGCAGGGCTAATGGAGGAGCTACCATCTCAGCTGATGGATGTGTCATGCAGCCCAAAGCTGAAGAAATAGAATGAAACACAAAAGTGATCACGAACTATAGATCTGCACCTCTTACAAGGCCTGTCATCTTGCAACTGTCAGTCATTTTCTTCCCCCCCCCAGCAAAAACTTGTCCAGAAGCTGGTCTGAGATAGATGTAAAGCCATCTGGTGCCCAGTGCGGCAGTCAATGAGATCAACCCTGGCTTCTCCTGCCCAGGTGGCTGCCAGCAGCTCTGCCCAGCCACAGTGCTCACAGCAGCTTACCCAGCGGAGGGCATTTGAATGGACCTGATACCAAAGTCTGGAATAATTCTTCAATTGTGCTTACACTGAAGTAATTTATTTTGGTAGGTCATGGCTTTTACTGAATATACGCTGTATTGAAACAGGGACCGCAAGCAATCGTGCCACTGGGGCTGCTGTAGCTGAAGATGTGAAACTGTAGAGGTTGCTGTGGTTTAGGTTGTGCCCCCTTATTTAGCTAAATCAGTGCAATTTGTGTGCTGAGTTGTGCCTGAACTGAGAATTTATCTGTTTGCCTGGGTTTGTCTATCAGCTCCAGTAACCACTGGGAAGGCAGTGGTGGGTGAAGGGCATTGCACGTGTGCAGCAACCCTCCGGCTCTCCAACGAGCCAGTGGTGCTTGTCTCCATCCTTTTACTGGAATTCCTTAGCTTCACAAATGAAGTTGAAAAATCAATTCAAGTGCATTTTTAGGAGTCATTCCAAATAAAATTAGGCTGACTTGGCATGAAGGTCGGAGATATGTTTCATGTGGGGCTTTGCCTCCTTTCCAGAGGTATTGCTGTCCTTTGAGTAGAGCTGCTGTGGTTCTGGGGGAAAGGCTTAAAGGAAGAGGGGAAGAAAACAGGAGAAAAAAAAGGATGGAAACTGCTCTTCTCTAGCGTGTCACCTAGTAGAGGAGGACTGAAAAGCCTTGCTCCTGACAGCTGGTATGGACCCAGGCTAAATGGGATCACACATGGCTCACAGTGACAGCAGGATGGTGTAGGTGGGAGCAGGACATTTTTCTGAAGGCAAGAAGGCTTCAGGGGCTTGATAGTCTTTGAGGTATTTTTAATTCCTTTTAACAATTTGCCTCTCCTTTGTCAGCCACAAGCAAGTTGGACTCTGGAGAGAAAAATATCTTGCTTGTTGGCAAATTCCCTGAGAGCCTGTCCTAGCTTTTTGTCCGAGGACATCAGAAGGCTCGCTTCTTCCCTGCCATCATCTTTTGGCAAGAAAAAGCGGTGATGGAGCCCCGGGAGACGGCACATTAGCTCCATCAGCGGGACCATCCAGCAGGTCTCTGCCACTGGAAGCCAGGGCAAGGCTTGGGTCTCTGCCTGCTTTGCATTACCCTCCCCGTGCCGAGGGCTCATTGTCAGCCATGCAGGGTGGCTGGAGGGGTCCCACAGCGTGCACGCCAACCCAGAGGGCCTGGTGAGCAATTTCTGGCAGTCTCTAGGGCTAATTTGCATTTCTTTTGGTCACATCAGCCCACCTTAATGAGCAGTTCTGCCTTGCATTTGACTTTTTTCCAGGATGCCAGATTTTGGAGGTTGCAAAGAGGCAGGAAATCTGCAAACTTTACTAAAGAGGAAAACATTTAATAAAACCCTAAAAGAGTAGATATTCTGTGGTGCTCTGGAAAAGCTCCCGGCACTCCCTGGTGTGTAAAAGCAAGGATGGGCTAGCAAACTCTGTGGCATCTGCCAGATGCCATATTCTCTTCTAATTCCAGATTTTACTAATACAACTTTAGGCTGAATATCCCGGCAGAGCTATTGCCTTATTAAATAGAGAGGTAATTCCTATGTTCCAGCTCTGCAGCTGAGCTTAGGGAATTATTCAGCGGTGCCTCTGGTCTGCAGTCCCACGGCATGGCAGTGACCTGTAGTGTGGAAAACTGGAGGAATACTGCAGTTGGGTAACTCTTCCCAAAAGAGAAAGAGGTAAACAGAGATAACCAGGTGCTTGGTAATGGATATCCTTATTTTCCAGATAAACACCAGTTCCCTCGTTATTTCTTCCAAGCTCTGCCTCAGTATTTTATATCCTTTGGAAGTCACTTGGCTGGTTGCGTGTCATTACATCTATTTTACAGTGTTGTTTTTATCTATTAAAAATAGATTTTTAAGAGCAGATTTTTCTTTTTCTTTGCGTGCACTTTGCCTCATAAAAGAATCATTGCCAAGTGTTTGAAACCCTGCGTCAATCAACAGTATTTTCTACATACGAAAAGGAGAATAATTCGAATTCAAATGTGACTTCAAAACTTAGAGTTTTGGGGTTTTTCCCCCAGGGTTTGAAATAGGTATAATTTTAAGAGTGTTTCTTATAAGTACTTATGTCAAACTAAGTTGTAACTACAATTATTTTTTTAAAAAGAAAGTTGAAATTACTGCTAATGAGACTTTGGACAACTTCACTTGAAATGTTGATACTTTGAAAGCTGTGAAAAATCTAGGAAATACCGTCAACTTTTTTTAGATGCTTAGTTAAAAATAATTATGATTCTGGGAAGGGGCTTATTTATCCCTAACACCCTGTATTGTCACTGGCAATGGAAACCCATCCCAGGCTGCTGTGTGCTCTTCTCCTGGACCTTGCTCAGTAAAGGACTTGCTTCTGGACATGCTGTTGCACATAACCAGAGCTTGTGACTCTTATAACTTACTCAGAGTGAGTCAGCCTTGCATTTTCCTCAGCAGACTAATGCCATGCTAATTTAGAAACTGCAACGCTGAAAGGCAAACAAAGAAGAGGATTAGACCAAACTAGTTCCAGAGCACACATTGTACATACTAATGTCTTGTCGAAACAGGAGAAGGCTGAAAAAATACTGCCCATGCTTTAACAGAATGCAAGCTCGCTTTCTGAAACCCTGCCTCCTTTTGCCAATCAGATAGGGGGTATTCTGCATTGCTAAAGGATCCACGCTAATGAGATTATGGCTTATCACTTTGGAAAATAAAACTGTACTGCTGGAAGAATACAATTTATATAGGAATTGTGCTAAACCCTCAGTATGATCGCGGGACTCTCCTCCTGAGGTTGTTTAGGGGAAAGCACTGAGGCTTGGAAGTGTTTCCACATAGATGACTCTGCATCTCCAGGCAAAAACACCTTGAGCCACTTTACATCCTGAGTTTCATCTCAGCCAAGCAATGTCATAAGCAAAGTCAGGCTTGGTGAAACAAATGTGCACATTTCAAATCCGGTGTTTCAAATGCAGCACATCATAGATCATCTTGTATTGACCTAGCTGCATGCACTGTGCCTGCTGTATGACGGAAAATATACAGTCCTTAGGATTTTCCCCAAATGCTGCCACCTAATTGCACCGCCAGATGTGGGGCAGCAGAAACAGACTGTCTGCGAGCAGAGGAGGAAAACCTCTGCAGTAGTCATTTTTAGGAAGAAAACCTCTGCAGTAGTCATCTTGACTGATGCCATGCATGTCTGTAAGAAGAGCTGTAGTGTCCACTCATGTTTCTCCACCTCTGTAGCTCTGCAGTCTCCCACCACTCTGACCCTCCGGGCAGCGACTGCCCTGCTGTGAGGCAGCAGCACCAGGACCCCAAAAGGTGTTAAGGGATAGGAAACGCTTTCCAGCTCTGTGCCTGTTTCTGGTGGGTTTTAAAAGTAGTTTTACAGTTGTGTTTCTTTATCTTTGTTCCCTACGAAATCCCCTGCTAGGCAGAACAGACAGTGCTGCTGGAGAGAGAGAGAGAGAGATCTGGGAAGAGAGAGTATTCACCCACTGCAGTCGCTGCGAGGTAGTAGAGGGGCTATCTCAGCAACCCTTAAACTACTGGCTCAGTAGTAGTTCAAGTGTGGGAAGAGCAGTTGTCAGCATAATGCACCTCTATGGTAGGCTTGATGGGTGAAGATTTAGCCCTCTCCACTTGGTTTCCCTGTTGGTATGCTAAAGGTCTCATTTATAGGGTCAGGGGATACAGCAGCAAGCTGAACTTAGCCTTTAGCTGCTTTCAACCCTTCCCTCTCCTGTTTTGCTTTTTGCCAGCAGGAAAATATTTGCAAGAGGGCATTGGGCAAAAGGTGGCTTGCTTTAGCTCTGACACAGGCCACATGAACATGACACAGGCCACAGGCCCCACTTGGGGCTGACTCCCAGGACCACCAAAGTCAGTGGCACAAGTCCCACCATCACTTAAGGCTTTGCTAGGCTTGCTCCTAGCTGGTTATCAGAGAACACGAGGGCTGTAGTTTCTGTGCTAGAAATTCCTGACGTTTATGGACTTTTGACTTAGTTATTTTTGGAAAACATTAGCTATGACTTGGCATCCTGCCTAATCACTCCTCCTGGAGTATTGGTAATTCACTCTGTTTGGGGAATTGGGAGGCTTCCCCCTCCTGTGTGCAATTTTTATTTACAGAACTCATACCCATCTAAGAGCTAATGGAGGTGCCAGTTTTCCATTAGAAAGCTAACGGTAATCCCCCCTTCTCGCTTTATCCAAACAAACCTGGTGTGCCACATTCTTCCTGTCTGCTGTTACAGTGGAGAAGCAGTCCCAGAAAAGCCTAAGTGTGATGTGAAAAGAAGCAAGATATGAGAGAAGGGAAAAGTTGGAGGTCTTCTGCTTGGGGAAAAGCTGGCGCTCTGGTGCAAATATCTGGTGATGTGGGTCCTGCCGCTCCCTTGGGTGGCAATTTGAGTGCAAATGCTCTAGTGAAGCTCTTGGAAACTCTGTTTGGGGTTCAGGGTTATTTCAAATCAGTTTTGCTTGTTTTTTTTTCTTTTTTTCTTTTTTTTTTTTTTTTTAATTTGCAGTGTGCTAAAGCTGAGCTGTGAAGCCCTAGGAGTTAGCTTCCCCTTAGGGACTCTCCAGGTGTCCCCACCCTTAGCTCAAGAGCAGTGTTTAAAATCCCAGAGTTTTAGACATGAATACGTCTGGGTTCTTCCTTTTCAGTTCACAGCTCTTAAAGAGAAAGTTTAGAGAATTTTTTCCCCTTTTACAGAGAAAGCTGGGTTTCTCACCCACAAGTCAGGAACAGAAGATTTTAAGATACAAGTGTCAAAGCAGAGTTTTGAATTAAAGGACTCGGTGCTCTGCGCTTGGTGTTTCTCCCCCTCTCCCCTATCCTCACTAGGTCTCAGACAAGGCATTTTGGATTTCTCAGCATCTTCCTAAAGTCTGAGGCTCTCCATGGTTTATCCTTGCCAGCCTCACTGCAAAGTACCGCTGTCCTGCTCGAGCTCTGCTGGCACATAAATCACTGGGTTCTATGAGATGGGAATGGGATTCGAGGTGATTAAATAGTGGGTATCTGCTAAAACCAAATCTCAGCCAGTGGGAAGCAGACAGGGCTGAAGCATCTTCCCCTCTGACCCACAGGCTCCCGCATCAGTTGGACCTGCCATCAATAAAGCCCACATCCTGAGGGCTGACATTCGCCTTGACATACACCCCTTCCATCTCCCTCCTAATGAACGGGAGGTTGCAGAGTGCCTGTCAGGGCAGAATTCGCCCTTTAGTGTCAATAACTTCTCTGACGGCCTACTTACTCTTTCATCTCCCGGCCATTACTGCTGATTTATGCAATTTGCAGCGCTGAGCGATGCGGCAGCTGCAGGGAGGAGGAGATGAGAACCAGAAACCCTGCAGGCTTCCTAGGAGACGTCTTCTCCAGTAATAAATCTAGGATGGAGGAAAGCCTGCTCTGATCTTCTGTGCATGCTCCAGTGTGTCAGGCAAGGACTGAACACCCGGACGATGCTCTCTAAAAGGAGATGTTGCCTCTTTGTTTCTTTCCTCTGCTCGCTTTTGGGATGCTGGAGCCTTATGACCACATTGGCTGGAAGATACCATTGGCTCAATGATCTCCTAACGCATTCAGCTGTCAGCGGCGCTCACCAAACAGCATTCTCCCTCCGTCACGCATGAGCACTTGCATGTAGAGCTCCCCAGGCATGGGTTGGAGCCCATGGGGATTACAAAAGGAACGGGGATTACAAAGAAGCGTAATATCTGTCAAGCTGGAGACCATGTGGCTCTGATCAGTGATTAGAGCCACATGGTGTGAGGGGCCGTACAAATTGCTACCGATGGAGATGTTCTTTGCCCTACAGATCTCGTGGTGCTTGGCTGTTAATCTCACTGTGGGGGCTCCGGGTTGTTTCTGCCACCACTGTTGAATGCAGGAGATGTTTACTGAGTTATTCCCTGTGTTGCATGAGTGAGGGTGATGGAAATGGTGGGCAGGGTGAATTTAGGGTTGATTGCCTGGTGCCTCCTGATGCAGTGCCTAATAAAGGTGTGCTGTTGTTGCTTGAGGTGCGTGCTGGGTAGATTGACAAGGTGGTGGGATGGAGACCACCTTGCCTTCTCCTCCTCCAACATGAAAGGGGATGAGGTGCCTCACCACGCCGGCCTTGACAACTCATCTGTTTTCATTATGTAAATGAAACAGGAGGACAGCAATAATGTCCTTTAATGGAGAAACACACTGACAGAGCACAGCAGAACTAATACCAAACAAATCAATTGTCGCTGTGACAATCCCCTTTCCCATTTTATCTGAAATACCTACCGAGCACTCGCTAAATTTGCTTGCATGCTGAAATAACCAAGTAATGAACCTTTTTTTTTTTGCAAGGAAATGCTTTTTTTCTCTAAATTGGAAAGCCTTCTCCCATTTGCGGCTTTCTCTATCAGATTACTAATTTGCTTTCCCAAAGGAATTACAAGCTATATAGAAAAATCTCTACTTAAGGCAGCAGATAAACAAATGAAACATGCAAGTTATTTGAATTTTCAATGGTTTATAATATGCTGTAGTAAAAAAAAAAAGGAAGGGTGTTTTTTTTTGGTTTGGTTTTTTTACAAGCTTCTTACTGAGGGCACAATCTGGTTTCTGGCATCTGAACTTTACTGTGAAATGGAAAACCTGCAGCTGTTAGCACAGAGCCTGGTGAAGGTCTTGCTTTCCCTCCTTTCCAGTGTTGTAGGTCTCTCACCTCCCAGGGCAGGTTTGCTCAGCTTCTTGCCCCGTCTCCTGACGCTTCCCCATGGCCTGTCATGTTCCTCCAGTTCTGTCGTACAAATGATGAGATTTTTCTCTGAGTGAAAAAAAAGTTTTGTCTAAATTCCAGGGGAATATTTTAAGCAGGACCACTCTGGTGAGGTTCGTGGGAAGGGTTTGCTTTCCTCCAACTAGGAATTGCCATGGTGTTGGAGAGAAGCAGTTTGGTTTCACCTGAAACCATATGGTGAAATCTTCTGGATTTGAAGTGTGGGGTTATATAGGGCCCAAGACTGTCCTTAGCAGTTCTGGTAAGGGTCTTGCATTGCATGGTGATTGCAAGGAGACTAGGATAAAACTTATATCCTAGCCACAAACTTCCTACCTGCATCTGATGAACCAGGCAGGGCATCTGTATGCATGTCTATGAATGGGGTGGAGACAGTCAGCATTGTGTCTTCTCCTGCTGTCTGGTGAAAATCGAGACGTTCATTGGGACTGAGACTTAACACCTGCCTCTTGCTCAGGATTGCTCAACTCACACGCTTTAGACGTGGTTGCTTGTGGTCTGTCTCCTAGCAAACCTTTGCTGTGCACAAGACATAGACTTCTATCAGAGCAAGGCTGAAGACCTTGAGAACACCCCACAGAGGTGCAGGGCATCCTCCAGGGTATGAAACTCTTCTGCTTGGGCAAAGGAAGGAAAATACATCTTCTACTCCTGTATAGGCACTTTGGAGGTTTGGCAGTAAGTTAATAATGTGTTAAACTATAGGCGCTCTCTGTTTTTCTTGAGAAAACAGCTGGCATGGCTTCAGTGCATAAGTTGAAGTTCAGAGTGAAGCAGCCAAAAGGAGCTAGTGCCCTGCTGATTTCTGGTTCCTGGATGCCTGCGGTCTATTAATTTCTGGGGAAAAAGGAGAGGTGAATTGAAATGAAGAAAACTGGTGCAATCTTCCCAAGCCCTGTGCCTGGGGAGCCGTGTCCCATCTCTTCATGTGGTGGCATGAGGCAAATACGGCTCATCCATCACTCTGAGGCATGTGTCCAAGCCTTCTAATTAGTGAATATAACCAGAGGTTTGGAGCTTAAACTGGTTCTGACCTGTATTTTTTAATTAAGGCACTTTTTAATATAACCCCTGCTTCAGGTCATCTGATATACTAATCTGGACATAATGCCTAACCTTCTTAACCCTAGATTGTTACTTCTGCACTTTAATGCCAGTCTTAAAGAAACATTGCCCCATAAATTAGACACCAGGTACTAAACAGGAACAGAACTGGCTGCAAATTAAAATATTCTTAAGGAATAATTAGATGGACCCTGAAGATCAGCTCCCAGCTGACATTCTTCAGCCTCTCATAAAAGCACAAAATGCTTATGTTCCCCTTGTTAATGCTGCCTGACCACAGGGTCAAAGGGGGTGTCCCGTCTGCCTGTTGCCAACCCCATGCCTGCTAATGGCTCAAAATCAGCAGGGATAGTATCTCCAGATACTCTTTGGGATTGTTGTTTTCAGCTGGCTGATGGCCACCTATTCCACTTGTATCTTGGAGAGCAGAGATTTTTGATAATCATAAAAGCACTGTGGAGGAGACCCTTGTTCCTATCAGCAGACAGAACAACTGATAAAGTCAAGGGATTAGTGAAAGAAAACCAAGTACTGTGCAATTTTATGAGAGCCTTTTTGTAGGTTTTTACTTATCCTGTATTGTTCTGTGCGTAGCAATATCACGCTGAGAATCACAAGGAGAAATGCTAATTCAGTGTTTTTATATAGGGGAAACAGCATGCTAAGTGCATTCCTTAAGTCAGTCCAGAAACCGCCTCCTGCAAAAATTCATGAAAAGCACATGTAAAGCCTTGTCAAGCTTGGCTCTTTTATCTGGGATAGTTAAAATATTTCCTTAGGGGAAGATAGGTTGCTGGGTGGTTTGTTTGTTTGCCTGTTTCTGGATAAAGATCTTTGGAAGGTGGGAAAAAAACCATCTTCCATCTGACAGGCAGGAAGGTGCTCTCCAGTGCAGCCGCTGGGCACGGTTTGGGCTGTGATTTCCTAGGGAAGCCAATGACAAAATATATATAGCCACAATTTTTTTCTTGCTTACTAGTTCTGGTAGGCTTCTGAGCAACCAGTGTGGCATATCAGGCAGAGAAAAAACTTCCTCATCATCTCAAATACAATAAAAAGAAATTGAGGAATGGAAAGAACAAACAATTTGACTGTAAGAGCCTCAAAACTCCAAATCATTCCCACCAGTTTTCCAAAGTACAGTGTTTCGAACATTCATGGCTCAATTTACCACCTATTTGATGGGGGAAGTGTTTACGACACATTCTCTGCATTCCTTTACCAGAAGTGCTGTAAAATTGGACCTCTTCCCCCTTTCTGTGCCCCCCCCCCCCCGAATGTGATGAAGAGAATGACTCACATCTGGAAAATTTACCTTACAGCTCAGCACTGAGCTCTTCTTACAGCAACTTACCTAAAGGAAAAATCAGACGTGACCCTGTGCATTTGCTGCCCTGCAAATGTGGGTGTGCAAATGTACTCTTGTATACTTAGGGTTAGTTCGAGTCACGGTAATAGCAGAAATGGAGGGATATGGGCTTATGTGGAGGCTCTATAGGCTCTAATGGGGGAGAACTGGTTAAATCAACATTAGGTCATACTGAAGGGCAAAGGGCATATTTCCTTGTGGACATGGTTATCTATACCCAGTGTGGCAAGAATGGTAAGGAGAAATTTTATGTTACAGTTGATTAGGTTATGTGGAAGCACGGAGAAGGTTGGAAATGTGGCCATCAGACAAGGCAAAAGCACCGAACAAAAAATGTTTGTAAACTGGACTCTAAGAGCATCCAGCAAAAGATAGCAGAAAAGCAGGGTCGGTGGCAGTGGGGTGTGTTGAGGTCCTTGAGCTACCACTTGGAGGTGGAAAGATCTCAGAGGAGGACATTGTAGGAGGGAGCGGTGCTGCTTCTAGCTCCATGGGGCACTTGGAAAATGTCCCTGGATGGTCCTGCACTTGTGGCCTTGCAACTCTGCCACCTGGATGAGCCACTTGCACATCACCGAGCTTTGGCTGTAGACATGTCCTCAACCAAGCAGCAGAAGACCCAGTGAGGTACAGTGACTGCAAGCTGAAGTCATAAAATGGGTATTAGATTAATGCTTTTTAAAGATGAGAGAGTTTTAACCATTGGAATAGATGTCCAAAGGATCCTGTGTGTTTTTTCTTAGCTTTGTCTCAAGCTTGTGTCTGTCATGCAGTGGCAGATTCCTCCTCAGCCCTGTGTGGATTTGACGGAGGAGTTTCTGGGTGAAAAGCACAACCCACTCTAATGCAGGAGGCCAGGTTGGGTGTTTCTAATGATTTCTTCCTGCTTTCAAAGCTTTTGATTAAATCTCTGTCTTTTCCCACAAGTTGGGAGCCAAACCCAGAGGGTGAAATTCCATATGATTCACCGATTAATTCCACCTTCATTCCTGCACACTGCCTGATTGTGAGGTCTTAATTGGTGCAGAAAGGGGAATCTTTCCTTTCCGAAATACCTTCTCCTGTCAATACAGTAGCCCCAGCTTCCCATCAAACCTTCTCCTACAACACAACAGGGCTATAAGTGCTCTTCCCAACTCAGTGGAGTTGCTACTGTCTCTCCTGATGATATATGAGGGTGTCATGACTTGTTATGTCACGTCAGCTGATGCAGTGGGATAATAAGAGCTGATCGGATGCAGCAGCAGTCATTTTGAAATTGAAGAAAAAAGGTTCTCTGTGCACCAAAGAACACATCTGTTTTGTGGCATAATTCAAATTAACTTGGGTGAATTCACTACATCTCGAGTGTCTTCCATGGTGACATGCAACATAGAAATGCAGTCTTGAAAAGCTTTTATGAAAGCTCAGCAACCAGAGCGGTTTTAAATTGCTTTTTTTTTTGTTAAAAAAAAAAAAAAGAAATTCTGACAGCCATTTCCTGCTCTTGACTGATTCTACCTAATTTGCGCTTGCACTGATTGCAGTTTTATAAACAGAAATTCCAGGGCTATGTATCTCTACCAACAGGGGAGATGTTTAGCTTTTCACCTTTCTCCCAGATGAAATGTGAATCTCCTGCATTAAACCTCTCCGTGTAGAGTGATGCTGGGAGACCAGAGAGCAGCCATGCCTGCTGCTGTCCAGCTCACACGGGAGCACTTCAGTCCCCTTCACAGGGATCCCCCAGAAAATCCCATCGGCTCACACCCAGGGGAATGCAATTCAGGGGTTGATGTCAGCAAATGGACCTCGGGACCCTCCGGAGGGAAGCAAGTGTGTTATGGTGGAAACTGAACTGCACCAACCAGGAGCCAGGCAAGAGGCATCTCCTGGGGAATTAAAACTCTAATTCCTAAGGATGCAGTAGAGACATTATGTCCAGGTCGAGGAAGCATGAGGTGGCTGCCATTTGGGCTGCAGTGGTATCTTCAAGCCTGGTCCAGATGACAGCCCATGCTTGCAAATCTCACCGTCTTCCTCTCAAAGACACAGATGGATGGAATAAGGGTCCAATGGGGGTCTAAAGTAGAGGGTTTTGCCCTCCAAAAATATGTCCCAGTGCTAGCTGAACACACAGTTCCCCTAGCTGTCAACAGGCACTTTGCTGTTGGGAACCAAAATTGTTCTGATACATCCCCTGTGTCAAATGCTGATAAAGAACTCTCTAAGTACTTCTTTTTTTTCCTCTTCATCTTAACTGAAGTATATTTCTTTTCCCTTAGATCTGGAATAGAAGTGTTGAGCCTCTCTGAGCTTTGTAGAGATTGCAAAATCTGGCCAATCCTCCCCACAGGAACATCTGGCAAAGAGGAATCCTCACAGCTTGACGGGGGGCAGTCCACTCGGAGTGGGTCTCCCCCATGGGATGTTCACTATAGGTAGTTGCAGAAAATGACCCCGTGTCTGGTCTTGTGGGTCTCAGATTGGACCATAACTCTGGGGAGATGGATTCTCTGCCATGGGCCAGCTGGATGAGCAGGAATGGTCATGTCACCTCCGGTGCCTCAGTTTCCCCAGTTGCTGAAATGGCAGCAATGACGTTCGTTCTTATGTGGTATTTAAAGACTCCTGAGGAAAGGCTGGGAGATATGGTCATACTCTTCCTCTGAGCTTTCAAGGGGTCATGCAATTAAATTAAGCACTGAATCTTGCCAACAGCAGTACAAAACGTGTGACTTCTTGTTGCAATTAATCTCAGATTGTGGTACTACTTGGGAGACTGTGTGGGCATTACTTACTGGAAACATACCCCAACCTTAACCCAAAACACATGTGGCTGGTAGAGCTGCCCCAAGGGAAGGGATTTTGCCTGCAGTTTTGCCTGGCGTGGCCACTAGCTGCAGGGGGCTGGGGCAGCTCTGGATGCTCCCTATGGGGCTGCCCCTTCAAGGGGAGTGATGGGGCTGCACAAGGCAGGACGTCATCCTAACAATGGGCTGGAGCTGGCTCAGGAGAGGATATAGGGCAGAAGCTGAGCAAGCAGCAAGTCTGAGAGTGGGGACTGCAAGGGAGAAGGAGGATTTTATGGCTGTTTGCATTACTATGGGGCTACTGAGGACATCAGCTGAGCTTGCTTCTTACTCTTCCTATCTCTGTTTATGCTGTCTCAGCTATGCCTGTCTCAGCTAGGCTATGCCTCACTTTTTCCCTGGTTAGATTAATAAGCATAGAGAAGGGAAAGATAGCAGTAATCTTCATTAGAGGGGAAGCTAAGCTAATTAGCTATGGAAAGCAAACATCCACGGCTCAGGAGGCAGGCAGAAAGCCCTGACACAGTGAGGATCACTCTGTTTGTTGCCCAGCCCGTGGTATGTCTGATCACCTGCATGAAGGAAGGCTCTGTGTACGCATGCAAGGTAAGCCTGAGCTCAGCATAGAGAGCAGGGATATTGCTGTGTTAGGAACTGGGGATCTTCTAGAAATTAGAGAAATCTGTACAGTCCTAAAACCCACAAGAAAAGATGCCTTTTTGATTGGGTCCTGGTGGTATCCAAGACCTAGGTTAAGAAGTGTTGGTCCAAGAGGCACTCAGTAGTAGCAAATGCAACAGGGCCCCAGGTGTTGGGGCCAGGTGCTTTAAGAGCTTTAGCCTCCCAGAGGAGGGTGATGAGAGCAAGACAGAGTGCCATTTGCCAAAAAATAAAGCTTTGGTGCTCTTATGTCTTGAGCACTGAGGGCATTTCTTGCCCCTGCATCTGAGGAGGAGCATGGTGGAGGTAGGTACAGGTAAAATGGTGGAAGGCAGGCAGTTAGAGACTGGAAATGTTGGATTTGCTTGGTCTGGAGAAGGCAAGAGGGGAATTTACAAAATCACAAAGTCAGCAGCCCCTATGTGTGATAAGTGGGTGCACCTGGTGAAATCAGAGTGAGCCAGGGAGGAGAGACAACCTACTCCATCTGCATTGAGAACATTTTTCTTATGCTTTTTCTACTTTATTTTTGAAGTTATTTTGCCATTTCTCAATCATTTTTATTTTGCCTCTCTCCTGTTCGACCCACTCCAAATGTCATGGCTGATGCTTTGAATACAGCTTAGCAATTTTTGTTTGTGGGAAGCACTGTAAGAGAGTGTCTTGTCTACACCCGCCTTGGAAAGACTTATTTTGTGCTTAGCTGTCATGCATGTGGGTGCTGGAACCTGGAAGAGGTGTAGCTGTTGGATTTCTCGTTCCCTCCCTGGTCCAGGAGCCTGTGCAAGACTGTCTCCATCATGATCATCAGATAGATATCAGTTCTTTGTAATGTGTGAGTAGGTGCCTGGGGATGTTTTGAGAGGGGCATTTTAGGTTTTCTGTGCTCTGTTTCTGAGGGTCAACCTGAAAAATGCAAAGAGCCTTCCACCTTCTGCTTTTGGCTGGTTGCTTTCTTTCTCCCACAGGCAGAGTTTTGGGGTGTAATTTGGATCTTGAGGCCAAATGCAATGGTTCCAGACAGCCACTTTTTTTGTGAATGCATCTGTGTGGACTCTCTCTTCTAGCTGGCTTTATCAAGCTCTTAGGCTGCCCAACCCAGAACTTGATTCTTGGGCAGGTTGTATTTTGCTCTCTTTCTTTTCTTTCTTAATCCTTGCATTTACTGGCTGGTGGGTTTGGGTAGCAGCTGGCTGTTTCTTGCCATCCTGGCTCCCAGGGTTAGGGTTTGGGAAGGCAGCTGGAGGCACTCTAACAATGCACTGCCTTAAAAAAAAGTGGAGGTTTCCCTTTTTTATCATCCTTGGTCTAGTCCTGTACTCCTTTTGTTTATCTAGTGCTGGCTTCAGTGCTTGTTGGACCCTGATTTAACTCGCTAACCTGGTGAAAAAGGGATCCAACAAAAACACCAAATGATTGATTTTCTTTTTTTTTTTTTTTCCTGCTGGATTTGTGAATTAAAACAGCTCTGAGTTGTCTGGATGAGAAGACTATCTCTGGAGCCTGCTGCTATTTGCATCACTGGCAAAAGTCCTGCTGGCTTCAAAAGGGCGTGGACCCAGGGCAGGACCCGCAGTGTGTGTCCTTTGAGAAGGCTGCCCCAAATTTACAGCAGGTGTCACTGAGCAAACGATGCTTGGGCTGAGTCCTAGTCCGTTTGCTGCATAGGCGCCCTGGTGGAGTGAATCCTTCTGGGTTCGCGGCAGTTCCTGGTCCTTTCCCTTGCCCTCCTCCCTCCCTCCCATGGCACCTGCTCTTCTGTTCCTGGTTTTTGGGGATTAGGGGGTGAGAGGTCCATCTGCCCCAAAGGCATGTTTAGCCTTGGGATATTTACGATGTGCAGAGAAGGGTTTTGTGTCAGCAGCATCCCGTGTGGTGCTCAGCTTCATACAAAAGCCAGGTTCTTCCCCCACATCCCCTGCTTTAACTGGGAGACGAACATCTCCAGCTCCAACTTGAGCTGGTCTGGAAAGAGATTTTATTTATTTATTTATTTTAAACTACCATGGATTTGGGTGGTGCTGTTTGTTTCATCCCATGGAAAAATATCCCAAAATCTTGCATCTAGTGCTCAAAGCGTAGGCATGTCTCTGGTGGCTCGGTACCTCAATGCCCTGCAGCTCCAGACCCCCCCAAGGGCTTTTCTTGAGCATGGGGGAGCTAATCATGTTGTTCTGACTCCTTTTCTCTCTCTGCTGTTGCTGCAGCATGGTCAGAGGGTTTGAATGAGGAGGGTTACGCTAATTAAACGGGGAAAGATTGCCTTGCGGGGCTTGCGGTCTCCGTGATGCGGCTGGACCTGGAGGAAAGGGGTCTTTGTGATACAGAAATGGGGCTGAATGGGTGCAGCTCGTGTGTCAGCAGGGAAAGGATTTTGTGCGTGGGTGTGTAAACTGGTGGCAGGTGGAGCAGAGTAGTAAAAAGGACCTTCCTCCCCCTGTGTATAATTGCATCAAGAAGGTCCTTTCCTCCCAATAAAGAAAGAGGAGGAAAATCGGCAATGAATAAATAGGTTTTGGTTTCCTGAGGGCCTTTCCTGGATGGAGTATTTCAGCTTCAGCTTCCTCCCGATGGCTGTGGAAAGTGAGTTCAACAGTCTCCCAGGGCTCGGCTATTCAATTTTTCCAATAGAAAAACTTTGCTTTTTCAGGACTACTTTCCCCCTTAAACAAAAGGGATATTATCCCAGGAAGGATTTTGATTTTATGCTTTTTAAGTCAGAAAATTTCTCCTGCAGAAGCTTTCTAGCTAGCTTTCAGAGCAAGTTTGCTCTTGCCACCTCTCTGGGGGTACTTTGCAGTGCTGTCAAGCACAGCTCGCTGCAGTGACCTACACCCCTGATAATTCACATTAGTGTGGCTAGCTTATGAGAGCAAACATACTGCAAAATAACCCCCAGACTGCAGTGTCCACCCTGTCCCTGATGCATATATTTGATGCCAAGGACTCATGGCACATCCCAACACATCACAACATCACAATAGTGGGATAATTTATCTGTCCTTTCTGGGCTCTTGTGAAGAGCTATAAGAATACACTAAAGAACAACAAACCTTATAGGCAAAATGATTGTGACAGCACCTACCATGTTTGTTCAGCTCATCTTCTGCTCTGCACTTTTAATAGACCACCCAATGCAACTTCATTGCAATGATTCTCTTGGGCTAAAAGGAAGATGGGTGTTGGGATAGGACCAAGAGAGTCAGCTGCAAAGAGGGAGTATCATAAGTACAGATAGTGGTGTGGTTTTTAGTTTTGTTTTTTTTTTTTTTTATCCCCACTTCTTTGTCCCATCATATGCCTCCAGGTTTCCTGGAACAGAAAGAGAAAGCTCAAACTCCCCTCAAAGGGATAATGGAAGAAAGAGGCCTCATTTTATTTTATTCCTAGGAAAAATGGCACACATTTTTCATTCTGCAGAAGCCCAGTATAAGTTAAGCTGCCAGACATTTATGATAGGAATTTGCTAAGCACACATGATTCATGGTTCAGATTGCCACTCAGTCCCAACAGGGATTTCTGAGCAGCTGCGCTGAAGGCTGTCCTGCATGGCTTGACGTGAAGGAAGGGTGTGCTTCCATGTGGCTTGGCACCACCTTCCCAAAGAAATATCTCAGAGCAGGGGAAGATGTTTGATATCAATCTTTTTCCTGCTGCTGTGAGGATTTGATCTCCTGAAGGAGTGGTTGGGCTTGAAGTCAAGCTGTGATAGCTTTCCGCTTCTTGGGGTGCAGCCTTTGCTAATGTAAACTCTGCTTCTGGTGGTGGCCCTCTCCCTCTGGCTGATGGCCATCCACTTTTCCTGTCATGCAGCACCAGAAGCCATCAGATGTTGAGATATTCCAGATTGCTGCTGCCCTGGGTGAATCGCCTGCACCTATGAACGTGTCCAGTGAGGGATGTGTTGGCAGTACTGTTTGCAGGGGGAAAGGCTTAGCTGGGGTTGGTGGTGCTACTGCCTACAACTCCCCATGCTGAACTGCTTCAGCCCTGCATCCACCAGCTATGAGCAGTCTTAAGCAGTCAGTTCATAAGGAGTCACCCAAAGTCTTCCAGCATTAAGGTCCTGCAAACACCAAAAGACTCTGCTGAGTGCTGCCCATTGGATGCTTTTCAAATGCTGCCTTGCAAATAATAAATGAATGGGCCAGGGACCCTGGCACAAGTGAGGTGGGGGAGCCTTGCATCCACGCTGCTCTGGGAGAGGGCCCTTGAGCGCAGTGGTGGTGGATGCTCCGCGTGGTGCTTCACTGGGAGACTTCTCTGGGCCTGAGCCAAGCTCAAGGTGAGTCCCTGGGCCATGGAGCCTCTCTACGTGTTCTCCCCCCAAGAACCCTTTCAGGAACCAATCTGGTCCTATTCCTCTATTAAAGCAGTTAGGTTTTTTTCTGCCTGCTCCTGCAGGGATGCTGTCGCGGCACGCAGTTGCACTAACACTTGGGAGCTGCATGTTTCAGTCTTCCCCTGCTCCTGGCAACATGTGTACTTGTGTCTTGTGCTAACAGAGTTCCTTCACTGTAGTTCAGCTTTTCCTTCCTCCCCATTCTGGGATTTCATTTGTGTGTATATATATATGTATGTATATTTATCTACACTTTTTCTGCCCTCCTCTACTTTTCTAAACATGTTAAGCTTTATTAAGCTTGTTGATCCCAGATTCCCTCCATAAGAGTACTGAAAAAACAGATTAAAGGAGTGAGTCATCTCCACCCATATTCAGATACAGTCATGAAATGGTGAGGATGGAAGGAGAGAGATCCAGTGTTGGTGATTAAGCTTACCTCTGGCCAGTTTTGGCTGTGAGAGGTATCCCTAACCCTTTAAATCAATGTGGCAAAGGAGCAGCACCCTGCCAGACCTTTGCATCTCCAGCAGGCAGAAGATGCAGGGGATGAGCACAGTTAGTGCTCCTCATCCATCCAAAATCAAGTGAATACCCTACCAAAGCGCGACCTTTCTTTGTAGCGTCTGTTTTGCGCTCACGACCCCTTTGGCTTGGCTGGAAGACGATGGACGGCAGATGTTAGAGATCTCGTCTTGGAGGGAGAAAGGGGGAAACTGTTCTCTAAACAAAATCTTCCCTTGTGTCCTGCAGTTTCCTAAAACTGCTCGTTTGTGAACTATAGATATTTATCTATCCCCTCCTATATGTGTGTGTGTGTACGTCTATAAATATGTGTGGGTGTAAACATATGTATATATAGAATGCTTTATTCCGTTACCAGCACATTCATGTTATAAACAATAATAGCAGTACTGGGGCCAGAAAATGCATCATTATCAGAGCTCAGCCTTGCAAGTATCATAAATTTTTTGATGTCAAAACATTAGTGGCTTCTCTAATGTCTTGTAAGGACATTGGTGCTAGCCATCCTTATTACCTCATCCATATGCTCACCAGCTATGAAATTAATGTAGTTTGATTTTTGTGCTTTTTAGCCCAGGAACAGAAACCACGTGCCTGCATCCATTAGAATTGCAGGGTGGTTTTGCCGGTACCGAAGGCTGAGCCAGCAGTTGGATGGGAGAAGATAGACCCAGCCTAGCAATCTGCCTTTAGCGGCTCCCGGGACCAGCCTGTGGTCCTGTGGGGCAGTAAGCATGGGATGGAGCAGAGCAAGACCCAGGAGCAAGGCAAGAGAAACTGCAAGGAAAGGGAGCTTGGAGCTACAGATGAGCAAGAACAAGCTGGTGAGAAGCCAGCAAAACCTCTGTTGGTCTGTGGGCGTACGGTTCTTGACATCCTGACCCTGCTCTTTTAGGAAAGAAAATTTGAGGTCTGGCTCACAGAAGTCAAAGCAGATGCCAAATCAAGGTGTTGCCAAGGGCATTTTTCACATCTGAGCAGTCTCCCTTCCCGCTGGGGAAGATGAGGGTGTTTTTCCCTGACTTCCCCTCTGGATCTCAGGTTTGCTCTTGTAGGTATTGAGGCAAGTTTGTTTATTGCAAGTAATCTAAATATTGTGTTGTATGTGTATTCAAATCTATATGCAAAGCAGCGATTGCTTGCCTAATCTATTTTTTTCTTCTGCAAACAATTTGCTTGCTCGCTTCAGTATAAATCAGGAGCGTGTTCTCCAACGTTGATAAATTCTGGGCTCATATAACCCTGGTGGGGGAAGAACTGGGCTCTATGTGTTTATAAACAGTGAGAGAAAATATATATCTCTGCACACAGAGTTTACATTCCACGTGGGCTCCCTTGCCAGGGTGTCCAATAAAAGAAAAGACGCATTTCTTTTCAAAAGGCATTGGAAGCTTGTGGCTGGGTGGCACCATCACTGAGTCCCATGTGTGGAACCCAAAGGAGGTCAAGCACGATGCAGCAGCCCCATCAATTTGGGATGCTTGCTAGGGACTATCAAGCTCTATGATTAAGTAAAATCAGTCAAAAGCAAGAAAACTGGGCCCTGGTGCTCTCAGGAGAAGGCTCGGTGGTGGAGGAACTTAATTTGGAAGCTGTTTAGAAGCCTTTTTTTTGTTATGGTTATCTAGACACAGTTGTCATCCCATGCAATTCTTAACTTATTCAGAAGAATTTTTCACAGATTCCTAATAGTCTGAGGTTCAGAGAAATAAATTATTTTAATGGTTAAATATTACTGTTGCCTGCTTTCCTGTCCCAGTGTTTTACTGTTCCTTCACAAGGTGTAAAGGCTTCTTCCTAGCAGTGATTAGAAACTGGCTGGAGATGGGGAAAGGGAACTCTCTTATCTACAAAAAGGAGAAGACAAAAAAAATTATGAGTAGTTGATGCATGCATGGGCTTCTGCATCTTAGGCTAATGGTTCTGCAAGACTTTGCCGTGTTTCTGATGTGACATGTCTTTTTTATGTAACATAAAGGTGACGTCCACACTGCACTGTAAAATTAGCCAAGTAACTTCTGATTACAGTTAAAGGATGAAAGGCAGCCAAACAAATTCAATTTTGTGCATAAAGTGTGAAGTCCTCTGTGGTCCAGTGATGAAGTGCTCTTTCCAGCCAAAACAGGTATAAGGCCTTATAATAGACTTTCCTGAATTATTTTGAGGGCAAGTGTTGGAAAGGGTTGGAAAATGGACGTATCGCTTAAGCCCCACAGGGAATTTTTTAACAGCTGACAACTGGATGTGTAGAGGACAAGCTTCTTTGTGCCCACCCTAAATTCTTCTAACAGTATCATTAAAGTTACACATATCAGAACAACTGACTCTTTCAAATACCTTCTCTAAACAGGCTGGACTCAACAGTCCTTGAATTTGAGATACCTGAGGAAGAGAAGCATTTTTAACAGACTTCCAAATATTCAAAGTTAGCAAAGGCATTAGGTCTCTAATTCACCTTTTTAGACAATGGATACGATCATGATAACCTTTCTGGGTACCACAGCAGTATCTATCAGCACAGCGACAAGTTAATTCTCTTGTATCTAGCAAAAGTCTCAGGGCTATTTTTTCTTTCTTTGCATTTCTGCAAAGATAAAAAATATTTGAAGAGAGAGTCAGTATTCCTTTTTCACCTCCAGGGAATATTTTTCTCTGTAATCCAGTTTCGCTCCTGCCTTTTCATGGCTCTTCATTATACGATGCACTCTTCACTGGCACATTGGGGTGGCTACCTATGGACCCATCCTCAGAGATGCTCAGTGGAAATCTGTTTGACAAACAAATGAGGTGATTCTTCCTCCTTCTCAAATATCCTCACAGTTTGGTTTGTTTTGCTTTATTTTTAACAACAAATGGACTGGAAGGAAAGATGATGCTCCAGTTGGTAGAGCCTTCCCATACTGTCACCAGCTCCCCCTAGAACGTCTTTGATAAATGAACCTCGGGGCCAGTTGCCTACTGTCCTGCCAGGATCACTGACCTGACCACGCTCTTCCTTTAGGAATGAGAACAAAAGCAAGATTTAGGGGAATTTGCCAGACTCGAAATTCTTCCCACATTTTACCCATAGCTGTTAAACATACGTGGGGCATGCTGTCGGTCATGAACCCTATGGGCCTGTCCTTGGCTGCAAAGCTCCCTAAAGGAGGAATTTTCCCACTGCTAATCTTTTTGGCAAGGAACGTAGCCTTGCTCAATGCAATTGTTATTTTTATCCATCGCTGAATGCTCTGCAGTTCAAGCTGGGTGGTCTTTAAGACGTTGTACACAATTAACATGGGCTGAGTCGGGGAGCAGAGAGGTACTATCAGGGAGGAACATGCAAGCGTGGGACCAGCCAAATTCCTCTAATGCTGCTGGGACAGCGGTGATGGCTGATGGTGAGCTGAAGCTGCTCCTCGCATGGTTCAGCAGAGGGGCTGTTGTGTTCAGAGGTCTGTATCTGACTGCTGTCCCTCTCTTTGAGGAAGAGCTATGTGGAGCTGTCAGTCCCAGCAGGATTGCATCAGGTCAACAAATCTTACTGGACTAGTCTTGTCAGAAATGGGGCTGACAGCTTTGTTTTCAAAAAGCCCATCTGAGGAGTGCTGACGAAACCCATCTGTCATGGGCAGAGCTGACTGAAGAGGACATCTGAACCTGAGGCAAACCAAGGGAAGGCTGAAGGGATTGACTTCAGAGCATGATCTCCAATGCAAATGACACGATATCTTGCTGAGAGCCCACTATGGCTCATGCTTCACTGCGGGGCAAAGCCAGAGGGAGATCTCCTGGCCCTCTGGTCCTCAAGGGTGGCTCTTTTGCCTGTGGTGGGGTTGTGTGTAGCCAGAAGAAAAGTGACCCCATGGTCTCGTGACCAGTGGGAAGGGTCGGCAAGCAATGTCATTGCTGGAAGGAGTTTGGGAGCCTTCTCTAGCAGAGAGCCTAGAACTGTCATCAGTGGGACACACTTTGAGGACTTCCGCTTCCCTAGGCATTTCTTTAAAAGAGAATTGAGAGGGAGATGGGGTGTAAATTATCTTCAGCAAGGGATTGCTATTTTTTCCATTTTTTTCCCTGCTACTGAAAGCATTTTACAAACAACTGATTAAGTTTTGCATCATCCCATGGCAGCTGTAAATGGTAATAGATCATTGCTTTATTTCCCTCTTCATTTCTTCAGTCTGGAAATCTCAGCTAGTCATCAACAAATCAGGAGGTGCCGGCAGTTAATGAAACATGTAATTGAAAAAGAAGGGAAAAATAAAATCTCCATATGCGTGAAAAGTTACGGAAATCCCCATACACTGAGAAATAGATTGGGGACAGGTTGGAAAAATCACTCTGGTTGTTTGATGGTGTCTCGTGGATCGATGCAGCAGCTGTCACTGGCTTGGCCCAAGAGCTGTAGGCAGCGCTAGCCCATCTGCTGGTGGTGTGATCTTGGGGGTTTTGCCTTGTCTGAGGTGGGACAGCCCACCCCACTCATGTGCTAGAGCTCTACTTGATTGAGTTGCACACCCCATCTTGGGATGAAGGCCAGTTGGATGTGACATCAGAATTTAAGCTGGGCTGATTAGGTCCTGCCTGGTCTTAGACTTGGTCCTTAATTTCTTTCGCATGTGCTTCTCTTGGGAAGCTCTGTTACCCTTTAAAGAAAAACAGCAGTTTGTTAAGGGAATGGCTGGCATGCATCCAGGGGACCATCTTCATCATGCTGTGGGCTACTGTGCACCACCAAAATAGCACTGGCCTCCTCTGCCCTCCTTCATGGATGGAGAGGGCTTGTGCATGTGTCCCATCTCTGGGTGCTCTCCCTGTCCAGCAGACAGTGCTAGGATATTCAACAGCTGCTGTCGTTTTGGGACAGGGGGTCTGCAGGTTGGATGTTTGCCCATCATTGGATGGAGACCACCAGCTCATTTGCTCTGGAGCAATGAGCTGTGAGAGGCTTACAGCCATACGAGTTTCCACAAGGCAGTGTTTAGCTTTGGAGGGATCCAATTCGCTCCCCTTCCTCCATCCACAACCTCTGCCTTTTCAGTTTAAACCATTGTACTGCAGGAAAGCCCAAAGGCTGCAGCATGAGCAGGCATGCAAATATCTGGATCGCTGCAGGGCAAGAGGCTTAGCAGGATGAGGTGACCCCAGGAGAGGCATGGCAATTCAGCTCTTTTTGATTAAGTTGGGGTTTTTTTTCAGTTTTTCATGCAGAAAAAGTATTGTTCTAAATAACACTTTTTCCTTATTTTCCTTCCACCTCCCATATAATTTTCCATCTCCCCACCAGAAAAAGGGGAAGGGGGATTTGTGAGACAAGCAAAATCATTTTGCTTTTGGTTTCATTTCATTCTTTAAAAACTGGTTTGTTTTCTTAGTGGAAAATCAGAGAAAATTAGTGTGGAAGAAGAAAATATTCTTCTTTCTCAGCTACAGGGACGCTGCATGGCAAAATACTTTTGACAGAGCAGCTGCTGGGGACTAAAGGGTTGCCAAACCCATTCTTTTAGTGAAACTGAAGTTCCTGCCACATCCCCTCCCTGAATGTCCCCGTGTGCCAGGAGCTGCCAGCACCGCCTGTAAAGTCTTCCACAGGCGGAGGAGGAGGGGGTTAAACAGATTAGGGCTGTTTAATTTAGTGAGGAGCGGAGTAAGGGGTGCCTTGGTGGGGTTTATGAAATAGTGAGTGGTGCAGAGAAGGTCAAGAAACAACTGCTACTTACCAGCTCATATTTTACAGGACACTCGATGCTACTTGAAGGGAGGGGTGGAATATTAAATAATATTTATATTTATATATAATAATATATAATATTAAATCAAATGTTTAAAGTAGGAGAAAAAGATGTTTTGCAAGTATGTGTCAGTGCCCCAGCTGCTCTTGAGTGATGATGTTAGGATGGATGGTGCCCAGGCCTTGGTAGTAGTAGCAGTTCTCCATGGTCCTCAAGGGGATGCAGGATGGGCTTCTGTGTGCCCCAGGAGGCAGCTGAAATAGTTTCTGATGGATATGGAAATTCAGCCTCTACTTGGCAAAATTTTTAGGATTTAAGCCTCTCCTAAGGCTGAGCTTTTAAAAGACAGCTTCGGCGTTTTGCATGCCAACCTGGTAGTGTCAGGACGTGGCAAATGACTCATTGGAAAAAGGACTAGCCAGGATTGGGAGTGAGAACCAAGGGTGGCTGGGCACCGAGGGGCCCGTCCTGGGAAGGACCTGCCCCAGCCGGGGGGTGCCCAAGGGCCCTGGCAGACGAGCTACTGTGGCATACAGCCCCTAGGTCAAAGGCAGCAGGGTGTTTGCTGTAAACCTGTTATCTTCTGGCTGTCAGGAGCTGAAGCAATGGTTAGCTCTATAGGCTATGTAGCATGATTTACTGTGTGGTGCTGATGTTGCAAAGAGACAAATGAGGTTAGGACAAGCTGTGTCGCTGGATCAGAAGTAACCCCGGGGTTCCCCTGACACTTACAAGCTGCACTGATTTACTCCACTGAAGAGCTAGCCAAAAATATTTGCTCCATTGGGATGTTTTGTGAAAGCAGATTTGTCTCTGTTGCAGCAGAGTGGTGATCAGGTCGTTGCAGATGGTGTAGGGGCTGCTAGCGTGGCAAGGCTCCTGCAGCTCCAGGATGGAGCTGAGACCCCCACAGACTCCTCTCAGAGGGGATGGAGGCAGAGACGCTTCCCAGGCTGGGTCACCCTGCTTTGGTGCCTTGCTCTCTTAATGATGCTGCTTTGACCCCTTCCCATTTCCCTGCTGACACTGGGGACCCTCTGCCATGCTCCTAGCTTTGTTTTGATCTTCAGTAATAACAAAAGAAAACAAACTGATGCTTCACATTCCCCTGGGTCCAAAGATGCTTGTTAGATTGGGGATGAGATGGGTTTTCTCCAGCCCATCTCAAACACCTGTGTGCCAAAGCTTGCAAAGACTTTGCTGGTTGTTGCTCTAAGAATCATATCTAATGAGCACTCCCTGGGGAGGCATATTTCAAATGAATAACCAGGAGCTTCTTGAAAGGTGTTGTTTGGGTGGTGGGTTGCAGCAGCAGGGCTGGGAGAGGAGCACAGGGAGGAAGGATGGGATGGAGGGGGTGGGAACTGCTCAAGGAAGGCAAGCCACTGTGCCGTGCCATCCCATGTCTCTGCCACACTGCTGCCATGCCATCACTGCCTGTCACAGCACCATGCTGGCATTAGTGCATTTTCCCCCCTGGGAAATCACCATCTCTGCCGAATCAGGTGTTTTATAGATTATTGAGGCTTAATGTGAAGCTGTATAAAACCAGGGTGGGGTCAGAGGGCCGGGGCCACTCTCCAAAAGGATGCATGTGGCCACGCTTGGAGCCTGAAGACGACAGGGAGGGTCTGGCTGGTGCAGCCCTGGGGCAAGAAAATAAGCTGTAGGGGGAAACTTTACCCTGAAAGGTGGGACTTCAAGAGCAATTCCCCCCCTCTTCCTTGCTGTTTCAAGAGGCCCCTCTCAGTTTAGTCATTTTCATGCTAGGGCAAAAATTAAAAAAAGGGATAGGGAAGATTTGGTAGCTTCTCTGCAGCTCCTGATGTGAAATCTCTCCTTCTTGCCCCTTCCTTCCCCAGTATGGCCGGCACTTGCTGGCCTGGCAAGAAAGGATCTACTTGTGGTCACTGTGCTGCTGTCATTCCCCCAAATACAAGTGACAACAAAGCATCCCACCGGAGCCTTGAATGAACAGGAACACTTTCCAGAGAGGAGCCGGCTGGGGAGAGCACCTCAGCCATGAGCCAGCCCCCTCCAGGCAGCTGCATCCCCCATCAACACTGGACACCCAGCAAAGGATGGACCTTAATATGATGATAAACACACAACTGAGATGGTTGTTTCTTTTATGGAGAAACACTAAGTGACCGTTCCCAAAGCCACAGCGAATGGGATTGCCAACGGGTTTTAGATAAGCTGTGAGGTGGGGCATCCCTCTTCCAAAGGACTGGGATGCTTAGACCACATTCCTTTCCTTAGAAAGGGCAAGGCAGCAGCAACATCAAAGGTTTGTGGTGTATATTTTTCAAGTGTAGGACAGCTGCAAAAGCTTAAGCCAGGAAAGTTGATCACAAAGTTGGGGAGCTGCGCTCTCCTGTTCTGCTGCCCAGCTGGGAGCTCGCTGAGCTCACTCTGCCTCCCCAGCAGCTTGCAATGGAAGCAGTACCTTGCTCTTAAAGGGAGTCATGGTTTATGTCAGAGAAATTCATTGCCCTACGTGTGGAAAAGTGATCATGTTGCCAGAAATTTTGGATATGCTTTAATGGTTTTTCACCGGTGTTGTGCTCAGCCTCGCTAAGTGAGGTTTCAATCTCTGGGTATAAAAGCATCCCCTTTGCCAGATGCGCATCAGGAATTAATTGCTGTGATGTGTCAGTGCATGTATTTAAGGCTGGATGTAAACAAGGCTGTGATATACAAATGGTTACTGCCCAGAGGGAAAGGTCTGAAGGCAAACACTGTGCACAGTCCCATCGGGGAATTATACTGAGCTCTGATCCCCTGCTAAAACATGAATGGATGCTGTGTACAAGCCTCGCTGTGTTTCCAGTCCCTGCTGCTCCTGGTTCTCCCATGTGCAGCCAGCCTTGCGCATGCTGCCCTTGACTTTGTATTGTCAGACGAGACTGATCTGATTATCTCTGTAAGGAAGATTTATTCCTTCGCCAGCTCAGTGCTGACGGCTCGCCTGCATTTCACTTTCTGCAGGGGGTTTGTCCTGCCTCACTGCAGTTTCAGCCCTGAAAACTGGGGCCGGGTTTGCCTGTGCCATGCTCAGAAGGAGGAAGGATTTGGGTGACCATCTCTGAGCAGATTTCATGGGCCTATGGGGGTAATGATGGCTGCAAATTGTTATGGGTGGGTGATGGAGAGCTGAGAGATGCAGCTTACAGAAGCATAAAACTGACTTGCTTTTTCACCACATTGGTATGAAAAAAAAGTTATATATATGTCTAAACTGCAACAAATCGGTAGTGCTGAGACCATTCGGGTCGAATTAAACTGAGCATGGTATAGCCTGTCATATAATATCTTCTTACAAAAGCCAAGCATAAATCATTTTGATGAAAGTATTTTAACCACCTGGTCCCGTCGTTCCCATAGTGTGGTTAAACTAATACTGGAAGTAAATAGTTCAGCCATATTTCATCTCCATCTATCAGAAAGCTCTGCTCTCTCCCTCTTCCCCACCGAGTTTTGTCAGGAGCAGATGTAAAATAACAGGTTTGTCCATGCTGACTGACCAACGATTGATTGATCATAGAACCATAGATTCTGTGTTTAGGCACAACATATTTCACAGTGATTTCTCTTTTTCATACTTTATTACCTAGGAAAGCTTACCTTTGCTCGGAGGATGGACAGCCTGCTTGCTTTTCAGGTTAAAAAAACCAAAAAAGGTCACACATGGCAGTGACAAATGTGCTTTTCTCTAGATCAGTTGATCACCAAAAAGCACCAGGAATAAACTTTTCCTATGGAAGCCCCAAATTCTTCCCTCTGGTCATAAATACACAGAGCCAAGTTTATTCCTCTCAACAGTGCCCAGGACCTACTCTATATCATGGGGCAGATGTTGGCTTTTGGTGGCTCCATCATCAGTATCCATCCATCTTTAATATTAAAATATTAAGTTGGAAGAAAATGTATGCGCATTCTTATAGTGACTCATGTTTTGTTTAAAAACAAGGAGCATGTACAAAATGGTATTTGTTATGGTAAAACTTTACAAAAAAAAAAGAAGAAATAAATATAACTGAGCCTTTGAAACCTCAAAAAAATCGTGGGATTGTTTTTGGCAGGAAATGAAAAAATTTCCTTTTCCTTGACATTCTTCTATTTTCTTTTTCTTTTTTTTTTTTATTTTTCCGAAGACAATGTAATTTCCTGACTATCCCTAATCTGAGCTGTATAATCAAAAGGAAAGGAAGACAAACTGGGATAGCTCCTTCCTGTAAGGAAATGATTTCAAATCTTTATTTGAATGTACTATAGCTTTGTATGCCTTATCCTTCAGATTTTGCTAGAAGTATTATTTGGCAAAGGTCCTTGTTGAAGAGATAGGGGCTGAGGATGGAGAGAGAGGTAATGGGCTTATATGCAGACATCTCTAAGGGTATATAAGACCCAAAGCTGGAGAGAAGGCTCCGAAGTAAATTTTCCTTTGTTTTAATGCACTTTTATATAATCCAAATAGTGCTTTAGGTTTATTTTTTGAGATCATACCCTGGCTTGTGTATTTGGGAGTATGGTACTCAAAGCAATTGCTCTCATTATCTGATTAATATGGTTGGCTCTTCCCTTCCAGGCAAAATTATGGGAGTAATTAAAACTTGCTCAGTTTGCAAATGGGAAACGTTTTGCAGCTTGCAAAACAGACGGGAACATTAACAGCAGTTACTAGAAGGAGAGCCAAGCAAATGAAGGAAATGCTTGCCTCCAAAACCATCTTTCCAAAAGGATGCAAAACTTTGTACTTGAGCTAGCCTCCAAGAAAGCGATGGAAAGCTGCCATGGTGTAGTTTGGTTGGGAATTAGGTTTCAGAAAGGATTTGGGTTCAAGCTTGTAACTTCATTGAAAAATGGTCCTAGACTTGACGCTGACAGATTTTGCTAGCTGTACTCAAGCTTCTTGGCTCAAGCTAAGACTTGAAGCCATTTTGCAAGCAGGAAAACATTGGAAGATCTGTCGCTTGCGTGAGTTTTTCAGCCACATCTGAAACGATATTATGAAACTGGTCTGATTTGGGTTCCCACATCAAAATGGGAGTCAACTGATCCAGATTCAGGGTGTCTCATCCAAACTGCAGCTCAGTTTTTAAGAGGGTTGGATTTGCAGCTCTAGTTTCAGTTCACTTATAATGGGAAAATGACTTTTATTTTGGATGGTCCCCAGGAATTTCTCTATCTTGCAAACCGCCGATATCCAGATTTGTGCATAGCATAGAGCAGGGGGGGAAACCTGACATCTTTTCAACTCCTGTGTATGTTCTGCATAATCCAATTGCTTCTGCTTTCAGCCGAGTCAAATTTACTGCTAGAGAAAAGTGGAAAAAGTTGCATGTGTTCTTTGGAAATGCAAAGAAATTTGCATACGAACAAAGCCCATCTCTTATAGACTCCCAAAGAAGCCCTCCACTCCCAACCAGAGGGTCCACACGACGCTGCAAACACACCCATCCTAGGGTGTAAGGACCATTTATTCAAACCCTGGTTCTTGTTATCATTTTTAGCCACAGAAATTTCCTCCTGCTGCAAGAGTTATGGCCTGATCTAAAGAAAAGAAAATGTAATAGTTACGTAACTTCTTAACGACATGTTTTTTCAGTCATTTACTTGGTGTTCTGTAGTATAAAAAAGAGCAAACACTCAGGAAATGTTTGCTTTAACGCTCTTGTGGAACCATGCCCCTGTCCCTGGAAAAAGCCAGCAGCAATTAGTACATGTTTCTCACTTATGAGTGTGAGCAGGCTTATTTAAACAGCATGTTCAATATCGGTAGATGCTGCAGAAATACAGTATTTCAGACTAGAATGATTTGACTTCTAAAAACTTCAAGAAAATGTTGAAAGCCATTCTGGGGTTTTCTGGGGGAAAATATAGTCTTTGAGCATGTATTGGGATTTTTTTCTTTGTTTCTACAACAAATAGCAGCTTCTAATGCAAATACTCGAGACTCATTGATATTTATCACTGCCTTATTGAAAGATCATTTTCAGGTCCTTTAAAAAAAGCAGGGGAAAAAAGGTTTCTGGTTTAAATCAGGGCCTCAAAGTGGCAGCTTTTCACAGGAAGATGTGACAATCTTTTTCCAGCAGAGAAAAGCAGGTCAGTTATCAGTCCTGGGCCCTTTTGCTCCAATATATGAGCAGGGTTCTCCCAAAAAAGCAGATGATGGATAAGCCTGCATCCTCACTGACGTGAATTCCTGACCTAGTTTCTGTAGCAGACTAGCTCAGGAGCATGAAAGAGCTGCCAGGGATGGAGAAAATGCCTTGCAGGCAGGCTGGCCCTTCAGTGCATGCGAACATAAGGCAAGTGTCGCCATGTCAGAGAAAGTTGCTGGGTACACGACAAACTAGCCTGTTCAGACCTGGTCCTCCAGGGATCTTGCCCCAGGATGCTGCTGCACAGTTCAAGGACAGGCTCATGAATAAAAATCCCAGCTAATGTGATAGATGGGGAAGAAAGCCTTTCAGTCATGGCTGTGGAAGGAAGTGGGTAGTGTCTTTTAATATTTTCCACCAATTCCACTATTTTTTTTGATTTTCCAACTGCCAGCCCCCCTTCTGCTCTCTGCGCATCCTCTTTCCCATGTGAGAGTCTCATTATTACACCAGTTTGTCCCCTGGGCTTGCAAAGAGCTGGCACATCCTTCCACCCATCCCATTTTGGATTTGGAAAACAGAAGATTGGTGAGATCCCTGCCCTCACAAAGGGCAGCAGCTGGGCTGTGGCATCCCCATCCCACCAAAAAATATCTCCCAGAGTAGCAGGCAGCCAGTGTATTCTGTTGCATGGCAGTGGGGAAACAGGATCTTATGCTGATGTTTTTGGCTATCCCCAAAGCCTGGGGTGAGGATTCATGGCATCCATAGGAACTGCTCCCTCCACAGGGAGGGCTGTGAGCCTCCTTCAAGCCACGGTGTGTGGAGAACTGGGGGATGAGATTGTTTTTGGTAGTGAGAGTGTAAACAGCTCCTGAGTCAGCTGCCCTGGGGGCTGGAGGTGGCTCCATCACTTGAGATCACTTGGCTCAGTGCTTGATGTGCTCTTCCAAACATAATTGCTAGCTCAGGGCCTGTTTATTGGGTTTTGATGCCTGCGTTTGCATGGCAGGGAGGATTCATTCTCTCTGCTACAGAGGTCACTGGATGGGCCCATGCAGAAGGTCTCCTGAGGATGAGGGTTCAGAAAGGCACAGGGGCATCAGACACCCATCTCCAATATGAAAGTGAAAAGGGAAATAAGTGCTTTATCCCGCTCCCCCCCAACTGCCACAAAATTCCAATTTACAGAAATACGTGGATCCCTTTCGGCCTTGCAGTGAACACATCTATGGTCTTGCCAAGTGAAAATACTCCTTCAAATGCCCGTTTCGTGCTCCAGTTTATCCCATCCAAGTGTATTTCAGTCCCAACAGTGATCTCTCTTCTGACAAGGATTTAATATTAGGAGGCTGTTGGCCCTAATTCAGCAAAGCACCAGGTCATCGGCAGTGCTCGCACATTCATGGCTTGCTCCCTTCTTAATATCGTATTGAGCATGGGTTCCTTGGGAAACAAATGTTTGGAGTGAGGACACAAGTTGGTTTTGTTCCTGTTTATTTTGTTTGCTGTCCAAATTAATAATAGGTTAAAGATGTCCTGCTGATTAGCCATAACATCCCAGCAGCATTATTTGTTCTGTCACAGTCGAGACTGGGGTCCTGGCGTGCTAAGGAAAGAAGACACAGACTCTGTCATGGAGATGGAGAAAGGGTCTTACGAAAAGGGGTGTCAGCGTTAAAGTGGCCTTAAAAAAATGGACTTGCAGCTAGTGGTGTGGATTTCCCCAGCTGATGAGAGCAAGATGGTTGAAAAGCAAATACGGGGAAAATTATAAGTGAATTGGAGGTCTTGAGTTAAAGAAGGAGGTGCATAAATGCTGATGGTGTTTTTGAAACTAGGTGGAAGCATCTCCAGGCATCCCCTTTCCATGGGAGTGTAGTAGGGCAAACTTTGCTGGCCAAAAAGTGGCACCAGCTCTACTTTTGGGGTGTCAGGGCATGGGCTGGTGGATCTGACTGGATGGCAAAGTGTTTATCTTGCCCATCTCCAGGACCTGTGGTCTGTGGAGGGATGTGGACTAGAAAGTTTACATAAACCTATCCAATACTTCACGTCAGTCCTTCTGCTTTCTGTCCCAGGTCCTTCCCTGCCAAACTCGGGGGTATTTGGAGTTCCTCTCTGCTGCCCAGCCTCTTGCCATCCGGCAGCACGATAGGAATAGCAGCCTTGCTTCACAATAAATCAGTGCAGCCCAGTTCTGGCCAACTGGGCTCTGCAAGCTTCAGAAAAGTAAATATTGAAAGCTTTCTTGCTCAATATCTATCTCTCTATATATATTTACACATATATATATAATAGATGTGTATGTATATATGTAATATATCTATAAAAGAAACTTGCCTAGAACCACAGCATGCAGCTTTCCTCTGTCAGCAGGCTTTCCATGAGGCTGGGCTTACACATGGGGACCAGATGTGGCCATCCAAAAAGGTCTGTTCGCTTCTATACCCTCTCTTTTTTTTTCCATCCTACTTAAGTACAGCATGAGACATATGTGACAACCATCCATCTGAGGCTAAGCGGAAACCAAGAGTGATTGTTTACAATGCCATAAATAGCTAAATAGCCATTTTCAATAGTAAATAGGGATATGTGAATTAAGAACGAACTCTCCAAGCAGTTTGTAGACATTCCAGTTTCTTGTTTTAATATCTTCATGTGGCTTTTCCCCCCCCCCTCCTCTTCTTCGCTCCTCTTGGTGGGAGGTGACACGTTTAACAATGCTTCCCATGAGCAAGAGGCCTGCTCTGGTTATCTACAGCAGAATTTAAAAAAAAAAAAAAAAAAAAAGGATAGGACTCTTCAAAAGGAGCCTAGCAAAACCTCAGAGACCTCAGACGTCTTGGGAGCCGTATATTCGGTTCTTTGAGGGGACCCTGAAAAATCCGATCCACACAATATTGGCAGTTGATGCAAGAATTGGGGGATGCGTTGCCAGCTTAGAGCCTTTGTATGAACTTTCAAAGCTTTCATGAGCTGTCTCAGCAAGCCACCCTTCTTGACAGCAACGAAAGCTGTCCAGAAAGTCGAATTCCTGTCACATGGAATGAAATTTTCTGACGTTTTTCTATTTGCTTTTGTTCCAGATCAGGAAGAAAGTCAAAGTTTTTTCACTGAGTGGAAGTTCTTGTGAAATGTAGAGTCAGAAACATGGGAGCAACCTTATTGAAGTGGACCATTTAGTTTCAGTCTAAATGCCAGATAAGGTGATACAAAACACAGGCGTCAGAATGAAAGGAAAGGGTAGAATAACCAACATGAAAAAGCTGAAATGAAGCTTTTGGTTTCAAACTTCTATGTTTCTGAGGTTTTGCTGTCCAACTCCTTCAAAATCAAAATTCTCCCACAAGTCAAATGATTTTGGATGAATCGGAATTTCCTGTTGAAAAACTGCTCTGGGAATTTTAGCAGTTTGCCCCAAACACAGTTTGCTGTCACATCTGTGCTCCTTTTTATAGCGCAGAGTTGATAACCACACACAAAACTTGGGATGCAGCTTTGAGTCTGGCCCTGCTTTGAGCAAGAGGTTGGACTAGAGACCTCCCAAGGTCCCTTCTGACCATGGTGAGGCCCACAGTCTTTGCCATGGAAAAGCGTAACTTTGCTAAGAGATAATGGGAGAGGAAGAAGTGGGGGAGATGGGGGGGAAGCAAGAGGGGAGGAAAAAAGCAAGACAGCAGAATAAAAACAGAGGTAGAGGAATGTACTTCTCAAAGCCATGCCTAGAGGGGAAAAAACAAGAAGAGTACTTGTACCTTTCCAGGTTGCAAATTTAAAATTCCTTCCCTGCTTTTCTTCCAAAATATCTCCAAAGTAATCTCCTTCAGGCACCCTACAGACCTGATCTCAGTTCAGTGGTGAAGCAGGGATTTTCCCAGGTGCGTGAAGCATCTCTGGGAAGGTGACATCTCTGACTGCAGGGAGCATCCATTAATGGGGAAGGCACAGGAGAGTTGGATAGTTAAGCAATAGGCAAGTTCATTTAATTTTACCCACTTTGCTTTGTAGAGAGCCAAGAAAATGGCAAGCAGAAATACCAAATCATACAGCAGGAGCCGTTGCATGAAGCGAGAGGGAGGAGCAGTCCTAGTCACTTGAGGCCCAGCACCCCATGGCAGAGGGAGCACTCGACAGATCAAGAGGTTTAGTAAGGTAAGAAGGGGAATTTTGATTTTCAGGCACTGAATTTCTCTGCAAGTCTAGGAGCTGCAAAAAGTCACTTAGTAATTCTTGCTTGTGCTGGTAGCTGTGCTGGTCTTCCTTGAATTTCGTCTGTGAAGGAAGTCAGAGCCTACAGCCACACTGACTTGAAGGTACAGTGCTGTAGGAGGGACGATGTGACTAGTTCAGCCGCAGCACCTGAACTGGTGTATTTTGGCTAAATAGTTTTGATACTAAAGCAGTGCGAGGTCAACAGCATGAGACCTGCTGCAGAGAGCTGTCTCCGAGGTTGGACATTTGGTGTCGTAATTCCAACAGTGCTCGGTATTGGCTCAGCTCCGCTTTATTCAAAGTCAGCAGGAAGCGCTGACGGCGAGCCAGCACAGCTCTTACAATCCCTTTCTCTCACTAATTACTTCTGGCTGCCATGGAAGCCCAAAGGACTTCAAAGGGATGACACTGGATTTGCACGAGGCTGTCTCTCTGGATCTTCCATCCCAGTTTCTCAGCCCATGGTGGTCCATAAGGCTTCAGAAGGGGACCCACTAAACAACTGCAGAAAACATTAAAATATATTATGCATTCCCACAACTGCACATTCCCACACAGACAAAGGCAAGGAAAATGGAGAGAAATCAAAGTGCTAAATGAACAATTGAAATACAGCTTTTTTTCTCTTTTTTGGCTGTAAATGAAAAAACATGTGCACAAGATGGAGTTGGGTTCTCCGAAAGGTGAATGATTCTTAAATAAAATGTGCAGAAGCACATACTCTGCCCCACACTGAGCACTATGGGATGCTGCAGAGGTGGTCCAAGGCCCTGGGCGCCATCCTTCAGGGCAAGTCCAACCTTGAGCCCTTAATCTCACTGACCTCTTGGTGCTTTTAACATCTTGTTCTTAACTAGCTGCACATCTTCCCTCAGGCCAAACCCTGCATACACCTTTCTGGGTATGTCTTAGGACTATGTAGCCCTCCTGCTCCTTGCTAATGCAAGACCAAAGATAGACTGCTCCAATTAGATCTATTTTGTTTCCTAAAATTATTAACAAGTCTTCAAGGAGCTTCATACACCTCACACCTAAGCAATTGCATCCCAGCACTTTGCCACTCTGTTCTTGGGGGCCAAATTTTGAAGCAAAATATTGATGCACCGACTTTGCTGCAGTGATACTGCTTTCCCTTGTGTGGGAATGTGCCCCGCTTCTCTACAGGGGAGCAGAGAAACCCCAAGGCGAAGCAATCTGTAACATCCACAGTCATGCCAGGACACCCACCAAATCAGTGCAATCCTTCCCTGTCTCTCAATGACTGGGTCAAAGAGGAGAATCTCTGGTCCAGGCTGAGCAGAAAAAGCACTTTTTGGTCTTGGTGGAAGTTTGAAGGAGATGCTTGTGCCAGGGACAGTGATGCTAGCTCAGGGGGACAGGGGAAGGTAGGCTGGGAAGTGATGCTCTCCACGTCCTGTGGACGGGCAGCAAAACATGGCACTGAAACCACAGCAGCAAATGTATTGGAGGCTTTTTTTCTCTTTTACAGAGTGTTGCCCACCTTCTCAGGCCCTTTTGAATTGGAAAAGTAGGATAATCAGATTTCTATAATAAAGGATGTTGGAGACATCTCCAGCACCACTGCATATCCTAAAAGAAAAGGAGGGATGCATTTTTTTTTACTAGAAATAATCAACCCATGGCTTTTCTGGGCAGTTTCCTGCAGGGGGGAGCAAGGGGAGTGGGGGGCTGTTTATCCCCAGAGTCTCCATCAGCCCCGCTCCCAGGGGGGCACCCCCTTTGCCACAAGGAGGTTCAGCCCTTGGGACACAGTGGTGGCTCTTTCCAGCCAGCAAGGGGCCCTCAGCCCCGGAGGGTTTTCCAGGTGTGACGCTTGAAAAACACATTCCAGGGCTGGATTAACCCTGTCCAATGTGGAGATGCTTTATAAGCAGTTTTCATAAAACAGGGAAGTTTTATAACTAGTCAACGAGCTGATGGGACGGCTCTGGACAAAGCAAACAAATAACATCATCAGAAAAATTTAAGCGATTTTGGCCAGACTCTTCTCCTGGTCAAACCCAGGCTGGCTCCGTTTGCTCCATACCTGATTTTCACCCATTTCAATGAGGGGAGAAACAGAGGTTTCCAACTAAATCATTAAGAAAGCAGTGATTTCAAAACAGCCAGGCAGATCCAAGTGGCTTTTAAGTAACCTTCAGAGACTGGCAATTCGGGTGGTAAACCCACTTTATGATCTGTTATTACCTGTGCTCTGCTCAGAGGCAGCAAAACTCATTACAGGCATAAATGGCCAGAGCGCTCCCGTGTACCCACACAGGCAACCTTTAATGCTTTCCCTTTCTGGCTTCTCAGCGATAAAAATACATTACTGGCAAAAAATGAAAGCCGCGGAGTTAGCTGCCGGTTTGCTTAGCGGTCAGGCTTCTGTGCTTGAGGTTTTATTTCATTCTCGATGTCCCGTGGATGACTGTAGAAAATGCACTTAGTTTTTAGGAAGTCAGCCAGTATGGTATACTTTCTGGTTTTTATTTAACTGCACATTAAATGTTCCCCTTTGCCCCAAGTTTTATTAAGGAGAAATTAAAGAAAGCCTAATTAAGCCGGAAACACGGAAGGAAAACAGTCCATCCTGCTGGGTGAAAGAAACAGCCTCAGGATCAGCCTTATGACGTTAGCCCAGTTCTCCAGACCTGGTATAATTATGAGCATCACAGTCTGCAAAGGGCACAGGAACTGCAGACATTCCTTTTGTAGAAAACTGGGGAGAAATGAAGGCTGAAAGGGACGTCAGAGTTCATCAAAACTCACAGCTGGTGGATGTTGGTGCAAGCTGATCATGTTGGGTGACGGAGATCCCTCAACAGCCCTGCGCAACCTCTCCCTGCTATTACAATATTTGCCCTCAAATAGAAAATGTTTCATATCTCAGAGCAAGCAGAAATACCAAAGTCCACCAAAGTTCCAGCCAGCTCTCTTGGCTGTGGGGTATCACTCCAGAAAAGCTCAGGAAACTGGTCCCGTGGAGGAGGCCTTCAAGAAATGATGCACCAGAGGGTTTCCAATGAGCTCACAGGTCCATTGGAATGATGTTGGGGCATGCTCACATTCCTCACCGCTTTTGCTTCTCCTGTTTCTCCCAGTGCTTTGGCTCAGTGCTATGGTACAGCCAAAGGCCCATGCATTGCATTTGGGCTTGAAGGTGCATGCTAGCGCCCGTAACCCACCATCACCTCCAGATGCTTCAAAAACATATTTCTGGTTTTTGGACCACGTTATGCCTGGGATGAAGCCACGTGATCTGGCTGGTGTTCTAGGAAAGTGCAGAAATCTGTTGCTCTTGGTGGTGCTTCTCCACACCCCACCTGTGCTGGAGTTTGTCAGTGGAAGGAAAAGGCGCAATTAACTTGGTATTAATACCGAGAGCACCATCTGGTGGGCTGCGGGGCCAGATAACGCGGGCAGTCAGAGCCAGGGATGGGCTTGGGGCCTGAAAACAACCCAGAAGTGCATCTTGTCGGGGCCATCAAGTGGTCATGGTCCACCTGGTCTGGCTTCCCACAGCCACCAGCTGGCAGCCTCAAGGAGAAGGTGGAAATAATCCCCACGGTGACTATTAACAAACAACATTTCTTCCTGCCTTGGGATGGACGGAGCTTGATGTGCTCCTTGAACTGTGGAGAAATCCCTAGTTGGGATGACTAAGCTTCTACCATAAATACCCATCCTTTCTTTGACTATCTTAAAATCAGTTATATTGTAGCAATGAGGAGTTCCACAGGTCTATGATTTTTTTAATATAGATATATATATGAGTATATATATTTCTCTTCCACATATATATATATAAAAATATATATCCATTTTAAGTTGGCTGATATTCAGTGTTACCATCTGTAGCCTTTCTCTGTGAGAGAGGGACTTAGCAGGGCCTGAGCTACTTGGACCAGCCATGATATTGCTGGTCCTCATGATTTTGTCCAGAGCCCTGTGATATCCTATTAACTCTTACAAAGACCCTCCATTTGCTGTGCTGAACAAAACCTAGAAAAAGTGACCTTCAAAAAGCAGATGAACCCCATGCAAATCATGCACAATTTTTAAAACCTCAATCTTTCCATTGACCCTTCAGCATAACCCCTGAGCTCTGCGTGCTTTGGAGTGGAAGGCATCCTCCCAAGAGGTTACATGGCTTTTGCCAGGCAGCTGATCCTCCTTTTACCTGTATGAAAGCAAGTCAAAGATGCTCCTTAGTGTTGGAGCTCCTTCGCCTGTCTTGTTCACTGCTGGCCACAGGTCTGACCAAGAGCTGCCTCCTTTACTGCACCCAGCATGATGAGGGATGAACTATCCCAGGCATTTTTTTATGCTATTATCATAAATTTTGATCCATCAAAGTGTTTCATATATGCAAGCTGTCAGGGAACATGTCTTTCTATGTGCTTGTGCAATTTGGGGGCCTCAGCTTCAGGGGCCACTCAAGAAGCGCTGCAATATGAAGAGCGCAACAACAATATAAAGATTTTGTGAGGTCTTGAGCCATCACCAGCCTCAGGGGGAGAAGCTCTTGCTTCTCCGAGCTGAACTCCTTTCCCCAGACTCAGTCCATCTGATTTCCATTAAAATATCCTCCAAGCAAAGGTGAAAGCAATTAGACTTATTAATCAATTTTAGCCCAGCCTTGGCTTTCTGCTTCCTCACCTGTGAGGTGCCTTGTTGGGCTAGCAGCGATGGGTGGGTGATGGCAGGTTTTTTTAGAAAATAAACAAAGATGTTTGCTATGGTCTGCTCTGCTCCTGCACCTGCAAGAGATGAAGGAGATGTTGGCAGAAGTTTGACTGGAGACATAAGTGAATATAACCCACAAATTTGTTATATCTTAATGGATGGCATTGCTGAACACGTACTGTGACTGTCTCTGGGGCTGTGCAGAACAAGTTGGGTGATGTTCTGTAATATGCTTACAGTGAATTTTAATGTCATTACTTGTGTTTCTACACAGCCATCAGATACTTCATAGAATCATAATTCATGTGAAATATTCCATAACAGGGGTAGCTCATGGTATTTTATTCTCAGCATTGGTGCTGGCTTTTGTTGCAATGAGATTAGATCAAACATAAAGAGAAAAATTAATACCAAGGGAGTTTGCAGCCGTGCCTCTCCGGGATGCTTTTCTGTCGGTTCTCTGTGCTGGTCGGTTCCCAGGGCTCACTGCTCCATCCTCCGTTTGTGTCCTCCTTGGTGCTTACCCTCCGTACGCTCTTCTCTTGGCTGAGGCAGAATGGGACCAGTTCCCAGGTTTTCTCAGAAGGAAAAATCTCATAAGAAAACACATGAGATTTTTCTCATAGTTTTCATAGCATAGCAGGTGGAAACATGTAAGCAGTGTGGAAAAAAAAGCCAGTTGGGCGGATCCATCTCTGTTGTCAAAGTGTCAAAAGCTAGTTAATAGAAACTCCTACTGTTGCTCTTCTTGAGTAAACACTCCCAAGGGCTCTGCTGCTTATAGCAAACAAGTCACACTTGACGAACACTTGTTAGCGGGAGTCTCAGGCAGGTTTCCCAACCAGAAGGTAGATGTGGGCTTTCCCCTTTGGGTTGAGAGTCATGGGAAGCACTAAAAGTGCCTTGAGGAGATCTTCAAGTCTTTCCCCTCTGCAAGTGAGGACTTGGTGGCGTTCCAACCCCTTGCACAACCCACCCTGGCTTTAATTTTCCAAGAGTAAGCAGCTAGGCAAACTTTTTCTTGGAGGTGTACCAGGGACCTCCTTAGGACAGGGGCAAATCTGTACCTCTCCTCCTTTTCCCCAAGCCCATGCTAGCATGCTTGGGCTGCCATCGCTGTCGTAGTCTCTCTGTCCTCAATGGCCATGCAAAAGCTCCATGTGCTCATATTTTCCCAGCCTTACGGCCCTGTTAAGGTAAACCATCCCTATGCAGCTACACTGCTGCAGGTGCTGCTCACCAGTGATCACACATGCTTGTTGTAGCAGGGTGTTGACCCTGGTGTGTTTTGAAATGAATGGAAAAAATCAGTTGTGCTCCACACCAGTATCTATCTCAGCCACAAACCCTTATTTTCTTCCATGCCAACAGTTTGGCATCATCAGAGGCGTAGGTGGGAAAATGGATGCTTTGGTTAAAACTGCTGGCAATTGATGCCAACTTGTTGCAGTTGAAGCAGGCTTTGACTTCTGGTGGTGTGCCCATGCAATGCTTCCCCAGCAGCAACTTGCCATCCTCACGGAGAAAACTAGCAGCATGGACACAACACCACTGCGCTGCAATTTAATGAGCCAAAATAGTAAAAATCCCCTCATGCAGATGAGTTTTTCCCTGTGACATTTCCCTTCCCCCCCATCTCCTGCCCTTTTTTCTGTGGGCTCTGAATTGCAGCACCTGCTTGCTTCAGCTGCTGTGATTGAAACTGGAAAAGAAAATGATCAGTGAGGCTTGCTTTCTTCTCCCCAAACAATACCCAAAATCTCCTGAAACTGGCATGCTCTGTACAAAAACCTCTGCATTAATAAGCATGCCTTTGGACCCTAAGAAATGTCTTTTGTGTGAGGTTCTCCCTGCATTTTAATAAGCCTGGCTTTTTACAAAGACCCCCCAAAAAAAGAGAAAAACAGACACGCACACAAAGACAAATTTCATTAGGCTCTAATCTCCTTTCTGACAAATACGCTCCTGCCGATCTCTAAGCCCTTTCAGACCAGCAATGATTTTTTTTTTAATCTTGTTGTTGTTTTGTTCCACACCAAAATAAAACTTGTCCTGGGAGGGGACCCTGTTGCAAAATGCCGGGTATCAGCATAAAGCGCAGCGATGCTGAAATGGATAACACCACTTTTTTCCTTCTTAAAGGTGTGAAGTTGTTAATGAGGTGTCCCATGTGGTAGAAACCCAGCAAGTCCTTTGATTAAAACCAGTCCAAGTGGCAGAGGCTGAATTATTTGTACTTGTTCCCTTTGACGGATGGTCGTGGCAGTGGTTGGGGGAAGAGGAGAAAAAGCTGAGAAATAACATATGCTGGGCAGCGGGTTTGCTTAATTTGGCAGTGTAGTTTAAGCTAATGTCAAGAAAAGGGAGGGGTTTTTTAAATGGCATCAGTGCTTCATACTGTATAAATAGAGACACTGGCAGGAGGAATTGCTTTGAAATGCAGCATTTCTGTGGGGGGAAACTTTTAGCGGAAGATCTTAGGTCGGCATTACAGCAGCAGGGCTGTGCTGCTCTCTGGCAGGGCTGATTTTCTGTTGGGATGGAATAGATCAGGGTGTCAATCCCCACATCTGTACGTCTTAAGTGGTACCTCCTCCCTCCCTGTGGAGTGTGATGTACAGCAAGGGCTCGGTCGTACGCACTGCCATGAATTTGCTCCCGTTGGCACTCAGCATCCCAGCTTTGAGCTCAGATCCTCAGAGCTAAGGGTTTGGCTTTCTGTTGTCATCTTCTATTTCGGTTAGGTCCCCAAATCCCATGTTTTCCCAAGCTCCGAAGACTTTGGCTGTAAGGTCCCATACCTACAGTTGTGCCAAGAAGCAAAGGAGGGCTGAGCTTTCCCTTGCTCTCTGCTTTGCATTTACTCATCTGCGCAATATGAGCTCTTTAACTCTGTTTTATTCTCACTTTGATCACTGGAAGTATGGGTCCATCACATGCATATAGGAATTGCAAAGAAGGGATGAGCACGCTTGGACTATCAAGGAGCAGAACCAAGGCAAAAAAAAGAAATAAAGAAATAGGGGTGGAAGTAAAACACCCAGCTCAAACTACCTAGCACTGCATTGCCGGAGGATGTCACTTTTTTGGCTGGCAGCCCACTGGAGCATTCCTCGCATAGCTGCTCTGGCCCCAGGGGTATTTAGTTGCTTTTTGGGTTCAGGCATTTCAGCTGGCTGTGCTGGACTCCTCTGCTTGCAGGGTCCAAGGAGGGTGTGAAGCCAGGTCGTGGGTATCTGGGCACTTTTGTGGGAGGCGAGATACTGTGGCTTTGGGATCTTGAAGGCTGATGAAGAGTCAGTACCCTGCCCTGAAAGCAATGCCACCTGGGCACCCTGGAGCAGAGAGGGGACCACATACCCTGTGGCAGCTGCCAGCCTGAGACTGTCCATGGGGATGGAGCCAGGGGAAGGAGCTAGCAATGACCAGCTGTCTGACGGGAGCAGCCGGGAAAGAAAAACAGCCCCTATTTTTCTCGCCTTTGGCTGTCGAAGCTCAAACACACTTAGCAAGTTTCCAAGCCTTAGCGGAGCCACGGCGGGTGCCGGCAGCTGCCTGCGCTCGTGCCCCTGACCCCCACCCCCCACTGCACATCAGACTGACAAAAGCTTTCGTGAGGAGCAGCGGAGGGCATGCAGGCAGACGGCTGGCAGGCAGCAACTCATCCGGCTGCCGCAGTGCCGTCGCTCCCATGGGCACTTGGGTGTAGCTCTGGGGTCCCCCTGGCTCGATCCCTGGTGGCTCAGATCCGTGTGGATAATATGGCATGCAAAGGCTGTCCAGTCAGCCCTCTCTGGCACCCAGCCATTAAAAAAAGCAGCCCCTCGGCCAGAGGAGGACAGGAAACATTGCAGCTCCAGCCCCCTCTGGCAGGGCTGGTGCCTGTGGTCCCCAGGGTTTGGTGGAAAATGGTTTTCATGCCCTGCAAAAATGTTGTCATTGCAGACAGTCTGTCCAGCCCGCAAGGAATTCATGGTCTGAGAAATACATGCAACCTCTCCTGCCTGAAAGGAGAGCAAAAGTGTGTCAAGGATGCGTGCACAAGCAGCTGCATCGGTGCTGGGCTGTGCGCTGGCATGGCCACGAGGAGCGTGAGCGATGCTGGGGATGGTAACCGGCTGCCTGAAAAGCTGGGCAACCAGGATGGGTGCTCAGTGCTTTCACCATGGAGGTTAAAACACATCTGTAGCCCCATGGGACCTTTAAATGGAGCCAAGAGCTGTGCAGAGGTGGATGCTGGTCACTCCCCACTCTGATGGCATTATTCTCCTGATCAGAGAGCAGAGTGGCATAAAAACAACAGGCTTTTTGCAATGCTTGGGAAAACAACCCTCATCAGTTCACATGCTGGAAAGAAACCCTGTGCATGGGGAGAGCAGCATGGTCAAGCTCCCCACCACCCCACCAGTGCTCCTCTGCACTGCTGCTTTACTCCAGCCCTGATGGAAAGGTGCAGCAAGGCTCTATCTGACCTCAAGGTACTTTTAGCATTGATTTACTTACATTTAAAAAAAAAGAAAGTGAAAACCCCAGCTAGGACTATGAGATTCCCCTGTCCTTAGGGAACAGGTTTGGAGCAGAAGTGTGGAGTCCTGCACTTCTTTGTGCCTCCCAGTCCACGTCCAGAGGATGCTCCTGGCCATTCGGCAGGAGGGGAAAGCAGCTGCGGCTCTGCGAGGTCTTCCCAGAGACAACTTTTTGACTACTCACACAGAGAAAAATTGGGGAAAAAGTCTGATAATTTCAAGTATTTTTTAGTGGGAACTTTTTTGATGGAGTTTCATTGGTGCAGTAAATATTTGGTCACCTAAGAGATTTCCTGCACATCATTTGTCTTCTGGTTGAATACTCTGGCTTTGTTCCGTAGCTGTTAGTGCACGCAGCCAGTTTTCCCTTCTGGGTCAAAAAGGAGTAAAACCAGCCGTGCACCTTAATATTTCTATGCCAGCTTAGAGGTGGGCTTCTGCACAAATGAAATAAATCAGGGGATGCAGCGAGCAGGGAGGTCTTAAAATTTGCCACATTCGCCGTAGCAGAGACTCCTTCAAATGTGACAACCAACTGCTAGCAAAAATCTTGTCTGAAATCACTTAATCACTGCAAGCAGTGTAAAGTTTGAATGGGGAAAAAACACCAACCAAATAATCCAGTGATCTTTGGGCGAACAGTCAGACATAAGACCTGCTGAAGAACTTTTGCACTTGAAAGCTCATCTGCTTATTTTACTCAGTGACATCATTTGGGCTAACGAAAGATGTACCCTTCTCTGTAAACACTCAACGCTCGGCTAGTCAGACTATAACAACACTGTTTTGAATGTGGAAGATGGCAAAGACTTCCAAGGAGATCATAGTGAATGCGTTTAAAAAATTGCCTATCAATCACTTACAAAAATTTCTCTTGAGTCATCTTTAAAAAGAGGCGGAAAGCTGTTAGATACCTTCTTCACCTCCCTGCAACCCGATAACATGCTCTCCTTCGTGCTATACACAGCAACAGCAAATCCGTAAAATGTGAATTAGACATCAGAGATATTTTGGGAGAAAAATCCCAGCACCAAACATCTGTTCCTGAGTTTCCCGTGGCCAGAAGGGATAGGTCAGGCTTAGCTGGAGTCAAAGCGCCTTTTGCGTCCTGCTCCTCCACGCAGCTCTGCACAAGCTCAGCTTTGAGTGGGCAGATACTCTGCGCTCTTCAAATTAAACACATGCAGGAGATCTGCCAGGATCCGTGCACAGGGTTTTGAGCTAAAGCAAATGAGGGGTTCTGGACCAGACCTTGAAAAATGAATAAATAAGCTTCTGCTCTGATGGCTGCCTTTATATTTAAGGTGAAGACGATGTGCAGAAATAACACATTACTGTGCACAACTGTTGCTATCAGGAGAAAATAACTACCTGTCCTTACCCAGCTACCAGGCTCAGTTTTAATGGAGCCTGTGTGGGGAAGTCAAAGACTCCTCATCGGAAAGATTATTACGGAATAAATCAGAGCAGCTCCAAGTGAGCAGCTTTTTTCCATTAGCCAGGGCACAGCAGAGAGATCGGGTATCAGGCGCTCCATCCTGCCTCGCCTGTGAGGGAGGGTGAAGGAAGAGCGCACCAAAACATGTGTCTGCTCTGGAAAACTGTAGTGGACACAGAGTTCAAAAAAAAAAAAGGTTTTTCGGCTAGAAAGGAATGATTTACTGGAATATGGGCACTGGATGTAAACTTCTCTCCCGTCCGCCCTGTCTATAAAGTAATCTTTCACACACTCATCTTTGGGAAGGTTTTACAAGAATATATCGCAAGTCCTTCACTGCAGGGATGATCAGCATCCCTTCCTCCCCAAGAAATTCAGGGTGGGGGAAGAGGAACAAAAATTCCTTGGTCCCTGGCAAAGCCAGGGTTGTACTCCACCTTGGTCCCAGCCCTGCAGCATCCCCCTTTTTGAGGGGGAGCAAGGGCAGGCTGGGGGATCCTAGTCAGAGCACCATCCTCATGTGGATAGATGCCTTTATCTCAGGGTGAATTATCCACTTTAAGGGGTCATTTGGGCTGTGATTCAGGAAAGAGTGGTTTGCCCTGTCTCTGCCTGGCTGATCGCTGGCAATAAAACTTCCGCGAGGATGCACTTTGCTTTAGGCAGGACTGAGGTGGTCTGGTTGGAGCCACAAAACTGGTCGCTGCTGCTGGGAAATCTGGGGTTATGCCACAGTGCTCGGGAAATGTAACGTAAATTGGAAGAGGAATAAACTGGAAGAACAATAAAAGCAAGGGAATGGAGCGAAGGGTAAACAGAGCAGGAATCGTGTAGTGTTTCCCTGAATCTGGATCTGAAAGACATCTAAATATAACAAATATTGAAAACTTTAATCCCATCCAGTATAAACAACAACAGTGTTGTTTTGGTTTGGTTTTTTTTCCCTGCCTGGCAAAGAAATAGGAAAAAATGCCTTTCAGATCCCACAGACAAACTGAGGGCAGGATGAAACCCTGCCCCACGTGGTGGCATGGCCCTTCTTAACCTTTCAGGATGCTCACAGCGGAGCCTGGACACAGTCCCGTTGAGCCCGGCTTCCCAGTTCACACTGGTTTGGCTGGGAACATCTGAGCATCTGCAGAGCTGCTCTTGCCAGCACAGCCTTGAAGGAGCACAAAACCAAACCCATCCTATATCTTTAGCAGACCCCTTTATGGCTGCAGCTCAAGCCAGAGTTTTCCCCTTACCAAAGGAGCATGGGGCTGAGGAAATTTGTGGCAATAGCATCTGCCTGCTCTGACCAGCTGCAAGATTTTTAACTGTGTGTGGTTGTCCATGAGAACTGGAAAGACCCTTCCCCAAACTGCGTTGGCTTGGTGTTGTAATAAGGGGTTTTTTTTCATTATCTTGAGGAGGGCAGTGGAGGTAGAGCAGGTACCAGGAAGGGCAGCCAAAACCATGGAGGGGACAGAGCCCTTCCAGGACAGACTGGAAATGCTGGGGCTGCTCAGGCTGGAGGGGATCATGGAGGTCTGCAAAACTGTGATGGCAGCAGGAAGAGCGAATGGGGGAATATTGCTTCCTCGATGGATGCAGGCAGGAGCTGGGGCTGCTGGAGGCATCCGAGGGGAAGGGCAGCAGAGAGAAGTGGGACTCATGGATCACTCAAACCAGCATCTCCTATTGCCACGGAAGACTGAGCACTGGGCTAGGTGGGCTCTTGGGCTGGTGGGGACCAGTAGGGTATCTCCCATGTTGTTAAGTCCTCAAGCCTGAGATGGCCTCTGTCTTTCTGAATGCTGAAGGTCAGAGGTCTTAGCACTCATTTTCCAAACTTTGCTGGTTCTTCATGTTTCAGAAGCCCACCATGAAGCCCTGCAAGGTATTTGTAGTACGATGCCATGGCCAGTTAATCTCCCAGTATTATATATGGGGAGACAGAGGCTTCCACAGGTGCTAATTCCCCAGAACAAAGCCTTTCTCTGCGTATCCCCACTGACCTAGCTCAGTAATTTTAGTAGGTCATTGGCTGGCAAAATGTCTCCCAGCCTTCATCCTCTTCCTCATCCTGGCACCCCTTAGGCTTAGTCCCAAACTCTCTGCTTTGGGGCTGGGCTCTGTGACCCCACTCAATAACTGGGTGTAAGTCCTCCTTGTGCAATCGGTGACTTTGGGCACCAATGATGTGCAACATGTTGCCCATCTGCAGAGGGTCCAGCAGGGCTGACCCTGGTTGACTGGTGGTAAATGCGGAGGAGAGGGGCTGATTTTCAGGGAGGAATTCAGCGTATAGCTAACCCACAGTAAAGGTTAAACTCCTCGTGCTGTGTGGTTAGTAAAAAATCCCTTGATAGAGGCAGTGCTTAAAAATGAATCGGATTAGATTGCAAAGACCAAGAGCTAATGCAATACAGCAGAAATCTGGGGGTGGAGAAGGAGCTCCTTAGCTGGTAAAAATGGGGGTGGAATAACAAGAGTTTACACCTGACATTTTTTCTCCTCTCAGCTCAAAAGTGTTGGCTTTTGCAATAGCCTTCCTCCTCTAAAGGCAAGAGTATGTGAAAGAAGGATCCACCAGCAGAGAAGCCTGTGACCTGCTGTCGACTCAGCTGGGTGAAGGAATCCCTAAAACACGAATGCAGGAATTCAAGGGTCTTCTTATGTCATCTGTTTCTGATATCCTAGAGCCGATGGTGGGAACGCTACCTTGATATTTCCGGTGTATCTGGAGTGGGGAGGAAAGCATTTAGGAACAGATGAACTGCTGCTGTAAAATACAGAACATCGTGAATGAATCATGTTTGCAATAGTGCAGATGTTGGCATGTTAATAACATTGGAAGAAATGTATAATGCATATAAACTCCTCATTCCAGTAGAATGAATTCAGGCTTGGAATAAACTACCAGGTAGATATAAACAGGCGACAGCCAAATGTAGGCTGATCTTTGCAGTGCAATGCACAGTTAGGCTACAGATTTGTCCCGTGTTGGGCTGCATTTCAGCAGGTTGGTTGTTTAAAATAGGTTTGGCTCCTTGGTAGGAGAGAAATTCCTGCTTGCAGGCAAAAGCTAATAGCAAGCTCCTAGGCATCAGAAAGAAACCTTCCTGGAAGAGTGGAGTAAGTTGGTTTGTACCCCAAAAGCACGCGTCCCCTTAGGTCTGGGTCTGAAGGAGTTGCTACTGGTGATGGTTAGAGGTAAGAGGTTTGCAGTGGCATGGTTTTGGGGGGACAAAACAGCAGTAGATGGGTGGCAAAGTGGGAGTTTTTCCAAATATATGGCCAAGACACTAAGGATAAACAGTGTTAACAAAGCAGTGCGTAAACAAAGGATGTCAATATGACCTGATTTCTATCAGTATTCACCAGTATTGAGTCAGCTCCCTGCCATGTGGCCATGGTTTCCTGTTTATACACCACTTGCAGAAGAGATAGTCACAACAAAAACTGTAGCAATTGGCGCCTGTAATTCATCTTATTTCTAGAGCTAAAACCAGCCCCCATCTCTGCAGACACGACAGAGTGGTAGAGCTCTCGCTGCCTGCTGTGATTGAGCATGGGTGATCGGGCATCAGTTCTAATTCCCAGGTCCTGTCATCTAGCCACATCTTGTTAGGATCTGAAATCATTCAGTTAATCTAAACAAGGGAGGAAGTGTCATATGCTTGTAAGAAAAAAGACCAGAAATTAATTCTCTGTAATTTTTGTTGCTTCTTGTTTGACATCTGATGACAGGTGTCTCTGGAGTCAATCTTAGGAACATATGTACAAAGCTGTTTAAGGGGAAATTCTGCCTTATCATCTGTAATAATTTATACTCCCAAGGCTGCTTATCTTGTGCTAACTGGTAGGACCCCTGTGTGCAAGCTGAGCTTCTGTAATTAAACTTCTTCCAGAAGACGGATACTTTCAGTACCTCCTTCGGTGCTCTTGATGGGAGAAACCTAGATCAATCAGTCATCGCTTCCCTCTCCCACCACAGCACGAGGGAATCTGCACAGGTCTTCGAATTTCCATGCTGAAAGAAAGTGAAAACCTCACGTAGTTTTGGCAGAGGAGACTTGAAAGAAAGAAAGAAGAGAGTCTTTGTGGGATTATGGTGATGCGAGGTCTCTCAGAAACACCCAGCCTCAGTCTATGCTACCCCTGCCAAGGCTGGTAGGCCTTGTGGGGATGGCCATGATGTTGCTTTTAAGGCATTATCCCACAAAAACATCTGCTCTGGGTCTGGTAGTTGCTCTGTATTTACTAACTCTCAGCAGAGTCCTCATTGCATGAACCTGTCCAGACCTCACAGCGTGACCACCATGTGTTGGAAGTGTTTAGTGCTGAGAGACGTAATAGGACATGTGGAGTTAGACACTCCCCAGGCTCCTTCTGGCTCTGCGGCCAGTCTGTCTCCTCCATCTGCTCATGAGCTGTTGAGCAGTCCCTCCCGGTCACGCCTTCCCAGGGCAGGAATTGCCAGGAGAGGGTTACATGCTTATGGCTCCTCTTTTTGGCTTTTGCTGTCTGGAAACTGAATGACGTAGGTGATGATGTAACCAAAGATGTTACAGAAAGGGAGCAGTCACAAAACTTGCTTTTTAAAAAAATAAGAAGAGATTGTCATATGGGTCCCTTTCTTGAAAATGAGAACTGCCACAAAGTTTGGCAAAGCTTTCATTGGAGCAATGAAGGGCAAAATAAGGAAGGATGAATCTATTTTACTTTAAAAATTTAAGTTATATTTGGTGAGATCTGCAGTAATTTAAATTTTTTTACATAGTCCATGTTTTGTTTACCTTTGTGTCAATCTAGTGGGGATTTTGACTCTATTTTAGTGGCATATAAAGAATTTCCTGTTTGTTCGTATTTTAAGGAACTTGATGAGAATTTCCATATAAAGAAGAAGGTCTGAAAGAGAGGTTTTATCTCAGGAAGGAGAACGGTTTCCATTTTCCAGGATGCCCTGAGATGATGCTATGCCCTCAACCACAGAGACAGCTCGCGGAAGCGCTGGTGGCCAGATATGGAAGCAGGCCAAGTGATGCTCTTTCTGCTGAAGCATCCACGCTGCTGTTTATCTGAACACAAAAAGTCAAACCTTATCCCCGCCAAGTGGCTTTAATACGGTATCATCAATCCATACTGCAAACAATTAGCATTGTGACATTGCAAGGCATAGCTTTGACAGGGTCATTTATGAAAGTCTAAAGCTGGAGAGAAGAAAGCAGCAGAGCTGTCAGGCCACCCCAGTTCCTGTTTGTTCCACAATAAGAGCCAAAGTTATGGCTTGAACAATGGATTAACTAATATATTACAGATACAGAAAGCCCAGGAAAAATGAGGGAGGAAGAGGTTTCCCTCCCACATTAAGAACATCTGACGTGGGGCTGCTGGCAAGGCTGCTGGCAAAAGATAGGCAGAAGTCACCTTCACCAAGGAAGGCTTTAAAAAATTGAGGAGAGCTTGTCAGAAGGCTCAAGGAGAGAAAAGAAGAGCCAGAGGGATGCTCATCCCCAGCCTCTGCTGCTTTGGGAGTCACCAGTCCATGCAGTCAGTAGGTCAAACCAAGTTCAGCAGTTAATGCCTGAACTCTCCCCAAAGTGACTCCTTGTTCTTGCATATGCATTGGCTTACGATAATCATTTCAGTTTGTTTTTGTACAGTGTAATTACCTTGCTCTGTGGAAACACGCCTGAAACAACTGCAAAAGTACTGGAGTTAAGGCGTTTCTGCAATGGGGGTTTCTGAACCATCTTGATAATCCCTGAATCCAAAGAGATGCGCCTAGTTTTTGAGGCTCATTCTGCTTTTGGCCCCGGGTAGGGATAACGCTCAAATCCGTCCCTTCTCCTGGCCTCTCAGCCAGCATCGCTGCTGCATTTCACCTCTCAGAGACCAGATGCAATGGTGGGGGCAAGTCTAAAAGCCAGAGCACTGCTATGAGTTAAGCTTGGGCTCAGCATCCTTGCAGCCACAAGGCCGAAGTTCAAAGGTCTCTTTCTTTGTTTGGCATATGCTGTGTTAATTTGTCAAGTTTTATCTATTTCTGCTACCCCAGCAGCTGCAGTGTGTGTAAAATACTCCCGGCTCCACCAGCCTTGGGCTGGAAAAGCAACAAAAGCGGAGGCCCACAGCCTTTTTCATGTAAATGTTTGTTCGGGGTGTGATTGTGTTGCAAACTCAACTGAAGGCACTTAAATTGGTTTAAAGGTTTGCAGTTACATGCCTTTGACAGCTCCAGCCATACCCAGCTTGTTCTGGCATTAGTGGGCTCATCACATGGATTTTTACTTTCTAACTGAGTTTTTTTATCGCTTAACATCAGTTAATAGGCACTTAAGATGAAGTAACTTCCTTTTTATTTTCTTACTCGGTCTCTGCTGATCAGTGTGGGATGAGATCACCTGAATTTTATTTGGGGAGTCAAAGGAAAAATTGGCAACATCTACCTAGGTCTTTTTTTTTTCCCCTTCTCCTTTGAACAGGGTGGGATTTCTGCAGAACAATTAACATTCATTTGCTAAGTGGTTTTGCAAGCATGTTTACAAGAAATGCAAATACCCCAGGACTATGGTGGTTTTGTTTTCTACCCTTCGCCTAACTTTAGTCCCTGATCCTCCAGGTTTTATGTACATGTTTAAGTCTCAGCTCATGCTAAGGCAATTGAAAGATTGCATGCCTCAAGCTGAACATACCTGCAAACCTCTCTAAGGTAGAGGTGCTAAGATACAGGAGATCTTAAGCTTTTTGAAAATGCTGTTGTATCACAGCTTAAAAATTGAAGCTGTTTAGACCTCTCCAGGTGTCGTGCAAGGGAATTTCAGTTGGAGGCAAGGAGCTTGAAAATACCACCATCCCAGAGGATAAAGTGTGTCTCTGATGTTAGCCTTCCACTAAGATAACCCAAGGAAGCTGACGCCTCCAGGACTGTATTGTTTCACATCAAACTGTCTGCTGGCAGAGCAAAGGCGATAGCAGGGGTGTTGATTTATGAAGTGGTGGCTGAGTTCCCAACCAGAAGCAGCAGAAACGTTTTGCATTTGAAATATGACGGCTTGGAGGCATGCAGTCTGCCTGGGGTCCTAACATGTGTTGGGTTTCTCAAGCCTGGTGAAAGTCACCCACTGATTTGGGGACATCGAATGGGTTTCTCTTGCCTCTCCCCAGCTGCCTGTTTTTCATGTAACTTGTAGGCACAGAGTGGCAACAAGACCTCTCTCCTTCTGTTGGGTTTTGCATGAAGTTGGCCAATACATTCAGTAATGATTAAGGGAGGACAGGTAAATGCACATATGCTTTCCCTTGGAAATGAAGCTAAAAATGGAATTACTCCTTCCCAACCAATTAATGGACTTCAAAGACCAAACCCGACTGAGGGCTTGGACTGTGGAAAAGATTGGCAAAAGATGGTGAGAAGGGATAAATTTAGCAGGATGGGACAAGCCAACCTGAAGACCTCCTCCCACATCACGAATATAGCCCCTTGGGGGCATTCACTGGGGAAGTCTCTCCTTAATTACAGCCTAATTGCTGCTCTGAGTGCAGTTCTCATGCCTTTTGAAGATGTCTTGAGACTGGCCAGTGGAAAACTGCTCTAAACCATGTTTTTTTAAGATATTAGGCCAAGCCAAAGGAAATATGCCAGGGAGTCATGGGTATGATTGGAGCCTATCAAGATGCAGGGATGAGAAAATGCATATCTTGTTCCCTCAAGTGGGAAGAATTAGCTGCAAGTGAACATGGGTATTGCAAGTCCTGGAAATAGTCAGGGGGACAGCAGCAGCAGCAGCAGCAAACACAGATATAATTTAACCCTTCTCCTTTTACCCTTCATACTTCAGAGGAAAGAAACTTCTGCTGCAGGGGTCACCAAGTCAGAGGCATAATACTGGCGTGGTTTAGGAATGACCTTTCATAATACTAAAAAAACCTGTTTGAAAATTAAATATTAGAAGAATATGATGCAGAAATTAGGATTTAAAGCAGAGTTTTAAACTTGGTAGAAATGAAAAACTCATCCAAAGGACCTGGAAGTAATGACAGCTAATAAGAACTATGGTGGATAACTGCTTTAGTAAATCAACGTGTTCATGAGGAACATACAAGAGGTGGGCAAAAGCTTCTTTAGTCTGTGGTTGACTGCCTAGCTTGTGGAGAAATAGATTCAAAGGGGAGGAATGGCCAGGGCTGCCCAACAGCAGGGGCAACAGGATCCCACCACGACTGCCCAAAGCACCATGCGGCCCTGGCCAGGGCTGAGGATACTGCAGCTGCCACCTGCAAGGCAGCGGCTCGTGCTCCAGAGTTGATGCATTAATAAAATCACCCTTGTTCAAGGTTACAGCGTGAGTTGATTGCTTCTGATTAGGGATTTGTATTCAGTTGTGACATCCTGCAATTTTTATTACCTTTATGGTAATAATTGCAAATAATAAAATGACAAACTATTGTAATTAAACTTTAATTAATTACAAATCCATTACTTTTAAGTTTATTCATGGTAGGGACAATGATACTGAAAACAATTCATTAAGGCACTTGATATGTAAATTGTGAGGTAAAGCATTAATATCAGGCAGCTCATGTATTCACTTTCTGCATAGCAGTAGAGAATTTGTTTAAGGAAAGGCAGCTCCCCTGGATGATTTTAACTGCTTACTTTAGGGAGCAGAGAAATACCAGATACTCTTGAGCTTAAATTATTCCCAGTCAGGTTCTGCATCCTCTAAAGCAAAATGCTAAGCAAGCAAAAAAGAGAGATCCCTGCCCAGGCTTGCTACTGTGCATGGCTAATCACTTTAACAGCCGCGGGGAGACATGGCAGTCCTGTGGGGAGGAGGGCAGTCCTCTTCTCCCCGTCCACATGTTTTAGTCCTGATGGGTAACCCTACGTACACAGTGCTCAGTGAGAGGGTCAGCATCACTCTTTTAACACCAGGCAAGCAACGCACCCTTTGCTTTGGCTATAAACACCTACCCGCCTCCTCCAAAACCACTAACTTTCTATCCTACCAACCCGGTGCTTCTCTGGCAGGGCAGCAAACCTCTTATCCTGGCTCTCTAAACTGAAATAATCTCATTTGTGATGGTTTGGTTGTCTTCAGCTTTTGCTGACTTAATTCAATGTAACAAGCTGAGCTGGACTCTGCTTCCCGTGGATAACCTGAGCACAGATCGCTGCACGTCACCACAGTAAAAAATGGTCCGTGTACAGAGTGGGTACAGGATGCTAATCATGCATCAGTATGATGCCATTCATGCTCAGAAAGCCTCGTCCTTGGCCGTAGAGGAGCATCTTCCGCAGCAAAAGTGCTCGGTGCAACATCTCCACGGTGGCTTCTTATTCCCAGGCAATGGGGATGAGCTGTTGCTGCTGGGTCAGGCCATGTGCTGCAGTCAAATGGCACATGGGTATTTTACTTGCCTTCTCTACTCTTTGGGAATGGGCTGCAGTCTTCACACAGAAAAGCAAAAGGATTGAGAAATGCACAGAAAAATGCCCAGGGATGGTCAGCCCTGGAAGGCGCAGGCTTCAGGATGCAGGCTGTGCCAGAGGGACATGTCTCTGATGAGAGCATCCTTCCCTGGCAGTCGTTTTTTCCACCATCTCTCACATTTGGCAGCTTTGACCACCTCCTTCCAAAAGCCTGAGGCACACTGGCCTGGTGGAGGTCAGCACAAAGCTTTTTATTTTTTTTCCTCTAATGCTATTTTCAGGTGGAGGCATCAGTGCCATGTTGGGAAGCACAAAATATTTGGCTTCTGCTAAAGGGAGTGGGCATTTTACTGCAGCACCCTCTGTGCTCTCAGTTGCCTGCAGCCCATGCGTAATTTTATCTCACTTTTGAAAGCTAGTGAAAGAAGCAGCTTTTCTGTCAAGGGGGAAGGCACCAATGAAGGGGAGACGTGATCAGACAGAAAGGCACCTCCAGCTCGGACAAGGAGAGCCTAAAGCAGGGAGGGACACCCAAGATTAATAACATGTTGCTCCACCAGCTTGTATCTAATCTTGGAAAATGTCCTCTGCTGCAAAGAAAAATAGGAAAGTGATTATGTGACTTGAAATAAGGTCTTGCTCTACTGTCTAGACAGCTTTAAAAAACATCAAGCTAGGGTGTTCCTATTTATGAAAAATGCAGCTGTACTTCTGCCTTCCTCGAGCGAGAGAAGAAAGCAGTGCACTTGAGGTCATTTGGCTGCAATGCACTCACTGAGCCTGTCCATGGGAATTTATTCCTCTCTCTTTCTTTCTTTATTTGTTTTATTCCTCGTGCTGCACGCCTTGTGCTTCCAACCTGCCGCCTCCAGTGCTCTCAGGCTCTGTCCTTGGCGGGGTGAGTAGGGAACCAGGGGCTGCCTGCACCCTGCTGCCAGCCCAGCTGGGCTGCCTGCACTGGGACACCTTGCCAAACGAGCATCCCTGCGAGGGTCCACAAACCAGAATGGCTGCTGGGTGCTAACCTGGGCTTTTTTGTTACTATAATATTGCAGTAGGGATGACTGCCCAGAGCAAAACCACAGGCAGCCTCCAGGTCCTTAATAGAGTCTCTTATAGACTGTCTCTTAAATTGGAAGAATTTCATTTGCCCTAACTGCAACCTTGGCAATTCCCTTCTCCTTTTTATTTTTCCATAGTAAATTATTAATAAGGTTTGACCTTTTTTTCTGGTGGGATCTAGGCAAGTGGAATCTGATGCCCAAATTGGCTGGGCAGGATTTTCAGCTGTGCCAGCACCAGCAGGAGCCCCACTGCTCAGCATCCCCTGCTAATCGGACCCAGCACCACATTGCTGCTAAGGTTCAACCCTGGATGGTCTGAAAAAAACCCCTATTGATCATGGGGCTGTGTCCTACAAAAGGGAGAAATGGGTCAGCAGATATGTTAATCCCAGCTTGATCTAAAGTCTTCGGGACAGGTGGCAACCTTCATTTAATGGAACAATGAGATCATTAGGAATTCATAATGAACTGTACTGCAGCCATGAAAGTAGGTCACCCTTACCCCAGGAACACTTCAAAATGAGTCTGTCCCCATTCATGTGCAGCAGCAGAGATGGCCGGGGGCAGACTGACAGCTCTATCTTGGGATTTGCTAACCAGACGATTTTAGGAACAAAAGGGGGCAAACGCTACGGACATAGAATGAGTTATATTGTCCCAAGTAATAAGATGACTTAAAAAATGGGCTGGTTCAGTTTTAGGTGTTGAGTCTCCCTGGTCACAGGCTGTAGCCCTGCTGCCCTGGATGAGCTAGGAGAGTGGTCAGTTTGTGAAGAACAAGAGTCCCAGGCCAGGGATGCTAACCAGCCAGGAGGAAAAGGGAAGAGATCCTTCCTTGGTCCCCAAGGGAAGCTTTGTCCAGCTCTGGGCATCGCATAAGTAACCCTATTTCCACATCTTGAGAGCCTCCCAAAAGGTCTCTCCTCACTGCGGCACTCCAACCATACAGCAAAAGATAGGACCTTCATCGTTGAGCTTGAGCCTCTCAGATGCTTTCTCTGCTGCCTTCAGGGATGAAGTTTAGGTGCTTCTGGGGTTCGTGTGGTACTGCTCCTGTGTTGGGACACCTGTAGCTAGCCCAAACCCAAGGAAAGAAAGAAATCACCCTGTGGCCCTTCTGCCATGGTGTCCAGCCCGCTCCCAATGCAGAGCTGGCTGATAACTGGCAGAGTTAGAAAAAATGGGGGTCTCCTTTGCCCAGGACACCCAGAGCAGGCCTTCAGTCCTGCCCAAGGTCCCAAGCCTTGCAAGTCAAATATGCTGCGTGTCAGTAAACCATCTATGAATTTTTTCCTTCTCCCATTGACCCCTGTGGATGAGAACCAAGTGCTCACGATAAGCCTACAAATTTGAAAAGTTTCTTTTCTTTCCTCTACCTCCTTTTGCCCCCAAATCCTGACATTCCTACAGTCCTATGTAACTTCATTAACCACCAAGCAAGCAGGCTGCTGCCTTGCAGGAGGAGAACAGGCAGGCTGGGGTACGGGGAGGAGAGAGGTTTGCTCAGCTAGCAAAAGCCTCAGGGTCGAAGATAGGAAAGGTTAAGAAAATATTTTGCTAAAGATGCAATAAGCAGTAGTGGAGTTTGGAGGGTTATTTAAGTTTTTTTTTTTTTTAAATGGGTATTTGAAGCATTTTATAAATATTTATACACAAGAAACTGTGCTAAAATAACACTTGGGGGCTGGTTTGAACTCCTCCAGGAAATTGAGGCAGTGCACAGTCACCACGTGGACCTTGAGTGCTGCTACCGAGGATCAATGCAATGTTGCATTGCATTTCCAGGAACAGGGTTCAGCCATTGTCCATATTAACTACAGCTTTTGCCACTGCACCACCATAGTTGCATGATGGTGGGTGCTTGAGTGACCAGACTCCCCCCTCTCTGCCCCACGTGCCCTGGGCACCCGGTGAGCTGCTCGCCCTGACCTGCCCAACCCACCAGCGCTTCCCAGCATGGATCTTTAGGCAAGGCTCTGTGCAACTTGCTGGGCCACTCTGAAAATGCAGCAAAACTCCCTCTTTTCCATGCATACCAGCTCTGCCAACTCATGCCCAGCTCCAGACTGGAGCAGAGAGAGGAGTTGGCAAGCATCTGTGTTAGTAACCATTGCTTTCATGGGAGAGGGGAGCTAACGATCCTCACACTCACCCTAATTAAGGAAAGAGCAGCCCATTTCCCCTCCTAATTGTTTTTTCAGATTCACTGTTTCCGCTCCAGCTTGTCTGCACCTGAGGTGTTAGTCCCATAAATTTAGCAGAAGGCCCCATAGTCTTGACTCGAAGCCCCACAAGAGGCTATTTAAAACCCAACCCGTACCACTGAAAACTGTCATCACTCCCTGTGAGCACATCAGGGGACCAGACATGCCATGACTGGCCACGAGGCTAAAAGAGCAAGTCTTCTTTCATCCCCCTTCACTGGGAAACGCTCCACAAACCCTTCCTTCCCTCCCCAGCTGGAGGTCGTTGCCTCTGTCCTCTCCTTCTGGGCACAGGTGTCTGTAGTCTTCGCCAACACATGGAGCTTCAGCAGTCAGGAGGAGAGGGCTCCTTCCTGTCCCCTCCCAGTTTTGCTCTTTTCACTTACATTTTCTGTGCTACTTCTCTTCCAAACACAGGTCCAGGCTTTCTTTCTGTATGTGCTCTGGCACTGTCTGAGTTGCTTCACGAGGACTTTCTGCTCACACCCTGCCAGGTGGAGCCTGGAGATCATTTGCTGGAGGAATGGGAAAGAAACCAGAAAACACTTCAGGTCATCCCCTCCCCCACCACCTCCCTGCAAAACACAGCTCTGGAGGATGACCTCACAGGAGACTGCAAAGATCTGTGGCCCTGGTGGAGCTTGGTGAGAAGGTAAGTAGAGGGGTTGAACCAGTCCACTGGTGGCACACTCAGCACAGCCAGCTAGGTTCCCCTATCTCAAGCGAGCTGTCTTTAGAGGCAAAAGGGGCACTGGCTGGTGAAATGTTTTGAGGAGACATATGGGGCTGTAAAGCAAAATGAGCTTGGGAACTGTTAAAGAGAGAGGGATGTGATTCCCCTCATTAGAATGGGCTGAGTTCTTTGTATTATTTGGGAAAGGGCAGCCTAAATGGGTACCTGCTCCAGCCATGGTTCCTGTGTGGCTGAGTTACTCAGTATGGCAGCTAAAAAAAAAAAAAAAATCTTTCTTGGGAAGGGAAAAGAAGCTCATGTATGCGTGTCCTTGGCTGTGAACAAGGCAGGAAGACTGCCCCGTAATAGTTCCAGTCCCTTGGCCCCAGTCCTTCCTCTCCACTCTCACAGTTTTGAGGACAAATAAAATGCAATATCTATCTTGCCACATAATGCAAACACTACACCAGGCCAGGCAGCTGATAAGAAATCACCTCTTACTTCTAATGAGGAAACTTGACATAACCTTAAAGAGTGTGCAGGAAGAAGGAAAACATTTCAAAGGGTGCCTGCAAAGGAACATTTCTGGTACTTGAAAAGGCACAAAGCAAGTATGGTTTGTGTCAGCAAACATTTTCAGCTTCCTTTAAAAAAAAAAAAGTGTAACAACTGTAAAATTTAAACCAAAAGATAAGAACATTTCTGCAAATGTAAAATGACTTGAGGAGCAGTTTGGTCTTTAAAAAAGTTTTCGCCCGCTTTACCAGCAAAGCAATCCCATATGGTTTGCAAAAGTAAGGTTTGGGGTTTTTTTTCCCCCTCATATTTCACTTTAAATATTCTGAGTGATCAAAAGCAGCAAGCCCTCAGTAGTGTTTCACCTGGTCCAAGGAAAGCTGGTGACATTGCAGTGGTTCTTCAAGGTCCAGCCAGAAATGCAGGTCCTGACATTTGGTGGACTTCAGCTGGCTGCTAGCCATGCTTTAAGGCAACCCTTGTGTTGTTGGATTCTTTCCCACTGTTCTCAACAAACTGTGCACCCATCTGGGAGGATGGTATTGTTAGATTATTTAGAGATCTCCTCTTGAAGTTCTCATGTCTAAATGGAGACTTTTATTGAAAGGAGAGAATTAAAATGGCAGCTCTAGCATTGGAGTGCCACGGTTTCATGGGAGCTCTCTAAGGTCTGCCTGGAGAGACCGGGTCCAACCTTTGCCCACCTCTTAGAATCACAGAATGGTTTGACTTGGAAGGGACCTTTAAAGGTCATCTAGTCCAACCATGAGGTTGGACTTGATCATGAGGCCTGAGACCCTTACTGGTGCCTCTCGAACACATGAAGAGCTTATAGCTGAAAGCAGTAGAATGATGCCAGTGTGTTATTCTTGGCTTTAAAATTGTTTATTTAAAAGGAAATAAAACTGGAGGATATTTTTACAAATATGATAAATATGCAGTGTTGATTCCTTGTGCTTTTCTGCTAGAGTCTTCAGAAGCATCTGATTTTTGTCCTATCCTGATAACATAGTCTCACAGTAATAAACCTTACACCTCCAGGGAGACAAACAGATTGTGATAGCTTTGTTGGTGGATCAGAAGGTCTGGATTCGAATCACACCCTTGTAAAAACCTCCTGTGTGGTCCTCAGGAGAAATCTCTTACCTTCCTCTTGCTTTCTTCACCTGGATGGCCAAATTATTGTGGCTTCATTTTCAGCGAGGGTCAGTGAGACACACAGAGGAGACAAGCTGTTGTTCCACAGCTTTGCCACCCATGGCAGTTGGAAAGACAATTAAAAAACCCCAGTCATACAAAGCTTGAGTAAGATGGGAAGAGTTTTATAACAGACAATGCTGATACGTGTAGTGCTAAAGCTACTTCCAAAACACACATACAGGAGGGTAACTCTGCTTATTTATTTCATGTGAAATTGGCAGGTTCTTAACATTGCTGCTGAAGTGTGTTTCCTCTTTGCATGCACACAGAGACTTTGAGTGATGCTATCTTACCTTCTTTTGCATTCTGGCAGTCCTCCTGCTAACTCAGCCCCTTTACAAAGATAAAAATTGGCAGCAGACTCCAACAACTAGTATGATGGTGTGGCAGGAGTCGGGGTTCGGGGCTGCGTTTTCTCATTTGTATTTGGTTGCCTCAGGCTTAGTCTAACCCCCTGCAATCACTTGAACTCTCTCCTCTGACTTGAGAGGGTGTTGGGTTATGCCCATTTTCCTTGATCTAAATGGTTCCTATAGTTCATCTCAGTCATTTATTCTAATGTTAATCATGAGTAAAACCCCCTCTTGATAAGGAGAACTGTAGGAGGTATTGACAGAGCTGAAGTTAGCATTCACTGGAGACGTTACTGTAGTGGACCACCTGGGTAGGTGGCCAAGCCAAACTGGAAATTCCTTGGTTTCTTTGCAAGAAAAGGAGAAAGCCAAAAACCTTTCCTTTAAGTCACTCAAAACTTTCTGTGCAACTTGGAGTAAACCATTTTCCTTTGATGTTAGGGTTAGTCCTTTTGAGTTTTATTTTAATAGTATGTCAGTTTGGGAAGAAAAAATACTTTTGAAAAAATAACCAACAGTGTTTCCACTTCTCCAAGAATGTGTTTCCCTTTATAACAAACAACTGGTTGACAATTTCAACTCAAATGCATAAATAGATTCCATCTCCAAAGCAGACTTTTCTAGCAAAGTTACCATTTTCTGAAAATAGCTTGCCTTATGCCTTATTTTTTACATATGCTATACATTTTGGAAGCCAGCTTCTCCAATAGGCTCTATATTTCACCAGATATTGAGCAGTGTACTATATATACTGACAGTAGAGCCTGTTTATATTTCTGCATAGATAGTGGTGACATTTAATATAAATTCATAATTTATAGGACAGACAGATAGGACATTTTGTGGTTCTGTTCAACACTTTTGATGTCAATGGGAATTCTTCCTCCATGGGCATTCTGGATGAAAACCTTAAAAAATGCATTAAAAATGTATTTTTAAATGTTTATATCTGGGGACATGTAGTCAAATCTAGCTTAGATGCGCATTTTATTAACCAGATGGTAATGTCTTATTTACATTTCCCATATAAAACCATCTGTGCTTGAACTGGGGAGATACTGTCTCTTGCTACAGTTGAGAGTTTGGCTGCAGGGGGTGTAGCTTTGCTTTTGTAGGCATCCAATTTTCCTCTCTTGTCAGAGCTGAATATGTAACACTAATTTTATTTAACCTTGTTTTAATTAGAGGGTTAGAAAACTGTAGTTGGCTCTTTCTGCATCAGTTAGCTGGCACTCTGAATTTTGCTGCCTTTAAACAAAACTGAAATCTGTTGCCTTGTTTTCCCTTGATATTGAACTTGCAGTCTGCCTCCTCTATTTTCATCCCGTGGTTCCTGCATGTAGTGTTCTCCACCACTAAATAATTCCTCTTCCTCCATGGTGTGAAATCCTGGCTCCGCTGAAGTCAATGGAAGACGACATCAGCTTCAACAAGGTCAAAATTTCTCCCTGGGTGTTTATTTTCTTTAAACGCTCATAGCCTGTTACTCTGTCCAACCTTTCCTTGAGCCAAGTTCAACTTCTCTGTCTCCACCATCTCTGTCGCTCTTCTATGAACTCCCTCCAAATTATAGTGTTGGGTGCCCAGAAAGGACCATGCTATTTCAGGTGTTGTCTAACCAGTAACTTCATGGAAATACTATTTTTTTGCTCTCAGCTTCACTAGTTTGGGTTTTTTTGTTTGTTTTTCTCTTTTTTCCTTGTTTTACTGGCATATTGTGTTGCATTTTCATGTCATTAATAAAGATGTAAAAAAAAAAAAAAAGCAGACCTAACACTGACCTCCCAATGGAATCCACCAGCTCTGCCAACAGTGTACTCTGTTGGTTGCCTTTTTGCTTTTTCTCCCATCTAGCTCTTAGCCTTCATGGACTGTTCCCATCCAAGCCAATTTGAATTAATCTTGTGTGATGTGAAGAGACACCATACTGAAGGCTTCGTCATGGTAAAAATCAGATACATGTGGGAACCAGATGTTGTCTTCTATGAAAATTTTCATAATTTAAAAAGGAATTTGAAGGAAAATTTGTTTCCCTTCCATGTCAAAGTGAACTATCAAATTTGCCCACAAAGTGATTTTTTTTTTCGGTGAGAAAAAAATCATTCACTGATAAAAATTGTCTGAATTACATTTTTTATGTTAATTTGAATTATCTAAGATTATGCAAAACTTAAATGAAAAAGCCAAAATACTTGGATAAAATCAAGCCTGTAAACTCCGATAAAATCAAGCAGTACTAACACAATGCTCTCAAAAAGCAAGGTAGCTCCACAGAACATCGTTTTGCAGCAGAAAACTTTCTGATGAGAACAGTTATGACTAGTATCGATAGCCTACAATATGTAGTTTCTTCCCCCAATCCAACGAGTACCTCTCATTTCCTGGAAAAAACGCATTTGCAGAGTTGTGTAGTGTTTCTCATCTTAAAGATTTTGTTCTTTTCAATCTGCTACAAAAGATACTCATATCTTCAGGAAGGAGGGGGTACAAACCAGGCTACAACTGTCCAATGTTCAGCACAGAGCATGCTTTCTTGGGCCTTTCCCATCTCACAGGCTTTATTTGTATTTCGGGATAATTCAAGATTTGCCATGGCTTGCTTGAAGAGGGTTTTGCTGGGAATCTCAGTCGGGGTCAAAGCAGCCCGTTTGCTTTGGCAAGCATGGCATGAGCATAGTTAAATGAGCAGCTGACCACCGCCTTCACTCTGCATATGGACAGTCCTGACCATTTACCTTGGGTCATGGCCAGCAGTTCCTGCTCGACTCATGTTACAGGGCTGTATTTGAGCTCATCTCCGTCATCACAGGCATCCAGATGTGTGATAGACACACACACGCACCATGCTACAGATGCTGTATATTGGCTGCAACTGAGATAAATATTATTTCTATATTATGATGAGGATGAAATAACATCTCTGGAGGATTTGGAAGAGAGACTGAGGAGACTCAGTTTGTCGTGGTCTGCCCTTGGGCTCCTTTTCTTTTTTCTTTCCTGAAAACAGGAGAAAACCCAGCCTGCTAATGAGGGGGATTTCAACTCTCACTCGGATCCTGGTAAGGAGAACAGAGCACATTGTTTGTGATGGCAGTCTTCACCAAAACAGCTCAGGGGCCAAGTTAAGGCTAAGGAGGAAATTCAACCTCTCCAAAGATGAAAGGTCTGCATGCTTTCTTCCCTTGCCTCTACTGGTTCCCATGCATGCCTCATGCTGCTTGCTGCGGCCACATCATCTGCAAGGCAAGGAGAGGTTCCAGGGCTGGTTACCATCAGTGGTTCAGTGCTGAGCTACTCATTACCAACTACAAAATGTCCTTTAGTGGACATGGTGGCTGGGTGCATGTTTGGGTGAGTGCTCCCAAGAAGACCCAGCACGGGGGGTGTCAAGGCTGAGTGAGATGTGAGCCCAGAGAGATGTGAAGAAGCTGGTTGGTGGCAGTGGTGACCACAGGGCTGCTCCGAGGCATGGTTTCCCAAGCTGGGTGGCATGGGGCAGACAGACAGAGAACGAGAAAAATTGGAGCTACCACAGTGGCCCTCTGGAGAGCTGGGCTAAGATTGGCCTGGTAGCCCAGGCATCTTTGCAGACCTTGGGCCTTATTCAATATGGCAAAGTGACAGCAGCACAGCTGTGATGCTTTAATTCAGGCAACATGGGGAACCCCTACTTTAGTGACCAAAAAGCCTGTGACGTGCGTGATGTAAACTCTTATTCCTTCTGCTAGGAAACATAAACCAGGCTGAGCACATGACTGTGTTATAGTTACTTTTGCTGGCCAAGTGGGTAGATGCATCCCCTGCCTCTCTGCCCCTCTCTGCTGCGGTGGTCCCTTCAGGACAGCGTGGTCCCCACACTGCTTAAGCTGTGGGGAAGAAGGAGGGAAGCAGGCAGGGATGCTGTTTCTCAGCAGCCAGCTTAAGACACGCTCCTCAAGCACTTGAAGCCTGCATAGACTCATATCAGCTCAAGTCAATGGCCCTGTGCATTACCTGGATTGCTGTCCTCCTACCCTGCAACCTTTGAAAAGCACCCCAGCATTATCCCCTCGGGAGGATGTGGGACCACAGGCACCCCAGGCACCTTACAGGAGAGGCAAGTACCTACTTGCACTCTGAAGCTTGTTCTGGAATCCTACCCAGCTGCTAATCCCCCTAGCTCCAAACCAGGATAACATTTCCCTTCTCTCACTCTTTACTTCCTTTTGCTATTAGGATGGCTGCTGCTCAGCTGAAGTTTACGCAGAGCCTGACACCGGGTGTCCTCAGCCTGGAGGGGAGAGCAGGAAAATACAGACTAATTTAATTGGTAAAAATCATTCCATAAATTAAAAGTTCAGGCTCTCAGCTCATGTTTTTAAACTCTAAGCACATCTGGTTTCTCTGCTAAAGACTCTTGCTGTAGTAGGAGAACTATAACAACAACATCAAAATCCTATAGAATGGTGAAAAAAAGGGAACACGTGGCAGGAGCATGAGGTAGATTTTGATTGTATTTCTTGCTCTGTACCTGGTACCATGTAATGTCGAACCACGCCATGGGAAGTCAACGCTGCTGGGCTCCCCATTGCTGCTGTGGGATCACCCATCACTCCCTGGGCTCTGCGTACCCCCAGCTCTGCCCCACACATGATGTGCACAAGATGCACAGCCTGGGGCATCCCAGCCCCGTGGTCATGGGCAAGATGACATGTCGGAGCGTAGACAGTGAGGGATCGATACTCACTGCGATAGCAATGTGCTGGCAGGTCCCTTTCCACTCCCTTTCCTTCATGTAAACATAATAAATTACGTGTGACATCCCACACCATGTTTGCAAATAGGGTTTTTGAAACAGAGCGGGAGGTTTACTGTGCAGTAAAGGCAGCCAGGGTGGAGGGGTGGGCGTTTTCTCGTTTCCCCCCCTGCCAGATGTGCTCTTCTCCTCTTTCCAGTGTGTCCCTTCTGTGTTAAGTTACCCAGGGTGAGTAATACTACTCCTCACCCACATCTTTCAAAAAAAAAAAGGAGGGAAAAAATAAAATAAACTTTCCTAGGCCACTCCTGGACATGCCTGCCCTTCAAATAAAGCAGGAGAAAGTCAAATCACTGTGCCTTGACTCCTTGCTACTATTTACATCCATACTACCAGAGCTGGGACATTTAGTGCCAACAGGCAGTAAAGCATCCTTGGTTGCATTCTCTCTTGCCTAAACCTCCAATGCACAGGGGAGGCTTTTCCACACCATTTCCCAATAGTGACAGCTTTGTGCTTTGGGGAAGAAGCATTTCTTTGGAGACTTTCCCTTCCAGCAAGATAATGTTTCCGTGATGAGCTAGCAAAGCTCAGCATGCTGCATACTCGTGCAGGTGGATGAGCAATGCTCAGTGTGACCCTCTCCCAGCCCTCAACCTCCTAGCCCCTTCTCATGTGATGGCTTGATGTAATTTTTTTAATGGAAAATATTCTGGTTTTCAATTATTTTATTTGAAAGTTTGCACAGGTTTTGAAAGAGCTTGAAAATCAATTTCAAAACTAAGCTGGTAAACCCCCTTTTGGGCAGATCCAGTTCCCAGCTTGTTTACTACAGTTAATAATCTGCACTTTGCTAGGCCTGATCATCTTAAAGTCTCAGACAATTTGAGATACCATGTTTCAGCATGAGCCTGAACTAGAAATGGAAGTAGCCAGTCACTTCCCATCAAAATGATAGTGGCTGGAAAATTTTCACTCTCGTAATTTTCTGCCTGTAAATTTTGTTTTTCCCTTTTAAGGTCCCATACCCATTTTTGTTTCCAAGGGGTTGGTAGTACAAAGAGTCTCTCATCCTCCAACTGAACATCTCAACAGCTGGAAGGCTGAAAAGCCCTTCCCTGAACTGTGAGGGCTTCATATCTAGCTTGGGAATTGATCACAGGCAAAGCAGTTTTCACCATGTCCATCAGATGACATTGAAAATCAAATGCAGAAAAGACGTAAGAGAGCAACAAGCAGAAATCAGTGTCCCAAAATTCAGCAGCCTCCAATCTGTGTTTGGTCCTGTTACCTGCGAGGCTCTTGTGACTGTGGGGTTTATGTCCCTGGAGGTTGTGGCCATGGCTTCAGTGGGCAGGGTCCTGGGAGGATGCTGTGACGTCCCACCCTGGAGAAACCAGAAGAGCCACCCCCGTGAGGTCCCCTCCAGTTCTGAGATCATCTATTTTGCTGGCGTCCCAAGTTGACTCATTGCTAACACGTGCTGCTTCTTGGCCTTATTTATTACTATTACATGACATCCAAAATAAACAACGCTTGAGGTTCTTCTACCCTTTACCCTGCATGGGGCTTCAAATGGGAGCTGTGCTTGTGCTGGGACGACCTGTACTCCCCGGGCTTCATAGATGATGATAAATCACCTGGCATGGGCAATGTCTTTCAGCCAAGCCCTAACCTGTTTAGTCTAATGGGCAAAGTGAGCTGAAACGAAACGCTGGTTGGCAGATCTGATTTAAACACTGTGACTGAGGCATCCCCCATCCTCCTCCACAAATAAATCGCAGTTCAAAGGAGCTGGTGTCACAGCAGCTGGGATATTTGACTAGAGGATGGCGTGTGTTTCCAACTCATCCCTCACCCCTCTCAAAACACAGAAGGGGAGCGGAGAAGCCATCAGAAGCGGGTCTCAGCCCTGGGTGGGTGTAGGGCAGGGCTTGCCTGATGGCTGTGGGTGCAGGGGGATGGAGGGGAGGCAGGAATAGGAAAAGCCGTAGGACCACGACTCCAGTTTGCTGTGGTTTGTTGCTAACCTATCCCAAAGGGCAGCTTGATAGATTTCATTTATGGCTATTCCTGCCCTACATATAATCTCTGAGAAGAGAAGTGCCACTTTCAGTTTGTATATCTTTCACTGACGTGTATATTTAGCCCTCATTAACCACTTACCTTGCGCTAATAACTCAATTTTTGTTCCAAACTCCAAATTTCCTCATTTCCGTGAGTTCTTGGAGCCAAAGAGAACATTTCTGACAGATTCATTTCAACTTTGTCCAAAGGTTCACTATAACCTTTTAGTTTATTTGAACAATATTTTCTATGTTTTTTTTTTTAAAGATTAGTCATAGTGAAACCATCTCATTGCTTCAAACATGTACACGATTCTTACCCATTTCAGGTAAAAGCAAATTCAGAATATCGGTTGCTTTTTACAAGGAAAAAAAATAATTCATTACATCTAGGTGCTTTAGCCAAGCTGACCTCAATTAACATGGCTGGTTCTGTCCAAAATCTTTCCTGCTCTAATCTGTAGGTACTTTCATTGTTTTGTTCTAGATTCAATGGCCCGATGGTTTATTTTCCATCTATTTAACCTTTGTCAGCACATAAACTCCCAGGAATGACAGGACCTGAAGTGCATAGTCCTTGCACGATATCTTTTTTTGTTGTTGTTTTAACTCAAGTACACTTAAGCACATGCTTAAACCTGATGTCGGTGTGATCTAAGCCACTCTGTCAAATAAATGCAGGCAGGATTAGGGCTGTTTCCTGCAAAAGCACCTGAAACAGGAGGGGTTATGAGCACTATTGGGGGCAGGAGGGGTGCAGTCATGGTGGGGAATACCCAAGCATCTGTGTTCAACTCTCTTTGCCATGATTTCCTGCCTACACAGAAACTAAAATCGATGCAATGAGTCAAAGAAATGCAGACTGAATCACTGGGTTTTTCCCCCATAAACAGAAACTGAACTCAAAGAGGATCACGGCCAAACCCATTTCACAGCTGAACCCAAACCAGAACCAACCTTTGAAGCACAGTAGTTAAAAAAGAATTTGAATTGCTTCACAGTGCCCAGATCTGGTGCAGTGCCCAGATCTCCTCGGATGGGGCGCCACAGAGCTCATGACATGTGGGGTCCCCAGGAGGGGAGCTGGCATCTCCCCTTCTTGGCTGCTGGGCAGGTGCCACCAGGCCATTTGGGCAGGAACCTGACTGGGCTCTGTCAAAGTTTCATCATCCTACCTTGGGGGTATGTTTTGATTTCAGCAGATCAGCAAATTTCTCCAAGAAGTGCTTCGCTGTTGCGTTTAGTGGTTGGGGTTTTTTTATTATTATTGTTTCCTCTGCTCAGCTGTAGAACGAGGGATGTTGCACATGTATGAGAAATCCTCCATGGACCACAGGAAAACAATAAGCAGCCCAGGATGAGTCGGAAGTGGATGGAAACCCAACCCAGAAAAATGAGAAGTGAAGCATTCAGTCTTGGCTTGACTCTGCGCCCAGTGATGCTGATAGCTGGGTTGTCACCAATTGCAGCAGACTTAGGCCAGTCCTGGGAGCTTCTGAGAAACCCAGTCCTAGAGCAATGCAGGGATTATTCAAGCCCTTCCCCCCCCCCCCCTTTTTTCCCATTAAACACCATTTTTTTCCAGGCAAATTCCACCCGTATGTTACATAGCTCCCATTTTGAATAATCAAGGACTTTCCATCCAGAACAGAGGTTTTGTCCTCCTTTCCCAGGAGCTCAGTGGCGTACAAGAACATCCCAAAGGCTCAGGATGAAGATCTTTTCAAAGTCCTCAGATATAATAAAAATAATAATAATAAAAATAAAATCAAGACTTGTCTATGCAGCAGTGGAACAAAACAGCGCCAGAGCAAGCAAAGGAAGGGGGAGAAGATTTCTTCCTCTGGTTTAGGTTATTGCCCTGGGCATAGCCAGCACAGGGAAGGAGAAAAACTGGAAGCAAAACTCCCTGACCTCTGGGACTGGAGACACTTGAAATCAGCCCTCTGGGCTGCTCCACTCCAGCTTCTGCTGCAAAGCTCACCCCCAGGCTGCGTGAACATCGCTACCGCAGGGATCCTGTCTGCCGAGCGTATTTTTGAGTCGTGTTGTGCTAATTTGTGGTTTTCAGGAGAAACTGTTGGAAAATAGAGTAGCAGCGTGAATCCAAGCCAAACTTGCTAATTTTGGCTGGTCTTCCTTTTTCTGGATTCCAATTGCAGTTACATTTTTGGTATTTTTGCTTAAAAACATGGAAACGCAGGAATAAGAAAAAACTGAATTAAATTATGAAGATTTCCGTTCACTACTAGGACTGAATATAACTGAGTTTTGCATAGCTCTGCAAGGACAGGATATCCCCCCCTCGTCCTTGCTTTTTTTCTGACACTGAATTATGTTTCATAGTGATACTGGATTGAAGAGTAAAAATCAAACCTGAGTATTGAGCACCTAAAATTTGATTTTAGTCAAATTAAGCCTAAGATTAGTTTCACATTTTGCATGTTTCAAACCAACCTCTACCTGACATCAGCTGCCTCTTCCTAGGAGAAACACCAGCATTTTTAAACTCACCTTACATTGACACAGGGCAGGAAAATATTATTTCTGTTTTTTTGGTGCTGATATGGCCCCTATTAAATGTAATAATGACAATCCTCATAAGCTTTGAGGTGTTTGTGAGAGCCAGGGAATTCATGCTCAACCCATCCTTTTTTTGGATATGTTACTGGTTTCAGGGCAGACTCAGATGTGAAGCTTCCCTTGCCTGGAGCATGGACTGCTGGATGGATGTCCCAGGCGGTGGGCACCTTGGCCAAGCCATGGTGGGTAGAGGTCCGTGGTGTGGTGCCCAGCGGTGCAGTGCAGGCACCGAGACGTGAGCTCCGCTGCAAAAACACAGCAGCTGAGCACAGCATTTGTTGGACTTGAGGTTCAGGCTGCATCTGCTCATTGAGAACAGATTTAAGAAGCAGATGAAGGATGCAGTGCGATGGCAGGAATATCAAATCTGTTTGCTCAGGGAAGGGTTATTTTCCATAACACCTGCTTGTTATTGTCTTCTGCTCAGCATGGAGTCCTTATACAACCTTGTGTTTAGGGAGCTTGGCTGGCCTGCCAAAAAAACCAGAGGGAATCACTCTTTTATGAGCCATCCCTTCCTCCCTTTTATGTTGTTAGGAATTTCCCCGTGTGTCTCTCTTTCACAAATTCCTTTTAATTATGTTGCATCCAAGTGAAAGTAATCCATCCCAGTTTGGCTTCTCTAACACTAGCAAATGGAGCTCTTGGTCTCCTCTTCTCTCTCATCTTTTTTTAGGGTTTCCAATACATCAGCCCAATGGCCTGAAGAAGAAAAATTATCTGAGGCAAGAACCAATTATCACTGCTGCCCGTTCTGGCTGGAAGGAAATGTTTACCTTGAATTCCACTTAGTCGTGAGGTTTCGATTAGGAAACAGCAGCACATCTGCTGAACACACGCATGAAAACATGGGTGAAGTGTTATTGCACCCAGCCTAGGTTAAAAACCGTCTTCAGAGCTAGAGCGGCAGAGATGCGGGTCTACGGGTGAGATAAGGGGTCAACACAGCAGTGACTTGAAAGTATAATCCTGGCATCTCAGCACTGTGTTGCTGCTGTGTCTGAGATTGCAGTAAAAACAGAGCTGAGGAAAACAAGAAGTGGTTGAACGCTTTCCAAGGGAATGATTTTTTTTTCCTGTGGTAAACTGCCCTTTGCCAAAATGAAAACTTTGCAGGAGAAAAATCAGCTTACAAAGATTTTGGTCTAGTCTTCCATTTGTTTGTTTCCAAATGTCTTTTTAATGAAGTTGTAGAGCCATATCAGATTTTGTAAAAGTCAGAATGAAAACAAGATGTATCCATTTCACCATTAAAAACAGAGCTGGAAAGGAAGATTATACAGCCCGTTCCCCTGCCCCTACATGGGATTGAATATTTTCACGATACAGATAAAACACCAATGTTGGTCTTCCATTTGCTTTGCTTTCTTCCACTCCCCCAAACTGCAATCTCCCTTTTCACATCACTTTGCTACTGCATATTAGATGCCCTCTGCTCCCTCTGAATTTTAGCTGACCTGAATTAGAAATGCACAATTATAAATCTGCATTAGAGTATCTCATCCTGGAACACAGCCCCTTGCACAAGGTGCCGTCCAGTGGTTTTCCCCTGGTCCTTGTCCCAGGCTTCTGCCCTGCTCCAGTCCTGATCCCACACAAGATCCTGCCATGACCTGTTTGTGGCATCTTTATCACCCCCTTTCTAACCAGGGTTTTACCAGTCGACCTAGGAAGTAATTTATAGCAATACTGGAGAAATTCCTTTATATTTATTAGATGTTTAGACCAAACCCACGCTGCTGCTACTATTGGATCTGGCCAAAAATGGCAATTTAATGAAATCCAAACATTTTGGGAGAATGTATCAATTTCACCTACAGTTTCAACAGGAAATTATGGAAAAATTTCCATCCCATATAGTGAAAATGTTTCCTTTTGACCACTGCATTGGCTGTTTTTCTACAACTATACCATGCAGAGCAGTTGATGCTCAGATTTCTGTCTGACTTTTTTAGTGTGAAAGTCAAACCAAACCAAACATTTCAGCTTCATTGGCAATTTGCTTTCATTTGTATTTGGAAAAAAGAAAGTCACATGTTCATGTGCTTGCTTCCCTCAAGACAAATGGTTTTTGAGTGCACTTTTTCCTCACTTTAATGCTCAAAAGTGTCAAGGAAATCTGAGTCACTTGCCTGCTTCGAATTGTAAAGAATAAATGGGCTTCTCAACCCATTGGGCTGTTTCAAAATCCCAGCCAGAAGCCTCTATTAATAACTCGGCAAGCTCTTGTATGACACTTTCTTATCCCCATCTTGCAGATGGAAACGCAGCATGGTAGTGATTCTCCAAGGTCACCCAACAGCGGAGTCACGGCCAGAGCCCAGTCCTTCTCCCACTGCCCATTGACCTACTTGAACTGGAGAAAATGCACCATTCCCTTACACAACAGCTTTTCCACTAATGCACACCAGAAAACTAGGGATTTTCTCATCGAAATTTGTATGGGAAACCCTCACTTTCCTGGTCAGAAATCTCTGTCTTGGGAAATTCTGCTTTTTCTGCAAGGAAGTTGGAAAATGCAGGGAAGTGGGTGTTACCTTCCAGTTCTCCTCCTCCCCCACATTTCCCAGTTAGAGGGGAAATCTGTACAAGCAGAGCTAACCATGCAGCTGCAGTGATTTGATAATAGATAGTTTCTGTAAAAATATGAGCCAAGGCTCACACACTGGCAGCACTGACTAATGCTAGCTGTGCCAAGGGAGTGCTAGTAAAATCTTCAGGCTACACCCGGTTATCATGTGTTGTTGCAAATGCCATGGCATGTCCTGCAAAGCTTCATGGTTCAAGAGTTACAAAAAGCCCAGTGAAGTCATCCTTTCAAACTCCCCTTCCTGCAAAATCTGGTGCATTATCTTTCAGAGACCCAGTCCCCAAAGTCTCAGAGGGATAACGAAGAAAACGTCATCATAATGCTTGAGGAACAAAGAGCTCCAAACCCCTTTCTCATCTACCACCATCAGGAGATTCAGGTCTGATTTCTCTCTCCTGGCAGATGCAAGTTTGCAATGTGGTGGTGAGCGCTACTTGACTCATCGGGAAGATGGGAAGGAGATGCCTCCGGAGGATTTCTGTTATTGCTTTTTGAGCAGCTGCTTGGGGTGTGCTGTGTTGGAATAAGCAGCTGGGGTGGCAAATAGGACCAGCCTGTTACTGATCAAGCCCCATTGTGGCTACATGTTTGATCACACTAACCCAACATGAGGGTGGTACCAGCCCACAGCCTCTCTGCAGAACTGACCATGGCCAATGCAAAGACCACGGGTCAAGACAGCTGTATGGGAGGACAGGTATTGAGGGAAAAGGTGGAAGCTGGATAGAGAGCCAAAGGGGAGGTCTGGCTTTTCGGAGCACCAGGACAGCCTCATGGCTGTTGAATTATTATTTATTAAAGGAAGAAATATCATTCTTCCAATGTGTGCATTTCACAGTGACAGTAGATGCAACAAATCCAGTGGGTCAGCAACACTGGTGTGACCGTGGCCTCTGGGCTTGATGGGACCCCATGAACAGGGACATCTTTGCTTCATCTCTCCAGCTGACCAGTCTCTTGGTGGCCATGAAAGGACTTTGTCTCATGGAGCAGAATGCAGTGTCAAATGCACCAAAAAGACAGTTGTGAGTGTACTTGAGCATAAGACTGCCAAACAAGCCCCTAGGAGACTGGGAATAGGTGTCCTGTAGAAATTCTGGTATAAGCAGCGTTCTTAGGTGGCTGTCTGCTGCAGCAAACCCTATTACAGCAGCAAGGGAAGAAGTGGCTGCATCACACCCAGGTGCTCTGCATGAAGACAGGGCTGGGCAGAGCCAATTAGGCAGCTGCAGCTGCCTATGAAAGCCTGGTTGGGCAGGCAGGTTGGCTGGTTGGATGAACAAGGAAGGACACATGCAGGGATGGATGCACATGGATGGACAGACGGACGGACAGAGAGATATATGTAAGTAAGTGGGTAGAGTAAGCTTGGAGTAGTAATTTCCTACTGGATTTTCTCCCATTTGCTTTACCAAAAAATGCTAGGCAGGCTGGTTGGATGATCAAGGAAGTAAACCAGCAAGCGCGCATGGATGGATGCACATGGATAGATAGAGAGAGGTGTAAGTAAGTGGGTAGAGCAAGCTTGGAGCGGTAATTTCCTACTGCATTTTCTCCCATTTGCTTTACCAAAAAATGCTAGGCAGGAAGCTGGCCTGAGCCAGGGCTTGACCAGTGAGGGTACTTTTCCACTGGCAGGGCTTTTAGGGACTTTACAACACATGTTTAGGGTGATGGGACTTGTGGGGGTGGTTGGTGGCTATTTAATGTATAGACTGCTTACTGCTAGTTAGTATTGAGCAGGCAGCCTGTGCTGTGGGCTAGTAGTTAGTGAGGTTTCTTTTGGCATAGATGGAAAAAGCTGCTCTCAATGCAAACTGCTCTCTGATCACTTCTTCAGCAAATGCTGTTAATGGAGCAGTCTTTTCCAGAGAGCATGCAGGACTTCTGTCTTTTGCATTAGGGATATAAACTAGAAGGGAGAGCACCTTTTCTGTGTTTTAGAGAGTTAAACTTGAGTGACTGATAGGTCAGGTGCTGACCTGAGCTTGATTTTGCAGAGGATGACAGGGTAACAAGCGGCAATTAAAACAAGCATGTTACCTCATATTGGTGCTGGGCTATGAATCAGTGTAGCATACTTTCCTCACCAAAAGTAGACCTCTTTTCTCTGTTATGCTGGTAGCTAACTCAGACTAATGGTATGAGTGGAGTCCCACAGGGGAATGCTCATTCCAGTATAGGAATACAGATTTATTTTAAACTCATCCAAACTGAGATCATCTGCATGAAAATAGGTATTTGTATACCAGGATAAAAATGTCCATGCGGGGAGTTACACTAGAACATCCAGATGACCAAGAACTCACGTCCTAGATCACTGAGCTAATCCATATAGACAAGTACACAGAGATGGCATCCCATGCACTCTGTTGTATGTTGAATGAGGCTACCCATGTTTGAAAAAAAAACCAGTGTCTTATGGCTCCTTTTCTTGTTGCTGGTTGCTTATATCGTTTTAAATAACAGCAATTTCCTACTTGGCAGCCTGTGACCCTGTTGGACCGGTGTATGATTCCTACAGTGTTGCCATCAACTAAGCTAGATAGTCTTCTCAAGGCTGTGGGTCTGGTTAAATACAATAAAACAGCCTCTGTCCCAGCAGTCCCATGGTTTGTGGCTCTTGCATCGTGTCTTGTCATTTTATATCATTTAGCAATTAGGAAATTGGGACCCTCAGGTTTAACAGGCTCCTTTGTATCCCCAGGCTGTAGCAGACAAGGTCTTGCAAACCTGACTAAATATCCCTTATACCTCACATTCCTGGGATATACTATGTTTGTCCTAGTCCACAAGGACTCCAGGTAAACAGAGCTATGGAAATTATCATGGGAAATGAACCCAGCCTGAATAGCAGCTCATGAATGGCACCACAGAAAATTTTTGCAGGTTCTGGTTAATGCTGAATGGAAGAAACTTAGCATCTCGGTTCAGCTTCACAAACTGCTGGGCTTTCATCCCAAGGAAACTGAACTGAAAGTCTGTGGGGTTTTTGTTGTTTGCACCCAAGGGAAAATGGATTCTCCAAAATGGTTTCCTGCAGAAAATTCAAAGTTTGCAGAAATTGCATTTGCCTACCCAAAAAAGCTATTTCAGTGGAGAACTCCCAGCCAGCTCTGAAGTTCAGTTATTTAGGGGCAAGCCTGTGTAGAGATGTCAGCGATGCAGCCAACTAATAGCTCAGTTAGCTGCAGAATTTGATCTCTTACATATTTCTCCTTAATAGAAACAGACCCATCGACAGACTTAGTGGTTATTTATGTTTCAGATAACTCCCTGCCCTCAGTTTGGGGAAACCTTTGTTGTTCCCTTATGCCAGAGGAATTATTTCTTTAATGTGATAGTCTCTCCATCTAACTATTATAAAATATGTTAAGGTGGCAGAGACTGTATCCATGTCTTATGAGCCCTCTCCTCGCTGTGCTGTGGGACATGGCCCTAAACTGTGGCTGTTTGGGCACAGCATGGGGCAGCACGTGAGAAGCCACCCAGTCCAGGCTGCTCTCCTGCCCCTGCACCTCCTTTCCTTGAATTCCCCAGTGATGACCTTACTGCAGCTATTTCCACGCCTGTAAATCACCTTGCCCATGTGAGGCTGTGCTGTTAATTATGTCATGTGAAGACAAATTTACAATGTGGAGCAACAGTAAAAAAATATTTGAAATTACATGAGATCTACACTCAGTGGGCTGTCTATAAATCACAGCCAGCTCCATGCACCAGGCTGATGAGCTTTTCCCACCCACCAGCAAAGACTGTTCCTGTTGGTGCTCATGGGCGAAAAGAAGTGAGTGCTCAGTGCCTGTGAGCCAGAGCCTGAAAACTAACCTACATCACTCCAAGTGGATGAAAAAGTGCCTGTTTGTAGATGCCCCAGTGTTGAGTGACCTGATTTTCTGTGTTAGTGGCACTGTACTTTGGTTTTTTTGGGGGGGAGAACCCAAAACACAAACATAATCTTCTACTACCACCTGAAAACATTACTTATTCAGGAGGGAATTTGCCCAGGATGCATTGGCTGGGGACGGAGCAATGACCTAGGTCCTTGGTGGCCTCTGGTGCACTGTCCATGTCCCTCTGCACCTCCAGGTGCTCATCTGCCTTTAGTCATCCCTCATCTGGAGAGGACCAGGACAAGTGATGGTGTTGTGGCTTGGACACTGGGGGGTCACTCCATAGCCTGGGGACAGAGCCCTCCCCTTTTGGACGTCACCTAGAAAGCTCAAAGGGGAAATAAGAGACATGTGGTGATGCTAGTATTTGCTTAATGGAGCCAGCAGCTATGGTCAGACCTGTAATTTCCCAAAGATCAAAGGCGCAGTTGAAAGCAGCTATTTAACACCAAGACAGAGTGTTTCAGTGTGCATTTCCCATACCAATCTCATTTCTTTCTGAAGAAAAGACAGACTGACCTGACATATCTCCTAGGGCATCACCAGAGCTGGGCTGGATTAGCACTGTCCCCAGCTGATGGCTTTCCCCTCCCTCATCCTATCATTGTTGACCCTTGCAGTTCAGCTAGAAGAAAAGCCAAAGCAATATTTCCAGCTCAGGGGATATCGCCAGATGCAGAGCCATCGTGGTGGGGCATGTCCAATGGTTGGGCTACCCTTGCCCTGAGAAAGGAAGTCCAAGTTCAGCTGTTCAGGAGCCTCTTAGGTCTAAGAGACACTCAGTGTGAGCTCCCATGCTGAAATTTGGTAACATCTGCAGCCCTTTCTGTAAAAATGTTTTGCAATCAGTGCTCTCAGTAAGCAGTAAGTCTGGGTTGGGTGCCAGGGAAGCGCTTGCTAAAGCAAAACCAACAGTTTGTGAATGATGGGTTTAAACAACAAATAAGTGAAATGCCCACCTTGGCATACAATCATTTTTTCCATTTCCTGGCTTTCCAGTCATTTCCAAGGCTGTTGCTGTGTAAATCCACTGAGCAAACATCTCACTTTACCACCCACTTGCTCACTGTGTGGCGTCCCAGAGTCTGGACATCCATCCAAGCACCTCTGTCTCCCTTTCAGGTCCAGCTGTGCTGGCTAACCCACCTATATGGATTTTCAGTGCGAAGTAAGTATCCTTCACAAAAATTTATGGCAATTCATCTATGCGTAGTCCTACGTTTTTCTCAGAACAGCAAAGAGCATCCACGACACCCACAGACAGCACACCAGCAGGCAAAAGGTGTGCCAGAAAGGGCTGATCCATTTTCTCTCCTCATTCATCTCATTGAGAAATGGTGGCAGTGCCTTGTAACGTGGGCTTCCTTTCACCTCTCTTGCTAAAACTATGTTTCTGGCTGCCTCCGTTGACTTTCAGCACACTTTCACTGCTCTTTCCAGGTGACCAAAAAAAGCTGGGTGTGCTTCAGCAGTGCTATCTACCTTACCATACAGTGCTGCTGGCTGGGCACTTTTTTGGCAAAGCATTGTGATCCTGCTGCAGAGCAGGGGGAGGTTTCATGGCCTTTACAAGGTGGCGGGGACAGGTGGGACACCACTGCTTCAAGGTCAGAGGAGTCTAAAGGATTTGCCTGGATGCAGCAATGGCTCCTGGGGCTGCTTTGTAGGCAGAGACTTTTGGCTTTGGAGGGCTCCCAAGGCAGGGCAAGTCCGGAGAGTGGTCGCAGCCCTTGTCACAATGATAAAACTGGCCTCAACAGCCTCAGATCAGCCAGGCAAATGCCTGGAGCTGTGCTTGGTGCTCTGATGGTAGCTGTTTAATATTCAGGCTCCAAAACCCTCTGGGTGCTGACCCCATGTGTGGGCCTGTCAGAGATGGGAGGACCCAGCGTGTCCTGAGTCCTCGTGCACAACCTTCACTGCTTTCGTGGGGCATGGCTTCACCAGAATTGGAGCTGCTCAACATCAGCTTGGCCATGGTGGACTCGTGTGACTGTCTCCCTTCTTGTCCTCCTTTGCATGCTTGATGAGACAGCCCTAGTTAAAATTACCCTGGTATAATGCCTCAGGGTTTTTATTTTTGACACAGAGTATGGAAAGCAGCTGTCAATTAGCAGCTGAAAAAATAGCCTGCAGTGCTAATGAGAGCAAATCTAATAGAGATCTCTTCCAAATTGTTTCCATCCATTTTTCAGGGCTTTTAATTGCTGTCATATTAGAAGGATGCCAGAAGGAAAACACAAGGGAAAAGCCCCATTCAGAGGTAGATTCCTCTCTGCCAGGACTGACTCAGACACAGCCTTCTTCCCTGAATTTCATTTACAGGAGTTTCTCAAGTTGTTTCCAAAGTTACATTTGGAGCTGGGCCCCAGCCAGCTCCTGCAATCCCTTTTTCCCTGCAGTAAAGATGGGACCAGGATGTTATACCAGCCGCTACAGCTGGATTGAAGGCTGGGGACAAATGCTGTCTCCCACCCACCTGCAGTGCTTGATTTTGACTTTTTTTTGAAGGAATGTAGTCAAAAAGGTAACATTATGTACTGAAACATCAATGGTAAAATACTTAATATTTCTAAATTCTTACCAAAGAAAAGGCTTCCTAATTATTGTGTTGGTAAGGGCAGTGACGGAGCACCATCGCATTAGGCACTGCAGCAGAAAGTGAGAGGGAAAACAAGGCAATGAATGAAACATGGAGAGGGCAGATAGAACAAGAAAATAGTGATTTATTAAACTATTTATATATAGACAGAGACACCTACCTTTAATCCCTACATGTATTTACAGATATCCATTTCTGGAGGTGGATATATTTACCTGAGGGACTTTTCTTAGGCTCACCCTTTGAGATGAAGGGTGAATGGCTGCTGTCTCATGGTTACAGCTGCTTTTTTATACAGTGGGATTGGTGCTCCTTGCATGATGTGGGCAGCCTAAGATGTATTATGTCACCCAGCATTCATTTTCTTCTCGGAAGCCTGTGGCTCCATAAATGTTGCTATGTATTTGCTTCTCTGCCTGCATCACCATCATGGTTCAAAGGTATCTGTCATCTGAAGATCTGCTCCTGCAGTGTCTGGCCTTGTACAGCTGTTTGCTTCTGGATCTGAGCTGTGGTGTTTTAAACCTGCTTGGATGCGCTTTGTCCAGCCCTTAGCTAGTACAAAAGCTACAGGACTGTGGAGGGCAGGAGAGCACATGCACTTGAAGATACGCAAGAAAGATAAGGGGTTGTACTCCTGGTGTTACCCCAGGGTAGGCTGTAGGAGGTGCTTGACTTGATAAACAGGCGGATTAAAACACAAATAATACAGGGGTTATCAGAAAAGGCATCTGGTTGGCCTTTTGGACTGATACCTGCTCTTTGTTATTAATCTTTTGTGCAGTTAGTAAGGTACACAAGGGTTTGGTAGAGGCACACTTGAGGAGAGGACCAAGGCTTCCTCTGGATGAAGCCCTATGCACAGGGTTTATAAATATACACCACCAATAAAATCTTGATTCAAAAAGGTAGATTTTGCAAAAGGTTGGGCTAAGGGTGAGCCAGTCCAGTGCGTCCCAACACAACCATTAAAAATACATAAAAAATAACCTCATGAGTTCATGACGGCAGCTATAAGCCCATGCACAGCGGCGGCCCCAGCACTGGGAGCTTCCTGCTGCTGGCGGCAGATAAGGAAGCCACATGCAAACAAATTAATCTCCTTGCCAGTGCTGTGAGTTCCACATTTCTGCAAGATTTCAGCCACCCCCAGGGTCAGCTGCGAGCCCCAAGGGATGTTGCAACCGTTAAAGGCATTTCTCAGGGTGGAGCATGTTTTGCTCAGCCCCACTGTAAATCACTCGGCGGGAAGGGAGGGGATGCTGTTTCCTGATGTGCTGGAGCCTGCTGGGATTGAGTTACATTAATTAAAGCCTGATGTATGATTTTAATCCACAGGCCAGTGCACGCTGGTGCCAGGGGCTGAAATCCCAACCGGGGAGGCTGCTGCCACAAATTTCCCGGCGTGGTGCTTGTGGGGCCACCCCTTCCTGGGGATGCGGGGCCAAGCTGTCCACGCAGTGGGGCACAGCCACTGCAATTGGCTGCTCAGGGTGCTGGGATCAGTGGTGAGGATGTGGGTGATGAGTCTTCTCAGATGCAGCAGCCCTCAGGGCAGTGCATCTTTTTAAGGCTTGCTTAGCAAAAAAATCCAAAAAACCCCCACACATTTCCTACTGGCCTTGTCATGATGCTTGGCCCATCCTGCATTTCACCAGCATGGCTTAAATAGGGGCTAATGCACCAAGTGTGCCTTTAATAACCTTGGGACAGTAGCAGCTTAGCAAAATAAACTTTCCCCAGCTGCACTGGCCTGGAAACAAGCCCACTCAGCTGCTTCCCATGCTCGCCCCTCTTTCTGGACCTGCTTCATGAATCTGGGCCAGCTGGGAACAAACCAGGGATGATCCTGACCCAGGGAACATGCAGTCCAGGGAACACTGGGTCCTGTCTAGGGGAACCCCAGGGAGAGTGCAGGGCGAGTGGTTTTGTCTTACCTGACATGGGGCCAGCAGAGAGGGCTGCTCAGCGCAGCCAAGGGTCAGGCTGGGAAGCCCTGGACATCTGGCCTGAGGATGGATCTTTGCCTGGCTGCAGTTGGACATGCTTGGTATGTGAGAACAAGGTCAACAGGAGAGGGGAGGAGAAAACCAGAGGAGGCTCCCATCAATGAACCTGAGGCTCTCCAGGACCACTCTAAGTACCTTCACCTCCTCCTCTGCCCTTGCTGGAGTCTCTTCCAGTGTCTGGACACTGACGACTTTCAGTGAAGGTGTGAAACATCCCAGCTGAAAATCTTGCTTTTACGTAAAATAAAGCTGCAGCATAGTGGCTGGTTGCTTCACCTTTAAGTCCTCGAGAGATGAAGCCCTTTTTTGCCCCCCCAGATTCACGGAGTACTGAATGCTTGGCTGCTGGTGTGTGTGAGGCAGGAGGACCTGGAACATTTACCCCATCCATCCATCCATCCATCCCTCCTGCTTCCCTGGACTGCGTTTACCCAGACCATCTGTGAGGTTTTGAACCCTCAACACTGCTGCAAGCCCACATGTGTGGGGGAAAGGCAGGGACAGAGAGGTCCGAGTGCTGAGCCAGCCATCTGTTTTGTTAAATGCTACACGTGCTCTCTGTTTTTAAAAGTGAATGGGATAAAACAACTCTTTGTGAGATAACGGCTTGCAAATTCCTACAGAGTTGTCTCCTTTGCTGCAGCGTGTCTGATGGCTGGGCTGAAAGTCAGTTCTACACAGCCGAGGAGGGCTGGGCACGCAAAAAGGGGCTCTGTCTGCAGCTTCCCAGCACTGCAGGATGGGCACAGACCCAGAGGAGAAGGGAAACAGCAGGAGGGGGCTCCAGGCTTTATTTATGATTCAGTAAGTGCCAAGGAGAAGCAGGGGACAGAAACTCAGGAACAGGGTCGGTTCAGGTAGGCAGCGCTCAGGGACACGCAAATGCAACTCGGAGAAACCTCAGGAGACATCTGGGAGTGGAGAGAGGTTTCAGATATATGCTGATTTTTTTTTTTTTTTTGCATATGGTTGTAGAGGTTTTTTTGCAACTGTATTTCCAGTTTTGTGCTCAGCTGTCTGCTTTGTGAGGTTTTATACCTACATGTGGTTAGTGTTTAAGGTGGACTCAGGTGGTTCCAGTGAGCTAGAGGAGGGGAAATGTTGTCCCTTGGTGCCAGTAAGCAGCAGGACAGGTCTTGGGGCAGCAGGATGCCTTGCCAGTGCAAAGGTGGGGTGCCCAGGACATTGCATCTCAAAGGGCATGCCTCACCCGGCTCAAGGCCTACATGGGTACACCCAGAGGTGCCCATGTTTGCATGGAGAGCCAAGACTAGCAGGAGAACTCACAGCAGGTGAGTAGGGTCTGTCTATCCATCCATCCCCAAAAGGAGCTGGTGTGTCAGCCCTGTTAAGGACTCGGTACCTTTTCTGACTCTTTCCTGATGAAGAAGGGGCTGAACTTAAGTCTGAGGTGAGGGCTCCCGCCTAAATCTTTTTTTTTTTTTTTTCCCTGAAACTGAGATATAACACATACTTTCTTCAGCTGAGCACTTGACAGCTTGCCTGCGGAGCAGGAAAACAAAGCAATTATTTCCTTCATTTGGCTGCCTTGCCTTCAGTTGATGGGATGCAAGCAAGCTCAGCCCCCCTGGCCATGCTCTGCCTTTACACCAGGGACTGACATCAGGGTCGAAACATCTTGCAGTCGGTGCAAGTCGAGGCATTCCTATGATGCTTGTGGCCTGATGCATCAACAACACTTTTTCATTGATACGTAAACACATACCCATCTTCTTGCCTTCCCTCCTGGGGACTTCTGACCTGTGTCTAAATCAGCTGCAGGGTTAGACTAAGCCTAACCCAGCACTTACCTGCAGGCTGAGCTCCCAAGGACTTAATAGACCCTTAACCTTGCTGGCAAACATGGAGGAATGGGCAACCATGCCAACTCCATGGAGGAGTCAACTGAGGCACTGCTGGTCCCCTGGGAAAACAAGCACCTTGGCAGACTTGTTTGAGGCAAACAAGGTTTTGGTGCATGGGGAACATAGGCGGGGTGAGCTGCCCCTCAGATTTGCACCAGGGTTGTTCTGGTCCCATTGGAGCAGCAGCTGGGCTCCTGTGATTGCCACCACCCATGAAAGCAGTCTCCTCCAGAAGTGCTGGAGAAGGCATCTGCCCAGGTTTTTTTCTTCTTTTTTTTGGACAGACATCATCTGGGAGATGATGATCTTCCATCATCTGAGAGACCTTTCTCTGCCTTTTAAGATTATTCTCTGAAGAGGACTGCTCAATCTCAGCCCCAGGTAGTTTCAGAGGTGATGGAGAAGACCATAAAAAGACCTGCTGGTCACTTAAGCCCATGGTAAAAATTACAATGTGTTAGAGAGATGCCTGCATGGTGAGCAGGACTTGTTGGGAGATGGCTGTGCTGTGATGTCAGGCGTGCTTGATCTTCCCCTCCGCCTGGGAATGGCACAAGGTGTTCATCCCTCCACCTGTCCTCCAGGCTGAAGCCTCTGCGGGTGTTAAAGACATCAACTGACCACCCTCCTGATGGTGTTTTTCCATCTGCCTGCACTCAACAGCTCATATTTTTTGAGCTGTAGGACAGGTGTGAAGAGTAATGGGGCATTGCTGGGGCACCCAGAGACCCGAACAACCTGCAGGTGGGATGGAGCTGGGACTGGGACTGCACAGCACTGGGATCTTCCAAGGCACAGGCTTGGAAGTGACAACTCCAATGATGTTAAGTGGGGGGAAAAAACGCAGCGAGCCCTCCAGGCTTATGTCAGCAGAGCAGCAGGAGAAGAAGTAATTTCTTCCAAGAAACCTCCCTTAAACCTCCAGTCCAAAATACTTTCTGTGCCTTTGTTGCTCAACAGCAGACCAGCATTCTCCAGGGAAAATGGTTTTCTTCCCAAGAAATGCAGCAGTTTCACAGGGAAGGGAGAGGTGTGGGTGACAGCCGGGTTTTGAGGGTGTTTGCTAAGGGACAGGCGTCTCTATCCTAGCCTGAAGTCTAGAAATCTCTTTACCTCCTCCACACAAAATAGCCTCCATCGCTTATCTCAGGTGCCCTCAAGCTTGCCAGCACCCTGATGAAAATGATGTCAGGGAGATAACAGCTTCTTGCACCATCTCCAGGCTCCTGGGCACCCTCACCTCAATCTTACCCATGCAACAAGTGCCTCTACATCTCTTCTGAGCCCAGATCCAGGCTTGCACGGGCGCACCTGTATTCAAAGAGCACATGGGCATGGGTCAAATCCCGCGCACTTCATTAAGGGTTAGGCACGTGCTTAAAGCCAGGTGATGCTCGATGTTGTCCACCTCCTGCCATGCCCTTTCCCTGCAGAAGAAGGCTCCTTGCATCAATGAGTCCTTCTGGAAACATGTTGGGGTTATGTCATCTCCCTCACCTCATCTGCAGGTGTAAACTGGCACAACCTCATTGACTTCAAGGGAGCCCTTGGCACTTGTATAATCAGCTCTATAAATAAAAGAAGAGGGAAAATTATAAACGACACCAAAAGTTATCCAGCCAGCCAGAGGAGATTACTCACAGGCAATGTGCATAAGTGACCTTGAAAATAAATTCCAGCTAAATTCTTTAAAAATCTTTAAGGGGGGTGGGGTGGTGGAATAAACTGAGCTTAAAATTAACACTCCCAGACTTTCCAACTCCTATCTAGCAGAAAAAGGATAAATTGGTTCCATGTGTCCCCTGGGAAAGAGCAGGATGTGACATAAATGATCAATATATATCGCCTGCGAGGGCTTCCAAAAGCAATCAGGGCTCACCAGCCCTCGGAAGGTGTTTTCCAGCCATTTGGAGGGAAACTGGAGCAGATACAAGGACTTTGAAAATCCAGCTCAAAAGCAGAACTTAATTAGGGCCGGCTGGAAGGTTTTTTTTCTCTGCAGAGCTCCTCTCATGCAAAACAGATCTTCGGTCAGAATGGGAAGATTATTAGGAATTTTAGGAACGGGGAGGATGCTGACATCTAAAATGTGTTCTTCAAAAAAACTGCTCCCTTGGGGGCTATGAAGTGATTCGGTTATTTATTCGTTTGACTGTCAATGAAAGATTTTTTTACAGAAAACTGCGCTGGAAATGGAGCCTTTCCAGGCGTGGTGGGGTGATGGATGGATATTTTGTATGAAAATCTGTTAAAATTTTTCAGCCTCCCGTTCAAATGGGAGACTTCAATTGCTGGCGCAGCAGTTGATAAATTCACCCTCGTGCTTTAAACTCAACAACCTCAAGTAACCTAATAGAGATATTTTAAATATATATTACTGGTTATATGTAATTTAACAAATATATTCTTCCTGCTCCTTTGCCTTACTTTCCACAGAAGACATTTTAACAGCTTGAGTGATGTTTCTTTTATGATGCACAAGACATTTTACTAAACAGCATGATGAAAGTTTGTTCAGGCAGGAATTTCATTAACTTCAGGGTCCTCCTTGCACTTAGCAGCATCAGGCTTGGCATGCAGGAATAATGGGTTCCAGGGCCTGAAATTTCCATTATTTTCCATCCAGTTTATTTAAAAATCATTGGATGGATGATAAAAGGCTGCTAAACAATGAACGTATTGTTGTTTCTTATTATTTGCTGCTGTGCCCAGATATTTGGTGTTTCAGGGTTCCCTGAGAGCACTTTGGGGTGCCACAGAGGGAAATGTATCCTGTAAAACAATTCCTAACTCTTAGTTTTGTCCTCATAAAGCAAAACGATGAGTATTTGCGAATGGGATGAAACAGCAGCAAGTTTCTGCTCGAGCCGATAGTGCTGCTGAGCATTTTCATTGTGTCTTTTTGTCTGTGGGGCTCTGTGCAAAGCAGGACCATTCTTCTCTGTAGAGATGGAAACTGAGGCATGGCGAGGAAACCTGACATCCTGCAGTGCCAAACCAACCCAAACATGGGATTGATCCTTTTCTTCCATCCCCAAGCTAGTGTTTTCCATGTGCCTAAGGCCGGATCCCTCCTGAGCGATGGCCACCACTGAGATGTGCCTGCATGTCTTCTCCTCCAGCTTTGCACACCCTGTGGGAAGGGATGCAATGGGGGACCAGCGGTGTGGGGTCACTGGCTCTATGCCTCCCGGCTAGGTCCCAGCCGTGGGATGTACATTAAGACAAGACCCACCTAAATCAGCTTTGCTCCCAGACCATGTCCATCTGGGCCAGCTGGAGCGCGTATTTATGGGGGAGAGATGCATGGGACTTTATAATGGCCGTGTTGTCAGAGCCCATGGGCTGGCTCTGCTCCACTCGCCAGCCTTTTTATGGGTCCCTGCTCCGTGGTTAGTGTAAATTGGACAAGGCTCCAAAATAAATAGCCACCTCCTCTACTCGCCAGCAGGTCATGCGTGTGGGGAATGCCATGCACTGTAAATAAATGGCTAATAAAAGCGCAGTGTTCTTACAGAACAAATAGCTCCGTAGCTTAAATAGTTAAGTGAAATATGGAGATGCTGGGTGCATCCCAAAATATCTCCCCTGAGAAGAGCTCCTAGAGGGTCCCATCTTGAGCAGTGGTGGGGCTGGTCCTCCCTGCCATGTCCCCCCCCAGCCCTCTGGAAAGGATGGATGCACTCATAGGGCAGTTTCAGCTTAGTTTTGGACACCTTTTTGATGAAGAAATTCCCCTCTTCAGACCATTTAAGTTCCAGTAACTGTGAAGGGAAGGGTATGAAGAGGGAGGAGAGCGGGATGGGAGGTGCAGAAGGCAATCCCCATCGGGGAAGCACTCACATCTTTAACGGTGGTACCTTCATTGCTGTCTCCAAACAGCTTTTGTCAGATGGGAATTAAGGTACAATGGGTATGGCATTGCTAGGCTAAACCACATCAGAGGGGCAAAACACAGACTAACACAGGGAAAGCCTTTCCTAGCAATAGTGACATTCAAAGAAGCTGGGGATGTGGGGATTTAGCAAGAATTTGCTAAGCTTATACAAAGGAGGGGAAGCAGAACAACTTTCTGTTTCATTTTGAGTGGCTATTTTTCCACTGGCATTGCTCTCCAGAAGCTCTTACAAGCCAAAAAAACCCACAAACCACTCAAAAAAGTCCTCAGCAGAAATGCTTGCATCAAAAGGTAATTCTGCTTGCAATATTTGGCAGATGAAGAACAGATTTCATTTCTCAGCTGTCCCTGCTGACGACTGGAAGATGTCTCCTGTGACAAAGTGGAGGCTCGGATGGCATTAGCTGTTTTTTCCAAGGGCAGACAGACTTTTGCATTGAGTTTTTCTGGAGGTTAGGCTTTTCTGTAGGGCTCGTGTGACGTTATGTGCCAGTTCAGAGGCAGAAATGAAAGCCGAATTTAGGGATCTTGTTTATTGGTCTCCTGCTCCAGCCATTAGTCTGGAAACGATTCGAGGAAAATCTATCAAACAATTATACTCCTGATGCTATTATTGTCATAAACGCTTCCAGTTCCTCATTTATGGAGTGTGCATGTCTCATTTTTTAGAAAATTTTTTCAATGCTGACTGATATTGCTTCAGTCTTTTAAACAACCAACTTTTCTTCATTGATTATGATATCCCTTTTAAATTTGATGGCCCAGCCTGTGCTAAAAGCCCATCTCCTTACACTGCTGTCATGTTACTGATGTAAAAGGGGCTGTTTTCAGCAAGAAGCAGAGAGCAGGACTGGGTTTGGTATTCCCAAAATCCTGTACACAGATCCTCCCATCAGGCAGATTAGGAAATTATTAAGAAAAGCAAAATCCCGACTTCAGACCAAGCTGAGCCAGCATCTGTGCTTCAGTTTTGCCTCTACTGAAGGGTGGGATGGCAGGAGCCTATCTCACCCTGAGGCAGTGCTGTGTACCCAGACCGGGCTGCGTCAGTGTGGATGATGTATACAAGCAATGCTAATTGCCTGGTGAGCTTTTACTCAATGCTCCAGGGATTTTTTCCAGCTGGCTATGTCCAGCCTTATCCTTTCCGACATGGAGGCAGATTTACAAGGGGAATTATGCCGGCTGCGGCTCACTGCCCCCCTTGCCAGCTCTCTGTAAACGGCTTCTGCGGGGTGTCCCGCAGCACTAGCAGGCTCACATCTGTCTAGTAATGGGAAACCCACCCTTAAAGACCTATGTTTAACTCCTTTTTAATCCCTTTGCTCCTCATCCACATCTAACAATGCTTAGTCCATAGATGCATCTGGTGATGCTTAGTCCATGTATGAATTGCACTTATTCTGACTCAACCTCCTCTTTAAGGCTCAGGTTTTACACTCCTCAAGTGACTTGTTTTAGAAATGGTTTTTGCCTGCTTTGGAGCCCTGCATTGCAACGGTCAGAGGTAAGGAGCAGCTGCAGCAAGCAGTAGCAGTTACTTCCCCACAGCACAGGCTGTGGGCACGATCGTCTGCCCCGCCGGACATCCCTCCCACATCCCACCGCACCTGGGATGGGTCCTCTGTGTTGGCCACCTTGGCAGTGACATTATTATTCTGGAACATGGGTAATTCACTCAGAGACCAGTGCTCACTGGTGTAACAGCACAGAGTGTGTGGGCTCTGGAGATGCCCAGCTTGGTCAGGGTACCCCTGATTACGTTTTTTTGGCACATCCAATGCCACAACAAAAATCCTGCAAAAACCTAAGATCCTGAGAAAATGTCAAGAGGAGGTAGAGGGATGGTCCTGCATCACCAGCGCCAAGGATGCTCCCACATCAAGGCATGCTCCCGTGGCATTGGCAGCAACTTGTAGAGCAGCATCTCCAGCCGTGCCAAGGTGGCTTTGGTCCTGGTGCATGTCCCCTGGTGCAGGGTCTGCCCAGCTTGCGGTGTCTGTGTCTGCACCTTTTCCTTTAACTCTCCTTTGTCTTTTTTTCTGTGAGAAAAAGTCATTTTACACAAAATCGTGATCTCACCCACGACCAACTGGCTGGCCTGTCCTTCCCAGGAGAAATTAATAAAGAATAAAACCTGATTGTGCTGCAGATAAAGGCACATCCACAGAAATCTACAGCCTTTCCAGCTTCAAGGGGGAGATTTGCCCTTGCCTGAGATATTGCAGAGTATATTGCAGAGAGCAAAGAAAAAGTTCCAGCTCAGCACACAAAACATGGGCCTGAAGAGTGGGGCAGCTCAGGAAGATCTTTGGTTCACATCCCTTGTAATGGGCAAAGATCCCCTGCGGTTGATGGAAGACTTGCTTTTCAGCTAAACAAAACCTCTCCTGGAGTGTGTTTGCCCTCCTTGAGATACAAAATATTTATAAAAATGTATGAAGTTTGTTATAAATTCAAAACTTCTCTAATGAAAAACTTTGCTCTCCTCCCACAGCCGGCAAGGAGCATCACCTCGGGTAAAGGTGGGTGGCTGGGACGCGTGGAGAGGAGATCCCACCCTTCTTCTGCACCAGGGTCCTAGTGAAAATCATGTTGGATCGTGGTAAGAAACACGTTTTTTTCCCATGAGTGGAAGGTGTCTTTGTCTTTCCTTCTTGGATTCCCTTTCTTCTGGGTTTTTCCATGAGAATAAAAGTAAAAAAAAGAGAATGGGTTTTGGGTTCTTACCTGGAAAGTGCTGCCTGAAGCAAACTTTAGGGACAATCTGAGCAAACCATGAGCCATGTGAGAGGGTGGTAGGGAGCTGTGAGGGTCTGGTGGCCACAACCCTTCCCCTGCCACTTGTCCCTTTGGAGATGTGCAGCGTGGCAGGTCTGATCCCTATCCCTACATCCCCATGGAGGTGACAAACCCCCACCAGCAAGGAAATGGGGCAGGACCCTCTCCAGACCAGTGTAGGTGCTGGGAAACAGAAGGAGGACCTCCCACCACGCACGTCCAGGCTCGAAGCAAAGATGTTGCAAAATTATGGTCTTCAAGGCATCTGGGTTCTTCAAGACCTTGCCTTCAGAGATGGGAGGGGAGCACTGGGGACATCCTCTCCTCCCAGTGCAGGAAGCTACCAAGTGATGGGAAGTGACCTCTCCATCACAGGGACTCAGAGGGAAAGCCTGAGTCATGCCTGCCTGCACCGTGAAATATTTATTCTGTGTGGCATGCTTGATTTCTTTTCCAAGTTTTTTCCCCCCTCTTGGTTTATATCCATCTCTCTTCCTTTTCAGACCCGCCTTATTCCAGCATTTATGAGAAATATATGGCAAAAGACCAGAAGGGTTTTTTTTCCCCTTGTCCTTGTTTAAAGAAGTACTTCCCCTTGCTGTCCTGGCGACAAAGACCTGTGGAAATTAGGGATGGCAAGGACCTGCAAGGTTGGGTTTTATGCTCCTGCCAAGAAGAGACTTTCTGGAGCGATGCAATCTCTAGCGCTTTGGTTATTCGAGGTTTAACAGACCCAGGTGTATTGCTGATGCAGAGACAAAAGCTCAGGCTTTCCACCACAGGCACGGGGAGAGAAAAGCATGACTTCTCCTGCCCTAAAGGCAGTCTGGTGGCCTGGGCTTGGCTTTGGGCTGCCATCCCCTAGTTCCTCAGGGAACACAGCGGCCACCAAAGGGGCTGGCTCGGGCTGAAAGCCACCACAGGAAGCCACAACCTCCCCTCAAAGCTAAATTCTGCTTTACTGATGCTGAGGTAAACCCAGAGAAAGTCTCTTTGGATGAAAAATCAAATATCTTGTCCCGCCGTGTCTGTCTCCAGCTCTCAGCTTGCAGAAGAGAAGTTGGGCCACCAGCACCCCAACTCTGCTGCTAAACACACTAAATACGACTTTAATTTCTGCTCTGCTTTCTTGCCACAGGCTTTGAAAGAGCAACTGCTTGCAGCCCAGGAAAGCGCATCCTTGGATGCAGACATGGCATAATTAACAGGGGAATAAGAAGTCTTTGGCATGATGCACAGCCCCCACAGTGGCCCAGCTGCAAGGCAGGGTTTTCCTCAGGACCCTGTGATGACAGCCTGGAGTGTCTGGGGGGGCTAAGACCCCAGGGGGCTGCAATATAACTATATAATCTTGGAAAGGCTTAGAGGGAAAAGCTAACATTGAAAACAGACAGCAAACTGCTCTGTGCAGCAAGGTGTCAGCATCTCACTCTTGCTCCTTCCATACCCAGAGACACCCAGGGTCTGATCTAAGGATTTCTATGGCCCCTGGATATCATGATACCATTTTCTGACTTTTTGATACTGCTCACAGGACGTAGATTTGAGCTGATCCTCGGATATCAACAAGCAAACAAGCAACACACTTCCTCTTCCAGTCTCACAAAAGCATCTCATCAGAAGAAGCTTTAATCCTCAATTTCTTCTGGGCCAGCCCTTTAGCCGACAGCATCCTTGCACGGGATGCAGATCAGATGGAGCGGGGGCTCTTCTCTCCACACAGAATGGGAAGCATCCCTCCCTCAGGGTCCCCAGGGATATGCACAGGGGGTCCCGTGCGGCAACCCGCATTCCGGCTGCCTTCCCGCTCCCTTGCCTGCATCCCAGCACAGCTGGATGGAGAACCCAGCTGCTGGCAGGCAGGGCTGCGGGAACAAAGAGGCCATTGCAGCGAGGACTTTGAGTAATGGAGAGCAAAGCCCGGCAGCTCTCAGCAAGCCTCGGGGCCGTGAAATCCGATTCACGCCCCTCTGCTAGCAGCGATGGGGAAAGGACCCCGAATGCAGCGTGCTTTGGCGGCAGGGAAGGACAGGTGGCCGCGGGCTGGGAAGAAGGACCGTAACGAGGCGTCGCGGACACAAGATCTTCTTTGTTAGGATGTTACCAAAGTAGAAGAGTGACTGCAGGAGAGGTTTCGGCACAGCTGCCTGAACTCCTTACCTCCTGGAGATCAAAGCCCGCCTTTCTAATTGCATCTTTTATTACACTCACCCAAACACTCGCCTGGTATCCCGGTGGCTTTGCGGGGAAACAGGTGGTTTTTAACACGCATGTGATTACAGGAGATGATTAACAGATTTAAAAGCGTGTCCCAGGAGACACAGCAATGCATCATGCTCCTGTTAAGATGGGGGATGCTGAGCCAGGCAGCAAGGTTTCTGCAGGAGCATCTCCCTCCCTGGCACTGGGCACTCATCCTACCTCACAGGCGGCCAATGCCATGGGGCAGCTTGGTGCAGAGGTGTGCCCCTGGCCAGCCCCAGCACAAGCTGGGAGGCCAAAGGGGGCCACAGGGCCCCGAGGAAACCCTGGCGCTCACAGTGCAAGCAGGACCCCTGAGATGCCTCATGATCCCTGTCCTGTTGATAAGGGCACCAGTTGGAGAGTGGCTGCAGCCTGCTGAGGGGCTCCTGCACAGGGATGCTCCGTCCCTCAAACGACCCAGCTGGACCAGGGACCTCCCCTCCATGCCCTAAGTGCTCCCTACTGCACCAGGGACTCCCTGCAATTCATACCCCCAAACATCCCATGTTGGACCAGGAACCCCCCTGCTGCATCCCTCAAATGCCCAGTATTCAACCATGGACCCTCCACACCATTCCCTGAACACCCCGTGCTTGACCTGGGATCCTCCCAGTCCATGCCCCTAAATGTCCCATGCTGGATGCTTGATCCCCCCAAATACCCTACACTGCTCATGGTGTAGATGAAGCCCCATCAGAAGATGGGGCTCATGAGGCATCTCAGGGGTCCTGCTTGCACCTTACAGCTTCCCTGCCCTGCTTCATCCCCCCAAATTTGGGGGATTTCAGGGATTTCCAAGTGAGGGAGCAGCATGGTGGGAGATGCAGTGAGGAGAAAAGCTGTTACATTGCTCAAAGATAGCGAAGGTCTTCACCATAGAGAATTAAAATATGTGGAGAACAAGAACTGCTGGCCCAGGAGCCGGGGAGGGGACAGAAACTTGGCTGAGGGTCCTGCAGAACAAAGCAAAAACAGGAAAATGCATAGACATGCCTAGAAAGTCATAAAAACAAAGTTTAGGTTAAATACACACAGGGTCTCTTTTCCCCTTGGGAGGTTAAGAAAGGGCAATCTTTGCCTCCAGAGCTGCTGGCAGAAGCCATCGCTCTTGCTTATTCCCGAGAAAAACAAGAGGAGGTGGATGGAGGTGTTCAGGGTGGGCAGAAAGGGACTCAGCCAACCCCCAAATCTCAGCTCAGGGCATAGGTTTTCTCCAGAGCGGCAGCAGGACACACAGCCTGATAGGCAAGGACAGCTGGATGGACAACCCTCAACATATCATACCATACCGGTCACTTTGCTACGGTCTCTGCAGTCTCCTGTGCATCCTCCAAGCTCCCCAGCCTCCCTGATTTAGGGATTTTCCTTTAGTTATACAACCATGCTGCAGTAAACACCTGTATAACCAAGACCTCAGGTTGGAGTTGATAAAACAAGGAGGAGGGAGGCAAAAGAAAAGTAATTCCCCAGAGAGCTTCTTGTTTATTGGAGTTGAAACCAACGCCCCTATCAAAATGAGATGATAAAAAAAAATTGTTTGGGAAAAAGAAATTATAATTTCCCATCAGCTGCTCACTGTTTCCTTTCTGCTGGGCGCAGCTCCTAAAAATGAGGCGTTTGTCCCCTTTGATGGCTGGTGTAAAATGAGCTTTGATGTCATGGAAGGAAATAATGTATTCAGATACAGCTATTTCCCGAGGTGCTGGATGGTGCCACCATACAGGGGCCAAGCTCATGATACACCAGCTCCAGACAACCCCAGGAACAGCATCCAAACCTCCCAGATTTATAACAATCCTAGAAATACAACAGATCTGCTGTATTTTATTTTGGTGATGCAAAAAGCATAAAGCATGCAAACCAAAGCGTATTCCCTGCTAGCATGTTTCCTCCCTGAAAATGTTATCACAGCCTTAAACAGCTTTGGAAAAGAGGAAAAAGAGAGAGGGAGGATGCAGCAGGTGCATGCAAAAGGGCAGGTTCGGGCCAAATTCATAATTTTTCAAGAAACTTTTCACTTCAACAGAAGCTGTTCTCCACGGGATAAAAACAATGCTAGCAGGGCAATGGGACATCAGCCTGAGCCATGTGGCTTGACGATTTCTGCTTGCAAAGGGCTGTACTCTTATCTGCAGGAAAATTACTCAGAAGGGGATGATGCAATGATGTTGGGGTGCTGGTGTAGTGTTTTTATGTACGCTTTCTGGTCCTGAAGCTTGCCGTGCTCCAGGCTTTGCAAACCCATGCAAAGGGAGATCCCTTTAAGGGATGGGATGCGGAGCTGGTCTCTGCAGGAGTGAGCAGCCACAGTTTGCCAGTTTCCTTGTTTGCAAAGGGCTGGTTTTGTTGCAAGTTAAGTCTTTATGCTGACAAGTCTGGGCTTCTGGATGTCAGAATTAAAATACACTTGGTCTTCTTGGCCCGTGACCAAAACACAAACCTCCATGGTCTAATTTCCTTAATGAATTTGTCTCCTAACACCAAAACCGACTTGCTGGTGACACCCCTCCAGGTATGGCTCTGCCACCTCACCTTGCGCCAACTGGGGACCCAGCACCGTACTCCCCTATTAACCAGCCCCAGCCCCTCCCGAAGCAAATATTTGGGCTCTTTGGACATCCCCGGCAGACGGCACCTCCTGGCCCACTGCTGAGATGCTGGTTAAAGCCCTCTGCAACCAGCCTCTGCCCCAGGGCTGAGCAAACCTGTGTTGGTGATGGTGCGGAAATCACTCTTGCTCAAGACAGGAAGGCAAGAGAAGCCGTTAGAGCATCTCACTCGACGGGTTGACCTCCCAGCCATGACACTGGGTTTCCTCTTTGCTTATGGTTCAGGGAAAGGGTCTGAAGACTCTGCCAAGCTGCTCTGTCAGCATCCCCATCTCTTGCAACCACAGGGTTTGCAGTTCATGCACATGGAGGAAATAAAATACCATGGTAAGCCAGCGCGGGGCACTGAATTTGGTGGCACAGAGCAAGTTTCCATCGGCTGTGGGATTTTTCAGCTTGGTAGGAGACCCCATGGAGAAGTGCATCCCCCTCAGTGGCTGAAGCATGGGGCATCATGGTGACCGAGCTGGAGCGTGCATGGAGCACAGTGAGCACAGCACTTGGGGCTTGCAGGCAGATGTCCCCAGGGGTGTTAAAGGCAAGCAGAGAGGGAAGGAGGGAAGAATAAAAAAATAGAGAGGAAACAGCTTTTCAGGCTGCCCCCACACCAAGGCATTGCTTCCAGAGGTGGCTTTGGGAGGCTCAGCTAACCAAACTGGAAAGCAAAGCTGCCTTCGTTGTCCAAAAAGCTTAATGAAATCCTGCAAATAAAAATATAAAAAAAGCCTAACTGCCCCAAAACGGACAGTTTCTAGCATGAAAGGGACGGTGGGATGTTTCGCAGCAGCCACAGCCCCACTCCAGTTTCCTTGGACTTTTTAGGCAGTTTTTCTTGCAGCTAGTGCCCTCTCGTGGAAACCTCTCATCTGCTCCATTTTTACCATTTTTTTTCCCCAAAATGAGATGATTGCCCCGCAGAGAGAAGGAGCATGTACAGAGGCTGTGGTTCTGCCCAGGCCCAGCATGGCCAGCGGTGCTGGGGACCAGTTCGTGCCTTCCCACCCAGCACCGGGAAGGAGGATTGCATTGGGATGGAGGATTGCAACCTCATGACAATCCACCACGAGATGAAGCCTTCCCAAATCAACGTGCTCCATGGTGGCAATCCAGGATGGTCTGAGCCCAACCCCGCTGGTGCTAAGTGAAGTTCTGCCGCTGGCACCATCAGAAGCTGCCACCCGCTTTGCTCCCCCTCCTCACCTCCTGAAAAGCACGAGATAATTGGGAATGGGAGCAAAAGGTGAAGACAACATTCCTCTCAGATGTCCAAATGTCAAAGTGACACGGGCATGAAGCTGGGGGCAACAAAGAGCTGGCGGGATCAATGTGGCCAGCAGGGACAGGAGCAGGATGCAAGATCAGCCACTGGGAAAAGTGATGCCTGAGCTGGCGGAGCAGCAGTGCCATCGCCTGGAGCCCTTCACCAAGGTGCTCTTCTCCAGGCAAATCCCAAAGTGAACACAAAGACACGTTATTTTTATTTTTCCATAGCTGAAACCTCTCCCAGAGCATGGAGACTCCCTGGCAAAGGGGGCAGGCTTCATGCCAGGCTTTATGCCAGCCTTCCCTTATGTCAAAGCATCAGGAGACTGAGCATCCCTGTTCTTTCAATTTTTCAACCCAAAAGCATGGGAAACAGTGCTGGACAGCCTTCACATCAGTGCTGGCAGCAGCAACACCAGTGAGGACCACCCTGCCGCAGCTGGGTCGGGCTTGCACTGAGGCACCCTAATTTTGCATCAAGGTGCTGCAGAGCTTGAGCATGGCTGGGGAAAACTCTCCTGTAAAGGGCTGGAAGGGCCCCTGGTTGAATATGAAGAATAGATGTTTTTGGGGATGGTGTTTGGAGCAGTGCTGGGATTGAAGGTGGCAGAGGAGTACTGGGGTCAGGCTTTGTTCAAGGGATATGGGGCTGCGGATGATGGGGGAAAGCAAATTCGTTGTATCAGAAAGCAAAGGTTTGCAGAAAACGAGGTGCCTGGGTTAATTCTACCCTAAAAAATAACTTTCCATCTGTGGCTCCAGTAATTGCAAAGATCTGGTGACAATCCTGCCATTTTCACCATTTCATAAACAAATGTACCTCAAACTGGGGCTGTGCTCTGTGCCTCAAACGTCTTCAAACCCTGTGCTTCAGGTATAAATAAGAAAAAAAAAAAAAAGAAAAGATGAAGTCATAAATAGGGCTTCTGAGCCCGATTCTGGGACAAGGCGGGCAGCACTAGGAGGTCCCGGTACAGCCCCTGCAGACGGGACCTTGCTGAGGATGGGAACCGGAGCCACGGAAAGGCCACGGCAGAGGGGTGGTCCTGCCTATAAAATAGCACGTATGCTGTTATGTGCCATTTTAGCATATTGTGTGCTATTTTGGCATATATACTATGCTATAGGATATATGTACACATATAGATGCTATATTATATCGTATATGTAACGTGTAATAAAGGAGGTAGCATCTATATGTTACACATCACATAACATGCGAGATATACATATAAAAATGTAAACACAAATCTGTTTATTAGACACAAACACACACAAATAATGGGGGAAAAAATGTATAAACTACCTGTTCCTTAAAAACCGCGGGCCTGGCACACATGCTGCCCGGCCCCGCCCCCCGCCCCGCTCCCGCCCCGGTCGTGACCCCGCCCCCTGCCCCGCCCCCGCCCCGGGCCTTGGCCACGCCCCTCCCGCTCAGGCCGCTCTGGATCCCAGCCCCGGAGTCCTCCAGAGCATAAAAAAATCAGGGCTAGAGGGGCATGCCTGCCTTAGGCCGCAGGCGGAAGTGCGTCCTGCTTGGGGCGGAAGTGGCGTCAAGGCGCAGCCGCCTCCTCAGGGGAGGCGGTTCTGGCTGGCGGCGGCGGGGCGCCGTGAGGGGAAGATGCCCGTGGCGGTGATGGCAGAGAACTCCTTCAGCTTCAAGAAGCTCCTGGAGCAGTGCGAGACCCAGGAGCTTGAGGTACCGCGGGGCGGGGGTCGCGCTGCTGGGGCGGGCATGGGGGCGGCGGGGGCATGGCCGAGGCCCCGTGTGCTCCGGCCAGCCGTCGGGGCTCGGTGCCGCTCCGCAGTGCTGGTGGGTTTGGGCACAAGCGTTTCCAGCTGCCGCGGGGGGCGGTGTGGGTCAGAGACTGTTGCCGGAAAGTGGTGTTTTGGTTGTTTGGTCTAATCCGGCCCTGCAAGGAAGGATATTCGTGGCTTTCTGCCTCTGTGTGTGTTTTCGTGAGGTTGGTGAGGGTTCAGTCTTCAAACTCACCGCTTGTGCAAAAGCCCGCCAAAAAGCTTCTCAGAAACTTGTGAAGTTGCAGACAAATCAATGAGTGCATTTTAGTATAAAAGCTAGGGTCTTTGGAGGGGTGTGTGAGAGAGAGAAGCTCACATGTCCCCATGTGTCTCGTGTGGTTGAAAAAAAATAAGGTGCTGAAAAGAGGAGTGGGGCACTGAATTACTTTTAAATCAATGGTGCACTTATTATGGCAGCTCACACTGGAAGCTTCCTCTGTGCCGTTTTAAATCCTGTTGCTTGATGAGTTTTCCAGTCTGTGCACTGTTAGCGTGTGAGACCCCAACCTGTGGTAAATCCAAGTGGCACCATGTTGATGCTAAAAGCTCTTCCTGGGTGATATCCATAGACCCTTTCTCATCTTGCAGAGTTTCCAGTGCTTTTCTAAATGTGAAGCTCATGCATCCTGCTGTAGCCATTTGAAAGAAGGAAAATTTTTCTATTTTTCTCTTTCACACTCTCTTTAGCAATTCTGATTTTTAGCTCTTGCTACCCTAGCAATTGAAGAGAGAGAGCTGTTCCAGCATGTGGTCCCTTGCCACAGCAGAACTTTGGTGTTGACAAACCACACAGCTTTGCAGTGGAAAACATAATCCTTAAATGGAAGGGGTCCCTATTTATGGATGTGCATCATCAAGCTTCAGTTGATGTTCCTGTGCACCGTTTCTGTGCTGAGCCTAGGTGCCTCTCATGTTCTCAGCATGGTGCTGCAGCTTCTTGGTATGCCCTGAGTTCTGTAGAAGAGTGTTATGGAGCTGGAGGGAGATTGTTGTGCTGAAAATATGAGCTACCTGCTGCCTCAATTGATGGCTGTGTGAGCATAGAGAGGCAGAAGAGTGCCCTTGTACTATGTGGGAGAGTTGAGTGTGGTTAGCCCTTCCCACTGGGAGCTGTTTAGTACTTGCTTTGCAGGTGTATTCCCGTTCTTCAGAGGAGCACATGTGTACAGCACTTACTGCTAAGGTGTGTATTAGGGAAGTATGGGTAGAGGGATATAGTTAGGGTTATGAGACCACAACATGTGTTAACAGTCACTGAATGGTTTCCCATTAGGGAATGTCCTTCTGTAAATGGAGCTACCTTTTTATTCCTCATTCAGATTAACAAGCTTCAAAACGGTGGTTGATACTTGGTTTGGGCAATCTGTTTGAACCTGACTTGCAATAGCTTTGCTGCCTTTTTGGCCTCTGCAGAGTGGTGAGAGGGTTGTGCCAGGCTGAGTTCTGAGGGACAGGGATGGAGCCCAGCAAGCTTTGGGTTTTGTGTCTGCAGCCATCTGAGGAAGTTCAACACACTCTCCTCACTTCCCCGCTGCAGAGCGTGTGGTGTTGGACCTCGGTGGGTCCCTGGAAGCTGTTACAAAGCCACTGAACTTAGACTGCCCTCTGCTCAAGGTTTCTGCTGTGTCTGTCAGCAGAGTCTCCTAGAGTAAATGACAAAAGGTGCACCCCTGGCAAACTGTTCCCAAATGCTTTGACAAAGCTGGTAAGTTATTTGTTGTGCGTGTCTGCATCCACATCAAGATTCTCGTGGGCACACTAATATCTGCTGGCAGCCTTTGTGTTTCAGATTATGAATTGATAGTAGGCTGATTTTATTTTTTTTTTTTGCAGGCTAGAGGCAGCCACAGAGCTTCCTCCAGTAAGACTGTAGATTGTAAATCTAGTTGTTTTGGTGGTAGTTAGCTTTCCCTTCTGTTCCACTAGTCTTCTGGCAGAGAAACTAATGAATTTTCTTTTTAGTACAGAGAAACACCAAAGCTGAACTTATACAGTACAAACAGGTGGTATTAATTGACCTGGCTTTGTTTTACTGGCCATAATCCAAGGAACAGTTGCAGAAACCGTTGTATTTGTATGTGGGTGATGAGCCCTGGAAACAGTGTAAGAATGGCTGGGGACGATGGTATCTGCTCCACGACACAGCTAATCACCTGCTTTTGGCTTAGATGAGCCTATAAATCATGCATGTAATTAAATCAAATAGCTGCATAATTGGCTTCCTGTGAATGCTTGCTGCACTACCCTTTGATAAATTGCTAAAACCTTATTGGAAATCTTTTCAGCTTTTAAATGATTATAGACCTTCAAAATTTTATAACTTTATTCTAATTCATTTTTTCTACTTGTATGATTTGTGAGGTCTGCTGAAGTGTGTCAAGTGTCAAAGCTTAGTTTAGCTTTTTAAGAAGGGCAGTTCAAGTGAGAAAAGAAACTTTACTCTGGTGGAGTGTCCTGAATTGAACTGAACTTGAGCTCAAGATAGATGAAATTGTGAGTGCCTAAAAACAGCTGTTTGTGTGGAACTGTAAAGTGAGATAGTTGCCACTTTCATGAGCATAAACTAGAACATTAGAAAAATGTAACCTTAGTTTATTCATGCAGGAGAACAAACTAAGTTTTCTAAGTAAAACTTCTGGCTTGTGCAAGTTAACTCTTCATTGCAAGATACAATTGTATTGCTATAACATTGTAGCTCTGACAATTTGTCCAGATCTATTATGTGGTGTGAAAAACATTAACTGTCTTGGAATGTTCAGATTTCATTAAACTGGGCTACTTGGTGTATTTTGTAAGATACCTTGTTCTTAAAATATGTAACCAAGTTATTTGTATTTGTTTTTTAGGCCCCTGGAGGAATTGCAACACCCCTTGTTTATGGCCAACTTCTAGCTTTATACCTGTTGCATAATGACATGTAAGTGACTTGAATTAATCTTTAACTTCAGATACTGAATTTGTCACTATTAGCTTGAGCTGTAGTTGCCAGAATATTAGTAATTAGTTGTGTGACTAACAAAAATCCATGTAGGCAGTGCTGGTTTTTTTTTTTTTAAAAAAAAAACAACAAAAAATTCATGGAATTAAGTCTCTCTCACCCCTTGCTCTGTCAGGAAAATGATTCTCCTTTGCTTGCTCTTTCCCACTCTTTTGAACTGTAGGGAAACAGATTGGCTTTAGAAAAAAGTTCCTTAAATAGAGAAATTGGCTCCTTTGGAAAACGTTGAACACTTCGATGTTTGGATATGTAGCTTTTCAAGGCTGCATTTGAGTAAGATTGCATGCTCCTCCTTGTGTCTAATTACAGCAGGATAACACTAAACTGTCCATGTTAAAAATGAGAGATACCGTTGGCTTGAATGAGCTAAATCTGCATGAAGCAGTAATCCTTTGAATTTGGTCTGGTGGATTATTACCATCTCCCTTTGTGAACTTGATTTGCTATGTTTAGGGTTTTATTGAGAAATTACTGATTATTTATTCAGGCAGAATAAATGACTGCCATGTTTGATTATCAAGCTAAAGTAAGCATTGGTGTGAGGATTCAAAGATTTGAGTGTTGCATTGTAGATGTATATTCTTTCAGGGCAAATTCCCTGAATGCTGATACTGAGTATTAGGTTTAATGCAGATAACCTTGGTTCAAATGAATTCGAAGTTTTAGAATTGGGAGTTTTAGAATTGTGCTTTAATGAAAAGCAGTGAGTCTTTTTCTCTATTTTGCATTTTAAATCTTTCTGAGAATTTGTAACCATTTCAGTTTGATCAATGATTAAATATTTCAATACGTGCAAATCTCCAGAATGTATGTCACAAAGCTGGGTTGGGAAGAACATGCACAAAACAGTCTAAATCTTTGGTATGCAAAGTGGAGTATGGGCACATGAAGAAAGTCTTTTTGTACAATTAATAAGTAAAATAAAAATATCTTTAAATGGTGTTTATTTAATCCTTTAACTTCTATATTTGTGTGCTTTATAAGGTACATAATATATTAACACAGTAGTACATGTGTATAACTTATAAATGCGTATGCATATACTGGGGGTGCATGCTCAAAAATGTTTTTCTGCTAGAAGTGCATGATCAATGTCTGGAGACCACTGGTCTAAATGACTACTGACACTATGAAAAGTTACTATTTGTACATGTGTTCATCAAAGATGCAGCTATTCTAAAAATAAAACTGCAAAACTAACTCCTGTGAAATGCTGCCTAGGGTAGATAAATGAAAAACCTTTTCTAAACTCGTGTTAAATGAGGCAGTTAATGAACTATTTGTTGTATTATGGCAGTCACGTTGTCTACTTGAGAGTAACTTTGTTTTTCTACTTCAGTAGGCATAGAAGAAATATTTTAAAGCACTGAGACTGTTAATTGTAGCATCTGAACAAACCTTTTGGTGTCTCGTTGTAGCAAACATTTAGTTACTGAGAAGTATTTTTAACGTAATTTTTTTAGGAATAACGCACGATATCTTTGGAAAAGAATCCCTCCTGCTATCAAATCTGTAAGTACTTTGTAAAATGCCATTTGATACTAAAACAGTTAGATATAAGCTTGCAAATAATGACTTCTGCCCCCCCCCCCCGAAGATTCTGTTTGAGTAGCCTTGGGCTCAGTTCTGTGCTGTGAACTGCTTGCCCAACAGATGGCATGTTAGTCTTTAAGATCTCCTAGTTGCTCATCTGCTACCTCTTTTCCTTAACAAATAATCTGGTGAATTCAGTAAATCTGTAGACTTTTTAGTAGAAAGCCTCATGATAAAGGGTAGCCAGCTGGAGGAAAGCAATGGATCTGACTCTGGGATGGGGCTGCATTCCACCAGAGGGTGCAGGATACCTTGGGTAGTGAAAAGTGACTTCAGATAAGTTGTATCTTCAAATTGATTAACTTTCTGAAGGCACTTGTTTTGCACTGCATTTGGATCAAAGATGCATTTAGAGGATTTAGCTAAATATAAGAAATGCTTCCAGACTTTACTGTTGTTAGGTTATTAGTTTGAGATCAAACAAGGGCCACAAAAATCATCAGAGGGATGCAACACCTCTGCTATGAGGAAAGGCTGAAAGAGCTGGGGTTGTTCAGCCTGGAGAAGAGAAGGTTGCGGGGAGACCTTATTGCAGCCTTTCAATGCTTAAAGGGGGCTTATAAGAAAGATGGGGACAGACTTTTTTGCAGGGCCAGTAGCGATAGGACAAGGGGTAATGGTTTTAAACTAAAGGAGGGTAGATTCAGACTAGATGTAAGGAAGAAATGTTTTATGATGAGGGTGGTGAAACACTGGAACAGGTTTCCCCCAGAGGTGGTAGGTGCCCCATCCTTGGAAACATTTAAGGACAGGCTGGACGGGGCTCTGAGCAGCCTGATCTAGTTGTAGATGTCCCTGCCAATTGCAGGGGGGATGGACTAGATGACCTTTAAAGGTCCCTTCCATCCCAAAGCATTCTGTGATTCTGTCATATTTTACAAGGAAACAAGTGTTCTGTAGTCCTGTATTAAGAAGCCTCCCAGTCAAGATGGGACCTGTCAGGTGGTTCTGAAATAACTTTCTTTCTCTTTCAAGAAAAAAGTAATTACATCAGTTGAGTCAATAGTCATGTGAACCAAATTTTACTTGGCCCTTCTCTGAAGCCTGCTGTATCGGTTGCACAGCAATATTCTGTGAATAATTTGGCTTTTTTGGTGTAACTTGCATTTCATGTGAAGCATCATTCTTGGTGGGGGAAACTCATTGCATGAATTATTTTGGGAAAGTTACAGCTCAAAGCATAGTATTTTCTTAGGTGTATGTGTTGATGAATCTTCTACTAATTGAGTCAAGTAATAACTAGTATGAGTCTTAACTTCAGAAACAAATTGGTTCTCCTTATAATTGAAACTATTACTTTATTACCCAGTTTGGTGTTTGGTTGCTATTCTGATAGGCTGTTCTAGAGTCCAGTTGATCAAATGATGATGCATAACACAGTAGAAGTAACCCTTAAAACCAGTAGTGGGAGAGCAGTTGTAGTGAGTATGGCACCATATTAAGTGTGACCCATTGTCAAGATTGCAAGATGAAATTTCAAGTTGAAAATTGCCTTCACTGTGCAAACAGCCTCAACACTTTATAAAGCTTCTTCTGAAGAGGCAAGCATCCCTCTAAGCAGAAAATAAGCTGTGCCTGTCTTTTTGCAACTCCAGTCAGTAAACAGCATGCAGACTATCCTCCATGATTGTTTTAGCTGGTATGTCCGCCTGGATTGGTATAACTGACATGTGAGCAGACTTTGCATATGTGGGTGATAAAGTTTTGGCAGAGGATGGATCAGGGAACTTGCAGCAGTGATACCTGCTGGAACAAGATTTCCCAATGCTTGTCTGTTCATCATTACAGGTAGTGTGATATACTCTTGCAACAGGAAAAGGAGGGGAGTGGAAACGGGTTTATACAGAATGGTCACTGTAGAGAATACACCATTCTGAATTAACTGGGTTTTTTGTCACAACAGGCAAATGCTGAACTTGGTGCAGTTTGGTCAGTAGGACAAAGAATCTGGCAGAGAGACTTTCCAGGAATCTATACAACAATCAGTGCACATCAGTGGTCTGAGACTATTCAACCAATCATGGAAGCACTTAGAGGTACAAATTGAACTCCGGGAGGTAGCATGGAATTCTTTCTGTGTGCTCAAACACAAATAGACAAATGACTACTTATTATGAAAAATCAGAAGTGGTCAGGAAGGTTGTTGCCAAGTTTTTGTAGGTTTTACTTAAAGGATTTTAGGTATCAGATGTAAATAAAAAGCTCATTACAAAAACTTGTAGGAACAAATGGAAATGTTTTCATTAATTAGGATTGTGTGTGATTGTATATTCTTTCATATTAGAATTTCATACACCATATGTTTTGTTCTGTAATAGCAAAATGGCCATTAGTTATCCAGTTTCATCAGACTTTTAACCAGTAATCTAGGGAACTTGGCTTGGCATTTCAGAACCTTATGAAAAGGTTTTTCTTTTAAATGTGGCTTTAGTCAAATGTTTTAGTTACAGACTGCAACAGTAACATGCAAAGTCTTACTACTAGAGGGCAGTACAAACTGCTAAAAAGCCTTCCAAGGTATTTTGCAATAACAAATTCTCTCTAGCTGTAGAAGTGACTGATTTGCAGATGCCTTGGTATCAAAGCAGATGGCGTTAAAAAGGCATGAGTAGTTTGACTAATTGCTTTTTTCATTCTTTCTTTTTCTGATTCTGAGCTATTTGACAGACAAGCAAATGGAGAATGCCATTGGAAGCCGTTTCCTAAATTGGTTTACATACGAGTAGTAGTACCCAAGATACTGCAAACTGCATTTGGAAGTTAACTGTGGTCTCTGAGGGGTTTTGTCCTGGCATAGAGCAAGCTGTTGTCTCTGGCTGCTGACTGTGGTACTTCAGTGAACTGTGGGAAGGGAGGGGGGAACTTCTAAAGTGCTAGCTTTAAGGGTGGTAGTGGTTTTCCAAACGTATTCGAATTGGAAAAATTTTCTCAGATTTCCTAGTTATGGAGATTAGTCTACTGCCTGCTTACAGTGTTTATCTTCTTAGATGCAACTAGGAGACGAGCCTTTGGACTGGTTTCTCAGGCATATACCTCAATAGTTGCAGATGATTTTGCAGCCTTTGTTGGGCTTCCTGTAGAAGAAGCTGTGAAAGGTACTTTGCATTTATTCACTGAACAGTTTTTATACAGATGATTGAGATCAGACAGCTGTAAGTGATGGTAAATAGAAACATATACAAATTCTGAGACTGTTACAAAGAGAAGTGATGGGGCAGTGAATAGAGAAAAATGTCTTGGTTCTGGATAAGTGTTTGATTTTTTTTTTTAATTATTTGCTACTAGTTACTATTGGTTATCCTCCCCTTCTACATGTGGAAGTGTTAAAGCAATTTAGCAATGAGAGAAGACTGATGGTAGTGGGTTAACCTAGTTTTGTGCGCTGTTACTACTTTCATGAGCTTATTTGTTAAACTAAATGTCTAAAGAAATATGTATTAGAGTTGAGGCATATAGACAGTGTACTGAGATGCTTTTCTGCTGGTCTTAATGTGCATCTTTATTTTGCATTTCTAGCAATTATATATGTTCTTACAAATGTAAAAATGCCTTTTCAGGTGTATTAGAACAGGGCTGGCAAGCAGACTTTTCAACTCGTATGGTAATGCCTAAAAAGCCAGGTAGGTGGAGCTGTTACTTCATTAGACAATGAGTTTAGCATTTTCTAGTAATGAGGTGTTAGTTTTTAATTAAAATTTGCACAATATTCTTTTAGATATTTTTATGGGGGCTTACGCCACTGTAAAACATGGAATGTTTATAAAATGTAAGAAGTACAAAGTAGTGGGTTTGGTTTGGGGTTACAAGTAGTTTGGATTAAACTACATCCTCAAATTAACTTTTTTAAACAAAAGCAGACAGGATATGCTATGATTTCTCCTGCTCCTCCTCTGCTGCTGGCTCTGACTCAGTGGAACATAAGTTGGATGACCTCAAATGACATGTCTTAATCTAATAAAGATGAGTAAAAAATATACCATTTTGAACGTGAGATTTTTTTTCAGAAGAAGTAGAACTTCTTTGGGCAGGGATCTAGTGGGTCTTTGTGTTCTGAGGAGCTCAAGTTGTTGGTATAGTTTCCTTTGCTTTTTAAAACTTACTCTACTGGATCTTTTCCTCACTGTCATGATGTTGTTAACAGAATATCTGTTCTTGCAAAGCTCAGCCTGCAAAAACACTTGGGTTTTTTTGCTAAAGTGTTATCTGTGGCTGGCTAAGGCAAAAATAAATGTTAAGCTGTGAAGGCAGAGATGAAATGACTGCTCTTAAACTGCACGGTGCAGCTCTGGAAGGAGCCAAAGCATAGCATGTCTAAAAGGGCAACATCTATTAGGCCAAGAAAAAAATATATTGTTGTGTGGGCAGCATTTTCAAGTGTTCAGAGCCCAGAACATTATAAACATGTGCCAGGCAAGGCGTTAAAATTTATCCCTCGGGGAACATAACCAACCAGAGTCCTGAGCATTTGCATGTGATCAGTTTTTTCATGAACTGATTGCAAAATACGCGGTGCTTACAAGTACTGAGAGTTACTTACATGTGGTTCTTCTCCAAAAGTGAGTGCAAGAACTATTTAGACGCAAAAGAAAGAGGCAGGAGGTTGTCATCTATATTGAAGCTGTGTGTCTAACCAGCTAAGCCTTGGTTATTCTGCTTTTTTTAGCTCTGAAGTAAAACAAGTAAATGAACAGGCTTCATTTTAATTACTTTTTATTGAGTTTTGGCTTGATGTATAGAACTGTTTAAAATTGGTCCACTGGGCTAACTTCTATTGTGTTTTTCTTTAGGTGTGCTGGAAGCTTCCTTTAACAGATTTATTCCTTCATCAGGTACTTCCTGTTTATATGTAATCTACTTGCATGTTTCTAAAACTTGTATGATTAATATAAACACAGCTTCAACAGCACCACAAAATAGGAATTAGGTTGTAAACAAATGAATGTCATCATTCCCCCCTCAAAAAAAACCTAAACAAACCCCAATCAGGTGCTATGTAAACATGTTTCTCCCTCTGTCTTCTATTCCCCTCACATTTTAAGGAGTGCCTGAGATTCCTACTTCCATAGCTGAAGAAGGGAGCTGATTCCAAAGCAGGGGTAGGCAGGCCCTGTAAAACAAAAAGGATTTTGGTGAAAACATCTGACTTACAGGCAATTTCTTCATAAAGCAACTGTATGAGTATGTTTTGTTGCTTTTGTGTGATGTGGGACTTCTGAAGTCTTCCTCATAGAAGAAAACAATCTTCTGGTTTTCCTCAGAGCTCAACTATAGATTGAGGTGTAATATGTTACGCTGATTCTCAAAACACTGTTGTCTCTATTGTTCACAAGATAGTGACAGCAGTGGTTTGCTGTGTCTAACACAGTTGCCAGAAGTGTCTTAAATTTACAGGTTTAATTCCAAGCCAATTTCAAGAGCTAGGGTCTTGCTTTTTGAAAACATTCTTTTGATTGTCAGCCTCCTCTATCACATATTTGCAGCCCTAAGCAGTATGTCTACTTTAACTGTGTCCTGAATGCTAGTCTGTTAACTCTTCAGGGAGAGTAAATGCAAATTTTCCTATTATTTTTTATTTCTGATTTTTTAATTCCTGACTTATCTCCCTGGCTTTAGTCACTTGTCTTCTCACCTATTGTTAAACTGTAATCTCAGGTTAGCTGGCATTTATATAAGGATCTGCATGTGCACTGCATTCTCCTGCAACCCATGCGGTACTTTGATGTGTTTTGTTAGTCAGATAACCCAGTTGATTTATTCGGTATCTTCAGTATGGCAACTTGTAAGCAAAGAAGCAACTGCAGAGCTTCAGGAGCTTTTTTGTCAAGTGGAAGTCTTCATTATTCAGACTCCAGTATATGCAAAAAAAAAAAATTGGAGACTGCTGACAACTGGAACTTGTTACAGCTGTCTTTGCTGTTAGTAACCCTTGGACTACTCAATGTTGCAGATAACAGAAAAGTAATGACAGCTAAAGCTGTATAGGTAGGAGATACAGTTAAGATATGCTCCCATAAGACTGTTTAACAGTCTGATGCATTTAATTTTTTCTTTACTGTTGTGATGGATGGTGTTGTAGATGGATTTGCTTTCTTAATTTCATTAATGATGCATTTGTTTTATCTTTGTAGAACCTGCTCCAGTTCCGCCAATTCCAAATGAACAGCAGTTGGCCAGATTGACTGACTATGTGGCTTTCCTTGAAAATTGATTACCCTGCTCCTGTATTTAGAACAACTTGGGAATCCTGTGTGCTGACAGTTCTAGAAATCTAAGATTTATTTTATTTTGTATCTGTTAAATGTTGCAGCATCCCCTACTCAAATGTGTGAAGTATACAGTGTATGTTATCCCAATTCGTGTTTTGCCAAAGCGAAGCTAGCAATTGAAACAATCCTTTAACTCCTGTAATATTTATTCAGTAGGTACACAGCAGTATTACATAGTAATTTTTTTATTGACTCACAGCAGAGAGAGGCAGAACTCTTTTTCAGGTATATTAGAAATGGAGAAGAAAAAAAATGAGTAATGAAGCAGGTTAACTGTGTTGAGGAATTTATGCTAGTAGGTTATGTGCTTCTATGGTGAGTCCTGCAGTGCTTACCACAGATCAATTGCATGTTGAACTAAAGTACAAAGAGTGGAAGACTGCCCTACCCATATCTGCAGAGAGAAAATATTTTGGTGAAACAATAACTTAGAAGAAAGCAATTTACAGTAACTGTTTTGCAAGTATATTTGTGGCATATTTATAATTGATCTTTGTTTCTTGTTGGTCTTTCTGGATTGTTAAATCTTGTTGTTTTGATGTGAGAAATCTTACATTGGGCATATTTTTACAGCAGAATAATTGGAGTCATTTAAGAAAGGCAAATCTTTATTTTGAGGAAGAACTTTCACTTTTGAAAGGTTTTATTTGTAGGACACCAGATATTTTGCTGGATAACAATACACCTTCTTAAGGCCTGTCATATCTTGGTTCTTTTCAGTACAGTGGGCCAGGATCTACAAGAAACAACTCTTACCTGTCTTTAACCTTTCTGGATTACCTCTGCAGTTATTGGAGAGGAATTTAAAAAATCAGAGTAGGTGTCCCTGAGTAGAGACCAATTCAGATGGGGATGATGTTATGCTGCAATGTCAGTTTGAGGAATACATTTTCTGTATTGGAGCACTGCTGTGTTAATCTTTGAGTTGAGAGTGGATTTTAGAAGCAAAAAGATGACTTGTGTTCCCAGACTTCTTATTTGTATTATGCTGGTAAAAAAGGCTATGGGAAAATAGTGGTGCTTTAAAGGGCAGTGCATGCTTTCATTTGCTTCTCCCCCCTTTTCAACATCATATTCAGTGGTTTCATCAAAGATGGCAAGTGTGCTGTATGTTCTGATTGTTTTTTCCAGTGTGCACTACCTACTGTACATTCTCTTGTTGGGGGACGTGTTAGCAGGGAGGAATTATAAACTGTGCACTGCTGCTTTGAGAGCTCCCTTTATATGTAAACACTGACTCAAAGTGATTATTTATTTGAAACCCACCTAAGACTTGGATTTCTGAATTTTATCTTCAGTGATATTAAACAACATGTTTGCACTGACCTTGTGTACTTGATTTTCAATTTTCCTTATAGTACAGTTCTGGTTTGGCTAGTTTTTAATGAACTCTTACTGGTCTAATTTGGTAGAGCTATTTAAGATCAGTGCAATATATTATGCCTGGACAGGTATTTTGAACAGCTTTGTGTGCAGCAATGGTACGGCTTTATATTAAAAAAACACTGGTACCCTTCAGATATCTTAAAGTATTCAAAGGTGTAAAGTACTTGAAGAGCTAAGTGAAAATTTCCCTTTCTGTGTATGTATTGTGCAACTCTGCAGTTGTTTGTAGCACACAAGAGCAACCCTGCTTGCAGCAATGAAAATTAGACATGATTAAAGGAATACTAATGACTTGCAGCTAATAAATGGTAATGGGAGAAAAGCAATGTGGACACTGGTAATCTGTGTATCTCAAATCTAGTATCAAATCTCTCTCAAATGTGGTAAGTTTGACTCTTCTCTGTCCAGTTCTAACAAGTTCATAATTTTGAGATATTATCTGGTCTACTCTAAAATTTAAGCTGGCTTTTAGCTTTGGTCATGGCATTAACTACTAACTTGCCTTGAGTACTGTGCTCTCAGCTGTGCTTTTTTGTTTGTACTTCCTTGGAATCCAAGCTATTTCAGATCTTTTTCATCCTCATGGCCCTTTATTGTTGTTTCTGGTTCACAAATATCCTTTTTCAGATGGGCTGCTTGTTGCCACTCTTATTAGTCATGTAATAGACATAGTATGGCTTGTAACAACAGCAGAATATTTTCTGTTTGTTCCTGATCCTTTCTGAGATTGGCTCTGTTCTAACATCTGTTCACCACTGCCTCATTCTTAGTGTAGTAATGACAATGACTTCAGTATCTTTCATCATCAGTGATAACTAGGTTGGCGTGCAGCATTGCACGTCCTTATTGAGGGTTTTCCCCTCTGGTTAGTGCAGTGCATGCATGGATAACAAATGGGCAGTGAAACAGTAGATGAAATTTCAGTATGGTAAGACGCTTCTGGTCTTCATAATCAGACTTGCTTTTGACTTCTTGAATAACTTTATAATCTTGGCATTGTTGCCTTGCTAACCTAGAGAACTTTTATCAATGTTGAACATAACAGGTATTACAGTAATTCGTGGTGGCCTCCTTCACTATGAAAACTGACCACCTGCTACTTACCCTTAGCCAGTCCTTTTCCCCTTTACTCTACTAGTTTGTGTAGTTTGGGAAAAATCTGTTGTATATGAACTAGAACAGTCAATCCACATTTGTTGATTCTTTGTACAAAAAGTTAGTAGATTTGAAGCTGCCTACAGAACCAAACACCACTTCCTGACATACTCCTCTATGTATTTTTACTATTTCTCCTTTTTACTAATGAGAACACTGCCTGATTCCCCTGTCTAGACACTCATCTTGTTTTTCTGGTTTTAAATGGGCAGGTGAGGAGCAGGCTAAGTTTAGGTCTTGGTAAAGGAGCTAGAGGTATTAAATGTTGGAGAAGCAGGAGTATTACAGCCAAATGGAATCCTGTGCTTCGTGTCTGGAAAGGCAAATGGGACAAGTTGCTTTATTGATGTTAATTTGAAGTAACATTGGAATAGGTCTTAATTGTCTGCCAGTGATACAGCTTAAAACAAATGGTTTTGAGGGATGTTGATAACTGTCATGAGACCTTTAATGGACTTGCTTGGCATGTGTTGAGCTAATAAAGTCAAATTTTTACTTTTCCAACATGTTCTTAAAATTAGTGAATGATTTTTACCCTGCAACTGGTTCACAGTTCCTATAAATAGGAAATTTACATCCAGTAGCAAGTTTATTGTGGTTCTTTGTGGAGATTGTGTGATACATTGTCATGATTGGTTGCTAATGAAATTCACAATTGGATTTAATGGCTGAATACAAATGCAGCTTTTCCATATCAGAAGAGGGTTACTAGGTAGAGAGTCAGATGTTATTCTATAGCATAGTTTCTCTAAGTAGATGAAGACGACTTAACCAGTCTCTGAAATGTAGTGAGAAGTCTGTCCATAGAGCTGTGGTTAACCTAGCAAGCAAAGATATAAGATGAGCTTGATAGAAAAGGTAGTAGAGTTCAGTTCTCTTGAAGGCAGTGAGTCATCTCAGTATAGTAACTATTTTTAGGCTTGCTCTAACTCATATTATGATCTTCAGTTGAGTGTATTTTGATACTATGCAAAAGTGTAAACAACTTTGTGACACATGGCATTACAAAAGCCAAAATCAGACATATCTGTAGAAAAGTTTTTCTCTTTTGGCTTGGGCCTATCTAGTGCTAAAATATTGCACTCTCAAAGGGGTCAATAACAAAAATTCCGCTAAGTGCAAATGTTAGTCCATTTGTTTGATATGATCTATGTTAAAGGATTTCAGTTTACACTTTCACTGTTCTGGCAAGCCTAGCATAGCTTTGTGCTTCCCTGTCCAGAGCCCTGTTTGGTAAACAGATTGTGTAAATTATTTCCTAAAGTAACATTTTTCAGCGTTTGAATACTTACCTGGGCTGCTTTAACCCTGTGCTTTCAACTCAACAAAAAGGAAGTATTTTTGTGGTTGTATTTGCTTTTTCAGTTGAAGCAACTGGTGTGGGTTTTGGAGTTCTTCCAAACTCTTTTCCATCTGCAGTGCTGGAACAGTGCTGGAGTGGGAGGACCTTTGGGTTAAGAAACTGTTAAGAATTCATCTGGGAGCAGAGGTTCTTGAAGGATTTGAAAAAAGAAATTCCATTTCAGTTTCGTGTTTTCCATTTTCATCTGCATCCCACATGTAATTTAAGATTGTTTCTTTGCGTTTTATTAGCCTCTCCTATATAGGTCAGGGATGCTCACTTACCTGCAGTTTCAGTCTCTGTAGAAAAAGCTGTTTCAGCTCAAAGGTGGTTAAAAAGAGAAACTGGGTATGGAGGCAGAACAGTACAGCATGCCTTCCTGCTGAAGATCCTCACAGAAACCTTCCATAGGCTTTAATAACAAAGCCTAGCAGACTTTCCAGGACCTGATCAGAGCTGTCAGTAGCTCAGTTAAGAAAATGAAAGCAGAATGCACACGTAGAAAAACATCTCACCGGGCATTGCAGGAGAATGGTACTGGTGTTGCTGTAATGCATTTTGATTGATCCTGCTACAGATGCCATGCTTAGATAATTTTCTTCGTTGTTTTAGTAATCTGGATTCATTCTGAAACCCAATGGAGGTTTTTCTGCATTGCTAATCTATAAAGTATGTGCAGAAACAGGCCAATCCATTTTCTGAGCATTTGAGAAGTTCCTTCTAAGGGTGAAAAGCGCATCAGCTCAGCTTGGTGCCAATTATTCCTCTGGTGGCCTGAGTTTATTCAGGTGACTGGTCACAGTAGTAGCAGGCACAAGATATAAGCCACTGTGCTTTGGACATCTCGTTGGCTTCTTTCCTCTCACCATAAATATCTTGCAGGGCTTCCAGAATGAATGCTGCAGATTGATTATTCAAGTCAGTCTTAAGAGTTCTGCCTAGGCAAGGAGAGAGCTAATAGTGGTGTCATTAAGTCTATATTCTAGCAACCTGGTGTATGCACAATAAAACCCTGTGTAAGACAGTAGGGGAAATCTGGAAAAAGGTCTTGGGTGGGTGGTTTGTTCTGCCTGTGTCCTACCCTGCTGGAGTTGGCTGAGCCATCATCCAGACACCATGTTGGTGTTTTCTTACTTCTAGGAAGGACTATCTGGGCTGGCTACTCTGGCCCTTCCAGTTCCAGAGCCACAAGCAATTCAAAGCATCTGATGCCCAGAGCCTGGCTTCCTGCATTGAGAGAAGCAGCCCCAAAGCCTTTATAAGGTGTCTGAAACTATTTATTAATATGTGTTTGATAATGCCCAAGAGTGACTAAAATAATAGTAAAAAGAAAGGGCTCACAAGATTTTACTCTGAATAGGCTTACTTTTGTGAAGACTAGGGTTTATAAGACATTGTGCAAGTCCACAGTAAAGCTTTCTTCTTTAGGTCCCAGCTGATGTCACAAATCTGTTCCCACTTACTTTCTTAAATGCTTATCTTCTAATGTGTAATCTCTTGGAAGTTTCTGTAATGTAGGAAATGATTGGCAACCTTCCTGCAGACTATTTACAAAAGCTAAAATCAAAGCCTAAGTTTATTTGTTATAATTTGTTACATTTGTCTGTCAGGTGCAGTGGAAACAAAGTAAATGGTTATTCTACCAAGATACCTCAAAGTACCTAAACATTGAAGTAATAGCCTACTGTACTTTGGCATCAGCTATCTTAAATCTGAGGAATGCTACTGAGTGCTGATGGGTCTTATGTATTTTGGAGCTGGTGCACTGGGAAATGAGGCAAGTTATCATTAGCCACCTTGCTTCTTTCAGTTGAGTGCACTGAGGTTTTGAAGTTTCACATGGTTAGCTGTGGACACTTCTTTAAAACAAGACAAAGAAACCCCTTGCCTCTGTCAAGTATTGAACAGCTGTGAAAGTATGGGTTTGCTATCAGCTGCCAATGGACTGTGACAAGTGAAAGGCAAATAAGTCACTCATTTCTGATGGGAAGCAAACTTGCAAATATTTTACATTCTCAGATCGTACCAATTAGCTTGAAGTTTGCTACTTTTTTAAATTACTTGTGTTGAGCAATGGACAGTAATGTGCATTCCTGGTTTCCTGTTTTTAGGGTTGATTATTAAATGCTTGATTCTTCTGTGCTTTCACAGCAAAGAACTCCAGGTGGGATGCTAGGGCTGTGCGGCACAACTTAACGTAAATAAAGTCAGAGAACATGTTAGGCATTAGTAATCAGGATGCTTACAACCAATTCTGAAGCATTGCAGTAAATGTGGATATCTCTTGAACATGTTCTCGGGCTAAATAAAAGTATGAGACTGGCAAGGAATGAAGACTTTTAGAAGTAGGAACCCAATTTGTTTTTTCCATGTGAGCCTTCTGTTATGCTAGGATAAGCGATAGAACAAACAGTGCTGAATCATGACTAGCATCTTACTTTGTATTACAACAGCCCGTCAAAGCTGAGATTGGTGTAAAAGTATGTGATGAGAATCCATCTGAGGTGAGAAGACTTGTAGATCTCTGCACTGAGAACAAGACTTGGCCTCTGATTCAGAAGGTAGGGTGCGCTCTTGTAGGTATTTCAAATCTGACAGATGTTTGAGGTATGAAGCCCACTTTATTGCTTTGTCTTTTTATGTGGACTTAAGCCTGCCTGAGGTAAAGCATACCAGCTCTTACAGCAGTCCTCCTGAGCATTACAAACTCAGGATAGGAAGATGACACACTGTGCTTTCCTGTGCTAACAGGGATCTGTTTTTAGACTTTGAGTTTATTCATAAACATGTGGGACTTAAGTACCATACATAGTGGAAGTATCACTGCATAACTTAATCCTACAGAAAACAAAGGGAACTGTGTTTAGTTCAAACATTTTATTGTAGTTCCAGCTCATGTGTTGTGTTTTCAGCCTGTTGGTACAGTGCAGCTGGTAAATGGAGTGCTCAGCTTACCCTGCCCTTAAAAGAGCTAATATTTGGAAATAACTGATACCTTTGGTATTTATATTTTTACAAATTGGTTAGCTGCATAAATACTAACTGCTCCCAGATATTTAATGTTTAATGCTGTTTCTGTAGTAAATCACGATGGCAGATGGGTTCAGCCTTGATCTGGTACATCAGCCATGCTTGATCTTTCAGAGTTGGGCTCTTGGCATCTAGCTGACTTAAATCCTATGGAGCTTCTTATTCAGTCTTCCAGACTGGCACATCCTAAACTTTAGGAGTGTGGAAAACACTGGAGATTGACTTCTCTCCTGTTGTGTGGAAGAGCACCTGCTTGTGACTAAGGCAGTCCACAGAGAGGACATGGTTAATGTTTGTGCTACTTCTGCAAATGCTAGGGTTGAAGCAAACAGCATTATTACAGTGAAAACAGAAAGCAAATCAAACCACCTGCAGTATCAGTTGACTGGCACATGAATACTGAGTGATGGAGCAGGAACAAAACCTGCAAGTAATTTTATACCAGGTAGAAAACCTGAGAAAGAGTAACTAAACTGCTGGACATTGACCCTGACATAACATGCTGAAATTGTAATAGTAGTGTTACCAGGCTGCAAACGTTACAGGACAAAGTGGGGATCTGCGGATGGGATAATGAAGTATAACAGTGGAGAAATACTGGGTGTGTTTTGGGGTGGGACTTGCAATGAAATCTTCATAGTTGGAAGTCCTGTACTGCATTTTTATTACTAGGACATTACAATAGTATCCTTCTCAAGATCCAGAAGGATATGTGATTGGAACAGTAGTAATAGTGGGAGATTTTAGTTACCTCATGTAAACAGACCCCAAAGCCTGACTGGGGTGAGATGTAGAGAGAATTTAAATGCAATGGTGTTTGCTGCCTAGAACAACTAGTGGTAGACAAGAAAAAACTCTAGATTTATTTTTTCAGTGCTGCCTGGGACAGATGTTAGCTGGAGAAATACTCTGGCTGTCGCAATGTGATTAGGTTTCACGTGTGGTTGGAGAGAACAGGCCAAATAAACTCTCTATATGGAAATCCTATTTTAGGAAAGGGTTCCATGCAAAAAATTAAGCAGTTAGTTTAAAAACAAAAAACTGCAAAAGGAACAATCAAAGCAAGATGCCTACAATGCCTATGTACAACCTGGAGACTTAAACCTACTGTTTTAGAAGCCTGGGCGAAACATGCCTCACTGCAAATAAAAGCCTAACACCCCTGCAGTGGCTCCATGTGAGAGCTGAGGAGGTGTTTTGGAGAAAAGACTGGCGCTTAAAGCAGCAAGCTTGTGCAAACAAGGAGAATGGAAAGGCCTGTAAAACATGGAAGATCAAATGTAAACAGGAAATGAAAAGGGCAAAACCAGAATCAAGCAGTATTTTGCAAAGGGTGCAAACTACGACTGATGGGTCATAGTTACTTAAATGCATTGCAAGTGGGAAGTCAGCAAGGGAATTGGTAGGAATTGTCCTTGACAATGGAGAAAATGACAGATGCTGAATGATTTTGCATCAGTCTCTGCAGATTCCCACCCAAACATGTTTTTTGCAGTAGGTAGCTCAGGGTACCTGTATCAATTTACAGTAAACATACAGGAAATATTAGAGTGTATATACAAGTAAGATCAGAAAGCTGCCAAGACCACAGTATTTATCAGAGTCCTGAAGGAACTCTGATATTAAACTGGAAAGTTGCAGGCAAATGGTGTCTAACTTCCTATTGCAAACAGTTACTGTGCTGGAGGCCTGGTGGGTTATCAGTGTAACTCTTTCACATAAATGTCTCTAGGGAGAGCCTGGGAACTACAAACTGTTGGACATCTTGCTAGGAATAAATATTAGTGGTATAGATGGTGAACCACTGAACATATAGATAAAACAGTCTGTTTGAGAAGAACCACTATGGCTTCTGTAAAGAAAATATTGCCTCACCTGCTGGAACTATCAGTGTGTCTTCAGGCATGTGGATAAAGGGGATCTAGTCAACGTAGTAAATCTGCTGTCCCACACCAACCACTGAGGAAATAATATTGCTGCAGGATCACAGGAAAGCTCCTTTAAGGCCTGAAAGCTGGGTAATGGGTAGAAAGCAAAGGGTAGGGCTTACTGGCCACTCTTGCAGTAAAGATGAATCAGCTTAGGGGCCCCAGGCGCAAATGCAGGGACCAATGCATTGAATATTTTTATTGACATCCCAGAAGAGGACATGTGCAACAATGTCCCAGTTTGCTGATGGTAGTAAGCTCTTAGGTAGTCGTTGCAGCACTGATGGCAAGGAAAATGGGAAGAATCTCCCAAAACTGGGTGGACAAAGTGGTAGCAGGTGAGTTTGTGTACTGTAGGCAAAGGTAAGACACTGCATCTAGGGGAAAAATAATCTGTAGGTGTGTTTACATGATGCTGAACTTGTAAGTGGCACTTATAGCTCTGGAAGGAGATTGGAGAGTCTTTATCAATAGCTGTCCAAAATCATTATCAATGTGCAAGAGTGAAAAAAGCCAACAGTGCTAAGCATCATCAAGGAGGGTAATAAGAACAAGAGGGAGTAATTTTCTTGTTATATAAAACTTGGGTGCACTTGCACAAAAACTCACTTGATTATTATATTTGGACTTCCACCTCAAGACTGAGAATAGAGTTAGAGAAGATGCAGAAGAGTACCTGAAAAATGATGAAAGGGATAGAGCAGCTGACTTCTAGGTAGAGAATAAAAATGCTGGGACCTTCTAGTTTAGAGAGAGTGTATAGAGGAGGTATGTCTGGGACTTATGAAATCATGAAGGCAGTGGATAAGCCGAATGCAAAGCTTATTTGGCAAATCCCAGAGTCCTAGAGGTAAGGGCACACTTGGACATTGGTTTAAAGCAAATGAAAGAGCATACTTCTGTACAGCACAGTCAGCTTCTGGAACTTGTTACTGCAGAAGGAGGTAGAGGTAGAGCATATCTGTGTACTCTCAAAGGGATTACAAATTCACAGGTAACAGGTCTGTAAATAGATAATAAAAAGAAGAGGTGAAGAATTGCTTTCTAACATCCTTGTTCTAGTGGATGCTGGAGGAAAAGGATCACAGAAGTGCCAGGCCTGAACAGCATCTCCATTTGCTGCCATGCTAGGCAGGCTATTGGGCTACATTGACCTTTGTTCTGACCCAGTGTAGTATTTCATATCTTCCTAACTTTGAGTCCCTTTCTCACAGGTAGTATGTTCGTTTTCTGATCTTTTACTGTCCTCCAAGCATTGTTTGACATTTTGCTTGGATGACATGGGTAAGGGTCTGTGAATTTTTCAGTATAATTATGAAAGAACTGGTATTGAAATATGAATTGTGAATTTCTAATGTACTTGGGGATATTATATATAATGAAGTGTGCACTTATATTCTGTCAGATCTAGGAACTTTGTTTTCCAAGCAGAATGAAGGCTGTTTTCTAAATTTTAGGCAAAAAGCATCATCTTGCTATATGTCCAAGGAGTCAGTGGGTGAAAAGCTTAGTTTAGAACATTGAGACTCAAAGGACATGAATGCTCCCTGATTTGCGTGGCATGTCTTTGCTCAGCATTTTGTTTGCCTCCCACGGCCCTCACATGTTCATGGCCCTTTAACATCTGGTGAGTAAAGCTCAAGATTACTAAATGCTCCCATGAGGTCCTGAAGAGCAAATTCTGCTTTCATGTTAAAATACTAGTGGATTTGATTACAAGAAAAAGTCTAATTATGAGGGAAGATCCTACTTCTATTAACAGTTTGGATCCATGCTGAAGGTCTTGTCTTGGTTTAAATTTCCAGCCCAGTCTCATTACTGCAGAATACTTTGTGTAACTTCAAGTACAGTCAGTGTGAGAACCTTTTGTATGCTCCTTTGGATATTTGGTGAGGAAAACTTAGGTCAAAGGGAATTGCTCGGATACCATCCAAAGGTTTGGAGTGTCTCTGTTAATTCCTAGCACTGGGGAAAACTCTGTGACCACAGGAAATTATTTAATCTTTTAGCGCACAAGTTTTTGGGCTGTTTGTCAGGGGTTACCAGTTCCTCCTTTCTCTTGCTTTCCCCCACTCCTCTCTTTTACCATATGTCTCCTGGGAATGGGCCATCTTATGTACAGTGTTTAGCATGATGTAGTTGACTCCTGGGCTGCTTACATTCCAATTAACATTTTATAAAAAGTGAGGAAGCACGTGGGAGTGGAATTGGGAGTGGGAAGAATTGTCTGATATGCCAAAAAATTTTGATTTGTTTTTTCCCCCTGCTGCTCAGTGACTCATCCAAACCATGTGTTACGTGTCCAGTTGTTACTTGATTTTGTAATAGTTGATTTCCATAGGGCAGCCTTCTTAAATGCTAATCATCGGGGGGGGGGGGGGGCAGGGGTGGTGTATCTAGGCTCCTTTCATGCTTTTTGGCTCTGTGTCCAGGTCTTAGCTGGTTTAAGGATTTAACAGAGCACAGCTGAGCTGGTAATTGATTGTAATGAGATTTCTTTGGATGCTGCAGGTGAGCACACCTTTGGGAACAGAAAAGAGAAGTTTTACTTTTGTAATGTACAAAGGCTAGCTTGGAGATTGCATTAGGAATGGCCTGAGGGCTGGGTAGATGACATGTGATTTTGAAAGTAAACTGTCAATTAGTTGATGGTCTGAGGTTGCCTGAAGTAGGATGAAGTGGGGAGGTAATGATGTGCTCTTTCAGAACTTCGAGGGAAAACTTGTTTCTCATTCAACAAGAATGGGATTTGTCTTACTTTGCCTTTAGGTATGTGCCAGAAAAGCTGCTAAGACCACCAGCAGTACTAGAAGTGAGTGAAAGTTTTAGGACTCTGATTTGGAGAATAAATCTTGGAGGGTTATTAACATGGATAAGCCTGTTGGCAGATGTTTTTGATCTGTCTTTCAGTTCATATCCATCCTTGCTACGTAGACAGGGAGATGCATTCACCTATGTGGTTACTGGATGGTTTAATTTTCCCCAAAGTTTAGTCACAGTGATGTTTGTCTACCTTAAGACACGTGCATCGTCACTGTAGTATCTCCTAACTAGCACCTTGGCCCCAACTTGGAGTTTAAAAGACACTGAAATCAACCAACCAGCAGGGAAGAGGAGTATGACAGTAAAGATAGCTTGCTACTATGAGCACTGGAGCAGCTTGTAGGAAGTCTCTGACCTGGGGCAGGAGATGTGCTTTACTGATTTCTGGAAGATGAGAGGCCTAGGCTGAAATTTGATTCAGTTGAAGGCAGCCTCTGTGGTTTTGCACAGCTTTTGTTATGCAGTGCAGAAATAATATGACTTTTCTGTTTCTGTTAGCACTATCGATTCTCAGCCAGGGAAGAAGAGGGGAGAGCTGTACTTTATTGGTCAGTCAAATATCTTTGTACCAGAGGGAGGATTAATGTTTTTGCAATATACTTAGTTTGGGGTGTTTTTGTAACACTAAGTGAACTTTAATCCCTCAAGAGCTTTTTCCCTTAATAGAATTTGAGATTGAAAGCAGTTTGCAAACTGAACACTGCCAAGTTTTGCCTGATTTGGACGTTAAAATAATGCAAAACAGGTAGCTTTTCCTACCTTTGTGACCTGCCCAAGTACCATAATTCAGCCAAGGCTTTCAAAACTCAGCAAACCTCAGTCTGAATTTGTGAATCTGAAACATGGATGATCTTCAGTGCTTGTTGCAAAAGACTGAAAAAACTCAAGTTCTTGGCTGACAAGTAAACCTGGTAGGGTTGCACTAAATGGTATCCTTTAAAATTGCCCTGTGGAAGGGTCAGTGCATGTGACTGCAAAGCCTGGGGAAAGGCAAAAAATTAAGACTCTTCTATAGCTTGTGAGCCTGTATGGTCTGCAAATAAATCCACAGGCCCCACAGAGAAGTGACAGGTGGTGTTACCAACAGCTTTCTGAGTACCCGCTTGAGGTTTCACCTTTGCACAATTTTTGTTAGATGCTGAGAACATGCTATTTCCCCCTCACAGAAGGGCTAGCTGTGGAGTGGTTAACCACCTGCCTTGATGAATCGCTCCCAGATGGCCTTGGAGAGTCTGGCTATGTGCATGAAGCAAATGGACGTTGAGTTATGTGCCTTAACTGCTCTCCCATGTCTCCCTGTAGCATGCTACCCTTTGTGCAGAGGGTTTCCCCTTGATTTGTGGGAGGTTGCAGACATGTGCCAGCTAAGTGCTATAAATAACATTAGCTAGTCTGCTGCTCTTTCAAGGGAACTTCAGGCTTTCTCTTGAATCAACGTTACCTTTGAGCAGCATTTCCTTGAATTTGCAGAGTACATATGCAGACGTCTTGGGGTGGGGATGGGTTATTTTAAGCTATGATGAGGCAAGGTGCGCACAGCATGGTGTGGCAGTCATGCAAACCATGGCTTGCAAAGTTTGTTTATTAGCACCCACTTCCTTTTCAGAGGAGTAAGAGCTGAAGTGTGGGGAAAGGAGAGGTGGAATGAAATTTAGGTTCTCTGCAGTTGATGAACTGCAGGTGCTTATGATGGGACAGAAGGTCTTACCCTCCTGAGTGTTAGAGATGCTGTTGTATGTTCTTCCTGGAAGACAACAGAATAAAGGACAAGGAACTTGGGCAACAACACTATTTCTGTTGGAGGGCATCTGGTAACCTGAAGATGTGATGTATCTCCAGCCTCTCTAAGTTTGGTGTAGTTAGTTGATTCATGAGTAAACTGGCTTTTAAAACAAAAACAAAAGCCATGTTTTTTGAGTATTTATGTGAAGATGAGATCAGCGAATGTTTGTTTGGCTTAGCCTCGTAGCCAAAGTAACAACCAGATCTAATTGCTGGAAGCAGGCTAGAGATCAAATGGGGTTTATGGGGCTTTTTCCCCTTAGGCAGTGAAGTCTATTGAGAGCTTAGTTTAGTGGTAGAGCTGCTACTGTGTGGTGTTCTGTAGATGTGCTGTGGTGCAGCCAGTGCTGCTGGACTTGGTGTGGAAAATTGTCCATGCCAGAAGAGATGGGCTCTTGGCTGTGTGATTTTTGGACCTCGAGCAGTTTATACCTCCTCAGGATACAGCATAACTCTTAGCTTTGAGATCTGAGTGGTGGATGTAGGTGCTCACAAAATCAGAAACCACAGATGACTGGCAAGTGCCATAGTATCACCTCTGTAAATGAGTATTGCTCCAGTATCAAGAAAAGTATCTTTGGGTGATAATGTGATTACACCACTGCATTGCTAAAACTATTATTTGAAAGGTCATGCTCTAAATCTGGTTTCCTCAAGTACTGGCTTATAGTGGATGTTTTTGAGTGTGATCTTTGCAGATGTTCATCCATGTGCTTGTGGAAGTGAGAATGTACACTCACTACTCATTTTCCCCTTCCTGGTAACGATCAAAGGTGGGTTTTTTGGTTGTTGCAGTCAGTAGTTTTATAGTTAAGTCTCCATTTTTGTCATTAAGTCTAGTGCTTATTCCTACTTGATGTATGAGCAGGACATAAGAGAAGGTTCTGTGGTGGCTTTTTGTCACACGAGCAGTGATTTTTGTGTGGACTGAGAGGATTGCTATCAGCAGCCAAAATCTCTCTTGCTAAATATCTGTGAAGACAAGCTGTTGGGGAGTATTGCTCTCCCTTTTTGGACTCTTCCTTTCCTGGCAGAACATGCTGGGTGATCATAATGAGAATATAAGCACCACAGCAGACCCTTTTCTAATCTTGTTAGTTCCTGGATGTGCAGACAAGGATGTGCAGAAAAGGCATGGGTGGGAGTTGCAAGCTGACAAGCCTTTTTCTGGAGCAGCTCCAATGTATAAGAGCCAAGATAGCAAGATTAGAATCAGAAGAAGTAGTTCCATGGTGGTAGGGAGTTCATTGTTTCCATGTGGATGCTGCTAAAGGAGAAAAGTCATGGTACAGCTGGTGAATCTGAAAAGGAAAAACATGACAAGAGAGTTTGTATAATGATGAACAGGGAGGGAGTGAACTTAACCTATTGTATTGTTCAAAATTCTGCCTGTTCCCTCAAGCAGCCCTTTTCAGAGTAGTTATGTTCAGCTCTGTAGAAAACAGGTACCCAGATATTTGTCCAGGCAAGAAGTCAGTTCTGAACCCTGAGTTGGATGATGGAGAGTTTACTGCAAGGACCTGACTTACTCTTCCCTGTGAGAAATCTTAGAGGCAGACAGATCTTTGAGTCCTTATCCATTCTGCAGTCTGTGCATTCACACTGCAAGAAGAGATGCTGATATAAAAGAAAACCATGCCCAGCTTGAGGAAACAGAGGGAGATCTGGCCTCAAATGAGAAGTGAAAACATGTTGTTGAGTAGAAAAGGACTGAACAGCAAATCAGTGGATTATACTGTGATTCTGGGAATGTAGTTAATTTATAGAAACAAGACCTGGCTTGGCTACATTCAGAGCAACCTAGTTCTATGCAGAGATTTTTCTCCTATGGTAGCATACAGAAATGTCACTTGCTGAGATTCTCCCTGTTCCTGTGCAGATAGGAAGGCAGGGTGCTGTAAGAATTTATTATATACTTTGAGATTCAGATCAGTAGAGTTAATACCCGATCTTTCCAGACTTCTTTGTGCTTGCCTTGTTCAGAGTCAGAATGTTGGACACTTGTTTTTCTTGAGAAATGGGAAAGATTTGTATTCTCAGATCTGCATGCTCATCTGGCTTTTCCTTCCATTTTGAAATCCCTTAATATTTACTTGGAGATTTTGTTGTCACTGTGTTGATGGAAACCCTCCATTTTTTTGTTCTTATAAGCTTAGAAGTCTTTCAATTTTTCTGAAGTGAAGATCATTCCCCACAATGTGATGCAAGCGCGGGGTGGATGTTTGAGAGATTTGAAACCCATTTTGTGAATAACTGATTCACATAGAGCATTAGGGATTTCATTCCCAGACATGCTGCAAAATACAAGTTTTCATTTCTTCTGTACTATTAGCCGAAGCTGGAAATATTCTGCAGTGATAGCAAAAAGCCAGTAGGATATTTCAACTGAGCTAATGTCTGGGGGAGGAATGGAAGTCTTTTCCTTTGCTGTCTTAGGTCCATGTTTGTTTTAAAATTTTTTGGCCTCAGCAAAAGGCTGAAAAAGAACAATGTGTTTCTGTAGTTTCCTAGGACTGTCTCGCCTTGGGGGCAAGAGGTCTCTCTTTAAAAACCATTTCCTGTTCAGTTTATCTCTTAAGGTTTCATCCAGTTCCCACTGTAGTCAGTTACAAGTTTTCTGACTTCAGTGCAAGTTGATTTGGATCAAGATATGCGATTTTAACAATGTGGAGGAGTTTAGTAGAACTGACTAATTAACACTTCAAAACAAGGGCCTCTTGGGCTTTGCTGCTGCGAGATAAAGGGAATTTTTTTCTTCCAGCTGCTGCAAGCATGAGCAGTAATGTTGACTCAAACTTTAAGTTTCACTGTTGGCATTTCATCGTCATTAGAGGTGACAGATGATCAGATTCTCAATACTTGGTTTAGTCCACTGGGAACTAATAACTTCCTGGTTTGGTGTTGGTGGTGTTTTGTTTTTTTTTTCCACAGAAGGGTATAAATTGTTACCATAATGCTCTAATTTTTGTATAAGCAACTTCACTGCTTTACTTTCTTTAGGAAAAAACATTTTGGGATGAGTTGAATGATCCTACTATGAGGCACTGCTCCAGAGCTGACAAGCTAGGAAGGATGTGGGACTCTGGTCAAGCTGAGAGTTGTTTTTTCCCTTTTAGAACATTCTTACTGTAACTCGTACTTATCCAATTTTCAGGTCTTTGGTATCTGAAGAGCTTTTAAGGAAGCCATAACTGATTCTTCACTAGAACATGACTCTTTGCAGCATTTGCAAATATGTTCTTACAGTCTCAAGAAAAAGCCATATAGAAAGAATTTCCAATTTTAAATTTATCCACAGTTAGTACTCAGAATACCAGACCATAGGAAGGTCACTGCAGTAGCTGATCTGTCTGAGAAGGTGGGAAAGCCTTGTGAAGTGTTGTAGGATGTCTGGTGAAATACTTTGAGGGCAAGGTGTTTCCCTGTTAGCAGCATCCCCAGAGAGGGTCTCTAAGACCAGCTAATAATGTATGCATCTCAGTCTGCATTTGTGCCTGCTTCTTTGTATCCAGCAGCACTGAAAAACATCCTTTCTCTTTTCCAGCATTCACCTATGAGCTTTAACTTGTATGCCACTAAGTGGTAAAGTATGCAAAGCTGCCAGAGGCTTGTATTGCAGGGTGACTGTGGATTCACTAGTGGGTAGCTGGAGGGTACATAGATTTCAAGCCAATGTGCTCTGGATAGTTGGCTCCTGCATCTGGCTCCAATGTCCTATTCTTCAGCTACTCCACAGGCTGCTGTGCCTCTGTCTTGAGGCCAGAATGACACAATTATGGTGGGTGAGTGCACTGCATCTAGCAAGGGGTTATGTTTAAAAGAATTCAAAGAGGAAGGCCTGCTTGTAAGCTGTGACCCCAAGTGTACCCTAGTTCCTGTCCTGGAAGGCACTGAGGTACCTTGGTTGCAATGCCTGTACCAGATGGGTGGGCATCCCCACTGGCCCAAGTGACCCAAGGCTGCTTTGATTTCACAGTACTGCCCTGGTAAAGAAAAGAAATGACAGTGGCACCAGTCCTAGCTATGCAGCCTGTCTGCAAGTAGAGAAGCGCGCTTATGTGTATGCTGAGGTCTTCAGAAAGTGAGGCAGAGCAGATGGGAATCTACAAAAGAGGGGGAAAGTTTTTGTTACCCAGTTTCTTCCAACAACTTTGCAAATATTGACAATGTGTCATTCTGAAGCCTTGTCATTTTTCCTGTGGTTAAGAGTTCCCAGACTTTTGTAAGATGTGTCCTGTTAGAAACATGGATCTTCTCCAGACTTTTTTTTACAGTGATCTAGGCTATTAAACAAAAGTCAAGAAACTTTAGCTCAAAGCTTTTTTTTTAAAAAAAAAAATTAAAAAAAATGCATTAACACAGTAAAGGTAAGTGTAAGGAACACTGTCCTGATTTATGCATGGATATAAACCAAATCCTGTTCTTCCTAGACAGGAATTAAGGAATATATATTTAGCTGTTTGGATACCCAGCATCAGCACTTTAGAAGAACAATATTTACTTATGTTTGTAATAGTGCCCCTCTTTTGAGGAAAAGAATAGGAATTGGGAGTTGGCTTCACCATTTATATTTTGAGACCCAACCAGATAGTAGGAACAATATACCTTCAAGAGCATGCGAGATGAGATCATAGAGTGTCCTGAGTTGGCAGGGACCCACAAGGATCATCGAGTCCAACTCCTGTCCCTGCATAGGACAACCCCAAAATTCACACCATATGTCTGAGGGCATTGTCCAAATGCTTCTTGAATGTTGTCAGGCTTGGTGCTGTGACTACCTCCCGGGGGAGCTTGTTCCAGTGCTCCACCACCCTCTGGGTGAAGAACCTTTTCCTAATGTCCAACCTAAACCTGCCCTGGCATATCTTCCTGCCATTCCCTCGGGTCCTATCACTGGTTGTCAGGGAGAAGAGATCAGCGCCTGCCCCTCCTCCTTCCCTTGTGAGGAAGCTGTATACTGTGATGAGGTCTCCCCTCAGTCTCCTCTTCTCCAGGCTGAACAGACCAAGTGACTTCAGCCGCTCCTCGTACGGCTTCCCCTCTAAACCCTTCACCATCTTTGCGGCTCTCCTCTGGACTCTCTCTAGCAGGTTTGTATCCTTTGTACTGCAGTCCCAAAACTGCACACAGTACTCAAGATGAGGCCACACCAGTGCAGAGCAGAGCAGGACACTCGCCTCCCTTGACTGGCTGGCAATGCAGTGCTTGATGCACCCCAGGACACGGTTGGCCCTCCTGGCTGCCAGGGCACACTGTTGGCTCAAGTTCAGCTTGTCATCGACCAGAACCCCCAGATCCCTTCCGTGGGGCTGCTCTCCAGCCTCTCGTTCCCCAGTGTGTATGTGCATCCAGGGTTGCCATGTCCCAGGTGCAAAATCCGGCACTTGCCCTTGTTAAACTCCATACAGTTGGTGATTGCCCAGCTCTCTAATTTGTCCAGATCTCTCTGCAGGGCCTCTCTGCCCTTGAGAGTGTCAATGGCTCCTCCCAATTTTGTGTCATTGGCAAACTTTGATAGCAAACCTTCAAGTCCTCCATCCAAGTCATCTATGAAGATATTAATGAGCACTGGCCCCAAGATGGAACCCCACTAGTGACTGGTTGTCAGCCCAATGTAACCCCATTTACTATAACCCTTTGAGCCTGACCCGTCAGCCAATTGCTCACCCATTGCATTATGTGTTTATCCAGCTGTATGCTGGACATTTTGTCCAGGAGGATACTGTGACAGACAGTATCGAAGGCTTTACTGAAGTCCAAAAAGATGACATTGACTGGCTTCCCTTGGTCAATTAGGTGGGTAACCTTGTCATAGAAGGAAATCAATCAATCCAAAGATGGAGTCCTGTTCCCACTGAAGCCCATGGGGAATCTTCTACTGACTTCAGAGAGGACAAGGATCCCACCTCAAGTCTAGCACGACATCTAGAGAACACATCTGGCCAGATGGCAAGAGGAAAACTGTGGTAAGGAGCTTTGCAGGCTCTGCTTGAAAGCCACTGAGAACAAGACTGCCTAAAGCATAGAAAACAGCAGAGGGAAAGGGGGAATGAAAAATAGATATAGATATTGACATGTTTAATCTTTGATTTAAATTTATTTCTCTGGTTTTCAGTACCTTTCATATGAGGGACAAGGTGGTGCTGCTTTCCCCTTTGCCTCTAAATTTCGTGCTGCCTTTGGGCACCTAGTACAGAATTTAGATTCTACTAAATGAGTAAATTCCCTAGATATAGCCACCAAAAATATTAAGTGGGGGAGGCTGAACTCCAGAAATACTGGTATGTCCATAGTCTGATCAATTTAACAGCACACCACTTTCTTCCCTGTTGTATCATATCCAACACAGTGGCAAATGATGTTTTTCCTAGTAATAGCCATCTTGGGCAGCAGTCATGCAGTGGGAGGTGTGACTTAAAAAAAAAACAAAACAAAAAAAAAAAAAAAAAAACAAACAAACTCTTGACTCCAAGAAGAGTCTTCCTACTCAGAGTTATTGGAGGACTCTCCTGGTATGTCACAGATACAGCTGGCAAACCCTAAACAACTCTTAGCTTCTTGTCCCTGTAGCACTTGTAATAGAACTTGACATGCTGCTCTGACATCCTTCAACAGGCATGTTTGAAAACTAATAGTTTTTTTATCTGTTTGTATTGTCCTATGTTTGTTGGTGGAGCTGATATCAGCTCTTGCCACTGCAACATTTGTGTTGTCATGCATGTGTTGGAGTGGTCAGACCCATAGTAGCAAACTCAGTAGGAGGAATAACTGGGGAAATTAGAGTCCTCATCACATTTGAAGCATCATAGTTTTAGTATTTTGGCCTGGCAAATCACTTATTCAGGTAGGCCCAATTAACTAAAATTCATAAAAATATAATGGTTGCAGACAAAAGCAAAGAGATAGGGACTTTGAGGATGAGCTGTGATACTTAGTAGTATATTCACAACTTAAGTATGTGATTGGGGGAAAGAAGAGGCAGAAAGGGAGATGTTAAGAAATCCCATATTTTGGGGCACTTCCCCCACATCTGTCCCCCACTGCCCCAGCCCTGTTTTTTTTAATGTGATATGGCACATTTTTGTGTGCCTAATTGCTCTGGACCCTATGGCAGGATGCACCTGAGATGATAGGTGAGATGGATTTAGCTGAAGGATCCTGGGAAAGGAGCTCAGAATTTGAAAGAAGATAAGATGGTATGGACCCAGAAATCTCTTGGCAGCATTATTAACTCAGCAAAGGCTTGCATTAGGTTTGAGATTTGGTTTAGAGCTGGTTCCTTTGAATTTTTTTTTAACTAGGCCATGAGGATCTTTGCAGTTTGGTAACCTTCCCAGGTGCACATTGTGGACCAAATAGAAACCCTCACAGTTTAGCAGCTCAGGGATACTTTGCTATTTTTGCAACACACGAAAAAATATGAAAGGCAACCTTCTGTTTAAAACTCTAGATTGTGCTTGTGTTCGAGTGAAGGCTGGCTGTAGCCTGCATGCTGAGTTTGTTCGATTACCTATGGCATCCTTGTGTCTGCATAGCCCAGTAGTGTGTTGGGGAATGAATCAGTGGGGAGAAGAGTTATAACAGGTTATGGTGGACAATTTTTACCCAATGCAAAACAGAAGAGCTCTTTCAGCTATTTTGGAGCTGTGTTGACTCATGCCAGGAGGAGACCTTTCTCTGGTTTCCCCTGACTGTCTCTTCGTCTCATTTGTTTTTGTTATAGTGGTGGTTTATGCTGTATGGACTGCAAATAGAGAGCAGTCTTCCTCTGACACATCTCTGCCTTGCACCCCTCCTGTTCCTGGAGATTGCCACTGGCACAAAGCCCTCCTTCAAGAGGTTAAAGAAATGGCTGTATTGGATTCATTGCAGGATGGGGCTGGTAGGAAATTGAGTGGTGTGTAGTGCCAAACCCATGATGTGTGTGCTCTTTCCATTGGGAACACTGAGTCATAAAACGAAATAAAAAGTTGCTACATTTCTGCATGATGAAAAAAACGGGCCCCAGTCTAGCCTCTCCTATGCACTCACACAATCTCTGTCCAGTGGACACTTTCCCTGTTATAGGCTATGAAACCTGGCTTCCCTTGGTAGAAATTCAATTTATTTCAGCTGAAAAGAATTGGGCGTCACCTTGGATGGACCTTCTACCTCACCTCCAGCCAGGGCCAAGCACTAGTCTTGTGACTTTCTAAATACAATCCATGTTACTTATTTGCTGTTATTTTAATTCAGCTGAAAAGAGCTTGGCAATGTCTCCATTTGGTTGTGTTGTCAGCTAGTTGCATTGCTGATCAGTTGTCCAAGGTATGCTTGGTAGAAACTAGAGAAGGAAACACTTCTAATAGCCATGGCTCCTGCTTCTAATTCTTGTTTCAGGTGCAGAGCAAGAGTGTAACATATCAACAGGAGAAGCAGTATCAGATAATTAAAGCAAGGAAGCTTGGGAGAAGATGCGAGTATTCTCACTTTCTGTGTCCAGCATAAGGTGCACAAGTTAAGTACCAGGTTTTATTGCGTGGTCAGTTACAAAGTGATGTGGTTTTAGGTCTGCAGTTTTCTTCATAAGTAGGTAAAGCTTAGGCAAAAAAAAACTAATTATTGCAATTATGAACTGAGATACACAGTTTGGTTACAGTTTGTATTACTGTAACCATAGATAAGCCATGGTCTCAAACCATCTGAGATTTCTGCAAATGCTGCTTCACGTTGCCTCAAATATGCACAAATGCAGTATAATTCAAATTGTGTGACAGAGAGCTCAAACTGCCTTTAGTAGGAGCAGCATAGTAGGATTAAAAGGTGAACAGACAATCTGACAAGAGCAAATGAGGAATGTTTTGCTTTATGTTAGGGCATGGATGCAGCTGAAGGAATTGCTGCTGCTTGTGCATGCCATAACAGTCGATAATAGTGTGAGTTGTCCTGTGCCTTAGCTGAAACCTGTTACTTGTGTTTTGTGCAGTCTAGGCACAGATGCTCAGCTACTGTGGTTTTGCTGGTGGGCAGGTAAGTTGTTGAGACATGGTAATTTGATTGTTTGGACACTGAATAGTAGGATCTCCCGAGTGATGCCATTTTGATGAGGTGGAAGCATGACCTAGTTATACAGTAGCTAACTAGCTGGAATACTTGAAGTCCAGCTGCTGTGTCAGAAGGTTTCATTTCAGGAATAACTTCACGGATGCAGACTTGCAAAGAAGGCTTTCATGCTTTAGAGGATGCTGTTTTTGCTTAGGCCAATGCTGATGGAGCTTGTGGGTGAGCGGGAATGCCCACTTCACAACCCTGTCTCCTTGGCCCATGCAGAAAGTCAAAAGAGCAGCCAGCTGCATAGCTGAGAAGATAATCTGGGGAGCCTGGGTGCTAGTGCTGTACTCTGGCCACTGGCTCAGATAGGCATTACCTTTGTGCATTTCCACTCTGCTTCTATTAGCCAGATGATGTGGACGTGAGGCATGGCAAAGTCCTTCCTTGTCTGAATCCAAACTATCAGTGGCAATCGGGTGCTTGCTTCATTTTGTGCTGCTGGTTCTCATCAGCAGGAACAGCTGCCTGTGTGCATTTTGGATATTTTGTGAGCTAAAGGAAATAAAATCTAGGTGATGTGAAGATGGCATTGCTGTTTTGGCAAGGCTGATTGTTCCAAGCAATGTCTCCTGTGGTGTGTGTGCTTAGGGGAAATTCTGCTGTTTGCTCTCTAGTGGGATGTACGAGCAAGATTACAGTTTCTTGGTGACTATTGAATTTCTCTCCAATGTCCTGCCTGGGCCACTAAATTCACTTCTAGCTAGCTTAAGTTGTGCTAGTGAAAAAATTCTTATTGCTTTGATTGGATGTGACTCACTTTAACCAGTGTGTTTTTCATGTGCTCTGGGAACACGTCCTTGCTTTTCAGTTCAGTGTTCTGGATAAAACACTGAAGTTATCAGTGCGTGTGAATTTCTGGAGGCAGGGTGGTTTCCTGCTCACAATGGGAACAGAGTTAAGAGCCAGGAACTCTGTTTAAATCCTTTTGTTATTAGCAGAGTGCACTGTGGCCTTTGGCATTCCCTAATTCTGCTCCTCTGTCTGCAAACTGAAGGTAATTATGGTACCTACCATTTGTGGGAATGTGGAGGATTACTTGAGATGTATACAGCCTCTTTAAAAATATAAAGTGATACATCTGTTGAGTATTAATGGTTTGTTAAATTTATTGAGCACTTTGGGATTGTTGAATGAAAGACCTTATATAAATGGCACTTAATTATTGTTATTACTAGAGAAGGACTAGCACAAGTAGCAGTTATCTGGGAATCCATGAAACAAAGGTCTGGAGCATACTGCCAACATCTGCTACCACTTAAAACTTCAACCCACTGACAACATGAGGCACTTTGACTTGGAGACACACACAGAGGAGTAGTTTTGTGATCACTGAGTTGTGGCAATCCTTTGGTCAGGCTGTTCATACGCTGAATACATTCTGCACGCCTTACCCCATGAGAAGTACTCTGGCCTGGTAGGATTGTCACAGGGATTGCATGATAGTCTTATCACAAGTCTGCTTTAAACATCGCTTTTTCCCTCCTCACAGAATTGAACAGAGATGTGCACTGATGTTTTTCATTCTTGACCCCAAGTCTCCTCACAAACATGGGCAGGACTGTACTGTAGAGCACAGAGCAAAGTTTTCCAAGGCAGGCAATGAAGCTTTATATTTCTAGGAGCCCTAACAGCTCCTTCAAACTGTTGAGTTTCAGCATGTGGAAAAATACATTAGTGTGTGTTGTTTGGCTCTGGATGTATCATCTGCTTTGATTCTGGAGCAGTGGGAAGCTCAGGAGAAGCCTACCCTTCAGTCTGAAGAGCAATTGCAATACCAGTCTACTGTGAGGCATCTACCCAGTGGCTTCAGAAGAGAAAGGATAAAACCTTCTGCCCTTAAAGTTGATTACCAATTACTGTGGCAGTCTTATTAGGCCTATTTCCTAGCAATTTCACTGATAGTCCGATGAATACTGATACTATGACAAGCTTGCTTTCTTCTAGCCCTTTCTGTGGGGTAAGAACAGCAGAGGAAACAGGGCAGGGGAAAAAGGATTTATTTTAATAGTTCTATTTGTGTATTTATCCGGGGCCAATAAACCATTAACTGACTGGTGATTGAACTGAAATAAATTCTTCCCAAAATGGATCACTTAGCCATTTTGACAGTATATCCAGCCAAAAGCAAAGCCCATAATTCATGACAGAAGGTGCCACTGCTCTTTTTTACCTACTAATTAAACACAGTCCTGGGGTATGGGGATTTTTGTACTGTATGGGACCAGGAGCCCTAGAAAGAGACCCTGGCCAGAATATCAGGCGTGTGAGCAGCCCTTCCAGGACACACAAGATCCAACTTGAAGTTTAGTTTTATATCAGGTTGAGGAGGAGTTTGAATCTGAGAAGTCTCCCATGTCATGTGGACTTTCTGATCACCAGAGGAGGAGAAGGGAGGGCTCCACCTCCATCCCCTCTCTGTTCTCTCCAGTCTCAGCCTCAAATTCCCTAGGACACTTAATTTAGATCCATCTGCTGTATTTTTTTCCAGCAGTGGTCATAATGGCATTTTAACTCTTTTATACATAAATACTTTATCATTCTGCAAACCCTTTTGTTTGTTGGGAGGAAAGAGAAGGACAGATACTAAAATCTGTAGGCTCTTTTTCTATGAGATCTTTCTTCTGGCTTTAGCAGCTTAACTACAAATGGAGGCAAAAAGTAGAAGCAATGAATAATCTTAAGTACTTTTACTCCTGTTTGATCTTCCCTGCTCTTATGACACTTTTGTTGTTCTTTCCACCCTGCATAGATGTAGATGAATGTTTCCTCCAGCATCTACCCACCCATGAATCAATACCAGGAAAGGATTGTGGTTGCTCAGGACACTTGCATCAGTAGTATTTTGACTAAGAGTAGTGCCAGTCAGAGGAGTGCCCTGTGCTCAGGACACATCTGACTGCTCTTGCACTTGCTTTGCCAGAATATTAGGATTGCCTCAATATTTCATAGCTTCATGGCTCAGGAGAGAGAGGTACAGTTCCCTGTTCCTGGAGTCATCTTTTGTGCAGTAAAAGATGTGTAGCCTCACTTCTCCACTCTGTACAACAGAGAGCCTTGCAAGAGTAAAGTATGCCAAAGATTAATTGGTTCCCAGATAATCTCATGGTGACAGGGGCTATAATTTCAACAGATAAATCTGTGGGTTCTGGTTTTGACCATGAGTCCATGGCTTCCCCACTTGCGTGTTGGATTGTAAGAGTACACAGTAGAGGAAATGTTAATTTGAGCATGGAAGATTAGTCCTTTTGCCAGTGGCTCAGGAGAATGGAACTTAGTATTTGTGCATCGATGTGAACTTGTGTTTTGCAGAAATCTTTTTTCTTTATAGAGCAGTGGATACATTTTTCCTTCCAAAGGCAAACAAGAGAACAGTGCACTTATGACTTGTTGGTATTTGACTAGATTTTGAGAACTGACTACATTTCAAACTGTGCTAAGTAGTGCATATCACATATCATTCCCAATTCAAACTGCTTGGTTTCACTGCTTCATGATGTTCTACAGTTATTGATGTTTAATGGGATCATTCCCACAGTTAATAAGGAACTCTCTTTTTTTTTCTTCCTAGTCTTGATGTTTCCCCTTAGGAACAATTAAAGCTGACTCCTGATATTTTAACTTTTACATTGCCTTTTGATACTTTTCTAATCAGACAAGCTCTTAAGTAAATATTGTTGCTCCCTAGTGGTTTAGAAACCATAAGTCAGAACCTCAAAGACTGAAAATTTAGAACAAAATTCTTTTTCCTACATCTTCTGTTCCTAAATCTTTTAGGGCTTGTTAGCTACTATTCCCAAGGTCTTGCTGAACTATAACTACTAAATTATTTTTTTCTCACAAAGTAACTCACTGCCTGAGCAGCACCTCGAGTAAAATATTAGGTATTGCAAAAACTGACAATGTTGATTGTGCAGGGCACTGCTGGTTTATTGTTCCCTGTGCCAGTTCCAAACATTCAGTGGTGTTGGATATTGCTCAGAGGCTGATTAAAATATTGACATGTTCATCCTCAAGTTGTCTACACAAGACAAAAGTACACAGGTTGAAATTGAGGCAGACAAAATGGCCCTGCTGTGAGCTTTCCTGTGTTTAAAATCTGGACTCTATGTGGAGCACACTGAGTGCCCCCCTTGCATGTGCATTCTCTAGCAGGGGAACTGAGGTCAGGACAAGTACCACTGTGCTTGGGAAAGATCATTTCCAGTCTTATGCTGAGGGCATGTACAGCTATGGTAGCCCATGACGGGGATAAATCCTGTGCTGCTGCAGCTGTTGGCACATTAGTTTTCTAATGGCTGACATGTCTCAGGCCCAGCTACTGCTGAATTTGTTCCTTGGGACCATTCAGCAGATCTATATTGGGGATTTTACTTGTAACTTGAGAGAAAGCATGATCCTTCTGCATTTTACGCCCTCTTGGAGCAAGGGCTGGATGAATTTTCTATCTTCCTTTGCAGTAGTTTCAGGAAATGTTTTGTTCCTGGTGATGCTCCATCAGAGTTGCTCTGAGGAGACGCTCTGGCTGACACACAACACACACTTGCTCCAGAAATGCTTCTGCCAAATGCCTTGCCACTGAGTTACTGCTCCTGAGTGCCAACTGTTTGCTTTTTGTAAGGTGGGGAAATGCTGGGGAAGGGAAGCATTTGGTGAATCACAACTCCCACGCCTTTGCATACCCACTGATTATCAGCCAAGATACTTTCACCCTTACTCACACCAGATACCACCTTTACTCCAGAATCTTTTCCATCCATCCTGTAGGCTGTCATGCACAAAGGAGATGAGAGACTCTGGGGCTTCTCTGAAAAGACAGATGGCTGACCTGAAGCAATAAATATGTGTGTGCCTACATCAGACATTCAAGTTACCTTAGTGACTTCTGTTCTCTTCTGTTCCTGCTGTCAGCTGCCATCACCAATGCAGGGGTGACAGCAGAAAGAGGACTGAGTTACCCATCAATTTGGCTGTAGGAATATCTTGCAGCTTGACAAGAAGCAGTATCAATTTTTTAAGTGGCTGCTTTGAAAAGCTTTCTCAGCTCTACTAGCTTTCAGTGGGACTGTGCTAATCCTGCATCTGATGTATATTTTATAGTAAGCCAGAAAGGATATTTGGCTAGTGGCAGGAACTTGTTGCAGTATGGCCTATTTTAAGCACCTTAAAGTATGTGCTGACAGGTGTAAGACACTCTAAAATAGCTTGATTTTAAGATTAATGTGTGTTGATGCCAGACAGGACCCATTCAATTATTTGTCTGAACTCTTAGACACTAGAAAAATTGTACTCCGTGAAGCAGATTGTATTGTGTTTGTACTACTGGTGTAAGTGGTTAAAATCCAGGTTTCTTAAAGATAGAACAGGTCTGAGAGAAGTGCTTCCTTGGTCTGCATAGAACTGACTGTTAGAAGTGAGACTGTATAGCATGCAGTAAGCAAGTCAGCTGCTTCTGTGGCCCCTCAGAAGTGAAGGGGATGAGATGGGTGCTATTTGTACCACTGAGATTTGAGGCAGCAGTACAAGATCCTCCAGGGTGGAGGCAACACGTGGGGAGACCCACAATCTGGAAACACCAAGCCTGAAGCTACAAAGGTGGATCTGAACCATTCTGCTGGGCCAGACACAAAGCATCTTCCTAGATGTAATGGAAGGATATTTGTCCTATACTTTGAGTTGGTATCTGGATGCCTAGTGAAATGATGGGCATTAACTGGCCAAATCCCACTAGGCATATCTTGTCCTCAAAGAGGGCTGAATCTGCTATATAAAATAAGTATTGCTCAAATATGAATAGAGCCACTTCAGTTGGGCTGATGACGTTGAAGTCTGGTAGAAGGGACTGCAGCTGGCTCATCCTTTGAGGAGGCAATGCCAGGCAGGAGTTTGTCACTAAATAAGTGACTGATACTATTCCCTCCACCCTGTTCCCCTCCTTCAAGCTAAAGCTTTCCATGGAAATTTTAGCTGCGTTGGCTCTGGCTGAGATTTCAGTCTTAGAAAAATCCTTGCACTTCTTGCATTCAGGTCTTTAATAAAACACAGCAGTGAGCCAGCCCCTGTGAGCTTGCAGTCTGGTTAGCGTGGCCTTCCAGTGATTGATGGATAAAAAGTTGGCCTTGGCCCCCAAGGTGGTGGCTATTTTCTTTATGGTCATGTCTAGTAGTCTCCAGGGTGTTCAGATTACAGAAAGGGGGTGACTCAGCTATATCAACATCTGAACTGCCTTACAACATTGTCTCTTCATTAACCATATAAAGAGCTTGAGCAAACTGGGAGTGGAGCTCAATGCCTGCTGTTAGCTGGGTCAAATCTTTGCCATGGTGAGAGGCAGCTTCTTCTCCCTAACTCAATGATAAACCGTTAACAAGTTTGACTGGCACCAAGGATTAGAAACCTTTGTTTTGGATAGAAATTCAACATTAGAAAACAGAAAGAGTCAAGATGCTTATTTTGTTCAGAACTGACAGAAAATTTCAGGATGTGCTTCTGACTTTTTTCTCAACCACAGAGTAGCATTTTATTTTACTCACAGCTTTATTTAATATGATGGGCTACTCAGGCTTTAAAGAGTTGGTTTAGTAAGAGCCAGGTCTTCAAGAATGTGCAGAAGTTCATACTGGGTATCTGTGGCAGAGCTAGAAATAAAACCCAAGTCTCCAGAGACTTGGTCATCATCACTGTAAGGCAGTTCTCAAGGTGCTTTGTTTTCCTGTGTTATATGAAAAGAAGGCTAGAGTGTCTGCCTTGACAGAGTTTTTCCTTTTGCGAGGAGCGAGGGGAGCTTCATTCCTTCCAGTGACGATGAGAATTGCCTCTGTGTTAAAGTCCATAAACTGCAAGAGATTAAGCTGAACATTATGTACAGATTAGAAATGTAACTTTGCCCAAGAACTAAAGATGCAGGACAAAGAGTCGTGGCCTTGGCAGCAGCCTGGAACATACAGCAAGTACTTACGCTGGGTGTGGGATGTAATGCCATTACTTACTACCATTGCAGTAAAGGCTTCGAATCTGTCTTGCAACAATTGCTGGAGGCTTCCTGGGAGCAGAGAATTTGACAAGGCCATAGGGGAACACTGGGATTTCTCTAAACCAAACCAGCCACTTATTAGCCATTGCCTTAAATCTCTAAACCTGCTCTGCTCCCCAAGCTGAATGCGTTCCACTGCTTCAAGCGACTCATGCAGCTTAGGCACTTGAATTAGAAAGCAGGAGGCACTCTTTTTTTTTTTTTTTTTTTTGTCTGGGAGACAGAGGTACAAACACACCTAGTACAAACTGGGTTTTTTTTTCTCTTCACTGTGTCTGGGTGGGGAAGAGTTGTTTTTTTTTTTTTTTTAATAGGAATGAAAAAAGATGAGCTGTAATTCTTTTTCCATTTGGAATTCGAGGGGGTAGAAATCACACCTCTAATAAAAAAGGAGAAAAATATGTTATTGGACCTGTTGAGGACATGAAAAATTTCTTACTTTTCAGTTCAGTTTCAACAGCTGAGCTTGGAAAAAAATCTGTAGAAGAAAGAAACATTGTTCTAAATGAAGCCATTTCAGGCTCTAAACTTGGAACTTTTCCCTTGAAAAATGTTACAGTGAAACATCTTGAGAAATTTGAAACTTAAGACTCATCTGGAATAACTCCTATGAATATTTTCATTTTTAATGAGGTCTCTATTTGCTCCAGTGTTTTAGTGAAATATTTAGAAATAACTCTTATGCCCCTAAAAAAAGTGTCTTTTCTGTGCATTCAAACCAATTGTTATTCAAAGAAGGTTTTCTATGAAGGCAGAAGATATGTCAAGGTATGTTTGCATTAAGGAGCACTTAAAATTCAAAGCCCCACTCAGTCATTCTGATCAACTGGGTGATACTATACTCGAGACTGCAAAGACCAGCATGCTTGAAGGCTCAGTGCTTTTTTTTCCTTCTGTTCTTAAATTTCTGGCTATAAACATCACAGAAATTGTTGCTATGCTTTGAATACTCTTGGGTATTGGAACTTGATCAAACTAACTTTCCCATCAGTCATCCTCAGGTACCCAAAGTACTTCAGGCCAGTGTGGGGAAAGGTTCCTGGCTAGGGCAATTCGGAGCATCTAGAGCAGGTTTCTGCTATGCCTTGCCCTGTGGAGTGGTCTCTTTCTCTAAGTGATTGGAGGAAGATTCTGGCTGGCTGCATTAGATCTCTAGACGAACGTGATGTGATAATCTCCCTGTGAAATCCTGGCTTGCTGAAGTGATGAGAGTGTCCCTGTTGACATCCATGCACCCAGGGTTTCACCTACAGTGACTGAGCGTGACATTTTTATTCCATCCAATTCTTTTGGGGGCTCTGTTTGTTAAAAGCACAGCCACAAGGAAGATGTCTGGCACCATGCCTCCTGGGTGACATCATGGACTGTGACTCTTAAAAGGCCGCTATGTGCATGGGAAAGAATTTGATCTTGTACAAACAGGACAGCCACACGCAGTTATTGTCAACTTATGTGTTCTGCTTCCCAGTGAATATATGCTCTTCAGTTGAGACGCATCCCTCTTGGTTTCACTTGCCAGCAGTTTTCAGCTGACATCATGGTTGCACGAAGGCAACACCAAGTAGGAACTGTATTAACCAGTTCCTTCATTTTTTTTTTCTCTGATCTTCCGATTTTATCCTCTTCTGTTCCTTTCTGTCTACTGTTTTATGTAAAACACTTAGAGTAGAAGCATACTGGGGGGTTGTTTTTACTTGTCATTAGTTGAAGACACTGTAAGACTGTAAGCATGCAGGCAGAGAGAGTGGGACTCTGAATGGTGGTGCGGGGGATGATGGGACTATGGTTCTTAAAGTTTTTAGACCAACCATGCTGCCATTGTCTGTCTAACCTTCCCCCAGGTTGCCATCGGGCAAGAGGTAGAAGCAGGACCCTGTGTGACATTTGACGTGTGCTATGAGACCAGTCTGGTCACACAGTTAAGGGGGTGACTGTAAAAATCCCTGATGAATTACATCCTTTGCCTCAGAAGGGCCTGTGGATGTCTCAGCTGCCACAGAGGGAGCAGTGCTCCATGCAGCCAGGGATGCTTGGTGTCCCATGGCTCTGTGGTGAGCTGGTAACATGCTCTTGTCTGGGTACCAGTGGTGGGATATCAATGGAAGCTCTGCAGATCATGGCTTGGGCAAGGCTAGATTAAAGTATTAACTTGCAAAGGCTGTGAATTCCATTAGTCAGACTCAAAAATGCAAAGCAAAATTAGTTTGAACCAATAATAGGAGAAAGCAGAAACTTTTCTACACTTAAGAGCATAAGAATGGTTCTGCTGTGTCGGATCACAGGTCTGCCTGGCTTGGTATCTTGTTCCTAGCATGGTCTGGAGAAAGCATAAAAAATAAAGCATGCATGTAGCAATACTTCCCCCAGATACTCTCCAAATCTCTAGCAGTTGTGGCCGGGAGACTTCCTGAGCCAGAGATGGTTTCTTTGTGTTTATTAATTCTCATTTTGATTTCAGAAAACATTTATGCTCTTCTCCAGCATAGGAAATTGCAGAGGGTCCTGGGCTGTGGAAGCAGCAGTGTAACTAGCCTGCCCGAATGCAGCACGGCCTCCTGGGCAGGACTGCTAAGCAGTTATTCTGCATGCAGGTCAGCTTGGTCAGGCCGCTCTTCCGCCGTGTGAGGCTGTTGTTTGCCTGGCAGCCTGACTGTGAGGACAGCTTGTGATCATGGGGTGCAGGAGGTGCCAGGCTGCCTGTTCCTGCCTGTGGTGCCCGTGCAGGTCTGAAGGGTCAGTGAGGGAGGTAGAGAAGGAGACACTTCAGCCTTGTTCAGGAATATCAGTCAAGGAGACAGCAGCGCCGTTGGCTCTTAAACTGGTAAGTAAGGAAACCCAGGCTGTGGTATATCTATCACCATAATTGACAAGACTTCTCTCTGCAGAGGCTGACTTAGCTCTTGAGTTAGGAAACCCAGTTTACTGCTGCCACAAGCAGCCACGTGTGTGCTCCATCTCTTCATGAAGTTACCTTGGATGCCCTGGCTTTCCATGTCCGTAAGATGGAACATGATCAGACTTTGGCTTTCACCAGGGCAACATCATCCCCAACACTCTTACAGGCACTTTGCAGTTCAGACCAAGTCTAAGTTACATTAGGCATCACAGGCTGAAGCCAAATATATGTAGGGATGCTGCCAAGCAATAACCCTTGCCGTATCCCTGGACTGCACTAGAAGTCACTTTTGTTCTGCACTGAGTCTGTTCCAGTAACTAACTGGCAGTTAGTAAAGAAATATGTCACTATTAAAGATGCCACTAAGCCCAGCCCATTTGTCTGCTGATGGAGATGCTTCTTGTCTGGCTTCCTCATGAATCACAGGGAAAGTGAAAACTTACTTGCCAGGCCTCCTACTCAAATTTTTCCTGAGAATATTAATCTAAGGTCCTGACACTGTTCTTCAGAAGCCTCCTAGGTAGCTGAGCCAAGAGAACAGGACGGACTTCAGGAGCTGGTCCAGTGTCCTGCAGCTTCCAATCTTGTTTGCACCATGAAGTTTCCACTGTGGCTTTGCAAGACCAGGGAGAGTCCAAACACCAAACTTACTAGTGCATAAGACGCAGTTCACTGGTTTCAGTGCATCACACTGAGGTCGGCGGGATCCAGGTAGAGGCACACTTTTCCTCTCTATCCAAACTGTCATGTGACGCAAGGAGCTTCAGGTATGAATCCCAGAAGCACTGTGTACCACTGTTTTTTCCAGTGTAATCACTGCCAAATCAGCTCTATTTATTACTCTGTTTATCTGTCTCTAGAAGAGGTACAGTATTATTTACTTCTCAGTATGAATTCACCAGGCTTTATGAGGAGCTGTGGAGTGGGAATTCGGGGGTGGGTGGGGGGTGGAGGGTGGAGGGTGGAGGAAAACAATTCATACCATTATTATTTGATTTTGTTTAGCTAGGAAAAATGTTTGCAGGGCTGGAAAATACGACCTGGCACTTAAGGTTTCATTTAGCAAATGGGGGTGAATAGCTGGGAGACGAGGGAACTGGTCTCTTTTCCTGGTTTTCAGAACACGTAGGCAAGAATTTGCCTGTCATGTTCATCTTTGCTTGCCTTGCTAGATATTAAGGTCTTGCTGTACTGAGCACTGAGCTGACAAGTGAGCACAGTGGTTGCTTGCTTTGTTTTGCTGCTGGGAGGTCACTGCTTCCTGGTAGAGCAGCAGCAGTGTGTGTCCTTCCCCAGCAGCTCCAGTTCCTTATCCAAAGTAACTGGTGCTATTTCCTAGTGAATGTAACATCAGCAGGTCAGCAACACCTGGTCTACATGCCTAAGAGAGCTCTTCATACACTAGGCTGGATATATCAGTGCCTGAGGAACAGATGTTCTCTCTTTTGTGCTGTCCTTGCTATGGAAAGAGCTGGGACGACAGCTCTCTTAAATCACTGAAGATCTTGCTTCCTGTGAGAACCAGGTCCTGGCTTGGAGATGGCTAAACAGATGAGAAATATCAAGAGGAGAAAGGAGGAAGGAGAGGCCCTGAGAAAGGAGCTGATTTCTCCGTAAGCCCTTTCCTCGGGTAAGTGGCAATGTGAAGAAGAGAGCCCACATCTCCCGAGGGTCTGTCTACCTTTAAATTTCCTTGGCTGGTTGCTCATAGCCTGGGTTACAAGGTGACTCTACACCCCTTGTCCCTGTTACAGTACTCAATTCCTGGTGTATATCATCTATTTTGAAACCAAGCAGGACTGATGGACCAAGTTCAAAGACACTTTTGCCTACAAGTAGCATCCAGTTTACCTACAATAGCTTATGTTGTTGCTGAGGAAAAGGACAGGTCTTACTCTGCAATTCTGACTGTCCGAGGGTGAGGTGATGCTCTCCCCCATGATGGTGTGCTGCAGGCAGGGCGAGGGAAGCACATCTCCAAGCTGGAGACTAGCTGGGGCTTTCCAGGGAAGCCAGAGCTTTGCTGGGAAACTCAGAGCAGTTTGGCAGATGCTTGGGGGCTGGAAGAGGTGCCCAAAGGAGAAAGGCAGGAGCTGATTAGTGTGGAGAAGAGGGAGGCCAAGGCCAAAGTACCTGGGATGGAGGAGGCAGCCTGTACTCCATCAAGGGACCTAGCTTACTTGTGCAGCAAAGGGAGTCAGGGTTCTGCAGCTCTCTTGTATTGCTTCTGGTCTAACTCTGCTTATGAGCTCAAACAGCTAGTAGAAAATGGATGATACAGAAGAAGCATCTTTGGAGTTGGAAGCAGCAAAAGCCTTGGCTTCTTCCACAGCAAATGTTTCTGGGAATGAGGATGGAAAAAAAATCAGCTGGTTTAGCAGTGCACAACTGGGAGCAGGGACCCTGCCAGTTCCTCCCTCCTTGCTGTCACTGCAAAGGAAAGCAAAGGAATGAGTTTAAAGGGATTTCACATGATGCAATTGCATCTTTCTTGAGGTTTGGGAGGCAGAGGCCTTGCTGATGTCTGTCTTGCTTGCATCCGATGCAGATCGCCCCTGAGGGCCACGTGCTGCTTGCTGTCTGCCTGTGCAATCCAGCTGCAGTTTGACCCAGATAAAAACCACTGGTCTAAGAAAACCAAGGAACTGAGCTGCAGCTCTGATGAATGAAGCACCTATCTGCATGTGTGGCACTGGACAGCTTAGTAGGAACCTGTGGAAGGGAATAAATGGGATTTGCTCTTTTGTTAGTGCTCACCGCTCTCTTCCTGCCATCTCTGTAACCTGGTAGTGCCCCCATGAAGCCTAATTCAACGTATAGTCCTCTCAGCACTTCTGAGTACGAATGTCCTGTGTCACCTAAGCTGTGCAACTCCTACAAATGCCTGGAAAACACACCTCCTGAGTGTGGCTGAGCTGGCATTCATAGGAGCATTGTGTTCATCAGCGAGCAGCTTGCAATATTTAGACCACAGTCTTTGGTGACTGAATACAAAGCTGAGATCCTCATCAAGTCCTCCTGTTCAGGAGCTGCCTCACATCAGAAGCATGGACTGATTGCAATACTTTCTATGTTGTGCTATTATAACTCTTCCATCTGATGTGGTATGTGCCCAGCATGGCTGCTGCTAGGAAAGGAGGCTGCTGTTTAAGGATTTGGATGCAGCTGTGGCAGAAGAGGTCCCAAACCTCCACAACCTGGCTCCATCCCTCACTATACCCAATAAGGCAAGCCCAGAGCACAGGATTTACTTTATGGCTGAGGTCCCCCACCAAATCCACATAAGAGAAGGCAGCATCCTCCCATTATTAGGTGGTTAGCTTATTCAAAGATGGAGACAGGCCTTTTGCCTTGGCTGCTCAAACCCTTCCCTTGCTGGGAGTGTGCCCAGACAGACTGCAGAGCAGCTCTAGCTCTTCCAGCCCAACAATTGCTGCGTGCAAGAGGCAGGGAGAGCTCAGCACTGCACCTTGAACACCTGCCTGGTCTGAAGGGAGGGCTCAGTCCCAGCTCCTACTCCATCAAAGGGACTTTATACTAAGTCTATACATTTGAATGAGAAACACCGAGAACAGCCTTTCTGCCCCCTTCATAGCCTGTTGCCTGGTACTGCATGCTCCTACCATGCGTGTTTAAACCCTCTTCAGTGAAAAAGAGGATCTCAAGGAAGATATCAGAGCAAGAAGTATGTAAGCATCTTCACCTCATAGGGCTTTTGACTGGCACAGGGATCAGTCTGACAATGACTGTCTGACACAGTGAAAGATGTGGACAGAGAGATCTGTGAGTAGCTAACTTGTTTGGAAACGGTTTCCTGGTTGTTTGCTCTTGAGATGACTCTGTTGGCTTAACTAGAGGGGTCACTGCCTTCTGAGCATGAGGGGAGGATCATCAGTGCAGCCTGCGTCCTCTGGGTGACAAGAAGGAGCGATATTTCAACAGACATCTTTCCCTTCTCTCTTAATAGTATAAGACGATCAGGGCAGCTGTGCTTTGTAGTTTCTGGTCTAAACTCATGCCACATTTATTTTGAAAGCTTTCCTGTGTTGAATGCTTGTGGTCTCGCCTGTAAAACTGTGCTTTCTGAGATTCTTGCTCGTAATGGTCTTCTGTACTTTCTTTCCTTGGTGGTTGACACTCTCTAGTTTTGCTTCTAGGTTTGCTTTTGCTCTCTCCCCCCGCTTTCTGCATACCATCATTGGTAGCCTTACGTTTGCTTGAACCTCTCCCAGCTGTTAGGATGACTGATGTCTGAGCAGCACACAGTCGACTGAGGGCCATGTGCCTGCAACACTGTGTGAATGAGGCTCTTTGTAAGTCCACTATTCAGTACTCCATAGCAGGCTGGAAAAGAAAGCAAGCCTTAATGTAAGGCCACAGAGAAAACATTGCACTCAGATTTTTTTTTTTTTTTCTTCAGGTTCAACCTGTCCACTATTTCCTCCAGTCTGCATGCGAAGAAAAGCCCTCCATGTCAGTGGGTGCATACAGCAACTCTCTCAAACAGATTTGAGTTAGTACCTGGGAGGTCCGTGGGTTCCCTTTGCATCTGGGCCTGGTTCTGCCACCTCAGGTGACACCACGGTGGGTGCATAGCTAAGCAGTATCCATGGACTTACTCTGTGTAAGTAAGGACGGCAGAAGGATGGAGGCATAGTAGGCAGTAACTGCACCATTAAAGGTTGAGTGATAAAGGTATTCACACAGCTTCGTATTGTAGTCAGATGTGTGAAGAGGGAAAAGTACTAACGGAGACTGTAGGATCTAGGTAGTTTTTCTCCCTAGATTTCTTAAGAACTGTTATTTGAAAACCTTTAGATTTAGCAAATCAAAATAAAAAAAAAGAAATAGATTTTTTTTTAATTGCATCTAATTGATAATCTGGATGCTTTAGAGAAAAATAAGTCTTAATGTGAAAAATATCTATTTTGGTCAGAATAAACATTTTCCACTGGAGTAAAGACAGATGGAACATTTTGACCCATTCCTGCAGCAATGTCTCACTCCTGACTGCATGTAGTTAGTTTGGAAGAATAAGCTTATTTAAGGGTTCAGACTATTAAAAACATCTGCTTTCCCATGTATCCTGAAACATTGCAGTACTTGAAAATGGAGAACATGTATCATACTCGTCCTAGCCACCATAAAACATCGGCTCCACAGTTTAAATTGTGGGATTTTAATTATGGTGTGGATATATTATTCAGTCCTATGTAATGCACTTTTGGTTATGGTGCTGTGATCTCTTTTCCTTGGTTGGAACTGGGCCAGCTGACCATATTTGCAGTGTGTGGCCAAACATCAAATGCATCCAAATAAGCAAAGTAATCACTTCCAGACTAAACACATTTCAAATTTGTTTAAAGTATTGAACAAACTTCATCACTGGGAGATCTCTCTTCTGTGACATCAAGCTATGTTGATGTGTCAACTGCTGATGCCAATCTTTTTCTTGTGTTTAGGTCTAAAAGCACTGAGTCCCCTGAACTCCTCTGAAATCTTCCTTTGACTGCTGTAACTCTTGGCTGAAGGCCAATCTCTGCCTTACGTCTGAGCATCTTAAGTATTAATAGCTGTGTCTTCAGTGGCCCCTGTGGAGCAAAAAGTTATAATAGTTATCCTCTTTCAAATGGGAAAACTGGATCATGAACAGACAATAATCCTCATCTGTTTAGCTTGGAATGATGTGGGGGAAGCTGGTGACAGCACCAGAGAAAAGCAGAAATGTGGCATTAGTTGAGTTCGCTACAAGACCCTTACTTTTTTAGCAAAACTGTTTGCTGGTGGTGGGAAGCAACAATGCTTCAGATCTCAGCTGTGCTGGAAAAGCAGGTAGAGCCCATGTGCATGTGTGACTTCTGTCCCTTCCTACTGATACAGTTTCATGGTTATGATGTTTTTTAGGCTTTTTTCTGTTTTGATGTTTAGTCCTGTTGTTATCCTGACAGCATGCTCCTCGCTTCTTCTTGCTTTCTTTGCCTTTTTATTTAATTCTCCAAAGCACTGAGGTAGGAGTCTCTACATTTATATTGTGTTTTGGAGACAGAGCAGTGAGCAGCAAGAGCTTCAGCTGAATGGCACATGCTCTACATCCATTCAGGTGCTGATCTGATTGTGTCTCATACTGGTATGTCTGGCACCAAAGGCAGTGAGGATGTCCAGTGCTTGCAGGGTCTCTTCTAAGTAGTCCCACAGCAAGAGGGCAGCAGTGCCACTGTAGATGTTGGCTGGGAGATGTGATGCTTGGCTAAAGCTCTGCTCACATTACAGAACGGGTACAACACTATGGCCCTCCCGCCTACATATATGCTTTTTTGCTAATTTGGCTGTCTTCTTGCTGGCTACGTTTCTGCGGTTCTGGAAAGAGTTTATAATGCATCTGTGGTCCTTAAAGATTCTCTGGCTCCTTGTTTCTCTGGAGTGAAGGGTACTATTAAATATAGCCTCCCACCAAATTCCAGTGACTAATCACACACAGACCATAGTCCCAAACCAGCCATGACTCAGACACCAACGACCCTCTGAGTAATGCGGCAGGAAGAGCTAACGCGCTTCTTCCCTGGCCTTGCACAGGCAATGGGAATGCTGAATAAGAGCAGATCAAATAACAAGGCTGGTTCCTGAGCCAAAAAAAAAAGGTGCCTGCAGTCACTAGGTATTGTCCAATGTTAATGCTAAGCTTTCACATGGCCACAGCTGAAGCACGGTGAAGGAGCTGAACATGGATGCTGTAAAGGTCTGGGGCAGTCAGCTGGCTGGCAGGGTGACAGGAGAAGTTCCCATCGTGAAGCTTTCCTTTGAGTTTTACAAGGTGTTTAAGCACATACCTCAGGGCAGAAAGGAGGTCTTGGGCCCAATGACACTGTTTTGTGTTTAAGGTTAGGCATAAGTTTGAGCATCCTACTGGAGCAATGTTTGGATGAGAGTTAAAGGATGAGTTCCTGATAGAGCTCTTTCCCACCCAGAGTTACAGTTTTCATCTTAAACTTAAGTTCTTTACAAATGAACCCTGCCTTCCCCTTTTAAAATAATTTATCTTGAATAGCAAGGTAATTGGGTCATTTCGACCTGCTACTGTAATGTTTGTGCTTGCTGCAATTTTTTGTACACTCAAAAGCATAATTTTTTTTGATTGCACCTAAATAGTAAAGGCCACATTGAAATGGATAGCATTCACTTTTTTTCAAAATCATTTGAATACATGAATGAGGATGGAGAGTTTGTGGCAAGTTGCCGTGTTTATGAACAAACGGGCTCAAAGGAATTAGCTTCCCAAAGCAACTGCAGCTGTTAAAAAGTCCTTCTAAATGTTTCTTGCTTTTCTGAACACATTCCTATTAGTGTGTTTAGTTAGAAAAATACTTTGTCTACTGAGAAATGTCTATTCTGTTTTTTCAGAACCTGAAGTTTTGAAACTTAAAACAAAAAAATAAGCCTGCATTTATATTCCAAGAACAATCAAGATTTTCTTTAAGAAAGGGCTTTCCTCAAAGTTTTTATTTTGTTAAGAACAGGGCAGTCAGAGATGAGGCTGGATGCATAGTTTTGTCATGTTTATGAAGTCATGAAATCATCTGGATACAGTATGGAAACCCTCAACGAAAAACTTTTTGAAGTCTCTTTTTTAATATAATCATCCAGGCTTGCTCCACTAAACTATGTATTTATTGGATTTGGATGGAAGATGAGGAAAGAATCAAACTGATATTGTTGAATTTAAATGTATTGTTAAGATTGCATTGCTTTAGGGATGTTAAATTGTGAATGTTAATTGTATGCACTTTTCAGTGTCTAATTGCTACTTCTACAATTGATTCACAACCATCATGTGTATCAAACAAATGAACTAGAGAGCAATGTCTGTTCAATGTGTGCTTAAAACAACATCATGGCATGCTCTTTTCCTTTCTTAAGTATCAGGGAGCAAAGAAACAGAGTACACTGTGTGCGTGGACTTGAGTTTGCAATGCGTCACTCATGCTTGACTTCATTGGCATCAGTTCCTTAATTACCAAGTGGGAATATGTTTGTCAAATGAAATATAAAGTTTTTGTTTCTGTTGATTTTTGGGGGGGGAAATTTTAAAAAACTTTCTAGTGCTCTCAAATACCCTCATCTTTTTAACACTCTCCTTTATCTCATTATAGTCTTCAACTTTGGAAAAATTATACCCCCTTGAGAGTTAATTTAAAGAAAAACTCCTCCTCTGCTGTCACAGACATCAGAATCTTTGGAAAGACGCTGGACAGCACATCTGTACAGGCCTCACTGATTCATTTGCCATTAACTTTTCAGTGTTTTAAAGCACTTCTAAATAGCAAAAGGAAAAGTCAAATAATAGTAACAAAACCTGGGGCACCACTTAGTATGCATCATCCCAGGATGAAGAGCTTCACCCTGGCTCTGTTGCTGTGTATCTCTATTGCTGCTAAACACCGGTGTACGGAATAATTCAACATGTGGTGTATCAGTGACCTGCCCTTATTATCGTTTACCTCTCCCCAGTCTTTGTCTCCTATAAAGTTATTGATAATGTTTTTAACTGTTCTTTTAAAAGTCTGATATGTTATAATACTGTTACTTGCAGATGTGATGATACCCACTCTGATAACAACAGTTATATTAGATGGGCCCAAGGGTCCATCTTATGTAGCATCATGTCTACAGCTGTGGCCATGAGTTGGATGCCTGGGAAAGATGAAGTTCAAGGTTGGTATATGTGATATTTCCCCCGTATGCTCTCCTGCCCTTCAGCAATTTTCAACCCAGGAACTACTTGAGTCTGTCTATCTCCAGGTTCTTACATGCTTCTTTACTACTATGTCTCTGCCTTAAAATTTTTCAGATATCACAGATACACCTAGGAGAGTGTATATTTCCAGGCTGAGCAGAAGAGTTCATTTAAGCTTCTGATTAGTGTGACTTTCCTTCAGTTTTCTCACATAGCAGGGTCACAGCAGCTGAGTCTGTAACAGGAATTACACCTCTGTAAATATTTCCAGAGAAGCCCTTGAAGTAAACTACTTGAAATGATATAATGAAAAAAGAACGTGATAGCTATAATGTTTTATTTCTTCCTGTTTGCCAAGCCAAAAGAAGCTGGAAAAGACAGGAGGAATGCAAACAGAAATATACAGGAGTGTGACCATTTTTGATAGTGACTTTGTGCTTCGTGTTGGGAAGTTTTCTGCTATCAGCCCACTTCAGGATAGCTGGTGACACCTCGTGTTCCCTGCATACACAAACTGTTTACTGGATTCAACACCATGAGTATGACCCTCAGTAATCAGTAGAGAAAGACTGATAGCAATGAAATGGTGCCAGTTTACACCAACTCATCTTTGGTTCTACGATTAATCTCTGCTTTTGTTTCTCTTGAGCCAGTGCTGAAATTGCCAATCAGTGAAAGAACTAATTAGCAGGACAAAACACTTTCATGGAGCAATTATTTCCCCACTTCCCAACACTGCTGATAGTGTCAGAGAAGGCCATGTTTTCTGCGTGTTATACAAGTAGCACATGGGTTTGAAGTGTTTCAGTTTCTTGTAATCCAGATATACAATAGTGTAACTATCTTCAATTGTGCTCTGCAGGGAAAAGAGACGGTCGAAGAGTAGAAATGCATTCCTTACTACAAGATGGGAAGTAACCTGGGATGTTTTCCAATGATCTGTGCCTGAAACTGAAGCCAGCCAATGACTGGAGGAGAGTTCCCAGTCTCTTGAAGTCCTCCATCTTAATCTAGGCTTGGGGGGTTGCTGGACTGTGACAGGTAAGGGAGACCAGAGCAAAGGTAACTGCTACCTGCAAAGCTGCTGTGGGAGAATGGCTTGTACCTGAGCTGAAAACTGGTCAGGAACTGGCGGATCAGTGCCCAGAAGCAGCCCTGCAGATGGTCTGGAGGAAGCAGCTGAAAGCAAACAAACATTGGTTTTGTATTGTTTCCAAGAACTGGCTAGGTCACCTCCTTATCTGTGATTTATGTATTTCATGAATAGGCTGCTCAACTATCTGGATGAGAGGACTTACTGCCTTGGAATTAAAGCTGGGAAATGCTTTTGGAAAAACAGAAGATGTGCTGGATGAGGATAGTGTTGTCCCTCTGGCCTGGCAGGTTTGTATAGGTTTTTTTTCCATTAAGAGAAATTGATTGTATTATTTGGAGAGAGGTATTCCTTGGAAAAATAATGATTTATTTACATGCCATGTACATGATGTCCTGTCGCTATGATCTCAAAAAAACCCCAAAGTTTCCTTGTCAGAAATCTCCAACGTTCTTCAGCAGGCTCTGTGCCCTAAAAGCTCTGTCTGTCTTCCTCCTTATACAGGCTTCTTCCTTTAGGCTTTCTCCTTTGCTTAGGCACTTGAAAGACATGTTGCCTTGCCTTTATTTAGGTCTGTGATTGTCTCTGGATCTCAGAGTCAGTCATTACCAGTGTCCAAAGTAATTCTATGTTTATAATATTCTGGAAGGACAGAGATTTAGCTCTGGAGTGAAACAAGAAGACATTTCTACTGACTTTTGTGTTTGACTCTCTGGACTGTGTATATATGTTTTACTTTTTACCAAATAGTAGATTTTTCACCCCGTGTGGACTTTAGAATAAGATCAAAAGACAGGCATGATGAAGGACAATTGGATTAAAACCAGTGTTTTGTTGAGGTAATGTAAGGCTTCCTTCTGGCCTTAGTCTCTGAATTTATAACTGAAGGACATGCGGTGCCTAGTGTCAAGGCTGTAGTGGAAAATAGCTAAGTGTGGAGGACAACAAGAATGTAGCACTGAATTGTGAGAGAGACTCTCCTATAGCAGGGTGGGATAATCTGGTCCAGGTGGGAGCACATGTGCTACCCACAGTGTTTCAGAGCACCCTTATTGCATGAATGATGTTACATTACATTATTGCATGAGCAGACTATGCTCATTCATTTCAGCTCTGTTCTTAGGGCTGACAATAGTGAGAAACTTTGTGCTAACCACACCTCCCTGGGGATTTCTTGGCTGTTTGTGTAATCCCTTACATGCTGGACCAGATGATCTCCAGCAACATGGGGCCTTCCCTTCCTAGGGCGGCTGCTGTTTGCTCTGGGATTTCCCAGCATATTCAGGCAGCAATGAGTCTACTTCTTGTGTGGAAGGCTCAGATCTGCTGTGGATGCACGAATTGATTGTATGGCATATGCGCAGCCCTCCAAGAGCTGGATTTCACTGACCTGCCATTCACCATTGTGCAGGTCTGTCAGATACTTGCTGAAATCTAATGACAAAAATCTTAAATGCCCTTCAGACTCAGTCTGTGGGCAGGAAAAAGGCACAAATGTAAAGAAATATGACCGTACCTCTTTAAATCCTACAGACTGCAAATTGTGACTGATTCATATTCTGTGGTGCCACCTGGCCCTACCTGAGCTGCAACAGAAGGAAATTTGCCTTGCAATCAGAGTTATATGTGTATCTATTTCTGTCAGACCAAGCGGGAAAACCTTTGGCTCCCATTCAGCAGGTTGAGAGAGATGACTCAGTCACCAAACATAGACTCCCACCTGAGGTGGTCACCCTGCCCCAGTACATACAGTATTTGACACAAAGATTGATTTCTGCTGGCTTACTTACTGGGGATTTTTTGTTGCATATTGCAAAATCATGTCCTGTTAATCCCAACAGCTTCTGTTCTCTGCTGTGCACCATGGTGTGAGCTAGACCTTCGTTACTTTCTAACATGTGATGAGGAATGGGCAGGTTCTAACCTACTTGCACGATCTCAGACTCCTTGTCATTCCCAGGTTCCAGGGGACATTTTTCCAAACATTTCATCTCTTATGTATGGCCTTCAACAGGGGACAAGATTTTCATAAACCCTTAGCAGCTGTGAGACATAAAATGGGATTTTTCCAAAGCACTTACCCTATGAACTCCACTTCTCTTGAAATTAGTGATGAATGATCTTGATTTCCATGGGTCAAGGTCAGAGCAACAATAGGAGTTCTGTAAAATCCCACACATGCAGCCAAGATTTCAGCATTCACCATCCTGAATTCTCTTTAGAGACAAGAAGGAAAATCCCAACAACAGACCCTAAATGAACGTAAAGTTTTCCCCATTCATTTCAGCACACAACATGGGAGCACAGAGCTCTTGTGAACTTGCCTGAATGTTCCTGCCCCCGTTTATCCTGTAAAACAGATATAAAAGAAATAATCTGAACAGAAGTTGATGAACTTTTCAGATATGTGAATGTGTGATCTTGAGTTAAATGAAACTTGGCATTGAATCATCAGGGCTTTTTGTGAATGGCCTCTGCTCTAAAATAGACATAGTGACATTAGTCTTGGGGGAAAGAGGTTTCTGCTAAAATTATCACCAGTAGCTGCCCTGGCCCTGAAATCTCTGTCATTAGACTTTAGAGTTAGATACAGAATTTGGGTCACTAGTGGGTATAGCATTCGGTAGATTATTCACCCGTTCAGTGGGCGTAGTATCTACAACCTGTGATCTAGACTCCCACCAGAATTCATCCCAGGCTGACTCAGCTGCCCATGGTTGTCTTCTCCATTGGCTTGAGGAATGACAGCCCGTGGGGTATGATGTTATATCACTTCCTTGCTGCTAGCTAGCCCAGAGGGCCCTTAGGCATGTTTGACTGGGCCCAGTTCCTGGAGAATGACTGAATTTCAGTTTCACTGCTCCTGGGTTCTATTCATTGAGTCCCAACTAGAAAATATTGTGTCCCCTCAAAAAGAGGTAACATAGCTTTTTCCTCTAGCTGATTAAAACAATTCAGTATCTTCAATATCACCCGGCTTGGTCAAACACTGAAGTCTGAGTGAAAACTCCATTAAAACCAGCTTTTATTTAAGTTCCCCATCTCCCAGATGTACCACTGCAAAGGCTTCAGCTGTCTAAGCAGGCAGAATAGAGCTGCCGCTCCCTGTCTGTGTGCAGTGTGTGTTCCTGGCTCTGCATGTCTGTGTGGTAAAAATAGCCATATTTTAAATCTATTGGAAATATTAAGAGCTTAATTATCATCTGCTTTGGAGCTTTTTTCAGCCAAGACGAAGGAGATAGATACAAAGAATTTGGCTGCTGTTCTCTGCTCCTGCACCACCCAGCCATAATGCAAGCTAAAGCAACTTGGTGGCTACTACATTTTTAGTGGCCCCTCTGGCAGGACGAGATTAGAGGGAATGCAGCTACTTCAGTACCCTCTTGTTCCAGATGTGTGTCTGTCTGTCCCCAACAGACCCCTTGGCTGTGTGTAGCTGTTGTAGGAGCTAGCTTTATATGAAAGAGAGAAAGTAAAATCTATTTATAGGCAGTCTGAGCGGCACATTATTCAAGGCTAGGTTGTTGACTCATGCCCATCTGATATCATTTAAAGGGTTAGATATTGCCAGCGAACAAAAATAAGTGCTGTTACTCCCTTCTAGTCAATAGAATTAACTGTTCTTAAACTGACATTTGCTTTTACAGCAGAAGCAGCATTGTGTCTCAAGGGTCCTGTTATATACATTGCTGAAAAGGTGCTAATCTGGATTTCCTTGGGATTATGGTGATGGAAACAAATACGAGGGCAGCAAAACTGGCAGAGAGCCTTCAGCTTTGTTGTCTGTCGCTTACGTTCATCTCTATTAAAAGGACCTGCAGAAATCAAGGGGGAAGGAGACAAAAGGCAGCCCTGTTAACACCAAGGGTTCCTTTTCCACGGTAGAGTCTTGGAAAGACCCTTCCCTTCTCTTCCTCCTCCTCGTCCCAGCCTGTCTCAGGAGTGTTCTCTTTGTTAAACAGAAACTGTTCTGTTTCCTGTCTGTCTTGAGCCATTGGCCTTTGGCATCAGTTTTCAAGCCCTGAATCACTCTCTGGGGATGCGTGCTGGAAAGCTGATGGGAACTGATTGCCTATCAGCAGCTGAGATGCAATCCTTGGCTTCACTCTTCTTGGGAATCACAGTATGCAGACCTGGACAGCATCATGTGCATAGCGTAAGAGACCAAGCACCTCTCGTGGGCTGAGTGTGTGAAACCCTGAGGCAAATGCTTATTGCAAACTTCAGGGCACGAGGGCGGTGGGAGGGAAAAATATCAGCTCATAAAGCTTTGCCTGCTGGCTCAGGAGCAGGGAAAGCAATACAAAAAGAATGAATGTAGTTCCTTTTCTTTTTCAGGTCACAGCTGAAATTAACCCTGAGATACTTAACACTGAAGTGGAGGAGAAAGCTGAAAAACTAGGAGAGCAACTGCTTTTGAAAACTGCTGAGCCAAATGTCTCTTTCCAAGGAGAAAGATGCAGGATTTGCTTGGTGTAAGGTCACGCTTATCAACAAGATCATTGTCTTTCCTTCCCACAGCTGGGGTAAAGAAACTGAGGCCAAGGCTCCAGGCATCCTGCTTGAAATGTAACATAAAGGGGAGATACAACAAGCAGGTGGGGAAAACTGGCTGTGAAACAGGCCTCCCATATACACCTTACACTGTGGCTGCTCTGGGCCAGGTTGGCTCTGTGAAACCAGAGCAGCAGCCATAGATAAGAGAATGAGAAGACAGAGCTGAACTCCTCACAGCTGCTTTAATTCCCTTTGCCCAAGTCCGAGCATGTTAGCCATCATCTCCCATTGAAGGGATGCTAATAGCTGCTCTGCAGAGAGGGTGCACCCTTTGGCTCAGAGTAGTGGCAACAGTACCTTGATTGTTATAATCAAGGCTAATCAACACCAAATGGTATTTTGCCTCTAGAACAGTTTTATATATCATGATAATAGCCATCTCAGAAATATTCCTGGAATGGTTTGTTTTTCTCCCAAATGAGGATGGGGGCAGAGAGAATGGCATTCATAAGAGTCAATACCCTAGTTGATCCCAATGCTTTGTGAGGTCTGGAAAGACTTCCTTAAAGTGCTGCTCCGTCTCATTAGATGTATTAGCCAAAATTTAGTCTGCTGATCTTCAGGTTACCACTGCATATACTGGGCTGTGCTCTTTCTATCTAACTAGGAAACTTATCCTGGACCTGAAAAAATACTCTTCCCTGACATAGATAAATTCCTTTCTGATAAAAATGCATTTTCATTTTCTGGCAAAACAAGATTTTTCATGAGGTGAGTGGGAGAAAACTGCATCCAAAAACACACAGCAAGAAAGCACATCACAAGAATATAGGCAAAGTAGTCATCAACAATTAGAATAGTCTCTTGGAGAGGGGCCTGAAATAGCAAAAAAGCTGCTGTATTTGTGATATGTTTAATGATGTGCTAATAGCTGAGATATGTCTGTAATAACTAATTGGTTTTAAAAAAAACCTAAGCAGAGCAAGGATCCTCTTTGGACTGAAGGGGCATTTACAGTTTGCTAGTAAGGCAGACATTAGGACTGTACCCAGCAGATCTGGGAAATCACGGCCCAGAAAGCACATGCCTGACCCTACCCTTACTCCAAAAAATTTTGTGATATATATAGATAAGACAGAGCAGAAGAAATATTGCTGCCATTGGAGAAAGGGTGAAAAATAAGTGAGGTGGCCAAGTCAGGCAGGAGGCCCATGTCAGAGCCAGGAGCTGAAATCACCTCTCCTGAGGATGGTCTTTAATGTCATTGCTAAAGGCAGGCTCCCCTCTAATCAAGAGCTGACCTCCCCACGGCTCCTTGTGTGAGATCCCCGTGCTCCGCAGGACCTGCCACTTGGATCCAGCTTCTTCCTTTTATCTTTTTTGCTTGTATGCCCTCAGTTGGCTTTCCAAGTGGACCACGCTAGAATAAGCATCACCAGTGAAAGGCTGTGAGAGGCCTTTTCCTATTGGAAAAAAAAAACCCAACCAAACAAAAACACACGCACACAAAAATGAACAAAAAAACCAAACCACTACTGAAAACCTTCTCTGAGGTTCTTTTTCATAGAATCATAGAATTGTTAAGGTTGGAAAAGACCCTTAAGATCATCAGGTCCAACCGCTAACCTACCACTGCCAAGTCCGCCACTAAACCATGTCCTCAAGTACTGCATCTACCCGTCTTTTAAATACCTTCAGGGATGGGGACTCAACCACTTCCCTGGGCAGCCTGTTCCAGTGCCTGACTACTCTTTCAGTAAAGAAGTTTTTCCTAATATCCAACCTAAACTTACCCTGGCGCAGCTTGAGGCCATTTCCTCTCGTCCTATCGCTTGTTACTGGGGAGAAGAGACCGACCCCCACCTCTCTACAACCTCCTTTCAGGTAGTTGTAGAGGGCAATAAGGTCTCCCCTCAGCCTCCTCTTCTCCAAACTAAACAACCCCAGCTCCCTCAGCCGCTCCTCATAAGACTTGTGCTCTAGACCCTTCACCAACCTCGTTGCCCTTCTCTGGACACGCTCCAGCACCTCGATGTCCTTGAAGTGAGGGGCCCAAAACTGAACACAGTATTCAAGGTGCAGCCTCACCAGTACCAAATACAGGGGCACTATCACCTCCCTGGTCCTGCTGGCCATGCTATTCCTGATACAAGCCAGGATGCCATTGGCCCTCTTGGCCACCTGGGCACACTGCTGGCTCATGTTTAGGCAGCTGTCAGCCATCACCCCCAGGTCCTTTTCAGCCAGGCTGCTTTCCAGCCACTCCTCCCCAAGCCTGTAGCGTTGCCTGGGGTTGTTGTGACCCAAGTGCAGGACCCGGCACTTGGCCTTGTTGAACCTCATACAGTTGGCCCCGGCCCAACAATCCAGCCTGTCCAGGTCCCTCTGCAGGGCCTTCCTACCCTCCAGCAGATCGACACTCCCACCCAACTTGGTGTCATCTGCAAACTTACTGAGGGTGCACTCAATCCCCTCATCCAGATCATCGATAAAGATATTAAACAGGACCGGTCCCAACACTGAGCCTTGGGGAACACCACTCGTGACCGGTTGCCAACTGGATTTGGCTACATTCACCACCACTCTCTGGGCTCGGCCGTCCAGCCAGTTTTTAATGCAGCTCAGAGTGCACTTGTCCAAGCCGTGAGCAGCCAGCTTGTGCAGGAGAATGCTGTGGGAAACAGTGTCAAAGGCCTTACTAAAGTCCAAGTAGACAACATCCACAGCCTTCCCCTCATCCACTAAGCGCGTCACCTTGTCATAGAAGGAGACCAGGTTAGTGAAGCAGGACCTGCCTTTCATAAACCCATGCTGGCTGAGCCTGATCCCCGGGTTGTCCCGCACATGCCGCATAATGGCACTCAGGATGATCTGTTCCATGACCTTCCCCGGCACCGAGGTCAGGCTGACAGGCCTGTAGTTCCCCGGATCCTCCTTCCGACCCTTCTTGTAGATGGGTGTCACATTTGCTAGCTTCCAGTCATCTGGGACCTCCCCGGTTGACCAGGACTGCTGACAAATGATGGAGAGTGGCTTGGCAAGCTCCTCCGCCAGCTCCCTCAATATCCTCGGGTGGATCCCATCTGGCCCCTTTTCAACCCAAAGTCCCAGAGAATTTTAATGCCATGGTGGAGGACTAGGTTGTGCAGTGTGGTCTGAAAAGTGGGGAGGAGAGGGAGAGCAGGAATTAACCCCATGGCATGTGGTAAGCAATACCCCAATGCAGGATCTGCTCTGCAAAGCCTGGGAGAAGCAGATAAAAGCTCAGCCCTGACTGCAGGGAGGAGGGATGGAGTTAACCATCGTCCATAGGAGTTGGACTCGATGATCCTTGTGGGTCCCTTCCAACTCAGGACATTCTATGATTCTAACCAAAACCAGAATTTTCTCTTTGCTCTTCTGCTCCTCTCTTTTAGGAAATCCTTGGTCAGGCCCCTGGCAGTGAAATGGGTGCAGGTCTGCACCCTATACAAGCAAGCAGGTTTTGGTGTGTTGGTAACAGACTCCATTCACAGACCGATTGGTGAGAGCAAGAGGCAGAAGGAGCAGCATGAGAGGAACTAATTTAAAAGGAAACATTTTCAGAGGAGCTAGTTCTGTCTACCCTGCCCCAAGATGTTCACCTTGCAGACAGATGTGTTTCAGCAGTTAGTGGGGATGCAGTCCCTGCCTAGTTGCATTTGCCCAGTCCCTGACCTTTTAGGTCAGTGGGAAGAGTCCCAGGCAATCAGCAGGCTTGGGAAAAAGCCCCAAATGACAGAGAAAATTAGACTTTGGGATCTTTGAACTGTTATTGCTGTTTGACTCATGGCTGTGGGTATTTTCCTTTCTGTGCAGCTGTTGGGAGAACTGGGGGTGGCTACTGGGAAATGATTGAATACATGTGACCCCTGAGGTAAGAGAGCTCTGTGGTGAGGCCTTAAAATGTTACGGCAATCCTAACAACCTCTAGCTGCTTTTAGGTGCCTTCTCAAATGGAGCTGGCTCTCTAAGAAGGGTTTTAATGAGGTGAAAAGGAGCTCGTCTGCTCTAGAAGTTAAGACTGAGGATGACTACATCCAGGTCCTCTATCAGTTGTACAGAGAAAGAAAGGCACTTAGCCTCTGACTGCCGTCAGGCTGCAGCTGAGGAAGCTGTGTGGCCATGCTGCTTGCAGCTGCTGGCTCCTCTCTCTTCCCAACTCTGCTGCTAAGAGGGGTCAGAGTCAGGGCAACAGTCAAAGTGCCAGGGGAAAACTTTCAGTGGTGATAGCTGTAGTTCCTCCTCCATCTGCAAAGCTGAAAATGGAGAGAGACTGAAAGGAAGTCTGAAACTCCCCAATGATGATAATAATCCCCAATTCCCTCATAGTCAGTCTCATCTCGCCCCACCCTTTATTTTATTCTCCAGCAGGAAAATGTTTCCCCAGCATTGCTGGCACCCTTACCAGGACAGAATCCAGCACAGGAGTTGTGCTGGGGGTCAGGCAGAGAGATAGCGTGAAGGGCTGGGATGGGTTGCTGGGTTTCTTTCAGGACAGTGAGTTCAGATCATTGCTCTGCCAGAGGTTTTTCCACGTGACCTTAAGCCTGCCTTTTAAACCCCTCTCTAGCAATTAAATGGGACAGTACTTTTCTCTGTAGCTCTTTGGATTGTAAGCTCTATAAAGCAGAGGCTGTTCCTTCTTATGCTTGTGTACATCTCCTAGCATGCCTGGTCCTGGCTCTAGCTGCTCCTGTGATATCCCTTTCAATGAGAGAGAATGAGCACACGTCCTCCTGTCTCTGCTCAGGATCAGCCAGTTCTTCCCCTTTAGGTTTCCTATCATGGCAGTTGCACCAGGGTCAAGAAGACAGGATTTGACTCTAAATTGTCCAAGTGTGAAAGCACGGCATGTGTTGTACCCATCAAAATGTGAAGCAACCTTGAACTTCGTGCAAACCCATTGCCTGAGCTGGAGAGGAACACGGTCACTTCTCCAACATATGTCTAAACAGCGTTGCTGCACATCACAAATTAGCTGGGCACTTTTGCAAAAAACATGGGGCAGTCTCTGCTCAGAGAGGGAGGTTCCCGAAGGTTGTGTCTCAGCCCACAGTATGCCTTGGGACAGGCTGTGTGTACACTGAGCAGCTGGGGCCCTCTAGACCGCTGGGCTCTCACTAGCAGAGCTGGCCATAGGACTCTGAACAGGTGTTGCAAATTTTGCTCCTTTTTAATTTACGAGCAGGGCAAGACCATCTGTTATGCTCTGAGGTCATTAATGATTTCCAGGATTGCCAGGAAATACAAAATATTTCTGCAGTGTACAATGTGTAGGGCAAACAAATAGTATACATATGCAAGACAACAGACCAGGGTGTAGTATTTTATGAAATATTACAGTGGAGTGGCTTCCAGTGTTTTTGCCTTAGGAAGCTGCACAGCTGTTTCAAGCTGTTGAGCACTTGGGGAGATGATCTGTATTTGCATGACAAAGGCAAAAACAACATAGTTGTCTACGTTACCTCTTTCTTTGTGTGCCATGCAGGGGTGCCTTCCAGCTCCTTGCTCAGATAGGGGATAGGACTGCCTCTGCCTGCAGCCAAGGATCTCGGAGATGTTATCTTGTGCTCAAACCCACCTCTTCTTTGGAGAATGTGGTGTTTTGGGCTATAGCCCAAAAAGCCAAATGAAAGCCTGCTGAAGCTAGTGGGAATCTTTCCATGAAATGCTCAAGGGTTTGCCTTTTCATTTGCTTTCTGCAAATCTGACCCAAAGCCAGTGGAATGACTCTGTTTTGGGATACTCACGCTGTCCCTTTGAGGAGTGTTTTGGAGGTTAGGAAGAGCTTGCTTCCAGATGGGAAGCAGGGCCCTGGCACACCATGGAGCACATGGGGTCCCATGGACCTAATCATCCCTGAAGCCTTAATGAAGCACTCATATGGGACAAGGCCACTTAGTGCTGCTGTCAGGCACTCACATAGAAATCGTCCACTGCCTGTAAGGCAGCTGTGCGTGCTCAGAGGCGGGCTGTGACGTGCTCTGCTTGCGCGGTTTTGCAACTGGCCATCAACATCTGTCTCAAGGAAGCCGTTGACTTCTCTGGGGCAGGCAGGATCAGGCTGTACTTCTGAATCAGTTATCAGGAGTCTGACTCAAGTGGGAGGCAAAAGGCTTGTGATAAAAAAAGTCTGAATGTTTCATTTGCAGCCAAGAAAGAGAGCTTAGTTTTCCTAGGCTGGTGTAGGTTTCCTATGCTTTGATAGTACAGTTTTTGTTTTGACACTATCAAAACATTTCATTTTTATGTGCTACTTTGCCTTTTCGATGGAGATCCTTTTATTAGCATATGACTTCAGCATGTTATATACCATGTTTTTATAGTATATTAATAGTCTGTTCTATTTTTTTTACTGTTATTGCAATAAACTATTTCAACCTCATTGAAAAGGAAGAGTTTGTTATCAGAAAAAAATCAGCATTACTAAAGCAAACTATACTGATATTTCTGGTTATTTTTTTAAGCAATTCACTGATAAAATTCCACAATGTGCAATATTTATTTAATTAGCCTTATTCTGTCTAGGAGCTTGTACAAAAGTATTGGGGCTTTACAGAGAACAAGAATTACTCTTGCCAGCCCACCTGACGGTGATTCTTCTTGCAGAGATAAGTACGTATTCATTTCACTAGTGTGAGAGTCCCTTTATAAACCTAGTTCATGATCCATTGTGATGGCATATCTGGTAATAAGAACCTGCAGTAATTTGACATCACTGCTTTTTTATTGGTTATTAAATGTACCTGAATTACAACAGCACCCAGGGGCTTTAACTGACCCTGAGGTTGGACACTATACAGATGGAGTCAAAAAGAGTCCTTGCCTAGGGTAATGGCATAAAATAACCAAGGGAGATATTGTTAATCCTGCTGTTTTACATCTGGGGAATTTGGGAATGGAGAGAGAAATTATTTTCCAAAGCGTTGTACAGGGAATCAGAGAGACATGAAACCATGAATGCTGGTCCCAGGACTCCCACGCCATGGCAGCAGGACCTCCAGCAGGTGCTACCAGTGTTTCCCATTCTGTCTTGCCGATGGTTTCTCCAGATCCCAGCCTCTTGTAATGAGAGGCCTTGTAAAGTTCTTTCAGGAACAACCGCTCTGTCCTGTTTAAAATTTTGCTGTGTCCTTGAGGAAACAGAAGTTTTTCTTCGTCTCTTGAAACGTGTGGAATCTTCAGCTGTAACATCACAGGAAATCAATCAATATGATCCTGCACAAAACTGTTTTCTCAACAGCTTCATCCCATCCAGAATTCTTATTTTCTGAAGGTTACCCCAAGAGTGATGGTTATCTTTTTGAATTTTCTCAGTGTTAGTGGCTTACCAGGATTAAACTTAAAAGCCAAACTTGGGAGTAATAAAGTGCTTAAACAGATTATTGCAGTTTGATGGTCCTACTCAGGTAGATAAGTGCATCTTTATACAGCCTCTACTCCAGTTCATGCAAAGGATAGCCTGATTTCACTGCCAGCAAACTTTTTTGCTTGATCTGGGTGAAACTGGATTAAATGGTGAGGACTGGCCAGGCAGATTGCAACACAAGGATAGGGGTTGCAATATTTGTGGTATGCTGAAGTAGAAATCTGGTGCAGTGGAGTCTGGCTTGAAGCTGAGACTGCAACTCCTGTCTGCTCTGGAGAGATGCCTACAGTCCCATGTAAGGAATGAGAGGGTGTGTTGCTCAGTAGATGCACAACACTGCTAGTGCTTTAGGACAGATTCACACATAGGGTGGCTGGAGACATGCTACTCTGCAGCATGATTTGTTTGGGTTTACAGATTTCAAAGTGTTCTAATCACCTTTTAAACAGTTATTCCTTTATTCAAGGAACCCTGCCTCAGGCTTTCCCAGTTTAAGTTCCAGATTCCCATGGAAGTCCAGGAGTCTGGGGACATTTCAGGCTGACATTTATGCTTTGTGTGATGTCTTGCCTTTGTTCAGAAGTGTTAGATGCTACATGTAAAGCAAATGCTAGAGTAAAAGATCTAAAGAAAGGGTTTGCCTTTAATTTTGTTTACAAGATGAGACATACAGTCCAGCCTCCAGCCTTTCGTCATGTTGCAGTTACCCAGGCTTAGAATAAACAGTCTGTTAAGACAGCATGATAGCATGCAGCTTGCCAGGGGTCTGCTTCATTCAAGTCTCACCTACCAAATGTTTGGGCCAGGCCTGCTCCATTCTTTATGGGTTTTTTTTTTTTTAGCATTCTGTGAGCTTTCTAGGAAAAAAAAATTTCCTGTTGCAAGGTCCTGCAACCAAAAATAGTTCCAACTCCTACACTAACAACACCTTTGATGTGCTGTTCAAAGCAAATCCATCGAAGCAGGATACTGTTAATAAAACTCAGGAGAAACAAGAGGTCAAGTGACGTGAGAAAATAGACCTTTCAGTCTCTTTGGAGCTCCTATTCATAGCCAGGAGGAATTTATCCTGACAAACCCACTAGTTTTAACTTTGGAGATTGCTCTTTGAACCAGAAAGAGCTACTTCATGCTAGTGGATTGCATAAAGACACTTATCCACATCTTTCCAGTATTCCCAAATGTATCCAGGGACAACTCATTCTTTTTATGTACTTTTCCGTCAAAAGAAATAAACCCTAAACCAGTACATTTAAACCTTTGGTGTCCTCTAGACTTGTGACAGCATTTTAGCATGTGAGTAGCAAAATCATTTGTAACATGAGATGAATTGTCATTGTTTATATTTATCATGCAATAAAAACATACATTGGACAGTTCTTGTGGTAATACAAGCTCTCTCATTTGGGTAGTAGGAAAATTCAGTGAATTTAAAAGAACTTCAGCTGGTAAAAATGGATTCTTCCTGAAGTCTGTCCAGTTTCAGCCTTTTGAGAGAGTATGCAGATATCTTATGTGGCACCTAGGGCTTTGTACAAAGGTGAATCTCAGTCAATACGTAAGTCCTAGACCTTTTTTGTTTCTTAGGTTCATACATCACTTCTGAATGGAGTCTGAGGTATTTAGTCTGAGGAAGAGGCGCTGGTGATATGCAAGGGTTTACACAGGATGACAGCTGGCCAGGGCTATCTTTACCTGAGGAACCTCTATTTCTAAAACTGCTGGGTTTCATTGTTTCTTTTCCTCAGAAAGAAATCCATGTTATCACTTTCTTTTGCACATGGCCCAGCGCTTTTAGCTGACTTTCCACCCTCCCCTTCACATAACCAAGATAATGCCAGCATGCAAAATAATGCATGTCTTGAAGAAAACTTATGCCCTGGACATTTTATATGGGAGTCACACATGTAAGGTTCTTATCTGGTGGAGCTGCTGCCTGCCTTTAGGATATCTGCTCTGTATATTTGGTAGTGGGTAGGACTTGACCCACTGGGGTGGCTTCCCCTCCTTGAGGTTTTCACCAGCTGTATCTCCTGTTTTCAGGTCAGTGCCACCAAGATGCACATCTGCCTTAGCTGATACGGAGAGCTGCGCACAAGGGAACCTGTCTGTACCCGACAGCAATGACCTGTCCCACTCCCTCTTAATGCAACACGTTGTGGGAAGCCATTTACTGATGCTGTTACACCCTTGTTTTCACCAGAACGGGAAACCAGAGGTAAGGAAGATGACTGGGGCTGAAAATTTTATTTCACATGGCCCACCCAGCCCTGTGGTTTGTCTCTCCACCTCTTGTCATTCAATAGGCTTAAGCTGCTTGTCAGTGTGGCAACCGCCAGCAGTGATGGAGAGACGTGCTCATCTCTTGGCAAAGATGTTCTTCATGTAGCCACAAACCCAGAGCACTCCTGCAATGCTTGCGGCTCCCTGCCACTTCCTGCCTGCTCCCAATGTCCAGAAGTGACCTTGCAGAGGCCACTTGCAGGTTTTTCAGGCCTCCAGCAAGGTTATCCAGAAATGGGAGAACTTTAGCAAAAAAAGTATGCCTCGCCAAATTTGGCTTTCTCTCAAAGTCTTGTATCTAATTGAAATACTTCAGCGCGCGCACTGTATCAACTGTGTGCGCTGTCAGCCTGGCAAAATACATATTGTGTGCAAGCTTTTGTGTACCCTGAAACCTCAACCCACTTTTTCCATGTAACCTGAACTTATAATTTCTGCCAAGGGAGACTGAATTAAGAGAAGCCTGTGGTATTCTTCGGGGATGAAAAGGAGCATATCGGAAAACCTGAGCTGGCCCCAGTCCGTTGCATGTCCAGTGAATACTTGCTGATGGGAAGACAGTACATGGGATATACTCTGTGGGGACTCTCTCCCTTCTTTCCACTCTTTTGGCTCTGTGCCTTTTGCTAGCAATTTCCATGGCTGTCATCCTGGTGACATTCTTGTCAAATTCCTCCCTTGGCTAACAGACATGATCATCAGGCTCACTGAGCAAAAATCTTGTCCTGGTTTGGCTTGGGACCTAACTGGTCACCATTCCCAGCCCCTGCATGGATGTTTGTGCCCACAGACGCCTACGGCTCTTTCAGGCTTAGGGGTAGCCCTGTGAACCGGTTGTGTTCCCAGGTCCAGGAGGCTTCCCTTTCCTCCAGATGACTCATGGTCTACGTGTTTAGAGGCCCTTTCTTCCAGAAAGCTCCCAAAGACATTGAACATGTTGCAAAAAAGGGCAGAAGTCATTTGGAAATTACTGTATTTTGGGATAAAATGTAAAAAATTGCAAAGTGGGGTTTGCCTTCCTAAGGGAACAGCAGGCTGGCTCAAATATACCTCCCTCCAACCTATCTTTGGACAGACTGACTCACCCTGTGTGGCTGCTTCTTTCTCTTTCCATCGGCTACAGAGTCCTGCATGCCTAGCTTAGGCGGGCGTTTAACTTCTAGGATCTTTGCAGGATGCTATATTATCTTAATCTCTCTTTTCAAAGGAGTTTGTGCTTCCTCCACAAGTCACTGGATAGCCTGTCGAAAGAGTGTTCAGAAATATTGAACTATAGCCTCAGCTCAGTCTATCCCAATGCACAGAGAAGTAAAAGTATTAGGAGCTTGCCCAGGCTCTTTTTAGGCTCCTGATCTTAGTGGGTGAGGATGGAAAGAAAACAGCCACTGCTGGGGTGGATACACAGAAAATGAGCATCCAGGGACGCTGGACATCCCTAGTCCCACTCTGGGGCGAAAGCACAGGTAGAGGCTCCCCTAGTTTGTGAAACACCAGACTTAGAAGTCTTCAGTTACACTGCAAAAACTCTGTTATAGGTTCACCTCTTGTGGGTCTCTTCACTGTCAAGGCAGGGTAAAGTGACCCTACTTCGCTGGTACCACTGTGGGTTGGTAGTAGCCAGCCCAGCTGCTGAGCAGCTGGCTCGTGCTTTAATGCATTACAAGAACAGAGTAAAACATGTAAAACTTATTGCTTTAAGCCATGCACAATTATCTGGGCACATACAAATGATGCTTGCAAATTTTGGTTAATGTTGTGTGTATCTGAAGGCAGAGTGTGGATTTAAAGATTGATTCTCTACAAGGCTGAGTGAGAGGAGGCTAATTTTAACAAAGATAATTTTCCCATAATTTCTCATATTTCTGTGACTGCACATCCCTATTTACTTAAAGTACAGCGCTCACCACAGTTATTGCATCATGAACTTAATATCTCTCCCTGGGAAAAGAAACACTTTTTAGGAAAAAAAAAAGAAAAGGGAGAAAGAAAAAGAAGGAAGTGTTCGAAGAAGTTCAGAAAGCCTCAGATTCCTCTAGGGTCCCCAGCTGTGCTGTATGTTGTCCCAGCTGAATGCCAGATATTTCCGCTCCGCACATTAATGTATTCAAGGAGAAATCAAAGCGGCTGTCTTGAGTGTGCTTTGGGCCAAGCGTGTGTGTCCTACCTCAAAACAGCCCTGATCCCTAAGGTTACAGCCCTTTATTCTTCCCTCCTTATAGGCCTGGGGCTGAACACAAGCTCTCTGGAGTCCATTACGGCTACCTGCCCATCAGTGCGTAAAGCGATAGACAAGTCTTCAGATGCTTCATGGTCCCAGTGGCCTAGGAGCCACATTCTCTGCTGGACCATTTCTGGTGATGCAGCAATCTTTCCTTCCCTGTTGAGGGGAAGAAGAGCAGTACTTCTCTGATGGTCTCATCATATCACATGTCCTGTTGCTGTCACTCCTCACAGAGGTGCCTCCTTTGGAGGTACATGCTGGTGGGTGGCCAAGCACCGATAGTGTTGGGATAGCCCTGGCAATTAATCCAGTGTGGTAGGAAGGCTCTGCCAGATATGTTGCCCCATGGGGTTGGTTTATTGGTCTAATGTTGGCTGGGCCCAGCTGTAAGCACAAAGCCAGGTTTTGGTTCTGCAAGCAGAAACCCTTGTCACAGTCCCCTTTTCCTCATGCCCCTGATGAAACTCTGTGTGGCGTTGTGACCATGCAGCAGAGCAGAGCGGGGCTGTGTGCCACAGCACCCTTGGTTGGGAAAGCTGGCTGGGGGCTCTGCAAGGTGGCAAGTTCTGTCCAGCTCCATGGTAGCATCACTGCAGAAGCATTGCAAAGCAGAAGTGCAATAAACTGAATATCTGGTAAAAATTACCTGGTTGCCTCCTTGATGAAGTGAAGATGCAGGGGGCTGGGCTGACCTGCTCATGCACATGGTTTACCTCGTTCATATGTCTTTTGAGTTCAGAGCTGCTGCAGCTGTTATTCAAATGTACCCCTGCTGTTGTGTTATTTACTGTCCCTCAGCCTCCAGTGGGATGGGTGGGGTTCTTGTGTCCTTGTTGAGGGATTATTTCTCTGTACACTGTGTCTTGTGATTGCTTGCTTAGACGATATGTTATGCAGCTCAGATCAAAGCCATGTCACTTACCAGCTAGTAAATGATTTAAAGCAGTATTTCACATCTTCACAATAATTGTTCACTCTAACTATGAAGAAGATTGTTCTGAAATCAGTCCTTGCATCTGCCTTTGTTTGTAACCACTCTAAGCAACCATCACTGAGTGCAAAGGAGACAGGGAGATCTGCTGAAAATTGAAAGTACTGTAGACAGTAGAGTGTGTTGTGCAAGGGCTCTGTCCCTCATCAGTGTCAAATTGCGTAAACCAATGTTGGCCAGATGAAGTGAAATAACAGCTCACTTCCTAAAATGGAAATATCCCCATATGTTGTTCCTGGCTGAGGACTGCTCTTGGGGGCAAGATCAGCAAGCGAATGGTAGTGACTGCAGCATGCCCCTCGCCACTGCCAGCCCCCATGGTGATCCAGGGAAGGAGAACAGCACTATTTGCCATAGATCTGAGAAGTAGCGGGGGACTTTGTACCCCATAAAATCCCCTTAATTTAACTGTAAATGCCAGTAAACTGACTTTAACCTAAATAGTGTGTCTTTCTCGAAAAGAAGCTACTGTTCTCTGGGATCCAACCTCTGCTGGTTAGTCTGTTACTGCTTGTGTCGTTCCAATATTCCTTAGCGCTTCAACAGTTTGGGCATGTTGTTAGCACAAGAAATTAAAATGGGAACTTGGGAAATCCTATACTGAGAGTTTATTTGCGCAGTTTAGGAGCAAAAGACTGTATTTTAATGGCAGAGAGCACTCAAGGATCCATCTGTGCAGTGTGGGGAACATGACTGGTAAGTGACAGTAAAGGAAACCCAAATATACCATGGGACTCCTCACACTGGGAATGATCCATCAAGGCCAGAGGAGCAGTTAGCCTCTCTCTCTGCTTGGGATCCCAAGATTGCAGGTCTTTTCTTATTTTAGTTTTAACTAAAACTAAACTTAACTAAGCCCTGCCCTGAGGCTTTGGGCAACCTGCTGTACCCAAAGCCTGAGGTGCCAGTCACATCCTGCTATCACAGTTTTTAACCTCTTGTTTTTCCCTTAGATGGCTGCAGCAGGATTGTATCATGATGGTATTTACAGATAAGGTATTTAGCCAGATAGATAGAATATTTCTTTAGCAGTAGCTCTGGACACTAGTTCCTTCCAGATGTCCTTGAAGCTGGCAGAGTGTCTTGCCCACAGCTATCTATCAATCGTGCAGTAACTGCTTTGCCAGAGCTTGTGAATGGCATTTGTCCTGATGTTGCTTCCAATGTATCTGAGCATTTTTATCCATCTAAGGACTAGGGACTCGAACTGCTTGTCATTCCATATGGAGTTCCCCATAATTTAGCCACTTGACCAATGCAAGCTCTTATTTTGTAGTTAACTTCTCTCCACATTCACTCCCCTGTTATGACTTTGCTCAGCCCCTCATCTCTCCAGAATTTTCTCTCCCACACATTTTCTTCCCAAAAGCTCCTTGATGGTATCTGCAGACCTGTTGTCTTGGCTTTCTGGAGCCCGTTGGCAAAACTCATCTCTTTTGTGGTACATCATGTGGAGTTTCACTGGCTGCCCCTGCAGTCTAGCTCAATTTGGCATTTCATATGTGTTTGTCAGGCCTGCTGTGGCCTGCTTTGTATCACCCACCTCTTACATCTCCTGAGTCTGACCTTCCACATGGCTCAGCAGAGATGTTCAAGACCTTCAAAGAAGGTCTGCAAAAATCAGTTTTTCTACAGAATCAATGAAAATTGCATCCAGTCCACAGTTTCCTTCCATAGCTTAGCTTCAGAACCAAATCTGGCACCAGCACAGCCAAAGTTACGTGTCACGCTTCCATGTAGATGTTCCCACTGGGGTGTCAGGCATGGCTGTGCAACTAAACAAGAGCTATTTAGCAAGTCACCGAGCTTCATCATTCTCTTGAGTGGTGCACGGTCCTTATGTGCTCCTGACCTGAATGTGTGAGCAAAATACAAGCAAATCAGAAGAGACGCAGATCTAATCCAGGTCGAGCTGCTGCTAGGAGGGTGCAGGCAAGCAGCCGCAGCAGTGACAGGGTTGTCAGGATCAACAGGGAGCACATGGCTGCTTTCACATTATTGTTTCACTTATTTTGAGATCAAGGATCAGGAACAGGGATATTTGTTCCAGAAAAAAAATCGGTAGAGTCATTCATGCACATCCGACCCTGATTACTGAAGTTAGTCTATAGATTAACACATTATGTGTCTCTAGGTGTGGATACATACACACACGTTATATAAAGTCAGCGTGGTTCTTCAGCAGAAAAAAGGGGCAAAGTCTTGCCCTGATTCATGCAATGGACATTTGCAGCCATATCCTCCAGCACAATGACCTGGCCAAGCTGGGCATGGAGCCGGAGGGCAGAGGAGTGCAGAGGAGTGAGGTATAGTGTAGGGACGCCTGAATTTCAGCTTCCCTTGCTCCATGGCAGACCACTCCAGCACCCTCTGGAGCACTAACTGCAGCAGAGACTGGTTCAGATGATGCCAGCAGCCAAACTAGAATTTCTGCTTTAAAACCAAGGGGAGCATTTAATGGGTTTTTCTTTTGCCTTGTTGTTTTTTTCTTTCTTTTCTTTCAGAAATAGAAAAAAAGAGAGTGAAAACCATAGCGGTCACTAAAACTGTGGAACTGCCCCATTTTAATATACAGCTTACAGGTCTGGGGTCTGTCCTGAAATCCCAGTTTGTGGGGAGTCTCCAGTCCTCCTGGGGAAGGATTCACAGGTAAGCTTCAGTGTGAAACCCCTAAAAACCATGGGAATAAGTGAAATAAAGATGACACCAATTTTTCTTTAGAAATACCAACTTTTAAGGTAACATCAGGATTTTTTCGAGGTTTGACTCATCTTGTTTTGGAAGGGCTGCAGCCAGAGATGGAAGCGCAGCAGCCAGAGATGGAAGCGCAGCTTCCTGAGGGGTGGTGGAAAGGCCGGGACAGGAGAGCAGGAGAGACGAGGTCTCCAGCATCGGCTGCTGTGGGGAGGGAGGATTGTTTCCATTTCCTCGAGGCAGAGCTCAGCTCTCGTGTGCTTGGGATATACTTGATAGCACAAACTTCTTTTCAAAGTCCTCACCTTGTGGGTTTTTCCTATTCGCTTATTGGCCTGAAATCTTAAGTTTTTCAGAACTGGAGGTTCCTTTTATTTAACTGAGAAGGGGGCCATGTGGCTAATGCTCTCTTGCCTAGGGTAAATTCCTAGGGTAAATGTTTCTCTAGCTTGTTAGGTCTGGGCTGGGATTCAGTCCCTCAAGTGGCTTTGAATGCGGTTATTTTCATTTCTGTCCTCCTTGGCACAGGAGGGACACAGACCATGACTAAACTTTTCTGGCTTCAGTGCCAGTGCAATCGTGTGAGAGGTTCAGAGGCTGAAGAAAATGCTGAAGAATCACATCTGAAATAGGAGAGCTTTTCGCATGTCAGGCTGCAGATGAAAATGAACAACCTCGGGCAAAATTCAGGCGAAAGCTGTTTCTCTGTGACAGGCCAGAAACCATCCAGCACTTTCCAGTACTGGTCAGAAGTAGCAGCAAGAGCAAAGGGCGAATACAAAGGGCATTTGCAGCCTTTCTCCTGGGCTGGCCCAGAAACCTCTGCCCTGATCCACTAGCCCTGGCTGGCCCATCGCCAGAGGGTGGGAGCCCTGAGAGATGCAGATGCGTGTTTGTTTAAAGACTGGTGCAGCGAGGCCACGTGTGTTCAGGGAAATGTCTCTTATTCTCAAGCTGCCCAGGTCAGCTGGGTGTTATCTCAGAGCCGCTTGGTCAACAGTCTCTGTGAGCTGAGTCCAACAGGAGCTGCTAGTCCAGGAACTCCCAGCTGGTGTCTAACACAGTGCAGGCTTGGGAGACTTCAGCAGCAACCTGAAAATTAAGAAAAGGCTGATATTGATAGTGAAATCATGGAGATAACAAAGTAGATCCCTCACTTCTGCATTACTTAGTGACTCTAGAGATAGCTGATCAAGACACTATCTATCTCTCTATATATCTCTACATTTAAAAAATACAGCACTTATACACACTCTTTTCAGAAACCGTGGTGCCTGCTAGAGGCACTGGCAGTAGTCACTCTCCATTACAGTAATTAGTAAAGGCATGTCTCAAAGTTCATGTCAGTGAAGCTGATTTCTTCTTTGTGCTTCTGTTAAATTTCGCTTACTGTATGTGGTTTCCTTTTCTGTCCCAGGAGGGAAATAGGGAGTTGCTGTTTGGTGGGCAGTACTGGAGCACCCCAAAGCCAGTGCAGAAACTGACCTGCAGGACAAAGAGACAGTCCTGCTCCAGAAACCTGCAGTCTAAGCTGGTGCTTGCACCCTTGTGATGGACTTAGCCCAGCTGCAAAATAAAAAAAAAAATTAAAAATGCCCTGCTGTCTTTTCTCCCTGGTGATGCATGCACAGAAGTTAGGTTAGACTGAGAGAAGCAGAGCCGTTGTCCTTTCTGTGCCCTGAAAGGGATGCTGGGGAATTCCAAGGCATTAAGACAAGCGTGTCCTCGCTTGCACGTACCACCCCGATGGCGTTCCTAGGACTGAGTTCCCCTGAGCTCCTCCAGAGTTCTTTTGGAGGTGGCTGGAGGAACGTGTGGTGCATGCTAGCAGTCCTTGGCACCGGCCCAGGACCTGCTGTCATGCCTCTCTGCCTTTTCTTCATGTTTTCCTACAAACTGATGGAAGGCTTATAAAAACACTGTCCTGGGACTTTCACATTAAACCTCTGCTTCTTCCAGCTCAGCTCAGGCCACAGCGAACGCTGCAGAAAGCTCCCCGGCTTCGCTGAAAGAAAAGGCAAAATGGGCCAGTGAGGGGCCAAGCATCACTTCTTCACGTCTTAGTCCAGCAAGCTGGTCCTGAATAGGGCCCCAGAAAATCCATGTCACTCCGCTCCTAGCTCATGCCTTGCCTCACTGGACAGTTTACTCTCTGCTGCCAATCCCTTAGACCATGGAGGCTGAGCTGGGGGAAGGTTTCTTGCCTTGCTTAGATGGTCATCGCACCATCAGCAGCACTATGCTCCTGCTCCGGACACAGGCAAATTGTGCCTCTTACCATCCACCTCCTACGCTTTGTTTTTCCCTTTTGGTATCTACCTGGCTGTCATTCATTTGAAGGAGTCATGTAGCTCTCTGATATTGCCTGGTCCTCACCATGATCAAGCCATGTCACCTTTTCCTCCTTGTTGACAGAGGGCAGGATTTGTGTTGGTCCTGTGGCCCTGCCAGCCACCAGGCAGGATGTCCCTGTGCGCACTCAGGGCCGCACGAAGCCGTAACAGCAAATAGTCCCCACCCAAGTTGTCTGAAACTGTTATTTTGCAAGACTGGAAGTATCTGGCCAAGAAGTAAATACATAAATGGAAGAATTGTTTTTCTTTCTGGTTTTTTTTTTGTGAATATTTTGTACCAGGCAAATAAACCACTTAATAAAATCATTAATCTCAAAAGAAAAAGAAGTGAAAAATGCAATTGAACCATAAGGTACTATAAAAGCAGTTAGTACATAAGGTACTAGTGCTTTAAAACAAGGACTTGACCTTGCTGCACTCCACCGGGATGATAGAGGGTGGCAAAGCACGAGGCAGGGATTTTTCCACCTCTCCAAAAGCCTCATGACGGACGAGGAGAGAACAGCATCCTCTTCTGCTGAGAGCGCAGAGGCTGCCTGTGTGTGTCTAAGCGGAGGCACAGAGCCATGTGGAGGACATGCCGTGTGCTTAGGCCAATCTGGACTTAGAAATCTTGCTTTTTGCTCTTTTCTTTCTCTTTTTGTCTCCTCTCTGACCACAAGAGACTGGTCCCTCACGACCAGCGTGAGCAAGGGTTGTGGCATCCTGTGCCAGCAGGAAGGCAAAGGGAAACACAAAAATCCCAATGTGTGAGCGCTATAGTTATTGTCTTCACTTGGTGAGACAAACTGTTAAAAGCCTTAAATGAAAGGTATCTCTAGGGGGAGGCTTTCAGCCAGCATATAAATCAAAAAGTTCACCTAACTTTTTCCCTCCTGTTTATTACAGTGTTTTAATACTGTTTGATTTGGCAGCCCATGTTCATTTTCAGAATATTAAAGAACTGAATTAAATAATTGAATCTTTTCCATTGCAAACTTCGTTTCCTGGCTCATTGCCAGGTTTGTACCGGGATGGGGACCAGCTACTTCTTTCCGCAACAAAAATGCACAGCAAAGAGCGGGCTGGCTTCTCAGTGATCTACCTGGCTGACCCACATTTCCTCGTTGTTTGTATACCTGAGGGGAACGTACCCCCAGTTTTGGGGTCCCAAATCCCAGCAGAGGGGTGTGGACCACTGAGCAAGCTCCGGCATCCCCGGGGCAGTGTGCACGGGCTGGGTGCAGGGTGCATGTAGAAGGAGTCAACTCTCCAAAGTATCTAGCAAGCTGACGTTTATTTAATTTTAGGGTTTTTTTAATGGACCACTTATCCCCTGTAGTATTTCCATCCCATAGTGGAGCTGTTCCCGAGCACAAAGGAGATTCCTTTGTGCTTTGTTCAAGGGCTTCTCTGGAATGGCAGGTGGGTGCCATCCCCTCCGGCAGCGTGGGGAGCCCCCGCATCTTGCCCGTGCCCACCCCCTGCTCTGGCAGCACACACAGTCTGCTCCAGCCGACCTCCTCAGTGACCCACACCACCTCTCGGAGGTCTTTAATTTTTATCCTAGTGATTTTCCCCTTGCCAAAATAACATCAGGCTCTTGCCCACAGAAAGAAATTTCTTTTTATCATTGCTGCTGTTTGATGATACTGTAAGTGAAGATGAAGGGGGAGCTGCTGAATGTATAGGAAAGTGGGCTGATAAAAAGAGGAGCCAGGAGAGAGAATTTGGCTCTCACGTGGGATTTTGGTTCAAAGCCTGACGTGTTTCAGTGACACTTGTCAGCCCTGGCTTAGCAGGCACCAGCGAATGTGGACCTGAGCAGCACCCACATGGCTCCCACATCCTCCTCCAAGGATTCTAAGGAATTTTAAAGAACTTTGCAGGACTGTTGTGCTCTGTTACACGCCTGATAACATTAAAGCTGGGCTCAGCAAGCTTAAGTCTATCCCAAAAACCAGAGAATGCAAACCCAGTTTTGCAGCAGTATGAAACAGCCTCTTTTGTATCAGTGGGAAGGGAGGTGTGTATTTAAGGGTGATATTTAGACCTATGGTGGCGGTTTCCAAGCTGTGCCTTCTGAAGTCCCCCCATGGTCCCCCAGCACAGCACGTTATTGCAGATGCTTTTTCTCAAAGAAGCTGCATCTCTCTGCCGCCGGTGTGAGCTGTAGGAAACCCAGCTGCTCCCAGGGGTGCGGATGTCTCCACTTTCCAGCTACGTTCATTCTATTGGCTTTTGCTCACGTACAAGCTCTCTGCGTTTTCTCCCTCCTTGGGAGATATCAGAGTCAGCCTGTGGCCGAGTTTTCATGTTGTAGGGATGAATAAGCCCATCTCAGTCCATGCGCCCTTGCAAAAAGGCTCTCACCAGGGTGGCTGGTTGCATTTGCCAACCCCACCAAGGGAATGAATCCTCCAAAAAGGGTGGTTTTGTGCAAGCCTGAACTTTTTTAAAAATTAAGAAAGAAAGCAGGAATGTCTTTGGCTCCTTCACCCATCAGCCTGGCCTTGGTAATACATCCCTGCGTGCTGGGTGCTGGGGTTTACCTGCTTCTTATCTGTGTCTGTGATGGGGAAGGAGCTCAGAAACCTTGCTGCCGGCCATCTCGGCATCGCACCTCTCTCTCGGGGTTTGGGCTTTTTCCTGCCCCTGTGAGAAGTAAGTGGGGTATTTAGGCTTTCACTCATTTTTTTGCTTTTAAGCTGTTTTATAGAAAAAGTTGTTTTCTCCTGTCCAGAGGGTTGAGGAAGGGAGGATTAAGGTTTTCAGCTTTTAATCAGTTCAGAAGTGGGACAGGGACGTTTTTTCCAGTGCGGCCCAGCAGCATGCGGTTACCTGCCAGCTTCACGCCCCGAGCGGCTGCCAGGAAAGTCGGGCTCTCACGCCTGGCTTTTATTTGCTGTGAAATATCGCCTGGACGTTTCCTCTGAAAAATGGCAGGGAAAACAGCCAAATAATGAAGCTTTTGAGGACACGTTTTCAGCCCAGCAGTCAACCCGGCACCACTGGGACGTGGAAGAGGGATTTTGGATAAGCAAAGGGCTCTGCCATGCCTCTCCGTATGGCAAAGTCCCCAGGAAAACAGAGGGGGCAAAGTAAAAGTAAAGCTCAAAGTTTTTCCCATATTAAGGTATTACTAGATTAAGGTATTACTAGAAAGCGCTGAGTGAGTTTCAGCCCAGTTTGGGCAGTCGGTCCCTGTGGCCAGAAGGTGTTTGGCCATTCCTGTAAAACATGAGAAACCACATCCTCCGGTAAAGCTTTCTGCAGAAAGTAGTGTAAATGAAGTAAAGGAAAAAGATACTAATTGGAGGAAATTACTAGAAATTCTGCCTTGGATCAGTCAGTAGCAACCCCTGAGTTTCTGGAAAATGACACAGCCAAGGGCTCAGGGTGCTGGATGGGTTAGTGGCTTATTTTTACTCTTTCCTGAGGATTAGCCACGTTGGTAGGACTGCAGTGGGCATCCAGTGTGTTACTCTATCAAAGCTCGTTTAGCAGCTTGGTTAATGACTGGGATGGTATGAGTGCACTGTGTGTTAAAAAAAAAAGACCATATGTCATTTTTGCAAATAGCTTCCTGAAAGGCCAGGAAAACAAGACTGCTGGATAAAATAAGTGGTAGCCATCTGAATCGCTTGGAGTCCAACCTAGTATATTTTTCTCTTTTCAAAGAGAAGCAACATGAGGCTGCCCTGGAAAAGGTGCATCTCCTGGGTGTCCTTGGGGTGCTGGACAGGGAGGGTCTTGCCGCTCATGATTTATGGGGGTCCGAATCCATCTGGGGCTGCATTGGCAACACCTGGGCTGCTCAGAGTTTTCCTCCCTCCCGAGCACTCCTCCCTTTCCCAGCATTTAGACACCTGAAAGCTTCCTCAGCTGCTAAGAGCCCTGCAAGGACCAGACTGTGACTGGGGTTGAAATGGGCTGGGGCTTTGCTGCTGCCCTTTCCCTCCGAAAGTCAACCTGTAAAAGCTGTAAGGCCACAGTAAGGGTTTGCATAGTGAGCCTCCAGGAGAAACTAGCCTTACAAGAAGGGATTATAAAATATTCTCCATTTTAAACAGAGGGTTCCTTCTCTTGCTCCCAGCCCACCAAGGCTTTGCTTTCCCTGCTCTATGGGGAGATGCTGATGGGGTTTCAACGCTGCCTTGTGAGCCCTTGAGCCTCTCCAGAGAGTAACTAACTCAGCCTCTCTATATCAAAAAAATAAAAAGCCACCAGCTACAAATAAAAGACCCTGAAGATTCCCTACCACCAACGGGGTGTGTCGGCAAGAGGTGCTTGCGGCACAGTGGTTCCTTTCCAGGCCCCCCCCCCCCCCCCCCCCCCCCCCCCCATTTTACAGCTCTTCCTCCCCTTGCCTTGCGGATGGGTCCGAAATCAGAGCAGCCAGTGTTGTCCTTTCTGGCCAAGAGGGTGAGGACCACCATCACCATCGCCAGCAGTGTTTGCCTAAGGCAAGTGCTGGCTGGACACAGTGGATGGCTCTTCCTTGGAGACAGGCGAGGTGACCTCAGCAGAGGAGGGATTAATGTATAGACAATGCTATATAATCTCTAGTGTCAGCAGGTGGCACTCCTACTGCTTGCTCTCTGCACGTATAGGGCTGCATGCAAGTTGAAACCTGCAGGATTTTTGTCCCCAGAGCAGGGCAGATGGCTGGGGATGGGAAGATCTTGGTCCCTGAAGCTGCTGCACTCACTGGAACTTGAACTGTTGAACTGTTTCTGCCTTCTGATTCCTAGCAAGGTTGTTAAAGTTAGACAAGAAAAGATATAATTTACCCTGGGTCTAGGATAGTGTAAGTAAGAGTTGGATGAGTTTTGCTCTCCAACTTTTCAACACCAATTTATAATCCTAAACAGTAAAATAATTGTTTTTCAAAGCTCTCCCAACCCCAGGACATCTGAGCACAAAAGTAAACCGGCAGCAGAGGGGAGCTCAGAAAGGGCAGCTGGCCCCGCTGGCGAAGCGGTGCAGCTGGCACGGTGAATTGCAGTGCAAACATCCTGCCACTGGCCTGTAGCCTGCTAATTATGGCTAATTGCATTGCACGGTGGCTGGTTTGTCAGGGAAAGGGCTCTTCAGCAAGGAAAGGGGATTCCCCATCTGCTGCAGCCCCACGGGCTGTGCAAGAGGTTGCTCTCCCACTGCTCACTGTCAAATAGAGAAACAAATTATTTTAGGCTCACAGGTTGGTTTCATTCCAGTGGACCTTGAAGCTTGATGCGTAAAACTACCACCAGCTCACATGCCCTTCACTGCAGCTCCTCAGGCTCAGACTTCATCCCGCTCTGGGCTACAAAATGTTTAGGAGATGCTAGTGCAGCCCTTGGCATCTCCCAAACGTGTGGTTTGGCTTGCTCCTTATTTCCAGCAAGCTGGTAAAAGGCCTGGTCCTGGTCCATGAACGTGGCTCAGCAGAGAGATGAGTCCTGGGTTTCTCATATATCTATACACACCACACGTGGTCCCGAGCAGGGGAGCACCACATCCGTGCAGCCCAATGGTGTAATGCAGGACCACGTGCACAGCAGCAAAGCTGCTGCCTCTGCTCATGCCTAACCTAAAACTCCCCCGCTGCAATTTAATTGCAATTTAATTAATGTCTGCTCCTATGCAGAAAGTAATTTACTGGTTTTACACGTGGACTGGGAATACACAGGAGGAAAGGCATTTCCCTGTTCTTTGTTGGGATTTGTCCTTCATTTCGAGGCAGGAGAAGTGTGTTTTTTAAACTCCCACAAGTGTGGGGCAAGTGCAGGAATGAACGTAATGCTTCCTGTGGTTGCAATACCTGGTGCTCCTCATGAGGAGGATTAGGATCACATTTTTAATAGGAAATGTGTGCTGGTGCCATAATACCTAGGACTGGAAGAGATGCGCGAGGTCATCACATCTTTTTCTACATCAGTGCAAGACTTTCCCTGCAGCCCTTTTCCAGCAGATTTCCAACTTGCTGTGCATGTCCCCGATGGCTGGGCTGCTACCACCTCTGGGCTGACTGCGAACAGGCTGATGCGCTTGGTCATGCATCTCCCTTCCTTGGTAGCTGGCCGATGCTCTCACATCATGCTTCTCATTCCTCCTTTTTGCTCTTCCAAAACATCTCTGCTCCACTCCCTTCTCCATGTCCCCACCCTCCCATCTCTTCTCGTGGGTGTCCTGCCCTGACCTTTCGCTGCGCACAGGGTTTGGCTCTTCCCGGCCCCGGCGCTGGCACATCGGAGGAGCTTCAGGCAGTGATGACAAGCTGCCTGTGATTTTTCACCTCCAGCCCCAGGTGACGAGCTGCGAGGTCAGGGTGTCCCTGCTGGACCCCTGGGCTTGGGGCTGCAATGAGAAACTGCAAGGAGAAAGGTTGCTACTGCAGAAGGATGAAAAGCCCCGTCCTGGTGGGGCTGGGTGCGCCAGTCACCCTGTTTTGGGGCAGGGTGGTATCCCCGTGGGTGATGCATGGAGAAGCAGCCCCCCTGCTCTGCCCCGAGCTCCCCACGGCACGCCTCTGATTCCCACGCTAATGAGAAACAGCTTAAAACACGCTTGAACCTTGCTCGCTTTTTGCACATTTTCAAGAGATTAGTGGGGCTGGGTTTGCCGTCGGGAGGAAAGGCTCCTTATCCGCCTTGCCTCGCTAATAAAATCACTTCCAGAAAATCACAGTGCAGGTGGGACAGCCGTAGCTACTCAAGGGCTGGATTTTCTTACTCACCTCGTGTAGGCATCATGGATTTTGTTTGCACGGTTTGCTAGGTCTCAGCATACAACCCACCTCCACCGCTGGGCTCTGCCTGGCACTGAGGACAAGCCAGCGCATAGGATTCCTCTGAGCTGGCTCCCACATGGACAGTACAAATAAAATGCTGCCTTATAGATGCTTTATCAGTGGTTTATCACACAATAAGGAGTACTGGAGTACCCAAGGTACAGGTGATGGGCAATGTACCAAAATAAATGATGCTTCTTCCATCAAGCCGTGTCGTAGCTGACCTGGGGAAGCAGGTCATGAATGAGGGCACAAAACATGGCAATTGTACAAGATGATGAGAAGAATAGCTGTTGTGCACAAATAGAGCAATGAGGAGTACATGGGGTTTTAGTAATAGAGTTCATCTGTGGCTGAAGCATGTTTCTGCAGAATTTGTGCAGTTTTCCTGGAAAAATGTAATGGTATTTTTCACTGGATGGACCGGCTGTGATGTGGAGAGGTAGGAAATGAGTTGCCCCGTAGGGTCTCCCATGGGACCCTGTCTCCATGTGGTGGTCCTGGTCGTGCAGGAGCCAGAGGAGATGATGGCAATTGCACAAATATTAAAGCTGTTGTTGACTAAATTCTCCTTTTTTTCCACCAGCCTGGCCCTTAGAGCAAAGGACAGTGGCCATAATGTCAACAAGGGACCTTTTCCAAATCTCATACAGGGATTCATGGCCACATCCTCCTGTCTTAACCAGCTCAGAGAGGAGACTGGCCAAGCAGAGTCTTTAAAAACACTTTATTTTCCAAACAGCGGGTCATTTACTTGCATCCCTTGTTGGCTGAGTGTGTGCTGCCGTTGTCCCCCCTGCCCCCAGGCCTCATGGTCAGGCCCTTTGCCCCTCTCCTGGGCAGAGAGGCAGAGTTAGCTGCTTGTACATGTATTAAATACATGCAAGGCTCAAAGCACTTCATATGGGCTCAAAAGGTTGTGAAGTTAATAAGAATTTTCCCCCCATTTCTGGGTTTGACAGGGAGGCTGTTTTCAGCAGAGAAGGGGCTCCCTTGACTCGGTGGCCTGCCCCGATCCCCATCCCACCCATTGTCACCTCCGTGAGTTGCTGTAGACCCGTGTAGGCTTGGCCTCAAGTTTTTTTTTTCTTTTTTTTCTTTTTTTCTTTTTTCACTTTTTTTATATACATATATATTTGTCTTTTTCCTTTTTCATTTTTCCTTTTCTCATAATTTTTCCCTTCCTTTTTTCTTTTTAGACCTCCTTTTTCTTGTGCTGCCTTTTCTCTCTTTCCCCTCCCTCCTCAGTGAGGCTGGCAGCACCCCAGCGATGAGCTAATGTGGCTCACTGCTGGATCCCGGATCTGCGTGGGAGGCAGCAAGACGATGCTCAGCCACGGCTCAGCCCGGTGCCGGCCGCAGTTGGGGTCCAGCCCCAGCCTGGCGAGCACGGGGCTACCATGTGCTATCAGAGCAGGAGCAGATCCAGACAGCCAAGCGTTCATTTTGCTGGTGCAGCTGGGAAGGAATTGCAAAAATCAGATGGGGTCTAAGCTTGGGGTTGGTCCTGGCTGCTGCATGCAGGAGCACAAGGGAAAAGAGGGGAGCGGGGCTGGCTGCCCCAAGGCTGTGGTGATGGGCCCTGTGGTCTGGCTCAAGCCCACCGCATTGCAAGGAGGTAAAGCCTGTGGGAGGGTGTTGAGCAAGATGTAACCCCTGCCAATTCCTGCCAGGCTGATGGCAACAGGATGGCATGAAATTGCCAGCAGAGGGAAGTGATAGTAGCTGCCAGAGAGTGGGAAGGGTAGGCTGACAGTGGGGTGAGTAGGGGGACCCCGGGGAAGCGAACAGCTCTGGTGAGCCAGAACAGCCCTGACTGTTTGCAAATGTGCTCTCTCCTCTATAAGCTGCCTTTTAACTTTGCAAACAATCATCCCTTCACAAAGACTCTCTCCTCACCAAAAATTTAAAAAAACTCAAAAAAATCAAACCAAGGAGGAGCTGGGCAGCTCCTTACATTTAAGGAGGACCTTCTGGCCACCAAGGACTGAGGTAGCCAAGTCACCATGACTCCCAGGGACAACAGCAGGCAATGAGGGGTCCCAGCAGTTCATAGGAGGTACAGAGCATCTCACAGGAGCAGGGGGATTAGGCAGCAGCATAATGGTTTGTAGGGGGATACAACATACACCATAAAAGCTGAACACCCTTTGAGGCCCAGGCTTATTGCTTTCTTGGCTGATTGTGTTCTCCTCTGTTTCCATCACTCATGTCCATGGCGTATCCATCATCTTCCAGCTGCTCAGCAGGCAGGACAAACCTCTTTTGTATATTTTAATGTTAAATTTCTTTTCTCCTGTTGCCAACTCCCAAAATAAGGCAACTGGGTGTTATTCCTATGGGATGCAATCAGTGACAAATTTGGGATTGCACTGTCTTTCTTGAGATAACCATCTCAATTGGTTTCAAGTGACTTTCAAACATATCCATAAACTTTCAGCAACACTTCTTCGAATAAGTGTGTGCTTGTTTTAAAAAATGCAAATTGCACTCCTTTAAGCGAGAGGGAGGTTGCCTCAGGCACAGATGTAGTCATGCATAGAAACACGTATGTAAAAAAGGCAAAGAAAACACCTTCTCTGCCCCCTTTCCACTTAACCATCTCTCTCCTGCATCTCTTGCTCCATATCTGCATGACCTGCCTGCTACCCTTGTGTCTGTGCAATACAAACCTGCTCTGGTTTTATTTTAAAATACTCTTAAGAAATGTAATCCTCTGTTGTCCCCAAGCATTGGGAGCTCTTTGAAGCAAAGAAATGACCAGAAGGAGGCCTGGAAGATGCCCTCTCCTTCTCTGTCCAGTCCTGCACATGTTCAACTTCCAGGTGTTGGACCTTCAGAGCAAATTAATGACCGATGGAGAATTATTTGTATTTCATGGTCTCCAATACTGCACTGCAAGAGTCTTATGATGGTGTTCAATGGGAAGCTTGCTGCAAGACGCTGCTTGGGCACCATGGCTTTGTCTTTCCAGCTCTTTCAAAGTCCACCATGGGCCATTAGCGATGTTCCTAGGGCTTTACAGCTGGGAAATAGCAGCGACTTCCTGAGAGAGTCTGATGTCACAAGATTTTTCAGCTTGATTTCCAGAGCAGTGGTCTGGATGTGCTTCAAACTTCTGACTGCTTTTTCCGAGCAGAGTAGTTGCTTGGGATTTTTGTCTTTTTTTCTTTTTCTGGACTCTTCCTTCCCCAGCACTCAGACTGTCTTGTGCAATCAGTGTCCCTTCATAGACACGTCTGTGAAAAATGCAGAGATTTCCTGAGAGCAGTGCAGTGGAAATTCCTGAGATTTCTGGTGCAGACATGTACAGAGCTGGGGCTGGGGAGGAGGAGGCAGCAGTTTAGGAAATGGCTTTTCTGCAGAAACAAAGCCTTTCTACTCATCCTCTCCTCTCTGCACCTGCAAAAGGCTCGGTCAACCCATGTTAAGCCAGAACTGAGGGTAGATTCAAGCCAAGTTTTCCTAAGTACTTTTGTGCCTCTGGCAGGCTGGGGGCTTGCAATGGGGCTTGGACCTCTCCTTGCCATGCATGGCACAGTCAGCTTGAACCAGCCCTGGCCATGCATGCTGCTCCCTGCCATGCATGAGATGCTGTCCCCAGCTTCCAAACATCCAGGTGATTTCCATCTGTGGCTGAAAAATGCCAAGGGAGCAAAGGCACGATGAAAGCTCATTGGAGGTAGTGGATTTTGGCAGTGTGTGGTGGGCACCGCTTGTGCCAGCTTCTACCATGCTGCTGCTGAGGCTGGGAAATTCATCACATGTGGTCGCTTGCATGCCTGGAGGAGCTTGGTGGAATGGGCAGCTGCAGGACATGCAGCACCGCAGGGTAGCGAGAGTGAGACAGGTTTTGCAAACTGAGTCAGGATGAGACCCCGACTCAGGAGCTGCCCCTGCATAGGGAAATCCATCTGGGAAAAGGTTCAAACTCACGCCTGCAAGGAAGGGAGCCAGGGACATGGGCACCCGGGGATCAGCACAGTACTGGTTCAGTAAATCCTCAAGCCGCCTTGGAAGAGGGCTGAGCTTACCACTTACAGGCACAGGCTGTCAAAGAGAATTTGCAAGGGAGATGTTCTCCTCCCTGTCATTACGTGACCACCAGCATTAGATGGCCCTGCAATGGAACACAGCTGTAGGGACGATGCACAGGGCTGACCAGAGTACAGCCTGCTCTTTTGCAATGAGTTTAGCTCTGGGCTACAAACAAAAATGCCTTTTTATTCCCAAAAATAAAATTTAGAAAAGATAGAAAAAAAAGGAGGCAGCATTCCAGCAGCTGCCTGTTGCAGCAGCAGCAGAAGAGGGGTGGAAACAAGGTGCCGTTTTCAGTGCACTGCTTCCTAATCGAGCAATGCTCAAATGCCTGCAGCCAAAACTGAGGTCTCAAACTGGGAGCTTCGGATGGAGGGGGTTCAAATGGACCAGGGACTCCTTAGAGGGATTAAAAAAGCTATTGAATGGCACATAACTGGGGGAAAAACACTCTCTGGGATGTTAAATGGAGATGTGCAGGTGATGGTTGCTGGTTCCAGAAGCCGCAGAGTACTGCAACCCTAATGTGGAAAGGGTCCCCATCTGTTTCCCTATCTTCACACCCCTTCCCAAGGCAGCTGAGGCTGGCCTGTGTTGGAGAAAGAAAAATGGGGCAGATACAGCTTTGGTCACACAGGGGAAAAAGTACTAAAAATGGGAGGTAACCCTCCAATCAGGCTCTTTAATCTGGGGTTAACCTCATCCCCGAGTCCACTCAGGCACGATGTCTGGCTTCCTCCCTCGCCTCCCATTTTCAGGATTAAGCTGGCTTTGATACGAAACAGTTCAGAGCTCATTAAGCTCTTCCAAATAGCAGATATTTTTCTAGCCCTAACAAGGCTTTTGCACTTGTCTGCTAAACCCAGCTAATCCGCCCTGTCCTGCCGGGAAGTGGGCGAAAAGTGGCTCTTTGGGCTGCATTGTGAGGATGCTCTGACTTGGCCTATTTCAATAAGTAGCCTCCCTTGGGAGGAGAATTATAATTTGCCTTGCTAGGAGAATTAGCATGTTTCCTAAGATTACGGGCAATATGCAGATGTCACCTAAAGCAGCTACTACGAGATCCAAGGTTCCCACATTGCACTTAGTCTGTGTTATACCACTGTGTAATGAGCTGTAACTGTCCTCAGAGACCTTGTGGGCTTGTCCACTGAAGTTTTTCAGGGTAACATTTGCATTTTTAGGTTCCCCCTTGGACAGCTTGCTGCTTTTAGTCCCAGACTGACACCTACCACCTGCTCTGCATCGGAAGGCTTTTAGGTGCAAAGGAGTGCAGCCTCCAGGCTACTCCTGGAGGTGCTCCTCTGCCTTTCTCCTGTGGCTGCTTCCATCCTGGGGGAGAAATAGAATTAAACAAAATATCTAAGCTCAATAAGGATCCAGTCTGGGACCACCTGCATCCATCGCTGGTGTGGCACTGAGGGCAACGCAGAGCTGCGGTGCTTTTGCCCATGGTCTGCATCCCAAGGAAGAGGGATGGATGATGAGAAAGCATGGAGAAAATGAAGGAGTCTTACAACACAACCAGGGTTGGTGGGGATTTTGAGTAATTATTTTGGAAATAACTTCAGGATCTGGCAACTTTTTGCTGTGTGTCAAACTGTCAGCTGGTCCATCCAAAATCCACCCCTGCATAACTCCAAGTGCTGCCAGCCCAGGAGTCCAGGGAGCTGGATGTTTCACCCAGCAAGCTGTGCGGGGACCCCAGAACCCAGGGCAGGAGCGAGGGGTCAAGCTTGCTGGCTTTTCCAAAAACATTTCTCCTTCCTAGCAGCCTTAAAAAAATGACTGAGGCAAAACGTAATGCCATGAAAGCAGCAAAGCTGTGGGTTAATGGGAAAGGTGAGGCTCACTGTATTTAATCCTCCTGCTGCAAAACACCTCTTTTAAACCATTGATCATCTTTTACTTAGAAAACCGTTCTTGCCACAAAAATTGCCAGATTTTCAGGGAAAAAAGTGTGAGCAGTGAGTGAGTATATTTAACTTTCCTTTCCAAATGGCACTTGTTTAAACTTTAAGTTGCTAGACAGTAAGTGGTAATGCTGTCATCTGAGATTTATGCGTGCTGCAGTTAAACCATCAGTAAATACAAGGATGCTCTAAGGGCTGGAGTAGGGAAGCAGCAGCGAGCTGGGCAGGGGAGTCTGAAACACGTACACCATAGAAGAGTGTCTGCAGCGGTCCAGTTATTTCCAAAGCAGGTTGTGTCATGCCCTCTGCAATATTCCAGTCAATATCTCATGCAATGCTCATTTTTTTTCATTAACCTCCAATACAACCTCCCCATCTGCAGAATTAATCACTGCTGGAAAATGAGACAAGTATTTTAGAAATAACAAACTACGGCTTTCGTCCCTAGCAACTTTTTTTCAGGTCTATCAGTTCCACTTCAATTCATTGACTATGCTCACAATCTTGCAGATGCCGTTTGTAAGCTATATATATTACTTGCATACACACTTAAATAATTTCTACCTTTTTTCAAGAGTGACATCTTAACTGGCCTTTGCCCACTAGGATATCCTAAAATTGAGACACTCGTGTCTCAGATGAGATTCCCAGCAGCACACTGGGGTGCTTTCACCCCAGGTTTGGAAGCTGGGTTTTGATGAGTTCGAGAGCTGGATGTTATTCCCAGGGTATTTCCCTGCCTGTCTAGGCACTGAGCTAGGAAAGTGCATGCTTCAGGCTTTTGGTTTGGAAATCCCCATTGCTTGTACCAGGCTGTGAAACCATGCAGTGTGGTTCCCCCCTCAGCACAGCCTTCCCAAAAGCTTTTCATCACGGGTGGCCAGAAGTCACCACTTCCCCGGGAACACAAGGCAGAGCCCGTCTCTCTCCTACTCATCTCACTTGCTCCCTGGGTGGGAAAAATCCCAAAAGATGGGTTCCTCGACCTCCTGCCCTCATTCCCCCTGTACTTGCCCTTCCCCAGCCCCAGTTTGCCAGAGACCACAGCAAAAGCCGTGTCTATGTGCAAATCTTCAATCATCTGCCTGAGTTATATCTTTATAATATCAGATTTTAATAGAGTAATACAGTGAGGTCATCGCAGCCGGCTGCTCTTTTATTTCGGTGCGGTCGCTATAGCAGCAAAGGTTGAAACAAAACATATAGTTCACCAAAGCAAAGTTTCCTGGCTGATGGTGTTCATTTTTCTTTATGAGCTGACTTTGGAAGACAGCGGAGCGGCAGCTAATGGAAACTCAAACGTCTTTCTCTCTCTCCCCTGTCTGCTCCTCCGTCTCTGCAGCAATCGAGATAAAGGTTAGACATCTGGTTCAGATCTGCTCTGTTTAACAGAAGAAAAGACCCGCTCCTGCCATCTCATAAATCATCTTGCAGCTGGAGTGCAGTCCCAGCTATTTGCTGGGGCTGTTTACCCTGCCACGTCCAATTTAGCCATGGGTTTTGCTTTTGGAAAGGCTGAGCTTCCAACGAGCTGTGGGCTGCCATTTTGTGAGCAGTCCCCAGCTTCTGGGCTGGGGCTCTGGGCGGGTGGCAAGGGCTGAGAAATTATCATGGGTTTAAAATTACCTCGGGATTTAAAGCCATCCGGGATGCTGGTTTCGGTGGCAGGCACACTACCAGCAGTCACCTCATATTGTGGGAACGGCGCTGGCTTGCAGTGAGCTCCCTGCAAGATGCAGGAGGTAGGACACAGAATGTAGTCCCAGTTGTCGAAGAGGTGGCAGTCACCGATCTGCTCCTCCACCTGGATGCCCACAAGTCTATGGGGCCAGACGGGATCCACCCGAGGATATTGAGGGAGCTGGCGGAGGAGCTTGCCAAGCCACTCTCCATCATTTGTCAGCAGTCCTGGTCAACCGGGGAGGTCCCAGATGACTGGAAGTTAGCTAATGTGACACCCATCTACAAGAAGGGTCGGAAGGAGGATCTGGGGAACTACAGGCCTGTCAGCCTGACCTCGGTGCCGGGGAAGGTCATGGAACAGATCATCCTGAGTGCCATTATGCGGCATGTGCGGGACAACCGGGGGATCAGGCCCAGCCAGCATGGGTTTATGAAAGGCAGGTCCTGCTTCACTAACCTGGTCTCCTTCTATGACAAGGTGACGCGCTTAGTGGATGAGGGGAAGGCTGTGGATGTTGTCTACTTGAACTTCAGTAAGGCCTTTGACACCGTCTCCCACAGCATCCTCCTGCACAAGCTGGCTGCTCACGGCTTGAACAAGTGCACTCTGAGCTGGGTTAAAAACTGGCTGGACGGCCGAGCCCAGAGAGTGGTGGTGAATGTAGCCAAATCCAGTTGGCGACTGGTCACGAGTGGTGTTCCCCAGGGCTCAGTGTTGGGACCGGTCCTGTTTAATATCTTTATCGATGATCTGGATGAGGGGATTGAGTGCACCCTCAGTAAGTTTGCAGATGACACCAAGTTGGGTGGGAGTGTCGATCTGCTGGAGGGTAGGAAGGCCCTGCAGAGGGACCTGGACAGGCTGGATTGTTGGGCCGGGGCCAACTGTATGAGGTTCAACAAGGCCAAGTGCCGGGTCCTGCACTTCGGTCACAACAACCCCAGGCAACGCTACAGGCTTGGGGAGGAGTGGCTGGAAAGCAGCCTGGCTGAAAAGGACCTTGGGGTGTTGGTTGACAGCCGCCTGAACATGAGCCAGCAGTGTGCCCAGGTGGCCAAGAGGGCCAATGGCATCCTGGCTTCTATCAGGAATAGTGTGGCCAGCAGGACCAGGGAGGTGATAGTGCCCCTGTATTCGGCACTGGAGAGGCCGCACCTTGAATACTGTGTCCAGTTTTGGGCCCCTCACTTCAAGAAGGACATCGAGGTGCTGGAGTGTGTCCAGAGAAGGGCAACGAGGTTGGTGAAGGGTGTAGAGAATAAGTCTTACAAGGAGCAGCTGAGGGAGCTGGGGTTGTTTAGTTTGGAGAAGAGGAGGCTGAGGGGAGACCTTATTGCTCTCTACAACTACCTGAAAGGAGGTTGCAGCGAGGTGGGGGTTGGTCTCTTCACCCCAGTAACAAGTGATAGAACGAGAGGCCTCAAGCTGCGCCAGGGTAAGTTTAGGTTGGATGTTAGGAAAAACTTCTTTACTGAAAGAGTAGTCAGGCACTGGAACAGGCTGCCCAGGGAAGTGGTTGAGTCTCCATCCCTGGAGGTATTTAAAAGACGGGTAGATGCGGTGCTTGAGGACATGGTTTAGTGGCGGACTTGGCAGTGGTAGGTTAATGGTTGGACCTGATGATCTTAAGGGTCTTTTCCAACCTTAACAATTCTATGATTCTATGATTCTATGATTCTGTGCTGCTCCCCAGGAGTGCATGCTTCCTAGTGCTCCCCTGTCCCAAAGAGCTTATGGGCACACAGGGGCTGTAACACATGGACAGAAAGCAAATTGTCACCTACAAAATCTAACATCTTCCAAATCCCCTTATCTCAGCTTGTCATCTCCTTGTTACTCAGAGGTTTAATGATTTTAGAGTTGAGAGATGTATTATTTCCATCTCACAAGCAGGAGGCTGAAGCAAGGAAGGACTAAGGGTAGGGTGATGGCCACACAGAAAACCCATTGCCGAGGAAATACCCACGCTTATGTCTTAATTATCTGAACATCCTTTCTCCAGGCTTAGCTACTTCAAGTTTATCTACATCTATGCTGAAGCACTTGGATACAGTCCTAATTTCCAGGAACGCCTGGCATGGAAGACATCCTTTTCCTTAAACTCTTGACCTTGCAATGTCAACACTCACAGTGTTGGGCATTGCTTTGGCGTGGCATTGCTGGAAAACCCACTTTAACTGAAAGGAGCTAGGCAGGTACATGGGTGTATATGTGTACATCTATATACTTTTAGACTGGCTTCTTTTACTGAGGTAATAAACTTAATACTGGCTAATAAAATGTGTCAGAGCCACTTTGCCTCTCCTTGTAAAGGTTTCCCAAGAAGGCTATGATTAAATGCAATGCTACAGCATTAAGAGAACCTAACAAAGCACACAAATGCTGGTGCTTTCCTAAATTTAAGGGTCTGGCTGCAATGCTTAACTCAGCTGCATGTCTTACTCTTCATTTTTATGATGCCGTCAGTATCATAAAAGGTTATTTCTCTGCTCTGGTGTTGGACCCTGTGGTTTTCACCAGCAGAGTTGTAGCTCACTTGCATCCAAGGGCAACATGTTCATCCAAAACCCTCCACATTTCAATTACAGTAAGTGAGATATGAGACTGGCTATTGCAAAAGCAATGTAATAGTTTGTCCCAGGGACGGTCCACTCTCACCCTTTAAGGCGATTATAGGATTGCCCTAAATCCCTGTAGTTTTCTGGGAATAGGTTAGACAAAACTTTACAAGGCTGACATCGGTCAGGTTGACCCTGCCTCAGAGACCAAGTGAGTCTTGGATTTAATGCTTTGTCTCTAAGTCCTAATGCTAATTCTGTCCCAGACAGCAGAGCCACCAGCCTTTATCTTACCAGTGACCCTCCTCATGAAGTGTTTCAAACTAAGGTTCCCCAGAGGAAGCCACAAAGTCCTACATCCCCTTCTGCATCCACATCTTTTAGGAGTGGGTCCTGATTGTCTAAATATGGGCCCCTGCTGGAAGTAAAAAGAAGGTCAGTGTTGGTTGACAAGACCTGTGCGGGGTTGGAAGACATGGTAAAGTCATGGAGACCCCACATGCATTGAGCAACTGGTGCCCGAGGGTTTCTGAAATGACGCAACACACCTGTATGTAGGGAACCATATCCCACCCATATTGCCTATATCGATGGTCAGACCTCCCTAGCATTGCTCTGGGGTGCCTCAGGGGATGAGTCCCACAGGCGAGTTATGCTAAAACATGTGGCCAGGCCTATCCAAAAGAAGATGCAAGCAGGTCAGAGTTGGAGGAGGATGTGAGGTTACCCTCTCCACTGATGCTGAACTTTTTTACAAGATGTCTTGCCAATTAGCTGAAGTGATGTAGCTGTTGTGGTCTGGCAATGAGAGATGCAGTTTATAGGGAGTATATCTTTTATTAGGTTGATGTGCCTCAAGAAAACAGGCTTTCAGGCATGCAAGTCTCGTTCAGGCCACAGCCCGAGGGTTTGAGAGCATCAGCCCAACCATGGGACATGTCTTCCAGCAGCTCGCTCAGGGCTTATGCCAAAAGATGGAGAGACTTTCTAAACAGTGTTAGACCACAGAACAGGTCTTCACCAGGAGACTTTGCTTCCAGTGAAGCTCTTTTATTTCACAGCATGCCCTCAGCTTACAGGGCAATGCTGGGCTTGAGTCCAGCTTTTATTTCTTTGCCTTCTCACTCTCAGGCAGGGGTGGAAGACTGACACTGTACCTCTCAAAGAAAACTCGTGGGCATTTTTGATGCAGGAGATTTAGATGGGACACCTGCATAAGAAGTGCTGCTTAAAGGACTGTGTCCTCCGGATTACAGCACATATATCCATTACATCTGTCTTGAGTTCATCAACACAGTGTCTATATTTCTTTTAGGATGCTGCAAAGAAATAGTTTCACAAGGGATGGGAAGTGTTTAGCCAGAGCTAATTTGTCTGCAGAAAAAGCATATTAGGGGAGCAGCCCCCTCCCCTAACATGGGGGGGCTTGGCGACCAGGAGATGCCAGCTGGATCCACAGCACCGGGATGCTAATAAATGGTGAAGGCCACCCCAAAAGCAGTGGGGCACAGTTGTTGGGGCTAACCATCCACAGCCAGGAGCAGAGCGTGCTGCTCAGGGCTCTGCTGGGCTGAGCTATTTTTACTCCTGGTCTGGTCCTGCAGCCACGCTGGCAGATGCGCTCCCAGCTGCAGATGACTTCCATGTGTAACCCTGTGCGGCCGCTGGCCAGGGTCCCAGGGCGTAACGTGCTTCCTTAAAAGGCTCGAGAGAGGCAACTGCAATGCCCCACAGCCCTGGGGATGGGGGGGCCCTTCCCAGGTTGCTTGCTCCCTCCGTCACAGCATGCTGTGAAAGCCCAGGGTGCACCTTCAAATCCCAGAACACTGCACGGTCCATCAAAAGCAGCTTTCCCAGGAAATGGCGGTGGCACGGCATTGGAAAAACCTCTCCTGTGCTGCAGAGGGGTGGGAGGCCAGAGGGAAGGATGATTCGTGGATCACTTTAACCTAACTGCAACTTTTATACCCTTTGAGAGCAAAAAAAAAAAGGCGTCTTCGGCACACCCCTGAGCATGGTAAAATGCAGGGCAGGCTGCTCTGTCCTCTGGTGAGACCACAGATGGGTGCAGCCATTGCAAGAGCCAATTATAATAATAAATAATAAAAAGTTACCCATTCCCTTCTTTTTTTAATGAAGCCCTTGTGATGTGCTCAGAGAGGGTGCCAAATAAACAGCGCAGGTTCCCAAACGCCTGCCAGGGCTTGGTTCATACCCACTTGAGCAGTGTCCCTGCTGCCCCCAAGCCCTGTGCAAGTGGCTTGGTACTGATTGGAAATTTTGGGAGCTGGGCTGCTCCACGTGCCGGGAATGGCATAAAAGCTGTGACACCTAAAAATGTAAATCCCCATGGGGACAAAGCCCAGAGCAGCCCTACGTGCTCCCCTTACCATGATGAGTCTGCAGCTCCAGTCACCCGGACAAGTCAAGGTGAGCCTCTTGGAGCCCTGTGGATCATGTGCAGCATTGAGCGGGGAACCTGAGGTGTCTGGCCAGCTTAATTTAGTCTTTTAAATGGTGTTATGGAAAGCAAATCCTATTGGGAGGGCTGCTTTCAAAGGCATCATGTACAACACGTGGCAGATGCGCTCCCAGCGCATCTCATGTTACAGTCCTTGAAGACCCACCTGAAGTGCTTCAGAAAGTGGCAGCCCAAAGTGTGGGGCAGGTGAGCATCAGGTCACCTTCTCCTTGTGACAGTCCCACCCTGACCCATGGAGGAAGACACTAGTTAAGCCCTAAATTGTAAGCTTGGTCTCCTTTCCAAGATTTAACCAATGCAACCCATATAACCAATACTCACTTCAGAAGTGAGTAAATGCCCTCTCCCCTGTGGACCTGCACTCATTTTGGCATTCAGCTGCCCCTTCCATGGTGTGTGCCTGCAAGGCTCACGTCTTCCTTCTCAGCACCTCCACCGGGCCATGGGAGGTGTTATCAACCCCTGCCTGCAGATCACAACTGAGGCTTGGGGAAATTTAGGACCTCAGCCCCACAGCCCATAGCTGCCCCATGCCCTGGTGGGCAGGGTCAAGTTCATCTACTTTGTGCTTTTAGCAGGGATTTTTAGAGTGGCAGGGAAACATGCATTATTTCTGTGAATTTTAGCTTCCTTGTGTGAGCTCAGATAAGGACAGGAATACCCTGGGGGTAAAAATCGTCATGGCTATGGACAGTGAAGGAGACACCCAAAAATACTCATGGGGTCATTGAGCCATGCAGGTTGGAAGGGACCTCCAGATGCCTCTGGTTCAATACCCTGCTCAAAGCAGGGGCAGCTGAGGCTGGGTTGCTCAGGGCCATGTTCAGCTGAGTTTATATTCCTCCAGGATGGAGATTTCACAACCAAGACATCTCGGTTTCCACCTTTTTCCAAGCTGGAAAATTCCAGGTTACCAGCAGCACCTCAGTGATGCCCCCCTGAATATCCACACTACATCCATCCTCCCTATAAGGACCGCTGGGATTTCCCTCCAAAGGAATGTTTTCCAGACCCTGGAAAATCACTCCACTGATGCCCACCATGGTTTTTACAAAGACAAAACCATGAGTTTTTCAAAATCTCCGTTAGACTTTATTTTAAAGTTCTTTGTATGGACTTTCTGACACAGAATCCACCATAAAAATAAAATCCCCCTCCCACCCACTGCCCCCCTCCCCAAATTGCTTTGCTTTGTATTTTATAAAACATACAATATCAGAAGAATGCCAGAGGCATCCTACACCACAATTTAAAAATTTGTTAACTGAGGCCTTGGTCCCAGCAGTGCATTTGCATTCGGAAACCTTGTTTCCTTTTCCTTGCTAGTTTGGTTGGCCACATATGTTACAAATACATACAAGAGATCTAGTTTGAAACCTAATCCAGCAAAAGGAGAAAAAAAAAATAAAAAAGGAAGAATGAAAATTGAACCGCTTGTTCATCAGAATTAGCTACTCTCTTACACGAAGGCTTCCCCTGTAAAGTTATGCTCAGTTATGAAAATGATAAAAGCAAGCATGTAACAGTTGCAGTGAAATTATTATGATTTTTTTTTTGGTCTCATTTTTATGTTGCCTTAGACAGGCAGACTGCCAGAATTGGAAAGAAAGGGTAATTTAGAGACCTGTTCAGGCACAATAACAATCTGCAATTAGGTAAATATTTGGTAATGTTGAAGCTATACAATATAACCCGGACACATGTAGCACTCAGTCCACAAACAGTTTAGCACCATATTGATAGGTCATGCAGCAAAACACTTTCTTCAAGGTTTGCTTGAAAGTTGAAAGCATGAAATAGTACAGTGCAAGGTAGTCTATACCCTTAGCTTCTATAGGGGTAAGGTGGCAACGGCTGATGCTCCTGGCTGTCTCAGAGGTATGTGTTGACAGGTCGCTGGCTCTATGTTCCTATCGTCATCACCACACCAGGGCTGATGTTACCTGAAAAGGTTTGATGGAGAAAGAGAAAATAAATGAGGTTTTTCCGTGCATGGGAAGCTGTGCAGAATATTGAGAGAAAATTAATGGAGTTAATTGCCAGGACTTGCTATGCTGTCCAGAGCACCACAACCAAGCTCACTACAGCAATGCACCAGACTGGAAATGCCAGGGACTTGACTGGCCCCCTCTCCAGCCTCCCGTAAGCTGCTTACCAGGGACGCAAACTTTTTCACATTCTTTCTGTGTGTTAAATCTGTTCTCGTTGCCTCCGCAGCCGCCATACCAGAACCGGGCGCAGCTCTTAGTCTCGGTGTCGTAGTACCATTTCAGCACAAAGTTCCTGCAAGTCCCCTCATCTTTTTGCAGCCAGCAGGTATCCATGACTGCGGATAAAAGCAGAAGCAAGAACAGTCAGCAATACACAGTCTCTCTGAATGTATGTGCATGGTAGAGAAATGCTTGTGAGCAGAGCTGGCATGCAAACTCAGAAAGGGCAACCACAGCATAGACTTTGCACATGCCCTGTGACTAAATCCCATCTCTTAGTTTGCAAAAAGAAGGTCTTTTTTTGGATGTCTTTGCCCAAGAGGACACCAGCCCTTATCCACAAGCCCTCGGCCATGTTGCTGTCATGCAGCCATGGAGCGATGCTGAGATGAAGGAAGAGTGCTGCATGGCAGCACTTGTCCGCAGATCCCCTGGATTTGCAGGAAATGAGTTGGCAGGTCTCAGAACTGGGAGAGGACTGGCTGGGCTGCAAAGGAAAAAGTATCTGCACCATCATTTTCCTATTAAAATTACTGGCTTCCCCTGAAAAGAGAAATATTCTATGATGTGAAGATGCCCTGGACCTGCCACACACTGCCCTGTGGCATCCTGCATCCCTTGCTGGGTAAGCAGGGAACAAAATAAGAAAGCACTTGGATGTGTTAAAATGAAATTGCCAAATAAATAAATACGAAAGTAAAAAAATCTGATATTAGCCACTAATTTACCATCAAGTCACAAACAAGGCATCCCCTGCAGATGGGGATGCAAAAGCAGCTTGTGCCACCTCTGCTGAGCACAGCATAACCATCAGCCATCGTAGTTAGTCCTGGAAAAGCCTTGTTACCATAGCCCTGAGTCAGGCAGATCCCAAAGATTTCAGGTATCATGCTCATCACTGCCACTTATAAGTGGTATGGCTTCAAGCTGCTGGTGTCCAGCCTTGGGCATGAGTAAAAATCACTAATTCATCAGTCAAACAAGTATCAGCAAAACAGCCAGCACTGAAAAGTGAATGGGGGCGAGGGGGAGTCAGATGGGCAAAGCGTGGAGGGGTAGTAGTACCCTCCTACTAAAGGGGTATTTGCAACCAGGACCCTTTTTTTAATTAAGGAAAAATAAAAAGTTTTTTACCTTCTTCTCTTTCTTTTTTTTTTTTTTTTTTTACAAAAGCAAAGATAAATCAATATATACAGAGTACACCAGCAATGACTGCTGGGGAAATTCAGGTCTTGAAGTTACCTTCTGACAATCTTGTCTTAGGACCACACCTTTTGTAAACCAGGTGCCAGAAATCAAACTACTTAAAGGACTTATCTCTTAAATTGTGGTTAGTAGTCCCAAATATAGGGGAATATATAGTGAATATAGGAAAGAGTATATAGATATAGGGTGAATATATAAAAAGGTGTATTTGCAAGCAAGTTTCTTTGGGGTCTGATGAGAGCAAAGACATGCTAAACACTTCTAAAGTTTTCACGGGAAGAAGGGTGCAGAAGATTATCCCTGAAATCCCAACTAGAAAGTAGGTCTGGCAATGACCCCTAGGCAATAAGAAAGCCCTGGCGGCGGGTTTACTTTAAAGGAAATTGCAGCTGGTGGCTGGCAGCTGCCCAGAGCCCAGGAACGCTGCAGCAAGGCCGGGATGCTCCTGGGAGGGGAGGTGGAAATTCTCAGACCAATGTCAGGCATGCTTCTGGGCAGATCCTACCAAATGTCTAAACTGTTTCTGCCCACTCATTTTAATTGCATTTTTCCCTCTGTGCCGTGAGTGACTGAACAGATTGCTGCCAGAAAAATGCTGTGGTCAAAGGGGTCAGACTCAAGTAGTCCACGCTGCTGCAGTCATGAAGGACATTGGGTGGTTTGTTTGAGCAGTGGGTTTACTGTTTAGATAGGAGGAGCTGGGAATATGTCCTTTCCAAGAGAGGAGACATGGCTGAAAGGACACTCCCGCCCATCGTCCTGTTCTAAATGCAACTTTTTGAAGCAGGATTTCTTTTTTAATCTCTGTTTTCCCTTGGAATTTGAAATCAATATTGAGCTTCCAGTTCAGCTTTGCTTTTGGGCTCCTACAGCCAAAAGCTTCCCCATGCCTTTGGCAGGCTCTTTGCCTTTTATTATTCAGATTTTTTTTTCTTCAAAGTCCAGGTCCCTTTTTTCCTGCCTTCCAAAGCCAACAGATGTGAGTACAAGAATGACTCTACCCCAAACCCCGTGCACCCTTTCGGGAATCCAACCAGTAATCAAAACATTCAGCTGATTGGAGGTATAATACAATTTTTCTCTGAGGCATGCAGGCCAGGCAGCCCAGCTTTCCCCCCCGCTTCATCCCCTTGGAGAGTGGAAGCAGCCTTCTGGATCAGCAGATGGAGAGGGAAATTCAACCACCACTGTAGAGGTAGATCTGGCTTCAGAAAAGCTGCTGAAAATTCACTTGAATTGTAATCTTCGGTTTGCCTGCTCTAATATTCACACCACAGGGGCTTGTGCCGCTCTCCAGTTTCAGAGCACTATCAAACACCATCTAGCAACTGCTCTAGCTGAACCACTGGATGGCATTTTAACCGAAACCTGTCTCCCCCTACCAAATACCCCAAGCCCAAAACACAATAAATGAAACAAAACCTTATCCAGACATTTCAAAGAATTGATGGAGAGCAAGAACTAGGGAGCTAAAATGTGTTTTAAGCTGTGGCTGGCTTTGGCAGGTTCAAAAGATGAGGGCAGCTACCATAAACTGGAGTTTTAATTCATTCCATGGAGAAGACGTGCCTGGGCTCCTCAGTTGCACTTACATTTAATTTTGTCATGGTGAAAAAAAATATATAGATATATAGATATAAAATTAAATAATTAAAGGTTATCACAGCATTCAAAAAGCTTCAAATACAAGGCGGATCTGGTACATGGTTTTGCACCTAAAGAGCCCTAAGATTTGGGAGACCAACTCATTTCTCAGTGTTGCACCCGGCTATGGTACCTAGTAAGTGCTGAACTGAGAGCCTGACCCAATGCCCAGCATTTTAAAAGCAGAGCTGCATGTGAACTCCCGTGTCTTTTTTCCATGGTGGATTCAAGCTCTGGTTTTGCAGAAAAGAAAAAGTGAATAAAGCGGTGAACAGAGTGGGGGACCCTGGTGGGGTGGCAGAGATGCGAGCGTCCCTCCAGGGCCTCTCTGTTGCTTTTCTTGACTATCTGCCCAGGGCAGAATTGCGCCAAGTTCATGAAATATCACTTTAGCCTGAACAACAGTTGCTGGAAACATCATCAAGGCATGTGACGATGATCAGAAGGGGCTGGTGTATGGGATGGGGCTAGCAGAAACACGTGCCCTCTGGAGAAAAAACACGTCAGGGAGGCTTCCCTGCTCTGTGAGGATGAAATTCTGCTCTAGATTGAAGCTACAGGTTTCTGCACAAGCCATACACTGCTTCCTCTGGCTGAAAAGTCCTCAAACTGCAACCAATGGATCTTTGTCCCTGATGCCTGTTTGCAGGCATCACCTTGCAATCTCCTTTTCCAAGCAGCTGCCACCCTCTCTTCCTTGCTTGCCTGCATGTTTCTGCAGGGGCAACCCCAGCTGGACTCAGGCTGCACTGCTGCCAGTGACAAAAATTCCTGAGTCTGATTTAAGGAGCCTAAAATATACTTAAGAAAATAAAATGGGTGGGAGGAGTCCTTAATTTGCCTTTTCAAACCCTGTCATGCCCCTATGAGGATTAAGCCCTGCCATTAGGTACAAGAGCTTGCTTCACTCCTAGATTTCCCTCCCATCTCTGCAAAGGGCCCTGAAACACCACTAGAAGGGGGAGGCTTCTACGATAGCAAGGCTTTGCTGGGGTCAGGTTCCCATCCCAACCCCTTGCTGAACCAACACCGGTGACTGCAAGTCTCTACTTCCTTCCCAGGTCCTGAAGAGGTTTGCAAACACAACTCTTTAATCTCAGAAAAACCTTGAGGAGAGAAGGTCATTGCCATTTTCCTGTGGGCTCCACCCTCAACTTTGATTTTTATCTTTTGGTGCAAAAGGAAGACCCTAGTCTATGTAGTAGTTTTGGTTACAGGCAGTGAAACGTTTGCAATTCTTTGCATCTCAGCAAAGGCACACCACTGAGTGGTGGCATTGGTTAGTCACACAACGATAATAGAAACTGCTTTGGGACTGTGTCACGCTCTGGTTCAGCAAACCCATGCTTCTCACGAAATGCAGTGTGTGATTTTGCCATATAGCTGTGGTTTGCAGTCAGGTCGTGCAAACACAACATGTCCTGGTGTGACAACACACATGCAAGGTGACTTGCTCATGCAAAGCAGATGGTAGGGCATGGTCATGTCAAGGAGCAAATGAAAACCAAGTCTATATTACTGGTGATCTTGTATTGGACAAGCTTGGATGCATGCTATGAAATGGCCAAGGTGAAATAATGGATTTGCTTTGGTTTGTGATTTTTTTTTGGGGGTGTTACCTGATGATAATCTTTTCTCAAGGGGTGGCTGCTGCATGGCTTTCTCAGCTGCTGCTGGAGGAAAAAGTGCGTGGGTCTGGATTATAAATGAAGTTTTCTCTCCGATTCAAACATTATTTGACAATATGATAAAAGACAAAAGGATTAATCTCCACGTGGTACTTACATGGTTTTAAGCATTTGCTAATACACTCAGCTTCGGCCTCAAATCTATTGGCATTACCACCACAGCCACCATACCAACCCTGGCTGCAGATCTTGTTTTTGTAGTCAAAGAACCACACAATCTGATAGTCCTTGCACTGCATGCCCATGTCAAAGTCCAGCAAGCAAGGGTCTGGCCAATCTGCATGTCAAAAGGTGCAAAGGTTAAGTGACTCTGAAAGGGTTAAAAGCTGAAAAAGCAAAGAGATTGAAAAGAAAAAAGAAAAAAAGCCGGGTACAGGACTGGTGGCATTTCCTTGTCATGTGATTTCTCTTGCTGAATGCGAACCTTTCCCAGCCTCCAGCTTGCCTCTTCCTGCTCTTGATTTCATTGCGCATCCAAGACCCAAGTCCCTGGACCAAGGTGGTGGGAGCTCCTTACTCCCCACTGGTGCACACAGGATCGGGCCCTCACACAAATCCCTCCATTTATTTTCAAAGCTATTCATCTTGGCAGTAACTTTTAATCCTTAAGTGTGTTTATTTTACCTCTAAAGGCAAGCTGCATCTGGTAGACTTTAAGGCTTGATGAGAATTTAAACATATGTTCCTTTCCTGCCCAGAAATTATAATTTAGGTCCGAATCCCAGAGTTTTTACTAGCAAAGATAGGCCACCTGTGCTAGCAGCTGCTTTGCCTATGTAAGGAGGGCAGAATTTCAGGCTTCCTCCGAGGTCCGTCAGAAGATTTATGCATGGGGCTTTCCCATTGCATGGAGAACCAGAGAAGACTCAGCGAAACAAGCCACCCCAAATCCCCTGCCCTGTTTAATATCTTTAGCCTGTTGAAAAACTTCAGATTAGCATCCTCGGGGAATGTTTCCCCCAAATTGCTGGCTGCCATAAATCCTTGGGCGGAGACATTTTCTGCAAGTGGGTCAACAAAAGGAGCTGAGATTGAGGTCTATGTTGAAGCACAGAGTGAACACACAGCACATCCGTTTTCCTTTGGGCAGACCTACACAAGCCTACACATCTTGTTTCCAAAGGGCTGGCACACAAAGGGTTAAACAAAGCCATGGGGGTCTGTGTCACCTGGTGGGGACAAGCCAGGTGAAGGCTTCAGAGGGGATGTCAGTGCCAGGGAGAGGGACCAAATGAGTGGAAATGCATGGGAAGGGTGGGATGATGGGACATGCAGCAAGGCAGAAATGAGATGGTCCTCGCCCAGCACAAGCCCTCGGCCCCCCCACTGCAGCAAGCTCCGGTTGTACCAGCAGCCAGGCATGAGGTCCATGCTCATCCCTTTCAATGCGAGCAGCCAGACCCCAACAGCAGCTTTGCAACTCTTGTTGGCTGAATGCACTGAGCAGCAGCATTTCTCCATGCTCTCAAATCACCTCAGGAAGAAAATGAGCCACAGTGCAAGCCAAATGCTTAAAGAAAAACATGAGAATGATGATTCAGGGATGAGTTTTGGATGCCAGTTCCATAGTTGGTGCCTACTACAGGGCTGTACTGCTTTATGAAGGCTGAGAGCCCTTCCAGACCCTTGGAGGAAGGGTTGCAGCCTGACACTTACAGTACAACTGAGTGTAATAGCACTGAAATAATGAGCTTGATGTCAACAAAAGCAATGAGATGACATATTAACAGCTACAGTGATTATGGGTTATTATCACAGGTTAACGGGATCAACAATAGAGTAGGAGCTGCCAGCTTGCTCGTTTAGCAGTTTACTACATACACCACTGGTGGCAGAGAAACAGGATGGACAGATAGGTGAAATTGGAGTGATGCTACCAATTAGCCAAATTTATGCAGATGTTTGACACTAACTCCCCTGCAATCCCTGGCTGTTGGTCAAGCTCTTGTTGAGAGCTGTGTGTTAAACCAAGGAGGCAGGACATGTTCTTTGCCCCAAATGGGGAGGAAGAGTGCAAACAAGCATCAGGTGATGTTCTGCATCCACACCTGCACCTATGCGTGCCAGAGAGGGCATGGGGCACAGCCTGTCCCTGAAGAGCAGCCAGCGCTTGGGCCCTGGCTCAACTCCCATCCTTGAGATGGAAACAGGACCTGGTTTGAGTTCCCCACGAAGATCACAGCAACTTCAGGGGGCTCTGTATCCAACATGGGCAGAGACCCCAATACAGGGCTCAGCTCTGCATGGACAAGGCTGTCATCTAGCTCATAATCTGCTGGCTCTGCAAAGCAAAGGACTTGCAGATCCTTTGGTCCTAGCAGGCCTCTGAGAAAGGCCAGGTTTGGAAGCAGGCAAGGGGAAGACCGGTGCAAGTGGCCAGGCTCTCGGTGCAGGTCCTGGCAGACCCCCCCCCAGCTCAGCACTCCCACCATCGCCCATACTCACCACTCTCAGGCCCTTCCAGTGGCTCAGTGTTGAGCATCATGTTGGCCAGAGACACCTTGGGCTGCGCTGGGGTCTCTGCGGGGAAGAAGCAGTAGGGTCAGCCAAGGGGAAGGGGATCTGCAGCAGCGCCCTCGGCACAGCCATAAACAAACTCACTGGCCCCAGTTCCAGCACAGGGGATGCGCACAAGTTGCAGGAGCCGGGTCTGGATCTTTTTACCCCAGCACATACATTTCAGAAATGTTTATTGGAGGCAGCTGACAGGATGAGTAATCCACAACCGCCCAGCCGTGCCAGGAGGGTTCATCTTGCTCTCCCCAGCCGGCGGCTCTGCTGTGGGGTGACTGTGAAGAAGCATTCCAAGGGCCCCACGAGACTCTGCTTTGGATGGCCACTGCTTACCCCACAGCATGCAACTGGAGGGCTCTGGAGGAGCAGACGGGGCCTCTCTGTAGCCACCTTAGCTTTGCTCCTCTGGACTTAGAGAGGGCAGGGAAAAAAGGCATCCTCCAGGGGAGCAAATAGTCCATGATGGATCTTCTCTTGCTCCCCGGCAGCCCTCAAGGACTGTCCATGCATTGCATGTCTCTCCTTGACCACACTCCTCCCATCGCAGCCTCACATGTCTCTAGGAACTACGTTGTTGAGGACTGTCACCAGGGAAAGAAATCCCTTGTGATGGAAAGGAGAACATGGTTCATATATTGCATCTTGCCCTGCATGACTGCACCATATTGCATCATGCCCCTTTCCAGGGCAACCTATGGCTCATTTTCCGTGGGGCTGGAGGGCAGGAGGGGACATTTGCTTTTCTCTGGTGGAGGGTATGGGTGTGGGTAAAGGGGACAGTGCTACCCAGTGTACAGGTCACAGCTTGTGGGCATAGATGGCATCACCGCTGCTTGCCCAGTTTGTTCCCGTTTGAGATTTACCATATGGGAACTGCAGCTTCCCTGGGCTTCGAGAGCTCCAACTCAGCACATGCAAATGTTACTTCTACACATTGATGTCTTTTCTCAACATTTTTGTGGGCACATTTATTGCTCACAAAGGTAAGAGACTTCAAACTTGATCCAAACTTACTAAAGCCAATGGAAAGGCTCTCCACAGGCACTGAAATTGGCTCTGAAGTGCCAGAAGAAGCCAGATGCAGCACTGGCAGGACCAGTGCAAACTTCTCAACACCACCAAGCCAAGTCACCTCTACGCCAAACTATATAAAAAAATTGGCTGTGTCTTACATAGCAACTTTTGGACAGGTCAAAGGGTTTGGTAAGATTCACATGTGATCTGTACACACGGAGCTTGGATCCCCGAAGAACTAAACCCTCCATTTAATGTCTTCTTTGTGGGGTTTTTTTTTGGATAATATAGTATGGAAGCAGATAGGTGGCTATGGAAATGACGATCAGAGAAGAAGATCTTCTTGCTTATTTTGCAATCAGGCTGGACTAAATTTATTCTATGTTAACCCAGTTTGACTCTTATTATTAATTACAGCACTGCTGGCTGGACCCCACCAAGACCCATTGTACAAAGCCTCTTGCATGCACAATAAGACAAACCCCACTCTGGGAATGGCTTTAATTCTCCCACAATCTGTGTCCATTTAACACCACTGAAGTGTCAACTTGCATTTGCCAAAGGAACACATTTGCAGCGTTTCATAACTGGGTCCTGCTGCTGGTCTGGAGGATGCCAGACATGCAGTGACACAACTGAGCATTGCCAGGGCTGGGATCATTGGTTCCAGCTGATTGCCTGTCCCTTACATGGTTTCTTCCATTTTTTGTGTCCATTTTACAAAAAAATAAATGTTTGTGTGTTTTCCTCAAGAGGTACTTACTTGTGCTGAATGTCCCTGTGTAGGTTACTTTGGGTTGTGATTTCTGGTAGCCGGTAATGACGACAAGGTATTTCTGTCCGCTTCTGAGTCCTCGGATGACGTGCTCAGTGCCGGTCAGGTTTTGCTTCTGCACAAGAGAGTGGTCATGTGCTAAGGTGATGGTGATATCAAAAGTATAGGTGTTGTGTGGCTCAGGGCTGGCCCAGCGCAGCTTGGCACTGTTCTCGGTGACATCTGTGATCTGGATGTCATGGGTCTTTGCTGCAATGCAAAATCAGAAGAAACGTTAAGCAAGGACTTGAAGAGGAAAGGTCTCAAGAAAAAAGTGTCTCAGTGCTATAGGATCTCCTTCCCAGTACACAGCAAATAAATTTGTCTGCAGCCAGTTGTGGCACGTGCAAACCAGGTTGTGACTTTGCTACCTCAGATGCCCAGCCCAGCACACTGTAGGGAGGCTTTTTGTTCATAGCCTAGATGATTTACCAAGTGGTTTATTTATTTTTTAATAATCTGCTGCAATCTAGCAAATCAAAGCAAATTTTTATGAGATTTACACAGCCTGAAATGCGATTCCCAGCACAACTTTCCCAACAACTGTAAATGTGTCCAGTCAGATCTTTCTCCAGGGTGCAATGGATTCACTGAACTGCTGAAGATCTTCAAGCAAAGCCTGCTTAAGGTCGAACATAACCTTAGACAGGTCAAAGAAGCTATTAGGGAAAGATTTTCCTGCTATGGCAGAGTATTGGATGAGACCTTTATAAATGCTGCTTGGAAGCAACAGTGGAGCAAGAAACACCCAGAAATGTTTGTTCCCTGCAGGCTGATGAAAGCATTAACCTTGCAAAAGCTAATTGCTTTTATTTATTGCTTTATATTTATTATTTACATGGGCACATGCATTCATTGACTGGTTAAGCATCCCTGTGCTTTGACACACGTTGTTTGTTACTTGTTCAGCTGGGGCGGAGCTGCCTGCACCCCCTTGCAAAAACACATGGGAAAACTTCTTTACATGAACTGTGCTCACATGAAAGAGCTTTAGCATTCCCAAATAGCTCTCCACACTGATTCAGTGATGAACTAACTGAACTAACTATATTAGCTGACAGAGAATTCAAACAATGCCATTGCATGAATCACCATAAATAGCAAAACTTAGCCAAGGGGTAATGCTACGAGGAAAACATAGAAAGCAAATGGGACACACTAGAAAGAGAAGTGCTCTGTTGCTGTACTACTGAGGTAGGCAGCAGATGATGGATTGTCCCATGTTTAGATGCCCTGCTTGTGTTTTGCCTAGAGGCAGCCTGTCCCCCACCCAGTTTTGAACAAAATTCTCAACACAAGTTGACAAAAACTCAACCCTCCAGTGCAGATTTCCAGTTTTGCACTTAAAAACTTTTTTCTGCAAACGTGAAATTTGGCCTCTTAGTGACATTTCCCATGGGAAAAATCCTCTCAGGGAGGGAGAAAAGCTGCAACCCACTGTGGTACAGACAAGCGAGAGGCACTGCTCGCATGGGGAAAGCCTTTCACGTACCACCTTGTCTTCTCCTGCCGCCTGCCGCAGTGGCCGTGGTGTTTGTGGTAGTGCGGCCAGTGGCTTTCGCATGGGCAGCAGTGCTTGCTGCGCTCTGTGCAGTGGCGTTCGCCTGGACCACGGTGCTGGCTGTGGTGTGGTCAGTGGCTCTGGTCTGAGCCGTGGTGCTGGCAGTGGTGGTTCTGGCACGGGCACTGGTGCTCGCAACAGGCTTCGTGCTTACACTGACCGTGGTGCTGGTACTGAAGGTCCGACTTACGGTCACGTTGGGTGCCACATACCTGTCAAAGCAAAAGCAGCTGATATGGCCTTTTTTTCTCCCTATATAAGCAGAATTTTGGAAGTGGAGAGGAGTTGACATAGAAATCATTGGCAAGAACCCCCCGGGGTCAATAGTCTTTGACAGCTTTAGATATGTCCACAGCCAAGCAGTGAAAAGTGCTGCAGAGCACTGCCTATCACTTGGGGCACAAGTTTGTCTATGTACCAATTTTACACACATAAGAGTGAATTCAGTAGACAGGTCTGTAGCATGCCTGATTTCAAGGGGCTCGACCTTCTAAAGCCAGGTCAGCTCTGTGCCAGCAATGAGTGAGTTTTGGTGACACAAGTTTTCACTTCTGTTCAGAAAATGTTAGGATATATTCTATGATGGATCCTGAATATCAAACAGTCCAGGGCAGCCCAGCCTCTGAAAATAGTTTGTTGAGTGGAAAACCCCAAATTAATAGTAATTTCTGGATTTCCTGACCTGCATGATGACAGTAGCATATACCTCCTTCAAATCCATTATACTATATAAATATGAAATATAACCCAAATTTAAAATTATATGTGTATTTGTCTACCCTTCTCTAGTAGATATATCTGTTGCTCTTTTGACACAGCACTAAAGGAACTAGTAAAATGCTGATAATCCTGATTGTTCGTGTTGAAGCTGCTTTTTCTTTCTTTTTCCAAACAGGGACTGGGAAGTGAAGGCTTCTCCCCCAGACAGGCTGTTAGCGAAGCTCATTCTCTTGCAGACAAACCACTACTTACACTGCTTTGTGCCCGGCATGCCCGGGGCTCTGGCTCTTGGCTTTCTGATCACTCTGGAACCACTCGCACTGTTTTCTTATCTCTGGAGACAGGTAGAAAGCAAAGTCGCCTACAGACAGAGCGAACCTGGCATTAAACACTGGTGTTGAGGATGGTGATTACCTACTAACAACACATTAGATATATGTCTTCTTGATTTAAAAAAATCTCTTCTCTTCTTTCTTGCTCTGATAAAAGCTAGGGAATATTTCTTGATGTTTGCTGTGGTTACTGCAGCATCCTGGGCTGGGAGATTTGTTATTCCAGTTTACAAGCATGAGAGCAGTAACTACAAGATACCAGAGGGCTGTATGTCTTAGTCTGCCACATGTAAGCAGCTTTCTTATAGCAAGACACTTCCAACCACACAGTTAATATTTTTTCAAGAGTTAGAAGTTCCCAGGACCCCTGTAAGCGGTAAATGGAAAAAGCAAACTGAGAAAACCTAAACATTTATTTCCAGGGAAAGATGTGCTCATGTTTGCTTCCTATTTAGTGCAAGACATTCCTGAATCAGTGGTTTATTAGCCCAGTAGACTGATTTTCAGGACTTTTTTGATAAAACTAGCTTTCCTAGAAAAGGCCCATTTCTTGTCCTCGCTGGCCAAGTCTCTCTAGGATCTCTGGCAGCTCACTTTAGCTGGAGATCCAGCCTGTGGTCTCTAGCTAAGCTGAGATGCAAATTTTCAAGGCACAATCTGCACATCCCAAACACCGCAGCATTTTTTATCCCTGAGCAAAGAATCCTGGTCCTTAAATCTGCATACAGCAACTCCAGATCTCAGCCTGAGCCATCCAAATGCCTGCTAGACATGATGTTTATGCTGAAGTTGAGAAGAAAGATTTGCTGGGTGTTTGGGGAGCTTGGGGGGAGTGCTAGCAGGCTGCTGGGCTGCAGAAGGCCAAGAGCCCCAGCAGGACCAGACCCTATGGGACACATTGCAGATGTGACTGGCAAGCCAGGCAGGATTAGGTCAGATCCCACAGGTGAGCCCATGGAGACCAAGTCAAACCAGACAGAAGTGCAAACTCTGCTTGGCAGACCAACAGACTGCATGGGATGGGATGGGGAGGCCAAAGTGAACTAAACTGAGACATATTCAACTAGGTAGGCCTATGAGCAGCAACAAACAGACCAAACAGTACAGAACATTAAAAAGAGACTAACGACTAACTTCAGGGGGCCCCACTGCCCAAAGAGGTGGTCAGACTAGAGCCCACCCAACTAACAGGCAGGTAGACCAAACCTGGCAGATTAACCCCTCTGAGGTCACATGTTGCCCCTTCCATAATACTTTGGCTACAGGATGTTATACTCACTTCTGATAAAAGATGGCAGCAATCTCCCAAAGCGTAGTAAGGGCTCTTCATGAAGCTCTCCTGGCTTATCGACCAATTTGAAGAACACATCATTTGGCTCGCTAGCTAGGCTATAGATATTCTTGGCATTCACCTTCCTGCCAATGCCCAAGACAACAAAGAAGTACCCTTTGCATTTTGCATTGATAACAACCTTCTGCAGGTACTCAAGTTTTTGTTTATTCACTTTTCCGGTCATCATCAGAACTATGACTTTTAGATCCCGAGGGTTTGGTGCACTTTCGAAAATATGAGCCATTGTGTGTTCAATTGCTTTTCCTATAGCCCTCGTGCCATGCAGCTGGGTCATTTGGTTGTGAAGGTAATTAATGATCTTCTCTTTGGATCCATAATCAGTTAGTGAAAACTCAGTTTTTACTGGCGGGAAGCTTGAGTTGGTTTCATATTCATAAGGAGCTTGCTGGAGAACTGCCACTCTTGCGTGGTGCTGAGATACTTTTGGCTCAGAGCTGATTTCCAGGTTACTTACGAGGTGGGAAATGTACTTCTTCATCTCGTTGAACTGCAGAGGGGTGGTGGACTCTGAACTATCCATGATGAAGGCTATGTCAGTATCTACATCTGTTGGGGCTGCCCTTCTGTCTCTGAATACAGGTCTCTGACTACCAAAACCACAGATGGGATCAGGGTCACACACATCTAGGGAAGAAATACAGGAGGTTTCACTTGGAGGAACTGGAGATGACCCTCCCTCGTCATTGTAAAAATCTCTTGTGTCATATGAAATACTATTAAGCCATGGACATTCACTGGTCCACTACTTGATACCAAAGTAATTTCATCCCAAAACACATTTAGTTATGTATTTAGTATTTTTATGTGCTCCTCTGTCCAAAGGGATCCCTGAAGCACTCTGTCATAAATGGCAGAAGGCCATATTCTAGAGCATTTAGCTATCGGTATTTGGGCTGTAAAAGTGGGAACCAACCAAAAAAGGAGCTTCTCTTTACAAAGTGGAGAACGCCCAGCGAGCCTCATTCACAATGCCAATGTTTTCTGCTCAATCTAAGAATATGAATCCCTTGTCTTCAGCAGCAAAAGGGCTGACTCCCAACTGGTCTTCCCTTCTGCACCACTGACAACCGACTGCTGCGTGACCAGAAGGATTTGGCACTGTCTAGAGGAGAAATTGGATGCTTTACCCAGACAAATGTGACAAGTCAAGAGCCTCCGGATAGTTTCATTCAGCTGACTGCCACTGGTTGGAAGAACAATTGCATGTCCAACGGCTGTGTTGTTGATCTGGTTAGATGCAAACAGAAAAACATGGTGTTAGTAATGCTGCCTTCTGTTATTTTCAGCTCAAAGTAGGGGAGGGCAATCCACAACTCTAAGAGATTCTCTACTCAGCACGCTGCTTTTGGTGGATCCCATTTGGAGGAGCCTAATGCCCCCGACATCAGTTAGTGGGACTAGTTTAGAAACATAAACTCTAGAAAAAGGGTCAAGCACTTGAACCAGTGCTCAGCATGCTTGTCTGGGGATTTTTAAAAAAAACTTGTTTTGCTTTAAATCTCTGTACATCCACTCTCCCTCTGCCAACAAAGCTACTGTACTTCAACCTTCCCTTTGCCTTTCTGTGAGACCTTTCTTGCTATGGGGACTGTCTTTTCTTCTGTTTCATACCACACCTGGTACCCTGGAGCCATGGTCTGGGAAACAAATGACTTATCATAACCTCAGCAGCGTTTCACAGCATGTGCTGTGTTTTGTATTTCTCTCCTAATAGACATGCTGGATGAGTTTGGCCAGCAATGCTTTCTCAGCACTAAGCACTTGAAAGGCCTGTGGCAGCCAACCACTGCCTGTAGGAGCAATCACCACCAATCTCCCCAGCAAACCAGACTGAGGTCATGAGCAGAAAATGAAAGAAATGGCAAATGACCCCAACCTCCAGAGCTCTGGTGAGAACTGGGTCCTGCCTGCTGGTGAGAAACACGGGGATGACCCCGGCATCGTAGAGTTTCAGCACAGCATCGTTGAGCTGCGGGGAGGCTCTCGTGTCCCCGTTGCTGAAAAATACAGCCACCTTCCTCATAAGGAAGCCACTTCGGGCACGCTTGAAGGTATTCCTGGCCACAAAGGACATGGCAGTCTCCAGGCTGCGTGGCTTTGTGGTCAGTGTTGCCTGGAAGTTTTGGATCTGCTGGAGGAGGCTTGATTTCTTCCTGGCGTCAGCAAAGCGGATCTCTGTGGTGACCTCGTTGTTGTAGGTAACCAGAGCCACCCGGGCACCCCGAGGACAGTTGCTCTCAGCAATGGTTAAGTTGTTGACCACTCTGAGCACGGTTTGCTTCATTCTGTTGAAAACATCCCTCACAACGCCAGAGGAAGTGTCGATAGCAAAGGCCAGCTCAGTTGGGAAGACAGGGCACTCCTTGGGACCTGCCAGAAACATGCATTGGGAACAAATAGTGCCCCTAATAATTGTCAGGGTGCAAGGACCATGTCCTCAGCAGGGGTAAATCATTCATACTGTACATGTGGGGAGAGGAACAGTTCTGGCACACGGTCACACTGGGGTTTGAAGGACTGAAGGTGACTTACCATAGCAGCAAGCTGTGGAAAAGATGGGGAAAAAAAGCAGTTTGGTCAGTGCCATTCATATAACATGATGGGCATAGAAGGGTGGAGACAGGGAGTTAGCAAAGCACTGATGTACTCACGGCATTTGTCTTTGATGTTCCGCACCAGCGCACATTGCTTTAGAAAATAAAACAGAAGAGAGGGAGAAAAGGGAAAAAAGAGATATGTGACACAGCCAACAAAAGAGTATTTCAAAACAGGAGATAAATGATGTCACACTTACATCTCTGGATTCTCCTTTATCACCTTTAAGTCCCTGTTTAAAAAATAAAGTAAAATTGAGTGCAAAATGTATTTTCAGGGTGTCCCATGAACCCATTTGGAATAATTGTTTGACCATAGGTCATGCAGAAGCTAAGAGGAAACCTGCCTGTTTTCAGTTGTGTTTCCAGCAACAAGAGGAAGTGTTTTCCCCTGTGAGGAATAAACCTAGCTGAGGCCAAACCCAAAAAGGACATTTACAATGCTCTAAGTTCATGTGCAAATCAAGCCAAGTCACCTAGGCCTTTCTAGGGTGCTCTGCACCAGTAAGATTTGGTCATGGACCATATCCTGTGTGGGGTGATAAATGATAGAGAGCTGAGAACTTCCTAGAAGGAGCTTTAAGTGGCATATTGCCATTGGGAAATCCCAGTGCCTGGTAAGAGCCTGTCTCTTCTGCTGTGCATTGCAGTTTGAGCACGGGTGAATGATATCAATGATAAAGAGCTCATTAGGAATTTATAGAGACACATCTAAGACAAATAAACAGGAATTTGCCCAATTCAACCCCTGGCACTAATAGAGACCGCCACATTTCTCAGAGAAGCAACCAGGAGTCTCTCCAGAGGGGAAGCCAGAGGCTCCTTCAGCAATGCAATGAACACTTACAGATGGTCCAGGGTATCCAACCTCTCCTTTCTGACCGGGTGTCCCAGGATCTCCTGCATTTCCCTAGAGAGAGATAGCAGAGAAGTCCTCTCCATGAACATCTGCAGGAGGACTCCCAGGAGCATGGCTCACCACTTGGGGGAAAAGGTGTGTACATCTTTCAGGCTGTTCATGCAGAAGGATAAAATTGTGTCAGGTTCCAACTTACTCTGCGGCCTCTGTTTCCCTTAGGGCCAGGGCCTCCAGCACCACCACGGTCACCAGGTCCACCCTGTTTGGGGAAAAACACAAACCGTAGCTCTAAATGTGCACAGGACCATAGATAATGGCTAGATTGCTTGGAAAATGAATGTATAGCTCATGGGCTGCACCGTACCTTGGGCCCCGCGTAGCCTATGAAGCCGCGTTCTCCCTGAAACAACATAAATGCTTATTTGAATATGTTTTAGAAAATGAACCTGATTCTGCAGGCAGATCTGTAACAACTGAAGGAATTAAATGATGGAGGGAAAAGAGAGGGAGAGTGCAAATTAATTTTGCAATTTTGTTCCTCATATGATTAAAAAAAACAAGTAGCCGCTCTTTTTAGGCTAATTTAAACTGTAGAGGAGCTGTCAGAGATGCTGGTGCATTGTTTTCAAAGTCCCACAGACATTCATGGGGCTCTCTGGCTAAAAGGTACAAAAACATTATGCTTCCCTCCTTGGAGAAACTGATTTATGTAGGCAAAACCAAGACAAAGGCAGAGAGGAAAGGTCTGAAGAATCTTGCCTGATTTTCTCATCAGGGTTGATTTTTGTCCCTGTATGTATCTGACTTCACCTAGGCTCTGCCCTTGCCTATCTGCCCTGGAGACCTTGGCTTCTTCCTTGTCCTTGGTAACTCACGTTCGTAGATGGGCATGCTGAGCATACGCCTACCTTTCTGCCTTTAGGACCTGGGCCACCAATTCCATCTCGTCCATCATCACCCTAAAATTGGAAAGCCAAAGTCATTAATATACAGTAATATGTGAATAGCTTAAACCTCACAGATCCAGCAGCATCACAGATGCTCACAGATCCAGCACCAGATTCAGCAGCATCATCAGAACCCACTGATGCCACACGCCTTTGAGAAGTCCTTCTATAGATGAAATTATTGCAAGAAACAAAGAACAAAGAGGTGTTGTCAAAACTACAAATCTGAATTAAAACCTGCTTAGTATACACATATAATGTGTAAAACCCAGGTGGAAGCCAGCAATGGGGAGCAGGTTAGGAGGTCAGTCAATGCTAGGGGTGTACTTTTAGCTCTGTCCGACCCAAGCTTTTCCTCCCTTGCTTTGCACAAACCATTTTTTCCTCAGCTGGCTCCTCATTATACAGAGTAATGAGAATCAGGCCCCATGAAAGCACTTACTTAGTCCATACGGACTTTTTATATGTGACTTTGGACTAGCACACAGGGTCAACTCGCTGTCTACCCATGCCTCATGCAATGAGCCAGAACAAGGCCAAGCAACTCTGGAGAACCTCTGCCCTGCAGACTGATCTCTGAGATGTTAAAAGTCACTTTACAAGTGAATATAATTCACCTCCTTGAAGGGACTACCGTTACCAGCTATGCTCATGCCAGCTGAAGACATAAAGCTTATTTCCCTCTCTCATATTGTACTATGGAGGATGCAAAGTCCATAGAGGAGCTAAACCCTCTGCTGCGAAGGGCTGTGGCCCATTTGCCACAGAAGAGGGTTCAGCCCAGCATCCTTAAAGGTGTGAGTGCATGGCCACACTTACCATCTCTCCTCGTGGGCCCTGCTGTCCATTTGGCCCTTTGGGTCCAAGGTTTCCAGGCTCACCCTGAAAACAGGAGCATCTGTTAAAGCATGTGCTGAAACTCCAGGCAACTCTGAGCCTTTTCCACCCCATCAGCACTTGTTTCTTTACATAGACCAGTCTGCAGTGGTCCTTGCAGCAAAAAGTCATGACTGGACCTACACAGCCAGCAATGCTACAAAATGCTTGCTCTTTAGTGGGACCTTTGGTGATTTCAGGAAAGCTGAGCAATGGGACATGGGAGACCAGCCAGCTCCCACCACAGGCTGGTGTTTGCTTTTTATAAACACTGCAAAAATAAAAGCTCCCAAGCTCTGGGGATTTTGACAGCCATGGAAATGAACCAGTGTGTGTGAATCTGGAGAGATAAAACCATATGGAGGATCTGGAGAGATCCATCACAACCACCTTCCCATGTGGGCATCGGCTGAGAATCTGCCCCGGAAAATTACTTGGGAATCTCAGTTACTCAGTTACTTTTGCCTCTCTGTTCAATGAAATGGGAGCCTAATGAAACAACCAGAGCACAGACCTTGTTCTACTCTACACTGTGTAAGCCAGTGAAAACAAGCTAATTTTGCTCTAAGAGGTTCATCTCAAGTATTTTTTTAAGGTCATTCCTATCCAGAAGCTTTTCATTGCTGTTTTAGTTGCTGATGCCCAATGCTCATGAAGACATACCTTTCGTCCCAGGGGACCAATCCTGCCCCGCTCTCCTGGAGTTCCTGGTGGTCCACTACCAGCCTGGAGCAGAAACAGGGAGACGCATGTTGGCAACATGTCAGGAAAACTGGGTGCCAGAAGCTAGGGGATTGGGTGACCATAGAAATCATGTATTAACTACTAGGGCTGGTGCATCTCAAAGCATCTCAGGAAATTCAGAAGCCTAATTCACGGTCAGGAAGAGCCGAAGGATCAGGTCAGTCCAATGCAAATGTCAGCAGCAACTTATATTGTTCTTAAAGAACCCCCCTGGGAAAGGTGAGGGGCAAAGTCCTGCTCAGGATGGGGAAATGCAAGATGTATTTTTTTATGGCCACGAGTCTCGCTGGGGTATGCAGCAGGAGGGAGAAATAAATGTATGGGGGGCCCCCAGCAAGCATATGAGATGGTCGTGCTCTGGCTTCAGAGGTTGAAACATCATGGAGGATGCCCTGCCAGTCACTCAGGGGTGTGCTTTAATTAAGATTGCAAACCATAATGAGCCAAACGATGAACTCCTGACCCCTTTATGGTTGCTTTTAACTCCTTCTCTTCTGTAACTCTTGATCAAGAAATCTTTAGCATAAGTTGAGAGGAGAATCATACTGGAAGAGTGTGTTATAAGAGAGTGAAAGAGAGTTAGAGCCCTAGAGGGAGGGAATGGAAAGACACATTGGCTGCATTTTATTAGCTCAGCAAAATGTTCTTGCTGGGCACAGTTGGGTCAATGGCTGAGAAGCAGCAGAAGGGTTTACCCTGGGTCCGGGAATGCCCTGCTCTCCTCTTATGCCTGGTGTGCCAAGCTGGCCAGGTGGACCCTGTACAGGGAGAAAAGAGAGACTGTGTCAACACACATGGGCAGAAACACACCAGCGCTACACAAGATTGCAAGGGAAAGCAAATGTTACAGCGCCTGAGAGATGGTTTTCAAACATGTCACACCTTGGGTGGTGTGAATGCAGTGGCAGGCTTGACGTCCCAGGGCAGGACAGCCAGGCCACAGTGCATACAAAAATACCCAGATCCTGACAGTCCTCGCTGCTGAGACTCTTTGAGGAAGTGGCTGTGATGAAATAACGAAACAGCATCATGAGGTAAGACATTTATTTTGCTGTAAGCTCACTGACCTGTGGCCCTCTCATGCCTTGTTCTCCAGCCGGCCCTGCTTGACCGAGCGAGCCCTTGGTACCCTTGAAGTGCAAAATAGGACAACACAGGTTAGCATGGGAGGATATGGTCAACATCATGGGGAGGGAAAGGAGATCTCAGGGCATTTACAGCTGCATAAAGAGCAGGAAAGAACAATTGTTTGGGGTTTTTTTCAGAATATGGTTATAGCAGAGAATAAGCACAGAACTGGTAGGGTAATTTGTCTCCTGCAATCAACAGGTATCAATCTCCTTTATGCTTTGGCCCCATTACACTGCTCCAGCAGCATGCAGAGACAAAGTATCTGACCAGGGAACGCTGCAGAGGACAGGCAGCCCCAGGCATGTGGATGGCTGGTTTTGCACCGAGTCCAGCAAGGAGCATACAGGGAGATGAGCCTGAGGACGAGGAGGGAAATTTGGAGGAGAGAGGAGGCAGAGAGGAAGAAGCAAAGCCTGCATGTGTCTTCTCTTGGCACATCCCTCTGGGTGCTGTGGCTGCCTGGCTGGTGGCATGGCAGGAGCCCCAGGTGTCATCCCCATCACCACTTACCTTAACTCCTATGGGTCCCCTTCGTCCTGTCATACCCTGTGAACAAAGAAACGATGAGACTTGTTACACAAGTATGTAAGCACACATTTCTCTAATGCTTTTAGATCCATGTATCACCGCTTCTCTCAGTCCAAAATTATGTTTGAATAGTTTAAACTACTGGGGAGAGAAGGAGAGAGAAATCCACATGGCCCGCTCTGTTAAATCAAACTTTGGCATGTTTTCTCCTTCCTTGCATCCCCCAACCCGCCACCCACATAGGTGAGTTGCTCCCTTACACGTGCAGGAGCGTGCCACAGTTCCTGGGCCATGTGCCCCAAGGGACAGGCAGCAGCAGAGCAGCAGGGAACAGATCCTCAGATCCCAGCTACACCAGCTCCAGTTTGGTTTTTGCCTTTTAAAAACCAGCAGCCAAATGCAGATGCATATGCCAGAGTAAATCAGGGGTAGCTCCACTGATCTGAGCTCTGAGTTACTTGCATGGGAATAAATTCAGGATTAGACCTTTAAAGTCTATACAAGCCAGCAAACCACCAGGCATTTTCCTTTTGAGAGTTGGGTTGGTTTTTTTTTCTTTTTTTTTTTTTTTAGGTTGAACTCCTGATGCCTGTGAAACAAGATACATGGGAAGGCAGAAAGGAAAAAGCTATTGTCAATCTAAGCTCAGCCCCCGCTGTCTGCAGGTCCGGCAGCTCACCTTCCTTCCGACTCCACCTTCTTCGCCGCCCAGCCCCACTGGTCCCGGCTCTCCCTACGAGAAAAGCAAAACTCAAGTGAGAGCCCTGAGATGAGCAGGCACTGGGAAAATAGATTCAGTTCTCAAAAAATGGGTCCTTGTGTGCTCTCACACAAGTTACTCGATATTCCTGCATCGGTGGAAATCCTTCTAAGAACTCACAGAGACGTTCCATTACGTTTCTGAGCTAGCACAAGCTGACATTCCCATTCTTTGCGAAACGCCTTCTGACATTTTAAGATGCATTTTTATTCTGAGCTGATATGGAAACAAATGGGGTTTGAAATTTTCCAAGGAGCATGCAGGGGTTTTTTTCAAAGGTTTCAGGTGAATCAGGGCATTCAGACTTGGTATCATCTAAACAGTTTTCTGCTTTTGTATATGACCCGCAAGAACATATGAAGTTAATTTCCAAGCACAAAGTTGTCTTCAGTGACAATATCCCAAAAGGCATTGTAAAATAATAATAATAATTAAAAAAGCACTTTTTACACAAAACATCTTCTAAACTGCCATCTTCTCAGAGAAAGTTTTGGTTGCAAACCAACAGCATTTTCTAGTGGAAATATATTCCACCTGACAAAGCACAATGAGTTTAAGAAACTTGCACCTTTTTGGCAGCATCCTTTTTTCTTACTTTCTCTGTCCCATCCTATTGTAAAAACCAAAAAAACAACAAAAGACAACAATGAAACTTTACCATTGGTCCAATTTCACCCTTTTGGCCTCTGGATCCCCGTTGAGTATTATCAGCTCCTGAATCTCCCTGAAAGCAATAGAGCAATGAGAAACATCTGTGTAAAAGTGGGACATGAAAGTCAGACATCATAAACTGCTCTGCTATCACTCAGAACCAAGATTTCTTTTTTTTTTTCTTTTTTGATTGAATTAGATGAAGTATTATTGGTGTTTTCAGACAGACATAGCTTTTCAACTGAGAAACAATAATATTGAAGAGGAGGAAGGGGAATGTTAATACAATGAAAGAGTGATTGACAGGTTGGTATCAAGAGGCATGTGTTACCCACACGTCATCTCCAAGTCCTTGGTCTGTCGCTGGACCTGCCACTGTCAAGCGGCATTTAATAAACCTGAATGTGCTTGCTGATGACCCCCAGGACTGGTGGAAAGTGAGTGGAAAATCAAGAAGAAGCCTTAGCAATATTTACCGGGTCTCCACGGAGCCCACGGTCACCTCGTTCTCCCCGTTCGCCTTTAACTCCCTTATCACCCTGTGGGAAGAGACAGACAGTTAGTGAGCACAGCCCTTGCCTGCCAAAAGCATCCCTGCTACCGTGCACCTCTGCCTGGGTCCTCAGCCCCAAGGGGAGCATAACGGCTTTCCACCCTCCCCTGGCTCAAATCCACCTTTTCACCACCATTTAGCCCTGTCATAAACGTGATAAAAGCCTACCCTCCTGCCGGAGTATCCCTTCTCTCCAGAGGAGCCAGGCAAACCCTTGTCTCCCTAAAAAAGAAAAATATTTTAGAATATTTGCTGCTCTCAAGGAGCTTCTTAGATGTTTCACTGAAGCATCTCGTTATAAAGAGAAAAGCAATTAAAAAGACTGACCTCTTCTCCATCAATGCCATCCAGACCCATTTCTCCTAGTTCACCCTGCAGAAGAGAGGCAAGGGGCAAATGCTCACTGAGGGAAAAGGGAACGGGGAGGGGGATACCGATGCTTCCATACACTCATGCTCACCACCATGGCATGAGGAAATAGCTCCATACCTTCTCTCCTGGGAATCCCCGAGAACCCTAAAGAGATCAGAAAAGCGAGTTACTCTGCTTTTGCCCAGTTCATCACCGTGGGAAGCGGTGAGGAAGGGGGGCTGTGCTTGGTGGCAGACCCAGAGCCAGGACTGGGACAGGACAGCCAGGGCTTGCTGCACCAGGGTTCTGTTGTCCCTTATTTCTCTCATGCCAATCTTCTTCAGCTGCCTCTTCAACACTCATGCCAAGATAAAAGAAGTGCATCATGAGGTTTAGCCACCTGATCCAATAAAATAGCTTACTCCTTAGCCACAACTCTTTCTCCGCTGACTTTCTTTTCTCCCTGTACCTGTTTTTATAAGAATCCAGATGTAGTCTCAGTGCTGTTGTCCAAGGCTGGACAAGTTTTACAAAGAATCATTTTCTCAGCTGAAACTAATGGGCTTGGTTCATGCACACCTCTGCTCCCTGCCAGAGGATCCTGTGGTCAGAGCAAATGGTAGGAAACATCCCCTTAATATTCACTGAATATTTCCCATAAATATTATATGCTTCACCATCTCTTCTGGCTTGTGGCATGGCTGCTGTCCTGAACCATTTGCTCAAGGTTCCTCTTTAAGCAGCAGCCATGGCTTACTTTTCTCCCTCCTCCCCAACAGCAGATTTCCATCCACACACCGTCCCAGCCCCGGGCCAAGACACACACACGCCACTTCTTGGTGTTAAGAACAAATCCATCTCTTCTCACATCTTTCCCCTAGAGCCAGACTGCAGAAAATAAATCAGCCTTGTCTGCAGATTGAGCCTAGGTCACTGGGCTGCCCTTTTTGCTCTTCATAGCAATGCTAAAGCCATGACACCTGCTGAAAGCCTTGGTGCTTGGCCATGTGGACATCACCACTTGAGTGTACTTGGTGGCTGTTGCATGACATGCTAAAGCAGCAGGAGTTGCCTTTGGTGGACTACCACCAGCTGGACTCTGGGTCTGCTCCGTGCAGGGTCCTTCCGCACGTACCTTGGTTCCTCTGTGCCCGGGGCATCCCTGGAAACCCTGCGTCCCATTCACACCTGGTGGTCCACGCTCACCCTGTTGCATGGAGGGGAAAATGCACTGATCAGGGTTTGCCTGCTAAGCTCATTTCTTCAGCTAACTGCATGCATCAGCAAGCACAGGAGGTGGTTTGGAAGCACAGGAACAAACAGAGCATGAGGTTTTGAAAGGCTAATGCCCAGCCACCCCACCATCTCCTGCCCACAACCTTCCTCATGTAGAGACCAACTGCAAGTCTTCACCACTGAGAGAGAAACATCCTTCTCAAACTCTCAGCTATGAAAGAGCTTTATAAAACTTTCCTTCAAAAATAAAATGGCAAGACAAAACCCTCAGAGGTCTGCATAGATGTCTAATCCCATCCTGACCTTAAAGCCCCAGGAAAACATTGCATCACATGCAGTATCTGACAGCAGCATTTGGCCCCTGCTTGTGCTGTTGGAAGAGTGATGAGCACTGCGAGCCCCTTGGCCTCGGCTTCACCTCCTGGGCGTGATGCGTGGGGAGTTGTTTATTCCAGGGGTGATGTGAGATTCATGAAGTAAGAGTTTGGATGAAACAGTGTTAGTAAGAAGTCATGGGACTGATGTTGTCTACCACTGTGATGGATAGAAACACCCCTTCTTGGTCCCGTTCTTGGACTAACTCAAATCTTTTAGCTGTATTTGGTATGGGTAACTTTGGCATAGGCTGCAGCTTTGATGAAGTTGGGGATTTTATTGTGTTCATAATCACCCTTCCCTGTTCACATGTGTTTGGGACCAGCTGCAAACATTCCCACCTGCCTTGGAGGAACAGCACAGAGCTTGGTCACATCAAATAATGGGAGTTATTCCCCCCCGCCCCTGTCATGCCTTCTCCAGCTCTCAAGGAGCTCCTTACTGACCTTCTTCCAGGAGCAGCTGGGACCAGCAACTCAGGCCATCAGATGGGGGAAACACAAAGTTCTGCTTGCTCTCTCATGTAATCCACACCCACATCCCCAGCAGAAAATATTTAGTGAAAAAGCCTCCAAATGCTTCACTATGGTGAGGTCCCCAGTTTGAGCAGTACCGTGCAGAGCAGGGGCAATCACTCACCGGTCCTCCTTCATCACCAGGGTAGCCTCCATAGCCAAGATCACCCGTGGCACCCTAGAAGACAACAGAGATGATTCTACATTTCTTTCATAGTTCTGTGATCTCCCTCCAAATTGATATTCAAGATTTTCCTAGATTTGCACAAAGCAGCTGCTTGGCCATCTGTGTAAAGAAGTTAATGAGAGAAACCATCTCCCTTTGACATCTCTAAATTGTTTCACAAGACACTTCACCCACTCCTTCCAGCCACTCATCCCTGCCCTCATGGTTGTTTTACAACACAGAGGCTGTGAGGAAAGGTGTGAGGAAAGGGAAGAAGAGCAGCTCTCAACCGTTGTGCATGGCCCAGTGCCAGTTTTAAAATGGGGGGTAAGTGGAGATGACTTCCCCGTTAGCATCACCCATTACAACGTATGCAGCATGCACGTCACCCACCCATCACCACCGTGGTGGACACTGACCTTGCACAGGGATCCTTCATCCCCAGATGAAGTGACCTACCTTTGGTCCTATGGGGCCCGGCACACCTCTGTCCCCTCTCTGCCCTGAGCACTTGCATGGCACCTTGCAGCACGTCCTCTCTGCGATATTGTCCTGCAGCAAAATGCACGACACAACAGGAAAGTGTTAGAAACCTGGCAGAGCTCCAACACCATAACTACTGCAAGCCTTTGAGTCTGCGCAATTGCTTCTGTGCCAAGCATAACATCGGTCCAGCAGCATTTTGGGGTCTCTCTGCCTTGAAACACCCACGATAGCAGGAGAAGGGGGTATGTTGGTTAGGAGTGGTTAGGTTGCATGGTTAGGAAGCAGCAGTCAGTGTTATCTTTTGGACATCAAATGCGGGGGTTTAAATCGGAACTGCGTGGGGCAGAATTCATAGAGAACGTTTAGTAGGAGATCAGTCCTCAGAGCAGTGCCTGTCACTGAAGAGAGCAATCTCATCTCCAAAGAAACAAATCCAGGCTGTGGAATAGGCCACAAGAAAGTCATTGCAGTGAGTAGCTCACCAGCAACCTGCAGGCTGAGAACAATTTGCGAGCACACAGCAAAAGAGGAAAAAGAAAAAAAAAAAGATATGGATTCAGAGAAATCACAGCTTGGTTTTGCATCATCCAATAGAAAGAAAAAAAAAATCACTTTCTTTGCCAAGTACATTGCTGGCTGCAAACATTTCCTGCCAGCTTTGCACATTTACATTTTGAAAGAATTTTCCTAGGCAACTGAATTACTTGGGGATGGACTGAAGACTAGTTCTTATCCCAAAAATCAAGGTTCTCTCCCAAGTGGCTGCATTTCGATTTGCGGAGAAGGGCCCAGCAAGGTTACCACAGGGATCAGTGGTTAAGCCCAACCGTGCTAAATCTACTGGAAAAGGAGCTTAACAATGCTGTAGCAGATGTGAAGTTGGGAGGAACTGGACATACTGAGGTTGATAGCAAATTAACTCAATGAACTCAAGAAGGACTACATACATGGGAGGGAAGTAAATCTATGAAGAAGAAAGGATAACTCCTTCAACTCAGGGAAAGAAACCTAGAAAGCAGTGCTTCTGCAAGAAATTTAGCACTGACTAGGCATGACAGTGCATTACCCGCAAGGTTAAAAAAAACCCAGTGGTGTAAATATAGGCTGACGGCTGGCTTTTTGGCATGGCAGCTTTTGATGGCATCTTATCCCATCCCATTTGACCTAATCCCATCATGTTTAATGCACTGTAGCCTCGGCTGGAGTACGGCTTCTCCAGGAGTGGTACGAGACTGGGCAGCACCATGATCTGCTCTTAACTTTATTTGCCATGGCATCCATAAAAAGAGCTGACGTGAGGTAGGGAGGGGAGAGGACCAGAGCCAAGAGGGTGTAATTCAGCCACGGTTCAGCCCCACAGGAGATCCAGCCATCGGCTTTCCTCCAGCATTACAAGGCAGCGCTGCCTGTGCCAAGTTACTTACGAGCTGCTCTGCCAGCTCAAAATCCAAGTCCAGCAGATTAACTCTGAGCGGTCTGTTGTAGGTGAACCCACGACCAAACTCCAGCTGCATCACTTTGTCAAAATTGCTCACTTGGTCCAGCCCAACGAAGATGAGAGCGTTGACACCTGAGAGAGGGGAAGCAGAAGGGGCTGTGTGATGGGGTGAGGTGCTCTGCAAACCTGTACACCCTCCTCTGTAAGGATGGGTCTTTATGTGCCTCTTCGGTTGCAAACGGAGCTTATTCAATCGAGAACAAGCATCTTCAAGCACATTCAGTGCAAGTTACCCACACTTAGGTGCCAGCAGGTAGCTAAATATCACAGGAAGGCAAAGAACAGCAAATGCATGTAGAAATCATGAAATCCGTATTCATTACTATCAAAAGCTGATGGATTCATGACAAATGGAGGTAAAATGGGCCACATGTTAACATGGACTATAATCACTGCCTTGAAGAGTAAAAAAGTTACCTTCTGTATGCAAAGCAGACGAAGCAGCCTCCAGCTGCTCTATTGAGTCATCTGCACCATCAGTAAAATGGATTATGACCTGGGAGAGAAACAAATTTATGTCAGGACCCAGAATATTTCAGTTGAGAAACACAATCAATGTGCAATCTGAAGGGCCTTTTCCAAGGGACATTTCATCTGAGAGGAGATGAGGGAACTGCTATGCCCTTTCCAGGCCACAAAGCTTTGCATTTCTGTGCCAGATTTCGGTACATCGTACCATGCAGGTGTTTGTTCCTAAAGCACGAACAGGGAAAATCTGGAAAGCAATAGTTTGCAGCCAAGCAGTGCTCCTGGGTACTGGCTGCAATGAATGTGTTTATTTAATGAATAAATTTATTTATTTAATTTATTATGAATTTACTGTTGCTTTGCCAACTGAAATACATCAGAAGTCAGCTTTCCTGGCCAACACCATCCCAGTGGCCTTGGTTTTGACTAACCTTGGTGCTGCCAGAGGGCGCAGATCTGAATTTGTTCAGGTAGGACCTCAGCGTATCCGCCGTGAGAAAATAGGGCCCACGGGTGCGCATGCCTTGAAACCTCTCGAAGAGCTCAGGCTGATACTCGGAGAAGTCCAGTCCGTCCACGGGTCCCCCCCGAGCCTGGGCCATGATGGCTACCCTGACATTGGGTGCCTGATTGCCAGTGCAGCTGATCTTCTGCATCTGCGTTATTCTGTTCAGCACAGACTCGACTCTGGACTCAAGACCTCTCTGGGAATTAAATATATTTTGGCCGGGCCCAACATCTGTGACGTCGAAGCCAAGTATCACATCTAAGTCACAATCTGAAAGGGAAATGCAGAAAGAGAGGAGAGGAGAGTGTCACCATTGACCAATACAACCATTGCTTTTCAAGTAATGACTTTCCTAGTTATTTTATTAGTCGTTAGAGAAGACACACTCTGCATTGAGAACTGCCACCATTTGATACACAACTGCCTCAGACTTCCTTTCATCATAGCAATGATAACCTGGGAAAATATGCATTTTATTTATTCTAAATTTTTTTCCTGTGCAATTGTTGCTTAGCATTGGGATGAGCCTACTAAACCAAGTCTAACAGAATTTTGCATTTTCATCAGGCAGCCAAGGCTGCTGCTTTCTCTCCACTGTACAAAAACCTGTCAGTACTGGCACAGTGTGGATGCACCTTCTGCATGTGCTTGAAGCGACCGTCCTCCAGTCAGGGGGACGTACAGGGAGGTGAAAACCAGATGACTGATCTCAAGTCCCTGAAAGGTGTAGCTAGGATTTATATGGGATAGCTGGGAATTAGTGCAGAAAGAAGCAACGAAGTTGCTCAGCTCAAGATCAGGAGGTGATGCACAATCTGCCTTTCTGCATGAATACTTAGTGTGGGCTTGGAGCCACCTTTCAGCCACCAAGCTGCTGGTTGGACTGGAGCACAGAGAAATCAGACTGCTGGATGCCTTTCGTCTGGATGTAACGTCTCCTGCGGCTACATGGGCTTTCAAGAAGGGAGGTGTTTGAAATTTCTGTGATATTAATCACACTGGTGCTGCACTCAAGAAGCACTCATGGTTACCACCAGCAGCAGTTTGCTTTTCCCTGCGCTCAGTTTTTCATCTTGGCTGGAGCTGCTGCTCAGCTCAAGGCTGCTGTGGCTCTCCTTCAGCTTCTCCAGAGGTTCAGGAGACGCCTCTGCTCAAAAGCCAGAGGGCTGAGCTGCGGTCAGTTGTGCTGGGAGTAGGACTTGCTGTACTGTAGTAAGTTAAACCAGCTGCTGGGAGTCTGGTCCGACAGCAATACCAGTTCGCTTACTCACTCTAAGTAGCCAAATCATGAGATCCCTTTTTAAAGCAATGTTACCTTAAACTACAACCACTCGTGCCCTAGCTTTTTCTCATATAACTGTCATGAGATCAAGTGGGCACCCTGGACGATCTGGCAAGAGAAATTCTGATTTCCAGCACACCATGCATGCCAGGGACTGAATGGCCAAGGAGTCCAATTGGCTTGTTATAAACACAGCAGGCAAAGCAAGGACCATCACCTTTTGTTTTGGCACCAAACAAGCTGTTCTGCCAACATGATACTGGCATCATATGCCTACACATCTAGGGAGGAAGGTAGTGAGATTTAGTCTAAAGGCAGCTAAATAAAGGAGCCCCTCCGATGCAGTAGTAGGAGGCCAGTGATTTAGTGCCTGCCTGTCATATCTGAAATTATTCCACCACAACTGCACCTCTGCAGTGATGGTGCACCAGTCATTCACGTGCTGAAGCACATGAACAGGCAGCTTGCAGCCTACCACCATGCTCATGGAGGAGGTCTGAGCCCATGCTGCACCTCAGGCTATAGGCAAAGCACAAGAGCAGGCTGGACAAGTCCATCAAAACATATTGGATATTAAAAGCCACCCTCGGGAATGACCTGAGCACATTATGAAAGGATCGTGCTTACCTCTTGTAACGTCTGTCGTTCCTGGGCACAATTTCTCCTCCATAGCGGCTTCCAGTGTAACCAGGACCTGCTCATTCAGCTCAGACAGCTCCTGAGCTGTGGACACTCTGAAACTCATGGCGCTCTCACTGGCCAGCCTGCTGACTTCCTTCAGGTCGATGTTTCGCACGCCAACCGCAAATACCTTGACGCCTTTCTGCGTGATTTCCAAGGAGGCACTTGGCCCATCATCTGAGGACTTCCCACCCGTGACGATGAAGGCGATCTGTGGCACCCTCTGGTCGATTCGGCTGCCAGCCTCCTTCACAAAGTGTTTTGCCTGGATGTGCTTGATTGCTGCGCCGGTGTTTGCCACTCGGCCACCTTTGTAGATGACTTTGTTGATGGCATCTAAAATCTGAGGTTTGGTGGAGTAGTCCTTGAGGAAAAACTCATCTGTGACATCTGAGTTGTACTGGGCCAGTCCTACCTGGATAGAGTCACCATCCCTATAAATGGCATCCACTACAGAGTAGACAAACTGGAGAACTTCTTGGAAGTTATCCCTCCCCAGATTGATGGAGCCATCCAGCAAAAACACAATGTCAGCTTGCTTTTTACCTCCTGAAAAGATTACAAAGAAAACACAGTTATTTAATAATTGTTTGTGGCATCTATAGTATTTAAGATGCTTAGTGCTTTGTGAAGTAGCATTGTGTTTCTCTCGTCTTTCTACCTTTTTAGTTTCATCAGCCTGGCATGATTTTACATCCGTACAAGAGGAAAGGTTTTATACAACACATTTATTATACTTCACGCAACATTACTTGTTTTTATGATAGACACCCTCATCTCATTCCAAATTTAATTCTATCCTTTCCTATGCTCAACAAGATCTTCTTCAAAGTCTTTTTTAAAGCAATGTGACTAAACAGTTGGGAATCAAAAGGTGTTATTATGTTGAGCATAGAAAAGAATAATTTTTCACATGATACACATTCTGTCTGTGCTCTGTCCAGAAAAATCTACAGGGTGAACAGCAGTCTTACCAGGTCCTAAAAATCCAGGGGTTTCTGTTGTAGGTATCGGAAGCTCTTCAAGAATACTCTGCACCTTCTTTTCTAAAGTTGGGAGTCCTGTGAAGTCTTGCACCACAAGCACACGCTCAGGATCGTTGGTAATGACCTGAAGCTGGCCCCTGTCTACGTTCCTGGCGCCGACACCCAGAGGTTTAATGCTGGTTGAAGTGATCACGTTAGCAGGCCTGTTCACATCATCCTGGGACCGGTCTCCGAGGATGACGACTAGGTGCTGCGGCACTCCATCTTCTATCCTGCTCCCTGCAGACTTGATGAAGTAGTTCTTCACCACGTAGTCTAGGGCTTTGCCAGCGTTCACGGGGGACCCCCCTCTAAGCCTCAAGCGGCGGATGGCTTGCAGGACGGCATTTTTGGATTTGTGGGTCTTCAGGTAGAACTCAGGGAAGACGTTGTTGCTGAACTGCACCACACCGATTCGCACTTTGTTTGGCCCAACTTCCAGCTGCTGAACAATTCTGCTGATGAAATCTCGAATGTGAGCAAGCCCATCGGACCTAACACTGTCAGAGCTGTCAATAAGGAAGACTATGTCCTTTTCATCACCAGAAACATCTGCAGGGAAGAAAGAAGAGAGGAAATTATTTGTGCGCCAAGTCTTTGCTTAAGCTTTGCTGGAGGATTTCTGTGCTATCTGCAGATGTAAAACTGCACAGCATATTCTAGCCAACTTTAAGCATGGTGCTTTGGGGAGCCTCTCCAAAAAGACTTGTGTGTAAGTGTGCATGCATCTATTAACAGTCTGCCTAATATTTGAAGCATGCATTATTCAGAGCTTTATCTGTTTCATTCATTAACAGGCTTCTGTGGATTTGTCAATGTTTCCAGCTTTGTTTTGCTCCAGATTTGTGTCTCTTTCCTAAACGGGAATAGGCAACTGTACACATTGCGGTATTTGACTTGAAAATCAAGATAGGTAATGTATTTAGGTTTTGACTTGAAATTCTTAAGTTATAATGTGTTTAGGTACTTGGGTAGAATTTCCACATATCTAAAAGTTTCTGTCTAAAACTGTACATGTGCTACACCTTTGCTTTTAACTAAGGAAAATCTTGGTTTATTGAGAATGGATGGAAAGTTATTTACACATTGGGGCAACATTTACTTGAATAGCAACCCAGAGGTAGCCGGTGTTGACAGAGCCTTACCTTCGGGGGGTTGTACATCTCCCAGCAGCCGTCTGATTTGGTCCCCAGTCAGGGTTTCAATAGGAGTCAGGAGCTTCTGCTCGAGGCTGGGCAGTTCCTGGAAGCTGGAGACTTGGAATACATAATCAGGACTAAGGGAAATCTGTACCATTTCCTCAGGATCCACATTCTTTGCTACTACCATAGGTGCCACCCCCACTTGTTTGACTTGGCGTGATGGGTACTCTAACTCATCGTCTGACTTGCGGGAGGAGAGGATGATCAAAAACTGAGGGACACCCTCCTCTATACGGCTCCCAGAGGGTCGGGTGAAGATGGTCTTTGCCACAAACTCAAGGGCCTCCCCCACGTTCACCTGCTGGCCACCCCGTGGCCGCAGCCGTCTCACGGCGCTCTGCACCTCATCCTTGGTGGAATGGGCGTTGAGCAGGAACTCCACGTGGGGATGCTCGCTGAACTGGACCACTGAAATCCTAGTGGTGTCAAAGCCCACATCCAGGTTTTGCACTATTCTCTCAATGAGATCACGGACAAGGTAGAACTCCTGGGCAGCATAGCGAGAGCCGTCAACCATGAACACAACGTCCCTCTTCACACCCACTGCAGGAAAGAAGGCAGCAGTCAGAAGATGCATCAGGCATTCCTTATGGAGAGCAACTAAGTTCATCATCTACATCACTGACCCATGCCTTTGGCCATGGGGAGGATACTCATTGTTTCATTGCCTGTGATATCTCCTGGGAGCCCTAGCAGGCAGCTCTGGGTTCAACCCAGAGACAGGACCAATCTGCTAGGCACATCCCCAGGCTGTGCAAGAAAAGCAACTCCAGAGCAAAGGAAGAAAAAAGGAGCAGGGGAAACCTGCAACAACCATTTCTTGTGGGATCTCCACCCAAGGAAATGTAGCCTGGTGAGGCTCAGGGCAGGCTGCCAGGCAGCATGGGGTTGTTTTACACTCAGTACCACCCCTCTTTCTTTGGCTTTGTCCTCTAGGAAAGCTTCAATCCTATTATTCTCTCAACTTCTGCCTTTCCAGGATGACTTTTTGCTTCCTAATAAAATGTTTTCTACAGTGACAATTCAGGTCAGAGCCTGAATTATCGCTGAATATCATGCTGCTAAATGGGGATGGGGAAAAGCAGTCTGGCTCTGAAGAGAAGGAACAGATACAGTAGGATGGTGGACTTCAAAGGGACTGATCTGGGGTGGGTACCCTTCATCCCAGGCACACGCCGGCTGGATTTCATTCCAAGCAAGACCAGAAATGGAAGATCTGATCCTTTTCCTGATGCCTGCTTCCAGTTTCCCTTCCCCCAGTGAATGAGCGTGGCAAATATAAGACACATCAGCAGGTCTTACATTTAGCAGAAAGCTGACCTTGATTTATAGTGATGTGAAGTTGTCCCTGTAGCATCTAAATGACACAATTTCCATTCCAGGAGGAATAGTATGGACTTAAAGTCCATCAACTTAAAATAAGATTAAGGTTATAGTATTCACTTTGTGGGTCTTCCATGTGGATACAACATGGACCACCTTGAGGGACTGGGCTTAAAGGTGTCTCAGCTTAATTACACAGCTCCTACCAACCCTAAGTACATCAACAGTGAGACCAAGATGGACTTGGAGTCTTAGCTGTGACCATCTTTGCTTTTCTCAGTTTGTGTTGCAACCATGATGTTACTAAACATCATATTTTGCCGCTGGCTCTCGGTGCAGACACAAACGTCTTCTCACCTGGGCTGGGTGATGTAAAAACCAGATCAGGGGCAAGTGACTCTATCTCTTTCTTGGTCAGCCGGATGACTCTGTTCGAGACGACCTGCTGCACTGTATCCAGCTGGCTGAAGTCAGGCACAGAGATAGCAAAATCTGGGAGGAAGGAAATCGTCTGCAGCTCTGTGAGGTCAGCATTTCCAATCCCGATGCCAAAGGGCACTGTGCCACTCGTCTTCAGGACCACCGAGGGCCTCCTCACATCATCCTGGGACCGGTCAGCGGTCAGCAGAATCAGGAACTGTGGGACGCCCTCTGCTATCCTGCTGCCACTCGACACTGTGAACACGTTCTTGATGAGATAGTCGAGGGCTGCTCCAGTGTTCAGAGGAGATCCTCCCATAATCTTCAGTTCCTGGATGGCGCTGATGAGATCTGCTTTGTCTTCGTGGGTGTCGAGTAAGAACTCTGGTTGTATGACATTGCTGTACTGTGCGACAGCAACACGGACCTTGTCACGACCGATATCCAGGCTTTCAACAACTCTTTGGACAAAGGTCTTCAATAGAGGGAAACCTCTTCTGACACCATCCGAACCATCAATTAGAAACACCACATCCTTCTTCTCACCTCTCTCAACTACTGTTTGAGACAAGTAAGGGAAGGGGAGAATAAGTGAGATTCTCTTTTGCAGTGATTATTATTCTCCGCACACATTGAACCAAAGGAGTACAAAAGCTCGGGGAGGGGAAACCGAGGTGTCAGGGCGGGTGGTTCACTTCCTTTGCCATTGGATGCAATCCCTGGCGAAGAGGCAGATGGGTGGAAGTCGGTGGAAACCGCGGTGCAACGCATGCCATGCCTTACCACCAAGTCATAGAATCATAGACCCACAGGAAATAGGGTGCCAAGGGACTCTGGGTGCCATCTCCTATTTGAGGCTGGGAGAAGCTGTCTGCTTCCAAGGGGGCTGGGAAGCTGGCACATGGCTTTGCAATATGCAACAGGAGTCTGGGGCATCAGAGATCTTTTGCTCCCAGAGAAAACTGAGTTTCTGAACTAAATGGCACGCTGCAGAGAGGGTGCTCACAGGGAGCTGCTGAAGAGAGGGAGAGAAAAGTTTTTCTGAGGCATCACTGAACTTAGAAATAAATAATCCTGCACATGCTCAGATAAAATAAGAATTTGCTGGAAATGACATCCAACTGAAAATGCTGAAATGCTTTTCTAAGATGCTGGGCACTGATTTTTTTTTTTTTTCTAACTAAATTCAAGCACAAAAAAATGTTAATTGTGACCAAACATTCTTTTTTTTTTAAAAAAAAAAAAAAACACAAGACTGAAATGTCAAAGATCAAAGAATCATTGACGCATTCTGCTATTGACTAACAGAACTGCAAAGTTTTGGCTCAGCCAAGCAGAAAACATCACTGCCTCTCAAACACTGCAATGATGGATGGCATCCCCAAAAGTGCCGTTGGCTTGTTTATAGCAGGGTCAAGCAGGACAAGCAGGAACATGATCTGTCCCTCTGAAGAAAATCTTAAATATCTGCTTATGAATGCTAGACATATAAAAAGCTAACAAGAGCAGTTGAAGTATTAAAGCAGACTTCAGATCAAGTTTATTATTTAAGAGGAATGATGGAAACTTAATGGGTTAATGCATAGGACTGGAATATTAATATAGCTTGTGTTGAGCAATACAGGTAGGAAGAGGGAGCAGACATTGCCTGGTGTATCTCAATTTCATACACTTCCTCTAAAGTTCAGAAGCAGGGGGAGAGAGTCTTATCAAAAGTCTCTGGGTAGCAGATAAAAAAGAAAAAAATATGGGTACTCTTATAAGGTGGCTCTCTTTTAGCCAAGAATACTAGGAAAACTAGGTGGATGCAGCTATTTGTGAGTAATTAGCACAATTATTCACAGTACTTGGTGGTCAAAGGGATTCAAAATTATGTTGACAAGACAGAAATTATTTGAAAAGGGAGGATGCAATTCAAGAGCACTAGTTGCACTAGTCTATGTTGAGGCAGAAGCTGCACAAATATGGGAAGGGCAATGACTCCGCATGGAAAGAATGGGGTAAAAGATGACCAGGGGACACCATTGTTACGCTCTGGTCATTTGGAGCACGCTGATGTTGGAGAGACAAGGGTAAAAAGGTAGAAAACCTACAAGATCTATGAGGAAAGGTTGAATGAGCTGGGTACACAGCTGGTGACGTGAGGACCGAGACAAGATGCACATGGCAAGCTTAAAGTAAATGAAAGGCTGTCACACACAACATGGGAATGAGCTGACATCTGTATCCTTCTTGAGTTGAAGAAGATTTAAAAGGCTTAAACTATGACTAGGAAGGTAGAGCTTTGACATTAAGGAAAAGTCTCTACTGATACAGATGAAAGCAATTGAACAGATTGATTACGGAGGCTGGGAAATCTCCCCCACTGGAGGGTTTTCAGAACAGATTAGACCAATGTCAGCTGGTTCTGGACAAGAAGATCCTGTTGGGGACAAGGGTATGTAGCAGGTGGCACCCTGAGATCCTTTCCAGCCCTATTTCTTTTTCATGTTTCTATGATTCTAAGTCCATCTGCCCAGGACTTTCACAGAGAGATGACATGGATGTTATTACACTTTTTCTTGTCCCCACCTGCTGTTGGGATACAGGTTAATTCTCAAATTAGGGCTGCCTCAGGAAATCACACAGCTGGACATGCATAATTTCCAGTACCACAGTATGAATTTATAATTGTGGCCATGTGATTCTTTTTACGATTTTTTTTTTATTCTTCAATTAATCCATACTCATCTACTGAGCTTGTAATGGTAACTGAGGCAAGAGCATCTAATTTATTGGTGCATGGGTACAAAATGTAGAAACTGCTGTCATATCCCATAAGAAATAACGGAGCAAGAGTGAGTCCAGCGCGCTGCAGTGCTCCTTACTCCCTACCACTCCTCCAGAAAAGGGAGGATGGAAAGAGAAATTGAGACTAGCCTTTATTTTCTTCTTCTAGCCCTTGCCAAGCATTGCACATCAATTTATGCAAGATCTCTGGAGCAATGACTCTCTGTTGTTTCAGGTTTGTACCATGTTTTACACACTGGTAACAGTACCTGCTTCCACTCTTGCAGCTGAACAAAAGGCTTTTTCCTTACTCATCTTTAAAATTCAGTTTGGACCTTAATACTTTGCCGGATCAGGGTCTGACCAGAGGAAAATCCAAGTACAATAGCAGTTTCTACATAATCGTTTTAAGCATCACCAGACCCAATTGCCCCAGTTACCAAATTGAGGGGGGCATGTAAGTGGTGTCTTTCAGCCTCTTGGAAACCCCAGAGGTCTCTGTACCTGTTGGCTGAAGCTGGATAGTTTTCAACAGGTTGACTATGTTTGGCTGAAGCTCTGAAATCTGAGTGAGGGAGTCAACGTTCAGAATGAATTGCGGGGCATAAACAATCCTTTCCAGCTCTCCAGGGTCGGCATTTTTTGCTTTGATAGCAAAAGTCACAACTCCAGCTTGCTTCAGAGCATCTGACGGTTGCTCCACATCATCGGTTGATCTCCCAGCAGCAAGGAGGACCAAAAACTGAGGAACCCCTTCTTCGATCCTGCTTCCAGCTTCCTTCACAAACAGCCTCCTTATAGCTTCATCTAGGGCAGCTCCAATGTTCAGTTGCTTCCCGGTTTTTATCTTCATCCTTTTCACTTTGAGAAGCATGTCTTGCTTAGACGGGAGTTCGGCAAAGTCAAATTCAACTTGGATGGTGTCACTGAATTGAGCTACAGCTACTCGTGTGGCATCGGGACCCACATTCAGGTCAGAAATGACTTTTTGTACAAAGTCCCGGACGGCAGGAAAGCTACCCAAGAGGTTGGCTGAGCCATCGATCAGGAATAAAATATCTTTCTTGCTTTCTAGAATAAATTCATAAATGAAAAGAGGGGGGAAAAAAAGATATGAAGGCATTTTTCTTCTTAAACGTCATCCTAGAAACTTGTCTGCAAATTAGCTGGGTTTCAATACACAAAGCAAGTGATTTTGATTTTCCAAAATATTCGAAGAGTACAAGACTAAACAGTACCTTTAACTTATTTATCTGAGGAGGAAGGGGAAGCAAGGACACCTCTATACTAAGACTCAATAAATTCAGGCACCAGATAGTCATATCATATATTGTATTGCGTCATATCAGTCATATCATAAATTGGCTGTTTCAGATTAGGTCAGTGATGTTTATAGTCTAGCAATATGCTGATAATAGAAGCATGAAGTACAGCAGCAGTGGAGGGCTGGAGTTTTTTTCTATTTAAAGGCTCAATAGATAACAAACAGACATTAGTTCATACATACATACACACACACAACATTTTCTCTTTTCTCTTAAAGTACTTCTCCCAGTTGCATCACAAGGAGCAGTTAAATCCATAGGCGAGTTATGACTTTGGGAGGAGAAAAAGCCTTTTACCTGTCTGTTTGATGGACTTTTAATGTCATTGAATATCCAAGGCAAAACCAAGCATCTCATATCTGTGTGTCTTAACATCTTTCATATTAATCTTAATGGTCTCTGTTCCATATTAAACAGTCCTGGTTGTTCTTATGTCTTTATATGCGCATAGCCACAACAAAGGAATTAGTGAGTAAACACCTGTTTAAAAAGGATTAAACTTGCCAACATCTTTTGGGTTTAATGTCGGAGGATAACTGAATATCTGGAGTCAAATTCAGCCTCTGTGACAGCCTGATAACAGCACTTTGACACAGTGGTTCTGGGGAAGGATTTGGCCACCTGTACCTGGCTAGACATCTGCTCTTCTATGTTCTTTGGCATGACTTTAACCTTTCCACACTACTCCTTGTGGTGAAAAGTACATGCTCCCATTGCCTGAGCTAGTGCAGACGATGCATTTACAGGCTGTGACATTATTATGGCAACAGAAAGGGAACACCTGAGTAAGTGACTGGTGGGCATAGACTCACTCGGATCCTCCTTCAGTCCTGACCTGCCAAAAGACTTAAAATTATGCTGTCTTTAAAGTGTGCTAGCAATGACTTGAACAAAATTAAGAGCTGCCAGTGTCAAGCCACATATTGATGATTAAGCACAGCCCTAACCATCCTGATGACTCAGGGCCTTGGACAGATGTGAAGGTGTACATTGGGAACAAACAGTTAAGAGAAACAAGATTAATTTAATGCAGTCAACATGAAGGAAGGTAGGTATTACCTGTTGGGGCGAGTGGAACCTCTTCCACACCTCCACTAACATATGTTGTTATAGGCTTATTTAACTCCTGGGGTAAAGCTGCCAGAGCACTGAAATCATCCATAAAATATACCATTCTTGGATTAAAGGCAATCTGTTCAAGTTCTGCCTTATCCGCACTCCTAACTCCAACAGCAAAAGTCAGCACTCCAGCCCGAGCTAATTCATTGGAAACTTGCAAGAAGGGATCAGCAGACCTCCCTGCCGTCACCAGGACTAGGACCTGTGGCACTTGTTCATTTATTCTGCTCCCACCAGCTTCCGTGAAGTGATTCAAAAGCACAAAGTTCAGTGCAGAGCCAGTGTTCAGCACTGACCCCCCCTTGGGCCTCAGCTGCCCCATACGTTGAATTATGTCTGATTTGGTTTGGTACGAGTATAGAAAGAACTCTGTTTTAGGAGTGTCGCTAAATTGCACTAAGCCAACTCGGATTTTGTCACTGCCGACATCAAGGTAGTTAACTAGGGTGGCAACAAAGTCACGCACAAAGGGGAAGTTGGCATTTCCAACGTTGAGTGATCCATCCAAAAGAAAGATGATATCCCTTTTGGTTACTTGAACTGCAGTAGAGCACAGAAAATAACATGAGACATCACAGAAAACAAAAATAGAAATTTTTTGTCATGTGTGCATACAGCATACGCTGTACACGCATGTAAACCTTGTTAGGAGGAACAGGGAGAAAAAGAGAAGAGCAAGAGTGTGATCAGCACAGAAGTAACAAGGACCTTGCTGGAAATTACTAAATTGGGCAGCGGAGCTTTCTGCCTTGTACTGAAAAGTCTTTTAAATGTCAGGTTTATCAATGGGGCTTAGCCTATGTCATGGCAGATGTTTTCAAAGGCTGCTAATGCCACAGTTGCGTGCTCTGGGCCAGATCCTTAGCCAGCAAAAGGCAGCTTCACTGATTTTGGTGGAGCAACACTGAATTACGTCTACAGACACCTTGCTTATCTGCAAGTCACCACACATTTACGTGGGGCTTTCCAACGAAGCTTTAGGGAATGTTTCTGTTTTCTGGTACCTAAAGTGTTCTTTGACACCCAGCACTACCGCCCCCTTATTAAGCAATCCCCTGTTCCATGGGGATGTTCGGATGCATCTCTAGATGTAGAGAACCATGTCATGTCCTGCAGTGACTTCCATAGTCATGCTGTGCAGCCAGCAGCGGCTGGCCAGCAGTGCAGTTAAGCTCCACTTGCATGAAAAAACACCTGCCAAGTAACAAATTTGGTTGGTTTGAGTGAGTATTAAAAATAGCTTTTACTAATGGGCTTAGAAAATCTGGTCCAGATGAGGCTGCAATGGCTGCCTGAGACACCTGCTTTTTTGATGTCTGCATTTGATGCAGAAAACTGCATTTTGATGTCTACAGTTATAGACATCCATTTTGTTGGCTGTTGAAGGGGGAGAAATTTCCTACTTTTGCCAGTAACCAGCCAGTTCTCAGCTCCTTTTTTAGGGTTAAATCCTTCCTGGGCTGTCTCCCAGCATCTGAGCCCCAAGACACAGATCTGCAATGTCACCCCAAAGACACCACAGGATCATCCCCCTGTGTTTTTTGCTCTAAACACGTCATGTCCAGATGACAGACCAAAGTGCCAAAACTTTAAACAAGATCTCAGAGAACTGATGAATAGGCTCATCCAATGCATCCCCCTAGATGCCTTCCTCCAAATAAGTTATTCGAGAATATATTTATGCCCATTGCTAATGCCGTTCATTATCTTTCTGTTTAAAGCATTTACCTATGTGTATATGGCTATATTCATCTATCTCTCTAGCTTGCCTTGTCCTTGTAAGCTTGCTGTCCTATATATAAAATATATAAATACTGAGATATTAAAATCAAAAGGGAGAAAAGGGCTCTTTGGAGTACAGGAATTGCTCTCAGATTTTACAGATTGTCTTGGCTTTCTGTATTTTTAATTTTTCCCAAAAAAGTGTCATTCAAGGCCCAGGATGAGACAATATCTAGTTGAAATTTAACAGACTGCCCAATGTCAAAATCAGTTATGTTACTACTAATAATAATTTTATGGAGTAGGATATGAATACTTCTTATTGTGTATGTGAATAGCTGTGAGTACAGTAGAGCAAAAGGACTGGAAAAAAAGAGAAGCTGCATGAATAAGCTTTAAAGAACAAGGAAGTACAGGAACATTTTTAATTTACGTTGAAAAATAAAAATGTCAGGTTTGCTGTATAGCCATGCAAAACTGTATTAGCAGGCAACACATTCTGAAAAAAAGCTTATTAAATTATAAGTCCCATGATATTCATCTTAATTAAGGACACTTATTGGCAAACTGATTTTAAAATGTCTGCTCTTCATGTAAATCAGTCATAGGCTTTATTTCTTTAAGGACACTTTCCAAAAACTCAGTTTCTTTTGCACTGCGGTTTATAATTTTAAATTGCTTGGAGAAACTAGAAAATATATGGACATGGTTCGACACCCACTTAAGCCAATGAGAACCTCACTATTGACCTTACTGGGAGCTGGAAGAAGTCCTGTTTTTCTAATGTTTATATGCCATGAGACAGAAATGCAAGGTTCAAACATGATCTAGCACAATATTAATTCAACCTCAAGCATCTCTATCAGGGAGAAATCCTGAGAAATTTGGTATAAAAACTCTATGCAGCTAGAACACCTTTTGAAATGCAAGGGAAACTGCCTCAAAAGACATGACTCTAGCGACTGGATTGCTTCCAAAGTCTACTGATGTCTATGGCAAGACCAAGTAAAAGGAATCCACTGGCTTCACAGGGCTTTGGATCATTTTCTAAACAGATTAAATTAAAATCAACACTGCAATAGTCTCTTACACCTCTTAGGGCTTGAGCTGAGTAAATGATAAGAAAACTGTAAATATGCTCTTAAAGGGTGAGTTTCAGTCCAACAGTGTCAGGCTAGCTTTCTCTGAACATCTCCATAAACAAACTTGCTTATTTTCTTTACACTTAGAAGAAACTTTTAAGCTTTCTTGAGCAAATATCCACTACAAATGATTTTCGAACTGGGGAAGAGATTATCACATTCACAGTGTGTCCTGTTCATAGGTTACACAAACCCTAAGTGAGAGAAAAAGCCTCCACTGAACAATTTCAGTACCTAACTAGTAAAGCACATCTTCCACGTCCAGGTCTTTAAGTGTTGGTGACAAATATGGAATGGGAAAAAAATTTCCAGGAAGGAATGATAAAGCTGTAACAACAACCACGCTACCAAATTCACCGATCTGTTCTGCACATTTTGCAAATCAAAGAGACAACATTTAGCTATGCTGAAACATGTGTTTGATGTTTTTTTCCCCCTTATCTCTACATGTCATAGAATAAGAGTTGACAAACATATAAACCATATCTCCTTAATTAGAAAAAGGTAAGTAATTACCTGATGGTGGTTCTTGAATAATCAGTCCTCCAGAGAGTGTCCGGATAGGCGATAGCACTTCAGGAAGAATGGCTTGCATGAATTGAATGCGGAAGTCATTTGGATTGAACACAAAATCTCTCTCATGGGCAATTTCTTGAAGTTCTGCCAGGTCAGCATTTCTCGACCCAATGGCAAGGATCACTATCCGGTTCCTTTTCATCTCCGCCGCGGCTTGGTCAACGGCATCCCTGGACTTACCGCCAGTGATGAGCACCAGCATGGGGAGCACCCCTTCCTCCATTCTGCACCCGGCAGCACTGGTGAAGAAGTTGTTCCTCACAAAGTCCAGTGCCGAGCCAGTGTTGAGTGCCGTACCACCCATGAGCTTCATTCTCTTCACGTTAGCCATCACATCCTTTCTGCTCTGGTGGGTGTTAAAATAAAACTCCGGCTTCACAGTGTCTGCATACTGTGCCACCGCAACTTGGATCAGGTCAGGTCCAACCTCCAGCCTTTGGACAATTTTGGCAACGAAATCACGAATTGAGTTAAAGGGGGCAGTCCCCAAGGCAGTTGAGCCATCTATCAGGAAGACTATATCCTTCTTGTTCACTTCAATAACTGCAAGTAACACATGAACTTAAAGTTAGCGGAAGCCTTCACCATGCTCTGCCTATCAATTCTATGCCAACAGTTCAGCGATATTTAGGACTTCTTGTTTGCTTGAAGTACTGTTACTCTCAATACCTCTAAAAGGGTCTTGCTTTAAAAACAGAATTATTTTTTAGGTTCTAGCAGAGGGCTAATAAGAAATCTGATTGAATGCTTCCCCTTTCTAAAACACAGAAGAGTTGAAGAATTGCAAGAATTGCATTGTTTATAAAATTTATTATTGAAACGCATATAAGTGTCAAAACAAGAAAGGCACACAAACAGTCAGAAGAAATCTTGGCACTCAGCTGGCACATGAGATAAAATAAGCAGGTGATGCTCCTTCTATCTGCAGTGGAGCCATCTGAATCATGCCAGAGCGTGGTTTCATCTCAGAAGGATTAGGCTCCCAAGAGCAATGACACAAGAACAGTCTCCACTTATTCAACATACCTGGACTTTGGGCCTTCACATCCTGCATCTTATTCCTTATCTAACAAAAACAAGTTCTGATTTTTCTTGGCACAGCTAGCCCAGTCATGGAAGAGCTGAATTACATTCTGGTTGCCATGTCTTTAACAAAACGGGTCCCCTAGGTTGTAATCTCCGAAACTTTATTATTGATGATGCCATAGGACACAGAAAGAGCACAATTAGCTTTCCAGTTCCCTGGTTAAGTTTGAAGGAAGATAGTTTGGGAGGAAAAAAATCCTGTTGTGTGGCATTGGAACTAAAGCACCATCAGATTTAATACAGTAAATGCACATGAAAAAACAGTAAATATTAACAAGACCAATACCATTATGATAAAAGCATTATACATGATCATCATGGGAGGTAATACCATCTTTTAGACAACCCCACTCACATCATCACCTCCCTGATTTCATGCCATTGAAGTGAAAAAGGAAACCTTGTGTTGCTTCCAGGTTATGCTGGGGCATTATGGATCATTGCGTTACGTTGGACTTGGGGTGTCCTTAAATTGCCTACCCACCTAAGAGCTCCTGAGACACAGTCAATAGTCAAGATGGCAGGTCCATCACCTCCCAGGCTCACTGCTACACCCAGCACACAGCCTGGGGGAAGAAGAGACCCAGCATTGTCGGGATCTCACATCCCTCAGAGCAACTGGTAGCAAACACTCTCTTGTCCTGCCTGGATGGAAAAGGGAACCCCTTCAGCCCATCAGGGCTCCTCTGTGTGGAGACTATTTACTTTGGATTTGAACAAGAACAAAGCTTTGGCTGCAGTCCTCCTTGGCCGGACACCAGCTGGCCTTGGAAAGCAGTGCTCCCAAAAGCTGATCTCTGTCAGGTTTCTCATTATGGGTGAGTGCTATGAGATTGGGCTACCCCAAGGAGTGATTTAGAGAGGGAGATGACGTCTGCAACTCAGCTGCCCCTGGACCCTGAGAGACCTGCCTCCGCCAGCAAGTGCCAGCCTTTGCAAAAGCCTCTCACAGACTCTTGCTGGAAGTTGTTTGATTAAGGATCAATTGTCAGAATTTGAAGCTTAAAATAGACCGCCATGGTGCTGTTGGACACAAAATGACAAGAACCTGCATGAAACGAATGTGGTGGTATCCTCCCTGAGCCACAGGCTCACGTGAGCTGCCGGTGGCTTGCAGTTGCCTGCCCAGGCTGTCAAAACAGAGCTACTCACAAAGCAACAAGGATTTCTTTAAATGATGCCTTTCCCTGAGCCATGATTTCCAGCATTCATCCCCCCAGCCAGGTTTTTTTCTTCATCAGTTACTCCAAGGAGGAGAGGGCTGAAAACAGGAAACTTTCTAAATGGATAACAAGGGCTGAAATCTCTGCTTTGTATCACCCAGGAGAGATGTCCAAAGCAATTCCTTAGCTTGTCAGCAGCTAGATACCCAAAAATGGAGACCCTGGAAACTTTTGACTTTATATAGAAATTTGTGGGAAACATCAAAGGGGCTTTGCAAAGTTGAAGGAGGCTGGGAAGGAATAGCTCCCTCCACTACTCATTCCTCTTGCAGCTCTCAAATCCTGCAGTATGTTTCCTTAGAGAACAGGAATGCAAGAACCAAAACCAAAACTCACAGGAAGAAACACCCCACAGTGCTAATTTCAATGGACACAATTAAAGCAAAAGCATTTAAGCAAGGCTGGACACATCTCATAGGGTCTGATCCAAAACCCAGTAAAGCTGATGGCAAGTCTCCCAGGAATTTCAAAGGATTTGGGATCAAAGCATTATACCTTTGACTCTAAAAGTTGGGAATGTTGGAGGGTGTCCGCATTGAACCCAGCCCTGCATAGTTCCCTCCTCATTGCCATCTCAGCTATCTTTGGTGAAGTACCTCATCTAGTTTAATGATCCAGGCTCCCCCAGTAGCTAAAGAAGAGGGGAGAAGAGAGGCAGAAAGGCACTTTGAGACATCCATTCATCCCAGGAGGACTAGCGTACAGTTGGAGAGCTAAAGTGAAGCGAGGTGATTTCAGTATTTCACAGGAACGCTTGGCACCTCAATGGGTTTGACATCCCTTTCCGGTTGCAGTCTCCAAAACCAGTGCTTTATGCTGCAGACTTCCAAGTCATTGATATGAATCAAGCAGACCAGTCAAAATTAATTTGCATGGATGCTAGGGAAAGGAAATTCCCTAAAGCTCCTTTGAAAATACCCACTTCTCCATTTAGCATATGCATCTATATGTAATTGCACAGGCTGATGCTACTGTAAGTACCTTCTACAAATGAGCTGGCATTTTAAGGGAAAAACATGCAAGTGCAGATGAAACCAAATGTACCAACATTTTTAATCTTGCCATTCAAACTGTTAAAAATCAGAGGGGCAGAAAGAGAGGTTTTCCATTGACTTGCATGGGTCCTGGCATGCACATTTTAGCTAGACATGCAGACTTCAGCTTATATAGCTAAATATGGTTCTCGTGGAGTGCTACAAGGAAAAGTTCTTTATGTTCTTTCCTGGAATAAACAAGGCAAGGTCATAAAATGATCTTTTAGGCAAATTCCTCCCTTTGATTTGAGCCACAGGATAGCAATCATGTTTAGACATAGATCAGCAAAGACATCTGGAATGCAGTTTTATATGTCAACATACATCATGAGTTGAACAGTATGTACAGAACTCCAGACTGGCACTTGGGTCCCAAAAGTGTTGTTTGCATGAAGCGTCCTGGTAATTAAGTGCAGCAGCTCCAGCCTGGCCCTTTCCAGGGGCCTCTGAAATATGACATATTATCTCTTTCATAAAGTCTCTCTATCAATAAATTTAACTTAATCATAAAACCATAGGAAGAGAAACTCTTCATCACCTACTTGCTCCATAAATTCAGATATTCATTATTGTACTGCATCCAAGTTAATGTTAGTCGAGAAATAATGTCAATGGAGACTTAAGAATGACAAAGTGACCTAAGTGGAATATTGACACCTACATTTTCATTTCCCATGGCCTCATGGAAAGCCGTAAACTTCCTCAGCTTACGGATTGAAGGGAAATATATGTTAGCAAGGTAGGGATTTCACTTCAGAAGAACTAAGGGCTGTTTTGCTTTTAAGTTCAACAACGCAGGAATTTCACCCTTTTCCCAAGGATAGTGCACAGTTTCAATTTTACTGTTTTAGCAGGCTGATAACTTCAGCTCTGTGAAATAGGGATCCATTTAACAACATCCCTGTTATCTATCCTCCCTAATCAAATTCCATTCTCATGACACTTTCAACTGACATATAATATGTAAGCTTATGTGACATAAATGTTTTCAGAACCAACAGTGTTGCAGTATTTACCCCCGGGATGCTTAGATACCCCAATAAGGATTGTATGAGCTTTTTTATATACTGCTTGTGTCCTTTAAAACCCCATGCCATGCCAACTATTGATACAAAACCTCACGGTTTTCAAAGGATAACCCACTGGGCAAATGAGTTTCTGCCCATTAGCCGCAGGACTATTTGTCTTTCCCATTGTTTCTCCATAACCAGACCAGAGAGATACATTGCAAAAGTAAAAAATTTAAATTAAAAAAAATAATTATGTCTTTAAAGCGTGCAAAAGCTCATTCATTCATCGATTCATTGAAATGCAACAGTCTAGAAAGGCATACATACCTTCAGTCACAATGGTTGGGGCCTCTAACAAAATGAGTCTTTGGGCCACTCCAACAATGTTGGGCAGTAATAATTCTCGAAGAGCATCAAGGTTACGGATATCCAGGGCAGTAAATGCGAAGCTTCCATCAGTAGCAATCTGCTGCAGCTCTGCACTGTCAGCATTCAGGACCCCAATGCTAAATGAAAATATACTAGCTTGCTTCACCGCTAACAAGCCCTCTCGGATATCATCACTAGACTCTCCACCACTTATCAGCACTAAAATCTGAGGCACCGCTTCCTCTATCCTGCTGCCTCCCGCCTGGGTGAAGAGGTTCTCCACCACAAACTCCAGTGCTGCACCGGTGTTCGCTTCCTCGCCACCACGGAAACTAAGTGCCTTCACGGCATCCAGAACATCCGCTTTTGTGGAGTAGCTGTTCAAAGCGAACTCGGTTCTGGGTTGATCACTATACTGCACCACCCCAATGTGTATTTGCTGAGCTCCAACTCTGAGGCTTTCAATCAAATTTACAAGGAAATCACGTATGGCTTGAAAATTGACACTTCCGATGTTGTTTGATCCGTCAATAAGGAAAATAAGGTCAGCGGACTCTTGAGCTTTAAAAAAAGAAATGCAAAAGGTGAAAGCATTAAAATGAGTGATTACATGCGATTGTACAGTGTTCTGACATGTTTCTTGGAAAACCAGTAAGAAACACGAAAATGAGAAAACAAAACACATGTTCACTGAGGAGGTGATGTTTGCCTCTTAGTTCTGCATTCTGATCAAATATGAGCTACCAGCCCCATCCCAGTAGCATCCACTACCCATCAAGAGATAGCTCAAGTGGACACAACCTGAGCCGGTGGCTGCAGGCACACAGAGGTCAGGATTATTGGCACGTGAGGAGAACACTTGGCAAAATATAGTTTTTGGAAATCTAGATCCATTCCATCACTGGCCAGTACTGTCCAAATATTTAGACAGAGCCAAAAGAAAAAGGTGGATTTTGGTGGTAGTTCACCCTGAAGATAGTGGGTGAGGACAGTAATATTTGTAGGAGGTTTTCCTCATTGCAGTCTCTTTTTTTTTTCTTTTTTTTTTTTTTTAAGAAAAAAGCCACCATTTACTGGATGCATGGAAAGTTTCAGCCTCTCTGTTGCTCTTTTGCTGGTTAAAAACAATGGCTGAATATATTGGCTTCTCCCACCATGAAGGATTGTTATTTGAAATGCATTTGTTAGAAACAATTGAAAAGGTTTCGGTTATTATTCTTGCACTGTAACTCTTTTACCAGCTGCCAACATACACACGATGGTATTTGTCCAGCAAGCTGACCTGCACAATTGTCAACCCGTGCCCTGCAAAAATTGTCTCGCTTTAATTATTTTGCACAAAGATGCATCGATTATCAATAGAGGGGTCTGGTCTGTATTTTTCATATGGACTCTGGATATTCAATCAAGGAATGCAGAATCAGGTTAAAACAGGGTGATGAAATCAGTCATGACAAAATTATCCAACTCGATTTGTTGTGACTATACCCAGATGATTGCAAGCATCTGCTGAGAATATACACACACCAAACAAAACTTCTATATGGCATGAGCGTGGTTGTTGAGGGGGAAGCATTTTTGCTGTGACACTTACCGAGGCAAACCCAAAATGCCCTGGTGTCTGCTCTTACTCCTTTTGGTCAACTAATTTTACCATCAACGTCATCAAGAGCTGTATGCATGCAAAAAGGGGGAGAAGAAGACCCCAAAGCATGCTCAGATGTTTCCATGCTATTACTCTCCAATCTTGTTAAGAAGTCAAATTTCAGACTATTTGCAAATGAATGACAAGCAACATTTGGAAATCCCACTCAGCTCTCAACTTTTGAAAGCCGAAGGTGAAACCAGTAGCAAAACTGGCATGTAGTTCAGCAAGGCCAGAAATAAACCTGCAGTCTTTGCTATTAACCAGTGGTGTCGATCTTTTTTTTTTTTTTCTGTTTAGTTGTTTTTCTAGTAAATCTTTTCATATATTGCAATGCCACCAAGACATTCAAATAATGCTGCAATTCCAGCAACAAAGGAAAAGGTTTCCATCATCGCTTCCCTGGGCTAACTCAATAGCCAGTGTTGGCTTGGAGAACATCAACGTTGTTCAGAATTGCAAAGGGCTACAGGATTTATTTTTCCATCAAGTTGAAATTTAGGAGTGCTTAGAGTTGTCTTTACTGTGCCATTTTCAGTTGGGAAGTACATGTTCTATTTCATCATATAAATGAAAGGGAAATCTCAAAGCTGTTGTACCCAGTGCTGCTTTAGATACCCTGGACACCTTTTTGAGGAACATTTCAGACACCAAGGGGCATCATCACAGCAGCACAGATAGCTCCTGTAGCAGAGAAAATAGATATGAAACAGATGCGTTGGATAATTTGTCATTACTGTAAAAAAACCTTGTACTTCAGTGCACATTTATGGAACAAGCTGGTGCTGGAGAACAAATAAAAGCATGCTTGTTACACAACTAAGCAAAGAGGGTCAGATGAGACAGACAGCTAAGATTTAATGAATATATCAGGGCAAACTTGGGGCTGACTTTCATACTTACACTAGTCAGCTCAGGGGACTGCCACAGACCAACAGCTTTGATACTCTATACTGGAAGTACTATGGGACAGGGGTTTTTTTACATTTCTGTTTCATATTAGGGCTCATTTCTAGCATAACATCCACAGCATTTTTGTACATTTTAATGCTACATGGAGTTATCAGCTGAATAAATGATTTCTTAAACTCTTATGCAAACAGTTATTTGTACCATGCTTTGCACACTGTTGTCATCCAATGTTTAGGACCTGTAACATCTTTTCCCATGTTTAATGGTATTCCGTAGATCACCCATGGAAGTCACACAGGAGCACAACTACAATAGTAGGATTAGCTTAAATTTATGTTATGGGGGGGGGAGGAAATGCTTGCAAAGAATATCTTTCAATAGAAATGAACTTGGAAATGCATATATACATTAAGTAGGAATTTTCCTTTAAAGCTTTTAAAGAAATATCTGTGACTCCAGCTGTTTATGTACTATGGGGTTACCTGCTGGCATGCCCCAGAAGAAGACAGCCAGCCACCAAAGACCAATTCCCCTATCAATTTCAACAGGGAAGCACTGGTGTCCTTCATGGCAAAGATGCCAAACAGCCGCTGCAGTGCTGTCGGCAGGTTGGGTGTAACATTCATTTTCCACATATACTGACATGATTTTCTTAGAATTGGCGAACCTTTGTCATCTTTCTGGGATAGCTGCTTTTCTTCCCTGTGGCTTTCACATGATCTGGATATTTGCCCTGTCAAGCACTTTGCACAATAAAAACACATGTGAGCATAGCCTTTTGGTGTTGCTCGGTGTCATGCAGTGATGGAGAGCACCCAGTGGTGCTGGCGTGAGGGTTAATCAGGCAAGACAACACAGGGGGATTAATGTTACACTGCCTCATCACACTGCCGTTGCCTTACATCACCCCACAAGCTATTGACCTTCAGATGGAGTCTCAGGAATAAAAAGAAAGGTTTGATCTCTGGGACTTCTGTTTTGAAACACAACAAAGCTGCTCAGAAGGCCTTTTCCATGCTGAAATTTCATAAACAGAGAAGGGACGGAGGAAGACTGCTTTATTTTTTTCCAGGCAAATTGGGCCCCCGGCTTGTGGTCAGTGCAGATCCGTTGAAGCCAACATGGTTTGCAGAGAGGTTTCGGTTATGGGAAGGGTCCAGCGCTCTAGCAGGTGGAAGCCATTGGCTTGTAAAGAAGACATTTGAGTGGCATAGCAAAAGAGATTCTCCAACCACACACCTTCTTCAAGTGGATGTGGAGAGAGGCCAGCTCAAGGATGGGGTTTCAGCAGAGAAGTTCGCCGCCGAACTGCTTTTGCTGTCTTCAGCCAAGAATGTGACTTTCTGGAGTAGCACATTGCCTCTCTCCCCCACTAGCTGCAAGGGGACAACCCGCACGGTGTCCCTGCAGCCAGCAGTGACCTCCTCTGTCTCCAGAGGGTTTTTGGTCAGGACCTCAGAGAGTCACCATCATGACTGGTGTGTTCAGCCCCTATTTCCTTGTCTTGGGAGTGGATAGGATGGGGCAATTTAATAACTCTGCAGAGCTCCCTACATTTGCATTTCCATGCCATGGGCACAAAAGGATGGCCACAACAGCCTGCTGCCCATCGAAGGGCTCCTTTGCTACCTCCTGGCAGCTCTGGCAGGGATGCCAGCTTGGCCTGCAAACAACGGCACGCTCGATAGCTACAAACACGCTTCAAACCTTTGTTTTTAAACCTCTGAACGTCCATCTCAGTCTTGCCCCTATAAAGGCTTTAAACAGCACAACGCCAGCAGATACCATGCTGATGGGAGCCATCAGCAGTCAGCCATTACCTGTGATGTCTTTAACCAGTCCTTTGGCCCCAGCCTTTTCTGGAGTCATGGATGAATGGACACTCGCCACTAAGTCTCCAACTATGCCATGGAGAGCAGTAAAATTCTCTAGGTTGAAAAGGTGCATATCGAAGGGTTCGCTCGCTATTTCCTTTAACTCCCCTTCCACTGCATCCTGCACGCCGACCGCAAACATGTTTACATGGGCCGATTTAAGGACAGATGATGGCAGAGCCACATCATCCTGGGATTGTCCATCCGTTAACACTATAATAACCTGAGGGACGCCTTCACTGGCTCTGCTTCCAGCAGCTTTAGTGAGATGGTTCTCGATTAGGTACTCTAATCCTTTTCCAGTCTTGGTGCCTCCCCCCATGTAAGGCATGTTGGCAATATGGGACAAGACGTCTCGGGTAGAGGGGTAGGTATTTAACTGGAACTCTGTGTGGGGGTTTCCGCTGAACTGGACCAGGGCAAAGCGAAAATCATTTCCTCCCACATCTAAAGCTTTTACAACATCATACAGAAACTTTCGAATGAGTTGGAAATGTTCCTTTCCAATGCTCCAAGAGGAATCCACTAGAAATATTATATCAGCCACAGCAACGGTTTTGACAGCTTTAAAAAAACAGATGGGGGTTTAGGATTTTCTATCGGTCAGCACAAGCATGCCGCCTCCTCCTCCTCCTCCTTGCCCAAATGACCGACAGACTCTTTCGCATGGTGAAAGTGAAGCTTAGCTTCCCCTTATCACCTGCAGCAAAATGAGAAGCGCTGGAGAAAAAACAGGCAGCCATCAGCACCCTGAAACCACAGGAAATGGGGGACAGGAGGGGACAACATGCGACCTACCCTTCCCAGGGAGGGGGAGGCAAGATGCCTCTCCCCTCCAGGACCCTCGCCGCATGGGCTTGGACACCAGCCCTGAGCCAGACAAAGACACCTGCAGCTTCACATGTGAATTCAGGCTTGCTCAGCTTCTAGCTGCCCATGGTCTTCTGCACATTTTTGGCCGACTCAGGGCTTTGCTGGCTGTGCGGCGGTGCTCAAGGAAGGGCGGGCTGCTCAGTTTAAGCAGCCTGGGTGCTGTCATGAGTTTTCCATATTTTTCCTGCTGCTAACACCCCACCTTGTGACACCAGCTCTGGTCCCAAAGGCACCAGTGCCTCGTCTTAAAAAAAACAGCCTTTCTGCAGGTCAGCGGCAGTGCTCTTCTCACTGCAAAAAGCCCTCCTATGCATGCAAGGAGGGCAAAACAGCTCTATCCAGGAGAAAACTTGCTCAGGACCACCCTGGGTGCACGTCCCACACCCCCGTCCCCCGCAGAGCATCCTCAAAGGCACGCCACTGGCCAGCGACATGCTCAGGAAGGCACCGCACGCATTGGCTAAGGTCTGGGTCCAAAAGGACCCTCAGCTGAGTGGGAGCTGAGGAGCAGAAAGTAAACCACAACGTACCATCAACATGCATATTAAAAACCAAACAGTGTGGACTAGTAGCACGTTTGTACAGGGGCGAAGTTGGGTACAGCAGTCTGGTCTTACCTGCTTGCTGCTGGGCATGAACCAAGGAAAAGCCTGAGAGTAGGAGGCAAAACATTGCCACAAAGGGCAAATGTCGGTGTTTCCTCATTTTGGTCTTTTATCTGAGTTTTCCTTTTATTCTCTTTGTTTCAAAGCACCCAATGTGAGACCTAAGGGAGAAAAACAGGGAGAGTCAGAAACAGCAGCAGTGCTGGCCAGGCATGGATGAGGCATGAGATAGAAAAGGCAAACCTTGTGGTTTTGCAACGCTTTTGTGGCACTTTGGCAAGAAAAAAATATTTTAATGCTGGACAGAGTCTGCTTCATAGCAAGCATTGCTTTGGAAGAGGAATCATTGCTGACATATTTGGCATTTAATCATCTTCTTGCCTATGCTGTCCCAGGTAATACATAATATATAGGAAAACGGTCAGCTTAGGTTTCTACCACCCACCCTCAAAATATATGACGGCCTTTAACCTGTCTTCCTTGCCCATGGATGACCAGCTGAAACATCTTGGCCAACATGTTCCTTCTTGCTGTTGCCCTTTTTTTTTTTTTTTTTTTTTTTACAAATGCCATAATAATAATTTCCTTGAACATCCCTCTTTGCCTTAGCTCACCTTTTCAGCTGTCCCAAACGTACAAATGGAAATTTAATTACTCCAGACCCAAGTGAGCCACATGATCTGGCTGTACAGCAAAAAGTCCTTGGACTCCCCCAAGCTCAGGGCCCCAGCAGTGGAATAGCATGCACCAGCTGATCACATTTTGGAAAGGCACCAAGAATAATATTTTACGTGTTGGAGCCAAAAACATAATTTATGCAAGTTTCTTATCTGTGATCCACCTGGCAAGCCTTCTGAAACAATGTCTCCGTCAGGAAAGCTGTGTATCTGTTGTCATAGAGATGGCCAATTTATTATTTAATCTTCATTTCTAAGCCTATAGAGCAGAAACCAGCAAGGATTGCTTAACTGAGAAAATATCCTCCCAAAAGGGAATGCAGCAATTTAATACTTTTCATTCCTCAAAGGAGTTCAATTACTCAAATAAGCCAAAAGTGATGCAAATACATCAAGCTATTAACCAGGTCATCATAAAAAAAAAATTTTTGGAAAAAAAAAAGCCACCCCACATTTTCTTATTACTATCCTTGCCAACTTCATCAATCCAGAGAGTTATGACCAATACAAGAGCCTAAGAGGGCTACGGGGAAGACTAACCCCGTCTTTAAGGAAAGCCATGGTAGTTACACAGATGGCCATTGTTGGCACAGCTGGAAACAGAACCAAGTGCTGGGAATTGGGGAAAATTTGGAAATAAACATCTGAACAGCTGATCCCTCTTCCACTGAAGAGACACTCCTCAGGGCTATTAGAGGGGGGTCAGTAGAAAGGAGGGGACAATGTCCACCTTGTTTCCCAAAACCCGATGCAATCCTGATGCTTCCACTGGTTTCCTGCGTGTCAAAGCTGGGTTAGGGGGCTGGTCCTTCTTGGGAGAAGGGGTTTGCAGCATTCGCTCTTCCATGGGCCCCAGATGGCATTTATGAATGCCATATAGCATGAGTCAGGCAAAAGCTAACCTCTACCTTTCCCCCTGACATTTGTGTAAAAAAAAAAAATAAATAATAATAATAATACCAGGTGGAGAGACATTTAATAGGCACCCAGAGCCAGGAGCTAACACACAGCATTAATTAAGATGTGACAAGTCTTCCCTGTATATTGGCAGCTCCTCAATTTATAGAGGCAGCTGCTGCAGCCCAGAGGTAGTGCTATCATTCATAAAAAGTCTAAAAAATCATATTTGTTAGCTGGCACCCATCCATCCCCCCGGCTATCAGAGTCCAAGCCAAATCTCCCAGTGCCTCCAGCAGGAGCGAACCTGCTCCGCTGGACCATATCCCTGATTTACAGCTTGCTCCAGAAAACCTAGTTTCACCCAAAGGACACATGGGGAGGGGAAAGCTGGGCTCTGCTTCCCTATGGGTGCAGGATTAGCCATGGGCATTGCTGCAAGGTCTGTCCCCTGAGCACGCAAATATAGAAAGGTCTGTAGGTCCTAGAGCTGAGTTTTGCAAAAAGCACTGACCTTGTGAAAACCACCTATCCAACCCCACTGGAGTGTCTCCCCTCTGGGCAGAAGAGGTTTATGGAAGAGCTGAAAGTTTTTTGAGATGGGCTTGCCTTACAGCATCCATTGGGAGTAAAAATGCTGCTAGCAATGAATGAAAAATGCGAAATAAAATGCACAATATGGAAAAACAGCCCATTAAAATAACGTATGCCAAAAAAGTGCTACTATTTCTTTTCCGAAATGCAGAAAGTTATGTTATCATCCTGTTTATTAGCTGGTGGCACCCTATCCCTCTGCAGTCGCAACAGCTGGGGTTGAACAGAGCATTAGGATAAACCAATGAAAATTAATGTCTTGCCAGCTAATAAGTGACAGGACCAAAGCAAACATTTGGGGCTTTTTTGGTTTTAATGTTGAGCAGCTGCAGAGAGCCTTACAGGGCCATTTACAGCCATGAAATTCAGCAGAAGGGAAAAGCAAATCTCCCCAGTTCTACAAAATCTCCCCTGCCCACAACACTTCCCATGACTCTCCCGCAGTGCTGGGCAACTGGGCTTTACATAGAATGGGATTTCCAAACTCAATGCTCGATCTACACCTACATCTTTAGGGCTGCTTTGGCTCGAACCCCCTTGAAGAACTGCCTTGCCCATGTTCAAACAAGCAGCCTGGGGGAGAGCCAGGGCTGAGCCCATCTCTGTTAGGTCCCTTTGGGTCATGGTTCAGCCCCAGAGCCTTGCAGCAGAGAAACCACCAGCCATGTTTTATGTACCTCCATCCTGGCAAACCCGAATGGCTGAAAGTCATGAGTCAGCCCTTGGGGCACCATGAGATAAACCTGGATATCGCAATGTATTAAAACAACACTCAGTCTCAGCTTTGGTTTATTTGCCCTGGCTACCTGGGAAATACAATGCCTTTTTCAAGAAAGACTAAGTTGGCTGTTCTTTTTAGTCACCTTCTTTTCTGTTTTAGCCACTAGGAGGTCTTCAGATCTATTTCCAGCTTTCTCTGTGATCTCCATCATGGTATTTTTAGTTATATAAAAGCAGAGGGACTTATTCATCAACAAGAGATGAGTTTTAGCATCATGCTTCCTCAAAACCATCCTAAAATCACAGGAACTGAGATTAGTTATCAGAAGGAAAGAAGTAGTAAAGTCTTGCAGGAAGAAATGATTGATGTTTCTTAGAGACTGACTGACAACATATGGAGAAGAGCGGCATTTAAGCACAGGTGTTCCTGATCAGATTTTTCCCTTATATCCCCTCCTCCACAGCACCCTTGTTAGCAAAGGAGGAAGAATTGGGTGCTTGTGGAAAGGACTGTGTGAGGAGATGATCTTTCTGTAGGGGATGGACCTTGAGAAAAGAAGAAGCCAGGACAGCAGCTTTTTTGTAGAGGTAATGTGTATTTTGGGGGGTTTGAACCAAAACTCTGCTCAGATCTGGTTTGACTGAGCCAGCAGCAAGTCTTTGGCTCAGTGAGAAAAGTGAGTTTAAGATAGTAAATGATGTAATTTTTATTGCTTGGAGATAGGTCTTACTTGGTTTGCCTTGCTGAGACACAACAAGTAACTTGCTTTGCTCAATGCTTTCTTGCTTTGTGTCCCAAATTACCACTCGTCACAGAAGCTGTAGGATAAAACCAAGGATGTGAACTTTTTCTGATTCATTTTAATTCTTGATTTTTGGCAAGTATCTGTTTTGCAACTTTATTCTCCTGGATTGTTGTTATTTTCAAGAAGGTAATTTCATCCTGAATTTTTTTCTTAAGTGAAAAGTTCCTTGCAGTCCTGGGAGGTGAAAGCCCTGGTTCAGCTTTTGATATAACCACTGCAAGCTGGAAAAAACAATGCTGAAAAACCTGACTACTGTGTGCCCTTAGAAAAGGAAAGCATTTTCCTGAACTGTTAAGAATTAGTACCAAAACCTGGGGAGCCAGTCTCTTAATAATTCATGTGCTAAAAGATTAACTCATGTAGTCTTCAATAATCTGAAGCTTTTATGTCTGTCTAGAGTTTATATAGTGTGTGGTGACCTCTAAATATTACAGTATGTCCTCCATTTCATCAGAAGATATGCATCTGTTACTAATAATGCTTTCAAAAAGCAATCATTTCTACCACTAATGCCATGAAGTTATTTCCTTAAATATTTTTCCCAGCAGCTATTTTTTGCTTATTGCATGCTCCTCTGTGCATAAAATCTGACATTTTTACATAATGTTTTTATTTGAGTGGATGTTTCAAATTCACTTTCTAAGCAATCACTTATTTGTGTGTGTTTTTTCACTAGAGTGTAGTTAAAATAAAATCCGTAAAAGTGCAAAGCAGATGAGTAGACTTAAAAAAGCAAAACATAAAAGACAGGAAAAAATTACTACAGCTGTAACATATCACTTTGATTCATTACATGTGCCTCTCAGCTGGGCTGGCTGGCTTTGAGAGGGAGGGGAAGTATCTATGGCTTTGGTGTGAATAGAAATGTGATGTGTGTCATGCACAGATATGGATAGGAGCTATGGCAGGTAGAGGGAATAATTAATATTGTTGCAAAATACCTCTTAAATCTAAACTCTCAGCTGGGCAGTGCTTCAGGCACTGATGCTATCTATCTCGCTGGACTTTAAGAGAAAGCAATTAAATCATACGGGTTGAGCTGTCAGAGGGGTTTTCTGTACTAGTGTTTTGTAGTTGCCTGATGCTTTTCTTCAAGGCTAAAGGGCTGAGCTGGGGGTGGCTCTTGGGGTGTGACAACCAGGAAATCCAAAACTAGTGATTTCTGAAATCTGTTCCCACCAGCTCTCCCTCCCCATGACAGTGTTGTTGCTGCAGGGAGGTGAGCAGCCTTTGGGAAAGGATAGAGGACTCAAAGCAACTGTGGTAGGCAGAGCAATGACTTGAGTGCTCCTCTTCTGGGGACAAATGGCCTGGGTTTGGGCTTGGCCTTGGACAGCCTGTGCAGCTTTGCTAGCTAGCACAGCCAGGAACCTTTGGGATGCTTCACTGCCCTCAAGCAAAGTACACATGGTCTAATTTTTCTGACCAGCCCCAGAGGCATCCCCCAAAAATATCTTGAATAGAAGCCTGAAAAGCAATTCTGGCCTTAAATTCCCTTTGTATGTGGGGTGGGTCATCTTGTACTGGGAGAAAGATGTGGATTTGCACCTGGGTCCCAACAGCTTTTCTGCAAGGGGGTCAGGCAGGACCAGAGAGAGGGCAAAGCATCATCCTGCAGATGGTGTAGGAGATGAGATGCTGTGAGCATTCTCAGAGCCCTCTGAAAGTCTGCTCCATGGGGATGTCAGGATCAAAACCAAGGTTCCTCTGCCTTCATCTATGTTTGCTTTGTGTGGATCTCCCCATGCCTCATCATCACCCTGTTTCCCAACCAAACTGCTCAGCCTGAAATCCACTTGACTTGGTTGTTTTCTGCTATATGTATGTTCCTGGGAGGCAGCAGTGAAGCCATGAGGCTGCTGTAAGCCTTGCCAGTGGCTTGAAAGTGAACTCTGGCCACTCAGAACAACTATTTGCAGCCCCAATAGTGGGATGTACGTCCAGTTGGGGCTGTGGAGCAAGCATGGAGAAGAAACGGCTCCTGCAATCCTGATGTGGAGCCATGACAGCACAGATTGCCCTCTGGAGGTGGTGCATGCTCCTCTCTTAAATTTATCTGCACTATTAAGAGCTCTGAGCTGGGGAAAACATTAGCCAAAAGCCACTCCTAGCAGGGGTTTGGATGCCTAGGAGGCTAAATGCTGTGATTTTTCCCTGTGAAGTAGCTCAGTCAACTTTGAAAAGGGATATAAACCTCCCAAGCCTCTAAGCACCTGGCCACCTCTTCATCATGTGGCACCAAATATCACCTGGCCACATGGCCTCCAGAGAAACAAGGCTATTTCTAGAGACTGGGGATGAGCTGTATGGGACAGATTCTGAATTTACTCATGGCTCCAAGGAGCTGAGTGGAGCCATTTCAGTTTGAACCAGATCTTTTGAAGGGTTTCCATTAATGTTGCTGCCATCTGGCTTTGATGACACCGGGAAGGTGAGGGCGGTTGGGTTGAGGGCTGCTCCTGAAAACATTTCTTCCTACAAAGGTAGAACTGAGCATTAAAAGCAAACAAGCCTGAAAGGGTGGAAAATCTTCCTGCTTTTGCAAACCACTTGAGCTCTGATTTTGAAAACCAGCATTCAGCAAAGCAACAGAGTTATGCTGCATTTATATCCTACCTGGGCAAGTTCCCTGGATGCTAGCATTTAATATGAATCACATATTCATTTCTGTTCTTATAAGCATGCTGTTGGCTTAAAATCCAGTTGTTTTCTTCATCTGAAAACTGAGACTAAAATAGAGTAGTTAATAAGAGGAAAGGGAGTATTTGCTGAAAAAAAAAAAAAGGAAACTCCCTCAAAGATCAATGACTCTTTATGTATAGTAACCTAAGCCTCCCAGTGCCTCTCCACCCAAACAAATCGGCTCCTTAATGTGGAACGCAGATCACTTAAAAAGGTGGAAAAAGTGATGGGCACGCGGAGCAGTAAGTCTGGCTGTGATTCACGGTGGAGAGCAGGCATGCAATGCCACCCGCAGCCAGCCCCACTGCTGTGCACGCCCAACATGGGGGCAGGTTCATCCTTTTGCTGCAAATCAAATGCTTCCAGGCTGGGAGAATACAGTCCAAGGCTGGCAAGACCCAAGTTTGCACTCATGGAAGGAATAAGATGTTCCCTTCCCTCCTATTTCCAGACAGGCACGTAGCAAAAGTTAGGAGAGGAACATTTTTTCCCCTTGACATGTGGGAATACAGTGGGAGCTGGTTTAGCTCACCCTGAAATTGAAGAAAGTTAATGCATTTGAATGGAAAATTGTAAAGATGTTTGAAAAACCAGAAAGGGAACTGGGGAGACTGCTGAAAAATGGAAAAGGAGTGAATGAATGATGATGCAGCAGCAAGCACGTAGCCCTGTATTCCTGTCTTAGAAATGCCATCGCACCCCTGGTCATGGTCAACATCTCTGCAAAGATCAGGGTGGAATGAGGGAGGGTATAAGGCTGGGGATGGAAAGCCTGTTTCCCTGAGCTCTGGTACTGGTGAGTCAAGGGATGGTGCTGGGGAGATGCAGAGTTGGGTCCCTGCTCTGCTGCAGTGTTCCTACGTGACCTTAGAGGAGTCCCCTAGCTCCCTGCAACAGCTTCCAGCTGGAGACATCCTTCTGGCTTCCACAAAGCTCCCAAACTGGGTGGTTGTGCCCCAGAAACAGCACTATATAAGCACAGCAATTATCCAACTATAAATACTGATTATTTTTTTTTTAAAACCAATAAGTAATGGGGTAAAGCCAGAAGTTTGAAAAATGCAGTGTTCTTCCCCTGAGAGCACACATGAATCATCGTAGCAACCAGAAATGAGCTGAGAGTTTCCCATTGCACCCGCTGGAACCAGAGTGGCTTTGGCTACCTCTGCTCCAGCCAGTTTTGGCCCCTGTTCTTGGTCAGGAAACCCATTTGGCTGCAACCCTTTCTCACCCCAGGCTCTGGTTGGGAAGGGAGGGCTTTGCTGAGCTAAGAGGGACAGTAGCAGGGTGTCTCCATGATTAGTCATAGCCGCCCCCTTGGCAAGAGCATTGCTGTGTGCAAAGCCCTGGGGAGTCAAGGGCAACTGGGGCTATGGAGGGAAAGGGCTGGGAAAGGTAGGGGGGAGCAGGGATGGGGGCTGTGGAGAGGGGAGGTGGCTTCATGCAAGGCTGGAGAGCCCTTGGGGAAAAATATCTGATGTTTGGCCAGTTTTCCTCTCCATGGGTGACCACAAGAGGAAAATGATTGTCCCTGGAGCCACAACAGTGCTGTCCCACCCTGGAGCAGCAGAGACATTCCCAGCAGCGGGACCAGTGTGGGGTGGACAGGCTGACAAGCATCTCTGGACAGTTCATCATACCTTGCCTTGAGGCAGGAAGGGTGAGGGCTGCTATCAAACAACCCCCAGCCCTGGAGACATGCCTTGGGAGCAGGAAAGGGGCAGTGAGACACCCCCTTATCTGGACTCATTGCAGGGTCCCATTCATGCACCCATGTCCTTGTGCCCAAGCAGCTCCCCAAACCATTACATGCCCTCCTTGGGGCACCCACCCCACTGCTTCCTGGGGCATCCCGCTCCCATCCCACCAAGCTGCTGCTGCAATAATTTCAAGGCATCAAAGGCAAACACCATCCTGCAGCAGCAGGGGAAATACTCTACTCAGTAGTTTTGAATGAATTTAATTCCCCTGCACTGGTGGGGCCAGGAGTGTTCCCGTGCACCTGCAGTGCATCGGCTCAGGGAGGAGGCTCCTGTTGTGAGCAAGCCGGCTGCATTGCTCTGCTTTTCCAAGCACAACACAAGTCTGGGGGTAGCTTTCCTCTGAGGCCACCACTCTATGCATGGGATGGGTTTTGTCCAAAATTCCTTGAAAACTCCCCGAAGACTAACACCCCACTGAGGAGGGGAAATGCAGCACAGCAGCTGCTGAGCCCAGGCTAAGGGCTCCCGCGCAGAAAGCAACACTTACCCCTGAGCGAACCCCCAAAGTAGTTGCTTATTCCAGGCTTTTCCACTCCAGAGCACCTCTCACCCCTGCTTCATGGTGTGCTGGTGCTGCTCCGCCTTCTCAGTTCCCGCTCGCCTTGCTTGGTGGGGTGCAATCAGCAGCAGGGCGAGGGAAACGGGGGTGCGCTGGTCCCTGCGAGACGGCTGCCGCGGGTCTGAGCGAAGCCGGAGGAGGCGGCTGGCGCAGGACTGCTGGGGGGCCGGGCGATCCGGCGTCGCAAATGGGATCCAGATGGTTGGTGCTGGCGTTCCCCAGGCTGAGGTCAGAGCTGCTCATCACATGTGGCCCCCCCTGCCCCGGAGGACGCCTCCACACTGTGTGGCTTCCCCTTCCCGTGCTGGCCCCACTGTCTCCAACATGCTTCTCTGTTGTCAGTGAGAAGAAATATACAAAAAAAAGAAAAAAGCCCTGCAGGGTTGCAGGAGCCGATTTAACTATGTCTTTCAGTCGGGAAGAGCTGGACTGGGATGTTTGCAGGAGCCAGGATGTGCCAAGGACCATACCAAGTTACACAGGGCTCCGGCAAAGCACCATTTGGAGCTGCTTGAGGCTGCAGAAAGCTCAGCCTCTCCCCCTGCACAGTTGTGAGCATCAGTGCAGGGGGAGAGAGTCTCCTCTTGATGTGGTTTCCTATTTACATGTAACAGGGGTTTTTTACCTGCCCAGATGGGGAGGAAGAAGTGAGGGGATTATACTATAGCATAACTTATAAATAAAAGTTAGCCCCTTAGCATAAGGATAAATATTCTAAAGTATATATAGCCTAGTGGAAAGTTTCAAGTAAAAGTTTGAATGTTCCTGACTGGTGATATTTTTAAAAAAACAAACAAACAAACAAAAAAAACCCTTATGTGCTATGAAAAAATACCTTTAACCTTTTATTAGGCAGAGCCTATCAGGCAGGTTTGGGGGGCTATTTTATTCCTCTGCCTCAAGTGACAGCGTGTCACTGGCCAAAGTGAAGCATTTCAGAAACAGTGGTATGGAAACATTAATTCTTATCTCTTGCCCTTGTTTCATTCCATATAAGGCTGGAACCGAGATAGTGTCCCTGGAATAAAATAGTCAAATTCTCTTCATTTCAAATGGGGATTTATTATGTTTGCTCTAGGTTTTGTGCTGTTTGAAAGACTAGCCACATAAAGAAATAGTTGGAATGCTTCAGGAAAGTGCTGAGCCCTTGAACTGATGCAATAGCTCACTTTAGAAATGGCGCTTGGCTTGGCGCTTGCAGAGACTGAGTGCCAGCCTTGTGGAGGGATCCAGCGCAAACATCTCCAGCTGTGTGCCCAAAAGCAAGCCAGGGTGTTGTGTCCCCCTCCCGAAATCTGGTGAGCTGGAGCTCAAAGGCAGGGTGTTCCCAAATAATAAATATGCCTGGCAAAAGGGAGCTGCAGCTCCTCGCTGGGTGTCAGTGGGCAGCTGAACAGGGGGTGGAGGAAATGGGGTCTGCTGGAAAGCAATGCTGAACACATAACAGTGGCCAAGGTGGGTGAGGGACAGCTGCAAAAGGATAAAATACATATGATGGAGGTGCACTTTGCTGGCAGAAGTGTCCAAACCAAAGTATTTTCATTCTTAATTCAGCTGTCAGGTAGGAAAGCCCAACTGGGCATGCTGTGGTGGCACCAGGACAACCCCATAAAGCAGCAGCACGTGGCCATGGGTGCTCTCACCCTGTTGCCAGCCTCCTACTGAACAGGCAGGAGCAGGCGATGTGCTGCCCTGCATCTTCTCCTGCCTTTGGGCTTTCAGGCTGTCATCCCCCTGCGCATCTCAGCCCTGCTGTCGCCTGTACAATGCACTCAGAATTGCATCCACTGAGTGTGGTCCAGTGGTTCTAGTTTGCCGCCACCAGTGGAAACCAGTATGGCTCAGTCATATGAGCTCAATGGCAACTGGGATCTGTACTGTCATTAGTTCAGATAACCTTCAAAAACCAGAGTTTTCTGTGTGGCAATGAAGGAGTGCAGGAAAACAGTTTTAAGTGACTGGCAAAAACAAAATAATAAAACATGGGAAAGCTCCAGCCACCCCAGAAGAGTAGTAAAAAACAGCCAAGATAGAGGATCATAGATAAATAATGTAAAAATATTGTCAAAACGTGTATGACCTGCATTGTATGCCTACTGCAGCTCGATTGAGAATGTACTTAACTTGGAAGCTAGAATTTATTCTTTTTGCGATGCAGAATCTGTCTTAATATGGTTTTAATATTGAAGTGACTTTTACCAAGTGCTCCAATAATTAAATGAGACTGAGAGGTCTTAAATTCCCATCTGATTGCCTTTATGACTGTAATAACCAAGCTGAAAGGTTTTCCTTTCCAAAGACGGGTTTTGTAGCTGGTGCACAGGGGGAGAGCAGCCAGCCAGGATGCTGAGGGCGTTTTGGAGTGGGGTTTTTGGGGTTTTTTTTTTTTTTTTTTTTCCTTCCACTCACAATCCTTTCCAATCCTTCCTTTACCAGTTCCCTCTATGTTTGTGTTGGTGACCCCCTGCAAAGCAGACCCCATTTGCTGTGGCAGCAATGAAGAACCCAGGCAGATCCCCACCAGGCTGCTGTGATGTTCCGGGGCTGAGCGAAACCCCTGGGGAAGGGACGACATCTACAGGGACAGACTTCTTTCCATCCCCAGACACCAAACAAACCCTCTCTGATAATTAGTAAAAGACTGAATCACATTGCATTGGTAATTTCTAGAGACAGCTGGGACTAAGTTTAGCAAGATTCCCTCCCTAGTGTATTAATAACTTAGATGTGATTAATGCTATGAGTCAGGAAGAGGATTTTGAGGAATTCTCTTTCCACCCATGAAAAAAAGCCCTGTGTGCTACATCCTTGCCTGAATGCAAAGGGGACCTTGACATCCTCCCATCCCCAGAATAAGGGTCGCAGCTTGGGACCCTTAAAAAAAAAAAAAAAAAGTCAGTGAAACGGGCAGAGAGTGGTAAAATTTTGCAGTTCTTTTCCGCATACGGATGCCCTTGAGCTGGGCCATTTCTACTCCCAGTTTAAGAAACGCTCTGTGGTTTTCCCCTGTGTGATTCACACAAGCAGAGGGCAGCCAGCTCCAGGTCACGTATGCATGGGGACATGCAGGAGCATCCCGCCTTGGCTCCATCCTTGAGCACCATCTGCTGGCTTTTCCTCTGGGGATTCCTCAGGCATTCACCAAACCCAAGGTCACCTTTTTTCCCTCAAATAAAACCTGCCACTAAGACGGGACTGCTGCTTACTCTGAAATCAGTGGGTACCACCAAAACCAAGGGTTGCTTCGTTATTTTTCCATCACCAGCCTGAGCATCTGCACAGCAGACTGGAGGCGTGGGGTCCAGCTGTGGCCCTCATACCCCTGTTTCAAAGAATAAGCTCTTTCTCCTGCTTGCAAAGCAAGGCAGAGAGCTGCTCTGCTACAAGGGCAGGGTTGCAGACTGCATTTTCATTTTGCTTGCAATAGATGGTTTTCATTAGTTCCAAAGGATTTGCCGTTGCTTTTGTCCACATACTTCCCCTGCCACCCGCACCCCGGCTAGGAAGTGGTTCAGGAAATATTTTCTGAAGCTTTTCTTGGTTCTGCTTTTCTCCTATGCTTTCTGTTTGTCTGTCTGCCTCTGCACAAAAGTCTCCTGATATATTTGTGCCACATTTGATACCACCCTCGACTTTGAAACAGCCAGGGGGGAAGAGCAGGAGCATCTCTAGAGCATGCAGAGAGGGTGGGGAGAAAGCGAGCTGGGCAGGTCAGGGTAGGAATTAAGGCAAGAGAAGAGCCACCCGGCTCTGCCATTCCCATTCCACAGCCCTGGTGAAGAAATTAAAACACTGCTGCAAAATCTCCCTCCCATCCTTGAGGATGAAGTTGTGATAGTGGATTCAAGGCAGGCTGTGCTAGGAGGGGGCTTGGGAAAGCCTTGGGATGTTGCGAGCAACCCAACAACCTCTGTGCAACTTGGGCTTAATTGTAATCAAGGGCACATCTCCTAATTGGCACCAGGGGAGGGAGATTTGTGCCCCAGCACAGGTTGGTGGGGTGGATATAAGTGCATTCCCAGGGCACCTTGGGGTAGCGCTAAGGGAACTGTGATCTTGGGATCTCTCTGCCACCAGATGTGTGATTACAGGTAATTTGTCTGCTCTGCCTCAACTCCTTATCTGTAAGACAGTGGGGTTTGCTTCCCTAGCTTATGTGAAAGGCAAAAAGTAGCGATTGGTGTGGCTGCTATAAGAGCAAGAGGTGTTGTGTGGAGTCAGGCACAGGCTGGAGTCTTTTGATCTTGGTTCCTACAATTTCAAAAAGCAACAGCAGGAAAAACCTTAAGAATGAACCCAAAAATCTCAGCATCTCCCATGCGACAGGAGGAAAAACCCTCCTGGGAGGAAAAATGGTTTAAGGCTAATAGAAAAGTAATTTCCTTCCTTTCTTCCCTCCTCTTAAGCCTTATCATTTAAAACCAAAGGTGCAATAAAAGTTTCACCGAGTAGGAGTTATTTTTATTAATATTATTATTTATTAATATATATTATTATCAGAGTTACTGAAATGCATTGTGCTGTGTGTCTTTTCCCCCCCCCCCCAAATCAAAGCTTTTAAAAATCTCTGCATATGTTAGAAAACATTTTTCTTTTGATAAATCAGTGATTTCTTAAAAGGATGCCTGTTTTGTTGTAACATTTCTGAGGCTAATGCTGCCAATAAATCACAACAACAGGCTAACCCCAGAGGAAGCAATAAAAGCAAACCTACAGCAGGGCTGTGTGTATTATCCAAGTGTATATATATACTTTATCTATGGCCTATAGGAGAGATTGTAACTCAAACAAAGAAACTTGCAGCCCTGACCAACTGCATCCTGCAGAAAGCCCTCCTGCTGGAAGGGCTTTTCAGTGTCTGCAATGACAGGGAACAAACTACTCTCAAATATGTAAATAATGTGAATATTTTCCCCTCTAACACAATGTTCAGCTTGTAGGCCAGTAAACTGTAACGTGAACCGTGATGCTCGGCTTCTAGGAAAGATGCTAGCTGAACTCCTTTTCAGAATAAAATATAACTCGGAGAGCATGTGTGAGATGCATATTGGCCAATGCAGACGTTGCCAGATGTTGCTTTGGATTGCTCCTGGGTTTTTTTGCATTAGATACTTCCAGGTGATGCCTTGCACAAGGGGATTAAAAAATCTTTCAAAGTCTTGGCCTCCATGCCCTGTGGCAACTTCAAAGTCCTGTGCTGTATAAAAAGCCATTTGAAATGGGCTGAATTTCAATGGTTCAATGAAACTTTCCATTTTGTGATGGAAATAACTGTTACTAAATACTGAGGAGAGAAGTGAGGTGGCTTAAAAAGAGCTGGAGTCAGGGAGAAGCCAGAAATACTCACTGCCCACACAGGCGGGATCATGTAACGGCAGATGAGCCGAAGAGGAATTACAGGGAATTATTCATACCCGTGAATGAGTGTTATGTTAGTTGGGAAGATATGGGGCGGAGGAAGACCGGAGGGTTTGCTGTAGCCAGTTCATTGGAAACCCATGTTTATTGTGCACCAGCGGTGAAGAGAAAAAATCGTGTGTTATGATAAGAGGGAGAGGACAGCACTGGAAATGTAAAGCTCTATACTGATGTACCATACATCCCAGTCCCCAGGGGGTATGTTCTTGTTAGCGTTCCGTGTTAAAGGAATAAGAATATATATTTTTATCTTGCCCAAGTGGGTTTTTCCATGATAAATGGAGTTTTCCACAAGCAGCTCTTGCTTAATGGTGGAGTGAGAACAAAGCTAGGGGAGCAGCAATGTTGGAGTCTGAAACACCCCATGGGGATTGTGACCCACACCCCAACTTCACCAAGGCTGCTGCTTCTCCCCTGGGGCATCAGGTCCTTAATCAGCCCTCATGCGTTCATGCCAGGCCATCTGCCAGAAACCCTGTTTCTTTTTAATCTTTGGAGCCCATGCTAAATTGAACTGGCTTAATTCAGCTGTGAAAATTGGGCCACTCCCCTGAACTGAAAAGAGATGTGAATTAAGGGGAGGAAAAAACCCTAAATTTTGCTCAGTGATCACATGGATTTGAGCAGGGTTGAATCCCCACTCCCCTCTCCATCTCTCGCATCATGCAGCTTCTTGGTTTCCTCCCTGGGCTTAATTCCTTTGGCTTCATCCCACACCTGATAGTCACTCTCTGGTCTCTTGGCCCTTAATATAGGACTGGTATTTTCTTTCCCAAGGGTGTAAGTGACTGGCAGGAGCTGGCAGAGTGCCGGCAGCAAAGCCTTGCCTCCTGTAGCAGCATGCTCCCCTGCCTGGGGAGGGTCATGGTGGGCAGACGCAGTTGCTGCTCCCCAGGGCATCACAGATCTGCTGCAACACAGGGTGACACCTTATTTCCCAGTGATAACAAAAAGTAGTGTTAGTTACTGAGCATCCTCACGTTGCATTTCATTCTGGCATTGCTGTTGCTAAAGGTACCCCGGGGTGGGATGCACTTGTTTCTCCTCCTTTGCTCCATGAGGGCGTCCTTGCTGTCCTCAGCTGGGTGGCACGGGGCTCCTCGTGCCAGGGAGTTACACTGGGTGCACACAGCTGTCCAGGCTGTGTAATCTTGCTCTCTCCTTTATAAACATCCCGTCGCTTGATGGGGAGCTGATATAAACAGCGTCTCCACATTGTAGCTGTTTTGTTTGGAGTTAGCATTAAAAAAAAAAAATCAACCAGGAAATAGCATGTATGTGGTCAGTACGTATTTATTCCTCAGGGGCTTGCCTGTGATTTGCATCAAGCATATGGAACAACTTGCGCTTGAGATGTTTGTGTCTGAAGCATGTGGAGATGCTGAGTTTCTAACAAGGAGGCAAAACTGTGTTGTTTCCACTGTGCTGTTCGCTGCTTTGAGTAGAGCTGATGAGGCATCATTTGGGAGATGCTGAATTTTCCCCTGTAAATGGCTGGAGCTCCTCTGGAAGCTAAAAAGCCAAAGTTTTTGCCCAAATCTATCTAGAAACTCACTCAAAGCATGGGTGCATTTCTGGCTGGTCTAGGCGATTTCCAGAGCAATGTATTTTTCTGCATGAGCTGCATTAGAGATGCAGCCACAACCTCAATCTTTATTTGGATAGTTTTTCTTTAAGCACATATCACTTCCTCAGCACTGCCAGGTTACCCACACACAATCAAATGCAAACTAGTACGTAAGAGGAATTAACTTCAATACCAAATAAAGGTGTCACAGGGGTGGAAAAAAACAAAACTCACCTGATACAAAGCTGTACAAATGACCAGATATAAGGTCCCACTTAAAATCTGGGTACAAAAAAATCTGGGTTGTTAAAAAAAAAAAAAAAGAAAAAAGCTTTAACAAATCATTTGCCTGGGGAGAAAAGTATGCTGTTTTCCTGAAGTTTGTAAGTTTGGCAAGTGGATTTGTTGTTTGTTGCTTTTTTTCTTGCTGAGGAAGCCAGCCTGGTTTTACAGAGCCAAAGGAGAAGTTGCGTCTTTTCGTCCTGTAGCTCAGTTTTGGGGAGCAAACATTGGCTGTAGAGGCTCAGGAGGCTATGGAAACATCTCCTGATCACTGGGAAACATCTCCTGATCACTGGGCAACCTCTGTGGCAATGAACCTTTACCCTCCCTGGAAACTTAGGCATCCCTTTGGGCAACTGCCTCCTCCCGCAGGCACCTGCAGCTCCTGGGGTGCTGGGGCCCTGCTGCAGCTCCTGGGCTGGGGATGTCCCTGGATGTGAAAGATCAACCTGTGCCGGGGCAGGAAGAGGTGGGGATGGCTTTGCATGGTTACCGTTGCTGTTTATCACCCTTTCCAACCGCTCATGGCAGAAATGAGTGGAAAAAAAGGCTTCAGCGCTCCTTATAAAACCCAGAGCCAGCAGGCTTGCCAGCTTTACTAATGTGTCCTCATCAAACGTCTCATTCATTCATTCTGCAGTGGGGACACGTGAAAATCGCATCATTTCCCCAAGGCAGAACAACAGCACACTTGTCCCTAAAAAATCCCCATGCTACCTAGCAGCAAGTCACCTGTCAACTACAAGCAAGCTGGAACAGGGCTGATCTTTATGGGGCTGAGCATCTATGCGAGTAAAACTCAGGAGGAGCAAGCGAAAGTGCCAGCAAAGCCTGCTGGAGTTGTTCTGGCTCCCTGTGGTCCGTAAATAATATGGCCAGGCACCCTGGTCCCTTCCCTCTGGGATGGCACATCACCACTCCTAGGGAGGAGGCGCATGGAGAGGGTGAGTCTCTGGCAGATGATGCTCTCTTTTAATTTCTTTCTCCCAAACCAGCTGCCAACGGGCACTCTGCACCATCACCCCAAGGGTTTGCCCGCAAAGGCAATCTTTCCCCCAGCAATGGCAGAGTCCAGCCCAGCTCTGGTCCTTTCATCTGAACCTGCTCTCCAAAGCTCAGATGCTGGAGGTTTTGAGCATATCAAGCCTGATCAGCTTTCACAGGGCATGTTTTATCCTCCTGTGAGCAAGTACAGCTGAAGCATGCCTAATTCAGCCCCCTCCAAATATATGTAACCTACATCACCCTGTCCCAGTCTCAGGCTATCTGCAGGGTGAGATGGTTTTATTGTGAATTTTCAAAGTGGGGATGATTTGGAGCTGGATTGAAGGTGAATATGCTGGGGGCTGGCCACCTTCCACCAGGTAATGAGTCGTTTCAGTGAAAAGATGGAGCAGTCAAAACTCTGCTTTTCCAGTCTGATAAATGAGGTGGGTTAGCAAACATTCTCCATCTTAAACACCCATTCTCCGCCAAACTTTCTGCTAAATGCTGGATCAGCAGAGGCTTGCTGGGCACAAAAAGCCACTGTTTCAGACCATTTCTGGGCTTTGTAAAGATGCAAAAAAACTGCAGCCCAGCAGCTCTGACAGAGTGCTGCTGCCCAGCAAGGCAGCCACGTGCCAGGGCAAGGTCTTATATCTGAGACAACTGATGCTCCAGCTCAAAGCCCAGCCTTACCTCCACAGGACGCACCAGTGTGCATCTGCACTTGTGAGGCTGGAGGCTGCGTGCCAACAAGCTCCTATTCCTCTCTGGGGATGGGTCCCAAAGCTTGGATCTTCTTGCTTTGCTCTGTGTGTGTTTTTTCCTGCTTTATCTAATGCTCAGGGGTCTCTGGTCCTCCAAACAGAGGGGAGATGGATGCCAAGTGGCCAACAAGCACCATCCACAAACACCAGTGTTTCTTTCATTGGTTTCCTCTCCCAAATTGCAGTTAATCTGCATTAGGCTTCCTCCCTGCCTTTGGAGAAATCTAGTCCTTTTTAAGATTTTTTTTTTTTTGTCCTCTGGCACTGGTGGCTTTGATTCCTCAAGCCATTGAACTTATTGTTCTTGAATTAGAAAGACTCGCATCCAGCCTGGTGGCTGTTGACATGTGTTTTTGCTTTGCAGGGTCTCGTGCCAGCAGCATCTCACACGGAGGATGGGTTTTCTCTTGCTGCCTGCTGTCAACACAGGAGCAGCTTTGGCAGGGAGGCCATGGCAGGCACCACGGGGAGATGGACCTCCCCAGCTTTTGCTTCGTTTGCAAGGGAAAGGTAGAGGTACCAGCATTGAGGACAGGAGTTTGCTGAGTTACTATTTTGGTCAGTCCTCCCAGGAAAGCAAAATGTTGGTATGTTGCCAGCTGTCCCAAAATCACTCCTAACATGAGTCAGACATGAAGGTAAAAGCTAAATGAGTTCATTGCTCTCATATGCAAGGCTCCAGAGATGCATTACCCTACCTAGGATGGAAACCCAGAAATTAAAGAGGAAATCACCTTCTACATACTTGCCCCTAGATCCAAGAAGCGATCTTCATCTCTTGCTCTACTGAAACCTGCCAGCACACCTGCGGCACCATCAGCTGTGACCTGGTCCTCTGGCTGGGGCAGAGAGCAACCCACTGCAGAGCTAATACCAAAGGACTTCTGTGGATCTAAAGCACCGGTTCAGTAATTTGACCTCCTCCTCTGCTCTGTAGCAGGGAGGCTTTGGTGGAGCAGGAACGTGCAGTGATGTACAGAGTACAGCATGTACGTCGCTCGTGCTGACAGCAGCATGTTCTCACTAATTTCTCCGTTGATCTATATTCTCGAACAGGCTGCCACTAACATCCTTCTTGCTGTGCCGCAGAGGAGTGCAAGCCTCCTCAGAAAACATCTGGTCATCTAGTTTCGCCAGCTCTCCGCTCTGCGAGTCCCTGGATCAAATTAGACACTTGTGGGCTGAATGAAAAGCCATTGTACGTGACATAATCCCCCGCTGAGACTTGCATTTCGGAGCAGGCAACGGGGATGTCTGCGGGGCGCTGACGCTTCATTTCCCTGGAAGGGCTGATCTGGCCAATGCCTTAACAGCGGGAGGACTGTTTTGCGTGAGATGATGCAGTAACTGGATACCTGGCAGGGGGATGCTCTCCCTGCACCTACAGCATCATCCTGGCAGCTGGATAAATCCCCCACAAAAGGGAACAATCTCAGAGGGTTTTCAGGGACCACCTCTGTGGCCAACATCTCCCAAGGGCTGCTGACTCTTGTGATGTTCTGGGGGCTTGGGGTGTCACAGGTAAATTGCCGTTGCATTATGTGGCTTTAAGCTGACCTATATGGCTATAGAGAGATGAGGCCCTGTATCGAGGAATGCCTCAGAGGCAGTGGTTTCTTCCAGCTGTGCTTTGGTGGAGTCCAGGAGCACTGTTTTGGGTCAAGGCTGTGCAAAGTGCTGTACAAACATAGGTTGGGAAATGACCTCAGTCTCCAGGGGTTCTGGGTCCAAAGGAAAAAGAGGTCAATGGCACAGAGAGAAGTGGAAAACACTCATTTTCCCCCCAAACTGAGTACTTCCATATAGCAAACTGGTAGCCCACAGGCATCGCAACAAAGTCAGAGTTGACCATGAGTTTTTTTTAACTGGGAGATGGGGATATTTAAAGGGAGATGCTGCAGGGGGGAGTAGATGTACAGAAAACAAGAGTCAAATCTTCTTTGGTATTTAACAGCAGGAGTGATTTTTACATAAATGACCTGAAACTCTTCAGAGAAATGCCAATTTGGCCTGTATTCAACTAGGATGAGGAATACCAGAAAGAGAGAGGAGGAGATTTGGGTTTTTTTCCCCCTGTAAGAGGCCAGCCCTGGCCAGACTTCACTGGTCATGGGATAGCAGTTGAGATTTTCCTTCTTTACCAGGAGAAGGAACAGGGAGGAGAAAAGGGCAATTGTAAGCCCTCCCTGGAGGTTGGGAGAGCTTTCCAAAGGTGAAAAAAAGTAATAAGAGGGACTCTTAGAGATGGTGTTTGTTTCTTTTCCATGGTTTAAGCTTTTGGGAGGGTGAGAAGGACACCTCTCTTGACAGTACCTGGCAAGAGAGCTGTGAAAAACTTGTTTATGAAAGAGAATTATGCAGTGTCTTCAGTTATTGACAAAAATCCCAGTGTTTTGTCTCTATGCCTGGCCCCAAGCCGGGGCAGTGGAGCACACAGAACACACCTGAGCTCAGAGCCCGGGCTGAGCTGCTCCTGGGCATCACATTGCTGGAGATTGTGGTTGCCTGAAGCTGCAAAGGGGTTTTTCTAGAGAGATCCTCTAAAAAGGAGGTCCTGGGTCTGGTTGATAGGAATAAGACAGGCAGAGCTCTTTGGTTGTGTCTGATTTTGGGGCATGAACACCATGCTTCTGGCCCAGAGCTCATTTAAATGATCCTTTGGATGCTTCCACTTTTGGGTGATGGCCCAGATTTGCTCTCTCTGAACAGAGTAAGGGGGGAGGCTTCAGCATCCAGAGCTGAGGCAAATACCTCCAGCCCTGAGGTATCATTTGAGGTGATTGGGGGGGGTTAATATACTCGACAGATAGCTATTCTAACTGCTGGGCTGGCAACCAGGAGAGAGTGAATGGGAAGACATCAGGATGCACATTAGGGATGCAGATTTCTCTCAGGGGTTAATGTACAGATCAGAAATCAGAGCGCTCGGTTTGGGAGCAGCAAAAAGAGAGCTGCTTTTGCAAAGCAACAACCCTTTTTAATATAAAAAGTCCCTCTTTGTGTACTGGCTTCCCATGCTTGCTGCCTGTGTTTTTTGCCTGGCTCCACAAGGTGGCAGAAGGAAACTGCTCTCTCCAGAGGAGCATCCCCGGGCTGCTCGGGCACCCAAAACTGCACCTTTTGGCACCGGGTCTGCACCAGCAACCGGCTGGTGGGCTTCAGTTCTGGCCTCCAGCAGAACTGGAAAAATCCTACATGGGCGTTATTCCTTCTTAGCTCAAGCAATGTTTTGCTGGGTGCCCAGAAAGGATGTGCCAAGCAGGATGACATGCAGCGTGACGCTTTTGTTGTTGTTGGAAGCTTGCAAAATGAGAAAGTATTTGGGGTTGGCCATATTTTGACTGCTGCACCCATGTGGGGACACCTCCCCTTCCCCATAGCTGTTCGTTGGGGCCCTTCTGACATCAGGTACCCACGATGCCCCCAGCCCTGGGTGCACCCCAGGATGAAATCTGAATTACACCAGAAAAAGCTGCAAGAAAGCGAGCCTGTCTCTGGCTGAAGCTTTATCACAAATGCCAGCAAAGGAGGAAACCACAGCTATAGATGCATGGGAGGTTGTTTTTCTTTTATGAAGTGGAACATGCTTTCTGGCTGGGACGGGCTAAAAAGTTTCCCTTTTCCTGTCAATCCAAGAATCCTAGCAAGACAGCTCTGCCTTTCCCGCTGCTCACGGCCTTGGTGCTTCTTCTCAAGTCTGGAGTCATCCATGTTGTAGCCTGCCAACTCCATCGTGTCCCGCAGACCATCCTTTACTCCTCCAGCCAGAGTATTTCTGGGTGGCAGCTCCCCTCTCCAGACTGAGCAAGTCATGCCCGCTTCAAGCCACCAGAAGTTAGACACTTCAATTTTGCATCTCCCTTTGAAAAAAAGAAACCCAGGCTGCCATTTCGAACAATGCCACAAATGCCTTTCCTGCGCCAGCCCACTCTCCTCATCGCTGTTATTCCCGGGGCGAAGCAGGCTTGGCAGCTCAGATGGGGGGGGACAGGGCTCATATGACTCACTGAAAACCACACAAACCCAGCCAGGCTTCTGGTTTCCCCTCCAGCTTGCTTGCTCAGCCTGCCTCAATGGCTGGAGGAAAAGCAAAGCAGCTTATGTTCATTTATTACCGGGTGTAGCAAGAGGGTGTTGATAAGCAGATGACTTATCCAAGCATCTCCAGCGGCCGAGCAAGATGAGCTACAGCTCATGCTGCAGAGCCAGCGTGTCACGAGTAGTTTGTGTGGTTCAGAGAGCTTTGCTGGGGGGGTGTTTCATGCCAGCTTGCTTCCATCGCCTGCTCGGTCCTGTGCAAGGCACCAGGCCCATGTTTATCACTGCAGAGCCAAAGCCTGGCATTGCTGGGGGCTTTTTTAGGTATGGGGAGGTGATGAGGCTTGCAGAGGCTTCAGAGAAGTGGCACCTAAAATCTGGCAGAGACAAAGGCCTCTTGCCCTGCCCACGTGGCCAGGATGGCAGAGGTGCTACGGAGGATGTAGGCTAGGACCTGAGCTGGGGGACCTGAGAGCAAAGCTGCTGCTGAGGTGCGAGCTGGGAGCTTCATGGCCAATGCTCAGATGAAGGACCTCATCCCTCAATATTTCCACCACCAAGCCCATGCTGCAGCAGACTGGCGATCTCAAGTGCAAGCTTGCAGAAACAGGTGGGGCAGGCAGAGCCCAGCTTTGCCCTCTGGCACCTCCTGCAGCCCTCCTGGGCTCCAGCCAGGTCTGCTCAGGCACAGCCATCCCTGCCCCAGCCAAGAAGCCCTGCCCTGCAGCATGGAGCCTCAGGGCCAGGTAAGTCTCTGAAGATGCTAGGTTGCGCTGCCACTGCATCCTGTATATATAATGCGTGCACCCTGCAGTGATGCAAGTGGCTCCGGTTCCACTGGGCAAATGGCACCCCAGTGTGGTCGCCCGCAGGGGTAGGCTGTGAGCAATGGAAAAAGGACGAGGGCTGATGTTGGCTCCATGGCCTGGAGCAGCAGACGAGCAGGAACGGTGATGAGAAGCATAGGAGACGGATCCTCACTTGAACCTGCTCATCAGACATTTATTAGATCAGCAGACAGCAGCCCTCTGGGCTGTCGCATCCCCGGGGACAGCAGGTGCCTGGGCTCTGGGATGAACCCTGCCTTCCCCTCGTTGCCCCAGGGAGCGATGCCAAGCCAAGGTAATGCAAGGAGCTTTCCAGATTCAGGGAGAGGATAACCACAGGAAGCATTCTTTCCTCACCCTTCCCCCTCTGCAGCCTCTTCGTGTTTGGAAGAACAACTCTGCCTTCCCTCCCTCTGCCTGCTCCAAGCCTTGGCAAGTGGCCACTTCACCCCAGCAAGGCAATGGGAGCCATCAGCTAGCAGCAAGTTCAAAAGAGGATGGGAATAATGGTGCTCACTGGCAGTACGAGGCAGAGACAGGCGCATGGAAACTCATTAAAGAGCGGATTGACCGGTGAGGCTCTCCTTAGGTGACCTTGCTGGGAGTGTTTGTGCAGTGCCGAGGCTGCCAGCTGCCTCCCACCGATCCTTCCCATCCCTCCAGGGTCGCATCTGACGGGGAGAAAAGCAGCATGCTCTGTCTTTTCTAGCTGGAAGGCATCTCACGTCTTGAACAAGGAGGGACCAGGGAGCCTCCTGGAAGCTGGAGCTTCAAAACAGAGCCTAGGGCAGGTCTGTGCACTGGAAACAAGCTGCAGCTCAAAACAAATCCCATGGCTGGTGCCAAAGCCACCCAGCCTGAGAGCAAAGAAGGGTGCTGGTGAAGAGCACAGGAAGACTGGTGTGGGGGTGGGTGCCAGGGCAGGCGTGGCCAGGAGGTGCCCAGGGCTGGGTAGCAAGAATGGAGCAGGTCTCCTTTGAGGACAAACCATCACAGGGAGCTTCTTCAGGCTCTGCTGGTCGGTCCAAACCCAAGCCATAGCAGGTAACATGGACAGTGGTAAGAAAGCCACGTGGTTATGGAGGGGATGGGTTTCAGCTGGGCATCCATGGAGCTGCAGGCCATGGGGCTAAGCCAAAGGCACTGCTCATCCGCTTGTCCCTAGCCTCACGGCACATCTCCTGGGCTCTGCACCTTCATTTCCATGCCTGCATCTGGCCCATCATATGCCTGCCCAAACTTTCTCCAGCCCAAGACATGCCTTCCTGCTTCACACCCTTGCTTGGAGTAAAGGCAGAGACATCTCTGAGCAGGATGCACCTGGGCAGGTCTGGCAGTGCTGAAGCGCTGCCTCACTTCACAGCAGGTTACTGGGAGGTAACAGAAGAAAAGATAATTATTTGTTTCAACATTTATTGAAAATAAATAGAGCAATAACCTGAAAACATCCCACAGCGTGGGCATAGACCCGCAGCCAGTGACTTAGGCATGATGAGCCCATACAGACCTAACAAATTAGCTCAGAACAACTTTCAGCCTCTACAAAGGATAAAAATAAATAAGGCTAATAGACAGGGTGAGGGAAGGAGAGTTTTGCCCTTAGGGCGTCTCAGTGAGGTCGGCAGAGGTGTGCCAAGCTGCTCTTCAGCAGCAGTGACTGGCCCTAGTGCCTGACTTCTGCCTCCTCCGAGGGGGTCGTTGATAGCCAAGCTCCAGCCCCGTTCCCTGGCGCTGGCTCGAGGGGTCAAACACGCTTATTTTCTGCTTAACAGTTCAGAAAGTCATGTCTTCCTCCTGGTCAGGTGCCAAGCATAACTTATCTCTACCCCTCTGCTGCATGACATGATGCTCCTCAGGGGGCTGAGAAATGTGTCATGTGCAAGGTTTTAGGGTAAAAAGGATTTAGATTTTAGGTTTTTCATGTTAGATAGCTCTTTCTGTGGACTCGCAACTGCTTGGTTGCTGTTTCCAGTGTTTAAATATTGAAGGCAAAAGGAGATCGACTTTGTTTGCAAACCGGTGCCCAGGAGCAGCCCTTGGGAAGCAGAACCCAAGCCAACTCCAACCCTGGTTCCCATGTGCCCTAAAGCCCCTGTTTGGTGAGGTAAGCGCGCGCGGAGTACACAGGGATTTCCAGAGTGGAAACCATCCCGCCTAGCCTTGGAGAGGCTGTGGTTTAGTCCATGGGGTCTGCGCTGGGGTCCTCTGCCTTTCTGAGGCCTTGGGGCTTTCATCATGGAAGATGTTGAGCCCCTTCCTGGTCCTTTGTCCTGATCGCCATCTTGGGTGAGTTAAAAAGCAAAAGCCAGCTGTGATTGCTTGCATGGGCAGTCCAGGAGGCTTTCTGGTTTGGGGCTTCCCTCTGGTGGGAATGGTCTGCTTTTCCTGTTCCCAGCTATGAAGCCTTTTCCAAGCTGTTTTTAGGCTTGATTTTTCTTCTTTTTGACACCTGTGGATCTCTGCTGATCTCTAGGGACTTGCCTCTGGTGTCCTTTAGATAAGTTGAGTCCTTTGTTATCATCTGTTTCATTACACTGTCTCCCCAACATCATCTCTTAGCAGACAGGCAGTAGCAAAGGACGGATGTTTGGGGTCTGTTTCTTCCTGGCAGTGATATCAGCCTCTTATCATGGTAGAGACCCCTCTGGGCTTTAGCAAAGCAGGAATGAGTTCAGCAATGACAGCCTGTGCCTTCAGACAGCCTGGAGCAAGCACCCTAGACACGCACAAGCTGCTTCATTTCTCCGGCAGTTAGCTCTCTAAAACTGTGTTTGTTTCATTTTTGACCATGCTAATTTTCTGAACAGGAACATCCAGTTAGTGTCCTTACCTGATAGCTCTGATCTTCATGTCTTCATAGATGCTTAGGCTGTTTCCAGTGTAACTGGTGAAGCCTCCAGCCCCTTTCACAGCGTTGCTTTCCATATGGATAGTGTTAATTCAAGTCCTCGCTGCAGGCTGAAATCCCAGGCACAGCATAATTAAATTTAAAATTTAAAGGGAAAAAAATTAGAAATTGTCAGGATGACCTTCTTGGGCATTTGCTGAGATACTTGTGTTTGACATCTGCAGCAAAACATCCACTTCATCATTGTCAAAATGGTGTGAAAAACTCTAGGTTTTACTGTGAACTAGATGGGATGATCCCAGAATAGTGCAGCTGGTCCATCCCCTGCCTTGAGACAAGATTACTGTGGCCTATGCTGTGTTTAAGCTGTTCGCAAAGACCTCCACCTCTGCCAGTGACAACTGAGGAGTCCTCAGACTATTCTAGGCTATTGCAGTGGAGTGTATTTGAACACATGGGTTAAAGCCCAGCCCTCTGAGATAGGCTAGGCCATAGTCTCCAGAGGGAAGGAGTAGAAACCTGGTCTGGTCTCCTTGTGAAGCACTGGGAAGGATAGGGAATCAGTGCTCTCGTTGCCAGCTGTAGAGGAGTGGGAATGGACCGGCCTGTCTAATAAACAGTCTCCTCCATCCTAGATCTCGTGATCTTTGAAGTATCGCAGTACTCTTGGCCCAATCCATCAGCATTTCGCATTTAAGATGTATTGAACCGTTGGTCTCTGGAATAACTCCTACATCCATGTTAAAGTCAATGATGAACTTTAACTGGACCCAGGTGCTGACCCTGAAAGTGTTTCTCAAATCACATCTCCCAGACTGTGGGTAGGATTTGTGTGGTCTCCACAGTCCACATAGCCCAAACTAGTCTTTGTTTTGGTCCATTGCTACTGGGTTGCAATAGGACATAATCCATTAAGACACCTGTGTCAGAAGTGACCTTGAATTCATGTTGATTTTGTAGGGATTTACTCATGTTTGTTCAGCTACTGTTTACCTTGGTAATTCCTGTAGAGGGTGATAGCCTTTGCCGAGATTTTACCACCTGCCCAAAGGCAGATGCTTGAATTGTATTTTTGATCACTGGAAATGATGCATTCCCACAGGACCAAACTCACCTAGCTTGCTAGGGAAAATCCCATTCCTGTGAAAAACCTTAATTTCTGGTGGAAACTCTCCCAGCTAGCTTTTTGTTAGGCAAGTGTCTGGGTTTCTCTTCATGTTAATCAGTGAATAAAGATTGTGGCATTTGCTCCGTTCCAAAGGCAAGCTGGAAACAGAATAGGGATGGTTCAGTCTCGCTCATGTTGGTAAAACAGGTGAGGAAAGTGGAAATAATTCCTGATACATGGAAATACAGGGCTGTGAGCGATATGAGGGCAGTATGGCAAACTTGGATGAGGTTTTGGTGCATAGTTCTCTCTGTAAACAATGCAAAGATGCAGTGTTTCTCACATCAGGTTGACAGTAGGCTTGTGGCATAATCCATCAAAAAAATTATTAGATCCACATTAGAAAAACCAGGGTAGATAAGAGAAGGGAGAGATCACGTATCCTACTGCTCCATCATCCAGACTAAAGCTCCATAATGTTCACATGGTTAGGAAAAATGGCCTTACAGCTTCCACCCTATAAATGATACTCCACAAACTTTGTTGTCAAGTCTTCCATGATGGTAGTTTTCTAATTGCAACAAATGTCAGAGCATCATTGTCCGTGATAATTAATGTTGAATGGCCATTTTCTTTAAGCGAGGCCATTGGGGTCATTCCAAATGAGATGTGGTCATGCCATAACATAATTAAACAGTCATATTAATAGATAAAACCCATAACGATCACGTACAGAAATAGCAGCGGCATTGTACACCTCTTCCCTGTCCTGCTTGTTCTGCTCCAGCGTGATGGGGATGATAAGAGGTCTTTGTAAAACTGCCAAGAAGCTGAAGAGAAAAGGAATGCCATCCCAGCCCTAAGCAATCTCATGACTCGGAGATGACTGTAGGGGGATGGTGGGACAGGCCAAGGAATCCATGAAATTCCCTCTGCCAGCAGCAAAGGCTTCCTTAGGGTCAGCAGCAATATGTTTGCTGCTGCCTTGTTTGTTGGAGCTGCCTTGCTTTTGCTATGCTCTTGTGAATAAGGGTCTTGTGTCCTCTCTTCCTGTGGCTTGGACCACATGGGCTGGAGCTGCTGGTGGATGCTCCTTGTCTGACTCCACCAGGCTTTTGGAAACTCCTCTAGCTTGGCCAGGTGCTTGGGATGACCCTAAGCTGATGACAGCCAAAACACCCATCAGAGTCGTCCATGGAGTGGGAACAAAGCTGGAGTTGGCACCATTGTAAATCAACCCACCCCTCGAGCATCATTTCAGCAGCTTATCCCACTCAGACTGCTGGTTGTTGCCTGCAAGACCCTGTTTTCCTGCCTCCGCAGCTGCGGGTGCACCATGCTGTGCTGCAGTCACCCCGCCATGGCGATCCACTGCAAAGCAGTTTGTGCGAGGTGGAAGCAGCATGACACGTCCTTCTGCATCCCCTGCATCCCCAAGTGGCATTTGACCCGCTGGTGATGCTTGCGTGCACCAGCACCGGTTTTACATGCAGGGTGGTGGGAACCTTGTGTAGGCACATCTTCCCTCTGCAGCACTTGGGGCAGCTGTTTGGAAAATTAGGCATCATTATACTTAAAGAAATTTTCTTTTTCCCTTGGTTTGGCCAAGCAGGGTCCTCTGCACCCAGGCTGAAAATGAGGATGGGGGAGTGAGAGTGTTGGCTGGTTGCACTGGGGTGGCATTTGCTGTCTTTAGAAGTGACTGACTAGTATCTTCATCCATTGGTTTTGTTGAACTCTGCTTATGGGTTTACTTCCAGTTATCAGAAAAAACACTGTAAAATGGATGGCTGGAGAAGGTCCAGGCCATTTGTCCCATATATTGGTTTACAGTTGTCTTAGACAAGATTACCAAGAACTGCAAAGATAACAGCTCAGGTGAATACTGTTTTTTTAAAGAGCGGCTCTGCTTCTAGAAGGGCATGTTTCTCTTAAAGAAGATACCCCAGAAATCCCATTGTTTTATCATCTGGCAAGACTGAAAATCAGAAATTGAGTCTGAGCTCCACCCCTACCTTGTTTCCCAGGAGAGGCTTAGCTTGTAACACTTCTCTCCCATTTTTCTGCCCAGGTACCTGGACCCCCAACTCAACTGGACTTGAGGTCCAACTGAGCATCCAGCTAACAGGAAACACGTAACTCACCTTGTCCTTTGCATCCCCACTCCTAACTTCCACCCCATGCACGTGGTCATCGCAGGCGCTGGCGAACTTCATATAACATCGTCTGGCCCTACAACATATGGTAGTGTCTATGTGAGTGGCTCTGGGTTTGTTTTTTCTTTCTTTTGCCTGAGTTCATAAGATTTGGGAGCCTTTATTTGTGAATAAAGGATGGATGATATCATCATCATTGGATGACAGGGGAAAGAACTGTGGGCAGGCGGGTTTAATTGTCCTTCTCAAAGCAGGGGATCGCTGGAAGCTGGTGGTTGCTGGGTCTGGACCACTACAGAATTCAACAAACCGCTTTGAAAGAGGGGAAAAAAGTCTTTCTTTGCTGGTACACACACCACTGAGCTGGGGGAGGAGAGTTTTCCTAAAGAGACACAGTTCCCAGGCCAACGTAATACTTGAAATTTATTCTGTGGACCTGCCAACTGGGATGTTTCCCATGCGGTGGTTTTCCAGCTAAACTATCACTTTTTGGGGTATTGGCACTGCTGAGCACTTGCATTTTTCATTTTCATGGCATAGCAGGCCACATCTTCCTGATTTTATGCAACCTCCATATCCTTTTGAAGAAGAAAGTATTTCGATCCAGGCAGCGCAAACCCCGGCATTGGAGCTCCTGGCATGATTGTACTGCCAGGCCCTGGAACAGGGTCTCGTTGTGATGTTAATTAGTATCTATTGACCCACTCCGGTGTTCGGGTGCAGTGGGGCGCACATGGGCTCTCAAATATGCTTACATAAGGAGCAGCCCAACCGATGTCTGGCTCCTGCCAACAAACTAATTGCTTTTGCCGGGACCGCATCTCTGCTGGGAGAGGAGCTAGAAATCAATTTCTGGCTTCCAGCAAAGATCATGCATTCCTGATGTCCGAGCTCAACATTGCATCTGTAATCATCACCTTTTCTGCATCAAATTCATCCAACTTTGGATTCAAAATCCTTTTCTGGCTCTGTTCACAGAGTTTAATCTAATCTGTGTTTCAAGTGAGTTACCAGGGTGGATAATTCCCTGCACCCCATGGGCAAGCGCAGCGGCGGGGAGGCTGGTCCCATCAGGCAGAATAGTTTTCCTCTTTGGTCTTGCCGTCTTGCTCTCTGTTTAGATACCTGTCAGGGGAAAAAAAAGTGTGGTTAGTATGGGTATTTGCTCTGCTGAAGAGGAGAAATGGGTTTCTCTTCATATCCAAGGACTGGGGAATTCCTGCGTAGAGACACAGGGAGCAAGAGACCAGCTTTGGTAGTTGGATTATTGCAATATATATCCCTTTGCGTACGTGATATGGTTTCACAGGATTTTAAGAAAAGTGCTAAACAACTTTTCTTGCTAACCGTAAATGAGGGGAGCACTGTGTCCTACTGAAGCTGTTTGCCACAAGCAAAGCTCAGCTTCCTGAATTGCCAGGAGAGCAGTTAGCAAACGCGGGGGGCGGCCGTACCGGTGGGGGCAAGCCAGATGCTCTTGATTTTTCCTTACAAAGCTGTTGAGAGGGCGGGGAGGGGGGTGAATTGGTTTGACGAGATCAGGCACAGAAGAGCGGGCTGGGGCGGTGGGGGGGACAGGACCCACCGTGACGGAGCCGGCGGCCCGGGCGTGCAGGCACAGCTGCCCCCGGGGCGGCCCAGCCCCCTCCCAAACCCCGCGGCCGGCCTTCCCCCGGGAGGCGTTGGAAGGCTTCGTCTGATTCGCGCACCCTGCATAAAGCAGGCAGCTACTCTGCGAGTAAACACCGCCTTTCACCCCAGCCGGGCGGACGAGGTGTGGAGCTGGCTGCAGCCCTGGGCAGGACCCCGGGGGAAGGCAGGGCTGCCCGCCCGGCTGGCGGGGACTCCCACCGCCGATAGGCGCCGCGCCAGCCCCGCTCGCCGCCCCTCTGGGCGGGCGGGCGCGCCCGGCAGAGCGGCTGCCGTGCTGCCAGGAGCCGGCTGGCCTGCCCTCAGCTCTGCCTCCGCCCGGTGGACGGGCAGCCACCGCGGTGGGGCCGAGCTCTCCCCCCGCCGTCAGCATCCCGGGGGAGCGGGTAACGGGACCGGCTTCGACTCGCCGGGACGCGATGGGGAGGAAGCTGGACCTCTCCAAGCTAACCGATGAAGAGGCCAAGCACGTTTGGGAAGTCGTCCAACGGGACTTTGATCTGCGGAAAAAAGAGGAGGAGCGGCTGGAGTGAGTATCTGCTCTCTGGTCGGCGAGGTTGGGTGCCAGCAAGCCGTAGCCACCGACCCCTGTACGTCCTGTTGCACGGGGGTTGTGGGAATAAAGCAATGCATTGAGGGGAAACAGCCAGGACCTGGCTGTTCAAATCAAAGCCGGTGGTTGAATAGATTACATTATCAGCGGCGAGGTGACGCATTCACACTGCAAAGGTGCAAGCTGGCGCCGTGCCATTGGCGGCGACGCAGGTCGGTGTCGCTATGGTGGTTTATAGGGACAAACATCTGGCCTCGGCTCAGGAGATGCCTTCGTGGGGCTTGACGCTGGCGTGGCTCTCAGGGAGAGACCTTCCCTTGGAGCAAAGGATGGGATTTGGCTGCCTTACTTTTGTTTCATGTGATGGCTCTCGTGTTTAGGACAGGAGGGGGATTCAGTGGGTCCTGGGAGTCCACAGACTCCTGAAGGATTCTGGAAAAATAACTGAGAGAAGTAGTAAACCTATTGTGGTAGCCTTAAATATGCTATACAGGTGGCTGTGCTGTTCTGGGAAAGTTTTAAGGGGCCACAGATCGGGAAAAGATTGAAAATCACTGGAGCAGCAAATGGATGTATAGGGCATTTGACAAAAGTGCTGTTTAAAAAATGTTCGGTCAGACTAGATTAAATTTTGAGCTGTGGGTTTTCAGGCCTTGTTCATTACCTACATCAGGTATTGAACTTAATAATTTCTTAACTTTATTTCAAGAAGCTGCAGCATCCCTGCTCAGGGTCTGGCCACGCTCTCATTATTATCCCCATGGGACAGCCTGCGCTCCCAGGCTGGGTTTGGGCAGTGTTGCGCCCCCGCTGAGCCCTCATACCCTCCTAGCTCCAAATGTTGTGAGCCAAGGCTGGTTCCAACAGCACAGAGATGCTCTAGGGACCAGGAGATCATTGGTTCCTCTATCAGATCTAAAGGGAAAGGTGAGGGATGAGAGTCATCCTTCTTCATTTGGGATATCTGCATCTGAGCTGTCGAAGCATCCCCCAAAAGCTTGCTGTCATGGGTTTCCACGCAAGGCTGCGTGGCAGCCTCTCCGTTTACACCATTAGCCGCGAGAAGCTCTCAGTCACATATTTTTGAACCTCCTGATTACTTTTTTGCCTAAGAAAACCCAGCCTGTGTGGGAGGCAGAGATAATTCATTATCATCATCTACTGCCTTCCTCTGCTGGTAGCTCTGAAGTGCAGGACAGAGATCAGACAAGGGTGTTTAAAAAAATTATCACTCTGGAAAGGGTGAATGTCTCCCTTGTAATGGATCTGAGCTCTGCCTGGAGGAAGGAGGTGGGGACCCACGTTGCTGTGCCCTGCAGCAAAGAAGTGGGTGAGGTGAATTCCTTACCTACTTGACCTTGATGCCAGAATGGCTTGTCTGGGTCTGCTCTGATGCTTAGGAGGCTCCCAAGTTGAGTGCCCTGGTATGGGAGATGCGAGAGGGTGTGCAAGATAGGGGGAAGGTCTCACGATGCTTCTCCGAGGCCACTGCCTCCCCTAAGCAGCGTTCCCTCTGTCCCAGCAGTCACAGCTTTTGTTTTTTTAAATTTGTCATTTAATCCTGCCCTGCAGAGGGCTGGTGTTAACCCAGCTGTGCCTGGCACTGCACAAGTCTCTGGGGTAGAGCATGTTACCTGGTCCGAGGCTTGGTTGCCTCTCTCCACAGGCTCAGCCGTAGCCAAGTCCATCCATCAGATATTTCTGTAATACCTGGCATAGACCAGACCACCAGTCTGGGAAAGTCTGCCACACTCCTGCATGCTGGACACGGAGCTACGTGAGCGTTTTCTGCCTGTAACAAGCTGGGACATGATGTGAGGTTATGGGAGACCCTGCAGCCGTTCACCCTGATCCCTGTGCTCTGACCATCCTCATTTGCTTTTTTTATTCATTTGCTTTTCTATTCACTGGGCTTGTCGTGACCTGCAAGCCTTGAAGAAATGTTGCCCCCCAGCTTGATCGTTTTCTTCCCTTTCTGCTGCTTCTCTGCATTTTTTTTTTGGCCGAAGCTATTCACCAACAACGGACAAAGGCTTCAGCTGGCCAGAAACTGCACAACCATGCGAGGGTAATGCTTTGCCCGAGAAATTAAATAATGGCCACTTTGTGGGGGCTCTCCCTGCTTCCTTCCATAAACATCCCTGCCAGCAACTGCGTTTTTGGGGGACGGCTCCCTGCGTCTCTCCTGGAGCTCAGCTGGACCAACCCCACTGCCATTTGGCATCCCACTGCTGCCAATTTATTCTGCTGTGAGCAGAGTGGGGAAAGGGCTTGTACTCCTGCCAGCAAGAGGGAACAAGAGGCATGTGGTTCCTGCAAGTTTTAAACTGGTTTGGCTGAGACTCGTCCTCCTTCGGCAGGTCTCGTGGGCGAGGGAGGGGAGGTGAAGGAATCCAACCGGTCTCTGGGAACCAGAAGAAGCAGTCCAGTGAAAGATGGGATCCTGCTGGAAACAGCCTGAGCACGGGGTGGAAAAGGAGCACTGAGCCCAATCCAAGGGTTTTCTATTTGGGGGTTTGTTTTTAGTAGCCACATATAAATTTACTGCTGGACATTTGCACTAGGTCATTCAAAACACTGCTAGGATGGTGAATAGGTGCCCAGTTCAGTCTCTATACTGATTTTTACATGTCCCAGATCCTCTGTTAATGCAAGTTGGTCTCACTCCAGTGTAACAGCGAACATAGCCCGGCATGCCAGCAGCAAGCTGGCGATAAGTCTCTGCCGGAAAAAATGAGAGCTAATCCCTAATGTGCAAACTGATTTGGTTAAACAGAGATTAGCTTGATTTACATTCATGTCATTCTCACCACCAGCCTCATCGCTGCTTCCGTGGACATCCCAGCACCATGCTGCCACGCCAGCAAGGCTCCTGCTGCGGTCACCCCAGCGTCAGGCCATCTCCCTGGCGGCTGAGGGGCACGGGGAAGCCTTGTGCTCCATGCTGTGTTCCTGAAGCAGCCTCCAAACCTGATAACTTGAGGTTTTTGGCCCAGGCTGACTTCTGCTCTGGAAAATGCAGCTTCCTAACCCTGCCTAGACAGAAAACAACCTTCTAGGACCTTCCCTACAAGTCAAACATTGCCTCTCAGCCGTAGCCCCAAAGGCAAACATACCTGAGGTAGTGCATGGCATGGGGAACAAACAGACAGTCTTTGGGTAGCACAGGGGGCCCCCACTGGCTCGGCAGGCATTTTAGCTGGCCCTGGCTGTCACTGGGGGTTCGGCCTCACACAGGCACCTTCCTGAGTGGAACCTGCTCTAACAGCTGGGCCTGGATAGCAAAGGAAGCCTGTAGTGATGGACTGCCAGGAGAAGGTGCTGTTGGAAAGCACTCGTGTCGGCCAGGCTTTCATGGGAAAGTCATGAGCATCTCCTCCAGCTGCTGTCCTCTGAACAGCCTCGTTGCATATCACTTCTGCTCTTAATAAAAGTCTCTGCTGAATTTAACACTGAAGGACTAGATCAAAACCCCTTTTAATCCTTTTTAATCTCAGATTTTTTTTTTTTAAACTGAGAATTCCAGAAAGCTTTTAATTCCCAGCCTGGCTTCAGGCTCAGAGATTGTCTTAGGTTGGGATGCAGAGGAGACTTCAAGAGTTGCTCTCCTGAGGTTCCTGGGATTTATGATCAATACCCTGCAAAGCAAATGGGACAGATTTTGGCACAACCAAGTCTAATCTTAACAGTGGCAGATCCTAATGTACAGTAAACCTGCCCTGAATCTGGAGCTGCTTTCTTTGCTCAGCTTATTTAACTCGTGATATGTTATTTACTAAATTTGCCCTACAGCTGTTTCCACAAGTTGCAGGACTCGGGATGTTCCCTAAAAAATCGTTCCTGAAATGGTGGAAGCATGACGGGGTTTGCCACGTGAGAGTTAGCAGTGAAATGCTCACAAAACCAAGTTCCTGTGTTTTGGGATGTTTTCTGCAGGGAGCTGAAATGCAAGATCGACCAGGAGAGCAGCAAGAGAGAGTTTCTGACAAATCAGTCCCACCTCAACGAAACCCACTGTGTCCACTGCCTCCAGCCCTTCAAGTTCCTGCTGAACAGCAAGCATCAGTGCCTGGACTGCCACTTCTACACCTGCAAGAACTGCAGCCGCTACAACAAGAAGGAGCAAGGCTGGGTCTGTGATCCCTGCCGCCTCTCCAGGTACCGCTCCCACGATGGAGGGCAAGGGGCAAGGCGAGCCTCGGGGCTGAGGCTCAAGAAGAGTTGCCCAAACTCAGCATTCCTTTAGGCTGGTTAGAAACCAATTATGCTGGCTGGGAAACAGTCTGTGTTTTTTGTTAAGAGGCGGTTTCTGGGTGAGGGTCTGGTCACCATGAGCGTGGCTGGACTGGCTCACCTGTATGTGCATCCTCTCTTTGGACAGGATCGTGAAGATCGGTTCCCTGGAGTGGTACTATGAACACATGCGATCCCGTTTCAAGAGGTTTGGAAGCGCCAAAGTGCTGCAGTCCCTCTACGGCAGGCTGCAGCCGGGGCAGGGGGTGACCTCGGCATTTCTAGGTGAGGAGGAGTGCCGGGGTTTCTCCTGCCCTGCTGTGCCCAGGGTGTCTGCGCAGCGCCGTGTTGGGATGTGCACCAAGGGAGGAACATCAGCATTGATGCCGCTCTCAGTGCCATGTGTTTTCGAGACTGTAAAACATTTTGGGGAGGAAGCAGAGGTTCAAAGCAGTGTGTTCATACAGGGAGCAGCAGAGCAGATGCTCTTGGTGGATTTTTTTTCCTCTGTTAAGGTTTAAGGTTTCACCACAGACTTGAGAATATCTCATGCTTAGTTTTAAAAGTCTCATGTTCTGCAGTTTGTAAGTATGCAAGAGTTGCAGCTCTTGTTTTTCTTTCTTTTAGCTCTTTTTGTCACAGCGGAGAGCTTGTGAAATTAACCCAGGTTTAACCTGCAGGTCCAAAAAACAAAGGTGGATAGAGACAGCACTCATTTTTTCCCATCATCTAATGATTTTTACAGCCAATCTGATGATGCTCTGACACTGACAAAACTGTATCAAAATTAGTGAGTTACCTGTCCCCATAGCTGTGTTCTTCAGAGCTTTATGGATCTTCAGTATTTCTGAGATTGATCCGATAGTGCATAAATATATGCTGAAAGCTGTTGTTAATGTAGTATTATTTACTGGGTATCTGCTAGTTGCCATTCACACAGCTCCTGCACTGTTTTGCCTATTGCCCTTGAAAGCCAATGTGGATTTTATTCCCATCTTGATGAGCCACAGAGAAGTTTGTACAAATACCATAGACATGAGCTGATTCAACTGGTCCAATCGCTCTTCTATCCAGACCACTCATGGAAGAAATATCAGAAAGAGCATGGAGGGTAGTGGCGTTGAATATAAAATTAATGGACTGAGAGACAATTTATGCAGTGTTCAGTTTGAAAATGCATCAGACCCCACAGAAAGGACAATCCTAGAGAAAACCAAACCAAGTGCGAGGATAACAGTACTTTAGGCTTCTTTAAATTGAGATTCTGATGTCTTTTTCAAAAGGAGATAATTTTGTTGTTATTACTTCATTAACACCAATGAATTGGCTTGGCCCTTGAACAAGCAAGAATCTCCTTGTGGGACATATCTCTGGTTGCAGGAGGTACAGCAGAACAACATGAGACCATTGCATTTTGCGTGGCCATCTGCTGTTGGCTGTGCCTTCCCCTGCTGCTGCACTCCCAGGCGTGTTGCATCAGGACTGTGGAAGGGGTGGCAATAAGCTCTTTGACTTTTAAAAGTCAAGTCCTGTCTCCAAGTGCCTGTTTTGATCTCTGTAAAGAGCCTTATTGATGGTTGTGCCTTGTGATGGCTAGAGAATGAGAACTCCAGTTAACCATAGCTCTGAGGCTTGTTTTCTGTGCAGTACCTGGAGAAAATGTGTTTGTTTATTTTTTCCCACCATTTTTCTCTTCATTTAGGTCTTCATGACAGAGTTTACAGCCTGCCAGACATTAACAGTAAGTAAAAAAAGAGAATTGCAGCATGCGGCTTGCAGTTCAAGAGAGGTTTCCAATGTCTTTTTCTCTTCACACCCTCCAGCTATGGGCACTCCGGTGTGGTTTGGTGTGGCTGGACCAGGGAGGACATCTTTCCACTGTGGTGGAGGTGGACTGTAATGCTCATCTCTTGCACTGCAGTACACCTGGGGTCTCCAAGGGTAGGCTCAGATACAACAGGGCTTTTAGTTACATGCCAGACTTGAAGCTTGCAAGTATTCATCATCAAAATGCACCTGCATCATATGCTTAAAGCTGGCCATATTCTTAAGGAGCCCACTGAATTTGGGGCTTCAGGTTGCATTCCTTAGGAGCCCTTGCAGGAAAGATTCACTGCACCTTGCCATTTGATATAGGAAAGAGCATCTTCCCTACCTTGACTGTGGACTTGGTCTGGCATTTGTGCTGCTCCTGATGTACTGCTGGACTTGGTGGTGATCTGGGTACAGAGATGGGGACCCAAAAAGGAACGGGTCACTGATAGATAGCAAAGCTGGCTGGTGGGAACTGGGAATAGGAAGGCAGACCCGTGTTGGGCTGAGCTGTAGTGCCTTCAAACACGGGAGTCACCCAGGTGGACCTCGGGGTGCTCTCTGTGGTGCAGGTGTCCTTCATCTTCCTGTGGTGGTCACTTCCACATCTGTGTTGGTGCACAGCTGGAAGGGGAAGCAAAGAGAGGCCAGCCAAGCTTTTGCAAGATCAAGTGCTACCGGTGGATATCTGCAGTGTTGCCTAGGAACTGCACCCCAAAGAGCTTCTACCCTGCAGACTGTGGTCACTGCATGCCAGCTGCAGCACTGGGGCTACCTTAAGGTGTTCCTGTCCCTTTCCCATCCTTTGTCCCCTTCCCTTTACTTGTGCAACCTACTGGCCATGGTGTAGTATGCAAAAAATTAAAAAAGAAAAAAAAATTGGGGAGGTATTACTAATCTAGACCTTTTCGCCCCATACAAGAAGCATGGCCTCACCTACAGGTGCATTGGTGTGACCACCATGGTGGGGACTTACCTCCCCAGGAATGGGGTGCAGGAGCTGCCCATACACAGCGTGCCATTGTCTCCCCTCCAGGTGAATGCCAGCTCCTCACCAGCGGTGGCATTGGGGATGACAGCGATGACGAAGACGATGTCCTTCGTGGAGCTGAAGCAGAGTGCTACAGCAGAGTAAGCGTTTCGTTCTGGGGCCCCTTCTGCCTCGCTCTGGGCCCTCAGCTGCTGCTGGCATGCCTTGGGTGGTGGTGGTGGCTTTCTGTGCCACGTTCAAAACTGGGCCTTTCTCTCTTTTCCTTTTCTGAGATGAGCCCCTCTCCCAGTTTGTGTAGAAACAACCAAGTCAGTAAAATCACAGATACTTGTCCTCTGGAAAAAAGACCTGCTCCTGACACTGAGGAAGACCTCAATTAATGTAAACATCCCAGCTCCTACCCATATAATGAGAACCCACCTGTTTTTTTTACTAGAAAAAGAGATACCTGGTAGAGTAGCAAAGCACAGCTGGATTCATTGATTTATCTCCTGTTTTTTTCTGGGACTAGGAGTATGGATTGAAATGTGGATTAAGTGGCCTGATGGGAAGTGTATTTGTCCTTGAAGCATATATGAAATCTGCCAGTGTGTTTGAAATGCTGGTACGGTTACATACATGCTGTTACATACACACCATCTCAGCCTGTGGCTACGGGTATGTGCTGCATTTCACACATTTGATACTTCATTTTGATCTGCTTCTGAAGTCTTAGAGGCTTGTCCAAGCTGCTCCTGCCCCAAGGCAGCTGATGTCCTCCCAAATATCTGGGGAGATCTGCCCACAGCATCCTTTTTCTGAAGACTGGGAGATGCTTCAGGACTCAAAAGCATCTCCTGGATTTCTCTTGGAGCTGTAACTTGGCTCAGCTTTCCCATAGTGTCTTTATAAACCAGGAGGGAGCTTCTCGCCGTCTGCTCATGGCCACAGTCCTGAGCCAGAGACTGTGAAAATCAGGAACCCACTTTTCCTTGACTCTAGTATAAGCACACACTGCCCTATATACCTGGCTCCCTGCGAGCAGTACAATGTCAGACCCAAATTTTCTCTGCAAAAAGCAGGAGCCTTGCTTTGTGCTGTGCAAACTCAGGCAAACTAAGGAGACAAGGGCCCTCCCTCCCCCTTTCTTCAAGGTCAACTGTGTTTTATGCTGAATTTTCCTTTCTTGCACTTCCTACGCTGACTAAGATGCGCAAGACAAAGCGCCTGCTGTCTGTCCATCCCTTTGATTTCGAACTGGACTCGGAGTACTCTGCTCAGTCTCGCCACCAGTCTGTGCAGCTCTCTCCAGCAGCCAGCAGCCCGGATGTTTTCCAGGTACTGGGAGAGTGCTAGGGGGTTGCTTTCCTCTCTTCTTCCTCCTTGCTACCTCTGCTACCTCCTCCTTCAGCTGGTGTTGAGAGGCAATGGTGCTGATCCTCACTTCCCATAGCCCTGCTTGCTATCTCTTCTCCCATTTCAAGTGCTTTGCCTAAGGCTGAGTCAGGAGTAGGACATCTGACCTAAGCGAGGATGAGTGGTAAGATGAGATAGCAAGAGGCTCTCTACAGAGAATGGTTTTCTTGTGTCATCCCAAGGCTATGAGACACTCTAGTTTCCAGCGAGCTTTTGGAGGTTCAGTATTCAAGGGATGAAGTGAAGCCAGACTCCTCCCCCATCATCCCTTCCAGTTTGGGGCTGGTTTTGCCGTGTGGTGGCACTGGCGATGTAGTTGGCCGGCAGCTTCATGGAGCACGCTACCCTTCTGAGATTGAGAAGATGAATACTGCAGAGCCAGTGTGACTGCAGGGACAGCACTTGCAGGGTGGGGGTCCCCATCAGTCAGGGGAGAACAAAAACTGCATGAACACTGGTTATGTCCATATAGGAGATTATATGTGCCTTACTGTCAGGAGATCCTGACCAGGAGCAGAACTCCTGGGCAGCTCCAGCACAAGTGACTGCAGTGAGCTGTGCCCCATGATCCCAGCAAGGGCTTGGGGTCAGCCATCCCCACCTTCCAGCTCTGGGGAGCAACACAGACAGGGCTGCCCTGGATGTGGCAAAAGATCTTCCAGCCTGAGATGCTTCAGATCAAGTTTTCTGGGCTGCTCCAGTTTGCCTTTTCTGTTGAAATTTCACTTTAAAAAAATTAAGCAGCTTTAAACTTTAAACTGGACCCCTGGGTAGAACTAGGATGTGCTGAGATGTGTAACAAAGGCTTTAAAAAAAAAACAATTCACACCATTCCACGTAAATTGATAAGAATTTTGGGCAAACAAGTAGATTCATTCTTTTTTTTATCTAAGCCTGTCTTTATGCAGCAGAATTCAACGTGAGTCTAGGGAGGGCTGGCCTCTGTCGAGATCATCCAAATTAGATTTAGCGGTTGCAGATTATCTGAGGGGCAGAAGGTGGCTATTGTTTGAATAAGTGCAAGGGCATGGTGTTTTAAAAGACTAGAGTTTTTTGCAGTCTAGCGGTAGGGACTCCGTGCTTGCTTCTCGTAAAAATAAACAGTGCCCCCTGGTAGTGATGAGAAGTATTGCTCAGGGTTCATCAGCAAGACAAATAAGGCTTTAAAATGGATTATTAGGAATTGGCATTATAAAAGGTCAGTCCATGCATGTATTGGAGGATAAATCTAGGAGCTGTTAGCAAAGGTCGGGAGAGGCAGGGAGACCTCATGGGCAGCTGCTCAGCAGCAATCCTCATCTCTCAGTCCTTCACAGATTTCCCTGACTCACCTGAAGATGCCTCCCAGAAGGAGTCCAGGATTGCGGAGGCAGATCTGGTCTTCCACCACGTCTTGCAGGAACAGGGACCAGGCGTGAGCCCGCCAGAGCAGCACTTCAGCACGGAGGTTCGGCTCACCGTCAATTCACGGAGAAGGAGCCTGGAAAGAAATGTAAAACCTGGTAGGTGTCACTGGCCAGGCTCCTCTTCTATCTTGGAGAAAAGTGGCTGCAACAGTTGGACCAAAATGAAAATGTCTTTGATTTTTTTGAACAACCTCAAAGCCACTAAAAGGCTGGAGTGTCAAGACAAAATATCCATCTGCAAAATTGATTTTTTTTTTTTTCCCATGAGAGAATCGGCTGAAGTTATTTGGTTGTAATGGGCTGGTTGTGTCCCCAGCAAACTCATTTCTCAAAGCCAGAAGGGTTGTTCTTAAAGTGTCCAGCCTTTTCGTATCTGGAGGTCTTGTCCAGAGTAAACTAGGTACAATGAAATGACACTACTAGAAGCCAGACTAGCAACAACGGGATGTCCTGCAGGCAGCGACAGATGAATTGAACTCCTTGCCAAAGGACTTGAACTGGAGTAAGACTGGACAAGAACTGGAGGAAAGCACTGCGGGTTGTTAAGTAGCATCCTTGTAGCTGGGCAGGGTGCACTGGCAGGCTGCAGGATCTGTGGTTTTGTGAGTCTATAAATACCCTAGCAAATGACGGTGCAGAATTTGCCTTTTACTACTGTTGTTTTCCCTGCGGTGATAACAGGAGGGTTAGGTACTGGCTTGTCCACATGCAGCTGTAGAATATATATATCCCTCTGTGTCTCCAACTGCTTGGTTGTATTTTCACGTGCTTGACTTTCAGGGCACTAGGAAACACTGGATAAACCTTACTGTGCACTGTTTAAATTCCTACTCTGAGCCCCTCTGGAGCGACATAGCAGCAGGGCCCCCTGGCTTGTTAATTCCATTTTCTGTCATTTTTTTTGTCTCATTTGAAATTCTGCTTTAAAAAGGAGAAAATCCACTCTTCTAAATGCTCTGTCCTAGACTGGTACCTCTCTAGCCTGAGATAAACATCTTCCAGCACCTGAACAATGCACGAAGGGCAGTGTCCAAACCTGTGTTCCAACAAAATTGGGAAGACAACAGCAATTTTTTGATGAGGGGCCTGGCTGTTTAGGGCATGAGAGAGCAAGGATGATGCTCTCACAGCACAGCAGTGCTGTGTGGGACCCTGCTGAGCTAGGTGCTATGCAGCCACAGCAGATGGAGCTGCAGCCTGGCCCAGCATAGCCATCCTTAATCTTGGTTTCTCTTGCAGAAGCATCTCCTGCCAGAGAATAGAAAGTGTGATTTGGAGAAGTGCTTCATTATTTGCTTGTCTTAAGGATGGGGCTGATGTCCAGGAAGTAACTCAGGGGTGTGAATTTCTTTTACCTTTGTGCTGAAGCCTACTCTCTCCAAAGGCAGCCCCTGGAACGAGCAGCCCCGATCCCGGTACTCTGCAGATATGGACACCTCTGACGAGGACGTGAAGGGAGCCCAGTTCACTACCTACCCGCTCCATCATGCAAAACGCCGGAACAGAGCCTCGTCCCAGGAGAATGTCAGCCACTCTGGGAATCAGGTACCAAACAGCTGTTGAACCTCTGGTGAGACCAAGTCTGTGGCCAAGCCTCTCTTGCCATAAATGGTGCTTGTTATCTGCGAGGTGCAGGATGGTTCAGAGGAGAGGAGAAGCAGTGGTGGCAAACCAAGGTAGTCTCCCAGCCAGGATGCACAGGGGCAGTTTGGTGCCCGTGCTTCCCATGTGCGAGTCCAAGAGGGAGCAGCGTGGATCCCAAGATCTCTGTAGACTCAAGATCCCTCTCTCCTCCTCTTCAGCTCAGGAACTGAAGAAGCTGGGAATGTAGCCACTTTGCATTGCCAGAGCATTACAGCGAGCCTGTGGGATGACCTAGGAGCTGGCTCATCTAGGTGTCATGTCTTGGTTGCATGGCACCAGCAAGACGAATGCCCTGGCGATGTCCTGCCCTCCATGTTGTGAGGGACCTGCCAAGGTGGTTGTGAAATGAGAGCAGGGCTGAGACCTGGGAAGGTGTGTTTTAGGCTCCTTCATTCATTAAGGGGAGGAAGAATAGACTTTTCTCTGCACCATTAGGATGATGCAGAACTACTCTGGAGCTCTGTGCTTCTTCTCCCAGCTTCTCCTTCCTGCCTTTCCACTTTTACACTCATGGCAAAGAGAAAATCAGGCACCGGTGCTTCGCTCTGCCCATGCTGCTCTCACAGTAACAAGCCTGCCTTCATTGCTGTTAATTTTCCAGCCTGTCCTTATTAATCTGCAAGTTACCTATGGTTTTCTGTGTCCCCAAAAAGGCTTTCTTCAACTGAATGTGCTGGTGCTTTATGATCAGACCAAGGTTTGGAGAGGAACAGTTAATAAGCGTCAAGATCCTTGTCTTCCTTTGCAGTGTGTAGTGTTCCTGCCCTGGTAGGACCAGGTCGAGACAACCTGTCATGTATCTCTCCTGAATGATGATAACAGGGGGAACAGTCTAGAGAAGGGTGTCAAAAAGGGTGCGAGCTTGTGTTTTAATTGTCCAGCAAAGACCTGCAGTTCCTGGTGCCACCTTTGTGAATAGCGGGTGGTGGGAATGGTAAAAAGCATCCGTCAGACCTCTTAAGCTGCAAAATGCGTGGTGTTGTTTGACTACACAGATACACAGGGAGAGCCTGCTGCTTGTTTCTGCTCACAGCTGGTAATTTTGCTGGCAGTTTTTACCCTTTGGGTAATCAGTGGGGGGATCTGTAACCACAACCATCTCTTGGCACCACACTTCATGTGCCTGTGTAGGGAAACCTTTCCTTTGCCTTTTACTTCTCTTGGCACTTATTTTAATTAGTAAATGCCATTCCTTTTTCAGTCAGCGGTAAATGAAAGAACCCTGGACTGTATGTCCTTAATGAGGCCACGGTACATTAGGCATGAAATGTGCACCGTACTTTGCAGTGGGGAAATGGGGCTGAATTCCTACCAACGCTTCAGATGACTTCCTTCATCAGCTGGCCAAGCTCTCACTTCAGGGCGGTCCAGCATGCTTTGTGGTTTGCTCCGTCACACCAGTACGAAGGCTGCTGTGAAGCCTTGTCACTCTAATGGTTACAAGACATCTTCTCACTCCCAATTTAACCCCATTTGCTTTTATGCCAACATCGTTCATTAGTTTAAATAGCTCTTCATCCTTCCTGCCCTTTGTGCTGCTGATGGGTTTACAGCTAGCAACCACCCTCCCACAGAGCCTTCTCCTCAACCAGCAGGAAGAGACCCAGCTCTGTGCTGGACCATTAACTTCAGAATGATGCACGCGTGCATCACTGTCGCCGTTGGCCAAGGAGAGGCCAGGTACAAGCCCAAAGAATAGAGAAGGCAAGAATATCCAGATTTCGGTGCTAGCTGGTTCTGTTGTATTGGCAGAGCTGGAAGGGGTTCAGAAGAGGCTGGTGTCCATCCTCTTGTCCTGAGGGACAGTAGATTTGGATTTGGGACAGTGAGCAGTAGACTGTGTTGTCCTGAGCAGCAAAGCTGTGGCTCTTGAGCTGCTTACAGGCACTTCCAGGGTACATCATGTAGCCATCATCAGGGCTTCTGGGGTATCCGAGCCCCTCATGGGACATCTCAGGGGACAGCGACGATGGCTGAGTACGACTGGTCACCCTGGCGCTGCACTTCTCAGAGGCTGTGCCCTTTGGCGATTCAAGATATTGGCCTGTGGAGTGTAAGGTCCAGAAGCATGTTTGTTAACCCCCATTGACCCTGTATTGAATCCCATAGCCTGGCTTCAAAAGCAATGTTTTCCTGGTAGACACCTCATTGGCATCTGAAGGTTTCAAGAGGTGGAGACCTCAGCTCTTTGCCCTGCATCACTTTGACCCCACAGATGAAAACCCTCTTTCCTAAAACTGCCTTGGGTGCAAGTTTGTCAAAATATGTTTGATCTGAAAACCGCTTTTGCTTTAATTCTGGAGAGGATACACTGTTCAGTCCCAAAAAAAGAAACTTAACTTTTCCAATAACAAAAGCAGAGGCTGTTCCCTAGCCCTGTGACTCCAGGAGCTGAAGGTGCTAGAACAAAATTTAAAAAAAAAAACCAAAAAAACACTATTAAAAAAGGCCCTTAAACCTCATGAGACATGAAAAGAAGCCCTGAACTGGTAACTGTGCAGATCTTTGCCTTTAGGTCTTTAGAAGCCAGGTAGGAACAGGACCAAGCCACAAGGAACAGCACCAATTTACCAAGTTTCTTCCCAAAAGCTGTTCTGCTGTACCTCAGGGAAGCTCAGTGGTTCTGGATTCCTGAAGCTTTGATGCCATCTGGCTCCTCTTCTTTACATAAAGCTTCTGTTAGAGGTCTTGGGTATTTGAGAGACTGGAGGCAGCACCTCTGCTAGAGTAACCTGTCTTCCCTCCCCAGCAGCAAGTGATAGTTTGCCCTAACTGATGTCCTCCTTACGGGCTGTGTTTTAAGTTTCTTTGCTTTAAACATTTTAATAGAGAGCAGCATTTGCTAGCCTTTGTTTTGTGGAGAGCAGTGTAGGGCAGTCGAGCCCCTGATGGGGATTCACCCTAACGGGTGACCACCATGCATTAAAACCAGCCTTACTTGGGAAGGAGAACGAAAGCAAGCTGTTCAACTCCTCTCCTTGTAGCCCATCAACAGCAGACTGTGCATTAGGCTCTGACCTCTCTGAACCTCTGTGTTAAGGTGGCACAGTGGTGCCAGGTGCTCAGCTCGTCACCATCTCTTCCTCTGAAGCTGATGGCCCATCACAAACTTCTCATTGTCACCAGCATCAATGCAAGAGTCAGGCCTTCAATAGTACCGAGAAACCACTTAGAGATGGGTTGGATTGCTTCCTGCCTGTGGGTTTAATGCTGTTTAAAGATGCATTCAGTTCAGGACAGTAATTACAGCACTCTGCTTTCTGGAGTGTCAGGGTTTTATATTCATCTTCCCTTAAGCAGATGCAATCTCTCCAAGTTGTTGTGAGGATCTAATTAATTGAATACTAGCAAGCACAAAAACTAAGTGAGAGGATGGTAATGTTATAAAAACAAAGCCAAGCCCTCGCATCTCTTTGTTACTGCATTTACTTACTGCATTTGCTGCTTGTTCCCCTTTGAATGGGAGGCAGCCACTCAGAACAGCAGTGATGCGGGAGGCAGTGTTATAAAACAGGCAATATTTCTCATCATGTGTGTTTTATTTGTTTGGATCAAAGGAGAAAGACTTATTTTTTTAAAGAAAGCAAAACTTCAATTTCTAAAAGGAAAAAAAAGCTTCCTTTAATGTTTTCAGTGATTTAATCACAAAAGTTTGTCTTGGCTCTTCAGCATAGAAAGTAACTTCTCTTTGATTTTCAGGATTTTGTCTGTCTTCTCTCTTCTCTCCATGCCCCTTTTTTAGTTGGAAGAGTGAGGGAGAAAAAAGGGGCAAGCATCTTGATAAAGCAATGCATGGAAAAGTCAGAAAATTTCAAAGTGTGTTGGGGAAAACTTTCAGGTTTCGTTTTTCTATCTGGAATTTTTCATGGGAAATTCTTACCTTCTTCCCTCTTCCTTTCCAGCGCTGTATAGGCAGGGGGATGATGGGGTAGAAACTGCTTGAAAAATGTGTTAGTAGGAAGTAAAAATTGATGTTAACTTGAATTTGGGGCAGCATGTGAATGATGGCAAGATAGATGGCTTTGTTACAGCGTCGTGCTTTTGCCTGGACAAGGGGTCAGTGATGTGGTTTTATGCTCACTGCTACCGATGCTTCGGTGGGAATTGCGGTGTGCTGGGTACTCAGCATCGCTTTGAGTTTTCCAGGTTCAAGGAGAGGCCGTGCACCTCCTGGAGCTCTTCAGGATATCCAGGGCCATTTTTAAAGACATTATTTTTTAACATCTTTTAACTCAACCTGCTTGCTTCTTGCTTTCTTCTGCTGGTCACACTGTTTTCTCACTGTCCTGGTAGTGGTGGCTGGTTTGTTCTCTACTCCTTTTCTCTCTCTCTTCTTTCCTCTAGATCCATGAGCTCAACAAACGCATGTCTGCAATTGAACGCATGCTGAACCGCTTGGAGGAAAAAATCCTGGTGCGCTCTGATGAGGTAACTGGGCAAAGCCAGGGCACACTCTCTGCAGGGAAAGAGCATGGGCTGTGCTGGTCCCTTCCCCTCGTCATCAGAGGGGCTGCTCCGAAACAGCTGGTATTGCACGGAGAAAACCAGATAGACAAAATAGCTCAGGTTGTTCGATTTCAATCCTCTGGTTTGGCCTTGGAGAGTCTTCTCTAGGTTCAGGTGATGGAGTGCCTTAGAAAACATTGCATGGCAGGACAGAAACAGAAGCAAATTTAATGCATGGCATTTAGGCCCCTGTGCAAGCTAGTGCTTTCCTTGCCCCTTCTGCACAAGGAAAATTGGGTTTCAGGTTGATACTCTATGAAACGCTAATTTCAGGAGTACTGTTAAGTGGGTGTCGGTACATCTGCAGAGCTGTGACGGCTCATTTGAAATCATGGGAGAATCAATTAGTAAGTCACCTGGTGACATTGTGAATATGAGATCTGAGTCAAGAAGGATTGCTGTACGTCTTCTGAACCGCCCTTGTCTTACCATGCCATCAAGCTTGGAAGAAAATGGCTAAATTGAGTTAAACCTGGGCAGTGATGTAGACTCTGAATACTTAGGTCACTCAACATTGATTTTGGGTTTCTAATTTTAGACCACGTGCTCTTCGTTTCCTTCGTGTGAACTCATCACCATGAGGTGTTCTGGCGGCTGATGGCTCAGTAAAATGGACAGTGATAATTACAGAGAAGCCCCCTAGGCGTAGATGAAATGATGCAATTTCTTCTTTTTTCTAAAATTTGTAATGGGGATGGCCATGTCTGTAATGATTTGGTGTTTCTGTCAGTAAATCTGACCAAGTGAGTAGGAGATGTGCACATTTGCAGGTTCCCATGCTTTCTTCCCATGTCTAGGGCAGATCAGAGTAGAGGCAATGGGTCTAAGCTGCTGTGGGACAGGTCGAGGTTAACTATTAAGAAAAGCTTTCTAGCAGAAAGGATAGCAGAGCCCAGGAATAGGTTGCCTGGGAGAAAGATTGCCTGCTGCGGATGCCGTTGTTCAAGGTCATTAAGAACAGCTTAGACAAAAACCCATCAGGTATGACACAGATAATTGTATTCCTGTCTTAATGCAAGGGACAGCGAGTTCAGTAACTTCTGGAGATCCCTTCCAGTGCCTGGGAGTTTAATAGGATTCTTCTGCAGGTACCATGACTTGCACCTAATAACAGGGCCGGGTGGAAATATGCCACCTATCCTGCAGGAAAATTTTCTGTGACTTTTCTCATCACAAATAAAATTACCTAGAGGTTCCGTGGCTGCCTCCCTCACCCTGGTGGACCATGTCTTTGGGTCGCTGTGATTCCTAATGAAAATAAGGTGATTTTGGGCCACAAATACCCCATGCACACCTTTTTAAGCAGGAGGGAAAGGCAATTTTCCACAGGGAAAAGCAAGCAAGTTCTGCATGTAGGGAAAATGGATGGGAGGTTCTTTAGATCAACGGTTTGTATTCCTCAGCATGGAGCTGGAGTGCCGCTTGCTGAGCTCTGCTGCTCCCCTGGGCGGTCTGGCTGCCCGTTGTGCAAATGGGTGCAGAGAGGGGGCTTGAAGTCCCCTTTGCAAAGTCCATCTGTGGTAGCACTCCTTGAGCTCCTCTGCCAGCCAGTCTTGGTGAGTGTGTCTGGACCCAGGCATGCCCCATTGTCCACCCCAGGAGACTCTTACACAACTCCCTTCTTCTGCTCCTTCAGACTCCAGCCCCAGAGTCCCAACTTGATCCTGATGCCGAGGAAGAGGAGTTGAAGAGGAAGCTGGAGGAGCTGGCTAGCAACATCAGCGACAAAGAAGTCTCTTCTGAAGAAGAGGAGTGTGAAGAAAAGAAGAGAGTGAAGAAGCCAGAGATGAGTTCCTCCAGTGATGACGTGGCCAGAGATGCTCGAAAGGTAATCTGTGTCCTCCCACCCATACTGTTCTGGGGTCCATCTGCGGTTCCTTCTGCTCTCGGTGGTTTATGGCTTACACCGTGATAATGTGACTCTTCTGTCCCACACCTCCACCTGGATGCCTCCCAGGGCTGTCTGGCTCAGCTGCCTGCTTAAACAGGGTCTCAAGGGATAGAGAAGTCCCAGGGTGCTGGATCTGGACCTTTGTCCTTGTAGGCTCTCCCAGTCTCATCCAAAAGTCAAAAGTAAAGTCTCTTAGAGGTCTTGCAAGCTACTGCCTGTCAAGGAGAGGTACACAACCTCCACATCTCTTTAGAAGAGTTGTCTCGGGATCTGGATGTCATTACAGAGAAGAGAGTCCTGGGGTGGGAGGATTGCTCAGTGATGATATAGTACTAGCAGCATTTGTTAGACACTTGCTACAGCTTGAAACATCTCTTCCAGACCTGTCAGTGCTCCTGCGCTAGGCAAGGGACTCACAAAATCCCTGGTCCCACTTTCACTCTGCTGGGTCAGCATCTCCTGTACTTACAGCACTGTGCTGGCTCCTGTCCCCTGCTCAGTGGTAGGTGATCTGTGGGGACATGGGTCAGGGAGAGGAGGAGGGATCACAGTGTCTATGCAGCCTCATTGCCATCACCCCAGAGGGTCCCTCACCCCCGTGGCCCACTGCAGCTCTGATTTATCCCCCTGCCTGCTGAGTGCATTTCGGAGATCTGCTTCCCCCCCCGTATCCCCGCAGCAGGGCTGGAGAGGCATTCATTTATGTGCAGCCTTGCAGGTGAGAATTGCTTCCCTGGCTGGAGAGCAAGAGCAGACAGAGGTTCTGGACCGCTTACCCCTCATTTTTCCTGGCAGGTGGTAGGGCTGGGTGACAGCATCAGGGATGAGCAACCGATGACGTTGCAGGTGACTCAGAAAGAAAGGGAGATCTTGTGTGTCCCCAGTTGTGCAGAGCCTCCCAGGGTGGTCCATTAGCACAAAATGGAGAGGTCAGCATTCCTTGTTTGGGTCTCTAATGGCTTATTTGTTCATGCCTTCCCTTCTGCCTTGGCGGTGGATGGGGTACGCATGCATTTGCTCTGACACATCCGTTGCTGGTGAGGGCAGCGAAGGAAGTGAGCGGGGTCTGTGCTGCCCCTCTCCGCTCCTGCAAAGCTCATTTCATCTGAGGTTACAGAGCCTTTTGTTGTCCCATGAGGCCTCTCTTTAATGTGCTTTTGTTCCTCAGCCTTGCAAGGCAAAACCTGGCTGCTGCTGGGCTTGGAGAGTGTGGCTGCGTGTACTCACATGGTGTATTTAGTGAGTCTGTCTCAGGTATGAGTCTCTGCACAGCTCTACATTATCTCAGGATTAGAGCAAGTGACTATTCCCAGGACAGCTTCCTTCAGGGGTTTGGGTACTGTTTGCTGTGCTCTTACTGACACTGGGATCAGCGGTGCGCTGCATCCTTACCAAAACCCTCCTTTACTGCCTCCTTTTTCCTGAAGACTGCTTTTAGATGATTGCTGCAGCCAGATTTAATGACCACTCATTGGTTGAACGATGTGCATCTTCTTAGTAACCATTTCCAGTTAATTGCAACACGGGATAAGTGGTAACTCACCAAGCCAAGGTAACAATTCCTGTATAAACTGCTGATCTGCAGCACAGAGGCTCAAACCCTGACCTGCACTGAGGAACAGGGAGATATTAGTGCGGTATCAACGAAAGCGTCTTCATTCTCACAAAATGAAGCCCAGGTTCTCCAGATCTGCTACTTTCTTTGACCAAAACCCAGCTATGAGCAGGGAGGATACAGGTACAGCTGTTGTCTCTTAGTGGGGTCGTGCAGGCAGGTAACACAGGAGATACACAACAGCTCCTAAGCAAAGAGAGACCCAGCTGGGTTGCAACAGCTCAAGCAAAACCAAATCTGGGAAGTGAAACAAAATTCAGCTTTTTGCATCACAACAACACTCAAAGTGTCAAATACCTTCATGCAGTATTGAGTTAGAAATGCCTGCAGTGATGTAGATGGACCGGCCTTGGTCAAAGGCTGTGTCAGCATGGATTTTTTTAACAGCAACTTTTCTTATACTTCTACCAGATCCAGAGTTGGATTTTGCATGATTCTGAGTTTGTTTTTATGTGTCTTCTCTCCTGTCAGGAGGAATTCTTCTAACTGGGGAACACTGCGATGAAAGCAGATGCTCCTAATGGAAAACGTGAAAAAAAAATGCTGTACCATGAAGGTACCATAAAATGATAAAAATATCAGCTGGACTGAGTTAGCTAGTTCTCTGCAGGATGGCTCACCTGGAAATATGTGCAGTTGTAAACACAACTGTTTGTCACCAGTGCATATATCACCCCCATCTCCTTGGTTTCTAGGGAATTATCAGTTGAGAGAGAGATGATGAGTTTCTTCAGTGTATTTTTACACGTGCTTAGTGCCTTATCAAGCAAAAGGCAGCACTTAAGAGCATTATTGCCATCAGTGCTCCTTGGGTTTGGAAGAGGGGACGTTAGTCCTAAGTTCTGGCAGTGTGGCAATACAATAATTTTATGGGTTGGGGTTTTTTTTGCCAGAAACTTAAGGAGTTATTTGCATCCACGCTCAGGCCTGCTGAAGTGTAAAGCAATATGCTGCAATTAGACCTTAACTGCTGAGTAACTGAGTGGTCTTGAGGTGGCTGGGTGCTGCTGATGTCAGACAACTCTGGTGGCACCGCTTCCAGTGAGAAACACATCCCTCAATAACCTCTTTTCCAAGCGTTTTGAGATGACTTCTTTTGTCACAGCCATCCTTCAGAAAGCACAGGCTGAGATCAAAGCTCTGCGTTAGCCACGCATCCATCTCCGGTGGAGAGCCCTTCAGGAACAGCGTAAGCCCTTTAATTATCACTTCTCCATCTTTCTCCAGCTCCTGAAGGTCTGATGCCCCTTTCACCCCCGACTTGCGCCGTTTTGTACACCACGTTAAAATAATGTCCTCATTTTTTTCCCCCTCCCACCCTCTGCTTTGGCTGTGCTGGGCATTCACAGAGGTCGTCGGCTCAGGCTTTGAGTGAAATCACAGCCAAAGTACTGAGAGCCATAAACGCCACGGAGAAAGCAGTGTGTGAGTCATTGCATGGAGAGAGCCAGTGCAATGGCAGCTGTGCCCTCCCCGCAGGGCAGCTTCCCAGCCTGGGAGATGGGAAAGAGGTAGCCGAAGCATACCGTGAGCTTGAAGAAAACGTAAGGTTCATGAGAGCTTTCTGCAAGCAGGGAGGGCATCAGGGGGTGGGAATACAGAGGAAACCCACCTGAAATTTCTTGTTAGTGGGTAGGTCAGCATTAAAAGGATGGGCACCACAGAGGGATTAAAGAGTCCGATCTTGTCCGACAGTTGCCAGGGCTGTCTTATGAGGGAGATGGCACGACAGCAAGTGCAGATGCTCTGTGGCTTCTGTCTTGTGGCTCCTCTTGCCTCAGTCCCTGGTTCCCCCTGGGTGAGTGCCAGGGAGAGAGGACGAGCGCGGTCCCCAGCTTGCTGTAGGATCACTTTGCTGGACTTCAGCAGTCCTGTGCTCCAGCTGCAGCAAAAGCTTTTGTCCCTCTTCTCTTTGGTTCCTCCCCAGCACGGCATTTCATCAAGGCTTTTACAAACAAGGGTAGCATGACCTATCTGTTTGCTAAGGCTGACTTGTGCCTGGGGCTGATGGGCTCGTGCAGGTGATAAGTTTACATCTAGAGAATTATCCCCTGCCAGGTTTGTGTGACTGTGTGAAGCACCAACAATTTTTTTAGCTACTGTAAACCCATATGAATCGATTCCCTGTGGGAAATGGATTGCATCCACAGTGCTGTTTACCAAGCTGCAAAGAAACAGCTTAAAGATGGGGTGAAGAGTCGTGTCTCCATCCGCGTGGTTGGGTTTCGCTGTCAGAAACATCCTGTGATGGGGAGCAGGGTTTTATAACGTGCTCTGTCGTTTGTCTCTCATTGGGGAAAGCTTATACATAAAGCAAGGACCTGCTGGGAGCAGAGTGTGCTCAGAAACTGCACCGTCTGGCTGCTTTCTGGCCAAATGCACCTCAAGAGGGGGGACTGCATGAAGGTTTTGAGGTTCCCCCTCTCCCAGGAGAGGGGATGGGGCTTGGAAGGACATGAACTTTGGGCTTAGCGCTGCTGCCGTTGGCGGTGGGACACGGGCGAAGCGGTGGGTAAACGATGGCCCCAGGAGCTGCGTGCTCATCCTGCCGTTCCTTCGGGGGGGCCCCAACCGAGTCATGGCTGGCTAGCCACTCTCCGAGGGATGCCACCTGCCTCAGAGGGCACTGGGAGAGTTTGATGGCCCAACAACTAATTATGTCCCTGTGACTCACAGGTTGAGCAGCTTGACAGATAGCACCCACAAATGTTTGCAATCTGTTACGGCCTCAGGGTTTGCACTGGGATCAGTGGGACCTATGGGATGTGGGGAGTGTTGCTGTGATTTGGGTGGATGGTCAGTACTTCAGTTCATGCAGGGGGCAGTGCAGTTTTGCACAATACCCAGCCCAGAAAAAGCAGAGAGAGGGCTGGAGGAGCAGGATTACTGGATTACCAGTACCAAGATTTTGGGATCAGCAAAACAGTGGCCACAACCCATCTGATCATCTTATGTGATTGCATACAGACGTATTAATGTCTCTTAAATTGCCTTGCTTGGACTCACATCCCTGTAGTAGCCCAGGAGGAGGCAAGTGACAGCAAAACCAGTGGTTTTATTGGATCAGGTCCTTTTACCCTTCTTATCTAGACAGCAAAGTTAACACATTGCTTCCCATAGCCACCATGCACCCCCAGCCAGCACTCTCTGGTTCACCCCACCTGGTTCACCAGCTGCACGGGGCTCCATTCACACACATGTTTGCTGGGGCTCTCGGCCGGGATCATTCCTGTGTGTCCAGAGCAGTCCCTGTGCAAAGCTACCTTTTGCAGGGGTCGGGTTGGTTAACTGCCCAGGGCCAAACTCCCAAATCCTGACCCTACTCCCAGGAACCCAGCAGCACGTACACCCCTAAAAAAGACTGAGTGGATCTGGAGAGTCGGTCTACCTCCTTCCCAGCTTGCTGGCACCACGGGACATAGCAGCCTGCCCTTGTTTGCAGGTACCTGCCTCCCCTCTGAGCACATGGCATAAAGATGCTGATGCTACTTGAGTAGGTCACGGAGTTTTGGTCCTCCCTGTGTTCCTGTTGAGCCTTTTACCACTTCAACCTGTTGGTAATTGCTCTCAAAAAGCCCAGGGAAGGGAGGAAATGAGATGAAAAGCCCTGCCAGAGCTACTGGTACTGTCTGTGCTGCAAGGCAAGAAGACAGTCATAAAATAGTGGCAGGAGGTGTTGCATCAGGGGCTGCAGTCACACCAGGAGAGGAGGACTCCAGGGAGGTTCATTCTGCAATGTGGGATTTTTTTTTTCTTGTATTTCAGGTGTACCTGACTGCTGGGAAGAACTACCGGCTCGAGAAGACCCTGAAGGAGCTTGAGGAAGGGACTCGGCACAGCGGCACTACTGACTCGGAGCTGTCGGAGCTGGAGGACAAAGTGGCCTCGGCAGCCGCTCAGGTGCAGCAGGCAGAGAGTGAGGTGAGGGCTTAGCTCTGAGAGCTGCTTTGCCCAGACCCCCAGCCAGTGACGGCAAACGAAGCCGGTGATGGATCCTCCAGCCACCATCTGTATGTTTTTTCCCTCCCTCTAAAGATATCTGACATCGAATCTCGAATTGCGGCTCTGTCTGCTGCAGGGCTGACAGTGAAGTCAGTGGAAAAGGCAAAGAAGAAGTCGAGCAGGCAGGTGAGCATGGAGGACAGTGGGTATGAGAGGTCCCAGCCCTGAGATGTACGTGCTCCCCTGGGTCCTTGCTGCCATCCCTGCGTGCTGTGAAGGGCTGCCTGGCTTGCTGGGCTGTGCCCAGCTCCCTCCCCGCTGCCTGGTACTCTGCCCCAAGGCTCCAGGAGTGGATGTCTGAGAATGGGGGATAATGCTGATTCCTTACATGTAACAAGGGAGGATTTTGTATTTGGGGTGCTCTTCCTGGGGCTGCAGCGAGGGCACTCAGGGCTGCTGCATGCACCACAGCCTGGACTCAACGCCTGTATTCCCATACAGATTTTTATAATCGCAGTCCATCAGGCAGAGTTGCTGCCGTGACAGTGTGCTGCCTCTTTTGCTCACCTTGGGATCAGACCAGGCTAAACAAAAGAGGTGAAAATGCAAAGAAAGGCAGACCGAGTGGTCTGCCTCCTATGCACCCCCAGAGAAACCTCTGCCCTTCCTCTTCCCGCAGGCTGCCTGCCTCCACTCTCCCGGTCCCGCCAGCAGCAGTCCAGGGGAGTCTTCGGATGACGTTAAAGTAAGTATGTGTTTAATCTGTGCCAGCTAGTGAACTTTTCCAGTGTGCATGTGGCACGGCGTTAAGCCTGGGGACAACCAGGGTCTCCAGGGAGTGGCTTCTGATGTGGTGGCTTCGGAGGGGACCTCTGTCCCTCCATCCCCTTCCCCACGGCAGGCTGCTCCCCTTCTCTTGCAGGTAGTGCCTGGACTGCAGGGGTTCAGGAGGAAGTTCAACAGTCCCCTCGAAATCACTGGTAAGGACCGCGGCTCTGCCCATGGGAGGTGGGGACCTGTGGGTGGATGGGCTAGACTTTCGGGGACACTTGGTCCTCTCTCTGCATCCAATTGTGTGTCTGCATTGGGGGTCCCCTTCCTTGTGCTTGTGGCCTCCTGTTAGGACAGCCACAGGGGAAACCTGTGGTGGATAACTTAGAAAGGAGGAGGCAGCTGGCAGAATCGGGGACAGTGATGGGAGAGCAGAGGTCAGGCTGAGTTGGCTGAGTCCTCCAAGAACCAGGACTTTCTCTGCAGCCTGGGCTCCTGCCACCCCAGAGTCTGAGGAGACATTACTTCGTTTGTGGTGTTAGACCTCAAAGCCTCGTCTAAGCCCATCATCTCTTCTGATAGCAATTTCTTCCCCGCTTGGTCATCTTGGGGAAGGTATCCTTGACCCTGTTGCCCACCTGCCTCGGCCACTGGTCTCTGGTGGGGGGCAAGAGGCCCACCACAGCCAAGTTATGACAAATGGCAGCTTTGGAGTGCTTCGAATTAGATGGTGACCTGAAACTTGGCACAGCAGCTTGTGTGGCAGGGGGCAATCACTGGAAACATTTCATCCTGGCCGGTATCAGCGAGACCCATTAGGAAATGACTTTTCTATTTCTCTGTTATCTTACCTCATAAGCTGGCAGGCAGAAAGAATGGCTCTCCTTCCAGATAATGGAAGATGAAGCAGGGAAGGATCATTTAATGCAGAGAAGGAATTGCGTTTACCCCATGCATGCAGACAATTAACAGTCCCATTTCCCAAGCTGAGGCTGGTAGGTGGAAAGGTCCCTTCTTGTGCTGAGGAGGAGTCATCTGCTCTCCTTCCTGCGAAGGGCAGGCAGATAAAGGCAGCCAAGGGGACACGTCAGCCCCATGAAGAGATAGAGGGATGTGCAATCAGGATGGACGTCACCAGGCAAGCCTAATCCCCTCTGCCTGGGATGGGTGATGGGGTGACTCAGTCTCCTGACCACCCTCCCCACAGGTCAATGACTTGCAAAGTTGGGCCTGCAAAGGTGCAGCTGGCAGAGGTTGATGGCAGAGAAGGGGAGATGACTTCGTTGGTCAAGATAGGGTCAAAGCCTTGGTGGGTGAGAGCTTCTCACGCGTGGCCTAGGCTTTTGCCATACCATGGAGGTTTCCAGAGCAGAAGTCTTAGCAGTTGACCGCTGGCAGGCTGACCCAGCTCACACAGCGCTCTGGAAACCCGAGTAACAGCAGCTTTTGCCTCCCTGTTGTCAAAGGGCTTCCCACCACCCTCCTGTGGAGGGAAGTGCAGTCATGCACCCAAAACCACAGTAAGTGGGGGATAGTAAAACCCAAGTGACTTGGTGGGTAACTGAAACCTCTAGTGAAGTGAATGAGGACCTGCTGCCCATCTCTCTTCTTTCATGACAGGTCCTGACGACTCCTTCGACCGCAAGTCTGTTTACCGTGGCTCCCTGACACAGAGAAACCCCAACGGGAAGAACAGGAGGGTGGAGCGGCTCTTTGCGGTACGAACCCAGCCACCCAGGAGGGTGGCTGCCCTGGGTTCCATGTGGGACCTGCCTCCCTGGGCTTGCGCAGCGGGACCTGTCCCTCCCCATGCTCCCCTAGGGCTGGCAGAGCCCCAGGCCCTCAGCATTGGTCTCACCATGCTGACCAGTGAGGGCAGGCACACCTGGGCATCACCCCCTTAGGTCTGGGATGTCATAAGCCCCAGGGTGGGGGGACCAAACAAGATGTACATCTTTGAATTCCCACTGCCCACGTGGTCCATGGGATGGGGCAGGTCCTCGCTCCCTGCAGTGGCAGGTGGAGGGGACAAGGACCATGCCGGACTTGTCACCTGGGGTGGCAGACGTGGCTCGGGGTGGTGTAGGCATGGGTGAGCTGAGGTTTCTCCCTCCGGTGCCTTGCAGAAGCCTGTGATGACCCACCTGTCCTGAGGAGAGGGGGACCCTCCTGCCACTGCATTTCACTGATGATACAAGACCTCAGCATAAAGCCTCGCCACCTTCCCCCCAATGCTTGCTCTTACTTTTCCCATGCTCATCTCTCCCTGAAACCCCAGACAGGAGGGAAGCTGGAGGCCATGGGCAGGGGTCTTGCTGGTGGCTGCCAGGGAGAGGATTGAGGCACTGGGGTGTGTACACGTGGCCAGAGGCTCTCATGGGAGGATACAGGCATGAGACCTCAGCTTTGGGCAGCTCTTTGGTACCAGGTCAACCAAGGGGACCAAAGGGATGCAGAGCAGGAGTGGCCTCTTTGGAGGGAGCTGGACGTCAGTGTGGCTTTCCGTCATGGGGACTGGGAGCAGTGACATGGCCCAGCCCTTCACAAAAGGTCAGTGTCATCTGCCACAGTCATTGCATTGCTGTCAGAGCCTCTCCCTGTGCTCTCCCAGGCTGGTGCCAAGCGGGGACAGGAGCTGACGGCAGGCACGGGATGCCCTTAGGGTACCCTAGGTAGAGCAGGGACTCCGGCATCCCAGGCTGGGATTCACATCCCAGCACTGATCCCAACTCCCTGTGATGTCCCTTAGAGCATTGCTTCCCTTCGCTGAGCAGCAAAGCAGGGTGAGAGCAGCGCTGGCTCCCTCCCAGTGAGCACTTGGCCAACAGATCTTTGCATGAAGCTATGCAAAGACCCACTAAGGCTTCTTGCCACTGTGCCTGAAGCAGCTGTGCCCATCTGGGGACATGAGTGAGGCGAGGCTTGCAGGAAGTGGTGGCAAGAAAGGTGGAAGAAAGGCCGGAGGGCTTGTTGGGGATTGGATTGTTTTTCCAGCTCTCAAAGATGTCCCCTCTCCCTGTGAGGTTATACCAACAAGTTCAGAAGGACTCCACCAAGCAGAGCATAGGTGCTTTTCTGGAGGCTTTCCCTGCTCTGCCGAGGGGTCAGCCCATGCCAAGAGGCGCTTTGTGGATGAGCAAGTCCCCTGTCCCTGATGATGGGATTGTAGGACCTGGTAGGACCATCGCGTCCTTTGGAGGGGATGGCCTTTGGGGGCTGTGGTGGCCCTGGGCTTCTGCCAGGTGACAGCAGCATTGGTAATGCCCTCCCCCAGAAAGCCCAAACTGTTTGTTTTCCTCCAACATTTAATTTTCCACGTCCACTGACGCTGGTGGATCAGTGCCTGGCCCCGTACCCGTGCCCAGGACATCAGGATGGGGAGGGGGTTGCTTTCTCTTGCAGGAAACTTTGGAGGAGGTTCATGTTAAAAAATTTTGCTCGATACCCACTGCTCCCTGTCCTTCATAGGCCCCACCTCCCTCCGTCCGCAGTGGGTGATGCAGGGAGGATCGCTGCAGCCAGAGTGGGGATGTCAGACTGATGCTGGCAGTTTCCCATTGATGACCAGCCGAACTGGACCATTTTAGGCCACTCCTGTGCATTCAAACTAAAACCACTTTAATTATGAGCAGTAGTGTGAATTCTCATGCAAGTAACACTTATATTTGGCTTTGGTAGTAGTAGAGACTGCTAACTGCCTAGAAATTGGTCCCGCAGTCATCCCAGAGCAGTCTTGTACGTCCATAGTCTGGGCTTTCCAGCTGGAAACAAAACCAGTTTCTTATTTTAAAATGAAATCCTTCTGGCCTGAAGTTCAGAAGGGTAAGTGCAAATCACTACCATTGTAGAAACTCCCAGACATTGCAGCATTGCCGGGTACATCTCGTGCTGCTCAGCTGGCCTCGGTGCTAGGATGGCAGCTCCTTGGTGGGCAGAAGGGAGCTCCACCAAGATCTGGGCAATGCTATGGGTTTGCACCCACCCTTCTGGTGTCAGGGTTCAGCCTTCCCCGCAACAGCACCTCTTGCTGTACCTGGTTTCAGCTGTAACTCAAGTCCTTCCACACAACCACTCAGACGTTTGACCCCCTGAAGATGTCCTCGCCTCATCCTCAGCAGTGCAAACTAAGGTGTCACTCAGGCTGTAGTCACCTGCGTTGTTATTTGCCAGTTTCCTGCCCCATCTGCCTGTGTAGAGATTATATATATATGTACACTAAATCATGCAATAAAGCCAATTTTGTGTCCAGAACCTAGGACCTGTTTTTCAGCGTCTGTTCTTTCAGCTCACTTGAGCAAAGGCTCCTTTCTCTCCCTGTCCTCTCCTTTAACCAGCTGGTGCACCCCTCGCTTTAAAACTAGGCATGTGAAAGCAGACGGGAGCCGAAGCAGTGATGCCAAAGCAGAACGCGGGGAGATGGTGGTGAATGGGATGGAAATATGACTTGTCAGATGCTGGTCATGGAGCTGCGGGTGGGATGAGCATGGGGATGCGCAGTGTGGGGCTAAGGAGGGGGCTGACCCTGAAACTCACTGCTCCAACTTGCATAGAAACCCAGGACCAAATCTGGGAGGCGAAGCAGCCCGAAACACAAGCCCACAATGTCAAGGGGATGCTTTAAATCTATATTAAATAATAGCAACAACCTTGGGATGGAGAGAGCCCTGCTGAGCCCAGGGTCTGGTGTTTTTTTCTCCTCTCTTCATCCCTTTCCCTGCCTTCGATGCCCCTCCACAGCTGTCACCCTCTGTCCCCCTCTGCTCCTGTGACTGTCCCCCAACACTGGCTGTGCTTGGGCATCAGTGCTGACAGTGGTGTGAGGTGGAGATCTGTCCCAGGGCAATGCCAGCCCCACATGGGGGCTGCCCCTGCCCACACCCCATCAGTGATGGTGTCTTCACCACCCTGCCAACACAGAGATCTCCCTGTTTTGGGACATCCCTCAAGGTCCCAATAATTGCAGTTTTGCCTGGAGGTGGACATGTGTTCGGACCCCAATAAGGCCCCCGTCCTAGGGACCCAAGCTGGCTCCTCCAGCGTCGCATCTGGCAGAACAAACATCATCAGAAATCTTTACCTGACGGTGGCTTAACCCATTTGAAAAATGGGAGGTTTGAAGCCCCACGCCACAGGGATGAGCCCATTCCTGCCAGTCCATGATCCTTGGCCAGTCGTCTTCCCCTCTTCTCCACATTTAATTTTCCAATTTCCTTAAAGCAGCTTTTGGGGGGTGGTTTGAAGGTGAAGGGTGGTGGCACCCGCCGTAACCCCTGCGGTGGAGCTCGTTTGCGGCAGTGGGACCCCAATGCACAGGCACAGCATTCGGGCTGGCATCACCCACTGACCCTCTCAAGTGGGTTTTGGGTGAGAAGCTCCCTGTGAGCACAGTGATGGAGCGGAAAACTTTGCTGGGTCAAGGACAGGGATTAGCATATTCCAAACTCTCTGCCTCGGCCAGCAGAAGATAAAATGCTGGTCCCTTCTGAGTCATGAAAAACCCTGTGCTGATTTGATGAGAAGGGATGGCAGGGAGGGGAGATGCCCCAAGCTCGGTCCCTGCCAGGGCTCGCCTCTGACATCAGCATGAAACCAGCCATAAAAACGGCAACCAGAAGGGACTCCGGCTCAGACGGCGTCCGCTCAGCTCAGCAGGACAGCAGCTGGGCTCCTCGCCTCACCGTGCCGTGGTAAGTGCAGCTCTGGTGGCGGGGAGCACTGCTTTTCTCTCCTTCTCGTGATGCTTTTGTTGCTGGATAATTTCCTAAGCGCTGCTTTGCCTGTGTGTGCATGCCTTTGTCTCTGTCCAGATGGCTGGGAGGTTTCCAAAAGGGGGTTGTAAAAAGTCGGCGGCTGCAGCAAACCTGAGCTCTCAGGAGCCCAGACTGGCTCCTGCCTGGCATGCTGCAAACTTCTCCTTTGCAAAAGTCCCTTGTAATAAAGCTGCTGCTGCATCGCCGCCGTGTCATGCTTAACCTGGCTCTCTGGCTTCTGCCCCTCGCCGCGCTCCCTCGTTGCGGGTGGCTGCAGAAATCCAGCCCATCGCTCAGCCCTCCCTGCACAGTCTCTCTCATTGCCTCAGCACCATAAAGCACATTACAGGGTGCTCCTGGGTTATCATTTCAGCAGCCGGCTGCAGAGGTGGGTGCCGAGGGTGCAGAGGTGGCCGTGGTCCATCCATCACCCAGCATCCAGCAGCAAAACCCATTTGTGCTTCCAGCCCTGTGTTTCAGTGCTGGCCCCTCTCCCTGTCTCCTGGGCTGCGGGGTCCTGCCACTGCAGGCACTCTGGGGGTCCCAGCCAGAAAGGGCAATGCCAGGCCTGGCCTAAGGTGCTAGGCTAGGACAAAAACCTATTTTATTTAACATGAGGTTTGTACAAATGTTTGCAGGGGAGATTTTCCCCAGATGTATCAGCCCCAGCAAAACCCCCGGGTTTTGATCAAGCTGCCCCGTGCCCTTGCATCACAGCTGGCCCGAGGATGCTGTGATGGGGACAGCAATCCCATGGCAGCAGCAATACGGTCACGCCATCCCCTCCATCGCAGCCTTCCCTTCCTGATGGGGGGCTCACCCTGTGAGCATTTAACCCAAGCAGGGTGTCTCTGCGATGGTCAAATCCTCTCGCTCCTGCAGCCGCGTCAGAGGCTGCCGTCTTTGTGGCACCAGCAGGAAGCACCGGGGCCAGGAGGCTTTGGGGCCAAGCTGCCACGGCCAGAGAGGTGCCAGGGATGAAGTTGGGAGCCGCCTGCCTCCTGTGCCTGCTGCTCGCCTGCCTGACCCTGCCCGTCGCCCACGGCCGCATCCACGAGCACTCCATGGAAATCAGGAGTAAGGAGAGCAGGAGTAAGGGATTCCCCCCAGCCAACTCACTGCCTCCAGCCCCCTCTTTATCCCCAGACTCAGCTGCATTTGGAGGGCAGCGGGGGGCGGGGGGGTCACTATGCAGAAGCAAAGATTTGCTTTGAAACAGCCTTTGCGACAGCTTTTATCCCTCCCCCCCCCCCCCCCAGCTCCTTTCCTACTCCCCTGGGGTTCGTCATCCCGCCCACCCATGGGTGCAATGCCCTGTCCCCTCTCCGTGTCCCTCCTCATCACCCCCTGACAGCTCCTCGGCTTTTGCTTTGCAGACCAAGACATCGACCCCTCCTGGTACACGGGGCGCGGGATCAGGCCGGTGGGGCGGTTCGGGCGGCGGCGAGCCCTGGGTGAGGGCAGCCATCCCGGGGGGGACGGCCGACGGCAAGCCTGTGCCCCCCCCCGCCCGCACCCCCAGCCCCCCCGGAAGGAGCGGAGCCCCTGAGCTGAAGCCGACAATAAAAACCCTTCTCTTCTCATCCCCGTGTCCCAGCCTCTCTGCTCCGAAACACAGCGTGGGAGGGTTGCGGGGGGTCGGGGTGGGGGGTGTGTGTGCAACCCCCAAAATTGCTGGTCTTGACACAGTTTTGCAGCTTGCCCTAGCAGTTGCATGCAGTGCAGCAGCGCTTCCCTCTCTGCAAGGCACGTTTATCCCCCCATACCTCAAAACCCACCCTAAAAATAAGCCCTGGAGGCCCCCCTTTCCCATATGCATCCTCTGGGGTCACAGCAACATGATGGCACCCATGGGTGCCCCTGACAGCTTCATTTCCATGGTATCAGGGTCAGAAACAGCCACTTCATTTCCATCACCGGGGTCAGAAACACTTGGGGAAGCACATGGGGCCCTGTCCATCACACTGCATGTCCCCAAACATCCCCTTGCAACCTGTGTCCCCAGGCCAGAGCATTTTACCCCCCCTCCAGTTTGGGGGCAAGAGGGGCCACAGAAAAGGGTGACGTTCAGCATCCCTGTGCACAGCTCCTGGCCCAGCATTGAGGGTCTAGGGCTGTTTGGGGAGGAAAGGGTTGATCTTGGAAGGTGAGGGGGCCGATAAGGGGATGAGTGGCAATTAGCACCCGATGTCTCCCAACTGCCCTAACAGGGGATTTAGGCAAGAGGAGGCAGCAAATCTGCCCTCTTGCTGAGAAGGAGCCCTTGTCCCACTCCAGGCTGGCTCAACCCTGGGGAAGCATCAGCAGGTGGGTGTCCCCGGCTGGTGTGGGGTCCTCGGGGGGTCCTCAGGGCGGGAGCTGACCTGGCAAGCCTGGGCAAAGGCTGCTGTGGTCCCTTCCTCTCCATGGGGAACATCTTCAAGGGTGTCTGCTGCCTTGTGGCTGAGCTCAGCCTGGCCAAGCCTTGCCCCACAGGCTGGCACTGATGTCAGGGCATGCCCAAAAAACTCAGTGGTTACCCCACAGGCTGGCATAGATGTCAGGGTGTGCCCAAAAAACTCAGTGGTTACATTGCCCTGCAGACAGGGTGAGTGCTGCTCCTCTTTGCCCGTGGCCATGCCAGTGTTGCTGCAGCTCTCCCAGAAAGGGCAACATATTCCCTGAGCCTGACACACTCCAGCTTTGCTGGGCACCATCATGCTTTTGGAGAGATCCCAGGTGCTTTTTTTTTTTTTCCTCCTCCTCCAGCCAAGGCATGCTCCTGCAGTGTTTTTCATAGGTGCACAAAGGGGAGGCTCTGCAAGGCACAGGCTACTGCGATGCTTGGCATTTGCTTTGGCCCTGCTCTGCCCCCAGACCTCTTATTTTGGCAATAAATCAGTGGTTTCTCCAGAGGATGGGCTGTGACTCCTGTAATGGGCTGGGTGGGGGCCAGCAGGGTGAGGGGAGCACCAGGTCCAGTCCCTGCTACCTCCAGGCTTCCTGTGGTCCCCACCTGCGGGCTGACATCCAGGTCAAGAATAAAAAATAACACCTTTAGGGCAATATTGTCTTTATTTGCAGCCTGGGTGTAAAGCCACTGGGATGTACTGTTTTGCTCCAGAAAGTTAAGCCCCTTCCCTTTTCAGATGGGAAGGGACACAGATTTGCTAACAAGCAGCTGGGGCAGGGGGATATCACCAGTCAGGGCCAGTGGCAGCAGTGCTGGTGCGTTGCACTCCTCTCTGGAAGCAGAAAGTTGGTGGAAGAAACCCCTGTGCTTTACTTATTGGATGAAGCCAGTGCTAGTGTCCCCAGGATGGCCTCTGACCTCTCTCTGAGGGTGAGGGTGGTCAGGCTGAGCTGCCCCTGTGCTTCTGCGTCCCCCCTGCTTTGTCATTGCTCCTCTGGGAGACCTCATCCAGCCACAGCTGATGTCCAGAGCTGCCTGTCCTCAGAGCTGGCAGCACCCCATCCTCACCCTGCTCTCCCCCAGGTCAACTGTTGACCTCCCATGCCTTGATGAGGTGGACGCCTTCTGTTGTTCCCGCTGCAGGAGCTCTTGGGCTAGGAAGAAATACAAGGTGAGAAAGGGCTCATTTCTCCTCCTGGTGGGGTGGGATGTGATAGCTGTCCTGTCCCACCCCAGGGGACACACTGACAGCCACCGGTACTGTCCCACGGTAACGGTGTTAGATCTCTACCAAACAGCTACACTGGGGACACTATTACACCTAGCTTAGGTAGTGAAGCAAAAGAAAACTGTGGCTTTGGGTGAGCGCTTGAAATCCATCTCCGATGTTGGAGCATCCTGGGATGGATCTGTCTGTCCTTCTGCCCTAAGAGGTGTGACACGTACTGAAAACATGGACTGCTGTGGCTATGACCCTTGAAGCCACCAGATGCGGCACAGGCTGGATCAGCAGGGAAGCAGACCTTGGTGGCAAGCATGAGCAATGAAGGGGGTCAGCTTTGGGGGAGAGAAGGTGTTTGCAGCCCTAAAGCAGAGGTTTGGCGCCTGTGGTTCACCCACCTCTGCTTTCACCTAGAGCCATCACAAAACTTACCTAGGGCCATAAAGATATCATTTACTTGGTGGCTGGATTTTGCAGATGTCTCCATGAACAAGAGGCCTTTGGTCCTTGCAAACTCTTCCCCCTCCTAGGTGAAGACAAGCAGAGTTATTTCTCCAGCCCCCTCTGAGGCTGCTTGTTCGGTTACGGTGGCATTTCATGGCAGGTCAATAATTGTACAGTGACTTCAGAGCTGTCTGAAAGCCTTTTAAATTCCCAGCTTTACTAGGACATATCCTAGTGCTTGCTGGTGAGGGGGTGATGAGGGGGCCTGGGAGCTCACCACAGGCACTCACCTCGGTGGCGACTTCTCGCTCACCAGCAAGGTCCGTCTTGTTGCCCACCAAAGCGATGACTATTTCATCGGGAAGGAATTCCTTCTCCAGGTCCCTCAGCCACAGCTTTGCTCTGTTGAGCGTTTCCTGGAGAGATGGAGACAAAACCACCCAGTGATCTGGTTTTGATTTAATCCCTTTGCTTCAGGCATAGCAAAGCTGGATGGGCGGTACCAAACCAAAGGGAGTGAAAGAGACGTGGTGGGGAGTCTTTGATTTCCCTCTCTCTCAGGGAAACGGGTCACTGGCCCTCAAACACCTTTAGGGATAAATCAGCCTTGAATGGGATGCACTCTTTCTGCATGGTAGCAGAAATCGCCCCTGGGGTGGCAGCGTGGTCCTGCACGGGCAGGGATGGCCCCTGGCACGTCCCAGGTGGGACATTCATCTTCACAGGCATTGCTTGTGTACTGCTTTCTGCTCTAGCAAGGACAAACACCATCATCCAGACACCTCTGCCCCACCAGTGCTGCTGCAGCATGGCATAGTTTTGGCACGGACAGGATCAGCATCCCCTGCCTTACCTTGTTAGTGATGTCGTAAACGAGGAGAGCAGCGTGGGCGCCCCGGTAGTAGAGGTGGCAGACGCTGTGGTACTTCTCCTGGCCTGCTGTGTCCCAGATCTCAAACTTGACAGTGGCTACCTCCAGGTTGAGCATCTGTGTGAAGAAGGAGCCTGCAAGCAAGATGCAGGGTGCACGTTCGCTTGCAGCAAGAGCAGAGAGCTCAGATCTGCTGCCATGAGGTCAAACCCATCCTGAGGGCCAGTAACAACACTCTAATGCACAAAACTGGGACAGATTTCCCATAAGCACTGGCACTGTTGATGGGGTGGTGTGCTACAGGGCAGGGTAGCCTGTGGCAGGCTGGGAGCCCTTCCTGGCAGCAGATTTGGTGGATGCACACCAGTTTTGATGTCAGATAGCTCTGAGCTTTGCAGAATAGCCCCCAGATAGAGAGCCACCTCCACCTTGCTGGTGGGTCAGACCTGTGATAGCTGTGAATAGGGATATCCACCGAAAAAGGGCTCCCACTGGAGAGAAGCCTCCATCCCTGCTCCCAGGGGAGCAGATGGCTGCTTGTGGACCAGCATGAGGCAAGGCAGAGGGACAAGGGGAGCAGCTCCGCATCACCTTGCTCTCCTCCACCAGCTAGCTCTTCAGTCTCCAGGTGGGACCACAACCTCTGTGTCTGCTGTGCCTTTTTAGGGCAAAACCCAGGTATATCATGTAAAATGAACATCTGTAATGTCTAGGTGCTGTAGGAAGCTGTGCTGATGCGAATGTACAGGGGAGGCAGCTTGACCCCAGCAGGTGTGTTGGCCCAAGGGAGATTATAGAGGGTGCAGGGCTCTCACAGCTCTCCAGGCAGTTTTCATCAAAGCATGAGCACGCACGTGGCCTGCCTTCAGACGTGGGTTGTTCAGCATGGCTTGTAAGGACAGGATCTGCAGGGGCAGATGCTCTCCCCTTTGCCAGTGGGGCAGAGCGTTCAGTTTGCAGCGTGGCCAGGGCGTGGGGAGGTCTGCGCTCTTGTCTCTGCAGGCAGGCTGGAGGAACAAGGCACTGCTGCGAGCCTACTATCGGGCAGTGCTGGGGGGGTCCTGCCACAGCTGGCCACCACCTCCTGGGCTGTCCCACCCACCTGCACCCCAGCCAGAACCTCCTTGCTCCAGCAGGACATTGAGGCTGGGGCAGCACGTATACAGGAGAGACTCTCCTGGAGTGTCTGCATAGCTGTGAACATGGTTTGGACCCCAGGTTTCACTCATTTCACTGCTCCTCTGCCTCCAAAAAGCAGTGTTAAACCGAACCTGTGCAATTGGGATGAGGCTTTGCTTACAGCCTGGTGCTGAGGAAAATGGGCTGCAGAGATCTGAAGGTAACAGCGATGGGGGAAGTCTGGCTCTGGGGCAAATCCGTATCATGTTCAAAAGTGGCTCTGTGCTACTGCAGGATATACCAACCTGTTTTCCTGCATCCCACCCCACTGCAAGGAAGGACATCAGGCCTGGTCTCTTGTCCAGAGCCATCAAGCTATTGAAGCCATTCACTCACATCCCACAGTTGGCAGCGACTCCTTGAAGTCATTTTTCACGTATCGGTAGGCCAGGCTTGACTTTCCCACTGATGTGTTCCCCAGCAGAACCACCTTGTAGATGTAGATGGGACGAATCCCCTCCAGGGAGGTGCCCGACATTGCTTTCTGTGCCGTGCCCTGCAAGAAAACCAACTCCATTCAAAACACATCTGCAGTGATCCCAGGTCCATCAGCTGAGCCTCCTGCATCAACTCCTGACTGGTGGCAGCAGGGCAGGTGGGGTTTAACCTCAAAATAGGCTAGAACAAAACCATTAATATCCTGAATCAAATCATCTGCTACTGTCAGTTGTGACCAGAGGGTGGAGATCTTTAGGAAGAAACTTGATGCAAGAGGCCTTCTTGGATGTAGAGAAGGAGATTGGATTGGGTAGATCTCCTTTAAAGAGAGGACATGCTGGAGAAAGTTAATGGCAGAGAGACATCACTTATGGGTGTGCCTTGCTCTTGAGCATGCCTTCTTCCCCAAAGTTCTAGTGAAGAGCTTGGGCTGATGTTCCATGCTTATTGTGGGTCTTGGTTAGAAGTTATACCAGGAGTGCCTAACTCAGGCATGGAGGTGAACTCAGGCATGGAGGTGAACTCAGGCATGGAGGTGATGCTGCTGCCAGCTTGCTAAAGACATTGCCCAGGGGATGGCCGGGCACCCCAAGAGCTGATGGGCTTTATGGCAGCAACACTTCAAGTCAGCATGTTGCTCACCAAGGTGAAAAAGCAGAAGTGAGAGGACCTGACTCAAGCAACCTTGAGGACAGCAGCACACAAAGCAGATGGCACATGCTCTTCCACTGTGGATTAAGAAACCCCGGGCAGACCAAGCCCATGAAGTCTCATGCCCTCATGACCGTTGCACCATAGAGTGTGACTCCGCATCACTCGGGGTGGAGCTATGCTGCACAGTGACCCGGGATGGTGGGGGAGCATGGCCCGAAATAAAGGTGGTTGTCTCAAACCTGACTTGAAGAGAGCCGCTGCAGAGTGTTGGCCATACCCTGGGAAGAAGATGGTCGGTGTGAGCCCTCCTGGGGGGCACGCGTCCCCTTCTCCCAGCCTTGAGCTCAAGGAAGTGACACCGCCCCACTGTCAGCGGGAGCTGTCAGCGAAGGGTGGTGAATAACGCTGTCTTGCAGCTAGCCAAAGCTTTGCCCTGGCTCCTCCTTGCAGAGCTCCTCCTCTAAAATTACTCAGCTCTCGTGGAGAGCTATGCAGGAGAGAGGGAGGTTCATGCAGAGCCTGAAGATGAAGGGTAATGGGGTGTCAAACTGAGCAGGAGAAGGACATGAGATGACCTTGCATGCATTTATCCCACCTCACACACAGCAGCAAAGGGGAAATACGCCACCAGCAAGCCTGTACCTGCTGTGTGCAGAGATGGGATGTGCCTCCTATATAGGTCTGATCTTCTAACACCCAAAGGCAGCAGAGGAGCCTTCTGAAGGATGCTAAAACATTAGTGTCCTGCTGCTTGTCCCTGCTTGTGTCCCCTGATGCTCTCACTGCTATTGCGTGCTGGGGTGAACACTGCTGGCATGGGGTGCTTCCCTCCATGCGCTTTTGAAGAAAGCCCTGGTCAGCCAGAAAGCAGAGACCTGCAAGACTTATAATGAAGATTTGGTGCAATTACTCCAGTTTCTACCTGGGGCTTGCAGGAGTTTGGCATGCAGAGCTTGCAGGTGAGCAAGAAGTACCTTTATAAAGACACCTAAGAGTGGCACTAGCAAGGCAGCTCCCAGCCCAGGAAGGTCTCTGCGGCTCCCTTGGCTGACAAAAGCCTCTTGTTCCTGCATGCTGCTCATCCCACCTGTCTCCTTTATTTTGCCTGTCTTCCCCCTGCAATCTGGCAGGCTCCAGACCTTTAATTCTTCTCCCTTCCCTGAGCTGTTATCAAAGCAAGCTGTCATTAAGAGCATTCCTCGGTGCTGGCTGAACCCGGGTCTGTATCTTTAGATGCAGGTGGTTTTTCTGCTCGGTGAGATGGGCTTTCATCCCCTTAAAAACCAGGGATAAAATCTTCTCCCCCAGCTCATACAGCCCAGTGATGAAGAGCGGCATCGCAGTTTGTGCAGAGCACCTAGTTAAGGGTGAGTTATATTTTTTAAGAAGGAAAAAGATAAATCCTGTGGCATAGAATAAGGGTGCTCTTTATGGTATTAATTACATACATTTGCCTCTTTGTAGGTCTGGAGATAAGACTGCTGCCCTTTCTGGGCAGTTACGTCAGCTACCATAAGTGACATGCCATAAAACTCTCTAGGGAAGCAAGAAGCTGCATGAAAACCACCCAAGATTGTCTGTATTAAACTCAATTTCTCATTATTTCACTCTGCTGCTCTCTGTTTAACCCTAGAAGGCTGTATTGACGCTGGAACAAAGCTCACTCGAGAATTACTGCAATGATAGAAGCTTCCTTGCAAACTTTTCATGCTAGCAAGCACCTATTAGCGATGGGGAATTTTGCCAAAGTTCATTTGAAACAATTTCTTTTCTGTGTTAAGAGGCAAGAGGTGAATCTCCCTTTCCACCTGAGGAGAATGGCAAGGAAACAAAACAAGTGACTTTGTTTTGATTCAATGGAAAATAGAATTTAGAGGAAACTTTCTTCCTTTTTTTTGTTGAAAAAGGAGTGTACAGAGTAAAACCCTGTGCTCACTGGCTAAGGGACTACGGGAAAAGCCCTCTGGACATCTCATGTGGCTGGTAGTCACCCTTCTGTGGCTGTTCTCTGCCCTGGGTTGGTGAGACCCAGCTTAGGGTTACAGCCAGCTCTGCAAATCCAGGATGCTGCTCCGGCAGAGTTACCGATGCCTGCTCCAGGTGTGGATAAGGGTGCTGCTGCCTCACAGCACACAGCATCCCTGTTCCTTCAGCCTGCGCTGCCAATGAAGCAGAGGAAGCTCATTCTTCATCTGGAAACTTCCCTGACTTCCCTGGTCTGGGACTGACTGACTGAGCATACCCAGGAGAAACCTTTAAAGCAACTTTCCATCTGATTTCTGTGAGTTAAGCCCCAGCAGAGTGCACCTGCATGCCAGAAAGCTTCTGTTGACATAACTAGAATAAGTTTGATTTACCTCACTGCAAACTCAAATCTCTGAAGTCACCAATACTTCTGTGCAAAATGGATTTAGCAAATTTTCCCATGCAGGCTTTGAAAGTCTGAGGTGTAACCTGAAATGGGGCTGCTTAGATGCTGGATTTTGGGGATGTTTACTTTGATCCTGGTAAAGAATAACTCAGCAATTGAGGGAGCAGCCTGGGGAACAGCTGAGGTGCTACAAGTCCTGTTCTCATGCCTAGAGGCCACACGAAGGGGCAAAGAAAGCTGAACCTGCTCAGATTCAATAGAAAGAGCTGGAGATTAATCTAGGCAAGCATTTCTCTTCAATCGACTGTAAAAATCCTGTTGGCAGGTTTAGTCTCCAGATAGAGCTTAATATTTTCTGACAGCTGTGTCTAGCAGCAGGTATTTGGGACCAGCTTGCCTGATCTTACACCTACCTAGAAGGTGAGTACCGAAATGGCCACAACACAGATCATTTCTCACTCCCTAATTGAGGATTAAGCATCGCTGCACCCAGGAAATTGTTTTGTCAGCCAGACACCCCTGTACCCCCATCTCCACGTCTCCTTTCTCCTTCCCGTGGGCAATGGGTGTGTACATGGTGCGGAGGCAGCTCCGACCAACGTTAACCAGCTTCCCCTACAGAGCCCACTGGTTTAATGTAAATCAACTTAAAGGTAATCTGTTTGCCGGGTACGGCGGCAGCAGCCCCAGATCAGTGATACTGCACTTGAACCGCCTGCTCTCACTGTTTCCAAGAAGGAACCTGACAAATCTGTTTATGAGGGTGACTCAGTTGTTTATAATTAGCAGAAAAGTGGACTTTATCTAAGGAGCATCCTTTCAAACTCATGTTTTATGGGCATAAACACTAGTAATAAAAAAAATGAAACATGAGGTGGCAGAGTAGATATTTGTGCTGGAATGCAACAGCAAGGGCTTGGCTTTTGCCACTCAATAAATTGGTATCTCTGCAGTATTTTTAACTGGGGGGATTGTGGTATATTTATGGTCGGGGGATAAGCCTTTTGTTTCCAAAGGAAAACAGTAAAAAAAGAAAAGAAATGCATATCTTTGGGGATGGAGCTACTGAGAAGTGTTGTTTAAGACTAACTTCCTGGGAAATGAATGATGTTTAATGATGTCTAACTGATGTTTAAGCTTGTCTAAACCACAAGCTCTAAGAAGATCCTAAAACCATTAAAGACGTTTGCTTAGCTTCTGCAGGGGTGCAAGCAGTGAACAAGAACCACAGTTAATCAGCTACTCGGAAAAAACAGGACCCCAATGCTACCCATGTAAGCCTGCAGTATCTAGCCCTGCAATTTTTGGACACAATGCTTTAAGTACTTTCAGATTCAGATTTTTTTTCCCCCCAGATAGTGGTCATGCACCTACCTCCCCCATTAACTTGTCTAGTATTGAGCCCAAAGCACTCCTCTGCTTTTAGGAGCCTCCTCCTACCTGCTAAAGTTCTCAGCAGTTCTGGCGTAGAAGCATGGCTGCTTGGAAAGTTCGTTTAAGCCAAGGTTACCAGAGAATACAAAAATCCCAACTGCAGAGACTTAACGCGTAAATACTGTTAGATTTACATAGATTTCGCAATGCAATCAGCCCTCCTCAAAGCTAAGGGGAAGAGAATAAGGGTCATTCACTCTGCAGCCAGAGCAGCTTGGGGAAATAAGGCAGCCATAAACAGAGACTGCTGTGGGTGAGACCAAGCGCTCTGCTAAGACTTTTGCAGCAGCTGCCCGAGAGGATGGGGGTAGGGCAGAAGGCTTCCTAAGTCTGCCTAAAATCTCTTCTCTTGGGCAGGGAGCTGCTGAGGGTGGTGCCACCCTCACCGGTGGATGCCCCTTTGTGGCTGGGATGCGGGGCCACTTCCCGGTGGGAGGATGAGAGTCCCAGGAGCTTGTCTGGGAAAGGCAGCTCGGAGATGGCGGGTCGGGGCTGGGGCCTGCCCTGCAGGTAATCCCCCAGTGGAGGATGCCTTTACCTTCCTGAAGCCTTGCTCTCCTCGGGGCGCTCCGATCCGTGGGGTCAGGGGCGACAGCCCCGTCCGGCTGCCCAAGCCTTTCTGCTCCGGGGGCAGATAAAAGTGAAACCACCTGGCGGCTGCCAGGGAGCAGTGTCAAAGGTGAGAGGCAACCAGAGATCAGTGAACCTTAGACCCGCCGGCGAGCCAGGCAAGGCGGGACCATGGGGCTGCCGTCACGGTGAGTGCGGCCAGTAGCCATGCCCCCCCGCATCCCCTCCCTCCCTCCCTCCTTCCTTCCCCGCTTCCTATGCTGAGGTTTGGCGGTGGGTGGATGGACAGATGGATGAATGGGTGTGGGTGGTTTTTTCCCCATGCCTCAGAGTCTGAGGCCAGCCCGGCTACCAAGGGCTTGGGGAGGAAAAGCAGCCCGCACCCCGCCATGGGGGTTTGAGGACTGGGGAGGGCTGGGTGTGGGGCTGGCTGGAGCCACAGCGTGCCAGGGATCTGGCCTTCTCTGGGTTTTTATAATACGGCAATTTCTGCTGACGCACATTAGACCTGGCTTTGGTCTTGTGCCAGGGTACAGGCTCAGATAACTTGGGCCCAGGATTGCCAAAGCGATTTGTTTTCAGGAGTGTGGCTGGTTTACCAGCTGACAGGAGATGGCACACCCGCTTCTCTTGCAAAGCGCTTTAGCAGATGAGCTGGGGAGGTGCAAAATGAGCAAAAACTGAGCACTTGGGCTTTTACTGCCTTTTAATTAACGTAATAGCTAGTTACCACAGGCAGCTGGGGCTTGGTGCTTCGGAGAAGGCTGCTTTTGTTAAAGCTCTAATATCTTGAGAGAGAAATCACAGCGTGTTAATGCATTGGGGTAACAGGTCTGGAGTGAGAACAGGAAGATGTGATAATTAAAAATCTAACTGAAGATAGTTTTTGTATTTCTGTCACTCATCTTGTCATAGTCAGTGTCTTTCCTTCAAGTAACAGCTCCTAAAGTTTTCTGTAAGAGAAACAGAGTTTACAAAATCTAGTCCTAATAGTTATAGGGAGCAGGGTGAAAAGCAGGAGTCCTATAAGCAATCTTAAAAAACATGTCATCCCAGTTTTGAAATGAAGAGCATGTCTTGTGACTTCCAAGGCCTGACTGCTGCAGCTCGATTACTTCCCATTTCTATGATGAAATGCCATGTACAGACGCCTGAGAGTTGCACAGATTTCATATGCGAGCGGTGCCCCCACCAAGTGGAATCACTGTGAGAGGTTTTGGTCTGTGAGCCAAATGAAAGTGTTTCCTTTTGTTTGGGAATGTGTCCATGCACGAATTAGCACCATCTCAGCAAAACTGGCTTGAGTGTACCCACATACGCCTCCAGCCTGAGAGCAGATCTTACCCTACATGCAGCGGGGTTTTTTTCAGAGGAAAGTGTTTGCCTTCCCATCAGCTCTGCAGAGGCTAGAACAGGATTTGAGGATCCTTTGAAGGCGACTCCTAACAACCCTATGAAAACCCAAACCCTCTGAGCATGGTATAATTTTTCAGCACAGAAGCAGTTTATGTGCTCCCATTCCTCTCCCATAGCTTGTTTCACCAGGCTGTGCTGTGAAATGAGCTGACTTAAAGCCTTATTTTTTTCCAGGGCTTTGGATAGATTAGTTCTTCAGTGGGAGTCTCAGTGTGACCCTGTGACCAGTCACACTAGCACAGCAGAGGGGTAGAAAGGTGTTTCATGGTTTGGGAAGGGCTGGGGGCATGGATACCTTAGGCTGGGATTACTGCAGCAAGAATCCTTGCCCACAGCAATGAGCAATGCTGAAAGGCAGTCTGCTCCCATTTACTCAGTTTTGGACCTACAAGCTACAGTAACATCATGCACCTAAACTAAGCATCTAATTCTTAGTAGAAAACAAGGCTCTCAGTCTTGGCTGGAAGGCTTTGAAGCCTTATGAAAGGATTGTTTTGTGGCTGCTAAGAGAAACTTCATTTCCAATTTCACTGCTGCAATAAGCACCCATCTCGTACTCTGTTATTTTCATACCAGTCTCACCTGCCCGAGCAGATGCTACATCTCAGATGCCTTTGTTAAGGGCTTTTATAAAAGGAGACGGTGTCAGTAAGATGCCCGCATGAAGCGCTATGGCCTGACTGGTGTAAATGCCCCTGAGTCCTCTGGAGCCCAGGGGAGCGTGCACCTTGCATGGGCTGGGGCATCTGCCTCCCGGGTGGGCCCTTCTCCGGCTCCTGGTGAGCCAGACCCCACTAGAGGGCACAACTCATCTACGATTTAAGAAAACGGGGATGTCTGCTCCCAAGTCTCATTTCTGAACTGGGCAACCAAACAGACACCAGTCTGTGAGGGTGACGAGAGAGACGGACTGAGGTCTCCTGCCAGAACTGCATCTGGACAGCCAGCTTTTCTTTGGGTGGGCTCTGTTCTCCAAACAACTGGGACATGAACCTTTGCGATAAACACTGTTGCAGTGTCAGGAAGCCAGAGTTTTTTCCCACGAGATCTTAGTCTGCTTGCCTGCTTCTTGAGCATGTGAATGGATATTCTGTCCTGGATGTAGATATATAATAGATATGCTGTCCTGGATGCTCAGGATCAGACTTCCTTCAGCAGCAAATGGTTTGCGAATAAAGACTGTGGCTGCATCAAAACTGGATCGGTAGAGCACCAGAGTGACCTGCACAAAGCTAGGGATGCACCTTGCTCAGCTGTGCTTGTGCAGTAAAGGGTTCCTTACCTGAAATAAACTTTACTGGTAAAAACTGGACATTGGTGTTTTTCCGAGGTTAGGGATTGCATTTTATTTTATGCTTGCCTGATATAACTATGTCACAAGAATTTGCAGGACAGGTCTGGCTGCAGGGGTGGTATGGATCAAATACTCCAGCCCAGCAATGCATGATCTGAGCACCTGGAACCCCCTCGTAGACCTTCCCCCACTGCTCCACCTCAGAATTTTTCTTTGATTTTTAACTGTGAAGCACATGGTGACATTTCAGTAGCGCACATGAATACCAGAACAGGTCAAAATAAAACTCATTGAGTAAACATGTGAAAATAATTCCAATAATCTTGTATTTCTGGCACTGCCTGCTGCGTTTCTTTGGGCAGGTTGCCTCTCCTTCCCTCTTTCTCTGAGTAAAAGGAGGCACAAGGACAACGACACTTCTGGAGCAGTTTGGGAGCTCCTGGAGGGCTCTTTTTCGGTGTTTGTGTAGCGCTTGGTTCCTCGTGACTCTGACTGCTGTGAGGAAGCATTAGCTTATCAATGTGAGCACTGTAAATCATCCCTTGCTTAAGGAAGAGCAGTTGGGTGGGAAAGGCAGCAGGGTCTGGTATATAAGGGCACTACTCTGACTTGAAAAATGAGACTAAAATCTCGGCTTTGCCATTTGTCTGCTGTCTGCCTATGGGAAGAGTTATTTTGTCTCTCCTGACTTGTTTCTCCCACTCCCTTTGGCTCATCCACTCTGTTTACGTGTGCTCCCCAGCATGCTCTGTGCAGGGTGTCCAATCTCCATCAAGGCTCCCACACTGCTGAACCAACACTAAGACCTCATATTGCTCAGAAATTGTTAACTGCTTAGCCCCAGTTTTAGCATTTTTGGACTCCTGGGATCCCTGAATACCCTGAAGTTGTTCCCGATGGGTCAGTTTTCATCTGAAATGCTTCTGTTTCTTCTTATTTAGCGTGTTTCAAGAGTCCAGCTGTGGTCTCAGCAGTCCTACCCAGCTGAGCACTGTTTGTGCCACTTGCTTGGGCACCTCCAGGCGCTTGTTTTCTGCTCGGATCACAGCGGCATTGCACCATTTCACATGGGGACAGGTGGCCGTGATCTCACTCCTGAATTTGGCTGGTCTGACAAGGAACAGATACCCAAGTGTGTTTCAGCTGCCCAGATTATACCATGAGCACTGCTGTCCACATTGCTTCTTGCTCTCTGACTGGCCAAAGAAAAATGCCTGAAAGCACAAGTGGCTTTTCTTTTTTTATTTTCCCTGCTGCTGGTGGTGGATGTGGAGGAGCAGAAAAAATATGTTATTTATGCTGGATGGGATTTGTGAAACTTTTCTGGCCTAAAGCACAGAGCCAGGATTTGCTAGAGCTGCTTTAAAGTTACACCTGTACAGACTGAATCTGCTGCAACAGGGATAGAGCAGTATGAGCTCAGTAGATATGGTGGCCTTGTTGCTTTTTCAGAAAGCCTCATATCTATAATACATGTGCACACGTATGCAGGCATTTTAGAAAGTATGGGGTGTGTATTTGATAGCGTCTGAATCCTGCTGTTGTCCTGTGCCGTGGTCCGGTGGCTTTAGGACTCTGGGCTGCACTGAAAGCCCACAGTGGCCACAGGCCACTGCTGACCTGATGTAAACCCTCTGCTGCTGCAAACCACTCTATATATAGGCTCTGATGGGCTGCCTCTGTATCGCCAGGCTTTCCGAGAGCGTCGCCCATCATCTTGATGCTGTTGCAAAGCCAACACTGTGTCTATTGTGAGCTCTGGCTAGCTGGACAGAAGTGAGGTTATGGTCAGATTTAGACAACTGGCGATGGGCATGCAGAGCCCAGAATTAATGATCATAGAAATGTGGCTTTCGGTATGACCTCACCTGAGTGATTTTGGTTCCTAGATCAGCTGTAGGACAGACAACTTGTCTCTCTGCACTGCCAGCTTCAAAGGGACCAGTCACTTGTGTGCGAGTATATGTAGCACGCCTTGCTTTTGGGATATAACTATTTCGGTTTAGTTGGTATTGCTATAAATGAGCTCACTTATCAGAGTCCACCTGGGGTCCTGACCCTGCTCTTGCAGAGCGGCTCTCCTCACTGTGCTCCTTTGAGCAGGGCTCCAAAATGCTGCGTGTTGGTCTGGGGAGCCCCCAGCCTGCTTTGAGAGAGGTGGGCCGGCTGCCTCTCGCTGAGCAAGCCAGCCTGGCCCTTGTCAGCGGCCAGCAGATTCAGGGCCACAGAAATAGGCTGGGTCTCTTCTAGTTTTAAAAGCCTATTTGTTTCAAGAAGAAACATCTGAAACCACGGTAAGCAAAGTGAATTCAAAATACTTGGTCCATCCAGAGGTCACAACAAATTATGTTCTCAGAACCGTTTGCCATACCTGTGCTGTTAAACATGTAATCCTTGTTTGCATGATGGTTCTTCTAGAAAACATGGGTAAAAAGTTAATCACAGAGGCTTGGAATGGAAATGCTTTTTCTAAGCATCCTGGTATTTGCTGTTTCTCCTTTTCTGCGCCTGCAGTAATGTCATGAACTGATGCAATAAGATGAACTGGAGTTCAACTCCTGAAGCTGAGGATCCACGGTAGCCTGAAGACCCAGGGCAGCCCACTAGTGATCATACAGGCAAGGTTTGTCACTGCTGCAATGGAGCATTAAAAGATCATTTTGTCAGTTGTGAGAGGAGGAAGGGCTGTGCCTTTGTTAATGAAAAAAGATTGGGCTCCTCACTGTTGCCCTGATAAAGAGTTAAGAAATATTTTGAGGATTGGTGGAGTTGTTAATGATGAACAGATCATTTACACTGAGCCTGCCGTGAATTGCTTCAGGCTTCTAAAATGCTAGTCTTCCTGTATTAATTGTTAACATCACTAAAACACTCCAGAGATTGCCTTGGAAACATTAAACAAGCTTAATATTAATGGCTCCCAGATGACGTGATGGTGAACATCAGCATGTGCTAAAGACTGAGGAGGGAAAATAACTACTGAGTACAATAAACATTTTAAGTATAGTGGGATTAAATTACAAAAAGAATAAAAGTGTGAACCACAAGAAAGGCTTTCCTATTGCACTGCCTACTAGCCATCTGAAAAGACAGGTAATATTGTTTACACCTTTGAAATTACACTTTACACAATAAATAGCCTTGAAGCATAGGGATGTGCTGAGGCGGGAAATGTCTGCCACCCACCTCCTTACTCTTGAGAGGAGCCATGCTTTGGCTAGAGACTGTTACAGGCAGTTGCCTACCCACACTCGTTACGTGCTAGCCACAATCCCTTGCGATTTCTCAAAACGTGTTTAAGAGTTGCTATGAACAGCCCCTGCTGAGGGTGCTGGAGGAGGGGGTGGAAAGACGTATGAAAAGTAGTCAGTGCTCCCTTTTAGTGCATGGAGTGGTTCTTGCCATATGTCTAATAAGTAAATTGCAGCTTTTGTGAAAGGTACGTGTGGCTTTCTCTAGTAAAAAATATATGCATAGAACCTTTTGCTTATCCCAAACTTCATGTTCTCTTTTACTCAGCAGAGCTTGGCCAGGAGGACCCCGCTCCGCCAGTCCAGCCCACCTTGCCAACAGAGCTGCGATGGAGAGACCTTGGGCTCTAGCTTGGGTACCTGACTTCAAAGGGAGAGCCAGCTCCCGAAGGGTATGGAAATGAAGGAAACAGTTCTGTGAAATAAGAGACATATTGTTATCTAACAAGGTGCAGGTTTTGCAGCGTTTTACATGATTAAAGCACTTAAGGGCTCTCTTCCACGTGCATGGTCTGGTGCCTACCATGAGCTCTGTGTGCCGCTTTTTTGCCAGTGGGGATATCAAGTTTGGGATGGACCTTGACCTCGCCCATAAACTTGGCCCATAAACTGACCAGCTGGCTTAAGCTATTAGTCTGGGACCGGCACACACTTACAGAGTGATCACACATGTTCCCTTAGGAAACTAGGCTAAAAAAGGCTGTAGGCGGTACCTTTCTATGCGAAGGGCTATAGAGAAGCTCACTGACAGCCGAAAGTTGCTCCCAGCTCAGTAATCTCCCCCAGAAGTGTTTCATCTGTCTGTGTTTGTGAGACAGTTGTAATGAATGCAACTGAAAACGGTTTGCCAGTGCTTGGAAAGAGAAACATTTAAGTAATGCTGTCTAGCACAGACTTGGAAAGCTCGTGTGGGTGTGAATATAATTTTATTTTCCCTGAAGTCCCCACCCAGCTTTTGGATGTATAGTACAGACACGTTCATAGGGCATTTTATGATGGATTTTGCCTCTCCATGCTTTGCAACAGACTGGTGGCCACATCGTAGTCTTGCTTTTTTCAGGTCATGTCTAAATTTTTTTTCAGCTGGTTTTCGGTCTCATGCACTGGGTGTTACAGGCATGGTCTGTAAAGGCACAAAAATAGAAATTATTTCATCAGTAGGAGCCTGAGCAACCTCATTTAACACCAGCCACTGCTGGAACAGTAGTAAAGCAGTCAGTGTTATGCAGAGGTGAAATGAGTCATCTGTTGCCCATAAACTAGGAAGGAACAAAGATGCCTCGGGGGGGGGGGGAACCATTATCTGCTCTTACCTAGAGCAACTCCTTTTATAATTGAAAAACGTATTAAAAATTATTTTGGGAATTTCTAATTAGTTGAGTTGAGCCACTAATGTGCTCAGGATGTTTCAGAAACTTAAACTAGTAACTGCCCCAAAAAAGACCACTGCAGAGAAGTGTCTTTCCTGCCTTTCCCCTCTGCCACCACAGCTACAAGGTCGGGGAGGATGAAAACTTCTGTAGAAATTGAGGTTGGGCAACAAAGGTGGTGCCTGTCAGTCCCTGAGGAGATGCCTTCTTCTAACAGTGCCCAGCCCTACATGGCTTAAGGCTGGAAACCCTGCAGTAAGTAGCTATATATTGAGTAGCTCTCCTTAGGGAAATGCACAACTAGGAAAGGCAGAAGGCAAAAGAAAGGAAAAGCAGAGACTTGTGGCTGAGGCCGTTCTGTTGCTGCCTCTGCCATCTGTTTCCAGCCCAGTCCTTGGCAAGCCATTCAGCCAGCTATGGAAGTTGGTGGTTTCTAGATGCAAGCACACATTTTGCTTTCCGTCCAGTTTGGGGTATTCAATGCTTTATTTATTTATTTATACATGCAGCTGAAATGAAAGGGTTCTGCGGCAACTCATTGTGTTTGGGAAAAAAGTCTTCTTTTAATTGTTTCTGCAGTCAGAGGGAAAACTAAACACTGGAGAATTTGACAACAGTTGCCTGACTGTTTTGTTTCTTTATTGATGGAGAACAGAAGAGCTAATTCCTTCACATTTCTACAGGGAAGGATCAGAAGGGTTTTAGTGCCGTGATCATTAATGCTGGGGAAAAGCCTACAGGAAAATTGCAGAGCATGGTAACTGCTGCCGGGCTGGGATGGGGTGCAGTAACTAACGGATTAATTGGCTTGGGGGTGCACAGCGAGGGAAATCGGGCTGGGCAGATGAGTCAGTCCCACATGCCATTCATCAGTCACTGTGCATGGAAAAACAGGAATGCTAGGGATGCCAGAAAAATGTGTTATGACTTAAAATCAGATGCACCAACTCTAACATGCTGTAACATCTGAAGTGTTTTGTCTCTGTTTCCTCTAATGTTTTGTTACCAGTATCTTCTTTCACTTCCCAGTTTAGGCAAACTTCATTATTTCAGGAAACTATAATGACCTGCCTTCCTGCCCTACTAGTGATTATCACAGCTGGAATTTGAAATCCTTTAGCACCAGCATGGCTTATTTTAAGCCAGGAATTATTAGCTGACACTGCTCGTTTGCTGCTGTTCTGTGTAGGTGGGTGACCGGAGAGGTGACAGGAGACGGGTAGCGATGCACAGCTTCAGTTCATAATGCAGAACCACGAGACATCAGACACAGGTGCTCTTCTGTCTGACGTTAAGTGGTTGGAACCATTCCCTGAGAAGAGACGCAGCAATTTTTCATTTTGCTATAAAACAGGTGAGTGGAAAATACCTCTTCCCTGACAAGCATGAAAGATGGCTAGAAGCAGAGCACAGTTAAGTTCTGCTGTGCTTGAGAAAAGGGATGTTTGGCCTCCGATTTGCACTTTAGATTAATCTGGATGGATTTCCACAGGGACAACAAACGGCACCTCCTTCCCCCTCTTCCACTCCCGCTGAGGGAGTTAAACTGTGATGTGGTTTCACATAATCTTTTCCAAAATGATGTTGATATGCCATTTTACAGAACAGTATGACTAATTAGTGCAAGCACTTGGTCTGCTACAAACAATTGGTTGTTTTTAGACCATGTGTTGTGGCTGTCTTACTGCAGTCCAAAACAACTGGAGTTTAAGAAAACCTGGAGGGCCTGATTGGAAAATGTGGCTCAGCTTAACTCTGCAACATTTGGGATGGGAGTGGATGAGGCCACACAGCATGGAGCAGAAAAACCATGGGGAAAATCAAATAAGCAGACAGCGTCGGGCCCTTGTAGCAAGGCCACGTGATTCCTTGCTCTCGTGTCTACACGCCATCAGCAGGGCGACAACATCGGCACAATGGCAGGAGGAATGCTTTGATATATTAATCCCAAAGTGATGCAGAGCCAATTCCTCAGCTGCTTCAGCTGATGTAATGCATTGTTTTCGCCAAAGCCATCCTGATTTTGTCTGGCTGAAGGACTAACTAGTTCAGACTATTTTTTTGGACAGTTGTAGAGGCTGTATTCCCAAATTAAATATGTATATTGATCTCTTGCCTGCCTTCCGCCCAGGCTCTGGGAAGAAAAGGCGGGGGTATGCAGCTCTTGTCACTGTAATGCCCAAGCATCCCACAGCCTCGAATGGGTTTTATCCCCATAGCACTTGAGGTAGGAAACGAGGACTGTTTTAAGGCTAGGTGGAAGAAACGTATGATGTTTTTTCTTCTGAAAATAGCCTGGGGCTCTCTTAAAACTTAGCTTTTTTTTACACGGCAAGAGGGGAACCCAAAGGAGGTGGAACAGCCAGGTTTTGCAGCTCGCTGCAGTGCTGTGGCAGGCTGGGAACAGCGGACAGGAGCGCAGATAGCAAACAGCAGACCATAACAGGCCGTCTTTGTGGGCCGGGCGCAGCGGTCGGTTGCTGTTCAGCAGCCTAGGATAGGTTTGGCTCCCTGCAGCTACAGCTGCTGTGGAGCTGGCTTCACTTTGCTTCGTGCTGAAACTCTCTGAGCCGTGGCGTGTCTGCTGCTAATTAGATTAGGTCCACAGAGGCTGCATGGAGCGAGTTCCCATTTTTAGCCCGAGATGGGCAGTTTTCAGCGAGCTCAGTGTCAGTTTGCAAATTGCAGGTGAGTTCCCTGCTTGGCACGGGAATGGAGAGCTTACATGATTGCAGTGTTAGTCTGGGTGAAGGCTGGCTTACGTTCTCCAAACAGGAGCATCAGTGGGGCCAGAACGACCTCTCTGGGGCTGTTGCAGTGTCGGCCGTGATGGATATTCGTGTCCCAAATTTAGTGGCAGGGCAGAGAGCCCGCAGTGTTTGGGCTAGTGCTCGTTAAGGCAGACAGACTCTCAGTAAAATGCTTACCACAGACTTAACACACTTCACCCCGGCTACCCAAAAACTGCTTTTGGATGCATGTCCAGAACTTTGGCAAGAAACGTCTGATTTCCAGACTACAATTATATGTGGCCTGTTTAACTGTATGCTTTTGTGCTAACTTGGCTCTAAGCTTTACATAGCATCATCCTCACCCCTTTTCTCCAAAGTAGTTTATAGAAAAGAGATGCAGTTTTTCTGCCTTTGGCTAGACAAGCCAACCCCTTCTCATCTCAGGAAAGGTTCTCCTGCTGCTTATCCTAGGAGCTTTTCTCTCTACAGCTATGCACGTTTGAGTTCTTCTTAACATGGAAAAGCAGACTTGCGGGCACTGTTTTAGGTAAGTTTTAGGTAACTGTTGTGGATGGTTGTGCAATGGTATAAATATTTGCATCGGTAGACCCTTACCTGAAGTGCTCTAACATTAAATGTAATTCTTTGGTGTTTGTGTTGTGATGGTGGCACACAACCAACCTGTGACCAGTTTATAACCCCAGAACTTCCTCCTCTTCCCTCATTTACAGCGGATGAGATCATGAATTTAGTCCTTGACATGATATTTGCTGTCTGCTTGATTTCATTCCACTTGTTTCTCAAGTCCTTAACCTCTTCCCATTCTTGTCTGACTTTATCCTCCTTTATTGGTGATGCTTCATAACACTGTGTCACCAGCATATTTCATTAGTGCTGTCCTACTTGTGTCAGGGCGCTAATGAAAATATTAAATGAAATCAACCCCAAGGTTAACCTTTGAAAAACACCCTCCGAAGGAAGATTCTTCCTCAGCCTTGAAAGGGATCCAATTCTGAGACCCTGAGATCCCCAAAGTGGCATCTTCAGTGACCTGTGAAAAATTTACAGATGAAAAACTATCATCTCTCACAACATGCCAAGGTGACTAGAGGAGGCCCATAAGTCACTGAGGGGTTTTGGCAAGATGAAGACAACGAATAAGCCCTCTTCAGAAAAACCATGTTTGGTATAGCAAGTAAGTTGCTGTTGGTAAAAAGCGAACAAGATAATCGTCTGCTGCTGTTGTAGGATGGTTTTTTTTTTTCCAGTCCTCCGAAAGCTTGGCTTGGAAGCCCACCACTTTATGGACCGTATTCTCCTTGGTCAACCCAAGCTCATTGATGTCTTTTCTGGACCACCTGGGAAGACAGTTATCAGTTTGATACATGGCTTTGCTGTGATGAGTTGCTGTGTAACTACAAGCCCCAGGCCAGACATGACGAAGCTAAGCAAGGTTCCTAGCGTGCCAGAGCTCCACTGATGCAAACAGTGACTCTGCTGACTTGAAGAGATGAAGTAACAGTAATGAATCTCATCCGAACAAAATCTGCATGGACACTACCAGTCTTCTGAGCCCTGTCTTGACACTGCTCAAATGTGGCAACAACATCTGAAAGCTTTTCACAGGAGGCTGGATTTGCTGAAGAGGATTATCTTGGGCTCCTTAAGAGGTGTAATAAAGTACAAGTCCTTTAGTTGCACCAGTGGGGTTTTTTTCTGTAGTATTTCAGTGCCAGCACATACTTGTCTGTGATGTAATTTTTTTCCATTAATAAATCCACAGACCCTGCTGGATACCACTGCTGTTATGTTTGCAAAATGTTACAATGCTAATGGAGCTCTGCTCATTTCACATATCGTGACAATATGAAATATTGGCCTCCTAGGTATGCAATAGGCCTTTCCAAGGTATTTAAGCGTTCTGCTCTCCTTGGACTAATGGACATCTTGTTAAAGCTGTCAGACTTCACTTATGGTTTGGCAGATGCAGTGATCTTACAGTGTAGCAGAGAGGTGCTCTTGTGTTTTCTTTTAACATCGTCAGCTAGCCACCGGATTCCCCTATCCCAGGGCTTGCCACTAATAGAGGAGTAATCATGTTTTACTGCACAGAGTATAAAACCATCCATTTTATTATGTAAAAGCGGTCTGTTGAGTACACGAGCAGCAGCAGTTTTCACAGCTGATTGCTTGTTCTGATTCTCAAGAGTGAGGTTTTACAAGATGACTTGGTTTAAGAGCAGCACAGAGGGAAAATTTTATCTTTGGGGTGTGCTCTGCATCAAATGGCCTCCTTGTACACAGGATATTGGAGAATGAGGTACGTACTAAGCACTTAAAATAGAGCCCTTTGAAACTGGCACAGGGTATTCAGTCTTGTCTGGGTATCATTAATCACAGTTATGACTCTCAGACAAAACGAGCCTCAACTTCATGCTGCTTGTTAAAATAAGAAATGTACATTTCAGTATTTCATTTTCAGCTGCACTCACTACACTTCATAGCATAGCCAAAACTAACGTATTTGAATCATTATTTCACATTTATTTGGACAAATTCTGTATGTATAATATTTTTATAGCAAGATGGCTTATTTTGACTATATTAAAAGAAAAAATTACTATAAGTGTCTGGAATGCAAGAAAAAAGAAGGAATTCTTACACTGCAGCGCATGTTCAGTGTGTGATTTGAAATCTGACTGTAGGCACCCAACAGCTTCTTCTCTTCCAAATTCTCTGCTTTATTTTTTAAGTTTCTTTCTTTCTTTTCTTTCTTTTCTTTCTGTCTGTCTGTCTGTCTGTCTGTCTTTCTGTCTTTTCTTACACAGCCCCCTCCATAGTAGGTTTTCGGACATAAACCTGTCTAGCACAAGCCTCGGTTTGGCTGTAAGGCCAAGCCTCTGTGAGGCTTTCAGCCAGTAAGGCAAACAGCACTCATGCAAATCTTACTGCACCACTGAACTGGAAATTCCTTGCATGGATACAGTGATGCAGCTGCACAGGTGGCTGAAATCCCTGGGTAACATGGACCTAAAAATAAGGCACTGCCTCGCCTCTTCAGCCAGAATTCCTCAAAGGGCAGAGGCAAATGCAAGGATAAGGGCTCAGGGAACAAGTTATGCAGAGCCTGAAAGGGTGATACTGCTAAGCCAGGTCTTGGGGAGGTGAGGTTGGAGCTGAGGTGGCTGAAGAAAGGAAGCCTGCGGGATATCTAGGAAAGCCAGACACAGCAAGGCTTTGCCTCCATAGCAGGGTCAGAGTTCACTTTTAAGGCCCCTGCGCTGCCTTGCAGAGCAGGTGCTTTTTTTCCACTCGTGTGGGGTCAGAGTAAGCTTGATGCCAAATCTCAGGGTGTGAGACACTTGCTTTTAATGCCCAAGTAAGGTGAGGAACTCATCTATCTGCTTCTGCTGACAAAATAATAATTTGTTTCTTGTAAAGATAAATAGTCCCAGGCATAAGAAGCAGTATCAATGCAATACCACTACCCAGTCATCAGAAGAGCCATGGTTCCCAAAACAACTGTAACGTGAGTGGTGAGTGCATGCACAGCCCAAATGCTGTCTGAAAAAAAGAGAGAGTGTTTGGCTGCTCTAAGAGGGTCGTAGACATTGAACGAGAGCTGGAGCAATGGCAGGGTGAAGGAAAGGGTGGGCTTCAAGTTCCCTGTTGAAAGTGATGCTAAACAGGAAAAAACCCTCAAAAATGTCGGGATTTCTATTCAGGCTGCAGACCCCAGGGCTGAGAAGAGGGGACCTGCCTGGCGGGGTGGCTGATCAGGACTTCGTTAGGAGCTCTCAATTACTCATCTACTCTGAAGTCAACAGCTGCACCTCAAAGGTCTGCACAATCTCTCGCCAAGTTTGGACGACAGTGTTTCCACGTGCGGTGCTGGGTGCTGGCAGGCACTGCGCTGCGGAGGAGAGGAGGGCAATCACACGGAGACAATCACTTCAGCACAGGCACCAGCTATAAATATAGCACCTTGATGTCACCCGTATAAAAAGCAACAAATGAGAATTAAATAGTTTCTGAAGAACAAGTACCAGCCTGGGACCGATGGAGGGCATCTATCCCCTCTTGGGGAAAGGGATTCTGATAAAAGTAGGGTTTTTTTCTTTTCCTGAAACAGCCACCGATTGCTTTATTCTCTGATACATGCCCTCATGGGAAGGGATGGTATATTAAACTGCTTGACACAGTTTTGAATTTGAGGATGACCCAAATCTTGGTCATTGTACATGAAAACTGCCAGACAAACATTGGGCTGACCAGAGCGGGCAGGCGGTGCCTTTTACCTTTATCAAGTTTGAATCAATGGTAAAATTAAGTCGTAAAGATTAAATGCAGCTTGCTGGTCTTTGTCAGTAAGGGGGGTGAGGTTCGCAGCCCTTTTTTTGTCACACGTCTGCATAACACATTTGGTATCCTCAGCTTCAGAGACTTATAACTCATATTTAAGGAATTATTGTGAAAATTGAGGTACAAGGGCTGTGACAGGAGTCCCAGGGAAGACTTGCTCCTTGTCAATGTAAATTAATTAAGCACTGATGTACTTGACACCAGAATTAATCACGTCCACTTATACTTAATAGGAAAATTCATGGCTGAAGGGATCCCCCGGAGCTAGGAGGCCAGGTGAGGGCTCACAGCACAAGGAGATGGGTTTCTGGCCCACTCCTCCCGTATTTGTGGCAGAGAAACCCGCCAGGTTCACAGTTAGTGAGGTTTCGATGCCCTTTTCCCCGATTTCAGGGAAATTTTCCTCAGCTTTGCTGACAGGAGGCCTCGGGAGGGGAGGTCACCGGAGGGCTGGGAAGCCCGGGGAGCCTGGGGCTGCGCCCGGCCAGGGGCGCGGGTGCCGCGGGGAGGGGGTCCCCGGCGGGGCTGCCCACGGCTGAGGGGGCTGCTGCGGAGGAAGGGGTGCGAGGGCAGCGGGCAAACCGGCCGCCGTCCCGCGGTCGGGGGGCCGGTGAGGGGCGTGAGGCGGCGCCCGGCCCGGCCCCTCAGGGCGGGGGGCGACGGCGCATGCGCGCGGCGGGGGGCGGCGACGGCCGGGCCCTTCACGCCGGCGCCGGCGAACAGCAGAGGCGGCGGCGGCAGCGGCGAGGGTCGGGGCCGGCGCCGGCGGGGAGCGGCGGCGGAGCAGTTCCGCCATGGGGACGCAGGGCGCCGGGCGAAAGCGGCTGCCGAACCGGGAGCGCCTGACGGCGGAGGACGATGCGCTCAACCAGATCGCCCGCGAGGTGAGCGGCGGGCGGCGACTCCCCCCTTCCCCCCCCTTCCCCGGGCTCCCCCAGCCGCCGCGCACGCGCCCCCGGGCACGGCGGCGACTCGAGGGCAGGTTGATGGAAGGCGAAATGAAAACCGCGCTCATCTCGGCGGTGTCGGCCTGTTTTGTGATCATCTAGGGCACCGCTGAAGCGCTTAAAGTGTTTGTCCGTGAGGGAAACGGGGTGCGGTGCCAGCCCGGGCAGAAATCCCGCCCTGCTCCAGCCCCTCCGTGAGGGGACGTTAATTGTCTGCCGCTGTCGAGGCTGGTGGTAATGAGTGAGAACGGGAAAATGGGCCGCTCGGGTTTCTTATGGATACCTATAAATGATAAAAACGTAAACCAGAAGACTGCAAGATGATGCTAGGCATAGGCATAAGTGTACAATCTAACTTGGAAACTTGCTTATATTTATATTTAATGAGTTAGGCTTGCTGCTCCCTAGACACTGCATTGTGCTTGATCTGACTTTGAACAGTTAAAGCCAGCTGATGGCTGTTTTCTTTCTGCCTCCTTATTCTTACTTGTTGTGTACAGTTGCATTTGTTCGGTGGTGAATAGGATGACATGAATTCGGTTTTTATCTTTACTAAAGCTGACACAGGTTGTTCTGCAGCCTTCCTCCCACAGTCTTCTGATGGGCGAGATGGGGAAACCCCAACCTGAGATAGGGATGAGTGGCCGGGGGGTTGTTCTTCACGGTGTCTAAGCTGCTCCGACGCTGGCTGCTGCTGAAGGTGGTCATCCTCTTCCCCTAGCGTGGGTTATGTGTGTCTCCTCCCCGCCTCAAGTTGCTCTGACCCCAAGATAGATTACAAGATAAATCGCTCTTTTAGAAGAGATTTAAGTCTCTCTTGGTTTCCTTTCCTGAATCATGGTTGCAGCAGGATCAGGTGAATGCCAATGTGCAGCTTCTTTTTGGTGGCAACTGGCTGTTCGATTCAGTTAGCTGTAACATTGTGCACCTCGGATACTATCACTAATGGCAGCCCTGACATGGGAAGTCTTTACTATTCTTGTGTACCATTTTGAAGTTGTTTGTAGCATCTTTGGAGTACATGCATGTTGTGGTTTAACCCCAGCCAGCAGCTAAGCACCACACAGCTGCTCGCTCACTCCCCCCACCCCAGTGGGATGGGGAAGAGAACTGGAAGGGTTACAGTCAGAAAACTCGTGGATTGAGATAAGAACAGTTTAATAATTGAAGTAAAATGAAATAGAATAGTAGTAATAGCAGTAGTAATAATAATATAATAATAAAATAATAATATACAGAGCAAGTGATACACTATACAATCGGCTCACCACCTGCCGACTGATGCCCAGCACATCCTCGAGCAGCGATCACTGCCCCCTGGCCAGCCCCCCCCCAGTTTATATACCGAGCATGACGTCATACGGTATGGAACAGCCCTTTGGCCGGTCTGGGTCAGCTGTCCTGGCTGTGCCCCCTTCCAGCTTCTTGTGCCCCTGGCAGAGCATGGGAAGCTGAAAAGTCCTTGACCAGCGTAAGTACTACTTAGCAACAACTAAAACGTCAGTGTGTTATCAACATTATTCCCATACTAAATCCAAACCACAGCACTATACCAGCTACTAGGAAGAAAAATCAATGCTATCCCAGCTGAAAACAGGACAATGCAGTAGACTAATTTATGCGTGAATGATTTGGATAGTGTGTTTCCAGACGTCTCATTTTTGTGGCAGTATGATGAGAAGATGGGAAAGTTTCTAAGGGATGGAGTTTGAGGTAGGAGGACAAAAATGTCTCACGTCCTGGACATAAGATAGCAAGTAAGAGTGGTTGTGCTGTCTATTGGAGTTTGAGTCATGATAACATCCTAGGAATTGCTTTGGGATGAGGGTTTAAATTCCACAACTGTGTTCTGGCTGTGCTGTCATTTGATCAAGGAAGACATCAATCTGTAACAGGGGGCCTAGGTTGTCCTCTGTTGCACATTTCTCTCCTCCTTTCACTTTTCTTTAGCTTATGTACTGCTTTTCACTGTATTGTGAAGTGGTTTGAAGCCTTAAAAATTGTGTTGTTTTGTTGTGTTTTTTTTTTTTCTTCTGGGGATTGTTTAAAGGACAACTCCATTTGCTCAAAAAGCCCAACACAAGCATGTCTTTTATCTTTTCCCTTGAGTGCTAAAACTGTGATCTGCCAAGTTCAAGGTTCAGCATTTTCCCATATTATTTTAACTCTTTGCATTACTGTGTCTTGGGTTTTATGCACTTATAATAGTTTTGTTGTTTAACTGCCTATTCTCCATACAAGAGATCCCAGATGAAGTCTTCCGTATCATCTTAAGAACTCCTAAAAATGTAAAGTAAGCCTTTTGTCTCCTCCTAATAAAGATGCTGAGAGTCTTCATGTTGAGAAGGGTACAAGGGTTACTGACATTTTTGATCTTCCGGCCTTCCTCGAAGGTGTGTAGGCAAAGCTGAGACATAGACATGTTGCATTTGTGCATAGGTTTTCACTCTTTTCTTTCCTTCGGTCTTCCTTTGTTATCCAGAAGCCACAGGTGCTTGCAAGTTATTAGCAGATTCTAGGATCTCATTTTGGCCATGTTCAGATGGGAGCCAAAAAGAGCATCCAAACCAGATTTATTCATAGAGGTACTTTTACCTTGGGATCTCTGGGAGTAAGCTGAAATGTGTGCATCTTCTCTCCTTTTGGTTTTCCTCCAAAAGGACTGTGCTGCTTTGGTACTTTTGAGCTGTATTTTGTAATTGTCAGAAGATCTTGAAAAATCAGCAGTTCTTGCTATACTGTGTGCTTCTACAAGGACACGTTAAGGCTTGTAAAGACTCTCTTAAACTCCTGCCTTTTGAAGCATAATTTTTTTTTAATTTGCAACAGAATATCTTTCTGTGTACGCGCAGTCTTGCGTAGACCGAAAAAGAGAGCCTTGTGCAGTGAAAAAGGGAGTCCTCGCCCCCGCGGGATGTGAGAACAGTCTTAAGAGGAAGTAACTGAGCAAGCGGAAGGAAATTGTAAAAGTGAAGCATATTGTATTGACAGAGTTTTAGTAGCAGTATTAGTAATGTTAAGCAGTAGTAGTAAGTTTTAATGTTTGAGGCAATTTCTGAACTAGATCAGCTGCACGTAGTTTATCATCTTGTCTAGACCTGTTTAGAATGGAGGTAGAAGGTACAGTTACTGTAAATCTTCTTGCCCATCAGGAAAGAGTAGTACCGTACCACTAAATCTGGCTGTTGAGTTTCTGACTTTATATGGTAATTAAATGGGTGGTAAATAGAGTTAAAACAAGAACATGGTGTTCTGGGTTTCTAACAGACACAGATGACTACCACTCAGGATTTGCTGTATGCACACCTAGCTTGTATTGCTGAGATTATTTTTTCCGGGTGTCAGCTCTTACAGATGAGAGTGAAGCTGATCAATGATAGGCTTCTCCGCTTTCGGACTTGTGTTGACGCCAGTAGATTATTCTGTGTTTAGGTCAATGGAAACTTTTGGGCTATTTTATTCCTCTCCGTGAACACATGCCAGCAGTGTTTGCAAAATCTAGCAGTTTGATACTCCTCGAGGTCTGTGCCAGCACAGCCAGCAGTAATCACGTGCACGTACTGCGCAGACATCTGTCCGTCCTCTCAGGCTGGTGTACGCGTGGTTCAGGAAGGCAAAGCCCTGGGCTGCTGAACCTTACAGGGACTGGCCTCCTGTAAAGCAGCTTTTTTCCTGATTGGGTTAGATGGGTTTGATGGGATAACTTGAGACGTTGTTTCTAGGGGAATGTTTTTTTTTTTCTATCATGCTCTTTGCTAGCTACAATAATAGTTAAGTGTTACATGAGCAGAAAGAATTTTGCAAATACAATGAGAAACTGCTATCTGCATAAATAAGCTATTTCTCTTATAGGCAGATAATATTAGTTACTGGTTTTTATTTTCTTGAATGAATAAGAACAAGGTCAAGGTAAATTTATTGTTTTTATTAGGAAAGTCATTTACACCTTGTCTTGCTAATGTTTTGCAAACAGATGCATGTTACGCTGCTCAGAAAAACAGCCCTGCATTGTGTCATCTCTGTGCTAGAAATCTTCTCTTTTTCATCCAGCAATTTACAGAGTAAAACTCTTTAGCTGGTAATAAATTTGAAGTTAGTAGTTCAAGCAACATTACTTTCTTTCATAACTTTATTTTTACTATTAGGGTTGCTTCTTCACTCTTTGTACAGTGTATGTCACTCTTAAAATTTCAAGAACTGTCACCTACATACTTATACATACATTATTATTATTTTTTATGTAACGGCATGGTCAGTTTATGGACTGTAAATTTGATTGTTTCACTAGAGTTTTTAGTTTGGGCATTGGCTTGCATTCGTAGTGATTAAAAAATTGGGATGCTCCACTCCTATGAAGGAGCAGAAGTGTAGCTGATTAGAAATAGCTCAAAAGGCAGGGGAAACCCGCCAGCCATCTTCACTGGCTAAAGTAAGAAGGCGCTAAGTAACTTCAAAAGCCTAAATTGGAGTTTCAGGGATAGCAAAGAGATGCTATGATCCTTTTATGTGGAATCTAAAGGCCTGGCTTTTAAATCGAGGAGATAATTTGGGGGAGAATTCTCCGGTTTATGCAACAACTTGGGTGACCTGCATAAATAGAGATGGAAACAATTTGGTAGAAGTTGAAGCTAACACAAGCAGAATGGATATTTATATATGGGAACGCAAGCCACACAAACTTTATTGAACTGCTATGCAAACCAGAGCATTTAAAGCAGCGTGTTTCCTAAGGATATACTAGGTAATGCTAGTGTAAGATCTGTGTGCCTCGTTGGTATAGTGGTGGAACTTTTTTGAGTAGTACTTGGCATTTAAGAGATGTGTGGAGACTTTTGTAAGCCAGATAAATATTGCAAGAGAAACCCTTAGAAACAGTCTGTTTTATGTAGCACCAGTTGCTTGTAATTGACTTTAATTTCATTACTTTCTGCCTTTATGAGTGTTAATGTATCAGTCCAAGAGAACAAATGATCTGAAAAAGCATGCCTGGCTGTAGGTCTCTCTCTTCTAGAAGAGAAAGTTATGAAAGCAAGGGATGCTCATGGAGGGCTTGACTCAGCCCGATTTGACCTAAATATAGGAAGGAAGGAGGACTTTGTAGGCAATGCTTGCCAGTAGGGCATGGAGAATTGTTGCAAAATTGTAATGATTTTATGTAGCAAATATGCTCTTCTTCATCAAATACTCTCCTTTTTCCTAATGTTTTACATCTATATATCCAACAAACGGCTTTGGCTTAATTTATAATCCTTCCCAAAGGAAATGGGTGAAGGAGCAGCTTTGGATGGTTTAAAAAGCAAGACAAAAAAATCTTAAGAGCCATCTTGTCTTAGTTAAATGGTCTCCCAATGCACAATCTGCCTCACAGTATGCCTATTGCAACTTTAAATAATTAGTTGCCTGTTTTTGTGTCCACGCCTGGCCTGAGTCCTCTTCAGCTGTTCTCTTCGCTGTCCGAGGAAACAGCTGTTTAGGAACTGTGATTTGTATTTCAGTCAAGCAAGAGACTACTGTTAGGATTAACAACATGGGAAGCCCAGCCTTTTTCTTTGCAAGCCCAGATGCTGAGCTTGTCTGCAGGATGTAATACTAATCATTACCTCATCTAGAAGGATGTTTTTCCAGGCCTTTTGCTGAATAAAGTTGGAGCTCAAGTGTGCTTGCAAGGCTTTCAACACTGTTCGGGTTTTTTTTGTGGTGGTTTTTTTTTTTGTTTGTTTGTTTGGTTGTTTTTTTTTGTTGTTGCAAGGAACATAATCCACATAGCATTTTGGGCTTGTGAAACAAGGTATTTGTCCCTCCTGTCAAGTCAGCAGGTTGCCAGGAGCAGTGAATCTGTCTAGCTAGATATAAGCACTCATGGGCAAACCTTAAAATAGCAGCTCTGAAATATCAGCTGTTGTCTTGCTTGTGTTGAAATACTTTTTGGGGGAGAAGTTGCCCCCTGGGGGGGGGGGGGGCGGCAGAGAACTGCAGTAAGGCAAATTTTCCTTCAGATAGTCGTAAGGTGACTGTCAGAGGTTTTGGTTTGTTTTTTTTTTTTTTTAAATACCAGAGATGCTTCTGAGAAGGGAAAGTGTGTGGTCATTTCATTGTGAAGCTTTCTCTGCTTCTCATGTTATCTGGTGCTCTTGCTCATTACCTTGAATCTACTAGAGATGAATAGCTGGCCTTGCACATGGTAGAAAAACAGCTCGTGTTTGGGCTTTCATCACACAGCGAAGATGAGGGAAGTGCTTAAGGGCTTCTTATGGGAAGACATCTGTAACCATCTACTCCCAACACACTCTCCTTTTCTTTTACCTTATTTCAGTTGGGGAACAAGAAGTAGGCTGTAGAACTTCCACAGCTAAAGCTGGAAAAAGAACTGGTATGTGCATTGAAATAAGAATATTAAATCAGGCAAAAATATATTTAAAAAGCAGCCATATGGGTAGGCTTGGTCTTCAGTCTTGCAAATTAGTGTTGGCCAATTCCTAGTGAACACGTTTTTCATACCATGGGTAGCTGAGTTGTTCTGGTGCAGATCACTGCGGTTTAAGGTTACTGTGATTGCTAGATTCCAGCCTGCATCTTTGCCCATAACTTTGTTTTAAACTTTTAAAAGTAGGATGCTGTAAGGTAAATTGCTGCTGTATGCTTCTTCATCCTCTGCCCTGTGAGTAGTGTAACCTCTTACAGGGGAATGAGACTAGCAGCTGGAGACAGTAATCTCAAACTGAGTAGTCCGGTGTGCTGGAGCTCATTTGCAGGTACTCTTCGGTATTTTGAGGATGGAGAACCACCAGTGTTGCTGGTAGGTAGTGAGAAATGTAAGGAAACTCTCAATGACCTGGTTGTAGAAGCTTTAACTGATGAATTTAAAGCTTGGTGTGGCATAAATACTAAATAAGGCAATACTTCACTGGTAGGAATTTAAAGGTTTTAATTACTTAGGAGGAGCTGATCTAGTTGCCCTGCAGTGCTTGCAGTGTGTAAATGACTTGAGGTAGGTGAACGACCATGTGACATAATTTTCTGTTATGAAAATGTGGACGTTCTGGTCAGGCTGTTAAAAACTACTGATTTTTGGAGGCTACAGAAAGGGTACAGAAGTCATGTATTCAAAGGCAGGGAAAAAGCACGGAAGTAATAATTTCACATTGGCAGGTATGTGCCATAACTGACCGCTGTACTAGTTTGACAGCTGTCCTTACCTAGAGTACTCACTGGTTAGACCTCAGTGCCAAAGATATTTCCTATGTGTATTTGGATGGATTTCTAATTCTGTCTTTAAACAAACTTAACTAAGCGGCATGAAGTGTGGAGGGCAGTGTGAAGGGCAAGGCAAGTATTTCCTGATGAACAGAGCTAGGAGCAGTTTTATGGCCTAACCAGCTGAGAGTTTTGGGCATTGAGAGAGGAGAAGACACAAGCTAACTCTGACTAACGCTGTTTCCAAAACTGAGGGTTGCTTGTTTTGGGATGTGGATGTATGCCTAAACCAAAAACTGGGCGGAAAGGAGTGTATCCCTGGTTAAATGAAGCAGTGTCTCCCCAAGACGGATTTGACTTGCACATCAGCATCTAGCCTGCAATCCTGTTCTCTATTCCTTCATCCCTTCAGTGTCATGTTTTCCTGTAAGTGAATTTCTGATACAGTGTGTACCCCTTTAGGGTGTGGAATTCTGAAGGGTGGGGTGGTTTTTTTCAAATCCTTTGAAAAATGTTGGGTTTATTGTCAGACATAAAAAAAGGAAGTTTTAACAAAGCTAGCTATTTCTGGGTTAAGGAGAGATGATGTTTTGGATATTGAGTAAAATCGCACATAAATGGCACAACTCTGGTCTAAAACTTTGAGTGGCTAATTCTGACTTGGAAGCTCCACTGAATAGATTGAAATAACTTTTGTTAATTGAGGGACTTAAGACAGCGTTTGGTGCCAATAAAAATGAGTGTCTGAGCTAATTGCTCATTAAAAATTTCTGACCTAGAACCGGAAAGTTGATTGCTTTGTGATGTACTTTCAGTAAAATGTCCTGGGTGTGATCTGAAAAGAGGTGAATTTGTTCAGTCGCATCTGCTTTGCCCTTCTGTGTGCCTGCAGCCTGTGAGCCAGCAGCTTGGCATGGGCTGTGGTTTTATCCACCTAAATACTACTGCAGCATTTAAGAGTTGAGCTGGAGACAGCAAACAGGGAAAGTGATCTGATAGTGCCAAATCCGAGCTGTGTTCCAGTCTCGGATGTGGTGAGGAAGCCTCTTCATTGTCTATTGCTTCTAGCTCCTTGCTGGTTGTCACTGCTCTTTTCCACAGCTCTTTTCTCCTTCCTGCATGCCACTTTTGTGTGCAAGATGAGTTTCTTTTGTGATACAGTTTAATCCTGACACTATACTTGCAAAAACACTGGATGCCTTCTAGTTTTTCAATGCTTCATGAGCTCCTGTGCTCTTTGAGAAAATATTTAGATTTTATTTTTGTCTTTATAAGTTGCTGTACAAGAAATCAGAGCCTTTGGTAAACCAAAATTGCCAGGTGCATCACCACTGCTGTGTTCCTATTTTTAATACCTGGTAATTAGGTAGGGCAGTGCTTGTTATTGGCATGTGAAGAAATGCAAAAATGATAGTTAAGTTTCAGAGCAACAATTTTCTTTCCCCTTAGCAGTCAGAAGGTTTGTGTGAATGAGAGTGTATTATTCAATTTGTGTTCAAACTTCTGTCAAAGAAACAAGCAAGATGGTATGTCCAATTGCTTCTGGCTTCCTCAAAAGTAGATTCTCAGAGTTGGGTTTTTCCTACTATAATGTCATTACTTGCAGTTTTTAGATGTAATTAGTGTCAGATTGATTTATCTTTCCCGGAACAGAAAGCTTACTGGAAGTGAGCTCCACAAAAGGAGTTTATTTGCCTGTTTACTGGTTTAGCTGTTTGGTCAGTGACTTGTGTTTTAATATTGCCTGCAATGAAGTGATGATGCCTCTGTCCCAAGCGGTCCCACTGGTGATTCTCTGCAGACTGTTCTCACAATCCCACAGATGCCTCGAGCACAGAGCTCTGCACAGACAGGGAACATAATAATGTTTCTTCCCTCTGTCACTGCTCTTGCATATCTTGTGACCTTTCCCTTCCCCAGTATCTGATTTAAATTTAATATTGTTTTTTTTTCTTTGCCTTCCTCTTTTGAGTACTTCCTATGTCCCAAAATATCCTTTCTCTAATCCCACATTTGAATACCAAATTTAGTTGAGTCTATCCCTTCTGTCTGCTTTTGCCAGCCTCTTCCAGTAGACAGAAATGGAATACAGGAGTATCTGGCACGTCAAAAGCTGGGTCAGGTTTTTAAACTTGTTCCCTCAGGTCAGATGGATTTCAGGCATCCCCACTTGGGTCTTCTAATTATGGAGCATTTATCAGCTAACATACTAGGATGACAGGAGAGCAAGGAAAGGCTCTTGGTGTGCTTCATATGCAGAAAAATCCCCGGGCTCCAGTCTCCTATTGAACTCTTGTAGCTTCACATTTTTTTCCATTCACTTTTAAAACACACATCACTTTAGATTCAGATATTTCAGATATGGCTGTTTATATTGGTGCCAATGTACTAGAGTCTTCACATGGAAACATGAAATCATAATTGCTTTTGCTGACTATGAACAGTAAAAGACAACAGCCTACTGTTTTTTGTTTTTGTTTTGGTTTTTTTTAATCTGTGTAATCGCTTCTCATTTCTCTCCGATTGCAAACTTGAAGTTCTTTCAATTGAGTTGCTAGGAAAATAGTAGACATGACTTTACGTGCTTTTTAGAAAATGTCAGTTTAAATTTGAATGGTCTACAGCCCTATTGTTTTGCTTTGCAACTGTGCATTTCCCATAATCTGTTTTCTTTAAAATATCTGTTCTCACATAAGAAATGTGTGTTTGCTGGTCTTGATTTTTCTTACTTTGCTGAATGTGTTGCTGAGCTCTAAGAGGATTTACATTGACAAATACGTTGAATCAACATCTGTTGAAAATTGAAGTGGGCTTTTGGGACATTTTTTGTGATACTCCAAGGTCATGCTATTCCAACGTCTACTAAATATGAAATTTAAATCTGCCCTGATGTGAAATGAGTACATTGAAACAGTGATGTGACATAACCTTTACATGAACTGTGGAGGAATCTAGGGGCTCTGGGAAATAGTATGCTTGTGTGTGGATACAAGGGATAATGTTGGTATATGTAGAAAATGTCAGTGTTTTAATTACAGAGGGCTACACGGTGTTTTTAGTAACATTTGTACATTCTTGTCTAATTACCCTGGAAAAAATATCATTATTTGGTGAACTAGAGTAAGCAAAGAAAGGTTCTCTGTCTGTGTTGGTGAAATGCTTTTGTATTGCTGGTGGAACAAATATATAGTCAGACTTAACAACAATTTTCAGGCTAGCAGAAAGGCATCTAGTAACCCAGAACTTGTTGTCTAACCAAGCAATCCACAATTTTAGCATTAGAAAATAAAGATCAACAGGTTTGTAGCGAGCTATGCTCTTACAGCAATCTATCCTAATTTTTTGGAGTGGGCTCAACCTGTTAATACAGAAGCAAGCTTCTTGTAGAGATCTGCGTTACCTAGAGTTGCTTCTCTGAGGTCTGCTGCCTGTGCTGCTGGCATAACAGGTCTGCTCTTTCAGTCTTCCCACCATAAAATCAAAACAGCATGCCAAAAAAAATAGTCTAATAATCTTGGATATGAACTCTGTGAATACAGCGATCGGGTATAAAAATCTTATGTATAAACACTTCCAAGACTGCTTGGTGCATCTCGAGCTGGTAGTAAACCTTAAGGGAATTGGGTTTTCATTGTAATTTCCTTTAATAGAATGTGATTCTCAAAGGGCTGAGCTTTTGCCTCTGGTTTATCCATTCTCTCACTGTTTCTTATTGCTTGCAGTTTTTTGAACACAGGTGTTTCTGGCATTGAACTAATTGATTGACACAATTTGAGTGTTAAATAGACTGTAAGACTGAGGATAAAGTTATAATTGTATCTGCTGGGTGGTAATCGCTGTTAGGGACAAAAGGAGCAAGCAAAGAAAGGACCTGACCAGGGAGGGCTGCCGCTGTGTCTTATGCTGTTGATGTATTCCAAGTGGCATTCTTAGATTTCAAGAACTCAAATTGCCATAAAGGCCATTTTTGTTGTACAGCTAAACAAGGTGTGTGTAGCCTGGTAGTATATTTCAAACTGAACTAATTAGTTAGTAAAGGTTAGGACACATTCTCCAGGTAATCCATTATAGCTCAGACCCAGTTTGGATACAGTAATCCTGTCCCACCCCCGTACAAAACTGTCCACTCGTTTCTTAAACAATGCTGGGTTTTTTTTAGCTTTAATTTTTAATTTTTAGCTTTAATCTAAGCTGATGAGGAGCCAACAGAGTTTATGGGTCGGGATTAAAGGGAGGGTAGGGACAGGTGACATTATAGTGGGGACCTGCTACAGGCTGCCTGACCAGGAAGACTGAGTGGATGGGGGCCCCTATAGGCAGATACGAGCAGCCTCTCATTCACTAGCCCTGGTCCTCATGGGGGATTTCAACCACCCTGATATCTGTTGAAGGGACAACACAGCAGGGCATCCACTGTCCCGTCTGTGCCCGGCAAGATCATGGAGCAGATTCTCCTGGAAACTATGCTAAGGCACGTGGAAAATAAGGAGGTGACTGGTGACAGCCAACATGGCTTTACTAAGGGCAAATTGTGCCTGACAAATTTGGTGGCCTTCTACAAAGGGGTTACAGCATTGGTGGGTAAGGGAAGAGCAACTGACATCATCTACCTGGACTTGTGCAAAGCATTTGACGCTGTCCCGCATGACATCCTTGTCTCTAAATTGGAGAGACATGGATGTGATGGATGGGCCACTCAGTGCATAAGGAATTGGCTGGATGGTCACACTCAAAGAGTTGCGGTCAATGGCTTGATGTCCAAGTGGAGACCAGTGACGAGTGGTGTTCCCTGGGAGTTGGTATTGGGACCGGTGCTGTTTAACATCTTTGTCAGTGACATGGACAGTGGGATCAATTGCACCCTCAGCAAGTTTGCTGACAACAGCAAGCTGTGTGGTGCGGTCGACGCACTGGAGGGTAGGGATGCCACCCAGAGGGACCTTGAGAGGTGGGCCTGTGCAAACCTCGTGAAGTTCCATGAGGCCAAGTGCAAGGTCCTGCACATGGGTCAGGGCAATCCCAAGCACAAATACAGGCTGGGCGGAGAATGGATTAAGAGCAGCCCTGAGGAGAAGGACTTGGGGGTGCTGGTTGATGAGACCAGCATAACCAGGCAATGTGCGCTCGCAGCCCAGAAGGCCAGCTGTGTCCTGGGCTGCATCAAAAGAAGCTTGACCAGAAGGTCGAGGGAGGGGATTCTGCCCCTCTACTCCGCTCTCGTGAGACCCTACCTGGAGTACTGTGTCCAGCTCTGAGGCCCCCAACATAAGAAGGACATGGACCTGTTGGAGCGAGTCCAGAGGAGGGCTGTGAAGATGATCAGAGGGCTGGAGCACCTCTCCTATGAAGACAGGCTGAGAGTTGGGGTTGTTCAGCCCGGAGAAGAGAAGGCTCTGGGGACACCTTATAGCAGCCTTCCAGTACCTGCAGGGGGCCTACAAGAAAGCTGGAGAGGGACTTTTTACAAGGGAGCAAAGTGATAGGATAAGGGGTAATGACTTTAAACTGAAAGAGGGCAGATTTAGATTAGATATAAGGAAGAAATTCTTCCCTATGAGGGTGGTGAGCCACTGGAAGAGGTTGCCCAAAGAAGCTGTGGGTGCCCAATCCCTGGAAGTGTTCAAGGCCAGGTTGGATGGGGCTTTGAGCAACCTGGTCTAGTGGAAGGTGTCCCTGCCCATGGCAGGAGGGTTGGAACTAGATGATCTTTAAGGTCCCTTCCAACCCAAACCATTCCATGATTCTATGATTCTGATGGGTTGTTCAGTGCCATCTCCTTTGGGGCAAGTTGTCTTAACATGTCCTCGCTCTCTGGGAATTCCTGTTCCCACAAGGGAATGGGTTGTGGAATGATAGCAAGCGTGAGAGGGTAACTCCTGTCTGCTGGCCAAGTAAGAATATCTTGCAGATAAAAATTTTTTAAATTGGTTGTAATGGTGAGATAGAGGATAATGTTAATCTTTTTTTTAACTTATTTTTGACAGGTCTCCTTAAAATTCCTTGAGAAGTGTGAATTTTTGAAACGTTTTCTCTGTGAAGTTCCCTCTGTGTGCTTTTTCTGCAAACTGCATGTAGAACTTGGCTTTTCTCCTGAAGAGACATGGCTAGAGTGCTGTTACTAAATGTTTGAAATTTGATATTCGTGCTTAAAGGACTGAAAATCTGGTAAAGCATGAAGTACTAGAAGCTGGTATCTATACTCTGCAGCATACAGCTGCACTAACAAGAAAAGGCAATTTCACCACACTTTTTTAAGGTCATTTCTCTGGATATCAAGACTTTTCCTTAAATCAGATTTGCTCAAGCAGGTTTTGGCATTTCTTTGGTTGATGTTACAAATCAAGAATTTCAGCTTGTATTTGAAGTGTCCTGACTTTTCTATCACAATATATGTAGCCTGAAGGAGAGCTGCAGGTTATTTGTTATAGCAGAATATCTAAGTTAATCAAAAGCACAGTTCCTCTGTGGGAAGGTGGTACAACTTGAAGAATTGCATGGAAGTTTCCCACCTAGCTATCCCCAAACACTTTTTACACATGGGTAACAAATGGTCCAGTGCTTAACAGAAGTATAACGTAGTGGGGGGCATGAAAATGTTTTTATTTTAGAAATAGAGTATATACACACATTTACCATATACAAGAGAACTGTTGTAAAAATTGTCTGTCTCCTCTGGTGATATCTCTTGTAGGGTCCTTCATACAATCTGTATACTAGACTTCTGATCTTCTCCAGTACTTACAATGCCTCTAGGTCCTTTTTTAAAAATTGATGTAAAGTCAGTGTAGTTGAAGAGATAATAAAAACCAGTGCCTTGCAACTTGTGACTGTGATACTGTAGTCCCACAAAATATCATATTGTAAACACAGTAAAATGGTCTGTTACTGGCTTGCTTTATTAACTCTAATCAGTCTAAAGAGCTAAATTTAATTGAATCTGCTTGTGGATGAGAACATTCTACCCATGGAAAGGTGCACTGAAGGTCATCTCCAGTTTTGAATCTTAATGTTACATGTAAAAATCTGTTTTGTCTTTCATTTGCTTGAAGCCAGGTAGGAATGTAGCTTTAACAATTTTTTTAATTTTTATTAATTATTATTATTTGAAGAGCTCTGATCTCCCTGACTTTTTGTGACAGAAAATAGAAGTATACCTATAAGGTGTGAATAAATAACTTTGTGTATTAGATGTATGTAGTTGTAGATATTTTTTACTTATCGAAAGTGCTATGTAAACAAAGATTGAACCCTCTGTTCTGACTTGGTACTTGAATGATTACATTTTGAACTCCCACTTACTAAAGTACTTAACTGTAAATAGTAAATTGTTTTTTAAATATCCTGAATTCTAGGTCAGTTCTTTCCAGGAAAAAAGGTTCTTAAATGAGGAAGAAGGAGAACATCTATTTTCAAATACATGGCTGAGAAAGAAAAGTCCCACTGAGTGCATATGAAAACTTTTTCACTACTAAAATGTTGATTTGGACTTACTTTTTTGAAAGGATGCTCAAACAGTATTGTAAAGTGAAGTGTCCACATTTTTGAGTGGCTTCTATAGTATCATCCCTTGTTTTTAACAATGTTTTTTTATTACATTTTGGAGGTAGGCTGTGCACATCTATCTTGCCATGAGAACTTGCATCAAGCATCACAGCACACTGATTTTCCTCTTGCTGTCAAGGAGCTGTAGGATTGAGGATCAAAACTGTTCTCAAGAGTTGTCAAGACAGTATAGGTAATATAATAATTATTTTTACAATTTAAACTGTTAGGGAGTCCTGATATCAACTGTTAGTGTATTATCCATGTAACTGAGTTTGATTATGCAATCTGGTAAAGTAAGGCTGATTTTGAACACTGTCATGTGTTTTCTTTATATTGCTATGTAGGACCTGAGATGAGGAGTAATGCCGTGCTAAATGGTCAGTGCTACCTAATGCTGGAGAGATATGTGCTAAAGCAGAGAACAGGCATTGTGAAAACTAGACATGTTTAAAAATCCTTCCTGCAGCCTTTGTCAGTAGTCAGTACAAAAATTCATTTCATTTGAGTTTCTCACATTAAACTTGAGGACATTCCAAGAACTTACACCGTGGGCATTGCAGGAAATCCTGTCTAGCAGCCTTGCAAATCCAAGTGTCATCTTGGGAAGGTCTGCAGACTTTTATAAACTGTATGACAAGTAACTGTGTTATGCCTAGATGGTGGTGGGTAGAAACTTTAGGTGGATTTATTTCTATGTAGGATAAACCCCACACTCTTCTATTAGTACATACATGATGATTTCTTGGATGTGTCTTCAGATATCTTGTTTTTAAAAGGAAAAGTCATGAGGAGATAAAGGGGGAGGAAGCAAAGGGCACCTGAGGGAAAGGTTTGATGCTGGTGCAGAGCAGAGAAGCAGCTGACAAGGTCTGATGCTGCAGCCCAAGATCATATGCAGATAACACTCTGTGTAATATAACTTTGTAACTCCTGAAGTATTTTGTCTACTTATGTGCTCAAATGTTTATTTCTACCACTTTGAGTGACATGCTTTATGAAAGGTTTTTACTGACTTAAAAAAAAAAATTAAATAATCAAGTATAAGTAGTAGGTGTGATGACTCTTTCCAAAGACTGTGTCATACTTTTATTTCTGTTCTACGTGCACTCTTGTTCCTTGAGAACATTATGCTGTGCTTTGGTCATAGGAAAGTAAGTCCAAAGGAAGACTTCTTTTTTCCCACCCAGCAGAACTTGCGTTCAGTGTCAAGCAGGCCATATTATTCAGACATACTGTGTGCCAGATAGCCAGTTTATATATAGAAGCAACACGCTTCCAGTACTCTCTTTAATGTGCTAAGCTTGACAGAATTCCACTTGAGACACAGTAACTGGTTACTCTGGCTGGATCTGCTTGTTGATGAACACTGAGGAAAAGAGGGAAAGTATGGTATGGCAAATAAGGGCAATCCAGATATTTAACATCATAGAATTGTTTCCTTCAAAATATTATACTTGCTTTAGAAATGGCTAATACAGTAGTTATGTGATTCGTTTGTTTATTGTCAGACTGTCTTCAGTTTGCTTTTGCTTCAGTTCTACAACAGGGATACAGGCAGACTGGGTGCAATGAGATGTAATATTCATCCTAATACTGCCAAACCAGGACAACTGTATAAATGGTTTTAATTTCCAATTCTGTAGTGTTGCAGTCAGTTCTGTCTGAAGTGTGACCTGATTGTACAGGGAACACCTTGGAAAGTACAAAAGTGAGATTTGTTTTTATATAACATAATGGGTCTTGTTGGCCGTCTTCTGTTCTCTTAATTGTTAATTTGAAATAACTTTTCTTGCACAATAGTTTTTAAACCAGGCCTGTTTTTATAGTGCATGAAAATACTTGGGCTGGGTGGGAGTCTGCAATAAATATTTTTATTCCCTAAAGTGATGGCTCTTGGCCAGCTTCTGTGCCCTTACTCATCAGCTGCTGGTCTTAATTCTGCTGAATTCAACCTTTTTATCTCTGAAGAGCAGAAATAATTATATATGCATGATTCTTACTCTTGAGTGTTGTTTCATTAATAAGATGCTGAGATTCCTTGGTTCTTGAAGGCAGTTCATTCAGGAGCCTGGCTATGCCGCTGCTGTGTTTGACACTGTGCAAATCAATCAATATAGGTGTTGGCTTCAAAGTGTCCTTGTTTCTTTCTCAAGTTTTATTAGAGCTGGAGACCCTTGAAAGATTGTATGACTGGCAATGCTCAGTACAACATTTTTTTTTCCATAAAAAAATGAAATCAAGCTTTCTGCATAAAGGTCTCTCTTAAATAAAAGATCTCCAAACTGCGGGCTGAGTCTGAGCACAGCAGTGAAGTTGCCCTCTGATGGTTTATCTCCTCATCCTGTTTGGCTGCTTATGCTGTGAGATTCTGCTACATAAAAATGAAACCCCAAGACAGAGAAAATATCCTACAGCTCCCTAGAAGCCTTTTTAGTTTGTCAAGCAGTGCTTATTTTAGAAATGGGCTAGTTCAGGGGCATGAGAGAAAATCATGGTAACACCGTCAAATGCTTCAGTTGTCAGATGTCAAAGTATTCGGCATTTGTTTTGCTTGAATGCCTTTTAGTGTTACTGCTTTTAGAAGATAATCAATGCTCTGTGCAACTGCTTTCTCATTTTCATGCATCTCATGCTCACGTCAGCTGTCTTCATTATGGAATATTGTAAGCTCATCAAATCAAAAAGTTTTAGCCTTTTTTTTTGGTTACACTTAAGTGAAGTGCAGAAAACTACAAGAGCTTGTTTTATTCTGTTGTCTGGTGGCTTTTTCTACCACAGCATTGTTGGAAACTCCAGGGGAAAGGGTGATGGCTGGAATAGAAATGGAGAGTGAACTTTCCTCACTTGGACAATGACTCAAACCAAGAACAAAGTGATCCTGGCAGAGTACCATGGGAAAATCTATGCTTCTGGGGCGGTCAAATGCCACGTTTTTACAACTGCAATGCTTATTCAGAAGGGGGAAAAAAGGAAAAATAAGTTGATCATGCAAAAAGAGGAGGAGAAGGAGGAGAGAAGCATCTTATGCCTTAAAATATCCTTGAAAGCAAAGTGCTGGTGTTGATTTTAACAGCTCCTTGGAAGTTGTGCCATCATTAGGGGAGGGGGCGTGATACTGTAGGTCCATCCAGTGTACCAGTAAAGCAGCTGCTGTTCTGTAAGAGATGGGGGAAGAATGGTGCTTGAGTCTTGCCTGACCTGACCAGCGTAGATGTGAGAGCAGAACCCAGTTATGGCTCATCCCCTGTTTCTTAACTCCCAAGCAGTCGTCTCTGTCACCTTGCTCTTTCCTGTTGTTTGAGAGGCGAAGCACTGCTGGCTCTGGCAGGGCCTTCAGCTCTGCCAGGGCGATGCCTGTGGTTTTGCTAAGTAGGGTGTCATAGGAATGAGCTTCCTGTCCTAACGGTTCTGTCTCCTTCCCCTCCCTGCTGCTGACTCATGCTTGCAATCAAATGACAAAGTTAACTCCTTAAAAGAGAAAAAACAGTAACTTTTCTGTGAATGCAGGAAAACTGGTCTCCTTTTTTTTTTTTTTTTTTTCCCTTTTTCCCCTTTCTGTTTGGAGTTTGTGTTTTGCCTCAGTATGGATGAAGTAGGTCAAAATGTGAACTGGCTCAGTCTCTCCAGTTCAGGTGTCCCAGGCAGGCAGCAGAGGTTTTCTGTGTGTGTATGTTGCTGGCTAATCTGCGATTCCATTCTGAAACAGATTAGAGATCTGCGGCAGCTTTTTTGGGTTCAGCATCTTGGACATTAGTGATAGCATTGCAAGAAAGGCCTTTTCTTTGTAGAAGACCTGACTTTTCCTGCCTGGATTTGGCAAGATAGGAAGCCAAAACTGAGGGATTGTTACTGAGATGAATTGACTGGAAAGTTAACCTTGATGCAGCCAGTCTTTCACCTATCTCCTTGTCAGTATGGTTTTGATCTGTTGTTGGTTTTTAGCATCTGAAATCTATTATAAAGTAACTACACTGGATGGAATTGCACTTTGTAAACCACAGCCTGAGTTCAGCAAAAGTTGCACTGGACCTACTTACTGTGAGTATAAGCTCCCAGTGCGATGGATGTTCTATTATGAGAATTCTAGAATACAAGGTGTATCTTTAGAAGCAACACTAATTTATTAATAAAATCTAGAGAAAATGAGCTTTTGTACCTGGCAGTTTTTCTGATCCTCTAGTACATCTTTTTTCCAGTACACATTTGAGAAGTTGCGCGTGCCACACCACACACACACACACTGCCCCCCAGTTTGGCAAGTTCAAACTATGTAACTTTAAATATTTATCTCAGAGAAGAGAATCAGTAGGACTTAGGAGTTAATGAGGTGAAAGAGTAGGCGGGACAAGCCAAGAGACTCTTTAATAGTTCCGGCTGCGTTTGTATGTAGTGTACCTTTTATCACTGCATTTGGACTGGAGTAATTTCCTTGTATCCAAGACTTTTGGCATCCTGACTCTTCTCTTGATCTAGTTGTAGAGGCTTTAGACCATGATGGTTTAGCAGTAGTCTCAAAGAGCTTTTTGAAAAGAAGAGCCAGAAAAGCATCCTGGTAGAGTTCAGGAGCAGAACTATTGGCTTCTGTTCCTCATGCTCTCAGAGCAATAAAGCTAGATGTGGAAGTGTCTGTGAGCAAAGGGGGCAAGGTCATAGCTCAGTTTCTGGCAAGAAATGGCATACATCTCTGAATGGGCTGTGTAGGTTCATGTACATTCACTTCTGGTAAAAAGACTGAATAACAGTGAAAAACTAGATTAGAGCTTTGCACTGTGATTGCAGTTGAGTTTTTTTCCCCCTTGTAGGAAGGCTGAAAGCTTAGCTAATTTCTTTTATAAGATTATGTTGCAACCACTTGCTATCTGAAACTAGAGCTTTGTCAAAAAAGACATTGAAAATGACGGCTGAGAGCTGAAAAAACTCGCACATCTAAAAGAGGAGGAACTCATGGTGCTTTTCACTGTTCAGATGCTGGTAAGGGCTTATGCAGGATTTTCTGATGACACTTCCCTGCGTTACAGATGCATTGCTAACACTATCATGCGGTGGAACCAGGTTGTAGTTTTGCAAGTTTCGTCTGTGAGGGTGAGGTCTGTGTGATGTAGTAAATCTGTGCATAACAACTAGAGTTGAACCAGCCTCTCTACTACCAGTTTGAGATCTCCCTGTGGCCTCCCTCCTTTGCAGCATCTCCTTTTCCCATTATGACAGTCCCCCTGTAGACTCCTGACGCTTGCAGTCATTCAGTTGTCACTTGCAGCTAGCTCCTTAGCTAAAAACTAGATTTCCTAATTGCTACAAAATGTCAGTTGAGGTCCAAACACATGTGGAAGTAAGATGATTTATATAAAAAGTTTAAGAGTAGTATCAATTCTTTCTGACACTTTCTCAGAAGTCCATTTCATATCTCCAAGTGAATTTTGGGATTTGCTGGAACAGAGGGGAAATATAGACTCTTATTTGGGTGCTAAAGCTTGTCTACAGAAATGTTCATGTTTGCCCATTTCAGCTGCTCATTGTATTGAGTGAAGTACCTCCATCATGCTGAGCAATTCAGTAGGATAGATTATCAAATTGATTCTTTAAAAAAAAAAATTCTCAGAACTTTGATTTGTACTGGTAATTACTGCTGAAGACCTCCCTGACTCTTACAATTAATGTTAATAGCCTTATAAATATTCTGCAAATATAATTAAAGGAAATTAAATGTTAGAGAAATAAAGATTAAGTTGCTGTGTTGGTGAGGACTAGCAGAGTTCTGCTCTAGCAGAACTGTGATTTGAGAACAAGACCTCACAGAAAGTGGCAGCTTTCTGGCAAAGATTTTATTGATACTTCTAGTTTGAGGAAATAATATTGTTTACATACCTTGTGCAATAAAATTAATCATTGTATAGAATATTTTCATAATAGTAAATATGCTAGGTGTACTTACTCATGTAAATAGTATAGAATTTCTGGAGTGTAAAAATAATATTCAGATACACTCTCCTAATCTGTTTAAAACGGTAGCTTTATAGTGTCTTAGTGTGTCAAGTCCTTTAAAGCTGCTTGTTGTGATTCAGTTTGGTTTTTCAACAGGGAATTTTAGTAGCATAGAGTTGAAAGTGACTTTACCTTTAAAGAAAGCGAAGATGTTGTGTGCTTGACAAAAGGAAGAGGTTTTAATATCCCACATCTTCTTGTGATTCATGGGGTGGGGGGTGGAAATCAGTTTCTAAAATTAAACCAAACTTTCATGTAACTTTTTTCCCCTCTTTCTCCCAGTGAATGTGTTACATAGTCTTCTATGGATACAGACAAGCAAAGAGCCCCCATTAAAGAATTTTCGTGCCAGGACTGGTCAATGCTAATATCTCCAATCTCTGCTTGGTTTTTTTTTTTTTTGCAGTCTTGAAGGATAAGTTACTTATGTCATCTTGAACCTGATCTACTCTCTTTACCCTTTCCCCTGTTGGAAAGAAAGGGTGAGATATGTTTCCTGCAGTCATTCCCTTGCAGGGAGGCGAACAAATAAGGAAGGGTTGTGTTACATGCTGTAGTTATGAGAGTTATTTGGAGATGGCCAAGTTGGTCAACAGCTGCAGCCCTCTGCTATCATGCGAATGGTTTGCTTTTTGCCACACTGCTTATTTTAATGAACTCCATCTGTACAGTGTAGTCCATAATAGAAAGCAGATTGCTGGGCTGATGGTGTCTACAGTACAGTATAGATGCTATGAGTTGTCCAGTCTCCTGGGTTGCAGATGAAGGCTGAATATGAAAATGAGGTGGATACCTTTTTGTTTAGTGCAGAAGCAGTTTCCAAAATGTCGAAATTTTGCCTGAAAAGGAAAGAGATTGCAGGGTTGGGGGAGGGTGAGTCAGCAATTGCTTACAAAGGGGCTGACGTTTTTCTGAAAGAGGCAGCTCATAATCTCTGAAACTTATTTTGTAGCTAAATCCCTGGGTGCTTGGTTTTTTTTGTTTGGTTGTTTTCCACCCCCACCCCCAAAGTCATGATGATAGTGGTTTACCATTTGGGATTTCCCTGCCATTGAAAGCGATTTTCTTTCTGGAGTCTCTGGTTTTATTCAGATAGTATATTGGTGTAGAAACTCAATGTCCTGTACTTTAGGCTCTTGCTAAGACAAATGTGACAAAGGAAACACAGAATAGGTTCATTTTAAGGTAAGTTCCAACCAAAGTCAAAGCACTCTTCTTAAAACAGATATAAGAAAAATAACTTCAGACTTTGTTAATAAGACTTAAATGACACTGTTTTTTTAGCTGCAGCTTATTCAGGTAAAGTTGCTTCTGCCTGAGTCTAAATATATGAAGTATGGCATCCAAAGCCATAGTTGGCTTACTGGGAATGTACAGTGTAGCATACTTTCCTTTTCCTCTGCCATAGGTTGAATATAAATCCTCAAACAGCTTACCATACCAAAAATAAGGCAGTATAAATATCTGAGCGCATGGAAAAATAACTCTCCTATTGCTACCACATTAGAAATTAAAAGAATTATTCAATTTTAGGCACTCAGTGGGGACCTCTTAAATTAGTAACAATTCTGTGAACCCAAACATCCAGATTTTAGGCGGATTTCTGGAAATGAGCAAGGCAGTCCTGGCACATGCACTGAGATGACCATTACTAAGTAGTATTTCAGAGGAAGTGTTTGTCTGACAGATTGTACTTCCAACAGCTGACATTTTTCAACCAAAAGTGTATGCCAAATTAGGTAACTTTATGTTGCTTTTTTGCTCTTTGTGTTCTACTTGCTTCTCCTTAGAGTGTGGAATTTACAGAGAGGATGCTTAACTTAATCTGTGACTGTCTGAGTGCATAAATTAGTCACCTGAGCACTTGTAATAAACTTAAAATGATACCATGGAAGGAATTAATGCCTTAGACTGTCATTAGTGGGATCTGTAAACTCTCATCTGTAGCTGTCAGATCTGTATTGATACTAAGGAAGATGCTGTTGCAGCTGGATGCCTGCAAACACAATTAGGATGGAAAAGATGCAGAAAAGAATCTCACCTGTTATTGGGATGGTTTGGTGATGGAGATTTCTTGGTGAGAGGAATTTACACTCCATCTCTCCGTGCAGTGTTTGTAAAGACTTCAGGATTGTGCCCTGTTGCAGTACTCTTGCTTACATTAAAATAATCTGTCTTCCAGGCAGATTTGCGAGTAGGCTGTTTGCTAGCACTTTTCCTGTTAATGAAAACTTAATCACCACCTACTTGCTACAAAGCCCGTGTAAGGAAGGAAGGGAGAGCGTTTTACAACAACTTCTGATTGACATAATTAAGAAGGTGCTAAAATTCTAAACAGTAAAGCTGTCTTGGTCCTGTTCCTTAGGTATTTCTTCAGTTTAGTTAAAGGTTAAACAGGAGTTTAATGTCTCATTCATCAAAATACAGGAAGTTCATTCTTAGATTTTAATGACAAAAAAACTATGGTTGACGTGCTAGGCTAAGTTTGAGATTCCTTTGTCTGCACTATGGAAATGCTTAAGTGTCATTGCTCCTAAAGTCACTTTGCCTCTATTTCTGTCTTGGTTGCATGAGGGACCAGGAAACAGTCATTCCATTTTTTGGATTAATAAATTCCAGTATTTTCCCAATCCCTTTTGTCATCAATAGAACTGTAGCTTCAACTTTTTGCTTACACTTCATACTTTTGCTATTTTAATATTGGCAACTCTTGGATTTCAAGATGGAATTCGTATGTCATTTGCGAAGTTAGTAAGTCATCAGGATAAGTTGTCATTGTCATCTTAGTTCTGAGCTTCCCATTCTACCTCTGCCTGGGAGTGTGGTGCAGTCATCCCCGAAAAGGTATGTAGATTCACATGGTATTGAGGAGGAAGGGCTTAGAATAACTGCTGGTTAATTTTTGGAGTTGACTGAATCTTCTCATGGGTCCTCACAAGTCCTGAATCTACTCCCACTGAAGCTGGTGGGAATTATGCAGAATATGGTAAGGACTGAATATGGTAAGAATATGGTATGGCACTGGTAAGGCCGCACCTCGAGGACTCTGTTCAGTTTTGGGCCCCTCACTACAAGAAGGACATCAAGGTACTAGGGCATGTCCAAAGAAGGGCAACGAAGCTGGTGAAGGGTCTAGAGAACAAGTCTTCTGAGGAGGAGCTGAGGGAACTGGGGCTGTTTAGTTTGGAGAAGAAGAGGCTGCAGGGAGACCTTATTGCTCTCTACAACTATCTGAAAGGAGATTGTAGCAAGGTGGGGGTTGGTCTCTTCTCCCCAGTAACAAGCGATAGGACAAGAGGAAATGGCCTCAAGCTGCGCCAGGGGAAGTTTAGGTTGGATATTAAAAAAAACTTCTTCACTGAAAGGGTAGTCAGGCACTGGCACAGGCTGCCCAGGGAAGTGGTTGAGTCTCCATCCCTGGAGGTATTTAGAAGACAGGTAGACGTGGTGCTTAGGGACATGGTTTAGTGGTGGACTTGGCAGTGCTAGGTTAACGGTTGGACTCAATGATCTTAAAGATCCTTTCCAACCTTAACGATTCTATGATTCTATGACTGCGGTGCTGGAGAGCCTATAATATGTCTACAGAAGGGATCAGGGAGATGAGTTGTAAAATGCATTCAGACCCTTGTGTTCAGTTGAGCTGTTTGTGTCTAGGATGGTTGAGTCTTATTCCTGTTTGAAGGAAGTGAAGTTTAGGCAGATGCTGTTGTTATTATAGTGGAAGCAAGAATACGTTGCTATGTCTCTGGGAAGCTTTTTGCAGCGTATGTGCTTTCATCGCTTCCAGCCCTGAAGTTGAGAATAAAAACACTCTTTCAGGTGAAATCAAGTGTTCATGAAGAATTTAGCCTGTATAGATTTTGCTTTGTAGGACTGAACTTCTTTCACTGTTTCTGAAGCTACAGATCTTCTGCTTAGACAGTGTGGGTGAGAGACTGACTTTAGCATGTTGGTTGTTTTCATGAGCCTGTCCTTTTTCTGTTTGTAATAAACAAATACTCCACTCCAATATGTGAACAAACTGACAGTGTCAATTGACAAATATAAAAACTAATGCTAAACACGGGATGAGAATAAAGAGATTTTGACTGGATTAACCAGGATTTTGCTGGAGAACTGGCTTAGAAATTCACTGTATCACGTGCCAAGGTTCCTGTCTTGTTGAATTTTCTGAAATGGTCCATTTTTATTAGTTGTTGCAAAACTAAAACGTTATTAGACCCTGCTTTACTAATGATGTAGCTGATGGGTATTTCAAATTTTAATATAGCATGGTGTTGATGTTGGTTTAAGTTTAGATTTGGAAAAATCAAGACACTGCCCACTTTTAAATACAATATTCTGTAAATACCTCTGTGTTAACAGAGCTTAATAACTTTTTACTTGATGCCACTTTGTCCATAAGGTCTTCTGGAACAGCATGATCACTTTGAAACCTATCAACTACCAGGGAACTGAAAATCAAAAGCTAAGGCTTAGATCCATGAAAATATTTTCTTGACTATCTAGGTCTCAGTGACTTCAAAACCACCTTGTGCTTGCTCCATCTCATCTTTTCTCATGGTTATGCAGTTAAGGCTCAGCTTGGAGACCTTGAAGCAGGTTGCTTAGGCTGATTGCCTCTCCCCAGTGCGGCTTCATCACATTGGGGCTTGTCTAAGCTCAGCAGCCTGACACCTTGTTTCTTCCTTTCAATAACCAAAGGTTTAATGATGAGAACATTGCACAGATCCCGATCTTGTGTTCTCTGAATGCTTTAGGTAAATGACTCTTGCAGGTTTGTGTCCATGAGACTGAAAACCTGTTTAGAAGTATCTAACTCCAAGGAAAAAGGTTCATATTTAAAAGGTTGATTCTTATCATTTCCAATCTGAGCAATTGTTGGTGACAAGAAGAGAATTAGTACTTATATTTTAAAATAATAAAAATAAGAAGTTCTCAACTATTTTTTCTTTTTGTATGCAACTATTTCAGTTTCTCTCTGAAACAGTTTCCCAGAAAGCCCAGTAATGTGTAGATGGACTATTGCTTGGGGAGCTGAGACTGAGGATGCCCAGGGGCAGTGCAGTATGAATCTAATGGAATGGTCTTTGGGTGTTTTAGTGAATGCACTCGAAGGATAAAAAGTGCAAGAACTGTGCTGAATTCAGGCTGAGACGCCCCTGTAGCATAAAAGATTTAAATGTCACTGTGAAGAATGAAAGGCTGATTTAAGGAGAAAAGACTATTCTTATATACAGCTTGTGCATTAGAAAAAAAAGTGGTTGCATACTGTCAATTCTGATGCTTCTTTCAGATCAGGAATGTAATATTCTACTTGTATTTAGCAGAATTCTGCCTCTGTATAGACACCTGAACATTTGTTTTTATTGTCAAGGCTATGGGCAATTCTGTTGGATTCAGAACAGTGCTGGTGCTTCGTGTCACTGAGGGACTACAAAGTTGGGGACTTCGGTACTGTTTATGCTATGGCAACATAGAAGAGCCTGTAAAAATATCCCCTAATAATTATGTTTGTGAACAGCATTGATACCTGCTAGACATGAAGAAATGTAGTTTTGGAGGGTGATGTATGCTGTGAGGAACACACAGCTTTCTAGAGTCCTGTTTTGGCCTTCATGTCATCAGAATGGCATTTGCTAGTAGTAAATGCATTTAATGAAACTAATTTTAGAACTATAGGTCAGCATTTAAATTTGTTTTCTCCTTGTTAGTCTCACAACTAGATCAGGTCTTAGATTTTATTTTAAACAGGACTTTGAAGTCTCATATCTTCCCCCTCTGCCAGGTATTGTCACACAAATCAGAGAACATGGTTGTTATTGGTTGTGCAGCCTGTACTCTTTATAAGTCAGACTCCATTTTTTAACACTTGAATCATATTTCCAGCACTAGGTTTTTTCCTTTCTTACTCAATTTTCCTTTTGTTCCTGATCTTTTGTCTCTTTTGTTAGTGACAGAAATACTGTTGTGCAAATCAGCTGTGTTGTCATAGTGAAACTTCACAGCACGAATGTGGTGAAAAATGGCCAATTTTTTTTTTTTATTTTCTTACTGAGATACCACAGGGGGACGAGCAGAGAAATCATTTCCTTACCACCCTATGGGACAGTCTGTGGATGGACAAGGAGTTGTGGGCAGTCTTGGTTCAGCTGTGCTCCTGCTACTGGATTTGAAAGCTGAACAAAGGAAAAGGGAACTGTAATCTGTTGTCATATAGGAATATTCCTTGGCATCCGTCAACAGTCCAAGTCAGGCTTTTTTCTTAGTGCAACAGATTTGTGAAGCACTCTATTTCCTGCAGAAAGAAGCACATGGCGAGTACGCTTTTGCCATCTGTCTCTTGTCGCTCGTATCCATCTAGTTAAGACCAGAGCTGTCATTGCTCTGGAGGATGGAGCGGGACGGGTGGCAGCTGCCATGCTAGCAGTGCGTATTAATGCCCTAAGGAGATCGGATCAAGCAGTGCCTGCCCACGAGTTGCAAAAGGGGAACAGTGCAGGAGGTATGGATTCAGCACAGGAGAAATGTATGAATTCCTCTTGTAAATGCCAAAGCTTTCACCACGTGAATATTCAGGTTCTGCAGCTGCCTCTGTGGGCTGGTCTGTGTGTACATCACTGACCCTCTGGACAGAGGTTTTTATGGGATTGATGATAATTGGCCTACGTAGAGTTCTTTCTGCTGCAGTGAAAGAACATGGCAGAAGCTCAATCCTGAACGTCATTAAGGGAAAACAAACCCTTCATCTGGTTTGGTGGTGGTGATGGATGGCTGTTATTTCAACTGATGCAATATCATAGCAAAATTTAAAAGGTCAAATAGGTATGCTTTCTTATATGGGGCAAATGATCAATACTCCCAACAGTATATTTATGTAAAATTTACAGGACTAACAAAAACTACACAAGGAGAGAAAGGTGCTAAATAGTTTGTATAGACTTTGATTTCTTCATAGAAGAGATAGCTAGAATGAAAGCTGTATGGTGTTTTTTTGTAAGGAGGTAGGAGTATATGACTTTACAGTGACTGTGGCAGAAGGCTTTCTTATTCCATAGTATTTAAGCCATGTGAGTCTGCATGAAAGTGAGGAATGGATTCTAGTAGTAGCATGCTAAAGCTGTCACCTACTTTGCTATCTACATGCACTTTGGAGAAGAAAACCTAAACAGCATGAAACATCTGATATAGAGCAAACATCATGTTTAATCCTGATCATTTAAGTAGTTTGTTTTGATATGGATAATGATATCGGCCAGATAACTTGGGTACTGTTGACCCAGTAACTGTATCAGTGTTACACTTGGTTTGCATTGTCCATCACAGCCACAGCATGTTATATAGCATAAATGTTTAGATAGGTAAGTTGTGATCTCAGTTGGTCTCTGGATGCCACCAAAACACAAAGAGCTTAAAGGATATTTTATACACAAGAGAGCAGAAATAGATACTTCCTTGTGAAGAGTAAACGTTGCAACAGAGCTGTAATGATATTCCATTACACTTAATCTGGATGATTTATTTCCAAAGGTGTTAAACCTGAGTGTGGTGAACAAACTAAGGGCAGTTTTGTATCAATCTTTTAAAATCAGTCATCCTGTTTGTGTTTTTAGTGAGAAAATCTCCTGTCAGAGGTGGTCAGGTCATGACAAATAATTACTGGTTCAGAAGTGGCCACTGGAGGGGCGGACTTGTAAGCATCAGCATGGTATGCTCATAGTGTGTGCGTTGCATCCTTTGCAGTGGACATTCGAATGACTGGGCTTTCCTCTTAACTCGTATTTAAAAGTGTCACCTCCTAAGACAAGCTTGGATGCAGTTTACCTGCAAAGCATGTGTTTGCTTTGCTCTCCGTGATAAGCTCAGTGGGGTCCCATGTCCGATGTGGAAAGTAAAATGCTATCCGTGAGTATGGGAAGATGCAGGGCTTGTTGGATTCGGTGCTTGTGTCCAAGCGTGGTCCCTGTCTGATACTCTGTGTATGACTCCGGCTTTGGTCTCTGCAGGGAAGTGGGACAGTGGCAGAGCGTGCTGCTGGGCTGGCTGCCGGGGCCCTGGAGAGAAGCTGCAGTGTGGTCAACAGGAAGGCGTGCAGCCCCAAGGCATTTCTTAAAGATCCATGTTTTGTGGATGTTCCCCATTGAAACCACTGTGCATCTCGGTTACTGTTGGGAAATGTCAGAGAGCAGGGGCATCTTTCCCTCCCCCCCCTCAAAGTAGTATTTGGGGGGGGGAGCCTTATTCCTAGGTTGGCATGGAAGAGGAGTAGAGGTTGGGCTGAGGACCTCTGTGGCATCTGGCTGTCCTGGCTGCTGCTTACCCAGGGTTCAGTGTCGGTGCTCAGTATTTAGCCTGCCGTAAAGCAAATTCTGATATGTGCTTAATACAATGTGACCCGTTTCTCCTTCTGAATAAGACATTGCCTGAATGCTTCAAGAAACAGACAACTAGCTGTTTCTTGCATAGCTAAAGAGCTGTTTCCATGGGCATATCTCTGTATGTAGAGTTTCCTTAGGATGCTACTGTGCAGTTTTTTGTCTCTTAAATAATCCACAGATGGATTTTTCTCCTGCTGCTGCATTGTTCAGATAAAAAAAAATAATATGAGGTATTTGACAGCCTTAGAAATGTTAATGGACATCCTTAATTTCTAGCTACTAAGTGTCCCTTTGGGACTGATACTGATTGCTCTGTGACCCGTTCTTGTGTATAATGTTTCCTTGTGTCCAGGTAAGTGCCAGGGTATTAGTTGTAGTGTCTCTGCAAGCGTAGTGTGTCACATTATGGTGATCTGATAGATAACTCTTTAAGCATGTGAGCATCTCCAAGCCATTTGTTGCCACAGAATGGTTATAATGGCATTTTTGTCAAAACCTGGATTATTTATCATGCTTATTTCTAGTATATAGCTGGATTTATGGCAGAGCTTCTTCCATTTGAAGATAATTAGCCTTGCTTTTCACAGACCCACTATGGACGCTATACTGGGTTTGCACAAGCTGTAGTTACATACTTCAGTGGCTTTTCCAGTCTCTGTACTCTAGCCTTTCAGTGAAGCGGATTTTGCTGACTGCGGCTCTTGTCGAGCCATTAACATAACCGGGGAGTCTCCTCTGAACATTCAAGGTTTGTTTTCAGATAACCTTGACATTGCAAGAATTTCAAAAGCCCTGTCAAGTTAATGACAATATAATTCTACAGCCTTTTTTCCCCCTGTATGAATGGAGCAGTGACATGATTTTGTGATATTGCTACCCACTGTGAAGTGACTGTTTCATTAATTGTGTAATGGTGTAAAATCATGCAGTTCCACATATTTTATTTAGAGGAAATCTTAAGCATGCTGTTAACTAATGCATAGTGTACTAAGCTGAAAGCATTTGTATGCTGGCCAAATACTCAGCACTTCTAGCTTCTGTCTTCGCTTATTTAAATCTGTTTTTCAGAGAACTAGTGTATTGCTCCCCTGTTTTACTTTATTCTGCTTGTTCTCTGCTAGCAGCTTTATGAAGAAGTGACTGTATAGCAGGAACACTACATCTCCTAGATAGACTGAGGCTCGATGACCTCAAGGTTTTTAAAAACCTTTTTTGGCACCTTTATCTCGGCGTATAAATAGCTCACAAGTCTGTTCCTCAGCATTAGCCAGACCTAAAGTAGTGTTAAATGCTTTTGCGAGGTGAAAGTAGGCTTTCTCAGTTACTTGTAGATGGAGCATATCCAAGCTGTATGCTATATTTACACACTTCCATTCCCTAACACGTTTTACTCCATAAGACACATGCAATATTTCCAGATTCAGTATGGTGTATTTAAAATACACTCCTAACAAAAGATTTGTGCTGGACTTAAAGACAAATAAGTCCTTGCATAATTGAGTTTGTGTGTAGCTAATGTCAGCAGCTCTATCTTAAATTTATTCGTACAATTTTTTAGGTAATATTTTGATCAGTAGCAATTCTTAGATCTTTTGAAGAATCATTTAAAATGGTTAGGTAGTGCTACTTGCTTCAATTGGTGTTTGCTGTGAGTAGCAGAATAAGTTTGCCATTCATGCCCTTGAGTCTCAACTGATTGATTTTTTTGGAATTGGCTTGGCAAGTGTACATTTTTATCAGCACGCTGCTTGTAATGCAGGAGACAGGAGTGCTTCACAACTGTATGAAGTACACTGGCGCGATATCCTCATGTAACTGCCAGGGAAGAGCAGGTAGACATCTGGAGTTCAACAGGGACAAACTAATGGATTTATCTGTGTTTGCAAAAGGTCACAAGGAATTCTCAGTGACCTCAAGGAGATATTTTTCCTTTCAGGCAGCATCTCGGGTTTCAAGGAGCTCCGTTACTTCCCTGGTTAATTGGTGCTGTTGAGCCATGGAGATTTGCTACCTATCAAAGCATCATTGCTTCTGGTGACACGGAAGGCTTTGAGGTCTTCTCTCCAAATTTTAGTTGGTTTACACTCTTGTACTACCTGACTGTGCGAGGTGATTATGGCTGTAAGCATCATTAAACCTTTTGAGAAGTTGCTGTGAATCTCTTCTGAAATGTTACTCTGCATGGAACATGAACTGTTGTCAGAGCTAAGAAAATAAATGGAAGTTATTCTGGTGTATAAATTCCTTACGTATTGTGGTTTTTCATATAACCTAAAAACCTACTCTAGCTTTAGTAGTAAGCTGTATTGTGATTATTAATAATGTTTGACATTAACATTCTTGAATGATTACCAGGAAATCTTATATTCTCTGGCAGACATGCCTCTAAAACCAGGTGTGTTTTGTATATCTGTGGCTCCGGGTAATTCTGCATCCATAACAAATAGCTTTTAAAAAGTCAGGGAAGCCTGAGGGGCAGTCAGAGCTTTTATTAAAGTCTGCGTTGGAGCGACTGATGTGTGCAAGGTCTATTCCCAAAGGAACACAGAACATGTGAAAATGGGTTGGGTTTTTTTTGTCTATGATACTGGCTTGCTAGCCACTGTGCTGGATTTTACAGATGAATGTAAAATCCTATTTTTTTTTTAATTATCCAAGGCATAGTTTTAATTAAATTCAGGTTCCTAATTTTTCCCTTTTTTAGGTGAGTAGTGTGTCCATATAATGAAATACCTGTTGAGGTCGCTGTGGATAAACCCAGAGGGAAAAACCTGGGAAGGGAGAACAGTAACAAAAACCACAGCGGGGATGAGAAGTCTCCCCTCTATTGCAATTTACAGTTGAATGTGCTCTTTTTACAATTCCCGCTCTTAACTAAGAAAAGGCAATTAATTATTAATAGATCCTGAAATGCTGGACTGGGAGGTAGGCGTCAAAGTGACGTGGGAGGTTCTGCCTCTAAATAAGCATTTAGTTGAGTCCTCAGCTTCTGCTGTGAGCTCTGAGGTGCTCCTACTTAAAAAAAACCTCTGTCAGCGAAGCACGCTGCTGTCTTGTTGCTATTCTTTCACGTAAAAACAAGACATCCTACAGTTGTGGGAGCCTGCAAGAAAAAATATTGTGAACCTTTTCAGACCTCTTAATATGTTTATTTTCTGCTGTGTTGAAGTGGTGCTGAATGCAGAAGCTGTTACCTTTTGAAAGGCTGGTATTAAAGAAAAACTGTGTGGGTTTTGTTGGGAGTTCTTCAAAAGCATTGAAGCAGAGAGCGAGGATACAAAACATGAACTACTGGCAAAATAAAGTTGGGTAGGATTTGTGGGTTTTGGGGCTGGGGTGGTCTGGAGACTTAACACAAACTCTAAATATACCAACCCCCCTGCCACATTTGTTGATTTGCTTCTTTACATAGGTGGTTGAAATGCATTTGGTAAGAGTAATAATTTAAGGAAGGCTGAATTACCATGTCCTCAACAGAGATAGAGAGGAGTATGCCTTCTACTGTGGTCTCTTATCCTCTTTGTTATTCCAAGATCAGATTAAAAGGTGCTAATTTTCATCCATATTCTTAATGACTGACTACTCAGGTAATTAAACATTTATACTGAAAATTTGGGGATCCAGCTTTGTGTGATGGAAGTACTCTCTCTTTAGAAACACAAAAAATGTTTGCTTTACTTGATTGCTGCTCCCTCTTGTGGGTTTCAGTTCAGTTTAAACAAGCTTGAAGTTCATTCTCAGTCTTTTTAGATGGAATAATTCATCAGCAGTACTCCTGTAATCTATTGAGTGGGGTATTGACCTTAAGACTTGCTTCACTGCATACCTCTACAAATTAGAACATTCTTTTATATCGAGGACTAAATCTGTAAAAGCATTTAATTAACTTTTTAAATTTAATTTACTTTTTTCAAGAATTCATACTGCTGTGCTATTAGTATATAATATGATTTATTTTTTTGTAAAAGCACAGAGAAGTCTGTATCATAACTGTACCAGACTTGGCAAGTGCCTGCTATACTGTGACAGTATTAAGATCTCTCTCATATCTCTTCTCCTGTAGTCAGTGTTTCTGAGTTGTACTTCACGAGCTATTGCTCTTGTCTGCAGAGAGCTGCTATGTTATGCGAGTTGCTCCTGAAAACTAAATTCCAAAGAAGAGCTCCGTCTGCTTCCTGTGTGTTCTCCTGTATACCCAATAAATACAAATGCTGTAGCTGTGTGAAAGATTAATTTTTTTCTTGTAGTTTCTCAATTGCTCTGCTGGCATAAAATCTCTATATGTAACATGTTGTGTCTGAAGATTTCAAAATACTACTTGTATTTATTTGCCTCCAGAGGGACATATAATCTCTATTCTCTGGACAAGAAACTGAAGTGCACCAGAATTCTGAATTGCTCCTAATTGATGGCAAGGAAAGACCCGTGCAACTTCACTTGACTAGTTCTTGGCCTGAAGCTCTTCAAAAATTTCCCACTGAAAGTTAAGAGACAAATTGTTCTGACCTATTGCAAAATGGAAAGGTCTCACATTAGTGTGACACTGAAATAACAGCAGTTCACATGATCTAATTCCAATCTTACACCATTTCAAAATAATGATACAATTTGTCTTAGCATTGGAAGCTGTTCTGTTTCACTCACTTAACTGATGTTGAACTGTTTGTGTTCCAGAACTGGAATATGGCTATTAAATCTTGGGTCCCCTAGGCTTTGGCACTTGTCTCCTATGCTTTTATTAGGCCTGTTTCTTAATTTCCACTAGGATCTTATTTCCCTTCCCTCTTGTGCTCTCTTGTTGTATATTCATCATCTATTTTAGCTATGTAATGTTTTTGTTTGGTTGGTCTGCAGTATTTTCAGCACCTTTTTCCTTTATCTCTTCTTTACTTCACACTATCTGTTTGCATAATTTCTCAACACCATATAACTTGCATGGCCATGAGCTGGACACTTAATTAGTGTCTGACCAAGTGGCTCTGGCTGTTGGGTATCTGGTAACATTTGAAATCTATTACTGCCTCTGTGCCTCTTCAAGAGCATATAATATGGGGAAGTATTCAGTGGGTTACCTGAAACTTATGATCTTCATTTTACTTGGCCTTATAAGAATAAATCAGTCTGAAACTTTTCTGGTTGTGAAGACTGCACTTCTGTGGAGACCCAGTGGTATTGGTGGACACATGCTTCCCTGTAAATGTATTTGTTCTTACTGTGATGCAAGTAAAAGTGGGCTTTTGGTTGCTTTTTTTTTTTAAGGTGATTAAACCAGAAAGCAGGTGTGCTTTATTTGAGAAACTAAACAGAACTTAATCTTGCATTTATGCCCTTTCTCAAAACTTTATATCACTTCTTGTCATAGACTGGGTAATCCCTAGAACAGTATCAGTAACCTTTAGTTTGAAATTTGTGTTTTCTTTTCTCTTGACTGGTAGTTTCAGCATTGTTTCAAGCAGTTGCTGAGGTTTGTATCCACATTTTAATGTGCTATAAGTGCAGAGCTGTGTTCAAGATTTGCCAGCTTTTATTCAGATGAAATTTGCAGTTCAATGGAGACCAGAATGCGGTCCCCACAGATTACATTGCTTGTAGCAGTCCCTGAATTTCAGTTCTTATTTATACTTCAAATATTTTTACCGGTCAGGAACAAAACCTCTGTTTATGTCCATGTTCAAAAAGATGTTGGCATTTACCCAGCCCTGGAGCCCTCCCCGACCTGTGTTTATGCTGTAAAGAAGCCGGATGAAATATTGCTGTTTATATTGCAGGCTCCAAATTTGGTTATTGTGCTTACTTGCTCTGTGAGCAGGGTCAAAACAAATGTGTTTGCTCTTCAGTAATGTGTACCAATGGCTGAAATAATTTTGCATGTGTGCTTCCTTACTGAGTCTTTCTGCTGACCTCCCCCTTGTGCTGGGTGCCTGCAGACCAGTCCTGGTGGAAAACGCTGGTTGTAGCTTTGCTCCCTAGCTGGAAAGAAATGGCAGTCAAGCACCAAGAGTCTGAAATATAATTCAACTCTGGTTTTTTTTTCATTTGTGGCATCACACAAAGATATCAAACTAGCAAGAATCCAGCGTCATTAAGGTGGTAACTTATCCTTCATTTTTCACTTTGTATTTAGTTTAAGCAAAAGTTACCCAGTTCGGTATGTCACCAATTCATTTGCACTACCTGGATAACCCTAGTGCCTGTATTACAGCAAGCATGCTGTTTTTTTTTCTCACCAAAGAAATAAATTCAGAATGCCAAACTTACACATTTTGTAATAAAGAAAGATTTAAAGCCTTTTGAGGTGTACATACTATAGACTTACTGTGGGACGGGTTTTACAAGCTCTTATCTCCCTTTGGTACCCCCTGTTCGCACACTGCCCCTCTTTCAACCAGATTGCTTTAGGCCCTCTAAAGTCTGCAGTGAACTCTGTGCGACTTTAATTACAAAGGCTGTTCTACAATCAAACAGAAATACAGTATTTAAAAAGTACTCTGGAATACAGCCATTCTACTTGTGTGTTTTGAGGTTCAGTTTTATGTAAATTTTAAACAAGGAAAACAGTTGCTGCACAACACTGCTGATCTAATAGAGGGAGAACTAAAAGGATCAGTGTGGTCACTGTAAAAGAGAAATTCCTCTTTTTATAAAAGAAGTTGGGTAAAGCAAGTGGAAGAAACCACTGAATGTGGCTTCGTGCAAATAAGTATTTCAGGACACAACACTGGGAAGCTTTGTATGCTTTCCTTCTGAAAGGAGGAATATGAAATTCCAGTTCATATTTGCTAATACTGTCAGTTAGCGGTTTTTCTTTAATTTTTTTCCTTCTGGGTATCATTGTAGCCTCAACAATTCTGATTCATTTACTTGAATGAGTGATCCAGTTGATTCCAAGGTCAATGTTGACTCCCTCAAAACTATTTTACATGAGCAATAGTCTTGATCTAACGCTATATGAATGCAGTATTATACAGGGTGTATAAAATGTGTGGTCTTGTTCTTTGAGATAACAGCTGTAGAGTGGTATCCAAATTCTTCTCTGATGGGAGCAGCCACATACTGACTAGAGCTATTTTGAGAGGAAACGCCAATTGAAGAAGTGACGTAAATCTGGTTAGTTGATACTGTGTTGGTCCTCTGCCAAATACACTACCTACAGAAAATTGGTTGGGGTTTAAAGCTGTAACACGCTTCTGCAGAGCTGCCAGCCAACATCCTATACTGGAATCGTTCTTTCATCCCTATTTTGCTTTTTCAGAGCATGGAAATAGGACAAGTTATTTATTGCTAAATAGCAGTGAAAGTGGTATGCCCCATATATACACTGATCTTCCCATTTTCCAGGCCCTGGAGCCACAGTGCTTATGAAAATCTCTGTTTTTACAGGATTCTACAGAACTGATTTTCTGTAGAATTCTGTAATTTTCTTCTGAATCTTGCCGCTGAGGCTGCTCTGAACTCTCCAGCGTTTTCTCATGGAGAGGGTTTGTTTGAATTGAGGTACATGCTTCGAGCACTTTTTCTTGCCCTCCTACCACAAGTCCAATGCATCTTAAAGTGGAATCCAGTTTGCAGCTAACCCACCGGCAGCTAAGGTGGTGGCTTAATATGCAAAGGGAACCCAACACTGCAACAGAGACCACACCAGGCACAAGCCACTGAAGAACGTGTCGACAAGCTCTTCATTACTAGTGTGCATGGGAAGGTATGTGACCAGATAGCAGAGGGAAAGAGACCATATTGCCTTGCTGAGTAACTGGTAAATTTTACAACAATATCACTTTTAAACCCGGGGGGGGGAGAAAATCATGGTAACAAATGCCTCTGAAACACTGCTAGGATCTATGGAAATGATTACAGGATGCCCCCTTTTAACAGGTGTTTTAAGATCAGTCCCTTGTGGCAGGATTTACTTCGGTAATCCATGCAAACTCATGATGGAGTTCAGTTACTGTTCAGACTATATTTTTAGCAGTGGCCCCTTGTGACTGCATGGCAATATAATTTATGAAGTAGGATGCAACACCCTAATTGTCTCTTACATTGTAGAGCTGTACATGCTGTTCACTGCAGTGTTCTGCAGAATAAACATTCCCCTTCTTTATGGGGGGGAAAAAAAGGTCTGTGTCAACAAGACTTTTCAGCCTCTGGTCACATGCTTAAATTATATCTCTGAGATGGGTTTCCTGGCAAACACATAAGCAAATGTTTCTCTGAAGTGGACAATGTTCATGTGTAAACTCTCTCATTAGTCGTGGGTCTCTTCCCCTCCTCCTCTTCCCAGTCTGCAGCTCAAAATGTTAAGCAAGAAGACCAAGAATGCTGACCCCTTAAACACAGATAACTCACAACAGCACTATTGGCATGTCAGAGGGGAGTGCCTGCCTGTTTGTACTCCCTGCTCCTGGTGCTTGGGAATTAACGAAAAGAGAAAAACAAAACTCTGGCATTCTGAGAAACTTTAAAAACAAAATAAGAGATCCATCTTGGAATGCCCTTGCAAGAAAAACCTTCCATGAAAAAACTTACTATTTAATCTCCCACCAAACTTCAGTCTTGTAGGATTGCATCCTGTGAATGAGTCCGATTCAGAAAAACAGGTTTAGGTTGCAGTTAGGGTGGTCATGGGAAACCCCATAACAGTTCTTTCAGTCAGTTTTCCTCTATAGGTGTTGTTATTATCCCTTTTGTATGGGAAAATTGGACACTTCTCAAAGTGGACTATCAATTTTTTGCTAAGATGTTTGATAACAAGATTCTTTGGTGTTTGCAGAGGATCTTAAGGTAAAGACATGATCATTGTACATTTAAGTTGCCATACTAGTTTATTCTCTGTAGTGAATATAGTCAAATATTTGGGTTGAAACCATAATTACGTTTAGCTGTAAGTCTGAATTTTTGGACTTGGCTTTTGCTGTGAATTGGATGTTGTTGCCTTTTTTTGCATGTTGAGTTGGAGAGCTTGGTGAGGTAACAGTGGCACTCCCGGAGTTTTCAAATGCTGCTTGTGTTTCCCCACCTAATGTCCGTAATGGAGGGTAGGACTGAGGTGCTGAACCTCTGTCCTTCTGCGTGGTATTCTTTGAAATTACTGTTGGTTTTCCAGTTTACAAAATTTGCAGTCATGGTGGAAGTGGTTAATGCAGCTGCCAACTCTTTAAAACTGAATAGGTTTGAGGTAGAGCCTGGGAGATGGCAAAGCCTAATATTGTGGCTACACCAGCAGAGAAGCACTTTTCTACAAGTAAATGTCTCTTACTGGATCACTTCTACATATGTTTGTTTTTTTTACACAGATGTCTGTATACTCAAGTTCTGTGAGATGCTTCAAAGCAAAGCTCTTTTTTTTTTTTTTTTTGTCTGATCTTTTGAAATTCTGTGGTGTTTTTTTTCTTCGTTATTAAGTAAAGGAACAGAAAAATTTAATAAGAGTAGATCAGGAATTTATTGGCTTATGGGAACTATTCTTAAATCTGTCTCTTCTAAAATGGAAAGATCATGTAGCTTTTCATACACCCAAATTTCAAATTTCTGAATTTTTCTGATAGTGGCAAGACATCAATATATTCAATCTCAAAATGCTTTTGAGTTTTGAAGTTGAATGGATTCCCTGAGCTGAATGATAAACATGCCGTGTATCGGCTGCCCAAGAGTCTTCCAGCTTCCCCACTAGCATGATTCAGTTTGTCTGACTTCAGTGTGGCGAGAAGCACTTGTGCCTGGTTCAGCAGTTTCCTTCCTCCTTGCCGCTTCACGTTCTAGCCTCAATACAAAATAATCTGTTGATACTGGCAGTACATTTTGGTGATGAAAACCGGACATTGTTTTCCTAAGAAGCACTTAGTTGTGTATACTTGAGTTCATTGCCCTGGTTACGGTTTACAAGGAGGTTTTGTTAATTTTGCCAACTGAGCTGCAAGGGTGCCAGGATGCCCACAGCAGACACAGATGATGAAGTGAGATGCATGCGTAGTTTCTTCTGTCTTTGTGACTTCAGATGGGTGTTACTCCATAGATTTTTATAGACTTTCTTGAACATTAGAAGAACAAGATTATGATTCTTAAAAAAAAAAAAAAAAAAAACCAAACAAACTAGAGTAACCAAATTTTTCTTCTGACATGAAGTACTTTCCAGCCTTTTTCTCCACAAAATGAGACTTGCTTTGTCTGTTCCCACCACTTGGAAAGCCAGTAGTAAATGCGATATGGAGGGACGTGACTGAAATTCTAAGAGATACTAATTGAAGATAATAAAGGAAACGCACAATATAATTTCTTTTTGTTAGGTATAAATGAAATAAGCTGAGTTACATATGTAGGTGACAGACAGTGTTGCAAGGTGGCTGCTGATATTGCTTAAGAATAAATATTGAGGTGGGCCAAGATGGAGCCAGTGTGCTCCATGTTGCAGGTTTTTTCAGTGTTTAAACCTGTCTGTAAATGTTTTGGCTGCCTTATTCCTACCTGAAGCCCTGCTTCCATGCCTCTTTAACTACCTATAGCAGAACACACCCTGAAGACAAAAATAATCCATTGGGTGTGACCAGTGTTGGAAGCTGGGCTTCCTTGGAATTTTTTTGCATTATCAGTGATTGTAACATACCTTGATGATGACTGTATGATCTTTCCCTCTTCCTTTTGACACAACTCCTTGGTAGTTATGGGTAAAGGGTTGCGGTTCTGTGAAACTGATTTTTTTAGGATTTAGGCCCATGGAGGAATGCATTGTGTTGTGTGCAAGCATGCATTTTTTTGTGTGTGCATGTTTGCAAAGGTGAGGTATGTTCCCCAAGGAGAGATAAGGAGTCTGTCATCAGAAACTGAGCTGCTGTCCTAAGTGCCATAGTTTTTTTTCTGCTTACAGGTACCTAAAATGAACTCACAGTTAACCCACCAGGTTTATGAAAGTGTTGGCTGACTATTTCCCCCCTCCCTCTTCAATCTCTCCTGTTACCTATTTTTCTTATTTCAATTTAGCATTGTACTACATGTAAATGCATATTTCCATTGTGAATATTCTTCTTGCTTGGATGTCTCCCTGAATTCACATCACTCTTGCAATGTCCTGTTCCAAATGGGAAATGCACAGACACAAGAACTATGCACTGAAGGCATGATATTTAGCAGAGCTTCAGATCCTTTGGCTATCTTTCTGAGTACGGGGGATGTATGACTGGATAGACACTGCGTTTTTGAGGGGGTAAAAAAATAAAAGATAGACTAATACCCACTTTCAGAGTGTGTTTTCTAGGTGCTGTGAGTACCCCCGTGTTTCCCCAAGTTACATAGCCACAGTTCGAAGGGCAAGGAGTCAGAGCTAACTGCTATCAGCTTAACAATGCTAAAGAGCTTTGGCAAGCAATCAAGTAAAATGCATCACTGGCTTTCTAGATTGTGGCTCAGCTCCTGTAGTTGCAGAACTGTATGCACTTGCTTTTTATTTAGCGGTTTCTGAAGGATCCAGTGGAGTGTGGAGCGCCAGGAGGAAGGAGAGATGAGGAAGAAAGTGTATATGTGGGTATACAGAGAATTCACGTTCTTGGAAAATCTGTCAGGACCTGTTTGGAAATCCAAGCAGAATGGGGATCACTTCATATAGTATCAGTTCAGACACGCTGAAGTGTGTGTTTTGAATGCTGTCAGCTGTATTACTGAAAAATGGAAGTCCACTAGTATTAAAAAGACCTCCTGATCCTTCGGTTTCCTGCCCAGCAGGTCCATAGCACACTTGTGTGCTTGAATTTATCCTGAGGTATGAAGTGCTTCCTCAAGTAAGCCAAATAAAAACAAATATCTTGGCTTTGACATTGATTTAGAAAGTAATTAGAGAAAGGTTGGGGGGCGTCCTCAGTAATTTATGCCTTGTATAGGAAGTACTCACATCTCTGGTGTATCTTCCAAGTGACAGATAGTACAAAAACTGTACAGATTTGCCAGTAAACGTAAGGGGAGGTTAATTCTCATTAACCAAGAAAACCGGAACAAATTGTCTATTTTAAGCTAAGATGAAAATATGCATACTTCTTCATGCTGAGTTGTTATGATGCTTCAGATTTACATGGTTAACATCAATGTCCTTTCCTTTCCTTTCCTTCTTCTTTTAACAAAACTTCTACATATAAGGTAAGACACATTTTTCCTGAAGAATTAACTTCAATGCCTGGCCCCTGGCTACCTTGGGGTAAGCTGCCATAGTCCAGAAGTGCCTTCTTCACAGCTCGTTATGATTTTTTGATTTCTGCAATGCTTGATACTGTTTACTGCACCAAAATTAAATGCTGAGCAGTCTCTGGGAATTAGGGCATAACTTCTCTTGGACTCGGGGCCGTTCACAAAAGAAAGACTTGCTCGGCGTTGCAGGGCAGAGCAGAGAGGTTGCCAGCCTGAAGGCAGGATCACCCAGTGCTCAGGGTGCGTCTCCAGGCAAGCCAGCCAGCTGGGGCAGAAGGCACTGCTGCAGGGCATGCCAGGGTCTTCCTTCAGGTCTTTCTTCAGTTATTGTAGATTCCTGTTGTTCTTTGTTCTTGCTGACAGAGGATAAGGGAAATGTAGCAGACTAGGAACTTTATCAGCCTTAAATAACGGGCTTAGGGCTGTATGTTACACCACCTGAACAGGAAAGCATTTCCTGGTCATGTTACATTGGCCTGGTTCCTGAATTCAGTACAAGCCATACCAGGGGATGAAATGGGTATCTGTTAAACATAGAATTAAATTACAGATGTTTTCTCTACACTGAATGTTGACTGCCTATGAAGTGTGCTGGGCAGACCATATTGACTGGCTTCCTTTTCCCCTTTCATTTCCCCTTTCCTGCTTCACAGGAACATATATTATTTCTATATCTATTAGTTTCTTTATTTTCGCACACACATTGAAGTGGATTTAAGATGGGTCAGTTTTGGTTTTTTTTTTTTTTTTAAAGAACAGTTGGGTCGTTTACTCTGTAATGAAGGAAAATACAAATCAAGAAGAAAAAATAACTTGTAGGCTCAACAGGTGGTTTCAGAGTTTAATGAAAAATGAAGACTTTGGAGATGTTATTGCATCCTTTCAGTACTGAAAGGGGGCTTATAGTAATGATGGAGAGAGAGGCTTTTTACCAGGGCCTGTAGTAATAGGACAAGGGATAATGGTTTTAAACTGAAAGAGGGCAGGTTTAGATTGGATACAAGGAAGCAATGTCTTATAATGAGGGTGGTGAGACGCTGGAACAGGTTGCTGAGAGAAGGTGTGGATGCCCCATCATTGGAGGTGTTCAGGGTCAGGTTGGATGGGGCTTTGAGTGACCTGATCTAGTGAAAGATGTCCCTGCCCACGGCGGGGGGGTTGGACTAGATGATCTTTGAGGTCCCTTCCAACCCAAACCATTCTGTACTTCTATGACTTACGTAAAACCACAGTCTGTTTTACAAATTCAAAGCTTCCCCTCACTTAAGTGGGTTTTCTCCCAGGGCCAGGGTGCAAGTTTGACATCCCTAATGCCTTTTATTTAAAGGAAGCATGTCTGGCCTTTCCAGGGACAGTGAGACATGGCTGGTGTCCAGGGACCGTCAATGAATCCAGTTGAAGTATTGCCCCCTGAATGTAAAATTGTGCCAGCACTTCCAAATTAGCTAAAATATTGTCAGCAGCATGGCAGTGTGCGCTCTGCCAGCGTGCAAAAACGGATTCTCTGTACTGAGCTGGCAGCTCATGGAAAAAATGAGCTGGCAGCTCATGGAAAAACTGAGCTCAGGTGGAGGCTTCGCAGGGCTCCCCAACCTGCGCTGGCCGACTGGGGAGGAGAGCGCAGGGTTTAGTTGCTAAGGAGCAACCTGTTTTGCTTGTCTCTGCAACCGGAGAAAATCCGGTGCCAGGAAGGTGACTCTCCTCCTGTTCTATTGTTGCTGCTGCAGAATTGCAATGGATAAAATGAGCTGCTTAAGCTTCCGTAATTCTCCCTGCCCTGGTGGCTCCCTCCCTGCCCTCCTGTCCCTGCGAGGGGGTAGGCGTGCGCGCTTCGGATGAGATCGGGGGGAATCAAGAGATGGTTTGGATGAAATCAGGTGGAATTGAGCGATGGCACTGACTTCCGTGGAGCCAAGATTTCTGCTCTGACACTGCCTTGGAATGTTCTTAGGGTATTGTCCTGTTTAGTGTCATTTAAAAACACTTGTGTCCTCCAATCCTTCTGATTTTTCCCTTAGTGTGTTTTAGGCTCCTCCAGCTCATCACAAGAGACCTTTTGAAATGCAGAATTCCCCCCCCCCCTTTTTTTTTTGTCCAGCCACTGTTCCTGATTGCTCTTCTGCCGTACTCTCACACCCCGATTAGGTGCTCCCCCCCCCGGCATTTCTTTTGCCCATTTTTTTTATTGCTTAGAGCGTAATGCTATTTCTTAAAGAATAAAACCAACACCGGCAATATCCAGCGTTGATCACCCGTTTTAAGCTCAGCTCTACACAACCCAACACACCATACTGATATAATTGCAGGAGATCAACAGTTATGCGGTTTATTTCCGCGATGCAAATGCTGGTCGGTGTGAATATATATTTCTAAGCATCTGTTCAGGTGCTTCTTCTGAATGTTATCTGCCAGGGCGCTGGGAGAAGCAGCTTGGATTTGCAGCCCGGAGGGCGGACGCGTGGGGTTGCTGCTGGGGGTGTTCACCTTCCTCGAGCATAAAAAGGAGGTAACAGCTTTGAACCCATGCTCAGACTTGCTTTCTCTGACACAGAGGGGCTAAGGGAAGCTCGCTGCACGGGTCCGGCCGGGGTTCTGGAATAATAACCGGCAGGGGCAGCGGCAAGCGTGCTGATGACCGGAGGAGAGCACTAGGCGCCGCCGCCCAGACGCCCCAGCGCTGGGCGCAGACCCTCCGCGGCCGGCCGAGGGGAGCGCCGAGCCGCCGGCGGGCTCCCCCGGCCGCGGGGCCGGCCCCGGCAGCGCCCCGCCCCCGGAGCCGCGGGGGCCGGGCCGGGCCGGCTTCCTGCAGCGCCGAGCGGCGACGGCAGACGGCCGGCGGCGGCGGGAAGGAGGGGCGGGAGTCATGGAGGCGGCAGCCGACTGCCTCAGCCCGGCCGCCCGGCAGCAGGTAGGGGCAGGCGGCGCGGCCGCTTGCACCCGCACTCCCCCACCCCCGCTTCGGGGGGGCGTCGGGGCGCCGGCCCGGGCGCGGCGCCGTGCCGGGGGCGTCGGTGGGAGCGGGCAGCGGGGCTGTCGCCGCGCCCCCCGGCGCTCCACGTGGTGGCGGCGGCCGGCGGCGCCTGGCCCCACACGCCCGTCCGACCCTGCGCTCGCCGCGCCGCGTCCCGCGGGCTCCCCTCCACCGCTGCCTGCGCCCCCCGGGCTGGGGCGCAGCGGTCGGGGCACTCGGGGTGTGCGGGGGGCGCCGGGCTTTTGGACGGCTCGGAGCTGGGTCTGCTGCTGGGCGCGGTGCGTGATTCGCAGCAGCTCTGCAGCGGTGGGTGCTGGTGAGGTGCGAGTGGCTGCCACCGACAGCGGTGTAAGGCAGCTAATTCTTAAAGTGCGTGGCATTTTCTAAGGCTTGCTTTTAAAAATCAGAGACTGAAACGTAAGCTCCTTACCGCTCACTTTGGTACGGGAGCAGATACGCCAACTGAACCTGTTAAATGTTTTCTAAATAAAGTTTCAAAACAGCCCCGTGTGACCATAAAATGTTAATGGGCGGATTAGTCATCCGTTGACATAAACTGTCACTCTCCGGTTCACGGCTGTCACTGTGTGAACGGGAGAGGAGCTGTTAGACAAGCCCATAATGGGCCTGTGTGTCTAACCTGTGACGCTGGTACGTGGGTATTAGAAGGGAATCCTCATGTTTATGTGGAGGCTAAGGTTCATGAGCATGCTGCCTTTTAATACGAATTTGCATTTAAGAGAAAGGTGAGGAGTTAAGCAGGATGTGGACTGACCGAGCCCTACGTGATTCACAGGCTCATTGTCCTATGAGTAAGTGGTGCAAAGTATGTTTATATTTATAACTCAGATGCAAAAAAGTCAGGTAAATATGCTGGTTTGACCTCTAAACATAGAAGTCATTTATAGACGCACTTGTTTCAATGCAAAGGAGCGCATCGCATGATAACTCACGGTGAGCTCCTGGAACTCGCTGTTTTAGGTCACTTGTTACTCAAGTGGAGAGGGGAAAAACATTGCCATGGGTTAGCACTAGTTTTACCCGATAGCTATGTTGGTCAGCTGTGTTACAGGAGTATTGCAAATCAGGTGCTGCTTGTCTAAATAGACTTCAAATTCTGTAGAAGTACAACAAACCTTATCAGATTTCTTTTGTCTGATGAAATATGACTTACAGAAATAAGAGTGAACAGTTGTGTAACACTTGAGAAAAAGCCTTTACCTGCAGAATATTGGAATGGGATGGCATCAGACATGAAAAATTAAATGCTTGCCCCAAAAATGACTTGCTGGCTGTATCTTAAGCATGTTGGCAAGAAGTTTAAATCAGCCTGAGAATAGTTATTGCAGAAATACATAATAGTAGTTGCATACAGTGAGCAGGTGTAATTTAGTTGGGCAGACTTGTGTTTTAAAGCTTCTCTGACAGTGGGATCAGAGAGCTTTCCGAGTATGGTTTGGTGCTGGCAAACTAACACTTCAGTCCTCCACAAAAAGTATGATACTAACTTTGATTACTAGTCTTAGAAGCAGATAATTTTGAGGACGTTGGAATTAAGGGGTGCTTTGTATAGATTGAAAACTCTTACGTATGTAGCTATGTGGCAAGTCAACATAGTCATTTTTCACTGCTCAAAAAAGCACCATAATTTCCTGCCTTTGTTGGCTGTTTCTTGGGGCTTGCAGTCGAACAATGAACTCTTGGATATTTCGGAAGGGAAAAGCTCTGAGAATTCACACCTTCAGGATGTGTGTCGTTAGCCTCTGCCTAACGAAGTCACCCAAATAATTCTCTCATCAAAATGATAATGAACGTGCAGCTTCCCCGACGCTGTGCTCGGGGCCAGGAAGTCATCGCTTCCGTAACCTTTGTGCATTACACGCGGGCCCCAGCAGCGCTGGCTGTGGGTGCAACCAGACCCCGCCTGCTCTTGGGGAGCGGTATTTAAAAAGGGGGTGTGTGGGCATAACTCTTCAGCTGTTGCAGATCTCATACTCCCACTTCTCCTATTGCCTCGTGCTGCAGACAGGAGAAGGAAATGTTTCTCACCCTTTCCAGCTGATATCAAATATCTCTCCTGGCTTTTTCTTTTTTTTTCACGTGCAGTTGTACTTCAGTAGTGAACCAGGTTACAACCTGCTTATTTTTTTCCTGTTCAGAGCTAAACATACTGAACTCCTTAAGGCAGGATAAAGATCTGCTGCTGCATAGGGCTGGGTTTTTATTTTAAAACTAAAGTAACCCTTAAGCAGGGGTGTCAAGTGCTGAGCAAGTGGACCAACAAAAGCAACAAGCATTTTGCAGTGCAACAGTATACTTGTTTTGGGGCTTAGGGGCTATAAATCTTTCTGGGCAACTGCAATAAAATGACAAAAATGCAGGATGTGTAGTTGTAGTATTTGAGTTATGTAAATTAAGGCGATTATTTTTCAGCTGGTGTGCATTTCCGTGTTCATCTCAGCAGTGTGGTTGCCATCTCCTCTTGGTTTGCCCACGGGGCTTTACAGAAGCCCCTCAGGAGTGTGTTGTTTTTTTTTTTTTTATGACATGTACAGTACGGCTGAAGCTGCCAGTTCTCCTCGTCAGATGAGCAATACTTCATAAAAGGGAAGTTACAAAAGCTTTGTAATGAGTGCAATTAGGCTTCATATTTTTATTCTTCTGTTTTTGCCAGCGATCTGTCACTTTTGAGGTCTGCATTGCTCACTGAGTCACTAGTGAATTTTTCATGATTTTAAGATTAGTTCCTTCAATCTTAGTGATTTTTTTTTTTTTTTAATCTTGAATCTGTTGAATAGTTATGCTGGCAACCTTGAGACTGTTGTTTTTGCTTTTGTAGTCTGAATTTCAGAAGTCTGTATGAATTTATTGGTGATTTCATGATGTTCAGGTGTGTCTCTTGCAGGCTACGGTGTCTCTCTGCCACTGCCCTTAGAGATGACTTGGGTCTGGGCTCTGACAAGTGCTTGGGCGGACTGGATGAAGTCCAGAGTCATCTAGGCAAAGCCTGTTTTGTTTTAGTCAGCACAGAGAGAGAAATGTGAAGTTAAAGTTTCTGTTTGCAGGGCGTGCAAGAAATCGAGGTATTTATAGCACAGAACTATTAATGTGAAAACAGAGTTCGAGACTTTTAAAAAGTGTGGATTGACAAACTTAGATGAGTTTAGTCATGCCCCTGCTTTTGAGGAAGAGGTCCAGAATAAATCTGACACCCTTATTGTGTTAGTCTAAAAGTCTGTAGGTGCCAGTGGAGGTCGTGTTGTGAATGTCCATGCCATGTGGCTTGCTGTGGGGGTAGCTGCTTCTGTCAGTAGGTGAGCTGTGCTCCTGAGCAGGAAGATCTGTAGGTAACAGTTCCTGTTTGTCTCCCGCACTTGCTGCAGAATTTGCTGGACGTTAGGGTTGCTACCAGACTTTTAGTTTGACTTTGATAAAATCGCACACAATAAGTGTTAGGTGTGGATTCGTCCCTGCCCTGATTGACTTACTTCCTCTGAGCTCATGAGTGATGCCCGGTTTGTCACCAATGCCACCTACAGGATATCAAAAATGTTCATTCGGGTTAAGTAACTATATCAATTAAAGCATGGTAGAAATGGGATTATGAAGGGCACAGGTTGACCATTTAATTACCAGCCTGATTATGGCATAATGCATTTCTGTTGTGTTGGAGAACGGCCTCCAAAGGCTGGTGTGTAGCCTCAGATGAGTGGGGTTTGGAAATGCTGAGATAGGATATAGGACTTGTGCAGCTGGGGGACTGTTTTTGCTCTTTGTCAGATGAGGACTCTCCTGGGGACCTGTGAGTATTTGGGAGCTCTTACCCTCCCACGGACTCTAGCGGTCCTGTTTTCTTAAAGCACCAAAGGAGGATGATGACAAGTAAGAACATATTAAGTCTTTCTTAACCAACCTTACCCAAGGAAATGAAATTAATTTTGTTTGGTTCAGCCTTAATCGTTATCTTAATGCTATTCATATCACTGGTACCATCAGAAGCCATTGCTTATTGTATTGATCAGATCATTGCACTGAGAATTTGTTTTCCTTGCGTATTTCTTGTCACCCATAGTTTCATTTTGCTGTGGATTTGAAAAAGCTTTAGGGAAGCATGGCTGGCTTCCTACAAACTGCTTTTGTCTAGCCCAAATGAGCGGTGTTTTTGTCAGAAACCATGATGAAAATAATTGTGTAATCATCTAAATTGCACCCAGACACTGCTGAGAACATGTTTAAAAACGTAACAGCTGGTTTACTTATAGTATTTGATGCAGAATACCAGACCTTAAGGTAGGAACTAACAGCAGCCTCCTGACATACAAGCTGAGGTTACTAAGAAGCCAAGAGCCAGGCTCTTTATGGGGGTGCATGGCAGGAGGATGAGAGTCAGTGGTTTTAAATTGAAAGAGAGCAGGTTCTGACATGATTTGGGTGGGTGGGTGGGGAATATTCACTGTGAGGGTGATCAGGCATCGAAGCAGGAGCCCGGAAAGGCTGTGGAGCCACCAACCTTGGAGGTTTTCAAGAGCCAACTGTGCAAAACCCTGAGCAGTGTGGTATGAATTTGATACTGACCTTGCTTTGAGCAGGAGGGTGGACTGGAGACCTCCCGAGGTGCCTTCCAGCCTGAATGATTCTGTAATTCTTTGATTTGATGTGGTAAGAATTAGTTACTTTAAAATACTAGTGTTCTGGGCGGAATAACATTGTGTTGACTTCTTCCAAAGGTTCTGGTAGGGTATGTGCTGATGGCAGAACTTGTTATGCTAAAAAAAAGTTAAAAAGTTATTTAAAAGGATCCAGAATAGATTGTTTCTCTTGTTTGTGTTGAAAGATACTTAATGCTGAAGAGCCATGTGGCCATGGAAAGACAAAGTTCATAAATAAAAAATATGCTTGTTCCAGGGGTAAGCTATTGTTAGTGAAAGATACTAAGTGAAAATGCATTTTTACTCTTGCCTCCCTTAAAGGTTTGCAGATTGGCTTTGCATGAGCAGGTGGGGGACTGCAAAGCTGAAATAGAATAAATTAGAGACACCCCATGGATTGGCACTTCAAACTGAAATGTATCATACATGTAACCTGTCATTTACTAGAATGTTGCACAAAGAAAAAATGATTTAACTTACTGCAGTTGGTATCGGTATCTAGGGAACTGGTGAGCCTTGTTCTCAGGGAGGCCTTAGAATAACTTGCTAAACTTTTTTTTTTCCTTCCATTTTTCAAGTTGCTTCATTTCACTGTATATTGTTCTCACTTCTGGAGAACATATAATTCTGCAATACAGCTAGTGAGCATGCAATCCTTTGGCCCTAATCGTATGAAAAAAACAAGGGGAAATACTTGTATGTGTTAAGCAGATCTGAATTTTACATACAGGCACAGAGTTTTTCTGACATGAAAGCTCAGCTGGTTCTTGAAATTCATAAGGATAGTATCTACAATAATTTTAACATCAAAATAATAATAGCCCAGAGCAGTCCTTGTCTCTGACACTGTCCTGTATTTACAGCAGTACCGACTGTGAGACAGACATACAGTACTGCTTCTGGAGGTATTGAAATTTATTTTCAGATAAACAGAAATGGGTCATGTCAAGTCAATATCATACTTGTTCCAGTACTGTGATTTCTTACCTTTTAGCATACATCTTACAGCATGTTTATATAGTCATAAATGATTTCAAATGTTGCAGGTAAATCATAATGCTCCCTGGCAGGGATTCCACCTAGTATTTGCCCAGCAGCAGGGCTCTGGGTTTCTTTTTGGACAAACTGCTTCAGGTTAAGTGCTGTTGAAGCCACGGTCCCTTGAAAATGCTTGTGGTAACACATGCCTTCTCCCTGGAGCCTGCTGTCATTTGGCTCTGTAAGTAACAGCACACTGCGATGATGAGAGGGGACAGTTTTTGGGTGCAAGCGTGGAGGTCTGCTCTAGGTATGAGACCACGAGTGCATTTTGCAGTTTCTCTTCATAGCAGAGCCAGTTACCTTGAAATTCAAGCAGTGAACTGAAGAGAGAGCAGCACTCTGTGCAAAACCAACCCTTTTCTCATTCTGCCACAGGCATTTTTACCTTCTGAGAAGGTTTTTCTGTTGTTACAAGTAATTTTTCAGGCTGAAGTTGTCTGTGTTGCAAGAATTAAAAACTCAGTTCATTTAAATAGATCGTGTTTGCACAACAGGGAGCTGCAATAGTTGTCAGAAGGAATCTGCCTGCCTACCAGTTTGAGTCTAGGGGCAGCAGAGTAAAACGGGGGATAATCTTGATAATTGAACAACATCAGTATTTAGGGATTGGGGCTGTTTGTGGTGGGGTCTTTTAGAAGGTGGGTGATGTGAACTTAATTTTTAACCTAGTGACTGTATATTTTAGATTTTGTTATTGTTGATGAGGGTTTAAGATATACAGCACTGCAAGGCTCCCAGTTTTCCCATACATCAGCTTGTGTTTAGTTTTCATTAGCCCTTTTCTAGTTGCTGAAAACTTCATCCAGCCTACTCCTTTTTTGGCTTTCCCCCCCCCCCCCCCCCCCCTGTTTTGTTTTGTGTTTTTGAAGGTTGTGGCCCTTTTCCTTCTACTTTGAGTGGTGAATGTACTTAAAGAAGGGAAAAGAAGTTACACCTTCCTTTTTTTTCTGGTTTTCCTTCTGTTTAGAAGTGCTAGTGAAAGCACTGGCGTTCTGGTTTTCTGTATGCTTGACCTTGGTACTATTGCAGTTTTTTCCTGTTAAATTGGATGCTGTACTTACAGTAAAAGCTTTCAGAAGCAGAGGAGGTGGGTGTAACGCCAGGGTGACTAGCTGAGTGATGCCTTTTGCTCCCTGCTGAGCTATTCTGAATTACACTGGGTGAACTGCTCGCAGTCGCACTGTACCAAGCCTGAGCTAATTTTACATTCTTCTCTAGAAGACTAACTGGTTTTGCCTGGGATTAAAAGCAGAATATTAAAAATGTTACTGTATAGCATGTTCCAGCACTTCCAACTGGGCTGAAATGAGGAAGGACTGTCGATCTCTCCTGAGAGGCCCGTTCATAGCAAATTTCCACTCCGGAGAGGTTTGGACTTGAATGTGGATGTCTGGAGACTTTAACTGAGTTAGTGCACTTTCTCAGGTTCCCTGCTCCCTCACCTCCATCATTTCAGCCTTGGTTGTGCGCAGTCATGCTGAAGAGCAATGTTTACCTAACTGCTGTGCCCATGTATATGTATGCAATGTCAGCGGTTAGGAAAAATGGCACATAATGTGTTTGCTGTTGGTCAAATTAATTCATCAATAAAAAATAATCTGTACCGCAGGGGGGGAAAAAGAGCAAAACCCACCTTTCGTAAATGTCACCGTTTCCTCTCTATCCACACAAATAGTAATTAAAGAAATGCAGGGCACTTTTAAACACAACTGCTAACCAAAGGTGGTGCCTATGCGAGGGTGTATTACCTGCCTGTGAAGCATAACAAGTTATGGAAGGCAGGGCCATTACTTGCAATAGGGAATTAACTCCTACAGATGCATTTACAGTCTTGCCGAGTCAAGTCTCTTTATTCCATGCCCTGCTTAACAAGTGTGTTTCACGTTGAATTGTCCAGCATTTATTTCATTGCTGTGTTCCCCTTTGCAGGCTGAAGCAAGACTTGCAGCAAAGCGAGCGGCGCGGGCAGAGGCACGGGAGATTCGAATGAAAGAACTGGAGAGGCAGCAGAAAGAGGTATGGTCAAAGCTTTGGTGGGGGGTGTTTTGGTAATCTGCTTTACTGAATATAATCTGAGATCCTGGAACAAAGCATTAATCTGTATTTCATTGAAACATTAATAGTCTGTGTGGAGCTGATGTTGATCACAGGATAGCAAATAAAATAGCCTGGAAAAAATACGGATTGTTGCAAGAATTTTATCTTGGTGAAGCCAGTATAATTATTCACAGAAAATACTGGTGGTTAGTTAGTAATCATTGTTTAATATTAAACTTTTAAGTATGCAGCTTGTTTGTGTGTGCATTGGGGGGGGTAGATTCCTACCACTTCGTTAGAAATCTAATGAATAGGGAAGACTCTTGGCCTGTGTATAACTCTTTACTAGCAAGTTGTTTTGCTTTGTTGCTTTGAAGCTGGCATTGTGGTCGCCCCCGTTTGTGAAAATGATAGTCTGCTGTTGGCAGAAGTAATGAAACTGAAGTAAAGAAACTGAACTTGGCAAAATCTGACCTTCTCCAAAGTGTTTGGATTGAATGCCTGGTGTAGTCTCTCCCAAATTCTGGAAGAGTTAGTTGTTTTTATACCATCAGCAAAGTTTCTGTGCCTCTGCACGTCAGCGTGTGGGAGATCATGGGCTTCCAGTGTAGGAATGATCGTAAAGACCAAAAAGGCTTGTTCACCTCTTGTTGTGTTTGACAAGTAGGAGCTGTACTAAATGTCATTCTCTCCGCTCCAAGAAACTGAGAGCAGTGTTTGTTTTGAAGTTCTGGAAGCTAAAGCAGTGCTGTTAGAATGGGGCTGCAAGCATGGGTTGGCACAGGTGGACTGAACCAGAAGGGCTTAAAACTTGTATTTATTTCATTTAATGAAACAGCAGAGTAGACATAACAGGGCCAGCAGCAGTCATAATTTAATTTTTTCAAATAGATTTTGAAGGAAAGGGAAGAAGTAAGGAGTTTGGGGGCAGGGTGTGGCAATACATAGTAAGAATAAATGTACCTCTGTGCTTTAGGGTGCAGAGAAGGATTCAGTTTAGCTTTTAAAGTGAATGGGATGTGATAGCAGACTAGTGTTGGTGCAGGCTGCAGTAATCAGCCTGGAACAGAAGCACTTGGGCAGTTTGCCTGTGCTCAGCTTTGTGCTGGAGTGTCTCGTCTAGTTGAGGCACGTCTGGATGTGTCTTAGCACCCTGTAGCCACAGCAGGGTTAGATGTACCTGCAAACACAACAGGAGTAAGAGCTGTGGGGGAGTGTTGCTGCAAGCACAGTGCTTGTGGAAGAGAGGAGCCTTTTTCTGCTGCAGTTGCTGCTTTTTGAAGGATGTTCCTTGCAACCTGGAGCACAGTCAGAAGGCCTGGACTGCAGATAAGTGTCGGTACTGTCAAGTTGTCTGCTGTGCCTACAGCCTGAGTGATGGGACTTGCCGAGCAGCCTTTGGAAGACCTGTGGTAAACAACTACTAGGTGGTTTTTTTGGGCAGCAAACTAAATATGGGTGTCATGGCACCTGATAGTGGTGTTACCATCTAATTTGCAGATAACTTTAACGGAGCTGATGACCCTCTTGAAGATTAAAACCTGATGCTGCAAAGGGTGTCCTAGTAAATTGAAATTTTGGAATGAAAACTAAAGCTTATGTGCGTGCTCGTGCAGTTGGTAACTGAAGAGCTAGTGATCTGAAAATCTGAGAACTAATTTGTATAGAGAGAAATCGCATGGTACAGGATGTTGCTCTGAAATACCAAATTCAGTGAAAGCTAGGCCAGATATCCACTACAATCTGTTTTGTAATTCACTGGCATAAATTACATAATTTGGCTACGCATTTATTTAATATTTTGCAAGCTTGGATATTCCCCAGTTTTTTTCAATTAGCTTAATCTCAGCCCCAAGATGCAAGGTAGAGCTAGTAAGGATGGCTGCAGGAAGTTTTTCATTGCCAAAAGTATCTTGCAGATATAATAAAAGAAAACATAAATATAGAAAATCCCAAGTAGTGATCAACATACGACATTTGGCACCTACTGCTTAGAACATACTGTGATACTGGTGTCTGTTCAGCTTGCTGCCATCTTCATTTTCCTTTACAAACTTTTCAGAAGAATAACTAGCACATTCCCACTACTGCCATGTTGAATAACCAGAACGTAAAGCACTTGCTTTACTACTTCAGAAGGGTTTTTAGAGCCAGTTACAGGAGTTAAAAAGCAATAAATAATCTTATTGCATGTGTGATGTGCGGAAAACAGACTCCACAACCGAGAAGGTTGTAAAGTAGGTATGTTTATTCAGTGCTGGGCAGCACGGGGGGTAGTCCCACCAAAGCCGTGCGCGCCTTTCACGGAAACTCGCCAGGTATTTATGCATCCAAGTATTACATATTCATTAATATTCCAGAAACGCCTATACATATTTACAATTTCCCCCCGAAGAGGCGGTCTTTATTATAATGAGTTCTGAGAAATCATTTCGCTCCAGACTCAGGCATGTGAGTACATACCCAACAGTTAGTTCTGTTTAGAACCCGGGAAACACCCTGTGTGAGAGCATAATGCGTATTTGAATCCCATCCTGCTCCTAAGGCTATGAGCGAGAGAAGTATAATTTTCCCGGTTGCACCTGTGTGACTTTCCATGGAGCCTTGTGTGCTTTCTTCACCCTGGTGTGATGAATCCAGGCACTTTGCTCCCTGATTTTGATCGCTGTGAAGGTGGTGAGGAGTACTTGGAATGGTCCTTCCCACTGCGGTTCCAGAGTTTTTTCTGTAAGAGACTTTACATATTCATAGTCCCCAGGTTGTATTTTATGTACAGGCCCATCTAAACCCCTACTCCGAGTCCCAACCACATACTTTCTAATTTTGTTGAGTTGCTTGCCCAATGCCACCATGTGTGAGGTCAGGAGTTCATCCCCAGCTTGTGTAGATACCCCTTTTTGTATTTCATAGGGTCGTCCATATAAAATTTCAAAAGGACTTAGCCCTTCCTTTGCTCTTGGCTTAGTTCATATGCGCAAGAGAGCCAAAGGAAGAGACTGAGGCCAGGACAAGTTAGTTTCCTGTCCCAATTTCACAATCTGCTGTTTAAGTGATTCATTTTTTCTACTTGCCCACTCGACTGGGGGCGGTATGGGGTATGGAGCTGCCAATCTATACCCAAGTGGCAGCTAATCTGTTGTATTACTTTTGAGATAAAATGTGGTCCTCTGTCAGAGGATATGGTCGCTGGGACCCCAAAGCGTGGTACTCTCTCTTGTATTAATATTCTGGTTACCTCCCAGGCGTTGGCTGTCCTGGTAGGGAATGCCTCTGGCCAACCTGAAAAGGTATTAGTTAATACTAGTAAATACCGATACCCCCCTTTTCTTGGGAGTTCCGAAAAATCGATTTGCCATTGTTGCCCAGGCCCATTGCCTTTCCCAATTCGGCCCATTTCTGGTTTAGGGGTGGTTTTGGGATTAGTCTGGAGGCAAAGATCGCACTGTTGAGTCACTTGTTTCACAGTGGTGTATAAATTTCTAGCTACGATTTCTCTAATTAGGTGTTTATATAGGGCTTCTGCCCCCCAATGCATCTTCCTATGTTCTTCCCTTATCACAGACCATGTTAGATAAGAGGGAATGATTAGTTTCCCTTGTGGGGTGAAAGCCCACCCTTCTTTGTTATATGACCCTTCTGAATCTGTGATAAGCTTCTGATCTTCCTTAGTATATTCTGGCTTACCTTCTAGGGAGATTCGCCCATCAGGGACTAAATGCCCTTCTGCTTTTACCTTTATTTTGGCTGCCTGTTTTGCCTCTCTGTCCGCCAGCTCATTTCCTTTTTCCAGCTCCGAGTTCACTTTCTGGTGTGCCTTAATGTGCATGACTGCCACTTTTTCAGGGAGCTGAACTGCCTCTAGCAGTTTCAGGATTTCCTCTGCATGCTTGATATTTTTGCCTTGCGAGTTCAATAATCCTCTCTCCTTCCAGATTGCCCCATGCGCGTGTACAATTCCAAAGGCATATTTCGAGACTGTGTAGATATTCACAGCTTAGCCTTGGGCCAATTCCAAGGTGCGAGTCAGAGCAATTATTTCTGCCTTCTGTGCAGAAGTATTCATGGGTAAAGGCCCTGATTCTGTTATTTCCTGGCTGATGGTAATGGCATATCCGGCATGCCTTTTACTGTTTAGGATGTAACTGCTTCCATCCGTAAACCAATCTTCCGTGTTTTCCATAGGATTGTCTCTTAAGTCCGGACGGCTTGAATATGTTGCTTCGATAGTCTCCAGTCATGATGCACTGGTTCTCCTGTGTTTCCACTAAGGAAAGAGGTCGGATTGACAATGTTAGTGACTATAATTTCCACATCATCTTGTTCCACTATTATAGCTTGATATTTCAAGAATCTTTGTGGGAAAAGCCAGTGTCCGCCCTTTGTTTCCAGCACTGCAGATACTGTATGGGACACCAGCAGAGTCATTTTCTGGCCTAGGGTGAATTTTCAGGCTTCCTGGATGTTTAGTACCACAGCTGCGACCGCTCGCAAGCATCCAGGCCAGCCTTTTGCAGTTGCTTCTAATTGTTTAGAGAAGTAGGCAACTGCTCATCGATATGGGCCCAGATCTTGTGCTGATATCCTCAAGGCAATCCCCTGCTTCTCATGGGAGAAAAGGAAAAACGGTTTGTTCACATTTGGGAGTCCTAAGGCTGGGGCTGACATCAGAGCCTTCTTTAACAGCTCAAAGGCCTGTATAGTCTCTTTGTTCCATTTAAGGTATTTTTGTTCAGAGGTTGTTAATGCGTATAGGGGTTTAACATGCAGTCCATAATTATATATCCGTAATCAGCACCACCCAGTCATTCCCAGGAAAGTTCGTAACTCTCTTACAGTTTGCGGTCTCCGAGTCTGGCATATTGTTTCTTTCCGGGCCTGTCCCAAAGTTCTTTGTCCAGCACTGATTTCATAACCCAAATAAAGCACTTTGCACTGCATTATTTGGGCCTTCTTCTGGGATACCCGGTAACCTTGGAGTCCCAAAAAATTTAGCAGACTCACCGTCCAGGTCATACAAGCATCCTTCGTCTTGGTGGCAATTAGGATATCATCCACATATTGTAACAGTTGCCCCTCCTCAGGCGGGGCTTCCCAGGCTTCTAGATCTTTTGCAGGTTGATTACCAAATATAGTAGGGCTGTTTTTAAACCCTTGTGGCAACACCGTCCAAGTAAGCTGAGTCTTATGCCCGCTTTTAGGATTTTCCCATTCAAACGCAAATATTTTCTGACTGGTCTCATGGAGAGGGAGGCAAAAGAAGGCATCCTTCAGGTCTAAAACAGTAAACCAGGTTAGTTCAAGTGTCAATGCAATTAACAAGGTGTATGGATTTGCCACTACAGGGTAGAGGTCTTCAGTTATCTTATTTATAGCCCGTAAGTCCTGGACCACTCGATATGACCTATCAGGTTTACTGACAGGCAATATGGGGGTGTTAAAATCGGATTCACATTCCTTCAGTAATCCCAGTTGTAAGAATTTTTCTATCGTTGGTCGGATTCCCTCACTATCCTCCTTCCTTAGGGGATACTGTCTGATTCTTACCAGCTGTTGTCCTTCTTTGACCTCAACAGGTAGAGCATTCTTTGCTTTTCCTGGCACATCAGTGGCCCATACCCCGGGGTATACCTGGTCCATGACTTCTTTGCTGATTCCTCCCTTTGTGGGAACACTAGCTAGGGATAAACTCATTATTTGGATATACTGTTGATCATTTACCTCCAGAGTAATCTCTCCCTTTTCAAATTTAATTATTGCGCCTAATTGTTCCAATAAATCTCTCCCTAAAAGTGCCTTCGGGGAGTTGGGCATGTACAAGAATCTATGGATGCCCCATTGTTTCCCCAATTTATATCTCAGAGGTTCACAAAAATACGCCTTTTCACTTTGGCCAGTTGCTCATTTTACCATGATATAGTCATTTCCGAGGTGTATCAATGCTTGGTTTAAGACTGAATATGTTGCCCCTGTGTCAACCAGGAATTCTACCTTCCTTTGCTCCTTCCCCAGCTTCGTTATAACCAGTGGATCTGCTAGGGTAGATTCCCCCGGTTCTTGTCAGTCTCCCTTCACATGAACCACTATTCTTCCCCGCTGGTTATTTCATCCTTTCTCTTTGTTTCTCGGACATTCCTTTTTCCAATGACCAAATCTCTTACACAACGCACATTGATCCTTGCCTAGTCGGGGCGGTTCTCGTCCCGGTCCTCTTTCTTCTTCTTCTTCCCTTATGACCACCACCACGCTTCTCTGTCCCTGTCTGTAACCTTCCTCTCTGTTACTGAACACTCTCCATGCCTCATCCAACAGTACTTCCAAGTTTCTACTTTCTGTAGGGCGCAACTTTTGAAGTTTGCACCTAATATCCCCTGTAGACTGGCCCAGAAACAAAGATACTAATTGTTGTATTCCTACCTCCGACCCAGGATCCAGCGGTGCATTGCGGCGCATTACGTCCCTTAGTCGATCCAAGAATTCGGATGGTGACTCAGAAGGACCTTGTCTGATCGCATATAATGCTGACCAGTTTATAGTTTTGGGAATGGCTCTCTCCATTCCTTTTGAGATCCACCCCTGATATGCCCTTAATTTGTCCATATGCACAGATCTGTTTGGGTCCCATTTTGGGTCTTGAAAAGGGAGGTATTCTTTAACATCTCCTCCCGTAGTTTTATAATGATGCTCAGCCAAATCTCCTGCAGCCTTTAAAATCAGCTGTTTTTCTGTTTCAGTCATACAGTCTAACAGTAGTTGTATGTCATTCCAGTCAGGGTTGTGTTGTTTTATAATGAACTGAAAATGTCTGGTTACACTTACCGGATCACTCCTGTAATTTTTGGCGACTCTTTCCCATGCCTCTAAATCGGTAGTGGAAAAAGGTGCCTTAATTAGTATCGTCCCGCCATCAGTCCCTACTGCCTCTCGAGGAGGGGCTTGTAAGACTGTTAAGGCAGACTTTTTTCTGGTGCGGGAAGATACAGGGCTCTCCGAGGTGGTGTAGGTTCTGTTCGAGTCTGCATCCGGTTCCTGTGATCGAGGGGGAGGCTTAAGCAAATCAGTTAGATCTTGTTCTGGTGCTTGGTGGATTTTATTTATTCTAGTACACCTTTGTCCAATACTGCATGTCGAACAACACCGCCTCAATTTACCTTTAGACTCTTTATTTTCTCGCTCGAGGGCGAGTACCATAGGGTCCTGTGGTGGCACCATTCCACAGTCCCTTTGCCACTCCAGATGATTTTGGAGAGTGAAAAACATATCTGCGTAGGACACTTCATCCCATTTCCCTTCCCTCCTTAAAAACAACATTAGTTGCAGGAGAGTGTTATAATCCAGTGTCCCATAAAGCGGCCATTTAGCTCTGTCCTCGAGTATATAGAGTGGCCACCATTGGTTGCAGTACTTAATGAGTCGTCTTACTCTCTGTGCCCCCGGTCCCAGCAATGTCTTTCCAATGTGCCAGGATGCACCCAAGGGGGCTTTTCTTCAAGATTTCTTTATTCTGTGCATTACCCATTCTCTAATTTCTTATTTCTAATTTCTTATTTCTAATTTCTAGATTGTTTCCTATTAGCTTTTATGCTTTTGTTTTAATTTCCACACACAAACTGTACTATTTTGGATTTTTTGATGGGCTCTCCTCCTCTCCTTATTCAACTCCCTCCTTCATTTAGATATTCCCAAGGTTCGAGCCCAAACCACCGAAGGAGTGACTCTCTTTTTATCCCGCCACTTTAATAATCAGCCAGAACCCCCGATATTTAGGAGACTGGCTAAGCACCACAGCAGCACAAATCTTTTACAGACGTTTCGGGCGCTTTGTCCGTCTCTGACCGTGTCTTTTGCAGAATCACAGAATCGCAAATCAGGACTCTCACTCAGTTCACAGCAGTGCTGTGTCCCAAACACACACACACACAAATACTCACAGAATACCCGGGCATTTACAAACAAGACATACAATTATTGCTCCAATTAATATCCCTCCAGCAGTTGTAAATATCATCTGAGCAGTCATATCATAATTGTGAAAGGTTCACTTACCCTTCTCCTGTTTCTTATACAGTCATTAACAGGTCCGTCCTGGCTCCCGATATCGAGATGCAGCAATAACCTCTGATTCACTCGATCTGCCCCCAAGATCGCTAGCGGCCACTCTATCGGTCAGCAAATCCCCAGTTCGCCGTAGGGTACCCTCCTCCCATAAGGGGACTATGCTGTACGCCAGACATCTCTGCACAGTTTACCAGTGGCCCTGGCCAAGCGTGGGCATCCCCTGTGACTTACTGGCTCCCCTTGTAAAACATACCATTTATCCGCAGCTTCAGGAGGTTCTTGTCCGCTCCTGCGGTGAGCGGCTGGAATTGGAGGCCCTTCTCGGAAAAGTGCTCGGGGCGTGCCTAGGGGCGTCCACTCCTCAGTCGATCCCACAGCCGAGCAGAGTCCCTCCTGGCTGGCTCGCCAAAATGATGTGCGGAAAACAGACTCCACAACCGAGAAGGTTGTAAAGTAGGTATGTTTATTCAGCGCTGGGCAGCACGGGGGGTAGTCCCACCAAAGCCGTGCGCGCCTTTCATGGAAACTCGCCAGGTATTTATGCATCCAAGTATTACATATTCATTAATATTCCAGAAACACCTATACATATTTACAATTTCCCCCCGAAGAGGCGGTCTTTATTATAATGAGTTCCGAGAAATCATTTCCATAGTCCCCGCCTTTAACTCTTCCTAGCTGCGCACGCATGGTGCTTCCTGAAGACCCCGGCCCACGACCACCAGGGATGAAGGCCATATGTCTTTCTCGCCATGCACTCTTCACCCGGACTGCAAAACCTGCTTAAACCAGCCTGCTGGCAGTGATTAAGTTGTGTCCTTGGTCTGTTTGATGAATCTCTTCCTTGCATACATTCAGTCCTGATTTATGTCATGCTTATCAGGTAGTTAGTCAAACAAAGCATTCCACTGGGATTAGTTCTTGCTTAAGGCCATAGATAGGTAGGCTGAGCTAAGCAGTGGTTTTGTTATTAACCCTTGACGTGTTCATTCCCCCTATCATGTGTAGGTACTTGTTTATGCTTAAAGCAATGTACATGCCCTGACAGGCTTCTTGTGGAGCATGGTTTACTTGAGAATATATTTATATTGTTGGTCTGGGTTAAAAGTTTCCAGATGTTACCATTACAAGCTATAAACATGGCTGTATAGCTCTTGCTGGCAGTGAAGTAGGGTGTTTTAATGATTTGGACTGGAAATTGGCTCCTTTCCTGCCCATCATATAGTATTAATGACATTTCTTAATCTGTGCTTCGTTTTCCTCATTTTAAACAAATTGGGTGACTTTTGTGTCATGAGTCTACATATGTGATTTAACTAACGTTCTGTTACCATTACAAAAGAAATATCAATGCCAGAGCACCAGGTATCTGAGATTTTTATTCTCTTATGAATGTTTCTGTAGGTAGAATGAGCAGCAACTTAATTAGAAAGCTATGAAAATGCCCTGTGCTGGTTCTGTAGGCTAGCCATATGTGCAGAGTGCACCAAAGGTTGGTCACAATTGTGTAGTAAAGCTCATCGCTGAGTGGTGAGGGCTACATGATATCATACCGAGCTCCTCTTTTGGCAGAAATTATTTCATGTAGCACATGTAATTGACAGCACAAATTGCTGCATAGTCACTTCTTTTGGAAATTTAAAATTGTATTCATCATCAGCCACACTATTGATAAGCTCTTTTCCTTTCAAAAGGAGCATACGATGGGAAGCTCGTGGCAGACAGCTTGGCTTTAGATGGTGGTGAGCATGCTTGGTGCAGGTGTGGGCTCAGCCCTTGCTCAGGCTGCCGTACCTCTTGCCGGTGGTCGCTGCTATTCATCTCGTGGTTTGTGTGCTCGGAGGGGTCGCTTTAGTAAACTTGGCTTGAAATATAAGGTGATTCTAAGAATTATTCTGGAAACTTAATGTGAAGCAACATACTGCTGTGGTAGAACAGTAGTTGGAGAAACTATATGGCAGAAATAGATGGGCTTTTGGAAGAAAACACTCTGAATTGCAGTGTTGAGGTGTGGGAAAGTTACTGTGGAAGGCTGCTGCTGTTCACTGTGGTGGGGCAGGATTGCAGGTGTGTTCCAGAGGTGGTATCATCTCATCGCCTGGCATCACCTCATGCCAGGCAGCAGAAAGAAGGGTGAGTGTGCCAGTGTTTTGGGGTTGGTTTGCTTGTTTTCCAGGGAGAGGAAGGTAAGGAGGAGAGCACAAGTACAGGTTTAATAGGAAAATATAAACTAGGTAAATGAAAAGTGTTTTCTGAAGCTGAAGAAGGAAAATGAGCACAAGAATTAGGATCTGATATGTGCTAATTTATGAAGATAAGGGTAGTGGTCACTCTTGAATTGCATATGTGTGTGTATATATATTTATATATTTAATAGGGAACAGGTTCCTGGACATGAGGCTCTAAGAAAGGCACAGATCTAGTAAACATAACTGCTTGAATGTTTCTGACTTCTTATTCTGTGCTGCTTTGTTGTTATCCACCAAAGACGTAAATAATTAATCTGGAGGTCACAGTAGGTTTTCTGGTATGCTTCCTTGCATAGTAAGTCAGTACTCTCATGTGAAGCAATGCCAATGCATGTTCTAAGCTGAAAGGTGATTATAATGGATGATACTTGCTCCCTTGCCTGCTGCCATGCCACTTGTACCCACCCAGCTGGTGGGAGTCAGAGCAGTGATGAGTCCTCTGTTTTTTACCATACCATGCTGCCATGGTCTTTAAACATTTGGTTTTACAGTTGCAGAGTCTAAAGCCAGTCTGTTTGGTTCATACTGTGGTGTTCGGTACCGAGACAAATGCTTGTGTGCATTCAGATATTTATTTTTAATTCGTGCAGAAGAGCAAGTCAGGAGTTGTCGGCTCAGTTTTTCTGAGTAAGAAATTGTTAATTCTCGTGGGGCTACCAGGTAAAATGGAGAGAAGTATTTTTTTCGGGGGGTGTGTGTTTTTTCTTGGTTTTTTTTTTTTCTTAGAAGCTTGGCATAAGACATATTAAAGCTTTTTTCCCAAGAAATATTTAACAGTAATGTTTCAAGACACATAAAAGCTGCAGCACTAGGGCTAATTGTAGAGAACATTTTATGTAGGAGTACCTTCTGTGTGTTCTGCTGGCAAGACTTTAAATGTCTCTTCGAGGACTGACACTTGGAGACCACAACTTAAGCTGATATTAGTGCCTGAAGTGAAAAGAGAATGATCTCCTCCCACTCCTTAATCTGCAGGATAAGATTCTTGCTTGCCAGTTCACACAGCAGATGAGCCGGTACTTTTAGTTGAAAGCAAGAGCATTGTGCTTGTCTCCTCGCTTCATTTTCAGCTCTTGCTTTAAAGACACAGCACAAAACTTGCCTTTGCTATTTTTATAAATTGGTTCTTTACCAGCATGCTCATTTGCATGTACTTGTCCTCCTTTGGATTCATATTTCCTTGGAATAAAATATGTTACCAGTACTTTCTGTCATGGTGGTTTTTTTTTTTCCATGTCCATTCCTTGAGCATATAGTAAATATAGTTAATGTACTAAAGCCAAGTGAACGTGGGCAGAAGACTTGCAAACACTCTTGATCTGCTCACCCATCCTGTTGCCTGTGACTTAGGCCCCTTCTTCCCTTGCTAGGATTTGGTGCCCGCAAGTCTGATCTGAGTCAGGGGGTCCCATGGCGCAGCTGGCATTCAGGATTGTTTGAAGCCATTTAAAATCCCAGGCAGTGCAGGAAAAACTAGAGAAAAGCAGAATTCTCATGGCTTGAATGGAAGGGGAGAGACTGACTGTGAAACTTGGTGCTTGCATATACAGGGAAGAAATTAAGGATGTTTGTGATGGTTATCTGTATCTTTTTCTTATACAACCAGTGTGAAGATGCACAGGAAAATTTGGAGAGGGACAATGTTGAAGGTGTTTGTAGTAGACTCTGAATTTCTGCCTTCTGCTACCATCTAACCATGCTTCACTGGCTTGTTCTGTCTGGTTCAAAAGTCATTTCTATGAAAAACTTTACTTTTGTGGGAAACCTCATATGATGAGGAAACCAGGAAAGCAGTCTGCCACTAATACTGTGGACAAAACCACATTTTTTGTCATACTGCAACACAGGAAAGTGCTATTTAAGAAATTTGACTGCTTACATGTCTATCGACTCTTAAGTTCTTTGTGGGGGGTATTCCTGCAATAGAAATTATTGTTTAAAAGTGTTTTTTCCTATAACATACTATATAAGAAGGACAGTACGCTGATGAGAGATCAGTCACTTCGGAGCAGAGCTGTTGTAATGCCTGTTAGGTAACAGATGACAAAAAAATTCCAAGTTTTATAAAAAGTTGGAACAGTTACAATGATGCACTTGGCTTTGTCCCTGTGCCCCTCTCCACCACCCTCTGCGGTGTCTGGCCCTGAACAAGGGCCTTGTTGTTATCTTATCCATTGGCAATCTGGGTCCTGGACACAAGACCTCTTGTGTGTCTCGCTTTGCACTCAAGAGGAATACCTGCTGTGCCAAGCCTGAAGCATTGGGGTTTGGAAAAGAAGACTTCCATGGTGTTGCCTCGAAGCGTGGGTGAAACAATGGCATGGGAAAGTTAAAGCTTAAAGGTTAAACAGCTACGTGGTAATTCCCACATCTAAAACAGTGGTGGTTGGCTTCTCTGTATGGATGAAAGGCACTCTGTGAGTGCAATGGAGAAGCGAAAGATCAGAGTCAGTATGCAGTCTTGGGAACTGTGGGAGGGTTTAGTTAATTTTCCTCTTCAAGGTTTTCTTAGTGAAAGGTAAGCGAGGTGATTAGTGTGTGGGAATGCTAGCTTCAAATGTGGGTCTCAATTATCCCCCCTGCGCTTGCAGGAATAGGAATTAATGCTTCTGAGGTATTAAAGCTGGGTTCTGCGGTTGTCCTTCACAATCATGAAGGGGAACCTGATCGGGCCGTGGAGGCAGGGATTGAAAGATGTACACTCTGCTTCCCAGCATTGGGATCTGGGTTCACCTGAGGTGGCCCAGAAGAGCAGTGGATGGCAGGGAACCACTGAATATCCCAAAATAGGGGAGACTGACGACCCTGCCACCTGCTGAAGGATTGGAGTCAGAGCGATGTACCGTTCCCCCTGGGTTGCACTCATAGAGCAGAGGGGCTGGTGTTGGTGTTTATTCAGCATCAGTGCTTATCTAGGAAGATAAGCAGCAAGGCAGCTGAGGGCTTTGAGACTAGAGCTGTGGTATGTTTCCTACAGATACAAAGCTAGGTGTTCAGCAGAGAAATGGGGAGAATGAAGCTGCAGTTTCCTTTTGGATTTGTGTAGCCAGTTAGGTGGTTTTGAACAAGAAGGGTTTCTTGCTTTAGAAATGCTAGGAGAGATGCAAGAAAAAAAAAACCAACATGTTTTCTGTTTTCATGTGGATTTACAAAGCTGATCCGTCAAGGGCAGTTCTCCACTTAAACAAAACTGAGATGTATTAGAGTGGCTGTAATGCTTTTGTGTATTATTAAAATGGTTCAAGACTATGGAACAACTTTGTAGAGTCAGCAGTGCATTTATTAGTGCCTGCAAATGGCGTGAGGCTCCATGGAAACATTAAAAATTGAAAGAGCAACCTGCAGAGATCCTCCAGTGCTGGCAATGTATGTGCAAGAAATTTTCAGAGTTTTAACAAGCTGACACTGTGCTGTACAGAGGTGAAAGATGTATAGCATTGATGCTTTTGTAACTATGCTTAGTTGGTTAAGGACAAAATTTGTCCTTAGCAGACGAACAGATTTTCTGTAGTAAATGCTGTTTGCTTTTATTGGAATGGTAGATGCACATCTGTCATCCTAGGTGAATATCTGGGCATCCATTACTTTGAAGGATGGGGGTTAAAAAAAGTGAGAGGTCCTAGCTCACAGCTGGGTTAGACTCTGGTCAGGTGCAAAGTCTGGGAAGCGAATGTTCCATGTGCCTCCAAGAGCCTAGTGGGTATGAAAAGAGGAATGCTGTATTTTAGCTGCGCACCAGGAGGCAGCCTAGAATGTAAATGCTGCTTTCATTCTGCTTAACTCTACAGGGCTTTAATGTGCACTTTTTTGTGTTCATGTTTTGCTGTATATTCTGTATAAATGATTTTTTTTTCCTGCCTCCAGAATGAGCTATGGAACATTGCGTTGCTATTTATTCATTCATGCTAGCTTTTGTTTCCTTGTTTCTTTCCTTTCCCTTTTTCCCTAGATCTATCAAGTTCAGAAGGTAGGGCTTGCTCTCCTTCATTCTTGTTTGCATGTGTGTTTTCCCACATTATGAGTCTTGCTAGCATTTCAGCTAAACCTCTTAGGAATGGAAGATGCACAGCAGGCTTTCCATGCCATTCCCTCCTTCCCTCCCATAGTCTTGTGGGGTGGATAATAAAGGGGAGTGGGGGAAGATGACCTGTGTAAAATGTGTCTGGTCAGGTGCTTGATATATGTTTTTCTACAGACTGTTTGGCAAAGAATAAGCAATGAGCAGAAGAGTAATTTGGCAAACCAGCCATCAGAGGAGAGTGTGGTGGCTCCATGTGTCACCAGGAACCATACAGACATTGGTGTGTTGAAGGCCAAGTGTATCGCTGAAAATATTTCAGGCTGGGCAAGCATCTAACAGGTGCCAGCAGGAACAATGACTTTCAGATGACTTTGTTTGCAGAAAGTCACTGAAGTAAATCAGGGATGCTGTGTTTGAGTTTGAAGTCTTTCGGTAAATAAACCGTATGGCCTTTCCTCCAATGTGACCAAAGCATTGTAAATGCTTTTGTAGCGTTTAATCCTCTCTCACCTCAGTTTAAAGTCATGATCTCTTCCCTCCTCCCAGTTTTCTTCTCATAGTTTCAAACAATGGCAAAGATAATAATAATGATAATAGCTCTAACTGAGGTTATTTGCTATGTAACAACAAGAGCTTTGGGATTTGTGTTATGATGTTTGGCTGTTGTATACTTAGAGCATTGGAACTGTGTGGTACCTAGAAAGAGAAGTAGCTCCAAAGAGATTTTGCAGGGAGCAAGAAAGCATATATTTCTTCAAGCCTGCCATTTTCTATGTTATGGAATATTTCTTTTTTTCCTGAGATATTTTTATTGCTTGCTGAATGATAAATGTGTCCTAAAACCACAGCCTGTTTGTTTTTTGTTCTGGCACTCCAGCAGCCTTAACTGCATGTTTCACTCGCTTGACCTAGCAGTGTGTGTGCTTCTTGGAAATGCTGTTTTCCTCTTTAAGTGCATATGTATATGAAGATAGCTACTCAAATCATGTGCTCTGGTATTTAATCCTGACCCCATCAATTTGGCAACAAATATATCTTACTCTTGTTTTTTTTATTGGTGGAGTTGACTATGTACTGAGTGACTCAAATTAACATCTGCCCATGGATCAACAGGCTCATTATCAATCTCCTTTATAGGAACTAATTTAATCTTCTGGTACATATGCAGCCTCATGGGAGACAAGGAGGTTGTTTACTGTTGGTGTCCTGACATGGATGAGAAGATAAGTGGGTTAGCCTCACAACATCCCGTAGCAAGTTTGCAAGTCTAGCAGTTTCACTGTCACTTAGTGAGCAAATCTGATCTGGAATTCTCCCTCAATGGTATTAATGTCATTAATCATTTAATTGTAATATCACTTTTCAGGGTAGAAGGGAACTTGAGTCTGGCAAAGGCCTCTAACTAAAGACCAGATGAATGGATAAGCACAATTTTTCCTTTAACCCGTGCGGCCATTCAAACCAGGCCCCGCGGGGCAGGACAGAACAGTTGGTGTAGAGAAGGAAATGGGAAGGGGCTGAGGGGGCGAAGTACCCAAGGCTCCAAGTGCTGCCAGTTCAGTCCAGCATGAGATGTGCTGTTTTAAAGATTATAACTTAAAAATAGTCTCGAGGCAAAGCTATTCATTAACATTTTTCTTTAGGGGATATTAAGCATGTAGCTATGTAATTTTAAATGGTGGAGGAAAAGACTGTGAGTGGAACTTAACTTGTGACATAACAAGTCTTTGAAGGGTTTTTTACTTAACTCCCTTTTGCAAAGCTGAATTCAGAAGCCTATGTCAGAAAGTAAGGAGAGCAGAGGGCAGGAAAAGGAAGCAGCAGACCTTACAAAAATTATTAGTGTGTTTATGGATCCTTCCTGTGTGTGAGAAAGGATTCTCCATTTTCATCGTGGTTGTTTTTTTTAATTGATTTCTAGTGCTAGAAAATGTTACGCATCTCTTGGGGGCGGGAGGAAGCCTCTAATAAGGCTTTACCTGACCTGATTTACTACAAAGCATATACCCTGTAGGTTCTGAAAATGTACACAATCCTGACCAGCTGGAGTTCATATAATTTTCAGGGGCCATTTTCAGGATGTGATGTACATAAAAGTTAATTTTATAACAGGCTGTTGTATGTGTTACGCCTCTGCCTGGAGGTAACCAGTCTGAGCACTTGTGAGGAAGCGTGTAATGCTTGAGGAGACAGTGTTTCATGTCAGGCACTCTAACTTAGGAGAAATTTCACTTGTGTGCAATTTGGCTAGACACTGTATTAGGGGTATTAGATGTATTTGAGCATACGCTTGAGATGCTTTGCAGGGAAAGCAGAGGGGAATGCTTCCCTGTTTTCATAGGGATGTGGTTAAAGAGCTTGTTGAACCGTTGTCTCTTTTCCTTGTTCCAGAGAGATGTTTGCATACTATTTAAATCTGCAATGCAGTGAATGTATTTCCTGTTTTCAAAATTACTGGCCTAAAAACTTTATTTTCTAATATTTTTCCTAATAAATGGGATTGCTGTGAGCTCCTGCCTTTTCCCAATTTGACCCCAAAACTGACAGCGTTTAAAGGTCCTTGTATGGTTTGGGCTATCCGGGATGTGTAACTGAACACCCTGCTGCCTGTTCTACTTCACTACAGGCTTTCTTCTCTCCAGAGCTGTTAAGATGAAAATGAAGATGACCTGAACATGAAAATGATTTTGTTGTTTAATGAAGAACAACTCTGAAATGGGAATAAACTGATACACTGTCAAAGAACATGCAGCTGTTTGTTCTAGTTCATTAATAAATAGTGAATGAGGTTTTTAAGGGTGAAAGTAAAATTACATTAATACCATTGAGTGAGTGCTGAATGCAGAGTATAATACAGGACAGATGTCTGACTTTTATGATCATTACCTAAGGTTTTGACTGTTGATGCTCCTGCCTCTTCAAGCCTCTAGGAAAGCTGGCAAGTACAGGCTTGCTTTTTCCACAAATACATGAACCTCAAAACACATAATCTAAATTTTTCTAAAATATATATTATGCTTCCTTAAGCAGGATTTCCATTTGCCAATTGTTGTGCTTTAGGCCGGTGATTTTTCTTCACACAGGAATGTTATGGTCACCATTATAAATGCAAACTTCCTGAGACTAGATTTGAAGTGCATGTTTGGGGAGGAAGAAAAGTCCTGCTAAACTTGTGGATCTTTGAACAATTTGCTGTCTGGTGGAAATGCAAGTTCATTGGGAAGTTCCCAATGTTGCGCAAAGAAATTATGAACTGAAAAGTGGTTCAGAAGACAGTCTACTAAGAAAATGCATGGCATTTGGTACCGAAATGCAGAAAGCTTTCCAGTCCTGCCTGCATTGGTGAAGCATGTCCTCTTCTATCCTTACTGGTGATACCACCATGGTCAAGACGGTTGAAGTGTACGCAAAAAGCCTTGTGCTCTGAAAAGGAGCTCTGGGGAGTTCCGAGTACAGCGAATAAGAATGCACAGAGATTAGTTGTATTATATTCAACTTGTCTTCCTGGTTTGACAAATCTATACAGTAAACATGATTTGACAGCATTTTTCATCCTGAAAGTGTTCTGCATTCGGATCCCTTGTAATGAGACTTGACTTAAATGGGTCAGGAATTCAAGACTCATTACGCTCCTTGCTCCTGTCCCCACAGCACTGTTTTTTTGCACTGCTGAGAAAGAAGCTGTTGAGTACCCCGTCCGTATGCCAAACACCTCCTTCCCTTTGCCAGGCAGCTTTTCCTGGGCACATGCTATGGAGGGCTCTGGTGGCACTCGGTGCGGCTTTTCCCCAGCATGTTTGTGTGTGTGTGGAGCTGTGTGGCTTGGCCAAAACCTGGCAGTGCATGCCTAAATGTTCTGTGTTTGCCTTTCTCATCTAGATTCTGTTTTTTCCCTTTTCTGTCTGTAGAAATATTATGGTCTGGATACTAAATGGGGAGACATCGAGCAATGGATGGTAGGCCTTGATCAACATAGCTAAACAACTTTTACGTGTTGAAGTTTTGTATAGTTCATAGAGTTTGAAATCCCACAAAGTAGGTATTTTCATGTATTGGAAATGTGAATTCCACTCTTATCACAAGGATTCTTGCAGTCTGCATCAATACCTGAAATGTGGCTTATGATCAGCTTAAAACTGGCAAGGTTTTGGTTAGAGACATCTCTTTTAACAGACCTCTGTCTCCACCCTATTACTTGAAGATTAGCTTAGCATATAGACCCATTAAAGCCACTTGTGATACAAGGAATATATGTACTCATTTTACTTCTTGTGGATTTTCTTCCAATTTGAGTCTTCTCAAATCTGTCTTCAGTTAAATTGTGGGCAAGTTTTATCCATGCTTCTTCAGTTACCTTTGTACTTACTGGTCCAGGGACACTGTTTGGAGGCATTGTAACTGCTACTACGGCAATGCTTGCTTTTTCTGGTAATGCAATGGCCTGGATTTTACTATTTGCTAAGCCAGTGAAGTTGATACCAGATATAGACTTGGCCATTAGCAACATCTAACTGTTTTAACACCCATAATACAAGATGAAGAAGTTGCTAAAGGGCTGGAAGAGAGTGGCTTCAAATGTCTTTCAAACATAAGTGATTTCATAAACTTACCAGCGATGCCTGATGAAGACCGTTGGTTGTGGCCTTGCCCTACAAGCTCAGTAGCGCACACTGAAAAAGGCAAAACTGAACAGCTGACTTTCAGTGTGGAAGATAACTTTTCAAACTCCCTGACTTCCTTGACTCTTGCTAATTAATCAGCGTAAAGCTGGTTTGCTCTATGCCTTCTTGAAAGCCTGCTGCCATATGGACCAACCATCCACCCAAGATGTTCCAGTCTCGTGGATAAGCCATTAAGTCTGTTCAAGTACTTGCTTGGTGAGCTTAGCTCCACCTTACTAGCAATTCCCTTGCTTAGAAATCAGTTCACCTGTGAGAACTATTAACTACAATGTTGAAACTTTTTTTTTCCTGTTTTCTACCACTGTTTCTAAATTCCACATAAAATCAGTCTGTTAAAATCAGTTTGTTGAAACATACTACATCCGACAGCATTTCCAGCGTTAACACAGCCTTTGGCCTGCAAAAGGCAGCGGTGCTGTGTGTCGCAGTGGCTGTAAGCAGAGCACAGATGCTTTTGGTCTGGAAGAAGGGTCTCTCTGGGATACTCACTAGAGAGAGAGAGAGACCATTGTCCTGCCACATTATTTCAAATAGAAGATTTTTGAGATTTATTTTGAAGGACTGCAAACTAGAAAGCTTAATTACAAAAGCACTGTAAGTATATTGATTCCCAGATGCAGAAAGATGCACTTGAAATATTTTTTTTTTGAGATGAAAATAAAGGTGTCACTGCATACAGTTTTCTGCAAAAGTAATGAAAGTGTGTAGCAGAATAAAATGGAGGGGAAGAAAGTTGGGGTCACAAATGAGAGAAAAAGTGGTTTTCTGGCTTAAGAAAGTGTTACCTTCCGTTATTTGGTTTAACCTTACTGACTCCTAAACATTGGTGAAGTTCACTGTGTCTTTCTGAAAGCGCTCTGTTGATGTATCTGTCCTTTCAACACTTCACTCTGTTTTTTCTCTGCTGCCTTGGTAGGAAGACAGTGAGCGTTATTCCCGTAGAGCCCGAAGAAATGCCTCGGTTAGTATCTACTTTTTCTTTTTAGCTAGACATTTTAAACTAAGAAAACAGATATGTATAAGGCAGTTCCTTTTTAAAAGAAAAAAACAAAACAAGCTCCCCCCACCCCAGGCAAGTGAAAACCCCAAAGCCACTTCCTGACTTCTCTGCCCTCTCCCCAGTCACTCCGGGGAGTTTCTGTAAATGTGCTAGAATAAGGAGGGGCAGGGGGTGGAAGGTGGGGAAGTAACCTGCTTAGAGTGTTTAATGTTCATTTATTCAGAGTGTGGGCCAAGAGCATAGAGCAGGGAACACCTGAGCAAGCTTGTCGTTCATCCTGTAGTAAAACGCTTGACAGTGTTTCTTGGGCAGGGTATGATTTCATTTACTTTCTGCTTATAGTTTTAATGTGATTTTTTTTTTTGAAGACTTCTATTTTGTATGTCTTTTCTTTCCTCTGTTCCATCAAAGCCATCAGCATTTACCTCACTGCCCGTTACTTGTGTTCTTTTCATTGTTTTCTTGTCTTTGTACTTTCTTTTGATAGGCTTCGGATGAAGATGAGCGCATGTCAGTGGGTAGCCGTGGAAGCCTGAGGGTTGGTAAATTGTACAACTTGAGTGTGCATGTATGTGTACCAATGTTGCTGTCCCCCTGTACCACCAGACTGGTTATAGTACTCTGATAATATCACCCTTCCAAGGTCCTGACATGTTCCATGTTCAAGGTATATGGGTTTTTTTTCCGAGTACATGCAGGTCAATAATTCTTTCAAACAAGTAAACAACCTCCTCAAAACTGCTTTAGAGATACTTGAAATTCATCTGCAGACTTGAGTTTTGTGGAGGGAGGGATTAGTAGAGCACAGGGTGCTGTAGTGCACCAGTACTCATCTGTAGGAAAAGTTCAAACAGTTTTTTCCTATAAATATCCATACAGTACTTTTCCAGATAATACACGTGTACAAATCTTAACTCCATTCCAGCATAGACACAATGAGCTCTTGTAATTGTGAAGACAGCTTAAGCAATTTAGTAGTTGTGAACAGCTAATGCTATTGTCTCAGCACGCGTTGGTAGTCTTCAGAAGATGATCAGAGCTCACCGCTTCCTAGACCTATGGAGAAGCATCCAGCTAACCACAGAACGGAAACAATCCATAACAGCACTACGGAGGAAGCTCTCGGCAGTCCTGAACTTGAATCAGCTGTGACTAGTTTATGTTATGGAGTCATTTGTGCCTAAAAAGGTTGTGTTTGAGAATAATTTGTTCTTCTACTGATGTTATTTCTAACTTATCACTAGTGCTAGTTACGTGGTTAAGCTGGATGATCGGTTGTATTCTTATAGAACAAGCAAGACCTGTATCATTCATAGGAAGATCTTTATTTGTAATCCTTGGTTTCTGGCTTCTTTGGAGATTTCCTGTCATAAAACTATGATTTTTTTTCTCCTTAAAAAACTTGCTAATAATTATGTAGGTTAGAACTACCTTTTTTTCCTGACAAAGTATCCCTCAAAGAACAGGATTGAGTGAAACACCTCATATGCCTCTAGAACAGTTCTGGAAGATGATTACTACTGCAGAGCCTGCTCAATGGTTCCTAATGGAGTTCACTGTAAGACAGCATAAGATGTACTTAAAATTAAGTGTTGCTGTGTTCCCTTTTTGGTGGAATCCTTATTACCACTTAGGAAATTCTGTTAAAATCTTTAAGATTGCAAACTTATTCAATTATTTTTCCAAGCTAGAAGATGCCTTAAAACTCCAAAGAGTCAACGAAGAAAAGCTTATCTTCACAGCTGAACGTGAAAACCAACATTTATTTTACTTAAATTTGGACATGTTTATGGAAGTGTTTTTTTGGAGGGGAAAAATCTCTAGATCAGTTGACATGTCAATTCTTTCTATTTAGAAGGTGATTACGATACAAATAGGTGTTCAACCACGGCTATAGCTGTGTGTCTCTTAATATGGCAAGATGCAAGTACACTGGCACTGTATTTATAGCTGGAGCCCTGTTCATCTGAAACACCTTTTGTTCATGGAAATCCACTACTGATTCCTTTTGATGTGTTTTTGTAATATGATCCTGCGGTTTTTTTATTTAAACAGCAGAAGCCTTGCATTCTGTTTCCCCACCATCCCTTGAGAAGAAGCTTTTCTGACCTTTCCCCCACACACACACCCCCGAGCAGCCAGTCTCTGGGCTGCCAGCATGCCTTTAGGCTGCGATAACCCCTGCTGGTCTGGTGAAAAATGGTCTCCAGCTGCTTTACAGGATGGCCCATAAATACGTAATCCTTTTGCAAAGAATGTCCTTTTCTGACAGAAGGATCTGGTTGAAACTTTTCACCCTGGTATTTCTAGTGATGTTGCACAGACTACTACCTGTCCTTGTAAAGTAGCATTCAGTGAATATTCTTCTGCAAGCTGACACTCGGGTATGCACAGGAAGAGAGTTTTGACAGAGCTTCCTTCCCTGATTCAAGTGTCACTGCGATTGTAGAAGAAAGTAAATGTTTGCTAGTCTGAACTGAAATTTACCCTTATGTATCTTTTAGTTGTTTTATTGACAATGAATTGATGGAACATACATTGATCATTTTCCTAGTGTGGGTTTATAGTAGATACTTTTAATAGTTTGACCACATCTCTCTGGCTGTTTGTGAAGGTTTGGCTTTTGCTGTGTATGTCTTCAAAATAACAAAGTAAAAAAAAAAACCCCAAAGAAACCCCCCAAAAAAACCACACACAAAAAAAAAAACAACAAACAATGACCAACCTAAAAAATTACCTCTGAGGACTAGAGTTCAGTTTGGCTTCTGAGCTATTTTAGTGTGATAAAAGCACTAAAAACTACTGCCTTGTGTCCACAAAGGGTTTATAAATGTAGTCGGAGAATTCTGAATGTTCTTTTTTTGGATATTTGAAGGCTCCTTCCATAGTTGCACGGTGCCATTGTAATTGGTGTACAAGACTTCAATTTTCTGAAAACTGATCTTGCATCTTTGGCACTCGGGCTCATTGCACTGTGAGGGGCTGATGGTGTTAGGGGTTGGGTTTTGAAGCTATGCTTCTTTTCTGTACAGGAAATTTTCAATGAAATGAGCCCATATCAGAAATTCGTTTCTCCCTGAAACTTTACCACCCTACTAATCTGTGTGGGGTTTACTCTGGATTTTCTCCTGGAATATTTTCTAAGTGGATATCTGAACTGCAGGCACCAGAGCTGAGCTAGCTTTTGGGGAGCTGGCCTGGATGCTTCTGGCAGAGCAACCATCAACATGGACTGCAAACCACCTGAGATGTTGATTAGGCCATGCTAGCAAATCGATTTAAGCTCCACAGCTGTGACTATACTGTAAACAGTGGCCTAGTGTGTTAATGTAATGCTAGTTTGAGTATATCTCTGCCTCCTGCAGGCAGACCTTCAGCTGCAATGAAGGGACATCTTTAGCTTTTGTGTGTCTCATCCTGAACCCATCAAAGTGCCCTGCCTCTCTTGTTTCAGAAGTTCTGCAAGGTTGGCTCTTTATCATGCAGTTCTTCCTAGGGAAGCTCAGTAATATCATCCTGTGTTTGTTGAGACACTCGAGCCTCTCTTCAGTCTCTCTTCTACTGCAAGTGTCGTTCTCCCACTTCTCAGCTGGCTGTCTCCAATCTGAGGCCATCCAGCATGAAATATTGTTGTGTTATTAATCACTCGTTGATGGAGTTCTGTGCATTTTCCTTGTTTTGTTTGATTGACAAAAGTTCCTGACTCCTGGCTTTGCGCAAGAAGTCCTGCATTGTCAAAGTTCTTTAGGTGGGATTTACATCTCTGTGTCTGTGGTTTTTGTTTGTTTTGTTTTGGGGGATTCTTTTGATTGCCATAACTTGCTTCAGTGTTTTCCTTTGTATTCTGATTTTTCTTTCCTCTCATGCCTTGACAGTCTCATTTGGAATATGCCAGCACCTACCCAATGGTGAGAATAGTCTGCAAGTTGCAGTGTGTGTTTAAAAACTAATCATGAAGCTAACATCAATTGTGATAGCTGATCTGAGATAAGGGATGATCTAAAAATGATCCTGACCACTTCATGGTTTGTGATCTAAAGATGCTACTTCCCTTCCCTACTACTCTGAGGCAGTTCAGATGAAAAGCGCTGAATGATTAGAGAGATCTAACCTAGGTCTAGTTCAGTAGTTTTCATAGGACAGAGTAGAATAGCTTAATAAAAATAGTTAATAAAACTCACAAACTCATTCTGAATAGATCTAGCAAAGGTGACAGGACAAACACGCTGCCTACCAAAGCTGCAGCTTGTGTATCAGGCTGTTACCTTTGCTTTGGAGGATAAAATCAAACTCTGTAGGTAATAATGAGAGCAAGTATTTACATCGAACGCATTGAGATAAAGCTGACTCTTGGAAGAACAGAAAGGGCATGGAAGGGAGAATGAGGATTGGAACTTTAAGCTCAGTTTAAAAAATTTCCTCATACTGTTAGTAGTGCTGTCTTGTGGTAGCACTGTGTTGAAATAGACATGTGTCAGCTTCTGCAGAAGGCAAACTGCGGAGATCGGTTTTATAGACTCTAGCTTTTTCACTCTCCTTCCTTCCCTGCGCTATTTCAAATTAGAAATGCAATGTATCTATTTGAGTGACCTATATACAGAAATAGTTCTAACACGTTTGGATTTTGCATGGATGTATTGATGTAGTAAGTATAGACAGCTGGTAGCTCTTTTAATTGACTTAACCCAGCAAGTGTGAATGATTTTAACTGTGGCTACTAAATTTAACAGCACTATCATCGCTTTTAACAATATTCTTTAATAACTGGTCATTTGACTTCGAGATTTGATTTTTTATTTCAATGTGTGCTTACTGAGCCGTGTTGTGTAGAGCTGGAGGAAGATTGGACTGATGTTTTTGCATGTTGATATGCATGCCTGACTATGGATGGGTGCACATAAACTCATTGATTTTTTTTCATCCTGCATTCTTAATCTCACTGCAGGCTGGATTAGAGAATGAGAGGACCAAAAAGAAGAACTACTCCAAAGCAGTATGTATCTTGAGTAACTGTCTCAGAGGTTTTTGCATACAAAACTACTGTGAGAGGACAAGAGAATATATGCAAGTATGTTAGCTGCAAGAGCTCACCAGCCTAATGTCAAGGATGCAGTGTAACTATCAGGACTTCCTGGGTCTGCAAGAATACTGTGCATCACTTCATCTGCAAAATGTGGTATAATCCATACACATCAGTGTTGTACATAAAAAGCATTTTGAAAAACTCAAAACCTAACTTGAGCTTTAACGTTACACAGAAATAGGTAATACTGATAGAATACGTATGCAGCAAAGGCTGCATCTTTTCATAAAGGTAGTTCTGCATAGTATCAATGCCTTACTAGCACCTGTACAAATCAGGTACTACTTAGAGCACTGCAAAGCCAAACCTGGATTGAAGGTAAAGAATAATGTGCTTTTACACAGTCAGGATTTTAGCTGAATCTCATGGGGAGCAATTCCAGGGAGTGAAAGAGGACACAAGAGTGGGCAGAGTGGTATACTGCTGCTGCGAAGGGAAGGCTACTCATTGCACAAAGAGTTGCCTAATTAGAATTAATTAACCCAGCCTACCCAGGCTGGGTAGGGGTTCTTCAGTACATTGGAAATCAGCAGAGAATTTTCTGAGAAGTGGAAGTTGGATGTGAGATTGAGAAAGAAGCCTGAAGGAGCAGCATTTAGCCACAGTCTAAGGTAAAAAGTGTTACAAGTATACATGGACATAATGGCAATGAGAAAGTTTTCTGCATCCGTTAAAAGCAAGAGGAAAACACAGAAAAGAATAGGGTTATTTGCATAGTTATGAAGGGAGAACATGTAAAATCTGAATATTTCAACTTCCCCAGTATGCAATTTTATTTGTTCCAGTTTCCACGATTGGATGCTTAGCATGTTAATGTAGCATAGAACAAAGGTCAACAAGGTCTGATAAAATTGACCCTGCTCTTCAGGAGCTGTCTGGAGCATTTGCCTTCAAAAATATGTGCTGGAGAAGACTCTGGAGAGGATGGGTCATAGCGACAAGGGAAATGACCTGAGCTATGGGGCTTCAGTTTGAAATCTGAAAGATACAGGGAAAATTAAATATGTTTAGAAGTGCCTGAAATATAAAGTGATAAGCAGTTAACCTGGATTTGTGGAAAATGAATCATGTCAATTCAACTTAATTTCCCTAAGCAGGATAATTATTTAAGGACATAAAGGAAAAGCATTAGATGTGACTATAACTTGACTAAAAGGCTCTTGGCATTTCTCTACATGACATTAAGTGAAACTTTGTGCAAGATCTAGTTCTTGTAAAAGAAATGCACAATTAGTTGAAAAATAACTCTGTTAGAAAATGAGAAAGCTGGAAAGGATCTGGTCTGTTCATCTGGTCTATTCCCATCTAAGACACCATCATCTGTTTTCAAAGGGGAAAACAGTCCTACAGGAGTCCGTATTGCCTAGCTGTCTAAGTACAGGGAGTGAAGGCAGTTCCATGCGAGATTAGAATAAAAATACTGATGATGAATAGGAGACAACTTGTCAAAACTGAATAATAGTAAAAATAAATGAGGAATACCACATTTGGGAAAAATGAAATATGCTATTACAAAGTAAGGAATTCTGCATAGGAATGGTTGAGATCATGATCTGAGGTTATATTTAGTCAATATTACATTGCTGAAAAAAGGCAAACTTAATTCCTCAGTAATAAAAGGGGCAGTGGAGGTAATTGGTCTGCACAGTGCTGTTGAGGCTGCAGCTGGAGTGTTTGCTCCAGTTGCTGAAGATTCATTTTAACCATTCTTCAGGAAAGTGTTAGAGAAATTCAGGGAGCTTGAAAAAAAGCTAGTAAAAACTGGAAAGAACCCAAGCTGTGTGAGAAGGCTATAGTAGTATTTTAAATCAGTTCTTCTTGAAAAAAGGAACTGGATGTTGGCCCTCCATTTGTGGTGATAATACTGCATTTCAGAACAGAATCTGAGCTTTTCCCAGAAGTTGCTTTACCAGTTTGGGTCTAAACTGGTTTCTAAGTTAATTTGTTTAATTTTTCATGGAAGCCACTGTATAGCATATGATTAATATTTTGTTTGGAAATTGATTCATATCGGGTTTAGTGGATTTTCATTTTGGGAATGCATTAAAACTTGGCCTTCAAAGCTTAATTTGAATAGAAATTCTAATTAAATTGGCACTAAAAAACCCACCCCAAATACACAGAATGCTTCCTCATTTTCAAGGCCTCGTTGTGAAGTGATGCCAGAATAGTGAATTGCTTGAGAAATCTGAGCTTTTAATGGTATTGATTGAGGTGACTTTTGGGTCTATCCTCTTTTTCTTCAACATTGTTTCCAGACTAAAACCCTGCATCATAGTGATTGTTTTATTTTATTCCTGACCCTGCTGCCACAGGGACTTGAAGCATCTTGCCCTGCTTGTGAAACGCTTGTTCTGAGCCTGTTTGTTTTTTCTCCTTTGAAAGAAAACATCTTAATGACAACAAGGCAGGCTATTGAGCATGACAGAGGACAGCTGAACCAACTGACATCTCTTATTAGTCTTTGAACTGCCACACAAAATACTGGGATGTGGCAGATCGTCACTGTCTGGGTTTAATTTTAATGTAATTGGGGAAAGCTAAAAAGAAGAGATTTCATACAGCATTGTATGTTTACTAAACTGAATTTCTCAAATATAAACTTAGAATTAATTCTTTTGCTACAATTTGCTGCTTTTTAATTGCTTAGCTGCCAGAGGTATAAGTAACCAGTGATAAATTCCTTTTATTGTAGTCTCTCATCCCTGGTGTCCCCTTTTTGTCCTGTGTTCCCTTCACAGAGCATTTGAAGAGACAGGTGCTATGGTGCAGTAATAATAGCGGAAGCAAAAGTGTTTCTTAACAAGAAAAAAAGGGGTAAAAAAAGGCAAGCAGGAGTATCCTTGACATTTTTGGCTGGTATACAGGTACTGACAGACAGGCAAATGTTCATGTCCTCATGTTTGAAATCATGACCTAATCCTGCACTTCTCCTGTTCCTGGTGTATCTTTGAAAAGTTCTGTCTCTGCCTTTGCTTTTCATAAGTGATGACTTTTGCTAAAAATTCCCTTTTGAGTCTGCGCCAATTTTTTCTCTCCTTTTTTTTCTTTTTCCTTTCCTTCCATAACAGACCAATGGTTATGAGGAAGACGTGTATGGATCATCCCAGAGTAGAAAATCTAGCAGGGTTAGTAGATGATTTATATTGCTATAAAATCTATTGCTCTATTTAATGGGATTAAAGCTAATTAGCAAATTCTTTTCTGTGGTAAAGCAAGTTTTTCCTGTCTTGCACGTTGTGGGTTTTGCAGTTTGTCAGACGCGGAGGTGCAGCAATAAGCTGTCTAAAAAAAATTAGGCCATGAGTGGGAAGGGAAGTCTCCAGATTTGGTACAAGTAGAACTTGGAAGCCAGAACTGCTTAACTTGTAAACAAAATTGGGTAAAAGTTAAATTGTGGTAAGAAATAGTTTGGAGGCACCTGACACGGAGGATTTCCCTGTGCAGGACCACAGAGTGATTGTTTTCCAGCCTGTGCAACGTGTTCACATCGTGCTCTAACACTGAAACTCAGATTTGCGTATGTAAAATGGACATTGGATTTTGAATTTTACCCAAATGTATGTTGTTTATTTGAAGTTTGCCTAACTAAATGCTTTTTTTTCCTTTATAAACTGTGTCCTAGGGTTTCTGGAAACTCCTACAGAGGTGAACAACCAGTGCAAGTGTTACTACTTAGCTACTTACTATTTTATTTCTAGAAATAGTCTTGTCGAAAAGCTTAATTATTAAATCCATTGTGTGTATGTGGGTCACAATGTTCCCTTCTGTTCCAGCACAAGCATTTTGTGTCAATTATAGGAATTCACTGTCCTGCTTTGTTAAATATTGGGGTTTTTGCAAATTATTTAAAAGTATTGTCTCAAGCAGATCCTTTTTGGGGGGCAGGGAAGGGAACTGTGTGTTTTTTTTTCCTTGCCTTTGTTTTAACAAAGACAGACAAAAGCTCGGAGCCTGTTGATCTTTATGCTATCAAGACTTCTAAAGGAATTTAGTGGTATGCAGACTAAAGTTCTATGTTTATTTTTCCCCTAAACTACTTTTCAGACTCCATTTAGCTAAGTGTGTGAGCAATACATGCTAAACATGAGATAGGCTTCAGTGAGTTACTTTGTAAGCATGAAGTTAAGCAGGCGCTTGTATAGTGAAATGGGACCTTATATTTCATGTCTATTTTAAATTGTTGCTTCCATATGGTTTTATGCATTTAGCTTATATATGTGGATAAGAGAAAGTGAAATACTGTTGATTAAACTGTTAAGAAAACAGTATGTCCTGTTGTTGATGCTCTTGCTGAACCGCTTGACAAGTTCAAGGAACTTTATTATATAGTGCTTCTGACAAATTAGGTTCTTAGTCTTTAATGACATACTCCAGAGCTCCAAGTAATGCAGGAAGAGCAAAATATCTGTAAGAAAGTCATCTAGGGAAAAAGAATTTGTTTGGTTTCTATTTAAATAATTTAAAATCATCTTCATATTAGGGTTTGTAGCATGGAGGTTTAGTGTTCGTAGAGCATAATTACAGCAAAATCATGAGTGCCTTACTGTTTTCATTACTAAGTGTAATTCAGATTAATCATTATTTAGAAGGGGGATGAGAGTTTGGGGGTGGCTTGGAATATCTGAAGTTCCCAAAACCAGTTGATGCCAGTCTGGCTGTCATTCACCTTCAGGAATAGTCTTCCCAAAACCCCCAGACCTGACCGTAAAGATTGCCAAAGTGACAATGAAAAACAGAGAAGAGGCAGAGTTCTTCAGGCCAGGAAGGAAGTGATGAGTCTGCTGATTAAATAGTTGTTTCCAAAATAGGTGTCCAATTTTAAGTCGCGAAATGGAGTGATGTCTGCATGGAGATAAGCCTTTGTGCACTGTACTTGCAGTATTATAGGTTGATTCCTTAAAAATGAATAATGCCATGTGCCTAGGTAGTCCACGTGCAGATTACAAACTCCCTAGATGGGAATGAAAGTAACTTCTTTAAGTTCAGTTCAGTTTACTCAGATTTCTTTTCAGTGAAAGTCTTATTTTACTGGCATTCAGGAAGAATGAGACAGAAAGGGATTTAAATTTTTGAGGTTGGATAATGATTTATCCTCAGTATATACCTGCAGGTGTTGTGTCTTATCCACAGATCTGTTTGCCTGCAGTGACAGAAGTCCAGTGTCAAGAACAAACAAGTTTCTTTAATTTGCCAATCTCCCGCATTTGTAAATGGAGTTAGCACCCACGTAGTTTATAGTGGTGATGCAAGGATTAGTTAGGGCTTGTAAGAAAGCTGAGTAATTGCTGACTACTAAAAGCAGAGCGTCTTGGTTGTCCAGACCCCTGTCAGAAATGACCGGAGAGGCAAGATGTTAGAGGACGGCTGTAAAAGGAGACTCTGGAGTATAGCAAAGAAGGTAGAGGTGTGGAGCTCTTTCAGACTAACCATTCCCACCAGCATGCATGCACCCATGGGGAAATTAAGGAATCTAAACAGTGCCTAGGAGGCTTTGAAAATACCTTTGCAACTCATGTATTGTTGCAGGGCTAGTTACAGGAGACTCAGCAAGCACAGAAGTCACTTCACGAGGGCAGGGATGCAGGGAGGTAGTGTTTCCTCCCTCGCCCCTGCACGCTGGCTGCAGCAGCCTGTGCTTGCTCCTAAGTGTGCCTTCCTGGTGTGGCTTTATACCCTGCCCACTTGGTTCGGGGCTGCATCTGTCCCTGGTGCAGCAGAGTAACTATTTTATCACATTTTAGATGTGCTGTTAGGCTGCTGTTTTTCTGAAAATAAGGAAAATACAAAGTCTTTCCTAGTATGCCTGTATTTCTCTTGATTCCTTTGGCTCTGTGAGATGCATAATGTCTTATATATGGATTTCCAATCTGCATTGAAAACAGACCTTGATTTGCAAATTTAAATATCCCTGCATGTTAAAATCAGCTGTTTGTAACAACCAAAGTTGTTCATAATATATTGTTGCATGCTCCTAAAGCTTTTGGGAAGCCAAAATACTGAGTTCCGCTCAGTATTATAAATACCCTACTGCTGTCAGCCTTCCTGCACCCTGGCAAGCCCTGTGTGCCAGCTTTGTGTTGAAGGGTTTGTGCAGCGGAAATTCTTGCAGATGATACCTAACAGCAGAAAAGCTGAGCTGGCATCCTATGCTCCAGTAGAGGTGCCGGGGGGAATGAGTGGAGATGTTGTATATCACACTAGATAAATAAGGTAGTATTTTGGAGGGTAAGATTTTAAGTCTACTGGACTTGTCAGTCACTGTTGGTACTTTTGGTATTTAACTCGGAGTTGAATTAAGATCTCCCCATTCTTGGGGAGGCCAGATAGGTGGACCAAAAGTGCAAGGTTGGCTAGATGCTAGGTAGGAAGCTGCATAAAAGAAGGTATTTAATTTACAGTCTCACTTCTTACAGAAAAGTTTTCTTTGCATTCAGTCTTGCCATATCTGACAGTGGGCTTCTCACTTTTCCTGATGGGCACACCCAACAGTTTTGGTCCTTGGCTTTGCTCTCTGTCTCCCAGCAGAGTTGTCCTGACATCTTCTCCTGCACCTCTTGTGGGTTTAGCTTATAGGGCATAAACTCCTCAAGAATTCAGAAGGAAGCGGACTTGGCGGTGGTAGGTTAACGGTTGGACCTGATGATCCTAAGGGTCTTTTCCAACCTTAACAATTCTATGATTCTATGATACTCTCTGACCAATATGCTTTTCCAGTGCTTGATGGGCAGTGGCAATCCATTCTGTTGTCTGCAGCGGTGGGACTGCACATGCAAAGAAATAAATCCTGTAAAGCAGGAGGCTGGGGTTTTTTTAAGTATGAAGCTGTGATGCAGCCATTTATTCTGAGTTTGAGCCTGGAAGCTAACATTTCCAGCATCTTGTAAAACAGATGTTGTCTCTTATGTTTTACAGAAGCTGGAAGTATGTTGATAAGTACAGCTTCACTTAACTAGAGTTAGGATGAAACTTAGGTGCATGAACTGCATACGTGCTTTTGGAAATGTGGTCCATCTTCTTCCAAATCCCATGCAAACCATGTCCTTGCAGCATACTGTCATGGTGGGTCATAACAACAAGAAGGCAGGAGAGAATGTGAGGGTTGAAGCCTTTTCAGTGGAAAATAAACCAAATGGGTATTTTGTGCATAAGGTGCTGTAGGGATAGAGAAAAGGTCTTTATTTAAAAAATCATTACCTTACAAATGGAAAGGGCACACAATTTTCACACACCCTTTATCTCTTGAGTCTAGTTTCCTTAATGCAGTTATATCTTCTTTTTGCATCTGTGACCACTTTGACTCCTTGCTATTTGTAATCACCTAATTCACTTTTTGCTTCCCATTTAAAGGAATTTAGAAAAGTCCTTCACGATATGAAGCTGAGTTATCAAGGGGTTTTTTTTGTTTGTTATTAATGCAGGCTTCGTACTACTCTGACCTGGGTCTTCACAACAGCGGCTATGCTTCCACATCTCAACCTTCTTCCCAAAATGGAAACTGGGTCTGTTACCCTCTGGGTTTACCTGGCCTGGACTTGTTCTGACTTCGTTTGGATAATACAACCTCTTGTACTTAGGAATGAATTTGGACCAATTGTCAAGAGCCTCTGTAGCTCTTTTTAATAGAACTTAAAAAAACAAAACCGAGAGACCTTTTAAGATTGGAGTGAGTAATGGAAAGCTGTTTTAAAACGAGCACAATTCACTTTCCTTTGCTGCTCCTCCCTTTCCTACAGTTATTTTGTTTGCTTTTGGCCTCAATTGGTCTGGGAAAATAAGGGAAATCTTAATTAACTGAAGTTGTCTATTCTATTTGAGGCAACTCTCTGCTGACCGTGTCAGCCTAGCAAGCTTAACACAATCCAGTCTGCATAAAATGAAATTACAAGCAAGTAATTCACAGACTGCTAGAAGAAAATTGCTGAAGCTTCAAAATCAGCCGGGAGGTTGGATTGTCCTCTGTGTGTGGACAGAGCTCAGCCAGTCCAGCGCTAGCAAGGCAGTGCTTGAGCAGTGGTCCACAGCCTCTCCTGCCCGATGGGCAGCAGCACAAGGACATCGCCTGGTGCTTTGCGGTGGCCAGTGGTGGGGGCACTGCAGATGAGCGGGGTAACTTGCAGCAGCACATCATCTGCAAGCTGTGGACTGGGGACCACTGCTGGAGTATCTCTTGCACCTAATTATGCCAGATACAGTATGTGCTCTCTGAACGTAATTGCTGCATCTTGTGAATGATGGTTACTAACAGTGAAGTCATTTGGTTTATGGTGCTCTGACTTAAGTACTCATAATTTTGTCCTGAATTATTTGGGTTTTCTCTGCATTTTTTTTAATAATAAAATACACAAGAGATGATCTTACAGCTGTGTGAAACATTTAAAATGTTTATCTTACAACACTTCTGTCTTTGTATGTAACTCTTTTTCTGGCTTTGGTTGAAGTGAGGATAAACACCCTTTCTGGCTACTATAGATAAATGTGTGTGAGACAATAACAATTTAGCAACCTAAAATTAAATTATGCTGTTTTGCTTTTGCATACTGTCATGTCTTCCCTTCCTGTAGGAAATGCACGTGTCTGCTTGGTATTCTTAGTCTTTGGAAGTTGAGATCTAATGCTTTTATGGCACAGATGAGTAATACCCTCTATACTGGGTTTCCTTCTGTTGTAGTTTAATAATCCTAATCTCTTATCAAGATGGCTAATTCTGCTGTAGGCGCCTTTTTTGTTTCATGTTCTATGCAAAAAAGTTTTGTGCTTGTCTTCCTCAGCCCTCCTTGCTGTACAGTGATGCCCTGCCAGCCAGAACTTACAGGGTTTGTTGTACTAATGCTCTAAACACAAATACCGAAGCCACTCACCTTCAGCCATGCATACGTTGTCTCTTACCTCTGTAGTTCCTGTTGGGTCCATTTATTTTACACTCTAGTGTCTGATCCATCCGGATGCACGTGTGCAATGCTGTTTGTACAGACCTGGATTTGCTGATCCTTCCTTTTATTCCTGTTGGAACTGTGCAACCACTGCTCATGGGGTTGTGATACTGCCACAGGCTTCTCTCTGGATCGCAATGGTTGTCTGTCTTTTGGTGTATTAGCTACAACATGCAGGAGCAGGCCAGAGAGAGGCAACATCAATTCTTTCTGGTTGTGTAACAGCTAACAAAACTCTGTTTAAAAAATTTTTGTAGCCAATTTCCACCCTTCTTGTTTAACCTTTAAAATTAGCGTCTATCAGATTTTATTCTCAATGCTTAAAGGTAGAGTTTCCTGTGTTTCCTGAGCCAGACATTTATATGCTAAACTGGAGCCAGAGTCTTAGAATGTACATCTTCCTCCTTTTTTATTAATTTGGTAAACTGGCTAGTAAATGAAATTCATCAGGCGTAAGTGTGGGGTTTTTTTTCCCCCTCCCATATTTTGCCAGCACCAGAAATGAACGTTAAACAGATTTGAACAACTTAAGAATTGATGTAGCCGTTTTGTTGGAAGGCAACATAAACTGTTGAATTGATGATTGGGAGAACGGTTAGAAATGCATGACTGTGTGATGGACTAGGGGGTGGATGTCAGATTTTGCACGTGCCTTATGGCGTTTCCCAGCTCACTGACTTCAGGTTGTGTTAAATCTTCACTTGCATGTTGCTTGTGGATGCGTACAGGAGATGTCCCTGTCCTTGCACATACTGCTCATTCCCCTATGTCCTTCGCGCTGCACCTTGTGAATTTGTAATGCTCCAGACTGAAATCAGAAACTAGGTCTGCCGGTCCTGTTTTGACTCTGTCTTTTAATTGTAGGCGTCTGTGTATGACGAGAGCGTTTACAGTGGGAGTCGTCGGTATAGTGCCTCTAGTTCTCGTGCTGTAAGATGTTTTCTGCATTTCCCTGTTGTCTTGTCTCTGTCCTCCAGTAACCTGTGTGTACCAGAACACAGCCTCTTCTGGGCTGAGGAACATTTAAGATGAACTGTGTGAGATTCATAGCCTGCTGCTGTAGGCAAAAGTACGAGTACTGTTTCCGTGAGCTTCCATGAAATAATAAGCAGTGGTTTATCTGCTGTTGTAACGCCTGGCCTCATGCAGACCAGCTCTGGCTAGCACCGACAGAGCCCAGCGCTAGGCACTCGCCTCCCCTGGGGTGGGGGGAAATTCAGCTCTGCCTTGCACTTGGTTTGCAGATAAAACACCTTGGCAAGACGGTACACGAAGTCCCTTCCCTAACTGAGACTTAATTCTTTTGAAAACTGAGAATAAAACAGTTTTTTAAAATAAATAAATAAATAAAATCACTTCCCCATTAGCACTTCTCTGCTAGCATGAAGTAAAGGATTGTTGTGAATGTATGGCTTGCTTGGTTTTGTTTCTTGGATTTATATTCTGTAGCGATGTCCCAGGCAACCTGTGTCAATGTTTTCAAAATACATGCTCCTCTGAGTGGAGGGCTCTGTCATTTATGGGGAGAGACAATATGGGGAATGACAATATAAATTGTCTCCTTTCAAAAAAGAGAGGCTGCAGGACTTGGTTTACAGATTGGAAGGCAGAAAACACCTTCACCTCTTCTCAGATGGGCCTTCGTGTCATGGTGGGTGTTTGGGCCAGGCAGTACATGTGCTGCTGTTGTATCTGCCTGGAAAAAATAAACCAGTCTGTTCTGATTTTTAAATTCTGCTCTGTGGACCTAGTGCTTATTCTTCCTCTGAACTCCTTCACTGATTATCAAAAAACCCCAACCAACCAACCAAAAAAAACCCCAACAAACAAAAAACCACCACCCAAGACCTGAACATAAGAAAGCCTCAAGACAAAGCATCGATGTTAATTTAATGTGAAAAGTTACAATTTTATTAGCTTGGAGAAGGAAACAAACTTCAAAAATGCTTACTAAGTACTCATTGGTCTTTAAAGGACTATGCCATCCTCTTGCAGTCACACTGATTCACTAGTTGGGCTGTGTATCTTGCTGCTACTGATGTTAAGCTTCAGATTACTCTTTCACATTTGTGCCTTGTTTTCATTTGGCTGCCTTGGAAAAATTCATCGATACCTATCTGCTTGGACTGTTGTGGCAGTGAATTTGCCACTGAGGCTGTGCTGAGCTGGTTGTAGCCCTTTGTATGGGATGTCTTCCTTTGTTTGAGAGAAGTCTCTCAAAGGTCCAGATGATACACTTCTGCTCTTGGGAGAAGTCATTTACAGTGGGCTCCGAGCCCAAATGCTGTTTACAAGTCTTTCAGCCACTGTTAATGGCTTGAGCAGGGAACACTGAATAAAATGCTGGTGCTTGTTCCCCTTCCTCCATCCCTTCCCACCCTGTGCCACAGGTATTTGGAAGCCTGTGTATAACCCAGCCGTTTCAGTTCCTGTTGCACGGTAGCCTGTAGTAATGAGTGAGTTGAAGTAAGAGGTTTTTGCCTCAGAGGGAATGGCCTTGTCACAATTACCAAGTTATCTGTGGTTACTTTAATGTCTCTGAACCTCATAGCACTTTTAACATATAGAGGGTGTGCCATTTGGGTAGCTGTCCCCAAAGAATGTTCTTGGGTGATCAGAGGACAGGTGAATGCAGGGGGTGAGGCTGAACAAATGGCACTTGCTGCCCTATTCTGCCCTGCAATACACAGAGAGCAACTATGGAATAAATAGGTCCCCTGAAGCATTAATATGGGACTCATCAGTAGTTTATACTTTTTCCCTGTCATGTATTTCAAGTTTATTCTACATCATTGTTATGATAAACATAAAACACCAGTGATGGCGCAAGGCTTCTGTGCTAGAACTAGTTAACAAGAAAACAAAATCTAAATATTTACTTCAGTGCTTTTTGTTTTTAATTTAGGAATTGAAGCAGCTGTGATTGAAAATAGTTGTAAACTGTGTGCAACACAGTTCTAAATTTTGCGCATTTTCATCTCTGAAATGAAGCTCAGTAGTTCAGATGCATGAAGCCAGTGTCACTTCACTTAAGACATCGGAGGACATGGCTTGGTCACGTTCTGCCCTGCTTCAGGGGCTTGCTAAGGGCTGTGTACCTTGGAACGTAATGCTTTGTGGTTAGTAACTAGGCTTATGGTTGTACTGTAGCTGGGGTTATTTCCAGCTTACCTTCTTATTGTTTATTAGTACTGTAAGCTTAATTTTCATTTAATACTGTGCCACTTTGTTAGCGTGACTAATGGTGCTGAAACAGTCCTCCAACAGCTTGGTGAAGACCTGGCTGTCTCTGTAGCTGAGGAGTCCAGGGGATTCCTATAGTGGCCAGGTAACTTAATAGAAGAAACCTTAAAAAAAGACAGAATACATGCATCTCAAAAGTAAGATAATTCTTTAGATTTCAGTGGTTTTGTATCTGAGAAACAGTCTTAAGTGTCTATAAAATAAACTCATAAAGGTCATTAGCAGCATAGTCTGAGCTGCTGAGAAGAGATGTTCCTCATGCTTGTTCCTGTCCCTGAACTGCCTCTGCCCTTGTGTCAGTACAAGCTTTTGCACGTGAAATTTGACGGACTGCCATGCCTCTTTACAAAGGTTACGTTCACAATTGCCTTGAGGTGGTAGCAACAGGAAAAATACCGTGTCTGGTAAACATCAAAAACTTCTTTAAGTCATCTCTGTTCTGAATGTATGAAAACTTCCCTTTTATACATGCTTATGTATCTTTCTATAAAGTTCATCTAAATACAAGATTGAGTGTGAAGCTGCTACTCTGAAATCTGAAAGTAGAGGGAATAATTCTAAAAAGTATTTCCAGAATAAGTTTTAGTTCTGTTTCCCCGACATGTTAAACTTTCATTTCCCTTCTCTACTTCCACTGCGTTATAACCTCTGGAAATAAAACAGCGTAGACACAGTCTTTGTTCTTGTCAGCAGCAAGTCAGCCCTGTCTGTTCTGCATCACTGCTTAGATGTTTGCTTTTGAGAAGGACTAAAATACTTTCTTTGGCAGGAGGTGAGGACTGCAGGTGCTGGAAAAGCAGGAGAGATACTCAGTCTCCGAGATGGTCTCAGTTTTTACTTTAATCACCATGCAGATGGATGTTTCTTGCTTTGGCCTGTGGAGCACGGATTCATTTCTTAGGTGCACAATGTTAGAAACACAGGAAGAAACATCAGCAGAGAGCCTCTCAGCTCTTGAAGAGTAATAGGATTGAGGCTTTTGTATAGAGACTGAGAGTTTTTTACTTGTGACTGATATCTTAAGATATATAAATAAATCATTACTATTCTGTTATTCTAAGAATTGAATCAAAACTCTACTTGGTCCATCAGCTGGAATTACTGCTTGCCTTAAATTTTAAATGAACAGTTGAGCTGTCTGTTCTCTGACCTTCACTACTATTCCTTTGTCCAGCTGCATGTAACATTTTTGTAACTAACTTCAGATGTAATGCTTTAAATCCTCTCTTGCTTCCCTTCCTAATTCTAATGCTTTTCTCTTTTCTCTGCTTGCTATTCTTGGTTTACCTGCGGCAGCCTTCTGAGTACAGCTGCTACCTTGGTTCAGGATCTCGGGCATCCTCAAGAGCCAGCTCTGCTCGGGCCAGTCCAGTGGTGAGCTCCTCTATTTTTCTTTATCCCTAAACTGTTCAATTCTTCTGTTCTTCAAGGTCTCTTCTGTACAAAGAGGTCACTGTCCCTTGTGAGACAGTTTCTTATGGTATTAATTGGACCTTCTGGGTAATGCTTAAGGCAAGGAAGGGGTGAACCAGATGAGAAATTACAAAATCAAAGTAATTTCTATACAGATGCACATGTTTTTACAATAGAAGTATACTTTGGACTCGCATGGCAATGCTAAATTTTTTCTAAGTTGGGCATAAAGAACATCAGCAAGGGTATTGTGAAGAAGACTGGGTTATTGATGCTAGTGCCACATCTCCTTTGCTTATTAAAATCGGGAGACCCTAAATCTTACTGCAGCATTTAAGTAGTTTACTTTCTCTCCATTGAGCTGTATTTTGGTTCTGTGTTGCTGCAAAGCTGCAGAGCTATCCAGAGATTGGATTTGAACATATTTGTTGGATTGCAGATTACCAGGCACTGCATAGTCTTTAGCATGGTGAAGTGCTAGCAGGATTACGTGTACCTGGCATGTCTATCATCATGAATTCACAAGTAGTCATGGCTGAACACGGCTCAAATGCTAAAGGCTTGTCCAACCCCTGTGACTGTAGTTGACCAAGACAAGATTTTTCCCCCTGCTTTTTACAGATACAAAGTAATTGTCTTCTGTTTTTTCAGTGGCATATTGGTGCTTTCTCTGCGATTGTTCCATCTAGCTGTTTATAACTCTGAATATCTTTCCTGATTAATTTCAGAGCAAGGCCTGATAGCATGGTGACAGTAGCAGAGTGCAGTAGCATGTCTTTTAGAGGAAATGTGCAGCTTACAGTAAACTAGTCTGTAACAAAATTTATCTTCCACAGAGAGTGAATTTTGAAGTGTTGCACTGAGTTGTGGTAAGCTGGCTTTGCTTCATGGAAGTGTTCCTCCTAGTTAAGTTTTAATGTGCTGGTTCTCCTGGGACCTGTCACATATTACCTACAACATCCCCAAGATACTAAGTGATGAGGAGGGTGATGCCGTAAATTAACACACACAACGTGCTTCTCTAGTCATAACATCCTATTGCCTTCATTGCTTTGCTGAGTAGTTGAAACTTAAATGCTGTAAATGTTGCCTTAAGGAGTAATTAAAAAGGAGTATCTGGATAGTCAAAGAAGCTACCACAGCATGCAACACGGTAAGCTGTAACATGAACGTTTGGCGTGTTCCTCTTCAGTCACCACACACAGTCTGCAGTAAGGACTTGCTTTGATGTCCCCCATGATGCTGCTTCCCCCTTCAAATACAGCCAGTGATATGAAAACCTGTGTGCTATGGGGGTTTTCTCCCATAGTTAGAACTGTGCAGTAGGTCTGGTGAAAGGTGCCTGAACCCTCCATGCAGGGTTACTTCTTGTCATCAGGCAGGGAATAGGCAAGCCTTTTGCTCATCAAGCGAGCCCTCTCCTTCTAAGTGAGAAAGAGCTGAATAAACTGGCTGGAGAAAAAGAAAATGGAACTGATACAATAGAGCTATGTACTCTGAAGTGTTCGTGTTTCTTAAAGACAAGGGTACATCCACTTTTTAAAATGATGATTTTTTTTTTTTTAAAGGATTTTCATCAGATAATGTATGGCAGCTGGTGAGCTATAAATAAAATCACTATTTTAATTAGTCCCTGAGTCTGAGTCCCTGAGCTATGCGTTTTTGCAGTATATATCTTATATCAGTAATGCATCTTAAATGGCTTTGCAAACTGAATTTCAATTATCCCCAAAGCAAAAAATAATCAGAATAACCAGGGATTCCATTAGAGTTCTTTAAGTGTAAGAATAGGGTACCCATACATTGATGTTCGTTTCCATTATGTGGTTTTTGTATGCAGTCTGAGTCATTTGTGCAAGTTGCTTATGGTAATCACAAAATGCAGCTTGCCCCTCCTGGGAGCTACAGGGGATTTTTTGTCTTTTAATTCTCTGCTTACACTTTGGGCTGTTTGTATGCAAGTGGCTGGAGATGATTAGCTGTGTCAGCACCGACGCTGGAGAGTTGCCAAGCTGAATCTGCTCTGCAGGGAGACAACAGGCACTTTTTCATTTATTTATTTTTTTAATTAGTGGTTTATTGCAGGGTGTGAGGAGCTTCTGTTATTTCCATGGCCTTGAAGAAGAGCTGAGAGTTAACACTGTAGTGGGTCTAAAAGGCACCACTACAGGGGCTTTGCTTCTCCTAATGTAAGGTAGTACAAGCCTTGTTAACGGGGTGGTGTTGCTCTTAAAAGTTCTAATTACTACATGGGGTCAATGCAGCAGCACCTCGTGATTTTTTTTTTCTTTTTTTTTTCCTGTATTAAACAGACAACATCTTTTCATGTAACTCACAGTAACGAATCACTTGCCTTGCCTTTTACTAACAGAGGATTCGAGGCGTTTTGATAATGTTTCCAGTTGTGTACTTGATCTTGACAGTAAAGATGCTGAAATAGAGCTCTGTCTTCTCAGTGGGCTTAGCACTGGATCGCTTCCACTCGTACATTCCCAAAATGTCATCTGCTTGCACTTCCTAAAGGAAGAATAAAGATCTGCTTGGATGATGGTGATAACTTACGACAGGAAAAAAGTGGTTGTTTTTGTCTATATCAGTAGTCTACATTAGAACTGTTCTAATATTGCTAACCCTGAAAACTGAGTTGTTCCCTGCCTTAATGTCTTGAGCCATATGCTTTCTTGATTCTGCTTTTTATATCTTCTGGCATTTCCACACGTAAAGATTTGATTCCAAGTTTACTTTTTAAATGGCTGGTGGAGGAGGAAGGAAAAGGGAGTATCTGTTGGGTTGAAAAGCTCAGTTTCCAGCATGCTTATGTCACTTGAGAGTGTGATAGTTTACAAAACCCATGTACTGTAATCATGAGTCCTCAACACTGCAGTTAAATATTATTTTCTTATGATTATGGGCATTATTAGGCAGAAAACCAAAACTGAACTGTCCCCAAGCCTGACTAACGATCATGAGAAATTATGTATTGAGAATGGAGAATGATGCAATTTAACTTTCTAAATTAAAGCATACAATGTCTTGTTAACTGCAGCCCTTAAATCTTTTCTCAGGGTTTTGTTTCTCCCTTCTATCGCTGTTCATTAAACAGCAAGCAAAAAGTGACAGTAGTTTTCCTGCTGCACACAGCTTTGCCAGCTCGTGTTCTCATTTGTGTTATCATGTTTGTGATACAGTAAAAGCCAGGAAGATACTTAAACACAACATGTGAATATTTATTTGTCTTTGTATGTATTTTTAAGAATTCAGTATATCTTCATAAAGTTTGCTGTTTGGTAATTTTTCTTTAACATTTTTCCCATTATCCCCACTAGTAATTATTGTCTGCTGTCCTTGCAGTGACTGCAGGTATGCAAATGTGTCGTTTAATATTAAAGCATTATATTCAATATAAAGTACAGATCTTAAGACTACTGAGAGCAAACATCGGGCCCCTCTGCACAGATGGAGGTAAATCTTGTGCTTGAGCTAATGGCATGTTTTGGCCGAGATGAGCTTTGTAATATGAGTTGCTGGAATTTTATTACTGAAAAGCAATTATTTATACATTTGAAATAGACTCAGAATGCAATAGTATTTATCTGAAGACTTCCTGAGCAAAGGAAGGCAAAAAAATAGGAGAGGGCATATTTTGCTATCCTGAGAAGATGATCTTTCATATCAACTCTTCCTTCTTGTGCGGTCTCAGACGGCAAGCACAAGCGGTCGGCACACAGCCCAGCCAGGCGGGCTGGTACTGACAGCAGCGCGATCATACAAAGCGCAAGACTGAAAATGCAAGTGACGCGCAGCGAGTGTGCAGTCCTCAGGTCATACATTAATGTACAGTTGTGAATAGCTTTTTTCATTTGAAGAAGCTTATCATGTTCTCACCAGAAATAAAATTAAGACAGTCATGTAATTTTCATGGAAGCAGTTACCAGCATGCTCGAGCTTTGCCTTTTCTCCTCTCTACTTACAGATGTACGGTAGGCTTGTATCCTAGCCCAGCCACTGACAGTCTGGGTGTGCTTTCAGCCCCTCCAGTGTGAGGATTTGCTGCAGTGCTAACTTGCATTTCAGAGACTGATAAGTTTGTTTAAGCAATGATGTTTGGCATAACACTCATTCCTGAGTGAGGATTCTTCTGACAAATCCACTTTAGACCTGACAAAGTTCAGCAGTGGTTTTCCCCTGCTGACTTTTAAAGGCTTATTGCGAATTGCTAGTGTTAAGGTGGCTCTCACTGGAAAAACCGCAGAAATCCTCTGTGTTATTGCCTGCCCCAGCCCAGCTGATCAATCTGGTAAGATGGGGATTGTAAGGAGGGGTTATATCGAGTGCAGTATTTCTTGTTTTTTAATTCCAGTTTTTATAGATACCATCCTGTGTTCAGCACTACCTGTTGCAAGAATTTTTCTTCAGTATGGGCCATATTTACATTTGCAACTGTGCTGTACTACTTTTAAGAGCAGGAAACGATCTTAATTTGATTTGTCACAAAAAAAACCCCAACCTTGCTTTTATGAGGAAATTGATCTAAGTGCAAGATCTTAGATGGAGCTGAGCAGTGACAGCCACGTACTGAACATGCTGAAGTTGTTCTCAGACCTGAGCGTCGTATGTGGCACTACCCAACAGCAAGCATTTCAGGTTTCCCTTTTTCTCTAGCCTTGTTTAGGAGCCTGGCAGCTGGAAATTGTGCCTTAGTCCTGATTCTTCCATTGATTTAAAGATCTCTTTACTTGCAGCTGGGATGTAATGCTTAACTGTCCCAGGGTCTCTTGTGTTTTCAGTAGGTGTTTGAGAGTCGTCTTGTTGGATGCACTGTGATAGTGCTGCGAGGGCTCTAATTTTGGCCTGGACACTCACCAGTGGCAAGGAGCTTCAAGGGTTAACCTGCTAGTTGACTGCAGAGTAGAGAGAAATACTTTTTAAAAAATATTTTAGTATAATGTTTGATTATCTATGAAAAATAGGGAATATATCCATATATAGACTTGTGGGATGATTTTGCTCTTGTTAAGTTTCCAGCTGCGGTAAGCCTCTGATATTGCTGACATTTTTGTAACGTGGCTCTGGATTTATTCCGAAATGGCTGTCAGAAGAGGCTAAACTCTGATCCCATTGTATTTATTTTGCAGAGAGCAGCCTATTCCCCTTGCCAAAACAAAGATGTGTGTGCTGGAGTTCCTCAGAAAATTACTTCCTTTTCCTGCTTTTTTACACACTCAAGTACAAATTGCCCAAATTGGTGAAGAGGAAGGTAATCTGTGATTAGAGACAGACCCATACCCTTGTGGGAATGAAAAATGATATGATGTTCTAGCTATTAAAGGTCTAGTATCATTAGGTGAATTCTGCTTTAGATCTCCTCTTCTAGCAAGTATTCTGTTAGTCCTTTATATTTTCATGTGGAAAAGTCCCAAAGCCAGTATATTTATATGAAGGGCTATGCTGAGTATAGTACTGTGAAGGTGGAGAGGTGGTTTTCAGTCTGTTTTAATCATTACAGTATTCTTTATTGAAGGGTAATGAGGAAGGTAAGTACTTTGGGCAAGAATTTTGTGCAACTTCAAATAACAAACAAACATTTTTTCCTGACCTTTCTCTGCTTGATTTCTTACTGGATCAAATGCCAAAGGGCTTGTTGGGGACTGGGTGAAGGCTGAAAACCTGGAGTTCCCTCTGGTGGCTGAGTGCTGTTGGAAAGCATGATACATATCTTTTTTGAAGGAATAATACTGTGAATACATTAATCTAAAGATGAGCAGAATGAAAACTCTAAAATATTCATCTAAAACAGACTTTCGTCTTTTTACAAGACACTCGCTACAGCTTTTGGTGTATCACTGCCACATAACCATAAAATGAAACGCTGCGTGTTTCAGACTGAGTTTTTGCTTAGAAAAGTGTTGTGTAGCAGGAGGCATCTTTGTAATGAAAGGATACTATGTTAGAATGCGGAACAGGCTTTTCTCAAAACAGATTAAATTTTTAAACGTTAATATCTAAATATATTGGTAGTGGTAACTACTGTTTTTGAGGATAAAATGCTCTGAGTATTCCATTCATGGCACCAAATGGATGTGTGTATGAGGGCATCACTAGGGAAAATGAAATCTCCTGTTTTTTTTCTTTTTAAACCACCCCAATTTTAGAAGTTACTTAATAGTTTAATGATTAAAGATTATGCCACCTCAGCGAATAATTAAAGATTGTTTTGCAATAAATGTGTAGCAAGCTTCATAGGTGTGGTTATGAGTACTCTGATGAGAAATGTCCACTGTGTGCATATCTCACCACATTGTCTTCAACATTTTCCCTTTTGTAAATGGAAGCTTTTATTTGACCCGTGTGATGCATCATTAAAACAATATCAAGATTTATTGCCTTCTTTAGCTTATTAAAAACTGAGGTTGCACATTTTTTCAGAAAATAGGGGATGTTCTGCAAATGGCTTAAGGAAAATAATACTGAGTTGTGCCCTGAACCCATAAGGTAGACTTCACAAAAGGCTGTACATAAATTTCTTGAGATAGATTGTGTGTGTGTATACATTTAATCTTTGGTAACACACTAATATTTACACTACCACAACTGTCTTGATAAACAACAACATAGTGTTTGGCTGGGCCAGGAGGCTGCCAAATCTACCACTTGGAGCTGTCTGGCATGAAAATAATAGGCTGTTTGCAAAAATCAGTCCATCTTGCTTATTGGGTCTGAACTGAAGTATCTGCCTTCATTAGTGACCTTTTCTTATTGCATCCGAATTCAGAGATTTTTTTTTTTTTCCCCTAAGTACTCTGTGTATTCAGTGTCTCTGCAAAGTTTGTATTTAGTTCACTAAGTCTGGCTTATTTTACTTTGAAGTCTAAGTCTTAAATTATCTTAATTCATAAGGAATTTATGATATGAAATGTCTTGTCAGTGTAAAAAGCTGATTTGTAATAGGTACCTCTCAGTTCTGGGATTTTTTTTTTTTTATAGGGTACTATGGGTAATATGAAAAATAACAAGTGGGATCACCCACACATTGCTCTGTATAACTCAAAGAAGAAAAAACTATGCCAAATGTGAACTGATTGGAATGAGATGGAGTTTTTGAGTGTGTCTTCAATGAAACTTCTCAACTTAACCTCAACTATTCCCTACCTTCCCCTGAAACAGATCTCTGATTTTTTTTTTTCCAAGTGTTTCAAAAAAATTATTCCCTTTGACTCGGGCCCTTGATCTGAGGAAGCCATTCATTTTCTAGAAGTCTTTTGGGAAAACATCTTGACTGTGATGCTGAATGTTTCCAGAAGAAGTTGACATGTTCTGAACTTTGAGTTCTGCTGAACTTTTCCTTTCAGGCAGTCCTTTTACACTTAGATCTATTTTAGATGGAGATACTTACAAAAAGATTGTTTTTAAATGTCATCCCTGTCGTCCCTGTGTTGTCCGTGTGTTGTGTGTGTTGTCCTGTCCGCCCCGCGCCCCCCCCCCCCCCCCCCCCCCCGCAAAGTGAATAATGACAAAACACTTGATTTTTACATTTCTGCTCTTGGGAACTTGTATATCTTGTTCAGTTTCAGAGTAGGAAAAAGTGATAGGATTGTTGGGGGGGGGGGCGATCTGCCCATGTTTACGGGGTTTTTGCCCTGTAACTTTCTTTTAAGTTGTCTCTGTCCATGGTAATTTTCTGTACGCCTAAATGCTACTTTGGCTCTGATTTGTTTCTTCTAGACTAGTTTTAGTGCAGGAATCAGTAAATTCCAGTGAAGTACTGAAACCATAAATGGGCTGTTTATTTAGACTTTGAACTGGTCCCTGATATTTGACTTGAGGGTCAGTTTTTGTAGTCTCAGCCTTACCTAGGATCTTCACTTGAAGTCACAGTCACCTTTTGTCTTGATTGGAGAACACTTAGCAGGGGTTTTAAGCTTTAGAGTTCTTTTTTCATTCTTTTTTTCCCCATTCTTCTTTAGGGAGCCGTGCAGACACCGTACAGTCCTTCAAGTCTAACTTGGTACCTTGCTTTTTGGAGCGGGGGAGGATGTGCTGGCAGGCTTCAGAGGTAGCTTATTTTAGTTAAGGTCCATAAAACTGTAGCTTCAATAAACTATCTTGGTCAGGAAATCTTTTGATCTTTCAGTTAAAAACTTAACCTCTCTACTTAAGTAAATTGCTATTTTGGGTTTATTTGAGGCATATTTTTAAATTGTTCTAAAATAAATAGGAGTAGGTGCATATGTCAGCACAGCACTTGCATACAGCTGTTTTTATGTCCAGGGAAAGACATCTGGGGCTTTGAGTTCATGCTCATGTAGGTCTTTGTATTCTTGCATTGTTAACTCATAGATCAAGTGTCATCTTCATGTTTGAAACATTGTGATGTAGAATATGGAAAAAAAGTATTCCTCTGTCTTATGTAATAGACCAAATAGGTTTTTTTATCAATAAGTATATTCCACTTAATTACAGACTGCTTAGAAATTTGAGGAGAATTGTCCAGCCTTGTGCCCTGAGATGCCAGCCAGGACACTGCTCTTCTGAGCGAGCTGGCTGCTTTTTGAGTCAAAAGAAATTGCTAATGAAAAGTCTTTTACAGGTTTAAGAACTCCCTTTCTGATGTCATACTGCCTTCCTTTATTATCTAACAATTCCTTCTAAATCTTTGTTTTACAGATTGAGGAAAGGCCAGAAAAAGACTTTGAGAAGGTAAGAAGGATGTTATGAATTATTCTGACAATAGTGCTTTTTTCACATTCTTTTTGGTAGGCAAAACTCATAATGAGTGTACAGAAATATATAAAATCCATTGTGGGACAAAAATTTGAATTGTTGGAGCCTTCTACTATGATATTTTTTTTTTTAAAGAACTTTTCAACTTCTGGTCATTCAGATGTTAAGTAGTTGACCTTCAACAGCAGTGAGCTGAAATTGCTTTAGGCTAAGCCACATGAATACTCTGTTTGTTTATTAGATTTTAATTATGTTATTATGTAAAAATAAACAATAATAGAAAAAGGAGGATACTGCAGTAGTGAGAAATTGGCTTAATGCAGAACCCTCAGTACAGTAAAACAGTTAATGTGGCTACTGCTGCAGAGTAGATAAATATCCCTGAAAGGAGAGAAGCTTGAGAGGTAGACAAAAGCATCCACAGTGTATTATTAGAAGTTTTGAAAATATCTGGCAAGATGATACTAGCCCCTAAAGACTTTGTCTAATGAAGAATTAATAGTTAGAAGCTAAGTCATGCAAACTCCTATTTACAGTAGTGTTTAAATACATCTCGTCTGCCTTTTCTCATTAATTTCCCTTGTTAAATGTTGATCTTTTGATTTTTCTTCTTAGAAAGTTTCATTTTAATCAAATTTGCATAATTTAGAAGTGCAAGGATTAGTGTAACATGTGTATTAAAAAGAAAAAAAAAAAACAACCAAAAAACCAAACTACAAACCCACAATGTATCTAGAAAAAAAATTATAATCATTTTTAACTGTGTGTGATTGTAGGGAGCTCGCACTGTTTCAAGTTTATCAGCAGCTACATTAGCTTCTCTGGGTGGGACTTCTTCACGAAGAGGCAGTGGGGATACATCCATCTCAGCTGATACAGAGGCATCTATTAGAGAAATAAAGGTAAGAAAATACTTAAAACCAGCATGAATTGTTAGGAATCTGTCTCTTAACTATGTCTCTTTTGATCAGAGTGTTTATGTGCCTTGCATTTGATAAATTAATAAACGATAAGATTACTTGAAAGTGGTGCTGATGTTCCCATTACAGGCTATAGAAGTTGGCAGTAGAATTGGGACTGACAGGCTAGTACTAACTAGGACTGTTCCCCGCATTATCATTAAATAGACTAATATTATTTAAAGGATATTAAATACGCTTTAGACTTCTTTCCAAAAAACAAACTGTCTGGTCTCCCCCTGTTGGCAGTTCTGACAAAGTGAATTGTGTGCTGTAAATGAAAAGTGAATAGCTTTATTAGAGAGATGCTGCTGGGAAGCTAGTGTGTGTTGCAGGAATATTTGGGTAAAGTCCTATGGCATGTGATAGCAGAACAGACTGATCATAATAGACACATCTCATCCTAACCTAATGAAACAGGTAGTGGACTCAGTATAGCACACTGATAGGAGGACTGAATTAATGCAAGAAGCGCTGCGCTTACTGGATGCTAAGGGGCGGGGGGGGGGGATAATTTTGTAATCTAATTTGTGATTCCATGAAGTTAGAAACATTTGAATAGCAAATAGGTGCGCAATCCAGTGTTTGTATCATTGAGTGCTAGTCTGGGTCGTCCATAGGTAAACTGTTTTTTTTTTTTTAACCTGGTTTTTAATGCTTCATTCTGAAGACCATTTTAAAATGGGGAATGTGAATTTTGTTAGCTTCCATGTATATAACTTACAACTCTTCTGAAATTTCAGCCAGTGAAAACATCTAGAATTTGTGTTAGGACCTCAGATACAAGCAGGTCTGTCCCAGTTTCAGCACTGTAAAACAGCTGAAAAATAGCCATTTGCTGGTGACCAAGGACAAAAGAGGAGAGAGACTGTGAAACAGGACTTATAACTAAATTTAGTGTGATGGATGGTTTTCACACAGTCTTTCCTGCATCTCTAGTATAGCCTGTATTTCAGACTGGCTTTGGCAGCCCTTACTCCTAATACCAGAATTCCTCAAAGAGGGTGATAATCAGTGAAAGGGGTAGAGAAGGGCTGTGTGGCTGGGGCATGTAATTGTTGGCGGCTTTGAAGCTGGGTCTGTGTCTCGTCCTTAACACCGAAGATTTCATTTTTTCCAATCGAGAGCAGAATTAGCATAAACTTCTAACCAAGAAATTTCATTGTCCAGCAAGGCTTCAGGTTAGGATCAGACCACTTAACCTATGGGGTAGAAATGTTTAAATGAGAACTTTGAATACTTGCTCTTCCCTATCAGCTGTGCTTCTGCCCATTAGTTTCAGTGGCGGCATTCACCTTTCTCACCATTTCCCTCAGGATATCTATGAGTTAAAGGACCAGATTCAGGATGTAGAAGGCAAATACATGCAGGGACTGAAAGAAATGAAGGTACTGGTTTACTGTAGTCTGGGAGTGTGATCATTAACACTAGCTAAACATTCAGAGAGTCAGTGTGAGACCTAGAACTGACCTTGCATGCTTTTCTTCTGGGAGGGGTTGTAAATTGTGTGAAAAGCATTTCATTAACCGGAAAAGTATCTGTTCTGACCTTGATTGATTCTGGTGAGAAATGCTTCCAAATGTTAGCTGAAAGGCTGCTGATTACTATTGCATGTTGTCTTTGCTGTTTTGAGAAGGTAATCATTTTGCTAGCAAATTAAAATTATTAGGGTTTTTTTATAGTTTCCTAATCCAGGAAGCCTCCCAATATTGGAAGATGAGCTAAAACTCATGTCCTACAGTGCTATGAAAAATCGGAGTTTAAAAGCTTGTATGTTTTTGTTTTGATAAGGTCCAGCATGCCTTTGGAAAGTTGTGCACATGAGGTGGTGACTATTGTTTTGATTTCATATTTAGATCACAGAAGACACCCTTAAACAATTCTTGTAACAAACCTTCATGTAACAAAGCTTGTTACGTGAAGAATGAATGCTCACACCAGGTGGCATAAAGGAAGCATGTACCACTTTCATGAAGCCATAAACTTCATGAAAAAAGTTGTTTGGTGCGACAACTAACTTGTGCATCCGCGTGCCATCACCTCACAAGTGAGCAGCAACATGACCTGCATTTTTTGGAAAAGGCAGTCTTGCAAATATGTATATAGACATCCAGGCGTTTAATGCAACATTTATTAGCATTAATTGATGACTGTGTCATCAGCTCAATGCTGTGACAGGTGAAGATGCTGCCATCTTAAGTGACTTTCAATGGAAAAAGAGTAGTTTGGCCCTTTTTCTGTAAAACCTAACTGTTTTTTTCCCTGATCACTGTGTAACAGGTGTAGCAAAATAATCACACTGCATAAAAAATGTAGGTAATTTTTCAATTCGCATCCCTTAGACTGCCTTTTGTGGTGATTTGTACCTAAGCCGCACTGCTTGATGCTAAGAAAACAAAATGTAGCATGCTGAAGGAGCGGTGCAGCAACTACCTTAACTTCTTACTTGCATATACTTCCTTTCCAGCTCATTTCTGAGGTTTGATTCTACCACTGTTTCCAAATCCTGGCTGCTTTCCTTTTCTTGGTATTTCTCATCCTTGGGCTGGAAAGTGCACCAAAACACAGTTCGTGTTTGGGACTCTACAAAATCGTGTCCTTAAAGACAAATTCTCTTATTTGTCAATAGAAATGTAAACTAAACTGATTCAAACTTAATTTTGTCATCATCTCACCACTATCATCCCCAGTTCCATTGACTGAATGAAAAGGGAAGTATATGAAACTCACCTGTGCTTTAGATGTAATTATTAGAATTACTTAAGTTCGGAGAGAAATTGCTTGATCTGTGAAATAGAATGTTGACATGAGTGTCCTCCTTGTTTGCATATTTGCACTGTTTTGTTTCTGTATAACTGTTTTTTTTCTGTATTAAAATCAAATACTGCCAAGTTTGCACAACATGGAAAATGATCCTGATCTTTATTTTGCCATCATCTGTTGTTATAAATACCTCAGCATCTTATACTCAGGCCAAGTTGATAGGTGAGGCTTTTGAGACCCTGGGAATTGTCTTACAGAGTAAATTTGTAAAGAAGGGATGTGATATAGGAAACCTAATGAAAAATGATACATCAGGTCACAAAAGCTTTTTTATGGCAAATTCTAATTCCTGAGTCAGTATATTTAGTGGTTCCCACACTGCAAGGATCCCTGAAATTTGTGTGAAGTGGCTGTCAAACTGCCTTAATTTAAGGCCTAAGATCATCTGAAATGATCTTAAATCAAGGCCAGTTTACCTTTAAAAAAAAAAAAAAAAAAACAAAAAACAAAAACAACTTGTCATCTTCAGCAGCTGCTTTGAGCTGCCAGTGTGCAGGGGCAGGGGGAGGAGGGAGAAGGAAGAAAACTCTTGAGAAGGCAGAAGCTGAAGCAGCAGAGAACAGGAAACATTTTATCCGTCCTGAGGTAAGGTTCCTTGCTTGTAAGCAGACGTCTGGTGGGAACACATGGGAGGTTATCCTCACCTTGGGACAGCTGGTAAGCACATGATTAGCACTGGCTTCTGTAGGAGTACTCGGCATGCTTGTGGTTTAGTACTTAATTTTCTTGTTCAAGGGCTTGGTTCGCAAAGTGTCTTTTATAACTGACTCTGACTGTGGCTGCTTATTCTTTGCAGGACTCTCTAGCTGAAGTTGAAGAGAAATATAAAAAGGCTATGGTGTCAAATGCTCAACTAGACAATGAAAAAACAAATTTCATGTACCAAGTAGATACCCTGAAGGATGCGCTCTTAGAGTTAGAAGAACAGCTGGCAGAATCCAGGCGGCAATATGAAGAAAAAAGTAAAGTATGTATATATTTGTGGCATGCTATTTAATAAGGAAAGATTGCAGGGGGGACACAGAGACCTTTGGGAGGAGGCAACCAAATTACTGTTCAAGATTTTAAATAACTGATTATTTTAGTTACTGTTAAAGCAAGTGGAATAGCAGCATGTTATGTGGTTGTGACAATACAAATGGAAATCTTCCCTAAGTTTCTGTCTTACAAAGCAATTTCTGAAGTGAAGAAATATTTTATATGGTAAGGCTATATTGATATTATCACGTGTCCTTTTATGTTCCATGTTTAAAATAAATCCAAAGGTTTTGTTCATAGTGACTTCTGGAGGATTCTTTTTTTTTTTTTTTTTTTTTTTTTTAATTCTGGAGTATTTTTACACATGAACCTCTGAAGGCCTGTGGGAGAGTTGTGCAGTTTACTTGGTTGAGAGTTGAATTAAGTTTTACATGAATTTGGCATCAGACAGCTAGTGAGTTGGGGTTAAATAATAAAGCTGTGACTTGTGTTAGCTTTTCAGAACTGGCTCTTTAGCTTGGGGCATTTGACTGTAGTGCACTTCAAAACATATAGTTCCTGGAAGATATGGTGTATTTTTTTTTAAAGTCTGCAATGTCTAGCTAACTTTTAGTACATAGTTCTGTGGAAAGAGTGGGTTAAATTCCCGTCCATTCATCTGTGAAGTGTGTAGGACTTGAGTGTAAAAGCTATTCACTGCCAGCCTGCTGCTCAACTTATGAAACTGGCTAAATTATGTCTGTCGTTATATTTGATGGAATAATAGTTCATTGGAAAAAGGACAAATAAGATAAAAATTGTACTCTTGTGGGATTGTGATTAGAGGAATATTCAAGAATTACATTGCAGTAAGCATTTTTTTTGTGGTTGGGCTTATTTTCTCCTTTTTTCATGGGATGCTATTTTTGATCAATAAAAATGTCATGAATATTTCATTATTCACAGGAATTTGAGAGGGAGAAGCATGCTCATAGCATATTGCAGTTTCAGTTCATGGAAATGAAAGAGGCTTTGAAGCAAAGAGAAGAAATGCTTGCAGTAAGTAACTTTTTTTTTAACGGCTTCTTTAATTGGTATGGTCCCAGTTAGCAGTAGGAGTGTAGAAGGTGAGGCATGGAGAATTTTATTCCCTACTCAAGTTTCTCACCTGAAGAAACACTAGTGTTTCAGGCCAAACAGGTTCAGAGCTGACTAATAGAAATAGTACTTTCATAAGTATTATCTGAAGTTGGACTTTTTTTTTTTGCCTTGTCCATAATATGAAATAAGCTGTGTTTCGGACAGCTGTTTTTGGAGATGCAGAGGAAAGCGATGGAACTGTCTAACTTTGTTGCAAGTCGTCTCGTGGATAGTAAGATTGTCTTCAGGAGTGTAGGTTTAGTTGAGATGTCAGAAACTGTGAAACTGTACATGTAGATACTCTTTTACTTTAGCACCTGACTTTTTCATTCTTTGGCATCACTGCAATCTTGACCTTCTTTGTTAACCTGTTACCTGCTTTCTGTCTTCTTGTTTCGCTCCTGTCTCTCAGGAAATCCAACAGCTGCAACAGAAACAGCAGAGCTATGTCAGGGAAATTTCTGATCTTCAGGAGACAATAGAGTGGAAAGACAAAAAAATAGGGGTAGGACTGTCAACACATTTCAGTGTTCAGAGTGGCACTGTCGTTCTCCAGCTGATCCTGCTTTTGCAAAACCTCCTTAGAATAAAATCTTCCCTGGTGACTTTGCTTGGTGTGGCTGTCTTACTATATTACCAGTGAACTACCAAATAGCAGATTTTGTCTTTGGCCAGTATCGTAAAATCCAAGAAAAATTTAGCAGCTGGTCTGATTTCAAAACCTAGGGTAATTTATTTGCTGTGGTGCACCATTTGTATTTGCCATATTGAGAAAGGAAGTGCTATTTATAATGCAGTTCCATCAGCACTGAATTTTCGCTTATTCAGATTTAATCTGCAGACTAAGCAGAAACTGCAGAGTCATAAAGAAGTAATAGAGCTATTTATGGGCTATTGGGATGAAAGTCTCTAACTTTCCTTTACTTCTCATCCCTCCCTACCACCCCCTATCAAAACCAAATGGAAAGCCACTCTTAAAGAAAAGCATGGTTTTCTTTTCTAACAATGAGCACTGAAAGACTTTCTAAATATAGAAGGAGAAAGAAATCTGACAACTTGCCCATGCTTGTGATGTCCAATAACTTGTAGCAACTTGAAACTCAAAATTGTTTCATTTTTGTTACTGTTCTATTTGTACTTATATAGCAATAATGCGGGGGTTCAGTAGCAAAATATGCATTTGCACATGGTACATCCCAGTCTAAAGATGACTTAATGGCAGCTTTCAAATTAATTGAAATGTACTGCACCCATGATGGTAACCCATGGAATAAAAAGACTATTAAAATCTGCTGGGCCTGCTTTCATGCCCTTCTGTTAATACATGGGAATGGCACAATGTCTTCAATGTGTATGTTGAAGCAATATGGATATGAACTAACTTCTCTAGCAGATAAGAATTTGAAGGATTCCTAGTGAAGGATTGGGCTCTGAATGTCTTTAGTAAGAATTCCTCATTATTGAATAAGCTGTGCATTTCTTGGATTTGAAGTTTATCTGTGTGTATGTAAACTTGGTCTTTTAATCTGTAAACTTTACCTTTTTCATACATGCCGCTTCCATGAATCTCTGAATATCTAAATCTACTCATTCTTGTTTACACTTGCTTTTCATGGTCTTTACTTGTCTCCCTTCCTTTCTTCACATCTCCTCGCCCTCTGTCTGTGTTGGGAACTCAGGCGTTAGAGAGGCAGAAAGATTTCTTTGATTCCCTAAGGAGTGAGCGGGATGACCTTAGAGATGAAGTGGTTGTGCTGAAGGAACAACTGAAGGTATGCAAGAGGAATAAAAGAAACTGCTGACCTTTTCCTCCTGTACATTTTTGCAGAAAATTTTAATCTAGCTCAGCAGCAAGAACTCTGTTTTCATGTTGCCTTTAAGCTGCCATTTCAGGAATTTTCTATATAAAGTCCTTCCCCCTAATAGTGACCGTGAGCCCTTAGTATAGACTGTAGCATTAAGCAGTTGCTTTTGTAGAAGGTGCTTCTCTGAGGAACATTTTACGCAGCAGATTTATGTTTTTAAAAACAAACAGAACTGTAATATTCTGTGCTCTTTTCTGACTTCCATCTGCGTTTAATGGAACGATTGAAGCAATTGCTTATTCAGAATATCAAGGACAAGAACACCTGTACAACCTTCCCCTTTCTGAGCAGCAGGCTCTAAAGCATTGCTTTTGCTTCTCCACAGAAACATGGAATAATCCCAGACTCTGACATAGCCACCAATGGGGAGACATCAGACATTCTTGATAACGAAGGACACTTGGATTCTTCCAAAACTGTTCCAGGCACAACGCAGGCATTAAAGACAGGAGGAGATGGGATGCTAGGTAAACGCTGTATATCCTTTCATATCTTTCTGTCTGTCCATTCACTCATCTTTGCTTGGAGTTTGGGCATTTGTCAGTGGGACAATTAACATATCACGCAGCATGCTACTTGTCGAATCACTTCCTATGCATTTTTCTGCTTAATATTTATTATCACTTCAAGTATGTTGTGCAGTTTCCTGCAAAGGCAGACTTCATTTCCCATTCAAGGCGACAAAGGACGAGAATACAAATATTACATTACAGATAAGTAGCAATCATTCAGATTACTATTTAAACCCTGAATTTGAAAATTGTCCCAGAATAATCCTACTGTTGTTCAATATTTTTCAGCACATAACCTAAAGAATCAGGAAAAAAAAAATTTAGTTTCCTTTGAAGAACTTGTATGTTGGTTTATTTATATACCTGAGAACTGTAGGTGTCTGCTGAACAACAGTGCTGGGCACTGTTAAAACAAACTAATGTATGAATTCATTGTTCTTGGTATCTAATGCTATTGAGCAGTTAATATTAACACTTCAACATTTTTACTTGTTATGACAGGATTAACACTGTTAAATTCAAAGAATATGACTCTCAGACGGATAGTATTAGGAAGGAGAAATCTGGTTGGCAAAAACATTGTTCTTATGCACTTGTGATGAATGGCCCCTCAGAGAACTTTTGTGCTAGTGGAAGGAAAAGAAATAATAGATTTTTTTTTCCTCCTGTTTTTGTTCTAAATGAACATACTAATAAATAGCAACAGGCAGCCAACTGTTGCAAGTGCAAGTTATCTTGCTTTTAGCTGTCGGCTGCTTTTTCCTCACTGAATTTTTGTGTGGAAACAATCTGGAACACCAAAAACAAGGTAAGGGTGTATTTTTAAATGTAATATGTTTTCTGTCTCTCCTTATTCTGGGTTTGGGTTGGGGTTTTTTTGTTGTTGTTTTTTGGGTTTTTTTTTGTTTTTTGGAAATAGGTACAACACAGACCCAAAAGCTAACTGCTAACCCCAAACACTGTTGTTCTAATACCTGTTGCTTCTAAATATAAGTTGAAGAAAAACTATTTACGGAAAAAAAACCCAAAACTACAGAAGTCCCCATTCCTCTGGGTGGATAAAGTGGCTGTAAGGGGCTCTAAATACCTGAGCTTTGATCTGTGTTGGTAATGTTACACAGCTGAACCATTTGCTTGCCAATCAGATTTTACATTCAGTGTTTGTCATATACACTGATGATGCCTGTTTATGATACATAGGAGTAAAATACTACTGAATAATCCTTGATTACTTCATTATAATGGCATCAGAGACACACTCTTCCATGCATAGGGTGGTGTTAGGGTTAAAGTTGTAGAGAATATTGCTGAGAAAAAATAATCTTTACTGTTAGTGTTACATCTGCAAGTATTACTGTTAAATTGCACTGCTTGAAACAGTTGTTCTCATCTACAAAAGCTGTAATTCACACAGCCAAGAGCATAAATCTTTTACTTTACAAAAACACAAGCCAGCACTAGAGACTTCTTGCTTTGAGAGGGCGGTGGTGAATTTCACTGATCAAAACCCCCGAACCCTTACTAATTCAATTGCTGCTTTGCCTCACATAATTGGCAAAAGCTGATCTTTCTTTAACCTATTCTTTGATTCATTCTCTTTTGGGTTTTAAGTGGGGAGGTAGGTGCTACGGTGTGGTCCCTTCAACTTTCTCAATGGTCTTTTAGGCAAAGCCAATGAAGTGGACATGAAAAATGAGATTTTGGAGGATATGGGGAAAAGAGAAATCTTGCAGAATACTGAGGATGAGGAACACAAAGAGGAGTCTGAGGAGCAGGAAGTACAGACATTGCATGCTGATGAAAATGCAAAGGCAGAAAAAATGGTTGAAGAACGTGATGCCCTGTCAGCAGTGATGGTACCAGATAGTAGGTTTACAGAACAAATTCAAAGCCTTACAGAAGATGTATCAGGGAGTGCTTCTTCAAATGATGATAGTGACACAGATGATTTGAGAAAGGAGACCGAGTCCACAGGCACAGCAGTCCAACAGCCTGTTAGCATGGAGGCTGAACACCATGACTTAAATGCAAAGACAAATCAGAACCCGGAGGTGGGCTCTCTGCAAGGTCATCAGATTTTTGAGACTCCTCAGGAAATGCCTAGTGTCCTAGGTACAGAGCATGAACTGGAAAAAGCTGCACCTGAACAGGAAGAACGAGAGGATCTTAAAACTAGCCATGCCCTGAGTGACAATGAAATGGATCAGGAAGCCGACATTACAAGTGAGAGCTGTGAGTTGGTTTCTGACCAGGCAGGGCTACCAGAGGTTACAGTGGCAGGCTTGCTTAGTGAAGAGGTAAATGTGGAGAGTCACGCTGAGGGACTGCAGCACTCAGAAGAAAATGCTGAAAGTAAGGTTATAAATGTCTTGGAGGAAGAGCTTGTTGAAAGCAAAGACTGCACTGATGGAAAAACGGATGAAACAGGAGGTGATAGAGCTGAAGAAGAAAAAGAGGTTGGGAACGCAGTTCAGTGTCAGACAAGGGAAATGGAATCTGTGGGTTTGGAGGGGACGGAGTCATGTGAAAGTGGTGTCCCAGCAGATACAAGTGAAGAGGAAGGTGGAGATCAGGCACACATCCAACCAGTTTCTTCAGAGGACAGTCCTTCAGCATCATCAGAGGAACAAAATATGCAAGATAAAACTGAACTTGAAAATGCTATGGCTGAGAAGGACAGGCAGAAGGAAGTATTAATAGAAGAGCTGGAGATGTGTTCAGATTCTGCAGAAACAGGCGAGCAAGATAAGGCATCTGTGGAGGCTGTAGGCTGTATTACTGAGGTAAAAGGAAGTGTGCTGCAGCAGGCAGAGCCAGACACGGATGTTGTGAAAGAGGTGATTACTCAGGAAACCGGTTTAGACCCAAGTCTTTTAGAAGCCAAAATTCAGGAGTCAGAAGTGGAAATAGAGGATGAGTCTGGGAAAGGAAAGGAAAGTAGGACAGAACGGGTAGAAGATTTAAAGCCAAAGGCAGAAGGTCAAACAGTTCAGTGTAGTGAAGAAACAACAGGTGATACAGTGGGAGAGAAAAATACTTTCGAAGGTGAAGCGCAGAATGTAGTTAAACAAGAGGAAGGTGAATCTAAAGAGGAGTCAAGTGTAGATGTTAGTGTAACTACTGAAAACAAACTTGGTAAAGAAACACTGAAAGAAAATGAGAAAGAGTTAGAGCTTGCATACCACCATGGTGGTGGATTTGCTTCTGAGGAAGGTGCAAATAGTTCCCTGACACAGAAGGCTGAGCAGGATGAAGATGTTAGTGAAGTTAAATTGGAGGGTCAAGCAGAGGAAAGACTGGAAGATGATGGTGATGCATTTGATTTTGAGGAGTCAAACCAGATACTAGAAACTGATGAAAAATGTGATGGAGAGAAAGCTGATGCACAGAAAGGAGAGGGTGATGGAGCAAATGGTGGTGTTGGAAAAACTGCCCAAACAGATGAAGCTGGAGAAAGAACAGACAAAATAGAAACTGAAGACACCTTGACTGAAGGTGACAGCTTGCACCATAAAAAAGAAGATGAGCATGAAGAAACAGGGTGCTTGCAAGGGGAAGTGTCATGGAAAACTGATGAGAAGACTGATGTGATGGAAGATGAAATCAAAGCATCAGATTCTAATAAAGTGGAAAAAATAGCAGATGAAAATGTTTTGGAACAGGATTTGGAAAGTGCTGGCAATAACAGGGATGAAAGCAAGGAGGATTTGCAGGGTGGTAGAAGGAGTAAGGGTAAATCCAGAGATGACTGTACAATATCGTAAGTTCAAAATCTCAAGACTACGAGTTACATGCCATTTGATCAGTCCCAGTACAGAAGCATGCACTTTGCACAATACATCAGACCTTAGGAATGCTCTTAAGGTTTTTTCTTTATAGGTAACTCTCATCATAATACAATGTTATGTAAGTGGTAATGATGCAAGTATTAAGTTACTCACTGACGTACCTAGCCACAAGAAATCGTGCGTGGGTTTGGTTTTGCTGTGTCTCAGGTTTAAAGTTTATCACCAAAAGAGCAAGCTTCACAAATCAACTATTCAGACTATCTTGCAATTAAAGTACTTTTAATGTGGATAACTGCTACTGAGGAATTTCTATATGAAATTCTTTTTTTTTTCCTAGCCTAGATGATAAATGTCTTGAATGTCCTTATGCGCATTGGACCTTTCTGAACTTATGCACATACTTATGTGTACTTACGTGCATTATATCTATAGTAAGTACACAAACACTTCATGAAGGAACTCAGTAGATCAGCAACACTGATCTGATGTTGAAAATTCTTTCTGAATGATTAAAACCTAGGAACCAATTTATTTTTTTACTATGGAAAAAAAAATACTCTTATTCCACTTTCTGTGTATTTCTAATATGGTCATATTCCAAAATATAGTTAGATCACTGTGAATCTGCTTAGTCTAAACACTTTGGAAGAACAATATACAGTTTGAAGAAAGTGCAACATACAGGTCTTAGTTTGCTGAAAGGAATAAATATATACGTTTACTTCATCTAGGCACTTTGCACCACAATAGGCCTTTTACACCATGTCTCACATGGGTTTTTTATTTTTTCTAAAGAAAGTGTCAATACACACTGTAATGTGCGCTTAGGTTTGCTATCAAGTACTGTCTAGCTATGAATATATAAAATATCTATTTTTCAAAGGAGATGTTTGTTTAAAATTGCATTTCCTTGCTGCGTTGTTTTTTGCAAACTATGATTCTGAAGGAATGCTTTTACCTCTGAAAAATTCTTTCCCCTTCCTTTCTGGAAAGAGGATAACTTTGCATGTCTTAATTCTTGTTGGATATCGGACCACAGATGACTTGTTCTGTATACTAGCCCCCATGCCTTTTTGAAAAGCTGGATTGCTTTCAATTGCTGGCATAAGTTAGACACTTTGACTCCATTGGTATATTTCTTCATGCATCTTTGCTAGTGCTTGGGAGGAAGAGCATGTTTTGCATAATTAAAAATTCATTTAAAGTTGTTTTAAACAATGAATGTCCCAAGGGAATGCAAATTGAGGAGTTGGGGTGGGGGAACTATGGAAGGCTGCATTTGTGTTGATGTTACAAAGTTGATGGAGTACAAACAGACTGCAAAATTTCAAGATGTATATCAAAGTGTACTGAGCTGTATATAATTGAAATAAACATATTTTATACTTTAAATTGCCTGTCCAGAGCACTGTTTATAAACCTGCATAAATATTTAAGTTATATAATTTCAAAAACATTTTTCTACAGCTTTCTTTGTTAAATTTATTGCATTGTGCTATGTAGCTAGAAGAGCTGTCTTACTAGGAATGGGCAGCCTTGGTGTTTGAGGACCTTTAATATGTGATGGCACCCGTAACTGTAAACTTATAACAAGACTGTAAACCTGTAACTGTTTTCATACGGCTTCTCTCCAACTTACAACAGTTCCGGTATGGTTTCTGTAAGTATTAGCTGTTGTTCTTCTTAAGGGTTTACACTAAATGCTAATCTAAAAAGTAATAGATCTTAAAAGCATCTCTTCGTACTATATAGCAGTGTTTATTTAAAGATTTGTCTCTGCTATACTTGCAACTGTAATACATGGTTTAATGTTGAAAGTACTTTAAATGTATTTATATTTAAATGTTAAATGCACTTAAATATATCATTAAATGTGCTTGCCAGGCTTCACCTATACTTATGGATGGATCTGTAAGCAACTCTGAGTTAAATTAGGCACATGCCAGCATTTCCTGTATTTTTCATACAAGTTTGTTTCTAATAGAAATCCTTCTGGATGGTTGAGGGAATTAATGGTGAGCTGTTTTTAACTAGTTTTTCCACTTCAGAAAGCAAAGCATCTGTAAGAGAAGTCCTTAACAACTCTAGTCTTAACTAACTGTCCATGTACCAGCTTTTATCCCACAGTAGCTGGCCAGTTCTCAGTGAAACTAGGGTAGGAGCAGGAACATGGACAGGCAATGAAGAATAGCTGATGTACTGTAACTCCATTCTTGAACATTAGCTGCTTGGTACCTCTGGCAGCTGGTCCCTGACTTCTGGAATTGGGCAAGTACCGTGGAGGAGGAGGTCATGGTGTTCTTCACCTCTTTGGTTTTTGCTTGAGTGTATGCACATCGAGGCATAAATCATCTTGAAGATAAAAGAGCACTGTGAGATGTTACATTCCAAATTTAATAACTTAAATATTATATGCCAGCTAGCATTTGAGTGAACTGTGTGCCATAAGAGGGGGGGGTGGGGACAGTGTCTCAGGAGGAATTCCCTAGAAAATGCATCTTTTGTAAAGTTACACGATTGAAAACCATTTTTGGCATTTTCCCTGTGATATCTAACAGATACAAGATAAGATCTAGCTTGTCCCTTTCATTGATTTTGACTTTCAAAGACAGCAAAATATCAAAATCAGTCTTTTCATGAAGTCTAACGTGAAATCAAGAAGTCATAGGATGAACTAACATCAAGATTCATATTTGCTGCTATTATGTTACCTATTTTGTTTTGAGCAGGGACAGTCTGCTGATGTGTGCCGCAGTGAGCATCACTCAGTGTATAAGACTTTTGTTTTTCCAAATAGCTCCAAATGCTCTCTGGGTTTTCTGTTCAATACCTAGTGGCATGTGTAGCCTGTAGCCCAAGTTTGTGTATTACTGCGAATTCAGAGCTAGCCTGAAATGCTTTCAAAAGCAATAGCTGAAGAAACTCCCCCCCCCCACCTTCAGCAAGTAATAGTAAAAGGCCTTGGTCAGTATTTCCTCTATTGCAGAAAAGAACAGTCTTCCTGTCCCCCTCAAAATCAGTATTGCAAGCTGGTGTCTTCTAAATCCTATGCTTATTCAGTGTCCCAACAGCCCATCCCCAGCAGTATCCCGCTTCTGAGGAGAGGAAGGCATTTCTCAATATTTGTTGTTGTTGTTTTCTCATAATCCAAAATAAATTGACAGATCTGGAGAAGGAGTATTACCCAACCTGCTATTGATCTGACAGTTGGGTTCTTGCAAACTGCTCTGAATAGCTGCTTGGGGCTGCTGGTGTGATTTCTTGGGATGCCTTCTCAGCCTCCAAGTACAGTTTACCCCTCTCATTTGCATCAGTATTAATTACTTGCTGGGCCACACATCGTACAAATCATTCAGGATAAAACCAGCTGCTTCCCACCCTGTGCTCTCCTCCAAGTAGGAAGAGACATCAAGGATCTGTGGCTGATAAGGGGATGTTAGGCCAACTGTTAAGCTCCTTTGTATGTAAGCCGTGAATTGGTGCAGTGAGTAGTCTGGGAATCATGTTACCAAAGTTACATTTAAGTGAGATGAATGTCACACTCTAATTATTCATGGTAGTATCTTTGTATGTGAAATAAGGAAAATTACTTTTACAGATAAGAATTGTAATTAGCTGCTTCATGTGCTAATTCAGTAGATTGCTCTTTTCTGCTCATAGTTCTAGAGGTCCTCAGATCCTTGATTTGTCGGAAAAATGTCTCCTTCTAAATGCAAAAATAAGGTGGCTCTGCAGAGATATCTGTTAAAGCTAAAGTAAGTTTTCTGTGTTAGTGCGGGGTTTTAAGATAAGTGAAACATAAGAGACCACCATCTATACATGCAGAAAACTCTTCTACATGTATGGCAATTTTAGCAAACTAATTTTTTCTGTGGTCTTGTAAATCCTGCTGCCAGCATGTCATCTGTCCCAGTGGGGTGCACAGATGGCCATAATGAGGGAAGAGAGAACTGATGGTGAGATCAGATTTCAAGGGTCATCCCAAAATGCTAATATCCGCTTTGCAGGGAGAGGGGTTGGGGGAAGCTGATGTGTTTCCTTACTGGAAACTGGAGGAGGTGTCCTTTCTTCAGACAGGCATATTTCACTCCACAGCAGTGGTTGTGCTAATGAAAGTTACATAGCTGTGTCCATGACTAAGTTATTCTCAGGATCAAGATGGATTATTTGGCCCCTTTGGCCCCAGTAAGTTTGGGCTAATTTTGTAGTGACTTAGAGGCTGCTTTCTGTATCCGTCCTTGTTCTCTTTTCAATTCTTAGTAACTTCATTTCTTGATCTCTGCTGACCTGTGACTCCCAACCCTATCTCGAAGTCTGAATCTCTGACCTTTTCTTTTACTGTTTCCTCTCCTTGCTTTCTTCATTGACCTTCATTTTTCTTCCCTTTCTTTCATCTTTTACAGAATTTCTGTCTTAAGCTTCCTTTCCTTCCCAAACAGAGATGTGAAATTGTTTTATTATTTTGAAGGGGTTTATACTTGTAAATTTTTGTTACTCTTGATAGTTTACAAAAATGTGGTTTGTATGTTGTTTTATTTTGTTTTTCCATGTCAATGCTCAGGTGTAACAATGTTGAATGTGTTACAAATGGCTAAAAAAAAAAAAAGAATAGGACTTGAGGAGGTTCAAAATGAATGCATAAAACTGCTGAATGGGGATGTCACATTAAGATCTATATTTGGGTATTGCATCAGAAGCCAAGGTAAACGTTTTATTCCATGCTCTAGAATGACTGCTGGTATATGGGAACTTCTATACCTAAGAGGGGAATGACTTGCTAGACTGTTACTAGCTAATGGACTGTACATGTCTGCCATATAGAGGGACTTCATTTGAAAACTTCCGTTTTCCCCACGATTTGATTCAATACAGACTCTTTATTCCCTTTACTGTGTGTGTTAGCAAGAAAAATGGTGAACCACAAGACTTTGGCTTGTTTGGGATTTAACAACAAATGGAGGACTACAGTGTTGGTATTTTTAAAGCTTTTCAAAAATACTTAAATCTGTCAACAGAATTTATGTGGTAAAAGCCCACCAGCCTTTTATCTGTAATTTGTCAGTTGCTTTCCTTAAGTTTACAAAAAGACCTTTTTCTTGAGTGACCTTTGGATTTTAACCATTTAATTAACAGGCCAGCCCTTAGATGTGGAGCTGAGCTCTGAACACCCACTGGCTTGGTTCTGCACAGGTGACCGCTTGCTGGCAAGGGAGGCAAGCTAAATAAAACTGCAATAAGCATACACGTCAAACTTGTGGAGTAAGACCTGCCTGAGGTCAATATATTCTCTTCTAATAAGAATATTTGAATGCTATGTTCCGATGTACTTCTGTTGAGGGATACCTGAACAAACTAAGGTTGTTTGTTAATGAGGTAAAGTAATTATAGTGATAGAAAATTTGTGAGTTAAGATTTGTTTCATACAGTACCTGCTAAAATGCTTTCACATTTTGCACCCCTTAATAGGGAAGAAAAAACCCAAGTTATTTGGTTACTTACTTCTAGTTGTTTTTTCCAGTTGTCTCATTCTGTAGTGTGTACTTTATTAACCAGTACGACACATATCCATGTGCTGATCTGTAGCACTTCCAAGTCCAAGTATAACACAACAATTGGTCCAGGTTGCCCATTGCCTACTTGATGTTTGACCAGGAGAATTGACTATGAAGGATTAAAGAGAAAATAATGTTTTACCAGACTGCTGCTTTTGAAACAAAAATTTAACGGGCAAATGTTTTTCTGGTCATAATACTGGAGATAACACAAAATGTTATTGCCATGCTGTTTAGTAAAAGAAGTGAAGACTTAAAGTGCTGAGAATGTGCTTAGCTATGATTATAGGTGTTTACAGTATTTTCATTATGTTAAACTGTAAAGATTTGTGAGATTTTGTGTTGCAGTTGTGTTTGACCCTAGAGTTCTTGCATGCTAACCTAACGTAGAAGATTAGCCTCTTTGCATGCAGCTGGGTGCTGCTACTGCCGTGACAAGCATGTTCTGTGAGAATGACATAACCTCCCCTGGCTGCAGCCCCTTCCCAGCCCTGTCTGTGGCCTCATTTCCTGTGGTACGTGCATAACTACCTTCATCATTAGTTTCACTAACCTTAACGGTTTGGTCTTATATCAGATGCACTCTGAAATGTGCGGCTCGATCAAATCGGCACTGAACTTTGTTTTCTCTTTCAGACAGGGTGAAAAAACTCATCGATGAACGAGAATCCTTACTAGACCAGGTAATCACAGGAAAACTGAAATGCTGTGTGTTTACTATATCTGTGATAAGAATAGTAGAGATTAAAAAAATCAAAATAGCCCTAACATAAGGTATAGAACAGCAGTGGCATTGCCTTTCAGAATGTGTGCTGGGTTGCTTTTGCTGAGGACATACTGCATTGCTTGCCACTTTATTCTTCCTCTGAAACACTTCTCCAGCATGTTAACTCAGAATACAGGGGAAGAAAGATATGACCCAGTGTGCCTGTTCCATGTTGCTAACCAGGCACACTCAGTGCTCAGAGCACTGCAGATCGCTGTCCTTAGTCACCTAAAACTCCTCTACGACTGTTTCTGAAAAATAATACTTCAGATTGGCCAAGCCCAAGGGAAAAAAAAAATATGGTCCAGAAACTGTAGAAGCAAATTTTATCTCCAAGAGTAAGCCTTCCTGATTGCTGGGTTTGTGGGCAATGGGCCATTTGGAAAGAAATGCTGGAGGAATTAGAGTAGATGGGTAAATAGCAATTAGAGTAATTATTGCTGGTACCGTGACATTCCATAGCAGATATAAAGCTTAGTAAAAAAATTTTAGCTGATCTGTTTCTCTGCAGGATGCTCTGTGCTTTCATTTATGGATTTTATCCTTGGCCTTGAGACTTCATACACAACCAAAGACAGTTTGGGGTTTTTAAGAATGTTTTATGTGAATGTGCCTGCAGAACACTTATGACTTTTCTAATAAAAGTCATCTTCCACTCATTATGTTTGGTCCTGAACTTATGCATAAGTGCTGATACTTAAAATATTATGAGTCATTTGCCAAAAGAATTTCTAGGAAATTATTTTGTAAAAAAAGATTTTTTTTAATTTAGGTTTAAGAAAATATAATTTGTTTTAAAATACTTGAGTGAATTTGAGTACTGAGCCACAATTTTCCCTTACTGTTTTTAATGACTAATTATTTTGTGTCCTTCAGATTAAAAAATTAAAGGGACAACTGGAAGAAAAGCAAAAGAATGGCAAGATCGAAAATACACAGTCAGAAGATGAAGTTCTAGAAAATGGGACAGATATGCATGTGATTGACCTCCAAAGTGAGCTACATTTTGATTTTTAAGAGAACTTTTGTGTCCTGCATGTGAGCGAGAAAATGTATCTGTACAATAACCACATGGTGGCTCTAAGTAAAAATGAGCCTTCAGTTCTAAGGGAGCTTCAAACTGGGAGCCAGCCACGCACCTCTACTAGAGGTGAGGGAACAATTATCCTTTGTTTGAACAAGACTGCAACTGGAAATCTCCCTTAAGTTCCCCAGGATTGCTGGGCTTGAGTTCCTGATTAATTCCGCTTTCACAGCGGTCAAAAGGGAATCAGGCAAGACTGGGAATAGCTCCTATCTGCTGGGCACTGAGTGGGGCTAGCTGTCAGCTCTGATGTAGAAGGAAACTTTTTTGGCAGACAGTGTTTGCTGCTCTGCTGATGCCCCAAGTAGATTCCTGTAGCATGGCAATTTTATGATGGACGTGTTAGAAAACAGTGTTGACACTTGTTCTGACATCTCTGATAAATCTGCAATTCTTTTAGGAGATGCCAACAGACAGATCAGTGATCTCAAATTTAAACTAGCAAAGTCTGAGCAAGAGATAACAGCATTGGAGCAGAACGTAAGTTTTTGGCTTGTTCTGTTTGTTTAGGCATGGTGAGAATGCAAAGAGAAAGTGTATTTTATTATATGATAATTGAAATAATGATTACTGTAATTTTCCATTAAAATAAGAAGCAGGAGTGCTGGACCATCAGGACTGCTGCACTTAAGACAAAGACTAAAATGCTTTCATTTATGTATGGGGAAGAGTGAATATATTACTCATCTTTACTGAAGGAAAAACGTTCAAAGACAAAGGTATATTGAGAGCATTTGCTGAACTCTTCAGAATACTTTCTTATGCCTAGCTATCAACAATTTTTAAGTGGCTCCTGGCATATGATGTAGTGTATATGGATTTTATACAAGACTGTTCAATTTTGACTGTTTGCTCCTGTCCAGAGTATGTCAGCAATATTCCTGCTAAGATAAATTTAGTCAATGGACTTTTTAGTTGCTGGAAGCATCTTAAATATGGCTACGTATAAAAGGTCTGGAGTAAGTTAGCATGGCCAGGCTTCCTTGGTATATTTATTTTTCCTCAAAAAAACCCTTTATTTTATTAAAGAAATGTGAGCATCTCTCTCTGGTTATTGCTTAACTACTAATGGAAGAGTGAAGCTTCAGACTAACTTCTTGGTACAGTTTTTAATTCAGAAAATTTTAATTCAGAAAATTTGCCTTCACCTTAGGTAATACGATTGGAAGGTCAGGTAGCCCGATACAAAACTGCTGCTGAAAATGCTGAAAGAGTAGAAGATGAACTGAAAGCAGAGAAACGCAAACTACAGAGAGAGGTAACTCTAAATGCAAACTGTCATAGGCTAGCAGTCAGCCTGCACCGCATGGGGGGAGACCTGTCTGGTGCATTTTAGAGGAGGAACTACTCTTCTCAGTAGAGCAAAGAACAGATGTCTACTTTTTCTATTGCTTTAGTTATTTGTTCTAAATGTTTAACCAAACTTTCAGCACTCAAACTGGTGTAACAGTCACAATTGTGAACTCCCACTGCCTTTTCACCATTCCTTCCTAAACTGACTTGCAATACCTTGCTTTGTACCAGAGTCAGTTCTCTGGAGCAATTTCAAGTTCTACTTGTACAACTTGAATCTACAAGCAGCCTTCAAATGCTGAGATTTGCATGCTACTTTGCAGCTGTGAATGTTCACATGGCTTGACATTCATCAAGCTGAAGAATTCCTGTTTCTACTTTGCTGTCCTTGTCCTTTATTGTACCTGAAGACTCAGTACTTTGGGTGCTATAAATTCTGAGTTTGTAAATATGAATTGCTAGTCTTTTTAGAAGATGTGATTCAGAAATTACAACAGTAGAAAGCTGGAAATCCTGCTGTAAGGTTAATTTGGGCGCTTCGTTATTTAAGCACAGTGCCACACCTTACCAGGAATGACGGTCTAAACTTTCAAGCTTCAGGGTCTAAACTGGAGTGCTAAATGGATGTGAATCGTTCCTATTGAGCCTGTTTTTCTTGCTCTATCCATCTGTTTATGCCTGTTTGCTGTAGTGTGTCCATCCACAGACTCTGTCCATGTTTCTCTCTCTTAAAGCACTGCATCTTCAAGCTGTCTGTAATTTTGACCTTATTTGTCTTATCAAACTTCATGTTCTCTCCAAGTAGCTGCTACAACCAGCTTAAATACGTTTGTCATTTTCTTTCACACCTGCCTCCTGACTTTTGTTCAGTGTGGCTCTTTGTTTTTTCTAAACACTCCTTCTGCTCTGCTGCCTATAAATATTGCTCTGGGCAGTCCACCTCCCTCTCCCTACCCCCATCCCATGGTGGATTTTATAGAAAACTTAGGCAGCAAAGTCATGGCTGTGACTGTAGTTCTGGGAACCAGAAACACGAAAAGCCAGGCAGTGAGACAGGCATATGCCACCCAGCAGCTCTCTCTGAGCATCCGTGCCTCTGAAGCTGAGGCAAACTGAGCCATTTGTTCAACATTCTGTAAATACCTTGGATTCCTGGAACTGTGCTTAGAAAATATCTCTGTGTGGCCTTCAAAGCAGTTACACAACATTTACTTTTAACTCTGCTAACAGGAATTTTCAACTGCTTTATCTTGTAAGGAAATTCCAGCAATATGGTCAGTTAGTGTTGGTAACTACACACCTTGCTTTATCTTTGGAAAGGGAAAACACTGCGAAAGTTACAGTTTTGGTTTTTTTTTCTGCTTCCTTCCTTCAGCTTCGTTCAGCATTGGATAAAACTGAAGAGCTTGAAGTCAGCAATGGTCATCTAGTAAAACGCTTGGAGAAGATGAAAGCCAACCGGAGTGCTTTACTCTCTCAGCAATAACCACCACCTTTCGATGGAAACTACTGCTACTTGACAGAATCAGAACAACGTTGCAGATGCTTCTGTCTCTTGCTGTCCGGGATGCTTTGTGTCATGCCTTCTGAGAACAGACAACCCTAACATTTGCTACGTGCCACCCAGTTGTGGTTCTCTCTACGCAGATTCAAACCTACTGCACTATATACATAGGAGTAGCTGATCCAAATGGCTGTGCCTGCGGGGGCCCTCCTACACCGTTCTTTGGGTACATTTGAAGTACAATATCCGTCTACCATATAAGAAGCACATAGGGCGTCGCGTTAAGTTCTCCATCCAGAAGGCACAGCAGCCACTTATTGCCATTTAAAATGGCATTCAAAGAAAACACTTTAACGGGACTGGAATTTTGTGTCTTGCTGAAAATTTTAAAAAAAAACACTAAGTTTCGGACTTTCTCATGACAGTATCTGTAATTTAGTGACTACGGTAGAGTTATTCATAGTAGGTTTTTCATTTACAAATCACTGTGGAACCACAAGCCATTACAAAGCAAAACTCCTTCAGTGGAAACCATGGAAGAAGATGGTCTTGGAAGCAAAAGTGACCTTAAATGACTTTGCCAATAAAACAAAGGTGTTTGGAGGGATTTTTGCACCAGTTGAATCATAAGACTATTTTATTTCAGGGTAAATAGGCAATAGCTTCATTGAGTTTTCAACTTTTATTTGTATTATTTAATCCCTGCTCTTGGAATTGAAGTAAACTACTTTTAAAGGATGTAAAGTTGCATTAATAAACCAGCATAAGGCCGTTGTTTTAAGAAATGGTGGGTTTTGCACTTAGATCACTCACTTTGGTGCATTTGTCAAAGCAAGTGTCATTTGCTTAAACAAAATATGTAATGGGTTTTTTACATCAGAAACTATCTATTGGTCCATGAACCACTAGGAAACTATGCCGCTACAAAATACAAGTTTAATTTTTAAAAAAGTAACTGATAAGTAAAGAAGCACTTTAGAAAATATTACTGCCTATGGTTTTTCTACAAATACAGAAGTAGTGAATTATTTCCTTCTAAGGTCATTGTAAAGGTTTTCCACTTTTCATGAAAAATAGCATAACCAACTGAAATGTTGCAGGCAGTTTATTATACACAACTAGCACTACAGTTCTGGTTTATTAGAAATTCTTCTGAATGTACTACTCAAAGGAGAACAGCAGTTACCTGAAGAATAAAGCTGTCCTTCCCCCTTCAGCCCTAACAGAAAGGCTTGCAAGTAAGGCAGGTGACCAGTCCCTTCATAGCCTGCTCACGGTATGAACAGCAGCATCTCGTCTTCGACAGGAGCAACCTTCTGTCGATGCTGACTGCCTCAACAGATACAGTTCTATCAAGCCAAATCCAGATCCTCGGGAGACCATTTCTTCTTAACTTGGTCTTCAGACTCTCCGGTCCAGATCTTTCCCTAGCCTCTTCCTCGCAGACTGGAGGTTAGAGTATAAACCGCTGCTATTTTCAACGTTAAGGGGATCACTCGTATCTTCTTAGAGCACCTTCACAAATTAAATAAACCAAAAACAGTGTCTGAATGTGTTTCTCTGGTTTGGCTAGAAAATAACACCTTTCTCTTCATCTCTTCTGAGTGTACTTGGAAATTTAGGAATGAAGTACTGAAATTAATACTCCAGGAAAAGGATGAAGAAGGTTTTTTTGTGCGTCCCTGGGGAAATAAGTATGTCCTTGTTGATCAAATGTGGTAGAACATGGGGATTAAAGGAATCTTTTAAATGAAATCTCCACTCCAGCTAGGGCTTTGGGTTCTTTTTTTTGGGTTTTGAGGAACATTCAGGTGCAGAGCCAGGTTTCTTGTGGAATACCTCAAAATCGCTGTGGATACCAATTTACAATTTTCTGTGGTTGACTTGTGTAATTTCTGGTGTACAAAGCCTCTGGGGCCTAAAAAATAAACTAAGGGTTTTTCAGAATGCAAACAAACATGCTAAATACAACATCTTACTACCTGATGATAAGGTGTGTGATTGCCACCAGTCATCTTTTTTTATTTGTGGTAGCAGTGAAGACTCTCTCTCCTGGCAAGATTCAAGAGAAACAACCTAGCAACTAAGTGTTGGTCCAAAAGGCTAAAAATAATACTTTGCTCATCAAGAAGTGATGTGTTTGTTATTTTGAAGTAGATTGCATTTCGCACCCCATAAGCATTAACCTCATGACAGAAATCAGATGTGTATTTCAACCTGGATATGCTCTTAGTAGAAACGTTTGTGTGTGATAAAGTGGCTGAATGTTGAAGCCACATTTTTTTTCCCCCTAACTTTCAGTATGACTTAGCTTTAGAATAAGGGAAGAAAAAGTACTGGTTGGTTTACTGCAAACTATTTTGTGTTTTCTTGTGAAGAATGTATCACAACAGGGCTTTGAATGGTAATAATAGCACATGCCCCGGTCCTTTTAATTGAGCTCCAAATGGGAGAGGCTTGGTACCCAGCCCACTGATTCAGAGCGGAGCCGAGGTGGTGGCAGCCTGGCGAGGAACGGCTCCTGGGGGAACCAGGACGGGTTTTCCTAGAATTTGTATTTAAAATGGCTATCCTTTGTTTTATTTTTAAATGTTAAATAATTTTATTGTTTGCAAATGGAATGTTACCTGAAATTTTTTGTTTTTTAAATCAAATCTGTTAGGAGATACAAGCGTGGAAAAGGAAATTCATTAGCAGAACTCGCCAATAAAAATGTCACTTGTTCGGGTAGTTTTTATGGAGTGGTCTGTCATGATGATGTTACTGGTAAAAGTTCTCTTGAAAAAATACAGACTTTTTGGATGATACTGGTGTAACAGGCTCATTTTCCTTAGTATATTACTGCATACACAAAAACGTGAGCAACACTGGTTGTAAAATGTACAAAGGCCAAGGGGCTTGTGTGAGTAAGGGCACTGGTGTGAGTCATACCCCCAGTATTAACATTTTTAATCGCGGGGTGCATGTGGGGAGGCTGGGGGACAGGGAAAATGTCCCATCAGGAGAAATTTGAATGGTATTGCTAATGGTATTCATTCTCCACTTACTTGAAGTATTTATGGTGAACATATAGGTAACCCACATAGTAACTTTCAATAGAAGAATCCTTCACAACACATTCATCAAAAACGTATCAATTTTAGTATGAGGTTTCCTCTTTCACTGATCATGAGTGTTTGTCACACAGCAATCACTTACATGAAAGACACTGAGGAGGTTAGTGCTTATCCCTGCTTATTAAAATTATCTAGACAATGAATTATATGGGCTTGGGGTTTAGTTTGGTTTAGGCAGCTAAGCGATGTTTTGCACACTTACAGTAAGAACTTTACACGTATGTGTTTGAAAGGAGGAGTGAGGGCCAGAACCAACCTTGTAAAAACAACGTACTTTTACGATTGGTAACCCGTGTAGCAGAAACCGGTATTTACACGGTGACGTTCCCCAGTTCACTGCATTCATCTCCACTGCCTGTAATATGCTCCTACGGACTGAAAGCCTTCCAGCTGCCGGTGGGTTTTAATAACTGTACAAGGGGAGACGTTGCTGTGCCCCGCCGGCTGCGGTTTGGGCTTTCTGTGCCAAGCCCTGGGAGGACCCGGCACCGCCCTGAGGGAGGTAGAGGCGGTGGCGGGCCCAACCGCCCCCGAGGAGACAAGGCCGCGCCTGGCAGCACGCGGCGGGCGCAGGCGCCGCGCCGGCCAATCAGGCGCTCGAGCGCCTGCCGTCGCAGCCAATGGGCTGGTGGCGCGGGCGGGCAGCGGCGGCTGGCGGCCGTTGAGCGCGTGCTCGGCGGGGCCGTTGTCGCCCGGCCGGGGCGGAGGCGCCGGGTGCGGGTTACCGACCGGGGGCTCGGCGCTGGTACGGGGGCGTTACGGGAGGGGGGGGGTGAGCTTCGTTTAGGCAGCAGGAAGGTTGCTCAGCCTTCCCTGGAGTCGGGGCGAGCGCTGTGAGCGGCGGTTCCCCGCCTGGGGGTTCCCCTTGGGCAAGCAGGGACACTGGGCTGCTCTGAGGGCTCCCCCCCCCGCCTCATCCCCGGGAGCTCAGTAGCGGCTCTCCGCACTGCACTGCGGAGCGGAGGCTGTGCTTTAATATCAGTGCTGCTTCCTAACCAGCTTGGATGGTGTTAAGCATCTAGCTGCATCATTAGTAGTAACAACAAGGTGATTGTTATTTATCTAGGGCATACCTAGAGCTATTGTGGTTCTTGTTTCTTAACTCGTTCTTAAGGAAAAAAGTGGGAGGAAAGAAGGCACTTCTCTGATAATATGGTATAATTTGTGTATAGGCATCTGAGATGTGCTTTGGCAGTGTTACGGCAAGATTTTTAATTTCACAGAGAGAATTGCTCAAAACGTCAGTTAGGAAATGGAGGTAAAGTTAGTGTAATAAGAAAGCTAACGTTTGTGGGACAAAAAATAACTGTAGAAGTGCATAATGAAATGGTAAGGGTTTTTTTTTTGGCGGGTGACTGCTATTGATGACTTCTGTTAAATCATGTAAATGGTTTTTATTAAGTGATTTTTAAATGATGTCATTTTAATGCTGATCCTTAGTGGAGGAGAATGAGTGGATGCAGATTTGAGAGAGAAGCCATGTTTCCCTATGAAGAAGGGCTATCATGAAGTTATCTCTTAGGGCTCCATTCTGCAAACCTTCCTGTGCAGATATGAGGCCTGGGTCACACTGTTTATATCTGGAGTGGACAGAGCTCATGTAACTTGTGTGCTAATCCCAGAACAGTGGCCAAGTAACAGGCCTGAGTTTCTAGTCTCCCCTCATGCTCCACCAGCAGCCTGTGTCTCACTTCAGTATTTCACTCGGTCCCTCGTGGACCGTGTTTCACCAAGCTGGAAAATTCCTCTGGAGGATGAACCCGTGACTTGTGCCTTTAGAAGGGTATGAAACCCAGCTCATGGGCCTGTTGGTTGCTCTGCGTGCCCTTGCAGGCAGAAGAGGTACAGACAGGACTGTAATTTGCTGTGCTTTATGTAAGATTATAGTCAGGTTAGAGACCTGTGACTATAATATAAAATAGTTACGTTTTGTTTCAGTAGTTTAGAAAGCATACCTAACTGAGAAATATGTCTAACGTTTCTACGTATCCCTCTCTTCATTATGAGCTTTGGGGGAAGGCAGAGAAGAACTGACAACCATTTGTAAGAAACAAGCTTCACAAAGAGCGTTTTCCGTCCCTGTATGCTTTTTCTCTGCTTTTCGTTCATGTTTGCTATAAAATTAGGTTTGTTGCAAGCCCAGAGCAGGTGTGTTGTTTTGGTTTGGTGTATTGTCCGGCTTTCTTCTGTAGCTGAAAGAAGTGCTCTGATCAAAGAAACCATCTTCCTGTTTTCCCTTATGTCTTACACTTCTTGCTTGTAAAGATTCTCAGGTTTTCTTATGGTTCTATGCTCGATAACCATTTCTTCTTGGTTCCCCAGAATTAAAAGCAATATGGTTCTGTTTCCCCCTTGTCCAACATCTGAAGGGTTTTTAGTTCTCAGAAGGCACAGAGCTCTAAGTTCACCTCTTCACTCATTATGTAGTTTTTAATATTTTTATAGTTCCTGGACTGGAGGATGTTCATACTGGTCTTGGATCAAGAAGCTGTAAGCTTTCTGTGGCAAGGACTGCTTACAGGCCAAGTGTACAATCGGGAATGACGTGAGGTCAGTTTTTGGTCACTGAATCCAGGATAATGTCAGCATTACAGAGTCAGTACATGCATCAAAATACCTTGTGTGCTGTCATGAAGGTAGCATATGATGTAAATAGCTTGCTGTGTGTCAACAGGGATTCTGATGATTCACCCAAGAATTGCTTCAGTGGTAAGAGGATGGAAGCTTTGCCCAAGTGTTAAGAAAACAGGATTGATTGGTCTCTGAGAATGCTTTTACTCAATTGAAATCGCACAAGCAAGAATGGCAAATTCTTTTAACAGCCTTCCGTGAACTCTTAGGATTTCTTTGAGAATGTACTGTATAATTCCTAGCTTCTGTACTAGCATGCAATAGGTGAAAATAAGATGGTTACTTTAACATTTTTTTAAACAGTAATGTCTTCTTGTATGCCATGGAGTATCTCAAACTTCTCTTAATTTTTATTAAGGTGAGAAACTGATAGGAAGAGACAAGCTGATGAGTTTGAGAGGTTGCAGTGGAAGCAAGTTGTGTGGATTACTTCTGAGGAAGACTTAAGTGTTTGTACCATGGAATTAGAAAAGAACAGTGATGTTAAAAGCAAAAGGAGATGCTTCAATCAGACCTCCCATCTTTTTTCTTATTCTGAGGAAGCTGATCACACACTTGTCAGAGACATTGCAGCAGGAGCTAACCACTCTGGTTTTGGCCAGGCATGTTCTGTCAATGTTTCAGAATTAAAGTTGTCAGAGGAAAGCTTACCTTATTTAAGTTCATCTTTAGATGCAGATATTGAAATGTATGATAAAAAGAGAATGAGAATTTGCTGTGCGCGGGTAGATGAAAGCAAGAAAGAAGCTGATATGTTGGGAAGGGCATATAACAATACGCACTTCAATTGCGGAGTGTGTGATGATTGCAGACAAAGCCATTTAGGTGAAGATTCACAGCTGGAGTACCTCAGTGCTAATGAGCAAGATTTTGATGATAGGAATAGCTCAAGTGAGTTTTCTGAGCAAAGGGAAACTATAGGAATTGAAACCTTAAAGCTGATAGATCCAGTTCATGAAGTTCCAGGGGGTGGAGTCGCAAAGGAACAAAATCTTGTTGACATGTCAGAAGATTGTTCTGCTTCTGAGTACGGCGTCGGTGACCAGACCTGCACTGAAGCAGCTATGCCAGAGCTTCCCCACCTGCTTCAGGAGTGTCTGTCAGATTGCAATGGCGTGACTTGTGATCGTCAGGAAGAGCAAACAGAGTATCATAGTGTTGTTTGTGGAAGTATACTTGAAAGTCATTCTGATGGGAGTAAAGAAGGGGTCTATCCAAATCGGCTTGTATATGACCATTTAGAAAACGGAGAGGTGAAAGACATCCCACTGGTTGATGGCACGCTGCCACCCCACATGGCTACAAGTGCAGAAGTGTCTGAAAACAATGACAGACACATTCACAGCATCTCAGTGAAGCAATACAATCCTTTACTGTCACCATGGGAGAGGGCCCCTGCAGTAGCCATGCGATTTTGTGAACACGCAGGGGACTCTGCTTTCTACAGTTGTGAAGAATCTGGTGTATGTGCACGTGGTGCCAGCTGCGTTGACTGCACTGCAAAGGATATTAAAACCCAATTTCCAGTCTCTGCAATTCTCATTACCGAGAATCCCTTTTTTGAAATGGAAGTTGCAGATAAATCCTCCCATGGAAACACCAGCTGTCTGAACTCAGAGTTGGAGCATCGTGAAAACTTGAAAAATGTTACCAGTGACTCTACAGTTACCCAGGCTGTCGATGTGAGTTCTGATTTTAGAGCTTGCTTTACAACAAGCAGAAGTACCAGTGCTCAGGTTTGTCTCTCGTCCAGGGCTATTAATACAGAGATAACAATGATGAACAAATCTCGACCCATGGGATGGCGCCGTGAAACCTGTGCGGATGTTGCTTGCAATACAGACTGGTCATGTGGAGCTGGTAGTACAGAGGAAATTTGGTCACACCTTACTGAGATGCTGGAAAAACACTCAGATGGCAATACTGCAACAGCTGAAAGAAGTTCACAAATTCAGGTAATTTTAAAAAAAACAAAAAACAACCAAACAATTTTGATGTATAGAACTTTTTTTAACTTAAAGTTGCTCAGAACTTGTCTATACAAATGTTAACCTGTAACTTTTTAAAATGTTTTTGTTTAGGAGCAGCGTGAATTAAAAAATGAGCTTTGTAGCAGCGATTTAAAGATAAACACTGACAGGTGGGTCATGAATTGTTTCTGGTTTGGAATTCTAGATGCTGGATAAGATTTTTTTCATGATGGAAAGGTTGTCCATGACTTAGCAAAACTGATGGTGCTAAAAGATTGCTGGGCAGCGGCTCCTACGCTGGAGGGTAGGGCTGCCTTTCAGAGGGACCTGAACAAGTCAGAAGAATGGGCTGAAGACCTGAAGTTGAACAAAGACCAAAGCAGCCTTGGTCTGCAGTTGCAGACCAGCCAAGAGCAAGTGGAGTGTTCCCATGTGGTGAAGAAGGGAAGCCACATCCTGGGGATGCATTAGCAGGAGTGCAGCCAGTGGAGGGAAGTGTTGATACTTCGCAGTTCGGAGCTTGTGAGGTTGCATCTAGAAAGGTATCTCCGGCTGTGGGCCTTGTAGTGCAAGAAGGAGATTGGCAGACTGGGGAAAGCCCACGAGGGGACCATGGAGATGGTGAGGGGAGCTGGTGGAGCACTGATGTGTGGGGAGAGCTGAGGGAACTGGGTTTGGTCATCCTGGAGAAGGGAAGGCTGGGGTGGTGGGGAACCTCCCTGCAGTTCTTGGCAGTCTGGTGGTGGGTTGCTGAGAAGACAGAGTTAAACTCTTTGCAGAGGTGTGTTTTGAGAGGACAAGAGCCAGCAGCTAAGGTGAGGGGAGTTCTAAGTGATTGTAAGAAAAAGTTTCTTACAGTAAGAGTAGTACTGGAACAGTGTTGGAGAGATGGTACAGTCTCCTTTCTTGGAGATTTAAAACAAACAAAAAAACCCCAAACCCAACAACAAAGCTGGACTGGATAAGACCCCGAGTTAATTTTGAAGTTAGCCCTGCTTTGAACAGAGGTTTTACTGCAGACCTCCAGAGATCCCTTCCAACCTAAATTATTCTGTGACTGTGGAAACAAAATCAGTGCATGTGTAGATCAACAGAGTTGCTAGGGTTCTTTTTGTTCTTATGACTGCACTTTTTGGGTAGAAATGATTATGGTGCTTGTGCAGTTTCCACCTCTCAGTTAAGGTTGATTATAATGTGAAAGCTACTGTGAGACACGTTTTTTTCTGTGTAGTAAATAGGAGGAACGATTTCATTTTTCTTTTCCTTTTTTCCTTAAATTGTGTCAGAAATAGCTTCTGGAAAGCTACTTGTGTCAAAATAAAACATAATGAATGTAAAATACTGATTCAAGGGCTTCAAGATTTTGTTTATTATTATTATTTTAAAGGCCAGTACACCCCAGCAAACAAGCTGTGAAGGATTCTGCATCAAGCTACTGTCAAAAAATTCTGCAGAGAGCGATTGAAGCTGAATTGCAGATTCTAAACACTCATTATCAGATGTGCTATCAGCACTGCTTGAAGATTTACAAACTGGCTTTGGAGGAAAACACATGTTTTAGCAGGCATGTACTTTAATGTCCTTCTAAATGAAATGGATAACTTGGTTAAAAGGCATTAATTACTAAATGTTACTGATGTGTTCCATCCATAGCTTCCAATAGTGTTTATAGTTAGCATTGTTGTCCAAAAGAGTTTACATTCTCGTAACTGCCAAGTCTTATTTTCAGCCTAAAATTTTCTGTAGCATTCACAGACCCAGCAAAATACATTTTGTTTCCAGGAATGTCTTTCTGTACAGGAGGAAAAGTACGGAAGGAATAGTACAGAGAATCCACTCAGGACTGGATGAGATGCATAGAGGGGGAGCTGGGGAGGAGGTGGTAAAGGAGAGAGAGGAGGTGCAGGATTGTTAAGAGGTGAGGCAGGAAGGCGGCGGTGGTTGCAGAGTCTCTAGCTGATAAAGCACACACCCTGTAACGAACCTGGAATTCAACCAAGAAGTTCTGCCTCTGAACACTTTACTGTGCCATGGATAGCTATAAAACCTCATTACCGTAGTGTCTGCTCCATAGCTTAGGAGGGGGTTCAAGACAGCACCTAGTAATGCCATGAAACAGAGTACAGCTCCAGACAGCTGCTCTGCGTGTTGGGAGTGAGTTCCTGTTCTTGCAGGATGTGGAGGAATCTTTAAACACTGTAAAATGTTTGGGCAATTCTGGAAGTAGTAAAATAAATGAAATGTCTGTCTAAGTGGATCTTATTTTCTTATATATATTTTAACAGGTGTAGTGGAAATACTGAATTAGGATCATCTCTCATGTTGGTTTTGGAAGAACTAAAAAAGAATTACAACAGCATGAGAATGAAAATAAAAATGGGCATACCTTTAAATGTACTTCCACCACTATCAGTTGAGACGAAGTTGTTCCCAATCTCCTCTTCTTATGTCCCATGCAAGGTAATTTCTTAATTGCTTTTTGTTTTTAATATAAAATTGTTTTCTTCAGAAAATTAAGACAAATCTTTTCTTTTTTGGCAGTTGTTCAGAGAGGATCTTCGCTATGAGTAAGTAGTCCTCATTTGTGGTATTTATTCAAGTTCAAAATAAATTAGAAGTGAGTTTAAAAGATGTTAGAATTTCTTTGTTTCAGGATGTATCTTGTTGCTGCAAACTGTTTAGCTGAAAGACTAGCATAGCACTTTGGGTACAGTGATTTTATTTTAAGGAAATTTTTATTCTGTAGTGTTCTAACATGCAAACTATGGAGTTGTATTTTTACTATCTTTATAGCAAAAGTTTTCAATTTACAGGTAATTTTCCTGGTTCCCTACTTGCACTACTAAAACCTTTGTCTCTAATCTTAATGCTACCTGTCTTAAAAGAAAAACAAAACAAAAAAACCTACAAACAAACAAAAAAAACACCACACAAAAAAACCCCACAAAACCAAAAAGACCTTGCTGCCAACAAAGATAATATTAGGCATATAAGCAGCTGTTCTGCTAAGATTATCATTCAGTTATGAAGAATGATAGAAAAATAACTTCATATTTCAGGCAGACATATAGTACTGCATGTTCAAGAATCATGTCCAGTTACTTTATGTAAGTGGAAATTAAAACAAATCTGGCAATAAGTTTTTACTGCATCAGGTAAACAACTAGAGATCTTTTTCAAATTTCTTGTTAAGCATTGTAAAATTAATCAAAAATTGCACAGAGATTTCAACTTCTAAAGACATACATCGAACCATCACACAGAAAGCCATCTGAGTATAAAGGAAAAATAGCCTAACATATACCTAGAACATAGCTTTATGTTTCACATTGCAACCAATACTTTTAAAAAATATAGGTATCAAAAAACTTTGGTTCTCATTTTAAGCTAAGATTTATTAGGCACATCTTATTTATTTTACTGTGAGCTTTTGGAAATATTTAAATTAATATTTCAGAGTATTTGGTATCATTGTAGCATTTAAAATTGTTGTGCCATATTTTGTATGATATTCTTGGATGTGTTTTAGTTCTGTTTCAGGCACAAGAAAAGCTGAAGCACCAAAACTGCAAGAAAGGAAGATTTCTGTCAACATGGTAGGGACTTCTTCATTACTGAGCTTCATAGACATTAATGTTGTGAAGCATAGTCTCCTTTTAGGTATATGCAAATACAATCACAGTCTTCAGGGCTCAAGCTGGGATTCTCTGCCAGTAATTGCAAACGCAGCTGATGTGACCAGAATTTTGGTTGTTCTTTCAAAATAAAATAACTTGCGGGTTCTTGAAGATGATCAGTAGGTTAACTTTTTGAAATTTACCTGTTTCATCAATTAATATTCTGAAGCTCAGAAAAATAACGTATAATCAGGTGCAAGTGCTATGACATAACTGAAATATGTTTGTAGGACAGTCCACAGACTGTGTGTTTAACTGATGGTGGTCAGCCAAGTGACTCTACTTCCTCCAAGACATTTGAAGAACAACATAAAGATCAGGATGTGGAACGTGGTAAGCGATCTGCTTCTAATACAAATACTACATTATTTGTTAGTTAAGTTGTTGGGGGGAAAAAAAAAATGAACCCTGTGTAAAACATACATATGGATACTCAACTGTCCTTTCTTTGATGGAATGCTTAACATTATATCAGCTCTATATTATACTTTACATCTTGAAAAAAATTTTGCTACTTAAATCAGAAGTGCAAACTAGTATGTGTCACCTCTTCGTAATGCAGTACCAAGTCATGCAGGTAGCTCGAATCCTCTTAAGCACACAGAAATGTGATATTAATTCATATGACATACCACGGTCTGCATTTTAACACACTGAAATTTATTTCAACTGTCAAGGCTGTGTGAAAAATGAAGAAGGGAATGAATATTGGTTTGATGCTAAAGAGGACTTGACAGTAGCAGATTTTTCAGTAATATCTGAAGAAACAAAAAAGCAACAAGAAAAACAAGACACAGTTGATTTAAGAGGTGAGGTCGTGTGCTTTAAGCTGCCATACCTAATAATGATGTTTGTTTATTATTCTGTATTCTGATCCTTCTACAAGCATAAGTAAACTTGGAAAAATGCTAGCTGGGTTTTCAGACTTATTTTTTCATTGACTTGCAGTGAATGCTTGTACCGATATTCAGCTATTTTCATCCATGTTTTTTCTTGAAAACTTTACCTGCAGTGGTTAAACTCAGTTTAGTAAACTTCCAGCCAATCATGTAGCTGGAAATCTTTCTTTTTTTCTCTTCCTCCTCTTTCTGCTTCCTTCCCCATACTGGCTTCTTAAGAGTTAGCTGGGAATGGTCTGTGTTTGGAGACTTGGGTCCCAGTGACGGGCATGGTTAGAAGTCCCAGTGTGTTGAAAGCAGAGAGCTTGTGTGCTCCATGCTGGGGACTCACAGCACACTACCCATGCTTTAGCACTGGTACCTGTTAGTTCAGACCAGTGTTTTCTCTGGTTGAACCTCTTCTGCCTCTTCAACTCTCAGGAAATACTCAGGGAAACGAGATTTCACAAACTGAACTGTTCCGCTTCTCATGACACTCATTTTCTGTTAGAAGATACTCTTCATTCTCTTAGGTTTTTTAAGGGTTTTCTGTCTATGCTTTTCAAAATCTACAGAGAATATGTTAGCTTGAACTGAAACAAGAATATTATCACTTTGCTTTCTTACATTTATTATTAGAAGTAAAGATAATGGAGAGTGGAAACGAGTGTTCTTTTATTCATGTTGGTGGCCTAAGTTCCTCAGTGTCAGAGGTATGCCTAGTTTTATTTACGTAGTAGTAATGTCTTGCCTCTTTTCTGAATTCTTTCATACTATACATTTGCAACCAAATATGCTTCTGTTTTGCAGGGTGATTTAAGATCACAATTCCAGAAGTATCAGATCTCTGACACTCTTACCTCTGTGGATTCTAGTAACTACAGGTATATGCAAGTTTTACAAATACAAGTTTTACTTGTTTGAGATGTTTTTTCTGTCAAATAGGCGAATCATGGGAGAGAAGAGGGAGTTGTTTATTAATTGGTGTCAGTAATTAATGTTGATAGAGATAGGTTGACAAAAACTTGTCATTCCAGACAGCTTCTCACCTTAAGAGAAGTTAAGGAGTCTGAAATTTTCTGTTGAGTTTAATGGAGATACAGTTAATATTCAAAAGATGAGAACCATCATGTGTTCTTACTGATAGTAATTTCATGTGTTTTACTTAGTTTCCTTTTTATATTTTATTCCTTAGATCTGCATTTCTTTCCTTTAAAGACACTAATAAGGCAAAGTTAGCTGTAGAGGAAATGAACCAGAAAAATATAAAAGGAAAACCAGTAGGTGTTGAACTTGTAAATACTTCATCAGAGAATAAATATTTGGTTTCCCGAGTACTTACAAATAAGCTTTGGCATGAAATCCAGCCTGTTGATAACAGTCATAGAAATGATCAAGATAAAACACTCACTTCAGCCTCCAATTCTGTGAAAGCACCTGATGCCACCTCTGCTTCTGAGAAAATGCATCTCCTTCCCATAACTTCTTCAAAAATTTCTTGCTCTACACAAGTACCTTCAGAAACAAAGTGCCCTGGTCTGAAATCATCTACTGAAGATTCAGTACATTATTTGCTTGGAGTTAATCAAAAGGTAAATAATTATTACTAAGGCTCCTTTATATGGCAGATTAAGAGCTTTAAAACTTCTTGTCCCATAACATGTTACACTTAATATATATATAGAATGATGTTAGGATAGGGAAACATGTTATGTGTCAGTAATAAATTCCTGACATGCTGCAGAAGAGTGAGAATACCATTCATTTGGCACTGCATCAAATTGTGATACTCCATCTTTTTTTCTTAATCCTAAGCCAGTTGGGAACCTAGCCATTTGCACTAGATTTTTCATCTTGCTTCTCTCTTCTTTTGAGTTTCCACTTGTAACACTTTTTGTATGTGAATGCCTTGTGATTTTATACAGGAAAGATTTTGGGATACTGGAGGGGAAACTTTGGGGTTTTTTAATATAAATGTAAGAAACATCTATGTATACGTATAGTATTTTGTATTTGCTCAGGTTGGTCCTTGGGAGGATAAGACAAAGTTAGTAATTGCCCTCATAAACTATATAGATATGCTACTTTTGGGGATTTAACTTTAAACATACTAGTCCTCTGGGAAATATAAATTGGATCTACTTTAAAGTAGCAGGGATGTCAGTTACACATAAACACATGTAGTAGTAGTTATTTCCAATTTACAGATTGGATAATATGACTGGTTGTATTAGAATAATTTATTGATCTGAACGTGCATCTGTCATTTTTTCTTTTTCCATAACAGGAATATTTATTAGTAGCCAAGATATGTTGTATTACTTGTACAATACTTAACCCATTCACTTCCTGCTTATTTTAATGCAATTCTAGGATACTGGAGAAAATTTCCTGCAGAAAACATCTGCTCCTTTCTCCACTAGTTCATATGATGCCTTTATTTCTCCTAATACTTTGAACTTGAGCAGCTTTACCAAATTAATGAAGAAACTTGAAGAAATTCATCCAGAGGCTAGCAGGTGAGAGTATTTGGATTTCATTTCTGCCCTGATTTGTAATGGATCCAATATCCATGGTAACTAAGTGCTAAATGTGATGTAAACAGTTCTTTCGTTTATTCATATAGAGACAAAATTGTGGATGCTCTGATGGAGGTGAGGAAAAACAACAAAGGTATCCTGAGTGGTTTGTCCATCAATTCTATTGTGGAAAGGACCGCTGTCATTCTAAGGAAATCGATGCCCAGTTGTGGGTGGGAGAAGCAATGTAAATAAGTGAGTATTCTAGCTTGCAGAAATGTATTGAAATAAAAACACTTGAATTTGTGTAGCTGTATAGCCTGACTAGATTAGTAAGTAACTTACTATAAAGCTCTGCAAGAAGTACCTGAATGAATCCACTGAAGCAATGGTTTCTAAGGATCGTTAGCTGTTTTGCAGAACATCTGTAAACAGATTGGCTTGCTAGCTCTACGCACTCTATAAAACTTGGTATACTGGGGGTTTTATTGCGCAAACTGTTTTATTGATGAACTTATTGGAGACTGTCGTTATACATATTCTGTACAAAGGTGACACCTAATGGCCAGTCCTTGTGTAGCAGTTCCTAAAGAAATCCCAGCATAGGCTCAGTTTTGGTTTAAAAATTGATGATTTCTATCTGATGTATCAGATTCAGTTCTGGACTAGAAATCTAACACAGTACAATTGTATGTCTTCTAGTTTTTTTTCATGTTAAAGGACATCTTGCATGATGACGCAGCACTGGATGCTGCAGGAAGCTACAGCAGGCTGAACATGCTAAAACCACAGCTCAGAATTCCAGGGATGTGTGTATATATTCTCCTGTAGGAGACATCCTTGAGTTGGTGCTTGCTTCAGTCTCATACTAAGCTTGGTATTCTGCTTGCTTTAGGGCTGCCAGCAGTGCCACTACCAGGTTTCCTGCGCTGTCCCATGTGTTCTTAGCAATGCTCCAGCTTCACTTTTGCCCGCAAACACAATCTTTATTCTTCTGTAGTGCTTCTTCCCAAAACTGCACCAAATTCTTAATGCTCTGATTTTGGTCTCAAAGCTCCTGTTTCAAGGATGTCAAGGAGTCAGTTTGGTTTTAATCGATACCACCTCTTCCAAGATGAGTAGTATTTATGCAGATAGTTTTATGTATCCAAGTATCTTTCCCACCCATTGAATGTTGCTTCTTAGACTAAATTCTCCTGGTCAGATGCCTGTGCACATGTTACTGTAGCACACGAGTAAACCATAACGCAGCCTTAACTTGAACAGAACTGCTGTGCGTTACATACTAGAACTGCAATAGAAGTAGAGTGATTCTGCCCAGTAAGACGAAGCAGAAGCCTGGGCTAGAAAAGCTTCCATAGATGCATTAAATATACAAATAGGTGCTTATAGGTCATTCATCTCAGTCCTTGTTCTGGGAGGTAATATCAGTGACCAGAAAAGTCCTTCAGGAAGGCTGACTGTAGATTGTGTTAAATGCACAGAGGCATAGGATGGGATTTGAAATACAGCATAAGGTTATACCTCCCACAGTTACGAAGCGCATGAAAGAATCTCAACCAATACGCACGTTTGGCTGAGTTCCTTTTGAAAGGATTAGTGTAACGTAAGTTTGTTAGTTTGGCATTTGACTGCCTTGTGAGCTTTTACAGTTGCCTTTATGAATCAAAATAAAATTAAAAAAAAGTATTCATATTAATTTACTGACTGCTGCAGGACTGCAGGTAGGACATAAACTCAAAAAAAAAAAATCTTACACTTGAAAGTATTTTCAATTAGTAAGGTTTTAACAGCCTCGAATATGTTGTGCTTTCCTCGTCAAGTGATTTTTTTTTTTTTTTTTTTTAAATGGTGTGTGGGCTTTATAGTCATAAGTGTTCCTATGACAATATTTTTTTTTTCTGTTGCTTTGCTAAAGAGATGATGACCTATAACAATTTTTACTTTCATCATGAGGGAGCTGTGAAATAGCCAAGTCATTAGTAAGTAATGGGGAAAAAGAATTCTCATCTTTTTATAGTAAGAAACAAGTATGTAATATGTTTAACAAAAGATGATACTGCTCAAAGCTCATCTGTACTAATTCTGGTATGTGAATAGCTTCAGACTTTCCTGAAGGGTAAGTGTCCACTGAGAAATACCACCTTGGAGCCTTATGTTCTTGCAAGCTGATGAAACGTCCAGAGTTGTACAGATAATGCTTTTATGTCAAGCTGTATTACATAGTATTTAATGTGTAACAACTTAAATTCAGCTTTAAAGTAAAGCATGATATAATCTTGCTCTTTTCTTTGGCTGACTTAGCCCAGAGTTGGACATCTGAATGTTTATAGAACTTGTATATTTGTTAATTTTGAAGGAGTAACTTCATTAGAAATGGGAAGTTAGGCTTTGGACTGGCAAGTCCTTTTATTCTCATTAGTGAGCGGCTGTCATATTTACCTCAACAGCACGCTTAACCTTTTCTAAACCTAATGGTAGGCAGCAGTTAACAGGAATCGTGATGCTATAAAAGTTATTCAGTGCAGCATTAAAAATGGCTATTTCCTTAAATTTTATCAGTATCAAATGTCCACACTTGGAAGCTTTCTGTGAAATTAATAATCTGCATAGTAAAAATTTAAAAACAGACCAATGGATAGGGGTCTTATCAAAGCATAACTAAAACAGTGCTTTGAGAAACATAAAGAAATGCATAGACTCTACGTACTCCTAAATGATGATTTGATAACTTAATTTTTAATTAATTGAATTAATAAAAAATGACCACCCACCAGATATCATTTGTTGCACAAAGATTATATATTTTATTTTACTGTAGTTGTTTCTTTCATGTGGTTCTTGAAGCTAGGAAACCTCACTCTTCTGTGTACTTCTGCAGTACATAGCAAAATTATTACAGCTTCTAGTGGTTTTCTGGGGTATTAAAACTGCCGATGTTCCTTTTATTTCAGTTTGAGTATGTACATGCAAAATTTACCTGCTGCTTTTTTGTTGTGTGGGTTTTTTTGTTGGTTTTTTTTTTTTTTTTCTTTTTAAGTAGATGGCTTTCCGATTGTGAAGAATCGATCATCTCCCTTTGGAAGATTTTTGCCAATTCTATACTCCAGCTTGTTCCGGGATCGCAGTGTATTTCTTGTTTGATTTATTTCAGCAGATCTTAATGAAAACTCATGTAGCATCACTGTATGATATGCAGGCTTATCCAAGACAATATAACCTGAAGGTCAGTTTGGTTTTCTGTTTATGGAGATACTAAACGATTCTTCCCAGTTTTGTTGTTCCCCGTAGTTGGTTCAAGCATTTCAGCAGGTTTCTCTAAGGTAGGAAGATCACACTTCAGTGAAGCAAGACTTCTCTAATACTGGCAGTGCTTTTCTAGGCTGAAGTACACAACCTCCAGTTCTTGCCTACCACTTAATTTTAGGCGTGGTGGTAGCTGCTAAGATGTTAATAAATAGCCAACATGCTTGTGCTTTCCAGATAATTTGATTCTGAATTGTCTGTAGAAATTCCACGTATCCTTTGAATACCAGGGAGGTGCAGGGGAGGTGGCGAGGGCTTCATTTGAGAAAACCAGGCTTGGGAGCTGGCAGCGCTGGTGGACGCGGTTACGTAATCCCGTGCTGCAGCAGCAGCGCTTGCTCAGGAGCAGAGTCATCGCGTGCCCATTTTTGACTCAGCAGTGTGTTGCAGACTGCAGAACGGTGATATGGCCAAATGTTTCCTTCAGGATGAAGCCTAGATTTTAGTGTGGTTTTTTTTTTTTTTCCCCCACAACATGGCATTTTGTTGTCTCATATTCCACTTCCGTTGCTGCAAGCAGAGGATGGGCTCCTAAATCCTCTTTTTGTGTCCCGTGGCCTGGTATAGTGGGAAGCACACGCTCCCTGAGACTTTTGGTTTGGGTTGATACAGGGGGGAGGAGGCAAGCTGGGAGTATCCAGTGTTTCATGTTTGCATGTGTCGTTACTGTACAGAAGAGGGGTAGATTTTAAATCCTCTTCTGGTAAACGAAGGAAAGGCAGCTTAGGTGTACCTGTCTGGTCGGGGGTGAGAATTAGCCTTGATTGACACGGACAGGCTCATGCTGTGATATTGTACAACAAGACCATACATTGCTGTTGTCCATCTCTGTCTCTTTGTTGTACTTTGTTCTAGATCCTGGCTGCATTTGCTGCTGAAAATAGCAGCCTTACTTATCTGTGAATAAAGGTTAAAATTCCGTCTTCAAAAAGTTGTGCTAGTGTTCCGCTGTTTTCAGGTCTCATCCGTTCCCTCTCCTCTTAGCAGAACGACTGTAGGTAATGCTTTCAGAGCCCCAGCCTTGTCTTCAACAGCCGGTACTGGAAACTTGGTCCTGAAGCTGCAGGTGAGGCCTCAAATTTGGTTTCTTCCCCGTTTGTATCAAGATGAAAGCAGGTGTAGGCTTTGCGCTACCACATTATTAATAGCAAATGCTGCCCTTTGTGTTCCCCAGACTTGATTCTGTAATTAAGCGGGTGTTATTAATAGTTTAGGATAGAACTGGCTGTCTGGCATGCAAGCAGTTTTGTTTCTGTTGGGAAAACAGAAATGGGTATGATATGAAACACTAAAGCACACTGGTGTTCATTCAAGTTTTCTTGTTTCTTGTTCTCCCTTTGAAAGGAGGAGCTAACTTAAAGTGTGAGAGAACCGTTTTGGGGGGTGATGGCCTCCCTGCAGCTGGAGCCTTCGCTCACTGGGATGATACGCTCCTAGTCACATATCCTGATCCTAAATGTGCTCCTGAAGAGCCCAAGCAGGCACTCTCATGTTCAGGCACAAATTCAGTTATCAGCTGCAGGTGGAGCTGTACTAGCTCGGTAACGATTTTCCACTTGGTTAAAAAAAAAAACCCACAAAACATTTCTTTTCCTCCTAAAATTGCATTACACTCTCTGTGTTCATATTCAACACTGTAAAAAGAAAGGGAAGGTATGGTTTTTAGCCTCAGGCTAGAGAGAAATGCTTTTGGTGGAGATGGAAGGAGGGCTAAGGAAAACGTGTGAGAGAAAGAAGGATTTCTCCGTGCTGTCCTCCTGAACGGTGTCTCTGGGCTCCCACCTGCCCACTCCAGGGCGAGAAGATGGAGATAACGCCGTCCTACCCGGGCATGGCAGTCTCGGCTGAAGCCCTCAGAAAGGCTACCTGCCTACTGAAAAAGAAGGCGGCTGCGGAGAAGCGACCCCGCCGGGGAGCGAAGCACCCCGCAGCCGGCGGGGGAGGCGCAGGTGGCAGGCGGGGCGGCGGGGAGCGGGGCGGCGGGGAGCGGGGCGCTGGGCCGGCCTGGGCCCGCCCCTGCGCGCAGGGCCGCCGGCGCCGACCCCCCCCGGCCGCTCCGCTCCTTCCCGCCATGGGCCGCCGGCAGCCCGCCGCGGCCGGGGAGGCAGCGCCCCGCAGGCGGGCCGGGTGCGCGGGGCACAGCCCGGCGGCGGCGGAGATGGCCCGGCTCCCCCGGCGGTTCCTCTGCTTCGTGCTGGGTGAGTGCGCGCCCCCGGGAGCAAACTTCCCCGGCCGCCGCTGCAGCGGGTGGGTGCCGGTGGCAGCGTTCCTGCGGGGCGGCGGCAGCGGGAGAAGCTCCCCTGGAAGCCCCGGCGCAGCCCGGCGGTGGCGGCTTGCGGGGCGGGTGCGGGGAGTCCGCTGCCCTGCTGAGCCGGGCCGGAGGGAGCGGCGGCGGGGCGGGAGGTGTGCGCTGCCTCTGCGCTGAGAAGGGGCGTGCGGCACCGGCCGCCCCCTCCCCGACTTCGCCAGCGCCCGCTGACCTGTTTATTCCTGAAATCTGTGAAGTCTCCAGCTGGGCTTTGCTGGCAACACGGAAGGCAGGTGGAAATTAAAAGGAGAAATCGTTAGGAAGCACGGGGAAATAGTAAAGCATCTAACTTGGCCGCTAAATATGTCAGATAACCATGCTATCAGACACAGCCTGTTTTGTGTGGGATTTCCTGTTTGGTGGGTGAGATTTACTGAGGCATGCTCGTGCCGGGAGACATTCTTTGCCATTTGTTTCAAAAGTAGAAATTAATTACTAAGAGACTGCTTTAGGAGTCTCTATTTTCCTATTTCTGAGCCACAGGGAGAGGATGCAGCCAGAAGTGGTGGTTGAAGCAAGCATTTCTAAGCTGAGGTCAGGTGTTCTGGGTTTAGCAGATGATTGACTTAAAATTAGGTTGGAAATTCTTGTGTTGCCCGATTATTTTCACGGGGTGCCACGTGCCCTTGTTTCTTTGATGTCCCTAGCATTTCAGATGCAACAGGTAGAGACTTGTGCCGTGCTTGTAACCTGTGTATCCGCAGCAGAAAGCTCAGAAGGATCACATATTGGTACTTGGTGTAAGAAGTGTGTTTATTTAAGGTTACTTAAAAGGGGAACCATGTACCCTCATCCTAACGCTGATCTTCCGTGAAGTCAAAGTGCTCTTTGAGGAAGCATGGGTTTTTCTTTCCTCCCCTTCTCTTGCCGGTTTTCTCCTCTAAACCCTGGTGAATAATGCATTGAGCTGTGCTGCATGTAATGGTCTTATCTGTACCGTGTAATTAACTATTTACTACTCTTGAGCTGGAGGTCATTCACGGGGAGGAGAAGGCCGTGCCGTTAGATGAAGCACATTCTCCATGCTCGCTTGTGGGGAAAGGCTCCAGGTCCCTGGCTGAGGAGGGAGCAGTCCTGTGCAGAAACCTGTGGCTGTGCTGCTGCCAGGGAGCACTAACTCCTGCTTAGTTAGGATTTATCTCTGCTCTGTTTTCCCAGTCCTTTTCCCCTTTTCCTGCCCCTTCCTTCTCTTGGTTTGGGCACTGTAACTTTTGAAAGTGAAGAGAGCAGGAGTTGGTGATACTCCAGGCTGCCCTTTTCCATCTCCAGTAGACTCGGTTGCAGCAGGACATCTGCCTCTGTGCAAGCCACTTAGCCATGATGACAGCTAATCGTGGTGTCGAGTGGTGGATGCATTCGTCTTTTGCTGCATCCTCCTCCTGCGATTTTTTTTTTTTTTGAGCACATTCTGCACTGTTTAAAAAAAAAATAACAAAAGACCCTGTTTGTTTCTTTCTGCTTTACGGCCCCGCACACAGACAGGGCTGTACTGCTCAACACCGGGTCTTAATGCTCCCGTGGGAAGCATTGTCTCTGTTCCTGCAAATTGTGCCATGCACCGTTGCAGTCTGTGGACAGGCAGCAGGTAGGGAGGACGAGTTTTACGGCTGTGTGTTGGCATTTTTACTGCCGGCTTGTGAACCCTGCCGCTGCCTTGGGACATGCTCTCGGTCAGCTGCCTTTGTCAGTAAAGCACCTTCCCTTGCAGATTGTTGAGGGTTTTATGAAGGATGAGTGTTGGGTGGTGGCTTATGATGCTCTCCTCCCCAGATCTGTACTTCTGGAGATGTGTCTGCCTCTGTAGGCAGCTCACCCTGAGCTCAGGGGCTTCACCGAGCCTGGTCCTGCTCCAGCTCCTCCTTGCTGCATTTAACCGTGGTCTGCCGCCCACAGCAGGATGCAGAAGTGGTCTGGGGAGGCCATCTTTCTGTTTCAAAAGAAATAGATACCGTTCGAGATGCCCAGATGGCATCCAGAATAAAACAGGGGGAGCAAGGTTAAGGCTGATAGTGCTTCGTTGTGCCTTTGTTGAGTTGGTCGTTTCTGCTTCAAGTCAGAGTGCAGCAACTTCTGCCACGGGTTGGGAGCATCCTCCCTGCCGTGTGACCACGGCCTCTGCAGGACTTCTCAGTGGTGGGGACCCAGCCCCTGGCCTAAAGCTGTAAGAGCCATACTGCCCGACTGGAGAGCTTTCCCCTGGCAGCTCAAAGCTGTTGACTCCCAAATTTGCATGCAGTCTGGGCCACGAGAGGATGACACAGGCCCTGTCCCTGCCACTGTAACCCCCCGGCTGTACCGAAGCTGGGGTTCAGATCCTGGCAGGATCAGCTGAGCTTTCCTCCTATGCAAGAAAAGCCTTTCTCTTAAAGCTCAAGCCTTTCTCTTAAAGCTCAAGCTTTAAGCAACTTTGCAACCGGCTGTGGAGTCCTTAAAAAGCAGTGATGGTCAGGGTATTGGCTGCCTAAAAATAACCCTGGTCTCATTCAGCAGGCCTGAGATCCAGCTGTATCCCAAGGTAACCACTTCCATTAGAGGTAAAATTAGGCTTTTTCTGGTTTTTGGCTGCGGATCCCTGCAGAGGCTGCTCAGAGAGGAGGGAATGAGCCATGCTCTGCTCATCGTTACCGGGAGAGGTGATGATTAGCACCATGCTCTGCTCTGCAGCCTTACTTTGGTGTCTAAGGGGTTACCTGAGGGCTGGGTTTCACAAGAAGACTCATTATTGCTGGTGATGATGGATGAAGCAGGATTATGGCTCGGGAGCCAGGTCAAGGTCGCGCAGCTGAGGGTTAACAGGCAAACCCTGTTAGTTCTGCTAAACCCCATGTGGGTTTGCAGAGAGATGGGCCCACTTCGATGGCACTTCGGCTGCGCCCGTGTGCATGGCCAGGGATGCTGGCTGGCGTGAGAAGGGCCGGCTGGTGCTCAATGCTGTTGCTTGTGGAGCTGCAGTGCCTCTCACAAGCGTGCTAGCAGGTGGCTGGAGATCCCTCGGGGACGGATGTTCCCTACGCCGGCATTTGCTGTCGTTTCCTGTGCCCGTTTCTGCTGGCACGCAGTGCTGTGCCATGCCGCTTTGGTTTCTTTCGGGTTTAAATAGCTGTATTACTGAAAGAGATAAGAGGGAATTGCAAATAAGGCCAGTAAAACATTAATATCTTATTGACTCCCTGCATCTTCTGTATGAGCTGTACAGCATTATGCTTGCATATTCTACAGAAAATGATGCTTTCTTAAAAACCAAAACAGTTATTGGCACTATTTATGATCTCTCCTTGAAAATACGAAATTACAAGTGCTTTTGTATCCTCTGTTCGGCTGCTGGGACCCCTGGAGTTGGGAGAAAAGGTAGCAACTTAAAACCTTTGGAGTTCTTCAGAGTGGTTTAAATTGTCTTAACTCCACATATAAACATCGCGACTTTGATCCTTGGACTTTGGTCCAAGATGCTTCCAGGAAAGGTGGCGGCAGTGAGAGGAGATGCTTTGGGTTTTCTGTACACACCTGCATATCTCTATATTCCCTTTGCCTGTAACCATCCTTAAACCATTACACCTTACACCTTAATACCATCAATCAGTGCTTTGCAGGCTGTAGTCAGCTGATCACTTGAATTTCCTGGACTCAAAAATAATAGTAATAAGTAAAAATTAACATTAAAAGTAACAAGAAAGAGAAACCTCTGCCTGTCAGCAGGAGCAGCTTTGCGACACAGGCAGCTGCACTGCTATTGCAAAATTTTGCAGTGCGTTAGGATTATTTGTGTCTTCCTTCACTCCAAAACACACTCAGTAATGCATGCGTGTTATTTGAGCTCGAGCACCTCTTTTAGAAAAATACTTAGTCTTGCTTTAAAGACTAATTGAAGGCTACCACGTCTCTGGGGAAAATCCTCCTAAATATTTAGAGCATGTCGTGTTATAAATGCCTGACAATAAAGTAAAACGTTCCTCCTCCCTTTCAAAGCATCTCTGAGATTGAGAGGACTCGAGGCTTCCTATACATTAAAAGAAAAACATGTGAGTAGTGCAAAAGAAATTACTTCCACCATGTAATTTCACGTAGCGCTCCCATATGTGCCAGCTCTATTCCTATAGAAACCAGTGGCATATGGGTTTGGTTGGCTGGATGCAGGCTGTGTTATCTGGTCAGGAAGCCACTTGGCTTTGAGAAATTGAATTGCATTTATTAACTCTGAAATGCTGTTGAATTAAACAGCCGTTAAGTACCGACACTGTAATCTCATATTTGTAATGACCCTGGAGGTTGTGGGTAATGAAAATATAAATGCCATGACCTGGAATGAAATTAGAGACCTCATAATTGCTAAAAATGGGGTTGGCATCCTTCATGTTTTCAAAGGACTGGAAATCAGTATCAGGTCATTACAGAGTTAAAAGAGGTCTTGGAAACCTGCGGGTGGAAATCCGGAGTTATTGCTCTGTGCTAGCAAGTTCCTTCTGCCTTCCTATCCGGCCTGGCTCTGTCGGTCTTAGCAGGCACATTTGTGGAGGTTTTGGCCCCAAAGCGATGGTTGCAGTCACAGTCCTTGCCGGCACAGACGGCACACTGAGCAAGGACTGAAAACACCATGGGGCAGCGCTGGGCTGGGGGGAAAGGAGCATTAAAAACTGCTTATATAGGGGGTACGCAGTGTGTTTCAACTTGGTCAAATAGCTAAATACCTTTTTCTCTTCTAAAAGAAAATCATGGCTAGGGTTCACTGGGCGCATTCCCACTGTGGATAGGTGGGGACCGGGGAATCCTGAGCCCGGGGTGCTGTTGCTCTGCCACGGTGGTGCTATGGATGCTGCCTACGAGCTCGGTGCTTTGAATCAGCAAATCCAGTAATGAACCTGCTTAATGGTTTCAGTCCCTTGTCTCTGCGCTTCTATAGCTTAAGCTTTTTGGGATTTAAAACTACAGCCTGACACCTCGGGAAAGCATCCCAGTGGGGATCTGTGCCGGGAAACAGGCAGCAGCCTGGGTGAAAACCTTTGGCAGCCCTGGATTTCAACTGAGGGCGGGATGCCATCTATCTGGGCTTCCCTGTATCCTTTAGGTAATGTTTGTTGGGAAAACGGCAGCGCTCTGTGTGGGTGAGTTGCAGAGAAGTGCCATCTGTGCACGTTATTCAGCTGGAGGGAAAGAAAACTGCATCAAGAAACCTCTGTTAAAAAGGAAAATAAATTGTTCCCGGGCTGCTCACGTGGCTCAGCAACAGATTTTAGTCTGGAAACTGTATGTTGAAAGTATTTAGTCAAGCTGCTGTTCTTTGCAACCTGTGATGAATGCACCAACAAGACAGTGCAGATATTTATTTTGGTTTTCTCCCTAATGAATTTTTATATTTATTTATTGTGTGCTTCTTTATAGGCAATCTGTTTGAGTGAATAACATTTGCCTGGGAACGAATTTTTTTATCTCAAAGGTAGTTCAGTAAAATGGTTCATAGACCCATGTACCAGAATAATCCGCATTTAGCGCACACAAACCTGTTGAAACCTGAACCAACAAGATCGAAGCATGTTATCTCCAAACCGATGCCGGGCACTTTTAACCTTGGTGTTAGTTTCCCTGTTCTTATTATAGCCTCAATCAACTGAAATAGCTGAAGGAAAAAATAGTCTGGGGGCGGGGGGAGAAGAGCGCACTTGCCTTAGCACGTTCTTGAGTGTGGTGGCTGCTCATTTCTCTGTGGCTTTCTGCAACAAGACCAGCCCAGCTTTGAGATCCAGCCGACATCTGGCCTCTTTTGGCATCCCATGCTTTGTTGATGTTTTAAAAATAACTCGAAAGCACGGGTCTGACTCCGGGTTAAGGTGCTGGGGTGACAATGCTGGGAACCACTGTCCTCCCCCAGTAGGCAGGAGAGAGGCGGCTGGTTCCTGGGGGTGCCATCCCTTTAGGCCCTGGAAGGTGCTTCCAACCGCGTGGGCTGTTTGCAAAAGATGGGCACACAGAATTAAATGGGGATCCCTGATCCTGCTCATCTAGGTCAGCGAGCAGGTATTTGATGGTGATAATGGTCAGACCCGATTTGAACTAGGAATGGGTGAAGCCAGTGAAGTTAGGGCTGTACCATCCCCCATCTCCAGTGAGTGTCTAAAACCTGTGTTGTTCCTCCATTAATTTAATCAAGGCAAATTATTTTTTAAAAGACCCCGCTATTCATTAAGGATATAATTATAACTAACTGCTCATGGCAGATTTTTCCCTCTCCTGATTTGCAGTCAGCCAGAAGTTGGTTTTCAGCATGCCTGCGTTTTGATTCCCATTCTCCTTCCTCCCTTCTCAGCTGGTTCTGATTTTATTTTACTTGCTAAATGAATTTTTCAGGGAAAAGAAAAGTATTTGTCATTCTGCCCTATGCAGAATCAAGTGTAGGGACATGTAAGATAAGTCCCATTCCTGGAAATGTGCTTGGCAGCTGCTAACGGATAACGAGGACATACCATAACTTGTGCTGGGAAACTGAGGCGAGGAAAGAAACTGGACCAGGGTCCTGGCTCTTTGAACAGCCTATTTCAGTGTATTTAGTAGTTCATATTATTTAACAGCGAAAAGTGAATATATGGCAAAAAGTGAATCCCCTGAGACCCAGCTAAGCAGGACTGTCCTGCGCTGGGCGATGTGTTGCAAAGTACCAGAGTTTATTTTGCATTTTAATCAAATATCCTGCATCTTACAAGAGCCGTTATGCAGAAACCTGTATGTTAAATTATCCTTTATTTGGGGAGGTGTCAGGTGTTGCGTTGTAGGTGCAGGAAAGCTGCTTTCTGAGGTGCTCCATAGAATATTGAACATGGAAGAGGAATAACAGAGTGCAGCAGTACCTGTGCTACCTGAGCATCTCCTGAGCATGGCAGGGATCCAGCCAGAGGGGCTGGGGAAGCTGTTTTCTGTGGGCTTGTTGATACTTTTGTGAGTCGCTATATCTTGCAGTAATTTAGTGCTTTGGAAGCCTTACACCACTCCAAAGCATTTCCATGTTTCTCAAACCCTCAGAAAACTGATCACTTTGACGTTTAGGAGAACTGGAGTTGTCCTTTCCATGCAGAACCTAAATGCCTTTAATCTGATTTATTAACTCAATGTAGAAAAGGGGGACTTCACTTAGTTCCTGGAACAGTTATTCCCCTTCATTTTATTACACAAAGCAAAATAAATAGATAGCTTTTTTTCCAGCCAGCACTAACAAGATATTTTGCATACAGCTGAGCATAATCATGAAACCCAAAAGGATATCCGAGGTTTTAATTTTGGCATCCTGTTGTGCCTGTGAAGGAACACAGTGATTTATCCATCAAGCTGATACTTTGATGATTTGTAGTCATTTAGTTTTTTGCTAGGATGGGGGTGTTTGAGTTTTTGCTATCATTTTATACTTATCCCAAGCATTACAAGAGGGCACAAAGTAAACTGTGTAAAAATAAGTGCCAGTGAATTATTTGTTGAAGCTGAGGTAGGAGCCAACTGCCTGAAAGCAATGCCTGTTTCGGGGCTTTTTTATTATTATTATTTTTTTAAGCAAGTGCCTTATTAAGCTGCTGAGGCAGGACACTTTCAACCAGTGGACTTGATGCTATTTTTGTTAATTGGTGGTCGGGGTTCCCGCTCAGGCCAGGCTGTGAGTTGGGAGGAGCAGGATCAGGGCAGCACGGGTCACCCACAGGCAGAGGGGGCGGCAAGGCAGGAGCTCTGCCGCACCGATGCCGAGCAGGAGGCGGGCGGCATTATTGGCAGAGGTGGGCAGATGGAATTCTGTGTGGACAGGCTGAAGGCTGTAGTGGTTTTCAGTTCAGTCTCCCAAATCGTTTTCCTCCCTGCAGAGCTCCCGCCCCAGGTGCGGGGGACCCCGTCTCTGGCTGCAGGACCCCCTGATGTCCGGGGAGAAGTGCAGGCATCTCCAAAAGGCACTTCAGGCCGGGTCCCTTGTCCCGTGGGAAAGCAGCTGCCGTGGCAGGCAGGGCAGGCACAGGTCCCCAGGGGGACAGGCACGGAAATCTCTGTTATTGTGTTGTCCCTTTTGCAGGCAGCAAGAGCCGGGATGCGGCAAGGAGGTGTCGCGCTGGGAAGAGAGATGAGGGCAAAGGACTCCTGACCCGTGTACCAGCCAGCTTCGTTAGCCCGCCGCTCACAAAGCGGCCCTAATTAGGGACGTAGCTATGGAGCTGATTGCCGGGCGCAGTGGCGCGTACTGCAGCCCTGCTTTTTGTGGGGCCGCAGAGCCGGGATGGGGCGGCGGGGTCTGGGTGCTGGCTCCAGCGAATGGGGACCGGCGCTGCTCCACTCACCTCTCACTGGGGCCGGAGGAAAGTAATTACAGCGCTCGGGTGCAACGTGCTTTGGTGAAAACGTGGTGCCCGGTATTGCTTCAGAGTGAGTCGTAGATGGTGTGTTTATCGAGCAATCATCGGGCTGCCAAAAAAACAGGTAGGGATGTAGTCCTGGGCAGAAGTGGTAGCACTTTGGTGCTGTGTGCCCTGTTTGCAGGTATAGGGAGGGGACTGGGAACCGCAGCGTGCTGGTACAGGGCTGCTGCTGTCACTGGGCTGGCGTTTGTGCCGAGAGCCGTGTCCGGCTGCCGGTGTGCGCTGAGCTGGAGCCGATGCTCATTCGTGATCCGCTTGTTTCCGTTTGACCTTCTCCTGTTACTGTCTTTTACCTTAAATAAGTCTTCATGCCCAGTGATGTTTATCCCCCAGAAGCGTTTCTGGAGCATCATTGCGCTGCCTCCAGCCTGGCTTTTGCAAGGCTCTGCTCCCGCGCTCATCCGGGCCACGGCCCCTGAGAAGTGGGACTTCTGGGCACGCTCCTCTGGAAGCAGTGGTGGGACAGTGCTGGCAGGACCGCAGCGTGCTCTTCAGACCCACCACATATTATGCTTCATTCCCAAAGACATGGAAGCCTTTGGCCTCTTTGGGGGCTCATCTGCCCCCCAAGCTTTCCACGTGGCCAGGTCCCTAACAGGGGACTGTCCCCAGCCTGGCCGAGCAGGGACTGACTTTCTCTACCGATTCTGCATTCAGGTACCCGCTGTCTCTCAAGGCAGCAAGGTTTTACACTGACCCTCGCCTCAGCTTACGCCCCTGGCACGGCACTCATGCCATGGCACCTCCCGCCATGTGATCTCATTTTGCTGGGACTTAATGGAATTAGCCAGCAAGTATTTATTCAGGGTTGGGGGAGGCTGTTCCATGAGCAAGCCTGGGTGGAGGGAGATGCAGCGCACAGACCTGGGGAGCCCGGGGGGAGGCCCACGGCGATGCTCTGCCCTGGGATGGCAGCGCCTGCAGCTCGCTCCCCAAAGCAGCACGAGCACGGCCACAACCATATGTGTTTTTCTCAGGGGAATATCTGTTTTCCTAAAATTAAGCTTCCCTAGATCTGTCTCTCTTCATTTAACACTTTTTCCCCTGCTGCGAGGCTTCCCCTCCCCCCCGCAGCCTGAGTGACTTCTCTCCCATCCAAGTTTCCCAAGCCCTCGAGCCCTTGGAAAGCTATTGTGGCTTCACAGCAGTGAAGCTGTTGGACAGGTAAAATATGGGGTGAACCCTCCATTGGTAGACCTCGCTGGGGAGCTCCGGCCGTGCTTTGTAACCGTGTCCATGCCATGCTTACAGACCGCTCCTTTCAAGTAGTAGCCGGGTAGTTTCCTTCTGCTGCTCCATCTGCAGCCCCCCGGGGCGGAGGGGAGGCAGGGAGTGGGGGATGCTCCTTCTCTTCTCCAAAGTGAGCGGTGGCAGTATGTCCAGGACATCCTGGGATCAGCCTCCTGGGTGCTGGGCAGATGCTCCCCCCACCTTCCAGCATCTGCTCTGCCTCTGAAATCCTTGCTGCGCAGTGACTCAGCAGCGTGTTGAAAAATCCCTGCTCCCTTTCAGCACATGAAAACCCCCAATCCCATGAATTCCCCCTTAATTTACATCCTGAATGGCTGCGTTGGGAAGGAAAATCCTGTGGATTAAGGGACAGTGTCACAACATGCCAAGTGAACAAGCGGGCAGGGGAGGCAGCATCTGCCTGGTTTTGGGACCCAAGGATGCTCCAGAAGCATCAGGGAGCAGGTTTGGGACAGGGCAACTCTCTGAATTAATGCTGCTGGGATCAGAAATGCCCTTCTCACCTTAAACAAGATGGTGGGCAACTGCTTTGGGTGGCCAGTGAGTCCCTCTTTGTCCTTACGTCCCTGAGCCTGAATCCAGCTGCGTGCCTGTGGGTTGCTGGTGGAGGGGACAGGCTCTTCCCATGGGTTCACCCACTGCCTGCCAAGCACCTGCATCCCTACAGCGACTGGGAAATAGGAGCATCTCTGCGAGGACTTCGAACACCTCCACATATTTTTGAGGTCCCTAAACTGGATGTGGGGAGCCTTGTGCTTTTCTGTGGTGAAAGCAGCAGCAGCTCATCCAATGGTGCATTGATAAATGACGTTTTTGAGATGCTTGAAGTGCTATGTATCATCCATTTTCCTTGGTCAAATGTATTTGGTCGGAGGTGGTGGCAAGGTAGCTCTGGCAGCTGCAGACCTGGTGGGTAGGTGGCTGTGGGCTCCTTTTCTGCCTGTTAAATAATAATTATGGCTTTTTTGCTTCTCCAAGTGCTTTACAGAAGAGACCAAGATGATGGTCCTTGCCTGCAGTTGAGTAAAGGGAGGTGCCTTGAGTTAAAGCTGTTTCTCAGGGCAGGAGAGTGCCTTGAGCAGGAGGACTGTGCCCGGGGAAGGCGGCGTGGAGAGCCCCGTGCTCTCCTCCCACTGCGTTTGCTGGGCTTGGGAGGAAAAGGTGTCCTGAGCTGTAATGCAATGCTTCTCTGATCTGGGCTTGGAAATCACCACAAAGGAGATGCTGAAAGCCTCCACAGACATTCCCCTGCAGTGGACTGGTAACGAGAGGGAAAGATGCTGGAGATGAAATATTGCCAAGCTTGGAAGGGAGGAAAGGACCAGAGGAGCTGCCTGGGGAGACGTTGGGCTCAGCCTGGATGGGATGGGATGGGATGATCCTGTGCTGGTGGCAGGGGTCAGGCAGGCTGCTTGAGGAGGGGTTGGGTCTCTGTCTCCCCCACGATGGCCTGAAGAGTTTGGGTGCCTCCATCCATCTTGTTGTTCCCAAGCCACTGCACGGCCCTGACAGCCCGAGGAGATGCTGCCGGATCCCAGCAGCTTGGGGCCTGACCCAGCTGGGCAGGGAGGAGAGGCTTTAAAAATACATTCCCTGTGCAAAATGGGGACAAAAATAGCATCCCCTACCAGGGCTCGGAGGTTTCATTTGACTGCGGGGGCACATCCCAGGCTGTCAGCAAGCAGAGGTGTTAGCAGATGGCTCCCTCCTTTCTGATAGAGAAATAAATAGTGTTGAGCAAGCTACCCTGTCGTTCCCTGACACCAACATCTACACTTTTCTGCCCACCCAGCTCCAGCCGAAGGGTGTTACACATTTGCTAAGCACCAGCGTTGTTTTTTCCTGGTGAACCAATGGAGCATTTGCAAACTCTGAAGCCTTTGCTGAGCTGGCAGCTGCCCGAAGCAGCCCCGGTGGGAGGTATATTTTTAAGCAGAGGGTGCCAGCCCCTTCCTGGGGGTTGCGGGGCTGCAGATGCTGGAAGGGGCAGTGGTGCCCTTCTTCCTGCTTCTCCCCAGCTGGCGTGCGTTACTTCCCCTCTCTCTCATGTTTCTTGGCATGAGGTTTCTTGTGCAAGACCTGAGCTTCCTGCTAGGTTATGCAGTGGTTTGGTTTTTAAGCCCTGTCTGGAGCTGTACCCCATGGGAGTCTTCAGAGCCTGGTGCAGAAGGTGCTCCTTGGATGGGTGAGCTGCAGAGGAGGTTGGTCCCCAGCGCCAGGCTTGTACCTCTGTTGGGGCTCAGCCTGCTTTTGGGAGAAAACATCTGACTTCCTAATACCACCATGGGGGCCAGAGGCTACGTATGAAGCAGCAGGCTGGAAATGTCCCCTGTCCCCAATCTGGCTCTGTCTGGGGAGCACAAAATCAGGCTTAGAAGGTGTGGATAGGTGCAGGCAGGCGGTCAGGGAGGGCCCCGGGCCAGGTTTGCAGCGGCGCTGCCAGTTCCCACGTTGGCAGTTTGTGGGTGCCAGCCGGAGCCCAACTCAGCCGTTTACGTGTGAGCACTGCTAGGAGCGGTGGGTTTATTTTTAGTCCTGTGAGCACTTGCTCCATCCCCCGCGAAACCATCTGCTGCCTCCAGTGGGGCTGGTTTGTTGGCTTTGAGTCAACAAAGCAAAACCCCTCCCAAGTTTTCCATTTTTTGGCTGCAAACCAGGATGTTTTTCACGCTTGTCTTCTGCCTCCTGCCCCCATGTCCTATCCCCACCCTCCCACGAGTCTTTTGGATGAGTTTTGGGCTGGGTCTGATCCTTCCCTCAACTTCATGCTTCAATCCAGGCAGAGCACCGGGGTGCCGGGAGGGGCTCCGATGTGACCTGGGGATGCTCCCAAGGGTGCCCAAGCCCCTTTGTGGGGGGTACCAGATGCTCACCAGGCTTAAGATGAAAACTAGAGCTTAATTATGTTGAGTTACTGATCAGCAGCGGACGTGGTGGCTCTGCTGAGTGAAGGCGAAGATGCTGAGAAATGCACTTGGTGAGGACCAGCTCAGCTGGTCTGTTCATAAATGTGGGTCCCAACACGAAGGGAAGGGTTGAAAAGCAAAATGAGGCAGCCTGGGGCTAACGAATGTGTGCTCCCCATGTACAGAGTGGCTTTCAAGGCTTCCCAAGGCTGTGCCTGCAAAATTCCTCCACTCAAAACCTGCTCTCCTGGAGCCATGTGGTACCTCCAGCAGGGACACAGGGCTGCGGTCCTCACTGGAGGTTTCTGTCACCAGCGCGAGTGGCCTGACAGGGACAGCTGTGAGTCTGACATGGCCAGGGGATGTTGGCCACAAGAGAGTGAGACAAAATGAGGTTTGGGTTTAGCCACAAGCGACCATCTCCTTCCCAGCATCGTTCCCAGCCGGTGAGTACCCAGTTTGGCAGCATGCAGCATGTCTGTCCGACTGGGCTTTACCTGGTTTAATCTCACAGGTTTGTACCTGCCGGGGCAGGATTTGTCCCGCTGGATGGGGACGTGGCAAAGGCAGGGCTCAAAGCGTACTCAGCAAATGAGCTCCAGGTTTCCAGCTCTTTTTGGGTTTTATTTTGCAACTGGGTCCAAACCACGAGGCTTGTTCTCAATAAAACAGAGCAAACAACCACACCAAAAAGGAGGGGAAAACAGGCTGTTTTCATCTCAGGCTTGTTGAGAGCACTAATCATTTCACAGGGAGGGGTCACAGCATTTGGGAGAAGCCCAGGAGAAGATATTGGGATGTTTGTTCTTTGAGCCCAGAACTTTGCTGGTGCTCGGGTTTAGCTACGTGTGGCTTGTTCATTGCCAGCCCTGCTGTGAGTGTCATTTTGCAATTATCTGCGATCTTTTGGGGTTCAATGAGGCCTCTAAGCTTTTAGATGAATAACTAGCTATTTTCTGCTCTTTGCTATGAAGCCATGAGTGGTTTCCACCAAAAAAATCCTGCCTGTCCAGCCGTAGCCAGGATGGTCTGGTGACTACTCTGCACACATAGTCAAATAGTTTCATCCTTCATCCAGCACCATCAAGGGGTGTCATGGGCTTGGGGGAGTCAAGCTCCTCTGTTTGCTGAATAGCTGTGAGCTACAGCCATGCTGGGTGGGTCTGGCAGCCCCTCCAGCAGCACCCAGTGGGTGCCACTGAAAGAGTTCACAAATTAGGGTGTCTCCAGTTCCCATCCTGTATAAGAGCCTCCATCAAAGGCTTCCTTCTTGGATGAGACTGCAAATGAGGGGTACAGTCCAGGTGCTGGGTGATAAGCCTTCATCTGCAGGAGCCACACGGCTGATGGCTTGGGGCTGCCTCGGCTGCATCTGGAGAAACCCAGCAAGCCCAGAAGGACACAGCATGTGAGTCCACTTTGCTGGGATCTCCCCAAAAATCAGACTGCCTTACTTGGGACTTGCTGCCCCAAACTCTCCATATATTCCCAGTGCGCCCATGTCATGGGCAGCATCCAGAGGTCAAATGGCAGAGGGCTGGGGTGGTGAGGCTTGCAAAAAATGCAGACTCCGTCATGGTGCCTGGGAACCGGGGCCATCAACACTGGCATCGCTTTGACCTCCTGTGCCATGCCAGCCTGAAATGCTCATCTGTTCTCAGGCTCCGCGGTCCTGAGTGCCTCCGCCTCCCCCTGGGGTTGGCTGCATGTCCCAGCAGGACGAGCCCAAGAAGTCCCAGAAAACTGAGGAGAAAATGGCTGGAGACCAAATTATGCAGAGGGTACGGTGATGTGAAATGCAAAACTTTTCTTGTAGAGAAAGCTGAGGGCTTTCTGCTGGTGAACCATCACTGGCAAGTGTGTGGGCTCTGCAGCGGTGGCAGGAGGAGAAGGAAGAGGTGGTGTCCACCAAGTTTTTTTCTGGAGCTGTGAGCCAGAACTCTTGGACCAAACTCCAGCTATAAGAAGTGCAACAGAAGAAAGTTCAGTTATTTTCCTGAATGTTTTTTAACAATTCAGGGCCAACAACGCTTTTCTGCTGAAGTACATGAATGACTTGGGTTTTTTGCAGCTAACCCTCAGTAAGCTGAACCCTGGTAGGCATTTGCTGGGACTCTCCAGGACATCAGTCCCAGGGCAATCAAGAGGATCTGGGATACCTGAAAAAGCCTTCCCTCCAATCACTTCCTCACTGCTGCTCTCCGGGTGTTCCCTGTCAGGAGGCAAATTAAGGATCCTTAAAGTTCCGTCTTTTAACAGGCAATCAGTGCTCCTCTCGGCAGGGAAGAGCGTTCATCAACAGTCACGCAGGTCCTCGCGCTGAGGTAAGCACCACATCAGATGGTGCTGCCTTCCAGCAGAAGACGTCTTTGCACGCAGAAGGCAGAGCGCGCACATGCTGCAAGGATGAATTTTGGCCAGCTCGCAGTGGTATCACCTATATGGATGCACAGGCTGGAGAGACACGCGAAGACGGAGATAACCCCCTGCTCCGTGTCTCGGCAGCACCTAAAGACCAAGCGGGGCTTTGGAGGTACCACGTGGCTCCGGTGGGATGTTCCCAGGGGACCACTGCATTCCCGCAGCTCCCAGTGCCGTTTTTCCCAAGGGAACGGGAGTGCCAGGGGCACGCAAGACGAGAGCTCTTGGAGGCAGCTCAGCCTTGGTATAGTTGGGTTTTGGAGCTCATTTATTCAGCAGCTCCTTACAGCCTTCACAAATGGATGCTGCAAAGTACAGAGACGTGACCGCTCCAGAGCTCAGTTATTTACAGCTCACTGCAGCTGACTTATGCCGCCTCTGTCAGCAGGGCTGAGGGGGGAAGGAAAACCTTCTGGAATGAGAGCCAGGAGATACAAAAATCCCTTCCTGCTTTTCTTCCTCTGTTGTTACAAACCCTGAGCCCGGCCCAGCCTGACGTGTCAATAAATGTGGGTTTGGGGGAAATCTGGGAAGCAGCAGGGAAATATCCATGGGTTTACGTGGGGACCATGTGGAAATGTGGCAGGAGCTTCTCCTCGTTTTGACCTTAAAATGTGCATTTAAAGCTAAAGCCAGTTCTCAGCCAGCTGAAAACAAAAGAGCTTTTCGGCCTCGCTGTGGCCAGCTCCACCCTCGCAGCATTTACATAACGGGCTCTGTTGAACCTTTCTCCTCTTGGATACTCTTTGCCTCTGATGCATAAAACAAAAGAACCCTTCACGATGTTGAAAGTCAAATGTCCTCATGAAATGTCTCAGTCATTGGCTGATGGGTCTCGTTTCCCCAGTCCCCCAGGAAAAGGATTTGCAGACAAACTCAACGTGTAGGTATGGGAGATGCAGTGGGAGAGACGTCTTCCAGGAGCATGGTCTCTGTACCGCTCCTTGGGGTTACCAAGCCAAGCCTTGGCTGTCGGCATCTGCAGTGTTCACTGCTGCAGAAGGCAAGGCCTCACAGGGAAGGCAGAGCTCGTGGAGAACATTGCGAAGAGCTAGCAGGGAGGAAAGAAAGGTGGTGCTGTGCCTGCAAAGGACCTTCAGAGCTGAGACAAGAGGCAGGAAGAAAGTACAAGCATACGAGTCACGCCCTCGGGGATGACGAAGCCCGTGCGCTGGCTCTCTCCTGGCTGCCCACACCTGTACTCAGCCCACGGCCACGTCCAACCCAGCAGTGTCTTTTGAGCTGCTTTGATTGGCAAATGCTTGAAGCTCCCTGGGTTTTTGTTTTCACTTGGTTTGGGTTGGTTTTTTCATTTTCTTTTAATAGTAGGGCTCATTTTCATGCTAACTACCAGATATATGTGGCTTGCAGCTACTCAAGCACGTGTTCCAGCCAGTTTGTGGTTCTCAGTTGCTTCATCCCCATTGTTTATTTACTGTTGCTTCTCTCTCCATCCAAGGTGGAGCTGCCTGTTAAGGTGTTTTCCTCTAGGGCCGTTCTGCAGGAGCAGCTGCGTGGTCATCAGGAAATGTTTGGGCATCTCCAAGGACAGTTGTTTTTGTGGTACAAGTGATGACTTGTCTCTAGGCTTATCCCTGCTAATTGAGAGTGAGGAGGAGTGAAGCCAGGTGAAGGGCAGCCCGGCCATGGTCAGTTAACTTCTTCTCTTTCTTCTCGTGCTGTATGACTGTTGGATTTCTTAAAGTGGTTTTGTCTTCCTCTATTTCTCTCCGCACTTTCCGTCTCTCACTCATTTCTGCCTGGCTCCATTTCCTCCTTCGCTCCTCAACCCCCTTGGCCGCTTGTCCAGCTGCTTTTTAATCTGTTCGCCTCCCCTGCTCTCCTTTCTACCCTTATGCAGCTCTCTCCTGCTCCGCACTCGATGTGTTTGCCGGCGGCGTTTTCTCTGCAAGCTGTTTGTCTGGCTGCGTAATGTTTGCAGGGTGCTCGTCCTTCGCAGTCTGGTGCACGGTCTTCACTGAGGGGTGACCCCTCGGGGTGGCACCTGAACCTCCCTTGGATGCTGGTGCTCGCTCAGCCATATTGCTTGTTCACTTGATTCATCTGGATTTGAAGGGATGAGAGGGGGAGAAAAGCCTCCCAGGCATCAATCATCCTTGAGCCTGCCCAGACTGAGATTTGCAGTCCAGCTCTCATATTATTGCACTTTCCCTCCCCCTCCTCCTCCTCTTCCTCCTCCTCCTCACTCAGCGCTTTGCTTCAGCATCCCGAACCTTCCCATTTCAGAGCAGGGCTTGTCTCTGGCTGAGGCCGTGTTGTGCAGGTGCTGTAGGGTGAGCCCCTGGGTGGTATCAGTTGGGGAGAGCTTTAGATTATGATAAACTCGGTTTTATTATTGCAACGGTGATGGTTTAACACTCCTTAACACCCTTCCTTTGGATTGATAACTCACATAGTCTTATCTCAAGCTGGACCGAAGTGGCTGCCACAGCGGGATGCAGTGTGGGAGCCCTGCAGCCATCCAGAAACCTCACCCAAGGGTCAGGGGGCCCCTCACCACCCAAATCCCCCAGCGGGTCCTGAGTTCCCACCCATTGCCATAGGATGCTGATACCTAAGCGCTTGGAGGATTTGGGGGCTGCAGAGGGACCGCTCAAGGAGGGCATCCCCCAGGCAGGAGCTGCTAGTAATGTCCCATGGCTTTCATATGCAGACTGCTAAATAAGTAGCTAAATTCTGTTTTGTTAAAAAATAAGATAAAAATAAAAATAAAGCCCCACTCTTTTGCACAGAGTTATTCATGCGTAGCAAAAAATAGAGCTGGTATGCAATGCCTGCCTGCAATGTACTCCAGGAGCTGCAAAGGCACTAGCTGGCACTTTGGGACCAAGGGAAAGATATTATTTATAGCCATGCTCAGTAAATCATTCCTCCAAAGGTTTTCTTTCTTCGAGCCCGCTCCCTCTTCCCTTTGCAGCATTACTGTCCTTTTCCCTTTCCACTTGCTAGCAACATTGCACTAATTGTGCACAAACTTGTAGGGAAGTAAGCAGCATCTCTTCCTTCTCTGGTCCCAAACCAGAAGGCACCGTGTGACAGGGGCATGTACCCAGAGGTGAATTAAATCAGTGCCATGAAGCCAGAGATGAATCTCACCACACTTGTCCCTGCATTCCCTGAGAGGTGGATATTTGTTTCCAAGTGTGGCACCATGCAGATAATTTTTAGAGGCTCCTTTACTCAGCGGCAGGGATCTGGCTGGGAGTTGTGGGGTTATTCCCCAACTTCCCCCACACCCTTACTCTTTTTGTAAACTGAAAAACTGGGAATTTAAAGTCCAAAGACATGTGTGAAGTGATCATCAGAGAATAAATCCGCATCCTTACTTATTTATGACTTACCTGGCATATTTTGAATAATTGATTTGTCTAGCCTCAGGCACTTGGCAGGGTAACAGAGGATGATGCTGCAGGGTCAGAGGGATGTGAAGAGGGAAATAAAACCCTGAGAAGGAGGTTTTGAAGAAGCTGGTTGAGAGTGGGGTTGCTTTGACGTCCAGCTTTGCTTTGGCAGATGCCCTCTGTGTGAAAAGCTGCAGGGGGACCGTGCAGTGGGGGGCAAGGGGCTGTCATTGGGCCATGACCTGCCGCAGCAGAGCCTAACCCCGCTTGCTCCTTGCCTGTCTTCCAGCCCATCACTTCATCGCGGCAACGGCGTGCCAGGAGGCGGATTACGGCTGGATGATCCGACACTACTGCCTGAAGCAGTTCCAGCTCAGCATGGAGGGAATCGGGCAGCGGCTCTGGTGCGACTGGGATGAGACCGTGGGGTAAGTGAGGTCCCTCTGCTCGCCCCTCCCTTCCCAGCGTCCCAGGACCACCTGCACCCGTCTTTGATTTTGGGGTGTGAGGAGGTCAGTGGTGGGTTTTATTTCATGGGGGGGAACAAATGTGCTGTTTCACTCCACTTTGCAAGTGCTGATGCCACCCTGGCTCCACCACTGCTCAGTCCAGCTGAAGGGGCTTCCCTGTCCCAGTTGCCACGAGGTGGACTTGGAGGGGAGAGCAGTGGGTGTTGTCTACCTGGACTTCAGTGAGGCTTTTGACCCTGTCTTCCATAATATCCTCACAGACAAGCTGATGAAGTGTGGGCTGGATGAAAACTGGCTGAATGGCCAGGCCCAGAGGGTGGTGATCGTTGGACAAAGACTAGTTGGAAGCCAGCAACTAGTGGTGTGCCCCAGGGGTCACTGCTGGGTCCAGTCCTACTTAACCTCTTAATTAATGGCCTGGGTGATGGGGCAGAGTGTACCCTCAGCAAGTTTGCAGATGACACCAGACTGGGAGGAGTGGGTAACACACCAGAGAGTGGTGCTGCTGTCCAGAGAAATGGGCTGATGGGAACCTGATGAAGTTCAACAAGGGGAAGTGCGAAGTCCTGCACCTGGGGAGGAACAATTCCCAGCACCAGGACGTGCTGGGGATCATCCAGCTGGAAAGCAGCTCTTCGGAAAAGGCCCTAGGGGTCCTGGTGGACACCAGGTTGAACATGAGCCGGCGATGTGCCCTTGCAGCAAAGAAGATGCATGGTGTCTGGGGCTGCATTAGGAGGAGCGTCTCCAGCAGGTCAAGGGAGGTGATCCTTCACCTCTACTCAGCACTGGTGAGGCCACCCCTGGAGCGCTGGGTCCGGTTCTGGGCTCCCCAGTGCGAGAGAGACATGGACATACTGGAGAGAGTCCAACGAAGGGCCATGGAGATGATGGAGTATGTCTCCTATGAGGAAAGGCTGAGGGAGCTGGGGCTGGAGAAGAGAAGGCTCAGGGGGATCTTATTAAGGTATATAAATACCGGAAGGGAGGGTGCAAAGAGGACGGAGCCAGGCTCTTGTCAGTGCTGCCCAGTGGCAGGACCAGAGGCAATGGGCACAAACTGAAGCACAGGAGGTTCCCTCTGACCATCAGGAAATGCTTCTTCACTGTGAGGGTGACCAAGCACTGGCACAGGTTGCCCAGGGAGGTTGTGGAGTCTCCATCCTTGGAGATACTCAAAAGCCATCTGGACATGGTCATGAGCAACCAGCTCTAGGTGGCCCTGCTTGAGCAGGGGCATTTGGACAAGATGAGGTGGACCTCCAGAGGTTCTCCCCAGCATCAGTTATTCTGTGATTAAATGGGCTTTCAAGGAGCCCAGCCTAAGCAGTGCTTGGAAATCAGGATGGCGGTCTTGCTCGATACAGTTATGTACCTATGAAGAAACCACACACCCCAGTGGGGGAGCTTCAACAGGAAAAGACCACTCTTCTCACTGTCAGCTACATGCTGGGTATCAATGTGTTAATAAGGCAGTAGATTGGGATCCCCGTCACAGCTCAATTACCTCTTCTGGTGACTCACCGCTTGATGGACATATTTTCCATGAGATTTTTCTTTTTTCTCAGCACTCAGGTTCTCCAGAGAGTCCAAAATGCCCTAACTCAGCTTGAAAACCCCACAATCCACTGAGATGCTCTGAAACCCTATGAGAAAATCCCAGGCTGTCCCACCGGATCTGCTGGCTCGCCTGCTACTTCCAAAAGTTGTGTGTTGATTTTTCTTAGCAACTAGAGGGAGAGGCTGGCGTGGTACGACATGGCAGTCTTCTGCTAAGCCTCCTGTTTGTAATCAGTGTCAGGGAATTAGCGGTGATTTGCGACTTAGGAGTACTGGAGATGCGGTCTGCTTTCTTGGTGGAGCATTCGGTGGCATCCTTTGGGGGGATAATGAGGGTGATAAGGGAACCCTACTTAATGCAGCGGCATCAGGGAGAGCAGGAATGTTGCATATGGGGAACGTGCTGCTCTGTGGGATTCTTTTTTGGCTTTTTTTGGCATTTCTTTTTTTTATTGCAAACCATCTGAATGGTGCTTTCTTTGGATTAGCTCTTTCCTATTTATAATCAGCAGAGCTGACTTTTTTGGTACTGCCATGGTGTAAATCATTCTCCTGGTGAGATCGTTTTGATTAAAGTTGCAAAGACCGGTCAGGGGTGTCTGTGTATTGGTGTGAGGGCCTGAAAAGAGAAAATAACAACCCGTTCTGCACTCTGAGCTGGCTTTCCACATCGTACAGCATTGTTGTGCCATGGCCTTTCTCTGGGAAAATGAAGCGGCAAATAAAAGTGAGCTCTTGCAACACAAGGCAGGGATTGAGGTCAGTTGGAAATGGCGAGCAGATGTTGCTGTATGCCATGAGTGTTTTGCACAAAAATTAGAGTTTTGGTAAGAGTTTGGTTGATTTCCTGCTTCATGCCCCTTTCTTCTGTGCCAAATTAAAAAAAAAATATATATGCATGTATGTAAACATACATATAGATAGATAGATAGCTATTGAAAATGAGAGCTTGGGTTTTCCTTCCCCTTTATTGGTGACAAAATGGAGGGGAAGAAGAGAGTGGAAAGACTGTGGGAGGTTTTCTCATTCTGAGAAACCTCACCTGGTCCTCAGAAATGTCCAGGGCTGCTGCCATTGCTCCAGCCCCCAGCCGCCGTGGGGGTCACTGAGGGACCTGTCCCCCTCTGTCAACACCTTTGGAGGCAGCATCCAGATGTGGTCCAGATGTGGTGAGCGGCAGGAGAAGGGGATAACCACGTCCCTGGGTCTCCCGGCTGCACTGCTCCCACCCCTGGGGCCATCCCAGCAGAGCTGTCCCAATCCGGGCTGTCCTCTTGCAGGGGCTGAGTGTGTCCCAGGGGCAGGACTTTGCTTTTGGCCCTGGTTCTGTGCTATCTGCAAGCTTGATGAGCTGCAATCCATCTCTTCCTCCAGACCTTCGGCGAAGCCATTACACAGGAAGCAGAGGTGTATTAAAGAGCTTGTTCTTTATCTCCGACATCCTGTTTTTCTTCTAAATAGCTTCTACTAAACTTGTTATCCTTGAGGCACTTGGAGGAAATGTTGATAAACTTGCAGTGTTTAATTTGATTGCATGAGTCCATTTGCTCCGTGCAAACACAAGGCTCAGGTTATTTAAGAGATGGCATTCCTCTGATCCTCCTGTGCCCTCAGGACACTGGGAGAATCAGGTAGAAACAGCTCAGCTACTGCTGTAAATAAGCTGCTCTGCAAGGATATGGGGCTCGGGTGGACACCTTGCTCGACACCCCTGCTCCCTGGTTGTGCAGGGGACTCACCATCCCCTTTTAGGAGAAAAAGTACTGTTAGGAGATGTCCCAGCAGGAGTGGGCAGGGGGTGGCATAGGCTGGCTGGTCGCCCCTCTGGCGTTAGGGGGAAGGGCTTGACTTCCACCAGGTGTGAGACAAAGAAATGGAAATAAAACACCTGCCTAGAGCCTCATCTCCTCTCCATATCTTCCTTCAAACCGAGGAATTTTGATGCTTGAAACCTGTCCAAAACGAGAATGAGTAATACTTGAAGTTTTAGTCTCTGACAGGTCCCATACCATCAGCAGCATCAGATTTGGAGCTCTGATTTCTCATATGCGGCATTTAGCGGAGAAATGCCCGTTAGGCCCGTCATTTACTGCTCAATTGAGAATGACATGATGGGAACATCTGGATAAATGAATTGTCTCAGCAGAGTTTGTAATTGTGCTTTATCAGTCCTATTTATAGGCTGCAGATTATCCTCCCATCTTACCCTCAGAAGTATTAACCGAGCTCTTGCATCGCTGGTACCGCTGCGTTCAGCTGTAATGGAGGGGTCTCTCTGGACCAGGAGTGGTTGCTGAGGTTGGGCTTGGACCATGTGAACAAGCACCAACTCTCTGAGAAGGTTTGTGCAACACCGTTGAGCTCTGCTGGCTTTCTTAGCCTTGCTTATTTGATACGCAAAGTCACGTACCAGGGAAACTTCTGTGAGCTGTTAAATGCTTCAGGAATGGGATGCCAGGTGGTTTTTAATAAAATAATTAGTTCCAGAAGTTGGCCATGAACTCTGTCTCCTGGGAAGGGAGAAGGACTGCTCTGAGAGGTGTTTTCCCTTGGGTCATCTGGTTTCCTTCCCTCTCTTCCTCCCCAAAGGACAAGCAATCCGGTGTGGCCTTGAATGCTCCTGCTGGAGCCATGTGTGCCGGCGCCTGCTGGATCAGCCGCCCACCTGCCCGCTCACATGCTGTAAGCTGGCCTCTCCGGCCCCTCCGGGGCATTGCCCTGTGGATCCCTGGCCTGAGAGCAATTTAGACCAAGGACCCTGGTGGTTTGTTTTCCAGGGCTTGCAGCCACCCCATTACTTAAAGCTGGCGCTGCATCGTGGTCTCCTCTGCTTCATGGTGGTGGCCAAGCTGCTTTGACGGGGGGCTCAGCTGTGCGTGACCAGTTATCCTGAAAATCAACTTGGCTATTTTGGTTCCAGGTCCAGATTCATCGGCGCGGCGATTGAGACGGGGGATTAGCTGTGGTCTCCCTCGGGGCAGCTATTTTGGGGAGGTGGAGCACTGCTGGCAGAGCAGGAGCTGCTAGAGGGGTCGGGCTGCCAGCTGCTCACCCATGAATGCATCAGCAGGAGCTGATGACTTGTAGATATTTTTCCTGCACGGCTTTAGCTCGCTGGCGGGCTGCAGCCAGGGGACGGCTTGGCAGGACGGTTTTTGCACGGTGTTGGTGCATCAGGCAGCAGCAAGCAGGACGGGAGGATGCTCACTGTGCTGAGCGGTGCCGCAGCTGCGGGTGTCACTCCAGCTGAGCCAGGCGCCTTCATCCAAAATATATGCGCCCTGTGGCATGCCTAAAAATCTCTGGGGAATGCTTTCCCATCGTTGTGGGCATCCTGCAGGGAAGGAGCTCACCAGCGTGGTGTTTCGCCTGCCAGTCTGACAGCTGCAGCCAGGTCCGGAAATGTGCCGAAGCTGCCAGCTCCCGGCACGCCCGGTACCCTGCCCTGCTCCTGCCCTGCTCCTGCCCCCGCTGCGAGGCTGCTCTCACAGCTGTGAATACACTCACAGTGTGTCTTCAGGTTATTTATCCATTATCTGATAGGCAACAGATTGATCCATTATCTTCTTATCTCATCATCTACTTATTTATCTTCAGGTTGCCAGGTCCCTCCTGGATACCCCTTTACCATGTCTCCAGGCTCACCCTGCAGCCTTGCAGAGGAAGAAATCAATTTTTTCTTTTAATTTACAAAGCAAAAGGAAAGCCTTGTGGTATTTTTTTTTTGTTCCTTCTGAAGCAAGGGATTTGGGGAGGATGGGAAAAAATCCTGATACTCATGGCAAAAGGGAGATCTGGCGATCCTATGGACCCTAACCGGTATCCGTAGTGTAACACCGTGGGCACCAAGGTGCTGGCAAGGAATAAGTGGCAGATCAAATTCCACTCTCAGTTGCAGTGGTAAAAAACCAGAGGCATTGCTTAGGATTTACAGCAGTGTAAGCATTCGGATCCCGTCAAACCGAAAATCAGTCCTCGATTGCTTCCCACCAGTGGCCCAGCCCTGTCCCCATCCTGCCCACGGGCATTCGTCCCCGCGTGGTCCCTGTGCTGGCGGCCTCCTCCTGCCGCAGCATCCTTTAAACCCAAACTGTTTCCATGGCAATGAGGAAAACAGTTTTAATTGCAGTTCACATTGGGTAGGGGAAAAAAAATATTTAGGACTAAGCAAAGCCGTACTTTTCAGGGCAAGCTGCCTGTCTCCCTGCCCGCAGCCTGTGGTGGTGGGATGGCGTGGGAAAACCTGCCCTGTTCCCAGTGCTATCCTACATCAGCTCAATAATCACAATTTGTAATATTTTTTTTAGTAATTAAAGCTAGTCTTTTAAGGCATTTTTAAGGATTTTAAATTAAGATGCTGGCAGCAGGAGACAGCGGTGTGGGTGCAGACCGCTTCTCCTTTCCCTCTCCCCACGTGTGTAGTGGTCTCTGGGGACACGCTGACCGTCACAGGAAGCTAAAGACGTCCTCCGTGCTCAGCACTCCTCCAGCCGTGGGCATCCCTCCATCCCTCCATCTCAAAGCCCAGGTGAGCCCCTGAGAGCTGCTGTTCCCAGGGCAGCCCTCACTGGGCTGCAGGTGATTTTTGGCACCGGGAAAGATCCCAGACAAGCCCAAGCCCAGTTGGGAAAAGGGAGCATGACTTGGGGATGCTTCTCCTCGAAGCCGCTGAGCTCTCCTTGGGGTCAGGGGAAGCAGGCACAGGGGAAGCACTGGCCCAAGTGCTCTGAGCAGGATTTTTTCTGCACATACAACCGGACAATCCTTGCAAGAAGCAAGAAGAGATTTTAGATACCTTCCCGTGGGGGCAGAGGTGCCCAATGGAAAGGCTTTTGTCACATCCTCTAATTCCAAATGTCATCTTAACTAACTAACTCCGCCATTGCCACCCAGGTTTTGCAGCCTGGCTTTCAGCTGTTATGAGCAGCACACGGCGCGTAGCTTCGGGCTGCGCCAGCTATTCGTAGCCCCCCGGCAAACAGTGTTGAAAACACCTGCTCCTTCGGTTGCTTGTTGCTCCCAGGCAGGTTGGGAAGTCGGGGACGACCATCCTTAGATGTCACATCCTTACATCTCTTGGCCACTCTGCAAAGCCACAGGGACGTGCCACGGTGCAAGTCTGTGGTCCAGCCGCTTCTCTACCTCCTTATTTATTTACCCTGACTGAACTGAGCCATCACAGAGCTTGTTGGAAGCCCAGCCAGGGATCTGCCCTGTGGTCAATCCCCCCACTTTCTGTAACGGCCATAAGGCCCTGCTTAGCTGGTTTTAGAGGGCAGCCAGCCCCTGGTCTGCGGGGCGAGGGAGGAGAGGACACAGGGTGTGGGTATTTCTCTGCACACTGCCGCCTCCAGTCTGATGGGGGGTCAGTGGCATCCAAGTCTATTAGGTCCTCACAAAAAAATAGTCTGGGTGTTTTGCCAGGCATTGCAATCCCCAGACACCCCTGATGCCGCTGACTTAGGTTTCCATCCTCACCATCATCTCCAAGGTGGTCCCAGCTGCTCCCCAGGGGCTCCCTAAACACCCGGCCCCTCTCTTCCCCCTGCCGCCTGCCCCAGCAGCGAGTGACAGCCTGAGCCCTGCCCCATCCAGGGCCGCAGCAGCAGAGCCAGTGGCATGCCGTGCTGCTCTATTTCTGCAGCTGCATCGGTCACCGGCGTCACGTTTTGCTTCAGCTGCAGCAGCAGTGGGGTCCCTCCCTGGGCTGTAGCTGGCAGCAGCACCCCAACCCTGGCAGCATCCCTGGAACAGCAGGGCATGGCATGCGGTCCTCCTTAGTGTGGGACATGGGGCTGAGATTTGGCGATGCCTGTCTCCTGCTTGCAAGGATATCATCTCTGGAGGCTTTGTTTCAGAAGGTCTGTGCCCTCGCTCAGCTGGAGGAGATGGTGTTTTGGGTGATGGAGGCTTGCAAATGAGCTGTGGGGTTGTCTGAAAGCCAAAAGCTTGAGTCTATCTGTCTTCTCTCCAAAGAGACTTTTCACTCTGTGACTGAGGATTACACCTCTTTCTGGACACCAGAAATAGCATGGTCATCCCTGCAGCTCCTGGAGCTCAGCTCAGCTGTGCCTGGCTGAGTGTGGCAGGGGGATGTCGCCCTCCTGGGCTGGGCTGTGGGGTGGGAGGTGGGTGGCAAGGGGAGGGCAGAACATTCGTACTGGGCAGCAAAACACCCCCCCCCCCCAAGAGGTTTCCCCATCAGCACGGGCTGAATTCCTCGGTGAGACCGTGCTGGTGTGGTGCTAATGTAATAACAGGGCTCTGCTTGCGGAGAGAGAGAGAGAGAGAACCAGATGCTGCTTTGGAAATGCAATGGGATGAATGTTTGCCATGGCTGTGGCAGGGCAGAGCACACTCAGCCCCGGGCGTCAACACTGCTGCTCTCCAGTGGGATCGTGATCCCTTCCGACAAGGCATCGCAAGCAGCAGCCTGGGTCCGACCAGTCTGGCTTATCTGTGTCCCAGCAAATGGATCCCTTTGGTAGCCCTCTACGGTAGCTGGCAGCGCACCTGTAATGAGAAGGCCTGCCGCACCACGTGTCTTGGTGCTCTGCATGCGAGGACAGAAGATGGACAGAGTCTTGCAGGACCGTTCTCCAAACACCATGAGACACGGCAGCTCAGGACCCGTGCAGCTGGCGGGGATGGACTCGGCCAGTGGTTGACAGCTCGTGTCTGTGGCTGGCCAAGGGTCTGTGAGATAAAGCGGAAGAAATTAAAGCACTCAGCTATAGCTGAGAGTTCGGCTTTGCTTTTAGTTGGCTGTTCATGGTCAAGTAGTGCTTTGTGTAAGCAAAGGGCAGAAAATCGTCTCTTGAAGAGCATCCAGACTTGCTTTCCCTTGGCCAAGAGCTCGGCGGCCCTCGTTGTCACTTCTACACTTCTAGCTGTTGCTGAAAACTTTTTGTTTTCCCTCCAGGTCCCTCCTGCTCGCTCCCCGCTGGGCTCTGGGGGTGTGCGGGGCCGGCGGGTGGCAGAGCCTGCTGAGGACGCAATCTCACCCAGAGCCGGGTGGCTTTAACAAAGACAGGGGACATGAAAATAAAAGGGACAAGAGACTTAGGGTACCTTAAGCCACAGCTGCAGTTCCCCATCAGGATGGAAGGCCCTCCTTCCACACCTGGACAGATGGCCGTAGCCCCACGGCTGCCTCCTTGCCCCCCTGTGCTGCTCAGATGGTCGCAGCCCCACGACCACCTCCTCGCCCCCCCACGCTGTTTGCAGGGCTGTAGCCGCTCGGCTCCTCTCCTCGGGTCCATCCTCTCCCCAGCCGACGTGCATGGAGACGGCTGAGCGCTGAAATACAGACGCTGCCTAAGTGCAAGTGTAATTACAATTTATCCTTTTATTTGCTGGCACCATTTTGCTTTGGTTACTTGCACATTTTCACGTACAATGATGGGAGCAGCTATTTATCAGCACGAAAGTACGGTCTGAGCCGGGGAAGGGCTCAGCCAGCTGCTGTAAGGCCCTTCGGTTTTAAAAATAGCTTTTATTCACTTTGTTAACTCTTTCCCTCTGGTTCCTGAAGATGGTTCAGTTCCTGAGCTCTGCTAAGGCTGCTGCTGAACGGGAAATGGCAATTCTGCACATTGAGATGCTGAGCAGAAGCTGCCCTTAGCAGCGCCAGGCGCCCCATTAATTAAATCACCGGCCTGCACAGGGCCTCCCTCTGGCGCTGCCATGTGCCGATGGGCACGGCAAGGCAAGTGCTGCCTGCCCGCAGTCCCAGCTGATGAGAAGCAGAGAGGCTGCGGCAAGTAGCTGGGGAGCTGCTTATGAAATATTTCTTCCCCCCGGCGGGTTTTTAATTGGCTAGCTGGGTTTTGGTTAGCTCCGCTTCTCGAGGATTAGATGTGAGTAACTGGGATAAGGAAGAAAAAAAAAAAAAAATATATATACACATACACACACTTTTTTTTTTTTTTTTTTTTTTTTTTACTGCATAGCCAATTTTAAAGCAGGTAGGATTTGAAACCCATGGTTAATACCTGTCCTTCCAGAGTGTGGCTGGTAGGACCAGCACAGGGGCTGTCCTCTCTCTGCGGTGCCTCGTGCTCAGGGCTGCTCCTTTTTTTCCAAATATTTGAAAAAAAAAAAAAAACCAAACCCCAAAATCTTAAAAAATGGACTTGCTGGCCATTGAGAGGTGGGGTGGGTCATGGGCCTGTGGACCTGCAAAGTGGGGTACTGCAGAGAGATGAGCTTCAAAAGCATGCTGTTGGTTCATAGGCACCCCCCCATTTTTAGGCAATTGAAAGGAGAATTGCAAGTACTACGCCACTAGTCCTTTCCTTCTGTAAATGAAAACTCCTGGCGCTTTTGGCTGTGGGCGAGCACTTGAAGTGCGCTCAAAGTGGCAAAACCTGATGAGAATTAAAAAAAAACCCACCACATATATTTTTGTACCTATCTACCTACAATCTCAAAAAAAACCCCTAAAAAATTCAAGTAACTCGGGTAACAATCTCAAATACCATCTCAAATAACATATACACACATCTATACTAGAAAGTATATACTATTTTATATTATATTTTAATATAAATACTTTAATACGGGGGTGGGGGAGGCGGGATGCTGATGGCTGTGTGCTGGTCCCTGGTGCCCCCAGTGCCACCCCAGCGCCCTTGTCTGTGTTGCAGCACCTACGGGGAGCTGACGAATTGCACAGCGCTGATCGCCGAGAGGCTCAACTGCTACTGGCCCAACCGGCTGGTGGACGAGTTCTTCGTGGCCGTCCACAAGCAGTACTTCAGGAACTGCTCCCCCTCCGGACGGGCGCTGCACGACCCCCCCAACGGCGTCCTCTGCCCCTTCATCGTGCTGCCCATCCTCGTCACCCTGCTGATGACCGTGCTGGTGGTGTGGAGGAGCAAACGCAGTGAGGGCATTGTGTAGGGACGCCCTGCCACCGGCACAGGGGAGGGACAGCAGGCCCCCACTCCGAAAGCACCCATTTTTTTGGGAAGACCCTGGCAGAAGAGCATCCCGGGGGGTACCAAGTCCAGGAGGCAGAGACGGTAACGCCACCGCTCCTCCCTCGCCGGTACCCTCCGCACCGCGCACGTGCCGCTCGCTGGACGGTTCCCAAATAAATACATCATTTAAGACTCGGTTGGTTGGCAGTATGGGGCTGCTGGTGGCCAGCGAGGCTGCCGCGGGCTGCCCCAGCAGCGGGGAGCCCTCTCGGGGTACTGGGGAGCACGGCTCGCCTTGGGCATCGGCACTGCCACATCTTTCCCACCTACTTCCCTCCCGGCACCCCACAGCATCGCGTTTTGCCAAAAGAGGAATGTTTTTGAAAAATAAGAAGTAGGGGGGGTGAAATCCTGCCAGAACAGCATCAGGAGGTGCCGGTGGGCGTAACCATGAGGCCGGCGGGTCTGGGTGCAACCCCTGGTGATGAAACAGTCACAGCTTTCTGTCTTTTTTTTTTTTGTTTTGACACCAGGAAAGGCATCTCAAGTCCGAGGCCCGCATGGGGTGGGTTTTGCCTGGGAGATGGGGAGAAATGGGTGAAAATTGGCGGTGGGAGCTGGTGGCACTAGTGGTGGCCTTGCCAGTGCCCTGGGCTAACGAGCAACGGGACTAAGGCGCTTTTCCTACCCAAGTAAATAAATACATAAATAAACCAGGTGCCTGTCTCTGGTGTGAATCTTCAGTGCTTGCCCTCTCCGTGAAAGCTGGGGTCTAGGTCAATCAAGGGGGCCCCCCCAGTAGTGTTGACCCTCACCCCATGGGAACCTTTGGGTGGCACTGGGGGTCCTGGGGTCAGGCTGGGAGGGCTGACGAGTGGGGTCTGTCCCTCCGAAGCAGTGGGGTCCTTGGGGGTCCCTGGGTGTGGGTGGGCAGGTCAGGGGTCTGCCCCTTTGGCAGGGTCCAGGAGTGGAGTTGGGTCCCTCAGGGGGAGGCTGGGATGAGGGGGGACCCCCAACCCCACTGCTGGTCTCTGTTGTCCCCAACAGCTCCAGACCCCTCCAGCTCCCCTTCAGGGCCTCACCAGCTCAAGGAGGGGTCCCTTGGGGAGACCCAGCTGCTGTCCCCACCTTGGCCTTCATGTTTCCAAAAAAACCCCAAAATTGCATGTGCCGGGCAGCGGGATGCCCAGCCATCAGCCTGGCCCACCCCGGGCTGCCCCGTTCTGGCTCCTCTTCTGCTTCCAGGATGCTGCAGCATTTTTTTCTCTTTGCCACTTGGTATCTGGGGCTTTTTTTCAGGGGCAGTTGAAAAATTAAGAAAAAAACCCAATCAGCATTATTTGATGGGGAGCACCCAGGGCCCCAGAGACGATGGCCCCTGCAGCCAGGAAGAGCTGAAGAGGCTTTCTGGAAGATGGCTACCTGCCTAGGATAAAAATAAATTAAAAAAAAAACCCAAACCAAAAAGCAGCAGGTCATCCAAAAGCTGCATGGGAGTTACAAAAGCCGATTCCTGCACAAGCACAATTTGCTGACGAGCCTCCGTCTGCTGACCGGCCACAAGGGCAGGTGACGCTTTGGGGACGTATAGGAGAGTTTGCCTTCTGCCATCGCATGGGGCTGCAGGATGGCAGTGAGCTCCCCATCAGGTTTCTGTTGAAGTATTTTGGCCACACACAGTGAACTGTGCCCCGACGCAGCACCCCAGCTTAGCAGAAATTGAGCGTGGCTGGATAGAGTACAGATGAGTTGCATCTGTACAAATATATATGTAAATAATTCAGTTTATTTTCCCAGATTGTGAGCTGATGGTCTCTCCTAGGATGAGGATAAGGTGTAACATTTTTTCCCCCGTGTATTCTGGATGGGAAGAAACTGATGATTGAGCCTTCTTGTACAGTATTTAATAGTATACCAACTTGAATGTTCTGCTCATCTTCTCTAGGTAAGTAAAAACACGGTGAAGGGATTACACAGCACTGTACTGGGAGGTGGGGGCTGGCTTTGATGACTGCATCTCTGTCTCTGTGCTCACACAGGCTGCTGGTACCCCAAACCTGCTGCACGCTCAGACAAAGCTTTTCCTGGCTCGCTGTAGCAGCGCCCTGCGTGTGCTCTGCCCTGGGTGCATCTGCAGCGGCTTCCAGGCAGGAGCGGGGGAGCCAGGCGTGGGCGAGAGCCCAAGAAACACGGACATTTACCCCTTTTGCTGAAGGATGGAAGGTGATAAACAGCACCAGGGTGCCGCTACAGCAAGGAGCGCTCAGCTTCGTTAAAGCACACTGGCTCAGTGTTTTCAGCTTGAAAATCCTTCCGATTCAATATGCAAAACCGGGACATATTTCCCAACCTTTCCATTTTTGAGTGCTTTATTCCTTACCTTCCCTGACATTACTATTTTGGCAGCAAAGATCTCTCACCGCAGTTGCCTGCTTGAAATAATATGCCGATCCATGTTTCATTTTAAATAGACACAGTGGCAATATTACCCAGCGATGAAGCTCACAATAAGGCTCTCCTCCTGCATACCGATCTCTGCATTTCATCTCCCTGCTTTCTCAGACCTCCAGTAACGCGTATAGGAGCCTGTGGAGCTGTGAGGGAAAAGGCACAGGGAAAACTTAACGAGCAAGGCTGCTCCATGCTTAAAATTTGCAAGCCAGCTTTGGCATGCTCATGATGGAGACAACATAGGTTTCTTTCAGTGCCTGCAGAGGAAAGAATGAAGCATAATCATTCAGGGGGATAAAAACCCAACAGTCAACGCCCAAACGTCACACACACACACTTCCTCCATATGAAACCACACGAACATTTATTTCTATAGTTTATCTATTTATAAAAGCTTGAATCGGTTCCATTGCACCTCCTCTGCGTGATCCCACGAGCGAAATGCGTTTCGGTCTCCAAGGCTACGCCGATGCCCCCCGGCTGGGCCGCCCCGGGCATCGCCTGGGTCGGCGGGTGAGCAGCGGGGAGAGCTCGGGCACGCGACAGGCAGCAGACTTCTCACAGCGTTTACCCTGAAGCGATTCCTGAGGTACATGCTACTCTTCTGAAGGATCTCTGTTGCACATACTATGTGTTTGATATACAGCTACTTACAGAAAAGGCAATTATAGCATCATATCCTTTTAAATTACCAAAAAAGCCAGGCGCGCACAAGTGTTTAAAAGAGGGTGCAGTGCGTTATTATTCTCAGCTGCATTATTAGTCATTCGCTTTCAGTGCAGAAGTTTGAAGAACACAATTAGGTGTTCTCCAGGTAATGGCGCTTGAATTTACCTTCATCAGATCGAACGGCGTCTGATGCTCCCTCACCACATCCAGATTGGAAAACCAAAGGCAGATTTCTTAAAAAAAAATCTCCCTGTCATTAAATTTTCACAGAAATATATAATATATAATATATATATATATAATTTTACTAATACTACACATTTACTTAAGTTATGGATTAGCCTATATTTCTTTTTAACTACTTCACACAATGAATAGAAACAAAAAAATACTGTAACCCAAACAGGAGCTGAAAATAACAATGTAAAAATTCCAAACATGTGACAAAAACGTACTTACATTAAATATCATCAAGAATTTCAATATCAGAAGTAGAATTTCATTTAGCACTTGCATTCTGGCAAGCTCTAAGCCTTAGCTGAATGACTCTTGGAAAAAGCTTGTATTGTTTCTGCTCATCAAAGGCAAAAGTATTGTGATTTGGTTCACAGGAGACCATTTTATTGCCAACTTGAAGTGTTCCAAAAACACGCCACCTTTATAGTTTGGTTTTTTTTTTCCTTCCCCCCCTCCAAACTAGGCAAGAGTTAAAAAAAGTGTAATTACAATTTCAATAGTGATTTCTTTTAACTTCTCAAGCATATCTCATCAACAGGATATACAGTACAGTTCAGAAGAGTAAACATTTTTAAAAGTAAGCAAACAACTTTTTCAACCAACATACACAATTTCTTGCTGTATTTATGCTGAACTCTCCTTTTAACATGGACAAGTTATGAAGTTAGTTTTCTTCTTCAGTACAACATGGACACAGGACTAGTACAATCCGGGCTGGTTTTGTTGTAGTTGTTGTTGAAGTTAAGGACAACTCTAGTGTGGAAGCCATGGTCCTGCCATCCATCTCCCTTCATCATCTCGCATAGCGCTTAATGTAATCTTCAACTTTATTCCGAAAGTCCTCCTAGAGGAAAGCACAGTCAGAATTACCCCAAGCACGTCAGAGAGGGACTCACATAGGAGTACAGCGGTGGTGGATTCCCACGTTAGCACCAGTAAGGTCAAATCTCCATCACGTGAAAGGCCCGCCGCTCTCCCCAGGACCCAGAACACGTTTCTGACATGGTGTATGAGAACTGAGGCGACCGCTCGAGTCCTTGCAAGCAGACGTCCGTGCTCCGCCGGGGATCTCCTCTGGGGACTGAACTGAACAGAGTTTGCCATCGCCAGCTATCAACATAGGTACAAACGGATTGCATGTGACAGGTCACCAGTGCTGGGAAGCCAGGTCCCAGCTAGCGGCACAGCGGAGATCTGGCCATGGTTTTAGAGAAGGAAGGGACGCTGTCCTTACTGGATAAAAGAGGCAAGGCTACAGCAGGAACTGTTACAAAGGCTGCGTGCCCTAAGGCCGCTCTGTCCCAGATACTCATTCTGGCCTCCCCCTGGTAACTGCACAATACCACAGCTAGCACAAAATTAAGCACGTAATCAATGACTGCTTTTTTTTTTTTGTCATATGTTATAGCCTAGAGAATTAAAAATTCATCATGCAAGTCACTCATTTGTTAAAGTGGTTCGGAGGGAACATAGCCCTCCACAGAAAACCTATGGGATTATTATACAGCCTCTGTATCGATGGAAAAGCAGACATTTCTGGTAGTTTATAAAGCATGGAGATGCCAAGCAAGAGAAATTCTGACATACTTTCCTCATTTCATACTTGTCCAAGCCAGGATGTCAGACAGATGCTACATTCCTGTAATGTTATTCTGAGTCTGAACCTTGCCCCGCACACTTACAGCCTGTTATTAAATACGTTCAACACAAACACACCAAGTGGCCTGTGCTCCAGATTCAAGTGGGGGCTTCACAGCAAAGTGCTGCTTTCTTGATTTCCAGCTCCCAGTTTTGCGTGCTGGCTAGAATATAAAAAAACCAACACGGACAACAGATGAGGAGGTTTTGAAGGCAGCGTCCTGGTGCAGTGGAGCTGCCTGGGGAGCAGGGGCCACGGAAGCACTGAAATCCTCTGCCCACCAAGTCAAGGCTCTGCTTTTACTAAAAAGGGAGCAAAGTCTCGCTGCCACGACCTGAGGTATCGCAGCAAGGCACGCTCCTGCTTTAAACAACGTACCTCGTCAAAGAGAGCAGCTCCTGGTTTGCCAATACATAAAGTGATGCCCTTCAAACACACATTGAGTGTTCTGGTACAGTCCACTCAGCAAAGTGCTAAATAAAATGAAGTTTACAGACAGAGCAGCGGTTCATGAATTTAACGCCCACATAAATAATGGCCATTCATTGTTGGAGGACTTTAATATCGGATCTTTTTTACTTTTTTGTTAACAGTAGATAAAAGCTGAGCACCGCAATATGCACCATGACTCTGTACTAATACTGCTAAGAAGGTCTGAAAAGTAGGGAGCAGTTGCTTTTAACTGTGAAGCTTGCTTTAAAAATGGGGAGAGAGCTGTCTTCCCTTGCAGGGGCATGCAGTAACCCATTCTGAAATTTGAAATATATCATAAGATACTTAAAATAGAAACAGAAATCAAAGCTAAAATGTCTCCTCCCCAAGCTAACTTTGCCTGCTTCTAGCTTGACTACATCAGCTGTGTGTCCCCTTTAAAAAAAAAAAAAAAATTGGATTTTCCTCCATTTCTTGATCAGCATTTAGCTATACACTGCCACTAAAACTTTTGCTAGACGTCACATCACGCCAGAATAAAGCAGTGATGTAGCCTTTTTGCTACAGCTAGCCTTGGAATGCATCGATATTTCCTTGGCCTCAACACCATGATTCAAACACTGCCTGATCAGCTCCCTTTACGATGGCTTGGTTTTCTGATGGTGAGTTTTTCTATCAGCAAAAGGAGAAAGGTTATCTCATGGTTAAAGTCCCAAATCAAAGCATCAAAGAAGAACTATGATCCATCAGCAACGTTGTCCGTGATTTCGTTTTCCAACTGATAAAGTGCATCACAGAGATGTCCATGAACTATATGCAAAGTGCTCTGAATCTCAAAGAAGTCTGAAATACGGTTTAAGGCCAAAAATATCATAGGTGTGGAAATAAAAGTATAAATGCACTTCAGGAAAAAAAAACCCCGCTGCTAATGGCTCTTCTCAAGAGAGGTACAGATTTGTGCTTTGGAAGAAATAAAAGCAGAGCGCATAAATTACAAGCATCCATTACAGGAAAGCACTGTAAGATGCTTGACACCTTGGCATCGGGCAGTACGAGCCCAGGTGCGGAGAAGAACCCTGCAAGGACTGACTAGTAAAAGAAACCAATTCTTCAGGGCTGCAGAAATTCCCTTCCTCCTTAGAGACAGGCTGCCTGCACTTCTTAGGAGAAAGGAGCAGCTATTTTGGTACAATACGGCACCTGCTAAAGGTAATATTCTGTGTAGTGACTTTAACTCTGTTGCAAGCACACCTCTTTCCACATTCATACAACCATACGTTAAGCGTGCTAAGAAACTAATGCTACAGAGCTAATGCTGTCTTCATTTTAAATAAGATTTCGGATACCAGACAACTTCAATCCTGTGATGACAGTTAGGATAGCTGAGCATCACGTTAAAGCATTTTTGAAGTAACTACTTATAAACAACACATCTATTAGAGCGTTTCCCAGATCTCAGGCTGCCGCAGACAAGAAGAATCTCTAGGTGCCTTGAGTCTGTTAAAATATCACACAAATGAAAGAAAAGTGATCTTTTGAATTTGTTTTCAGCTCTGACACATTGATGCAAACTAGAACAATTACTCGGAAAGGCAAACGATGCTGGAAACCTCTCATTTACTGGTTATGATGGTTGTTCTCAGCATTATGGACTGATCACTCGCAGCAGCAACACTTGCTGTCTGCCTGTTCTTGGGCACTCACAACATTAGAGCACGTTGGTCACAACACTGCACCTGATATGTGAAGCCTCCTGGACTTTCCTACTCTTGCGATTCTCCAAGAGACAGGTCACTAAAAGAAATTGGGCAAAGACATACCACTGGACATGCAATAGGGCCAACTGCATCTTCACCATATCTACAATATCTAAGAGCAGTGCAGTACAGGCAGCTCAGAGCATCCTCCGCTTTCTCACCCATACCTTTACGAAGTTTTTAAATGGGGAGACAAGCTCTCAGCACTGACTTAACAGAAGCAGGACCTCAGCGGAGAAGAAACACTCCAGAAATCCATGCCATCACTTAGGCTGACTTGCCAGATGACGGAACTGACAGCGTTAGCAAGAATATATTAGCATGGTACTCGCTGCATGTGAACCTGGTTGCTGAACAGGAGGTTCTCATCCCATAGCTGTAATATTCTGTCCTCACATGCCATATGGCTTAACAGTTCCTGATTAACAGGGGGCACTTTTCTATGTGCACATCTGTTTATGTGCAGTACTGAATAATCAGAAATAAAAAAAAATTAATCAGAGCAGCACATATTCTGCATTATAAAGAGGTGCATACAAAATCCTGCTAGGAATGCTCAGAGAAAGAGGAGGGACTCATTTCATGGGGAGGGGAGCTGGAGATGCTTTGTTCACCTGGCACAGGGATGCTGCGTGTGCAAGCACCCATCGCCACGCAGTACGTATCTGCCCTGATAATCTCTGTGACACAAAGCAGTGCATTTTATCCTTTCTTAACCTGCCTTCAAGGACAGATCCTAAGTGTAGGACTACTAGAAAGATGGGCTAGAAGGCAGATTGTGCAAAACACCTACTCTGATTAAAAAAACAAAGCCTACCCACTTGAATGCAGCTTCTTTCTCCAATTCTTTCTGCGGGAGGCTCCAAGGAACGGTACCCAACCCCAAGTCTGCATTACTGCCCTGAGCCCCAACCATCCTTCGATGCCAAGACACTGATCAGAAAAAGCATACCACATCCCGTGGTCTTGATGTCGAGAGGGAGAAGAGTCAAGAGGTTTGCTGCTGGAAACCCCCCACCATCAAAGCAGTTCATGTCAATGCCCATTTATCTGCCTGCCAGAACACTCATCTAGCTGCTGGCAGTGGTTGCTTTGCCCGGTGGGGCTCATGCCATGTCCCTCTGGACCTGGATCACATCCCACTGCCAGCTTGGCCAGAGGCACAGTTGCCTGCCTCTACACTGAAGTAGTTTCCCATGTCATCAGTTGACAGGCCAAAGACTGATGAAGGGGGAGACTGTTTCTGCAACATTTTACTACAGAAGCACTGATGCTATAACACGTGAAACATCATCAGAAACAACTCAGCCAGCCATTAAGCCCTGACAGCCCATCAGTGAGTCCAGGAAATACCACCTGGAAGAGCTGTTCAAAGGGGAAATCTAATTTTCTACTAAGGTCCTTTGCCCTTCACCAACCTCACTGTACAGTATTACCTTCACAGATTTTGAGACAGTAGATGGAGTAAGAGGCGGACAAAACTGCCCATGCGCTTTCTGGAGATGTGCTGGGTGGTAGGGAGGAACGAGGCTTGGGTTTCTATCTGTGAGCAGTACCTGCCGCCTTGCCTTGTCTAGGGTGGAAGGACATGCAGATGCGACCGGAGAGGTCTGTGCCTGGTGCTAAGCCAGGAGACAGACCTCCTCTGTGCAAAAGAGAGTGACGTGATTCAGGGACCTAAATTAGGCACTGGCCTTCTACTAAGTATGGGAAACTGAAGCTCAGACAATGCCAGTATCCCCTTAGCACAACGGCCATCCCATCACACAGCACAGTAACAGGATGGACAGTACAAGTATCAGGTTATACGAGTCAACAAATGCCTTCCCCATACCTTTTAAAGGAAAAGAGGTATATGATGATCAGCTAGGAATAGGAAACTAATAAAAATGTAAACAAATCAAAACATCATAACTCTAAGCATACTCCAAAAGAGCACAGCAGGTCCTCTCCCAGCTCCGGCTGGATGCTAAGAGGCACAGATGAGCCCGGACGCAGCTCCGCGGGGAGCGAGGGCCTCACCGCCCTGCCCCACATGCCACCCCTATAGCTCCCAGGCGCCAGGCAGCAGCGTGTCCCCCCCGCCCCACCTCCAGCTCCCTGTCCTATCCCAGTCCTCACCCTGGATAAGCAAGACCCTGGTGGAAGTCCAGCCCTGAAGGTGCTCAGTTCTCAAATTCAGGTATGAGAAGAAACCATCTAAAACAGGAGAGTTTATACAATTTTGGAGCAGCTTTGCCCTGAGCTGTGGGGAGGTGAGAGGGAGAGAAGAGCGATATGTGAGTAGCCCTGTGGGAAGTATTTGATGTGTGAGTAATGCTGGCCAAATCACCACTTCATTTGATGAAAATCATATGGGGACAATCAATCAAAGGGAAATTCAAAATCCATCAGTGGATGAAGAGTATGGAATATAAGCCACAACATTTCACAATATCATTAGCTGAAAACTGGGTTACAGAACAAACCCTAAAGTTAAAATGTACCTCCCATTCAACTTCTCCTGGGTGTATTTTTGTACTTAAACAAAGAAGTTTTGTTTATATAAAGAAGTTTAACAAATAACCTTAAAGCAGATATATATATATTTTAGTAAGAACTCTGGCCAAAGACATCAATTTCAAACAACTTAACTGATTTCATTATTTTCATTTGTACTGTATGTTCTTACCAGACAGCATGATATGTGCAATGATTTGCATTAAGAAAATATTAAAAAGCAAATCCTTATCTAATTAGCTTTAGATAAAAAAAAATACTGATTGATGTAATATTAAAACAATTCACTTAAGTCTCAACTGATGAGCTGCTCATCTTAAAAACATGCCACACTGAAATAAGATTAAAAAAATATGGCAGTCTAAGAAGTTGTTACTACAAGATATTTTACACCGAAGGCATACACAACCCCAGTACCTGGCCAGCGTGGTAATTTATCACAAATTATGTATCTTTGAGGAGCACTTGGGAGAGGATATCTAGACAATTATGGAAACAAAAAGAAAACAGCCACCCCGAAACCCCAGAAGAGAAGCACGGTCTACGATTTGTAAAAGCATATTGAAGCACAAACTCAAGAACTAGGTACCTTTTTGAAAATGGGGGTTTGACCTCATTTGGCATCTCTAAGAGAGAAGGCTTCATTTTTTCAACAATTTATACTGCACTGAGTTGTACTGATAAACTGATTTTCTATTATTAAGCTTTTAATTTGAAAAAGAAAGAAGATCTCCTCAGTTATCCAAAGCAAACACAACACTTCTCTGTGACAGGTACCAGAGAAGTCTGGAAAAGTTGTAATGGAAACTTTATCTCAGGAATCTTTTTTACTTATTTAAAACAATGTATACCTGAGAATTACACAATAAAAAAAAAACCCCAAACCAAAGCAGATTTAGCTCATTATCCTTAATATACCCACTACTGGTGCCACTTCACACACTGCAGTATTTGGCAGAAGTTTTCTTCTTCCTACTTGTAATACTGACCTCAGTTTCTGCCCTCAAGTACGTTAGAGACCAGAGACTATTCCCCCCTCTTTGGGTGCTGTGTTCACAAGGCTGAAGGCCATACTGGCCAGTCCCTGCAGGAAAACGTGCAGTGTACCGCATCTGTCCCTCGATCATGACTACAACCACCCAGATACTGTCGCAAACTCTGATCCACCTTCACATCGCTTGGATTTACAATTCTGTAAAATTCAAATGGAGACAAAAAAAAAAATCACAAAAATAGTCAATTGCTCCTGCCCTTCCCTTCTTTGTATTAAAGAAAACAATGAAATAACAACAACAACAACAATAATAATGCACTGTTTTAACAGAACACTATTTTAGCCCAAAGTTTATCACCAAGGTTAAATTCCAAGCAAGTTCTGTTACTCGTGGTTTTACTTCAAGTGCAGTTTAGTAAAGGGGTCTTCTGAGCACCAGGAACATGACGTTACTCAGCTCCAGCAAAAGCTTTCGGAGGAGGATATAATAACCAGGTAGATTTACCTATTAGCCCTATGAATTATATTTAAAGCGACCTTTTCTTTCTTTTCCATCTTGTAGGAAATAATGAGTATTCACGCCCACCAACCCCCACACACCCACTCCCATTTAAAAAGGAGCTGAATGAAACCTTTGAGCAATACAAAAATCTTAAGTCTGAGGTGTTTTTCCAATTCATGTTCCTGCCTTGCTATTGTTTTATTTAGCTCAGCCTCTACACCATCTGAAGAATTTTCCAAGCTCTGTAATTAAATTTTAGTTCTACAAGAAAGAGAAAAGTGGAGCATGAAAAACCTATACATAGGTATCTCCCACAGGCTCCCGTGCCTAGCAGGTGCAGTAAAAACTGCATTGATTTTCATGGCCCATGTTCGCTACTTCAGATTTTAAACACCGTTTCTAGACATCAAGCAATTCTGATTTTGCAAAATTATAAGAAAACGCTTTAGTAGATCTCTTTGGTAGCTAAGTTCTAAGGGGAAAAAATAGTGGAATTTTTACTGCAGGGGAAAAAAAAAAACAACCAACCAACCAAAAAACTCCAGTACTGTTTCTACTGCAACTATCTGGAAAAAAGCAGCATCGTGGGGAAGAAGAGAAACACTAAGTTTTGGACCTTTTTTTGAAAAATATCTGTACATGTTTGTATGTTACAGAATTTGTATGGTTACAGAATTGATGTGAAAAGTAGTGACCTGCCTGCCAGGACACTGCTCTGGGGAGAAGTCGAAGATGCGTTGCAAAGATAGAGCGAAGCGTCAGAACACTGAACACGAAGCAGCACATCCATTTGTTTGAGATTCTCAGATCTTAAGTAGGAACCATTTCCCTCATGCTTCCGCAAACTTTCTGTTGTTTGCCAGTGAAGCAATGATAAAGGGAAAAAAGCACTCTCTGAAGTTATCGGAAGAGAAAAGGGCTATGGATTAGGAGGGTGTGAAAGCTGCCGGGGTAGCCAGGGATAACTACCTCTAAATCCCATTTGGGCAAAGGCGAGGGAACCGAGCCAGCTGAAGAGGGCAAAGTAGCTTCCCAAAGAAAATCATTCCCTGGATCAAACGCAATGCGGTCCTGACAGCTCTTTCCAAACCTGCCCTTGGGCTTACAGAGCAGCTTGGCTGCAGGCAGATGGTGGAGACTTTTGCGAGTCCTCTGGTCATATAGCTACAGTGCGAAATGCCTTGCAATTTGCCCTGACTGTGACCAATTTGCTTATTACCATTTATGATTTCGCCCAGGTTGCTGAAAACAAAGAAAACCTCCTACGAGTTAAACCAGGGAGCACGGAGATTGCTCAGTCACTCAGTGCCTGATGTCAGGCGCTTGTCTCCCCGCTCCTCCAGTGCCACTGGGGTCAGCCCGAGGCTGGCGCTGGGCACGCTGGCTGCCTTGTCGATACAGTTGCTGGAAAAAGTTACAGAGAGAGCCCTTCCAGAAAATTACCTGAATCATCCCAATTACACTGATGTTAACCTCCTCTGTGCTGCAAACGCACTTCCACCCATGAGGATGCCACTCATTCCCAAGAGAGGATGTGTCCTCAGGATCTCAGATCTTAATGGATAAATTACAAGCGCGGAGGAAAAGGGAGCTGCCTGGGTCTGGCAAGAGGGTTTTTGCAAGTCATACTCTACTCAAGTCAAACGGATGTTCAAACAAACCTGACTGGGCAGGTGAGGCTCACGGGGACTCAGCTCAAAGAGGTCAGACTCCTTGTTTGCATTCAAAACTCTCCTGTATGTTTCTGTTTTAAAGCCATGCATTTTCATGACGAATGAAAAGCAAAAGCTTTCCTTTTAAGCCACTTATTTGCCTAAAGGACGTAAAGCAAAAGCTTTAAAACATCTGCATTTCTTCCACATTTCTATCATTACCTCAGCAAGTCAAACCATCTGCAAAAGCTTAATCAACTTTGCTGAACCTGAAAGAGGCTCCATCCATAATCAAAGTGTTCTGAAAGATGGGTAATGGTTTCTATAAATACTTTTAGCATTAGAAAAGTAATGTTTTTCCTATTTACATCTGTTAGCACAATTGGCAGCTGTGCTGTTGCTCATTTGCATGTGCCGTTTAATGTACTTTATGCTCGCTGGGAAAAGGCTTCAAAGGCTGTAACATGGACACAGCACATAAAATGGGGAGGCAATCCAAGAAAAACCCCAGTGCAGTTCTCTCAATGCAGGAATATTGCAGAAAACCAAATATATATTCTACTGTGGCCACCACAATTTCAGTGAGAACAACAAACACCAAACAGGGTGGTTGGATAATCAGAAGGAAGTGAAGGATTTACTGCAGTAAATATGGAGATAAATAAACGCAATGACTCACAGGGAAAATTCTTATGAAAAGATGTTTTTTGACTGGGATGGTACTGTTGTTCTTAATAAGACAGTTAAGCTGTAATCACAGAGTAATAAAAACTCCACAACAAAAATTAAACAGCTTCCAAAAAAAACCCACATCAAGCTTGAAATCCTTTTAGGGCTAAATTCTTTTCCAGTGTGGTAAAAGCTTGAAAAGCTAAGGTTAGCCTTTAACGCAATACATCAAGTTCTTCCCTTGAGAAGCTCCTTCTGCCGCTTACCGACTCATAAACCGTAAACATGGTGTCCGCAGGTACTTGTACCGGCTGGAGACTCATGGTCTGAAACAAACGGCTTGAAGAGAATTTCAGGACAATGAAGATGCTGGGGCTCTAGCTCTGATTTCTTCCCTAGCCCTCCAAATCCACAGATCTGGAGGGTGAGGGAAGGCAAAGGCAATGACGCACACACTGACTGTCGGCTATTGCCCTGCTGACGTCTTCGCACGTCACGGTGATACGCGCACATCCCCATCATCGACATGAAATCAAATCAGTGCGTGGAGCAGCTGACGTCTGAGCAGTGGCAGCGTACATCACGAAAGCAAGGCTACGCATTCTGGATCGCTTACAAGTACTGTGGGATTCATTACAAATAAGGGGAAAAAAAAGTTTGCTTACACAGAGATGACAGGTTTGTCTGGCCAAAGGTGAATATATACTTCAATTCCTCCGATACACCTTGTGGGCGCATTTAATTAGAACAATTCTTCAATGTTTCATAACCCCTTTTAGAAGAAATCAGGAAGCAGATACTCGATTCAGTATCCAGGGATAAATGCAAGTTTCTTATTTCACTTGAAGAAGGTTAAAAAAACCCTCACACTTTCATCACGTCACAGTTTTGTACTGTTAGAAATAAAAAGCAGTGTTCTTGAAAATGTTCAGAACCAGCTACTTTCTATTAGCAAGAGAGACTTCAGGATGTCAAGGGCTGGTGCAGGGCTATCAATTTAAACAAGGGAATAAGGTTAAGTGGAAAACCTCATACCAGGCAACGGACAAAGACAGATCCCAGTCCATGAGAAACTCAAACATGAGTAAGTAAAACAGCATACCAAGGATGAGACTACGCTAATTTAAGTGACGCATTGACTGAAATATTCTACAATGCAAACACCCTCAAAAATGAGGGCCTGATAAAGCCAGCCGGAAGCAAACATAATGAGAGCAAGATCTGGGCATGCCTCCCCTTGTCAGCTCTAACGATATCCCTGTCTTGACAAGTATTAACCAGCCTTTCTCTTGCCTACCCTTCCTTGAGCTGAGCCAACTGCATCAACCGAGTTGTTGACGAAGTCCAACACTGAACAACTTGAAGATGAAAACACATTAATTTGCATCCTAAATTCTTGGGCCCAGATCACAAATCAAAAGCCTGAGGAGTTCCTGGAGGTCCAGATCTATCCTGGTAGCTCTTTCTGAGTGTCTCTAGAAGAGCAGTGGGAGAAAACGCACACAGAACGGTCAAAGGAATGGAGACGACCGTCCTGGGTGGAGAAATCTGCTGCGCATTTACAGAACAAAGGGTAGCGCTGAAAAGAAAGCTGAGGTCAGCACTCCAGTCTGGAACACTGCAAGTCTTAGAGAGACCATTTGTAATGATAACCCTGCAAAGCAATTACTTAAAAGTATGATGTATCAGTGTTACAAGATCTGGGACAACCAGCGGAGATCCCTGTTAAAATAAACAAACACCAAGAAGAAACAAAACACTTAAGAAGAAAGATAGTAAAGAGGTCAAGTAATATGTTACCTATGTCTTTATGCATTTCTTTTGCAATGATTAATTGGATCATCCTGTAGAATGAACTGTCTGGAAATCTGTCCTGAAATCTCCTGACATACCACAACTGGAGATGAAGCATCAGGAAACCCAGCAAAGACCAAGGGATTCCTGAAGTACTGTAGCAATCACCACATTTGGCAAAACATTTCTTACACTACTAAGTTTTAAAAACAATACCTTCTTACTGTTTCTATGGGTATAGAAGTAGCTGTATCACCTCAAACTCTTTCTGCCATAGCCCTGGATCCCACAGCGAACTCTTGGAAACTTTCTTTTTCACTATAATTTCTTGCCAAGACAGACCATGACCTCACAAACTTCACATCAAAATAATTCTGAGATCATAGGGAAGGGTGAAAGTAGAGAAGGAGAAATCCAGTTTACAGATGAACTGGAAACAACTAAAAATGATAAGAGGTAATCCAATGAGATGTTCCGACATTATGAAAAGGATAGCAGAATGCATGCAAGCAGAGCAGCTAGTATGATACGGTATACAATTTTACAATGGTTTTACAATGCCACCCTTTCTGTAAACCTTGAAAATTAATAATGCAAGATAAAGAAGCAGTAGCTTCAAAGCCTTGACCTCAATTGCTTCTTAAGCAATCTTAATAGCATGTATCTTTCTATTGTTGGAGTAAGAGGCAGCAGTACTGAAAATGAAAAAATGAGAGGTTGCGCAAAAATCCCCTAGAAGTTAATGTATACAGTAGTCTGATTGCTAATTACTTCAAATGTGGCTAAATACGGAAGAGGAAAAAAGACAAATGCAAGTAAAAATATGCAGATCTCATGATCAATATGAAGTACTGGGCCTCCCCGTGGCATTTGAATAGCTTGCGGGTAGTTCTCGTTGCCAGAATAAAGCCTCACTTAGTGTGCGAGAGTCTATTTGCAACCCACACATTTTTATCCATGCAGCTAGGGAATATCTAGCAAAATCAAGAAAGGGCTTTAAAAGACACATTCAGCAAACAAAGATAGCAAAATCTGATGGCCTACAGATTTGCGGACTATCATTACTGCTCTCCTCCCCCTGCCCCCACCACTATACAGCTTTTCCTTGATGCTCTTTACAGCCTCCTCTCTCCCAGAAACAACTCCAGCTCCCTCACCCTCCTGCAGCTCTCCTGGGTTGCACCCAGGTCTCCTTGCCACCAGCTGGGAGAAAGGCAAAGCGCATGGTCTGGTCCTAGCTGCACATGCCCACACGGGCCTGACAAAAGCCCACCCGGAGTGGGTCCTGGCTGAGCTTGCATGGGAGACTTTCCTGGTGGCTCACTCACAGACCACCCTCTCTTTGCTGCTGCTGACAATTTTCATGACAGCTGTGGGAACTGGATGTAAAGACTGCTGCTCTGTCAAATTTGATGGAAACTGATGTGTGTGTTCAAAAGCTACAGGGATTGAGGGGGAGGCTGGGATGAGGGAAGGGGACAGGTGGATGGCATCACTGCATAAACCTTATTCCTTTACAAAAAAAGACTAAAAAGCAAAGCAATTGCTAAAGGTTCACTTCAGTGAAGCTCCAAGACAAACTGATTACGTATGGACTAGATAAATGGACAGTGAGGTGGACTGAACCAGCTGAAGTGCTGGGCTCAGGGAGTTGTGATCAGTGGCCCAAAGTCCTACTGCAGTACTCAAGGGGTTGATATTGGGGCCAATACTGTTTAACCGCTTCGTTAATGACCTGGATGAACAGGCAGAGTTTGCTGATTATATAAAACTGTGCGGAGTGGCTGATACACCAGATAGGTGTGCTGCCATTCAAAAGGACCTCAACAGGCTGGAGAACTGGACAGAGAGGAACCTCATGAAGTTCAACAAGGGGAAATGCAAAGTCTTGCCTGTGAATAACGCCACCCACCATTACATGCTGGGGGCTGGCTGGGTGGCAAGCAGCTTTGCAGAGAAAGACCTTGGGGTCCTGGTGGTCATCAAGCCTACCATGAACCACCAAAGATGACCACTCGCATCCTGGGCTGTACTATGAAGAAGACTGACAGCAGGTCAAGGCAGGTGATCCTTTCACTCCACTCAGGCCTGATGAGACATACCTGGAGTGCTGTGCCCAGTTCCAGGCTCCCCAGAACTAGAGTGATAGGAACTTACTGGAGTGAGCCTAGCAAAGGGCCATAAAGATGATTAATGAATTGGAACATCTGTCATACGAGGAGAGACTGAGTGACTGACCGGGACTGTTCAGTCTGGAGAAGAGAAGGCTTGGGGGGACCTCAATAGATATAAATACCTGATAGGAGGGTGCAAAGACGACAGAGCCAGACTCTTCTCAGTGGTGCACAGTGACAGGGTGAGAGGCAATGGGAAGAAACTGAAATACAGGAAATTTCTTTTAAACATTAGAAAGTTTTTTTTTACTGTTACGGTGGTGGAACACAGGAACACGTTGCCCAGAATGGTTGCGGAGTCTCTGTCCTTGGAGATACTCAAAATCTGGACATGGTCCTGGGCAATCTGCTCCAGCTGACTCTACCATCAGCACATGGGCTGGACTAGACGATCTCCAGAGGTCCCTGCCAACCTCAGCAACTTCATGATTCTGTGAAATACCTTCTGAAAATGTCTCAAGCATGAAAACCTACGGTTACAGAACAAACAGCCCTCCTAATGTGACTCAGAATCACTGTTTACTTGGTTACGCTGGGCACAAGCAAGAAAGAACAAATAAATGTTTCCATCAAGGCCTTTAACTTGCAGTTACATTAAAAACACAAGCTTATTTTCATGTAACCTGCCAGCTGCCCAGCAAGGTTTTCCAGTGTCTCCTTACTCGATTTCATCATTATCCATCATTTTATATTTCTTCAAATTATTCTGCTGCTGTTACAAGAATATTAGACTGACAGTCTCCAAAACAATATCCAACTTTTATCAGAGAAGTGAAAGGATAGAAAACAGAAATCCTTCAAAAACTATAGTGGCACTGAGTCTGACACATCTATCCATACCAGAGTGATGCACCAAACATAGGAACATTTTGTTAAAAGTATAATTTTTAGTCTTGAGAACAGAGGAGGAATGTGTCGGGCCTGTCAACTCAGTAATTCCCTTACTCTCAGCTCCACAGAAACTCTTTTGTTCTACACCTAATTACTATTATCTCATATTCCAGTATGTTTGAGAACAGATTGTTTAGTTTATAATATAGGGATGGATTCCCCTCCTTCCCCTACCCAATTACAGTTTTACAGCCTAGGAAACTTTAATAAAAAAATTACTTTAAACCTGAAGTGCCCTGCAGTTCTGTATCTCTCCCCACTTACAATAATTTACATTAATTATGTTAAATTGATTGCTTCTAATGATCAAGGCAAAAAACTTTCTTTTCCTTTCCACCTGTTTTAGTAGCTATCTGTACTGTGCTGCCTTGTTCAGGAAATCAGCCTCCTGATGGCAGCCTTTATTTTTATTTTTAAAAAGATGGCCACCGACTTTAATCACACACAAGAGAGAATTTCCTTTCAGCCAAGGAATTATAGCTGGGACTGCCTGTAGAATACAGTAATTTATATCACGGATGAGTAACCACTCATCATAAGGATGAGTGAATGGTGTGGAGCCACTGCCAAGTCATTAAGAGCAATTCTCCGTTCAGCAGCACAAGGAGACCGGTTTCAAAAAACCAGGTGAAGCCTCTTTTTGTCAGTGTTATGCAGTGCCAAAGAGGTGCTCCTCAAGGGAGAATGGCTATCTGAACCAATTCAGACAGGAGAGTTACTTACTGTTAGGGACTCAATCTTAAGACTCGCACTGATTTCCTTGCCAAACATTCTCTACTCTGTTTATCACAAACATGGGCTGATTGTAGGGTTGAAGTTTCTAAGAGGTAAGAAAGAAAACCCCTAGGACAAGAGTCTCAGCTGTCATCGCGGTCAGGGTAGTGCAGTGCTGATTTAAACCACAGTCCAATCTCAGTTCTGAAAACCAGAAAAGGGATTTATTTTGCAGGCAGATAAAAAAAGTAGAATGCCAAGCTTAGATTACAAAATTGGTTGCTTCTTCCTTTGTGCCTTTTAGCTTTTCTATATAACAGGAACCTTTGGCACCTACAAGTAAGAAGGGCAGCACAGCAAAGTGGTCTGTCTTTATTCCTTCAAAACTGAACTTGCCACCAGAGCAGAGGTAAAATAGGTGAGAATGGCTGTCTGTGTAGGAACATTACAGCAAGACTGAAACACATTCAAGCCAAAATTAAGGAAAAGATAAGAAACAGAATGCAATTTAAATGCCAGGGTATTAATCCAGGACTAAGAGGATCCAAATGAATGCCCAGACCCCCACTGCTTGATTGTCCAACCCAAGGTGAATAATTTTCTGCTCAACACCACTTCATTCCCACCTGCAAAGTGGCAAAAATGGGATGAGCTCTCCATCAGTGTGCTTTGTTTCCACTGATGAAATGCCCTCAATAAGATCTAGGCATTAGATCTCAAATTTAACAGTGACTTAGAGTGAACTGAGAATGCCAGAACATCTATGGCCCTTGCTACCCAGGCAGTGAGAGGAGGTAACTACGTCCTCTTACCATGATAATGTGTCCTCATTTGCTTCAGGGCTCTGGCCATTTGTGTAACTAAGTCCCATCTACAAGAAACTATGCTCAAAATTGCGATGCTGAATGATCAAACTAAATTCGTAGACATCAGATCCTATTCTATTCACACAAAAATAAGTGTCAAACACATCTACACATTCTACTGTAAACCAAGATTAACCAGCTTCATGATACTGAAAGTTAAAAAAAAATACAAAACCTATTTTTCTTTAAATCTGTTTCTTCAGTTTATTATTAAAGATATCAAAGTGAAGTCACTTACAATTACTACTAAACATTATAAGAAAAATCAAGACAAGGTGAAAAGCTTGGCTTGACTGCAGCCAATGGAGAAAGAAAAAAAATTTGCAGTGGTAAAACATTAATTTTCATTCCTGATTAAGCAAAAAATACTCTTAAACCAAAGGATCATCTTTGTTGTTGTCTGTTAAATTTTCAGGGTTACCTACCTATTTAAACTTTGCAGATGGACATCTGTGAATTTTCAGACAATATGAAATAAAGAGAATATTCAAAATATGTCCAAACCTGGTTTACTGCCTCTTCCTCCTATTAAATGTAATTCCTATTTTTTTCCAAGAGGGATTTCAGCTCATGGGTTCGTACGCTCAATGATACTAAAGAATCAAAAGCAGCTGTTGTTTTCTACAACAAGCACTGTAAGTACTTTGGAAGTTATAAAGGACTTATTTTTAGTTGAGTGATATGCTAACATCCCAGCAGTGTTAGATCAGTGCTTCACTGTGGTAATGCAAGAAACCCAGCTACCTACGGCTACAGCAATTGTTAGGTATCTTGTCCCTACAGATTTCACTGCTGGTGAGTATATACCCCATCAGGTTCTTTTGGCCAGCAGCACCGTTAGAAGTTGCTTCTGTTGTCGCAGTCAAATAAAACACAGTAATAGCAATTGCCCAATCCTCCAGGATAAATACCTGTAATCTAAGCACAGACTTAGAGTGCCTGACCATAAGCTGACATAGTGGAGAGTACTACCTCATCAGAGAAGAAGACATGTAATAACCAGCATCCTTATGATACGCTCAGATGAGAAAATCCAGTGGGATTCTTGATTAAAGGGCTCTAGATAGACATGGCTTTTGAATTGTTCCTATGAAACTCATAGAAAGCCTGATTGTTTCCCCAGTGCTAAAACCAAGTACAAAGTCTGCTGAAATTGCTGTCAATGTTAACAACTGCCGACTCCAATGGACAGGGCTGGCCACACAATCACATACGTGTGAGAATGGTGGCTATGATCAATCCATACACTCAACAGAAGGCCATAGGCTCAAAAGTAGTAACTTATTTGTAGGTTCTGCTGAGTAATAAAATATATTACGTGGAAAGTAATTTGCAGGTTACATGGTAAATGTTTTACTATTGAAATAAAGCTCTTTTTAGACACCAGAAAAAAAATATTCTAGCTTTATAGATTTTGTTACTGAATATTCACACTACTGACAAGGTAGTCAGTACATAACGACAAGCTGAAGTTTTCAGATAGTTTCCTCCTAAGTCTGCCAACACAGGGCTGGAATCCATAGAAAAGACCCACTCCCTGACGACACTTCATTTGGCAGCTGTAACCAACCCACTTCTCTCCATTTGCTTTGCCAAAATGAATGCGAGGTTAAACAAGGTAATACTTAAGTCAGGACTGGCATGGTGCTGGAAAGAGATTCCAGAAAAATTTGTTTATTGCTGATCTACCACTTTCTTATGCCATGTTCAACAGGTCAGCAAATGACATTTTAGACTATTTCGACAAACATTCAGTGCGCTATCCTCCCTTGACTGACATGTATGCAAACTTGGTTTCGTAGCTAAGAACACAACAAGCAAGATGCTGTCAGGCATTATCCCTTCATGCTGTGTCAAGTGAGCCATCAGCCACCATACCCAGAAGTGCTGGCAGAGGCTTATGCTGTGGATGCGGAAGAGTGTGACTAAGGAATCTCTGCCTTTAATCAGGAAACAGCCAGCACCACCAGGTACTCTACACAAGGTGGTGGATGTTGCTTGACTCCATTTTTTGACGATTTCATACAAAAATTCTCTGGCGTTGCTTCCGCATGACAGGTGTGCCGACATCTGTCGCTCCTCGAGTTGTTTTAGAGCAGGAAGCTACTCTGTCTCAATAAATTACAAAATAAATTGGATGAAGGCAGAAATTCAAGCAAGCAGCACAGACCTGTCAGTCACAAATTTGAGGTTTCTGACAAGCACGCAGCAGGAAACAGGCCGGTAACGTGACATGCCAGATCTCATAACTCTCTGCACAATTAGCGAAATACCAGGCTACCTACATCACCTTGGAGCTGGATATTATATTACATCCTTCCAGTAACAGCAAAGTTACATTTTGCTTTTATCTCCATGCATTTATGCAAGATTACATTAGGGTATGTTAACCCAGCATGTCACTAACAGCTTGCGATCCCTCTCCATACTGCGATCAGCCTTTGTTCTTGCATACAGGAGACAGGAATGAATGGCAGGTAATCCGTATTTGTACTTCATTACACCCCTGAGTCTCGTAGGAATAGTTAATACATTTTCATGTGCCATGCTGAAACGGAGGAAGGACAGTTAGCTAACTATTTTGTGGAACAGAAGATCAATGCAAAACTAAAGACCCATCCTAAAAAAAGCTGAATGTTCTCAATTCTTTTTTAATTGAAGGAGAAACTGAGGGCATCCAGCACTTAGATGCACAGTATGACTTACTTGTGTTTTCCAAGCTACCACTAAGTGTCAAACTCTAATCTGATCCTTCTGCCCTGCCAATGATTGATAAAGATGCTTTCTCAATATTCTGAAGAGACTGTCAAATAATGCTTTGATTGTCTACATTCTCTATTTGGTTGGCTTGACAGATGAAAGCAGAGGCTTATTATTAAAACATTTTCAGCTTTCAGTTTCTTATACCATTATGTTATTGGCTGGGATTTAGGGAACAGACTTTGAAAATGATAAAAGAATGTGCCCACTTTTTAACCCCTTAAAAATAATTTAGTAAAACTTCAAAGGATCTAACAGTTGGATGTTTTCAGTGAGGTACTACAGGACAGAGCCTGGCATTCAACTAAGGACAAGAAAGACGCATCTTGAAAGATGGACTCCAATGTATTCTGACCTGCATAGGTAAGGCTGTAAAGGTGGAGGAAGGATCACAAAAACATACTGACCTTTTAAATCCCCACTTACGTCCCACAAATAGGAAAAAGCCTGCGCAGTACTAAAAGAGGCAACAGTTGTGGACTCTGAACTCTCAAGAGCACTCCACTTGCAAACACGCATGCTGTAGTGATGATTTCCAGATTGGACATAGGGTCATTGCACATGCTTTCTTCTAAACGTAAGTACCTAGCCAGATGTTTCCATAACACCTAGTGGGCTTCACTTGGGCTGTGTATGCAGGAAAGGCTACTTCGTGAAAAAGCAGCGAGTGCAACACAGAAGAGGAGAGCTACCAAGAAACACGACTGCCTCTTCAGCCAAGCTGCAAGCTCAAAAATTTCCTCTTTCATCAAAAGCATTTCCACCCAAGAGAACCGTCAAGCTTATTACAATGAAGTGTAGAAGATAATTTAGTGAGAAGGCTCTTCAGTAAAATCTGGTAGAAGGGACTGAAGAGCTTCCCGCATTAAACAGAAAGAGCCGTGATGTGATGTCTAGTTACATCTACTGCTTCCCCGTGGCAACTCTTCCAGTTGCTGCAGTGGGGGAAGAGTACTGCCTGCTCTGGGGAAGCTTTGACTCACAGCAGCATCTCCCCTGCTCCCTGTGACTTGAAGCCTCGGGGAAGTGGTACAAAGTAAAACCAGTCAGACTCCAGTACACTACCTTCAGAAACATGCAAAGCAAAGGTTTTCCCTCTGTACTGCGTTATCAGTGTGACAACACAAGTCACATCTGTGTGCTCCATCACTTCTCCCCACCATGCTCCCCTGCAGTTAAACAGGTAGGGTGCAGCTGAGAAACTGCTCCCCATCACTTATGAGCATTGAGCACGACCGACCTCATGCATGGTTGCTCCTCTAGGACAAGCTCAAACACATTAATAACAATAAAATACATTTTTTAAAGACCACCTGAAATAAACTTCAAGTAAGTGTTTTCAAAATAATTTCTCTGTTCTAAGGCTAATTTTCCAGTAGTTTTGAGCCATCACTAAACTTTAGGCATCTGAGCTTAAAAAATGAAACTAGTAACGATCAGAATTCTTCAAATACCACTAGCACTGTTTGCATACAAAATTTCATAGGGATATATTCGGGAAACTGGAAAAGTTTAACAAAGTGTATGGCTGTGATGGGAAATTGTTGGCAAGGGCAACAAGTTTGACAAAGATAATTGGGCTAAAAATAATGCATTAATGATTAAATGAGCATTATTTTTTAAAAATTCCTTGGGGAAGGCATTAGAAAAAACAGTTTGCCAGTAAAAACCTTTTGAGTGCACTGCCCAGACCCAATCCAATAAAGAAACAAGTATTCAGATAGAAACAGGATATAAACTTGGGTAATACAGAGCTGGTATTTGACTTTTGACCTACCCATACGCTTTTGACTACTTTGCAAAATAAAACCATTTCAACTGTTTTCCGTTTCTTCAAGGAACACTACCCATCAAAGGAACACAGCTATTTCACATAATTCATAATTATCTGGGAAATAAAATGCTTTTTTAGAGCTATTTCTAGTGCTTTTTACTGCAAATAATATCTCCTCTGAAATGTACAATGACAAGATGCAGCATCCATGGACCATGAAATTTTATTTATAATATTTTATATAGTATAAATGTTTTATATGGAAATGCCTTTTACACAATCTTGGACAATTTTGGTGAATGCTATCCAAACAAACCCATTTGCACCCAAATTCACCAACAGTCACTATAGATCAGTGGATAATATTTCTAATTCTCAGACAGATTTACTTCAAAGATATTTAACTGCTAACTATGAAATCTAGCAAGCAGAAAACCCAGTGAAGAACATCCACAGCAAAGCTTTTGCTGCCAGCCACACAAGATGAACCAACCTAAATGCTTCAAGCAAGAAAAGTTAATTCACTAAATGATGCATTCCCTGCAATGGTCACAGTACCTCTGCTCTTGGGCTCTGCAGCCTAAGTCTCAAAGAACTAAGCCACTCTGTCCTTGAGTTTTACATAAAGCCAAAGATAAAAACCAAAAAAGTAGAGTCTAAGCAGTTTGGAGGTAAGGAAAAAATAAGAAAGTTACTTACTAGAATCCTCCTGCAGATGCTTCATTCATTTCCAACACAGATGTTAGCTAGTGTCTCAACTGAACGGTAATAGTTGTTTTAATACTCAGTTGTTTCAATAAGCAAAGGTGTTGATAGGCACTGAAGATGCCGATCTGTAAAGGTGCCTGTGCTGGCTGGCAGGCACTGCCAGCTGATCTTTCTGTTCTGCCAAGTCTGGGATGGTTCTGGAGAAGTGGCAAGGGAGAAGACCTGATCTCTTCTGAACAGGAGGAACCACTGCAGGAGCTAAGCGAGCTAAGTACTCAGATGTATACTCAAATGCCTTTGACAGAAAAATGATAGCAAAAAAAAGAGCAGGCATGACAGAGAAACAGAGAAGTTACTGTAAGATCAGTTAAATTAATTCCTTTAAACTAGAAGACCTGAGGAAGAAATATAGATAATGAATTTTTTTTCCAAACTTCCAAGTTTCAATTCTAATTTCTGTGTTACTGTTTGTCTGCTTAGAGGATCCAACACACCTGCGACATGCTAGCATTTATCTCATGCTTTTCATTCAGATGCATCAAATCACATTTCAAACAGACTAATCTTCTGATATATGAAATTACATTAATAGAAGAAAACTAACTTCAAAGTAATCAATGACAAGAGATCAAGAAGAATCCAAATTTGAAGAGACTATTTAGTTTCAAATGCATTTCTTCAGCTACACAGGAAAATGGATTTTCAAGGTAGACTTAAATCTAAATGTAATTATGTCCTTATTATGTATAAGCACAGAAATGAAAAGCCAAGAGGATAAAAGTACAGCTGGTCATGACATTATTTTGGAAGAGCCTTCAGAAGGATCAAATCTGAAATGATACACAGGCAGCGAGCTCTGGAACTTTTTAACTGTCTGAAGGCATTATCAGTCTGAGGAAAAAATTACTCTAAACTTCAGCAGAGATGAAAGATCCCAAATCTGCCGGCTTCTGTATTTAGCACCCTGCAGGGTAGCTTGGAAAGGAAAGCACAGGGCTCCCGGTCTGTGTGGCAGATCGGTTTATAGTGTTTGATGAAACCTGAGGTGAGACAGTAACTCCTTTCCACTTTGAGGACGTGCCTCACAAGCCAGACTTAGTAGTTTCTGATGTAAAAAAAAAACCAACCAACCAATCAACCAACGCCACACAAGCAAAAAAACCCAGCAAGGGCAAAATCACTCATGGTGAAAAAGAAGTTTTACAATTTCAAGTTGTTGCTGGTTCTTGGTGGCTCCAGAACTAAAGAGGCTATGCTAGGCAATGACAGTTTTTGATGCAGAGGGACAATTCTGGGGGAAATTCAACTTACTATATTTCCAAAGGGATGCCTAAAGATCTTCTACAGACATATCTGTATTTGTTTCTTACTTATGATCGTTACCTACAGGCAGACCTCTTGCTGACAACTTTCTCTTTCAATGATTTACCTGTTTTCAGAAGATACATTAATATCCTCTCCAGAATCTGGCCCAGGCACTGGCATTTTGTCAGGTGATGCTGGTTCTTGCCCAGCTGCCCACGGAAAGGTTTGAGAAATTAAGATCATTCTATAAAAATGCTAAACTGGTTGCTATTTAAGGACCTAAAAAAGCAGCATACAATTATGAAAGGTTATAAAAGCTCTTCAGTGAAATATGTAGTCAGCAACTGTTCCTAATTATCAATGGAATTTCTAATAGAATTAGATTAGTGGTCTCACTTGTAAAGACAAGAAGACAGTCCTAAAGTAATTCAAGGAAAACGTTCATCCCAGAAGACTCATTAGAACAACCTCCAAAGACTGCAAGCAATTGAGAGGAGAGATGATTTTTTTTTTTTTTAAACCTAGTTTCCTACAGAACTGAGGCTATGTAGGGCAATTAAAATCCTTAAGAGGCAGCTTCAGATGCCATAACACCATCAACATTCTAAATCCATCTTCACAGAAACAATCCTGAAATAAAAACCTTATTTTCTTTATTACCAAGAGAAGTCTTGAATAAAAAAGAATAGCAAAAGCCAAGCAGTAATGTATTTTCTTATGTAAAAAAAAAAAAAAAGAAGAAGAAAAAACATTCAATAGCTGTCACAGCAGCATGCAAGTGACACAAGGAAAAGTCTGTCCCAACACTCCTCTTCCCTAATAGCTTCTGGCCTCACACATCACTGGTGCCAACACTGACTGTGTGATTTATCTGAGGGTCCAGTACATGAAAATATAGCATTATCCCAGGTGAAATGAGGCTGGCAATACTGTCCTTGGCGTCTTCTGGAGGATTTTTGCTAGTGTGCTAGTTATTATTGTGGTGAGGAATCAGAATGACATGATTTGAGCAGGACTAGAAACCGCAGCTGTAAGGATGATCTAATAAAAGACTAAAGACAGTCATAAGAACATATGAATTGTCCAGAGTCATGTTTAACTGTGGTATGTTATATATGAATTCCAACTCTCCCGAGATACAAATTCCAACTCTCCCTTAATATTCTTGTTGTACAACTCCCCTCTCCCTTAGAGTTAAAACACAATGTCTATGGAAAACATCATAACAGCATATAAATCTACCTGAAAACAGAGGGATTAGAAATACAGTCAGTGACAACCAGAGCTGCTAAAATTCAGCAGCTATAGTTAAAACACATGCTTTCTAAAACCTGGGCCAGAACCAAACTCCGCCCCACAAACCTATGCAAAATAATTCATCATTAAAGTATGAAAACAACAGCTACAAGCTTTGCTACTGATCTAGCCATGGAAAAGGCAGGGGAATAAAACTCCCTTTGCTGACAGCAGCAGAAGATAGCTAGGGCAAAAAAGGCAAAACCAAGACCCATTTTACATCGGGTTGTTGTGCTGCATGTTCTTTAAAACCAGGCAGACAACTGGGAAATACAACAATGCAGGTACAGATCAGGACGATCAGCACCTGGAGCGCCTGTGGGAAGCAGCATGCTGACCCATCCACATCCAGGAGCAACTGGGTGTTTCCAGCAATAATTACACAGAGTCTGACAACAGCCCTCATTCCTCTGGCTGGGACAAGCAAAGAGAGGGCCACGGAAGCATGGCATTAATGATCTTCCTTTGACACAATCGCCAGTTACCTGGAGGCAGCGAAGAGAGGTGACGCTCCGGCTGTTCAGTGCATTCCTGTGCTCTGTAATCGGAAACATACAATGCTGCCTTCCAAGGAAGATGCAAATAAAATCAGGCCTTGCTGAATTAAGTAAAAATTTTGTGTTTAAGATGGATCCTTGGCAAACGCACACTTATTCCGACTAGATTTCTCAGCTTTGGCACTTCAGAGCTGCTGGTAAAAGTCCCATGAAAGAAGACATGCTAGATTTTCACAAGGGGGGGAAAAATCCCTCCAGAGTGCTATCTATCTTACTCTTTCACAATGACACAGCAGGAAGCATTTCCATGCACTGAATACCGACAGATGAGTTTCACTGAGAAGACAGAGAGATTGTGCAGGAAAATAACACAGGGTGATGTTACTCAGCTTCTCCTATTAAAACAACTCAAGACTGCATGGATGAGCAAGTAAATGAGTGTTTGCTAGTCTGCAGGATGACAAAAATTGCTTTAGTCTTTTAAATTGCACCAAATACAACAGGCGAATACAATTAAAATAGGACACAGCGTTAGCATTCTTGATATGGCAGGCCTCGGTGAGGAAGAAAGCTAAGTAATATTTGGAAAAATGTTTCTACTTTAAGCCACATGAACGGTGTAATGGATTTTCTTGTTGTGTACTGCACATATGGCCTTGAAATGTTTTTTTGGCAAAGGCAACCACTACTAGGAAATGTTAGGGCTTTTAAGGAACCCAGTGAATTGCAATGTCCTGAGACAGTATCTCAAAATAACCATGACAGACATACCTATGCAAAGTATTTTCTAGATTTCAGCTAACAAATAGCAGACACAGCACCCATAGCACCTCTGGCTAAGGAATACACAAGTCCTGAACTACTAAGCTGATTCAGGTTTGTATTACCAAGGTATATCCCTATTCTTTCAGTATTCAGCCCACCTGGCTGCCACAGAAAGCAAATCAAGAGAGCCCTATTTGCTCACTGTACAAAACAGCAAACTCTACAATTTTTTAGCACATCATTTTTAAGTAAGTAGTCATTAAAAATTGAACACTTGCTCATTGCTTAGGAATCCGTGGAATCAATTCTATTGACAATTAATGGCTCTGGGCATCCACGTAATTACTAACAGGCTAACTTCTCTGCTAAATCCAAAGCAGTCCCAGCTAATTAACTAGTAAGCAGTTCTTTAAATTCCACAAAAAACTCATACTACCCAACTGATGAGATTGTATCAGTGCGAGAAGACTGACTGTTGGGAAACACCTTATTTAGTTTACACAGAGACATCAATCATCTTTTTATTCTGATTTATTGACCTCTAAACCAAGAGAGGATGGCTGCTTATCTTCCAGTGATTGTGACCAAACTGCCGTGCAACGTGGGCACCAGGAATGTTCTAAAAAGTAACACTACGAAAATGAACAACGCAAACTTTCCCTAAGCTGGAAACAATTATGAGTTAAATGAAGGCAGAGGGGAAAAAAAGACGACCAAAAGGAAACTACAATTTTATCAGAGTGCTTTGTTAAATGCTGAAAGCCACAGTCGACAAGCTTGCAAGAAGGTTTGAGTTTAAAAACTGGCTGAGTGTGGAAGCTGGCACCAGTTCTACAGAAACACAGTCACTACAGAGGATGCAGTCAACATGCCGGAGGGCAAATCCACCCTCCAGAGGGACCTGCGTGGGCTGGAGGAAAGGCTGACAGCAACCTCAGGAGGTTCAGCAGGGCCAAATGCAAAGCCCTGCCCCTAGGACACACTCCGCCCCTGCACGGGGACAGTCCCAGATGCTGGGCTGGGGACAGCTCTGCTGGGAAGGCCTCAGGGCAAGGAGAGGCTGAGGAATAGGGCTTGTTGGTGGAGAGGAGGCGGCTTTGGAGGGGACCTAAAAGCAGCCCCCCAATACTGATGAGGAGGTTATCAAGAGGACAGAGCCTTCTCAGAGGTGCACAGCAAGAGAACATGAGGTTGAGCTCATAAGCTGAAAGGGGGGACGTCTGACTGCGTATATGGAAAAAGATTACCATGTGGGTAACTAAGATTTGGAGGATCCAACATCACTTGATGACAATCATAAGATAAACTCATGATTGGAAAAACTGAAGCCTTACAAAATTTAGCGCAATGACGATGAAATCACAGTACCATTTAATGCAGGCAAACACAGGGGCCCTATCTCTGAAAAATTAATTAAAGTCACAAGGTGGCAGACAGTGTCCTCTGTCACTGAAAAGGTCTTTTGATGAAAACAACCAATTCCAACATAGGTCTCCAGATCAATTTTGTAGCTGATAAGAAGGTAGGGTTTGGATATATAAGTAGAGGGCTAGCAAGTCTGAATATTGAGATAATCTCTTTATCTAGCATTTGTGAAAATGGATGTTTGACAACTCTGCCCAAATTTACTGTACAACCTTCAATACATAAGTTATTGACATCTTGCAAAGTGTGGGGGGAAGAACTGTAAAATTACTCAAGCTGTATAAACAATTGTATGTAATTTAAAAGATAATTTGTTTAAAAGTGACATGATGATCACTGGCTGAAGGAAGTTGCTAAGGAAGAGGTTCAGTAACTGACAGCTCCTTTCTTGAGCTGAAGGAGACCCCCAAGGGCCAGAAGCTGAAGCTGCACTAACTCAGATCTCAGATAAAACACAGGGTTTTTTAAAGCAATTAATTTAACAACTTGAGCTCTGAATTTTGTATCATTTTACATCCTAGAACAAGGCTGCTTTCACAAAAACTACAACTACATGCTCAGGTATAAGCCACAGATTTGATGCAAAACTTAAGAGGTTCCTTATGCAGGAAGAGATCATAACTGTCCGTCACAGCCTGATCTGTAACACAAACATTCACAGCACAACTGTTTTCCAAGAATCGATAATAAGGATTTGATATCTATGATGTGACTTCTTCCAGCATCTGCAAGGCAGCAGTCATTTTTCATGACTTAATACCAGCCTACAGAACTGAACAAACTTCAGTTTCACATTTTCAGTAAGCAGAGGCAGGCTTCAGATTAGCTGTTAACCTCTCGGGCAGCCACGCTTAGCCTGGAATGTCAGCAAAGGATTTGAAATCTGAAATGACATCAGTGAAATACTGAGTCATCTCCTCCAGGAGGACCACAGAAGACAGCTCGAGGTACATTTGTTTTGGCTGTTACAAGCCATATACTCCCACGCTGTCAAATGACCAAAGGCATTCTCTTACAGTATCTGTTAGACACAGATGTCTATATACAGAACTATTTGTATATAGATATATTTGCACATCTGTTTGTGTATAGACTGTGCACGCGGGCACATATATTACATATACGCTATCTGTATAATTGTATTACACACGTAAAAACGTCACAGGGAAGATTCATTAGCATTCCCATATTTATCATATCTTGCATTGCAAGTATTTTCTTAAGAGACAGGACAGGACCACAGCAGTTTGACTTCACAACAAAATGCTTATATGCTGCATGGCATCTATGCCTGAGAGAGACAAAAACTAACTCATGCTGCAATTGCATCCTTTGAGGCTAATTGTAAAAGCAGCCATTTCTCTGCCTTGCATAATTGATTCTCTCCAGACTAGCATTTTTTGTTTGGGCTTGATATTGCTGTAAGACATACTATGGAAAATCCAGCACTACCTGGTGCTGTCCCTATCAATGAAATACCTAAACTAAATTCAGATAAGCTCCAAAAAGAAAAGTTAACGTGGCAGAACATGAATTTTACAGATAGCTGTGGAGACTACTTAGAGTTTACTAAATAAAAAATGTTTGTTCCAAAAGTATTTTTAATTTAGAAGAAATTAAAAAAAAATCCCACTCGATTTCCCTTTCACTTCTTCCACAGCTGCTTTTATCTGGAAAAAAAAACAAACAAACAAACAAACAAACCAACAAAACCCAACAAACCTTCCATGCTCTTAGTATAGCAGTATGGATTTTGAGGGCTCACCTCTTCATTTTTGAGGGAGGTGTGTTTTTAAAAGCAGGTAACATTCTTCCTTTCTGTGGATTCCAGATATTTCCAATTTCTGAATGAGGCTGAGAGATGCAGGACAGTGCTTTCTTAGCACTTCATCACTCTTTAGGAACAGGACATTACTGTCTGGCTGGTCTGAGGTCTAACAATTTACTCAAAGCACTGGTAAGGCTCACCTACCACAGCCTCAGCACATCTGACAAGACTGTACTAGTACTATGGGAGTATGTCTCCTTACAAAAACCTACTCAGACACGAGACAAACCGCTTTCCCTCTGGCAGTTAGAAGAAAGCAAGAGCCAAATTCAAAACTCAGCAATAGGTGTGTAGCCTCACCATTCCCAAAGAGCTACAAATTTCCCTGGCAAGATATTAGAGAATAATTCAGTCTAACAATGCAAATGAAGAAAATGATTCAGCCTGCACCCATTTTGTTTCTTGGGCTGTATCCCCTCTGTGACCACATCCAGTGTTTTATGGCTTGGAAGGCTTCCTGGCACACTCTGCCAAAATGATATAACAAAACCATTAAAAAAAAAAAAAAAAAACAAAAAAACAAAAACAAACTCTTCCAGAGTAGGTGTCTACTAAATTTTTCTCACCTTAGGCTTACACTCTTGTCCCAGCCCTGCAAACACTGACAAATACCAGAATAGCTACAAGATCTCATTAAACAAGAAAATAGCTAGAAAGATGAACTTGCAATCCTGATGTTTCCTTTTGAAAAAATGAGATAAATTAGGCGCACTGCCTGCCTTTGCATTTTCAATGAACTCTTCAAATCAACATTTACCTGGAAACTTTCTTCAATCTTTAAGGTTAACTTCAACAAAAGTATTGGAAGAATTCAATTAAAACAAGAGATCTTGAACATGCCAAGTGTAACTTTTATATGCTTGAGGTATGCATCTGTATAATGTAACATGACACAACTTCAGAGATCCATACAAGGGGGAAATTAGCACCTTGTTCACCGCTGCCTCCATGTTCAATCTCAGTAGTGAGGTACACCTCACAGATGTTCATCAGGCCACTAATCAATACCATGTTTTGCTTTGCCCAGTCCATAACACACACAGAACAAACAGAATCAGTAAAAAGAAAATAAAGTTTCCACACCTGTCTTTCAAACATGCCCAGATTTCTCCTGGCTTAATAAAAGCATACAACACGTAAGAGCTGTGAAGAAAAAAAGTTGCATTTTGAAAGAGACAGAGAAAGATGAGATCTTTTTGCAGGCCTTTTAAGGTAAAGGCTACTCACGTAACCGCGTCACATCAATTCACTATCATTTGTTGCACAGAACATGTACAACTTCAGGGAAAATCTCAGAAACAAGAAGGAAAAGATCATCTGTTTGGGGGATACAACAACATTATGGCCAACAATTCTAGCATATGGTGAATAATACTACTGTGTTGAGTTTACTTTCCCAGATAAAACACATTTTGTTTGAATAACTGGTTGCTGATACAATGAGTCACTCGACTGCCTGAAGTACCAGCTCGAATGCTTTAAAAGGACTGACTGGGAATCGCCGAGTACAGTACATGTATTTGTTTAGGAACAACATGCTTTAAATAAACTGCTGACTCACCTTGTCACGCAAATGATGCTCTGCAGCCTCAATATTCAAAGGATCGTCAAAATTCAAAAGATCCTGGAAAAGAAACAGAGAACATTATAGGGTTCCCACTCACTGTGTCATACAAGGAATCCAAAGCCCTAATGAACAAGATAATGAAACAAAGCAAACAAGACCAGCAAGTGTAGTGCCATTTTCTCACTACCTTGATAGGCATCCCTGCCAAAGGTAAATGCAAACGAGTTTGATGATTGCAAACCAAATCACAAGTCAATTAAAGGACAACAGCAGCAAGGCATTCGACCCCATCTGGTGGCACGCCACACACAGCCCCATGACATCTCTCTCTGGCAGTGACGTATTTCTATTTGAAAACTGAGACAGTTTAAAATAAAATTTTGAAGGAACATTCAAAGTTTCAGAAGGCACAATTCCTGTTGATTTTTGTTCAAGGGTAAAGTAAACCCTTAAAAAAAAACCTGCAAGCAGCCTGGTGATAAAGCAGGAAGAGCTTCCTTAATATTATCTCCATAGCAAAACAATTTAATTCCCTCTGTGAAGAAACTACATAACCTGGAACCTGACAGACAGGAAAGTTTTAGTGCAATGCAAAAAACAGGTCTGAGAGGAAAGGGAGTGCAAAGACACCAAGAGCTAAGGGCACGTGGGGCCAGGGAGCAGAAATAATAAAAATAAATCTCAAGTCTGTCATTTTAATCTCAATAAACATTAACTTCGGAGGGAGAAAGGGTCTAGGGTTAAAACCAAAGGAAACCAAGATGCTGATAAAAGAGGAATTATCATAAAATTGAATCACAAAACCCCCTATTCTGCCTGCAGCCCAGATCACTTTCCCCAGTTTAAGGTTAGCCTGTGACAGCAGTGAAATGCCACTGTTTCACAAGTGTGAAAGGCTCGTGTCACTCTCCGACTCATTTTCAAGCAGCAAACCTCCCATTTTATTCAAACCAGGACATCAATCCACCTCATTTTCACTCACTTTCTTCAAGAAAACCCCAAAAGAATCTGCAAGGCCAGTACAATCCAATGCCAGCTTTTCAAAGCCTAATTATTTACAAGAGGCTGGGTGTGAGGGAAATCCAAGAGGCAAGCTGGGAAGCACAGCTCTTACTGGCCATGACAAATCCCCATGGTCTCCAATGCATGACCATCGCTCTTTGCAGCTGTTTGCCCAACAGATTATTTTTATGTGAGTTCTGCCTCTGAAGGTACTTCTTTGTACCTCCAGTGGATTTCACTTTCTCCCAGTTACTTAGTATGCAGTGGGAAACTAACTGTGAAATGCAATTACTCTTTGATGAAAAGGCAAATACTCTCCAATCCTCTAAATCAATTTACCAAAGAAGTTGTTGAAACAAATCAAGCCTTTGGATGCCAGGAAAGCTTAGGAGATTGTAGCCAGTCCCTGGCTTGGTCTATGCTAGAGGTTTTAGAAATGCACCATGATCCTGGTGACAGTGCTGGGAGCACAGTCACTGCTCTGCCCCTCCTCGTGCAGGTAGTGGTGGAAGGAATTCCTCTCTCCGAAAACAGGCTGGAGCTAGCACAGCCCACAGCGATGCTCCTCATCCAAAGCTTTTCACAGCCTCCTCTGTACACCCTGGAGTGGCTGAGGTAGTTCTCTCCAGAGTCGATGACAAACATAGCAACCAAGTTAGTGCCTTTCTTTGCTTTCTCCTGACCTTCCTACCCAGCAGCAATGGCTGTGGAAGGGGACCATAATCCTGGACTCTCTAAAAAAGGCAGCTTTTGTACAGTAAAGACTTAGCCTCTCTCCGCTGTTAGGGCAAAAGCAGCTGTTGCATCCTGCCTGCCTCTCGCAGCTTCCTGCCCTCTCCTCCATTTTCAAGTTGCTCCTGTAATTACCAGGCACAGGTTTCTTGCTCCTGCCAATCTAAGGGAAAGGGGGAAAATGGGATCCCTGAACAAAATCATACCATTACTATGACAAGTTGGGGTTTATGCAAATTCTGTGGGTGGGTACCAAGGCCCTTAAATAGGAATATAAGTGTTCAAAACAGGAATGTGACTGCAGGGCATTCATTAATTCCTAAACATAATTTTTAAAAAACATAACACCAACACAATTCCTTCTCAGAGAAGAATGAACTTCTATTTCCTGCAAAACAGCAGAAGGAATTTCATACTGTGTGGAAGATCCCAAGTAACTTGTTACCAAAATATGCCATAATAGATTTGTAAGCAAAAGTAAAAACAATGTACGACAAAGCTGGCATTTCAGACCATCTGCATGAGTTTTGCACTTATACAAACAAAAGCACAAACTGATTTCATACTTGTACAACACCCACTGAAGCCAAAGGAAATAACGACCTTAATTTTAAGAGGCAACAGATGGGGTTCACATTAGGTGATGCTGAAACCAAATCAGGCAGGAAAAAGGGAAGTGGATATGCAAAATATTCATTTACTTACAGTAAATAAAGAGTTTAACCCCCAGACAACATCCTGCAAAGGAAAAGCACAGTCAGTTAGGCAGGCATTTCAGGTGTTTTGAACACGTTTACATACTTTATTTTTCTATTCATCCATTAAATTACTGGAAATCAAATCTAGATTAAGGGTGATGTTTTACTAATTTAAATCAAAATATTGAAAAAGCTTTCCCATTTCATGGATGGTTGATATTTAGAAGTCAGCAAAAAACAAATAGTGCATATTCAAATACAAGTTCAGATCCTCCTGTGTGTATAGGAGCCTTATTTGTGTTGCTTCTCTGCTCAAGGAGAGGAATAATACCTTAGCATATGCCACCAACTGACTGCACTGCTTAGTTCAAAGGGTGCGTATAAAACTTAATTCAGCCATCCATTCTTAATGTTAAAAAATTAAAATGTGTCAGACAAATATTTGAAACTGTGTCAAAATATCAGAGAAAAGAGATTCAGATGTAGCATGAGTACAGCGAAATACCATTCTTATATGAGCATATATCTCAAATCATTTTACTGCCTTTCAGTATCTATTTAAACACAGCTGAATAGAGAGGATTTGCAGTTCCTGCAAACAGGAAGCTTCAGGGGAATCTGCCTCCAAATGGTGTCATCAAACACAGCTTATTTCAGGGTGGACACCTCCAAAAGGGTTCCAGTAGCTCTGACCTAAGAGTCCACATCCTCAGTTACAGCCTTCAGAGAATAAGAAAATGCCGAAGATCCAAATATTACAGAAAGACTTAAAAGCATCACCTACCACCAACTCCAAGGCTAAGCTTTTCAACCTAGAGGAAAGACTATTTTCTTTAGTAGCAGCATAACTAAGCTACCCTATTGCAAAATCCCACTCGAGTCTGGGCACTAGAGCTCACAACTACCAGACAATTAAGGAAGATGAGCAGTGCACCTCCTGCCCTTACAGCCTGCTAGCACTTGACTGCCTACCCGTGAAAACCACACTGCCTGATTTCCAGTAGCGGGACAAACACTGCATGTTAATCGTTTCATGGCTAAAATGTACCTTTCACAATAAAGATAAAGCCTCAAAGTAAAAACTTTGAGGCAAAGAACTTCAATAAACGAGCGTATTTCAGTGTTTCCTGTTCCAGGCCCTCTGCTGAGTGGTGGACCACAGAAATCCATACCCCTTAAGAACACTATCTAATTATGCCCTAATGAAAAAGATGTGATGTCAGCATTATCCAGACAACAACCTCTCACGATCCAATTTTCCTTTGATCTTGTACAACCAACCTACTCAGTTTATCTGCTTTTAATAACATCAATCTGCCCAGCAAAGCTGATACTGTCAGACACAGTTTTCAGTTTCAGCATCTTCTCCTAATGGAGCTTCTGAAATCATCAGGTGTGGCAAAGACAGCAGCTCTTTCAAATGTATTCATCATCTTCAGTGGCAGCACAGACACATAAACTGCAAAAAAGGACACATCCGAGACACCTAAGAATTACAGTTATGCATACATTTTAAGACCATAGTGCTGAGCAGTCATCCCCACTCCCAAATGACCATACTGTCAGTTCCTTGGCAAATATGAGAAAATGGACTATTTCAAATAACGGATGAAAGTCATCATTTTACCCTTTATGTGCTTGTTCAACTACAAACTTCAACGCCTTCTGTCACAGAAACCGGGCAGCAGAGGTTAGAAAACATGGTATTAAGGAAACCTGCATTAAGCAATCCTGGGGATAAACTATTTGTACAGTGCAGTGGTGCTAGAGAAAAAATAGCCGAAGTCACTGATTAAAGGACAATTTCAGTGGTGTGGAGAGCCTGGAGAGTAGGAACAGGCATGAAGGTCTCAGCTCCCACTTCACTCTCCTGCACTCAGGCATGAGAGGGTGCGCAGCACGGCACAGGCTGCCAGGACGTCAGTGCTCTCGGGGGGCTGCCCCGCTCCGGCGCCCCTGGGTACCCCTGGCATGGATGCAGCCCAAGGACTGACTGATGCAGGCTGTGTAACCAGGGTCGGCTGAGAGCGCCTCTGTCTCCAGCCCGCCACTCTGCCCCAGCAGACGCTCTGACCCCTGAAGGTCAGAAGCCCCTTCCACTGCTGCCCTCAAAGGCTGTATTGTCCTTCAGGGAAGCAGAGTGAATGTCTCAGGAGTGTTAAGAATTTCTTGCGTCCGATTTTAACCCACTGTGTGTTTCTCACAATGTTTTGATAATGGGACCTTAATAAAGCACGGTGATTTGCTTTCTTCCACTTGAAGAAGCAGGAATAAATTAACTTTTTATGGGTATTTCATCTACACCATGTGACAGCAGACTGTAGCTGGAGAATGTGATGCAGAATTACAATACTGAGCCTTAAAAAAAACATCCTGAAGAGGTATGAGGAGCTCACACTAGCACACTGGGGTCTGTCCATTTCCAAACCCTGCCTGAATGCCAAAACGGCATTCACAGGGTTGCAAACTGTTCACAACTGTTCAACTATGTACCAGCATTGCTAAAAAGTAACAAACAAAAGAGCAACTCAGTCACATTGATTCTGAAATCCTGAGGAGCAAACCTTCTCTTTACATTTAACAGTGCTGAAGCCCCCAGTCTCCCAGAGCCTCCCCACCAGGACACTTGCAGATTGTCTCTCCAGACAAAAGACTCTGCTCCAATACAAGCAGCGACGAGCCATACCTTAACATAAGTAAATGTTACAACTCAAAACAGAAATGAAAATTATATCAAATTATTTTTCCATTTTGTAAATACCTGCTTTTGAAGTTTACCTAAATTGCTTCCAAATTCTCATTTGCTGACCCCTGGTTTTAAGACTTTGGGACACTTGACTCATTCAGGCTGGCTTTGCACAGAGTGCTAGCAAAAAAAAAATAAGAGACCCACAAAACAACCCCAGCAAAAACCTCTATAAGGTTGTGAGTTTTCACAGTGCTGTACATTTTTACAGCCATTCTAGACACCAAAAAGCATAAAAGGATTATTATTATTATTATTACTGAATAACTTATGTGTGAAATTCTTAATCTCATTTCTGATGTTTCTACCTCTTCAAGTTTTATGATTTGCTGGATTCATTTCATACCCTTGCATGGCTCCATAAAAAATAATGCTAAATTACTACCAGAGGGCAACACTTTTTGTAATGAGTTTGAGGCTAGCCTGGATTTAAATCTAGGATATTGAGAAAGGGAAGTGGGATGGAACAGATGAGCAAGAGTGAAGCGAGTATTTCATATTTGAAAAACTTGACACTGTTGCATTGCAAAAATAACCAGCTTGCATTACTGACTTCAGCAGAGCTGCTTGCTGCATGCAGATAAGCACTTGCCTGAACACTTGCTTCATATTTTCCTAAACTAAACTTTTAGTTTCCTGAACTAAAAGGATTTGCAAGCCACCAAAGATCCTGTCACATTTAACAGTTCTGTTTTCTTTTTATGTAATAAAGCATCATCCTTGGCTTCAAACATTTACTGAACTTCTGGCTTAAATACTCTGAAAACAGAAAGTTAACCCTACGTACAAGAATTTCTAAAGGTTATCTTCACACATAAGAGCAGGGCAGACGTCACCTTAAAATGTTAATACTGCACACTTTTATACTGCCCCACTTCAATGAGAGAATCTACTTGCAAAAGGAGAATCAGACACAGGGATCTGCCTGTTCACATGGCGAATACTTGACAAGGCTGCTTCCTTTACAATGCTTCTTTTTGTCTACTTTCTTCTACATGCTTAATATCAAAGTTACAGAGTAAAAGTAAACCCACTACTAGAGTAACCTCAGACCAAAACCGAGGATTTCACAAAAAAAAAAAAAAAAAAAAAAAGCAAAACATTTCGTAAAAAAGCAGCATGGTCTGCTCAGGATGGACCCTGCAGAAAAGGCTGCAGGATTCCCCAAAATGCTTTATCTGCTTTCTGCTCCAGTTGTGCCCAGGCAGGCCCGCTCCCTGCCCCCCTGGTCCCCCTGAGGCTTTGCATCAGCACAGACGTCACCCACGAGGTTAGACACCTTCCCGAGCCAACTGCACATCCTCAGGTAAGCAAGTTTTTTTAATTCCCCTCTATTGTGTTAGTTCAGAAGATTCAAGTATCCCAGTTCAACTAAAGAGCAGGACCTGGTTAAATCCATAGTGGAAGAGGCGATAATGCAAGGAACGTGCTCTGCTCCTTGGCACTATCACTATTTTGAAATCAAGCATGAGGAAGTCAACACAAGCAAGTCAGAAGTTCAACAGACTGTTAGAAACAACTCTTTATAATCGCCCCTTTTCATTGTTGAGTATTCGTGTGTTGCATTTGAGCAAAAAGTTACATTAAACCCCTGCCCACAGATTTATTTATGGCATGCCAAATGAGGGAAAAAAAAAATCTGCCACTGCAGCAATGTTTAAAGTTCAAGAGCAATGAATCAAAATACTAAATACAGCCTTTGAAATACCCTCTCCTGAGGCTAAAGAGTCTCAAAGCGTTGCATTTGTAGGAGGTCCTAATTCAGTTAATCACCAAATCTTCCCAAGTGGCAGTTCTTACAAGCACTCCACAAAAGCGATGCCATTGAAACCACGTAACAGACAAGTGTTTAGCTACGCTTGCCGATGTTGGGAAATGTAACCACACGGCACTTCTTTTGCAGAGAGAGTAAACACATAAATTGTAAATGAAGATTTTCCTTTAACAGGCAAAGTATATTTAATACATTAATTTAAGCAGAGAACAAGCCAGACAAAAGCAGCTAATGAACCTCCAATCAAACAAGCTTCTTTAGAGACCCAAGGAGCATTTCTGATCTAATAGACTGATTAAATTAAAGCTTGTTGCTAAACCATTTTTTATATACAAACAATTTAACCCATTCAGATCAATGAAAGGAGCAGAAGTCATTTATACAAGCAAATGTCTGAAGCTTTTTTTTTTAACAAACTGAAGCAGTAACCCTAATAAAACAAGTGCCAAGGTTTGTACCTCACAGTTTGGAAATGGGCTTGAAATTACACCCAAAAACTCAGCTGAAAGTCAGACGACTGCATGGCTGTCTCCTGGGGCAGCTCTCTGCTGTCCTGTCTGCCTACACACCAGCTCAAGATGGTTTTCCACTTCCATTCACCTTCTTCCATCGTCTCTTACAAACAAGCCCAGCTTCTTTCTCTCTTCATTGCAGCCTAGAAAACCAAGCGTCCTTCATCCCACCCAGCCCCACCTTCCCCGGGCTCTGATAGATTTCTCTTTCTACCTCCCCAACACGCCTCCAGAAAAATCTCTGCTTTCTCCCCATGGACTCACCACCTGTTTGCAACCACTACAGTGTAATTCACTGCATAAAACTTACACTGGTCCAAGGGGTTAAAAAAAAAAAAAAAGTATGTTTTCATGCCAGAGATGGTAGGCACTGTTTAGCTTATGAAAAAACTGCTTCCCTCCTGAACAGTCTTCTCCCAAATAAAATGTTCTCTTTTACATTTCCTCTCCCTGTCCTGCTCCTCCCTAATCTTGCATATAACACTGCTACAGTATCTTACAAAATTCCTGTAGCAGGTAAAATACCATTTCCACCTGGAATAAGGTGATGAAGAGAATGTCAGCTTTCTTTAATCAGCCACAAAGGCCATCTCAGTTCTCATATGCCTGCAATCCCAGCTCATGCTTCCCACCCAAACACAACAACAGTAGCTTATTTAGAGGGCTTTGGGTAATTTAAATGGCATGAACTGCTCCAGTTAGCAAACACAAAAAAAAGGAGGAAAGCTGGAAAACGATTTCTTCCGTGCTCAAATATACTAGAGGGAAGAAAACAGGAACAATTAGAGGCTGTTCTTCTCCCAGACCAAGACAATTGTGAATTGCCAAGTATGCAGGAATGCTTGCCTAAAACCCCTTACTTTTGTTACTGACTCCTTGACATTTGTCCCCCAGGTTACTTCAGAGCAGGCAGATAATCTTTTATAAATTGTTCCCAGGGGAATTCTGTGATAGCTTCTTAATGAACTACACTACAGTGATTATGAACACTAAAGCAATCGCCCTCCAGAGACCAGTCTACTCAACTGATTAAAGTTGACATGAATTGCATATTCAGAAATCAACAATTTGGGGAAAACAAGCATGGTTTAATTAGACTTACTAATGTACTGCACTGTTCTACTGAATCACTTTTTAAAAACCTCCTAGTAATAACAGCTACTGTATTTAAAACAAAGATTAGGCTTTGTCAGAAGCCATTAAAGAGAGAAAAAGAAAATTTTTGCAAATCATTTATGAAGCAAAGGTTATTAAAAGACATTGATTTTTGTAAGTATTTTCACCAGCGTGGGCATGTACAGAGTGGGGCAGGGGGAATCACTTCTTACAAAACTGATAAAGCCGATTTATAAAATCAAAATACAACATATCCCTGCAGAAAGACTTCCTGACATTTATTTTAAGAAAAATAGAATAAGGTTAGATCTACATGGAAGACTGTATTCAGTGGCTTATAACTTCTCTTTACCAAATACTGGGTCTGAAGTTTTTTTGTCTGCTGCTTATTCAATTTTTAGAGGTGGGGAAGAAAGGCAAAGAAATGAAAGCAGGAACAATGGACATTTTAACCACTTTAGAGAGCAAAGGTATTTAATATAAATCTTTTGCACTGCACTTTTCTTTAGATTACTTCCTTTACAGAGGGAGACTTGAACCATGGAAAGGTACCTTGTGGTAAAGCTGTGCTTTTTGCAACAGCTACAAATACCTATCTAAATTGTGATCAACCAGGACATTCAGAACCCCCTTTGACTGCGACAACTAAACCTCCCTCGCTTGGTTTTCACTGAACACACACAGGCTCTCCCCGGTCCCTGGTGCCCATGAGGGATGGTCCAGCCCTCGTGAGAACCGCCCCAGGCCAGGCACTTGCAGAGCAAGCAGGACACCCATGAACTGCTCCACGTTTGGTTCAGAGCAGCAGTGACACCTTGAAGCAGAACCTGCCCCTATCCCCACTCTCCATGGGGTCAGAGCAGTCATGGTATGTGTGAAATAAGCTTCTGGATAAAGTCAGGCCAGATGTCCTGCTGCAGATGCATATCACATGGGCTCCAGCACCAAGCATGGATGCAGAGATCTGGACCAAAGAGGACACTACCCTCCAAACCATACCGAAAAGTATGGGAGCTCCTATAACACCCTGAAGTACTTCCTACATTATGGAAAGAGAAAAAACGGTGCATGTCCTTTCATATTTTCTGACAACCAACAGCCCTCAAATGGTTGTGACTCTTCTGTCCTTATCTACCTCTTTACTGCTTCAAAATCTCTTCCATACCTGCCTCTACCTTCTGCTGCCACTCCCTACCCCCTTGCTAAATTACTGTTTCTTCTGTATTTATTCCCTTGTGTTTCACCACTTCCCTAGAGCTGTCTTCTGCAATGCCGATATCCCCTTTAGTATCCCAGAAAATACAAGAAAGCATGCAGCTTTAGCCCTGATTTTTTTATTGTTGTTGTTTTGGGTTTGTTTGGGGGGTGGGGGGTGGCAGTTCTGCTCCTGCTGCACTGACAAGAACAGAGTAGAGCTTTGAAAGAGTCCACTTTACTTGCAACATAAAGCAGTTTGCAGGAGATCAGTGCCCATACCTTCACGGACACGCAAGGCCAACAGGCTTGCTTTTTTCTCCTTCACAGATTCCTTTGATCGAGACCCACAGTACTCATATCATGCCCTTTCAGCAAATAAAGACTAAGTCTTCAGGAAATAAAGTATAAGACTAAACACTTGCACTGACCCATTTCTGTTAAGCTGCAGGTATAGCTCCCTGCTGCTGTGGTGGCCTTTCCCTGAAGTTGTTTGCTTGCAAACATATGTTGTATTTTGTAACTCACTGTGTTGAGTGAGGTAAAGAATAAAGGTGTTGGCAGAAGGAGACATTGTGCTATGTGGTCCTGCGAGCCTCCGTGACATCAACACGCAGAGCTGGACCTCTAAGTGCTCTCTGCATGCGAGGGAGGAAGGCAGCTCTGCAAACGAAGAAGATGAGCTGGATGTGACCCCAGAGGGAGTACTGAGAGGTGAGCAGGCACAGTCCTCCTCTGAACAGTGTTTCAGAGAGAAGGTCACCCATAAAACCTACAGCCAGCCAAGCACAGCACAGCTGAGGAGGTGAGGACTCCCAGAAAGTTATTCTGCACATCTTGCCCCTCAGACGAAAGAAAGCCCACATGCCTGGGCGTCAGCTCATTCAGGGTGTCCTTCTGGAATAGCTGCTGCAGGCACAGAATTAAGTTCACCCCTCTCCTTCCTTCCCACCGTGCTGAACACAGCTCCAGGTGGGGAGCAGGCTTGGGTGAGAGGCACCACCATACCTCTTGGAAACAACACAAGGAGAAATAATGCGGTGTAAAAAGTCTACCATGCAGGAGGCATGGACACATTGCCTGAAACATCCCCCACCTGATTCAGTTCCTGTATAATACCAGAGATGAAATGTGAAGGCATACTGCCTGAAAAAACAGGTAATCATCTGCTTAATGCAGTATTTGAAACTGGCATGCAGTAAATAATAGAAGCATACTTGGTGATGTTTTTCTTCCCGGCCCTCAGAGGTTCTGTACTGGTCCATACCAGGAAGCAGCAGACACCCTGACAGAGTCCATCTCTCCCTTGAGATCGCACATACAGTTTCTCAGGAGCTCAGTTTTGTAACCTTGGTGATCATGACCAAGACCCCAGGAGATGGCTGTAAAATTCATATTAGATCAAGAATCTCCTTGCTAAGCTATGCTTGACTTCCCGGTAATTTCTCCTCCTCAACAGTAAGAGCTTGCATTTGTGCTCTTTGCCACTGCTATGAAGCCTTTCATTTTCTTCTTTTGATGACTTTCTCCTCCTTACTTTACCAATATGGAGGATAAACATATGCCATCCAGGAAGGCAGCTTTTACAAGCACATGCTTTGACATTTCTTCATACAGTACAAAGACTCATTCCAAAATGGGGTTTGAATAAATCAATAGCAGAACAATGTTACCATAATGCTGGCTGAGAAAAATAGCATCAGCAGCAAGAATTAATGAGAACGACACAGAACATACAGGTTTACTTTTTTCCCTTCATCCTGAAGACAGTGACAGTTATTGTCTGTTTAAAATACTCCTCTACACTAATTACCTATCATTTTGACAGCAGACCACCTGTTTTCATTAAGACTATGAATGAAAGTTTTGTGCTTTTACTGAAGCTTTTAAAACTACTCAGGTTTATGCTTAAACGTTGAGGTAAAGGTAACCAGAAAAATTAAGTCAAGACCCTCTGATTTATTTCTCCAAGAGATTACAGTTTGACATTTGCTTGATTTCAAATAAAGTAATTTTACTGCCTGAAGACAACAGCAGAACCAACACAACAAATAGGGCATATTTTCCCATTTAGTATTAAATGCTAATTAAATAAGCAAGCCTTTTATAGATAAACTCCAAATAGCAATAATTTATTGTAAATGAGTCTTAATTCCTTTTAGATTAGATTATCTAATAACAGACAGATATTTCTTAACCTAGTATCTGAAGTTATGGGAAAGGAATTCCTGGGGGAAAAAAAAACCAAACTGTTTTCCTATAGGTGGGTATAAAAAAGCTGTCTGCATATCTATAGTTTAAGAATAACTTGATGTTTCCCATTCCTGCTCCTGTCTCTCCTGACAGCAGTAATACGAAAATGACAAAAACCCATCTCTTTAAAATACCTCAGTGAAGAACTGAAATGGATATACACATGAAAATCCTACAGAAAATAGTTCTCCAATTATCTGAAACCAACTGTAACTCCATCAGAACAGGGTTACAAAAAAAGGACCAAATATTCCTTATGAACATTCATCATACATTTTAAAATATTGGTTTTAACATTACTATGCTCAGCCCTCCAGAGTCAGTCAGCAGAGTTGCACAAGTGGGCTTTGATTATTTTTATGGTTCATAAATCAGTCACTGACCAATTTCCAGTTGTAGTTTGTTAGAGATAATTGCAGAAAGAACAGCTTGACTTTTAGAACCAATTAGGCAATCACAATACACAGATTCACTTCTTCCTTTGTTTTTTAAAATCAATCACCCAAGATAATTTTATAGCAAAGTGAAAACAAGCATTTGAAAGAAAGCTGAGGAATACTAGGGAGGCCTATCTTAACTAGGCAGATGATAAGTCATGGCGAGTAAGGTACAAAGAAGTGCATGTTGAGGACTAACAGGAGCTACTGAAGCACTTTTGAGTTTCAAATTGGAATTACTGAGGGGGAAGAAGCAGGGTATCAGAGCAACAACAGCATTATTTCATACTAGGTATTTAAAAGCTGGTATTGTCAGTGAAACAAAAATCTGGGAACAGAATGGAGTTAAAACCACCTATTTGCTTTCTGCCTGGAAAACTTCAGTTTTGACCATCAGACCTAAAAGCAGGAGAAAAGCAAGTTCAGACAGCCTGAGCAGAAGCCCAAAATAACTTCAGACTATTCATAAAGTGAAGGACTGCTATTTTAGAGAGGAAAGAAATATGCAATAAAATGATGCAGAACATAACAGAATGGAGACTGAAAGGTAAATAAGCTCCTGTTGCTAACTCACAGCTTGCTATAAAGTGAAAGATTACACAAAGATAGAAAGCATTGCATCAGTTTTTACACAACCCATAAGCAAACTGCTACCAGAAATTATCTAAGAATTTAGGATTCAGGAGTGGTTCTATGGATAAAGAAAACATTTACAACAACATCAACAGTGATTTAAAAAGTACACACAGATTGTTTTAAAACATTAACCTACCAATGATCTGTTTCAGGATTAAAGCCCAACTTTCTTAATAACCTGATTTTAAAAGTATCTAATACAGGAATTCAGAAACAGCACCTTTTTTAGTGCCTTCGCTAGTACACAGACTGCTGTTAACAGTGGTCCACGGAAACGCGTTCAGCAGCAGGAAGAAGTGAAGTGGAAAAAAGTTAATGCTCAACACTTAGTAACTTAAAGAGAATTCAATCATGGATGAGATGACACTGAGTGCAACAAAATGCTAGAAAATAAAATTGAGTTAGCTTTTTTTCCCCTTAAGAATTCTCTACACTGCTAAAACACATTTTATCAGATAACTTTTTTAAAAGTATTTAGGAGATTTTATTTTTTATTTCTGAAAGTTAAAAGGTATAATTTAAATGCCCCCTCAAGTTTCTACCCATTTGGTACTAATGAAAGTGTTAAAAAGGTCACAGCAGTTTGTTTTGAAGGATTTTACGTGTAAGAGCTCTGCTGCCACCACAAGGATACAGAAGATGAGACAATCTAAAACTTCTAAAACTTAAGCCTTCTAAAAGGTTTAAGCACATAACATGAATGCATGCAGTAGCATACAGCAGAGCTAGTTTCTGCATGTGGCTTTTGAGCTTTTGTGTTAGCCGTTTGAATGGTTTTACTAATGCACTCAGAATGACTGCATTAGTAATGCCTGACAATTTTTGTCACAGAAATACAGTACATCCCCATTCTCAAATTAAATATCTGTGTTTTAGAGTGCTTTACTGGACAAATTTGGGTACTATTCCTCCAGAAAACCAGGCTGCCTTCATATTACTGATGAGTGGAATATGAAAGACTGACTTTCAAGTCCATCATTGGCCAAGACTGGATACTATCCATAGCACTACTGTGCAAATTCACACAATATTCTGCTTGTGGACATGAGCAGCTTCTCCAAACCATGGTGTCCAAGTGTTGGAAACAAAGGATTCGGGAAGGCTGGATTAGTGGGTGCAAGTGGAGTGTTAAGAGATAAAAAGTAACCTGGGTCACATCTCAAGGCTCTCATTTGCTACCGGTCACTCACTGTTTCATGTAATTCTGTGGTCTATAGTTAACACGTACCTACCACAATTATTAATGCACACTGACCAGTAACTTGACTGTGTGGCCATATTGTCAATAAATCAGCACAATTCTGTATTTTCCATCTCAGAAGCATGTGTAGCCTGGAATCTAAGCACTTGGACACTAATCAAGCTTCAAAACACACAGGAAGGCATGCATGAAGCTTCACAGGTGACCGGCAGCCAAAGATCTAAAAGAGCACCTGATAGAGCAGCCATTAGGAACCCTGGCTCTCACCAAGACCCACCTTTCCTATGTTTCTTAGTCCTTTCAAAGGGCACACTTGAAATGGATGAAAAGTAGCTTTGACAAAGAACAGACTCAGTCCAGATGCTAGTTATCATCTAATTACAATCTGTATCACAAGCAAAAACACAGTTTGGGGAACAGTACTTGCAGCTTACCAACATCCCCAACGGCTGTTTATGCTCAATTTTTTTTAAGCTCCTTTTGTACTTAGAGGCACAGTGTAACAACAGCATTTCTACAGAAGCACAACTTGCAAGTTAGGACCAACATGTGGTACTTATTTTTTGTGATGACACTTCAAATCACATGAAGTGACAACATGACAAGTGAGAACACTTACTGAAACTGCACATTTATTTAAAATGGAGACTCTGAAGACAAAAAGTAAGGAATGAAAACTTTGCAATTTGGGGTGGTTTTTTTTAAAGCTATAAAATGTGAGCTTGGAATTGTGGTGCTTCAATGCCCATGGTGAAAAAAGCTAGCAGAGCAGATAAAAATATATGTACATTCTTGTCCAGTTGCAATATTGGTGTGCTAATTTTCTAATGGCTGAAGCTTAAAACTTGTAGTCCAAAAACTTTCTCTGGGAATGAAATACAGGGACAGGAACAGACCCAGTTAACATAATTACCCAGTCAGTGTCTTGATTTAACCTAATATGAAAACAGAAACACAAGGGCAAAACAAAATCATACCAGATGATGAAAAAGAAATAGGGAAAGGGTGTTTAGGAAAACCCACAAACCACCACACACAGATTCGACTTCACTTTCCAGAAAGTCAGATGCTCACGAAGGATTTTACAGATGAAGAAAGTCACAGATCCCATTCATAGTGCCAAAAAGGAAATCAAGTATTAGATAAAACTCATTTTCAATTTGGCTTTTGAAAAGAAACAAACACCTGACATGTACCCTTTATCTACCTAATGTAGTTAACGTTCTTTAAGAACCAATTCTGGCAGGGTTCCTGGTAAAAGCAAAAGGGAAATTATTGCTCAGTGTTCTGCAAGACTCTGACGGCAAGGTCACGTAACAGTACATGGACAACCAGCCACTTCCCGTAGCAAGACAAGAGTAGTCACTGCACTGACTGTCCTTTGTGACAATCTGCCTAAGAGTCTTTCATACAGGAACTGTGACTCTGGATTTGTTAACACTGCCCAGCTGTGGTGGGACCAACCTCTGAAGTCATTCTGCAATCAGTGGCACAACTACCAGCAAAATTTTACAGGGGCCAGATTTCACTTACATTTTAGTGACTTGGGTAGAATGACACTTGAGGCAAGGTTAAAGGGCAGAGGCAGTTAGTTCCCTACTGGAGTGACTGAAACAGCCAAGAGTGCCCTGCTTTATGCAATACCTAAGTGTAGACGCGCTGCTCCCCGCTTTAGACACTGGGGATGAAACAATTCAAGACAGTGCAGTAACTACACTGATTCTGTTCCACATGGCACTTCTCCCAAATGCAAATTGTCTTTCACTTTTCCAAGTTCCTCTACTGAGAGGAACTTGGGGAAAGGGAAAAAAAAAAGACAGACTATTGATTCATCAGGAATGTCAATACAATGGAAATTACAAGGGTTACCGATGGTTAGTCCTGCTCGCATCATGCTCTTGTATTTGTTGCCTGGGTAAAAACAAAACAGACCACCCTTACAAAGCATGGTTTCTCAGGGTCACCTGCAGTCACACCATTCTACAAAACCTTTTATCAGTCAAAGCAGTATCTGTGCAGCTATGCTAAACTAGCCAACATTTCTGTAATCAGTTAGCACTGTACTTGTTGTTTCAGTATTGCCACCAACACTTGTTGAAAGACAAAAAAACTCAGTTGTTTCCAGAGCACACTGCATTATCTGTCTCCTTCCAAGTCCATAAAAGTATTTCAAAAGATATATCTAGTTCGATGTACGTATCTAAAAGGAAATAGTACCTTTAATGTTCTAGTTGGAGCCCAGCCAGTGCCATCAATTGAATGTTCTCTCAATAAACTGGAAAAAAGACACACATATTATACAGTGCAACTTCTTGTTAAACAACCTTTGTCAGACATCTCAGAAAACGTTAAGAACTTAGGAAGTAATTGCAACATAAGAATTACCTCTTGCACTATATCTATGTACTGGGATCTTAAAGCACAATAATTGGTATGTCTTCCTAGAATTACATTCCACATAAGTGTCATTACAGATCTCCCGATGTGAGCTCAACCTTTGACAAAAAAACCTGAATTATTTTCATCAAGCAAAATAAGTGTGACAGAAATCCTTGTGACACAGTCACAACATTGAACCTTTATTTTCCCCTGAGCACAGAGACACATGTTTAGAACATGTTCATCTTCGGTGAAGAGACAGGCTTGCAGAAGGACTCATCTCTCACCAAACCTGCCATAATTCAATCCAAAAACGGGTATTTTTGGTGGGATATCTAATTAGCAAGAAAGAGGACTGTCATCCTTTCTTTGTGATAGGACTTAGCATTCTTAGAGCCAGGGATAGGAAAGTAAAATAGTTTTGTTCTGTCTGCTCAGGAAGGTTCTGCAACAGCCATAACATGAGCAGATGCATCTCAAGCCTCCGGGAACACAGCACAGGACAATCTAGCAGGAGAGTCTTACAGTCCTCTTCCAGCAGGTGAGCTACATTGCATGCGGAGTGTTTTAAGGCTTTACACGCAAACTCAGCATCATACATCCCCAATTGGAAATCATGAAGACTACTTTGGCAAGAGAGATTGCTTATAGGAGGAAAAAGTTCCTTATAAACTATAATACATGCTTTTGAATTTTATATTACATACATACAAATATTAATATAAATAGCTAAGGTTCAGACTTTCCTATATACACACATCCCGTATAGAAATTTTATATGACCTGCATTTTATGCTACATAGTAAGTCCAGTGAAGCTGTTGACCTATTTACCAGTTGAAATCATTGAGGTGTATTCAGTTGGTTAGGCATTCCTGGACCTTTCAGGTCAAAACATCAGCAGTTATGAGAAGTAAAAAATATTGGAGACCAGAGCATAGAGAAGTGAGCTGAAGTCTTGCTCACATTCGTGAAAGCAAAAGTTATAATCTGAATGAGAAAGTCTGGAAAACTCTTTGGAGCATCATTTCACAATCGTGTCTTCCTCTGTTAAGGAGTAATGTAAAACTGAAAACTCATACAGCAAAGTAGCAAAGCACAAAAATTCATGACCAGCAGCAGCCTCTACTACTGAAATTATAGGGTTAAAGTGAAATAGTCTGAAACTGTTAAGGTTTTACCAACTTTCAGGATGACATGTATTAAGTCATTTTTAAATTACAGCAGATGACTGGACCATACAAGTTATCCATATAGTTATTTATTGAATGCTCTGAGTTTTTAATCCAATGAAATACACTATGATTAGCATTACTCCTTGTTCAATGCAGAGAGGCTAGGAACAGGATGATGATACTGGACAAGACTATTCCATCTTAACTGTGCTGCTAATCTCATTTCTGTGCCTTTAAAAAGATAAAATATACCATTACCACTAGTGCAGCTCAAAACTAATTTCAAGAACATTAAAAACAGCATCTTGTGGCTACGATTTTTGTTCATATTACAAAAGTAAAAGTAAAAATGCAAGATCCCGAACTTTCAGGTTTTGAGCAAATAACTGACTTTTTAGCTTGCTTTCTGTCTGCTCCTCATAAAATTTTGCTATAGTACTCCCCTTTACCTCTATATATATCTCACTGAACTTAAGAGTGAGGAATGAGTTCACACACACAAAAGAAGCATAAAAATATCCACTGATAGAGCTCAAAGTGCCTGAGCATATCAGCTAAGCCTCATAATACTCTTCTAGCTTCCCAAAGCCTCAGAGCTCTCTCTTAGCATATCTCCAGCTGTGGACATCAGCAGCCAGGACTTGAGAGAAGACACTCATACCCCTTATAGCGCTCTGGCAGAAAACCAATGAAGATAGAGAAGTGTACCTTTGTCTCATATATCTAATTTGCTGATATAATTTATTTTTAGAGCAGCATCCTCTTTCTTCCTACACATTGGGAATCATCATTACGCCTCTAATCAAAACCTTTTCCCAGCACAGGGTGTCTAGAGAAACTGCATCTTGTGGTCTTCACGGGGATGACCTAGATACAACTGCCAGGCAGCTGTAAGGTCTGAATGGTGATCTGCTCTCAGAGCATCATACACACAAAGAGCAAAATGAACCCCTATGTGAGTAGAAATACATAAAATACATCATGAAATAGTTTAGTGGATGAACAAGCATCTGCATGTAGCTTCTGTTCAAAGACCTGTCATCCGTGGGTCCTGCTGCCATAGAGGATCTGGGCTGCTAGGAAGTTCTCAAACGGCACAACCAGCAGTTTTTCTCTCCCACTCAATGTTTCAGGAGGCTGCTTTTGACAAGCTGCCAGATACACCACAAAAGCCACCTCTTCTACCAGGGTTTCAGGACACCTGATGGGCAGGAAAACCTGTTTACTTGAAGTGGCTATTCTAAAATTGCCAGGACTTTGCTGTCTCCTACAGGAATGCCAGACAACTCATCTAGTATTATTTAGATTGAATAAACATTCGGAAGCTTCCCTTGTGATGCTTGAGAATGAATTTGCAAGAGTAAAGAGAGAGGTAAACCAACTGTACAATTTCTGCAGCATTTCAGATTACTAAAGCTGGTGAGTGAGTGCATGCCTTGGGGAAGAAACAGGAGGGCTGACAAGAGGGGAGAGTGCTGTGGCACAAGCAGGAGTTTATCAGGCAGGGAACTTCACCAGGAACAGGGAAGGACAGTAAAACACCATTTCCATTTGCTTTGTCTTCAGCTGTAGTAGGGTCTGAGAAAAGCCAAGCGTGTCCTCAGTCATGGAGGGACTGGAACTGACAACCACACCTTAACATCTGGTGTTTGCATCTAAGGAGACCTCCTAGAACATGATTTCAATCCTTATATCCAAGTTCCTATGGGAAGACTGCAAAAATCACTATTTTTGAAGCTGTAGTAACCAAAACAGCCACTGATGTGACCAGCCAGCTGCTTAGCGTTCACTTCCACAAATATCTTCTCATTCTGTAATACCCGCATGGAAAAAAGCTTTGAGGAATTTTTTCTTTTTAAATACACAGCATCCTAAAGAGATCTTGCAAAAACATCTACTGAACTAGGAACTGCACGGCTCTAGCAAGCTTAAAACTTTCTGAAACTTCAGCTGACGTGATTTACAGCTCAGAGTGACTAAAAATTACTGTAATTGGGAGATCGGTCCAGGAAAAAATCTGCTTTAAAGATCTCAGATGAACATATTTATCAACACAAAATGTCAGTTCCAACAAAACTCTTTGCCTTCCTTTTGCCAACAGAAAGTAAAATTTAAGGTAAGTTTTAATTAAAAAGCTGTAAATCCACTTCAGAAACCCTCTGCTGGCAGGGACGCATTGTAGAGGTTATCCTCTTCCTCACCTCCCACTGCCCACCTCCCTGCTCACCCAGCACCACCAGTGCAATGATTCTGGAGGCCATGCTATATACTGGATAAGTGGAGCAATTGGTGTAGAAAGTCTTTCCAAAGAGCTTTTTGTTTGCACATTGGCACAGCTGAGGAGACTGGGAACAGCACTGGGGAACAGAAACAATCAACTTAATCAGCTTTTATAACTGCAGAAATTGCAACACTGAGCTATACTAGATGATACAATTAATCAGTCTTCAAACACTTCTCCATTCAGCGCCCTTCAATATTGCATCATGAAGGTACCAAACCTTAACTAGCAACACCTATTGCTTAAAAAGACACATCCAACAACACTGACCACCTCACCACATAGCAGAAAAGCAGTGAAATTTCTGAGTGACTAAACTATTCTAAAAGCTTATGTGGTCAAGGAGGAAAAAAACACCTCAGGCATACATCACAATGGCGGGGGGGGGGGGCGGGGAGTAGTCAGTGACATGCATTACACATTGCCAAGAAAGTAGTCAACTGGTGTGTATAGTAAGCAAGCGTATCCTTTCTAGCTATCTTGATGTTTTCTATCCACATGTGGAGTGGAGGCAATATCCACAAGTATGGTCCAGACCTAATTAATATGGTCCATTATTAATATGGTCCAGAGTAACTGCAATCCATAAAGCACAGAGAAACGACACTTTTCCTGCCCAAAACTATTACACTTGACCACAAGTTTAATCATTTGGTATGTTTTAATTCAGGGATGATTATCAAACCAACACATACCATAGTGTGAGGTATGTAAAAGACAGTTGGGAAAAATACTGATAAGGAATTTTTTTTCTGCTTTTAAAAATAACTGAAGCTATTTTAATGTAAAGACTTGTATAAGTTGATTGCAGGTACTATATATAGAGTGCATTCTCCATTATAACAGGCATAAAGCAATCTAAGTTATTTTAGTTTTTCCATCTAAATGGTAAGACATTTCAAAGGTTTGATATGCTAAAGTATCTGACAATCAAATAAAGCTGATGTTTCAGTGCAGATGCTGAAAAAATTATTTCATTAAGTAGAATTATGATGTTCCAACACTACGTTCATCTTTCATAATTAAAACCATTTAAAGACAAGAAATGGTGAAATATCCTCAAGAATGTAAGGCAGCTTTATTTAACCTCAGAAGATGCAGCACTGTAGTCAGAGCTTAAACTTTTAGCTATTGTTTGGTGTCTAGTATTTCTTGTTCCCTGGTTCCAAACAGCTCACATTCCTTTACTTACACTATTTGACCCAAGTGTCTAAGCCTTCTCCAGTGACTAAGCCACAAGAACTCTGGTGGAATTTAAACTGTAAAAACAGATTCTTAAATCAGGCTTCCCTACTGTCAAGTGACAAGTTCAGCTGTGTAAAATGCAACACTCCTACAAGGCACTGAGAAACACCATAGGTCTGGCAAATTTGCTAAAAGTAGCAATATGTATTTGCCAAAACAACCTTCCTGTGTCACCTGCATACAGCTCCAAATAACTGTGGACAACCAGGTTTTTTTTAGGTAATCTCAGATCATTTAGCACGTTTTCTACCGCTTTTAAATCCTCCAGTCCTAAAGTGAGGTAAAGTCTATGGATGCCAGCGCTCGCTGCCTGTACTCCTGCTGCAGTCTAGCACTGTCGAGCACCAGGAACATACTACAGCCTCCCAAGGCTGGTTTCTATCAGCCTTTGATGATATGAGCTTCTCAGAAGCACGGAGCAGACCACTGTGGCTAAAAAGCACTGATAGCAGCTCTTTAGCTGTTATCAGCTGATTGAGCCTGACCTGCCTATGAAGTGTGACAGATTACCCTGTGAAAAGTTCATTTTCACCAGGACCTTGAACACAGCATTAAAATGATTTTTAAATCTAGAGGAAAAAACGTAGCTTTTTTTTTTAAGCACCAATTTGCTACACATGGTGGCAACTGTTTTGGATTTTCAGAACAGCTTTCAATCTCACTTATATTCATTGCTTCTGCCTCATCTACTTTTTCTTTTATGCCCCATTAACTTGAAAAATTACAGTCAGGCTTCTCACTTCTGTTTATGTTTGGTTTCTGGCCAATTTCACCACCAGGTACTCATGATGAAACACTGAAATTACAAAGTTTCAGAAACTGATTTTGAAGCAAAACCACCCAGCAACATAAACCTCTCACTTTGGTAAAGTAAAGCTTTTGGGCTTTGTATTTTGACTTACACTCTCCCGACTCTGTTTTGTTATAACTGGCACATGTGCCTTATAGTGGATATTAAATGTTAAAATAAACAAATGGCAAATATGGAATAGTTACTGTCAAAGTTTAAGGAACACTTTTTCCTTCCTTTTTGAAATATAAATGGTTTCTAAGCGTTTAACACATTCAGGCATTACACAAGGAAAGCCTTAAGCCCTCTCAGGGCCTGGGGACTATCCATCTATGGAGGATGAAAAAAAAAAAAAAGAACCAAACAAAAAACACAACTAAGTTTTTTCCAAGTTGGAGTTTACATTTTTACCCTAATTAGAACAAAACTTCAAGTTTGAACCCGAAGAGCCAGGGTCTACATGGTCTTAACACACAGCAAGAACAATACTTTCAGTAGATTTCTAAGTTCCTAAGGGTCACATGCCACTGATTTGCAGAATCTGTTGAAAAAATTATTGGCATGAAAATTACATACAATGTTTTATTACACAGAAAAATCTCCAAGGTAAAAAAAAAAAAAAAAAACCAAGACAGAATGCTGTTGCTACCTTAGGCAGATTTCTCCCGTCTCTGTAATGTTCGGATGCCAGATTCTTGTCAAGCATTTTACCTTTGGAGGCTGCCAGGAGAGAAAACAAGTTACGATGTTATCCTTTAAACTAAAGCTGTATCACTGGTACAAGTCACAGAACTGAAAAAGGCAAATACATTTGATATTCACAGCCTATGTTTGAATGTTAAAGACCCTGATAATATAACCTACAGAAGTTACACCAGCTTTCTCTGCCCTTTTAGTTTCTCTCAACTCTTTACAAAAGCTGGACTGGTATTAGACTTTTTCTTAGAAAAACATAACTTTAAAGAAAGCCAAGAAAATTTACTCTGTTCTGTGTACTTCAGGGGAAAGAAAACATTCCCTGTCATTCAGTTTCTTAACACTTAACCAGTAAGACAACAATTTAAAATGGAAAACTACTAAGTATTTTCACCCAAGGCTTATCCAAGTCAGGGGTTTGTTAAAACCTACCAGAGGATGCAGTGATAATAACTATGTAAAAAGAACAGCTTCTTTTAAATGCAGACCTTCCTGTTCACAATTAAATAGGAAGCATCACAAGAAGCATCATGAAAGTACGTCATATCCGAACTTAAGACACTAACATAAAAAGCCACCAAACGTATTTTCAGGCAAGATCACCAGATCTCTGGATTCCATAGTGGGTTTTGAAATACAGATTCTTAAAACACAGTCTCATTTGCTCTAGTTTTGTGAAGTAAATAAAGAGCAGGTCATAAAAATTCTGGTAGCTTAGCAACAGCACGTTGTTCCATCCATGCTCTCCAAATTACAATTTGCAGCTTTCAATCAAGCAGAGGATTTCTTACAGTAAGTGTACTGGAATACATCAGCACAGACCAGTACCTTTCATAACTTCAATTAAATCGCATATTATAGATGTGGAGCTATTTTCCTCTGCTGCTTCCCATGAAGTCTTCAGTCAAGAGACAAAATAGCTCAAGTAGCTGTATTTGCATAGCGGCATGATGTGTTTTGTCTCATCGCTTTGTTCTGAACTTCTCAATTATCTTTTTAGTAAAATATTTTTTTTTAACTAAGACTCCTTGGAGAAGAGATAAGAAAATATGCATAGTACTGAACTACCAATAATATACCTGTCCAGCACTAAACAGAAGAAAGACCTATCACCACAACACATCTGCAATTTATAATGTAGACATTGACTTTTCTCCACTCTTATTTCATGTTTGTCCAATAACTCAAGGGACACTGGTCCCCAGTGCTGGATCACAGCATTATTGAAAATTAAGTGGCATGCAGAAAACAGTCTCAAACTTTTTACCTTCAAAACAAATGTTCTTCTAAGAAGTTTTCTAACAGCAGAGCTTTTCATTAGCTACACCTTCACATTGTTTTGAAAGATTATGTCTAGTTCTCAAGAAAGGGAAAGAGCAGTATTTATTCCATGCTGGTAGATCAAGATAAAAGAGTAAATTTCTACCCTATGCACCTTCAAACAGGGAATGTACTGATGAGTAGAAAAAACTAAGCTTTGTACAAACTAAATCAAAAAAAAAAATCCCCAAATCCTCACAGTCAGAGTGAATTAACCAGTGTCTCATTTTTTGTATCATGGAAACAAAAGAATTCCTTTATCCATTCAAAGTGTTTTTCATCAGTGACCACTCCTGACAGTAAGACAAAGGTTTCCTCTTACTCTCTCCTCCTTTCTCTGTTAGATAGACAGGACAACTGCAGCACTATCACAAAATTTATCTTCAGACAAAATGCCTCCTTCGAGCTTGTTCCAGTTCATCTTTGAGTCTTCCTTACATCAAAAAGTCCACACAAGATTTCCTCAAAACGATGTTTCACTTTAATATCTCCAACCATCTCCAGGTCATACATGCAAAATGTTACGCAACAAAGCTTACATCGGTCAAACTCATCCTTCGCCTCAGATACTGAAAGCTGCACAGGTAGATCCAACCTCAACTGGGGGTTGCAACAGTGAATGGATTGATTTTCTTCTCCTTTTCTAAGCAGCCACTTATCTTTTAGGGTCTCTCATTAGTTTTGATAACAGAAACTGTCTGACTTTCACGTCCATTCTCAGTCCGCTTCAACATATCGGTGAATATGTACAGATGGTACAAGAAAGCGTTGCAAGCATTTGAGAACTACGCATATACTGACTTCAGTTTTGGTAGAAGTTTTACAGAACAAGCTTCAGATCAAGTCTGTCTCATTTCTTCAAAAAAATGCAGCAAATAATCTCTCCCCTCCATTATTCTCACCAAATAAGAGACTGGATATAAAGTGCTCATCAATAAAGGAACTTAATTAACAGTTTCAGATCTTGATCAATTTGGCAAGCCAATCACTGTAATGTAACAAGTGGACCAACACAGATATGTTTTATCTGTCCTGTAACTGTAGTTTTTCACTTCACAGCCTTTTCCCTAGAGAAGGGATGGGGTTCCCAGCAGAAATTTGGAATCAATGTTATTTGAAATGTTTTCTCTAGACTCTAGATAGTCTCAAAGCATTCTTGTGAATTGCCATGCAACTACAACTACAGGGGTTTTTCTTTATAGTTTCTACAAAACAGAATTCCCAAAAGAGGCATCAACAGGAATATGGATTCCAGAGACCACACTACAACGCAGCCCTAAGATATTTCTTGCCAGTCACTTTTCCCTACCAGTTCCTGACAAATTTCTTGAGATTGGCTGAAATTGAACACCAAACATGGCTAAGCACATAGTACAAAGAAATGAGTTGAGGAAAAAGAAACCACACTGCCCTCTGCTTTTGACAGAGTGGATTGCCCAGCTCAACAAGTGGAAGAGACATTGCCTTATAGTAGGAGTGGGCTTTGACATAAGAACTGCCCAAGGTGGGCACTTCAGGTCCCCAGGCTTCCTTGCACCACCTCAAAATCTCTGGACAGAGGCATGATGGAGCATGAGCCCAATTCCCATTTCATTAGTTCCAACCCAAGACCTGTATAAAGTAGGGTCACCAAAGAGGTAAACAGAAGCCCCTTAATTGTGACATCTGATCCTTCAGGAACCAAATCCCTTTCTTTCCACAGCTAACATATTGGCCAGAAAAAGGACCAAGACTGGCAGCTCTGCTGTTAAATTCCTGGCTTTTGACCAGGCACCTCATGTCATAAAAACCTTGCTAAACTGGAGAGCCCCTAAGACTATATGCTCCAACAACACAATACATCAGAACCACAGGAGCTGCAAACAAGGCCTGGTTTGCAGTGGCAGTTAGTTTAGTTTTATGTGAATGTTAAACCAGATCTGTACTATTAGCCAGGTTCCATTCCTTAAAGCACCAGGTTCCTAGTCTTGTAGCACCCATTATTTCATGAGCTGCACCTCAAGGCATGTTTGTGTTGGGAGTAAAAATACCGGACAAGACTAGCAAGTCATTATAGCCCTGCCCCAGAGCCTGAATCCATTTTCTAACTAATCTTTTTAGCCTACAGAAAAAAAGAACATCTGCTTTTAAAGATATATGTACATTTTCATTAATAACTTGACCATAACCCAACATTCAACCCACTGCATTTTTCTCTAAATTGCACAAAGGCAAACTTTTTACTTTTGTGTTGAATGAGAGGTGCTCAGAATTTAAAAATATCTAATTAACATTTGCTGTAGATTTTCTGCCAGTGTTGAGCAGGGAAGTGTAACAAAACAGAAGATTTTTTAATTATAGCAATTGAGAATTAAAAAAACCCAGATCAAAATTAACATTCAGCTCTCCTGTTAACACACAGGAAATACTTTCCTGCAGCAGTGTTGTTAGGACAGTTGTTAACAGCGTTGTTAACAAAAAGTTAAGAAATTAAAATGAGTATATATTGTGTACATTCCCCTGTGCCCAGCATTGCCACAGTGGTTAAACTGCTATTACTGAAGATGACTAAAAAGTTAGACAGAAGAGAACACAACAGGGTTTCCCCCTTTATACTGAAGGCCGTGTTCCTCGTGTATGTAATGGCACAATTTATTCAAGTTAGAACAAGGTTGTAGTCAACTTTAAACGACCCCCTTTGTCTTTATAGTGTGTGCATAACCTCACACAAGCTAGTAAAAGTGGTCTGTATTGCAGTATGAAATTTTTTGGCGAGATTAAGGGGAACTTAAAAAAACACAACCAAAACCATACAACTGCAAACACTATTAGTGTATTTAAGTGTTTTAGATAGAAGTATATCAAAGACATCCAGGATCCTAAACACTTAAAAAAAAAAAAAAATAGCTTGAGCAGATAATCCTTGACCAATATTACTATGAAAGGAGAGCACAACTGTCAAAAAGGAGGAAAAATTCAAAGCTCTTTTAGAAGCATTATGGTCCTCTACAAGCATGAACTTTTTATAAGATATAGTGCATGTCCCATGTATTCATAGATTATAAATAAAGGAATATTAGGAAACTTTTGAAGGTATCTTCTGGAACATGAACCCAACTCCTCTGCTTTCAGAAACATAACCTTTCTACTCTATTAGCAGTGTTAATGTGCCATTCTCCAAGCTCAGTCTGGGAATTCAAGCTATTACATTCCAAACCACCTCCTTCGTATGTGTATATCAACAATGCTGTGACTGCAACTACTACATATATATGATGCTGAATTTAAGCTTGGTGCATCTGGACACAAAAGCCAACGGTCTTCCCAGACGCATTTCTCTAGTATCCTCCCCTACACATTCTTCAGCCTCCCTGAAAGAAGAGCTCTGAACTATCAACGCCAAAAGTAAGAAAACAGAGAACAGAAGGATGGGGAAAAAAGTTAAAGCAAGCAAGATTATCAAAACCATTCAAACTAAAAAACAAAAGGCTTCCTTCTTCCTGCAATTCATATACTTAAATGCAAATATTGCAACTCATATGCTCAAATTATTCTAGTTTCCTTACATATCAAACTATCAGAACACAGAATGGCATGTTTCATTCCCGAGAACCAGATGTATGCCCCAATTATTTCCCACTTTTTGGAGTCAATCTTGTTCTTTTGACAACTAAACTCTGAAAACAATGTCTGAAGTTATTTTTATTGTAATTGCATCTCCCTTCCCTTGCAAAGTTCTGCAATTTCAGTAAGGTACAATAATACCAACATTTCTCATGCTTGAAAAGCACAAGTTGTCTGGAGCTTTCTATTTATCTACAATAAGATACCACAATCATCTGCAGGTTCTCTGGAAAGCTGTTTGCTTAGTAACCATTGAAATTGTTATTTTTTAATGATACTTAACTAAACAGACTGGGAGACAACCAGTAGAACTGGCAGAATGCACTGAAGGAGGCCACTTGCCACCATATCTGTGCTTTCATGTCCTCCACTGCATGCTCTCAAAAGGGATTAAACACCTAAGTCCAATATCAAAACTATAATCACCAGTTTGAAGGTCCCAGAGAAACAAAAAAAATTTTTCCTTTCTGTTCACCTATTTTATTCTTTCTCTTAGATATATCATTTTTTGTGAGAATAATCATTAAGGAAAGAACAGATGAGAGTGGAACCTCAGCCAGAAGAAAGAGTCTCAGGTCTGACTCATCTGCACTTCTGAGCAGCCTCTACCAGACAGTTGCAAATACTTATTTTTTCTTTAAGGAATAATATCATTGAGGCAATAAAAGCCTCAAGGCTGTTTGGTTACAAACACTGAACTGCAAAAGAATAGCCAGAGAAATGATTATTCCCACTCCCTGAGACTCATGACTGCATCTGGAATATTGTGTCCCATTTTGAACTCCCCAGTACTAGATATACTGACACACTGGATTGAGCCCAGCAGCCCACCACAGCAATGGTGATGAGACCGGAGCACATACAGTACAAGGAGAGTTGAGGGACCTGGATTTGTTCAGCGTGGAGAAGAGAAGGCTGAAGGCAGTGACCCTACTGCTGTCTACAGCTACCTAATGGGAGGGTATAGAGGAGATGGAGTCAGGCTCTTCTTAGATGTGCACAGCGATAAAGAGGCAACACACAAGCTGCAAAAAGGGAAATTCTGACCTGATATAGGAAAAAAATTCACAACGAAAGGTAATCAAACATTGGAACAGAGGCCCAGAGAGGCAGTAGAATCTCCATCCTAAGAGATTTTGAAATGCCAATTGTGCCAGGCCTTGAGCAACCAAATCCCACTTTAACACTACCCCAGCTTTGAGCAGGAGTTTAGATGACCTCCAAAAATTCCAGACATCCAAGGTTTTTCTACAATCCCGTAATACTTTCAAAACAGACAGAAGATCCTTTCTTAGTCTCAATGCCAAGTTCCGCACTGAAGTCCTATTACCTGGAAAGGAAATCTAAAGTGACAACTACTAGATTAATGACAAATACTCACCACCATATTGTAGGCATCAGGAACTTCAATTTCAAACTGAAACTTTCCACCTTGGTAATAGCCCTCATCTAGCAAAGAAAAAAACAATAAAAATAGTTAACTAAGAGAAAATAATATATGCCACATAATACAAAATACTTGTCATTACAAAGATAGAGTAATGGCACGGGATTACCATCAAATACTTAACCTAGTTACACCACAACACTAGCTGCATCCCAGTTCAAAGAGAGTGTGAACATAGTGTCTTTCCCCACTCCCAAAACCTTTATAGCACAAATTGATTTAAGTCAGAAGAGTCAACAGTCCCAGAGTGACCCTGGAAAAAACACATTCCTGATCAGAGTATCAGGCAATACCAAGCTAGATGAACCTTTGATTGAACTTTTCATGTCTGTATAAACAAAATTCTGCCACACATCAGCCATATGGCATGTAGTACTGCAACACTGACCCTTGGAATGAGCTGAATACATAGCTCACTTGCTAATGCATGCTAAATCCTGCTCCAGGATTTAGCATATCTTCCCAGACTTGTGCTAGTAATCACGTATCGTGAGTAGTATGAATAACGGTGTGCAAGAGTGTACTACAGTACACTTCAGAGTGTACTACAATAAAAGAGCAAGTTAGGTCTTCTGTTGTAATTATCTTAGGATGATATATCACTTAGGAAAATCTGCCTGCCTCTCTGTCAACCTCAGACTCAATACTGAATTATTAAAATGGCTAAATTTTAAAATATGAAATCTGAAAATATTTAGTTGCATTTAACCAGAGATAATATAATAAGATAATAGTCAGCCTGCAACTCTTGAGATGGCTGTACTTGGAAGATGAAATGCTTGCAAGTGATCTGAAATGTGTTTGTCTGGCATTGCCATTATTGATTTTTTTTCATTAAGAAAGGAAAACAGACAGGTACTCAAGCCCACACTGGGGGTTTGGGACACCAGAGGAATGCTCAGGCTCAAACCACCTCAAGTACTCTAGCTCTCTCTATCACACCGTATAGCCATGGTGAAGGCTTCAAGGTCAGGAAGGGTGGTTATTGTATGAAAGTATTATTTTTTTAAACCAACATTGCAAAGGAAAGTTCTGTGAAACAATCCATAGTTTACAGAAAGATTAAGAAGAGTTTTCTTATTATCTAGCTTGTTCCAAACCACAAAAAACTAGCTCCTCTACTATAGGTCATCAAAATCCTCTTTCAGGATGCCAGTCTTCTGAACCTGCTGCCTTCCCAGTCCCTACACAGGTCTAGCACGACCTTCTATTTTCTCCTACCAAGCAAAGCACCACATCCACCTGCTCATGTTTCACTCCATGCTACAATCTCACCACAATCAGCACAAGCCTGTAGCTTCCACACTGTAACTGCCATAATCGCAAGAGAGCAGTCAGCTCCTACCCTCCTCCTCTTTGCAATCTCTTATCAGCTGACTTACTGAAAAGGAGAGGGCATCACCCTGTTAAATACCACAAACCCTCAGTTGTAGAAGTGAGCCAGTAAAGCTGATGCTACCAAAGACGAGACTCAACTGCACACTACGCCCAGCATGCCACTCCAAAAGACCTGTGCCTGCAGAGTTGCGAAGGAGTTGCTGGGAAGTGCATCATGGTCCAGCTTCTCCCAGGAGCCTCTGTAGACCACTGACAGGTTCAGCGCATGAACAGCATCAGAAATTTTGGACTGCAACAGCAGCAGAGGCACAGAATATGAAAACAGAACATGGCTGGTCTTCCCTACCCCATAAAGTAATGTTTACAGCTGCCTCCGCACTGAACTGTGCAGCACAAAGCTGCAAGCCTTAGCCATTGCAAATCTCACTTTAATAACCTGTCAAGAACATATGCTTTTCAAATACATTCTCCATTTCCATTCCAATTCAATTTTGAAGTGTGTTTGATTTATTAAGCAGTCTTCTCAGGCACACTACACTTCACCAGAAAGTAAATGCACATGCACTTATTTTTATGGAAAAAAAGATAAAAGCATTTATCTTTTGTTTTCAAATATACTGAGACAAAAATCAGTAAAGCAAGCCACTTCTACAGATTGAGATGTAAAAGGTGAGTTATACCAATATCCTTTTGACGAAACTGCTCCCTGTCAAATGTGCAAAACACTCAAAGCAAGACACTGACTGTTCCAGGAAGGAATGATTAGGAAAATGGTCCAATATCCCCCCTGGGAGTGCAAACACTACAGGACACAGCTAACTCCACTTTATCCATCATCTAGCATGTTATAATAGCTTTTTAATAAAGTCTCATGAATCCTCACAATTTCCATGTATGATACCATTCCTTGTAAAAAACATGCTCAAAAGAATCAGACACACAGGCCTTTCAGTAATTGTACTAAAACAAGCAACACGATACAGGAATTCAGCATTTGTTACAGTGCAAGCCATGTACCTCAAAGCCTTCCACAGGCCTCCCCACTGCCCTCTGTCTTACAAGCACTTATCAAACTATCACTTCCCAATATAAGCAATCACATGAAATGCCCACATGCGTTTGTGCAGATGCCTGCTGCCAGTAGAGCAAGGTAAAGGAAAAACACCAACGCTGTTAAGGTTGCTCAGGAAGCCCAGCAGCAGAAAGTTATTTTCCTTGGCTTAAATTCAATAGTTCCTTGATTTCATGGACTTGGAGCGAAGTGTGCAGCAGCTCTTTGTATTCCACCCCTGCTGATGTGAAACAGAAACGGCTCCAAGGGAGGAGAGCTTTCCAGAAGACTGTCAGATTCCTGCCAGTCAAGCAGCAGGAGAAAAGCCACGCTCCACATCTCTCTGAACACTGAAAATGCCAGGCCCACAGACCCTGCAGTGTGCAGGAACATTATGGCAGGCCCCGAACTCCAAGCACAGACAGCAAGATCACTCTGACATTGCTCAAGAGATGCACAGGACAGGAGTGGAAAGGCTGAACAGTTGTTCACTTTCTCTGCTCTTCCTCACCACACAGACCTAGCTCAGGATAACTCCACTTCCACCCAGCCACGGGAGAAACTCCTAGTGTCCACAGGCAGGATGAAATCAGACAAGGCGAGCTCAGCTGAAGGGGGCAAACCCTTTCTCACTCTATAAAACCACCACGGCAAAAAGTGCAGAGTTTCCTGCAGGATTAGAAATGAACTGGTGTGCAGAGGGGTTAAATTATCACCAGCGTCAGCAGAAGACAAGTAACAGGACCAGACAGTGAAAGAACACCCCTTTTTCTCTGCAAAAACGTTTTAGATTAGTTTAAGAACTTTCTAACCACATATTAACACCTCCACAGGACATTAAGAGATTCCTCATCTATTACTTCAATTTTCTTTTATTTGTTTCTTCTGTATTCTACGTAAGGCTGAGAAATCTCTGGAGCACTTTAGACATTGTACCTCATGCTGCAGGTCACTTCCACATACTTACAGGATTGAGTCTCCCTCAAAGATAAAACAATATTCATCACTGTCTTGCATTACAATTTCTCATTTTATGTTTCAGGTTTACCTTGGCATCTGTCCATACTAGCACTAAGCAAAAAGTACACTGGGTACCCTACTGGTTCTGTTATAAAATAAGCAAGGACATATTTACCAAATCAGAAGAGTAAAGCATCTCTCCCCCACCTTTTTTAACAATTCTCCCTGTATGTTTGTAAATCTTTTCACTAAACAATAAAGCATGCTACTCATTATTACTCACTCAAATGTATATTAAAAATTCATGTCTCTGGAGGGCCTCAGTACCGAGCCAGAGATCTTGCAATGCATTAACAAGATAAACCTTCATGATGAAGTCATCTTACAGCATCTCAAGCAAGTAAATAGGTTCTCCAACATAGTAGTTTCCTTCCCTGTGTCTCACAACACCCATACAGACTGAGACAAAGACCCTCAATTTCGTTAGGCATGTAACAGTGGTGAGAAAAACTGAAGTTCTGGCAAAGTTAATAGTAAGGAAAGTACTATAAATAAAACAGTCAAATAAAATAGCTTTAGCACATAACTTAGGAAATTGGCCACTGACAAGACTTTTGCAAAAAGGGAATATGTCTAAGCTCCAGTTTTCCTCCTACTGCTTAAATTTATGTCTTCAAGCTGTATTAACAGAGCAAGCATCCCTCCCACTTAAGTCTCAAGTTTCATTATCAACAACCTGACTCTAATCTTAGTTTGCATTTGTAAGATGTTTTGATGGCTGAAAGTGCTGTGAAAATACTAAATTATTTTATTGCTTTAAAAGAAAATGCAACATAATTAGGACAGGCCACAAAGGATGTGCTTTTGATAGTAGCTCCTTGAATAAGCAGCGTTGAAATGCTCAGCCATGCTCACCGACATTTGTCATTTTATGGCATGCAAAACAGAAAACAGGCTCTTTATTAGTTCCCTGAAGAACGGGACTCTAAAATAATCACACTAATCCCGAACTACCCCAACTGTCTGGGAGCTGCAGGAAAATTACATTAACTCTACATATTCCTCTAGTTTTCTTCATGTGCAAGCTACCTAAACTCACCTTCTTCTTTTTTTTTCCAGGTCATTACCATGTTTTAGCCTCAGCTTCCAATTTTGTGCTCCAAATATCAGTGCAGCACGCAGGACTCTGCCCACATTATAAGCATCTATCTCCTTATTTTTCCTAGCTTTTGATCCAATAAGGTACTGGCACAAAAATAAGAAGAGAGGCAAGTGGTGGCACAAGGGCATTTTTCAATGACAGAATGATTGTTTTAGATGACAAAAGGAAAAAGAAGCTTCAGACAGCAGAGAAAGCCAGCAGTTGTCTGCCTCAGGAACACACAGTTTGTCCATTGTGGCAGTAAAATCTAACTCTTATCAATTTTCTAGGATGTGCTACTATATATCCACTCATGGTACGCTGCAGAAAGCTGTAACAAAGGAATCAGAATTTCTTGAGGACAAGTAACTTTTTAAGTGAAATAAGCAGTCACCCTCATCAAGATTTTCTACAAATTCATTTTAATTTAAAACTCACTGTCACCAGGATAATTTTGTGACATTAAATGCTTACTAAGAAAGGTTATTATGAGAAGTGCAGAGCAAGGGAGCTGAAAGTATTTCTGCTCAGTGGTAAAGTTTTTTTTTTTTTCCTCCTTATTCAAATTAGTCTTTTTGTGAGAACCTAAAGAAGCTTCTTTCACTGTCCTTTCAAGACCAGCCACATTCAAAATGACTGTGTAAAACAAACCACCCGAGAACAAGCTTTGTCAATAACACAAGGCTAGAACGTTGACTGCAAAAGGCATTTCTGTGTTAAAAACCATGTTCAGTCAGTACCTTCATGGTACTCTGACAGCCAGTTACTTGCAGAAACTGTCTTGGTGTAAGATTCCTTATAAAATGTGGTTACAGAATTCAAGCTCTAACGTTTATTAGAATATAAGGGAACTTAAACATAAAATATGAATATAAAATAATTAGCATCCCTGTAACAGATCTGTCACAGAAGGATGCAATCTCTGTAACTGCAGATAAGCAAACTGAGAACCCTAAGAAGTGAGCCAGCAAGAACCTCTTTGCTGTGCAGACTACCAACCCTGGCTTATGCCCACTTACTGTATAGATCCTAACAGCAAGAACTGCAAGGTGGCAGATATTCCCTGGCACCCGCAGCTGCGCTGAGCCCTTGTTCCGCAATTGGAAAGCTGCAGAGATAGTTGCAAAGCACTCCCTTAAGAGCCAGATGTATGAGCAGGATTTCTAGAAGTAACTCAGCTCCTCAATGCAAGAGACAGTTCCAGGCAGAAGAAGGAAAACTGGCTCTTACTCCAGACTGTCAAGATTCATGCAACATTGTTTAGACACTGCAAAAATAGTTGCCTCAAGCAAAGATTTTGGCCCATTTGAGCCAGAACAATTCTGTGACAGCCATTTAGCTGCCTCACTGCTATTCCAAAGAAAACTAAGATTTAGCATACTCTAAAGAAAAACCTCAATAATGAAGGGAATCAGAAAGCTACAAAGATTTTTTTTGTATGTGTTACATTCTGCTTTTAGAGAGCTGTGCAAAGCTGCAGCTGATCACAAGATTCTGTACCTGAATTATGCACAGCTGAAAATAGATGTTTACTTCGGTCAGACTGCTACTGCAGAGACTTCAGCTGTGCAGCTATATTTAGAGTAACAAAATGTTAATTAAGATCATCTCATTCCCAAGATCATTTCAGCAACGAAGCTAGCACAAAAACCATGCTCTGCACTCAACTACTGTCTTCTGACTGCAACATCTTGCTGCACAGCAGTTAACAGACAAAAAAATGACTAAGTATTTAGGCACCTTCGAATTAGTGTGAAAAAGCTATCATTGCTTCATATTCAAGACATCCCTAATTCACATGGTGATGATATTGTAAAGTCAACTCATTTCCAAAATATAATAAAGCAGCATCACATAAACTGAAGGACATTTGGTTCAAGCAGACTAACACTCACCAAGTAAACATGAATACATCTCCCACACAGAACCAGAGGTTAAAAGTTCTATAATAGCACTCGCATTTATTTTTTATTACACTGACTAGGGCAGTCTTACTCATTTTTCCATCACAAAAAGGAGTCACATGAATGGACACATTAACAAAGACCACCCAAGATTTCTACTGCCGAGGAAGTGCTAGTTGATTTTGGCTAATAAGCAGCAACAGTGACATCTAGCGCCCGCTTGACTTCAAGATACTGGATTATCAGAAAAATTCCTATCACCCTGTTATGTGTAAACCTTTATTTGCATAGGTAAGACATCGGGATGACTGCCATACTGCATCGGAATTCTGTTGTCGATAAGCTTCTACAGAAAATGTAGATCTACAAGAATTAGTTGGCAGGAAGACCCTGATCTCAGCACATCTAACTCAAATAATTCAGCGTACTGAACACATCGATGTTCTCATTTAAATAGTTGCAGAGTCTCAGAGGTAACACACAGCAAAAATAAGAAGTGCGTATGAAATTTAAATAATCTTCCATGCAGATTCATCCATAAAACAAACACAACTTTCTCTTCTAAAACGGATAGTCATGTGAGCAAACTCTGTCATTTTGGATGGCTATTAAGAAACTTACATGGAAATGATAAATTCTGAAAATGTAGTCCTGAGGTTTTGTTTCATTGAACAGTATGACAGTGAACGCTTCACGGTATATTTACATTAGCTTTATTAATAATAATAGATCTAATTTTCATGTACTTGAATATTCAAAGACTAAGAGACATTTACTTGCTAAGCATCTTCAGACACGCATAGATTTGAAGTTTTCCATAATGTTACATGTGTCATCTACCTTTTCCACTCTGCAGACTCAAGCAATCAGTAGAAAAGAATAAACATGCAACAGGGCTGTAATAGAGTAATTTTTCTAGACATAGTCCGAGATTTTTCTCAGCAAATAAAACACAGTGATTTGAAATTGGCTGAGAGAAAAAAAAGTTTTCAATCAAAGTGAGCAAACGAGACCTGAATACTTCCTCAACCGGCTCGATTTTGATGGCCTTTTTATTGGAATCAAGTTCTCAAAATCCAGCCCAATTTCTCCATTGCCTCTATAAAATAATCACTATATTACAGCCAGTCTTTCTTTGACTAGAAAGCTTATTGGATTCTTGAGCAAACTCTTGGAATTACATTTCCTGAACACCAACACACACAGAAACAAAAGTAAAGTTTAAAAAAAATTACCTGGGATTACAGTTAGCTGAAAGTAATGAAGCTTGTTTGGGTCGGGAAAATTCACTTTACATGTACCTGCAAAGCAAAGAAATAATTTACATCAGACAATTGTTTTTCCCACTGTTGGGAAAGCAAGTATATCATCTTTCATACTCTCCAAATTCACTCCCTGATTAATCCTTCCAGTCAAGTGATTTCTTCCTATACTTTGTCTCTAAGCGCCTCTTCGCTATATAGTTACAGGTCACCTGCAGTAAAGGAACTTCACTTCTTTGAGCTGTGAGGAAGCTTATTTCCTTTCAGTGAAAATGCTGTCTCAAAGACCTTAAAATGCCAAAGGATTTGGTCTTCTGTATATATACTAGCTACATGTTAAGATGACAGCATACATAATGAGCATCTCTTCCTTACAAGTTCTTTAATGGTAATGTGTGCATCTTAACATTTGATCATACACTGCAGTCTGCAAGAAGTCATGCCACCGCAGCCCTATGCTAATAAAGGATTATTTATACCTCTAAGGTATAATGAGATAGAAGCTTCACTGAAAGCCTCATCCAAAAGCCAGTGAAGTCTCCATTCAGCTGTCACATTGAACAAGTTTCTCCTGCATAACCAATTATGCATATCAACAGCAAAGGTTATAGAGCATCATTACAAACCAAACATTATGTTTTAATTCTCAGACTAGATGAATTTAAGGAGAATAGTGAGAATGAAGAACAAGTGTGGGGGAAAAAAAAAAGTAAAACATCAGTCTGATGAAATTAGTCAGTGGTTTCAGTTCAACAGATGCAAGTTCACAGCGTAACAGCCCTTTGTTCACATTTGATGACACAAACTAAGTTGCCTGCCCATGCACAAAACTGGCCTCTCTTGACTACGGCAGAGACAAGCTGTCAAGCTGGCACGAGAAGATGCATATATCCATGGATGCATTATTATCCATATTACGCAGCCTTTAGCTTCTTAATCCCTCAAGCTGGCTGTTCTTTTACTATTTAGTTCTTTGACTACAGAATCAGAGGTATAAACCCTATTTGCCTGAAAAAATAACCAGAACTGTAAGACAAACCCTAGTAATGCATTTGTATTATAGTAACTACAAACCCTGATACACGTTTCTCAGGTGTTCGTTATTCTATAGAAGAGCCTACACAAAGTTTAACAGAAGTTAAAATTACTCTGTGTAAAATCTCTATAATTGCCTTTAAGAAAGAAGAGCCTAAGAAAGGAAGAGTTCAGTAATGCCTCTTCCTGCCCTCCCTTTTTGCTGCTTCTGTTCTGTACACTGAAAAGCCTGATTTTTGGGCTCTGAGCATTGATCTGGATTTAGAATCATTAGCAAATAGAAGATGCTCATCAGAAGCAGCACTCAGAAGTTTAACCTGGAGAGAAAAAAATATGGTCAAAGCTCCCCTTAGATGGGGAAAGACTAGAAACATCACAAGCTACCTGCCAGCGTAATCAGAGAGAATATTCACTGCTTTTTCTTTGGAAGATAAGCATATGGGAAAGACAGTGTGAATGCACAGCACGGTAATAACCTACATGTACACTCTTGGTCTGCTGCAAGCAGCTCATGTCTCTTTCCCTACAGGGAAAACAGATTACTCTGAAACAGGAATGTGCACCACAGGAAGTTATGCAGAGCAAGTGATGGGCTCTGAGTGTACCTCTGAGCTTACCAGGCAATAACTTGTTGTGTTTGCCTGTATTCCAAGAACTCATGGCAGAATGATGCTGTTCTGGTCAATGCTTGAAGGGAAAAGGAGCTCAGCAACAACTCAGCTTCACTGTCAACACCCACCCTCAGCAACAAATACCAAGCAGTAGGAACTTTACTCCCCTTTATAAAAGGGCTTTGTGTTTTGCTGTCCATTACAGAACTAGGCTTTTTAAAGCTAAACAGCAGAAAATATTGTTTGATTTCTAACTATCTATCCTCAGCTTTAGAAGCAACAAGGCACTTACCCTGTGCTCTTAAAAGCCTATTTTAAAGTGGCCATTAATATTTTCAGCTTTTAACATAACATACAAGTCAGATTCCACAGCTAAAACCACATTATCTGGCCTTTTTTTTTTTTTAAGGAATATGGATTACTTTTTTAAAAACAACTTTTCATTAGTATTTTTGCTATTAACAAACCCATCAGCTTGCAGTGAAATGAAAAAAGCACTACGTTTCCAGAGAACTGAGCTATTTGGTCTTCCCCTAAAACAGCATCTCCTGTTTTGAAAATGAGAGAATGGAGGAAAAACAGGAGTGAGGCAGTAAATGCACTCTTCAGTTCCAGGTACCTTTGGGGTATTTTATGAGAAAATCTCCCACTCCACCATCAATCAAATTCTAGAGCCAAATGATCAATATTGCTTCCAAAGGACACTAATAAGTGATCCACCTCTCCACAACCCCTTAAGAGGGAGCAACAAAGAAAACCTGTTCAAGCCTGAGTGGCAGAGTTTTGCACAGTTTTCCCTAGAGTTAACAAATATCATCAGCATTCATACTTCAGTCAAAACATTCAGTTCAATGGCCCTTTTCCCCTTAAAATGCATGCCATTAAATGCTATACTTACAAGGTAAATTAGCTTCAAGTTCTGCAACCTCTGTTGAAAGAAAAAAAAAATACTGTTATTTATGCAAGCATAAAGCCATTCTCGAAGTCCAAATTGGCAGATCTAATTTAAACCACCCTGTAAATCAAATTTCACTTAAAAATATAATTATGCTGCACTGGAGGTTTACCTTGAAATTTCTCTTTAAGCCACACAATTCATTACTAAAAATGCTCAGCTGCCTTACCAACAATGCAAACATATCCTACTGTGATTAGGAGGTTCAGCTCTGTCAAGACTGAAGCACCAGGGCTTCTAATACACAGAGCACTGGCATTTCAAAAGGTGGCATTATCCAAACCTCCAAAGTTGTCTACATATAGCACTGAAATACAGAAAGCCATAACTCCACAGCTTGCAAAACACAATAACAGAAAAACCTCAAGAATCAGGGTATCAGTCCAATAATAAAAACAAACACAGGAGGTTCACAGCCTGCATAAGCATCACCACTCTCCAGCATCTAACTGCTAATGTTCTTCCACCATCAGCTTACAGACTCCCTCAGGTTACACACTGCTTTTGGGGAGAAGCCTCCGAGCACGACACCGTATACTGCATGCTTGGAAACAGCTACTGAAACCCTACTTCAGTAGCAGTGTCATACTAGACATTGTCCTGCCTGCGGAAGCCAGCATTAAGAGCACTGAAAGAACAGAGAAAGACAAACCTTCACTTCAAGCACCCAGCACAGCAACGTGCACAGGGAAGTGGTAAGAACAACTGCATCCATTGCACTACTCCCTTCCCTCAAAACCTCTGCACTGTTGAACAAACTCAGAGTGTTAAGATTTTTTGCTCCTGTCCCTGTTGGATATTTCCCCTTGGAGCACGGTTTGCTATAGATATGCACTCTTGTTCAATTCAGACTTCTTTTTATTTATTGTATTTCCCATGCATAAAACTTAAAAGTTATTCATAAAAGAAAGGAAGATAACCTAATTCAGTTGCATAGCTCCTAGGAAGGGAAATTTACTCCTAAGCCCTTTCCCTGCCACGCTACTTTCTCTGGAAGATCCCCTGCTTTCTCCCTCTTTTGTGTATTTTATTGAAGTCTTACCTTCAACTACCTGTATTTCACAGAAGTACAAATCAGATGCATCAAGATACCTCTCCCTTTTACTTCTAAAGTTCCAGGAAACCTAATCAAATGTATTTTTGCATTTCCTGTAGTCTTTTTTTCCACTTGATTTCTACCTTCGCTTTCTGGTCTGCACAGACACAGCTCATTTATTTGGGCTAACAACGTGTAAGAGATTTCAACACCAACTCTCAAAAACATACGTCTAAAGAAAACTGTAATTCAGTTTAAGATATGGGGAGTGATTTCTTGGCACAGAATCCAAACTCATCTCATCACAATTAAGAGCTCACTAACTCCCCAGAACTTTTCTTGCATCCATGCTTACCAAACCTAGCTGGTGTCTGCAACAAGCATGATGCTTATTTGACTCCCACCTTCCACTTGCTTGGCACAGCCCTGGTATCCCTGCACCTGCAGCCTACTATACCAAGAGAGAAAACCCCACCAAAACAGAAGCACTATGTTTCACACTTACCTAAAAAGTTCACAATTGCAGTCTTTAAAATCCCACACCGCAGCACTCGAGCAGCCACAGCTGATTTAACCAAAATTGTGCACCAAAAGACACGTGACAGTGGGAGCATACTTTTGCTAAAAGTTTTCAAAGAGGACTGTCTTTATAATATACCAAAAATGCAATTTCAGCTATAATCAAGGACTTTATTTTTACTTTCCTTTTCCGGTTAAAAAAGACAAGACGTAACCAACTACTGAAGGCTGCAGCTATACAAGCCCATTGTAAGAGTATTCCCCCACTCCTTTCCCTTTAAACTCACCAGCCTTTCATAGTGGGAGGCACTATCAGTCTCCACTAGATGGTAGAGTTTAGGACCTAGCTCTTATTTTAAGGTGTTGACTTCTTTCCTTATTGCTTTCTGTGCTTGTGTGTTGTTCAGCTTAATGAATCCTGCCTGCCCTTTGCTTCAATTCTGAGAAAAGGGCAAGCAGAGAAAAGGGAGACACCAAAGGACAGAGCATGTTCAAACCCAGCAATGGCCAGGCTTCAGCAGCTCTGCTGAGCCGGAGTCTCACTTCTGCCTCCTGCAAGGTTCAGTAGAGAGTTTACTGATCACCATAGCTCCTTTGAAGTGTGAAAAATTTCCTGTAATGCATTCACGCTTCTGTGTTTCCCTTTGTCTTGGCACAAGAATGAGCAGATTTTCATGTGAAAACATGAAAAAAGGTGCTCACACCCATAAGTACAGAAGCAGTGCTTGCTCTTTGAAGGTGTGCAAACACGTGGGAAGGCTATGGTAACTAATCCGCACAAAAGTTTTGTGAACAAAGGCAAGTTCCCTAAAATTAAGGTTTCTAATCAACTATGCAACAAACCACTGAAACTAAGAACAGAACAACTTATAAAGATAAAAAAGGCAGGTAAAGACCTGCTTCAATACTCTCAACTTTTAAAGTAACATCAAGTTATGAAACAGATGTTACTAGCGACTGTGCAACATAAACATTGGTGATTAACAACAACTAGCACATTTAATGGGCCAAACCTACAGTGTCTGTGAGTTTTCTGAATGCTAAGACTCTTTGGTAGTGACAGTCTTGACATGGAAATCATTTTTGTATTTTGCTGCTCAGAAAGCAAACATTTTGACCACATCATTCAAACTCCATTAGGATGATGATATTTTAAGTTATGTATTTTCTACATAAAGCAATACCACTGACAAGAATATTCTCCATAAGAAAATGCTCCTGTGCAGTCTGCCAACTTATTGGCATGGTTTGAGAGATTTGTAAATAAGCAAAATGTAGAAGCAACAATTAGAGCTCCAATGCACTGAACTTCCAAGAGCTCCAAAAGCCTCACTAAATTAAAGAACAAACTTAATCTCACAATCTTTCTGACCTCCTCTTTCAAAAAATGACTGCAACTACAGCTGAACAGTATAGAAAATCCAATTTGACTGCTTTTCATAATCAGTATCTTTGCAAATATTTTGCAACAGCACTCCAGAACTTCCATGGGAAGCCAGTGCTTGCCAATGCCTGCTCAGTGCTGGCTTAGCAGAGGTGCAGAAACACTGCAGACCATCTGAATTCCTCTCACAGGCAAGAGGGTTGATTGCCAAGAGCCAGCAAACCCAGGGGCTCTGCAAGGCCCTGCGCCCATGCTGATAAGCCCTCCCGCGTAGGTCCAAAAGGTCCTAGTGTAAGTGCAGACACATGCCAGAGCTTCTGCAGGGAACAAAATCGGGTGCATTCAGCCCAGACCCAGACTAGCTCCCGACCAGCCAGTCTGGTGTTCCCGAAACCTTACTTGATCTGGTGCAGGAATACACCCAAGTGGCAGGTATATTTGCAGAGTTCTGCTCTTGACCCAGTATATACTTGCTTGAACAGTTCCAAATGCTATTTTAAACCATAAAAAGAGTAAAAAGGCAAGAGTAAAACTTAAACCTACCACAGACTTGGAAGAGTTGAATGCAAACTGGTTGTGTCTCAGAAGCAGAGCAGGGGAAAGCTAAACCTAACACAAGCAACCAGAGCTATTTGTAAATGATTTCACAAACAATAACTCTCCCTACCCATGACAATTCTCAGGACACAAATAGGAACACATGCTCCTGACGTGCGTATAGGCATATGGTTTATGAGAGACCCACGTGAATGTTATATTCAGTAACGCACAGACTATAATCACGTTGTTCTGTCCCCTCCCCTTCCCCCACCCCAACAAGTCGGAATATAGAAGTGCTCTGTTTACTAGCCTGGCCACAAAGAGTCAGGCCATATGCTTCCCACTGGAGTTAGTTTTTAAGTACAGAAAATGGAAGCATTATTTCCTCAACTGAAATGAACGTTCTCATCCACAGCAATACTTACTTCTCTCTGGTTTTGTCCAAAAAGCCTCCCTCTCCCGTTTAGGTCCCCTGTTTAAAGGGCATCTTTAAGACTGCTAGAGATTAAGATAAATACCTTGACACTCTAACAAAACCTCCATTTTCTAAGTATTAATTCTAGCAGTATAATGCTGTTTGCCTCCTAATTCTATCCATCTATCTTTATAGCTTTCCCTACTTAGCTCCTCTGAACTGTACAACCATACGTACACATACTAGAAGTCAAACAAGCTGCCTAATACTGCCAGATTTTCGATGGAGTAAGAGATGCATATTTTCTCTCCGCTTCCAAATGTTCATTTTAAAAAAGACACTATCAAATCACATGCTTCAGCTTCTATATACTATTACAAAACTTTTTAGCCTGACACCAAAAACTAGAAAAAGCCATTGGAAATCTCTAACACTGTAACATAACAACTCATACTTCAGGTATGCTAAAAATAAGGGGCCTAAGAATCAAAGCAATACATTGAACCAGGCCTCCATTTGTCAGTGAAATCCTAGAAAAAGTCTCAGTAATAATTTTTCAAATTAGCTTCAATTCTTGTTGTGTCTTTTTTGCTTTACATTATCTATCACAGTTATGTTGCAAGCATTTTAGTATAAACTACTAGCTTCCTCTTTAATAAATATAAATCACTCATTCATCAAGCAGCTTTCCACTGTCTTCTTCCAAAATAAAGGATTTCATTGGGGGGGGGGGCTAAGAAGCATCACTGAAAAGGAAAAGCTTTTGTAATTTAAGTTGTGCAATGTACGGAAGTTAATGCAGTGTTTTCAAAACAATGCCTCAAGTAATTTCAAGAGTGTTAATGAAGGAAGGTTTTTATTAATTCTCAAAAAAAAGTATTTTTCCCCTCTCAATTTTCCTCACCTGCTATTTTGAGGAGGGATATTACCATACCCGAAAAAAGCAAATACATGGATTCTCATTTTTACTTACAATGCACATTTACCTCATTTTTATGATCAGTTTCCCACTTCCTTCTACACATGCACACCTGAAACATTTTCCAGTTACATAAATCTGGTTGTAAAACCCACAAATGTTGAAGACAACTGAGGAATAAACCATGCTAACTCATTTTCTTAGATATTAAGTTATTTCAAGCTGTCACAATCAAACTAAGCGGCACCAGTAATACAAAACTGAATGATGTTTAGGTGCAGTATAAAAAAGCTTTTTGAGGGATAACCCTTGTGATCAATAAGTGCATACATCGCTGCTACTACTGACATCCTGGCATGTTCTTTAATTCAATTTAGTAGTCACATTCATTATACAATGTTAAACTTAATAGTACTTTGACTTGTCCTCAGCTCCTTTCAAATTTTCAGAAAGGATCTGCCTTTCAAGTTCAGCACTGCAGGCTCAGAGCATCCTGCAGGAGCAGTCGTGCAGCCCCTATTCCTAACTTAATGAAGTTCCCCCTTAAAGATAAATTCAACATCAAAAATTGTCTCTGCAACACAGAACAAACTGAAAGCTGCTAAAGTAAGTGTACTGCTTGTTCCATTTTAACTTGAGTACTAGGTCTACAGAATTAGGGCCTTACTCTTCAACTAAGCCTATATTGAAAATTCAGTGAAAACAGAGATGCAAGAATAAGTCACACTGAACTTTTAACAAAGTGGTGCTTTATTAGAGCCTCTCTCCCTGCCAGAGAGGCAGCAAAGTCCCTTCAAGCACCATTTCTGTCTGCTCCTCCTTCCCACATCAGTATTTGCTTTCTGCCTTCTCCAGTTCACATTTCCTCTGTTTGATTTGTCTTGAAACATATTAGTCACTGCTTGGTCTCTCTCCAGTCCGCTCCTCCTTGGCCAGAAAGCCCCTCTCCAAGAATTGTCAGCCTGAATTACTAGTCCTCACCCTCCCACACCCTTAGACACTTCTGCCCTCAGTGATTTCGAAGTGGTGGATGTTTTCCAGTGACCTTCCAGGGTTTCAGATCAGAATTATCACTGTGCTCCTCACCCCAGACACATGTGCCCTGCTAACTTCCCAAATGTGCTCCACTAGTTGCTAAGATAATCAGCAGGGGACAGGCTGCCACCAAATCCTGTTTAGCAGCCATGACTTTTAACACTCCAGAGGAAAAACAGCTGGAAGAGAATATCCAGCTGTCTCAGAGTGAGTTACTTCCCTACATAAAAACTTCAGGGATAGAGGTTTTTCCTTTCATAATATGTCCATGAAGTAACTCAACAAAACAGCGCCCTGAGCCATGATTGGTATTTGAATATATAACAATACTGGACATGTAAGCAATCATAGGCACAGCTTAGAAAAACTAATGAAGGGCACCAGTATTTTAATAGTAACTTTTTGCATAGAAGTGGGGAAAAAAGCCTGTTTAACTTGCACCCATCACTAAAGCCAAGGACAACACCTGATGACACTCAGCTGATAGCTCGCACACGTCCAGTTTTAGTAAAAGTATTTCAAATGCCAACTTTGAATTTTCTTCTCATCCATATGGTGCAAATAGCTAACATCATACCTAAATTATCACTTATTTTTCCTACTTTAAGGCAATATCAGTTAGCAGACACATGGAGTTGGTCTATGCCAAATTTTTTAAATTTTGTAAGCATTGTCTACACTTATCAGTGGCTGGGGTCACGGTCATCTACCCCATAATCAAAATGTCATTGATCTATTTACCAGTCAGTGTACACAATACATTTGAGGACTGCAGGGTTATCAGTGTGACAACAGATCCTTCAAAGAGGATGCCTCCCTGGACAGAGGACTATCAACACAAAGAAGGCTGTCTTTAATTTACCTCCAGATAAAAAACAGACACTGTCTGTGTCTGGGCAATACCTCTAGTAAAATTGGCAGACATCTGTCTGCAGAATTTGTGAGACTATCACCAGTTCACTGTCGATCAGGAATAGGAGAGTATCTCTTCAGCACATCATCATCACTCAAGCAAGCAAACAGCTATCTGACCTTGGTTCATACACTATCACCAGCTCCCAGGGCCAGGCAGGATTTAGGGTATTGTGCCAAAAATCACCCTCAACTAAGCTTCCAGGACAGCCCACCATGTGTCTAAGCTGCTGTGGAGGATGCTGCACAGACCAGCTGCCCACTGTTCTCCTACTGACTCAGAAGCTATAGACTTATTTGAGGCCAAAAAGGATCCAGATGTGCTATGGAAAGAGCATAGCTATCACTGAGCTTTCTAATGTACGTGACCCACAGCTCCTTGTTCTTTCAACTCAGAGGCTTTACACAGTAGAATAAAACCACCACCACTGACACCGTTAAGAGGTACAACTGAACCAGCACTAGCCTCAGCACAACTGCTGGGGCAAAGAAGGACAGAACATGCCAGGCCTTTTCTCATCTCCTCCTCCACCTTCCTTACTGATCACCAGCATTTTTCTTTTTTGTAGAACAGACTATTTTTTAATTCACAGTTGCCAGGAGATAGACCTGATTGAGCCTTTCACCCATTCTGCAGCTGTCATCTGTTTGCTTGATAACTCCAGCCTAAACAAACTTCAGTAACAACTTCTACTTACAACTACTCCTACAGGCTCCCACCAACTTTGTTTCAAGTCTAATACAACAGCCTATTACAGTTTCATACAGTCAAGCAGTAAAAGGCATTCTCACTGTACATACGCCTTTAGCAGGCAGTTCTCTGCTCCCTATCAAACTCATTCCTGAAGATCTAGACAACCTGACCTAAAAAAACTGTCAACCTCAGAAGTCCATCTTCACTCAGGCTCTCTACAACGTAGATACCGGTTCAGCTCATCTAGCCTTAAGAGCTGGAGTAAGTTCTAGAGACTTTTGTAACTGAATGGTCTACATTTAGTTTAAAGTGTAGGTTAGAAGAAAATATCCCCAACAAGTCTTTCTCAGACTAACTATTAGATTTTCCCCTCACTTTCAGTGTAGTTATTCCGAAGTGTTCTACTTCTACCGTCAGTTCCCATTTTGGTCCAGAAACCATTCTAACCAGACTGACAGCCGCTCCTACAACTCTTTTTGGAGAGCCACATGACACAACTTTCACACACAATCAGATCATGATCCAGCACTCACTTGTCAGAAGGATGCCAGCAGTGACCTGCTTTTAACATTTGCCAGTCTGGGACTCAACTCGTTCAATACTTAGTCTGCACTGGTTTGCTAATGGTAGCCATAGCAATTACAATGTCAATACTAATTTTCTATACTTACATTCTTTTCTTCCCCTGCAGACATAGGTTAAGGTTTTAGTCATAAAAGTGAAGAATATGATTACTCTAAAGGTACAGTAAAATTTCTTATGGCACTTCACACCATACCAGGCGTTGTAGTTGAAGTGTATTTATATTACACTGCTATTTTCCCCTCAAGTCTACACTTGTAGGTTAATAAAAATCTCAGATTATATATATTTAGTAATTTGGCTTTGTAGCTTAGCCTGGTTAAAGAGCTTATTCCTCCTGCCTGATATCTTTCCCCCTCGGAATTGGAGTTAACAGAGGATTTCCAAACTGGACGTCTAAAGCAAGCTCTTTGCAAGCATTATCACATCAGGGTTTAAAGTGAATGAAAACTCCCTGTCCTTAGAACAATGCAAAGAGAGAAAATTGTGACGGTAATGTTCCTACAGTTTAGCTAAGGCACTTCCCAGTGCACTGAGGCAGCAGCATTTGCAGTGGAACCTTACTCTAGTATACACTTATATGGCAGAACCTACCCTAATTTGAGAAAGCCATAGGTAACACTATAGTTAAGCAATGTCATTCAGATAGTGCCAGTCTCAAGCCATTCTGAAATAAGACCAGGAAATGAGCACAATTCGTTTGACTGGCATGAATCCCAACCGCAACAGCTTGCGCATCAACAGTAGTATATTCGCTATCAATCATTTTTAGTAGAAACATCAACCTTAACAACATATTCCTTGCCACTAGATCAAGCTGCACAGCTCGAGCATTACAACACTCAACTATTACCCGAGGGAGTAAACCTGAGCTTAAGCTCATAGTAACTGCAAAGTGTCAGCACCTATGGATTTTTAAATATAAGATTATCTCAGCTACAGAAAAAATCAAGAGCAAGAAAGAGCTATCCCCGATTTTACTATAAAATAGTTTAATTATTGTCTCACAAACTACCTCATTTACTCAGAATTGCCACAAAGTAAAAGTTTGGTGGTTTTTTTTTTTTTTTACCACCAATGGCGAGCCAGCTAGTAACAACCTACAGGAGCCTTCATAGAACAGACCATATCGTACTACAAAAATGAGAGCTGGTTTTTTATTCACTACTTCATATTCAGCTTCCAGTGACTCAGGCCTACAAAAAATATCTCTTTGCATTGATTTTTTAAGCTTTTTAAAGTTTATTGCCTCTGATCTATACAATTAAAGACCACTGGAACACTGATGTTACTTTTCGGACTTTCTTTCCTGTTACAGGCTGTTATGTTTTTGCTCAAAAAATACCTTCCTGTCAAGTCAATTCTGATATTCTCCTCCTATGTATTTAGTGACACTTATATGACAATTTTTTATCATAATGTTTTAACTGATGACACAGTTCCCAATGATGGATTAAGTTTTCAGCAAAGTAAGGAGGAAGCTTTTTATGTTTTCTATTATTCAATGAAAATAAGTGTCCTACGGGCAAAGAGCTGTTGGAGATGCAGTGTATGCCAATATATACCCTACAGTATAAATCCTGAGGTAAGTCACAAGCAATTTTAAAAATACTTCTGGAAATCATTTTATATGCAATTTAGTACTCTTTACCGGCAACACACCTGCAAACTGTAAATCCCAAAATATTTAAATATAAATTCCTTTCACCTTTAACAAGTAATTTATCTCGAACAGACACCCTCCGAGTTGAATCAGAAGGTGGATTGGATGCACGGGGTCCTCTGACACCATCATCCCGCTTCAACTTGCTTGCCAGAGTTAGCATTACTGCTGTCTTCAATCTAGAACACAAATATTAGAACAAAGTCAATTACCAAAACTAAAGCACTAGGAGGGGGGGAAAAAAAAGTACAAAACCAAGTAACAGTTAGTTCCTTATTCAATAACTATCACCATATTCTTAGCAGTCAAAGAATATGATATATATAGTTAACATGACTGCAATCAAACACGAGGATGGCCTAGAGTACTTGGAAGAATGAGAGTTTGTTTCAGATGCAAACACCAATAGAGTTACAGTACGTCAAGCCAAGAGGAAGTTCAATTTTGCTGGAGAAAGGTCAGACTTTCATCATTGTTTACAATCCAATTTCACTGCACCATCTACCAAAGTATACCACTGCTTCACATTGCTCCTTCGAAAGAACTGATGTGAAAATACCGCTGCCAGATCCTTGGCCAGACAACCTGCTACAACCATTCTCATCCACGCTTCAAGTGACAATATTCAGAGCTACTTTTTGGCTGGTCAAAAAAAAAAAAAAAAAAATGTTCCATTACTGGAACAATTCTCTAACACTAGGAAGCGAGCTTTGAGTCAGCTACCAGGAAAGGAAACAGATTTAAACTGCAAATAGTGCAATTATCTATGCAGCTGCACAACAGTAACTCTTCACAGTGCAAAGCAACAGTGGAGAAAGTTACATATGGAGACTTGATAACTTAAGAGATTTTTTGCTGTGTCAGTCCTCCGCTACAGAAGATAACTGCACTGATAAATAAATTACAATAAAAGGTGGACAGAATACCAAAGTCATAAAACCAAAACATTCAGTCTGTCGTGGCTTAATAAATTTTGACACTACTCCCAGTTGAAGGCAACTGATTCTTAACAGCTTGGCCAAAACTGACATAATGCTGACAAGATCCATACCCTTTAGGCCCCACCACCACCACTAAAATGGTAGGAGGAATGTTTATCCTTTAGCAATATGAGTTAATTAAACAAAACAAAGGCAAAAAACTTGTAAGAAGTCAGCATATAGTCTTTACATGAGCTAGTTTGCATAGAATACCAGACAGGTATGATGCAGCAGTTACCAAGACATGAAACAGATGCTCAGGTAACATCAGCTCTCAGAGTATAAAATGGAGAATCAGGCAAGACATTCATAAGGCAAACGATAAAGTCCGTAAATCACTAAGATGAATACAATCACACTATAAAATAACAAGACTTGATACAAGATTTCTCTCTGTCAGCTTCAGCTCTATGTGTCTTGATGTTTCTTTCTTGTAAGCAAGCCTGAAGCAGGTCCACTGCAACAGCAGTTACTTCGCTGGTTCGTTTGTTCTTACCCCAGAGAAAACGAGATAAAGCCTCTGACCTGCCAATCTAGTCACTACATCTGTAAAGACAGCCCTGTTGCTTTCCCAAGGTTGTGAAAAAGCTGATAGATTTATATCAAACATCAAGCCAACACCAAAATACTGGTGAAGGGGCAAGAAGAAGAAACAAAACAACGGACAACACTTGGATGTTGAGAAGAGCATAACAGATAGGTGAGTAACAAGGTTTTAAAAGGAAAGCATATATTTCACAATAGTACCTAACAATATGAAACTCCGGTAAGATCTACAAGAAGGTCAAGTTCTCTAAAGTTGATAAGTATGTATCTTAGCTTCAAGATCCAGATTTAAAAAAAAAAAAAAAAAAAAAAAAGAGTAAAATTCAGGGCAAATGTAAATCCAGCTTGCTCAACCAAAACATTCACTAGGAAGACTAAGCAGACAAAACAGTCCTTTTTACCTTGGAGAAAAGAAAGACAACAGTGGGTTTAAAATAAATAAATAAATAAATAGGGAGGAGAGGGAGTAAGGGGGTCTGGGAAGTAGTGACACAGGGCCCTAAAAGAAAAAAAAATAAAAAAGAAAAACTGTAAACTGCAGGCAACTCCCCCCCGCACCCCCCCCCCCAAAAAAAAGCCTTTTAGGTGCCAAGTCCAAATAAAATCAACTTCAATGAAAATTAAATACCTTTATAGATCTGTTTCCTCACTGCTTGTCCTAGAAAACTAGAAAAGAGCGGGGAAAAGAGATGATTCGCTCCAGCTAAACCCTGAATTTCAACAACGGAGCACCGGGAGGAAGCACCCAAAACTTGCTCGCCGCACGGGGAAAGTCGGGCGCTACCACTGCGCGACAGCCCGGAGACAGTGGGAGGGAGGGGAGCTGGGCTTATTGACAGGGAAGGGCAAGAGAGCTCCGGGATTTCTCCAGACCCCTTCGGAGCGGGGGCAGCGGGGCCGCCCCGCCGCGCACCGCCGGTGCCCGCTCCCCGCGCCGCCGCTACCGGGAAGCCCCTCCGCGGGGGGCAGGGAGGATGGCTGGGTCCCTGTGGAAGCGGTACGACCCTGCTGGGCCAGGGGAGCAGTTCCGGAGGTCCGGCGGGGTCTCCCCGCGGTGTCGCCGGGGCCCCGAGGCCTGGCGGGCCGGGGCTGCCCTGGGAGATGTGGGGGCACCGGGCTGGGGAGGGAAGGGGCCGGGCCTGAGCCGAGGGCGCTAGCCCCGGCCCGGGGGGAAGCGGGGCGGCCCCCACTTACCCGAACGCGGCGTCAGGGCCCGGCTCCCGCGGCCAACACCATCCCCGGGGCTGGCCCGGGGCAGGGGGCGGCGGCACGGCTCCTCCCTCCCTCCCTCCGCGGCAGCTGCGCCGGAAGCGGGCAGCGCCGGGGGCGGGGCTGAAGCCGCCGCAGGGCGCGCGCCCTTCAACAACAGCTTTACCGGCAGCGCGCGGGATCTCGCGAGAATTGGGGGGGGGTGCCCGTCGAGTTCTCGCGAGAGTTGCGGGAGGGGGCGGCCGTTCGCCCCCGGCAGGGCGGCGCCATTTTGGGGCGCAGTGGCTGCCAGGGAGCGGCGGTGCGGCCCTGTCAGCGGAGGGGGCTGGCGGGCCCTGGCCCCGTCCCTCCCGGGCGAGGGGTCTCGCTGTGCCGGAGGGAAATCAGCCCCCTGCCAGCGGGAAGGGCCGAGCCCCGGCCCAGAGCACAGCCTTCCCCCAGTCCCAGTGTTGCCTTCTGCCATCCCCCTTCAGGGCCATGGAAATGCGGATTGATACGGCTACAAAATTAATTACACTGAGTCACCGGGGAGATGTGATAAATGGCAACATCACGAGAGGGGAAAAAACAACAGTCATCAGCATGATGTCAGAATGGGAGCTTAAATGCCTGCTCACTGTAGACTTTGCATTAGTGCCTGCTTAAATTAATTCACTTAATCTGTACATTCCAGCACCGGATTAGTGGAAGCAATGGTCATTCAGATTAAATGAGTGTACAAAACTGATCGTAAGAGTGTATTTAATATTGGAGAGTAAATGACTTTGGTTCATGACTCCGGACTAACTTGACCAGTTGAATCTTCAGAAACTCTTTTCACGATCAGATCAGATCAGACCCTCAACCTGTAGAACTTAAATATGTGCATACCTTTAACAAGGTCTTCTGTGCATTAGCTTCCGATGAATAAGGGAACAGAAGTTAAGCCGTTAGAGAAGCATCCAGGCTAGAAGGTTTGATAAAGCAAAGCTAGAGACCAGACACAAGGCAAGTTTGGCAGACAGCTATTGAAATACGCACTGCGTTCTAAGCATTCACTGGAATGATATCGCTTCCCCTTCACCACAAAAAGACTGGAATTTATCTTGGTCGAATCCAGTTAAGCCAGCGCAGAATCGCAACTCGGAGGACTTAAATTGTCTTAACCCTTTCACAAGCTTAATGCAAAAGATGAGCACCCAGTTGAATTGGATGAAAAACATTTGCCTTTTCCACCGTTCTTTGTAGCAACAGCCTGTCCACTGCAAATTGCTCATGCTTTGGGTTTCAGCTGGGAAAAAACTGTAACCAAAAGATGAAGAAAAAAATAGTATGTGTTTAGAATAAGCTGCTCTCCGCTCTCTGGCTTCAGCAGGGTAGAAGGCAAGAGGGGAATTAAAAAACAAACCCAGTGCGTGTATATATGCCGACGATGGCTAGAAACAGTGAACATGGCAGTCCTCCTTTTCCTACTCTGGCTCTGTGGCTATGCCGCATGGACACACCAGCTGGGATATTTAAAAATTGACAACTTTTAAGAGGAAAATCATCTCAAAAATTATCCGAAACACTAAATCCTAGGGGTTTTTTCTGATTACAGATTAATCCAAATGCAAATTGATCCAAAATGAGCCCATCAGCTAGCTGTAGAGATGCAGGAGACAGCCAGGACCCTGACGGGGCACCTCACACCAGAGGGTACATCTCTTCAGACCTCACCGCCTGCCTCCTCCCTAGCTATGTCATGGCAGCGGGTCCCTTCTCCTTTACCAGGTGGATGGGTACTCTGTTTGTGAGCGACTCAGACGCCAAGTGTCTTAGAAAAGCCTCTGTGTGATTCTGCTTCCAGATTCCCATGCCGGTGCAGCTGGGAACCGAGAAGATGGCCTGAGGATAGCTGTACTTCCAACAGCAATCAGCCAAAGCTGTTTCACACTCTGCAGCAGACTATGGACCCTACAACGCAATTTCGTGATCCCATCATAAAGCTTGCTGGGGCATACTGGGGTAAACAAAGGTTGCAAAGTCAACCTCAGCACTGGTATTCCCCAGCTCCTTTGCCTTTACAATAGCAACGTCCTGGAAATACAAGTTTGAATATTCAAGATACTGATGTATGTTTTGCTTTTGCTGATATTTTTTTCTCTCCTGAAGGGCACTGCCCACTACCAAAGTCCAAAATTCAGTGAGCAGGCCAGAGTCACAGCAGCGTTACTGTTAGGCTTAAAATGCCCTACCTTAACAACAGCTAAGCTGCTCTTTAGAAAAGTCAAGAAATCTGCTTCTATTTTATCTTCAGGTATCACCAGCCACCCTTCCTTTTGCTGTGGTACAGCAGTTCAGTTAATATCTGGTCACTGTGACCTGTGCTGGGATTAATAAAATGTTTTTATGAGCCAATTCATAAAGGTGCTGTCAACAAACTGCTGCCTCCTCTAAAGACTAATTAAAGCCAAGCCAATGCTGTCCAGCATAGGCTGTAACAGTGTCAGGACTCCTTGCACCCTCTGCCAGTTCCTGTTATTAGTGATGAGCGAAATGCAGCATCCGATGTTCAGTGACCTTCTGGAACTACTTAACAATTTCAGTTTACAATGGCATGAAGAAAAGTCCTTGAAAATCAGATTAATCTAAACCCATGGCCCGGTTATGCTTTTTCTTCAGACAGTGTTGTTGTAAGTCTAGACAGAGAGACAGCAGCGCTGTTTACTGGAAGCAAGAGTCTCCTGTTTTACTCTGGTCCCTCTCTACCCGCACAACATCTAGTCTGGGAAAAATGAAGTGAACATGATGTATAGACACAAAATATGTATCATAAGGCATACATGGCATGCACGCACACTTCCCACTGCCACGTTTTCTCAACTCATGTTTATTCATTCTTTTGTTTCGTGTTTGACAAGGGGTTTTTCTCATTCTCTCACCTCCTTTTATCACTTAGGCTCAAGGAGTGTGGTGTAAGCTACTCCTGAAGCTGATCTCTCAGTCATCCACAAGTGAGGAGACCAGGATCTTGAGAAATACTATGCGCTTACAGAGAGTTTCACAAGTACCAGCTATCTGGGGCAAATTCAAACTGCTCCAGTGAAAACTTTCCTGGTGGATACCTGAAATCAGGCACTACGCTGCATGTTGGAGGCATCAGAACAAGGTATTTCCAAAGGTCCTGCTGAAGAGGTGAGAGTCTCAAAGGTTCAGCACCTAAGGAAATAACCACTGGCGAGGATAGTTTGTAAAGTAATTTCATAAAGTTATAGCTCTATATCAGTTAGTACTTAAAAACACTAATGAGTGGTTGAAAATTGTTAATAGTTAAAACCCACTTTCAGTCGATGCATACAGGATGGAGTATTTTGTTTTCCCATCACTGTGTCTCTGACCTGGCAAGTATTTCATGGTTCATATAGCAAGAATTTGAGCAGTTGCAGACATCACCTGGTGCAGCAAACAAAACCAAGATTTCTTCTCTGTTGGATTTCAGGCAATTACCCAGCCATTTTCCATTACCCAGCTGTGACTGTTTTTAAAGCTGAAGAAGATGAAACAAGCATCTTGCATTTAAACTATGCCACCATTTAAAGAGTATTTATGTCTTCTTGTGTCCTTTTCTCATGCTTTTATTTAACACGTACGTCTCTCCGCTGGGAGTGAAGCAGAGGAAGTCTGCTTTTTGTTAAAGTATCAGCTCCTGCCTTAATGAGCACTTGTGAAGTTCTCATATTGTCGGGAACACAGAGAACCAACCATTATCCTAACTCCCTCATGGGCTCTCTAAACACAACTTTTCTATGCTCTTACTTTAAAAATCCTGGCTCTATATCCAGACACATTCCATCTGCTGAAAAATAAAGTAGAACTCCCTGCTGCTCACGTTTCGGTCCCAGAGTTTGCGATCTCCGAAGAGATGCTAGTTCTGCTTTTGTACTCAAGTACTCAGCAAGCCAGGACAGCTGGGATCATGCATTTTGCCTACAGAAAAGCAAGAGAGAAGACCTTAATGGAGCAGGCCACATGGTTTTAGGCCTTAAAACAGGGGCAGGTTAAGGATATATTTGGTTTTTAAGATTCTTTTTCGATAAGGGATCTGATTTTAAATACAAGGATAAAAGCAACGTGGTATGGCACAATTTGCAGTGTTTAAACAGTGAAGGAAGCCAGTGAGCGAGCAGGACTTTCTGGTCTGGCAGAAAATGTGCTCACTAACAGTCTTTGCTTTCCTTCCCTTGTTTGTTTCTTTGGGTTTAACCTGTGTTGGCTTTCTCCCCTCCCTCTCTTAAACAAGAGCGTTCCGCTTTTAGGCTCAAATCATTAGAGACTGACCTGTCACACCAGACCTGAAACGGGCTTTGGCTTATCAGAAGGAAGAGGATGTTGTGCGACAGTAACTATGGCAATGGCGCTTGCAGTAACTTAGCTGCTAGTGCATGTCCATGTAGCCAAGAAAAAGTAAATATCACTGATGTGAGGCACGTGAGATCGTCGCCACGTATAACACTTCGCCTCCCACACACTTCAACGTGCATCTGCTGCAAGCCATTTGGAAGATGAGAAGACTGCTGTAATTTCATTGTGGTCACGATGGCAATATCAGAGCATTTTTCCACCTAGAGCTTTATTAAAATCATATGAAAAGGGGATCTCAAGAGTTCTTGCAGTAACAACTGGCTTCCCATTAGTCGATAATTGTGCATCACTGTGGACAATTTGTAAGCAGAGCTCTGAAGGAGGAACAAGCCAAGAGAAGAGGAAAACAGCCCCATGGGCTCTGTCTCATGATGATTACCAAGCGGCTGAGATTTGATGTATACTTTATAACAAACAATCACACAACCCTCTGATGAAAATCAGCGTAAGTGTTTGACTGCTGATACTGCAGAGACTGCATTGACCTGGAATTCAGCTGCTGCTTCCCCCGGGCACTGCTAAAACCAGAGAACAAAACACCAGAGCAGTACTCAAAATCAGATTAGAAAGCCAGGTTTTGCCTGTGGGGCGGGGGGGGGGGGGGGGGGGGCCGGGGAAAGCCAAAAGCCCCACACTGATTTTGTTTGTTTATTTGGAGGCCTGGCTTTCTTGCCTAGACAGTCCTAATCTTGACTTTTTTTCTTGGCCAGAGTAATCCTCTCTTTCCATCTCCTGAAGCATAGTCTGCCTGTAGGACTTCACAGCCATGGAGGTCACAGCCCCCAGTGACAACCTGGACTTTGGAGCTGGGGTTAAACTATGGAGGAGACAGCCCAGCACCACGAGAGGGTGTTATGTTTTCAGCTTTTGGCTTGCTTGATGATTAACCCAGAACCATTTTTGTCCTTTAAAAAGAGATTCTGGTTTGTTTTCAGCAGGGCATGCCTGCCCCTAACTGTCTGTGAAGCAGGTTTTTAGTCCATCCCCTAATCTGTTACCCATAAACATCCTAATGGCCCACATCTATGTACCAACATGGTGTGACACGTTGCCTACAGCCGTGAATCAGTTAGGATGGTCAAAACAGGTGACTGACACTGCACTCTGTTGAGATGACAGTAACCAAAGCAAGTTTTAGGCAGCATTTTGCAGGGATGGAAGGCCAAGTAGTTTGAGACTACAGGCATACCCGGTAGCACTGGTGTGCAAACAGGGTGTTTGGGATTAACTCTGACTCTTTCTTGCACCTACAAAGCTACACTATAACAGACAGTGATCTGGGAAGCCCCCAGCTCGTCAGCTTTCAGGGAGGGAAACATCCTTTAGAAATTTAAGGAGCAACGGATAGCACAGGGACTGAGAGCTCCTTCGCTGTGATGGGTTGTAGACCTGTCTCTTCCTACGTAAAATGATTCCTTGTGGACATAGCACTTGAAGTGGTATCAAGAAAGCATAGTCATGGTCCTCCATCCCAACCCAGACACATCCTCCCAGAGAAGAGACCATGGGGCAAACAAGGAACCAGGAGTGACTTGGAGAAATATTTATACAGCACATCTGAACTTTTCTCCGTCATCTTTTTTCATTCCAGCATTTAGGGATGGGACCATTATCTTGGACCTGTGAAGGCCAACACCTTTTCTCAGAGCTTTCCCATAAACCAGCTGGAATTCGCTTATTACTTTGACGGCTCAGTCATACTCTAGCAGATGCAAGAGGCTGTTTCTTAAAACCTGAGCCTTTAAATGCCTGCACCAAAGGTATTTCAATTACTACATTTTCCTGACACACCTCCCATTTCTGGCAGGTTTAGCATAAATCTCAGCCTTCTGTTTCGTAAAACTACAGTTTTTCCTTCTCAAAGGCTTGACTTATCTGTCAAGTCTATCAGTGCTGGGCCCAAAGATTTCAGGCTTTTATCTGAAGCAACTGGAGACAGAGGGGTCTGTGCAGTGGAAGGAGTGATCATCCACAGAGAACCACGCACACCTGCCACCCCCTCCCTGGCGGTCTCGGGGCAGTAAGGAGCAGCTTTCTGAGGAGAACATAGAAATCAAACAGATTTCTTTAATAAAAAAGAAAATGAAGAATACCCTGGTACAGGACATCTTCCCTGGAGCCAGAAAGCTGTCCCGGCCCCATCCGAAACCACTTCTGTCAAAGCACGAGTGCAAAGGGAGAGTCAGGAGACATGGGTTGCTGAGGGAAATTCTCTGGAGATGGGGGAAATGGTTCAATCATGGCTACAAAGGTGACAGCCGAAATGAGACTTCTGGAGTGCAGAGGAAGCAAGTCGTTACTAATTCAGGCAGCAGTCTGGGGTCCCAGGAGCCTTCAGCAGCTATCTTTTGGCCTGTTCCTCTAGTCCAAAGTCCTGGTTTTTGCATTAAAATGAGTAACCCATCAGTCACTCATACATCTGCAGCTGAAGTCATCTGCAGTTCAAAACGAAGGTTATTTTTCAAATAACCTTTTTTGTCAAAGCAAATTGAGAGCAGGCGGATCTCACTGAACACTCTGTCCCCGGATGGCAACACGGGAACATCACAAAATGATTCCCAGTATGATTGCTGATAGACAGGAATTATTATTTTTAATTAGGAACAGCACCAAACAGGAGGAGAAATTAAAACATCGAGAGCAGCAGTATCTAGTGTAGTAGAAAACAGTATGTTCCCGTAACACCAGCATCAACTCATTTTCCTGTTCCTCGGAGTGCCAGGCATCCCCAAGAAATGCTCCCACTAACAGGTGAGAGCACATTTATTCCTTACGTATTATCAACCTGCATTCTGGTCAGAGGGTTTGGAGCAGAAGTTTATGACCCGGGAGCGTATAACATGATCCATCAATAAAACTCAGCTGTCATTTTTCTTGATTTGCCAGCAGAAATGTCATCTGCAACGTGTTAGGCAACGCTCCCTGTGAAGCTGCAGAGTTTTTGCCACTTGGGACCGGTGTAAAGAAGGCTGAACTGAAAAACTCCCAAACTCCACTGTCTTTTCTGTAATTTGGTAAACAATTCCCCTTCTTATTCCATAGAAGCACAAAACTGTGTATATACATGAAATAAAAACAACCCTGCCAAAATAAAACACGATTTCATAAACGGTTCTTGGAGGGAGAAAATGAAACGGATCTCACCAGTACATCTTAGCCACGTCACTCATTGCAGGACCAGGATAGTTAGATAATGTTGAAAGTACCACAGAAACCTCAGCAGAGAAGAGTGGCAATCGGGTAGTTTGTTACTGCCTTACCTTAGCCAGACATCGGAAGGGTAAAAGGGAGACAACTCGTGGGTTGAGATAACAGTTTAATAGTTGAAATAAAAGAGAACAGTTAAATAGGTAAAGCAAAAGCTGCGCAAGCAAACAAAGCAAAGCAAGGAATTAATTCGCTACTTCCCATCGGCAGGCGGGTGTTCGGCCATCCCCAGGAAAGCAGGGCTCCATCACGCGTAACGGTTACTTGGGAAGACAAAATGCCATCACTCCAAACATCCCCCCTTTCCTTCTTCTTCCCCCAGTTTATATACTGAGCATGACGTCATATGGTATGGAATAACTCTTTGGCCAGTCTGGGTCAGCGCCCCTGGCTGTGCCCCCTCCCAGCCCCCCATGCACCGGGCAGAGCATGGGAAGCTGAGAAGTCCTTGACCAATATAAGCGCTACTTAGCGACTATTTAGCGGTACTTAGCATCGCCATTGTTCTCGTCCTAAACCCAAAACACAGCCCCATACCGGCTACCAAGAAGAAAATTAACTCTATCCCAGCTGAAACCAGGACAGTAATAAAAAAAATAATTTATGCAGGGTGTCTTGAGCAACCAGGGCCCATCACTCCGGCAGAAGCAGGTTAAGGCCAGCTGCAAAAGACAAGGACAACAACATTTCCCCACTTTTGTGCCTTAGTATGAAGCACAATTTGGAAACAGAAGGGAAAAGGAAGCTTTTTATCCTCCCCATCAGCAACGAGGTCTCATTTCGACAGCGTCCTTGCAAAGCCTGAGCAGGATGAGCGGGCGGTGCCTGGGACGTACTTCGCGACAAGTGTTTATGGCTCACGTCCCTGGCTGTCTCTTTGTGGGAAGCCGTGGCCACGCTGCAGCTTGGCTGCTGGTAGCTCAGTCCCAACCCTGCAACCTAAAAGCAGCAACCTTAAAATTACCCCAGCCCCAAGTGCCTGAGGGCTCCCCTGCACTCCTCTCCTTCCTGCCACCAAAAGCTGTGCCTTTTGGGTCCCCGGGCCTTGGGTAGGCCCTGGGTTCGGGTGCTCACTCACCCCAGGTGTGGCCATCACACATACACGTGGCCACTGTTGCCAGCTCCCCTCCCCTGGTGAAACATCTGAGCTGAGAAAATAGAGATTGAATGAAGTTTGGGTCTGCTCACGGGTCCTTTTCCTCCTCTCCCTGCTGGGTGCCTGCCTTCCCAGCTCCTCGCTCGTCCTGACCTCTAGTTTGGTGGTTAAATCATTCAGGGATCTTCTGAGAGTCCCCAGCATGTCCAAACCCGGAGGCTCGCCCAGCCCATACCAGGATGAGAGCATCACGTTAGGCTGTAGGCTCCTCCAGGCTTCGTGCCCTGGTGTGCACCACCCAGCATGGGCATCCGTCCTGGAAGAGGGTGGCCAGCAGGCTCCCGTCCCGCAGTGGGCAGGGACAGCCCCAGCCACAGGAGCATCCCTCTGTCCCCACAGGCAAACCCCGGGGGGGCAGTCAGGGGGCACCCCCAGGCAGCTGGAGATGGACATGAGTGCCAAAGGGTTGCTAATTTTCAAATGCTCAAAATTCACCTCGATGTCCTCCCTCACCCCTCCCACTAACTCGCTTTTCTGAAGGGATGAAATAACAAAACGTAGTAAAAACATACGATGTCAGCTTGTCTGTTTACAGTATCTATTTTATTTCTCTTATTAAATAGCACATAAAAAAATAATTTATGCAGGCAAATATACATAATATACTCTGTAATAAATAGCAGGTAAAAAAATAGATTTCCTTAAAAACAGTCAGTGTTTTGAAAACCAGCAAAACAAAAATATCCAATAAATACAGTCATCCCCATTGAACAGCATCTTTCAGGAAAGGCATTTCTTTACCTCTTCCCAAGTCATTTATAAATACACAATAAACCCCAATAATTTAAAAGACTGTGAAAAAAAAATTGCTCCCTGAGCTCACATAAATAAGAAAAATGCTTAAATGGGAAATACAGTCCAGCGATGCAATGAAAATCATTTTTCCCGGTCCTCGGGGCATCCTTCGGGGCCAGTGAGCACGGTGCTGCGCTGGCCGCGCTGCCGGCAGGGGCTAAGAGCATTGCTCCCGGAGAGCCGCGCAATTCAGGTCATCCAGCACTTGGAAGACGTGGATGATGGCAGAAGCCTCCAGGCAGCTGGTGGTCTCCTGCGGTGGGGAGAAGGGATGGGTTAGCACCAGAGGTGGTGCAGTGGCCCCGTGCAGCCGTGCGGTCACTAGCACCCTGAAACCCCCTCGCCCTGCTGGCCTGACTTACTGTTTCCTTGGCCACCTTCAGCTTCTCCAGCCAGCGCCTCAGTTTCCCGGAGGGCTGATGCGAAGCAGCCTCGCTGGCCGTCTGCAGGGAAAGCAGCTGCGTAAGGACCGGCGCTGCCCCGCGGCGCTGCCGCCAGCACCAGGGCCGCTGAGCCAGCACGGGGCCGGCAGGTTTTGGGGGGGGCACTCACACAGCCTCGCAGGTCCTCCCGGACTTGGGTGAGGAAGGCCAGGGACCGCTGGCGCATCTCGGTGAACACGGGGGCGGCGGGGAGCCTCAGCATGTCGATGACAAAGTCCAGCTCGGCTTCCACCAGAATCACTCGGTCGGGCACCTGCGGGCGGGAGCATCCGGGTTAGGGACCCAAAGCGCCAGGGCTGGCCGCGGGCTGGAGGACGGGGGTCTGGAAGACCGGCCCGGGGGTGTGGATGGAGGTGGGACCCACTGATGGGAGGTCCTGGCTGGAGGGGGTTGTACCCCCTTTTTACAGCATCGCCTCGCCCTTACCGATAGGTCTGCTGTCTTCCATCTCCGATGGAAGGGCCTGGTGTTGCATTTGTGGTCCGAATGCCGCATGCTGTCATCCTGCAAGCATAAACCAAGAGGGAGACTGAAAAACTGTCATCTTGACTTTTGGTGATGTTGTGCAACCCCCATCAGCCTTGAGGAGTTTGAAACCAGGACGAAATTTGGCCCAGCATCCTCCTTGTCCCCAGATGCCCTTGGAAAACATCCTCCTTGTCCCCAAATGCCCTTGGAAAACATCCTCCTTGTCCCCAGACTGCTGCAGAAAACATCCACCTTGTCACTGGGGGTCTCGAATTCAGCATCCCCTCTGCCTTGCCCCCCACCAGCCCACAGCCCCCCGTTGCCAGTGGTACTCACAAACTGAGACTTCATCTTCCGCACAGGCTTCAGCTCGTGGGGCACGAGGGACTCGTACTTGGACAGACCGCAGCCCTTCTTCAGGGCGCCCTGGGGGAAGGCGGCGGCGAGGCTGGCCCCCAGCGCCAGCACAAGCAGCGGGGTGAAGCCAAGGCACAGCATTTTGTCGACGAGAGCCCGGCGGTGAGTGGGCGACGATGGGGCAAGGGGGCTGCGATGCAAGAAGGTGGAGAGGACAAACCGGAGTGCTCCGGGCCGGATCCGCTAAATCCCTGATGTAGCGTTGCCTGGCAGTGCTGCGGCGGGTGGCTCCTTGGCTGCGGGGCTGCTGGGCTGGCGGACGGTCCCGAGGAGCTGCTTTGCTTGCTTCGCCTGCTTCGTCGTGGCTGCCTCGCTGCCCCATCTCCCCAGCTTTTATGCTGCCTGCCTGACATGATTACGCTTTCAGATTGGCAGGAAAATCCGCGGCCTGGTGGCTCTGGAAAGAGGAAAGCGAAAGCGGCAGCGGAGGGAATCCCGCTGCCGCAGGTGCGGCAGGTGTGGGCAGCGCCCGCCTCCCGCTGCCTGCGCTGCTGCCTGCGCTGCTGCCTGCTCCGCCGCCCGCCTCGACGGGGCGAGCGCAGCCAGCGCCCCGGGATGCCAGGGGATGCTCGGGCTGCCTTCGGCGTGCGCCCCTCCAAGGGAGCCCGGCGGGGGGATGCTGCTGCCGCCGCGTCGAGCGGCAGAGAGGTGCTGGCAAGCGCGGGGAAGCCTGGGCACGACGCAGCCCGGCACCACGCCGAAAGCTGCGGGAGACCCCCAGGCACGCAGCCCCACGCGGGGCTGGGGGTGGGGGGGAGGGTTTCGGTGCCTCCTGAGCGGTGGCAGTTCGTGCCTCAGCTTCCCCACTTGAAGTGCGGTGCAATGGCAGTGGCAGGGAGGGGGCGAAAGCAGCGGCCGGGTGCAGGCACTGCTCAGTGCGGGCTGTGGGCACGGTTGTTACGTATGTGTGATCCACAGGGACCAGGCTCACTAGAAAAGCAGGAAGAAGGGTGAAAGCAGAAGCACTTCCACCGAGCGTTTTCCAGGTGGGATGTAGGGTTGTGCAGGGAGGCTGCCGGAGATGAGCGGGGCTGCCACCCCCGCCAGCCGCTGCAGAGCTGGCCCGGGCTTCCTCCCTGTTTAGCCTGGAAATGCAAATATCGTGTATTGACATCTCTCCACTGACAGCTGGGATGGTGCCCCCATTCAGCAAAACCCATCCTTTCCCTGAGGTAACCTCCTGCAACGTGAAGCCATCATTGCTGTGCTTTTAGTTTTATGCATTTATCGAGCATTAAATATAGAAAATTAGGGCAATACCTGTATCTAAAAAACAAATACAAAGTAAGGCAGCAACAGGCATAAATGCACTTTGCAGTGCCTCACATGGGGGCCTTAGAAGAACACTGCTCCAGAAGGACCCGATTTTTAATGTTCACATTTGTAAATAAACTGCTGACTTCAAGGAGTCCAAGTAAATGAGAAAAGTTCTTGCACAAGGCCGGGCAAAGATACGCCTACGGGTGGGCAGGCCAGCACGGACGTGCTGTGCCGAGTTGTGGAGGTGGGCTGGGACCTCTGGACATCGTCCAGTCCAACCCCTGCTCAAGCAGGGTCAGCTGGCACAGGTTGCCCAGGACATTGTCCGGTTCTGAATATCTCCAAGGATGGTGACTCCACAGCCTCTCTGGGCAACCTGTTCCAGTGTTTGACCACCCTCATAGTAAAAAAGTGTTCTTGCGGTCAGATGGACTTTCACATGTTTCAGGTTGTGCCCATTGTCTGCTGTCCTGTCAGTAGGCACCACCAAGAAACTCTGAACCTTCTCTTCTCCAGGCTGAACAGCCCCAGCTCCCTCAGCCTTTCCTCAGTAGGAGAGATGCTCCAGACCCTTCACCATCTTCATGGCCCTTTGTTGGACTCTCTCCAGTATGTCCATGTCTCTCTCGCACTGGGGAGCCCAGAACCGGACCCAGCACTCCAGGGGTGGCCTCACCAGTGCTGAGTAGAGGGGGAGGATCGCCTCCCTCAACCTGCTGGAGACGCTTCTCCTAATGCAGCCCCAGACACCATGCATCTTCTTTGCTGCAAGGGCACATCGCCGGCTCATGTTCAACCTGGTGTCCACCAGGACCCCTAGGGCCTTTTCCGAAGAGCTGCTTTCCAGCTGGATGATCCCCAGCACGTCCTGGTGCTGGGAATTGTTCCTCCCCAGGTGCAGGACTTCACACTTCCCCTTGTTGAACTTCATGAGGTTCCCATCAGCCCATTTCTCCAGCCTGTCAAGGTCCCTCTGGATGGCAGCACAACCCTCTGGCGTGTCACCCACTCCTCCCAGTTTGGTGTCTGGTACAGTGGTGGTACACTCTGCCTCATCATCCAGATCATTAACAAAGAGGTTAAGCAGGACTGGTTGTTGACCCGCAGGATCTGTCCAGCCTTCCTTGAGCCCTTCCTCTGCCCCAGCAGCACCTTGGAGGGCTCAGGTCTTTCCTGGAAAACCACGGTGCAGGTGAAGAGGAGCAGAGACAGGGAGCAGCGTGGCTTGGGCAGTGGCTACCTCAGCTTTGGCCAAACCAGATGGAGATACAGCTGGGAGAAGAGCCAGGACAGCAGAACGCAGCGCTAAAGCCTGATGGCACGGCAGGCGCAGGGCTTCCCTTCACAGCAAGCCACCAGCGTCACTGCCAGACCAGGCTCCTGTGCCAGCCTCCCCCACTGCCCCAGGGTGCGTGAGGTCCGTAATTAAAAGCCTGAGCCCTGGCCAGGGCTCAGGTCCTTCATCTGTGCTCTCAGTGAACAGGACAACAGCACTGTCTTTCCTTTCTCTCTCAGTAAAGAAATGCACAGATTTAAAAGAATAATTTTTATTCAATGCAACAAGTCCACAATCAATACAACTATGAAATGAAAGCCCAAGCCAGCATAAATAACTTCACATACATCGCCCAAGCAAGGCACAGCTCAGCTGGAATGGACAGCACCTTAGCAGAAAATCCCAACAGATGCGAAAATAAATGTGGCCCCTGGTGGGGAGGGGAGGGAGCAGGGGTCCTGGTGCTGCCTCGGGCTGGAGCCCAGCCAGTTCACGGGGCAGGCACCGCAGGGTGTCTCCTCCTCCAGATCAAGGTACGAGCCAGGCTGGGGCATTTCAGCACCCAGGCTGGGATCTCCAGGGGCTGCCGGCAGGGCTGGAGCAAGGTCCCCAGCACCCAGACAGCAACACCCAGCACTGAGATGGTGATGTCCAGTGCCTGCTGTGCCAGAATGGCCCCATCTGCAGCCTGTGGTCCCAGAGTGGGACTGGAAGACCGCCCCACATGAGGCTGGCCCCAGCCGAGGACAGCGTTGGGGACACTCTCTGGTCACCTGTCAGGTCCCAGAGGAGCATCACATCCCTGCGGGGCCCAGCTCCTTTGGCTCCTCTTCCCTGTCGCTGCGGCTTTTATCTCCCAGGTGTCATTTCTGGTTGGAGAAGTAAAGCGAAACCTCATCTCTTTGTGCAGGCGAAAGGAGATCCCGAGGCACCAAAGGAAAAGTGAAAGACGAGCAGGGAAGCCGGGGCCACCAGCACAGCACCCACAGCACTTGGGGCAGCCGCAGTGAAGCCTTGGAAGATCTCCTGGGTGCTTTGCTCGGATGTTTGTGCCTCACTTGCCGCCAGCCATAGCCGAGCCTGTCAGTGCCTGGCTGAGCAGCAGCGAGAGCTTTTCCCTGATGGGACGTGGTCTTGCCATCCTGCAAATCAGCGTGCTGGCAAGCGTCTTGCACAGCGATGCCACGCTCCACCATATCCCGGTCCCCAGCCTGATCAGGAAAATCTGGCTGCATTCAGCACGGCTCTTCCTAACTGCGCTAGTGCCGGCTCCTGCCACGACAGCAGAGGGTCCCCCAAAGCCGGCATGGGCTGGGGACGCCACGCCGTGCCCAGCAGGGTCTGCGGGGTGCTGGGGATCTGTGGCAGTCATTGCTCCAGCCCCAGCAGGTCCCAGCCCCAGCTGCAGACAGCGCCATGCCGGGAACGCGGCACAGATGGAGCCCCCTCCTCAGATTCATGTGGACCAGTGAGCTGGAGCCACTCAAACTTGCCTAAAGCAAGAAATCCCAGGTGTGTGACAGGTCCCGCGTGTGAGAAGGAAAGCGAAAATGGGCAGGACTGTGGGCAGGGTTGGCACTGGGTGAGGCAATCGCCACATGACTCATCAGCCACCACATGGCACGAGCGTGGAAAAGCCTTGGCCACAAGCCATGCCACTGGAGTGGGTGGCAAGGAGGAGCCCAGATCGCTCCTTCCCAACCCCTTTTGGAGCCAGTTGGCTTGTTTGGGAGGAACCAGCTCATGCTCAAGTCACTGGTCTTAGAAAAGAAAGGGGGGGGGGGGGGGGAGAAAAAAAGAAGTACCCCAAAAAGCCAGCTTTGAAAACCAAACCAAACATACACCAACCTGGGTGATATGCAGGAGCTCTGCCCGTGGCCCAGTGGCAGCAGGGCAGGGGACATCAGGTGGCCTCCACTAGGCAGCCATCACTGGACCCATCCCCACCAGCCTGGGGTGTCAGCAAAGCGCTGCCGGCCCCACTACGCACCCCAAAACCTTTCATTGCCTCTTGGCACATGCAATCCGCAGCAGCCGTTGCAGCATTGGACTGGTTTGTGCCGCTCCATTTGCCTCATGCTGTCAACACCGTGCCTAAGCATGTTAGTGATGCAATCTCTGGTGTTAGATCATGGCCAGTCACCCACTGCATCATCCTGGGGGATGTGCTAAGCGACCTGCAGATGCTGGGGAGGGAAGGGCTGTTAATTGCAAAGTTAATCAATGAACAGATTTAAACAGACCATTTTAAATTTAAACCATGTAAAAAACCCAAACAAGCACTTTTTCTCCAGAGCCTTTGTGCCAGCACTGTAGGGAACAAGGTGTCCCTGCCCTGGGGACACCTCCCTGCCCAGGCAGGGCTGCGTGGATGCACCTCCCCAGGACAAGCCCTGCCAGCCGAGCTGGGGCTTCCCCAGCTGAGGCAGCCCTATGAGCCACCTGCCTCCCAGTAGCTGTGTTGTCCAGTGCAGTCCCAGGCAGGGAGAGACCTCTAGTGCTTCTTCAAGAGAAGACAAGCCACCAGCCCCATCCTCACCCAGCAAGGGAGGTTTTCATGAGTGCTGCTCACCCAACCACAACCTGCACCTAGTGCAGCCTCTTCACCAGTGATCTGCAGCAGAGCTTGATCCAGCATCACCACTCAATGAGGTCTTCTCCAACACACAGACCAGCCTAGCATCAGCACCAGGCTTCCCTCCCCGCAGCTGTCCTCCTGGGACCCCGCCACCCTCCCAGGAGCCACCAACTGGGGTCAGCACTCAGTGACCCCAGTGGAGATATACCCAGGGTCAAGCACCTTCACCAGGTTAAGGAGGCTCAGTCCCCGCACCCATGGCAGGGCCATACCTGAGAGTCCCAGCACCTCCAGCCCCTATAAGCCTCCCTCCAGGTGCTCTCAGAGGGAGCAGACAGAGGCATTGCTTCTATCTTCCTTAATAATGCACCAAGGTGTAACAAAGCAAGGCCACAGCCTTCCCTGTGGCATCAAGGCAGCCTTCTTGCCAGGGGCAGGAATTACAGGAAAGGGAAAAGGTCCCTGCAGAGGCTGTGCCCAGACAAAGCCTCCAGAAAACAAACAGGAGGGGACTTGCACTGGGCTGTGTCCAGCTTTGAACCCCTTTGCCCCCATCTGCCCCTCCCTGAAAACAGACACTAATCTCACCTTCGCAGTGCGAGTGAGCAATAGCAGGTTGGGACCAAGTGGAGCACAAACCTGCTCCCCTGCAGCAGCAATCCCAGAAAGACTCCTGAGCCATGGCTGGGGGCGAGTAACCTCATGAGTGCCAAAGTAGCAGCACTGGGCAAACCTGGGGTAGATAAACTGCTGATACACCTGCATCAGACAGTGATAGGGTCATGTAGCAGGTGAGAACAGCCCCTTTCCAGCCTGGCCTTTAAAGACAGCACACAGCTCCTAGCTTAGCCTGGGCAGGGAAAGGGGCAAATGGCCCTTTTACCTAAAACCCATCACCCCATGGAACCAAAGGCCACTCAAGACCTAGGTAAGCAAGATCAGATCTATGAAGTGCAGTTATTTCAACCCCAGCAGGCGCTCTACAGCCTCTCCAAAAGAGGAACCACAAGCAGCTTTTTATCAATTTTTTTATTACTATTAATTGTGTAAGAAATACAGCAAGTTTCTCAGCAGTTACTGTGATTCTCACCCCCATGTGCAATCCAACCACCGTAGTCTGACACTGGACCCTTCCAGTGCTGACAGAGCAGCGCTGGGCAGACTGGAGGACCAACGTGGACAGGAAACAGAGCAGGCATAAACCCACATCTGTCTTCCACAGAAGATCAAAATTTTAATCACCAAAATCAGCACTGATCTTCCCAAGGAAGAAGGGTGGTTACAAGTGGGGTATTAAGAGACAACCCACTTTTTCCATCCCTTCCAGCACCAGATCAGAAGGGTTTTCCTCTCACCGTCCCTTGCACCCCAGCACACAGACGTGCCTCACCCAGAACTCCACTGGGGTTTCACGAGAAGAAACTCCCATCGTCTCCAGCATTCTGAAACAAGAAGCAGAAGAAGGGTCTCGCTCTGTCCAGCCAGCTCCCACCTGACACAGTGTGACACCCACAACCAGAGATAGGTCTCTTCCACCCAAAGCACAGAGGTCTTCGTGGCAGATGCAGGAGGCATCAATGCATCCAACACATGCACAAGGGTTGTTCTGGTCAATGAGCAATCAGAGGCACATGGATACCTGCCCTTCCCTTCCCAGCTTTGCGGCAGACCCTTGCTACACATCAGTTAAGATGCAACTGTCAATGTCTTCTCTCCTCTGCTAATCAAGAGTGAGGCAAAGAATACCTCTGACATGAGACATACACAGATACATCAGTGCAAAAACACCATACAGCTACATGGACTTAAAGTTTAAGTCAACTGACTCAAACTCTGGTCAATCATGCTGTGACCAGCTGAGGATCTGCTGTTTAACCTCTGACAAGTATCTATCCACACCTGGGGGGGAAGGAGGGAACATACTGCTGCACAGCTCCCTTCTAGCTTTGAAGGGGTCCCCACAACCTTACTCTTCACTCACTGCATAAGAGGGGTCTTCCATGTCCTGCTTGTTTTCCCAAGCAGTTTTCTCACCTCTTTTCAGTCTCTTGGAGGAGGGATTTTGCAGCTTTGGGGTCATTCTTCATAAAGGCTTGATAAGGAGAGACAGACTCCAGGTAACCAACTACACCAGCAACCGTCATGGGAATTTTGTCAAAGATATCAGTGATTCTAGAAGGGAGATAGGGAAGAAAGGAGCATTGGCAAGTTAAATCTCAAAAGGCAGTGGAACAAGGACAACTAATTGAGGTGGTGGTGAATAAAATACCTGACACCATCAAAGGTACCACAGATGGAAACAACATCTGATTGTGTCATTTGGTGGGTCAGGACCTCTAATTGATGCACTACAGGAGAAGCAGAGATGGTCCCAGGGACCATTAACATAGTCTGTGACTTGAACAGTCCTTTCAGCACAGACCTACCCATAGAGCCCCTTCCCCTCCAGCAGCCAGGACACCGACACCTCTGCAACACTGCTGCCAATGCATCCTTTTTGCCTGCAGAGTCAGTCCCTGTCCCATGCCTTGGTGGGGAGGCAGGTGTTAGCTCCCTGGAGGTCTGGGGCAGGTTCTTTCCCTCCATTTTTCCCCTTCATCCATTAAGTGATCTTCCCAGAAGCCTCAAATTATCATAAACCAGCAAAAAATAAACTAACACAATTTTGCCTTGAGTAGGAAGGGTCCTTGCAGCCCCTAGGCCACACTTGCTGGCCGAGCATAGAGCTGCATTAAATCCAGTAGAGTAGAAATGCAGCCAGCATGGCTCTGCCACAATGCAAAGGCATTTGCTGGATCCCAGCAGCAACCTGCTCCAGCAAACCCAGTGCCTTTGTGTTGTCCCTGGGCCGGTGGCAGAGCAGCCCCACAGAGGAGCAGAGACGCTACCTCTATCCACACCTGGTGCTGTGCCAAGGAGTTTCTGCTCACCTCTTCTTATCTGAAAATGGCAAGGCCTCAAAGATCTCTTTGTAGTCTTCCAAGACATGTTTTATTCTATTATGCGAGTATTTTAAAAGCAGGTCCCAGGCCTGTAAAGACAGCAGATTAAAAAACAAAACACAAAACCACTTGAAGCTCTCAGTTTCCACTTAACTCAGGCTTGCTTGGCCCTAGATCTGATGCATTCATGCATGTACTTTTAAATACACCTTGCATTAAAATTCACGAAATCTTGCTCAGAGTCAAGAACTCAAAGATCTTATTTTATTATAGAGATAAGGGTCCTGTCCCCTACACTGCTGTTTCTAAAAGGAGACTTTCCACTATGAGTGAGTTGTTAAGACTCTTTGTCAAGAAAGATCACCAAGAAAACCTCTTTCCAAACAGTTTCTACTTCCCATTCTTTTCACTGTGATCAGGGCAACAGAAGTCTCTTTGATGATACCAGCCCCCCAGATTTGCTCTGCAGCCCTTCTCACCACACCAAAGTCTGCCCTATTAGTCCTAACGTCCCTCTTCCCAGCCAGCCAGCCCCAGCACTGTGTGGGAACCACTAGCACCCCATCTCAACCTTGTCCTTGTATTTAACCATCCCTCTGCCCCATCCTCCAATAGGAGTCCTCTAGTTGTACCCCCCCACAAGCCCATGGCTTTCCTCTCTGCATTTAAGTACTACACATGTCCCCTGCCCACATCAGAAGGGGAAGCCCAGAGGTTTAGATTTCATCACCTCACCTCCCTGAAGACTTTGGTCAGCTTTTCAGAGCAGTTTCCATAGTGCAGACTCATGTCCACGGTGTAGGTGCTGATGGCAACACAACCACCTGGCTTAACCACGCGGTTTGCTTCTCTCATGAACTTCTCAATATCAAACCAGTGTGCAGCCGTAAATGAAGTCAGGAGGTCCACCGAGGCATCCTCAACTGGCAGCTCCTCTGCAGGGCACACGCTGGAAGAGGGAAGGAAAAAAGGCAGTGTATCATATGGTAATTTGGCAGTAGGACACTAAGTCAGTGGGCATTTTTTTGAGTCAATGACAACCATTTAGGATGCAAGACCATGGCTACTGTAAATCTAGGATAACGTCCATTCACCCTAGGAATCCCATCAAATGGGATTTGCTTTGGTGCTGGCTGGCTCTTACAACAATCATACTCACAAAACACCACCTCCGTGTGAGGACCTGAATTTTGCCTTCGGCTGAGCTTGCTGCCCCAACACTCACAGGTAGGAGACATTGGGCAGGGAGGGGGCATCCCTGGCCTCCTGGATCTGTGCTGCGCTGATGTCCGTTCCCACCACCTTCTTGAAGTGCTCCGCAAGGAAGCGGGTGCCTTGTCCAGACCCGCAGCCAACATCCACCACCAGCTCAGCAGGGTTTGCCCTCTGCGGGGAGGAGCAGATGCGTCTCAGCAGGCAGCCACCCAATTTCCGTGCTTTTACCCCATTCCTTCCCCCAGTGTCCACACAGGAAGGGCCTCAGCGTGACACAAACCCTGGAAAGGCTCTTCTGTGCCACATCTTGCCTTGAGCCCGATTGATTTCTTCTTCCCCATGGCACCAACCAAGGTAGCACTCCCAGGAGGGTAAATACTACTACCTTGGTTTTTTTTTCCTACAGCCCGGCCATACCCCACTCACCTTTTCCTGCAGGTAGGTGAGGATGGTTTGTTGCAGCTCTCTGCCTGGCGCGAACCTGTATTTCTGGTAGACGGCCGCATGCCCTCTCCCCTCGAACATCTGGGTGGCCATGCTTGGGTGACCTGGCACCTGGGAGGAGGCAGCAGCAAGCTGGGTTTGTCACCACAGGATCAAACTCCTCCTGCCTCCTTAGCCTGTGACCACAGGCACCAAGGTCTCCAGTTCCTGGCAGGGGCCCAGGGAGGACTTTGCCCATGAGGCTCCAGCAAGGGAACATGAAGCTGCTCCCCACACATCCCTCCTGCAGGTATAAGCCAACTGCAGAAGCAAAACAGCAGCATCTGACAAGGAAAAGCTTTCTAGGTTTTCAAACTCTTCTCCTTATTCCTTTGCTTCCGCCACCCACCTGGGTGTCTTCTGAAATAAATCACCACTACAGCTGGAATATCTGTGAATTTGGGGGGACTGAGCAGAGCACCAGAAAAACTAACAGCAGAAAAGTTTGGGCTTTTTTTAAGGAAATCCATGGCTTAGCATTTGCAGCACAATCACAACAACTCCACGCCGCGCTCTCTGAACCGTCTGATATTTTTTTCGCCCCTTCCTGCTCCAGAAAGGCTCGAAGTCTCCTTTAAATCCAGAGCCCCATTAACCCCGAGCCCCGGCGAGCCCGGCCTCCCCGCGGGGCCGCTCGGGCCCGCGCCAGCCCCGCCCCGCGTCCGCGGCGCCGCCCGCCCACGCTGCCTCGGCGGACGCGGCGGCACAGCCTTTCCCGCCTCACCCACGGCGTTAACCGCCCCAGCTGCCGTAGCCCTCACGGCCCCCGCACCCACCGGGCAGGGCCCCGGCAGGCGCTCCGCGGCCGGGCGGCAGAGCCCGAGCGCCTGCCGGGAGCGCTCCCCGCCTCCCTTCGCCGGCAACCGCATCCCCTCGCATGCTCACGGCGGGAGAAAGGCGGCAACAGCAGCGAGGCTCCCCAGCGGCACGCAAACGGCCAGCGTCAGGCGCGAAAGGGTTACTGCGTCGTGTGACGCAAGAAGCGATGCTGCGCTGGGTGGTGGCTCGGCCACCTCGGGGCTGGACGCTGCCAGCGGGGAACGGCAGCCCCGCCGAGGCCCGGTTTGCAGGGGAGCCCCCCGGCTGCCGTCCGTGTGCCCGGAGGGGCCTGCAACCCCCCCCCCCCCCGCCGCCCGGCGGCCGCACCCCGCCGCTTACCGCCCCCGCCTGCTCCCAGCGCCTCCCGCGGCCGAGCTCCGGGGCCGGGACGAAGGGAAGGGGAGGGAAGGCCGGCGCCGCCCCCGGTACCGCCCGCCCCGGGCGGCGGGGCTCCGGCTGCTCCCCCCGCTGCCCGCCCGGAGCGGCGCCGGGGCGAAAAATGGGCGGCAGCTTCCAGAGTCTCCAATCCCACCGGGGTCCTGGGGCCCGAGAGCCGAGCCTTCGCCCTTACAGGGTTTCTGTGGGTGTTAAAGACAGCTTTCAAAATGCCCGCGAACTGGGGGGATGCTTAGCAGCCCTGTACATATCAAGAAGCAGGTGTGAAGGCCAGCAGATACCGGGAGGTAGCAAGAACAGGATTCAAACGCTGCAGGCACCCAAAGCTGTACTTACAGAGGTCTGGCTGCACTGGAAGTCCCCTCCTGTTGTCCAGCAGAAAGAGAAAAGACATAAATAGAGCCTGTATAACCCCAGCACCAACTTTAAGAGTACAGAGCACTGGTATTTAAGGACTAGGCAAAGCCCCTCCCCTGATTTGGGGCAGGATTTTACCCCTTCGCACACTAGAGTAATGCTTATTACATACAGCTGATGCTAGCAGAGCCATGGTTCGCTTGAAGCACATTCAATTCAGCTTGTATTTTGCACAGCGCTTGTGAATCTATGCTAATGAGCACAGCCTTTAAGCCCCTCCTAATTTTAAGAGAAATCAGTGAAACTTTTCCAGGGGCTGAAGATGGAGGCCACCTTGAAGCAGTTTGCTGAATCAAAGTGTGGGTTGAAGTTAGTGGACTTGTGTCCTGAGTATTTCATTTGGGTCACCTGCTGCTTAATTGTACCGGGGTACATCGCTGCACCAAGAGAAAATACAACACGAGCACCAAGAGAAAATACATGAGCACCAAGAGAAAATACAACACGAGCACCAAAGGCCCCTGTGTTTTCATAACCCTCAGCGTCCTGCAGCATCTGGCAAGAGTCCGGCCTCTTTGGGGTTTAGATACCCTAATTTTGCCTGTACTTTGCGAAGAGCGTGAATGCAGGCAGGAAGGGATGATGTCCCAGGCTTCAGTCACCTGCCCTCTTCCTAACTCTGAGGTCCCCGTAGCACGGGCTGCTCTCATGGGTGATGTACAGATGACATTTATCTGATTATCCTCTGGCAACAGCTGAGACCAAACGCCTACAGTAAAAGAAAATGTAAGCCAGGCATGGGCTGCAAATGGCACCAGTCCTTTTCTAAGCTCTCCCAGCCTTTGGTGCGCTGCATTCAGCTGCCTTTACCTCCCTACCCCAACTCTATTATATTACCCAAGTGACAGCTAATCCCCGATGGCCCTGCACCATGCAGCAATAAATTGGTCTCCTTGACCTTCAGATTGCTGAGCCTTAGCCCAAATGTGAGTTATACCCCAGGCACAGAGAATCAGATGCTGTCCATCATCCCTACCAGCCCGCTCACTAAGTCTGGGGGCTTTAAGGAATACTGAAGCACCCAGGGATCTTCCCACCAGCTCCTTCCCCAGACCTACAGACCCTGAGGATTTAAATTCTATAGCAGGGTCCTGAATCAATAGACCTCCAAACCCTAACCTTAATGCAGAAAAGGAGAAGGTAAGATACTGGCATCCCTCCACACCTACTCTCTTAAAGTCTTGTCTCCTGCCCACCTTTGTGCCTCTGCAGAATGCAGTAGCAAACCAGCTCCCAGAGCTTTGCTTTTGCAAACAGCATCAGCAAGCTAAGCCCTAACCTCATCTATGGCCAGGAGATCAATTCCTGCCCTTGGGAAACAGAGCAGTACTCGCTTCAGTGCTGCTGACTCCTTTCTGTGCTCCTCCGCCACCGGCAGTCCCAGCCCGCGCCATGTCCTCACCATCCCGCGGCGGTCCGGATGCTCGGCCGCTGGGGTTTCACTGCAGCCGCTGGGACCATTTCCAGAGATATGTTTGGTTTTTTTTTTCATTGGGAATGCATCTCACTCTGAAATTTATTTAAAAAAAAATAAAAATCAATCTATTTTGGCGAAAAAAGCCCAAATGAGACTCCTGTCAGTCTTCCTGCGTCACTTGTCGGTATTTTTCACCAACAGCACTGTCATTTCTGCAACGCTGAAATGTCTCATCTTGATATGGAAAAAGCCATTTTCTTTCTATTATTGTGGTTCATTTTGTTGCACATCAGTAAATATTGTACTGAATTCTTTTTCTGAGTGTAATGACCTGACATCCAAGGGAAACAGCGCTGCCTCGTGAAAACAAAACATCTGACATCACCTTAGCCAGACGCTTTGATATTTCTGACGATTTCCTTTCCCATCCTACTTCATTTTGGAGCCAGTGGGGAAGAGCTGCTCTGTTTTATCCAGAATACAAATGTCACTCTCGGAGCAAGCCTGGCTCTGTAATTGCGTTCATGCCATCCCCAGCAATAACTTTCTGGCAGAAGAATCTTCCCTAATTTCACTTGGAGAACTCTTAACCGGCTACTTTTCCTGCAGCTACAAAACATGTTACAAAACTCATAAACACCTTCTAATTAATTATACCTATTTCTCCAATGGAAAATGAATTCTCCTTTATTTTCTCCATGACTGTATTTTAAGCCCAGACATGGCAGCTCTGGGCTGCTTAAAAAATCATAATGAGTTTTCTCTTTTGCTGAAGGATGTGTCATTCACCCTCCTTCCACCCTCCTTCTCTACAATGAAGCCAGTGTCCCACCCACCCCCAGGTTATGCCACTCCTATGCCAGCCTCTGCCCATAGAATCCTGCCCATGGAGCTCAAATGCTGTCAGATACACCAAGCTACATCTTTCAGAGGATCTCCCAATTTTGGAGGCTCCAAGTACTAAAAGAAAGACAAAATGTCTTGCTCAGAGGGTTCAATTCTCCACTTTTTCTGTGGATAATCCCCTACCTGGAAAACACTCCAGGTCACCTTCCCACACCTGCCTAGAGGAATCTGAAGGAAAACCCCAGCTCTGGCCAGCTGCATCCTCACAAGTGGATTTTGCTGTAGTTGCTACTAGGTACAGATGGAGAGGAACACCACTTAACCACATCTCGCTAAACTCAAGGTGCCGAGAAGATGTGTGGCACCTGAAGGGGTTTGGGATACTCATAGTTTTCTTGTTCCCCTCCTTTCCTCAGGCTGGATGTCTCTGCCTGCTACTGCTGGCAGCTGTGTAGAGGTGATGCTGCAGGACTCCAACCTGGGCCAACCAGGGGAGGTGCCCCGCTGGACCTGCTGTTCACGAACAGAGAAGGCCTGGTGGGTGATGTGGTGGTCGGAGGCTGTCTTGGGCACAGCGACCATGAAATGGTAGAGTTTTCAATTCTTGGAGAAGTAAGGAGGGGGGCCAGCAAAACTGCAACCCTAAATTTCAGAAGGGCAGACTTTGGCCTGTTTAGGAGTTTGGTTAGCAGAGTCCCTTGGGAGGCGGTCCTGAAGGGCAAAGGAGTCCAGGAAGGCTGGATGTTATTCAAGAGGGAAGTCTTAAAGGCACAGGAGCAGGCTGTCCCCATGTGCCGCAAGTCGAGCAGGCGGGGGAGAAGACCGGCCTGGCTGAACAGAGAGCTCTGTCTGGAACTCAGGAAGAAAAGGAGAACCTACCACCTTTGGAAGAAGGGGCAGGTGACTCAGGGGGACTACAAGGATGTTGTGAGGTTATGCAGGGAAAAGATTAGAAAGGTGAAGGCCCAGCTAGAACTTAAACTGGCCACCACTGTCAAGGACAACAAAAAATGTTTCTACAAGTATATCAGCGACAAAAGGAGGGCTAAGGAGAATTTCCCTCCTTTGTTGGATGCAGAGGGAAACTTGGCCACGAAGGATGAGGAGAAGGCTGAGGTACTTAATGCCTTCTTTGCCTCAGTCTTTAATAGTCGGGCTGATCATCCTCAAGGTTTTCATGCCCCTGAGCTGGGAGATGGAGATAGGACACAGAATGTAGTCCCAGTTGTCGAAGAGGTGGCAGTCACCGATCTGCTCCTCCACCTGGATGCCCACAAGTCTATGGGGCCAGACGGGATCCACCCGAGGATATTGAGGGAGCTGGCGGAGGAGCTTGCCAAGCCACTCTCCATCATTTGTCAGCAGTCCTGGTCAACCGGGGAGGTCCCAGATGACTGGAAGTTAGCTAATGTGACACCCATCTACAAGAAGGGCCAGAAGGAGGATCTGGGGAACTACAGGCCTGTCAGCCTGACCTCAGTGCCGGGGAAGGTCATGGAACAGATCATCCTGAGTGCCATTATGCAGCATGTGCGGGACAACGGGGGGATCAGGCTCAGCCAGCATGGGTTTATGAAAGGCAGGTCCTGCTTCACTAACCTGGTCTCCTTCTATGACAAGGTGACGCGCTTAGTGGATGAGGGGAAGGCTGTGGATGTTGTCTACTTGGACTTCAGTAAGGCCTTTGACACCGTCTCCCACAGCATTCTCCTGCAGAAGCTGGCTGCTCACGGCTTGGACAAGTGCACTCTGCGCTGGGTTAAAAACTGGCTGGACGGCCGAGCCCAGAGAGTGGTGGTGAATGGAGCCAAATCCAGTTGGCGACCGGTCACGAGTGGTGTTCCCCAGGGCTCAGTGTTGGGACCGGTCCTGTTTAATATCTTCATCGATGATCTGGATGAGGGGATTGAGTGCACCCTCAGTAAGTTTGCAGATGACACCAAGTTGGGTGGGAGTGTCGATCTGCTGGAGGGTAGGAAGGCCCTGCAGAGGGACCTGGACAGGCTGGATTGTTGGGCTGGGGCCAACTGTATGAGGTTCAACAAGGCCAAGTGCCGGGTCCTGCACTTCGGTCACAACAACCCCAGGCAACGCTACAGGCTTGGGGAGGAGTGGCTGGAGAGCTGCCTGGCTGAAAAGGACCTTGGGGTGTTGGTTGACAGCTGCCTGAACATGAGCCAGCAGTGTGCCCAGGTGGCCAAGAGGGCCAATGGCATCCTGGCTTGTATCAGGAATAGTGTGGCCAGCAGGACCAGGGAGGTGATAGTGCCCCTGTATTCGGCACTGGTGAGGCTACACCTCGAATACTGTGTCCAGTTTTGGGCCCCTCAATTCAAGAAGGACATCGAGGTGCTGGAGTGTGTCCAGAGAAGGACAACGAGGTTGGTGAAGGGTCTAGAGAATAAGTCTTACAAGGAGCAGCTGAGGGAGCTGGGGTTGTTTAGTTTAGAGAAGAGGAGGCTGAGGGGAGACCTTATTGCCCTCTACAACTACCTGAAAGGAGGTTGTAGTGAGGTGGGGGTCAGTCTCTTCACCCCAGTAACAAGTGATAGAACGAGAGGAAATGCCCTCAAGCTGCGCCAGGGTAAGTTTACGCTGGATATTAGGAAAAACTTCTTTACTGAAAGAGTGGTCAGGCACTGGCACAGGCTGCCCAGGGAAGTGGTTGAGTCCCCATCCCTGGAGGTATTTAAAAGACGGGTAGATGTGGTGCTTGAGGACATGGTTTAGTGGCGGACTTGGTGGTGGTAGGTTAACGGTTGGACTTGATGATCTTAAGGGTCTTTTCCCACCTTAACAATTCTATGACTCAGCCTCTCATAGATGACATGAGTCCTGAATCCTTTTTCCCCGGTAGCAGAGGTGCCCCTTTGGCCAGGTCTTTAAACACAGACCTTAAAACTACAGCAATTCTGTAGCCCACAGCCAAGCCACAGGCTTGCTGCTTTTAATTTGGCACCACCACTGCATCCTGCCCCTGCCCATGGGAGGAAGACAAAGGAGGGGACACACTGACCTTCAAATCTGTGTAAAGCAGAGCTGTGGCATGAAATAAGTAGCCTCGTTTTTAGAGATTTTGAACCCTGGGCAATTCCCCAAAAGCAACTGGCACAAGTAGGGTCACGACGCACGTGCTGGCACCATCGTTACTGCTTGTAATGAGCTCCAAGATGTTATCCTGGGAAAAGAAATCCAGACCCAGTGCGCATACTGAGGAATGTGCTGTGCCCACCCTGGTGATGTCTGGGCCGTATTTCACCCGACATTGCTCTGACTCCTCAGCATGACCTGTGGAAGATGCCCAGCCCCATCCTCCACAGTGCCGGCCTGGTGGCACTGAACCCTGCAAATGGATTGCATGCAGCATGGAGCTAAAGGAAGAGGCAGCAAATTGCCCCATTGCGATGCTGCATTTAATTTACAAATTTATTTGCTTTAAATTTTATTTCGGCTTCAATTGTCTCGGCAGCTCTTTGCTGGACCGCACCAGAGGGAGGATACCCACGGGGTGGGCAGAAAGGGTGAACAGCCGCCGCAGGAGGGCTGGGGCCAACCTCCCCATCACCAGGATACTGATCCAGGATGGGGCTGGCACCGTCCTCCTTGCTACCCAACAGCCTCGGAGCTTGGGGGTCGTGTATTTAGGTGATAACTACATCAAGGAGTCAAAAGAGTCTGTAACCAGCAGGCTCTTGCTCACTAGGAACAAATAAATACGGTGCCAATGTCTCCACTCCGGAGTCCCTCCCCACCACAGCGGTGATATGAAAATGTAATGGGACCACAGTGCCTGAGGGGGAATGGGCAAAACGCTCAGGGCACGCTGCCCCCGGAGCATTGCTTCTGGCTCTGTTGCCTGGGTTATTTACACTGTGAAGAAGCCGGTGATATTTCTCTTACCTTGTGAAGAAAATGATGTGCTTTTAAGACCCCAGCAAGGCTTTGACTCTCAGGAGACTTTCCTCTGTTTATTGGTTCTCTGATGGAAAAGGAACAAGATTTATTATCACAACGAGGAATAAAGGGATCAGAAAATACTTGATATTTCTACAAGGCTCTTTTTAAACCTAGAAGGCTCAGACTTTAAACTAATGAAGAACATAATTCTCTTGGCTTAAGAGCAGCAGGGCATGGGATAAAATCTCCTTGTAGGGAAGGGAGTTACCCGCAAATCAAGGATGTCTCAGCTGATCGCATGGCTCTGTGTGTTATTGCTGTGCCTCAAGGTCTCAGCTGGGATCGGGGCTGTCCCTGCCCGCTCTCTGGCATCTGTGACCCAGAAAAAATCAGTGCTCATGTGAAAAGAGCCCAGATGAAAGAGAGACCCGGGGGATCAACCAGTGAGGAAGAGGGAAGGGAGAAAGGAATCTCTGCAGCAGTCACTATTTTGGGGAACGTGCATCCGCACCCGTGCAAGTAAGCGTCACGGCCAATTGCCGGATCCTTTTAATAGCAGCCAGCATGCCGGCTGGTTATTCTTGTGCTCAAGCACACAAAAGGTTGGAGAAGAAATAAAGGCAGGCAGGGGCAAGCTCAAGGGCAGAGGAGGAAGTCTGCAGAGGCAGAGCACCCTTGACTTTGAAATCCTGCCTCCTCCCTTAGCCCATCCTGCCGTAAATCCTTCCTTATGAATGACTGATGCACAGCACGCAGGGAGCTGAAAGCCCTGGCTGGGAGCAAAGCCCCAGCACTGGATCTTCCGGAAACAATAAGAAACAAGTCTTCCTCCTGTGATTTCACCTTTTAATTAAGGGAGATGGGAAGACTGATTGTGAGGACAATGAATGAAATTAAATTAAGAAGTCAGCTGAGAATCTGTAGTGGAGCGTGCTGAGATCTCCTGTTCCCCATGCAGGGACCGGAGGCTCCTCCGTGCTTCCTGGCTCATCTTACGTCTTTATTTACTGGTGAAAGCTTATCATTGTCTCCAGTTCATTTGTAACTGTAGAGCCATTGATCTCTCATTACCCAGTGGCCTTAAACAGACCCGAATGTCCCAACTCACCTTGGTGGCACTGCAATCCAGTGCTGCAGCCCTCTTGGCTGAGTGGATTCCTAAGGTGGCTGATGCGAAAGTACCAGATGGTGATTTTTGGTGTTTGCAGGCACAGCCAGTTCCCGTCGGAATCCCAGCAGTCCCATCAGATTTGCGGTGCTGTTGGCTTTTGCTGTCGAAATTCATTGCTGTCCGCAGTTCCTAACGCAGCAACTTCGAGAGAGGGCTGGACCCGGGCAGGAGAAGCAGCCCACCCGTATTTTGGCAGTGGGGTTTCTCTTCTCCTTACCAGAAATGTTTATTTTTAGACACCTGAGAGCAAACAAGATCGCAGAGAGAGATGGAGGACTCTTGGGCTCCAGTGCTTTTCAGAGAGCATCAGATGTGAAGACTGAGGTTAGACACCTGCTTACATTAAATAGCTTGCGATCTGCAAGAGAAAGCCTTGTGCAATAGCTGAGAAGCGCCACGTACCTCTGCTTCCAGCTTCAGCCCCTGTGCTTCAGGTGCCCAGAGGTTTCCCTCGTCCTGTCTCCTCTGGTGGGTACAGAATTGGAGAGGGGAGGTGAGTCCATAGGGAGAACCACCACTGATGCTGCGTGGGTTTGTGCATGATGACTGACTCCTCCTAAATGTGCTGGGGCTGAATTCCCCCTTCTGCCCCTGGCTGCTTCTGCACCCTGGTAGGGGTCCGTCAGCCTCCGCACTTGATCCCCCCATGTGGAATAACCATCAGGAAAACCTCACTAGGGCCGGATTCAGATGGTACGAAGTTCCTGAGATGAGTACATTCCTTCAGGGCACTTTGCAGCGCTGTTACAGAATGGTTGTGCCTCGTTTAGCACAGAGCTTCACTGTCCGGGGCTCTTGGGCATCCAAGGGACCATAAATTCACTGGTGATGAATTAACAAGCCCTAGAATTAAAAAGAGGGAGAGAAACGTGAGTGCAAATTGATTTTATTTCACCTTTCCTTGTGTGCACATGCTGGGCACGAGGATACAGTAGTGTCGTGGTTTAACCCCAGTCGGCAACTAAGCACCACGCAGCCGCTCGCTCACTCCCCCCACGGTGGGATGGGGAAGAGAATCGGAGGAGTAAAAGTGAGAAAACTCATGGGTTGAGATAAGGACAGTTTAATAGGGAAAGCAAAAGCCGCGCGCACAAGCAAAGCAAAGCAAGGAATTCATTCACTACTTCCCATCGGCAGGCAGGTGTTCAGCCATCTCCAGGAAAGCAGGGCTCCATCACGCGTAATGGTTACTTGGGAAGCCAAACGCCATCATGCCGAATGTCCCCCCCCTTCCTTCTTCTTCCCCCAGCTTATATACTGAGCATGATGTTATATGGTATGGAATAGCCCGTTGGCCAGTCTGGGTCAGCTGTCCTGGCTGTGCCCCCTCCCAGCTTCTTGTGCACCTGGCAGAGCATGGGAAGCTGAAAAGTCCTTGACCGGTGTAAACTCTATTCAGCAAGAACCAAAACATCACTGTGTTATCAACATTATTCTCATCCTAAATCCAAAACACAGCACTCTACTAGCTACTAAGAAGAAAATTAACTCTATCCCAGCTGAAACCAGGACAAGTAGATTATATTATGATATCTGCTGGGACAAGCAAAAAATTCAGTGGTATCAGGAAGCTGCTATACTAAAATTAAATGACTCTGTGGGACGCGTGCGGCCAACCACACTTAGAGCGATTGCTTTGGGGACTGGCTGATGCTTGATGGTCTGTTCTGAAACGCAATCAAACCTGTGGCGATTAAACGAGATCCAGGACCATCTTAATTCAGCATTGAAGCTTTTTTCTTCTTCCTTGGGGTCTGAGCTAGGCACGTGATAGCAATATTCATTGTAAGAAAGGGAGAAATAAAGGGGGAGGGAGCAATCTTTTAGGCTCTTCTTCCTTCAAAAACCCCTGCGTTGGGAGACGCCCGAGTCCATCACCCCCTGCCCATTTCCCGTGGCAGTTCCCAGGATCGCAGCCCTGCATCTTGAAAGCCAAGCGGGAATGAGCCTGGAAGCGTAGGGGTGCGGAGGATTGGAAAAGGGGGGATTTCTGTTTTCTGGCACACTGCGGTGGCCTGTGTCAGCCGGGGCGCGAGGGCCGGAGGCCGCCAACGCAACGCAACGCGTTGCGTTGGCGGCCTCCGGCCCTCGCGCCCCGGCTAAAACGGGCATTGAGGAGGGTGCAGGAGGGTGTGTGAGGATGTGGGGGGTTCAGGAAGGCGCAGGGGGGGTGCAGGAGGGAGCCTCAGGATGCAGGAGGGGCGCAGGAGCGTGCAGAAGGGCGCAGGAGCATGGCAAGGGGGTCTGGCCCTGAGCCAGCCCGCCCAGAGCCACCGTGGGAGCGGCTGCTGCCGGCGGGGAAGGGCGGCGGGGGAGGCGCGGCGGGCGCGGAGCCCGGCCCTGCCCCGCTCCTTCGGCGGCGGCGCTGCGGGGCCGGGGGAGGGCTCAGCCCGGCCCGCCCAGCGCGGCTCTCCGGCGGCGCCGATGGGGCTGGGGGCCTGGCTGCGCTCGCTGGGCGGCTGCTGCGGCTGCTGCGGAGGGGAGGCGGCGGCGCCCGAGAAGGAGCCCTTGTTCAGGTGAGGTCCCCCTCCGTCCCCTTCCCTAACCCCGGCCCCCTTGGAGGGATGGGGCTGAGCCCCCCCCACCCCCTTGCGCAGGAGTAGGGATGCTCCCACCGGAGATGGGTTGACCGGTCCACGGCCACGCGTGAGCCCCCTCTTCGCGCCCCCCCGCCGGCACCGTCCGGACCCCAGAGCCCTTTCCCGCAGGTTGGCCGCCCCGTCGCGTCAAGCCAAAACAGTTTCCAGTGATTTTATGGCCACTGCTCTCCCTGGGGGAGCTGGCCATCCCCTGCGAGAGCCAGCCGAGGCTCCGGAGGGGTAGCAAGCTCCCGGCAATAACAAGCTGCTTCCAGTTCTCTTTCCCCCTGGCTTGGCTGCCCACGGCGGCCAGGTTGTCTCAAGACACCTTGCGGCGCGATGCGGGCTGGGCTGCTGCGTGCCGTGGGGTTCGTCAGGCTTCAGTTTGAGCAAGCGAACCCAGAGCAGCGTCTCTTCGGTGCTTCCCGTGTGCCCCTCGCTATAGGAACCGTTCAGCTTTTGCCTTTCCAGGGTGGGATTTCGACAGAGGAGGCCAAGGCGCCGAACAAAAAGGGGGTCCCGCCTGCGAGCAGGGGTGCCTCGGTCCCCGCATTGCTATGCAGGGGGTCGGGTCCTGCCGTCGGGCAGCTCTGTGCCGTGCAGAGCTCTGTTCCTGGACCGGGGATGCTGGAATGGGGATGCCGCTACGCTGCGGCAGCCAGCTTTATGTGAAAGCGTCACACGTGCCGATTTCTAGAGAGCAGATTTTTCTCTCCTGTTATCGACCACATCTGTCTTGTGCATGGAGCCATGAGGTTGGGGGGGAGTTTTCGTCCAAAAAGATGAAGCCCTGGGTCGTGGAGAAGAATTGTGAGATGTGCAAGCACGTAAGGAGGTTTTGCGTCTTGCAAAACAGCTGTGCTCGGGGTTTGCGGCACCTCTCCCTCCTTCCCCAGCTGCCAGCCGGGGTCCTGGCTGCTGCCAAAGGCCACAGGGAGTACCCCAGCCCTGGGATGGGGCAGGGACCGTGCCCTCCCTGTGTCATCGGTGGGACAGGCATTTCAAGGAGAGCGGGACGCTCCCGGTGTGGCCTACATAGGTATTGGGTAATAGCAGAGCCGGTGACAGGGCTTGAAATGTCCTAATTTCGTGCTGTTAAAGCAGTTACCTAAATAATAACCAGATAATCCTGAGCATGGGGCCTCCAGCCCAGGAAATTGGCTTTAACCTAAGGAGAGCCAAGTACATGTGCGGAGAGGCTCCTTCCCGCTGCCTTGTCAGCCGGGGTGGCTGTCCCTTGCTGGGCACCTTTCTTTAGTAACATGCCTTCCGCCGGCGATCCAATTAATGCTGGCTCTAAGTAGGAAAGCCTGTATAAATTCTGGGCATTCGAAAGGCACCTGCTCTTGCACAAGTGCACCAATGTAATTAATCCAACAGCCTAATCGCTGGCTTGTCCCTCTTCGGGAGGATTTTGGGGTTTTATTTGAGAGCTGGGATCTTGCAGGAGCACGCTTGCTATATTTTTATTTTTATCTCACCGTTGTTTAAAGTGAATGACTTGCTTGAAATTTCAGATCTTTCAGCTGAGTTTTAGTTTTTGGAAGCTGGTGTTGCTACCAAAATGTTGACTTTATGACTTATCACCTTATTTTCCCCAAGCGGAGTGGTTGCAGCCTCAAAAATCTGACGTGTCAAAGAGCAAAGCAGTGAGGAGGAGGTAATATGTGTATAACTAGGTGCATATATTACCTGAGCGTATACAAGGCTGGCTGTAACCTGTGACGAGGCCAATGAGAGCAGCCAGCGCTGTGCGTGGAGGTGGGGATGGAGCACGGATGTAGGCACAGCACTGGTGCAGGGCTGGGAAAAGAAACCCTGGCCAAAATGCAGCAAAGCTCCAGGCTGCCTGGCTGTCTCTCGTTGTGGGAAGGTGGGATCTGGCTCGGATGGTGTCCTCAGGATGCAAATAAGCTGGGAATTTGAGCTCTGAATCCTGAAATGGGTTAATCTGGACTGAAAGCCCCTTGGAGCAGAAATTTGTTGATGAAGCTTTAGCACCCACCATTTTCTGGTAAAGCCCAGAGTGTGAAATGGTCTGAGTCCCCTGTGGTCCCATGGAGACTCCTGTAACCTGCAAAGCAGACTGCCATTCACGTGCTCCTTTTTTTCCTCCCATTTCTTCATTTTAAATGTTGCTTGGAAGTCCAGCGCGCTCTGGAGGTGCTCACTGTTGGCAGAGCTCTCCGTGCTTGTATAGATTTGCTGACTCCTGGGCACTGCCGGCATCCCTCACAGGCTGCTGGATGCTCCGTGCCACAGTTTGGAAATAGAGGTGTGTTGGGAAGCACCTTGCAAGCTGTGAGAGAGTGGCTCATAAAAGCTAAGGCATGTTAATGTTATTGCCAAATATTGGTTGTTAAAGTAAGTAGGATGTTAAGGGTACTGGTAAGTCACTGAGTGGGAAGAAGCCTGTCGAAGGCAGGATGGGACCGAACTCATGCTGATAGCACGGCTGGCTCCTGAGTGATCCCTTCCAGGCTGGGATCCTGCCTGCTCCATGTCTGAAAAACGGTTTGAGCAAACCCGTGCTGGCTCTGGTGTGTAGGAATGGCTGAGTTATGCCATCCACACCCTCCAAGTTAAGTTCGTTTGCTTACCTTCAATGAGAGATTATAAGAGATTATCTTTTCCTTCATTACCTGTTGCTCAGGTTTTTGGCTTATTGAAAGTCTAATTAACCTTCCCACAGGAATGCTGATGTGAATGATTTTTTTTCTATTTTATCTATGTGCTGGAGCTCCTCTTAGCATCTTTTTTATGGCTTGACATCACGGCTAAAGCGCCCACAGTGTTATCTGATGGGTTTCGCTGGATGGGTTCCTTGCGAAAGGAATGGGGTTTGGGTAGCAAACAGAATAAACAGTGGGTTGTTCTAACAAGAAGCGAGCAGGGATTGCCACAGGATGGCTGATGAGACTGTTGGGTAAGGCCAAAAATATTTCTCAGTTTGTGTTGTTTTTCTCAAGCATCTGGAAATCTTGATTAGAAACTTTATGGAAATACTCTACTAAAAGTTCTCCCAGCAGAATTAAATAATCCTATAGAAAAAAAATGCATGTCCCAGTAGCAACATAAAGCCATAAAACACAGAACTGCCACCAGTGCAGACAAAAGCTCCTTGCCTCAGCGGGGACAGCCTTCCCAGATGATGCTCTGCTTTGCTGACCACTAAGCAAATAAAGGCAGGAGTTCACGAGCAGGCTGAGGACATTTCCATCCCCCAAATAAAGATGGGGCTACCTGTCCTTTCTGCACCTTGGCACAGGTCTTTGTGTAACGCAGTACATTGCCGTACCTCTCAGGTCAGAGCTGCCAGGGTGGGTTTTTCCCGGTGGGGATTGCTGCTTGATTTGGTAGGGTTTGGGTTGCTGGGGAGAAAATGGAGCCACAGGGTCACACAGAACATGGTCACGAAGGTGGGACCTCTGGAGAGCTTCCAGTCCAACCCCTGCTTGAGCAGGGTCAGCTGGAGCAGGTTGCCCAGGACTGTGTCCGGTTGGGTTTTGAGTGTCTCCAAGGATGGAAACTCCACAACCTCTCTGGGAGACCTGTGCCAGTGTTCACCCACTCTCGCAGCAGAACATTTTTTTCTTATGATTAAACAGAATTTCTTATATTTCAATGTGTGTCCTATCATGGGCCACCACTGAGAAGGGTCTGGCTCCGTCTCCTTTGCTCCCTCCCATCAGGTATTTGTACACATGGATAAGATCCCCCCGAGCCATCTCTTCCCCAGGCTAACCAGTCCCAGCTCCCTCAGCAAAGGTGGTGCGTGTTTTGTCCAAAATAAAACCGTGCCCAACGGCATTGCCTTTGAGGACAAGACGGGTAGAAGCTGCTTCTTTGGCCAAAAGGCAAGGGAGAGGCTTTGCACGCAACTGTCCCCTTGCCCGCTGCTCAAGGCATACCCCTCTGCACACAAAGTCTCCGTGGGGACAGATCATGCTGCTGGGATCTTGGCACAGCTGCAGGGTTAGCTGGGCAGAGAGAAAATACCCTCCAGAGCCCCAACGATTTTTTTGTCTAAGTTAATTAGAGCTGTTTGCACGTTAAGCTTGGAGAGGCTGGGGGGCCTTGCACAGGGTTTGGGGTGGGAGGGCATGATGGGGAGCAGGGCGGGGGGCTGTGGGACCAACAGGGAGATGGCGCCTTTCATCCTCACAAATGGATGCTCACAGTTCCTCCATCCTAGCTGCTCAAGTAATATCTGGTGTCTTTAGCAAATTCATATGTCTGATGTCTTTGGCTTCATGGCAGCACTGCCTGGTTTGAACCATGGCTTGTGTGGTCAGGATGTTTGCTAAGGTAAAAAACTCTGACTGCCTTCCTATTCCCCCCTCCTCCTCTTCCTCCTCTCTCCCAGGCAGCACATCAGGCTGCGAGAGGTGATGCCACAGAAATGGGCACTTCACCGTGGGAAGGTAAAAGCAGGCAGTGTGATGCTGCAGTAGCTAACGCTGCCTCGCCTCTCCCCCTCTCTGCAGTAACAACAACCCCTACGCCTCCTTTGGAGCCACACTGGCGCGGGACGAGGAGCAGAACCTGTGGAGCACCCCACACGACGTGACCCACACAGAGGCGGACGACGACCGGGTGCTGTACAACATGATTGTGGTCAGGAACCAGCTGGACAAGGACTCGGAGGTGAGGCGGTGCTGTTCCTCACGCTTGCATTTCACTGCGGACCAAGGCTCGGTGCTTTCATCAGACGCTTTGGCAGTGCCTTTATTTAAGCACCCATTAAGCCGCTATAAAGGCCCCGAAGTCCCCCAGCGCAGCTCACATAGGCATCAGGTCCTTCCATGTGCTCCATCACCCTCCAGATTTTATCCTTTATCTGGTGTGGATGCATCTGTAGCCATCTCATCCCTGGGAAGCTCGGGGATGTCTCCAGCGGCTGAGCCAGGAGAGCCCCCCTGGGCTGGGATGCACAATGCCCTGCAAGCACCAATACCACCACCAACCACACTGGGACCCCCAGCTCAATTTCCTAGCTTCACAGGCTGCTCTTTTTGTCCGATATTTCCCTGGTTTGGCCTTTCCGTGATCAGACTGGCATTAGCCCTGCCGGCAGTGGCGTTTGCTCGGCAATGGCAGTGCCCGGAGCTGAGCTGCCGCTCCAGTGATGTGTCAAGTTAAATACTCCTCTAATGGGTTGTATGGCAATTATCGAGAAGCGGAGAACTGGCATAGCTCTTAATACAGAAGGGAAAAATCATTGCTGTTACATAAAGCCTGTTTTGCAGCCCTGATTTCCTTCTGCGCAAAGGAGATTTCAGTGGCCTGATTAGGAACACGCTGTAGCAAATGGTGACACATTTTCTCCTCTCTGATTGCTTTTAAGACTTCAGAATGTATGCAGGAAAGCCTGGCGGCTTCACGTTTAATTTCAACATGATGCCACTTCATCCAAGAGACCTCAAGACTGTAACTCTTCCTCCTGTGATAGTCCCTTTAAACCACAAGCTAGCTCAGCTTTCACGAGAAGCCTTAAATTCCAGAGGTACAGCTGAGATCAAAATTACAATTTTTAAAACTTAGAATGAGACAATGCAATCCTTGTGTACAGTTGGCCAGAATCCCCATTTAATGTTTTTTTGGGGGTTTTTTTTTTGGTGGGGATTGACTTAATCGTGGTATTTACAATGGATGGGTATGTAACAATGTTTTCATGGCTGCACGTAACCTTTACAGCTATCACAGCTATAACTGAAGATATCCTCTTCCCTCCCCGCCCCTGCTTTCTCTGTCTTGTGATTGCTTGCCTTAGAGAAGACAGGGAGCTTCATCCAGCTCAAACTGGCTGAAGGAAACAAGGACAACTCCGTTTAGGGGGCTGCGCCGGTCCTGGACCATTCAGAGCTGGGTGTACTTCAGGGCAGTGCTGAAGCTCCTCATGTCAGCCTGCGCCCAGTCAAGCGGCCTTCTACCTTGATTTAGGGCTCATTATGAGGCAGGCCTCCTAAAAGCTATTATTATTTATAAAACGGTATCATAAGTGGAGAGGCTGCTAAAAGATGGCTCCTTGGGCAAAGGAGCGTTGTGCGTCAGCCTTGCTCAGCTTGCAGAGGAGAGCATCAGTTATGGGTGAGCAACAGAGCGCTCCTGCACCTTCTTGTCCTAAACCCGGTGTGCCTGCCTGTCCTAAATCCAACGCTTTCTCTGTGCCTTCAGCATGTCCGTAGGGTTTTTAGTGGGTCTGTGCAGTCACCATGCCTGCCAGTGAGAAAGGAAAGTACAAAGAGCATGGGGCTTTGTCTCCACAACGCATTAAGATCACATACGCTGGTTTTTTATGCAGTGCAATTAATAAAAAAGCCTGAGGAGTACAACATCAGGCTGACTTCGAAGAAAGCCAACACACAATACGCTTGATTTGAATTATCGCACAGTGCCTTTTACAGCTAGTGCTTGACAACCTCTCTGCTGTCTCTCTTTCACAGCTAGGGAAACTGAGGCACAATTTATAAGCCCAGCAAGCTGCTGCAGTTTCCAGCTGCAGCTTTTTCTGGGTGGCAGAACAGGGAGGGACTTGGCCAGTAAAGCCAACATTCCTGTGTTTGGCCCCAGGTGCCGAAATCTCTTCTTACTCCAGCGAGCATTTTAAAACTAGGCCAGATTGCGTTGCCCTCCCCTTCTAATGAGGCTTCAGCCCTGAGAGAGAGAAAAAAAGTGTAAATGCAAAACAGTACTGGGCTGCAAAAGCCATAATCTGCTCTGGGAGCTGCCCTGCTCCCAAAGTCCCCAGAGAGAGCGCGTGGATGCTGCAGGACAGGGGACAGAGGAACGGTTTCTTGTTTACGCAAGGCACAAGTGTTACGAAACCATAGGTCCTTTTTTTCTCTTTGTTAAAATCAGACTGAAAGGAGAACTAGTCCCTGTATTTCTCCTTCATTTAACAAAGAAATTTCGGTGTGCTGTACACTTACTGTATGCTTTGCCATTCCCCACCTTTATCTTTGTGATTTCCTAGCACAGGAATTTGGAAGGACCCCAAGGATCAGGCTGCTCTGCGTCATGTGTGTTTTATCTGTACAGCACCACCTCGGCCTCAAACCAGTATTGTGTTTTTCTTAATCTGGGTAACCCACTTCCGCTTTCCTGGGTATTTTCTTTTTTTAAAAGTGGTCATTCACGTAGTGACAAGGTGCTGTGAGCTAGGACAGGAGAAGCAGTGGGCCAGGGTGCAGTGGTGTTGTTGGCAGTGCTGGAGGTCAGTGCGCATGGTCCATGATGTCTCTCTCCTGGCCTGGGCACCTCTGCACCATGGATCACTCTAAATCAATAAACCAAACTGCGTATGTGAAGGGCCAGGCAGTCCGACACCGAGTGCACCCTGTAGCTCAATCAATTTTATGCATGTTAGATCATTCGTGATGGGGCTGCCAGCAACTCACAGCATTGTTGTCCTCCCTTGGGGTCAGTTCCTTGCCCCCACCATGGGACTGGACCCACACCTGATCCACGCAGAGCTGTTTCTTCTCCCAGCCTCCCTCCCGACAGCCCTGCTCCGGGAAATTTGACAGCTCCAGCCCAAACTCGGTGTGACCTTAGCTTGCATAAGGATGGCAGGGCTGCTCCACCCTGCTCCTCGCTGAACCCGGGCAGCAAGCTCTTCAAAGCCAGCGCCGTGACGTCACGGGTGCGCCTTGTTTCACGCCCACTTGCTCGTCCTGCTCAGTGCTGTGTGCTGGGAGTGACGGCTCAGCGGGAGGTTGGCTGTGGTGGAGCCCGCTGGAGCACCCAGTGGTTGCAAACCCCGCCATGCAATAGGTACATGAGGCAAGATTCGCTGGAGTCTCCTAAAACCATGAGGACTGAGCAACTTGCAGCTCCGCATTTCTCTCTGCTTGAGGCCAATGAGCGCCATGTGCTTGGACGCGCTTTCAGAAGCAACATGTGGGTAAGGTGGGGTGTGCGCGGAGAAAACCAGAAAAGCCATAGCTGAAGGGCTGGCTTAAGGGGGCTGGTAAAGCCGATGCAGCCTTTGGAGATCAAAGCTGTCATCAAAGCTTTTGAAGGCTGGGGTCAACTTTTCAAATATGGAAAAAATGGTTTTTTCCTGCTCCTGCCCTGCAGCATCCTCAGACCTGTTGTGGTGTAAAGTAAAACCCCAAATCTGGAGGTGAAATTAGGACCTCTGGGAAAACAGGGTGTTATTTAAGATGCTGCATAGATACAGGTCAAGTCACTGTTCCAGCACGTACCCTGCTAATGCAGAGAAAAGCGTTTTATGGGGAAGGGGGACTACTGTGCCTCCAGCGTTAACAGCAAGAGCTGGGCTTGTTTGGCTTATGTGTGTGGTGTGGCAGATGCCCCTCTCCACGAGGACCAGTTTGTGGTGGCTCTGGTGCCTCAGTGTCCTCTGATGGGGTGCATGGAGTTACCCAGCCGCAGGCAGAGAGCCCAGGCTGTCACACTGGTGCTCAGGTTTAGGGCAGCTGCATCGTGGGTCTGTGAGCAGAAACTAAAGGTGGGTTTTTGCATTATGACCGAGGAAGAAACACTGTTTTTATGGCTTGTTGTAAATGCACTGTTTCTTTCTTCTTTTGGCTTATTCCCTTAGGGAAGGTGGGGTCATAAACCTCACTAGCAAAGGCAATTCCTCAACCTGCATCTCTGCTGGGGGCCTGGCTAGCAGAGCTCCACTGGCATGATCCTCCTGGCAAGCCCATTAACAAGCTGACAAGGCCTATTTTTCTGCTTCCTCCTGCTCTCCTTCAGGATTATTCTTTTTTAAACACATTACAGAGAAGGTCAGTACCGTGACACACTGTAGCTGGGGCATAGAGAGGTGATGGGATTTGCCCAGGATTGGGGATGCTGGTTGGGGAGCCCAGAACTGACCCACTTAATACATATGAAAAATATTTATGAACTCCTGCATGCCCCACTTAAAACCGAATCCAATTTAAGCTTATTTTAAGCTGAGATGTCGGTCAATGGTTCAATGTATGAGCATGGATCTAGAGTTTGTATTTGCTCAACTCCTTCCAGTGGGGCCACTTGCAGAGCCAGAGTAAGAGCATCCCTGCATGTGGTGTGGTACCTGCCTGGGCTGGTATTTTGCAGTCTTTCCCTGGTAACTCTGTTTTGGCCTCATTTCCAAAATAACTCTTGAACAGAACGGTGACACCAATTGCTTTCAAGGGAATAAAGAAGGCGGCTTTGGTAGAGGATTGCTTTGGCAACATGAGAAAAGCTACCTACTAATTAGGAAATTTCCATATGGGCAGGGATGAAAAGTTGGACAGTGCTTGCCTGTTCTCTTGGCACGTTTTTTCCCAGAGCTCTCGGTTATGTACCAACCTGGCTTATATTTCATGCCCAGCATTTCCTCACTTCCATTTGGCATTTGCAGATTTAGTATATCACACTAGAGAGTCCGGGGAAGATTTTCAGGTAAACATTTGAAAGGCTGAGCGCTCAGAGGAGAGAGGCAGCAGGATTGCCCTGCTGCTCCCAGGATATTCTTGACTCATGCACAAAGGGTTTTCTCAAGCCCCCACTGGTACATGTTGTGCCCTGCTACATAGGTTTAAAAGGGCAAAACTGGTTGCAAAAAACAGGGCCAGGAACTGCAACCTGCTTTGGTTTCCTGTGGTTAATTCAGATTTTGCCAAAAGGGTATTTTTCTTAAAGGATTGTTTTTGAGTGCATTGCTGGGATGTCCCAGACCCGTAGAAACACCAAGGGGTTTGGTGAAGACCAGTCTCCTGCTGAACTTTCCCAATACTGTGTGCAAGAAGCCTCCTTGCTGCTCCAGAAGTTACATCTAACTAGGCAAGAGTCAGGACAGGGAACAAAGGTGCACAAGAAATACAAAATGAAGCTAAGTTTTGGGAGAGAGCTGCTTGTCCCAAGCCTGCATACAGGAACACCTCACTGGAAGGGACACTGGGGGGGAGCCAGCCCAGGATGCGGCACAGAGGGCAGCCTGCTCTGGCCTCGCTCTGCCCAGGGCTGCACAAGGCCTGGTGTGCCCTGTCCTGCATCTCGCCGGTGCCCTGGTACGCCACAGTGGTCCCTGTCACAGCCTCGGTGAGGGCTGAGGGAGAGCGGGGTTTGGTGTGTAGCCCGGGCTCCCTGCCCTCGTACCGACCTGGCAGCAGGTGCTGAGCAGCCTCGGCCTCGTAATGCTGCCGGGCCCGACAAAACGCTCCCGCCCCGCCGCAGGTCACCTCTTCGTGACTCACAGGGTGTACATGGGGAACACCCTCCCCAAAGTCTCTGATGTTGCCTCTTCCTGTGCGGAGATGCAGGGCTGGGCAGGCTTTGCTCTTCCCCTGCTGTGTAGTTAGAGAGAGATGCTTTTTAGAATAATCTTGGGGGTGGAAGATGCTCTTAACTTTATTTCCCTAATTAAACTAACACAGAGGACAACCCCCTGCCCACAGCATTTGGGATGTCTCTGCTACAAAGAATTACCCAGGAAAACTCAGTGCTTTCTAAGGCTGATGGAGAACAGGGTATGAGTCCCTTCAAGAGCTCAGCCCAGAGCTGCCTGTCCTCACCCTGATAATCTCTGCTGTCTCTAGTTGCTGTTCAACAACTGGCACCATGTGCAGCATCCTCGTCCCAGCTTTCTCTGGGGAAACATAAATACATTCAGGTCCACACCCAGGCAAAAAAATTACCACTAAAACAAGAGGTCCTCCCTCCCAGGCGCCACCGTTAAGCATCATTTTCTGTACCAAAGCCGCTCTCCTTTGCATGCTCCCCAAATTCTTCATCGACAGGACTAAATATGCACCGTATTCACTTCCATAACACAACTCAGTAACTACGACGTACAAGAAAGCCATAACCTAGATTCCCTTAAAACAAAAATAGACAAGGGAAAACACACTGCTGTTAATCCAGAGAAAATCAGGAGCAGCTTCCCTGCATGCTAAGCACTGCTCGCTGTTTAGCTTAGCGAGGAGTCTGGCTTGCTACTACGGGGGTAAATCCTTGCAGCCCTGAAAGCTGCTGCCCGACAAGCTATGTTTCGGGGAGAGGAGCATCTTTCCCCCCCTCCTACCCGGCTGGCTAATTCAGCAGCGTGAAACATGCCTGCAATCACAGCAGCCGTCTGGATTGATTGTCTGCATTAAAGCACTTGTTTATCTCCGCGGGAGGGCAGAGACACGCAGCTTATTTCCCCACCAGCATGCCCAGATTGGTTTGCTCTCCTTTCTGCTGATACTGTGGGGCCACGAGCAGGCTGAGATGTTTCCGAGAGATCCCTGCCAGTGGGGACCATGGCACCGTGCAGCCTTTATTCTCTTTCTTTAAAACTTTCAAGTTTGCAATAAACTTCCCACAAAGCTTTAATACAATAAAGCCCCTCTTTTCTTTTTCACTTAGAGGAGCTCAATTCCTAGCTCCGAGCTGGTGTCATGGGAGAGAGGAGTCTTGTCCCTGCCTCCTTTCTCTAGCGAAGGGCTGAAGAGGCGTTTTGATGACTTGCGCTGGCAGCCAGGTGCCTCCTGTGCAAACAGAAAAGCTGTGTCAAGTACTGCTGCAGTCAAGAGAGAGAGAGCTCTGATCGGCAAAGCTAGCTCATTGCGAGCAGCAACACAAAGCTAAAAATGAAGGGGATTTTGCTCTCCGGGAGGATGAGCGGTGCAGAGTGAGTGGCTGCAGGCTGAGCCGTGTTTCCCCTGCTCTCCTGACCTGAATTCGCCAGTGTCTTAATCCTGCCAGCTGCTTCTTCCAAAGTGTAATCTCCAAGGGGTTCCTGCAGCTATCGCTGAACAAGAAAACAGACTTGTTATTTAATTCTCTGCAGTCATGGCGTGTCAGCCGGGTTCGGGAAAAAAACTCTAAGAAATCTCCAACTCTTTATCAAATCAAGTAAATTCTTTAAGGCACCAGGTATCAGAAAAACAGTGGGATTTCTAAAGCACAGGCTGTCTTCATGGGTACTGTTTAACCCCTTTGAACCCAGCGTGTCACGTAGGAAAATCCCAGGGAGATGGCACAGATTAACACCCATTTATTGTGCAAGAGTCCATCTATGTAATCTGTTGCTGAGAAATGAGAGGAATTAAGGTTGTTAGTGCAGGGAAATTATCCGAGTGATGTTATGGCCCGCTGTGTGGATGCTTCTGTAAATGCATCCTTTTCAGTGTGTGCATTGATTAAACTCAGCTAGGAAAAATACTCCTGGTTTTCTTGCAGAATACATGCATTTCCACAGGAATGCATACCTGTACAGATGTGTTTAATTGTGCTGGTATAACTTTAATAAACAACCTCAAAACCTTCCCTTTTAGATGGTGTCCCATTATGCAGATATAAAGCTTGAGGTCAAGTGCAAGGATTTAAGCTGTATAGTTAAGTGAGGCATTAACTGCAGCAACCGGCATCACCAGGAATAGTTATTATGTCAAATGACTCCAGCTCAGCCCTCAACCATCCACGTGCATCCCTCTTTGCTATTTAAAAAAGGTACCCCAGCCTTTAAAAAAGTCTGTTTTTCTTGTTTTCCATTACTTTTGAAAACCTGTCTCTTCCAGTTAAATGCCAAACAGAGGGCTGAGCAGTTTGGAGAAGCCACTGTGTGTGTGACCAAACTGAGAGCAGGAACTTCTTTTCAAACTTTTAGTTTCCTTGGGGCTATCATCAGCTGTAAGAAAATGTGCCATGCCAGTTTAACTGCAAGGATATGAAAATAAGGTGTTGCAATATTTTATAGAAGATAATTATTAATATGCGGTCATGCTTTCTCAAGCTGTTAAAGGCCAAATAAGGTATTCTCACAACCTCAGGTTTTGATACCAGCAGGGGTGTCAAGGTTTGGGGTAAAAGGCTTGGGACCAAAGAGACTGAAGTCTCTCAAATGAACTACATATGAAAGTTTGTGTTGTTCTCGTGTTATAATTTCCAGCACAGAGCTGGAACTATATTCTCCCTGTCTGACCGAGGAGACCACTTTGGTCATCAGCAACGCCTAAGCTAAATTCTGTAATCCAAGTTCAAGGTTAACAGGAAGCCTGTTTTGCACATGCAGAGAAGATACAGAGATGTTGTACCAAATGTCAAGCTAAATATTCTATGCTGGTCAGTGTAATTTCTTCCAGGAGCAACAGCAGCCTGGCCATCGACCTTCACACTGATCCCTCGGTGCCAACATCAACAGTTCAGCTCTGGCTCCATTTCTAAAAGCTGAAATACCTAGAAAAGCAGCAAAGACCTCCCCTCTTGCAAATGACTGAGTATCTCTTATCCCTTTGCTTTGCAGGAATGGCAAAAGCTCAACTATGATATTTATACCTTACGGCAGACCCGAAAAGAAGTGAGAAGCAGGTGGAAACACATTTTGGAGGATTTAGGTAAGTGAGAGGACAAAAGGATGTCATTTGTGTGGTACCAAATGAGAGGTGCCACGATGGTTGAGGATGGGAATGGCTCCACGATGGGAACAAGCTCAGGCATGGCTGGGAGGAAATGGGGCCACTGTGTCTGCAGGCACATTGAAAAGCCCACAAACCATGACCAGTGGGAGAGCCTTTCAAGCCCAGAATAGCATGCACGTGCATCCATTTCAAGCTTCCTTGTGGAAACTTAGCAGGGACACCTGAGAGTTCACCCTGTTTTTTTTCTAAATAAGATAAGCAGGGAGAAATGAATATTCCTTTCAGATTTGAAACACAGATACATCTGTTTTCCTTCCTTAGCCCATGCCAGCTGATCAGAGCTAAACCACCCACTTTGTCTGCTCCTAAGTGAATTTGAAATATTCTTTCATCAAATGAAATTGCTTAACAGTGACCCTCCTACTCCTGCTATTTCCTAGCCTGCAAACAGTGAACTGCACCCACCGGTTCAGTGTGCTCAGCTGCTGCTCCTCTGGAGAAGGCAGTGGCGGGTGTGACCTGGTTTTCCCAATGGCCTTGCACACAGCTGGGTGACTTGCATCATGATCTGGAGGTGGTTGGGAGCTAATGAGAGAAGGAGGTGCGAGTCGAGTGCGCTTGTTGGGCTGTTCAAAGATATTATCACTGGGAGCAAAAGAGATGGGTATCTCAGCCGCTCCTGCCCTACCTGCTGTTCTGGCATCTGGACGGGAGGAACATTATAAATTCATAACCAGGTATCAGCGTTCATCTTCACCCAGGCATTTGCGCAGCCTGTACAGACCAAACACGTGAGGGATCACTTGACGTCCTTACATCTGTTACTGCACGTTGACAAAGGCTCTCCCACATCTCCCTCACGTCCGCAATGGCTCCGGAGCTGTTTTGCAAGGGGTGGGGAAGCTCAAGGCCAGGGATTGTTCAGCCATAGTGAAGCTAGACGTGCAACCAGATGTGAAACCTGCTATCTTTTGTTATCTAGACCTATGATTTAATCATAAGACCACCAGGCTTTCCCCATAAGTGTTTTCAGGTGAGACACATCACCACCAGCTCCCTGGAGCTGAACAAAGACTTAATGGTAGCCATTACATTTAAAGATCCCTGCATTCATTCTCCTCCCCCTTTCCTTCCCTGGATACCCTTCCTGTAAGAGATGCTAATTGCTACAGGAACAATTACCCATGCATTCATTACTGCCTCAGGTTTTTTATCAGTTACCTCCCAACAACATACAGGCGTAGTCACTGGTGTGCTCAGGAAGCCTCACCAGCCCTGAAAGCTCTGGCAGCATCAGCAACATGCAAGAGCTGAATTGGCACCCTGTGTGTGGATGTTCGTATGCGTTTTCTGGAAAACTAGCAACAAACTTGCTCTGAATGAGTTTATGGCTTTTTTCCCCCACCAGGAAGCTCATACCTGCCCCAAGTGCAGACATGGAGCGTGCCTCAAGGAAACACTAGTTTGTTTTAGCAAGTAGGGAACACCACAGCCCAAGGTGGAGGGGGTATAAGGAACCTTGCAAGAGCCTGGAGGGCTCAGGGATGACCCTGCTCGCATGTTTGTCTTATTTCTGTAACACATTTCTTTCCCAGGTTTCCAGAAGGAAGCAGACTCCCTCTTGTCGGTGACCAAACTCAGCATCATCAGCGACTCCCAGAACATGGGCAAAGCCCGGGACATCCTGTTAAAGCTCTCCGAAGAGACAAACATCTTCCCGACCAGCTGGGAGCTTTCTGAGCGCTACCTCTTCGTGGTGGTGAGTAGCTCCGAGCGTGCCTTCCTCCCTGTGGCCCCCATCTCTGCAAGTGAGCTCAAATGAAGGGGAGTGGATAGGTGAACTGCACCAGAGGACACTCAAATACATGGTGGCATCTGGGGTGTCCTTCATCAGATGTTGCACTTGTAGCTTGGCTGTTCAGCTTCCTTGGAAATGTCAGGGCTGTAGTACCATAAATTTGCCCCCACAGGTTCCTTTAAGCCTGTGCAACTGGGTGCTCTTGCGGCCTGTTAACAAAGTGGGAAAAGATTAGACCTAATGCCTGGCTTAACCTGAGAGCAGCTGTGGAGGGAGGACCCTGACCAGGGAGCTGCCCAAAGCAGCCCCTAGTGACTGTAAAACCCTGTTGCTTTGGCAGGATCGGCTCATAGCTCTGGATGCTGCGGATGAGTTCTTCAAGATGGCCAGTGTGGTGTATCCAAAGAGACCCAGCGGGGAAAGAGTCGACGATAGCCAGAAGGCCCCGCAGTGCATCTCTGTCATGATGCCCTGAGGAATGTGCCTTGCTGGTGCAAGATGGACAGCGGGTTTCTTTCCCTCCAGGACCGGGCTCCTCTGCTGAGGGGTTAGCACAAGTAGTGCCGCTCCTTGTTTTCCTGCAGAGAAGCAAGTGGGCTGGCTGGAGCAGAGCGAGGAGGTCAGCGAGCCGTGCCCCATCAGGAGGGCACAGGAAGGCGGACGCTGGCCCTGAGGTGCTCCCAGGCGGAAGGGAGCAAGAACTGCTGTAGCATAGACCTGGTGGGAGACCACTAGCCTAGTAGTGTATGCGATAGGCACGAGGGGAACCTGCTGCGCGAGGCGTTGCTACCAGTAGCTGCAAAAGTTGAGATGCCTCTAGTTACAAGCGCTGTGAGGACATCCACGTTTCCACCTTCCGCTGGTGTCTGCCACTATCCCCTCCCTTGACCCTGCTAGCTGGGAGGACCAGCAAAGAAGGAAAAACACCTCAGTCATTTACAACTCTGTGACGTTTTTCTGTGCACTGGTCCTCTTCCTCATCCCCAGCCTGCGGCAGCCCCACCAGGCAGGTCCCAGGGGATTTGGCAAAGAGGCAGGAGCCGCGCGTAGCCAGGAGAGGAGTTAGCACCAGGCGGCATAGCCTTGGTCTGTGTTGCAGCTGGGTGCTGTGTCCTCTGCCATTAGTGGTTTGGAGGTGTTTGTGTCAGGGGGTGCTCAGCCCAACATCTTAAAAGAAGGTAGGTTTTAGGAAGGTGCCAAGGTCAGACCTGCTGAGAATTTGGCTCCTGTAATATCCTCAGATTGATTGCCCAACATCTTAATTAATTTCTGAAAGTTTTGGTCTTAATTGCGTAAAAAAATCCCCACTATAAAGCTGCATGTATTGTCAATATATAGCGTCCCTGCTGTTAATGAAGATTTTTACTGAACACCCTTGATATCTTCAGGCTTTGTCTGGTAATGAGCAATAATTTTAAAACACTGTATTTGATCTTTTAAACACAAGTGGAAGTTCTTCACTGATTAACACATGTGCTGCTAATTGGCCAGTTGAAAATGCTGGTTACACAGGACCTCCCAAAATAGCAAAACAGAGCTTTTATTTGTTTATACCTACAGTGTTTGAAAAAAATATATATATTTATGAATTGTTTCTGTTTGTCAGTATTCCTGGGAAACATTTTTGTCAACTCAGGACATCAGTGAAAACTGAGTTTAATAAACAAAACACATTACAAACCCAATGTTTCTTACTCTCTCTGTAACCCTATTCAGGCAACAACATTTCTCTTGGACTGCTGATAGCAAAAGGGCTGGGGTATTTGTAGAACATATGCCTCTGTGACCTGTTCTCTGTACACTTAAAATTGCCCGTTGACTTGCAAGAGTAGGGTCATTTGCCAGCCTAGGACGGAAGTCTTTGTAGGAGATGATGGGGACTGAATTTAATTTCAGTGGGACTTGGAGTTAGGGGCCCAGTTCCTATTGATTTTTTTTTTAAGCAGAAGTTCAGCTGTGCTTTAGAAAACCTCCAGTGTTTTTAGAGAAAATAAACTTCAGTGCATGGCATCTCCAGGGTTTGATTTGAACAAACTGTTGCAGAACAGAGATCCGGCGGTCCGAGGAACGCTGTGCCAAAGTACACGACACCACCCAAAAGTCAGCCCTTGGGACGTTATCACTTTGTAGTACTACACGTTACGTAAAACCACCTGATGAGTTTCTAAATCTCGTGGGCGAGAAGAAAAGATATCTTGTTAGCTGTGATGCTGCTTGTGTTTGGGAGATGGAGGTCGCCGTTAAGCAGTGCCTTTGCAAAAGCACTCCTTGCTGTCACTTGTAGCTGTGCAACCGGTTCTGATGTCAATAAAATGAAATTTGTTGTAACTTAATAGGACAGAAACTGCCTAAAAGAAACAATAATTAGGATCTCCGAGTGAGTTTAGTTACCGAAGTAAGGCCCTGTGCAGGGGAAGTGCCGAATTTCTGGGCACGGCCACAGGGAGGAGCAGGAATTAACAGCAGCATCAGATCAGAGTGGAGCTGCTCACTTCTGCACAGCAGGGAGGAGTAACCAGGCTTGGGGACTTGTGCATCAAATTATGTACCGATCACAACATGAACAGAAAAAGGTACGTCAGTCCCAGCGCTCAGATAAAACTGGTCATGGGGGAACCTGCAAATATTGCAAAACAGCCTTTGATTAAGTATAAGGATGCAGAATTTCTAAAAATCTGCAACTTGAAAAATTACAGAAACGAGTGGGAATTGTTTCCATAGAGGTCCAAGCTCAAGTTCGTCATTCTGTTCATCTCAGTAGGAAGTGCCCTGTCTTTCATGCACTTGAGGTAGAAGACTGATAAACTGAATTTCAGGTAGTAAAATGAAGAGAGTAATTTGCCTTTTCTAATTTGCATAGAAATTACCAGGGAGACACACATCTTTAACTTTTGTTCTGCTCAGATTTGGGCTTCCTCTGCTGACAGGAGAAGGAAACACAGCTTAGTTTGTCTCCAAGCAAGCCTTTGGCTGCGTCTCAGGGCCCAGCCATAGAGGACCTTCCACCTGGAATCCAGAGACAGCACACACTCTACCATAAGGTTCAGATACTACCCAGTTGTCTATTGATACTGGCCTGCCATAGGTGTTTAAAAGACATACTTAGGCTGTATCACAGGAAAAGTTACCCATGTCTATAGAGCAGATAGGGTGGGACTATCTTATTTAAGGGCAAGAACAAAGATGGGGAAAAGAGCGCAAACAAACATCTCCCAATGAAACTCATTCCAGATTTTGGGCAAGTTAAAAATCCCTGGCAGGGGAAAGGCTCCCAGGCCGCACTTGCATTTTGGGTCTCAAATTGAGAACGTGAGAGTAAACTGAGGAGACGTTCAGGTGGTAAAAACAAGTCAGACACACAGAGTTGAGCATCACACCCTGGAGCTGTTGCAGCACAGACTGAGTGTCATAGGCCTCTGGGTGGACAGGCTACCTCACCAAATGGACCAGGGCACCTCATCAAGCAGCGAATTCCTCTCCATTGAGAAAGATGGAATAAAGGTTTCATAAATCTCAAACAGCATCCAAGTCAAAGGCTCCCTGGTGATGTTGCATCACTGCCACAGTCCTGGGTGGGAGGGAATTCATCCCCCAACAGGAGCAATTGCCTTCTTCACTAGAAGCAAGTTTAGGTTTCTCTCATGTGATGCACCATCCAGAACTCTAGCTGCCATTCAGATGGGCTTGAGTCTCCCATATGGCCTGTATCATACCTGGAGGCTTGTACAGATGTCTTTGACGTCCTGCAGGTCTCAGGTGCCACTAGATACCTGCGCGTGGGGAGCCAAATCCTGTCCACGCCCAGCGAAGCCTGCCAGCACCCACCTGGGAAGCGGTGGCTGTAAGACAGCTCAGTGAACGCCAGATGCCACTGTTTCCTTAGCCATGCTGCAGCATGCTGAGGGAAATCATGTTTATAATGCAGGGGAAATTTTTCCAACGTTTTCTTGCATGTATCAAGTCTCTCAAGGCTGCAAGAACTGGCTTTCTGTTAAAGGTTGGAATTTAGATATTTAATAATTGTTCTGGCACTTTCTGGGAGACAGTGGTGAGCCCCTCTCTCTTTCAAAGGTTCATAGGGACCAGGGTTCAAAGGGGCCAGGGACTCTGCTCCTGCTTGAAAGTGCCATTCGGTGTGGGGCTGGCTGCTGCAGGAATTAGCATGTTCACGAAGAACATTTATTTTCCTAAATAGAAGGTGACTTTGGCACCCCTTCCTTAGCTATGAAAGGAAAAATACCAAGAATTCTTTAAAATGAGCAATGTGAGAGGGTTTAAAGTACATCTAGGTTCACTTAGCTTTCAGATAATTTTTTTTTCTCAGACTGACTTTGCATTTAACTAATATTTCAACTGGAAAGAAAGAAAGAAAAAAGGATATTTTTCATCTGTCCATAAGCCATAGGCATGCACCACTTGGTTTTCCTTTTCCTAAGCCACAATAGAAGCAGACACAACTAGCGCAGTTCATGTGATAACTTGAAACAGATAACCACTGGGTATGAATCAGGGTAGCTTCTCCAAAGTGAGAAACGGTGATTTATACCAACTGATGGTCTAAGCTTTGTCTTCTACCAGCACCTGTTTGGTTATTTCAGATATTGCCTGTATCAATTGAGCCGTTGAGCAAACCTGGAAAAACACTTGTGCCTAATCGTTGGCCATTATGCTGGCTTAACAGTGGCTGAGCAAAGTATTTTAGGTGTTTGGGTCACGGGGAGCAACACTGTAGGGTTCCCTTCCTCTAAATCAGAGCTAGGAATTAGGTATAGTGCAATCGCTGGCTGTAATAGAGACCAGCTAGAAACAAAAATCAATTTACAGGCCATCTTGACTGTGCATATGCACACACAGTTTCTTCTTTGTATTCCAAATTTTCCTAGGACATACATCATGAATTTGGCAGGATGAGGAAAAAAAATCATGGTGGAAATTCAGCTGCGATCTGTAAGACAGGCAGAAGGTGGCAGTGCAGGTGTTTGGTGAAGGCTGGAGCAGCAGCAGGCGAGGGAGAAGGGAGGCAGTGGCCTGAAAGGAGTCAGGCTTTCCATTTTACTTGCTATGGATGTAAATCATGCCATAAGTTCTGATAAATAATGAGAATGGACATGGGAAAGAAAACTGTCATCTTTTAAATGTCAGCTATAGGAAAAATTACCATTTCAAACCACTCAGTTTCAATCATTTCTAATGTTAGAAATTCCAACACTTACATACTCTTCCTGGAGGGAAAGCATGTACTTTTCTAATCTAATGAGGATCAGTAACGTTGAGTGACTTACCACAAAATAGCTCTCCAAAAGCATTTCTTTGAAGACAAGCAACCATTTTTGCATGGAGATTCCTTGTTAGGGAAGTTATGGATTATCAGAAACATCTCTTTAGCTTACAAATTGCAGATGTTGCGGACACATCCATAGGAGAGCTGCCCTTGCACAAGGGAAGCCATGGAGAAAGCTGCTCACTGGCTGTTCCTAAATGCCCCAAGCGAAGACTTGCATGGCCAAAAGCATGTCTGTTTTTTCTATCCATTGGTCTAATGAAATGTACCACCTCTCCCCATAAGCCTTATCCCTACCCTTTAAGGAGAACAGTCATTTTTTGAAGTGGTAATAAATTCAGGTGACTATTTTGTCGTACTTGGATGAGGAAAGGAAGACGGCCATGGAGGCTGTGGGCACTCTCGACATGATAGGATCCCAGCAGCATTAAAATAAACAGACTTAGGCAGCCAAACTAGCAAACAGACAAAGAGGCAGAGCCATATCAAAGCAAAGACAAGGGGGCAGCAAATGGAGGCAAATAGGCACAGCCCAGCCACTGCCCAAGAAAAGGAAAAAGTATTTGGCAGGTGGAGAAGGTTGTGTGCAATGGGTACAGCATCGGTGCCAAAAAATGTTGTGATGGTATGTCAGAGTGCGTCATCTGGGTAGCACCAGCAGGATGAAATGTGTTTGTGTATGCCTGAATAACCATCATTAAAAACCCCATTTGATGATAGCTCACCAGCAGATCAGAAAGAAGAGATATTTATGAAACGATGTGTTACCAAAAGTTTATCCTTTCAAGAGTGGCAACTTTATATCTGTTAAGCTGCTGAGATTCTTTCCATTGGCTTGAACTGGATTTGAGTCACACTTTGGAGACACAAACACCGGGGCAAGTCCAGACACCACTGAAGTCAAAAACAAAACTTCTGCCAGCTGCCCATCTATTCCACTTCTGCATCAAAGTCTCAAAAATAACAAGTATGGTTTCTGAAAAGATTTCCACAAGTGATGAGAGGACCTACCTGTGCTTGTCTGGAGAAGAAAATAAAGCCCAAACCATTTCTCATGGCCAAGGGATCACAGAGAAAATTCAGATTGGAGGAGACCTCGGGAGGTTATCTCAGCCAACCTCCTTCTTGCTTGAAATAATCTCTCCCCATTTGAAAATGTTGCGAGCAATTATATGGAAAACATTATTGGCATACACAGTATTTCACCTATTTCAAAGGCATAGTGGTTGGTACAAAGGAAATATATTAAACTTTTTTTTTAATTAAAAAAGTGAAATAGAAGATTTGTGAAACTCAACTGGAGGGCAGATTTGGAATGAATGAATCCCTCTATGAAATACTCCTTTGATACCTCTAAGTCAAGTGACCAGGGTTAGCTTTAAACATGCATTTCCATTCTTCCTTAGGTGAAGAAGCCAGATGGAGGAGTGATGGGAGCCTGGAGCCATGAGGGGTGATTCACCCCGCCTGGGACGTGCCCAGCGGGGCAATCTGGTTAGCAGGGAGCCAGTGGCACCCGCAGAGTCAGCAGTTCCCAGTGAGCCATTTGGGGATGAAGGGGGAGGGAGGGAAGGGAACTGTGTTATCTTGGTGATAGGGAGTTGGCCTAGGATTTGGAAACTGAATTTCCATTCCCAGAGCTACCCCATCTCTGCCTGCCCCTCAGGTCATCCAAGTGCAGAATGGGGAGGTCATACCTACTAGAGCTGATGGCAAAATGGTCTTCCTATGCTGGAGGGATTGTTAAGGTCTTGATATTTCTGCATCTGCCTTCAAGCAAAACTTTATATCTCTAAAACCTTCACAAGCCTATTATCCAAAAGACTCTGCTATAATAATTTCAAGATGTCTTGCTTCAATTTTGACTTTTTTTTTAATGCTCTCCAGCTTTTTAGTATAAGCCGAATAAAGCACTGTCTCTATCCAGAAAATAAAACTTCAAATTTAGATCACAGCAGTGCCTTTTAAAGCAGTACTAAAACAGTTGGGTTTTTTTTTAATTCAGGGGAATACCTATTCCCACAAATAGTTTCAGTTCTGATAAATCAGCATTTCCAGACAAAAAATCAGTTAGTTTAATTTTGTTTTAAATCCTAACCCTGCCTAACACTTAACTCCTTGTTGTGAACTGCTTTGAGATCTACTAACAAAGTGTGCTGCATGGCAGTCAGTAGTATCGTGATTATTTTTCAAGTGAAAATTACGTTTCAAATCATACGGGAAGGGCATCTTTTAATCATTTTGACTATGTTTAAGTGAGATCACCAAGAGAGACTATAGCTCTGCAAAGGACTTGTGCAGGCATGCCTAGGAATTTGACTTGCCTGCAGTTTATCTGTCCCAATTAAAGGCAGATGCAGCCTTTCTCTTCTATGAACATTTATGAACTGGCAGATCTGCTGAACAGGGAGACAGTTAATGTATAGCAACTGGTCCTGAATTAATCAGACACACACTTTTACAGTGTTGTTTGGCTTTAGCTTGCCCAATTGCATGAAGAAGATTTTCAGTTTTCCTTCCTACCTCCTTGGACAAGATGCAGCACAGAAATTACCCAAGTTTGGGTAATCATGTAGTTTGCAGTTTGTGTCACTTCTCTGAAGTCTATGACAAAAGAGGGGAATTACAGGACGTGCAAAGTATCAAAGTGGCTTATGCTCTAATTCCACTTTGCAGAAGAGAAGGAGCTTCCCCAAAGTACATGCAAACCTACCAGGAATGGTGAATGGTTTGGAAAGCCCAACAGGTACTTATATCTGCCTCTTGCTTAAATATCTGAGGAGTTGCACTGGACCTGCACAACCCATTCCTGTGCTCAGATGCTTAGTGCTATCCTACTGATGAACACACCAGATGTGTGGCAAAGCTGCAGCCCAGTCTCCACCAGGGCAGCTCCAATGAAACGAGTGTACCTGTGTACCTGGGTCATTGCACACCAGGAGAAAGCAAGACCCAAGTCAACTCCCCTGCAGGCCTGATGTCTCCCATAAGCTCAATTCAGCCTGAACACAATTCCGAGGTCAAACGCGGTCACAAACACAGCATCCTCTCACTATTACTTGCTCCTTGTACATCAGCGGCACACAGAAAGCTCAGTTTCAAAAGGCTGTATGGGCAATCGGGCCAGCCGCATGGATCCGGCCCCCCCGGTTGCAAGCCAATGCAAACCCTGCGAGACAGATGACAGACAAGCAGGATGTTCAAAGGTAAGCTCAGTGCAGTTTTTGCTCCTGTACTCATAAATACCACTTGCTAGTATGAATTTCTCTTTAAATTATGTGTCTGTGCTATCTAAGATCTCAAGAAGTTTAACAGTAACACACATGCCTCATGCTACTGCAGAGCGTCTGCAGGACGAGAGCAGCAGTTTCTTTCCTCCCCAGCCTTTATTTTTCTTAACACTGACAATTTACATTACTAGTTATAAATACTGGGGCTCATTTTTCAACCCATTGCCTGTTTTCAGATTCTTTCCTTACATTTTATTATTCTTATTTCGTGTTAGGTTTGCCGTTACATGTTTTCTACCTTTGAGCCTTACCTTTCACACCTCCCTATTTCCTAGTTTTTATTATTGTAAACCTGCACATTTAAAAAGTTAATGAGGTGGTAGGGGGCTGACTGGGAACAGGACCACCTGACGTCAGCGATTACCAGGCTTTTCCTATATTTAGAGCAAGATGTAACCATGAAACTATGTGAACTGACAGTCGGCAAACTACAGCTATACTGTGAAATATGCGGTACAGACGTAACTGCCACCAGCCTGGGACTGAGTCTCCCACCAACCGCACTAAGCAGAAAGACCTGCTAGAGATAACAAAACTCTTCCCTTTTTTAATGATTCTTGCAAATACAGCCGTTGACTTCAGCGGAGAGAGCTCGAGGCTTAAATCTGGGAGGGATGGTAGTCACCGTGCAGTTTCTAGGTAAAAATAAACACACTTCTCAGCACTGAAGAAGGATAATCCAGAAGAGGAGAGTGGTCCACACCACCCAGCTTTTCATTCCTGTGTTTGTAGCTTCTTTTGGAGGTGCTATTCTCCATTTTTTCCATTTCTTTTACATTAAAGACTAGTTGCACTTGGTGAACTAGCATTGGATAAAAAGGTAGCCTTCAAGGAGGGGAAAAATGAAGATGAGCGAGCTGGAGAGGGATGGTAACGATCCTGATGTCATGAACAGTTTAGTATTGGGTTTTCCCTTGCTAAGCTACAGCTATAAGAACTAGCCCTGCAGGGCAATCTCCTACAAATACACAAAAGGACGTAATACACCCATTTAATCTTACAATCTTGCGTGGAAAGGGGGTTTTACGTGCAGGGAGCAGCAAATTGTGGGTAAAGAAGAGGTCAGCATGGATGTCTGTGCCTAAGTTGTAAACACACCTGATTGAAGCAGTTTATCTTCTTGCTTTAAGTGCACCAAATGCTATTTTTCACTTGGATTCCTTTCTCAAACCCCTCCCCGGTTCAGCGGGATGTCAGCCTGCGTCCCCCAGGCCAACAGAGCACCATCACTCACGGCAGGCAGCACCCTTGAGATGTTTCTGTAGCTTCAAAGGTTGTTGAGCAGCGACAGGGTTTGAGAATACCCAAGCCTTCATGTAGTAGGGTTCCTAGGATGCCATCCCATCAGACTCCTTCCTATCCTGCAGGACACAGCCCTCTCTCGATGGCTTTGACAAGCTCTCCTGGGTGAGATCAACTCTCCAACCGATGCACAAGTGAAGGGGTCCATGCCCTGGAGCACGCTCACATAAATCACTGTAGCTCTGCCAATTCCAGGTGTCTCAGGACCTGGCCCCAAACACTGTATTTGTACAATTTCTTCCACCCCCAACTACCTTTGAATGATTTGTGTCTTTTGAACATGCAGAACTGATTTCATCCTGAGACAAGGCAGTGGCTTCCTCTGAGAGCTGGTGACCTGTTGCCTGGGTTGATACGTGATATATGACAGCAAGGAGCGACAGGCATTTGCTCCGACTCTTAGATATAAGTCTTCAGTAAACAAGGGGATGGAAGCAAACACGCACTTTCCTAGCTATTAACTTTTCAGTTTGAATTTACAGCACTTGTTACAGCTTTTTTGAATGATTTTCCACCCCAGGAAAAGGCAGATGTGATGTTTTCACAGGCTGACGTACTTTTTGCTTGCTTTGCACTGCGCAGGTCAGCACCTTGCTCAGCCAGAGCACGTGAGGCTGGAGACCATCAGTGGGTACAACCAGTTTCTGCCATTTTCATTGAGGTTTTTATTTAGTTTTAGCCTTCTTTAGGACCACACACCTGCTCTGAGAGGAAAGGAGGATTCCCTGCCAGGCAGAGGTGAGCATTTAGGCAACGTAGTTTGATGGGAGAGCTGGAAAAAACCCCAGGACCCTACATTTGCCCACCCTGGAGCACAGCAGTCTCTCCATAAAAGACTGGGAAGAGGAGGAGGTAGCAGGCGGCTGTCTCCTTCTACCCTTACAGGCACTAGCTCCTCTTGAGCTGATATTATTTTCTATGAAAGACCCTATAAAAGTTTAAATTCAGGCTATCTGTTCCTATTTGTATTCCTCCTGTGTACTCCTTTGAAGCATATTTTAATTCTCCCTGTTCCCCAACCTCATTTCAGCTGGTGGTGCTGGAAGGTATTTAAAATTACAGCCATACTCCCATGGGTCACCATGAAAGAAAATGGGGGGGGGGGGGGGGGGGAGGAAGGAAAAAACCCAGAAAGAAAGCCTGTCTGATGCACAGCAATGCTTATATTTCAATTACAGAGAGCGAGGGGCCAGACTCAACAGTCTGAGACAGGGAAAGGAAGAATTATGTTGGAAAACCAGACACCAAAGCCATGAAAGAGAGACTGCCTGTAAACGGCTAATCCAGTTAACAAAGCAGGCAGGTGGCAACCATGCTTTTGATCCGAATCGAGCGCCAACACGGCAGGGCACACTTATTTACACTGCCAGAGGGTCTGACCTGCAGCTGTGCTGCTCCTGAAGGGCAGGAATGATCCACAAGCCCATGTGTGATAGTATTAAAAAAACAACACACCAAAAAAAATAACTGCTCAGCCCTCCCTCCTCCATCTCACACAGAGCTGATTCAGAGCAGGCAGCTTCCCAGCTCCCCAACACCATTTCCTTGCTCCTTCCTTCCTCGAGATGTCGGTAGCAGGGGATTTCTGTCCCACCCGCTGGCGGTTGGTGCTTGCCTCCTGCAAACAGCATTTATGGCAGGCCTGATCCTGCTGCTGCCAAACCTTGCACACAGACACTGCAAGGGGAGACGAAGGCACCACTCAGCTGAGCTGGCCTGAATCCGGGCACGGAGGGATAAAGGAGCTCTCTGTGCTTTCGCACTGGGCGCAGCCTCACTCTGATAAGCAAGCCTGCCTGCGCTGAATCCCAGCCCGGCCTGGGCAGGGCTCCCTTCACAAATATAAGGCTTTTGTGGGATTTTATGAATGAGGCTGGGCAGGAATTTGTGCGACAGAAGTGACATGGTGCAGCTGCCTCCCCAAGGGAGGCTGAAGGCGAGATAAACAGCCCAACTGGCTCCTTGAGGCCACTTCTCCGATTACCCAATATTTTCCTCTGGGCTCTGGTCTCCATGTCTCATAAATCCCCTTGCCGTTTGTCCCTCCCACAGCAATGGGGGCTGTGAACGTGCACCCAAGCGATGCACCCTGTTCCTGGGCTAACAAGGGACTGTTTGAAAGAAACTCTGAGCAGGATGACGTCAAGCCAGAAACCTCTCAGAGGATGTTGCAAGCCAGCCTCTGAAGGCAGGGTTTGTTTAGGGACATCAGGTTTCAGCTGGATCCATTGATACTGGACTTGCCAATAAGAAATCCTAGTTACCAGGTAAAATTGAGTAAGAGGCTTTCAGGCTGTGGGTGCCTTTAGCTGAGCAACATATAAACATCCTGCCCTCCTTGGCAGGGAGGGAAGGAGAAACCACTCTGCCTTGTGTGCTCTGTCTGAATTCAGTCAGAGCTCTCAGACTTCCCCATAAGCACAGCCATCAGCACCTCTTCCTTCATTGTGCACCCAGCAATAACAAACCAGGGGTAGCAGAAAGCCAGAGGCTCAAAACAGATAGTATGTGTTGAAGAGGGTTTTGCCGTGCCTCCCCATCAGCCCCTGCATGCACAGATCCTCTTCAGCAACAGCATAAGCCTCATCCTCATCTGCTCAAATCCACATACAGAGGCTTTGCTTGAAAAGGAATAACCACCCGAGACCTTATGCATCTTTCTTTAGAAACGCCATGCAAATAGATGGTTGGGGTTTTGAGAAGGAGCTAATAGCTTTTGTTGGATTTCTGAAGGGCTACAAGGAGACACCAGGGCAAGGACAGCTGTTTCACACCCCTAATCCTCAGGTGCTGCTGAGGTTTCTGGGGTTTGGGACCCAGCATATCTCTGTAGGTCATTTAGGTGCAGGGTGGCGGAATGAGACTGTGCTACACTATTCCAAATCAGTGCAAAGGAGAATTACACCTGAGACGTGTTAGATTGCACTGTGATCCTACAGAGATGTCAGTCCAGGCGTATTGAAGTTACCAGAAGAGCTGTGAACATACAGCGCTTCATCTTTATAAATAAATGAAATAGTAAATAAGAAATCCTGCTTGACATCAGGGACAACCAGAGAATGGGATATGGCCTTCTGAATTCCCAAATTGTGGCTTGGATCCAATCCTATTAAAAATAGGGTTTCAATAAGAGTTTAATTCTTTCTGCTCCTGCCTGCCTTTGCCCAAGCTTTTCCAATAGGAGATGGAGCCACTTTGGTCTTTGTCCAGAAGTTGCCACTCAAAGTGGGGGATGCTTTATTTCTTCTGGTTTGCTGCTCTCAGTTGGGTTGCATCAGAAGTCCCAAGTCCTGGAAGCTGTATCAAACAGCTTGGTGCTTTTAGGAGATGCAACAGATGCAGTCAGCCTTTTATCTTCCAGGGCCTCCAAATTGCTAGATCTGTATTTTATTTCAATGATCTCTCAATTGCTAGTAATTACATAGAGCAAGAGAACAGACCCATTTAGATAACATTTTGCTTGGTCAAAGCCTATATTTAACTACAATTCCTGGCTCCCTTTCCAACAGTCCATGATAGGGCTTATTTTCCAGCCTGCACCTGAACACCCAGAAGGCCTCAAGAAATCAACAAATAGAGCTGGAAACAATCCATGCCACCCTACCTGCCAAGAGCAGAGACCAGCGCTTCTAATTGCTGTGAGCTTCCTTTACCCATCAGTGAATCGCCAACCTGTAAAAGTGAAAACGGAGACCTCCTGCACCCGGCTCTCCCTGTGAGCGAATGGTGTCAGCTGCTGACAGCCTCTCCAAACAGTTTCATTTCATGCCATAGCTATCCATCTGCAGCTGTATTCCACCAAGTCTCTCTTTGGGAGCTTGCTGACCTTATAAAGCATGATTTAGTTTTGTTTAAAGAAACAAAACTGACTGCCTGCAGGATACTTTGATCCTGAACAGTATTTTTAAGTAACGGGGCTGGGTGAGGCTATGAAATGATCTGCTGGTGAGTCACGACACCGCTTTCCGCAGCGATCTGCTTTGTCAAACAGCATACCTGATTTTCTTGCTCAGTGTCAAATATTTGCTGTCTGTCTGAGTATAAAGGATATTTCACAGCAAAACCAAACGTCTGTCTTTACAGTGGTGCATCCTTTCACTGCTGGCTATTCTCTCTCACACATGTGTACACACACTCAGTTGTGCAGAGGAGCCAGATGTAAAGCCAAGGTAAAAAAGCAGTAATCAAAGTTGTACACAAAGCAAAAGGGATGCCCCAAAAATGCCATTAGCTTCCAGGAAACAGCAAGCTTTTCAGAGTCCAAATCACCCTTGGTGAGAGCAAGCCCAGCTCCATTAAATTCAACAGACGCTGTTACACTTCACTGAAGTAGGTCTTTTAGGGTTTATTTGAGGTTAACTGCCCAAATCCCTGGCTTACAGACCTCTTTATGTCCAAGATAACAAATGCAAAGGCAAATAGGAGCTAAGAAAGAAGCCCTGCTAGCGGCTGGTTCCCTGCCCTCTGGCTCGCTGTGTTTGCTGACAGCGCAACTATGCAAAGCATTTGGCTCAACACACATTGTGGCCGTCCTGCTTTTATTTCAGCAGTTCCCGATACAGCCCTGTTCTCCTCTGTTTGCTCTTCAGGGACTTTGCTTAACAGCCAGGTAGGGATACCCGTATAAAGTAAACAAGGTCTATCTACACTTTTCCTTGATTATTGACAACGAGAGTCAATTATAAACAGGGCCTGGCCACCCCAGGCACAAAAGCTGGGCTTTGTCCGCACCTGGGGGATGCTGCAGCAAGAAAAGCCCAGCATTGGTCAAACTGGGACAAAATCCCATGTATCCCATGGGCCAAGGGTGCTGTTTGCTGGTACTCTACCAAACTGAGACGCTGTCTGGGGCTGATGGAGATGGGGAGGGAAGGACTATGACACCCACACCAAGTGCTCCCCTGTGTGCAGGGGTACCCTCAGGAGCAGCTGCTTAGCCACTGCCCTGCCTGGAAAGCGGGTGGACAAACGAACCAGGCCTTGAATAAGGAGCATCTGTTTGAGCATAGCTGTCTCTATTTGAGTAACACAACCCTGGCCACTGTCTCATCTCTAAATGGTGTTGACAGTGCTGAGGAGCTCTGTTATACCCAGCTCCCGAAGGCAGTGAGGTATCCTATGCCAAGGGCACAAAATGGTGCCTTTTCTATCTCCACTGAACCAGCGCTATGCACAAAAGGAAAAAAACAAAAAAAGCCATCAAAACCAGACACCCAAGCTTTTTCATACTTATCTTTCAGTAAGTATGATGCTCCTAACAGAAATAAGAGAATATTTAAAAATGCACATTTCTAGAAGTAAAGCTGTGAAGTAACCTAAGGTATTAGCCCAGCAATGGGGAACAAAGCTTACTCTTTGTCTTGGTATTTTTTCTTCAAAGCACACCTTAGCCAAGTCAGCCTTATGCTGCAAGAGGCAAGAACTGTTGGTGTCAGAGAGCTGCTACGCAGGATGCATGCTCCCAGAGCAAGGACAGCGGGACAACTGGCCATGCCTCCGCTGCACCATGGTGGAGTTTTCCACCACTGCTCAGCTCCTTGCAAACTACAGATGCAGATCAGTACCAGGTGCCTGGTATCCCACAATATCTCTGTATCATGCTGTTTTCTCATGCATGAGCAAGTTTGTCCTCTATATGCAAGTCCAGCAATTAAGCTCATGTTCAAGAGTCTGTGTGATCCAGACTTTAGATCCATTAACCATACAGTGAAACATCAAAACAGTCTTTCTTTAATCCATAGCTATCTCACAGATCAATAATGGACAGATAAGGTTGCGGGGGGGAGGAAGAAAGAAAATGCCGTTAAAGACTAGGAGCTGGACAAAATGGTGCTATGATTTTATTAGTAATGCTCCTGGGACCAGCAATAAAACAGAGCTGATCTCAAAAGAACATACATGTTGGGTGCAAGCTGTTATGAAGCAGAAAATCATGTGTTATTAAGACAGGGACGTCAGGACACATGCAATACTGATCAAGAGGCCAGTTTGTATTGCTATAGGATATGCTTCTTCTGGGCTGGCATTTGGACAGCACCTCCCTCCTGGGACTTCTGCTCTCTGTATCAGCAACCAACACCCTCAGACCTAGCACTGGTCAAAATATTATGAATAACATGCAAGCAATTGCTTGCACACTCTTTCTTGATACTTTCACTTTCCAAGAGGCAAATTTACATACCACTGTCCCCACGCTCGCCTTGGGTAATTCCAGACCTTCACGCAGGCTGCAGTTTCACATCAAAGAGGAAGCCGGGAACACAGTGACCAGTCCCAGGCACTGAGCTCTGGGAGATGTGAATTAACTGGAGAAAGTCCAAAAAGGAACAGCAAGAAGGGCCAGAAGACAAGATTTATGAGAAAAGAGTGAAAGAATGAGAGTTGTTTAGTCTAGAAGATGGATGATTATGACCTTCAAATACATGCAGGACAAAGAGGAAAGGATGAATCCTTTCTCAGCAGTCATGGTAGACAGTAGAAGTAGCAATGGGCTTAAATGGCATCAAGGATGATTTTGGTTACACATTAAGCAATACTTCCATGCTTTCCTATGCTTGCTCTCCAAGCTTGCCTGTGGAGTCTTCCTCCCTAGATTTTTAAGAACAAGTTGATTTTTTTTTTTTTGTTGATTTGCACCTAGTAAGGGTGAGGGGTCTCAGACTCATTTTTATGATTTTTTTTTTTTTTTTTTTTTTTTTAAATAGAACCAGTGCAACCCTGTCCTGGTTTCGGCTGGGATGGAGTTGGTTTTCTTCCTGGTAGCCGGTATGGGGCTGTGTTTTGGGTTTAGGTTGAGAACAATGTTGATGATACACTGATGTTTTGGTTCTTGTTAAGTAGTGCTAAGTACTTGCTAAGTGGTGCTCACACTGGTCAAGGACCTTTCAGCTTCCCATGCTCTGCCAGGGGCACGGGAGGCTGGGAGGGGGCACAGCCGGGGCAGCTGACTCAGACTGGGCGGGGGCTATTCCATACCATGTGACATCATGCTCAGTATATAAGCAGGGGAGTTGGCCGGGGAGGGGTTCCATCGCTGCTTGGGGGATGTGCTGGGCATCGGTCGGCGGGTGGTGAGCAATTGTACAGTGTACCGCTTGCTTTGTATTACTACTGTTCTATTTTTATTTTACTTTAGTTATTAAACTGTTTTTATCTCAACCCACGAGTTTTCCCCTTTTGCCCTTCCAATCCTCTCCCCCATCCCACTGGTGGGGGGGGTGAGCGAGCGGCTGCGTGGTGCTTAGTTGCTGGCTGGGGTTAAACCACGACAAACCCTCACTTACCAATCCACTTGTTATTATGGAAAGAGTCCCCATGTGGAAAGGAGTTTTGGGATCAGAGCCCATTATTATCTTGGAGAAAAATATGGTCCTTGATGAGATAAGAAAAAGCCCCAAACTCTGCCAGACATCTTGGGAAAGTGCTTTGGTGCCTCTCCCAAAGATGCAGCACAAAGTCACAGCTGTGATAAGGGCTCGAGCACCATTTCGTGCACGACAGGAACATGAACGTCTCCCTGGGCTCCTGCAGAGCTTTAGGAAAGAGCTGAGCAATTTTCAGGGTAGTGCTTGTACTTGGGTATTCCCAGTACTTCTCTACTTTGCTCCTGTTTTGGGGTCATCTGCCTTCATCATCCAGTTCCTCTCCTTGCCCTCAGAGCCTTTTGCAGCTATTTACACTTTCAAGAGAAGCATAACTACCAACAGTTGCTGGCAGCATCTCAGTCTTTCCAGGATGAGGCAAGGAGCACAGTCCGATTTATTCACTGCAAATAAATGCTCCTTCCCTGTAATTCCCAGAACCATGCAGGGGTGCAGAGCCAGACTTGCTGGTCTTGCTCACTGTGCTTGGGGACACCTGAGTGGTGGGAGGTGGGGGAGAAACACACGGTTCCTTACAACCTCTTGTGCCCACAGCCTTGGGGAGCTGTGGCATTGTGGCAATTAAAGACAACCACCTATTTCCTACCTGCTGTTTCCTCGCCCACAGTCTCTGTGGCCACAGCCCACAGGTTGGGACATACTCCGCTGACTGTTTTATTCATAGAAGGGCCTCAGTGAAGATGCCCCATCTCCCCCTATCACACAGCTTGTAGAACAAAGCTTGTTAACAATTGTAATTAGACTTGGCATTGGCACACGCTTGCAGGGAATTGTTCCAGTTGCTGCCTTGTATCTTAGCTTTGCTGACGTGTTTAAATCAGCCACCAATGTCCGATTAACATCTTTGGTATCCAGCAATAACCAACAGGATCCAAGCTGCACTACAGCTAGTGTGAATTAGCAAAGCTTTGCTCTCACCCAAAATTGCCTTGAGTGATTACAGCCAGTCAAGTGCCCTACTGGATTTTTTTTTTTTTAATTGCAACATTTGGTGAAAAGTTGTCACCAGCTTTCATAACAACTTATGATCATCGCATCTACACCCCCATATTCCATACTAGCATTGCCTGGGACTCAGAAGGCCCTGCTACCTTTTCTTCCTCTCCTAGTAGGCAAGGCTTGGTGGTCTGGGGTAGGTTTTTCTTTTGGCAAATAGATTTTTTTTCCCCCCTCTCTGCCACATCAGAGGCACCCTCATTTCCTGCTCCTCCCATTTTAACCACTGGTCACAACAATTCATGAGTACAAATCCTGTCCAGGTCTCCAGGGCCTGAGAAGAGATATGTTATACCAGGCACTATATAAAAATAGCTACTAATGTGAAATGCTGACAAGAGAAAGCTTTCACAGGGTGAGCTCGTGTGATCATATTGAAGAGTGAAACAGAGGAGTTCAATGTCCATTATTCCCCAGTGACACCCAAAGAGTTTGCTTGCCCCTGTGCAGCACACCAATGGCTAAACCCCATTATCCTGACAGCATCTGATCCCCAAATTAGTGACATCTCACTCACTCTCTGGCTTGGATACTGGCAACACTCGGAAATGGACTAACTCAAAGCATCAACTCTACAAGTTACCTTGCAACCTCTGCAAGTTTCTTCAACCCAGCTACCAGTACTGGTAATTGTAGTCCTTCTAACACTAGGTTTTTAAGAAAGTCCATAATCTCTCCTGAGAGTTGAGAGGAAAATCATCCACCTGCACCAGAGTCTCACCTTTTCTAACCAGGCTGTTGTTGCTCGCTTGTGACAGAGTTTGAAGACAGCAGGTCTAACCCAGGCTGCAGTCCCACCTCAGCCCACCATGTTGGTTATCCATGGGCTGCAGCAGCCCTTGAAACCACAAACCAGCATTTTGCTGATTTGGGGCTGGTTTCTAGAGTCCTGGACATGGAGGCAAGGACATAGCGAGTGCTGCCCTTGCACGTCAGCAGGAGGAGATGGTGGGATGTGTTATCTCAGGACTGCCGGCACAGCTGGGACAGAGGAGTTCCCTTGACCAGAGCATCCCTTGGGAAGGCGGCTGGGGAGATGGTGGGAAAGGAAGGAGGCAGGGGGTAAAGGCAGAACAATAGTTATTTATTTTGTTTTTAAAACCCAAAATTTCTAGTTTGTTTATTCTGCGCTCTGGGGAGAGAGCAGAGATTCCCAGAAAAAGCGTCTGGGAAAAAGAGGCTCCCATGTCCTTCAGCCCATCAAAGAATAGGACCGCAATGTTTATTTGAATTAAAAAAAACCAACACATCACAAAAAACCCCAAAGCCAAGAAACATCCCCACAACAGCCCCTACCCCTAACCACACATGCACACAGGCACACATAGATGTTGGTACACGCTTGCCGAGATTGCCACCTTGGTCTTCTCTAAGCCTCCTTTTGTCCCAGAGCAAGTCTTCTCAAGTGGGTTTTATGCTCTGAACAGGCATCTCCATCCCCCACAGCACTGGTCCCTTCATCTTATATTCACCACCCTAAGATTTGGGAGGGAGGATGTATGAGAGCGCAGGAAAACAAACGAACAAGTATCTTAACTGACAATCCTAGTGGTTCAGTTCACATAAATCTGCAATTTAGGAGTTAAAGAGGACACCTCTTCTCAGCCACTCAATCATTTCTGTTGCTTATATGAATTCTTTCAATTTTCAGGACAGCTCACTCTCACCCCAAGGCTGACAGCCTGTCTCAGGATATGATTACACACCTGAAGCACACACCAGGACTTGCTATTTTACTACCCACCCTTTTCCCAACTGCAAAGCACTACAAGTAGCAAACCTTGAGAAATGAAGCAAGTGGCTTACCAAGTAGTAATACTTGGGTTCTTTTGATCTCAGTTTGTCAGACAGTAGGGTTATATTTTCAGGCTTTGAATCTACAATTGTGATAGCTAGGGTTTTATTAACTTTTTTCACCTCTTCAGTTTATCTCAAGGTCCTCAAGCACAAAATAACACAACAGTTGCAAGAGCTGGTGACACCGCCAGAGAGCAAATTTTGAATCCCGCTGGCCTCCGCTTTCAGAATTGCAAAGGGACATGCTTTCAAAGAAACAGAGCATCCTTCAGTCTGAATCCCTGCCCCTTTAGCAAGAAAACTCTTGCCTTTGTCTGCTGCAGGGTGTGAGATGAAGCTGCTCTGCAAGAGCAGACCTGGTGGGCTGCAGTGGACCTTGATAAAGCAGAGAAAGGGCTTTGCAGTCCCAAAAAGCACAGCTGTGTCAGAAGGAGAAGAGCACCAGATTCCCAGGGTGGCAGAAGGGGGAAGAAAAGGGGGAAGTCTATTAAAAAAAAAAATCATACAAATATTAGAATAAGATGTAAGAAAATGCACTGCACATGTTTGTACTTACTGCAAATTCAAAATGTAAGGCAGACATAAGTCTGGATGAACACCGAATGGCTGCACAGCACAATTCCTCATGCCATTAGACCTATCATAGAGTTCAGATACAGCAGAATTAAATTTATTGCATTTCTCCTGGATAGGTTTTAGCCAAAGCAACAGTTTAACTCTTTGGTGTCCTGTACCAGGCACTATTAAATATTACATATCAGTCTGATGTGTGAGCTAAAAGACAAAGAGCCTTTTTTTGCTTAGACCTCAGACTGGAGAAGTCTGATCTGGCACTGCTTCAGTAGAAGAGGGCTCACGTTTAGCAGAAAAACACCCTTGAAAGCAGGCTTATTGCTTGGAGAAGAAACCTTGCAGGCAATTATTCATGAGCAGACATCTGGCATATCAAGCTCATGGGAATAAAAAGTGTATCCATAAGCTCACCTGGGGACAGCAGTTCACATGTTGGTGGAGCAGAGGCTGAAATTCCTAGCTGCTGCCCAGGAGAGGTGTGTTTCCACAGGGAATGATGGCAGGGAGCCAAGTCAGCCGCAGCACATGGCCCAGCTCCTCACTGGATTTGGGATAACCCAGGTCAACTAGCCAGGGTGAGATCAGTCTCCACAGCTTTGCACGGAGAATGGGAGAGACACTGTCCCAACTAGGGGAGAGATGCAGGAGAAGGCCTGCAACTGAAGAGACCTGGCATGGAAAGTATGTCAAGGAAAAAAATTTGGTGGAAAACCACCTCGAATACACATATATGTCTTGGGGACTGCATAGGTTAACTCCTGAAGCAGCAACAGGGTCCAAGGCACATCTATTTGCCTGGCTGGAATCAGCTCAGGAGCCATTTTCACTAAATTCCAAGCATTAGAGACAGATGGCGAGGTGCGAGTTTCTCTCATCACAAGTACTGCAGACGTATTCCCCAGACATGTTTTGCAATATTCACTTGCTGCAATATTCCCTGGATGTGGTTTATCTCCACACTTCAGAGTTACTTCCTGGACTCCCACTTCAGCTATACGGGAGGGAGACAACTGAGATTCACCCGTCACTTTTTCCACTCCTCTGCAAAACATACTTTGAATTTAACACCCTTGGTGAACGTTGGAGATCTTCGTGATGCTTTCCCAAGCACAGCCACTAACCAACCCTATCCTAACTTTGCTCTTCTCACCGTTTCTCTGACATGTTTGCAGGCTTCAGAGTTACTGGGGCTCAGGGGGTATCTGTTGACATTAGAGCCCTGTTCCCAGTCCCTATTTGTGGTAGGCAAGACAGCATTTGGTCAAATTTTTATTTTCACCAGGGACTGAAGCAAAACAGGGAATTGCACACCAAGAGGTGCAAAAGGCTATTTTTATCCTGTCTGAGTTTACAGCCACATGTGTGGGTTTGTTGCATGAGCTGATTCTCAGCTGGTACGTTGTTGAGAAAAAGCAAGGAACAACTCATAGTTCTGAATGGAAACACCCTGATTTAAAACAATGAGTTATCTGGCCTCTAAAATCTACTGTAATAATAAAAGTATGCATTTCTTGCTAGTAAGCTGTGGAGAAAATAAACTGACAATGAACTCATTTCAGTGTTATTAATATCTAAATATATTTAACCTTACAAAAGGAGGCTGTTGAAAGAATTTCTGGTATATAAAATGCTGTTAAGTAGAAAAGGAACATACTAAAATTTGGTATCTGGTAGTCATCTCAGAATACACGAGAGAATAAATCAGACCAAAGATGTAGACACAGCCTTTGAGCTCCAGAGGTTCCCAGGCTGGACTGGTGGATGTTGGGTGGTTAAGACCATGGACATTTCACTCTGTGTTGTGCTATTCTTGTATTCTTCCCCTCCACATCCAACACTGGTCACTTCTGGAGGATGGATGCTGGGAAAAATGAACCTTTGCTCTGAGCCACTAGAGATGTCCCTACATTTGGTAAACATTGATGATTAGGGTGGGCTTTTATTCACTTCCCGTAAAATTCCATGCTTCCTTTCTAATAAAGGAGCCATTACAGATATGGCTTTAGGAAATAAAGTGGAAGGAGCAGCCTTGTCTTGTTTTCAAAGATGGAACAAAGCACAAGAAAATTCTCTTGCTTTGCAATTCTGTATACCTTTAAAAATGCTTCTCCCACTACAAGCAGTCCTTGAGATTGACCATGAGTGCTTCCCAGCCCATAGAAGTGTTGCAGCAAGCAGGATTTACCGTACAAACTTCCCTTTCTTCCTATCTCCTCCCCCAGCACACTGATGCCTACCTACATCCAGAAGATCTCTGTGGAAACAGAAGCTAGAGGCTTCTCCTTTGGGGAAAGTGAGGACTGTTTTCTTTTTTAATGCTGAACTTCTTACCCCTTCTCTATCAGAGGCATTTCACATCCTGCTGACTAGACCCTTCATACACCAGTTCAAGCCAAAGAGACATCCCTGACCACATCAGAACAATGACAGCACAAATTCAAGATTGTGTACATGTTTCCGCCCCCCCCCCAAGTTTCTATCCAGTGTGATTGATCAAATATTTGCTTTTCTCAAAGCAGATAACATTTGTGAACTTACAAACTTCACCCACAAACTCTTATCGCCCTGTGCTATTTATCTCAAGAGTACAAAGGCCAATTGATTTATTCCATGACAGCCAGACCCAGGCTCTCAGCTTTCACCCCTGCTGCAGTTCCTGGTTTTAGTCTTTGTCTTGGACTCATTTGATTTAAAGAACAAGGGAGAATAACAGGGAGAAGAGAGACAGTCAGGAACAAAAATGATCCTAAACCAGAGTTAACCAGTCATCTGAGTACAAGGAAACCATTCAGTCCCACAGTGAAGGATTAGTTTAGCCCATGGTCCTTTAAGGCAGTCACACTTGTTTCTGGCACTCTGAATGGAGGGTGGCACTTGCAGGAGGCAGCTCCAGCCTTCTAAACTGGTTGGAGAAACTACACACCCAGCTTCCAGTGGCTAAAGTTACTCAAGTAGAATCTTCAGTCAGGGAGTGAACACCATCCTGCTAGGTGCTCTACAGACCCCGAAATATCAAATATAGTTACAGTATCTCAGGATTAACTTCTGAACCCTGAAACATGAGATCAAACTTCCAACACAAGGTCAAATCTCCATCTTCAGTTGAGAATGAGAAGCAACATGCTAGTCTGCAAGCCCCAAAGCACAGAAGGGGATAGCTGGAAATACTGGCAATAATAAGAAAAGCACAGCTTGGCACAGAGACAAGCTATTACTGCTTCTTACCCTCCCTAACAATTTTCAGATGCAGGCCCACCAGGCCAGGGAGGCCGCTGGAAGAGTGATACCATGAGGATCCGCAGCCTTAGGATGACCTTGAGAAATGGAATCGCTTCAGGAAATGGAACTATGAGAAAAAGATCAGTTAAAAAAAATACAGTGGAAAAAATGCATTACTTGGCTTAGTTTTAGTTTTGAAAGTAGGGGAAAAGCCTTAAGTTTCTCACTCCTGCATTTTGTTTTTCTAAAGCCTTCAGTACAGAGGAAGGATCCGTTCTGCCTGTGACTTGCGGCTGTTGCCCAAATGCATGGAGAACTGCATCCACCATTAGTGGGGGTCTCCCTTATTACTCCGAAGGGCTTGAGAGCCAGTCCTTTAACCCTATGTTATGTCTGGCTTTAAAGTGGCGGGGAACTACTCCACAGGTTTCCTTGCTGCCCTTTTAACAACCCTTTTCACTCTTTGGCTAACTACCTAGCAGGACAGTTGGACACCTCAGTCATTCACTTCAAAGAAGGCCTAATGGCAAGCTCTTCTTCCTTTTAACCTATTTGGAATTGTCCTTTCTTGGGCACTGATACTGTGAATGGAAAGGAGAGAATAAGTATTAACGCTTTCCAGGCATGCCATGAGCAGGAGGAGTTAGAGCCAGAGTTGGACCCTCCTCAGGGGAAGACAAGGGAGGGAGCATGCAGAGGGCTGATGTATAAAAGCAAGCAGGCTGGAGAAGTTGGTAGAAAGAGTCAGAGAATAGAGAAGCAGCCTCCATACTCATAGACAGGCAGCGAAGCTCCTCTGGGGAAAGCAGACCTCTTGCCAGCAGCCTCTTACGATATTAAATTTGGCACCCTGAAGCTTTGGGTTCCCCCTTCAGGTTCAGCACAGCCAGGACCTTCCTTTCCTCCCCCACGTATATCTCTGCCTTTCCCTTGTGCTTTGGAAAAAGACTCCTTTAAAACAGTGGTCTAATTCAGGTTTCTCTCATTTCAGAGAAAGCTGCTGTGGAAGAGAACGTATAACTATGGATATGCTTTTTCCTTGTGAGCAATGCTAACGAGTCCTGTATCCACAGTGTGAATGTCTGAGATGTTTCTGAGCAGCTCTTCAGCCAATTTTCCCCCACTACATCAGTTGGTAGAATTAGTCATCATTGGAATAACGGTAAGAGTGGGCATTGTTGGAAGCCAGTTTCAGCCTTGAGGACCATGAAATAGCTTGATCCAAAAGCTCACTAAGACCTGCCTGGCATTGAGGGGGAGACACATGATTTCCTACTCAGCCGACTAAGTTTTTCCTTGCATTCTCTCATTTAATCGCAAATAACGTCATCTGCATAGCATAGATACAGGACAAAAAACACAAAGCAAGAGCTGCATGCTGGAAACAGAACATGAGAATCAGCCAAGAGCAATAATTTATGTTACGACTCCTCACTTCAGACGTCTTACCCAATTATTTGAAAAGCATGGCAGAAAAGGAAACCTTCTATTGTTTCCCTCCTACAAACCCCCCGAGTTTTGCAAAGAGCACTGAGAAGCCTGACTCTAGGTAGACGTGCCCCATAGAAAGTTTCTAGTATCCTCAGATACTAGAGGAACCTACTGTTTGGAGCTTGGTTTTCTGTCTTCCAAAAGACAGAAATAGAGCAAATATGGACAGCCACTGCTATCCTGAGGGGTACCTGGGTGTGCTGGCAAGGCATGAGTTGCTACACCACTTCTTCCAGAAGCATAGATGTTCTTCCAGCTCCTCTCATCTAGACGTGCCCTTGAACATACCATGAGATTGAGTGAGCTCATTAGACATAGAGAACATAACTCAGAGCCTGCCCTTCAGCATTTTTGGGTTTTTATTGTATATTTCCGCCCCCCATCTGATATGTTAAAGGATGCTGTAACATGTTATCTCTCCACAGACTGGAGGCGTTCTTCGTTGTTGTCCTTTAGATATGCAGGACATTTATTTTCTTTAAACAACCTGAAAGAAAAAGAGGGGACAAGATACTCCGGAAACAGGCACAGCTCTGTTGAAACTGCCATGGTTAAAGCAACATACAGAAACCTAGAGTCAGGAGAAATCCCATTAATTTCAGTTTACATCAGTTCAGAACATGCCCCTCAAAGTTTTAGGGTCACTTAACCTAGCTATGTATTAGCTACGTATTATGAGATCCTATTCACTTTATCACCATGAAATAACGTATCTGGAATTTGGATTGTTTATACATGAACTCAATGGCAAAGATGAATGAAGTGGGAACTGCCCACATCTCTTGCATATGGAAATCTGTGTTTAAAAACAAGAACACCCACACAGCTAATCGTCATGAGATGAGTTTCTTGTTGTTTTGTGGTTGCGCTCACAATAGAAACACTGTTCTGTGATACAGTATTTTCAGCCTCAGGTCTTGTGATTCTCATGGCACTTTTATTTGCATGTCCAATCTCACTGAAGCCTGAAAAGTCAATATCAAATGGATATTAACAGCTTATTGATGCACATTAGATTTCTTGACGGCACCCTCCTCAGAACTGAGAATCAAAGACAGGGAAGAAGAAAGTACCTAGGCTTTAGAGGATGTAAGAAGAGCCCTGTGTCAGATCCACGTTGCACCAGTGGCAGAAGGTTGTTTTTAATCTAACCTCCCTCATCCAGAAAGGTTACTTATCCTTGTTTTACCCCCTCATTTTAAGAGCTTGCTAGGAGCTGCCAAGCCCATTTCTTGTGGGCATTTTGTCAGATACACCTCACACCAAGTCCAAAGGCCCCACAAGCGTGGCAGCCAGTCATGCCCTGCTTCCCAGGTCAGTGACATTTCTGGTTCCACTTGGATCAGGCTGGAACAAGTGTCTTTGATTAGGGACCTGTCACCACATGCAGCAGCTGATTGTCACAGCCCCTCATTACCAGTAACATCTACTGGCATGGACCCTTACAGTCTCTGCAGGAGTACAAAGTTTTTATCATTCCTCATATTTTAACAGGAAGCAAAATTGAGCAGGTTTACCCAGGAAATCTGTGATAAAGAAGAAAAAAAAAAAATCAGCACGATCTCCCCAGTTTCTGCTCTTCCTAAACCAAGAGTGAAGCCTAGAAATGCTGCATGAGGCCAGGTTCCTAGAAAGGATTTCACATTAAAAGAAGTTTTTAAGAAGGATTTCATAAGCTGTTTCTTCCTTTGCTCTTACATACTGCAGTAGCACATGAGGAAACATAAGGTCTCACCTATTAGTGGCCGTGAACTGAAATGCAAGTCTCTCATCTCCAGTGCCTCTTTGATTATGAGTGCCTACAGCAAAGGCAGCAGCGAACATGGACAGCGTCTCCTTAAGTTGTACCTTGTGCTTAGCATGCATGCTTGGATCAGAGTCACTTAGAAGTAGTCTCTCTAAGAAGACATTATTAGAAACAGATGTACGATCAGCCCACCAGTTGCTCACGTGCTTTCAGCTGTACTCAGCTAAGACCAGAGCAAGCTCTGTGGAGCTCCAAGGAAGCAAGTCATTGCTCTTGACGGTGGCCTGAGGCAATAACGTTTGACAACTGGTTGCATACAGGGGGAGCAGCCACGTCTCCTTCCCAGCCACACACTGGGCCAGCTCAGCAGAATGTGAGAATAAGGCCCATCCTCAATTCTTCTTTGTCCAAACTCAAGCCCTGCCCACAGCAACATTCCTCCACAGGAGGAAGAGGGCGGTAATATCAGCACTCATACTTGTCGACAGCCCTTCACAGTCAGCTTTCCCTGGAGAGCAGCGAAATACTGCTTTCAGGAAGCAAAGTGCATTTTTTCCCCACAGTGATGAACAGGAGACGTTCTTCCCAGCCAACTGCGAGAACAACTCCTGCAAGTCACTGTAGCATGCACACGCCCCACACGCAGCTCGAGAGGATTGCAGCAGGTTGCAGCTGGCTGGACTAGTGCTGCTCACGAGGAACAGCAGCATTGGGTCAGCATGAAGCACTGAACATCACCTGGGACACCCTGTAAAACTCCTCACGTCCCACACAAGGTACAGGGAAGCTTGCATTAGATACGAAGACATGTTTTTCATGCCCTCTTGATTGGGGAATAGGGGATCTGCTCTCACCAGACCAAACTAAGCAGTAGCAAGTGTTGGCCCTAACCACCACCATTTCACTTGAACTGAGGCATCACACAGACCGCTGTGGTGCCTGCAGCTGGGACCAAAGACTCCTATCATCAGGGCTGCTGGCACAGCAGGGAACGCACATCATGCTACTGGGCTGGTTGTGTTGGTATTCACTACTGGTTCATGGCCTCAGGCTGGTTTCTCCAGAGCAAAGAGAGGGTGTGAGGGGGAGGAGGAAGAAGCTGCAGCTGAGAAAGGGTATTGGTATCTGCTGTGTAGCTCCCAGGATTTCTCCTGCATTCAAGGCCTCATAATCAGGGATAGAGTCCATGTTGACTCCTGGCAACACGCACACCTCTTACAGAGGACAGAGAGGTCACAACCTCTGCTCTAGCGGCTCAATGCATCTTCCAAGAGACCTGTGAGACAGCAGCAGAAAAAACACCCCAAACACACAGCTCTTCAATTCCCTCAAATACTCCTCCATCCCACACACAGAGGAGAGTCAGTTGCCTTTGGACCTCTGCGGCTGCAGATGATACCTGAGAATGTGGATTGAGGCTCCTGGGTGTTCCCCTTTTCCGTTACAAAGCTCTTGAATGCTCCCATTACATAACAAGGGAGAGTCCTTGTGGATAATTAAGTTTTGGGCCCCTGAGCACTCCTGTCTAGACAGCTAGGTGACACAAGAACTGAGTCTGCGCAGAGGCAAAGGTCAGTCAGCGAACACGGTGAGGAAGACTATGAGCCTTCGTCTGAAGACCCCCAAAGACCACCTGAGGACCACCACAGAGGATGACTGCGCATGCGGATCGGACATTTACATATGTTAATAAGTTCCAGGGAATCTCATGTTTATGTAGATGAATTCCCGGAAATCTTATGAATATGTATGTTTTCATGGTATATAGTTGCTGAAAGTCCGTCAAGCCTTCGGAGCACTTATGGTGGAATTATCCCCAGTGCTGCCCGGCGCCGCAATAAAGAATGCCTGCTTTCTAAAACTCCAAAATAAGTTTTAGGGAGTGAATTATTTTGCCGCTTTCCAGTAACACAGAAGCTCTCCATAATGCTTTCAATGCCTTGACCCTTTTGGCTAGCGTGATCCCACACTCACGTAGTGAAGCCAGCATTAACATTTCACAGGGTGGGTTTAAAGCCAGGAGGAAGACACAGAGATGCCGGCATGGCTTGCTAAGCCCACGGGGAGCTCTGAGTCAAACAAACTAGAATGAACTAAACAGAGCAGAGGAGTCATCTTGTTTTGCAAATCGTGACAGTTGCCAGCTCTCTCTTACCTGCTAAACACATCTCAAGCATGTGGTAAAGCATTTGGGAATGAGATGATGACATCAGCTGATGCTGGTGTAATCTTCTTGCTTAAAGGGCCAAGCTGCAATTAGCTCTCTTGGGAGCAGAGCGTGCCTGGGGCCACGAGCAGGAAGGAGGACTCATGCCTGCAGGGAAGCTGACCCCGGGCAGCATGGGCTGATAGCTGCCTATCAGCAAGATTTCCATTGCTAGTAGTTGGCAGAGCCTCAAATCTACTTGGACTGCTGCCCTGCTCCCTCCTCACTAACCCGGACTTCTCCTGGGCCCAGCCACCTCTCAGCGCTCCCCCGCTGCAACCCTATCAGGCACTGTCCCAGGCACAGCACCCTTGCCAATCCCATCCAAACATCTCTGGAGGACTGCATGCCCCAGTGGAATGGCTGGATCTTTCAGTGGGAAGTATGGGGGAGGGAGGGAGGACTTCACTCCTTGAGCTCCCTGCAGCCCCACCAAGGACCACACAAATCATACATGGTGACAACCAGCCATGTCTCACTTCTTCGGCCTGTCAATTCTTGGAGCATATATAAAAAAACTACCCCAAAAACCCTACAACAAAAAAGACTCAGGGGACATCTGTGCAAACAAGTGCTTGGTTCAGACATATGTCTCGGCTGGCTGCCGGTGTGGGGCGTGCACCGCATTTAGCAAAGCATCAAGAGATCTGTGGCTACAAAGTGCCAGGGGAGACAGGCTAGAAGCGAGAAGGAAGGAGGGGTTTTTCCTGTTCGCACTGGATGGATTTGTCTGACATGCAGTACATCTAGGCATAACAAATCCTTTGGACGCTGGCAGCAAGGGAGAAGGGAGCTCTGGTTTAGCCCATCACCTAGAGCACAAGGGTCAGGTCACTCTTGGTCATGCAGAGAGGTAAAAAACCAAACCAAAACATGCCCCCACAAACACACATCACAAAACAAAACAACTCCCCTCATTTTTCAGTATAACAGAAAACAAACACGGGGCCATGGAAGTCCAGGACAGACAAGAAGACCAGGCAAGGATGTTTGGAAGAGGAGTCTGGAAGAAGCCATGGCTGGGAGTCAGGATCCCACCCTTCCTCACCATTGAGCTTTCTTCCCTTTGCTGCCTTCAAGCTACCATCCCTCCACACCAGCAGCAGCAGTCCCCCTACCCCCTGATCCCTATTCAGCTAACCACACTAGTACGGCTGCATGTGGACCAGATGTGCCCCTGGACCCAAAGCTTGGCTTGGCCACAGTAACACTGCGTGGTGCTACATGAAGAGCAAAGCACACACATGTCACTAAAATACACAAGTGCTGAACAACTCTGGTGTCCACAAGTGGGATTTTGACAAGTTTCTATGGCTTGCTGAATTTTAAAGTACCACAGCTTGTCACCCAGCAGAGATGCTGTCATTCCCATGGGTGGGTCACAGGGCAAAATATTGGATGTGCAATCCCTATAACATGTTGCTACTGCCTGTTCTCTCTGGTACCCCTTTTAGGAATCAACAGACTACTTGATGCTACATCTATGGTTCCTCCTGCTGTTAGGGTATGGGGGATGCATATTTCCCCAGGAGACATAACATAACAAGGCAGTAGCCCCTCGTTTCTGGGCCACGTGACACAGCGGTGGTTAATGTCTCTGCCAGGACAGGGCCATGCTTGGCCTGGATCCACCTGTCCACCTACCAAAGGTAACTTTGGAAGACTTTGGTGGAAATTGAACCAGGCCAACATGGAGGGAGGAAGGACGTAGTGAAAAAACAACAGGGATCTGATGAAAATCTGGTAAAGTCACATCTTTTAAAATAGATGTCTGAACTTTCCTGGGCTGCCCAGCTACTCTGGTCAGACTGAGCACATTACCCATGCCCATTAATGGCTGAGACTGGCAAAGAGTTTCACAAGAATGACAAGCATTTGTCCCCAAAATACACAGAGCAATTTGGAATCACCGAGGCACTTCAATAAAGGAAAGCAGATTATTTTTTTCCCTTTGAATTTGTTAGATTTCCATTTAGTTAGAGGGGAAAAAAATGCATTTTTAATGTGCTGTGATAAAGGCATAATGGGTGAGCTACTAAGAGATGCTGTGAAGCGTGGAATAGGTTTTTAGATTCACTCTGCTTCAGCACTGGTCTTGGCCATTAGAAGTTTGGTGAATGAATCTGGCAGGGGGATACATTCCTGGAAGTTACTATGCTTGTTATCTGTGCAGCATCTCTCATTCATTGCTACTACCAGGTTACTGAAACATAGTTCCAAGGACGAACCATGGCACCTGATTCAGGGCACGTGTCAGCAGGACACAGGTCATTGAGGGAAGAGGCAAGAGCCAAGCACAAGGAGCCCAGGCTAAGCACTAAATTGCCTTCCCAGAATGGGGACAGGGCACTCCCAGGCTGACTTGGCTTTTTCTCTTCCCTGCTTGCCTACCAGGAACACCTCCGTCAAAGAATAAGCTCTATTTTATTTGAGGACCTATGAAGTGTCCTCTTTTAGCAGCTTGAAATACACACATAAACTTTTCACAATAAACTGTCCACAGCCCCATCAGCAAGATCTTCTCCATAATTAATTGGACAAATCATTTGTTTATCCACCAAATATGACAAAGCAATTGTCAAAAGTTTCAGGCCATAAACTCAGCACTGAAATTCCCATCCCAAGATCACAGCATGGCTCATGGTGAGCAGAGCAGGCAGAGATCCAACCTTCAAGAGAAAACAAGGCACCCTTTTGTGAACCCAGCCCTCGGGGCTTCTCTTTGTCATACAAGAGTAATTATTTTGCATATCTCATCCCTGGGTAAGCTTGGTGGTTGCATTTCATTACATCCCAGGCACAGGTGTTGTACCAAGCTTTAGGGAGAGCTGATCCTGAGGGGGGCAAGGAGAACTGGATATTGAGAGACTATTAATATGAACGTACTACCAGAAAGAACATAGTAGATAAAACAAATATGGCTCCTTTAATTATGCACAGGCAGTAATTAATTCATGTCATTAAGTAATTAATGACTCACTTCAAGGACAAGGGAAAACGGTCTGTTTATAGCTTAAAATGATGTTATTGCTGCTTAGAAAACAAAAACAAAACATCAACTGAAGATCAAACAGCTCTGTCAAGGCCTGAATTTGTTTCCAGGAAATCCTGTGTTCTTCTCACCAAGGAGTGATGATTCATAGTTGTGTCTCACTAAACAGACTGAAGCTGGGTGCTCTCATTTGCTCCACATTGACAAGTTTTTGGATTTTTTTGTCCAAATCTGCAGATTCCCAGAGTCAAAATAAGCTGCAGAGTGTCAGATAATAATAAAAATTTTAGATTTACTACAGGGTTATTTTAGCACTTTGGAGACCTGGTAGAGCGCCAAGACACCCTTCTTTTTCCTCTTTGCCAAGTATTGTACGAAACAGAACAAAACAATATGGTGCCTGCCCTCAAACGCCTGCACCTCAGCACAAGGGGACAAACACAGGCAGATGGCAAATGCTCCAGGCCACGCGAAAATAGTGACTTTCCTGGGAGGCTGTGATAGCATTGCATCACACAGCCCCATACACAGGCTTGGTGCACCCAGGTTTTGGAGAAATGGATGGTGATCTTGCAATCCTATTGCTCTTCCATCTCCGGCAAAGACCAGCCTAAAAAGGTACAATCTCACGTCCCTTTCTGAAGGGAGGAAAGCGATTTAGAGATGTTTCTATTCTCTCTCAGTCCATTTCAGTGTCCCATAAAGCTGGCTCCCTTAAGACGGTTGTAAGAAGCCACCTGTTTTGTACAGAGAGAGCCCAAGCTCATGTGTCTGCTCCTTGGCTGAAAAAGCAGTAACGTTTTAAACCAAACAAGTGTGTCATTTCCCACACAAGATGGATGCTGAAGGAGGTTGGTTGCTGCTGCTCTAGAAATGAGAGATCTGGGGCCAGAATCTCAGCTATCCAAACCTATATGAACTGGAACAACTCCACTGATTAGCTCACGGATGATCAGGTTGTAAACTGCAGTTCTGGCTCACTTTGGGATTTTTCCAAATTCCTCATGAGAAGCCTTTCTGAGACAAGGCAGAAGATACAGCTTCAGTTGATTGCTTCTTGCTGATTCCCCTTCTCTCTATTTGGATGTGAATTGCGTCACCAAGCTAAGCAGAAGGGGAAAAAAGCCAAGCAGGCCTGTAGCATCATAGATCTCAACTACCACAGAAAAAAAAAATTCAAAAAACTCCCAACACCCCCCCCACCCCCCTAAACTCACCCCACCCTCATTACTTCAGTTGCACTAAGAGACAAATTGGTCTATACTGAGCATCCTACAAGAAATACAACCACTCCCTAGATATCCTATAATTTCCAGGTCCTTATGTAAGGACCATTTCAGGAAACGAACAGGGGCAAATTACAGCACCAAAGAGCACGCGTGAACATTTGCAACCGGCTTGTCAGTAGATATGCTAGTACTTGACTCCTCAAAATCCTCTTTTCAGCTGAATTCATGGACTCATCACACTTCTAACAGAAGAAACCCACAGTAGTCAAGTGAGCAAGAAGTTTGAGCTGAATATACTATTTACTGGATTAATACAGTCTAGCCATTATTAGAAGAAAATATGTGAAGGATTTTTATTGGCAACACCAGGCTTTAAAGACATTGATTATTCAGCCTAATCACACAACTGAGTATATCTAATTTGCTCTTGCATTTGTCACACCTTTCTCTGCAAGACTGAGGACAAACTTTTCTTTTGTTAAAAGAAAAAAAAAACCTCAGAATCTCAAGTAGCTACATGACTCTGAGCTAGCAAAGAGAAGGGGAAACTTAAAAGTATGGCTTGGTACACAATGGTTACAGGAAAACTTAGTAACAGTATGAGAGTGGCCAACACTTATTCACATTTGACCTGTTATTCCTGGGAAAAACATAGGATTATATTCTCCTCCTCCTCCAAATCCCAATACACATTATGCTTTCAACTCAGCTCTCTGAACTAGTCACTACAATCGCAAAAGCCAAAATTACCCAGATGGTCTGTCATTCTGATTATGAAAATAATAATTGCTGTTATTATAACAATAATCACAGTGACAACAACAATGAACTGAAAAAGGGGTTTTAAGAGGCGGGGGGGGATCAGCTTGAAACTGTCATAAGTATTGGATGCTAAACAGCAACTAGGTGATGAGTAAGAAGAATCTCAAAGAGGGCACAGTAATCATGGTAAAATTATAATGGTAAATTAAGTATTATTGTGGCTTTCTCAGTTGGTTTTTTTTTTTTTTTTTTTAAATAGTCCCCCAAACATTAATGATACGTGTTTAAGAGTCCCCCACCACCACTTATCCACCCTGCTGCTTCTCAGCAGAGATGCTCGAGGACACCAAGTCAGACCACGAATTCCTGACCGCTGAGAGGTTTGCCATTTTGGAAACAGCAGTCAATAACTAGAATAGACATTGAAGACCAGGCTGAACAGAGATGATGGATATGAGGACTCTGCAAACACAACTTGGTTCTGAAACTCTTTTCTGCCCTGAGCAAACCGTGTTCCAAGGATGCTCAAAGCACTTTCCACATTAGCTCGCACTGAAAAGAACCCAGGGGCGGGAGGGGGGGGAATCTTTCGAGGGGAAGAATATCAGAGGTCTTGATTTGGCAACCGTTAGAACAGATTAGCCTTCATCTTACAAACACATCCCAAGCAAAAACACCAGTTCAATAGGAAAAAACACTCCAAAATAGTACTGTTTAGGAAAAAGAGCAACTGAATGTTTTAAATTGTATTGTTTTCCAGAATGAAAGTAGTTTTGAAACGTTCACAATTCTCACCCTAACTCTTTTCAAGTTGCTTTACAGGAGTAATTTTGGAAAAAAACATTCAGGTCTGCCTTGCATATGGCTAGATGTGTGCAAGACAACAGTACACGGGCAGCTATAGATATTGTAGCATTTTTTCCAGCTACGCTGGCATGCTTTTCTGTAATCTTCCATCTGTTCCCAATAGGATTAGAGGAGACAAAACACTGCCTTCAACAAGGTATACTCTTTCTGGATGTAGTTTGAGTTAAAAAAAAAAAGAAAAAAGAGAGAGAGAAAAACAAAAAAAAAAATTTGGAAAACTGCTGTCAAGGAAAAAAATGCCACGGGTGGAGGGTGGAAAGGAAGAGGATTGCCAAGAAGGCTACAGTTTCCAGAGAGCAGAGCATGAGTCAGCAGTGATTTTTTTTTTTTTTTTTTTTAGTATTACAGAACACAGTGATGCCCTGAAGACCACAACAGATGAAACCTCTTTGCTCCAAGCCTGTGTGTGTTTTATCAATCAGGCAGCAAGATCTCATTACTTCTTGACAGAGAAACTCCCTGCAAAAACAGCTTGTTTATTTTTTTAAAGAGAGCTTGGGCAATCTACATGCCCTTGAAGGGCTTGCCAGTATGAGCAACTTCTTCCGTCTCCTTATATCTGATGTGTCACCACAATATACGTGAACTTGCTTTTCTCTCTTACTGAACTTACAAACTTTCCCTTTCAGAAAATATCCCCATCTCCTGCTGGCTGGCTATCGTTAACATCTACCACAGCAGTCAGCCCCTTTTGCTAGCGCTTACTCCACTTCATTGGCACATACACGCCACCTTTGTGCCTACATTTGACCAACGCTGCACTTCTGCATGAGGACATGTGAAAGCTGCACCATACAAAGTCACATACCAATTCCATCTTACTGTAGAGACTAAAAGAGACACAAACAGACAAAACCCCAGAAGCAGTCATACGCGTCTGCACACCTCAGTCTCACCACTCAAGCCTTCTCTGGGGTCAGGTCCAGGTGCTCCAAGACCCCCTAGTCCCCCAAACACCTTGGAGCTCTCATGCAATCTACAAAAATTGCTATTTTTGGTCCCAGTACCATTATAGATTCCATTCCTCTGTCACGTAATATCCTGAGCAGCTTCATTATACCACCCAAGTGCCCGAATAGGACATTTGCCACTCGGTTACTAACAACTCACTGTCAGACTAAAGACTCTGGCTGGCAAACCCCTGCAAGAAGGATGGCAGGAAGAAAAGGGTGCAATACCTGCATATCAGCTGCTAAGCCCCAGCACAACAGAAGGAAAAACAACATCGTAAAATGATAAATACCTGTTATAAATTGCAGCTCCTGGAGTGTCCCGGTGATACCTGTGCTATTGCTAATGGCTGTGTTACTGGGGACAGTTATTTCCTCCCTCTGCTCCTGGGAACAGGCTGGGTCCAAGGGTCAGGGTGCAGATGATGAATGTAAGAAGAGCTGCCTAATTGGGTGGTGGAGCAGAGATGTGAGGGAGAGCTGGACCTAATGCACCTGAATCAACTACTCATTTAGCAGCCAGGACAGGTGTCCTCAGCTAGATTCCTGCTCTTCACATTTTTGGCCCAAAGTGCAAAAGCACGTTTCCCAAGCTACCTCAGAAAGTCTCAGGAGTGTTGCCTGTTACATCTGTCTCTCCAGGACTGTCCCAGGCCCCTACTTGCCTTCAGGACTGGACCAGGGCAATCACAAACACATTGCCCACAGAGACAGACACTTTTTGGCAGTCTGACTCAGAGCTTGGGTCAGGGTGACCCTGAACTTTCGACATGCTTGTCCTTCACATCACTAGAAGAGGTAATTAGAGCTCTTCAAATGCAGCCAGACTTTCATCAAAATGACCGCAAATTGTGACACTCTAAAAAATGCAAAACTGGCCATGTCTAGATGGTAATTTCCCTAGACCACCAACAGAAGCTGCCAGCACTACCCATGCTGGGAGCACTTCTGAGCTGGTTTTTCCCAGGTGTCAGGAACAAGCTCGTCACTTCTCAACATTGCAGGTCCCAGCTGCACAGGCCAAGGAAAAGCATTATCGCACTTGAGACTTGATAACACGGGCAGGCTTTAGGAGAAGTGGCTTGCTTCCCTGTCCCTTCTGTGCGAGCACATGGCTTTCTCGGGAGAGCTGGGCTTTTATTCTGAAGCGAGAGCTGTAACAGCTCATCCAGCCTGGGCTGCGCCTTGCATCTCACGAAGCATTCCTCCCCACGTCTGCAAAACATCAGACGCTTTCTGTTCAAGCACATGTGGGCTCTTGCCCAGCTCATCCTCTCCTCTCCCTTGTCTCTGAGTAGGGCCAAATATTTTTCTGCTCTATTTCCCCTGACTGAAATGAGTTTTGACCTCAGTGCTTTCAGACCTGGGGGCCTGAACATGTAACCTCACCAGTCATTTATATGAAAGCAGGCTGTGATATCACAGACAAAGGAGCGAGGAGATCCAGCATTGACCCAAAACCTATAGGGGTCAGTGGGAAGGCACTCAGGGATGTCATCAGGCTTTGCCTATGGCCGTGGATGCCAAGTTCAGGGGCTAAAGCACTGAGCTCAAAAGAAGGCAGTGGAGGGGTTCTGCTCTTGGCACTTGGCTGCTGGGTCCCTCTGTATTTCACCATACTGCTTCCATAAAACATCTCCATCATGATACAGGCCCCCATAAAATATCTCTGGCGTGATACAGGCCTCCTTGAAACCTTTGGATGGAGAGAGTTAAGAGTCATTAAAAAAACAGCTCACTGTTCAGATATCAGAAGGCTGAAATGGAGCCTTCTCAAATGAGCTGTGCCACCGAAATTAGTTACCAAGTAGTTCTGAATTATGAATGCATCAGGGAAAGTCAAGGTCAATTTGCAAACAGACCAAATGGGAGGAAATCCGATGCATAAATAATCTGTCATAAACTATTCACCCGTTGCTATTCCTATTACATCCTCAATAAGCTAATAAGCAGTACTGTTGCTCAATGAAAGATTGACAGTATATTTGCCGTCTGTGGTGTGATGTGATTGCTCCTAATTGATTTTGGCCACTGACTCGTAGTGCGTGGTGGATATCTGGGAAGAGCAATAACTTTAACATGCAATCATCCTGGTCAGTGACCAAGACAAGCTATTCTCCAGCAATCACTGGATACCTTCCTGCGTGCAGCTTCAGTGCTCCAGCTTAGCTCATAATTTGGGTGTCTTTCCTTTGCAGCCCTGAAGCACCTGCTTCCTGGAAACTAGGCCTCTCACTCCTGGCCATTTAACCTTGTATTTCAGGACTTCGGTCATTTATGGTGAAAGTTTGTATGTTTTTCTTTGGAAAAACTAAACTCCTGTGTTAAAAGGACTAGAAAATCTCTGTAAAATAGTAACTATGTGACAGACTTTGGAGGTATTTAGAGACACAGCTGAGTTGCTGTGAATATTGCTGTGAGTGACATAGTACAAAAATAGCTCAAATCCTAGCAGAAAGATAGTCCTCTCCTCTGGTACTGTGTTTCATTAATATTTCCACCCCCATTACAGCCCCAAACCTCTCCCTCATCATCAAATACTCTTTTATCTAGCCAGACCTCCTTTCAAGATCTACTGCTTGCCTTGTTGGACTTTCAAAGCGAGATTGGTCACAAGAGATGTTTCATTTATTGCTCTAAAAAAAATAACCCTTAGTTCATGGCATAGGTTCATCTGCCACCAGATTTTAGGACTTCCCAGGAAAAGTTTCCCACGAGGATCTTGGATCAGAGTTTACACTGTTGCAGTTAAGAACAAGGGTAGATAACCTTACCTAGTTTGAATGGATTTTTGTTCTGTGAATCAAACGTAAGTACTGACTGGGCACAGATTTCAATAAACCCAAAACTTCTTTACCAGAATGGGAGCTTCCAGCCAAGAGGTGGACTGATTGATAAACCAGTGCGGGTTCATACACCTGCTCCTGGGAAGTTTCTTCCATCCTGTAGCTGTGCATAAAAAGGCATCAGTGCCCTTAGCTTCTCACCACCTTCCTTTTAGCAGAGGTTGCTTGCTGATTCCCAGAAGCATTTCAGTGCAAGCATGGCCCTTTAGCTTAGGCACTTTAAATAAAGAGACTTCACTAACAAATATGGCTTTAACTGAGAAGGACTAAGGGCAATCTGTGCTGGAAAAGGGGAGGATTATCTTTAGGAGATGGTCATGGCAAGTTGATGGAGCAGACTAGCATTGTAAGGTCTTCAGCTAGAAAAGAGCATATGAATAGACCCTAAGGGCAGCTAAAGATATGGCATAGGGTGGGAAGTATCATAGGAACAGCTCTTTTTGAGGTCAAATCAAAGGCCCATCAAACCTAGTATGCTGACCATAGCTAGAGAGTGAAGGCAGGAAGAGGGGAGCCTGCAGGGATCCTTCCCTTTCCATGCCCTCCTCCTTGCAGCCACCAGCAGGTCAGGAACTACCAGCAGCGTGGATGGGCTCCCTCCTGCCTGAACCTGACCTGCACTGTGCTGAATCCTCTTACATTTTCTGTCCCTGGCAAGGAGTTTCTATGTTGTATTCTCCATGCCATGTGTGATTGAAAGCCCTCTCTTGTATCCCTTCAAGGCACTCATTCCTTTGCTTATTTTCCTCCTCTATGTCTTTCCACCATATCCTTCATGAGACAAGATGAATAGGACTGCACACAGAATCCCTACACCAGGGATTTATATAATCACAAAGAGTGTTTTCTGTGCTGTTTACTATTTGTCTGTGATAAGTCCTGCCTTTTGGTCTCGAGTGAACACTAAGCTGATGTTTGTACAGGCCAATCCATAGTAAACTTTCTGGAGTAGTGATAACTGGGTGCGCTTGTGGTTGGGGTCCCTTTCTCCCATGTGCTTTACCTTTCATTTGACAAAATCAAATCTCATTTGGCATTTTACTGAATATCCCCTCAGTACTGGGAGATCCTTCTGCATCTCTTTGCAGTCAGCTTTAGTTGTAAATAATTACGTATTATTAGCAAACATGATCACTTTCCTTACCATGCTCCTGAGTGTTTGTAAAACACTTCACTGTAAAATCTGAAGATTTTGTTCTGTCCTTTGTTTGCTATTATTACAAATTTGTAATTGCTGAAAAGTCTTTCCCTCCTGGTGAGGGGTCTTGTTAAAAGCCTTCTGACTCTGTCAGCCAGCTCAGCCTTAGCTAAGGGTTGTTCGACACTTCAAATAGTTGTAATAGATTTGTGAAGTGTGATTTCTCCCTACAAATGCCACATTAACTCCTCTCCAGTCTATCAGTTTTATCTAAGTGCCTACTAATTCTAAAATTTCTGCCAGGTTGTCTGACATAGAAGTCAGGCTTCCTGGTACATGGATCCCAGGAGATGTTTTAAGAACTGGTGACATATTTAACACGCTCCAAACTTCAGGCACGGAGACTGATTTAAGCAAGAGGCTTCACACTACAGAAAGTGGTGCTGTAGTTTCCTATAGAAGCAACACCAGAGCTTCTGGGAGAACAGCATTTCATTCCAGCAATTTATTGCTGTTTGTTCTCTCAGCTTGGTCTGATCAAGTTATCATGGGTTAATGAGCCATCACCCACCAGGCAAGCTGGCTGCATTCATGTCCCATTACAAAGATGGGGGATTTTAAGCTATTGCATTTTACTTCACAACAGAATTGGATGAAGAAGATGCATTTATTTGAGCTTTTCTGACAGGCGGTATCTAATTAGGTAGGACAATTCCACTGCTTGCAATTGTAAATCACTGCCCTTGGCACACACAATGTTCATATTCAAACCAGTTGGAAGCTGCCCCAAAATATCCACCAGTTCTATCAGCCACCAAAGGACTTTCAGCCTAAGGACAGGATGGGCAGAGGGTGCAGGTGTTTTCTGAGGGCAGGGGAGCTCTGCACAAACCCTTGTCTTTGCTGTAGAGCCTGGATTTCAGGCTTACAACCCCAGTCACTCCAAGAAAATTGTGCCGTGGTAGGATAAGCTGGGACTGAGGCCGCAGGGGTGAGAGGTTAAACAACTCTTGAGCTACACACTAGCTCACTAGCTGAAAATACATGAAGAGAACTTTTGCCAGGTTAACTCCTAGAAAAATCAGCCTCAGCCCAAAGGGCAGATAATAAATTGGTGTACAAGCTAAACAAAGTGCTGACGCAGCCTTCGGTGGAGCAGCACTCCCAGTGTCACTGTAATACGGGGCCAGGATGAAATTCCACTGTGATTGACACTCTGCCATCACATCATTTGTTACCGATCCCATTTTTCCTCCCTTCCTCTGCTTTTCACTTCAAGGGACAGGACCTGCAGCAGCACAGCCTGCAGAGCCCTCCTTCGATCTGTTTTCCATTTGAGCATCCTCCTCTGAGGATTGACTCATGCTTCTTGACATAAAGCACTGCCTCTTTGGGCTCTTATAAGGAAACAGCATTAGAGAATTGTCTGATTCAGACTTTTTGGCAGACCTCATATACTGTGCATTGTAGTGTACGTTTCTAGCCAATGTCTTTGCCCTTTTGTGGTCATTTTGGAACAAATCGAGCTGCCTCCCTCAACATTTTGGGTTCTTTTGCAAACTTGCAATGCCTTAGACCAAACAGAGGTTTGGAGTAAATCAAACCTTGGTGGAATTATTTTAACATATGAACAATAAACACTCCTATTTCTGCTTTGCTACTAATTCACATCACAGTTACTCTGGGATTTTGCTACAGGGAAATACATTTCAGCATCAGATACGACAAATGAGATGCACAACTATTATCATGGCTGTTGCCTGTGTTTTTGGGAGCCCTGTATCTGTCCCATGCTCAGGTCTTTAAAACGTGAGCTGTAAAAAAGTGTCTGTAGTGAAACACGAAACCAAATGAGACTGACCTGGACTGGGATTTGGTTATACATGGGAAAGTCAGGCTAAGTTCACCTAGAGAGTTGTGAAGGTTCATGAACCTTGTGAGTGAGCAAAGGTCCAGTTCTGAACAAGCCTAGCCAAACTTTTTCCAGCAATTTTAAACAACACTGTATTTGGGAACAGAGAGATCCTGTAAAATAAATAGTTTTGATAGGAAATCCATTGGAGAGAGACCTGGTGGCTTCAACAATGTCTAGCATTAATGTGTTGAATGAATTGAAAGTTCAAGCTTACACAGAGGCTGAGAAGTGTTAAATGAGTAGGACTGAACCACAAACCCCTTGTTCCTGGGGCTCCAATTATAAATGTGTCATTTGCAGCTCTAGAGTTAAGAAGAGTTGTATTTTGCTTTATTGGATATCTGCACTATGTCTGAAATATTGATGTCTCTATCTGGCTGAGACCTTCGCATCTTGAAAGCATCTCCTCATTTTCTCCTGAAAAGCCTCTCGGGAAAAATTTTTACTGTAAACTACCAAACTGCCATTTATGCACCTCCTTTTGGCCATGCTCAGCAAAATACTTCACAAACATGGATGCAAGCTAACTGAAAGTTCAGTAAGCACTATTGTTAATAGAGAAGGTATTCTTCTGAAAATCACAAATATTTCTGTGGAACAGATCCTTAGAGACAGGTCCTCCGATTATTAATATTATGATAACCTAAAATAAAATCTGGGAATTCACCAACGTAACAGAGTTTCCCTGAGGCAAAGAAGTATGCCAGCAACTTGACAGAAGCTGGGGATTTTGCTTTGGGTCACAACTCCAGCTTTTTTTTCCAGATTTGGCCAGAGGAAGTGGAAAAACATTTACAGTACAGCTAAAGACCAAACACCAAATCTCTTTACTTATAGTCTGGTATCTAATCTTTAAATTAGGAAGGAACCGAAGCCATGGCTTCAGACTTTCATTACCACTACCAGGTTCCTAGAGCTGGGAGAAAAAATATGATAATGCTTTTAAATGGCAGATTGCTAATCCAGTCTTATTAACATGCTGCCATGTGGCAGACAAGCTGGTCTCAAAGTGACTCTTTTGTCCCTTACTCTGTGGGTCTGGGCAGCAGTGGTAATGCACAAAAACATTTCTCTTCTGCCCTGAGCTCCAAACAGGACACATGGTGGTGGTCTTGGCCTCATGACCATGCAGTACTGTCAGCAGAAGAGGAAAGTGGGTGTCAGGGGATCGAGCTATTTTGGTGATGAACCTACCCTTGATACATCTGGCTCATGCCCCACCTGACACGCTCACTCCAGAAGTGAACAGAGACTGGCAGGGCAGAGCAGTCAGCTTGGCTGGCAGCTTAAAAAAGGAAAGGAGGAAAACTTCACAGCCAGATTTTTTTTTTTTCTCAACAATAAGCCTAGAAATTAGCCTTGCTTTCCCCTAAGAAAACTCCCCAACCATGCTGTGATGGGCAAAGGATTAAGAATTAAGAGACAGAATGGTGGTGCGAGTGCCATAAACATCACTGTCGTGTGTGCTCCGTTGCCAGAGCACACATAATAAAGCTTAATTTCCTGGTGCCTTGCCCTCACTGTAATACACTGCCCAGATCTTCCTCCTGCTCTCAGCTGAGAGCCAAGTCATTCCATAGGATTATTTTGTTAAGAGCAAAGCTATTTGATCTGAAGAGATTTAGCACCAGCTTATGGCCACAGCTTTTTCCGGATCAGCGGCTGCAGAGGAAGAGGGCAGGAGTTGTCTGGCGATTTGAGTTGGAGCCTGGAGCTTGGGAAACCCACATTCAGTCCTTACAGCAAGTTTCCCATGTGTCCGGAGATAAGATACCTTCTACTGCTCTTTCCACACTGAAATATAGGGTTTGAGGAAGGTGATTATGTTAAAGACAGTGAGATGCTCACCTATTATGACAGGGATGGACAAAAACTTTGATGCCAACATCTCCTAACCTTCTGGAAGCCAGAAGCCACATGCCTTTACAACACTCTTGAACTCCCTTCCCCCAGCCCAGTGCCCCATCTCATGGCCCAGCACCTCCACCCTGAACTCAGCTCTAGCGCGGTGTGGGCTAGCAGAGAGAACCAGCCCCATGCCAGGCTTCAAAATGAACTGCGGTTTCCTTTGTGCCTGGTTGGAGGTGCACATGCCACTGATATGGCCTCACCTCACACCTCTCCTCTGTCATGGGGCTGGCATCTTCTTTGTCCTAGTGCACCAGAAAAAAGCAGGTTTTAATAGAGCGGGTGATTTAGGGAGAATTCCTGTTTTTCATTGCTGTCTTTTGTTTCATGAATTGTTTAATGAAAACAAATTCTCCCCTGGACTCCTTAAATTGCAAATACATCTTCTTTTCCACATAAATATTCACTTTACATACAAACAAGTCTAGCTTGAATAGGGAGTGGGAATAGTCTTACAAACTTCATCATGCCAGCTTTCCAAATCAGCCAGTTCCAGCCCAGGTGGTTTATGAAAACTTCCTTTGGACTCTCACACTGTTGGAAAGTGTTACCTGAATATTTCTAGTGAAACACATGTATGAACACCTCTCTAAAAGGTGTACAAAAGTGACTGTACAGATGGGTGCCATAGGTTTCTGGAGATATACAGAGAGAGACTCTGCTTCTAAAAGCACTCTGTGACAACTCCTTGCTTATAAGAAATGGCTATTGTTACCATATCCTCCTCCAGAAATGCCCTTCTGCCACACCAGCAGCTCTAGAGGGAAGAATGTTTGTCTCAGGGGTCTCAGCTGGGTCAACACCAAAATAACCGTCATTGGTACCACCATGAAGAAGTCTTTCTGCAGTAAGTACAAGTTATTTTATAGAGGGAAGACCTTTTCAGAATTTCAGATTAGCTCCACAGTGGGGGAAATGAAAGGTACCACACATCCCTTCCACCCCATGGGCTGCAATCGCACCTGGTGTCCCCATGCCATCCCATCCCATACACCTCCATTTCCCCAGCCTGTGTCTATTTCATACACCAAAACCACAACTTTTCTAATTTTAGGCACCTGGAGCAAGCTGTGACTCAAAGAACAGCAACAGAAACCATAATCATAACTCCCATAACCCAAAGCAGCCATCACAGGATGCTCTGAATCTCTTCCAACTTCATAAAACAATGGCAAAACGTCCTTTGATTGCTATGGGAGCAGGTTTTAGCTCTTTCTGAAGCAATTTAATACTTCTTTCTCCAGGGCCATGCCTTAGGGTTAATTCTATGTAAAATACTGACAAAGCCATATCCCTTTGAGAGCAAGAATGTAGTAGGTAAGCAGTTCCCCAATCTGTTTTAATTTTTGTGTGTGTGGAACTACTAAGCAGCAACAGAGCCCACCACATACGGGGGTACACATCTAACATGCCAAGCCCTGTGGCAGTGGGACATAAAGCTTCATGTCAGCTAGCGGGGAGCCTCTTTGAATCTCCAGCTTGGTGCAACCCATGGACCAGCTCTGGGACAGTCAGCCTGCGGGATTTTGTGGGCCTTAGTTTCGAAACCACAGGACTACATCATAAAAATAACATAGCAACATTAGTTAGACTGGAGAAGAAAAAAAGTCAATTTAAATAAAACAGCATGGAATATAACTATAATTACAATATTACCAAATGTGTCTCCACTTACACAGCCCTACACTTACTGGAAATACTGATCAACTTAAAAATCTGAAAAAATGACTCTTAGAATTGGATATACTAGTGAATCTCTTTTCCCAGCTCCATGATGAATCCCTGGATGGCTAAACAAGAAATGAGTATTGGACACTGTACTCATGCTATAGGTACAAATTACTAATGGTCAGAAACAAAATGATGGTAAGCGATGGAGATGATTTTAAGCCTTGGTTAAAGGCACCCTATTCATTCCACGGACTTGCTAATAGTTTGTGTCAATTGATTACATGTTTACTGTTAATTGGATTAGCTCTTTATATTCCACTTACAGATTAACCTCACTGATGTAAGGATGACCCCAGGTCTTCAGCTTCCCTACTGCAAGAACAAAGCTGAAGGGAAATGCAGGCTGGCCAGTGCGATAGTTGTAAGGTTTGATACTTTGGGAAACATGGCACAGAGGAACATGGTCACAGAGATACTGAAGAACAAGTTCCAAAATATTACTCCTGAGACATGTAAGAAGGCATAGACTAGTGGTCCTGAGCCTCCACCAGCCCTTCAGAAAAGGTGGTACTGAAAAGATGGTGTGTAGGAGCCATCACAGCAGCCCTCTCTGTCCGCTCAGTGGCAGATGTCGTGACCACTTTAAACTACAAGCAATGCTACAGGGATTGTGGGCGTCATGTTGCTTAAAAGCTTGATGTTGAATACTCTAGCTGAGGCAATGTATTACCTTTCACAGAAGAAATGAGTACAAATTTGGCTAGGGACATAAATAAATATGAGATCATTTTCTTAGTGCTGACTTATGTGATGAATGATTCGTGTTTAACTGTTTCCACCGTATGTTGTTCAAATCCTGGAGGTAGTGCCCTCCTTCTGAAATCAACAGGAGCTGCAGATGCTTTTCATCTCAAAAACACAGGTTTCTTAGAGCCAATATAAGCACCAGGCACTTTTCAACTCTCTCTTCCAGGATTTTATACTTACAGCATTTGTTACCAAAAAATCAAACTAATCGTTGTTAAAGCCACGAGACAAATCATGACTTGTCTTTTTCACATTTCCATCTAGGCCATTTTTTACATTTATCGCATTCTAAAATGCTCACCAAGTCTAAGTGTTGTGCACCACATTTTGCTTCATGCATCTCTATATTGAAAGAAACCTTTAAAAGTAACACTTTGTAGAAGAAAGGTCAGTGTGATTTCCAACTGTTTGAGATTCTGATTATTCAAAATTTTATCACAAAGCCCAGATCCCAATATTCAGCCTCATGTGTGGAGTTCTCACTGACAGGATCGGACTTTAGTGGCATGTTTATGCACACAGCATTAATAAAATGTAGAACATGGCTATATATACTGCTATAAAACAGAGTTTGTGCTGGTACCCAATTAAGCACTCCAAGTACAAAGTTTGGTTCCTACCATCAAAGCACTCTGTGAACAATAGGAGTCTGCACTGAAATAGCTGCATGTTTGTATAGTCAGATGGAGGGAAGATGTGAATGGCCTGGGGGGAGACTGAAAGGAGGAAAGCTCTGAGCTCCCACAGATTTGCTTTTGTCAGAGGAAGCACAAAGTTTAGTGTAAATCTCTGCCGCGTCCTTCATGCAACTTAAGGCACATCACAACCAACCTTTTGAGCTGGAGACAATGTCACAAGCCATGAAGGGAAAATTTCCAGGTCAACGAACTATATGCTTTGACTGTCCTGGGAATAGCTGTAGTAGTGTTATGAGCTAGAGGAAATGTGTGCTGTTTTAAAAGCTGCGGGCTTCTATGTTCTCAAGGTGAGATATACTATGTAATCAACCCCTGCAGTAGTATCTTGGGTTTTTGAGTGTTTTACTTGAAGCTTCAGTTCATTGAGTCATGTACCAAAGACCTATGGAAGGTAGAGTAGGGCTCAGTGGAGCATTTTAAAGCTCCTTCATGCTGCCAGTCAGCTCCTGCGGCCCTGGCCAGGGCTACTCTCATGGGCATGCTACCTGCCTCGGGTTCTGTGCACCAGGAGGTTAAAAGAAAACAGCTTCCACTCTTGATCCAGGTCTTGGTCAAATCTGCTTCCCATCTCAGTCCCTGAATTTCTAAGAATAATCTACATATACTCTGACAGCAGCTAAGGGAATCACAGATTATTTCTGCATTCATCTGCAGTGTTTGTTCCACCAGCCTTTGAGAATTGATGTCCCCAGAGAAAACTCAGGTAAGAGAGGCCAAGCAGAACATCATACCTTGTTATCCCGTGGTGCTCTCCTGAGATGATCCTGTTCTGCTTCGTGTCTCTTTAGCCCTGACTGCAGCCAACTTGACTAAACCACGAAGAGCTGTGAGCTGTCTCTGCTAGTATTGTAGGGCCATTAGACTCTGGAGCATAATGTGTTTCTTGCAAGTGGCTCTCCATGCAGACAGCCTGGGGAAGAAAAACAGACCTAGCAATGGTTACCCCCCATTCTCCTAAACATCCGCCTATACTCAGGTCTTTAAAAAAATAATGCTGTTGCTACAAGCACCTTGCTGACAATAAATCCTTTCTCATACATCCTTTTAATGCTAGCACCCTCAGGCAATGACGACTGAAAAGAGTAAGGTTTCAGGCTCTGTACCAAGGAATTCCTGTTTTCAAAAGGCCAGACACAACAGCTGGGAAATTTTTGGTTATTGCTGCTTTGTGTCAGCTCTTACCCATTCCTGGAGGGGGGTGTAATTTCTGAAGCCTAACAGCATTTAAACCAGGCCGAGCAATCTTTGAATTATTTTTTTGGCTGACATTTTGCAGAGGCAGGAGTGTGTGTACTAACACATAGCTATATGTGTATTTATATCTGCATATATACACACATACCTTGGGGAAAGGAAGGCGGATAACTCAGCATGTATAGCCTTTGAAATGCTGATTCAGGAGACAGGAAGCTGCCCCCAAGTTGCTGCTGTACCAGACCCTGCCTAGCTTTCAGCCAAGATGAGTCCAGGGGTGCCTGAGATATCTGTTTAGGGTGAGAGTCCAGCCTGAAAAGCAGCGGCTGCTAGCAGCACTGCCAGGCTGTAATTATTAACAGATTTGTTTTTGTGGTATTCACATTCCTAATACTTCCCCTTCCTTACCCCCTCTGAGGGAGCTGTCTCCTCCTTCTCACATATATGCCGAGCCCCTGCAGGGACATATATTTCTGTGGGCAGCGGCAGTGGAGAAACCATAGTGCCAGCCCAGTCGCCTCCTGGAAGCTGCCCCTTGCTCTCTCCAACACCACATTTCCATTACAGCATGAGGGGGCTTTTCTGTCCTCTCACAGGTGCCTTTGCCCTTGGATCCTGCCAGCAGCAACAAAACAGTGTCATTTTTGCTGGCATCTACAGTGGTAGTGTGGCTGCCCATCCACATACACACACCCCCACAATCATTTCTTTCCCCAGACTCTTTTTCGAGACACACATGTGCAGAGAAGAAGAGGGAATCTCCTCATTTCCAGGAAAGGCAAACAAAGCTGTCTGAGCATTTAGCCCCAAAAACTTCTGGACAGGAGGTGAGACCTTCAACATGTAGGACAGAGCAGTACTGGAGACTTGAGACTAATCAGACCAAGCTCTGAGTGTTTGATCAGACCTTTGCCGCCCTCCTGTACATAAATGCTGTTAGGGGCTTTGTCTTGGGTTTGCCATCCCAAGCATGGTCTGCCACGGGCAGGGAGTATTCAGCTGCACCAGCAGCATCAAGACATGGAGTAGGGGAGGAGACCCTCTAACCCTTAAGACTCATCTCCTGATAAAAAGTCTGAGGCATTTCAAAGCCACAGCCATCTTGTCTAGCGAAGACTTTACGCCCCAAATATTTTGCTTTCACAGGTTCTTTGGACCTGAGCCCAAGGAGTAATATCTCCTCCTCTTCCTCCCACCCGCCTGGACCGACAAATGCAGGAGGTGGGGGCATTTCTCAGTGCTTGCCTGCAGTATCTTGAAGGGGCTCTGCAGCAAGGTACTGTCGCTGGGTCTGCCGGTCTGCCTGTCTGTCTGCCTCTCTCATGTGGGAATCAGGACTCTGCTGAGAAAAAGCAGATAGGGTTTCACACAATCCAAAGCACATGTACAGTAACTAAAGCTGCGTAAGCACTTTTCTTTCCTAGGGAAATTTTCCAATGTAAGTTTCAAAAGAATGTGAAAATATTCCCCCTCCTTTCTTGCCTGCTTCCTATAAATCCAGCCTGATGCGGACGATTCCCTCGAACGCTATTCTCTAAGAGGGATTTAAGGCTTGGAAAGGGGCAGGGATGACAATGCTGGGAATTCACGACCTGAGCAGCCAGTGCAGAGCAGGCCCTTAGAAAAGGACTTATCAATCATGGAAACCACTTAAGGTTAATCATACATTATTGACATGAGAAAACACTCTCAAGCACTCAAGTCCAGTGAAAATAGATGTGTTTGGGGTTATTTTCCTCCATTTAAGAATCGTTAGATGTTTGCATCCTCCACAGGCAATTCAGCATTTTGGGCATCCCCTTCTCCTCCAGGAATGTCCATGCAAAAGGAAATTTCTCCATGGGAAGTAGTTTGTCTAAAAGTCATTTTTCATGGGATAGGAAAAAAGAAAAGCCTTGATCAAACATTTCTGACCAGCTGCTTTGTGCACATATAGGCTGCAGTGACTGGCTGCTGCAGAGAGCTGCTAAAAACAGAGCTCAAGGGGAAGAAGGCAAAGATAACGTGTGATAGGCAATGTCCACCGCCTACAGACAGCCTTCTTGTGGCTGGCAAGTCCAGTTGCAGGAGCCAGGCTGGAAAATGAGCCTTTGGGATGGTGCCCCATGAACATGGGGCCAACGTGCCCTGCTGATCCCATGATGGCTGACCCTAGATCATATGTCCTTCATGCACTATGCAAGAAAAACACATCTGCCTGTATCAAAGCGGGTACGTGCATGTGTACTAACACGTGAGCACGTACATGGCTCCTACAGACTCGTACTTCTCCCGCCTGTCCTGGAGGGCTGACCATGGCCTTCATCCAGGGTGGAGGGATGCCGGCTGTGAGCAAGGACTTGTGGGGCCATGCGGGAAGCAGCTGTCCCTCAAGAAATGGCTGAGAAACACATTTGTATCCTTGTTTCTGCACTGCAGAGCCCCAACACAGAGCTGAGTCATTCCAGACAGACTTATGGGAGATCATTTCCCCTTTAACTCCAAAAGCATTTGCTGGGTTATAATTATTCTTCTTTAGAAAAAAAAACAGAAAAAAAAGCCCAGAAAAAGCCTTGTCCTCCAAACACTGTATACATAAAGTCATGGAGAAGGAATGATAAACTTCCAGTGTTTCTGGTGGGTCACTGCATTAATTTGCAGACTTTTGTATTCTTCCAAAATGTCATGTAAAATGGCCATTTTATTTCATATATAGATTTAACCAATAAACCTACAAACCAATTTATGCAGTAGAAGGAAAGCTATAGGTTTTGCAGAAGATTAAGTTCCAAAAACCTTTCCAGTGTCTCGGTCTGTACAAGTGTGCATGTGGGTATGTGTGTGTCTGCATTCGAAAGACAGACAGCAGAGGTGAAGAGAAGGAATAAATGTTTGGGCCTTATTCCCAGTTAATATCAGTCAGCATAACTGCATTGTGTATTTGTGTCTATTTATACCCACCAAGGATCTAAAATTACAACTTTAAGCAGGAAGCTAAACCTAGAGTTTTTAACAAGTCTAAGCAGTTGAATTTAATGCTTAGGAGCAGGGGGGACAGTTCTGGTACTAACTGGGAGGAGGGCTAGACTTGAGAAATCGTAATAGGAGACAATTTTCACCTTATTATCCACCTTATGAAAACCAAGCCTTTTTAAATATGCCTCAGGATAGAAGGCACAAAATGTTATTAACGTTGGAAAAGCCTTTCTGGGACTTACAGCAGCTTTCAGTCACAGAAAGGCAAAAATACACCTAGATCCTTTTTGCTTGCAGACAGCTCCAGATCAGAAACTTCTGACACCAAAGCTGCCAAAATTGTCCAGCGTTGCTCAAAATCGCAAACAGAAATGGACTTCAGTCCCAGGAATGGGAAAGGTCAGAAGCCACGAACCAGGAATCTAATTTTGTAACCAGGACCTTTCTTTGATCTCTTTTAGAGGTAACTTAGTCCCTGGAGAGACCTCATGCTCAGCATCTCTTCCTTAGAGAGGGGTGAGAGGTAGCCACGAGCTAACTAATCCTGAAAAATTCACTGTGTGGGGGAAACTAAGGCAGGCAGCTGTGAAATGACTTCTTACGATCACGCCATGGGCCAGGAGCAGGACTGAAAAGGAAATCTGGGTCTCTGGGTCCCAAGGACACACAAATGCTGAAACTGAGGTTACACATGGCCTGCAGGAAAGAGCGTGAGCTGCAGTGAGGTAAAAGGCCTGACCTGTCATCAACTTTCCTTCCCACACCCCATCACAGTGCAGCAAAAAGGAGATGATAGGAGAGTTACCCCATCCTTCCCATCCCTCCTGGCTGTGGCTGGGGCTGATATCTCCTCTCATCAGCCTGCAAAGCCCATTGCCCAGCTGTGCTGGCCACCACTCCGAAGCTCAGGTGCAGGGTGGAGCAGGTGAAGACAGGACTCCTGCAACTCCAGGCAAGGAGGCAGTTTCCACTTTAAAGGGAAAATAGGATGGAGGGAGCTACATGGTCCCATCTCCAGCAGCCACTGCATCGGCCGGAGCTGCTTCCCACCATAGCATCATTTTTATAATCACGTTTTTAGCTGGAAAGTCTTTCTTCTGCTACAGCTCTGTCCCTCCAAGCTTGTTCCAGGGGAGTCTGGTAAGGGTTTGTCTGAATCCGAATTCAGCGTACAACCCTCTGGCACAGAGGGAAAAAAGCTTTCTTCAGTAGCTCGCAACCAGATCTCGGTCTCAGTTTAGTTATTATTCACAACAGCCCTGCCCGGAAATGACTACAAACACAAGCAAAAAGTACCAGACTGTGGGGATGACCATGCAAGCAAACTTCCAGGATGAAATTTCTGTCTGTCCTGCTCTTTTTGGGAGAGGCTGAAAAAGCACAGGAGCCCTTTTCTCACTGTGGTCCGACAGTGTGATCCTAAAGCACCCAGGACCTAGTGCAACTCTCAGACATGAGATTTCCTTTAATATGTGGCCTCTTATATTTGCTTTTTCAGCAGTCTCTGCAGCAATCGAGTACACTTCACAGCGCAGTCTGGTTTCTGAGTGATGCACAGAGTTCATAAATGGTCAATAGAGCTCCTTGAGCGCGGTACAGACAGGAAAATTATACGCTACCGACAGCAAGCTGCTGGGTGCTACCCATTGATTACTCATTTATTAAAACACAAGCCCCTTTCCAACTGCTTGTAAATAAAAGACTTGCTATAAAGTGCAGCTCTTTTGAAAGCACAGAAGTGCATGGAGATGAAATTCCTTCCCAGACATGGAGGTGACCTGTATTTACTGTAAACATTATCCCACATTTAAATTTGGAAATGAAACAAGGGTGAGGCAAGGAGTCCGGATTCCGGTCAGAGCTTCCCTGCAGTCGGAGGTGAGCTCCACTGCCAAGGCTTGCTCGAGTCCTCCTGCCTGCCCGCTTTCACAGAAAACCTCTACTTTCTTTGGATCACTTTGTACGTGTTTCAGACTGGGTGGGGGAAAGGTTCATTTGCACAGACATCCGATGAGGCTTACTCACAAGTGTTACTCACCAGCCACTTGCCTGTGGGGAAGGAGAAGTTCATGCCCCATTCTTTGCTCAGACCCAAGAAACAGCCGCAAATTACCTTAAAGCAAAAGAGCTGGGTTCGATTCAAGATCATGTACCCTGCGGTTTGTATAAAAAAGCAACATCAATTGGAAGGAATTTCTCTCAACTGAAAGTCAGGAAAAACATTTGTGACTATTGAATGGTCTGGGTATTTCTTGAATGCCAGAGCACAAAGATAGTGCTCCAGGGTGAGGAGCAGGGGGAATCCTTCCTCCCCGTCAGTTGTTGTCTATATGGGCAGCAAACCCTGTTCAGCAAACCACCCTGACCACATGCTCAACCTCAGACAACCGTGTAACCCCTCTGTAGCAGCACAAGGCTAAGCGGTGCCTCAGTGAATTAGGATCCTAGTGAGTAAATTCTCTGTGAAGGAGTTACTAAGGAGTTGCTAACTATAGTTTGCTATATATGTTGTACTGACTGCGGTTTTTCACCCATGTAAACAGGAAAGGGAGGCATTTGGCATTTTCAATGAGGGTGTGAAAACCCCTTTTTCAGGAATGGCCCTACCTTTCCGCCTGCCTTTTCTGATACTCAGCATAGGAGTCAGAAGTCTGGCTTGTAGATTTAACCAGCATCCCATTCCCTTTATGTGTGCTTGCAATTCCCGGTCAGGCTTTTTCATGCTACACTCATATTCTAGACAAACAAAACCAGATGCTGCCAACTTGAAGTTTGAAACTTGCCCCCATTCTGAGAGGGGCTCAACAGGAAACTCAGCTTGCTTCAACCTGATGTTTAGGAGGTCCTGGTGGCATTGAAGAATACCTGGATCTAGATTCAGCTCGAAGCCCTGCATTTGCATTTGCAAGAGCATTTGCAAACACAAAGCTGAAGTCTGATGACACTTGTATGACAGCCTATTCCCCTGGTCTTCCCAGCCCAGCCCTGTAACTTCGAGAGAACTGGAGTGAGGATCCAGTCAGCCTGTAGAGTATAACAGGTTGTCCTTATGACTGTCATGCCTCAGCCTGCACAGCTCTTTCTTGAATCCAGCAGTATAAAGAGTTCAGTAAATCAAAAATTATCTAAAATCAGTTTCAATTAAAAAAAAATAAAAGAAAGGGAAAGAATATTTTAAATATTCCTCCACCACTGCATAGACTCTGTTTCCTATTAAAGGCAAGTGTGTGCAGGGTTTCTATTAAGATTCTGCTTCCTGTTGTGTAATATGGAATGTTAAAAATCCCAGTATCACTTAAGAAGTTACTACAAACTCCAGAGAGTTTTCTACTCCCAAGAAATTCTCCCAGTGGGAAGCTGGAAAAGTTCCTGTTGAATTTACAGTAAATGCCTCAGACCCTATGTAATATTTATGGTGTCCCTCTCATCTTATCCAGACTGGTTTGCTGTTTGCTGCTGTGAAAGAAAAGCCTGTTTCAATGGTTAAGGGCTGTGACATTCACTTTGAAGGATATTGAAGTGGATACGATAGCCACAGGAAATGTTCCAGTCTTGCTGAGGTACCTCAGAGAAGTATTCGGTCAAATGAGAATTCACTAATCTGATTCCCAGGAAAAAATCACAGTAACTTAATGAAGAAGGAGAAAGAAATGTGACAGATCTGCATTCATGGCTTGCCAGATCTGGATTCCGTGAAAGCCAGAGGAAAAATTCCCGTTCTCTTTCATGGGAATAGGATTTTGACCCTGAAGAACTTCCATTCAAACAGAATTATTCTGCATTTTTAAACATTGTGAGAATTAGGTGGTGTCCATTTGCATTAAAAAGAAGTCACTGTATGATATGATGTGGATGTATATTTGCATGGGCACAGACTACAGATACTACAGCCTTTCTTATTAGCAGATCTCAGAAATGTCTAATAGGGGCAGCAAAACAACCTAGTAGTGTTGTCCACCACTTCAGTTACTGAGTCGAGAGCAGAGATGCCACCTCCAAAGTGCTGGTCCAATATTGCTCCGCATATAAAAGTGTCTGGGCTGTAACAACTGCAGAATAAATGTCTTCTCAAAAGTTGTTCTGACTTTGCTGCCTGCAGAAGAAATGAACACACAGTGGAAATAGTTGTGTATTCAAACCTGTCAGAGAGAGTGGAGGTAAAGTGAGGATGCCTCCTTTGGGTTGAGCTTGGTATAATATATAAATGATAAATAGATGACGTAGGCATACGGACAACTCCTTTCATGAATCCTTTTGCAGTCCTATGTTACATGCTAAACATTCAGAACTAGAGGTTACGGATTAAGATCCATGTTTAACTATCCAGGATCGATCATGATTCACATGTGCTAAGCACTCAACAGCTTTCATTGGTCTTTAGGGAAGATGCTGGATGCATAATATTTTTTAAAATATGGGCATTTTCTGAGGAGATGTGAAACTTGTAACTGGAGACAACTTGTCCCAGAGGTGCTGGAGGCATCAGACAAATTGAAAGGTGAAGAAATGGGATGTGGCACCTGGATGAAGGGGGTGAAATGAGCAAAGAAGAATCCAGGGGCTGAAAATGAATCCTGGCTGCGAAATCTGCTAGGTGGTAGCATCGACTCTCAAAGGGAACAGCCTGAACCTGAGTCATTGCAAGGTGGTCTGAGCAAAGTCCTGGAAAACATTGCCAAGATCAACCTTCCCTGTTCTCCATGGATGGATGACACAACCCAACAGGTCAGCCCATGTCTCCCGCTGTCTCCATAAACAGAGAGAAGATTATGTGGGAAGGAGGAACCCACATTAGCTGTATCCTCGAGGGCAATTTATAGTTCAGGAGACAAACAGTACCATAAGCAAGAAACAGAAGGGGTGCTAAGCCTATACGTTCATTTTTAGTCTCCTTTGTATATTCACACGTACACAGGAAGAGAATTCATTGCACCAAATAAACCACAACCGTGGTTTAGACATGGACAAATAGTCCCGAACTAATGGAAGGTGACATTGCAGTGAAAGGAATAAAACTTTTAGTATGATGTCTCAAGAGGCATTTAGAGTGGAGAAGATGTGAAACCCTTCATCCAGATAGCAAGAAGAACCGTAGAACAAGAAGAAATAGTAGCTGTTCCATACTGAAAAGCAGAGATACTAAGGGCAGTGGTAAAAAGATTAAAGTTGGTGTCTGGTTTTATTTAACAACCTCATTAATTCCTTGAGAATAAAAAGGAGTGAGTAGATTCACATATGAAATTACTTTGAAATGTGCAGCCAACATCCGTGTTGCAGCAAGCACTTAGAAATATGAGGAGGAAACAGTGAAACGAGACTCAGTTTAGGATACTGAATGCCAGGGAGGGAGAGTGATCCAAAATGCAGATATTCAGTGGGAGAAATACAATTTGAAAGCGGGATCAGGGTGGAGGTTATCATCTGAGACACAGATTTATAAAACAGTAAGGCAAGATAGCTATAATAAACTTGTATGTAACTGCTGTGTGCATTAGAAACGGTGCATCTCTGGCAAAAGGATCACTAGTGAGACTACGCGGAAATTACTAGAGATTCCAACCTGAAATGGAAAAAAGGAGAAAACTCAGGCAAGAATAATAGGAATGATTACGGGATAAATGCATATAATTTTAAGACCCATTGAAATAGTTAAATTTAGAAAACCCTTAAGGGAAGATAAAGTTACCCTTTGAGAGCTGTGATACCACTACTCCAAAAACATTTACAAGCCCCCACTAGGTACTAGGTATTTGTTCAGAAAAACACTCAAAAAAAATTTCAAAATCTCAGACTTTCATAAACCTAGTAAGAGACCTAGGCTGTGGGACAAGTCAACTAATCTTTTTGTGAAATGGCAACAACTGCAGTGCAGAGATACAGTCATCCAGGTACTGGAGACATGTATCAGCTCTCTGGTATGCAAAACTAATCTCTAGCCAGGATATACGCCTGTTTACATATTAACTAGGTTTTAAGATTGCATCTGTGAATGTACTGTTTGGGGGCTATGGGGAGAAACTGAGTTTAAGGAGAAATTATCTATCTCTGCATACGAGATCTACTCCTGACTTGTTTATATTTTTCTTTCCTGGGGTAATTTCAAATGAGTTTGCTGCTCATGGCTGTCAGATACAGTCGGAGCATGCAACGAGGAGGAACTGATGAAAATGCTGTTTGGGATATTCATGTTAAATATCAGAGCACTCCCCGTCAGTCTAGCAGCTCGATTAGACTAGATGAAGCACTTAAAGAACAAAAGCTTAACGCAGCAAGCAAGTTGGTGTGGAAGAAGGCAAAGACAGGCCTGGTTCACATCACCAGCAAATCCTGCACCCCCAGGAATCCTGGATTTCTCCAAGCCTCTCCACAGAAGTGGGAGCTGGGCTTGGGTCTGGGCTCTCTCAGCAGCAGACACCACATGGCTGAGGCTGCTTAGACAACATGGTGTAAGGGAGCCTGTCTTTCATGCACGATGTTTGGGAATTTCTTGTGGGACTAATGGCTTGCTGGTTAGCCAGAGAAGTGCTGAATTCAACATACATTCCTCTCACCACCTCATTACCTCCCAGCCATTCCCCTGTCTGTGTCTGTTTGTTTAAATGCAGCTCCTTAAGACAGAGGATGCTCATTAGGACCCTGGTATGATAAACATGGCACTTGTGCACTTGCCTAATTTGGTACATCTGATGAGCCAGAACTTAATAAATGCAAACTGCTACCCAAATTACTTAGATTTCTTCAGTTGCTTTCTGTCTTCCTCAGCATATTCTCTGGGCTGATCGCATGACATTCTCCTTCATGCCAGGTTTTTTTTGTCTATCCAAACTTTCTTTTTCCACTAGAAGCCTCCAAGCTGGGCTCCTCTCAGGCACTTTGTGCGTATTATTTCACTGCTTCAGTGGAATGGTTCAAATTATAATTTTCCAGCTGAGATACAAAGACTAATAAATTCAAGACCACTTTTTTGTGTGTGACAATGTGGATTCCTCTGTGGCCCTTGAGGAGATAAAACGCACCCAAAGTGCCGTGGGAAAACCAGCGTGCTAGGAGCAAGCGTTTGGACAGAGGAAGCAGTTTGTGCTCTGTAAGTAGAGCAAAGCCGTGTGCTTTCAAGTGTATCCCATGTACTCTTTGGGGATGAGCTGATTGTCATCTTGGGATGATGGGAGAGAACACAAGATACCAGACACTGAGTAGGAATAATGAATGGCAGATATAAATCTGCAGATATAATATCTGCTGATACTAATCAAATGAAACCAACAGCAGTAGTCAATGCTGAGAAATTGGCTGCTAATTTTTGTGGCTAACCAGCATGGCTATCCTCAAGATTGCTCTGGCACTGATGATCAGTGGTATGTCAGGGAGCCCAGGAAGTGATGTGCATCCTTTGCCTTGAAAACTGGCCACGTGTGAACCTTTTTGTTGTTGATCAGGACCTGGGGTGACATGGACCTCCTGCCTTCAGCTGCTTGCCCTGGAGGGAACATGGAGTGAGTGGCCCAGCCTCCTGCTCAGGATGGGATGCACTCAGGAGACAGGAGATTGAAACAGCATCTTTCCTGGGAGCCCGTGGCTTTGAGAAAGGCAGGAGATCTCCACTCTGGTGTTTGTGCCAGGGATGATCTCACCTCCAACTCATAGGAAACCAGGCTTAGGTGTTTCTCATCTTTCCTGGGATGGACAAACCAGACAGAGAGGCCTGGGGTCGGTGACATGCTGGGAGGCTTCTAGATGCAGCATAGTGCATCATCATCCATGCATCAGCACACAGGGTTTGCAGCTCCAGAGACTATTTCATGGCCGTAGTCCTGGAGAAGGAGTTCAGGGCAACTGAGAGATGCACCAGGTAGATGCCTAAAATTAAATGAAGTGAATGTAGGCCTTAATGACAGCCCAGCAGAGCAAAAGCAAGCAGCTGGGTCTCTGAGCAATGCACAACCCTTTCTTCTCCTGCTGGCAAAACATGGCTGATGCTTGGGACTGCCCTCCCAACACTGACCTGAGTGTCTTAAACATCCATGAATAATTCTCCTGGTACACTGCAAGCCTATCTCATTGTTGTGGCCCCACAATCCCAGCGAGAAAAGCAGGCTGGCCTGGAGCTGGCCCAGGAGGACACTGGAGAGATCATCTGCAAAAGCATGTTTGGCAAATAACAAACTGGTGCAGGCAGTGGGATGTCCTGGCACAAGGGGAAACACATGGGAAAGGCTGAATCCAGGTTTATTTCCACCACTCATGAAAGAAAAAAAAGACCGTTTCATGGCCATAATCCTCGTATTTGACAAGTAGCTTACATTCACTTATGAAGTAATATTATAAAGTAAATAGCTTTGATCCAGTGTGTTTAATTTAAAGCACTTGATGTTTTATTTATTCTGTTACTGTGAGGAACAGATTGCAATTTCTTTAACAAAGTCTAAGAAATAAGTGTTTCCAATCCCCACACAGAGGAAAATTCATACCCTCAATACAACTGTGAAAACTGATTTCCTTGAGCCTGTTCTCATGGAGAAGAAACAATTCCTGTGCCTTAGGAACCGACGTGAACATTTATTGAATTGCAATGCATCAAATACCTGGATGAACACTTTGAAAATTAACTCATGGGTGATTCAAGAAGTTGACAAGTGCTCAGTCACAGCAAAGAACAGATATGATGATAAAAGTCATGGTCTGCCCTGGACAATTTATTAAGGGCCTTAGGAAAAAAAAAAGAAAAAAAAGACAAGAAGGAATCAGTTTGCAAAATATGATTGTTTTTGAAATGTTTGCCTAGCAACAGACCAACAAATGCTCCAACTATGGCTTTATTTCATATTCTCACAGCAACACCACATAGCGTTTCAACACAAGCCAGCTCTCACTCTGAAATCCACCCTGGTGACCTCAGCTGCCCTGCTCTGATGCTTGGGCATCTCGCAGCTCCCACCGCACACCCTTCCCAAGCCGCGTCTGATTGCAGCGCCAGTGAGGCAGAAAGTGCATCTGTTTCCGCTTTCCTACGTTGCAACAACCTATTCCCCCCAGTTGCTCTCACTTGGCATGAAGGAAGAAAACAACTTGATGTGCCAATTTCCTTCTCTCTGCTTCTGGTGTCGTGCTGGTGCTGCCCACCTCTGCACACTCAGTGCTGCTTGACCTCACTTTCCCAATATGCTGTCTGAGCTTGCCGATGGAGAAGTCAAGTTAGGTCAAGTTCTTACGTCCTTTCTTGTTGGACACAGAAAAGAAATCAAAGCCCAGGTAAAATTTCTTCCCTATGGAGCTCTGTTTACTTTTCCCATTGTCTCACACATGTCAGTCCCCAGGCTTTGGGAACATGGCTTTGCTTTTCAGAGCAGACTCAAAAATTTGGGTCCAACAGCAGAAACAAATCAGGGAATTTAAACAAAGTCCACTGGAGCTGCTGGGAAAACAAAGGTGCCAGTCTCAGAAATTTAGCCTGAAATAAGTTTCAGATTGATTTGTATCCCTGTTTTGCCATGGAGCTCAGATGTAAGAGTGGACAGAGTTGACAGCATAACCAGTGGCCATGCTGTGAGAAGCAGACAGCTGTGTGCACGGTGGAGAGGTATGGGATGGCATACCACTTCCCTGACTTCGTATTTTGCTATTGAGATAGGTATACCATCATTTTCAAAAAGGGGGTGAATTTAGGTGCCCATGCCTCTTGCAGCTGCAAGGCACTGCTCAGCAATGGTATTTTGCCTCTGACAAAAACCACAGGCTCCCAGATCACCTGCTAAGCTCTGCGCTCAGCAGGAGCTGTGAGACCCTGATGCTGCAGAGGCAATATCTTGGGAGAACGGCCGGATCTCAGAGCTCCTGCTGAGCTCTGAACTCCAAGGATGCTGCAATCCAGCAGCCTACATCCAAAGACACCTCTCCTATCTACTTTCTTGTTTCATTTGCCAGGAGAATAGCAAGTCTCATGGTAGGCAGCAGAGCGCCAAGGGTAGGGTCAATTCATCCCTTAAGAACCAGGGCTTCTTGCCTTGGTGTCTCATTGCCCCGTTTGTTAACAGGGACAGCAGCACAACACTCACAAAGGTATCATCTAGTCAGCAGTTTAAAGGCTGAGTATTCTGATGATGGACTTATTAATGTATGTTCAATAAAGATGCCACTGGAGACGAATCGCTGGCCAGGAGCATTTTGTGGGTCATCTCCAAATGTGCCCCATCAGCAAAGAAGAGGCGCTTGCCCAGGCAATGGCCGGCGTGTCGGGAGTGAAAGCTCTACAGGGCAGATGTGAGCATCAGCTTGTTGCATTAACTTACATATGTACATACCCTGCCGAATCAGATCTCAGTGACATTGTGAATTGGGCCGTGCTGGTCGAAGACATCCTTATCCCCAACACAACCTCACTATCCCATAAATTAAGATAAGTGCGTATTATCTTCTGCTAATGTTGCTCTGGAATCTCTGGCAGAGTGATGCGACAGACAGCCAGGCAGGTATAGCTTTAACCGGGCCCAGTTTTGAGGCAAAATGCATTAATTTAATGACTTTTCATTATAGGTTAATCAACATTGTGTCACTTTGCAATTTGGGCAGGCTTTGAGCACACATATAGGCAGTAAATGAAGGGCAGCTGACAGGTACCTGTTAAGCCTCAGCAGCTCTACTATATTGAGCAGTGCACCTGAGCGATTATTTCAGCTGGAGATCTTTTGCCAGTGTAAATTTTGTCCACAGCAGGAGCACCAGTGAGTGCAATTAGACCAGCTAACTTTTAAAATACAAAGCCAATCCCAAGGCCACCCAGAAGCAATTTTGAAGCAAGAGGCTCAGCAGCTGTTGTTGAGTGGCCAAAAACTACTTTTATGAGCCCAGTTGCAGGGAGTTGGGACTGCAAATCGTCACCTCTGTTCTCCGGGCCTGGGTCCTGCAGACCTCGGTTCCATGGCAACTGGAACCAGATCTATGTACTTGCATTGTGGATGTAACCCTCATCACACCAGCTCACACAATCACATTTTTGACAAATTATCCAGAGTATACGAGATGGAATTTAGCCTGGCTTCATGCTTTTATGCTAGTTTTGGCCCGCCTGTCAGAAATTAGACAATTACTAATGTAGTATAACACTTGCCAAAGCAGAGTTCACCCAGCTGCACTTTTTAGAATGTTTTTGAGGCAGAAAAGTGACTTTGCACTGGATCGTCTTGTTTTGCATCACACTGCCATCATGTTTTGATCTAGTGCTAGGAACCCAAGAGCTGGATTTACCATACCGCTGAATCAATCTTCATACCCCTATCATAGATCGGAGGGGGTCAATGGCTAATTAGTTGCTGTCTGCAAAGCACCCCTGAGGCCCACAGAGAAAAGCACGGCAGTAAGTGACAAGTGTTACTTATTATTCTCCAAGTTAATAGTCCTTTACTTTGCAGTATATCTTTGACCTTAGCTATCATACCCTTCCTACCTCCCCGCTCCAAACCACAGAGGGTTACGATACAGAATACATCTGTTTCCTGTCTCATAAATTGCAATTGCACATTTCCAACAGGCGCTCTCATCCGAGATTTAGAGGAAAGCAATTTTATTTATAAGTAGTATGTGCTCCCGAACCTATCTGGCTCCTTTGCATTGTACTGCCTGCTGAAAATGATGAATAGCCAAATATAGTAGAAACTACTTTCCTGTTATTTGGAGACGTTTGCATCATCCCCTTTTTGTCTTACTGCTATTAAAAGTAGATAGGTATCTGAGATATTCCAATATATTTAACAGAAATAAAAAATTTAAACACACACACAGACAGAAAAGACATGCAGCAATTACTTAAACTTGTCATTAATATTCCTTAATAAATTATTATTAATATTGTTCTTGTTTGTCATGAGAACCTGTGGGCCAAGCAAGAGTATGTGCTGGCTTCACTACTTCACTGAAGTGAGGCCAGTGGGTAAAATCCTGGCCAAAAGAAATTAGTGGTTAGAAGGCCCTGGTGATTTGGCTACATCACACATTTCTGCAGAAATCTCTTGCAAGCATCATCTTTCACCTACCTAGAAGCGAAATGAAGCTTAAAACACAAATACCCTTTATGTATACCATTGTGCATTATGCCTTTAGAGACTTTGGGATAAGACTTGAGGCTGAACTATGCCAGTGCAACAAGTCACCGCTGTCATCTGCTGAGCCACAGCAATTAACTGTCCAGTGGGGAAGCACCACGGTCCCATTCCTGGACATTTTGGCCCAGTTCCTTTCCCTCCCAGGTGGGGATGCTGCGAGCACACCCTGCCAGTATCTGCACCTCAGCTGATGAGTCGTAATTTATTAAGCTGCTGAAAATCAGTTGTGTATCTGGGCTCGTAAGCTATCATACACTTAATGAGGTTACCCTTAACTGGAGAATCAGCCAACATGACAGGATCCAGGCAACACCTTCAGGAAAGGGCACACTTTGTAACACACTGCACACCAAGGCAGGGGCTGCTCCCAGAAGGGTTAGAAACTGACAGGTTTTGTGCAATAGAGCTATTCATCCAAGATGCTCTGAGACAAAGCCTGGCTATCCCACAATTTAGGCTTTCTACTACCTTCTGCTAACACTTTGGATGCAGACTGGAAGCTCTCACTCCTGCCATGATGGTAGCCAGTGAGGCTGAGAGAAATGCATCCATTTGACCACTCCTATCCCTCTGCCTTTTCTATGCTCTGGTGCTGTTTAAAGGAGGGCTCCCTCCAAACCGAGCACAGCTCCCTGCTGTTTCAAGTTAAGCAGCTTGAAACTGATGGGCCCAGACATGTGCTTAGGGATAAACATTTGTGCAAATATTTGCAGACATAGGACCCTAATCTAGAGAACAACGTTGATCTCAGATATCATTTCGTTTATGAGTGTCAATCCTGGGGCATTATCGAAAGCCCAAGGGAAAAGTCTGTGTTTCAAGATGCTTACAGTACCAAGGTCTTATCCCACAGCCTGTCTCAAGCAAGCAGCCTTTACTTGCCAGAGTAATCAGTATCTACTACATAACTAAAATTGCAGGCTGGCGTAGGACGGATACATTTTGCAAACAGAGTTGGAAGTGGAAAACATGCAGACGTGCAAAAGGACTGGCACTTTGCAGGACAAGAATTTGCAAATGTTTTGGCCAGCTCTGAGTCCATCCATGGTAAAAAGCTTGTGTGGACTGGCTGTGTATGGAAAGGGGAGAGAGAAAACAAAAGAATGGATACACAGGCCTGCTGTTGCTTGAGAAAGCAAAATACCCATCTCATTAGCTTTGTGCTCGTTACTTGGCATATTCCTTTCTCCTTGCTGATGCACCAAATGCAAACATCTCGACCGCTCACAGTCTCCACGTTGCGTTGATCTGCAGGGTACCAGCTCTCTGCTACAAGCTCTTGTCTCTCCAGTTGTTTCTTCTAGCTCCTGAGCTGCAACAAGGTCTTCCAAAAGAGTTGCTGCTGCCCAAATGTGGAATAGGAACCAAACCTCTGAACCTCAGGTGCACACTGTACATAAAACTTCCTTTTCCACCTCCAGCGAGTCCATGAAGCAGTTCCTCTTAGTGCCAAATAAAAGCTATGGCACTTTAGCTTTTAGCTTGGAAAATAGCAGCCTGGGCTTTCAGTTTGGCTTAAACCTCAGCATATGGACCAATGTGATGGCCAGCACGCAAAGCTTCATGCCAGAGTCTAATCTTTTTCGAGAGGTAATTTTAGCAGGCACTTTCCAGACTCAGAGTCGCGGTGCTGCGATAGCGTCAAACCTGTCAAGAGAAGGGAGAACCGGAGGGATGCCCGAATTGCAGGCAATCGTCTGTCTTTCCTGGGGCAGAAACCAGTGTTTAGGAGCTACAAAGTTGGCTTCATGTGTTTACAAGAAGATCTGCTGTGCACACAATTTGCTGATGTTTCCCAGGCAGCTTCGCAGACGTGATGAGGATAAGGATAGGCCCCTTGAGACCCAACATACTTATAAACAACGCTTGTATTTGCAGTGGCTCTTTTCCTGTGAGATCTGAACCTAGCTCATCTAAAAGTTTTTCTGCAGAGAGTAAATCAATTAATGCCCTTAAACCACCAAGCATCATTTATCATATATCACATTCCTGTAGAAGGTACACTGTGCCGACACTGTGATGCCCTCTTACGGTGATGTGCCAGCTTCTGAAGAAACTCTTGGACAGGATCTCTGCTAGATACGTAGCTGTAAATATGATTTTATGACAGGCAATGGGCTCTTTTTCTTGGACCATCACTTGATGTGGTGGTAATGATTTTGCAAGAGAATAATATTTTTATTTACCTCTTTTTTTTCCTAAATGTAACAGACTTTTTTGTTGTTATTTCTTCTTTTTTTAGCCTAAATTTCCTCTCAAAGGAAGCTTTGATTCCCCTGTGTACACAGCCACAGTCGCTGGTAGATGATGGAGGCTGGAGAACTGTAAAGATCCTACTTTTATATACTACTCAGATTTTAAGCTGTATTTCAAGAGGCCATACCAGATTTAGGGGAAAGGAAAGAGAAAGCATTGTGTCAGGTCAGCATTAATTTCAAGAGAAGAAAGGGGGGAATCCTTATGTCTGTTTTGTCTACCACAATCAGGAAATGCAGCAGACACATCTCTTCAGCATCATCTGCTGTCCTTATTCGTTCTCCTAGGTTGAGGCACACTGGAGAGAAAAGATTTTGCAGCCCCAGCAGAAATGTTTGTGAAATGTTTATCTGATCAGCTAAAAGCTTTGAAGGCTTGCTTTGGGAAAGAGTTCTAACACTTCATAATTCAGATGCAACTGAGAGGTTTGGTGTCTCCTTTTTGCAAGAGAGGCTTTTTTTTTTAGGGCAGCAAATTGGTATTTTGTACCAACAGCAAGAGTTAGGATGAAGTCAGGGTGCCACAGTTCATTGAATATATATTTTTTTTTTTTTCCAGCCAAAGCTAGAGATGGGGTTACATGCTGTTTCATGTTATCGGACACACTGTACTGTTCACCACATAAGCCATCCCCAGAAGGGAAAAAAAACCCAAACCCAAACCCCAATTTTGCTGCTAACTGCAGAAAGCATCTGCAAATGCACAATGAGATGTATGCTCTCTCCCTCTGCTCTGCATGGAAAGAAAACCTGATACTAGCCCTTATTATTCCTTTCTACGTCAAGAAGGAGACTGCACAATAGGGAAAAAGCACTGTATGCATCACTGTGCTAATAGTAAAAGTACTGGCTTTTCGACATGGAAAAAATGATGCGACTATCAGAGATGCATAAGCAACTTGGGAAGAGCCAGTTTACTGACCTGCTCCAAAAGCTTATCAAACTCCCGGGCAGTCAGGTTCTGCTTCCTGCTCTATTGCATGTGATAAGGGTGAAGCTTAGGAAAAGCAATGCGTTATCACCTTTGTACACTACCCAGCAACACCCTAACTTGAAGGTTAGGCTACCAGAAAGATGCATGGAAAGGTTTGATGTGACTAGTCTCCAAGCTAGGCAATTATGGCTCACATCAAGTAGAACTGTGTGGGTCAACACAGTCATGTTCAGTGGTCAGGGTTAAGTTTGCAATCGTATTGCCCAGTGTTTTCTCTACCTTGCTTTCAGGTGTTTCTAGCAGCCTGACTACTCGATGCATTCCAACGAACAAACGCTTCTGACGTTACATATGATGACCAGTATGGACACTCAAGACATCTTAAATGGCAGCTATACTGAGCTCCCTTTCTGACTACTGTTTCAGAAGTTTTCAGCTTTCTCCTCAAGCTAGATCTTTTATTACAACATTTCTCTTTGCCTGCAGATGCTATGTATTTATTCATGTGATCTCAAAGACGATGAGCTCAGACATATGTCAGTCTAAATATCCAGCTTCAAAGGAAAAACAGAAAACAACTCCATCAGAAAGACTATAATGTGCCCGCTCCTACTTCTGACCACTTGGAGAAATACCATTTTGTCATAATATATCAATTCACCATGCAATTCCTGAGTTGCATCAGATTCACTTTTAAAGTACATCTACCCTTTAGTCCATTTTTGGCCAGTACCCTGTTCTGAGCTCGGCATTGCGGTGGTGGGGCCATGCCCGTACTTCAGGTAGTAGTTTAAAGCCAGCTCCTTTTAAAGCTACATACTGAAGTACTAGGACTGCAGTACAGACTTAATCTAGGCTGAGTCCAACCTAGTAATGCCTGAATTGTCAGCAAAAAGAAATGCATACCAAGCATACTCAAGACTCATGGTAGGAAAGTCTCCCAAGAAGGAGCAATAACTTGCTTAAATGCAATTAATTCCCGTAAATCTCCTGATGATACCAGTTATCTCCTATAGATAACTGCTGTAAGCTCCTATAATCTTCAACTGCAGAAAGAATTCTTTCTTTTTAACTTTCATTTTTTGTATGGAGAACAGTATAATTTCTGCTTTCTTACTTTTCAATATCACAGAGTCAATCTGAACCTTCTCCCAAGTCTCTTTCCCTTCACCTTGCCTTTTTTTTTCTTTCTTTTTTTCTTTCCCTCCAGAAATGGGCTGTAATTTGATTGTATTGTTCCTGGTATTGCTTCATCTATGCAACTTTCATTGCTGAAGCAAACAGGACTGGAGCTTGAGCAATGTAAGAGCAACAAATGAGATAACTGAGGCAGGAATGAGACGATGTGATGCCTTGCTCTTGCGAAAGAGAAATATAAATTGATGAGGTTGTAAACAAGCGCTTCCTGATGGATCAAAACCAAATGCTGCCAACATTACAGGCAGCAGCAAAGGGTGGTTTCAACACTTTCAGGGCTGTGGCATTTAGGATTAGTTTAGCATATTTTGTTTTTGCCATGATTTTAAATCTTGCGTATTGCCACAAGGCCATGAGCAACAAGCGCTGTGTATTTCAATCCTTGCAGTTCCTCAAAGATATTGAAATATCCGAAACTTGTTGCATTCCATGGGATGCTTGAAAATATTCCTTCAAAAGGAAATTATAGTTGAGATGTTGAGATGAAATTATAGTTGAGATGAGGGTAATTGTCATAGGAGACTCCCTTCTGAGGGGAACAGAGGGCCCGATATGCCGACCAGACCCATCCCATAGGGAAGTCTGCTTCCTCCCTGGGGCAAGGATAAGAAACATTACTAGGGAGCTCCCTAAGCTGGTAAAATCATTTGATTATTATCCGTTATTGGTTGTACAGGTTGGCAGTGACGAGGTAGCTGATAGAGGTGTAAAGACAATCAAAAGGGATTCTAGAGAACTGGGGCAGTTACTTGAGGGATCAGGAGCATAGGTGGTGTTCTCCTCCATCCCGTCAGTAGCTGGGAGGCATACGGAAAGGAACAGGAAGACCCACCTCATCAACACATGGCTCAGAGGCTGGTGCCAGAGGTGGAATTTTGGGTTTTTCAATCATGGGGAAGTTTACATGGCACCAGGCCTGCTGGAGGCAGATGGGGTTCACCTGTCGCCAAAGGGGAAAAGGATTATGGCTCAGGAGTTAGCAGGCCTCATTGAGAGGGCTTTAAACTAGATTCGAAGGGGGAAGGGGATGAAACCAGACCTGCTAGGGACGAGCCCAGGGGTGGCACGCCTGTGTTGGAGAAGAGATCGATAGCCCAACTCAAGTGCATTTACACCAATGCACGCAGCTTGGGCAATAAGCAAGAGGAGCTGGAAGCCATTGCGCGGCAGGGAAACTATGATGTGGTTGCCATTATGGAAACATGGTGGGACGACTCACACAACTGGAGTGCTGCAATGGATGGCTACAAGCTCTTTAGAAGGGACAGGCAAGGAAGGAGAGGTGGCGGGGTAGCCTTGTACATCAGAGAGCGTTTTGACTGTCTTGAGCTCAACAAAGGTAACGACAAGGTTGACTGCTTATGGGTAAAGATCAGGGGGAAGGCCAACAAGGGAGATATCCTGATGGGAGTCTGTTATAGACCACCCAACCAGGATGAGGAAACAGATGAAGTTTTTTAAAAGCAGCTGGCTGAAGTCTCAGAGTCTCTAGCCCTTGTTCTTGTGGGAGACTTCAACTTACCAGATATCTGCTGGAAGTACAACACAGCAGAGAGAAAGCAGTCTAGGAGGTTCCTGGAGTGCGTGGAGGACAACTTCCTGATGCAGCTGGTAAGTGAGCCAACCAGGGGAGGTGCCCCGCTGGACCTGCTGTTCACGCACAGAGAAGGCCTGGTGGGTGATGTGGTGGTCGGCGGCTGTCTTGGGCACAGCGACCATGAAATGGTAGAGTTTTCAATTCTTGGAGAAGTAAGGAGGGGGGCCAGCAAAACTGCAACCCTAAATTTCAGAAGGGCAGACTTTGGCTTGTTTAGGAGTTTGGTTAGCAGAGTCCCTTGGGAGGCGGTCCTGAAGGGCAAAGGAGTCCAGGAAGGCTGGATGTTATTCAAGAGGGAAGTCTTAAAGGCACAGGAGCAGGCTGTCCCCATGTGCCGCAAGTCGAGCAGTCGGGGGAGAAGACCGGCCTGGCTGAACAGAGAGCTCTGTCTGGAGCTCAGGAAGAAAAGGAGAACCTACCACCTTTGGAAGAAGGGGCAGGTGACTCAGGGGGACTACAAGGATGTTTTGAGGTTATGCAGGGAAAAGATTAGAAAGGTGAAGGCCCAGCTAGAACTTAAACTGGCCACCACTGTCAAGGACAACAAAAAATGTTTCTACAAGTATATCAGCGACAAAAGGAGGGCTAAGGAGAATCTCCCTCCTTTGTTGGATGCAGAGGGAAACTTGGCCACGAAGGATGAGGAGAAGGCTGAGGTACTTAATGCCGCCTTTGCCTCAGTCTTTAATAGTCGGGCTGATCATCCTCGAGGTTTTCATGCCCCTGAGCTGGGAGACGGAGATAGGACACAGAATGTAGTCCCAGTTGTCGAAGAGGTGGCAGTCACCGATCTGCTTAATATCAGAGAGTTTAGAAAATGTCAGGCTATACTAATTAATTAATTGTTTCTGTTGCAATACATCCAATACAGGACATGCTGATAGGCTCTTCTTTTCTGATGAAAAGCCATTAAAATGTGCACAGTCTGCATTTCTGTTCTTTGGTTATATGTTTCCAGCACCTGTCAGAAACACTATGGAAGAGGAATACCTTCCGATTGAGAGTTTTGTGCTTGGCTGCATCTGTCTCTGCTCCAAGATCTAACAACAGAATGAAATGTACGCTGGCACTGCATTCGTTCAACATTGCTTTTCCTTGTGAGCACAATGCAGGAACTAATATATGGCTATGAACTTTCCAAACTCACTTACAATCTGGATCTCTGCTAAGCAAATCCCTACAGATAACTGTTTCTTCTGAAAAAATAAGTTCCAAGTTTCCTAACAAAAAAGCATAACATTTTTTTAACTTCTATCCAGTTTTATTTTGAATTGATACATTGAGTTTTGGACAGCTGAATAGCTTTGTTTCATTCAGTACAATTTTCCATTTGATTTGAACTTTGAGTAAAAAGTCTTCCTGTCCTATACCCTGTATCCTTGTGTTTTGATTTTCTTCACTGCAAAGGAAAATAAAAATAAATACAAATATTTCTGCTCCTTTTGTACAGGTATAGGCAATCGTCCAAATGTGTAAAACACAGCTATGGAGAATGTGTTTGTCCTGTAAGGAGCAGCTTGGGAAGGAAATGGAGAACAACCAGCACTTGTGAGTGGGTGATTTGAATTTGAGTGAAATGCAGCATCCTTTTCTTATCTATACCCCCTGCTGAATTCACTTTGGCTTAAACCACCCCCACGGAGGCTTCTCTGTGTGGAGAGGCTGAAGTCAGGGTTCAGGCTCAGGCTAAAAGTTCAGTGGAAACTCATCCTGTGTCAAGGAACAGTTCAAAAACTATATTTTTGGTCTCCACATTTCTAAGATGTTGTAAGCTATCCCAGCCTTGCTGGGAAAAAAAAGAAAAAAAAAAAAAAAAGTGTTTCTGATATTGCCAGTACTGGAGACCAAGGAGAAAAATCATTTTTTCTGATGGAAGAGAAACACTTGGTTGCACTGTTTTCAGAGAAAATACTGTTCGCTGTTGTTGGGAGGCCTCAAAGAAAGCTTTCCACAAAATATCCTGATAGAGTAGAAGGGTGAACCTCATCTTCCTATGCAGGCATCTCTGCACTGAGAATATCCCACACAGGCTTAGCGAACTGCTCACAGCTTGCCTGCAAACAGAAAAGACACTCAAGACTTTCATTTCAAGCAGGTAGTCACCACTGATCTGAGGAACCAGCCCTCACCTCATTTTTTCCATGCAGTGCACGGCTAGTCCCTACCACTGAAGAACATGAGCCTGACAGCTTAGCAGGGACATAAAGAAATTATGGATGACAACTATATCCAGAGTTATCTAAATCAATCAGAGGCACTTGGAAAAGTTATAATATATATTTCAGGTTGAAGCTGACCTTTAACTACTGTAGGCTGAAATATTTTTCTGAAGCAGAATATCTTGAGAACTCTTTCATAAAGGGCTTTCTACACATTCCTCTGAAGCACTGAGCAACGACCACTTTTATAAACAAGAAACCAGCTACGTAAACTGTTGGTGTAATCCAGGCTTGCAATCCTGGGTTCTTAAAGATTTCAGGTGTGTTTAAATATATGCATATGCATATACACATGTGTGTGTGTAGTTTAGCAGACAAAATGAAGGACAGATGCTTCTAAAGACTTATAGGCAATCAGGATATCATTACCAGAGTTGTACTCAAGCTAAGCTGTTACTATTCTCAGTTTTATTTGGATTTTACTTTAATCCTGACGAATCCAATAAAATATACCTTCCTGGAAAATATAATACGAAAGGATCCTTTTGAAGCACCCACTGTCCTTGCCAATGAGCTGTAAAAGAAGGAAAGACATTTGGAAACTAGTGTTCACAGACTGGGCAGGAGGACTGGAAACTTTGCAGAGATGCTATTCTGTTGTCCTGTCCTGTTTATCTTCTTTTCCTCTTCTTGCTCAGCTGGCCAGTGGTTAAGGAGAAGTATTTTCACTCTTGTGAGTCATACTTACCAGAAACATTTTGCTTTGGGCATTTCCTTGTTGCCACAATCCTGGTCCGCCTTCTTTCTGTCTTTCCCATTTAAATGGAAAGACACCAACTACTATGTGGAAATATTACATGTTCTTGTATGAAGAGCACTGCATTGGTCATGTCCAAATCTTTCCATTATAGCAATCCAGGAATAACTGCAAATAACTTTTGTGAACAGAGTAGGACCCATGTGATGAGCCACTGATGTCTGAGAGGTTCCTGTCTATGGCTTAAGCAGCTCCCAATTCATGGGAAGGGGCTGGTTAAAAAGTGGGAGAAAACAAAGTTTGTCTCTGGTCCAGACTTATATTTGTGCTGGAAGTGTGGAAGAAAAAAAAAAATTTTCCAAAAACATCACATGGGAAAACACCTATTGTTTCCTCCAATCTTCTCTGTTATCCTATGGGGTAGTGCAGTTCACTTATGAGAGGAACTCTCACCATGTACAAGCAGCTGCTCCAGAGGTTTCTAAGAGGGTGCAAAGATTACGCTTCCAGTGAAGTGTTGTGGAGAGGGGAGCAAATGGCCACACTGCCCTGTCTCTGCACTGTGGGATCTCCTTGAGCAGGGTGTGCCCTCCCTCTTGCTTCAGGTGCTGAAATCAGCAGAAAGTGCCTCAGGACTTCAAGCAACAGTGAATCACAGACTCTTTTCAATTTTGAATCACAAAGAAAACAACCTCAGTATGAACGAGTTATCTGCAGGCCCGCTCTGTACAGGAGGTTCAGAGTGCTCTGGTCCTATCTGATGAAAGCCATGGGCCTGCACCAACCATCAGAGAAGTGGCACCAGCTTACAGCTGGTGACAGCCATGGCCAAAATAGCTAGCAAAGCTTTCATACCTACCTCTGCCCTCTCCTGGATGCACGATGAAAAGTGTGACATCCCTCCAGACAGGCAAGTCTTTCAGGTTTTGGCTATAAGCAAGGTTTTGTCATTTCTGTTATTCAATACAAAGAATTGCATTATAGTCAATGGAGATCCACCAAATAGTCATGGTGAGAATGGCCCCGAGTAACCTCTGATCCACCAATATAAACGTTTTGTCAGATATCCTGACTATCTGAGAAGTTCTGAAATTCAGAGTGATTGCCTAGCTCAGAAATGTGTGAACCCTCAGCAGCCATCCCCTAAGTTTCTACAATGTTCCTCATCATCCTTCTCAGTATCGAGTCCTTAACCGAGGGCAAGCACATCCTTCTTGGTATCTGCTGTTTGCCAGTGGTACAGCTGAGTGGATCCCAAATATTTCTGAGGAAGGAGCCCCTCCCTGTCCTCAACATTGCTCATTTTTTAACAGATGTGTAAGTAAAGGATGGTGTCTTAAAGGTCACTCTACAGGGTCTAGCAGACAGTCAGCAATCTCCAAAGAATATCTGGAACCACTGTGCAAGTGGAAAGTATTAATAAGCACATGTCGCAAATACACATGACTCCACCCAAAAAATCAGTGGGGTTATCCTTCCTTTCTCCAACAGCCTACCTCTGAGCTATGGTAACTATTGGAAAGAGCTGGAGGTCTGGATCATAACTGCTGTTTTTTTGCAGGGCACATTATAAGTTATAATAATATGGTACAAAACCAATCTTTTCCATGGCTTCTGATTCCTGTAATAACTTGTCTCTCACCCTGACATGCAATCACATTTCGCCTGTTGTGCTGACAATGCTCTGACTGCTCAGATTTCCTAGCTGCTCCAGTAAGAGCCTAAAGCTTTCTGGCCCTGAGGCTTATCTTGGTCCATGGAGTCCAGCAGAGGATCTCTGCACCAGAAATTTTCCTATTTTTGCTCACCTCGTGCTAAATATCCATCCTCCTACCTCCTGAAATTAATAAAGACATTCCTGCGTTATTCCTTTCCTATCTATCAGGAATCGATCTAAGCCGTGCAGATCTGTTCTCATCTTCATTTTAATTTGTCTGGACTGGGACATGAAGTTCAGACCTCTATTCAGACTTGACTCTGCTATATTTAATTTCACATCTGATTTAACCCTCAGATTTTCCAGAAGAAGCCCAGATGACATTTTTCAACTATGCACCATTCACAGTCGAGGTCAGCGGACCAACTCACACCCCTTTAAACACCAAGATATCCAACAACATTTCCGAGACAAACTCAGCATCCCGTACTTTGACACCCAGCTGAAGCCAAACTTGGTTTAAATGACAATAATTCTTACCCAGGAGGGCTGGGTGTGTTCCCCTGTTAGCATAGGAAAAAAGTTTTTGTAACGCTCAGTGGCCTCACACCTGGCTTGAGTGTATGAGTCTGGTTTAAGTCCTGGAGTCAGTCCCTGGCCATCTTTGGTACAAATTTAAACCAAACTTCAGGCTGCTTTAATTTATGCTAAGAGTCAAGATGAACACCAAGCCAACTCACGATGCAGAGATTCAAAAAGTGACTGAGGGTCATATTCTCTCTATTCTTGGAATGATGAATCCATTGCTGCAGATCTGAGCTACAGAATGAATATTGCAGGAAGCCAGCAGAAAGTGAAATCATCTTGTGACATGCCTTAATTACTTACCTGCAGTTTCAACACCATGCCTAGTGACAATTTAAACTTCGGGACACAAATCTGTAAACTTGACTACTTCAGCTGAAACTAAAATCATTGCACTCAGGGAAACTTCTGCAGTGCAGAACATCTGGTTTGGCTGATGACCATCATTTCCCGTTACCTTCTGTAAGCCAAGTGCCTCCCATGGTACATCAGTGCCTACCACAAGACAAGACATGATGGGAAGGCACCCTGGGAAATGCTGCACAGCTGAGGAAGCTCGGTCCTATAAGGCATCTGTGCTAGAGCACAGCATTGTTTACAGATCAAAAAAAAATGTGGTTTGGGGTGCAAACCAGAAACATTTCTGGATTTCTTGAGTGCTCATCTTAAAGGTAGAAGTTTTCCATGGATATTTTTCCATAGTTCACAATCTTTTAGTTAAAAAAGCAACACGTACTTTTTAAAAAAAGTCAGATTCCCTGACAAAAAAAAAAAATCTAAATAGCCAGAGCGTTTCTGATCAGCTACAGATATGCTACAAAGTTATCTGAGTTATCACTGAAGGATCCTTAGCAGTGGATAAAAGCTGGTGTTTCACCTCAGCTAGGCAAATGATGTTTTGGGGAGGTGCAAGGCATAATGTAAAGCAAAAGGAAAGTGGAGGGAATGAATTGCTGGTCTGTGGGCTTTTTATCAGCTCTACTCTCACTTTTCTCATGCAGCTCTGTGGGAGGCATTTCTGTGGGACATGATAATAAAAGCTGGGATGTTTTTCCACCCAAATTTTTTCATGCTTTCTTTGCTTTTGCTGTAGATCCCAGGGACCAGATGTCTCATATTAAAGAAAGAATAACTTACTTAACTTCTCTTTGGGGACATATTTTGGGAAGGAAGGGAGAAAGAGTTTGTTCTTTTTGAAATGAGAGTTAAATTGACACGCAGTAGATAAACGGCAGGCAGAGGCCAGGCATGTTGTTGACAGAAAAGAGGATAACCCTGAACAGTGAGGCTGATCACCACAGGACCTGAAGGTATTTTCTGAGAATAACTTTCATCAGGACAAGCTTCTCTGTAAAGCCTACAACAAAGTACCTGTACTTATAAATTCCCCTCAAACAGCTCCCGCTTGACACCCACTATTAAAATATGCTCTCAGCTTACCTAGCCAATTCATGAGATTTTTATACATCTTTTAAGTTTCCTCTGAGTATATTGAATTAAAACACATCCCATGTGCTGCAGTCAACTGGTGAGGAGAGCTGGAGAGCCAGGAGGGCAACGCTACCTTGACTCTACCCTGAGTGCAGCTAGCCACCATGCAGATGGCAACTGGAAAAATCGTACTTCACTTCGTTGCCCCCGTGGGTCCTATCTGCTCTGGGCTTCAGGGTGCTTCTGCATCACCCAGCTCTAGTATGCGTGAGCACAAGACCCAGCCTGCCCAAGCCCCATGAAACTCCTACACCTAAGAGTGACCTGAGCACTTGGTGATCATGAGGACCTTTGTCTCACAGGGGATCCTTCCCACCTCCTGCATTTGGGCAGACCCTGCTCCAGCCCAGCCCTGCTCAAGCGGGACGAGACTGTGAGGGATGACATAACTTCTTCATCTATGCAGCTGCCTCAGCTTTGACAGCAATGAACGATGGCAGCGTGCTGCGGTGCCTGCTGATTACAGACATGTTAGTCATCCTCCCACTGTTATTTGGGCTTCTGTGTCTGGCTGGGTTCATCTGCTAGTCCTTGTAACACACTGACAACAGAAGCTATCTCCTTGCACAACAAATCCCTATGCTTAGTAAATTGGGACCCCAATCCCCCATTTGAGCTTCTTGCTGATACTTTGTGTAAATGTCATCATTCATGAAAGAACCTGTACTCAATAGATCATTCCCTTGACAGTGCTTTGAGAATGGGATACGGATGTCACTTATCTCCACTGGACTGGAGACCAGCTGGGGCACTGAGATCACTCCCCACAAATCCCAGAGAAGCACAGCAGAGGTGTTTAGTCCACAGCACATCCATTCCACACTCACCGCAACCATAAGACAGACCTAACAAAATAACGCTGTTAGCAGAAAAGATTAAAACCCTCAAAAACTATAATATGTTACTGGAAGGGAGTGAGAGACTGCAGGCATTTTGGTGTCCTGAGGTCTTGCAGTGGTAGAGAACTGGCATATCCTTAAGAAACAGACTACGGCTCATTTCTGCCAATGCAAACACAAGGGCATTTCAGTGTCAGGTGGCATCAACACATGGTAAAGCAAAGATTGCTGCAGTGTCTCCAGCTACAGATGCATAGAACAGCTGAAGGACCACCATGTGTTCCTCAACTCTTCCGAGCTTCCTTCAGTCTTCTGACTTTTGTGTCCTCCATCCACCAGAAGTCTTAAAACAGAGCTCATTTCATCCATCTTTCCTAGAGCTATAAAGTGGGAGCTACTCCGTTAGGATTTATTAGCTCCCACTGGGAGAGAGGAACAGAGATTCACATGAGTCATTAAGTTTAAGTCCTGCTGGCAGGATGACCATGAAAAATGATATTTTAGAAAGGTTTTCATTGGCACTGCTTGCCCCGCTAAATGCTTATAGCATAATTACTAAGGGAAAAAGGACGTTTTCAGAAAAAAAAAGAAAACACAACCCAAACAAAAATACTCCACAGAACCCAAACTACACACATTTCTGCAAATTGGCTGTTCTGCTCAAATAAGTTACAAGGATCAGGTCATCTGTGTCTACAAAAGCAAGATCTTGCCCAGAAGCTTGATTTTAATTTAAGGGCGAGCAACAGAAAGAACTACTGCCTGCCGCAGAGGTCATTAGCATGAAAATAGCCCTGGTCAGAAATTCTTCTCGGAATGTCATTTTCTTTTGTGTGGCATAAAAGGACAAATTCAAAAGGATGCTTGAGCTCAGGCTTGCTTTTTATTTTCAGTCAACACTAGGAAACCTGAAACCTTTAGCCAAAAAACATTCATGCAATCCATGCAAGTATCTGAATGATTTTTTTTTTCTTTCCGGTATTTTGACTAGATTTAATGAAAATATATCATAACTGTACATAATTATTAGCAAAAATCACTATCAGCAAGCTCTTTAAATCTTTCATTCTCTCCCCTCAACAGAATTCTCCCCTCCTACAATTTCAGTATTATTACCATAATTAGCCCAGCTTCCCAAAATACCGTAACTGGGAATATCCGGCTGCCTCTGCACTGCCTCACAGGGAAGCTGTGGACAGCAACTTACAGACAATACTTTCCATCTCTCCATAACGTCCCTGTCACTGAACATGACACAGCACTGGTGCAGCACAATGACACCTACATGCTATACCTGCGAGGTGAGCTGGTCAGATCAACACGTGGCTGCCTTGTCACACTGCTCTCCTTGTGTTTGAGAGTGCACTTATTTCTCTGCCTAGTCCTCTAGCAAGGCTCCTCTCCCTCTCTTGCACTATTCAGTCCCTTCTTACCAGCTTAGCAAAGGCTACTGACACAGTGATGGGGACTAAGGAATGAATTTCAGCACCTGAGCCCACTGCTACTGTACAGCATGCAGCAAGAAACCATCCTGCCATAGAAGCACTGCTTTGTAACATATTGAGAAATACAGGTTGCCTGGAATTTGGTTCAGCCAGAACCATCAGCTCCTGATGACCATCTAAGTGATCCCACCAGGACAACAGGAGGAATTGATTGTATTGAGAAAACATGCTATAATTAGAAATGGGTTAAAAACAGATGGACAGACCTCATCACTTGTTTTTTGTTTGCTTTTGCAAAACCAATACCAAGAATGGTTTGGCTGCAGGCCTTATTTCTGAGCTCATAATATTCATGGGTGGATCTGGGGATCAGAGAAATGGTTTCTGTCAAAAGCTGTTGGCAGAAAAAGAGCAAACTATTATCCATTTCGGCATGCTCCCACATTTGTATTGCTGAACCCACTCTGACCATCACCACATCTGTCACTATGGGTTTAGAAATTAAATGACTGAATCTGTGAAGCTGCTTCACTGTGCTTCAGTGCTGGAGTATCCCCTCCATATTCAGACTGGGACTCAGCAGAAGGTGCATCCGTTCCTCAGCCAAGGATCATCAGCTCTGTAAGGTGTTCACAGAGTGGCCCGGTGCAAACATATTGTAGACTGTAGACTCTGCTCGGGTGTGAACAAGGGGCTTTGGTCATGCAGGAGAGAGTCCCCTCCCTATTCAGACAGCTCCCCTAGTGCCAGAACATGGGGCTTACAGATACTGTAACACCTCTGGAGAGGGATACTGCCAGAAACACCTAATTTCCCAGAAGTGAGACAGAACAACAGAAAACAAAATAATCCAGGGGCAGTGCTAATTCCCTTCTGTCTCCCTCTCTCCTCCCTCCCACCCACATCCGTGCAAGTCCACATGCACATGAGTATCTCACCATAGTCTTGTCAAGTGTTACCCAAAGGTAATACTACTAAGTTCAGTGGTATTCTTTGAGTCACAGCTACATGACCTGACAATTGCCTAAGTCCCTGTATTTTAGGAGCCTAATAAGTCTCTAGTTAACGTGGAATAAGACAGGTTTAAGTGCTGTTACAGCTCCAGAATTTCTTATGGGTCCTACGATCTCGATCTAATCCAGGAAAACACTTAAACAAAATTTATCTTCTAGACCACTGACATCCATTGGACTACATTTGCATCAAAACGCTGCTTTATAAAACATTAATCAGTAGAAAAACCCATTATTTTCAGTGTATTAACTTTTATGGAAAATAACTTTTCAGCTGTTTGCCATTTTACCATTCCAGTATCAAGTGACGGAATATTATTATTAAATGTGTTTCCTCAGGTCTTATCACTCTCACATTCCATCAGCTGCCTTTTTTAATAGATTCTTCGTCTGTAAGGAAACATTAAAGTCTTACTGCATGAAAGGTCTCACTCTTAGTCATTTGTTGTTCATCCCAAGCATTAAAGGTCTCCAGCTAAAGGTTCTTCTGCTCCCTACAATGCACCACACAGACTTATCTACAGACAGAAATACTCTACCAGAACAGCTACTGCTGCAGAGGAGTAGCAGCACAAACCTCTGACCACAAGACTGAATCTAGATCTGTGGGGACCATGCCTGTGTATGAGAAGGTATTTAAGCCTCTGAGCCAATCATTCCTCTGTGGTCCTTCCAGCCAGGGTCTGAATTTGTGCCAAATGAAGTGATTTGCCATCCTACACCCTGTCCACAGCATTGCAGCAAACCAACTTACTTTGCACAGATGTCTGAACAGGCTGTTGTAGGACCACTGGCTTTGGTAAAGATGGGAGATCCACTGCCAATTAACTTCCCTTTGCATGAAGCAAAGTGTTTCAACCTTGGCAGGACATAGGGACCTGAAACTCATTCAAGCAGTGACCGTTATCAATGTTCTGCCCGCTTTTGCCTCACTGTTCACAATGCATTTTACTTGGTTTCTAGAACTAATAGTGATCTCTGACTCTACCAAGCAAGAAGTCTTCAGCTCTTCTCCTCCCGTTTAATTGGCAGAGTTGTGCTATGAATGGTGTTAGACCAATTGTTTGCAGTTGCAATTCAGCCAGAGTTATACTGATTTTTACTAACCAAGGATCTGATCTAATACCTTTGAATTCCTCTGCTTGCTCAAGCAAAGCTACAAAGCCTTTGCTGTGATTCTGCCAGCTTTTGTCGGCTAAGTTGGTCAAGGCTGAACTCTTCCTGAAGGAGAGTTTTCCAAGAAAAATCCAGTGACAAGCCAGCCCTCCAGCACAGTGTTCATGGGCACTGTGCTGTCAGAGGAGCCATATTTCAGATGTGGTCATACCCAGGCATGGATTCAGGACTGACTCAAAGGGAAGAATACCACCCCCTGAATCACCAGCACAGCTTCCTGCAAACCTTGAGGCTTCCTGGCCGTACATCAGAAGAGGTTTCTGTTCCTTTTGACATTTTTGTTTACCCTCAGTAATTTTCCACTATGCCAGACTTCCGTGGATTTTTCTCATTGGAGCAAGACAGACAGTGACCCAATCAGTTTACTTGGTTTATGATATGCCAAAGACCTAGCATCCTACCACCACACCCTCATGCGAGGAGCTGTGGCTTTGCAGCAGCTCTGCTCAGCCATGTCAAGGGGGGCACTCTCACAAAGAGTCTCACATGGGAGCTTGGTCCCCCGACTGATCTCCTCTAGAGCTTCTCCAAGGTTACTGAGAGGACAAAGAAGGAAAAAAGGGAAAAGGGACAAAATTACCATTCCCAACTATTTCTTATTTCCTCCAGAGACTGTGCCTGGCCCAGTATCATTGACCAGGAGGTTCTTGTGCAGCAAAAGCTCTGCATCCAGCCTGCCACCTTGCCAGAAACACTGTACAAGACAAAAAGCAAGGCTTCCTCCACCTAGACCCTTGCAGGGAGCTCAGATACAGATCTATGCTTTCTCCGGGACTACTCCCCAGTTCAGTGCTGGGCTTTGCAGTTCTATATTGTAGGTGGCATGAAATTGCATCAATTGATAATAGCTCTTTCACTCCTTCCTGTGATATAGAAAAAACTTTCTGGCAAATTGGCGAGACTGAGGGTTTGACATGTACCTGCTGAGGCCAAGCACAGGCCCAATGGTGAGAAACTGTGCTCTCTGGCTCTTCGCAAAGGTCTTCTTTTGCAGCATCTTTCTACTACAGTTTAATAAAATACCTTCCCACATCAAAAAAAAAAACAATGAAGATACTCAAAACCTGACTGGACGTGGTCATGGATGACCTGCTCTAGCCAACCCTGCGTGAGCCGGGGGTTTGGACTAGATGATCTCCCGAGGATCCTTCCAACACCATAATTCTGAGTTTCTTAAGCAAACCAATTGACACTCAAAGAGAGAGAGAGAGAAGTATGAGATCTTCCTCTCATCATGTTTCATCCTGGAAATGAACATACATGGGTAAACAATGCTTTTCCCCTGTCCTGGGAAAATAGTTGATATCTCTTTTGAGGTTGTGGATTTTTTGGTGGGTTGTTGTCAGGGGACTCAGGAGAGGGGGAGGTGCTTGTAATTAAGGTAAAATACATAGGCTTTCATAAATTCAGAGTGTGAGAGAATCTGCCTTCATTCATTGCACTCCCTGTTGTTGTTTTCCATTCAGTGTGAGGCTGCAACGGCCCCAGAGTCCCAGAAGCCTAATAGCATTCTGAGAAGATCCTGAAGAGAAATAAAGTCCCTCCAGAAGCCTGAAGCTGAGATCTAAAAGCCCACACATCTTTCTACACATGCCCTGGACTTCATAATTATGTTCAAGGGAATAAATTAAGCTCCTTTATTAACCTCCTTTACCTGAAACTGATGCTTCCCCTGGCCATACATTTGGAATACAGGTTCTAACCTTTATTCCAGGACATGGTTTTGAGATCAAATTTGGTGGGCTTCTAGGAGTCTGGATACTTACTCAAGGCTGTGCAAATTTCTCCCACACAGAGGCCAGTAAGAGAGGCCTCTTTAGCCAGGCTCTGACACTGGATGTTTATGACGCAAGGCTGACTCGTCAAGTCTCTTGCCTCTACTGATGCTGCAAGACCATTTACATGTGACCTGACTATGCTGTCCTGTTTGTCCTCTTTTAGCTGCAAGAATGGGGACAGAAGGAGACACCTCATCTGCATCTAGCTAGGGAAGGACTGGCTTTCAGAGAAACACAAAAGCAGCAACTTCTGGGTGTCCTAACTTCAGGGAGGAGGCGTAGAGGGATCAAAATCAGAAACTGTGTCTGATCTGCACAGTGACTGAGAGATAACACAAGCTGGCTATCCAGTCCTACAAAATGGGCACTGTGAAATACTCACAGTATAGGTAATAAAGCAGGGAAGTGTTTAGGAGGGGGAAAGTGGAAATTAAATGGGAAGGCACCTTAACAGAAAAGTTCCCAGCCTTGATAAGGACTCGGAAGAAAAGCAAACAAAACACTTTCGAATCTGTTGGCCTGTCCCGGGTACTTACTATTGGAAAACACTATACTAAATAAAGGAAAAAGTGACAGTGCAAGCAGAGGCAAGGGAATGACAAAAGGCAATTGTCCTAAAGCTAGAAAAGGAAACACTTCTACACTTCCCAAGAGAATTCCTTGGCTGATTTTAGAAGTAGATCCTTTTCTTTGTTAAGGAAGGCATGGCTTCGCATATGCCTTTAGTTAGCTTAAAAGAACACACGCTAGCAAACCTATTGTGTTTCTCAAGCTGTCTAAAAATACTTCTTGGAAGGGAGTACAAGAACACTGACATGGCTTTAATTAAAGAGATCACCTGGTAAGGTAGAGAGCAAATCTGTGCTGCTGGCCAGCTGAACTGTTCCCATACTGCAGAGCTCTATGAGCCTAGGTCATATTTAATCAGGAAACCATTTTCTTTTCATGCCATTTCTTACTGCATCTACTTACTACAAAAGATACTTCAGCCAACTTCTGCATGCTTCAGCTCTTCCTCAGTTCACTGAGAGCTTTGCTCAAGTCAGAGGAAATTCATGGATTCATATATTTTGCTAAGGCTAGAAGGGACCCCTTTGCTCATACATCCTCACCTCTTCCATCACCCAGGCAAGTGAGCCTCTTATGACTTCTCTGTGGGTGGGAAATACCTTTCTTTTCTACATAAGCCACCACTAAGAAGCCCAATAGCTTGTGACTGACTTGGGACATATTTTTCAATACCCCATTCTTGAACTAAGGGAGGAACATGAATGCTGATGTAAATGGTTGTACTTGAACATGCATGTTTCTTCTGCAGCTTTTCTGCTCCATCTCTTTGTTTTAACAGCAAAATAATGTGATGTTGCCATGATTTCCAACAAAATGGTATTTGATGTCATCAGTGCAGAAGGAATGCGACATGATTCCTCTTCCCTGTTCTCACTGTGCAAAATTCACAGATCATAAACTCCTGAGAATGTTTCCTATTACATCACCAACCTCTGCACAGGTCTCCACATTCGCACAGAAATCCTGGAGGGAGGGAAGGAGAGGAGAAGAGTCCAGCTCCTGCAGTCCTTGGTGAACATTGTGGCTGATGATTATACACAAGCACACTCACGTGAAGATGGGAAGCAGAGCTCTGCGCTTGCGGAGGGAGCCTCGGCAGCTTGCACTTCTGGCAGCAACAGAGTGCACGGCTTCAATGGCTTACCTGTCCCTGCCGTCAAAGCCAAACCTTCTCAGAGAGCTGGTTGGGTAGGGAGGCATTCAGTGGCTGCTGAGAGATCGGCCTCCACAGCAAAGGTGCCCTCCCCTCCCTGACCACAGTTTAATCATGACACCCAGAGAGACCTCTCCCTATGCTCTCATGCCTGCTATACTTCCAGACTTTACTATATTCAAAAGGAAAACTAATAGAGTCTCCTACTTTTTATTCCTTGCATGAAACACAAATATATAGAAGCCAAGCAGAAAAAACACGGAAAAACAAAATCACTAGTGGAAAACAGTAATACAGATACAGGGGACCCTCAGACAACCACAGCTGTACCCACAGATCCTTACACTGTTGTGCCAGAGAAATGTGCCCAAATAATGGAGGCAGCTGCCCTTAATCCCTGTGTGTTTCTGGCTAAGCCAGGGTCTCCCTGGGGCTGGTGCCATCCCTGCGCCAGGCACAGCAGAGCCGTGTCCCATGACGGGACTCCTGGGCTGGGCAGCAGTTCCAATTAAAACCACTCGCCTGGGCGGTGGTGGTGTCTGGGCATCTCTCGAAATGTGTTGATTTACTCTCCTCACAGCTCTGCGAGGTGAGAAAACACTGTTGTCTGCACTTTCTGCAAAGAAAAATTCAGGCATAGAAAGGTCACCGAGTAGCTTTGTACATCCCAGACAAGCCACTTAACACAGGAGGGCTTCCTTCCTCTTTCAGTAGGGGCATGCTGCACTGGTTATGGCAGACCTGGGGGAAAAGGTTACTGCTCCAGCCCTTTCCCACCCATCTGACAGCACCCCAGCATTAGAGCTTACTGGCTTTTTAGTTTTGCTGGTAACACTGCTGTTTCCTAACAGCTCCAAGCAAAATCATCCTGCTTAGCTTTACTGAATTCTTCTCTCCCCTGCCCTAGGTCATCATTCTGAGAAGGGATTACATGAGAAAAAGGAACTGAAATACTCAAATGTGACTACAGCTTCTGAATACAGTTTGGGGGATTTTTAAAAAAATGCCTAAATTACTAAGGACCCACAGAAGCAAAGATCTACTCCAGTCATCCCAGTCCTTCCACACCACTCATGCTTACAAATGTTGCATCAAAAAATCTTGAAGACAGCACAACGAGGACATAAATGCACTTTTCCTCCCTTCTCCAACTCCCTTTGCAGGGCCTCCTGTTTCTTGAGGAGCCTTGAATGGCTGATGTGACTTTGGCTGGAGGCTTTGCAGAGCCCTACAGGTCTGGTGCAGGCATTAGTAATCCTAGAGCCTCTGCATCCTACAGCAGGCAGGAGCTGGCAGGTACTGAAAAGATGTAAGAAAGCTTTGCTAAAAATCAGAGCACCATTTTTTTGCATAGCCCTAGCTTTTCAGACTTCCCCTCCTCTTCTCTTGGCTGACATCTGTCGCTGCAGAGCGATACATGTCACTGTTTAGGGGAGCTGGGTGAGCAAGGAATAGGTTTGGGGAAACACGGACACAGGTATAGACAGGGAGACACAGCCAACAACTTCTGCAAAGGCTGGAAGAGCCAGCCTTATCTGCAAGTGCTTATTTAATGTAACTGTATGTATATAGTCAAGCACATGTATGTGCATTTGTATATATTACATTCTCTAGCATCTACATCCAACAAAGGCATATAAAGCTACATTTTCACACACCTCTGCTATATCCTTTCATGTACTCACAGAATTGCCAAATTTTATGTGCTGAAGAACAGGGCAAGACTCAATGGTGGAGACTGCTTTAAAAAACATAGCCTACAAACACAGCTAATTTTGTATTTCTAGAGCTTTAGAGATGCCAGAACATGAAAATGAGCTCACAGACTCATACCCAGCTGAGCATTCAGACATTTCCAGCTGATTCTGGTAATTCTGCACTGCTCCAACATATAATCAGCCTTGTCCATAAGCCATAAAGAGATAAATTCTGTATTTCTTTTAGCAGCTTCTGCATCTGTTAAACAAAATATTTTATAATGGATGCAGAAACAAAAAGAAATTCATCAGTGCTCTCCCACTTTATCATAACTAGCTGCTGCTTGAAGAATTATATAATAACATGCAGTAAAAGAAACGCTCACTGAAAATGAAAGTTTTTCATAAAGCCCCTTTACTTTTGTTCAGTGGAGACTTGATTTATTGCACCTTGGAATTTAGAGCTTCAAATGAGATTAATGGGCTGTTTTCTGGTTACATCATCTTCATGGATTGTCAAGACAAGCCTACACTGAAATCACAAAGGAAAGTTTGGTTATAGTCCCCTGTTAAAACACTAGAGTGACTGCTGTTCCTAAGTTACTCATTTGGATAGCATAACAGACAGGCTTCATGAGAAATAAATATGGAATTTCCACTGTATTAGAACAGCAAGCTGTAGCAATGTTTTACATTACAGGAACAGGTCATATATTTTTAAATACATCAGACGTGACTCATTCTTTAGTCCATGCTCTGATTGGCTGAGAGGACATTTTTTTCCCCTTTTGGACTGTATTTTTTTGTGAGTTTGAGCACTACACTTACCCTTTCTAGTATGGTTAAGTTGTAAGTCAATAGCAATAGTGGATAGGCTGGAGGGGGAGGATTTTCAAAGGCAGAAAACTTCGCCACATATCCTGCTGCTGCAATCTAAAGCCAAAACGTAGGGACAAGCAGCACTTGCTAAAGTGTTAATTTATATTGCAGTGGCACCTACAGACACTTTGGAGTTTGGATCCCAAAGGTTCAGAGCCAGCAGACAAACCCATCCTCCTACCCTCCAAGTGAAACGGTGTTCTTAATTGCTGTTGTGAAAAAATGAAGGTTTGGTCCATAACCATGTTCTTGGAAGAAAGGTCAAAATTGTCCAGCACTGCAATTTGGATGCATTTTGCTGTTCTGAGATTTTCTTAAGGCTAGGCAGTGATTTCCATCAGACATCCATACCGGCACGTAAAGAAGAGTGAAAACCAACTGCAAGTTACACCGTCAGCCAGCAAAGCCTTAGGACCAGATCACAAGTGGCACGTGAGGGCTCAAGCGCCCACCCAGAAGGGCTGGGAGGAAGAAGGACAGCAGATGGGATTCCCCCCCTGCACCAGCCTGCAAAGAGAAATTCTGAAGGGCATGCGGCACAGGTCCTTGCAAAAAGCCATGTCCGCTCCTCAGCCTGTAACACAGCCACCCGGTTTAAGGTGGGAGCCTCCCCCATAGCTCTCCGACAGGCTCCACGCATTTTAGCAGCTTGACAGGCTTCCAGGAATGCAGCCTGAAGCCAATAATTAAATAGCTTAGAAAATATAAGATGCAAAAAACGATACTGTTTGTTAACATACACCCAACCAATACAGATAGCCAAGCAATTGGATTTGGCTTAGTTTCCACACAATTTCAGTCCCTAGGGGTATCTAGTTTAGAAAGCAAATTTCTTTACAATGAAATGGATTTGGCAGCCCTGCTGCAAATGAAGTTCATCTTCAGGGCAAATAAAAAAACCCACCACCCTCCAAACCCTGCTAAGCAGTTGCTGTGTAATTTATGTCAAATTATTGGTTGCTAGGAGGAATAGAACCAGATTTGCCCACATTTACTACAGAAAGGGGATTATAGATCTTTCATTCAGCCCATCAGAAGCATTATCAGAGCTGCTATTTATTCTGCCAAATGCCTGATAAGTGACCTTTTGGGGTGGGGTTCGGGGTGGTGTCCTTAGAGGTTTCGTGTCTCTAATAGCCTTGTTTAAACCATGGAGAACATCAGCCGACTGTAAGGCTGAGCCATACATGGACCTCTTGGAGGACCAATGAAATCAGACTATTTGAGCCTATAAACATCTCAGACTTTTAAATCTCTGGAGGGGAAGGTGTGAGAAAGTGCAATAAAAACAGGAAAGTAGATATTTCTCAAAGATGCAAACCAAACAGGAAAAAAAAGGAAATGAAAACAGACTTCAAAATACACACTTCCCTAAAAAAAAAAAAAAGTTTTTAGACTTCTTTTGGGGTTTATGGTGAACCAGCTTTACTTCCTATCCTGCTATGAAAACCTCACATTCAAGCAGGAGTCAGGATTAATCAGAAATTAGTAGCACTGCAATTTTCTTCACAAATTCACATCTATAGAAGTGCTCACACCTTGCTTGGTCTCAGATTTTATCTGAAGGAATTATAGCATCCTACCAAATAAATGAAAGCCAGCTATCAACACAAGCCTGTCTGTTCAGAACTATTAAATATATATATATATATATATCTTTCCAAAAGGATGAATCTTTGTAACACGTGAGCAGCTGTTATATCTAGCTCCAATGTATTTTCTTTGCATGGGTTGGAAGTACATAGTGAAGCAGCACGCAGGGTAATTAAGACTAAGACTGAAAGCCAGGACATTTATGGACCTTAGTAGACATTTCTCAGTAGTTCATACAGCTTACCATAAATTTACATGTTTGTTTAACTGAAACTATTTGCTGGATGAGGTTTTTCTTCTGCTTTTATAGATAATTTTTCTAATGTAAGAAAATATAATTCATGAAAACCAGCATGCCACAGTGTAGGATTCTGCAGCTCTGCTCTGTCAGAAGTGCTGGGACAGGCAGAAATTAAATTTAGCTACCTAGTGCTGTTGACCAAAGATTTCTAGATTGTGGCCCATGACTTGGCCCGTGGTTTGCAAAGCAGTAGCCTGTCGTCTGGGCACAGGTGAGCAGCAACACAGTCCTCCTCCTCCTTTCTGTCCACCTGCTCCCTCCCATTAAACTGGGGCTCAAATTGTGCTCAGTCCAAAGGTGCTTATGGGTCCTTATAATGGAAAGACTGAAGGCCATTGCTCCAATTGCTGAAGAGAGGCCACCTAATCACCGGTGGGAGTGGAGGTGGTCCTTACCCTGTGGGTTTAGCTTGCAGTCATCTATGATAGTGGATGAGACCTGTCATGGACTGAAGATACAGCTGCTCAGGATGAAAGTTGAAGTTCTGCAACATCAGCTGGCATAATTATGTGATTCACCTCACACTGGCTGTCTCCCTTCCTCTCTAGAGCAAGATGCCCTCACAACTTCAACCTGCTGACACGCCTGCCTTGCGGTCCCCCACCAGGCTCAAGCTGGGCTCTTGGTCATTGCAAGCACGGAAGCTACCAGAGTAGGAGCACGGTGGAGCTCTCAGGGTACAAGTCAGCTATGATCCAGATGCAGCAACACCACCTTTTCAAGACTTATTTGTGCACTGTATGGTGCAAAACACAGTAGTGTTGCTTTTGAATTAAAGTGAATGCATTCACATACTCCACAAATACGGGGATCTCTGCAAGCAGGGGGAATCAGTTTTACAGTCTTAGGGCCTACTACAGGCCCTTAGTCTTAGGGCCTCCTAGAGGATCTAATCAGCATGGTAAAAGGTGAAAAATTCCCAGGGGATTTGCATCTGCATTTATCAGTATCGCGGCCTATGCAACTGCCTCCACCGCCCAAGCATAAAAGGTGACCTGCTCTCCAATACCGGTGGACGACGGGACAATGTCCCATTCAGCAGGTATAAGTTTGCTTTTGGGTAACCATTAACAGGAACTCAATGTACAGACAAACTACTCTTGCCACCCACTCCTCTAAGCTCCACACAGGGGCAAACCTCAGAAGTGAGTGTAGTTACAGCACAGTGTGGGCCTGGTGAGACTTTTATAGTCTTTCCTTTGACCTTCGTTTTGCCCAGGGTACAGCCTTGTTCAGTAGCATTACTTAATACCCCTAACACCACCCCTGTTTACTTGTGGGGAGACACGGCCCTGTGAGAACAAGTGTGAAGCTGGCTTTTGCTTTGCCATAATTCCTAAGTAGATTTTCCTTTGACTCGGGAAGTCATGTGTATTCGACTACAAGACTATGGGTGCTGTATAGACTAAGGGTGTATTTGGGACAAAGAAATCTGAGCCAAGAACTTGAGAGCCCTATTCTGGACTCTGATAATTTCTATGTGATTTTGTATGTGCTGTTTAATAATAAACTCTAAAGATGTTCCTAAGTGCTTTGTGTATGTGGAGCCTTCTGTCCAATAACCCACAGCACAAATATAACATTCAAGATACACATACTGATCTACAAGGCTGTGTAAAGGTGGTCAGGTGAAACTTTGCAATTTTTGGCCACTTACTTTGGTCAAGAAAAATGCAGCTAAGGCTGCAGCTTTTTTTAAACCAAAATCATTGTCGAAATGAGCAGAGCTACACTGATTTGGCAGAATTTCTGGTCTTTGATATTCTTAAAATATATATTGCTAGTAGCTGTATTTGCAAAGAAACCAGGCACTTTCGTTGTACCTGTTAACTGCACCTGAGTGAAATGCATTTTAGAAGTCCCATGGAGAAATAATCCCTTTTCTATTCTATATATTCAGAGACCTTGTTCACAGAGGCTTCTCTTCAACAAAACACCATCGTGAATCACAGGCACTGGCTTTTTTCTGTTTTACTCATAGAATTTTATCCTTGTAATTACTGCAAATTCACTAATATGAATGCAAACACAATTAAGAAAACTTCATACTAGCCCACCACGAACTCCTTGATAACCATTTCAGTGCACATACACGTGACTGGTTATGTCATGTATGCATGCTGTTTGCAAAGTATTCCATAGTAACCAAGAGAATTTTGGGGGATGAATCACCTCAATACAAGTTCTGTTACAGGTCAGCAAAGGAAAGGGAGGGAAAAGCCAACCTAAACAGCACAGGTAATTGATCTCAAATTCTTCTGTTTATACACCCAGTGCCCTGAAGGCATATTGCAAGTCCCTCCAGATTGCTAGAAACGTCATCTCTTCCCCACGTTTCCTTAGAGACAGGGGTGAATCAGCCTGGAGAAAAGCAGCTGGAACCGATAAAAATTCCAGAGGGATAACCCGGCCCCTCCACCTCTTTGCCTAAGACTTCCAGAGCAGGACTCTGCCTTCTCCTGTTACTTCAACCTCAGGGACTGCTGTTTTGAGGGAGGAATGCAACACCATTGCACTAAAACTGCAAGGATCTCAGGGGGTTCCTCTTTCTCTCTGACATTTCAGCTGTTTCCCTGTTTTCCCATGCTTCATTTATCCTCCAGTATCTGTTGTTAAGCAAGTGGCTCAGGCAGTCCTGTCTGTCTGTTCCCGCAGCTTCATTAATGTACAATCTGAGCTCCTCGATTAATTCATTTCCTCTGTCCCTCTGACATACAGAATTATTAATATCCTGGCGAGGCGCTTAGGGACCAGAGATTACAGGCATCATTTGCAGCCCACTGGATCAGAGGCAAGCTCTCATTGCGCTGGATCAGGAACTAGGAACTGTGCAGCAGAGCTGAAATTTCATTTCCCCACCCAGCCTCTTCATCTTCAGCACATCTCCCCTCTAGCTGTAACTTTGGGGTTACTTAGGCAATAAAAGATAGTCCTGTTCAGATCCTCTCCCTTCCAAGCTCATCATTTCTGAAGAGATGCTCTGCTTGGTGTAAAATGCCCTGAATCAGCAATGAAGGCCACGTGATGTGGCCACCCTTGAAAGGCATGATAAAATACTTGTCTGAAAGCCGCACGATTCCTGAACTTGTGTCCCTTTTTGTAAATGCCATCCAAATTACTTAACAGGTTAGTTTTATTCAGAAAGCAGAGGTATCACAGAAGGGTCAGGATATGTAAATAAATACAGTTAAACCCAAGAGAAACAGATGTCTCTAAAAGAAATGGCTTATTTGTTATCATTTACTTCTTGGGTTAGATGTAGTGACCAGTGGCCAGAGAAATATTTTCAGTTGTCTCAGACAATCCTTTTAAATTATTTTCTTTTGTGCTTTAATTTGTATGTTACCTTTATCTCTTTAATGAACTTAAGACAATCTACTAACTTATTTTTTTATTCTAAATTCTAAGCCTCTAAGCTACTACTACACAGCTCCAGACATCACAGGTGTATATTTAACATGTTAATACGTAACAGGTTCCATTCATAAGTGTCAATATATTCTGTAGCATAACGGAGCCAGAGTCAGATCTGCCGTAATTAGCTGAGGCTCCATTCAGAAAGAATGAAACTCAGCCTTCTTGTGAGTGTCTCTTTCTGGGGAAAGCCTTTTGAAATCCACAGCAGACCAGAAAAAATGAGAAGTTCCCTCCTACTCCTTCCAATTTCAACAAGTTGCTTTTTTTTGTTTTTCATTCACAAGCATAGAAGCTATTAATAAAATTGCTGAATGAGAATGGTTAACCCCAAAAAGTGACACATATCTTATGCTTTGCAAGCCAACATGACAACAGTCAAAACAGAAATCAGCCTTTCAATACCTCAGTACATAACGCTGTTTGCAGTTTAAAAAAAATATATCAGACAACATCGTATCAGTTGCAGACAGATGAGTCACTAGAAAGCTCGAGACAAGCAGACCTAGAGTCACCTCCAGCCTGCAAAGCACGTCCCGTCTTTAATAAAAAGCGGTGGAGGAGTCTGTCAACGAAGCGAAACGCCTGGCAGACAGATGCTCAGGGCGAGAGCTCTGAGCTTCCCGTCCCCTCCTGGGGAAGGGGGGACCAAGAGCGAAGAGGAACGGCAGGGGGAAAGGGAGAATGAGGTTTCCCTCCAGCAGGCCTGCAGTTGGTAGAGCAACAAGATTTGCCCCTGAGCAAAGGAATGCGAAAACAGCCCTCACAAAAGAAAAACATGGGATGAGGCACAGACATTTTGGGCTGGAAGGTAACAAAAGCTTTGGCTGGTTGGATTTCTTACTCTGGTTTCATCAAGCAAAACTGACATTTTGCTTTCCCCTCTATCCCAAGGCTTTGTGCCAGCAAGCACTAATATCTAACAAAGTGATTAGGTGTGTTACAGCAAGCAGTGCTAGTGGGCTCACAGCAAGATTAGGGCATCTGTTTGGGCATCTCTCTGCCTTTAGCAGGGTCAATCTATGAATGCAAACACCTTCTCCTCTCTCCCCTGGCCTCTCCGTTGACAAACCATCAAAAGACCTAATTTCCAGGTCCTGTAGTGTCTCTAATTGGGAGCAGTGCAAAGAAGAGCGAATATTGGTCTCCTCAGCTAAAGGGATCCCGCTTTCCTGGTGTTGGAGACCTCCCAGGTGGGGCTCATATCACAGTCTTCCTAAGGCAGCATGGGTCTGCTTGGGTTAAAATGAACAGCATGAACAGCTTGGGTTAAAACCTACTCCTCTCTTGACTCATCAGCTTTATTTACATGGTTCCTCTGTTGACAAACTCTTCAGCAGTCCTCCCCCTTCCAGATTTTCAGCAGGGAAAGGAGAAATTCAGACAAAATTTCTGCAGCTGAACTTCCCTAACTTAGGGGCTGCACAACCTTAGACATGTCCTTTGCTGTCAAGGCTGTTAGACCCCAGGCCCCCTCATGTCCTGCCCTTTGCTACCACCTTCCCTTGGCAGCTCTGCCCTGCAGCAGCAAGCCTGCGGTGAGATGCTTTTGGGGTGGAGCAGGTAGCAGGGCACAGCTCCCAGCCCCTGGACAAAACAACTCCAAAGGTTTGGCTTGCTAGTTTTCCAACAGATCCACACCCATCACAAAGCAGTGCTTGAGGGCAGCCAAGTCCTCAGCCCTGGGAGTGAGGGAGGGGGAAAGGGATGGACAGGCTTAAACCAGGGCAGTTTACTGGGCAAGAAGAGAAATCAAGCACCTGCACTGCAGCCAGGTGAGCCTCTCGGCTGACAACACATCTGCATGATTCTCATACACAGCCATGCAGCTGGGGTATAAGCTTGAATTTCTGTCAGGCCTTTGACATTAAACTTACTTCTTTTGGACAGCTTGCTGCAGTCAGAAACAGCCTTTACTGCCTTCACTACTAGGGCAGCTGCAGAGGGGAGACAGTCAGTCTAAAAGTGCCTCTGTCCTCAGAGGCCAGCTGAGGTGCTGGACAGAGGCTACAGCATGTCCAGGCAGGGAAGAACACCCAGGCAGGTGAGACGTGGTACACTGAGCCAGAGTGGCCTTGCCAGCCGCCTTCGGGTGGGTGAGAGGGAGAGCAGAGGTGGGCAGTCTGAGCAAGCGACTTTGCAGCCTGGGGAAGAAGGAGAGGGAGAAGTTACATACAGAAGGAGGATTGTGTTTTACCTTTCATTTAAAGCTAGAGACACAGGGAGGGATTTTTCTCACCCACAGATGATTCTGAGTTCAAAAAGGCCAGATGCAACCACTGGATTTAAAAAAAAAATATAAAAATTTGAGCACAAGCGCAGGACCTCTTTTGATAAAAATGCACCAAAGGGTGGTTCAGCCCTACCTCAGGCAGGGCCCCTTATCCAACCCTGAGCAAATCTCTAATTGCCTTATGTTTCTCCCATCTGAAAAATAGAGAAGAAAGCTTCCTTATCACCCAGAGGTGAGGGGACAAGAGGAACAAAATGAAAGTGAATGACAATGAGAGATGAAGAGGATCGGACACTTGGGAAGAATAGTACAGCATCCATTTGCTCTCAATGAGACAAATAAAATAGCTCAGCTCTGAGCAACCATAATGCTTTAAAAACCCAAATGTTTATCACTGTGAGCCCTACTTTGTTATTGCTTGCCTCCTCCCATCTTTGGTTTTTGGGTTTGGTTTTTTGTTTGGTTTTTGTTTTTTTTTTTCTTCTTTGCATCCCTTACCAACATCAGGCCCAGTGTGCTAGGCGTGGTACAGGTATATATCAAGACATAGCTCCTGAATATTGCAGAGCTTAAAACAAGCAAAGAGGGGAGGAACATGCACCAATATACACTACAGGAAGCCTATGAGTTGTCCAACACCATGTAACTGGAGAGCATTCATCCAGGAAAGTACCTGCCTCAGATACTGTATGGTCGATGTGCCCTTTTTTCAAGCCCGCTGAACAGCTGTGAATGGCTAAAGCCTGTATCAACATAGCAAAGGAATTCATATCTATTTGTTGCTAATTGTAGAAAGAATGTTCAAGTTCAGGTGGCCAGGCTTGGGAACTTGCATGCAGCCCTCACCCCCTTATATCTGAGCCAGTATCCTCTAAAATTTTTCCTGTTTTAAAACATCTCTTAAAATTTTGCTGTCTCTGCCGGTTTTGTACATTAATGGGGTAGCCATCCAGGCTCATGTCATTCAGCACATCACCCTATCTCTAAGCCAGCCCAGTGCAGGCACTTACTTTCTGTCCAAGGAAAACAGGAGACTCTGACCCTCATGGTTATGGCTGATTAGCCTGACAGCCTGCTCCCAACTAACTTCCCCACAGATGACTTGTGCTTCACCACTCCCTGCCCTGTCGGGTGTTCCCATCTAGGGAGTGAGAAACTGGCCTTAAACCTGGAAACAGCCTCTTAAGTTACACTACAATTAGTTATTGTTCAGTCACCAAACTATCCCCTGGCTAAAAGTTTCTAATAAGAAAACACAGCTTCCTAACCCTTTTCAGCTACAGGGGATAAAGCAGCCCAAATCAATTTCCTTTATGGACATCTGTAAAATGTTTCATTTTTTTAGGATGGGGTAGGTGGCTTTTTGCCTTGTTCAGGTGGAATTGGGGAGGCTACCCATCCCCAGCAAGGCTTCCTGACCACTGGCTAACCATTTCCCTGCCGTCTTCCAGCTGCTCAGGCTCTCAGCAGAACTAGAAACAAGAATTAATGTGCATTCAAAGCACTCTACAGATAGTAGTTAAACTTCTCAGCATGTAGAGTTTTATTGTTCTACTCGTCTGAAGGGATTTCCTCACAAAACTCAGGTCCCAAATGAATAAGGAGTGGAGTACCCAGTGCTGCTCCCTTGGGGACGCCTGGCCATGCAACGTCACATGGAATAGCTCAGGCTACACTCTGCAGCAGAAGATGGGGGAAAAAATTACCGCATATTATCTCCTATATGCGCCACTGATTCCCCTCACAATCTCAAGCATCCCCATTTCCAGCTGCTAAGTTCCAAAGAAAAAAAATATCCTTTTTTCCTGGTGAAAAGCATCACCTCATAATAAATTGTGTTTAGTCATAATTTCCTATTTTCTGGCCAAAAAAAAAAACCCAAATGCTGAGAGTTGGGGTTTTTTTTATCCCTAGGTAAAAAGGGGAAAAGATTCCCCATCTTAATTCAGTCCTTTGCTGTCCTTTGCAAAGGACTGAGTTAAGACAGGCAATCTTCTTTGGACAGCAAAGGACTAGCCCATCCAAAACATTAGGAATGGTGGTAACACACACTACCCAACACCTCTGCTTTCTAATAACACAAATACCTTGAGAGCCATGATGGTCATCCATGTGTAATTTCAATAGCATCCGAAGAAAAACGATGATGAGGAAGAGAGGCGGGGAATGCTAATGGTGTAAAGTTTTAAGTGTGGATGCAAGTACTTTATTAAATATTGTCTGCCAAATGCTAACACTGGAGGAATTTTGCCAAGCAGGAATTTGGCTCTGTGCACTCCTTTATACATTTATCGGGTTTCTTTAAACCTTATTCTAGCCCTCGTTTCAAGGTATTCTGGATGCATAAGTACGTCAAAGATAGTGATGCCTCTATTACATATTTATGAAGTAAGGCCATCAGGGTTTCAAGAAATTCATACGCTGGGCCCAATCTAGCAAAACATTTGAGCAGAATTTAACTTTTCAGTAAACAGGTAATCGCCGCTACTCCGCACAACGGTTACACTTCTGCCTGTGCTAAAGATTTACGGGATTGTTGAAAAGATACTCTGCGAGTCCCAACTTCATTTTCTGACAATCATGAATATAAAAATCATTACTTCTTCCTTCATCCATTGACTGTTATTTACATTAGCTGATTCCTTCCTTTCTGTAACTCCAAACCGTATAATCTCCTTGTTTGACTAGATAATGAGCTACCAGCAAGTGATGTATGTTTAAAGCACTTTCAAAGAGCCTCACAGTCAACAGGACCCAAAGCTACTCTATACAATCCGCTTGCCTGTTTATGAAACTCCAAAGCAAGCCAATGTTTTTATACGCCTATTCAAGATAAAACCCATGTTGAAAAAAACCCGTCTGATCGCTTGGGTATTTTGAACACTGTATATAACAATAACAGCGACAGATATCTTGATTAAAATGAAAAGACAGTTCGGAGTTGTCCCTGCTGGGACTGGCTGGCAGAGATGCTGCCCACACAGACAGACTGACACAAGCAGACCATGGGTAACTATAGCAAACCTGAACCAAAGAAAAAGGAGGGATTAGAGAATGAACGGCTCGGCCATGAAAAGGCCTCCTATCTTTTAAAAGCCAAATAGTTGGGTTAGATGAAATCCAGCTATTTGGCTAGAAGGTCACATCCAACAAGACACAATTAAGGCTAATTTAACCCTAAGAAGCATCATAGACCCACACATAGCCATGCTCAGTGGTGAGAAGGCACCGATTAGGTGTGTCCACAGGCTTCCCGGGCTCCCTGCTCACCACTTCACTCACTAGCAAAGATGTCACACATGAGTTGGAACAAGTGTTCAGTCTTTCCACTCATCAGCTGCTCCTATTTGCCACTGGAGTTAAGGACTGATATATGAAGAATATATGTATGAAAAATGTATGAAGTCATTAGTATCCTTTATATGCTTTTCATGCCAAGGCTCTTGGATTCCCTCTTGTTTTTCCACCCAGGCAATAAGTAAGGCCACTACTGTTTGCTACAAGCCAGGCAAGATTCTCAAAGTGTTTTCAACAGCAGATTTCAAGAAGTTTTATAAATGCTTCAGGGTCAAAAAGACCTTTCTGGAGCAGGAGGATCAACCACACAGAGGCCAGTGGCTCTGAGCATAGTTGAATGCTGGCATTTCCTCTAATTAATAGCACATATTTAAGAATATAATCACCCCTCAGTAACCTGGAGTGCAGAGCTGGAGTGCTATTTCACCTACTGAAACTCAAGCATCCAAGTTAGATGTACTGCGAAGCATATAGGCAGATTTACTGCCACAGAACAGGAATTACCCTGTGTTGGGAACTGCGCCAGAGTAGTTCCTAAATACCATCTTCTTCTCACAACTTTGGGACTGTCCTGGTTTCAGCTGGGATAGAGTTAATTTTCTTCTTGGTAGCCGGTATGGGGCTGTGTTTTGGGTTTAGGATGAGAACAATGCATGTTTTGGTTCTTGCTAAGTAGTGCTAAGTATTGCTAAATAGTCGCTAAGTAGCGCTTACATTGGTCAAGGACTTTTCAGCTTCCCATGCTCTGCCCGGTGCAAGGGGGGCTGGGAGGGGGCACAGCCAGGGGCGCTGGCCCAGACTGGCCAAAGAGTTATTCCATACCACATGACGTCATGCTCAGTATATAAGCTGGGGGAAGAAGAAGGAAGCGGCGGGGGGACAACGACGACATTCGGCGCAATGGCATTTGTCTTCCCAAGTAACCATTACACGTGATGGAGCCCTGCTTTCCTGGGGATGGCCGAGCACCTGCCTGCCAATGGGAAGTAGCGAATTAATTCCTTGTTTTGCTTTGTTTGCGTGCGCAGCTTTTGCTTTACCTATTTAACTGTTCTATTTTATTTTACTTCAATTATTAAACTGTTCTTATCTCAACCCACGAGTTCTCTCCCTTTTACCCTTCTGATCCTCTTCCCCATTCCACCGGGGGGGTGTGAGCGAGCGGCTGCATGGTACTTGGTTGCTAGCTGGGGTTAAACCACGACAGTCCTCTAACCTTAAATTGCAAGCAATTCCTTCCACTCGTGATTCCTAGCCCAAAAGCAGTCCTGCAAGCTTATCTTTTAAAGGCTGAAGGAGTAGTTGTATGGTCCCCTGCTTCATCTGACAGTTCAGTGCTTGGTGGAAATTGCAGAGGGGTTCAGCTCATTGCTGGAGTGACTTAAACTGCAGATCCTGCTTTGCAGGAAACTGCCCTAGCACCCAAGTTTTTGCGAAGGTGGTGCTCTCATTCCCTCTGTTTCCCAGCATACTGTAGCCATTAGGCCAGGAGAAGTGAAATGAGAATCAGCACAACTGTTGCTTAGTGTTTTGGGCAGCAACCTGGAGACAGAGAGAGTTTGGACAGTCACCATTGGGGAAGGAAGGGGATGATGAGCTGGCTTTGACTCACCTTGGGAAGACCTGATGCTCAGCATAGCTCATCCTTTGAGTGTGCTATAACTATAATTTCTTGGGTAGGGGCAAATGACACTGTTGCCCTGAGCTGTGCTAGGCATCCAGCCTGCCTCTGCCTGGTCTGAGAAGGTGCACTAGTTTGAACCCTGTGTGTAATACAAACCAGAGGAGGGCTAATTTATGGATGAGGATTAAGTAAGGACTGAAATGTCTGGCTCTGTCCAGACCACAGGCGTACCTAACTATGAGCAGGATTTTATGTGGTTGGCGAAGTCAGCCCATGTTAGTCTCAGCAGCTATGCCAGCTTAAACAGCTCCCACCTTTGCCTGTCTCTCATCAATCACCCCCTCTGCTTTGACAGCCCAGTTGATCTCAGGGCTGCCCAGGACACAGCATTAGTGAACAGATCAGGTTAGACTTTTCTTCTAGGATTATTTTATAGCCTAGAGCAGTTCACTGACCCAATTTACCATGTTGCTTTACCAAACAGGCATGCCAGGCACTGGGTCAGAAACAAGCAGGTAAAGAAAGGGGACATAGGGGATGCTTTAGGTTACTATTGCTGCTTAGGAAAAGACCAGTGGATCTGCCTCTGGGATCGGGCAGAGTGAGGATCCCTTTCTGGATTCAGGTGCTTTCAGTCTCTTCTGGGGCAATTGCATCATTTTGAACTAGGGAATCACTGGCAGACAGACTCTTTAGTGTTGCTCAATTAAGTTACTCGTAATTAACATTTAAACCTTCCCTGTGACAATGCCTCTGTGCCAGGCTTCTAGATGCACTTTTCCCTAAAATCCCACTAATTTGCTAGTATCATGCTGTTGATGAGTTGCTCAAAACTGAACACATGTTGCTAAGGGCCATAAACACAAAGCCTGTTACCTCCTTGTCTCAGAAAGCAGTGTTGCAGGGCACTGAGCCTACCATTTAATTAACAGTTATCAGTGATGGGAATTGTATATATTGCAGAAGCAGCCAGTGTAGAAACACCATCTGGGCAGATGTATCAGAACAGGGGCTCGCTCTCATCCCTGCAGCCTGTGTAGCACAGGGGTCTCTGGGTTAGATCTCTATTGCTGTTTTAACCAACACACTTGTAAATGCAAGGCTAATTCCAGGACACAAAATATTTGTGGTTTAAGTCTACAACATGGCTCTAGGTAAGCTACAAATGTTTGTGTCCCAGAGCAAGGATTTCCAGGGTGTCCAGACAATCCAGGAGAATGAATTGGATTGAGCTGTCAGGCAGATGCACAGACTCCTGTCTAGACGTACAAAGCACACATCAGGACAGGGCAGGTGGACGGGACACACATATGAGGAGAACGTGGGTGGCAGCAGGAGATAGCGCAGGGAGCAGTGTTTGATAGCATAGCAGATGTCTGAGCTTTCCGTTTGTCTAACCAATGCCAGACAGCCTTACAGGGATTTTATTTGGCAGACAGACCTCCTCCTTGGTCTTCCTTGAGGCCACATCCTGTCACAAGCCTGTGTGTGATTTCGTATTTGCTATCATGCTTAAGAATGTAACAACACAAATATGGGCACGTAATGAAAACTGAATTCTTGCAGAGAAGATAATTTGGGGATAAATGCAGCTTTTAAACGTTTGCCCCCAAATTATAACTTGTTTCCTTGAAGGAAAATCTATGAACACTTAACTCTCATAAAAACTAGAGCTTCAGCCCCTTGTTGGGGATTCAGCTCTGTCTCTTTGGGAACTAAAGCGGAAAGACGCTATAGACACAGATAGCCAGGATGTGGCAGGTTGATTGTCCAACTACCTCTGACTCCCAGGGGACACAACAGTGTTGGATTTCTCAAAGAAATTATCACCAGCTCAAGTTATTTGAGGGTCTTTGATCACAGAGAGAGAAACGAGACAACAATTAGGCTGCAAGACAAGACCACCTTTTGCTCTTGCCCCAGATTTAAGTGGGACAGACGGTCCCAAGCAACTCTAAAAGCTCAGGCTGGGCAGATCTCAAACCACTGCTGAGCAGGACTTGCCAGTCAAGATACAACTTAGCAACAAAACTCTCCTGGATCATTCCAGCAAAGTATCAATACATCCAGCTGGACATCTGCCCAGACCACAGAGTTGTTCGAACAGCCTTGCTGGAAAAGTAAGTGCCCCAGAAGCCTCCAGTCTGCTTTAACAAACTTCTGCTAAAGCTGGAGTCTCCCAAAAGCTTTAATAAAAAACAAAACAAAAAAACCCCCAACAACAAAAAAAAACCACAAAAAACTCTGCACCCAGTCATTAAAAAGAGGCAACACTATCAGTCACCAAAGGAAACAGCAGGTCCCTGGCTAGTTTAAAAAGTAATAACATACCTTGTTTGTAAAAATGTACCCCTGCCAATGGAAACATAATTTTTAATAATTTTTTTAAGAGGCTGTTTTTTCAATAACCACTCTATAAAGCAAGCTGGGAATAAATACCCATTAAAATCAGATATAGAAGTCAATATTAAAGAAAAGAAAAAAGAGAAATGCACTGGGTTTAACTTGGTAAACTTTCTGTTCTGTGTTCCTGGACCCCACAGATCTGCCTCACTGTACTGCACTCTCTGCAATCCTTTCAGCAATTCCCCCATCTCCACTAAAACCCAGTTGCAGACATGAACTAGACAGGCCAAACTCTCCAATGATATCGAACCACGTGGCTTTTTGCCAGATCATCTGGACCTTTGGCTTCTGTCCCCTTTTCCTCATTTTTCCCAGCTCCCTTCTTTCTCATTTTCATCTGAAAGGAACCTAACATGAAACAGTCCTTACACATAAACTCCAGAGAAAACAGGTAGCATCCATCACAGCACTTGGGGCAGAATAGACTGACAGAACTGCAAAGAAGAAAAATGTCTAAAAAAAAAAAATGCATATTTTTGCACTTGCATATCAAGCAAATCTCTAAGCATGAGCACTAAAATACAGCCTGCACTTGAGAACTCCTTTTTTAAAATAAAGATGATTAGGTCCAGACAGAATCGAAGAAAATTCCACCTTGCCACATGAGAAGTGCTCTCCCAAGATGGCTTAGTGCCCACATCCCTTGAGACACTAGCTCAAACTGGAGGTATGAGGAAGCCAAAGGGACAAGGTTGTTAAATTATATAAACCTATTTTGCTAGTATAAAAATAAACAGAATTTTTAATTATTTTTGTTGGGAAAGCACTTAAAGCAGATATTGTTTTTTTCAAACCTTCCCAAGGTTTTTAAGAAGGTTCCCCAAGATTTTAATGCAAATATTAGGAGTACATTCTGACTACCAGAAGACAAAAATATTTTGATAAACAATTTTACTGGAAGTTTTATAACTTTTAAAAAAAAAATGTTTTCATAAAGAATACTTTCACAGAGGTACCTCCTTGTGGAAAATTTTGTTTTAAAAAGCCCATTGATCTTCACACAATTTTTTTGACTGCTGCTAAAGGGATGAAAGCTGCTCCTATTTATTTATAAACAGGAATTTGTAGGCAGAAGTTTTGGGGCCTATGCAGGTGTGCACACGCAAGTGCAGCCTCACCCTTGCCTTCAGGTCCACACAGCCTTGTCTGGCTGCATCTTGATGCCAGTTAGATTTTTAATAGGGAAGAGGATTATGTTGATGGAGTTGTAAGGACAAGGTCAGCATCACGTTAACACAGCACAGCAGCCCATAGCAAAGGAGGAGCTGCATTTGCTGAAAAACTAGTGTGGATGTACCTTGAGTTTCCTACTGTAAAATGCAACTCATTAGTCAGGATGCTACAGTGGTCATCAAAATAGTGGGGCAGTGGTCCTGTATTTCCATGGATGCAGGCAGGAGGGATGCAGAGCTCATGGCAGGGGCTGGAGTACCCTCTCCATGCACCTGGGGCTCCAGGAGGAGTCATGTCTCCTTTGAAGTATGATTACAGCTGTGCAAATAATTACATTTTGGTTCCCTGGCTGAACTTGAAAACACAGTATTTGTTTCAGATCCATCCAAAATGATTTAAAAATTCTGAGTGCACCAAAAAATAGAACTTATCTGCCCCCCACCTGGGGTCAAAGGAAACATTGCATTCAGCCCAGAAGGAAAAAGATAAAATATTTTTTACATGTGCATTTTTAGTCAGTGTCACTACCCTCAGCACACTACAAAAATATATGCAACGGAAGTGAAACAGCTTCATTCGATGGGCTTGCAAGTCAGCACTGCAAATACATAGCATCTTTCAGAAGGCACAAAGGATTAACACAAGGCCACCTCGACACAGACAAGACAGGCAGTAGGTATAACAAAATGGCTGTAGGTCTCATGCCTATTTTGCCTGGGTGCCACCCTGATGCTTTACTGCACCTTCCCTTTTTCCATGCCCCTTCCTATAGCAGCCCCAGCCACCAATAATTAGAGGACAAGACTACTTCAGGTGCTCATCTGAGAAGCCATGAGCCAGTTTAGGATACACACATTTCCTAACCCAAACACTTGAGCTCACACATTGCTGGTGTGCTCGCCAGCCCTGCAGCTCGAGCACCCCAGGGTAGACCTCATTCCAGCCTAATTCAGCCATGACCTGCATTCAGTAAATGGGTTCCACATTTACACATAGGATAAGGCACATGAAAAACGTATTATCCTTGAAGAAGTCACTCCTGCTGGAATTGGAGTACACATCCCCTTTTGGAGAAGGGCAGGAGCAAATACAGAGCTAGTGATCTCTTTCCAGAAATGCAACACATTTATGCATTAACATGAAGGTGTGAAAACCTCTCAAACACAACTTATTCCCACCTGTAAGATCCAGAGCTACCTCCACATTTCTACTATAGGAGGAGAGGATCTGGACCAGACAGACACATGGCAATTCCCCCATCCCAGCTGAGGGCACAGGAGAATTGCAGCTTGTTCACCCACTGGGAGGATTCAGCATATGTAGAAGCTGGTCCAGGGCCAAGGAGGATCCTGGCTGCATGTAACCTTGCTTTCTCCTGGGAGCCAAGAACTGCTGATTTCAGTGGCTCCTGCCCTTTTTTCCTAGAACAGAAGAGCTGGGACGAGGGGTGCAGAGGAACATGCCTATCACCCTCCCCTCATCTGAGACTGCTCTTGTGTTACTAAAACCAGTCCATCCACATGCTGACTCCCTCACCACAAGCAATAGCTGTGAAGTTGTTTCTTGCCTGGTGTTGCCATGTGGTTCCTCCTCTCCTTCACAGGAAGGATTTGCAAAGGAGACTATATCAGGCCCCTGAAGTCTGCGGAGAGGGAAAGGTGCACATTAGCCATGTGAATCCTAAACAGAAAAATTTGGCCTAGAAGGCCAAATTCAGCAAGTCTCACAGTACTATGCCAAAGGGAGTAACTGATCCCAACCGTACAGTATTTCCAAACACGTTCGTAAAACAAAGTTTGCTACTTATGTCTTTATTAACAGTACCATCTTAAAATAATCTGGAAAGTGATTTTGGCTTATTAAAATTAACTTTCTAAGAAGTTGGCATTTATGCTCTCCCATAAAGGTAGACGAAGCCATCAATAGCATTGCTATCACTTGCTCTACCATCACACATGAAACACCAGCTACGACTGGCACAGAACAAAGCAGCCAGTGCCCTGAAAGGCCTCAGCGCTTTGAGCTCCGTTTGGAGAAGCCCCTCCATGCCAGAAGAGCCCCACCGAGTCAGTGGGAGTCCATGTGACTGAGATTTTGTGGCCAGATCTGGGCTTACATAGATAGGGTGGATGAAAGATGACAGAAATAAGAGAGGGACCTATGTTTACATTGCCTGACACAGCAAATACCAGTTCTTATCCCCCAGGGACCACTATGCTGGCCTGACTGTGGCAGCGCAGCTCCTGCTATTATCATGAATATAAGTCTGCACATAAGTCTTCTTAAAATAGTTTGCATATAAAGTGAAACTGGCATACTTTGGCATATAAAACTGTATTTAATGAAGGACCGTTTTAAAAATGCTTTGTAGCTGCCAAGAATATTTCACCAAATCAGAACAGGCACTTGGCCAGGCTCTTGCTGTTCCAGATGCATTAATGTTAGGCTCCTATTCTGAGAGGCTGGATGACTCAACTGCAAAAATGCACTCCAGCCCCAGGCTCAGCGCAGAGGGTGAAGGAAAGTCTTGTCCAACATGAAGACACAGACAGAGTCAGTGGGAGCCTGTGCATTGCCTTTAGTGGCCTTGGATCTGGACCTGGGTGTGTTTATATTCCCAGCACACATTTCTCTTCCCTACCAATATCCCAGCACTGCATAAGCAGCCTGGGACACCTTCCCCAAATCTTTATCTGCCATCTCCTCAGATTTTAGTTTGGTGATCAGAAGTCAAACCTCTCCTGTATTTTTCCAGGTTCATTTTCTGTTTCATAGCACAGAATAACCCCCAAAATCACACCAAAGGTTCTTCAGTCCCAGGACTCAAGTCCAACAGTAAGAATGAGACAGCTTAATTACTTGTCTTTTATTTAAGTCAGAGCTGCAATATTATATTGGGAAGCACTTTTCCTCTATTAATTGTTAAATCAGATCTATAACAGGCTTCAGCTAATTGATATTTACCTACCTTGCATATACAACAGAATGAAAATGTGACATCATAAAAGTTCATAATAAAAGTCTTAGAGGCAAAACTGTTCGGAAATCTGTGATTTAAAGTCTAGACCTGCCACTCAACTCCTGACTGCAGTTGAGGATTGAACAGAAATGGTCTCGTATTCAACAGCTTTAACAAGATCTAAGAAAAGGGCCCGAGGCAAAGATGATGGATTGGAGAGGTAGAAAGCACAAGATGGAGGATCAGTCACAGCAGAAAGGGGTCCTCTATGTTTGAAGATTGCTTGCACCCAACCTAATTCGAACTGGAATAGATTCACTGTCCTCAGCTACCAGACTGAGGATAAAGAACAATTAAGGCACAATACAAGTTGAATGGATCAAGTCCTCAGTTAACATATGTAAGTCCATTCCTGGTCTGACATGGATTGTGTAGCAGTAAGTTATTTTAGACAGCAGTTCAGTCATTCTTTGGGCAGGAGTTATCCTGGTTTACAATGCCAGCAGACCCCTGGCCAGCAGCCACTCTGAGGCTGAATCCTGCACTGCTGAAGGGGTGCAAGGCTCCTTTTGCATTCAGTAGGTTTCCAGCCTTATAGCCCATGTATTACAGATTGATCATGCCATAATCATGATACTGGAGTATACTTCACTCCTTGTATTGATACTCCAGTCAAAGTTTCATTGCAGTGCACACACCCCAAAAAAGTAAGCATGCCTGTGGTTCTTAGAAGCCTGAAGTTAAACTTCTTAATAGCATAACAAAAACAATGGAGAGATTATTCAGTGCATCATCCATGGCATTTATTAATATTAGATCACCCATGCTCATTGGCTGCTTTTCTTTTCTGAGTAGACATCAGTAGAGATTTATTTCCTTCCAAATGATTTCTCCCTTCTTGAGTCAGAAGGGACCTATGGGGAAAAGTCATCTTTTGGAAAAATACTGTAAAAGAAAAAAAATCTATCCCTAAATTGGTCCTTTTCAACAGTCTGAATTACAGTAGCTTTTAACAGAGTAGCAGAATAGCTCAACATACAAGGCTTCCTTTCTGTTGCAGAAGAGGCTAAGACAGAAGGTTAAAACTTAATGTTTACATCCTTTTCTAGACAGATGGTTGTTTTTCTTCTCTAACCAAATATGTATATTTGGCCTGTCTCCAGTGCCCCGGTGGGGGTGCTGTCATACTTTACCCTGTCTCCTGAAAAAAACAAAACAAAACAAAACAAAACCAAAAAAAAACCACCACAACCCCATGCTTTTCCTAACATACCAAGCTAGACACTGTACTTTCCAAATCCACCACTTGAGCAGTCACTGCTTACCCTTTCAAAATCCTGGAAATGCAAATAACAGCATCTGAGCACTCATTACTGCACTGTTGCATCTTCTCATGGTTCAAATGTCTTCAGCAGTGAAGCTACTGCAGATTAATCTTCTGCAGCTCCTTCTGCTAAACAGGGTGAAAGGTGTAAACTGCCCATTTACAGCTTTCTCCATAAATCTTGTTTCTCTCAGGGCTCAGAACCTTGCTGATGAAGAACTCAAGCAAAGGGCTTTCCATTGACATCAGCAAGAGTTGGATCAGACCTGGAACAACTATAAACATAAGCTTTCTTTGCCTCTAACAAAACTTGTGAGCTTCTGTGCTTGGAATTTTGCACTTCTCAAGCCAAGCTCATCAGATTCTCACTCTATTTCTGGAAGCTTTCAAAAACATTCCAGGGAGCACCTTTTTTGGACTTGCAATCATATAACATATCTTTACATCCAGTGAAGGCAATAAATAAATAAATCTGCAAATTCTACCTTTCTTCAGCATGTCATTAATTTTTAAGTGGCTCAGACAGCAGAAGGCTATAATTGCAATTATGATGTACTTTCCTGAACTGCAAGATTGCAGTTCTGATTTTTATTAGGTTGACTGAGCCATTTGCAGTGGATTTCACCTTAAGTCAGGAAATCTGCCAGCACATGTCTGGGTTCACATTCAGTCAAAGCCCCATGTCCATGTCATGTATTTTCTTGGGCCCTGTGAGCGTGTCCTAAGCCTGGTGAACTATAAAAAGGAGACTTTCCAAAGACTTCATGGATTTTGAGTTAGGCAAAAAATACTACAATTAACATTGCTCTTGGAACATCTCTTTTCCTTCATATCAATCACAAACAGTTATTTGGCCTATGCTATCTGCAATTCTCTAGTTAAGATTCATCACTGCCTGACAGCTTCCTTCTAAACTACTGGCAATTACACGAACATAATTAAGACTTCATAATCCTCTAAAGTTTAATTAACACCTTTCAAAGCAACAGTTCCACCACAGATCCCAAATCAAGGGGAAATTCATTTCAAGCACTCAAGTGAGTTTCGGCTGGTCTCCAAAGAGCTGATCCATGCACAGTGTTTTCTATTTCCATTAGACAAGAATAAACTAAAGTTGTGGCCAATGCAGCATTTTCCTAGGGAATCCCTTATGTCCTTTCCCCATGACCACAAAGGATAAATCACTTTGTAAAAGGAGACAATATAGTACAGACACAGGAAGCTTTTTTTGAAGATGAATGGAAGGGTCATATATCCACTGCACAGATAAAATTAGTGTGTATTAAAGAGAGAGACATTTACTTTTCACAGGCAGCCAGTTTCGTATTACTGTAATATAAAAGCCTGGTAAACTTCATGTGAAGAGTGGGCATGTCTGTTAAGGTAAATATTGGTAGAACGTGATCCTAAATTTAGTATTTCTATTAAGTGGAGCTATTTCAGAGAGTGATTTTTCTCTAGTTGAAATTATCATTAATAAATCCCACCACAAGTTTAAAAATCACAACTCCCAAAATACTGAAATTGGGATTATCACCTTCATTTAAACAGTAATCATGCAAGTGTAAGCAGCAGAAGGATAAATAAAGCCACCATCCCTCTTTTCTCTTTATAGCCCAAAGGGTGAAAAAAAAGCAGCAGAACTGGGAAGCTATCTGCAGGGATTAAGTCCAGCCACCTCTGGATTCAAAAACACAGCTCTTCTGCTATGTTGAAGCACAGGTCCTGTTCAGCTTTTAATGGGGATAGGGTCATGAACCTAGAGGGCAACAGGCAACAAGAGGACACAGACTCAGAGTTGCCTGTATAGGCAAGTTGTCTACAGGTTTCTGTATTAAGCACTTGGAGGGCTGCTACAACAGGCAAAGCTGAAGCAAGATTTCAGATGCCTCCATTAAATCTTAAAGCATGAGAGCACTGAAGAATGAGCAGATCATATCCTTTATCCTCTCCCATGAGAAGGGCTCAGCATGGAGTTGCATCAATCCAAAGATAATGAAGTTGTGTTACGTGGTGCCTCTGCAACAGGAATGTAGAGACAGTCCTTTGTGCTGATGCACATTGGGAAACCAATGTCAGCTCATTTTCTAGTGTTTACACAGCTATCTCCATGTCGCTTGGTAGTTTCATGAAGACACTGTCAAACTATCTGTAGAACAGCAGAAGCTCCCAGTCGTTTTGGATCAGTGAGCCATGGTTTCATGCTGTGTCTTGGGAACCTCTGTGTATCTTCACCATTAAGCTTTAAATAGAAAATGCCAGAAAGTTGATGTAGTTCCATGGAGGTGAAGCTAAACTTTTCCCGTCGACCAGATATTGTCATTTTCCCCTCATCAAGACCTCTGGAGCCAACGCTTCCCCAGTTTTCATAACAGCAGGGGTCTGGATTCACAGTTAATAATTTCCAATGATCCCTGAAGCAGATTACAGAACTGAGGCTATTTAAATTAAAAGACTGTTAACTCATAAGCAGCAGCTGAATCAAACCTCTTTAGGCAGCTACTAGATAGGGACAAAGTGCGTAGTAATGCACACATGCTCTTTTAATCAGGACATCCTAAATGATATATTGCCTTGATGATTAAGAGGGACTCAAGACCTCTTTTTAATCTATTGATTCACAGACCTGCAGAAACAGCGTGTTCCCACTTCCATAAGAGACATAACTTGAAAGTGTTGCATGTCAGGATATCTTGATAGGCAGAAGGGAATATTTTTGGGCAGGAATTGTAATTCTTTCCTGACTGCTAACATCTGTTTGCTAAAGCCTACAGAACTTCCCTAGAGTTTTGAGGTTTAAAAACATTGCTTGAAGATGACATACTAAATATTACGAAAATGTGCCTCACCCAAAACCCCCCAAAGAACATTTAATATTTTCAGACTTCGGTCAAAAAAAACTTTTTTTGGACTGTTTTTAGTTCCTTAAATGATGGATGTTTAATTAAAAATGAGCCTGTGTACCAGAATTGAGAGGGAACTAGACAGCCATAAACCCACAAGGCCAACTTTGAACTAGACTACGATGGGAAAATAGTGGTTATATCCAACAACATAATTATATTGGGAACTAGGATCATTTGCAAACACACTCAGTGAACCACCATGTATAGGTAAACAAACAGTAGACTGGTATTTCCTATCTCAGACACCATTGAAAGATCTGCAATAGTGCAGTATACTCCAGTAAACTGTCACCATTCAGAAGGGTGCCTAATTCATCTTTCAGCATAGCTGTGATTTGATAGCACATTGCTGACCTTCTCCAGCCATCACTCTTCTTCCTAGGGTGATATTCATTGACACTGTTCTCCCACAGTCTGCTTTTTCTGCACTAAATTTGCTAAGCTTTTTCTCATTCTTCTCTTTCCCCTAAAATCAATCCTGTCCACGTTTGTGATTTATGAAGCTTCTCCCCTTCATCCCTTATTTGCTTTGTGTCACGGAATGACTTGCTCGGATGGATGGACCAGCCATTTTTAAGTTCCCAAGTAGAAACTCACATGTCTACAAATCCAGGAATGGGCAAAGCGTGGTGAAGAAAGGGGCCTTTACCAGTGCAAGTAGCTAGAAAAAGGTACTCCTTTCTGCTGATAAAACAGAGTATAAAAGAACTAGGCATACAGGTCTATTAAAATATAGATGACCTCTTTTTTTGAAATATCCATAAAAATAGAGATTTCTCTTTAAAATACACAGGAGTAAAATGTCCAAGCATCTTTAAAGATCTAGCCCTCACTGCCTTTTGGGGGGAATTAATAAAAAAAAAAAAATCAAGCCCAGACTACTAGCTCCTCAAAGGAAAGAGGATAGAAATCCAAATGATGACTTCAGGGGATATAATGTCTCTTAGGTTAGTTCTGCAACACTGCAGCCAACCTTTCAGCTTCAGCCTATGGAATCAGGAAGTTTTTACTGTCTTGGAGGACTTGCATACCATGGATTAGACTACAGGATCATCCAAGCCCAATAACCTCCGTCTAACTGCGGCAGCCAGCTACGTAAGGAAGCGTACAAGGACAGGCATTTAGGAACATCTCCCATTATTCTCTCAGTTTTTGGTGATGCTGCGCTTCTTGAGCCAGGGTCTGCATTCTTAAGCAGACTTTGTGTTTAATAATCCCCAAGAAATCTTGTTTCCAGTAATTTCTAAAGCCTTTTTTGGATTTCAGTAGTTGCTTGGCAACTTTTGGCAATGACTTCCACACCTGATTCATATGTTGTGTGACAAAGTACCTCTTCTCATTCATTTTGAAGAATCTAGCTAGTAATTTAATTTGATGCCTCTGATTTTTAAACCATGAGTGACTAAGCCTTCCCCATTGATCTTCACCCTGCAGGTCATGAAGTTAAAGGCAGTTTTCTTCATCTCTTCCATGCTGAAACAAATCACACTTTCAGTCACCTCTTGTACAAAAGCCATTCCATACCCTTAATCTATTTTTGTCCTCTGTATACTTTATTCTTTTGAGTATCACATACCATATGCAGTTCTTAAGGGAAAGATATGCTGAGGATCTATACATTGCCCCAAGTTCAGTTTATTCTTTTTCTTGTCCTGGTAGTTCTTAGCATCATTCAATCTTTTTGTTACCCCAGCTGAGTTGCTATTTCCATACAATCACCTATTACATCTTTTCTTGAAGAAGGTGGGTTTCAAAACATTCCCGCTCACTGAAGTTAGATTTCCATATGCATGATGAAATGTCAGCCTGGTCACAGAGGGGACAGAGCTGTATTAACCAAGGCAATAAGGATACTCTATAGTGACAGTCCCTCTTCCAGCACAGGAACTAGCAGAGCACCTCACTGTGCTGTGAGGCAAACCTAACTTGTCACCTCAAGATCTGGATGTGAACATAGTTCTTGCAATCAGACACTGTCCACCAGCAAAGGACAGAGCAGGACTTCATCCTTCAAGCAGGCAATGGGCAAACATCAGCTTGGCCATAATGTGTGTTTATATATGTATAAATATATATGTTTATATAGGTATGCATAGAGAGATATTTTTTAAAAATCAGTTTGAACTTTATTTTTAGGCCAGCAGAAAGCCACAGATGAGAAGGCCTGCTCTTCGACAGTGATCCAGCTGTGCACATTTTCAGCATCTGGAATGCTAATGAGTCCAGCTCTATTAAAATGAGCTCCTTACCACTTTGCTTGTACCAGCTCCCTGAAACAGCAGCCAAAGAGCACTTAGCCTAACACCCTTCATGAAAGATAAGAGGACAGCTCAAATACCTGTTAAAGCTTCTCTCCAAGGTCACTTTCAGGATCTGACTTGCTTTCAGGATCAGATACGCTTGGAGCTAGAGTATGCAAAACTGGCAGTAGGGAGTTACTAAAATTTGTAGCAGTGAAGAGAGATCAGAACCAGACCATTAATGAAGTCAGCTCACACTCTAGTATGGCTCAGGATCATCTCTAGTACTCTGCTGGGTTTCTCATATAATGATGTCTCAGCCATTCTTCATACTAGACTTTAGAAGTACAGACTACCTAGAAAAAGCATCCAGTTAAGTACTGGACTGAGATTCTCATTTAGCTCTCAACTCTGATGTAGGCATACATGACCTTTCAGCGTTGATCTCTGCAGGCATTTTGCAACCCTTGTTCTCCTCCAGTTTAAAGACTTGGAGACTCTACAAATCTGGATCTTAGATTTGCCTGGGGTTTCCCTTCTGCTAAAAGAACCTAATTCCTCCTATTCTCAACCTTCCCTGTTTAAAGCAACAGCATTTGAAGTGGGAAGTGTACTCAGGTGTCCCTAACTCAGACTTCAATATTGTCTGGGTTGCAAAAGGTAAATCACTGTCTAATATGATCAGAAGTTAATTAATACAGCAATAGGCAGCACTAAGTTAATACCATGTTCTATATTGATTATCTGTGCTAGTTTATGAGTAAATAACCACGACCATTCTCTTACTCCTTTTTTTGAAAGCTCTGAAATTCACCCTATGAAGTGCAAAATTAGGAGATATGTTTCTTATTGCCATATTATTTTTCCTAAAAATACTCATTTGGTAAATGCCATCATAACTCATCATGCTTCTTTATTCACCTGTAAAGTCTGAGCACAAAGCCTGAGTATTTTCAGTCTGTTTGGATTCTTTACATTTTGCCCAGCAGTTTAATAGATATTACAGGAAGTTAAAAAATGGGAACAAAAGCTGAACATTTTGTCAACAGTTTGACATGTTCTGGAATATAAATTTGAAGGAAAAATTCTTACCATTTTGACTAGACTAATTCAAGGGCAAGGGAAAACAAAAAAACCCAACATAAAAGTGAACTCCCTTTCTCCAACAAAAGTCAAAGTTTTGACAATGTCAAATCTATCTGTTTCTCATGTTCTTTTCCCTTGAATCTGTTGGAGTCTATCAAAACATATTGGACTGGTTCAAGTCAGGGTCTTCAGCTCTGATGACTCATGTGTAAGTGACTGGACCAACAGTAAGTGCCCCCTTTAAAGACTGCTCTGCATGCAGCCAGGTCTGTGGTTCCTAATCTGCTCTTCTCCACATCAATAATGAGAAGTCACTTTGCAATCAGAGTAACAGATGGAAGGGGAAAAATAAATCCTTTACCTTGCCTGGGCACGCACTGAGTAAGTGGACAGCTTCACCATCGTCATACAATGTAAAGCCTGGGGCCCAGGTTACACAGGTCACCTTCTGCCTTTATAGTTTTAAACAAGCTATGCTATCCTCAAGTTATAAAAGTCTTCCAGGTACAAATTAATGTACTTTCCTTTCTCCATACATCTGTTACCTTTGACAGCCTTGCTTTTGTTCAGGTTTATGTCATGACCTCATATGATGCAATGTTTCTTGTTTATAGGCAAATGGGACAAGTGTTTCCCAAATATGCTAACCTAGAATATGCCGAGTGCATTCACTATAACCAAACTCTGAAAAGGAGGCAAGGGGATGTTCCCTCTTTTTTTATCCCCATGGAAAAGAGCATGTTTCTTCCACTGAGCTACAGCAAAAGGTAAGGCCATTTTACCAATACTTTCCCAAGCTCCATTTCCAATCATATTGACAGTACTTCACAAAACCTGACCCCAGCATCAAGACAGCCAAACATGATAAGTATTAACTTTTTAAATGAAATCTAAAAACTAGGTCTGTCTAGACAGGAAAGGATGAGTAATCAAGCTCCCCAATCAATCCAGCTGCACAGGTTTGTAAGGATATTTGTTTTAGCCAGCATTTCACTTCCTACTGGCAAGTTCTACCTTATGCTGATACTCCTATTATGCTTCAGCTTAATTTTCTAAGCCCAGGCTTATGAGGCATCTAATGAGAGGGGTCCCTTCACTTCCAACTGGCAATGCCTTCCAGCTTTGCACGGCTCCTGTTTCTCCTGGACTAGAGAACAGAGAAAACTTTTATACATAAACTCTAATCTGGTGAGTTACCTAAACGTATGCCTAACACACAAGTAATCTCAGTGAAGTCAATAAGGCAGTCACATGCATAAGCCTAAGTACTTATTTAAATACTTTAACTACAAGTCTAAGATATAACTATGAAGGACACTTAAAAAAATAGTGATCTTTTCACTTGTAGATGGCAGTTAAAGATCAGTGGCAGGGAGCTGTGGTGGTAGGAGAAGTCACTAGTGAGTTCACAAGATTAGTAAATTGATGAGGCCAGTCTAAAGTGCCAAATTCAGCTGTTCTGAATAAATGGTGATCAAAGGTCCCAGCCTGCTGACTGAATGACAATGTGTTGTCAGCTAACACCAGCTCATTATCAAGGTCTTCCCAGTTTAAGTCTGTTGACTTTTGTTGAACACACTAATTAGTATCTTCACTATGTTATAACCTAAAAGCCATACCCTAAATAGACAAGACAAAAAAATTGACTTTTGTCAGAGGTAGCCACGTTATATTAGGATTGTACAACACAGCTGTGCTCTTCCTTCCCCACTAGGTTCAAATTCTTTAGGGCTTTCAGTGTGACTACTGCAACCATTAAAATGTAACAGATAAAGACTGAGCAAATACAGGGAGACAAGTGAATATAGAAGATGCAATGGCTCTTACTTTGTAATGAAAATAAGAATTTTAGTTACTGAATGCCTCAAACTACATTTCCTGCTTCAGTCAGGAACTCTCTCCAGTGGGAATCGCATGGGAGCTGATTCCACACATAGGACTCAGCATCTGAGATCAGCCAGTTCACCCAGAATTATTAGCTGCTCTTCTTTTTGAAGATGGTACGGTCTGATTTTGAAAACTCAGTAAAAAGTAACAATATTCTCTGGAAGAGAGGAGAACCTCAGCGTTCAAAATGCTTAAACAAACTCAGGATATTCTCAGAGTCATGAGATTTTGATCTTTCCTTTGCTTTCCAATATAACAAAATATAAAAGGTTTTCAGAGGCTGTTCAAGCCTTTAGATAATTGGTGGCTTCAGGAATTTTAAGAGACATGAGCACTAACTACTGCTCTCAAGGCACACAGTGCATAAGAGTTTTCAATCTGCTGGGCACTGTTTCGTCTTCATCTTCAGCCGCTTATGGATTCACCCATCTCTATCATCCTCATTCACAACCCTGAATTTCAGAGGTGACCCCATTTGTGGCCATCTTTGTTGGCTCCCTCCAGGTACAGACAGAAGACATTGGTCTGAAAGAAGTAGGTCATGTTTCCAAGACTGCTAAAATTGCTCCCCAGATCAAAAGACTCAGCTTCCAAGAGCTTTGGTTGCCAGAAAGGGACCGGCTCAGAGTGGGTGGCCACTTGGTAGAACTGCTCAAAAAGTAAAACCACCATGATTTTTTTTCCATATAAGTATGCATATATATGTTTACTCTAGAAGAGTACCTATATTATAGCAGAGTTCCAGAATTTTTCTTGTATTGTTTGTGGAACCAGAGTATTCAGTACCTTCAGTTAACGAACAACAGCCTAATTCACCAAAGTTTCATGACAACAGACCCTTTGTCTGAGAACTCATTACAAAGTTTATTATTTATTGCTCAGTGCTCTTACTCAGAGGTGTCAGTCATTCAGCTTAGGCGTAGACACAATTCCCGATGGCAGAGGTAACTAATTACAGCTCCCCCCTCTCTCTCACCTCCAAACTGTCTGAAGTAAAGCAAGCACAGCCCACAAGCAAACTCACATTTGCCCACCTATCTGCCTGGTGGGTAGGCTTCAGCACACTATGTGATATTTTACTTGCCCGTGCCAATGGTGAAAACCTACATGTTTGTGCGGAAAGCAACCAGCCAATAATCCATATTCTCCTTTTAGTTCCTTTGGATGAATTCAACTTGTTAGAAAAGGACTTTTGGCTCCAATAAGCAGAGGAAGTGGAAAAGCCCAGCTCTGCCTTTATCTGAGACTCACTTGTCTCAATCTGCGGTAGGTTTGAAACTAATGAGTTGTTTTGGATAGCAGAGTGGTTGGCTCTTTCAGCTATGGCAGGTTTAGATTCAACATGAGTGGGATTTAAGATGAGAACAGCTAGTAGAAATGAATGGTCAGATAAAAAACTTTCTCTGGAGACTTTCCAATACTGCCACCTATGCAAACTGAATTCTGGCACAAAATCTGGAAAAATAGTTGGCTTGGATTTGTCATATGTTTCCTTAATACTGTGGGAAGCCTGTAACTATAGCAAGTACTATTATCATCTCTGCTTTAAATATAGCATCTAGCTTAGCTTAGTTTTGTCTACAGTGATAAGTGACAGCTCAAAATGTATGTTTATACACTAACTTTGGCAAGGACATCTGTGTTAGATGCAAAGGATCCTATGTCATACCATACACATGCTAATGAGCAATACTAGCACGACCACTCAGCTGGCATCTCTATCACAGTCAGCAGCTCCCAAAGCTAACAAAGTTATGACATACATTAGCCTATAGACCTCTCCACTTCTGATGTCTTCCCAGATAAATTAAGTAATTTTGCCCGTTGAGCCTGATGCTCAAATTGTTGCATTTTCTTAAGAAACATTGCTATATCTAATACTGTTTCTGCTCATTTTTCCCCCCATATATACATCCTTGTGCAGCCTCCTTTCAGGAGATCCTCTTCAAAAAAGTTGGCAGTATGGGAAGCGGCTTATTCCTTACCCAGTCGGAACAAGGGGCTTACTTGATAAACATCATACCAACTAGTCTCTGGTTTGATTTTTTTGGCAGTTCCAATTGTTTCTCAAGCAGAGGCTGCTTCATACAATGTATCCATGTAACACTAAGGGATCACTGATACCCTGCTTACTATAAGAAATAGTAGAGGCTGTCCCCTTTGCTGCTTTGAACATCTTATCCATAGTCTCCTGTGACCATGAGCTTTGTTACTTTAGGATAAAAGCTATAGTAATAGAAAAGAGAAGTTTTCAAAGTAACTTAAAAGAACTATAAGCGGCCACATTGGGAATGGGACATGTGGCTCTTCTGGGCTCTGTTGAGGACACCAAGCTTTTTTAAGCAGCAGAAAATGCACATCTGCTTTTCCCATGGAAACAGCAACAGAATAGGTAGCTACATGACTAAGTAAATGAATAAGTGCTGTCTGCATGACAGCATGGATAAGTGTGAAATGGTATTTTAAAAAGGGTACCAAAGTGTTCAAACACAGTATTAGAGAGCAATAATGCTGTGCTATAACTGCTGTGGCCTGAAGATGAGGTGAAGAGAGGAGAATACGAAGCCATCCTCCCCTTAACACTCTGAATATAAGCATGATCAATATTCTTTTATTAAGAGACTAGCCTAGGAACTATGGAAAATGAAAAATGCCTAGAACAGAGGCACAATTTCCATCCCTTAAACCATACATTTCAAAATATGTGTTTAAAATAGGCGTTTCCTACCCACACAGATCTAGCTCCAGATTCAGAGGAGTTTGAGACACAGGGGAAGTTGGAGGTTTTCAGTTCAGTCCACTATAACTTAGGATATGTATCTAAGTGGATTTTGAGGCTATTGAGAAAGAAAGATACTATTTATATAAAGAGGTTTGGTTCAAACACTCCCTTCCCAAGTTTAAATGTGAAGAACTGAATGCCAGCTTAGACTAACAGCTCTTTGCATGGCACTGGGAGCATAAAAGGGATTTGTTCAATAATCTTTCCCAGAATCATGCAGAAAGACTTAATATATCATTAAGCCTCAAAAGGTTCCTATTTTCAACATGGGCATGGTAGTAATATATTGATAAATTAAGACTTTTACCAAGTATTTCAATTTTCTCCAAAAATACATTGTGAAAGTGATTACATATGACAAAATATTCCCATCACCTTTTCAACGGCACAGTCATAGCCAACATTTTTGTCCATGCTATGTTTGAATACGCAGAGTGAGGCTCACTAGTAGATTCTGGTGACTTTGTGCTGCTCTGGCGCTGCAGGACTGTTAATTGCACTGCTATAGCACCTCTTCGTTAATGGAAAAGAGAAAACAGCCAAAATATACTAGTAAACTCCTTGCTAAGATTACATTAAAAATACCAAACCTTGCTGAATAATGAAAGAATGTTCATGATTAATAGAAAAAGCAATCAAGAATGAATAATTAGACCGGCAATTGAATCAACTACAGAACTGTTCTGGTTCTAGATAAGTCAATAATTGTTTATCCACAATAGAAAAAATAATAGAATAAAATTCTGGAGGTTAGTGGTTGGGCAGCTATGATTTATACTACAGCATCTGGCTAAAAGGTTATATTTTAGTAACCACCATTTGATTTAGGACCCTAAGTCTCATTTTTCTAGACTGCATTAGGCACCTGAAGGCAGGGGCAGACACCTAAACACCTTAAAGATTCTGGGGCACAGGACCAAGTTAAGAGCTACTCTAGGCACTTAAAGATGCAGGCTGACACTGATTAAAAGAGGCAATCTTTTTTTTTTTTTCTTACTGAAAGTAAGATACATGTAATTTTTAAAGGATCTCAGTGACTTGGAGAACTAAGCGATTCTTAGTACATCCAATGTATTTTAATTTGTGTATTGCATGCATAAAGAAAAAGACAGTTTATTTAGCTCATCAGTATTTTGTGGTTTTTGTCAAAAAAACAAGATTACTTTTTAATTCCTCATATGATCTAGTTTAAACTTCAGGGAATGATAGGTATATAACTGTAGCTAAAAACTCACTCTAAATATGGTGTACACCTTGTAAAACTTAACAGCTTCACTTACAAACTCCATCCCTATCAGAATTTAGCATACCAGTACCCCTAAAAAACTCCAGACAGAAGACAGGAGAGAGAACGAGCCCTACATGCACAGCACTGGCTACACGCAGAGACAGGGCATGATGCTACAGAGGTGGGAGCTGGAGAGTCTGTAGCTTGTCTTCTTCCCCACTGACAATACAGATAGAGCTGTATACTTCCACACACCCACCTGCATCCTTTCCTAAGTAAGGACAAACACAAGATAACAAAACCTGATCAATTCTTGGCTAACGAGACCTTTCAGCTGCTCACAACCAATATCTTGCAGCACCCCAAGTGCATTACAGTAAATGCAGAACATGAGTGGAAATAACATCTGTAACACCTACAGCAAAAGAAATCAAGACCATTTCCATTTACTGGCTCCTGCTTTGGCTCTCCAGTATGAGCTGGCTATTCTTCTCATATATTGCTGGTCATCAGGATTCACAGATATTTTACAGCTCCTTAATTCATAAAAAGCTCAGTGAGATGTGAAATGGGTCAAGGATTTATCAGCTGCTTATATGTTAACCTTTCATCAGCCTCTCAACTTCACAGCTGTTTTTATATATAATATATATGTACGTGTATTTGGCTTGCAGCAAAGTAGGTCACGTTCAGCAAAACGCACTTTCTGAAACAGTTTTTGCAAAGTCAGCCATTACATAGATTTCCACTCAAGATATAGTTCCCATACTACTGTTCACTTTGAACAGGATCTCAGTGAGGGGACAATCCTGTTGATTATAGATGGTGACCTCTATACTTCACTGCCTGAGGCTTTTAAAAAGAGTGCTCAGCTAGATGGGAGAGAGGAGTACCACCACACCACCTGCCCTCTCTGGGCAGAGACACCAGGGGATACAACAGAGGCTGCATTGAAACTCCTTAAATTCCATTAAAGTTATTGTCTGACAAAAAGACTAGCCTCAACATTGACAGACAAGACCAACTTCAGCCCTATGCACTGCCAGAGGGACAGGGTGTTGAAAACTCCCCATTCCCCTTGACATTTTCTGCAGGTTTCACAGTGTCACTTATCTTTCAAGATCCCATTCCCCATCTGAGCAACAGCCAGGTACATGGTGCACAGGAAAGGGCAAGGTCCAAGACACTGGCTGTGTCCTATGATGGTCAGTCAGACAGGGAGTGGTGGCAGAGGTTCCCCCCTTGGGCATCCACGCAAACGTGGCCACATCACCGTCTGCAGCACAGGGAGGAAATGGCTGGAGCCTCCAGACTGAGACATGGGACATTTCTGCCTGGTCTACAGTGGCAGTGCTTTCACAGGAGTCAATTATTCAGCCTGTGTATTTAAAGACTCAGTAAATAACTACTCAGGAGATGGTTTTTTCAAACATACTAATGATATTTTCATCAAAAGACCCTTTTTACAGAAATAGACAGAGAAAAAATATTTATTCAGAACGTGTTTCATGGAAGCTCCATTGGTTGGAGTTTTATGGTAAATGATTATGGTGTTCTGGGGACAAACACACCTGGTGGGCCCAACTTATTCCTGTTCTTGAACTAGCACAGGTGCAAGAGAAATAGCTTGTACCTTGTCTACACAGATTCTGTGGAAGGAGAAGGGATTTTTCCCTCCAGTCTGCTTTAGAATAGCCTATTAGTGCACAGATCCACTGGAGCATAACATTGTCCCTATCATCATGCCTCTTCCTTTTCCATCTCTTACTGAAGCTTGCCAAAGAGATGCACAGACTGGGGAGCAGTGGGTTCACCTCCACACCCTCCAGCCTTTCTGGGCTGCTCAGCCACACAAGTATTCAGCACCCCTTTTGGAAGAACAATTTGCAGAAGATCCTGCAGGAACATCTGCCTCCAGTCTTTTGGTTATATTCTAGTCCCCAACAGAAGTACCTCTTACTAGCATAACCAAGAAAAAAGTTTCCAAAAAAGGATGAGAACAAGGTTGTTCTAAGCACTAGTAGGCCATAACCTTTCTTCCCATCTACAGAAGGGTTCATCCCTAATTACTATCCCTATCTTTGGGCACGAATTTTGGGTGGTCTCTTTTAGGAGCACTTTGGAAGTTTCCCTCTAGCTCTGCAGTCAGCTGCTAAGTCTGTCTGCAACAGCAGACAATGGGAAACAGCATGAAAGGATGGATCCGGTCAGGCTTGGGCTCAGAAAACTGTTCATACCAGGATCTTTCTCACGGTTGCTCAGACAGCTTGGAACATTATTATTCTTCCGTGACTCATACGATGGCATACTCTCAGTAAGGCTGTGGCCTTTTGCACAGAGCCACAAGCCTCTGTCCAAAGCAGGGAGAGATGCCACAACAACTGTTTCACATCTAATACGCAAGTAGAGACACACTGCCAGTTGTGCAAAAAGGGACATTTGAACTGGCCAGCAACTCAGTCTGTTCTCAGGAAGACATGTAGTCAAACAGCCAGATATTTGCAGCAAGGTCTGAAAGCTGCAGAAATGGAAAGAATCCCTCCCCGACCCAGTGCAACGTATTTTTTATTGATCCAAACATCTGAATTTTGAGCTGTGCTTTAGGATTGGAGACAAGACTCCTGCATTGTAACCCCCTATAGAGTCAGTGGCTCCAAGAAAGTCAGATACCTATAGAAGTTTGTATGCACTGGAGCTCACAAGTTGCCTGTGACCCATTCATTTTGGAATGGGGATGCAGGTTTAACATCCTGCAATTCCCTTTGTTACCTCAAGGACAGAAGTGCTCTCCTTCACTGCGACTGAGTCCAAGTGGGTTCCCATATTCAGTGATGAGCACCCAGTCCTGTAATAAGCCACAGAAGTCCCACCAAGGAGGAATACTAGCTCGAGGAAAGTGCGATAACATGGGCCTGGCTTCATGATTTGACTGATCACACACAGCTGAGTGCTCAGAGCTTGAGAAGTTGCATGACTTTACAATGAAGGACCACAAATGTTTATATCATGCAGATATCCCAGCATTTGTGGATTAGTTGCAAGCATGGCAAGATTTCTCTGCTTTGCAAGTGTCCAACAACAGCAATACACCATGCAAGCCCCTGCCAGCTGACCTTTTTAGGCAGATTTAGACACAAAGATGCCCCCAAATTGTCCATAACAAATCAATACTTTTCCAACAAGTTGCATCAGTGTCCTGAAATCACTTCTACCGGTAACAAATTGGTTGACAGCCGCCTAAACATGAGCCAGCAGTGTGCTCAGGTGGCCAAGAGGGCCAATGGCATCCTGGCTTGTATCAGGAATAGTGTTGCCAACAGGACCAGGGAGGTGATAGTGCCCCTCTATTCGGCCGCACCTCGAATACTGTGTCCAGTTTTGGGCCACTCACTTCAAGAAGGACATCAAGGTGCTGGAGCGTGTCCAAAGAAGGGCAACAAGGTTGGTGAAGGGTCTGGAGCACAAGTCTTATGAGGAGCAGCTGAGGGAGCTGGGGTTGTTTAGTTTGGAGAAGAGGAGGCTGAGGGGAGACCTTATTGCTCTCTACAACTACCTGAAAGGAGGTTGTAGAGAGGTGGGGGTCGGTCTCTTCTCCCCAGTAACAAGTGATAGGACGGGAGCAAATGGCCTCAAGCTGCGCCAGGGAAATTTTAGGTTGGATGTTAGGAAAAACTTCTTCACTGAAAGAGTAGTCAGGCATTGGAACAGGCTGCCCAGGGAAGTGGTTGAGTCCCCATCCCTGGAGGTATTTAAAAGACGGGTAGATGCGGTGCTTGAGGACATGGTTTAGTGGTGGACTTGGCGGCGGTAGGTTAATGGTTGGACTTGATGATCTTAAGGGTCTTTTCCAACCTTAACAATTCTAACATGCATTCTATCAAATACCAGCCATAAAAAACAGAAGCCAGTGGGCCTCGTAGTTCACCCTCCTTATTACATGACACGATCTTTATAATAGATTTATGAGTATATCATAGCTGAGCTGAATGAAGGTACAATGAGCACCTTCTTGTTTCTTCAGCTCATTTGTTATGGGCCAGATTCAGCCTCACTACATCCAAGTGGGAAACCCTCTGAGTACTTGATTTGGTTTGGTCCTGTGATATGCAAGAAGTTGTTCTATGTACTCAAACGTTGCAGGGGGAGAAGAGACACACATTCAGGTGACAGAAAAACGATTAACAGATCCTTACAACTAAATGAAGGTGAAAGCGTTACTATTGACTGTTTCATGCACTATAAAACCTGTTAAAGGAATCAAATATAAGGTAGCCTTCACTCCCATATATACACTTTGCTGTGTGGTTCTTGCATTTACAAACTTGCCTGGATTAATACATTATGTGGAGTTGCCTTCCTTGGGGAAACAATGCAAATCTGCTCAGAAAAGCATTTCTGAGAAATGTAGAGAAACAGCGGGCCAAAGTCTCTGCTGGTCCAATTCCACTGAAATCAGAGCAACAGCAGATAATTCAGCCATACATTCTTAGAGCATTACTGCTTAAAAATCTCTCCCAGAGGGGAACAAAAAACAAAGAGAAACATTCTCATTACAAAGAAATTAGGGAAATTTATTTTATCAGAGATAGAAACATTCAACTCCTACCTCTCTATATAGAGTTTCCCAAACGACCATCACTTCAAACTACAAAACCTCTGAACTTCAGAGGAACTAGGAAAGAGAAACAGAAATGGAAGGGAGGTGTTGTTAAGGGGAAAGTAATTTATTGTTTTCCTCAAAGCTAATGTTTCTTTTTAGGAGACCAAAGTGATCGTTGCTTCATTCAGCTTAAGCAAACAAAGCACCAGATCTAAACAAAGGATTTTAACAGTAAGTAAAGTTCCATTAAGAAATTACTTAACATACTCAAATTGGCATGACTAGATAATTGCAAAAACCAAAATGCTTTAAAATTAGTGCTGCCAATTAGGACATAACACCCTCTTAGTCAAAGTACAACAAATGATCATGTCAGTCCCGCTAGTCTCTTTTGATACAAATAAAAAGGGGGGCATGAATTCATCGCCCATGCTCCAGCAGAGAAAATGGCGTCATTCCCAGACAGGGAAGCAGGACACTCCCAGCACTACCATAAACATTTCCAATGGTTGGCTCGTACCTTGAATGACTGATACCACAATATTGTAGTGTATCTACTCTTTTGTAATTAAGTCATGACATATCTCCTAGAGGAGAAAGCGCATAATATTCATCCAGGTAAGATTCCCCCAAGACCTGTAAACTACTCATGTCCCTTTCAAGTCCACTGGAGTAAAAGTTCACAGCATCTAGTAGAAGCCAACCTGCCATTTCCCTAATTAAAAGTAGAGGTGAGAAATAAGAAATATTCCAGCACGATCTCCTTCCTCCATCCACACAGGGCTTGTCCGCTCCCGAACCAGTATCCGCAAAACATCCAGCACCCTCTGAAAACATTCTTTACATTAAAGAAAGTTAATACCTTGCCATTAGTACACTGCTAAGAGATGCTAGTAGCAACAAGAAGAATTAGGATGCTTTAGTATGTCTAAGAAGGCTAAAAGATATATTGGCGTTCGGTTAATTCTTACATTTGCTGTCTCACCAGTATCCAGAATATTCTCTCCCCTGACACTATCCACCAGATGTGCTCAAACTGTGCATTGCTCCCACTTAAACAGCATCACACCAGACTTTATGAGATACATAACAGAGCAGAGAACGTATCAAGGCTTTAGGTGTCCTGAGGCATCTCAGTTTCCAAGCTGCACAATGGCTTCTGGCTGTAGCCATCTGTAACATTGTAGCCTCAAGGTTTTGCTGGAAGACCCATGGATTACAACACCTCGTTCTTCAAATCTGTTATATCTTTCAAAGGAAAGGGGTCCAGACACAGATGCAACTGGAAACAGAATGTCATCACAGGGAAGAAACGTAGACTGAGAATATTCAAGCCAAAAAGATTTGAGCTAATTTCAATCTAAACTAGTTCTGAATCCTTTGGTACCTTTCAAAGCTTTTGAAACATTGACCTAAGTTTTTGGTACTGATGGGGTTTTTTTTACTACCAGTTTTTTCAGTGCTCAAATTCAGTTCCAGTTAGGATATTACACCTCTGAAAATCCCCCTTCCTTCAAGATGCTTCAAATTAGTTACTCAAAAAAGCCACAGACATCTGAAAAATGTAGGTCTCATCAGCTTTAGTGGCAGCTCAGCACTGCAAGAGATAGTGGAACTTGCCCTTCTGTCGCTCCAAACAAGCACCTGACGCCCACACCACAGAGCAACTTTTGCCTCCCCCTCCATATTTGATGGGAAAGATTTCCCTTTCCTCCATATTTTTTTTTTTTTTGCACAGAACCCCTGCCATAGAAAATAATCAGAAGAGTCTCAGAGTAGGTATCAAGTTTATATAGAGAGATGACAGAACTCAAACAGTTCAACACCCACTACTCATTGTATTATCCTCCATCTTCTGATTTAATGAACATTTGTAATGACTCAATCAGCTCGTGCTGAGACACATGCACTATTTCTCACTTTATTCAACAGCTCTTGTAAGGAGAGAAACAAGGTTGACATGGAAAAATATCCACTCATCAGTCCTTGCATTTGTCGAGTGTTATGTGGGGTTTCATTATACATCTTGGACGTAATTAGAATTAGAGATTTGATTAATTTGCCAAATATGATCTACATAGGCAGTTCACTCTCTTTTGAAAATTGTTCCTAAACTCATATGTTTTTCCATCAAAGAATACTTGTGAAGGGCAAGTAGGGCAATCTATTCTGCTGGAATTACAAAGCAAAAATAATAGTTTTATTGTAAATGAACCAAGTGTTCTTACGGGTTAAGATTTTTACTGCTAAGTATGTTTGTTCACATCCCAGTTGTGGGAAACAGTTTGCCTCTTCTAATGAGCAGTGAATTTCCAGCAATAGAAGCTAAAAGAAGTGGATGAATTCAAGCTAAGCTACCACTCTACAAAGCTGGTTTTGTTGCACATCTGTCCAGATTTCCTGAGGAAGTCTCTCACCCCACAATACCCATCTCTGCAATGTATCCAATACAATCCAATAGCTTTCTTCTCCATTTCAAAATTGGGCACACTTCTATCGGGGCAGAGGCTAAGCAGGATGAGATTAATTCCTTGATTCACAGTTAAGCTCTTCTGATGAAACGATCATGTATTTGTTCAGATTCAAAATACTCCCTATATCCTCTACCAGATGGGCAAATCACTTTCATCTGCTACAGCATCTTTGACTCCTGAGGAGCAACCTTCTGTGCAAAACAAAGGCAGAACTGAGCACTAAAATCAATTAACTCACTGTTCTGCTGGCCAGCTGGGATTGACTTTTAATTGTTTTTGCACAATGTGAAGCTTCCCTGGAGAGGTGTTTCACAAAGTTTCACCCTGCTGAAGTCTTCTGTTATGGCACGTGAACTAGAAACACTAAGATCTCCCAAATAAAATTTTATTCCAAGGCCATCCTATCTAGCAGTGCAAGGTTTTAGGTTTTAGCTGTTGTTCTGCTTTCTCCACAGAAGTGGAATTCAGCTCAACAACTGAAAAATAAGGAAAGTTAAAATCCCAAGCCTTATCTTTAAGCTGGTACTGCAGTTAGTGTGTATGGCATTTGACATTACTCTGACCTCTTGGCCACATCTTATTACAACTGAAATCAAAGCTGCTGAGTGCTGATGCCAGTCTGGAAATTTCTCCCAATAAAGTTGATGTGGTTTCAGAGGCTCTAGCACTGGCTCGTCAAATTATTTTTTTCCTATCGATTGCTTTGTTTCTCACATATGAGGCCAGATCATATCCTGGGGTACCCTGCAGTTTGGTATTTTTTAATAATTCTTACCCGAGGGTTTTGCAAGCAGATGGGCTAGAGAGAAATGGGTTCCTGACAGCCAGATGAGATCATCTTATATCATGTGTGAGCTCTCACCCTCCCAGATTCAGACCAATTAGAAGGCAGCTACCAGATAATACCCTATAGACTTTGAACGTAACCATGTTATGCAAGTGTATTCTCACAACAGTTCTTCTCAGAAATGTGGGAATCTGGAACATTTACTTTTTTTTTTGCACTCAGACTGTTGATATCTTGTTGAAAAAGGACATGTGAGGAGAGACACGCTGCTCTGCAAGAGGAGGGGGTATAACAGCTGGATGGTATCCTTGAAAATGCAAACATTTAGGAACTGTGGTAGACAGCTTGATCCACCAAAGCCAGAAAAAAAAAAAAAGTCATGATTGTCAGTGCATTTAGAAACCCCCAAGGCAGAGCCTGTCAGGATGGTACCAAAGTCTCTGCCATCGTCATCCCTGTTTTATCAAGATCTGATGCAACTTGCTTTCAAATGTTAAGCTGCCCATGCCATGATGGTGTAGAAAACCACCCCGCAGGGGTACAAAACAGCACTGGTCCTTTTCAGTGTCCCAGGCAGCAGAGCAACGTGAAGGCTAGAAGAACAAAACAGAACTATTCAGCCCACCCACCCACCGTCAAAGCTTTCTTTGCATGAAATATAGCTAGGCAGCCACTCTGACAGCATTTACTGAAAAAGAATGCTATTTTCCTTCTTAATTAAGAGTTAAGCATCAACCAGGGATTTATTGGTACAGCGCTGCTGTAAATAAAGACTACATGCTTGGAATATGGCACAATTTGTCTACCATGAGTGCTACAAAAGAGAGGCCTGCCTGTAACATGTTCATTAAATACAACATAAATATTAATACAAAAAAGCATAGCACAGAAGAGGTAGACTCAAGGAGCCAGCACAGCTACCAGTAGCAGTGAGAGTGCAGAAGCATGGACTTTAGCCCAGGGAAATAACCCATTAGGTGGCGCAGGGATTTTGCATCTTTCTCCTTGAGGTATGATCTACAGTCCTTCCCTGATTACTTATATATTAGCTAGATTGATGCTGTTTGGACTTACCCATACTAGTGACCACAGCATGGAACTGATGATCTTAATATTTAGAAGAGCAAACCAGCTTCAACTGCAGCTTTTCCTCAGCTTGGACCATTTACAAAAAGCTCTCCCTCGTGGGGACTTCCAAATATCCTCTGAGTATGAAGTTACAGTTCATTGCTCAGTTGCTCCGTGTATGTTGAGTAATATTCAAAACTCAAATTTAAAGTAAGAACAATCAGTTATCAGACACTTGATTATTTGGTAATTATACGGAGTTTTAGAACTGAGATTTCTTTAATTATTTAAGCACCCAATAAAAGAGACAGTGTACTTAATATCTAGGTTCAAGAGAAAAAACATTTGGAGATTGGGGAAGAAAAACAAGAAGCTTAGAAATAGGACAAGGAGGGCTTTCTACAGAAAATGAAAGTGTTCAAGAGAAACACTGGCTGGCAGAAAGCAAGGAGAAATGCCTGGAAGAGATGAAACTACATGTGGATTTACCAGTCTCTTAAGACCATCCCTACTGGAAATTCACTGCTCATCTACAAGAACAAGGGATTATTTGACCATAGCTGGATAGAAATCAAAATCCTCAGGAACATGTTCTAAAAAGCAAGACAACATAGTTCTTGATATTTTTCTATTTTGTTCCTTAAATAATGATAACATTATAAAGACTGGACCCACTGTGTCTCTGGACATTGAAAACACAGACTATTCTGTAAGCATTTGGAGCCATAGAAATGCTTGAAACAACAGCTGGAATCATATTTAACAAGAAATTAGGGAATGAACACCTGATATATAAAATAAAGAGGAGAGCAGCATCCATGTGACATGCAACAACAGTGCAAGGTCTCAGGCAAGGTCACTCGAAGGCTTATAAAACAGGGCAAAAGTGAAGATCTCATGACAGATGCACAGGTCAAGGTGTAACCCTAGAAGCACAAGGGGAGGCAGGAGCTGGCTGTATTTGAAGAGACAGGGCTAGGAGAGGCTAGAAGTAGTGTGGAGCTTGCTTTACATCAGCAAGTTTCTCACTGCTGCAGGGGAAATAGGAGAAACCCAGAATTTATTTTAAAGTGTGTCTAGCTGGTCCTTTTATAAGGAACATATGCTTTGTTAGAGAAAGACAATCAGAATTTGTGTACTTTTCTTTATACCAAAACAATAGTAAAAGCCTTTATACAGAAATGTTTAGATAAAAGTTTGTTAGTCTTATGGTCATAAGTGATGACTAAACCCAGATGAGACATTTTGGCAGAAAGAAGGAGCAAGGACATAAGGAAGGTTTTTACTAAAAAGACAATAATAAGCATTCTTGTTTGCTTTAGTGTAGTGAATAAGGCATTCAGGAATACCTGAAACCTTTATTCACATCTCTGCTCTACTTCACTGTGCCCTACATGCCAGTCTCAACTACAGGTTTGTTGATTCTGATATAGATCTTGCTATAACCTTCTAAAGCAGAACCTTAATTGAGGTGGTTTAAGATAAAGTTTTCATCAAAATAGGTACACGTTTACAGGGAAGTTTTTTGTTGGGTAGGCTTCTTCCCAATAATACAGATTATCCTACTGAAACAATTAGTCTCCACAATGATGGCCACGCGGGAGCAAAAAAATAGTTCTGTGCAAAGTGCGAATCATCTCATCCAAGAAATCATAGGATATGATCTTCCCGGTCATACAAATCCAGATACCCCCTTTTTCTCTATTTTAAACCATTGCTTAAAAGTAGAAAATCATTAATCTGAAACCCAGCCGAAGTAGCAAGAATGGCTGTGAACTGTATGGTTATGTTTGCTGTGTCTTAGAGTGTATTGTGTCTGCAACTCAGTACAGTTATTTTTGTTTAGTACTTTTGAATAATATTTCCAAAGTGTTCTTTTCTGGCAGGAAATTCATGATTTTCAGCTAGAGTTTGAAAACTGTTTTCCAGAGAAGCTGAAGAAAAGTTCTCCTAATTCTTCTAGTTATAAAACTGTATTATACCTGATCTAAACAAAATTCTGGTAAAGCAAAATTCCTAATTTGGAATGCATATCAATATAAATCTGTAGTGTCCATTGTGGCATATTTAGGGGAAGAATATGCTGCTGTTATGCATGATTTTTGCATGTGCATATTTGTTAGTTACATTTAGAAGACATTCCATACGTTCTCCATCATATTATCCACACATTTGAAGTCACTGTACGATTACAGACTCCTCAATGATGTTGCAGGGCCAGGCTCTGCCAATACTCTCTTTTAGAGGCTAACCCCTTGCACTCTATACTGTATTCTCCAAATTAAACATAACCCCCAACAAAAAGCACATAGTTCTCCATGCTAGAGAAACATCCCTGCATAGATGGTCTCCTCTTCATTTCCTTACATGCACTGTTAATAGCTGTTCTGACAACTCCCCATTCACGCCTGTACATATTAATATTCCTATATCATTGGTAATTTTACCTCTTTCTATGCTTCTTTGATAAGCCACTAAGATAAGATTCATGTTTATTGCTCTTATAACCTCAACATGTGCAAATAGCAACCATGTTAGATCTAACACAGTATCCACCCTCAGACCACAGCTACTAGCAGATTTGGGGGCACAGGGGAGGGCTGGGGACAAGAGTGAGGTCGCAGAAATACCTCCCAGATTACCCTCCCGATTTCTGGAGATCAGTGGTTTACAGACCCTTTATCACACTTGTAAATTGAGTTACACAGATAACATACCTTAAAATACTGCATATATTTTGGATCCAGAAATACCCAGCATTAACTCCATGTCTTTTCACACGCCACACACCAGTTCTCACTTGCACTTGTGGATGGGGTAAGGCAGAGGGGACCATTCTCACTCTCTAACTTCAAGCACCCTATTAATAAAATTCAGCATACAGGCTCTCTGCCTCCCAAAGGAGCCTCCCTCTTCCTCCTGAGGACATTTGTACGTTGTGCAGCTTAATGCTCACACGCTGCTTCCAGACTTAACCAGATAAATGTGCATGCAGAAATGCATAGCCACTCCCATTCGTAAGCACACCGAGTGTTGTTTGCCCACAGAAATACGTGCATGTGTGCATTGCAGCACATACATCACACTCATATACGCTCACTTCATTAAACTAACATTTTTCCTCATATCTTCACTTCTTACATAATTTTCTTGAGGGCTCCTCTTCCACTCGCAAAGTTTTCAAGGTTTCATGTTTTTAATGCTTTTATTTAAAAAAAAAACCATAGGAATTTCAAAACACCAAGTATTTCCACATGAAAAGCCCTCACTGTTGACCACCAAGATCTAACACCAAAGCACACAAAACCCAGATAAAAGCCACCTTACAGATAACACAACATTCCCCCCAAGCCCCGAGGACTGTATTACTTGAAAAACTACAGCCTGCAATGTAACTAAAGACACTGGGGCGGGTGACTTTTTTTATTGTGCATTTCAGACTTAAAATAACTTTTGCTTATGTTTATTTATAATGACATTGATAAGAATAGCATTGTCAATGTGTATAAATACAACACTGACATAGCTGAAATAGTATCCAAGATCACATAATAAAACCTGGGATATGGTTTTGAACGTACAGAGTTGATTTAAAGCTGCACAGCTCTGCAGTCACACCATTTTCTGAGGCATGTATTAAAAGTGTACAGCTCTACAAACCCAATTTATCATTGTCTTAAAGTGCAATTAAAAAGCTTTAATTATACTCCTGTCCAAAAATCTTACTTACTATTGCTCTGTGACATACGTGTACTGCAAATGAAAAAATTAAGCGAAAGGCTTTTATTTGGTTTTACATTTAATGTAGCTTTCTTCTGAATAGTTAAATGGACTGTATTTAGTTTGCTTTGCTGTTTGTGTGTTTTTCTCTTAGCAACAAGGAGAAAAACAGTCTTTTTTAACTATAGGAAACCATAACTAAAATCATAAAAATTGGCATAGAAAATAGGATATTTGAAACTACCTATAACAAATCATTTACACTGTTTAAGCTACAAATTGAAAGTATTCCTTTAACTTTGAAGGAATGTAGTTTGGTGTAAATACAAACAAACATTTAGAATTGTATTTTATACAGAAACTTTCTTCCCAAAGAACTTTACATGTGGAACCAATTCAAATCCTAGGAAAACCCTGAGGACTTTTGTTCACAGGAAAATTCCCAATTCAGTGAGATTATTAATTTATTTAAAATTAGTCACCAGTTTATGTATTTGCAGAAGTGAGTCTGCATGAGAAATTTCTTATATAGCACTGAAATACAGACACCTCTAAAGCAAGATAAAGTTGTTCAGCAGCTCTATACCACAAAAGGCACTGAGAAATAAAGCCATCACATTTGAATAAGATTTCAAGGAAGAGACAGAAAGGCAGAATGTAACAGACTAAGTTACAACTTGACCAGGACTGGACTTTACATCATTCCTCTACACAAAAAGCATCACAAGGTATTTAGCAATATGTTCACAAGTCAAAACCTTGCCTCTGCATCTCATGAAAAATCTAGCCTCTGCCAGAGATCATTTATCCTAATTTAGCAAACCCCAGAGGAGAGTGCCACTGGTTTGAGCACCATTAGCATCACCTACAAGAGATGAGATATTGCACAGCAAAGCTCAAAGAGAGCTGGAGGGCAACATACTCCAAAATTTCACAGCCTGGAGGCTGCAGAATTTCTACTGAGTAACTAGAGGGGATAAGTTTTACTAAAGGAAAAGTATTAGCATACAGCTGACAAAAAAAAAAATCTCAGAATCTGTTATCATCCTGTAAATCTTCGGCTGAGAATGACTGCCATGGCCTGTTAGGCACGTCCCATGCAGCTCTAAGGTCTTCCAAATAGCTCACCGCAGTTTGGCGTGAGGAGCAGCTCCAAGCCAGTGAGCAGCCCTGCTCTCTGCTTTTCACAAAAATATTCCAAACACAAATATTTGTTGTCAGTAAAACACTAACAAAAACATGCTCAACTTTGCACCTTTCGGCGTGGTTTGGAAATTAATGACCCATGAGTTGGCAGCACACCTTCTCCTTCCTTGGGTTTGGCATAACTCAAGTAAACTACGATAGCAAAGTGCAAAACAGGGTTTAAACAAGAGACTTCCCAGGGTGTTGAGGTCTTCAGCAAATTCCTTTTTCTTAATCTCCATTACTGTATAACTAGCTGCTGCTTGTGAATTTTCTGTGGGAGGAGGAAACTAGCTCTTATCAGATGGGGGAAATCAAGGGTCAGAACAAGAGCTGGGCACTGCTTAAGCCTCCCTCAGGTTTTCTTTCCTCCACCATCATGCTAATCTCAGTTTGAGGATTGCCCACAGGTAACAGCCAAGCCTCCCTGCAGTTAGGAGAACAAAAAGACAAAAGAGATTATGATCTTAAAACACGGTGGGGGAAGCAGGTGGTTTTTGCTGCAATGCTTTTGAGGGTCAGCACGACTCTAACAGGACTAGTCATATGCTAAGTGATTTAGCTGACAGCAGGGATGGTGTCATCCCTCCCCCCTTTTCTGTACAATACCAGGTATAGAGGGCAGCGTCAAACTTCAGCAGGCTCTTTGAACATCGCAGTATCACCAGCCCTTGTGTTGCTCTTAAGTACCTACCTTGATCAAGATCTAAAGCTGCAAGCTAATTCTGTGTACTTAGCATTAAACTGCACCATGCAAGTCCTCCAGCATTTAAAGGTATACCTGCAGAAGTTACTTGTAGATCCAGAAAGACTGAGACAAGCAGGCGCATCTGTACCATCCCAGGCTTGGTAGTCAGATGTGTTTAACTATTTATGCACCATGTAACACACTGGCTGTGTCCACCAAGTGTTATTCACACTGACAACTGCTTGCTCTGGGCTGACCCAGAGACTCTGGGAGCTTAGTGCTAAGCTCAAGCTAATTACTAAACTCAAGCTAATAACCCTGCAGCTTTTGATCCACTCAGCAAGTTAAAACTGCATCTGATATACTGCAGATTTTCCCCAGCACTCCCTGCAAATCCGCAGCACACCCTCTAAAGGCACAGTTGTGGCTCCCCACATCGCATTCCCACCAGAGTTGCCATACAAAGGTGCAAACACTGCTCCTGGGTAGTGTCTTATCAAAAAGGCACCTTTTGGTAGGAACTGTTGAACAATAACTCTCTCCCACAGCATATGCAAGCTCTATGTAAGTAGTTCTGCAGACTGAACTATAGTAGCAGTCTTGGTGGAGAGACATTACTGTAGGAATGTGTTTCCTTTTAGCAAGCTCAATGTCTCTTGTCCAATTTCAAAGTGGAATTAGTTGCTTTCATTCTGGATTCTCATTTTAACTCAAGCTCACAATTAAACTGTATTTAGATTTGAGCTATACACACTTATTGGAAGTATCAGGCTCTGAACGACTGGCATGTCTCCAAGCTTGTGAAATAATTACACTCACTGCAATCCTGCTACATCCAGGGGAGGCTGAAACCAAGTCTCACCAGTTCCTATGACCTGAAGTACGCTCACACTGTGTTTGGGCAAGACCAAAACAGTCAACGGTACCTGAGAAGATCAAGGGGACATTAGTAGACAGGATCAGCTGATCCAGAACGCTGGAGTTTACATTTACTGGAGGGGTTTTGAACAACCTGACTGTATCTTTTGTTTATACAAAATAAAGACTAGTTCCTTGTTAATGTACTGCTGCCCATGGTACACTCCCACAGAGCAGCTGTAGCAGCTGGGCATAGTCCACTTGGAAACCAGCTCTACCTCATCCACTCTAATGCATCTGGAAATGATCCCATCAAGGAAGAATTCAAGACAGAGAGGCAAAGAGGTGGCCTCTTTGAGAGGCCAGGGAGAGAGACCCAAGAGAACAGGGTCTGTAGGCTTCAGCCACAGCCACAATCTTTGTGGTCAGGTTTGTGACCTACAGAATAGGGGGAATGTGATGGACATCCCGAATGCCCTATGAAAGCATCATCACTTGATATAACGGAAAATGATACAAGACAAGCCTCATGGGTGCTGGGGCTCCTACCATCCCAAGCTTCGCCTGCAGCAGGACTGTATGTACAAACCTCTGCGTCAACAGGAATATAGGTAAATTAGTCCTTAAATTAGTTAGTCTGAGGTCCTTATATAGTAAAGCCAAAAGCAGTTTAAGGAAAAGTTCTGAGCAGAAAGTATTATGTTTGGACAGACTGACAGAGCACCAATATAACTACACTGGTGGTGATTAAACCTCTTCATTACAAAAATGTAAGTTGTAAGTATATGTAGGAGCACCCTTTTTAGCATGAAACATGAAACTTTAAAAATAAACTATTTACATATATATATTAGATATCTGAAAGAAAGCTGGTAGAATTAATCAGAGAGTTGGTTTGAAAAATGCTTCCAGGACTTGCTGTTAACAAGGCTGACAGCATTTTGGTTTCTTAAATGACTGCACAGAGAGCTTTGAAGAAATAAAGAACACTATAAAAACACTTTGCAGAGCAAAGTAAACACTCCACCCTAATAGGAAGTCTCTCTCCCCTCTTCAGATCAGACATTTTATGTTTTCGAGCCTGAATTTCAAATCCAGCCTCAGAAGTCGTCCCAGTCTGATGGCTATTGGACAAAACCCCAGTATCATGCAGCGAGGCACCTTATTCCAGGCAGTGTCCTCACAAAAAAAAAAAAAAAAAAATCAGTACTCTGGGTTTATATCGGATTTCCTGTGCGACATATCTTGGTCTAAGGTACATAGGAAAATTTAGACTCTTAAGTTAGTTATAAACAGCAACTTAAAAGCCATTAAGAACTCCAAACTGGAAACAAAGCTTCAAAAGTCAGCATCAGACTTAAGTGATTTTAACCCTTTGGGTGTTGTGACAAGCTCAAGCCAATATCATACATGATCAGCTGCTTTTAGTGTCTGATGCAAGATGCATTAATTCTAGTTGATGAGGTCCCATCAACTTATTCCAGCCCCTTTGGATTACTCTATTTTATATTAAAAGAAATTTGTGCTTGATGTGACATTTCTCTTCCCTGAGCTCCTGGTGAAATGCCACTGAAGCTTTTTGTATTCATCCCACTGAACATTTTCTGGTGCTGTTTAACCCCTTTTGCACATTTCTGCCTAGCGTTGTACCTACCATTTACTTTCACTGTCAGGCTTGCACCACATCTTGTGGCTCACTGCATGTTCAAACTCAGTATTAACTGCACTAAAGTGAGAGGTGAGAACCCATTTACAAGTACAATAGCAATAGATTTTTTCCCCCAGAAGCGGTCAAGAGAAATCACTTTAGGATGAATACTGTAGTAACAAGGAACACCACACACTTGTAACAGTCATCAGATAGCTTCCTCAACTCAAATATTAGCCACATCTAGAGCAGACCATGACCCAAACCATTTGGAGTTTCAAAAGCACTGATTTTGAACACTTTTTTCCATTTGCCTATTTGGAATAGGCAAGATTACTTTTGGCTTGTAGAGTGTGAGAAATTTCCTTCTCGAAGCTTTTCCAAAAAAGCATAGGAGTAAAAAGCACCTTCATTCAAAAATATCTGTTTCCAGAACACTACAGCAATAGTTTGTAGAGGCTGTGAAAAACTGGATGAACATTAGCTCTGCTACAAGCAAGATCAAACTCTGGGGTTTCAGAAAGGAGTCCATCCTCAATCATTAGCACAATTGGGTTTTGCCCAATGAGTTATTCTACACTTTCAGTAACCAGCTCCACGCATGCTTGAAAATACAATCCTGAAAGTTTCAGAAACTTAAAAGAAAGTAGGAAGAAGTGACTTTCCACTATTTTAGCTAGTGGACCAGTGTGAGTTGCCTGAATGTTAGGTTAAAAAAAAATACCATTACACTGCTTAAAACTAATATTTATCTACTGAAGTTGTGTCTGCTGTAACAAAGTCATCAATTTTGAGTTTAAAAAAAGCACTAAATTATAGAGTGGAAGTGCTTAAACACACAGCTTTATCTGCAAGGAATTTGCATGACAGTTTTGGTCTTTTATCAAGAGCTGTCAAACGACGAGCTAACATGGTTTTATGATCCTGGCATAGAGTGGATTGTGGCTGATGTGACCATTTAAGGCTTGATCCAAATGCTTGCAAACTTTTGCCATTTACTGACTCCATTCAGTACACTCAGACATTTACATCTAATCTTGCAAGAGTGGTCCCATCAGCCCTGGTCCCAGTAGGACTGATTTGTTTTGGTGACCTAAACTCCACCCAGAGTGAGCCAAGTGCCAAACTGTGGATGTGGGGAAACATTTTATTGGAGGACTGGCAACAGTACCTACTCCACCCTTTTCACAACGCTCAGAGTACAGGGCATAGCCAGGGCAAAATGAAGTAGAAAATGCTGTTTCTAGATGAGTATCACTAGGAGTATTGGAGGGCATCCAGATCATCTTTTCTTAGCCCAAAACCAGCACAAAGCTCTATGGCAGATAGAGAAAACATTGACTTGTAAAGCAAGATTTCTGAGGTCTGTTCCTGGTCTGTCACCTACCTTGTGATCTAGGACAAATTATCTTTTCTCCCTCTGCCTCAAAAGGTTTCTTATCTATTTCAAGCTCCTTTGGAGAAGCCAAGGGCAGGGAAGGGAGGATACAGCTCATGGTTTATTCATGTGGTCCGGAGGTATAAGATTCCTCCCACATTGTGACTGACAAAACATCAGTAAGATGTATTAGTGTTGCTTACCAGTTATGTCTGAAAACCCAGACATCAGCAAGAAAGCAATACTCACCTCCTGCTTTAGGTGATAAACTTCCCAGGTAACAAATACTCCTCTCAACATATGCCATTCTCTGTGCATCACAGAGCTCTGATATTAACTTGGCTTTCTGGGGACTACAACGAAGAGCAAGAACAGCCCCAGAACTCCTCTAATCTGTGCTAGCAACCAAACTACCTCATCTACTACTGCCTCTTCTGTGATAAGTCTGACGTAACGACATCATAACCCAGAGGGCAGAGACCCTTTTATTCAACAAACACAGAAAATCTCTTCTGCCTTTACTTTTTTCAATCTGTTCACATTTTTCTGTCACTGCTGTTAAGCAAATGTTTCTTGTCTGGGGGTAGTTGAAAGATCCACTCTGCTGCAAAAGCATCCTGCCTAAATAGGCTTTATTTCCTCAAAGCAAATAATCATTATTTGGGAACCAGCAAAGGCCCTTGCTCCACTAACTATCAAACCCTACAGCTGACCCCTTGGAGAAAGCTGTCCAAAGGGGAAGAAGTCTTTCCACTTGAGACAAGCAGAGACCAGGGCAGACAGCTGGCCAAGGAGACAGAATATTTTAAGTAAGAGAATTATCTCCTTAGCACTGACTCACAACACTTAGAGGGCAGCAAGAGGCTGGTTTGCAATGCCAGACTCCCATCTCTCCTTCCATGCTTTGATGATGAGTCAGCAGTCTGATTTTCAGTCAACACAGCTGAAGTGTTTCTTCTTTACTGCCCCCCATGATGCTCTGGAACAGAGTCAGAGTCAGCTGCTCTGGGATGAGGCAACAGCCAGCACATTCATCCTACATCTGGAGAAGGAAGAAGTCACACAGCATCAGCTTCAGTTAGTGGCATTCCTAACAGGCAGGTTTGGCCATGCCTCAGGGAGGACTGGTTTGATAGCACAGCTCCTGGGGCAACAGGCTATGGACACAAATGTAGATGGGGAGAGGGTCATATGGAGCAGTGCTCAGTAATCCTTCACAGCAACAGAGGTTTCCAGCCTGGAGGTTTCTCACTTCAGGTGTCTGCCCTTTTTGTTCACCTTTGTGGCCTCCGTCACAGCTTCCACAGAGGCAGACTTGGCTAAAAAAAGTCATCCCCATGGGACTTCCTACCTTCATAACTCCATGCCAGCAGTATCTTAAATTGTTTCCTTCTGGAGATATTTTCTTCACAGTCTTCATTCAATACTTAAATACACCCCCAGCTTCAGCCACAGGGGAGCTCAACTGAAAGGCTAACTCATGTCCATAGCATTGACACCCAGTATTTTGAGGAGTGCTTGAGCTGATCTCCACACTGCCTTCCCTAGCACAATGGGTCCCCAGCCCACCTCTGCAGTAAGCAAACCACTTTCCCCCTCTCATTTTCATAGTAACTTAATTCTCTGTTGCAGTTTGGAAAGGTAGCCTGAAGACAGCTAAATAAGTTAGAATATGCTTTAAAGATTCAAATCAGTATGTCACCTTTTCAGGTATGGACCTGAGGATCTCCAAAGGGAGCAGACTACAGTTCCTCTCCCACCACCACTTTCTAATGAGGTTCTGCGAACTATTCCCAGCATCATGATACATAGTCATTGATTACACAGGAATTAATTATGAAAGTCACATTCTTGGAGGTATACATTTAGAAGAGAGTTTGCCATTTCCCCCACCCTGCCATTCACAGTTTCCTTCCATATCTTCCACATGTTGGACATACTCAGAACTCCCAATTAGAGACATAGGAACGGACATTTCGATTTTACTGAAAACCTCCAAGTCAGTTTTCATCCCAAATTAGAGAAGTTTCATTTTTCAACAATTAAATTACCATCTCAGGAAAATGTCTGTTTGAGTCAAAAAAATCATTCTATTTCAATAAAATTGAGAAGACTTGTTCAAACAATGGTGTTTTGAAGTTTGATAATACTAGTGAAAACATTATTCTGAAAGGAAATCCTTGATCTTCATTTGCTTATATGACAGAGCTACACCGATGCCAGCATTTTACCATAAAGGTTTCAAATTTGTTAAAACAAATTTTCTTTGTGTGGAAACTTTCTGTCAGAAGGCTTCCTACCACATCTGCTCTCAAGAGCCTGCCTGCCTCCCTAGCTGTCATCACAAGCCTCTGTTGAGCAATGCACCCTGTGAAGAGGAGTCAGTAGATTGCAGACATGACTACTAGTGATCAACATCTTCATACTGCTAAGAGAGCATTGTTTACATGTCAACAAATGTTCAGCAATACATGCTTTATATTCCTTAAAACTGACTCCAGCTTCTCATCCTTGCCTATGCCTTCAGCCTCATTTTTGCACGGTTTCCCCACCTCATGATGATTTTAGATCAACCAATGAAGGAAAAAAAAAAAACTTAAGACTGTATATACATCACTTATAAAGCTTCCAATCTCAGTTTCTACTAGCCATACTTCAGGGTGGTAATTATCTGGGCAACACTTCCACTGAAGCCACGAATTTGCTGCCCTGGGGGTTTCAGCCAGGTGAGGAGTACTCTCTCTCTGTCATATTTCCACCCAGCTTTTTGAGAGAGATACTTAACATTTAATAAATGGTTGACTTTTTGTAACTTAGGACTAGAACCAGCAAAAGCTTCACTCATACAAGCAGTTCCCACTTAGTAAACCATTGGCACTATGCACATGAATAATAACCGCTCCTGTAACCAATGCTCTTCCACATGGAACCAGGGAATCTGTGGTAAAATGTATTTGCATGAGAGCAGGCACAAAACCCACACCCTGGGACAAGTCCTTAAAATAACTATGTTCAAAGAATTTATGGCAGATACCACTGTTCTACTCTCCTGTATTTATAGAGAATGAAATACTTCCAAGAGGTAGATTTCAGACACATGCACCAAAGAAATTAATTGCACTGGTAACTTTCCAGTGAGTGGAATTTGTTATGTTTGTTCAAAAGTAGCAATCCAGCGGAGAAAATGTAGCCTTGATATTTTACTTGCATAATCAGCAAATGAGCCGGAAAGAATGTCAAAGCAAAAAAACAAAGGGTTGGCTAGGAAAAAAGAAATACACAGATTTAGTGACAGTAATGTTAAGATTGGGATAATCCAAAAAGTGGAAGGAAAATGAGGATTATTGGGCCACAGTCTCCAGTCTTTTCTGCTTGTGCTGTTGATGTGGTACAAAGATGATGGATTTCAGCCACTGTTTGGAAAATGAAATATCCAGTGTTGGGTGTATAGCCAGAGGCAGTAATAGGGAGAGGGGATAATATGGTGGATCAGAATGGCCCAATCTTCCAGTTACCTACTGGTAGGAAGATTTTACAGTTTGCCATCACTGCAGAAATAGTGCAAGCTCTAAGTCTGTCTGTTATTCCATTCCAGCTACTGCCTGTACTCAAGATACTCTGACTCTCAACACAGACTGGGCTCTCAGCTAGTTATAAAAAAGTAGTACTTAGTTATTTCAAGTTTGTAACCTCCCCAAGTTGTGAGCTGAATGCTGCTTTAGATAGCATAAAGCTGATAACCCACCACCACCATCCTAGCAGCAGGTCAAAGGATTCACTTTTCCACAGGAGAGAAATGCAGGGTAAAGCCCAAAGGCATTGATGGTTGCAGCTGACTAAAGTGCAAGAATTTGGATTTGCACGTGCAGTAATAAAAGTACCAATATGATATTTCAGTTTAAATAGATGACACTTAACGTGACAATGGTTCACACTTCACTTCTTGAGTCCTCAGCCAGCCAGCCTTACCAGAATTGGAGAAGACAGGAACAAGGCAGGGGGAGGCCAGAAGTCTCCAAGAGGGATCCTACACCTTTGTGGCAGACGGGAGGTATCAGAGTTGGTGGTTTAGGTTGTACTATAGCACTTCACCAAAATCTATTAATTCAGGGGTAAACTTCCCATCAGCTTATATGACCACAACCATAGGCAAATTGGACATTAACTTGGACAAGACTTTGCACCACAGCTCCTTGTTCACAGATACTCCAGACAGAGATTATCCAGTTCATCCCACACTTAAAACATGCCTTGTAGGCTGACAACATACCTTAGAGGACCAATGCTGCTCTTTCACTGGGAGAAGTGGGATGGACAAGGGGTGGGAGCACTAGATGCATGGAGAAAGGATACATTGCCTTTGCACTCTTCTTTGCACTCTTCTCTCACACTTAAAGGAGAATGGCTGTTTCTGACAATTGGCCAACCACCATCTGTTTCAAAGGCATCAGCAAAAGGCTAAGGAGCAAGCTTGCCTCAAATGAACATCTGTTTCTAACAAAAGCTGACAGAAATCCAAGCGCCCTCAAGACCAAAGTAGTACCTGGCTTTTAGAAACTGGCATGCAGAAGAAAATACATTTTGTATGGAACATCAAGAGCACCAGAAAACCTTCCTACTTTCCTTGGTTGTAAAACTATTGAAACAAAGACAGGAACTTTTTAAGGGCTTTACAGGAATTAGTAGTACCAGCATTATCTGCATTTTTAAGAGAGTATTCACAAGTATTGTCTTCCCAGACCATTATCTATTTAAGTTTAACATATAGCATTCCCAAAACAGACTGTTGTTAACAACAGGATTAAGAAGTAATAGTGTTTTATATTAATACCTTACTCTGACTGTTCCCCTGGGACTAGGAGTGTAAGAAATGGGTGGGTCTATGTGTGGAAGACAGCAGCTATGAAAGGATTCCTCTAACCCTTAACTGCTTGCAGCTGCTATCTGTGCCATACTCCATAAACAAGCCAGGCTTTGTCTCAGGCTGTGTTTCTGTGCATTGCTCAGCAAAGAGGGAAATATCACTCTGTCTAGACCTCCTTACAAAAGCACTTTCAATGTTTTCTGAAGAAATATTAACACTTCCCCAAATAAGAAAACAAGACTTTTACCATTTTCATATGAGAACAAAGAAGTGGTTTTAAAATGAAAACAACACTAGACTTGGGATAATTGACAAAATACAGTAAACTCCTATTTACACCCTACAGATTTTATTCTTAAATTTGTTTCCTTGTCATAAAGGCCACAAAACTGAAGCAAAATTTATTTTTTAGGACAAAGAGTAGATTTTTATTTCTCTTTTGTTTGCTAATAGGAAGTTTTCAAACACTGTCTGAAGTGCACAGAGAAAACTACTCAATGGAGTATTTACCTTAGCCTGGGAAAAAACAAGAAAAAAAAACAGTATTTGTGATGCTATTTCTCAAGAACATCATGGGCAATGCCTCAGGTGAATCAGTATCACCTCTTCATCATGGTCAATCATTCACTGTCCATTTGCTCATTTCCCTCACACATGAAGAGATGCTGTTGTTAAGCTTCTTTACTATGAACGGCCTCAATTTCTCCACATGACGATATGGACAGCTATTTGAGAATACCTGTATTTCTACTGCTACATCTTCTTTTTCACTTATTTGCACATCAGCATCAAGAATAGTTGTCTTACCTGTAAATCTCAGTGAACCAGACTGAAAAAAACACAAAGAATATCCACAATTTGGTAAATGAAAAGCATTACCTGCTGCACACATTGCAGTTGTTCTCTCCACTCAGTCACAGAACTGCAACAGACCACTTGCCAGCATTAAGTGCAAGTTCATGTACAGGAAAGCACAACGCTGAAAGAGAGCACGCACACACACACACACACACACACACACAAAAATGTTAAATCATCTTCATGCCTGGTCTTTCAGGGGGTTTTCTAGCCAGTCTCACACTTCAGAGCTACTCAAAGCAAGCAGGGACAAAAGGAGTACAAGGGTTTATTCCAGTCACTGGTGGTTAGTAGGAGCAGAAAGCACAAGCAGCACTGAAAGCTGCAAGAGGTTGACTATTGCTCATTTTAAACATCCTCCTCCGCAAAAGGAAGTCAGCTCAACTATCCATGAGGCTTTTTAGCTTTTAAAGGTAGTGGGGCCTAATTAGAATGGAGCAAAATCGTTAGCATCTAGAACTTCCCCTTCACACACAGGCACATCACCCTTCTAACAGCATATTTCTTCTTCAGAAAAGGACAGTCCTATATAACAAATTTTCCCACTTTTGAGCTTGGAGGAAGCTTCATGCAAAGTTGAGTCAAGCAATAGAAAACCAACTAGAAGGGACAGCATAGCATAACCCAGGAATACCCCTTCCAAACAGCAGAGAGCCAACACCCACTACAAGCTTTGCACCTCCAGAGACATCTAGTAGAGACCCTCCCTTATAAAGCACCACCCAAAGAGCTTCTGCTCCATTTAAAGGCGTACAAGCAGCAATCACTTGGTGCATGCCATGGAACCCCCCTGCAGTCCTCTTCCTCCCCTCCAGTTACTACCCCAGTAATGAGCTTGCTCTGCTAATGAGCATCAGCCTTCTGCTGCAGCTAGTCACAAATGCTGGGCTCCTGGCTGATAGGAGCTGAGGTTTTTTTCCCCCTTCCTTTTCAAACAACTAAAAAGATCCTGTAAATTCAAAGCTTAATTTTGTTCAAATTTTGCTCAGCACATGCTATAACTATGTATTCCAGAGGAAAGGAGTCAGTCCCTCTTGTACAGCCCTCCCTTTGGCTGTGCTGCCTAAGCCCCCTGCCAGGCACAGAGCCTGCGTCACTGCTGCACAGGGCTTTGTCCACCTAAATTGTATAATGTGGGCTTGACAGAAATCAGCATTTTCCATCAAAACTCTGCTTTGATCAGAAATTTCCAGCCAGTTTTCCTGTACCCTGAATATATTAGAAGCAAATGATCATAACAGGAAGGGGCTTTCAGTTTCAAATAAACTCCTCATCCAATTCAACGATTATATTTACCAAGCTATCCTATTTATTTTTAATCCAATTTATTTATTTATTTCTAATCCAATCCTTTAGAAACATCAGCATTTCTCTTATTTCTATTATAAGCCATTTTTAATCTTATTTTAATGACTACTCAGTTACAGGAAGGGTGTGGCCAAATTAAATTTTAATTTGTGAACTGACATCCCTCATTTACGAAAGAAAACAGCCATACAGCCATCTTTTTCACTATCCCTCCACTAAGAAAAGCTCGAAAAGAGAAATTCACCAGGAAAATGTATGACAAACAGCTTTATTAGTTCTCCTGCACACTTCCAACCATCACTCTTTAAGCAGCATGTCCTGCTCCCAGGGAGTTGAATGGCAAAACTCGCCCTGGTTCAGTGGAGCAGAGGGTGATTACACGGCTGGAAGGGAATGGCAGATGAGATTTCCAGGTTACTGGTCCAGGAGCATCCCACATCATCCGCTACACAGATGTGTCCAGATGTGGGGGTGACAGCCTCCTGCTCAAGGGCAGTCACATCTTACACAAATACGGATCCCAGGTAGGGCAGGGCATGGCAGCAGAGCCTAGCTCCGGAGGCTGGGAATACCAAACAAGGACCGCTCTCTCCTCCGTTAGCAGCTATATCATGATCTTTTTTTGCACAGCCTCAGAGGGAAGCGTTAGCGTTTTGACCAAAGCAGCTGCTACCTCTGAAGAGCAATAGCTCAAGAGAACCCACACAATTCATGACTGTGGCCTTGTCAGTGAAGGTATCAAGGTCTCACCTCTTTCTCATGTAACCAACAAAGTATCCCATTCCCTTAAGGAAAGGATCAGATGGTGGGGCAAACAGCAGGTAAAGCCTAAGTATCTGGAGATTTTCCAGGGTCAATAGATGATGGAAGCTGTAGAGGGTTTTTTTTTTGTTTTTAATCTACAGATAAAAATAATGCTATAAGAATGGCCAAACGAAGGTTGCACACAACGCCCATCCCATGCCTGCACGTACAAAAGGGCTTTGAAAGAAAAATGTAGATCTGCAGATCTGCAGTAATGATTGTTTCCAGAAGAACGTAGGAAATCCTCACCAGAGAGAGGACTGAGACCAGTGACTCATCTGGTGCAAGGCAAAATGGCTATTCCATAGTTCACAGAAGCATAGAATCATTTAGGTTGGAAAAGACCTTTAAGATCATAGAATCCAGCCCGTTATTACAGACTCTTGCCTCCTGCAAAAAGCAAACCCTATGAATCCCCATCTCCTCTTCAGCAGAAAAAACAGACTCAGCTATTCGCTTTTCAGGACTCTGGCATAAGGAAGTGGGAAGCAGAACCATGATCTTTTTTCGGCACCTCCAGCAGGCTTCTGCCTTCGGCATCTTTGCCTGCACTCAGACCTAGATCTGGAGGAACTTGTTGGCTTCAACTTCCCTCAAGCTGTCCAAGTCTTCTAGCCACAGGGTATCAGGTGCCTGCAAGTCAGATTGCACATATCAGCTCAGTTCTTCAGCCTTATTTCTGCGTATTTTTCAACAGATGATTGACACAGAGTGGAAAAAAGAGGATCCTCAATACTGGACTGCTTTGCCAGTAGTAGTTGACTTTCCCTTTGATGACTGGATAGCTTGCAAACATCTTCAAAGGGTGTTCCGCAATGAGCCAGTGATGTCACAAGTCATAGCATCAGGGTCACAGGCCAAGATGGGTTTGAAGGCACTTCTGGAGGTCATCTGGTGCAACATGCTTCCTCTTCAGAGGAGGGACAGTTTTGATCAGGCTGTTCAAGACCTTGTCTAGGCAAGTTTTTAATATCTCTAAAGCCACTTGAGCTATTTCAGGAAGAACAAAGAGACCTCAGAGTTAATCCAGGGAGGCAGCAGAATAAGTCAGTTGATGGGAAGGTAGAGGGAAATGGAGTGAAGTGTATATATGGAAACATATTTTTTTCTATCAATCATACCCAGCATAATGGCCATGAAATCGTTTCCTGTGAGTTCATAGATTCATGGAGTTCCTGTGGCACATCACGTCTGGGCCTCCATAGCATTATAATCCAAGATTCTCCAAAGACCTCTGCTGTGCCGTCAACACCTTTAATTTTACCATTAATCTCAATTTATTTGGCATTTTTCTTAACAGCTCGGCTTCTAAAGACATAGAGCAGTAGAACAATGTCGACTTTCATGGTAAAAAAACCCCTGCTAGATTGTAGAGGAAAGCAGAACAGAGAACCTTACAAATTCAAAGGCCACAAGTCAAAAGCAGGCTCAATTAATTTTACTAGTTCAACACGCAGTGAAAGCTGGTTTGCTACTGAGCCACATCGGATATGTGGATTCTCAATCATTTCCCCATTAGTGAAGCTTTCATAACATCTCTCCTGGGCACATTCAGACCTACTCACGCCTGAACTCACACTTCAATCTTTCCTTTCGGTCACAAGATCTCTCTCTCTCCTACTCAACAATTTATTGCTGACACTTACAGAAACAAAATTATCTTTGACATTTCTACCCTTCTGGTGAAGTTGGTTGACATTAGTCAGTGAGTTCAGAAGTTGAGGGGAGAGGAGTATGGTTCTATAAGGAAATAAGGCATAGGCAACACAGCTAAAATGATCTCACAATTTGTAAACCAACCTCGTCTCTCTCAGGGATATGACTCCCTCTTTAAATGCCTGTCCTTGCAAGGTAGGAAGACTCAAAGCAAGGCTACAGCTGAGAGCAGAAATTATCACAAGGAGGCTCAAACATGCAACATGTTATGTTTTAGTATTATGGTATGGGTATATAGGCAGATAATACCATGTTTTCTCCTAGGAAGTGGGAGGCATGGAAAACGGCTCCTGAGAGCATGACAACTTGTTCAATACATTAAGTACAGACATACTATAAAAGCAGATCACCCCATGTATTATTGAATTAAAAAATAAATATTGCAATGATTTATATACCGGTTTCCTGCTGCTGAAGAGACACTTGGGACTAGCTTTCCAAGGAAGCAGCGTTTCACAAGCAGCTATCTAATTCTAGCTGGTGTGTCATGTTTTAAAACAATACCTTTTTCAGAGCGTTGGGCTCACCACTCATTTGTCTCAATAAAATTCCCTACAAATCTTTCCCCCTTTTTCTTTCTGCTACCAATTCTGCCCTTCGTGTCTGAATGATGTTTCTCTACAAAGAATGATAAACCCAGTCTTTTCTCTGAGCACCTTACTCTTTTTCTAATAAAACCCTACTTGTTTCTATTAATCAAGAGCTACCTAATTAAGCACTCTGTTTAGTGTCCTGTGGTTGGAAAGCAAGATATTATTGCCTGTTTTTTTCCCTTCCAGCAATTTTGCCCATCTTCACCCATGGAAAGTGTTTAGCATTTGTCCTTATCTTGATCCTGCCTTTTGAAATCATTTCTGCCTTGTAAAAGACAAATTCCCAAATCCTTGCTCTCAGAAACTTGTAAGGATCCCAAATCCATGAACAGAACAATCTCTTGCTGCAAGAAATGTGAGTAAATCTCCCCCATTTTCAGACACATTGACTGGTTTTATACTTCTAACAATTCATCCAGCGTTTAATCCAATTAAGAGTCACTCCCTGGATTTTAAAGATTTCCAGTGTACTCATCTCATCCCACCGCTCCGATCTCATGTTAACTTGGTCCCCGAGAGACTCATCTTATCACTTTAATTTGTACTTCTGCTCTGCCTAATTCACCCCAGTGGAGGACTGTTATTTCATTTGTGTGGGTCTATCTCTTCAGGATTCTTCCTCCTGTTATTGAATCACTTCCTCTACAACAAACTCTTTTTTTAAATTAGGCTATGTAAGAACTGATGGTAAAGCATTTTACAACATGCTCTTAAAAAGACCCACAGGGGAAAAAAATGTTGTATGACAGTATTTCTGAATGTGAGTTGCTTGTGAGCTATTCAGCAAGGGCTCCATTTAGAAATCATGTTAATGAAACCACCCAACTTCATAAAGACAGTTTTTGAGGAATTAAGTAGATCTTTGGTGGTCAAGACCAGCTGAATGTATTCCAGCCTTAGAATAGTGAGTATGCTGTGTAAATGGCCTCTGAACTGCTAAATTACACAGCATTGTTTTTACTGAATGATTAAAACACTCCAACACCCACAAAGAACCTCCAAAACAGCTGAGCAAATGCTTTCAGAGGGTGTCACACTTTTTCCTTTCCATATTTAAGACATGTTTTTTTTCCTGAATAAACTGTTGTAAATAAAAATGATTGGACAGATGTTTGCAGAAAACAAAGAAAAGGGGTCACAAAACCCATCAAAGCAAAATCAGCCCTGTTTTGAGCTGGAGAAATGGCTCACAGTTGCTTTTAAAAAATAAATGCAGATTCATCCATCTTTATCAGCGAGTCACAACCCATGTTCATTGTACACAGTCTTCCAAACAGAGTGAAGACCAACGTAATAACCATGCAACACCGTGCCATCACCCAGAGAAGGTGAATGCAGAGAAAAGAATAACACTAGAATAGAAAGGCGAGAAATCCTTCTAAAAACAAAGCACATCATTAAAGGAGAAAAAAAGTCCCATTAAACATACATTCTCTAATATCTGAGACAGCAATGTTCACTTTTATCTTATGCTAGCACCATGAGGCCTAAAATGATGATCAAGAACTCTAATGCATGATGTTTTGTAAAACAAACTATAAGAGAGTCTTTGCCTTGAAGTATTTACTGCTTCAGCATGGAAGGCAAGAGGCAGAGGAAAAGAAAATCAAGGCACTAAAGAGTTTTAGCAGAGGGAATGGGAACAGCACAGATTCCCCTGACACCAGTTAAATGTTCAGTGCAACAACTCCCTAGTCTATTGTTTCCCTGAGGGAAGACTAGATCTCTGTCATTTAAGAAGTGTTCATAATTTAAAACTATTTTTACTACAAAGTCTGAAGTGCTATTTTGTAAAACCATCAGTCCCAGTCTCTCACCAGCGATGTCTTACTGTCAATAAGGACAGTAAGAAAGGTAGCAGGAAAGAAGTAAAGAGAGGCTATCAGGAGTGGCCTGATAAAGCTGCATTCCTGTGGTAACAGGGACTAAGGTCTTCCAAAATGATCAGGTCCACGGATCAGGACAAGATTGCCAGCTGAGCTATCCTGAGATGGGAATCAGTGCCACGATGAAATGACCTTGGTCATGCCACCACATAGTTGCAGTTCTCAGCTATCTTTCATCACCATTTACAACCTGACATCAGGGCAGGGCTTTCCATATCTGCCTGTTACTGGAAACACTTTGCATTCATGCAGCACTCAAAACAGGGCTATGGAGGAGAGTGAGGACATTTTGGAAAAAATAAATCAAGTTCCAGGACATGATATATGCCTCAACATAGGATACACAAACGGTCCTCTTCCCTATCCCAACCAGAGGATACAAATAATCAGCTGTTGCAGCACTGCATCACGTTGTTGTGATACGTGTTGGGCAATAAGACACTCATGTAAAAGGAACCTTTCAAAGTTATGATGCCAGCTTTCACCAGGGTCAGTCTAGGGGGTGAACAAAGATCACTTCAGAGAAGGCAGGTCCTGGCTGAAAACAGGAAAAGTTAATTCAGACAGTGTCAGTCGCCTCCATCAACTCCAACTGGTGCCCACCAGAACAGATCTGTGAAAGTGAACTGGCACCAGTTGAACATCTTGATGCTAAATACCTGAATTCGAAGAAATAGAAGTGAAGGGAATTTTGGTATTCACATGCCAAGCATGAAAATAACCCCTCTTCGTACCTATACACAGCAACAATGCCCCACTCTAAAAAACAGGGCCAACACTGAGTTGTGTCAACATATGACTCAGAAGAGGAGGAGTAGAAGATGGAAAAACAGGCCAAAGAAAGGCAGGACTGCTGGAAGAAAAGCAAACAAAAAACATCAGTCAAAGCAGCTGTGTTCTGAAGGGAGAGTGCACAACTCGCAAATATGTTAAATTAAGGGGAAATTCACCTTTCATACTTCCTAATACTTATAACAAGCCCGTCTCACATTCTCAGAGGGGACAGAGGAATGAAAGACATACTTTGGGATAATTAAGCAAACACAGGATGATTAAGAAGGTAAAGTTGCTCTCCCTTCAATCCAAACCACCATTACCACCACCCCAGCTCAGAGCACATTCCATCCTTATTTTTCAAATCAGCCCACTCCTGAGCTGCCAGCTGCTTCCCTAAGTGGGGAATATAGCAGGATTGCAAGCAAGTGTGACAGAAGTCCAACCATGCATGAAATACATCAGGAGCTGATAAACCCCATACAGGTATTTACAATAAAATGTTTCAAGGGAAGCAGCCCCATCCTACATATACATGTACATCCTACTCCTATTTAATAGAGCAGGGCTCCTATTTAATAGAGCAGGCAAACAATAATTGTTTGTTCTGATGCAAAGATCCTGAAAAAACAGAGGAAAGAGGCAGTTGCTTTTATTTGGTGGCCTCCCCAAGACTGTAACGCAGAAGAAACATTTAAGAGACATCAGGGACATACCTGGGCAGAAAGGCGAAGTGAGCCCTCTCATTGGAATTTCTTGCATATCAGTGAGGTTTAGTACAGACCTGTGTTTGAGCTAATAAACCAGCAATCTGACTTTCTGATCAGAGCAGATCAGAGCCTGATCAGAGCAGGCTTGCATCCGAGGCATTTCAAAAGTCCTGCAATTTCAGCATTTATTTTCATTCCAAATTAAACAGGAATATTACTTTTCAAGATTCTGAAAAAAACAGAAGTAACCTGACCCATGTTTCATGGGGTATTTGATATCATAAATGCTGGATCTGATTGTCTATCAATCAATTTTGTGGACATTTTGTTTACATTTACAAAGTTTTGACTTTGAGGATACAGTACCTTCCAACAGAAAAATGTTCCATCAGGGCATTTGAGTCCCACAGATTCTCACCCAGGAGTGCACTCAATACCCAAGCACACTTGGATCATGAAAGAATTAAAAGCAATAGCTATAAAATTAAAGAAAAATAAAGAAAGAGACACATAAGAGAGATACAAGCCATTGCACAGAACTTTGGGTGATTGTCACCTAGTGACAGGGACATAGGATAAAGTCCACTGAGGAGGCAGAAAGCCTCAATGGAAGGGGATCCTCCTGGTTCTCACAGGAGGCATGACTCTACAGCATTGACCGTATCTCATCATTAAAAACCCCATCGCACTTGCCACAAGAGTAGGAGTGATAGCCCACAGCCCTGGCTCAGTTTCAAATGGGATTTCGCCTGCTTATAATTTCACTTGTGGTTTCAACCAGGAAAGTTGCTGTTTCCCTCGTTCTCGTAAATGCTGTTATGCATGGATGGTGTGCGGATATGTCGCTTCATTCCTCCCGATCATGGCTACTTTCTCCTGAGTCATTATTTCCCTTGAATAAGCATTTCCACTGAATAATTATTCTAGTGAATAATTAAAAGCACTTCAGGATCTTACAGGATGGAGCTGTCTCTGATCAAAACATATTGTGGAGCACATCTCCCATCCCAACTGTGGAACAGCTGCAATAGCTGTACCCTTGGCCTCTCTCCTGAACCATTCATTTTGAGCGTGTTTCAGAGTTGCCTATGGTAAAAATAAAGCTCTCTAACAGCTTATGAATAGCTAGGTCCTCAGCACAAGCCTTTCTGAGGATTTCCACCCACACTGTGTCAGGGAGAGTGTCTCCTCTGGAATCAATTAAATTACACCAAACTGCACCAGCTAAAGACCTACTTGGGTTATTCTCATTCCTTCGTCTCACCCCAGCTCTGCAGCAAGAGGAGTTCATGCCTCCACAAATGTTCTTCATCACACTCTCCGCAAAGTATGTCTCTTTGACTGTTTTGCCCTGCTTTGTCTACACAACATGCTGGCTGTTGTAATATTGAGGTATTTGTATTACCAGGAAAAGTCTTGGGTGTGAAAGGAAATTTTAATTTCCTCTTTAGCTGAGCACTTTACAATATGTGTTTTAATAAAACAGAGAGAGTCAAATTATTTGCTTGTAAATGCCAATGCGCAAGAGAATTAATTAGGGCAACAGCAGCCTGGCTGTAGAGCCTCTCTTGAGGGGTTTCACATGCTCAGGACAGCCAAAGCATGGATTCCCTGAATAAATGTCTTCTAAAATTGCAAGCTTCAATCTCTATGGAAAAATTGCTGCTTTTGAAATCAGACTCATGATACACCAAGGGCCAAGTTTATCTATGTTCTTACAGTATCACCCACCAGCCCTGAAATCAATGAAGATCCTGATATCAAAGAGGTGTGACTGCCAATGTGTCCAGCGTATTCTGTAACCTGGGGGAGATTACATTATATTTTTTTATAGCTCCCAGCAGGAATAAATCTTGAGGGGTATTAGGCAAGATGGCATAAAAGTCCTGCTAATCTGCTCCTCCAGAGATTGGGTTTAGGCCAGTAACAAAAGGTTTAGTAAAAGAAAGAAAAAATGTAGAGGACAATCAGCTGTATAAGCTTAGATCCGATAAATACCCTGGGTGTTTAATTGTGCATCGTTTTACATGCTGTAATTCCTTCACCAACACCTCTGTGCAGCTCAAAATGCTGTCAGTCACCTTAAGCTTTCGCAAATCCTTCAGCCGACTGTAGGAGTGAGACATACTTTCTTTGTCTCTCAGAGCTCAGTATAACCTCTGGCACATCCTCCAAAATTGAAAGTCAGGATACAAAATTAGGAGAGAGTGCGGGACGGTGTGATACGCAGGATGAGTGTGGCTCCAGAGAAGGGAAGGGGAATAAGCAGGTTCTCATGCTCAAAGGTGGCTGGTCAGAGCATGAAGACGTATCCCTGGAGGCAGCCTGGGTGCACGAGAAGAACCCATGGGGTTCCTAGAAGCTGAGCATGCTCACCAGAAAAAGCACCACCATTACAAAACCTGCAATTTCCATCGTACCAGGGTAGCAAAAAACTGAACAAATGAGGCAGTAGCTTCACTCCATGCAAACCCTCTCTGAGTCAGCTTTCCTACCAAAGGCAGGCCTGAGTGTTTCTCTTGCCGCAGTCTCCTTCCCAGCAAGTGCAACATTCTTGAGAATATCTTGATTTTTGCTGACATTAATTCCCTGCAAAGTCAGAAGAAGAAATCACACACTCAGTGCTATTGGTGGCTGTGGGTACTGGGGAAGTCTAGTTTCTATAATGGAGGAGACTGGTATAAACTCCAGCAAGTGAATGTAGTTACCCCATTGAATACGTACCAAATAATCTCTCGTTTTTCATGGGCTGCAATATAGAGAGTGTGGTTAAACCAGCAGCGTGGCTGGGTCTATGTTTAAAAGCTGGTTGACAGAAGAACATCAGTCCTCAGTACACTTCTGGGAATGCAGACACAACTAGTAGGAATATAAAGCGAAGGAAAAAAAAAACCTCCTTCTGATTCATGAAAGTGAGAAAACAATTGCCTGCCCTACCTGCCTGCCGGCAACGGATTTTTCCACGAGACTGCTATTCTAGGCTCTGCCAACAACATGAGTCTGTGAAGCTCTTCCAATATGATTCACCCCAGTTTGTTTTCAAACACACACGTATACAGAAACGCATGTACGTGAGGCACGTAAACTGCAGTTTGCGTTAGGAGCAGAATAGCTGTTTTTATACAGCTCAGCCAGTAAGAAAGGAATTTTTGTCGAAAGTTGTTCCATCTGTTACTCTGTATGTAAACTTTATAAACATTTCTTGGGATGCTACATACACAGCAAGTAATCAGAATGCATGGAAAAAAGAAACATTTGCCACATAATCCAGTTTCCATTTCTCTTTTGCTGCTGCACGTTATTAGCACATTGAACATAACTGCTAGCACTCACTTATAAAGACTGTGAATAAATCACTTGTCTGATCTCTTTCAAAAATCAAAAGAAAGAAGAGATAAGGTAGGATAAGGATCACATTAAATACGATTATGTTTAGAATTTCTTCAGTCCTGAATGCTCTTTTTTCAGAGACTGACTTTAAGCTAAATATTCAAATTATTCCAATTAAAACATGGTTCCCTAGTACAGCTGTCAAGAATAAATAGAATGTAACTAGGACATTTGCATGTGGCCAAAAGTCACCAAAACTTCCAAGAATTTCAAGGACTGTCAGAATACAAAGTGACCTTGACAGCACCTCTGAAATCAAGAACATAAAATCTGATAGAGACAAGTGGAGATTGCCCAGTGATAAAGGGAGCTTATGTAATTCAGCAGCAGAACTCTAGCAGAGAATTAAGGGATAAGGAAAACTTCAGATTATAAAAAAATCAGTGAGATGCTGTTGCCAAAAATTACAATTCTCATTTTGGGCTGTAGGAATGGAGAACAGCAGTAGAATAGTGTAGCTAAGACTCAGAGGATGATTCCTATGCTCTGCCTGATCAGCTGTGATGCCACTGCTGCTATTCTTTCAACATTCCTTTCAACAAGTTGGCTAGGGACAAATTGGAAAGAGTCTAGAAGGGAGCAGCTGGAAAGATATAAAAGGTGATCAGACATGAACTATGAACCAGCTTTTACCTGGGGAAGGAAGGAAGGGAAGGAAGGAAGGTAAGAAAGAAGGCAGGAAGGCAAGAAGGAAGGAAGGAAGGAAGGAAGGAAGGAAGGAAGGAGAAGGAGAAGGAGAAGGAGAAGGAGAAGGAGAAGGAGAAGGAGAAGGAGAAGGAGAAGGAGAAAGAGAAGGAGAAGGAGAAGGAGAAAGAGAAAGAGAAAGAGAGAAAGAGAAAGAGAAAGAGAAAGAGAAAGAGAAAGAGAAAGAGAAAGAGAAAGAGAAAGAGAAAGAGAAAGAGAAAGAGAAAGAATCACCAAACCAGTGCCCTAAAGCACGTACACAGACATCTTTAAGAAAAAGCTGCTGGGGAACATCAACAAGGAGAAGAGTTTAGTAGTTTTCAGCTATGGTAGTTTAAGAAAAACTTTCTGAACTAGGAAGGTGCAGCCCCAAGAAGGGTTATTGAAGCAAACTCCTTCACAGGAGGGGCTAGAGTCAAGGTCAGGCCAACGTCTGCTGGAATAGTCTACACCTCTGGCATATTCAAGCCCAGGATTGGAGCATGCAATCTTTTGCATCCTGTAAGGTTACTTTCCAATGATTACAAGTGCTCGTAGTAAACAAGCCTACGTCCAATTTCTCTTTGCAGTCAAGATGATTAATAGCTGAAGTGTTGAACTTCTTAGAACTGATGGAGTTCTGCCATGGACTTGAAAGTAGCCCAGATCTCAAACTTTGAATGCTAACATCTTCAATGTGAAGTTGAAGGACAATAACCAGTGAAATTCATGGGCTTAAGTTTTCTCTGCTACAGCCTCGCAAAGTACTTAGGTCCATCACATTGCAGGTCAGTTGTACTTCTCAGATACGGTTCACCAATATACATGAAATACAAGCTGTGACTCTTGTCCACCTATACACGCTTGCATTTCACCAGTGAAGCCCAGCATATGTTTAACTGGAGACAGAAATGACAGTTCTTGAAAAATAGTATATTTTTTTTGGAAATGCAGTGAGTTATTTTGAAGACTCAATTCATCTTCTGTGTTTGTTCTCACAGTAAGATTTTTATAAATCTAAATACACTAGAGACACTGAATGTTCTTTATCTTCCGTACAGTAATAGCTTCAAAACAAACTAGCATGCATTTGCATACACACAGACACATTAGCAGACTAAGTGGTTGACATTAGGATCTGCAGAGCGGAGATCTCCATCTTTTCTTTCGTTTATTGTACCTTCTGTCATTTCCACTTATGACATCCAAAACAGACAGCTGGTTTTATGGTCTTTTAATATACTTTGCAGGAAACAATCCTTGCATTGACATCTTTCTTTCCTGAATTCCCTCAGTATTGTTTTTCAAGACAGTATCAGTATCAGTATACAAACTAGAAACTTTCATGGATATCAAACTGGTTTATTTTTTCATTTATTATTAGAATTTGCCATGACATTTAAGTTGAAACATTTTTCTGACTTTTTTCTTTACATAAACAACACATCTAGTTTGTTCAAAAATAAAGACTTTTTTCCCTGCAAAGATGAACCTGAAAACTGATTTTCTCCCTGTAAACTTCCAGTTCTTCAAAGGGGAGGGCTCCCAAATTTTTCTGACTTGAAAAGAATTTGAGAATAAAAAAAGAGCACAGTTAGTATCATGCTATTCCATGTAGCACCTGACCTGAGGAAACCCTAGGGAAAAGCAGTCAGTGATTATTTGAGATACATTTGTTCCAGAAAGGGAAACAGGCTTTCAGAAGCATCTGGCCATGTGTGAATTCCTTTTGAACACAGGAGGACTAGTTCTTGCAATCAGAATATTTTAGTTCTTTAAAGAAAAATGAAATATATTTCTTAGTATTGCAGTTAGGTTGGGGACAATCTGCATGTACCAGAGAGGTGGTTAAGGGAGGATTCCTGGAAGAGGTATTTCTGCACAGGGATGACTGACAATACAAAATACACAAGGAGTCAAGGTATTTTACTGTAGTGGTAGTGGAGATGATTTAAGACAGATATGTGCAAGCCAAGGTTTGACATAAAGGCCTTTGGTCTTTTAAACAAAATGAAAACAGGCTATGATACCAGCATAAAAGATGGTGATTACTGTAGACCCACTATAAATTCACCTTTTGTCTAGCTTGGTCCTCTGCCATAATGTGTCACAAACCATCATAACGATGCCCCATAGCCTTCCTTGACATAGCATCCAAAAATGTCTTCCTTTGGAAGTATGCCTCCAAATTTCCATGTGTATACTGTTATTTTAATTCCAGAGCTCATCTTGAAGCCTTATAGTATTTTTCAGATGTCATGTAGCTGCATATAGGTAAGTATACACTATGTTAGGAGAAATCAGACTTGTTCTCAGGAAATAGGTTTTGCCAAGATCTAGCTGTCTACAAATATTAGAATCATAGAATAGAATCAGAATCGTTTAGGTTGGAAAAGACCTTTAAGATTATCAAGTCCAACCGTTAACCTAGCACTGCTAAGTCCACCACTAAACCATGTCCCGAAGCACCACGTCTACCCATCTTTTAAATACCTCCAGGGATGGGGACTCAACCACTTCCCTGGGCAGCCTGTTCCAGTGCCTGACTACCCTTTCAGTGAAGAAGTTTTTCCTAATATCCAACCTAAACCTCCCCAGGCGCAACCTGAGGCCATTTTGTCTTGTCCTGTCACTTGTTACTTGGGAGAAGAGACCGACCCCCACCTCTCTACAACTTCCTTTCAGGTAGTTGTAGAGAGCGATAAGGTCTTCCCTCAGCCTCCTCTTCTCCAGACTGAACAACCCCAGCTCCCTCAGCTGCTCCTCATAAGACTTGTGCTCCTTCACCAGCCTTGTTGCCCTTCTTTGGACACACTCCAGCACCTCAATGTCCTTCTTGTAGTGAGGGGCCCAACACTGAGCACAGTATTTGAGGTGCGGCCTCACCAGTGATAAGTACAAGGGGACGATCCCTTCCACGCTGGCCACACTATTCCTGATACAAGCCAAGATGCTATTGGCCTTCTTAGCCACCTGGGCACACTGCTGGCTCATATTCAGTCAGCTGTCGACCAACGACCCCAGGTCCTTTTCTGCTGGGCAGCTCTCCAGCCACTCTTCCCCAAGCCTGTAGCATTGCATGGGGTTGTTGTGACCCAAGTGCAAGACCTGGCACTGAGCCTTGTTGAACCTCATACATTTGGCCTCAGCCCATCGATCCAGCCTGTCCAGATCCCTCTGCAGGGCCTTCCTACCCTCCAGCAGATCAACACTCCCACCCAACTTGGTGTCATCTGCAAACTTACTGAGGGTGCACTCGATCCCCTCATCCAGATCGTTGATAAAGATATTAAACAGAACTGGCCCCAGTACTGAGCCCTGGGGAACACCACTTGTGACCAGCTGCCAACTGGATTGAACTTCATTTACCACAACTCTTTGGGCCCGGCCATCCAGCCAGTTTTTTAACCAGCGAAGAGTACACTCATCCAAGGGGGCTGGGTACCCTGAGAACAACTGGTCTGACTGTTAAAGACTGAGGCAAAGAAGGCATTAAGTACCTCAGCCTTTTCCTTGTCCTCTGTCACTATGTTTCCCTCTGCATCCAATAAAGGATGGAGATTCTCCTTAGCTCTCCTTTTGTTGCTAATGTGTTTGTAGAAACATTTTTTGTTGTCTCTTACAGCCGTAGCCAGTTTAAGTTCCAGCTGGGCTTTGGCCCTTCTAATCCTCTCCCTGCATAACCTCACGTCATCCTTGTAGTCCTCCTGAGTTGCCTGCCCCTTCTTCCAAAGGTTGTAAACTCTCCTTTTATTCCTGAGTTCCAGCTGAAGCTCTCTGCTCAGCCGGGCCCGGTCTTCTCCCCTGCTGAGTCGTCTTTTGGCACATGGGGACGGCCTGCTCCTGTGCCTTTAAGATTTCCTTCTTGAAGAATGTCCAGCCTTCCTGGGCTCCTTTGCCCTTCAGGACTGCCTCCCAAGGGACTCTGTCAACCAAGCTCCTGAACAGGCCAAAGTCTGCCCGCCTAAAGTCCAAGGTAGCAGTTCTGCTGACCCCTCTCCTTACTTCTCCAAGAATCAAAAACTCTATCATTTCATGATCACTATGACCAAGACAGCCTCCAACTGTCACATCACCCACCAGGCCTTCTCTGTTCACAAACAGGAGGTCCAGCGGGGCGCCTTCCCTAGAATAGGGAAAATACAAACCATGTTAGAAAGTGCCCACCAGAGTACCACAGAACAATAATACCACTGTTAGCAGATAAGAATAAACACCTTCTGTCTGTGTTTCACTGTCATAAAAACTACTGCTTCCTGCTCTGAGTCCACTGCAGCGAAAGGGAACATGTGCTAAAAATGTCACAACCTTAATTTTAAAAGAAGTTTTGCAATCCAATATAGCAGCAATTTTATTTCGAGAAGCATCTGGATTTTATCAGATGCAAACACAGTTGGTAGAAGTCTGGAAGAGGAGAGAGATAAAAAATGTTCTCTCTGGAATATTTTAAACCAGAAGCATTCATCATGCTCAGCATAACCTTATAATATAACACAGGGGTTTAGGGCGACTGTGCAGTTCACTGCAAAGCTATTGCTACTGCAGTGAGTTATTGTATTTATACTTTCATTGCCTCTGGCAACTTGCAAACGGTGACAGGTGAAAAGTTTCCTTTCTTCTTTGTGGGATTCGGCAGTTGCTTGCAGCCTTGCTCAGATTCCCTCACAGCAGGAAAGACTGAAGACTGATTTCTAGTCATTTCCAGACAGTTGTGGGAATTTGCTGAGCCTTTTCCCTACAAAAAAACTTTACTTTTGGGAAGTTATCACTCAAAGCTGATGCCTGTGACGCTGTCCCTGCTGTTGGCTCTTCCAGCACCAGATTAACAAGGTCATGTCTTCTAGTTTCCACTCAATGAACATTATATAATTTGTTCATTTATACAAAATTTATACAACATGAATATCTAGCAGACATATGAATGTAAATTTGAATATGAATCTAAATTTAAAGTCCCAGATCAAAACACCCTGAAGCTATGCTTGGATTTAAAATCAACATCAAAACTTCAGTTTTATAAATGAAGTCTCTTCTTTCAATGAGGCAAAACAAATCAGTGACTGATATCTAGTGTGGCATCTGAATGTCAGAAAGTGTTACCTTCCCTGGAGATGAATCTCCTCTTTAAACACATAACTCACTGGAACTATATGTGCAAACAAGAACATGCTTGTCTAAGAACTACATAATCACAGCCCATAGTCACATACACCATGACATAACTTGCACTGGCAATGACATGAGCCGCATAGCAGGAGGGTTAGATGCTGATCAGCTGCTATGGCTGGCTACATTCACACGCAGGTGCTAAAAAGGATCCTCAGAGATCTAGTGGATAATTTTTATGGGGCAGGAGGTGCACAGGGCTGCTTTCTCAGCCCTACTCAATCTGCCTGTGGTCACTAGCCCAGGCAGCATGTCAGGTCAAATAGGCAACAACGCAACATTGGGAAAGTCACATTCATTACAGCAGCCCACAGCAGGTCTAAATCTCTCCTCCTTATACTTGGAAACTTTTCTTATTAGGAAGGTGTGTGGACTGACAGTTTACAAAGCTCCTCCTTGCCTTAAACCCTATAGTAGACGGAAGGATAAAAGGACACTAATCAATTAGTAGCATCACGGCAACTAGCTTGTTTGAGATGTACCAGTCTCTTTTCCACTTTCTAAACCTCGCATGACAAGCAATGCAAATTTCAGTAACATGTATTGCAGCACCCATGAGGGGAACACTGAGCACCCCTTCAATCCTGGGGCACCTCATTCTGCCAGTCAGCTCTCTACCCTGGGGCTCCCATTCACCTAACACCCCCCCACCACTTCCAAACGTGAACACACCATTCTGATCCCATCCTGCCCCCAGTGCAGATAATTTATCTGGGGAAGGAGGTGGGCATAGTTCACCATTTTATTTATGTTCTGTCTACTATTTAGGAGAGAATTTGACCTAACAGGACTTAAAGATGTAAGCAGTCAGCCTTAGCTGAGGCATGTGTGCAGTGTCCCTGTGCATTCATAAAAAGAAGCGGTGCGCATCGCACTTGACACACTATGGGGCATGTTTTCGAAATTAATTTTATCTGCATATGATTTCTGATTTAAAGTGCTGTGATTTGGGAACTTTTTCAAGTGTGTACCCCACTAGTGAGGCAGTGAAGTGTGTCCTGAATGCACTGGCATATTCATCCATCCCTAAAAAAATGCAGTAATGTATGTACTAGTAAATATAAGCAGATTCCTCGAAAAACTCAGTAGTAGTGTAACCTGCTGTGTGGCACTCGAGGACAACTGCAAATTAATCATTTTAAGATTGTCTTGAGGATGGATTAAGCTCAGGCCATTTTGTATTCCCTCCAGCAGCTTGGATACAAGCAGCAGTGTTGGAAGGCACATTTTGTGTATCTGAGGACCGGATCTAAAAAGCCATTTAGTACCACTCATAAAAGCCAGCTAAGAGCATAAGCACACAAATGTTAACTCATGAGGTCTCACTGATTCATGGTATAAGCCTACGCAGACAACAGCAGCTCTCCAGGGAGGGGACTTTGGCCAATATGCTTAAATCATGGGAGTGATTTTTACAGATGCCAAAAGGATTAAGAAGCTCCGTTTTCATTATTAATCAGGAATCATGCAAGGACCCAAAATGTCTTTGAAAAATTACTCCACATGTGTTCGTTTCAATATGAAATCATCTGATGGGCTGCATCCTCCAGTGGGTGCGTATCTGTTTCTTTCTTTTAAAAAACTTCACTGCCTCCAAGAACAAGAATAAAGTCTTAGTAATGGGGTAGGACTTAATCAGTATATTCAGATCATAACCAATACAGCATTATGGTTTTTTACTTCCTGTTTTGTGTTGATTTTTAATTAACGTTGACTTTTATATATAAAATAGTTGGTTTTCAAGAGGCCAACTGGAAACTCTCTTGTGGATTACCTCATCTAGGCACAGATTTTTTTGTGTGCATATTTGTAATTGTTTGAAGGTTTTCCAAGCATGTCTTAAAGTCACACTACAGTTTTCAAACACATTTATAAGAATGTTGTAGGGTTATGACACTTCAAATAAAAAAATGAATTTTACACAGTAATGGTGTTTAGACTCTGTGATGAACATGAGACGTGGAAAGAATATTTAGGCCCATATCCCATGAAGGCTGACACAGAAATTTAAGGATATAGCTGCAGTCCATGGATTTAGAGATAGGTACGCACAGTATATAGGTTTTTGTGGGATTGCTCCAGCCTGCTTAAAAATTGGTTGCACTTTATGGTTTTGATTTTGGCTTTTCTATAAAGAAGGCAGAATTTCTAATGGTCTTAAAGCATCAATCCTTCCCTGAGAGGTTAGACAAAAAGAAAAACATTAAACAGAAATTAGGAGACCAAGCCCGTTCCCAAAGAAACCAAGGTCAGAAATGGTCTCATTTCAATGGAACAGAGTCTAGTAAAATTTCTGCCTTTCTCTTAAATATTAGTCTTCCTTTCCTTTTCTGCTCATGTGTCTGCCATAGCTCTCATCTCTCCAGCAGCTATGATCTGCTGCCAAGGTTTGTTCTACTCTCCATGTAATTTATGACCCTGTCATGCAGCTTATTCATACACACTTTCCCAGTGGCAAGGCTGAGGATACCGATGTACTTAAATGCTGCTCACAGAGGTGCGTGGAGCGGGCTCCAGAGAGACAAAGCACATGCCTAGCTTTATTCAGGTGACAGCCAAGGTAAATCAAATAGTGGAATTACTGCAACAGGTAAAGCTAGACACTTTAATTAATCTTTGCGGGGTCAGGATCTGAGCCTTTCAGCTACAAAAAGTCCCTTGCAGATCTCTAAGCTGTGAGTCAACAACAGCAACAAATTCAGTGCACTGGGTTGCCTCTAGCCTAACGCTGCTTCCCCCAGCTGACCAACCTTCCCCTTGGCAATGTTTCTACCAGGCACTATGTGCCTACAGGAGCCTGGGGCCTAAATGACATGTCTATATAGACTCAGGTACTAAGAAACCTAAATTGTACTGTCTTTCAATGAGACTTAGGCTCACAAGTCTCTTGGACCTGGCCTGTCAAACAGCCTTAGGTCTCAAACACATGGGAGGTTGATGTCCATATGTTGACCTGAGCCCCAGGCATTTCAGAGGTGCTTAAGCATCAGTACTCCAGAGCCCAAAGCTCTACCACATAGTAATCTTACAACAACATTGGGAAAATACTACTGATTTTCCTGTGATGCTTAGAATTTTGTTGTCTTAAATATTTCTTTCCCATGCACAGATGCTCCATCTTCTATAAAAAATTCCTATCAAAGGTACGTTTCTCTCTTCCCCTTTTTGTTTTCTCCTTCAAGACTTTCCATATAAGAAATGTCACAGGCTGTTTTATTTGCCAGAGGAAAAAAAGAGTCATTTTTAGAAGCTATGTTTCAGCAAAATATTCTCTAAAGACAGGAGTCTTATACAGGCCCTTTACAGCCTCCCATTTCCATGTCCCTGCACACCACTGAAACAGAACCTGAAAACAGTGAGAAGGAAGTGTCAGTCAGGAGATAAATGCCATGTGTAGCACTTATTTTCAATATTGCACATCACATTCTGATTATAAATTAATTGAAGAGACATACTGTCAAAAACTTTCCCTTCATTTAATGTGTATGTAATCTGCATTTTATACTGTTGCAGTGTACGGAAAATATGAATGCTGTTCCTGGAAAGTAAGCTATGATCTCTTTCCACATTGTATATAAATCTGGAGAGTATAATCAAATGCAGAAGCAATGTATATCTCCAGACTCTGAAGCTTCTACCTGCCCCTATAAATCTTTCAGCTATGGAATGGACAGCAAGTGGGTTTATACTAATCTAGCCAGATTAATACCCCGATTTGATGATACGTATTTAAGTAATGTTTGCTTTAATTTCTGCATGACCCAGCTAAGCAAAAATGTGCCTCCAATAAATATGGCTGGCTTGGGACATATTCAATGAGTACAAACACCAGATGCATCATCAAGAGCTTTGGGGTATTTGTTTTTAGCATATGACCACAAGATATGATGCATCTTTGCAAAACTTCCTACTTCACTTAAGAATTATGCTCAGCTTTTTTGGTGTTGCCAGAAGCTATCCTGGACAACATAATGAGAAGCTTTCCTCTCCAGACTATGTCAAATATTTAGGGTTTTCTTTCCTTTGAAACCCCCTTTTTTTCCCTCTGTTTCCATATGTTTCCTATAAAAGGGAAATGCTGAGAGCTATCCAGTTTGGAAGGTCCTTAGATCAACCTGCTAACAGGCCCAAATCCGGCTCCTTTTATGAAAAATATGAATTTCATTGTTCAGTTCAACAGGCTGGACTGCAATCACCTCACTGGAATCAGGTAAGGGATTTAGTTTTCCATCCAATACTTGCCTAAGTGCCTGCCTGGCAACTGCTCCTATGTCTTTACAGGAGAGGTATAGACAGGAAAGTGTAGGTTAAATTATGATGCCATCCCTTCCCCACACACCAGTCTAAGGCACTGGCTGGTCTTGAGAGAAGAACTCTCAAAAGCGTCTGAATCACCAGCTTCCCTGCAAAACACTTTGAAGCTTTAAATCGGGGTGTAAGCACTTGGAAGTAGTGAAATGAATTCCTGGAACACGGGCACGGCTCCTTGTTCTGGGCAAACTGACTTGTTTTCACTTGTGACGTCCCAGCAGAAAACCTCTTGCAGTGTATCATACATATGTCAATGGCTAAATACTATCAGTGATAAAACTTTCATTTGCACATAGAAACACCTTTGGTGTGACTGTATCCATATGGATGGCAGAAAGAATTATGTAAAATGGCCCATGAAAACAGTGTATATTTATTGTTACCACAATAATTCATCATTTTAGGAATGAGGAACACTGCAAATTCCATAAATACTGTCAGAAAGGTAAAAGAAGTAAGTCATGACTGTTGGAAAGCATCAGCTCCAAATCTGTATGATTTCATGGATAGGCAGTTCAGTACAGACTGAAAATATGAACTCCAAGCCAGTCCAAGCTGCAACGCAACCCCAAAAACAGAACAAGAACTATAATCAAAAAACATATGCAGACTATTATCAGTTTTGAGTGCCAGGGAAAAAAAACAAAGGTCTAGCCCACTATAATCAACATTTGAAAGTAAGGAATTAATTCAAAGGAGTAATGACAGAGAGCAAAAATTTTTGAGTCACATAGAAAGTCCTTTGCCATGAGGTCCAGCTTTCAACCAAAAATGAATCAAAGCACATCTAAATTTTAACAGAAAGCAACACCAGAAACAGTTAAGCAATGAGATGCAGGACTGAGGTAGCTCCATTTCTCAGCCTGACTCCACAGTTAAAGGTTTCCAACAGAAGTGACTTGGGAGGAAAAAAATCTTATTAATACCTATGCCTATATAGGACCAAAACTCCCCACTAGCAAAGCTCCCTAGGTAAGAATCATACCTGTAAGAGACCCTGACTTCAGACTAATTATGAGTTGACTGATTGACACAGAGTGAAACTCCAGCCCACTTTAGTGAAGTTTCTTGCTAGAAGCTCATCTTCCACAAAGGGTTTGAAAATGTCAGAAACAGCCCTTATGCCTTACTCTGGGCCCCTCTCTGGGCTGGATTCCCACCCACAGAAGAGAAATAGTTGAATAGAAAAGTCCCACAGGAGAAGTGACACTATTGCTGGGCCACAGAAACAACCAAGTTAAAATAAATACATCAGAAACCAAGGAACATCTTGCTGGCCAGGAGATCTGGACTACTGGAAGGGAGAGGGTAGAAGAGCAGGGAAAAGAAAGTGAGAATAAAGACAGGGAGAAGACCCAAGTTCTTCCACAGAAGCTGGAAAGTATAAAAGGCGGCCAACGAGAACTTCTGGGCAGGGCTGAAAAACAAGTGAAAGTGAGAGCTTCTCTCATCTCTGAGAGTGCAGCCAAAAAATCAGGTTACCAACAGTAAGAGAAGGGGGGAAAAAAAAAGCAAACCCTTCAAAATTGGCAGCAAAGAACTATCCACACTCCTTGGCTCCATGTAAGGCTGGGTGGAAGGGGTAAGAAGGGAACAGGGGACAAACTGCAGCTTGGAGCCAAAATGTTTTCCTTCTGGATGCTCCTGGCTCTGTTCAGCCCTTTGTGACTCTCAATTTCAACCCGTTACGCACTCCCCCATAATCATCATAATAAATAGCTGTTTGCTTGCTCAGTGTATTCAACTTCCTCGCAGCAAGCCAAGCTCAACCCAGCACTAGCATTTATTTCTGGATTTTGACCAGGCCTGCCTAAAACCAAACAAGACTCGGTGTGATTTGCCATATTCACTGGGAGAGAATAAAAGCAATCGCACTCAAACACCAAGGTTTGTGGCCAAGTTCACCTCATGCTGCTGGTGGTGATATCACTGTTATTTAACTTGCTTTAGTGCTTTTAAGACTGCTGTGGAAAAAGGGAGGGTTTCAATTCTGTTTCTGGGCTTTGAGGAAGACGCAAGTTATGCTAACAACATGGACATAACTAACTGTTGTCCTTCCATTAAAAGAAAAAACCCTCTATTACTCAAAAGTCAAATTATTGTTAGAAACCCATAATGGCTAAATAAAAACAGCCACTAGAATTAGGAGCCTTCCCCCATTACCACCACTGGGTGGGATTTTGGCCAATATGCAAAAATTAAAAAGAAAATAACAGTCATAAGAAACTGCGCTGTTCCAGCTGTCATAACTTTTTTGCTTCCTTTGTCAATGCTTAATGTGTACAGGTTTGCACATGATCGCAGGCATTGCTAATTCTCCCCTGTTAGCTGTGGAGGGGGTTCTGGCTCCTCATGGGTGATCTGTCACCCCCGTGCTCTGCAATGCAAACCCCCGTGCTGCCCAGGCTCCTCGCAGCAATCCTCTCTAGTGCATTTTGTCCCAGTAGCCCTGCTTCGGGGCCTTTTGGAGCTCTGTCATCTTTGCTTTGGGGAGAAGCTGCAGGATTCCATTTCCTTCCATGCAAGGAGTACTGGGCTGTGAGCTGGAGGAGGAGATGGCTTGCTCATTCCCTGCAGTGGTCCTTGGGGGCTGCTTAACCTCTGAAAGGAGGAAAATAAGTGGCACAATCAGCCAGTTAGAGGGGGATTTCCTTTGAGCAGGGCAGACATTAAGTGAGGAGATGGAACATTCCTCATTAAGACAAAATAGTTCCAACCCTGCCTAAAATAACATCTCTTTCAAGAGCTGGCAACACCGTGCTTGGTGTCCCAAGCCAGGTCCTACAGCCCTGTTCAACAGTGCTCATGAGACATTCCGAAATGCCAATTCAGATTTCCAGAGCTGCCCTGACAAGTTCCCAGAAGTGCTGCAGAACATCCCCGGCAGGGTGTCAGGCTGGGATTTCCAAAGGATTCAGGCAACATGAACAGGATTCAGGCATCTGTGAAAATCTCGACCAAACATCTCAAAATGTGATGAAAAACATGTTTTCAGCTCTTTCAAGCTGGTATCGCCCTTCCAAAAACTTCTCCTGTGAACAAGGGTCTATCACATGCTACTTACTATCCAATTCACATTGCCATGGGTCTCATGAGAGTTCTCATTTTTCTTGATGAACATGTCTTGATGTAAACACCTCCTTAAAGAATCAGGAAAACAAACAAACAAACAAGCAAGCAAACAAACTGAAACCCCCAAAGAACTCCTCTACCTGGAAAAGAATGAAAATCTCTTCCCCCCTGCCCTCCAAAGCTGTTCCCCTGATTTTGCAGGGTGAGACTCACGAGTGTTAAATGCCTGGGGCTGATGGTACTGCAGACCCAACTGCTAAACAAGAGCCGTGGCCATGAACTTCTCACCACTGGCAAACTACAACAGTTCGGGTAGACCACACTAAATAACATAATCCATGGACAGCTAGAGAAAGGAAATGCGTTTTTCTGCGTTGATGACACTGAACATTTCTTTAGGAAAGACTGGGGAGGAGGGAGAAGAGAAGGGAATTTCCACTGAGAGTGCCAAAAATCTAATTAATGCCCTGTTAGGGACCATTTATACATGATGAAATTCATTCCTACACTGAGAGCCGGCATAAAGTTACGTACCGCTGAAGTTGCAGTTAACCAGCAGAAGGAATGAATTTCATTTAAAGAGCAATGTTCCAGATTCCTGGACGAGACACTCAGGAGTGAATGAAGCACTGTGCAGTAGAGCCTCAGCAGCCTTGAAATGAATTTTGCTGTGACCTAACAAAAACCACAGACTTGAAATTGTGATGATTCAGAAATTTTCAGCTCGCAACAGGAGTTCTTGCAAAATATTTGGGAACTGCAGGAAGCGTTTAATGGTCTCCCTATGTCAAGGAGAGGAATCCTGACCTCTTGTCTTTATGGTTCTTGTTCCTATGAGTGATAATTTTAGAAGGAGATGATTAAGCCCATGTGGCCTTTCTTCTAAAGTTGCTAAAAGAATAACAAGTGACCTGGCTTTGTCCTTTCTGGACTGATTCATCTTCCCTCTTTGCTATTGGAATTTGCAGAATAATGGTTACAGGGACAGACCGTGTTCCCAGTCATACATGTGGCCCCCCCACAAGTGTGTGCAGTAAAGGAAATCAAGTCGAACCAGTGGAGAGGTTTATCTGCAGAGCAATACAATGGAGCAACAAAAGTCAGGAGAACCTTATAAGGGCATGTGCCTTTTCTAACCAAGAGTTGAAAAGTTAGGATTTCAGCAGAAAAAAATTTTGAAAAGACCAAGAACATGAATCAGAATACCCAGGGCTAAAGCAGAGGTTTAGGACATTCTTAATCCTTATTCGGATGCAAAAAACCATGGAAGGGTGGTTATAAATTCAAACTGATCTCATCCTAAGAAAGCCTTCAGGTGAATCTTCCTTTCATTTCCTGTTAGCTCAAGGGATGAACTGACAGCAGGACAGACAAAGGTGTTACATCCATTTCCCGAAATAAGTAAGAGACATCTCAGAAAGTCGAACAGCATGCAATACAATAATTAGTACATGTTTGTGTCATAATTACTGTCAGAGATTCCTTTAGAAGTGAAACCAGGCTGTTTCAAATTGTGTTGAAATACGACTCGTAAGATTATTTCTGGCTGCTAATAAATGATGGCTATGCAAGAAACTAATTTGAGCATCATTGAAAATTATCATTTTGTTTTGTGTGCTTCCAGTAATGTTTTCTTAAACAAGAATCTTACATTTGTTCCTGTATTTGTGTAACTAATGCTGTGGAAAGCATTAGACAGTCACACACTTGCTAACACTGTATTTCTCATTCAACTTTCAGACTGAATTCCATTTTCAGTTTTGTGTAAATACTTACACTGTCCTTGAAGACCTAAGTGCAATTCAAAATTACATGAACTGGACTTAAAGCAGACATAAATGAGGTCAATGTCAATCATTTAGCTTTCATGGGGAGTATATCCAGTATATGAACCTTTTAAATGCCATTTTAAAATAGTTGCTGAAAGTAGCATGCTGGAAATGGGGGTCACTAAAAGCAGCATCCTGGAAATGCAACTAAAAGTCTTATTTCTTGGGAGCAGGGACTCTCCTCCTCTAATGCCTGCAAAGAGCTGGTAGGTACTATGTACCTAGACCTAGAGAGGTTATAAACTCCCTGGAGCACTCTTCAGCTATGTTTGCACAGCATCTAGCACCCACGGGCTCTTGCTCCACAGAGAGGACTGCTGGTTGCTTCCTCATGTTTGCTTATTCCACCATAGCCTGTTCCTTATGGATTACCTGTACTTAGCTCTTACATTTTAAGCAGGTTTCCTCTAGCAATTTTTATTTATCATAATCCTCCTGTACTTGAAGACTCCTCATTACCCTTTCCTTTTCCATGTCAATTGAGGTTAACTAGCAGCTCATAGCAGCAGTAGGACCTGTTCACACGCTCCCTGGAAGGGTATGCAGAAGCAAGCACTGTGCAGAAGCAGCACTACACTGCATACTGCGCAAAGGAAATTGAAAATTTGACCAAGACTTATATGCAGTAGCTGGAAAAATGGCCTAAAATTGCCTCCTCATTGCACATATGTGTTTCCTAGAAGGAAAACTCTTCTTTTCCACTGATTTCCACTCAGTAATGCTTCCGTTGGAGCAGGCTGGGTAAAGTACATCCCAGTTATAAATGGTCATACAGCATCATTTTCTGACAATGTGCTTTTCACCTTGCTTTTATCAGAGAATTCCAGGTATGTTGTAAGCTGGAATTTGAGGATGACACTTCATCTCTTATGTCTCAGAAAAGCAGGAATACTTTCTGAAAGCAGGTTCTCATTTTAAGGAACTGGGTATTTTCTACTTTATGATGATGTGTCCCGCTTCAAAAGCTAACGCTCTCCCTCGATATGGCCACCTTAGTTCTGTGATTATTTTGAGGGATAATGTGTGTCCGGTAACTCAAAAAAAATGCAGCACAGTAGATCTAAAAATAAAAATTAGGAAAGATGGGAATTAGCTGACCACAGCTCACCTCAATTACCAGGTCAGGTTTCAATTTCCAGTAAGTTTTCAGCAGGGAAGGTTGTGTTAATGTATCTGTGGGCATTCCTCATACAGAGGAATAGAAATTTCTTTGAAAACAGATACCTGACATCACAGCTATGTGCTTTCCTGGAACAACGCATGCCCTGGAACTGTACACTGCCTATTGAAAGAGTCTTCATCCCAAGTGAGATACTACTGCTTGCATTTCAGTAAAGATAATACAATTGGTTTGCAGTAAGTGGAACTAGAGCTTGGTGCTCAACTTGCTGAAGAACTCTTATGGAGACCTGTGGATGTTCAGCTTAAGATGTTGGGAAACACTGTAGCCTACTTCACAGTCACATTGTCTGAAGAGTCACTTTAATAGATCAGGAACCACAGCAGACTTTTAGATTAATAAACCCTTTGCCAAGACAGAGTATGCATGAGAGGCACGAAAATGGTTAGCAACACAACCTTGCTACACGATCTGAACTTGAGCGCTGGTCCAGGTGCTGTACCAGAATGGGGCACACTGTGCTTTGCTCACTAGCAGCCTCCTGCTTGAGAGCCACAATTACAGTGCATGCTCTCTGCTTTACAGTATTCCTTCAAACTATAGAAAAGAGACCCCCCCAAAGCAGCAGAGATGGCTATGGGAAGAAGACAGGGGAAAAAGGATGACAAAATTTGTGTACAGCAGGGTTACATTAGATCATCACGCTGCAGATCCCAAATACTTAAAAGGGATGCAAAGCCTAGCATTTTCACTTTTCTTTTGTTCTCAAAATTGATTTTGGACATCAAGAAATAAAGTCAGAGAAAGAAGCTATTACATTTATTTTGAATGGAATGTAACCACACCGTTTTTTCCAAGTGAGGTGTGAAAGATTTTAACCTTGAGTCACCAGCAGCAGATAAAACATCACTTAGGGTTTCCTATTTCCAACCTGTACATGTATGTTACACCTCACCTTCTCCCCTGTGCAGAACATTATTTCTCCTGAGTGGAGCAGTATTAGCTTACAGGCAGCGTTGCTTAAAGGAAAAAGAAAAGTTTGTCTCTCCCCAAAAAAGCCATTTTGTTACGCCAAATGTTCCACAAAATGGAACAACAGCCTTCCAGCCCGCTCTCCTTGCGGGGACGGGCCTCTCACCCCGGCCGGACTCGCGGCCGGGCTCGCCGCGCTGCCGACCGCTCGCAGCCCCCGCCCCGCCCCGCCCGGCCCGGCCCGGCCCGGTTCAGTTCGACTCCACTCAACTGGGCTCGGCTCGGCTCTGCCCTTTGTGGCGGCCGGGGCCGGGGCCGGGGCCGGCTGTGCTCGGCGGGGCGTCGGCGGCCCCCGCCCGGCCCCCGGCGGCGCCGAGGCCAATGGGCGCCGGGGCGGCGGCGGCCGCCCTCCCCCGCGCCGCCCGCCCTATATAGCGCCCGGGCGGCGCCGCTATCCCGTCTGTCGGGCTGCCTGCGAGCGGCGCCGCTGTCCGTGCCGTGCCGTGCCGTGCCGTGCCGTGCCGTGCCGTGCCGTGCCGTGCCGTGCCGTGCCGTGCCGTGCCGTGCCAGGATGCCGGGCCGCACCGTGTGGCGGCTGGCGCTGCTCGCCCTCTGCCTGGGGGCTGCAGCGGCGGCGGGGGGTGGCGGCGGCGGACAGCGCCGCGAAGGCGGCGGCAAGAGCCGGCGGCAGGCGCAGACCACCTCGGTACCGCAGGGCACCCCCACGCAGGGCAAGCGTGAGTACGGCGCCGGGACGGGTCCCGCGGGCAGGGCAGGGCGGAGGGCTCTGCCCGGCCCCTCCGCGGCGCGGACGGGACGCGGGCGCTGCCCCGAGCCCGCGGGGCGCGGCGGCAGCCGGAGCCCGGCGCCGCTGAGGGACCCGCGGGTGGCTGTTTCTCTGTCTCGGGGTCCGCAGCTGGGCCCTTGGCCGCCCCGCGGGCTCGGCGGGACCCGCACACGTGCGGGGCTGCGGGCGGCCGCCGGTGCCGCTGCAGGCGCGGTTTGCCGGTGCCGTGCCCCTTCCCTCCCGCCTCTGCCCTCGCTGACTCCAAACTTTTCTTTCTCTTCCCCCTCTGCTCGCTCCCTCCTCCTCCTCTCCCCCCCAGAGACCTGTTTTGACAATGGAAAATACTACCAGATAAACCAGCAATGGGAGCGCACTTACCTGGGAAACACGCTGGTCTGTACCTGCTATGGTGGAAGCAGAGGGTTTAACTGCGAAAGCAAGCCTGAACGTAAGTTGGTGGTCTCTTGTGTCTGCATCAAGACCCCAGAATGGCTTTCGATGCCGAGTAAGCTAAGCCTTGTACCGAGATACAACTGGCAGACCAGGTTCTCAGCTGAAGTTTGGTACTTAGGGTCAGTAACGGATCTACACTCAATTACATTGAAGATCTGGCTTGGGATTTTAAGAAATGCTTTTCATTAGCGATGGGCCTGCTACCAGAACCCTGAGCCAAACATCACTCATCTCTCTGGAGGATTGGATCTAAACATTAATTTTGGAGCCAACCTCTTCTTTATAATGAACTGAACTGACTCCTGGACTCGCATAGGAAGTTCAAATCTGGAGTTGCTTTGCAGCTCTGGCTCTGTGCTGTTTGATTGCTTCACCCCAACTTTTCATAGCTGTGCCATGTCGTCAGCTTGTTTAAAAATATTTCAACTTACAACTTTCCACAGCCCCCCAGCCGTGCTGTGAGCTTTATATAATTGAGTGTAAAATGAGATTGTTTAGTCTTCTGCAGAAAAAGTTTAGGTAACAGAAAGAACTTTAAAAGCAGTATCTGCTGGAAGATGCATCTCTCTGGAGTACAATGTAGTTTAGATAATCAGATGTGATCTATCCGTATTTATTGGTCTGAAGCCACTGGTTTGCCATAACTCCTTTATGTTGCTCTGGAGATAGAAGAGAGAAAAACTGGTTCCTGGCTGACAGTGTTCATGTAAGACAGATGGGAGCGACCCAGCAGTCTGTTTTGCAAGGCTTGTGTGCTGCCTGCCTCACAGCTAGAGTATTTTAAGGAGTACTCGGTCCCCTTACTCCTACATAAAAGGAGGTTTAATCTAGCTTTCCTTCCCCTGCAGGGATTCCCAAGTTTTACAGTTTCGAAGTCCAATAGCAAGTTTCCCTTATGTTAACTTCAGTTAAAGTTAACTTTATCTGTCCAGTAGTGAAGAAGGTTGTTCTGTTGCAGACCTCAACTCTGGTGGCAGCACTGACATAACCATTCTGTAATCACTTACTCATGCACGAGTGTGAACAATTCACAAGTAGTGCTGTTGACTTCGGTGGGACTTGCTGTAGAATTTGGGATTAATACCTCAATTTTTTGCCAGGCCAGAATGAGGAGGATTAGCATGACAAAGCACACAGCTTCTAGGGGATGTTTGCTCTCCTGTCTTCTGTACTGTTGCACTTCAGACAGCTGGGATTGATCCTTTCAGGGCACGCATGTCCATGTGCCATGCTCAACTTCTGGCTCACTGTGGGAGGGAAGCCAAGGTTATTCAGCATCGTAGGGACCTTGAGGGGGGCCAATTTTCCATCCCAGGAAGGAAGAGGAGACTGGTAGCATTTTTCCCCGGAAAAAAAGAGCATCCGTGTGAGGAGGCGAGGAATGTGTGTTTCTGTTGACTGTACACGTTACTGCCATGGTTACATGAAGTTGATTTTTCTCCCCTCATAGCTGAAGAGACTTGCTTTGACAAATACACTGGATCCACTTACCGAGTAGGGGAGACATACGAGCGCCCCAAGGACTCCATGATCTGGGACTGTACTTGCATTGGAGCTGGACGTGGGAGAATCAGCTGCACCATTGCCAGTATGTAACTAAGAGCCTATTACTACAGCTATTGTTCCTTAGTGTCATATTTTCCAGGGCAACTTAAAAAATATTCCCAATGCCCATTAGCTCGAGTTGGGGGGGTTTAATCCAAAGCTCGTTAAAATCTTGGAACTGAAAGTCCTTGCCCCATGTACATACATTTGTACAACCAAACTCCTCTTTTATTTAAGAGGTAAAGTGCTATGTGTAAAAACATAGGCCAAAAATTACTGTTCATGTCCAGCCATACAGGTTAGTACATTTACTATATACAAGAGTGTGTTACATCTTCACAGGTACACTTATGAAAGTAGTTTTCTGACTGGAAAAAAGAGTGAGGGTCTGCTCTGCAGCTGGTGAGTTAGAATAACACCATTGGCATTAATGGGACTACTTTGAATAAATAATAAATAAATACCACCTGAGAGCCAGTTCCCCTGTCCTCCAAAAATGGCGTGCCATGCTTGTCTCTGAGGGAGCTATATCCAGACACCAGCTCAATGTGTTTCTGCAACTCCTTTTTCACCAGCCTGACCCATACTTTCCTCTTGTTTCTCCCTCTCTTCCCTTGGTCCTTTCTCCCCAGCTCTCCTTTTCATGTCTCTCTGTCTGGAAATCCTTTCCTTATTGAGTCACTGAATTGTTCACAATTTCCCTTCAGTTCAGAATTAGACTTTCTGTGAGCACAGATGAAGATCACTGTGTCAGGACTTTTGGACTGAGATTTCAAAGTCCCTGAGGCACCTTTTGAGAAAAGTCTTGTTCTTAAAAGTATCCAGTTTCTTGTTTAAGACGCATGCTGATCCTAGTAGCATTGCCACAGAGGACTCAGAAGCCAGCCATCATTATAGCACGGAAAAAAAATGCCTTGAATCTAACAAGTAGAGCTGAAGCCCTTCTGAATTTAATGGTATTTTATTGGGCAGGGATGGTAAGTGTTGTAAGAAAAGAAAGAGTCAGTTAGGAAATTGCAAGCATAAGAGCAGTCTCATTTCCTCATCATCAGCCTGGTTTAGAGCTCTCTGGAGAATCTCATTGACTGCAACTGGCTTTGAATCAATATTCATAACTCTTGGATTCCTTGCTTTCATAAATGAGCCAATGAAACATTTTAGTGGCTCCGAATAAATGACCAGATATGTGTTTCTCCTCTTTTCCTTGGAAGAAGACCCTGTGTTTGCAAACTGCCCTTCACCATGCTTCCCTCCCTGGGCCAAGTGGCGGGTCTGGACTGCCGCAGGGCTGTGGGGCACCAGCAGGCTGGGAATCTGCCTTTCCAGGACAGGGTTTCCAAACCCAAGAGGACCAATGTCCCACTGGGGTGTCACACCAAGCACCTCCTTATTCTCCACATGCTGGCTTAGCCACCATGTCCCTCACGCTTTATAGGAGTGGCCACAGATGGGCCCAAGGGGTACCATCTCAGAACAAGATGGAGGCAAACCCTCCCTCAGCAGCCCTCAGGCTGTGCGTGGGACCTGAGGGAGGAACAGCACCTCCTCAAGCCCTGGCATTCCCCTTTCACCAGCCAGGTGGTTTGAAACCTGGAGGGGGTTTGCTGAGGAGAGAGGATGGGGCCTGGGAGGCTCAGAAAATGGTGGGTGCCAGCGGAAAATGGCAGGCGCCATTTTGCAAGCTGGAGGAGGAGGCCATGGCCTGCCCCACTCCTTCTCCTTACTGCCTGCCATCTCTGCCCCAGCTGATCCCCTTCGCCCATGGCCGGGTGGCCCTTACCTTATCCCTGTGATGCTCTCCCTGGTGTGGTCCCTCACCTCAGCTCCCCTCTCTCCCGCTTGCAGATCGCTGCCATGAGGGCGGCCAGTCCTACAAGATCGGCGATACCTGGCGCCGGCCCCATGAGACTGGCGGCTACATGCTGGAGTGCGTGTGCCTGGGCAACGGGAAGGGCGAGTGGACCTGCAAGCCTGTGGGTAGGTGGCCGCTCCCTTCTTCTCCCCCAGCGTGGTCAGGGTGTATGGCCTCTTCCTCCTTGTCTTCCCTGAGGCATCCCCATGTGGGGTAGCCCTGGGTGGACTCTTATCCCCTTCCCTCTCACAGCCGAGCGATGCTACGACAACGCAGCTGGGACGTCCTATGTGGTCGGCGAGACGTGGGAGAAGCCCTACCAGGGCTGGATGATGGTGGACTGCACCTGCCTGGGGGAGGGCAGCGGCCGCATCACCTGCACCTCCAGAAGTAAGTGCTGGCCTGGCACCCGCCAGCTGCTCCATTTTATTCATCTTATTTATTTTTCAAACCTGTCCTGCGTCGAAAAAGTATTCCTTTTTTCGCCCTGTTGCAACCGACAGTGGTTCTAGAGGGATGGCTGTCACCTGAGAAGGGGTGGGAAACGGACCCCTCTGAGGGGTGAGGGGAGTGTTTGTGCATCCCGGTTGCCATTTGCGATCTGGGGACAGGCAGGAGAGCTGGTGATCTGTGCTGGTGACAGAATGGCTGGATTATTTGGGGGTTTAACCTGCTTTAGAGAGAAAAGCTTAAGAAATCCACAGGCCAGCTGAGTCACAGTCGGGCATCCCCCAGGAAGTCGGGGGAGTTGCTTGGTCTGCAAAATGGTGGAGAGTTTGGTCTAATATCTCCGTTTCTGTTTTTTAAAGTAGCCTCCTGAGGGAGAATTAGGTGCCTTTAAAGAGAAACAGCTACCTGCTTTAACAGCAGGATCTGTCAGATGAAAATGTCGTCTTTATTTTTTCTCTTTATTACTGTTTAACATATATGTTAGCTAAATCAGGGTTTGTTTTGTCTGCTCTCCCATCTCGCTTGTTAGTTTTTCCCACCATTTTGTCTTCAGTGTAAACATGCTTCACCAGCGCAGGTGACTTTTTTTAGTTTTTACATCATTGAAGGACATTACCGTAAACGCTCCATTTTATTTGTATTTGCAAAGCAAACGGGGCTTTTAAAATCCAAAATCTCACTTGTTTATCTGCGTTCTGTTCCAATTTTGTTAGGAGCAAGCTCCGTTGTGGAGCTATCACGGTTTACACCAGTTGACTCAAGAAAATTTAACTTTGTACCTTACACCTTTGTTATGCAAGGTTTGAGAAACTCTTCTGTAGCCTTTAAATTGCCTCATATTCAGTTGCCTCCAGGCACACAGGTAATGGCTTTCTGCTGATATAAACAGCAGACCTGTAAAGAACTAAAACACTAAGGAGGGCTGTGATTAAAACTGAAGATCTGCAGAGACTTGGTCAAGAAATAAGCTGTAAAAATCAAACCAGCCTTGACAATATTAAGTCTGTTAAAAACACATTGGGAAAAATCATTAACTGTCAAATAGGAATGAATAAACCAGAATGTGTTGTTTGTGAATTTTGGAGGAGTTATTTTTACTAATAAAAACTATTTTGCAGTATCTTTCCTCCCATAACTCAGGTCTGCTTTGTAGTAGGGACAATTGCAATAAAATGACTTGTTCATTTTTCATTTTGTTTTTCAAATGTAATCAAACAGAGAAATTCAAATTTATGTATGTAAAACAATAGCCGTAGCCCACAAAGTGGCATTATGCTTCAGTACCTGCTGCTGTTATGTATCTTTTATGGGCAGCATTTTCCAGAATCACAGCTGATTTCCTGGGGGACGTTTCAGCTTTTCATTGTCTAACTTGAGAATCTGAGTGTCCATAAGACAGGTTTTTTCACATTTGCCAAATTACATTATGAATACTTCACCGATTTACCACTCTTCTGGCAAATACTCAGGTTTGGGTCATTTTAACTACTGTGAATTAGTAGTGTGTTTTCCACATTCATATTCTATCCCGCGTGCTCTTTCAGTGGCAATCTGGCATGATGCATATGTCCTTCCACAGTTCTTAATAAATCCATATTCATTGATCCATGATTATATTTGAGCCACTGTATCAAGTTGCCCTTGAATGAGAAGGTAAAATGTTGTAATGGAAGAAGAGCTAGCTAATCCATGTGGATCTGGCATCCAGACAAAAGTAGTTTGTTATGCTGTCCTTTGAACCCATTTACTCAATTCATCAGGGGCTGTGGGATATTAAAGATAACAGGGAGATTTAGAAAGTCTAATATTCCTGGTATGACATGAGCAGCCTATATGAACTTTACTGGAGCTTCATGCACACTTCTTTTGGAAGAAATGGAGTTTAACATATTGCCCTCAAATAGGTTTTAGTTTCTTCCAGCTGAAGTAGAGCCCTGAACTTGAACTGTTCCCTGTGTATAGTATGAAATGACCCAGCTACAAAGACTTCCACTTTAAAAAACCAAAAAAAGTCATTAAAACAAGTTTAAGGTTTAAAGGTGTATGCTAGACAGAATGGGCTTAAAATAGCTTTAAAAGTAACTAGCAGGAATGTTTTCAATCCAGAATGTGCTTTTTCACATGGATTTTGAACATAGCTTACCATGTTCACACTGGGAATGTTATGATGCTAATTTTGACAATGGCTACAAAGTGAAATCATAGTTCTGGAAATACATGGGAATTTTCCCTTAAACTAAAGCATCAGGATTTTCAGATGCTCTCAGCCTATGCAGTTTAATGCAGGCTTTAGTGCACATAGGACTTGTAATAGTGGGCTGCAGAAAATGAGGTGGGCTCTTAATAAAGGCTTTGAACCATCAGCTCGTTTGGTAGTGTTGGTGGTTCAGTACTTTAAATTGCACAGTGAAGCCATCCAATGCAGAAATAGCTAACAGTCATGTTCCTATACAGACAGGTGCAATGACCATGACACCAAGACTTCCTACAGAATTGGGGACACCTGGAGCAAGAAGGATAACCGTGGAAACTTGCTTCAGTGCGTCTGTACTGGTAACGGCAGAGGTGAATGGAAATGCGAAAGACACACATCCCTGCATACGACTAGCACTGGTAAGTGGGGCATCATAGTGTGTAAGGTAGGGGAAGGGACAAGGAATGGCACATTTTGAATGGTTAGGACTTGGTGCTGAATTGTGCCATCCTAATTCAGGCATCTAGGAGTCTCGTCAGGGAAAGATTGTCAACAAAGAGGGTCAGAGTTGAGGAGATGCTCTTTGTTTGTGCATGTGTAGATAAGATTAATTTATACCTTGTTTCTGTGCAGAAATGAGGCTTGCACATACAGATGTGATTGCCTGCACAATCACGGTGCAGTAAATCACATCTAGAGCTGTGCATCCACAGGAACTATCTACTAGCTTTGTCTTGGAAGCATGGCACTTCAAGTTAATATTTGAACTTTATGTATTCGCCTCAGGGTAACTTTGTTGAAATGTTTTATTCATTTAAACTCCACTGAGACCATCTGGTTTCTTTGACAAGATAAATACACCTACTAATGGTTGAGCTTTAAAAACCAGAAATGTCAAGGAATGTGTACAATGCTGTTTAATACAGGTACATTCGGTAGTTTGTAATTTTGGTATGAAATATTACCTAGTTTATAGATAGCATATGTTTTTTGCCCAAGGTTTGTTAAAGTCTTCAGTTTCTAAATTCTTTTCTAAATTTCTTTCAAGGATCTAGGTTTCCTTTTAGTGAATGCAGTGTAAAACTTCTCTATTTTCCTGCAGTACCTACACTAAATTTTTCTTGGTAAATGACCTTTAACTGTTCAGTACCAGCAGGTTAACTTCAAACTCTCAGAAGGTCTAAACTTCAAAATGCACAAAGCTTCAAGGGTGCCAGTATTTTGTTTCCATTAATATTTCCCCTATTTCAGCAGAGCTGAATTTGTGGAGATTCCTGTGGGAATCACTAGCAAAAATTTCCATAATGTACACAATAAGCCTCTTTCTTTGTCTTTCAGTATTATTCCAAGTGATAATGGATCAAACACTTTGAATCAAAGTTTAAAAATTCCAGAGTAAATGAATACATTTGTGGTTTATTTTTTGTTTTCAATGAAAAATTCGAAATTAATCCTTTTTGCCTTATCTTCGAGCTTCATTGCTAGCTTTTTATTGTCTTGTCACTGATCTTGATTTTTCTATTCTAGATTTGCTTCAACTAAAGTATTTTTTTCCCAAAAAATTGTTTTTAAACAATTACTGTGAAAAGCAGTTGATGCTTTTAATCCTTTCTAAAGCTCCTTTACAGCAGTAGAAACCAGGGGCTATTGTTAGCAGAACTAGGAGCTGTTCTTTTACTTTTGAAGTTTGCTAAGTGGAATAATTAAAATATGTCTAGGGAAGCAGACAGCGTTGTGCCTTCGATCTGATGGAGTGCCTCAGGTTTTATTATCTCAACATTTAATTGAAGCATTCTGTTCTTTAGCCTTGCATGTAACATCTCACTTCTCTCCCATGTTCTGCTGCAGGATCTGGGTCTCCCAGCTTCACGAATGTGCAGACTGCGTTGTACCAGCCCCAGCCTCAACAGCCCCAGCCTCAGCCATATGGCCAGTGCATAACTGATAATGGAGTGGTGTACTCAGTGGGTATGCAGTGGCTCAAGACACAGGGCAGCCAGCAAATGCTTTGTACCTGCCTGGGCAATGGAGTCAGCTGCCAGGAAATAGGTATGAGTTTGTGTTTAGTGCCTGTTCAATCCAGTGAAATCTTTGACAATGCCCTGCAGTTTAATTTCAAAGTAGAATACTTTTGTGTGTGTGTGTATCAGAAATGCCTTCTGAAGAAGACATATTGGAGAAAGGTACAAGGGGTGAAGAAATAATTGTTTTGGTTATTTGAAGCCTGGTTCTGTAGGGCAGAAACATTTCCCAGTGAGTTATATATAACCTGCTGAGGGAAAAGAGAGCCCTTGGGGAGCAGCATTAATAACTTTATTCAAACTGAGCTGCAATAATATATGTTTGGAAAAGAATGTAAAAGAATGACACAGCTGTGGGGCTAAGTTATATGTTGGTGTATATTGGCCCAGATCCATGGCTGTCAGTGTGGGTTCACATCGGCCAGCGACTTGGCCCAGAGACTCTATTGCTGTTCTAGAGCCCTAAGATTTGGGGATTGCTTTAAGCCAGAGTATAATGCTATGATTTGCTTGTTTTAAAGCTGTGACCCAAACATATGGCGGCAATTCTGGTGGAGAAGCTTGTGTTCTGCCTTTCACCTATGATGGGAGGACTTTCTACTCCTGCACCACTGAAGGCCGCACAGATGGGCACCTCTGGTGCAGCACCACTTCCAACTTTGAACAGGACAGGAGATACTCCTTCTGTACTGAGCAGAATGGTAAGCTCTTCTCAGAGGATCTTCACATGCACATGACCCTCATGCACAGATGGGGGAAGGAGCAGAGAACGTAGGGACAGGCTGCCTGAACAGTTCTGGTGGTCTGGAGGAACTCTAGGCATGCCTCAACAGCAAGGCAGTCCTGTGAATGGAGGGCTACCTGGAGTCAGGGCACTCTTGTGGTCTGGGCATCTTTGGAGGGTGCTCAGGGCCTTTGAGTCCTGTTCTCTCTCCTCTGAGCTGACCTTAGAACAGGAGTACCTCATCAGGATCCAGCTTTGGCCCAAAGGATACTTAGACTTTGCCTTTGCTTGGCTTAATTGCTAGAGCAATGCCCATATTAGGCTGCGAAGAGGATATCCATGGAGTACAGTTTGTGCAGTCCTGTGTCACTCCCTCCATCCTGACTGTCTAGCCAGGTTGCCATATATAGCAGTAATCTTAATGTGATTTGTGATCACTGATCAAGAGCTGGTGCATGACTAATGCGGCAGCATTCCCTCTTGCCTGTGGATGGTCAGTGTTCTCTTCACAGCACAGACCTACCTGTGTGGTTGCACTTCCTGGAAAGTCCATCAGATGTCCATGGAACAGTATCCAGGCAGCTTCTCTGGGACCTGACCTTGGAGAGAATTTTTCACATTCCCACACAAAAATATTTCTTACTCTGCATAGATTTTTTTTTTAAACTCTGTTCAACTTCAGTTGTTTTTTCTGATAAAAGTCAAACCTTTCTCTGCAGTGCATACAATATTCTTTCTTTAAAAAAAAAAAAAAGCCCCCCACTGTCCCTGTCCACAGACACATTCTTGTTTTAGTGAGGCTTCTTGTGATATACTGCGGGGAATAGGAAATATTAATATAGAAAAACCCCAACAAATGCCTCCTTGTTCTCCATTATTTGTAAAACAGAGTTGCTCAAGAGGTGAGTAGTTCAGGAAGATTACAGCCCTCTTTCCACTGCTGCTTGCAAAACATAAAGCTTCTAACCTGCAGGGAGGTTTTGACTTGTCCTGTTGAGCATAACTGAACTGTAACCCTTTCCTGAGGACTACTTTAAGCCAAAGGGCACAGTTGGGTAATAGCCTCAGGGGGATAATACAGGTATGCTAAGAACTGTGAGTTTATTTGATTCCCTGGGCCTTGGCACAAAGGGTCTACAAAGCCACTTCCCAAACACAGTAAGCTTTGGTTTTCCCTGTGCCTCAGGAATTCCCATGGCTGGCTCCACAACTTCTTCCAAAGCAGTGTTTGAACTGAATTGACCTTGTGCAAGGCTTATGTTTCCAGATTTGAAATAATTAAAGCCCAGAAAAGAAGCCCGTGGATAATACACAGGGTACATGTGGGAAAAAATAGTGCTAGTGATTTGTTTTTCAAGCTCTTCCCTGCATGCTAAGGGAGAGTGCAGGCTTGATTTGCATCTGTTTTCTTTTCACTTTTGTACAGTTTTGGTCCAGACGCGTGGTGGCAATTCCAATGGTGCTCTGTGCCACTTCCCCTTCCTGTACAACAACCGCAACTACACTGACTGCACTTCTGAGGGACGGAGAGACAACATGAAGTGGTGTGGAACCACTGAGAACTATGATGCTGACCAGAAATTTGGTTTCTGCCCTATGGCTGGTAAGGCTGAGAACTATAAGGGGATTATGGAATACCTGTAAGTGGTTCTTTGAGCTGGAAAGTAAAGAGCTGTCTGTCATTGGTCACTTATTGATGACTTCCAATGAGGTGCATCCCAGTCCCAAACCATTTAAGGCATTTCTGAAGTTTTGTTTTGTCCTTTTTTCCCCACTGATCACCTCTAGCAGAGACTTAGGCAATGCCAGCAGAAGGAAATTTTCATTACTCCTTGGCTACAAGCCAGTGGTAGGCATGCTTCTCAGCTGATGCACACTCCTGTAGATCCATTAGAGAGCATTGGACTGTAGTGCTTTATAGCAAGTGATGTTTGTATCTTGCATCTGCCAAAGCTTCTGCCTCATGGCTCATCACTTCCTCTTGCCCGATCTGTGGTTAGGAATAAGTCCATACTTGTGATATCAGTGTGTTACCCTGAAAATGGCAGTAATGTCAAAATCAATATCGTGGTCCATTCGTACAGCCCATGCGCGTCTCCATGATGTCAGGAGGGGACGTGGGAGGGAATGTGACTACCAATTCTTAAATGAAAGGCCTTTTGTAACTTATGGCTATGTAGCATCTGAGCCCTTAAACAGCTTGTGGAACAGTCGGGTCTTCAAATGGCTACGTTCATATAAAGGCATGTATGTAACGAGAACTGATTCTTTCACACAGCACCCCTTGGACATTGTGCCGAAGCCATTTCTAGTAGCTTTCAAATGAAAATTAAAATGAATGAACCCCTAGAGGGGATCTGCACTTAGAGAATGTCATCACCCAGCAAAAATGCTATTCAAAACTGAGTGGGTGCCTAAAGCTGCAGATGCAGAAACCACTACACAGTATGAAGGGGCATTGCAAATAGTCCAAGCCCTCAAGATCTTGTTAATTCCGGCCACATAAAGTATCCTCTTGCTTTCTTCTCAACCAGCCCATGAAGAAATCTGCACAACCAATGATGGTGTCATGTACCGTGTTGGGGACCAGTGGGATAAACAACATGACATGGGCCATATGATGAGATGTACTTGTGTAGGAAATGGCCGTGGAGAATGGACTTGCATTGCCTATTCCCAGCTCAGAGGTACTGATTTTCATGTGGATATCGCCACTTTAGTCAAAGCGTTTGGGGGGTGGGAGAAATTGGTTTTCTTTTCCATCATTGTGAGTTCGAGCCCAGGCTCAAGAACTATATATTATCAAGCTTTTCTTTGGAGTAGAAAGGGAATCCAAGGGACTACGTGAAGTTCCTGTCTTGTTTACATGCTGGAAAAGTACAATTTCAGCCTTTGCAGGCTAGCAAGCAGGGCAAAACTTGATGAGCTTAATCAGGAGGTATCCCTACCTCCTTTTGTCTACACTTAGGATCAGCGCCACTGGGACTTTACAGTGAGCTCAGCAGAGGCACCTCCCCCTCTCAAGAACAGACAAAACTCCAGACTAGTCTGAAGTTTGAATGCAGAGCCGTCCTGTTTTATTGTTCTGCAGTGAAATTTTTAATTCCTCTGTGCTGGATTAGCCCTTTGCTGTCTAATCTATATGAAAAGTTGGCAGAACAGCACTGAGATTACTCTTTATTTATTTACTTATTTATATGAGTGGTCCAAGTGGAGAAGTGCTTAAGCAATACCAAAAAAAGAATACTTAAAAGCACAGACATTCGATCATCCTACAGCTAGCTCACAGCATTGGCTTCATGTCTGGAAAAGGCAGGGGGGTTGCTGTCAAGCAGCCAAGAAAGGACTCTTAACACCACTGCTGAAATGGGATATAATTTATAGGGAAAGGCTCACTCAAAGGCTTTGGGAGGGTTTCTTTTTAAATGCATTTACTTCAGAACAGTGAGAAATGCACTGCTAAAAGTTCTGGTCTGTGAAACTCCTTTTTCCACATACACAGCTAGTTCTCTGCAGTTTCATTCTGGAGTTAAGGTGGTCTTTCTGGGTGGAGGGGGGTAGAGATACTTTGCTTTTTCAAAAGGCAAAGGTTATCTAAGTAGATTTGTTTAAACATAGCAGCCCGAGAAGGTGCTTAGCACCCATAGGAGCGTCTGAGCACTGCTTGGTTTATCCTGACGCCATGCACGTGGTGTGGGAAAGTATGATGGGGAATGAAGGCCTGGGATTAACTGAGTCACTTCCGCAAGGACAGAGGGTCTGTGATTGACTCCAGAACAGAACTCGGGTCTCTTGGGTCCCAGTTAACAAAACAACATGCTTCTGGGGTGGTTTTCTTGTTTGTTTTTTCTTTCTGCTCCTTGCTGTGATTAGACTGGCGTTAGGAATTCTGGGCCAGATCACAGATTGACACATCGCCATTGAACCTAATAGACCGATACCATTGTACTTAAGCATGTGATCTGGTTACTGTGTTTTGAGGGAATAGTAGATTAGTAGGTACCAGTAACATCTTGGATGTGTAATATATTTGCTCCTGTCTGCAGATTACTACAAAGTGTAACAGAGATACCTGGCAGAATAACATCATGAGGATGTTTGTACCTCTTTGTGTTATCTTTATGAATTTGGATTAGCTCTTTTCTCCTTGAGTAGTTCTAATGATTTCAGACAGTACTCACTGAGGTATTCCAGTCTAGATCTTCCTAAGAGGAGGTAGTGACAGAGTTAGTGTGCTATTTTACATTTTCTTTCACATGTGAAATATGTCACAAGGAAGAACCAGGCAGTTCTGTAGTTTGAGTAATGCATAGTACTTTGGACTGCATCCTATAGACCTCTTTCTGCAAGTGTTGCTTATTTACACACTGTTGATAAATGAACTGGGAAGCAGTGGTACATATGCAAGGCTAATCTGTGATGATCACAGATACCAGGAGGGTTCCCTTTTGCACGAATGGGGCTTGTCATGGTCAGTCTCTGTAAGCTGATCAAGAGGAGGGAACAATGTGCCAAGCAGAAAGATTTTGTCCTAATGCTTAGAGCTATTGCTGACAAAAGCATCTCTGCTCTTTCTCAAACAGACCAGTGCATTGTGGACGGTATCACCTATGATGTGAACCAGACCTTCCACAAGCGTCACGATGAGGGGCACATGCTGAACTGCACATGCTTTGGCCAGGGCCGTGGGAGATGGAAATGCGATCCTGTTGGTAAGTCACCATCTGTTCCCGCTTGCTAAACACAGACTGTGGCTGTGTAGGAACTGGTTATGGTATGGTGAAACTGGTGTGTGAATTTGGACCCAGTCTTTGCCCACTTTCTGCCCTGAATTGCACAACTGCAAAAGTAGAAGTAACACTGGATTTGCTGGAGGGTAAGTGAAAGGGGATTCCTAGTTTTAAGGAGATAAGCTTGGGTTATCAGACATGCCACAGAAGAAGTTGATGATGATGCAGTAGTGATGGATTGTGTCAACATAGCTCTGAAAACGTAGCAGGTTGTGGTAGCAGGGCATGTTAGCCCCAGGCTGGGGTGGTTTAGCTGAATTCTGGTACCTGAGCTGTCAGCCTAGCAGGCAGGGCTCTTGGACTGAACACTGTAATATGCAGCTAGGTACTGATGGTAGGATCAGTTTTCTTTCCTTTCTCTATCCTCAAATCTTTAGGTCTCCTCATTGAACTGAGAAAGGAGCACCAGCGTATATTAACTTACCTTGGACTAAATTGATTTTTTTGGCTGCCCTTTGTTCTGGCAAAGAGAGAAAGCTCAGGATGAGAACATGTGTTAATAGCACTCTGGAGGTTAGCTAAAACCATCATGGTTCTCTGCAGGAATGAGGAGATTTCATCTCTTCTGCTTCCCCGCCTTCCGTAGTGAACCTTGATGGGAAGATAAGACCTGGCTGTTTGGTTTGCAATTACTAAATCAAAGACAACTTCGAACTATTGCCAAGAAAATCTATTAGCAAGTACTAGTGGTTAAGTTCTGCTTTATTTACAGTAATATCTGTACAGGTTTACTGGAGGAACTTGGATTGTAAAGCTCCTGAAAATTACTACTTTGAAAGAAGGGGTGGGGGGATGATTTCAGCTCTCTGTAAAGGTGCAATTGGTTTAATTTTGTTGGCTCTCTCTAAGCAAGGCTCCTGTTAATCCAAGCAAGCATAATGCTAGCTCTCACTGAAAATTTCCATTGAGCCAGAAACACAGGCATAGGTCAGACTAGAAAGTGTACTGAAGCACTGGCACTGTGTTGTATTTACACTAGCTAAGCTGATTTCAGGATTTGATCTGGCCTCCTTTGGTTTATACAATGGTAAATCTGGAAAGACTCTGCTGAAAATTAATGGGTCACTTCGGACTTATAAAGTATAACTGAATTCTGCTGGAGCCAGTAGGAATTTTGCCATTGATTTCATTGAGAGCAGCAAGGTTTAGCTTTGGATGAGAGATGAACTCAGTTGACTGGAGCAGAACTGGGCTCCGCAATAGACAGTTCAAAATAAATCCTTTCTTGAAGGAACACCCCATTGACTTCAGTGGGAAGCTTGCCAGGTGGACGGCCTGTAATTAACAGTATCTTAAGAAATGCATCACAGCTGAATTAGCCCCCTAGTATCTAACTTAACACATGCAGTGAAATATCAAGAACCTTGATTTGAGATTGCCACTTTCTCTTTGTGTAATTATATTTGCAAATAAACATTGGTGTTACATTTCTTTGTGTAAAAGTCTCTTATGACTTAGTCTTCTATGTTCGGCATAGATTTTTTTCACTATAGTTTCGGTGACATGCAGTGTTTAAGTGTCTCTTTTGTGCCTTTAGATCAGTGCCAGGATTCAGAAACCCGTACCTTTTACCAAATCGGAGATTCATGGGAGAAGTACGTCCATGCTGTCAGATACCAGTGCTATTGCTATGGTCGTGGTATTGGAGAATGGCATTGCCAGCCTCTGCAGACCTATCCTGGTAAGAAACACAACAGATAACTAACTCATCTCCTGAGTAAGACATGAGGAAAGCAATCTTTCTACCCCTCACCTGTTCACATTTCTGTACATTATTCCTTTTGGTTTCCTTTTTAAAAACAGAACCATTTCCCGTCCCCACCCTTGGCAGACACAAACAAGTGTCATGATTATAAAGAGGGGGCCAGGCTGTTAACAGCTGTTCCTGAGGCCAGGGTTAGTTTATAGAATTACTATCAGTTCACACAACAACTTGGGTTTACATTGCCTCTTGGTATTTAGTAATATCACACCTGCAACCTTCAGTTTCTGTTGCTTAAAACTCTCACATGTGTAGTCTTTCCTTTTCCACTCACTACAGAAGCAAAATCCACCACAGAATGAAGCATTTTTCCTGATCAGTGCCCTATTTGAAGTTTCGTTTGCTCAGTCAGTTCCAGGAAATCTTTGTAGTGACAGGCAATGCTTGTTTGTTGGCTTGTTCTGTTTCAGTTCCCTGAACAGAACATGATACGGGGAACAACTCTACTTTCATGTTTAATGTTGCAACTACCACTGTCTTAATCTGAATAAGATTAAATATTAAGGCTGTGTTGTGGCTTCCCTGTTGGGAGGAGACAACTTTGCTCAAGTCATTGGTTCCCCAACCCATCTCTGAGCATAAATGTGGAGGAACTGCGTAAAGGTTGGATGTAGCAGCTTCGATGCTGAGTTGATTCTCTGCTTTTATGCTAAGAAGCATCTGTCCACTTAGTAGCTGCAATGTATTTATCCCATAAGTGCCCTGCAAGGTAAGAAAGGGGATGTAAGGCTAATTCAGAAAGAGCGTTTTAATATAGGTGACCCTGCTGTAGAAGGGGACTAGCCCCTTTGAAGTCCGTTGCAACTAAATGCTTCACATAAATGAGTATCTCTTCTCTGTGACTTGGTTCACACACATCATAGAGAAGGTCTTTGCGACAGCACCCTATTGAACCTGTCCTATACCCAGCAGTGTTGTCAATGAACTGACTGCATTTCTATCCATGGTCTTACAGCTAGTGAGCCAGGGACAAGGGAATAGAACACTTGGCAGACAGAACTAGGGACTACCTTTCTTTGAGGCAGCGAACTAAGGAGGGCAAAAGTAGGAAGCAGGCCTTCTTTGGACTGTTTTTTACCCCTGAGTTTCTTACTGGGGCTTGCTGAGCTTCATTGACTCCTGTCAGACTGCTTAAACAAACATTTCCCTGAGCTATGTGAAATATGCATGCCTCCAGACTGGAGACCATGGCTTGGGGCTTCTTTAGAAACAAGAGTGACTGAAAATGTGTAAATAAACCAAATCTAATGTTTCTGAACGTAAGTTTGGGGTTAGGTGAGCTTTGAAATTTTCTGCCTGTGGGCACAGATTTGTTTGCCTGGAAGTCCCATTAAATATGGAGCAGGTATATATGTTACGCAGTTGTCCAAATAAATTATAATTAGAAATGTTGCGGGGGTGTGTGTGAAGGTATTTAATGGCTAAAACAAGACACTTTCCTGCAGATTACAGGCTGCTCTTTGCTGGGATTTTCTGAGAACTAACACGAGCACAGTGCTGCTGAGTGTTCAGTCAAACCTCCCTAGCAGGGCTGCGAGGGACTGAAAGGAGAACTATGGGATCATAAAACCTTCCCTTCTCTATTAGAGGGCTTTGTGGAGAAAATACACCTGAGCCTGATCTAGCTAAAAGCAATTGGTAGTCTTAAGCATTAGACCACTGCTGAACTTGTATTTTCATGAGTTTATGGGCCTGATCTGTCGCAAGACTTCCACCAGGCCTTCTGGTGTGGTTTGTGTGCAGAAGACATGCCTCGCTGCCTGTGGAGTGCTCCACAGAGTCATGAAAATTCAGTGTTTCAAATCAACTGATGAAGAAATTTAGTAAAACAGTAAAAGATTAGTGTTTCTTTGCAGGGTGTATTCAATATCAGATCAGGAATTTGCCCTCACCATGCCACAAGATTAGACCTGGATAAGGAGCAATGAAGCATTACAGATAGACAATATGACTTATTTCCTATGTATAGAAATAGTATTTGAGCCACACAATTTTCTTGCTTTTTTGATGACTCCACAACAAAGGCAGAAGAAAAGCATCCCCAGTATGTAAAAGATGGCAATTCTTTTTTTTCAGGGTCAGCTGGGCCTGTTCAGGTGATCATCACAGAGAGTACAAATCAACCAAACTCCCACCCTATCCAGTGGAACGCTCCTGAACGATCTCACATCACCAAGTACATTTTGCGCTGGAGACCGGTGAGTGCCACATTCATCGCCATTCATTCATCAAAAATACTTTATTTGGCTTTTTCTGTGTCTGAAAGAAGTGGCTGACAGAATTTCAGCAAACTTTAGTTGCTCATTCAGTGTCCTTGTCCTGTCGAGGTCAACAGTTACTCTGAGGATCAAAGAGAACGAGTGCTGTATAAACACTTGATGTTTTCCTGCCCAAACTTTACTGGTCACTGTGTTCATGAAGTATCTTATTAACCAAAGCACTAGCACAGTAAGCAGACAAGTTTATATCCTTCTTCACTTTAAGTAATGTAAATCCTTGTGGAAGCTTCCTCATCCTAAGAAACATGGTTTTAGTATCATGTGCATATCCAGAGGCAACTGGGATAGATTTTATCCTATTAATGAGGAGGTAGAAATGAGTAGGATATGAAGATATAAACAGCTAGCATAGGATTAAATAAACAGTCATCTCCCATCTTCTGTAAAGTCTAAACCAAAACTGGTTAACCACTGCTTGTTGGCTCCTTCATATTTGAGGAATGATTCATTTTAACCAATGTAGATGAGTTGTGTTACAGTTCCCCTGAGTACAGCTTCACAAAAGACTTAATGATTAAGAACATTAGTACCTCGATGCTGCCTGTTATTAAGAGAACAATAAAGGCCCTGGTCCAAAGCCGTTAAAGGCACTCAAGTCTTTTTACTGACTTCAGTGTATCTTGGATCAAGGCCTGAATGAAATGGACTTTAAAGCATTGGAGTACAAACCTCAGAGGATGGAGCATGATTTTAGAGCTTCCCATAGAGTTCAAACGCAGGGTAGAAGGGAAGCACTTTTCTGTATATTGTTTTCAGATGATGGCTTAGAGTGTTATTGTGAACAGCCTTCAAATATGCATTTTCCAGCCATTCCTTCATGCCTTAATGCATTTTTGATAAAGGAATGAGTTTAGTATATATATTACAAATAATGCTTCTTTTAAAGGAAAAAGTTCAAAGCTAGATTGTTTTTCAGTTTATCCCAGTAAAACTTAATCACCCAAAATATCCTTAGCCCTACTTCCTGGCATGCCTTTCTTATCTCCTTTGGCTTGACTCTGTCTGTGCATTAGCCATTTGAGTCACACCTGTGTTTGAATATCACTGTGCTCGGTAACCATGTAGAAAATTAGGTCACTAGATACCTCTGCTTGCAGGCTAGGGAGTCTCATGCTATTTGGGTGTCCTTGTTCTTGCAGAAAAACTCTGGAAGGCAGTGGAAGGAAGCCACCATCCCCGGCTACCAGAACTCTTACACCATCTCAGGCCTGAAGCCTGGTGTAATATATGAAGGACAGCTCATCAGTGTTCAGCAGTATGGCCACAAAGAAGTCACCCGCTTTGATTTTACCACAACCAGCACCACAGCAGTGACAAGTAAGTTGAACAGCGGGGCATCCAGAAAAACCTAATCTTCTTCACCTAAGTCTTTGTTTCGTGCATCCCAGTTAACACAAAAGTGGCGATGGTTAATTAAACCTATTTTTCTCTCTCTTGTAGGCAACACTGTTTCAGGAGAGACAACTCTTCTTCCTCCCGTTGTTGCTACTTCAGAGTCAGTCACTGAAATCACAGCCAACAGCTTTGTTGTCTCCTGGGTTTCTGCTTCTGACACAGTTTCTGGATTCCGTGTTGAGTATGAGCTGAGTGAGGAGGGTGATGAGCCACAGTATCTTGGTGAGACAATATTTAAGTCTACTTGATCAAAGCATTCCTAACAGTACATTGCTGTTTTCTGTGACAATCAGTGTAGCTGGTGTAAATAGTGAGGATCTCGCTGTCTGTCAGTATGATTCAATTAGGATATGAGAGTGGAAGGACTTGCTCAGATTAAAAGCTCACTTAGTTCATTGTCCTTTCCCCATCAATGGCCATAAGTTCGTGTTCAAGGAAAAGTGTGAGAACAAGGCAAGTATACAGCAATACCACCTCAGAATACTGTCCCAGGATCCTGCAGAGGAAAACTCCCTGAGCCAGAGGTGGCAGATTTGTAATAACTGTGGATAGATATATTTATTGTTTCCAGCTCCGTGAATTTGTCCAGTCTTTTTTTCCTTTTGAAATCATGTAAATTTACTAGCTTCCACAGCATCCTGAAGTGAGCAGCAGTGCAGGTGAGAAGAGAAACAAATCTGTTTTTCAAACCTGCCTCCTAGCTAATTTCCTTTGCTGTACTTTTGTCCTTCTGTCAAGAACGGACAGAGAGAAATCTTTCCCAAATGCCCTCTCTTGGCTACTTTTCATCTCATGGGTGTCTGTTCCAGTCTGATCCGTCAGTTGGTTTTTTTGGATTGGATCTTGTTCATCTTTGATAATGTGACAACTTAGCTAAATCAGAAAGCTGGTTAAAGGCACTGGACTCAGACCTAGGAATTGAATCCACTTTCCAACATCTACTGTAGAGCCTGTGTCACCACACATAATTTCATCTTAATGTCTTTCTCCTAATTTCCTGTCTTAACAATGGTAATAGCAATATCTCACAAGGATTTGAGGTTATAATAGCTATTTGGGCATGAGTACAATAGAAGAACAACATGAGAAAAAGAACAGTAATCCTCTGACCTATAATTCTCCCTGGACTGTTGCTCCCCTGAACTCACAGGCTTGGACTCATGAGCAGAAGTGGCTTACACTGGGACTGCCAGCACTGTCACCACCTTTCTTGTCTGCACACTGGCTGCCCAGACAGCTGAGCTGTGTTGTGAAGCAGCTCCTGAGCTCATCTGTCTACAGACAGAGGTTTACAGGCAAATTGAAAGGCAATTCCCAGTTTCCCTTAAGACGTTTGGCTTCAGTCTGGCCAGTAAGGAGCTGCTTCATGGGGAATTTCCTACATCTGGCATGTAGGTGGACATCTGGGGGAAGGGACGGGGGAAGAGAAGTTCATCAGCCCTCATAATGTCATTCTTCTCCACTCATGAGTCAGTCTTTCCACATAACCTCTTCATGTGAAAATTTTTCCATATATTTCTGTATTGAAAATACAACAGTCAGGGTATGAAATGAGTACTCAGTTAGCTGTGGTGGCTGAATGCCAGCAGTGTACAGGGGTCTGCTGCTCAAGTTGTCCTGCCATATCACACATCAAGCCTTGCTGTCCTAGGTGGTGTTGTCTGCTTGCTGAGTGTGGAAACCTGTCCCAACTCTTCACACAACTTTTCTGATGTGCACTAAAGAAACAGTGCAGAAAAATTGCTGGTTTATTGCAGGAAGACTGTGATTCAGCCCAGATTAGAACAGAGGTCTCAATTATTTCATTTGAAGAGAAAGCAAGATGATAGAATTGCTAAGACAATTTTTTCTTTCCTGCCTTCCTTAGATCTTCCAAGCACAGCCACTTCTGTCAACATCCCTGACTTGCTTCCTGGTCGCAAGTATATTGTTAATGTCTATCAGATCTCTGAAGAAGGAGAGCAGAATCTGATCCTGTCTACTTCACAGACTACAGGTATGTGTGGGTGGGTGTTGCTGCACTTTGAAAGCTGTTTTTATTGTTTGGTCAATAAATTTTTGTTACCTTCTATCCTCACGCTTGCTGTCCTCCTCTGTTTATTCCCTTAAACAGCTCCTGATGCGCCTCCTGATCACACCGTGGAAAGCGTAGATGACACATCAATTGTTATTAGCTGGAGCAGACCACAGGCTCCAATCACAGGTTTGTCTAATTGGACTGCACCTATTTTGCCCTATTGGTAGAATCTGAAATCTAGGTAAAAAAGAAAATGAAGTATAACTCTGGGACAGAGGGCTAGTGCATAATTGTGCCCAGTCTGAGAGACCACCTGGAAAGCACATGGGCAGTTTAGCATTTGCTTGGTTTCACTGTCTGAACGAAGCAATTCAGGAGGCTGGATGCAAAACAATTCCTTCTGAACTTGGTTAAGTAAAAACAAGCCGTGTGACTTTCTCTTTGTATTTGTCATCCAGACCATCCAGTAACAAGCATAAGAACTGTATAGACCCTAAATCCACATGTCAAAGCTCAGAAATACTCTAATCCAAGTCAGATTATGCTTTGTAAGGCATTATGAGTGTGAAATCTGTAGATGGGATGTGAGCAAAGGCAAGCCATGGGTCCTACTGAAGTTCAGGACTGTTTTTATGAAAGCTCAGTAGGGAGATCAGTTTAGTTCTCATTTCTAGCATTCCTTGTGCTGGCTTACTGATCATGGCTAAGGACTATATATATATATCTTGCTTTAGGCTACAGAATTATCTACACACCCTCTGTGGAAGGCAGCAGCACAGAGCTTAACCTGCCTGACACTGCAACCTCTGTAACACTCAGTGACTTGATGCCGGGTGTTCAGTACAACATCAGCATCTACGCAGTGGAAGAAAATCAGGAGAGTACTCCTGTCTTCATCCAGCAGGAAACCACAGGCGTCCCACACACAGGTAATGGTCAGCATGTTCTGGATATCAGTCACTGAGTTTTCTGTTGGTACATAGAGCCAAATGACAATGCAGGCTTACATTGCTCTAGCTAAATGAATCCTTAACTGGACTCAATTCTGGTTTTTGTCATCATTGTTGTGTTTTTTAAATGTAAATGTCATTGGTATTGAAGTTCTATAGTAAAGTCATACTCACTTATGAATTGATGCAGTCAAGCCACCACTCTGCATTAATAAGGTTGTAATTCCTACGGATCAGACTGCAGGCAGGTCAAAAGGTTGGTCTTGCATTGTGTCTATGGAAAAGAGAGATCAGAGTTTCCTAAGTTGTCTTAAGGGGATTCTGCTAAGAGATCTTCTTAAGAGCCTGGTAAATCATTTTACCTCAGCGCTTGGCCTGCAGATGTTTAAGGTTATGTACTCAGACACCAGAACACAAATTCAAACCGTTCACCTGACTTCTCCCTCTCCCTTCCAATCCTAACCATTATTTTCCATTGCAGTTGGTGGGGATGAGAGATTGCTCAGCATTAACTGATGTGCCAGAATAACACCATACGATCTAAACTTGAGGCACCCACAATTGAAAAAAAAAGCTACTGGTTTCAGGGTTCTTTAACTGGGCTGAATAGCCAAACCAAAAGAAAGGATAGTGAAAGAATTGTGATCTGATGTGGTAGCAGTGGAATTTGATGGTGCTGCAAGTTGCAAGCATGTGTTTGCATATGGGAATTTACCAGGAATGAACTCAGCTCAATGATTTTATGGTTTGGCAGCTGTATCTTCCAAAAATGTGCATTGGTTAACCTTATGGCAGTATCAGTCCTAATCTAAAGAAGCTTAATTTGAACGTAGTAATTCAAGGGTGCAGTACTGTGGACCAACACAGAGGGAACTGGATTTTGTCTTTGACTACAGTAAGGCCAGATCAGCCCCTGTACTTGTTTAATTATAAAAGATGGATTTTAAGTTAATTATAGACATTCAGAACATGCCATGGGTTTTGAAAAGCCTCTCTTTTAATTTTAAAAGGAGGTTCCTTTTTCCAACCCCTGGAGTATTTCTTTGTCCCCCAAGCTTTTGCTTCTGCATATACTTGAAATTCTGTAGCGTTACATCTGGTCTTTCAGTTTGCTTTCTGTGACAGCAAGATACCTTCTATGACTGAAGGCATAAAATATTTAAAACTATGTAGCTACACTTTGAATTGTAGTCTGCTTGAATATTGTCTGGGAATATGTGTGTAAGGTAAGGTTATCATGACATTTTTAATTTGGTAAATATTCTTGGGCTATCCACTGTTCAATCAAAATTCACTTTTTTCTTCCATGTAAACCTGTAGCTTCTTCTGCTGATTGCTAAGAACTCCCTCTAACATTGTTCTGTCGCTCTGCTTTCAGATGAAGTTCCTTCACCCAAAGATCTGCAGTTTGTGGAGGTTTCTGATATCAAGATCACCATCATGTGGACCCCACCACAGAGCCAAGTCTCTGGCTATCGAGTGGAAGTGATCCCTGTCAATCGCCCTGGCCAACATGGTCAGAGACTGCCTATCACCAGGAGCTCTTTTGCTGAAGTTGTTGACCTGCTCCCAGGAACAACCTATCTCTTTAAGATCTTTGCCGTGAGCCACGGCAGGGAGAGCAAACCGTTGACTGGAGAGCAAACCACCAGTAAGTGTCTTTCCTTCATGCTTTTTTCAGCCTTTTGAAGTGCATATTTCTCTGTCGCTTAGAGAAATATATGAACAGAGCACTTAAAGTGCAACAGTTAGAGCCCAGGAGGTATCCCATAACTAGGATGACAGGGCTGGGAATTCATTCACTCAAACAATGATCTCTTCAGCAGATTTATCCTCCTCTAGGGCTTTCCAGTGGGAGTTTAACTCTCATGGCACTTTAAAACAATTTCGTATGGCTGGAATTCAACTTTTTTATTACTGACTGAGAATTGATGGGCCCTGCAGTTCTTTTAGAGCACAGATTGCAGCCTGTGGGTTTTTTTGTTTTGTTTTGTTTTGTTTTTTTTGAGGATACCTTAGGACAAATTTCAGCATGACTTAGGAGCCTTACTGAGATTGTTCTGAAAATCCCTATCTCATTTCTGACAGCTACATACCTATTTGGCTCCCCTGTCAGCAGTAGGAGTTCTGCATGCACATGCAAGGACAGGCCTTGTCATTAACAGGACTGCATTTCAGCTTTGCCAGGTTGGGCCTGGCTTTCCACAGGCTGTCTCACCCCCCCGGAAATTCACTGTCATCCCAGTGAAACCTGGGGAACTGGTTTACAGTGACCTCAATGGATTGTTGACAAGAGCCATGGGGAGCATATATTTTTCAGAAAGAGTCATGCAGGATCTCTCAAAACCTGATTGCTAACGATCTAGTAGCAGTGTAACACATCACCAGTGTGAAGCAAGATGACAAGCAAAGTACACAGTCTGCCAGGCATTGCTTTTTTGCTTTGCAGAAATGCAGAAAAGAGAGGAGCAGTGGCTGGGCAAGTTGTAGGCTTTCAGATGGAAGAGGAGGAATTTAGCATGGGTTCAAGTGGTTGTCTCCATTTTTGATCCGAGAGAAGCAGATCAGACAGAACCTGGGATGTGGTTCATTTGAACAGATCCTGTTTATTGGGCAATAGAAGGGTGACTCGGTGTTTATGGTGTTCTTTGACTGGGTCACATTATTCAAAGGACCAAAACTCAGCTATGCACATCTGCTGCTCTTCTGACACTTTTCAATAAATGAGAGCAACTTTTGAGAATCCAGCCCAACTCTTACAAAGATGTGAGGGAAGGAAAGAAAATGGGATAATCTGTGAATATAGCCATGCTGTTTGAGAAAATAGGATTTACTTACATCCATAAAGTTAGGAGTTGTGAATAGTGCCTCTCCCTCCTACCGTCTCCCTTTATGCAGGGAGAATGGAATCCTTATGTTTGTCCTTTGACATAGGTATCTGATTTGAGTGTAACATAGATGATGTGAACACCCTCCCTCCTCTTTCAAGTGAGGCTTTCAAAAGTGAGGATGCAACTTAAGAGTCTGAACTCCCTTAGAAGCATTTAGAACAAGGGCTCAGTTCCCAGTTAGATCTGTAATTTTTTGTGGTTGTTTTCAGAAGCTTTGGCTAGGTGTAGAGCCCATCTGAAAGTCCACACACAAAGGTGTATATATTGGAGCATAGACATTTGATTCAGACAGCACAGGGCTAGTTACAAATGTCTGGAATCGTTTTCCATAGGCTATGATCATCTGCTTAACTGCTTTGCCTAAACCACATTTCAGAAAGTATTCACGTAAATTGCATCCTGTAATCGAAAGTCCTGGGAAACAGAAATCATTCAGAGTTCCCAAGGAAAACCCTGCAGCAAAAGTCTCTTCCCACGGTGTAAATGTGATTCTCTTTTTGGCCTTCCGTTAAAAAGCAGTCTACAAATAAACTCTGAGTGTATGTGTGGCTTTTTAGTCTTCCCCTTTTTCCTTTAATATGGGGAGAGGAAGTGATAAAAGCCTAATACAGCTGGCAAATTAAATTGTGCAGAAAGGAACTGACTGTAGGCTACAAATCGGAGGAAGATACCATCCTTGTCAGATGAGACTTAGCACAGATCTAAGTACCAAGAAGAGATAAAGCTGACTCTCAGCCTGTGGGTTGGAGATGGGCCTAAGAAGACACTCATCCTTTGTCTCTTAGGTCTCCCCCATCTCTGGAAGTGGTGGAAGATGGAAGTCTTGACTTCCTTTTCCCTCCCTCCTCAATTGGGGACAAAACAAAAAGGACAAAAAGTGCTTCCCACTGAATCACTGAGAGAGTGATGAAAACATTTACTTTTATCACAAAAGTGTTATTTACTCAGGGGGAGAAAAAAGCATTCACCATCAAAAAAGAGCATTGATGGAACCTCTCCTCACTGCTCTTAATTTCAACATGTGATTGGGGCCTAGAAAAGGTGGGGTAACTTGCCAGGTAGACACTATAAACTCTTTGCTGTAGCCAGTGCTACCCTGCCTGCTGTGGGGGCAAATTAATTAAGTGTCTTTCCCCCTCTGAGTCTCATCTTGTCTCAGCCAAAGGTAGTGACATCTCTGCTATTCGCTGGACTCCAGTGCAGTGCTGAAGAAGCTGTGTTGCTTCAGCCTCTTGTTTATGTAGTTTTCTGGGTTATCAGTTTCAGCAGCTTCCCAGAGGTAGTGATAAAAAGGGGAAGAAGCCTGATAAAAGCCATTGTGTGAGTCCCATGGGAGAGATGGGCATGCTTAGAATTGTTGTATAGTCAGTTCCATGGTGTGATTATTTTTAAGTAGATCTAGGAACTGGTTTTCTGCAGAAAGTCTATGACTTGTTTATTTTTACATTAAAATGACAAAGTGGGGGTGTTTTGTTTTGGGAAGGGATTTTGAGAGGGCAGGGAGTAGGACTGGGCAAAGGTTTAAAAGAATAAATCTTTTTAACGAAAAAGGGCTAAAGTTAGGTTTCCGTGCTTGTGCTGACAAGTCTAAACTGAGCTGATTTTTAAAAAATGCTCAGCATTCATGAGAAACTATTGAAATTCCTGAGTGCGGTTGGGTTCATCTGTCTCTTCAGCCGTTAGTCTGACTTCCCTGTGGGATGGCACATATGGCAGTGACCCAAGTCAGCGCAGCCCAGAATGCGCAGGTCTGCCTGGCCCAGCATATTATCAGATGGCACTGAGGCATGGATATAGTTATTTCACTTCTATTTCCAGCTCTCTCATAGTCCCCACCTTCTCTCTTCCGTACTGTTACACTTGTGCCCTAAGTGAAAAATATAGGCTCAACAACCTCAATGTACATCCATGTGTTTTGCATGGTAATGGATGTGCTTTGGAAGTAGGGGTGAAGTAGAGATTCAGCTGGAAAATTGATGGATGTTATGCTTTTTCTTCCCCAGAGCTCGATGCCCCCACCAACCTGAGATTTCTCAATACCACAGAGCATTCAGTGTTAGTGCTGTGGACACGGCCCCGTGCTGTGATCACAGGATACCGGCTGACTGCAGGTCCCACAAGAGGAGGTCAACCAAGGACCTACAATGTGGGACCTTCTGCCACCAAGTACCTTCTCAGGAACTTGCAGCCTGGCACTGAGTACACCGTGTATCTTGTGGCAGTTAAAGACAACTTGCAAAGCACCAGAGAGACTGGAGTCTTCACGACTTGTAAGTATAATAGGCACATATTCCTCTTCCCTAACGCCCTGGCCTTTCCTCAAAACTTGTGCTGAAAGTGGCTATTGTGAATTGGTTTACAGGAAAAGCCTTTGGAAGTAGCATTCCAGCAGAACTGCTTGGGAAATATTCCTTGTTCTTCTTTCTGAACTATTTGGCAGGAGAAAGAGAGTTATTTATTTGCATCAAAAAGCTTTTAGTAAAATACATTTCAGCTTTTTGGTGATTAAAAACAAAAGGGAAAACTTACTACTGGTACCTCAGTTTTTGTTTAACTGAAAAAGACATTTAATTTTACTTGATCTTTCCAATTGTTTGGTTTTGGAATGTCAAATCAAGGAAAGCAAACAGCTTCCTTAAAATGGGCAACAAATAATTAGTCCATCATTTGTATAAAGCTGAAGGCAGTCATTTCTCAAGCCCAACCATACCATCTAAGGCAGCTGAACTGCAGTTATAGAAACTGACACAAACATTGCATTGCATTCTATCCTCCTTTTTTTTTTTTTTTTTTTTAATTTCAGTCATCTGTACTTGTGCTGCTGGCTTGGAAGAAATACTAAGCAAATTTTGGGAGGAAAGAGAGTTCTGTAAGAACCCACACATAGTTCTAGAAAGAACAACTAGATTCACTGTTTAGATAATGATGAAGCAGTCATATAAACTAGTAAAACTCAGTGTTCCAAGCCCAGAACCACATCCTCTTTTCAAAAGAGAATGTGGTTTCTTTTAGAACAATGTGAAATTAAATTAAGGGTTCAAACTTTTAATCAGAGTAACACTGTTGACCTTGGCAAAGTACTTTTTGCTGACAGACAGCCTTATCTACAAATATTTCTCAATTAGAATATGACTGGGTATCTTAGATGAATATTGTCTTCAAATTCTGGCTTATCTGAATGAAACCAGTCCATTTTAAGACTACAGGTTAATAAACCAAGTCTCTTTGTTAATAACGATGCCAATTCAGATTAAACTCAGTGGAGTTATTTGGACTGATTCTTGGGGTACACAAAGGCTTTGGCTTCTGTGTGATGCTTCTGACAGATATCAATGAGACCACAGATTCCTCAGGTTGACTTTGAGCTCCCTTTAACTCTGCTGACTTCAAAAGAGTTGAAGATGTTGGTGAGGGATGAGATAGTCTAGCTGGGACAGCTGGATGACAGACAAGGGTGTAGTGTTCTGCTGATTGAATGGCATTTGGTGGGTGAAGGGGAAAAAAGCTGCTTTTTGAGGAACACTTTAGGTATCATGCTGAAAACAATATTCCCCAAATTCTTGGGGCTGGATGCATAGAGGACTTAGGAGGCCCAGTTCACTATTTTCGTTTTCCTCGGGAACAACAAAAACACTGGCTCTGATTAGATCGCTTGCATCTTGTGTCTATCAAGCCCAGCAGCAGACAGAAGTCATCTGTCAGATCTCTCCCAAATCACTGGATTTTCAAAAGTAATGTAGTTCAGCATGTTATTACATACCTCTTGCTATTTGGACTGCTATAGGTCTGGTTTTCTAACTGTTTGATGCCATCACAGCAGCTAGACTTCAACTCTGTCAATTCACTTCACAGATCAGCCTGTTGGCTCTGTTCCTCCTTTTAACACAGAAGTGACTGAGACTTCTATTGTCATCACCTGGACACCTGCCCCAAGGATTGGTTTCAAGGTAGGGGAAACTGAAGTCCCATGTTTCTTTTTCCTCTTGTATCATTGTGATAGGGAGGACAGATTAAAGCTGTTTACTGTGGACTGCACTGAAGACAGCAGCACAAAGGAAAGAGGTGCAAAAGGCATGCTGCTTACAGGGGGCAGGTCTAGGTCACAGAAGTCAATGCAAGCATGTCCTCTAGGCTTCAGGTCAGGTTCATCAGTGGGACATCTAAAATGCAAGTTACAGGATTAACAGTTGGCGTTCAGCATAAGGGCCCATGATACTCATGTTGGATGATAAGTCAGGATGCTGATAGCTGGGATAGGAGTATTTGAAACTGAAAAACAAATTTTGCTGCTTCTCTGCAGCTGGGTGTGCGCCCAAGCCAAGGTGGAGAGGCTCCTCGGGAGGTCATCTCTGATTCTGGCAGCATCGTGATATCTGGCCTGACCCCTGGAGTGGAGTACACCTACAGCCTCACAGTCCTGATGGACGGCCAGGAGAGAGAGACTCCGATCATCAGGAGAGTGATTACACGTACGACACATTTGCTTTTCCACAATTATTCCTTCTTCCATGTGCTTCCCCTGTGCTCCCCAGATCAATTGCTGTCTTCTGGGAGTTGGTTCTAGTCTTTTCCTCCTGTTGTGGTCTGGAGGGTGTTTTTCTTTTTGATGCATAGGTGACAGTAGCACTAGCTCACGCAATGCAGGGTCACAACTTCAGGAGAATACATTTAGCTGATTCTGAAGGGTGAGGATGTGATGTGGGGAGAAGGGATGCTGAGGGAGCTAGCATGATTCTCAGTGCTGTAAATGACCCATTTGTCTGAACGCTTGCAGCATTGTCTCCACCAACCAACCTGCGCCTGGAGCCCAATCCTGATACTGGAATCCTGATAGTCTCTTGGGATAGAAGCACAACTCCAGGTAACTATGGGAGCTCACACTATGCTCGAACCTCCTGTTGTATCAGAATGCTAATGTTTGTTCTGCGGTGCCTTGCAGTTCATTAGGAGCTTGACAGGAAGCTTGCTGTTGAGTCGTTTAAGGAAAAATGAACATATTTCTACATATATTCAAGGATATAATTGACAGCTAAGTATAGGTTGCCATACGACTCTTTATGATTTACATTCCATGTAATACGCTATTTTGGAGTATGAATGTGTTTAAATATTTCAGCTGGTTTAGGTATTTGAAAGATTTCTTCAGATATCCCCAGGGGTTTAAAAAAAGTCCAAGGGAAGGAAAGCAAAATGGACTAAAACGTTCATGTCATTGAGAGTAAGCGTGGAAGATCTGAAAGATGAACTCTTCTCCAACAACAGCTGATGGGAGCTGTATAATTGACTTCTGTAAAACAAAGATTGAAAGCTTTTGAAAACCCCACTCTCAGTCAGTAGATGTATCTTTTCTTGACGTGTCATGAGATTTTCAGTTCGGTAAGGTCTCAAAGGGAACTGAAACTATGCTGTGAGAGGCTGCCTCCTGGGAAGCTCATTGTGGGGCACTTGACAAAGCAACCTCTTGTCCGCTGGGCTCAGGGTGGCAAAATCACTTGTAAAATGTAACGCTTTTTCTTCAGCTGTTTCTACTGAGTCCTGATGTAAATCAATACAGCATGAGATTACTGCATACTGGTATATCTGTATTTCAGGCATCAGTGGGTACCGAGTGACCACTGCTCCTACCAATGGGCAGCAGGGCTCTACCTTGGAGGAAATAGTAGGTGCAGATCAGACCACTTGCACCTTTGAAAACCTAAGCCCTGGTGTGGAGTACAACGTCAGCGTTTACTCAGTCAAGGACGACCAGGAGAGTATCCCCATCTCTGAAACCATCACACAAGGTAATGAAAGGATGAGCAGCAGTTTTAGCTACTTAAAGTCAAATTGCTGAGCTCAAGAGCTCTACATTGCAGAACTCCTATTATTCTGATGGCAGAGGGCTTAGACTTAGAAGCAGAATAGCCATGTGCCAGCATGTGACAGCAGTTTTTATACCCATGTACTTCTCTGCATGGGCAGCCTACGTTGTCTGTCAACAGGGTGGTGGTAAAAGAGATGGATCTGTTGTATCAGTACACTGAGCAGAAGAGCAACAGAGATTTAACTTAGCCCTGCAGTGCCCCGGCATCTGGAGCACAGCTGGTGGGAATGGGAAGTAGGTGAAGAGAGGTATGAATGGGAAGTAAACACAAGAGAAATTTTGGCAGCAATAGCGGCAGAAGATCACTTCAGCACAATGGAGAGGAAAGCCAAGATTGAAAGGTCCATCACTGTAACACTTCTGGGATATGAAGTGGTGTGTGCCACCTCACATTACATGCTGAGATGACTGCAGAAACTACCTTTGTAGCCACAGTAGCAAAATTAACATGCATCTCCCCAAATGGTTTCATTTAATTTTCCTTTGTGAGGGCTTGCTTTGTTTGTTTTTGTTTCTGCTCATCCCTGAAATGATGCCAGCTACAGTGTTTGCTTGCTCTTATAATGCTGCTTTAAAATTTTCATGCTTCACTGAAGTGCTGTATCCTCCCTGGGGGTGAACTAATACTGTGATACTGCATAATTAAAGCAGTAATAGCTTTAGCCTTTTACCATCTTCTGGTGAGGGAACGCTAAGAATGTATGTCTCTGGCTTTTAGCACTCTTTAAAGGTGATATGCTACATGCATTCCATGTGGATAAACAATGATTTTACAGAAAACTGGCATTTTTTGCATCTATTCTGTAAAATAAGTCTTTTCCTAGAAAGACATTAAAATAGAACATAACCACTGTTATTAAAGCCAATCTTTTGCAATATTACTGTCCGATAATTCCTTTTGAAGCTAACTTGTAATGATCCAACAGAATGGATACAGAGTCCTGCATCTTTGACTCACCTACTGGTGTCTGATCCTGAGGGAGGAAGAGCATATGTTAGCTCCCACTGATTTCAGGATCCCCCTGCTAAAGTTACATAGCCAAATCTTGTGGCTTAAATCAATACTGGTCTATTGACTTGAGCAGCTGAGGGTTTGGCCGTTGTCAATTAAAGATGCATCTAACATTCCCCACCCCTTGCCCAATTCTGTTGGTCCTAACATACAGGAAAAGAACAACTTTGTTATAGGAATAATATCCATCACAGCTGTGCTTGTTTGCCATACAGAAACTTAGGCAATATCTAGAAGGAGATCTTTATTCGGTGGCTCAGTTCTGAGATTTTTGAACAATTTAGCCAACAAATCAAGTCTGCCTCTTGGCCCCGTCATGTGCTGGGCATAACCTCTGAATATGATGACATTGTTGCTCTTACAGAGTACTTATCATCTAAAGGTCATTTTTAACCATTTGCCATCTTTCCGTGAAAGTGTTTTATTACTCACTGTTCCATATCATCTGTTTTTAGCACATACATTGCAGCAGTTAGTGGTAAGTAGAACTTGAGGAATTCTGAGCCAGATCCTCAAGCCATTACAGGGATTTGAGACTTGGCCAAGTCCAGTGTAAATAGTTCAGATAGCAGATGATCTACCCTGAAGCTTTGTGATGGTTCTCACCAGCTGAGGGTGTAGGCTGATTTAGCCCCTTTAAACAGGTTGATATTTTTATGATCCCAATGACAAAAGTTAGACTTACCATTCGAACAAGACAAAAATTCTAGAGGGTCATTCAACTAATATTTCAGAGGAATAGTTTTAATTATACGTTAATAGACTTTGATCTCTTCTTTTCTACCTAAAAAAAAAAAAAAAGTGGTATGTTTGTTCTGTTTCTGTTTTCATCAGGAAATGGTGGGTCTTCGTGGCTCATCATTGCTCAAAGTAAATTTGTTGCAAGTTAAGTGCCTCTTGTAGGCCTTCTTGAAAATTGTATGTCTAAGGTGGAAGTGCGTTGTCTCAGGGGATCGGGGTTTCAGCTTCTGTCTGCCCAGGGAGGCAGTTGGAGACTGCATTGAAGGGTACAATGTAAAAAGAAAAAAACCCAACCAAACAAACAAAAGAGAAACTACCAAAAAACCTCCTTTCCCCCCAAACCTCAAGAGAAATTCTGCATATCACCGCAATTGCTTCTAAAGTTCTGTCAATGTTAAGAGTGATGAACACTTTTTTCTCCCTTGTCTTTCTTTTGCCTCTGTATGTCTTTGCCTTTCCCGTTTGCTCTTTAACTCATTAGAGGTGCCCCAACTCACTGACCTAAGCTTTGTTGACATAACTGACTCAAGCATCGGCCTGAGGTGGACCCCGTTAAATGCCTCCACCATTATTGGTTACCGCATCACAGTAGTTGCGGCAGGAGAAAGTGTCCCTATTTTTGAAGATTTTGTGGACTCCTCAGTAGGATACTACACAGTCACAGGCTTGGAGCCGGGCATTGATTACGACATCAGTGTAATCACACTCATTAATGGCGGAGAGAGCGCCCCTACCACTCTGACACAGCAAACGGGTGAATTTTGAAAACTTCTGTGTTTTGTGACATGAACGGTGTTTCATGCTGTCACTGGCTGTCGGGGTGATGGGGCTTTGTCCAAAGAGGAATTGAGCCGCTCACTGCGGGGAAGTCAGACAGACCCAGCTTGCTCCTTTTTCTAAATGGCAGCTGGGGATGGATATGCGCTCCTCAGTTTTCTAATTTGAGGCATTTTAATACTGTGAATGGCTGCAGACCTGCCAGGCTCATTCACCTTCTGCTATTCAGATTTCCAGGATCCAGTTGGAATCAAGAGCCTGAAACATGAGCTGTATATTCACCAGACTTTTAAACTGTGATTCCCCAAAATAAGAGTGCCAAAGGGCAGAGCAGTTCAGCAGACACGCTCTGGCCTTGATAACTCTTTAAGCTTCCAGCAGTATGTTTCAGTGGTGGCCCCACTCTTTCCACAATGCCCCAAAGGATGCAGATGAAACGCCACTCCCCAACTACATGCCATTGACAGCCATGCCACACCATCAAGGGTCTCTATATAGTGCATGAGCAGGAGGCGAGCTGAAAAGTGGTTCTTGCATGAAATCCTATTATGTTTGAAAATCCTGAGGCTGTAAATCCTTCAACACGAGTAGAAGTAGAGTCACAGGAAATTAGTGATATACCCTCTCCTCTCCTGTGTGTGCATGTATGAATTGTAGATGAGATTACTTTTCCATCTGTAAGCTGCTGTATGGCAACTTTAAACCTCTCTTGGCTCTGCATCTGTGATATGAAATCCAGCTGCAAGAAGCACATTATTGAAACTTGCTACCTTGTTTTCAAATTAGCCCCACAGGGTATATTTAAAATATTGGGAATTGCCAAGAGGTTAAAGGAGCCTGACAGTAGTACAGACATATTTTTCTCTTAACTATAATAGAACCAAATGTAGTTTAGAAGTCTGTTTGCATGGGTCTGACACAGTACTCTGTTATGCATGAGATACTTTCTCTGGTGATTCCCTGAACATACCTCTTGATCAACTTTTATGAATCGGAGAACTAAGATATATTTGTTCTTTGCTATGTAGCTGTGCCTCCTCCCACTGATCTCCGCTTCACTAATGTGGGGCCTGATACTATGAGAGTGACTTGGACTGCACCAACTTCCATCGTGCTGAGCAGTTTCTTGGTGCGCTACTCACCTGTGAAGAAGGAGGAAGACGTTGCAGAGCTGACAATTTCACCCTCAGACAACATGGTTATCTTAACAAGTAAGTGGGTTACCTACGTAAGTCAAACAAATATGAGGCCCCTTATATATGAAATAAAATGACGCAAAAGAAAAACTGCTTACTCTAAGTGTAACTGGCCAAATTCTCAGCTGATCTAAGCTGATGTCGAAATAACCACGTACAAACTCACACTAAATGGGGTTTGGCCACTTGCTTTACCCAAGTTAAAGCCAAACCACAGGAAAGTTTTTTCCTATCAATCCAAGGACAGTGATGAATCAGGCTATGGGGCAATTGCTTTGATTTACAGCTTGGTTAGGTATTAAGAGTAAATACATATTACTTACCTGGTTTGCCAAAAATGTCAAGCACTTGCAGTGCAGAGGTTCAGGGAGGGGATCAGAATGTGCAAAAGGTCATTGTTCCTTTGGCTTTGTATGCTCAGGACCGGAAAATTAAATACTGTAGCTTACAGAACATGGCAACAAACTGTGGGCATTTTCAAAAAGCTGACGTTAATTTTTGCTGGTTCAAGAGCTGTGTTATATTTGAAGGTTTTTTCTCTGTCCTAGAATCAGGTTAGTTGAGAGACGATACCTGCTTTCAGAATAAGAGACCAGATCTGGAGCTCATCTGAGTTAGAATAGCCGTGTTGGAAATCCTTGGCCCTATTCCAGTTTATAACAGCTAAAGCTTTGACACAGTGCATAATGAAACTACTAGATAACTAGAAGGGACCTTGTAGAAAACTAATTGCTTCTAGCCAGTCTCCACAAACTAACGAAGCAATGATACAGGATACCATGCTCCTTCAGGCTAAAACATTGCAAGCAACCGTAATGCCACAAAAAGAACTGATGTAAATTTTTGACTGTCCTGGAGGCTCAGATCTTCCATCAAGCAAAATCTAATTACCTCCTTTAAGAAACACAGTTAAAATTGTGTACGTTGAGTGACTTCTAGCTATTAGTAAAGAAATATGTCTAAATTCCTGTACCTAAACTCCACAGATCTGCTCCCTGGTACTGAATATCTGGTGAGAGTCTACAGTGTTTCTGAGCAACATGAGAGTGCACCTTTGTCTGGAATCCAGAAAACAGGTACTTAGACACAGCCTAAGACACATGTGCGATTAATGCCATCCATTAAGATTCATTAATGGGAATTCATTGCTCTTTCTTGTGTATTGTCACCTCGTTGATGGGTCATCAGCTAGATACCAAAGAGCAATGCAGATGCATGTCTTGGGGAAATGCTAGGAAATCTCACATCTCATTATGTCTGAGAGCCAGAACTTCTGTTGGTTTTAAATAGAGCATTGTAGACCCTGGTGTGAATATAATGACAGTGTCTGCCTGAGAACCAGCCTAGGCAGAGCCTATCATATCTATCACTGAGTCTTCCTTCTTTCGTAACTGTGTAAGAGAGTTTGCCGGTCATGTGTGTTGTTTTATGCTGTGTTGCCTGTGTGTGCCATACGCTCTTTATCTGCAGTTGCATTCCAGTGCTTGTTTATCTTGCTTTGATCCCGAACGCACATGTTAAGTTCCACAGCTGAACAGCATTTGGCTTAGGATCTGGCAGCACCATGACCAGTAGTTCAGTTGAGCTCAGTCTCTTTTCTCTTTGAAATACCCAGGTCTTGATTCCCCCACTGGCCTTGACTTCTCGGATATAACTGCTAACTCTTTCACTGTCCACTGGATTGCTCCTCGTGCCACCATTACGGGTTACAAAATCCGGCATCACCGAGAGCATGCTGCTAGCAGGCCCAAGGAGGACCGCGTGCCCCCCTCGCGGAACTCCATCACCCTTACCAACCTGCTCCCAGGGACTGAGTACGTGGTCAGCATCATCGCCATCAATGGCAGGGAGGAGAGTGTGCCCTTGGTTGGCCAACAAACAACGGGTAAGCCTTGAGAGAACACTGGCTAAAAGTTACTGCAAGGATTTTGGGTGTCCTCTAGCAAAGCAGTTGCTGTTAAACCAGATCTTCCCTACCAGCTGGTGAAACTCTGCTCATGAGGAGGTGCCTGTGATACTGAGGTAGGACCTGATTTAGAAAAAGGTGGGAGCACCTATGCTACTTTCAGATCAAGTCAGATGTCTTTAGGGCCAGCAGAACTTTTTTTCATTAAATCTAGTCCAATGCCAGATGGTTTTTAACCGGATACCTCACTTGTAGAGGTGTGTGCACTGGGCTAAAACTAAGGCAGATGAGTAGCAGAGGAGCATGGTATGACAGGTGGAATATGTAGCTGATGTACATTAACTGCGTTTAAAGTCTCTCTCAATTCTCTGTTTTTGTAGTGTCTGATGTTCCAAGGGACCTGGAAGTCACCCCTACCAGCCCGACCAGCCTTGTCATTTCCTGGGATGCTCCTGCAGTGACAGTCAGATACTACCGGATCACTTATGGTGAAACAGGTGAGGGCAGGCTGCGATGGCCAGTCACAGACCAGATGCTCTATTCTGAGGCCATTAGAAAGCCACAGCAAGTAACAAAGGCAAGTGAGACTGTAGCAGACAGAAAACTCTTGTATCTCTCAGATTCTTGCAGCATATTTAGAGAAGACTGTAATTTTTTTTTTTTTAAAGGAGAGCAAATAACTTTTTGTCTACCAAAAGGAAAGAACATCTGGAGTTCTGTGTACATATTTCATTCTTTTCCTTAGGATGGTCTGAAAAAGACTTTGACCTAAGAACCATTGAAATCAACAGGGTCCTGTATTCAACTTGATGCATATAGGATTGTCCTGTTTTTTGTCATGATTTAAAATGTATGATTTAGAGATACATTACATTTCTTTTTCCACCCTACCCTCCTTAGGTGGAAGCAGCCCTGTGCAGGAGTTTACAGTGCCTGGCACCATGTCTACTGCTACCATCACTGGCCTCAAACCTGGCGTAGACTACACCATCACCGTGTATGCTGTAACTGGCCGTGGAGACAGCCCTGCCAGTAGCAAGCCAGTCACTGTCACCTACAAAACAGGTGAGACCTGTTTAAACAAACAAAAAAACCCACAGAAAAACCCTACAGCTTTGTGTTGGCTTATCCTCATAAATTTGTATCACTGATCCCTGGTTTCTTTTAGAAGTCATGGGCTATGTTGTAAGCCCATCATTTTCAGTGGAGCTGCGTATCATGGTGGCCCAGCATGATAATGATATGACACAGAAGGGGATCGTGGACTTGAACTTTTGGAGGAGGGAGACCCTGTGGAGTCCAGATGGGGATACAAGCAATATTTGACTGCTTATTGCAAAGTGGAAATCCTGTTGGGCTCTCATATCATGGGGTCACTGTTAGCTTAACTCTGGTGCTTCTGGTGCACTGTCATATTATGTGATCCTGATGAGACCTGACTTTCTAACTCCAGGACTGTTGTCTCACTCCTGATCTGGATATAGCCTAATCCTTCTCCTACTGTAGCTGCAGATAAAGGCATTTAGTAGCCTTTAAAACAACAAATATCCTCAACTAACATTGATACGAGGTCAGTCACCTGCACATCATGGTTAAGGCTTTTTTGCTCTGGGCTAGCGTGAAGGGCAAATAAATAGCAACATGTGTTCTCCATTCTAAGAAGCACAGCCTAGAAGAGAGAGAGCAGAATAAAATTCAGCTAGGAGGTAACAATGGAGGGAGGGTTTCCTGTACCAAAATACTCAGAAAAAACTGTTTTTGTTGCCCAGAAATAGACACACCATCCCAGATGCAAGTTACCGACGTCCAGGACAACAGTATCAGCATCAGATGGCTCCCTTCAACATCCCCAGTCACAGGGTATCGGGTGACAGCTGTCCCCAAGAAAGGACATGGGCCCACAAAAACTAAAAATGTCCCTGCAGGTAAGAGTACATGACATCCTTCACCAGACCTGTCAAGAATGCAAGACGTGACCACTAGAATCAACACTATCAGGCACTAGGCATATGCTCGAAGCCAAACTTTCTCCTGCTTGTACCTTTTTTGCCATCCTGCTGACTTCAGCTGGGTCTCATCCAGGAGAAGCAAGGGCAAATTTTTGCCCCGAAAGCTTCGCATTTCTTTGACACCACTGTGCCGCAAAGGTTTGTTCTTGGCAACCTCAGTGTCTCTGAAAGGCACCTGGATTTCAAAGAAATGCCACTGGATTTTCTAGCATCCAGCAAAACTTCCTCTGAAATCCTTCTGAAGATCACGTAACCCTTGGTCATAGCATGGACTCAGTCACATATGCTACAGGCTTGACCTCGTTACCATAGAGTCTGCCAAGTCAGCTCTCAGGAACACAGTGGGTTTTGTGGGATCTGCAGAGATTAGCACTCAGGGATGCTTGTGATGCAGTTGGGTTAGTGGTCAATCCTATCCCAGAAGATGGTGAAAGCTGGTTTGCTCTTGCTTTACTTTTTTCTGCTGTGCTAACCTGCCCTTCTAGCTCTGGGGCCTTTGAGCAGGTACACATAGGAGATGCTTTGTTCTGCACTGCCAGAGAGGCATAGTGCAAGCAAAAGGTAAACCTAATGTGTCAATCCTATCTCCTTTTAATGACATAGGGCTAATATAGGTCCTTCATTCAAGGCTGCTTAGAGGCTAATGCTCTGCAGCTTTGTGCAGCTGCAGGTGGACTAACGTTATTCTTTCCTGCCAGATCAAACACAAGTCACTATTGAAGGTCTGCAGCCCACAGTTGAGTATATGGTCAGTGTCTACGCTCAGAATCAGAATGGAGAGAGCCTCCCCTTGGTTGAGACAGCTGTCACCAGTATGTATTTCACTTCACGGTAACAAAACAAATGTTATCTATTGATGTCTGAATCTACCATGCAGTATCACATCCCCAGGGAAAGCAAGTGGCAGGTGCCTAGTCTCCAGGAGAACGCAAGGTGGTCTGCCCTGTGATAAGTACCGTGCACCTAAATTGTAGATGATGGCAAAAATGCAGTCCCTCTCCCTCAAACACTGGCAAAATGCAATTCCCCACCCCATCAAAATGCTGCGCTTCATATTTTCTTTCACTAAAGCTGCAAAATCTTTTTGGGTTTTGTTTGCCTTCAGCCAATCAGTGGAAAAAAATGTGCAAAGATCTCCTTTCTGGAGCTAGGTGGCAAAGGTCATTACTGTTAAGGGACTGGACTTGGCTTGGGAGCACTTGCCCTGTGCAAGGGAGTAAAGGAAACCACCTGAGTTATCAAGAACTTGGGATGAAGCACTGCAAAAGAAAGGACAACTCAGCCCTCAAATTGCTCTATCTGCCTGTACAAAACAGCAGCACTGCTCTGGACACAAGGAGGAGGGAGGAGGGAACATGTAACTCAGAGGGATATCTGTAATGTAAAGTGCGTTTTTCGGGGACACCTCTGGGGTAGGGATTTGCATGCATGTTATTTCCTTGCTCAGGCTTCTATTCAAAACCACAGCTTAGTCCCAAATACTTACAGAATTGTCCTAAAGACAACAGGAGCTCCTCTGCAGCTTTGCAGAGGTAGGAAAAGAGTGCATCTCAGTTTCAAGCCAACAAATTCCTGGACAAAAATCACCTTTGCCAACTAGAAAATGTAGAAAATTCAGGACTAACATAACATGGCAAATAAAAAAAAGTTGAAATCTTTTAGAAAAGCATAATTTGGATCCAATAAAAGTGATATGCCGGATCCTCCCATTTTGTGTAACAAACAGATACAGCTCTGTGGTAGCCACATTACACTTCTGTGGGGCAAAGCTCACTTACCTTGCTGTCTAGCCCTGAGCTCCCACCTTGCTAGGAAAATCCGATGAATTGGTGTCATTAGAAAGTGTGCGTATCACCGAGTTGCACCTGTGGACATTCCCTGTGCACTCAATACAAAGCTGAAAAGTTTGTTTCTAACTGATTTTAAAATATAATATACTGAGTAATTTGCTTTCTTGGTAAATGTGTTAATTGGATATTAATTTATGAAAGAAAATAGCGGGACTGATTCTCCTTGGACTGGCTCTTTGCACAGCAGCTTACAATAGCGAAAACCAAATGCAGCATGAATCCAAACTTACCGAGTCAGGTGGGCTGTCTGGCTCCCTTTAGCACTAGGAACCAGTTACTGGCTCTCATGGTAGAAATGGGTCTTAAAATTCCTGTTTCTTTTTTCCTCTTGACCACTTCAAGGTAGCTTAATGCTGCTAGAGTTGTGTAAAAGGTGTTTCAGTGCCAAGGGAACTCAAATATAGCTAAGAGTTGGTGTCCTGACTGCTTTGAAGGTGGTAATGCCAGTCCTTTCTGGTTTTAACAAAGCCAAGATTGCTTTCATGCTGTCTGACACCTGCAAACTCGCAGCCTTACTCTGCACATGTGTAAGCATGAGTGCAAGGTGCAGCACAGAGGAGAATCAAGTACCTCCCCCCTCTCGCACAAAACTGAAAACTGCTTTGCATGTAGTAGAAATGCTTTTTGTTTTTCTCACCCACAACTTGCTTTTTATCACATAACCTCTTACCGTTAATTTGCCTAACAGACATTGACCGCCCTAAAGGACTAACATTCACTGAGGTGGATGTTGATTCCATCAAAATTGCTTGGGAAAGCCCGCAGGGGCAAGTCACCAGGTACAGGGTGACCTACTCAAGCCCTGAGGATGGAATCCATGAGCTATTGCCGGCCCCAGGTGGCGAAGAAGACACTGCTGAGCTGCATGGCCTCAGGCCAGGTTCTGAGTACACTATCAATATCGTTGCCATATACGATGACATGGAGAGCCTGCCCCTCACTGGGACCCAGTCCACAGGTACACCTTTAACTACACCACCCAGCAGGCCATGGCAGCAGTGGCTTCTGCCCTGTTGGGTAAAGTGTGCTTCCATGCGCAACTGGTGCTCCGTGCTGGGGAAGCCCCAGGGGCAGCCAAGGGGATGTGACTGCTCTGGAGAGATGGCGTAGTCGGTGCTGGAGAGCTGGCTGCCAGGGGAGTCAGCCTACGTACACATTAGGGAAGGCAGGGAATGCAGGAAAGATCAGCAGGATTGAAGAGCAGATTCTAGGGAAAGGAGGGATGTTACCTTATAGTCTTCTCTCAGTCCTCAAGTGGATCAGTAATGTCCGGTCCCTAGTCACAGAGCCTAATTCATGGTGAACCACCCTCTCACACTGCTCTTGTCTTGTCTTTGGGATATGGGGCACCTGCAAGCAGCGACAGTTGCCAACAACAGAGAGCTTAGGGCAGCTTTCATCCCCCAGGGTCCTCGCTGTTGGATGGAGCAAAAGATCAGCATGAAGGGCTAGGAGGTTGCTTAACCCTCAGGTCTCACAGAGCCTCTAGATCCTTCACTGGCACTGCCCTGAGGAATACGGCCCATGTGCACACCCTCACCCTGCGCTCACATCACCTCCTGAAAGGATGTGCTCCATTCAGGAGAGTCCCTTATGTGCCAGTCTGATCCAGCTTCACGTAGAATACATTTAAAATTCCTTTGTGAAAAAGGAAAAGGAAGCTATTGCTTGAGATAAAATTACTTCCAGCAATATGGAATCCATTGCAAAGCTTCCAGCATTACCAGACGTGTCTTTATTACAAAGGTAACACCTTTGCAATAAAGGTCTCCCGTTCATTTTTGGATGAAAAGTTGGCACTATAATTCCAGGGGTGTAATGAAGACAGTGGTTCCTAGTGTACAGATTGCTATACTAAACTGAAGCAAAGTGCTGTAATGATTGAAACAGCTGGCTGACTACCTGCCAGAAATGCAAATATAGTAATTTTTAAAACCCGCTTTCTGTGGTTTACCCTTTGTAGGCTGTTCAAAAGCATATTTCAAGTCATTCAAGACTTTCCATTGATTTTCATGGGCTTTAGATTGAGCTCTGAGCAATGCAACAAGGGAGAATTATCTTGCATTTCCACTCTATAAAATTAGAAAACTTCACTGCAACATGCTAATAGTGGGCACTATGGTCAGGTTTATTGTTCCCCTGTATACAGCCCAAGGATTACCAACAGTAAGGCAAGAAAATGTTTCAATGGATGCTCTTTTTTTTATGCAAACATTTGTTTTTAAAAGTATCAGATGTGTTAGCTCATGAACAGACTCCTGCGTGATGAGCCTTATGGCCACCACAGCTCTGCTTTTCCGTTGCCTTGCTCTCTGTGTAGTAATTTACACTTGTGTAAGTGGCTGTAAAATGCTTCCCCTCTGCATTTGCAGTATTTTTATATCCTCTTTGCAATTCCTGAGCCTGCTTCCTACTTACTGTTGTGAATCATCCATCATATTTTAGAAATGAACAGAGATAGGCAAGTGAAGCAGGACTAAACTATTAGCTGTGCGATGAAAAGCAGAGACAGGCAGAAGAATTAAAACAGACTGGCCTACTACAGATTTAAGCACCTCCCAAAGCCTTCACCGTTGATCACAGCCAAGTGTTGTTACTCACGTAACACCAGGGTTGAAGCATCGAAATCTCCTTATTTCTGTTGAAAAGTGTTACTGTAGATTTGAGAATCTCCTCCTGAATACCTTGTCACCTTCCACAGTGCTTTATGCCTGTATTTGCAGAAGGCACACCACTTTCCTGCCCATGTATTTCAGGCCTAAACCTGTTTCATGTTCAGGAGAGAATATTGTTTTATCCAAGATTGTCTTCTTTAAACTAACCATGTGCCAATCCGGATTTTTGCAGCAATTCCACCTCCAACAAACCTGAAGTTTACTCAGGTAACTCCCACCAGTCTTACCATCAACTGGAACGCACCAAACGTTCGCCTCACTGGCTACAGAGTCAGAGTGAACCCCAAAGAAAAGACTGGTCCTATGAAAGAAATCAACCTTTCTCCGGACAGTACCTCTGCTGTCGTGTCTGGATTAATGGTAACTCTTTTCTTTGGGTAATTCAGACTGTGTTGTGGGAAGGAGATGTTAGGAGAACTTGAAGCAACTTCAAATTCCTGGGTCAGGAACCTCAGCTGGAGTAGATCATTACAGCTCCTAAGGGCCTGACTCTGTTTGAAGTCTGACTAGCCATCAGCTGTAACTACTCGTTACTGTAGTTTTTAAAAGGCAAGGAACTGGCCTGCTGAATCTGCATTCTTTCCCCTTCCTCATTTAGCATGGAGAGACTGGATGCCTTAATCAAATACAAATCGTCAGGTTCACAATTGTCAGGTTCACAGCAGTAACCCAGTAAAATGCTTTTACTCATCTTTCACAAAAGAGGTCAGATAAAATGACCTAATGCGAAGGTTTTCATGCTGTGATGTGGCAGCTCTGGCAGTCTATTGCCTATTTTTAAGACATCTACAAAATGTAAGTAAAAAATGCAAGTCTTTTGTGAGTAGGCTTAAATTTGCTATATAGCCATCTTCTCCACTGGAAACATTTCAGGAGTGTCTGAACTGGAAGAGGCTGAAAATCACTGCTTTTATGGTTCCTGCTATCTTAAAAAGCTACTGATCTGTTTTTAAGGAGTTTTATGAATCATTTTCAAAAATGAGCCTTAAAAAAAACATTCTAGTCTAAGTGGACTCCTGGTCTGATGCAGTCAAGGATGAAAGACCATGCTGTAACTTCCACCATTCTCTTTTCTTCACAGCAAGAGCACCTTATCATAGCAAATGGCATCCATTAACCCCAGGAAAAACAGGATGTAAATTAGGCTTTTCTGAAGAATCAGCTTTGAAGCACAGATTCCAAAATGAGGGATGACATATAAGCTTTTTCCAGGATTTCCTCTGCTCCTGGGTGTGCACATGTGCACTACTAGTATTATCAACAGCACTGTTTATCAGGGTCCATGTCTACTCTTTTGTTAGAGCTGGAAATAATTAGAATTATCCTGTCAGTCCTTCACTGATTTGAGTTATTTTAAGGTTTCATACTTCAGTAGCTGGTGACCAAGAAACCTGGCTCCACCAAACACTGAATGAGGGCAGGAGTATTTCCCACTGTGCCCGGTCCTTCTCATAACATGGTATAACTTTGTCCATTCTAGGTAGCAACCAAGTATGAAGTGAGCGTATATGCCCTGAAGGACTCTCTGACCAGCCGACCAGCCCAGGGGGTGGTCACCACTCTTGAAAGTAAGTAGTGATCCTCCACAAATGACCAATTAGTACTGTGCTGGGTGCAGAGGCCGAGATCCTACTCTGTGTCAAAAGTAGGGCTCTATACAAAGCTCCAGCAAAGGCCTTCACAAACACTTAGCTGGTAAAATTCACAGTCCCCACAGTGCTGACAGGAGACCGTTTCCTTCTGGTGCAGATGTTAGTCCCCCTCGCAGGGCCCGTGTGACAGACGCCACTGAGACAACCATCACCATTACCTGGAGAACCAAGACTGAGACCATCACTGGCTTCCAAGTTGATGCTGTCCCAGCAAGTGGCCAGAACCCCATTCAAAGGACCATCAGCCCTGATGTTAGGACTTACACTATCACTGGTAAGTGAGGGGCTTCTGCAGGTACAGGAGCTTCCAGGGTCATATTGGAAGGTACACTGGGTTCTTGTTTAGTAGTTGAATTTCCTCGATGAGGAATAATATAGGAACAAAAAGTAAGAAAAAATATCTGAGTCATAAAGACTAGTCTCCAAGAAGAAGTTGTTGAAAGACATTCTGATGTCCCTTTTAGATGGCTTCCTCAGATCAGCTAACATTTATGTTTCAACTTCATTTTAGGCTTGCAACCTGGCAATGACTACAAGATCTACCTTTACACTCTGAACGAGAATGCACGCAGTTCCCCAGTAGTGATTGATGCCTCCACTGGTAATGATCTTGTCTGACTTTTCTGATCATGCTAAAACATAGTAATCACATACGGTCAGGCAGAAGTTGTCTATATCTGATCACATATAATATTTACTGTGATTTACAGCAATAGGTTTTACTCCTGAGTTTGAGAAGGGTGTCAGAAGATGCAGTTCAGGTGAAGAATATGCTTGCCTTTACAGCATTTGACTTGTTTCCTTTTGTTTTCACCTAGCTATCGATGCTCCTTCTAACCTGCGCTTCCTTACAACCACAAGCAACTCCCTCCTGGCTACCTGGCAGCCTCCACGAGCCAAGATCACAGGCTACATCATCAGATATGAGAAACCTGGCTCACCAGCCAAGGAGGTTCTGCCTCGCCCTCGGCCTGGCACCACCGAGGCTACTATTACTGGTACCTGTCTCTGTTTTGTTTGGGAGCTCTTTGCCTGAAACGCTTAAATTTGAAGAGGGGGGGAAGGCCTAATTATAAAATGTGTTGATGGTCAGCTAAGAGAAAGACAAAGTTTTGTTCCTTTATTGTGGTTTCTAATGACAGACAGTGGTTTTACAAGCACACCTGTCCTACGAACACAATACACTAATCAGACCAACCATCAGATTTGAACAATCCACAGATGTGTGTTTCCACTGCCACCACAACTGTCATCCGTTCAAGGAAAAAAGCCCGTGACTCTGGCACCCCGTCATCAGTCACACATTCTGAAGATTCATTATGTTTTGTGTCTGCAGCATCCATGATCCCAGCTGACACGGTCAGATTTCAAACTTGCTCTGAGCAGCAGGAGGCTGGACTCTTTGTACCATCCTGAAAAGCTCAGATCCAAAATGCACATACCCATACTATAGCCATACCCACCTCTCATTCTGCCTTAGATCCCACACATAATCATAAAAGAAAAGCAGCTCTTAAGATTGCTTATGTCCTTCCTTCTGCCCTAGGTTTGGAACCAGGAACTGAATACATCATCTACATCATTGCTGTGAAGAACAATCAAAAGAGCGAACCATTGATTGGCAGAAAAAGGACAGGTAAAACAAAGCTCTGGATTGTTGTGTGCCAACAGGAGACGATGTCTTCCACTTGGGCAATACAATCTCAGGACTGAAATAATAATGTTATTTAAAATACCCTGTTCAGCCACACCTGTTTATGAGTCAAATAGGCTTTGTAAGGAGGTTTTCCTTTCTGGGATGCAGGAGGTAAGATTCTGAAGTTATATGAATCACATTTAGCTGCATTTGAACACTAAGAACAGAACAACATGCTTGGTGCTTGATTCTTGCCTGTGTACCTAATTCATAATTAAATTAGGGTTGACACTCACATCTCCGTCTAGCACATGATGGCATCAAAGGCAGAATCCATTCATTTGTTGCCCATTGTGTTTCTCTTTTACTTTACACCCTCGGCAGTGTGAGACTGAGGTACCTGTAGCAAGCAAAATACAAGCTGTATATCCGAATGTGATAAAGGAGCTGGTTTCTTATTGCACACCAGTGATTTTTCTTAAACTGATAACCTACGAATATCTCTTGTAATCATTTCTTCTCAATTTGAGCAGTGGTGACTTCTTTGGGTTGCAGTGTTCAAAACTGTTGCTCAACTGTATGAAAATTTCATACCAACACACTTCTTATGCCTGTGTATGAAAGATATATTTATATACTATATAAATATATAGAGAGATAGACATTACCTTCACAATCACAATGAGGTCATAAAAAGTGTGTTGCATCTTGAGATGATTGCTAATCTTTGATGCTTGGAGCAGTGTACAGCATCCACTCTAGCTGCTTAATTTACCATTGTTAATTTGCCACACTTTGCTTTATGGCTTCTAACCTTTCTTTGGCTAGATGAGCTTCCCACGTTGATTACCAGACCACACCCCAACCAACCTGACATTCTCGACGTACCTTCCATTGACGAGGGGACCCCTTACCTCACAAACAATAGGTATGACAATGGAAATGGTATCCAACTTCCAGGCACCTCTGGGCACCCACAGACAATAGGACACCAGGGTCAACAAGTCTTCTTTGAGGAGCATGGCTACAGACGGCCTGTACCCACTACAGCAACTCCCCTTAGGCCGGGGTCAAGACGGCCACCACCAAACGTAGATGAAGCGATTGAAATCCCTGGGTACCAAGTGCCCATCATAGTCGAACCTTCGTACCCACACTCCCGTGGGCCCAGGCGCAACGACACCACAGGTCAAGAAGCTCTTTCTCAGACAACCATCTCTTGGAGGCCATTGCTGGAGAGCTCTGAATACATCATCTCATGTCAGCCAGTCAGCCAGGATGAAGATACTCTGCAGGTAACTGAACTGTCTTAGCTACAGGAACGGTGTTAGCCTCACCTGTGGCAGCAGATGTCTCTTGGGAGTCCGGCCCTTTACTGTGTTAAGGGGGTGGCACTCAGAGTTGGCTTCAAGAGTCTTACTAACGTGTAGCTGAGGGTAGGATAAATGCCTCCCTTCTGTAGCTTTCTCCATGAAGGAGAGGATAAAACTGCTAAAACAGAAAGCCCTTGAAATGCTGTCAGTATCAATATTTCACCAGGGAAGGGGGCAGTCAGGGAGACAATTGGGAGTTTCAAAGAGCAACGTGCTGCTTCTCCAAGCCAAAGACTCCCTTAGCCATTCTCCTTTGTCTCCCTTGGTTTCTGTTTCCCTGAAATGGCAGTAATAACATATCCCTCATGAACCATAGTCCAGAGTAGTCAAGTTTTAACTTGGTATTGTTTGAAGTTCTCAGAATGTCTAAGGGGAACGGGCTGGCTCCATTAAGGTATAGAGCACAGAAGTCAACCTAAACACCCTGTCTTTCTTACGACTGGGGTGACACCTAAAGAGTAATCGCTCTTCCCCTTCTGGTGACATGGCATTGCCTCCTGTTGCAGTTCAGGGTTCCTGGAACTTCCTCTAGTGCTACGCTCACTGGCCTTACAAGAGGAGCCACCTACAATATCATAGTGGAAGCCCTGAAAGATCACCGGAGACAAAAGGTGCTGGAGGAGGTGGTCACAGTTGGCAATACTGGTAAGTCAAAGCTTTATGGAGTCTAGGTGAACCTGTGCTGTTCCTGCCTCATTTCCCATACTCAAGGCAACCTACCTGGTGCCCAGGTTTGAGAATAGCTCAGAAAGGAAACTTCTCCAGACATGGAGAGTTCATAGCAGGGCACGGGGACAAGTGATTTGTGAAGTCCACTGGTTTTGGATAACTGACACACTGACGGTGTGACTAGAGCTATTCTGATCTGATGTCTAATCATGAAGACTGTGATTTGAGGCTTCATATACTCTTCTAGGGTCAGTTCCCAGGACAGAGCAAGAGATGCTGTATTTTCTGCTCTCGAAAGAAGTCAGGGGTCATGCTGGTGTGACAGATTCCCGCCCAGCAGCAAAGATCTGCTGTCACAATAACACATCATGCTTATGGGAAGGTGCCAGTGGCCAGCTTAACTGCTCTGTCAGTCATTTGCCACTGCTTCTGTGTTGCTTATCTAGCAGCACCGCTAGACCATGTTGAAGGTCCTAGACCATCCTGAAGGTCCGGCAGCAGGGCAGGCTGCCTGCAGAGATGCTAATTAAGCGCAAACAGGCAGCGCTTAGAAGCCATGTGACCAACCACAAGTACTTGTGGTCAGAGACAGCACTTGCCACAGCTGGAAAGCCCAGAGCCTGCACACACCCTGTGGGACCTGGGCTTTGTTTTTACCAGCACAGGGGGCTGGTCAACAACTCTTTTTCTCTCCCTCCATCTCCTCCTGCGTGTATTTGGAGGTCAAAAAGCAGATGAGGACAGGATGGGAGAAGAGGAAATTAAGAGTTCAGGATTTATGTTGTCCACCCATTAAGCTTCTCCATGCAGCCCCCTACTGCCCCCACCTCCCTGGAAATAAGGCTGTTTCTTCCCTGCCAGCACCCCATTTGCCTTATGTCTGTCACAGGCTGAACTGAGAGCATTAACTCTTGACCCTGATCATCACACACTGAACTGGTGGTTGTAAAACACCCACTTTTCAATCAAGGCATGCACCTAAGGTTGACATCTGTATACAACAGCATGGCTATAAGGTCTGGTCTCCTCCTTCCATCCCCCTGCCATGAGCTAGTCTGAAGTGCCCCAAAAAAGTACACATGCAGCTACCAACCTCCTGCTGTTCTCCAGCATCTCACAGCATGTTTCTCTTAAAAACAGGCTAAGTCAGATTGTTGCTCTCCAGCAGCAAATGCAGAAACTCACACTTGCTTGAAACTTGGCAAATCAAAATGAAAATAGCCTTCATGTCAGTTTTTTTTTTTTTTTATCGTTCCACTGTTCTGACACATGCAAATGGAAAATAAATCACAGGGAGTCTGGACTGCTGACAGAGCCATCAAGTATATGCCCATGGGGTAGCTCCATTAATGCCAGGATATTGTGGGAAGAAAAAGCATGTATTCAGTGAAAATCATTCTGTCTTTCAGTAGTCCCTGTTGCTGTGTGTGATGCCTGTTTCTTTTTTTTTTTTTCGTTCCAGTGTCTGAAGGACTAAACCAGCCAGCTGATGATACCTGCTTTGATACTTACACTGGCTCCTTCTATTCCATTGGCGAGGAATGGGAGCGATTATCTGAAACTGGCTTTAAACTCTGGTGCCAGTGTTTAGGCTTTGGCAGTGGTCATTTCAGATGCGATTCTTCTAGTGAGTAGCTTGCTTTTGACCATCCCTGTCTCTAAGCTCCCTGAGCACTAATGGCATGTTTGACAGAACCAAACTGATCCAAACACGATGCAAATGAATGCAGGCTCTCAAGTTTTTAAACCAAATCGGTGTTTTGCATCATGAGAAGTGATGGAAAACTTTGGTTACTTCTGAGCTGTGCAGCTTATCTAGTATTGCCATTCACTGCATCAGCAACGATCGATATTGTATTGATACGTAATGACTTTTTCACCAAAGTTAAACGTTTTGTTCTATTTTCTGTACCCTTGCCAGGCACGTCTAGGTAACGTGTAAAAGCGAGACAGAAAAGATGCCAAAATTATATTATCTGAGTAGCTATTTAAGAAGACAGCATTGAGTATTAAATTATGGTTGAATCTTCATCTCCTAATTATATACATCGTTGCAGTGGGCCAGACAGAGCTTGTGTGGATTTCAGTGGTATTACAGCAAGTACTGAGTCTGTTTTGCATTACAGCCAGCCTTTGCAAAGCATCTTGCAGAATGAGTTTTCTAATTTTCTCAGCTGCTCTTTGAAGCTCTGTCAAGCAAGCAACACCTCTGCCGGGGCACTAAGTTTTATTCTTTGCAGGACTGTGGTTTACATGGAAGAGTATCAGACTTCATGTAAAGGAATGGAACAAAAGTCTGTGATTGAGTGCTTTAACACAACACACACCCAACTAATTTAAATTATGCTTTCAAATTGCAAAGTAAGCTAAGCAAAGAGGGTATTTCTGCAATTTGCATAGACTCAGAGGAGTGACTGCAGGGAAGACACTTATTTTAAAGGATTAATATTTGTATTTCGTCATTTCATACGCATGGCTTACCCATTGTGTTTTGTAGTCTCTGTGATACAGTTTTACTAGGTATTTGCTCAAAAAAGAGCATTTAAAATATTTTTCTCCCCCTTTCTGCCCCATGTATATTAAATTCCCTTTCATTTCACCTCTCCTCCTATTAGCCAACCCTCCTCCACCTCCCCAGTCTTTGTCACATCCTACTTGCTCTTTTCCTAAGAGCCTCTAGCCACTTCCCAGAGCTGTAATGGTCCTCACCAGTTAAAAGCTGCAGGAGCTGAACCCACTTCCAGCAGGAACCCATTTCCTCCTTGGGACTTACATGAGCTGAAAAGATTCTTTCTCCTGTCCCTCTGTTGGTTCCTGAGGCAACATCAAGCTGTTCTCTTCCCACTATGTCACTGCAGCGTGGGGGATAACTCCTGCTTCTCTTATTCCTCTGCCTTCTCCAGAGTGGTGCCACGATAATGGTGTAAACTACAAGATCGGGGAGAAGTGGGACCGGCAGGGGGAAAATGGCCAGATGATGAGCTGCACCTGCCTTGGAAATGGAAAAGGGGAATTCAAGTGTGAACCTCGTAAGTCTCCTTCTGATGTTAATTTAATTGAGCTCCCATTCAGGAAGTTTCAGCAGCTCAGGGCTGTTCCCATTAAGGTCCTGCCATAGGGGCAGGTAGAGTATCAGTATGTCTGATTCAGTGACAGATTGAATCTATTCTCACAAGAGCTAAAGGCATAAAACCCCCATTCCCAAGCTTGAAAAGAAGAAAACCCTCTTTTGTTAGCTAAGGTCGCAGCACACTCAGCATCTGTCTGCCCTTGGGCCTGGAGCCACACAAGAGCGACATGTCACTGCACTAAGTGGTGTAGATTACCCTGATGAGTAACACAGGACTTTTCTGCAGGGTCTGTCCCCTGAAGATCCTCTAGACTTCACACTAGGAATTAAACTGCATTGCTTTTGTCAGGCAAATACCCTCATGTTCTAGTTTCAAGTGTCTGGAGAGCTATAAAAATGACTGATGTTCCCCCTGCCAGTCAGTGAGCCTCCGGTCAAACAGGGAGAGCGCGGTGGCCAGAGGCTCCTGTTCTGATCACCAAGCTGCTCTGAGAATGCTTAAAGCCAAGCACAGGCCATGCAACTGAGCTTTGCCTGTCCCTCCGCAGATGAGACTACGTGCTACGATGATGGGAAAATGTACCAAGTCGGAGAGCAGTGGCAGAAGGAGTACTTTGGGGCCATCTGCTCCTGCACTTGTTATGGAGGACAGCAGGTAAGCAGGAGGGACTTGGCATGCTGAACACAGGGAATGAGGAAGGGAGGCTGTGCTGGAGTGCAGTGCTAAGACTGCTGGGTTTCAGGTCAGATGGTGTCTAATGCCTGGCCAAAACAGGCCCATATAAGAAGAAAAATAAGCATAAGTACTTGCAGGGACTTGGAGTCAGGGCCTGCGTGGTATAAAATGGGAGCAACCTCCCTGGAGTTGGCGGAGCTGTACCCACGCATGTGAATACTGGCAGCTCCTTGGCCATCTGCATCAGCGTGGTCTTACCAGCGCACACGCGTTCTGTTTCTCTAGGGCTGGCGTTGTGACAACTGCCGCAGACCCAGCGTGGAGGTGGCCCCTGAAGGCTCTGCTGGCCATACCTACACACAGTTTACACAGAGATACCACCAGGCCACAAACACCGTGAGTACACTTTCCTTCTCTGCCCTCCCTTACCGTGAGTCTAGTCTATGGCACAGATGCGTGGGGTCTGTATAGGGCTTGAGAGATAAGAGCAGCGTGTAGCTTTCTGCTCAGTCAGAAGTACATGGTAGCCACTGATCCAGCAAACCATCACTGCACAGCACAGAACATATGCTTGAGCTCACAATTCCACACACAGTGTTCAGTGCTACACTCACATCAGCGGGACTTCTCGTTTACTAGCGCTGGGATGTGCCTGCATGCTCTGGCTGAGGCGGTGGTGCATGTACCTCATCTTCACTTGCTGCTGTAAACCAGCTGTGTGCTTTGGGCTGAGAAAGCTAAACGGCTACACAGGCTGGCAACAGTTCTCAGCCCAAACCACAGCACAGAAGTGTCCGTCCTTACAGGACAGAGCGCTAACTGATTTCCTTCCCTCCTAACAGAACGTCAACTGCCCAATTGAGTGTTTCATGCCCCTAGATGTACAGGCAGACACACAACATCCACGGGGAAAGTAACATCCAGCAAGACTTCTTGCGGCAATGGCAACAGACAAACCAAAGTATAAATCCCCATCTGCCACGATTACCATCCAAACTGGAGTGATGCTAGCAAAACCGCATCTTTTGAGAATGGCCCCCTGCTCTGGAGCCATTTTCCCAGCTTAAGCTCAACTCACAGCTTCTCCAAGCGCCACTCTTGGAGTGTTTCAGACTTTTCTCATGATTGATAGCGATTGTCTTGTTTTTGCTCAAAGTGTTGAATACCAGTCAGTATTTTCAAAATTAAAGAAAAAAGTGGGGAGGTGCTAAATCACAAATTGGTGGGGGATGAAAATATTAAGGGGGAGGGAGGGTGTAGAAATTCAAGGTTCCCATACTATGCAAAGAACATTTGAGTACAACATAACTGAAGTTTAGCGATAGGAAAGTCCACCAAACACTTCTGCTTTCACATAAGCGTGCAGCCAGCAATAAGATAGGAACAGCAAATCCAATCACTGTGATATTTAAAATATGCACAGTCCTAATTCTTTCTCAATGATCCTAGTATTTTTCTAGCTGTATCTTTATATCTCATACTGTTATTTATCAGTTTTGTTCCCCTGACCTTCAGGTGTTTTTATATGGGAATAAAATGTATTGAAGACACTTAGTATGCAGTTGACAAAGAGGAATTTGGTGTAATTATGATCAGTGATTATTTTTATACTGTAAGTGCCAAAGCTTTACTACTGTGGAAAAGAAAAAACAACTCTTTTAATAAAAAGATTTACAAACCAGACATGTAGGTTAAGTGATTCTCTTTGCTACCATGGAATCTAGGATGAAGATTGTTATTCTGATCTGGAGTAACATTGCCTTGAAACAAGATGGAACAAACATCTCAATGATGCCTGAAGTAAACCTCAAGAGAACCTTTGTAGAGCAGTTTGTTAATTAAGACTTCCAGCTGCACCCCCTGCCCCAGTAGAGCACAGAGGCACTCTGAGTATGTATGCCATGCTGCAGGAGGCAGAGGCTTGCTTTGTGGGAAGGGGGGAGAAAGAGAGAAAGGGGAGGGAAAGGAAAATATTCCCTGCTTTGGACATGAACTGAGGTAGAGATGGTCCCCAGTCCAGCCAGACACTTAAATACCTAAAATCAAATATGCTCTCAGTGTTTGAATTGCCAAAATTAGTGAGGCCATCCACACCCTTGAAGTTGGATGTGTTCAAAGCTTAACTGTACCCAGTGACTCCCCCACATGTCCACATGAATGCTGGGTCTCCGAGACCCTGCTCCATGCCTTGCCCCTGCGGAAGACCACAGTTCACTCCCCTCTGCAACGGGGCATAACTCACCTGTGACCATGTAAAGGGTTTATAGAGGGGCTCTCACACCCTTCTTTCAACTCTCGGCTATTCCATCTCCATTTGCAACGTGGTAAATTCAAATTACAAAATCCAGAACTGAGGTTGTTTAGGTACTAGTGAGCATGCCCTCGGGCACTGCTGCAACAACGTCATAGAAATACTTCCGTTACCTCTGCAGAAAGCCTCAAAAAACAGAGGCGGACAGACAGCACCTGAGTCCATGCCTGTGTGTTACAGGCAAAGACCGCTTTCACGTCTACCGTGCTTCTGCCTTGTGGGGTGCGGAGGGAGGTAAATTAAATTCTTTTTTAAAACAAAGCTAGTCTTGATTACCATGAAGAAAGTTAGCGATAAGTCCCTTTAGCTTGCGCTGCTAATGCTGCAAAACCCTGTACAGCATTTGCAAATACAGAACATGAAAGGTTCTGTCATGATTCCTCAGGCCACATTCCCCTCTTGGCTACGAAAGCACTGTATTACTGAAGTCAATGGATTTCTCTGGATTGAATAAAGCATAGCATGAAAATAGAATTTGGCTTCTTGACATGAGAAACACATATGGCAGTTGTTTTCACAGATTGCTGTCTAGAGCAACCAAAACATTTGCAAATAGTAAAATGATTGCAGCAGAAATCGCTTCGATCTCACCAATGTTCAAAAGCCAAATGAATAAAATACATGAGAACTAAAAATGGCATAGACACACAGAAAAATACTTTCCTTTTAAACTAGATTTCTATTGATTTGTCCTTCCCAAGTGAGGGTTATATATTTTGGACCAGAGACCAATTGCAAAGATCCCTCCTTCGTCACTTTGCCACTAAGCAATTCACTTCACAGACACAGGAATCGCCCAGCTGACCAGGAGTCACAGTTCACCTCATCTCCTCGCTCTAATGTCACGTCACTTGTAACAGCAACACCTCCCCCTCCCCGCAGTAAGCATTACGGGATAAAATGATTTAAACAATGCATTCGCCTAAGCTCTCTGTCGAGGTTTGTCCATGCCTTAAAACATGAGTGTTCACATCATTGCTGACAATTTCTCTTTAATATTTCCTAGTGTAATGCTGGGTATTTTTCATTCAGCTAAAGCTTTTCTTTTCAGTTACATTTGAAAACCACTAGCAGAGCGCAGCACAGAGGCAGTAGAAACTTGTGAGATCCAAAGTATTGATCATCACAAGTCTTTCTTTCTAGAAACAATCAGCAACAAAAGGAACCAAGGTTTTTGAAGGTTCCCATGCTTCACCCAGGCCATAGCGCATAAAGTGACAACAGGACAGCTGCCAAACCTTAAAACACAGGCTCGATATATATCCATGGTCCCCTTGAGCGCTAAGATCAGCTAATGTTGTCCGACCCAAGTTACCTTCGCAGCAGGGGCAGCTGCCCAGGCGGGGATGAAGGGAGCATCTGCCCCTGTTAGCAGGGAGCTTTCAGATGCCCTGGGCTCCCGAACAGGGCGCCCACAGCTACACCGAGCCCAGTGGCATTTAAGCCCTTGGCTGTTCTTTTCCAGAAGTGGAGCCGCATCTCCCCATGGTTTGTCTTCTCAGCTAATGCAGAGCTTCAGTTAGACCACAGAACAAGCAAAGTCAGGACTCTCTTCCAGCAAGGAACAGAATGGCCGAAGGAAAAAAAAGAAAAAAAAAATCTGCTGCTACTGAGAGCGAAGGCCGAAAATGATTCCTCCCTGCCCTCTGTTTACTTCCACACTTTTGGGAGCTGTTCTCGTTCTGCCAGCACAGGACCTGCCAGGGGCAAGGCACCAGATGGTGCTGGTGCAAAACAGCCTGTCAGCAGCCTGCTCTTCAAAAAGCATCAACTGAGGGGAGCAGACCTATCCCCCCACGAGAAGAGACATGCCCTTTCCTATAGGAAACAGATACTAAGCAAAGCCACACGGTTCGCTTTTAATCATTGTAAATATCAAAGGGAGAAGTAATTCATTCAACTAGCAGGAGATCAGCATACCTCATAAGGAACCGTTACGGACCAACATGGCCCTTTCTTACAAAGATCCATTCATCTGGCCTGCTGCGCCGGGGGAAGGCTCACAGCTCTTAAGCCCAGTTGTCAGCAGGGACTTGCTACCAGCAAGGACTGGATCCCCCCTTTAGGGCATCTCTCAGCAGCTTAAAAATGGCAGCTCCCGACCTGACCTCGCAGAGCAGCGGCTGAAACTGTTGCTTCCAGACCTGCATACTTCTTCCAGAAGGACATCCGTGGCTCTGTGCCTGAAACAGGAGCCAGTCAAGTGCCAGGCTCCCCGCGCTGCCAATTTCCTTCAAGGGGAAGGCTTCAGGCTAGTTGAAATTGTCAACTGGCAGCCCAGGTGACAAGCCATCCCTCTGTGGATGCTGAGAGACAACTGCATAGGTAATTGCAAGTAACACAGCACAAGATATCACCTTAGTTACACACTTACTAGCATCTCATGCAGAAATCTCACCTGGAAGATTAGTACCTATTAACTTCCATCAGTAGATGAAACAGTGCCCCAAGGATGGCAAACAAAGGGTAAATGATAAGCAGGAATACATGAGAACAGGAGGCGCCAGATGCTTATTACCAGTCTCTATTTCAGCCAAGCCTTTAGAAGATGCAGGTAAAGAACAGGCTAACAGAGTCCTGAGAGAACCTCACAGCATGGTATGTACCAGCTACGGTCAAAACAGCATGACAGAAAAGACATGTAAGGAACAGAAGAACAGTGGAAGAGAGAGAGTCCAAAGCCCAACTTTTAAAGTATAAGCTAATAAAAACAAAGGAAGACTCCAAGCAGTAATACTCCATAGGAAGCAACGGCACAGAAAGCAGTCAGATGGGCCAGGGCTGGGGTCAGCACAGCCAACAGGCAAGCCATTAAGCAATGCACCATTTTTATTTTGGACTACTGTCTTAATCTGGACCCAAAAAGTAGAATTTTCTCTACCCTGTCATACTTAATCCAGCCACTTGGAAATAATCCACTGTAGAGACCAGAAAAGAAAAAATAATCCACTGTAGAGATCAGAAGAGAGAGGAGACTGCTCCCTTTCAGGCCAGAGCAAGGGTAGCGCTGGGCACACAGAACTCCTGGGCAGTGCCCAGGGCCTAAGACACAAGGATGGCATGGGGAGCATGTGGAGACAGAACGGATGGAATGAATGCATTAAGGTAAAACCAGGGTGTGGATTAGCATCTCTTAAACAACTCGCATCCCCCAGGAAGTATCTTTGCTTTGCCTTGCTCAGTTCAAACCAGTCTGCATCAAGCGGGCAGCCAGGTAAAATAAAATACATGCCCAGTCACAGCACATCAGCAGCAGAGCCAGGAACACAACCTGAATTTTCCTACCTATGCGCCCTGCTATCGCTGGAGCAAGGGGAACACATTTCTGCTCTGTACCAGCTGAGATCAGAGCCGCGACAGAAGTGTTTATTGCAAAACTGTGGACTGTTCCTTGCCAAAACTGAACAGATTTTATAAAATGGAACAAAACAAAGTCCTTTGAAATGGTCATAGTGATTGCCAGCAAAAACATGTCTGGGCTGTTACTTTATTCATCTCACTGTGCTCCAGATTTTCACTTTGTTTTTCTAATCAGAGTTCAAATCTGCTTAATGCAAATTGCGCACAATGGAGAAGGGAAGTGGCTTCAGGCAAGATGCTTCCCAGATGCCTGCCTATGAACTCTGAATTGAACTCCCCGGTGTGAGAACAAGCACGTCAAACTTGCAGGAATGAGTCTTTTACCTTGGAGAAAGCAATCTGACACTGCCGTCTAGGGCAGGATTCAGAGCAGGGAACCCAAGAGTGGCCTTGCACAAAGGACGCACTCCCCTCTCCTCACAGGGGAAGGGGATAATGGGTTAGAAGTGCCTGGAGAAAACTACCTGCTGAGTCAAACAAAAAAACCCCCAAAACCAACAAAAAACCCCAAAACAAAAGCAGCTCAGTTCAGTTTACAACACAGATTTTTACCAGTTCATTGAGAAGCTGGGCATAAGCCAGGCTTTCATACCATTCCATAGGCCTTCTAATGAATTAGTAAATTCTGGACCATAAAATTTACCTCAAAAATAAATCTTTTTCCTGAAGACACCATATTTGAATGACACAAGACTACAGACTCCATATAGCTAAGAATCGTATGTTTATTTGCAAAAGAGACTTATTTTCTACATTGGAGGCCAACTTCTTGCACCTTCAATCTCTGTTAACACAGGGAAAGATCTCATTTACAGATGTTAAAAACATTACTAAGCACAGACTGCAGGTGCCTCCCAATTAAGCTGGTGATATTCCAGTCACTGCTGCTGGTGAGACTGTGACCAAAGAGGAACCGCAACAGCCCACGGCAAACTCAGTGATGAAACAGCCGAAGATTGGTGTGAATGAGAGTTATCCCCAGCTCATTGCAAGCTTCGATCACAACCTCGTCGGCAGCTGAGCCAGATGGGGCAGCGATGAACTGTACTCCGCTCTGAACAAAGACAGAGATAAGTGGAAGGATTAGAGGATGGAAAACCAAAATCCCCCTGAAAAGGAGCTGGCAGCCCCAGTCCTTCCTCCACATCCCACGATACTAAGGGTTGAACAAACAAAGGCTTCTGTTGCCCAAAGCCATTCACAGGGGAGTTCCTCCTGTGAGCAGTCAGTTCTCTCCACAGGTCAGAAATAAGTGTAAAATGGTTCCTCTGGAAGCAACAGGCCTTGTCTTGATATTCTTAAACAGTTTAATAAACTTTAATCCTCTATTCAGCCCAAATCAACAAACTGAGCAATGGCTGGATAGTTACTATCCATGTGAGACCAGTAACCACAAGAAACATCCTTCCCAGGATGCGCTCTTCTAGCCAACAGTGCAGAGCAGAGATATTCCTCAGCAGTCCGCACAAAATTCGAACAAAAAGCCCAGGCTGAGCAGACATTTCCTTGGAGTCACCCTGACATCCTGGCCCCGCCATGACCTTACCCGTTTAGCTCTGTCAACGTTATCCCTAAAAGGGAAGAACGCATCGGAGCTGAGAGAGACAGCAGTCAGCTTGGCAATCCACTGCTTCTTCTCTACTTCCGTTAACTGCGCAGGCACCTCTTCAAACATCGCCTGCCATTTCACCAGGTCTTCATCCTGCGAGAACAAAAGGAGCCAGCTCAGCCCCAAAGCACGGGCTCTTGGCAGTCCCGGGCCAGGAGCACATAAGGATGAGTGATGATGGCATCCCTCTGACACCCAGCTCAGCTGTGCTTTCTGCTCCTACAGCTCTGCTGCTGGAGCTTCATACCAGGGATTTTAAAATCCCAAGTGATGGTGAGAACACATTACCACCATTGGCTCTTTTTGCATTCTTTTAACTCCTTTCCTTCTCCCTCCTCACCCCAGGGCTTGAGGGATTCCTTCTCCCCCCTTTTAATGCCAAGATGCTCTGCTTGGCCTGCCTGCGGTATGCTGCTCTGTGTAAATGCCAGCACACGCAAACAGGATCTGGTAGATGACCTAACACATGACAAACAGCAGCTTGGTTTATGATTCACCTTCTGAAAGAGCAACTGCTCCAGTTCTTACCCCCTTAAACAAGCAACCGCTCACAGATGATTCACGAGGTCCCCAATCCAGCTCTTGGCTTTCGATACTTAAAAAGGACATAGTATTTTCTTGTCTCACTATTGCTTGCAACAGGGAGGTCAGAGGGATTCTGAGAATCCAAGATGCCACACAAGCAAACAGCACCAAGCAAGAAGGGCAGGACAGCTGCCCTGACAGGGCAGTGAGAGTTGAAACATTAACTGTAGCTTTAACCCTTCCTTACTGCTGGGGGGAACTATCAGATGAGACCAAGCTGCACACCAAAGCGCAGGGCAGGTTCCAGCACCTGGGGCAGCGGGTGCAGGATCAGAGGGGCGAATCGGGACACTTTGCCACTGGGCCATTAAATGTCCTTGGGGAAGTCACCATACTGGGCCCTGGCCTCTTGATCCCCCAGCTCTTTGGGATCATCTACTACTGACGCCCAGGCACAAAGCTCATGCCAGGCTAAGTACTACATAAAGATCAAATCCTGCAAGTGCACCCATCACCTCTGGCTCTGACAGTTTGACAGCCAGCATGGAGACTTCTTGTAGAGAATATCTGTGGACATTTCAAGCCGTAGTCAAAACACCCAAATCCTAGTATCTATAGCTTCCTGTTGGCTGGCTACAGACCTTCAGAGGCACCAAAGGAACTCAGTGACTCACGTGGAGTCAAAGGTGGCTGGCATCTGTTGTCCTACCAGAGATCACTACCTTTATAAAGGCTGACCACTTCCAAAAGTGGTAACCAACCAAGCCCTCTCTTGCCTGAAGTCCTTACAAATTTAAAGACTTCGTCCTTTGTAAGGACTTGCCTGAGGCCTTACAAATGTCTCCTCAGCATGGAGCCACCACAGAAACAGCTCAGTACAGGTAGAAGGTGGAAATGGTAAGGGCATCATTTTATGCCAGAGGAAACAGTCTGACCATCTCAGAAGCAAGCTATGAAAGGACTTGGGTTTTCTGTGACTGGAGGAAAAACTGAGGTGGAGGAGAAAAGGCCCAGGTATCAGGAAGCCTTGCTAGATCCTAGCACCCACAGCTGATATTTCAAGCAGTAGTTCCAGCTTTGTTTCACAGAAGCTAGACTCTCCAGGGATACCTTTCAGCCAGCCCTTACCTCACCAATGGTCCCAGTGACATACTGATCAATGGCGTTGGAGATCTCGGCTCTCTTCACACCCGCTTTGAACTTCATGGAGAGCACACGTGGGTGGTGCCGGAGCCACCAGTTGTTTGCCTTGTCACCAGCCAGACGCGTGCAGTGGATCCGGGACTGCTGGCCGGCTCCAATACCTATGACCTGAAGCATACATACACAAAGCACAATCACGCCTTGCTGCACAGAGATCACAATCAGAGCTGCATTCCAGCCAAGCAATTAGGAAAGAAATTACCTGCTCCTCACTGAAGCAGAGAAAGAGTGTAGGTAATTAGCGAGGAAAACTTTGAAAATACCTGCATCCCCAATCCTGTAAATTGGTTACAGGGACAGTTCTCTGCACTGCTAACTTCTGTGGCTCCACTCAGCTGTCAGTCACTCTGAGGACACTACATTCTTTCATCTTTTTAAATAACATAGCCCCAGTCATCTGAGTCAAACCATTAACCTCAGGAGAGTGATACACTTATGGCTTTTGTTTAAGGCAAACCAAAATCCTGTTGGTTGCAGAAACAAATGTGACTGCTAAGAGGTGGAATGCTGCCTACCTGTTCTTGGAAAGGGCACTTTGGTTAGAGGATTAAAGTCTGAGCCTGGGTCATCCAAACACCATAATCTTTCCTGGTGGGCCAGGCATACACAGCTCAAACAGATCAACTGTGATATGTGGTGGATTACAGGGCAGTTTGTCTGTCAAGGCTGATGAGAAAGTAAATATACTGCTCAATCAGGAAGGCTGGCCAGTAGGACCATTACATCGCATGAATTATCAAGGCCCTGGAGCTACCAACACATTTCCTTCTCTGCCATCTGCCAGAGAGTCCAGGATTTTAAAAACTGCCGCTGCTACCCATATTTAATAGCACTTGTGCTTGATATCAAACAGACCTAGTGCTTCTGGAAGCAAAATCCAAAAGGTGATTTTTTCCTCAAGGAAGCTTCTATGAAAATATGGTTTCCATTCGCTTTTTTCAGACCACTTTTTTTGGAGTTCTCATCAGACACATTCAAACCCTGTCAATTTTTTCAGGTACACTATAGATTAAAATAGGTAGAGACTCTTTGGAGTCTGGTGGCCAGGTAACTCTGGGAGCTATTTGTCACAGTTCAATGCACAATGCAAACAAGCTCTTGCATCCCATCTGGGCTGGTGCAAAGTTGCACTGGAGACAAAGGCAACTCTTAGGTGCTGACACCACTGAAAACTGAATGTAGCTGGAGACATCTTGGTTACTGGACACTGGCAGAAAAAACCCTGCAGATATGGTCTGCCTGCCATCACAACTGGCAAGCGCAAGGGACTGAGCTGAGGTCTCCTGGGCTCCAGGCTGTCTGCTGTCCCTCAGCTTTGCCTCTGCCATGACAGTATGCCAGGCACACAAAGGCCAGACCTAGCCACCACAGCTGTCAAACTTGGGCTGGTAACTTTTCTCCATGGCTTTCAGAGCTGTGTGTTCTGCTTTCCAAAGAGAGCTCCTGCCATTGCAAACCAGAGAACTGATGGAAAACAAGTCTCCCATAATTTCCTCCTCCTATGAAGCCACAGCTGAACTGTTCACCAGACTGTTCGCATGGGGGACTGCTCCAGGGACACTGTGTTGAGGCTAGTGGTTCTGGCCAATGCCTCAGAGTTTCCAGCTCAGACTGAAACAGATGGTAAAGCTATAAGTCAAAGGCTGCCCTCAAAGGAATGAATCATTTGTCTTCTCATTCATCAAGACACAGTGACTTCACCTCTTACCAGAACCATAAAACATGCTGCTGGATACTATTCCCCCAAGGAGCAAATGAAAGACTTGGGCTGCTATCTAATATCATCTGCTCAGCTATAACTGAAGTCATCAGTGCTTAATAAACCCACAAGGATATTAGTATTATCATAAATACTAAATAGATGCAAAGTTTCTCATGGCTTAGTGACACCACCACCCCCCCACACCCCCCCCAACCACTCCTGATGTTCAGCCTCTGCTCTCGCGTCCACCCCGTTTAACCTTCAAACTTGCAGGGGACCCTGCATCTTAAGGGAGCTCCATGCCAGCTGCGCGTTGGTATATCATCTCTTCCACAGAGGTTTATCCTCTCTCCCTGGACAAAGGAGAGGGCTTAACATTGTCATACGCTGCACGCCATTAACTGTCACCCAGCCTTTAAGGGTGGGCCTAGCAAGCCAGGCTAGGCTAAGACAGAAATTTTAGCTGGGGATGCAGATGGTAGAGAGTACTGGACAGACTGTTGGTAGCAGGGGCCAAAATACCATGAAACATTCCCAAGTTTCTTAAAAAAAAAAAGTGATGTCATGTGCCAGAAGTGCAATGACCTCTCCGCCCTTTCCCAGCCAGAATGGTGCCTCATCCTCATCACGTACTTGTGGGCTGTAGCCTTGCACTCCTGTGGTGGAACTGGCTAGTCTGCTGCAAGCCCCGGCCTTCAGCTGGCAAGGGCAATGGTACTGGAGAAAGTGTTTCCAGGCCAATGCAGCCCCAAACACACACAGCTCCTTCATGGGCACACATTAGAAATCAAGCTCTACCCGTCAGCACCCAATCACCCTTCTCAAAAAGAGTGTTTCCCTTTTCTGTATGAGCTACTCAATATATTTTACATTTTTTGACACCTAAATTTTCTCCGAAAATGCATAACTGAACTTTGGCTTGTATTCAACAACTTCAAAATGGCAAGAACCTTGTACTTCAGTTAAACAAAGTGATGTGTCCTGTAAACTCTTTGTAGGCATCCTGAAATCTACCGAGGTATTCTCTGCAACAGAACAGAATAGAGAAAGCAAAATCCTTTTCTGTAGAAAAATGTGCTTTGATGCAACACTGCTGGGGAAGATTTCTTCAGTCTAGCCTGGAATTTCTGGTCTAAAGAGGAGAAATCGGAAGGTTGAGCTTTTGCTTAATGCAAACTATAGACTTGTACCTGAATCTCTCTTCACACTGGCCTGTCTGAATGTACCTACTCTCTGCCTTTTTCACTTCAAGTGAAAAATCCTTCTTCCTACACCTCATCTCTCCCTTCCTCAAATGTTGGCTTTCTCCCAGACGAAAACACAGCTGAAACCTCAAAATCCTCCACAAAGGAATCCTTCCCCCTCTATTTTCTGCCTATTTCCTACACAAAAATTAATGATGCTTCTTTCAGAGTTCAGTCTCCTGGGAATCAAAAAGTGCTTAAGCAGAGCCTATTAAGTGTAAGGAGTGAAAGGAGACAGTAATACAGGGTGAGCAGAAAAATCACTTAATAAAAAAAGCTTGGGTGAAAATTGAGAACTACTTGACCAAAACACTTCAGCTGGCAGAAGAGCCAAACATGCACCATGGCTGGAATACTGTGCAAAAGCATGGAGTAGATGAGATGGATAATGCCCAAAGGATCCTTGCAAAATGATCCAGATCGGCCTGGATGTACTCAGATTTACTCTGAATAATGAGCGAAAACAGAAACCCTCAATACATTTGGAATTAGAAAAATCAAATAAAGGACTTCACAATTGGGAAGACAAGCAAACAATTAAGTTACTGACAAATGTCTGCACCATCAGTGGAAAACAGTAAGGTAAATCAACAGGTTTGTTTTATCCCACTGTGCAGAGAATAAACACAGAGAATAATTTTAAAATGCTAATTTAAAACATGATGGTATCATTAAAGAAAGTGTAAATCAACAAGTTACCGACTGGCTTCCATGGTGCTGAAAGTCAGACAAAACAAGTGAAAGTGTTTACTGCAATTAGTGGCAGCTGGCTTCCTGCAAATTAAGTGACACTCAAGTCCATAAATGCTTCCTCTCACTCCCTGCTTTCCTAGAACTTATTAACACAAGCACCAGCCCTTGCTGGAGTGGCCAATCCGCTCACAAACCCAACAAAGCCAAGCTGTCAAAAAAGTTCTGGACATCTGATACACAAGAGTCTTCGTAGGCATCAGGGATGCTGTCAGGCTGAAGTAACCCTTGGAAAACCAAAAGCAATGGAACCGAAAGCTGGACTTCCCAGGCTTGGCTCATGTAACCCAAACTAAGTCAGATCCTGGAAAAGCATTTTAAGTGTAACAATCTGGAAGTTACCTTCCATCCCTGGTTCTTGATTTGTGCTATTTTTTGGTTTGCACCCAAATATTCCTGTACACATCTGATGTTATGTCTTGGGAGGTGAGATGACCAGAGTTAGTTCTGCACAGCGTCAGCAAGTATCTGAGCTGATTACTATCTTAGTAAGACTGGTTTTTGGTGTGCCTTACTTCCTTCCCCATCTGTACCTTAAGAACAATGGTCTCAATACTTAACAGTCTCAGGAAGCCTTTAGAGATTTTAAAACCAGAAGGGAGCTCCTATCTGAGCTCCTCCATCACTACCTATAGCATGGCACACTCCTGTTTCTGCATTTGGACTGTGAGGAGTCTCTTGAGGAAGACATTAAGCTTTGATTTGAAGAACCCACTGCAGATTCACCACCTCCTTGAGTAAGTGATTGTAATGGCTGCTGATCTTTACTGTTAAGAGAGTCGCTTGTTTCTTAGTGCAGTATACAGACCTCTGGTCTTGGCCTTCCCTGTCACATATACAACAAACCAAGACAAAGCGCATTTATATTTGATTAAAATATATGCCTGCAAATATGCAAAACATCACTGAAGCCAGGCTAGTTCAATCCCTGCCTGCCCACACTGCTTTTCACTCCTCCCTCATGCCTTTTTCCTTCCATATGGTACACGCATTACCACACACATTTCAGAAATATCTGCAGCACCACATTAAGTCCAGACTTGCAAAAGCACTGGGGAAATTGTTGCTGTAATAAGGGAAAAGGAGCAAAGATAGCGACACCTTTGTTCTGGGGCTACGAGAACTAACACTCTTGAGTACAGAGGAGCATTTAAAAGCAAGGAAAAAAAACCCAAAGCTGAATAAAGGAAAAATACCAGATCTCCAGAGACATGTTTTCAAGAACCATATAGCACACGACCTCAGAAAGTACTGAGAGAGTACGCTGCAATGTTTTCAGGCTGTAACAACAATCTAACAAATGCAGATGAGTACCAATGCAAAAAGGACAGCATTGCAGTTCATTCACGGTCTGTACCTGTAGGGTACACTGTTTGGTCCGTTTTGCTGATTTATGATGTATGAAAGGTCAAGATCAAAAACATTCTTTGTCTTTTTTTTTTTTCTTCTGTATTTTTTTTTAAATAATCCAGGCCTATGGAAAAGTTACCATGGAGAGCAGAGAACCAGCTAAACAACAGCATTATGAGAATGAGCCGCTGGGCAAAAATACAATTTTTAATACATTTACAACAACTTTTGGATAACTAATTTAAGCTGAATACCTAGTGATAATGTGGAAAGAAAGGATTTTTTTTTTAGAATTCAAGATTCATATCTCAACTACACATTTGATAATACCCCTGTAAATCCCAACATCCATCATAAGCTTTTAAAAAAATCAGGGAGAATGCCCCAAAGGGAAAAAAGAAAGCACATCCCATCTTTCTTATATAAAAAAAATGAAAATAAAACTAAGAATCATTTGGACAGTCAGAATCCAGCTGTGAAAACTACTGTCATGTCCTAAGGCTCTATACAGAGTACAACATATGTGTACATGCCCACAAAACTGATATAAAAGGACAGAGTAGTTAGAAAGAAATGACTCAAGGCCGAACTTGCAGAAGCACATAAGAGCTTTTCCAACCCCATCACTGAAAGCGCCAGCCCTGTCATTATCATGAAAAAATGACACGAGGTTTTGAAGCAGCCTCTTGAGAAACAGGTTTAGCTACTGTTCTACATGGCACTGTCTAGGGCAGTTCATCTGTACCTGTTTAATAGCTTCCCGTATGCTAAATGATTTTAAAACTCAAGCCTGACAAAAGCACTCTCTGACCATCTTGGCTGTGAAAGCACGCTCCACAGAGCTGTCTGACTTGGTTACCTGCCCATCCTTGGCGTAGCAAACCGAATTGGACTGGGTGTATTTGACAGCGATGCTGGCAACAATCAGGTCTCGGACAGCAGACTCAGGCAGCTGAAACAAAACGCCATCGTCAATGGCCCGTCCTAACAACCATGACTAGCCACCTGGCTAGTGATCTGCAAACCCCCAAAGCCATCACAAGTACTGTATCACAGAAAAGGAAAACAAGATAACTAAAACATCCTGTTTTGTTCAATTACCAGCAAATTTTGTTTAGATTAAAAACTGTAAATGATTGGTGTGGCAGCTATTCTCATGGCTCATATGGATAAGACTCAACCTTACCAGGTGAAGAGGGCCCTATCACTGGCCCTAAGCCTGCACAGTCTTCTGTATTTGCTCACTGTCATCAGATGTGCTCATAGGCAAAAAGCTAAGCACATGCTTAAGTACACACAGGACCACAACGATAATAATAGCTCCCAATTTCTGCATTATTTTTAAGTCTGTTCCGTTACTGATTTATTAAAATGATTTTTATTACCTCAATGTCTGAACTTGCTTCTGAGCCCATGACTAATCTTGTGCTCATTAACATCTGTTTTTTCATGAGAACAAGACAAAGAAATAACTGATAACTTTCTGATGATGTGAACTTTAAATGATGAGCAATATCAGCAAGGCCAGAGTTTATACAACACACTGTACACAAAAGGGAGAAGCAAACAGTGAGTCAGAATGAGATCACGATGGATCCTTAGCACATTGCTGTCTCACTGTGAAGTTACACATGGTAGCTTCTTATTTATAACAAATACAAATATTTTGGTAGTTGGAGATAAAGGGCAAGGTCCAGCTCCTCTTATTTATGCAAGGAATCAAAACAAACTACCCTGATTTACCCAAGTACATTTGGTCCAGAAAGTTTGCTGCATTGTTTTGTTGAAAGCCAGTTAAAATATCTCATTAAAATATTTTAAGAGCTCTTAAAATAGAACACTGATGACTTCCTTGATGAAAGCACATCAGTTCATTCCACCAGTCTTTAAGCTCATTTATCTTCTGACACTTACGTTTTTATTCTTTGTAACAATGTTCTTGAACAATGACCGGTCGATGACTGCATTGTTCCTCTTCTGCATGAGATGCAATCCATAGAGGGTTCGAATCTCATTGTCATCTGGCTCATAATGGGGATCCATCTAAAAGCCAAAGGATAGGCCAATAAAACACTTAGAGCAATTCAAAGCCAACATCCAGTAACAGCTTAGGTTTAAACACATTATCTAAAGAATCTAAAAGAAGTGAACTGTTTATAGAAAACAATGTCTAATCATCAGAAGTAATGAGAATTAACTGGAGCGGCAAGGTCTCAACAGCAGGAAGTGACATTTACAGGGCGAAGAGAGGTAATGCAGTATAGATGCTTATACACAAATGTCCATATTCCGAGCCACAAAAATCTGCAGTGTCTTCTAGTCTTTCACAGAAAGGTAGAAATATTTTGAGTTGCTTCATACATGCCTCAAGGTACAACTCCCAACCCTCTTCGACATTAAAGAAAACAGCGAACACGATTATTTCCAGAGATGCACTCTCTTGGGGTACACCTCCAAACAAGCATGCAGCACAGTTAATTTACACCAGCGTAAGGGGTAAAGTTAAACAGAACGGTTAAACTGCACTCAGGTCTACCCATGCATGGGCTTATTTAGAAATTTGGTAGTCCCAGTTCAGGTTATCGAGACATGAAGTAAACTGGATTAAGGCTATCAGCTCTAAATAGGAGCGTGCACATGCTTTATGTGGTTTCCCTAATCCATTTAAACTTGTTCAGAGCAACTTTCCTTAGCATCCCTCTGCAGACAGACCCTGAAGATACAGGCTTAACCAATACGACCTCATCCTTGCAAAGCTAATTGAATTCAGGAGGTAATCATCTGCCAAGATTGTCTGCAATTTCATTCCTTCTTGCCTGAAGCTCCTGAGCCATCTTCTACAGCTCCCCTGGTAGTAACACCACAATTGCAGCTTCAGCTAAGCCTTGGATTTTCTTTTTGTAATGTTATAGTAAAGTTCTCCGCTTGTTTGTCTCTCAGAGTCAGGCAGAAATAGGACCTGTTTGGCTGCTCTGACAGCATTATGTAATCCACTAGTCACGTTCACCAAGATTGGATGATTCTGAAGCCCCAACAATCACTGCGAGAACTAGGAAGGCAACCTGACACTGACTTGACCACACTATATTAACGTTCCTTGACAAGCATCCTGGTTGCAGTATGTAAAGATGCATCATCCCAGGTCCTAACTCTGCCTGTGCTGCTACTTTCATCACTGACTGTACTGAAGACTGCTCTACAAATACCACATGCCCAGACAAAGCTTCCCCCAGTGATATACTAGACATGCTTCTCACTGCCAGGACTCCCGACATCATTGAGGCACTATATCTTAGATAAAAAGAATTCAGGGAGGAAACAAATTCAGCAAAAGTGAGAGGAAAGCTGGCAGAGAGTGGAAAGAGAGCCCAGAAATTCTGTTTCTTTGAAGTACTCTTGCTGGTTCACAGATTTAATTACTTTAAATCCACATCACTTTGAAAGCCGAGGAAGGCATTATGAAAACACTCTGCTCTAGGACTATAGGCTAAAACGTGACCACAACACTGCTGGTGGAATTCTAGCTCATACAGTAATCCCCAAAGACCCAGAGGAAACACTTCCATGCACTGCAGGGGCACCTGGATCAGCCCCCCAGCTATTTGGACACCAACGTCTGTGAAAAGCAAGTACAGGAAAAGCAGCAGAGGGTTACAGTGGAGCAGGAGTACAAACCTGGAGGACACAGTAACCACCATTCTTCTTTTTGGCAAGGATTTTGAGAGCTTCTTCCTCATAGCCAGGAGCTACCACACCATCAGATACCTGCAACACACACAATTTCAGCGTCCACGTGGAAAAAAAAGAGGGGCTAGTATTGAAAGCACCACCTGCCATTTCCAGAAAGGCACTGAAGGCACACCTTTCGGGGTCTATATGTACCATACAATACCAAAGGCACTACTACAATATTGGTTTCAGTCCTGGAAACAGGAAACAGCAGAGCACTGTAAGCTCTTGGCAAGAGTTAGTAAAAAATACCCCACCATCACTTTAAGCAGAATGGAACTAGTAACTAATATCCCCCTCCAGGGGGAAACAGCTCATGCACAACATCCCCACTTCTCAACAGTAAACATGACTTGGGAAAAAAAAAAAAAAAAAAAAGAATCATCCTTGTTTCAACAGTGACGCTCTTGATAAGACAAAAATATTGGCAAAAGAGCTGTTAAGAGCACTGAAACTGAGAAGAGTTTACATTCATCAGTCCCATGAAGTGATATACACCTTTCACATTCTTATCCTACATCACGGGTGGTGGTTTTTTGTTTTTAAGTAGTAGTGTACCAAATATTATCCTTGTAACCAGTCAAACCTGCTGTTTCACTTGTTCAAAAAGTCGTCTCAAATGTACAAGACAGCCCTTTGCATTGTGCCTTCCCCCCTCAAAAAAATTGTAAGCAACATATAATGGGATGAACGTGTTTGGTAAAGCATTAACTCCCAGCTGTTTAACTGTATTTAAACTAGTGACTTGTGCAATGCAGTCAGCTATGGAGTTAACGTTTAATCCAGCAAAGTAAGAAGTGCAGCCTGGAAAGTGGCTGAGCCTACACATAACTTGTATCAACTGGCAGGTAGCAATCTACATCCACATTCCTGCCTTGGGCAAGAGGCTGGCCATCAGCTCTCTGGTCTGCTATTGTTCCAATTACAGCCATTCAACCAGATACTTGTGACAGTGTAATCAGGGTTCATTTCCGGAGGCCTACTCGGAGGCAGAGGTTTGCAATCATCTCTTGGAAAGCAGCATTTCAAGCACTGCTATTTCACAGGCTCTCCTACACAGCCAGGTTTTAACCGGTAGGAAGAAAAATGCATCAAAAGATAGGTGTAAATTCGGCACTCCAGATACCGAATTACACAAACGGACCAATAAATAGTCTTCAGTAAAAAGGGTCAAATTCACACAGAATGGCTGTTACAAACCAATGACTCCATCTAGCATGATTCTCCTTTTTGCAATCAAATGATTTGCTGCTGTTTAACTAACCTCTCTGGAAATAATCTTGGCAGTAGCCACATCGCAGATATCAGACAGGGCAATGAAGTCACCAAAAGATGACATCCGATCAGCACCTGCAAAATCATATTTTTAGTAACTTATCAAACTATAGCACAATACAAAGAAAAGCCTTTGCTCCTACAACCCAGTCAATTTCAATGAGAGCTAATAATTTAATCCCACAGCAAAAAAAAAAAAAGGCCATATAAGGGCAACAAGGATGAAAAATCCTACCTCAAACACATGCACCTTTAAATATTCCCACAGTTCAGATATTCTTCCTTCTTCACTGCATTTGTCAAAGCTCTAACTCTGTAATGACTGCCTCCATTACTGCAAGCAGCTCTGCTGTAGCCATGGTGGCAAGAGGACAAGGAGAGGCAAGGATCATACAGAAAGATTTTAGATGGGATACAGTTGGAAAAAGAGGAAAGCTTTTAGATGCCTATGCTCCCATCTGGCTTTTCCTGCAAGAAACCAGACCCAGAAATGCAGCCAAGAGCATTTTTTTTATAAATATTCTCTATATGTAATGGCATAGCTAATGTGAACAACTAACGGCACTCAGCTCCTATCACAGATGCTCTAGTACTTAGCAAGGTCAATTCTTCTGTCCCTGCCATTCTAAAGGTTTGTTTTGCTACCAATCGTGCAATGGTTTTCTGAGGGCAATGTTCAAAGGTGGTCCCTAAAGTGGTGAAAAATGAACGCAAGCCAATGTGACCCTTATCAAGTTTACTTTGTTTTCTATAATCTGTGCAGATTTTCTAGGAACACCATGGAAAATAAGAGAATTAGCAAAGTATCTCAGCTAGGCAGAGGAAGCTGTTTTTATTTACTTATTTTTATCTTTTTTGTAAGCTCTGAAGTACAAAAGCATTAAAAAAACCCACCCACCAAATAGCAGGCAGAAACATTTCTACTCAAGTTAAGTATTTCTGAGCATCCCATATGCAGTGGGAGGCCGAGTGTGCTACCAGCACAGCTATTTGTTTACCCATCCTTTAGCCAAAACCACATAGATTTATATGTGTCTGTATATATATATACACACATGTATATATACACATTTAAATTAAAAAGATCTCTACAGGCTTCTATATAGATCAAGAAACAGAATCCAACATGTTTTTAGCCTCTTTGAAACAATATACAAGGTCTGCTCACTTGGAGAGCAACTTTTGATAGACAGTCAGTTCATTTACTCAGTCAGTCAGATCCTTATGGAGAAAAACCCTACAGAGGAGTACACTGCAAAGCAAAGGAGCCTGCAAAGTGCTAAGCATGCTGCTCAGGTACCGAGAATTAAGCTCAGCTCTTTGGACATGCTAGTTTATTCCTGGGCTTCTCACCTCTGCTTCGTGCGTAGGCAGACGCTAAGGGCGTTAAGGTCTTGTGGAGGTCATGCACCATGCAGACTTGGGCCTCCTCTTCACTGAGAGGTATTCCAACAGCAGCACCTAGTGGGAAACACAAGCCAGGGCACTCAAACCAGAACCTCTCACTGGTCCCTGTCCCTGGGACCTCCCCAAATTGCCAGGGCAAGGGACACAGATACACCACTGGCAGGGCCTGCCAAAAGTCAGTCTGTTCAAAGAGAAAAGCATGGCAACAAGGAGCCACCCACCTGCAGGACTGACATGTTTGAAGGAGGCCGCAGCAGGAATGCCTAATGCCTGCTTGAGTTCCTTCACCAGCTGCCATGCGTTGAGAGCATCACAAAGGTTGATAAACCCTGGAGAGCCATTCACCACTGCAAACATAGCACACAAATAGACACATCAAAGTGGGCAGAGTCTGCTCCCCAGATTCTGGACAGCAAGCAGACGAGATTTCTCCCACCAAGAACTGAAATCACTACAAATTGTTCTTGTTAAATGGCTCCTCAGCAAGGTTAAGTGCCCTAAAAAGCTTCAGTGCCTTGTAAGGAATGCACAGGCTTGAGACTCAGGAGATGCCAATACAATTCTCTTCCCTACCAGAAACTACTGATATGATCTTGTAGCAAGACACACGCTGACCCCGTGCACCTCCCCTCTTGTGAAAGAGGAACAAAAAAAGAACATTCCCCCTTTACATTCTTTGAGTTCTTCAACTGGCAGCCATTTGGAACAAGAGCCATCTCTTTCTGAGAGAGCCTACCAGAGCCTGATTTTCATCAAGGTGTATAGGTGGTGCTATCAGAGAAGAACACAAAAAGCACATCCCCCACTCCCTAGCAACTATGGCTATGATTCAGTTAAGTACTCCAGCACTAGCCAAACTTCAAGCACATGCTGTCTCTAACTGATGTCAACAGAACCACTCACAGCCATGAAATTTAGGGCAAGCTTTTAGCAAAATGCTTCATCTGTTTTTCACCAACATTAAAAGCAATATCAAGAACAAGAGTAGCCAGATTTTCTTTCTCTCCAAAACAGGGGTCTCCCTCACTGCAGCAATGCTGCGATAAGTGGCACACCCTGTAAAATGGCAGAGACACCAGACCTGTCCCGAACTCTTGTGAGTGAGACTAGAACCCCTTCCCTCTGTCACCAATAGCAGAAGCAGCATTCTAGAAAACTAAGGTAAAAACCTCTGCTCAAAACCATCAAAGGAAGAAAAAAGAACAAAACCCATTCAAACACAGAAAACAGCTTGGTTTCTACACAGAGTAAATGGTGACACAAAAAGATTGGGAAGATACCAAGTAAGGAAAATGGAAAGGAGCAAAGCACCTTAAAAGGATAACAAGGTTTTCCTTTGCAAAATCTGGATCTGATGTTAAACACAAGGTGCACCACTTAAATCTGCCCAAAGGGTCTTCAGTGTGGACACACCATCTTACTCCAACAGAGAACATGGAGCTACAGTAAGTCTTGTGGGGGTCAGCGGACAAGCTTTTCTGTCTCACACAGCTCAACCTTTTCATTGCAAAGCTAGTGCCACTCAGTAATAAAGGAGTTGTTAAGGCACTGCTGGCCATCCCTTGGACTAAGATACAAGACGGTAGTTCAGTTTTAAAGACAACTGGCAGACATGCCCAACCACCTCCTTTCCTAGGTATCCCAGAGCTCCCTTTTGGCCAGCACGGCCTAGGCCTCACCTGTCAGGGGAAGTTTGGATCTCATTGTGTAGAGCTGCGCAGGACTCTGGTGAGGATTCATGCCATACCTCAGTGGAAGCTGGGACACCCCCTTGCTGTACTCTTTCCTAAAGTAGTCGGAGATGGCTGCATCGTACTGAGCAGTGTGGGTGAAAGCCTGGGGACAGAATGGGGGACACCTGTCAACTTACAAACATCAACTTACAAAGAATTTGGTGTTTAAAGTGAATGAACAAAAGGCAAACGAGTCTGGCCTAGCCCTTCACTGCAAGGAAACACGACCAACCTTCAGCGCAAGGTGACGCCTGGTTTCCACGGAGGTGTCTTTGTCTCTTGATGTTGTCATCTCTTTAGCTACTGCAGAGTAGTCTGCAGGGTCACACACAACTGTCACGCGAGCATGGTTCTTGGCAGCTGCCCGCAGTAAGGCAACTCCTCCTGCAAGAGAAGGATGGAGGCATGAAGCACTTCCCTTCTGGACACGGCATAATTAAGAGCCACATCTGAGGCCAAGAAGGGACATGCACCAATCAATCATTTGTGCCAGATGAATGTGCCCGCCTCTCTCCAGCAAGGAGAAGGGACTGTAAGAGTGCTCTTCAAAACACACAAGGCTGGTGAGTTTGACTCAATCTACTGGTGAGGGTGCGCATTGATCGGCCTTTGCAGATCCAGGCAGGGCTGCAGGGGCAAGAAAATAGGTCATGCATGGGCTGCGATGAGCAACTGGGGCAAGAATGCCTTCAAGCAGCACAGCCACATCCTGAAGAGGATGGCTGTTGCCACATATCACTTAAGCACCATCTTCTGCAACACTGAGCTGGGGAGGGGTCTATAGGAAGGTTTATTTCTACACTGCCAAGCAACTGAGGTTCCCAAATCTCTCTGCAAATTTTAATGAATCCTGCCCAGCTCCTCTGTGTAAGGTAAAATGCCACGCTTCTCCCTTAAATCTGACTCTGCACAGCTATTACAACACTTTAAATCATACAAGATACTAGGCTGTTGCAAAGGAAAAGTAGAGGCTGGCACTGCTACATGCAGAATGAGTACTACTCCATAAAACATTTAATAGAGAGCTCTGCTGGGCATCATTTGGACTAAACTACTGCAAGAAAATTCAATCCCAATCCAACCTCATGGCACAAAACTGTGCCTGTGCTGTTCACAAGCTGCCAAGCAGAGATGCTGCAGTGAAGGAACAACAAGCCTTTTGGGATTAATAACTAGCAGGAAGAGCAAAAATGCTGATGATACAGGTGTCCATGCTTCCAAACGCAGGTACTAACCACTTTCCCGCATATACAGACCAACCCCTTTCCTTCTAACAGCTTCCTGCAGTGAAGTCTTCAGCAATCCCCAGAGCACTTTCAGTGGTTCAGCTTTTTCTCTCCAAAGCTCATGTTTTTTATTTTTATTACCCTGCCAGAGGCTGCAAAAGAGGTTTAATCTGCTCTCCATGACTCAGTAGGAAACATGCTCCACCTCCCCTTTCCTAGCACAGCCTTCTACAGTACATCAGGTTTCTTCCTTTGGGCAGTGCATGGCTTGCCCACCTATGCAGCATGGCTTGCCGGCCTGTTACAACAGTCACTTGCCATTTTGATTGTAGGTCTGCTTAAAAGCAATGAGGTTTACCCAACTATGCTTTGAGTATGCTCCTTGCAACTCTTGCGCTCTTCAGCAGACTTCCTTTATGGGTGTGCAAAGCCACCAAACAAAAAGACCCGAGACCACTTAGAGGCCAGAACCATCAAGTCTGCCTGGAGAATAGATTTGCTCTCCCTTTAACTTACCAATATCAATCTTTTCCACTGCCTCTTGTACAGTTACATCCGGAGAAGATACGGTCTTCACAAAGGGGTAGAGGTTACACACTACAACTCTGAGAATTGAGGGGAAAAGCAGGGTTACTCAATGAGAAATAAAAAGGCCAAATTGGGCTTGGAATGAACAAGGTACTACCAATGTTTTTATGGTCTTGTCTCTTGGATCAGGGACCAACATAAAATCCTGTAGCCAAGGCTTCTTTCTCCAAAACACTTAAGAGTCAGTGGTGTTCAGCCAAAGGCCAAGTGATGTTACAATGGTGAAACAGTACATGCATTATACAATTTAACTGAACTCTGTGCATTAAACAATGGTACAGTGGATAGAACCACAATTTACAGAAGCCAGTTAAAAGGAAGAGTTTCTTTAAATACACGTGCCTGTGTCTAAATGCTTAGTGATTTTTGGTGCACAACTTGAGCCATTCCAAAGGCCTTCAAAGTGGGCTCTCAGAGGTACTGAAAATAGGCATCCACCAACTTTCATAAGAGAGTAAGCACCCAGAGCAAGGTCCATTGCAAACAAAACATAAACACTCTAATTTTCCACAACTTTTCCAAGACAGAAAACAACCTACACATCACCTTCTGGACTTTTAAAATACCAACAGCATATGAAACCCAAGTGCACAGCCTGGATCCCACAAAGCCTCTGCGGCACATGAAAGCAGGTGGGAGAATTGACTTCCCCTCTCAAAGTGAGACTGGACCTTACTGGAATTAGTTTCTTGATCTGATCTGGAAGAAGCTGCAGTCTGTATTCCAGAAAGCACGAAGTAATAACTTGCCCTGTCCCATCCTACCAGTGCCACATGAACTGTAGTGAAAGGAGGTATCTGTTTTGACCTTCACAAACAATGGTTTTAATCCAAGAGAATTAATTCACTGTCTTGAACTGAATGTATGAAGGTATCAAACCCCAATGCACGCCCAGTATGGGCAGTGAATTGCTGTGATGCATACACTTGCGTCCAACTTTTAATATTCCTTTGTTTCCACACTGTGTGGTAAATTCAAGTGGAAGGGACGATCAGCTTCCAGTATGGTTTTCAGAACCTTCTATGCCTCTAATTTTCCTATGATAACTTTTATTGTCTGTTCTGTTTCTAATACTCCCTCTCTCCCCCAATCCATTCATACTCCTGACCTGTTGCAAACCATCGGGAACCTGTGGACTTTAACACTGCTAATGCTTTTATCTGTGGAAATCAAGATAATCAGTATCAAGGTTTCCTACCTTGACTCGGGTATGTAAATTTTACGCAACTGTGCAAAGACCCTCCTGCTGAGGACCAACTTCTGCTTTTTGTAAGACAACCCAAATCCAAATTATTACTCTGGATGCAAGTGCACTGTAAGTCACTGATGTAAAGGCATGCTACTGCCCCTGCAATTCAGCAGACCCTGCTTTAATATGCAGCATACTCTGAAGAGCCACCACTGCTGAGCCATCTATGAGGATTCCTGTGGTTTTAAATTTCAGGTTTTCAAAGTCAGCCTGGAAATCCATCCATCCTAGGCACATCAGTTTTTAAATGTAATTTTAAAAGCTAAGATGCATTCTGGCCCAATCACCACAGTCAAACTATACCTCCTATCCTGGCTATACCTACAATTTAGTGTGTTCAATTCAGCCATCCATTTCTAAACCAGGAGCTACCCACTGACATAGAATTGGTTACTCAAAATCACTAGTTAGATGTTAAAACCAATTAGTTAAACATAGTCCCAAACTGCCCTGTGTGAGCGTACTCAGTAAATACATTCTAACAAAAACAGAAAAAATCTTTGGTATGTTAGTGCGCAAACTGTTTTACTTCAATTTCTGGCTGCAGCTCACTTGCTCCCATGATGGCTCTCGGAAAGTATGTTTTCTGTCTGTACAAACGCTGTGTGTTCCTGACCCACTTTTCATGTCTACTCTTTATTTATGTGTTGAAATTCAGTAAACATTATGCAAATATCAAAGGGTATATTTACTAAGCAAGTATTTCAAAATCGGGAATTGTCATCTGACAGACACCCAGAGCCAAGTTGAGGGGAGATGTGCCAGCTTCAAAAGTACTGAATTCAACTTTGCAAGAAGTGTAATGTGGTCCAACATTGACTAAATGTAAAGTATCCAAATTTCCCAGATAACCAGAAAACATTAAAACCTCTCTTCCCTGTGGAAACCACCATGTAACTTTCTTGTTTTAGTTTTCTCTTACTACAAGTGATGAAGATGCATCTGTAGAAAACTGTATTTTTAAAAACATAGCATCTCCCGACAGGGAAAAGGAAGGAGATTGCAGATCTTCTGGTGTGCAGATGTTACAATCCCTACTGCTCCCATTCACTGGTGTTGACTGGTCTCCAATGTTCATTTTTGATTACTGATGAACTGCATCATGTCCCCTTACCTTACAAGGCTGAAATCCTGTTTGTTCATATCAGCATTATCTTCTGGAATATTGCGAGCCAAGATGCCTAGTTACAAACAACAGTACATCTTTATTTAAAAAAAGAACTAAATCACCAACAAACACTTTTTTAATTAAACATCTTTCTTCAGACTGTGCTTCTCCTCAGAGATTTGTGCCATAAACTTTCTGATTCTAGTTCAGACAACAGTCCTCAGCCCCTACGCCTCTACCCTCTTCCATTTTACTGACACTTTGGCTGTTCAAATTCCATAGTAACGGGTTTTTTTCTCCAATGCTAAACCCTAGACCATTCCATGTGCTGAACAGCAACCTCAAAAACATACTTTATAACCATTCAGTTGCTACCCTTAAAGCAGTAAAACTGTCATGAAGGAGTTCATGGAGAGGAAAAAGGCACCTGACACTCATCAGCCAGCAACACTCAAACCCTATGAAGCACCTGAAGCAAAAGAAGCTGTGCCTCTAGCTGAGCAGCATAGCTGGCTGGCTTGGGGCTGGGAAGTCAGAGAAATATGCAGGTGACTGGCTGGCACAGAGTAAGCAACAGCACAATCCTGGGTCCAAGGCTGTCAGAGGAGATTGTCTCCAGCCCTCAAGTATGATGGGCAACAGGTTCAATTTGAGGGATCTCAAGCACTGTAACAGGAGATGAAAAAGTAGATGGGTTAATGCGCAGATTGACCAATTATCAGACATCTTCCTTGCTGAAGAGAAGCCAGGGAAGATCAGACATGCAGAAATCGCCCACTAAAGACTATGCTGTCATGTTCCTTATGCTGCACACCAGATTCACCCACAGGTTAAATTCAGTGGAGCTCTCTGCCTGAACAGGTCTGAAATTGACTCTGCAAAGGCATTTACAGAGAAGCCCTGTTACTTGTAGCCCTGGGGAAGAAAAGCTCTGCTAACTGCATAGATGCCAGCACAGCAACAAAGTAATTCAGCCACCATGCACTTCTCCACCCCATGCTTTTCACTTCTTCCGCTGCTAGAGCAAATCTGTTTTCATTACCCAGTTCATCCACACAACCCTTAAAAAAGACATCTGTCGACCCCTTCTTCCCACCCTCACTGCCCATGGATTTTGCTTTTAGGCTGAAAATATATTGGCAGAAACATACCAGCATGGACTGCAGGATGAAGGGTTTTCACACGTCCACCTAACATCTCAGGGAACCCTGTCAGGTCCGAAACATCTCTGCTCAATGAGAAAACACAGCATGATAACAGATATGCCATACTGACTTAATCCATAGGTTGAATGTTTATTATCCACATCAGGGCAGTAATTTAGAGCTGCTGGCAATGTTGTTTTTACTGGAAGGAGATTTAAAACCTCAGCGTTTTGAAGGCAGCAAGGAGGGGAAATAAACTTAGCTTTCTTTTGGTCCATCTGTTAAAAAAAATCACATTTCCATCAATGACAGGAGGAGTTTAGAGAGAAAACACATGCATGATTCCTCTAAACTTCAGTATCTTGTATCTCAGTAAGAACATAACATATGGAAGGTGTATTACTAAACTGCTAGGAAAAACATATGCTGAGTGACAGAGTAGAATGCATCCTTCTTACAGAGGGCTGAGAAGTAGTTCTGAGATGAGGCGTTCTACATTAAGATAGATCTGACTGTTTTTATGATGGTTGGCATCTGTCAACTAGTTAGCAAAATGCTGCTAGGTACAGAAGGATTAGTAGAAACAGCCAAAATGCTGGTTTAATGCTCTCTTCATCTTCACAAGATGTTGATCTGTATCTGACGCAAAAAGGACACCGCTTTCTAGTAAGTGACCCAAAACAAAAAATTGTACAAATTTCACTACAAAACACCCCTATGCCTAAGAGGCAACAACTGCTTTTCCCATGAAAGGAAACAAAGTTCATGGGTCACACACAACTAAGCAGTATGGTTATTTCTCAAATACACTGAAATAACCAAGATAAGCAAATCCCAAGTCAACATGGTTTATAGAGAGAATGGAAGACCACCCTCAAAAGAAGCAATACCTCAGTACTCTTCTTCCCAACTTAGCCAAAACATTAATTAAAGTTTCACCATTCCCTGTGACTGTTTATGATGGTAAAGGAAAAATAAATTGGAGAGGGAAGGGGAAGTGTGACCATCCTTTGCTTCAGGCTTCACTGACAGCACAGCCAAGAACTCGGAGAGACATGACCAAGTGCTGGATAACAGTGAGGACAGGGAGCTCTGGAGGCAGTGTGTATTGGTGCTGATGTGTCCCAGGGGCCTATCACTGCATTCACTGGAAGCAAAAAAGGAGTGACAGTCACCTGTCCTGCCAAATAACTGACAGATTTTTCATCACTGTACTGGAAAACATCTTTATTTGGCCAGAGCTGTTTTTTTAATCACAGCATGAAAGAAACTAAAACAAATTTCCCCAGAATCCTGGGCCAAAACAGCCAGTGACTGTACATGCCCCTTCTCAAACAGTGGATGCACAACATTTACAGGCTCCGTCTGAAAAAACTGACCACCGTGCTGTGAAAATTATTTGTGACAAATGATCTCCAGTGAGCTTTAACATATTCCTGACACATGTCACTTTTCCTGTCCCAGGACTGGGCAAAGATCAGCTTTCGCCTGGCTGTGAAGAGCAGCACTAGGGTCAGATTATGAATTTCAAGACAACGGATTGTCTCACGGGGAAAAAAGCTGGCTCAAGGCAGACAAGTCATCACCTCCGACACAACGCTCCTGACATCTCTGTGTGCTGACCTGCAGAGTAAGCTCTTTGGCCTCAGTCAACCAACAAGGTTCTGAAGTTTGCTCTGGGGCTTTTGGGGTGGGTTTTTTTTGGAAGGGAAGACTTGCTTTCAGACCAGTTTTCAATCATTTTTGCTTACAGATGGAGAAAACAGTTTAAGCAACCTCAGGACCCAAATGAACATTTCTGGGGGGAGGTGTATAGGAAAGCATCTGTACCTGACAGGTAAGCCAGCATCTCTCAGGGATTTGGCTGTTCCTCCAGAGGCAATTAAACCCAGGCCAAGAGCATTCAGACTCCTTGCAAATTCCACCAGGCTGGTCTTGTCAGAGACACTGAGTAAAGCTAACAGGTGGGAAAACATATTTGTTTTAAAAGTGGAACAGAGAAAGAAAACAACAGGATTAAGAGAGGGAAGCCTTTATAAATTCTATAACTTAATGAATCTTCTCTGATGCGAGGTGACTGGGGAGGGGCGGCAGGAGCCGACCCCCAGGGCCTCACGCTTCGCCCCCCCCCCCCCCCCGCTCTCCGGCGGGACACCCAGACACCGGCGGGAGACCTCAGGGCACCGGGGCGGGACGCCCCTCACCCTCCTTCCCGCTTCCCTTCCCGCCCCCCGGGAGGTTCAGTCCCTCTCCCGCATGGCTCGGGCCGAGGCCGAGGTATACCCAGCCCGCAGGGAAAGCGGCGCACCCCCCACGCCGCCCGGCAGGGCAGGGCAGGGGAGCTGCCGGCTTGGAAGCGGCGGCCCCGCTCCGAGAGGAGCGGCCCCCGGCCGCCCCTCGCCTTCCGGGGCCGCCCCGTTTCGCTGAGCCCGGCAGCCGGGGAGTGCGCCTCGGCCCGCCGGCTGCGGCCCACCCGCCCCACGGCCACTTCGGGGCCCGGCGGGAGGGCAGCCTCCCTCCACCCCCCATCCTCCTCCAGCGGCTCCAGCGGCCGCGGCCGGTGGTCGCTGCTGCCGCCACCACAGCGGGCGGGCGGGCGGTCAGTCGGTGGCAGCGCACCCCGGGCTGCCGGGGCCTCGCCGCCCCCGCGTTACCGAGCTGCTGCCGGGCGGCCATGGCGCCGTCGGTGGGTGCGCGCTAGCGGCGGTGGGGAGGCGGGGAGGAAAGGAGCGAGCGGTGGCGGCCCGGCGGGATTTGGGCGCCCGCTGCATGGGGGGCGGGAGCCTGAGGGGGCGGCCCGGGCGGGGCGGGGAAGGGAGGGGAGGGGAGGCGGCGGGGTGCCGGCGCGGGGGGAAGGCAGGCAAGCGGGCAGCGGTGCATGCAGGCCGGCAGCCCCCCCGTTGCCCCGTCTGGGCGGCAGCCGGTGGTGCCGGTGCTCACCAGGTGCCGGCGGGGAGGCGGTGGGTGGCCGCAAGTGTGGCACATGGAGCCAGGCCCCTGCAGGCCGGGGTGCAGGCTTCTGCACCTCTTCAGGGACAGGAAACCCAACTTCCTATGCACGTGAAGAATGAGGTGTAGGCGAGGCAATACCTCATTGCAGTGAAAGGTGGTGCAATAAGGACAATTAATTTTTCGCAGAAATATTGGAATTTCATCTTGGAGAATCCTCTCTCAGAGCTTACAATCTACCGACGAGCAGGGGCAAAGACAAAACACTTGTTTACCAAGTCTGAGGTAAAAAATTAAGCTTGCAAATAAGAAAATGATGCTTTTCTTCCCTTTATTTATTTTTTATTTTTCTTTGTAACGGGAATTAATGGGGGGAGCTTTTGTCTGCTACAGGCCTCCAAATTTCCTGGAACTCCTTGCAAAAGAGTTTCTCTTGTTTTCATTCTAGCTTGTGGCTGACAGGTAGCACTGACAGAACATGTCGGTTTTAACATCGCTGGTTAAAATCTCCACTGTGCCCCTGTGCACCCCAGCAGGGTTAAAGTGCAGCAGTGGGACAGCAGCAACCCGTGCCGCTTTGCAGGTAGAGAGCTCTGCAGTTAACTTGCAGCACAACCCCTGTCCATCACCCTGGCAGTGTTTGCACGAGGCCTCTCGATGGCTGTCCCATCGCTTCAGCAGCACGCAGTCAGTGCTGCCATTCCCAGCGGGTAGCGTTGCCCAGGAAAATGGCAAACATTGTGCAGGTATCAGGTCCAGCAAGCTGGGACCTGGTTGCCTTCGTGTAACATGCACATCCCTGACATGTGTTACCTCTGGGGTGGTGGGGGCCTGGTATATGGGTTTTGAATGAGGTCCTTAAGCAATAAAGCCAGCATGGGCAGGCCCCTGAGACATCCTCACATGCTTCTCTCGTGTTTTCATCGTCCATGTAGGTGTTCACTGTACACTTGCAGCTCCTGGAGGAGGCAGACTGCACTAGGCTTTCCACTTTAATTAAAAAAGAACAAATAAATGAAAGTTTCTAGACCTTGCAGACAGAAAGCTGGAAAGTGCAAAACAAGCGCTACTGGAAGGCCCAGAAACTTGGCTGTTTTGATTTGTGAATCTCTGGGCTTGGGCGGTATTGTCTGTGTAAGAAAGAGTCAAGCAAGAAATACTAAACATACTAAATAAACCCAGTATATGTATTACTCTCAGTAGCAGCTAGCGACAAGCAGTAATAAATTACTGTTCAGAAGTGTGGCTAGGGCCAAATGAAAATATACTGTTAAGTGGTACATGAGCACTATCATTATGAAAATACACACCTTTGAGAGAATAAAAGTTGTACAAAGAGTACAGACCTGTACAGCTGAGGTGGGCTTTGGGGATGATTAATGTATGTGAAAATGAAAAATTTGACAGAGCTCTGCATATTTATCCAATGTTGGAGAGCAATTGTGTATTCTGGTGCAGTGCCTGAGAAGCTAAGGAGCAGAGTGCATGCTGTTTGTGAAGCAGGGTGTTTTGTGATACTGCAGAAGCTGTGCGTGAGGGGGTGGCCACGTCAGCCTATGCACAAGAGGACAGGGCCGCTACTGCTTTCCAACAAACAGTCGGAGGGACGTTACCAGCGTAAATAGTAGCATTTGCTTTTTTAGCTTCTCCAGCAGTTTGTTGTCCCTTGGCGCATGAGACGAGGTTTCTGTTTGCGCAGGGGCTTGTGTGGCAGGAGGGCAGTTTGTGTTTACCCCGCATTCTCTCTTGGATTGAAGTCCGAGAAGGGGCGTTCTGGCTGTGTGTTAGAGGGGTGTATGGATTTGGATGTGACAGATAATGTCCTGGTTTTGGGATGGCCACGCAGGGAAAACAAACAGTCTGCCTGCCCAAAGGTTTAGTTTTGCTTTATAGAGCTTAACTAATTAACTGCTTTTTGTGATGTTTAGAGGATATCCTGTGCTCTGCTCATGTCCCATCATTAATTCAATAGGAACGAGGTCTCACTGGAGTTTTTTCCTGGTGTTTTAAACCATTGCAGTAGCTCGTCTTGAGCCAAGAGTGCAGTAACATCATATTGGAAATTATAGGAAGAGTTGAATAATAGAATTAGAAATACCAGATTAAGGTTATTTCTAAATCATACCAGGGCCTACATCCAAGAAAGAAAAATTTGGCTTAATTAGCAATGTACTAAATAAAGAGAAGTAAAAAGAGGATGAAGCTGAATAGAGCCATACAAAAGGGATGGCATTCCTGGTTTTGCTGTTGTCAGGACAATACCCTAGATTTCCTTCTCTTGAGACTGTAGGGACTAATAGCAATGCTTTTTGGCTTGGCTCTGAGTCCCTATTGTAAGTCTGTTCTCTATTGTTTTTTTTTTCCATGTAGCACACCAAGAGGAGTGTAGAGAAAACAGGTTAATTTGGCTGTGTATTAATTTGTTAGGGTAGGAAGCGAACAAGCTAGGATTTTCCAGCTAATACTGCAGCTGCCGGGGGGCTAGCAGAGGGGTGGGCTGGGCCTGGCAGTGGACCAAGGAAGGCCCAGGCGAAATGTAGGAAACCAAAGTGCCAGTCCCTGGTTGGTCTGTTTTGAGGCAACCCTGGCTTAAGAAATGAAGCGTCATTGGTGGTCAGTGTTACAGCAGTGGTCTGGTCTGTATCTGCCCTGCCCCAGTAAATGTGTCTCATTGCCATGAGGCTGCTTTAGAAAAGCATGATATTGTGGGCATCTCTGCTTGTATAAAACAATCTTTGACTTTGAAATTCTTCATCATATCAAGTTTATTTTCCTTAACCAGGCCCTGCTTTCATTTATATACCTCCCCACACCATATTCACATGCAACCAATCCCTTGCCTCTTTTATGCTCTTTCTGAGCTGCCTTCAAGCAAAGGTTGCGATGTCTCAGCATGGTGGTATTTAGCATGATGTAAGACCAATACATCTCTGTCCTACCCAAACTCCTGTTTTCACTGACAGTTATTTAAATGGGAAGCGAGGAAGTATAAGTGAGGAAGATGTTACACTCACAAGGGGCACTGCTATCATCTGCACTGTCTGGTATCTGGTATCTTCCTTCAGGATGCTGTTTGCCAGACACTGGACCTCAATTTCTCCAGTCTCACAGAGATATCACAGTCTTGTAAGCACTTGTATATACCCCTACGCTCAGTATTATGGGATTACTTACCACAAAGTTGAGTACTCGTGAAGGTGCATGCTCAAGCAGGCTTCAAATGCCCTGTCTCAAATGTTACACAACAGTAGAGATGGGAGTGGAATTTAATACAGGCTGTTTCTCAATGGATAGTGCTATATCAGTCTTCTGTTTTATCTGCCTTTTGCTTTAAGGGTTCATGAGAACTGCAGGGTGAAGTCTTTTTGGTGTATTCCAGGAGAAAAAGAGCTGTTAAGTATTGCTCTGTTGAACCTTGTTTGAAAGCTGCATCATACTGCTCATGCCACTTGCCATCACTTACCAAGTCTCTGGGGTAACTCCAGCAACTGAGCTGATGAACAGGCTAGCTGGGAGTACTCCACAATAACTGAGAGACTCAAGAGCTCTGATACATTTTGAGTTTCTTTTTCAACCCTTATCAGCTTGGAGCAGCTTTTGCTTTACTGTGTTCCTTGGAGGTCCCGTTTAAATCACATACGTGGGGCTGGCATGCTGTCTGTCAGCTGTCCTTGTAAATCTGTGATCAGGGTCCCATGTAGCTGCAGAGATGATGACTAGCCTATTAGCTAAGGTTCAGAGACACCAGAGAGCTTTGTGTGTACAATTTGACCTGGGGTTTGAAGGTTACGTCCCCTGTTCAAGCACCAACATAAGTGGTCAGTTTTCCCAAGCCTTTGATATCACCGTCTGATGCTTTTCCTGCCAAAGAAACAATTTCCTTGTAATAGAATAAATATTGCAGATTTCAACCTGAGTTATTCTTGTAATGCTCTGGATTATGAATGAGACCCAAAGGTGCATAAACCGAACAACAGTTTATTTTCTGAATGTTCCCATTCCTTTCCTCACAGAGGCTTGTTCCTATCCAAGTATAGAAAGAATAATAATAATTAAAAGGTAAGAAATAGTTTTTCCTGTTGGTGAATTGGTGCCTACTCTATTGTCTGAAACCACTGTGCAGTGAGACAATGAATCGCAGAGCATGAAACCCCGTATTGGTGGGTGAGGAAGCAGCCTGTGATGTGTAAGCAAAGGGGCAAAGCGGTGTTTTACAGGAAGGTGCCCTCCGAGCAGCCTCAGCTGAGCAAGATGGAGGCAGCGGTGGTGGTATGTTACTGACATACAGGGTGCAAGTATGGGAGGAAGATGATGCTTCAAGAGTGTGACTGAACAGGTCTGTTTGTTAGTAATTGCAAATATGAGTTTTGCAGTGAAAAAAAATCTCATCCACTTTGATTTTCTTTATGTGCCTCCTTGAACTATTGACGTGAAAGGAAGAATTCCCATTAAAAAGGGGGGAAAATATTTTGGGTTTGGGGGATTTTTTTGGTGTAGTGGCGAGGAAATGACATTATCCTGAAATAATACCAGGCTGTTTTACCTTTTCTCTAATTTGACCATTGAAATCACTGAACCGTTCCCAGCGGAGCTGGTTTTATAGTCGTCTCCCTTTGCCCCAGCTCTTTGGACACCTGTATTGGATAACTTTGCGTCCTTGGGTAAGAAGGCTGCTGCTGGGAGAGCATCCCTGCAGGGATGCCGCCGAGCTGTGCAGGGAGCGGGCTCCCACTAGAGCGCGCTAGGACAGTTAAAATGGGGATGGTTTTCTGCTGAGATCGGAGTGGAACCATCAAAAAGCCTATGTAAGAAATGGCACCTTTGTTTTTAAAACAGGGAATCTGGCTAGTTGCCCCATCTTTCGGCTATGGTTTCCCCGGATGAGGCTGCAGTGTGCTGCAAAGCCAGCTGTAGCTGCTGGAATGCACTGAGGTTTGGGCTGAGTCAAGTGCTGGGAAAGACCTTTTGGAAGACCCCAACCTGTAGACAGAGGGCAGGGAGAAGCTTTGTTCTCAAGCCTTTTATTTAACTTGTCTCATCTCACAGTCCCCCTTGTTATAGCTTACTGCTCTGTACTGACAGAGGAGGTTAAAATCCATGTTGTACTCTGACAAGGAGAAGAGTCCATCTCAAGGCCCCATTAATGGCCTCCTGTTGTCATTTGTGCATTTCAAAACTGCCCCTAACAAATTTGCCCATCATCACACAAGAGTTTTCTGCCTCAGCCAGTACTTGAACCCAGGCTCCCAGACCCTAACCCTTGTCTGCTACCCTCGTTTTCTTCATGTTTACTTAATTAGCCAGCTAAAGCATAATTCCTTTCATGATCTACAGTCTAATACATAAAGATGACAGTGACATGAATCTTGGCTTAGGATTCAATTTGCATGTTAATTCATTGTGGTTCCCCAGATACTTGGAATTTGCTCTGACAGGATCTGGGAGATGATGAAATGCTCCCTGGGTGGGGTGTTCTTGTGTCTCCCAGCGAGAGCCTGGAGGGATAGGTGACATAGTTTTATTGCACACCAGGCATCGTCTGTTGTAGAGCGTGGGGGATTTACAGCAAAAAGCAAAGCAGATCGTCATCGAGGAGTTCTTCTCAGTACGCAATGCAAACAGAGTCAAGGCTGATTGTAAAGAGTCGAGAAGCATCTGGAAATCAGTGAAGCTTGGCAAGAGACCCTGCAACAGATTAAGAAGGAACGCAGGCATTTTGTATAGCAATCCAGCCTCAGTCATCTTTGATTCACAAAGTCCCTGAGACACTTGTCTAGGGCAGAGAGAGGCTCTGGAGACAGGGAGGAAAAAGTAATTTCCCTGAGTGGAAGACTAGCCCATGTTGGCTTTGAAGGGTTTAGGCACAAACCTCATCACTCAGTTCCATCAAACTTTCTGCTCGCCTTTCTGTCTAATATCCAGGAGCTGGCTTACAGGGAAGGGCAAATGCTATGAATCTGTATTCATTTCCAGCTCGCTGGGGGGACCCAGGAAACACTGTCAGATTGCCAACAGCCTCATAGGAGACCTGACAGCAAACGCAGACAGAGCTGCCATTTTGCAGCATGCCTGAAAAAACGGCAGCTTGCCAAAGATAGCACAAGGAGGCTCTCCTGGAAAGGCAGTCATAGGTGGTTATTTATGTGTGTTACGTTAGAGCTAACTGTGATCCGGACCCCTGAGAGCTAGGATATAGGATAAAAATGGGTCTTGCTGCAAGACCTTGTGATTTGAATAGAAATCATGGCTAAATAAGAGGATTGAAAAAGACACAGAGTTGTATGAAGAGACATGTCCAGCATCACACAGCAGTCAGCGCCACAGCCAACAAAGGCTTGGAGCAGTCTCTAACTGGCAGATGTTTTTATTCTAACAGAAGATGTTCTTAGTTGCAGCAAATAATCCGTTTTCAGATTTTGCTGATTTTACACATGGTCTGATTTTAACAACAACAACAAAAAACAGAAGGAAAGAGAGTGAATGTTTTTTCATAAATCACTTACTCCTTTTTTTTTTCCCTCCCAAGAAACTGGACCAGGTCACTGTATTTTGGCCTTAGAAACATGGATAACATTTTAATGAAGAATTGTGTAGAAAAAAAATTAAAATAAATGTTGTTTCTTTTCTGTGTTCAGAACTCGATGGCTTTGGATTCCCCAGGAGTTTCTTGTGCTTTCTGAAAGGCTGTAATCCTGTATGCCCTGCGTTCATAATCAGTTGTGGCTCCTTCTTTCTGTTCTGACCTTCCTTGCTCAGAGTCTCCAGTCGCAACGGGACAAATTCTGGCTTTTCAAAATCATCTCACTGAAGATTTATGGCTAGGAATGACTAGAAAAGGAAGGGTTTTGTTCCCCAGAAAATGTCATTAAACCAAACCTTTTTATTTCTCACCTCAATCAAAGCCAAGTTTTTCAGCTTTTCATTAATAAACAGGCATTTAAAATTGATCAGGAGGCCTTAAAATGAACATTTCCAGGTTCTAGAATAAACAGTGTCATTTTCCAGATAATATTTTTCAGAAAAATAGGACTTAGTCATGTAGCTACTACTCAATTAACCCAAGTCCCCAGGAAAACTTTTGAGCAGGCTTTGCCCAGCTCCAGACTTGGGAAATACACGTTCTGCTTCCTCCATGATAATCCTGTGCAAATTAAGTGGCAGGTGTTTGTGTTCCCCTGCATGCAAACAGAGGGCAACAAGGTGCCCGCGTTTGCAGTGCAGCTGAAATCTGTTGATGGAAAGCCCCACGCAGGATTGAGTTACATTAATCTAGGCGCAGACTGCCTGCGTTCATGTGGCAAATCCACCTGTAAGAGGCAGGGAGCCTTCGGGATGGGGATGACAAATACCGCCCCTCATTAGGCAGAGCTGAGGCAGGTACTAATTACCCTGGAGCTGCAGTTGCAATGCTCATGGTTCCTGTCAGCATGCAAGCTGTGTCCTGACTTGCTTGTTGATTCCTGCAGATCAGCAGCGAAGAAGGTGGCTGGGTCTGACCCCTCTGGGGCGAGAGCAGGATTAGCGTTGGCTTTGCAATAGCACACCATTCCTCCACACTAGCTTTTGGTTGTCTCCGTACATTTCAGGTATTGAAACTGTGACTCTGTGGCTCAGAGTGGCTCTTGTTCTGGAATCACTGGAGCTACCAGTCATGCTTTAATTGTGTGGAGGGTTGGGCAGGGGGGGAGCATTAGAATGTTCTTTTAAAGATTATTTGCTTTTCTAGCACCTGATTTCTGTTGGGATTTTAACCCTCTGTGTATCTGCAGGCAGTTGTAGATCAAATTTTGTGGCCATAGGCACTCGAAATTCCGGTGGCAAGGAGGAGCAAGAGGGGGGCAGAGTGGAAAGCAGGGCTCTCGGAAAACAGCTATTATCATCAAGTTTTATTTTGACATGGATCAGATCACAGGAAGTGTACGTGTCAGTCCTCAGTCACGCCTGGAGAGCAGCACTAGTCCTTTGACAGAGTTCAGGTTCATCATCATACGGCTCCCGATGCACTGTGTCTCTGGGTGGGCTGGAGGTACCACTGGCTTTATGTGTCGGCTGGTTGGAAGACGGAGTCCCCCGAGCACCCACCACCGTGCTGTAGGAGCAGGCAGTCAAATGGCACCCAACAGGCAGAGCTGTTTTCCTAGGCTAAGTTAACAGATGCATGGGGGTGACAATTTTGGCCCCATATGAGTTCAGTGGTAAAAACTGAGCCAGGGACTCAGGCCAAGGCAGCAGGGCCAGAGGGAACTTAATGGGACTTCCTGCAAAACACAACTACAGACTTCAACCGTGTTTTTCAATTTACCTAGCTAATGTTTTCTCCAGCCCCGGTTTTTAATTAATGATAATATCATTAATCACATAACTATGGCCTCATCCCATTGTCTTATAAGACTTGAGTGACTGTTAGGACAAGGTGACACTTCAGTTTATTTTGCTGTGTTTTATTGACTAATTTAATGTAGTTGAGGCAAACATGCTGGGGACAGAATTCCCAAAACATAAAATTTTGCTGACAATATGCAACATTTAGCTATTTCTGGAGAGTTGGAGAGTAGGATTTTTTTTTTCATTTACACTGTTTTTCACATAAATACACACCTTGTCAGAACCTGGAAAAAGACTTGCTTGAGTCTTGTCACGTCCATTTAACTCATCTTGTGCCCAACAAGCATACACCAGCATTATAACAAACACATGGGGGAAGAACAATTTCTCCAGGCAAGAGGCAGTTTAATCACGATGGGTCAGATAAAAATCCTTTTAGAAATAGAACATGGGGAGTTCTTAATTTATAGATTAACTCCTGCATGGGGCTGAAATCCCAGTGTTAGGCAGCATCAAATCCCACTGATGCCATAAACCATAGCAAGGAGCACACTGAGACTAGGCGTTAAGAATACATGTGATTGATTGAATCATGTGAAAAGTTTTTTACTCCTGGCTTAATGTTAGAGACTCAGGTCTAATGTTATAGTTTGGGGAAAGGATGGTTAATTCTTCACATCCTGTCTTTTTGTTCAGTTTTGACATTTCTCTGCTGAATTCCTCCTTTACAATCCACTGTTCCTAATTTTATTGGATCATCATCATCATCCCATCTGGAAAGAGAGCAGCAATTTTCTTCAGAGATATTTTAGGCTAAAGAGAGCCTCTTCTAACCCTCTTGGGCATAGGGAAGGCCCTGAATGCTGAATTTCATGGGGTTCATTGTATTCCCAAAGAAGCAGGGATAAATGACAAGGCTGCGGGAAGTCCAGCATCTGAAGTCCAATCTCCAGCTCTGTCGCAGTCCTCCAGTGTGACAACTGGAGCAGCTTCTACCCTCACACAACAGAAGTAAGCTGGGGCTATAGTAGGGAGTAGAATTAGCCTTCCCAGTTTAATCCATAAAGACGTTTCCACATTATTAACAAAAGCATATGCCTTGGTTCCTGCAGCCACAGCTGACATTGCTGACTATGCCAGGCTTGACTTAACACAGGGCTGTGGCTGGTTTTTCCTGGCTGGTGCTGGTTGGAGCCTGTGCCTGGGTCTACTGGTGTTTGCTCTGGCAACCCTCTCCGTGTTCAGGGGTGGCATGAGCAGGACTGGATTAGGGTGGGCTCTCTCTACCTTTGGTGCCTCACTGGCACCAGGAGCATCAGCCGCTGCTCTGCCTGCTGTCACGCTGCTGTGTGTGCATGTGCCTGGCTCTTGCTGGATTCACCCCATCAGTAGTAGCTATATATGCATTTCCCTCTGAAATCAGCCCATCTTGAAAAATGCTCAACAAAATGTGCTCTACTGGTTTTCTTCCCCGCAGGCCATTCTGAGTTGGGCAGAAAGGACCCTACTTAACAAGGTGCCTCAAAGCTGCTGGTCTGGGCTCATCTGAACCAACCACCACTAGGTTAATTCCTTTCAGTCCTTTCCCATCTTCTGATTTCACCTTTTCACTGCCATCAGTATTTATGTTCTCGTCTGTCCAAAGACTCGTTGTTACTTGGTTTGCAGCTGGCTTTTGCTGATCACATGATTTCACTGCAGATCTTGCAATAATTAGTGGTTTGGATTTTTTTCTGCGAATGATGAGACTCTCGGTGGTTTGGTGTTTTTTTTTTTTAGAAAATGCAGCTCTAGTTCAGTTACTGCAGAAAACTGAAAGCTGCAACTGAAAGTTGCATGAAGGTTGAAAATTAAAAGGCAGACATTCAGAATATATGGAATGTTTTTATAAACCCATTAATTTTCAAGCCAGTTTCACAGTTTCTAAGCCTAACTTGAAAGTTTTGAGTGTTTGGAGTAGGCAGTACTACACAAACAATATCCATTTCAAACACATGTGCAGCCACAAGCTTCTTGTTGGCACTGTGAAAACATTGCTATTTCTCCTACAAATAATACCATGTAACATTATTCATACTAGTTGGATGTCCCAGTTGGAGCTCTGTCATGCAATGCACCAGTTTTGTTTTCGTCTTGCTACTCATTTCTTTTACTTCCACCTGGTAGCTGAAATACTACAGCCCTCTGAGCTTATTTTACTGTTTTCCCCTGATTTTCAGTTGTGCTCAGATTAGCACTTACTTGTCTTTGCAATCCTTGCTTTTCGCCCTTGTTCTCTTCTCTACAGCATGATCAAAATTTGTTTGCACAGGATTTTTATGAACTTCTCCACTCACTAACAGTGGGTCAACTTGTCTTTTGAAATTTCCCCCATCAGTTTTCCACTTTGACATCTCCTGCAACCTGCCATTCGTTAGCATTAATTTCTATCACTTCCCCCGATCTTCCAGGATGAAATTCTGATTAAGCAATAAACGCTGGGCTATCCATCATTTTATGCCACTCACAAGTTACATGGTTCTTCTCAGCCTATGAGGCACAGATCGTTCTTAATCAACTCAAGTGAGCCACGGGTAAAAGAGCTAAAGACCTGATTTCCATTGCCATCCCCTTGTGATCCTGTCTAACACTATGGAAGTAAGGCAGAGCCATTGTAAGTGCCATGTAACAGTGCAGCACAGCTGATTAAAAACCTGCAAAGCTCAGATGGTTTCACAAAAGTCCTGTCAGTCAGCTTTCATTTGATTTCAGGTCTTATTTTCATTTATTTACAGTATTGCCCATTATGTGTAGAGTGTTTGCTAAACACTGAAGAATAATGGTCCTGTCCCACGCAGCTGACAGCAGAAGGGCTGACAAAGGGAAGGAATGCAGTAAAAGTGGTAATTTATGTATGAGTCATGCTTCCCAGCCAACTGTGCTGATAAAAAATGGCCAGTTTTATGTGAAGGCTGGAAAACAACAACAACAAAATTACCTTTGTGAAAAAAACGCCACAAAATATTTGGACCAGCACTTTGATTAAAGATGACTTATTGCCGACAGCACAGGGAAGGGAGTCCTGGAGAGGCATTTAGTTTTATCAGATGCAGGCCTGTGTAGGGGAAGATGTTTCTGGCATAGACACCTGCACCTAAGACAATATGGAGACAGCAGCATCAGATCTTGCCTACGGCACAGAATAAGCTGATAAGGAAGCAGGAAAACAGAAGATACTAACTGTGAGAGATGAGAATTGATAAGGCAGGTGTGGAGTTATGAGCTGATGAGGGCAGTTGGTGAGGCAGGGGAGGCAGTGATTGGAGGTAGCTTTTCGGCACATGGAGAAGTAGTCCCATATCCACCTACTGCAGAGAATTCTGCAGGAAGGTTTATTTTCATCCACCAGTGTGACTTGGGGTCTGACTTTGCTCCACTTAGAGGCAATGACAGACTCCTATTGATTCATGGGAGCCTTAGAAATCAAAGAAAACTTGCTTTGGCAACTGGCTAATTCAATAAAAGCATTGATTTCTCTGGCTGGACAATTAAAGAGCATGAATGCAGTGTAGCTGATTTCTGTCTCTGAATTAACGTAACAAATGATCATTGATTCAAGCGAGAGGAAACTGTACCCCAAAGGAAAGGACCTTCCATATTAAAAAATCCCCCAGCTGTGTGAGTTGGTCTTTCATGTGCCACAGATAGAGCTAGTTACCATTCACTGGGAACCCTTTGCCTGCATTTCCCTACCTAACCTGTCACTCTGTTGTAGAGCACCCTTGAGTTCTGCATTGACAGCCACAGAACAGTCTGGGGTTAGTCTGAAATACTGACTTTATCAGCCAGCATTCCTATGGAGAGCTTGAGAGTCACTTTTTTGGACTGAGACTCTTAAGTACCTGCAGAGCGAAAGGCAGCTTAGAGCCATGCTTGTCTATACTTGGCACAGCTGAGCTGTCTGTGCCTGATGTTTATTGTAAAACAAAACCAGTCTTCATGTTCATACTTTTCTTCCTTTAATTCTCCAGCAACTGGAAAAGGATTTCTCAGCCACAGCACAGTGGCACCAGTCTGTAGGTTGTTTCAGCCACTTCAGAAAATGGGAAAAGAAAAATCTCTGCATCTTCTCTGTCTTTCCTTCTTACACAGTTCCTGGTTTCTCATGGACATAAAAACAAATACTGTATCTACATCCCCACTGCAGCCAATTGGAGCAGGCACCTGGACACATTTGTCTCAGGGCAAGTCTGAAGGTGACTCATCTCTGCTCTTCGCAGTATGCGTCTGTGTTGGTTAGCAGTACTTAGGAGTTAGTTGACTGGATCCTCTTCACCTTGCAGAGCAGCTGAGGTAAAGGCAGACACACAGGGACAGGGAAGACCCCAGAAAGGGGGTGCCGAAGCCCATGGGGTTCAAAACAGGTAGTGGGAGCACCTCATAGCACCACTTCAGATGAATAGCACTAGTTTTCCCGTGGGTCCGAGACAGCTGTCTCTTCCCCCACAGTGGGGAAGATGCATCAAAGCCATAAAAAAGGAACTTCTCAACACACTCACAGTAGCTGAGGATGGGCCCTGGTATTTTCAGGGCTGCTGGGTAGTTGCAAACTTAGGTTATAGCTTCATGCTTTGCTGCACTGACTCAGGAGTCAGTGTCTGATGCAGTATGATGACGCTTCTTTCATAGGCAACCGGTTTGCCACTGCCCATTTGTAAACCCCTTTTGCCTATTGAGATTAGCTGTAATGGTCTTGACGCATATGGCTAAAACTTGAACTAACTCCACCTAACTAACTGCACCACGGAAGCCATGGCAGATCAGACTGCAGGGGTCCCAGCTGCTGGCAAGACCAGCCACCAAGGGTGACTAGCCTTGCAGCAGGGAACACATCCCGGTGTCCCTGGCTCCTAATTTGCAGGCTGGCTAGTGTGTATGGGTTGCCAGTGGAGGTGGGTGCCATGGGTATGCTGCAGCGCTGTGACAGAGGCACAGTTGCTTCTGCTGTTCCCTGCTAGGGGTGGTAACTTGGAGTGCAGGGGCAGGACAGACAGTGACATTTTAACAGGTACTGTTGTTTGCGTCAGTGTATGAGAGTCAGGGCACTGACCTGGGGAATGTCTCGTTTTCACATTGATCCATGGGCTTTGACGTAGAGCAGACTCGCCTCGATAACAGATGGGACATCCCAATATACGCTGACCTGCCAGAGATAACCATCTCCTATCATCACCTTGCAACAGTAGGCCACTGCTTCTGTGCTTGATGTCTTGTCTTTTTTTTTTTTTTTTTCTTTTCTGGTAGCCTGCACCTGCAATAGAGATGTTCTGAGACGCCTCAGAAGACACAATGCTCCTTCTGCTCTTCATCCCAGGAAGAGGGCTTAAGAAATGTGATAAGAGTTGTGGAGGATTAACAGAGCAGGATGCTCAATGCTAGAGGGGAGGAGGGATATTTTGATCAGCCACCAGGATAAAAGCTAAGCTGCTTTACAACGTAGCCTGATAGAAAGTGGCTGTTAGAAAAATGTGTCTATTAAAAGGTCAGGTGTGGTCTTGCGTTCTGGACTGACACTTGCGCAAGCTGGTAAATGATACATAATGAATACCTTATTAGGTTAATTTTGTCTATTTGGGGTCGCCATGAACAGCCCATTAGAAAATAACAGTTTTCTCAGAGGATGCCAAATTGCTGGTTGTTATTATTTCTGCAGATAATATTGAATCTGTAACTTGTTTGAGAGCAGCTTATTGCAATATTCGGTGGTCAAATTTGGAGCGTTAACTGGATAGATAGCTACTTAGTGTGCTTCTCTTCACTGATCATGGGAGCATAACTCTTAGAATCAAATTTCTCATGTGCAACAGGCAGAGGGACAACCACAAGTTCAGTTTCGCTACCTCAAAGCATTAAAAAATTGTGACATCTCTGCATTATGTGGTCTTTCTGATGTCCATGTCTTTTTAGAGTTTATGTTTTTCAGCATTTCTTAAAGTTGTGAGGGCTGAAAATGGATCTTTTGCATTAAGGAAAGACAGTACTCTCACTTATACCCCAGATCCTGGAACCAGGAACACAAGGGAAAAATGAGAGCACCTGAGAGCACCAAACTGCAAATGTTCTTTCCGAATAAAACAGAGGATTTGCTCCCAGTAAACTCTCAGTGCTCCTGCTGGAAGTGTGGAGTGCTTGCTGAAAAGCTCTGTGAAAAGCGCCAAACAGACTTGTTTAAAAATTCAGATACACATTTACAGACTTAGAACTTTTTCCCCAGTAGTAACATAGCTCCACTCTTGTAACTGCTGGTAGCTGTCACACAGGCTTTTTGTTTCCTAGCAAAAAGTACCAGAGGCAACAGTGGTACGTTCAAGAGAGCTTTGATGCAGGATGTTCAAAAGCATGATTTCTATTCCCTCTCCAAAGCCTGGCCCCCAGAAACCTTCCTTGACCTCTTCCAGGTATGAAACAGTCCCACATGGGCTTTGGTGCTCTTCTTCATAAGATTCTTCCATGTCCTCCCCACATACATCTTGCCAAACAGACAGCTGAAATGTTACCAGCAAGGCTTTGTTCTGTGGATGGATTTTGATTATTAATAAGATGGTCAGGAAGAATGGGACTATTTCATGTCTTGTCAAAGCAGCACAAGTAGGATGCTGCTTTTAAGAGTCTTGCCACTGCTCCTCCCTCCTCTAGATCATCTCTTTCATGTGCCTGAACAGGACTGAGGTGATAGTCTGCTTCATAAAGAGCTGTAACAGCATGGGAAACAGCTCAGGAAGTAGTTTACGAAGAGCAAAGAGAAAACTCAGAGACAGAATGAAAAAGAGAAAAAAAAAAAAGAGTTGATTGCAGTTTTAAGTTGAATTTCCGCTATCTTCCAAGCAGGCATTCCAGTATGAGTACATTAAATTCACTTATTACTCAACAGCCAGGGCTATTTAGCAATAAAGACCTCTGGCACTGAAAGAGAGTCAAAACGCATCTTTCCAGCCAGCAATAAAAAGCAAGGAGTGTCACGCTGAAGATCACTAGGGTCGCATAGCTTGTTAAGGCAAGAGGCTGGAGGCTGGTTTGTGCAATCGCTGCAAGTGATGTTGTCCTGTGACACACTCACTGTCATAGATAACTGCCTTGAAGATTAAAAAAGAAAAAATTAAATGTAGTCCTACAAATGCAGTTCTGTAGCCACAGTAGATTAAATTGCACACACACAAGCACACACACACAGAGAACATGAGAGCTTTTTGAAACTTGATCCAGGCTGCATTTGGAATTAGTTTTATAGTGGTTGATTGTTGTCTGCAGAAAAAAATAACTGCAAGCGACGCTTGTTGTGCGTCCCAGAAAATAAGAAATAAAAGGCTCAAAAGCAATGCGTGCAACAGAGTCTTGTCTGGAAGTCCCCAACTTCCAGTCCAGGGCAAAGGAAGAAGGTGGTGCGGGGTTTTCACATTTTCTCCTGTAAGAAGGAGAAGATGCCCGACTCCACAGCTTTCCCGAGATTTGAATAATGAAATAGTTCTAACTAATGTTCATATTAAGGTTTGACTTCTGTGGTGCTTTGCATTGCATCCACAGCATGCAAAGTGCCTTCCTGCCATCAAGGACAGGCTTCTAGCTCCACGATCTGGAGCCCCAGTCCTGCAAGGATGCCATCACAGGCTTTTCTTCCCCTATGTGGGTAGCTGTTCCACATTAAAGTTATCTGTGGAGTTAAGCATGTGTATAAATGATTGTAGAAGTGGGGCTTTGGGATATTTAAAGACTAGGAATTTTAAGATGGTTTCTTCCGGGGATTTTGCAGGCAGATGCGCCTGCCCTGCCCATACTTCAGCTGTGGAAATGTGTCCATAGTTAGCTGATATACCATGCCTCTCTCCATGGCTGGATTGGCACTGTTTCTGCTCAGCACAGAGCAGAAGCAGAGGCCACGTCTGTGTAACCGATCATGGCTGAGCTACCCACACTGTGGTGGGAGTCCCAGTTTGGGTCTCTCTTCAGCACAGGGAGGAGGGTGACAGGAGAGTGACTCAGTGCACCTACGCTGGCTGCATGCATGGAAACAGTCTATGAAGCCCTCTGCCACAAGACAGCACCTGAATGCAGTGTTACCAAGCTACCTTACTACCAAGTGAAGGCAGAGGCCCCCAGATTACCTAATTTTCAGGGGATTGAACATATTTAACTGTAAGCATTGCAGCCACAGCTATGCATGCCTCTAAAAACCAAGGGAATTATAGGGACTCTTCATTATTCAAGGAAAGATGCTGCTGAAACTACCCATGCTCTCACCCCAGCGTGTGTGTGTCGGGGGGTTATTCCACCTTCTCACACGCATAAGAGTTTTTTGTCAAAATCTATCTCCCTTCCCGAAATCATTGTTTAACCAATGTTTGATAAGGATTTTTTAAAAATTAAGATTTTCATCAACTTTTCCATGAAATTTAAGATACTTCACTGTTAAAAACCATCCATTTGGACCACTTGTAAGAAATCACATCAAAGTGGCATTAATATATGGGACTGAGCGAGTCTCCGTAAATACCAGTGGTGTAGGAACGCAGTGTTTTACATTAATGGAGCCCCAAGGCTCTTGGCTGCCTCAAAATGATGCATTCTTGGGCAACAATTGTGCCCAAAGCAATGTGAAAATAGTCATGCAGCTCAGAATTGCTTGCAATATTTTATTCCATTGCTAGCCTAGACTTTTTCCAAATTAATCTGTGCCTAACTCGCTTCATGTAAATGCAGGAGACAAAATGTTTGTTCTATAATAGCTGGAGTAGTCACGCAAGCCAGCGTCTAGATATCACAGACTCCTCAGTATTGCTGTTCTTGTGCTGAATGGAGAAATTTTTCCTATGGGAGACGGTTGATTTGTTGGTTGACGATTTCTGCTATTACATGTTATGTTATTTGTGCACTCAAGGTTTCTTCATACAAGTTAAATAGCCTGCACTGGTGAGAAGGTTAATACCTTGCTATGTCATCTGACTGACACTGGATATTATCTCCATATTTATCCTCTGGTTTAACTTCTAGGAAGAAGTTATATGCCAGATAAACATCACAATCCCATTTGCCCTCAGAAGTCCTTACTGCTGTCTTTGAATTATCAGAATGGCACAAACTGAGGCTCATTCACCCATTCCTAGTGAGATACTTGTATATATGTATGTATATTCTAGTCTATCTTGAAACTAGTTTTGGAAAAGAAGGCATCGGCTAGCTCCTTTCAAGGGGTTACGTAGATTAGCGTCTACATAGAGTGCACTCTTTCATGGTATTTTTTTCTCAAGCAGACATCTGGTGCTACTTCTGTTTTCTTGGAGGCGATGAATGTTGCTTCCAGTGCATCATCAAATGTCTCGTTATTAAGTAATTAGAGAATGGTTTTTATAAGCATTTTGACTGTAAAGAGCCCCAATCATTATTATTACTACTACCTTCTGGCAATGGAGAGGAAGACACTGATGAATCCTCCTTTGATGTCTGTTAAAACACGCTGAAGAAAAAGGGCAGACCTTTGGACTCTAAATAATGATACTATCCATAAATAATAAAGCTCTTCAGGGCCCTTTGTAGACAGACTGTAACTTCCTGCCGAAAGGTATTCATCTTCATGCACAGGCACAGCCTCTGTCCTGTGCTCCTCTCTGACCACTGGTCCAGCTGCATTTCATGGCTATAAATTTCTTACAGAACATATTTCTTATTGTGGTAGTTTTAATGGCATCCAAAAGGACACACGTCTAGGGTTTTGGGGTTTTTTTTGATAATTTAAAAGTTTTTCCAGACAGAAATTTTGTTTGGGCAAGGAAAAAAACAAGAAGCAACAAACAAGGTCATTTGTTTGAGATTTCCAGACATCCAGACTGGAGGTGACTAGAATTCTGGCCAGTTCTGCAACTTGGTAGCTGTGAAACCCAGCAAGTCATTTGGGATGTCTCAGACTTTGGATCAAGGAGCCCAGAATATAGTCACCAAATAACCTTGCTAACAGTCAGGGGGATCTGCCAGGCCTGCCAGACATCCAGAGGTCCGGGACTAATGGCTCTAGACAACTTGCTTTTCAGCTTTGCAGTGCACATACCGGAGGACCAGTACAACCAGGACCTGTCTGACCTGCTGAGGAGGTCCTGCGTGGTGGATCGCTACATGCCCACCAAGCATGGCTTGTTTTGGGTGTGATTGACTATCTGTGGCTATCCAGAAGGTGCTGGACTTGCTGTGCCCTTAGTGCAAGTCTGTCCAACAGTACTTGAGTTTAACTTCTCCTGTTTCTCTGTCCCGTACCCGAGAAAGCTTCCATGTGATGGCAAAGTCACAATATCAACTCTAGACTTTGTCTTGCTGTCATTTCTGTTTGAAAAATAAAACTGCAGCATGCTGTTAGATAAGACCAGCAGTGACAACTCTCTGAGGTATAAATCTAGAGTGGGGTCTTGCCCGTGTGGTCATCCAGGGATGGGCATATCATAGCTAAAGAGCTCTGTGTGTATCAAGGGCAACTCCCACGATAAGGGCACATCATGCAACCACTAGCAAGGGCGTACTGGTGGCAGGCAGCTGGGTAATTGCAAACTCTAGGTCTGCAGTTGAGGCCCAGATACACGGCAGCACATCTTACAGCAATTCCCAGGGAGCCGCTGTCTTCCCCAGCACGTGTACCACACCTGCTCCCCAGCTCTCCAAGGTACACACTGCGTGCCTTGTGCTCAGGCACAAACAGATTTTGAAATACGGGCCATAAACTCAGAGCGTGCCTTATAATAAGCCCTTCTCATGTGCACTGCGCTGCCTTCAGCTCAGTGAATCAGATCGGAAGCCTTCATGAAGGACCAGACTGTTTTCTCTCAGGAAGGGTGCTGGGGTGCTAGTCATTAGGGAAAAGAGGGGTGAGCACTCTCTCCCAGGCTGATTACTGAGCCTCAGGTAGCCACCCTCCCTCGCCCATTCAATGAAGATTGCCCGTCTCCGTTGTGTAAGTCAGAGAATCAAACCCTTGTTTGGAACATCTGTCTTTTATCAATGACCTGAAGAGAGAAAAGGGTTCTTTAACCTTTCCTTTGCTATAAATTAAGGAACTTTCAAGAACAGTCTGTAGGTGAGCAGGCCCGTCTCTGCTTCTGTCTGTGCTCCTCCATCACTGCACTGCTTGTATGAGATTATTACAACACATATTTTTCTTCTACAGCAAGCAAGTTCCCAGCTATAGGAGGCTAACACGCCTTGTGTAACTTGTCGTTACTCATCAGCACTCCCTATACTCATTTAGATCTCAGGGTGTGGCTTTAATTAGCTGGTTTTGTAATAACACCCAGGTGACTTGGTGATGGAGAGACACCTTAGAAACTTATTCAATAGGAGTGTAGTGGCTCCATATACTTAGAGTACTCTCTCAGATTGTTATTTGCTTCTAGAAATTGAGTCTGTGGGGTTGTTTGTTTATCCTTCCCCATAGCTTCCAAAACTGTTGGTTGATTTCAACCAAGTTATGCTGGTGGATAAATCCTACAGAAATGATCAGACCTGTACATATTTCATAGAAATGTGCAACCAGGTAGAAGAGGAGGAGCAGGTTAAGTGCTTGGACTGAGAATCCTGTGCTTGTTTAGTTAACAGAAAATCCATGTGGGAAGGAGCATGTATGAATGCCCCAGCTATGGGAGGGGAAAAACATTGCTTGCAACTCACTTACTAAATCTGAACAAACTGGACTATAAGTAGGTATTTTATTATCCTATAATAACCTTAGTTTATGTTTTTTTCTGTTGCTACTTTTAAGTTCTCTTATCTCAGCAGCTTAGTGATGTCTTCCATTTTGCTAGGCTTCTGTGGTCTTCAGCATGTGTCAACCAAGTCTCATGGGTTTTTGCTGAAGCTGCCTGGCTCTTTGAAGTGGTCTGCCATCGAGGTATGTGCTTGGGCAAGGACTTTTTAGTATTTGGTATCAGATACAGTGAGCCTTGTATATCCAAAGACTCTATATTGTTTGGAGCTAAACAAAGCTTTGCTTTGGTTGTCTTTATAACACTGAGCAGGTTTTTGGTCTAGTTGGTTGCCTTTTGAATAGCTCAATAAAATCAAAAGGTACCCTCTGTACAAGTTGAACTTTTGCTTTACCTCTTGGTGGGGTTTCATCAGACTTATTTTTTAGTGGTGTCCTTAGGTCTGAAATAACAAGCTCTTTTCTAACCTTATGCAGTCAAGACCATCGGATACCTTCCTAAGAATGTCTTGCCCCATATTCTGCAAGTTAGACAGCTGTTTGGTTATCTGCACTCATCTATACTCAACCTAGACATGTATTTGGGTCTTTCAGCATACTATTTCAGGCTCTGTGGAAGGATGTCTGTCCCTGTATAAGCTAGCTGGTCCCCTTTTTATGTGGCAGAAACGAGATGAGCTTGCTTTTTCAGTATTGGTGGTCACTGCTCTGTTGATACTGGCTTCATGTTCTATGTTGCAGTATCTATCAGGATATATGCTCTTAGTGTTATTTCTTTCTACTTTTTCAAGTCAACCAGCTGTGAAGCCAATCGTGCATTTATTATAGAACAAAGAAAAAACTTCGTTTCTAAATCCACTTGATTGAGGGTTTATCTTCCCATCATATGCAGATGAATATAGTTAATTTTTAACTTAATGCAATTTTAATCTTCCAGAAAATGTGCGTTTCCATTGGATACAGAACAGCACGCTCATGATACAGCTGTTGTCACAAGTGCATCTTGCCTCTGCTGATTCCTTATCCTTGCAATCTGTCTTTAGGCCTCTTAATTTGGAAGCTGGTTTGCTGGAGTTTTTTGGCAGCTTTGCTGACGCTTTCATTTGGAAAGCATGGTTGTCCCCAGCCTTGGAAATACCCATTGTTCTTTGCAAAGTCAAATCCATTTTTCACAGTGACCTTGGTCTGACCTTGTTATCAGTCTTACCATAAATAGTGTGACCTCTAATTAGTCCATCTGTCAGCTGTCTAGGTTCACGTGACAGGACGTGAGCGTTGCCATGCAGATTGGAAACTAGCTGAATGCACAAAGAATGATAAATGAGAAATGTCAGGGGATTTGGATGCTGGTAGCGGTCTAATGTCTTGTTGCAAGCCTTGGCATTAGATCTGGTTTTAACATTGTTAACAATCTGGAGGAAGGGTTAAAGGACATACTAATGAAACTTGCAATGATATCATCTACTTGCTCTTACAAAGCAAGGCTCTTGAGCAAAGTGTGCATTGTAACAGGCATGCCACTTGTTGCATCAGGTAATGCCCACTTGCAAGCCTTGGGATTCAGTGAGTTTGTGTAGACTGAAAGTTAGACCCTGGCCCCAAGAATAAGGATTTTGAGAAAGGGTGTTAAGTAAGGAGGCACTACACATAACTGAGCACAACAGACCCCAAGTTAGTGGACTTGAATACATTCCCTGAAGAGCTATACATTGCTGGGCTTATTTAATGAGCAAGAGGGTGGAATAGAAGGGATACGTGGCTCTGCTGGTGAACTTTTACTGTACCAGGGAGAGACTAAACTGGGGTTATTGGTAGCTGCCAGGATCTATCATTAGCAGCTGCATTTCACTGGCCTTTACTTGTGTCCACAACTCTTTTCTGACTAGTTTTTAATCCTGATTCTGCGTTGTGTGTGAATGGTATCACGGGAGTTTGTAACTGGTGCAAAAGGGGCAGTATGAAGCCTGCAAGCAGCCTGTGGCAAGGTAGGCGTGCATGTGGGAGCCTCACAGATAAAGCCCTCAGCTGCTGGGTGTGGTGGGAAAAGATTCATCGACCTGTAGGTTTGCTAAGACCAGATGTAGATGAAGGTGATCTTGGAGGCAAATTAGTAGGGTAAAGGGCTGGCTTGGTAACACTGTACTTCCAAACAGAGGCACCATGGCTTTAAAGCCAAAAGTTGCATTTCCCTACCCTTCCCTAAATCTGCTCCTGCAGAACATTGTTGACATAAGAGGAAAAAAACCTGATGATGAGCTCTTCTGAAAATCCTGTCCCAAATGTTTTCAGCCTGTGGTGCCTCTAATTCACTTGCAGAAAGCTCAGACATTTTGATTTTGGTGCTTAAACTGCTCTGATATCAGAGGTATCCTGAAACTTGTACGTGGTTTGGGGGCTTGTTCCTGGAAATGAAGTGGCTCTGTAGAAATAAGCAGTTCATATCCAAGGGCTTTGAGCCAAAAACCAGCAGCACAGTTCTTGAACTTTTTGGAGTGGGTCCTGTGTGACAGCATCCTTGTATTTCCAAGCTAACTGATGACTGCGGACCACTCGAGGGAAAACTGCTTCCAGGAGGGGGCTGTTTTGCAAATGCATTTTAACTGGGGGGGGGGAATCACCAATAAACTGTGGAAATGTCTTTGCTGGTGTCACAGTGGTACTGTGGTGATGCCACATCACCTGCAGTTTCCATAGCAGCTAAAAATATTGCTGCCCATTTTAGATTTCCTGAGGGCTCTGATTTTTTTCAAAAATGCTGAGTGAAAAAACGCATGCCTTGTTCAGGTGCCTGAAATTAGGCACCCAGAAATGTGGAGGAATTTACATTTCTAGGCTCCTGCCATGTCTTTGGAAGGAATTTGGAGCGACCCAGAGAGTATGTGCAGTTTCACATGGGGCATGCCCTGGGCTGCTCAACAAAAGCCTTTTTTATAATTTAGCAAATGGTGTTCCAGTTCGCACAAGTGTCTTATGCCATTTCAGCATCATCCGGCACTGTGTACCGTATTGCCTAATGCTGTCAAGTCCGCAGGCAACTGCTTCTCTGCCTGTGAGGAAGGCTGTGTTTTAAGTTGGCCGTAGACTTTTAAGTTTTACCTTCCTTGGTGCTACAAGGGCATGTGATGTTCTTTGATTCCTACTTATTCTGGTTTCAGAACATCCTAAAATTTGGACTTGATTTGAAGGCCTGCCCTTTGATAGAGGGTTACTCTGTGAAAATAAGCAGCCAAGGGCTTTGAGCTGAAAATCAGTTGTACCCATTGCATGAACTTTTTTCTTGCTCTGTTCTGCATCTGTTTCTCTGTTCTAGTAGAAATGGTGACACTTGTATTTTGTAGCGCCTTGCTAGTGCATGCGACCTTAGCAAAGTGCAGTCTTACAGGACATATATGCGTGTACTTACCTTTAAGCAGGTAGGTCTGCTCAGCACTGGTCTGTGAGTGCCCTATAGCTTGCAGATAGGAGCGGGGTTGAAGGCTGCTCACTCAGCAGTCCTTGGCCTGGCTTGGTTTGTGGATAAGAGATCACAGCTAAAGTCTATGCAGAGCACCTCTGAGATCTCTAAGTAGTGTGTGTCAAAACATTTGGTCAATATTAGCTTACGCAAGCCATGAGGAAAGCGCATCCGTTGCACAGTCTGGACTTGCCCCTCAGCTAAGTTTGGTAACTAAAGACACTGCACACTCTGTAAGAGGAAAGTACCAAATTCAGAGGCCTGCCACTTCGTGAGTCATGGCATTACCCCATTGCTCCCCTTGCAGATCTCCTTCGGTTCATTCCGCTGTGCGTGTAGTTCTCTGGCATGGCAGTTAATCTGGTTATGCTTCTTCATTCACTGCTGGTGCGATCTCTCCTCCTGAGGGCACCTAACCACTGTTCACCTGTGTGCCTCTGGAAGTCTCTGCTGCGGTTTAGTTGTAGCATGCACAGTCACTGCAAGATTAGTGTTTTGGTTTGGGTTTTTTCCTGGTAGCCAGCAGAATAGGTTTTTTATTTCTTGTCTGGCACTGACTTCAAGGGGGTAAATATTCTTCTCGTGTCAGATTTGCCCCAGCTACTCCTGTGTTTAAACGCCAAGCCAAGAGTGTTAATGGGCAGACAGCTGTTTGTTTTTTATGGTGCTGTTAGCTTTCTGGTACGTGGACCTGTTGTTTTGACCAAGCAACTAGTGATACATTAACTATAAGGCTGGCCATTTCTTCTCATCCTCCCAATGCATTAGATCTGGAGAGAGCCCCCCACATCCCCAGCATGGTCCTGTGCAGCAGCTGTTCCACAGGGCAGTTTTTTCTCTTCGTGGATCTCTCCCTTGCATTGCACAGTGCTGCTGCCTGTGGCACACACAGCTGCTGGCCCTGATACAGCAGGACCCATAAGGGCATGTCCTCCAGCAAGCATGTTTCCAGCACTCTTGCAGATCGTTCACTCATGGAGTTTTTCCTCTTCTCTTACCAATTCTGTCTTGCATCACTTCCCTAAGCTTTTGTTTTTCATAGGTGTAACTTGGCACACCTGGGAAGGAGGAGTGCATTCATTTTTACTGAAGTAAAAACTCCTCTACCTGAAAGAACATCCCAAGGGAAGGCCTCAGAGCTTGTGAGTTCTTGGTCCATGGGGAGAGTCTTTTTGCCCTGAAGGCTACAGCCCCTGCATGGTGTCGTAAGCCATAGCCACCACTGCAGTACATGTGACAAGTCATGTCTCTGAAGACCTGCATTGGATGACACTGGTGTTCAGAGCTCCCCTGAGGGTTTCCTTAGTCAGCTTCATGGTCACAGGAGCAGATTTTGCTTTTCTTCCCTGTGATCTGAACCAATGATTTGCCCCTCAGCCCAGAAGAGCCCTAGTTCTTCAACCAGAGGAATAAACCAACTGAGAATTTATTGGGAGAACAAAGAATTTGGCCTTTCCCTCCTCTCCCCCTCTGCCTATATGCACATTTGCATCGGCACGGGGACGTCTGTCTGCTCTGGTCACTTTGTCCAAGAGTGGCCATGTAGTTGCACAGCCTCCTGTGCCATCTGCAGGAATTGTTAAGTAAAGGAATTAAAAAGCAAAAAGGTATAATGGCTTAATAAAGTTCTCATCTTGTGTTCTTGAACTGGAACAGTATGGTGTTTGGGGAGTTGAGTGCAGGTGCTCTGAGAGCCAATTGACATTGAGTTATTCTGGTTTTACAGTGGTGAACTCGCACAAATTACCCTTTGGGTACTTCCCAAGGGGAATGTTTGTTGACTCACTTCACAGAGGAAGTAAGGATGTGCATTTGCTTGGGAAAATTATTATCCAAATCACAGTGTTCTTTTGAAACAGTTGTTTGACTGAATACCAAAAAGCAGCAATCAGACGCTTGCCTTAAAAGACCTTGGCAAAGCCGTGAATGATGAAATTATAAATTTCTTCTCTCTTACCCCCTCAGAGCAGAATTATCTATATTTGGATTTCTTTTTTCAGTCCCAGAGAGGAAGTGAATCAAGCTTGCAAATGGTGTTTGGACCAAATGCAGTGAATTTGGCTGTGCCTCTTACATGTAGCTGAACTAGAAGTGTCCTGAGGAGCAATGCTTGTTCTCGACTCACAGACCCAAATGAGATCCTTCTCTCTCTCCTAAGGACCTTTGGTAGAAAAAAATGTGAATGTAGAGCTAGGAGGTTAGATGTTTGTGTTTCTTCCCATCACTATCAAAACTATAGCAGGGAAGCCTTATAGGCTCATTTCAGCTCCAGCTCCACTCCCACCATTGGAATGTCCAGTCTATTTAGACTGAAGGTATGTGGGGCAGGGACTGCTCCATCTCTGTTGCTATTCCCACCTTTGAAGTATTTCCTAACCAGTTCAGAGAAGCTGCTTCTCTTCACTGTGTGCCACATCTCTCTCTTCCCCTTTCTCTTACTTTCACTCAGTGCTTTTTGCAACCTTTAGATCAAAGCTCTGCTGCTCCAAGATCATCCTGGATGGCAGGGCTGCTGCCTCCACTTTTGTCCCTGGGTGAAGTTTGGCAAGGACTTGTTCAAGGTGTTTTTTATTTTTGAGGCACAAAGTTAGTTTGTGGCTGGAAGAAATGCCATGTAGGAGAATATTTTTTGATCTCTCAGGAAATGTGCTGAGAGCAGTGAAGTCTTCCATGGCTTGCCTGGGTACTTTGAGGATGATCTCAGTGTTACCAGATGGGGTACTTGAGTGAACATGCTGCTCTCCCAAGGGGGACCAGAGCTCATCGAACAAGTCTGTATCTCGTGTCAAAATTCAGATTTGTTATAGTCTTTGGTGCAATGAGCAGTCCCCTATGCTGTCATTGTTTCCCTCTGTAGCTGCAGTTTACTCTTTCCTTTCATCTCTAGCTGCTTCTAGATATCTTGCCACTAGCTTGAAAAATTCAATGATCAGTTGAATAATAAGTGTTCAAGCTACACTAGTGCTCTGAAATCTTTGTGGGGTCTGACCCTGCAATCCTGCTCCCAGGATTTCATGTGATATATTGAATCAGTGAGAACCCCAGGACTGATCTCCCAGAGGAAAGGGAAGATGGAGGAAGCTGAGCAATTAGATCAGTCCCTGGGACTTCCATTTATATATTTTTTTAAAACTCTCTCATTTAATTTCCCTGGATGGGTAGGTTTGAGACATTCAAAAGTAATTAAAAAAAAAACCAAACCCCAACCTAATTCCAAATCAGCAATGCCAGGAAGACGCATGCTATGGCTGTGGATACTTTCTTCTTCCCAGCCATTCCGTGTGAACTCGGGGAAGTTGGACTGGCCTGGCAAGTGGCCTAACTCTTTGCTGTTGATGACACCTCTCCAGCAGAAGCGGTGTGTGGGCAGACAGGTAGTTTCATCATGGGGAGGAGGAGGAGGAGGCATGCATCACCTTTTGTTTAAGCAGAAGCATCTTTTTGGAATGCTATCCATTTTATCGGTTAGGGCTTGAACAACGAGCAGCCAGGAGAGGCTGGATATTGTAATTAACACAAGTGGAGGCAGGCTGCTGCGTCTGCCTGCCTGGAGAAGAATAACCTGTTGAATTTGCTAGGAGCTATTGCTGTGAGGACAAGAGCTACAGTTACTGGGAGTACAGCAGCCACAAGTGGATGAAGTAGCTGCTTCAGAGCTATGCTGTGGGGAAGAGGCAGGAGCTTGGATATTGGACACTGGATGCCTGTTTGGGTTAGAGCCTCTGCTTTTGCCTCCTAAGCCTGGGGAGGAAGAATACACAGCCTGTTCACTTTTGGTTGGGTCAGAGAAGGATGGCTGCGCTCTCTCAGCACTTGAGGATCCTGCTCTGGAAGAACTGGCTGAGTGTCAAGAGGCAGCCGGTGAGTGTGAAAACCAAGCAATAGAGGAGAGGGACCTGGAAATCATAGGAGCTGAGGAGCAAGGGAGGCACTGCAGGCGAGGAAGGTCACAGTATGAAAGTAGAAATATTTTGAAGGCTGGTGATAGAGGCAGAGGGAAGGAAGGGAATGGCATGGAAGCGGAGTCTTGCATTGGAGCTCATGCATGAGGGCTCAGGAGTCTAGACTGAGTACCACAGATGCCACTTGTTTCCTCGGGGCAGTGGTCTGTGCAAACAAAATCATGCACAAACTCATGGGCAGCCCTGAAGTAAGGCTGCAGTTCTGTACCTGCTCCCATGTGAGCAGACCCCACAGTCTGCGTACAGCCTCCAAGGAGTCCCTGGGATTTGGGGGCAATGGGGGGTGCTCTTATGTAGAGCCATTTGTAAAGGATGGACAAAGAAAAAAGTAGCTCTGAGAGGTGTAGGTAGGACAGATTTCCAGTGTAGTACAGCGTGTTGCAAATCAAACACCCCAAATGGTCTTTCTTTCCAAAAGATAAACCATTGCCAGCAATGTCCAGAGAGCAATCTGAACTGCAGCAGCATCAGGGAAGCAAATGTTCCTTTGGGTGGCATTGCGTGTCCAGACAAAGTCTGCTCAGTAGTTTTGTCCCAGGCTGGTTTCAATACAGCTGCACTGTAATTTCAGCAGAAGCATGCTGCAGTTCATGGACTTGTATTGCAACCTATCCTCTTGCTAGTAATCCAAATGTGATGTTTTTTAAACTTTTTGGTTGAATGGAAGCCTTGGCAGGTACAGAAAATGCTGACAGAAGAGAAAGGGCTATGGAGGGTGCAATATGAGGATGCAGTACCTCATATCACTGTGCACTTCTGCAAGGTTTTTTCTTGCCTGCCGTTTCCTGCCTCTCAGTTTTGGAGCCTGATTCAGAGAGCTGCTGAGTTCATTTGACTCCTTGTGATCCTTCGTAGGAGCTGTGGACACGCGGTGCACCTTAGAGTAGCGTATCCTTCGCTGGTGCTAAGGATACAGGAGACTTTTTCTGAGATGCAGAGGAATCCAGATAAATTGACTCTAATTTCTCAAGAGAAATTGTAACAGCCTTGTTAAAAGCAGAAGGCTTGGGTCTCTTTCAGCTCTTGTGTACCCAGAGTAAATGCTAACCTAAGCCCTACCTGTACTTCTGACCATACGGTCTCACTTGCTTTAATTCTAGTTTCTTGTGGAGTTGAAATATCAATTCTGCAAATTGAAATGTCAATTAAAATAAAAATCTGGCCACTACTGATTATTAATGGTAGGCATTCCCTGCAACCCTCCTTCGTTTCCCTCTCTTGCTCCAAATTAGGGAGCTTGCTCAATCTGGAGAGGCTGTGGGGAGGTAACCCCAGATCTGTGCTCCCAAACACATCCTGATTTCTCTGTCCTCCTGCTCGTGTTTTTTAACTTGTGTAATCTGACTTCACTTACAGACCAGGCTTTTAGAAAGCTTTATTTCTTTTTAGCGTGCGTGTTTTGCAAGGGAAGTGTTCTGTTGTGCTTCTCAGTTTCTGACAATGAGTGAAGGTGGTTCCTGCCACTGCAGTGGTGTTGGCTGCTCTTGCCTGGGCTGATTGGTATGCCACGGAATGGTCTGACACCAGGCAGCCCCGGTTCTCCCCCGCCAGACTTGAGTGCTTTCCTGCTCTGTTTATCAGCCTCTCCAGGGCTGGCAAACACATTTACCTTTTGCTTTACACTTTATTTCCTCTGTGAGCTCTCTGCAGAACCCCTGGAGAGTCTGCCTCTACCTGTGTGGCATGGGGAGAGCTACAGCTTGACTGTCAATTTATTGAAACCAGCTGAAGCTCTGCATCCAGGGCCAGGGCGTGCCTCCATAGGTTACTCCTGCTGAGAAAGGAATGGTCATGAGTTTAGGAGGCAGCCTTCCTGGGAGCAAGGTTTGGCCTGCATTCCAAGAGGAACTGGAGAAATCAGTGCCTCTTGCACTTCTGTTGCTTTCCATCTGACACTTCTAGGCAGCTTGGTTATTTAAACAGAGGCAGGAGGGAGAGAAAATGTGCCTGCCTCCAGAGATACTAAGGTCTGAGCAATTAAATCTACTTTTAGATCCAGTAAGCAAAGGATTATGCAACTTAACATCACAGCACAGTGCTTAATGTCCCAAGAGCCGAACTGAGGTTGGTTGTGGCTCCTTTCAAGTCAACATGTGCCACCTGCAATCAGTTTGGCCAGTGTGGTTGTCTTGTTTTTGTTAACTAGAAATGCCTGGGACAGTGGGAACCCTGTAATGTTGCAACTGATGTACCCAGCTACTATTAAATCCAATTAAGTCAAAGGACAGAGATACTATGGCAAGCTGTCTGGAAAGTGGGGAGTAAAATCACCGTTTTAGCTCCAAACGGGGAGCTACAAAGATTTGCCTGAGTAGAGACAATCAGTATTCATTTCTTCCCCCAAGAATATGACAGATCTCTTGCCCTTCCTTTAGGCAGCCTCTGACTAATACCAGTTTCTGTGCTGTTACCCCATAATTTTACTTTAGCCTACGTGGTACTAAACAAGGAGGATACATTAATAATACCGTTTGCATGTGAATTAATCAGAGTTAAACAGTGTGTTTGGGGACTGATTATAGGGAAAGCATGTGATATAAAAATTATAAAAAGCTGTTAGTGTCAGTGATGAATCTTGTTATAAATGGCAGTGTAGATATAAAAGGCAGGAAGAGTACTGTTTGTAAAAGCTAAAATGTTGCTGAATGGTGAAATTATAGGAGTACCCTCTCTGAAGGGATGTGTGGGGAGGTGCCTTGTGGTTTGATGTCTGTCCGTTGCCTGTTCTGGGGCATGAATCTTGCTCCTACTTTCATGGCTGTGTCATCTCATCAGGGATGATAGGGATGGAGTTGCTGTAAAACAACCATCTTTAAGCTGAATTGCTCTCTGGAATTTGTTTGTCTGTCTGTTTGTTTTTATGTTCCAGTAAGTGTTACAGGAAATGAAAACACTGTTATGGGCTTGGAATTACTTTGGAAAAGCAGTTTTGGGTAATATGTGCTGATCTGAAAAAAGTAGCAACACAATGATGAAAAATGGGATGATTTTGAAGAAAGGCATCTTTGCCGTTTCAAAAATTGGCATGAAGATAGCACAGCAATTTTGCAGCACATAGTAGTTTGAGCTTAACTACTGAAGGATGGAAAACTCTAATCTAGTAAGCATGGTAGCAAGCTAGCCAGCTAATGCGAAGGCAGCTGATTATTTGAATAATTGCATTTTCCTAGCTCACAAAACTCCAAGGTTTGTAGTTTTAAGACTGACTTTGGGCCTCCAACCTAGATTGGTTTACTACACTAGATGATTAGCAGACTGTATTTTCTTCATTCTCTTCCATTGAAATGGTCAACCCTCATGTCAGAGGCAAGAGCTCTATAAATATTCATGTTTTTTCCACTGTACTAGGCTAATTTTACATCATCTCTCTTCCATCTCAGCTCATCTATATGGACTTGCTACAGTCTGGAAATGGAAAGGTGCCAGGGAGTTAGGTTGCTGGGGTCAGAAGCTTATATGAAAGAACCTGGTCATCCGTGTTCGAAAGTGACTTCTCCAGCTGACTGGTTACACAACTCCATAAACCCCTTCCTACACCATGCTTGAGCTCCACATCTTGTAAATGGCTACTATGAAAATCCTTTCTTTCGGCTCTACTGTGAAAAACAGTGAAAAAAAACAGTGAAACTTTTTTCGGAAAAAAAAATGCTGTAGACATCAATTCGCTTCTCAAACACTTTAATTTTGAGGTAAAATCAAATCAAAGTCATCTTTACCATCATTTGAGCAGTGCCATTCACTGAAAGTGAAACCAACCTTCTGCACTTGAGCTCTTTTATCTTACAATCAGTGTGTCCAGAAGTCTTATACTTCTCAGCGTCCTTTTACTATTACATAGCAGTGTCTCAAAGCTGTGTAAACATTGTCCCCCATAATTATCAGCCAAACTGAAACACGGGAAGGCTTGTGTTATTTTCAGGCTTGTTATTTGCTCTTGAAATGTCATGTAGTTTTTCTTCCTGCATAGATAATACTTGGGTTTTAATAGTATGCATACCAAGATAAGTGTGATGTACAATGCATCCTATAACTCATTTAGGGTATTACTTGTACATTCCAGACAAGCTCTAAGACACATCAATACGACAAATGTAACCAATATATTTTCATTGCTGTTTTATAGGTATGGTCGTTCATTTTAATTTCCTGGCCTGTGGTTGTTTTCATAATCTTGGCCATTATCCGTCTCAAATTCCCTCCAGAACCACAGCCAAACTGTAAGTAACTGGTTTGTTTTTATGTCTTTGGGATTTAGTTCTCATTTCAGTGACTGATGTGTTAATTTGATGTGTTTTGTTACTTTTACAAATCTGGTTCTTTGTAGTTTCTAGTGGAGATTTCCTGGGTGCAGCATGCTGTAAATAAAATGTCTGTGTTTCTCTGAAGTTTTCTGTTTATGTTTTTTTCAAATTAGTTTATAATTAGAAAACAACTTTAAAGAACTGTCTCATCAAGATGCACTCAGATACTGCTGTTGTAGACAGCAATATAAACTTACATGATAAATTGAGGGACAAGAGGGCAGCTGGGGGAGATCTTACTCAGTAAAATGAGTAAGGGCATAGGCTTCAAGTGGGATTATGAAGGTGAGGTAACAAACATGAGGTTGGTCAACATGGAAGATTTTACCTTGTGTGTGCTACAGGCAAAAAGCACCTATTTAGGCAGCTTGCTACTAAGGCTTGGCTGAACTTGCTTGGCTCCTGTGACCTGATGGTGTATGTGAGCCCTTTCTAGCAAGTCAAAGAGCATGAATTTGGGTGGGTGAATAGTTGGTGGTGGTTAAATGGGTGAAGAGTTTACACAAGACCTTTTTTGCTTGCTAGCCTTGCTTCCTGGGTCAGGAGAACATGTCTACATCTCAGGGCATAGGTGTGCTTGAATATCTGCTCTAAAAAATTTACACTGATTTAGTGAGTCCTTATCACCATCAGAAGAAGTGTGCCCCCCAACCCTGGCCACATTTGTTCATGAAGTTATATGGTAAAACAGAGCAAGGATTTTATCCAGCTGGAAGCCTTTTTCCCTTCCAAAGTGTTAATTTTGAGTTGGATCAAATCTCCGATTCTGCTCTCTGTGGCCTCACAAGTGCAGTCCCAAGGGAGGGTAGAGGAGTGGGTGAAAGGGCTGGGCCCCTCTTTTCAGTGATGGCCTGCCTTTGTGTTGGGAGAAATCAGCCATGGAGCTGCACTCTTTATCTGCTTATTAGAGGGATTCCTTGCCCTTATCATTGCAGAGACCCTGCAAGTGTATGCAAGATTCTTGCTTCATGTTGCACATCTAGTCTGCTGAATCACATCCACGTGCTGCAGCATTAGTGAGAGCCATAGTCTCCCAGCACAGGGTAGGAATAGGCCCTCAAAAATTATCCTTGCTAAAAGATTTGCAATATCTGATTCATAGGAGAGACACCACCATGGATGGCCTGCATTGGGCTGTCGTTGACTTGACAAGAACAAAGTCCTGGCACAGGCAATGTTAGATTTTTATATTTGGGGCAAGGAGACTGATGCAGGGGGAGAAGAGACAGACTCTGGCAGCAGTGAGGACAAGCAGTTGGCTTCCAGAGTTTGTAGCTATCAGATGCGTAAAATGTGGTTGTGAGGGATCTATACTTGATGACGTGTGTGTGCACTGGAAATGTTCGACCCAGTGACACGTGTGATTCTCTGATTAAAAAGTCTTTGTTTCTGTATGATGTGTGAGAAAGGGCCACATCGTGACAAATACTGGGTATACAATTAGGACAGCCCTTGTCCCAGAGAGCTCGCAGCCTAATCTGACTAAAGGGGTTTGTACCTCATTTTGTAGACTGGGATGGAAAGCCAGAGTAAGTGATTTTCTGAAAGTATCACAGGAAGTCTTTAATGGAGAAGGACATTCTTGGTGTGCTAGGGTGGTCTTTTAACCCCAAGCCCATCTGCTGTCAGCAAAAGGCCTCTTTAGGCATGTTATATATTTTAAGTTCTCCCAAATTCCCTTGAACCAGTTGGAGCAGGCAAGACAGGACACATTCTACTTTGTGAAAACCCCAGATTTTGCCAAGTGTGGAAATGGCAGTCCTCCCACACTGCTCCATCAGTTGTACTTCCTGTCCCTGATAAATCAGATAAGGTGAATGTCAGGAGAGCCAGCTGGATGGTAAAATATTTATTCTTTTACTCTACATGGCTATTAGTTTGAATGTATATTTATTTGGAGCATGTTTGTTCTGGATGGTTGCATCTCTGAATTGATGGATTGAAAGGAATGTTTTTAGGAACAGCAAGTAGCTCCATCAGTTGTGCTTTGCAGGAAAGGGGAAGATTGGGCTGTATCTTTGAACTAGTTCCCTTTTCTTCCATAGATGAATTCTATTTTGGGACAAGTCTCTGTAAGTATGCGAGTAGGTGTTTATCTCTCTTAGAAGTGGATGATAGGAGCTCTCTATTGCAACAGAGGTTTTATGCTGGAAAATAATGGTTGTGCTGTATTCTTGTGATCCAGATGTTCAGAGACCGTCTAAGAATCCCAAGGGGATGGAGAAGAATGTTAACCAGAGCATCAAACAGCCAGTTTTTGCTGCTTTTCTAGTCAAATAAGAATAGCCACGTGACAGTTACCCTCTTTTTTTTTTTGACAACTGGAAAAATGTATCAACTTTTTGCTTGAAAAGCAAAAAAGAAATCATTTGGGAACTTTCTTTTCTGACAGAAAAAAAAAAGGGTGGGTGAACGCATCTAGAAAAACTATTACAGGAGGGGGTTCTTTGTTCGTTTTGGACAGGAATAAAATCCACTTTATGCTGAGTTCCAGTGCCTGCCTTAAAAGACACAATCGTTAAGTAGTGACAAGAAGCTGTTTCCAGTTCTGCTGTCAAGAGATTATTGCAGGTAGACAGAAGTCGGGAAGCACAGAATCAATGGCACAGAGAGAGAATAAACTACTCAGATGCTGAGTTTTGAAGCCTTAGAGATAACCCCACAGAAGATCTCAATCTGTAAGCTTATCTCATGTATTCAGGGCCACAGAAATATCATGAAATCTATTATTTGCTCAATTAAAACAGCTCGAATTTGAGACAGTAAGTTCTTCTGAAGGATGTCTAATAAACATTCAATAGATTGAGGATTATGTAGAAAATTACCTAGTAAATATCAGTCAAGACTGGACAAGTGGCAAGAGCTTCCTGCAAGAGCAAGTTGCTTGCTTTGAATTACGTTGTGTAGCACCTAATGCAATGGGAGCTTGTGCTGGACTGAACTCCGAGAGGAAAGGACATGCCAAATAAATGTCACCAGTCAACAGGATGCTCATAGGAAAACTAAGAACTGAGGAAAACGAGAAGCTGAAATTCATCTGATGATTGATACATAATTTTCTTCACAACTAAAGCATCTAGTATCTAAGAGGAGGAAAAAACCCTCACCTCTCTTCTTTCTTCCAGGCATCTGTTTGATGATGTATTTCCAGGTCAGCAGAGATTATTGTCAGGAGAAATGAAAAAGAGATTTCTTTTTCTCTGCATACCCAGTTCCTGTGATGATGAGAGTCTAACCACACAAAATCCCCATCCAACTTACTATGCACATCGCAGTTGTGGCTTTTGACCTTTTTATTACAGCCCTTGTATTTGCTAGAAGGTATTCAGATGTGTTTTGTGGCATACATGTGGAATTGGAAGCCTACAGCGTGAAAGCCAATGAACTGGGTTTGATGGTGTCTTCCATTTTTTTTGTGCCTGTGTCACCTGTTTTCTAGAGTGATTAGGGACAAAAGTCCCTTTCCATCACTGCAGGTTTTTGCAAGGTATGGGAGTTGTGTATGAGATACAATCTGTCCCTCAGGGCTCAACCCACACAGTCTACAGAGAAGCCCAATTACACTCCTTGCTTTAACTAGCACTGTCACACCCTGTCACACCCTCCCCACCCGCTTTCTTCCTTTTCTGTTCTCCTCCTCTCCCCTCCTGTCAGTTTGACCTCATCATTATTCTCTGTAGGTGCTCTCTTGGGTGTGGTTAGGTGTCCACTCGTTCAGAAACCCTGCTTTTTAGTGCTGTGGAGAAGATGTGGTAGAACCCTTGCTCTCCTGTTAGACCCATGGCTCTGCTCCCCCTGGCTTTCCAAGGGACAGCCAGTGGGCTGCGAAAGCCATGCCTCATTCACAGATACTTACCCGTCTTCATGGAAAGAAGCTGTGTTCTTGGGTCTGGTCTTAAAATCCACCAAATTCTTTCTGCCAGGGAATTCATTGCCTGAACTTTTCTTAGTGAAGCACATCTTGTCCTTCACCTCTGCCCAGAATTTCCACGCAGGTTTCATCACCCCCATGGAGATGCCTGCAGGATGTATTGCGTTCACTCAGAGATATTAGTGGTGATAGACTCAATAGCAGAGTGCTCTGCAAGGCTGCTCTTTGAAGCCAATATTCTGGGAGAATGTTGTAATAGTTGAGCACTAGACTCTTTGCCAGTACCAGCATAGCTGTTTAGGTCTAGTTTAGAGCCAGAGCTGCATGGCACAACACTACACAGGAGCCGATACTCATACTCTGCTCTCATTCTTGGCTCCAGTGCTCCTGGAGGGTCTCTGACCTATACTCCATTCAGTCTTATTGTGATCGGTAGCTAGGATTTGAACAGGTCCAGAATTGGTTGGAAAAATGAGTATGAATCACAGAGCACAGATCTGAGATGCCTTAGGAGAGAGGCTGTGGCTTGTTGTACCTGCAGACGGAGCTTTCCTGTGATTTCTGTGCTGAGCACTATTATAGCATTAGAGGTAACTGAGGCACGGGTTACCCTGGTCAGGGAAGTGTCAGAAAAAGAGGCAGGATGCTCTATATAGCTTAGAAGAAAAGGATAAATACAGATAGTATCCCCTTTCCCATACTGCTGGGAAAGGGGATGAGGCAGCTGTTTGTGACGGGTGCGAGGTGTCTGCTCTACCAAGCGCAGGGCAGGCAGTGCCTGTCACCCTCTGTCCTTATCGCCTATGGGTGTCTCTGCCCCTCCGCCTGTTGCAGCAGTGTGCTGGTAGATGAGTTCAGGGGCCTCCTGCCCTATGTGTCTGTGTAACTAAGGACCTCAAACCACTTCTAGCTTTGACGGTTCCCTGCCTCAATCTTTGTCCCACAGTTAACAGAGAAAGACCCTGAGCTGGGTGCATTCTCAATGTGAGTGATGGCGGTGGCTGCCAGGACAGGTGTGAGGGCAGATGGCATGGAGCAAGGTGGGCCACAGCACTATCCTTCCTCTGAGATACCATCCTGGAGATGAGATAACTCTGAAAAGATGCTTGCACTTTAAAGGAATTTGCCTCCTAGTTGGAGGGACCTGAACTCATCTCTTTTCCCAGTATGGAAAGATTAATAGGTTCCCATGCTAATTACAGGGAGTTGAGATGGTGGCTTAGCTACACAGGCCACTCCATTCATTTGGATAATTCATGGGTATTTATGCAAGACATAATCCACCCCAAGGGTTCAACTTGCTCTGTATACAGACAAGCACACAACAGACTTCCAGCTCTCCTTCGCCATTTGCCTGTGGTGGAGCAGCCCCACTCCTTGTTATCTTTTACATTGCTTCATTTTCCTCCCCTTCTTTTCTGTCAGTTTTCTCCCCTTTTCTAGACAGCCCAACACCAGATTTTTGTCTGTGCTCAACTGCAGTGTGATTAGCAAAATGCCCTCATCAGGTCCCTCCTTGCTTTGGTATGAACTTTGTTTTGTTTCATTTTGTTGTGCTGCTGCTGTGCCAGAGAGCAGACTGCCATATAATGCTCTGTTTCATTGAAACAGTGCTGAAGGGGGTAATGAATTATATTAATTATCCCCACATTTGCTGGAATAGACATATACATTGATCTGCTTACATACCTAAGCAGTGCCCAGCCATGCAGTTCCCTGTGACTTGCCTAAGCTTTCACTCAGCTTGGAGACCCACAGCCTAAATAGAGCTCTGTGATGTTTATAATGCCTCCCTTTTCATAAATCTCTACACCTTCATTTCTTTCTATGGACTTTTCCACCTTGTGAGGTGTGACTGAAGGATGTTTAGAGTTGGAGATGGGAACTCCTGAGTTACCAGTATTTTTTTTTCCTCCCCAATGAATTACAGCAGGGCCTTGGGGCAGTCACTTAATTCTAATTGACTTCCTGAAGCATCTGAATCCAGATGCTGGGACCTAGAAGTGCAGAAGTATTTTTCCGAAGGTGCTGAGCGGTTTGGTTTGGACTGATATCAGCAGTTGTTGATGTCTGTGTTTCTGGAAAGGAGGTCACTTCTGTTTAAAGAATCTAAACCCGGACTCTGGAGACTACCTGGAGGCACTCAGCATTGAAAGACATTGGTTTAGTAAACACAGCTTTTGTGCAGGTTTTTTTCGAGAGTCTAGATATGGATTTAAGCTTACCAAGTTAGCCTTGTCTGCATCAAATATTGCTTTAAAAAAGCCCTGTAGGAAAAGGGCTAGTGTGCAGTTCCTCCTCTCTCTTGGTGTGTTTGTGCTTCAGGCAGTGGAGCATCCCTCCACAATGCAGTCAACCTCCAGTGTGATCGCTCCTCATCAGCTCTGCCCTGCGGTGCAGACATCAGCTCTGTCATTTCCCCATCTTGACCTGAATTTGCAGTACCTCTTAGAAGGTTTCCATCTCCCCTCCTTTGTTCTTTGTGTTTGGTTTGGGGACTCTTTTTCCTCCCTTTACACCTGCTTTTTTCTACTGCTCCTTTGCAATTTTTATGCTCTCTGATATTTATGATCTATCTCCCTGATCAGTATGTGAACCCAGTGCATTTGAATTCAAGTCCTGATTTTTAATTTATTAAATAAGGGGGTGGAAGGTGAAGGTCTGTGGGTGAGCAAAACTAGCTTGTCGAGTCTTAATAAGCATGGAAGTAGATGCTGTCTGCTCTGGGCTGGTCGTCTTATTTGCAGAGCCTGAAATTCTCGAGAGAAGAATTAGGCAATGAAATGCTTCCTCCATTGAGGCCACCAACACAGGGAGGAGTCTTGTAGTGAGTTGTCTGCTGCTTCAATCTCACTGTCGTAGGCAGACAACTGAGAACATCGTGTTATTGGGACGCTCGAGAAAACAAGGATGCTATTGCTGTAAAGATGAAAAAATGCAAGCTCTCAAATCTCACCCAGCCAAGCTGGGTGTCTGGGGGAGTTGAATGGAGTTATCTAGGGTCCTGCTGAACTTTCATTTCAAAAAATGGTGAGCTGAGTAATGGATGTATGGATGATTTGTATGGGAAAATAAAAAAAAACAAACTAATTAGAGCTGAGGGAAAGAGGGCCAAGGATGACACTGCTTAAAGCATAATAGGAAGGCAGCGGGGGAATGTGTGTGCTCCAGGGACAGTGAGACTTGGACTAACACCAGATCGTCGTAATTAACGTGTGTGGTGCAGGGCCCAGCTAGCAGGTTTCCCCGCGCTGCATGCCGTCCAGACCTGTGCTGGTATGCACAGGCGGCGGCGGTATGTTGCACTGTGTGTATTTGAGCTTACTGTGTGCCACCTTGCAGCATGAACCTCTCCTAACATACAGCAGTGATGGAGGCTCGCAGAACAAAAATTACTCTGATATGGTAGATACTGAGGCTGTTTGGTGTCTTGCAACTTTGGGGTGAGCCCAGGGAATCTCTTCTTTCAGTGCTGTCTGCTCAATAGGTGAAATTGCAGAGATAAATGGCAGTTCTGCTGGCTGGCCAGAAACAAGGTGAAAAAAATCACCTGCTAGCTCCGGCGTGGTTTTAAAAATCAGCTTTGTGATATGAAAGGCAACAGCGTAGGGACAGTGCAATAGGGAGTGCAATACCGAACCATTAGCTCTGATCCAGCACAGCTCTTAAGTATGTGTTTAACCTGAAGTCTGAGTAATCCCATTAAAATCAGTAGGGCTAATCACTGCTGTGCTATGGGCTTTGGACACGCTGAACAAGATTTGGGCTGTACTGCTGGGAACTGTAATGCTTACTGTTCTCACCTCCACTTTTTTTTTTTTTTTTTTTTTTTTCCAACAAGCGTGGGACTGGTGTGGGCATTGATCTTGCAGGTGTGAAAAAGGTAAAGGAAAGTCTCAGCTGGCATTTGCCTCCTAGTCCTGCTCCCACTAAAGACCTCATTCCCAGGTAACTAGGAACATGCAGGTCCCTTTCTCCAGCTTCAAGGTCAGATGTTTCAGACTCCATGACTGTCACAATGTCACAGCAATACAAGTGCCATGACAATTAAATATTCTCTTTTCATAGATAAGGGATAGGCCAGCTGGCTATTTGGACCATTCTCCATGTGTGTAAAAAAAAAAAAAATACCCCACTTCAAAATTAATCTTATCCCATAGACTTGATGATTGGGGTTAATTTTGGAGATAATTCAAAAGTCCTAGCGTTATCATAAAGCTTTATACAAAAAATAGGCAGCGTAAGTTGTTATTGATAAATAGATATGAACAAAGCTGGAAATGGGCAGTTGTATGTGGTTGAAGAGAAACAGTATCGTCATCATGTCATGAAACAGGCATGTTTTGTCTTTTTGACTGTTTAACAAAGCAAAGGAATACAGTTTAAAGGAAACCTGTGTGACTATGGGAAAGACTACAAAGGAACCGAGAAGGCTGTGTGTACACAATATAGTTAAACATTTTGCTTAGAAAGTTGGGAGGAGATCACCATAGCAGTAAATATTTTCATTTTATGTTTTGTGACTTCTTAGGTGAAGATAAGTCATAGCTGATAAACAGTCAGAATTGCCACTCTGGGTTAGACTCCCTGCTGCTGCTCGGGGATGACTGAGAGTGCGTGTAGCAGTGCAAAGCACAGTGTTCCCTCCACTAGAAAAATCTTCAAAGGTTTAAGGTTTCTTCAGCCAGAAGCTGAAGGGATTGAATCCAAGTGACCATATTTAGTAGCCACTGTCAAATCTATTTTTGTGAATTTGTCTAATTATTTTTTAAATGAATGTCTACTTTTCGGCATACACCACCCTGTGGCAGTGAGTTCCACAACATTTTGATATTTGTCAAAAAAGGTACTTTTTGTCCCCTTTGCCTGCTACCTCATGGTCTCATTGTGTTTCTTTGACCCTGTGTTGCGAGGAATGATCATTTACTCATCCTTTTCATTACTGATCATGATTTTATTTATTTCTCTATCAAAACGCTTTTTGGCTGCCTTTTTCTTTGCTGGAGAGTCCCAGTTATTAAGTCTCTTTTAATGATTTAGTAATGATTGAATGCATTTTCAATTAAACACAATACTTCCTAATGAAGTAATTTGCTCATTAATGCCTTTAATTCACCAGTGGGGGAGTTGAGATTTGTATGGATTTTTTATGAACTATGGAAGGAATATGGAAGGAATTAATGCATAAGGTACATGCAGTATCAGAGTGTGTGAAATCTGAAGCGAAGAGATTTTTTTCGTGCCCAAGGAGGGATAATGATATGACACTAAACTATGGGTGGATAGAAAACAGAAAAACTCAGCATGCTTTTTTTAAATTAATGGTAAAGGAGGAAAAAATACAATTAATGTACCCAAATTTATTTAAGAAGTAGCTATTCATAATGGAATCTTTGATGTGAATCAAATGGAATATACATTTTGTCTGATTTTGCAGGATGGATGGCAGAGCTAGGTAGGAAACTCTGAAACCAGAAATATAGAGTGGGCAGAAAAGGGAGAAGGAATGCACGGGTGATATTTTGAAAGCAAAAGATATGGTCTGTGTAACTCCATTATATTTAAGGGGATTTGCATGTTCAAATTATGGGGCTGCAATTTAGTTAGCGTCTATCAGAGTAGCAGAGCTGAGACTGGGGAATTGAGGGAAAGGAAGGTACTTTGCACATTGAGTGAAGTGGTGGCTAGTTTACACGAGAGACCACTGGCTGATGTAAACCCGAGTGTAATCTGTACTGAATGTGGGCCTATCTTTATACCCTTGTTTCACGCACAGCAGTAATAACAAATACAAGAAGCGATAACCTGAAAATACTACTTATTTACTTTCCTTTACTCTGGTGTGGATAATAATGGCTGCTGTCCTCCCAGCACGTACCTCCTTTGGGGCAGGCAGCCTCACTGCCTCAGGCTGACGGGGATGACATCGGGAGCTGCGTTCATGGTGCTATGCCCGCGGTCTGCTGAAACACCCGATTCCTTGAAATGAATGGTTGGACTCAGCTAGTGCAAATGCCTGAAACCTCAGTGCGATAAAAGCAGCAAAATCAATGTGGCAACATAAAACATGGTCCATTTAGATTTAAACATTTCAGTCAGTTTCAATTAATCTTATAGACTGTAGTGAAATAGTAATTTTCATCTTTCTTGTATGACATTTATTATTACCCTGACATTTTTCATCGTTATTATACCAAGCACCTTTACCTGAAGAAAACAAAATGTTTTGCTCATGTTGAAGGGAAGTATGTTGGAATTTACAACATTCAGGGAAGTAAGAGAAATAAATTTTCTTCATTTTATTCTGAATGAAAGCAAATCTGGAAATGCAAGAATTTCCGGTGGCATGCATGTATTTATTATAGGTATCTTGTGTTTATTATTACTGCTGTGCATGTCTTATTTCTTTTCAGCTCTTGGAGATGTGGCTGGCCTGGCTAGATGCTACTAAGCAGGGAGAACCAGCCAGCCCATGCAGTGCTGAGCCCTTGGCCTCTTTTGCCCTTTGGGATGCCTGTCTTGTTTTCCAGATTTGGTGCCCTTCTTTCAATGGTGACAGAAAATCAAAACTCTCAGAGGGGACAGCAAAAGCCTCTGCGCTTGGGATTCTACTGCTGGCAAACCCAGAAGTCAGTCTTTACTAACATGATGCAGATCTGGGCTCAGATTTTGGTTGCAGACAAGTCAGTTTGACCAGAAATATGCTAGGGTGACCTCGCAGCTCAGACACGGGGCAGCAGTGGGTGCAGCAATCTCTCCCCCTTGGCGCATAGGCAGTGTAGTGGGACCCTCCAAAGGTAATTGTAGTTTTAGGAAATTAAGAGGTTTAAAGGTAAAAGCAGTGAGGAGAATGAAAAATTGTCATGTGTTGTGGATCTGCTCTAACATGTGATGTGGGATCATAAAGTTGGGGACTACAGGGCTAGGGAAATCCATATTCCTTGGATGTGGCATTGCCATTGACTTCAGTGGGAGAAGGAGCTGCCTTCTGCAGCATGTGGAAGACTGAAGGGACTCCCAACAGCAAAAATACTACAAAAGTCACTAATGGCGATAAGCGTTATGTTTCAGATTGCGAAACTATCCCCATCAAAAGACTGTCCTTTAAAATTTGCAGAGCATTTACAGCTTTCCTTCGGTAACGTTTCATAGCTAGTGCTTACATTGTGTACTAACGTAGTTGACGTGCTGGATAAATCTCAGCCAAGGGAGGGACAGGTAGTTACAAACATCTCCTGAAGCATCGAAGGGAGTCAGGAGCCAGCTTCCTTCCTGGCTGTCCTTGCAGTGGCGTACAGGCTGACACAGGTAATGAATTTGTGTGTGTGGGCAGAGCAGCCTGTGTGGCTCCGTGGAGTCACATCTCCTTACCGCGAGCAGGAGGATGGAGCAGGGAGCGCATTAATCTCTTGACTCGCCTTCTCATCAGTAAATTCCTTCCTTTGCAGGGTGAGTGGGAATTACAGGAAAGAGCTCTGAGGCTACACGATGTTTGTCTGGGGCTTGGACTCCCAAATCAGCCATGCTTCCTGCATGGTGCCTTAGGCTCTGGCTCTGCTCTGATCTCAGGCACACCAGCCAAAGGCAGCATAGTCAGAAGCTGAGCTTCCTGTGGCTGCGCTGCTTCTATTAAATTAAGCTGTTGGCCTCTGTGGCCCCTGAAAGACAGACCTGTCACACCAGCCTGGCCACTCTGTTCTTGGTTTGGTGGGGCCAGCGCATAAAAAAGGCAGTGTGCACAGTGTAGCTTCTTCAGCACCATCAGCTTGCGACGCAAGAAAGCAAAGGTGGGATTCACCTCCCAGTGCCAGGCATCTGTGCAGGGGGTGCCTGCATCTGAACCAGGTCTTTAAACTTTCTTTGGAGTTGGTGGAGGTCTCATCAATGCAGGCAGCAGAGCCAATGTAACAATTCCTTTCATCCTGATATATAAGCCTGAGTGTTATTTGTGCTCTTGACACAGAGCATGGTTGTGCTAGATACTCAGGGTTAAGAACCAGCATAGGTCTAACTTACAGCAAATGGGAATTTGGCCCAGACATTTCAGATTATTCTGTGTTGTAGTCTTTCTTGAAAAACTTCCTTAATTCTCTAACGGCTGTCAGAGTCCAGGCCTCTTCCAGAAAAGTCCTCTCTGGCATCTCCACGGCTTTTGTGCCAAGAACATCATGGGGTTACATCAGTTCATGCCTGCAGTGACTCAGTGATGGATCAGGCCTCATGGTTGTAACCAGGTCCCAGCAAACTGCTCAACATCTGATGAGAGTTGGCAGAGCCTCACTGAATCTCTCAGTCGCATTGGGCCAATGATGTCTTCACAGGCATCGTGCCACCACCACGAGTAGCAGCACTTGCAAACTTCAGGTCATGCATTCCTGTCTCTCTATTTTTCAGGCTGCTTGTTTCGAAAGAAAAGAAAGAGCTGATATCATCACCTTGTTCTTACACTGTACACCTCGCTTGTGATACAGCAACTGGTTGCTTAATTGTCCACTTAGTTCAAAGTATACCACCTTTGAGTCCAATTTTAAAATTTGTTATTGCTACTTATATCTCAAGGAAGTGTCTTCCCCTGCTCTGGATTCAGCAGGATCTCTTGCATAATTGTCTCTGTAAACATCTCACATCTCTCCAGAGAAGAACAGTGCTTCCCAAACTCCCAGACCCATCCTTGTGTTTCCCACTCTGCTGTCTAGTTAGGAGTTACACAGATTTTGCTGCTCCAGGTCTCCTAAGAGACATGAGCTCAGTTCCTGGCCCTGGTTGTTGTTGGTAGATGTGGATGGCATAGCTGTTTCCCTCCTAGCTCCTACCTGTCTCACTTCATTGTGGTTATGTTATGTTCTCCATCCTGGACCTCATGGCTTTCCAGGTCTTTGAAGCTGCATTTTGGTGGAGACATTGATAAAGTGAAGTCTGTGATGTGCATTTTTGGATTGGGGCGTGGGTCAATTTCCTGCATGGCAATGAGGATGCAGGAGAACAGAAGGAAGATGAGAGGAAAATGCCAGCGTGTGCAAAACACCATTTTGCAGGGATGTAATTGGAGATCTCAAAGGGTAAACGTCCCAGACGCATCAAGGGATATTCACACAAGGATGCTTCCAGATTAAAGTGCCCTGCTCTAAAGTTTCCCTCATGGGCAGCAGACTTAATTACACCTTTAGAGTGGTGTATGTTTTGTCCTTTGGCCCCAACACCAGAAGGACTGCCTGTCCTTCTGGACAAGAGAGATCTTTTACTCTCCTTGGTGCTCTGTGGTTACTGGGAACTGGCTCAGCCTGCCATGTAACTCCCCGTGGCCTAGGGGATGCAGTGAGTACTGGGGGAGCTTCCCACAGCAGGCAGAGCTCTAGCCTTCTCCTCTGGCAGGATATCTATCTCCTTTAATTTTCTAGGGCAATTCTCTGCTGAGGTATACAAGAGAATCACAACAACACTCAAAATGGATGCCTCTGACTTTGCAGGTCTCAGCAGTCCTCTGTGCCAGTTGCTATCTGGCTCAAAGCAGTGGGAACTCCCGTGCTAAACCATAAGCTTTTGCATTTTGACCCAAAAATGCAGTACACACTCATAGGCTCTGACCAACCATGCTGAGGAAAGCTTAGGAAAGTCAAGTTTCCTTCAAGGAGACTGACAGCCATGTACTCCACCTAGCACTGCCATCCCCGTTGGGAACATCTGGTTTTTGACCACTGCTATAATTAATAAATGTAGTACAAATGTGGTACAGTGTCCTTGTTGGAGGGGTTAGAGATAAAGCTGTGCCTGGGCAAGAGTCACAGGTTGTCTTTGGAGACTAAAGAGCAAGGTAATCAATTACCACAAGCCTGCCTGCGGGCCTTTTCTTAATCTGGCTCCTTTCCATAGTAGAAATAATAGCAATGTTCTTTGCCAGGTAATTTTCCAAATGGTTATTTTAAATAATATGTTGCTGTGATCCGGCAAAAGAGTTTTGAGATTTATTAGAGCGTTTGTCACTGAGAGGAAAAGCAGTTGGTGAACTCTGTGGGTTGGCAGTAAGCAGCACGGGGCAAGTGGCACATAAAATACTAAAGTCTCTAATTGCTCAGGTCCGCTCTGTGTTTGTAGAAATGGGAGACAGGGACATACATCTCACCCCTCAGAGCTGGCTGCCAGCATCACAGGTCACCAAGCAGATGGTATGGGAGCTGCTCTGACATGGCAGGAGACATGGAGCGGGTGGTGGTGATAGATTGCTCCTCTCCCTTCCCTGGGCAGGTCTGCACAAAAAGCAAAGGAGGTTGTCTGGTCCTGGATCCATTGCCCCTTCCTGTGGTAAAAGCTGAGACAGAGCCCTGTTTTAACAAGCTGGCTTGAAACTGAAGCTTGCGGCTTTGCATAGGAACTGATCCAACCAAGTGCTGGAGAACATGCTCTATGGGTGCTTCAGGTTACTCTGGCTGTGTGCCTGCTTTTATTTATTTACTAAAGGGCAGAATTAGGATATCATAAACCTAGGGTGCTTTTGTTGTTTCTTGCCTGTTTCCACCCATTTCAGGGTGGGGTGGGGAATCTGCAGCTGCTTTGGGACTAACAGGTATCTTATAAACAAAGAGCTTGGCCCTTTTTTCTATTAAATAGCCCTTCATGGCTTTGTCAGTATTGAGGAGGGGCTTCTAGTGGGATCTGGCAGATAGTGCTGCCAGGGTGGAGTAAAACAACCTCAGTGAAAGTGAGAATCAAGCCCATGGTTTAGGAAGAGAAAATAGCATATACTGATAGAAACACAGGCAAAAAAGTGCACGTCCACATTATAATAATGGCATTTTCTTTCTCCTCCTTCCTCTAGGTTATCTTGCACCCCGAAACCTTCCTAGTGCAGGCTTCTTCCCGTTCCTGCAAACCGTGCTGTGTGATGCAGATGCCAGATGTAAAGGCACACCGTACACACCAGAAGATCTGCTGCCAAGATTTAATGACATCTCATCTCTCAGACTGTAAGGGAATCTGAATATATCTGGGTGTTACAAGCTGTAAAGCAAAACTTGCTTTGAGGTGGAGGGAGCAGCCATGCACGTGTGTATGTGTAAGTGTGTCCATAACAGATATATCATCTCAGACACCTGTTATAACAGTCTCAGATATCTGAACACTTAGAAATGAGAATATAGGCTGCAACATGGAACACTTTAAAAATGTTCATATTAGGGACAGCTATCAGTAACGTGTCAATTGATCCAGGCTTGATAGTAGAAAAGAATTTTACTCCCTGAGAAAAATGCTTCTGCTCACCCAGATCAGAGCAAAGAAACTTTTCTTGCATGATTGTGGGTCAGGTCCTGCAGGGTGTCAGTGGATAAGACTTAGACCAAGAGCAGCCCAGTGTGCTGATCTGCCACTGTGGCGATTGGTTCAGGACGCTTTGGGTGGAAGTGGCAAATGTTCCCCAACAGCTCTAGTTTGAGGTACACTTCTTCTGGAGCAACTGCTCTTTCAGTAGATCCTCCAGGTGCCAACCAGAATGGGTGTCCTCTCTGCAAGCCATCAAACACATCAGGAAACAGATGAAAATGAAGAAACAATTTTTGTCCACAAAAGTGTGTAGATTTGCAGTGTGGAGCTGGCTGGGCATGTTTTGTTGGAATGTTGGTTTGTTGAAATTGAAATGTTCAGTGGAGACATTTCATTGATGTTTCAGTGGAAGCCAAGTAGCATTTGCTTTGAGATATGCCAGCCAGGGTTGTTTCTACCTCTTGGCTGCCCGGTTCTGGCACACCCATGGGGAACAGGCTACTCTGAGGGCTGGCTGGTTAATGGAGAGTGAAAATCTGGGCATCTTGCATACAAGGTCCCTGGTTGCTCATCTTTGCTTTCAGGTGAGAGGCTGCTCCATAGAGGTTATGTCAGAGCTTCAAAATCCCTCTTGGTCAGAGCTTGAGAGTCTGAAGAGTCTGAAGCCCCATGCCTTCTGCCAGAGGGCCCATCAGGCAGGATGGGGGATCCTGGGGTTGTGGCTCCTCAAGGGTCCTCCTTAGCCAATGCAGAGGGATGGGCATTTCCCGGGCCAAGTCAACGGTCAGGATCTCTCCATTGGTTAGAAGGAGTCCAGATGACTGAAGTTATGCAAGGTGAATCCTAATCAGATTCAAGGTCACACAGCAGAAGAGGGCAGAGTTGCACAGAGACTGGATGCCTGGATTCACAGCTTCACTCGTTTCCTCAGTGTCATTGTTTTTCCCTGGGCATGTTAAACAATGGTTAATTTGGGGTATTGAAATGAAGAAATGAGAACTTCTAGTGCCAAAGCTGGAGGTCTTCCATGGGTTTCAATAGCTACAAATCCTCCTTGCTTTCTGTTTTTGGTTTCTGTACAGCTGTTTAGGAAATAACTGTTTTTTCCTGCCAACTGAAAATCAAAGGATTTGGCCAAACTATAGCTCAAGTCACATGAGTCATTAATAAGCGTCTTGACCACTATTGATGCTAAAAGTTGGCTATGTGAAGTATCACACAACTATGTGGGTATACCTACCCTTGTGTGGTCAATGTCAGCCTTAGAAATATATTATATTCTACAAGAAAAAACACCAGCTATTAAATAGCCGCAGCAAAACTAGCAGGATACAGAAGAGTATAAAACCTCAGCAGAAGGTTGCCTGAGTAGGGGAAAGCTCCAGAAGCCAACATGAATAGATGCAGCTCTGCCTCAGGAGCAGAATCACCATGGGTGAGTTTCTCACAAAGGCACAGAATTTGAGCTGTGACCCTTCACTGTCTGGATATATTATTGTGTAATATTCTAGAGTGTGTAATATTCAGCTAATCCAGACTGCTTTTTTCCCCTCCCATTGTGCAACTCATTGAAGCTCTTATTAAACTGTTTTATAACTTGCCCTAAAACTGTGTCTTACTAGTGGCTGGCAGAGAAAATGCATGAGGTTCTCATCTTTGATTCTGTTCCTTAGAAGCATTCACCAAGGTGTGCAAGACATGGTTGCTTGAGATTTCCCTTAATCAAAGGGAACTAAGTACAAAAACTGAGCTCAACACCAATATCTTCCACCCTTTCTTTTCCCCTATCCTGAAACGTTTGGGAATGATGAATTAAGGTCCTGATGTCTTGAAGGATTTCTTGGTAGGGGCATGCAACCTGCTGTTCCAGCTTAGAACTGTTCCAGCTTACATCAAGGCCTCTCTGTTCAGTCCGAGCGTCATTAACATTGCCGTGAAGTTCTGCACTGTTTCTTCTGCTGAGCCTATGGTGGTGGAGGACAGAGTAGGACTTGATACAATGAGGCCTTCTTTCCAGAAGTAGGAATTTGTTTAAGATTAGACCAAATACATATGTTGACAGGCTTTGCCTGTCCTTGGTGTCCCTGCAGAGCGGGCATGAATGCGGTCCACTCCATTTGTTTCGTGTCTGAGAGCACTACAGTGTGCTTCCCCAAAACACATGCCAGGCCTCTAGAAGGAACAAGACTTTTTCACAACCCAGATTTCAACACACCTGACATGAAATCCAGCTATAGACTCATTCTGAGTCACACAGTAGTTAAGTGTAAGCTTAATCATAAGAAACTCTGTGAGTTGTTAGAGGTGTCGTCTTTTTTCTTCTTCTTTTTTTTTTTTTCCCTTCCTTCCCCCAGTAAGCGGAGGAACTCATCCAGTGTGGCCAAGGACAACCATGCATCACCATGGAGTGCCGAGATTCATAAAAGCAGGAACGCTTCACTGGGTAGGTTATTCACTGCTGTGCAAAGTTCTGGTCTTTAAAGGCTGACCTTTTGAAGCTCTCTGGACAGAGATGCAATTCTTAGAGCACTGCGAAAATGATTTATGTGTTCTATACAAGCACGTGACCATGGCCATGACATTAGTGTAAATTCTTGGGAATAATTACAAGTAACTGTCTGTAGAAAAGACTTTTGGAATTTGGCCAAGAAACCAGGATTAAATTGTTGTGCTTCACAGGAGCAATGTGAGATCGCAGACTGTTTGGACGTTAATTAAAGACCTGGCCATTTATGGAATATTGCCCTTTTACTGCCCACAAATTGTCCATAAACAGCTTGTGATTTTTTTTCAAATTTATTTCTGATTCAGTTATCCAGCAAATGAGTCGTCTTCTCTGCCACAGTGGATATTTATTGTTGGTGATGTTCTCCTCTGACGTGCTACTCTTTCCTGAAGGAACTTTCAGACTTAAATTTTCCATAAAATCATTACAATTATTATTTATTGATGGTAATGGCTAGTACTATCCACAAGCCATCATGATGGATAGTCCTTTCTCCAGGGAGCTCACGATCAAATGAATGATTACAGATTTGCATTCTGTGACTGTTCTGCTCCAGCCATTCACTGTTCCAATTAGCATTCCTGCCAATGCACTCACTCTTTGGTGTACAGGCAGAAAAAGGCAGAATGCAAAAGGGACTGAATGCAGAGGCATGGGGGGGAAAAAATAAAATCAATTAATAGTTATGGGAACTTATCAACTCATGTTGATGACCATGGATGGTCAGGAAGGAACTCAGCTCTACATCGTCTTTTAAAAAATAAAATAAAAATCATAGGTCATAGCTTCTGCTGGTGTAAACTGGCATAGCTCCTTTGGTTTCAGAGAGCTGTGTTGTTTGAGAGTGCAGTTCAGTGCAAATGTTGGCTTTGGTGTGCATCAGCTGGACACCTGGCGGCGTGCCACCATGTATAGCAGGCAGCAGTGCTCCAAATCTGTGTTGGAGCTGTTTCTGAATACCAAGTACCACCCACTGGTGCCAAAGACACCTGGAGAGTTCTCCCTTACAGGGCTATCGTCTTGAGCTGATGTGGGCTTCCTTGTAAGGCTGCCCATCTCTCTTCCTGCATGGGGGAGCTGCAGGACTGGAGAAAGGAGGTGGAAATTAAATTTGACCTGCAAGCAGATAGTTAAATGGATTTAATTTTTTAAAAAAGTTACAGAAGGAAATAATGTAATCCAGGATTTAATTACATCAGAAAAAAACTTAAGTAATTACAGGATGCCATTGGCTGTACCTTTGGAAACAGATTAACAATGATGGCATGCCCAAAGCTGTAGTCAGCTATCCTGTGTCATCGTTTGATGTAGCAAAGAGGTTAAAAGACATTAAGTATAATACAGTGTTTCATACTGTTATTGCAGGATTTGGGGATTCGGTATCTCATGGAGAAAAAACCCTTCAGAATATTTCATCACCATCCAACTTGACTTCCAGCATCAACATGTTCAACAAAATCCTCAATTTTGGGAAGGTAAGTCTGTATTTGCATAATAGCCGAGTGTGAGCATTTATGTATAGTCATATTTAAAGAGTTAGAAGCTCAAAGTACCAACATACGGCTTTTATTGCTTTTGGATCTCCCCTATTATGTGAATGTGCTTTATTTTGGGAAGAGGAAGACAGTTATTGTGGGTGGACTTTTAAGCTCTGTGGTAAATTTATTATCTTCTAAGCAGAAACCAATAAACCAGACACCTTGGGACATAATACCATGAACTACCAAATATGGCCACACACAATACCCTGAGATATTTTGCTCAAAACTTGTGTGTGTTTAGAGTGTGTTTTCTTTCACATGAAATTAAAGATATGGTGTTACGGGCTTTGTCATTGAATTCATTATTTGCCCACAGCACTCTTGCAGTGGCATCAGAAGGACTGTGTGTTTATTATGTAGGTATTGACTATGTATAGGAACAACTCCTTTCTAACAGAAACTTGGTACCATGTAATGGACACCAGTATGCTTATGTTTTGTATTAAGGCCTACAAACACTTAGGCACACCTTTATCTACATGAGGAGTTTGAGGGATTTCAGTGACACTGTTCACCTGTTAGAATTCTGTATGTGTATAAGTGCTTGTAATGACAGTGCTTTTCAGGTGTCACTACTACCCCGTAAAAAAAGTCTCATCACTGCATTTAAAACTTTCCCAAATAGAGTACTGCTTTAAAGCTGCCTTTAACATTACATCTTACTTTTAGAGCCAGACCCAATATTCAACTGCAGCAAATCTCAAAGTCATTCTGTGTGAGGTCTTGTCGCGATACATAGCACGTCCCAGTCTCACTGAAGAGAAGATGGCAGCCAATATCCACCAGAGATTCTGCTTTACCAACTCATCGCTTTTAGAGTCGTTTACCCAAGAGTTCAGAAGTCAGTTCTCTCAGGTGAGTGCCCGAGACCTTTCCTGATGTCTGCAGCTAGTAACTGTGTTAGTTCACACACGTTATTGCAGTGTTTGGGAGATAGAACGTGACCCCACCTGGCTAGGACTTGCTCATCTCTATACCAAAATGCATACAGTGCATGATGAGGCTGAGCTAATCCTTGTGAATGGGATTAGCCCAAAGACCTTGGAGCTGAGTACACAGCTTGGAAAGGCAAGGACATCCAGCCATCAGCTAGTGGCCACTAAGGGTTCTCACCATACCTAGGTCTTGCTTCTCCTCTTTATTTGCGCTGCTGCAGCAACAGGTAGATAGGACAGTGTGAGGATGTGGTGTAATATTTAAAGCTAGGGGAGGCAATAAATTTAATCGTGTATTACCTCAGCTGTATAACTTCATCCAATAACTCCTGCATCTGATCCAACAATTCATGACTGAAGCAGTACTTGCCTTTGGGAAAGCTATATAATTAAAGCAAATGAATCCTTTAAAGGTAATGCCTTCTTTTTGCCAGGGTGAGGACTGATATTCATTTTTCTTGTATTCCTTTGGACTGTTTGGGACATTGTGAATCGTAGGGCTTGTCTAAACAGAGAATTTATTGTACAATCTGAGGTGTGAAGGTAAAGCACAGTCATTCTCTCAGTTATTGCCTGTCACTAGAGTAATTTGAATGTATTGTTTGTAGAGATGTGTACAAGTGCAGTGCAAGCTGAAAAACATGAAAAGACCCACTGGCAACAAGCGTTCTTGTTCTTAAATAATTTCTTGCATTGTTATTTGTTAAGGTGCAACACAACTCACAGTACCAGGCAGCATTCGTCAATGAAATGGTCTCGTTTCTAATGCTCATCTCCCAAGTGCAGAATGATACCTCCCTGTGGCATCTCCTTTTGCTGGCCCCAGATGTGTTTCAGAGCAGCATGCAACTGCAAGGCATAACTGATTTCCTTCAGAATCCAAGCAGGTAAAAATAGAGAAAATGCCAGGAGAGGCACTGAAAGTTGGTGGGTTTGTGTATTGAACTCTAAAGACACCAATTCTCATCTTGAAGAAAGGATGTTAGCTTAAAAGCACGATTTATTTGGGGATGATATGACTCCATAATAAGGCATCTCTAAAGGTCTCTATGAACAGTAAGCGGTGTTTTGATTTTTCAATGACTCTTGTGTCACTTTTTAAATGGGAGATTGATATGGACTCTTAGTTTTCTTCCAGCCTGCGTAAGAGGCACTGTCAATGCCCATGTGCTGATAGAAAAAGTGGTGGGTAACCTGCCTTTGGTTGAAGAAAAGCCCTCCTGGCTGGGTAGTTGTTCTGCTAAAGAAAGCAGCTGGCTGCTTCTTTCCAGAAAAGCATAGAGCCAAATTTGAGTTGCTTTGGAACACCTCAAGCATTTGTAGGGGAGCCATAAATTCTTTTTTTTTTTTTTAATTGATTACCTGATTTACTGCTGTTTTACCTTTCAAGATTGGTCCCAAGAAAGAGAAGAGAGGGAGCCTGGTTTTTAGCTTATGAGTCTTTGAATATGTCTGACTTTAAGAAGAAAGTACCAGTTATGTTCTTGCTCAATGGTTATATGAAAACCAGAGCTGGCTTAACTGCATTAATTAACTGTCCTGAAATATTTGATGTTGTATGCAGCTAGGACAATAAAAACTCTTCTAAAAAGGGCTTAGCCTTGAAATCCCTTTCCTGGTCTGTAGTTGGGCTAAACTCTGACTGATCTGTAGAAGACTTGAGTTACTCAAGAGATTAGGAGACTCTGTTCCAAATCATCTACCGGATATGTGACTGACACTGCTATAAATTATTCTGAATAGTCCACTTGTTACAGCACATGGAGGACAGCAAGCAACTGAGTGTCTTCAGACTTTTTTTTTTTTCTTGGATACATGAGCAGTTGGGTAAAGATGCCAAAAGAGGTTGTAGAAACTTTGCCACTTTGATTACATCCAGGCTTAGAGGGACTCATTTTTCATCACTGGCACGTTGCCGAGGCACTTAAAAACCTGTACATTTAATATCTAGGTAATTTGCCATACTGCATTGTGAGAACTATTTGTAAGTTGTAATGTCCTTATCCTTTAAGGAGTCAGTAGCAGTGTGGCAAGAATTTTAATTTTATTCAGAACTGTTTTGTCCATGCTGCTGTTTCAGTCACGGGATTATTGCATTTGTTTGCATTTACTGGCTTGCAGAATCAAGCCTGAGAGAATCAAGCACTGTTTGAGTCCCCAGGAAGAATTAATATTTACTGTGCTGCTCTGCTTTGCTCTACAGCTGCAGAGCTGGGCAAAGTTATCATAGGCACAACAAAGAGGCACATAGAACTTCATCACCAGAACTGTGCAGTGCTTTTATGCCTAGCGTCTGGCAGTGTAAGTGCATGAGTAAAGAGTTATTGCGAAGAGATTGCACAAATAGTATTTTTAATGATGCTTACAAAAGCACATCTTAGCAAGCCTGGCCATGTCTTTTACTCAGGCAGTACTGACCTCCTAAAGAAATGCTGTACAGGGAATTTTTTTGTAGTATAAAGTCGTCGTTTAACCCCAGTCGGCAACTAAGCACCACACAGCTGCTCGCTTACTCCCCCTCAGTGGGATGGGGGAGAGAATCAGATGAGTAAAGGTGACAAAACTCGTGGGCTGAGATAAAGACAGTTTAATAGGTCAAGAAAAAGCCGCGCGCACAAGCAAAGCAAGACAAGGAATTCATTCACTACTTCCCATTGGCAGGCAGATGTTCAGCCATCTCCAGGAAAGCAGGGCTCCATCATGTGTAACGGTTACTTGGGAAGACAAAACGCCATCACTCTGAACGTCCCCCCCTTCCTCCTTCTTCCCCCAGCTTTATATGCTGCGCACGCCGTCATACGGTGTGGGATATCCCTTTGGTCAGCTGGGGTCAGCTGTCGCGGCTGTGTCCCCTCCCAGCTTCTCATGCACCCCCAGCCTCCTCGCTGGTGGGGTGGGGTGAGGAGCAGAAAAGGCCTTGACTCCATGTAAGCCCTGCTCAGCAATAGCTAAAACATCCCTGTATTATCAATACTGTTTTCAGCACAAATCCAAAACGTAGCCTCATACTGACTACTATGAAGAAAATTAACTCTATCCCAGCCAAAACCAGCACATATAAATCTGAAGATACAGAAGAAAAGAACTTTTGCTCATTGTGGCATCTGTATTAACCACATGATAAACACCACCGCTGTGAAACAGTAACTTCAAAGTCATGAATTCTATGGAAAGTTTAGGAGCAAATTGTATTACCCACACAAACCTGGTTTACAGACTGAATTCACAAATGCTCCTGTTTTTTGCTTTAAGATAGTTTGTCAGATAAGCATGTAAGCTGAACTTCTCTAAAGCCAATGTCTGCAAAAGCCCTGCAAGACTGAAATAAAAGGGCAACAACAACACTTGTTTCCATGTTTGTCACCTTCTGATCTGTATGATATGTGCCCACTTTTGGCAAGCCTCTGCCTGCCTCTTCCTTGGCTCTGTCATTGCTCAGCTAAATATGTCATTTATAGCTGCAGTTTCTTCCCCCTCTAAGACTCTTATTAACAAGCACCTCTGCAGAATGGAAATAGTGAGCACCAAGTCCACGAAGCCTGCATGGAGACATTATGTTAAATGAGGAGAAAAGAGACCCCTTGTGCTCTGTTCTCACTAGCAGTCCTTTCCCACAAATCAGTATGTATTTATTCATGCCACTGAAATCAGCTCAGCTAGGTTCTTTGTGTATCACCTGCAGAACTTCAGGCAGGCGAGAGATTGTGCATTTCACGGTGACCCTATGCCTACAGTGAAGAGCTACTCTTTATACAGGAGAAGCAAAAGGGGCTAATAATCACCATGAAGTTTTCAGTAACCTGCACACATTGAGCAGACAGTCTTTTAAATGGCTTCCTCTGTGATACAATATGCCTGATTATCAGCTTGTTCTTTCCTAAGACTGAAAAACATTCCTTGCTTCCCTGTCAGCCTGGTTATTACAGTATAAAAGAGGAAAGAAGAAGAATTGGGAATAGTAACAGTTATTTGTGATTGCTTCTTCCATCCACAGATGTTGTCCCCTAAGGATCCCTGCTCTCCCTTGAGCCTTGTCTGCTTGCTTCTTGGTTTCTTTTAGGAGGAGATTCACCTGCAGCAGTGAATCACTGGGCTGGCATATCACCTGAGTGTTTTCTGAGCCCTATTGTGAAGATTTAAGTGGTCTATGGATCTTGCATAACCCTTTGAATAAGTACATCTAATGAGTGCAGCACATATGTTTGTGCTAATATACCGCCGTGGCTTTCCCATCAAAGCCCTTTGTATTTGTATTTTGTGCTTGATCAAACAAATAATTAAAAGTAGGGGCAATGGCTTGTCTGTCAGACATTTCAAGAATGATAGGCTGTACTCCATCTGTTTCCTATTTGAACATTTGTTTTATTTCTTCTCATAAACCTGTAACCACAATTTATTTTCCTTGGGTCCCCCCCCACACTTTAGTGTTGTGCTGGCAGCTCAGAATGTCTCTGCATCGCTTGTGACTGATGATAGATTCAAAACTGTTCAGAATGCGGTTACAGATCCTCCATATTCCCTGAACTGCTTGGAGCAAGGTAAGACCCCTCCATATAGTCATATCTCTGCTGAAAACCTGTCATGCTGAGGAGAGGCAAACTGCAGGCTAATAAGTAACCATACAGATTACATACTGTTCAGGGCTCAGCATAATGAATTCTTCTTTCAACTTTTTACAAATGTGAATAAAATATCTCATTTAAAATGGAAAAGTAAAACAGCGTGGTTTTGTTAGTAGACAATGAATTAATATGAGTTTGCAGTCTCAGTGGAAATGGGGAGCAGTAATTTTTTACCTTGATTTTTTTTTTTTTTTTGAGCGTGAGGGTGGTGTCAAAATCTGCCTCTAGTTGTGGGCTCTGTCAAACTCACCTCAGTATATTAAGCCAGGAGCTGGGGCTGGGCTGCACAACAAGCTGTATACATCAAGATTAGTTGTTCCTCTAAACCCCTGTCAGCTAACAGCAGAGGCAGAGTCCTTGACATCCACCTCTAACCAAGGTTATGTGAACGGGCGAGGGAAAGGTACAGCATCTAAATGCTACAGGGGACAGATTGGTAAATGCTCTCCATTCTCTACTTGTTTCATGGAGATTGTGAAAGTTGAGGTGGATAAGAAGAAAGCAAATTAATGCAGTGCAAGTAGGGAAAACATGGAGTTGTGGTTAGTGAGAGGACTGGACACATGGGGATACCAAGATGAGTGTAAATGGCTATGGGAGACATAAATGATGCTGCAGACAAAGCCTACGTGTGAGTAGTAAAAAAGCATTCCCAAATGAAGGGAAAGAAACAATAATAAATATTAGGCCACCTTATGCTGCATTACTGATGGCAAAGTGCTCCTAAAGCAAGAGGAGAGCTCCATTAGCACCCAGATCACAGGAGCATTGAGCTGTTCCTGAGATGGAAAGTCATTTCTATGATGGCAGGTAGCATCCTGACTTCCTTCAGAAGGCCAGGAAGAGTTACACCCCAACAGAGTATGCAAATTTCTAAACAGGATCTTGTGCCTTGGTGTAGGAGCCTAACTTCATACATGCATGTTATCCTTGACAGATTTGCCATACAGCTCTTCTCAGTTTCCAAACTAATGTGATCTTTACTAATATACTCTTTACGTGTTTGTTGTAGATAAAGAAAAAAGTTTGGTGACCAGATATATTTGTAATCCCTTTGTTAACTGGAAAGACAATTGGACTTTAGTATCTGAATTGGAGGAAGTTCTGAGGTAAGACATTAGCTAAAGGGTTATTACTAACAGTATAATTCAAAGCTATGATCTTTGCTCTAAATCACCTTACATTTCCACTTGCATTGATTTCATATTCACTAAAATGATTTTTTTTCCCCTCCAGAAAAATAAAGTCGCCAGAGATTGGTGGAAAAGACTCCAAGAGGTCCATTAATTCAGACAATTTAGAAGCCATACAAAAGTCTCTACATCGTTTAAAAGGCTTTGAGAAAAAAATGAATAGAAGTGAATTAAAAAGCTTAAATCTGTTCAGAAATTTGAAGAATGAAACATTACAGAAATTGTATGCAATTCTTGAGCTGGGAATGAATCCATATCATGATTATAAATTAAAGGAACCATATAATAAGGAAATAATTGATGAAATCTATAACTTCACATCACTGCAATTACATAGTGACTTTAATGGGACTTCCATTTTCAATATAATGACCCAGTGGAAAGAAATTCAGAGTGCTTTAAAATTAGCTGCAGTGATTTGGAATCCAGTTCTGTTAAATAATTCTAATTTTAGTACAGTGCAAACTAAGGATGCTCTCAAAATGTTGCTCTCCACTAGCATGCCATCATTTCTGGAAGACTTCAGAGACCGTTTAAATGGAATGCAAGAAATACTATCTTTGTTTTCTGATTATCTGCTTAAGCCTGTGTCTGACAGAAACTTTCCAGACCAGCTCCTAGCTCTCCAGAAGATGTTTTTTATACTGACAGACACAAACATAGGTTATCAGTATCTACTGATGCCTGTGTTTGAACTGATGCGGAAAGTAGAAAGCTCCATGGGTGAAGCCTGGTGGGATGAGTTGAATGCCTATTGGCGCACTGGGGAGAAACTGAGATCGATGAAGTGGAATAACACAGGCATCATAGCCTATGGGCAGTTTTTAGAGGTATTAAACAGCCATTTACAAAGGCTGAATAATAATTCAAATAGTGTCTTCAATGAACAATTGGATCAACTGTCAGAATTTATAACAGCCGTGTTTAAAGAGTTTGGGGAAAACTCTGAAGTAGCCAATATCTCACTAGTCACTCAAGCCATACAAAAGACCTTGCACATATTAAAAGACTTACAGCTGAATTATAATGTCAGTAAATTAAAATCTATAGATCTTTTCTTTAATTTTGACAATAAAACCTTTGAGAGCTTGTCTAAACTTCTAAGGACAGGAATGAAAATCCTTCATTATACAAGTGCCAGTGAAGCTTCCAGTGAAGAAATAATTAAGCTTGTCTATAACTTAACACATCTTCTACTGCAGGAGTTCAGCCAGTCTTCCTTACAGCACAATACTTTGCTAGAGACAAGAATTTGGGAGTTTTTGCATTTAGCCTTGAGTCCTTTCCTAGAGAACAGCAACAGTGGTTATGGGACACCCCAGAACTGCTCTGCTGAAGACGTGCTCCACATAACACTTGAGATGCTGTTTGAAAATACCACTCTAAGCGAGTCCTTAGCGGGGAGCCCCTGCAAACCCCTCTTTGATTCCGTGGGCTTGGAGAGTGTCACAATGCGCAATGACACCTTTAAAAAAATGTTCCAGCTTGCCATAACAAACCTGAAACTGTCTCCAGAGTTTGCTGCTGTCTACAAGAACAGCAGTGAACGCTTTTCCAAGGAACTGTCGTGCATCATCCAGTCTCTGCAGTTTTCTCTGCGTTTCCTTTCCAAATTAAACCTTGTCTCTGAGCTGGAAAACCCTTGGGTACAGGAGAAGGCGAGAGCTTTGACTGCTCTCACAGAGGATCTGCTGCAGAGTAATGCCTCGTGCCCCGTCCCACTCCAAGATGTGGCTGGTGTGCTCCCATCTCAGCTTTTGGACATGCTCATTCCTTTCGTGCTGAATGAAACAGTACTGAACTCCCTAAATTTCTCTGACAGCTTAGCAGGCTGGCATAAGCTGCCTGTGTTTTCCCATCTGTTACCGACTGTTTCCATGAGGAACACCAGTATATATGAACTGCTACAGGTGGGCAGAAATGCTTCCAACGAGTCTGAGTGGGGACATTTCTTGCGGCTGTGGCACGCCACTGGCAACGTGTTGATCACCAAATGGAACCTAACGGAAGTGGGTGAATATGTGAAACTCCTGGAAATTATGAAGAAAGCTCTAATTCTTGTGGACTTTGGGGTAGCTCCTGGAAAAACATTAGTACATCAGATCTTTCATAATTCTAGCGGAGGAATTAAATCCTCAGATCTGAATGATTTGTATCATTCATTGAAACTCTTTTTCAGTTCAACTTCTGCCACAAACAACACGCTGGACTTGGAAAGAATATTTCAAGAAATACTTCCACTGTTTGAAGTTGGTGATGAAGGATTGTTCTACCCTAATCCCTATGGAAAAGAAAATCAAGATGTTCTAACTATGGCTGCAGTGATTTGGAATCAAATAATTTTAAACAGGACTCATTTTAATACAGAGAAAGCATGGGAGGTTATCAAAATGATTGCACTTCATGCAATCTCGCTTGAAGACATTGAAAATTATCTCATCACAAATGAAAAAGTATCATCATTATTTTCTGACTTCTTGTTGACCCCTGTAACTTCTGAAAATTTTGCAGAATGGCTCTTGTACCCTGAAAAGCTTCTTGCTGCCTTGGCAAAGGTGAATACCAGTGATCATTATCTGCTGATCTCTTCTTTGTCTAAGCTAATGCAGAAACTCCAGAGTTTTCTTCATGGAAGGCAGGGAAATGAACTTCGTGCTTTCTGGCAGATTGCTGAAGTACTCCAGTCTATGAACTGGAATAGTAAAGACAGTCTCACTTCCCAGTCACTTCTAGACATACTGCAAAATCAGTTCAGTTCCATGAGAAATGACTCCAGTCTTCCTTTCAGTGAGGAACTGAAGCAGCTGGTAAACTTTGTATCTTCCATATTTGAGCTGTATGGTGAAGAAGACTTCAGAGGAACCAACTTCTCCATATACTCGCAAGCCATGCAAAGGAGTATCTTAATTTTAAAAGGTTTGCAGAGAAGTTACAATATCAGTGAGCTTGAAACTATTAACCTATTATTTGATTCTTACAGTAACTATACCCAGAGACTGATTGAAATAGGGAGAGCAGGAATGAAAGTCCTTCATGACACCAACTTAAACAAAACATACGAAGAAAAAATTGACATTGTCTATCATTTCTCACATTTGCTGCTGCAGAAGATGTTCAGTGAGTCTTCCTTATGGCACAATACTTTGCTAGAGACAAGAATTTGGGAGTTTTTGCATTTAGCCTTGAGTCCTTTCCTAGAGAACAGCAACAGTGGTTATGGGACACCCCAGAACTGCTCTGCTGAAGACGTGTTCCACATAACACTTGAGATGCTGTTTGAAAATACCACTCTAAGCGAGTCCTTAGCGAGGAGCCCCTGCAAACCCCTCTTTGATTCCGTGGGCTTGGAGAGTGTCACAATGCGCAATGACACCTTTAAAAAAATGTTCCAGCTTGCCATAACAAACCTGAAACTGTCTCCAGAGTTTGCTGCTGTCTACAAGAACAGCAGTGAACGCTTTTCCAAGGAACTGTCGTGCATCATCCAGTCTCTGCAGTTTTCTCTGCGTTTCCTTTCCAAATTAAACCTTGTCTCTGAGCTGGAAAACCCTTGGGTACAGGAGAAGGCGAGAGCTTTGACTGCTCTCACAGAGGATCTGCTGCAGAGTAATGCCTCATGCCCCGTCCCACTCCAAGATGTGGCTGGTGTGCTCCCATCTCAGCTTTTGGACATGCTCATTCCTTTCGTGCTGAATGAAACAGTACTGAACTCCCTAAATTTCTCTGACAGCTTAGCAGGCTGGAATAACCTGTCCATGCTCTTGAGTGTGGCACAGGATGAGCTCCACATAAATGATATGCTCCAGAGACTCCAAGGTGCCTTCAACCTCACCAAATGGAGTTATTACTCAAGCATCTGGGATGTGGTTGACACTTTCCTAAACACCAAAAGGAATCTAACCGAAGCAGCTGCCTTTGCAAAGGTGTTGGAAGCGGTGGCAAACAACTCTGCCAATGATGTGTCAGCTCTAGAAATCATAGAAGCCAGTCACTACATTCTCAAGAGGCTGAACTTCTCTGATCTGCTAAATGAATTCAATATAAGTTCCAGTTCGGCTTTTCTCTCCAACAAAACTAGTTTTGACAGTGTGGTTGATATTGTCGAGCATCACTTCATTGTCATGGCAGAAACCCTGTACAACAAGACCCTACCTTGGACTCAGAGTGACCAGACTCTTTCACCAACCAGTCTGATCACACGGTGAGTTTGCTTTTTGGGTATTGTAATTGCATTTATGGCTAGTGACCACCATTCTTATTCCAGCATGTGAAGTATGTTATTTTCTTCCAGTGGAGCAACTTAAGCCCATAATTTAGGACACTAGGTCTAACATGGGTTGAATTGAAGAAGAGGAAATTTCTCCTTGAACTGAACATATAGCTAAAAGTGAGACTTTCAAAAATTTTCTCTGTTGGCATGTATCAGTTCACAGTGGAAGCAGAATCCTGTAGGAGGCTTGCCACCAGTGGTAAACTCTTCAAAAACTCCTTCTTTGTGGTATGACTTATTTTTGACTATCAGTCTCCCCTACACATGCCTTTCTATTTGTATCTTGCATCCACAGTGAACCTTTCAAGGGTGTTTTCTCATACATGTGGTTTGAGAGTGAATGACAGCTTTGGGAGATAACAGCAAAAAGAATTGATGAAATAAAATTGGGAGGGTACCCACTTAGGAGATGTCATGGGAGACACACAGTTTCATCTGGAATTCTTATTTACACTGCCAAGGACCAGCATCTACACAGCTGACAGGTTGCTCACTAATATAACTTGTTTCTGAAAGAGAAGCTGATTAAAATCCTATCTTATTTTTCAGATTTCTGGTTTTAGAATTTGAAAACACCATCTTACAGGTGACAGTGAATAACAGCTATAACCCTTACCTGATGTGTTTAATAAATGCCACTGAAGTTGAAGACAGCAAATTGACAGGTAATCATGATTTCATTAATGTTGTGGGACCTCAGCTGGAATATGTTGTGCCTGTCTTTTCAAAGTGTTTTGTCTAATGACGGCAAGGAATGGTGCTACATGTTTTCGTCCGCTGGCAATTAACTGGAGCTGTGAGACCTCAGGAAGCCAGACTCCTTTTTTGTTTGAGTTATGTCACATTGCGGATATAAGTTTTCCATCCAACTCTATCCAAAAGGCATGTCTACTCTTTGCTATGTGATGACAGGTTGCTGACACTCAGATAAAGAAATCTAACAAATAGAAACCTATATTCCCTTCACAGCTTTACGTACCTGCAAGATGACAGCAGTTATTTTTGAGAGTTAACATGGTATTTCACATAGATATTCATCATATGAGTTTATTGTAAAACCTGAGAGGTTTATCTGTTCAGAGAATAAAGATACCACGGGTGCTCTGAAGGGCACTGTCAGAAGTCCTGTCACCAGTATGGGGTGGATTTCTTTAGAACCAGAGCACCTGCTCTGACTGGATCCATTATAATCCAGATTACAACCTAGATCTTGGTCTTGATTTCAGAGGTCCTGAGCCATGTGAGTTTGGTGGAAAATAGCAATGCTCAGTAGGCCTCAGAATAAAAGTGCCGATATTCCCATCTGTGAAGTTTCTGCAAGTCTGGCGTTTTTGTCTCAAGTAACTTTTGTTTTCTTCCTTGCACAGAAAACATCACACTGCTTTTGAAGCAAACTCATCTGAAAAAGAACTCTTTTATGCAAAATAATACCTCTGAGAAACAGTCATCCATACCAGAGCTCCTGAAGCTAAAAGTGAGTCTGCTTAAAATGCTGACTTGAAGGACATCCCACAGTGATACATGAATGTGCAATGGAGGTTTTGAAAAACAGCATATGGAAAAAAAGTTTCTTAAAAGAACAGCTGATTAAAAACTAGGACTGAAATTCTGTTTCTGCCTGCTGCCTATATTTAAAGATCACCATTAAACTGGGCTGAGCAACTTGTTCTTATACCAGTCCCTACCAAGTGCAGCATATTCCTCGTAAATCAGTGCACCAGTAATTTTTAAGTTCAGTACATTGAGACTTAGCAAAGCACCTTGCAGAGCTGAGATCATTCCGGGATGCCTCAGCTTCATTTGAGAAGTATGTAGGCAGGAGTTTTCGAAGGCACAAATAGCAGTTAGATACCTCTGCCCTGCTGAAAATCAGTGGAATTGTGCATAGCCAATTGGCAGTTATAAGCACTACTAACTTAGTCACGACTATGCCTAATGAGCTATACCAACACCAGTGTGGCTGGAGTCCAAGTCCCCACATGCTCCCTTAGCCCTAGATGTCTCACAACACCATAATGGTTTCTGAGATTAAGCACGTAAGCAGTATTGATTCATGGATTTCCCTCACCAGCTTTGGATTTGGCAATGTGTCATTTGGATAAAATACTTCTTACACCATACATACATGACTGCACTAATAGCATGCATGCACTTTATTCTATTTCTCTGTATGAGAAATAGAATTGAAAAGTCTTTTTAAAAAAAGATAACAGTATGCAATGCTGTTGCTGCTTAATATATCTGTAACAATAATACGATGAGCCTCAGTGTGACAGGTACTTATAGGCACAAACCAGAAAATAGTTCTTGCTACAAGATAATGTAAATAACCTTCTTGCCATAAGGTAATGTAAATAATGATGTCAGACAAGAGGGAAGCCCATAATAGCAGAGTAGGCAAAGGACTATAATTTTACACAGGTTGACAGGTGCGGAAGTCCTGACTTCTGGCCAACTCCGTTTCATATGCTGTAGTAGAGATGACCAGGTGGTGTCCGAAAGGCTAAACCTGTTGCACAGGGTAGATGTATTTGGTCTCTGGGAAGATTAATTGGTCAACAGGTAAGTCCAAATGGAGTATTGCTATGTATGTGTGTTGGGCAGGGGAAATGATATGTTAAGGCTTGCAAAGTTTATTAGATCCTGTGCAATGCTGTGTAGCCAGGTCTGCTACAAACTCAGGTGGGAATGATTGTTATGAACTGTTCTATTGGAGACCTTTTGAATGAACTAAAAATATATATTAAAATTTTAATCCTAAAGAAAAATGGAAAGGGACAGCTAGACTCTTTAAAAGTTGCCTTTTATAATTCTGTCATCTAACTGGTGTTTGTGCATTTGTCTTCCTTTTCAAAATTTCCTTTGAAGATATCTCGCCTCCGGGATCTGACAGCACTTCTTTGTGACTATGAGAGCTTTAAGTCAATACAGCGTATTTGCCATCTCCCTAACGTTAGCTTTGGAGAACTGTGTGAACAAAGTCAAACTCGTGAGCAGCTCCTCCGTGCTATTGAACTGAGCAATCAAGTTGTGACCAATATACTGAATCACAGAAGAATCTCACAAGAGCTTCAAAATATACTGATTGGGGATGCCATAAACATCCAGACACAAATGAAGTGGTGAGGCTCTCCCTCTGAGACAGACTGCTTTAGTATTCTATTTATGAAATGATGAAATGACTTCTTGCCGCCTTTTCATATTCCCAATTTTGTTGGTTGTTTTGTATTTCCAATTTAGGTTTCAAGAAAATGTGCCAGAAATTGCTTTCTTTCAAGAGATTCCTCAGTATATGACTACTTTGAATTCCATGTTGAACATCACTGAGAATTTAACAGGTTCTAGCAAGCAAGGTAGTTTTCTGTATTTACTTTACGATGTTGTAAATGTCATCACTGGTAGAAAACCCAAGACTTGTTTACCTGCCAGGAAGAAGTGGGATTAATGAAATAACCATACACCATGTCCTTGGGATCCTTTATCTAGGGTAATTCTAGACCTTGTTCTAGACCACCCTTTTGTTTTCTGTACTGCCCAAAAAGTCCTATGTGCTGAAAGTCCCAAGTCTGTATTTGAGCAACTTTTGCTGTCACTAGACCTGTCAACTTCAGCCCACAAATCAGACTGTAAAACCTAGGAAATATGACTGCATTTTGCAAGTTGTTGGTTTTTTTTTATCAGCAGTGATGTACTGCACTTCCATACTTTACTTAAAGTCCTCTCTGTGTGCTTGAGATTGCTGTATGTCTGGGGAAAGCTGTTACATCAATTGTTCTTTGATTGTTCTTTACAGAAAAATTAAGAGAGATATTTAAAAATGTGGACCAGCTCAAAGAGGATCTCAAAAACACAACAGGAATGTCCACAGCCAGTATTGATGCTCTTCTGGAAACATCTCTCCCGGAAAACAGCAGTCAGGTAAGTTTGCTGTCATCCTGGTGGGGGATCTTGTTGCTTTTTACCTCTCAGACCATTAAAACCAGAATTTGTTAGTGAATGCAGCTAAGCAGATCACTACATGTGTGACAGCACAGAAAGAGGTAGACAATCCTACAGGGGTAGACAGCATAGCATGTTATGGATCAAAATAGCCATCAGAAATGCAGTAAGAGCAGTCATTGACGTCAGTTCAGCCATTGGAGACCAAGAGCCATATGGTCTCTTTGGCTGTCACCAGTAGCTGGTAAGCAGCCATGCACTGCCCGGTAAGTGATTGCTCCAATCCATAGCAAGGGCACAGTTCACTGTAACAGACTAATGAGGACTGAGTGAGGGCCTTGGTGGGGTCCTCAGTGCTGAGGAGTTGTTACAGCTCAGGTGGAAAACACACGTCTAACCACGATTCATGAGAGCGCTCGGGGTCCAAAAATAGCCTCCCATAATGAGAGATGAGCTTGCCTTCGTCAGCCTCCTGTGCAAACAGAGCTCCAGATGCTTTTCCCCTTCCCGACCATCTTGTCTGGACTGAGCCCCATTTCCAAACTTTACATGCATCAGTCAATGGGAAATTGAGGCCACCAAAGCTTTTACTACTGTGCAAGCTGGGCAGTAAAACACAGTCCTTAGGATTTGTCCCTTGGAGTGGGAGTAACGGGTAGGCATTTTCTGGTTCTTAGGGTTGAAATATGACACTGTGGAAAGAACAACAGCAAGGCAAGATTAATTCACGCATACTGGAGCAAGCAGTCTACCCCCTAACAAATCTTTTCTTCCTTTGTGCAAACACAGCTCATTTCTCAGATCCTCCAGTTGGAGTCTTGTCGCGTCCGTCCTGCTGACCCACAGCTGCAAACAGTAGCGGAGGAGTTCTGCAATCTCTCTCTTTCAGAGAGGACTCGTGAGACGTACATCCTGGGGGTCACACTGTTACGACACTTAGACATTTACAATTTCTTATACAAGGTTAGTGCTGGATTTGTAGAGTGCTTTCTATAGTCTTTGCTGCATGTAGTGGCTGAAAGGTCATAAAATATCATTGCAGTGGCCAGAAGCTATGCTGATTTACACAAGCCAAAGATCAGGCTTTGCTCATGCAGTAATTTTTATTGCATATCCATGCTGTGACAGTGTGGATATAAATGAGGATCCCAGCTGGTGTAAACCAGCAAACCTCATTTAAAGGCACTGGACCTACTCTAAATGCCTCCCTATCTGCTAGTATTGTTTATATGCTGTCACAACCTCTTGAACGTTCCCAGCTGAGTTCAGGCTTCTCAAAAATAAGGCACTGGGCTAAATTTTTTTATTCCTTGAAAAGGGAAGCCCTGGAAAAAATCCTGTAAAATACATTTGCCCAATCTAGTTGGCACTGCCAAGTTATTAAATGATTCAAATATCCCATGCACACAACTACGTAAACAGCATGTAAAAATACCATTCACAGAGAAGTCTGTATTGAATACAACTGAAAAATTCTACAGAAGTGATCCTGGGGAAAAAAGTTATTAAATGAGAATGCCAGTGTATTTGGCTCAGGTCAGAAGTCACTCATAGTGCTTGGCATCTATGGTGTGCGAAATGCTACCTCTTAGAGACTCGGATTATATCCCAGCCAATATCTGATACGCATTTCCCAACTGTAGGTGTTCAGAAACGTGCACTGTTCAGAATATGTAATATTCAGGGGAGTGGTTTGCAAAAGCGCTTGGGGATTTAGGAATACAAATCCCATTCATTTCCCATGGGACATCCACTCCCTAAGCCTCCTAACAGTTTTGAAAAATCCCACAATCTTTGTCTTGGCATTAACACAATATGGGCATGTACATGCATGTGCGCACAGATTCCTGCTAATCATAATTGATTTCCTTCCTGCCTCTTGTAGATGTTTTTCCCAAAGGAACTTCAGAAACCCATGGACAAGATGTTAGGCCTTCTGACAAAAATGAAATATTTCAGACACCAGGTTGAATCTGGCGTTGATCCATTGCTACAAGCTATTCATTCACTGAAAAAGGTCCGGCAGTCTAGAAATGTGCCACTGACTAAGGTATGTGTAGTCTGCATGTGCTTTGGAGGCAAAACACCACTGGAACAGTTTGCACAGGGATTGGTTACCCTGGAAGCCAAAGGTGCATTAAATCATAAATTACTGATTCTCTTTTAAAGCAGTGGCGTCCTAAGAAGAATCTCTATCAAACTTATATGTTGCCTTCCTGGGACAGCTTTGATTTGGAGCAGTGGGACCATCATGTGCTCATGGTTTAGTGGTGGACTTGGCAGTGATAGGTTAATGGTTGGACTCGATGATCTTAAGGGTCTTTTCCAACCTTAATGATTCTATGATGGGGGAAACACTAGGAATATGTGCTGTGGGAGGGACACTAGGAAGAAAAATGCAGGGGATAAACAACTGTCTTGAAGGAGAGTAGACTTCCAACAAAATACATCAGTGTACTGGAAGGGGTCAGCTTGTGAAAGCAACTGGAGAACTGCCTACTAAAGGCTATCCAGAAGCCACATAAGGCAACAGCAAAAATTTGCTCTAGCTTTAGTGTGAATTAGAACACACCCAAAGCCTCAAGACTACCCAATACATTCAGTACCAACCCAGTCTTGCCTCGACTGCTGCAATAACTTCAGGTTGCACTAACTTCATCCAGCACTGGATCCAATCCCTCTCTGATCCATAGTCAATGACAGCATAGATCACAGGAATCATTTCTAGTAATCACTTTACCTGAACATTGCAGAACAACATGCAGTCATAGACTAGATGGCGATAGGGGATGTGCACATCTGTGTGACAAATTCTGTCTTGTAACCCAGGGTACATATGTGTCACCAGGTACACATTATAGGCAATTCCCACATTGGATCTCATACCTGGAAATTAATTTCCTACCTCTGTCATAGCAGAGGTTAACCATAAAAGCATGATTTCCATGGAAAGTCCCTTTTTTTGTAGAGACGAACTTCTCGTAAGAAAGCAGTGTGAAAATGTTCAATCTTTGCCTTCTATTTCTGTTATTTGTTTTTCCTCTCAGAATGGGATGCTTTTACCATGCAAGATTTATTTTTATTTTGTCTTTTCTGCAGGCATTATTTAAACCAAACAACTTTAGGATAACACGTGGCGCATTTAAGTCCATGTCAAAAGTTCTCTGCAACCAGGAGATCACACCCCTGTTTTTTGAGTCCTTGCTTCCAGATTTTGGAGACCCTGTAAGCAACAGTTCTTCTGTGGAAGATGTCTATGTCCAAAAGATGATGAGGAAATACGGGATTCCTGATGACTCCAGTAAGTCTGGCTTCTTCTTAAGGCAAAAACATTTCAGAGCAAAACTACTGTTTCCAGAGAGATCCAGTGCTGAGCTGTTCCCCCGTATGTCTCTGGAGGGCTGTAAGTGCTCATGGTTTATGCTAGCTGAAGATCTACACTGCCGTAATTATTGGTGGTTTATTTCCATAAATGTTAAAAGGAAAACAGCCTATGTAGCAGAGCAGTGCTTGACACTGCACTGTTTCCCATTTGTTAATGATCTGGTCTTAGGGCTTGACAGGTCACTGCTTTTTCTTGATGTGTAGTTTTTCTGACTGTACTGACATTATTAGCTCCTCTGAGTTCACAAAACTCCATTTAACCTTCAAGCAGAGAATCTTGGCTCAAACAATGAGACTCTTGTTGTCTTGAGTTCAGCAACAGGAGATCTTGGAGGTGGATTGCTTTTGTCAAGATACATTATATCAGTCAGTGAAGAGGGCCCTGAAGTCATTCACTGGACACAGCAACAAACTCAGCAGATGGGAAAAAACACACTGGTAGCTTTCTCATGTCTGGTCTATTTGTGCTCTGTACAATTTCTTTGCTTTTCTCCCCTTGCAGCACCATTTTGCTTATCCTTTTACCTGGACCTGGTCAAGACCCCAACTGGAGCTTTAATTTGGTCTTTTTTAAAACCAATGGTGCTTGGGAAGATCCTTTATACACCAGATACCATAGAAACTCGAGCAATCATGGGAAAGGTATGGCTCTGCTTACAGTACATCAGGATACGCCCACTCAAAAGAATTGTAATTTATCTAGCACAGGCTTGTTTCTTTGAGAAGCAGAAGTGTGTTTTCCAACTGTTTGGAGTGTTAGTCAAATTATCTTTTCCTAGTTGCATTGCTGGTCATATGAGTCATCTTTCGTCTTTGAATGAGTCTTACCTCCAAAAAATTGCTGTTGGTCTAATATTTACAATACGATTTTTTAAGGCCTTCAGTTTATGAAGTTTCACCCCCATATTTTCAGCCAGTAATAGAGAGATGTCTCCCAGGACAAATGCTATAACCAGTACTTGTTCAAAAGCAAACCAGTGGTAGAAGGAAAGCTGATATCCAGGACGTACTCCAAATGTCACGTATGAGGCCATATTTTTAAGTACTTGCATCCAAATTCAGTGTGATAAGGGGCATTTTGCCAAACAGTGATAGGGTGCTAAGAAAAATCCTAGGGAAACAAAATTTGGTCTTAGCTGTTTTATTGATTTATTTATTGTTTAAAAGCTGTACGGTAATGAACAAATGAATCCTTATATGTTGTGGACTTTTTTATAGTCTAATGCAACCCTGAAGCAGATTGCTGATCTAGCCCTGAGGTCCCAGGAGTGGCTGGAAAAGGCTCCTGTCATCATGAATTCACTGACTAAGTTAAACCAGACCGTTCCAATGATCAAGGTATGAGATCCTACCTCCCTTGTCTCTCTAACAGGAGGGAATTGGGAGGATGGATTTCTTCACTGAAATAAACTGGGGTTGTAGGGACCTCAGGGACATCTTAGGTCAGCTCGGGAGACCCTTCTCAGGCTTTTGTCCTGGACTTCACAGTTGCTGTGCCTGCCTGCCTGTTCCCATAACAAAAATACTCCTGACACACCTTTCCATGGAAATCCTCTTTCTGAAATGATGTGCTTGTAATATGCTCCCTGACACTGGCCATGCTAAGGCCTGCTGGACGGCTAAGATGAGCAGGGAACGCGCCTCAGTTTGTAAATTAAATTTCTGCTTGATGGAGTGATCCAGCCAGCCAAGACCAGGCAAGAAATGACTTTTTCAGAAAATGAAACAGTATCTATAATAAGCATGTAGCTCTGGGTACACACATAAGAGCTAGAAGATGTCTTTGTACCTCAGTGAATGTAAATAAAATTTCTTTTTCCCCTCCTAAGGAGCATAGCCTTGCTTGGATACAGAAAGCAGTAGGCTGTAATGTTTCACATACTTGCTTCCCATTCTCTGCAGTAAAAATTGTCTCCTTTTCTTTTAAAACTATGAAAATGAGATCTCTGGAACCCTAAAGCATTAGAAGTTAATTTCAGTGTCTGGAATTCATTGTAATTTCCATGGCACTGAGAGAAAATCCAGAGTGGAATATGCAAAAGTGAAATGAAATATTTTCTACTGACTGCCCTCATTGGTGGAATAATGAACTATTCAGCCAAACAAAAATCTTACTGCTGGTCTCCAAGCTAAATTTTGGTCGCCTACCTATTGTGCTCTGGCTGTGTTCACAGGACTTAAAACAGACACAAATTAAATTTACTGCATGTTTAGAATAACAAAGATTATCTATGGTTTTTCCATGGGACTCTAGTACCTGGTGGAGACTCAATAAGCATCCTCTCTTGAATCCAAGAAACACTAGCTTGGACTCACAGGGCTCTGTATGATGTTTTCATTGCTAACATTTCCCCATCCTGATACACAGAGTGAAATACGGAAGGTCAGGAAAGGAGTAGGAGGGGGTTGTTCAAATGCTCAGTGAAGGCAGCTGGTCTGTTGTATTTTAGAAATACACTGAATAAGCTCAAGGGGCTTCTGGTCAAACTGATGCTTTTTCTTTTTGCTTGTTGATAGAACACCCTGCAGAATCCCTTTGTGCAGGTTTTTATCAAGCTGATGGTGGATTTGGATGCAGCTGAACTGCTGAGTCAAATAAACGAACTGGGTAAGTTGTTCCACCACATGTGTTGCTCTCCTATTTGTACTTCAGGTCTGGGAGCTCCAGAGTCATCAAACTGTAGCCATGTAGCTCTTCTCTGGTCAGTATCGGATGCTTTAGTGCAAGGCAATCTCAGCTGTGATTCAAAAATCTTGTGATCTGTGGGAAAAGACTCTTAGAAAGCAAAGGGCTTGTATGAAGAGATGTTTCTCATGAGTGTTGAAGAGATAGTAGAATGGGAATCTCTGCAGCTGAGTGTGGCCACTGGAGGACACTGTTTAGCTGTAATTATGACTTCAAATGAGCTACCTGGGACTCTGCTGGGAAATGTTCTGGAGAGCTCACTTGTATCACATCAGGGCTCAACTTAAAAGTTTTCCAGAGCAGAAGAGCAAGGGATCACATAAAGGTACCCAGGCTGATGAAGCCAGAGGCATCGTTATAGGACATGCTCTGCTGGAATTTGCTGTTCTCTGGTGGTCTTGCATGGTCCTTCAAGGTGAGAGTTGCTGATCTGCACTGTGGGAATCATCAGTTAACAGCAGTGGTGGATACATCCCCTGTTAGTGCACAGCATGGTGATCACAGTGCCTTCCTAGCTGGTCTTATTGTCCCTACCCACTTTTTCAATGAGTGGCCGTATATGTCAACATAAATCTGGGTTATGCCAGCAAAACCCAGCATAAACCACGAGTGGCTGTAGTCTGTTGCAGTCAGAAGGATATTTACATACTGTTCATGATGACCCCTGTGTTATTTCATGAGTAGCATCTCCTGTCTTAACTCCCTATAAAATCATCGTGCCTGCAGCAGCTGTTCCATATTAGTTACACTGCATTATGCAGTCACCTTTTAAAACAGCCAGGAAACAGCAGTATCTTTATTAAACTGCATTATCAGGTTTAGTACACACATCAGCACAGCAGACATAACGTTTCCTTGATGTGCTTGTATAAAGCACATTCTCCCCTGAGACAGAGCAGCTCAACAGACCAGTTGATTACATCAAAAACCATAAGATGTGGAATGAATGGCGAGCATCATATGTGAGTCTAAAACCTCAGCAGGTTAGTAGCAACTTCTGATTTGGGATGGCTGTCACATCCCATTGCTGGCATCCTCCCAAAGGCAAACTCACGAGCATATTACAAATGATTAACATAAAAATTGGGTCAACAACATGCCTTCATTGCACTGCTAAGTGCAGAAATGTATTTTACACTTGATGTTTAGTATGATGGGTTTTTTCTTCCTTTCTGGTGTCATTGTTAGTGTAAAGAGCAGAATGATGTAATGGATTTTTTGCTATGTGTAGTGATGCTACTGGTTTTGTTTGTGTTTTTTTTTTTTTTCAGATGATATTCGGCTGGAATTACAGAACAACGCTGACATTGTCGATCAGCTGAATACATTGGCTACCCTTGCTGTAAATGTGTCCTCCTGTGTCTCATTTAATCGCATTCAGGCAGTCAGAAACTTAGAGGAAATGGAAATGGTGGCTAAAGAGCTCTTTCTGAAGAACGAGCTTTTTGCAAGTATGTGACAGAGTTTTGAGTCCCCCTGTGAATTAAAGTTCGTGGTACAGGGTGGGAGTCCAGCGTAAGAAGTTTGGCTTTCCACCAGCAATTGTTGTGGTCACAGCTCCCACCACACAGCAATTGATTTTGAGCCAGTGTGTGTGGGACCTGCATACTGAGACCTCCTTATGGCAGTGTTTTACACTCTCCTTTTTATACCTCCTCTTCTCTTACACCTCCACTGTCTGTATAGAAAGCCTTTGGTCAACTGGTGTTTCCTCTTGGTTAATTCTCAGTTTGAAAAAAATTTTACTGCCCTTAGGAGATCATCATGACAGCTGCCTTCTTTCAGGCCCCCATGGGAAAAGATGCTTTAATCGAGAAAGATGAGAGAGAGTTCAATTTATTAGAAGGTCATAAAGCTCTCGAGACGTTCCAGCCAAACACTGCAATATTATATTGGGTCTTCTCAGTCACAGTTTTCACATTTGTGGGATTGGATTGCAGCTTCAGATCAGACCGCAGAGAGGGGCAGGGGGGAGCAGAGAGTAGGAACTTATATTAATTTGAATGATACAAATGTGTCTTAATTTTTAAAGAATGTCCAATATCTCCTCAATTAGGATATACTTATAAGTCCTGTGACCTGTTTGATTTTATACCTCATAATTGAGGGGTAGATGGAAACCTTTTCTTTTCTTGGAACTTCAGACCCTGATAATATTTGTCTATTCCCATAAAAACAGTTTTCTTCCATGTTTGTCCTCCATTCCATCATATGCTTTATATATGGAATAACCAAGAAAAATTCTCTGGAGAGAAAAACTTCTGTGATACTGCCTCTACTCAAACAGACACTTTAAAGGGAAAAAAGTCCCGTCTGTCAAACTGTATCTACAGCATGCCATTTCCTAACAGGAACTTGCAAAGCTTTTATATTCTTAGACATCTCAGCTTTGCAGGAATTTGTGTGGGCACAAAAATAGTGTATAGGTCATGAACAATTTTCAACACTGTGTTCCTGAGGTTTTTATGTTACAGCATCACTATCTGAGCTCTGTTGATAGAGTACCTTTGGGCACGTTCATGAGACATGCATGTGCTGAGTGACATAACTAACAGATATGTGACAGTCCATGTTAACAGCAAGATTTTTCCAAGTACAGCTGGTTATTTTGAGAGCCTTTGGTTTTTGAATATTCAGTGGGAAAAGATTTAAAGGCTCTGGGGGTGTATTTTGCACCTAGAATCATTGGTCACATTTGAGTAGCTGCAGTGATGCATAGTTTCCACTTCCAGACCCTCGATAAACAGCCTACCCATCTGAGCATTATTTGTGCAGCAAAGAAATGAAATGATGGATTGTAATGTAGAAAAGGCTTATAAAAATGAGGAGTTCCTACATATCTGTGTGTATTGCTCCCGTGCTATCAACTCTGAAGGAAAGCCTTTTCCCTTTCTTTTCCAAGGTATCATTTTCAAGCTGCCTTCAAGCAGTAGCAGCCCTGGACGCTCAGTTCATGGGGACTTGGCCCTCCCTCCTGTGCTCAACTACACCATCCGAATGAGCAGCAGGATCACTCAAACCACCAACAGAATAAGGGAGCGCATCTGGACAGTGGGCCCTCACAATTCCACCTCGCAGAGCCAGATTTACAGCCGGGCGTTTATTTATATCCAGGACAGCATTGAAAGAGCCATTATTGAGTTACAGACTGGCAAGAATCCAGAGGAAATAGCTGTTCAAGTCCAGGCCATGCCTTACCCCTGCTACAATAAGGATATGTAAGTTTGTGTGGCTTTTGTCTTCATGCTTTGTGTAAGCTCATCTTGTCTGACTGGTGGAGTTTACCGGTTGCTCTGGTCTCCTTAATACCATGTTCACATGGCATAGAAATAATTTCATTTTGTGGGTTTGGGTTTTTTTTTCAAGGTTCTGAACAAAAGAGGGAATTTTGGACTCTAGTATAAATGGTCTATGTTTAGTTTTCCTAATCTTTTGTTTTCAGTGCTCTGTATGTACCTGAATTGTCATGGTAACTATAGGTTTTACAGCAGGTAAAATTCACTGTCCCTGTTTTACTACTGGTGGAACTGAGCTGGGGGTTGGCAGGACTTGGGTTAAATATGAGTGTTGGCTTGTTCTGCAGGTGTTTACATGCAGACAATGCAGCAGAACTTAGAAAATGTATTTATTGGGCAAAAAAAGCATCCCTAGGTTTATGAGCTTTGTTCCTAGAGATTGCTATCCAGCTGTGGTATTTGTTATTCATCCCAGTGATTCTAGCTAATGTTCAGTGTATAGTGAATAGTTCTCAATACAGGTGCCTCTCAGATGCTTTAAGAAGGATAAGAGGGAAGATGAAATTGTACCATTCATCTCTGCAATAATGAGGGAGGACAGAGAAGCTTTTGATGTGCTGAGTTGCCAGGGTTAACAGCCTGTTACACAGAGCAGTGCAGCGTGAACTGTGTGTGGACCAGAATAAGTTTTGAATAGTGAAGCAGATCAAAAAGTTTTGGATCATATTCCTTTCCACTCATCTTGAGCCAGATCTGCAGCTAGTATAAACTGCATCTCTGCCAAATGCAAATAGAGAGAAGCAAATCTGTCACAGCTGAGGACCTGCCCCTCTGGCAAGACAATTTTGGTCTGCGTTGGAAAGCTGGCAAGATGGTACTTCCTCAGAGTTATTACCCTGACCGCAGCTGGTGGCCAGACTGTGTGGAAAACACACAGGGAAGGGATTTCATGTCCATCAGAAAGCACGGAAGGATGTTCAGCAAATAGTATTGGTAGGTTGGATGGTCACTCCGCCCTGACATGAGGGTCTCACTTGGACCAAAAGTACAGACTAGACCTAGGAGTTCTTTCTATTGAAAAGCCTGTGTGTCTACTGCATGAGCTAAAAGATTATCTGGGAGCTATAGCTATAGGAGCTATAGCAGACCCATTAACATCCTGTGTCAGCCTGTCACTTAAGAGAGCCGGGGACCTATAATCTCTTCTCAAGGTAGCAGCATGCAAAGTGCCTGCAAGTATGCAGGCAGTAAGCATTCAAACCAAGTATCAACTTCTTGCAGCAAATAGGCAGATCATTGCTGGGAGATAGTTTCGTACGATGATTAACTGGCTGCTGGAGGCATTTGCTACAGTGCTGTTTGCTCCTTTTCTTGTTCTTGGGCTGCTGAGAAAACCGCTTGCCTTCAGGTTTCTCTCCTCACCCCAGGTGCAGAGGGACATGAGTTTGCTCAATTATTAAAATACCTAAAGGCTTTGGATTTGCATCCAGTAGAAGTCATCATAAAATGACTGTTTATCGATTGTTACTGCATAGTTACCATCCTGTAGGGAAAAGGAGGGAATATATATATACCAGTACATAGAAGGTGTTGGGAAATGCTGAATTTTTAATAGCCTAGAGATCATGCACAAGGTGGTAGCCAAAAAAAAAAAACACCCAAACAACAAAGAACTAGTAGAGCTACTGAAATACCTTTTCATTGTTCTTTATAAATATGGCTTCATTTGCATGGAAGCATTTCCTGAAAGCACTGCTTTATGGGAAATTTTCAGCTTTACAGGTAAAAAAAATTTAAAACAAATGCAATCATATTAATTTCTTACTATTATTGTACATTAAACTTTTCCCAGGAATACCACTGATTTTTTTTTTTAAGCCAGGTTTAGAAATAAGCCCTGTAGATACAATGAAGTGAATCTCCTGCTATAAAAACTTGCTTTCCATCACAAAAGGAGAAATTTACTGTTGGCCATTGTTGTCTTTTATCTGCACACATTTGGCACAGGAAGAAGTTTTTAACTAAAGTGAGGTGCCAAGAATTGTGAAGCCCACATTGTAAACCTGGATCCACAATACCTGTCCCATGGGGTGATAGGACAGACACTCTGAAGGGAAGCACCTATGTCCAAACTCTGGCACCAGGAAATATAGCCTGATAAGAAAATTTGGCCATTATACCTATTAACAGAACTGGAAATTACGTCTGGCTGCTGGGATGTTTCAAAATGGGATGCACCCTCCATCAGAGAGCCAGGAGATGCCACTGCCCATGGTGGTTCCTGCTCCTGCCAGTGGTGCTGCTGAGCAAAACTTCCAGAAAGCATCTGGAAACCCCTCTGTAATTTGAAAAATGAAAAAAGACTTTGAACAATCAGGAGTTTCATGAATAGAAAGTCCGATGCAATGGCAAAATAGCCTTTTTTATAATTATTAATTACACTCCACGTTTTGAAATATAAGCATGTCTTTTCCTGTGCCAAAGTATTATTCTGAAAAATATATTCTGTATAAAGCCTTAATCCCCAGAACATTTCATATTCAGCTAAAGCCTGCATTTGCCTTTTACAGGTTCTTAACCAGCGTGACCTACTCTCTTCCATTTGCTCTGATGGCTGCCTGGGTGCTGTTTATAGCTGATTTTGTTAAAACACTCGTTCAAGAGAAAGATCTGAGGCTTTATGAGGTACGGTAAAACTTTCTGGGGCGTGCAAAATTATAAACAGATTTTCCTTATTAGTGGATAGTATGTCTCATGTGCAATATTAAATGGAGCAAAACAAGCATTAAGGAAAATAATATTCCAAATACCTATTGTTTGACCTGCAATGTTTGAATTCTGACATTGTAACCAAGCTGAAAACCACAGAAATGCAGGGCATTTGCCCTTGAAGTGGTGAGAATATTGCTTTGCAGTTCTCAACACTGGAAACATGGGGACCTCACAAAATTACAAGTTTTCTGAAGATTTAAAACTCTCTAAAAATTGACTTTGAGTCATACCTACTGGGGACAAAGACATGAAAAGTGACTTATGTCCTATCCCTGAAGTTATTACACTTAATATTTCAGAAGGTGCTACATATTACATCAGCTCCTCTGAAATGAAGTTCTCCATTCAGGTTGCCTATTGGAAAAGAAACGACATTGAGACATAGTGAATTTATTAAATTAACTAAGGTTTTCAGTGTGAACACAGTCAACAGAGATGAGCAGCAAAGAACTTTTGTAAAACTAAGCTTCAGCAAGCAACAAAAGCTCAAGCAGATTTGGTTTTTATCCGATACCATGGAAACAAATACTTATTCACCAAAAACATTTCTAAGAAAGGGCACTGTATGAACTGTGATGAGATTGAAAATGAGTGAACCCCAGTGGCTAGCTGATAGCCCCTTACTCTAGTTTAGGGAACCCAGTTTGACTGTCTCTAAGAACCAGGCTGTCAGTAATCTTTTTAGGTGTGTAATAATCTACAACAAGACACCAGCAGCTTAAGTTTCTTTTGGATTTATCAGTACAAATTTACAGTTTTATACAAGTCTTGTGGACTTGATCATCAGCTAATATAATTGCTTCTTTATAACAATGGTAATTTAGCTATTATTTGTTGTCTTGGGGGTGTGTGAAAAATGGTTTAGTTTCAAAGATACTTAAGAGCTTTTACACTCAAGCCACTGGATCAATAAGCAATATTTTTAAAAAATTAACCAAAATGCTTTAGAAAAGTTACAAATCTACGGGTAGAAGTTGCTTTGGAGCTTGTGGGCTGTGATGCTTCATACTTGCAGATCCTGTCTGTGCTGTTCTTTTGCAATAGACTGCTTTGCAAACCTAGGGCATTCCAGAAATGTGAGTGCATCGTTTCTCCCTGGTTATCAACATGCAGTATGCCAAAGCATGAAAGAGCATGTTTTGGTGGTATGCCCTGTCCAGAAACTGAAAAAAGAAACAGTTCAATATCAGCAAAAAGATCTCTTCATAAACATTTGTCATTTGTGATTGTTTTTTTCACCTTTCTCTCTGTAGTACATGAAAATGATGGGTGTTAATGCCAGCAGCCATTTCATTGCCTGGTTCATAGAGTGTGCCATCTTCCTTCTAATTACTGTCACCTTCCTCATCATTATTCTAAAAGTGGGAGACATCCTTCCCAAAACAAACACAGCGCTCCTGTTCCTGTACCTTATGGACTACAGCCTGTCCATCATAGCCATGAGCTACTTCATCAGTGTTTTCTTCAATAACACCAATATAGCAGCCTTGGTGGGCAGTCTTGTGTACATCCTCACCTTCTTCCCCTTCATCGTGTTGCTCGTCATTGAGAATCATTTGAGCTTCTCTGTGAAGAGCCTACTGGTAAGTTCTGCTTTTCAGTAACTTCCATGGGTGTGGAAGCAGACACTCACCTTCAATAAACTTCAGCTCTTATTATGGCTTGTGTCACAAATATACATGAGTTGGGTGCCTTTCTAAATCCTATCAGTGGGTGTTGACAGGTACGACAGCACGACAGGAGAGTTGGCCATGGCCTGTTTGAGGGAGACCTGGAATTAGTTGTGTCCCGTGACTGAAAGCAATACTTGTGGAATTTTAGTGAGTTCCCACCTGCCAGCAGAATCAGAGTAGTTTGAGCTATGTACTTTGCCCTTTTGAATTGCAAGGCAAAATGGGTTACTTTCAACCACTGTGAAAAACGAGGCTGTCTCAGTAAGGAGTTTAGCTAGCAGGGCTGTGAAGGAGGGCTGGTTCCACTCATTGCTGGCTCTGCTCATCCTTTAGTTTCATGTATCTCAAATTCCTAGCCATGGAAATAGATGTAAAGCCTTGCTTCTTACCAAGGGTAAAAATAAGTAGGTATTAGGTTCCAATAGGCAGACTTGTTTTCTTTGGGTCACTAAATTCAGGAAAGGACATCTATTAATGCAAGTGGTAAAATTATTAACGACATGGCAGGTAATTCTCAAGCACCGCTGTTATTTCAAAAGCCTAAAATAAAGCCCTGTATGAGGGAGGAAGTTGGGTCCTGGGTGTGGAAGCAAAAGGAAGGCAGGCTCTAAGGAGACATTACAGCCCATTACCAGAAGCACTGCCCATCATAAGCCTGGTCCAATGCTCTTTGTGACTGTTGGGAAAAAAACCCACCCACTAATTTTTCTGGCTACTGAACCAAGCCAGTGAGGTACCTGATTGTTTGACTGACTTGATTTCTCTTTGAGACTACTTCAGAAGTTCTTTGTTTTCCATTTTTTTTATTCCACAGAGTCTGTTGTCTCCAACTGCATTCAGTTATGCAAGTCAATACATTGCTCGATATGAGGCACAGGGCATAGGTATGTTTATTGTAGACAAAACTAGGCTTTGAGCTCCCATGGTTGTGACATTTCATTAACTAATATGGATTCTGTTTGTATTTCTAAATTCCTTTCTGCAGGTCTGCAGTGGGACAACATGTATAAGTCCCCAATGATTGGAGACAACACTTCCTTTGGATGGATGTGCTGGCTCATTCTGATAGACTCTTTCATTTACTTCATCCTGGGATGGTATATAAGGAATGTTTTCCCAGGTAAGGATACAAAACATTGAGGCTGGTGCTGTACCATCTCTTTTGGAAGACAATGAATACAACATTGACTGATTCCATGGCTCAGGCAGTAAGACAGTCTGCACACACAGGATACCCCTGTTTCTGGATCAAAGGGAACATGACTTTGTGGATGTCTGAGAGTATTAATGAAACTGAGACAGACCAGAGCAAGGGAGAATTAGGGTTCCTCTGCTTATCACACGGGTAGGTGGGTCTCCTGAAGAAGCAGAAGCCAAGGACATGGGAGGATCTGTTTGCGGTCTGCTCGGTGAAAATGAGAAGAGAGCATGTTAGCCTGCATTTGTCTGTTGAGTGATTTTGTCTTGCATTACTTATATCATTTGTTTTCAAAAAGTAATTCCTGCCTTGGGCAAGAGCCAGTACATTTGTCTTTTGCTTTTCTTCCTCACCTAATGAAGCAGTCCACTGGCATACAGAAATCTACCCAGTGGAAAATGTAAAGTACTCCTGCCCTCCAGCTATGAAGTTACTTAGAATAACAAATTGGTGAATGCTTCCTATTGTGTCAATTGGGCACATTCTCTACCAAGTATTAGTAGTACATGAGCCCATCAAGAAGGGGGAGATCTCTGTGGAGTTTATTTTTGCTATTTTGAGTGCACCCCAATAGTGATACTTCCTGCAGAAACAGATACCTGAATGAGATTCCTCTTCTCCTTGCAGGTAGATACGGCATGGCTGCTCCCTGGTATTTCCCATTGCTTCCATCTTACTGGGTCGAATACAACAGTTACCTCCCCTTCTGGAATGCGAAACGAAGAGGCCTTCTCTTCACCAAGTTGATGTCAAGGAAAGAAGCTACCCTCAATAATAAGATATGTATGTGAATGCTAGATGGGGTAGTGATACTAACTTAACGTTTGAGGTAAAGGAAGCCAAATTTGTAAAGGGGCACCATAATCAGAAAGTACGTTTCTGTATTGATCCTTATTTTGTAGCACAAGAAAAATTGGAAGCTGTTACTTACCTGAATGGAGATTTGGCTTTTAAATTATACTTGTTCTTCCTGTTTGGTGTGGAAATCCAATACTGATATCCACATACATATTTGCATATGTTGCAGTTGGGCAGTTAACCTTAGGTGTGTATATCTCACTCTACAATGCTTTGTGTAGAAATACACTTTTGTTTGCGCAAGCAAATAGACGTTTCCACTTGGCAAAAGGGATGTGTGCTGCTTTGTTCATCTCTTTAAACATCTAGACTGTAAAATACTGTGAGATCACACATAAAAGCTTGCTGATTCTACCTAACTGAAAATAACTCAGTAGTTTTGCTGTATGTCCTCTAATTTTCTGTGCTTGCTTAGTATAAATTGTTAGGTGCTCTGAAACATCTAAATATGAGACCTTTTCAAAAGTGATTAATGCTTATTGTCAGGAGTTATTAGAAGCTGCAGAAGTAAAAAGCAGAAATCCCAGAGAGCTCAAAATGATACCAATCCTGTGAAATGTTCTCTACATTCCTAGCTGAAAGGCACCTACTTTTGCTGTATTTTGTTTTTAAAAGCCTGCTTATCTCTGAGGTGAAAAAAGTAGCACGAACACCTGCTGCAGTGCAGGAACTGTCCTCTGACCCTTCCCTTTGGTGTCAAAGGTGCCCCCCCTCCTCACCTGGAACCGGAGCCCACTGATCTCACCTTGGGAGTCTCCCTCCATGGCATAACAAAGGTTTATGGATCCAAAGCTGCAGTGGACAACCTCAGCCTCAACTTCTATGAAGGGAATATCACTTCCCTGCTGGGACACAATGGAGCCGGGAAAACTACAACCATGTGCGTATCCTTTAAAGCTGCTTTTTTTTTTTTCACTGTGGGGCATGATTGGGTGAACAAGAGAGCAAGTGGGGCTGTGCAGTGTTGGGAGACTGAATAAGATGCTTTATTAGGCCAAATCTCTCTTGTAGTTTTATCTTGCTCATGGATGACCTCAGCAGTCCCTTCATCGATTAGAATTAAAGGTTCTTTTCTGCTTAGGAACATGCTTTTTAATCTGGTAGGATACCTGTAATACACAGCACAGCAGCTGTTCTAGCATTTTGTTCCATGACACTACGGTGCCTGGGGTTAGGTTGTTCTGAAAGCTGTGGGTAGCTTGTGCACACACCAAAGCTGAAGTGATATTAGCAAGAAAGCTTAATAAAGGTATATTTCAGCTCTACAAACTCATCTGTTGGCTGGGCTGGAATGGCAGTGGGTTAATACATCGGCCTTTCAACCCTTCCAGCCTTGCCATTTATAAGTTGTTAGATAACAGCACTAAAACAGACCTGTAGAACTTGATTTCTCCACTGATATATATGTGCATCACTCCGAAAGCAACATTAAGCTGATAAATAGAAGCCTCAAAAGAGCCAAAAACAATAAGACAGATGTGTGCTTCATCTCAGCTTATTATCAATTCATCTCATATCATCTTTGCAAAGTGTAGGCAAAGGTGATATACAGAAAAGTATAATGGCCTCTTAAAACTCAGTGCAGGCTTCAAATCCTGAGTAAGGTCACAAGTTACTTGTTTCCTTTTTAATGATGGTTAAAAGTCCCAGAGGAGGGAGCATCTCTGGGAAGGTGAAGGGCAGTCTGAGATGCACCTTCTCCCTTTAGTCCCTGTAGGACAGCACCAAAAATGACCTGTATTGTGCAAGTAGTTATTCTGAGCAGAGGGTGTTTGACTCAGGTCTGTTAGGTATTGCTACGTAGGTAATTATTTGCCTGAACTAGATGAAAGTGCTGCCCACTGTGAGGTGTCTTGTCTGGAAGCCCTCCCTCATTTTTTGTTAATAATGGCACTGAAATCAGGTTTCCATGCTCTGATGTGGTTAGTAAGATGAAGATGCGGTTTTCCATCTCTGTTGTGGTTAGCAATATGAGGCTGTCTGGATACTGCAGACAAACCTCAAAGAATGAAGAGTAACTGCATTATATGAATTCCCAGTGATTAAATTGGAAGCCCAAGGGCATTCATGAGTATTGATGTATGGGATATGCAATGGTCTGACTTAGGGAGGGGAAGGCTGAAGAAGATAAAAGTACATGTGAAAAGTAGCCAGAGTTCAGTGTGTGAGCTTGGTACTTGCCTTCGCGTTCCCACAGAGAGGTATGAGGATGTCGTTTGATGTTAATTGGCCACCACTCTGCCAAAGCATGGTCAGACAGCAGAAGAAGCAGTGGTCAGTAGTCTCTGGCTAGAAGAAGTATGATGATGATGTAAGGAAACTTTGAAAGTGATGATAGGTACAGGACTGTATGAAAAAATTACCTATGGCTTTCTCCTTTTTCTAACTTCCTTTTCTATTTATTTTTCCCTTTCAGATCTATTTTGACTGGGTTGTTCCCTACATCATCAGGTACTATCTTTGTGTATGGCAAAGACATCAGGACTGACCAGGAAGTTATCAGGAAGAACATGGGTGTGTGTATGCAGCACAATGTGCTTTTTAACTACCTCACCACAAAGGAACACCTGCTGCTCTATGGGTACATCAAAGTCCCTCACTGGAGTAAACAGGAGCTCTACCAAGAAGTGAAGAGGTACAAAAATAGCAGCATTGGAGAAGGGAGAGAGGGCTGTCAAAATTATTGTGCGGTAGTGCCATTGCCACTGCAAAACTGAAATGAATTGTTCTGAGGACTGTTGCAGACCCTGTGTAGAGTTCAAATAATGCCTTCATCTGACTAGAGGAATATATTGAGTGTTGCTATCTGTGGCTGTAAGAAAATAACCTCTCTTCTCCAGGGGGTTTACAAGCTTCTGTGGCAATTCTTTGGAGATGAATTTATAGGCCTAAGGGTCTAGTCCTTGCTGCTTTACAGTTTTCCCCAGAAAGAGATTTAATCAACCAGTCAGAAAGATGATGTCGGCTTTATTGGTTCTGCGGAGAAGTGAAGCAGCCAGAACATCCCAGGGAGTTTGGATCTTGGTGTTCTCAGTTGATGAGGTTGAGCCTTTAACCTTGACTTGTCAGATGGAAACTTTGAAAACATCCTAAAAAAATGTTTTAAATTAAAATCCCAGTGACTGAGCTACAGGGTGAATCACCTCCCTGCACTGTGACCATTCAGTAGAGCAGTCCATACTTGAGCAGTTTTTCATTTGCAGTTATGGTTTTCTGGGTATTTTCAGATTCCCTGCTTTTAAAAGATGCATGAAGGACAACCTTTGGGCGTTGTTTTTTTCTTTCTTTTCAAGGACTTTGAAGGAGACTGGACTGTACAGCCATCGTCACAAGCTAGCTGGCTCCCTGTCTGGGGGGATGAAGAGGAAGTTATCTATAGCTATTGCTCTCCTGGGTGGATCAAGGGTGGTGATACTAGATGAACCAACCACAGGGGTGGATCCATGCTCTCGGAGAAGCATTTGGGAAATTATCTCCAAGAATAAAAAAGGTACCGTGATGAGACAAGATGCTGCCCAGTGGCAAAAGTGATTCGTGCCACTTTTGAAAATATGATATCAGTGGCTTTGAACTGTGGGTTTTGGAGACCACAGAAAACAAATTGTGGGAGACTGGGATTTTGCAGGCCCTCTGGGTGCATCCTGGTTGATTTTTGTAAATTCACAGTGTCATTTGAAAAGTAACTTTACCATAATACACAATTTACAATACATTAACTTTCAGCTTCTCTCTAATGCTGCCTTTCATCCAATTTCACTAATAATTCTAAAAAGCGCAGTTGATTTTCACCTGATACTCTGTCCCCTCATTCAGCATAGCTTTTGCCTGTCTCATGTAATCACCTGTGTTTATTCTGTGGTGGCTGACATCAGCTTTGTGTTTTCTAGGCAGAACCATCATTCTTTCAACACATCACTTGGATGAAGCAGAAGTTCTGAGTGACCGAATTGCCTTCCTAGAGCACGGAGGGCTCAAATGTTGTGGTTCACCATTCTACCTCAAGGAAACATTTGGTGATGGATACCACCTGACACTCACAAAAAAGAAGGTTTGTGTCTGAGTTGGTCCTAAATTTTCAGTATCTTGGGTGGGAAACTGAGTCAGTTGTATGACAGGAAGGAAGGAGGCATGTCATAGTATCCCACAGAAACGAAGCGTGCTGCAGAAGGTTCATCTCAGTCTTAGATGTCTGCAGTGGAATAGTTAATCATAGAATCATAGAATCTTTTAGGTTGGAAAAGACCTTTAAGATCATCAAGTCCAACCGTTAACCTAGCACTGCCCAGTCCACCACTAAACCATGTCCCGAAGCACCACGTCTACACATCTTTTAAATACCTCCAGGGATGGAGGCTCAACCACTTCCCTGGGCAGCCTGTTCCAGTGCCTGACTATCCTTTCAGTGAAGAAGTTTTTCCTAATATCCAGCCTAAACCTCCCTTGGCGCAACTTGAGGACATTTCCTCTTGTCCTATCGCTTGTTACTTGGGAAAAGACCGACCCCCACCTGGCTACAGCCTCCTTTCAGGTAGTGTAGAGAGCGATAAGGTCTTCCCTCAGCCTCCTCTTCTCCAGGCTAAACAACCCCAGCTCCCTCAGCTGCTCCTCATCAGACTTGTGCTCCAGACCCTTCACCAGCCTCATTGCCCTTCTTTGGACACACTCCAGCACCTCAGTGTCCTTCTTGTAGTGCAGGGCCCAAAACTGGACACAGTATTTGAGGTGCGGCCTCACCAGTGATGAGTACAAGGGGACAATCACCTCCCCTAGTCCTGCTGGCCACACTATTTCTGATGCAAGCCAGGATGCTATTGGCCTTCTTAGCCACCTGGGCACACTGCTGGCTAATATTCAGCCGGCTGTTGACCAACACCCCCAGGTCTTTTTCTGCCGGGCAGCTCTCCAGCTACTCTTCCCCAAGCCTGTAGCGTTGCATGGGGTTGTTGTGACCCAAGTGCAGGACCCGCCACTGAGCCTTGTTGAACCTCATACAGTTGGCCTCAGCCCATCGATCCAGCCTGTCCAGGTCCCTCTGCAGAGCCTTCCTACCCTCCTGCCCAACTTGGTGTCATCTGCAAACTTACTGAGGGTGCACTCAATCCCCTCATCCAGATCATTGATAAAGATATTAAACAGAACTGGCCACAGTGCTGAGCCCTGGGGAACACCACCTGTGACTGGCCGCCAACTGGCTTTAATTCCATTCACCACAACTCTCTGGGCCTGGCCATCCAGCCGTTTTTTTACCCAGCAGAGAGTACACTCGTCCAAGCCATGAGCAGCCAGTTTCCCCAGGAGAATGCTGTGGGAAACCTTGTCAAAGGCCTCACTAAAGCCCAGATAGACAACATCCACAGCCTTTCCCTCATCCAGTAAGTGGGTCATCTTGTCATAGAAGGAGATCAGGTTAGTCAAGCAGGACCTGCCTTTCATAAACCCATGCTGGCTGAGCCTGATCCCCCGGTTGTCCCGCACATGCCGCATAATGGCACTCAGGATGATCTGCTCCATGACCTTCCCTGGCACTGAGGTCAGGCTGACAGGCCCATAGCTCCCCGGATCCTCCTTCCGACCCTTCTTGTAGATGGGTGTCACATTTGCTAACCTCTAGTCGACTGGGACCTCCCCGGTTAGCCAGGACTGCTGATAGATGATTGAAAGTGGCTCAGTGAGCACTTCTGCCAGCTCCCTCAGTACCCTTGGGTGGATCCCATCTGGCCCCATAGACCTGTGTGTGTCTACGTGGTGTAGCAGCTCACTAACCATTTCCCCTTGGATTACGTGGGCTTCATTCTGCTCTCTGTCCCTGCCTTCCAGCTCAGGGGGCTGGGTGCCCCGAGAACAACTGGTCTGACTGTTAAAGACTGAGGCAAAGAAGGCATTAAGTACCTCAGCCTTTTCCTTGTCCTCTGTCACTATGTTTCCCTCTGCATCCAATAAAGGATGGAGATTCTCCTTAGCTCTCCTTTTGTTGCTAATGTGTTTGTAGAAACATTTTTTGTTGTCTCTTACAGCCGTAGCCAGTTTAAGTTCCAGCTGGGCTTTGGCCCTTCTAATCCTCTCCCTGCATAACCTCACGTCATCCTTGTAGTCCTCCTGAGTTGCCTGCCCCTTCTTCCAAAGGTTGTAAACTCTCCTTTTATTCCTGAGTTCCAGCTGAAGCTCTGTGCTCAGCCGGGCCCGGTCTTCTCCCCTGCTGAGTCGTCTTTTGGCACATGGGGACGGCCTGCTCCTGTGCCTTTAAGATTTCCTTCTTGAAGAATGTCCAGCCTTCCTGGGCTCCTTTGCCCTTCAGGACTGCCTCCCAAGGGACTCTGTCAACCAAGTTCCTGAACAGGCCAAAGTCTGCCCTCCAGAAGTCCAAGGCAGCGGTTCTGCTGACCCCCCTCCTTATTTCTCCAAGAATTGAAAACTCTATCATAATTTCATGATCACTATGCCCAAGATGGCCTCCAACTGTCACATCACCTACCAGGCCTTCTCTGTTCACAAACAAGAGGTCCAGCAGGGCGCCTTCGCTAGTTGGCTCCCTCACCAGCTGTGTCAGGAAGTTATCTTCCACACTCTCTAGGAACCTCCTAGACTGTTTCCTCTCTGCTGTTTTGTATTTCCAGCAGGCATCTGGTAAGTTGAAGTCCCCCACGAGAACAAGGGCTAGCAATCATGAGACTTCTCCCAGCTGCTTATAGACTACTTTGCCTCTTCATCCTGGTTGGGTGGTCTTTAACAGACTCCCACAGTGATATCTGCCTTGTTAGCTTTCCCCCTGATCCTTACCCAAAAACACTCAACCCTATCATTGCCATCATTAAGTTCTAGACAATCAAAACACTCCCTAACGTACAAGGCTACCCCACCGCCTCTCCTTCCTTGCCTATCCTTTCTGAAGAGTTTATAGCCATCCATTGCAGTACTCCAGTTGTGCGAGTCATCCCTCCGTGATGGCAACTATGTCATAGTTTTCCTTCTGCACAACAGTTGTTCCAGTATAATTTCACTTTCATGGAATAACTTCTTTATGTGTTCACTTTATGCCTGGGTGAAAGTGGGATGTGTTTTGGGTTGAAACCCTTGGGTTTGGCCACACGGGTTCAAGAATATGCTGGACTGTTTCCCTGGGCTGCCAGTAAGATCATTTTTTCATATGCCCCAACCACTGAGATACCTAGGTTACAGTGCACTCTACTCTCTGGCTCACTCTGCCTGTCCCCATGCTGGAATTCACTTTTTTTTTTTTTTTTTCATAAATAAGTTTCCTTCAGAAAGACAGCCTATGTGGAGAGTTCCCCAAAACACAGGAGTCTTAGCTTCAGCCCCTCTACACAAAGCCTTGCAGCATTAATAGACAAGGCAGAGGTCTGAACTTGAGCCTCCTGTATCCCAGGTGTATGATGCAGTCCTTTTTATCCTCCCTTCCCCGCTGGGCCTTAGCTCCCTTTCGTGTCCCATGAGCACGGTCACCGCAGCAGGCACTGCCGGGGGCAGAGGCAGAGATTGTCCTGTTTGCGAGCCTGCATGGAGCTGAGCTGGAGCTCTCGGAAGCTTCATCTCTGAGGGGGGCCATCAAGGCTTGTTCAGGGATGCAGGCACTTACGGCTATATCAGCAGGAGCTGAGGGACAGATCCAAGGATGGTAGTGGTACCAGAGAACTATTGAGGACCTGGATGTGAGCACACTGCTTCTCAGTGAGAGATGCTAAAAGAACATGTGGCCCCCCACTTTCCTTGAAGCAGAGGGAGGCTCTCCAGTGGGGCCACCGGACCAGCCTCTGTGGCCCTTGGAAAAGAGGAATGTCAGTGCTCTGCTTTGTTGAAAAAGAACAGGGTCTCCTTGAGGGTTAAAGGCAAGGCTGGGTGCAGAGTGTGAATTCTGGAGTTCAGAGAAATAAACCAGATGGGAAGAGTCCATTGATAGTATCTGGCCTGAGGCAAAATGTTCTGCTTGCAAGGAGGGGGGAACTCTGCTCTTAATAGCATTTATTACAGTGCTGTTGGTAGCCCCAGCACACAGAATAACGTGCAGATACCATAACAGATCAGCCCCTCTTCCAAACTGCTGGCAGTATAGATAGAGAAAATGAAAAAAGACCCATGTGCAAGCCCTGTTTTTCATGGGAAAAGAGTGTATTTGTGCTGGCAGCCGAGTTCATGTGTCAGCTCTCTTGTGGTTAGGCTTTTTCTCTGTTGTACTACAAACTCTCTAGCTAGTGCAAAGTGGTCGATTCAGCCCACTCCCAGTATCCTTGTAGACAGAGGGAGCCCAGCGAGGTCTTGAATGGACCAAGATGGGCACACACCCCCCTCCTCTTCAAGGGCCAAAAACCCACTTTCATCTCCTTTTGATATTTAAACTGAAATGTTACATCCCTGGACTGAGATCACCTACTGATTATTCTATGGGACAGGATTTGGGCTAAATCCTGTGGTAGGAAGTTTGACCTCAGCCCTCAGTGACCACAGCGTTTTCCTCCTTTTTCAGAACATGATAGAGGAGTGTGACACCACAGCAGTGACCTCCTTGATCCAGTCCCACCTCCCAGAGGCTTATCTCAAGGAGGATATTGGTGGAGAGCTCGTGTACGTGCTTCCCCCCTTCAAGTCCACAGTCTCAGGGGCCTACCAGGCGCTTCTCAGAGCCCTTGATACCAGCTTGAGTGATCTCCACCTTGGTTGCTATGGGATTTCAAACACAACTGTGGAAGAGGTATGAGCTCAGGATCCACTTGAATTAATTAAATGTTATGGAGATTAACTTCCCAGCACTGCGTAGCTCTGCTTTCTGGGCTAGACGATGGCATGTTTTCAATGTGAGAATTGCAGGCAGGGGAAGAAGTGGTTTGGTTGTTTGCTGTGTTACACTTACTAACATGTGAGTGTGTAGAAGTATTCATAAATCTATGCATATACTAATGCATGAAATGTACCACTGTCTTACCTTGCTAACAGTTTCTTGGCATTTTACCCAAAAAATGAGGTGCTGGAGTTAGACTAAGGAGAGAGGGCAATAACGTGTTTCTCTTTGAACTATTCTCCTGGTCTCCACGAATCTGTGTTTGTCTACAGATGCAGTCAGCAGGGAGGGAGTTAGCAAACCATCTAAATGATAAACTTCAGCATGGATGCTGTATTGTACAAATGAGTCACCTGGTGCATCTCGGAGTAACACAGGCACTTTTCTGCCCATGGGAAATCTCTGGTCAAATAAACACAAATGTTTAGTTGCATCAGAAACAAAAAGCAACTTTAAATGATGAGCAGTGATGACCTTTGTCTTGCAGAAAGGAAGGAGGGAGATTGTTAGCCTTCTGCTCAGAAATTCTTGCTTGCTTTTAAGGTGTTTTCCTAAGGCAGCAAGAATGAGTTCTACAGCATGTACCACGTGCAGCTTGGGTGCCATGACTGTGCACACTGCCAACATGGAGGCAGCTGGGATTGTCAGAAGCTAGAGGGGAAAATATCCCAGGGAAACAGCCCTCCCTGTTTGTTCACTGGTGCCATGCAGAGAGAGCCGTCTGTGTGCTGCTCACTGTGTGGCTGTGGAGGGAGTAGAGTTATGTAAGGCCTGAGATGAAATGCAGCTTTGTTTACACCTACTGAGAAGTCACGTAGCAGGTGGTATTAGGACAAGGTAAGTGCAGGGGGCAGCTGCAAAGGTTTAAGTTTCCACTGCTGCAGCAGGAGAGAGACAGGAGGTGACAAGGAGCTGGACAACAACAATTTTATATGAAAAAAAGTTAATTTCTCTCGCAGAGCACAAAGGGAACAGAAAGAGGATTGTAGTTCACAATTGGTGCACCGACTACAGCTACAAAGTAGGAGAGTGGATTCTGATTATTGTTTTGGTAAATGGAGTCATTTGGACCAATTTTCCTTCGTATTTTCTTGCTCCATAGGTGTTTCTCAATCTGACAAAAGAGCTAGTGAAGGACCAGCAAGAAGATGCTGAACTGCCCCAACAGCTGCCTGGAGCCAGTGGTCAAATTGGCAGTGATGAAATGTCTATGAGCACGGATACCTTCACAGAAAGAGATGGTACTAAATTACCTGCAGGTTTTATTCCAGATTTGTCGCAGATGCAAACAGTGACAGATGGAGTGATTTGAGCTCCCCGTCTTCTTGCTTTGTTGAAAACCACATTTCACCCAACCAGGAATCACAAAACCAATAAATCACTAGAACTACAACATTCAACAGTTGTTTAGATCCACTGGTTTGGAATAGTCTGAATCACAGAACAAATTACAGAGGAGTTCTGTTTGCATCTGCCTTCCTTTAAATTGATGCAGGTTTTAATCTACTCAAATACAGTGCGTGGGTGAAAGCAAATGTATACCTCTGAAAGTAATTGCTGAGGATTATTTCTACATAACTAGTAGAACTGGAGAGAAACTTTGTGGAAACCCCTTAGCTTGTTGCAAAAGCAGCACAGCTCTGAGCTGGGTCATCGTTGACGCTTTTTGCTGTGTCTCAGCTGTTGCAGTATGGTAAAAGAGCTCAAAGGGCCAGAGAGTGGGATAAATTCGCATTCAGAAGAGAATCCAGCTACACCAGTATCTCTGAGGGTTTGAGAGCTGCAAAAGGTGGCATGGCTCAAAAATGAGCAAATACCTGGTTGAAATGCTTTCTCAGAGTAGAAACATTTTTTGTACTTATACCATTTATAGTTAAGGAGGCATCCAAGGGACAACACAGAGTTATTTTTATACTCACTTCTCAAAGCTGACCTGTACTGTAAATGTTACTGTAAAAAATAACTCATATGCGTAGAGAAGTGTTTTGTGTCACCCCTAATGAGAGCACTGAAAAGGATTTGCTTCATGTTGTATTATATAGGTTAATATGTCATAAAGAAGAATAGGTTGCACAGGATTTGGCTCTACTTTTAGTATACCACAACCCTGTCCATGCAAAAGATCAACTGGTTTATGTGCCTTGTTTTCTCATTTCAGGATTAATTCTCTTATTGATCTGTCTGAGGACTTGCTTTCTAAATTATGAAAATTTTCAGTTTGCAAATATAAAAGAATAATACATTTCCCCTGTAAGTTGCAGCTGGGTAGGTGGGATGTAGATAACTTGTTGCATCTGGAAGCCCATGTTCCTCTTGCAAGATCTCAAAATTAATTCACTACATGTATGCATTTGAAATCAAACAAAAAAAAAAAACGGTGTTACGTGAGCTTATGACTCAAGAGCCAAAATCTGAGTCCTGTCCCAAGCCTGATTGTTGCATGTGTTCCAATTCAGTAGTTTTGTTTTGCCATCCGTAAAGGAGTGCAGGAAGTTAAATATACTCCCAGGGTACTATAACCATCAATTCCCTGCATTTCACAAATACTGATCCATGACAAAATGCATTCTTCTTTTGTACCCAGATCAGCTCCTGATTAGATCAAAAAGCCTGCAGGGTTTGCCGTTGCTGCTTAAGAAGACATCAGCTTTGTTCATTAAGAGATTCCACCATACCCGGCGGGATGTCAGAGGTTTCATTGCTCAGGTCATCCTCCCGGTCCTCTTTGTGATGGCTGCGATGGGACTTGGGACGCTGAGAACTAAGGAGACTGAATATCCCGAACTGATTCTTTCCCCCTCTCTGTACGGCACATCCGACCAGGCAGACTTCTTTGGGTGAGTGGTGTTCTTTGTGATCATTAAACCCATTTGGTTATAAAGAGTCAGTTTTACCATCAGGATTATTTCTAAGCAGACCCAGTGGAAAAGTGTTACACAGATAATATGTAGCTATGTTATCTGTGTAATTATTACGCAGCTAACATGTAGAAATCCTGTTCCTAAGGGGTCTCTCGGGGAGATGGCTTGGCTCAGACCAGCAATCACAAAGCTTTAGAAAAACAGCCTCTCAGCTGGAATTAACTGTGAAATGTGAGGAGTATTCTTTGTGTTTGCCATTGGAGTCCTCTGGCCCTGTGACACCCATACTGTCCCAAGGGGATTTTCTTAATATATATATATACACACTCTTCCCCCGATGTGAAATGGATGTCCCCACACCAGTTGTCTCCAACATTACAACTCTGGGATCAAATTCTATCTATCTTGTGAACTGTCTGCATCACCCTCCTCTCTGTCAGTACACAGGACATGCTCTCCTGCCCAGGCCCCACTGGTCCAAGACACGCAGTCATTTGAAGGGGATGCACTTTTTCAGTGTGATTAAGATGTCATCGCTGAATTATTTAATTGTGCTTAAAAATCCTATTACCAAAATTACTATAATTTGTATCATTCTGATTTCATGATGTGAGCTGCCATCTTTCTGCAGTGGTTCTCAGCTTTAAGTCAGAAATATAAAATTTAGCTCTAAAGGAAGCATGTCTACTCTTAGGTGTTCTTTCTCAGGACTGCTCATGCCTTTCCACTTCAGTACTGCTACATGGGGGAATGAGCCAGAACTGCATGTCTGAGTCCTCTGTTCCTAATGTTCTCTGCTTCTCCTGATGGATCATTGCTAGAAAGCTGGATCAGAAGCAAGAAGCATCTTCTCAAATGACCAAAATCAAATGGACTTCACAAATGAGAGAACTGATTGAGACAAGACTGGGAGTAGTGCCTGAAAATTGCAGTAGATGCTTTTTCCCTGGAAACAGAATTTTGATTGTCCAAAATTTCATCAGTACCTTGCTTAGATCTAGGGGCAGCAAATCACTGGAGTAGGTGTGCAGCTCTAAGCAATAGGCAGTCCTTTTAAACGTGTGTGACTGCCCTCACGTACTGCACGTATTTCAGTGGTTTGCAGGGCTAGCACCACAAATAATCATTTATTTAGCATCTTAAATAAATCCTGTTTCATTCTGTCATGGTTTAACCCCAGTTGGCAACTAAGCACCACACAGCCGCTCGCTCACTCCCCCTCAGTGGGATGGAGGAGAGAGTCAGAAGAGTAAAAGTGACAAAACTCATGGTTGAGATAAAGACAGTTTAATAGGTCAAGAAAAAGCCGCGCACACAAGCAAAGCAAGACAAGGAATTCATTCCCTACTTCCCATTGGCAGGCACGTGTTCAGCCATCTCCAAGAAAGCAGGGCTCCATCAGGCGTAATGGTTACTTGGGAAGACAAAACGCCATCACTCTGAACGTCCCCCCCTTCCTCCTTCTTCCCCCAGCTTTATATGCTGCGCACGCCGTCATACGGTGTGGGATATCCCTTTGGTCAGCTGGGGTCAGCTGTCGCGGCTGTGTCCCCTCCCAGCTTCTCGTGCACCCCCAGCCTCCTCGCTGGTGGGGTGGGGTGAGGAGCAGAAAAGGCCTTGACTCCATGTAAGCCCTGCTCAGCAATAGCTAAAACATCCCTGTATTATCAATACTGTTTTCAGCACAAATCCAAAACATAGCCCCATACTGACTACTACGAAGAAAATTAACTCTATCCCAGCCAAAACCAGGTCACATTCAGACACAGTTTTCTTCTGCTTAGTGGTAGTGGAAGTACCTTGAACACGTTTTTTTCTTTTTTTCTTTTTTTTTCTTTGTTAAATCTTAGGAATTTTAATGAAACCACAGATGCTTTAGTCGCTTCAATGCTTGCTTTCCCTGGAACGGATAACACATGCATGAATGAAAGCAATTCGTAAGTAGTTCTTGGGTTTCTTCCATTTAAATTCCGAATCTGCAAGAGAATTGACATAACACTATTAGCCATTAGACCTTAATAACCATCTTTGTTTATCTGCAGAATTTTCATACATTGGTGCCACATGCAGAGAAAAAAAAATATCTCCTGCCTCTCTTCAGATTGACTTGCAGACTCTTTCAGCTCATTAGGAGATGTCTAACTGGCCTTTTGCAGGCAGGCACAAGCTTGCACCGCTCACAGACTTGAGCTGGCGAGATGCAAATCAGTTCTGAGCAGGGAGCTGTGTAGCCACGATTGGTGTGAAGCAGACCTCAGCACTGCCGAGAGCCTACGTGGCTCCCATGCAGCTTGGAGTGAAGGCCTGTGTCTGCCAGCACAGAACTGTAGATATTCTTGAAGACAGTAAATTATACTGTGCTTTAAGGCTGAGACTGGGACTTCCACACAGTCCCAGGACCTTGACACTGGTGTTCTTTGCTTGCTTCAAGAAGTATTCGCTACCACAAGTGGACTCCTTCATTACTATGAGTAGTAAGGGAGCAGCTTTGGTGGTGGCAGGATGCCAGGACGAGAGCAAGCAATTGGCATATCTAGGAAGTAGTCTTTGCCTCCCCAGTAATCCCAATTATAGCACTGAGCCCACCCAGAAAGTTCTCAGCATAGCTTTTGTTATCTGTATCTAAAAGCTGTGCCATGAGGGCTGGCTTATGTCGGGCTCTGCAGATAAATTTTCAAGGAATTGGTAGTAAAGCCCTGGGCAGATTTGCATGCTCATGTGTGCCACATATCTGGAGGCAAATATTTATACTGAGTATTTACAGTGGCTGCCTAGTCAATATAGTCCATCACAGGACTCCCCAGTTATTGCAATGACAATAGCCCTTATTTCTGCACTGTAAGATGATTTTGGCCTTTGCATGCTAACTCCTTACACCATTTACTGTGGGAATGAAGTGGTGTCTGGATTCCTTCTAATCAGCTGAATGAATCCAGGCACAGAGAACAGTAGTGAGGGCTCTCTGCTGAGAGGCACTGAAGGCAGCGGGAGGATGGGTATTCCCTGAAGCACCCAGAGCTGACAAGAAGGTCTGCTTTTCTGCTGAAGCTGCTCACTGCCATCCTTGCTGTCATTAAACATGACAGCAATTAGCATCATTTGCACACCTGAGCATAGAGAACCTCAGAGGAAAATGTGTTCGTTTTCAGGCAGTGTTTAAAGGAGGACATGCTTGGCCAGTGGATTTTCAGTGGAAACCAGAGAACTAAGTATTCTGCCTGCAACTGCACAGATGGCATCCAGGTAATTTGAATAAAGCCAAAAGACAGGGAGTTTGGGGGGCTGTTTGGGGGAGCCTTGTAGGTTGGGAGTGGTTCTGTGGGTAGGCATGATACTAAGGGGAACTCAGCATCACATTCCTGCTGTCTCTTTTTGGCCTTGTTGACTTTGTACACTGGATAACCATTGTCTGCACAAATTTGGGGACAGGAAAGGAAACAGCATCCTCAGAAGATTTGCATGCTAATATATCTGCCTTCCTCCCATGGTGGGAAAAGGTTTAACAGTGTTTTTCAATGTTGTATGATTGTCCCATTTAGCAGAGGTGAACATGTATTCAAGAGGAAAATTGCATTTTATACAAGCACTGTCATTATATGAAAGCAGAGCTATTATTGCTGTTTGCTTTTCAGAATTTAACTTTATGCAAAGTTTAGATCCATCTGCTTTTACTCTGCTTTGTATTATAAATAGTGACGATTAATAACACCAGTTATTTGCATTACGGTGGTACGTATAGAATCAGATATGGGCACTGCTGGGCTTAGTGTCTTTATATGCACATGGGGAAAAGGCAGATTCTGCCCCAATGATGGTACGATTTTACAGTCCAGTTTGAAGTTGAGCTCTCTTCCCTCCAGTGCTGTTCACCTGTCTTCAGCTTTTTTCCACTAGGAAATCAGTCTCATGGTGCAGTGTGATGCCATTTGTAAGATAAAGCAAGTACTTGGTTGAATGTTCCTAGTCATTCCTTAAAATGCAGCTATTTTATGGAGTTTTCTGGACATACACGTAATTTCACATCATTAGAAGTATTGGCATAATTTCTCGGGTAAGTCAGGATAATGTTCAAAGCTGATTCTCACCTCTAGCAGGCACAGGCAGGTGTTCCTCAGCATGAAGGAAGCTATTTTGTGTATTCTGATGCAAAGTTATGAACAGATACACAATGGGGGAGGCCAGGGTTTTTGTTATGGATGAGCTGAAAGAAGCAGCCAGCGTGCTGTCTGATAGGACACTTCAACCTTATGAAACAGTTGATGTGACTTTGACTCTCAGCATGTTAAATTATATATTCAGGAGTAATCTAAGGTTTCTCTGAAGCTCTGGAAAATATTCCCAATGACTGACAGTAAAGCAAAAATATAGAGCGTAGCTGCTGTGAAATGCAAGATGAGAGTTTGAGGCCACCATGAAGTTTTCTGCTCCATGAGTTGTTTTGCCCTCTGCCGTTGTCTGTGCAGTCACTCTGATGCTCTGCTAAGTAGGATCAGCCTTAATTCAGCAAAAATCTTCCTGTGTAGCATGAAGCACATTTCGAGGTCTCACTGATGTCAGTAGAACTGAAGTGTAGATTTAAGTAAAGGTTCTTTTTAAGCACCTCGCTAAATATGTTCAGGACAGCATGCAGGGATGTGTGCCATGTGTCTTTGCACCCTGATTTGTGAATCATCTGCTTCTGTAGGAATCAGTCCTGGGACCAGAATGTTGCTCTCAATCTTGTCCTGATATGCTAGTTTTTACTTAAAACACAGACACTAACATTTTTGTTCATTTGTCTCTGCTCAGACATGTCCACAGACGAACTACACTCCCCCTCACAGAAGGACCTTCTCCACGCGGACGCTTTATAACCTTACAGGGCACGATGTGGAGACCTACATTCTGGCAACTACCAAAGACTTCCTGCAAAAACGGTACAGCGTAAATATCCAGTCCTTCTCCTCTGAATTGTTTTGGGAGCAGCCTCTTACACATGTCATAGCCACTGGGCTTGAAGAGGTGATAGGGCAGTAGGGGTTTAGAAAGGCCTCCCTGCTGATGGTCTCTGTGAATCTGGTGAAAGGAAATAAAATGTCCTGCAATCACAGAGTTAAAGATAAAGGTTCGTGCAAGTGCTCTGCTTGATTATAGCAGAGATAGCCTAGGGATAACGTGTCAATCATCTGACAGGCTGATGGCTGGATCTGCAGACAAGCCTTTGTCTGACTCAGAAATGCTTAAAAAGAGAAAAATCTGACACAGACTGTCATGAAGTAAACCCTGGGGAGAGACTTTCCTCCAAGTTTGATTCTCTGAAGAGTCTCAATGTGTGCTTCACTTAAACAAGTGCATCCGTTCCAGTGAAATTAGAGTCTGAACATTTTCTTGCACCATGGGGCTGTTAGAGCTATTAGTGTGTCTGGACTCTGCCACACAGCCGCGCAGCATGTCTTGGGGCAAAAATAGCCTGCCATTAAGGTTGTCAAGGAATATGTTCATCTGCCATTGATTTAAACTGAGCTGCTCGTCTTCTGGGTAAGCAGGAGTCATCTTATTCCAATGTGGCAGGCAAGCAGGTTAGGAGTCCGCGCAGCTCCAAAATGTTTCTCAGATGGAGGCTTTCAGCACAGTTCTGTGATAGTGCTGCCAAGATTCTCTTTCCCTTTTTTCCCCAAATAAGGGCTTCTGCAGCAGCGTTGGCTTGGCCACACACTACGCAATGGGATAAGTTCTTTTAAGTCAAGCTAGAATGAACTGCGGTGACAGTGGCACACTAACATGCACCAACCAAAGGTATTAAAGCTTTTGAATGAAAGTAGCAATGCATTTCCCTCTGGTTTTGACTCAGGTATGGTGGCTGGAGCTTCGGGCTGCCTTTGACAACAGATCTCCAGTTTGATATCAGGCCAGTGCCCCCCAACAGAACATTGACTAAGGTAACTAATCTCCATCTGCTCATCCTAGCATGGGAAGTGTGGGACCCAGGAGAAGTGATGTCTTGTTCAGGGATATTTCAGAAAATAAAATGAAACCCTCTGAAATCTGCAGGTTGGCATGGGCGAGATGACTTGTATTTCATTTTCTTTCCTCTCCCCATTCTTCTTTATTGGTCTGACTTCTCATTCTAGCAGGAGACAATTTTTCTGCTGTCATAATTTTATTATACAGAGGTGAAAAGATCAATTAGTAGCACCTTTATCTCATGAGAGAACATATGTACCTTAACTAGGGCTGGCTGGTACATTCCGAGATACCTGTTTCTCTGTTTCTGCTCTGTGAAAATGTTGTAATGCATCAGCGGTAAAAGCACCAAAGCTGAAATTGGAGGTAGCAGGGAAATTCAAGAGAGTTTACAAGATCCTGTGATCTCATTGCAAAACCTAGCTACGAGGAGAGTGTTCCTGCAAGAGCAGTCCTGTTTTCAGAGGTGGCTCCAATAAAAGGGAATCACAGGGTTTATTGTTTCACTAATGAATTTGCAGATGTTTTTACCCCTCCAATCTTACAGCTTCATCTTAGATCTGAAAGCATTGTTATTTGCTTATCACATGTCAGATTTAATACCTGGAAACCTTGAGAGTGTTGAAAGCAGAGCAGACTCCAGTCCTTGCTCTGCTAGGGCAAGGAGAATGAAATCACTGAGCCTGCAGGACTTGGGGATATGCAAAGGCGGATGCTGTGGGCTGTGTTTAAGCCTCTAACCTTAATAGCCTAAGCTCTCTGTCCTTTGGTAGGTAACTTACACCTCCTGTGGGTATGCCTAAAGCAGGTGATGGTAAATCCCGCCCAAGTGCATGTCCTGTGATTTTTCCCCTCAGTTCTCAGGGTTTATCATGGTAGAGGTAAGAAAAATTATCATGAGGAGGGAAGGGCTGTTGCTGAATGAGAAGGTGACAACTGGCTCTTTTCTGCCCTAAAGCAACCTTTTTCCCCCAACTTTCAAGAGGTGTTAGATGTGTTTGACTGCTTAGCCTTCTTTGGGAAGTCTCCACTGCTAGTGTTCATCAGATCTGAACAATTTACTACAGAGAAGAAAACAAGTGTCTGTACGCTTTATGTCACATATCCAGCTAGTGCTTCTTTCTTCTCTCCCAGAAGGCAAATGAAGCTGATGTGACTGCTTGTGCTGAAAGTGAAATGTGCTTTTATACTCATTTGGTACTTGATGTGGTTTAATCATTGGACTTTAACTTGTAGAGCTTATGACTTTAGATAACAACCATGGAATGAGTCATTTGTGCAAGCAGAACAACCCAAAATGTTATCAGTAACAATTTCTTTCCCAAATTGTTTCAATTTCTCAATTGTGTGCAGGTGTGGTATAATCCCGAAGGTTATCACAGCCTTCCAGCCTATCTCAACAGCTTGAACAACTTCATTCTTCGAGCTAACTTGCCAAAAAATGAGACTTCCAGATATGGTAAGTGTCCCTTTACATGAGCAGATAATTTCTCCCCTTTGGGGGGAATATCCTGGTTCTGTTGAAATTGATGGCAACACTTAACTTGACTTCAATGAGAACATTTCTTTATTCCCAATTATGCAATTCCTTTAAAAACAGAATTGAAAAACATTAATAAAGCACATATTTCATTTGTCTTTGTCAAAGGGGACAGAGGAGCTGGACAGGGAAGACCCCAGCTCCTACGTAAAACACTTCCTTCATCCAAAAAAATGCCAATGGTTGCTATTTGATTTATTGCCTCTCATCATGATACTGAAATAGCTGTCTCTTGATAGGTGCCCATTAGTTATGCATAGAAAGGCTACTTTAGATCATCTCCAGGGGTGGTTTAGATTAGTAAATTTTAATATATCACCCTTCTGCTGAGAGCAACTCAGGACGTGTGGGTATGTGTATGTTTGTGTTTGAGAGAGAGAGATTAAGTGAGAAACATAATTTTCAGCTATATTTTCCCTCTGACACACGAGATACACAGATTCCAAGTAGCGTTAGTAACCCATCTGGGGTTATCAGTTCTTATAGCTTCTCCTCGGTAATGTAATGCAGCAACCCAAAATTCCTGCTGATAAACCAGGGCACCCTATTTTACCATTTATGGTTTAGGCTACATTAAGGGTGCAGCATGGGAAACAAATATGTCCGTGTATGTATGCCCGTCTCTAGAGATGGAGGGGGTGCAGGGAGAAGAGAAAGATTTATGTTGATGCCAATTTTGAGAAATCTTATACAGAGATTTATGGGATCTGACAAGAGTAGCAATTGTGTGCAGAAATGCCCTACCGATTGATTTTCTTTGACAAATGGTGCCCTTCCAGCCATGTCCTCGTCATACCTAGTCCCCTTACCTCAGAGGCCTGCCATTCCAGGTGACAGTGAAATAGGTGACAGTATCTCTTTGCTCATAAGACTATTCCTCACTAATGTGTCTGAATTGAACTATAATGGAAAAGGCATCTGGTCTGAAGCTTTGAGTGTCATGCCATGAATTAAAGAAATAGCAGAATGCTGATTACAAGTCAAAACAGCATGTCTGTTTTCCCACCTCCACATACTGATGCACTGAAACTCCCCTCACAACAAGCTCGGCTCACAACAAGTGAAACCGGTGCCTCGGTGCCTCAGTGCCTCGTCCCCTCTGCCATCCTAAAATACCCACTGGCTTGTGCCTTTGAGATTTGCAGCATGCCCTCCAGGTCAGAAGGTTCAAGCTCTTCAGTGTGTGCTGCAAGAGCTTATCACAAAGCTGCAGCCCCTGCCCAGGTGCGGAGAGAGGAGACCTGAGCCAGGCGCTTCCAGCAGCAGGAACATCCCAGAGCAGCTGAATTATTAAGCAGTGAAGCTTCTTGCCCTGTCTCTGTATTCCCAACGCATGCTGTAGCGAGAGCAAAGGCAGGAAGCTCGTGTGAACCGTCAGAAAGTTTTCACAGGGAAAGTTTTATACCAGCAAAATAACAATTTTCAGTGGGAAAGAATAGCAGCAGTTTTTATTCCATCTGTCCTGCTGCTTATGTGTTTTTGGAAAGAAATGCTTAGTAGTAAATGACCAGACAGATAATTCTCCGCTTCCCACTAATGATCCAAGCCGTCGAATGGGGGAAATAAAATGAATGGACGAGGATAGCTCCCCTGGGGTAGTGTAAATCCAGTTTGAAATACAATTGAACAGACGTTCTGTGTGGTATGTTCCTGGCAGCTAAATCTATTTGTTGTTGTGACAAATAAATGACAGTTTAAGAACCATTGAAATGGCCAGATAAAAGTGTGTTGTCATTTCAGCAGTTTGAAAGAGGTGCCAGTCCCGCTTTAGAGGTTTGACTTAGACTGCGTATATTTTTAAAAAATACATAAAAAGCTTTTTACCCTGTCACTAAGCAAGTCATAATAGCTTTTGACTTATGTATATTGTGCTTTCTCTTCTCTCAATCCCAACCAACAAAAAAGAGAAAGCATTGAAATGGAAATTTTGACTTCTAGCCTAAGCTTCAGTAAAGGAAAATGGCTTTATAGTGAAGTATTAGCAGATTAGACAGACGGTATCTTTCTTCCTCTCTCTTTTAGAGAAGGGAAACATTTCCTGGCTGTTTGTGTGGCTTTATCAGCAGCCCAAGATTTTAGTTCTATTTCTCTCGCTGATGACAAGGTTGAGGTGTTTTTTTCCTCGCCTCTGAAATGAATTTCCTATGAAATCTTCCTTTTCAGATTTATTTGCTCAGTATGGCACTTGGTCAGCTAAACCCACAGCCTCCTCCTCTCTGCCCCCCGTGTCGGAGTGCTCGTTCTTAGGTAGAATAGTCCAGAATAGTTCTTCTTTGTATAACTGTTGGAAGTCACCTTTTCAGCAAGGCCTGCTGTGACAGGACAAGGGGTAATGGTTTTAAACTAAAAGAGGGTAGATTTAGACTAGATATAAGGAAAAAATTTTTCACAATGAGAGTGGAGAAACACTGGAACAGGTTGCCCAGAGAGGTGGTAGATGCCCCATCCTTGGAAACATTCAAGGCCAAGCTGGATGGGGCTCTGAGCAACCTGATCTAGTTGTAGATGTCCCTGCCAATTGCAGGGGGGTTGGACTAGATGGCCTTTAAAGGTCCCTTCCATCCCAAAGCATTCTATGAATTTCAAAGGTGGCGCGTTCTAGCAAATCTCTCTGGGTTTAATAGCAGCTAGAGGTCCTCCAGCACTCCCTGAGAACTGAGGCATTTACTTAGGTGCCTAAATACGGAGTAAGAACCTTGTTTTTAGGCACATAAACATCTTAGGCTAAACCCTTTCTCAGGTGCCAGAGTCTTAGATTCTGGGCTGTCATCTTGGTGGGACCAAGGCAGAGACCTTCACTGGCGGCTGGAACCGGCTCACGAGAACCCCTCAAGTTCCTCTCTTTGTTAGAAAACTCTGTTTTTATAGGCACAAATTGCCTCTGAACAATTGCTCTGAACAGAGCAAATGCACTGTGATGAACAATACTAGTATATTTTGAGCTAAGTGTTCTCCTTGGTAAAGAAGTACTTAAACTAAATCTTATGAAGGCATCTGCACATGAGTAGAAAACTTCTTTCTTGCAGCTTGTGCTTGATACAAACCCATTTTTAAGGGATCTTTTTGGAAAACATCACACTGGGCTTACAAACGCAGTAACTAGATTTTTGCTAGTTCCTTTGGACAAAATGTTTTTTTTTTTCCTAGCTGCATAAGACAGAATAGTTCAGAATTAACTCACTGCCAAACTGGGAACAAAAGTATCTGTAACTTACTTACTTACTACATCTCAACAGATGCCTGTATTGAGAAAGACATATATCATAGGAAGATAATAGTTGTGGGAAAAGCCAACAGGGAATGATTTGTTTCTAATGATAAAAGAACAAATGAAATGAAGTGAGGTCATCAAACAGCAGCTTTAAAACCAAACATATTAATCAGTTTTGAATGTGTCAGTGTTGAGGAATCTAACCTAAAATACACAGACCCACAAGCATGTGCCTAATTTTAGGTGTGGGAGTGCTCTCACTGAAGTGGATGATACTATCAGCCAGATAGATGCAGAAACAAGGCCTAGGGTTTGAATTTCAGATCTGCTGTGCTTCGAAGTGAAGTCATAGGAAAAATGAGGATGCTCAAAATTCTGCCCAAGGTCACACCAAGATGACAGAGCAAAAACCAGCTTTTGATCTGCTTTTCTTCTCTACTCACAGTTTTCTGTATTACTGTCAATAACAGGAACTGGTGAAAGGAGCTTTAAGTTAGCCACATTTTCAATTTCTTTTCTTTTTGTTTTCATAGGTATTTTCTTATCAGCTCACCCATATCCTGGAGGACAAAGTCAAGAACAAGTAATGTAAGAAGGTTCATTTGGCTGATGCCTGAATTGTTTAGCTTCAAAAGGAGTAAAACAGCTTCTTGGAAACCATAAAACAGCCTAAATTACTGAATATCTTTCTCTAAATGATGAAAACGCTCTCTTCCTTGTCTTCATTCCCTCTATGCATGCATAGCATTCTGCATGCCATAGAGCTGCTGATTCCTGTTAGGGTTTCTTTGCAGGATCCCATATAGATTTGGAGGTCACAGTTACAGCATCACACATTTTTGTGCTTTGCCACAATAATAATAATTACATAATTTTCCTTTTGGCCTTTCCAATCAATGCTATGGTACAGTGTTACAACTCAGTGCTGTGAGTCCTTTTTGCTAGGTGTAATTAACAGCAGCAAAAGATGCTGGCACAGAATCAGGACCTCTTTGCTTCTGAGCTCTAAACAATGCCTCTGCAATGAGGGAAATCTGCCACTTTGACTCACCACTTACATCTTTCTCCACTTTCTCCCCAGGCTCAACAGCTTACTCGACATCATAGTTTCAATGTCTGTTTTGGTTGGCTACTCTATCACAACGGCAAGCTTTGTGCTCTATGTGGTAAAAGAACATCAAACCAAAGCCAAACAACTGCAGCATATTTCAGGCATTGGGATGACAAGCTATTGGATGACTAACTTCGTTTATGATCTGGTAAATAATTCACATTCCTAAATGCACCAAGAGGAGCATTAGGCAGCAGGGGAAAAAAAGTTCTTTATTTAAAGTTGGTTGCCTAGACTTCTTAATATTATTACTACCAAGAGCGTTATGTAGTAATTGTTCTCCAAGGCATTGAAGACTATTAAATGTGAACTGCAACACTGGATTTTGCTAAGCGAAGGCATTCCTTCTCTCTCGAGTGTATGCAAAACACTCAGCACACTTATATAAGAGCAACACAGAACAGGCCAGAGCTTGATTTCAGTTTTAACATGCAAGCAGCAAGCTGCTTTACTGTTAGCTTGCAGGGCTAGATTAGTTGTCATGCAGGCTTTACACATCTGGGGTAAGGCTTTGGGGATTGAGGCTACAGCCATTTTAGAAACCCTGGGAGTACAGGGTATGACATTAGCAGACATCTCACAGCTAACACTCCCCCGCTGGGCAAAAATCCATTGCTGGGTTGAATGCCCTCTTTAAGATTATATATTATAAAGGGTTTTTAAGCCAAGGAAAGCTACTAATGCAGCTATATGCCTTCCAGGACCTGAGCAAGTTCCTTTCTACAGTGCTGCACTGCGCTGTATAGATTTACCACCTTGTTTCTATAGATAGTTGAGCTCCCTAGCACTGTGCTGCATTACATGGCGTAGGCATGCCCTCGTTCTCCCTGAAGTTAAGTTTCCTCATGGTAAAGAGGTTTAATAGCACTGCTGGAAAGCATCGCTGGGCTAAGAGGATAAATATGCACAGTGTCTGTAGATTAAAGTGCTTTGTGTCTTCTGAATTACCTTTGGTGCATGATGTCAAACCCTCACATAGATAGAGATCTGCAAGTGCAGACTATTTCTGCTCATGAGCTTTGGCATTGCCAGCTATGCTGCAGGTGATCAGCTCTATGTATCCGACAAATTTCTATTGATGCAGGTCTGCTAGTGCCTAAAATCCCAGTGATATCATCAGTTCCTGAAAATAGGAAATCTTCAAGGGCATTTGGGTGGCCAGCCCCCTTTGATGCAGTGAGGGCTAAGGGCTGAAATCCCTTGGGGAATGTGAGCCTTGACTCTTTCTGCAGAGCACAGCCTAATCTTCTAGGTAACACGGATGCACACTAACAAAGTCGTCCTAACAATACAGTTCTTACCACTAAGTAGTCTAAACTGCCTGCTTATAGGGGCTGGTGTGATCAGGCAACAGCATAAGTATCTCCTGCCTTGCAGGAGGGGCTTGAAAGGGGTCTGAAGGCAGCGTGGCTGCAGTCTGGCTGGGCAGAGTAGCCCTGAGTCACAGCACAGGGGTGAGGATGGGGCAGGCTTGCGTCTGCCTGCTTCCCTGATCCAGGCCCTTGCTCCGGCACTGCATATTTGCAAATCAGCCTGTGGAAAAATCCCCAGACTCCTTGCCACAATCAGTATTCAGTGGGCTGAAACTAATCCAGCACTCTCGGCAACTTTATATTTCTCAGTGAATCCCTGCCAGTAAATTCTGTTAAATCCCAAAGCTGGGGAAGAGAGGAGCCTCTCAAGGCAGATGTTTGGTAGGTCCCTGGCTTGACTCAACATTATAAAGACTAGATTTACAGGGCACAATGAAGTGGCCTGACTGCAAGGCTAACAGTAAACCCAAAGGGGTATTTTTCATTCACAACCTTTTTTTAAGGCATTTTCTGCCCACAGTCCTGAATGTTGAGGCTTAGCCTACTCAAAGTGGCTTTGTGGGAATTCGTTTGCAAGACTCCCAGAAGTCTCAGGAGGACTGAGACCCCACCTGTATTTGGTATCCCTTAGAAAACCCAAGCTGCACTTGTGGGACCAGATTCAGACCTTCTGCATAGGTCTAGAAAAATGTTTAAGAATTATCATCCTAGTAACAACTTTTTAATATCGTTTTGCAGGTACTTTTTATGGTCCCTATTGGACTCTCAATAGGAGTTATTTCATCCTTCCAGATACCAGCTTTCTGCAACAACAATAACTTACTGGCAGTATTTCTTCTGCTGTTACTGTTTGGGTAAGTGTGGAGCTTAGTTATTTAAATATCATGGCACAGAGTGAAGAACTGGATATTGCAGGCTGCTGCAATTTGAGATCCAAGGGAGGAATATGTGGGCTTTTTTCTTCAACGTGCACTTTACAAATGGTGACTAGTTGCTCCTTCCAAGAGCAGTGAGCCAAACCACTGTTGTCATGCCTGCTTTATTCAAAGCAAACTCTGTGTGAAGGTATGAAATATTCAAGGTCACAGTGACAGCCCAAGCTGTAAGCAGATGCTTACTGAACTATTGCAAAGTTCAAGATATAGAAGCATTTCAAAATCAGAGAGGAAAAAAAAAACCAGCAGCATAATTCAGGAAAATTTAGCAAAACTGTCTCCCTGGCTTTGAATCCTCCAGGCCCAGTCTGTCTGCTTTCAGTCAGGGCTCCACGTTCAAAGTATGTATCATAAACTTTTTCCCCAAATTCTAACAGATACAAAGGCATTTTTCCTTCTTTAAGTTCCTGCAATATGGAAAACTAGTCACATGCCAAAACAGAACTGTTGTGTTGTCTGAGGTCTTTTGTTGTTTGTTTGCAGTTGCACTTTGAGTTACTGTAATATTCTCTGCACTGTTGCCAATTTATAGATATGCAACGTTTTCATGGATGTACCTGCTGGCTGGGTTTTTCAAAGAAACAGGAATGGCCTTCATCGTTTATGTCTGCGTCAACTTGTTCTTTGGCATCAATACTATCATTACTCACTCGGTTGTATTTCTGCTCTCCCAGGAGAAGGCCACAGACCAGGTAGGAACTCTACTAATACTAAGCCCTTGGTGAAAAAACAGGAGGCTTCCTGTTGAGTTCGGTGGGTTTGATCAGGTCCTTAGCAACTGGCCAGCTTCAAGATATTTGAGGTAGACCAAGCAGAGGCCACTAGTCGCAGGACTTAATGGGGTTCCCTATAGACAGGACATGAGTCAAATATGAATCTTGCTTGTCTTAAATCTGCACCCCCAGCAAAGAAGGAAATGGTGGTGACAGAGGGGAGAATACAAAAAGAGAGGTAGAAAACTGCCCGTGCACAGAAGGGCAGGAGGTGGGTGTAGATGTTTGATAAAAAGTTGATGGGGACTTTAAACCATTGCTAAGTTGTTGCAGCACAAACTGTGGAGAGTGACAACTAGATGTCATTGCCGTGAGTCTGACGTGTGCTGCATTAAGCCCAGCACCGGCCGTCTGTCATCTAGATCTGTAATGCAATCATCTTCTCCCTGCAAGGATGAAAAATGACTCAGAGACATTGATGATTCCCTAAAGTAAAGCCTTCTCTTAAACTGAGATATCCCTGGGAATCATTGGGCTAAAGTGTACACCTTACATTTCATTTTCTTTTTTTTATGAAGGCAATTACTTTGTAAAACAATAGCTCGGTTGGATTTTTCTCTCTAGCTGGACAACGCTTGTTTAGCAACCCCCTGGATATTAGGGATGTGCAATTATGATCATCGTCTATCTCTCTGTGCCCCCATGGCAGGGAGTCAGTCTCTTTCCATGCTAGTTTACTGCCTCTCCATTTTGCTGTGTGCACTAATCCTTTCTTCTGCTAGAAATGTACCAAATCTCTATGTGTGAGAGTTCATAAGTGTGAGACTGCCCTTCTACATCTATTAAAGCCAAATCTTGTGTTTTACGGAGACGTTTGTCCAAGGAGAACAGATAGGGCAGTTCTCCAGAGGAGCAGGATTGGTGAGTGGGCTGTGCCCCGCAGTGGGCTGGTGCAGCAGCTCTGTAGTTTTGGGAGGCACAGTGCAGCTCAGTGGCAGGATTCAGCTCTGGCTCACAGGTGGGTTTCGGGCTTCTGCATGCATGGGGTGAGGCGGCTGGAGCAGCAATGAGGGACTGCGCAGGGAACTGGCTGCTGTTTACTATGGGTGATCACAACCTCAGAGCTGCCTATTGACTTTTCTGACCTTGTGCCTGTGAAACGAGCTGTCTCCAGAGCTCTTTGCTCTCAATTTATCTCTGCTCTGAGACACAAGCAAATCCCAATGTAATTGTTACACTTCAGTCCCACAGTAAAACCTATGAATTTATTCCATGAATAAAAACAGTGACTGACTGTGCTGCTTTTTGGTTTTTTTCAGGGCTTGCATGATCTCGCTGAAAACTTAAGGCATGTCTTCCTTCTGTTCCCACAATTTTGCTTTGGCTATGGGTTGATTGAACTGTCACAGGATCAGGCCCTGGTGGGCTTCTTAAAAGCCTATGGAGTGGACTACCCTGACAAAACCTTTGAGCTGGACAAGACCACATCCAAGCTATTTGCCATGTTTATCCAGGGCACTGTGTTTTTTGCCATTCGTCTTACAGTTCACGACAGGATGATTCAGAGAGTCTGGAACAACATACTAGAGTAAGTAACATCTGGAGTCTTGCAATGAAAACAGACCAAGCCAGCACTCAGTGGTTTAATTCTGGGCTCTCGCACCATCCTTGTCAATTATGAAGCCCATAAATTTCCAAGACACTTTGCAAACACAGAGTAAGTTTTCTCTGGCAGCAGTCCCAGTACCTACCAGTAATTAGAGTATTAACTAATAGAGGTATAGGTTACCAGAGTCCCTTGATAGTCCTTGCTGGATGAGACTGTGGCCCTTGTTTCAGGGCTCTGGGTTTGGTGCACTAATGTTCAGCTGGTTGGTAAGAGCAGTCAGTCCATAGACAGTTGTTTGAATTTCCCCGTCTCCTCTGGCTTGGGTGCACACAGGGAGGAGCGAGAAAAGTCCTGTCACCTGCATTACAAGTGTGTCCACAAGGCAGGAGCTCCTCCAGCTCAGAATATTTGCTGAAAAAGAGAAAAATATTAGGGAGAAAGAGAACATTGGGTTTTTAAATTCCCTAAATGGTGCAAAAACCATGAGAGAATAGAAACTGTCTGTATATCTGTGTATTTTTTGCATGTTGTGGGATCTCATGGGAAGGCTCCTTAGGATCCTAAGCACACAGGCCCACTGCTGTCCGCTTGCCAGAGGGTAAGGTCCCCTCTCTGCCTTCCCCATAGGTTCCTGTTTGACAGAGTGCATGGCAAAGTCTCGCTTCTGCCACCTGCGGCTGAAGAGGACGGGGATGTCCAGGCAGAAAGGAACCGGGTGGAGTCTGGCAAAGCTGACTTCGATGTGGTGCAGCTCCAGAATCTCACAAAGATCTACCACCTTCCTCACAAACGCATCGTGGCTGTGAAAAATATCAGCCTCGGGATTCCAGCTGGAGAGGTAAGCGAGGGCAAAAGGCTGTGGGCACCTTCTGCCCTGGGGAGGGAAACTGGAACAGATCCACAGTCCCACTGTCATCTTCTCTCCCAGTCCTTGCCGCTGTCCCAGCATGACTGTAATGGGTTGTTCTGCTCTGACCTCTTCCTTCCTTCCTTTGCCTTATTTATTGATACCTGGGGTTACGGTAGTGACTAAAGGCTCCTGGTGGATTTGGGACATGAAGTGACAGTTTGAAGGCCCTAGAAAGAGGAAAAGTGGATGGGACAGTGATGGAGCTGTATTCAGAGCAAAATGTCTGCATACTGCATTCATACAGCACCTAGCACAGTGCAGTTTTGGGGGGTCACTGTGGATTACCATATGGTAAATGAAGACAGCAGAATTTGTCCAGTTGCAATTACTCACCTAAACTGCATGGGAGACAGTGAGTCAGGCTTCTCTGCTTGTATTTCCCATCAGGGAAAGACAAATCACTTCAGCTGAACACACGTTTTCATGAATCAAGACTTAAAACTAACTCTAAAGAAAAAAAGATTCTTTGCTCATGTCAGTGCAGTCACGTGCAAAAACACTGACTCATGAGAAGAGAAAAGATAGGAGCATACGGAGCACCTCTGAGACCCAAAGAAAAGTTCATGGGGCCTCTGGAGACCAGATCCTGCCTCAGGCTGTGCACCTGACTTGTGGGGAAGCTTGGAAGTAATTCTTGGTACCTGATTTTTTTTAATTGCCTGGGTTCCACTAAGATACAGGGAATATGAAAGGATGTAGGGTGCTGGGCAGGAGGACAGCAGCCTCACGTGGAGTCTTCGGCGCTGATCTTTCTGGCAGAGGATTTTTTCCAAGCCACAGCTGGCATCGAGGTTTCTAGCTTCTAGCAAAAGTCAGCCCAGTGCTGGTGCCAGCAGAGGCCATGGCCCTGCACTACAGACTGTGCACAGATACTGTTCCTGCATGGACCTCGAGGTGGGGAAGAGCCTTGGATCGATGCTGTGCATCTGCAGTGGGCCCAACACGTGAGGATTTTCACATCAGCTGGTCTGTACTAACGATATCAAAATAATAGTAATTATCAGCACAAGGGTAATTGCTTATGCAACACACAACTGCATATCTCCAACCTTAGCAATAAAACATAGATTTTAGCATGAGATACTGAACTGCACTACAGGGAGCCAGTTCTTAATCTTATTAATGTAGTGCATTAGTGAGATTATTTGACAAAAATCTTGTGTCGCATTAAGGTTTTACCAATGACAGCACAAACCTCACTCACCTCATTCCTATGAATAACTCTGTTCCTGTCAATGGGAGGCTTTGCACAAATTAGATGATCAGGATTTGGCCCGTCAGATGAGCTCGCTGCAGAAATGCACCTTGCAGTAAAAGGAATGACTCTATTAGAGACACATCCTTGATTCTTCACCATATTAAACAAACGGTCCTAATATAAGCTGCAGTATATTGCACCATAAACAACCTCCATTATAATGTTCGTATGCTCTGAGTACCTCTGCCGCTCTTGCAATTCGTCTTGCTCAAGGGTCCAGAGAAAAGAAGAGACAATATGCACTGAGCACTCATCTCGGAGCAATATTTCTGTGTTATAAATATAGCATGGTTACATTTCTATCTTTCTTTCCCACAACCCAGTGCTTTGGCTTGCTTGGTGTGAACGGAGCTGGAAAGACAACCATCTTTAAGATGCTGACAGGCGACATCGGAGCATCCAGTGGAAGGTTGCGGGTCCAGGATCATTCTGGGTATGAGGATGTGATTTCTGGGGAAGGCGCATGAGCAAATCAGCCTGGGAGCAGTTTTTAAGGCCAGATGGCAAAGGAAAAGAAATGTAAAAGTCTGAAACAAAACAACACATTCAAAACAGAGCAAAAATAAATGAGGCAGGGAGTTTCATCCTTTGAAGATAGTATGGTCGCTTCCCTAAGGTTTGCATTTTGCTGTGATACCTCTGCTGTTCTCAGTGGTGTTTCTTTCACTTCATTCTATTGCAAATGGGATCAGACTCAGATCCTCAGCTGAGTGTGATCCCCCTTCTGAGGGAGTATCTGGAGACCAGTAGGACTCATCTCAAAGCACTCTTTAACAGGAGTATGCTTGGTGGCAGCTGTGCCATCTGAAGTGCTGGTGGTAATCGCAGAGCTATGTACTAGACATTGTGGCAAACAGACATCGCAAATACAATTCTTCCGTTGCAGAACTGAGGGCCTTAAAAGCTGAAGGTCTGCAAATTCATAGCATTTTCCTTCAAGGGTTGGGGAAGGGGTAAGAAGCAGGAGAAAGGGTTCTTTTTTTCTTCTCTTCTGTCTGATTGCAGAGTGCATTGGCAATTCAGTATGTTTAAAATGACTTGCTAACTTCCTTACACAGGTCCTTGAATGACATCAGCGAGACACACTGGTCACTTTTTGGCTACTGTCCTCAAGAAGATGCCTTGGATGACTTGCTGACAGTGGAAGAGCACATGTATTACTATGCTAGGCTCCATGGCATCCCAGAGAGAGAGATCAGAGGAGTGAGTAACACTGGGGCTTGACTTAGAGTATTTTCCAGTTATTGAGAGCCTTTACATTGATTTAATTAGTCTTTCAATAAATAGATATGTGTGTGGTAATTTATGCCTGGACATTGTTGTGAAAGCTGTACTCTTGCTCTTATTAGGTTGTACTCCAGCTTCTCCACCGGCTGAATCTGATTGCCTACAAAGACAGAGTCACCTCTATGTGCAGTTATGGCACCAACAGAAAATTGTCGACAGCTCTGGCTCTCATTGGGAATCCATCAATTCTGCTGCTGGTGAGAAATGGGGGTCCTGTTGGGGGGAAGAGGAGCAGATCTCTGGGTTGGCAGACGTACTTTGACAGTCTAGCAAAACCTTCTCAGGCACAGCTTGCAGGACACTCCCCAAATGCCCATACTTAGCCTGACAACATACGCATCAGATGAAAGTTTAGATTCCAGCAAGCACCCAAATTTTCTTTGAGGGCATAAGAGAGTGGCGAGTCTGCCAGTTTCTCTATTAGCCTCTTTCAGAGGTCAAAAATAGATCCTATATTTGCCAATTAAATTCTCCTTGTTCCCAGTGCTTTCTTGGTTTTTTTTGTATCAACTACCCTGCACAGTGTTGCAAGAAAAGCAGCATCCAAGGCTCCAAATCTGTAGGAGAGCAAAGGAACAACTTCCCTCAAGATTAGAACATAAACCTATTTTTCTAGATTTGGCTTCCCCTTTTGTCTTTGACTTTGAACCTTCCAGTTCTTCCATGAGATATGCCATTGTTAAAATATACCTTTTTGTGCAGTTTTTCCACTTGCTGTGTTTTGAAGGTGTGCAGTGCTCTGTGAGCAGGTTTCCCAATATTAAATCTGATACCTAGTGGACCTAAATCGCCCTTGCCCCAACTTGTATCAAGCCCAACACTACTGCCTTTACTTCTGACCACATACACCAGCCCTTTAGCTGCTTTTGTGACATTAAAAAATCTCAGTAAAAATAGAAGGCAGGGAAATTTCCTCCGTACTGACTGCTGCCTGAACCCAAGCTGTTTTATTTCTGCCTTACATAAGGCGTTATCCTCAACAATAGCAACTTGTCAATCGGAAATTGGCTAACAATTTTACCTGCAATGCATAAGACTGGAGATGGTATACCATCTTTCTTCTCTGGCTTACTGTCTCTCTAAATGGAGAAATGCAACACTTGTTTCATCAGCGTATTGAGAGGGAGACAAAATGCAGGTGCACGTGGGAACCAAGTGCCAGTTGATAGCTTCTTGTCTGAGGTTATGCCTGTGGTGTTTATGGATATTTAAAAACCCATGGTATAAAATGCACAGTAGGGTTGATCTTAGATGGTGCTGTCACAGCCAGTCAGTTCCTCTAGAGTCCAACAGAGGTTGAGAGTTCCCACCAGTCACCACAGGAGCTGTGCGGTTCCAAAGGGCAGTGAGGATGGAGGTCTTAGTCAAGCTGACTTGCTTCTGCTTGAAGGGAGTGTAGGATGTCTCAGTCAAATCCATAATGCAATTGAATAGAATCCTTCTCCTGGATCTGTACCAGTGTCAGCTCTCCTGTGGGTCCTTACTAGCAAACATAACACTAATGATGAACCTAAAAAGAGCACAAGATTTTGAGTGCAAATTTACATTCAGTCCTGTCTTTCCCAATAGGATGAACCGAGCTCTGGAATGGATCCAAATGCTAAGCGCCACCTTTGGAAAATCATCAGTGAGGAAGTGCAGAACAAATGCTCAGTGATACTCACATCCCACAGGTAGGGCTGGTTTGGCTCTGTCTCCAGTCTCAGGGCCTGCAGGAGGTATGGAGAGGCCTGTCCTTCACACTCCCCATTGGTCCTTGCAGAATTTCAGGGCACCGAGCTATGACAGGTTTGGGGGTTTGTCGTGGCTGAATGTGGGTGCCCATGGAGACCCACAACACTTTAGGGAAGATCAGTAATGCTCTCCGATTACTAAAATAACTACTTTTTTACACCTTCTCAATGACTTTAATATTAGAGTTTCTTGGTTGGTTTTTCAGCATGGAAGAATGTGAAGCCCTCTGTACCAGGCTGGCTATTATGGTGAACGGGAGTTTTCAGTGCATTGGCTCTTTGCAGCATATCAAGAGCAGGTCAGTAAAGCGTACCTATTTCACTTTTACTGAATGGCATATGGAGTTACTAACATACTGTCCTGGTTTCGGCTGGGATAGAGTTAATTTTCTTCCTAGTAGCTGGTATAGTGCTGTGTTTTGGATTTATTATGAGAATAATGTTGATAATACACTGATATTTTAGTTGTTGCTGAGCGGTGCTTACTCTAAGTCAAGGACTTTTCAGCTTCTCGTGCTTTACCAACTGAGAAGGCTGGAGAGGCTTCTTTACTGAGAAGCTGGGATGGGGCACAGCCAAGCCAGCTGACCCCAAGTGGCCAAAGGGATATTCCATACCATATGACATCATGCTCAGTATATAAACTAGGGGAAAGCTGGCCAGGGGGCTGCTGCTCCGGGACTGGCTGGGCATCGGTCAGCAGGTGGTGACCAATTGCATCATGCATCACTTCCTTTGTATATTCTTTAATCATTATTATTATTACTATTTTATTTCATTTCAATTATTAAACTGTTCTTATCTCAACCGACGAGGTTTTTTTCCACCTTTACTCTTCCAATTCTCTCCCCCATCCCACCGGCAGGGGAGCGAGTGAGCGGCTGTGTGGTGGCTGGGATTAAACGGACACCTACAGCTTTGAAGGCTCAGAACATGAGACCTCTGTTAACAGGGCATCAAAATAACGTCATTTTCTGGTTTATGTTTCTTACTACACCATTGAAATTCTGTGTTAACTAATGCACTTTCTACTCTCTCACAGCCTTTTTTTCCAGAGATGTGTTCCCCAAAGTAATCTGTTCACTGCTGAAAATGTGAAATGCGTGTTAGGCTTGAGCTTTGATTTTATTAGTTATCACAATAGCTCAGCTATTAAGATTCACTCCAGGTTAACAACCCTGACCCCATTCAAGCTGCACTCTGCCTGGATTAGATTTCCCCAAAGAGGCTGTGCAGCCCTCTCAAAGGATTTTCTTTATCTGTTTCTCTTTCCTACTGTGTTAATTGTGATTTTCTTTTTCCGCTAGGTTTGGAAGAGGATTCACTGTGAAGATGCACTTAAACAGCAACACAGTTAACACTGAGACACTGACAGAGTTCATGAAGTCACACTTTCCAAATACATGCCTGAAGGTAAGCAGGACAAATGCTTTCAGGAGAGGCCCTCTCAATGCCTTCAAGTGAACCAAGAGGATCTTGCAAGACAGACATCTTGTAACATACCATGCACATAGATCCGTGCTCTCAGAGTGTAAGGGATTCATACGCACATGCTTGTCAGTGCTATCAGCCACACTGTCCAAGGGCTGGAGCCCCCAAGTTCCTTGGTGGCTTAAATAACCACAGCCAAGCAGCTCCAGTGATCCTATAAGGCAGCTGTTAGGTGACCCTCTGCCCCTGTGAATGGCCCCACTGAAGCCTGGACTGCATGGAGACGCGCTTCATGTTCAGTGGGTAATGAGATGGTTGGGTGCTTCTAGTAACTGAATAACTGTAAAACCAGAGTAACTTGAGTCACAAATCCCATCCGTTGACTGTAACCCAATCTCTGCATTAATCAAAACAGCAGACCAGGAGCTGGAAAATGCTATGGCTACCCTCAAGCTTCCAGCTCTGGGGCTTAGTTTTCATCTCCCAGTCACAAAAACCACAAAAACTTCCAATGGGGAAACACCAGTCAACACTGGGCAATAATATTCCTCACCTTTGGGAGCCAGAAGGAGAGAACACACCCTCTGCCCCTTCATTCTCCCATGGCTCAGTTCCTCTTTGCTTTTGTTCTCAGCCAAACAGCCATCAGATATGTTGGCTCTTTATAGGCAGCAACCTCTTAACTTTACCCGATCATTCCTGTTCCCACAGGATCAGCATTTCAGCATGGTGGAGTATCATGTTCCGGTCTCTGCCGGAGGAGTAGCAAATATATTCGATCTCCTGGAAGCCAGCAAGGCAGCCTTCAATATCAGGCACTTCTCAGTGAGTCAAACAACGTTAGAGGAGGTAAGGAATTAAAGATGTGTGGCCATCCATTTAAAACTGTTAACAGGGGAGCAGACTGATGGTTACACATAATGGACTGCTGCACACAATAGACTACATTTTGAAAGGGAATTCCATCTATATTCCTCCTGGGGATACTTTATCAGTACTACTGCCTCCAGATACCTGTGCTGGCACTAGGAAAACGCACATAGAAAGTGCCTGTAGCATAAAGGATCTGTTCTTCCCTCTGTGACTGCTGATTTCAGGAGCCTTGTTGGTGTAGAAGGGCAGGATTATGAATCACCCCTGAGTCCAGTGCTAGGCTTCCTGGCAGTGAACTTTTCCCATCAATCCTGGAAATTTGCTTGATTTCACTCTTTCTTGTACAGTATTTGGGTTGTAAGTTCATTTAGCATTACTCCAAACCTAGCTTCATGGTTAAGTTCCTTCCATTTTCCATTGGAAGAACATTCCCACTGGCATTAAAATCTTGTAGGAAACACATCAGCTGAAGCGATGCTGCAAGGACTATCCAGAAGAAATCACCCTGTTGAGCAGCAGCATCTGATATATTAGGTCTGTCCCAGAGACAGGAGCAAAAACTGCAGCCCTGTAATCCTATGAATTGTTAAGCAGAGATCTGGGGGAGGAGGTCCTCAATATTGTTTTAATAAGGGGCAGTGGTGAGAGAAACGGGCAGACAAACCGCAGGAAGCCCCACGTCATGTTTTGTGGGAGGACAGCTTGGATTTGTGTATATGCAAATGTGATTGCAGGTAGTGTTCTAGTAAGAATATTTTATGTATTCATTAGATACTGTTCAAACGAAGACCGTTAGGTGTGATTATATATACCTATCTATATAATATGCAGTTGTGCATGCACAGATGTCAATTATATATAGACAGATGGGTTTATAAAGTAATAATATAGCTGTATTACACTGTGATCAAAATGAGCTACCACACGGGTATTACCTCGCTAGTACTTTTGAAACACGAGCTGCAGGACAATTAGGTTTTGTACAGGAATGTCTACCTTTGCATCCCGGGTGCCGATTCAGCGGCACAGGAGTGTGCATCCATTTATTTACATTAGCCCATAGAAGCCCAACATTTGCAATTTTCAAATCCAGTGTGAATCCATTCCTGAGCACTCTCTCCAGGCTCACAGTCAAACGAACAGCCATTCCTTTTCTATATTCATTGATATTATAAATTCTTCATGCGGTCACATACTGAATGTTTTCCTTTAAACTTCTAGGTTTTCATCAACTTTGCTAAAGATCAAGCAGACCCTGATGGCGCAGATACAGGTCCTGATGTGACACTGGACAGCTCTGACACAAGTAGCCAAGATAGCACCATAAGCTCCATCTATTGAAGGGACCCAACCACAGGGGATCATAGAAGCTGGGGACAAGACCTGATGACCCCTCGGGGTTCTTCCAGCCCTGTTTCCTATGATTCTGGGATGGTGCGGATAAAAGTCACATTTTTCTTAAAGTACTTTTTTTTTTTGATATGCACTTATTTTGTTACTAGGAACATGGTAGGCATTTAAGACTGGCATTTGGTTACAAGTCAGATTGGTCTTTCCACAGGTTCTTTTTTTTTTTCCCTGGTTCTTGTTTTATGATCACTTTAATGCCTGTGAGGACTTGGTTGACATTACCTGCTGCTCGTGGCCATTTGCTTACAGCAGAAATGGCCATGATGGAGCAGAGGAGCTGTCGGCAGTGCAGGGTCTTTGACAAAAAAGCAGCCCCACGGCTGCACTCTCTGAAAGCCCACGCTCCACTCCCTGCCAGGCAAAAGACTTTCTGGGTGACTGTGAGAAAGTTGCTCAGTTTTGACAGGTTCCCCACTGGTGAAATGGGGTTCACGGCCTTGCCCTACCTCACAGGGGTGTTGTGAGGATATAGGTGTTATGTACTGAGAGTCGCATGTGCCGTTGGTGGGGGCCGTCTTTGGTAATGACATAAAGCTTATCTGTATGTGTGGGTTATGTCAGTACAAATATAATTATTTTAAAAGTCGGCACTTCCAGTGGTTTCGGTTTGTTCCTGTAGTTTATTTAGTCCCAGGCAGTTCCTGGCTCTTGGTACCCAACAGAAGATCATTCCACCAACCAGCCCCTTTCTTCAGGGCTTGTCCATTACAGCAGAAGAATGGTACGAGGCAGGTATATTGGTTGAATCCTCTGGTACGAAGTTTGCTTCATATGATTGTGTTTCCCTGAGCAGAGTAAAAGCAACGAGCATCTCCCTTGCTCAGAAAACCTCCCTCTCCCAGGAGGCTCTGCCTTTCTGCTTCCTTTTCAGTGACCTTCCTCCTCAACGCCTGAGTGGTGGCTGCCCCTGTAACTCGAGAGCTGTGTTTTCCCACATAAAAAGGCATAATTAGCTTCTCCTTCAAAGACTCTGCCCGCTGGCTTTAAATGAGACCTCTGCCTACCTTTGAGCAGCAGCCCTCCGGTAGCTGAGTTCAGCACACCAGCATGCACATACTGCTTTTTCCCACACAATCATTAATAGGTAGAAGAGTTTAAAATTACTCTTTATGATATGTATCAGCATAAGGCCTCAAAGACTCAGTTTTGGGTCAGGGCATTGATGTACATTCAAGCACATAATGAACTTAAACTCTTTGAGCTCAATAAACTTACTGTTGCTGGTAAAAGAGATTGCCGATAAAGCCAGGTCGTACTTACCTTGGAAGACCTGGGAAGGCCCGTACGGCACTCGGTTTTGGGTTCACACACACAATTCCAGCCAGAGGGGTTTTTTTTTTGCTTTTTTCCTCCCCCAAAGCTGATTTGAGCCAAAGGAAACTTTAGATGAAAGCCGCAATGACACATCTTTCTCACCCTGATCATCAGAGTATTTTTACTAGTTCAGTTCCCATTTGATGCTAAGGCTTGCTGAGATAATCACGCAAGGAATAGATACTTTAAATATCAAGGGTGTTCGGGATTTTACAGTGGGATACTGAAGTTCAGAGTTTAGTTACTGCAAGGAGGTCACGTTTTCTCCTTGATCTTGGTGTAAACTTCTTATTGATAGCAGGAGAAGTTTTGTTATGGATTGAAGGTATTATCGAGCCCTGAATTATGCCTCAACCTGCTGACTGTAATTAAAACTGGAATTCAGTTTATTTCCAGAATGCATTTGACACCTGCAGTTTATAAGTAACTGAAAAAGCTGCCCAGACATTCATTGTAGCTTCTATTATTATGTCTCCAGCTCTGCAAAAGCTCCTCTTTTTTCTCATTTTCATTGCATATCTTATACAGATCACAGTATAAAATTAAGCTTTTCTCTAATGGAGGGCTTGCGCTCCCTGCAAAGGACTCGGAGCATGAATGCCAATGATTTAAATGCAGCCTTGTAATACCAATCAGAGTATTATTTTATTATGTCGATGGCTTTGCAACTGCCAGTGAAAGATGGATCTTCAGACTCTGTCCAGATGTACTTTACATTTAATTGAGGGAGACTGATACAAAGCTATTCTTTTGTCCCTTTAGAGCCTACTAATCAAAAAAAAAAAAAAAAAAAAGGAAGTGATTCATTGGAATACTTCAGCAAGTTGCATTCTTTGAATTTCCACCCAATTCTGGCATTAATAGAAACATCTGCTTCGCGCAAAATGTGTCACTGCCGTGATATACGCTCCCCATTTTCACTTGCAGGTAAAAATAAAACATCTGCTATTGCAATCAGGTCTGTAGGTATTGGTCCAAACAAGCCGAAGCTTACATACTTAAGGGAATTTAACTGAAACCTGTGGAGAAGCAGTTACAACTGTTTAGGGGGTTGAAGCACCTGGCAAGGAGGTTGTATATAACATCACCAGGGGCTGAATTACCTTTTGTGCCACATTACAAATATCCCTACTCCTTGCAGAGCCTCACAGATTCAACCTGTCCCTTTCGGAGGTAGGACACACCCCAGGCTTAATTCCAGGATGATAAATGTGATTGATTGATAGCTAATACTGTCCTGCCTCTGAACACCAGCTCCAGGTTTCTCACTGCCCCTTTGCCCCCCCGGGGAGGGCTGATTCTGGTTCCAGGGGTGACCAGAAATACAGAGCCCTGCCTAAGAAAACAACTGAAAAAATCTGTCTTAAAGATTATGAGCATGCTGTACACATCAAGGGAGGGATGGGGATGCTCCCCTATCTTCAGTGCTTGCGGTAATCTTCACCCTGCTGATGTGCGGGTGTAATAGCAGGTGCCCCCTGTTGTCAGCTCTCTCTGAATCCCCTCAGAAATTTTTGCTTTACACGACTGCTTTCAAAAAAAGCCAGGCAGCCAACAAGCTTGGTCCTTTCTTTGGTCTGAGCAGGGGGGTAAGATCATTGAAAACACTGACCCTGGTGTCCCTGGAAGGAGGAGCACTCTGTGTACCACTGCACATCACCTCTCCAGGAGCAAGAGATGAATGCTGCAGTCCGGAGGGAAAACAAGATTTTCATCTCACTTCTTTAACACAATCTCACTTCAGCCACCCTAATAACCCTTGTTCAAGGCAACAGGGAGCAACAGTGCCAGGCAAGCCCTGCCGGAGCGATCACGCGGCCCGTATGTGTTAATTGGAACTGCGTGGGCCTCAACTGAGCTTAATTTAAAAATGCCCTAAAATATTACAGACACAAGGCATACATAGTGCAATCGCTAAACAAGTCCAGGGCGAGGGAGTCAAGGAGGAATTTCATAATTGGTTATGTGGATTGTGAGACTGATTCAAATCAGTTTTGTAATTGGAGCTGTGGACTTGGAGACAACGATTCAAATCTCCATCCTGGCTCTCCTTCATTTATCACTTTGCGCTGCTGATGAGAGCACAGTGCTTCTCCAGCCTGATCCTCGCTTCGCTTCAGTCTCCATGCAAATGGCCACCGAGGGCTGAACTTGCAGGGTCAGAAAGGGTCTGGCAGGGGCCGAGGAAAGCTGTCCAGAAGGGCCAACGTTACGCAACGGTTCTCTCAGCCCTGACCACCACCGTAAATATAAATTCAGGGTCTAATTGGGGTTTCTTTGTCCTTTCATGAGAACCACAGGAGTGGTTTTGTTACTGGAACAAATCAGAAAACATGTTTATAGGTCAAATGAACATGTCCAGGTAAATGTAACTCAGTGACTAGTAAAGCGCAGGAGTGGGTGATGCCCACAGACCTGCTGCCTGTGTGAAGTCACTCCTGGGATCCAGGATTTGCAGGATCCAACCTCATAACAGGCTCAGGATGGGGCCCCAGCCTGTCGTAGGGGCTTCGGCTTCCTTACATTGCTGCAGCTTCACTGAAGCTGCTGTGAGGTTTTTTGGCTTTTTACAAGCCAAGAAAAATGTATGTTCCTGCACTTAATAGAGGAAGGTTTTTTTTGTGAGCTGGTGGAGGAAGAAAAATGGTTGTTGGGTGGCAACAGCACATAGCATGATTTTACTCTTTTTTTTTTTTTCAGACAACAGCTGTGATCTTGCATAGCTATAACAAAATATCAACAATGTATTAAAAGAGAGCACAACAGAGAAAAGAAGCAGTGGGGAATGACAAAAAAAATTGAATTCACCAGAATTATTATTCCATGACAGTATTTAAATAAAAAAAATCACTCTAATTAATTTAGTTGTTCAGGGAGAGGGTGGAAATAAGGAAGATGGCACTGAAATAGTAAGAACAACATTAGTATGGGACACAGCCAGCGCTAACTTACTGTTGGCTCTGCTCCTCATGCTACTTGCATACGCAGCGCTGGTAATGAGGGAGGACAACAGGCACCGCGGCGCTGGGGTGCAGCCCGCGCTCAGAGCGGCGCAGGCAGCACGGCCCATTTGGGGCCAGACCAGGCCCCCCAAAATATCTGTGGCATGGGGGGAGCTGCACAAGGCCACCCCAAGGGGTATCAGTACTGACCCGTGTCATGGTACAATCCTGCAGCACCCAAAAGCCAGCACATGCCAAAACAGGGGACAGTCACAGTGGCCACATTTGGCCCCGGGTGAAAAAAAGATATAGGTTGTGCTTGCAACCCACGGAGCAGAGCTTGAAACCAGGCACCTCCCCACAGCGCTCGGTTCCTGGGGGGTGCAGCCCCCCACTCATTGCTAATTGCTGCTGGAAGAGACTTTTGGAAATAGGCCATCGCCAGGGAGAGCAATTCTGAGGGCCCCGTGCTGAGAGATAAGAGAAATAAATGGCAGTGCTCCCACAAGCTTTAAGGCTCAAAGCAACAACGTGATCACCTACCCCAACCTCCAGTTTAATGGAGGCTCTTGAATTTTAAGCAGTGGGTCTTTCACTACAGACAAGCGTGTTGGGTAGAAATAAAGCATCTCTTAGAAAGAGCTCAGGTCTTCACTGACTCCAAAGAAAGAAACAAAAGAATGCACCTTCAGGGCAGGACAGAATTTATGGTAACACATATGAGATAAAATCTAAGTGAAGACAGGGTAATAATTGAGGTTTTTACCTCCATTAGCAGGTCAAGGTGAACTCTCAGCCCTCTACTGTCTATGTCCTAGCTACCAGCTAAAGGGGTTTTACGCAGCCCTCAGCTTTAATGCGCAGTAGCTATTTCACAGCCAGAGCCTAACAAATTGAAGCGCATCCAGAGTGTGATGGGGAGGAGGAAGCAGGATGATATGCCTCTCCATAACCAGACCCAATTGGGTTATTCCTGTGCAAGACAGCAATGAATTTAAGTTAAAATGATACCAACCAGATTGAAATGCAATTAAAGGAGTTCCCTTAGGGTTGCACATCCAATTAGTAGAGTACCTTTAATTACACCAGTTGCAGTTTCAAATAGACGCGTGCTGAGAGGACCATCAGCACAGAGCTGAAGCCTGCCTGGTGACCCGTATCCGTGAGGGCTCCAGAGGAGTTATGCATGGGTTTGCATCACCAAGTGGTGGCCTGCTCCTCTACTGGGGGAAGAGCTCCTGGGGTGGCCCAGCCTGGCCTAGGAGCAGGGTGACCGCTTGCACAGGGCACCCAGTGCTCCTCGGGGTGTCATCCCCAGCTGTAAGGGCCTCTGCTCTGGCGGCCTCTTCCCTTGCTCCTGCAGCCTCAGCGTGCAAGGGCTGGCCGTGGAAAGTCTTTGTGGACAGATCTGCTTTGGGGTGGACCACAAGGGACGGAGCTCGATAGAAAGAGCCCTGAATCGCCTTCCCAAGGATCCTCTCTCTGCTCCGCTGGGTGGCTGCAGCGGGAGCCTGGAGCCTGGAGAAGCTCACAGGCTGAGTCAGCTTTACCTGAGCTGGGTAACCTAACCCCAAGGGGCTGCCTCTTATTCATCTTCAACCGGCCCTAGGAGCAAAGCAGAGGAAAAACACAGAAACCATTTCCAGCTTTTTAACAGCAATTTTCTCTAATAAATGATTGCTAGAAAGCAATTAAGATCCAGGTGCTTCTGAAAGGAAAGAGATTTTTCTACCCTTTTTGGCGCATAGGGCTTTCCCTCTTGCAGTGACTGAACATACCCTGCTCCCAGGAACTGTGGAAGCTAAAGCATTTGAGCTGAGTTTGGTAAGACAATTCATTAAAAAATTGACAATGCAAACATTAAGGAAATGTTAGAAACACCAGAGTACTTCTATGTGTTCCTCAACCATCTCTGGGGAGTTGTGTGAGGTATAGGAACTCGAAATACTTCTCTACCCCTACTCTTGGGCACAACAGCACCCTCAAAGCAGCCAGATGCAGCGGGTGGAAGTCAGGAGTGCGGCCCTTGGCTTGGAGCCTTAGTCGAAGTCCCTGTCGAAGCCTATAGTCAGGCTGCCCAGGACTGCAGCAGGCTGTGGGACCACATCTTGCTCCCCCTAAATTCCTAGTTAAAATCCTGTCAAAGAAAGCAAAGCTGAAGGAGACTTTTCTTTGCCCATTGTACCACCAAGCCTGAGGGCTGGTGTGTGTTGATAACCCAGGGACCCAATTTTAATGCAAAATCACGTCACCTTGCATCAGATCGTGCCCTAAGATCAATACTGATAGGTGCACAGAAGCACGTGCTTCATACATCTTCATATGCTCCTCCTCAAGTGTTTCTTTAAGTACCTTCAATGTCAGTAAGACGAGCACAATTTGAGACCACAGGCTTAATCAGATTAACAATTATAATCATTGCCATCCATCACCACCAGGCAGGCTGCGATGCTGCTGAATCCGTTCTGCTTCAGGAACCTGGGAAATCAGAGCTGCACCTGATCAGCCAGACAAGGGCAGCTCGAGGCTTCCCGTGAACGAGGAAGAGAGCGATTGCTCGGGCTGACTTCTTTATTCATTTTTTTTTATTAGCCTTCAGAGCCTCCCTAGAAATTACTAAAGCTTCTCCAGGGAGTGCAGTGCTGCAAAGGGAGCGTTTACTCACGGGCTGGTGCTTCACACTTTGATAACCCCCTGTGTGAACGTGCCAGAGTGGCTGTATGGGTTTCCTCCCTCGCATGGGCAGTGAGGCCTCTCCTTTAACCTGCTTTCTACATCTTCAGCATTTGACCATCCTCATTATAGACTCAGCAAGCAGCTTTTTTTTTTTTTTACCCATAAACAGCTCTTTGCCACGCATCGGTGGATGGCAGCAAAGGCAAAGCTTATACATTCGTTATAAACCACCCTGATTGTCTGTCTGAGGTTTGCTGGGTTAAACAGAGGCGCCTGCTCCTCAAGGTTGGGTTATAAACTGGGATTTGTGAAATCGGGCAGGATTAGGGAATACCACAGAGCTGCAGGAATGGGGACCTTCGCCAGGAGGTTTGGGGCTGAAAACGAGGTATGCGCACCTAAGGTACAAGCACGTGTTTGGGGAGGCTGCTTGTGAACTGTTCTCCCATCAAGCTTCAGTTTTAAATTGGGAAAAGGTGTCTTAAAAAACAGCAGCAGCAACAACAACAATAAAAAAAACCCCAAACACAAACAAAAAAAAGACCAAACCTTCAAAGGTCCTTAATGTGCCAGAGCTGAGCCCCCAGTTGCCTGCAGGGGTGGAAATGTTGGAAAAGGCTCAGCCACGGCCGTCTGGAGGAGGGATGGGATGGTTTGCTCCACGGGTGTTGCCCTGCTTTTGCTGATGGTGGAGGCAGCAGAGCCGAGGGATGCAGTTTCAGACAGAGTTCATATTGCAACCGTTACAGATATCCCATGTGCCAAAATGACATAACTCTGCCGGCATACGGAAAAATATAATTACTGCGTGAGCATTAGTGGGGCTTCAGCCCTAACCCATGAGAGCAAGAAACCTCCACAGCTCCCTTGGAGAGTCCTGATGTTATACGGGTTATTTTTCCACTGTAAATATCCTACACGGGGTAATTTCAGTGCTTGAAATCACCTCGTATATGACACGTTAACATAGTGCCCCTTTACACAATATACCACCACTTCTCACGCTAAGTTAAATGGGAGAGAGAGGCGTCATCCCAGGACTGCTAAGTTGCTGTGTTACTCATCAGCCTCATCCTGATAAATCAAAGCTGCTGCGTTGTGTTTCCCTCCCACCCCCCTCAGTGTTTTTGAGCTCTGGCTCAAGGAGGAATTACTGGGTGAGATCGTTTGGCCCCTGTAATAGAGCGCGCCGAAATGGGAAGCTGTTTTTCCATCCACACAGGCTGTGACATTGAGGTGCTCAGCACTGACCTAATGAAAACTAGAGGGTCCGTGCCGCTGGGCTTTCCCGTCCCCAAGGGCCTGTTTGTGAGGCGGAGCAGGAAAAAGGAGCCCTTTGGGCTTGGATGGCTCAGGGCAGGGGGGTCCCGGCAGCGGGATGGAGCAGCATGGATACAGGGCTGGGGACGTGCACAGGCTCTGGGAGGTTTCTGTGGGGAGCTCACAAACCGTCTCACTTGCCTCAGAAGTGGACCAAGAGGAGGCATTATAGGAAAATCAGAGCACAAAAATAGGCGTTGGTGCATGGTATATTTGAATGACAGACCCTGATAACTCGGAGGGGAGGGTGCAATGGCGTTGGCTGCCACCACGGTTTCGGCACTCTTCCCTGCAGAGGCTGACGAAGCCGGCCGTGTCCCCCAGGCCAAAGGGAAACAGCCCCCGCGGCTCCCGGGCCAGACCGGCATTTCTTCTGGCAGTTTATAGCAATCCTATTTCTGGATTAAAATGCAGCCGTCAAGGCTGCTCCTACAGGATTTACGATGTGGCCTCAAAATACAGGAGAAAAGGAAAGCTGAACTCTCCTTTGATGTTTGCAAGTGTAAACTGCAGACCTGAGCTGAACACACTGTAAATAAGGATCATTAATCATCAGCCAAGCGGCACGCGGTTGCTGTTATTTATTATAACAACATAAATCATCAGGAACTGCTATCATGTTAATTTGGATTTAGTATAGATTAGTATAGAAAAAATAATATCCTTACCTATTTAAACAATATATTCCCTTACTTGTTAACACATACAGATGCGCTGGGTATTTGTTCCTTAGTTTCCTCCTGCTAGGAAGCGAGTCAGGAAAATACGGTGTGAGCTTTGCATGTGAGGGTGTGAAATGGTGCAGGCCAAGCTGCAGCTGAGCAAAATCTGTCTGGCGATTGCACGCTAACTCGGCACCTAGGGAAAAAGCAAGAGCGGGAGGTCTCTGACACGTTTCGGAGGGGCAGCTCTCTGCGCCGCCCCCCTAGCCCTTCCTCCAGCCCCTATGCAGGGCCTGGGGCTGGCGTTTCCCAGGTCCTGCATTGCATCTACGCATCGCTGTAGTAACCCCATGGAGATCCAGGTTTTTTCATTTGCAGCTAAGCTCTGGCTTTTGTATTTAAAAAGCACAAGGCATGGGTTTTGTGGGATGATGGAGACCTCTGTTCCTGCCTTTGGAAGGAAGGCTTAGCAGGGAAGGAGCATTTTAATTTAAGTTAAGGGAGCATTACTCATGCATTTCATATTCTCCAGAAATGTCAGCTATACTCCTTGCTGCTATATTTTTTTTCCCCCTGATTTTACTTTATTCAAGCTAAAAGGTGGGGCTGAGCTGCTCATCCACCAGAGCAAGGCTGGCAGAAGCACTAGTATGACCGTACCCGGTGTTTTGGGTGTGGAGCTCATGCCAGGGCTGAAGAGGTGGCCCCATCCCTCCCCATAAGACTGTTCTGAATTTGGTGGGGACGGAGCTTCGCTCCACAGGGATCCCCATCTTGGTGCTCGGACACAGTATCTCTCCCTGCCCTTGAGCACTTGGGTGTAGCAGGGGAGGGTCTACTTAACCCCCCAAAATAACTTGAATTCTTCAAAGTGAGGCAGGTTTGTTGTTAACAAGTCACGGCAAATTTCTACCTGACATAAGCCCACTGCCCGCAGCCCCAGGAATTTATTTTATCTTGCTGAAACTGGACGTGCTGATCCCTGACTGATGGCGTGGGGATCCCTGACCGACCTTGTGGAGCACAAGGCAACCAAAATGTATATAGAAAAGCAAGGACTTCAAAGGGACACTTGGCTGTACGTCTTCAAAAGGAGACGTACAAGGGGAAGGGAATGAAATCCTGACAAAGGCACCCCAATGGAAAGGAAATGATCATGCTTTCTTTGTTTAAAAAACCCCACAACACCCAAAAAAGCAGTGTTTACAACGGAGCATGCAGGGCTCTCGGCATTTTCCTTTGGGATCGGATGGACATAGAGACTCCAAATGGGTGCAGGGTCCCATCGCAGCTCGTGCCATAGCCCCATTGCAGCTCTGCAGCTGTGGTCCGCTGCCCCCATCGCCCCCTCAGCACAGCCAGGAAACCTTGCCCCAACTTTTAATGTCACCAGCGCTGCTTTAGCTGGAGGTTAGTCCCCACTGATATTAGGTTAGTCCTTTGATATTTGGGAAACAGAAATCAGAAGAATTAGGGTTTGGGTTTTTAAAATTTAACTAAAAGAGAAATTAAAAGGATTTTATGTTTTGGTGTGGCCCAAATATTTCTCACAGGCTTGATGCTGCAACGATACATTTAACAACAGGCTCGAAAGTCACAGGTAAAAAGAATGAAACCGATGCTGCACCCACACCTTGACCCTGCTGTGTCCAAACGCGTGAGCAATTGCCATTAATTGCCTCTGTCGCTTTTAACCTGTGTTTTTTGCACGGCAGATGAACAGACGTCAAACCAGGGAGGACTTCTCCAAGCATTGAGCCAGAGCTGAGGCTCACATTAATTAAAATTGGGTTAATTATAATCACTCTAGTACAATAGGGATAGTATAATAAGACTAATTAGAGTGGGGCTAATAATAAGAGGGTTCAAGCTATAGCAGCCACTGTACAAAACCCACACCCAAGTTCTTCAAAGGTGGACTCGGATCCCACTCAACTCAAGGGCAATCCAACATCTAAAAGCTGCTGCAAAGCTTTGACTGCGTTTTCCCGAGCATCCAGGCTTGCGTCGCACCGACCATATGTCTGCCTCTGCCTGCTAGCAGATTGCACCAAATATTTTCCTTTTTTATCCTGGCTGAGCAAACAAACACCATCTGTGGGGCTCATCGAGGGAAATCCTGGCCCCCTCCGCTCCAATGGGAAGGCAGCCGCGTGTGTCCGTGGGGCCTGACATTTCTGCCATCCATACTCCGAGACGAGAGCTTTTCTCTGCTCCTCATCTCTGCCCAGCCGCTGAGTTGAGTTAGGACCCAGCCTCTTGTGAACAGATTTAAAATGCAGATTTTATTATGGAAATGCTGGGTCCCTTCAAAGGAGACTGCCTAGCTTTGATGCAGCCTTGGGGGACTGCCTTGGGGTGGTGGTAGGTGGAAGAGGGCAAGAAGGCTTTTTTTTTTTGTTGGCTCCGTGCACACAGGTATTTCTTGGATGTATCCATGTTGCTGGGGGCTTTGGGAGTTTTCCAGCCACACTCGAATTCCTGGTCCAGGTCTGATGGTGATTTTTGGTCCTGCTCGACCTGCTTAGAGCCAGGGGTCTGGGTGGGCAGCTGACAGAGGGTGCAAACTATTCCCTGTTCAAACCTTTATTCCTTTGGAAAGTAAAACTCCTGGGTGGGGCACTGTTTGAGATGGAGAGTCTGTGCCATCCATTCGTACACCCCAGCACTGGTGGGGAGCCCTGGGAGCAGGGGAGCATCAGCAGCCACTGAAGCAAAGGTTTGCACGTGGTCCCCAGCTGCGTGGCTGGATGGAGAGCTTCCTCCTGCTTTGCTTTTCTCTGTTACTTGCCTTTCTGTCAGAAACCCCTCTTCTCCCTCTTCTGGAAAAAACAGAAGGGTAATCTCAAATTTGTAAAATCCCCTGTAATTTTGACCCAGCTGGGAATTCACAGAAAGCTCTCACTGAGTGACGGGCCCAGTGGATGCAGGTGTAAATTACCTGTCACCTCGGCTGCTTTTCCACTCGCGCTTCTGCAGCACGGGGTCCAGATCATGTGCTCTGACCAAATCTTTTGTACAAGCGCCCTTTGGATTTAGCAATTCACACCGCAAAAGCAGAACCGATGAACCACAGGCTTCTCTGCTGCTGCCTTTAATTAAAAATGCCATGTCTAACACCAGCAGATGTTCCTGCTATCGAGACTCAACTAATAATTGAATGCCATGTAATGCAATGCTGACTGTGCTGCTTAGTCTGAAAGCATAATAGACTTTTTTTTAATTATTATTATTATTTCTTTTGGGGGATCAAATCCCTCAATATTTGAAATCTTAAAACTTGATAGTCTAATGGCCCTAACCAATTACTGCGCAACATGATCTTAGCAGCCCCAAGTTGGCGCCGCAGCCCACGATTCCTCTGAGACCACGGTGAGCTTGCAGGGCTTTGGGCGTGTGGCAAAATTGGCCCCAGAGGGGCGGCCCGAGGAGCAAACTAAGCCCATTAAAGGCTTTGATTCAGTCATTTGGGGAAAGAGGGAATTCAAAGCGTGAGGCTGCTCCTCCTCCCCCTTTTTTATTCCCCACAGTCTTCTGCTGAAGCGGATCCATCCTGTCGCTTGCTGTGGGCGCTTGGCACATGGAAGCTGAGCACCCTGCCTTGGCGGGGTGCAGTGGTTTCAGGATGTGCCTGGTATTTGAGCGGATGAGAGGAGCGTGACCCCCCCCCTTCACAGATGCTTTGGCTCTTTTAACCCCTGGGAAAACAACTGACTTGTGAGACTTGAGGGAACTGCCTCCCTTTGCACACTCCTTGCCGTTACATGATGAATCACCTAATAATTGTATATTTATTGAAAAACAGCTGGGGAGCTTCGCTAATGAATAAAATATGAGGTACCGGTGTATTTACTTAAAAGGGTCTTTACCAGATGGGCAACGCTTTGAAATGAAGCACGAGGTAGATCAGGATTTTTTACCTTCCTCGTCAGCCGGGAAGCCAAGCCTCATTCTTCAGTGCGGATTTTGCTCCGAAGCCTTGCATTGTTTGAAAATCACATTATCAGTTTAGCACGGTGAAGATGATCGTTGCCTCAGCGGGGTACGGAGCGGCTGATTCATGCACGTACTGAACGCGACTGTCGCACTATATCACACCACTGCTGAAACCGTTTTACTGGCTTTCTGTCATGCAACAAATTTATTTTAAAGTCTGTGGGCCTTATACTGCCTGGAATGGCTTTACTCGTACTTTAAATACTGTATAAACCAAATTTAGAGATATATTTCTCGCTTCCCCCTGTTCTCTGCATCATTTTTTTTGCTTCTGACTGTCCAATTGGATGCAGTAATTCACTGCAGAGGAAGACGTTTCTTAGCTTTTCAAGAGCGCCAACTCCTTAACCTTTATAAAATTAGGGAGAATGAATCACTCGTGACTTTTAGATCTTTCTCAAACACAAGTATTTGTTAGGTGCTGGCTGCCCAGGGCAGTGCTTTGCCTCAGTTTAACTTAGTTGTAAATGTTTGTAAATTCGCACATAATATCTCAGCACAATGGAGACTACGTGCGCACACGCGGATTTATTGAGAGGGACACTAAACATATTTCAGCCGGAGGAAAGGAAGACGAGGTACTTATCTGTTTTATTGTCCTATACAGTATATATTGGCATCTCATATTTTGTGAACATAAATGCCAGGTTGACTCAAGAGATCTATGGATCAAGTGTTGTTTGTAACATGCGCTGAACGCTTCAAATTGTATTAAAGGTTCATCTTGGCAGCAAAGCATTTTGCCATCTTCCAGTAACCCTGGCGCACCAGGAGATGCTGGGCACTGGTTTTTTGGAGCACAGGACGAGCACACAATGGTCAAGTAAGAGGGAGTAGGACAGTAAGGTTGCATCTGTCCACTGTTCACATTTAAGGGACAAATGACTGGTTTTTTAGCTTATTTTGTGAGTTTATCCTGGTTTTGGTGGTGTGAGGGAGCAAGTCCCTGTCCCAGCTCCATCCCCTGCAGCCTGGGGAAGGAAGCGAGGGTGCCCTGTCCTGCTGTGTCCCTTGCTGTCATCCCTCCCCTGCATCCAGATGTTTTAGTGCCTGTGCGCAGGACGGGAAGAGACACCATGGGATGGGCCGGTCCCCGACCTCGCTGGGCTTGGGGACAAGCTCCCCTCTAGGCAGGACAGGGCCTGGAGCACCTCTCCCTGCCCCTTTCCTTCCCCAAGGTAGGCAAGGAGGACACTGTGCTCTGAAGCAGCTCACCGCAGTCAGCTCCTGCCAGAAACACGCCCAAGCCCACCTGCTGCCCAGGAGCATCCGACACCTACGCATGTCTCTTAACAAGGTGGGGTTTGTATTTGGTTGTGTTTTACTTCCATGGTCACCTCTGAGGCTGTTGTTTCTTTCCCCAGAGCTGCTTCCCTCTGTGGCAGAGGGCCTGCCGATCCCCACCACCAGGGATGACACAAGCCATCAGCAAAGGGGACACTGCTCCGTGTTGTTAACGCAGTGGGGGGATTGCTGAGCACCAGAAAACAACAGGTTATTACAGAGATACAGCCGCACTTTTCACAGCTGGATCCAGGCGGACAGATGCAGCTACCGTGCTGTCAATGACAACAAACAGCCTTCCTCTCCGCGCCGGTGAAACCAAGACGTGTGCGGATGGGGACGCCTACAACCACCGCTCTCCCTCAGGGCTCAGGCCCCGACTCTGCAAGGACAGAGTCACCTGCAAAGGACAGGCTGTTGTCTCACCCTTCGGACCCTCCGCATGCCTCCACAGTTTCCTTTCTCATGCATAAAGACCAAGAGTTATCATGAAGACAGAGAAAGCCAAGATGGTGTTTGCTGGGGTCAAGCAGGTTAGGAGATACAATGACATTGATTTAATAAAGGCTGAATATGTCACCATTCAAATCAGCGTGGCAGTGTTTCACCCTGTGACACATCAGCTTGCCCTGGACGGCAGAGGCAAATTTTCTTGGATCAATGGAGCTGAGAGACTTCACGATTCCCCATCCCATGTGGCATTGATCTCCTTGCACCTCTGGCTAATGTTAGTAGCAACGATGAATATTTAACCTTCCATAAATAAAGCAAAAAAATAAAATCCCAATTTAAAACATCCCAGGTGTTCAGGAGCTACACAGGGAACAAACTACCAAAGCAGAGGAGTGTGAAACCTGAAAACTGAAGAAACTCCTTCTTGGAAGACAAGGATCACTTATTAAGAAATGTTTTCAGCCCCTATTTAACACGCATCTGAGCAGAAGTCCTTCTCTCTAGAGGAGGCAAGAGCTGTGGAAAATGCCCCTGTTGCCCCCAGTGGTCAAATTAGTCCCTCTCGTCAGGCTGCCATCGGCTCAGCCGAGCGGCGGTACCCGACATCTCGCTGCTTTTACTTTGCCCAGCGAGCGGGGGCCACTGAAATTTCAGATGGGCTGCTGGGACCCTGTGCTGACAGCTGCTTTGTGGCTCCACGCCACCGTGTCCTTTTATGATGAAGTTCCCTCAAAGAATAACTCGCTCGCTTTAATCATGTTTGCTCCAAGATTTATGGCTTGATGCTTATTCACTGGTGGAGCTTCTCGATGCGAAATGTCAGTAAGCCTGTTATAAATCGCTCCTGGCATTCCTGCTCTCTCTTTTATTTGGCCAGGAGTATTTCTACCTGAAAGTGATAAATTCCTGCTATAACTGCTTTATGTGCTTCAGTAATTACACTGTACGGGGAAGGCAGGGGGCTGCATCTATGGAAGCACCACCTCAAAACCAGCAACCTATAAAAAGGGGGAGATTGGGCTGAACCCTGACGCGCTACTGGATGCGCATGCTGAGGAAAAAAAAAAAACCACCTTTAAAACCCAAAGTAACAGTGACTGGTGAAGTACCTCCATCAGACTGAAGCTGGTGAGCGGGTGGAAGAGAGGGAAGAAAATTAAAATTTTAGAGTCGGGGCAGAGCGGCACCCGCACGGGCGCCCTGCCTGGGCTATGTGCTGGGTGCGAGGGGAGGAGGCCCTCAGCACCGCAACCCCGCGCCCGCCCACCGCTTTCAGGCCTCGTTATAGACAGATGATCGTTATAGACAGACAGGTGTTGGAACGATGTATATGGCCGCGTGGGGTGTGGACGTTTGCTCGATTAGGACGCTGCTGAGCGATGCCAGCCCCGCGTTCCAGCCTGCCCGGCAGCCCGCCCGCCATTTCCCTCACTGGCGGCCCCGCCCCTTCGCGCAGTCCCGCCCCTCCCCGGCCCCGCCCCGCTCCCGGAGCGCGGGAAGCGCCGCGCCCTCGGCGCTTGCGCAGCGCCGGCGGGCGGGGAATTCGGAGCGGCGGCGGGCGGCGATGCGGGAGGTGCTGCGCGGCCGCTCGGGCAACCGGCCGGCCCCGGGCGGCCAGCCCCTCGCCGCCGCCCCCCGCATGGCGCTGCCCGGCCCCTCCTGGGCCCGCACCCGCGCCGCGCTGGGGCGGCTGGAGAGGGCGCTGAGCTGCTCCCGCTGGTAACGGGTGCCCCCCTTCCCCTTTCCGCCCCGGCCCCGCGGCCGTTACGGCCGTTGGTCGGGGCAGCCGTTACGTCCCGGCTGCCGGCAGGCGAGCGGAGCCGCCGCTGGCGCCGTGCCCCTGAGGCTGTGCGTGTTCATACTGCCGCCTTTCTCCTTTCTCTGCCCACAGCGCCGGCGTCTTGCGGGAGCCCGTGTCCCTGGGGCAGTGCGAGCACGTCTTCTGCCTGTAAGTAGCGGGATGCGCTGGGGCTCGGCCGCCCCCCCTCCCTCCCCGGGCCGCCGGCGCTTCCGAGGGCGCCCCGAGGCCCCCGCCCTCCTTGCTGCCATGCTTTGGGGAGGGGGCTGCTGCCTTCGGGCGCCGGTGGCGCTTTGTGGCCGGGGGGAGGAGAGTGGGAGCTGCTCTCCCCCAGTAGGTCCAGCCCACTGCTTCTGGGGCGGGTGTCTGGCTTGCTAAAGCAAAGGCCGGGCTTTCCGAGTGCTGGTTCAGGCTTCGGGATGTTCGCCTGGTGTAACGGGAACCCTCGGCCTGATGGGGGCGGGGCGTCCACGTGTAGTGGGGTAGGAGGTGAAAACAACTTCCAGTTCTTCTCGTCCTCTCCGACTCCTTCCTCTTCCTCCTTCGAAACAAACAATAAGAGCAGCCTGGGAAGATGCTTCCTATTTCCAAGGGGGTTTTGCTCTGCTTGAGAGGATGGGGTGCTGCTTGTCGTTGCTTTGGCCTTCTGCTATGCTAATGGCTTTGCTCCTTCAGATCTGCCTCTCTAGCTGTTCCTGTATTCATGTCCATCTGAACATGGTGGGATAGCATGAGTACCTCTACTTATAGTTTGTCAAATAATCTGAGTGCTTAAAAAAAACTGAGTTAAGTTAGAAACATCCTGCTAACAAGGCAGGTCTGAGGAGGTGGCAGTCACGTGGCCTGTCTCAGGACAACTCACTGCGTTGTCAGTACAGGCAGAGTCTGAAATGTTTGTGCCCCAGAACCTCATTTGGGGAAGGTGGTGAAACCTTCTGGCTGTTCTGTATGTCACTGCCCTTCACAGCATGCAAATGCAAGCATAGGGAGTTAAAAGGTCAGTCATATATCTTAGTTTCTCTGCACAGCACAGATGTGAGCTGTCTGTTAAAATCCTATGCTTGTTACGGTGGAGAGGACAGACGCTTCCTAACCTGCAGTCAGGATATTCAGCTTTGCCTCTTGTTAATACTGTAGTCACTATGTCAATAAAAGCAGAGGAAAACCCGTCCTCCCTCATAGCTGTGTATTCACTCCCTGTCTTCAGCTGCACCTTTCTAATGGGAGCTTAAAGTGTTGAAGGCCTGAAAATACTAGCAAAAGATTTTCTTGCTTTTTAAGGAGTAACTGATTATGGGACAGACTCCCTCAGCATTTCTTCCGCCCAGTACAGATGTATTAAAAGATGCAGAAATGATTTATTTCTATCCAGACATGTGGGTTCTTTCCCAGCTTTGGCCATTAATTGCTGTAGAAGATTCTGCCATCTGAAGCAAATTTTTTGTTATTTGTTCTATTTGTACTACCTGTCCACAGAGTACTTGGTAAAATAACCCCCAGAAGCTTGTACAAGTTATCTATAAATATGTTCATATGTTTATATCTTATAAAATGTTTCTTTCTCAGGTGTGGTGTGGATTGCTGAAGGGTAGCGTAAGGGTGGCTTAATAAACATAATTGTTTAGCTGTTGGGCATCTCAGGCCTTGAGGTTTTATTTTGGATAACCTCAGTGTATTCTAGGTGATAGATTTCAAACACCCACTGTTTGTTGAAGTTTATTTTCTTTTTTAAGAAAAATTTTCAAGACATCGGAAGATGGTGCAGTTTGCATTAATGAGGCTGGAAAGAATACCTAATGGGAGCCTTAAGCACTCATTAGCAGCTATTTCTTACTCCAGAAAAAGAGTTTATTTGCTATTATTCAAGTTATTGTTATACCTGATCTTTTCTCATTTGTATACCTGACCTTTTAGTCATCAATTTAATGCGTCCTTTGATGACAGAGTCTTGGATAGCAGCTATTTTTTTAAATAAACCTAAAGAAATTAATCTAAATTTGTTTACAAGCAAATTTGGTAGGGCATGGATTGAATCTGCAGTATTCTGACATGAACTGCTTCTGATCCATTGCTAAAGACAGACATGTATTAATATACCGAGGAGGGAGTGGGGTGAATGGCTGGAGCTGGCTTCTGATGTATGTGAAGTGAAATATGTGAAACTAATGAACTGCAATAATCAGGTCACACATAATGTAATTGGTTCTCCCTCAGCATGGGTTTTATTGTGGGCAGGGATATTTATTAAGATCAGTTTCTGCAGTTTTGTCTGAGTAACTCTACTAAGTTAGTTATAGTTAATGGATAATGACTCTAAAAACCCAACAGCTAGAAGTAATTAGGAAATGTCGTGGTATAAAAGTCATTCTGCATGTCTTTTGCACCACCTTTTACAGGCATGGGAGACCTGAGGCCAACTTTCATAGAGAGTGAGACCTGGTTGGTTGTTATCTTTGCTCCAAATGATTTGTCAATGTCATCAAGAACATGTCAGAGCCAAGAATTGTACTTCAGTCTTCTGATCACAGCAGTGTCTCAACCATGAGGTCCTTTGCCTGCTCAGAGCAAGCTGTTTAAAGCACAAAACACACCTAGCTGCAATTTTTACATACCAAATTTCCTGTCTTCGAATTGACTGAAGGCATGATACTTGTGTGGTGTTTGAGGGGGAGATGCAAGTGCAGAGAACAGATCTGAAAATAACTCTCCTTTTAAGAAAAGTGGTGGTAGTTATACTTCTGGTATTGTTAACTGATATATGCTACTAGTTTTGTGGTGTATGACTGTCAGCTTCCAAGCTGACTATATGTTTAGAGTCTAGATGCATAGACTTTGATCTTCCTCTCCTTTGTATTACTTACATTCTGTTCCTCTGAATGTTTAACATGATCTGCTCACATTTAATTTTATACCTTTGGCTAGAACTGTGCATGCTACCTGGTGGTAAGATAACAGAGACTTTTGAAATTAATTCAGTCTTGAGTATGTGAAATTATAACATATATTTAATAGGATAGATTGGAATTGAGAAGTAACAATGGCCCTTGAATGCTGCAGTTCAGATAGCAAATCCTCTCACTGGACTAATCAAATGAATAAAAGACTTTAAAAGATTTTAAGCTTATATGGGGAGAGTAGTATTGCTAAGAAGCTACAAGTGTTAAATGACCTTTACTAAGTAATACGTTCCCCCACCCCACCTTGATCATCTCCTGACATAAATGCTCTGGAAAGGTCATGGAATGCTCTGAACACCTGCAGATCCTCATAGGAATTCTTACAGAAAAGTGTTCAGACAGGTGAAACTTCACAATATCAAGAAAATTTTAAGTAGGAAAAAATGGAAATGATAGTTTACTATAGGTTGGCTTTCTGACACTTGTTTAAAAATAGAAGGCTGCAGAAGAATAGCCCTACCTTTAGCTGAGGTGTAAAAGAACATGGAGTTTTAACTGTTTGAGCCTTATTGTTATCTGGAGACAAACAGCAACGGAGCTTTAGCATACCTTGAAAATTTGGATCAGCGTGTGAGTCTGGGAGTCACAAGATACCATGTGTTTCATGACAGTGTCCTGACAAGGCTCTGGACTTGGCTTGCTTAATTATGGCTTGTCACTTGCCATGATAAATATGTCCTCCCCTGCATTTGTGACTAACTCGTGGGCTTTACAATAGTGGTTTGTCAATAAATAAGAGATTCTTGCTGAGCGTTTGGTTGTGAAAAGGTTGATAGCGAGTACAGTAGATAACTTATGCTGGATAATGGATTTTTACATTTGACTTTCAGATCTTGCGTGGGTGACTGTGTTGGCACAGAATGCCCAGTGTGCCACATGCCAGCCTGGGTGCAAGATGCACAGATAAACCGGCAGCTAGATAACATGATTCAGCTTTGCAGCAAGCTGCGGCATCTACTGGGTGCAGACACCTCAGGTAAGAGCAAACCTAGGTCTCTGGCAGCTGTTGAATCCAGACCACTCCATTTCATTTCACAGGCTTTATAGAGAATGAGCAGTGGAGCCCTGTTTAAGATTCTGAAAGGCTATTCCGAATCACGTTTGGAAAATTTGATTTGAAGGGAACTGTCTGTATGGATTGCTTGTTCTTTGAATCTGTTTTACTAAGAAATCAGCATGAGGGAGTTAGTCCATAATTCATTAGAATCTGTCTTCCAAAATTAGACAAAAGTGGGATAGATGCACAAATCACGTGGCATTTAGTTGCACAAACCGGGGGCACAAGTTGTCATATCTTGTGCTCTTACGGGAGCACAAATGTGTAATGTTCTGCAGTGTACACTTCTTTAGGGGGGCCCTGTTAAAGGATTAATGCTTATATTCTCTTGCCACTTGTGTATTTGTGCACTGACATGCTGTCCCAGTAATTTTCAGTTTAGGGTTTTTGCACACAGAAAAAATTATCTGTGTTCCTTGCCTAAAAGGGGAAGGAGGCAAGTCTTAACTCATTTATTTTCTGGTCCCTAACAATCAGCCAGTCTGCTACAATGGAATTTTGTCATTGCTGTCTGCTAGAAGATTAGAGATCGTACTCTGGGAATTCATCTCTCTATCAAATTTTAGGCTGATTGTCAAAGTAGGAAAAAATGAAGTGAAATGAGTGTAGATGAATGTATGTCTCTTCTGCAAGCCCAGAGAGGAGCATTTTATGTAATACCAAGTTTTAGAAAACATTCATTTAGCTGTCAGATACAGAAAAGGTAATTCTTCCTTCATTGTTGCTTCCTAATATGTTTGTCTAAATTAAAGATTCTTTTTCTGAGTCTAATCCCACCGGCACCTTAACGTTCATTTGTGGGGTAGCTCTTTATCGACATCAAAATACATTGAAGTGAGGAGGCTGGAAGCCTATGTCCAACTGTAAAGGAATACATTTTATATAGATATAAAATCCTATGGTGATTAAATCTCCTGGAGCATAGAAAAATGTAGATGATGGCTTAAATAGGATTTCAGGGAAACATTTTAAGTGGTGAAAGCTTTTAAAAACATAGTTGGAGGAGAATCTCTGAGACGAGCTATTTGTGATGCTATAAATAAAGCATTTGAAATACAGTATGGTAGTATTGATACTGTTTAGATGTTTTGGAGAACTCTTACAGATTGGATTAACTCTTACAAATTGGTCTGTTTCACTGTACTAGAAGTTGCGTGATACACTTAATCCTATAGTTCTTCTAAGATAAGGTTTGCGTGGTGTGGCTAAACCATAGAACAAAATGAGGTTCTTTTTATCGTTCCTTGTTCTAACTTAAAAGCAGACACAAAATTGAAGTTTACAAGAGCGTTTTATTTGGAGCTAAAGTTATGAACTGATGTGGGAGATTACTTTCCGTCCCTCGTAGTCTTTGCCCTGTACTAAGGATTAATGGCCTTTTGGATGTTTCATACTGAGGTTAAAGGAAAAGTCTTGCAAGTTGGTGATAGCGCACTGTTAGGAATGGTTTGGATACGTAAGTAAATGAGCGCACCTCTGACAACAGCCAATTATGTGTTGTACTATGGCAACTCACAGGATGCTGTAGCTTTAGAGATTCTGAGAGCAAATCCTCCAGGATGTTTTGTCACTCGTCTCTGGCAAATCTGTCACCTCCCATAGATGTATGTCTTGAACCTAATGTATACAAAGTGAAATATGTTTGAGTTTGGAGGATCAGGGCCTCTTGCTAAGGAGTTGCTTTCATGTTCTTACGGCACTGTAATTCTGCCATGTTTCTGTCAACAATATTTTATTTTCTTTTTTGTTAGAAGGTCAGAAATTGTATTTTATGTTCCAGTAAAGCAAACAGACTGAAAAATCAATCTTTCTGTGGAGGAAAGGAAGAGAAGCAGTTGAAAAAGGCATCTTTCCATATATTTGGTTTATATGCCTTTTGCGTATTTGTTTTATATGCCTTGTTTTGAGACAATTGTGGCTTGTCTCAAGGCTTCTGTTTGAGATCCTTGTTCACACTGAAGTTTCTAATGCAAATGCACCATATTACCCATTTTCTAATCTACGACAGACTTAGTGAACACAGTAAGTTGTGTGTGTTGTCTTTAAAAAACCACAGAACTACTGTGACTGAAAAGGATAGGGTTAAGCTCACGCGTTGAATATTTCAAGTATAAAAATCCCTGTACCCTGAGGTTCCACAGTAGATATGAGAGGGATCTCGCTTTGTACTCCATTGGGATAAGAATAGTGTTTTGCCAAACAGCGTGCATCTTCTAAGAAACAGCAGCAAGTAATGCAGGAAAGTGCGCAAAACAGCTAATACTTCGCTTTTAAAGGGAAGCACAGCAAATGACACTACAGAATACTACTGAGGTGACTGAAGGGAAATTGGCAAACAACAAACCTGAAACTGGCTAGAAAATGCAAACTATAGGTAGCAAATGCTGAGCCTCAAAATTAATTCACTTGTTAGAGATGTTATATCCTTCGTGGCAAGGTGAGGAGAGCTGTCTGACCTTTTCACTGCCTAGTGTCGTACCTTTACGAGGGAAGGGGAAGCTATCTGGCTGGCAGGCTTCAGAGATGGGATGTCTGCACCTCAAAATCTTTAGCTCTAACATTGCATAGTCCAAGGCATCTTGAGAATTGGAGTTGATGGGATGATAGGCTTCATAGGTGGGCAATTAGTATGAACTTGTTCAATCATGGACATAGTGTATATAGTATACTGGAGATGAAGAAGGTTTATTCACAGTAATGACTTTGAAAGTGAATTTCTAAATACTTCAGCAGATTTTTCTGTGTGATGTTCTTTAAAAAGAAGAGATTGTTGTAAATTTTCACAGCCATTTATAGATGATTTTACCTTACTCTTTGTAACATAATCTGCTTCACTCTAACACAGTCAAACAGCAAGCCTTCCTCCCCCAGCAGATTTTTGTGTGATGTTCTTTAAAAAGAAGAGATTGTCGTAAATTTTCACAATCATGTATGGATGATTTTACCTTACTCTCTGTAACATAATCTGCTTCACTTTAACACAGTCAAACAGCAAGCCTTCCTCCCGTCTTCTCATACAGAGCTAGACTTTGCAGGTGTTGGTCAAAGCTTCCTAAGCTCATGTTGATGATGGTGGACAGTAGGAGAGATTAACTTTTGATTAGCCTTTATAGTATCGTAATTTAGTTTCACATTTACTGATGTGGAGGGAAAGATGTTGAACTCCCGTTGTAACAGATTACACTGCATTTCATGTATGCTATGACATTTTTCATAATAGCTAAAGATGAGTTTTTGAATAGCTGGAATTTCTCCCTTTTTCCCCCTGTGTTGAATACTTAACTTGCAAAATAATCATTCTTCAGTGAAGGCACTAATGTTGCACAGATGGTACCAAAGCACTTCCCTTTGATTTTTAATAAGGGACTAGTTTGTCAAAGAGATTTCTCAACTTCTGTTCTGAAACCCATAATAGAGAATAATTTGAAAGGCACACAATGTGCATCATTATATTCCTTTGATGCAGATTAATGATAGCTAAACCACATTTCCTAATTGCTCCTTTTTTCCTGCTCTAGCCTGTTACTGCACTACAGCAGAACTTGGAGATGTAGCTCTCTACTTGCAAGGTGCTGTGTATCTCCTAATATTTTTGTCTACTCTCAACCCTTTTAACACTTAAGAAATTATACTCTATTAAATGTCAGCATTAAGAAACTTGTGCTTATTATTTGCAAGTAAGTCTAATTTAGAAAGAATTCAGTTAATATATTGTGTATATGAATGTTACATTTAATAGGTAATGGAGAGTAAATTTACTGCATTTATTATAGGCTGATTCTAATACTGTTATTGTGGATAGTCTTTACACTATTGCAAATGCTTAAAATCTAGAATTAGTAAGGCATGCTTTACTGGTTTACCTTGTCTCAATGCATCTCAAAATTTTGGGAGGATACTTCTTATGCTGCACCTCGAGTACTGTGTTCAGTTTTGGGCCCCTCACTACAAGAAGGACATCGAAGTACTAGAGCGCATCCAAAGAAGGGCAATGAAGCTGGTGAAGGGTCTAGAGCACAAGTCTTATGAGGAGCAGCTGAGGGAGCTGGGATTGTTTAGTTCGGAGAAGAGGAGGCTGAGGGGAGACCTTATTGCTCTCTACAACTACCTGAAAGGAGGTTGTAGTGAGGTCTCTTCTCCCAAGTAACAAGTAACAGGACAAGAGGAAATGGCCTCAAGCTGTGCCAGGGCAGGTTTAGGTTGAATGTCAGGAAAAATTTCTTCACTGAAAGAGTAGTCAGGCACTGGAACAGGCTGCCCAGGGAAGTGGTTGAGTCCCCATCCCTGGAGGTATTTAAGACATGTAGATGTGGTGCTTAGGGACATGGTTTAGTGGTGGACTTGGCAGTGCTAGGTTAATGGTTGGACTCGATGATCTTAAAGGTCTTTTCCAACCTTAACAATTCTATGATTCTATTAAGAAGACAATTAGAAATCATATGTGGTAATTTTTTTCATTCCTGTTGAGATGCAAACTCTGGCTTCCAACCTGGAAACAGCAAAGAATTCCTTTGGATTGATTTTTCTATGAGCAATTTTCTCTGAAGGCAGTTTAACTGAATGCACTTAGCTACCATATAATACCCTCTTTGTATAAATTAACATTTACATATTAAACCATAAAACTTCCTTTCAGTTTCTTAGCACCGTGTCTCTCCTGTCTCTCCCTCTCACAGCTCTGGGTCCATCAAAGGATTAGATTTTCAGAGAGGGTAGATTGGCCATTTGTCCTTATTACTTCTACTCCCTACCTTGTATGCTTTGGAAGTGGAGGAAAGGGGCAGCAGAGCCTAAGAATAATATTTTTTGCAGATGGTACACTGAACTGTTTAAGTAAAGTTGATGTTAGCTACAGAGTATTCCAAAGGATGGAGTTATTGAAGATTGGCTGAGAGACAGCACACACCCTGGCAGAAATTGCAGTTTCTTCCCCAGCAGGCTATGGAGATGCCCTGGGTGTGCATGGCTGGCCTCTCAATGCGACGAATCTCTTTCACAGTGTGTGTGGCCTTTTAATCATGTTCCGCGAGTGCCTCTGTGTTCTAAAACATGCAACATACTCTTTTACACCTAAAGTAGTTGCATGGGAGGAAAAATAATCCTGGGAAAGTATTTATTTGGTGTATTTTCAGCACATTTTTAATAACCTGACTAGTAAGTCCCTGCTGAGCAATGAGTAATGAACAGATTGGTTTAAGAACCCTTGTGGTTGATTTTTCACGAGCTTTCTTGCTGCCACAAGTGGTATATACATAGCTTCCAGTGCGAATACTTAATTGTGTTATGCTGCTTTAGATCCTACTTCTGAAGGACAGTGCCTTTGATTGAATTTGTCACTTGGACTTTAAAGTCTTACTGTGCTACACACATCAAAAAGAATTCTGGCCATCACAAAATTGTCTCACAAATTACTTTTGTAAGCTTGTTTTATTCTTGCTTTTTACTTGGAGATGACTGATAGTTCTAGCAAGGTAAATATTTTAGAAGGAAATCTGCTAGTTGTGTAAACAGTGAAGGCAAGACAAGTAAATAGTAACTGTGTTTTATATTTTGCATCTGTTTGCAATCAAGCTCTTCCTTTTTTTAGATGTTATTGTTAGAAGGAAATTGGATATGATATTTTTCTGAAGGCTAGCTAGTTATGAGATTTCAGTCTCAATTTCAGTGCTTTTTTTTCCTGTTTGCACCAAGCCTAGCCCTACAGGAAAACCAAATAGCTGCAGTTCTGTGCTTGATGATTATCTTTAGGTGCCTAAATGATTGATTAGCTAGCCTCAAGCTGTATTCTTAAAGACAGTTTTGGTCTCATGCCTTACATATTCCTCTAGCTAAATCTCCTAATATCTAGCAGCTTTTAATTCAAGGGATAAGTAGGGTAATTTAGATCAAGATTGAGGAAACATTTAACCTTGAAATATTCTTTTAAAAGAAAACTGCAAATGTCTATTTTGGTGTTGAATTACTAGCTATATGGTTCTGTTTTAAGTGAAATTTCAAACTTATGGTTTTTGTAGCTAAGGGACTGGGACTAGTTTGTCTGCTATCTGAGTTTATAGTTACTAATGCCAAAAATAGAAGAGAAGGTACGGAGAAGACAAATTATCCGTGGAAAGTTAATGCACTGAAGTGAAAGTAACACATTGTTGCAGTGAGTGTCTGGGTTTCACTTTTAATAATCAAGACTTGGTATAGTTTATTTTAAGAATATTTAAAAAACCCACTAATCTTTGTCTTAGTTCTGTTTAAAAATAATCTTACCCTACTTGCCTCACTAGGCAAAATTAATATTGGTTTTGTGATTGATTGCTATAAATCACCAGACTTTTTTGTAAATCATAGTTTAGTCCCTGAGGTTGGAGGCAACAGAATGAGCCATGTGTTTACTTTGGAGGACTTGTCCAAATAACCTAAAATAACTTAGGTTTCCAAGAAGGCATCTGTAAAAAAAAAAAATAAATCTGTTATAGTTCTTTTGTACTGAAAGAGTTGTCAAATTAAATTAATGTCTAACTTGGAGGCCACTTGATGCTCCTTAACTTTTTCTTAAGCCATTGAGGACACCATTTATAGTCCTTGTTCTCAACTGTTATTTCATGCACTGGGAGTACAGGATATTCCTCCGTCATCTTGGTTATTGATTTGTAATATGCTGTACGATGTGGCTTATAAAATTGCTTCACTGCATATTTTTAAAGAAATGTTTGAGATCATCAAAATGTATAGTTTCCTTGCAATTATTCACTACCAAGGGGTAAAAGGTCAAATGACAGGACACAATTACTTACAGATTTTCTATATATTCCTCTGATTCATCTGCTATATCTGTGGAATCAGTCAAAATTTCTCAGGAATGTTCAGCATTCTTATAATGTTATTTTTGCTTGCTTGCAGTTATTCTTCCTGTTCATCTTCAGATGAACTGTAATATCTTTTTAGAAAATTGTTTCTGTGCTCTTTTGTTTATGCACAGACTACTTTATTAAACCTATTTCCAAGGAAAACCCAGTGAGAGATCCAGCTTGTCTCCTCTCTATAATCTGGTTAGAAATCGTCTGTGCACGTGCTGCATTGTGAGCCCAAACTACTAAGGAAATTTCTCTACTGGGGTGCTCACTTGCCTGGTGGATAGCTTTAGCTGCACTGGGATCCCTGAACTCCAGAGTGGTGTGTGCCATTACATGTGTCTTTTCAGAAGAAATGAAGGCACTCATAGGTTGTATTTAGTAACACTTCATCAGTTGTTATTCTGATCTTTCTTCTTTGCAATCTTCTACTGAAGAGTACTCTATAAATTATTTTTTCCTCTTCCCTGATGCACTTAGATTCCACAGAAGATAAGTCCACGCCAACTGACTCAGACTTTGGAAAAAAGAATAAGAAGGAACAGATAAAAATGTGGTTCAGCCCAAGAAGTAGGAAGATCCGATGTGTCCTGAACAAGAGTCAGCCTGAGACTAAAAGCGATGACCTTTGTCAAGACACATCTTCAATTTATGATTTCTTTCCTTCCCCTCCTCATGAAAAGCCCTCCAAGCTGACAAAAAAGCCAACACAGAGACAGAATAAGAAGATGAAGAAGAAACGTCTAGCAGACATTAACAAAGCATGGAGCTTAGAGAAGCCTGAGCAGAAAGGAGGAGGTGAGGAGCAGACTCCCAAGGAAAAGTGTGTGACCATCTGCAGTCAACCGGTAGTCCTGTGCAGTCCAGAACCAAATAGCCCTGAAGAGACACTGCAGCAGGAGTCTGTAAAGGAAGCTGACTGCAGCAAAAATGCAGAAAATGTGGAAATATCACCCCAGGTAAAATCCTCAGTGAAGAAAGATAACGGTGAGGTTGCATGCCCTGCGCAAGTCAGCAAGGAAAAAACTTATGCTACAGAGACATCACTGTCAATAGAAAATGAAACTACACCTTTAAAACGTGGACGGGAGCAATCCAGACTTCCAGTTACTTCTCAGTCTAAAAGACCAAGAAGAACTGAGAGGAGCGTTATTGGGAAGTCAGGCACGCAGGCAAATTGTTTAGAGGAGTTACCTCAGGGTTTCCCCATCTCCTCAGCGACTGAACAGAAGACACCAGTTCAGATTTCTTCCTCTGTATCGAAACTCACTGACACCATAATGAAGACAAGAAGCTCGGCAGTCTTTCAAGCAATAAATAGTCCTTCACTTTCAAAATCTCCCTCTACCCCATCTACTTCTAAGACTTGTAATCAAGTAGGAATAGCATACAGTCCTTCTGTGTTGAAGTCCCCTGGTGGTAACACAATTGCCAGAAGAAATTACAAAGGAGAGACTTTGCTCCATGTTGCTTCCATCAAGGTAGGACCATCATCTTCTAGTTCAACTTTAAAGATGGGTTTAAAAAGACTATGTTGTATTAAAAATATCTTGGAAAGCAGTTACTTCAGTACATCCTATTTCTAGGGGGGAAATCTCATCTTGTGGTCTTTCTTCTTCTAGGTTTATTGGGGAGTTTCCAACTTGATTCTCTGATTTCATAAAGAAATTACTATTGCAATGATCAAAGATGGTTATACTTGAGAAACTCAATGTACTACAGTGTCAGTTACACCTATGAGCTTTAGGAAGTAATAAGCATTCAAATATTTTGGCCTTATGGTGCCAGAAAGCTGTATCTGTGATTTGTCGTAAAGAGTTTAGCTAAGTATTTCAGATCTCACCAAGTGATCTTGATCAGTTTAACTTGACCTGGTAACTCAGCCAGGACAAGATCTGAATTACCTACATAAAGATAACTCTATGCAGCCTTAATTGAGGTGAACTATTTCATCATCTTTGAGATCCTCCATCTGATGCAAGCGTTGGCTCAAGAGGAACGAAATGCTGCAACCTGTGATTCCCATGCTGAGCCCTATGCTCTGAGCATGCTGTCTTCACACAGAGTGGAGAAGGGAGAATTAGGAGAGAGTTGGGATGTTCTCAGTAGACTTCACTTTTAGGTAGGATCAATGTTATTCGTGTAATGACAGCTGTCACTCATTTGCTATTATTATCTTAGCCAGTTACTGCTGTGGTAGAACTTCATGGCTTTGCTCTTTGCAAGGGCTGTCCTTCCCTATTACTATGTAAAAGCTGCGTGCAGGAAGGGCAAGTTGAATGCTAACAGTCAAGCTCCATCAGATGCACTAATATGGCAGCTGTCTTCTGAGAGGTCATTTCAAAGAGTTTGTAGTCTGGCAACTTAAATGTACTTTGTGCTGAATCATAATATAGAAATATTGTGTGGTTAATTGCCTATACTGGTAGAATTGATTCACCTGTAAGCATCCTGACATTTATGCAGCACTTCTATTTGTTGAGACAAAGGCTGTTCTTGATAAATGTGTCCTCTTTCAAAGGCATTCTAATAAGCCACTCCTGCTGCACGAGACCTTTTTAAATGGAAGTGGCAGCTGAGCTGAGTTGAGTTCAAATATCTTACTTGATGCCATTAATATAGAATTAGGGAGGAGAAAATGAAACATTGTCCTCACAAGACTCAAGAGCTTTAAAGGATAGATCTCTTGTTACCTCTCATCATAAGTCCTGTATATTCCTCTTTATTAAAGCACTGTTTACAAATTATCCTTCCATGATTTTCTGCAAATTTGTAAGGAATACTATTATGACTGACTGGTTCTAAAAAAAAATTGATCTCCCTTGACAAATTTTCACAAAGGTATGGTTTCCAGCAGTATGTCTGATACTTATTGTGACATTTGGAGTAAACAGTGATATGCCAATGGTGTGGTTTTTCATTGCAAAGAATTTTGAAGATGAAGGAGTAACAATTAAACAATTGATGCTACAGACAAAAAGAATAATCAAGTTTTGGCTATCCAAGGTTAGTAGCATGGCTAGCACTGCTTGTTGGCGTTGGTACAGCCCTCTCTGAGGAAGGGATAGGGCTGTTTCAGTGGGCTGAAAAGCTGACCTCCAGCTGCAGTGCAGGCAGTGGGGTGGGCAGGCACATGAAGGCTTTTTTCAGTCCTGTGTGTGAATTTGTTTTCATGTCTTCTTTTAATGTTTATAATTACTGAGCTAAAATAGGAAGTTGCTTCTGTTCCTCGCTAGTTCTGCTGTGGTTTTAATTTGTCAATTCCATTTTGCGTTGAGGTGCTCTTTAGCAAAGGCTTGTTTAACTAGGTAGGGCTTCAGGGTGATTTCAAAGTTACCACTCTCTTTCAGAAGTAATTAAAATAAGGCAAGGAGAGTGGTCTTTTGGTTATGGTCTTAGTTTACTTGCATGTATCTTTATTTCCAGCTGCCAAACTTCCAATGCAACTCTGAGAAAGCTGTCATACTGTCTCTGAGCCTCAGATCCTCATCTGTAGAAGGAAGTTACACAGATTATCAACTTTGATTTGTGGTGTTCTTTGTTCTTGTTATATAGCTTAACCATGGTATATTATGGCGTTCCTAAGAAGATGCTGCATCCTCTGGTAGCCAGTAAATTTTGGCACAGTTACTAGTCTATGTCAATGTGGATTAAGACTAAGTTGCTCAAGGCAGCCTGATGTGAAGACTTGGTCTTTCTAGAAGACTACTGGTCATGGGTTTTGCTAACATTTTACTTTGTGAAGCAGTGAACAAGAAATAGTAGTGATTAATTGCCATGAATCTGGTGGGGATGTGTGGCAATTGCAAGAAAACATTTTTTTTTGCATGCAAGTATCTTTGATATAACCTCTGTGTTTCTAGATCACTCTTCTAAGCTGTAGGAACCCTGCTGCAGAACTGATAAATGTGTTTTCTCAAAGCAGCTGGTCTTGAAAATACTAGGCTTTATAGTGTATGTATCTCTTTGTGTGTTTTACTTTTTGTTTGTTTGTTTTTTCCCCTCCCCCTCAAAATAGCCCTGTCATTTTTTTCTGTTTCTGGAAGAAGTGTTTCTCTTCCAGTTTTGTTTTATAGGTGATTTTTTTTTTCTTGTTCTTTCTACAGCCAGTAATGTTTTTCCATGTGTGTAATGGGAAACAGACTTGTAGCTGCCACCCTCTCCCCAAAGTGAAATAAAGTCTAATTCTCTGGGACTTCATTAATTATAAAAATAAATCTGTATTATTTTCATTAGCTGTTAGGGTCTAATACCCTGAATTTAATTAAAGCTAATTGAGTTCTCCCATTTTTCTTATTTAAAAGAGATTATAATAAACAACATCAGGCATTAAAATTAAGTGTATTGTGCTGTTTCAAATGGTTCTGAGGGATTGTACCCGTTCACTACTACTAGTTATTAACTTACTGAAATCAAAATGGTTCTCAAGAAAGGTTCTAGTGTCGATGGACTTAATGCTGAGTTAAACTAATAAATTAAAATAAATGCGGCTCTTCCCATAGCAAACAGCAGTCATGTTTATCTTCCTCCATAGTCATTAAAGGTAAAACTTCCAATTAGTGAAAATACAAAACGTGACCTATTGCACTCCTAATATTCTAAACTGGTGGGAAATTGCCCAATCAACAGCCCTACCACGTAATTTTTTTACAGTAAAATAACAAGTTGTTCACAGGACTAGCTCTTCTGTGGCAATTAAAAATGCAGCACAGTACTACTTAACTAGTTAGTACAGAGTCTTAAATCTCATATGGGGGGAAAAAAAAAATCATAGTTTCTTGGTACAGTATTTCAGGTCTTGGTTGTGCCTATGTTCCTTCTTCATTGACAAGGGAGATGATGGGCCAGTTCACAGTGTGGAATCTCTGCCACTATGGATTCCAGAAGAGGAATAGCAAACTTCAATGCAACAGGATAACAGAGGACCATTCCAACAGCTGCACTGTTACAAAGGAGTGGATGGGAGGTAGCTGGGAAAAGGTTTTGATTTTTATGCTTCAAGTTAAAAGCAATTAGAGAGTTGTCCCTGTTCTGAGGAAAGAAGAAATTGCATCTGTGCAGAGCATCTACTTAGTCTGAAGAAAGAAAGAAGGAGCATTGGGACCAGTTTTGGTTACCTCTTGCTCCAGGGACCTTTAGTTTTGACAGTCGACCAGAAGGGCCTTCATAAAGGCTTCACCAATGGCTAGCCTGCTCTCCTGGACTCTTCATATTCATTATACTTAACACTCTAATAACTATTAGATATTTCCTTCTGAGCCTGTGAGACTGTTCTTCCTTTTTATTGCTTTGTTACCAGTTAATGACACGTTAGAAAGAGCAAAAGAAGATTTTTGTGGTTTTGTGAGCATGTGATGGCCAACATCAGAATACCTTTTAGATCCTTTTTCAGGTGTCTCTGGCCTCATCAGCTGTGCAGTTCCTTGCTTTTGGTACCAGATGGGTGTATATCATGGTTGAGTGTTGGGTCACACATGTCCATGGGAGGAATGTCTCCCCTCCTGCCTTTCCTCTTGAGCCTTTAGGTACAAGAGGGGAGTTGTGCTGCGGCGCAGTTGGATGCTCCCAGCTTCCCCTGAGCAAAAGGCAGTGGATGGACAGCATCATTCCTGCCAGCTGCTTCACAGTGAATGAATGCATCCGTATGCAGGTATAGCACCTGAGACTGCTTTGAAGTTGTAGTTTGACATTGACTCCAATGTTAAAGCCAAGTGGTATTGGAATGCTAAGCAGCTTCCTGATGATGGGTAGTATCTATCAGGTAGCTTAAGACAAATATGAAGCAGTGTAATAGTTTCAAATGCAGAACTTAAGAATATGAAAATTGGCCATGAGTCAAAGCAATCCCTCTTCCCAAATGCTGATTTGAAAGCTTAGAAACAAATCGCTATTTCTTTTTTGATAATGCTTGCTTGTTACTTCTCTTGTTCCTGAGATGGGTTAAACCTCTTGAATGTTTTCTTTTTGTTAAAGGTTAAGCATAACTACTTTTTAGTTAATAAATGGTCTGCTGGGTAGGGAATTAGAGACATTTGAGGTGAGAAACTCTCTGATTCCTGGAAAGAGTTGGTTGGAGCGCTCACAATTATTGTAAGCACTCTGCAATTCATTTTTGCCCTCTTTGATCACTTACCATGAGTTGTAAATAACCTCCTTTTCCTCCCCCCAGCCATGACTTAAACAAGGAAATGTATTTGGATTTGAAAGGGTTTTTTTGTTCATTTGTTTGACCTAAAGATTGAAGTCACTTGGTTACCTTTGTAAGTAAATGGAGAAGTGTTTGGTTGATGTGGTATAGGTTTTTAGCTTCATCTTCATGTACTGCCCTAATTCTTTGGGTCTGTCTTTTTTGAACTGGTAGAATACATTTTCATTAACTTAACAATTTAAATGTGACTTTTGGGTGGAAAATATCTATGGTTAATGGAAATAGTAAAGGGTAGAATGGAAAAAAATCACCTAGAAAATAGGGCTTAAACAATACTTGCAGTTGTTCTTAACCATCTGTCTGCATTAACATCGTGACACAATTGACTTGGAAAAAAAAAAAACAGAAGAAAAAACCTTGTCTAAGCCAAGTGAGGATGGTTTTCTGGGCTTATGCCATCTGTGTCTGCAGGAACTAAATTCTCATTGGGAGGGAAGCACTTGTTAAGCTGTGTAAATATCCTTCTCTGTGTAAGCTAATGCTGTCTTCTAGATCTGCCAACAGATGGCCCCAGTCCCTTTCTTGCTCCTATGATTTTCAGAGCTTCCTTAAGCTGTAGCAGAGGAAGAGCAAACCCATTGCATCATTGTGTTGTCACTATACATAAGCTTGGTTATGAGCTTAAAATGTCCTTTGCTTTCTTTCTTCCAAAAGGATAATTTTACATTCTGCAATAACTTCTGCCTCTTCAGAAGCTGGTTGTAATCCTTCACTGATAATGAGATTTAAAAATAAACACTTCTCTGTGAATTGTTAATGTTAGCATTTTCTATCTGGTGTTTGTCCTGTTCTCTACTTCTGAACAAGTAGTATCTCCAATTACATTTCCACTCTGCTGTTGCTAGACTGCTAAGACATGCTGTGAGGGCCTTTCCTCATATCTGATAAGGTTATGACTCTGTATTTGGGACTGGTGATTTTATGCTGGCATTGCTAGATCAAGTAAACTCAAGGGGCTAAATGTACAAAGTCAATGCTAGTCAAAGCACAACTTTATGAAGCATGTTTGAATTAATAATCTCAAAGCAATAGGTGAGTATAGGTGTAGTCTCACACTTTCTTGTGGAGGAAAGACACATGCTATATAGATATTTGTGGCTAGGACTTGCACCTGCCCCAGGTGCTTAGCCTTTCTTGTAGTGTTGAGCAAAACATTTATTAACTTCTAAATGTCTGAGTAATTCTATCAACTCTGATAGAACTGGTCAATGTGTTAACTGCACTTTTTTACTTTTGGATGACTATCAGGTGGTGGCGGTCCTCTTTGCAGGAGGGACCCTAACACACATCTGCTAAGGATCTGCTTCTTGAAATTTCTTCTTCCTCTTTTTAACCAAATATTCACAATATAGTAATTGACTGAAGAGCATCTGAGGGGACAAAAGGCGTATTCTTCTAGCTATGAAGTATTTTGTTAACATATCTCTTGTCATCCTGATTGACAGCACCCATCCAGTCATTGCGCAGTACAGCTGGCATGACACCTTCCCCTCCCTTTCTGTCACTTTCATTGCTATGTTCGGATTGCAGGGAGCAGGTTCCATTTACAGCTGAGGTGATGACAATATTTTTCTTTGGTAAACAGCAAACCACCAATTTTCTAATTCTGACTTAGACCTCGATTTCATTCTGTGGATGCTGTCAGTACTGGTGTCCATACCAGCAACATTTCCTTTGATAAAACTGCAGTAATGTTTTACAAATCAACGTTCACCTAACTGTTCTGAAAAGCTGTGATACTACCTAATGCCCACACAAATTATTAGCTATGCTTACTGCTCTAAATGAGTACTCTTGAAATGTCAAACCCTTGCTGTACATGTTTGCAAACTTAACTTTAAATGATAAGCTCAGATCTCACTCATAGATAATTGTATCTTCTCTCTGTAGAAAAAGATCTAATGCTGAGCACTGTCTTAGCTGCCTCTGAATAACTCTTCAGATTGGATGCATGTCTATTACCTTGCAACCATGAAGTATTCTAACAGCAGTGTATTCTTTAATTGCTTTGAAAGGTAACATTTTGCTGGGACATCTAGGTTGTGAATATAATACCTGAAAGTTATCTCTCATGTATTAATTTACTTGGTTGTTGTAAAGCCAGTGATTCTCAGCATTTTTTTTTTGGTGAATTTGGAGTTTCCAATTGTTGCTTGCTGGATTTATTTCTGCTGAGCAGAGTCTGTCTTAATCTTTCCTTTAACTAAAGAGTAAAGATTAAAGCTATTTCGTTTTTCCAAAGTGTTCCTTGATAACAAAAAAATGGGATTAAGTTTATTTTTGTTGCATTTAAAGCTTAATTTAATATTGTCTCACTTTTTCTAAGGCACACTGTGGCGTAACAGGAATTCCTTGACTTGCCAATACTTAAGGGCATGGAACTTTCTGTATATCATGGATTAAACTTCTCTTCCTCCCTCCAGGTCCTAATATTTTATATATTGCAAGTTTGGCCAAGGGCAAGAGCTAGATTACAGTTTGTATATTAGTCTCTTCGTTGGGGATTGCAATACCCTGGTCTAGGTAAAGTGTTAGTGGTTGTCTTGAAATGAAAAAAAAACCAAAAAACAACAAAAAAACCAAAAACCCCACAAAAAACCAAAAAAAACCCCCAACCCTCCCAAAAAAACCCCAAAACCTAAAATAAAAAGAATTGGGACATTGGTGCCAAGCCATGCAGAAACTTGAGGGCTACTATGCTAGTTTAGCCTTTGAAAAACTTGCATTATTTATGTAGTTTTGGTCATTAGATGACACTTTGCAGTCTCCTCTTTCCCTGTTACTCTGTCAGCTGAGAAATGGTGCATAACTGCTCCTAATCTGTAATAGTGCAGGTGAATCATTGCTTGGGCCTGAGAGGTGGTACCTGATGCTGAGAGGTGTGGGACAGCCTGGCCCCATCAGTTGTGTACCTGCAGCTCTGGAGGGTTCCCGGCATTGCAGCAAAAATTTTGGAACAGAATTCATGGCGCCTCTTCCAGTAGGGCAGACCTTTGCAACTGCTGCTCTGTAGTAACAAATGCCAGAATCAGGAATTGGCTGACATGGCACAAAGTGAGTTTTAGGTACCAACATGCTGGGGTGCGGACAGTGCTGTGAAAGGAGAAGGGGTCAGCGTCTGTTTGGTTTTAGTCTCTTTGAGTTACTTTTCCCACCTGCTTTTAAGAAGACCTGCACTGCAGAGATTTCCTTGCCTCAGCTTCTGCAGGAGGCTTCTTGCCTATTTATAGCTGCATCTGTATATGCTCCAATCTTACTACCAACTTTCTCTCTTACAGTTGCCTTTTAAGAGTGTCAAAACCTCTGATTAACAAATTCTGCCCAGTTGCTTCCTTCGCCTTGTCTCTACTCAGCCTCTTTCCTCTTCCCATAATCTCTGCATCAGTTTCCACCCTTTTCCACATACATTTCCTTGCTTATAGCAAAAAATGAATATAGTGTTTTTCCAAAAAGCAAATGAAAACTATTTTGGTAGAATAACTGTCAGAGAAAGTGTCAGTGAGATTCAGTAAGAGTAGTAATTGCAGCGTTAAATAAAACTCTTTCCCTTTTCATTTTGACTTGTGGGAAAACAGCTTATAGAAGCTTGTCGGGCTTATTAATCTATTTCACCTATGTGTGTTTCTAGCCAGTTATTTAGATCAGTTTGAAAAAAATCCAGTCTGAAGGACAAGGAAATTCTGAATAAATGTTCCTGATTTTAATCCTTGCAGCTGACTCTAGTGGATAGATTGCAATCATCACGAACTTGTCCATTTATTCTGAGTTAAGACTGTTCTGTGCATCGTTTTTATGTAAAAATATATATTTGTGTAAAATGTGTAGGTGCTTCTAAATGAACAGTGATGATAAACCGTGGTCTCTAAACCAGCTGACATTTTGTTATCCTGACAATATCTAAATAGAAGACTTGTATCATTACATTTTTATTGCAGCTAAATTTATAATTCTGCATCTCTTAAATTTTTGTTGTCTTTCTGTGTCTTCATTAATTTTTAATAGCTATCTTTTTTTCCTATGTAGGGTGACTTAGCAGCTGTTGAACAGCTGCTGAAAAATGGGGCAGATCCCAATGTCAAAGATAATGCTGGCTGGACACCACTGGTGAGTGTTGGAAGACTTTTTTGTCATCTGTCTTCTAATCAGATTTCATTTCATCCCTTCTTTCCTCTCCCATATTTTAGTTCCCTTTACACTCATTTAGGTGACAAAGAATTATGCAAAGTGAAGAGGTGACGATAAACAATTTTAAAAGAATTTATTAGCAACTACTGACCTACCCAAATCCAACTCTATTTTGCTGGGGTAGGGCATGCCAAGAAATCTATCAGCCTGTTATTCTGCAAATGCAGAAAATATAACTATGATAACTAGAAAACGATCAATTGCAGACAAGGTGTCTATTTTATGGGTTCTTAATGTCCTCAGTGTTTTTTACCATTTTGGAAATATATCAAGTAGTTGAATGAAAAAAAATTGCTCACTTGAATTACAGAAAATAAACAAAAGGTTCTTTTCAACCATGACTACTTCCTCTCCTGAAGAATACTCTTGACAGAGTCTGTAATCTGGGAGGCTTTGTTCCCTGTAGTCTAATTTGCACACAATTGGCCTTCGTTCAGTTCTTCTCTGTGCTTTTTATTAGTGCCAGGTTCCAAGGTTAATTCATGTCAGGAATGTAATGCAGTATCCTTGCATTGTCTTCCCTGACCATCTACTGAGAGGTGTTTGAAAATGAATGTGCTAACTGGTGTGACAGAAGTCCTTCCTGTGAATTCTGTTTCACTTGTGTTTCCTCTCCTATGGATTTACCCAACCAGCATGAGGCATGTAATCATGGGCACAAAGAAGTGGTGGAGCTGTTGCTACAATACAAGGCGTTAGTGAATACTACGGGGTATCAGAACGACTCGCCGCTTCATGACGCTGCCAAGAATGGGCATGTGAGGATCGTTGAGCTGCTGCTTTTGCATGGTGCCTCCCGTGATGCAGTGTAAGTAGATGTGGAATGTTGTTTTAACTGTAGCATTAGCTACAGCTACAGCTTCCAGGGTGCACATTAAGTAAATATGAAGCAAAGTTAGTAATAAATGTGATTTATTTGAAGTGAGGGTGTGGGTGTTAAATGTATGCTCTGCTATACTTATACCCTCCTTTTCCAGGTAGGTGTTTCCTTTTCATTTTGCTTTGTCCTAAGCTTTTCTGAGGATGTCCGAGTCATAGATAGCTGGAGTATTGGAAACTGTACTAGGAAAGTAATAAAATGTGCTTACCTCTTTCTTATGCTTTCCTGCTGGCATCTTGTTATAGCTACTGTCAGATCTAAGATGCTGAGCTAGATGGGTTTTGAACTGCTACAGCTGTTTTTTGTCTCTTTACTTTTACTACACTACTTGCTAGCAGAAGGTGTTTTGGTCCAGTTTCTTCTACCTTTGCAAATTACATAGACATAGGCTGAGATTTGGGGAGTGTGTTTTATTTTTTCCATTCTGGATCAAACACTAATCCTTGGTACACTTTTTAATTAAAAAAAAAAAAAAGCTTAGAAATATTTTCAGTTGAACCTTCTATACAGTTATGCCTCCTGAAGATTTTGGCATTTGTGTATACGAGGTGCTAAAATCTGTTAGTCTATGAAAAACCGGCAAGCTATTAGTATTTCAGACACTAAACATGGTTTTAGGTGTTTGTAGTATTGCTGTTGTGCCAGGGCCTGTGTGTATAAGATTTGAGTCCAATGCATGTTGTCAATAGGTGTGTGTATATAGTAACACGATAGGATGAAGTCTTGCATGACATGAATTTCCTTGCCAGCCGCATAAAGAATCATAAACAAATTCAGCTTAATCACTTCAGCTCTCAATATTCGCTCTTGAAGCTTACAGAATTAAGTTACTCTGTGGAAAAGCATAGGGTTTTCAAAAACAGTCCTAATCTTGAATATACTGGAGTTAAAAAAACAAACAAACAAAACAAACCCACAAAACTTAAGCACAAAAAGGTAAAACAAGGATCAGTTGTTCATCTTCACTTTGTTCTTGAACAACAAAGACCAGCGCATTACACCTTGAAAAGCTGACAGCCACTTGAATATCGGGAACTGGTTGTGTGACACTTATCACTGTCTATCTGGTATTTGAAAGCATAGCACAGCTTTGATGCAAGGTTTTGACAAGACTTAAGCACTGGTAGATTTGCACAGCTGAGACTCCAAATGCCAACACTGGACTCTCTGGGTCTCTTATTAGCCCTAATCTCTGCCGCATGTGTTCACGCAAACTGAGATGAAGCTGAACCTCTTTCAGCTCATTCTACATGAGGAAACATGACTTTCTATTGAAACAGGAGCTTTTTAGTCACGGAAGAAGAGATTTATGTAAACCTTAAACTCTTGTCTTGGCTTTTCACTGAATACAGGTAATGTTCAGTTGTATATTAAAACAATGTGACATAGGATATGTCACAACTCTGCAATTAGCTCCCTCTTGCAGTACCTCTAAGTATCAAAAATGGCTTCTAACCCACTTCTAAGTATGCACTGTTCTTGACTTAATCTCAAGGGTACTTGGAATCTCTAGTGTGTGGTGTTAATAAATATATATACATTTCTTTTAACTTAAAGTATTTTCGGGAACAAATTTAGCTACCTTTAATCTTTGTTTCATTTGTCTGGCAAAAGGAACCACAGGTGCTTTGGCAAAAATTCAGTCCTGTATGTCCCTGCTGGAAAAATTGAGGATTCCAAGTCTTCTGTAGACTCTCTATTTCTGGTTGAAATGCTACTGTGCATGTTACTGTTGCATTGATGATGGAAAGGGGTCGTTTGGGGGTTTTTCCCCTATTTTTACAGAGAGTATTAGAGACACAGAGAAAGGGATGTACAAGCAAAGTGTTCAGGCTTAAATAGTAAGACTTTACTGACCTCTTTGAAACACTACCAAGAAACAAGAGAAACAAGAACAGTATGCCTGAGACTTCTGAGAATGTCTTGTGCCTCCCTTCCTGCCTGTGCCCTGCTAGCTTCCAGCAATGAATTGTGCCACGATCCTTCCCTGGATCATGACTTTGCAAATCTTACAAGTTTGTTTTTTTTTCTGCCACTGCCTCTGGTAGTTGTAGTCCTAATTACACCGTGGTTGGATTGGTCTAGGTAAGTGGATTTGAACCTTCTTTAATGTAGAAAGTTTAAAATATTTTTTCTAGTGGATGCAGGTACCCTTATAATGAAGTCACATCTGACAAGAAGCGTGCTTTTCTTCAGTGACTTTTTTCCTAGATCCCCGAGACCTGCAGACCACAGTTTTAAAAACAGCAGGCGAGAACAGGGTGATCACTTAAGATGGTGCAATTGTAGTTCTTTTCAATATGACTAGTTATAATTGCCCTCTTTGTATTTAATGCAGGATCTGCTCACCTTCACATTATTACTCTAGGATCTTTAGAGTAGAAGTTGAGCAGTGATGTGTAGAACTTGCATCTCTCCTCAAAGAGGAGTGCCTTACTTTCAGAGGTATGCAGTGTGTGAGCTAAGACTATACCAAACCAATTTTGTCAAACTTATGAATTTGTCTAATTTTAGTTTGCATTTTTTTGAACGTATGAAACTCTTTCTAGTCCTTTTGTGGGCTCTTCAGGCTCTCAATGAACTAACTTGCAGCCCAGGAGAGGGCCCTCTTTATCCTAGCATATTAAAGTGATTCTTCATTACCTCATGGGGGCAGGGAGGAAAGTTTGATTAGTTCACTGTGGTTACTTAAAGTCTTTTCTTTTAGCTAAGCTAAGTAAAATGTGAGCATGATAAATGTATTCAAATGTTACTTGGGACACTATGAAATATATAGCATGAAACCTCACAAAAGTGACTGATGTCTTGCTGCTGTTTTGACCATAGAATTAACTCAGTTTTGTGTCTTAATGTCCCTTGTGTGTTGGAGAGTTAATCTACTGGAATAAAAACAGAGCTTGTGTTGAATAGCCTGCTTAGAGCAGTAGTTCTGAAATTTAGTATGATACTCAATTGTACAAGATGAAATATTTTTTTAAAGATGTGCAGTATTTACTGACTGCAGGCCCAGAGGCAGATAAGATCCACTGGTCTGTAGAGGGATGTAAGATATATCTGGGAGCAAATACAGCCGCTTTCTAGTGGACCTCAATTCGTGACGTTGACAGATATTAGCATAATCCTAGCCATCAGAGGGCTGAGACTTCACAATTTCAGATTTAGATCATCAGGTTCACAGACCCATCAAGTACATCTCATTCCAAGTGTCTTTCGGGCTAGTTTTTTTCTCCTTACATGTTAATACATAGTGCATTAAGAAGTAACTGTGTAATATGGTGCAGCTACATATCTTTTGCACCAGGTGAATACAGATGAGAACTACCTCTTTTGCCAAAAGCAATCTTGGGATTTCAGTATTCCTTGGCAAAAATTTTTTTTTGAAATCTGTAAGATTTAATAGTTGTGGCACTTCATTTGCCATTCCAGGTTTTCACTGACTGGGAAAGATACGAACTACAAATGAAAAATATTATATGGACCAGTGAACCTATTAATTGTCCTGCTGGTCGAGTTAATTTTTTTAAGTTAATCTCCTACACATAGCTAATTTATATTTTTATAGCTTTTTTTCATGTGCTCAGTCTTGAATTCTTTTTCCCTTGCTTCACAGCAAGCCAAGTGATTTGAAAAATTAGATCTGTGCATTTGCAATTTCACAGTACTTCCTAAATGCTTTCACTCAAATGGGCTATCTTGCCAGTTCTTCATGCACAAGAAGTTTAGCATTAGTAAAAATTGTTGTGTTGCCCTAATTTTTTAGGTGTTAGTTGTCTTTGAGTAGTTGTGAGTTTGATTCTGAACAAACCTGTGGGAATGCTTAGGGATAGACCGTGGCCCTCAATTATGAATGGCATAGGGGCGAAAACTATTATAAACTGCAGTTAATTCCAGGAGGCATTAGACCTATGACACTGACATAATTTTGTCTGCGTTTTCTAAGTCAAGATAGAGCAGGACTTTGCTGTCTTAAGTGCAAGGCAGTATGCTTAACTTCCTGCTGACAGCAGGTTAATTAAAACCCTGGCCCTGTTTGGATATCTAAGATGGTCTTTCTGGCTACGCAGATAAAATTTTTTTCCTTCTGTCGGGTTCAAAAAAGATTTCTGCTTACCACACTCTCGAAATCTGGGTGCTGACTGGAGACCCCCAAAGTGGTCAGATTTCCATATGGGAATTAGTGATTACAGTACTGCCCTGGGACCTGGTTGGTGGGACTTCCATTCAATACTGAACTCTTTTTGTGGGGCTGGGGTAAAAGTCGGTTTATGCTCAGCTGTGGAACAGCAAATAACTTCTGGTGTCAAAATGGAGCAGCTTAAAACTCCTCATTACGAAGTATTATATAGTGATTGTTTGCTTGTATCAAAAGATGTGAAAGTTTGGGGCTTCTAAAGAATTGACAACGGTGTGTCTCCTTATTTACCTTCTCTCCTCTGGTTGCTTATTTCCTGAAACTTTACTGAAACATTTGGAAGGTAGCTGTTAAGTTTCTTTTTGACTACAGTGGTAACCTCTGTTGTCTTTGTACCTAAGACCTCAGCAATGTTGCACCATAAACTGAATCCCATTTCTAAAGCTCTTCATAAGAAGTTCTTTGATCTGTCAGTCCTTAAGATATCATCTGTCATCTCATGTAAAGTCATACTCAGCAGATTACATTGAGTTGCTCTTCGTTGGGCTCATCTTTGTTCTCAGCACAGACATCTTACTCTTTGATTGGAATTTGTTCTAGCTGTAAGAGCCCTCTACTGACTATTCAGTACCTTGATGACTGACTAATAGGAGGCTGCTTGCATCAAAGGATACATCTGACTCTTGAGTGTTTAAAACAACTTGCAAAAAGCCCACTTGCATTCTGGTAGAAAGAAGTATGTCTTAGAGACCTCATATTCTAGCTTAAGCACCAGAGACACTTACTGCTCTCTTGTAGAAACAATTGTGTCTGTCTTCCTTCTGAGTGTGGAACTTGTCCTGTTAAGCAGTCATGTGCACTGGACCCATTCTCAACAAATCCAGACCTATAGTAGGAACACATAAACATAGTTATTGATATTTCTAAAAGTGCTGTGTATGTGTGTTAGGGTGGACCTAATGTGCACGTCCCACTTAATTTTGTTTTGCAACCTAGATCAAAATTTGGTTGTTTACTCTGAACATGGTGGATGATTTCTCTTGTTCAACTTGGCTGAATAAAGACAGAGTTAGGCATGCATTTTTGCCAGAAATTTTCTGTTTCCCATTCCTGTGCCTTACTGGTGTTCTTGTAGCTGTATAGATTTCACCCTTGATCCTGATCATAGGGTTAAAAATAATATACATTCCTAATATATTAAAGACGGTTCCTCAAGTAACTGCACTGATAATTGTAACAGCCCAACAGAGACTGGGCAAGGTCTGATAGTGATTACTTGCTTTTTGGATGGTTAGTGGGTGCCTAACTAGAAAGAACAAATCTGTTTTTTCTTTGAAAAGGATGTGTAAATTATATACTTGAAATATTACCATATTATGTATATTACCATACTCGAAATCTGTGGTCTGAATGTGTTCTTTGTCTTAGTTTTTATTTTGTAAACCCTCTATTCTCCTGTTTCAGCTACTTTTTCTCACTTTCCTTAAGCTCAACAAGCTGCTTTATTGCAAATATTCAAAACTCTTAAACCCATCCATTGGGCTGGTATTCCTTTTTTCAGACCTGAGCTCCCAAGTCTGTCATATTTTACTTTAACTGTGCCCCCTTAACATCCTACAAATAGCCATTAATTCTTCAATGCTGCATAATGATAGAATAGCATTTTGCAACACACTGGTAAGAAGCAACTGAATTGATCTTAAAAATGGAGAGAAAAAAAATTAAGTGAATACAGAGGGGGTATCTGGAGCTCTTATTCATACAGTTTAATTGACAAAAAGTGTTCTATATTTAACTGGAGTGGCCTATATATTTATCTATGGTAAACATTCATGAAGGTTTGTTTTGTTTTTTTTTTTTTTCCAACAGTCAAGGATCTTACTGTGACTTGCGGGGGGAGACACTCCCAAACCTCTGCTACTGACATGCAGTGATTTCCTCCCCCTGCTTAGTTCACAGCAAAAGGTCAGCCATCTAGTCTAAAGGTGATTCTAGTCTATGTGCTAATACATATTTTTTTTTTCCCCCTCTCTGAGTGTGTTGTTCAAAGGAACTGTCTTGCAGCAGTTTGAGTCGAATATGGTCCCTTATTTAAAGAAAGGGCAAGAGCTTCCCTGATGATGCATGACAAAGCAGGAACAGCATGACAATATTTAATGGGCTGCAACTCCCAGGACTGGGCTGAGATTTAACCAATTATCTTTTAGTCTGCAGAATTTGTATTATGCTAGCTCTTTGCTCATTAGTAACACAGAAGAGCTTGGGGTTGGTAATACTGTAAAATTAGCAATTGTAAAATACCATCCCAGAATCTTCTGTGTGGGATTTTTGTGGATTGTTGTTTTCCCAAGAGGCTATGTTAGTGAGCAGTGCTCAGCGAGGAGCATAGAACGGTGCGAAGGTCAGATGCATCTTTCAGCTTTGCGCTGCCCAAAGGCCCCCAGTTAAGTCAGAGTGAAGACTTAATGATTCGAGTTTCTCTTTGGGCTGAATTGGGTTATGGCCTTACGTGGAATTCCCTATAAAGCTTCCTAGATTCCTACTCTGCACAGGAACATGTGGCTAACTAAGAGACAGTGCTTCGAAGATGCAGTGGTTTTTTGACCTCTTTAAATGTTTCATTGTTTGATGACTAAGCTTGCTGGATTTCAGATACTGAGTCAGGGCTTTGTTCTTGGTGACAAGCTTCCCCTTCATAACGAGCTCTTATTATGCCTTTTGAGAGCCAGAGCTACATGAGGTGGGGAGAAGAGGATCAGCTGGAATAGCCATTATTCTCGCAAAGGGCAAAGCAAGCAGAATATTTCCCAAGAGTGCTGGCAGAGGATCACGCTTGTTAATGGCAATTATACCTGTTCTGCAGTTTCAAGCTTTCCTCCACTCACTACTGTCCTGCAGCTGCGAAGTTGTGTGAAGCAGAGATAGAAGCCATGGCTGTGCTTGATGTTGTATTTACAGCAAATCGTATCCGTCAGACTAATGTTAAAAGAATGGAGGAGGAAAGGGGTCTTGAAGCATATCTAATAACTATGAGGTGCCACATAGGGTGAATAGTGTTCAACAAAATTGGCAAAACAACTAAAATTTGAATGAATTGGCTGTAATGTGTTCTGTGGAACAGCACACTGAGGGGAAAATGAGATGCATGCTCAGATTTTGGAAGCGTGAGGGAGTCTCAGTTCCCAAGTAGGAAGCAGACAGCTTTTCCCATAAAAGCATAACCGCATCAAGCTCCAATGTTTAACACAGTATGTAGAATCTTCTGACATGTCTTTTATGGAAAATGGGTAAGCCAAAAATACATTTTGTGGTTATATGACTGCAATGAAAGATTAAAGCTGAAATTTTGGGGTCTTGTGAATGATATCAAAGTGCATCTTGAAACAGTTTAACAAGGACTGTGGTTTATTTAACTGAACATACTGCTCTGAACATCCCTTACTCCTGAGCTGAATGCAGCAGCTTGTAATTCAGTATCCATCTGTCTTGGATGCAATTCTTACTTGAAGCTTAGTGTTTTTTAGCTGAAATTACATATTAATAAGAAAGTGGGAGGGAAAGCTACCCAGCTAATGTGCCCAGTTAGTTAAGAATCAAGTCACATTTTATTTACTTAAACCCATCTGTGCTTGTTTTGCCAGTAATATATTTGGTCTGCGGCCTGTGGACTATGCAGAAAGTGAAAAGATGAAGTCTGTGCTCATGTTACCAGTGAAGAATGAATCATTTTCACTTAACCAGCCCTCTGAGGTAAGTGTGTGTGAGTTTTTTGTTTTGTTTTGCTTTTTAAAAAAATGAAGTTCATCCTGTTAAGTATTGAAGGCTTGGACCGAAGTGCAGTACATCACCTGCGTTTACAGGGAGATTTAAAATAGGTTGGGAAACTAACTTGGACAATATTTCTAGAATGTATGTGGGACACTTACAAGCTATGATATTCTGTGTTATAGCTTTTTCTGGGAAAACAAAGGATGTTTCTTGTAATGGGGATTTATTATAGGAGAATGAATGCTGTGTTATTCTTGAAGTATCGTTGATTGAACTTTGCTGCTGTTGTTCTTCTGCATATTTAAATTTGTTCTACTTGCCGAACTGGCTGAAAGCAGCAGCAGTCTTTGCTCTAGGTGCTTTTTGCGTGCCTTTAAAAGGCTGTTCCAGTATTGTCCTTTGTCCAACAATGAAGATATCAGCTCATCAGTTGAAAACAGTTTTTGGAAGACTGTTTTGGGGTTTTGGTTTTTGTGTGTCCCCTCTTTTTGCCAAAGAATTCGCAGGACTTGTGACCAAAATCAGGTTATTCAGACTTAACGAGTTACTGCATTGTGAAATGCTTTGTGCTTCCTAATGAATGATGATTAAACTGACCTGGCTGCCACAAGCAGTCCTAGTCTACTCCAGGGTATACAGCCTGTTATGATCCCTTCTCATTGAGGTAATAAGATACCCATTGTCCAAAAGTAAACTGTTGCAGCTAAATCAGCAAGGATATGACTGTTCCTCCCACGTGTAGCAAATGTAAGATGCAGCTCTTCTGTCACAAACAAAACACTTGGTATTTGCATTTGCTTTGGGATGAGTGTGTGCCAGTGGATGGTTACCAGCTCATATGGATGACTTGATCCAAAGCCTGAGGCTTTAGGGTAACTGGGTCTCAAAGGTATGTCTCTACTGTGGAATCTGGGAGTACTTAGGAAGACCCAGGAGCTGAAGTATCACATCCTTGTCAGCATAACACTTGAGAAAGCAGCTCCTCTTACTTTGCATTCATAGTATCCGCATAAAAAAACTTAAGCATTCGTTACTTCCAGGGCAATGTATTAGGGACTTTTTAGTAAAAGGAAATGCAGGTGTTAATTATATGGGTTACTCAACATATTGGTAGTGTATCTGTTGGTAATGCTTCACTAAAAGTAGGAGGCTTTACTGCTTTATTGGGAAATTTTTTTCTTCAACACTGCAGTCAGCAAGGCTGTTTACACAATGTTCAACCAGCTATATGTGTGCCCACCAGTGTCTTTTAAAAAAAAAAAAAAAGGAAGAAAAAACTGATGCACAAGCTGTTTTGGTACCTTGCATAAGCTAAATGAAGTACTTCTAATGTCAAGCTCTTTTCCTCTAGAGCTTGTTTGTTATATAGAGATTTATTTATGGACCCTGCCCACTAAGCTTCTCATGAATTGTTTTTCAAAAATGCTTATGAAGCTGTCAACCAAGTTAGTTGCTTTCTTTATGCTCCCAAACATTCAGCTTATTGTAGGGTTTTTGTTCATGCAGGTGCTGAGCCCCAGCCAGCCAAGAGACGGACCTCTTGGTATACTGGGGAGCAATCTTAGTTTGGAGCAACAGAAATTGCTGAACAAACTAGCAACAGTTCTGAAGGCTCGAAGGTGTACTGAATTTAACAGCAGAGGTATGTAGTCTTGTTGAAATGTCTCTATCCAAATATAAGTAACTACAGTTCTGCACTTTGTCCTTTAAGATACTAGCTGCAACAGGTTTTTTTATCGTTCCTAATAAGTGCAGTTTCTGAAATCCCTGAATTATAGCTGTAGTAGAATGATGGTGTGTTGTTGCATGTAAATGCTTATAAAGCCTGCCTGGTTACTAAGGCAGGAGACTTGTAGGGGAGCCACAGTTTGACAGTATATTGTCTGTTATTTAAAATCCCTAAGTCTTCCTCAAAGACCTCTTCTCTTTACACTGCTTTTACCAACTTTAAGGTCTCTGCTCATCAGAGACATCCTGTAAAGTTTTTATCTTCCAGAAGTGAGTCTTAGGCATATGGTGCCTTTAGAAAGAGCATGTCATTGACTAAAAGTTCACAAATTTCTTCTCACATGCTACCTTCCTTCAAATATTGTTCTTCATTAAGATGATGGAGCCAAATTATGGGGCTTGTCGGGTTTTTTTTTTGTTCCCTTTTGAGGAGTGGAACATTGTCTTAATCCCTCCTATTAGTTTTTCTTTGGAGTGCTGCTTTTCCTGCTTGTGAAAGAAATGCTAAGATAACTTTCCCCTACCATCTTTCACACTCTGATTACTGGTCCAGAATTGTGAGTTGAGTTCTGTTAGCTTTGTGTTAAAGCTGTGAGATCCCATAGTAAGATTCCTGTCAAAGTTGAATATAACTTTAAAAGGACTGAAAAAAAAATACTATCCTATAATCCAGAGCCTCCTTTGAAGATTTAAGTATTAGCTTAGAACTATAAAAATGTGGCTTCCCTTTTTCACAGCAGGTATATGTTGAAACCCACAAAATTTGTAATAGTGCTTCTACTTGTATCTTAGTCTCAAAAGTCACATACTTGTGCTGGAAAGAGTGGTTGATAAAGAATAAACAGACTATAATAATTTAAATGGTGATTGCTTTTCAGCCAGGCATGGTTCTGATTTTTATGTGCTTTTAGTTCTACTGATGTAATCTTTCTCCTAGTAACTCATCTTGTTATCCCTGATGTTCCAATGCCAAGTACTGTCAAATGTATGATGGCTGTTCTGACTGGATGTTGGGTCCTCAAGTTTGAATGTAAGTATTAAATATATGGGATTCTTCAGGCTTTTTAACCAGAAACTGTAGATGGGATTCCAGAGAAAATTTTCCTTTTCAACAACTGCCCTAATATCAATACTAGCTTAACATAAAGCGTTTAATCTCTGAATGACAAGAGATTTAATTAAATACAACTACTCCTTCCTTGGCAAATGTGTGAATTTCATTATTAGATGTATTGGGTAGGTCATATCCTAAGTATCAGTGGGGAGTGAATTTGTTCATTGCTACGTTAAGAGTGATTTGGAAGATTATGGAAAATATCCTGGGAGAGAAGGAAGGAGTTTATTAAGTTCTTGGATTTCTTATAAGCAGTTTCCATTGAAATTGATAGGAAACTTTTGCTTGCTTGGTGTATGTGATCAAGGCCTGTACGAAGATAAGGTGTTACCTGTCTACATATAAGCTGAGATCTGTTGAAAGTTATAACTTCTAACCAAAGTTAGGCTGTCAGCTGATCATAACCCCTGTTTGTACTTTCCACTAAGGTTCTCTATTTGTTGAGAAAATTGTCAGGATTTATGCAATCACAGGGTCAGGCAGATCAAATGTATACGTAACTTTCAATACCCATTTTTGTACACACGAGCCCTGCAGACTGGAGTGCTCTTAAACTAAAATAGTAACCTCCAAGGAAAGATTACTTGCATAGTGTCCCCTTAGCATGCAAATAGTTTTGATGTTGTCTTTCATGCAATCTGTAATTAGTTTTTATACAGTGAGTGCTTTTTTTGTACAGCTGTTCTGTGGACTTAAATCCCAAATTCTGCTTTTTATTCATTCTTTCTAATGTATTTCTTAGTATCTGCTTTCAGTAGTTGTAAAAGCCATCTTCTTCCCCTTGACCTTTATGGCTAAGTCCTTTTAGCTAATAAGTATGCTACAAATGAGTTAATTATCCATGGAAAACTCAGACAAATTTCATTCCAGTTTTCTACTGTGTGACTAAACATCATGATATAAGGATTCTTTAATAGTCTGAATTTTCCAGTCGCTAATGTTTATGAAGGCACTGCTTAAAGCTTCAAAAGATGCATAGTAGTTTTTCAAATAAGGCACATCATCAGACTCTTTGAACATTGGACTCCTTTTCAGGGTGTTAATTTGGCTTCTAGATAGTCAGTGGACTTATTCCACGCTTTTTATAAAGGGTCTGTTGAATTAGTGTCCCCACAGAGATGTTTCTGCCACACCTGCAGTGGCTTCTGTTCGTGGCCTTATAAGCATTTACAAAAGGAAAACATTGTGTTGTCTTTTGTACTGTGATTACTACAAATAGGAGTAGCTTCTTGTTGAATATGTAACATGGAGAAATACTGTTTATATGTAAGCAAGCAGATGGATTTAATAACCTCCAGACACTTTGTTGATAAGCAGAAGGGAGATGGTTTCCTGTTTGGAGGTGGGGATGCAGAAGGAAACTTGGAAGGCCTAGAAGCAATGTTTGGGTTGTGTAATTGGAAAGGGTGTGTGCAGGTGCTCTGGAACAATACCCTGTTTAACTAAGACCGAATAATCTGTTTCTGTGGTGAATCACCTTGCAGGTTCTTGGCTTCACTCAGTTCAGGAGGTCTGCAATGCCTTCTCTCATACGTGCTACAGTGGTTTTCCTTTGTTGCATTTTATCTTCTTGCTAGTCAGATGCTTAGAAAGCTTCAGCTGAGTGGTAGGGAGATTTAATTAGTGAGACCTGAGTTTAAATCTTTGTGGAAGAACTTTTATATTTAGAAGTGATTGGAACAGAAAAAATAAATAAAATAGTGTGGGGGTTATTCAGGGAATATTTTCACTTTTTTTTTTGCAGCTGAGTTTTATTTTATGTTGTTAGTACTGATTAGTACAATCCTGACTGCTAATGCTCCCAGCTTAGTAAGCAACATACTACTTAAAAGCGAGTGATTCTCCTCCCTAGTGGGAAATGTTAGTAATAACTCATGGGGTCTGATGCAGCTAAGTGCCTATAATTAACAGCACCACTCCATCTGTTCCCACCAGTCTGTTATTAGTCTTCTTCAGAGTCATTACAAGTTAAAGATTGTTATAACAAATAATGGGACTCCTGCTGATGGAACATTTGTCTAGGAAAAAGAGGTCTTTGATTTTCTTTTCCATAATTTCTCTCTTTATTTATCGTGGCTTTTTGACTTCTATTTGGATAAGTTTCCTTAAATGTGATGCAAATAAACTTCCAAAAATGTGTGCATATTCTGGCTTGCTTCCGTCAAAGCCACTGCAAATAAATTGAAGGAGTTGCTTATAGTTCAGTGTTGTAAACCATTCACTTAAAGTAAATTCATGTTCAAAAACTTCACTGAAATATTTGAAAAAACAAAGCTCAGTGTAGCACTTAATGCTGACTATGCATAAGTGAGTATTTGAACTTCTTTTACTACAAGGTAAGCTGCATTTGATTGTTATTTCTAAAGTTATATTTATAGTCTACGCATAATTATACTATGTTTTTTAAAAGACGTTGCATGCTTGCAAAAGACAGTATTTAATTTAAGGGTGTATTTCTTATGTTAACTCTTCATTATAGCAGGCTTTCAAGCTGTGTTTCTCTAATAAAAAGCAATTTCCTTCTCTTGTATAATTCTGTGATACTTCTGTTTACATGTGTCTATACACACAGATATAGCATCCATTAGTATCAGTAGAGAGGTAATGTGGAATTTTCCAGGAGAGTTTGAGCTAAATCTAAGGCCTCTAAGTATTAGAGACCCAAGATCTAAATATATAGTTTCCGTTTGGGGGTTTCCTTTTGTCTTCAGGTGGAAGATTAGGATGAAAGGATGTCACCACTGAGCAATATCGGATCTTTACAGCAGAAAAGTTTCACATTAGCACTTGCAGTTCCATATATTCCATATATAATACCCTGTCAGCATCACATCCACTTTCAAAGCAGCTTAGAATTCAATTGAGACATTGTTGTCACTGTGGTCCTTGCCCTTGGCCATATCTTTCATTGGTTTCATTATTTTATTGCCTTCATTATTTCTGGGATGGTAATAGGGTACAAAGTAGCATATCATTATCCTTCTGCAAGTAGGCTGAGACAAAGATTCAAGTATCACTGTATTTCCTCTATGCTTTTTGTAGAGCATAGAATAGTGTAATTAAAACCAGCAGAAGCCTTTAATAGCTTTTCAGCTTGTTTTTTCTTAAACTGATTGTCATCTGTTAAAACAGGGAATGAAAAATGATCTCGGTAACGATATGCATTGAAGCAAGCTTGTGTCAGTCTTTGCAGCAGAGTATCTGGAAGAATTCTAAGCATCTGATTGCTTATTCCTTCGTTTGCTTTGCTTACCTGGAGCAGCAGCAATGATTCAGCTCTGATCATTTAAAAGAATGCAAAAAACCCCTGCTTTTCCTGTAAGGACTCGGAACAACTGGGAGTTGACTTGGAAGAGCTAGGGGATTGCATGACTGACATTTCAAGGTGAAAACATCTTTCTGAATTTCTTGGAGCAATATGCCCATTCTTGTTTAGGCTATTAGACAAGAGAAGTGCAAAGCTGCTTGAGCTGACTGCTTCTCAGGCTGGACTGTCTCTCTGCCATGCGTGAACATCTTTAGATAACAGGCTGATACTCAGCAAAGCCCTGCCTCCTTAAAACAGCTCAAAGCTTTTGATCACTGGAGTTTCATGCTTGTTTTTGCAGTTGGAGACTTTCTTCAACTGCCTCCTTTTACAAAAGGACTCGCAGCTCTGTGGGAGGTAGTAGAAATACCTAATGTGCATATACATGTGCTGGTTGTATTGGGTGTACAGCCGAGGGAAATGTTTCATGTCAACAGGGTCTGAACTTCTGCATTCCCACAGTGTCTGCACCTTCTGGAAAGGAGGAAGGAAACAGTTTCGCTTCAAAGTCAGCACAAATTTAGGCTGTGAAGCTGCTGGGGTTTGCAGAGGAGAAAATGGGGGCAACAATGTCTTAAATGTGTGTTTGCCTTTGTCTGCAGAGCTGGAAGTGGGCTGGTTCGAAATAAGGTCTAGAGGAAAAGGAAACCATGTGTCCACTGTTCCCTCTGTTCTGTGTCATCCAGATACTTGGTTTTTCATATTTAAAGAGTCCTTTTGCTCTAATTCACTTTTGGTTTGAAGAAAACGTTGCATTAAGGAAGCCCATTGTAAGGAGAAGGATGGGAAATATTACCTCATCCATTTAAAAGCATGTGCCGGGATCCAGAGGATGAGTACTTCCAGAGGAATTTAACCTGACCTCGGCACCTTAGGAATAGCTACCTCCAGTCACTTTGATCAGTCTAGAAAACAGCTGTGGCAGATAGTGGTTTCTTAAAGAAGATATGACACTTGGGGTTTTTTAAGTGAAGTAATGATTTTCATGTTACGTGCTCCTCGCTTCTGGGAATTGATGTTTAAGGACTTCCTAAGCATCTGCTCTGTCATGTTTAATAAATATCACCTGGATTAACTTGTTAATTACCATTCTTAAGCAGATTCATTTTAGTCTCTGCAGCGTCTTGTGTCATTTCTGTGTGTTGGAAAATGGACTGCTTTTGTTTCACCAAATGAGATCTCTACCTCACGCCATGAAAATGTGTGATTCTAAAGTTACTTTACAAGCATATAAGAGAGTATAAAAATTCTTTTCTGTGCTGTAGCAGAGACCAGTAATGCTGTTGATGAAAGCAAATTGAAGCTAGCCATGCCAGATTCCCCTAAGGCTTTCTCTCAGTCCAGATTTCTTCCTTTTCTAGGAATATAATATCATCAAGCTTTACTCAATTTGCATGGAAGTCTTAAAACCCATTGCAGACTGAGCTGAGAAAGGTTCAGTTGCAATCTCTACTAGATCTTGGTTGTGTAGTATTTTATCTTCTTTGTTACTATCCTGTATTTCTAAATTACTTTTAGCTGTTCTAAGAGATTTTTGGGACTAACCCCTGCTCTTTGCTTTATTAATGCAAATCCAACGAAACTCCACTAAGGCTAATTGAGTTACTGAGAGCTACCCCTGGGTATCTGTGGGTGATTACAACTTGTTCTTGGCAACCAGTGCTTTTTGTACTTCATCCTGTTTAAATTGTTTTTGCTGATGCAGTTAGTTTCATTATAAACCAATAAGACTTACATGAATAAGGATTATAGGGCTCTGATCTTAAATTTTGCAAATAATGATTTCTTTATTTCCAGTACTAGTAGCTACAGTTGTATCAAAGGTCAATTAACAATACCGTTAGTGGGCACCCTTTTAACCTCTTTGCTCGTTATATACCAGAAGGTGAGAAGGTAGGGGCAACTGTTCAGTGAAGTAATAAGGATCAGTGTAAGTAGTGATGCTTTACTGATCTTGCTAATGAGGGGAAAAAAATGAGCAGTGTTCTTGCCAAATGCGGTGGCATCAAGCTAAAATGCAGTTGTATTAAGCTAAAACCTTTTTCTGCAATATTTTCTAGGGACTTTAATGCAGGCTGGTTTTTTTTGCTAGAATTTGGTGCAGATTATCTTGTTTATATCTAGTGTGAAATCAGCTATTTAAGAGGCTTTTAAATTTTTAGTGTTCTGCATTTCTAGGGAAGAACCTTGCATGACCCCTGTGCACATGCTGTCTTGCCCCAGTGTGGTCTTCTGTCAGGCAAGCCTTATTAATAAGTGCTTGTACACTTGAACTGGGCATTGCAAAACAGCTCTGGTCCATGTGAAAAGGAAAAATGCCACTTGCCTTGGTACAAGTCTTACCCTTTTGCAGGTAATTGATCCAACTACTGTGATTAAACTAGAGGGCCGTTAAAGTGTAGTTGCAATAATCACCCTCTTCTCTTTAGGGAAGAGAACATGTTAAGTGAGTAAACTTGATCAACCTCAAACCTAGAAGGTCCACAGCTCTTATTGGCAATAGTATCAAGGAATAAATCAAGATTGGCTGAGATCCTGAGTAAGTTGAAGGGTTTTATTTTATTTTGTAACAGAACAGACTACATTTTATTCAGACGTGCCTGTAAAGAATGCACGGACTGCAAATGTGGGAAGGAAAACAATGTAACCCTGATCTCTACCCCCTTCTAAAATTACAGGTGTCCTCTCAAAAGTAAGTTTACTTCCTCTCCATTGTTCAGAGAGCTTCTTTAAGGATGTCCTTGTCCTTCTGAGATTCAGTCCTGTTCTTAAACTTTTTTTGCATAAGTACTTAAGATGTCCATCTTAATTTCAGAAGGGAGATGGCATAGTATTGATGGTGTCCTGATCACTTTTTAATTAGGATAATAGCAATTCCTTTTTTCAGTCCATTCATTTGACCAGTGTCTTGGCATCAAATTCTTACTGGTGGCTTTTCAATACAGTGCTGAACAAAAGAGTCTGTAATCTCAGGAGTTCTGGGAATCAATTTAGCATGGCTCCTGTTTGAAGTCAAAGGGCGCTATATCTCTGACTTAAACAGGAGTGCTGTAAGGTAAACAGAGCTTCTGGAAATGTCCCTGTAAAAGTAGTGAAGTGATATACCTTTGAGTACAGTATGGAATTTTATTTCCTTTTATATGTCCTCTTAATCAGGATGACACTCAGTTGGATGGAGAGACTATTAAAAGGGAACTGTCGTGTTATCCAGCCACTTACACATGTTAGCAGCTCTAAAATTAATAATACCTACTCAAGAAAAAGACCTGGGCTTACTGAGTGAACTCACCTTAGCACTCGGGTGTCAAAATCCCTAGCTGTGGAAAAAAAAAAGAAAAAAATTGGAAGGGCCTACAGTATGCTCTAATCTTCTGTTTGTATCCCTACTCTTGAGTGTGAAATTGAGGTTTTTTTAGCACAAGGTCATTTTGTTGTAGTTGTACCATCTATTAGAAGAATGATAAAGCTTGTACATGCCTGGTGCCTCCAAATGACTGTAATGCAACCAAAACCGATTATGCCGTCTCCAAGAACCTAACTTAGACTATTGCATCCAGTTGGAGTCACTGCATCTGAAAATGATAATGCAAAGTTAGTGATCCAGCAGCAAGTGACTTGACACTAGGTTTTTTGTGGAGAGGGGGAAAAAGAATGGGCAAATAACCTTTTGTTTAGACAAATGGATAATGAATTAGGTAGGAACACAGCTTGAGCCCTCTGTCATTTTATCTCATATATGAGAACAAGGGCATATTTCCCTTTTTTGTTTCGCTGATTTTTTTTTTATGGTATGTGAATCCTTTAACTCTTTTAATACAAAATCTCTTTATAGTATGCAGGAGTTGCTGAAGAGAAATGAGCAACTCAGGAAGAAATCAGTCTGAAAAAAGTCTGCAGTTAAAGGACATATTGGTCTCTATCACTTAAATTATTTTAGCTTCCTTTTCCTAGTTAGGAAGCCTTCCTCCGTGGATAGGTATTCCTTGACTGTTCACCTTAGGGTTCTAAGCACCTTCCTCAAACATCAGTTGCTAACTGTCTAAGTTTTTTCAATATAGATATATATATAGAGAGAGATATATATATAGCTAGACCATGATTCTGATGACACATGACATGCCGTTTGCCACATTTCCTTGTGCCTAGGGCTCTCCTTTCGCTGTTACCCTGTGTTGTCTTGTCTCTTTCCAAGTGACACTCTTACTATGGATTTAGTTGTGCTGTTGATGGTAAGACTACCATGAAATATGAAGCCTGAAGCACCTCAAGTCATTGAGGATTTCAATGACTTTCTTTCCTCTTTTGCTACCTGCACGTAGACAAGGTTTTAGACGAGACTGCTTGAAATGTCCCTGAGCACAATGGTTCCAAAAAGCATTTGTTCTTATCTATCAAATATGACAAGACCCATGAGTCAGAGCAAGTTCTGCTTCTACGTCTTGCATGAAAAATATGTTCAGGAATTGAAAATGTACTACTTTTCCATCACCAAAAACCATGCAGAGTCTGTTGCTCCACAAAGTTGTGTGTGTGTAGGCCTAACAGTGTTGCCTCTTAACATATGTTAAAGAGAAACACCTGGGCACTGAGAACTTACGTTCGGGACTTTTTATCCTATCTGGAATACACAGCTTTTGTGCCATAAATCTTTTAAGACACAGATCTGTTCTGATTCTAGCTGGTTAAGGTGAGTTAAAATTAATGAGAATGCTGATCATGCAGACACTGGCTAGACAAAGGATCTGTTTGCATATTTCCAGTTTTCAAGGAAACATGTTTATCTTGTGGTTCTTATAGATACAATGAAAACAGGACACGTAGATGAGTCTCTCTTCTTGCTCTCATGGAGGATTGTCATTACGTGTTGCAAGGAACTCTGAGGCATACAGATTCCTCGGGGGACTTGGCAGTGTAAAATGGACAGACATGTAGGCAAAACAGACATAACCTATTTTGCATTTTCTGCTAAAATAGACATTCCACTAACATTAGTAATTTTCATTACTTTTTTTTTCAGGGAAGTTACAGTACAAAAAGACATCATAGTCTTTTGTATTCATTCAATCTTTTACTACTTTTGTATCAAATTTGCTTCATTTACTGATGCTGGCACAGATGCTCAATTTGTGATGTACTCATTGTATAAAAACCTCAGCTCCGTAGTGAAAGTCCTTGAAATTGAGCTTTTGATAGTAGATTGAAATAAAACATGCTCTTAATGAATGGATGGTTCTGTTAAGACTAGATGAGATGGTTTTTCCTTTATTGTAAGTGGCACCCATTAACATCTGTATTTTCTTGGAAGGAAAGAATAGCCGTGTAAGTTAGAGGCAAATTGACACAGGAAGTCTTGTTGAGCTGTGATGATAAAAAAAAAAATACTGAAATAACTTTTAGATTTATTTTTGAGTTATGAGTACTTTGAAAATAAGTTATCAGTATTCATTGCTGTTATCAATAAAGAATATGTAGGTTGCTTTTCTGGAAAATACATGACTAGGTTGCCCTTCTAGTTTTGTACAAGTTCATGTTAATTTTCCTTGAAGGAACGAACAAGTGCAAATTATCAACCCAATACTTGTACATGGAAGGAGATATATGCTGTCATAGTATTCAACCAGCTGTGGTTTTCTGTATAGGTTTATCTTTTTTGTTCTAAGTACACTGGAGGACTTCTAGTAACTAACATGAATTCCCATTGCATTTTGTGAGTTTGTATGAACTGGTGGTAAATAGCTAAGGGTTGGCTTTCAAGATCTCTCTAGATTAGATATTCTTATCTGTTGGCTGCCATGGTATCCCAGTACCTTTGTCAGTGATACTTCTCTTCATAGTTTTGTGCTTTCTTCCTTTTTAGGATCAAACCCCTGCATTTTACTTCTGATTTTTAGTTTGTATTTTTTTAATACCGTGGGTTTCATATTTGCACAGTAGAAGTATGTTGCCTGAGTAAGAAACGCTGTGCAAGGAGTGAGGTACTAATTTAAAAGTTACAACCTTGATAACATTGTAAATTCTCATGGAACAGTTTCCAAAATCAGCTTTGCAAACTTACTTTCTTGGGTAATTTTTATTAATGAGTGCAATGTACGTATGAGTGCAAAATGTGCCATCCTTGAATGGGTGACCACAGCAATTTCTCTTTCCAAAGTGAGGTCAGGTAGTACGTTTAACTGATGTTAGTGATACTTTAGCATCAGCGCATTCTGTATTGGAAAAAATAACTAACCTTAAAACAATGTAAAAACACGTTGACTCTAAAAGACAATCTCATTATGCAGCAGTGGTAACAAAAATGAATGCCACTGTTAAACCCTAGCATAAATCTCCGGTTTGTGCTGATCTTGGAGACCTTGAAATCCCATCTGATTTGTTATTTGAGGCCATAGCTGTTCGGAAACAGCTTTGTGCTTGCTTTGTAATTGCTCTTTATCAGGCAATTGCTTCCATTTCATAACTGCGGAGTTGGTTCTACATGCTGGCTTTAAGCTTCCCAAATGATCAACAATTTGACATTTGACATTAAGTGGTTGACCTTTAGTGGGTAAGAGGAAAAGCTAATAATTCCTAGTGTTTACAGCAGTGATTTTAGTGTGATATTGCTTCTCTCCATCTAACTTGCATCTTCAGCCACTGTTGTAAATTTTCTCAAGTTTAAAAGTAAATTGCTAAAGCACACAAGCTTTGATGCTATGTTTTGCATTGTGAGTAGTACTTTTATTTTAGTGCAGCTCTTTAGTCCCTAAAATGACATGCAAGCCTCTGTTAAAACATGGGATCTCTAATCTTCACCTTCCTTATTGTGGTTTTTGTAGGGGTACAAGCCTGTCTACAAACCACAGTTCGAGAACAAGAAGAGAAGTATGAAATCCAAGGTGGCCCACAAAGAAGCCGGCTCAACAGAGAACAGCTGGTGGGTTTTATTGCTTGAGACAGATTATCTTAATGACCTTTGGCTCATGCATTTTTGCCCTTTGCCACATGTGCAGGTTCAGTAGATGTAAAATTTTAATGTGGTCTTGTACAGAAATTTGATTACGTGCAAGGTGATTGAAAGAACTGCGAACACCCATAAAGCTGTCATTTTTCTCTATCAGTGGATATGTTGCTATAACCTTGTCAGAGGGAATGCTGTATTGCATGCATGGAAGAAGTTGTACGGGACGGGAAGTGATGCTGCTTTGGCCTTCTCTGCTCAACTTCAGAACCTAGTTGAAATTATCTGATAGCTGAAAGAAAAAAATGTTTTTATTACTTCTTGTTTCTATATAGGGCCACTCTTATATTTAACTGGGTTAATTTCTGGTTACTTTCTGGATTACACTGGAGAAGTCCATTAAATGTATTGTAACAGTAGCTGTAAATATTCCTGGCTCATAAGTAAACCCTGTTGTGCTGGAAAATATTTAAACATAAGCAAGAATTTACCATGGAAGCAAGCTTTTCTTGATTGCATACTTACACTGAGGACCTTACATGTTAAGTTACTGTTCTTGCTTCCAGTGTTAATTGTATCTTTTTTGTAGGCACTGATTGTTCCTTTCCACTTTTTTCCTGTGTGCTCAGTTGTGAAGTCCTGTATTTATATTTGTGTTGGTTTTTTTTTTCTTCCACTTAGTTGCCTAAGTTGTTTGATGGATGCTACTTCTATTTTTTGGGATCTTTCAAGCATCACCAGAAGAGTGATCTTGTGGAGTTGGTCAAAGCAGCAGGAGGACAAATTCTGGTTAGGCAGCCAAAACCAGACAGTGATGTGACGCAGACAATCAACACGGTGGCTTACCATGCAGAATCTACTTCTGACCAGAGATTTTGCACTCAGTATGTAATCTATGATGTGTCTTCTAAATTCAAGCCAGAGAAAATTCGTCAGGGCAAAGTCTGGATGGCCCCCTCCAGCTGGCTTATAGACTGTGTGATGTCATTTCAGCTCCTGCCTGTAAAATGAATATCTATGTCTCATGAGCAAGGTTTTAAAATGTGGTGAATCTTGAGCTGTTGGAATGCTCTAGTAAACACTGGTCTGAAGCTATGATTTATTTTTTGCACTTAGGAATACAGGAGAGCTTTGACCATTGAAATGAGTTACTAAGATCACTGATATGCTGGAATAAATGAATTTACAATGGAGGAGAGATACAAATGTACTGCATTGAAAAATGTGCCTTGGGTTATTTTAGTATTCTTTATTTTTGCATTTAACCTAAGTGTAGTAATCACTGACATTTTGTAACTAAGATTTTGCAAAATGAAACCTTCTGCATTCTTCATTTAAACCAGCCCTTCCTAGGTGATAGAGCATGACCCCATTTCTTTTCTGTTTAATACCCATTGACAAGGCCTACTGTATGTGTCAAGATTTCCCAGCCAGGCCACAATTTGTATTGTTTTAAAAAAAAAAGACTCTATGCATTTGAACAGTCATTTGCCTGTATAGACATCTCTTCTGTCAGATGACATGATGTTTCTTATAACTTCTTCCAACTGAATTTTGCAGGAAATTCTTGGCCATGGGATAAGCTTTGTAGAAATTAGAGTAGAGCTAATGGCCTAAATTCATTCGGAAGTAGACAATGTTGAAAACACTCTCTTTAAAAATCTTGGTCTAAAATTCCTTATTTGTAGCAAGAGTAATGCTTTATTCACTTCTGTCCTCTTTTATGCTTTAACTTGAATTCTATTCTATTTTCTGAAGGTTTCTAAGCATCAGGATCCTTCTTAAATTATTAAAATAAAAAATATTTCTGTAAGTATGGATGGTTGCAATCATGGTTACTTTAATGAAAAAAATTTAATGATTACAAGAATTATGCCTCACTGCACAATTGTACTTAAACTTAGCTGGCAACACTGGAGCAATATTTGATTCTTTCATATTTGTTACAATAAATTTTTAATTAGTTTCTCATAATTGATCATAAGTTATTGTTGGAATATTACTTCCTTGCTCTGTGCTCTTATGTAATGTCTTGCATCTTTTGCATCGCCTTAGTTTGTGAATTCATAATTTAAAAATGGTAATAATATACAATGAGAATGATAGTTGTGGGATAAAACAAAATTTCTTGTTTGCTTTTGTGTTGCTTGTAATAATAAAACTTCTGGTGCCAGTAAATTTGGAGTATCTTATTGCATGAGCTTAGCTGCAGAATAAGTACCTAGTCCGTGTGTATCTCAACAGGCAGATGGAAATGTAAGTACTTTCTGTGAACTTGATACAGCTGTGAAGATAGCATATCCACCTGCAAGAGCAGCTCTTCAGTGTAAGAGACAGTTGTTTTCTGTAACCATTGCCATTGGAGATCCTGTGCCAATTTTCAGTATGCTCTATAGAACTCTTAGAACTATACACTTCATATATAACTACAGTTTTCCATAGCATCTACTAGACTTCAGTAGCTGGAGTATCTTGATCTGTCACTTAAGCTAGACTGAATCATTGCTCTTCACTAAATGCAGTTCTCGAGTACTTGCATGTCTGTGTGAATGAGCAAAAATGCAAGGCTCCTTAATAAATGGAACAATCCATGGGATGAATGTGTTTTGGGTTTTTGTGCAGATAAACACTGGCAGCAAATAAGGTACTGAGTCGATACTGCGTGGACTTGGTCATTTATTTTAACAATTGTAGCACATTTTAACTTGGCATTTCATAGCACATCAATATCCCTAATGTGGTATTCTTTGCAAAAATAGCAGTGAATCTCAGCGAAATTCTTAAGAGTGGAGCTTTTCTGCTGTGTACCAGGAAGGAATTTGGCCCATCAGTAATCCTGTTCTATGTCCTAAAGTAGGGGCAGCAGATTTACAGATTTTAAGAGCTGAAACTCTGTTAGAAAATTGCCATCAATTTTTTTTTTTTTAAGCCACACTCTGAACTTTTCCTAAGGTCTTGTTCCTTTGAATCAAGTGGTGTTTTCAAGCAGAGTTACTATCAAATCATGTTAAGAATCTTTTCATATCATACTGAGGGGTGATCCTTACTTACCTTTCTCATTGAAGTGCATTCAAGATCAGCTCTGGCCCGTCTCCTTCAGGTCTCTTCAGGAATTCAGAGTTTGAGTGTGATCAACTTAACGCAGACTTCTGTGCTTAAAGAGCCTCACAGAACTGCTGTAAGTAGACTCTGATGCCAAACTTGCAGCAGGTGTTGAACACTACTGAAGCAATAGGTAAGTACACAAAAGCTAGAGGTCAGTAACACAGGCCCTGTGTAATTCACTCTTACTAATCATTGAAAGCAGAGGGATGGCACTTGATAAAACATGTCTAAAAAAAAGTCTCGTAGTCAGGATAAATCAAGTCCCTTAATCCATTGCATGAATTTTGGATCATGAAAGCAAGGTTATAAAATCATGAGGCATGTGGTAAAGGGCGTGTAGGGATCATTTCTCGCTGTCTCTTCTAGTTCAAGAACACGAGTGCATTAAAGGAACCTGGTAGGAAGCAGGCTCAAAAATAGAAGAGGTATTTCATGTGGTGTGAGCAGACTTGTGGCACTGACAGCTGTAGCCTGTTTTGGGTGCAGTATGTTTTGGCATAGTCTGAATCAGGGAGTAGGTCAGTTCATCAAAGAAAATCTGTTAAAGCTGCTGGTCAATGGTGAACTGAATGTGAGCCAGCAGTGTGCCCAGGTGGCTAAGAAGGCCAATAGCACCCTATCAGAAATAGTGTGGCTAGCAGGACTAGGGAAGGGATCGTCCCACTGTACTCTGCTCTGGTGAGGCCGCACCTCGAGTACTGTGCTCAGTTTTGGGCCCCTCACTACAAGAAGGACACTGAGGTGCTGGAGCGTGTCCAAAGAAGGGCAGCGAAGCTGGTGAAGGGTCTGGAGCACAAGTCTTATGAGGAGCGGCTGAGGGAGCTGGGGTTGTTTAGTTTGGAGAAGAGGAGGCTGAGGGGAGACCTTATTGCTCTCTACAACTACCTGAAAGGAGGTTGTAGAGAGGTGGGGGTCGGTCTCTTCACCCCAGTAACAAGTGATAGGACGGGAGGAAATGGCCTCAAGTTGTGCCAAGGGAGGTTTAGATTGGATATTAAGAAAAACTTCTTCACTGAAAGAGTAGTCAGGCACTGGCACAGGCTGCCCAGGGAAGTGGTTGAGTCCCCATCCCTGGAGGTATTTAAAAGACATGTAGATGTGGTGCTTAGGGACATGGTTTAGTGGTGGACTTGGCAGTGCTAGGTTAACGGTTGGCCTTGATGATCTTAAAGGTCTTTTCCAAACTAAACAATTCTATGATTCTAAAGAACCTTAGCTATAACATGAATTTATATTAGTATTCTGCTAAAGTGCATATACTTAATGTGCATTCATGTTTGGGGCATTTGAAGAGGTAAAAGTCCAGCTGGCATTCTGGATTATAGCTGGTTTTATTAATCTAGTATTTATACCTCAAAAATGCTGTGAGTCTCAGAAAGGCAAATGATTTTCAGGCAGCTTCCCTTGAAATTTATCTGTTTATCTCATTATGAATTAGTTGATCAGGGACACCTGATAACACCTTCAGTAGCAATGTCTGCAGTTCAGTGACATCAATTTAACATCGCGAATAGTTAATAGAAGATAACATTTTTAATAAATACAGTATAATCTTTTTGAATGGCTGTGGCTTGTGGTCTAGAGGAGAATATATGAAGCCTGGCTGGTTTATTTGCTTTTCTTTTGTTGTTGTTGTTGTTTTGTGTGGGCTTTTTGGGGTTGGGGGTGTGTGTGTGTGTATTGAAGTGAAAGATACCTGAGAGTACAGAGATTGCTTCCTTGCATCAGTGTCCTGGGTAGATCCTGGGGAATGTAGCTATAGAATAGTTCATACTTTTGGCCATTTCTACCTCTATTTGATTGCTTGTATTTACAGCTCTCATAGGTTTTTCTTATCCCTAAAGCATCTCTCCCCCTGTCTGAAGTAATTAAAATTATATAAATTTTTGAGGGGGAGAGATTAATTTTCTTAAGAAAGGAATATATGGTGGGCAAGTCAGAGGAAGCCTAATTGTAGTGGGGATGCCTGGGGAAATAGTTCTTGGACTTTGTTCATGCAGCTACAAAATAAAATCTGTTCTCTGTTGCTGAACATTGAGGATTAATTTGTTATTTGAGATACTCAGAAGTGACTTTTCTGAGGTAGAAGTGAGTGGCCCATAAAAAGAACTTACCAGAGCAATGCAGGAGAGCCAGATATTGCATTATTTCTGCAAGTGTTTTATGGAAACAACAGGCAAACGAGTAATACCGAACAGTGGTAGCTGCTTTTGCTCCCAAATTAGAATTGGCATGCCTGGGAGGTGCACAGGGCCGTCACGCAGTCCTCTTCCGAATGCTTAACAAGCATGCGAGGGTCCAAAGTCTTGCATCTCTCTAATAACGAAGGTCTGAGCAAGTGCTTCACCCAGCTGGCTTCTGCACAGCCTTTGTCAGCCTTGAGCTAAAGCCCCTCTCTTCTGCTCTATTGCAAGCGTCTGAGCTGAGATTGGACCTGACCAGCTGTGTGAGACCCATCACAAAGTTATCTGTGATCAGCCTGGGCAAGGCTCACAGAAGGAGCAAGAGCAATTGAAGAGAAATAATTCAAGGAAAGGAATAATTCTAGGCAGGAGTTTGAAGCTGGTTGTGTTCCCTGCCTAGGTCCAGTGTCTTAATTCAAGACCAAACTTAATCTGGAGCAGTTATTTTATGCTGCAGTCTTCCAGCAGATCAGCACTTTGGCTAATGAGACTCTTGCAAATATTCTGCTCAGGACAAAGCTGTCTGTATGGAAGCCACAGACTTGTAAAACTACACATTGGCGTGTATTATTTGGGGAAAACGTGTAAATGTAGGGATCATCTGGTCCCTCTGCCTGTGCTTTCTGTGCTGCTTCCGATTCATATGGGCTAGCTTTACTGTCAGGGTGGTGGAGGGAAGGGGAAAAATCAATTTATAAGTGCCAGTGCTGCGGTGCCAGTAGCGCTTTTGGGCAGGAGCGTCTGTTCTGGCCTGTCTGGTGGGTCCGCTGAACTGCCAGCAAAGTCTGGATAGCAGCATCTTGGGATCTTGTTGAGGACAGGTCTATGAAACGTGGAAGAGCAAAGCTTTTTTTTTTCCCTCCTTAGGCTATTTTGTACTTCAGTGCTGGAGGATCACCTGTTTTTGCTCTTGGAAAGGGGGTGAATTTGATGTCAGATTAATTGATATTAATCCGTTTGGCCCCATGTTCTTTTTCTGACTTTCTCCCATACTTTGCAAGAAAAAACAGTTGATGGAAAGGTTTGAATCTTTCTCTCTGATACCAAAGTGGACTGCACTGTGTTGCAAAAGCCAACAGAGTAGGCTTAAATATCGGTTTAAAAACTACAGAAAGGGGTCTTTGGACTGCCAGATAATATTGGCTAGGAAATGGGCAGTAGTGTCTCGGATGGAACAAATGAAGATTCAGCTGTTTTTAATGGCAGTGCAGCATGTTCTATCTTTTCAGACTTGTTTGATTTAAATTAACGGTAGTTTAACTAGTGTTAAATTGCCCTTAAAAGCAGAAGAACATTTTGTATGTAATCAGATGGAGGAAGAGGAGGAAGGTTTCCACCTTTCTTTTTTTTTTTCCCCTATGGAGAAGATGCATTTTCTGTGCTTCAATTTAATTCCTGGCAGGAGGTCTGGTCTGATGAAGTAGCAGAGAAACGTCAGCTCCTGCTAGGTGTTTGAGACACTGGTGTCATTCAGAGCGGAGATGCTGTGCAGTGACAGGTAATGGGACGGCTGCTACCCGCGGCTTTGTTATGCAGCAGGACTTGCAGTGTTTGCTCCAGTGGATGTTGGAAGCGTTGCGCACTGCAGCTGGGAGAAGTTAACTGTGCAGTGCCACGGTTAGCTGCATTACAATATCTGCCCTGGATGTCCAAGTGTGTTTAAGAAGCAGAGAGGTTTCTTCCCTGATGGGGCACAGCTGTAAACCACAGCAGCCCTGTCTCAGGTCTGAGTTTGTGTTGGGGCTTATTTCTGTCCAGTTGCAGCGAGCTTGCTGAAGAGCGGTGCTGTGCCGTGATGAGTGCTGTGCAAGCACGCGCAGTGCTTACCTTCATAGGCCAAACAGATATACGGTGAGACAGGGGTTGAAAACATATATAAAAAAATGGGATGTGGAGTGACAGCTAAGCTGGCTGTCTTGCTCAGCTTGCTGAACTGATAAAAAATTACTTATTTCTTCAGCTAGCTTGGGGCTGGGTTAGTTTCCTGCTAGTTTAGCAAACTGTACTAATTCTCAGAGGAATCAAAAAAGTATTTGGTGGGGGGAGCTGGTGTGAGAATGCCTCTATTGGCAGTGACCAGCTGGGGCTCGGCTGTGCTATGAAGGCCTTGGAAAGTGAGGTTTTTCAATTGCTCAACACACTCGTGCACTTCACATTCCCCTGAGGGGGTCCCAGTCTCTCTGTGGGCTTTGTACTGGGTGCTAGTGGCAGCCTGGCCAGGGAAATGGTTCTCCCCTGCTCTGCTGGAAGGGTCAGCTTTGAACAGCTGGTGCAAGGGGAAACCCAGATCAGCAATATTTCGGGTCCAGCTGGAATTCACGGTCTGTAGCAAAACTTAAGTTTTTTTCTGCAGCATAAAAGATCTGGAAGAACATTAAAAAGTAAAAAAGAAGTTGGGGGCCTTTTAATTGAATTAAATATTAATATGGATAACGCAATCAATGCTGTATTGATTGCATTAGCCACAATAATGTTTAATTCAATAAGTCTGCAGTGCTGGATCATCTTCTGCCCCTGTATTCATTTTATGATGTGCAGCAATGTAATGCCCATATGTTCTGCCCCGCTGTGTCCCCTAGGTTGGTTCTAGGAGAGCAGGGGATGATAGCATGGGGAGAGGGCAAAGGAGCCAGGCTGCACTCCGAGTTCAACTCCTTCATGTGCCCTCAGGTTGACTGTATAGTCAGGGTCACCTGCATGGCTGATGTAACCTGGATTCAAAACAGCTACTCATAGTGGCATGCATAGTTTTTAAAGCCCACACACAAACAATATTGCTATTAATGTAAATATTGCCCATGAACTCCATGTGCCTTGCTTCTGGAGCCTGGGCCCAATGCAATGCTTCATTCCTGCTCTCGGCAGTTGAGTACTGGCAGCTGCGTGTCTCAAAATGGGAAGATTTTCTACCCTAAGCTCTCTAACGTGTTTCTGAAGAGGTGCCAGGTTCTGGTTTTAAACTCAGCCAAGCTTGAATGATTTTTATTTGTGGTTGTAGGCTGAAGGTTTTTATTAAATTAAAATTCACAGTTTTGTTTAACTGAAAAATGGGAGGCAGATGTTCTCCTGAGCTCAATCCACTCACAGTGCAAGTTTTCTGCTCTCTGTTTTTCGCTTGCTGTGTACCTGTTGAACAAGCTGTGGTAAAAACATCCAGGAACAGCCTGGAATAAGCGTTTGGTTTTTTCTAGTGATGTCTTTTTGTGGACTCTTTCAAGAGTTTGCATGGACTATTGGCTTCTGGTTTTAGAAAAACTGCTTGATGAAATTGACCTTGACAATAATGAGAGATGAAGAAACTGCTTAGACTGAATTAGAAGTTCCTGCGGTTTGTGCAGCAGTGTAAATCTGTGGCTCAGAAGTGGGGTGTCCCTAGCTAGCTCAGGTCCTGTGAGCTACAGACTTGCTCTCCCACACATCGCAGGACACCAGACTTGCCCAAGGAGCTGGGTGGAGACACTTAGCCTACCCTGCACCCTGGGCTAACATAGCACACAACTGGTCCCACAGGCAAGGCAATCTTTTACCAGTCTCTGCAGATGCTGAGGATGCTCTCATCAACGGGCAGAGAAAGTGGGGGGAGAAAACGGGCTGAGATTTCATTCGTTCTTGATGCATTCCACCTACATTTGTCAAATCCAAGGAAAATCCCATAAACTTGCTTTTATTTCCTCCTTACAGGGCCCATGCATTTCAGCATTGAAGCCTTATTAGCATGCAGGGAAGCAGGTAGGTCCTAACAGTATCTGGGTGCAAAATGGACAGGCACAGTGAGCTCAGCTGTAGCCAGCTATCAGCAGGGACCAGGTTTGTAGTAAGCTATACATTTTTCACTTGTTTTTGAGCACCCGCAATCACAGAATCATTTAGGTTGGAAAAGACCTTTAAGATCATCAAGTCCAACCGTTAACCTAGCACTGCCAAGTCCACCACTAAACCATGTCCCTAAGCACTACATCTACCTGTCTTTTAAATACCTCCAGGGATGGGGACTCAACCACTTCCCTGGGCAGCCTGTGCCAGTGCCTGACTACCCTTTCAGTGAAAAAATTTTTCTTAATATCCAATCTAAACTGCCCCAGGTGCAACTTGAGGCTGTTTCCTCTTGTCCTATCCCTTGTTACTTGGGAGAGGAGACCGACCCCCACCTCTCTACAACCTCCTTTCAGGTAGTTGTAGAGAGCAATAAGGTCTCCCCTCAGCCTCCTCTTCTCCAAACTAAACAACCCCCGCTCCCTCAGCCGCTCCTCATGAGACTTGTGCTCCAGACCCTTCACCGGCCTTGTTGCCCTTCTCTGGACACACTCCACACACTCCAGCACCTCGATGTCCTTCTTGTAGTGAGAGGCCCAACACTGAATACAGTATTCAAGGTGCAGCCTCACCAGTGCCAAGTACAGGAGGACAATCCCTTCCCTAGTCCTGTTGGCAACACTATTCCTGATACAAGCCAGGATGCTATTGGCCCTCTTGGCCACCTGGGCACACTGCTGGCTCATATTCAGCTGGCTGTCGACCAACACCCCCAGGTCCTTTTCAGCCAGGCAGCTCTCCAGCCACTCCTCCCCAAGGCTGTAGCGTTGCCTGGGGTTGTTGTGACCCAAGTGCAGGACCTGGCACTTGGCCTTGTTGAACCTCATACAGTTGGCCTCAGCCCATCGATCCAACCTGTCCAGATCCCTCTGGAGGGCCTTCCTACACTCCCGCCCAACTTGGTGATCTGCTGGTATCAGGTACTTTGAACTGGATTTGGACTCCAAAGACAGATTGTGAATGCAAAATGGAGCCCTGGACTTTGAAATTGAAGCCCCCAAATTCATGCACAAAGGAATAAGCAATTGGATGCAGCAGCTCCTGCATTAAGATGCCGTGGTTGTGGCACACGCCACTCAAAGGGCAAGTTGTATAAGACTCACAAGTCAGAAGGAACCACAGTTCCTACTGAAGGCCGAGCAAGGTATTACCAGCTCTGGATCAATCTCTGGATGGCACCGTAGTGATCTGTTAAATTGGAGATGGCACTTGCACTATGGGCCTGAGCAAAGAAGCAATAGGCATGAGCAGAAAAAGAGAGAAAAGTCTTCACAAACACACAAAGGTGCAAAGTTCTCATTCACCTTCTCCCTGAAGACAGCATGCTGTAATCCTACAAAGACAAAAAATATGCGCCCTGGTGAGGCAGGAGGAGAACTGGCACCATGTTTAAGCAGGCAATGCTCAAGATATAGCAGAAGAGGGCCATAGGTGGAAGATAACTCTGCTTAGCTCATGTTCACCCCAAGTGCTGTGCTGTTTGGCACCCTAGAGAAAGCCCTAAGGCCAGGAGGTTGCAAAGGTGTCTGTTATAAAGAATCTCATTCTAATCCCATTCGAGGTGCAAGCTGCCTTTGAGGTGGTGGTGTATACCCAGTCATACCTACACTTAGTCCTTCAAAGACTTCACAGCTGGCTGGAGGAAAGGACAGAGATGACAACCGGAGACCTGAAGAGGTTTCATGGGGAGCTGTGAGATGAACCAAGTACTGGGAGCTCCAGCACCCAGAAAGAGAGTTTTTGTCCAGGTCCAAGCTCCTGTCCTGGAAGCCACAGGGAGTTCCAGATGGGTGCTGACAGCTTCTGGCTGGCTCCAGATGGTAAATGAAACTGAACTGTGGCCTCATCTGTTTTAGGAAGATGGCTGTTAGCTGTGACTGCCAAGGAGGCTAAATCACAGTTTTCTTCTGTGCCCTACAGGTGATAAATCTTTGTACATTTTAAAATATTCGATCATGATAGCGAAACATGCCTGAATGCAACAGGGAAAGAGGCTATAATCAGCCCTTGGGATGTGTTGCGTATTCCCACACCTAATTAGTGCACATTAAGGTAACTATTGAAACTGTCTTTGTGTATTAAATGATAATATTCACTTCTCCTGGTCTCATTCTTTCCCCTTTCTCTTCACATCCCTGAAAGAAAAGCACTTAAATGTTACAATTTCGAAGCAGCGCACCCAGCAAGCAAAGAATTCCTCAAAGAAAGGTATTTGAGGCTGTTTTGTTTCTTCAATGCCATGGTCACCCCCACCTCTTCAACTCCTGTTTCACACCGTGCCCAGGCTGTTCCTGGTATTTCTTTCACCTTCAAAACGATGATCTTAAAAATGATCATTTTGTACCTGCTTGGAGAACTAAACAATCGATTTCTCCAGGCAGCTATTTTTGCAGTGATCCCCCCCAGAAGGATGTTTGTGTTTTATTAGGAAACACCTTGTGGTTCTTCTGCAAGTGATGAGGGATTACTCTTCCCATGACAAGCAGGAGCAGGAGCTCCTAGGCACCTAGAGGGTGGAAATCATCATTTTGGTGCTGCCCAGGCCAGCACGAGAACTGGAGAAAGAGCTCGTGTCCATATGGAGTGGTGTGGCACTGCCCATCAGCTAGCCACCCGTGGTGAAAGGCTGTGTTGGAGCAAGCAAAGCCATTTCATCTCCCTTACAACATCTCCCATTGACCAGCATGCTGGGCAATGCTTGCATAGGCAGGCAAGTGGAGGGAGAGACAGACGCAAGGAAAAGAGTTTGTGTGGTAATGGAAGAGGTTTATGAAGGCACTTCAAAGCTCTGCCCTTGGGGTGAGCAACAAAATTCTCCTGCAAAAGGGGCAGCTGCAAAGCTCAGTTTCTAAATCTTCACCTCTCCAGGCCCTTTTTGCAGGGTTTCTCTGCCCAAAGTAAATCAGAGAGCTTTTTTTAATCATCTTGCACTTGCAACCACCTTTGCATGGGTCTCTATCCCTGCCATGCCTGCTTCAGATTTTTACAGACTCATTCACTGCATTATAACATTTACGCACCATGGTTCCCAGACATTTCCTTCTAATGGATTTTGCATTAGTAGCTAGTATCGGGAAATCTAGTACCAAAAGGTTAATGTACATCCATTAGTCCTTTTTCCCCCCCTTCTTCTTTATGTGCTAGTAGAAGACAACCAATTTCAGTAAATACATTAGGTCTGGAAAGGGTCTGGAAGCACTTGAAATTCTGTACGTGCAAAGCTGTGGGGCTATTAATACTGTCTTGTCTAAGCACTGTGAGTGAAGTGGGATTTGCAGATGTTGAATGATACTTTTCAGGTGTTTTCCAGCCTCCACAACCTTTCTTTTCCTCATGAAAAGAGTTGGGGTTTTTGAGACCTGCTCTTTTTGTCGAGTGGACTGCTTGCTCTGCATCTTCTGCATCATGAAGGAAGATGTGTTTTCACCCATGTGCTCTCTCAGCTATAGGCAAGCTAAGGAGGAACGATGTCAGGGTAGTTCAGGCTGTCATGTGGACAGCTGAGCTAACTTCAACAGCTAGTCTATTCCTCGACCTGCAACAAATGGTTTTCTGCCTCTTCACCCTGAAGCCAACATGACAATTGCTGTCCTGCTAATTGGAGTGAAGCTGAACCCTAAGTGTATCTCATCATTGCATTCTCTGACCTGCACTTTAGACAAGGTCAAGCTTTTCCACTGAAAAAATCTATTACACTAATGACCACAAGTAGCAAGCGGGAGAGGTAGGGAGGGCTCCTGATGTATTTATCATTTGCAGAACTTGCTATGTTCTTTAACTGAAACCTTATGTTTTAGCACCACAGACCTTTGAAAATTAAGAATTTGGGTCATGATACACTCATGCTGGTTGTCTTTGTGTTTAACACTCTGTCAGCACGGGCTGAACCTCCTCACCCTTGGAGCCACCTACCAAGACCTTAATGGAGAGCCACACCATCACCCTCAGTCTTCCCATGCTCTCTTGCCCACCCCAAACCAGGACTCAGCCCTCAGGTCTCCAGTTTCCCCAAGGGCCTTCCACACATCTAACCTGGTTGTCCATGCTTCATGGTATCCCACTTTCCACCACTGGCAGAGCTGAGGGGCTGGGCAGCAGAGCAGACATGCTACATGCAAGATGAGGCACTGTTGTGAACCAGCAGCTCCCAGTTTCTGAATCTTGTCGCTCTTATTTCCCAGTACCACATTATTGTTCAGACTGAGGATTGGCACTAAAATCTGTGGTTCATGGAGCACATCTGCACTGGTCTTATTTGAGCCCCAGTGTGGACAACTCTGTGATGACCGTTGCAGGCTGAGCTGCTCCAGGATGGTCTACGCTGTGTATGGGGCTCAGTTCTGCAAGGTGCAACATCCCCATGCCCCTGACTTTAACTGACTGTTCTCCAGGTAAGTTCTCCTCTACTGGAGGCTCACTGAATTGAAGATATTTAGGTGAAATCAGGGTACACAAAGCTGGGTGCATGGGCAGCTCCGGGTATGTGAGTTCAAAATGTTGCAGAATCAAGGCCAAAAGAAAAAAAATCCCATGCGCTTTAATTTCACTTAATGAGAAACCATTCACAGCTTTCCATTTCTGATCCGTATCTTTCCATTTCTATTCTAATGGTAATTACTGTAGCAGTTTATTAACAAAGAAATCATTTGATAGCTTTCACATATTCCCATACTTCAAGTATCTAACAACCTATTGATTCGATAGCTTGGCAGCATTCCTGATTGAGGAGCTGGAGTTTGATTTTTTTTAAGCACTTCAATCATTTCACGTGCAAAGGAGAATTATTTTTCTGGTTGAAACAAGGGATGGATTGCAGATCGATGGAGTCCACAGTATGTTCTTGTGTGTAATCCCTGCTGCACCCACAGTTGGAGCAAGCAGTGTCTGCATTTGCTTATGGAAGGAGTTTGAAAAATTGTCTTTGGGTTGGATTTCTTGTCCCTGAATTACTACAGTCAATGATGAAAAGGTATGCAACACATGTGCAGAGAGGTAATTTCAATAGTTGACACTACTGAGCATATCTTTATGAAAGATTTTTGTATTTGCAACTATATGTCCTGCTTTCCAGCAAGGTGCTGCATGGAATAGGCTTTGCAATGGCAACACATTTTCATAGCTCTCACTCATGCTGCAGACTCGTGATGCTGCTGGTTGCTTGACTACCCCTGCTCTCGCTTTCTGGATGGTTCCTCACTTCTTCCAGGTAGCTGGAGAAATTTTCTCTGACACCGGTTCACACTGGTAGAGAAGATCAGGACGCTGCAAGAGCTCCCAGAGGGCTACACAACATGTGATAGGTGAGTCTGCAACACCACGCAAGCCCAACCATGGTTCAGCCATGGTCCAGCCTCTCAGAGACAACCAGCAGCCAGTCTGCCGCTGTGCTGGGATGGCTGGTATGCATGAGATGTAGAGGAGGCTCATGGGAATGAAAAATAAGGTGGTTTCTGGAAACAGTGCATGGCATAGACTGCGTGTGCACATTGCTGTCATGCTTTTTGTGGTTTTCTAGCAAACTGTTCCCAATTATATTGGAGGCCTACATGGGAATCATATTTGTGCTATTAAATAGCAGGGAAATCTGCCTAGAAAGAGGTCCCAGATACTTCAGTAAGTGTCCAAATGCTTTTGGTTGCATCACGAGCTCTCCTAGAAGGAGTGAGGGGAGCAAAATGGATGGAGGTGATTTGCTGTAAGTTTTCTCATGCAGGTTTGGAAAGAACAGAAACATTTGACCTTTATGAGGAGAAGCTGCTACCTGTGTCCTCGCAGGGCTTTTTATGCACATGACCCTAATGGGCTTCCTAACTGGTGTGTTAATAATTCATATACTTCTGAAATGGCCTGGTTTGATCACGCAATGCCTAGGTGACCCTACAACCTATTGGGAATAAGGCACCAGGAGAACTTGAATTACAGGTTAGTCATTTTCCCATCTAATATATCACAGACTGAAAGCTTTATGACTTCAGAGCTTACTGTATTAATTTTATGCATGAGTGCTTTATTTTTGCCATATGAGATATATCACTGGCTTACTAGAGCAAAATATCATTAGACCTGGAAAGGGATTTGGTCACTTACACTTTGTCGCCAAGGATCATTGCACATAGATTATGTAGGGCTGTACTGTGCCATTTCTCATGTGTTTATTAAGTGATTATAAATATCGAACAGCGTGCCTTCAGGGGACACTTGAGATTTGTTATTGTAGCAACATTTCATTTAGAAAGATGGCACACACACAGTGATTTGTGCCTTAGGAGGATCTGTCAAAGGGTTTGTCTGATGAGAAGACAGAGGTAGCCTGTTCTGCCTTGAAGCAGCTCTCCTTCATTGTTTTTAGTCTTAGCCATTATCATTGTGCATCTTCTCTCATCCTGGTGGCACATTCTGGTGGCTGGCATCAAGGACAAGATCCTGAGACACACAGAGTCCAGCCCTGGCTGTGCCAGAGCCCTTGACTAAATCACATCAAACTACTTTGGGTCCTTTAGTTTTCTCTGTCTCAGTTCAGGTTGTGAACCTTGAAAACACCACGAACTTGACTTTTCAGAAGTGCTAAGCCCTCAGAGTCTTTATTGTTTCAATGATAATGAATGGGTTTTGTATATGAACCCATAAAATACATCTGTTTACTCTGAACATTCAACCTGCTTCCACACAAGCCAGGGAGCCTATGGTCATACCGATGGCAGAGGGACAGCTGTGTCCCACCTGCTTGAGGCCTTGGTGGCATTTCCCACGGCCTGATGCTGTGCAGGAGTCCACCTCGGGGTGCTTCCAGTCCTCAACCACCAAGACCAAAGAGCAGCCCCCACCTGTAGACTTTGCTTTCTGTTTGCTGTCAAGACTGCTGGTGAGCTGACGTCTTGAGTCAAGTTTTCAGAAGAGCTCTGTTCTTCTTCAGTCACTGCAGTAGGTTAAATAGTTCCACAAAAAATTAACTTGTAAAGTATCTGCATGAGAGTTGGTGAAGGCTGGGTCTCTTCTGGAAACTGATGCTTCTTTAGGTCCCTTCTTTTAGTTTAAAATTTTATATTAAAATGTTTCCTGCTGGGTATGTAAAGCACAACCTGAAAAAGTAGCTGTTCTCCATTTCTGGATTTCTACTTATAACTGAACAACACAGGTCCACTTTTGATTAAGTGATCTGCAGAAGAAAAAACCCTGCTATCATCTGCCTCTTAAACATTAATTAATGCTTCTGTGATTCATTAATGAAAAAGACTGAGATGAGAAGAAGTAGGTGAGCAGTAAAGAGCCGCATAAATTCACCACCAAAACTGATAGAAATCTGCAATTGTGTTCTGAGACTGAGTACACGGGGAAATGGGGTAAAAATGATTTGTGACCAAGAGAAGGAGGAATTTCCTTGTGTTACATGACTGCATGCTTTTATTAGTTTGATGATGTACAGTGGGGCTATTTCTCTCGGAAATGGCTTTTTGGTTAACATTTCATTTTCCTTCCCAAAGTTAGCTCTTGCTAGCAGTGATATGAAACACAGCTCCCTGCAATTGGCTATCCCCGAACTTTATTAATATCACTTGTTGTTGTTGTAAATGATCTATTTCAGAACAAGTAATAAAGTTCTTGTTTTGCAGGTAAGCAAGCCCTCACCCTTTATCGCATGCTATTGCCACAGCAGGGGAAGAATGAAAAATTTGTTAATAAAAAAATAATAAGAATAAAGCTCATAATACATTGCATCGATAGTTATATCACTTTTATACCAGCCACTTCTCTTTAGGAATTTGAGGCTATGCACTAATTTAATATAACTAAATTGGCCCATTTTTTGGTGTGATCTATCCTACTAATATTGCATTTCCAGCTGTCCTCACTTCAATATTACATGGTGCATCCAGATAACAGCATCTGGAAAACTACCAAGTTCACTTTTACCTGCAAAAGGCACAAGTTTCCAGGGTCAGCGAGGTAGTGCAGATTAGCTGGCATTGGATTAACGTACGTTTATCACCAAATAGATATGAGAAAATTGGATTGAGGGGCCTGTTGCTCATACCCCTAGCAATAATTTCATCATGGTGAATGGAGCCATTAATATTGGGACTGGGGAATAGTGAGAGACTCTTGGTGTCGCTGGTGCTGGATGTAGCATCTTTGCCCTTTTTTTCCCTTGCAGCTTCTTCAGGAGCAGACTCTGGTCCAAATTTGTGCCTGTTTGAAGGGAATGTGTCTCAGTTTTCATGTTTCTTTCTTTTCATGTTTTCTAACCTGCTTAACTTCCGTTTTCCTTTATTGGTAACAGAAAGGCTGTGACATCTCAAGGTTTCCCTAGGACAAGGCTCCAGCACTGTTGCCCACTGGTTGCCTCTCCATATGGAGGTAGCAAAATCTTTGCTGTGATGTGTTATATTCCTGTGGGTGTTTCTATTTCGTCTCAAAACCTAAGGCCAAATGCCACTTGTTGGGTAATACCCAAGAAAAGTCTGTTTGATGAAATGACAGAACAAGTCTGTCATCTCCACCCTGCTCAAGGTTGGTGGTGCAATGGGCCAGGCCTGGCCAGTGAAACATTTCTTGCTGGGTAACTCCTTCAAAGGATGTGTGTCTGCTTCACTGCTCAGAAATTCAGACACACATCCACCTGAATTTTTACTTCTTCACTGACCTACAGGAGAGAAGTCCTGTATTTCTACTACAAGGCATCATAGTCACTGGCAACATACATACAAACATTGGGTGAGTTTGGTTTAGGAAATGATGGTTTTGGTTTGTGATTCACTTTCTCAGATGCAGGGGGATGGAGCCCAGGCTGCCGCTAACAATTCTGGTGAGAAGTGGGAACGCGAATGATGCATTGGTCCCCAGGTTCCAGCTGGACGGAGACCAGCCTTGTATCTTCTCAGAAGCACCCAAGAGAAGCAGGCAGGAAAACCCCATCATCTCATGGCATTTGTGGTATCTCCACCTCATGGGATTTATGGTATCTCCATTTTTCCCACGCTGTCCACTGCCCCAGGGGGACTCTTTCACCATCAGGGAAATTTAAGTGGTTGCAAAGGGTTGTCTTTCCCTACGTGCCTCCTGCTCCCTGCCTGAGGCACCTGCGCCTCCTTGCATTTGCTGTTTTTCACACTGCTGACAAAACCAGTGGGAATCAGGGTGTTTTAAGTAAAACCACAAGGGCTAAAATATCCCGTGGGACTTCACAGAATGATAACAAACATGCTTTATTTTCCAGGCACGTCTCCATTTCCTTTCTTTTCACATTTGTGGGGTGAGGAGGGGCAACGCTACTATTTGTTTAGAGATGCAATTAGCCCAAGTGCGCAGGTCTGCAGCAAGCCAAGAAGATAACCTTGAATCCAGAGAAAGTTAAGGGAAATTTAAAGCCATCTGCAGCTCCAATGTGTCCCCGTGCACCCCTTTCACTCGCATTTTCTATTCATGCCGATAAAGTGCCAGAAGATACGCAATACAATGGGAAATTGCTTCTTTGGGTATTGTAGCATCTTGACTTAGAAGTGCTTTAACCTTGGCCTCATGCTTCCTGCGGGGCCCGTTGTCTTTGCTGCAGAAGTACCGACACAGGCCAGGAACATGGAGGATTTTTCATCTGAGTAAAATTAAAGCCCCAAACCTTTACCATCCTCTCAATGCCAGACATGCTCTACCTGCATTAACTTGAACTTAATGGACTGCAAAACGAGCGTTTCAGCATGTATGGGAGTGGATTATTTGCAGGAGAGCAAGTTCCTCACGTTTTTATCTCTTCCTTTTCCCACCCCGCCCCAGCTCCCCCTGGAAGTGCAGACATCCATCCATGATCAGGATGAAGACAGTCTATTAAACACAGCACAACTCCAGAACAGTGCTGTTTCAAAACATTAAGGATGAATTTTTTCCTGGGAAGCTGTTTGCCGCCCCCTTGAAAAATAAATTAATAAATAAAAATTAACAAAGCTTTTGTTCTTTAAAAAAAAAAAAAAAGAGAAATGGCAAATACAGCTAAATTATAGGAACAGAACTGGGCTCTAGGAAATACAGAAAACTGTTCCAGCAAGGCAGAGGTTGCATCCATCAAGCCAGCTAAGTAATGAAAAGAGCAAAGATCACCTGTCACCATCTATTATACTGAAATGATTTTTATTAAGCAAGTACTTGATGGTGGTGTTGAGGGCGATGTAAACACTTAAGACAACACTTTTCAGCAGGCCAGCTGAACACCTCACCCTGGCTTTATTGCAGCCTCTTCTGAAGTCCTTCAAGGTAGGATCCAAGGCTCCGAAAGCCGAAGCCTGCTGGCCCCAGCCACCCCAGCACCTGGCACACTGGCTGCACAGCCAGTGGTAGGAGGCTTCGTCTTTGCCGCCCACTCCAAGGCATGGTCTGCAGTCTCCACTCTCACCATCATGCATCATTTAGAGGGACAACATAAAGCCTGGAGAGCTCCATTTTCCACCTGCTTCCTTGGACTGATCTTCCTTGGACTTCTTTTCTTGATCTTCTGGCCTTCCAGATTTATATGATTTTTCCAAAACTCCCTAGGCTGGGATTTGGCTGATTTGAAGCAAACATCAGAAAGTCACATGGCAAAGGTTCCTTTTGCCCTGCTGGTTGGGTCACCAAAGTGGAGACACCTTGGGAGAGCTGGTTCTGCTGAGCCCCGTGTCGGCCAGATGAGCAGAAAGCACTCTCCATTGCATTTAGAGCATGGCTCTGAGATGGGGTCAGGCATGGGTGCCAGCAGCAGGGATGCTGCACAAGCCATGGATTGGAAGGGTTGTGTTGGGAAGGACACCCTGAAACTGTCAGATAATGTCTCTTGGTGCTACTCTACCCACCCTCCGTCTTCTTCTAAGGAAAGCCCAGTGCCAAGAGAATATGGACTGGCAACTCCCAGGGATGCAGAGAACTAATTAATTAGTGACCCCAGAGGAACCAGCATGGCCGGAGGACATGAACTCCCTGAGAGAGGAGAGGCTTTGTCCCTCTCTTGCTGAATGACCTTCAATAACACCCAGCTGGCTGCATGCCCGAAAGATGAGGCCGTCTGTGTGAATGGGTGCGACCATCACACGTCTGCTTGGCCTTGGCGGGGAGGACACCAGCCAGCGCTGGTGGGGACACTGTCTAGCTTTGTGCCATCCCAAAGGAGCCCGACTTAGCTTTCTTGATGGGTTTTGTCTTTCATTCCAATTTCCTGGTACCTTTATTATCCCTTTCTCTGGGCTTGCACATCCTGTGTCTAGAAAAATGCCACATCTTGGCAATGGATTATTCTTCCCTGCCTTGGGCTGGTTATGCACATAAAGCACAGTAAGTCCCCAAATAATATTTTATATGGCTTAATATGGGTCCTTTGGCTACATCAGGGTCTCTGATTGTTGTTTACTTACGGGATATTGGTGCTGACCTGCCTGTTCCCCATTTCACTGACTGTCAGCGTGCATGTCCATGGGTAGATGAAAGGGAATGTCCAAAAGGAGCAATTCAGTGACCAAGGGCAGTTATCTGGGTTAAAATGATATGTTGTAGGAGTTTCTGTGAATCTCAGGTGCTTTTTTTTCTGTGTGGAGCTGCTGGAAAAAAATACCAACCATCTACTCTGTGCTCCTCTGCTATGTATTTGGACGCCAATCTGTGGCCATGGTGGCTAAAGGGTTTCCAAGGCAGAGTCAGCCTCTGTCTAGGTGGCTTGGAGGGTGGACCAATTTCATGGTCATCCTACAAAATCCTGTGCACTGAGAACCCCCTTGAAGAGAACTTGGAGGATCTCCATCACCTTAGTATGTGAACCAAAGTAGTCACGTTCCCAGAGCTCCTGTGTCAACAGGGAAGTACGTGTCACCGTGTTGTGTTGGACATTGTCCCATGTTGGACATATTTGGATGCAGAACTCTCACTGCAGCCTGTGGCACTGGGGTGTTGCTGGCTCTCCTGGGAGCACGCAGGAAGAGTGCGGCTGAGTAGGGGCATGAACTGGCAACTTCTGAGAGCAGAGATCTTTTAGATACTGAAGTTAGCCATGGTAAAAAGATAATTTCCCTAAAACAAAATCATTCTGAAAATGTAGGAAGTATATCTGCAAATATAAATGTATACATATGGTATATTAAATATATAAATACAGGCACTTATTTCCTTTCCATGCACTCTGTTCCCTGTGTTTTAAAAGCTAACTTCCACACTACAAAGGAAGGTGGATTTTGATAAATTTTTCATTTTCTATATTGACTTGTTGTTGCAAAAACATGTAATTTTGCTATATAAAAGGCATTCATTCACTATACGTTCACATGGGCTCTCTTTTCCCTTTAAGAGCCACCTTTAAGAGAAACACATTATTGCTTATGCTGTGCTGGAAGCCGAGGGACTTGCTCTTTGCCTATATATTTAGCAGAGCTGTGGCTGAATAGGGGTTGCTGCAGCAGATCCGGCCATGTCAGATGGGACTCGACTCACTAAGTGCCACTGAAGCCATTACATGCTGCTGCCTCAGGAGCACTGGTGCTCAGCATCCCGGTACTGTGTGGAGCCATCTGGGAGGGATGGTAGGATGGAGAGTACCCAAAGTCCAGATTTTTCCCAGCCTTAGCCTGGTTTTGAGCGTGCCTTGCAGGTTCCTGTGGGAGAACAACATTGCCCTGCTGATGCTTTGCAGATGATCTGGACCTGAGACAGCTCCCCCCTGGGGTGTGCAGGAAATAATCCCGTAATTATAAAATAATCTTCGGTGACAGCATATGAATGAGGATAGGGAAAAGGTGATGCTCGTGCGGTGGGCTTTCCCACTGCTTGGAGGAGGAGGGAGGCTGTACACAGCTGCTGCACTTTGGGGGTAAAAAATGGCATCAAAGTGAGACTTGGGTGTAAAGCACCCCAGGAGGAAGGATCGCCTTTCTGGCTCTGGGTGTGTTTCTTCTTCAAAATTCATGTTACTCATGCTGAAGGTGTTGCCTCTAAGCTATCCGCTCTCTGACCCCCTCTTTTGCTCCAATTCAAGACCTTTTGGCTCCCTTTTCTAACCACGTCTCCTAGGCTGCATCATTTCTATCTCCCCTCATGCTGTCCTCTTTATCCCTCATCTTTCCCACCCATCAACTCCACCTTTCCCTGCTTTCTGCCCTACCAAGCCTTCTGCTCTTGTCTCTGCCCTTCAGCATCTTCCCTCACCTTTGTCCACCTCCTCCTCTTCTCCATCTCCCACAAATGCCTCTTGTATTTTCAAGAGTGCCAGCCCGGGTGGATGGGAAGGACGATGCCTGCTGAGGAGGTTGTGCTCCCCCATCTAATAACACATGTATCAGACACCTTTCCCTTGAGATGGCAGCCTCTGGAAGCCCAAGACGAACCTTTCAACAAGATTAAAGAGATGGTATTAATTGCTATCGATCATGGGTCAACAAATTAAATTGCATCTGCAACTGCATCTCTGAAAGGTCTAAATGAGAAGAGTAGTTAATGGGTCTGGCTGGCCCAGAGCTGTGATTAATTAAAGGGAGAAATGAACTAAAACATAAAAAAAAAAAAAAAAGGCAGAAAGGAAGGAGACTGAGATGAGGCTGAAACTCCTTGGTTCAGAAAAAAAATAGTGTATCTCAAGAGAGCTTGATGGGATATCAATTCTAGATCCACCTTGTCTGGCCTGAGATGGGCTGCTATGAAGCAGTGCCGGTGGCGATGATTTTCAGGGCTATTGCTCCAAGCACCCCAGGTGCTGTGGAAACACTGCCGACACGCGACTGGCGACTCTTCCATGCAGACACCCAGAAAAGCCGATCTGTGCCCATTGCTCCTCCCTGTGACCGCAGATCTTGCCTCGCCACTGCCTTGGTGCCTGGGGAGAGCAAGAGGATCCCTCAGCAGGACAACGTGCCTAACGCCACTGGTTTCGGGGGCGTTGGATCCCTCCTACTGTCTGAGCCAACATCTCATGGAGACCTCACAGAACCGTGTGTGATGGGATCTGCAGGGCTTCCCCCTCATTTCACTCAAACACGCGCTCCAGCTCACTGTGCGTGATCCTTGGGGCATCCTCCTGCCATCAGCTTCCTTTTTTTCCTTTTGTTTTTAGACTCAATGCCCTAGAAGGATGAGGGGAAAAAACCGAGCATCCCTATGCTGTTCAGCAATCCCACTCACGTAGATACTGCTCTTCCTGCTCCTGTCCTGCACGGCAGCCAGCACTGCAGCACCCCGGTGGGAGCCGGGAGTAAAGTACTCCTGGGTGGGAATAAGGGTGCTACTGTGACTCCTTGGGAAATAGTGAAGTAGCACAGCATGGAATGGAGATGGTGCTTAATTCATAATGAAGAAAATAATAATATGTGGCACGTATAGTGCTGTACTTGTTCCAAGCACTGTACAAACATTAACTACAGTAATTAAGCTGTAATTAATTAGAGTAACTACTAATAAGTGTAAATAATGATGCATCTGGAGGTAACAAATGGAGTCTGTGAACTGAAAGCAAATTTCCATGTTCAGGAAATGGCGTCAAATATAAAATGGCACCAGAAAAAGGCAAAAACATATGGAGGTTAAAGTGAGAGCCTGGGAGTTGTGTCGGTTCATGACGGCTCCCCAGAAGGGAATGCAGGTTTGGCAGGTATCTTGTGACAAAGCGAAGCTGATTTACTGCTGGTTTACTGATTTACTGCTGAGGAGCTCCCTAGGCAACCCATCCCATTGTAGGACTTGTGCAGCTATTTCCAGGCTCCAAGCCTGCTCCTCCCACCCCAGCTGCATTGCTGCACTCACCAACATTGCAGAGAGTTAGGGGCTGGAGCAAGGGATGGGATAAGGAATTAGGAGCTTGAGGGGGGAGATCAGCAGAGTAAAATACACCAAAAATATATAATTTTGGGGTTTTTTTGCTGGTTCACACACTTTATATTTAACAAAATAATTTTTTAATAATATAGTCTTTTACACATCAAATATTGTTTCTAGACCCCCCCATTTTTTACAGAATAGTTTTTTTTTTTTTCTCACTAGTTTCAGGCACGCTATTGTTTGAAAATTTTGAAACCGGATAGTCATTGACAGGCAACAGCTTACAAAGAAATGTGGCAATGACTTCTTTAATGGTAGCAGTTCAAACTGCAGGAAGCCAATGCTCAGCCGAAATATGGCAATCACTGCGCTAGTGCTCATCCTATGTCTTGCCCTCCGGTAAAATGCAAAAACGGGGAACAAATAAAAATACAAAGGCAATGATGTGCATAAACTGAGACTGACCGTGCTGATCCACTTCAGTGGAGGATGCTGTAAGGAGGATTTGCTGCTGTTGCTGTTAAGACCAGGTACTGGACTGAAGTCTGAACAAAATAAGCACTGTCGCCCTAATGGCCATGACCAAAAAGCAGCAAACCAAGCATGGACAGTGATGGGAAAGGCTCCTGCGCTCACCCGGGCAGGGCAGAGCAGGGAAATGACATTGGTGGCTTTTCTCTCACAGTGTCACTTGGAAGCCACAGCCTGAGAAAGCAAGAGGTGCCGAAAAAGCCCAAAGGGGACCCTTCCTTGGAGCGACAGAGGCTGCTGGCAAGGATCTCTCCTCCCAGCAGGCAGGCATGTAGCCATTTTCTGGAGAGAGCCTTCACCAAGAACTGATTCCCATGGACGCAGCCAGCCCGCCTCCAGCCCCCCGTGCACCCTGCCTTGCTTCATCCCCAGCAGTATGGATGCTCCTGGGACTGTGGGAGAGCCAGGGCAGCTCCCTCGTGCTGCAGCAAAGGGTTTTACCCCAAGCTGAGCTGGTTTAGCGGTGACACAGTGATGAGACATTTCTGGAAAACTCCCTAAGGGCGATGGGCAGACAGAGGATCAGATATTTTAAGTCTGACTTGCGGCGGGCGAGTCCCACTCTCGCTGAAGTCAATGAAATTATACCCTTGGCTCCAGCAAGAGCAGCCTCGGAGCCGGCAAATCAGGGATGGGGCAAGGCAGGCGAACGCCTGCTCAGTCTGAGAGCCGGCAGAGCCGCGGCACAGGTCAGACCCTCTTCCTCCTGCTCCACCACCAATGCCCCAGCCAGAGACAGAGACAGAGACAACCCAGGGAAGATGTTGCTTTCTTGGTGCCTTTCCAACGCTTTCTGGCTCGCTGCCCCCGCCTGCCCGTGCAGCCGGTGTTGGCTCTGGCTCTGATCAACGTCACGGTGACTGTGTGTAGGTGTCTTCGACTTTATTGTCCCCACTCAGTGGAGAAAGTGTAACACAGATACAGCTTGTGTCTTGGGTGTCCCGGTCGTATACCTGTGCATCTACCTTGGTCCTTCCGCAGGTTACATTCCAGTTGTGGGGTTTTTTTAACCCTTTCCTCCCCTTTTAATGCCTACCTCCCTCCTGTCCTTACGTGTCCCCCACCCTTATGGACATGATAAAAATGATCCATTTCTTCACTCATAGCTGTATTGCCCCGACGATTCCAGCTCAGGAAGAGGCTTTAAAAAAACCCAAAACACAATAGCAAAAAACCTTAAATAAATAAATGTGAAAACCCCACGATCCACATTGTAGAAAGTGAGGGCGGTGCATCGATCGGCATCTCGGAGGCGTCACCAGTCCAAGAACTTGCATGGGCCATTTTTGCTTTTTCCTCCCCAAATCTGATCACCGCATCCCTATCAAGCACTGATAATTACAAAAGCAGAGTAGATACCTAGATACTGGTTACGTAGTGTGTAAAGCGAGAGAAGAGCAGGAAAGGAGGGAGAGGGAGACCCTTCCCCATAAGTAAAATCTCTGCTTGTGTGAAACCCTCGCAGGTTTTGCTGGTGACCCTGTTCCAGCTGGCAGGAGGTCAGACGCGTGTGCATCATCAAAGTCGTTCCTTCGTCATCATCGTCATTGTCATCGGCGGGTTATGTGGCCAGCAGTGCCACTGGTGGAGGGGTTTGCCACTATAGAGCCTGCTTGCCCTGGCACTCACGCTTGGAGCACTGAGCCGGCTTCCACCAGTCCCCGTTGTGGCAGTGGCAGATGTTGCAGTCGTCCACCTTCACTTCAATGCCAGCAGGAATTATCGTGGTTCCTGCAAAGCAGTTCGGACCTGCAAAAACACATGGGAGTAATAGAAATAAATACTTTTTTTATTTTTAAATTGGGTGTAGCAGCTCTGCCTGGGAGCAGGCAGGTGCTCACCCCCCGTCACCTTGCTGTGCTCCGGCCGCAACATCAATGCTGCCAAAATCAGCAGCAACTCTCCCAGCCCACTCAGTGCCAAGCCTTCGCCCCACGCCGATCACTTGTCTCAGGTTTTTTTAGTGCCCGCCAGCAACAAAGAAAAAAACCAAAAATCTTGAAACTTTTTTCTTTTTCCTGTTTCTCTACCCAACCCCTAGTACAAATGGCATCAGATGCCCCATCGATGCAGCCAGCTTTTACTACTCAGTTTCCTGCTAATTTAGTATCGCTTTCTCCTAAGATTTGGCTGCGAGATGGACAAGACCATGAGGATGAGCATCAGGACACAGACCAGCCTTCGATGCTCTAGCCTGGTGAGCATGCACTGAGCTGCAGGGACCGGAGCCGATTCATCCCCCAGGACCATGGCAGCCATGCCCGAATACCCAGGGACCCCCACCAGCTTGGGGCTGTTAACTAAATGATTGATGGCATCAAATTAGCAACAATAATTCACCTCCCAAATAAGCCTTCTGATAAAATCTGGTTTTTCTCAAGGGCGATTCCTTTAATCTGCTCATTACTGGCAATTTTTTTGGCTTCTTTATTACACAATATCAAAGCTGAGCAGCAAGTCAGCAAGGATCTTATTTTCCTCCTCGTAAAAGCCCCACAAATACCCATTGCCTAGCTGTCCCTCTGCAAACCCCCTCCTCCTCCCCTCTCACTCCTGCATCAGTTAGTGCCAGGAATTAATGTCAGAGCCAGCAGCACATGAAAAAAGAATTGAGGCAGTCACATTCGTGGCATCAGGGAAGCGTGAAGACATTTGAAAAGTGTCTCGTGGCTCGAGTGCTGCTCTGAAATGTCACCCCTCGGCTGGCCACCAGTTTTAATCTATGCCTCTGGTGCACGAGGTGCATTCGAAAGATGAGAGCATGTACAAACATGAAATTACAGGCAAGTCCTTAGTGCTTAAAATAAGGCTTAAGACTGTTTGAAAGGGAAAATAGGGTCTCTACATGGCTGGAAACAGGCTGAGCTGTAAGCAGCCCTATGCTTGGGTCTCACATTTTATAGTCTCAGAGAACTATTAATTTCATCTCGCTAATTATTAGTGCCCTGACTTTATTAAGATGCTCCTGAGGACCCTGTATTTAAGTTCAACAGGCCACAAGTTTGACAGGGCTGGGTTTAACCAGACGTAGGCAATTCAGGTTGCTGCCGAGCCAAACACGGTGCCTGAATGTTGTGTTTAAGCTACCTCCTGCCTTTATTAAAGGCCTCTTCAAATGTAGATCAGCACCTTTTCACATCCATTTTAATGTAGCCTCAGCAGAAGGGCCTGAGAAAGATGCCTCTGATGGCTCCTGTACCAGAATTTGGGGTGACTGGCTGTACCCCAGGGCTGCTGCTTCCTTCCAGGCAGGACCTGGGAAGGCAGGCTGTGGTGCTGGGAAGGTCTGTGTCTCTCTGTGAACGGAGGATGATGCCTTCTCCTTTGCCTGGCCAGCACATGAGTCTGTCAGGATGCCAGGAAGAAGCAGGCTTTTGCTCCAAACAAGGGAATTCAGCATCACTTGTTGGCTCTTGGCACTTGGAGTTCAGGCTACGCTGGTCTGCTGGCAGTTGAGGACCATTGCACTAGGCGTGGGGATGTTTTAAGTCTGCTTTGAGCTGGGCTTTGGGCTGGACAATCTCCAGAGGTCCCCTTCAACATCAGTCGTTTCATGGTGCAAAGAACTTCAAAGGCAGGAGTTACCAGCCAAGGACACACAGCGATACAGAAAAGCCAAACTCTATGTATGCACACATATATATGTATTTTTCTTCACATGCATGTGGTTGAAAAAGTCATGACCCATTTTGGACACAAGCTTTTCGAAGTTGGCATCTTTCCAGAAGACATGATTCTGGTTGGAAAGGCTGTGATCCCAACTGTGGTATTTCTCTGGCAACCCACTGAAGTTGTCACTTCTTCCCATGGCTTTCGGGTCCCTGTGCTGGCTGCCCCTCGCCGCTGCCTGTGCTCTTCATCACAGATTTTCATTCTCTGCTTCATCAAGTCTCGTGGGTGGTGTTGTGTGATGACACCCAGTGTGGGCTTCGCCATCAGGTCGGCTCATTTTCTGCCATTAAATGTCTGGAGCTCAAATGCAATGAAAATGCCAATAATTGTAGCTGGCTGTATTTAAAGTTGAGGTAAGTGCCTGTCCCTCTTGAATAGGATGCTCTGATTGCCTGCCGATGTCGGGGATGTCCAGGACAGGCAGCCTCCACACAACAGCCTGCTCCACGCTCCCAGAGCAAAAACCCCTTTTCATTAAAATTTAAACAAAAAGCTTCCTCCAGAGATTAGGGTGCCAAGGAAAGGGGAAGATTGTTTTCTCTCTTGTTGCCCTGTGGCTGCCTGTTAATCATCTCATTTGAGAAGCCAACACTGCCTCAACACCCACACGCATCTCCAGACACAGCCTTCTCCAGGCGCTGAACGATGGCAGATTTATAGCACCGCCAGCCTGTTCAATGTGGCTGAAAACACACGGGAGGCCAGTGGCAATGGGAGCCAGTGTGTTTTCTCACTCACAGGCAGGCCAACCTTCACCACCCAGCCTGGGTTTGGGGACCCCATAGCCCCTTCACAGGGTTTTGGCTGTATCCCTGTGCTGAAACACTGCAGAGGCAGAGCACAGCTCGGGGACATGGTCAGCCGAGGGCAAGCGAGTTGGGACTAGCCGAAGGGGAACTGCAAATTGTGGAAAAGCTTGTTTTTCCTTGCATCTTACTTATCTGTCCATCCCATAGCTGCTCCATCACAGCCACAGCTGCCCTTCCTCCTCCTCCCAGCAGCCCCAGGTCCATTCTCCCTCTTGAGCTTCCCCAGGGGGGTCATTTGGAACAAAAAAAATCATTGAACACCCCTCATTAATGTCCCTATCCCAGAGCAGAGAAGCAGAAAGCAGACACCATGACAAAAAGAGGAGAAGGATGAGGGAGAGGTACTAAAAGCATCACCCATGCCTTTGAGGTCCCTGGCGGAGAGGGGATGACCCATTTTGGGGACTACACCACAGCATCAATGTCCCTGCCCCAGGCAAGGACATAGGGCAGCTCTGCAAAATAGTAATTAAGCACTAATAATCTGTCCCTCTGATCTCTGGCATCTATTGAGCCAGGAAGGACCTAGCAAGCCCCTCTGTGTCTAATGGAAAATCCTTGGGATGCTGCCAACCCCCTCCCCCAAAAGGGGCTGGGATGCTGCCATCCCCCTTCCAAAGAGACTGGGTAAAGGGGAGAGGAAAAATTATGGCTATTTGGGATAAATCCTAGGAACTGAAGGCTGGGAGGAACGTTGGGGGACGGCCAAACCAGCCCTTCCTGAAGCAGCACCAAGCATCCCAGGGCTGGCCAGCTAAACATCACCTGAGCACATCTGAGGAAGGAGCTGTATTCAGAGGCTGAACCGAGGGGAAAATTACAGCAAGTCGGTTTGTTTTCCTTTTTCTTGGCTTTTAGCAAAATGGATGAAAACCTGGCTTTGGACTCTACTGACATCTGCCCTCTTATGAGATGTTTTGCTTCTGTTTCGGGACATCCATCTCGTCTGTCAGACCTTAGTACTTCTAATTTAGGCCAACACTACCACTGCTCTGGATCTTTTTTTTTTTCCCCATCATTCTCTCAAAATAGCCACCTCTGCATTGCCAGAGCAAAATGTTTTCTTTTGCCCACCACAGCAAGCTGGATGGAGCATTTTTGCATCCTCTCTCCCATCCCCTGCTATCCCCACCCCTATAGAAACGCAGATTTCAAATGGAAGGCAAAATTTCCATACTCCATTTCTGCTAATTCAACTTAAATTCCCACTGACTGGAATCACTGAAACCCAATTTTCCAGCACACTCGCTGTTAGCCAGCCCATTTTTTTCCCAGCTAAACTTCTCCCACCTTTATACTGGAAAAGTGGATGCTGTTGGTCCACTTTTGGAGGGAGGCAGTGAGCATCGCACCCGTGGCTGAGGTGCACTCGGAGAGGGACGCTGCTGAAATTTAGTTGAAAATATGTCCCAGACAAGTGGCATTTTCTATGCAATGGCACAAGTCACCGGGGAGTTTTCCAGTGACCTTGGGTTTTATAGAGCTGACAGCTAATCCACTGCCAGTGACAACGTCCAGCACCTGGGGATGCTACGTGGCTTTCCTCCTTAGAGGAGCCACAGCCTGTAAGGCCACAAGAAACCAAGTCCTGTTTTTGCTCTGCAGCAGAGCTATCCAGACTCCTGTAAGTTCTCTAATTTTTTTCTACCTCCCTTAGATCAACCTCCCAACATTTCAAAAGCTCAGTGCCCCAAACCCATGCTGCTGGGGACTGTCCTGAGCTTTTCCCACTGCAGCTTTGTGCTGCTCAGAGGAGCAGACTGAGACCAGGATCTGCCAAATTGATGTAAAAAATCACAATGAATGAGACAGAACGGCATAGCGATGTGGGGTGGGTTTTTTATTATTATTCAAAAGAAGACGCTGCTCAGAAACATTTGATGACATATCAAGCACATCAAGAAAGTTACTTATGGTAACAGCAGCAGGAACAAGAAGCTGCTTTGGGCAAGGGCTGTCTTTCTGGTCTTTGTAAAAGCATCTTAAACCATGACTGTGATGAAAACAAGACAGTAATCACTCTCTTCTCCTTGCTCAGGGAGACTGATGGGAGAAGTCTGCTGCTCCCACAGACAATGCAATTGTGAGATTTGCTTTGCTTAACATAATTAATACTCATAAAAGACCACAGCACTCTGGGGCTGTTTGCTAGAACAACTGTGAAGATTTTTATGGAGATATATTAGGGACATTCAGATGCTGTTTTGATGGGAGAGATGTAGAAAAATCATATATGGTTTGTTGTTTGAGAAGAGTGATGGCAATTTTTGCAACTGTATGCATTAAGGCCAGATACCTGGGTGATGACCCACATTGTGCTGTTGAACTGCACCCCTGGTATGGAGGGAATACACCTAATCCCATGCGTGGGCATTAATGCACACCTGCTACGTCATGCAACACTACCCAAGGGTGTGAGATTGAGTCCTCTCAGGACTCAGTGGCACGGTGGTGCTTTAAAGAAACTCAAAAGCCCCCCAGTCTGACGCTCCCTATCACACTGGAAAAAAATCATGGCCCAACCACAAGAGGAGCAGCCATCCTATCTCACGAGCAAACTGCATCTTCTGCACGGTCCCCACCACTGCTCTATGGGGATGGGGAGGAAAACACATGAATTCAAGAGCACCCTGCACAGACGCTGAGTTAAAGCTGGAAGTAGCAGGAGTTTGATGCTCTCCAACACCACGAGCATGCAGCGTGGAGTTTAATGCTCTCCGATGCCATGAGCATGCAGCGTGGGGTTTGATGCTCTCCAACGCCATGAGCATGCAGCATCATGTGATGCTCTGGAGTTGCTCGGTGCTGAACACCAGTCCGGCTCCTGGGGGCTGCAGGCTGCTCCCAGTTCCTTCTCGGGTGGGTTCTACTGAACTCAATGGCTTTGCCCGTGGCTTATAGCAGCTCTGAATTTAGCTCCATGTGTGCAAAGAAGCAATAAAAGGAAAAAAAAATGTTAAGCACCGCAAGCAAGCACGAATCACTTCAGGCCAACTGCGATATTCAGATTTGCCCTGAATAGCATCTTGCACCAGACAAAGCTCATTGCCTTCACTGGACCTTCTCATGGTAAAACATCCAATTTCAGCAAGAAGCAGTATTTTCCTCTTAGTTAAATATTTTCCGACGATAATCCTGTGTCTCCCGTCACTCCTTTAAGAGCCTCCCCATCCTTTTAGGAAATATTAAAGCTGACTCCAAGAGAATTTAGCTTATTCAGTCAATGGATAACATTGTGAGGGAGAGAGGTGCTGATGGCTACACTTATCTACCTTGCACCAGTAGTTTAGATAGTTGCTAAATAGCAACTCAATTTAGCCAGCCATCCCTCAGGCTCCCACGTGATGTGCCCCACAATTAAAGTTGCAAGGGATAAGCAGAAGATGGTGGTGTTTCCTGACAGTATTTAGGAATGGATACAGCCTGAAAACATCCCCATGGACGCTCATTCAGCTGAATGAGTCTTGACAACTTTGCTTTTGGAGCTCGACCACAAATGCAACAGAGCATAGCAATTTACTGCTGGCAAGCTGCACCAAACTGGGGGAGCCATTTCTAGTGAACGTGGCCGGATGTCCTCTCAGTGGGAAGGTGGATTTTTCTTTGCATGTCTTCATGAACCATGGTCTGCAGCATGACCATCCCATGCCATAGCCATGTGGCCTCCAGTGCTGGCGTCTGGCACTCCCAGCATCGCTCGGTTGAAAAAACCACTCATAAAGCAAGGACCAGGTGAGGATTACACCCTGGAACCCACGCAAGGATGCTCATGGACAACCCTCCGACAGAGAAAGAGGCAAAACACAGCAGAAATACAAATGACCCGCTCTGGTGCAGAAGGCAGAAACCGCTGGCTGCCTGCACCTTGAGACTTTTTCCATGTCCAGGCTGAACTCTGCGCTCAGGGGGAAGAAAAAACAGCATCTTGTTTTTAATGACAGCCCCCTGTTTCTGGAGGTTAACACAGCTCCTCTGTGCTGATCCTGCAGGATCTTTTCAAATGTTCATTTAGCTCTGTCAACGCTATTTATGTGATCACTTCAGATTGCAAGAAAAGACCTCAATTTGTGGCTTTAATTAATGAGTCGAGAAGGGAAGAAGCCTTGTTTTCACCGCCTGGTACCAAGACTGCCTGCCCCCCTCTCCCTGAGGGGAGGAGAAGGCAGCAGGTGAAGCCGGAGGTGAGACATAAAGAAGTCAGCTGCCGATGCTGAGCTTTGCCTTATTGAAAATTAAATTTGGTGATGCTCTGCGGGTGGGGGAGGGGGCGGCTGAAAACACCACCAAAAGATAACAGCCCTGGAGCTCTTTTGTGTTAGAAAGAGGCTGAAGATGAAGGTCCTGGCTCAAAGCACCGCTGAAGCCTGAGGGTACACTAGAAATGGGGCTGCCATGACTGTGGCATGTGGGGGGGTGAGTTTACACCCTGATAACGCCCAGGTCTAACACCTGGTCTGTGGCTGGCTGATTCTTGTTGGTGGCAGGAGGGAAGGGAGTACGCTGTGGCTCTGCCTCCTCCCTGCTCCTGGAGGTGATGTCCGTGTTCCCCAGGCTACAGAGGACACAGCTCTTTGCAGATCATAGGGCATCTATTCATCCCACGCATTCCCAATACATACACCAGGTGAAAATACCCCCCTGGACTCCTAAGTTCATCGCCACCAAGCCTTCACAAAGACTCCTGCGGGGCTGGAAACAGGACTGTTTCAGGTCAGTGTCCCCACCCAGATCCCAGCAAGACTTTGAAAGCCCCTTTCCAGCCCGCTCACCCTCTCCAGCAGCAGACAAGCTCTCTTAAGCTGCCTGCACCCAAAGACAGACACTGCAGCAATGCCTCAGCCACCACCCCCAAAAAAATCTGGATGCTGCTCTGTCTTTGGGAGGGACTGGGAGCCAAGTCCACCAAACCGCATCAGCCTCAGCGCCGCAAATTAAAAATCCCTAGAGTGGGCAGGTGGGGAATGCTGGAGGCGTCAGTCTTCACCGCCGTAAGCAAAACACTTTGCAGAGCCATCTGCCACCCCAAATGCTAATATCGGCTGCACGTCTCAGCTTGGAAGTGCTGTGTGCTGGAGCACGTCAATGTTTTTAGCGTGGGTAGGTGAAAGTTGGTCACCAGCACAAACAAGCCATCATCTGCTAATCCCCCCCGGCGCCGCCGCAGACCCGTTGGATGGCAATCACATCCTGCGGGTATAAGGAAGCCCTACCCAGCGTGGCGGCTGCCAGGAAGGTGGCGTCTCCATCTGGCAGGCAGGGGGGCCCCGTCTCGCACTGGGGTGGGTGGCGAACGGAGGGGAGGATGGCAAAAGCGGCACCGTTTTTTTGGCAACAGGCCCACGAGTGAGTGGATGCCGGGATGAAATCGCTGTGGGTTTCATCCCACCCTCCCCCATGAGTTGAGGGGTGAAAACCAAGGCAGGCACAGAAAGCTTTGGGGAGGAGGTGCAAGCTAGCACAGGGCTAGCAGTGCCCCCAGCAGCCCCCCGGCCCCTCTGCCATTCAAAGGCTCAGGAATTCCGCTGTGCCTCTTTTTTTTTTGTTGCTGTTGATGTTTTAAAATCCAAAAAGCAAGCCTGGCACAGACCTGAAGTATGTAGGTATGTATGTGTATGTCTATATACATGCAAGCAAAGCCAAGGAAGTTTGAAAGATACATTTCCCACAGCCTTTTTTTTGTTGTTCATTTGCTTTCAGCCAGTGTTTTCCTAGAAGGACAGGAGGTTTGCGCAAGTTTTCCCACCAAATCTCAACCTACTCTGGTCTTCATTCACCAGCACAGGCAGTATTTGCTTATCTGTAAAGAGCTCCCAGCGAGGTGGATATGTCACTCCTGTCCTCTCTGCTGATAGGAACCACATGCAATAATGGACCAAGTGATGTTTCTGTGACCAGGCCACCTTCTGCCTGGGATGTTCCACTTTTAGGCAGAGTATCGCATGATGATAGCTTTTAGCCGTGGTAGCACGTGTCACCTCCTTGAGGTGACCCCATGGTGGAAGGTTCACTCTTCCTTTGCCACCTTGTCCAGCCAGCCATGGAGAGATGGCACCTCCAATAAATTCCCCAAATTTCACTCTCTTGTCTACAATATTGCAAAATGAGAGCCTTTTCTTTCTTTATTTGGGGACAAACCCTGCTGGCTCTGGCTAAAACCTCCTTGGAGTCAACTGGTAGTATCTCCTGGCCATCCATGAGCTTTCAATCTTGCGCACTGTTGCCCCAAAGAATTAATCTCCTCCGAAGCTGATCTGCACCTCTTTTCCATCGTTCCTGCATATTTCACTCCTCACAAGATGATGATAACAGCCCTTCTCAAGCACTGCCTATTTACATGAGATATTTTTCCAGCCGTAACTCATATTGCTGGGTGCCTGAAGATGCCTAAAAGTTATTTAATCTCTGCATTAAAATATATATATATCTGCAGTATCCTTCTCCAATCTAAATCCAAGTTGCTTGCTCTAAGCAAGCCCCTGCATCATTAAAAGGAGTGCATTAAAAAGGCGAGACCAAGCTGAAAAGCTAAATTCAGGGCAACAGGAGCCTTTCCACTGACTTTCACCAGCAATGAAGCCAGCACAATAAATGAGATAAAACACACCTGGAGCTCTCAGCCAGCCCAGCGGGACAGGGATCTCCTGGTGGCCCCACATCACCTTCTGGTTCTCCACATGCAGAGGTGTTCACATCATCCCGGCTTTGCTCAGACAACCCCAAGCATCCGCTGCCTTGGAGTCTAATGAATGCAGGGGGCCCACTCAAGTTCCCTAAATTATGACCTGGCTCCCAGTGACACAGACTGATTTAATTCTTGCTGCTTTGCACCGTGGTTAGAAAATTACCGATAGCTCGTTATCTGTCTTAATCAGGAGCAGCAAATAAATGAGGGACAGGGAGACATCCAGAAGGGAATACACCACATTACTCCTCCTTATTGATAGCACAGTTACTTAATTTGATGTGGAGACATAACTTCAGGCATCACTAAATACTGGAGCAGGAATGTTTTGGTGCAAGGAAGATCTATGGGTGCAATTTAAAAGCAGTCTGTTTAGGAGCGGTGACGTCTACCAGCGCCGATACAGATCTGAGCTGTGCGGACAGACTTGAGATTATCACTCAGCAAGTTAAATAAAGACAGTGGCTCTTTGACAGTTAAAAAGCACCACCCGAAAATTGCAGCCCTGCTTCCCTCTTCCTCTATGTTGCGTGTGGGATGAGCACAATGGTGGAGGACCAAGCCCAAGGTTGATCGTCACCTCCAACGTGCCCATCCCCGGGCAGCGCCATCCTTTGCTTTCTGACACACAGCACTGCCCGCGCCGGGGCAGCAGCAAAGCTCTAGATTAGACATTTGGCACGGCTCGCTGTGGGGAAGGCAGCATGGAGATGATGGAGAAAAACGCGTGTTCAGCGCAGGCATCTGCAGAAAACAGATCAGCCGCAAGCGATGCCAACTGCGAGCAGGTACAAGGGGATGCCAAACTGGGCAGTTCCCAGGGTTAAAGCCCAGAAGGAGCAGAACTTCTCTTCCACCAGGAATATTGTGGATTGAGATATGATAATAAACTACTGGGAGTCTCAACCATGAGAATGAATCTTTTTATCAGTTTTTAAGAACCCAAGACTAGTGCAGATAATCTAATAAACCTCATCTGGGCATGCTAAAGAAAATAGGGCAAGAGGTACATTTCCTGCTGCTTTAGATTAAGGGTATTTGCCTCATTGTATGGGAATTTCACCCAAGCCTGTGCATCCAGCCTCTCTGTTTCTGATCCCAAGTGCACCGAAACCAAAGCTGGGAGCACATCTGAGTGCACTTCGAATTCCCTGAAAAACCTCCACCCCTGTTTCCCCATTTTACTGGGTTTCTAAGCCAGTGGTGGGTTATGGACTGTTGACCAGCAGGGTTAGGCATTATTGCAGTGAAAATTAATAGCTAATATAAATTATTATGCATTGTATATTAGCTATTAATTTGCACAATCATTTACCCACTCTGCTGATTGAATAATACACCCAAATTGAGGGCAGCATTGAAGCTGAACCACTGCCACCAAAGTCACGGAGGAGCCGACGCATGGTGTGTATCAGGATCAGCTCTCAAACAGCAGAAAAGCAAATTGCAAGGCTACAGACCTAGCCTTAAATATAAGGTCTTCCCCCCCCTCTTTTAATATAAAATGCAGGTTGGCATTTTCAAAGTCACCTATGGGATTTGCACACCAAATTCCTCTTCATTTTAAAAGGAGCTACGTGTGCAAACCTTAATCAGCACTGAAAATTTTAGCTTATGGTAAAAAAAATGCACAGGCAAGGTGCTCAGCATTGCACAGGCACCTACTGTGCATATAAATCAGCTTTTTTGAATCAGATTTTTCACAGTGTACATTCAAGGTTGAAGAAGGAAAACAGTAACACCTCAAAGACAGCAATAACCATCTATTAAGTGAGAAATGCATGTTTCAACATTTACCTGACCAAACGAAAAGGATTAGCTCTTAAAAATCTCTTTGCAGACAGCATAAAGCTTTGGGAGAATACCATGGATTTTTTAAAAAATATAGGTAGATTTTAATTGCAGGCAATGAAAGCTACTCCTAGGTCATTATAACCTTTCAGGTAAGTAATAGGCTTTTAAAAACTTGTCTAGATAGATATTTCCCAAAATGAACTCCAACAGTGCTGAAGGTACATTAATTCTTTTAATGGTTCAAACATGGCAAATAAGGTGAGGGTTTTTTTTTTTTGTGGCTGGTATAAAATAGGTCATTTTAAAAGAAATCAATTAATAACACTACTATTAAAATACCGCATCAGCTAACAATGTTACCAGTAAAATCAACAGCCAAAGGGAGGAAAAGTTGAACCTTCCAGAGACTAAACCTTTAAGTGAAGAAATATATGTCCAGAGGGCATATATATAACATGCCGTTGCGTTTCTGCTGCCTTCACCTTGCCAGCTTTGGTACTGAGACCAGCCACGGGACAACGCGTGCTGTGGAACAGGCTCTGTTCAGGTGACCATGCCCTTACAGCTGCTATTTCCCAGGTTACCCGAGAAAGGAACTGGGATGCAGAGTGGCAAAACTGGCCAGGGACTTGGCTGGATGTTCATCCTGCCCACTGCAACAGTGCTGGGGGACCTCCCAAGGCACCTTCCTCGGACATCGCCAGGGAGCAGCAGCTCCAGCAGGCAGCAACAGCTCCTTGTCCATGCAGACATGAAGGGAAACCCTTATCTAGGGAAGTAAGTGGCAAAACAGCCCTCGATTGCCAAAGTACCAGGTCTTTGCTCTCTGCTTGGGTATCTCCATTCAAAGGCGAAGGTTAACAACAAAAGAATAACAACTGGGACTTTTTCTCTAGGTCTTCTGAGCTTTTAGCCAACTTATTCACCTCTTGGTTGTGCTCAGTGTGAAAATGTAATGATTTTTATGGCCCATTTTAACATTTTTATGTCTTCTTTCTTCGGAAAAAACCCCCACATTTGGTGTAAGAATTAAAACAGTATTTCATCCTTAACTGCAATCACAGATGATGTATGGAAGAGAGCTGGCTGCACATCAACTCAATATAAAGCCAGAATTGAATCTAACTTGGTCACTACAGCTGTGCATGATGTTTTATGGGGTGGGTTTTTTTCATATCAGTCATAAATGAAGTGGAAACCATGACTGGTCTGATTTTGTATAAAACATGAGGAAAAAAATGCAAAATGAGGGGAAAAAAAGGAACCAGGATTACTATATATTTATCTGAGTTAGGCATTTAGATGTGCAGTCTACTGAAAACCCAACCCACCGTTGGATAATGAAACTGCAACGGTTAATGCACGATGACAGTCGCACCACTACGCACATTAGTCACGGCAACGGTTGCCTGTTCATTTGAGTAAACCTCTGCGCAAACTCCTTGCTGAGTGGCAGAAGGGTTTCTTCAGCTGCGGGAAACCACACACAGGACGAACCTTCAGCTCCTGTCTGAAGAACAGAGCTTCATCGCAATCCAGATGACTGTGGGAATGTGTCAATTGGTAGAAAAATGCCTTTATGCCTTTCCACTGGTGTGAGATGATATGTGACGCTTTGAGAGCATCAGCACAGTCCCATTTTTTTTTTCCACCTGGCGACAGCTTTTTCTGATGAAGGTTTTGAACATGGGATCGTGTTAGAAATGGGACTTCAAAGCAAAGTAAAACTTTTCATGTAAGAAGAAAGCTGCTGCTGAAACCATTGCTTTCTACTCCAGGCTCGTGTTTCAGCTGTTGGGTTTTCTGCTGGCAGTTTTGAGCAGAACCCAATTTTCGCTCTTTGTGTAACACAGCAAGCCCATCTCCTGCCGTCTTCAGCACCGTTCCCCAGCCTCCTGGCCTCCATGGTCTTCACCACCATTCCCATCATCCTGGCCTCCATGACGACGGACACAGAAATGACTGGCCATGGGCAGGCAAGACCCAAGTGAAAGGTGAATTTAATGAACATGTATGTGTATACAAACTAGACGTCTAAGTCAGTCACCAAAGGTTCCCTTTCCAGTCGAAGGATAGACTCTTCTGGAGGGCACTTAAGAGAGCCAAGTGGCATTGGCCTTTGGGTTTGCCTTTTTTTCACCCTTATAAACTTGCTAAATGTATAATCCCACCCCAACCTTCAGGTCAGGCTGCAGTGGCAGAGCTCCCAGTTCTATGCCCATCTGTACAAATGGTTGATTACCCAGAGAAAGGGAATAACCACAATGGTAGAAACATAATTTCTTAATTTGTTTGGGGAATTTAATCACCTGGCTGGGACATGGAAAAAGAAATGTGAGAAAACACGTCCCCTTCGACCCCACCCCAAGCAACTGATAAGCTTGCTGTTGGAGAGACAAGACACGGTGCTGCTGTGCCAAAATCTGCAGCTCCTGATGAAACTGAAGGCGGAGGAAGGGGCAGGGCAGGACGGATGGAGCTCGAGGGCACCCACAGGGAGAGCAAACCACTGCAAGGACGGGCACACCTTGGTCTGATGGACAGATCGAGACATGCAGAGGTTGGTGCTTCTGGAATAAACAGGCTCCAAAACCTGCTGCTGGGACCTACCCTGATTTCTCCAACAGCTGCAGAAGCAGCTTTAATCTATGTTTTGTCCCCAGATTTTGCTCTTCTGAGGGTCCATTATGCTACCTGAATTTAATGGTATCCATGGCAGTTGCACAATGCTTTCTGATGGTGCGTGCAAAGAGTCAGGTTGCTAATAAAAATAAAATGAGTGGTGCTGGTTTTGCATGTGAATAGTTGCATTTAACGAAATCATCAAATGGAAAAGGATCGTCCTTTCCTTTGCTAATAATTCTAGGTGCCACTACAAAATGCATTACCGCAATCTATGTGGGCTTTTATATTCGAGCAGATGCCATGTGATATTATGCTGATGTGCCAGGACAGGATAGTTATTTTGCACTGTAAGGTAGCAGCTAGGAATGATGAAAGGCTGGGGAAAATTTATGGTGGGTATATGTGATTCTGCATCCCTCCCCCCCCAAATTTTCAGAATGCTTCATTACCCCTCATTCTGCTGGTCTGTTTTTATTACTTAATTACTGGATAAAACTATTACTCACTCTCTGGTCTAGGTGGCACCACTGTATTCAAATGGCTCACAACCCAGAGCCTGTCACCATCACAGCATCCCTGCGGGGCAGAAAAGTGCACAGGGGAAACTGAGGCACGGAGGCAGTGCCCTGCTTGAGAGGCCATGGGTTATTAAAACTAAACCCACAGCAGAAGCACTAAGCACTGTACTGACCTGACGTGCAGCCCTTAAATTTTTGTCTCTTGTTGGAGGTCTACAAGCTTTGGTGTTTGGTTATGGGGCCTTTTGTAGTGGCACAAAGACGTGCGACGACGGTGCTCCTGGCCCAGGTAGAGGTGGAGAGAGCAGGCCAGCTTTGAGGACCCCCACCCCTGTTCCACCTCCTGTAGACAGACAGCGCCCAAAAAACCCAACAGATTCATCCCACTGATGTGTAGCTGTGGGTTTACTGGGGAAATTAAACCAGTTGTCGCCCCCTTTCCCTTATATTTGCAGTACAGGGCACAGTACTCAGCTGTGTGATGGGGACAGCCCAGGCCATCCCATGTAGCAGCCCAGTTGCTCCTGGTGAAGGAAGCACTCAGGTCACTCTCTCCCCTTCAGCCAACAACTATTTTTAACAAAACTTGTAGGAACATGACAGGTTTGAGGCTGTAAACTGCGTTCTCAAATGTGATGGAAATTGGTTCAGACCGTATTGGCAGGGGGAAGGAACTGTGGGACAGAGCGGCAAAGTGATGGACAATGACTTCCAAATGCAATCCCCCATTTCTGAGTGTTTTCACACTCTTTAGCAAGTATTCCCTGCCTTGTTCTTCCTGCATTCATTTTTGTCGTTTAGAAATTTTTTTAAAGCCAGAAGGGGGATTTAGACATTAGAACAACTACTGACCTGATACAAGTTAATGATTTTATAAAATGCCTAAAAAAATGCTTTACTTTAAAAGATTGATGTTTCCTATTGCATTTTTTCAATGCCAATTAATTACTTAATTCATTAGCAATGTAACACAAGAATAGTCTTTGAAAATCCGGTGCTTTGTGTAGATGCCTTTAATTATGGGTAATTAAATACTGTGGAAGAACCTGATTATACCTCTGAGCACTTTCTGGAAAATGAAACATGCTCTTGTACTCTTGAATGCATGTAACAAAAGCTGAGCTCAAGAACTACACACAGGAAAAGGGAAAAAAAAGCACACCAAAATCCAGACCAGCCCCTAACCCCCAACTAAAGGAGGGTAGAAATTCCTGGGGAAGCGCGAGGGCTTTGTGCACACCCTGCCTGGTTGACTTCTCCGCACGGGGTTGCACACAGTCCCTGCCTTGTTGGGGACACAAGCGGAAGCCCAAGCAAGCTCAACAAGTTGCCGCTGCAGCCAGCAAGCAAACACAGGCTCAGGGTAACGCGATGTTAACGCTTGCTGAAGTTGGGAACAGATTTCCAGATGGTCCTTTGTACGTATGGCTGCAATAGCCAAAACTGCTAAAAAGAGCAAAGCACTCTCCAAATGAAATCAGGGTTGACCTTGGAAGATGAAAACTTGCCAGCACCAGAAGTTACTCTATTAGTTTGGCTTTGCATTCCTTCCTCTCCCCCCCCCACTTTTTTAAAAAAAATTTCTCCTCTTTATTCCTCCACAACGTTCGCAGTGAGAAAGTCGGCATCCAGAGGGCTATAATAACCAGTGTCGCTGTCGCAGAAAGGGTTTTAATCTCAGAAGCCAGCCAGGGAAATGTTTGTTTTGAAGACAGCATCGCCCCAGTGCTTTCAAGACAGATCCCCTCCCTACCGCAGCTGAGTTCCTGCAGTAGGCCCAAGGAGGTTTATTTTTGGCTCTTTTTGTACTCGCCGGAAAAAAGTGGGGGGAAAAGGAGCAGCACCGGCGTCTCAATAAAGCCAATTTGTGCTGTCATGCCAGGCACCCTCGCCACATACACCCTCCCTTCCTCTTCCCTCCGGCATCTTATTTATACCACGGCCAATTCCTCCCGGCATTCCTGCCCCTCCTGCGCCCTCTGCAACCCATTTCCTTCTGCCTTAATTAAAAGCCACCGATTGCAGTGCCAAGTGATAAAATGAGGCCGGGGGCTTTTCGTTGCTAGCGGCCGGTCCCGCTTGGCTGGCTGGGAGCTGACTTTTGCGGCTGGGCAGCCTGACCCAACTCCCTAATGAATGGCAGGTTATCAACGTGCCGAGCACATATGCTGCAGAACTGGGCTGTTAGGCACTGTATTGCAAGCAAGCCATCAGCCAGCGAGACTAAATACTGACAGAGAGCACAGGCCAGGGCTGGGTTAATCTCCAGTGGATGCTTTTGAGAGCAAACAGCATCTATTTATCCCCCCCAACTCTTATTTTGCTTCCTTCTTCTTTGGGCTACGAAGTGATTGCCAAACCCAGTGAATAAACTCTGTCGTCTTTATTGAAGGTATTTCTCAGCTGGAAAGTTTTGTGACAAAAATCAGGGTCCTGTGAAACCTCAGGGGCAGGGTGACACAAGGGGGAGACATACATAGGCTTCACATCAGCTCTGTTTGGTCTGGAGCAACAAAAAGAGGGAAAATCTCACCCCTAATATGTGGGCTGCCTGTCTGCGTTAAGAAGTCAAATCAACTGGAGCTCTGTGGCTGCCCATGTCCAAGTGCTGGGGTGTTGCTCTGCCCCAGAGATTGCCTCCTGGGGTGCACAGCCAAAATCCTCAACAGAGGCAGCTGATTTCAGCTGAGAAATGTAGAAACTCAGCGACTGGAGGGTGAAACGCACAACTAGACACTACAGTGACTCGGATGTGTTATCGATGCCACCCAGGGACGTGGTGCCTACATCAATTGTCAGGATTGCCTACCCGACGTTGCCAGAAAGGCTCCCTCCTACAGGCAAGGGGTTAGAGACTCACTGCTAGCCCCTCGCCAAGAGGTTACCTCCTCCCAACGTGACGGCAGTGGGGGTAACGCTGAAAGACAGGGGTGTAGCAGACCCCACAAAGATGGCAACAACGCCTTATTAAAAGGTGCCATTACTAAAAGGACATTAAAAGGTGCCATGCCTGCAAGCACCACCAGACTCACTGCCGCTTTGACTTTACCAGTTGGGAAAGTTTTGGACATAATGAACTTATGTGGGGGATTTTTTTTTTTTTTTTTTCCCCAACAGATTAGTGGAAAACAGAAAGCCAATGATATCATAGAATCATAGAATCATAGAATTGTTAAGGTTGGAAAAGACCCTTAAGATCATCAGGTCCAACCGTTAACCTACCACTGCCAAGTCCACCACTAAACCATGTCCTCAAGTACTGCATCTACCCATCTTTTAAATACCTCCAGGGATGGGGACTCAACCACTTCCCTGGGCAGCCTGTGCCAGTGCCTGACTACTCTTTCAGTAAAGAAGTTTTTCCTAATATCCAACCTAAACTTTCCCTGGCGCAGCTTGAGGCCATTTCCTCTCGTCCTATCACTTGTTACTGGGGTGAAGAGACCGACCCCACCTCTCTACAACCTCCTTTCAGGTAGTTGTAGAGAGCAATAAGGTCTCCCCTCAGCCTCCTCTTCTCCAACCTAAACAACCCCAGCTCCCTCAGCCGCTCCTCATAAGACTTATTCTCTAGACCCTTCACCAACGTCGTTGCCCTTCTCTGGACACGCTCCAGCACCTCGATGTCCTTCTTGAAGTGAGGGGCCCAAAACCGAACACAGTACTCGAGGTGCGGCCTCACCAGTGCCGAATACAGGGGCACTATCACCTCCCTGGTCCTGCTGGCCACGCTATTCCTGATACAAGCCAGGATGCCATTGGCCCTCTTGGCCACCTGGGCACACTGCTGGCTCATGTTCAGGCGGCTGTCAACCATCACCCCCAGGTCCTTTTCAGCCAGGCTGCTTTCCAGCCACTCCTCCCCAAGCCGGTAGCGTTGCCTGGGGTTATGACCGAAGTGCAGGACCTGGCACTTGGCCTTGTTGAACCTCATACAGTTGGCCCCGGCCCAACAATCCAGCCTGTCCAGGTCCCTCTGTAGGGCCCTCCTACCCTCCAGCAGATCGACACTCCCACCCAACTTGGTGTCATCTGCAAACTTACTGAGGGTGCACTCAATCCCCTCATCCAGATCATCGATAAAGATATTAAACAGGACCGGTCCCAACACTGAGCTTTGGGGAACACCACTCGTGACCGGTCGCCAACTGGATTTGGCTCCATTCACCACAACTCTCTGGGCTCGGCCGTCCAGCCAGTTTTTAACCCAGCTCAGAGTGCACTTGTCCAAGCCGTGAGCAGCCAGCTTGTGCAGGAGGATGCTGTGGGAGACAGTGTCAAAGGCCTTACTGAAGTCCAAGTCGACAACATCCACAGCCTTCCCCTCATCCACTAAGCAGGATATGTAGCCCCTTTGCTGACCCCCACAGCAGGGACGTGCCTATTAATGCATACAGTGACGGATAACCATAGGGTTGGCCCCACCTAGGAGTCTATATTCAACCAGCACATGCAATACCTGGTTTACTGCAGACTTTCCTGTGCCAACGTTTCGTGTACAAGAGCAGGCCGTGCCTAGAAAGCCCAATCCTCCATTGGGAGGACAAAATGCACTGATTTCCTTGATGCACCTTGAGCATCACCTTCACATCTGGCAAATACTATTCCAACAAGAGAAAGCTTTCCCACACCACTCTGAAACCCCGGCACATCCACAGGGATGCCGTTTGCTGGGTGCTGGCTGTCCCAGCCGGTCTGGCGGTTCCTATCAGCATCCCACGTGAACCTGCCAAGCGCGGTCACTACCGCTGCTCCCCATTAGCCAGCAGTCTCCTCTAATCTCATCTCTGGCTACAGGATAGCCACAACACTTTGTTTAACTCACAGTTAGGAGAGGAGCTTCTTGCTTGATCACATGTGAACTCAAAGAGGGAGAGTGCAGGCAGTGCTTCCCTGAGACGGAGAAAACAAGTAGGGGAGAAGGGGCAATGCAAACGGCAAAAACACTACTGCTGCAACACAGGAGCAAGAAGTCTTGAGTTTTGTTGCTGGGGGCTTATAATCCCCTCCTTTGAGGCCATGCCCCTTCCATCACTGCTCCTTGAGCCTTTAGATCCACAGATACAAGTCAGGCTGAATATATAAAGAAAAGCTATCACCTTTATTTCACTGGTTGACCCACCTGGGAAACCCAAGCGACCATTTGGGCAGGAAAGTCCTTAAAGTAGAAGTGAAACTATTCAAGAAGGGGCTCTGGGAAATTCACACTGAGCATCGGGACAGCTGAACCAAGCACAGCCCCTCTGTGTTTCTCAGTACTTTACTCAGATTTTGGCAAGATCTTTTTGGCAAAAAATGGCAGCAAACCAAAGGAGGCAGAGCAGCAACATAGGGGGTGTGTGCAGACCCTCCTAGCCCAGACAAGCAAGCTCCCTTCACAGATAAATGCACCCAGGAGGACGGCTGGCTGTAACTTCACTGTTGGTCCCAAGGGGCAATGCCGCTTCATAAGGGCGACGGCAGCAGTGTCCCCTGACTCGGAGGGCACGAGGCCAGCTTACATGGGTGCAGGCACTGGCCCTGGCTATTTTTTGCTTGTAACAACTTCATTATTGAACTGTTAGGACAAATGAGAGAGGGAGGCAAAGCCTCAGCTGCTGAAAAAGCACGGGTGTTTCCCTTGGAGCAAGGCAGCCAGGCCAGTTTACACCAGTCTTAGGAACTGGACCACTGTTTGTATTTGTACTCTAGGGGGGCACAAATGTAGCCAAGAAAAAACATGGTTTCTGTGCAAAACATAGCAAATATATCTAATTGTTACTATTGTGGACAGGTTTCCATTTTTAATCACAGTTTTCCAAGTCCTTAATAATTACTGTTTGACATTTCCTGTAATACATTTCTTTTTTGTTTGACACAGCTTGAGAAGTAACCAGAACTTCTCTCTCGCCACTCTCCCTGTAGCACGGTGAAGGCACCAGAGCCTCACAAGCATCAACCGCGGCCTGTCAAACAGAAGCAAGCTAAATTCATTCATTAATAGCTGGCAGCCACTGCCTTGATCCATAACCCGGCGGGCAGGCCTGCGACTGCCGTGCCGTCAGGAAGGGGCCGGTGCCCACACCGCCCACGCGACTGCTGGCTTCTGCTTCCCGGGAGATAAGGGATGATGCATCAGATGCTGCTGCGGACCCGGTTCAGATGAATAATCCTCATGCAGGAGTCCCTTGGACATCAGCGGTGGCTGCGATGAGTCAGAGATCAGAGAACGAGGCTTTTCTGGAAGGAACACCCAACACTGGCTCGGCCCTCATGAAATCAGAGACTTTGAATTGCAAACTGAGCTGGCTTGGCACTGCAACGCTGTGTGTCGGCTGCAGCGCGTTCCCCAGCCTCTGCTCAGACGCAGCCCGAGGAGCTGACGGGTGCATTATTTACTCCCCGTTTTTTGTAGTCATTTCTGTATGTGGTGAGAACTGAGAGGGGACGGCACGAAAGCACGCCGATATTTTGGTTCACAAGACAGAAACCAGGCAAATGCACTGACCCCAGCTAATGAGACTCAGGAGTACCGAAGCAATACTGAACGAGGGCTCTTCCATCCGCGCCTCCTGACATTTCCCAGGCATTTCAATCAGATGAGAAAGTGCAATTCAAGGTGCTATTTTGCAAATAGCAAAGCCTGCGGGCCTGATCCTGCAAGGTGCGGAGGGTTTCCTGAGAAGCGCTGGGTGCCTGCAGCCCTCTCCAGCCAGGTGTGGAAGGTGGTGGCCCCAAAAGCATCTAACCCCAGAGGAGTATTTTAATCCCGTCCTGGACCTGACTACTTACCCAGGCGAGGGCGAGAGCCGAGCAGGAAGGACGTTTCCCATCGCAGTCGGAGCTATCTCTGCTATTCCTCTCCCACGCAAAAGAGGAGGAAAAGTCGAAGTCGCAAGCACTTTTTGGGTTTAATAAAATCAGAGCAGGTTGTCTGAAATAATTCATTTGGCAAAAAGCCCCTTCCTTTCTGTCCTCCCTATTTGAAATGTTCCAAATTATAAAGGATCTAGATTTTTATCTAGATCCAAAACCATGTCACCCCCTCTACCCTCCCAGATTTCAGTCAGTTCTTTTTGAAAGCATTAAAATGGGGCATCTGATCATTTCAAGGTTTTTTCCCCAACCTTTTTTAATGTACAAACAGTGAGTTTGCTATAATTGGCCTTTTTCCCGGGCACATTTCAGTGAGTCAGCATTTTCTGACCAACATATTCCCATCTTCTTCAAATACGCTCAACTGGCTGCAGTGAAAAACGTCTGAGCTTTGAAAGGTCAGGGAGAACTTTGTGTGCTTATCTTCAGACAGACCCATTTCTCTCAATAGATCCCTGTTCAGGACATCAGTACTTTTCTTTTTGGTACATCAGCTCCTGCTCCATTTATTCTAACAAACATGAGCTTCCCTACCACCACCAAACTCCTGGCACATAACATTTCAACTGGGACAAAAATATGGCTTACTTTATGTAAAATGAGTTATACTGGTTTACATCAGTTGTGGGACTGGTCCAAATCTAGTTTTTTTTCTTAAAACTACTCACTGAATTCCTTGTGGCAATTGTGATTTCAGAAATGGATACAAATGGAATACGTATGTCCTAGAGCCTACCTGGAAAGAATAAACCTGGGGAGCCTCCATGCACAAGAAATACAATATTGGGCACATGGTGTAGAATACGTGTGACGAGGATGTAGGAGCTCCGGGATACCTAAGGGGGGCTTTGATTGCCTTTCCACCTTCTTAGGAGATGAAATCTAACTTGCAGTTGACATCTTTTGTGCAAGAATAAGGTTAAATCATATATACGATTAGATCACACACATCCTGAGTGCATCACAGATGGGGTAGATTTCACTGGAACTCTTTGTTAGACAGGACTGACAATCTGTGCTGTTTTCCATGCTGTTTTGAAGGGTTTTTAGCCTGATTTTTTGAGTTTCTAATATGGGCAAATTCTGATTTTTATGGTTTTAAGTTTCAAGAACTTGCGTACAAAAAGAAATGATAAGGAATACAGGCACACCTACCCAGGGTTGCTAAGAGTGACCGTGTTTTGCAATGAGACCCACCTAGTACATACCTACACCCCAAAGGATGGGTTCCTTCAGTCCAGCAGAAAAGCAGTATGTCCTCAGGACACAGAAGCCAGGAGGACCATGGGGCCATCACTGTCTTTGCTAATGACCTACTGTATCACCTGGGGTGTGTCACTGCCCTCCTCCCTGGCCCCTCTCCTCCCCAGTCCCTATTTCAGGTGTGAGCTCCGCACCTCAAGTCTCTACACATGAAGTCTCCTGGTGGCTTAGTGCTTCTGGAGACAAAAATGATAAGGGGTAAGAGAGCAGTGGCAGCTTTTCTTATGGAGGGACTCAGCACACCCATACTGCTAAATAAAACAGAGCATGAGTCTCTCCTCTGGCTCTAATGCCACGTGGCAAAGACCAGCCATATCCACACTACCCAGCACTTCTCCTTGGACCTCCTCCAGACCCCAGAAGGTGCCCTCTTCCCCCTAAGACGTAATTATTTTGTGTGCATTTCTTTGGACTGCTTGAACTAGCAGGGCAGGTAGCCCTGCAGCCCAGCAGGGGTGATGGTCCCTTAGCATCAAGGGTGCCGTATGTGCCTTGGGGTTGGGGTGAAGACACGGCTGGGCAGTGGAGCGCACAAAGCTTGCTGAAACAGCACAGACTGACTGCTGTGACTTAGGTGTGCCACCCATTACAAAGTGCTGACAACCAGGGTCCCATGGGTGAGTGCTCTGCTCAGCCCTCTTTTATTTAGCTGTACCAATATGGCCAGAGGTGCAAGAAACCAAACCACACCAACCCAACCAGGTGAAGCAAAGAAAGCAACATCCTCTCCTCTTTTCCACTGGGGTTTTATTTGCTGATGACCAAGCCTAAGCTCTTCAGTCTTAGGTATGAATTCAGATCAACATTGCAGAAGGGTTTTCTAAACACAAACACAGAAAGCAAGAAATCACCCCCAACCAGCCAAGCTCTTTGCAGCCTATGCTGCAGGAATTGAGGCAAGAAAAGCCTCATGCTGCAGGAGTGATGCCCTGGCGCTGAGCTCTTAGACTGAGAGCTGAAAGCACCCGTGGAAAGTCAGAGCATGAAGACAGCTAACCAAGAGAGAGAGAGATAGGAGGGCCAAGGGGGTGGAAGGAAATGGATGCTGATGTTTATGGGCAGAAGAGCATCTCTGGACAACAGGAACTGGCAATATCTGATGGCAGTCTTGGCACTGTACCAGCCTCCAGCCTATCCTACAGGAACCTCCTCCAGGCAGCACAACTCAACCACTGTCACACAGCAGTATTGCTGCCAGGTATAAATAATGCTCTTCTACCCTCACCTGGATGTGCTGGAAGAAATTTTTGGTCCCTCTGGCAAACGGTTCCACAAAACTTGCCCTTATTTTCATTTGGCCCAGGAGATGCACTCCCTCAGCAAATCAGGGATAGAGATGAAGAAAACCGCACCTTAAAAATACTTTTGTTAGTCTTTCCAGCCAAACTGTGATTGGTGAGTTGGCAAGCATAACAGGCTAGGATGATGTGTAAACGTACGGTAATACCCAGAATGAGATTACTGCACTGATTTCCTTCGCAGAAGTGTGTAAGTGTAGAAGAGACAGAAGGCTGTGGCTGAAATGCAGGACCCTACCAAAGAAGCACAGAGGATGGAGATGTAGAAAAGGCAGAGGGAAGGAAAGGAAGCGGGAGGAGAGAACTTCTAAGTGCCCTTTTTAATTCTAAGTTTTCTCAGACTTGCTTAGCTCTAATCTTTAATTCATATTTTCATTACAGTCTCTTTGCTCTGTAAAGTCTGCATTTCATGTAAAAGGAGCAGCTCACACATCAATTATTTGACATAAGTCAACCCCTTGTTAAAGTCCTCTACTCTACATATATGTAGGCTCCAATAAAAGAAGCATTAAACATTCATTAAATTAGAAATATATGAAGACAGTGTCTGCCACTCTTCTCATACAGATATGCTTAATAATCCCAACCTTCTAGAGCAGCAGAAGCAAACCCATCTCTAATCCTTTTAGAAAGCCTGGCCATGCAAAACACCCCAGCCTCCTGCAATTTGCCTGTGAGTCACCCAGAGATATTAGCTCTTGCAGGTCACATCCTCAGCTGGAGTAAATCAGAGTAAAACAACGCTGCTGGTGTTACACCAAGTGACACGGACTCAGGATTTGGCTTCAGGCTTCTCCTGCAGCAAAATAGTTTACAGCAATGTAATTGGATAATAATGTCACTTTGGGTCTTTCAAGTTACACCAAGAATCTGATCAGGTGGGGAACAGCAACACCACGCCTGCTTCCATTTCAGTACTGCCCGGGCTGCTTGTGTTCTGCAAAAAGAACCTGGTTTCCCAACCTGAATCTAGGAACTTTTCCCCCCCAAAACCCCCAAACCCTCCCCCTCCTCTACAATATACTATCAATCATGATGATAGTGGATCTTGAATTACCACTGCCATAGGCTTGTGCACACAAATTTCAGCAACATTTTCCCAAGGGGAAACAATCACCGCTGAGCAGATGCTTCTTCATAAATATTTCTGAGTTTAAAGAGCAATGCAGACCATGTAACGTGTTTCCCACATCTCTGTGAGCTGTGACCGCTTAATGAGAACTTTGGAGCAAGTCCCATCCAACAAATGACTTCTCACAGTCCTCCCCAACCCTTCTCTTTAGGGTGCTTCTAGACATCAATTTTGAACTCTGCTGGGGTGGAAGCATGGCAACATGGTTAGGACCTGGGGTACAAATTCAGGATAGTGGCTTTCAGCTCCTGCCTGGCCTTCGGCTGTCCGACAGAGTCTTCTCCTGCCTTGTTTAATAGGTGAATTATCCTTTTCTTGCTTCCTGGGCAGAGGAAGAGACCACAAATGGTCGGGAACCATTAGCTGACCTGTAAGCGTGCAGATGAACATGTCGGGTCGAAAGGGGCTGCTGTCCTGCTGGCGCCCCACCGCAGCACTCTTTGAATTGAGCTTTTCCCAGCAGCGTCCCTGTCACTCTGACTCTACACAGTCCAGCAGCTACCGCTTTGTGTGAGCACTGAGCTGTGTGATAGAGTTAATCACATTAAGCGCTGTTCAGTTCATGTCTTTTTGTTCTCTAAAGGCTTTTCCTCTCCCTCACCTCTTTTAGTCTCTCCTTCTTCTAAACTTGAGGAGGTGGCAGATTCAACTCAGCCCTCCTTGATGCTATCCAGCACCAGGATGGCTAATTTTGGAAGGTTTAACCTCTATATACCTTTCCAAAGCTTGTCGGCATTATTAGGTGACTCTTCCAACAGCTGTGTCCACCGGGAGCAGGTCACAGTCTTGAGTCAGCAGGGCATTTAAGCATCTGAATAATCCAACTGCGTGAGATTTCCAAAAGCAATGGAGGGGCTAGCTCTTGACAGATGCTTATGTACCTAACTCTCATCAGCAAGTTTGGCATCTATGTGCCTTTAACCACTTGGCCCAAAGTGATGGAGGTGAACGAGCTCCACTGAAAATCAATTTCAGTGAAATGACTTCTTTTTTCAAGGAACAGTAAAACAAGTACTGAAGTATTTTGTCAGGTCGGTGACTGCCTGGCCCAAATATACCGCCTTGTTTTCAGTCTTGATCTTCTACCAGCTTTTAAATCAATCCTTCTTTCCTTCTGTTGGTAATCAAATCACTCCTTTAACTGAGCTAATAGGGCACCACAGTTTATGTTCCTGCTGGTAAACACAAAGAACATTAGCCAACAAACAATCAAAAATGCATCCTTTGTAGTCTCAGGAATTTTCTTTTGCATTCAACCTTCCAAAACCATTGATTTTCATAGCTGGCCACGAAGCCTCGGTGCACTGGGCTCTGCCATCGCAATGTTAAGGTGGCTTCTACAGGTTCTGCAAAAATGGAAGACGACTCCTGATTTGAGGTGGCATCTCTGGATCAGCACAGCAGCGCTAAGGAGTCAGCTGTGAAACAACTGCCAGCCCCCACGTGCGGGGCAAGCTCTGCCCGAAGAGAAGCAGGTCCGTCCTGTGACCCTTCAGCCTGCCATTTGAATGGGGGTGGTGGTGGTGGGGTCAACTGAGTACCCAAAAAGCTGGCTGGCTGCCACGAATACTTCATCCACCAAGAACGAAGGGTGATGCGGCTACGCTACGCTACCAGCTTCGGTCTCTGGGGCCTATGAAGAGGATCGTGGAGTCCAGCAAGGTCCGGTGTGGGGGATATATCTTCTTCGTGGCTGGTCACATTCAACTTGCATCTGCACAATCAATCAGCATATTGCATAGACTTTGACTGAAGGGGTTTTAACTGCAATCTTAAAATCTGGCCATTTCAGGAATTCCTGAAATAAATTAGAAGAGGAATTTTATTTAGTTGTTTTTTCTAAAGGAATTTCCCCATGGTTCCAAACCACTGTTTTCCATAAAGTAAAGGAATATGAAGTCTTCTCTTGTCCTCTTGCCACATTTTCTGTGTCATCTTTATCCTGCAACAGTTGCATATAATCAAATGGCAGACAAAACATCCTCTCCCCAAAACCTTCCTTTTTTTCCTCAAACTTTCAGTAAATTTTTTCCACACTTCATTCATTGATTTTTTTGTCACTGATCATGTTAGAAGCAGATGCCTTCCAAAACAATGACCTGGAGATTCAGTGATCCACATCTTGCAGATAAATAACAAGTTATATTTATGCAATAAAGCACAGGTAACTTAATATCCAGGCACTGGATTATTCAGCATTAAAATCTTGGCACCTTTCAAGATAGCCAATAAATTGGAACAATAGAGACCACGTGGGAAAGTTCTTTTTGTCAATATTGTTTAACAACTTGCACTGTTAATCCATTACCTTCACCTAAAATACAATAAATAATTTACATTTATATGGAGCCTTTTGTTCCCCCAAAATCCCAAGGGGTTTTGCAAAATAAACACATCGCATTGCCCCCCTAAGACAATACCTGGGCATTGATTTGGTTGTCTCCCTGATTCAGAAAGAAGAGCCCTGTTCATTGACTGCATCACCAACACCTCTTTCTGTGGCATCTAGATTCTCCTGGGAGGTCTACCCACCCGAGTGGTAATCAGTATTAACCTTGCTTAATTTAGGAAAGTAAATGAAGTTCCTGAACCAACTTTCACCCGGCGTATGGCTGGGCAGGATGAGAACAGCCTGGCCTGGGAGCTGTCTGCCCACGTCCTGGCACCAACTCCCCCTGTTGTCCACAGGGAGCTTTTCTGAAGGGACACCCCTTGGGCCCTTGGGGACTTCCAAAAATCTCCCCCTTAGAAAAAAGGCATTTCTACATGCCACTTGCTAGGAAAAGGCAGCCTCGAAGGTCAGCCCCTGGGTATCGTTCTACACAGTGGCGTGCAAAATCCACTTAGGGACAAAGGTAACACGTATTTGTTTGCTAAAGGAAAGGCTGCCCTCGGCTTCGACGGGCTGGGAAAATCCGCAGGGGTTTTCTGGGCAAAACACACTGTGTTACGGAAGAAATAGGCTGGGGTGCAGAATGCTTATTTCAAATTAACTTGAATGGAGAAATAATGAGCAGCAAGTTGATATTCTCAGTACATTAAGAAAGAAGCTTAGGTAAAATGTGGCTTTATATGCATGGAAATAAATTATTGTTTACTAACTTTTGTGCTCATGCCCTGAAAGATGAAGACACTTGTATGGAATTATTAATATTTATAGCATATTACAATAAATACCCATAAGAGCTTTGCCTGAATACATGCTATTTTACCAAGGTAAAATCTGTTGAAGGTCAAAGGGATCTTTTACTTGTGTGTAGAGCGCAGGATCAGACTCTTTTACTTTGAAATCTGTATCAACTGTGATAATTTAAAACTTTAATTAAAGAACCAGTGACGGATTATCTACAAAACGTCTTCCTGCTGCCCAGTATTTCATCACGAATGTCTCCAGAAGCCCACGCTAATGTGAGTAAGCACACTTGCCAGGAAGTATTTCATTGTGGACATGTTAGCTTTTATCTGTCTTGTTGGGTAACAAATTCTTTTGTTGAGGATTGGTGGCAACAAAAATTAAATTAAAAACAAAACCAGACCCCAAACCAGAAATTTATAATGCTTATTCTGTTCATCCCTCAAGAAAATGAAAGTGCCAAGGCAAAGTCTATTTTAGCAATTGCGTTAATGTATGTGTAAATGGGTGAAGGCGCCTTTGAAATGCTCTGAAAAGAATTTCACACTTTAGAGAGGAGAAGAAGTTAACAATTCTATTGTGGCATTTATTGGAATCTCTAAATTAATTTCTCTGACACAGCTGTGCCATAAAATCCCCCATGATGATGAATTTTTGCTAATGTCGAGATTATTTTTGGATACAATTCTGAAGGAGCACTTTGTAAAATCAGGAGAACGCGGGTCACCAGGAACCCTGCACTGCCCTTTCCTTGCCTCCACTCACCTCCAGCCTTTCCCCGAGAAGCTGCGAGGCTGCTGATTTGAAATTGCATCTGTTTTTTCTTTCATGGAGCATCAAACGGTAGACAGATGCACAAGTGGCATGAAGCTGAGCCCCCTCAGAGCAGTGGGCAAAGATCAGCATGTCGCTAACTCAGCATGGCATTGGAGGAAGGACCTCCAAGGCCACCTGGGGACTCCCTGCTGGAGCACACCTACTCACCCCCCCAGAAAGGGCACGCTGGTTTTGGCTCTGAACAAACAGCACTGGGCAAGGCAAAACGCAATGAATTTCTCCCTTTGCGTACAGCAGTAGGTGAGAGTTGTTCTGAGCTGGCAAAGAAGAGGAACCCATTTAATCTGGATCACAGATTAAACCAGATTAAGAGATGTGAGTGATCATACACTGGGGATCCCCCCCATCCCTGCACCCTGCATCCTTGCCAGACCATGTCCAAAGGGTTGAAGGAAACGTAAAGAGCAACCTCACAGTGATGTGTAAGGAAGGGCTTTAAAAATCACACATCCCAACAATAATGAGGCTCAACCCGCAGCAGTGGATGGACTTATGGGGAAGGACAAGCAGAGGTTTGGAAATGAAGAGTTCAGGGTCAGGTGAGAAGACCCAGGGGAGGTATGAATAACACCACAGAGGCATGTCTACAGCCCTGGACACAGGAGGATGGGGACCTCGTAGGGGATTTTTGCTCAGAAATGCTTTTGCATAAGCAGAGTGGATGGATGTTCTCACTGAACTGCAAGAGAACCTGGGGGCAGGAGGGACAGCACAGATGGTGGCAGCCACGAGCTTGATTTTAACAGTGATAGGCAAGTTTTAGATCCCACAGAGGAGAGAGTTAACAATAGCTGACACACTTTTGTCTGGAGAAGTCACAATGACTAGAAATAACAACTCGGGGCCATAATTCTGCGGTCTGTCACTACCAGGAAACGTGAAATCCAGTGACCTTTCATCTCCATGACAGAAATGCTGCGCAGCACCCAGAGCCATCGCCCTTAAAATCCACTCTGACAAATTGGACGATGGGACATGAAGGAGAAAACGTCCTCTCCCTCCCTCACCCCCAAATTTTAGCCTCCCCGTGAACTCCGCCTGCTCTGCGCGTAATGCTGAGCAGAGCCAGCTTTGCATGAGCTACACTGCATTTAGTAAAGCACAAGATAACAACTCTATTTCTTTTGACAATAAGGAATAAACCTCCAAAGCCACTTTTTCAGACTGCTCTTAAATGATGGTAGAGGGAGGGAAATTGACATTGGCTTTTTATGACTCTTCAGGTCAGGTATGTTAGAATCAACAGATTTTTGCATTAACCTCACTGCTTCACAGCACTTTTGCCCTTGGCAAGACATAATTAAGAAAGGCATGAAAATCTATCTGAATGTATTGAGAGGAAATTATTCTCCCGTTAATGGCAGCAATAGCTAAACAAGCAGGCAAGCCATGCTGCTAGCAGAGTGCAGCACATGATGCAGGGCTGTGTTTTAACCTAAACTGAGGGTTTTCCTTACCAAAATTTTAAGGAGTAGCTTTTGAAATGAGGATTTTCACTACATGTTGTTCTGGGGATTAACTCCCCGCCCAAACAGTTGTATCCCTTGAGCTCTTCTGTTTGCCAGTCTAAAATGATGACCACAGGGACTGAGGCTAAGCTAACATCTTTTCATCACACTGAAACATGGCACTGTAACCGTCTTCACCATTTTGGTAGAAAGCAAAAGCTACTGGATGGAAGGAAATAAACAAATAAATTAAAAAAAAAGGGAGGTTTCAGTCATTTGAGTGGGTCTGTCAGCTTGTGTTATCTTCATGCGTTTGTGAAACTGAGCTTTAATTGACTGTCTGCAGTGGAGAGCGGAAAGATAAAATCTTGGTCTCAAGATGAACAGACACCTTAAAGCATTGCGATCCTCATTCATTAGGATGTGTCAGAGGGATTCAGAGGGCAAAGAGACACAGAAATGTCTCTTACTCTTTCACATAAAGTTCCCAAAATGTAAGAGGGAGGGAGGCAAAGGGTGTGTGCCACACTTGGGAGCCACGTCCAAGAGCAGTAACAAAATTTGCTCATCAGATTCCCTGTGACATCGGAGACTATCTTGGTGCCTACTTATTTCTATCTACTTCTATTTTTTTGTGAATTATTTCATTTCACTTGCGAAGGACAAAGCCAAAACCTCAAGCGTTAGCCAACTATTAGCCAGTCAACTCCAGCTGCAGCAGCAGGAGCAGAAAGCCCTGCCAGCTGGGGTGTCTCACATCTCATCCCTACAGCCAGGCTGGGATGCAAGGAGGGGTTCAGCTCCCCTCCACAGTACCCCCCATGCAGATACGCTCCTCAATCCCAAGGAACAGCCACGCCACTGTGCCGCCTCTCCCCTTCATCCACTGCTGGCTCACAACTGTGCTGCAAGCCCTGGTCTCCCTGGCCCCAGAGTCCAGGATCCCCAAGGCATGTAGGCTGCTCTTAAGAGGATGGTAATAAATACTTCCCTGCCTAAAACAGGTTTCAGAGAATTTTGTATCATCTCCAACAGATGAGTGAAGAGAGGAATGGAGAAATTTGGCAAAACCATGGAGGAAGCCTCCTGGCTTCTAGCTGAGGGTCCCAATCACCACACTGTGCCCTTGAGCCCCTTCAGCAGGTGGCTGACTTTCCTTCTGTCCTCTTGTCCTCACTCTCACCAGTAGGAGCCGCTTCTTTCCCTTTCCTCCTGGTTATCTGGGTAGCCTGTCTGTTTTTCGAAGAAAGATGCTGCCCACTCCCAGTCACCAGGGATGTTGGGGACTGCAACACAGAAAGCCACTGACCCCCAAAGTGCGGGAGTCTGGTTACTGGGGAAAATGGTCATGGTGGTGAAGGGCTGGCAGGGAAATCCAGAAGCTCCTAGACTTGTGTAAAGCCACCTTTGAGTCTGCACTCCTGGGATGCCAGTGCGATGCTGACAGTTTGGATTCATGTGACGCGAACCAGATGGGAAGGAATTGGCAAGTGCTGCCACTGTAAATGAGGGGGATTCAGCATGGTACCCTATATGTGATGGGAACACAGAGGCCAAAGACACACGAGCGGTGCTCGTTCAGGTGTAAATGAGTCTGAGCTATGGTGACAGGCACGGCAATGGCCACTGCTACCCCTCCCAGTCATCAACCCAAGACATCAATCTTGCTGAGTGCGATGGGAAACCTCATACCCAAGTGTAGCAGGCTATATGCAAAGGTGCTGGATAGAGCTGGTTAACATACCTTTTCTCTGAAGATCATCATCAACAACAACAACAAAGCAATGAAATTTCCTATGAACATTTTCTGCTTTTCAACAGAAACATAAAACTCTCAATGAAAACTTTTTAAAATATTTTTGAGTAAAAATCATGGTTTAATATAAACTTCAGGATTTCAAGTAGTATTTTTGGCATAATTTTTCAGATCAGTCTTAATTTTGCCAATTCCTTTAGTAAAAATATCTTGCATTTCCAACTGTTTGCTTTTACTCTGTCTTAAAGAGCAGAAAATGTATTGAAAATGTTATTTCTTTGTAAACATTTTCATTTAGATCCAAAAGCAACCATTACTCTTATCCAGCAGGGGTGATGTATGTAAGAGGAAATATATATGGGTAGTGAATTCCAAACACGAGAGGATGAGTCTAAGCAGCCATTTCTTATATGTTAAGAAAGCCATGAAGAGGTTTATGTGAAGCTAGCTCACCTCTTAATCTGTCTTCATATCTACATTAGGAGAAAGGTGCTTTTCCAGAGACATAAGTGTGTACGGGCTGCGGTACAAGACCAGGGACGACCTTCTTGGAAACATGTTTATTTTCCAAAGAGGTACCTTCAGTCATCCCAAAACTTTTCTTGAAAGTATTGATGAATTCAACTCCAATTCATGAAATCATTTCAGCAGGACAAGGAGGGCCAAGACTACACACACGGACTCCAGCACACAACCTACAATATTACAGGCTTGGTGGGTTTCTCACTGGCCCCAGTGGGAGTTTTGCCGTTGATTTCGGTGAGTTTTCCCCTGGTCTTAAGTAATAACCATTGGCTTCTTAATGTAGGGACAAAGACTCTCTCTTTTCTTATATACTTGATTTCATGTTAGACTAATTATGAGAAAAAAGCAAAGATATCAAACAACTATCACCGATATCAGGGCTCAATCCTATAAAACCTTACTTAAGTCAGCAACCCCATCAGCTTCAATGAGAAGACACAGGCCATGAAGGGCAGCCTTAATTTTCACAGTTGCCACCTTGCAACTGAAGCCCACACGCAAGGAGAAGTAACAGCCCCAAGGCCAGCCTGTGCCGATGGAAGCAAACCTCCTGGCGATGCATTGGTAACAATATTTTAATAAAATGTTTCCTTTATATCTCTTTGTTAAAGCCAATACAGTACTTTCTTACCATTTTTGCAGACAGGACAACACTGTTCTGGTTCATAGACTGGGTTGACACACTCGGGAACTGCGCAGTCTGCTACAACACAGTGAACTTCATTGCTGGGCTCGCAGCGACACCATTCGCATGGCGAGGGCTAGGAACAAATCTAAAATTAGCCCATTTCCTCCCATAGCTCACAAGTTTGCAACATTTCTATCTTGCCATAAGATAAACACATCAGTGTTTAATACCTCTTGACTGCATTCATTCATCATGGGCAATACAAATTAACCTATAGGACAAAATAGCAACATCTGAAATAGGCAACTAGAACATTAGAAAAAAACAGTGAGCATGATACTTGTTTTCCCAGAGAGGGGGCAGCGTTTTTTAGCTTTTGTCAGACTTCAGCTCCCTTCATCAAAAAGACTGGGCTGAAGCCACTAGGTTGTACTTCTGCTCTACTTGCCTGTTGTTATCTCACACGTTTGGCCGGCAGCAGAGCAGGATTTTTGGAAGATCATGAGCAGTGGTTCCTCCCAAGAGGGGAGGACAGGGTGATTTTCCAGGTCATATTCATAGCTCATGTAGACCACCACTACCAGCAAACCCCAAGCTGTCAGAAAGGTGCTGCTGGGGTGGTCTGTCCATCCGCCAGCCTCTTGATGTGCTCTCATTCCTGCTTTTCAGAGCAGAGGAGAATAGTGTTGTTCTCGGAGGGGCAAAAACATTTCATTCTGTGTTTGTGCAGCACCTGCATCAGGGGTCTGTAAGCACTCCATAACATAACTATTAGGTCTGGCCCTGGCCCTGGCCCCGCTCCTGCCTGTTTCAACAAGGATTGTGAGCAACTGCCTGACATGGAATATGTAAATAATTAAGAGCCTGAATAATTCTGCTGAAGTCAGGGAATTCTGGATTAAAGCATCCAGCTAAATAGTTTCATTTCAGCTCCATCAGTTCAAACACGAATCTCTATCTCCCTCCAAATAGTAGAGAGTTGTCACTGTCTCACCCTTTGAAAAGCTGTGGAAATCTGTTAAAAAATAGAAAGGTCAGCGTTTAAAGGTTCCCAGTGTCCTTATGCCAGCTCCCAGTGTGCAAGTGTGATGAAAGGACGACAACAGAGCTAAGAAAGGAGAATAAAAGGAGAATTTGAAAGGAAAATAACTTCACTTTCAGTACCTGTAGGCTCAATATATAACTCCCAATTCCTCAGCAATGGGAGGTCCATCACTAATTGAATGAGTAAATGTGGGTATTGGAAAAAATTCTACTTTCCGTTGCATTGGTGGGAATCCGCAGCAATGGGAATTCCTCCATATTAAAAAAAAAAGTGAGATGCAAAGGAAAGGAGCATTCAGCCCCACGTGTTTCAGACCCCAGTGATGTGTCACTCATTTCTACAAGACAGATACAACCTGTGAGCCCTGGTTCTGGCAGGTAAAAAGCTTTTTGGTTCACCTCTAAGAAGCTCCATATGTCTTGAGTCAAATAATTTATTCCCAGGAAATTCTCCTCTACCTTAAAATGCACTAATTAAAGCTTCCCTTGCTTTGTCTCAGCATCTGCAGTCTGTAATTCCCATCACATCTCATTTGCTCACAGCTTTGGCAATTTAGATAAAATCAGCACTCCTTGAGCAAGGGAAGAAGTCTGTGGAGGTGGAATTCCTCTCTCTAATTATCTTTCCTCATTCAATCCTGCTTTGATTTCTGTCTGAAGAACCAGGAATCTAAATTCATTTGACTGACATTTCTTATTCAAGGCTATTTAATAAGAAGAAACAATACAGAAGAAAATAGACAGAACTATTTGCTGAGGGATCAATAAGAAAATTGCTGCTTTGTTTTTACTCATTTTAATCGCTAATTATATGGAGCAGTAGAACTAGATCTTGTGATTTGTGGAGGCTTTCACTGACATATCCTTCAGGACTTGTCCCCATCTTCACTACTACAGTGGCTGCAATGCTAAGAAATAGGTGATGCATTTCCAGGACCGCAGCCCAATCTACGACTTAAAGATGATCAGCACAAGTAGAAGATGCCCCTGAATGACTCTGCAACTGACTAAATGAGACATGACATACACATCTTTTGCTTTTGCGTTGTTGGTGTAACCTGAAAATGACACTGTAGTAAACCATTATGTTGCTTGATACTGAAAGCAGCTTTTCAGGAGGGAAGAACCGCACACAATTAAAGATGGTAAGCACGCCTTGGCGGTACAAGGAACGAGCAGCCAGCAAATGAAAAGGCTGCTTTGGCATGACCGACAAGACTTTTCTCAGCCACCTCCTCTTCCCCACTTTATGAAGTTCAAGATACTTGGTCTTGCCTCTAGGATCTTCCTCTATCTGACTATGTTGTTCACTTGCCAGTGCCCCTTACTGTGGCTCTTACCCAGATGCTCACGTCCATGGGTGACTCCAGCCTTCCTGTCCACTTATTTTACGAATGTCTAGGTACTTTCTCCCATGGGATGTGCTTTGGGATCTGATTTGCAAACCCCAGCCCTTTCAGAAAGGACTTTGCCCCAAGCACACTGATTGAACATCTTTTTACTGTTGTCTGTGTGCTCTACATCCCTGCTATTAATTTCCCTGGAGCTATCCTTTTTGTGGAATAACTACAGAACATTGGCCAAAAAAAGTCCTCTATTTATTTACATAGGCATTATGTAGACCAAGCAGCAAAATGACAAACTGGAAACCAGTGATGAACAGGGAACGAGTGAAAGATGTCCCAAAGTTTTGTTTCCTGATTCTTCCATCTACCTCATTTGCTCTTATTTTTCTCCAGATCACAGCAGTTACTCTTATGGTCAGTGGCATTCCCACCCACATGCTGCTGCTTCGCTTGTTCTCTGTCCCAGTGCGAGTACTGCTCATGATTAGGAGCGTTTCACAGGACCCACTAGGCTGCTCTGTTAATCTTTGCAAGTCCCAGAATCTGGATTTGAAGATTTATCCCCCATGGAAAGGGGTGGTTTACACTTTTGTAGCCACTGAAGTTCAAACACCAGCTAACACCAGCGCCTGAAAAGAAACTCTCATCCCGACTGAAAAACAAGGTTGAAAAAATACAGAAGGTTTCTGAACTATGAAGGAGAGAGGACACAAATCAGAGGCTATGCCATTCCCACACGGACGGTGCCAATGCTTTATTGGTGTCCCTTAAACTGATATTCTAGAAAAAGTGTTAAGATTAAAGGATCATAAACGGCTTGGGCCAGAAGATGATTTATTCACTCCACCTGTCCAAGGCAGAATAATCTTAGAAGACTCTCCAGGGAAGGATCTGTTAGGAAGGATTTCAAGAGATGTTGGTGCAGAAACATTCTTCTCACCATTGTCCAAAAGGAAAGGATGTTCACGGTGCCCAGCCATAACACAGATACATGTCCACACAACAACTGCATGGGCCCTTGCTGTTCAAGGTATGTTTTAAGAAATGGACCTGTCATTAAAACCAGAGGAGCAAACTGTGTTCTTTTGTAGAAGGTATCAGTACAGCATTTTGACTTCGGAAAACTGGTGTAAAGCACCTGAAATTCTTTTTACCCAATTTTCACTTACAACAGGGGTGAGAGCACTAAACCTTAGAACTAGTGAGGAAATATGTTCTTTGATATTGTTGTCAGTGCAGGGGCCAAGACAAGCCAAGTTGGTGGGAAGCAGACATGGCCAACATCTAACCACCATTCAAGGGCTTTTGAGAACAGAGGAAGTGGGACACGGAGCACAAAGGACCTTCTCAGTCTCAGCACTGACCCTGATTCACCTCTCCTTCAGCCAGTCGCTTCGAAGAGACCTTCGAGAGGTCTCGAAGAGACCTTCTTGAAGAGAAGCACAAGGATGTGGACCCTAAACACCCCTGTTTATAACTACAGCTAAGATCATGGCCCAACTCTTATTTCTCTTCTGGACCATTGATCTCAAGAAGGATTGTGTCCCCAGGTTTCACTGGGAGGGCAGGTTCATTCCCTGCTTCTACCAGGGGATGGCCCCATCCCACACAGTGGGGTGGCTGGAGGAAGGAGCCAGCACTCATCCGGCTGCGTGGCTGGGAAACCTTAGTTTCAGGTGCTGTCAAAGGGGAAACATCTGCAATCAGCAGACTTTGTTAACAATGAAAGAAGGAAGGAAAATTAAAACAGAGAATTGAGAATATGCATGGCTAATAAAGATTTTATGTGCATGAGCACATAATGATAAACTTGATAGATGATATAAACAAACAAACGAAAAAGGCAGCAAAGGAAACAGAATGAAAAACAAGATACACCCTGAGCACAGGAAATCGGGAAGCCAAACAAGATGTAGATACCGTATCTCCTAATCTTCACTCTCATTCCCATACACACCAGCTCCCCACGATTTTCACCCTCTTTTTGGAAGCAAATGCCTGCACATGTTAGAATTATGATGCTAACATCATCCAGCTACTCCTCACATCGATAAGGAGCTCCCTCTCTTACAGGGTTGGGCACCATGTGGGTCCTTCTTTAGTCAGCTACTAGGTTTCATAAAACCACAGAAATTTGACACCTCTGAGAGGTCTACACTTGAGGGCTCCCGCAGGCCCTCAAGTCACCCAGAAGGACTGGTGGACAGACAGAGAGATCACATGCTCAACAATTCTTCAGGAAAACAGCCTAAAATACTTATTCTTCCCAAACTTAAGGGAGAGGTGGAGAAAAGAAAATGGAAAATTGAATTCAAAACTCGGTGTCTAAATCTACTTTTTTATGCTTTTCTACAACTGAAGAGATCTGAATCAAACATTTTTTTAGACCAAGGCAGCTGGTACAATCACACAAATAACTGATACACAAAACTTTAAGGTTTTAGGCAAGGTCTTGCAAGAAGCTTCTGCAAGACCTAAGCTTTACTGCATCTGAGCCACCTCATTTAGTCATAGAAATTCTCGTCCCAAATACTTCGTGACCCTCACTTGTATTTCACCCTTAGTTCATGCCTTGTCCACAACTACAGCACTCTAAGCCACCTCTCTGCTGCCCCAAACATGTGAAAGCCTTTTCTGTAACATGTAGATTGCCCTGCAAAAGCTTATTACTGAGTAGTATTTTCCTTGAGTGAATGGAGGAAGCATATATATATGTGAAACATTATACTGCAGCCCTCCTCTTCCCTGCCTCCAACAAGGATTTCTCTGTCTGCATGTCTGCTTGTCAATCACTCTTAGCTGCTTCTACACAAACATCTCTAGAGAGGTGGAAAGGGAGTGATTTACCTAAGACAAACGAAAAAACTCTGAAGATGACATCTGATTGATACTTTTTCTCTACCTGTTTGTTCTGTCAATCAGAAGCAATTTTCCTCAGTTTTTGCTCTGCTGTCACATTCACCAGGCTAACTGTGGTTTCCAAGTGCACTCATTTCAGTGCTATACATGGGCTGTCACCCAGCTCAGAAGAGATCTCAGACCAAGTTTTAAGGCTGCAGTCTCCTGTGATCAGCTGTGATTAATCCAGCTGGTTTCACTCAGACTTGGGGTTTGAGGTTCATACCCCTCCAGGAGCTGGGAAAACGGTGCGCATTTTCCAAGCAGCCTTCTGAGAGCAAAGTGTTATTTGGCATCTAAGTATTTCAAGAGCCAGTGGGTCTTATATCATTAAAACAGACTGTACATAGACCTGTTACTCCTTGAGACTTCCCACTCTATGAATTTAGATGCCAGCTCCTGGTTTCCTCCAGGCATGTGTAGCACAGCCACTTCCTTAGACTTCGGACCTCTCCTCACCTTTTCAAGAAAAGACTTTGAATTGCATGGTACTTTCTTTGTACCTGAGTTTTCAGCCTCATGGAAGAAGGTTTACATCTTTGCTGGAGCTAGCGTGCAGGTTGCTCAAAGCTACTGCAAATTCTTGCAATTGCCCTGTAGTCATCTGTTTTGAGATCCAGTTATCAGGATTTATTGGGCTGCTCTCTTCCCCCTCCTTCCTACGCTCTCCAGCTAAGCTTGAAGAGGATATTTGTACAAGAATGTCCCGTAATCCCATACTTGAAGACTTCATCTCCTTGACAAGGTCCCATGAAGCATCACATAAGGACCATGTCCTCATGCTGACTATTGCACAACAGCCCTTCATTAATTATACACAGCTACTAGCAAACAACTACAGAGCAATAGAAAGTTTACAACTATTGTATCACAAATACTTGACATTTCTTTTGAGGAAGGAAATAGAAAAGCTTCATGCAAGTGTTTACAACCATCTAATCATGTTACAATAGACACATACTGATCATCATGCAGGGGCTGTTCAAGTTCGTAGAAGACAGTCTAAGTATTTCCACTGAAATGAACAGACCTGCTATTGGGGTCTGTGATGCTTTTCACAGTCAAATAGGTATACTTACAAAATGGGCAGAACGACTGGAGAAATCTGCTTGGTTGACTGGAATTTGAAGTGGTGTATAAACAAGAAATTAAGCCAGTGGGCTTGCTTTCTGAGCCTCACAGAAACCCAAGGATCCATCACACCACAGCAAATGCAGAGCAGATGCCAGGACTCTTGATATCACTGCAAACCTTAATCAGGCATGTTAGCTCCCACCTCCTTTAAACACCAAAAAGGAAATGGTGCATAAGTATATGCCTTTTCTAGATTATACTGGAAAGGGAAAAAATGCTTTTCATGGTAGTTTTACTGAATACAGAGTTGCAATGCTTTCTCCCCCTTTGAGAATACGTTAGAAAAAGAAGTGCAAACCCCTTAAGAAGAAGGAGGTGTCATCATCTCCATTTCTACTGATGTCAACGCGGTTTTGAATGCAATGGGTCTAACCTGGTACTTCTGCACACATTTGTCAGTACCTTGCCTTAGATTCGGATCCACTAGCTACATCCACGTGCACCTCCTGCCTACGTGTCCCTGGGAAGGACTGGATGTGTTCCAGCCCCTGCGAGTGCTGGACTCCAAGGGAAGGAAAGCTGAAAACCATCACTGCTGCCAATCTCTCCATCTTTTAGTTTTCAAGAGACTGTGTGCCCAGCGCTTATATGGATAATCACATTCAGCCTCCCCCCCTCAGACAGGCATCTTGCCCTATGCAGATAAAACAGCAAGAAAAGCAGAGCGATGTAAAGTGAAGTCTGTCAAATTGGGCACTTACGTCTTAAGAATAGCTGTAACTTTTAATGACACTAAGGACAATGGCAATTCTGATGGAAATGATTTTTGTAGCTACAGTTTCAGGTGGTGAATTTATTGTCAGGAAGCAAGAAAGGGAAGAAAGTTAAAAAGGACCTGATGAATAAAATCAGAGGCAAAAACGGTTTCCACATTACAGCTGAGGTGGGAAGTCATAAACCAGGGGAGCTGAATAAAAAAAGAGACCGGGATAGCATTCATTGAAGATACTCCTGGAGTTGAAATTAGAATCATTTTCATTGTTATTGAAATTGCCTGTGATCTCAGGCAGATTAGCAGGAGATTGCAGGAAAGTTCAGTGAAAGCTTTTAACTGAGAAATTTTGCAGGTGCCAAACTGTGGAGAACGGGCTAGCTAGCGAGTCCCACCTGAAAGTGAGACTGAAATCAGCCTATTTCTCTTCTGGGCTGCTCACTTTGCCTTTACTATTAGCAGTGCATAAATAACTGCCTGAAGTTTGGTAAATCACTCTTTTTTTGTGTGGGTGTCCTAATACAAGCACTTGCATAGGGCAAAAATGTCACTCATTTTTGTCACTTATTTAAAAAAGAAATTATCCATCCAGCTAGTGAAGACCCAGTATCAATTATGCTACAGAAATTGTAATGGCTTGGATTTTCCATAGGTGGAAAGTTGCTCGAATAAACAATCCGGTGAGTGATTATTAGACCAGTACAATCACTGAAAATGCCATCAGGTTGCAAATGATTTTGCAACAGGAAAAAAGTACTAAGTCATTAGATAATTTATTTGCAGTGAAAAACTGGAGCTGTATCCTACTTATATGAAGCACTAGCAATACAAATGAACTGTGCCATCCAAAAATTGAAAAATGCTTGCACCATACTGCAGATCGGCTAAAACAAGGAGCTGGCTTCCAAGAAGCAGCAGAAGTGGATGCTGAGATCCTGTATTTCTAAGGGAGCCCCCACTACGCACACAAGCATTAGTAATGTAAGACTGAAATCAAATGACCAATTTCTCACTCAACTGAAAGGACAAGAGAGAGACAAATACACTACCAAAAACATTTTCTATAAATGGTGACTCCATCCTATACTCAAAGCAGCCCCATCACAAGGAGGCTGAAAACGACTAGCCTGTTTTAGCCTACAGATGCTGCAGCTCTCCAACCAAAGCTCGATTTTAGTTACCCCTAACTGCTGCTTGTCTATTCACAACTACAAGAGTCCTTTCAGCAGGCTGGTGACCAGGCTTGGATTCTGGAGATGGAAAGGCATAAAGATGCTGTAATCCCCCCAGGTCATGTGTACCTCTCCTCCTCTCAGCCCCAGACCATGCCTGTCCATACCTGGAAACAACATTATCCTTGCCATCCTTTTGTAAAAATTCCTGGGGAGCTACCACAGATCAGTAAGCCAGATGAGGGAGAGAAGCACAGAAGATGTGCCTCACCATGGGTATCCTGGGCCCACATCTGATGGTTCAAGATTGTGATGGTATTAGGAGCTTTTTACTCATATATTTGCCATGTGCCACACAACTTGATGGGTTTACAAGGCTCCTGGAACCACGTCTGGGTCTGGAGAATGACTCTTCCATTAGCTGATGAGACAACCTTGAGCCCAGCCGTGGTCCTTTTTCCACAGAAGCTGCATATCTGCAGTCTCATGGTTGTTTTTCTTCCCCAAGAGCAGCAGTGGAGCTTTCCGTACCAACATGACTCTGCATTTTTTTTTTGTAAGAATGCTCTCTTTGTTTTGATATATGTCTCATTTTATTCCTTACAATAGTTGCACCTCACCCACCCTAGGGCTGAGGGAACTGGAGGTCTCTATTACTTTGCTGATAATTTTTATGACTCTATTACAACAGTTTTTTAGTGCAGACATGCCCAGTGCACAGGGAACAGGACTCCTTTTGAAAGGTTACAGATATGACAGATGGGACTGTGGCTCCAACGTGCAATGCACAGCCCCGTTCGGACACAGACAAAATGTTTGTGTGCGCTTCACATTTGTTAAGCTCCTTTTAATATCAATAGGGAAAGCGAGCCCAGCTGGCAGCTTCCTGCTCTCCATTCCCTCCCTGTTGGCTCTTGCAATGAAGGAGCCTCATGGAGGAGAAAGCCTCCTGGGGCAGGGAGAAAGGAACCAAGGACCTGGTCAGAAAGGTGATCCCTTTTACATGTGTTTTCCCTATATCACAATCTGCTGTTTCCTTCTTCATTCATGCCGAAAGATGGGAGAAGGTGATGAGATCAGCTCTATGTACTGGCGAAGTACTGAATTTGTATTAAGGAGGTAGGTATAACATAACCAGCCATCACTGGGGAGGAGATTTGGGTCTTGGTCCCATTCCTGCTCCTGCAGTTTTCTGTCTGGATTGTCAGATGCACTTTCCACAGCCACAGTACAGGCCTGGTAGATTTACACCAGTGATGGATTTGGCCTTGTGACTGTTTTACTCAGAAGATACCCAGATGACGGCTGTTCGGCCAACTTGAATGCAATCTTTGGGGTCAGTCTGCTTTGTCTGAAGACAAGCTCCGTGTCCCCACGCAGCTCAGGCAGCTGGAAGTACTGATCCTGGTGGGTGACTCCTGGCTGGGTCACGGCAGTCAAGGGAAGGTGTGAGTTCCTCTTGCTGTAGGCCCCCCGCTGCAGATTTCAGTGCTGTATCACCCTCAGACTCAGTGTTTCGTGCAGTTTTGCACCTCTTGTGCTGTAAGGGAAGCCGGTCCCACCCCCCTGGTACTGCAGTGGGAGCTCCTGCATCCCACCAGCACACCAATATGCTCCCTCCTTCCCCCCCGAAGGAGCAGCTCCTTCCTGAATGTTTTGCTCTTGCCCACCTCTGCCAATCTCAGGATTCCCTCCAGCATCGGAGCTGGAGACAAGAGCTCATTTCTGATCTCCATTAACATGCTCTGTTGCTCTATCGCCCTTTTCTCCTCCCAAGGAAAGACATGTTGGCTGAACCCAAGTCTATGTCCAAGGAGCAGTTAGGAGCTGACTTGCTTTTTTCCTTTACATTGCTGAGGGTACAGGAGCTCAAGGGTGCTGAGCACCCACGATTACATCTGCATGCACATCCCCTTCTCCTTTGTTGTCTCCAGGCCCTGCTTGAAAGCCCCATCCTGCCAAGCAGCGAGTTGTGGTTGTACCAGTGGGTAACATCACATCTGCTTGGGTTTGCTGTGCTTTTGGTTTCTTTTGCTCCTAGGCTTTGACATCAGTCCTGTTTTCATTGCATGTTGAGAGGTGGGAGAGGGGCAAACACATCATATCAAATACTGACTTCTCCCTGGTTGCCTTTTCTCTCTCATTTTCCATTATCTGTACTTTTTTGATAGCCTAGCCTAACTTTTTACTTTCTGGCAGCTGGCAAGGTGGATTAGGCTTCCTGGGAGCTCCCTCAGGCAAATCCTTATTTCAGGTCAGCATCATGCAAACTCCAGAGAGCAGTATCTAACTGGTACCAAACTTTATACCAGTGTAACATCCCAGTGGGCCACCTGTGATCCATGGAGCTGCAGCAGTTCATAGCAACGGAGAACCTGCCCCACCTGCCCTACAGAATAAAGCAGCTCTTTACTAGCTGGCAGTATGGAGAAGGCGTTTTCCAAATTCTCATGTCTGCCCCTTGTATCCAGTTGCCATTGCTTAAACCCTCAGGTTTCTGGCCCTCAGGGGATGTTATCACATTTGGGATGAGCACAAGCTGGGAAGAATGTGAAATGAAAATGGGTTTGAATAGGTTATCTGTGAATGAGAGAATACGCTGGGCTCTGCTAACATAGGGAGCACAGTGGGTTAACCCTCAGTCAGAAAAGTTTTCCTGCCTGGTATGACCACAGTTAACAGACTGAGAGATTCCCTGCTTTGAGGAGCTGCTTCAAACCCTAATGCTCCCCCAAGCATACCAATTTTATTATAATTCCCGAAGGATTACCCCTGAACTGTACCACAGAACAAAAAGTAAGGAAGCCTAACGCTATGTGTATTTTTATTTTGCAACTAGACTGAGTGTTGTCATTACATGAGTTATCTAATTATAGTCATAAAAACAATAACTAGGATAATTAGCTAATTGAGCATTATTTTTAATGAACGCAATTCTGCGTAAAGCACATTCCAGCAGCAACAAACACACACCTGCACTTCCCCTTGCTCTGGTAGGAAACACTTGCATAAAAAACTTCTTGCCAATGATCTGTCAACATTTCAATGGACAACATCCTTCTTCACAAGCTGATGACTCGAGGACCTCACGCTCACCACCCCTACAGAAATGTCTTGGGTGACAGAGATGGACATAGCTTGGGGGGGCCAAGGGATGAGCGCTTCTCTCCTTGGCCTCACTGAGCATTTTCTGGCATGATAATAAAGCCTCAGACTTGATTTTACCACTCTTGGAATGAGCTGGTAACAGTTGCATGTACTACACATCCCATTTTCTTAACAGCACAGCTCCAGCAGCAATGGAGGGGAGAGGAAGTGCCAGAGCCTCTTCTCCGGCTGTGCAGATAGATCTCCTCTCTTTCATTAGCTCTCTGGACAGCCCCCAAAGCTGGAAGCAAGCAGAGCCCATGGGCTAGTTCCTGGAGTGAATATCTGAAAGCCCAGCCACAGCTTTGGCGATACAAATGTTGGGCACGTGTTCATTCCTGTGTCACGTTTACTGGAAAAATACCAATCCCTTGGGCTTGCACGTACAGGCCAAATTCTGCGCTGCACTCCCACACCAGTGCACTGTGATTAAAACAAGGGGGCTTGTGCTTAATTCCTGGTGATTTTGAATCATGCTGATGCTTGAGTTTTGGGTCTCATCTATTTCAATGGGAAGCTTTGAGAGAGCATGTGTGTAGCGGAGCCGGTGCCACTGAGCTCTGAGCTTTTGCAGCCCCCATGTATTACCGTGATCTGGGGAAAACAACAGCATGGATTTTTGTAGCCAAACTCTGAATACAGCCCATCTTCTTTCACCTATTGTAATAATATACTTGTGCATAATGTAATATATGTTATAGAATCAGTCGCTAAGTATGTAACATAATTTAAAAAATAGGTATCACTATAGATCAATATATGACATGCCTATCTATTTTAGTATGTTTTCTTGGTACAAATTATGACAGAAATACAGTAAGTCAGTAATTTCAGATTCCTTTGCATAGACATTGTCACTGTAATTTTGCCAGGAGGGAGATAATAAATCATATTTTTCCATCTGACTGATGTTCTGTTTCCCCTGTCTGATTTCAATGGCTGTATGCTATCTTCAGAGCTGGCATTGTTCATGGCTCCTTTTATTAAAGCACAGGCACGTTATTGAAATTTCTTTTGTATTATGGTTTTCTAGCCGTACGTGAAATTGCAGAACACACAAGAAGAAGATGGAGAAAAAAACAAAACCCGTTTGTTTGAGTCATAGTAGAAAAAAAAAAACCTGCTGCACACATCTTGGAGAGAAAAATGCCAATATTAAAATTGGGGCCCCATGCTGGCCTGGGTTAGTAATCAGCTTCTTGGAATTCATGAACGAAGATCTAAAAACTACTAGTGATTTGGATGACTGGTTTAGTATACTACCAAAAGGTTTTAATAATACTAGTTCTTGCAATGATTAGGTTGCCATGATTTCAGCACTTTCCAAGATTCCCCAGGAAACTGAACACTCATATAATAGAGGAGAAAACTCAGTAAAGAACCTTCCTTTTCTCCCTACTTTGTTTTTCTAGTGGCCTAATGAGGCTCCTCAGAATTAAGGTGTCCTATCTCTGTTCTCTCACGCTGATAAAAAGCACAGCATCCACAGTCCAAAACTGCAGCAGGACAGGTCAGTAGACCTGGGCAGGGCTGAGGGACTCAGAGCAGCCCACTGCACCACCCCGGGGCGCCGGAGGGTTGCACACTTCTCCCTCTCACCTTCCCTTTCAACCCAGGGCTGCAACAAACTCTTGTTTTTCACCTAACAACAGCATCACCCCGTCAGTAATGCTTTGGGAACGTCCCAAGTGTTTCATTCATATTTTATAAGGTTGCACTCCCAGGCTGGGTAACTAATGGTCAGAGCAAGGCTATAGTTTGCACCACTTAATTTCTATTTCTGGCATGGTTCTGGGGGTGGGGAATCGTTTTTTGGTTTCCTTGTCTCCTTTTCTCCACTGACAGAATGGACACACTGCATTTCAGGGACTGAGAGATGCTGGGATAGCCGCTGAATACACTCTTCCATGTGCTAATGCCTTTTGATGAGAGGTCTTATTTTGTTAAGTTATATTGAGATAATTGCATTAATAAAACATTTTTAAAGAGCATTAACAAAGGAGAAGGAGGTGCCACTATTCCAAAGTAAAGGTTTCCATAATGAGCTGAGAATTAGTATATGATAATGCTATGCTTATATAGTCCTCATTTATTTTGGATTCTGATTATACCCTGAAGATCCCTGTGAGAGCCGTGATCCCTACTGTGCAAAGTGCTGCTCAAGAAGACATAAAGTCAGTGAGATATAGAAGCCCTAGCTGAAGGATTACAGATGATTTGTGGACAAAACAAAGCAATGAACTTAAGATATAGTGGCAGGAAACATGGGAAAGAAAAATAAAGTAGAAATCCAGCAGTGAAATCGTGGCTTTTTTCAAGTCAGTGGAGATTTTGCCCAAGAATGAAACTAAAATTTCTCCTTTTCTGTTTTTTTTTTCCCCGCAGTGCGGAGGCCTGCCCAGGGGCAATGGCTTGTTCTCCCGTCCCTCTACACTTGTGCTTGCTGCAAGGGACAAACATTTGGGCATCACCTAGGGACTTTTTGAGCAAGGATGGGTTTGGGAGGGGAGCAGTGAAATTGGAAGGGGAGAGAACAAGGAGCTGAAGTCACTGGAAAGAGCAGGCAGATGAAAGGCAGCAGCAGAGGTTAATTACTGGCAGAGCCAATGGCTAGAAGAAATTGCAGCTCTGTGCTTGGCAGAAAGCAGGGTGGTCACTGAAGAGCACCCAAGAAATGTCCTTGATGTTCAGAGCTGTTTCCGAGCTCAAGTTCACAACTGCAGGTTGCAGCTGCTCTTCTGACATGAATATCACCAGGAAGGCCAAGTAGTGATGCCAAAACCTCTAGTGTTCCCACCCAAAGGATAACTCACCCAGTGTCCTGCCAGGCAAACTGAGATATTTCAATGTCTGTGGCTAGAAAATTTCTGCCATTGACTTTCAGAGAGATGGCACCATGCTACCGAAAACCATGTCCCCAGGACTCACTCTCCTGCAGGGCCAGGGAGCAGTTCCTGCCTGTAGGGTCTAAAATGAAGAGAATGTTTCAAGAGGTCAGCTTGACAGTCTCTTATGAACCGATCATCCGTTTCCCAGCAATAGTATTTTGCTACATATCCATATCGGTGCATAGAAGGTTATTCTGGATATGCCTATATTGGGTGATGAGAGATCTAGGAAGTTCACAAGTGATTACGGACTTTTCAAACTGACAACCTAATAATTTTCAGAAGGCTCCTCACTGTGGCTACAAATGTACCTTAAACAACACCATAAATTGCATTTCTTAAATGCAGGCAGTCGTGTGCTTCTCTGTCACCAAGTTATGCAGGAGAGTAAAAACTAATCAGCACTTAGGAAAACTCGTCTCACTGACATTGCACGATTTCTCCATAAGCTGCCAATGAACATCCATCACGCCAGCAGTACACCGTCTCCTTAAGTTTACATAAGCTGCTGTCTGGGAACATTCATTTAAAACACAACCATGTGTACTTACAATAACCAAGGCCACTCTCAGAGTCTGTTATTTGCTTGTTTTCTCTCTCTGGGAAGAAAGGGGAGGGTTAACAACCTCCCTGAGAGATCTCTGCTAGTACAGGCGAGCATGGAGCACCTGGGACTTGGACCTTAACCTCCAGGACTGAAATCAAAACACGGCTGATGTGTGGGAGAAAAAGCAAGCTGCTAAGTGACCCCAAGGATCTCCGACAGATCTCTCTGGAGAAAACAAGACTGCCTGAGACTCGCAGCATCCTTCACACCTTCCCTGCAGCCACCGCAGCTGCCCATCACACCGTGTTCGCCTCTGAGAGGGACCGGAGGAGACCCAAGAGACCAGATTCGCAGCTGACAAGGACAGAAGTGGAAAATGAGGTTGGGAAAGAGGTAGAGGGATCCCAGTAAAAGCCACCAGACCTCCCCTTTCTCCTGCATACTGCTCCACTGGAGTCAAAATCCTGAACACCAGGCAGCAATCTACATATTAAACGTGTTTGAGTCAGACCTTAATTCACATTAGGGAGACCGCACTGACCTTTTCTGAGAGGGTTACCAGGTGGAACCACAGCCTCAGGCGAAGCTGAGGATAAGTCCCAGGCAAACCAAGGGGATGAGGCAGGCTCCGTATGGGCAGCTGGGGCTCGAAACCCACAAAGATCTCCCAGGACCCATAACAGAGCTATGAAGATGCTACACGGGGTTACTAAACCATCTGTCAGGGACACAAGGTTTTACAAAAGGATACAAGACAAACTACTAATGGGTTTAAATTTACAATTGAACTTCAGTTCAGCATTTCATGTGTACATGTTAACGACTTAGGGGCACAAGCATAAACATTTGGACAGCTGTCTAAGCTAGATGGCTTGTTGTCATGTTTATATTTTGTGCTTATGATTGTTATGAGTAAAAAAAATCAGAGGTATAAGATCAGTTCACTACAAGAAAGCTAAATATTCAAGAAATGGGTCTTTATAACTACTCCTTTACCCTGAGATAGTCACAGTGACTGTCAGTGATTGATAAGGAAAAAAAAAAGATTAAATCACATTTGGATGTCTCACCCCAAACCTAAACGGAAACCTAGAAACAAGACAGGAAAATTCTCTCAAATGGAAACCTCTCACAGATTTTGGTATCCTAGAGGGAAAACAAAATCCTAATTTGTGAAAGATCAGGCCGTTGAAATTTCTACAAGATGAGTCAGGCCTGGTAATACTACTAGAGCAAGTATCAATGTTTGTGTGCACACACACACAGACACACACTTGCAAAAGATTTTTAAATGGAGGCTAATTTCAGCTGTAGCCAAGCAGTGACAAGTACTTCTATGGATGATGATTTGGAACCTACATATTAGCAAAAGTAAATCAAGTGGGTAAAAGGGTTATAAGCCCACATAAACCAGTGCCTCCGTTTCCAATGAAAGGAGTTTGGTTTTGAGTCAGAACGACTGGAGAAAGCCTCTCCTCTTTGGCAAAGACAGACTTCGATGTGTGTGGAATGGACTTGCAAAAGTTTGCAGATCTTGTGAATTCAACAGGACGAGGGTAGAGCAGAACTCAGAGCCTGCAAAACCTATGGACTGCTCAGAGTTTCTTCTGTGGAGATAGCAGATAAAAGCTTTGTTCAGTTGAAGTAAACAGTAAAATGCTCGGATGCTTCAGTGAAGTCAAAATTTTACTTCATAGCAGCAGTCTCCTGCATCCTTAAGTTCTGTCTTTCCTATAGCATTTATGAACTCATAGTTCATGGGTGCTCCTTTTTATTTTCCCAGAACACCCCTGGAAGTGCACAGTAATCTTCTATTGCCTGAATCTCTTCCACCACTTAGAGGAAAAAAAAGAGTTTCACTATTTATTCTAGGTAAACACATAGATTTAAAAAAAAATGGTTTCTGCCCTATTCCACAAAGGTATTGAGCTCTCAGCAAAACACAAGTCCAGGTCAAAAGCTCGGCTGTCAACTAAATTAAGTCTGAAGGATCTCACATTAGTCCTGGACTGAAGGTTACCGTGTGCAAGAGTGGTGTGCCACCATCTACTTTGTGTTTCTCAGAGGCTACTGGAACTTTGCTTTCCACACAACACTCCATGGTTTTTGAACACAGCGAAGAATGAACCAGATTGCTCTAACTCCCTCTAATAGCCTTTCTCCCCTAAATTCTGTTTTTCTATCCTTTAATCTGTTATCAGGGTGCAATTATTTCTTTCAGGACAAGTGACTAGTACTTATGTATTTCATTCACATGCAAAAGATACTTTAATGAGAAGAGCCATCTCATTATTCTCCCACTGAAATCTCTCCAAAAAGAGTCCTTATAACTTTTATGTAAGAACCTGACCACGTGGCAAAATTACACCTAGGCGGGACACTTCACCACCTGACAACACAGCAACCAACATGGGACCACTGAAGCGTGATTGTGGGATGAAGTTGGGTTTGGCCTTCCTATGGCAAGAAGAAACTGTTATTTAAGCAGTTCACAAAATCAGCATCTTCACATTCCTCAGCAAAGTAGAGAACAAGTTGATCAAGATGGCCCTCAAGGAGATGTTCCTCATATATTTGTTTTGCCTTGTGACTATGACATTAAACTGACTTGCCCATACTGAGTGATTGCAATTGCAGATGGACAGAAAAAGATTAATATAAACCATGCATGATAGAAGAAAGGAACTAAATACTACCTTCACTGAAAATGACCATATCTGGGGAAAAAGGAAATTGTGATCTATATTGCTGAGAACTTGTAAAGTACACAGATCTATATGGAAGTATTTTCATTGTCAGAAAAGAAAATAAATTGGCAAGTGTATAATGAGAGCAGGCATACAGCCACGAAGAGTTATAGGCTGCCACTAATTACGGAGGTACGAATCTTAAAGCCATATGACCTGGGAGAACAAACTCGTGTATACCTATTGCCTTTGCAGACCCTGTTCTTCATTGTGAAATGCTGTTTTCCTTAGCAGAATCGACAACATGCAATCAAACTCATTAGAATGAAAGATGCAGGTTGTGTAAAAAATAATGGTTTTCGAAAATCTGGTCTTATTTTTAAGATATATTCCAGAAGGATTTCTTTACAACATTCCTAATAGGAACTCAACCATTACAATTAAACCTCATATTTCTTATTACTTGAGATGGTCATCTGCCTAGAAATTAATCTTCTGCTGTTCTAGACAGCCTTATCACAGTTGAAATGAAAATACTAAATATAGCTTGCAATCTACTTACTTGCATTCTCATACAGTTATGAGTAACAATTCTCAGTACCATGCCACCAATTTTTGCCATCCAGATTGGAAAGGGGTTCTTAAAAAGCTCTCAGTATTGGTTTACCACCATTTTTACAGACACCATTGGTAGTCCAACCTGATTCATGCTATGAGCAAAGAACGAGTTTGTCCAGCGTAGCAGATTCCGAGGGCTGGCATTTCACGCAGGGACTTTTGACTGATCACTGGCCCTCACCTGGTGCACGTGAGGGACGAGGTGGCAGCTTTCACATTAGCCAGACCTGCATCAAAGCTAAAAGGATCTCAAGCTAAAGCTAAAAGCTTTAGCACCAGTTAACAGCACTGAGAAAATACTGAGTGCCTCTGAGAGTCCCCAAAAGAAATACAATTCTTATAGCACACTAATATTAAATACTGAAGAAAGGGTTTCATACCTTAAATTCCTCCAAGATTTTGTAATTTTTCCCATGATATTCACAAAAGTTTTTCACTTCTTTGCATTCTGGACAGCATCCATTGTGTTCCACTTTTGTACACTTTGGGTGGATTTTAGGGCATTCTGGTTGATCACAAACAGGTCCATCCTCAGTACAGACACAGGGACAGTTGGAATGTCCCGGGAAAAAACGTTCTCCCAGTTTGTACACAAAGCCGCTGTCATCTACACAGCCCTTCCCTCGGTAGTCATCAAAGATCAGATTGTCATTACTGGAGGTCTGGTCCCCTTCGTCGGCGGGGTAGTCTTCATGATTGATGGCTGCTGGAGTGACCAAAGCAGGGATTACAAACAGAAGTATCCAGGCTTCATGGATATGAAGAGCCATCCCCCTCCTCAGCTTCTCCATGGGATCTCAATGCCAGACAGAAACAGCTGCTTCCATAGGGAGACCAGTGTTGTCTGAAAACAAATATTTTTAAGTGAGAACAAACTCAAAATTCTAAGGAATATTGACTTACAAAGGCCATACTTTCACCCCAGAATAAATCAGTGCTTTCAAACTGCACAGATAACTACCACTGTTTCATTTGAATTAAGCCTCTTCTCAATTATTGTTAAAGAGAATAAAGCACATGAAATGCATAAATTAAACACACGTGCCTGTAAGCATATGCCCACAAAATCTCTCTATAGAAATGGTGGCTCACAGAATCATCTAATTTTTACTTTCCTCGTTCGTGCAGCTTGAGTTTTCTGATGCACCAGAAGTTAAACTAGCTGCCTGAAATCACATGGTGATGGGCAGCTCAGAGGGACTTGAACCTAAGTTTAAGCATGGTCTTAACCTCTTGCTTTAGCCGCTGTCCCCCTGTGCTACATACGGTGCACAGCCCACTTCATTAAACTGAGGTGGGAAACCTGAATTGAATAATGAGATAAGCATAATCTGGAGGTGGATCTGCACCCAATAAGAAAGGTGCTGCTGGGTTATGCTTGGTCTGCGAGAGGTGGAATAGTATAGAATGTTTTATATAGCATTTCGGAAGAGGACGAGGGACTACCTGGGCTACCAACACAGCCCAGCCGGCAGCAGGTCCATATAATCCCAATAGAAGCAAAGATGTAATTCGTCTTCTCCATTATTCAGCATTTCAGCAATTCCCAGAGAGAAACACAGAGCAGGATGTTAAATGCCTGCGTAATGCATGGAGCCGCTGAAAAGGGGTTTGTCTGATTAAGCTGGAGCCTTTCTAAAACTTTGGGAGCCATGCAGCATGGCCTGACCTTTGGAGAGCTCTGCTTAAGCGGTCGAGCCGAGGACTGACCCGGAGAGGGAGAGGAGCTCTGCACTGCCCCCAGGAGAGTCGGCTCCAGGCGAAGGCTCCCTGTGTGCCCTGGGCGTGCCACTGGCTGCCCGCGGTGCCACATCGCTGCCACCACCACACCGTCCTGCCGGCACGCCAGCCAACAGCCTGTGCAACCCCAGCAGCAAAATGGTTTCTGACCTCTCTTAAGGGAACTGGGCAAAGTATTACAGGAAACTTTTAAATGAGATGAACCATTAGCGTTACATGGATTGAGAACGATGGAGGTAGTTGCTGGCACACACCAAAACCAGACTGCTTGGATGTGTGTGTCATTCCTTCCCTTCCTCCGTTCCCGTAGCGTGCACACACAGATACACACGGTATATACAAACATGCATTAACCTATGCACACAGGCAAACACGTACACTCCCCCCCCCCCCGGAGGTATTTTTATGTTTTGGGATTTTTGGTGGACTGCAGATGTTCAGCAATTAATTCTCCCTTAATCGAAGCAAAAAAGCAGCAGCGGGAGGAGAAAGCTTTAATCCTAGAGAAGCAGCTAAGGGATCCTGTTGACAAAGCAGTTTTTCCAAAGCCACAACAGAGGGAGACACCGGATATTACACAAGCTTTATCAAATTCAAAAGATATCTTCTTAATTGAAGTACTAGCTACGGTTCCATCACAAGGACTATGCACCGTGTTACTACTACCAGCAATATCTATTGTAACACGTTGTTCGGGAATCGGGTGATTCATGCAGATAGGGCTGCTTTACAGATCTACAGAGCAGAGATTCTTGCCCACCTAAATGCTACAGGTAGGTTGCAATATTGCAGATTGGTGGGCATTTAGGGAAAAAAAAAAAGCAGAAGCACACGAAGCAATTCATGTCCGAGGAAACGTGAAACAATCAAGAGAACGTGTTAAAGTTTGATAAGGAAGCTCTCCAAATTAAAAACAAAAATAAAAGAAAGTTCTCCAAAGATCATAAATAAGACCACTACATTTTGCTACAGTCCGTAGGTACCCGAGATGTCCCACAGCAACTCACGAGCACTCGGCTCAGCAGCGATCCTGGAAATCAGACAGACTGCAGACGTCTTGCACGGACAGATTTCAACAAGTAAACAAATGCTGTTCAGCTCAGAATTAGTTTACAGCTGAACTTTCTCATCATTTCTCATCGTGAGAGAGGCCAGGATCGTAGGTAAGTCTCTGAGTAAAACGTTTCCATCAGCCTTCCCTCGCCCCAAGTGAATAATTTACACTTACCTAATCAGGCTCGATCTGAAAGCTGAAAGGGGTCACAGGCCAACATGGACTAAAAGGTTAGAAACAAATCAGCGAAAGCAGTTCCTCCTAATCACATTTTCAGTCTTGACTCACGGACAATCCCTTTTCCTCCACCTCTCATCGCAAAACACGGGAAAGCGGCAGCCCAGCAACCACAACATGAGAATTAAGCTTTAACCCAGTGCTGAGGATTCAAAGCCAGCGGCGGCGAGGCGGTCCAGAGGCAGGGATGCCGCGGAGAAACCCCGATGCCAGCAGCACAGTCATCGCGGCGAACTTGGGCTGGATTTCCTCAGGTCTTGGGGGGGGGGGGGGGGAGGGGGAGAGAGAGAAAAAAAACCCATATATATCCCCTCCCTATGCCCAGCGGATGTCTTGCGAGTCAGGATTTGCCACGGCGGGAAGCGAGGGAGAGGGGGCTGGTTAGGCTGCAGGCAGGTGGGAGAGGGAGGGCGGAGGAGCCCCGCGGCCGGCGGGCGGGCGGGCAGCTCCCGCGGCGGGCCCCGCTCCCCTGCGGGGACTCCCCGGGCCGGGGGCCGGGCATGCCCGCGCCGGCCCACGCAGCTCCGCGCTCTCCGCCGGTTATTATTATAATTAATTTTTGGAGGAGGGGGAAGAAAAAAAAAAGGGGGGGGAGAGGGGGGAAAAAGAAAAAAATCCAGCGGCGGAGCGCCCAGGCCCCGCGGGCCTCAGCGCGGGCGCGCCATGGCGCGGAGCGGCGCGCTGTTTCCGCGGGGCGCCGCGCTGCCGCCGCGCCCCCCCCGTCCCGGCTCAGGCGGCCGCGGCGCGTCCCGGCCGGCGCCGCTCCCCCGCCCGCAGCTCCCCGCCGCTGCGGCCGCCGCCGGCTGGGGCGCCGGCTGCCCTCAGCGCCGCGCTCCCCAACTCCTGCTCATTCCCGCTGCCCTGGCGGCGTCCGGAGCGTTTGCTGCAGGAAAAAATCCCCCCCTGCTGCATTATTAAAACTTCACATCTTCCCACAGGCTGGCACCGGGGAAGGGGCGCCCAGCTCTTGTGCCTCGTGTTGTGTTACATTAAAAATCGCTCTCCTTGCAATTCGTCTGCTCTGTCATTAGGCGTCATTGTAAAGCTATTTCTCCAGAAACCACCAAAAGAGAGATTCTTGATGCTCGGAAAAACACGGTGTCAACAGAAAGAGGGAGAAATTGGGGATTTTATTTGGATAAAATGCAGAGTACTACTCCTCTCGGGCGATTATTCCCACTGCAAACATTAACTAGAAAACACTTCAGTGAGCCCTCACTGCTACGTTCTCAAACCATTTTTTTTTCCGTAACGCCTTGAGATGAAGGTTAGGTTAAGCAGCGTGCTGGTCCTCAGGCCCAGAGACAAACCGTACCTTCGGCAGCCCCGGAAAGCGGCTGCTCTGCCTTCTGAGCGAAGAGAACGTGGCGCGCTTCGCCACCGCGGCCCTGCAGGCTGGAGAGCTGCCCAAACTCACGTTGCAGAACCTTAGCGGATCCATCACTGCTTGCCAGAGCCACCACACGACCTGAAATTCAAAGGAAAGTTACCCAGGTTTGCAAAGGCAAAGCAGGAGAGTGGCACTGGAAGTTTTGCTGTCGTTCCTTTAAAGACACCTACATTTGCATACTCCTGGTTTCTGAGATAAATTATCAGAAAGTTGGACAGATCAATAATAATGAGATTGGAGTTCAGAGTGATTAACTGAATCTGGAGACCCGGGCATGTAGAAGCACAGCTATTTTACTTGTATTTGGATACAATTGTTCAGGGCCAGATTCTGGCAGCCAGACTGAGCACCGGAGAAGCAGCTGCTCTTCTGATACCTGGAGGTATCAGCATCAGACCATGCTCTTAATGCTGCTTTTCTTGTACAGCACTGTAAGAAACGAAGATGCAGGTTTTCAACTAAATTTCAGGGAGGTCAGGCATCTAAGTAAACTGAGTGCCTTGCTCCCTTATATCCTTATGGAAAAAACAACCATAATGAAATTGTTAGTATAGAATTGGGTCTAACAGTAGGAAAAATAAAAAAAAAACCTAAAGAAGGTTCTAAGGAGTTCCCGGTTTCCATGTGTTTATTTATGAACCGAACGGACTCAGTTTTCATCACTCTCAAGGAGGCAGAATGTGTTTATAAGTTTATTACCTTCCTGCTTAAATAAAAGCAGAGGTAACAGCTGGTAAGTGATATGTTTGAAGCACCTTTTACTTATCCAGCCACCAGATAAAGACTCTCTCCTTTCAGAAATTAACTATAATAATCATGAGTTTCACATACAAAAAAAAAAAAAAGGGAGGATCAATACATTCATTTCAAAGCTGATGTGGTCCTCCCAACAATGGGATCATTGTACTGCCAGTCATGATCTTGGTCAAACACCTTGTTCTATTAGAAGCAAGTTCAATATACCCTCCAAATGATTACAGCTCTTTTTATGTATCAGGATTTTCTCTCTGAAAGCAAAGATATCACCAGCCGAGGAATAATTAATATTGACACTGACAAAGTCAATCTGGCACCAAGGTCATCATTTTTGGGAAGATTATGAAAAACAGGAGATATTTTGCTATTTTTAGGCATACAGGTTATTTGCCAAGAAGCCAACGGGAACGTATTGCCCAACAGAAGTTAGTATGGGGGACTCTGTCCCCGTTTTAATAGTATGCAAGCCATAGGGCCTTGAGTGTGCCTACATGATGTATAGTTTTTCCAGGGAATATATTGTCCCTCCATTCAAACTAATTCATAACACTGATGTTCTCCGCTCTGCTCATCGAGATCCGATGGCTTCATTTGACAGCCCGGGAAGTAAACAACTGCCATTTTCTCCATTTATCACAGGAAACACATAGTCTAAAACACCTTACAAATGCATTGACAATATTTAATCACAACTTATGCTTAGCATGGTCATGGATATTTGTTCAAGAAAGGGAACTAGAAAGTAGAGCTAACCATGATAAATATGCCCTATTTGCAAACCTTTGTAACTACCCGGCTGCTTCTTCTAGAACAAAGCCTGACACAGCAAAGATCTGTAGGATGGATTAGAGTGTCCAAAGCAGCAGATGTGAATATTTATTATAAACTCTCTTCCAGCAAGTCTTTGCTGACAGAAGCATTGCATATGGATTTCACTTGCAGCCAGACTCTCCAGGCAATCACTGGGATGACTTCTCTAGGAGCCAAACAAATGCCATTTCGCCTGGAGCCCTGACACCGCAACAGCTGGGCAGGGGGTTAATGTCACTTTCAGCTTCTCAAAACCAGTAACAAACCCACTGGTGACAAAGAGAGAGGGACGGAAAGGAGAAAAGATTTGGACAACTGCAGTTCACTTCCAGAAAGTAAGGGCAGGCCAGACTGATAACTGAGACAGCAGCTTCAATGGCTAATTCACCCCCCAAGTTTGGCAGCAGGGCAGGAGCAGACCCCAATGCCGCCTTTTGCTAAACTCTTTGCTAGATAAGTCATATGCCTGAAGCAAAACAATAGCACTCTCATCTGTTCAGTCCACGCCAATATTCCGTGACAGTATTGGGAAATGACAAAACCAATAAGAAAATAGAAAGGGACAATAAAAAACAGCTTAGCTAGGAGGTGCAGTAGTAAAGTGCATGTGCCTTCATCGCTAGTACACGCTGGCGAAAGGGTTTAGGGGTATGAGGCAGCCCTGGTGAAGAACGATTCCTTTCATATGAATTTTCGTTAGCTGAGTTATGATGTGTTACTATCGTTGACGATGAGCACAGCCACTTCCTTGCTTGGTAGCAGCAGGATGCACAGGCAAACGCGTGCGAGAGGGAACGAAAGGGGAGGGGAACGCACAAAATGAGAACATCTCATTTCCGTCACCCTTTATGTCAACACCGATCTACGCACTCATAACAATTTGCTCATTATAATGTAAATTTACTCCCTCCTTCTTTCCAAAAGGAGATGTTTCGTTTTGGAAAGAGGGAACAAATCGTGTTTTATTGCTCTTTCAAAATGTTCTCCAATTAGGAATGCAAACAAAAACTATTACATAATTGTCACGCAAAGCTCTGTTTTTATGAAGTATACTTACTTGTGCACTAACGAAGGCACTTTGATACAACACTCAGAGGAAGATAAAAGCCTGGAGATAAATTTTTCTTCACACCTTTGACCAAACTGTCAGGTGGGGCTGGCCTGTGCAAACTCAGGGAACTCAGCAGTTTTGCCGATTTGCGTTGAAATGAACAGTTTCTGCGTAGAAGATGCAAAGCCTTGAAGACCTCTAGATCTCACAGCCTCTAGATCTCCCCTTCCAGAGAACCCACTCTGGATCTGCTGGTGCACCTCCTGGACGGGCAATACGGGGAGCTAAAATGAAGCTTTGCTCTGGCTGGCCCCATGCCAGTCCTGAGCTCATCCTTCTTCCTCAAACTGGCAGACAGGAGTGATGACAAAGCACATTGCCACGACGAAGAGACCCTACAGTAGCAGCCTTGGTACTAATTACAGTTGATTTGCTGTTCGCCATATCTAGAACATAGGTACTAATTTTTCTGATGTACCCCTGTTAATGTCCTTAGAATAACATAAGCTCTGACCATCTGGTCACTTGCTTCAAAAAGGATGCAGTGAGTTAGAAAATGGAGAGAGAGAAAGGCAGTGAAGGCAATGGAAGGTGTAAACAACTTCTGTGCAAGGAATTGTTAAGAGGGATGACAATTTACCCAGAAAAAACTATTTGTGCACTAAAATGTACTTGGCTGATCATGCTTTCTCCATATGCAAACCTCAAGCTTCAGTCAGCCCATGGTATCGCCACTGTTTCCCTCCCTGGGGCCCCACAGAGAAATCCAGAGCTGAGCCAGACCCAAACTACCACCCAGGTGGTGTGGGTGAAACACGGCGTTTCCATCAACATGGTAGTCTGAATCCCAGCTAATCTGGGAGCCGCGAGGCAGCCGGAGAAGCTGTCGGAAGCAGCGCAGCATGGGACATGGTACTTCTGAACCGCCACCTTTCTTTTTGGACAAAACTGAATTTCCTCTGAGCGATCAGTGCACTTCAGCTCCCCTTTTCCCCCCGCATTTGAGTAAGCTACCGCTGTAGGTTTCCAGTCCTGGTGTGCTACAGAGAAAAAACTCTGTTCCTAATCTCAGGCATGCTACCTCGCCAGGCTGCCATTTCCAGACTGGCAATGCTCTTGGTTTTAGGCATTGATTAATTACAAATGCAGTGCTGTTGTTTGGGCTGGAAATGCATTTGTACTTAACAAAACAATAAAAATCACTTCTAGGAAAACTATTCCTGATACTAAAACTATATCCCTACATTGTTTTGAGAGTAGAACTGAACCCTAAAATCAATTAGTACCTCAAAAGATGCAATTACTTTTAAGACATGTACCCCACTTTTGGAGAATGGGGTAATTAAAATGAATTATCTTGTGTGGAAATCTGGGCCTGTAAATTTTCCAAATGTCCATAAGTTATGAGCCTAAGAAAGGCTATAGCCATGAAGTGTCAAAAGCAAGAATCTGGCAAAAAAAAAGAAGTAATTTTACTGGAGTCTCCACACCTAAACATGAGCTTAAAATCAAAATTATTGCATTCAGTGAAGCTCAGTTATGTTACATATAAGTAAGCAACGTGCTTTTTCTCATCTGCAAGGAACTTTGCATACCTATGCTGCTATGTAGATACTAACAAAACCACAGCCACTCATGTGAATACAATATGAAATCCATCTCCTAATTTGAACTGGTGGATAAATTTAAAATAGTGCTGATATGTTGAAGCAATCTAATTTGTTACTGCATTTCTTCAGAAGACAAAACTAGACAAGATTAATTTGCTGGTTTGATGGAACCATACGACTTGGGGTAGAGGGAACAAAACCTATACTTTTCAAAAGACAGTTTGACAATTTATATTCTGGAAGAGCCTAACAGAAATCACAGCCATGGTTACCGTCTTCTTTGTAAAATGAATTTTGAGTGAAACCTTGCCAAGACCACATTAAGTGCTGCTTTACTGGTTTATGCGTTCAAACAGCTGGAAACAGTGGCATCTTTGGACTGGGAAAGCCTAAAAAGCAGACCAGTTTACTGCTATTAGGCTCTGACACTCAATAAATGATGTTGGCCATGGCCTTAATATTGCAGCTAGAGTAGTCTAGCAGCTTAAGTATTAATAAAATAGTATTGTAACAAAAGTCACAAACTCCACAACTTGCTGTAGCAGATTAGGCAGACACATTCATACTGATAACTAGCACTGTGTGTTATCTCAGAATAGTTTTTTTTTCCATAGACTGGAAGAGCAGAGCAGAACAAGGACAGTGAAAGATCGAAACCTCTCCTGTCTGTTCCAGCACCTCTTGCTCTCAGAGCAAACGGACTAGTCGAGGTGCTGGATTTGGACAATTGCTTCTAGTAAAAGTACGGCAGTTATTTTAGACTTTCTTGTACATAATTCAGATGTTGTAACTTTCCCAATTTAAAAATACTTGCACTGCCTAACCGTAAGCAAAGCATTCATCTTCAAAGACACAAACCCAGTTATTTCTTCTTTCATTAAAATTATAATCTTGCATGGATTTAAGAAATTCTGTTTATCATAACTGCATAGAGAAGCCTGAGACCATTACTGATGGCAGAGATGAAATAACATATCAAAGAAAGAAAGAAAAGCTTTGATCAATAGGGAAATGATTTTTATACACATCAGAACCAATTTAAAGAATTCTCTAGGATCAATTTAGATAGACAGAAATGCTTCTCAGCATTTATTACCTGTGGAGGGAATATTGATCCTATTCATTGATTTCTCCTATGCACGTAGAGCAGCATCTGGTTTTGTTGTGTGTTTTTTTTAAAGAAAGATGCCCCAAATTGGAAAGTATCAAGAAACTACTTATATTTTAAGGACTTACATTAATGGTTCAACCAATGCCATTACTCAGAACTTTTAAACTCTGTTCAAGAATAGGCAAAATGTAATTTAGCTTATTTTTGGCACATGATTGTTAGTCAATGAAATATATTTTAAGAGAAGGGTTTTTTTGAAACCTTACTTACCAAAGGCTACTAATTCCTTACATAACACATTGTACCAAACATATTTTCTTTCTTGTTCCCTTTTTTAAAGGAATCTCTCTTCAAGGTAATACTATGAATCACACAGCCCTACTGGATTGCATTCCCTCTGAATTAAGATCTTTTGTCATTACTGGAGCTGCAGCCACTTGCATCATCATGACGATCACTCAACCTAGAGGGTCTCCTAGGAACAGGGCACCTCTCAGGTCATGAATAAAAGGCAAAAATACCCAGTCCTTGCCTTGCATAATCTGCAGTCTAAGTATAATTAAAAAACAACCAACCACAGCAAGAAATACAGGATATAGATCAGGGAGGACAAGGCTACAGATAATTATAAACTTAATTAGCCATGATCACAACTGCTTTGCCATAGTTAAATGTTTTATGGGCATCCTGGCAGCAGGAGAGGACTTCTGTCTGAAGTCATGTCTATGCACTGCCACATGTAGAGGCACCAGGTACTGCTCCCTGTACAAAGCTCGTTCAGGTATACACAGCACATCTAGAGCAGTGTAGCTGTTTTGGTGCACAACCCCCCCCCCCCCCCGCCAATATGACTTGCTTCTCAGCCTGGACACAGCATGGCATGACAGCGGCCTCCAGCTTCTGAGTTGGCATCAGCTGTGCTGCAGAGGAACGCGAACTGGATGGGCTTGGATCCTTACTTGGGAAATGGGAGGAAAGCACTGAGTTGTTTTACACCAGCTCATGATCTGGCCCACAGTCTTTACTTGGTATGAAATTAGACAAAACTTTAACTTTGAGGAACCTGTCTGAGGGGGGTAGAAAGGCAGATGGAAAGGTTGCCAAACACTACAATCTAAGGTTCTTCATGCAAATGTTACTGTGCTTGCCTAAATAAAAGTAAATAAAATGCTTAACAGATGCTGCAAACTATGATTGCCGTGGCTGTAGATAAAATTCATTACTGTCACACCAAGCAGAATGTTATTTACCAAGCAACTGATTTCACCATACAATAGATGTTGTACATTTTTTTTTTGTTCTATAAACAGCTTTCAACCAATATAGCAATTATTTCTCGTAGTCCAAATGTACACTATGTTTTGCTTAGGAATGCACTTTTTTGACCTTGTTATAAATCCTCCATTCTCAAAGGTGAATAAAACATCCTAAATATTCTTGTCTTGGAAATAATGGCAACCCCCTCCTCCCTTTGCCTTCCCACTGTGTTTGTTTAGATCTTTCATGGGAGAGGGCATAGAAGCATAATCTTGAGCAGGTTGTAATTCACTTGCAGCAATTTACTAAATATTCTCAGTAATGGAGACCAAAAGGCAAGCTGGGAATGAGAGGAGAGGTCCAACAATCTGCTGATATAGATTTTTAATATATTGGTACCAAAATAAAATCCTCTTGTCATTCTCTAATGTAATGACTTTTTTTTCCTTTCTCAGAAGTATTTAAATAGACAGATTTGGCAAAGTGTATTAGGGAAAATTATCTCATCTCAGTATGCACTTAAACTCGTGACTCACTTTATGCATGTGAAGTCATTCAATTCAGTGTAATCATGTGCTTAAATGATGGTAGGATCAGGGCATCACAAACAAATTCATTATTGCAATAATGAGTTAAGCACAAGGTCTTACAATGAATAAATTCACTTTTATTTGGCTTTTAGCAGCACACTAACAGTTAGACCTTTTAAAGAGAAAGGCAGCTTTATAGACTGAGTAGGGGCATATAATGCAGGTTTCCTAGACCCAAGTATTAGACGAAGATAGTAACAGGAAAGTAAGTGCAGAGAAGTTTCTTGCTCAACAGACACTTACAAAGGTGGAAGATGAGTCCCTAGGAACACAGGAAAACTCAAAATATGCAGGCAGGATGTTAACAGAAATACAGTTACTATCTTTAAAAATCTGCGTATAGAGATTTGTCCTGGATGAGAAGTGAGTGTGCTGCAGGATATGCCCTTGTGCATTTCCCTCAAAAGAGTAAGGGGTGTGGAGTAATGTTTGGCCAGCAGAAAAAGAGGACTCCTCTTAACTTCTTACTGTGTGGAAAATGTGACCTAGATGAAGGGGCATTATTTCCAGAGCTTAAAGAGATAGCAGAACTCGACAAATCCTTCTTCAATCAAAAAATCACCAGAAAGTTACTCAGAGCAAAGAAAGCATTCATCTGATAGAAGAAAATCCTTTATATAAAAGAACTTAAAGCCTTTTTATAAGGATTTCTAGACCCAGACCATTAGTGTAAAGCTACCTTTTAGCTGGACTTGAGCTTGTTTATATTAGATTTTAGTTGGCCTTTTGGTAGCATTAGGGATTTTCAAAATAGTTTCAAAACAAACCATAAAGTATTAAAGCAGAAACTTTTGGAGAAGAGTCTTGAAGATGTCAAAACCTTTCTGGATGTGTTAATGAGGCATGCTTGAATATATTCAGAATATATTAAAAAATAATATATTGAGAATAAAAGGATAACAACCTCCATCTTCTGTCCAGGACTGGAGGTTTTTTCATGAAAATTTCTACCAAAGAAGAGTATTTTTGTGCATACAATAGGAACATATTTGTCTAGCTTTCAGTGTTACCTAGAATATCTATATGTGGGCACATGTAGGTCTATGTTTCCAAGTGAATCTACCTGGAGGGAAAAAAAAGGTGAAGAACAAGGCAGATGGCATTTCGGCAAAAATCCTTGGACTGCTACAAAGTGTGGGACCTCGGTCCCACTGAGCTCTTCTGAAATCTCAAATCCCAAAAGGCAGCATTTGGTTTTTATATCACCATTAAAGGGGAATGCGTTCAGCGATGCTGCATCAACGGGGAGCTGCCTGGAGCCTTGGCAGAGCAATCACCTCCTCAACACTTGTTGGCTGAGAAACTTCAGAGAAGGTGTCATCAGTAATGTTGTTGCTGTAGTTGTGCTTGTGCTGCCCAGGGCAACAACATGACAAAAATGTCAAATTTTGAAATGCTGCATGAGGGGAAGACAATGGAGGAGAAGAGTAAAGATCAATATCATTTGATGATCTTCAAAAAGGAATAAATCACCATAAAATTATTTGCAGAAGTTGCCAAGCTGAAGCTCTGCTTACAAAGAAACTTTCTGAAGGAGTTTTTATGAGATGGCAAATGCTCCAGAGCACAGTTAAGGTGCACACTAAAATCTTATTCTGAAGAACAAGCTTTTCTCTTCTGTTAAATTTATATATTGGAAGCAGTGTATCAAGTACTGTACTGTGTGTAATATTATCTCCATAATACATTAGCTGGTTTCTTGGTGTTTTATTAAGAGTCTGAGAGGAAAAAAAGTCACACTTACATTAAATAAAAATTTTCATTAAGAAAAATAAAACTTACTGATGGGTTAACTTAGAAAAATTAAGTCACAGCAAAACTGCTGTCACCACAAATTGAAATTTATTCTTGTTTCTGCTACAAGTGAGGTCCCTGAATATAGATTTGGGTGCAAAACCATGCTTTCCTCTGGACTTCCTACTTGACTGCAGCTGTATGTATTTTAGGCATCAGTATGTCTCATTTTTAAGAATTCAGTGAAGTTGAGCAATGTATAAAGAAAAAAAAAATTCCAGGTATGCAGGAGCATAGCTCTGACTAATGGAAACACCGTTCTAAAAGCATTCGGAGAATAGAAGATAACCTTTTTATTAATATTCTATTCTTTCTCTTTTCCCCACTCTCTATTTTCAGATGCCTGCAGTCATTCAGTTAAAGCCTCTCTGATCCTCCTTCCTTTCTCAAACGATAAGATGGATATGCTTGTGTTACAGAAGATGAGACTAGGTTGTGAACAATGATTTATTTTTCCCTTGGACAGCATATGCATCATCCTTTCCATTAACTCTAAAGGAATGACCAGATGCGTAATCGTTTTTTGACACAGAGCGGGATTCATCTCATCTAACCTTGCCATCCCAAGACGAGTAGTTAGTTCATCTGGGCTCCTTCTGCAGCTCCCAGTGAGAAAAACTTCTTTTTCAAAGGAACTCACCCTGCCTCTTTTAGACAGCTATCGCAGGTGATCGTCTCTGTGCACTGACTACAGAGGGACTCCACATAGCTCATTTTCAGACAGCTGAGGCAGTGTGAGATTAAATCCCACTTAAAACTTGTAAACAAGCACCTCAAAGAAATTTTCAAAAGAAATTCCCTAATTTGCACTGCTGGCAGACTTGTCTATACCACAGCTGCTGAAAATGTAACTAGGCACCTGTATGCATCTCCAGGCACTTAAATACCATTGCAAGTCAGGCTTACATAGGCAATGACCTCTATTAAACCCAAGTCTTAATCATTTGGTGCAACTCTCATGCTGTGGCAACAATCCATAATTTAAGTAGCATTTAGTAACAAAGCAGATCATGTGCATCGTCAACATCTGGTAACACTAATAACTCTGAGATAATGGACTTGTCTCTGCTATATTTCCAACCTTATTGAAACGGACTGTAATTAGCACTTCCTTTTTTATACAAATCTCTTGACCCCCAGAACCAGCTCTTACACCACTGCTAGTAACCACTGCAGGTGATCAAAGCCTGAGAGGAAGGTGGACTCAGACAAGAGGGTTTGCCCATGCAGACCTAGAAGCCAAACTTCAGTTTACTTCTAGAGTTCAAGCAGGAGGCATGAAAACTACTACTTCAGAGAAAAAGCAGTTTTGAGGAAAAATAATATTTATCTTGCTTTACTTCACAATGTTCTGCCTAAATGTTTTATCTCTGAACATGCTCCTTAAAGAGAAGTTCAGTGTCCTTATGAGTCCAGATCAGAAGCTCTGTGTAAACACCGTTGATTCCTAATGCTTCTCGCACTCGTCAGTCTTTTCTAAGCAAATAAGATCAGGAAACACTTCTGTTTTGTCCTTAAAGCTAGTTTGTTGTTATCATGATTATTTCAAGCTTAGAGGATGATCTAATGTATGTGGATTCTGTTTTTTGTCAAGCAAAATCCTTCCCTACACAATGCTCCCTGGAGAGGAAGGCTGATGCAGAGCTGGTTGAAGCACTGCTGAGGCGGCTGGGAAAGCGGAGCCCGGCTTGTGCTGTGTGTGCCTCCAGCTTAGCCTGAGGTTACCCTCCTGACTTCTCCGTGCCCAATCTATCATAGCTGTCTGGGCATTTTCTATAGTGACTGGAAAGAGCTAAGTGGAATAAAATGTGCTCTGCAGGTCCCAACTCTCCATTTACTCCAGAGGTAGTCCCATGAGTAGCTTCAACAAATTACTTCATTTTTTGGTAGCCAGACAGATGGGTTCCATGCCATCCTTAATCTTCTCAAACTTCTGCTCTCCCAACGATTTTAAGTTGGTTTCTTTTGTCTGTTATAAACTTTTCAGGATTAAAAAAATGGTTATTTTTAATCCTAATCAATGCAGCCTTCAGATGTTGCCTACACTATCATGATAATTTAAGTGAAACAGAGTGTTACAGAATGACTTGTATCTTTCTTCCACATTACAACTAAATAGTATTTTACTATGGTAGTAAAAACAGACAGACACACAGGAAGACTCTGAAAACAAAACAAAAAACCAGGCTTAATAAAATCTTCTCCAAGTAAAAGCTCAAACAAAGAGTCTACTTTTAACATAAGCATGTTATTGTCAACAGCAGCATCTCTATTAGGCTTGTTCCCTTACCTAAACATTCCTATTACTGTCATTTCTCAGGGTTGTCATATTCACTGCCTTGACAGCACAAACACTATGCTGTAAAATCTGTCAAAGAGGCCAGTTGATTTCCTACATCTTCTGACACTTGCAGGTCTTTAATATCAGGCTGTCAGAACACCTAAGAGAAAGGCGGGTGCTCCCCTGTTCAGTGCTGTTACTGTGACTACCATCACACGTACTTTAATCATTAGCCTTATCCTACTATGAAATTCTGACTTTTATGCCCTTGGAGTCCCATGCTAGAAAATGCTGCTGGCATAAATCTATCGTAGAGGTTAGCTGGCTCACTTACCCATGGAGTTATATTTGTAAAACGAAGCCTTTATGTTTTATGAAGCTTTTTCTTAAACTTTCTTCTGTGACTTTTTTTTTTTTTTTTTTGAGAGGGGAGTTGTAGTAGGTGTAATGATTATTCAGTGACAGGCGTAGGTGAAACTCAGCTGCTTAAAATAAACCTCTCCATGCCTGGACCATTTTGTCTTTAGGTATACCAATGTAGCAGACGAGCTTGGTGGGCAGTAAGTTTTCCGTAATGCAAAACTCCTTTGATTCAATATTGAAATGAAACTGAGGGAAGAACAACAAGAGTAAATCAGACCAGAACAGTCAACAGCCTTTACATGTTCATGGCAGTCACTTCACAGGTAGGAGAGTATCTGTATTCCTGCTCCTGCTCTGCTGTTGTCCCTCAGTGACACTGAACAAACTAGTTCCTGAGCTAATAATTATCCTGGGACAGGCCTTTTTTAATCTCTCCTGTTTTAGCATTCCACTTTGTATAAAAAAAAAAATTTAAAAGCTGGTAAAAAAGATTTTATAGCCCCCAGATCAGGGTGCTGCCCTGCGATGTAGCAGTCTCTGCTATTACTAGCAGTCAAATTAATCACACAGTGTGGCATGGCTCCACAGAAGCCACACGGTCAATGGATTTAAGAAACCCCATTGCAAGAACTAAGACTGTGATAAGCAAAGCACATACTTCCAGGAGGTATGAGTCAGGTAAGCTGCCAGAAACCATAGCTGGATGTTTATGTAGCTTTAAGTGACTGTATTGATGCTCCAAGAGTTTCTAGTCACAGAGAAGGGAACAAAAATTTAGGTCTTTAGTACTTTAATTGCCAAAGAACATTTGCTGCAGGAACCTAATAACTTTTATATGCATGAATCCACGAACACTCTGCAAGAGCATTAGTGGAGAATGAGCAGACATGTGGCTGAGACAGAGGTAGGACAAGTTTGGAGATCATTTCCAATAACTGCCTTACTCCTTGACAGTACATGTCATTTAATTTCCCTGTGCCTCAGCTCCCCATCTGCAATAGAAAGCGATAACACTACTTGGTTCAGCTTATCTCCTTAGACCAACTGGGGCAGGAACTCTTACAACTTGCCCAGTGGAGCCTCTAGGCATTATTAAAAAAATCATAAATAATAACAAAAGTGTTTACTGCTGTAAGTCAACAGCAAATCTCCTGGCTACATGTGCACACAAGGCATCAATTGAACCATGGGATATAACACACGGTGTCACTTCCTTGGGCTGCTCCACTCCCACCAGCTGCCAAATTACTCTCACCTCTCATCAAGTAATGGCTAAATACTGTAAGGAAATGCAGTCTGGCTGCTATTGCTTACAGTAATGAATGCTGCTGTCGCATATAACAAATGTTGTATGTCATAATGGCATTTATGACACTAATACGGAATCACTGGATAGCATCCAATAAAAATCTATGGTGAGGTAATGGGACGTAGCTAGAGAGTGTTGAATAGGAATCCTGAGTTAATATAGTTCTTATACTTTTGGGTATACACAGAATATCTTGTAATACTATAGATAAGTGATAGTTAAAAACCAAAAAAGCTCACTGTAGGATACATTAGACTTCTTGCAGATTTATGGTACTTTGTATGCAGCTCTTTACAGTGCTCCCTGCCAATGTTTTAAGCAGGGTTAACACTTCTGACTGTTTTGTGGCATCTCCTATGCTTTAAGTGTCTGAAATATATGAATTGTTTTTCATTCGTTGTCCTGGACTGACTGGTACATTACTGCTTTTATTCACAGCCAAAACCTATTTTTAATTCTTTATGGATTATTCATCCCTTGCCTGAGAAGCCAGCATAGGTCAAGTCTGAATGAGTTTGTCTCAGACCCTGCAAACTGACTGCTCTTTCAAACCTAAGTCCATGACGTGTAACAGTTTCCAAAATGAAAATGTCCTACTACACCCAAGCAGTCTCTCATATATCAGGTTAAGATCTAAAATGTGTCTTGAACTGTGTTCCTTTTCCTTGAATTTGCCATTTGCAATACTACTGATTGCTTAGAGATATTAGTTGCTCTTTCCTGTGCTCGCAGAGCCAGTTACACAATAAAATGATGGAGGTAAGGCTTTGTAAGTCCAATCCATCCCTTTCCTAGGACTGCATAAGCACGGGTAGTTTAAAATATTTTCATTTAAATCCAGGTTTCCAAAGCAACCGTGTCAAATAGAGGCATCCACCTTTCATTTGCTGGATGGCTTCAGCTAATATTTAGGCTGTCATGGTCTCCAAAAGAGGGAAGATTGCAGTCTTCTCCACCATTGTATTATCTTTTCTCACTGCTTTTTCTACTTTTATATTTTGGCAAACCCGCAGTGATAGGAGGTAATTCTAGCTTGCAAGATCTTAGAAGAGTAGAATGCAAGTCCCAACGTATATCTTTCATATCTAATTATGTGATTTTCTGCAACCTTCCTGTCTCCTTCCAGTTTACCCAAAAAAGCTCCTGGTGAGTACCTCACTGTTCTCCCTTTCTTTGAAAATGTACGCTGTGCTATAATAGCTCCTTTCCTTCTCCATTGATAACTTTCCTTCTTCTACTGAAGCTCTACATCTACCTGCAGGCATTGTTCTCAGTGTATCTTTTTGGTTCTTCCATGGCCTCCTTCATCTTCTACATCAGTCCAGTTCCTTGCTCCACACTCCTTATTCTTCATCTTTTCACCTACACTTAAACTGGTCCCATTGCAAACCATGGTTTCCAGTTACCCACCCATCATTCCATTTATCAGGCTAATACATATCCTTTCCCCTCTTCCAGCCCCCATACAAAACCTACTCTTTTCCTCACACATTTCCCACTTGAACCATTGGTTTGCATTTTTTTTTGTGAGTTACATGTTCTTATGATGATTTCTAAAAAAATCTTCTTAATTAGCTTTCTAACCAGCATATTAACGCAACTAGCCTTCTGTAACCTCATGGATTACTAAATCACCTAAATGACTATTCTGATAGGACAAAAAATGATCGTATGGAAAATCACTTATAAATTCCATTGCTCCATGCAAATTTTAAATGCTGTTTTAAATGCCTTCTTTATTATTCTTAATTAGGAAGTTACTTATTAATATTGTACTGACGTAGTCCTGTGTGGAACTGGAGCTATTACAATGCCCAGTTCTCACTGTCAAAGCCCAAGTCTTATTCTTGCAGTGCCATGTGTTTTGGGACAGCACACAGACCCAGGTACCCGTCCAAGAAAAGCTTAGGCTATATGGTGGGACAGAGTTTATCAGCCACGCCTAGCCAAAGAAACCGCCAGCCTTTGTCTTTTTTCTTCATTTATACACAAAGCCTCTAAACATTCTTCTCTGGTAAACAAGAAAGAATCGTCTTAGGGCAAAATTCCAGGAACTTATTTTCTGTACAAGGGAATTGTGGGTTAGGTTGTGTTCCTCCATGTTGGGAGAACTTTTGGTTTAAGTACTCCATTGTAGTCCTGTGATTCTATTCCCAGGGATGCAGATCTCTTTTGTCTGGATTCTCCAGGTGAATGGATGATTCCATAATGCAGTTAACATTTGTTATTAACTTTTAATAACCTCTATAATGAAATTAATCTGACATTTCCATTAGATGATACTTTCATTGTGTCTATTCTTTCTTCCCACTGTAAGTGAGACTTCAGATCTGCCTTAGAGTTAAAGCTGCAAATTCATGTAGCTTCATTAAATCATATTTGTTTTAAAACAGGGTTCAAATCTGATTCTAGATTTTCTCAAAAGCTTGAGATGCTCAGGATTGAGGTTTATATTGCAGCAACTACTGAAGGGAAAAAACAGCCTCCAGTTTCATATCCAAACTCTCTCTGAGTCCCATATATATCTCTATCTTTATCTGTGTCTCCAAAGGTTTGATTCAGATTCAGCTCCTATGTTCCTTATGCAGTACTAATATGTTTGCCAGGGAGTTAGTTTGGTTTCACAAGAGCTTTAGCAGCATAACCAAAGCAACCATGCCAGGCTGCATAAATGGAATTTCAACAAGTACTTTTGAACAGAACCTCTTCCCAAAATTGTTTTTCTGTAATTGAAAAATGTCTTTCAAATGGAACCACTTAGCATAGCTCTGAACTGTATCCAGAATGGTCATAAACTGCTGCTCACAGGCTAAGGGCCAAGATTTTAACTTCAGATATAAATGCAGTAGCAGATGCCAATACGGCTAACACTGAAATCTGGCCTGATAAGCTTGATTTTAAAGGGTTTGTTTCTTTGTTCTCATTTCTGCTTGTAAAATCAAGGAGTGTGTTTAAATCAGAGCTCAGATGAACTATTCTTTGGGAAAACTCACCATGAAAACTCTATCCAACCCAGGCTTCTGGTCTGCCTCAATCTTAACATAACCCGGATAGCTTGTAATGGAGCCTTCTCCAGACTCCCTTATTCATTATGAGCAATAAGCAGGTCAAGAGCTCAGCATTAGCTTCAATTCCTTCCATCAAAACATCACAGCTATATACAATTTCATCACTTCTTCCATGACATCTCCAGTTAATCACCTTCAGCTCTTTCTCACAACGCCCTCCCTAAGATGTACCACTCTCTCATTCTGCCTTCCCCATAGCAAAATACCGCTACGGAGATCTCACTGTTAACTCTTCTCACCGTACCACTCTCAGTGGCCTCCACTCCTCAACTACACCAATTCAGACTTTGTTCTCCAAAGACATCTCACTCATTTAGGTTTTTTTCAACTTCCTCCTTTCCACCTGTTTAGCTTTCAATGTCTCATTTGCCTGATTCACCCAGAAGTCTTTATGCCAAGAAGTTCCATGACTCAAATAACTTATCAAGGCTTTCTGTAAATACACAGAAGACTTGAATAAGATCAATTGAAGCCACTGATGTCAAATTTCCTCAATCAGAAAGCTGTTCAGCAGAGTTCCTTCTGCTTCAGCAAAGGCACCTGTTCTTCAATGTTCTTCATGCTTTTGGTAGTGGCTGTTGAGAAAACAGCCTTCCATGGGACTTTTACTGCAAATTCAGAAGTTTGAACAGGGGCAGGCACTGTAGATGGCTTTACAGGTAGAACTGTGTCAGCAATAAATCAAGAAGGCAGGAGAGAGGGGAAAAATGCCTCTTGTATTGTATCAACCTGTTTATTCTTGTTTTACCCCAATATCAAGAACACAGCTCTATAGGCAGCAACCATGCCACCTCTTTTACCTTCACTCCATCCTAATTATCAGGGTACAACTTGGATTTTCATAATGACTTAGGGCACCAAAGTCTCAGCTTCTGCTGAAAGTTATTTTGATTTGGCATCCAGCGCTCAATTATATTTCTGGTTAATACCCCTGGTGCACTAAGAAAGAACTGCCCTAATTCCATTGCACAAGCGATGCTTTCTCTGAAAGATGTACCACTGGCCTGCCCATAGACAACAAACAAAATAAGGAATTTGGTGCTTTGCAGCTAGTAATCATTTAGCAAAAATTAGAAGTTTCAAAAAGGGATCCAGCCTAAGGAAAAATCTAGTTTCTGTATTTACTGCAGCTGTTCCTGAGCTAATACGTCTGGGATAACAAGGATGAGAATTCCAGCAGACAGATGATAATGACTAGAAATAATTTAATATTACCTGTTTCTCTGTCCCTACTGGTGGAATATTTTGTTCCTTACAATTTTCTTTTTGCACCACAATAACTCATGGGCAAATTACTGATTAAATCTGAGGTCCTAAAGACATCAAGTAATTGTAATAACTAGTATTAGAAAATCATTTAACTCTTAGAATCTACTGATTAACATATAACTCATGTGATTCTTTTTGTTGTTATAAATACAGTTTAATTTAAAGATAATCTTCTAATCCACTGTATTAAAAAGCAATTATGGCAAGAGTGCATTAACTAAGAATCAGTTGCACATCCCAGAGACATAACAGATCGAGGACTTCATTAGAACACATTCATGTGGAGGTGACTGAACAACTGGGGAGGCCATCAGTTAATCCACTTAATTATTTAATGCAATAGGATTTAATTTGCTAATGAAATTCACAAAGTTGTTGGATACTGAAAACATGCTGGCTTGTGAACACCAACCACAGCACTCGCTATCATGCAGATACTCTTCCCTTCATTTACAGACATGGTATTGCGGTAATGAATTGGTTATGGGAGAAAGGCTTTTCAGATGCCCTTTTAGTGGAATTTAGAAACTGAGATGCTGGAAGAAGATACACCAATCAAGCCATCCTGTGCACAACACCAACATAGCTTCTGCAGGTGTCTCCTGGCCTGTATGAAGTACACTGACACTTTTCAGGACATCCGGAATCACTAAGTCTAAAATTTTAGACTAATATAGAGTCCCCTCTACAAGAAATCAGGGGGAAAAAAAGAAACCCACACAGGCAGAACTCCATTGTTTTGGATGCTAAAGAGAGATTCTGCTTAAAAATTAAAATCACATTTTCCCTTAGTACCTGAATATCCATAATTCAAATACTTAAGTAAGTCAGTGAAAACTGTTCAGTATTGGATCTGAATGCACAGAAGTAGTCAATGGCAAATTCAGGATTAGGACCTGAACCTGTTTCTCAGAACATTAAATCATGTCAGAAAAACCTCCTTTTGAAATTCTCTTAGTGCTACACGGATCAGTTCTCATCACACTGGCTGCCTCAATGGGACGCATGGAGTAAGGCTTTAATTCCTCTGAAAGGCACGGGCATATTACAAATGGTTAGCATCCTCCATTGCCTGTATATGTAATTCGTATACCCATTTGTCTTCTGCACAACTATATTTCAATCTTATTTTCATTAGTAACTTGTACTGTATTTGGATTAATTATTAAATGAAAAAGAGTATCATTATATATGGCAAAGATGAAAAGCTTGCAAATAGAGAAGTATAATTCCCTCATTGAGGGTATTATACTCACTGCCTCTCAGAATGTATCATAAATCCACACATGCTCAAGCACTGAAATTCTTCACCTGTATCTCAGTTAGGTAAAACAAAGTCCCCATTTTGATATCTTTGAGCTGCAAGCTTTAGGTGGTCTGAAAACAGAATGTGGCCCCAATAGCTTTATATTATTTATTTATATTAGCTGTATCTCACTAATTTGCCCTATGGAAAGAGAGAAGTTTCCTTATTTCAAAGTCAGATTTATCTGGAGAGCTGACTTTTCATTGTTTAAAAGCCTAGCCTAAGTTTGAAGTATAACAATAACTAAAAGAAATCAAGTCTGAGTAGAGATTTGTTGATGTATACTAATGATTGTTTCTTAAACTTCAGCTCACTGTGATTTTATAGTAAAGGCAAGCATAGAAACCTGAAACCATTTCAAATTAATCTGGTTTATCTCTGGACTGGTAAATTATTTTTAAGTGTGTAGTATTGATTAAGAGGAATAAGCTCCTCAAATTATTTCTGGCAGAAGAGGAAAGTTCTGTTTGGAGGCCACAGGCATAAAAGATAAGTAAGTGTATCAAATTAAGCAAGAGGTCACTTGTGAAAGAACAAAATACAGGCAATGTTAAAAAAACAAACTATAGTTGAATGAGTTGAGGCTAGATAGGAGCTAGGCTCTGAACAGCAACAACAGTGCCAGGGATGGGATAGGAGAAATCCCATACTGGAAGAAATCAGAAGTTAGTTTTTTCTTGATGAATGCCCCACAACATTGTGGCTATGAACACTGTTGATACCAAAGGATGTAAAAAAAAAAAATTAAGCAAATAAGCAATGAGAGAGTAGTTCAGAATTAGCAGTTTTATGTGGGTTAAAATAGGATGGGATGGCAATTAGAGGTAGCTCTGAGGCAGGGAGTACTGCAGAGGGGTGTGCAGCTAACAGGGGTTACCTCATCGCTGCTGCTGGCTGGATGTAGGAGAAAGGCAACGTGAGGAAAAAACATCCCAGAAGACATCTACGTACAAGTGCGTTCTGAGACCACTGGTTCTGCCAGAATTCAAAGCCATTACCTGGTTAATATAGAAGTTTTGGAGAGCATATAATTTGGTTCAGGGAGCAAAGATGAACTAGAGATAGCTCTATTCATAGCTGGAATATGTCACAGAGAAAGAAAGAACAAAGATCCAAAATGGCAGTCACCCAGGATCACCCACGGGGGTCAGTGGGGTGGGCTGGGCTTCCTCCAGAGACAATGGGTAATTCCCACTGCATTAGATTTCTAGAGTAGAATGAGAAACTGCATTTTTGCTGGTTGATACTAGTCATTAGAAAAGCAGCTAAGCAGAATCAGGAAAGAGTCAGGATAAAACAGCTTCCCAAGTACACACAACAATATCCTGAGATGAGCCATGAATTGGTTTGCCCATATGTTCTTGCCATCACTTCACATTTCAGCATTCCCATTTCCCTCCCATCTATTCTGTGATTTCAAGATAAAACTAAGACAATGTTGTGAACACATCCAATTTGCTTAAAGAACAAAGATTTTCTCATCCTGTTCGTATGTGGCTGAACTTTATGAGCTGCATTTATATTGCCTAGTTTGCACAGTCTGGGGCCAATCTGGATGTTTTTAAGTAAGAGTTATTCATTTAGCAGGAACAGGTAATGCACTGACTATCTGAATTGTTTAGGCAAATTCCCTGCACTATCAAGGCCTTTGCTTCTTACATGCTTATCCAGCTTATCTATTACTCTTTGAAATGCACGCCTAGAATCTTTTACTGCGTTCTCACAGCTAGAAACCTACGGCTGGATTCAAAAATTATGACATCAGAGGCAAAATACCAGCATCATTGAGTCCTGCGAGTCATTTCTCTCTGTTCCCACTGCTGTTAAGCTCCAGATTTCTGATCTTAGGGACCTGATGGAGAATAAATACATGTTTTGTATTTGATTTATTTCTGTGTTATTAAATCTTGCTAATGCTTCACCCAGGTACATGTAACAATGTGAACTTATTTCACGCCACAACGGATCATGTCATCAAAAGTCATTATTCCCACTGGAAATACTGCAGTTGCTTGCAGGCTTGGGAGCATATGATATTCCCAACTCAAGATCCTGTGATGGGAATGAAATTCATAGTAAGTTGGTAATTACATCTGCTCCTATACTGTGAAGATACAGGCACTCAGAGACAAGCATGTCAATACTCTGTGTTTATATTTTTGCAAGATAGGAGAAATTCAATTTTATTCAGCTATCTCCCAGTGACTTTCTGCAACTATGTATCAGCAGAACTTTTTTCACTTTTTATTTTAAAGATAAATTGCTTGGTGCACTATCAAGGGTGCTTAGAATTTAAGAATAGAACCTATTAGTCTGTCACTCTTCCAGAGACACAGACCTTGAAGAGTCTGAAGAAGTAGTCTTTATGTGACAGCATAATAAGGATGTCAGGCCCCCTCCCGCCTCCCCCAATCTTCTTGAATGACATTTTCCCCAGCAGGGAAAATTAATACACTTCAAAAGTTATAATGTGCAGGAAAACATATATCAGCCATTAGCATGATTTTCTAAAATGAAGCCGTGTGGAAACCACATTCTTAATCAACTTTTGTAAACCAGCTCTCTTCCTTTTTCTAAGGAAAAAAAAAAAAAAAGTGCGCTTCATAATGCTTTTACTGTGTAGCATTAGATTTGCTAGTGAAGTGTGGAATATTTTTCTTCTTATGTTATTAAATTTCAAAGACATACTCCTTAGGGCTTGTCTTAAGTCTATCATCTGTGCTGCTAGTAAAGACTCTTAACACTTGGACAGCTCCATCCCTCCCCTTGGATCCCACCCGCAAATCAATCAAAATGGCACCACCTCTCTTCGATGCTGACTTTCAGCAGCGTGCCAGAAAATGTTTATATTTCATCACCGCTTAGCTGGCTTTTGTCGTCACTTGAGAGCTGTCTGTATCACTTAGCAAGAAAGGGATGCGCACAAAGGGGTTATCTCCTTAGTGTCAGAGGAAGCGCGATTATGTTATTTGATCACAGTGAACAGAGTGGCTGGTATTTTGCAAAAGATGGAAAACAGAGAAAAAGTTAGGGAATTTAACTAAAGCAAAATAATAAGAGAAGGAAAGAAAAGAGAACAAATAAAGAGAAAATGGAGATTAATATAAAGAAGAGGAAAATGATAAAGGATTAAGGAATATGAATCAAGAAAATAATACTTTGTCAACAGGAAAAGTAAACATGCTAGAAAAAATAACTTGAGATAAAAGGAAACAATATGAAACGAACCCAGCAGATTCAACTTTAAAATAAGAAGCAAGGTATCATCACTGATGTTCTCCTCCCCACCGGTACCTTCTGTACTGTTCTCTAGGTGTGTGCAGAGAGGTATATATAAATTATTGCTCATCAGTGGAATGTCTGAAAACAAAAGACAAACATCATATCAGGGAGAAAAGTGTACCATTTTCTGGCTTGCTGAAGACGGGAAGCTTTACTTTCCGGTATTTCTAAGGACCTCAGGAGAAGTTCAAGCTACAGAGCAAGCTGAAAACAAATGTCCTTGACAATGATTCATTTCAACGAAAAGGGAAAATATTCAAAGCAATTAGATGTTTGTGTCACTGACCTGCCTGTGTTCAGGGAAATATTAAGACTCTACATAGCAAAGCAGTTCCCCCATTAGCATCAGGCATGTGATGAAGAATCAGAAACTAGCTAAGAAATTCGTGAGCAATCCAAGAGTCCAGAATTGTATTAGAGACTTGCCATGAAAGGGCTGAACCCAAGATAGGAGTATTGCAAATGAAATGGTAAGGTCTAAAATGGTGTTAAAATGAATAGCTCAAATCTGAACTTACAGTGTCTCAGAGCCAACGCAGCAGAACAAGACAATTACAGCATCAACTGAAAATCCCTCAAATCAATCAAAATCGACCCCCAAATCCCTCAGAACACAGCTGAATTGGCCCAAGTAGATCTGGAAACATCTTTGGGGAAAAATTAAGAATACCAAATGGTGGATCCCACTGACTGGGCTCAAAGATTTAGCTTATATATATTTCAGAAGAACTGATCAGTCACAGGAAAAACAAATGCTGGCTTTGCATGGTGTTTGAAGTTGAGAAGGCGACTGGTAGTTGGTAGTAGTTTAAAGCACTGCCAGTTTCCTGATTAGCTCCCTTAGAAATAAAACAAACAGAGATGACAGATGATGATGTCCCTATCACTGAGCAATAGTTTTTGCTACACAAATCACGTTGTTTTCTGTTTAGAGGAGGCAGCATGGTTATATCATTAAAAGAATTGCTGACAGCTTCTGTTATTAATGGTCCCAAATGTGCCTCCTGCCATCTGTGATGGGCAAAAGATAGTAGCAGGCAATGATCTGCACTGAAGTTAGCTTTCCTGACTACTACTTAATGAAAAGGCAGATTTCTCTGAAGAACAGATCTGTTTCTTAGTGGCCCTTAAGAATGCTCTTGATATGAGTCATCTGCTTTGTAAAATATGATAATTTCACAGGGAAGAGCCACTATCTAAGGAGTAAAGATACAGTTTGCACTTAGGAATGCATTTTCATTACAAGCAAGTTTGGTGGGAATTGACTGATATCGGTACAGCACACCAGAACTAGGGAGGTTTGGCAACCTTCAGAGAAATAGCCTGACTTTGAGGTAATGCTGTGTCTGTTTGCAATGCGGCACGGTCTCTGTTCATTTCAATTAAGTGTTTGTCCAGGATGCAAGGCATAGCCCCAGATCGATGTGCTGGGCTGTTGCAGGACTGCTCTCCCCGTCAACCTTCACTTGGTGGGCTTGTCGACATACAGCTTTTGCTGTAACTGCAATTTGGGCAGTGCTGGGGTTAAACGTTTTCATTAATTTTCTTTTCTTTTGCAATTTCAGTATGCTGTTTCTTTCTTTCTGGAAGAATATGTTAGTTAACAGAGTTGGGGCTAAGATGGCAGCCCCAGATTTCTTGCATCAGCTGCGTCAACTTGAAAAATGATCAAAAAACCAGAGCAAGCTGCAAAATGGCTTGGTTTTTTTTATAAATCAATAGAACCCAACTGACTCGGTGCTTGATGATTGCTCTGAGCATTTCTGCGAGCACAATGGGAGAGCAAAGCATGTACAGGACTGAATTTCACTGACAGGTCAAGTGCCAGCAAAGGTGGCTTTGCTGGCAGGCTAGTTAGATCTCCAATTTATCCAACATAATGAACACATACTCTCTTTCCATTCGAAACTAAAATTATAATCTATCTCTGAATAGAAAAGTTTCTCAGTCTTCTAATTTACAGTCCACTAAATACACAAAACGTATTAAGCTTTATAATGTTTGTAATGAAGTTCTAATCATGCTAAAAATTGTGTCTTTATAGAAATCTTCAGGTGCAGCATTGCAAGCTGACGACTGGATTTGCATCTGCCTTGGCTGTTCTCAGAACTAGCATTAAAGAAACTTGCTTTGGACTAGAAATAGATGAATGCCAAACTTTCCTTAAAGAAAAGAAAGGGAGTCTTTGAAAGTGAAGATGAAGTAAGTAAGTTGACCATTTTTTTTCCCTTCTCAAGTAAACAACGCAAATAAAAATATTTCCCACTGTGTGTTTATGATGGAAGGATAAAAACATCACTTTAGGGTGAAGTACAGTACACAAAAGTGAATTACTGACATTGCAGGAGATCCTGTCATCAGTTGCAGCAGACCACACTTAAAAGATGGACCTTTTCTTGAATTACATTATGCTATTAATTTTCAAGGAAAAATTACGGTGCTAATACTTACTATGAAAAAAACTGCTCTAAGCTGTAAACAGTTTCTGTACCGAGATACGCTTGACCCTGGAAAGAGCACAAAATGAACAAGGTGGGTGTGGGGGAGGAAAGGCAGCACAGCTATAAATGTTGCCTTAAACAAGCTCAATCTACGGCTCTACTACAGCATTTGCATACCATGTTATTTTAATCATGAGTAATTACTGAGAAACAAAAGCAGCTCATGGCAGGATAAGAACTGTAACAAAGAAATCATTAAAAACATCAGGGGATTTATATTAAGACCAGATTTAAGAGGGTCATTCTTATAATTTTAATATTGCCAGCATAAAACATAATTTAATGCAACAGAGCTCAGCTTTCATTTAGGCAGTTATCCTACTGGATTAATATAATGGTAAAAAAGAAGTAAATATTTGCATTTAATCTATTCTATTAATTTAATTAATATAATTAATTTAACAGTGCTCATGCTGAGTCCATCTTAGGGGGAGGTATATCTTTGGTTTCAGGATCTAGTCCCATGGCAGTGTGATAAGATGTCTCGTATTGTACCAGAAAGATCCCTGAGCTTAGAACCTTGTCTCAGGGTTTCAGTGATGAAAAGATGTCAGCCCATCCCATGTCTATATGCAGAAACGTTCGGTTCTTATATCGGTGTACTTCTGCTGATTTTCAGCAGTGTCAAACCAGCGTAGCACCAGTGTAATAAGGAGGAGAATCAAGCCCTGATCCCTCTCTCTTATATGCGTCTCAGCTCTCATCTGGAACCTCACAGACATGAAACAGAAAGTCAAGGGTTTCCTCCCGAGAGAAAAAAGGTGAACTACTGCTGCATAGCGAGCGCTTTGCCATTAGATACTCCTTACAACCACCAGAAGTAGAGGAGGAGATAAGAAAAGGAAGAGATCAAACTAGTGCATATTCTCATTCATTTACATTAAGTAACTTTGTATCTGAGCATAAAGCTGGCTGCAGAATACTTGGGAAAAAATCACTGTAAGGCAGATTTCTTCACAGTTCTCATCTCATGGTCCTTTTGCATGCAAAATTCCCATTAACTTGTGCATTTGAAACACAGACAAGATTCTGCACAAATTTGCCCAGGCATCCTCAATGTATATTAATTTAGATACCAAAATAAAAACCAGTCAGGCACTTCATACTTCTCTGTAAGGACACTTCAAAAATACAATCCAAATTCTCTTTTAAAGATGATATTTGAATTTTTGTGTCCACACTGGGAGAGAGGGAAGTTTTCCAGGCAATTTAGAACTACTACTACTTCCAGGTAGACAGGAATCAACCCATCCAGCCGGCCATCCAAATATTAAATGAAAGAATGGCTGTTGTCCAAAGCTGAGTTTCTGATAGCCGCAGATTGGAGAGGCTGTGGAAGAGCTGTCATTACCAACAGATTTATGTTCTGTAGTATCCTGGCAGCAGATGCTGCTGTTGCTGACAGGATCTACAGCACCGGGGATGGATGAGAGTGCCTTTCTGTTGTGGCACCGGAGAGACTTGTCAAGTGCTCAAAAGCATCTGCAGGAAGCCGCAAGACAGAAGATTTTTTCTTATTCAAACGGGCACAAACTCCCCACATGGAGACAGAGAGAAAAACATGGGCTGGAAAGAGGTGTACAGGGTACATAATTAAGAAAGTACAATGCTGGGAAAAGGAAGCTTCGGTGAAAGCAACAGAAATCCGTGTGCTCATTGAAATGAGAAATGTGACGTTTAAATGACCCAGTAAGTTTCTACGAGTAGTCATGGTAGGTGTGTTGTTATAGCGTTTAAGGGATTTCAGCCCTCATACTTCAGGGCATAAGGCAGTTGCTACCTGCTTGAGACTGGCCAGATCCTCGCCCTGCCCCAGGCACGTTACTGCTGAATTATCCATTATAGGGGGTTTAAACCATTTTCTGAAGCATCTGGCCTTGGCTTCTGTCAAAGGCAAGCCACCTTAGCGACTCCAGATGAACCATTGCTCTGATGTGTTATGACAATTTCTGCGTTCCTACAAATGTCTAGATTAAACTGAATTTTGATTTCAGCTAAATGGTTCACTTTACAAAAATAGTTCGTAGAAATACTCAGTGGAAAAAAGAGAGGACAGTAACCAGCTCAGAATCTTTTGCGACTATGATAATTAAAATATAGTATCAAGGGCTTTGCCTAGAAATGATAATAGAATCGTATTATACTGTACAATGTAATGTCAGGCAATAGGTATTCCCAGTCAATTGCCAACCCATCACACTGCGTTGAGGAGATGAGATTAGTTTGATGGCTGTTTAGTTGCTCTGACAGTGTGCTGTGACAAACCCTCTAAAAGGTTAACCTGGATTGCAACTGTTCTTGATAGTAAAGAAAACATTAACTAGAAAGCCTGGATGAATGCTAACTTAGTGAGGCTGACAGCACCAAAAGAGTCCTATCAAGAACAATGAAAAATTATCCCTGGGGTTTAAGCTAAAAAAGGGCACTGAATGATTTCTGGAAAAGTGAAAACTCTTTTGATTTTAAATCCTTGTAAAGCAAAGTCAAGTTGAAGCTGTGACCATAATCTGAATGCAAGTTTCATTTCAAATCCCTCACAGCCTATAATGTTTGGATTTTAAAGGTTAAATAAGCAATAGAAACACAGGCTGATTAACCCTTCTCTTCCTCCCTCCTAAACCCCAAACCAACTCAACAAACCCAAACCAGCTAAAGTAATTGGAGGCCAAATTTAATGTGGTGGCTGACAGCCGGTGGAAACATGGATGGAGGAGGAGGAAGATCAGGAAAACAGGAACTCTACCAAACTTGAAAATGATGTCTTAGAAGATTTCACTCATCTTAAACTTCTGGCATCAGCCACTTTGTAAAAGAGAGAGAGAGGAGAGTTCTCATCAGAGAACTTTTTAACATACATATGAGGAAAATGTCTTGTTCCCCTTTGCTGGTCTGGTCTGTCAGAATGAACAATTCCCAGTCCAAAGCAATCTTCTCCTCCTACTTTATTCAAAATACTTTGTTTTACAACACACTAGATAAGACCATTTACAGATCTCCCAAGTCCTTTTTTCCCCTCCTGCAAAGCCTGGGAGTTGTATGTCTCTTCCCTCCAGAAGAGGGAGGACTTATGCTAATTAAATTCACTTCCCTTTGGGAAGAGGAACATTTTTCTGTACCAGTGTTTTCATTACAGCATTACAAACTCGCCTCTTCTTCACAAAGCAAGAAACACAAATGACCTTTTCTATGTATGTGAGAATTCCCAGACCGCAGGGATAAAGATCTGTGTTTGGAAAGACACACAGGAGAGGGGAGGAAACATTTAGAGAGGGGAGCATATAGAGAGGGAAACATATAGAGAGGGGGGGAAACATTTCACTAAAACCTTACTAAAGGTATATAAATTTTCAGTATATGAATATCTTCATCAGCTTCCAGTGAAGGAATGGCTTCCAAGAAGCTATTCATATCTGCGAAGTTAAGTATGTGCTTCACCGTACTGAGATAGATCAGAAGGACAGATTACTTATTATTTCTCTGGTTCTCTTATTAATTACTTCCCTGACAGGCTGCCACTCTTTCTCTCTCTTTTATCAGTGCAGCCACTCACTGGCATGCAACTTATCTCTTGATTTATGTCATCTCTAAATTTGCATCACATGAAGCTGAATGACTAGGTGACAAAATTCTGGAGATCTGATGACTTCACATCTATCATTGACAACCTGTTTTCCTCTTCTGCAGAGGAAAGGCCATACAATAAGAGGAACGACACAAAATTACTGTCTTCCAACCCTAAGAAAGGAACGAAGCTTTTCTCAGAGAGCTTAGGTTCAACATGAGGCAAAAGACATAATGATCAACACCATCTTGACAATTCAGGAAAAAAACTCTAAGGGAATCCCAGTCTTTTAAGCTCCATTAAGAATCAGTTGGAAATCTTGATACATCAAGCCTTCAAGATCCTGCAATATGTCCATAGTTAAGTCCCACGGTTGTCACTGGGGAAACACTGCTACAGCACTAAAGGTTTCTGTGTCTGTAACAATTTGTAATTAGGGAGTTTCCACACAGAAGAAACAGAGATTTGCTGGATTTTGTAACCAAGCTGACTGAAACAGCAATGTGGGTAAGAGAAGAGAGTATGATTTCCACAAACTGGCAGGGAAGAAAAATGACGTCAACAGTCATAACCTGAACAAAAGGAGAAATCATATAGCCATCAAAGCAAGAAAGAAGTTTCAGCATGCATTAGGAAGCCTGGCCAATTGCCCTGTGAGCACAGTGCCTTTGCATCTATTCAACACATTTCTCTTGTGTGAATCTCCTTTCGAAAATGTCCTTCTGCCAAAGTAACTTATCCATCACTGAGGACACCCCTTCACTCTTATTGCTGAAAAAACATTTCCATTAGAAATGCAAAACCAACAGGCAAATGTTAAAAAAGGGTTATTTACATCACAGGAAGCAATTCCACATAATTTTAAATTTTCTGTCTGCATTATGTCTTATGTCCTGGTATTAAAGCTGTTAAATTAGGTTAGAATCCTGTCCATTGACTGCAGAACTACTCATAATTTAATCTTCCTAATAACATTAAGAGTGCAGTAGGATCATTCCAAACTAAGGGCAGGATGATCTATTAGCATTTCAAGTGTGTTTTCATGCAGGGTTACTGAAAACAACATAAACAAATTCTACAAAGTGTGAGTAGTTTCAGTACGTTATTTACTGAAACCTGAAAATAGAACCACTGCCTATAGTTTAGGCTTTTTAGGAGACTTCTGCAGAATTTATTGGAGATGAAATCAAAAGTGTTCTGTAAAAGTGTAATGGGGTTCTGTAGAAATGATTCAGAAATCCTGCTGTGGTGAGCAGAGAATACTTTTTACTCTGTATAATTGTAAAAACAGTGAAATGAATAGAGAATTAAGGGGCAGATACTTGGCACTGGCTCAGTGAAAGGATTAGTCTACCTGCTGCGGATCAGGAGCTGCAGGTTTCTGTGCATGCATTTACAAACTCCACAGAAAAATGAACGCATGTTTACCCCCCTTGCATTCATTCTGGGGTGATCTATTAAATGAAAACTGAATGAAGTATACAGAGACATGCTTACAGTCCAAGAAAGACCACATATTGAATATATCCAGCTATCTCCTACTCTATTTTCAATTACTTTCCCTTTCACGTATTTACCCCCACTACACGCAAACTCTTTAAAAAATATTATATAAGCAAATATAAGCTCTTGTGAACATGCTTTTCTGAAATAGAATGATACAGCTCTTCCAAAGTAAGTTTGAAGTGCCTTTTTTTGGTACACTGCTTGCAAGGATCTTGCACAAGTAATAAAAACAGAACAAATTTTTCTACCTTCTAAGAGGTTTCTGTGCCAGACTAACTCCAAGGGTGAAGCCATGTGCTTTTAAAAGGCTACTGTATGTTGGAATCACTATGGACAAGTAAATATTAAAAAATAGTGAGAATGAGCCAGGAGTTAGGATGAGATACAGGTAGAAATCTCTAAATTAGTTTGTTCTAATAGTTATGACACATCAAGAAAAACAGGCAGAAGAGCACCATATAGTTAGATTTGGGATAAGGACTAAAGCACAGGTTTTACTTTGCATGTGATCTTAAACACTCATATTTGAAGGACACTAAAAAGTGTTAGTCACTGTTTCTATTGACCACGTCCATTTCTTATCACTTGCAACAGAAAACAAAATAACAAAATCCACTGCATCACCTCAAGATAGAAATTACATATGTGTAAATGTATTTTTCCATAAATGACTCCTAGCATGTTTGAAACAATAAATCATCTCCTTTTTTCATCTATTTCTATCTCCTTTTAATGTCTTATTTAGTTATCTTAGCAATACTTTTTTTTTTAACCCAGGCTAAGAAAGAGTCCAGGATTCATGAATTTAAAAAGCGTTTTTGGCTTCGCTGACAGCCCTAAGGGACCCCACTGTGGAAAGCAGGAGATGAGCACGCAGTCAGGAATGATATCCCTTCTCTTATGACCTCCAGTTTTCTTGACAGACAAAACACCTCACAGAGTTGTAAGATAAAGGTCTGGGATGATTTTTGAGGCCACAAAGATTCTGAAAGTCATTTTTATATTCTTTTTAATGGTATAAAAAAGGGACAGCAGCAATACTAGTGCTATAAATGACTTTGTGAAGAATCTCTCCTGATCTTCACACCCCAGACTCTCTGTCACAGGCACAAGTCTAATGTTTTCATTCATCATCTCAGCGAAGATAAAAATGATCCATTTTTTGAGGAGCTTATTGTCTTTGGATTACTTCTTCTAAACACATAACCTTATCTATTCAAGGTGGATGCCTGGCTCACCCATGACCTTGTCAATCTCATTAAGTCTTGAATGAATTTTCTCAAATTTTCTTATCAATCAAGGTAATTGCTTCTTGCAGGAAATCCAATCTTCTGTTAACCACATCATTACCTGGTGATCGAAGTCCTCAAACTCTGTGTAAGCTGGAATCACTCAAATCACCCAAGAGGATAGAGAAGCCTAAATTTATAAACAAATCTCCACATGTCATTTCCATTTCACCAGCTATTCCCCAGCTTTTTTGTCAGATACCTTGAACTATTTTTAAGAATTAAAATCATAGTTTCACATCAGGCTTTAGAGTCATGAAAGATTACACTATCCTTGCAAAGGTCATGTAAGATGAAAAGAAGAAAAAAAAAATATCTCTGGGAGAAGTGGATTTTAAGCAGGGATCTGAATAGTATGGTAGATAAAAAGCTAAGAATATAAGAAAATCCATACAGATGGGACAAAAGGTCCATTTAATCTAAATCCTCCCTACCTGGGAAAGAGTATAAGAACAGGGCAGGAACATAGTGATACTTCCTCAGAGTAGTTTCCCGGCCATCGGCAACTTGCAGCTTTCCTGAGCTGGGGCGGTCTGGTTATATTTAACAGCCCACACTGGAGTTTTCTTTTGTGATTCTGTCCAGCTCATTGGAACGTACACAAGCTTTTAGCACATACAGTATCTCTATCTCTGTTTTACCCATGAGTGGTTTGGATGCCATGCTAATTCAGGCCAGAGATAGAATGCTTAACTTTGAAATACGGGAATGTAATTAAGATGATTGTGAAGAAAGGCTTGGGGAGGGCTGGGAGCAAGTAAGGAAACTTGCTGTTCTGTTGATACAGATCATAGTCAGAAAGATTTACCAAGAGGTGCCCTACTTTCAGAGAGACTACACATGTTCTTCTTCTACCAATGCAATTGCTCTCATGCTGTGGAGACTGGTGTTACATGCTAATAATTCTGAGCTTTTATGAATCAAAAATAATTATTTCACATATGCAAAAAAAATTAGTAGTTCCACTACCAATTAATATTTTTATCAACATATATCTCTGACCTTTATTTTCAACATTTGAGAAAAAAATACATTAATATAGAAAACTGCCTTATCCTCTAAGGATCTAGGCAGAAGTCCCTGACTATTAAGTTGGTGAGAATACCATCATTAACTTCAGTGCAGCCAAGATTTTTGCTATTGGTGTGTTGTAGTGAAGCTGGTGGGAAATCTTACCTGGTCCCTGAACAAAATCAGAAAATTCCTACTCACATACAAATCTGAGGTGACTATGCACACAAACAAGTGTACACGTTAAGTAATTCATTTAACTATTTGGCTTTATGTATATATGGACTTTCTACAAACTTTAATGTAAGCAAATACACAATCCAGCCAGCCACAGACCTATATGCCTTCCAATTCACCCCAATTAACACTTACACAACTGTTGGGGCTGTTGGTGCTCTCTGCAAAGGAGGGACACTGGATGATATCAAATGCGCTCAAGTCAAACCCTGCTCTCTCAGGAAAACTATGTTTCAACTTTCTTTCATGTCGTGTCCTGTTCCACACAGCACAAGTAATTCATCATATTGCAAACCTTATTTTGCACTACAGTAAGTATTTCTCAGTCTGTTAAGCTGCAGATTAATTTTCCTCCCATCTCAAGTCCGTTATGTTATTGGAATGGTTACTTTCCTTCTGTTTCCAAACTTATTAGCTGAATAGAATAATGCAAATTGAATGCATGAGATGGAAAGGTGCTTCCCAGTAGTTACAGTTTCTTTGGCTATAGTATTTGACTAACACTATCACTTCTCCTGATCACAACTAATTCATACTCATTCATAAAACTTACTGGGCAATACTGAGTTACAGTGCGCAGCTGCAACAGAGAGTAACTTCCAGAGGACGTATGTGAACTCACTGCCTTGAGCAATCTCTGATGCCACACAGTGAGCCAAAAGGACCAGGCATTTACATGCTGAGCAAAGATATCCACAGCTTGAAGATCACATGGGTTTTCGCTTGTTTGGAAGAATTACAACTCCAAGGCTTCTGGAAAAGACTCGGAAAAGACCTAAGGCAGATCTAGGAGCTAAGACAGACTCTGCTGGGTGTGAAGCAGGGAAGTGTTCTACCTTTTGCAAGGACCACCTGGCACTATACTTTTCAAGTGCCCATGGCCACTCGTCATCACAGTAGACTTTGGCATGTCCAGATACAGACCCCACCTCCACTCTGGAAACTGTCACATATTGCAAACCTGATGATTTATAATTACAGTCAGATTTCTGTTATGTTGTTCCCCTTCCCCCACAAGAAATCTAACACTATGACTGAAACAGAATAATCACTTTTACGGAGGCTTTTGTAAAAAGATCACTACGAAGAACAGAAAGTATGTTATCACTGGAGAATTGCGGCTATCTGCCAGAGGACTGAAGAACAAGAAAATGACTGTGATTGTACTTTACAGTTCACCTCTTAGACAAACACAAGGAACCCAAGGACAAGGGCAGCACAGAAAAGGAGATGCACAAGTGAGCTACAAAAAGTCACCAGCCACTTTATTTTCCCTTTTACATGACCTAAATCTTTCCCTTTTATCTCTTGCTCTGGTCTCATAAGGAAAATAAATGCTGGATTTCCGGATAGCCTGCAGTTGCACAATGACTATATTTAAGCCTGAAAAAGGTTTTTGGCTGACTGCAAAATTTCCAAAGACATGTTTTGCATTAAAAATAAGACAAAGGCAACCACAAGGTTTTCATCTTTTCAGAAGTGGAATTCTCCACAGTCGGTGCCCATCCAAGGCAGGAAACAACAGCTTTCCACTTGCAAACTCCTAGGTAGCTCTGGAGAACCTAGGAGTCCTTACAGCATGCACGTCAATACTGCTAACTAGGAGTCATCAGTCATTAGCAATAAACTTAGCCTGAGATAAACAGCAGATGGAAAAATCAGAATAAAGTAAGATCCCAAAATGCAATAAGGCAGCAGCTTTTGTTAAGTGGAAGGAAAAGATGTGGATGCATTAGTGCCGTGAAGAAGACTGCAGAAGATTAGTATGTCCAGACTTAAAACTATTCAGAAAAATATTCGCAAATTACTATGACTTACATAGAAGGTATTCACAAAATGAGCCTCAGTCTTCTCTCTCTCTCTATAGCTGAAGGTGAAAGATGGGCCTCTCCAGAGAACACGCCAGACAAGTCTAACCTCAGGGCTTTGAATGGCCTCCAGCAAAACCGATCTCTCTCCACCAGCCTAAAAAGGGATCGAAGGGGAGTTTGGCCTTCCCAACCGGAGCTTAGCTTAGGTAACCTCACATAGTGGAAGCCTAAAAAAACTCCTTCTGGGGATGTTTAATCCATTCTGATAGGCATCTGACATGCCTACAATAATGACAGGATCTCAAGAAATGACATTATTATACAGCGAGAGCTTTATTTTATCATTTTTATTAGCCTAGTCTATGTGCTGGTATCCCCCCAGGGACCTCAATCAATGATCAGGGCTCTATTCAGCACCAAAATGTATTCCTATATAATCAGACTAGGATCCCAATGAACTGTCACACCATTACTATATGCTAAGAACATACTGCTGACATTTAAGATTGGTAAATTAATATCTTAATTTTTTTAAATGACTATAGCAGTGTGTTTACAGATGCAGAATTAATCCTTTGCTCTGTTATTCATGAACACTGTTGCTACTGATGTGAATGTCTCATATACTAATTGAGTTTAAAGGTTACGGTGCACCCTTCCAGATGTAGCGGCCCTTTTAATCAGCACAACAAATAATGCAGCACATTCATTAACAAGATTTTAAAAATCTTTTTGGATGATAGACAGAAGTCAAGCATTAAAAATATTCACTTGAAACTTCCTTTTTCTAATGCTTAATGTTCCTTGCCTATAGGTATGGAATTATCTGTAAAGCTAATTCCAAGGTAAAAATAAATATAAAATTATTGCTAAATAAATGATTGCTTCTTTGTTGCTCATGCATCATATAATTAATACTATGATGTGATCTAACATGTTAAGGAAATAAGAATTTGCCATCAGCAGGCTGAAATAAATTTGTTTATTAGTTTACTGTGATTCAATTTATGAGAATGTGCTTCATTGATCTTTGCAAAAGAACTTTAATTGGAAATGAATATCACAATCTATTTACCACACCACTAAACCCAGTCTGCTACAGTTCATTAAAACTACACCTGCTACTTAATTTTCCAATAAGAGAAAAACTTTGAATTAATACAATAAGAAGCACTTAGAAAGTAGGCTCAGTAGACCACTGTTTTAATCAAGGTGTTCCTTGCGTGCCGTTATGAAATTCTGCTAGGAGCTGATTGGGATTTTATGTAGTGTTTACATAAGAGCTTGAATTCAGACACTGTGCATTTTGATTACTGCTTTCAACATGCAAAGTCATTCTTCTTTTGCCTGAAAGATCTAAAACCTATATCCAGCATGCACATTCAGAAGAAATATTTGAACACTTTGGACCATTGATGCTCCTGCCCTAAAGCACGGGCAAAAACACCAAAATGAGCCTTTTCCATCTCTTCTGTGATCTCTGGAGTTTTAACCTGGGGGGCAGCGTCACGTGTACCTAAAGAAGTGAATTGAGGAAGAAGAGAAGAGGGTATAATATCCTCATGTCTTCATCCCTATATTTAAGCAAGAGTCAGAGCAATCCTAAAGGTCTTGGAGTCTCTAGAAACTGTATTATTTGTGGGCTTTTTCCAAGGACATATGTCACATCTGCCACCTTTATTACTAGGTGGGGCAAGAGGTCCCTTTTAGCTGGCTGACTAGGGTCATGTTTTGTGTCACAGAATCCAGAACAGAGGCCCCTCTGCCAAAAGACAGAACAAAAATAAAGCAAAACCATTACCAGGTTCAGCTGGCTTAATGCAAGTCTTCACCCACCACTCCTCTGAGCCACAGCACATCCTCGTGGCTCAGTTCAGATTTATAAGCACTTACAGTTTGTCAGAAAGGCTAAATTCCCTGCAACATTCCATGGCAGCCCATGACTAAGTGCAAAGACAGGGTTGTTATGCTTAGCATTTAATACAACAGGACAGCAGGACGCATGCAGGATGAGCTGAAAGCAGAGAAAGGCTGAGCCCCAGTGACTAGGAATGTGCCATGAGCAGCTACCACTATGACCTGCTGCAATGAGCATCCCACCTCCCCAAAGAATGAGCAGGAGCCACCGGCATGGCTTGTCAGCGTAATGCAAAGCATCGTGCCACGCAGCAGCAGTACCCAGTTACTCAGATGAGCACCTGGCCATGTGAAGTTATGCATACTGTACATACTTTACATTAGAGATGAATGAAAAATTCATTGGAGATAACAAAAGATTGCTTTGGATGTCTCTGACAATTTTTCATGACTGCTTCACTGGAGTCTCTTCTATTCAATGTACCTGTGAAAACAGCAACAAACCCCTAACTGGGCTAGAACTATGAGATTTTTCCCCAAAATAATCATCACACTCCCAAGTAGCCCCCCACCCCCTTCTTCCCACTGGTCAGTCATTTCTGTGCTTAACTGTGGGGCCAAGATTTAGTCTTGATTTAGTGAAGTTCCTCAACAGTGAGCTTACTAAAAAGATATAGCTCTTCCTGATGTAATATGTTTATCCTGATTAAAAAACAAGACTGCAGTGAAACGCTGTAGTCTCCTTCATAAAGCCTTTTTCATTTTAACACAGTGTCTAATTAGTAGGATTCTTTTAACATGATTACCCTTTGTGTAATATTTTAAGAGATTCTAAAAAATTAATTCTTTCACAGGTTATACTCAGATTGTTATAATTTTTCATTAAAGATGTTTTGCGGGGTCAACTTCTGACCCTGCATTTTGCAAAAATGGAAGACACTAACTACTGCAGAGATATCATAGATTTATCAAGTCAAGAAAACATGCTATTGTAAGGCCTCATTGGGAACTCTGCCCTCTGGCTAGTCAGACCATCTCTGTCAGAATTATTTTTTTCCAGTAGAAAAACCCATTTGTCAAAATTGAAACTGCTCCCCTGAATAAAGAGGTTTCAGGTGATTCTCCAGACCTGGAAAAATGTTGGAAAAAAATTTAGGAATGACCAGAATGTTAATTCTGATGTCTTTGGGATGAGAAATCTCAAAGGGAGGTTTGTTTAAAACCGCTTTTCATTCTGAAATTTAATTTCATGTCTATTTCCAAAAAGGTGAAATATAAAATGAAAAAGAATGAAGCTTATAATGAAATATTTTGAAGATATCAAAAATACATATTTTGAAAATATCAAAAGTAAATATTTTCACTGGCCACATGATTTTTCACCCTGGTATGCTAATGTATGAAGATCGTCAGATCACCTTCTGTCTCAAGTGGAGATATTCTTACAGGAAGGGATGAATGGTTTCCCTTTAGGTCTATTCTCCTTCCTGTGAAGGGAAGGCTTTTCAGCGAGTACCTATGCAGAAAATGGAGGAGGGGTGCTGACAACACAGCCAGACACTTTGGAAGGCCAAGATCTGCTGAGGACGGAGGCAGCTCAGTGGTCTGTGTGACGAGTTGCGCTAATGCTTCACCGCATCAGAGATGAAGGAAAGCCCTTTAGCAGGGCCCATTTTTTCTGACTTTCTGCATGGGCCTATGAGTTGGACTGTTACATTAATTTTCCTGCACTTAAATTGTTCCCTACTGGCTTGTGAAAGTATGATTAATATTCTTCAGGAATCTGTTATTAATTCTTCATTACAGTGTAGTCGCACAAAAGGCAAGGGGAATATTATGTCTGGCTTGTTGCACCTCACCAACCATTTCCAATAAATATCTTAAAGAACAGAGGGTGTGCAGAGAATGAAGAGTACCAGGGACTGCTTACATTCCATGCACTGCAAAATAGATCACCAATCCGTCTGATTTAATAAAAAAATAGTACAGAGCAGAGTTAAATCATAGAGTTGGATGTTGAAAAGTACGGTACTGTGAATGTGCTTTAATATATTCAGCACTGAGATGGATATGTATTATATATGTTATTTATTTAGCTGCACAAAGGCAAAAAGGTGGTTTTTCTATGCTGTACTGTTCTAATAAATATCGTGGTTCCAAAACAAAGTTATGAATGGTATTCAAAATGAAGTACACCCAAAACATGCGACCCGTAAATAAAGAATACCCTATGGGGGAAAAAAGAGCTAAAAGAATTCACCAGTGAATAAATACAACACAGCATAATTACAGGCTCTTGTGTTTTTTAGCCAGGGTATAATCATGCAGTTTACTCAAAAGTCTTCTAATATCCTCTGGGTACATACTGCATTTACGAGAAAGCTTTCTATTGTGAGCTCTCTTTCTTCCCTGGCTGGCCCTCCACGTACTTTAAATATACTTTTGGGGAAAAGTCTGCACTTGAAAGAGGATGGAGCAGATTCTTGGAGAAATAATTGGCTTTTTGAAGTTCTTATTTTGACCATTCTCCCTTTCTCAGATCCTCCAAAGTCCAAATTCCACTGATGTTCATAGCTATTTTTTAGCTGACTTTGGTTGGCCTTGGACCACAGCTTTTTTCCCTAGGTCCCAAATTTATTTATTTATTATCTTTTTCTGGCTATTAAAGAAGGAAAAATATTAATAATTCATTTATGCTAAGTTATCACCTTACTATTCTTAGTTAAGACAATTTAGCAAATCAATCATTTTAAAGATACTGTACTACCATGGTAATCCAAGTATGTGTGATCACACATGTTCAGTGCCACCTGTGCCCGCTTCCCCCCATTATGTATCTCCTGGCAACATGAGAAGAGTTAAGATAGAAAGAGCCAAATTTGCAAAGTCCTACTTGTTATGCCTGACTTTAAAGGAGCAATAATTCTGAAGTAACGTGACATTACGAGTGGACTGCAGCACTATGTGTTAATGCTAGCTAATTAGGGTTTCAGCTATTCCACCATCAAGTCAGATGAGATCTGGTACTGTTATTTTTTTTCCCTGCAGATCACAGATATTCAACAAAAACACTAAGTTTTGGGGGATATGTAAGTATTTATATATAGTACTTTGATTCTTTATTTTGAGACTTCTACAACAAGGGGAAAATTCATATTGGAAATCCAGTTAAAACCAAAGTCAGAGAGATCTTTTATAGAGATTATTTACTTTAAAAGGACCCAAATATAGTATCTAAAATCCATTTGTCATTGATACAAACAGATTTGCCTCTTTCTTGCTTTGATCAATGGGAATTTGGTAGTTTGTGAGGGAGTTAAGCTTTCCAAAGGCAAAAAAAGACTGCTACAGGTTGTGTTTGTGGAAGCACCAACTAGTGACAGTGATAAAATTTGACTGATTTGCTAAACCATGAAATCAAAGCTTGCTTTGTTCAGAGCATTAGCACATTTTCTTTTGACTGGGTATTTATTATAGAAGGTGTACTTTAAAAAAAAAAAAAAAGAGAATAAAGCTAGTGGGATTGAGATCATGGGGATATTGAATCAAAACCAGGTTCACTCAGTTAACCACTAACAGAAGTTTGTATTAAGATACATTTTAAAGCAGTCTTGGGATCCGAAAATAAACTGTGTAGATATGAATCTGAATCAGCTCAAGAATACTGTTATTATTACAGAGAAAGCTGAAGCTTTATGAATGAAGGTAGACTGGCTAATTCAAGGTACAGGACTGGATATAGCACCAGTCTCAGAGCAAAAAGGATAAAACCAGCCTGCTCCCCTGACACAAATTACATGTGTTGAAGTGGATTACAGAAGCCACACATTCTAATGAAAAGTACTGCAGAGTGAACACTCCTGAGATGACAATGAGATGAGAACTTGTTCTCCAAACCCCACTCTCCAAACCTCTCTTCCTCCCAGCGCCTTGGCAGTCCTAAGAGCTCTCAATCACTCCTTTCTGTTAAGTACTTGCTGTCTCACTTCCCTCCTGCTCATCATTTACCTGCTTCAGCTCCTCTTTGTTCCCTTATCAGCGGATTAAACTTTATTTCCTTTCTCTCAATAACTAACCTCATCTTCAAACACAACCTCCAGCCTTTGCTATCCTTGCAGTGGGAACCTTGCAAGTACAAGTGCTATGTTAAGAGGAGGGGTTTCATTGAAGCTTTTATTGATGCACACTTCCCAAAACACACAACGCAGTGCCCAGGGAAGCAGCAAGGCCAAGTTGGACCAGGACAAGGTGAAAGGGTCCTCTAAGAAGTAACAAGACACCCTGCCTTTTCCTTCCAGCCTCTTGCCATCATACTAAAGCGAGGTGTAGAAAAACAGAATGGGGTAAGAGGTTTCCTTTCCCACATTTAGCTTGTTAAAAAGTAAGACTACGGCAAAATACTGCAGTTATCTTGCAGTGCCTAATGACACTTCACCTGAGTAGCAGAACCTTATGTATCAACTCATGTATCAACTTCAGAGTGTTTCCCAAGACTCTGAACTCATTTGTTTTGCACTGACCATTACAAGTCCCTACTAAGGGGTATGTTTGAACGGAACTGCTATTCTCCTCATTTTTGGGGACACAAATAATCTTAAACACAGAAGAAATTCTCTGTAGAAACTGGGGAAGGTCTACAGACTGGCATATGCCTTATCAACGATTTCACAGCAACCCAATCCACTGATGACAGAGAGAGTTCACTGATTTTGCCTGCTACCTCTCCTGCTTCCAACATGTCAGGCCTGAGAAAAATGCATTTAATCATAGGATAAATGGGGATATATAATGCAAGTGAAGGAGTATTAATGCCCTTTTCAAAGTTCCTCATGCAACTTCATCTGGAATACCGTGTAACCTGTAGTTTAACAGCTTAGTCTGAAGTGGAACAGTTGGCAAGCCCAAGGAGAAGACCAAGGAAAGGAGGAGCCTAAAAGATGTAATGTAGCAGATCAAAAATGGGGTCTGAGTGAGGATAAGTCTGATGTGATAATGTAAGCTAGAAGAGTAAGCATACAGGAAGATAATTCAGTATGAATTGACCAATTATGAATAAATGTAACCTAGAAATGAAAACCATTAGAAATTTCAAACAGCCTCAGAGTAGAATTAGTGGGGAGGAAAAAAAAAGAAAACTGCTTAAATGGTTTTTAAAAAGAGCTTGACACTTTATGTATAAGGAAGAAAAACATCTGTGATTACTACACTAAGAATGACACTACATCTGTGGTTTAGGACATAAATTGATCTTCAACAGGAGTCGAGGTGAAACCAGTACACTATAGTACACTATTGTATACTCTGAAAAGTACAGAATAATGGACCACAGGAAAAGTCAGCCTGTTTCAATAAGGTAAGAAGTATACTAGCCTCCTTCACAAGCTAGCTGAAAACAGTGGTTTTCCAGTACTTGTAGTGGAATAGGAAACATATCTTACGCGTGCATCCTCAGTATTTCATTAAGTTTTTCACTTACACATATGTTTAGTTAGTTTTCAATGACTGAAAATTACTAGGCATACCAAGATGCACTTGCCATCCAGCCTTTTTAAAGGCTGGTAAGTTAATGGATCTAACATTTAGAGACATATTTTACCCTTTGTACATTCCTATTAACTGCCACAGAGTAGCAACGGGAAAGATTGCTGCAAAGTTCCCTCATGTGGTTAATTTATCTGTAGAAAGACTTAGAAAAACATGCAATACAAAAAGCATTTCAGCTTGAGAAGGAGAAGGAATGGACACAGACATTATATGTACAGAAGATGGAAAGGCAAATAGGAAGGAAAAGACTTGGAATAGTAATGTCTTGGCAATAAATGCCAGCCTACCTGAATTTGAAGGCAATGAAAAGGAAAAGCAGATTAAAAAAGGGTGCAAATAACAATATTTTGAATTGCTAAAGATATTGTTTTCTCTTTGGAATAACTGTTTTATCATACACATTAAAATGTATGATTTGCTTCATTAATCACACTCATTTCCCTTCCAGAGGTATGGATATGATCACAACTTATTTCACAGGACCAATATAAAAAGATTGAGCTTTTATTTTCTTTGAGTGTTCAGTCTGATTACTGTGAAAAACATTTCCACCCCGAAAAGTTTAAATGCTTTGTATCTGAATGCACAGGCTGCAATAGCTAGCAGCATCTTTTGCTTACCTGTATTTTCAATTCCAAATTCCCTTTCCTGACTTAGGAAAGAGAGATCAGTGATTTATTTCTAAACAGGTTACCAAGAATAAAAGATCTGGTTCTAGATTTTTGCACTTGGAGAGAGCAAAACCAGCTGCAGCATGAGTTAAAAGGGGAAGAAGACGAGAAAAAACATATGCAGGTACATAGGAATGCTTTTGGAGTTACGTGGTGATCAGTTAAAACAACACATACTAATAGTGTGATTAATGAGGACTGAAAAGAACATTCTGGAGAAACTGAATGGAGCCAAACATTAAAGGTTAGAAGTACATGGGGAAATTACTTAGTGAATCATCAAAAGAAAGGAATGACAGGTCATTCTAGCAAAGAAACTGAGAAAGGCAAAGTTCAGCAATACCACGGTTTAAATGCTTCCCCCTAAGATGCATTAAATGAAATTCATTTAATATGAAGAAAGCTTCTCCTGAATTTATGGGCAGAATTTGTCTTTGTGCAGCTACCAAGGAGAAAAGGCAAGCGAGATCGCATTGAATAACAATCAAGAAAAGGGGAAAATTTTCAAAGACAAAATATGTCGGTGGAGGGCTGCCTGGAAAAGGGGGTTATTCTCTCCATAAAAAAGAACTCTGGATGAACAGCAGACATATCTTAAAAATATTTTTTCAGTCAATATGTTAGCCAATCCGGACCGAACTGCTTTTACAAAGGCAAACTAGTCCATTGGTATTTATCATTGGAAGTATTGCTTTGGTATGAAATTACAGACGATTCATTAAAACTATGCTCTTGGGCAGGTGCTTTTCCTGGAAACTAAAAGAAAACAAGAGAAATCTTCAATAAAAAAAGAAAAAAAAAGTATGAACGTAATAAATAGAAGTAAGATTCACAGCTGGTAGAAACTGGAAGGAATTCTTTGTCTTCCCATTGAGGACACACTTGTTTGAAGCAGCTGCCTGATGAGAGCAGTGCCCTTCATTTTTTTCACCTATTCATCATTTCTACTCTTCTCCAGTCCTTGTTTCATTCCACTACAAAAAATGAGCAGAAGAGAAAGGGAGTAGAAGGTACTTGTCCCTATTGGGTTTTCCCATTGTTCTCTTCCCCATCAACCACAAAGTCAGCATGCCTGGACTTTCCTTGGATTTTACTTTTTCCACAAATTATATCCCAGTAGCAAAATCACTGCCTTTCCACATGTGAAATGTTTGTTAGGAGCACATGGCAGAGCTGCAGCTGGGACGTAACTCCCTTCTCAGCACAGGAATTAATTTGACTTACAGCAGCTGCAGGTCATGTCCTGTGTCTGCACAGAGTAGTACTGGTATGTTGAATAAAGGTTTGTTTCTCAGTATGCTCAAAAAATCATGAACCAGATCTTCAGCTGTTACAAAACACTAGACACGCTTTAGAGTTACACAAACATCAACCCTCCAGCAAGGAAAATGGCACAGAAAAACAGGGCCCAACTTTGCAGTGTGAGAAAATTAACATCTCAAAGTCATGTGACCTTAGCTGAGATTCTGGTTTATTGGTTTAAATGTCTTTTTCACCTTGAAAGATCAAGTCTGTATGTACCTGATTTCTTCAGTATCAGCTACAGCATCCCTTGAGTTACATGTCTTTAATCCTGTAAAGCAGAGGTGACAGCATGTTTGCCACTTGTTTTTAGAAGTTAGATGAGCTCCCTGGTTAACTGGTGAACTCTAGAGCTCCTAAATCAAGAGGAAGTGTTCATATTAACAACTGGTTTTAATGAATCTGCATCTTAGTAAACTCCAGCTAAGCTTAATATTAATTTTATTTTACTGAATTTCTTTTCTTCCCTCTGATAATTTGTGTGTGTGTCTACTTCACTAAAAGCTCTACATATTACTTTTTTATTTGCATGTTAATTTAAATTGCTGCTTCAACAAAAAGGGCAGGACTGGAATGATCACAAATGTGAACAGAGTCTACTCAAATGTCTTCATCCTCTGTGCCACAATGGTATGTGTGCACTTACAGCATTTTCCTCATTAACACAAAGTGTTGGAGCAATATAAAATGCTGACAACATTCTTCTAATGCATCGTTGGTTTGGAATAAAGCTTTTTATTCCATTTGAGCTCAAGTGGCTAGGTTGCATGTGAATAATAATTAAAAAAGTACCAACAAAACAAATTTACCTATGTTTGCCAGGAAAAAAAAACCCTGCAATTTCGTAGGCAAAGGGTAAAGAGAAACATCACCATCCAAACTCAAGAAAACTGCAAGGCAGTAACTGGATCACAATATCAAATCATATCTGATAATATATTATCATGTTTGGGATAGTTCCCATCTCAATCTACGAACACGTAGTGGCATTGACTGTCAGTATCTTTACCCAGCATCCTGAGGCTGCTGCCGGCTCACCACATCACCTTTTATGAATTTTGATCCATTCTGCAAACATGTGATCCCATCAGCCTGAACTAAAGCTTGCTCCCTCCATTAGAAAGGGCATTTCTCTGTCGAGTTGGTGTTACACAATATATCAAGATGAAAGGCAGAAAACAAGCCTTGGTCCTTCACATCTCTCTCAAAAGCTGGTATGTCCTCTCTACCTTTCTCTGAAACTAAATTTAAGTTCTTAAAATAGCTAAGTAATGTCTCCTGTGTAACAAGGGAAAAATTTTTGAGTTCTTATGCAATATGAACAATATCCAGTAATCCGGAGGTAGAGCAAATAACCTAAGACTTTTAATGTAAGAATCCGAAGAGCTTTTCAGAATTCATTTTGGTGAAAAAAATGTTGTTTGTCATCCAGGAATGGCCACATTATTTGAGTTCTTATGGGCAGCATATATGAAAAGCAGTGTGAAGTCCACAGAAACCAAAAGTTCAGGAGTATTCCTGCCAGAAATACCTGTTTGTGTTGGTCCATCAGATACACAAGCGTGGGCGTCCCTGAGCCCCGAGCACCATGACCAGTCACACTCAGTTCAAACCTGCACCTTTCACAGGTTTCTCTTTACTGAGAAACACACTGGGCTAAAAGAGTCATTCTCTGATAGAAAAGAAATGAAGATATAAACTCAGAATGATAATATGGAAAAATAATCAATATTCTCTGTACCAGGCAGTCACACTAAATGCAGATGATATGCACTATATGATCCCATTTACTGACTGTGAACTGCTTGAAGGCACGGTGGATTCACTCCTCTGAATGGTCAGACATGGATTATTGTTATTGCTGCTTATTTTATGGCACACAAATAGTGAGCTAAGCACTTCAGAGAAGTAGAAAGATATAGTCCCCTTATCCCAGTAGCTGTGTTAATTCATGGACTGAAACCCAGGGCTTAGGAACTCTCCTTACTCTCCTGCATATTGACTGAGTCCAGCTTTCACAATTTCTAAGGCACTCAAACTAGAGAACTGAAGGGGAATATGAAAGAATAATTCAGGTTGTTACAGCGTGAAGGCCTAAGGCAATTAATGCTTCAATCGACAGACAAAGTACTGCATGCATTTCCCTAACAACCTGAGATATGCTAATTTAGGAAAGGAAGAAAAAAAACCCAAACACAATGACTTCTAAAATTTGAACCCGCGAAGTTCAGGCACAAAAATAGTAAAACTTTTGAAATGCGCATTTATATGCAGGCATGGCAAGATGTTTGTCTCCGCCATTGGCATACACACGTCTAGTGGAGATGGACACAGCCTACCAACTTAGATCTGGTTCTGAGACACACTTCACCTTTCCTAAATTGGATTTCTCCACATGGAAGCAGAGGTGCACAATAATTTCCTGTTGCACTTAGAGGTCAAATCATAGCTCCGACAAGAATGGCTCCTTGGTTGTAGCAAGGGTTGCATGTGGCTATAGACGAGACCTTTTATCCCTTTCCACAGAGGATTTAACTTCATGTTCAGGAGGTCTTCCTGGAGAATAGCAGGCAGCCATCTGGGATAACTCACATTCACCTGCCACTTTTACTAGCTTTACCTACCTACCTAAACATCTCTTAGGACAGCAAGTATGTCTGAGTAAACATACTCCTTTTTTTTTTTTTTTTTTTCGAAGTAAATCTAGTTATGGTGTATCTGATTCTGGAAGGACTTCCCAGATCTGCAACTGGTTGACAGTCAAATAGCTATACCTTTAACATCTCGTCTAGGAAAGAATATACTGGTAGACTATTAAGCTAACTGAAGTTATGTCTGCAGTTATCTGTGAATGCTCGATACCAGCATCTGTTCCCACTAGCTCCAAAGCTGCACATAGCATCAGGCTCACTTGCACAGCATTTGCCCAAAGCACAGGTTCTTAGTACTGGTAGAGCAATGTCACAACAACTAGATCAGATACTCGTATTTCCAGATCTATTGTGTGGCACATACATACCTGCAAGGCTGCTACATGGGAACAGCATTCAGAGTGACAACACTGAGAATGTTACCTTTAAAGAAAGGTTTTTTTCATTTTTTCTGTGGACACACCCTTCGTAATGCCAAGGGAGAACTTACGAAGGACTCTACAATGCTACTCCAGTAAACGAGGCATGATCCAGACCCAGTAACTTCTCAGTGTCAGTGATGGGGCAACTGTCCAACTACACACAGAAAAAAGCAAAGCGTGACATGCACGTTCAATGCATGTCAGTGAAATGAAGAAAATGTGACACTTCTGATGGGGTTTTGATATTGCAGACAGCTTGTACTGTGTCATGATTTAGCTGTGACAGAGCAGACAGAAGGTTGGCTTGAGTAGCCTGATTTTGCATGTGTCCTCTGTAACAACACAGCAGCTTATCAGCTTCTCACACAAACATCTTTGTTCCTCCTTCCTTGCAGTCTGTACATGCGGCACTGCCTTCCTCGCTTACTTTGTTAACCACCACATTGCCTTTTTCATACTTCTTTTAGACCTACCTATTTCACAATGACTATAAGAAAACAATTAATAATAACATTTACAATATCAGGAAAAAACCTGATATATTTGCATGATTTTTTTTACATATAGACAGAAGTTAAAGAGCTGCTTTTCTGAAGGAGTAGCAGCAACACCACAGGATTTAATTTACTTGGAGTCTAGAGCTACCTGCAATACCCACAAAATAAAGACCTACCAACAGAGAAATCATTTAAGGCATCTCGAAGAAGCATAAAACATAACACACTAACAACAATATCCTGAACATATGGTTTTCTTGAGTTTCATTCCTGTGAACAGGTTATAGATGACTTCTCAAAATTAAAAGCAATAACAGAGCTTCTCAATAAATCACAATACAGAAGTCGCTGGTAAACACATTACAGCAAAGATCTATCTTGATTCCAGCAACATAACTTCTTCTAGTAATTCTTGCACTGAGCCTCTCTCTTATGGATATATATATTACCTCTTACTATACTGTATCCCAGTGGTATATATTAGATTGTACTTCTTCCACTCCCATACTTCATATGTCACTTGTATATGCTTATATAAAATCTTGGGGCTTACATAAGTTCTTGGGAGAAAAAACCCATGTCTATATGGATGAAGATAACACCAGCACGATGCCATGCCAATTATGATTACAGCCTGGAGGCATTGCTGTGTAATATAAACACCAATTGTGTGGGTGTACCTGGAGGAGGGATGCAGCGATTCACAGCTGCTTTGCTGCCCCTTGGAAGATGTTTTCAGCTCTTATATCGCACTCTGGCCACTGTTCCATGCTAACCTCTGCTGGATCTGAACCAGCACACAGCTAGGCTGGAAATCAGAACTTCAGCTCTCTTGTCGGATTCAGGCTTTGGATTTCTTAAACTGTGCCATTCTTCCTGAAAAATTGCTTGACATTGGCCCTAAGAAGAAAAATGTATTTTCCGCCATGCAGCGCCACATTTCTATTAATCACTTCTTGGTCTTAATAATACGAAAGTTAGAACACCCATACAAAACCATAAAGAATAGCACCGTAGTGTCAGAACGCATGACAACTTCCACAACTTTGGCACCGATGTTACTCAGATGATGAAAGGCATGTCCGGTGGCAATGCCTGAAATGTTCAATATATTGTATTGCCACAAATTCTGCAGCCTTTGTGAAAAGCCCGTTGTCCATAGTGTAACCATAACTCCTGTTAAATCTCGCAGATTCTTCTGGTTCCTCCCTTTCAGGAACTGCAATTTTCAGAAGTTGTCACATGTGTTTCAATGTTTAGCAGAGAATAAACTAGCCTGAATGCTTCTTTTGCTATTTTAATTAAGCTCAAGCTTCCACCTACTTATATTTTCTTTAAAAATGCATAAAACTATGAATTAAATATACACATCATTACTCATCAAATTGTTTATCTCTGTACTAATTTTATACATATACACAGATTAAATATTCATGTGCTTCTTCTCCCTTTCAGAGCATAGTAACTCCTAGTTCCTTATTCTCCCACATTGGTGTTTCCAGTTGCATTGTATAAGTTGAAGATCATTTAGGTAAAAGCATCCTTAGGGACTTCTGCCTAAAAATTCCAAAATGAAGTGCGTTTATTTTTCCTATATTAGTAGTGGAGAGCTGTCCATATGCTTACATTAAGCCTGACAGACCTTCGATTACCCCTTAGCTTGTAGTTATGCAGCTATAATGCAGTTTAGATACATTCCATAGTTGTTAATGGCTCAACACACTGAGACCTTGAAGAATAACAACCAAGGTTATTTAGTAATGTAACGCAATAAAATAAAATAGACTTCACCATGTATGCAAAAGTAATAAATGCTTTGCTGATTTTAAGGCATACGTTTCTTTAAAGTTCTCAGAACATAAATGATTTAACTGCTACACGCACGCACAAACACAAAATCACAAGCCAAATTTACTGCAAACTTTGCAAGCTGCAATAAATAGGTAAAGACATAAATTGCTGGCAATTAGGAATTTACTGAAGAGGGTAGTTAGGGGAATTGCGCTGATTCAGAGAGATGAAATGCAAATATATCCTGCTTACATGTACGGGGCCACTGCACCTGTGCCCTAGCTAAAGCACTAAATCAGCAAGCCCAATCCGACACACGGACCCCGAGGATGCAGATCACAGTGCAGCAGCGAAATCCTAGAGATACCGTGTTCCCGCTGATGTTAACCGGAGCTGTGTTTGTTTGGCACTTAAGACCACACCAACAGCAATACGCTGTGTTTGTAAAACAAAATCATGCAAGCAAGCACTGATTGCCACCGACACTGCTTCCAGTTACTGACTTGAGACATGCTGACACTGGTAATGGCAGCAAGAGGCTGGAAGTCCTTCTCTCAGAGAGTGTCTCACTGCCTCCACGTGTCCTGCTTTTCTGTCACACTGAAGGGCGACGGTTATTACCATAAGAAATCACTAGCACTGTAAGAAGTGCCTGGCTAGCCGAATTATCATTAGCAGAAGCACTATTTCAGTTCCTGGAGATTACACGGCTGAGTGAGGCCATTCATGGATGAGCATGGATCAAAATGTCCCCACTGTCTGTGGGCTAGGAAACCTCCACGTACTGAGTTACTTCTCTACCAACGTATTCAGCTTGCAACAAATTGTTGTGGAGTAGTGTAAGCTGTGGAAAAAGGGTTGGGGGTTAGGTGAAAAACCTCTCCCAGGAATGCTGAGCATGGCAATGCCACTTTTGCAGGGGCTCTGGCAGCAGGCTGAAACAGAAAGGTGATGACTTATAAGCCCAAGGAAATAGAGGAGGGAAGGAGCATACTTGAACTTCTATAGTGCACAACACACATGAATCACGCACAGATTCAGCGAAGCCAACACACAAATGAAACAGACCACTATAGTGGACACAAAGCCTCGGCGGGCAGGAATGCCCCCCCCTTTCCCTGCCAGTCCCTTCAGTAGTCCTGGCCCCAGGACAGGCATAACCCAAGTCCCCAAACTGCTACGCAGGTGGCAGATGAACTTCCTCGCAGAAGTTGATCTCAAGTAAAACCTATGCCATGAAAAGTCTTTTTCTTCCCGTTCCATGTACACGGTTTGATCACCCAGGATTGCACTCAGCATGCAGTTGTTGGTGTTCATGACTGCTTGAGTCTCTGCACTGGTGCATGCAAGGTCCTCTGCCCTCAGATCAAGTCAGGTATGGCATCCAGTGGAGGCAGCCGTTGGCAGGAGTCAGATTCGGATTCAGTCTATAGCTAAAATAAGCTGTTACACAAGCCAGGCACGAGGGAAATCCATTCAATGAGCAGCTTGAACAAATCTATGTTCAATTAATGTAGCTTTTCAAACACTGTGACAGTGTTTGTGCTCTAAGAAGATGGTTAAGACATTGCTGCCACCAATCATTACGGCAGTTCTCCTTCCTCTCGGGAAGCAGTGTCAGTCCAGGAAGGGAGCACAATTAGCAGTAACAAGAGAGTATGTGGGGGAGTGCAGGATGAAAGGCAAGACTGAAATTACTACTGAGGCATTCCTTAGGAGAAAAGGAATTTATGAAGAGAGGATGAGGACAGGGAGGTGAAAGATGGAAAAAGAAGGAAAGAGGAAAACTTCAAAGACAAGAACAGGTGGAGAAGGGAAAAGAAAGGGGAGAATATCTGGAGGAAAATGAAACAGAACAAGGAGCTTGAAGAAGAAAAAAAACATTTTGTGATCCGTGGTATTAATGTTGTCTAATTTGGGGTAGATTTGTATCTTCTGTTGCCTTGCCCTGCCCTCCTTGCTACAATTGCCCAGTTCACCCCACCTATTCCATTTCATCAGGGCAGACAAGAAATAGCACTGAGCTGCAGAATGGATATTACTGGACAGCCATTTTCTGCCAGACATAATGTATAAGGGCTGAACTCTGCTACATATTCCTCCATTCACCACTCATGCTCTCTGTCCTCTCCCCAGTCACTCCTTTTCATGAAACCTTAGGGAGTTTGCCATCTCGTACTGTGCTGCCCCTCCTTCTGGTTTAGCTGCAATTAGCGAACAGGTTCCAAGTTATTAAAGGAGGATTGACGAACACACGGAGGGCCTGACAGATGGACCAATTATATAAGCCTTATTTCCTTAGGCATCCAGGCTGAAAAGAGGACAAACCATGAGGAACACAAATCCTGCTGAGAGTAAAGAGAAAGTGCGTGGGTAGGTGGCTGAAGGGGTGGGGGAGCCAGGGAATACAAGACAAAAGAGATTGCTGCAAGGGAGTTGAAAGGGAAGGGAAGGAGCAACAGAAGGTGGTGATGTTACTGGAAGGGGTCTGGAGTTACGTGTCAGAAAAGCAGCTGGTTTTGAAAGGAGAAAGTGTTACCTGGAGCTGTAAGATGCTCTGTAATGACAGGAGCGCCCTGGGAAACAGAGTTTGCTGGGGATATGATCCAGGAAGTAATAAAGGGAGCGCGAAAAGTTAGGGGATGAGGTAAAGGACACAGCAGCTGTGAATAACTGTTGAAGTCTTCAAGGGATGAAGGAAAAATGAAGAACAGAACAGATCTCTCATTTGTGCAAAGTGAGATTCACTGAATTCGATGTTGCTATGGTGATTTACACCACCTGAGGACCCAGGTTCAACTGCTTAAGGCAATGCATATAATTATTCTTTTTATTTTCCCAAATAAGTACTTGCAGGCTCTTGCTTATATATAATGTGTTTCATAATTCAGAATTATGCTGCAGTTTGACAGATGATTGATGTACTCGTGTTACCAAAGCTAGTAGCAGTCTTAACTGGAAAGGTGCAATTAAGAAGTATGTTATGAAACAAATGCCCTTTACAGCTTAAATGGTATCTGAAGAAATGTGTTTTATTTAACAGATATGTATAAAAGAGGAAAGAAGCAAAATTCAGTCTTTAGAAGATTGGATTCATTTAAAAAGTAAAGAAAGGACAATAACAAAGGATAGTGCTTCAAAGGTGAGATAGAGAAAGCCATGTCATCCTGCGTAGACAGCAGGGATCCAAGAATCCAGTTCAGCATTACCACAAACTTCTCCTACAACTTTTGGCAAGTTATTTAAACCCCTATGCTTCTGTTTCTCAACCTGAATAACTGCTGGAACTAAACTTACCCTAAGGATGTATTTTGAGACTTCATTCCTAAGTGCTTTGAAAAGCACTACGTCATGTAAGTGAAGAATGTCATTATGAAAACAGAAATCATCACTAACAAGGATTTGTTCTACAACATTATTAGCTTGCAAATCACAAAGCTCCCATCGACACACAGGAGAGAGGCACAGACGAGAGCTGTGCCTGTACCACAAGGGTAGGATACATACACCCAGCCTTACTGCGTGTTGTCATGCTCAGCTGCTACTACCAGTTAACCTACAGCAGCGCAAATCTCACTGCTGACCCACGTGCACAGTCCCTCTTCATCTGCAGATATCTGACCAGCACTACCTCAGCTAGGTAATAAAAATGTTAAAATCATATCTGCTGGCAGATGCTGCAGTCTCAGCTGCAGCGTAGGGGTAGCCTAGCCAACACAAGCCATCACTGGGGTTAGCTGGAAGAGGGGTAAATCGCTGGAAAGGGGTAATATGGCCATGTTGAGGTGTCACACGCTTGATTCCTGTTCTGGGGTCTGACAGCCACGGTTATTCTGTTCCTTGGCGGTGTTTTTAGAAGATGAATTTGTATCTGTTCAGGGTTCTAGGACAACTTTCTTTGCATGGATGTTGGTTTGGTACAGATACTGGCTTCATATTGAAAAATCGTATTTCAAGATGCATGTTAGAAAGAAGCCTGATTGAATAGAATATAGGGAGGGTGCTTTATTTAGGAGCAACGAGGAGTGTATGTAAGCTTTAACAGAAACATTCATTATGTGAAAAGCAGGCCTGTCTCCATCTCACTTTGCACAAAAAGCTAATAAGCTAAGGCCATTAGAAAAGGTGCTAAACATTTTCTTAGAGAAGACACTTTTTCCTGTAAACTCTTTAATCCTCTGAAATTTTAGAAAAGCTGCTTGTGATTTGAAACTGCTCTACATAAGTTGTTATTTCTAACATGCTTGTCTCACATGCGGGACAAATGTTCATATAACCTGATATCATTTTTATGGAAACATTGAGATGACTGATTGTGTAATACAACAAGGTTACTTGATGCTATGACTCCCTGCTAATGTGAAAAGCTTGTTAGCTGTCTAGTTGTCTGGCAATGCTTAACCAGCTTTGTCTATGAATTCAGATGGAAAAATTATCACCTTTCTAAAAAAAATTTCAGAAGAAGAGGCAATGCCTTCTGCAATAGGTATGTAATTATCCTCTTCCAAGATTTCATTCAAAAAACCAGTATTTTGAAGCGTCTAAGGTATGTTATACAAAGGTAAGCCTTTGAACTTATTTCAACCTCTTTTAAACTTCTTTTAAATTTCAACTTCTTTTCTACCCAGGTAGGTCAAAAACAGTATTTTGGAAAGTAAGAATAAAAAGAAGACTTAAAATCCTACCTCTGGTCTGCGAGTTTTATGCGACAAGAACAGATGCAAATAAGACTATGTTATATTCGTAGTGCACAGATTATGTATGCGTGAACTGAAAAGCTTACCAAGACACATGACAATGCTGAGCCAACTGAAGGGTAAAAGCTAATTTTGAATCCAGACATACTTGAAAAATATAAGTTTTTCCATCTTCTATGAAATGATGAGGAAAAAGGTGTTATGAACGTTTTTCAAATTGAATGTTGAAATTGTTCGTTCAGCACTTTTTCTGCAATACATTATGTGCCTAACTTTTATAGCTGGGATGCCTCCCGAGGGAGATGCATCTCTCCAGCTGAGAACCAATGGCTTAAACCACATATTCCTGCAGACGGAAAATGGTTATATCCTTGATTTACCTGCTCCAGGACAGCACTTTACACAGCTTTTTGAAGAAAATGACAAATACTTGCCCTGTGTTCATAAATCTTATCTAAGTTTACTCCAATTGGCTACAACAGAAGTACATGAACTGCTACATTTAACTGTGATGCATCAAACACAAAGCCAGGATTCAAGGCAGTTTTGTGTTGATTTGCAAACTACTTATTTATCTGTCGTATATATAAAGATGGGACACTGTACTGGAACTCATTGCTAGTCTCGGGGTACTCCACTCCCCTTCAAGAACAAACCTACCGACTAAGGTGAAGCATAAACTAAAGATAAGATACAGAAGGGACTGTAAACACAGCAACTGGAATTAGATTGCAGTTTTACTTTGAATACTTCCCGTCTTAAATAAAACAGCAGCCATTCCTCATCACTGCTTATTTTTTGGCAATGATGTCCCTTACAAAGTTGCAGAGAAGATCAACCACTTCTGCACCAACAGAAAGCATGTGAATTCTCTATTTGCTCATGTAGGGACAGGTCTTGAGGCTTAGTCTGAAGAAACAAAAGCAATACTTCCTGCTGTTTTCAGGGTGTATTTTAGATAAAATATGTCAATATTCAACAACTCGGAGTAGCTCCTCTTGCCTCACCCTAAGCCACAAGAGTCACTGATGAGATTCTGCCCCAGTCTTAATGCTGGCTGGGCTCTGCGCCCACTGCGTTGCTCCAAGCAGTCACTCTATGCCTCCCTTTGCACCTCTTCAACTGCATTTCATCTCCACTTACATTGTACCCCCCTGCCTGCCTCAGCTGCTCCTCATTAGCCTTTTCATGCACTGCATTGCATACTGGAACATCAGCATTGGTTGGGGCTCCTAATTGCTGCTCTAATATTTAATAATACCAGAATATTACTAATGAAAGAGCATAAGTATTTGGCAGGTTTGCACAAATGCTCTCCCACAGTCCCCCTTCATAGCATCTTTCAGGATTTGACAGAACACCTTTAAAGCTGGAAAGTTAAAAAAAGCATTCACTGTGTTCTGGAAAAATAAGGCAAACGAAAGTCACTGCAATCAATCTGAATTTCTTCCTGTTAAAATCTAACCCTGTCTTACAGCTTTGTTTTGTTATTTTTGTCAGATCCCCAGATTCATCTTGTAATAATGTGCTCTCTCCCCAGAGACCTAGCCGGTGCCTTTCATCAGCAACAGCCTTCCAGAAGTTCCACTTAGCTCACAAAGCAAACACAATGTTTGGCATAATATTTCAAAAAGGTCATACTGTGCTTCCTAACTTAATGGCCATTTATATTGCTTTACAACATTTAAATTCACACTCTGCTATCAAGTGGAGCCATGCCATCTAAAAATAAATGCTTAAAAGCTAAATAAAAAAAAAATGTCCTAGATACCTGGGTTTGGAAATGTTTTCTGCTTATCTGAAGACAAGTTCTGATGCCCTTCTTCACAAGTCCTTTAACTCAAGGGTAGGCCCACTGAAAATAGCAGGATAGATGCTGAGGCCGTTACTCCCAGTTATTAGCTAGTGCCACAGGTTCGAAAATACCCATAATGTACCTTGTACGACCACCAGCAGAGCATCCAAGTCTTGAATTTAGTATTTATTTTCACAACTCACCTTTGAAAGAAGGAAAGGGCATTAATGCCATAGGACAGTGATGCACAGAGAAATTCAAAGCACGTGTAAGCCACATGCAACAGTCACAGACCTGCTCTACACATACATGAACCAGCGCCAATCCACAAGTCTGGAAACCACACCAGCCTGATGCTGAGCCAAACCTGGAGTCCTGCTTATAGGCAGGGCCTATGAATTTTAGCTCAGCACTCCACTCCCCCCCTTACCTGGCCCCTGGCTCACATCTGATTTCCGATTAGTGAAAAGGAATTTCACTACAGCTGACAGTGCCATTTCAGAATGTGGCTGCTGAAAAGTCAGAAAAGCAGCATTTGCCCATAGGTAACCACTTAAACTAAAAAGCTGATAGTAACTCTTCTTTTGCTGAAATGGAAAAGTTTAAACCTAAACTACTGTTTCTTTGAGGCAGTGCAATCTGATTAATCAGCGCAACAAAGCTTCACCAGAATTTAAAGCAAGCACAGCTTGAAAATACAGCCACTATCATTAAAGTAAGTTATGCTTTACCACTCTTACACACATCCATAGATAAAGATGTATTCTATCAATCAATTCATGCATTTAGATACAAAATCAGCTGAAGGGCACAGGGCATTTCTTTGTGACTTGAATTATTACTTATTTCTACTTGAACCACTGCATCCATACTCTTTACCCGCACAAGTGATGTAGCTCTATGTGAAGCCTACTTAAATACAAGCTCTAAAGCCACAAAATTGAAACAGCTGGCATCCCACAGGTGCAGGTACATGGGGCACAAACAGTTAAAAATGTTGACATTTCCCACATCACAGTGTTTACCTTACCTGTAGCATTTGCAGTGATTCCCTGTGCTTTGAGGGGGAATCACTGCAAATGCCACTGACCCATTTTTTGCTTCCTAATTTGGACTTGCTCGTACATATTTCATTTTATTGTCTTGCAAGCTACACCAAGTCTTTGAAAATTGCAATGTGCCAAAATTGTAGGCAATCCACACTGACAATTTCACAGGTCTGGGAATCCTCCCTCATTCATTTGCTCCCACTTATTCAAACCACAGGTTTTCACTCGCATATGAAGATAAAACAATTCAAGTATTTCAAATCTGCACATTCAACATCATGTTTTCCAGACTATGTTTATTAAAAAAAACCCCTATCCTATGAAGAAGTACTGTATCAAGCTATGAATTGGCACATCAATGTCATCATAGATCAGAAAACAGTACCCAAAATGAAAAGCATCATTTTGCTCTTTTTACATTACTTTTCAAGTAGCTATGCTATGTAATTGTTATTTTAAAAATCTCCATTTCCTACCAAAAGATGATAAAGGCTAGATTAATACAAAAACGCTATTGTGAGTCCATATTGTAATTAGTAATGTCCAAATTTACTATGCCATGCAGTTACTTCTGTATTCTTATCTCCTGTGAAGCCTACATTTTGCTTATGCTGATATCACGACAGATTATGCACATCATGTCTTAAATTTAATACATGTTTTACAGTATTTTGAAGTCTCCACAATTTTTCCTTTAGCATAATTACGGAATGGTAATTAAGGCATGTCTACAAAAGGCTATGAGAACATTTATCCTAAATCCAGGTGCCACAAAAGCCATGTGTAATTTTTCAAATGGAGGTGGACTCATCCACATTAGACAGATCTCAGGCAGCTCTATTCAGCATTTTCCCCTTAGCATCACTATTCAGATTTCCTTAATTTCTGTCTCTTTGATGTCTCCTCAAAATATAGTCTGAATTTAATGATAGACAAATATGCTGGGGGGCTTTTCATTGGCTTCCAAGGACTTTAGGTGAAAAAATCAGTGTGTACTTCCATAGCTCTCACAGGCAGTGGCTCTTTCCTCATGCTACATCAAGAGCTATTCCATTAACTTGATCCACATAGCACTGGGGTGGAAGACAGAACTGGAAAGATTGTTTTCTTTCACAAAAAACAAGACAACAGCAGAATTTCTCCAATAGTTGCTACATCTAGATAGAAAAGTGACAGCAGTTGTCCACAACATCGCATCCTACACCTGTAATATTCTGCAGACCTGCTGTCCTGTTCTGAGTAGGATGGGAGGTAGCCAAGGATGAAAGGAACATTTTGCTTCCATTTGTAAAGATTCTGGAAACTATATAGCTAGTGGCCTGTCTGCCCTAAAACGAGGAAAAGCCATGCAATCACGAGGTGAGAGAATGGAGTAACAAGCAGAAAGTTTGCCAAAAAGAGGATTGCTGCGCCTCGGGTTCACAGAGATCACACCAAACGGCAGAGAAGATCTGACTGACAGGACCCCTGAAGAACTGCCTCGGCCCCACGCAGCAGCTGCCACAGCTTAACATCAGGATGCGGTTCAGTATCAAAAATCTACCAGGGGCTTTTAATGCTAAAGATGTTATTTTGTAACGGCTGTTTATATCCCCATACAACCTTACCACTGGCTGTGCAGTGACTTGGTGATATTCCACAAGCGTATAAAACATGAACTGTCTGCCATGAGACAGAACAAACAAATATTTTCAGATAAAATAACCTTTTCCCTGCTACAAATAGAGACAAATACTGCAATATTCCTAAGTTAGTTGCACAAGTCAGGAAAGTAACAGTTGTGATAAATTATTTCATCTTACAAACTTCCTTCCTTTGGGCACAAACTACTTTCAGTATTTACGATTTAAATAACTAAATGATATTCTTCCATGAACAGAGAGAATAAACTAGAAATCAGATGCATGGTCATCCCCCGTCACATTTTTGTGGATCTGTAATGAAACATTTGAGAAACCGTATATGCTGCCTCTGATCATGATTGTTCTGTTCATTAGTAACACTTTTGCAAGTAAACTTTCAGCCACGGTGTCAATTAAAGCTACTTAGTGGTGTTTGGAAGTTAATTAATAGTAAATTAAAGTTCTGAATTTCCTGCAAATTTTTCATCCATACATTAAATTTGTCTCATGGCTGGCATTTCAGAAGAATTTTTTGTCAAATTATTTTCATCTAACAAAGGAAGCAACTAAAATGGCCTTTGTGCTTTGTCTCTTGGTGTCATTGGAACACATCCTTCAGGATATTTTACCATATACTCTCAAGGAATCCTTTCTCCCTCTTCATATTTGTAGCAGCTGTCTATATTGCCCTAGCATTAATAGAAATTCCATAAAAATTAGAAAAAGAAATACTTCAGGCTCCTAACTGACTTCACCCTTGTCTACTCACACTGACAGGACAGTGTTACACCTTTCCAGCCAGCAGGCTACCAGATGTGTTAAGAGCAAGCAAAATGAAATTATCTACTCATCAGGTAAGTAGGTATATCTAAGACAGATTGTTTGTCACATTAAAATATTTATATGGTAAAAATGAATTAAAACTGACATGCAAGAGTAGAAAAAAGTTGAAGAATATCATGGGAAAAAAGAAAAAAGGGTCATAATTATTTGTCAGGCTTTCATGCTAATTAACTGATGGACCATTTCTTCCATAAGCTTTCTATCACCATATTTTTCACAGAGAATTAGCTAGTTCTTTCATCAGTTTGCTTCTATATATGCTACGGGCTATGTAATATTTCACAGGTTTGGACAGGGGTTGAGGTTCCACCCTGGCCATGGGCCACTGAGACATCTCATGAAGGAGCACATGGTGCTTTGCAAGAAGAAATACTGCAGCAGGCCCAAGCTAAACATCCTGCTCCCTGAGACAGCTTTCCTTTGCCCAAGAAAAGCAAGGATCATGCATGAACTGTTTGCTGGAAACAGGGAGAATCCAAGATCGGCGCCTGGTGAAACTATAGTGAATGGTGAAAGGTACTTTCTTGACTTCATGCTGTATTGCATACCAGAGCAGTGACTGGGCTACAGACCCAAATCATAACGATGGCAAAACAGCCTAATTAGCTTGCTTAGCCCTGGGACTTCCTCAAGGTCAGGGCCAAATTCTATGTTGTTAATTTTTCTGTGTCAACAAAACACAAGGAAGGAGGACTGCAGTCCTCCAGATTAAACTGGTATAGCTGTAGTGACTCTATTTGCATTAGCTTTCTTCTGCATCTTGACCATATCAAGAGTCAACAGCACAAATCTACCTCACTGAATCTCTGGGGCCACTGACTTCAGTGGAGTTGAAAGAGACATGAAACCTCCAATGACCACAACATCCAATTCAAGATTGCAAATTGCTTGTTCAGGAGCCCATCATGATTTCAGAAGTCAGTGGAAGAACAAGGAGCCACTAGAAATGAAGCATAATAAATTCATTTTGATAACAGCTATTTTAAAGAACAGTTGAGGTCAGCTGTAAAATACAACTGTAATTGTATAGCTTAGCCTGTAAAATTACTCTTTGCTAATACAGCTATGCCAGCTTACACTAAGCAATCTGTGCTACGGAGCTTATGGAAACATTAAATTTGCTTAAAATTCCACTCTGTTTCAACAGGATGACACTCAGAAGGATGTCTGGAAGGAGTGTTAGTTTATACATAACGCACAGTTCTGAGTCACCAGTCAGCTATGTGATATAATTGTCTATGTAATTCTAATGGTGACCTACTGAATAGAAGCTAAAACCAGACAAGAACCATTAAATTACTAGTTATTCTGAAATAAAATGTGTTTGAAGTGTGTTTGTGATGGCCAGATCCTTTCTGTATGCTCCACTGCATGTCAGAAGACATGACAACTAAAGAGATCACAAATCTCTGTAGTTTCATCCTGTATCACTTTAAAATAAGGCTTCATCTGATCTTGTAACTATATTTAAATTAATTAAAACCCATTTATCACTTCAACCTCTCCGAAGTACTTGAGGATTCAAAGTCAGTTTTTCTTGCTGTCAAATATCCTAGTTTTCTGAGTGGGTAGGATGTGACCTATAAATTACCATGATGAATAACTCCTTGAGTAAGAACGTGGGTCAGTTTTTCATTAAAATTAAAAAGTCCCGATTCTCTGTTGTCAGATTATCAAGTGCTGCTGCAAAGGGAAACAAAGCGCTGTAAAAGCAGAGTAATGATATTTTACATCCAGTCTGCCCTGGTGTAAGGAACACGTCATGTTACAGGACACTGTGTAGGGAGAACCATTACACTCCTTTTCAAGGACAGCAAGTAAATTCTGATTTATTAATGGAGAAGAAATTTCTTGCTGGTTGAAACTTGCTTCCACGAACACACAGGGTCAATGTACCACTTAATTCCTATATAAATCTTCTGAAGATGGACAAATTTCAAGTAGCACAATGGTGTATCATTTCTGCCAATCTGAGGGAAAGATGGTGTTACTGATAATTCCTTCTTCTGATCCAAGGGTTTTGAAAGTCAGAGAAATGTGAGCAGGCTCTGAAGTTATGGAGACTGCTGGTGAAAGACAGATTTTAGGGTATTCTTTAAAATGCAGCAATGAAGCATTGCCTCCTGGCATTATTGCGCATTTTGCACAGACACAAACTACCAACAGTACAAGGTGCAGCTGAGAATCCTTAAAGAAACAATTGCAGGTAAACTAAAAGCAAGTTCAAAAGCAGCTTGAATACTCACAGGACATGACTTTGCAACTTCAAATTATACCTTTTTCATGATGGGGACAGCTACTCCCAATCGAAAACCTGACAGATGCCATGTAAAAACATTGAAACTGCTTGCAAACGAAGTATTAAGTGCACCAAGGAACTTTCACAGAGAACTGAAATACATTTCTCTAAATTGTCATCATGCCCATTTGTAAGAATCATAAAGCAGAAAAGCTCAGCTAGAAAAATGATGTTTTTCCATCAATGTGTCACCTCTCTGGTTTGCACATGACCTCAGTCTTAGCCAGTGAGAGGCACTGGATGAAACTCTACGTCACGCCAAGGGATCGCGTTAATGCTCAAAGACTGAAAGCTGCTTTTAGGCACATCAAGGTTCCTCTCTTACCATTTTTGTCAAAGACAGGAGGCACCTCTGCATCTCCATCCAACCTGCCATTTCTCCAAACCAGTTAATTCCTGGATGAAAAGGGAACACATCTGACAGGGCTGACATTTTCCATCTAAGACGGTTTTCTGATGAGAAAGGAGGGGGAGGATCAGCAGAGAAATAGCAACCTCCTGCCCTAAAAGGAGAGCTGTCACCTACAAAATGCCTTCCCGAGCTCCGTAGATAAGGAGGGAGCCACAGGTGAGCCTCTGCAGCTCAGCTCTGCAATCAGTTGTGCCAGTAGATACTTTGCAAATTTGGTGGTTATTTACTGGTTTGTAACAGTGTCCTTCACAGAGATTTACAAGATTGTGTAAAGCAGAACAAAGAAATCCTCCGAGTATCTCATCTAAAGTGAGTAGATAGAGGGAATTTTTAATGTTTGACCTTAAATATATGAAAGTATAATATGGTTTCATTACATTTTCTCAAACGGGAGAAACATCTATACCAAGAAACTGCAGAGGATATAAACAGTACATGAAGTGAATTACCTGACCTGAAAAATAAGGCTTTGGGCAAAGATGTGAACATTAATCAGCATTCAAAGATAAGGAAGAGCCAAGGAATGAGGATTTTTCAACAGAAATAATGAAAATTTACCTTTTTATCACGATTTTGTGCTAAAAGGGAGCTAAGGAAGCTGCCTGAATAAGGCTGTGAGAAAAACGGATGGCAGAGAAGTATATTAGATATGTTACTGTACTCTGAATCGATCATAAATAGGTAACGAAAAAGACAAAAACATAATACATAAATACTGTAAATAATGAAAAATATCACATATAAGATCATATAGAACAGTATCGTATGTAATGCATACTATGACAGAAATCGTAATTAGATATGTGAAGGCAAAATGTGAATCAATTTCTTAATGGTTTAACTCATGCAGCTTGGAACAGTAAATTACTTAGAAGGACCTGATAATGAGTTTCTGATGTTCTTCCTGAAAACACCAGTTGATTCAGTCTAACACCAGACTGAAGAGTGAAACAAACTGTTCAAGCCAGTATTGTCAATCACATCTGAGCTGCAGCACCCCATATGATTTACATAGCTGTATTCTACACGCTAGCGAGTGAGATACAGATTGACGATCTGCCTATTCTTTACCCAGATTGCCTCTGCACACCCAGGTTGACTATCTAAGGTCATACAGCATCACGGTTTCCCCACAATGTGGGAAACAATTTGGACAAGAACAGCTCCCACAAGGAAAGGAAATGCTATGTGTTACTGGTGGGAACCACTGAGCTTTAGAGAGGCTGTTGAGAAAGGCAGATGTGTTCAGACTCTGATTTATTGAAGATGGCTATAGGTGTCCCTGGAGATTTGGTTTAAGGTATTCTCCTAAGCCAGCACAGTGGATGCATGCTAACCAGTATGAAGTACACAGTTTGGCATTTCCAGGAGCTCAGCATACAAGCAAAGACAAATGAACAAGTAGCTGCCTTTTTTATCTTTTAAAGAAAAAGGGAACAACCTAGCTCATCGAGGACAGATGTCAGCCTTCTAAGCACATGAATATCAGCTAGTTCTGCCGATTTCATTGACCTGAAATACAAGTTCTCAGAGTCACAATGTGAATCTTTTGAACCTACATGCTCAATCTTACTACAAAGATATGTTTTTAAAGAGAGGATTTTATAGTGAGCGGCAAAGCATAGTAATGATTAATACCCTGATTGCCAGCAAGTGCTCTGAACAGCTCTTTCTCTGCAGACACTGACATTCTCTTGCCAAAGAAAAAACACAGTGGCATTTCACGTTAAAAAAACAATGTTCATTGAAACAGAAAAAGCACTAGCTGGCACTGAGAGTAACAAATGAGAAGGTCAGTGGAACAGACATGAACAGCACAGAACATATATGCAACATATTCTATGAAACTGGTATTTAATTTATCCCATGCAGTATTCACTTCAGCAGTATTAATACAACTTACATCAGTTTAACAAAAAGGTACTACATTAAATTTTCTGATTAAATGCAGTTATAACTCTTAATCAGCACCTCTTATCAGGGTTACTAATGGAAATGCATTAATTAATGCTGGACACTTATAATCTTATTCTGGTTTTAAGAGTCACTGTTATTTGCAGTTCTGTTATCCAGAACAACATGCGTAATGTTCAGAAAATCCAATCAAACCTTCACAATAGAGTTTTAGACTATGATTCAGCAAAGGCTCATAGGCTCATATGCTTAAAGTCCTATCAAAATAAAATCTGAAGTAACCGTCTATCAAATCTTTTTACAGGGATGGAACAGAAAAAAAGTACTCCTACTTTTCCTTTATCTGATGCATCTAACTATCTGAGATCAAGGAGAGCCACTGCTCCCTCTGTGGGCTCCCAGAGGGCTTACGGTACTCCAAAAAGGTAAGTCAAGCTCAGACTAGGATATAAGGTAGGTCTAGAGCTTCCCTTAGCTTGCATGTATTCCTCTGTGCCAGGAAGCTCATAGATAAGGCAACAGCAACCCGGCCCTACAGGCCAAAATCCAAGTAACAATATATAATCAACCTCTGGTGCCAAAAAGACTGTGGAAAAGCAAAAACTAGACATATGCAAATTTTGTGTACACAGAGGGGCACGTATGCAGTAGTTTTAAGTAACCAAAAGAAGAAAAAGAATGAAGAACCAAATTTTTTTCTCTAGACTGGGGTACTAACCCTTAGCTACAATTTTTTTTGATGATAAACAGATAGAAATACAAGTTAAATTTGGATCAAAACAGTAGCTGCTTAAACAATGCTTTAGACTATTTAAAGTCAGGCTGTATTATCTTGTAAAGAGAATATGTAAATGATAAGAAATATGGTAGCTCGATCAAAGTTCTGTCCCCCACCGCAAGTTCACTGTGTGTAGATATAAAACAGTATCATAAAACCTGGTAAAGAAAATAGGAAATGCTTTGGATTCCTGTGAAATAAATGAAACTTCTAAACATTTCTTGATAGTTTGGTTTTTAAAAAGGAAAAGCAATACGGGACAGAGAGCAGAAGAGAGAACAATGATAGCATTTATGCAAAAGGAATCAAACAAAGGTATTAGTAAGATCTACAGATTTTAAAATGAATCTCAGGAGATAAACTAAGAATGGTTAAACGCAATGCTGACTAGGAAGAAAACCCTAATACAAATAGTATTTTTTGATTCATTGAATTTGAAAAGCTATCGGAAAAAGACATCTGATCATCATCAAATTTTAGAAAGATGGAAAAAGTAAATACAATTTGCACATTTAATTATTTCCTCTCACATTTCAGTGAGATTAGATAATTGCAATATTTGTTTAAATATCTGTTTAGGTCCCATACTAACTCTTCCATCTGGATGCATTAACTGGATGCATCAAAGTGAAAGAATCTTGCATAACACGCAGGCTTACCAGCTGGAGCCTCATGTGCACGGTAATATTGACATGATCCTGAAAGAGCAAGTGGATCCTGAACAGCAAGTGGACACTGAAGGGGTTCCTCTGATTTGCCTCTCAGGTTCACAAACTGGGGTGCTGGAGTTCATGCACATTGCAGAGAGAGTATGAAAAAATCACCATCAGGATTTTACTAAGCATATGCAAACACTCAGTTGGAAAACAGGTAGAATAAATAGAAGAGGCCACTCTGTGATGATAAAGGCTTTTTCACCCTCTCTAAAGAAAGACTTTAGATACAGCCACCCACCTATACAACACCTGTCACATCAGAGAACTATGTTGTAATACAGTGGACATCATTGCCACTTCTTCTTCCTAGATGTTTTGAGAGTCTTATGAACTGCATGGATTTTGGGAGGCTCGTGCCCTTGTAGAACTAAGCAAAGAGATCCTGTCTGCTCTAAGCAACAGTAATTTATAGCCTACTTCCAAAAGGAATGGGTGTTAGCATAGAGTATGGAAACTGGATTTCCTAACCTCTCCCCTGAGGACAGAAGCGGCCTCTGAGTCCTTGGTACACCAGCACATCTCCCAGTGAAAAGGGAGTGGGAGTACAGCAGGTTGCAGCATATGCGTGTGTTTTGTTATCCTAGGCAGCGCGGGTAGCAACGGCAGCAAAAAAAATAGCTCGGGCTTCAGCTCATCCGCAGGAGAAGATTATGTCTTTTGGAGTGTGTGTATTCAGGACACTAGCCCCCGTCACTGCTTCTTCACCAGTAGTTATTACCATAATCACGCTCTTGTTCTCCTGTGCAGATGTATTCTCAGAAATAATTCCTGGTAGCTGTCCTGGTTTCAGCTGGGATAGAGTTAATTTTCTTCTTGGTAGCCGGTATGGGGCTGTGTTTTGGGTTTAGATTGAGAACAATGGCGATGCTAAGTACCGCTAAATAGTTGCTAAGTAGCGCTTACATTGGTCAAGGACTTTTCAGCTTCCCCTGCTCTGCCCGGTGCACGGGGGGCTGGGAGGGAGCACAGCCAGGGGGACTGACCCAGACTGGCCAAAGAGTTATTCCATACCATATGACGTCATGCTCAGTATATAAGCTGGGGGAAGAAGAAGGAAGGGGGGGACATCTGGCGTGATGGCGTTTGTCTTCCCAAGTAACCGTTACGCGTGATGGAGCCCTGCTTTCCTGGGGATGGCCGAACACCTGCCTGCCGATGGGAAGTAGCGAATTAATTCCTTGTTTTGCTTTGTTTGCGTGCGCAGCTTTTGCTTTACCTCTTTAACTGTTCTATTTTATTTTACTTCAATTATTAAACTGTTCTTATCTCAACCCACGAGTTCTCTCCCTTTTACCCTTCTGATTCTCTCCCCCATCAGGGGAGTGAGCGAGCGGCTGCGTGGTGCTTAGTTGCTAGCTGGGGTTAAACCATGACAGTAGCTTATATGTAAAGGATATATTAACAATTAAAGGTTTATCATAAAGCGCTTTGATACATGTTACGGAAATTGGAATTTATCTGTATTAAACAGGTGACATAAGCTGGTTAACACTTTCAAAAGTGTATCTGGAACAGAAACAGTTTGTCATAAGGTCACTGCTATCACATAATGAGGGGGCTCTGCCATATTGCTGTAGGAACAACAGTGAACACAATATTTTAAATTAGAGATTTCTGTTCTTTTTTCTTTTTTCTTTTTCTGTTCTTTCTTTTTTAAAAAAAGCACAGACCTTAGAAATATTTTCACCCACATACTTGACATTACCTAAAATGAAAAAGGAAGATCAGCCTCTCATCACACATCATATCAGTTCAAAAAAGCCCTGAAAACATGGGGTACATGGAGAACTGAACACCATATGGAGTGGGTTTACCACCACAGCAAGAGAGACTCAATCCTTTTGTGAAAAGACGATTGATTTTTTTTTTGACCAAAAGAAAAGTAAATAAACTTTATCTGGATTCTTGCAAAGTGTCAAATTAACAACTACATGGGAAAATTATTAAGCTCAAAAATATTGGAATTAGCACCAAAGCATGCTTCAAAAAAATGTAGCCGAAGGGGATGAAATAAGTTGTGGTACAAGGGAAACTATCAAATGGGAAGAAGCCTATTAATGCAAAACCTCCAGGACTGGTCCTGAGATTCATTTTATTTAGCATTTTCATCAGTTATCTTGGCACAAAATAGAAGAATCAAACTAATTAAACATTAATGGCACAAAGTTAGATGGCAGTGACCATACTGATGAGGATCACAATCACATACAAGAAGAGCTGGATGACATTAAGGACTGGAGTAACAAAAATGAAATAAATTATGATAGTAAGAAGTGCAAGGTCTTGCCCTGGAGATTAATGCAAACTTCTGCTATAAACTGAGGGCACGGGAGGAACATTGGCTGGTCATAGGAAGACGATGCTCCTGCAGGGTGATACAGCCATACACACCAGTGTGACACAACCTGAGGAGATACCGCATTGAGGTGGAAGATGGGGGTACATTAGTGTGAGGGTCATCAGGAAACTGGAGAGACAATTTTATGAGAGGGCATTTTAAGGCCCTAGTTATCTATCTCCACAAAACAAAGGCTGACAGAGGGTACGATTGCTCAGTGAAATTCTGCTGAAGAGTAAATACCAACAAGGAGAGAAGGGCCAACATACACAGGAGAAGAAAAGGGGGCTGGAACTAAGAATAAAGTTTTTAACTCTCCGGAGAGTAAGGTTCTGAAACAGTCTTTTAAAAGCTAATAATTTTTAAGGCCAATTTTATAAAAAAGGATTATCTGACATGTTTGCCTGCCATTACAGAGAAGTAAACATGCTCACCCAGGAGAGCCACCTTTTACTTCTACATTCTCTGTTCCTAATGGCCAAAACCAGCTCAGTAAGACAGATGGAGCTTCATTTCTTCTGCCAAGCCTTGATCTGAAGTTACAGATCTCAGAAACCAAGACAGTCAGAGACAAAAAAGAAATGAAGTCCATATCCCATCCTACTGTGCTCTACTATTTCATCTCCAATAGCACTGTGGATATAACTCTCTTTGGAGATCTCTGCAATCTCTCAGCAAACTGGCTAAAATAAGGCAAAATTTTTCTATTTAATTCTGAGTTTGGCAGTTATTTTCATGTGATTTCCCATATTATTTGAGTGATGGTTTTTTAAAACCTTAATAAAATCCAAGTGTGCATTACAAGAAATTACTATATTTATGACCTGACATTATGTCAAATAATTACATATTAATGTAATTTTTAAAATTACTATTTTTCTTCTGATTGCAGCAGAAGTGCTGAACCCTGCCACACACATAAATCCAGCAATATTGTGTCTTCCTTTGGAACGTATTAGTTTACAAGAGTGGATTTTTTGTCTGACTTTGAAAAGTGAGTACTCACTTGGTATATGCTGTTCTCACAGAGGCTCTTCTACATTCTGGGCAGCGGAGAGGGTTATCCCATGTCACCAGAAAATGTTACATGACAGCCTCCAAGACATTTCCAGCTCCACAGGTTCACCGATAGTTTAGTGACTGGAATCCAGCAGTAGTTTTACTCTATGACTTGGAAACAAATCTCGAGTGCAGAGCTTTTCAACAAAGATTTCAGATGCAGAGTGTTTCAAATACATATTTTGGTGATGCAACTATGAATTTTAAGTGGTCTAGTTTTAGCCTCTCTCTATTAGAAACTCTTAAGGAAAGCTTAGTTTTCATCTTTCAGTCTTGTTGGTGTTCATAATCAAAAGCAAAGACATGAAATAGTGTTTAATAATAATTAAACATTAAAACTTTAGTTTCTCTCTTCTCTCAATTTATTAGCAAGAATTTTTGCTTTATTCGCCATTGGGCAAAGAGCAATCACTGGTTTGTTATGGAAAGAGAATTATTAACATTGTCCTGACCTATTTTATTTCCCTATTTATGAGAGGATATCCCCTAAAATTACACTAAAATACTCCAAACTCTGCTTTCATAAATCATAAGCCTTAGAGAGCAAGGTAGCATTGAGACAAGGCAAATCTTCAAAGTGCTGAGTAATGCCTTTACTCCATCGATCTTCTACTCTGTCAAAATATTAGCTTTTTACTATACAACATTTTCCATGCCATGTACAGCAATTACGATGTGACTGAAAAGAAAGGAAGCCTGACAGGTTATGCTCTTGTACAGCCTCCAGATTTTAATGGGGCTGACAAGTCTCAAGGACTCTCTGACTGCAACGGAGGTGCTGTTCTGCACAGTATTTCCCACAGCCATGACACAATGCAATAATCAAGTTCACGTATTGCTTAAAAAAACATCAAGCAGCGCCGGCAAGGAGAAAAGGTAGAAAGCTGTATATAGGTTAAGAGCAAACCATAGTGTAAATCTCACTGGATATTTGCCTGTAAGTATTCGTGTATTTGAACTGGCATGTGCAGAATCATGTAAGTCCTTCCTTATCTACGTAAGGAAACAAAATCAAAACTCTCTTGCCATTGCAGGGGAAAGAAGGGGATTGCAACTATACTGGGCCCAGCATTACGTCACTGAATTCAAGCATAGTTTCAGCCCTGACCTCCGCCTGATTGGAAATGGGCCTAACACACTGCTGGACTGTCTGTGTTTGCTTGTTGCTAGAGTTCATGCGGTAATTCTGCTATCAGTCCAAGGAAAAAAAGGCTTGGATAAAAAGCACTGTTGCAACTGCTCACTGATGTGAACACAGCAGGAAAGCCTCTGCTTTTGTCAGCTACTTGTTTTCAATTTTTCTGTTCCCATTCCTCCCCACAAGCAGTGTTTGCAACTGCAAAACCCACAGAAACCTGTGTCTATCCAGCGTAAGACACAATTGTGTTTGGCAGCTTCGCTGTGAAAGCAGCAGCTCTAGGAGCTCTGAAGCCACCTGCAGTACTTCCTTTAATTCTAAGCTTTCACGAAGTGCTGGCCTGGGAGTACTGGACTGATGGGCTGGCCTCCCCCATCCACTCCTGAGAAAAGAGCATCACCCTGCGGTGCAGTCATCCTTCCACCCCAAGCGAGCGCATTTTGCTTTTTCCATAACTCTGGGGAAGATGACATGAACAAGAACTCTTCATTTCAGTGGCCTCTGCCATTTTTTTAACAGCAAGAGAATGAACACAGCATACTCCGTCTGTAGTAATGAATTATGAGCTTCCATTAGATGCAAAAGTAGTTTGGGGCCAGTCAGCATTAATACAACGCAGCAGCCCTCTAGCCAGAGGTCTGGGAGCCGCTGTGTTTTAGCTGCTCAAGATGTTTTTTCTATAGCTCCTGGAAACCCAGCAGGCATTTCAGTATCTCAGAAATCAGGGCTGGAGGAATGCTTAAGAGGTCATTACTCCTTCTGCCATCTCAAGGCAAGATCAACTTGTTCCGCAACTCTTTGTGACAGTTCTTTGTTCTTAGAGCTGTAAAATGCTGGAGCTCCCACAGCTCTTCTCAGCACTCTGTTTTTCAGCAATAGTTAAGCAACTTTCCTTAGAAATTCACTTACATGAAGAAGTTTGCACCTCAAAGACTTAAGAAAAGAACAGGTATTATTTCATTCAGGGCAACACCATTACTGCAGTCAATGTTGATGAGGGGAACTTCAGCTTGAGACGTCTGGGGGCCATTACTATCCTGACCCTTACAGCTATGGTTCCCAGTCTTTCTGATGGTAAAAAGCCTAAAGTGAGTCTTTCATTCATGGCCTTCCTGCTTCTTAAACTTTTAGAATGTGATAAGATCTTTCTCTGATAAAGTCAGATCAATATCTAACATGAGAATGGCTGGAAACATTTTTCTGTATTGCAGAGGGTTACGATGCAGACTGGAATAATTTACATTACAATTACCTGTCCTATTGTTGTAGAAAAGATCTGCAGAAAGCATAATGCAGGGAAACATTTCGCTCTGCTCGCTGAGTTTGAGCAACCTATAAAGTTATTCCGTGAAGACTCGGAGAGCCCAGCTGCTGTACCGCGTGCAGGCACTATGCATTACTTCTAAAAATAGGGCACTGTGGAATAGAGTGGAAAAAAAGGAGAAAGTCAGCAACAAAAATTCATCCCCAAATTTTCCATTTTTCTCTCTTACCTGAAAAGGTGTCTTGCACAAAAAAAAAAAAAAAAAAAAAAAAAAAGGGAAGACGTGATCTCATACCCTCAGACCCCTGACAGCAGGGGGACACCCAGCTTGTTTGTTAGCTCTGTTATGGGTGTTGCCATATAACCTTGGACAAGTCACCTATACCTGTTTCTCTGTTCATCTTCCTTGGTATTGTCTGCATAGATTATGCAGCTTAGATCCCTAAAGGTACTTAGGCACCTAATGCCTCTGTGGACACGTCTCTAAGTCCTCCAGGTCAGGCACTGTCTCTTACACTGTGTATATACCAGCTTTGATCTTAACCTGCCAGACTTCATTGCTACTGATACAAAAATTATCATCACAGCTCGGCTCTGAGCTCTTCTGTTCTACAAGATGAACAACAACCACAGGGCCCCGTGGGAGTTAACAAGCGAATTCACTTCTTTTATATATTCACAAAAGTCAGGATAAGAATTCAAACAGAAGGAAAAGCATATTGCAAATCCATGTCACAAAACCACTGTATAAAATCATATCCACAATAATTGCAGCTTGATTTTAACTGTAAAATTCATACGGAAGAAAAGTATGGAAACCTCAGTTATTTTGAGAACAGAAACCTCCCCCAGTATTTGCTTCTCAGCAGACAGTGGGCTCAGGATGACTTGGCTTTCCTAAGCTTTAGCAGCCTCATGTGACCGTGTCCAGAGCAAGGGGACCAAAGGGAAGTTAGGACAGTTTAAAATATGCTCCAACTTGGAGCAGGGCAGATGCAAACCCACTCAGATTGACAAAATTTAATTCTTGCTTATGAAAACGAAGGCTGAAAGGTGACCTTACTGCATGCGTAAGCTTACACACAGCAGCCTAAGGGACTGACCACAGGGAACTTGTCAGTCTTATTAGATAAAGGCATAATAAAATACATTCTCTGGAAGCTTGAGAAACTCAGCCCTAAAAAAGATGCAATCTCATGGCAGCGTGTACTTAAATGCTGAGATGGTTACTGAAAGCGGTGGTGCACCACTTGAATTTTTTAGATGCTTTGCAGAAGAACTACTAGGAAAAAGTCTGGTGTCTGTATATACTAATCTGGTCAGATGTTCGTAGCCTGGGTACAGGATGATCTATCTGCTGATACCTCAAGATCTCTTTCAAAACGTTAATATTTCTTATTATTTCTGTATTTCTACAGTGCCTCTGTCTGGCCTCAGAAGATGAATTTTGCCCTGGCTGAGCACTACTGCGGTGTCCTTATCCAGTCCCTGACTGGAGGCCAATGAATAACACGCCCCATTTGGCAAGTGCTTTCTCAAGTGTAAACAAGTGCGTTTTTAAAATGCCCCCCCTCCTTCTTACAAAAATAAACCAAATTCACCATATTAACTGATAAACTGTGTACGAAAGTACTGACAAAAACCAGCAATAAATAATAAAAGCCCAGTTCTGCATTTTAAAAGAAGCCTTAGAACAGAAAGAGAGGTTATCACTTCAGCTCCCAGTAAGAACAAGGATAAAACTGTACTATGTTTTAAAAAAGATCAGGAGGAAAGCCACTGTAAGATTTCAAATGATTACACGGTATAGTATATGTTCTAGAGGGATTGAAATGCTCATGTCTTTTGAAACATTTAGATGCTTCAGATCATTTCTATTACATGCAATGAAGTAAAAAGTACCGAGAAGTATGTTTGAATTGTTCATCTGGTTCCTTAGGGAATTTAAGGAAAAAGTCAAAGCCTGTATCCTGGTTTTTTTATACATACCATACATATAGGAAAAACCAAATCATAGCAAGCGATAAATGCAGGAATTAAAACCAGATATTTGAAATAAAAAAATTTGAATGCATAACTAGAAAAATTTAATGTGCCTTTTTGGTCAATAATGTTTTAAGATTTTCTGTATTTTGACTGTTTAATATTTGGCTTTTTGCTATTTTGATACTTATTTTGATACTGTTGAAAACTGTTTTATTTTAAAACATGAGGCATATCACATGCAGAGCCTTCTTTTGAATAGTAAACTTCAAACACTGAGTAAATGAAGGAAAGGTTACCAGGTTACTGGGCACTATGATATTTTGAAAAATCTTACAGACCCATATATTCAGAATGATTCAAGTTGGAAGGGACCTCAGGAAGTTATCAGTTCAAGCTTCTGCTTGAAATAAATACTCTCTGAGTACTTTGAGAACCCCTTAGAAAATTAAAATCCTTCCTAGGAACCAAAGTCCAGAACTGAAATAGCCACCCAAATTCCTCCTACTGGCAGCAAAGAAGTCTTATATCATCCAGGGCTGTACTAACAGAAGCACAGCCAGTTGAACCATTGTTAAGTAAGCACTCGTTAGACTGTATCTAGATATTGCATCCAGTTTTGGGTCCCCAGTATGAGAAAGATGTTGATAAACTGGAGTGAGTTCAGTAGAGGGTCACCAAGATGGTCAAGGGCTGGAGCACTTGCTCTGTGAGGTGGTAGATGGTGGGAGACCAAGAGACAATGGGCATAAATTGAAACAAAAGAGGTTCAGGTTGGATAAAAGGAAACTTCTCCACAATGAGGACAGTTGAGCAGTGAAGTGGCTGCCCAGAAACACTGTGCACTCTCCATCCTTGTAGGTGCTAGCAAAGAAGAAAAAATTCTTAACATATAAAAAACCCCAGTTCTCTGCACTTGGTACAGAGACCTCTAATACCAGCTAAGTATGGAAAGGGAAAGCCAGTTTGCAGAACAGAATCTATCTGTATTAATAAATACCTGAATGGAAATCTGCCTTCAGGCCAGTTACACAAACTTAAGGATGCAAAGTCTTATTCACAGTTCTTGAGATTATTTTCCACTTTTCTTTCTATTAAGGTACACATTTGCAGCATACAAAATTATACTTATGAAACAATATTGTGGGAATTCAAAATATATTGCAGTTTAAATACAGAACAGTGGTTAACAGAGCATTTAAGAACCATGCTTTTATCATATTCCACACATTAAGGTTCACTGGTATCTCTAGATGAATTACATGAAGAGCCAGCATTTCTGTCAGAAATGAGAAGTCACAGAAATTATTTGCCTTTGGAGACTGATTCTGGTGTTTTTCTTACATTAAAGTCAGGTTCCTATTAAGTCTTTGGATTTACTGTGACTGTGTCCTAAATCTTAGGAAATGCCAATATTTTCCTCACTTTCTTTCCCATTTATTGAAGCATACTACTTCTTCTTCTTTCTGTCAGCCTCCATAATTGGTGGAAAGTAAGAGAAAAGCCCAGCATGGTGCTGCATCAGTTTAATAGTGAGTTACAATGATTGCTGGTGGATCCGAACTCTTGGAGGGAACGGGCTGTATTTTCACAAAAGGTAGTAATCTTTTTATTTTGCTTTCAGAGGCTCAGGAGGAACAAGTAGGCCAAGCAAATGGCATATCACTTAGCACAGCTCAGTGCAGAACACAAGGGTGTTCAATGTCAGACCCAGGGTCTACCACGACACACAAGGTAAGTGGGTTTTTTTGAGGGATTTTTCCCCCTTTCTCCTTTTATATATACCAGACCTTTTAATCCTTTGCTTTTAGCCAGCTAACTTCCATCTTACCTTCCCAGAAAAGGAACTACAGGGAGGTAACCTGCTCAGAATAAACTTCTGCTGTGTATTATTAATAGAGCACAGGAATAACTTTGAGCTGTAAAAAGTTGCCAGAGTTCAGACCCCAAGTCCATTCTGACGCTAGACCAGCTTAGAGAATATTGAAAATTTGCTGGGCGTGGACATACATTAAACACCAAGGCTAAGATAAAAGAAACCATCTGAAAGGTTTCCCTTTGCAGTTACTATTCAGCTACTGATAGGGGTGTTCTCCTTTCTTTTTTTTCCTGTTGGTGCTCTTTTTCATACTTTTTTTGCTAGCGATTCTCTGTCTTGCTAGCTGTTTTTATCCATTCGTATTGCAGAGGAGGAAAACTAAGCAAATTATAGAGTGAACCAAGGTAACAGCTTGAGGTTTTTAGCAAGAAAGGACATAATTTCATCCAGTAAGATGCACTTAAAATCTAAAAGCAAATCAAACCCAATTTATAGCTATATAGATATACATCAGCTAAATAAAACACAACAGTTCAGATATTCTTGCTGAGTTTCAATTACCATAAGACCCCACACATTTTAGAAATAACATTAAACAATGCTTATTAAGCCATCTGATATTCTGAAATATATCTTCGGATGTGTATTTAAACTTTTAAAGCAATTTATATAAAATTCAGATTTTGGCTCCCGTAGGAAAATACATTAATGATTTTTATGCTCATTTAAGATAGACAGTTTCTTCCTGATAGATTCTGGTGCTAAACAGAAAATTGTTTAGACTATTTCAAGCATTATTGCTCTCTGTTATTAATGCAGCAGCATATGAATAAATAAAATGAAGCAAATTCTTCCTTTGGAACTCACTTAAACAGCAATACTCAAAAGTCATCCTGAATTCTACTTCAAAAGTGGGGTGGGTTTCTTGGGATTTTTCAGAAGGTAAGCAAGAAGATACATATCAAAATGATGCAAATCAATCAGGAGCCTCTGCCTGTGCCTGTATTTGCTTTCATGAGATGTTGCATTAGGATCTAATAGAAAAGTTTTTCCTTGCACTCTCTTGTCAGCCATTGTTGGGATTACATGCCCTCTCCTTGTTTGTCAGAGCAAAAAGAGACTGGGTCCCCACTCCATCTGTGACTTAATAGAAACGGCCGCCGTGGGAGGCAGAGAAGTCAGTAGCTCCCCATGCACCCTATTCACTGAGCCTGCAATGATCCAACTTGACCTCCTGAATAAAACTAGGCTTTCCTTATTTCTAAGCATAAGCATGCATTTTTCTCCAGTTGCTTCTACTCCCCAAACTTTGACAACCGAAGAAAAGTGTATTGTATTTGATGACCATTTGTCAGATCATCTACAACTCTCCCTTTCAGCAAAGAAGTCTGTGAATATAAACAGCCATTTGGTGAAAAAGCCTCCCATTCAACCAAACACACAAACACATACAAGCTCATTATTTTCAGCATAAAATAAATCTATTCCTTCCACCTAGAATTGGAGAGCATCCCACTCATGCTTTAAGAACAGAATATGACAGGGAAGGAATAAAAAAGCTGATGTATTATTCTTTGCTCAGTCCAAATTGGAAACCTACACGCCCTAATGGCATTTTGGTTTCCAAATGAGTTCTTTGAATAATATTCCCTTCCCCTCTTTCCATTAGAATCTCCAGAAATTAATAATTTAGTCTAGTCATACTGTAGGCCACATGAGTGGTAGCTTTTGAATAAAACAATAACTATTCATACCCACATTTAAATTGCTGGAAGGCTTTTGAGGTTCAGTGCCAAATAACTAACCCATCTCAAGCGTCTGTAGTAACTGGGACTTATGAAAAGCGGCTGCAGCTCAGTTTAGCATTAACTTCAGTTCGTTTTTCATTTGCTATGTTGATTTGCGTGGGACTTTATATCCACAGGGAAAGGGACACACAGAGAGTTTCACTTGCAGTAACAACATAGCCATGCCTCCTACAGCTCAATACAGCTCCCAGCATTGTCATTCAGCCCTGTGACTTCTTGTATTGCCAGGTTACCGAAACAGTTTCTAGATTGCGACCCTTCCGTCGGCCTTTTATGAAGATCTATGATCATGATGCTAATGTCAGGCAACACAATGAGCATGTACATAAATTGAACCGCTCTCAATATCACTATGTTTGGAAATTCTGCATTTCAAAAGATTCAACCAAGTCTGTGACAGGATTCAACATTTACGGGATTCCAGGGTTCTCCACTATGTCTTTTAAGTGCAATCAGGGTATGCAGTAGGTGAATGAAAAAAAATGAAAGGGAAAGAAAGAAAAAACATTTCTGTACACCACAGCACTGAAGAAAACTTGATCCATATATTGCCAGGTAGATCCCCTAAGAGCTGGGGTTGAAAAGTTGAAAACCGCTGCGTTTTATTACAAGGGAGCACGATGACAATTGCAGAGGCTCGATCCACACGACCCCGGAGGGTTTAATCCTCAGCGGTGAAGGAGCGGCCTCCCAGGAGCCAGGGAAATCTGCTTAGCACTGATTGCACTCACCTCTGCCTGCAGACTTTCCTCTGCTGCCGCCTCCATTTCTCAACATTTATATGAATTAAATTCTCCACTTTAGCACACTGGCTTGAAATACAGGCAGGGCTTAGTGAATATAATTCCAGACTCCAACTGTGATATTAACACTGAAACACGCACAGAGCATGTTCAGAATTAAAAAGCCTCTTTCCCCCCTCTTTCAAATGATGAACAAAAAGGATTCAGATGTCTCAGACACAAGTGTATCAGAAGCAGGGGCTTATGTCAGTGAGAAAGAGTCTGTTACATGCCTGTTATATGCTTCCAGATTCTCAAAAGCATTACTTTAATTTTGCCACTTATTTCCATTATTCTCTTCCTGCTTATTCCCAAAGCCAATTAAAATGCAAACAGGAGATTTTAAAAGCTTCTGTTTGATAACAGGCAGCAAGACAAGCGAGGCATGGGACAGCAGTGAAATATGGCTCTTTAATGCAAGCATATTAATAGAAATAATTGGATTTCTAAAGTCTCACAATTGCAAGCATTACCTCTTATCGTCCATTAAATCAATTGACATCCTGCACTTGTTATTTCAAAAGTGCTATTCTTATTTCATGAGAGTGCTAAACATATTTGGTTTGCTCTAATGAAAGTTGTGGAGTTTTCTTCTGAAGTACATACTAGCCTCATAGCATGTAATATATCCAATGGATTCATTAAAGCCAGTATGGTAAATGCTGGCCTCGGAGAAGTTAAACTCTCAATTTTGTTTTTAGCGGGGCCAGAGTTTCATCCAAAACACATAATATTTTATTAAGCTTTTAGTAATTATAATAAAAGAGTTAAAGAATTTAATCTCAACTTTTCAAAAGAGCCTATGTATGCTAAGTAGATGCTGGAACTTGTCTGAATTTCAATGGGAGGCTTAGCATCTAACATCCTCGGGAAATCCCCTCCTTATCCTGCTGTTGATTTCTGAATTTAACATGCTCCTCATTTTCCATTTCATATGTTCAATTCAAATTATTTCCCCTGGCTATGACTGCTGTCAGGTGACACGGCTAACACAATCTTTAACCCCATCCAACAAGGCGGTGTCCAGTCCACTTTACACTGCCCTGTTCCTGCCCCTTCTCTTTCACCACGTTCATGCTAAAGAGCCAAAACCAAAGGAATACAAATGCCCCCAGACATACCTTTTTGTTCGTAGGGTTAGTTTTCAGTAGGTGTAACTCCCTGAATTGGCTCATTGAGGTGTCAGATAAGACCAGAGACAGCTCAAGGAAGCAGAGGGAGAACATGGAAAGGGACAAGGAGGGAAGAGGAGACAGGAGGGCAGAATTGCCTCTTACAGTTACAATTAGCCATTAAACTGTTTTCACTTTCTTGTCAGACCACATGCTGCCTATGGCTGCACAGGATTAAGATTTCCCCCCTCCTCTGATGGTCTAAGTTCAAGTTTATTTATGCCAGCAGCAAGCATGCTGCTGACACAAATGGTGGTTCTGCTCTCCTGCCCACTCCCAGGAACGCGTTTCTGCTCCTCTCCTTTTTGCCAGCACAAACATCCTTGTGACTGTGCCGTGAGCTGAAGTGGGACACAAATACAGCTGAAAAGAAACTTCCATTTTTCAGAGTGGATTTTATCTGAAGTGGTTCCCCGCTCTGGCTCACGAAGCAGCTATGCACCACCAACGCCAGGAAAAGGGAAGGGGAGAGAAGAAGCGTCCGTCCCTCCAAGCGGCACTGTGAACTTATGCCAGAACTGTTCATGGAGCTACAGCTGTGATCCAAGAGCTGAAAGCCAACCCTTCAAAACTGGGAAATGAAAGCCAGCCTTCTAACTTTGTTTACAGCACATACCGCAATATGTATATAGGCTCTTGAATAGCTTAGGAATGAAGTTCCACTGATGATGAATTAGAATTATGCCCCTGTTAGGTATGGTTATATACCCAACTCCAGATTTTAAGCACCCATTAAAGCATAAATTAATATTAAAAAGATACATCCAATTTTTTATACTTATTCATTTTCTATTACTTATTCCAACATGAATATTTCCCTATTTATAGCATGATAAATGATCTTCTATTTTTAAGTCTTCATACAAGCAAGATTTCAGTTTTCTTTTCAGCTCCTTCAGATATTACCTTGTAGAGGAATGTTCAAATACCATGTTTTTATTACTGCTAATGCAGAATAAGTCATTTTGCTAGTTGAAATTATGACAACTATGTCACAAAGAGAGAAGTAAGAGCAAAAATGTGTCTGTGTTCCTTTTTTAATGGTTTAAAAAGAAAAAAAGGACCCCTTTTGTTGTATTTCCTGGAAGAACTGCCAGCGGAAGTTGAAGAGCATTTAACATGCACCTTGTGCCTTGAACACTAATAACTTCAACATAGGGCTGATTGGGAAATTGCTTTTCACTTCAAGGTAAAAACACTAAAATCTGTGTAGGGGATGAAGGGTTTCCCCAACAGAAAACCAAGTATTTCAATTGAAAGGTTGGATTATTTTTTTTTTAAGCAAACGAAGGGAGAAAATAATCACACGGCTCAGTTCTAACAGTTCTGTCCTCAGTTCTGGATCTCTTTATTCATATACCTAAACATATTGCATTAAGTATTTTACACTTAAACATGGACAAAATAATGAAATACAAAAGGTCAAGAAAAAGAAACAGCACCAAAAATGGTCAGGCCTCAAATCATGAGCAAAATAATCCATTAAGGAAAATGCAGAGACTAAGTTCACCAACATAATCCTTCTGCTTTATGCTACTCCTGTGAAGTTATAAATGCAGACTGAATGTCTTGCTTCCTTCACTGAAGTGGCATCACGCGGAGAAAAAGCATCTTTAAAAATTAAATTAATTTGGGGCCACAAACAGGAAAATGCCTTAATCATAATTTTATAGCAGAATTTTATGTCAGTACATAGTTTTTTAGATGCCTTAAACTGCTAATTTCCATAAATTAACATGCCTGGGTCTCTTTTAATCGTAATCATAACTTTGCATTTCCTGCTTGTAATGCTTGGTTTTAACATAATTACAGCATGTTCCTTGTTTTCAGTCCCATATAGATCCCCCTCACTGCCCGCTCCCCAGTCAAGCTCTGCTCAACATAGTTTTGTATTAACAGAGACACAAAATGAACCTGCAAAATTTACTCAGAGATTTATTGCATACATAACACTTGCACATGGATATGCAAACTCACATTTGCATATTCAAAATGTCTGTCTGCTGTTGCCAGCGAACATGTTTTATTTTTGCATGCTAGGGCTGTACATGCAAATTCCCTCTTCCAGCATCAATTATCTACTCCCTCACAATCGGTATGTTCCCCTTCCTAAAACAATCCATTTCAGACCCTATATTACTTTGCTTTCCCAGAAGTCAATAAATACTGCCATGTCCCCCCTACAGAAATGTCTTTGCCCAATTCTTTTTACTGATTCTGCCCATTATGTGCTTGTCCCTGTTTTCTTTCCTAAATCTTCACAGCTTCCTCCCTCTTCTTTTGCCCAGACCCTGCTTTTGCTCACTCCATGCAGGAGGAAGAGTAGCAGCTCCACCTCTTCTGCTGCCCTGTTTCTCACCTGTCTGACACAGAGGCACCTTCTGCTCCCTTTGCTAAAGAAACAGCATCCCCAAAAGGCCGCGTTCAATAGAATCCATGTAAGGGACTGTGACCAGAAACACCTGCCAAGGATAGGAATGAATAAAATACTGCAGAGGAAAGGGGACGAAAACACTGCATGGATATATCTCCTTAATACCTACAACAAGATGCCATTATTTTATTTTATTTTTTTATGGGAAGCACCTGTCTTGGGAGCTAAATGTCGCAGTCTCCATAGCCACGGGGACAAGGGCCGGCATAAGGCTGCTAAATGCTCTGCCCAAGGGTACTGTTAAATGAGATTCTGCATTGGGGTTCTTCTGCATCAGGGCCGACTGCATTAACCAGTTCATCACCAGAATACACATAACCCCCTGTTATCAGTTAGGGGCTAGCAGGTCCCAGCCCACCTCATTTGAATGCTCCTGCCTGGTAATATTTCAAATAGTGGCAATTTTGCACAAACACATGGTCTACTCGCCACCTCTCTCCTGCAAAAGTACGTCATACTCTATCTTAAGATTAAATGTGCTGCCCTAATCACCAGTGCGTGTGGACACACAAACAAAACCTGTACATGAAACGACAGTGCTACGGTGAATTGCTTCCTGAAGGTTCATTTTACTAACGTCTTAATCTGCACTTATGCCAGCCTGTATACTGGAGTCAAGACCGTGGGGAAAAGCAGTCAGCTGGAGTCTTTATAATGAAAAAGCCTCTCTCAGCTTTACCCCCGTGGGGCTGGCTCAGAGTCCTCAGCTTTGTCCTGCTTAGAGTATGCTTCACACCTGAATGAAGACAAGTTTTGTTCTCTGAAAGAATCAAGTTCATGCTGGTTAAAAGAACTGAGCTAGCTAAACTACAAAAATTTAACTATTGATCATGACCATTAAACCACTTTAAAATATGAAAATAAATTCAAATTGGACTTGGTAGGCTAAATTTACTTTCAATTTTCCCCCATGTATAAGGCTTATTTGCCTAATTTAATGTTTTACAGCTATCTTTAATGTGCAAATACTTTCTATGGCGAATATGCAATATAAAAAAAATAATCAGAAACTCTCGTTCTGAAGTTACGCTGTTTATTTCCTTCCTGAAAACTCAGCTGAGTGAAGTCAGGTTAATTGCCTCTAAGTCTCTATGAATAATGTTGCAAAGCCTTGCACTGACAGTTACACCATTCTTCTGCTAGTCGTGTATCCCAGAGCTATTTCAATGTGTAACTGTAATTTATTTTGGCTGCTAGATCTGCATGTAAAGATAAAAGCCAATAGCAAATTTCCTTAGTCTGCCTCCGGTTTTCATCAACTTTCTATCCAGTGGGTGTAATTTTGGAGATGTTACTTGATCTAACATGCTCCAAAACAATGGAAGTCTTTGCTGCCTTTAATATATTCTTTCCTCGTTGCCATCATTCACGGTGGTAGCAGTAGTACGTTGGCTCATTATGTTGTAGTAATCTTGCTACCCGATATTCTTTCCACCAATCAATCCGTTGATTACAGCCAGTTTAAATCTTAGTGATAAACAGGATTCTGAGATTTTTCAAAGGACAATGGAATCTGAATTAATTAGCATCCATCAGAGGAAAAACAAAATCCTCCTACAAATAGAACTGAGAAACTTAACAGCCCACAAGGACAACGTTTATGGAGCAGTGGATGGGCTTTTACACACTTGCAGCGCAGGAGAGCATAGCAACCTGAGCTCTCAGCTTAGCAATCAGGCTATGGAGAAGCTAATTCTCACACAGAAATTTATTAATTACACCTTGAAACTCTACCAAGTTACCCTGTTATTGACACCAAATCTCAAACACTTCTGAATGCTAACTCATCTTTAAAACCTGCAAGCATGAAAATGTGAAGCTTCTGTCAAAGTATTTCCAGGTTACACTTACTATTCTATCAACCACACACCTCACAGAGTCAACCCCCCCCCCAGTCTAACATTTACATGGATAACCAGGGGAAATTGATATAAAAAAGGGGAAAAATCATACCTGTTTTCTTCAAACTATATCTTTATAGTATGTTCCATAGTTGTCAGCTTAATAATGTTACTAACATTAACAAATTCTCACAATGTAAGTGCTTTTCAAAGAACACTAAAATACTTAAGAACATGGCCTTTGAAAAAGAGGTAAAAAAAAAGAGACATTATTTACATGGCTAGCAGTTAAGGAAATAACAAAAATCATTCTCGCTTTTATGGACAACAGTAACATTTGCAGTCCAAAAAATCATAAATGTCCTGTAACAGATGATGATAGCCTCACTGACATGACGAATAAGAGGCATTTAGTTTTTAATGGCTTTTGTAATTTTTTTTTTCTTATGAGAGCAGCACACTGTGTAAAATGTATTTTAGTCTTCAGTACTTGGAAGCAACTTCACACATTATTATTCTACATCAGCTCCATTTGTCGATTTGATGACTAAAGACCTATTGGCCAGATGCAAATGCTGCTTTCTAATCTTGATCTATAATGCAGAACAGCCATGGGTATGTCATTCCCCACGAAGGAGAATGAATCAGGAGAATCATTCTGTAAGGCACAGTGTAAAGATAAACTAGATGGATTAATTATCTGAAGGAAGTTCTTGCTTACTTGTGAGAACATTTAGTTGCATAAAAAAAAGAAAATGAGCCCAGGTATAAAGATAAGCCCTGTCAAAAGTGAAGTCTTTCCCAATCAAAAGATGTTGGCACTGGCCTTGACTCTGTATGTTGCAGAACTCTTTGTCCTTGATCAGCCACATATGAAAAGTCTAGAGAAGTCAACAGGAATTTTTATGCTTTACTGGATCAAGGCCAGGAAATCGAATATACTTTATTTCTCATTTCCATCATACGTGCATAAGATGACATCCTCTAATTCAGACATACATAAAATAATTATCTTTTTTTTCTTCAAGTAAGCACCAGGTGAAAATAGTGAGATGTGTTAAGGGTTTGTTAATTGATGATATATTGCCTTAAATTAATTTTCTACCATTAATGTTACTTAATGGAATTTCATGTCTTATTTGAAAAATGAGGGTCAAAGGAAGCAATGATGAGAGGCAATTACAATTACCACTTAGGACCATTAATATGTAAATATATGGGTAAGTTAAGATTGCTAATTTAAGTTGCATAATTCCTAGATATTTTTGAAGTTAGAGCCTAATAGGTTCTGCCATTATTCGCATCTATTTTATGCATACAATGTCAATGATTTTTATTCTTAACATACCATGAATAATAGCTTCGCATTTATTTTATTAACTGATATGGGCATTAATGTTGCAATATGCCATTCAATCACTTTATTTCTTTCTAAAATACAACAGGTTAAAAAATTGTATCACTTACACACCTTCATGCATCAGCTCATGAGTCAATCACAAAGTAGCTGGGTCTGAGAAGCAGCATACACAGACTTCTCCATAATGGCCCAGTGGGTTTTTTTCAGCCTTCCTTTGCAACATCTGATATTACAAACATTAAAGCACAGATATTTTTAAAAGGTCAAGATAGGGAATGGATTTGATCCAAGGATCCCCAGCTTAGCAATCCAAAAGTCAAGAGAACTCTATCAAATGTCAAGAGAAACTGGAAAAGACTTCAACAAATTATTTCTGCAATACTTCTCATTTATGCAATGTGTGCACAAGAGAAATATTTTAACCAGTTCTAATTCAATGATATTTTACAAATTTCATCTTATTTCAAACAAGTACAGACGATGACAATTTCCTCAGTTATGATTTTTTCATGAATTTTTCACTATTACCTAAAAATCTGAAATCAAGACTGTCCTTCAAAAAATATAATCCTAAACTATGGCCTGTATTACATCAACCATGAAAATAAAATCAGAAATAAGACACTGCAGCCACTTATAAACCCAGTACATTCTTCATTTTAATTTAAAATAGAGTATGTGTTCTCAGAAGAATTCTGCATAGATTGCCATGCATTCTCCTCACAGAAGTGTGAAAAAATGATGATAGTTGTAGGAATTTTTTTATATGCGTTTAAGCAATTTTTGAAAATATGGGATTTTCTTCCTTGAGATATATCTAGTGCAAATATCCAGGTGTCTCACAATAAAAAAAAAGGTTTTCAGTTTCCAAAAGTGCAAGGAATTTTCAGTTCTAAGCAAATTTGATAAGATGTAACCAAACTAAAATCATTAAGATCTTCCTTCTCTTTGCCTTGCATGATTTAAATTAATGTCTGATAGTTTTAGGGAGACATAAAATCAAATCAAACACTATCATCAGGTGAAACAACTTTCTTTGGTATCTGTAAAGGACATTTATATAAACTACCTTCAAGCACATGCTAAGTATAAACAAATGTGATGTTAACTTGTTGCAACAACCTAAAAGAATCTCATTTTATTTCTGCATTCTCTGTTCTGCTGAAAATGGAAGAAGTGTTTTGGGCCTATGAAGAAGCAACTACCTTTCCTATTTGGCCTTCATTCTGTAATAAGTATGATGTGGCCTTTCTGTAGACAATTCACTCATGTCACTACAGAAGATATAAAGAATAAATCAAGCCCAATATCTGAGCCATGTGTAACAAAGTTTTAACTACTGATTCAAGAGATAGTTTTCCCATAAATTGATTCACCGTACAATTGGGGTTGCTCCAAGCCTTTAAGACTTTATCTGCTAAGTGTTTGGAAATAGTAGATGACAACTCCCCCACAGCTGATAGAGCCAAGTAGTTAAAAAGTGTTTTAGATGGTATCTTCAAAGGCCTCGACAGAGAATCCCATAATACTCTAAATTTCTTTAGCTGTGATCTATTCTTAAATATAAACCCCTGCCTTGGATTGCTGGAATCACTGGATGGGTTGGGAAAAGTAGTTTGTTACAGCTCAACAGTTGAAGAATACTATATCTAGATTCCTAAAAAGATACAGAGACATCTATTTAAAACCTATCTAGAAAAGACATTGATGCAATAAACAAAGCAAAAAAGAAGCTAATGCTGTTTATGAGAAATACCTACTAGAGCGAAAGTTAACACAGTAAAAAAAATTAGTCAAAGAACAGCTCAAACAGCACCTCCTAACACTAAGACAACCCCAATACAGTCAAATGGAAATTCAGTTCTTGCGGGTTACTGAGTACAAAAGCCCAGGGCAGTCTGTGTGCTGTTTATTTTTCTAAATTCACTTCCTCCCATGATTCAGATGTCACCTGCATGCTCTCAGGTACCACTTACATACGAAACAGCAACACATAGCCCACTTATAACCAAGAAGACCTCCATGAAAAGGTGCACCAGTGCAGTGAGGGGAATCAAGGCCCGCTGCTTCAAGCACCAGCAAAACCCCTTCAGCATGCTGCTGTTAGCATGAATAAATCACGCATTAATCCATGCTGGTTAAGGTTTGCTGTCTCCACTGCAAGGAAGGGCCCCTAGATACAGTGATAAATGTCTATAACCTCACTGGTCTTAAATATCTGATCTACTTCTGCCTAATTTTTTTTTGCCCTTCATGGAAAAAAAAATGTATTAACACCCCCAATACCAAGAAGGTTTTAAATCTGAGAATCATTCAGTCCACCAGTACACTTCATCTTCTACACAAATTATCAGACCCCACAAAAATGTCAGATGATGGGTCCTTTGCACACTACATCCTACCCCAGCACTCACAAAGAGGCGGCACCATGAACGTATCCTGTTACCTGCCTTTAGCCATTCCCTGTCAGGAGGGCACTACCCTTCCTATTTCCTTCCGTCTCTAAAGTATCCAAGGCCACAAACAGGTTACCGTGGGATAATTTAGTTACCTAAAACACAGCTATCCACTGTTTACAACAGAGAGAACAAATATTAGTTAAAAAATTATTCCTCACGAGTGATGCAGAGACCCTAGTATCACCTCAGCCATGAAGGATCTAAGTTCATGGAAAATCTCCGCTAGGAAAGGCTGGAGAGTATAAATGTATGTATGCTGGGAAAGGATGCCGGAGACCCCTTTCTCTGCATGAGATATATATCATGCACCCAGACCCAAAAATGGGTAGCAGCAGCCTCTCAGCAAGCAGAAAGCATGGGACAGAAGAAAGACATTGCAAGCGAAAGCTAATATTAAAAGAACACTAATAAAACGGAATAGCAATAATGGATACTTTAGAGCTACAACTTACTACTAATATGACCTTCATTTATGTGCTTCATTCACTTCCCACCAAAGCAACAGGGATTTTGCTAGGAACTGCATCTGGTTCTAGACAACTTCAATTGTGCAAAAGCATTAATTAATCAGTGCAACACATTGCTCTATCTGACCTACATTAACCCAACCGCGTTGGTGAGGGCAGGCTGCTGGACTCCTGCGGAGGCGTGCTGAAGCGGACGGGGCGTGATTCAAAGCACTGCACCTGGCAGCAAAGAACAATCCGGTCTTCCTGAAATACACCCCTCTGAATAAAACATGGGCAGAGCACAGCGCTGCATTTCCTACCTTCAGCGGCTGAGAAGCCCAAAATATAAGGAATATTTTGGAGGTCAAAATGGAATTACCTACCTGGGAAGAGAGCAGCACATCTCAGTTAACAGCCTTCCAAGCATATGAACCACTAAAATTGGTTGGGAACTTACTGTTAGAAGTAAGATGAATTAATGTATTTCAGTTCCACAGAAGCTGGCAAGAAAAAACCCCACCCTTATTCTAAACCTGTAATTCAAAACTTGAAATCAAGTTAAGATTTCTTTGAAGGGGCTAATTGAATTTGCTCCTTTTTTTGCTTGACCTCATTTTATTTTGTATTTGCTGTGTCACTAAAGTTTATGTAAAGAATTTACACTTTGATAATTAAATCAGAAGTTAGAACTCTTAGAGTTTTTTTTTTGTTCTAAGAATCCTAAAACAGTTTACAGAAGTTCAATAGAGTGGGAAGAAGATTAGGCCACCAAATGAAAGAAATTCAAATGATCTTTAAAAGCGGGCCTCCCCCATCTTATCTTTGAGAGTGGGTAAATCCACTTTGATACTAGGACTTAATAAAAAGATCAAAAAAGTCCACATGCTTATATCTGATGTTCAAAATTCAGGTAATTTTGTTGTTGAAGTAGTTCTGAGGATGGAACATAAGCCAGGGAATGTACATCTGCTGCTTCTCAGCAGTAAAACATTAGCTCCACATTTGCAGAACTCCTAGGACTGGAGGATACAGGGAAACAAAGTTTGGAGCTCGTGAACACCTTTGTCTTTTTTTAAAAGAAGTTTTATAATCTGTCACTGACCAGATACCATGTAAACAGCAAATAGCCTTTCCACATGATCAATTAGATATAAAATAACCTGTATCTTAGGTTTAAGAAGAGATGGTCTGAGGGATTCAAGACAAGAACAAAGAAGTGGGAAGGGAGAGAGAAATACAAGACAAGACTATAAGCCATTGTGAGTAAAAGGTATATGTAAATGGTTTGCAACCGTTTTTATTCCTTACAGAATCAGAAGAGAACAAACTCATTTGATTTTATATGCTAAGTCCAGTATTTATCTTGCAAATGTTCTAAGAGACAGCACTGAAAATACTAATTCTATAGTTTCTTGTAAAGGAAAGAGAGAGAAGAAATAGGAAGAACATTCCTGAATGATAAAATGTCTGAGGGATCTGGTGGGAATTCTTCATATAAGATGTATTCTTCTTTAGGGAACGGGCATAGATGTAAACAGATGTGCTTATGTAAGTAGAATTGGCAGCTCCACAGAGAGCTGCTTTCTTTTATATATGGTTTTTCAGACTCACCAGGGTATTCAGGACCACTCCGCTTAATTATTCTTAACATTCTGCCCATTTCATATGCTTGCAATACAACGGCCAAATATAAAAATAATTTAAGCAAATTGTAGTTTAAATCTCAATGGAAACAATACATTTTATTCAAACAAACCACTTACAAAGGGAACTGTCTGTTTTATGAATGTTAGTCCATCTGTTCACGATAGCTCCTTTGGAAGTATTTGTTTTGCTTAGAAATACCAAAACTGATTATGTATGTGGTGGTAGATGGGCTGAGGTGTGTTTGCTGATTTTAAATCACCGAGTATATAAAGATGTTCTTACTTTTGTTGGTCTAGTACAACTGAAGAAAGGAAATGCTTGAATCCATTTTCACTTGGCTACGTGGCACATATGTTCTGTACAATAACTACTGCAGGTGTTCCTCTTCTGGAGAGGATGTACCGACAAGCTTTGTGTTTCCATGATGATGACCAGGCTGTACTGGGGTACAGTTCTCACCTCTGCTCCACAAATTGTAAGAAAAGAATGATTCAGATAACGCTAGAGAGAAGTCCAGCGCAGCACATTTCAAATACATGCATACATGATACAACAGTGCTTATAGCACAGCTAATAGAGCCACATCAGTAATTCAACTGGGAGCATGGTGTCTACCATTTTACAATGGCAGGATCCTAATGGTCACTCTGCCACATCTTTGCAGAAAAACCAGCTTCACACACCTAACGGGGTAATTTCTGGTAATAAAACCTCCTTGTCCAGCCCTTGGTACATCATTCTAAAAAGCCCAAACAGACTGTGAATACATATGTTAAGAGCAAAACTGTACAGAGCCAAAGGACTGTAATCTGCATGTACTTGTACATAAGGTGAATGTCAGCTCTATGTTAATGGGTGTGATTGTGCTCTCATCTATTGAGCAACCCAGCTCGTGTCATTTTGGATCCATTCCACTGAATTATTTAGACATTCACCTCAGGACTACTAAAACTTATAATCACAGAGAACATCAGGACAAATCACAGAAGTGAACATAAAATATAAGAAGAGAAGAGCTTTTATCACAGAATCATAGAATCATAGAATCATAGAATCATAGAATTGTTAAGGTTGGAAAAGACCCTTAAGATCATCAGGTCCAACCGTTAACCTACCGCCACCAAGTCCACCACTAAACCATGTCCTCAAGCACCACATCTACCCGTCTTTTAAATACCTCCAGGGATGGAGGCTCAACCACTTCCCTGGGCAGCCTGTGCCAGTGCCTGACTACTCTTTCAGTGAAGAAGTTTTTCCTAATATCCAACCTAAACTTTCCCTGGCGCAGCTTGAGGCCGTTTCCTCTCATCCTATCACTTGTTACTTGGGAGAAGAGACTGACCCCCACCTCTCTACAACCTCCTTTCAGGTAGTTGTAGAGAGCAATAAGGTCTCCCCTCAGCCTCCTCTTCTCCAACCTAAACAACCCCAGCTCCCTCAGCCGCTCCTCATAAGACTTATTCTCTAGACCCTTCACCAACCTTGTTGCCCTTCTTTGGACACGCTCCAGCACCTCAATGTCCTTCTTGAAGTGAGGGGCCCAAAACTGAACACAGTATTCAAGGTGCGGCCTCACCAGTGCCGAATACAGGGGCACTATCACCTCCCTTGTCCTGCTGGCCACGCTATTCCTGATACAAGCCAGGATGCCATTGGCCCTCTTGGCCACCTGAGCACACTGCTGGCTCATGTTCAGGCGGCTGTCAACCATCACCCTCAGGTCCTTTTCAGCCAGGCTGCTTTCCAGCCACTCCTCCCCAAGGCTGTAGCGTTGCCTGGGGTTGTTGTGACCGAAGTGCAGGACCTGGCACTTGGCCTTGTTGAACCTCATACAGTTGGCCCCAGCCCAACAATCCAGCCTGTCCAGGTCCCTCTGCAGGGCCTTCCTACCCTCCAGCAGATCGACACTCCCACCCAACTTGGTGTCATCTGCAAACTTACTGAGGGTGCACTCAATCCCCTCATCCAGATCATCGATAAAGATATTAAACAGAACTGGCCCCAGTGCTGAGCTTTGGGGAACACCACTTGTGACCGGTCGCCAACTGGATTTGGCTCCATTCACCACAACTCTCTGGGCTTGGCCATCCAGCCAGTTTTTAACCCAGCTCAGAGTGCACTTGTCCAAGCCGTGAGCAGCCAGCTTGTGCAGGAGAATGCTGTGGGAAACAGTGTCAAAGGCCTTACTGAAGTCCAAGTAGACAACATCCACAGACTTCCCCTCATCCACTAAGCGCGTCACCTTGTCATAGAAGGAGACCAGGTTAGTGAAGCAGGACCTGCCTTTCATAAACCCATGCTGGCTGAGCCTGATCCGCTGGTTGTCTCGCACATGCCGCATAATGGCAGTCAGGACAATCTGTTCCATGACCTTCCCTGGCACCGAGGTCAGGCTGACAGGCCTGTAGTTCCCCAGATCCTCCTTCCAGCCCTTCTTGTAGATGGGTGTCACATTAGCTAACTTCCAGTCATCTGGGACCTCCCCAGTTGACCAGGACTGCTGATAAATGATGGAGAGTGGCTTGGCAAGCTCCTCCGCCAGCTCCCTCAGTATCCTCAGGTGGATCCCGTCTGGCCCCATAGACTTGTGGGCATCCAGGTGGAGGAGCAAGTCGGTGACTGCCACCTCTTCGACAGCTGGGACTTCATTCTGTGTCCTATCTCCATCACCCAGCTCAGGGGCATGAAAACCTCGAGGATGATCAGTCCAACTATTAAAGACTGAGGCAAAGAAGGCATTAAGTACCTCAGCCTTCTCCTCATCCTTTGTGGCCAAGTTTCCCTCTGCATCCAACAAAGGAGGGAGATTCTCCTTAGTCCTCCTTTTGTCACTGATATACTTGTAGAAGCATTTTTTGTTATCTTTGACAGCGGTGGCCAGTTTAAGTTCTAGCTGGGCCTTCGCCTTTCTAATTTTCTCCCTGCATAACCTCACAACATCCTTGTAGTCCCCCTGAGTCACCTGCCCCTTCTTCCAAAGGTGGTAGGTTCTTCTTTTCTTCCTGAGTTCGAGACAGAGCTCTCTGTTCAGCCAGGCCGGTCTTCTCCCCCGCCTGCTTGACTTGCGGCACATGGGGACAGCCTGCTCCTGTGCCTTTAAGACTTCCCTCTTGAATAACGTCCAGCCTTCCTGGACTCCTTTGCCCTTCAGGACTGCCTCCCAAGGGACTCTGCTAACCAAACTCCTAAACAAGCCAAAGTCTGCCCTTCTGAAATTTAGGGTTGTGGTTTTGCTGGCCCCCCCTCCTTATTTCTCCAAGAACTGAAAACTCTCATGGTCACTGTGCCCAAGACAGCCTCTGACCACCACATCACCCACCAGGCCTTCTCTGTTCGTGAACAGCAGGTCCAGCGGGGCACCTCCCCTGGTTGGCTCGCTTACCAGCTGCATCAGGAAGTTGTCCTCCACACACTCCAGGAACCTCCTAGACTGCTTTCTCTCTGCTGTGTTGTACTTCCAGCAGATATCTGGTAAGTTGAAGTCTCCCACAAGAACAAGGGCTAGAGACTCTGAGACTTCAGCCAACTGCTTGTAAAATACTTCATCTATTTCCTCATCCTGGTTGGGTGGTCTATAACAGACTCCCACCAGGATATCTCCCTTATTAGCCTTCCCCCTGATCTTTACCCATAAGCACTCAACCTTGTCATTACCTTTGTTGAGCTCAAGACAGTCAAAACACTCTCTGACGTATGGGGCTACCCCGCCACCTCTCCTTCCTTGCCTGTCCCTTCTAAAGAGCTTGTAGCCGTCCATTGTAGCACTCCAGCTGTGCGAGTCATCCCACCATGTTTCCATAATGGTGACCACATCAGTGGTGTGTGTATATATATATATATATATATATTTATAGCAGTAAAAGGAAAATAATAACAGAAAACAAATGAGTAAAAAGGAATTATTATAAAATATGTAACAGAGTCCCTGGTTAGTGTAAGAGTTTGAAGCAGGTAGCCCCAAGAGCCCTCAGGCCAGCTGCATGCATGCACAGAGGAAATTTAAACTAGGACTCCCAGTGAAGCTGTGTTTGAAAAACATCACAGAGCCGAGATGTCCAACCTAATGAACCACTAACAAGCAGAGTAGCCTGCTGCAGCATTCAGATGGTATTTTCTCAGTTGGGTCCCCTACAATGTCTCAGGAAATGTCCTGGACAGATAGTACAGTGCCTGCTAGACAGAAGCTGGCTGAAGCTGGTTAGGCTGGACATGCAACACAGAGCATGTTATATTAGTATGACAGAAGTCAAGAAGAAATCCTCTATGGAGGTCTGAGGCTCAGACTTCTCTTCCCTTGAAAGGACCAACACTGAGACTCAAGATGCCCTCTACCTTGGTCCACTAAGTCCTAGATTGCCACAGAGAACCTGCTTCACAAGGGGTACGCGATGCCATAGGGATGCTCAGCACTTCCCAGCAAAAAATGTCAGTCTTCTCTCCAAACTTCAGATCTATCTACCAGCTAAGACTTTGGGTGATATTTCAGGAGAGCATCTTTTTTTCTTTTGCTGGGGGGTTCTGAGTGAGGTAATGTTTAATAATTTTTGTGGGGTTGGTTCTCCTTATTGTTTTCCTTTCCTGCTTCCCCTCCCTACAGTTTGCTCTGATGCCAGGGAAGAAGTGTTCATTGTACTCAATAACCTTGTTTCCCTTGATTTTGTGTTACCACTCCTGCAATGTCCTACCAAGCATCAGAGTTGTCTACTAATTTATGCAAATGTGTTAAGAAAAATCTATAATAAATGTGTTAATTCATAATTTAAAATTACAAGAACACTACATGCATCACAATACCTGTATCGTAAGGCTCAGCAGTCCCAGATTCAAATGCTTCACATCAGATGGAGAAGCTGTAATGGGAAGGCTGCGTGTTTCTAAAGCCAGGGAGTTCATTCAGTCCTGGCATTTGGAGCTGCTCAGGGAAGAAGTTGGAGGACCCCCCTCGGCCACAGCGCTGAGCGAGGCCAGCACTGGCACAGATATGCCCTCCCTGTGGTGTGACTCAGACGGTTCATCTGGTTAAATGAAGCCCATTATTTTGCTGGTCCATCAGCCAATGACTCTAGGCAACTCTTTATTTTGCCAGTGCCTAAACTAAGCTTGCAAGCACAGCTAAAATATTAATCATTAATTACAGTCACTGCTATAAATGCCCATTATACTATCAGAGACATTCCCAGTGTCATTCAAGTTGACTGGCTAGTGTATGAAATTGAAGGAAAGAGAACACACAATAAAAATAAAAACCCCCAAATACTGGACACAAAATGGAGAGGGCTAATTCCACTGATGTAAGGAAAGACCTGTTTAGCCAAATACACATAATTGTATATTAGAGTTTTAAGTAGACAGCTGTGACTGCAGTCTGGAATACAGAAAGGGATGGTCCAGAATAAAAGGCTGTTATCAACTACTACTACAGTTCTGGCAAGGAAGCCAGGGAAGGCAATGAATTTAACAGACTATGTTTTAAGTTCTGCTTTTTTATGGAATGCACAATGAAATTCTCAAATTCAGTGAATTTTGCACTCCAAGGACAGTGTTAACAATTTAATTCCTGATCTTAAAGTCCAACTTTAATGTTACCAGCCAGCTTCAGATGCACACCCAGCTGAGAAACCAAAACACCTTGTATTATATAGATAGATGTCTCTGGTTGAAGGAATTGCTGACACATAATCCATTCCTTTAAAGATGAGGTCATGCAAGAAGGCTAGGTGCCCCATGTACCAATAGCCTAAGTCCCTCTCCTCTATGATGGATTTCAAAGCCACCTATGCATTATTTCAACCATATCCAACCAGCTTCAATCACACCAGCAAGCAGAACTATGCAGAGAGCTGACTGCTTTTGTAACTCCTGAGGCATAATTTGGTCAGGCCGTTTTGGTTTTTTAACAGGGAACAGAAGTCCAAAATCTTAGAATAAGGTGACTAAATATTTGCCAGAATCAGAGAGTATTCAAACAGGAGTTTTATAAAAGCTTAAATATGAAATTAATTGAAATCATTACTGAAGTACGAGTTCTGTTGCTTAACCTGGTCTGAGGAGCAGAGGAATGGAAGGTGGCAAACATGACAGGAACTTCTGAAAAGAGCTTGAGAAACTGTTAACCGGTACATCTGATTTCTTTACAGGTCTAATAAACTCAATTGTATAATAAGGAACAGATTTAGTTGATGCATGGAGAAATATAATACCATAGTGAAGAGTTACCGTAGCTTTTCTAGCAGGAAACCACAGATCAGAAATCTGCTCCAGTGCTTTGATGGTGCTGAGAAGCCCAGGAGTAAGGGTGACCTGACTGACATAAGATACTAGAATTCCCAAAAGTTTTTGACAACCAAAGTTGGGAGGGGGAAAAGAAAAAAAAAAAAGCTGCTTTCTAATAGGACATAGTCAGGAAAACACAGGAGCAGATTACCAGAAGAATATGACATCTATTCTGGGACCTGTGCTAGTCAGCACATTAATAAATACTTTTTTAAAGGATGGGAAGGTGAATATTGAGGTGACATTCACTGATAGTATAAAATTATTCATGTTTTTCAAGACCACAGCACATTTCATAGACTCGAAGAATCTCAAGATTCTACCAGATTAAGTAATAAAGTAGCAGATGAAACTGAATTCTGAGAAACACAAAATGATTCAAATGAACAAAAATATCCTTCATTTATACAAATCCAACAATGGACTGTAAACTAGCCTTTGTCATTCAGGAGAGCGATCTCACAGCCACTGTGGATACTTCTTTGAAAACATCAGCTTGATATAATGTCAAGATCTATTGTGGAGAAAAAAAAGCTAGAGAACAAAACCAGGAAACCTCATTAGGCCTCTGTTTAAAACCATGATTTAAGCATATCTTAAACAGGTCATGCAGGCCTTGTCCCTCTCCTCCGTTTCTAAAAGAATGTACCCAAAATAAGATTTACAGAATGGCAACAAATGAAGAAAGATGAGGAATGGCTCATGTATCTGGGAGATTAAATAGACACGGACTCTTCAGCTCTGCAAAGAGAGTATGGGAAGATGTGTCAGCATGAAGAGGTTGAACAAGGAACAATTATTCAATAATTCCCACAGTATGAGAATCAGAATGGATCATGAAGAGATTTAAAGCAAAAGCAGGGAAGTAGTTTATCATTGCTATGGGATCTGTTGGAAGCTGAAATATGAAGAAGTTCCAAAACAAAAGATCAGACAAGTTTAACAGAGGAGAGATCCATGAACACCAGACAAACTGCATGAGGTCCCCAGCTCTGGGAGGTCCTAATCCACAGGGCATTGGAGAAGAGTAGCAGAGAAACCTCAGTGTTTACTCACTCTGGTTTTATCTACTTTCCCTAAGCACCAACTCCTGCCCACTGCCAGAGATGGGATACTGGCAAAACAGACCTTTGCTATGAGCCAGAAACACTCCATTTTTGCTCCTCTGTGTTTCCAGGCAGGATCACTGAGGTATTCCATGCATATTCACTTACAATATAAAATGTGAAAAGCGGAATGATGTTTGATGTGAACTCAACATTAAAGAACTCTCCATCATCACCACCACTCCCTCTTTTGCTTTATTCTAGAAGGGGGGGGGGAAAAAAAGGATTAATTAAGATATTTCCTTTTCTCACTCAATTTAATTTATAGAGGAAAGACTACAGGTAAGTAGATTTTACCCTACTCCCCAAGAGCGTGTCATACGCAGCGAGGTAACAGCTCTACATAAAAGATATTTTCACAAGTTGAAAGACGGGCAAAGAAATTAAGAGTTAATTCCAGAGGAAAAAAAAAACAAAACAAATAGTTCAAATATCCAAGTCAGGCTTTGGAGGCCATTTATAGAATGTCTTTTCTTCCTTATTTTCCCATTCACCATCATGTATAGTGTTTTGCCACAGAAAAAGAAAGAGAATTAAAATACTTGATTTTGTTGCCCAAAAGTCTCAGTACAAGGAATGTCTTTCTGCCCAGGAAATGACCATGTGCTTGCTGGTGTGAGCCTTTACAAAAGGACAGGCAATATTTATGAGCAGTTTGAAGGCTTCCTAGTGAAAATCCATCTGGAAAAAGTGGATATGCAAGTTTTGCACTTTCTCTCTCCTAGGTCAGTTTTCTAATCCTAAAATTGTATCCAATTCTCTTTAAGGAATGCTTCTGCATAAGCGTAAGGCATCTGCATCTGCTAAAAGGCATCTAAATCATGATTTTCTTAGTAGTAGAACAGCATTAAAACCAAAGAAATTAAAATCATGCTTTCATGACAAGGAGGATTTTGTCTCAGGCCTCAAATTCATTTCAAGTGAATAGGTTTGCTTTGTTGGCATGCAGGCTTGACAGAAAGAGGCTGGCAGATACTGTGGTAAGAGCAAATTTCTAGCATTTTTTCCTTTTCAGCAAACGTGATGCCTTTCTGTGTATATTGGACGACCATTTCAGCCAGTTCTGACTGCTAGCAGCAACGGAATAACTGCAGAGATGCCATGAACTTTGTCCCACTCACCTTTTTCCACCTGGCCCATGAAATGCAAGCAAGACTCCCAGATTGGTTCACAAAAAATAACAAGCACTCCTAGGACATCTGTATGGAGGTTATATTGTTAATCAATTTATTTTGCATAGCCCCATGGATCACTTGCTATTGATGATTATGCATTTTAGCTCCTGTGACAATTTCTCAATAAAATAAAAATTAAAAAAGGCTAAGGACAGCATACTTTTAATTTAAAGATGATCTCTTTCTTGAAAAGAGATGCTGCTTTCCAAGCTCTGAAAAGAACTAGCTCATGAATATATTTCATTTACCAAGTGGAAGAGCTGTTAAAGGAATCAAAACTTTCTTGGTAATGACAATACAGGTATCCAGAGGTGAATAATTTTCTTTTAGAGTTCAGTTACTTTTAAAAATGAATATTGGAAAAATAGAAAGTTTGATAAAAATGTAGGTTTTGAGTTACTGAAAATGTGTTATTCAAACTCAACATAGACTGGCATAGTTTTTACCCCCTAAAAAGTGGAAAGCTATACACTGTTTGCAGATTGTTTTAAAGATTTTTTTACATGAAAGCATCTGACATTTCATTTAGAAGTTTTCATTCAAGATATGAACTTTGCTTCTTGAAAGGGAAAAGAATGGTGGGTAAATAGACCAAATTCCCCAAATTATCCTTAAGTTTGAAACAACATACTTGAGTTACTTAGGTTGTCACAAGAATTAATTTTTTCTCCAAAGCATCCAATCCCAATGGACTCTGCCTCCTCCTCTCTAAGTATTTGCTTCCCGTAAACAAACCCACCCAATTTCTTCTCTTCTATGCTCCCAATACAATTCTGGATTGGTCCACAAAGCTACAAGCTATCTAATGACTCTTGGTTAGTGATGAAAATATATCTGATTTCAACAGTGACGAAGATGCAAATCGCTGTCCCCTTACAAATTCCCTCAGCTATCCAGTCCTTGGCAGAGAATGCCATGGCTGTTCTATCTTGCATGTTTAACACATAGAAAGTACACACAAATACTAGATCAATATAATACCTTATTTCAAAAATCCCTGTCTTTTATTACAGGATATGAATGATGAATGCAGTATTGATTCATTTCTTTACATACAATACAGATGCTTTACTCAAAAGACAAGACCTAGATAGCTGTTGATATTTAAGAGGAGCTTTCATGGAAGAAAGGCTGTGATGACCTTCAGAGGTCCTTACTCTCTGACTGTCTGCAGGAATAAGTTAATCACGAGATGAAGCTCTTGTATCTAAGCCAGGCTTGAGATGGAGCTGTGCAGTTTGAGTGAAAGAAAGGAGTTCTCATTCAATCATTGTAAATACACTCAAAGTGGGAATTTGCTAATTGCAGCACTCTGTAAGCTGGAATTAATATAAACAATAAATACAAAATAGAATGCATGGACCTAGTAAAGTTACAAAAGCAGTAAATGCTAGAGATGAGATGTTGAATACAGTATTATTTTAAGACTTGTGCCTAGTTTAAATGGGATTAGAAAAAAAACAACCTGTTGCAAAACATTTTAATTCAGTTTGTGGATAGCTGCTGCAGAATCAAAATTTTGATCAGTTATGCCCCACTTGGGATGCATAAAGCTCCAATTTTCAGCTTCTGTTAGTTTAATACAAGGATGGCAAAATCATGTGGACATTCCCTTCATTTATTTTTGGAACAAATAATTTGCTCATCACCATGTTTTGGCTGACTGCCTGAACAGCTGAAACCATTGCTTCTCCTTGAAGAATAACATTTAACCAGTCAGATAATAATCCATTCAACCTGGGGTCCTCAAAAAAACCCTAACAGGTCAATATATTGCTCTAATGAGGCACAACCCTGGCTTCCAGAACATTGTTTTTATGCTGGGTATACGCAGGCAAGTGAGATGGGAATATTTAGTACTACAGTATCTAGTTGAAAAAGGCTGGCTCTATTAAATAGCTGTCCATCTTCTTACACTCCAGGGAAGGAAGCATTACTCTCTAACAAAGATGAAGGGAATATCAATGGGGCTAATCTCTTCAAAGTGCTCAGCGCTCAAAGCAATTGCCTGCAGTAGTACATAGTCCCCACCCTCATTAGCTCAGCAAAGAAAACACAGCCAGAGACAAATTACTATCCTGCAACTAGGGCAAAAAATGTAAAATAAGGAGTTTCCAAGCGACCTCCCTTTCCTTTCCAACGGACAAATATTTCATACATTTAAAATTATGTGTGTACTGAAAATAAAGTCATACATTTTAAGAATCCCCTTTCTTTTCTTTCTACCATATTTAAATATTGTGGAGTTTGCTCATATTGAAAAATGGTCATGACACAACAGAAATACTGCATGGCACAACTCTTCTCCTGATCAACAAAGGGGAAAAATTCATTGCCAACTTTTTCCCTTTTGAAAAACTGCAACAGTCAGAAATAAGGAGAGTGATAGTTTCATGCCCCCATGAAACAAGGAGACAAAATGATCTGTCAATCAGCTCATATTTGTGTAAGTTCCAATCTACCCACTGCCTCCAAATTAAAGAATTTTATGGTCAGGAAAACAAATGTTGAGAACAAGAGAAATGAAATAAATACAGCCGCACTGAGGGGAGAAGTGAGAATTAGGAGACAAGGAATTACTGTTGCATAATGTAGTCTTCCAGCACATCCTTTTATTCCCATGCTGACTGTAGGAATATTTAAGAACGGTCAACAGATGTTGGAAGCACTCCTCAGAGAAAGAGGGCTGACACGGACGTGTTGCCCATCTGACTTCCAAGACTAAGCAGCATGATCGGGACTAGAAAATAGGTTATGGGTTGTGTAAACCAACTCGGACCACACGGGAATCTCTCCAGGGAGTGCACGAATGGATTCATCAGTTCAAACACACAGGCTGGGCAGGCTGCTTAGGGACAAAACATCAATATTGGTGCATTGCCTGAGAGCACACAGTTGGGGCAGCAGCATTTGCTTGTTGCAAAGCTCTGCCAAAGCAGGGATTTCAGCTTGAAGGACAAAGCACAAAACCTTTCTACTAGTGTGGGTGAGGTGAACCAGCCCACCACAATTCCCTCCATCCAAGGTATAATTTTTGAAAATCTTTTGCTTGTATAAAAACAGCTTGGTCAACAAATGGTGGACCTGAAAGTTTATTTCCCACAGATCAGTTTAAAGTAGGGATGCACATTCAGATATGGACCAAACACATATCACAGACTTTAAAAGTGTCTTTCATTCTCCCTGTAATCCTTGTCTGGTTGTTGATTGATGGTTCCTTTGTTATGAAAAGTTTTATAAAGGGATACTCAAGTTTGGAGTAATGAGAAAAAGAGAAAGAGAGAGATGGACCAGACAAAGGAGAAACAGAGACCCACCACTGCTTGCAACTTGCCAGTGTAAAGTAAAGGGCCTGACTTTGGCGTTTAGCCCCATCCCATTTTGGAAGGAAGGAAGAAGAGGTTTTTGTGACTGATTGCTACTTGGCCCAGTTTCTGCAGAAGCGTCCCCTGCGCTGGCCTGGCAGAGGAGGCACGCACGAGAACAGTACTCAGATGCAGAGCACTGACACAGCACTTGGAGATGAGCTGAAGCCAATAAAGTGAAGACAAACTAAAAATGCTGATCACCAAATAAAGAATGGAGAACTAAGAGATGCTGCATTTTTGCTCATCAAGCAACACTTGTAAGAATGTGGATCAAATATATTTAAAAGAAACAGAACATGTGAATCCTTAGTTTGTATAGAAAAGGGTGTGTAAGGATGCAGTGAAAACACACAGACCTTGCAGTGCTGAACCCATAACGAAGAAAAGGGTTCTGGTGGGAAAATTCATGATGGGAGAAAGGAGAGGAACGAGTGATGTAGAAGATTGTAGCTTATGCTTTACAAATAGACTTGAGAAAAGCCTGAATGAGAAGCAAAGCAGGCAGCAAAATAAGGAAGAACTAGTCTCAATTTTCCAAGTGAAGAGCAAATGTTTCAAAGGAATTGGAAAGATGTGTTCTAAAAACACGACTTGATCACCGTGCCGCCCTGTTAGGTGGAGCTATAGCACTGTAACAAGCGCAAACTGATTAATAAACAAAACTGTGAGTTGTCGGAGCTCTGTGTAAAAAAGCAAGTGTCAGGACAAATCCAAAGAATTATACCTATATCTATTTCAATCTACCTATATATCAAGTTCTCTTTTCATATTGGGCATCAATTTGCAGAGTTCACTCCATGCATGCATGAGTGCCCAATTAACACATGCACAAGCACCCAATTAGTTCACGCATGAGCGACCAACTATCTTATGCATGAGTGCCCCATCAATTCATGCATGTGTGCCCAATCAGTTCATGCATTGACACCCAATTAAATAACACATAAGCCCCCAATTAATTTACATGAGTGACCCATCAGTCCATGCACGGATGTACAGCCATGTCAGGGCAGGGACACCTGTGGCCCGTGGGTGACAGCAGTGAAGCAGCGACAGCCTGGAACAGTGGAGGAAGAGCAGTAAGGAGCATGGAGGAGTGGCAGACAGAAGCCATTAGACACACAACCCCAACCTCCCACATCACCCGTTGATGCACCAAAGGAATTGGGATGATGGAGCGCAGCCTGCAGGGAAAACAAGGCAAGCAGAGACTAGGAAGGGGGGAGGAGAGATGTTTGGCTTAAGATGAGACTGGGAAAGGGGGAGGAAAAGCATTTACTTAAGCGCTTGTTTAATTCTTCATGTTTTCTTTTTTCTCAATACCCAGAATCAGTGATCAGAAGTTTGCATTAATTCGCAATAACTTAAGTAAAAATTTCCCCAGTTGAGACTGTATTGCCTGTGACAGCATATACATAGTCAGAATTGAAGTAGGGACTCAGGCATTGAACCACAAGGGGAAAAGCACCCTAAGGAATCAATTGATGTTATCAAGTAATCTGCCTTGGAGATTAAAGAACACAGAGCAATAAAGTACTGTAATGAAAAAAGCCTTTTAGTCAGAAATGGGGGTCATAGGGAAAAACACACATTAATGTCAGCACATAATTGCACAATACGGACAAAATCAGATGCTGCTAAAAAGATTACTGTGGTAAATTCTGCACTAGAGGATTTTTCTCCCATCAAGAATGACTTTAACAGTAAGCAAGAGGAAGACAAATATAAAAAGCAAGCTTCAGAAACTGCAAAAAACATGAGATAAAGAGTCAAGATCTTGTCCTGCTCTGGGTCTTTTGATAGGTGGACACAGTCCCTTCCTGAGATCTGAGAGCTGTAGATGCATCCCCTGCATCCACACACCAACTGCAAAATCCACTCTGCAGCTTCCCAGCAAAGAAGCGCTTCTTCCACCCTAGGAACATCCCGCACCCTGCTAAGACGAAGCTTTATCTACTCAGTGCTGCGTAAGTGGTGTGAATTAACCAAAAATGTGAAGGAAAGAAGGAAAGAAGGAGAAAAGACAGACACCCGGTGCCTCAATACCAGCTTGTCTTTGCAGCCAATATACCAACCAAAATTGAAAAAATCGAAGAGAAAACTGAGTGGGCACCTCATTAAAAGATCAAACCTCTGAATAAATGAGACTGCCATATAATAAATCAGTATTATTTATGTTTCTTTTAAGAAATAGAATATATACTCAGACACATATGAATGCAGAAATAGACTTTATGCTTCTCAACTTTTTTCCTCAGTTTACAAGGATTATTTCTGCCAGCTCTGTTCTTAGCATAGAAAATGTTACCAGATAAGGAATCCAAAAACTGTAATTCTGTGACTCTACCTGAAGACTCAGTACCTGCAGAAATTCTAACAATCTGAGGTTTAATCTCCATGCCTCTATCTCTTATGAGGCCTGTGCAGATCACCTGTGGCTTTAATATTATCAGGAATAGCCCAAATAGTGTCTAGTGCAAATATTGAAGATGCTTTGGCAATGGCATCCCAGAAAATCCCATCAATATAATTCTGTATTCAGTAAGGGGTTTATAATATGGAGACACAAATTCTTTAGACCACTATTTAACACCAAAACCAACTTAAGACTGAGCAGCAAACAATTCTGTCACCCACTGGACTAATGGCTGTCTCATGTAAATGATCCTGTGCAATGTCATGTGATGCTGTAATTAAGCAAATGAATTGCAAATTATTGCTTTTAGATAGCTGAGCAGTTACCCTGACCTCACCATGGTTGAAAGTGGTACCATTTGTTGACATCCACTTCCTAAAACAATGTGTCTCCTGCACCCCCAGAATTCCTGTCTGCTAAAATAAACCACTTCCATCACAGAGTAATCTTGATTCCAGCTTTTCTCAACTTTCACATTAATTTACAACCTTTATATTCTTTTAATATACCCTCCCTCTACATAAAATAGGTACATACTGCCCTTTGAGGTGTTCAGAGGCATTGTGAGACTATTTATTAGTGCTCTGGCAGAAGAATCACAGACCCTTCACACCTCTTCAACACTGAGAGCAACACTGTCCAGCTTGGATGGAAGCAGATTAAATGATAACACCTCATTGTATCTCCAGATCTCAAAATACAGCACCGTATTTTTCCAAATATTGTTTGCCTTATTGTAACTGCTGTTGATTTTGGACTGTTGCTGTCGTAGTGGGGTTTGTTTGGTTTGTTTGATTTAATGTTATGATAATAATAAATATGTCTTAGCATATAAACTAGAATCCTCTACATCTTCTCTAACTCTTACATATGCAATGTTGTGTTGTGATTAATTCTATTAAGTACATTTTCTGAACAGCAACTGGAAACACAAAAGGTGATGACAAGAGGGTGTTTAAGGGATTCATGAATGCTACACAAGAACATAAGCACATGGAGATGCTAGTTAACTTGCATATGAACAAATAAATGTGAATTTAGTTAAAAAATCAGTTACATTGTGATCCATCTTGCACAGTAGCCATAATTGGTCCCCTCTCTGAGACCATTTACAGCATGCAGAATTCAAAGGACATGTTCCTTTGTATTTCTGATATTAAGCATAATATTGAAGATCATTGCCCCCAGTGGGCTGAGTCCCAGCCAGTTCCATAACCACCTCCCACTGCAAGACCATGAGTTAGTTTCAGAAAGACCGGGGGAAAGAAGAAAATCCACATAAAGTACAATGATAATTAATCACTGTATTAATTTCTTCTCATTCATAAGTAGGCCATATCAAAAAGTCCACCTCTTAAGCTGAGTTAAAGAAAAGCTAAGGCAGAGTGTAGCTAAAGCAGAAAGTTTTATACACAACTTTTGTCATTAACTTATTTAAGACCTGAGTGTGGCTCTGAAAAAGCAGAAAATGGCTTTATGGTCAAGCACTTATGCCATGAATAGCATTCAGATCACTAGAGTTAGCAAGGACCATCTGCAATAACACCATCAGGAGAATTCCAGGAACTTACAAACTCATTCTTGGTACTAGCTCTTTGTTAAGCAACTCCCATGTCACTCCAATAAAAGGTAGTACCACTTTAAAACAAAAGGTAAGATGTTTTAGTCTACTTCGCATTTGCAGTAATAATTACTTGAAAACAATACAAAGGAAAACCCAACAAAAATCTTCCATTAGTTGGGGCCTTACTATCTCTGACTACAATCTCGTTTGCTGATACTGCCAAACTTTTCATAAACTCCTTCTATCATTATTAGCTATAATTTAAACAATTACTGGGCAGAAGAAAAAAGCTGCTCAACCATGGCTCTCTAATCTAGCAATTAAATCCACCTGTAAGATGCTGGACAATTTGTTTCCTGTGTCTATGACTATTACTGCAGTCAAGTATTTTACACTAGGTGGTATAACATCACCAGGTACTGAGGGATACAGCTGGAAATTAAATCACACTTTGATAAGGTCAGAAAAATCCACCCAAGCTTCTCCACAGAGAGTGGTCCCAAATGAGACAGATGTCCATGCCCAACAGGCTGTTAGTTAAACATAGGATATATTCTGCCATCACCATTTATTTTTGGAGTATTCTGACTGCTTGGCTTTCAACATGGTTATTATTTTTAGTTAACTCCACTCAAATGACTGACTGAATAGTTTAGATTGACCAAATCCATGAATACATTGTTAAAAAAACAATTCCTGTTTAGACAAACAATGCAGGAACCTGCTAGTTCATTTTATCTGGCCCTCTGCTGTTGCAGCCAAGCACATCATTCAGTCTCTCTTGATGTATCAAGGGCCATTTTAGGATTACTTAGGCTAATTCTGGTTTAGCTAGCTTGGCAACTCCGGTATTAGCAAAAAAAAGCTATGACAACATAGTGTCAGCATGAGTTAAACATCCACAAACCCAGGGTCCCAGAGATACTCACCTCAGGCTGGGTCTCCCACTGCATTGCTAACAGTAACCAAACCAGCTGCACCCAAGCAATGACAGGTTTGCTACACAGTACTGCATCATTCCCCACCCCGATGCAGTGCAGAAAACACATTCCTTCCAGCCACTCATCAAGTAAAACAAATACTGCTCCATAACAAACAGATATTAGTATGCTTGTATCTCTACAAGGTACCTATTCAGAATAGGCACTGCCTTTTCAGTCTGTGTGTGTGTGGATTGTGGCCGGTATGCCTCGCCCTCTGCCCCTAGTTCGGTGACGTAGGCAATATCTCTCTTCAAACAGCAGGAATTGCAGTAGTCTCTTTTAGCCAGGTATTTTCCTATCTTTAGCTAGGTGCAATTGCATCCTGTTGCATTATGCCTCATTGTGATCATCCATCCCAATTTGATATCTCTGTTGTGTGGTTACTCCTGCAGAGAAAATTTTGGATTTTATCCAAATCGTGGAAAATTTTGCCCATTTAGATTACCTGAAGCTGATAACCTTTCTACTGGAAAGTTCCCATCTGGCTAGAAATATTGCTACTTCATTTTTCAGGGATGTGATTCCTTTGCAAATGACCCAACATTATACTTCAGAAACAAAAATGCAAAATTTTTCAAATCCTCCTGAAGAAAAAATGAGCTCTTATTCCAAATTACACACATAAATAGCATAGTGGTTAAATTTGTCTTTGGAAAGCTGTCAAAAATGGACAGTGTCAATGCATTTTTTTTCCCTTGGAAATGAAAATACCTTATTTAACAGTACAGCAGAGAGATCTGTGAAATCACTATACAAATACTATAGAATTTGACAGCAAAGTTTTCTGCCAAGTGACTCAATATATCGATATTATGCGTTCCGCAGTATGTGGGTCATTATGACAAAAAAATCATACTATTATTTTTGTTTAAATGATTCCTTAATTATCTCTCATATTCTATTGAAGCATTATACTTTATGCATGTAACATATAATGCAAATGCATACATATTTTTCAATATAGTTATATATATTACATTATATATTATTGTATTATATCATATCATATTGTACTACCTTTGAGTAAGAACGATTTCCTAAGTTAGGATCTAATTCTGTGCTGCTGCAACATGAATGCTTATCTGTGCTTTGCAATTAAGATTAATATTGGTTTTAAAACAAAAAAAAGTTTTACAAAAGCCCCTCTTCAAATGAAAATGAATATTCACTCATAATATTGCTGACATGGTAATACATGGTTGATGATGAAAAATAACTGCTTACTTCAATTCTTTGTGCATAGTAAGCAGTCCTGTCAACACAATGAAGTTCTGAGGCAATTATAAGGGGACTTTGCAAGATTGGTTACAAAATGCAACTATAGAATTAGCAAATAAAAGAACAAACAGTAATGGAGAATAAACATCACTAGACCATAGGTAATCCTGCTAAGTTTTTTACCCCCAGTGATCATTTCTCTATTTTATGTAATATTTCTGCAATTAATTGCACTTTTTGTTATTGCACATTTTTCAGTTTATATAAATGAACCATTAGTCCAATCTGCCAATCTAGTCAATAGGAAACAAGTGTATTGATCATTGGTACAATGAGGCATCTGTTCTTTAAAATTAACGCATCTATGCTGTTTTACACATATTATCTGGCTTCAGAACCAGAGATAGATTAGAGAGATTTCAAAATAAAACACATCTTGGATAGAAAAAGTTGTTTTAGAATCCTACCAGAGTGATCAAAGACGACCTGGTTGGCAGGATGTGGGACTGCATCTACGGATAAAATGGGGACCGACTTCTGAATGTCCCAGAGCTTCATCACACCAGAAGAGTCACAGGAAGCAATCATATCACCCTGTCAATGTGGGAAACAAAATAAAGGCAGTGCTTCTGTACTTTTGCAAAGAAGAAAGCATATGACACAGGTCTGGATACCCACTTATGCCAGACATAGTAACTGTACATATTTAAATAAATGTAAGTTATTATATGTGAGGTTATCACAGCGTCTTAACAACTATGTTGACTTGAATGGCAGCAATACAATATGACTTTTAAAGAGAACAGTTCAGGAGAAACTGTAAGTAAAAAAGAGAAAAGAGGTTATTTTGAATTCTGATACCCGTGTCCCCTAAGAACATGGCTTGTGATTACACCCTTTCTTCTCACAGAGACACAGGAATGGCCCTTTAGCCCTGATTTTTAATTTGTCCACTCATGTTTTCAATGTGAAGCATAAGATTAGAGCAGAACATACACTCCTTCATTGCTGTACATTCATTAATAGACACGCTAAGGACAGTATCAATCATTTCATTGAGTCAGAAGGAGGCAGGGACTATCTATGCAAGGAAAGATAGCAGGACCATGTCCCCCATTCCTCTCTTCAATATTAATTAAAAAAAGGAAAACAAACAAACAAAACCTAAAGAAGTGGCAGAAGTATTTTGCATAGGTAGCATATGAACAAATGCAAAAATCAAAGAAGGCAGAGTAAAGGATGCCCAAACACAACTTTGTTTAGCTAATTCCTGCCACCATAACAGAAAGAAACCCCTAGCTACTAATGTAGAAACATTTACTTTTCATTTTAACCTCCTAAATAAAGATTCAAAATCCCCAAATGAGCTCAGCTGGTGTGCACTCAGAGTTATCAAAGTCAATGTCTTTTCCAATTTATGCAAGAGCGTAAGATTAGATTAAAGGATATTGTTTTGAAGGAGAATCACAATGGTATGGAACTGAGAATCGTGTAAAACATGGGTCAGATGCTGCATCCATGACTTTTTTTATATTCAGTTAATTTTTACATCTTTCACGTAAATAACACCTGCAAGAAAATGTGTGGAGTTATCTAGCAAATAGAGGAATTAAGATCTGAAAATATCCATTGCCTTCTCAAGTAGAAAGTAATGGCCTGCGAAACACTATTATGGTATAAATATAATGAAATCTTTAGGTTCATTTGGAGGAGATCTAAAATGTCAAAGCTCCATTCTGGCTTGTAACAGGGACTAATACAGAGTAACACCGAGAAACAAAGTAATCATTGCTTGGAGAGTTCAGCTGGCAATGCATAAGCTCGCAGCACTTGCTGTTTTGCAAAAAAGCTCAGTAACCGTTAACTATATCACACCTCAACATAGTGGTGCTGAGCATTATGGAAAAGCTATTTGTTTAACTATGTCACCAGCTGTAACGACCTAATTCTCTTTCATTTCATCTGGCTCCTTTCATGAAGTTCAGCCTATAGAAACGACGAGGTCAAGCAGGCCGTTCGGGCAACAAATAACAAAAACCCCCATATACAACAGCTATACTCCAAATTGTGGCATGGGTTGAAGTGGATTGGAAAAAAAAAAAGCATCATCATGGATGTGAGACTGGAAGAGTCGTCAAATCCAGTCTCCGACTATTCCAAGCAATGCTTTCATATGCTTGCCTTGATAAAAGTACTGAATTCCAGATTAGCAGCAGTCCCCTCATCCATCCCCTGCTGCTGATCTAGAACCTGCCTCTTCTTGCATTTATAAATCTTTCAGCACATAAGTGAGAGTTTAAAAGTACTTGTTCACATGCAACCTATATCCTTTAGGTTAAATACAAGGGTTTTTTTTTCAGAAATAATCCTCCCTTCTTCCCTGTCCCTGATGCATTTCACTTACAGTATCATTCATATCCCCCCTCGGACACTATTTTCTGGGCTAAATGGCTGAAGTTCTTTCTTCTCTCCTCCCCACACTTTTCAGATAGCATGGAGTCTGGATTAAATATGAATGTACCCATTACTGATTTTTATGAAGCAACTCTTGCAAAAGCGATCACCAATTTTGGAAGCCCATTCTGAGATTCCTGTAACCTGGCTTTTGGAGAGGTCACAGACACGTATCTCAGCTGAGCAGAGGTTTTGGTGAAGCTGGCACACAGCAACAACTACGAAGTGGGAGGGTGAGACACTCATGATCAAGTGGGATGTCTCCTTAGGTCATTATCTATCATGCCAGTAAAGGGAAGAGGAACTGAGTATGTGCATGTACAAAGATCCCTCCAATCCTCAGTGTAAGTACTTGGCTTCTGGACCAGCTCTCTACACCTCACCATCCTCTCTCTTTTCATTTTCTTCTGCAAAGATTATATCCAACATTATCAACAGTCCACTCAGGAAATCACTGGTATCCCTTATACCCATTATTTCATAATCTCTAATAGGACTTTGAGATATTCTTGCATTTTACTCCTGATTTTTTCCATCCATAGAGGCATTTTAGTAAATAATACCTTTTAGGGGGGTTGGTGTTGCTTTGGTTTAAAATATGCCTGTCTTCAAACTTGTTTTCTATATGTCCAATATACTTCAGTTCACTTCAATTCAATTCAATTCAATAAATGCTCCTTAATTACAGCTTTGGTAACTCAGCAATTTTGAACTAGATCAATGGACATCCCATTTAGGTAAGACTGTACATAACCCACTCCGTGTAGTTACGGAAGACACTCCAGTGGGTGCTCTGTGACTCCGTCTTATGTCATCAACAGTTGTGTCCATGGATTTTCAATACGACTTTTCTCTCTTAAGTAACAGCATGGTCAAGCTAATAGATCATAATAGCACCAAGAATGCTTCACTGAAACAGATATTATGCAAACATTGGTCAGAGACAGTCCCTGCCACAAAGTAACCGCAACTGTAGAGCTGACTTTGACCTTCCCATCGGCCCTGATTAAGGGATCGTTACTAGTTGCATAATTATGAGGAAAACAATCTGATCTACTTTTACTACAGGTTCTTCCTCCTATGAGTTAATTTTGCTACAGTAGCTGGCACACCACAAGAGAAGATCCATACTCCATCCTCTTTCAGTTTTGCCATCCTATTCTCTGCCACATTTATTTCCTCCATTTCTACGACAGATGCCTAAGAAACACAAGGGTAAGCCAACCTCTCCCCACAGGAACGTACACAGTCAAATCGTTGCTAGGTAGCAGATACACTGAACCACCCTAACTTGTTATTTAAGCTCTCTTTCACGAGGTGACTTGTGGCCACATCGGAAAGGACAAGCCCCCCTGATCCTCGCAGATACTACCTGAACAGAAGCAGTGCTGCAGAGCAGCACCCCACTGGGAGCACCACCCCGCCATGATAGGTGCTGTGTAAACAAGCTAGAGAAGGTAGTCCTGCTCCATAGGGTTTACAATCTATCTTAGTAGCAAGATCAACCAATTCTTGCTGTCAAGTCTGCAGACTTTTTATCATTTCCTCCCAGATGCCCTGTATAAACAAACTGTGCATAAAATGCAATGCCCAGTAGCATATTGTACCTCATTTCCACGAAAAGGCAGTAGACCTCATCTGCAAACAGAAGTAAGAAAAGACAGGGTTCTGACGGTAACACATCAACACATGTGAACAGGTATTTTATCAGCCTTGGCATACTCTGTCCACATATTTATTATTAAATGCATTAATTATTACTGATGCCTAGGCAGCTGCTACACTAAAAACATACCAAAAGGATTTTGTTAATGAGCCAGCTATAACATTTCACCACTTCTTCACTTGACGTGATCTCTATTACATACCTTTTCTAAATCAAGTGAGCTGGAGATGTGGGATAACAACTTTTCAATAGGAAGAAATAAACCAGGAATGTAATCAAGCTGAAAGATAATTTGAAGCTACATGCCATTCAAAGAAAAAGAAAAGGATAAGTCATATGTTAAACGAACTCATTTGCCTCTGGCCATGGGCCATTTTCAAAAGCTTTAAAGCGGAATCACTTTGAGTTCTCCTATGAGCTTTTGGCTTTTTTATTCCTTTTACAGTTATTATTTTAGTTACTCATGGAGGAGCCCTCTGCCTTCCTCTTGTTTTCTTCTTTTTGTTTCTTGCCACACTAAAGTCTTTTTTACGATGTCTTTTTGATGACATATTTTACTGAACAGCAAGCTGGACCATCAGGGCTTGACTGATTTTCCTACATGTGAAAGGAGGAGACAATGAGATCCAAGGAGAAAATGTGCAAAAGCAGATTTCCGTTGTACTGATTTTCATTTACGCTACATTTTATGCTGCAGCAGCCACAGCTCAGTTCTATTACTTCCTCTAATCAAAGAGCGTGTAGAATGATTCATAAAACTGGTAAGACTTGCTTCCTATTCTATATAATCAAGTTGGTACTTTTTTGTGTGTGCATGCTTAAGTAATTAAAGAATTTATACAAGGATTCAATTAGTCTGGATTCAAAGACTGGTTCTGTTCCAGGCTCCACTTAAAGGACTCTGCAAATCCTTTAACTGCCTTTACAGTTCCACCCTCCGCTCTTTACCTTCCCTGCCAACTTAATGAACATCTTTATATTATGGAAGATCTCCCGTTAAAATGGGTATGCTCAGCCCCATATACAACATAATCCCAATCTCAACTGGCACTTGCAAACTGTTGTAACACAAATAATTATAACATCAGGAATTAACAGATTTAGATCATTTCCAGGAAGTTTTAAAAATCCATTTCCTTCTTTCCTTTTTTTTGTATACATTTTTTCTTGTGCATATTAATAATGATTAACACTGGGACTAATCACCAAGTACACTTTAGATAAATATTTCCTGAAAATTGCTGTTTCACATTAGCGATAACGATAATCTGAATAATTATGTCTCTTGCTTATGAACACACCTCTGGATTTAATGCTGAAAGATCAATAATGTAGGAAATACAACAAGTGGCTTTACCTAATTTAGACTGCGATAAACTCCTCCCAGCAGTACCCTCTTCAAAGTTTAATTCTGAGGGCAGGTCAGTAGTTGTTTCATGACCTTTTGCAAATATTTTTTAAAAGGCAAAATAGTGAGTGAACGGGCAACTGATTTTCACTATGACAAGTTCATAATCAAATCAGTCAAGTTTACTGATTTGCAAATCCTTTGTTTTCAAAACAGATGTAGCGGCATGAAGTGTACTTTAAGGGACTCTTATGATGACTAGACTAAGATTTTCATCAACCTCAGTGGAAACAGATTCAAGCTCTATGCCCCTTGCTAACTACAAAGACGCTTGATAATTATTTTCCCTTTCCATTGCTATTGGGAATCTGCTTGACCTCTGGCAAAACAAAGGGCTGATGAGTTTGTTACCAGCCTCACAAGTCTTGTTACCAGTCTCTGAACTAAGTAAAAGGAGTTTGTTCTGTGTACATAAAGTGTGGTAGAAACTCCTTGCCATTAAGTGCCAGCAGACAAAGTGGCCACATGAGGAATAGCTTCAGCTACCTCAAACTGAGACAGACTCGAATAATCTGTATTTCTAAGATGCTCCCTGTGGGACACATCCTAAATCACTTAACTCTACCACCATTTTCTGTGTGTTAAAGTGAATATTTTTAAGAGAAGGAATCATTACCTCCCACATTTACAGCATGAAGCACATTAGAAACCTGATGAGAGTTATTATCTCAGGCCTTGTTGTAACGCAAAAACTAACTACACTCAGAAAAAAATAACAGGGGGCACGCACGGCAGACAGAGTCCCATCCCTGTGCCACCCCATCCCGTGGGGGCTTTCTGAGCAGCAGTGAGCAAGGGCAGAGGGATCTCAAGAGAATCCAAGCAGGGGCGGTGAATCTGCTGTAGTTGTTACAGGGAAAAAGACTTTAATGTCCAATTAAGCCAAATGAATTATGTAAAATATGATAAAGATGGAGGAAAAAATGCAGATGTAGTCCATTATTAGACTGATGACTAATCAATCACCACCCATTTTTGAAATATCAGGCTTAAATCATCCCAGTTGCAAATGAAAATAGCATCTTCTTAGAAAGACATGGAATTACTTAGCCTGGCAAAAATACAGAGCTACACTGATTACCACTTTGAAAGGGTAGTGGTTTATTTTTAATGATTATTTTCATCAAGAGTAGGGGAAAAGGGGTGATTAAGGGTTATTTACAGGCAGTGCAAGTGTTTTCCCATCTGCTTTTTTACTAGCTTTCTCCTTTTATAGTTTTGACTTCTGCATTGCAACCAAAGTGACAAAGGACCATTTATATTTCAAAGGAACTAAACACCCAGACCTCAAGCAACTGGGGTCTGGTTCTCACTCCCTGTGACATTTTTTACAGCTTTAAATAGACACGAACTGGAAAGACACCAGCTCTTCTGGAGGTGAGGTGAATTCAAGATATTGATGCAGCAAGAATCATCTCTCAGAGCTTCACTGCTGGATCCTACAGAAGAACCCTCCAACTTTATTAGCAGTTGTCAATGAACAACTCCTAATTTTGCACTGTGCAGAACTGGTACAACTTGCTGTAAGAATCTGGCTATTTTTGCCGTACCTATCGTGACTACTGATCTACCGTAATCCCTTGATGTTATGGTTCAATGCACAGGTTTTGCGAGCGTACTGTCTGTGCGTGCTCTGGGGCAAAAGCATCCTCCTCCTCTAATCCAGCTCTATGTGCACTCTGAGCATTTGAACAAACAGGCAATACAGTATCTATTATTAAAAAACATTATCGGTTCAAAACTACAAGAATCCATTCCAAACTCTCTCAATCCCACTTACACAGCAATATGAGCACCTACCCCACTAGCTCAAAGGAGACACCTCAGGATAACTGATGTTTTATGCCTGTGGGAAGCAGGGATCATTCCTGTCCCAGCTCCAATTCTTTGGCTGGCTCTTTTTCCTTCAGGCAGCCCAGCAGCTGAGGTTCATAATGAATGTGGTAAGTCAAAACATGCTTTACAAACATAACAGGGGAATTCTGTGTCAGTGCTTTCCTCTTTCACATGCTGCTGCAGTCCAGAACACAGACATACTGATCACATACTGTAATGAAGGTGAAAGAACGTGAGCTCATCAGAAGTGCTGTAAAAACGTAGGGTTCTTCAAATTAGCCACTCTAAATTATGGTCCAAGATTAAATACTCTGTGATTATTGCTGGTACGTGCTGGGACCTGACCGGCTTCAGCTATAACACAAGGACTGTCTGCAGGTACTCAGAAGCGTGCAGCTGGAGACAGCAAATCCTGGTGGGAAATGCAAAGGAGAGTGAGGCACGTGGAAAAGCGCTGACTGAGGAGTGAGTGCTGTTAATGCAAACAACCAAACAGAGCAAAGGGAACAACCAGACAGTCCTCAGGAGAGGTTTCAAGCAGAAGGGAAATTTATTACAGAAAGGTAGAGGCACATAGATGCCTCTTTAGTGTAATCAGTGACCAAAAGTCTATTGCTATTAGAAAGCGGAGGAGAAACAAATATATCAGGAAAAGGAAAAAAGATGTGCATGAGATGTCTATGCTGATAAATGAACGTGTATGTGGGCCTTCACATACTAAAAAGCTTAAAAATGTCAAGATAGAATTTTTTTTACTTCTTATCCTCATTTTCTCAGTGACAATTTTGATCAAGATGAAGAATATCCTAAAAGGATATTATTTCTAGGTTATTAATTTTATCCTTTCACAGCATATGGAGACTCATAAAGAACACCCCTTGTGTCCTCCAAAGGAGGAGCTCCATTAAAAATCATCAATGGAAATGGCAGAACTTTGTTGCAGCAGAATTTCCAGTTCTACTGACTTTCAAAACCAATGATGGATCATGGGTCTCTTGCTTGTTTACATGCACTCTGCAGGCTTTCCTCTTGCTGTGTGAAACAGAAAGAATCTCTCTTTCCTTTGCCACATCAAGTAGCATGAAGTGCCTGGTGGTGTTTGAGGAGAACAACACATGCTAGGCTTGCAGAAGCCCTTTGCATAAATTTACATATGAAACCCAAGATCACTGCACTCCCTGCAGAGTTACTGCTAGCCATAGTTGACATTGCACTTGAAACAGTACTGCAAAGAGAGCAATATCTTTGGCAGAGAGGTTTAAAATAATCAATTTTGTTTTTCCTTTCTAACCATCAAAGAAGTGCCTTTGAATTCTGGGAGCTGTGCAGTGAGAGGAAGAGATGAACGATAATTGCCATTACTGGCTTCTGTCAGTATTTTGAGAGATACTACAACTAAAGTGAAGTTAGGTGACATTACCTGACTAGACACTCCTGAAAGCAATAAGCATAAAAAATTCCTAGGGTATGCCATGTCCATGTACAGGGATTTTATTGTCATTCAGTTCCTTAAAGTCTAAATAAGTACATTTTTAAAATCTGGGTAATATCCATGGCAATACTGTTAATATATAGATGTAATACATACTTTCATAAATTTATAAATTAGTATTTGTGGCAATAGATCTATTGCTGAAATGTGAAATTGTCCATTTTAAAATGCAGAACATCTAAGTCACTGAAAGAAAATAAGTGTCAATAAACTACATGCATTTTTTTTTAAACAGAAACTATCAAAGGAACATGTAAAATGAAAAAGTTCAACTTAATATTAGGCCCTTTATCTTGTCTTTTGGCATTTTTTAAGGGAAACTAAAGAAGAAATATCAACAATATATAAAATGTATTCACAGAAGCTTGCCCAATTCTGAACTCTGGTAAGTGTATGAATGTTTCTCCCAGTTTCAAAGTATTTCAGGCAAAAGAATGTTCAGTTCAATAAATCTCATCCCATTATTTCAAGAACTTCCTCATAAAAAACCAGCTGAATATCAAAATAGAATAATCTGCATTCCTACCCCTGATGGACTTCAGCTGTGCATTCTCAATTATTTTCAGATTAAATCATTCTGATATTCAAGTAGTCGCTAACAGTGATATTTATTCAACTACAGATTAATTGCATGTTCATAACAGAGAGGCCCTTCCAAATTTGGCCCTACTTTCACTCTTGCATAAATTAATTTTAAATCCAACTTTGTGTTGTATAAAGCCACGTACTACACAAGCACGTATACAGCACTGTTTCAAGCACCGTGCTTTCCTTTGGCCATGATTTGGTAAGTGGTAAACAGTTCAAGAGTCCTCTTACCAAACACAAATTATTGGTCTAAACTAAACCCACTTCTCTAACCCAAATTTGATTTAAGCCCTTCTGAAGAGTTAACTTTGCACAAACATGTTTTTTGTCGGAAGAGCTGTTACCTCTTTGCTTGTAACCAAGGCAAAACCATACCAATAGCATCTATTTCAACAGGTAACCTCGCTAATATAATGTGGGCCCCCATCCACACCTGACCACAGCAAACCGGGAGTGCTGGGGGAGCTGGAGGTGTGCAGATTCAGCATGAGCAGCCACATCTGGAGCCCCAGCCTCACAACTCAGTGCTGAGCAATCATTCCCATTCAAGTCAGTGATAACAACGGCACTGCGGATAAAAGTCTCACGATTTATTGAGAAAATGACTATCTCATGAGAAAGTTACAGCATAGAGCGTAGGGATGGTATGCTGCTTTTTTATGTATTTTAGAACATTATTCCCTGTGAAGTATCACGTAGAGAGGCAAGTTTGACTGTATTGCAGGTGGGAAATTGAATATAAAACAATCTAGATGTATCTTCATATTCGATTTTGCTTGTTTTGCAAAATGACACGTTTAAAAACCAGCTGTTAAAATGAAAAATGAATTATGCTGGGGCCTGGACCCACAGTGTACTTCTGCCACAGGAAAGTCTGGTGTGCTGGGCCAGGAGATGTAATTTTAAAAAATCCTTATTCCTTAGGATACGCAAATTAATTCTTCTCCTCTAAGAAAGAAGGGCAAAGTTTTCCACACTGTTAGCAGTTTTGCATGCTAAGCAGTGCCTGCTTCATATGTTGTATACACAGAGGGTCACATTCACTGCAGAACACAGAATTAAGCAAACAAAATCACATTAAAGGGGATAATCTCTTTTTCTTTCAGTTATACTTATAAGCAAATGGATATAAGAATATGTTTATACTTGTAAATATAAAGTCTGAAAACATAAAAGAAAATACTGTATGGTCAGTTAATTATCAGTTTCTGCTGAGGATCTTTCCAAGGGCCAATCTGACCTAAAACATACAGGTTTTTTAAATTTACTCAGAAACAAATTATGTTAAAGATAGTTAAAAGTGATGCCACATTTTCTCTTCTTTTGGAGGTGTCTAAAATCCAAATGTCTATGCATTACCCCAAACTTTTATCATGAAGAGACAAAGCTTCATCATATGCGAAGATTTAAACGAGAGCAAAATCTGATTAAAAGCTTCAACTAGAAAAGTTAAATATTTCATTTACTGCTGGTTCAAAACTTCTCTGCCTACATCTGGATTGTCTCCATTTCTCAGAAGCACTGTAGTCTGGCTGTGTAACAAACAGCCTTCTTTCTCATTTCGCTCGGAGCAGCGCTTCCCAGCGACACATCATGGTGTCCCACTCAGGGTGGGGGACAGCAGGACACCCTAAAGCACAAGTTATAATTAATGTAAGAAATTAAAAGGGGCCAGGTATACTGCATACCTCCAAAAGGAAGCATTCAGTTTTCCAGATTCAAAATTCTCCAGATTTAAAGTATTCACAGAATATTTAATAATCTATAAATACAGTCTGAAATTTGAGTACATGTACGTTTAGTTAGCAGTGAAGTATGAAGTTAGCAGGTCAATTCTTTTGTTCATTTAGTAACAATATAAATGAACATTAGCGAGAGCACGAATGAATGAGACACTGTGATGGCAGGCACCTGCCCTGCTTCCTGCCTTCCTGTGTAGATGTTCCCCATCTATACCATCTCCACGTAGTCCACTTCTGGAGTACAGAAGCCTCAGTGATTATGACTAGAAGCTTTCAGCCATCATGGTATATGCAGCTTGCTCCCAAGGAAAAGCAGCTGTCCCTCAGTTACTTTATAATTATAGAGTCCAGGTACTAGTAGACACCACGTTAACGTGAGGTATGTCTTGCACTCACAGCACCAAGACCATGTAGAACTACTGGTATCCAGCAAAGAGACATGCTGCAAAGAGGGGACTTGAAAGGATTGACTGAGTGGGACCACAATGCCTCTTACAGAACATGAGGCCTTAAGGTAATATCTGCAGACAGGCAGATATCCATCTCGTAATGCTTAGTGACAGACAAGGCTGAAAATGATGTCTCTACAAATATCATTATTGGGAAAAAGTACGTTCCTTTTTTTCCATGGCAAAGCAAGAAAAGAGAACACAAGGCAGTGGCTTTTTCAGAAATGATCAATGTTACATTAAGACTCTTTGCTTTCTATTTCTTGATGGGTTTGAAATACTTTCCCAGAACCTACCATCAGGAAGAAGAACAAAAGAAGGTCTTCTCAAATCTAAGCTTTTGCGTGTTTGTTTGGGTGAATGTAACAGGATATTTTGGGATTTACTGAGAGTACCTGCATGGTGACAACAAAGAGCACAAAAAAAAAAAAAAAATCAACCCTGTGGTAAATGAAAGAAAGATCTAAACCCTGAGGCTGAAGGAGAGAGGTCCTGTGGCAGAATGAGCTAACCTCACCTCTCATAACACAAAGTGTCGAACGCTTAAAACAAAAGGTGAATCTTCTTGACCTGTGATTATTTTCAGAGTTAGCAATCTTGATGGGACTGGGTTTAAAATCTCAAACAAATAAATTACACTGTGGAGAATAGAAAGGCTGGTTAATTCCAAGTTTCTGAAGTTAACTTAGGCCTTGATTAAACAAACTTCAAGACTAACAGAATTTTTTTCCCAGAAGAAATTATAACGGGGAAATTGATCCAAAAATAATCCAGGAAGCCAAATTTCTTCCAAACTAAGACAGCGAAGGAACTGTATTTTGCCTGATTTAGAAGTGCAGAGCTAAACTCCAGGGGCAGTCGGTGCATTTAAACGCTGATACTAAAGGTTTCTCGGTCACCATCATCTGCTATGCGTGAAAGAAAAAAGTATTCTTCTCTGTCACTGACTTATCGAGGTGTATGGCACCTATTACTAAGTTTTTCTTTGCAAACGATCTCTGATAAGAAACTAGAAATGGTGATGGGAAATGGAATGGCACAAACAAGGTGTGACATTTAAAAATCAGGCTAAGATTTTTTTCAGTCCCTTTGAAGCACCTTTGCTAAAAGACTGTCTTTTCTCAGGGGGACAGAAATACAGCACCTTGGGAGAGCCACCCCCATACAAACCTGCATCATAAATTTCCTTGGCCACCTGAACGCAGCCAGATAAGCCCGTACATATTGGAGCTTTCTCACACAAAGAGCTGGAGGAATTTTTTTACTTCTAGGACATGTGGTAGGGATATTCTTAATTGTTTATCCAGGCTTCCATATTAAGACTCTGATATCGGAGTCGGATAGCAAGAATATAAAGAAGTCATTATCCCTCTCTACTCGGCACTTGTCAGGCCACACCTGGAATACTGTGTACAGTTCTGATCCCCGTTACACAAAAAATATGTGGACAGGCTGGAGGGGGTGCAGAGAAGGGCCACCAAGATGATCAAGGGTCTGGGAAGCCTGCCGTACGAGGATAGGCTTGTTCAGCCTTGAGAAAAGGAGGCTTAGAGATGATCTCATCACCATGTACCAGTACTTAAAGGGGAGCCACGAAGAAGATGGTGACTCCCTTTTTACAAGGAGTCACATGGTGAGGACTAGGGGTAACGGGTACAAGTTACTCTTAGGGAGATTCCGATTGGACACGAGAGGTAAATTTTTCACAATGAGAACAGTCAATCATTGGACTAATCTCCTCAGGGAAGTGGTTGACTCTGCTACGCTGAACACATTTAAGACTCAGCTGGACATGGTGCTGGGCCATCGCGTCTAGATTGTGCTAGAAAGGTTGGACCAGATGATCCTTGATGTCCCTTCCAGCCTGGTATTCTATGATATGATTCTATGAATATTTCAACTGATCAAAATAAAGACAGATATACCCGATTCTTCTGGAGTAGTTTCAGAACATCTTATCTGGTCTACATGTAATGCATAAAACAGGCACATACTTGTTAAGTGTAGGGGTCTGTGAATACCAATAGGATCAGAGATGATGGGAAGTGATTAAACAGTATGCCTGGCCAGGGGAAGAGAGCATTCCAATAAAACTACTTCCAACAATAGGGAATAACATGAATATGTGGAGAATGGATGTGGAAGTGGATTCTAGCAGTTTTCTGAGAGTTTCACTATTATCAGAAAGAGCTTTTTGCCAACAAGTGAAATGAGAGTATTTTGATGCAGTTTTTGTTCTTTGCCATGACACAGAGACAGAATAGATTTATTTTTTTGCCTCTAACAATGTTCGATGGCCTGAAAATGGTTAATTAATGACACTAAAATCTGTATTTAAAATGTAATTCAGTTCTGTAATTATATTTCTTATGCATGGAGACAGAAATAAACTAAAGGAAGAACCTATTAGTCCTTTTGCATGTATAATTGAACATGTTTGATATTACTAGGTAACCTTTGTAAGTAACTGGCTTTGAGTTTATGCACAAAGGTGAACACTTTGAATACATAAATAACAATAAGAGCAGATAGGTTTTTGATTTGTATGCTGTTCTTTTCTTGTTTGTGTCTGTTAGATGCAGTCAGACATCCCCGGCTTTATTTGGCCATCCATAGAAACATCTGAAAGATCTGACTTTTGCATCATTTGGGTGCAGTAATGAATAAGAACTGACATCAAATATCAATATTATTGGCCCAGCTAAATGGTAGCTGACATCCAACTGGACTGCTGAAGAGGTAAACAAAATTCAAATTTTGTTTTTGTTTAAAAACTGTCTGACATTATTTGTCCTTCAGTAAATCAATGGAAGAATGGCCTAAATGCTGTTTGCATTTTGGCTTGGGGAGGTAATATTGGGCAGTTGCTATCAAGCATATTTTTTATAGTCTTTTAGGTTTTCCTAATATAAACCGTAATTCCACAAAGACTTTTTTTTTTTTTTAAGGAAACTTGGTAGCCTCTGTAATGATTTCTTAACCTGTAGACATCATACAAACACAACATGGCAGATACAGACAAACACAGGTGAATGATAATCATACTCTTGAACACAAACATATATATACACACACATGAGGGAGCAAATTTTGTTCTACTTTAAATTCATAATGATTCAACCAAGCATCCATAGTCTTTATACTTGATTACCATAGGTGATTTGCCAAGCTGGGAAAATGCTGTGCAAAGTATGTGCAAAACTAATTTCAAATGCTATTTAGGCCATACTTAGATTTAATATTACACGCCAACATTCAAGAAGAGATCATCATTCCTTGTATGAATGCTACCATATGAAATGGCATTGTTTTCCCCTAGTTGTTGATCAAAAACACGTATTAATGTAAAAATGTTAGTGGCTTGATTTTTCATCTTTGCATGAATTATGCAGATGCATAATAGCCTCTCCATAATTATCCACAAGACAGAAGGAGAGGGCCAGGGCTGACTGGGACATCCCTGCCTTGACATCCAGATGTAGGCACTTTGGGGCTCCCTCCACCACCTTTTGCCCACCATGAGCCTACATTTGTGAAGTTGTATGGAATTCAACAATTAAGTGGGGTGACCTCAAATCCCAGTAACATTCAAAAACTGTGGAATTTACTTTGCCTCTTAGGTGCAGTCTCACTTGGGTTTCTCTAGAGTGGGTATCTTTGCTTTCCCACGTAAGGTATGTTCACAGGTATCTTTTACTGCACTCAGAGCCTTTGAAGAGAACTGGAGCACACACAGTAGCCTTTAAAAAGACACCCTTACAAGCAGACGCACATGCTTCTACTCAAAGGCTTATCCCTCAGTGGAAAAGAAACACCTGAAACATTTTTCTCTAGAAAGTTAGTTGTGTTATGGGGACATGGGAGTAAAAGGGGCAGTAACATTATCTTTTAGGAGGAAAGATGCATTTTTCTACGTCTTCACTTCAAAAGCAGCTATATGAATTTTGCTCAGATTTTCTCCATCATTCCACAGGCAGAGAACCAAGTTGGAAAACCACAGAATTTATACACTGCTGAAAGCGTTATCTTTTAAGTCCTGACATAACCACAACTACAGAAGTTAGAGCAGAGTATCTATCAGGGCAATGTGACTGCCCGCCAGATTCTCCAGAGAGCTCGTGTCCCAGCAAGGCAGCCTCCAACAAATGGCCACGTTTCAGGTGCCAAACTGGCAGTTATGTTCTGTAGAAAAATTGCTAATTATGGACTCTGAACACTATTAAGAGTTCTGGCTTTAAACTCGCCCACTTAACAAAAAACTATTAACTACAGTTTCAGAAGCATGGTATAGTAAATAACTCAGATTTAATCAGTTTCACAGAGTTCAATGACGATTTATTTAATTTGTATTAATGTATTTTTTTTTTCCTTCTTCCTCATACAATACTCTTCCGCTAAAATATCCGTTAATTTTTGGACATGCTGCCTGGATGGCTCTCCGATCTAGCAGAAAATTTGTTCTGTATTTTTGATACAGGACATTGTGTAATTAGAATTTCATGTTCTTTCAAAACTCCTTTGCGCACCAAGCAACCTGAGACACGACTATCACAAGCCCACAGAAGTGACTTAGGAGCCTACTTAAACTGACCTATATCCTAAGCAGAAAAAGGAGTTGATCTCTTGGGATCTGTCACCATTACGGCACTGCACTCACAGAGTCGGACCCCATAGACAAGATTTCGGACAAAGCATGAAATCTGCAGAGCCATGACATTAGGATAGGGAAAAAATAAAATTAAAAAAAAATCCAGGTAGGAGTCTGTCAGCAATCAGCCTTCTGTTTGGCCATTTCAGACTTAAGAAACCAGACTTTTCCAACAAATCTTTGCCTCGCTACAAAGCTTCTTTGGCCAGGTCTAACCATTAAGCTTTCTGTTGGCCACTCCGGAAGTGATGTTGCACCTTTGTCCAAACAGTCCATGATCAATCTCCAAAATCTTTCCCATGAAAGCATTGTTGAAAATACTAATGTGTCTATAAAAACCTTTTTTCCTCATAAAACAAAAAAATTATCACTCAAAACACCTTAATCAGCTTGCTTAGGGTGGAATATTTTAGTTTCTTAGTGGGCAACAGTAAAGGGTAAGAAAACAGTTCACTGGTGCTGTAGTTGGTTGAAATACAGCACTTGCTTTGCCAGCCAACCAATGTGACAACTGTAACTTGTACAGCTCAGGACCAACTACTTAGTCTTTTCAGCAGTTTTCCAGTACATACAGAGTTAATTTATATAACTGCAATTACAGCTTCTGAAATTATATTCCTCACTCAGTTTAATCAATGTTGCACTAGATGTTTCCATTTTTACTAATTCAATCATTGAGAATGTCAACCAATGATTTTAGTCTAGAGTTTAATGCCAACTATAATCTTTATCAAAATAACTTGCTTATCTGGAATATTATCAGCACACAGTCTTTAAGCTTCCTGTTAATCATTATAGGTCACATTAGAGCATGATGCTTTTTGTAAATACTCACGTTAAAGACTGCTATAGTATTGCTATAGTATTTCCCTCACAACTCTTGCTACTGTTAAATATTCTTTGTTCCACACCACCGTGTTTCAAAATACTGAGAGGCAGGTTGTGCCTGTCAAATATACAGATACATGCATGCAGCCAAGAAAGAATTAAGATGCCTTGGGAATTCCTATTCCCCTCCTTGACATAAGCTTATCCCTCCCTGCTACTTCAACCCCTAGGGTTTGCCCTATGGACACATAGGGTTGACACAAGCACTTGGTAAAGCAGTGGCTGATACTGAACAAGAGGAGAATATTCAGGATCTCCTATAGTAAAGACTAACACCTTGCTCTGCTTGTAATAAAAGTGGCAGTGAGAGCACAGGGAGCAGGAACACCATTGAGATATTTTTCAGGAAAGATGGTCCCTGAGAGAAAAGAGTGCAAGTGGTAGCAGAAACCAGGACATGCCTCACAACTTCCACACCAGTTTTAAAGTGCAGTGTGGCCAGGAGAGCTAGAGGAACCATACATCATAAACGTTTTGATCATTTCAGAATATTTCATATCACCTCAAAGAAACATTTTGGAAAAATGACTTCCCTTCCGAAGTTAACAGGCATTCAGTTCACAGTCTGTCACCAATCCCAACCAAAACAATGCATTTTAGACAATGACTATAAAATTAACCATCCAGGAAAAAAACTAGCAGCAAACTTCATTTAAGTAAAGTAACTAAATGATCATGACAAAGGAGAATAGCTTAGATACCATGCACTGATCAAAGGAGAAAGGAGGTAGGCGCACGGAAGGGGCAGCTTTATTGTAGCAGTCTCTGGGACTCTGCTCTGGCTGGCAGGTGTGTGCCACGCTGATCCGCTCTAGAAGTCATTACTAACACTGAATTCAGTTGCAGAGGTATCTGTTTCACCAAAGTGCATGATAGTATTTACCAGAGCAAGGAACATGACGATTAAAAAAAAAAAAGAAAGAAAAATCGTACGGAGAACTTAACTTCATGTTGAATGTAGCATGATTACAGGAATGCAGGTGACCATAGAATGTGTAAACACAGAGACCCTAGGAATTCAACATAAAAAGACAGCAATTAAATAAGTTATAGTGATAGAAATTATTCTATACCCTTGTAAACAGCAATAAATAGAAAGACCTTGATTTTATGGCTGTGTGCAAACCAAGGCACTTTGTGTGCTAAAAAACAGCTCCTGGTTGCTAGAAGAGGAACACATTTCTCACAGTTACTAAGGATATATCTCCCTACTTCACATAATAGCTAGCAGAAAAGGCGCATTCAAATATGACAAAAAAGCCGTCTCCCTTGACAGACGGTTTGGATCAGAAGGTGTAATAACTGCTTCCAAAAGACTGAGCTCTTGCTCTTAGGTAGTGATTCAGCACGTCTCTTGATATTCCACACACACCATTAAAGTCTTCCTTAAGCAATCACAAGCACGAAATCAAAATTAATTATCTTTTGTCATCTTCCACATTAGGCCATAAGTGACCTACATAGCGCAGTAACATATGTCAGATGTCATCACTGATACCTGACTTGTTCTCCCAGTACAGGAGGCATCCAACCACAGTATCTCCTGCTAAAAAAACTGAAGTCCACAAGATGGGAAGACAGAGGTATTAAAAACAGATGCACTTCTCTGTTTTCATAAAAATCACTGCTTTCATGGGTAACATTAACAAAAATAGTTTCTATTAAAAGTGAAACCCAGCTTTGAACAGTGTAGTCATATCCTGAAGAACAAGTTTTCATTTAATAATAAATAAATAATTGACAATACATGACACTGGAATCAAAAGACAATTTGTTGCTTTCTTCTGGAGAGAAGAAAAAACCCCAAACCAAGATCTGAAATTCCTCTACTCGTCCTAGTAGTCCTTCATTGTACTTATTCCAGCTTGAATCAGTCTCTCGGGAGCAGGGGTAACATAGGTTAATCATACCTCTGTCATGCTTTTAGAGTTTATACAATCAGCTTAATTCCATTTTTATTTTCCCAATCTGGGGGGAAAAAAAAATCACTGCTCCTCTGACATAAGATATTTGAATTCTCTTTTTCACTGACAAAACCTCCTACATTTTTATCATCAGCATGCTTTATCAGTATATTCTCACTGTTTGCAACAAGTCCTTTCAGGAAAGTAGTTAATGAGGTTTGACCACAAAGTAGTTCTGGAGGGACACTACTCAGTAATACCCTGTAGTTCATATTACATCTCTGAACCATTTAGGAGAACTCAGTCCAACAAAACAGCAGTTAAAGGGGATTAGATTGCTGTTGTAAATATCTCAGGGGTTAAGAGCAAAGAGGGAAAAGAGCTATTGAAGCTGAAGAGCAGTGTTGATGCAGGAACATATGGGTTTTCATTATCTGCAGATAAATTTCAGTTGGAAATTAGAAGACAGTTCTCTAACAGTGAGATACAAAAACTCGTTCCAAGTAGTGGGGATAAAAAATTCTCATTAATTTTAAGAAGCTGCTTGAAAAGTCTGAAAATAAGTGACCTCCTCCTGAGTGTGATCTTTTGCCTGAACTTGGAGACCAAGGAGACTCTTTCCAGTCTTGTTCATATGGCATTAGAATACAAATTTCTGATGAAGTCCAGCATTTAATGCTTCATGGAACTCCTTTTGTTAAAAAATGTCACCAAAAAATGGCAGCAGGCTACTTTGGCAAGCGCCATTTTGTATCTTATTGTATTTTTCATTTACCTTTCTGTCTTGAAGTAGTCTCTGCTTCAAGGCTGCATGTACTATTGAGATCAAACTAGGAAATTAGTATTATTCCCATGGAGGGACTGCAAGAAAACATATCAAGAAAAAAAGGCTCTGGACTATTAAAAGCAATCCACTGTCTTTAAAGATCAAGCACGCCATCCACTTTAAGCATAAAAATGTTGCCAGAGCACAGTTCTTGAGTCCTCCACAGTTTTCAACAGACTCACAGGGGGAAAAAGTGCTGAAAAACCCCCACCCAAAAAACTTGCATATTTACATGATTTCTAAATAATAAAATATGAACCAATAAATCCTGATGAAAGGCAAATTTAAGTAATTATTATCCAATTACGAATTCACTGTTGGAATAGAAATGTGATTATACAAAATTCCCATGATATTGACAGACAAATTAAACCTGATAAAGATGACATAATAGGAGACAAAGATAACCAAACACATATGAGCAGTCTAGCAAGAAAAAATTTCAAGGACATAAAATACCTTGTGTCCTAGCAGCAGTATTGGTTGTACCCAGTCCATGGTAACAACCCAAATGCTGGTACATGTTTTGCATGCAAAAAATAGCCCTTGTAAAGTAACTGCTGTTGCTCAGCAGGGCATAGTATTTGCTCTCAGACACTCTCAAATACCAATATATACACAGTAACCTTTCCACAAATGCAGAAAAAGCATGCTATCACAAACCAAAAAAAAAGAAGAAAACCACATGGATGCCATGCCACAAAATGGATGTGAACTTTCTGATTTCCCTTCCATAAGTCAGTTCAGTATAAGCCACCTGAAAAGGATTTTAATAATAGTAATAATAATAATAATAATAAAAGCTAGACAAAGGCAATGGTTCTATAAAGTGTTTCTCAATACTATTGCTGAAACTTAATTTCCAAAGTGCCACTTTATTTTTATTCAATGCACAGCTGGTGTTTCCTTTACCAACACCAGGGAATCTGAGTTTTGCAGACATAGATGCCATAAAAATAAAACTGGAAAGCTTACTATTTAGCTGTAATGTTCCAGCAAAATCAAACAGTAATAAATATTCTCTGGATCAGAGCACATGTTAAGATAGCACTGAGCTTTCAGCATCAAGAGCTCAGCAGTAAGTTAATGATACCCCTTTTGCACACGCATTCTGCTTTTCAGTCTTTAATTATAAAATAATCTACTATAACACCACCAGGACCCCTGCTTCATTCAATGTGGAACTGAACCAGGTGTGAACAGGGTGTTCAAGTCCCAGGCTTAATCCCCCTTGGAGCAAAGTTTGGAGCATCTTTTCTTCAGAGGAATTTCACTGGATGCCTTGCAAATTGGTCCTTGGCTTACTAACAGCTTCTTGTCATCCAGGAACCAGCTGTATGCTTCTGCCATTTAATTGAATTTCTTTAAGGTTCAGGATGAGCAGGGGCAAACAGCTGAGACTTGTATCATGATATAAAGAGCAGAGGAAAAAGGAGGAGCTTGTCTTAATGTTAGGGGAGTTGTCAGTTAGGAAAAATTACGCTCCTTTGCTGCTACTTTCTAGGCCTCACTGACCACTACCACACTGACAGAGATAACATTATCACAAACCAAGAGTAGGAGAAACAAAACATCAGAGCAGAACTCTGCAGCTGTAAAAAGACCCATTTTTTCCACATTTAACCCATGAGGTCTATCCAGTCTCCTTGCATATGACACCCTAGAAGCATAAAGGCCAGTAAATTATGGAGTAAATTATTATTGTTAACTGAGTCATCAGGTCTTGATTGAAATATTAATGGAGCAAATGTCAGTTCTAGTCACTCCTTGAGCTACTGCCCAATTATATTAATAACCATACATTCTTCCTCTGCAGAAAATACACAGATAATAGCAATGTTCAAAGAAAACAAAATATTAAGTGTTCTGCATTGTTTTATTTTGTGTTTTTTTTTTTAAATGCTTATTCACACATGCACGCACACACGTATAATTTTCCATTTTGAAACCCAGAAATTAACATTAGAATCAGCGGTTAAAAACACCATGGCATTATGTTATGGAGCCTATCAACCTCTCAGCTTCCACTGAGCACAGACATTAATTGCCTGCCTTGGACTGGAGCTATGTAAAAGACTTCAACTAGAGAAAACACTTCTTTTTTTTAAAATGCAATCCAGTACTGTAGAAAAGCAGCCTGACCTTTGGAGCTATGGATCTGTGAACAGTAATCCTGCTGCAAAAGTAGTTAAACAAGGAACCTAAATTCAAATGATTTTTTGTTCTTACTTTCACAGGATAAAAGCCCCAGATATCGGAATCAATAGTGAAATTCTGCTGTACATCCTCCCTATTGTGTCCATATAGATATACAAATACCAGGGCAAGACAAGACAGGCTGAAGACAATCATAATTAATATACTACAGCTTCTTTGCATCTGTAGAATGAAGTTCAACCATTAACTATGTAACACAGCAGTTGAATCTTCCTATACTTATTTTAATTACCAGTTTAGCAGCAACAACAAAAAATCGCCAAACCTAACACGCACCTCTGGAGAAAACACACAGCCAAAAACTGTTGAGCATTGTTTAAAAACTACTCATGTTTCTTAAACTCTGCTGTTTTGATTATTTTTCTGGATTTTGAATGCCCTGTTATACATGAAAGCCTGACATGAACAAACTTACTTTGACAAGTTCAAAAACCAAGATAACATATCCATTAGATCAAGCTGAGTGTAATATACTAGGTGCAATACGTAATTATCTTTATTAATTTGATATATGAGCTTTTAGATAACGACATCTGAGTACGATATTTATCTAAACAGTGTTCAGATAAGAGATATATTTGTAACTTCTTGGTTCATTTAGAAATTAACTCAAAGAAATATGTTCATTCAGAAGGACTGAACCAAGAAAAGTGTTCAAACCATGAAGCACTCAACAGTGGAACTGTTCACCTCATTCTCTTAATTAAAAACAAACAAAACCTCCCAACAGCTTTTCATGAAAGGTTTAATTTTATTTGGGGGAAAAAAACTAGTATCTTGAATGAAACTTCTGACCTTATATAGGTAAAATTTTTCCAGAAAGTCAAATAATCTAATGCTTAGGAAGCTCACTTCATTAGACTTGAACTTTTCCTAAAACAAGGGTCATGTTAAGTGTACTGTGACTACTGGCTATTGACTCACGGAGGAACGTCTAACCTTTATCTCAATCTCCCTTGCTGAATATGGCCAAGGGTTTCCCTTTTTACAGCAAAGTGCAAAATTAAAAGCGTGACTCCTACTCAAATCCTTGCCTTATTCATGACATGGTCTGTCTGCCTGGTATACCTGCGCTTTGCGTCAGCAAGGCACTAGCAAGCTCTGAAGGAAGCGTGTGACGTATCCAGCAGAACAGTGGGCTCTGAAGTCCCTCACGCTGCAGCGGAATTGCCGGCATTGTTGCCTTGAAGTAGGTGCACTGGAAACATCAAAAGGGATCTGGATCTCTTTATTAGAGCACAAGCCATAACAAGGTAATTTTTAAAAGAGAGAAAACTCATTTTCATGGGATATGACAGGTAAAGACAAAAACTGGAGGAAAGAGTCTAAAACCACCTACCCTCTCTACCTTCGCAAGCGGCTCCTTTCTTTTAGGCTCTCCTTTCAGCCCAGCCCATAATAACACACTTCAGCAATTTCCTGCATCACAGGAAGTCTGTGCGTGCCCCCCTCCAGGCCCGCCCAGCTGCTCGCAGCAAGAGCCGCTCTCTTCTCCATCTGCCCCATCCTGTCTCATCCAGAGGGCACCGCTCAAAGCAAGGCAAAAACGCATCCACCTCCCAGCTACTCTCGCAGAGGCTTTTACGAGCACATGACATACAGTATCTGTACAGCAAGCAGTAAACAACTTTGGAAAACAATTCTACTATCTGTTACCACCGGTTTTACTCAATAAGCTCAAGCACGTAACCTTCAGCATGGAGTTTGCTTCTGTTCTCCTTGCTTGGAATAGACCCTGGGGGAAAAAATCATGCGGAGAAGACTGTTTCTTGATGTTAGATCAAGGGTAAGGCCAGGGCATTACTCAGATGTTTTGTAATCCTGTATTTGGGGAACAAAATTAACTTGCAGTAGTCATTTGTGTGCCTTATTACACAAGGATTCACAGAGGCAGGCATGTACACCAAAGCTGAAGGACATCAGCTGTTGAGCTCTTTGCTATTAATTATGGTGATATCCCTTTCTCAGACAGCTTTTTTTAAAAAAAAACTTTATTCACTACATCTTCCTAAAGAAACGAAAGAGAATTGTGAATCTCTTTAAAATGCATGAACTTATATAACAATTTTCATACTGGGAAACATTAAAACCTTGAGAAACAGCATTTTTCTAAAGCTGGTAGGTAACAGAAACTAGAAATAGAGCTCTGCCTGCCAGCTAAGCCTAACACCCTGGTTTTCATCACAGACCAGCTTTCCTTTCACTTCATAGTTAGTAACACCTGCTATTAAAAACATGGAAAAAACTAAAGTAACCTTGCTCTGGGACACTCCTGAATTATCTCATTTTTCTGCATCTGAACTTTCACTTGAACGTGTCTTTTGCACTGATCATGCAGTCATATTCATTTTTCTTAATTGGAAGGAAAAGTATGTTTCTAGGCCAAGACCTTGTATGCTAAATCTGTTCAAAGTGAACCTCTAAGGCTCTCCTAAAAAACACTAAAAACAGGAGTTTATAGTAGAAATGCTGACAGAATATATTCTTGCCAGCATAATATAACCTGACTCTAACATAAATGTTTCATGAATTAAAAAAGTTGAAAAAGGCTCCTCTGTTCAGCTTTGTTCTTGAGATGAAAGTGAATTATCTTTTTGTCTTCTACTGACACTTGGATTTTTGTACTGCAGTCTGTGGAAACCTGTAACCACAGGCAGTATTTAAACAGACATGACCATGTGGGATTCTCTCCTCATTAAACTCCTATAAGAGACATCAAACTTCTAACTATACAAGGAGGAAAAAAGGTTTTATAGCAAGCAGATACCTTCCTGTACCTGCTTCTGTAAAGAGACAGAAAAGTCATCTCTAGTTGGAGAGATCACACACAAGCACTGTTCCACCTGCATGGCCATAACAGACCATCCAGGGAGGAGGAGGGAGAAATTTCTTTGCTGCACCCATCACTCCTTTAAAAGAAAATAAATTAAAAAAAAAATCCCTCAAAGATATTGAAATTCTTTTGCTAAAAACAGACCTGTATATTATTCCCCTGGGTGATATTGGCAGATGGCTTCAGTAACAGAAGCTACTGCATCTCAATAAGGATTCATAAGGCAGGTGAACATACATCACCCTGTCAGCACCAAAAAAGACGAATTCGGTAATTGCATTCCTCCAATCCAGCGTAACTCCTGGAGTTTAAATGTTCCAGCGAGGGAAGGATCAGTGGTGCAAAAGCCGGGATGGCCAGGGAAATCCCGTATGCTGAAGTCCGTTAACTGCAGACTTCTCAGCACGGGATATGGCCTTTTCCCCCACAGAATTAGGCAGCCCATTTTTATCGTAACTAGAGTTTACTTTAAATTAACTTGGTATTCCAATACTTTGCAAAACATACCAACTGTTTTCAGGAGAGTAATGTGCGAATGACAGAAACCTAGTAGGACTGTCTAACATATTAAACATTATGAGCTCTATTGCTTTAATGTAAAAAAGATCAGAAAGATTAATTATAAATGAGCAGAAGTTGCTGGTGGAATGTAACTGGAAAAGTTATGAGTGCAGTGAAAGCACAGAAAAGAAATATAAAAGAATTTCTGTTGGCTTTGAAAATGAAATTACATGAAAGCAGAACAAAACAATGAATACATAATTTAATTATATATGAGAAAAAGTGAGCAGGCTACATGGGAAACCCTTTCTTCCTTCCCACTTTTAAAGGTAGAGGGCTTAAAATTTAGGTTTCATGCTTAGAAGGTTTTTACTTTTCCTTTGTTCAGAAGTGAACAGCACCTGGCCTGCAAGAAAGCTACAAAGGGCCTGAGAAGCTGTTCAGTTGTATATAGTTCAGCTTCTGCACACACACAGCTTCTACATCTGAATCTTCCACTCCTGTGCACTCTCTTCAGGGTCCGCAGTCAATTGTGATTCTTCACCTGCTCATCCGATTCTGCTCCTGTAACAAAAGTCTTAAGAAAGCAACAACTGAGCAAAGCAACATGATGCACTATCTTCTGATCTCATCTGAAGATGAGAGGCTGAGTATCAGTCTGCAAGATTTTAGTGTTCTTAAAACCTGAAGCTCAATTTTGGCCCAAATGCCAAACTGCTGCCTTATGTGCATTCATATCAGAACACTGGTTATTTTTCCTAACAAAAGAAAGGAAAAACTAAGTGTTTTTAATTGAAAAAGACAGTATGGAGGCAAAAGCAGGTACATACACGGCTATGATTATTAAATAAGACAAATGAGGTGGCCCAAAAGTTTAACAAAAAAAAAGAAAAAGAGAAAAAGCTGAAGAATTTCTTCCCTTCAAAGAGTCAGTATAAATCAAGAGTAAGCCAATAAGATCAAAGTGATTACTTGTCTGACAGCCATTTGGAGAGTGTTTACTTCTATTGGTATAAATGAATTTGTAAGTGTCCTGCATTCACACTGTGAATTTTATTCTGGCAGTCATTATGCATCAAGTGCATCTCATCCAAATTTAAAATGGCAGATGCACAGAGAAAAATACCAAAATGATAAAAAACAAAAAAGGGCAAACTTAACAGAACATGTCTGCAGTTCTCCTTTGTTAACTTGCAACTGCGGAATGGCACTCTTGAAGTCAGGTTCTCCTTTGATCTCTGTTTTCTCCATTAACCAACAGGAAGGGATTGACTAGTTCCCAAAGTAAGGGTCTTGGCAAAGAAACCAGGATCTGAACGGAAATGGAAAGCACATCACTTGCTTACCATGATCCAGTTTTCCCAACTACTGCCACTTCAGGAGTAACAGTATTGCTGACCTGAGGGACCAAGATCAGAGAAAAGAATCCAGACTATTTGGCTAAGAAACACTGAAGGAGTTATTCATTGGAAAAAGAAGTCACTGAAATAAAAAAAAAAAAAAGAAAAATGAACAGTTTCATTTAAAAAAGTCTTTGGATTTCAAAATTTGGAAAAATAAAAATATCACCAGTGGAAGAGGAGAAAACGCTGAAATAAGCTCTTACAAACACACTGTCCATGGATTCTGTACACCAGATCCTGCATACACTGTCTACATATTCCCCGTGAAAGGAGAAAAAAGGGATTGTAAATGCCTATCAAAAATATTCCTAATCTTCTGCAATTTCAAGTTTAGAATTTTGTGAGTATTCAAAGTCGAATTCACATTGATATTTTCAAAAGAGAGATTTTCTAGAGAAAAGAGAAAGTAAAGCAGGAAGGCCTGGGTAGTCATGGAAATAAGTTACATTTTTTAGTAAGTCTGCTGGACATCTAAGTTTTATTTAGCAATCAAAGCACAAATACTTAATTACTATCTCAGTATCTCAATAATATGATGGCTAACTTCCATTACATTTAGGAACAGGCAAACTTTGCCTCATAAACTTGCATGCTTTATGTGTTATGGGCCTTGCATATTTTTGGCCTCTTGTTTAGCTGAAATAAAGATATCGTGTGAAAAGGCATCATCCTTTTTGTCATTGCCTTACACTACCACAAGGATGTATCACAAAATGCAACAGATCTGGGGGCCTACTGAAGCTAACAACAAAATTATTTCCGGTTTCACTCACAGAATGAGGATACTTGGTAATGCCTTTGCTAGAAAAAAACGTCCACCTGATGTCAAGTTTCATTGCATATGAAATTCCCTATGCCAATAAACATGCTTATGCTCAGACCAAAAGATGTGTAAACATCCTTTCGACTTCTGTCATACAAAGCATTCCCATTGGAAGTACCTTGCTGAATCTCAGTCTAAGGATTACCAATATTACTCTTTCACCATAGCACTGCTCCCATTAGGAACCTGTATTCAGTCTCGGTGGGAAAGGAATTAGGCAAAACATTGATTTTTAAAGTCCCACCTGCTTTATAGAGTTTATTGATCATTTCACAGAAAAATTATTTTAATCATTAAAAATGCACTCTAGTGGTTTAGCTTATTAATATTTCCCAATAAGCTTAATGACTTAAATGAAATAGGAATAAATATATTTTTTAATCCATCAGTACTGGCACTGTACCTCATGACTGGACTTACAGGACTACAGAGTATACAACTATTTATGTCACCTTCAAAGAAGCACATGTAGAGGGCTGAAACCAGAAATTCTTTACTGGGAATATCCCATAACAAAACAAGTATCATAGTAAGTTATAAATACATACATACATATCTACATAAATACATAGTCCTTCATTTGCAAGAAGATGTCAAATAATAAAAATATTGAAAAAAATTATTCCAAAGCAATATGAACACTTTCCCCAAAATGTTTTTTTCTGGTGCTAACAAGGTTACTGGGGGCAGGGGGGATAAAAACATTAGCATCTGAGAAGCAAGAGCTCTTCATCTGTTTTAGCACCGTTTTCCCAAGATGCTCACATCACGGCACAGGATTGTAGAGCTACTGAAGAGAAGTAAAACTCCTGGAAGCCTTTTCAGAGACCTCTTGGTAAAATTACAGCATGATTACATTACCTCTTAAATTAAAAAAAGTTTCTTACAAAGTTCAGCCTAACTGTCAGAGTTGCCAGGATTAGATCTGGGACCAAATGTATTATGACTAAGCTCAATGCTGTATAAATATTAGATCCATTATTCAAACAGCTCACAGGACACCGTGAGCTTGACTTTACATTGACAAAAACTCCCCATGAAATATCTTTCCTGGGATTTCTCCCTAGTAAGGGTTGTGGCACGGGCCCCTATCTGAGCAGAAAGAAAATGTTTTACATTTTACATACAGCAGGTTCCCATTAAAGGAGTTCTATCACGTATGTAGCCTCAGACAAAAGAATTTGGGTTTTGTGAGTTATTAACGGCAGTCTGCTCTGTAATTGTCGGTGAAATAATCTCATTGACACATACAAGTTAGGAAATAGAGGTCTCATTAACAAAGCCTCTAGCCTTTATTAGATCATATAAATAACCAAGAGAGCCTGCAAAAGATCGATTACAGCCTTTAAACGTTTACAGAATCAGTGTTTAATTAAGACAATTTTAATATGCAAATCAAGCCTAATTATCATCATTTGTTAATGTTAGTCTGCCTGGGCTCTAAACAGCTTCAGCTGCAAATATGGTAACAGTATCATATTTTTGCTGCTTTTTTTTCCTAGGAAGAACTGCAGAGGAAACAATCAAGTTGTGCTACCAGTATGTACGAAGGCTTTCAAAACTGCATTTCCATTTACCATTTTGAGATGAAGGTCAAAAAAGTGCTCAGCATAGCATAAAATCTAGCTGAAATGTTATGCATTTCTTCACCCACTATTTTGTAGAGTGCTTTAATTAATGTATTTCCTTCCAAGTAAGTAACCCCTCTGGGAGCTTCTTTTGATGAAAATCTGCCCTTGTTCAATGCAGTGATTGAATAGATACGTTTCTAACACAGACCATTGTCACTCAGAAGCTGATATTGAGACTTTTTTTTTTCTTCCTACCTCCTCCGCCCCGGGAATGGTAGGTAACCCACCTATGCTGAGAAGCCACAGCATTATGGCAAAGCCCCTGGAAATTAAAGTGTGAGGCAAACAAGAGAAGAACACAGCCTTCGGCAAGATGATGGGAGGAGCAGCCGGGGAGGAATAAAAAGCAACAGGGGAGAAAACAAATGTCTGTGTTCTGACTCTTGAAGAAGTAAAATTAAAGCCTCGAAGCCCCCATGAATTTGTTTTGGGAAAGAGGGTGGGGCGGCTGCAACACAATCCTGGTAAAAATCATTCCCTTTTCCCGACACCGCTGCACTCCTGCCACCATGATGAGCTGCACAGATTAAAATGAAGAATGAGAACCACTCACCATTGGGCAGTATTGATTTGTTGTTGAATGCTTACACATTGACAGTGGGGGAAATATGAAATGTTTCTGTTTGCAACATTTTACAACATAGAAGGTCAGTTCTTTATTTTTCTTTGCCATTATGTTTTCTTCCCTCATATTCCCGATGCTTTGGACGCTGTAGCTGCCAAGCCCTCAGCCAGTTGACGGTAAAAGAAAAGCTATCTACTTTTACTTATTCTGTAATATATTTGGTATTTCTAAGTAAATGAAGTACTCATAGTAGGAAAAAAAAAAAAAAACGACATGCAGTTACCATAGGCAATGAGTCTTTCAAGACAGAATGAATAAAAATGTAATAATCAGAGTAGAGATAAAATGTAAGAAACAACTTGAAAAGCCCCCAATTCAAATGGGAGCAGAGATGCCTTCACCCAATGTCTTGACTGACTAGTGGCTGCAAGGACCTCATACAGAAACCACATTTGGGTACAGTGCAGAGCCATGGCTGGGTAGAGATCTGTCAGGCGATCACCTCCCAGCTCCTTTTTGAAAGGTCCCCTGCAGACAGTCTTGGAGAATGGGGTGTGTTCAATAAAACCTGTGCACACTATTGCCGACACAGCAAGTCCACATAGAGGGTAAGCTAGGCTAGGGGACAAATTTGGGCTACGGGACAAACCCCTACTTAGCAAGGGCAGCTAACACCTGTGAACCTGCACGCAATGAAGGATCGAGCTACAGAATACAAAGCTGTTGAAGGGGCTGCTGAGGCAGCTGGCAGGCGCTGAAGCTGGATTTATAGCATGTTCCCACTGTGAGCTGTGCGCAAAGGCACGGGGTTTCTCCACAAACTGCGGGAGCTGCTATCATTTCTGGATGAATATCTGAACCTGAGGAAACCATGAGAATTTGAATTAACCATATATGGAAGGGAGCACCTACAAAGTTTAGTTTTCTAAAGCTCTCTATTAACTGTAGTGAAAAATGTTGACACTTTCTTGCTTATTCTTCTTTAGATAAAATGGCCGGGATTTTCAGAGAGCCTGTGGAGGCTTGAATCTTAGTGGAACTTTGCATAATGAGTGAAACAAGTACATTTGCAGGAAATACCTGCAAACTCAAGAGCAGGGAAGAAATGACTGGAAAATAAATGCAAGCTAGGGTACTTCTAGTGGGCTTAGTGGAGAAGTTTTGTGTTCAGACACAGTACACATACAGTTACACCACTGCGCTCTGAGCCACACCACCAGGACTAGGACAGGGAAGGAAAGAATGGAGGAGCACTTCAGAAGTTCAGTGTATTCAGTCATTTACTATGGTGCTGCAATGCTGCATTGGCTGGTTTTGCCCAGCAGATGTTTTCCTAAAAGGGGAAGTCAACAGCGCTGATGCACTTCATACAGACAGTAAACTGGCAGCAAAGGAAAGTACCAAGACAATACTTGAGCCACTAATTAGCAGCTGAGGGTTCACAGTCATTTTCCAGGTCACCTCCATGCTACTTACTGGGAAATGGTACAATCACGGTCCCTGGAAGTATTAAAAAAATGTGTGGATGTGGTGCTTAGGTACATGGTTTAGCAGTGGGCCAGGCAGTTAGGTTAACAGGTTGGACTCAATGATCTCAGAGGTCCTTTCCAACCTTAACAATTCTATGATTCTATAAGAGACGGTCCTTTCTACCCCAGCTGAAACTTCCCAGGCCTTGGGAAGTGCTGTGCCCCAGCATACCTGCTCCAGTTTCCCATCCAGTTGCACACAAAACCAGCTTCTTCTGAGGAAGATTCTCTTATGGAACAGGTGGTTATGCTGTCCATAAATATTATTTCATGTTCACAAGTCTAACCTTGCTATCCATATTAAAAATACATGAAATACATTTTATGTTTGACACATTGTGTGGTCTCATTATGCATACAAATGTCCATTCACTTTTGTATCCTGCTACAGTCTTGGCCTTAGTGTCTCAAACCTGCCTGCAGCTCCAGTGATGGAAAGTTAAAAACATTCCCAAACTCCCTCCTATGTCTCTGAGTGTTGTCATGTGCACTCAGCAAGATGAAAGAGTACCTGAGTCGGACACAGATCTGATAACTTCCTAAGATATATAGACATATCTCAGAAAGCAGATATTACTGTCAAAAAACAGAGAGTTTTAAAAATTAATTAAAAAAAAATTATCTGCATTAGACATGCACATCAACAATCCTGCTCCATAACAACGTTCAGGCATCTACCAAATTAAATGATACTTCTTATGTAGTGATCCAACATCCAAATTTCAAGAACATTGTTATAAGAACTGTCATAAATAAAAAGTACTACTTACACATCATTTTACACCCTGGAACAGATTGACCCTCTGTTGAAGTCTCACTCTCCAATAAGAATGGAATTAGTGCCCATTTTACAATGTGGAGAAAAGGAAGTACGCTGGCATACATGGCTGAAAGCTGCGGGAGGAATCCTGACATGTTTAAGCAGAGCAGGGCAAAACAAAATTTCATTCCATTTCTCAGATACAGTGAGCACTCAGCATGACTCTTGGCCTATTACATATGCTTTGCAGGTCAAAATTTTCAACCACATGATTTCGAATACAACTAAAAGTTTGTCTTTTCAGAATACATCATTATATTTTTTTTAAATGAGAAATGACTGCCATTTAATTTTTTTTTAAAAAATGCTTTCAGTGTGATTTGATTATAAAGCCTCAACAAATATAAAACATTCTTTTCTTTTTTGCTTATTCTCCTTTCCTGTCTCCTTCATCACTAGGGACAGTGTAAGAGTTATTCCTAGAGCTGAGAAGTACAGCTTTTTCATTAATTTTATTGGCTTTGTAATTTTTCAGTTTAAGCCAGATCTTTCCTGATTATTGAGAGCAAGACAAGAAAGGATATTTTTTTAATTTAGAAAAAATATACATTTAACAAAAAGAAGCTCAAAAGGAAAACACATGAAGCGCTTTAAATGCAAATGACCTGTAACTTGCATTCCATTTCAGCAAATTTTCAAATAAAATTTTAAAATCTGAAGCAAAGCCCTTTGGTTTTGTTTGCAGCTAGCTCTGCCGGGCTTGTGTCCTTCTCACCCTGATTCCCCGCAGGGAATTAGCAGGAAGCAGGATGCCCTGGGCTCCCCCTCCAGCCAGCGGAGGCTTCACAGCAGCACAGGCTGGCCCGGGTTTGTGATCCCTGATGCAGCAGGGCTCTGCCCTTTGTGTGAGCCGTGCTGCTGTACAGCAGGGTCACTGCAATGACATGGCAGAGCTAGTGTCTGAGCTCAAAAATAAATTCATGCCCTTGCATGTCTTCAAGCCACACACGGAGCGCCTCTTATCCACAGTAAGAATATATGGCCAGAATAGCCTCTGAGGTCTCATCAGGATGTATATCTACCCACTGTACAAGACAAGATGGCACAAGAAGCATTGCGCTATGAGATATCATGTTATGTTCATTTTCTCTTCAGTGAACTGAACTGCAAATAAATGACTCAGAAACCAGCGTGAAATGAGGACATATCACCAACGGGGTTTTATAAACATTATTTGTTGGAAGAAGTAACTCTCTTAACAATATATGACCCATGACTAATTTCAGGGGGTCAAGGTGATCTTTGCCCTCCTCTGTGTAGAGTATTATTCTTCCCTAAAGAAGTTCAGAGGTTAATGAATAAAGTGTCAGCAAAGAAGAAATGAGACTAAGCAAGAAAATGCTCGTTCTTGGGCTCTGCTATAAATAATGCTCTCATTAAAATTCTGCCTTGGAAGAAAGGCAAGTCCATTAGTCTAGGAGCTAATTTTTACTGGCTTCTTAGATGTATGCATATTAAAAATTCAGCTTTTATAATTGCCAGCCATCAACCACCTAGTCAGTGCTGTTCTTGGAGTTTTTAATTATTTACTTCATTTGCATAGACACTCCAATTTATGATCAACCATTTAGTTATCAAGGGACAGTTTTAGTAATTCCCCCTTTACATTTTTATTTATTCCTTTTGTATCCCTAGCAGGAATGCTGAGAGGGCCTTGCTCGAGTTGTGCGGCTGTGGGACATGCCCACCCCGGCACCTGCAGCCTGTCGCTGTGACGCTGTGCTTCTCCGCACCCTCTCTGCCCTGGGCCAGGGCAGCATGTATGGTGCAGCTACGCGGCATCTGCTAAATGCCCGCATCCCACCTCAGAAAGCCATAGCAGGGTGCAAGGACAGTGCTCCTACCCAATACCTTAACCTCCTCCTCCTCCTCGGAGGCTGAAGGCCCTTGCCTGGCACCTTGGCCTCAAGAGGAGGGACAAGCTCACACTTGGGAACGTGCTGCCTCTTTGCAATGAGTGCTCTGGCACTTTGCCCCAAAGCTGTTCTCCTCTGGGTTTTCAGTTTGGGGCTGTTTTCTCCTCCTCTCACAACCTTGCTCTGTTGCCTGAGGATACTACTGCTGCGAAATCTCCAGTACTTCCCTTCCTCATTACAAACAGGTCCCAGCCTTTTCTGTTCATACTTCTAAGCAGACAGCACACATTTCTTCTCAAAACACTGTCTGCCCAGCTCCTCGGACACACAAAACAGAGAAAACATAAGAGGACACAGGCTTTGAACAGAAAGAGTCCTGCAGTCGCACAGGAGCATGCCTGTCCCACCACTCCCCCGCAAGCAGATGCTCTGGGCAGCCAGGCTGCACGACCACCAACTAATACACTCTTCAGCTGGACATCGACCCCCTGGGCACCACCTGCCCAGAGGCAGCAGTGAATCTTGAAAAGTCACCCAAATTTTTGTTCAATTTTAAAAACAACTAAATTATCGAACAAAAGATGTGTTGTCTGTCTTGAGCGTTCAACGGCAGGCTCCAGCAACAATGGGATAGATTGATTTGTAATCCCTGGTATCATTGTGCTCCTCCCCGGGTACCATCTCTGATGGCATTTTGCAGATAGGATACCAGACAGCAAATGTGAAGGGAGCAAAGCAGCCTTGCCTGGCAGGAAGGGAATTGATTACCAATCCCTCTTTTTGCCAGGCAGAATTTCTTTGCTGCAATTCATACTTTTCAATGGGCTGTCTACAGACAGCCTCCAGATGGCTTTAGGGGGAAGTGAGGGCAATGACACTAGAGATTACAAATCAATCACTATTATAGAGCCTTTTATTTGGTAGAAGCTTCTCTCGGGGCATGATCTGGGCTCACATTACAGGGGCTCGTCCCTTACACAAGCAGAAAACAGATATCAAAAATATATAATGCATCCTGATTTTTTGTTTGCTGTTTCCTTCCCTTAAGCTCTTTTATGCCCTCTTTTCCTGCTGACACCACTGCTTTCTCTTCTTTCACTGCTTTTACTTCCATCTTTTTTAGTACATATTTCTCATTTATACTTGATTTTATCCTTCTATCATCTTTCTCACTGCTAACCTACTCCATCCATAGTTACCCTATATGGAAGTAAAACATGATCTTCCTACTCTACGCTGTCGTCTCCCCTTTCTTTCACACCCAGATCCCTCTTCTCAAAAAATGGGACAGTAATGCTGACAGAGAATGGAGCAAGGTCTACCTAATTTCTATTGTCTCGAAGCCATCTCATATATCATTCTGACTGCTTTTGCTCACAGCAGTATGTCGGGTTTAGTATGGCAGGATCCACACAATAAGGAGAGAAGGTAACAGAGAGTCTGGCGAAAGATGATTGTAGCCCCTCAGCCGCAACATAAAACATCCAGAGAAAGCTCTCCATACGTCAGGGTATACCCACACCGCTAAGCACTGAAGCCATGGCTGCCATATGCGACACTTCTCATCAGTGCATTAATTTTGTAAGGTAGATCATGGGTGGAGTCCAATCCAGCCAGAAGAAATCAGAATATACAGTTATTCCAGAGCTTTCACGTGAGAATGGTCCTGAACACCCAGCACGCAAGTCTGATTTTACTCACTTTTATGCTTTCTTTCATGTCTTAATTCATGTCCTCTTATCAATAGAAGTGTTGTCAACTGGAACAAGTGAGGTAGGTGTCGACAGTATGTTTGTTGGGGGGAAATAAAGACTTCTTAAACAATAAACCTGATCAAGATACAGGTCAGTTTAAGTAAATCAACTGGCATGCATTTGGTAAAATAAGTATCAGAGATGTTGAAAATCACCTTTTAAAAAGCTTTGGCTTACGGAGTCAAAACAACAGAGGTTTTATCCATGTATTGATACACAGAAAGTTTTCAAACTATTGCCTTTTCATCCTAATCCAGGTAGGAAGTTTTCCCAAAATCTCAGAAACATGTTTGATTATTAAAAAGCCACTTCCTCCCAGGAAGGATGTCACTTTGTTATTGTTCAGAGATCCAAAATTAGGGTAGAAAACTTGGATACACCTCTCTCAGAATGAGCATTTTCCCTGCATGAAACATCCACTATGAATTTTCAAGTACACTTGCTATCTCAAGTGACACTTCTGAGCTATGACACCACTACTGTAAGGCAGACTATGCAACTCAGTTCAAGTCAGTCATGTTCTACCATCAGATGAATTACCAGAGCCAGAGAGTAGCGCTTCTGTAACACAAGAGCACAAAGCAGTGGGCTAAAGACTGCAGAGGAAACACCTTCCAGCAGGGTATGAATGTGCCATGAAAACAGCATGGCTTATACAGCAAAGAGTGAAGCCGAGATTTGATGTGTCTTGCTAAAGAAATCAGCGCTGTGTCCCTTCACACCTCATTCAAACTCTTGAGAAACACAGTGAGATGGAGGATGTGTTTTTTACTTACGTTTGTTCCATTTTGGTGTATCTCCAGTTGCACAGTATTATGCGGAAGTCAAGAAGTGAAAAGATAAAAAAAAAAGCCTGCATGACTCATTTTACGCATCTAATACAAGATAGGGGGATCCAAATTTCTATTTATGATAAATTTTTTGACAGTATCAATTCTGGTCAGACATACTGGGGCTCCCGAGGTCTTCAGCAGCAGAGCAGCTCTTTTGCACAGCCCATGCCAGGACTGCAGACTCCAATGTCTGTGCTCTGCCCACCTCAGCAGCTCTTTCAGAGGTGCCGAAACCCCCTTGCTCCCTCCCGGAGGATGAAGAAAATTTTCACTGGGACGCTGCCTAGCATATAAGAGAAGCTTGTAAAATAAAGATGTTTCCACAGAAATATTTGGGTCAATCGGCATTTTATGATTAAATTCTCTTTCATCAGATCATTTTCAAACAATATTAAGAGAGATTTTGTGTTTAGGTTTGTAACACATCCTTAATCTCTATCATTATTTGGAAAACTATATACAACAATAATTGTGTTTACTATATTGATTCAAATATTGGAAGTCTTGAGATTTTGACAAAATATTTCTTTCTGACAGCTGAATATTGCTGAAAACATAGCAGGCAATTATTTTAATACATTCTTACTGCACATTACTTTAGAAAATTGTTCTAAATCGCTAAAGACAGAACCAATTTATCTAAACAGAATTATTTAATACCAGTATGGATTAGCATTACATAGTCAGGTAGGCAGAAACTATGGATAGAAACTGCAACTCTTTTTCCATTTCTTGTCTTAAATTAAGAAGAAGAGGGCTGCTCTAGAACAAGTCAAAACATTGAATTTTACACCAGAAAGAACATGTCCTCCTTCAAAATCTCTGATAATTTGGTGATGCCTATAGAGCAATTTGGTGATATTCAGAAAGCTTATATTATTAGACGCTATTTGCAATCCATGTTACCTGCACGTGAAGGCTTGATCATTTCCTCTAAGCTCATATACACAAGGGAAGAAGATTTCTAAAAAAAGACAACAATTTTTTGTTTTTTTTTGTCTGCAAATGCTGGCAGTAAGCCACTGTTTTTCTGAATCTGTAATTTTTATGCCTCTATGTTAGGCAGATGTTTATCTAAATCATTTAAATCTCTGTCTTTTCTGTTTTAGATACATTTAGTATTAAGGGATGCTCCCTGAGTAACAGCATACATTAAAAGTTAATTAAGAGGAAGTTAAAGGAGAAGGAAAGTAATTACTTTTTTCATACCCTCAACAGACATTTATTTCATTTTGGCAGGTTAAAAATGAGAAAATTTGAAATAAAGGTATGAAAATTGGCAATACATATTTTTAGGGAAAAGCGTTATTATCCATTTCCTTACATGCTAATTAGGAAATGCAATCCACTTGCTAATGTTGAGTGAGACTAGTAAGCAATATAAGTTGCTTCATTAATTTAATAACCAAACTTTTCAAAATCAGTACGTCTAAGTCAAATAGCAGGCAGTTATGGGCTGTCATCACAAAACCAAGCCATTTCTGAACATTACACTAGTAGACACTATTTCCTGGGTTTTTAGTTATTATGCAGTGGCGAATAATAACGTCTTTGGCATTTTAGGTTTAATACAACTATTTACTCTTGACTACTAATTAATGTTTCTGAGAGAGCAAAACATATCTAGAAAAATGTGTGCACACATACTCCCCCTGCACTCGTAGATACATACTTTTTAACTTGCAGATATGCATTCAACAACTGTTTAACTTTCATTTATAGCAAGTCACACTCTACTGGAAACACTAGGATCGAAATTAAAAATAAAATCTTGATAACAATATGTGCATTTTTCCTCCAGAGAAAGAGTATTTTCTGGTTTTAAAACAAAAAACACCTAAAGTAATAACAAAAGAACGTCACAAAGAAAAAAAAAAATCAGTCTTAGCCACAGCAAAGCTGCTCTATTTAAAGTAGGACAAGTATTCTTCTAAAATAAAGCCCTCAAGCTCCAAAGATGTTATGTGCCCTGATGTCAGGTCTCAGAAAGGCTGCACTGGAGAGGAGTGCATGCGTGCCCTTAAGGCTGATCAGCTGCAGGGTGTCCTCAGCCAGCCCTGGAAAGGCAGTCCCCCCATGGGGGAATGTCACCCCTCTCCCTGCCTATGCTCAATTGAATCCAGCTGAACTTCATCATCATGGGTCATGTCTGCTGCCATCGGTGGCAGGGGGGAATTTGAGACATTAGGCTCTGCATTATTGAAAGAGGAACTGACAAAGGGCTGATTTTTAATAACATGATTAAAAGAGAACCAAAAATGGGAATACTCTGCAAATCCATAGTAGATCTTGCAAAATCCATTTTCCAGATTTGGAAAGGAAAGATTTTAGAAGGAACTAAATTCACAAAAACCCTGCCCCTAAACCAAAATTATTCAAATATGTTACACAGCTTTTCCTAGGATAAAACTGTGCGGTTTTTTTGTTTTTTTTTTTTTTTTCTCAAAGTATCTTGCATTTCCTATCCTATTTTCTATGAACTTGACATTTTTTGCAATTCAAATTATACTCACTACAAATATGACTGAATCCTATTAACACACTAACTGTGGAAAGTAAGATACTTGGGCCCCAAGTTTCTTACATGAAAACGTCTGACTTTAAGTTATCCCATAGCCCTTCTCTGTGATGGTGGCACTGCAGGAGAGCCACAGAGACGATTTGGGGGTTGGTGGGAGAACTTGCCTGACAAGGCACGTTCATGAGGTCTCCCAAGTGCTGCAGAGCCAGTGAGGGCAGGTTTCTCCATTTCTTACTTAGCCAAAGGAGAGAGCACAATGGCCAGGACCAACACAGTTAGGATCATGGTTAAAATATAAACTGTGTGACTGTATGCAAGTTTTCACTAAACATGGAAGGAAAACAAAACAAAAATTACAGAAGTCTGTAATTGTCACAATTGTAAAGATAAAATTCAAAATAAATGGCAAGTAGAGCTAACACAAGGGCATTTGTCAAGAGGTTGCATACTTCCTGAGGCACAGGCTTTGAGACAGGTGGACATGCTACCTGCATTTCCAAAAAGCATTGAGTTCCAGCCTCAACTTTCTAGGGTTCCATCTCAACTAGTAAAACCAGTTGCATGCCGTTACTGGATGGGGCTGGAAAGGGGACTGGGTTTGGCAGCAGGATTGGGGTAGATCTTGGGAGTGCAACGTGCAGAGGGTCCCACCTGGCCTTACTTTAGTCCTCGCCATTCCTGCTCTTCTGTGGCTTCTTGCTAAAGCAACTCTTTGTTGCTTTTGCACAAACCTAATAGAAAATAGGAGAGATTTCAGTAAAAGGAGGACTGTGGCACAGTCATATCACCATGCATTACCGAGTACCTCCTTTCCCATGCTGAGCTGAGCTTGTTCACAGTGGAAAATTGGACCATTGGTATTTATTCTAGTCACCAACAGGGGAAGATTACGCACAAAGGCTTTGTCACATTGCTAAATTTTGCATCTTGCCTATCAGTTTTGTCCCAGTGTTTCCAATCTGTGCGTGATAAATGGCTTCTTTTTGAAAGATTATTGCTTCTCTATAAAACGTTTTTGAGGAGAGAGAGAGGGGGGAAAGAAACAATCAGCTGAGTAAGGGACTGGCATGTAAAATACTATCATTTGCAAAACACTGGCCCGAAACCTACTTGGAGGCAGAGAAGCTGGGCTTGAGCCACAAAAGAGGAAAAACAAGAATGCAATAATTACATATTTATTTTTAGAGAAAATGAAAAGCTAAATAAACTATAAAACCAGTGTTTACTGGTAAATCCTTTGTGTCCTGAAAACCACGCTGAGTGATGCAGGAACAGTCAGTTCTCAGGGGATCAACTGGTGGTACCTTATTGGCAGCGTTTTGTTCCTCCTGTGTTGGTGCCAGGACACTTTAGGTCCTGAAACAATTAATTTTAGTAGTGCTGCAGCAAACAATTGCCAGAAATCTGAACTTGAGAGACAACAACGCTGCTGAAGCTTGTTTTTCTGCCCTAGCTCTGAAATCACCTCACAATCAAAAGGGGCTCCGAGATTGCGCTCCTGAAAAGAAGCTGACGGAGCTCAGTCTGCCGGGAAAGCGGGACACAAAGCATCCAAACATAGCATTTGTGAAGGGATTAGTGCACTCATGATTGGATTTGGCATGGGATAGTGTGTGTGACTGGGATTTATGGTAGGGATGAGGAACGGCGTGCTGACTGCTTTGATAAATGTGCATCCTGTGTATGCCTAATTGTTCTAAGAAAACAAAGGAGATACCGTTAAACACAGGAGGAGAAAACACGCAGAGGGAATTCTGTAAGCGATCCCACAGCACCCTGAGGAGGAGCTTGCCACCAAATGAAGAGTCTGGGCAAAAGTTATGATGCAAGAAAACCTGGCTGTTAACTAGAATGACACAGCAATTCACACCACTGATCGGAACACCGTCCTGTTGTTAGGGAAGTCCAGACCAGCACGGTGACAGAGACAGATCTCTTTTAGTTGCTTCACATAAATACAGCATGTAATTAGCACTGCCTTGTATTCATTGCTGCAGAGTTGGGACGCTTGGGGTTCTCAGGGTACCAGCACAGACAGTTCTCCACAAAGTGAGTCACTACTAGTTTTGACAATTTAATGAGTACAATGCCATCACATTACCTTGTCTGAAAGACAACAAAAGAACATGCACTCCCAGTTCTATAGGCAATATGAAATCTCATCAGGGTAGTCTACTGGAGCAATTTTAAATAGAACTGTAAAACACAAATTAGGTGCTGCCTCATTACTTCTCCTCTGCAATAGCCCATGCTAATGTCTCCCCACGTCCACATCAGTAGTGTGCAACACCTGAAGCTCCTTCTCAGGACAACAATTTTTCATTCCACCTGCACCATTTTAGCAACTAGGTCTATCTCTCATTTCCATCAATTTAATCCTTTCTACAGAATAACCCAAAAGACATGAGTGGAGAAAAAGATTCCAGAAAGAGAGAACTGAATATATTTGTATTTTAGGACTTTAGCTGAATCATCTTTAGATTATTAGTACAGCACACTGTGAGATCGCAAGGCTCCTTCTTACTTTTTAATGTGTTTTTTTCACACGCTATGCTGCAGTCTACATCAACAAGAAAGGATGAAAGGGTAGATGGAAAAGAGGTGAAGTGATACGCCTGCTACTCATAAGCAAATTCCTGGCTGCGTGAGGAAGAGAAGCATCATCTCCCAAATTTCATATCAGTTTCATATTAGACTGACCATGCCGCCTTTTAAAATAAAATGTCCTCAACTATTTATCATGCTTATAAATGTGGAAGCTGAATTCAATTATAATCAAAGACTTGGATTTTGGCCTTGGATCATAAAATGTGAACAACACCTCTCCATGCTGTTGCCTTGGGGGTATCAGAGCATAAAACTGTTTTAAACCTGTGTCTGCCTGGCAGTTCTCTGTACATTAAATATGTTACTACAAAAATTCTATCATATGGGAAATGTTTGAAATATGAATTACCACTGCAAACTTTGCCTATCCATCGACGCTGCATGGGGCATCCTACTCAATCCCCATTTGACAGCCTACAGCTTTTCCTTCAAAACTAGGACCCTCAACTATTTTGCAGACGACATTTAAAATTGACTACTTAAGCTTTCTTGAAGCAGCAAGAAAATATTTTTTAAGCAAATATCTTGCAAGCTCTGAAAATCCAGTTTTTTGAACACACAGCTCAAGTCACCCCAAAGGCCTGCCTGTTTTTCAGTTCAAGCCGTTTCCCAGACAGCATCTCTTTTGCTACTACAAGGATGTGTGAATGGGCAGTCTAAAGAAGCCACCCACTGAGGCTGTGGGGAACCAGAATGGGAATAAATCTGTACACAAGCAGTAGCGGTTAGACGGGAGTAATCTATACAAAGCAACAGATTGATTCACCACCACCATTTTGATTCAGCATTTACCAAACTAGAAAGCTATTTATTGAAAATATGTTACTTCACAACGTTATTGTTAGTAGAAAGGAAATTAATTTGTAAGGTTTGGGGTTTGGTTTTTTTTAATAGATTTTTTTGAGAATGCATAGCCACAGTCACCATGTCATCAGACTTCTGAAACTTAAGTTCTTACAGCTATGTCTGGGAAGGGACAGTGGAATACATGGTTTGATGTAAGAGCTCATGCTTGGAGTAGAGAGTCTAGTGTAATCTTTGAACTTGAAAAGTAAAAACCCGTCATAGCATATTGTGTGTAGACAAGTGTGTCCAGATGCCTTACTCCAACTTGACAGAACAGCAGCTCTGTACTTAGTAGCACATAAAAACAGCTCGTGGAGAATCCAGATAAAAGGAAAGATAACAAACTGCCCACTCCTTTTCTTCAGCATAACATGGCAGAGCATTGCAGGTGTGCAGGTGGAGAGGCGGACACGCTGATCCACTAAGAGGACCTTTCATAAGAAGTTCACATCTATAATCTGCTTTCCTCAATTAATATGTGAGGAAAGAAGATTCCACAATTCATTGTGGAAAGGAAAAAGAGTATTTAAGATGCAATGCCTTTAGCTTAACAGACTAACAGATTTATCTATCTCTCATACAACCTGAACAGCATAGTAATTTTTCCCCCCACTGCCTCATCAAGAGTAGGATTTGGTTCTGAGCAAATGCGTTGAAGCAGAATCTAACTGCAGCAAGCACAACAATTACTATCTAGAGAAAGTATTTACAGTTGCTGTGCACAGTAACTATTCATGGGAGCTCAGTTCTCCAAATGTCTATAAAGCTCACTGTATTAGACGACTTCCAGGTACCCCTGCTGTGTATTTCTTTGATGAACATGCTTATCTGGATTCTGTCTCCCATGGTGTAATGAATTTCCCTGTGCACAGGAATACACATGTTCTACAGGCACAGAAGGTGCTGAATATGGCAGGTGTTTGCTAAGCAAATTTCCACATCCATGCTTCAAAGTTTGGCTTAGTTTCCGATTAGCTTGTGTGTGCAAGCAGTATGGTGATATTGAACTACATTTATAACAGGCTCCAGAACAGGCTGTCTTCATTCCTGTGAACTATTGTACCAATTAGCTACTTTTGCAGTGATATGTGAGCTAGACATTTTATAGCGAAAGATCTGTGGCAGAGGGTAAAGTATTTGTAATAGAGCTTTCATCTCAAATGTGTTTCCTTCCCTGGCTCGTCAGGACATGATAGCTAAATTTCAGAGATGATGCAAAAGCTGTGACTGATTTTACTTCATACAACATTATGAGCACCTTGTGAAGAGCTCACAGTACAGAATACAATCAGTACGAAATTCAGTAGTTCTCCATTCAGGGGAAGGCCAACAGTGCCTGGCTGTGTACCTTGCTTATGAGTGACTATTTTTTGCTCGTAGATTCCAAACTTTCTATCAGTTCTTAAATCCTCCGGTGTCACCTCTCACTTCTGCTCTGTCAAAAGCAACAGTGTTAAGTGGTCTTTTGAAAATTTTCTGGCAAACAGCTTTGTGCTTTCCTCCCTGCTACCTTTCACACCTATAAATATCCATGGGCCAACTTGACTGACCTCTAAAAATTTCCCCTTACTTCTCATGCTTATAAAAAAGTTGCTAATAAGTGGTTTGTGTAGTACAAAGCATTGTTTATGATGTTAAATAATAATGTAATGGTTTCACTGAAATTTTGTGCTTTCTTTGGCTGAAGCTTCTGGCTTCTGCCTTGGTTATCAGCTGTCCAGAGGAGAAGCATGCTAAGGCTATGTACCTTCTACCGCTCTTCACACAATGGAAGCCTGGTCTGGGAAGAGAGGTGTTAATATAATATCAACTACATAAACTTAGCTATTATTTTTAATTAATTTAGGTATTGTGTGGCCAGTGGTAATCTGGTAGGAACATTATTAGACACATACACACACTAAATTGCTTTTTTACTAATGACTCATTTGTTTTATTCTTGCCTCTTTCAAAAAAGCGATTAAGTTGAAAATGACCTTTTGAAGATTGTACTTGTGGACTGATCTTTTCATTTTTAATTACTTACTTTGCTTTAATTGTTACATTAGGAACTATTAAGAAAGCAGCCAGCTTCATAATCAATAATTTAATTAGAGTTTTAGGACCAAGAAGTCAATGCAAATGTTATTCTGCAGTCGGGCCTTTCCCAAAGCCTTTGAAAGAACTTTACTCCCATTTTGTTTCAAAGTGACACTGGTGACATAAAAATTAAATTCATACTTACTGCAATATATCATGCACACATATTACAGATATACACAGGCAGCTGGTAAGAAGTTCAGATTCAGGTCAATCTATTTGCTGCCCAGTCAGGAATACAGCCTGCTTCTCTCACTTCATTTCTAAATAATCAGTGACACAGCCAAATGCCATTACACTGCACACTCCGACAGAACCCGCTCCCTGTACGGCACACCAGGAGCAGTGCTATCTAAGTGCTTACTGAAATCTATAGTCAGACTTTTCCCCTGGCTAGAACTTCAAATATTTTAAATTTATCTATTTATAGCTCTTTAATTACTACTAATATTCTAAGGTAACCAGCAGTGGCAACTGAAAACTGGTCCACTCTACTTTTACAATTGATGAAATCTGATTCAATCAGTAGTGAATTAATACCCTGCTCCGTTCCACTGTTGCCTCTCTGCCTGCCCTTGCAAGTTTACAACACATCAGCATCAGTGATACATCACAGGGAGCTGTCAGTGGAGCTGTGCATTGCATGGCCTGCTGCCTGGAATATGGATGTCCCTCATTTGTAATTATAGGCATGTGCTTCACGTGACTACATGACTCCAAAATGCCTTGCCCAGAAGCAACCCCCTAGCTGGTAAGGCATGAGTAAATAGAAAGTAGTGCACAGACACACACAGTCAAAAGAACCTCCCCATCACCCATCATTAGACTAGGGGCAACCATCCTGGGGAAAGCGAGGGAAACACAGCACACGGATGAAAGAGAGCCTTGAACAGAACAGAAGCATTGGTGAAAGGCACAAAAGCTTGCAGAGGGGAAGGGTGGCTGCAGTGACCTGCTAGGAGGGAGGGAGGCAGGCAGGCAATCAGGTGTGCTGGAAGGTTTGTGAGCTTGGCAGTGAACAGGACTTCAAAGGCGGGTACACCTATAGCATGCCAGGGAAGGATCAGAGGACTGCTCTGACCATGGGAAAGGCACCAAGACTTGCTCAAAGATACATAGCAAGTTAAAACCAGGCCAGGCTGCACTACAAGAAGCCTTGCCTGAAGGGTGCGATGGCACTTCTAGCTACAGGAGGAACCTCAGGCAGAGTCCCCGGGGAAACCACGACTGTACAGGAACGGAAGCAACAGGCTGCCCACGACCCTGTTGCTCTCTTCTCTAGTAGCAGCTTAAATGACTTTGAATACCATGATGAAAAGCTGTTACTTTAACTGAGTAACTATATCACTGGCAAGATAAAGCCATTTATACATTTTACATGAATTAGGAGTCAAGCTGGATATTAAGCTTTAACATACAGAACTGTCTTGTCTTCTCAAAGACTTCTCCTTGAAGTAAGAATGCAGCTTTTATACGTTGTGGAGATAAGGCAGAGGAAGATAACGTGTTAAAAGGGGCTGCCTTCCCACTGGCAAAAGGACTCTGACATCCAGTGGACAGGGCCAGGCATGTCAATGAACAGGAACAGCTTAATAAAACAATAATTATAACCTCTTAAGAGCCACTAATTCACCTGGAGCTTTGCAGAACAAGGTAACTTGTCTGATCTAAAATGTTTAGAGTCTAATTTAAACCTAGTTTAACAGGGAAAAAAGCCCATGAGATCAACTGATTATACAGTTTGTTAAACTTCAGGTTTAATGATTTGATTCGGGAGCTAAGTCAGGGAGGAAAGAAAAAGGAGGGACAAGTCAGTAATGGCAGGCCAAATGAAAGACCTGTCATAGTTTCAGTCTGAGGGTTATTCTTGGGACAACAGCCCAATACAGTTTGAAGGGTAATGCTTTTCCTGCCTTGAAGGAAGAAAAAAAGTCTCTAGGAAAGCATCCCAAATAGATTTAACATAAACCTCTTCAAGTTTTGCTTTTGTCTTTCATGATATTACTTCTTGGAGAAAACCTAATCTGTATTCATAGCTATTTGTTCTTGATTTCGTATTATACTGTGACACATAAATTCCTTTTCATATTAAGACAGGGAGTTTTAAAATATGAACCCATTATTTACAAATGCGTAGAACAGAATCAGGAACACAAAATTTGTTACACTTCATGCCAGGAACCGGACTTATCCTTGCATGTCCCTTATTTACAGCAAAATAATTCAATTACACTAAGAGATTCAAAGTTAGCATGGAAGAACTCTTCATCTCCCATACTGACGACTTCAATCTTTGACCTACTTTTGAAGGGGATTGACTTGAACCATAAACTGCCTGTCAAAGATTTTTTTTAAACTACCCATCCTGTCTATCCACTCAGCTCTTGAATTCATTCCTCGGGAGTTCAAAAGGGTTCAAATAAAACTGACAAATCCAATACCCTGAGGATATTCTGACTGATAATTTTGTGTCTAAGGTGTTTACTCGGGGATAAATCAACCGGACTAGGCCAAAAAATGTAAAAACAACCAGATCGGCTTTCAAAATAACTCCCTTTGGCTGCTCTGTGCCTGTCTCATATGCCTGATCCTTAAATACTCTGACATTTTTCCCGAATTTGCCTCTTGAATGCCCACTCCAGATGAACACAGGCATAAAAGCCCCCACCACAGATAGGCAGCATCCCTACAAAGATCTTTAAAGCTACTGACAAAAAAGTTCTGACAAAATCCATGTTGAAAACCAAGTAGTCTAAAAGATATTTTATATTTCACTGGAAGAAACAAAAAGAGAACAGGTTATTTTAGGGAATTACTAATTTGAAAATTACTAAATTCTGACAAAATCAACACTGAAAAATAAGTGGTCTAAAAGATAATTTCATTAAAAGAAAGTTATCTAAGGAAATTACTAGTTTGGAACAATTCCACTGACTTTAATCAAGTTAACTAGCTTTCAGGCACAATCCAGTTGCAACAGGAACCACAGCAGGGTTGTCCCATGCCACAGACCTCCCACAGCGGGGGAAGATGGGCTGTATTGTGAAGGAAAAAACTGCCAGACTGGAGCTTAGATCAGCATCGTTGTAATTATTCTACATCCATATGAAACACATAAGCAGCTAAGCCCTCATCATTAAAATGCCGCACCGCAGCTGGCAAATTTAGCAGAGAGCTCAAAAACTGGTGTACATATTTATTCTCCGGTAGGACACAGTGTGAAAAGCCCTTTTAAATAGCCACTGTCCTTAAATGATCTGTATGCCTTAAATCAGATGCCTTTTACAAGGCTGCAAAAATGCAAATTACACCGCCTCAAATTCTAGGGGATTTGCTCTTGCTATTTCTTTGAACTGACAGACAGATCATTTCAGGATCTAAAAGTCTGTGAGGTAGATCATGAAAAGCCAAGAAAGAAAAAGGCCCAGGCGGTATCTTACCACTGCCACCTGTAACCGCTCTGTAGAACAAGGGTGGCGGGGTTGCTCTGGACCACAGGACAGCTGGCGCCTGACAGCAGGGCTGAGCACCCACTGCCACTTCTCCTACCAGATGGGGCATTCATTTGGGTTTCCCTGCTGTTGCCCAGAGACCTAATTACATGGAAACTTAAACTCTGCCATACCTTGGCTAGCATTCAAAAGCCATCATCAGAAAATGATAAGCAGACATCATGAGTACAGAAGCCTCAATTTATTAGGAAATAACGATTTAAAAAGGGCTGTACATAAGACCCTTCTTTATCCAATGCCACATTTAAAGAAAAAAACCCTGCCCTAATGGAACACCCAGCTGCCTCTCACTCTTTTCACTGACTACTACTTCCTAATGTCTTTCGCTGAGGGTCACATGGCCCTATAAGTCCAGCCTGCCCTACTATATAAAGTGTGGTTGTATCACACTCATGAACCATTTCCAAGGGCTAAGAGAGAACCAATTTCTTCACACCCATGAAGAGATACCCCTGCATGAGCCTGAAAGGAGGCTCTGCCTGGATTTCCACTCCCTTCCCTCGCTTTGGGGCAGGGGGAAACTTCACAGCAGTCTTTGAGGAGTATGATGGCCACAGCCAGGTTCTGGCTCGATAAGAACGAGTTACCATTGCTGGGGGCTATTTGCTGCTGTTAAGGCAGGATTTTGGACAATCTCATTCTGTTTTTTCCTTTTTCCTCTGAGATTGGTGCCTGCATTATTCATCAAAGACCACACTACCTCAGAGCTTCTAACTTTTGATTGTGCTGTTCAGCCCACAGATTACTGTCAAGGATAAAAATTGATGCACAGAGCTAAAACTTGCACCTGGTCACTGTTCTGCTGCACTGTCTTACCTACCCCTATTTAAGTCATCTTTGACCCAAATAGTAAAAATCTGACATGCTGCGTGCCTTCCTGTCTGGATGTCAGGGATATTAGTTTGATAGCGGGGTGGGAATGGGATCCTTTCATTTGTGTTATATACCAGCAGTCTCCTGCAAAAGGAATGCAGAAAAATAGGGCTCATCTTAAACCACTAGGCAACATTGCATAAAGTCAGGAATATATCCTGGATAATTAAAAAATTAAACTACAAGCACTTGAATATCAGTGATCAGAAGAGACCAAAATGGACAATTACCAAACAATATCTCAAATGCTTGGTCACAAAATCAAATAGAAAAATAGACCATTGTATGAATCTAACTTTTTACAGAGCCATACATGTACTGAACTTTATTCACAGGAATAGTATCACTGATGTGAATGGGACTGTCCAGTTAAGTACACACACAAGTCTTCCCAAATCCTTGTTGGACACATTCCTTAAGGCATTACTGCTGAATGCTGACTCCTAAATGACAGTCACTGCACAACTTTTAAAAAAATGAAATATCCAGTTATAGAACCTGACATTTCAAAAATCAGAAAGCAGATGAGATAGTAACTAAATCAATAAGTTTCAAACACGTAGAATGAAAAATGTGAGTACCCTTTTTTCCTCTATTTAATTATTTAAGTGTATAAATATTTGGCATTTTATCTGTCTGAGAAAGAGCAAAGATTCAGACAAATATGACTAGCCCCAAGAAATTACTCATCAGAACGTGGGAGATCCAGATGAGTGGCAGACCGCTTACCATGAGAAGAACTAACCCAGGCAGGTGAACTTGTACTCCCGGGGTCTCATGTTCTTTTGCACCTCTCAGATTTATCATTGGACACACTTTGCAATTCATGAGTAGAGATGCTCACTCTGATGTGTCAGTGAGAAAATATTCTGGTGAAAAGCCAGAATACACTTGTCTTTCTATGAAACTGGCATAAAGAAAAATAAATTCTGCAGCTTATCTTGGCATGAGAGCCATCAGCTTTACTGGCAAGAAATTCCTACCAATGAACTGCAGCCTCAGTCTCATACATCTTATCTACTGGGAGTCTGGCATGGTATGAGGATGGTTCCCATGCAAATCCAAGACCAACTCCGTATTTTCTCCCAGAATATTTGGCAAGAGCCATAATAATCTAAATACTATTCATCCTTCTGTGTTCTCATTTCCCTGTAGGCAACATATATCTTAGTCTTAAAATTACAGTCAATGTGCTGTAGATTTTTTGGAACCACTAGATCTGACCCTGTGTTATCCAGCGGGGGGGAAGTAATCGTGTTTCGAAAGTCTGAAGGCTGCATTACAGCTTCAGCTTGGTAATTACAAAGATTTATGTCCCATTCTGCCCCAAATCCAGAGCTCATTGTCCATTCAACTTGCACCACTTTGACTTACAGTTCTCTGCATCCATTATCTTTAACAATAAAGAGCTGACTAAAGTTAATGATTGAAGAGCAAGATGTGATTAATAATATGAATCTAATTTATGAGAAAACAAACTGGAGTATGATTTTCATGTTTCATTAAAGTTATCTTAAATGTACTCCTTAATGCTAATTGATCTCACAGAGGTGAGAAAATATTCTGTTCCAAATTAATGGGAGAAAATAATTTATCTTCTTTCTGGAGGGAATATTTAATATCATTCAGTATTTAAAGGGAGATAGCATCTTCACAGTGATTTCAGCACTTAAAGTGATGCTTCAATGTGGGCACGTATCTAAAATCTGCAAGATTTCCCACTGAATAGGGAACAATTCAACAGAATAAATACACAACAAAATGCCATATACAATGTTTTCTTTTCACAAAAGGTCTTTCCTATCTTAGCAAAATTACCCAAAGCTGAAAAGCAGTGCTGGTGAATGAAGATTGAACAGGCTTTTTCCATAAGTTTATCAAAGAAAAACTTTTATAATTCTGTTAATTTGCTATGAATGGGAGATTACTGAGACATTTGCAAGATAAAGTTCCTTGCAGGATTTATTGAAAACAAAACAAAGCAGGAATCTATTTTTCCACTGAGTTTTTCACTTTTGCTTGTATTTCAATATTTTTTTCTCTTTTTGAATTATTCATAATTGGATATCAAATATTCTTACAAATCAATGCATTTAAGAATAATGAGTCTTGACTGGCTTCATTTTAACTTGTTGTGCTTTATGCCCGGGATTATTATTAAATGACCTTCTATTCAGTCTGTTTCTATGATCCATAAATAGAAATTGCCTAATGAGCATCTCAAATATTCCGCTGTCATTTTCACGTCAGTTTTTCTTATTCTATGTTTGTATAGCTCTGATGACAACACCTATTAATACACAGCAATAGCTCTTTGCCTCCTTCCTCTCAAATCCCTTCCATGAATACAACCTTCTCTATTCTGGGCTGGAATCTTGTATCTTTACACTGTTTGAGAAATGCAAAGTGACTGTAATACCAACTGCAGTAGCAACTTGAGAATTTCAAGAGTTACTCCATGAGAAATACCACAACAGCAGCAATAATTATTGAATTTTCTGATGAAAGAGAAAAAAATTCCTCTTGCCTTGTTCTCGTATTCTACTTGAACAGGATTTACATATTTGGTCTGCAAAGCAGCAGGGACAAATACACTCTCCAATGTACTAAATACCTATACCAAAGAATGAAGGTAGAGAAGAATAAAGGAAGAGATGCAGAGTTTCTGACACTACCTACAGTGAAACATTATGGAGAAAATAATACATATTCCATGAGAAATCAGCAGTGAGTTCCAGGGTTGGGGGCGGGATCCCTTCTAGAAGAAGAATAACTGTATGAGACTTCTATGCAGCTTGTGTTTTTCCTATGGCATTTTCCTCCATTTCCTTTGTACGTAACTTAAAGCACATGCCAGAACTTACAAAAGAAGCCTAAAAAAATTTACCTTCAGCTGCTCTGTCTATTGAACTGATACAGCACAGTGTGCAGCAATGCAGTCTTCCAGACCCAGACCATCAGTTGCTAAAACCACCACCACCTCATTAAGTCTACCTGTTTATTTAGTGATCTCAGTGCATGTCCATTTGTTGCACTGTGAGGACTCAGTTATTTCAGATCTCAAGGAAATGTTATATGGTGATATTTTTGGTCAGAAGGTAATAGCTGTGTTAGTGAATATTCTATTGTCACATCACCCTTATTTTCTATTTTGATTTTACACTGGCTTTCATTTTTCTCACACCATACATTCCATCACTTTGCTTGAATTCAGGAAAGTCCAAGAAAAAGACTGCTTACCATTCTGGCATCCCAGAGAGATAAAGTCTTGTCAGCAGAGCTAGTGAGAACAGTGTTGGAGAATGGAAGAAACTCAATGCTATTGACTGAATCTTTATGGCCACACATTGCATATTTGCATCTCTCACTGCAAAAGAAAATAACAGAAATACAGCACTTGCCATTCGGGATAATAAGAACAAGAGACAAGTTTAGGTAAATTAGTAACACATTTCATGTATCTTTCCTAGCTACTCTTTAGAAAAAATGAACATTGACAGCTATTCATCACCCGAGCACTACATCACAGAAAACACACAAAAAACCAAACCAGTTAGGGTTCGCTTCCCAGTAATGAAGGCTACAGTGGGAAGGTAAAAAGAAATGGAGAAACCCGTTTTAAAACATTGAACTGTAAGGAGCAACAATGGAAGCACCACTTCATGCTTCCTGGGTGTATCCTCAAAAACCTTGTTGATGTAGAATTTAAAAGGAACATGGATGAAAAGGTAGGATAGGGACAGCACCATTTCCTTTTTAAAGATATCTTATTCCTTCTTGCTTACAAAGGGTCCAAGAAATCTATAGCACCATGCCAACACGCACCTTGAAGAAAGCCAGAGAGTGCTGGCAGCCCGACTTTCTTCTCAAGGTCTGCAGAAAGACTTGTAGAAACTAAGTGAGGTCTGGGAGTTCTTCACTGAGGGTAAAGTCTTGTCACTGTGGACACGCAAGAGGCCATTTCCCTGAAGAAGAGGTCTCTTACCATGGATGAGCCCCACCAGTAGCCATTATAAGCTCTAAGTTCTTAAAGCAGATGTGAGCAAAGGGAGGTGAACCCCAAGCATTGAGGTCTTTACCATGAACTGACCACAGCTCAGATGGAATTACTCTGTGACATGGTTCTGGAAGTTCTTTCAAGGCTGAGGACTTCCAACTATCCCGCCTTCTCCCAGCTGATCAGCTATGAAGTAATACCCTAGAGGTTTTTGTTTTGCTTTCTTATCTTTTTGTTTTGTTTTCCTATCTTTTAATAAGTTAATTTCTGAGACAACACTATTGATCCTTCTCAGTTCAGGGTATGAACCTGATAGAGATGGAATACAAGACGGGAATGTTCCTTTAACTGGAGTCCAGGAGAAGAGAAGGAAGAGCCCAAGGATGCCTCACCAGGACAACACCGAAGGCAACAAACAAATCTGGGATTATTCAAATTGAACAGAACGGCAAAGGCTTAACTCCTACACGAGCATGTCAAGAGGTGAGACAATTGAAATGAACTGGCATTCACCACTCATTCTGGCTGTATACAAGAGCTGCCCATGCTGATATGGGTTTCAGTCTATGATTTCTTTAGATATACATGAAACTGCACGAATTTGCAGTGTTTGTATTGTTATATCCTGTGAAAACATACAAGTAGGTGAGTGTACTATGGAAAAACCTAATCAATGTAAAGTCAGTAGCAGTTCTATCCTCTTTGCTCAGCTGAGTCAAAAATAGTATGAAAAAATAAAAACCAACAACTCATCATAAATTATTACAGCTTTCAGTGAGAGCTCAGAATTTTATTCCCTGCTCATGTGATTCTGACAGTAGAAACACACCTCCCCTGAGCTGGCTGCTGACTATATCATTGGGGCTTGCAAATTAGATTACTGGGTGGCTCTTAACTGAGAAATTTCTTACAATATTTATTAAGGAAGCTGTCAGCAGGGGGAATTAAAGATGTGATTTTTTTTTTCTTTTCTTCCTGCCTGTATGTCACCAGAAGACTCTTGGAGCTCTTGCACGTTTTGTATCAACAGCACAGAAGATCAGTATCTGCAGATCAGACACAGGCCAGTAGAGCTAAAGGGTTTTGATGGACACTACCCCTGATCACTGAACTAACAAAGTGACTTCTCAGACCTATTTTAATGCCTTTCCATTTCCCAGACTGAAATGCATATGCTGCGCCAAGCTGAACACCAAGCCTGTCCCCACAGAAGGGATAGTAGAAGGGAGATAAGTTGTTTCTGAGCAGAAATATTATCCAGGAAATGTATTTCAAAGGAATATTAGATTCCACTGGTATAATTTTACAGAATCTATGTTTTTCTATTACAGATAATACATTATACTATTCAGCATTATCTGTTATATAGACTACATGTGTTATTTTATCACAAGGACTCATTTTAAAGTAGTCAAGTTCGGTGCACAAGATATCTGATATTCATGATCACTTGATATACAACAATAAAATAACTTCAATAAAATAATTTTTTGTTTCACAGTCTCATGGTAACATTTTACACCACAGTACATGCCTTTTTCATCTCAGATCATATACTTTTATTTGTGTATACGTATACCATTTTTTAAAAGTGACCAATGATTTCCTGCTTGCCTGTTACACTGTAAGGACTTGGAGTTGCCAAACAGTTTCTGACAAGCGAAATCCTGCTGTGTATTTTTGTGGGCACTTAATAGTTTTGAAAAGATAGGCAACTTTACATACCACAGTGTGAAAGTGTTCCACTAGATGAAAAGGGGATGTTTTCCTGTAATAACAGGATGTATGTACATCCTTTTCAAAGGCAGGGGGAGAACAACATCCTCTACCTGCTTGAGAGGGCTTGGGGTGAAAGAACACAGGAAAAGGGAGCAAAGTAAAGGAAAAAAGAATATTTTGTTTGTGAGTCACTGACATAAGATATGGACCATCCCAGGCAGACAAGCTGCAAGAACAGGCTTGTGAGAGATTAATTAGGTGCCAAAGCAGGAAGGCCCATTCAGAATCCCTTAGCAAGGTGAAAATGGACTAAAGTGATGGACCATGACAGCAGCAGAAGGGAAGCAAATGATTTGTACTTTTCCATCAAGAACATAAATACCCAGACCTGATGCAGTTGTCTGTCTCTCTCCTTGCCACTTCCATATCATTGCGTACTGATGAGCAAGCTCTGGCTCTCAAGATTTAATTTACCACTCTGGTAACTGACTGACTGATATTTCTAAGAACCTCCAACTGCTACATTAAATAAACTCATCTTTCCTTCCAGCTGAGATATAATTTCAGCAAGACTGTCTTGTATACAAGCTATCTTTTGGTTGGAAAGGGGAACATTTTATTTAGATGTTCTTTTTCCACAAAAAAGAAGTTGATATGAAGGGTAGAGCATCACTCTGGTTTTCATGGGAGCTCATTTTTCTACCCAATGGTCCAAGTTCATCTACATTAGAATAAATCTGTAGCTACATTCATTATCTAACATTTTTTTCTTATTATGAACACATAGCCTCATGGATATAAGCTTCACCATCTCTTAACATTTTAGTTCAGAAGAGAGAGGGAGTCATCTATAGTAGGTTAGGGATTTGCAGTACTGTTGTTGCTTACATCCAGAGACAGAGGTCCTGAATAAATGATGCCATGGTACAGATACTGCTCAGTAGTTCAGCATTTTGCAGACTGCATTCTGAACCTCATCTCAGACACAGATTCCAACCCTCATCCTTTACCTGTGTTATTACTACTTTTTCAACATAAAACATCAGCTTTTCTTCACATTTTCTTCACTCATGAGTAATTATCCTCAGTGTTCTCTTTTTCTCTACAAAGTCAATTTCCCTTTCCTTAAATCCAGGTAAGGTAATGACGTCCATCAATAAATCAGCCTTTATTCTACCTCACCAGGTTTCGATTTTTCTTAACAGGCTCAAACGAACATGGACAGACTGTTACAGTTATAAAAATCACACCTATACCATGAATGTTGGCATTTAAATTAATCATAACCATTATCGATATCACTAGCTCAACAATGATGGGAAAATTTTACTTGCTCAATTTTTAGAGACTTCTCTTTTGAGAATCACATTCCAGAATGGTTCATTCAAATTCAAAAGGGCTTTCAGTAAAACCACATTGAAAACAGAAGATATGAAACATACCGCATTGAAAACAGAAGATATGAAACATTTACACTCGTATAAGACTTCGCTAAATATTAACAGGCTGCTGCCTTGACACTAACATACAATAGCAGCCAAATAATGCACTAGTTAGATATTTCATCAACTGTACAATAATTGAAAAGAAAATACAGATAGTGGGTGGACTTCTCTTACCAGGTATACTTCCCTATCTGCACAGACAGAGTTAAAACTCAGTAAGGACAACCAGCCGGCACACCCTGATGGGAACATTTTACAATTGCCTGGTACATATTTATTACTAAAGGCTGTACAGGACACAAAGGACTGGACAACCTGCAGTGCTCCACACCAGCTTAGTACTCATTTCCAAAGACACACAGCAAACCAGAGCGACAAGTGAGATTACATGTTGCCAATTCTTTTGCTATTTAAAAGTGTCTTAAAAAACCTACAGGACACATGCTTACTAGCAAGCCTAAGAAAACAGGACAAACTCTGCCTCCTTTCTTGACTTTTTTTTTTAAAGGATGTGGTTTCTATGTTCAGCTCCAGTTGGAAAAAATTGGGGGGGGCTGGGGGTGATACCATTTCAATGATTAGTTAGGTAGTCATAGTTACTTATTTTATTGCCATGCCATATTAAATCTCATTTCAAGCATGGTAATTAAAAGCACCTACACAGCCAATCGAAATTAATGAGATTTTAAGTGTGTACTTTTGAGTCAGTGCCTCTACCAACCAACTTTTTACATGCCTTCCAAAGGAATCCATTAAATGCACAAAGACTCTCAAACTGTACTATCTTTCCCAACAACTACTCTCTCAAATCATCCCATGGAAAAAACGCTTAAGTAAACCCTTTCTCATGTCTATTGAGTAACATTCTTCTGTGTGACCTGCTATCACTAGCAGGTAAAATGTCAGGGTAAATTACACCGCAAAGTCACCTGCGACAAAGGTGGACACAACATTTCTGAGGAAGTTTTGTAAGGTCACACAACAACCAGCCTCCAATCCTGCCAGAGTGATATAATTCTAACAGTTAAAAGGAAAATACTTTTAACAAAAACAAATCCTATCACTTTCCCATTATATGGCTTTATCTCCAAAATATGTTTAAAGTAGGCATAGAACTTTTCTAGCCAAGATCAATGGGCAAGTATAGCAAATGGGCTGGCTTAAGACATTAAAATGCCAGTTTGTTTTATGCTGTTATAAATGCATCCTATCATGTCTTTACATTTTATGACCTCTATTTTATTTCTAGGTAGCTTCACATATGACACATCCAATTATTCATGTCAAGAATGTAAAACTACCAGTATTTCAGTAAAAAGTGCCTACCATCATTTATGACAATAATTTTTTTTTCTTGCCCCATTATTTCACTAAATGTAACACATTTTATAAGACGTTGACATGTGGGGACACTTCCTCTACAACATACATTTGTCTCTGAAAAGATATATGCCAGCTTGATTCTGTCAATATGAGCCACTTCGTTCAATTATTACTTATCTTCAATAATATGAAGCTCTCTTCAAATTGTGAACATTCATTTGCGCCCTCTTTCAAACTAGAGTTTGACACTTAGAAAATGAAGTGATAAAGTATATGCTACTACTGTTCTTGTGAAAATGTAAATATTTCTTCTCAAATATTTTTATAAATACTTAGAAAGAAAATATAAATTAAATCTTTCTGTGCATAATTTATCTTAATACCCACTACTCATGGAACCTTTTAATCTTTGCAATCTGAGTGCTCTGAAAAACAAAGAGAAATGCCCCAATTTAAAAGCAGCTGTAAGTCAGGGTTTCTCTAGCAAGGGTCAGTTTGCAGAGTTACTCCTGAGTTATTAAATCATGTGAAATCACTTTATATTGCTGGTTTCAGATAACTTTAATTGTTACACTTTTTAAATTCACAGTGAGCAGAAGCAGGATTAAGTATGAGCCTTTCTGTCATCACTCACATCAGAGGCTGCTTTGAGCTTAGCCAGGTAAGGTTGGCTGAATCAACGAGCATGGTGTGTAAGTCCTGCTCCCACGGAAAGCAACACAAGGTTTGCCACTGATGTCAGTAGGAGCAGGATTAGATCCAGGTTTATCACCACAGGAGCCTGACAGCTCACGCTTTTGGTCTAGTTCACCGTAAATTGAGCATGTAAAAGGAAACTGATCTCTGAAGCGGTATGGACTTAACTGGTAAGTTCAAGGGTGCAATCCTTTCCCTTCCTCTGTCCTTTTCCTCCTCCTTCTGCCAAAAGCAATGGCTTAGCAACTAGGAAGGCTTAGCCAAGGAAGAAAGAACCCCAAACACGATATAAATGTTTCATTAATATTTTCTAGGTATATAAACAAACATTACTCATCTGACTCAGCAAGTTTACAAGTCTGCAATAAAACACTGTTACATCCTTTTCTTAGACCTCCTTGAGAACCATGAGAACTTAGGAGTCATACTCTTAAAACATGGTGGTTCTGAAATGGATCAAATTGCTTCTTTTAATTAAAAGGACATATGTCAACTTTAATAGTTACATTTTTGTCTTGCTTGATGAGTTTTGAAAGGCTGAAGCAGTTTATTTTTCAGAGTGCAGATTTCTTCTCTGAAATTTAGCAAAGTTCTTTTCTCTTTTCTACTTTTCAAGAGCTGGACTGAGCACAGCATCTTGCCTTTAACACCAATTTATAAAGACTCAACAAAACCGTCACCCACTTTGCTTCAGTTCCTGCTGAAATCAGTAATAAAAACCACAGTGATTTAGTAGGTCAACAGGTACCACCCTGCTGCAAGTGGGAACTGTAGTCACAATCCTCTTCTGGCCCTGCTTGTATAAGAAACGCCTTGCACACACTGGGCAGGCTTTTGTGCTCACACAGGATGCAACTACACCTTCAGGTGAGCTCACAGTTCGGGCTGAAATTGTCTAACATATATTGCAAGCCCTCCCTTTTAGCAAAACTGTACGAGAAAACTGAAAGGCAATGTCTGAGCATGACTGGCCCTTAACTTTGGATCTCATTTTATGAGGTCTGAGCACATTGAGTGCTCCCCAGCCCAGTCTAGTTCCAGATATTTTGGGGTTCAATCTTGCAAGCACCACATAAGTGTTAAAATCTACCCACAGGAGGAATGTGGGCCAAAAGCAAGTTCATTACAGAGTGCCCATAAGCGTGTCTGTAAACCTTTCCTCCAACTCAAAATACAAATATGGGCTTCTCTTATTCTGTGGTGCCACCTCCACCAGCGGTGCCCAGCCTTGCTACCATTTACACATTTGTGTGCTGTTAACAAGCTACTCAGTCAACAGCAACATCCAAACAGAACAGGAAAGCTATTTTGTTGTGTTGCGTTGGAAATTCATGTCATCTCCAGGGACCTTGCCTCCTTACATATTTTGCTGTTCTAAAAATTACTTTGTCCTATTTCTATAACTTGAAAGAGCCTCTTTGGCAAATAATGCCCAGAAAGGGAAAATTGAACATACCTGAGAATACAATAAATACAAAAAAGCACATGCAGAACAGAGAAAGAGGGCAATGTATTACATTAAATTAAGTCTAATAGCTTGAACTTCAGATTCAGAAAGGTCTAATAGTGAGGGACATTTGGTCAAAACTCCCCTAATAAATTTATAATTAACCAGCAGAAAGCAATGCTCCAGTCAGGTTTCTATTCTGCAGTGAAATTAGATAACAGCCAAATAATCACAGTCCTTGAAACAGTGTTCTATAAATGCAGGAGAAAGAGGCTGCAAAACTTCAGGCCTTACCTTTGGGATTAAAATGCTTATTTGTCTCAATTCCTTGTAATTTATGTAACCGAACATGTATTACTGGAAAAGTAGCCAATTATAAAACCATATTTATTTCTGTGGAAGAACTCTACTATACGTATTTTAGTAGACGCTGTATATTTATTGAGTGTGTGGAAACTTCCACTACTAGTGAGATACCGATCAGCTGACTAAGACATATCACTGAGAAAAAAAATACTCTCAGACAAAAAGCACAGAACCAAAGTTTTAAGGACACACTGGTTGCTATGGTGTTGGACGTAGATTTGACTGCCTAATGCTAGCCTGAGAAATAAGAAGAACCCTTATTTTCTAGCATTGATTATTGAGCATGTTTCTGCATAGAGCGCACACAGATAGTGGTTGGTTGGGTTTTACAGAATAAAAGACTTTCACAGGTACCATGTTTGGTTAGAGCTATCTAGCAAAAGTAGACAAAAAAAGAAATACAAACAAATACATTATGTTCTTTGAGTGATTCGAATACTACTCAAAACCAGGATCTATTTTGATAAACATTGAGAATAATAAATGTGATTGACAATAGCTTTATGGTTTTTATGAGTGAAAAGTGCAAATTACTGAATTAGTAATATTAGTGTATATTAATAATATTATTATAATATATAATATTATTATTAATAATAATCATAGAACATGTGAAAAACTAACATTGTATGCCAATAATCTATCTCCTTTTTTATTGGCTTAAAGCATGAATAATGAATCTGCTTATAATTATACTGAAGGTTTAGCCTCTTAACATCTTACATTTCTTTGAACAAGTGAAGTGTTGTGTAAGAAGTATTATCATTTGTATTATTTTCTGCTTGCAGATAAAGGGTTTTCAGCGTGAAGCTTAATTTTTTTAAAAGGAAAGATAAAACAATAAGGCATAAGATCTCTACTTAAGAATGGTTTACAGTCTTATTGTTCTAACTTTCCCCATTAATGGTATGATTTTATATCAATATAATTAAACTTCTATAATCACAGTGTGCACCAAGAATAAGTGTCATTGTATGAGAAGAACAGTATCCACAGTTGCAAGACCAGACTTATTTCTAAAGCAATATAGAATACAGCACTGTAGAATCCTTTACAGATGCTATCTGGAACTAAGCACATCTTTAAATGTAAGTATTTATTTTCTTAAATGTTCAGCTGAACGAGGACCAAAAGACACACCACTTTGCCAAACTTAGCCTAAAAATAGCAACAGAAATTAGTACTTCTACAGCTATCTCAGAGACACCAACAAGCGATCATTATGAATTTAAACAACCATTTTTTCATGTGTAGCTGTTCTGGATTGAGTCACAGTAGCAAGGGAGGCCAGAGAAGCCTCAATGCCTAGGCAGCACACCACGTCCACCCTAACAGCAGAAAAAGGGTTGCAGTTGCCAGGTCTGTCTTCAGGAGGGCAAGGAATACTTTTATAACATTGCAGTCGGTTCCAAGAGGGCAACTGCTGAGATTAAAAGTTTTGCAATATAGCATATAAATTTTCATACCAGATTGTAATATATTCTTCGTTACCTTTTACCATGTAGGCTCAGTTGAACTCTGTACCTTGTCAACGTACCTTTAAAATCTCACTAGTCGACGCCTAATTGTTGGCAGCACCAGGCATTTTTCAGCTCATGGCAACAGCTGTTGCAAAAGCTCACCTGCCACTGAAATTGGGCTCCAGATCAACTTTGATAATTTATTTCAGCTACTTTAGTTTGAACAGTAGCATGTGACTTTCAATCCAGATTCTTCAGAAGTGAAACGCGTTTTTATATGCTTCAACTTTGGATTATTCTACATTTGAAAAGGGCTGTATTTTCCCAAGGTTAGAATCAGGTCAATAAAAATGACTTTGAAAGTCATGGGACAGGAACAAGATTTAGGCATTTATATCAAAAAATTAGATCTTAAGAAATGCCCTTTCAAAGCACCGTCTCGGTCATATAAAAAACCCTGGTCTTGCTTGTAAATACCAGTAAAAGACTGATGGCTGGGAATAGTCTAAAGTATTTCTATCCTGACAATATTTAGCAATTTGTAATCTGAACTCAGAAACAATAAATTTGTTAACACTGCTCTAAGGAACTCAACTTAGCAGGCATTCCCAGAACATCTGTAATATATACCTATGGGATTTGGACCTCACATAAAGTGCATTGGTACCCACTCCTAACGTGATGCAGGAGGGCACACTCTAGATTCCTCGATCAAATTTCAAAATCTAGGTTTAGTTCTTCCCTCTGCCTCAGGAAAGTCAACAGACATGTATTAAACCATCCATTCATGGCTATAACTTTCTTTTTCATTCAGTCTGACTATGTGATGAAAATAAATTCAGTCAGCTGAAGAAAAAAATTTCCGCAGACCAATGGTCACAGCATTCAGAGTGACAAGATCCGAAGCAGTCCCTCTCCAAGGCCAGCTCTTGTATTTCATAGTTATTGAATAAAATGCCATTTCAGTCCTTACGACAGGAACTAGAACACAACCTTTTCTGCCTCTGAGATGCCTGCTTCTCCCTTGCAATATACAGAAAGCATAATCATCTATCCCAGAATTATTGACATCAGTCCAGGGGCAAAGTGCACTCAGGTTCAGAAAGGTACATGGCGATGCTTATATTATTTTTTGACTCTAACCCTTGCTCAGCACTTTCTGCAAATCAAGTTTCCTTAAGGGATTTTTTTTGTTGGACAGTTAAAAGACGGGAGCACCAGAAATCACTTATTGAAAACCATAGCCTTATTTTATTAAACAATTATCTCCTACTCCCTCAAGGCATATGGGTACTAGCTAATCAGATAAGCGCAATCTCAGTAATAATAAAATAGATCTAAACCATTTAAGCTGACATTAAACACTGCAGATCTAGTACGAGCGTGTTTTCTGCTCAGCAGTTCTGCAGCCGAATAAGCAAAGTCTCGCTCCCTGGTGACAGTGGGTTATCCTCAATTATCATATCAGCTGACATCAGCATTGAACCAATGTCCTCGTTTTGCAGTCAATACGGTAGCTGCCATGTTTTTATTATTTTTGCCTTTTTTTTTAATACAAAAACTTTACAGGTAAAACTTCTGCCTTTTCTGGCTAACCCTGAACAACTAAACCCAGATGTCTCCGTTAATTCATCCAAGATCTTACTGCTGTTGATTTTGAAAGATAACAGATGGATCACTGCCATGTGATTTAATTTTTTGTGTGTGTATATTAATGCTTATATTAGAACTGTTCTATTCAGTCAGGTTATTGTACAGTTTTAGGCTTCTGCTGTTCAAATAAAATATTGGAGAAAAGGTGAGCCATCTAAACTCAATATTCAGATCTCCTTTACAGTGCATTTCAAGCACCCTGAAGAATTTCTTTGTCATTTCTTTTATTCTCTTCATAACTTATTTCACTCTTCTACTTGATTATGTTGGTAGATAAAGAATATGGCATCATATGCACAACTACTGACTCATCACACGTAATACAGAAAATGAGAAGTGTGAAAATGAAAAATAAAATTTGAAATATCTTTACACCAGAAGACTAGATAAACTTACTATGCTATACTGGAATGCACATTTTTTGTTGAATCCTGGTATCTTGCTGTGAGGCTGATCTGATCTATTTCTTCTGAAAAGGCACTGACAAATGTAATGAATAATTGCTTTTTATAGTATTTTAAGCCTGTAACAGTATATAATAGTGCATTTTTTTAAAAATCCTACTCCTGTAACGCTAAAGTCTAAAATACCTTGCCAAAGCCTACTCTGCGTTCATCCCGTGGAGATCTATCATACCATGTTCTCTATAACTTTGTACATTCAGGATGAGATTTACAAACTTCCCTGACAATGCAGAGTATCAGATTCATATAGCTTTTGAGTGCCTAAATAATCAATTAGATCCTTAATGGGATTTTCAAAAGTGACAATGTGCCCGCTCCAACAGATTTTCAATCAACCCTTCAGGCACTTTTAAAGATCCAACTCTCCGTGCCTATCAAATGAAGAGAGCCCACCCTGTAACATCTGCTTAGGGGAGAACTTTGTTACATGACTTTACCAGAATTAGGCAGAAACTGACAAAGAGAAGACTTGTCTCACTGAAGAACAAGTGACTCTCTCAGGGCTTCTGTTTGCTAAAAGTAGACATTAAACTGCATGAAGGATGACCTAGGTTTTCACCATTTCTAAAACAAAATTCTTGCCTTCCTTCCAAAAAAATCAACTGCTGTAAAACTACTGACAAAAGGGAAAAACTGAAACAAGAACTACATAGGAGACCAGCAGAATAAATCTAGAGAATTCAACTACAACCACACAGTTTTTATAAAACTGACTTAATTCAGCTATCAGCCCTCAAAAACTGCCCCCACCCCCCAAAAAAACCAAAACCAAACAAAAACTCCAGCATTCATTTACCTCAGAATCCATTTGCTGGTCTAGCTTTATAGTGATGAAATTCCATACAGGACAGAGAAAGCAGTACCAGCACTTCATGATTTAATTTCACCAGCTCCTTTTTTTTTTTTTTTTATTTTTTTTAATGTGAGATTAAACTGGCATCTGTATATCTTAATCCCAACCCATATTCAGGAAGACTCATGTAAGTAACATGAGTAACTTACAGTGTCCAATGCACACGTAAAGGGACTTCTGCAAGCTGTGCTTACTGAACATTGCATACAAATGTATTAGGCACCAAAACTATATGCACACCATGAATAATTCTACCAGAAGCTGTCTTACTGCTTTCTGATATATAAAAGGTCTTTATCAAAAAAGTCAGATAAAGAAAAACCTACAGTCTCAAATTAAAAAATGCAATGGCAAGGGAATGTTAGAGGCCCCTCTTTATTTATTACTGTATTGCAAACCAGGAACTTTAGTCCTTCTCTTTTTTCAAATAAAAAACTATTTTATTAAAAAACCCCAACAGTCAGTTGCAATAGTGCAGAGAACCATGAGAGCCTGAGCCAGTACTGTGGTATTGTAAATTAGTACGCAGTTACACAGAATATTAATGGATGGGTTTAATCTACAGAGTGCAGAGTCACTGCATAAAAAGCAGTGTTACTCTTGTCATATGTTAGTTTATTTTCTTCCATATTTTAAATTTACTGAAATTCCTTTAGACCTATTAAATGAGCAAATCCTTTTTGAAAACAGTACAACATGGCTGAAATGCAATAAATATAAGCACTTTAATATTTAAGTGAGGAAAATGAATTTCAGTGTGTTTTCAAATTGGTTTTCTTCAGTGCAGAGTTTCTTTATTTGTCCAAATAAAATGGATTTGAGTGGGTGGCAGCTTTAAGGAGATATGCAGCACTATTCAATGGCTTTGTGAACTTGGGAAGATATTATGAATAATGGATTTGCTGTGCTTTTAGACACGGAGCCACAACAAAAACAATATCATTCTAGGTTCTCTAATATGCAGCTGCTGGAGTAAGGAATAAAAAGCCTGGCCTACTGATTTAAGCTACAGGTGCTAGCATTTTTGTTCAGATCATCATAGCAAACTATGGGACTGACTCTGTGTTTTCAGCAGGAAAACTACTCAAACACAGAGTGTGAAGGGCTAAATTCCCAAGGCTACCTCCCACCACTCTGCTGCTTTCTTCTTACAAGTCCATTTTTATATTATACTCCACCCCGGCTCCCAAGTAGAGCTGGGAAGGGCTGTATTTCCCTCTGTCAACAGCTGGAGGAAAAGGTTAACTTGAAACACATGCACAAAATGTAAGAGTACTGATTTAGTTTCCTCCTTTTATAGATCTGAACATATATCCCACTTCTCAAGGAGAGAGTGTCCTTTGCTTTATTAATTAATTTAAAAATACTTAAATTTTGTTAGCAAATTACTCACTCTTAAGCACGAATGGAAACAACATCCAACAATTTTCAATACAGACAGATTCGACCAAACTAAATTTGAGAAGTGTACCTCTCAGTCCTTTTGAAAAGAATCTGGTTTCAGTCTGATAGAAAATCAGAACAGTTTGGGACGTCTAATCCATTCCTAACAGTGTGCAAGATTTCAATGCTTGACACCACAGGACTGGAAATGTAGCAACTTCTCTGAGAACCTGACACTTCAGAGTAGGAGGAGGTAGGATATCTACCTATTGAGGTGGGACAATCTTATCCTCATTTTCTTCCCAAACTTGCAAATGCAAAAACTGTACACTTTATGTGCATAGGCACATAAAGTAGTTCCTCGTATGAGTATGTCTAAAAGAGTATTGAAGAGAAGGTCAGTGATCAAGATCTCAAATTCTGATCCCAAAAGCCCAACGGGTATATTTAATAACTAACAAATTGGTACTTGCCAAGATTTTAATACTGGCATTGCACTTCTAGAGGTCGTGACATCATCTTATCCTGTTGGTAAATATATCTCCAGCAAGTCACTACTAAAATCTTCAGTTGCACATAGCAAAGCTTAGTTTATACTGTTGTTGTAGGTGCTGAATATGTAATCAAAGTACTGTCAAGCCATGAGTGATAACCTGGTAAGAATTAAAAGGCTGACAGACTTCGAATTAGGTTTTCGTCAACCCGCAGTGCTAGCTGCTAACTTCACACCTAGTATTGCATACTGCATCCTCAAGCGCTTATTTTCATCTTAACCTTCCAAACACATTTAGCTCAGATCTATATTACTATGAAACAAACTCTGATATGACAAAAATCTATGAGAAGGGCTTTTTAATCAGCAGAACATAACTGCTGAAGATTACATATAGTATTTTTATTTTTTTCTTAGAACTTCAGAGGAGAGATACAAGTATAACTTCAACTATGTTCACACTGTGCAGCTGGCACGCCCTTTATGCAACAGAAATGGTCCATGACTATCTGCTCTGTACTAAAGAATTCACAAATTTTGTTGACATTTTACTGCAGTCTCAACATTAAGACTCTATTACCTAGAATTTTTATTTTGTGACTGAAATATGTTTGAAAAAGATACTAAAATATAAAGAAATTCATTGGTTTTGCACAAACTGTGTAATTCCAATACATATTTAATAGGCTTCCCACAGATACACATGCCTAAGCAGGCTCTGAGTTCAGTAAATAGATGCATAAAAATTGTCCTTCAGATGGTGAACTGATTCCTAGCTGGGAAAGATATTGGCCAGTCTCGAACGAGATTTTTGTGTGATGTGGTGTTTTAATTCACATCAGAAAACCTACTCTGAATATTGGAAGTGCAGAAGGGAAGTTGCCAACATTTTTCTTTTCTTCATTCTGATCTTCACCTCCATTAAGGCAAACCCCCGCCCCATATTTTCAGGAGAAGCATCAGACTGGCTATGTAAACAGTTCAAAGACTTAACCACTTGTATTGCGTGGATATAAACTTTATAGCTTTCAAAGTCTACTCTGAAGATTCTGAGATCTGGCTCAAAGAAAAATCCGCACAGGGTACCAAAGAAGTTGTATGTGGTCCTACTATTTCGGAAAATTAGCCCCGAGGTTTTTGAAACTGTCACTGAGAAAAGAAACTACTGTTGGGCTGAAAATTATATTCATTCACATTTTAAGAAGGTACAAACACAACTCCATGTATTCCAACTTCAATAAAAAACCCAGGAGACCCTTTTTGTATGTAAGAAGTCATTGTTTAAGGATTAAGATGTGACTCGTGTTCATATTGCAGCTAAAGCTAATCAGAGGTGAATGTAGTTTGCTTTAACAGGATGCACATGGTAGACAACTAGAGTTCCAGCATTTAGGAGAGAAAATATTCTGGTGGTACAAGATTTTGTGTAAAGTCTGAACCCTTAACAAAAAACAAAGAAAGGAAGGGGGGAGGGGGGAAGAAAAAAAAAACAAACCCCAAAAGCATCACACACGTACATCTCTGAAGACTGCTTGGAGCCAGAGGACAAGAATTCAAACACCAGGAATTTATATGTATAAAGGCATCCATTACAGCAGACTTTTAATTTGCAATCAAATGACCAACTCATCTAAGTTCAAACTAGAAGACATCAGCAGCTAAAAATAGTTCAACATTCAGGTGGATATGCCTATCAAAGCACTGCTGCTTATGAATAGTAAGATGCATTCCTGTTTTTGTTAATTCACTGGAGATACGAGCAGGGAAACAATCTACAATTACTTGTGTTGCGGCACACTGATTTTGGGTAACAGTACTCCACTTCAACATGTATCACAGACTATACGTGTAATATTTGCACTAACTGGTACTGACAGGATATGGTTGTGATGATTGAAATACATCATTTTAATGAACTGTTGTCTTCACTGACTTCTGTAATAATATCTGACAGCTTTCACTGCTGTATGAATTACTCTCTGTTGGTACAATTCATTTTTGTTTTGGTTGAGATACTGTAAGACAGTATTTCTAGGAAAACAGGCTAGGTAAAGGAAAGACTGCCAGTAACGAGTGAATGCAACATGAAGGAGAAAGAAAATGACTGGATAATGAGCCTGGATATGTAGTGAAAAAATACACTATGACTGAAAATGTGCTGAATGTCTGCAGTGCTGATTCTTTGCATTTGAATACTGAATGTAGGATAGTGGAAACACCCTGTCAAGATCTGAACAATATTTTGCAGAAGCCATAGTGATGATACCTGCACACCTGCAAATAAGACAAGGAATTCAACTTGCACATTGTCAAAGAGAGAAAAAAAAAAAAAGAAACAACAAAAAAACCCTTAGCCTACTACAGTCTGCATGATCAAAGTGGACTAAGGTTTCTGGACCTGCCAGCTGGTTTGGTTAGGATTCGATGGAAGGAAGCCTAAGTATTAACTTCATAATTCATCCTGCTCTTGAACTAGCTGTCAGGGAATCTACGAGGCATTTTGACAAGTAATGTACATGAAGTAGATAGGTGTCCAACTTACAGAAGATTACGTTACCTTAGCAGTTCAAACAAATAAAGCATTCTGCTGTCCAACAGGAATCTCCCAGCCAAGTATACATATTTTAGGAAATTTGCGCATCCCTGGGCTGACAGAGGGCAACTGGAACATAAAAAATGCTAACCACATCTACGAAGTTTTTCCAAGCCATACTGGATGCTGAAATAAGGGAAGCAAGGAAACTGTTGAGATAAGAAAATGATACGTCCTTTTATGCAAATCAAGAGCAACTTTCTCTGCTATCTTTCCATAAAAGAAGATGGAAATCTTATGCAGGCAACTGATTGTAGAGTTCAGAAAAGCCTACTAGAAATATTTGCAAAGATGAGAACTCAGACATTTTAGAAAGCAGCTCCATTCACGACGCCCTAGTTTAAAAAAAATAAAGTAGTAACTTGATTTTTTCCCCCCTCCCTTAATCAAAAACAGTGCTGTACATTTCAAGACCAGTAGCAGGAAACAGAAAGCAAAGCTCTTTCATTTCTGTCTTTTCAACGCTTTAGAAAAAAACTGAAAATATTTTTGACATTTAAAAAAAATTGTCATTTTAACTACTAAGAAATTTAAATATGCTTCTTATGTACAAGCTAAATTGCCATAGACAGTTTCACTAAAAAGCACAGAGAACATTCATTTATGTAGACCTGTAGGCAAAAACCACCAATACAAACATTTCAGCAGAAGCTACACAATTCCTGTCATGTTTAACAGTGTAATTCCATGGAGACATGTTTCTACTGTGTCCCAAACGGTGATGATTAATTTATGTCACAAAGTGTGTCCCAAATGGTGATTAGTTTATGTCAGAATCTTTGCAATATCGTTAACAGCATATGCTTTTAATTTCTCTAAGTATATGTGTGCTTTGAACATTGCTATGCAACTGCAAACAAGTCCAGCATTGCTTTATCACTGCATCCTTATAGTGACAGAGAAATAATAATCATATAAACATATGTTTCTCATGAATCTATATTACTGCTAAAAATCCAATTCTGATTTTCTTTCTTCTCATCCTGTAGGAAAATTGAAGACAATTCATTTTGACATTTTTTTGATGTTACCAAGGAATGGAAAATTAGGTGTTTAATGATGGCTTCAGTAGTAACTCACTATACAGCCTTGAGTAAAGGACTTCACCTCTTTGCTTAGTTTCACCAAATGTAAATAATTGTATCACTTGCCCAGTTTAGGGATCCCATGGGAATTAGGTAAGACTTGTCTGGTTTTTTGGACTTGCAAATATGTGACCATATTAAACATTTCTCATTAGTAATGCCTGTTGTCTTGTACTAACTCTGTAATGTGATTTAAATAAGTTTACAATGTGGAGTTCAAGCTACACTTCTTTATTAAGTTTTGTACTTCAAGATTAATTTTTTTCCAGTATTATGAAGATTAAGCCATATTTTCCCCTTAAACGAACAACCATGCTTTGGATAGCTTTTTTTTTCCCTGATAATTCACATCTTCAAATTGATTTTTACAATTGGTTCTCTGGGAATTATAACAGCTAGGTTTTAGACATTCTTTGGTCCTGAAAAATGTGTTATGGAACTCTGGCGTAATTATAAATTTGGAGACCCAGGCATAGGCCTCATTTTGATTTGAGGGATTAATAGCACGTTGTCTCTCTAGTACTCCTCAGAGGATTCCAAAGGGAATTCTCCTTTATCAAAATGGCAAGCATTTCCTGATGTGCTGTCAGGACAGAGATTACAAACTTCCCAAAGATGGTCCTTCCACAGTTCCTCTGAGTTCTTCTACTGGCCTTCTAATTTCCTGGAGGACATTTGTCTATTCTGAAAATAGATTAGCTTCACTTTTACTGGAATCAATTAAACATGGTATCTGGCCAGAACAGCTTGTGGCTTCTGTCCCACTGAAAAGCATGTCAGATAAAGTGTCATCTGAAAAGGGGTATTCTGACAAGGACTGGATACACGCCCTCATTCTGATTCAAAATGTTAAAGTATGGCTCCATTTTGAAACTAGACAATCTTTACAAGTTTCTTCAAAGGCGATTTTATAGAGTCCTGATACGGATACGTTTGGTGTGGTGAAAAATAACTACAAATCTGACAGTAAATATTTCATTTAAAAGTTGTCCATTGCCTAAGGGAAAAGGAAGAAAAAGAAACAGAGTATGAATGTAAAAGATGCCAGGAGAAGTTAGGCTAAACTCTGGGCCTTTTCACATTGCTCTGATGGTACAAAGCAACTAGTTTGACTAGCCAACTTGGCAATTTAAGCAACATTAACTAACTTCTTTAGTGAGACTAAAGAAAAAAAAAAAACACAACTAAAACTATAACAGCAGTTTAATATCAGCTCAATCATGTCTTGCACTGCACACTGCCAAGATGTGTTAATAATAAAAAACATGCAGTGTCATCATTGCATGGTATCATTCCAAGGAAAGCTATAGTTGATTAGGGGCTTCTAATTAAACGAAATCCATCCCTGCTTAATTTCTTTAAAATGTATACTAACCCTAAATTTCCCCAAATTAAAATGCTTCTTATGAGAAGAAATAAAACTATAATCAGCAGCTATAACAGAAGCTAAGAATCTTAATGTAGGCTTAAGAACAAAAAAAAAGGAATTATTTAAATAAACTGGGAATTAATTATTGTCATATACATCTGACCCTAGGTAAAGAAACGAAAATTCCCACTCTTGATATAGAAAAGCAAAAGGTGTCAACAATTATTTTTGTGCACATTTGGAAATAAGCAAAAGAATATATTAATACCTTAGTAATAAAATATTATATTAGTGGTTGTACAGGATAATTAACAGTGATCATGACAGATTAGTTACTTTTTTAATTTGCACCTGAAGAAATGCACCAAAGGATACTAGTAACGACTGAGTACTGATGTAAACAACTACATTTTTCAGAATTTTAAAATAAAATTTTGATTACGTAAGAAATTTCAGGGAGCTAGACAGCAGTTACTCTGTTAAATGAAAACAAGTAAGTGATGGATTAAAAACCAGCAAACAGAAAGCAGCAATGGCTCCAGTTCGCAGACATTTATTCACCCTGAGGCCTGCTGCAGGACAGTACAGAACTGCATTTCTCTGTGGCCTAATTCCACCATATTTTGCACTACTGAAAGAAACCAGAGAAAAATGGAGAACTGGTCCAATGACTATATAATGGATAAACTGGAGGAAAAAAATTCTGATTCTGCTAACTTTGGTGAAAAAAATTTCTCAAGCTTAAAGCATAAATAACAGTGTTTGCATTTAATGTACAGTCTCCAGCATATGTCTGCAAAACTAAATAACCGCCTGTGTTTACATGAGATATACGATGTTCAGTTTGATTTGCATATCAGAGATCAAGTTGTAAATCTCTGACGATATTTACAGTTGGATAATTGAAATTAATCCTGACAAAATGACTTTGACAGTCCTGAATTTATGATCTGAGAAAACAATCCTGGAACTGTTTGCTGAGCTATTAACATGGCTGGCTATATATTCTCAATCTGAGTGATGCGCTGAATAAAAACCTGTTCACAAATTATAAACCTCTTCTTTCCTTCCCCCTCTCCGTGTTCAAGTTGCTTCCCACAATCATTAAGAAGATGGGATAACCTCGAAGACAGCAGTTATGCATGTGTTTTGCTGCTTTTTTTAAATTTTATTTTTCTAGCCATGGCAGGTACATGTTATCTTTCTCCTTCTCCCTGCCCCCCGTAGATGTTATGCCATTTTCTTTTTAATTTCCTTTAAAAGCAGCAAATTCTCCCAGCAGAAAGCATCAAGAAGTTCCAATACCAGAACTCAGACTCCCTCAAATCCTTCATATCCAAAGTAACTTGGATGATGGTTGCATCTCAACATGTGTCTATGTCTTCAGGGAAGATGAAAGGTGCTTGGATTTTTGTTTGTTTGTTTGTTTTCTGTTTTGTATTTTAAACTCAGAGAGTATCTTTAAATAGAGGACACATAAGTTGTTAAGGAGAACAACACTGTTAACTACAAAGCCACCTCACATTATCCTCCTGGTAGGAATGCCATTTGTGGCTATATATACGATGGAAACTTCCAACATACACAAAAGAAAAATGCTTGTGAATAATATCCATTGAAAAAAAAATTCAGCAGTCGTTTCACCTTCTAATAAAACAAAAATTCAAACAATTAGCAGGCTGAATTTTCTTATCATTGGCAAAGAATTACATAATTCATTAAAACTGTTGGCAACCTTTTCCTATTTAAGAGATGTTGCACCTCATATTCTTTGGACTCCAGTAATGGATTTGATGATTGTGAAAGTTGCACCTTGGGTTTTGGTGCTAAAAGATAGCAAACAGCCTCCCCACTTTCTTGATACCAAGTTTTCAACCACAGAGAACTCTGTTGTGGGTATTTCAAAAGCTATGTTTATAGATAAAAGAAGTACATTTCTAATATATAAAAGTGGCTTTTTGAAATCTGGAAATAAAAAGACAACTGCCACCCATTACAGAAATGTATATATTTATATTTGTAGCATTTATTTACAACATACCTCTTTTAGAAAGGTGGCAGTGATAGCTTTGATACTCATCTTGCTTTCTTTTCCCCCCCTACGATATGCTGCTTTCCGGGACCATTCAGTTTGAAAGCAGGCATCCATCCAAATATGTAATATTAAGGAAGAAAAACAGCTGTCATTTATAAAATGTTAATTCCTTATTAGTGGAAAGAATAAATCACTAGATTAAGCAGAATAACTGTGACCACTGATTATTATCCTACCACAAGTGTGTTATCTTATGCTCTGTCCCCTGTTCGGAGCTTGTGTCAAGTGGCAGAGACACCTGGAGAGGGAGAAGTCTAAAGATGACAACTAGATAAGCACGTATTCTGTGAGGATGGGAAGAAAAATATTTTCTAAGCATCAAAAACCCTTGTGGTAAGCCTGCTCCACCTCCCCATTTTGTTGCACACACCCAGACTGTAAAGGAGTCTGAAGGAGGTTACATATTTTTATGATACCTAGCACAGCTGGCTTCATTTGTATTAGAGAACTCCAGGCACATAACAAATTTACAAGTGACACTCTGGGAAACACCTAGGATTAGCATCGCCAAACTCAGCCAATTAGCTTGGCAATTAGCACTGCCAAGTCAAAATACACTGCAGGTTCTTTTGTATAGCATTTCTGTATATAAGCATCAGCAAATTAGCAATCCACACTGTAAACAACCAACCTGATTAATCTGTCAATAGCTTTCCTTTATTTCCACATCTTGCCATATATTCTGCACGGGTTGATATTTCACTTGAACTAGTCAACATGGGCAAAAGGATCAATTGCAGCTGACTGTTCTGCAGAATTAGGTCTTCAGGCGGGATGTCTTAAGCTTGAAACAGCCATGTCTTCTTGTCATCAAATCCCTTTTTACAGAAGCTCTTCAAGAGCACCTAATTTTTCCACTGTACTCATTTTATACTACAGCACATCTTACAAATTCATCTAAACAGACCAGCTAATCAGAACTCAACTGTCTTTTGGACTTAGGTAATGTAACATAAATGAACACATGGGCTTTTATTGTCAACAGACGGAAAGTCCACCAGTGAGGACTCCAAGTGAGGCTTTTTCATTTCATACTCTGAATACTCCTATTTTAAGCATACTATGCCACGTTTTTGTGCCACCTCCTGCTCCCTTTAGCCACTGAGATTTTTGCATGACTTAAGGTTTCAATAATTATATGCTGATAACTAGCCTTTCACATCATGGCTGTGCTTCTTACTCTCTTATTTTCAAATGCAAAATGCACATCAGATACACCGAAGGTAGAAATGAGAGTTGGTAATGAGCGTGAGTGGGAGGCATGGGTTGGTGATGAAGATTTGCTTTGATTCCTTTGACTACAAAAGCCTCCTCAGCAGAGAAGATATTTTAAAGTGTCTAAACAAAACCGTTGTCTATGCAAATTCAAAACCATTCTGACATAAAATTAAAGCTGTTCTTAGTGTTATTTCTTAAAGGTCATGAATATGCCATAAAGGATGATCAAAGTATTAGAATCCTACAACAGGTTAAGAAAAGAGGCAACAATACAACAGATATCCAGTGTTTTCATTTGTAAGCAAAACACTGACCATTAATTCTTATTACTGATAGTAATGGTGGAAGCATCATCTGTTATCAGAACTGGCTGACAATGTCTGTTATAAAACCCACTTCTCAGTTGTCTTGAACTTTGCCAAACTTTAACTGCTTTGTCTATGATTTTATAAAAATTGAATATTTGTTTCAAACTTTTGTTTTAAGTAGCTGCTCTCAGCCAAAATAATTCAGAATAACTCATGAAAGGATATGTTGCTTATCCCATTTTGAAAACAATGGTTTTATTATTATTTAATGCTTCCTCAATTTACGATTTGAAAGCAAGACTGAAAATTTGATACTGAGAGGGTTTTAATTAGCTCTCAAAAAAATCTGGCTGAATTACAACATTTTGAAAAATCTCAACTCATACATGATTATCAGAGAAGTACTTCACTTCTACAACAAAACCCCTCAATACTCCTGCTTCACCAAGCACACTCCTAAAATAGGTCTCTAGGTCTCAATTGCAGGGCTCAGTGCAATTGCAGCAGGCCGGGAGTGATCTAGGCAAAAGGAATGAAAGAAGAAAGTCTCCCTTGCTTTTTCGGTGAAGCTTCTTTCCCTGCAGTGGCCAACAAGCTTGAAGGACTATTTCACCTCATTCAAATGCAAAGGAAGAAGACGACTGAGAGGAAATGGAAAAACCCATTAGGACTGGATAATAAAGAAAACAGGGAAGACACTTATGAGATTGGAGACTTGACTGTGGACTGATGACATTCAGTTGTTAAAAATCAGACCTAGTACAGTACAGTGGTGTCAGTAACACTACTCCTAAGTCATTCAGGAGTCTAGAAGGAAGTTTGGAAAAAAAATAAATCCATTCCTTTCCTTTAAGGTGTAAATTAATCAAAATGTGTCACCTCAAATAAAACTGAAGTAAGCAGAGGAACTAATAATTAATTGGTAAGCAGGAATATACTAATATTCTAGAATCACCTTCACATAAATGCATTTGCCTGGATAATAAAGAAAATGAAGAGGTATATGTTGATTTTTTAATCAGGAGCCTCCTTGCCGAAATATATATAATGAATAAAATAAATATCCACTTGTCCAACCTTAAAGTGTGTTGTATACTCATGAGCTAGAAATACTATATAGAAAACTTACTTAAATTTTTGTTCGGTTACTTATTTACATTACATACTGAAGTTCCACAAAGCTCTGACCTTAAAAAAACAACACAGAATAACAGATGCCAAATGAAAGCAAATACTTTTTTTGGCACGATCTTAAATTAAGTCCTTCTGAGCTCCCTATTTAGTAAAGCCTTTATCTAGTAAAGCACATTGAAGCCTGTTTTTTGCACCACTCCCTTTAACTTATGTATGATCTTAAAGTGAAGTCCACAAATCGGTGCTAGACATCTCTATCTCACTGGGCTACAACATAAAACAGTTGTTATTAAGTAAAGATATCAATCAGCTAATAAAGAATCTCCAGTAACTCCATACCTGTTAACATGCCATATTTTACTTGTGTTGTCCGTGGAGGCAGAAGACACAAAATCACCACATGAATGCCATGAGCAGTCCCATACAGCGTGGGCATGTCCTTCTAAAGTCAGAATGCATCCATGTTTTGAAAAGTCCCATATCCGCACTGTGGTATCCCCTGGGTGTCCCATATCCGCACTGTGGAAGTGACCAGCTGGGTGCCACTGTTAGGAGGAATAAAAATAAAAAGTAGTTTTTAGCAAGGAAATAGGTGAAGATTTTTCATGGTACACAGCAAAATAATTTAACTATGTTTAGAAAGACAGGTTAAGTAGCAATTGTTGATTTTTACATTAAAATACATATGACAAAGAATTATGTTTGAAAACATTCATATTTTTACTTTACACAGTTTTCTGACACATCATAGATGAAGTGGTCATGTATTAAATACGCTATCAAAAGAAAAGAAAAGGAGATATGAAGTAGCTATCTTCCATGGGAAAGTAAATATGGCTTCCAAAAATTACATTCTTTCTTTTTGTGGTCTATTTATGAGTTTATCAGTAAAATAACTTAAGCCCAGAGAACTGCTTTCAAAATAGAATAAAATAGCTTCAGGGAAGAATATTTTCTTATTTCCCAAATCCATACCTTTTTCTACATATAAATTATTATTTAAGCATCACAATTTTGTCTCTTCTGACTCAGTATAAACACTTTAACACATTCACTATCTCTTGGGGTCATTGGTATGTTATATAAATGAAAAATACAGAGTTCAACTCAGATTTTTTGGCCAAATCTTCAGAGAAAAACTAGTATAGTTCTATTTCATTCAAGCATGGACATACGGCTTCAGACTAAAAGTCCATCTGGTTCAGGAACATGTTATACAACAACTAGTAGGGGATTTTTAATAAAAAGAAAATAATAAGATAAAGTATGTAGAATGATTCTCCTATTAAACTCTCCCAGACCTAGCCTGTGGCTCAGGATTTCTTTGAGACAGAACCTTTGTGCTTAACAAGCATCCACAGAGGTTTTTTCCATGACTAATTGATTTTTGAACATATGCAAACCTTTGACACCCACAATCTCTTTTGTCAATGAATTCCAAAATTTAATTATGCGTTGTGTGAAGAACTATTTTGGGGTCTTAAATACCTTACTTCATTTCATTTGATGCTTCTAGTTCTAATACTGTGATTAAAAGTAAACACTGACTACACATTTACCATCTCTAAACCAACTGTGATATCACAGGTCCCCTATCATATTTTACTCGCACAGCTGAAGACTCCTACTCTATCGACTCATTCCTCAGACAGACATCATTCCATCTCTTTGATCACATTTACCATCTTTCTCAGCACCTTTTGAGCTAAAACTGAAGAAACAGGTACCCAAGGAAGGTATACAATGGCACAATAGTGTTTTCTGGTTTATTCTGTATTCTTTTAATTTGATTAGCATTTTTGGCACTACTACAGAGAAATTTACAGAAAACTGACCACTCCAAGAGTTCTTTCCTGAGTACTAATAACTGGTTTAGACCCATTCTTATCTATGTACAATTAGGACCATTTTTTCTTATGTGCATTACTTTGCCTTCATCTCCATTGACTTTCATCTGCTACTTCACTGTCAAGTCAACTGTTGCAACTGGAATTCTCTTCCTGTAATTCTTCACATGCAACCTTCATTTTTACTGCCCTGACTAATTAGCAAACTCATCCACCTCATTCTCTTCCCCCATTTCCAAGATCACCTTAATAACTTCAGTCCCAGCACAGATCCCTGTGGGACTCAAATAATAATTTCTCCATTCTGAAAGTGACATTTTATTCCTATCCTTTCAACAGTTTTTAAACTCACAAGATAAATTTCCTTTTTATTCAGGACAGTTTTGCTTCTTTGAGAGTTTTTGTCAAATGACTTTAAGAAGAATTTACTGAAAATCCAGGTATACTGAATTTATGAATCTCCCTTGATCAAATGCTCAGCAAGCCCTTCAGGAAACTCTAACAGATTTGAGACTTAATTTCCAAAGCCATGCTGACACCTCCCAGTGCTTCACTATAATAAAAGTATCCATGTATCCTGTAATTTTGCGTCTTAATATCACTTCTACCAGCCTTCCCAGTATAAAAGTTGGATCAACTGATCTACAGCCCCTTCATCCCAAAATCTTTTAAAATATTGAAAAGAAGCTAATGCAGCCTTCCCAAAGTATACCAGTAATAATGGAGGTTTTCTATTGTGTTTACTAAAAAAAAACAGGAAAAATGTTTGGGGATAATACACAAAAATACAGGCCAAAAATATTTTAACCTTGGGTTTTCAGACCAATTTCTGCTGTTATCTCACCAACATCAATAATAAGATCTTGCCTTTAGGATCCAATAAACTCTTCTTTTATTTGAATAACAGAAAATGTGTTATCACAGGCTGTAGAAATCCTTCTTCCAAATCTCTGGATATAAAACTGTGGGAACTGAAAACAGCTCAAGGGTTGATCCTAAGCACTGCTGTAAAACTTCAACCTAAGAATATACTCAGAGATATTTAGTTCACTGTTGCAATGTAAAAATAGAAGGGGGAAAAAAAAAAAAGGTCGGGAGGGGTGGTGTCAAACTTTTTTTTTATATTCTTCCTTTCCTCCTTTTCCAATAGATGTCCACCAGATTGTTCTGTAAAAGTACCTACTAAGACAGCTTGAAATATGTGCATCATTTACCTGATAGATCTTAAGGGGGAACTTGCCATTATGAAATATCACTTACCTAAACTTTTAACTATTTTTAACGCTTACGGTTTAGATTGCTATTCTTTGTGAAAATATCATTATAATCCTCATTAAGGCAGTTACACCCCCATGCCTAAGACAAAGCTTTGAGAGATTAATCTCTCAAAAATTTTAACATTGCACAGGAATAATTCTGAAGTTTTTTTCACATATACCAAAGCATAAAGGCTTAGAAGGCTGAGTAAGGGTTTGGAGGAGACCCTAATTTTGCCAAGCTGCTAGGAATAAATGTGCTTTTATTAATGAAACACTTGTACTTCTAATAACTCAAGCTAGATCTCACTTCTGGAGACAGATAAAATTAGCAAAATGACAAATTATCATACCCTTTATACATTTATGAAATAAGAGCTATTTTAAAACAAATTCAGAAGCAGGTATAAAGTGGGACTGATGAAATCTGTAATTGATTCAGAGGGTAGTATGCACTGCCACTGTTGTGAATCACAAAAAGAGATTTATTGCTTATGCATTTTTTAATATATAATCCCCAAAATGCTACATGAAGAACTGGTTTCTTGGGCTGAATTTTAAGAACATACCATCTAGGCAGTGATGAAAATCTTTCAGAAAACAGATATGAGCAGGAAGGTAGTTCAAATGGATTCAATCTGGCAATCTGCGGCAGGGGAAAGAGTTACAAATGAGGTTTAGAGCTCCTTACAGATCAAACGAGAAAAAAGTGGAGATTGAAAACAAAAGCATAGCTTGTGCAGGAAAAAGTTTTGAGGGACAGACCGACAGTGGAAGTAAGGGCAAAAATACTCAGGAACAGAGGGACCCAATGCCCCAGTCCACTGGAACACAAGCTCCCTAATATTCCCTGGACATAAAGAAAGCATCACTTCATTAAAGAAAGGGGAGCTGCATCAGTTGAGGATTTGCAGTTATGCAGGTACGAACTTAACGTCAGCATTTCTGGGAAGCACAAACTGCTGCTTATAGGAATGATGGCTGTCAGAGCTGTTTTAGCACTGGGCCTGCACTTCATGGTCATGAAGGCTTCGCCGCACGCGAGTATTCAAACCAGACACACATATAATGACAAAAAAGTGCTGTGTCAAGCCAAGTCAGGCATCTAAATCAAAATGCTGCTCTTAGAAAAAAATCCTATGTACTTAATAGCTGATCAATAATGACATACTTTTTCTGATTTGCAGCATTTTTTGGTCCTGGGAGATAAAAGAAACACTCCAAATTCTGAGGTAAATGCTCCAGATTCTGCAGTTACCCACAGCTGCAACATGTTTTTTTATTGCACTATTGCTCTATACGTATGACAGAAGATTATCTGGGGAAAAAAATGTATGAGGAAAAGTAGGTGTTTTTAATGATTTAGGCTGTCAGTTTAACAGTCTATGATACCCACACAGTCCTCTACCATATGACTGATTTTCAAACAAAATGCATACTGATTTTTATATTAAAACCATGTGGAAATATGACATTAGATGCTCAGCCTTAATTATCAGCAGCTATATACAGAATCTCCATTTGAATTTAAGATTGGTCACTAACAGAGAAAGCTCCAAGTAATCCTATGCCGTGTGTATATCTTTAATTCAGAGGATAATAAAACACTTACATTCTTTTTTACCAACAAATCAAAGAACCAGACAACATATTAGGAGACAAGAACAACATAGATCCTATCTTCTGTCATTTGAATAACATTCACATATGTGCAAATAACTTTGCCAACTTTCAGAAATTTGGTGCTAGTAATTTTTTTTAAAGAAAGTAGCAGTACATTTGTGTACGGTGCTCTATGAACCCGATCAGCTGGGTTTGTATCGTCTTGCTTGGTCTGCTTTGGGGGTTTTCTGTTTAGACTTTCTAGCAGACCAAAGCACTATAAGCAATGAAATAAACCTGTATAGTTCAGAACAAAGTATTTGTGTAGAAAAATCTTTCAAAAATTCTAGGTAATGGAGAGTCTGTGACACCTGTGACTCCTGCATTGTCTCTATGGATAGATCTCTTTTCTTAATACTAAATATGCATACAGTTCTACCTTTCAACTGATTGCAGGTATTCCTAATTGATGCTATAAACCTGCCCTTCCAGAAACAATGAGAGTAGAAAAAAACTTTGGAAATGTTAATTCTGTGTTCCACAAAAGCAGATGGAGCATTAGCTTCTCAAGCCTTAACAAATCTTTCCTCCCTCATATTCTAAACACACACATTTCCTTTCATTATACGTTCCTCCTTCTTCCAGCTTCACTGTTCTCACTACAAGATGCCTCTCCATTATTACTTAGTGACTTGTAGACATATCAATAATTAAGGGTCATATTCAGCAACAACATGAGCCTATGGCACAGAGTTACTCTACAACATTTGAGGTGACTGATTACCTTTCTGCAATACCAGTCAAATGAAGGCAATAGCTACACTTATAGCGTTGCTCTGTAAATACATCAAACGTAGTAACAACAGTCAAAGCAGCTTCAAATATTGCACTTCCTTCAAATATTTCTGGACAATGGACTTCGATCTGAACCTCAAGCTACTCCGGGGGATTACTCAGGTTACCCTTGAAGACGCTGTGGAATGTAGAGCTAGCAAGCTATTCTGCTTCACAACATCAGGTGCCAAGCAGGACCACAGATCCCATCCTTCGAAATTTACAAGGATTGTCACTTTGCATCAGCCAAAAAAACAATAAAGCCATTTGTATCACTCGATCTAGCTGCCTAGGACATCCCTCTTTCAACCTCTCATATCACTGACTGGAGCAATACCTCTTCACAACCACTGAGCATTCTTGGTCAGCTTTATTCCAAGTACTGGTGGAGAGAGAACATCTTGCTCTACAGTTTATTTGGTAAATAACAGTAAGGTAGACTTCTCTGTCCAACGTATCTCATCTTAAGAGTTAATCGCAGGAATATTTTTTTTAGCAGTTGCCGGGGACAGTACTGTGAATCAGACAACAATTTTGTTACTGTATTCTACATGGCATTAAGTGAACGTAGCAACGTCTGTGCTACTAGCATTTGTATCTATTATTTATGTAGCTCTGTGGACACACCTGGTGTTCTGCAGACAAACTAAGATATGGCTCTTTTCCTGAGACAATTACAGTCTAAATCAAAAGGCGGTGAGCAAAGCCTTACACACAGTGCTGTCAAATAATGGTTCTCAAAGCAACCTGCTAAAACAAACACAACTTGTGTTAAAGTTTTGTGTCCTAAAAGAGCTATAGCAACAGGTAGCATCTGGCTGGAACTTAACCATACAACATAAGCATCAGCAACTCAACAACAAATTTCAAATATACAGTCTAAATTACAGGATTAACAGTTTTTTACCATGGCAATTGAAAAACACTTTAAAATCAATATTCCAGTTGGTTAATTGGAAAAATTATGTATCTTTTATTTACGTCTATTCATGCAATTATTCTAAAGCAAAATTCTACAAGCTACTATGCTATTTGCAGTATCAGCACAGGTAGACCCCAAGCACAGCAAAGCCCAAGGGAAGAACTGCAAATACTGTTAAAGACTAGATTAATTTTGCTGACATTTTATGCTAGGCCAAAGAGGAAAGATAAAGAAAGGAAATGTCTAGAAACACTGAGTTATTCCATGAAAAACAGAACTAATGAAACCTGAATGCCTATGGAAGTATCTTTTGCCTCTTCACCCTGTCATCTTAGCTGTTGATTAAATAAATATATCAGGAATTGATTGATCCTTTAGACTTCTGTCTTCCAAGTTTTGTCAGAATTATCCTGCAGGTTAAAAGTTACTAGAGAGCATGGGAGACAGTGTAAGGAACATGTGCAGAAGAAGCATGGAGGGGGGAGGAGATACATCCTTGTAAGCTTCATTTACCTTGGAAACAAGGTTAAAAACAGTGATCCAGACAGTTACACTTAGGAAAGTATATAACTACCAATGGGGTCCCACCTTTGGTTATGAGAGCTGTATTTAAACACTCTCTTTTCCATTTGATGCTAAAAACAATGTAAGGGATGGAGATACCAAATATCAGTTCAGCTGTGCAGTCATCATAACTCTGCTTTATTGTCCTACTTTGCCATGGTATGTTTCTGTCATAGCCCCTCATTTTATTCTCACCAGAGAAGGTGAAAATCAGGCTGAATTTAAAAAAGGTTGGGGTCAACATATTATTTAAAAAGTTCCCATAAAAAATATTTAAAAGACAAAAGGTGATTTTTTCCGCACCAGGCAGGAGACCTGCACAGTTCCTTGATAACGGATGATGTGGATCCAACTCTTTGTGGGTACAAAGGAAGATGGGACAAAGTTCTGGAAGAGGAATACATCAAGGATTACATGGAAACTGCATCTGGCTCAAGAACCTTGGAAGTAAGAAGTAGAGTCCAGGAGGGTACTAAGACAAAACCTCACAAATGCCTTTCCTATTCTTACCCATTCCTAGGCATCCCCCAGTACTCACTGCTGGGGACAGGATGATGGTCCAGAAGAATTTGGCATGTGCAGCCATCCTTATGTTCTTAGTCTGTATTTGAACAAAACAGTAAGTAGCAAAGATGTTGTTTGTAACAGATTTTGCAACCTTAAAACAGACTTGAGATATAGTTCACTTTTTTTGTTACTGGAACTCTGAGTCACATTAATTATTTACAGTGACATTTCTTATGAAAACCCCTAGTTTCTTTTATATCTATGGTTCATTTTGGGTGTTGCTTTCATTATCCTCATGGACTATGTGTCTAAGACACATCTTATGTAGTAATTGTAATATGTTTCATCCTTCAGAATAATCTTAAGCCCAATTTTACTCCTGTTTTATTAGTAGACATAAAATGTCATTTATACAGAAGGTGAATGCCAGAATACTCAGCAGTAGAAATACAAAAATACCTTGTCTCTTCCTTGTTTATCATCAAAGCTGAGGGAAAAAAAAGAATTAAATTTCAAAAATGCAAAATCAATCATAAACTGACATTCTATAAACCAATGAAGAAGTTTCATAGCCAGGAAGCACAGCAGTAACCAGCAGATGGTGGACGGTACATAGGTACATGGCTTTTTGTCTGAGAAGGAAAATGCAACCATCCTGCAAAAACCTGCGACACAAGGCTATCGGCTGGAAATCTTCAGAAAACTGTCAACACGTAGTATGCCAAGTGCAAAACTCAAGGTAATTTTTCATTCTACATTACCTAATTGCTAGATCTTTTTATCATATTTCATGCTTATATATTGACCCAAGACAGGATAACGGTTTCCCCCTGCCATTCTACCTGGCTGACAGCTGGGTGTGACATCAAGGGAAAAAAAATAAAGCAATCTTTTGGCGTAGCACCACTTGTCACTGCTTCTAGATAAGACAGACCCTGGGACTAGGCATCATAGAAGTACTAAACTTTTGTTTTAATGAAGTTCACCTTCTTTATTAAAACTTCCTTGAGGCTACATTGCACTTCAAAAGTGACAGTTTCACATCTGCGATAATTTAAATATAACATGCTCCTACTACCAAAAAGAGTCCCAGTATGGTATATGAATTTTCAGACAACAAATTCAAGTAATTCATAAACAAGTTTCAGCCTAACAAGTCCTCCATATTTTAAAGCATTTTCCCTTTCTGAACTGAGTACTGATGACAGAAACTGATGTATCTAACCATACACACACAGAGAAATCCTGTTTCACCTGATGCCTTTCCCACTGCTCTTACCAGCTTGTCTCTGTCCCGGTGCACAATTATTCCTTTATTTCAAGGTTTTGGCCTGCTCTAAATACAGCCCATAGTTCTGCATTCCGGATCATTATGATGATTTTTTTGTTATGTCCACAAGGTAGCAGATTTGCTCCAATTCAGGTTACAATCTATTCAGACCAGAGTCGGGCCTGCAACATTCAAATCCATTAGCTTGCTAAGATTAGCCTGGTACCCCCACAAAAATATTGAGTGTGTTAGCATTCGCTGCAGGCTAGTCTTTTTAACATATAAAAAATGAGTTAGCTGTCTTTCAATGTCATGTAATTAAAAGTGGTTAAATGAGATTTTAAACTAATTTAGGCACCTGGTAGAAGGCAGTTTTTAGTACATGTAAAATTGCCTTTTAGGAGGCTTTGGAAGCATACCAGGTAAGGAATAAAAATGAAAAAGACAAAATATAAACTAGTTACAATACCTGGAGATTAGATGTAGCAAAATGCATGTCAGCAGGACAGCAGGCACTAGACAATGCAGGGCTCTATGCAAGATTTAAAGACCAATGAATAATTACCTTTTTAACAACAACAAAAAAAATTTTAAATTAAAAAAAGGATGTCTCTTCTAAAAGCTTTCTGCCAGTGCATGTCCAGCATCCCACACCAAAATTCTACACCTATTTACCAAGGGGTAGCAGCATTTGGGCATCCTGTTTGAAGCAGGGAGCTTCACAGCCAGTAATATTTCCAACAATTATGAAGGCTGCTTACACTGAAGGCAAACAGTGTTTCTAGGTCCAGTTGTGCCATCTTGCTTTAGGATATTGCCAAGTAAATTATCCTCCATTAACTTAATGAGAAATAATTATTTCACCTGAAATTAAATATAATGAGTAAACATTGCAAAACTACCATATTTTCCAGAAATGGTATCTATTCTGTACCATTCCAATACTTTCCCTCAAACAATGCCAATGTAAGTTAAAGTCTTCCTATACACTATTACATTTTAAAAATAAATTAGTGTATTTAGCCCACATAAAATCATGCATAGTACCAATCGATAACCATAACACACATTAAACAGCATGCTATTACTGTGTGATACTTAATCTCAAGACCCATCCCATCCAGCATGGGTCGTTTTTCCTCCATTGGAATGACTCCAAAACCTCAAATTTTAATGAAGGGCGGTTGAAGTAGGGAAAAATGTAGCTTGGAAGGAGTTCAGATACATGAATTCCATGTACAGAACAGATTTATGACCTATATTAACAATGATAATCCTGTGTCATAGTTCCTATAAAATGCAAAGTTGTGGATCAGTCATTTCAAATCCATTATCATCCCCAAATGGTTGTCCAGTGATGTCTAATCTCAATCAATAGCCAGTAATGAACTACAGCCATTAATCCCATTTGCATGTTTGTACAAAGCATCATTTTTAAGCTGCATATTCATATGCATAGATAGTTCAGGGAGTGCATAGAGATTTCACAGCCTGTGGAAAGTTCTGCACTGGGATTTGAACATTTCCCAGGCACCTGGAAGAATATTTAACACACACTGTGTAATGATCTCAACAGTGAAGCCCAAGAAAACACACAGGACAGTGCACTAGCCAAGTGTTTGTATTCTGTATAACTGATGATCTTATTGAGCCATGCCCTGGGGATATGGACATAACCAAAGGCAAGGAATTAGTTAATGGAGACGGTGATCAATTACAATTTGAAGTCTGAGAGTGGAGGAGGAATGGAAATGCTGAACATGAACAGAATCCTGGGTTGGTAAAAGAGAAAGCAGCATACCAAAATTAATATAATCTTCCACCCTTTCATAGAAAGGCTTTGTGTGAAAACTGAACTTTCATTCATGAGGCCATGCAGCCTAACACCTGATTGCTCAAGAAAGAAGGAAAAGCAAAAAAACCAAAAGCCTCAAACTCAACAACTCTCAAAGCTGATCTAAAGTCTGGACACATATACTGTGGCCTTCTTTCTTTCTGTTCCCCATTTATTTTATATATACACTACTCAGATGCAAAGAATACAATTACAACAAGCGAAGAACATGGTTCCACATCCACGTCCTTCAATGGTCAAACAAGTCCCGATGCTCATTCACAGGTAGTCAGCTCCCCCTGCTACTTGTGCTACTGCAACTGTTTTGTACCTGAAGTTATCCAAATTACTGCAACAATATAGCATGAGGGAAAATACATAAATACAACAAATAAATGACAGTATAATTCATATCTGGAGTTTGTACTCAAGACAAATTTTCCTTACTTCAACCATTAAACCTTATTGCATGCTAACGATGATTTTTTGAAGTAATTTGCAACTGAAAGCAATATCATAAGGTCTAGTCCTTGAAACAAGATTCATGCCAGGAAATCCAAAATCTCTACGGATCAATCCCAAAACATACTGCCCAAGGGTTAGGGCATAAATTCCACATAGTTTACTAAAAAAACATATTAAATACAAAAGAAACACATTAGGAAATGCTACAGATGAGACACAATGAAAAACAGTATCCAGGACTAAAACAACCATATTTAAATCCTTGCAAGGATGAATCTTGTATATTTGAGCTAAAGTATCTAATTAAAGGTAATGCATCACCAACCACTCATCATTACAACATCTGCTGAACTGTATTGGTTAGATAATTTTTGGCAAGATGAAATAAATGAAGGACACTGACTCTGTTGTATGAAGGGGAAGGTCCTGACTTCAAACGTAGCAAACCAGTAATCAAGTTTTTCCTCCATCTAATTCAGAACACTGTTTTTCATCCTGGATAGATCATTCTGACTAGGATGAGATTTCACATTGCATTCCGCAGCCATACATTCCACTCATTAGCATTATATCAGCAGAAAATTCATCCTGCAGAAAAAATGGAAATGAAGTTTCCTGGCAGTCGAGGTCTCCAAACGGGCTCACTGTGCACCAGAGTTGTCCAAGTCCAGGGACTGGAAGCGAGTGGCTGGATATAGACTGAGGAGGAAAGGCTCAGGATCCTCCCCTTCCACAGCAGCTGGCTATGGCACCGGCAGGGGCATAGCAAAAAACTGCAGCATCAGGCAACATAGGGATTTGAACCTCTGCCTAAATCCTTCAAGCCAGAAATGTAACCAAATAAGTCAACCATACTGATTGAAAAAAAGCCCCCTCACCTTCTAAAATCTTTTTTAAAAATATCAAAGTGATATTTATATAAAACCTAAGCCTCCTACCTTGAAAAGAGACATTTCAGTGCAATTCAATTTTTGTAAACACTCTAAATATTTGGGGTTTATTTCCAATTCAAATATCTTAGACATTGCCTCAATTGAACTGCCATTCTCTAGTCAACTCTAACACTAATGTTTGTTATTTTAACAGCTACACTTTAGGAAACGCACATCTTAACAATATAACAAACATGGATATCTCCTTAGCTATTCCATTAGACTCCTTGCAGCAGACTTTAGGGAAAAAAACAATTGCCTTTATTGCACAGAAGAAAACAATAATGAACCAAGAATGTTAAAGGCATCAAGATTATAATTGCACACAAAGAAACATAACACAAGAGATTCTATTAAGAGAGACATTTTGACGTGTGTAACGACTCTGAATAGAATGAGAGTACCACGTTCAGCAGAAACACAGGATCAGACCAGTGAAACTGAGACCAAGCCAAGTGAGGAGGCAGCTAGCTCTCTCTGTAATTCCAACTCCTCATCCTCATATAGGGATGCTGATGAAGCTACAAGAAAACTGAACTACTCCAAATCTGAAGCCGCCACAGTGAACATCATCTTTTTCTCACTACCTAAATATAGAAATTGAAGATCCACAAAACTGAATTGCTTCTGGTGACTCCCAGGCAGCAGCCGTACCAGGACCAGCAGAAACTGAAAATCACAGTGATGTATAGGAAAAGAAACCCAAGAACTCCTTGAAGAGCAGGGAAATTTCTGCAAAACTTTCACAGAACATATTCATGGCTTCACTGAAGCTGAACTAATAGGTTTAGAAGTATACCATTTTATTGGTATTCTATAAAGAGATTTCAACTGCCTATTCCTCCTCCCTTTCTCTATCAAAGTGGTTATCATACAGAAATTATTTTCTTTCTTTCAAGTAAGCACCAGATCTAATTACCCCCACAGCTGATCAGAAAGTTTGCTCTTAATTTCTAAGAGTCAAAACAATCACCTCAAAATACTACTGAATTTGAATAACCGAATAAACTTTTGTCGTAAAGAGAATGATTAAACTTGACACCTGTTTGTGAAACCGATAATCGCGATGCCTTTTCAACCAATATGATTAGATTGCTTTAATGCTCCTAATATTAAATATGGCTGTTTTCAGGTCTAAAATTCAGATAATGAGAGAATGTAGAACACAAGACAATCATTTAAGAATAATGAGATTATTTCTATGTAAGCAAAGCATTCAGTACATTTGAAAACTATTTACTTTATAGACAAGCATAAAATTTAAGTGACATATTATAAAGATAGGATAGCTAAATAATAATTTAAATTATACTATGCAAAGTCTAGCTATCTTTTTATTCCCATTAGGAGGTCAAATGTATCCAAGGTCAAATACTTCATATTGTGGGTAGCAAGATTGAGGTCTTTTTGAAAGAGGCTTTAAAGAGATGTTTCATATTTGTGATGGAAGGGCAACAAATTAATCGGTAAAAATGGCATTAGTTCATCTGAAAAAAAAACAAAGAAAAAAGATAGCAAATGAACAAGGTAAAAATTAGACAAAAGAAACCACAGAAGCCCTGTAAGAACTCCCTAAGAAATTCGGAGTTTGAATTAAATTGCTTGATTTGACCAAAATGGAATCTGCTATTATCATATTAAAACTGTTTCAAAAGCAAAACTAGAGTGTTGACATACCAATCCTTTGGCACCCCCTTTCACTTTCACAGGGAAAATTCTTTGAAAAATTGTGGCCAAGGATTCAATTTTATTTGAGAGAATATGCGTGTGCGTGTTGTGTGTAAGACTGGCCAGACTCTTGACATCTAAGAAGAAAAAAAAAACTTGGTAATTACATATTTGCTACATAGAAAGGTATAGAAATATCATCCAATAAAATATATTACATAATTAAAAATAATGAGTAAAATGAAGGGGTATTGCTTTGTGAGGGAAATGCAATCCTTCCTCAAACCTATAGTTGTACGAATTAACAATTTGTTTCAGCAGCAAGTTACAGAAATGAGGATTTCATGTTATCACAGTTTCCGTTTTTCAAGCTGCTGACATTTCTGGCCAGCAACCCGTGGGCTGAGTCCTTCCCTCTGTCCCCTTCTCTCTTCCTTAGGAGTAAACCATCTATGGGGCTTCACTCAGCACCAGCAGCTGAGTGACTGCCGGAGCACGAACAGTGCCGAGCGGAGCAAGCTGGAGGGACGTGCTGCTGCTTCTGGTGTTACATCTGGCTAAGGGGGTGGTGGGGACGGAGTGTCCTCCAGCAAGTGCAGAGAGCTGGTCAGGGGTTGACGGCACTGATGTCTCTCTGGGTATTTCTCCAAGTGTTTCGTAAGTCTGAGTAACGTCCCTGTGAAGCAGATTGCCTCAAACTCTTTTCTTTGCCCTCTTGCATACACTTTAACTGTCTTTCCTAGCATAGTCTTTGCTTTCACTGAAAGGAAACTGCCACTCAGATAGTCTGAACTCTGGGGAAACTCAGGAAAAACATGTAATTTGGTAGCTTGCTTGGAAGCCGGTGTATGCTCATATAATGCCCTGTGAAACAGGGTTTACTTTTCAGAAGCCACATTCCTTTCTCCTTCTACCAAGACAAAGAGAAATGAAGTTTCTCACTGTGTAGCCACACAAAAGAAAGCTAACATACAGGATTCAGAAAACATACAAACAAATGAAGAAACCAACTACGTTTTTCACAATGTTTACAACTGCAACTCCTTAGCAATACACAAGGAACAAAAAAGAGAAAAAACAGTTGGTGTGAGCCTCCTATCATAAATTTCTAAAATGCAAGAGACCTTACTTTGTTTCAGTTAAAATAATGCCTTAAAGGCTACAGGAAAGCACTTAAAACACCACAACCAGACTCCAGACACCTTTCAATCAGCTCCCACTGTACAAGAGCTTTTTAAAAATCTGAGCCATGTGTGCTAACCAGTAGAAAATACCTGACAAGACAATCACCAAAATGGCTGTGATATAAAATCTTTGGTCTTCAAAATAATATGTCATGGTTTATCTTAAATATTGGAAAAGTTTCCTACTATTTATTAGTTTTACACAAAAACTTCAATAGGTTTTCAATCACTGGTTTTGAATTTCATAGAATCATAGAATCATAGAATTGTTAAGGTTGGAAAAGACCCTTAAGATCATCAGGTACAACTGTTAACCTACCGCCACCAAGTCCACCACTAAACCATGTCCTCAAGCACCACATCTACCCGTCTTTTAAACACCTCCAGGGATGGGGACTCAACCACTTCCCTGAGCAGCCTGTTCCAATGCCTGACTACTCTTTCAGTGAAGAAGTTTTTCCTAATATCCAACCTAAACTTTCCCTGGCGCAGCTTGAGGCCTTTTCCTCTCGTCCTATCGCTTGTTACTGGGGAGAAGAGACTGACCCCCACCTCGTTACAACCTCCTTTCAGGTAGTTGTAGAGAGCAATAAGGTCTCCCCTCAGCCTCCTCTTCTCCAAACTAAACTCTTCAGTAAGTGTGTAAAGCCACCTGTGAAACTACCTGCAGAGTGGTTTCATCAAAGGGCAGCATTTTATTGTAATTTATTTTCTTCCTGTAATTATTTCAAATATACATTTGAACTGCTCAATAGGAGGACTGCTTCTTCTACCAGCCAGTTTCCTCCCTTTCCTCTCTTCAGCTGTCACCAACTCTCTCCTGAGAGAGAGTCAGTTTGCTGAATTATTGTAATGGAGATATTATTAGCGAATCACTCTAACTTTGAGTGGTCAGTATTTCCACCAACCAAGAAATAGAAGCCAAAGGTAGTTTTTCATTAAAGCGTGGTCATTCTGGATGAAAAGTAAAGCTATTCAGTAACCACACTATGGAACTACAGACTGTTTGCTTTTTAAAATCAATATAATGATAGACTCTTAAGGTTCCTGACACAAAAGAAAAAAGTTGCATTTTGTCCTGCAAAGTATTTCTAGTTTAGAATAGCTTTCAAGGACAGTTCTGGTAACTGAAGGATATATTTAAAAATAGAAAAAGTGATGCAAAGTCCAAACAAATTTCTACAGTTAAAGCAGCTGTGACTCAACTTCAAAATGCATGCAATAGTAACTTTTTTTTTTGTGTCTTCCTATTGATGTGGAAAACTACTTCTTTAAAGCAGAGGTGACATCCTTGCAGAACACTAACGGTCTAATTATCAATGTTTCTAAAGTCTAACGTTCCAGCTGGCCTGTGGTCTGCCGATACAACCGCCTCAAAGACAGAAGATCAGAAGGACTGGGGTAAAGGAAACACCTGATGATTTGGCAACAAAGAAAATCTCCAGAAGTTTGGACATCTGCTGGGTACCCTGGCCTGTGTAAGAAAACGCTCCTCAGCATGCCAGGAGTAGCAGAAAAAAGGCAACTTCTGCACAACAAAACAGGATCTAAATGTGTAGCAAAGTTACAACCATTATCATCCTGTACTTTCCATAAGCACCCTGCAGAACTGATCTCTCTAAAGAAAAATAAAAGGAGATACAAACATTGCTTTTTCTTAAAATAGATACTCACCAATAGTTAACATAGCCCTCTGAAATTATATAAAACTTTTTTTTTATTTTTATATATATACATATATATACACACACACATCCCCAAAACCCACAGAGAATAACCAACAGTTACACGTGCCAGAAGAGATTAGTATGGGTAGAAACATTTGGCTTGTAGGAGTGGGTGGAAGGGGAAAAATTTTAATCAAATCCATTACCTGGTTATTGATTTCTCTTTGCCAGACTGATCCTGTAGAATACTTATAAAGCCTTTGACATTGAGACGTTTGGCCAAAGATATTGGATTAGACTAAGCAAAAGCTGAGCTTCTCATGTAATCTCTCATATTTCATTTATACGTGATTTATTCCTTTGTCCAGCAGAGGCTTTTTATTGATAAAAATAATGAGATTGAGAATCCCAAAGGAAATCTAATGCCCACCCACTCAAACACATTTGTGAAGTAAAAATAGTAGGCTTTGTAGGCCTGAGAGAGAATCATGTTATGAGAAGACTGTTCCCTTGTATAAAAAGTATGAAGCTTGACAAAGATTTTGAAATAAACAAAGCTACTTTTGAAATTAAAATTTTGCTATAGTTGAAAACACCAAGTACACGGTTAATACTGTACGCTGGGGAACTGACTGAAAGACTTCTGAAATAGTTTTTTCTTTGCAGAGTAAGTGAATGCAACATTTTTTTCTTTTGACTTTCTGTATTGGCTCAGTTTGATAAAACATCTTAACAAATGTCTAGTCTGCTAAATATGATGTGTTACATGAAGCCAGTTCGATGACCGAAAATTAATCGTGTCACTCAAAAGACGTTTTTAACCATTGTAAAATTTAATATGTAATCTGATAACTAAAGGCTTTGCTGAACTACACAAGAATCTAAGATTCTCTAAGAAATTAAATCATTATGTTTTTTCAATACAAATGCTGTTCAAAAGTCCTAAGTAAAATGTAGCAGACTACCTTGCATTTCTTTAATAGCTATCAATAGTAATAAAAGGATAAATAAAACCCATCTGTTTCTGCAGTGAACCCTGAATTAGGTTTTAAAGTCTCTGTTTCAAGGCACAATCAGAAGAACTCTATTCCACCGATAGCCAACAGAGACCTTTGTGATTAACACGAGTCTTACAACTCTTTCTTATGTTAATGCTTAATGCAGAGTTAGTGGCTTTTAAGTGTCATCCTTGTTCAATGTATAATGTGGAACTCAGCATTTATGACTCAAAAACTAGCAGAAAAAGTCTTCTGAAGCTCAGTGTTCGTGGATCATCTATTAACAGTAATCTCCAAGATCCTTTAACTGAAGAGGACCGTAAGTCTGGTTGGCTCAGTGGCCAGACAGAAAGGGTGAACGCTGACATTTTTCTTCCTCCTCCTCCCTGGCTCTCAGAGGTATACAGCAGTTTGTCTGACCAGTCTTACTCTTATCAATGACCCCTGTGAAACCTCCTGGGGCAGTGAGGTCCCTTCGTCCCCCATGTGTATCTACAGGCCACGGGCCATGTTACCTACAAAGGCTAGTTTTGCCTTGTTTCAGCTCCTTATTCTCAGGCTGAATGATGCAATTAATGGTACTCCATAATTTAAAGAGTGATGGATCATGAAACCATCTCAGCTTTTTTCCAAGACTTCTGTATACAGAAACTTCTGTTGTCCATAATGAATCCAGCAGTTCCCTGAATGGGCAGAATGCATCTCTGGGATGTGTTGCACTTGCTGCACATCTTCAGGCCACCTGGACAGCATGTGTTCAGTACTCCTGACTTGTTTGGAAGTAGTGGATAAACTGGAAGTGTATTGCAGAGCAATACAGTGCCTACACAATGAATTATCTGGGAGGCCCATGGCCTCCATAGACAAGTTTGGGATTGGGCAGTAATCCCATGAAAACACACACAACTCTCTAACGCCACCGGAAAAACGATCCAGAGCACAACCAACGGGGAGGGTACCTGAACACATCACAGCCAAAACTTTTCCATAATGGAATTTGAAAGGGTCCCTGATGGAGCCTAACCCTCAGCCTGTTCCTTCCTTGACATCTCAAAGAACTTCCTTTGGTCCTGAGTGGTCTAACATGGATGGTGTTACCTTAGGGTGACTGTTGACCCAGCCTGGGCAGTGGCTCTAAGGGATGGGTGGTAACAAAAACCAACACTTTAAAACCACTGACTCCAAACCTTTCTTCCTGTTGGCAGATTTTCGAAGAGCCCCAAAAGTGTATGTGAAGGTCTCTAATTAGAAAGAGCCTCCAGTAGCATAGTCAAATCACACAACTTAATGTTAAATTACAGCTTACACACAGAAAAATGCTGCTGTATTTAACTAAAACTAACAAACATTAGCTTGTAGCAACATTCTGTAGATCCTGGAATCGTAACTTAAGCAGTAACTGTTTGATCTGGAAGTCTCCCTAGTTTCACCAAATAACTATAGCGTGAATACTTGAAAGTCAGTACATTAAACAAAATTACATAATAGATAATTCCTGTTTCTTCTTATAGAAATAAAAATAAATCTAAGACTGGCATTAGGAATTATTAAAGTATGAGGAGGAATATATTTGATGTCAGTAGAATTTTTTAAACTATCCTGTTATTGTGACTAAAGAACCTAGTCATTCAATATGTCATCAAATGCTTTTCATTTGCTGAGGCTTCATGGGCCATGTACAGTTTTAGTTATTTCAAAAATATTATTTGCAATATGTAACTAAAAAGAAAGCAGTCATTTATTTTTAGCGTCAGATTGCCTGTTTGACTCTCTTCATACCTTGTAGATGTTTCTCACCTCACAGTGATATATGAGAATATTATAATTGGCAAGAAGATTGGTGCGGATTGATGCATCGGCATCTACCAGTAACGGGACCCTCCTCACTAGTTCAGTCCATATGGAGCAAAGAGCTGTAGAGGTGGGGGACAAAAAAAGAATTACAAGCATTCTCCCTGCTTGTAATTCACCTTGATGCTCAAAGCACTATGGGCTCTCAAACTATAAAAGCGAAATTGCACATGTACCTGCCAAGCTGTCAAGTCTGATTTTTGCTCCTCAACGTTTCGCTCCTTCTCCAAGCACAAGTCCTCTGAGACGCAGTGAGCAATGAGCAGTGTCAGATTCTGCCTGTTACCTCTGAATAACCGATCATGGCTGGCTTGAAATCCATCCTGCCTCTCCTTTCTGTGAATGCCTTGCCTCCTGAGTTTTGCCCCTCTCTCCCGTCACTCATGAGAGGTTTCTCCACACCCTCCCATCATTCCTTGATTACTGTTCTGCTGAGCTTTGCAGTCTATCATTTTTTCACATTGAAATTCATCTCTGAATAGTTTCTTCACAAGCCCAAATGATGACATGATAAAAAAATTAAAATAATGTAAAAAATAAAATCAGGGACTTACCTGAGCAAGAATTCATTTCCGTTTCTCAGTTTATTCTCACTTCGATTCTGCTCAGGAATTTACTTTTTTAAACCTTAAAAGTTTCTGCACAATGAGGAAATCACTTCCACTCTGACAGAGTCTTACTTCCACAATTTGATATTTATCTGTCACTGCTCTTTAAAACTTTGAGAAAACATCACTATCCTGGCCCCTTTCTCTCACTCAGGATTGCCAGCAACATTTTAGACTTAGACTCGTGAGGCCACCACAGTGCTCAGTCACCCACAGCACCGCAGATTTTAAGCCTGGAAGAGGTTCTGAGCATCCAACTGGATTTTCCAAATTGTATCCTGTGTTCCCCATTTCAAGCCTTAAATTTCCAGTAGACACAGGGCATAGCTAAAGTCAAGAGCAGACTTCACAGCTTTTGGCTGGTTATGTGTTGGCCAACATAAGTTCAGCAGTGACTTTGTCCTGCTCAGCTTTACACAGCTGGCAGAGACCTTGGTTTTAGAGACAGGTGCTTAGAGCTTTCTGCAGACCAAGCATTGCTAAATGTTTCATTGCTGAATACCCATAACCCCCCCGTCACTCAAGAAGCATCAAAATCCCTGCCCCTCCATAGCCTGCTCTGATCCCTAAAAGCTTCTTGTGTGAATTCAAGCCCACCTGGAGTTACTATTCCCTCCCCAACCCATTCAACCACTCTCTGAGTCCTCTCATCCATCCTCAATATATTTTGCTAATTCTTTCTGCACCCTCTCTCTACAAGGTTGTCTTTCTCATCTATCCATGCATAGATTTTCGTCAGGGTAACATCACCTCCTTCAGCTTTGAGAGATACAATCTAGAGCTGCTTTTGTTCTTTCAGAACATGGATTGTTCTTTTAGCCCAACACCTCATCTTTATCTTGCATCCCCTCACTGGCACCTTTTTCTAGGATATCAAACATTAACTACCTTAATTTTCAAGATGCTTGATGCATGAATGTACTTATCCTATCTTTTTTTTTTTCTTTCCTAATTCCTGAGGAGACAATACTCACCTCCAGTTTTCCAACAGCAGCAGAACTTAAAGAAAATCCACACAGTTCAAGATAACTGCTGTGGTATTTTCTGGTATAATAAACAAATTGATAACAGTTTTGATTTCTTTCCTTAGTAACTGCGAAAGCTGAAATAGCAACAGAAAGAATACAAGCAATTCTGCTTCTGTCTCAGGTGAACAGGACATTACAAAGGAGTTGACAATTTGACAATTTTCAGTGCAAGTTTTAAATAGCTTTAAGAACCTACAGTTTGTACTTCTTTGCAATTCAGAAATTCAATATATTCCACAGTCTCAAACAATGTTTGCATGAAAAGGGCTACAAAGATTTTAGAACAGTTGACTTGATTAATATTTATGAATATTAAGGACAATACGTATTATACCAGCACGCACGTGGAGCAAGAATACAATATTTTACTGTTCACAGGGATTTTATCGGACATTAACAAACACCTCTGCTATGCTGCAGAGCTTGATTCTTTAGCCACCCAGGAAGGTTAGTAATAAAGATAAATAAATCTAGTACATGCCATGAAATATCTTAGTGTAATTAGACTATGGTTCTTAAAGGTGCAGCATTTAACACCCTCAGCTTATTCTGGAAACTGGCAGAAGATGCAGATTTTTGTCTGCTATTCCAAACATTCTGGCCACCTGGTATCCACAGGTACACTACACAGCTCTTCTCCAGCTATCCAGATTTTTAACATGAAGCCCATGTGGATGACTGTGGCAGGATTCATTCTGACTCCCTCACTCCTTCACACATATAAAAGAGAAGCTGGAAAATATTCCTAAATTTTTCAACAGTGACAGGAACTTGCAACAGCTCATTCATCTGCCAAGTACTATTCAGCCAGACCGGAGTGAAAATAGTGTTTGTTTTTGAGGTTTGACCAGTTGTCACCTGAGCTTCAAAAACGAAGCACTGTTATCCTCCCTCCTTCCAGCTGCTGCACTCTGTACATAACAGGACCTGTTTGAAGTTTTACTTTTATTTAAAAAAGCTCAAGGCAAAATTCTACTCTCAGATCTGCAGAGAGCATCACAACAGAGATGTTCTGCTCTCCTCACATGCACCGAGCTAGTCTGCTCCCCTTCATCCATTGTCCTGGGAGCCACTGCCACGTGGGGAGAACACGTAGGGGACTAAGACCCTTTGTACAGACCAAAGAGCACTGGGCACAATGTAAAAAAATTATACACCACCAGACTCCGGAGCTTCAGCAAACCTCGCACTCTCACCTCACTCTACTTTGCTCAGATGTGAAGGAGATGGGTTTTTAAGCAAAATTAATCATGGAATGAAGCATATCGTCGGGGCCGGGTGGGGGGATGAGACTCCTCCATCCCATCCATCCAACAACTTCAGAAACTCAATGGCCTTTGCCCTTAAGACTCAATGGCATTATGATACTTAAGGATATTGTTGCACATCAGTACTGGGAAAGATTCAAATGACAATCCTCATAACTATTATGTATTAATCAATAGGCAAGGTCCAGAGGCTAAACCACACCCTTACCCTTTTATTGTATACAGTTAAGTTTCTACTACCAACCCACATTCTCTCATTGCTCTTGGAGAAGCTCAGGATATATAAATGAAATAGCACCTTTAGCTTGAAGATTATAGATCTTCACAGCTACCAACAAGACTTGCAACTTTACCCCTATTTACACAGTGGTGGCACAAAGACAACCATGAGACAGACCCTTGTTCAAGTAATAGTACACTGTGAACATGTAAAAATGGATTTTTGGGATTTCAACTCATTTGTATGTGCAGAAGCACCAGTTGAATTCCCATCATAGCTCTAGATTTGTTTCTTCTCAAATTATTAGTACACTCCATGTCAGTGTGTGGATTATTCTGATGCTGTCCAAAGATGATTTGAAAGTAGACTTGTGTGTGTGACTGTGCATGCATGCGCGTCCTGTGGCTACACATAGGATATTACTTGGACCAAAGGTGGAGATTGTTCTAAACATAATTTTACAGATGGAGACAAGAAACATAGAGGAGAAATGATCTAACAGAGGACAAAAAGGAAAGAATGTAGAAGTGTGGGAGTTCTACCCAGATTTCTGGATCACAATTTATTAGCCCAGTGCCACAAAAATATTTTTATTTTCAACTTTTGGATGAACATCATTTCAAATCTTTAAAACAGGAACAAACTAGAGGCTATCTATATTTGATTCCAAAAAAATTCTGTAAGAACTTTCCATTTTTATTTAATTGTTTTTACTTCCAGAACACCCGATATATAGAAGTATACTTAAAAAAACCAACCAAACAAAAAAGTATGATTAAAAGTATTTTGTCACATTATATATATTTTGTCCAGTAATGGAAGACAATATTTTAACAGCACTGCTTTTGAATCACTCCAGAGCATTCAGCAGGAGTCAATTTATACTGCAAGAGAATAATCATGTACCTCAACTCATTTTAATTTCAATAATTGAATGAGAAATAGGAAAGCCTATTGAAAGGACTGTATTCTGGTCAAAGACTAATGAGAAAATAGTTTTGAGTCTCTGAGTCAGCGGGTGTCATGGTAACAATGCATTATCGAAATCTGATTAGCATGCCCAGCAGCTTTATAAATGATAACATGCTCTTCTAATTGTATTTCCCTTTCTTTCCCTGTGATGAGTTTTATATTCATAACAGGTAAGAGGTAAGGCAGCATTCTGTTTATCTGCAAGTTAGACTTAGGATGTCCAGCGTGCTCACAAACTCTGTGCAACCTGTCATCCAGTAATAGAAAAGTTTTCCTACCATCTTAAAATAAGAAGCTGAGCCCTCCATTTCTCTCCTCCTGTACTATATGTAATTATTTAAGTCAAATATTATTCTCTTCTTTTAAATATATAAAATTATTTCTGAGGATATACACATGAAAAAGCAAACATTGTGAAACACGAGCATCTTAAGAAAAAGCCTATGTTTCATAGGAGAAAGAGATGCAAGAAAAGAGTCAGTGCATCTTTAATTCATCCCAGAAAGCATGACTCCATGTTCTTTAGGTTTTGAAAACAGGGAAGGGATTTTCTTGTGTTTAGAGGACTCTGTGTGTGTTTGCTAACTCATTACAATATCAGAAATCAGAAGGAATCATGAAATTAAATAGCATACTTTTCCTTCTCATGAAGGAAAGAGCTAATATTGCTTCATAAAATAAATACAATGAAAATACAAGGTTGGAGGTTTAATAATGTTCTTTTTATAAGTGAACCTCAGGTGAATAGCCTGGCAGACCTTTATTATATTAACAGTAAAGAACTCTATTACAACTGCAGCCTCACAAATCTGATGCAAAATCATTTTAACATACAGAGGCTCAATTTTAACAAATGCAAATCTTGGGGGTTTTTTGAGAGTAAAATGGCACTCTATTTTTCAACAGAATGACCAAGAAATCTACTTCATGTTTGGCCTATTTCCCTGACTCTTGTAACCTAAATATTTATTTCTTATTTTCAATGTTGACTTTCATTTATTAATTCAGCTTGAAATCTGTATAAAGAGAAAGGAGGAAAGCTCATATTCTCTAGGTAAACTCGAATACTCTTAGTCATATAACAAATAATGCCTAATACAAGAAATGAACTTTTCTGTCTTATTAATAATGTAATAGTGTTTGTTATAGTGCATGAACATGGCAAAAATGAATACAGTGAGACCTAAAAAGCTTATTACTGCTTGTTACGTGCACTGGCACGTGGACAAAGTTTAAGATGTACAAAATACTAAAAGCAATCAATCTTAAGTCAACACACTGAAAGCCAGAGGAACATTTATCTACATGTTTGGAAATTCAGCAGAGAGTGCAGGGTTACACTGAGAATAGAAAGTCATCAAAGCAGGCCAGCGAACAAAGAAAGAGCAAACAAGTACTCCCCAGAAGGGATTAGCGCTGGTTCAGGGGACTGTTTGCACTAACCTTGGATGGAAGCAGCAGCCCGAAAGCCAATCAGTGTGACCTTCGCCTGTCATGATGATGTTCCCATCAGGTAAAGCCCACATTTTCCAGAGGTGGTCATCACTGCCAGTGACTACAATGTCTTTTCGGGGATGTAAAGCCAAGCTACAACAGAAGAGGAAGGCAGATTATATTCTGTACCAAGTCTGGTTTATGTGAAATACACAGTAGTGAGATTCATTTAACTCCGGGCAACAGCTACAGAGGACTCTGATTCTGGAGGGACTGAACAAGCAGTGATGCTTCCTATGCTCAAAAAAATTTGAAATATATGCTATGTAGATGAGTTTCTGCTGCTACTGAAAAACACAAGAAAACATGACTGACTTCTGCGAAACCAGAATTGTTTCCACATCCTCTTTAACTTCTAGCTGATTAAAAAATTTAAATATGTTTTAAAATACTTTGTTAGATTATGTTCTTACAAACATGCAACAGGATAACATATGAACAAGCAGAACAAACGTGGATCACTTTTTCCCACACCCAAAATAATTTCAAAAGCATTGGCTTGTCAGCCTGCTGTTGATGGCCAAAGGGAAAAAGGACAAAAGGACTCTCTGTCTTTTTTTTTTTTTTTTTTTTTAAATTGTGCCCACAGGTCTAAAGTCTCCTACCACTGTGAAATAACTCAAATGATAATTACAGTCCAAGAGCTACAGTCTTTGCCATGACTTTAGCACCTATTCACTGGGACTAGGTCAGAAAATCCATTTCAATTCTATACTCAAAGTATGTTACATGTTTTCATTCTTTATTATGTGGCACACTGGGATGTAATGGAAATCATACACTTGACACACCCCTATACTGAAAACTCAGCTTACTTTTCATTTGGCAACTGCAGTGCAGCTTAAAATGGATCCAGGGAAGAAAACCAATCTTTTGGAAAGATAACAAGAGGTGTATTTCATATGGATTTGGTTATTTGATTTAAATTATTGTAATGCTTTACTATTTGTTGAACATCAAAAAGTATCTAGGAGTTGATTTAAGTCCCAGGAGTAGATTTTTTAAATAGATTAAATCTGGAGTTCAGAATCAAAACGCAACAATGGGGAGAGGAATCACAACTTGTGTGTGCACCTATTCCAGTCATGCATTAGAGCCGACAGTTTGCAGAGAAAAACACTTATTAAAACAGAATCAGAATAGAGGGAGATGATGCTACGCAGCCAAATGGGAAGAAAAGAGAAGTCTTAGAAGGCACACTATTATAAAAATCTCTCTTTTAATAGTACCTTTTTCCTGCACTCAAATTATTTCATAAAATTCCTAAACCAGAATCACAGCTGCTACTATACTGGGAAAAATAATTCCCTCTAACAAATCCATGCTGAAACCACATTTATGTCAACTACATTTTCATTAGAAAACACATCTATTCTTACAGTTTAAAGCACAGTCTAGGAAGATTCCTACATTCATCAGTTGAACTCATCTGCTCGACCAAGGAGCCTGGGTTTTACTCATTCTCTACCTTCTTAGGGAGGAAAAAAAAGTTTTCTATCTTTGCCTAAAGACGAGAAACTTCCTTTGCATTTACGGGGAGAAAAGAGAAGGAGGGAATGATGCTATTTAAATTCTCCAGAGAGGCACAGAGAGCAATTGTATCACTTAGATTGGCCACAACAGGTATCTAGAAGTGCAAGGAGGGAATAGAGATAAAAGGAGAGAATTAAAGGCTGAAAGAAGGCATGCCAGTAGCCTGCAAATTACAGGACGAGAACAACTCTCTCAGAATCCCTCTACTATCGGAGACCTCTGACACACCAAAAATCCCATTGCTGTTTTCTGCAGCATGCACAGGCACGTAGCTTTGTTATTCTGGGGACTGCTAAAAAGGAGACCAGCTTCACAGAAAAATGAGTGGGCCAATAACTACAAAGATAAATCCATCAGGGCTGCTACACACACTCTTCTCTCAGCCTCTAAAACAAAGGACCTTCCTCACCAGCATGCACCTAGCCGTGCACTGTAAAGAAGCAAGACCAGCGCAGGAGTCCCTTTTACTTGCCAGCAACAAGGTCCTAAGCTCCTCTGGATGTAGCAAGGGAATTGCAAGGGAAAAAGAAACAGAAGTGGATGCAGGAAGACTAGAGAGGGAGAAGAGGATGCCTGCTGCAAAACCACTGGCAGCATGTCCTACTGCAGGAAGCTTCATCACCAATTCAGGCCTGTCTATGATGCAGGTAACAGATGGGATTGTTGTTTTGGGAACAACTTTATCATTGTGTTATTTGGAGAAAACAAACAAGCAAACAGTGTCATATGGGTACAGCTTACATTTTTCTCTTAATCTATTTCAGATATGTCAGACACCCTCCAGGTTTTACCTCCAGACATTTCTGCTATTAGTTGAGTACATGCCTGTTGTGAAGACTTTTCTCTTACATTCTTTCTAAATATCTGCCTTCTCAGTTCCCAAGATGCATTACACAGTCTAACTTAAATCGCCTCCAGTCCACCTTTCACTCAAAGAAAAGTTAATCTACTGCCTTCCTCCAGATCCTGACTCGCTTTTGGAACAGCTCTTACCCACTGGCTTGGCTGCAGCTGCCGAGGGACGCGAGCTGCGCTACCATTCATCCTGCCTCAGCTCCCAGGAATATTCTTGCTGTCCTTAACCCTCCCAACACACTTCCAGCCCAACTTTTGAAACGTCCGAACTCCTTCAGTGACTAGATGTTCCTAAAGAGCTTTGAGACAATCCATGAAGAGAATTTCATAGGGAAGAAAATATCTTGCTGTCAGTATGAAGCCCGCAAGTTTATTTTTCACAGGCTTTTCTTTTAATTGCAGAGCTCGTGTAAAACGCTGCTGCTGTCCAATTGTTTTTTTCTCCATGCCATTTTTACAGGCACACAGTGAACACTATTTAATTAACGGCAAATTTGTGACATAACCACTGTTGAGCTGCTTCTAAGAAAGGGAAGCCCATTCATCCAAAAGGCGTTCTATATGCAACGTTAATTAGGCACCCTTGTCTTCACTTCTGGCAATCCAGCATTGTATAGATTTTTGCTTCATCTCTGTTCAGAGGGTCTAATTATTTCTAGCACAGAAGACTTTGGGTAGATTGGAATGGAAATCAATAACGGAACATGTGTGATAGGAACATTAGTTTTCTCCTCCTCCTCCTTTGGGATAGAAGTGGGATCAGAGGAGACTTGGCTACGGGGAAAAAAAGAAACAAAAAAAAACCTCTCAGCTATTTGCTGCTGCTGAGTATATAAATATCCATGTTTACACAACTCATTCTGGCATTATAAGACATTCTCATCTCTTCAGCACTTGCTATGGTAGATATATAGTGCTCCCAGTAATTTGCTTTCAAAACAATCATCTATTATTTTAATTTATTTTGACTGAACCATAAATAAAAATATGATATCTTCAGATGCAAAATACTTTCAGTCACAGCATGTACTACATTTGATCATTTCACACATATAAAATCACCCTTCAGGTTAAAAAGTGTTAAATCCAAAGCTGTCTGCATAACCTTAACTGTGTTTTTGTTTCAATACAAACACTAACTACATTGCACTGAGGCAGGGGAGATTTCAGTTAGACGCAAAGGAAAACTTTCTGGCAATATGGTTTCTGAAACATTGGAACCGATAGCCATCTGCCACCATCAGCCTGTTCTTAAAGCTCTCAGCACACCTGTCACGTATTACGTAGGTAGATGACGTCCATCATGGTTAGGAGAATGGACTGGTTGGTGTCTTGAGGTTCCTTCCAGTCCTAAGGTAGCAATGTTCCTACTGAGCCCCGCCCAGTTCATTTGATGCACAAAACAGACAGCGCTTATAGGTGAAGGGCAATTATAAAACAATAAAAGCATCACCTCAGACCTCTGCTAAGGCATAACAGCAGTTAAACCCAATTGCACAGATGCAGGACAGTAAGGCACGCAAACCCTCCTATAATTTTAAAATCATTTTAGTGGCTAGAATATCTCACAAAATCACCACATATTCAGCCTTTTTTACTAGCTTCCTACAGATCTCAGGAGACTGCAGGAATAGGAGGAGTCCAGAAATAAAAACCTAACCTAAATAGTCTAAAAATTAGGCACTCCAAGAATGAAGACTGCAAAATTAATAGCCAACTTAGTACTCTTAAGTGACTTATCCAGCCTCACCCAATTGCTCTGTGGCAGAAATAAGGGCAAAATCCTGTTTTCTATGGTTTCACATATAGGAGTTATACAGAAAAGTATGTTCTCAATATAGACAGCATTTAGCTGCCAAATACGTAATTTTTAGAACTTCATGATTTGATCAAATTTATTTGTATTCCCAGATACTGGCAAAGAGGATTGTTGTTAATGCCAGTAGCTGCTTTCAGACCAGAAAGCTCTTCTGCTGCATTTCTTGCTCCAAAATATGACAGCAGCAGAGTCCCTCCAAGATTTAAAAAAAAAAAGCCAAACACATGTTTCTTGGTCACAGAAACATTTTAGCTAACGTTTTCTTACATAAAAATTCAGCCTTACTCAGGATACCTAGCACAGGAAATTTCGGTCTGAGCAGTTACATTTGGGTGAGGTTATAAATGGCTGAAAAACTCAGTTTTATAATGGAAAATGTTGGGAAATGGCAGGTATTTCTTCCTCTACCATCAGGCTCTCTGGGCGTGTTGGAATGGAAGAGCAGAGCAGGTTCTGAAGGCAAGGACGTAACATGCACTGAATTCTAGAGGATGGAGACTGATTACGGCCTCAAACAAGAATAAGTATGTGCCTAAATATGAGGACATCAACAGCCCTACTGAAATCAGTGATATTGTTCACACACATATACTTAATTATATTGCTGGACTGTGCCCTAAAAATCTAAAGAATTTGTAAAAGTCAAAATACTGTTCCAATCCCCATTTTGCTGGTCACTAGCCAGTCGCGCTGAGACCCAAGACAAGTTAACTAACGATTAGGAACAGCTTCTGTAGCAATGGGTGGGCAGATTCCACAACCTGACCACATTTTTCGACCTTCTGTGTTCGCAACAGCTTTTGAGGCAATACACCCACTACCATCCGGTTAGGTCCCAGGTGCGGCAGCTACGTGTGAAGGATCGGCACTGCTTCCTCACCTCTGCAACTGCACTCCAAGGATCTAATCAAGGTGAATCTCTAAAATTATGACAGGTAAAGAGGTAGAAGACCACACAAAAAAATTCAGATCAACAGAAAGGCTGATTATTACCTCATGATGGACTGAAAGGCAATATCTGGCAGTGAAGAAAATCCCTTCACTTTCTCCTTATGAGCAGAAAGGGAGCGACAGGAAAACATGCAGTTAATCCCTTTGTTTGCAACACCTTTTGGCATATCTTTTATTGTCTTCCATACCTACATAATGGCGGTGCCATGGGGGTGAGCATGAGAAAAACCAAAAGCAAGCAGAAGCATTTTGTACAGGGTGTAAATGGGGAGGTGCCGGCAGCAGGGGTGGCTGCAGCATCGGCTTCTGTCAGGAGAGATGAGGGCTATCCTGCGCCAGGCACGGGCGGTTGCAGCCAGTTCACATCAGCTCCACAATGGACCCACTGCAGGATAGGGCTGAGCCCATCAGCAACACCAGTGGCATGTCTGGGAAACCATATTAAAGAAAGGGCAGAAAATGCTGGACAGAGAGGGGGGGGAACAAAACCAGTGAGGAACACCAGTGTCAGAGAAGCAGGAGGAGGAGCTCCATGGTGCTGGAGCAGGTTATCACCTGCAGCCTGCAGAGAGCCCGTGCTGGAGCAGATTTTCCTGACAGGAATTGTGCCCCATGGAGAGCCCACACTGGTGCAGACTTTTCCTGAAGGACTGCAGACATGGGGAGAGCCCACACCGGCGCCGGAGAAAAGTGTGAGGAGGAAGGAGCAGCAGAGAGAAACTCAGGGAAGTGTTGAGGGGTCTGCAGCGAAGGAGTGAAGTGGAGCTGGAGAGCAAGGGGGGAAGGAAAGGTGCTGCTTTCATGTTTGTCTTTGTCTCTCACTCCCCAAATCTATTTTAATTGGCAATAAATGAAATTAGTTTTCCCCAAGTCAAGTCTGTTTTGCCTGCGACAGTAATTGATTTTTATCTCAAGCCATGCACTTTCTCAGCCTATTTTCTCCTCCGGCCCTGCTGAGGAGAAGTGAGTGAGCAGCTGGGTGGGCGTTTGGCCCTCAGCCAAGATTAATCCACCAATAAATTAAAGCCAAACACATCACAAAAGCCTAATCAATCATTTTGCCCACTACAACTTAAGCCTTCCTTGAACAACATCTCTCTAATATAGTTATTTCTACCACCTTTTTATCTTGGCTTGAGCTATCCAGTCTCACCTGCCAGCACACTTCAGCAATAATTATAACCCTGACATTTAATTCAGAGTTTTATTATGCAAAGGTAGCATAACTGAAAAGCTTTGCATTCCTGTTTGGGGTCTTAAAATTTATCTTTTCATGACAAAATGGAAGAGGGAAAAATGCTTTCAAAAGAGAAAATAAGAGCTAAAACAAAAAAAAAGGATAAAGCAAAAAAACACAGAAAGAACATAAGTAGGGGAAAATACTCATAGCACAAAGCTATATCTTTTGTTTCGTTTATGTAAATGCCTGTCTGGAAGTCAGTGATAGATCTCACTCACAGCAATGCTTAAAAATCTCTATCCTGTTTAGTGAAATTCCTGGCTGCTTCCCAAGCTCCTATGACTCAGGATTTGGGAGGGAGAAAACTTGCTAGGATCTTGACATACCTAAAGTTAACCTTCTAGACTGCCCAGCAGATCTTTGTACACCTTAGAAAATAATTAGAAAATAGTCTTCCGGAAACTTAAACCTCTATCTCCAAAAGGCCAAAAGACTTCATAATTTACAGTGCTAGCTAATTTACTTATTCTATTCACCATGCACACAACTTCAATTTTAACTGTATAGCAGTAACAAACATATTTATTCTTGTGAAGAAGCAGAATAGATTCACACTTTCTAACTTGCCAAAACCAGCTCTCCTCTCAACAAAAAACAACTTCAGAAAGTGAACACTCCATACAACATACAATGCCTCCATAAGTAACTGTACTAAACACATCATTTTAACCCACAGATATAGACACAGTTGTAGTGATAAATTAATAAAGTCCATTTTGTGATGCTCTGTCTTTGATCATTTTCTGTTTATCCACTCTGTGTGCAATTATCAAAACGCAGTAATTTGTATTAGCTCAGTGTTGTAACCTACCTAGGTTTTACTGCATTAGATCTCATTCTGTACATGCTGGGCCAATCTAAAATAATTTTCTTCTTAACAACAAAGTTTGGCTCTGCATCAAATCTTAGAAAAATTTCAAAACTACCCTGTTGATCTGCATGTGTTTTATTTAGGTCTCAGTCTTTTGAAGATATATGCACATTCTTGAATTACACGCTGCTGGGAGTCCTGATGATTTCAAGCATATTAACTTAAAAACATACATAATCCTTTTCAAGATAAAGTCCTTAATCAGATCAGAGAAAGAGGATTTTTCTAGAACCTATATAATAACATGCAAAGTGTTTATGTCATTGTAGTCTTGTGTAGTGTGAACCTCTGCAACCTAATGTTAAGTCTTTTATCTACAATGCTTGTAAATAACAACTGACATGAATCTAAATCACTTCTTAGAGAATCTTTACTTTTCATTCCTTCCTTTTGCTTACAAGGTTGTTGATAATTACTGCTGGCCAAAAAAAAAAAAAATATCACTTAGTCTACAATGTCAGCTGTTACACATTACAGAAACAGTGCATTTCTAACCTGCCTTAAACCAAAGCAGCAGGCAACTAACAGATCTCCATCTCACTCCACAGAGAAAGCCACTGTTTATTTTCAGTCTGCAGAATCTATGGGTTTTGGGGGGTTTGTTTTTGTTTTTGTTTTTGTTTTTTTAAATTTAAATTGCTATACAATGTAGATGATGACAAAGCTGTGAATAGAACAATAGACAGGTCAAATAGTTTGGGGTATTTTGTAAGACTGAGGGTGCTTTTAAAAAAACCAACTAACTCAGGAGTCATTCCCTGTGATTACAGTAGCTCACAAGCTCTTATTTCATATGCCTCTGAATCAATTTTTCAAGCTTAGTCAACTTACTAGGTACCCAGCATACTTTAAGGAGAAGTAATTAAGCCAAAAAGAAAAAGAGAGAATGAAAGTAACAACAAAAAAAGTAGATACAATTAAAAATGTTAAAATATTGATGTCCCTTTCTAGTATCTTCCCACTGGAGTGAAAGCTGTACTTCCTCGCCTGAAATGATTTATGCCATGATTCATACTGCCCATCACCATGTAACTAATCTTTTACTATCACTTCCTTTATGAAATATGCTAAATTACTTTCTTTTAGGGAAAGGCAGTCCCATATGAGTGTTAAACTACAGCATTCAAAATAGTATTGAAACAGGATTAGCTTATATCCGCACAGTCTTGAAGCCTTTTCTGAAAGAGATCACAGCTCACAGGACAACTGTCTAGAGCAGCAGGGAAGAGGCTATAGATAACCAGGGTTAGACCACGCACAAACCTTGGCAAAGGAACGGCCTGTGTATTTTTACACTGCACCTGCGATTGTGAACCACTTCATAGGCAGAGAAGCAAAGGGAAAGGCAATGTAGCAAACTTACTTGCATAAAATTTTCCCTATTCAATATATTTGTTGCCTATTTTTTGACCTATGCATTAGGTATTTCTTGGGTACTGAGATAATAGCTTGTCTTCCTTTGTAATGAGAGACAAACTGCTTCTCTAAATGGCAATTTTAGCTTGACCAACTTGAAAAGGTGCAGATTACTTTCGCAACTGCTTCTACCTGTGGCCTGGTTTGAATTAGTTTTCATCATTATTGTTAGCAATTCCCAGTCTTCTGTTGCATGGCAGCTTTTTCACAGATGATTAGGAGCAGTGTTGTGGTACATAAGAGTTTGGAATGAAAACTACTTGAAACTTGCCAGTTGGTAAATTCTGTTAAATTATCAAGGTTGATAAAAGACAATATTTAAAAATATAATTTGCAATTAGAGCATCAAACTGTCAACTCACATTTCTAAATTAATAAGAAACCAAAGCATTAACTTTTCAAGGTCAGTTTCCCTCTTGTGTTTCTTTCTCACTTTTGAAGGCAGGGAAGGTTATTACGCTCTGTGCTCTGTTTCAGTACCGTAATGCTGAAAAATACTTCCATCAACAGAATTAATGGAAACTCTTGTGGGAAGAAAGTTACGTAAATAAATAGTTTCTTCACAGTTAGGACTAAGACGCAAAGTTGATTCCTATAAATCATGCTCTTCCTCTGGTGATCTTCATAACTGGACACACATGTATGAGAGAGAAATGGATTTTAGGCTCAGAAAGGATCATGGTAATTCTCTAGTCCCATAATTCCCAAGTGTAGGCTGCAGACCCCAGGCCTGCAAAGCTCTGCTGAGTAGCTTGTCTGCTCCAATGGCTATGCGATTTTCCCCACTGAAGGAGGCCGTTCAACTCTTCCATGATGTTTCAAGAGACATTTTTCAAACTATTTGCTCTACTCTCATCTCCTGCACAGAATTACAGAAGCTTATCCTGAAAGCCATCACCTAGTTTTGTGCTAAGGAAGAATTGTGTGGACTCACCCGATATACATTTGTATAGCTTTTCCTTAAAAAGGAGGTTCTAAAACACATCTAGGTGGCTTTTCTCTGGGGTTTGTAGTTCAAAAAGTGTTTTCAGAAACACGACCCTCATCTCTCTGAATATAAATTCCATAGATTTCCTTTAATTCTTCTCTCAGGAATATGGAGAAAAATTTCTCTCTACATTTTGTCTTTAAATCTTCATATATCAGCTGGTTGTTACTAACATTGTCTTAAATTAGGCAAACTCAGTTCTCTAACTGATTTAGTTTTCTGAACTTCTTTAAAAGTCATGACCAAACACAGATACAATATGTCAACTGAAACCTCACTAACCCTAATTTGAAGTAATTACCCTACATTATAGGTATCACATCCCTCTTCACACATTCCAGAACTATATCTCCGTAGTTTGCAACAGCAATACATTGTAGACTTTGTTACCCATTTCCTCTCTTGACAGGTATTCCCTATCTTGTATTTGTGTACCTGAATTCTTTTTCCTAAATATATCATATGGCACTTCACTTTATTGAATTTCATCTTGCTGATTTCAAACCATCTCTCCAATTTGCCAAGTTTATTTTGAATTCTGATCTGATACAGAAAGGAATTTGCAACTCCTTGCATCTTGGTGTCATCTGCATATTTTATAAGCTATTCTGTATTCCATCACCCTCACTGCTAATGAAAATGCTGAACGGAACTGATTTCCTAAGCAAATTCTCAAACTGAAACACAGTCTGTGGCGTTCAACCAAGAGGTTCCTGTGCCCAGTCCGCTACACTGGTTTGTACTAAAACTTATCCTTTAGAAAGCCACACAATACATATTTTAAAACCTTAAATGCAAGAAAAGCCACCATTTGCTCTGCTAAATTGTTGCAATAGTTAATTATCCTGTTTTTATTTTTGCAGAACTTTAAAATCAGGCCAGCTTCACTATTCAGCTGCATATTATACTCTGTTTACTGTATCAGAGAAAGAATACCCACAGAAAAGATTGACTTATAGAATTATAGACTTATTGACTGATAGATTCTACCACATCATTCCTTAAAAATTCTATGAATTAATCTTTACAGACAGTATTAACTTCAGTTAAAAAATCCTGAAATGTTTTGTGAGACTTGAACAAAGTAATGCTGTTTTAGGAGAATCAAATCATATTTTTAGTTTGCAGTTCCTGGCTCTGCTATGGAATTATGTATAATCATTTGCAGAAAAATATCACCCTACTGGGCAAAGCTAAGCCCTTTAAGACCATGTAATTTCTAGCATATTTGCTATGCGATATTTCACATATTTGGCAAATTCTCCCCCCCACTTCCCGCCCTCCAATTTGCTGTCCATAGGCATTACGGGGAGCAAAGCAGAAAGCAAAGCTCTTCAATACTGGAAAACAACCTTACAGAGACCCAGATCCACATTTCTTTATGAAAGCTAGAAATAGGTCTCAGTATTTCCTTCAACTTCCAGCATGTGCAGCAAAAAAGAACTTGAGATAGAAGAAATATGAGACTTCTTCATTCTGTTTTCCCACCCTTCTCAGACAAATTCCATTTATACTGTTATCATCTTAATATTATAGCAATGAATGCAACATTTACATTTGGAAAAAAAACTGAAAATATTTCATGTAATGAACATCGACTGCACACCAAATAATAATCTTCATGGTCAAATCTCTGGATTGCCACATATTTCTCTGCATCCTCCTAGACCCAAAAACTATAACATACCAGACCCTGTAAATTCTTCAGTAAAGTGTTTCTAGCCTTTGTAAAGTATAAAAAGCTTGAAATCATGTAAACATACATATTAAAAATTATTGCTGGTAATCATGAGTCTCTCTGATATATTTTGGGCCCCTCACTACAAGAAGGACATTGAGGTGCTGGAGCGTGTCCAAAGAAGGGCAACGAAGCTGGTGAAGGGTCTAGAGCACAAGTCTTATGAGGAGCAGCTGAGGGAGCTGGGGTTGTTTAGCCTGGAGAAGAGGAGGCTGAGGGGAGACCTTATTGCTCTCTACAACTACCTGAAAGGAGGCTGTAGTGAGGTGGGGGCTGGTCTCTTCTCCCAAGTAACAAGCGATAGGACAAGAGGAAATGGCCTCAAGCTGTGCCAGGGAAGGTTTAGGTTGGATATTAGGAAAAACTTCTTCACTGAAAGAGTAGTCAGGCACTGGCACAGGCTGCCCAGGGAAGTGGTTGAGTCCCCATCCCTGGAGGTATTTAAAAGACGGGTAGATGTGGTGCTTAGGGACATGGTTTAGTGGTGGACTTGACAGTGCTAGGTTAATGGTTGGACTCGATGATCTTAAGGGTCTTTTCCAACCTTAACAATTCTATGATTCTATATGGGAGCCTTGTAGTCAAATTGCAGGAGTTATCTGAAAGGAATTATCTGAAAGTTGTCTTGATGCTGTTAAAGATGTGATGCTTTTCAAGACTTACTGATATCTACAGAACAGAACTCCAAAGACTCAGAGTTGTGGAAGATACAAATTTTCAATTCAAAGCATATTCAGAATAAAATGCCTTTTCCCAAGTCACATCCAAATGAAAATGATGGGATTCCAGATTTCAATTTTTCACCTTTCTTAGCATTCTCACCATCTGCTACCATGACCCAGCTGCCTGTTCAGAAGTGGTTCTAAATCTTATGACGGCCCCAACAACCTAAATCTTCTGCTGTGCCATGGAATGAGCCTATAAACTAGCTTGCTGCCATTAACCTCCTTGAACACAGTGTCATACAGTATCAAGAAGACTTTCTATCCCTCCATGTAACCATTTTGTTAGCTGTTGCTCTCTGTGGTAAACATCCAAAAGCAGACTCCTGCAAAGACAGTTCTTACGTAAACTGTGCTGGAAGGGTAAAAACCTACACACAACTAAAACAATGGTTTATTTGCAGCAACTGCAAATTTACAGCAATACTAATCTCAAGGTTCAGCATTTATCCTGCTTCCAAATGACTTTTGACTTCAAACTGGACTATAATGAAGGATAAAGATCAGTCTCAAAAGATGACTGCTGCTTTCTTCAGTGCTCATTAATGAGAAGTAATGAATATGTACTTTTGAAGTACACTACACAGTCCTGCTTCTGGAGCAGGAAAAAGAGGGGGAGTTGCCTGTCGTAGTGCTGTGAGACTCTGTAATCACTCCAATGGAAAGAAATGTAGAGTCCATTTATAGAAAGACGTATGGTTTTCTAAGTGTTTGGTATTCTATGTCTGAGTCTTAAAAGAGCTAAAAACATCTCAGTTTCATTCTGCTGCCACCACTTTGTGTCCTGCAGCATGTGCATCACATACCTGTTTATGAAAGAGAAAAAAAAAAGATTCCTAAACTTTGGTTTGCAGACCAATACTTGCCTGCAGAGAGCTAAGGACTTCTGAGAATCTGACCAAATGCTATCAAAAAAACCAATAGCAATTTTTCTAAAGTTGTTTTTTACACATGTGAATATTAGTGTATCATTAAGGTGCCAGAGGACTATGAATGAGGAGAGAAGTTTCTGCTTATTTTTGACATGAGAGAGACTAGACTTATAGAAAATGTTATTATTATGCGATCTATACTGTAAAAAACTAATGATGTCTTTAAGAAAGAGACAGATGAACTAGGGCACTGCATCTTGCACAAGTCATTCAGGAAATCTCATGTATACAGTTGGAAGATTTGTTTCTGATGAAGCAAAGATATGAAGCACAACCTCAAATAATAGTTTCCTTTTGAGGGTAAGCATATCTGCATTGCTGCATATTTTTACCGAGACATTGGCTATTCAGCGAACAGAATCTGGCATGCTACATGTGAAAGGCTGCCAACAGCTGCTTTAGAGAATCCTTCTGGATGAAATGTTAGGATACTCATCGATTGCCCATTCAGTCATTGATGAGTCAGTCTGTATATTTTTCAGCAGTACCTAGCAGTACCTATATGCGTGACATCTGTATTGTACCTCCAGAAAGACCAGGCAAGGTTTTTTTGCCTAGAGGAACCCTAGTTCCTCTAAACTCAAAAACTCTAAACAAGTTCCTCTAAACTCTAAACTAGAGGAACCCTAGTTCCTCTAAACTCAAACATCAGAGTATTTTGTACCACTAACAATAATCCCTTTGTACTAACTAAAAACCAGCAAACTAAAAGCTAATTCTTGATCGGCTTTACGAAAATAGCCAATCAAGTATAGTATGTATTAGCTCTATCGGACATTCTACTTTTAACATCTGTATAATACCATTTACATTTGATCAATACATCCTGCAGACTGACCCCCCCCACATCATGCCTATTGCAAGCTCAGAATTACTGTAAATTTAAGAACTGCTAGGAAGTAGAGAGTGCAACAGAACTCTATAGTCTATTTGTCATAGAAAAAAAATCACCAATATGGTAATTGTAGAAGTGCAAAATGCTGGCGATTTTTTTTTATTCCATGTTGTAGGAAAACTAATGAGGCACATCTTAGATTAGTTTAGTGTAATCCTAAAAGCACTAAATAATGCTTCCTATATAAGTACTTCAAAGTAGATTGCTTAAAGTAAAAACACAAAAGATTCTGCTCTAATGTTACAAATGCAGAAACATAAGAGTTTAAATCACCATTAAATCAGAAATTACATGGACAATTTTTATTACCATTAATTACTCCAATTTGGCAGAATACTCCACATCATATTAACTTCAATTTTAATATGAATATTGTTTCATTTTCTAATTAAAAACCATCTAACTTAAAAAAAAAAAACCACACCACAAACAAATAATAATATCCACTAGACAGAAACATCAAAAAATCAAACAATAGATTTTAGGGGAGCCACTCTATATAAAGCTGTACTCATCTAAAAGGAGCCTCATCAGCTCCCCTACTGTGTGGAGTAAAAAAGGAAGCAATCTGAGCATGAATAGCTTAAACGGTCTCTCTTAAAATGGCAACTGTACAGACAAAAATCTCTTACAATAGCTACACAGAGCTGGAAGTAGAGTCTCAGTCAGCAAATGAGCTACACTGGTACTCAAGTTCAGCTTATCAAGTAAAGGTGACAGGCACACTGCTCTCTCCCACATGGCCTTTCACTATCGTATTATACAGAGCAGAGCAGTTTGTTACGTGTAGTGGAAGTTCATCATGCCAGCGATGGAGATGTTGAACTCCTTTTTCCCCAGTCCACGCCAAAAATATCCAAAGGAACATCCACAGCAACTTCAGGGCCTGGTTTTGCAAAACTCCTTATGTGGCTTGAAAAAAGAAGTGATTATAGTAGTGCTGTGTACCACAGAGCCACACCTGTAATACGCAGCATCTGCCCTGAAATGAGGTCTTTTCCAGGTCTGTTCTAACACATTCATTTTTATCCATCAGTCTCATTACAGCGTGTAAGTGGTCAGCAAGAGGTATGCTTTCAAAGCGGTGTTTGGGGCTATAGCCACAGGAATCTCTTTAACATCAAGAGATTTCTTTACATACCAAAACAGTCTTTTCCTTTGCATGTAACAGGGATAGAGTTTTACAGTGTTCATGCTTGAATCCTCACAGCCAGATGCCAAAACTAACGTAATCAGTAGAAATCCTTTATTCATTTAATGGGACTTGTACAGAGAATTGCTTACAAGAAAAAAAAATACCATTAAAGTTCATAGGAATTTGGACTGACTTATATTTCAGCATATAGCACTGTGCAAACAATTGCTTAATGTGCTTGATTCTCCCTCTGTAAATGCCACTGATCAGCTGTGTGTGCCGAGCAGCAGTGCAAAAGGAAACAATACTCTATGTCCTATTCCATGAAATAACTGCACTTACAGTAATAAAATAGGGATTTATAGAAACATCTACTTTAAACTGTTTTTAAAGCTTCTGAAATATATTTGGTCTAGTTTATTTTACCCCTGCAAACCTGTACAAATAAATGTACTCAGGTCATTAAGGCTTTACAAGTCAGAAAATGCAGAAGGTAGCTGTACCAAAGTATTTCAGTCTGTTAAACCATACCTAAAATCTCTCTTAAAAATAATAAATAAATCAGATGTTATGCGTGTACATGGCTATATAATAGCAGAGCTTTGTAATGCTCTATTTAAGACCTACTCCTGCACATATAACGAGCTGAATAGAGGAATTCGGGCTCTTCGTACAAATTCAAGTGTTCCAAATGAGCAAATTTAGAAGAATAAGGCTAATTGAGGGGGATACAGAAATGGAGTGTCACTATGATATTTTAAAATATGATCCCATATTGTGCTTTAAGTTCCAATTGTAATGAAGTCAAACAGTTAAGTTACATGCATAACTTTATGCCCACAATTAGCTCCAGAAAGCAGAGCTGAACAACAAACTACAGCAATTTATTTTGGTGTCAGTAGGATTAATTACATCCTTAAACTTGACTACTGCCCTGTGTACTTACATCACTTGTGCAGAAGAGCAGCTGGTATCAACACTGCTGTGTTGATATGCACTTACGAGACCCTATTCCCAGCTCCCTCATACACAGTGAGAAGATATTCCAGTTCTTGTCTGAGTTGCACAGTGAAGAAAAAAAAACCAAAAACATTTTATGAACCTGAAAAATAATACATCTTGCCCTTGTTATTGTGTGTATATATATATTACCAGAGCTTGCTATTGCAGCTGGCCTTCATATTTGCATATAATAAAGTAGAATATTGAGAACAAGTATCCATGTAATTAGCACATCAATCATGTTCTTTAATATAAACGAAGTATTAATTCAGTTCTCCATAAACTCCCTCACCATAACTAATGCAAATTATTAATTAGCTAACCACAAGCAAAAGAAATGCAGAAAACCACTGGAAGTACACAAACTTCAGCAGCCATAGCTCAGGCAACATCCACGGTAGTAACCCACCGTCCCACCAGCCATGGTTGTGTACAGAGGCACGGAGCACCCTGCACACAGAAGTTTGCCAGCTTCAGCATCAAGTTGGGCATCTTTGTTACCTGCTCGTGCACAGGTTGCTGTGAGCTGTGGTCCTCTCTGCTAAACTACTGCTAGAGCTCCCATCTTTCTTGTTATTATGTCTTGTTACTGCAAGCCAAATATTCCTTTTTCAAGAAAGGTTTAAGACATGTCTTTAACATTTTTTATGAGGGCCCTGTGATAGTGCCCTGCAGGAATACGATACAACCGTCTTCCTAAAAGGCTTTCTGAAATTCTTCCGAAGCCACTGCTGCAGAGCGTTGGGCTTCTCCCGAGATAACACCATGGCTGCACAAGGCAAGATTCAGGTAGAAGGTTAAAGCAAAACCACACGAGCAAGAGCAAGACTGGCACAGACACAGCACCAGTGACACATGCACTGCCATGTTCCACTGATCCCGTGCTTAAATATAATCAGTTCACTCTGCTTAATGACTTGTAAAGCTCTTATTTATGTAGCTGCAGGTATTATCTCCTTCCTTCCTTTCTTCTTATTCAAACTCAAAAAATTATTCTAAGAACTAAGCTAAGGCCTTCACATTAAATGCACACCAACCCATGAAGCAAGCCTCTCCAAAAATCAGAAAGGAATAAAATGCAGACAGTTGTTATGGTGGTAGCGTCTGTCGCCGCAGTGTAGCTACTCACCACTCTCCCAGATAACAGCCTTCTTGCTCTGCTTTTACAGATATCAGTATACATGTCTAAAAACATCAACTTACTGAACCCCATTTTTCTGCTTCTTCTGGTGCATGTTTCTGCCCACACATAATGGTTTTTCACACTGCCTGTGACGGAATTTGCCTAGCATTTTTCAGTGCCACACTACCTGAGAATTCAAATCTCTGTATCTACAATGCACGCACATACTTAATACATGTATTTTTCACTAAGACTCATAGCCAGAGACAGCAATATAAGACCATCCTTCCATTTTTTCCCCAAACTATGTATTGACCTTGTTTAGAAGTCCTGAGAACCTCAAGAGAATTATTATACTACTGAAAACTGGATACCACGGTGAGACATATCCCTCTAAGCAATAAAGTACAGATATCTTTTCCCTTAGGGACATGACAATTTTAAATGTAATTTTCTTACTTTTGTTTGCAAGAAAAAACATTTTCCTCTTTCTGTATGCATTAGCAGCAAATAAAAAATTTAATTTCAAGAGATGTTTTGAAAAGCTAGCTCATGAGAAACAGTGCAACTTTCCCCATTGGATCAGAGTATGATCAACCCATCAAGCTTCGCTTTGATGTGGTGGTGTGGCTGCACAGCACATCCTACAGGTTTCAAACATGTGGGCAAGTCTGTCATCACGCCCCCCCCCCATATTTTTGAAACAGCTTTCTTTTACATTAAACTTTTAAGAAAGTACTTTTTTTTATTTTGCCAAGGTTTTTAGCTCTTAAAAAATGTTATGCCTACATTCGATTCAAAAGACATAATAGAAATGTTTTTTCTTCTATACTTGCATCCTTACCAGCTACCATCCACTGAAGATCAGCAGTGCACTGGTCATTAAGTAAAGGAACCATAATTTTATTTATTTATTTTTAAATCAAAAGGGCTTTGAGGAAGAACATTGTCTGTTAATCACTACTGTAGATTATGGCAAACGGGGTTAAAGAGTTCTTTTTGAAAACCATTATGTTTATCCCAAGAAATAAATGTTGATCATCCTAGCACCCCCAGATAACTGTTACTAAAGTCACTGGACACCAATAACTGCTGAAGAGCTCTGGTGCCATCCAGTCAGCTGTACAGGGTCATCTGTTACAGAAAAAAAAAAGGAAAAATTCAGTTTACTGAGAAAGGCAATGTCATAAACACTCCATTGAGGGAAGGAAGGTGAAATTGTTTCTATTGATTTGGCCAGCTGTCCTTTCAACATGATTTAGCCAAATATTCTTCCAAAACTTATTTACACTAGGAAGATGACAAGTTGTAAAACTCTTCCCCTCAAGGAACATTTCTCTAAAATAGCTATTAAAACCCCTGTGGCTTTGAGTGTACAAGTACAGGATTGTTCAAGCACCTTGCCTGAAATCCCTTCCTTCACCTACTATCTGCCATGGCAGAGCCCTGGAGCTGGTTGTGGCCCATGTGACGTGTAGGTAAATGTGTGACTGGAGGCCTTTTCTAAACACAGACACCTGATTTGGTACACCCCACATGGGAAAGACATGATCATTTTTGCCATTTTCTTCCACCGTCCTTGACGCTTAATTAAACAACTGTTTCTCTGCCTGATAGATGAAAAAGTTGTCCTGAGGTTAGACGAATGCTGTTTCGACTTGCCTGAGCTTCCTCCTCCTTGCATCGTTCCCAAAAAGCAAACAAAACAAATGAGCACATCCAGGGGCACTGGAGAAATCAGCCAGCACTGTGCTATCACTCTGTGCTCAACTCTGACTTCGACAGCTTCTATGTGGCACGCAGATACCTACTGCAGAGAGGACAGGATTACACAAGAAGGACAAGGAATACTGTTGCAGAAGCAGCAGTAAAAGGCTGGTTGGCTTAAGAGATCCTTACCCACTGTTGTAAAGGAAAAATTAATACCAGTTTTGATGCTGTGCATTCATCAGGAATCCTATGCTGTATCAAATATTCCTGCCAACTGGAAGCAAGGTATAGTGTAGTTCCCATGCTGGCCCAGTCCAAGGAAGCTGGCTGAGGGGAAGAGGAGACAACAGCAGCAGCACAGCAGGAGGGACGCTGGGAGCACAAAGGAGTGGCATTCGAGTGGGCAACGGGGGAAAGAAATAATGCATATGTAGAAAGAAAGAGGAAGTGGGGAGGGAAAGGAAAAGGCGGAGGTAGCAAGTTTTAGCTATAACAAGGCTACAAGGCTGTCAGCCACTGTGCTGCAGTTTACAAACATCATAAATATATTCTAGGAGCTAAGAATCAGTTGTAACGGACTGGCAAGGCTCATCCTGAGGCACCTCGCTGTCTTTGCAGGTGTTGAGACTGCTGTAAAAGCAGGAGGTGGCTCCACTGGCTCTGTCCAAAATCAAAACATTAAGTGCAGTATAATACACAAAGGTGGTCCTATCACTGGAAAAAAGGAGGACAAGTAAAGAGACAGTAGGGAATTCCCTTTCAAAGGGCCAAATTCCGTCAAAGCAATAACCCCACACATACATCAGCAATCACCAGATGGCAGAATTTACTTACTGAACTGAAAACTATCCCCACACCTTTCAAAAGCAGTAAGGGAGCAGACAAGCACACAAGTTGCTCACCTACCGCAGTTACTAGCTAGGGACAGAGGAGAGGCTAGAAAGGAACTAATTAGAGATGCAGCAGTGCTGTTCAGATCTGAACTCATTCCGTTCTTTGAATTCCTGCTGAAACACCTATAGTTCAGTAACTTTTTTCTATTGACATTCTTTTTCTTTTAACTCCCTGACGGATTCTAGATCATGCTTCCACAGAAAAAGTGAGGCAGAAATATAACACAAACCAACTTTCAAACTCTCCTTCTTCTTTTTTCTGTTTTTACTTCTCAGATGCGCAAACAAAGAAATCAGTAGTAAAGTACCTGACATTTTTACCTTGGATTGGTTGCAAAAGATTCTGAAAAAAATACTAATCCGGTTTTGCAAGTCAGGTCTCTTCTGCTGTCTGCCTTCAAATTATCCAACAATAAATGATCAAATGATGGGGGGCTTGGTTGTTTGGTTGTTTTAGAATTCCCTTTGAAGTGAAAAGTCTCAGCATAAAGAATTCTATGAATAAACAAAGGCTGCCATTTCCATCTGTCATTTTACTTTATGGATCACACGTTTTTCACATTTTCCCATGTCCTAATGGTTGAGTGTGGAAGAAATACTGGATACACATTTAGACAATTTTTTATACCATACCACAAAATGTGAGAACAAGAGTTGTAAAACATCCTCTTCCCAGTGCTCCTCTGATGCAGAAGTAGCAGCTACAACATATACATAGGGGGAGAAGACAAAGTACATTTCAAATACAGAATGGAATCTGTGTGTAATCAATGCATAAAGGACACACTGACAGATACTTGAGCAGAAAGTCTCTGTAAGATAAGGAATGTGAAAAGGGCATCTTTTCAAATAAACAAAACTGTGACAGCTTTTTTTACAAGAAAGAATTGAGGAAAAGGTAGGCCTAACAGAATAAAATTGGAAAGATGGAATCGTGTTTCACAGCAATTGACACAGGCGATAAATGATCACAGGAGGAAAAAAACCTCAGAATGAGAGATACAACAGAGTTCTCTCTCCTGTACTCTGACACAGCTGTAACAGCTAATTACTCTGATAAAATAGTGTTATTTATATACATATACACACACACACATACACACACAAGAAACACTCTATTTTCTAGCAGCCTTGCATGAATTCAAGCAAACCACTACCAAAAGCACAGCAACACAGTTCAGTTTAATCTACCAACACCAGACTAAGCAACCCCAAAGACTTCCTTTCCTGTTAGCTCTATACTTGATTTTACATGTCCTACAGGGGAAAAAAAAAAGATTAGTTTGCATAAAATCTATAGGGCAGCTTGTTAGAGTCGCATCATTCTAAACAAAGGAATACTCTTAAAATTGAAGTCTTTGTGTCAGAAAGAAATGTAAAGTTTTGGATTCTGCGAGCTATGTTTTTTTCAGCAAGGTGCATATTCATATATGAGTTGGTTTTAGCCCTTAAAAGGTCTGTTTGACGTTTTTTCCCCATCATTTATTGATACCTGATTACTGACATACTTATGCCAGTGCTTGACAAAGGTGCCACAGAGAGATCCTGACACACAAACTCACTTATACTCCTTGGAAGAAACAGTTTGACTACACGACATGCTGGGAGAGTATTCCCTGCAGGCTGCAGATGAAGAAGATGATGGCTTAACTCTTGTGGGATGCAGAAGGCTTTGGAACCACGCAGCACAGAGGCAGCAGAACTCTGCAGGGCAAGAAAACTGATATGTCACACTAAATATGGTATACTAGAGAGGTATCACTAGAGAGCATCCTCATATTTCACACACATTAGAATCAGTTTCTTCTGGCCAGTGCTTAGGGGTTTCTAATGTCAGGCTTCTTGCAATTGTTTATGGCAGGAGAGAACAGACAGTATTATGAATTTCTGGCTAATTTGTAAACTTTTAAAAAAATTTGGTTGCAAGTTGGACAGGAGACAGTTAACATACAGAAATTTGTGTTTTCTAACTATTCCACCATGCCTAGAGCTGTGGGCTGGTGTCCTAAATATTAAATAAATATATAAAAAACTCAAATGCTTCATTTCCAGAAAACTTATTTCTGAGCTTAACACAGTAAATTTTCATTAATTTCTTCCCCTAGGTTAATAGGAAACAAATTACATTTCAAAAAATGTTAATGGAATTTCCCTACAGTTTCTCTCTTATGTACTTGCACCTGTAAACGTTTAAGTATTATAAAAATATATAAGTAGGGAGAGACAATGGAAAATTTATTCTATTGTAAGCACAGTACCGTGTAGGATGGATTGCAAACACGAAAACAAATCACATCTCTTAAGCTATCTGGAAGGTCTAGCAGGCTTGCTGCCACAGTTTGCTCTGCCCTTAAAAGAATCATTACAGTAATGAAGGCATTAGATGATGTCTTGCAGTGTTAGAGAAGAAATGGGTGGGGACGCAAGGTTCAGTAGAGAGCAACAAATGGTAACAGGTACGGAAATAAGATCAGGAAGACAAGAGAAATAAGGTTTGGGGTGGTTCATTTATAGCAGAATAGGCAGAGAATATCACCAACAGCAAATCAAGAAGCCCAGATGGTACTCACTATTACAGAGGCGTAACAGTACATGATTTCATGTTACATTTAAACAGGATATAGTTCTGTTCTTCCAAACCTTAAGATAAACCCACTACTGAGTCAATACATTCCCTTTCAAAATGAGTTGTGATAATATGTTGTGATAATACTGTTATGTATTTTTTACTTTTTCTGTTTTGACATATCCATCCACAATGAGAATAATTTCATAGGATCATCATAGAATCATGGAATGGTTTGGGTTGGAAGGGACCTTAAAGATCATCTAGTTCCAACCCTCCTGCCATGGGCAGGGACACCTTCCACTAGACCATGTTGCTCAAAGCCCCATCCAACCTGGCCTTGAACACTTCCAGGGATGGGGCATCCACAGCTTCTTTGGGCAACCTGTTCCAGTGGCTCACCAGCCTCATGGTGAAGAATTTCTTCCTTATATCCAATCTAAATCTACCCTCTCTCAGTTTAAAGCCATTACCCCTTGTCCTATCACTACATGCCCTTGTAAAAAGTCCCTCTCCAGCTTTCTTGTAGGCCCCCTGCAGGTACTGGAAGGCTGCTAAAAGGTGTCCCCAGAGCCTTCTCTTCTCCAGGCTGAACAACCCCAACTCTCAGCCTGTCTTCATAGGAGAGGTGCTCCAGCCCTCTGATCGTCTTCACAGCCCTCCTCTGGACTCGCTCCAACAGGTCCGTGTCCTTATGTTGGGGGCCCCAGAGCTCGACACAGTACTCCAGGTGGGGTCTCACGAGAGCAGAGTAGAGGGGGAGAATCATTTCCCTCTACCTGCTGGTCAGACTTCTTTTGATGCAGCCCAGGATACGGTTAGCTTTCTGGGCTGCGAGCGCACATTGCCGGGTCATGTTGAGCTTCTCATCAACCAGCACCCCCAAGTCCTTCTCCTCAGGGCTGCTCTTAATCCTTTCTCTGCCCAGCCTGTATTTGTGCTTGGGCTTGCCCTGACCCATGTGCAGGACCTTGCACTTGGCCTTGTTGAACTTCATGAGGTTTGCACAGGCCCACCTCTCAAGGTCCCTCTGGATGGCATCCCTTCCCTCCAGTGTGTTGACCGCACCACACAGCTTGGTGTCGCTGGCAAACTTGCTGAGGGTGCACTCAATCCTAATTTCTAATAGATAGCTAAAATTAAATAGTAAAGCAAGTATTTTCAAATGTATTTTGTGTTCTTTTTTGACACTCTCTCTAAAATTTTAAAGCTCCTAATTTCCATTTCTTCTGTACAAATGACAGTCAGAAGCAGAGCTATTTCAACTGGTTCACCCAATTCATTTTTCAAGCGCAAAAGTGAAGATGAGATTTTGCTACTCTACACACCAGCGTTAGGCTTACAAAAGGATGTTTCCCTGCAATGGATCAACGGCAGAGCTTCCAGCAGCACTTCATGTGGGAGTCTCCTGCTAACTGGTCAAGTCTCCAATAAACATATCGAATTTTGTTTTAAATGGCACCTATTTGCAGCAGCCCCTACTTTTTCCCTAGTGCTCCAAGAGGTAGAATTTCCTGTAAGGATCCCTAAGGGGCAGCACAGCTCCACAAAAGTGCAACCTTGTATTACAGTAACAATCACAACCTGCATTTTACAGGGATCACATACCTTTCATTCTGAATCTTCAAGTACCAGGTAATTCCTAGAAAGATACTGTTACGGTTCCCATAGACATGGCACAGAACCCCCACCGGACCCGCAAACATGCCCTGCTGTTTCTAGCCCACACTCCACACTTGTTACAATGCACTTTGCAGACACCTTTCTGCGTATCCCCATAGCTTGCAGGGGCAGAAACCTCCCTTTATGTAAAGCAAGGCTTGAGGGCTTTCACATGTTTTAACACTCTTAAAGATGGAGGAGTTACTTTATAAATTCAGTATCAACCCAGTCTCTTACAGTAAGGGACAGTCAGTTATTCCATCTGAGCCTCTATAGCTCAGGGGCAAACCTCCTATATTATTCATATAGCCAGAAGTGTGAGATATGGTCTATAACGAAGGGTGGAAAGTTACCTGGTCCACCAAACTCAAGGCATGTGATCAGCAGGATAAAGTCCAGCTGGCATTGAGTAAGAAACCGCATTCCCCTAGGGCTAGTAAGGGGACTGATACTATTAGCCATCTTTATTCATGACCACGATGATGGACGTGAACAAGTCCTCAGCAAGTCTGAAGCCAAACTGGGGTGAGCAGCCAATATGCTGGTGGGTAGGGCTGCTGTTCAGAGGGAGCTTGGCAGACTGGAAATATGCGCTGACAGAAATCTCATGAAATTTAATCAAAGCATGTGCAAATTCTTGCATTTAGGATGCAAATTCTCTATAAAACACTGCAGGATAGGTGTTGGACTGGCTAGTGAGCAGCTCTGCAGCAAAGGACTGGGATGAAGTCAGGGGGAGGTTGTGGTGGACACAAGTTGAACATGAGACAAAAGCTTGCCCTTGTAGAAAAGAAGCCAAACACATACTGTGCTGTATTAGCAGCAAGGCTGTAGCCAACAGGTTGAGGCAGTGATAATACCCCTCCGCCCAGCCCTTGTAAGAACATAGCTGGGGTACTGTGTCTAGTTTTGGACATTGACAGATGTCCCCAGATGGACACTGACAAACTGGACTGAACCCAGTGGAGTGCTGCCAACATGACTGGAAGCTTCATGGAGCACATGCCATACTGGAGAGGCTGCAATGTACTCAGACCCATAAAAGTCCTATTATCAGTCTTCATTCTCACCTTATGTCTAACAATTCCACTTTCTTTGCATGCTATCTACAAATGGTAATCAACTTACTATCATTTAGGAAAGATAATCAAGTAGGGTGAATATTTTATCTTGAAAAATGGTACTAACAAAGTAAAACAGAACATTTTTTTAAGTTTCCGCTAATTAAAATGAGAATTTTGAGAGTCCAATTCTCATTTCATTGCAAACCAAAAGCAACTTCAATGAATTTAGAAATATTCTCATGCCAGATTAGTACTCATGAGATTAAAGAAAGCTCCATCAATTCAAGAATTACTACTTTCCAGAAACACAAAGCTCTTAATAACTTTCTCGGGATGCATACAATAATGTTGACTGAAGTGCTTTTTTGATAGCCAAACTATAGTCTCCCTTATGAGACAATTCAGAGCATTTCTTCATACTGACTTAGAGCAACATATAGTACGGGACACGTACAGTACAGCTCTTCATTTTCATCTGACATTCTGCATGCCTTCATGTCAGTCGGTGTATTGTTAAAGACTCAGGCAAAGGAACTACAGCTTATTCCCTATGTTCAAATGGCATTTCTCTCTCACTTAGAAACCAGTCTGTTACTCTAAAACATGGATTTCATCTTGGTTCATGGTTGCTTGACAGATGGTTTGTCTTAAAACAGAAGGAAGTGAACAAATTACGTCACTCCTCCTGCTCCCATTTCACTTAGAGTAGACCTTTATGGTCTCCCAGCCTTCACAGAGGGAGGGTTTCACACTGTCAAGTGATGCACAAGATGCAAAACTATTCAAGGATGTGTGTGTATCTATTCATCAATGTTTGCACACACAGACACACGCACACTTTTTTTTTTTTTCAAAAACAGGATTGGTCCTGTATACATGCAACAAAACAAAACAAAAATCAGAAAGCAGAATTCTCTCTGGAGATTTATTTTCAAGGAATCTCAGTTCTGATATTCTGGTTTCCCCTACAAGCACCCACATTTCAATAGCAAATTTAACAAAAGCAGAACGCACTATACAGTTCAAAGAGATGGGTCTGGAATCTTGTTTCTATTTGTCCTAGTTTCGGCTGGGATGGAGCTGGTTTTCTTCCTGGTAGCCGGTATGGGGCTGTGTTTTGGGTTTAGGTTGAGAACAATGTCGATGATACACTGATGTTTTGGTTCTTGTTAAGTAGTGCTAAGTACTTGCTAAGTGGTGCTCACACTGGTCAAGGACCTTTCAGCTTCCCATGCTCTGCCAGGGGCACGGGAGGCTGGGAGGGGGCACAGCTGGGGCAGCTGACTCAGACTGGCCGGGGGGCTATTCCATACCACGTGACGTCATGCTCAGTATATAAGCAGGGGAGTTGGCCGGGGAGGGGCTCGATCGCTGCTTGGGGGACGTGCTGGGCATCGGTCGGCGGGTGGTGAGCAATTGTACAGTGTACCGCTTGCTTTGTATTACTACTGTTCTTTTTTTTTTTTTATTTTACTTTAGTTATTAAACTGTTTTTATCTCAACCCACGAGTTTTCCCCTTTTGCCTTTCCAATCCTCTCCCCCATCCCACCGGTGGGGGGGTGAGCGAGCGGCTGCGTGGTGCTTAGTTGCTGGCTGGGGTTAAACCACGACACTATTTCAAAGAAAAAAAGTCACAATTAAATTGGTTGTAACAGAAAATCATTTTTACTGATGTAGAAAACAAACCTATTTTAATTTGTATTTCCTTTCTGTATGGTCCATAAAGAGAATCCATAGAAGAGAAAGGTATTTTAAGACAGAATGAATTAATGTAGTTTACAAAGGCCAATGAAACTACTGAAAAAACAGTCAGCATGCCACATTTTAAAGAAATTGCATCAATTCAGTAAGAGAAAACTACTGACTCATTTATAGTTAAATTCACTTCCCTTTATGCTAGGGTATTTTCTGTCTTTCATAATACTGACACATAAATGACATGCTATTTTTTTTTCCCGATCTAAAATAACAAGGTACTGGACTGTGTAACTAATGTGAAAAAAAATGCACTTTCGTACGGCTGAAAAGAAAACCACATATTCGGAAGTTTCACATCTACAAATGTTAACATTTCTTACACCAACTTCTTGAAATAAAATTATGGATTACAAATACTAAACTCTTTTATTAATATTAAAGTTCAGCTAAATTCTTCAGGCTTTCTGAGGTATGCTAAAATTGCAAATAAAAAATTATTAAAAGGTCATCATACCCCATCATAAAGGAGATAACTTGCAAGGTATAATTATAAAATACAAACTACAGGAAAAGAAGAATGGATGGAGCACGGAAACGTACCTGTCATGTATAACACAAAATTCTTGGCAAACAAGGAACTAACAGGCTTCCATTAAAACTTGCACATTGGTGCTTAGGTTTAAAAAGACATTCCATTGCTTTCAACCATCACCCTTACAACAGTGTAGCTGAGCCTTGGCTAAATCTTAATAAAAATCTTTGGACAGAAATCTATGAGTCTTCTCAAATCACTAAAAAGAAATGCAGGGTGTGAAATTCTGCCCCAGCTGACAACCACAGCAACACCTCCCACTGACTTCACTGGAATTAGAATTTCACTCCAATTGCTTCTGGTTAGGGACTGGGTAGTTCTGATTTTTTAAAACTTTGAATTAAAATCTAATCCTTTAAGAACCTGATCCATACAGGTGATGATTTTGTTCTTACAAATATTTATTAGCACAAATCTTCCTGCTCACATGGATAATCCTATCAGGTTCAAAACCAGAAACAAATATTATGCTGCAGTAAGGTTTTTACAGAGGAGAAGAAAGGTGGTCATGGATACCGACAGATGCAATGAAAACAGAGCAGAGCTTGGAGAAAACAAAAGAGCATGAGGCTAAAGTGGTGAAGGAAAGAGATGAAAGCCTAAAATCACTGAAGAATGGGTGACACCGCCCCAAGAGTGGGAGAAAAGGGCAATTCTGTCAGCAATGTTTTCTGTAGACAACAAATTGGGAGGGTGTGAATGAGATGAAGGGAAGCCAGGATAGCGGTGTTTTTAATTTGTGCAAATCTGAGTACCGAAGATCCCAAGTGTTGACAAACATCAGGAAACCTTGTTCAATACAGAGGAAAGAAGACAGTCTTAATGGAAAAGAATAAGGAATACAAGACACCAAGGCTGGAAATAAGTGTGGAAGCGTAATGCAAGATTTATGAAGAAAAAAGCCAAACACAAGCTTATATTTAATATAATGAAAAAAACTGATCATTTTCTGATAGCTACATGCTCTTTATCTGGGTCTGTGAAAACTGAAACAATGCACTCCAAAATGCCAGTACTGATAGGAGAAATCTTGAACTGGTGTGAGGAAAGGCATATAATGTAATTTCTACCTCTAATTTCTCTATTTTCTAACATGGTTATTAAACCCCCTGAAATACTAGTAAGGTTCTCGCAATGTGTTATGACAAAGCACAAGAGAAAAATGTATATGAATCCTGTTCCAAGGTCCTGCATTTCCACGAGGCAGGCAGCAAAAAGACATATACGGAAGAATATAGGTGTTTTAAGTTGATTAAAGTATGTCCTATGGATAATACTTCAGAGGGAATATCAGTAACATAAAATAAAATAAATAAATAAAAAGTGACAGGGCTCAGCAAGATTCAGAATATTTGATTACCAAGAGAAATGCTAGGTTATATGTTCAATACACTTAAGGGAAAAGGCAAAAATTACCAAAAGGCAACTAAACACTACAGCAGAGACTATCTATATTTAAATCCTAGTCTAATATAGATTAAAGACAACAAGGAAAGTAAGAATTTTCAGTCAATGTTTAAGCATTGCAGTCAATCAGGTTAAAATTGGAGTCTTGTTTTATTTCCCTGGGTCTCCTAAGTATCTTGTTAGATGCAATTATCAGCTAGTTAATAACAGCAGTTTAAGTGAATGACAAAATGCGGGTTGTTCTTTTTTTTTTTTTTTTTAAACATTCTCAAATAGAATGAAAAATGCAAGCATTTTCATTGTACTATGTGCAAGCACCATCACACACAAGTATAACAAGAGAGAGGAAAAGCTGAAGTAAGATCCTGAGCCCTCTTGATGATCAGGATGATCCGATTCTGATCAACCCCTGGATGATCAGATCAGTTCTACACCTACTCCCTGCTAGCAGCATAATGCACCTGGGACAAATCAGTGCCTGCAGGTATACACAAATTAGCAGTCACTGAACCCATTATTCTATAATGAAACAAGTTGATATACTTGTGTTGTGTGTTCAGTCATATAAAAGTAAGTGTTGTAAAAGAACAATAATATTGGCAGTTTCAGCAAAGTGGAATACCATCTTCAAAATGGTATTTCCAGAACCAAATTCCAAGCAAACTGGAAGAGTGGGGTAAGAGGTGTTCATGGTCTGTGCCCATCCTGCCCTGTTCTACGCCACTTCTGGTGTTGTCAGTCAAGCATCTTCCAATGAGCACCACATGCAGAAATCTGATAAATGCACATTTATTTTGCTGAGTGCGCCAGGAATTAAAAAGGACAAACATGTCTTCTAGAAGAAGTGCCAAGGCAAGGAGAGATCCAGCAAAATACAGCCATCGTGGAATGTGCCCAACTGCGGTGGGCATTGCTGTCCATATGGCTGCTATGGTAAGAAGTACAAAATTGGCAGGACAGGGTTCCACATTCCTGCAGGAATAACCTTGGAAAACCACTTGATGGGTGAAAAGCCATTAAGTCTCTGCATCCAAAGCATTCTTAAAGTGACTTGGGACTAGACTGGCCACTCCTTTGTAAGGCACAATGCTCTTCCCTTTCATTGCAGTACAGTTGCAGTCACAGAGCTCTAAGTGGCAAGGAGTGAGAATGAGGAGCAGCAGGATGGGAAGGAGAGATGGGAACTGGCTGCTTAAAAAGCAAAAAGTAGGTCTCACAGCAGGAGCTGCCGATCTCCCCCGCGACACCTCAGGTTATTCAGTGAAGGGTTGCATAGTGCTGAGGCATGCAACTTCTACAGCATGACTGCTAATCAGATCCCGTGAGCTCCAGTTTCTCCACCTGGAAAATGGTAATCGGAACTGTTCAGTGAGATCTGGACCTCAACCATCTTGTCCTGAAATATATATATGTATTAAATCCTACAGTGTTTGTACCTCCTCAGAGCGTAAACTTATTGTTGAAATCTTGTTATTCCAAATTGATTTTGCAAGTACACAATTTAACAGACAATTCTTCCTTGTATATCCAGAGGGCACAAGACATAATCTCAAAGCAAAACCTTTGAAGGAGGTTTATTACAATTTTATATATTCTGACTACTAATAAGCTAATGAGAAACAAAAAAAAGATTATTTAAAGAAATTCTTTCTATAGTAGAAATTAGCGATAAAAATGCCCAAAGAAATCAACATTACATTCATCACGATGCAACAACAGCCATACACTGGGATGAATATGGCTTGGAGGCTCAAGCATTTGTAAGGTTGCGTGTCGATTCAGAAAGGACTTCTGAATGTAATCTCCTTCCCACAACATAGGCAGAGTTATAGTTTTGCTTAGAGCCAAACTGTCATAAAATAGTTCATCCTAACACACAACCATTTGGCAACAGAATTATGGTATGTTGCATACCACAGAATAACAAAAGAGTATAATCTTCTCACCAGGAGACTGCTGAATCAATTTTAAATTTTACACCTGAACTGTCTGGATTTAATTAGAGTGTTGCAGTATCTCAATGTTGCTACTAATAACAATATCACCAGTAAACAGACATTGATATTAGAGGACCCAGAAAAAACCTACTATTTACTGCTTCTAACTAATCACAATGCAGAGACATATACATGCTATTTAATCAGCATGTAAGAGGTAACAATTTTCACTAACTTGGAGGCAGCAGTTACTGCTTATTCATACACAGAATATCACAGCCCTGAGTTTGTTCCCAACTTTTTATTGCTCTTCTCTGAAGAGCTGAAATAAATTTGTGCTTTTCATAAAATTATCATCACCTCCTCATAAAATAATTACCTTCTTCGTTATCTCTTTGGTGCTTTCAGCAATATTTACTTTCCGAAATGCACATTTTTTAAAGGTGACTGGTACTGAGGGGCGACATTTGCAAAGCAGCCATCCTGACATACCTTCAACAGTTTGATTTGCAAAATCACAACTTTGAAATCCTCTCCCAGCTGTCACTACTTCAAACCCAATACTAATCATCAGCTTTTAAAAGAAAACATTACATTTATCTAAACAAACCAGTATTTTGTAAATAATTACTAAGGAAACTAATAGTAGAGGGCCAACGGTAGTGGAGGCAAAGAGCTTCCTTGTTTATTTTCCTTAAAACCCATGCACCTTTCAAGCAAAATGTAAGTATGAATGTCGTACTATTAGCTTAATAATACTTAGGCTAATATTTGTACTAAGCCTCTGAATCTGCCATTGTAAACATGGCTTTTCCTAGATCTGCAACAATCTGAATACGCTTTGTATTTACACAGTTAATAAATCTCCTCTTGATAAACCTGACTCTAGAGTTCTTATTTGATCTCTACAGCACAGCGTGGAGCATTTCTTTTATTCAGGATTTAGATGAATGGAATCACCAAGAAGCCAATTGTGCCTACCTAAAAAAATCCAGACCCAGCCTCCCCTTTCTCCAAGCATTTTTTATGTCTAAATGATTAATGCAAAAGGAATCCTTTAAAATCAGCATAATTTATTGATATTTTTTAACACTGGCCTGATTAACTTTACCATAGCTGACACTATTCATCTGTCAATAATATAATATTAACAACACTGGAAGCCGTGTAATTAAAAAGAAAAGAAACACCTGCTGTAACATCAGAATATTGCTGGCTATGCATTAGAGTTTCAACATACTCATCACACAAAGTCTATAAGGTCAATTTTATATAAGATGGGTTTCAAGTTCCTTAGCCAATCATGACGACTGCAATTAAAAATGCGCATAAAACAGTCCTGAAGTTTCTCTAGGTTTTTGAGCAAAGCAGCACAAACGCATCCCTGTTTTGTAGACAAGTTCTTATCCTGAATAAGCATTAATTTTTGAATCCTAAAAATAGAGATTTTCATGATTTTTGGTTGGTGGGTTTTTTTTTTTATCTAGACTGTGACAACACAGCCAAGGCCACAAGTCCCCATCATACACCTGGATGCCATTCTGCCTTTTTTATATGAAAACTACTACTGTAAAGATTTCGCTACTGCTGGCTTCAGGCTGAGAGAGAGCAAGGCCTTTTTTGTCTGGATAAGCTGCTTCTTGCCTTGGTTCACATAGAGATGATACCACTAGAAAACAGAGAGGAACAGCACAAGGAAGTCAACCTCAACCGGGGGAGATGGCTGAGGAAAGTTCCTTAGTCTTTTATACAGACGTAAAGAAAAACACATTTTTCTGTGGCAACTGTGAGTGCTTCCAAATCTGAACATGATCTACTCACCTTAAAACCTCATTCCAGCCAACATTTACACAGTAACAGATTGGAGGAAGCAGGTAAACACCAAAATGCAAATTAAAACTAATGCAATCTGAGTAAATGGGTAAAGCCAAAGTTGTGAAATAATGTTATCCTTCTCTGGCAAAATAAATACAGTATATCCCCAAAGAATCAAATCATGCACTCCTGCAGAAAACTGATAAATAAATAGTGAGACAATATAGAAATATTCTGAATTAATATGCCACTCAGCTCTCGCTCTTACCTAGGAGAGTCAAGATGCCCGGTTTCCAAAGCATGTTAAAAAAAATTCTCACAGGTAACAATCAACTTTTCACTTGCATTTCAATACACAAGGAGAGAATCAGGCTTTTTTTTGTTGAGAGAACTTTCTAGATTTCTTAGTGATAATGGCTGACAAATTTTAGTTAGACAAACTGTAACACACTTTCAGGAAGAACTGCAATTTGCTATGCATTTGCACAGCTAAAAAAACATCTAAATTTTGTTCCTTTAAATTTTAAATAATAATAATTACAATAATTTATTGCTGAATATAAAACCTTTGTACTATCTGTACTGCAACATATACTGAAATTAACATGAAACCTACCTTCACCTTTCCCTTCACTGGCCTTTCTCATTTAAAAAGTAAAGATTGTGTTGGAAATCCATCCTAATAATGACATGTTAATTATCATATCAAGAAACCCATCTTTGGCCCCAGCATCCTTGACTGTGCAGATCACAAGATAAATTAACACTCCAAGTTTGCAAATTCATATCTACCGTCCTGTTCCTGTATGTATATAATTTTAATTCTCAAGACCAAATTCCACTACACAACTTTTGCCACAAAGGAATATAAATTGAAGGAGATGGAAAGGGCAATAATTTGACTGTCGCTTAGCTGCCACCAATTCACCATCTTGCTAGCTCAGTTTACAAATGAGCATAAAATCCCACATAAAAACTTTTAGGAGCTTTTAGTAAGCTTTTAGGAGATGACAGACATCTGCTTTCTTCCTTTCTGATACAGATTAAGGGAATAACCAATATCTATAGGACCTATCAAAATCAGTCCTCAATTAAGTCAACTAATAATTTGCTTACATACTATAAGCAATAGTTACAACTATTGCTAGTATAGTAGTAATATAGTAATAGCAATACTGTTGTCATATTTCTCCTGAATTGCTAGTTGCAGGTAGTAATGAAATTATTCTAGGTGGAGCAACCGCGTTCTTGGTATAAGTCCTTGGCTTTCATACAAACAAAAGTTGGATCTCCTTGATTGAATTATAAAAACACCAGTATCACTCTATAGCTTTGAAAGGTGTTTTTTCTACTTTCATGCTGCTGAAAGAATGCTTCATCAGATGCTCTGAGGCATACAAATTGCTACACATTGCAGCAAATGGACCTTGTTCAAAACCTGCAACTGAAACACTCTAGTAGAGAATGGAAAAATTTAGCTTTGATCAAAGCCTTTAAAGGACATCATCTTAATGTGGTCATTCAGGTGAGCAGAGCTTTTACATGGTGCTCATCCTAAAATTTACATATGCATACCCAGCACACACCTGTGATCCTTGTATATTCTGTGACACGACACGTCCCTCTTCTCCCCCCTCCCCCTCCCGATTTCAGTCTTAATTCCCCACCCCGTGTTTTTTTGGTTGTTTTTTGTTGTGTTTTGGTTTTTTTTTTTAAGAAAACATATTCTGCTTCTCAAGGAAGAAGGTTTTCCCTTTTACAGAGGGGTATTACTACCATTCTCTCTCTCCCAAAAGAGAGCATATGCATTACGTAGTGTGGATCTTTCCCCAACATACAGGCTACAGCGGCACGAACCAGAGTCAGCAGAAGTAATCCACCCAAAGCATTTGATTTCACACACAAGCCAATTAAGTCTTCTATTTTGTCCACTGCTTTACTTGAAAAGAAAAACATTACTGCTTAAATCCCAGTCCCTTCTTGCCTCCCATAATGGTTCTCAGTGTCTATTGACTCCTTTGGGTCCTGGCATTCATGCCAAGGCACACTTGTGGGCATAGACACCTTTTATACAGATCTTTTTTTCTTCTTTTCTAACTATGTATAGCATTTTGGCTTTTTCAGTAAGTTTCGGAAAATGCTATGTTTCTGTTTTGACATTTTTAGGGGTACAATACAAATGTAAACTACATATATTCTTAATGATACAAAAAGTAATCTAAAACCCTCAGTGAAAAAATTCTTTAGCCAAGACTAGAGGAAGCCTGTTATGTGCTGACCTTCACTGAAATGCTTTTAAAATCTCCAAATGGTTGCAGCTGCCATGGTTTCTTTTACAGGTCCACAACCTTTTTTGATTAAGTGTTAAAAGAACCCTTCTCATTACTTTCGGAAGACAGTATTTCTCCAAGGTTTGTTAATTTAAATGAACATTTGAGTTTCCATCTTTTAAAGGATGTTATTTTCTACATCCATTTTCTGAACTTAGAACAGATACCTTTAACTCTTTTAATCTTCTTGTTAGCCATACCCATCTGTCCTTGCAAGAATCTTGCAGAGTAGCAAGTAACACAGTTGGCAATTTGAAACCCAACAGGTAATCGTTAGTTTCAAAGTCGCATTTTAGGATCTTCAGCTTTAGAGAAAAAACAGCTTTTCTCCCTTGACTTTTGAAACTTATTTTAATTCTGACAACACTGGAAACTGTGATTATACTAATGCATTTAAAAAGTTGAAATTAAATTACTGATATGCATTAACAGAGCTGCTAGCCCAAACAGAATCCTCAAATAGAAGAGTCTGTCTGAAGGGAAAACACATCCATGGAGAACACAAGGGCAGCGTACATTGCAGAGGCAAACTCAAACAAGCAAGCAAGCAAGCACAGAGTTTTCCTGTTATTTGCCTTATTGCAAACGAGAAAAAAGAAGTTGTCCTGGTACAACAGCCACCAACAGTTTCAGATTCATTCCTACTGGCCCACAAAACTTGCTAATATAGACACAGGCACTGGAAAGTGAGCTGGCAGTATGACTGGATCCACTGGCTTTGCTTTCCTGCAGTTAAAGAGTATCTTCATCTGCGCTACAGCTTATCTTTTTAAACTAAGAAATGGCATGTCTCATCACGTCACAGAATTCACTAAGAGTAAGCAAGTTCCAGACTGGTAAAAAGAAAGCGGAAAGGACAGAGCAACACAGAACCTATTTGCATTTGAGACATTCGCTGTTTGAAACAGCAGTTAAGCCACCAAGGGGCAGTCATTTATCAGGCAGCAGAGAAGTTAACAAATACCAAGGAAAGATTCCTCCCGCCCCCCCCCCAAGAGGTCTGTGATTGAGGAGGCTGAACTGAGTGAAGGACTCAGTGTATAATGCAGGCAACAAGACAGAATGACATAAAATGGAATTTTACTAATTAAACAGCAGTTGATCCAGTTCGACCCCCAGCCAGAAGGCCTCCGGCACCAGGAGAGCCTCTATCCTGGAACAAATCACAGGTGAGCTAATGAGCGTGGTCGGGGCTGGCGGAAGGATGCCGCAGAGCAGTACTTCTTTGCAACACGAGGGGACACTTGGTTCTGCTTTCCTCTTAGAGGACGAATACAGGCAACTAAGTATATGAGAAAGCAGAAATAAAATGTAAGTATGTATAGCACATATAGCACAACTATATAGAGCTCATGTGCTATACATATAGCACAAGTTTGTATTTATAACATGTTTTGGTATAAGAACCTGCACCCTACTGATTTTTATACTAAAAGAATGAGCTAGCGATGTTTTGTCTTGATGCTTTCTTAACAAACTTAGAGCTAGGTAAAGTGCTCTACCAAGACGAACCTGAGTTTAGTCTGTTCCAACATTGCAGCAACTTGCCTGTCAACTGACAAGTTACCAATAATGTGTGAAGCTTTGCCTTTCACTTATTTCTCTACTGCCTCACAAGAATCAGGCTATCCAAAGAAGACCAAACCTCCTGAGGATGTACAAGTTCCAAGTGAATCAGGCAGCCAGTTGCATTTTGGCTTACAACAAGGCAGCAGAAACTCTGGGATGGTTTACAAACAATGCACAACTATAAGAACACATGTAAAAAAAACTATTTAACATCACTGTGATTCTTATGTAGCAACTACTTACCTTTCAACCCTAGAATGAAAGCAATAGTAAAACTAAACTATCTTCAATGCTTCTTTTCCTCCCCCAGGATTACTCAAAAGCTGTTGACCAAGTTGTATGAAACCTCAAGAAATTACACCAGAAAATACTAGCTGCTTGCTAATGGCACTCTTGGCTTTGACTGTGACATCACAAATCATATGGTGCAAATACTGAGAAATTAGAATGGTGATGGTACTACTTCAAACACACACATAGAGAAGCAATAATGAAAGTGGAACTACTGATAGCACTTGTATTTGGAGAAACTTACTGGAAGCCCAGACAGCTGTGTCCCTTAAAAAAGATTTTTCCCTTCACAGAGATACACTGAAATATTCAGAACTGCACAAATTACATCATTACAAAATTAATTGAACTACAAATGCAAATGAAGCTGTATGCTGATACAGTTATTAGCAATTTGTAAAGCTTCCTTTGTGAGCTATATACACTGAACAAACATGTTCTTTGCCTTGTTCTTCTACTCATTCTCACCAAGATTTGTCTTCTATATACACTTTGTTACATTTAATCAGGTGCTATGTAATAAAATAGATTGCTCCAGTTTTTTTTTCTTAGAATCACAGAAAGGTAGGAACAGAGGTCTCTAGTCCAGGCTCCTGCTGAGGGAGGACTATCACCAACACCAGATCAAAGCAGCTGTGGTGGCTTTCTCTAGCCAGCTCTTGGAAACCTCCAAGAATGGATCTTCCATCACCTCTCTGGGTACCTGTTTCTGGCCTGCACTATCATCCTGGTGACACAGTGTTTTCTAATGTCCAATCTGGACCTCCTAAAACATGTCTTGTGGCCACAGTCCCATTTTATCATCTGCCACTATCAGAAAGAGTTTGGCTCCATCATCTTGTAACCCCCTTAAGAGTAGTTGCAGGTCAACTTAAGTCCCCCTTCAGTCTCCTTTCTGTGGACAACTAAATAAGACCAGCTACCTCAACTCTTCTATCCAGGCTGTGTGCCCTATGACCCTACTCATTTTGGTAGCCACCTGCTAGATCCTCTCTGGTTTCTCAACACCCATTTGGACATGAGAGGCCCAAAACTGGATATGGTTCTTCAAGTGTGGCCTCACCAGCACCAAGTGAAGGGAGGGCAATCGCTTCCTTTGTTTCTGCTGGCCACGGTTCTCCCAGTATAGCCCAGTATGCTGTTTTCCTTCTCTGTGATGACCGCACGTGGCTGGCTCATATTCAGCTCTGTCTTTTCCAGCAGGGCTGCAACTAAGCTGGCTTCCAGCCTGTACCAATGTCTGGGTTACCTACCCCAGGACAGAATTTCAATCTTGACAAATGCATCTCCACGTTTTGTTGTTGTTTTACACCTCACTCATATCACGTTTTTCTCTAGCTCCTCCATTCCATGCCATTCCCTCATGCATTATTTTCAAGAGCTTCAGTTGCAAATTCACAGCTGAATAACTTTGTGCATCCAGAAAGATGATGAAAATGCATCGAGCCAGGGAAGGAATTAGATTGTATCTTTAAGTATCTCTGAACACTGGGTTACATGACTACATAAAAGTGCAAGTTAGCATATATTCATCATACAAGTTACCTGGAAACTGTCACTGATCACTTGGGTAACTTGTTCTACCTGCCTAAGTCAGCACTGAAATGCTGACGGATGGGAGTCAGTGAATGCTTTTTATTGACTACTGCTTCTGTATATTCTTCTCATGATCCCTAGCTCTACAGTAACTATATGGAATATAAAATTATAGTATTAAAACTGTTTATTTTGCCACTATTTTAACCGATTAAAAAACTCATTAAACATACCTTCTTGAAAACTTAAAAAAGATAGCTGGAAGGGTATTTAGGCAGAAATATAAAAATGGGCTATTAAAAAAAGAGTTCTGGATTTCTTACTACACTGGTTTTTGGACTTCCCATCTCAGGATCCAAAATGAATAGTGCAATAAACACCACAAAGCCTAAGAAACTGAAGCCATCATTCTGGAGCCTGAGCATAGATTTTATTTTGTAATTTCATACATGCTTTACAACTTGCTGCAGAGGTTCCACACTATTATCAGTTCATGTTCTTAACATAAAAGAAATAAATTCTTCCAGTTAGCTGAATTTCCATCACAGTATCTGGATGAAGTAGTATGAAGACTGAGCTCAAGAGAAAGGTAATGAATTTTTGTAAGACACTAGATCAGTGATCATTGTCACTAAGCAAAGCAGATAGGTCAGAAATATGTCTTGAAATATGGAAAAAAAAAAGTAGATCTTGCATTCAAACTGCAATTCATCTTTGTTAGCATTATATATATGTTGGCACCACTGTTAGGATTGCTCATCATAATACTTAAATGCAAAAGCAGAGCATTCACTCATTAGTAAAGAAAAACAGCGGGGGGGGGAGTTCTTTTTTTAAGCTCTTCAATTCTTTCCTTTAACATTTTAGATCTTTGGCAAATAAATTCAACTCTTCTTTGAAAGCCAGAGCTGTCAATGCTGGCAGGAGATGGAGGAAGCCCATAAATCAACTGCTACCTCTGCTTTTTTGCACTTCACAGCAGATCATACCAAGAACTACACCAGTTCAGCCAAACTTTCCAAGAAGACATATAAACGGAGCAGAATTATTTTAGCATCCAGCTATGGGTAATTAAACAATTAAATTATCCCTTCAGAACATGACTAATCACTCTGAGATAAGGAACTTGAGCATTTGATGCTGCGTAGGTCCCAGTATACAAGTGCAATGCATTAATGGCCCTAATAGCTGTACATCAAGAGGACTTGTGTGGAATAGCAAAGCTCAGAGGTATATACTGTACCACTATTGTACCATATTAAGACATATAGACAGTATTTGTGATTGCAGCGCTAACTACAGAGATCATTTATCAGTCTCTGTTGAAAAGTGGGATAGGTTTTGATGATGTCTTGAAAGCCAAATGATCTTACTACCCATGTAAATATTGTCTGGTTCATTGAAAATTTCCTCATCTGAAAGAGCTTTGTGCTCAGCTGATCTGCCGTTATGTCGGCGTTCCTCCACTATGGATGGATAAAAGAGATTGTTTGTTGAACCTGGAGAGTCCTCCATTGATGATTCTTTGCTTTTCAGGTAACTAATTAACCCCTCATTGTTATTACATGTTGGAGGTTTTGTTTGTTTGCCTTTCCCAGTTTCTTTAGCGCTTCTGCTTTCTGCAGTTTTAGGAAATGTATACTCCCTTCTCTCTCTGCTTCTCGACAGACTGTATAGGTAATGTTCCTCCTGTAACAGCCACATCTTGAAAATGGGCATTGACATCTGCAGTGTCAAGAAAGCTGCTTCCAGTTACGATGCCCCCTCTCAAGGCAAGAGGGTTCTAAAGGAAAAGGATCAAAGGTTCCCATAATTCCTCCTTTTCTTCCGATGTGAAGATTCATTGGGATATATTATACACGGCATCTTATAGCAAAGAGTAGAATTGTGGAGGCTCATCCATTTCCAACAAAGAAAAGGCTTCCCATGCAGTTACTGCAACCATCCGTAATGCAGAAATGGACTACTGGGCTAACAAATGAGGCCATGCTTTACAACATTTGGGCACCATTCCAGCTCACTTGCTCTACTCGCCCCATCAAGCCACCCATCATTTGGAGGCAGATAATGCAGCTTTCCAAGAAGTCAAGCCTTCCCTTGAATTTTCAGAAAAACTGGTAAGGGTTACAAACCTCATCAAGAGGAATATTGTATACATGTATGACACTATAATCTAGTCATTGCAATAAACAAAAGTAGCAAAACATGTACTATTCTTTGCCTTTCACCAAGCCATGCTAAGCAGCAGACTTCCATGCCAACAGTCATAGTACTAAAACCAGATAGCAGCAAGAAAACAAGATCAACATGTACCTCACACAACACAAAGATCAGGCAAGCTAACTAAAATGCCAAAAGAGTCTATAAATATCATTTAACAAAGATACTGCAATTTATTGTACAACTACTTTAAGCATCACTGGGAAAATTTAATAATATCTTACAGAAAAACAACAGAAAACCAGACATTTTGAACACTAAACTGTCTGCAACATTCATTCTGTGATCTTGGTATTACGATAAAGTAGAAAAATACCTAAGTTTTTGTTTAGTACTTTTCAGGGTGATAACGTGAACACCATAAAAGGAAGACCCAGTGAGAAATCAATTTCCATGTGCAATTTGCTGCAGTGAGATCACCAAAGTACAACACTTCCATTAAAAACTGAAAGCTATTCCTTTATTACCAATGACAAAACATTCACCATCAAAATCAGCTGGGACATCTGCAAGGTTTTGAAGCAGGGCTTCACACAATCAAGAGCTGTAATTTGCATTTACAAGAAATAAAGGCATCCTTTCCTTACTTTGATGTGCTAAGTGAGAAGTTAACAAGATAGTCACTTCAAAGATACCTTATTTCACTGAAGGACCTTCAATTATGCTATCAACTGGACAAGAATTCCTTCTTCCCAGCAGTCTCCAGTTATTGAGTGGCAGACTTTTTAAGCCATCTGTGCTCATAAACACCACAGAGCCCTTTGTGTAAAAAAAAGTAAGAAAAACATGTTGCCCATGGAAGTTATCCTGCAATACATTTTTGTTCCTCCCCTATTTAGTGCAGTCTTTTTGATCTCTACACTTCTGTAGAGAATAAAACACTTTTTTTACCACTACTGTTGCAGTTTATTTCATATATGCACATTAAAGCTCACAAGATACAGTAATTTTAGCCTTACAGGCTAAGAGAAGAGTATAAAAGTCATGTGCTGCTGCATCTTTTAGACAAGTTATTTTTTCCTGTGGACAGTGAAGCCAAGGGAACCAACGGTCTAGTTCTAAGGAGCCTTTATATATAAAGTCACAAGAAAAAGCAACTCATATGTGCTATTCAACAATCCAGACAGACATAAATTCTACAGGAACTGCCACGTAGATTGAAAGTTTTAAGGAGTCTTTACGACAAAGGAGGGTTAAAATTCATTGTTTTAAATTCTGTAGTCTGCATTATTGTAATTCATTTTTGATATTAAAATCTTGAAACTTAAAAAATACATTTAATAAGATTTAAAATAATAAATGCTGTACTGTGAGATCAAAGAAGTTTTATGGATTAGTGCCATTACATAATACTCTATTACTGCTCTCCTGGTTTTAAAGTATTAACTTTTCATAATCATTTCCCAATCCATTATTCCTCATATGTGCAAGCAGCCAAACCTCAAGACGCTGTGTCATCTGAATTAACTGCACTAGCAACTTCGGATTCTTTGATCCCATGGCAATCTGGTGCCTGGATAGATCATCTTAGACTATAAAAACTAAAAATATCCTATGGCCATGAGCACATTACATACTAGTGACATGTGTCTGTGTCCTCAGGGAGCAGGACCACTACCCAGATGCTGAAACACAGTATCAGTTTATGCAGTTTATCCAACATGGCTTCATAAAAAGAAAATGTATTTTTCACTCTGTGGAAACTGAAGAACAGTACATTTATAATGATCATAATCTGATTAAATTAAAGAAGAAAAAACACTAAAAAAAGGAGAGGGAGAATGAATTCACCCCAAAACAATTTACCACTCAATACACAAAAAAACCCAGAAGTTCTTGAAAACTACAGCCATCAATATATAAACAACAGAATCTCCCTTATGACTATTCACCTGTGCTTCCTAGCCCAGAGCAGACAGTTTCTACAGGCTCGTCCAAGTGAGTGTGACTCTCTTATAACAGCCTCAAGAAGCAGAGAGAAGCCCGGACATTTTAATGACGTAACGCGCAGCCACAGTTGCCCAGCTCGCAATCTGATGAGGTGCCTTACAATAGACAGTTTCGTAAAAGTAAAAGCAGAGTTATACAACTGCACCCTAAGGCATAAACAGAAAGAGGTGACATTAATCTCATTCTTTAATTTGTAAAGAACACACAATTTTAAAAGCAGTCTCTGAAGGATCTTCTTTTTAAAAACCCAGATGCATAGTGAGTTCTGTTTAACACTACGTGCATAATTCCAAGATCTCACTGGCAAACATTTTGGGTATTCACCTCAAAAAACTATTTTTCACCCAAACAGAAGCTCTGAAATTATTCATTCAGACTGAAATGCATGTTTTCAGATGGAATTTTCCCGAGGAAACAATAAGAAAACAAGCATCTTTTCTTTAGTTCTAAATATTAATAAATTTATGATCCAGCCAAATCTCACATTTGCTCTCCATTTTTCCACCTGAAATAGCCGAGACTCACATACGTTCCATCTTGATCATCAAAAGGGATACATATGTTTCACAACTTACTTGCATGAGAAGTTTTGTTAAATGGATGCTGATTTTTAAAAGATATACTTAGCAATTTAGCTTATAGCTCATTTAATAATTATTTGCAAAGTTAAGTCTTAAAATAAAATTACTTCATTTTGATGGAAAAAAGGCTATATTATTAATTACTCCACTAGCCTTTACTCACACAAGGAATTGCAAGAATCAGAAATATTTTGTTTTCTTATATAACAAAAAGGAATTTGTTCTCATTTTTCAGAATTCTTGCACATTCCAGGCCTCCTTCAAAAAAACCCAAAGCCCACAAAACTATGCCTGATCTTTAGAGCAATATATTTTTTCCTGAAAGTAATTTTTATATTCTTAGATACTATAATGGGAAAGGTAAAATTGTTCTCTGTTTCTTTATTTTAAAACCTCTCATTTTTCACACAAAAAGTGAAGAAAACTTCTAACAAAGTTTGTAAGAAAACCAGTTGTAAAAATAAAACAAGTTTCACCTGTTCTGCAATGGGTTATTTTTCATTTTCAACGCCTTATACTAATGTAAATCTACATGCTGTAATTTAACTACCAAGAAGTTTTACATCAATCTGACAGTCTTATTAGCCTCAATAGAAAAGGAAAACAAAGAGGAGGTAGCTAATACGATGCATACAAGCTTTCTGCATCTCTCCCCTATCTTTTCAAACTTCAAACTTGGAAGGACCTTAGTACTTCTAAGAACACCTAGTTAACTCTTTAGAGCTTGTTACTTGTTGATTGTGTCCATTCCAAGGCCATCTTTAAATTAGGCAAGTTCTTACCCAAATGTTTAAACTGTTCTGGCTTTAAAAAAGCTAATAGAATAACCAGGAAAATAGGTTCTTCTTGTGTAATCTCATTTTTCTCTGTTCTGTTAGTAATAAAACAAGTACAAACCTAATATAAGAAAATGGACAAGGGACCTTTTTGATCATAAATAAATTAGTTTCTTCATTCATTTATATAAAAAAGAGAGAACAGCTGCTTCACTGACTTTTACAAGCAAACTCAGATTTAATACTACAGGTTGTTTGCTCTAGTAGCTAAATAACCGATAAAAAGTATTTATATTATTAGGAAAAAGAACATCACCATGGGGTCACTAGTAAGCGCAAGCCTAAAAGTGAAAACCTGTATAAATTCACACTCTTTGGATTACTTACCAGGAAAAAAAAAGCTTAGTTGATTTACCACCTCCAGCCAATAGTCTTTAGCCAGTAACAGCTTCCCCAAAACTGCTAAATGGCAAGCACTTTTTCATATGAAAAATTACAAAAATCATAACTTTAATATTCTCAGCAGACTGTTTCTCTACTCTTGTCTCTCAATTCAATCAACCCAGCAAGTCTCTTGGATATATTACATCTTTAAGGGATGCTATGTCATTGACCGGTATACCACAGAGCAGTCAAGCCATACAGTTTATATTCCCAGACCCACCTATGAAATTATGAGGATCTCCATAGCAGTTCCTCATCATCCACATTTTCATGGCCTCAATTCATTCAGGAGTTACTACATTTATTTTTATTTTACTTCCTAAAGCAACAAACAGTATTATTTACACACACAACAGGAGGAGAACTAGGCCTAAAACACAACCACCTCAGAAATTAAAATAAAAAGCTATTTTCAGGCTAATAGTAACAGATTCTATGAAATCACATTCACAAAATTTAAGTACTATCCAGCCGAAGAAGAGAAACAGAATACAACCTTAATTCCTTTAACTGAGTGATGCAGGAAAACAAACTATAAACACAAATATGAGCTGCTGCGAATTGTCATAGCTCCATTAATTTCCACTTGCCACCTGGAAATGTTCTTACCTTAATGCTTAGATATGAATATCTGCTTTGTCTCTCTTCTTCTGAATTTAAAGTAGCTGTGCTGCTAGTTCAAGTGTTATAGTTAATGCAAATTTACTTATTCTCATTTGATCTGTGAAAAATGAGTGTAAGTTTCTATACTACAATGTCCATCTGTTTTGGGTTTGTTTGTTTTTTTAAAATATAACTATAATGCAACACTTTGCAAATTCCTGAGCACTCCTTTCTTCTTACAAATAGAAAAGGCACCATGTGAATTAAACACCCTGCTGGAAAACCCCAAGGTATATTATAACACATGAAACATACATCGTTCAGACAGTGGGTTACGGAGATAATTAAGCAAAAGTGGTGAACCTTCAGCACAAGTTCATCATTAAGAAGGACTCAGATCATTTACTATGATATGAAGATCATGTCAGACAAAAAAAATAAGATGATCAACATTACTTTTATTAATAAGATCTTGTTATTTAAAAGGAATGTGAAGGAGCCACACAGCCTGCAAGGGATTGATGAAAAATACAGCAAGCTGACTGTTACTGCTTTAAAGAAAACCTGTTAGAGTGAAAAATGATACCACCATTCTACTCTCACAGATGAAAATAAAATATATCTTCTACATATCTACCACAGTGCCTTCTGTGTGCAAATGAAAATGTGCCACCCATGGAGCCAAAAATACCTCTACATATTCACCATAGTGCCTTCTGTGTGCAAATGAAAATGTACCATGCATGCACCCAAACAAAACCAACACCAAAAAAGCCACCAACCTCTTTTCACTCTTCCCAAGCCATTCATGACTCTACAGCCACCTCTGTTCCAGGCTGAAGAATCCTGGCTTACTTGGTTGTTCCTTATAAAGCAGCAGTTGAACAGCACTGTTGGTCTTCTCTGGATAGCTTATGAATCCACTATATTGTTCTTGAGATGTGGGGACCAGAACTATAAAAACTATTTTCAATTGTGGATAAACCCTAGATTTATTCAGTGATGTCCCCTGCTTTATTCTCTATTCCTTTCTACAGAATTCTTAATATTTGATTTACTTTTTTGACCACTACTAAGTGGTGAGCTGATGTTCTCATATAGCCACCTATCATAATCTCAAAAACTTATTCCTGAGCAGTCATGGTCAGCTCAGAGCTCATATTTACTACTTGAAGTTCTCAAGTACTAAGGAAGTACTAAGGAAGACATTATGCATGACAATTAGTAGTCAAGCCATTTTGGCTCCAGTTCTTGAGTCAGTAGGATCTGATCTTGGTGGCTCATTACTATTGCTTTTGTCCATTTATTCCATACTATATAATCCCATAATCTCTTGGGGGACATTTAGATATGAGCCAGATATTCTGCTAAATCCTCCACAAGGAAGGATTCCCATGTGGGAACTTCTCAAATTTCTTCCACAGTGAACACAGGTAAAAATAATTACTTTAGATATTTGGTATGGCCTTATATTCCTTGACTGTGTACCTATATATCATATACAATATTGGCTACAGACATCTACTGGCTTTCTTCTTCTTAAGTGATCTTGCCAGTTTACCAGACAAAGGAATGGCCACTGCCTGTCTACTGAAGGGGCACATGCAGAGGTTTGCCATTGCTTTCCATTCACAGATCTCTGTGTAATTTAATTCCAGCAAGTGTATTTTTTATATAGTATATTATCATCTTCATCTTAACAATTATGCCTAAAACCCATTAAAGCGTATTTGTGGAGAAAAGAAAACCTCTGAAGTATTACTGATAACGATTTAAATATCTACAGTGTCTTAATAGTATAAAAACTCACAATAAAAGAGGACAGAGTAAAAACTAAGTTCTTGGCCTTATCTTATTAAAACGATTAGACAAATGCTGCACAGATGGCAAACAAAAGAGATATTTATGCAAGGATATGCGAAAAAGTCTCAAAGCCACAAGATTAAGAAATTAAATTTGAAGGGAGAGAACAGGGGTATTTGAGAGAGTATGAAAGCACAAAGAATGAAATACTGAGAGCAGAGTAGTTACGAAAACATTTGAGAGAATTAGAGGAAATTAAGGCAGACTCCTAGCTATGTAAGAGATGTCTCAACAGCTTTATAGATGAAAAGAGCATGAAACCATTCACTGACAACTTGGAACAAATGCAGAAATTCTACTCCAGTGAGCTGAACTGTCTTAGATGAAGATGATCACAGCAGGAGTGGCTAGAATGGGCTTGACTGAAAACACTGATGGTAAGGAACGCAATTAAAATAATAAAAGTGTAACTTTTGAAAATACAGGATGCCTTTTTGCCCACAGCTGAAAAAGAGAGAGGAAAATAATAAGAGCTAGAAAGAATCAAAACAGAAGGTTGAAGAGGAAAAAAAATGGCACTGGGGACACACATTCTAGATGATGGAAGAGATAATGGTGACGTTAAAGCTAGAGCAGGAGAATTCATAACTGAATGTGTCTAGATAACAAACATCAACTGACTGCGGGTGTTGGTAATACGATGAGGGTGGGATAAAAAGCAAGGGACACAAGAGAGTTTTGTAGAGAGAGATACGGAGCTCTGCTCTCCCTTTGTTATCAGCAAGCTGTCAAGCCAGAAATGCTGAAGATGCTAGATGAAATGCATGCCTGAACAGAGGCAAACAAACCGTGGGCTGACAAATGGATTTGGAAATCATCTGCATAAAAATAGTACCTGACGATGTATAAAAAGAGAAGGTCAGCCTGTGATAAGATTCACGGAGAGAAGACAGTCAAAAGCAACACAGCATCCCTACAAACTAAAGGAAGGAACAAAGAAAATCTTTACAAAAATGATGATGCAAGAAGCTGGAGAGGTAACTGCAGAGACAGAGAACTGTACAATAACAGAAGAAGCAGAAAATAAGAAAGAAGGGTGAATGAGTGATCAGCGTTACTAAGAGGAGCAATGAGATCTACAAGAAAGCATGAAGCAAAGGCTGTGATCTTTGATCAAGAAATAATTATTTTAGGCTTGCTGAAACAGTTCTGTTGTTAAAAACAGATGGAAACTAGACTAGGGTGTACTTTGGAGTAAATTTGAGGAACACAACACTTTTTAGAACATATTCATATGGAGGGGGAGGACAGAAAGGAGGAGAAATGTGGACTAAGAGAAAGTAATAGAAAATAAGGTAGCTGTATAGGACAAGGAGATGGATCTGAGTAGTGAGTGGCTAAACCCTGAAGAAAAGTAGTAGCAGTAGTTGTTCCTGAGAACAGACAAAAGAAAAAAATCTCCAGTGAGTTGTAAAAGAAAATAGATGCGGAAGCAGAGGGAGACACTAGTACTTAGCTGGGTTTGGCAGTCTGATGGAAATACATAAACTACAAATGAAGTACTTGACTGTGAAAGGAGAGTAACAAAATTGAAATGAAGGGATTAGGGAGTCTGTATCTTAAGAATACAAATCTACCTATATAAGAAAAACATAGTGGCAGTGGAACAACAGCACTAAAAGCAGCTGTATCGTAGAGTTAGGAGTCTAATAAGAAACTTGGGAGAAAACGGAGTTAACAGTATTGACTACAAAATTATTAATTGTACCACGCAAGGTGAGGAAGAAGGAACTAAGAGATGCCCTGAAATTAAAAAAAAATAGTGGGTCATTAAAAGATACTCTATTCATTATACATTAGGGAGAGGAATAATTATGAAAAAAAATTGAATCATAAAGAGAAAAAAAAAGTCTATTAGTGCAAACAGGTGAAACCAAGAGAGAGTTTGGTGCATGTAAGAAATCCAAATTACAACATGAAACAAGGAAGGCTGGAGCAAAGGGCAAAATTGTCAAGTAAACGAAGATGAGGGATTAAGGACTCATCATGAAGCCAAAAACCGGGTGGGCCCTCAGAAGATATCCCAGATGTCTTCTGGAGATTTACATCAAGATTTGTACCAGTGACCCATGGTGAAGCTATGTGCTACATCAGAAAAGGGAAGAGCCCAAGAACAGCCGAAAGTCAGCATGGCTCTCACTTTCTCAGACTACAAGAGGCAGGATGACATGACAATGTGACTCATTGAAGAGTTTTGTCTTTAAGAACATGCAAGAACTCTTGTGTGTTAGTTGTGGTAGATCTGCTGAAATTAGGAAAGCTATACAGTTTACGTAAGGCAATATCCAGTTCTTTGTCTCCTAACTCATTGTCCTGTGGTTCCGTTACTTACTTTCCCATGCTCAAATCACGTTTCCTCTCCCTGATTGCAAAACTAGACTTCCTCCTTCTTCAGCATGAAATCTACTGTTTGTCACAAAAACATTCTGCTAATCATAATGAGCCTATAATTTACAGGTGTTTTCCAATCCCTGCAGTCAATGTATTTTCTCATTACCTAAGCAAGATTTATTACAACAGCACTTCATTAACGAGTCTTAGAAAGGGAATGTAGCAGTGCAAATGAGAAAGCCCAGAGCTTAAGATCCTTCAGGTATTCTCTTGAACGTCTTCTGTGACTTGTCAGTCAAAACTCCTAAAACACGCTGGGCCAGTTTGTTACATACAAACTTTCTTAAAGAACAGCCCCATAAAAATCAGTAATCCTGCTTATGAAGTAAGGTGCTATTCAGCGTGAAAAGGAGCCAAATAGTATTGCAATACTTGTATTAGTGCACTACTGCAATTCCCTCCCACCAATGGGATGTCCAATGAAGAAGAACAAACAAGTTTTCAAATAACTGATTGCTTGCAACTACAAACTGAAACCCATAAAGTTAGTGATAGCTGCTCTGGAGCAATTCAGTGAAAACTTTCTATTACTGGTTCTAAAATGAATCAAAATTCATATTGGTATTGAAAGATATAACATTTCTATCTCACTTTTCTTACCTGGTAGTAGGCAGTTTCTCTTGCCATTATCTTTTAAAACATATATTAAATTAGCATCTTGGAAGCTTTGCTGTAAGCTGTTACAGAGGTTTTAAATGCTACAAGAACAAACATCTAAAAAAACCTCAGAATTTCCTCCCATTTCACTAAATACATAGAGATCATCTCTATTATGAGTTACACAAACAGCAATGGTTAAAAGGAGTGGTGAACAGCTTGATACCTAAAACTTTAATCAAGACCCAGAAGCTGTAGATTTACACTGGTATAAATGAACCTCGTCAGTCGTTCTCAGAATTGTTGTTTAAATCACTTAGCTATAGACTAAGATCATGCTAATCTGCATGAACAACTAGGAGAATAACTGAGGTCTTTGTGGTTGTTTACACTGTATTTACAGTTGTTTTGCATGACTAGAGCAGTAGAAAACTTTTGCATGCTAGTTAATCTGGCTCATTTATTTGTTCATTTATTTTGACCACTGTAATTTGTTTCACAACATTTGTGCTGTAACATAATTCTATAGTAAATGTAATATAGAACACTCCATCAAGTCAATAAAGTCAACTGGAATATGAGCCCTCGGTGCAACATCCTGCTGTTAAACCTTTGTTAAACAGCAGGAAGAGAAAGGCACATTTTCTATGTGGCAATTATAATGTGAGAGTATTAGAGAGGTGTTGCTGTAACGTGCAGACTAAGCTCAGCAGCTCCTGAGTATTTGTTTCCAGCTCGAAAAGGTTTAATTTACTTCAAGTCTGTTTTCTCTCCAGCATCCTGTTTTTCTGCACTATCTGTGGACTCCTCACTTAAAATAAAAAACTGCTGAGAATCTACAAGACATTCTGGTTTTCTTTTTTTATTATTATTATGGCAGTAGTACTTTAAAATCAGTTAAGTGCTGCCTGCCTTCGGTTCACCAGCAGGATTTTCCTCTGAGACGATTACTAAACTCACTCGGTAAAGCAGTTGGCTCCAAGTACGTATGGGAATAGGGCATTTCAGCACTACCTCTCTCCTTCTCTCTCTTAAGTCCATTGGAGCAATCAGCAGTAGTTACTCATGTTTAAAACCTCCAGAATACCTCCCTAGCCCAGTTATGCAGCGGGCAGATATGTATGAAGAGCCGTAGAGTGGTAGTGTTCAGAATGACTACATCACAGGAATCAAGTGAAAATTACTCAAAAATACTCAAAATTATTTTGCTGAAAAATCATGATTGGGCTGACAGAAACAAAAAAATCATTTATGTCTAAGACTGTATCACTGTTTTGCTCATTAGTACAGACTACTACACAAAGACCTACTGATCGTAGTACCACAGTAAAGAAGGACATGCACTGTGTTACACATAAATATGCAAAGACTTTTTCTTATTCCTGTAAGAACAGGACTCATAAGACTTATTTGAATATTGTATTGTTACAGACTCAGTTTTCCTTTTTATAGGTGGCGAAGAAATTCTCTTCACATTTAAATTTTATGAGGGGAAAATTACAATATATCAGCATGAAAAAGGGATAATTCCATAAGACTTTGGGTATTAAGTGATCAAGCATGTTCGGATCATATTATTTCCATCTCTTACTAAAAATCGGATAGACAACTGATCCTTCCCCTCCCCTGCCCAAACACATGCTATAGCTTTGCAAAGAAATACAGTGAAACCGGAGTGAAGCTACAAAATCAATAAATCCAATGACATACTACAATTATCCTAGTTGAAAGATATCACCCACTATAAAAAACCTTCTGGCTTTCTTAATTTCAATGATTTGGGAATGGTTTTATTAAAATACTAATGCTCCATTTAACAATAAATTACTAACATGTTTGGGAAACAGCTAGACTCTGCCAAGGATTTTTTAAAGCAGATTTTGTTAATGATTAATGGACAGTTCTGCTCAAAAAGTGATGCTATAATACAGTCCTGAGACCCCACTACTGGCAAACTGATCTGTAAAAACAAACATTGCACCAATGTGAAGTCCTAATGGCTTCAAAAGGAAGGCTTGTTCTCATAAATGTGATTACAGAATTAGGGCCTACGACATTACCAGTCGTTTTCAGCAAAATAGTCCAACATTTCTCATGGTTGCACGATGTATAACAGAACTGAATATTTATATTTTATTAAATTTTTGTATTAATTATTATTTCATTTTACATTTTTTCTCCTTTTTCCCCCTTCACCACTCTTTTTTTAAAATTCACGGTCGTATTCTTCATATATTCTAAGCAGCTTTGCAGTCAAAGTTTTATAGTCATTACCAAATAGTTACTACAGTTGTCTTCTGGTTTAAGCACAGCATAAAGCCAGGCAATTTCAGATGTTATCTTATGGTAAACAGCAGAAAAAAAATTTACTTTTAAATACACACCACTATATAAATGGAAATTCTGGGCAGTCTGAAGCGCTGTGCGCTTCTTGGCTTAGTGACCTGTACAAGCAGCGCTCTCTGGGACTAGCAGTGTATCAGATATGCAAATCCTGTGCAACAGCTGTGCTACATTTGGAGATTTTCAATAGCAACCTATAGCGAAAAAAAAAAATATTTAGAGGCATCTATGGACACACTTGGCAGATTGCCAATGGCAATATCCATATGGTTCCCCATAGATCTGGCAGTATCAGCTTTTTCCACGCTAATATCTTCTGTACTGAGTTCTCCTGCAGTTCTGCACTAAAGAGTGATTATAAAAGCCCTCTACAGGGAACCTGACTTACAGTCATCCAGAAGTTTGTGGGATATTTTAACTTTTCCTCTTCCACTGCCACTAAGCGGTATAAGCAGCAGAATGAGCCCAGCCTGGCTGCAACCCAGCTTACTCGTGACCACTTGAACGACAAAGTGCAATTTGTTTAGATGCCTGCTGGAAAATAAGCAATTTCTCATTTTCTTTTGTTCCAAGAACCTTTGCAGCAGGCCAGTAATTTCTTCCAAGTTTAGTCTAATTGAAACTGGAACTCAAGGTAATTGAGAGCCTAATCGAGAGGCTTTAATAAAACTGGTGTCTTTGAGGTTGTGCTGCTGGTAAAGCACTACCTACCAATTTAAAAGCCACAGTCCCACATGGAAGTGATCAATCAGAATTTTGTGGGCTAGACTATCACTTGACAGCTGCAAAGATTTCACTTTCAAAATATAATCATTTAGGTGTAACACCAGCACATGTTGCCCCATAACTAAACAAGAATTACGAGGAGACGAGTCAAAAATGCTGCACAATTAAACAACTCGCTTCCCTAAAAGAAGAGACAGGTAGGTGGAAAAGAGAAATGCCCATTATTAATAGTTGTTATAAGTATATTGAAATAACAAGCAGAAACTGCTGAGCAATTTTAAGTCTGCAATTGAAAACAAAATATTAAATAAAAATCACCATTATTGTCAGGTTATCATTTTGCCCACCCTCCTGCAAGTTGCTGAAGACCAGCAATAAACCACTGAAAAAGCATTTCAGCAAAGTTTAAAATCTAAACTGTAGTATTCATGCTAAATATTAAAGTGGACATATTAAACGACTCTAAAGAACCTTTTGGCCCCTCTTCACTTTTAGTCCATTGAGATCTCACAGGTTCTGGCAGACACTGCAAATATATCCCTTTAATTGTACAGATTGTGACATACTGGAATAATTTTGCTCTCCTCTCTCCTACCCCTCAACTTCTCTTTTGTAGTTTCAGCGAACTCTGTACTCTTAACAAGAAAGTTCTTATGAAAAATGCACTGGTCTTTTTTTTCCTCTTTTCCAATTGTTTTAAAAAATTTGAAGTGGTTTAATTTTAAGAATACACGCAATATAAATTATTGTCTAGATGTCAAGGTCTAACTGCAGCTTTCCACCATGGAATACCAGAAAGACATCAGAAAAGACTGGATCAGATGAGTCCATCCTCACTGGTATCTCATGCTCTCATTTAACTTGTTGCTTCCCAATGCACACTAGTGATCTTATTACAAAGAAACCGCACAGTAAACTGACACTTTTGAAATTTCTTTTATATTTTCTCCAGTCTGCAACTGTTGACCACTGTGCATATGGAGGGCCCCAGTGATAACTCTATTGGGCTGGGGAGATCAACATGGAGTCAGGAACAGGATCTTTATTGCCTTATACAAATGGAAAAGGAAAAAAAATCTCAGAAAGTTATAATGCCTTTGACCGATGACATTACTACATCTGCACTCTAATTACTCAAGACTAATCCAGTGGGGTCTTGCAAACTTCCAAGGATAGAGACTGACAGCTTCTCTAGACAGCCTGTCCCAATGCTGGGCTGTCTTAATGGTGAAAAAGGTCTCCTTATATCCAGTCAGACTTTGACCTCCAACAACAGAGATGTCCTTCATGACTTATACTATGGAATCCTTTCATAGAAAAGGGTAAGGGCAATGCATGAATATTCTTTTTCCCAGTTCACAGGCCAAAATATACTTTGTTGGCTGGGACCTCAAGACCCATGTTCCAATTATTCGCATGCACACAGCTCTTACGGGTTTCAGAGGGAAAAGTACTTCATGCTCAAGAGCAGAATATAACTGGAAATGACTAACTCTATTTGACATTAATATCACAATTACAGTTCATGCACTGTAGCTAGTCAATTCGCTCAGCTAAATTACTTCATCTTATTTACTAATCATCTGGAGTAGGATTCAGGATTTTATGATGATGGCAAAATGGAGATACAAGGGTGTCATTAACTTTGCCTCTATTTTCACATTATTTTGATGAAGTGTGCTCAAATTTGGAGAAAAAAATTAACTTGGCAACATATTTGATAAAAAAAAAAAATCCCAGGCACTAAATTACTAAAACATTCTTTTTTTTCTTAAGGAAAGAAAAAAGATTGATTTTAACTGAACAATTTTAAGGTCGATAATGTTTCCATATCATGGATATATTATTTCCTATATTTTACGGAAAAGTTTGAACAATTTTTACATTAAACACACATAGAGCAGACAATAGTGCACTAGACAATATACACAGAGTTAAAACCATTGTTTTCTTATTAAGTCTTTCTAAACACTGATGATGATAAAACAGAATATATACTTTCTGTTCAACCACCACTACTGGGGTTGAGGATCTGAAGGCACTTCATAAACCACACAGGAAATCTCAAAATACATGGGACAGATGAGATGTTCAAATTGGTCTTCTGCAGCCTTACAGTGAGCACGCATCTACAGAGCTACGCACACCATGATCACACTGCAGCCAGGATGCACTGAGCAGCAGAGAGTGTGGATACGTTGAAGGGCATATACCCCCATAGTAAATATTTCCAAGAAAATTGCAGTGATACCTTTTGCACACATGCAAAACATGCAATACTCTGTTGCTTTCTGTCCTATCTGAACAGCAGATAGGCTGTCTTAATAGACAGCCACTAAGAAACCTAAAAGAGGAAAGGACGGTATTGTCTGCCTGTTCAGCTGTCACATGCTGAAACCTGGGTATTGATGTGAAGCTCTAAGTCAATAACGATATCAAGGGGAAACAATTGCTCCTGTAACAGCAATCAAGCAGTGCTAAGACAATGATTACGTGATCCTGAACGGTGAGAGTATATGAGAACAGAGCACGTTCTATGGCATGAGTATCCAAATTTCATTTAGAGTCTTTGCAAAGGAGCTGAAAAAGTTAAGGCTATGCTGACAACATGCCAGTGGAATACATTTATTTTTCTAAGATGGCCCCGTACCAGAATCTCACGTTGCTCCCTGTAAGCACCATCCATGCATCTTGCACACCTGGTTTCTCCCCACTGAGCACCATCTCTGCCCTTTTCATTCCTCTATGATACATCTCCACAATTTTGCCTTTATATTGCTCCCAATTCTAACTGTGTCAGGCTTTCATTCACTTCGAAAAATACCAAGAAAATGAGTTAAGAACGTCAATACAAATTTATGGAGGTGGCATTGCAATGTCAAATCAAGAATATGGTATCAAGATGAAATACAACAGTGTCAGAATAAATGTACCAAACTGACAGCACAAAGTCAAAATGGAGCAATGTCACTGCAGATCTACAGAAACAACATTCATCTGTCAAAACAAAATCGTATCATTACACATTAAAGAGTAGCTTAAATAAACTGGAACACATAACTATTCGTTCAGATTAGCAAATCCCACCCACACTCTCCTCCCAGCAGGGAAAAACACAAGTGTTTGGCAGATGTAGGCAAGCAAACATTACAGTGGGACTTAATACCACAAAACCAGTTAGACTCAGAGCAGGACAGCATGATAGCATAAGGAAACTTCCAAGTAAGGACCAACAGCCACTAGTCAAAGCGCCACAGCAATGACCAAAGTAATCACCAAAGAATGACCCCAGAATGAGTAGTGGCTATTCACGCAGGAGCGAATTCACCCATTGACTCATTTTCAGCTCTTCACTTTCATACAGCTGAGGTACGCTTCTTCACCCTTTACAGTTCAGTCCCAAACACGACAATTCTTTCCTTCTTTTCCCGAATAGCGTAACCCCTCGTCCTCACTCGCTATTAAGTGGACAGTGTGTAGCCCCAAGCAAAAGGTCTCTAGAAAGCCCTCACAGTCATAGACCTGCTCTAATTCTATTTCTGGGACTTGAAGTCCTCATTAAACAAAATGCAGAACATTTGTTAAAAAATTGTGGATTGAACTCAGGACTCCTAATTTTAAACTCCGCACTGCTAAACACACAGTTGTTTCTGAGAATTAACAGATTATTTGATGTCACACGTGCAAATACAAAAGGAACACTTCTAGAAATGTTTGAAAGTTACCACAGTAGAAGCAAGGTCAGGTACAACGGAGAGGTAAGCAGATGGAAGAATGCTCCTCTAAGTCACCGAGCGGGTATTGCTTTCAGCGATGTCTGCAGTAACCTCAAATTATGAGCTATGTGCTTAATCTCTACACTGTCGAGCCCTTCAGCCCGGTTCAGCACAGCAATCACTACACATGGAATAAACACATCAGCTATAGCATCTCCATTTTTCAAATCAGGAATGGAAACAATATCGCTTTCTTTTGGTCTTTGTGTACAAAGTCACTTGAGATTACAAGTCTCTCTCTGTACAAAATATAATATTGTCTAAGAGAACTACCCCTTTCTTCACTGATGATCATAATCCTGATTTCAGTAAGTATGATCCTACAAGCTCTTGGTTTTAACAGCTCTAAATCTGACCTGAAAGTAAAAAAAGTAGTTTTCTCAATGCTAGTAGCTGTACCCATCAACACATCATTCACACTCTTCAAAACTGGAGATTGAATTATCGACATTAGGAGCGTATGTACAGATATACAATGCATTAATCAAATTCTTTGAAAGGTATGATTTTATGTCTGTGTGTTTAGGTTTCTAGTGAATTAGAAAGGAAAATAAAAAAAAAAAGCAAACGTGTCCTACCATAGCTTTAGTACAGAAAGGAACTATGGATCAGTGGAAAACTGTAAATAAAGTATTCATACTTAAGGAAAAGATTTCTTATTCCTAAGGGAAGAAAACCAGGTAAATTAAAGTTTATATGTCATTGAAGAATGTCTAACACTGGTGCTTACTCTAGTCTTCTTCAGGAAACTCAGTGAAAATACCCATGCTTTTCATGATTCTAGCCAGGAAGAACTTTTATTGCAATGTACTCTCTGTTATGTATCACTTCAGTGAAATAACTTTCTGGCAAATTAGATTTTTATCCTCTATTTAAAAAAAAGGGGGCGGGGGGGATCAGGAGAACAAAAAGGCAATCCAGTTTTCACTGAGAAAGCATCACGCACATTAGTCACTGCCTGCCACTTTCCATGAGACATTGGCTTGATGTGGTAAGTGTAGGGATACTTCTGTGAAGGCCACATACCCAAAAGTTAAAGAAAATATAATTGTGTGTTATTTAGTATTGCTGCAGAACACATCAGTTAACCAAGCGTAACCCTCATACCCTTCCACATGCTCCTGTTTTCAGCAGTTTCCAATGAAGACTGCAGGTGTTGAGGATGAACATAGAAGCACCTGTGCTAGTCAGCCATCTCCAGTGGAAGGCTATACTAATTTTGCTATGGTCAATATTTTAACTGGATCCTCAACGTGTGGCCATGAAAATACAGTAGAAAATTAGAAGTTGCATTTTTACCCTCATAAGACACTTCATAGTAGTGAATGGTAATTTAATGTAAGAGTATGTATGAAGAGACTGAGACACTGACCTTCAACAGAGGCACTGAACTATGCCATGCCATTTCTGAAGCAGGACAAACTAAGGGAGGTTACAGCACTCAAGATTAAGACTCAGTCTTGTTCCTTTCCCCAAACTTCAGAGATTGGAAGTGGAACTAAAGTTTAATTTGGATTCTCTCTTTGCAGGGGTTGTTTTCTCAAGCAACATTAGTATGAAACAAGCTACATTCCTCTAATAACACAGTGTTATTCCTTCATCCCTCTGTCCAAAAGGATTAAATGAAGCTAATAGAAAAAACATTAGGATATTCTAACAAGGAATAGTTAAAATCTCATGGTTAGGTAAGAAAAGGTGTACAAATGAAATATTTTTCAAGCAGAAATCCATACAACTTACGTCAATTGAATCATGATCACAGAAGCAAACAAGAATGTTATTGAGGCTGACCATTCCTTTAATTACTTACCCCAGTTTGTGATGTAACATCACACAAGCAGGAAGGCGATCAGCTTCAGAATGATTAATTACATGAATTCTTTCAGACAGTACTTGACTACCCGCCACACATAACCAAAGACAAGGTAACTTATTTTTTTACAATATGGGGAATTTTCTTCTTCCTTTACAAGCCTTTCTTTTTAAGTAAAAATATTCAGCTTTTCACCCGACTTGCTATCTGATTTCAGGACCAACACGAATCAGCCGGGATGCTTGTGAAATAGAGATGAAATTTTCACCACAAAAGCCTGGAAAAAATTATCCTGATATGTTATGGAAATAGGCACAATGCACATATACAAACACATACTGTTGAAAGTCTCAGAAATCATGTTTTCATATGGTCTTTCTAATAGAGAGGATAGCAAAGCAATAAGCTATGCTCCAAATATGTTCCTTTACCTTGGCTGACATCAGAGTAATTAGCTAGCCCATCCCTCCTACAAATCCAAAAATTACCTCCCGGGGCATGCCATATCCTAAGCCTGTTTATAGTGTCTAATCTCCAGATACCAGGGAAGTCTTCATTACAATCACCATTGTGAGCAGAGGATCAATATAGTTCAGTGACTCCTTAAGACACATCACCAGAAGCTCCCCCCAGTTGGAACCAATTCTCATACACTGAAATCTTTCATGAAACGTAATTGCAGTGTTCCCCCATGCAAGGCCTACATCCCTTAGGACTGTATTTTGGTATAGTATACAGCATTAGTGAAGCATGATAATAATAAGTTTCCAGAACCATTGGCTCCCAAAGCTAAAACTGTATATAAATTTTAGTGCTGCAACAGATGTTAATACATACATTTACATTATCTAAACCATTACTTATTAAATAATCTGGATGGAAAGATTGCTTTCTATCTGCCAGTTCAAAGATACAGTATTTCAGACTAACCAAGCAGCTTAGATTCATGCAGAGCCTTTGCAGTTTGCCTTGATATTACATTGTGAAACAGCTACCTAATACTTTAAAGTTACATATTACTTAAACATTTCCCATGTGGAACAAGCACAGAAGGAAGGAGGCTACTACCCAGACTAGAGAAGGTATTTGTAATCAAGTTCTGCTCAAACATGAAGAAAAACTAGTTCAAGCTGCTATGTCTGCTTTTTTGTTTCTATATGGCAGGCTGTGGATGGCCCAATTAGTACCAGGTAGTCCAGTTTGCAAGGTGCTGTGTAAACAAATAAGAAAGTGCCTGCATCAAGAGCTCCCACCTTAAGATTATGAAAAGACACAAAAGACAAAGCAGAGAGAAGGAAGAGGCAGCAGCAAGATGAACATCGTGTGCATAATAAGCAATTCCCCGAGTGCTACCAACACAGCTACTGAGAGGAATTATGATGAGCTATTCTACACATGCCAAGAGCTAAGCATTGAAAGAGAAGAAAAAACGTCTCCTTCAAAAATGAATTCTCACATTGCTAAGAAAACTGTATTTTTTAATTTTCTCCTAGCTTCGCTAAACCTAAACACCCCATGAAAGCAATATCAATTTAGCAAAGTTCTGATGAAAGCCAGGAAAATCCTTGATGGATTTTTAGTTCCTTCTTCCTACCTTGCCCACTAAGTTCCTTGGTGCCCTGCCTACCTGCTGAAACACTCTGGAGTCAGTCTGCTAGACGTGCACTTCCACAGCAGCTCAGACCACCTTTTCTTTCACAGTGAATTCCATAATCTTGGATTTCTTTTCACAAAGAGTCAATCTAAAATCTTGAAATATTGATATCCTTCATGATCATAACTTCACTTTTCTTCTTAACTCTAAAATGCGTGTTAATGGTGCTACCACACAAATCAACTTCTGAAATAGGGAAAAGTGTTGAATTTAAATTCCTGTGTTGCAAATCATCCAAATGGTTTAACTCTAGAGAAGATCCAAACAGTGGTGGTCTCTCTTTTCCAGTGCACATATGCATAAAAGAAAAGGCATCTTTATGATATTTAAACAGAATTTTTCTAAGAAGATAACAGCCATTCCAAGATTTCTAATGGTTTGTACAATAAATACTTGTTCATATGAATACTTCCATTAGCCCAACTCAAACTGTCACTTTCCAAAATCATTATGAACGTGCCTGGCCCAAATTCATAACATTTAGCTGACTTTGAATGTAGATCTTAGTACATCAAATAGTCTCCCTCTTGAGGCAGCTCAATTTTCCGTTTTCAATTTTCCGTTCATGAAATAAAGCTGAATGTCTAGACTATCAGGTGCTCCCCCCCAAAATGTATTGGCAAGGAAGGGGGAAAGGTACCTACAGAGAGAACCTAAGCTCTGCCTAGCAATGCCCCAGCACTGGTAAGCACTGTAAGGACACCCAAGCCATGCAGATGGGCAGTGGAATGGCACCAAGGGGAGTGGAAAAAGGTTTGTGTGCTGTTCCCAATTCAAAATCAACTGCAAATCCAGTACTTCCATATGAAACAGATAACTAACTGACTAGATCGCTACCAAAGCTACTGTGAAATAAAATTGTATTTCTCTTGTATACTGAAAAAATACTGCCACACATTCCCAAGGTGTCACTGTGCTCCATTTTCCTCACTGGACATTTGTATTTGGATTCATGCAGACTCTGTGCTTACAAGATGACCAGTTTGCCTGTCAGGTTTTCAGAAATAGCAGATGGCAGCCTGAGTTTCTGGGTTTGCTGGTTTCTAAGAGCGTTCAGCTGGCTGAATCTGGCCCTGGTTCCTGCTGAGTATGTGTGACAGCCAGTTTTCCACACAAAGCCTCAACACACTGCCACTTCTGCTACATACCCTCACATCACCCATTTATGAGGAATGAGATTAATTGCACTCTTTCCTCAGATCCAGCTTCTTTACACTGCATCCCACAGAATGTAAACCTGTGCCAGTCTACTCAAGAAACAGACTTCTCTTGATCATCGAGTATAATTTTTTTAAATCCTAAGCTGCAAGATACTTCTCCTGAACAATTAATACAGGTGTAATAGACGACTAGTATGCCACTAAGTCTCCTTTATGGTTCACGAACATGTAAAAAATATCTTTGGGGAGGTATATATCACAATAAACCGTCTGCTAAATAGCCCATATAGCAAAATAACTGACTTTAACCATTGATAATATGGTATTAAAAAGGCTTAAACTACAACAGTTTTTTTCGTCATACTTGATACAAGAAAAACAATTTCATTACTCTGCTCTTAATAAAGAACATCTGTACATTTGGTTGTCATGACTGATATGAGCCATTCATTTAAAGTGTTACCGCTTCTCCTCTCATTAAGATCAAGTTCAGACCCTGCAGAACTGCCAGCTCTGTAAGATGCTTTACACAAGGCAGGAAACAAAACATGAGAGGCCAACTGTTCATAGGATAACATCTTCACATTGTGGTTTAGCTGTCTACAATAATTAGAAGAGCTTTGATACGTATCTCACATTTGGGTGAATATTGCTTTTGCTCCTGCAGTAAACAACCACACGGATGAAAAGTGCAAGTCAGTTATGATCATTTAAAAACATGTTAACTTCTGTAAAAAAGGAGCCTGTGGTTTATTTCTCACATGAAGTGTTGGGGTGTTGATGTTAAAAATTACAGCCTACAGATATTAGAACCCCAGCTGAAAGCATTTTCTTGACTGGGAGATTCATCCTGAGCTAAGTAATAGTGACTCCGGAAAATACACAGTTCAAAAACTGCAGTGTAATACATTAAATTGCCATCACTTCAACCACATCATCCTGTACTTTAATGCCTTCTTCAGCAAACAATAGAAAGTTTCCTGAGAAATGCTTCAGCTATCTGCAAACAGACTGTGGTTACTTTCTGCTGGGTATGCAAGAAAAGAGTAGAAGTTGGCATCACTACCATTTGTGTTACAACGCTCGCCTGAGTTCAGGCACTAGTTATTAGATGTCAGATGTCCAGGACCATTGGTAGAAGGCCATGTATTCCTGACACATTAGCTCCTATGTCCAGTTATTGCAGAGCAGCTCTGTCCAAAATCTGACACGGTACAAGATAGAACAGACGAACTGACACCAACTATATCCTAAAATTTCAATTGCACACTCAACACAGAAGAGCACACTATGACTGTACATACTCAGACCAGTCATCAGACTCGCAGCAATTCAGCTGAAATACCTGTATTTGATAGTAAGAATTAAGACAATGTAAATATACACTGAAAGTATGTACAGTTTTAAAAGAAATAAAGTGACAAATACATTTTAAATCCAATATTCTAATGTTAAAGCAGGTTTTCTTATCTCATTGCTTGTTTCTAAGAAATGTGACCCAAGTAAGTAAATCACAGTGGATCTGGGAGATGTTGCTCCAAGCAGCTTGGCACTTCTAGTCACTGAAATCTCTGTGCCTACTAGAAACCCTGACAAGCATTAAATTATGTTTACATATTCCACAGGAAGATCACTGTAACATAATGTCAATACAGAACTGAGATACCTTTCAATGATCATGCAAATGATCACAAAACTCATTAATAATCTTTTAAAGTCTAAGCAAAGTCTGTATAGTTTAAGTGATTAAAAAAATGAGCAAGAATTTGGTTTTGCAACGCGTCTGAAATCAATTAGGTTGGAAGATTATGTCAATGATGAATATTGTTCAAATATTGTTCATGTATTTACTCAGCACACAGATTATCTGCATGTGTTTTTATGCAAAAATTACTATGAAATGGAACCCAAACACTGTGAGAAATGTAGGTGCGTGTACCATACATTATTCTGGACATTGAAACCTACAAAGAAATGGACCCAAAAAAGTATGGTGGCAGAGGCACAGTCATGTCAAAGTAAATTATGACTGTGGAGTGAAGGTACAGAGAGGTTACATGACTTGCCACCTGCCAAACAGTAAGTCGGCACCAGGCTCAGAAACAGCAGTCACATCCATGAATCCTTATTCTGGACATCAACCTCTGAAGCACCATCATTTCACAACACTGAAAAGAATGAGATCTTTTTAAAGAACAACTTTACACTGAATTAGCAGAGGAACTAGAAGTAAAACCTATGAAAATTTAACATTTTGAATTTATGTTCTTGTCAGTTGTCCCTCATGCACACACAAACTGTTGCCACTGTCTAGTCTCCTTAGCTATACTTTACTGCCTTTTTTTGACTTAAGCAACAAGTAAAACAGGCAGAGACTGAAGAAGTAAGCACACAGACAGTAACAGGCTAAAAACAGCCTGGAAAGCTTAAAAATAGAAAGGCAGAGAGAGAAATAAACAATGTCATGAAAACATAAATCCCTTGCATTGAAAGTACAACAATGCTCAGATAGAGTTGCAAATGTTTATGTGTGTCAGCATCATTCTTATCTACCAAAACGCTCTCAGTTTCAAAGACTTACTTTATTAATTATCTTGTGAGTTAAGTATATGTCTGCATCCAGAGACAACCACACCGGCATAATGACCTGAACAGGCTTGGCTTATATGCAAGGTCCAGAAAATTTTGTAAACTAATTTTGGGCTCTGACTGTAAGGTTTATAAGGGGTGACGTTCTCCTGCTTGTGTAGAGAACAATTTAACGGGGCAATAGTACCACTCAGGATCTTATCAGGCTTCATAACACAAAGATTACTACGTTACTAAATCAATGCTGTCATGTCATTGCCATCTTGATTAAACCACTACAAAATGTGCACATCCTGTCAAATTAGAGAAACACAACCCATCAACATGCCAATTACATACTGCATACAGGTTAAATACTAACAGACACAGTTTCAGGAGCTGCCAAATAATAAGAAATAAAATGGAAATAAAAGAATAAAAGTATCTGCTGTCGTTTCGATAAAAGAAATAGACAAGATTATGACATATAACAACACAGATCCATCTTTAATCCCACATGGGGCTGTCCCCTTGATTTTGCAAACATGTTACTGCTGCAACCCTGGTGAACCCGCTACTCTCCAACCCTGCTCCCTGCCCAAGCACAACCACTGAGCTCGCTCTGTTCCTCAAGAGGCTTCTTTCTCCTCAGCTGGTCATTATAAACAAGCTGCAAGTCTATTTTGTGCCAGTCTGCCTGCCCTAACTAATGCACATCCACTGTGTCTGTATTTCATTAGAAATCAAGCATGTAAAACAAGGTAACCTGACTGGCCAAGAATCCCAGGCATGGCTGTAATCATGATGATGAACGGCTCCAACTGTGGAGCCCTAAATATTACACTCTCAATTCAGGTTTCATATTATCTAGTTTGAAGCCTTGTATTAACACAGTATGACTCCAGCGTGAGAACTGCCATGTTAATTTGCTCCTACTTATGCTGACAGCCCTCCATGGCACCATGCCAAATAACAGGCACAGATTAATATATTTTATACCTGCCAAAGAAAGGATATGAAAACTTTCCACAGACTACATCCTGAGGTCCTTAGTTTTTATTCATAACCAGCCTAAGAAATTTCAACTAGGTCTAATAGAATTTTGTCTAAGAAATTATTTTAAAAATGAGGCAGAGTTCCTGGATTGTATGTATAGTTAATTTTCATAAGTGTCCTGAGTACTAAAAGGTAAAATTATTTTAAAATCACTTATAATTGCTACGATGACATTGAATAAACTCTGCTTATGTGTGTATGTACATACATAGTATGTATTCTGAGTTCCACAAAGCAACACAAAAACAGCTGGTCCAAATAAATATACATTTGATAAAGAGGAATTCTCCTTGACATATTAAAATAGTTAAGAACAACAACAAACCCACCAGATCTAATACAGATATATAGCTGACGAATCCATGGGTTAGCCTAAGCATAACTCATGGCTTTTAGGATGTTCTCAAACTGCGTTTCTAGACACACCTTATGCCAGAATCGGACAGCACTTTGAGAAAACACTGCAGCCCCATTCTTTGCTTTCCCACCACCCCACCGCCTCCCCCCCGCCCTTGTGTATAAGACCTTGTCGGTGTAGGACCTTTACAATGAATCAGCATCAGTGAACTCAACTGTGTTAAAAATAACTGCACTTCATTTTACTGGGCTAATTTTAATCTGTGCCAGACTTCTGATCCAGTTCACAGTTCAGCCATATGAAACTGCCACTACAAGCATGAGGGCAGTGAAGAGGCTGGAAAAAGGGACTGAGAAACAAATAAGAGGTTTGCTCCTTTTGGCAGCAACATCAGCTTATGCCTCCCTAACGTGCCCACAGCACTGCAGTGCTGGTTTCAGCCAAGACAGCCCCATGCTGCCATCTCTGCAACTACCCCAAGAACAGCAGATCAACCTCGGCTCACTGGATTCCAAATTCAAACACCTACAAGTGAGAAAGCCTTTCTGCTAGGCATTCAGGAATGTTTGCGATGTCCTGACTTAAAGACAAACGTATTCAACCATGCACTGTAATCTTTCTATTTTGCCCAAGGTTTTTACTTGTTTGTATTTTATATTTTGAACTCAATTTGCCTATCTGGGATTTTTGAAAGATTAGTATCTTATTTTTCCCCAAAGCTTTTCCCTCTATTTATATCATTCTTCCTCTAAACAGTGAAATGAGGTATACAAGAAGAGTGAACAAGAGAATGCTTTTCAAAAAAGAAAATATTCACAGTACAACATTATAATGTTGAGGTTGAGGCCATCAAACTCACCCTACCTGCTTTCTTTCAGATGCTTGTTTTTGCAGGGAGGAGAATTTGGATGCAGAACAGGCTTTCAGAAGATTCCTTGCTACATTAATAATTCTAAAATTTCCTCAAATAGCAAATTTGATGTACATGTTCCATGGGACATCACAGAGACACTTTTCAGACATTGTCTTCAGAAACAAAAGAGAATAAAAGCAGTGAGAAAATAGTTTATCTCTGTGGGACGTGAGAATGAGGGGCAAAAAAAACCCCTAAAGACTCAATCCAATACTGAACCACTTTATCTGATCTTGTCCCATCACAACAACACAGAAGGGTAAATAGATTATTGCTGCACAATCTGTTCTCCGAAAATTGCTTCCCTCCAGAGCTTTTGTATTATCTTTTAGCAACAGAGTTTTTAGGGGTCTGGTACCACAAGACAACTGGGTCTCTTAAGGTTTCTAATTTGTTTGCAAGAGGAAAATTCAGAAACAGGCCTGAAAGCTGGAAAGGAGCACACTGATCTGCAGATATCCTGGCATTACCCACTGCCACAAAAGGGATCATCTCTGGGACAGTAATCACTAATTTTCCCTAAGAGGTGGACATGAAGTCTTCCTGCTACAAAGCAGATTCTGTACAATCATTACTACACTGCCAAATTATCAGCAGTAAAGAAACTGCAAATAAATGTCTTCACAATCCTAGCCTTCCAGTTGAGAGTGTGTATTAAGCCATATTAATGTATTAAACTGTAGGTTAAATTCATCAATATAGAGAAAGAAATAAAACATTTTATATTTTCAAGTGTGATCCTGCAGAAAGCAGCTGTTTGGAAAGCAACTTGCCAGTAAATCCACCTGTCAAAATTCAGAACTGAAGTGAATCTTTTTTTCAGAGAATGGTTCTGCACCAAGACACCAATAATTCCCTTCCAGTATAAAGATATTTTCTGTAATATTCCACACATGGAAGATGCCCTTGAATCAAAATGGAAAGAGATCAGGTACAATGTTTGAAGCTCACTTTGCATGCTAGCTAAGGTGAATCACGGAAATCGTCCTGAAAAGAAAAATGCATCATCCATGAAAAGGAAAGCACAGTCTACCATGCCAGGAGTTATGGAGCACAGTAAAACTGCCCGATAAACTCTTACTCTAAGTGTGGTTTGGACTTGAATAGCTAAGGGCAAAACCATTAGACAAAAAAACAAACAAACAAACAAAAAAAAACCCCCACCAAACAATCCAGGAAATAGGCTTCTATTCCCATCCTTGAAACATGATTTCTAACTTAAGATGCTTTTAGCATATACAGATTAAGGGTTGGACTTGATGATCTTAAAGGTCTTTTCCAAACTAAATGATTCTATGAAAGTACACATATGTAGACCACAAAAATAGTAAGTTATCTAGAAACACCTACACTGGCTTATAGTAAAGAATAACCTGACCGCTACGGGTTATCTCACCCCCATCTTTGGGAGCTCTGGTGCCTTTAAGGTAGTCTCCTCCTGCCCTATACGTAAAGCCTTGGTCTAAATGCTGCAGAACTACATCAAGATCTACAGACATGACTTAACTGGACTGCAACTTTTCAATTCAGTACTAATTTGCAAGGATTTTTTCCTATATTGTTCCAGGATATCTTTTTCATTTTGACTTCAGTACATCAGTAGGATGCCAGTGTCTTCTTTCCCCATAGGTAAAGGCAAAGAGCATGAAGCTGAAGAACAAGCATCCCTCTAGTGTAGCAGGCTTAGTCCTGATTTAGATGCCTTCTCTCAAGCACACTTTTCCTTCACTGAAGTAGGATACTAAATTCTTCTGGATTTAGCAGTAGTGCTGGGTAACTGCTGCCTATCTAATACTTAATAAAACCACTCTTTTTCCCATTCTTTATCAATACAGAAAAAATACCCACTTCCAGCTTAAAGGAAATACGACTACTGAAATAGCCACAGCAGTTCATGCAACATGCATCCACTGGTGGCACTAGTTAGGATGCAAACTCCTGTGCAGGCACAAGAAGGTCCTGAGAGGCTGGATTATAAATCTCCTTCCCATGCCTTTCTTAACCCCAGCCTAACCAAGTGAGTTGCCCACTGGATACTTCTGATCAATCTCTGTTTGGAGATGCTTCCCTCTATCCTAGCCCTGGCAGTCGTGGTGGTTTAGTGAAACCTATTCCTACTGCCAAGATAAGGCCTCCTACATACTTTCTGAGACTAGCTTTTTTACTCCTACTGAAGCCCTATTTTATTTATCTAGAACATATGTCCTAGCAACCAACACCATCACAAGAATTTTACCTGTGCACCTTTTGGAGCTATCATGAATTTTTGTTTCACAGAGAACACTAAAATAAGCATGGCCTTTTCTTTCAGTTAAACAACTGCCCTTGCACATCTTTCCTGTATGGCTACTTAATGGGTATAAAAGCTAATGTGCCAGATACCAAAAACTCTGAACGTGTGATGTCTCATCATCATGTAGCTAGAGCTCCCGATAAATATCTCCTTTCTTCCTATGAGACTTTAAGTAATAATAATACTTGGCACTTACATAGTACTTTACATCTTGAAATCACTGTACAAATATATACCTAATTAATCTTCCCAATTTCTCTATGAAAAAAAGCTACAAGGAACTGAGACTACTGATAATCATTATTCTATTTATTTGTTAAATCCTGATGGCCTACTTGGCCCTGAGCATGAAGATACGTATATCTGCCTCGAGGACTTCACAATCCAAATTGTGAAGAATTTTTGAAGAATTGCCAATGTGCCAGAAAGCGCACATTATGCTGACAGCAAAATTCAGCCCAAAAAAAGGTTCCAATCAAATCAAAAGCCAAAGTCAAGTTTATGATGGAAAAATCAAATAATTTCAACAGTAAACCAAAAATTTTAAACCCAAACCCTTCACCTGAAAATTTATATAAGAAACAAGCACAACAAGACCACTGGGTGCTTTATTTCCCATGACCTGAGACTACCATTCAAGGACCAGAGTAAATGCATAAATTAAAAAAAAAAAAAAACACACCCAAAATCAAACCTGACTAACAGAGAGGAAAAAAAAACCCCATAGGTAGCTTATTCATGGTCCTAACAATCAGTCATTAAAATAACCAAAGTTTTCTGATAGTTTCATTTACATATTTGGTGGCTTTTAAAATTTTGTTTTCCTACTAAATCCTGATGTAAGACATAGGGTATTTTATTAGTACTAAAATATGACCTTCTCCTGGGTTTGGACAAGAAACAAATACTGCATCTTTTTTCAATCTTTAATGCAGTGTTGATGCATTCACACTAAATTAGACACCACAGCTTCAGGAATTTTTTTAAAATTAGCATGAATAGTTACCAAACTTCCAGGCATCATGTGAGACATCTACGTGTCAAGAGTTAAAATTCATACTCCATGTTTTGTTTGCTAAACCTCATAAAAAAACAGATTTGTGTTGCTCACATAAGCACCCTGAACTGTCAAACCGCCTCTCTGTATGATGATTCTAACACCAAATAACAAAAAACCAGCTATCCTTCCTGGAAAAGTCAACAGTTCAGACTCAGGTGGGGAACAGGACTGGATGAGAGATATAACTTACACATAGATGAGATACTGCTCTGGATATCAACTCTGTATTACTGCACTCCTATGAAGTCAATGATCTCTTTGAGCCACATCCCAACACCTGAAATGTTCAGCTGAACATTTCAGAACAGATTCCTAGAGTTCAGAACCCAGCATAAACAATATTTGGAGCTGACAAAAAAAATCCGGCTTTATTACTATTTGTTATCTTCTCATTTTGGCTTATATTTGAATCTTACGTGACTTCAATTGCTAACAAAACTCAAGACACAATGTCATTTAAATGGCATATAGCTTTCCTGGGAGGATTTGCCATCCAACAGCAAGGTGGGCTATTAATTTATGAACTGCAGTTTGTACTGCTCTAACACCTATCCCCATCACTAGGACAAACGTACTCCAACGTATGTCACCTTAGGCATCTAGTGTGAACACGGCGTTGGTAAAGTAAGAAAATAGAGAAAAGAAAAGATTATGTGTAGTAAGGAGATAAAACAAGACAACAGTGAAAACCAGACGACTGTATTCTGAGTCACCATTCCTCAAAGTATTTAAAAGATGTGTAGACATGGCGCTTAGGGACATGGTTTAGTGGCAGACTTGGTAGTGTTAGGTTAACGGTTGGACTAATGATCTGAAAGGTCTTTTCCAACCTAAATGATTCTATGATTCTGTATTTCTTGGGGGAAAAAAAAGACAAGCCATCAGACACAATTAGAAAATATAATGAAAACTTCCAAATGAGATATAGTAGCCTCCTAGTGCACAGATATCTAAGACATGCTGGCACGTTGTATCTGAAAGCAGGATTTCCTAGCAACTACCACCATTTACCACCTCTTGCAAAACACTATATACATTTTTTCACTATGTTCAAACTGTTGAGATATGTAACAGATTGAAAGATCTTAAATTAATATTTTAAAAATTATTATTGAATATTTCTTAATGAAATTACTGAGATTTTTAAATACTCTGCTACTTCGTCTTCCAAAACACATACTGAAAAAAAGACAGTACCATCTTAAACACCAATTTACCTTAAAAAAGCAATTTTTACTTTCTTCATATCACAAATTCACTTATGTAAAAACCAACTGATAGGTTCTCGGAGTAAAATAGCACTTAAGAAAATAGCATGACAGCTCTTTCACACAGAAAGTAATTTGAGCTAAGCATGGGTAACTATTGAGAAGAAAATGGTAACTGTCTAATAAATATTCCTTTTAGATGAATGGTTTTCTATTTCTTTCCATTTTGTAGCTTGAATATGATGATTCACTACTAAAAAATTTAATTTAAACATTAGTACTGAATTAATTTAAAAGAATCAACCCTAGGATTACTTGTGAATAGAGTTAACATGAAAGTTCAAGGGATACCAATTCTTTTGTTGTCTATGATTCATCACATAAACTGAACTAAACTGAGAATACTACTTCAAGTAGTTTGACTTAGATCTCAGTTAAACTAGCTTTGGCTCAGACATGGAACTGAGTTGAGAAAAAACTTCCCACTTGCCACACCAAGTTCAATGGACCTCTAGGATCCAGGAGCTGATCCCATTATGTTCTTATGTGATCTGCTGACAGGGTTTTGGTGACACCATTTTAATTAGTGGAACTTAGACACCATAGAGAATTTCCTTCAATGAAGTGGAAAAAATTCCCCTCTTCTCATAGTCTAGGAAAGGGAATGTAGGAAACAAAGAGGCCTCCTCTCCCCAGGAGAAATTTAGGAAGAAATTAAACCTACTGTCAGTGAACTGGCATTGCTTCAGATTTATCGCTTGGTTTGATCAGCGACTTCCCACAGGACACAACAGGTGAGGCAGGTTGGCAGTACTCTTTCTTGCTACTGCAACTGCATTTCCCACGTTGCTTGGCTGCAGTTCCATAAAGCTAGTGCAACATCTTGCCAACCATAAGGAACTTCAGTAGCTTACCAGCTTTCACTAGGAGACAGATAATCTTCCTCTCTTAACCCACTGCTGTGGTTATATTGGATACTAAGATGATGCCACGGGTTTAACTCCATAAAAAGGGTAAAACAAAATAATTCTGTCTTAAGAAAAGGGTACTAAAAACCACCCCTCTATTCCAGACTGCAAAGAAAAGCCAGTGTTTTCCATACCTGTGGAGCATACCAACCTTACCATTTCAGTTGCATGGAGACCTGGATACTTTTCAGCAGCAAAAGGACTATATTCTAGTACCACAGCAAGGCTGCAGCAGCCTACTAGCAGTGAATTCACATCATCCTTATACTACCAACCTGTTCTGCTTACTATGTCTTATCACAGCACTAAATATCTAGGGTCTGGAATTCTTTCTTGCCTTCTCAATCCAGACCAACACAACAGACCTTGATTTAGGAGCACAAAGCCTTTGAAAGTCTCAGAATACTCTGCACCATAACTGAACTGGAAACCTCAGCCAGCACAGACTCATCACTGAAAATGAATGTCTGGCAGTAAAATGGCCCACAGGCCCCCTCTTCTATTTCGTAACTCCCCTCTCTAACTACACATTGTAGAGTAGTAATTGATACTTCAAACTTACGCATTTTCTGCACTGTAGCTTTTAATATCACTAATGCATCCTCCCTCTCAACATGGTGGAGGGCAAAAGACAGAAGGACGGAGAGGTTTGGGTTTTGAGAAGGAAAGGAGTGGAGGTGGCATTACAAAGCCCTTGAGGTCTTCATGACCCTTGTAAGGTCATGTCCCCAGTGACACCCAGCTCCATAGGAAAACCAAACAAAAATCATGCAGGCTGAATAAAAACACCTCTGCAAAAGGATCCACTTCCCTAGAGACTCATGACAGGACTCTGTCAGGTCCACACAGGTGTGAAAACCAGATCCTCTGCTGCAGTGGTTAACACTAGCTTCAAAAGAAGTATGTCGATTTACATCAGCTTGGAACCTGCAGTCTCAGTTAAGGCCTGCTTTTCCTCTTTTTACACAAAATACATTCTCAAATCTTTAAAGGAAAAAAAAAAAGAAGAGAGGGAAAATCAGAGTTCTGCTTCTTAAAATTTAGTATGCAATACATCTACTTTGACGTAGAGTCAGGTTTTTATTTCCCCAAACAATAATAGTTAAAAACATCCCACCTACACCAAGAAGATACATAGGCACATACTATTCATAACTTAAAATAAGTTCTTCCCTACTCTATTCTCTTGATATTGTTTGTTTCTCCTAACTCATTATTTCACATCTAAAATAATGTTGGAAACCCTCCCGAATACGGCAAGCCTTCTTTGCTCCACCTGCAAAGCACAAGGCATTTGAAATACTGTATTAATAACACATGCTTCTTCTAAACACAAAGAAATACTCAGGTTCAGAAGAAGAGGCATGTATTGATTGATCCAGGAGGCAGATTAGTAAGCAAAGTCAAATCAGATTTAATTAACAGTTACTCAAACATATGTATTGATGGAAAAGATTTACTCTGTGTCTTGTGGTTTGGTAGCTGACACAGAGACAGCACTGACAGAACTCTATTTTCAGCTGTCACTTAAATATCACCAATGTGACACCAAGGGAATGCCCTGGCAGTCAGGCTGCAGACTCTAAAGCCCCTTAGCAACAGATGTTTGACATTCACATTATTTATACCTATGTCAAATGTTATAATTCCCTTGACAGTTCAGAACAGGTAATACACAATACCATGGATGAGAATAAGCAAAGAGTATATACATCAGCGTTTCTTCAATTGTAACCTAAATCAGATTGTGCTAATGTTCTTTTCACATACCTCAGCTAGGAACTTGCATTACCACCGCTGCTCACTGTCACAGAGTCAGTTACACAGACATAATCCCTGATGCAGAAAAAGTAACAGATACATGTACATAAACTGTCTTTGAGACCAGTAAACTGGAGTCAACATTTCTCCATAATATAGATGAAACAGCTACAGAATGGTTCTAAATTAACCAACCAGAACAGCTTTATAAGGACCACTTGCCTGACTTTTCAGCAGCAGAGGGTACTCTACCCATACCATTATCTATTTCCATTCCGAGTGCAGGCCCCACCACTCATTTTCTGTGTTGCCAGAAAAATGGGTGACTTGGACCTAGCCTTAAAACTCTGGGTACGTATTTTTGTCACAGGAGTCCTTTAGGAGCAAGGCAAGGGAACCTAACCTGGAGCAAGAGCTTTGATCATAAAATGCAGTTTGCGTACCTAAGAATGAGAAGTAACGTAGAACAAAAACTAGCAGTGGTAGACTACAACGGAATTAAATACATGCATTTCATTGAAAAGTAGTGAAAATATTTATTTTAAAATATAATGCAAAAGAGACAAGGAACAAAACTACAATGTGGTTTTCACAGAGGGGGAAATAAATCATGAATACTTATTTTAAAAATTCTTATTTCATCTCTAAGACCTTCATCTTGATCTAAAAGGCATTTAATTTTATTTCTTAAGTCCTACTATTTTTCTGTATATAGACTATATGTAGACTACACAGAAACATTTAGACTTAAGGCCAGTGTAGACATAAGATTATAGGAATCTAAAATGTAGGCTTGCACCACAGCTCTATCCCAGAAATGTAGCTCTGTGCAGAATACAGGAACTGTTTTCTCAAGACAGTTCTGGGAAGAGAAGGAAAGGATATTTCTGTTGCTGCTATATTTGGAACCACTAACACATTCAAAGAAATAACAAAGGACATGGCATTCCCATTTTCTGTGCAGCAACCTACCTCTCCTAGACATTTTCCAAGTATTAATACATGCCTGTGGGAGTGTGGATACAGGCACATAAAATGTAACTCCTATGGCATTAAGAAATAAACAAAAAAAATGTTCCCAGCTTTTATTTAGTGCATAAGACACATTACTTGAGGGTATATATGTGAGAGCGCGCTATGAAAATAGCTCATTCATTATTTAAATTGGGGAACGGACTCAGAGAGGTTTTATTAATGTTCAAAGAAGTAAAAAGCCAGAATCTCCTTTAGACCATATCTGTCTAAATCCTGTTTACAGCACAGACATTTGACAACACTGTTGAAGTTCTAAATTATTTCTGTAGCACAGCAGTACTTTGGGTAATTTTTTCTGCTTTTTTTCCCTTATGTATTAAAAACAATCATGAAAATATCCTTTCAAGGTCATTTTATCCAATTCCTCATATAAGATAAAATGACAAGTCCATAAATCATTGAAGCAGTGAAGTATTGTAAAGCATATCCAGAGTTCAGTACCACAACCTGCAGTGAATCATCTTCAATCAATTAACAGATTACCTTAATTCAACAAAATCCAATACCTGCGTTTTCCTGATTAATACTTTCTGTACATCTAGAGTTCTGGTAATTATTGCTAGAAGTACCCACTGAAATTAAAGATGGATTATACATTTGTGGATACAGAATGTGAGAGCCTGCGAGACTGGCAGAAATCTCCATTAAATAGGTAACTGCGATAGCTGGAGCTGTGCCTGTTATTTACAAAATCAGGGTTCCCATACAGCTTGATTTATCAGGGCCTAAATGCTGTCAGCTTAGAAGGCCTGGTATCAAGCTTTTTAAAATACATATGCGGTGGCGTACATACATTGGCATGTAGTCACAGTCGTGATGGTTTCTGTCTGGGATAAGGCATTCCAGTGCTAAAGTCCCTGCATCTCTGCTAACCTGTCCATAAGTCTGACAGGATTAGCCCGGCGGCACCCTGACGCAGATACTTCTTGCAAAAACCCTCAAGTTCAATCCAAAATGCAGCTGCCTCCATGCCACGGAGGTACACTAAAACTAACCGGAACGAGGGAGAAACTCAAACAACTTTATTGCACGGAACAACCAAAACCACACAACAGAAACCACTGAGAAGCAGGGGTAACCCGAAATCAATCAACGCTCCGATAACACTTAACACCTAACAGGTTGGAGGCGCCGGTCGGGCAGGGTGTTGTCACTACACACCAATACACAGGAGATCGATGACCCACAGTGTGCACACACGCACCCCCACTCACAAGGGGGGAAACTCTCTCCCTCCCACGGGTGCCCAGAGGATGCAATCGCTCACCCCAGGGTGGGGGGTGTGTGTGAGGGCTCACTCAAGGACATCCAGAAGTTGTCACTCACCCGAAGGCGGCGAGGGCACTCGGTCCCGGGCAGTTTCCTCAGGCGGCGGCCCAGCCTGAGGGGAGAGGTTTCACACACAGCCCCGCTGCTCTGAGGAGACCGCTCCGAGGGGCTCTCCGGCGGCGCCCCACTTATACCCCAGGTCGGATCTGTGCTGTGGCCATCGCTGGCCACGATCCAGAAGCTTCTCCGAGCTGAGGCACCTTGCTGGATTCGGGCCCCGCCTGGCGACAGAGAGGCCCGGCCGCTCCTGCCCGCCTGCCTGCGGGCACGGCCCAGCACAAAGGGCGTGAAAATGAGGTGCGAAAAGCCGGTGATCGCCATGTTAGAAGCCCCCATCTTCGGAGGGGGGGGTGGGACGACGATGGGACGGAGAGACAAGACACGGGAGTGTACCTGTCACACTCCAGTAACTCACGATTGTTAGGTGATGGGTTCTGCAAAACAAACTGATCACCCGCACACAACTTGGGATGCCAATGAGGTAGGGCCTACAGTCGGAGTAACTCAGCGTTCCCATAGCCATTTCTATGCCAAACCCTCCTAACAGCTTCCATGTGCAAACTGCTAAAAAAGGACCCGATTGCTGTCCAGTATGGGAAACAAGGGCTGTAAATTCCCTAAGGGAATGCTGATTAGCCCAGGCTGAAGATGGCATGACAGGAGCTGAAAGTGTTGCAAGCGTTTCAGGCGTAGTAGGAGAGCCAGCAGCAAGGTGAACATCATACCAAGGTGGAAGAAACTGGAGGCAGCAGGCAGACAGCAGGAGGGGAGTATTTGGCGGCAGCCTTAGAGGATGGAGGCAGGGTGCACAGATGAGCCTGCCTTTGTCCTGCTAACAACAGAGCGCCTGGCTTGTGCTCTCCTAAAACAGGAGAGGATTTTCTTCTGTGGACTATGATTAAATCCCACTATACTAAAATTCAGGAAAATACCAACAGCATCTAGATGATAATCCAGCAGACTAGAAACAATAGTTCTGCCTGATGAAGTGAGCCTGATACTGCACCTCTCAATACTGGGTAGCAGTCAGGAGCCAGGGTCCTGTAAAAAGATTGCTATGATGGCAGCGCTACGTGAAAATGCTGGGGCTAGTTTTAAATTTGATTGTACAACCAGTAATTTTGCTTTGGCAGTTTAGAGATCAGTATAGCTGCAGTGTAAAGAGATTCACGGTAGGTTACCCAAGAAAATGGGTGACAATCAACCACTTATCCTGAGCTAAACTTCATGCTGCTGGCATTCAAGCTAACTACTTTCACGCAGGCTTCCTGAAGTGTACACAATATAGTAATCGCTAGCGGCGGTGTTGACGTATTTTTAGATATCTGTGATTTCTAGCCATACCTTTAATTGGCCAAAGTGTAGTTATTCTAAACTATATATCAAAATACATGAAAATTGCTACTGATTTCTATAGAGTGACCACACAGACTTCTAAACAGAACTGGGAAAACACCAGCCTGTGCAACTCACTTATATCCCTGCAAAAACAGCTGAGCGTCATTAAGATTCAGAACACAGGTCGGCTCCAAGATAACATCAACATGTACATGAGCTCAAATTTACCATAAAAAAAAAACAAACGAAAGATTCAGACAACAAACTTCAGTATACCACTGACGTTAATGAGAAGGATGAAACCAAGGTTACACAGTGTACTACAGAAACTATTTTCTTCACTCTCATGCATGAATTTTTTTTTTCTTGGGCAAGTAACTAAGTGACTTCCAAGTAAACACAGTCTACCAAAATAAACAGAATTTTTCTAATTGATTAGACTTTCAGATTTTGTACATTTTCCTACCCCAACAAAACTCGCATTAACAAGGCGATGTACTATCAAAACGAAAATGCCAATATTAATTACATGACAATAAAAAGGAAATTTAACATTCTAAAGTCTTAAAATTATCTAATCTGTAACTAAAATTGTATTACCCTGCTTTAATTAAGATATTATACACTCATTTTCCTTGGATGCTCACAATCATAATTACTGCATGCATGGGTGAGCCCTGGAATTACTTTTAATAGAATTTAGCATGTGTACTGGTTCCCCACAGGCAATAGCATATTAATAAAAAAGCCACCTCCCGTCAGTGGCAAAAGAAAAGTGGAGATAGAAGCTACTTATACAAAAAAAAAGCAACTCTGAAGAAAGAAGTTTAACAGAACTTAAATTTAAGTCTTTTTTCTCAGCCCCTCAGGAATATCACCCATCACAGACCTTTTCTTATTTAGCTACCAAAATGTCTGAACTCCACTTTTTGCAAATACTACTGACATGACAGGCTCAAGTCTTTTGAGCCACTCCTTATGCTTCGAAATATATAATTTTTCCAGTTTCTGAAGTTTTACATACATTCAAGCAGACAGCTGTATGCCAGGTGGCGCTGTTGGTAAAACATGACATCGGTTTCTTTAACACCTGCAAAGGGAGTATGATAGGATCTTACAGGAATACATTACGCTGTTAAGTCTTCTGTTGAAACAGCTGCCAAGAGTACGTGATTAAACAGCCATTATTCACATTATTACTATTTTAAAGGAAAGCTAGCAAAAATTACAGTGCTAAACCCCTCAATATTATATATAATAGACTGTTATCGTTATATACATGTATATAGCAGTAAGTCTATTATATATAAGGTAGTATCTATAATATATATTCATACACTTATGGAAAAACAGAGATGTAAACAGTGTGAGCGCAGGTCTCCCACTCAGCACCAGACAATGAATTCTGCTGTCTTCAAAGGCACAGAAGCAGCAGATATGACCGCCCTCTTACATGAGCTGGCTGCAAGAGGATGCAAGAAAAAAAACAAACCAAGTACAAGGTTGTCTTTCCTTCCTGCATTTACTCTATGTCCTGGTTTCAGCTGGGATAGAGTTAAATTTCTTCTTAGTAGCTGGTAGAGTGCTGTGTTTTGGATTTAGGATGAGAATAATGTTGATAACACACTGATGTTTTGTTTACACTGGTCAAGGACTTTCAGCTTCCCGTGCTCTGCCAGGTGCATGAGAAGCTGGGAGGGAGCACAGCCAGGACAGCTGACCCAGACTGGCCAACGGGCTATTCCATACCATATGACATCATGCTCAGTATATAAGCTGGGGGAAGAAGAAGGAAGGAGGGGACATTCGGCATGATGGCGTTTGGCTTCCCAAGTAACCATTACGCGTGATGGAGCCCTGCTTTCCTGGGGATGGCTGAACACCTGCCTGCCCATGGGAAGTAGTGAATGAATTCCTTGCTTTGCTTTGCTTGTGCGCGCGGCTTTTGCTTTCCCTATTAAACTGTCTTTATCTCAACCCATGAGTTTTCTCACTTTTACTCCTCCGATTCTCTCCCCCATCCCACCGTGGGGGGAGTGAGCGAGCGGCTGCGTGGTGCTTAGTTGCCGACTGGGGTTAAACCACGACACTCTAGTTTACAAAATAACACTCCACACAAATATGAAATTATTAGCTACAAAGATGATGTTTTTTAAAAGACTGTCAGGAATGTGGACTGTAAGATGTACAGAAAGGCTTACATACCTAGCAGGCTAAGCCATGAAAGATTTCTGATGCATTGATACCTGAATAGGTCTTCCACCTCTGCCACTCTTAGTTATGTCAACTCACTCAGTATGCGCTGAGCTGTGTACTCCATTGCCTTACTGTATGTCAGACTTTTTCTGGTTACTGCTGGTCTCTGAAAGCACATCTTGTTCCCTGGGTCTGTTTAATAACAGATTTAAGACATTCATCACACCTTTTGTGTCCTCAAGAAGTTCTTTAGGGAGCTTCAATATTTAAGTCTCAGGATCCCAGCTTTAAAAACCATGAAGTACAGCTTACTCCCAGTTTTAGTCCCACATTAAAGTTAAAAAAAAAAAATCTTTATTTAAAAACCTACTTGTTAAACATAAAGACTTAAATAATATGAAACAACATTGACTTTATGTATCACAGTTGTAAAATGTCTCACATATGGGACACAGGAACTTTGTAATACAGTCGATGTTTTCATCTGCAGGGCCACAAATATTTCTTGGGCAGTTAAGCTGAAAATGAGTTAGCACCTTCAGGAAAAATTATGACTGTGTGAATATGGCCAATTACTTGGGAAGAATAACTTTTGGGCCACGATATTCAATGACAATCCTAAAATCCTGGGCCATCTCAAACTGCATTTATTTTTATTTAGCCAAGTAAGTAGATTTGTTGTTTTCAAATTTTAGGGAGCATCACATAGTTCTGCAAAAAGTTTTGAAGGCAACCAGCAAGAAGGATGCTCCAGAATCCTGCAGGCAAGGACATTTGAGGGGAAAAAAAGTGTATTTTTCCAAGTGTACATTATGTTTCTGCCTAGAAGCTTCCCCTAAGACAAAGGAATAACCCTCTTAAGAGAACAGCATAACGACTGTTTCCCTTAGACAAACACATGCTATTGTCTAAAGAACCACAATTAGGAGCCCTTTTCACTGCCCCTGTCTCCCCATCCCCTGTATCATTCTGACTACCAGATAAGGATCATCTTTATTTGTTTATCCAGTATTCTTTCTTCTGTAGTTGAACAGTAGATGAAACAAATATCATTATAATTCCTAGACTGGAAATAGATTTGCAAATTCAACTTCTGATTCCTCTACATTTTTTATTGCAGAATCATTATTCAGTTGCTTCCTTTCCTCAAATGCCCTTGCCTGACAGAAGGAAACAAAAGGGGGGGGGGGGGAGGAGTGGTCTACTTGTCAATTTCTTCTGCTAATGTACAATTTTTGTACGATATTACCTTGATTTAGCACAACACAATGTGAGCAGCCGTCTAGTTCTTTAGCTGTCAATGCCCAATGTAGTATGTCACTGCTGGATTGATGATGGCTAGGTGTGCCCCTCAAAATATTCTGCGCTAGTTGCACTGTCTACACTTGATATCACCTTAACTCTGATTTGTGAAGTTGACTTGCTTCAGAATCATTATTACCAATATAACTAAGAGCTTTACTATTTTAAAAATAAATATCTATTTATTGAAGCTGATGAAACAAGGCTGATATTGCCAACAAGAGAATTGCAAGAGCAGACAGAGCCTCGACATGACTGCAGTGCCTGAACGGAAGCTGGCTCAGTAATCCAACACTCACCATATTCTGCACAGAAAGTAGGCTCACAGTCTCCAATTCCTTGAGGGTTTCAATTCAAACTTAATCACAGATACATAGCAACATTATCTGTATTGATAATATAAAGAGAAAAATAAAAATTCTCCTCCCAATTTTGATAGTCAACTACCTAACAAAAATATCCAGTACTGTTTCTGTGAACCACAGATAAACAAATGAAGCACATAAACCCAAAAATTTACAAAGGTACTTCCAGGCAGAGAGCTCAAAGAAGAATACACAATATCCCTAAAAGGGTATGGACTGCTAACTTGCACTAATTTCTCTTCAGTTCTAGTACCTGCAATTTCAAAATACCTTTATATATCATCTTTGAATATGTACTTTTGGAAAATGAATACCTGCTCATGAAAATACTAAGTAGGATATGTACATTATCACAGACCTACCCAGTGAAGAAAAGTCAGCTTTGAAGACCATCAGCTGTTAGAATGGCTTTCCCCACCAGGAACACAAGGCCAGCCAGCCCTTCCAAGACTGGAAGGAATCGCTAGCAGCTGAGGAAGACTGAAAAAGGTTTCTCTGAAGCTCGTGCCATTCGTGGAGTACTGTGCCTCCTCAACACTTTGATTAGCTTTTAAATTTTGCAAGTTTTATGCATCTCCATTTACTAGCTGAAAAGATTGATTATAGACTAATTCTTGCAAGTGATGTCTCTAATTATCAAAGTGAGGCTGCTTTACTAAGTGATTTTTAATTTAATAAGGCCTTTCCATAGGTAGTAATCATCTCATTATGTGACAGCAATAGCAATACTGTGCTTGACTCCCATACTATCATTAAAAGGAAGGAACTGGAATTTTCACTGTACTTAATTTCATACCTCTAAAACCTATCTTGAAAGGGTATCATTTGTTTAGATAAAGGGGAAAAAAAGCATTTGAGTACCAACATGCCTCTGAAAAAATTTCACATTCCTCATGGCAACAAAAATGCTGACTTTCTGAAGTTTGTTTTCTTCCCAAACTTCTATTTTCCCATTTGAAAGACAGCTAAATAACATTTCCATTCTTTCCATTAACATGGGAAATGAAAGGTTTTCTGATGTTTTACATTTTCATGATTTTAGAAAATACAAGTGAATAAAAGTTGAAGAAAAATTAAAGCGCTAAAGCAAGCTCTAAGAATACATCATTAATGAATTTCTCAGGTTGTTTTCAGCACTTAAAAGTCAGAAAAATTAAGAACTACTGCAATTCTTCTGAGTACTAGGAATCATCAGCAGGAAGTATCCTCAGCAGAAAAAGCAGTTTTATGAAAAAGTCCCTTGTTGTGAGCCTCAGATTTGAAGCCTATTACACACCAAAATCATAGTGGTGTTCTTGGTGCTTCCATTATTTTCAGGTTGTTAAAGACTAATCATCAGAAACAGTAAACTGTAGGAGAGATGTCATGCTACAACGTGGTTCAATTTTTATACCTACTTTAATTGTTGAATCAGTAATAATTTTTTATAGGAAACTAAACCCACATACAGCAAGAACTGATAGATAAATCATGATATTTGAAAGATGTTTCATTAGAACTACAGATGGTATAATTTCCAAAGTATTACAGATGCATATAATTTTAGCAATGATTTTGTGGTCTAGCCTTCCACTGGACTTTGAATCACAGTAGGAAATAGGCTGTAAACACTGAAATTGGGCAGTTTCTCCCTTTCTCAATAAAATGTCTTCCAGGAAAAAAAAAAAAAGAAAAGAAAAAAAGAAAAAAGGAATCCCATGACAAGAAGACTCAAGTTCTGGGTTGCACAAACCTCATTAAGTCAGGAAAAGAGCTGGCTGATTTGGAGGAGGTGTCCACCCCTCCATCCCCCTGCCAAGTGCAGTTCTGATTCAACTTGAAATCTACTCCATTTGTACCGAATTTTTATGTGCAGCTTAGGTTGGAATTTTTCCCCACCAAGTCAGAAAGGTCAACTTTGACACACTCCAAGGAAATGTTTAAATGTTCGACATAGTAATACTTCTAAACGTAATAATAAAAAGTTCAAAAGCATCAAACCAAGATGAACTATGTAGTCTGTTTTCAAACAAAACATGTTTATTTACTTAAAGCCATTTTTTCCCCAATTTTCTTCCTCATCTGAAGAATATGACAATATTATTTGTGGACCACTAAAACAAGTTTTTCTGGACTTTTGTTTCAACTGCCAAACTGATACCTGAGAATGTGGATTGAGGCACCTGGGTGTTCCCCTTTTCCGTTACAAAGCTCTTGACTGCTCCCATTACATAACAAGGGAGAGTCCTTGTGGATAATTAAGTTTTGGGCCCCTGAGCACTCCTGTCTAGACAGCTAGGCGACACAAGAACTGAGTCTGCGCAGAAGCAAAGGTCAGTCAGCGAACACGGTGAGGAAGACTATGAGCCTTCGTCTGAAGACCCCCAAAGACCACCTGAGGACCACCACAGAGGATGACTGCGCATGCGGATCGGACATTTACATATGTTAATAAGTTCCAGGAAATCTCATGTTTATGTAGATGAATTCCCGGAAATCCTATGAATATGTATGTTTTCATGGTATATAGTTGCTGAAAGTCCGTCAAGCCTTCGGAGCACTTATGGTGGAACTATCCCCAGTGCTGCCCGGTGCCGCAATAAAGAATGCCTGCTTTCTAAAACTCCAAAATAAGTTTTAGGGAGTGAATTATTTTGCCGCTTTCTGGTAACAAAACTGAAAAGAAAATTTGCAAAACTCTATATAGAGTACTATCAGCTAGTAATACCAGCCAAGGATCTACACGTATAAGTAAAGCTATTTACAGGGGAAACTGGATGCTAGCTAAACAGAAGAATTAGAATTAAACTAAACTCAACTGAGGTTTTGTGTTGAAGACACTGCTAATCTGTAGGGTCTGTTCACACATGATTTTTTCAAAAAAATTCTACATTCATTTTAAGCATTTCTTTTATTGGTAAAGACCAAAAAAAGATTTTTTTCCCCCCCTAAACTGTGATCCATTCAAGGAGAATGTTGTTCTTTGCTATATTGAAATAAAGGAAACAGGCTCACAGCATTGCTTGTAGGAATGTAACATTCCCCTGATCTAGAATAATATTATGTTCTTAGAGAAACAGATGGCCTTATAGTTATATAACAGGTAGCTAATAAAATGAAAGTTATTAATAAAAGCCTTTAAGTCAAGCACAATTTTTCATAGCAACTGCAAATCTAGTTGAGAATTACAAAGAGCAGAAATAAATCTCCAAGTCTCCCTGTTCCTCACTTTTCCAGTAGATGATATACCTCACATTTTTCACTATGCTCGTGAGTTAGACTTCTTTAACACTAGCCCCCACTTAACTTCGACTGTACCACATCAAAAGAGCCTTACAATCTTAGGTACTGTTTTGTTAAATGCAGATTAGTTTACACATGGGTAATTTATCATTTAATTACTCAGTAATAATTGGAAAAAGATCAAATGATTTCTCCCTTTATAGATCAGATAATTAATTGTTATTTCTATGGTAATTTGTCAAGGCACAACTGGAAGAATTAGACAACTATTCAGCTAAAGTGCACATAATCATTTTAGCATTAACATAATCTGAGCGATACAACTATTTCTGCAATTACACATAGCTCTAAGAGTCCTTACCCTGTCCACTTACAAGACCCTAAGTGGGTACGTATTTTTTAAGATGTCCCAGTGGACACCTGGAGGGAGGAGAGGGGCTATCAATTTAACAAAATACAAAATAAGTAAAACTAATGCTGTGATAACGTATACCATTACATTTGAAAATTTAAACTGCAGTTCTGCAAGTGCCAGAAAGGGAAGGACAGACTGCGAAACTGGTGAGCTATGCTGGCTTAAAGTATAGCTTAGACTGCAATCTGTGATCAGTAGATCCTGTCCTGTAGGATCTACCACATACAAGTCTTGATGAGAGAGCTTTCTGACTATTCGTGTTTGTAAAAGATTTCTGACTATTTGTGTTCGTAACAAATGCATTTGGCACAAAGATAAACTCTGAGTGCCTCCCTTGGTTCCTTTCCTCTTGATTTTTTTTTTTTTTAACTGTAATGTCTGCTTAGCAGAATAGCATTTAAAGAGGTGCATTAATTTTCTCTTCTATGCCAAAGACAAATGTATTCAGATGCCAAAAAGTCACCTTCAAGTTAAAACTAAACTTCAGTGATCTGCATGTTGCATTATTTTTTTCCAGTCTGATTTCTCAAATAAGTAAACCAAAGTTTCTTTGTTTCAAAAACTTTTCTGAACAAGTTTGCTGAAAATAAGAGGGGGAAAAGAATATAAATATCAGAATAATGAAAAATATAAACACAAACTAAACGCATGGTTCCAACCTGGCCATGTAACCACAGTAAACCAAGTTCTGCCCAGGTCATGACCACATGGGTTAAAAAAATACTTCCAAATCTACTGTCTCACTTCTCTGTACACGTACATTTAATATATGGCTTCTCTATAGAGAGGTCCAATTAATTTTGAAACTACTTTCTAGAAAGCTGAAGAATATTATTCATTTTTCTCATGTTAGAAGATTTACAGTATTCCATTATGAACAGAGGAAAAAGGCAGTATATTCAAATTAAGTTTTACAGTATTGAATTTACAGCACCAAACCTGGGAAGTTGCACTTGCAGAGGTTCCAGTAAAGTCCTGCAGAATATGAGCCTCTTAACTTTGCCATGAAACAACAGGCCAGGTATGAGCACCAGCTGAATTCGGGCTCCACCTAAATATACTGTTTATGACCTTTTAGTACTGTAAGCAGTGAGATGCAGGATTCACCAAGAATTTCATCTTCTTTGAATTGCATTTCAGTAATAAACTTCTCTTCTGCCTTTCTTTCTTGTTTATTTTCGGTCAGCTCTATTGACTAAAAAGCATGCAACAAATATGATGAAGAGGTTGTGTGCGTGAGCTAAAGAGTGCACAAGAAAAATCTTGGTAAGACAATATATTGCTTTTTCACTTTTACGGAGACTCAGATAAATGGTTGTAATTTGATCTTCAAAATGAGTATCCTATTTTTAAGAAGGGAATAATGCCATTTTTTCTGGGATGAAGGCACTTCATACTGGCACAATATTAATACAAATCTGGCATGAATATCTTAAATCCATGTATGCTCCTATACTTGTGTCTATTTATAATACTATTAATTTATAATACAACAGGCCTCTTATACTTCTGAAGTGTATAAAAAAAAAAACAGCTGTCAAGCAAAAAATATCAAGCTAAAAACCAAAACCACTCACATTATGCAATTCCTTAGGCCCTTAGCATTTAAAAACATTTTATCAAAATGACAATTATTACTCTATTGCTTTTTCACGCACATTTGTGGTGTAACTATGCATTAAGAAGGTCAATAGCATCCTGGCTTGTATCAGGAATAGCATGGCCAGCAGGACCAGGGAGGTGATAGTGCCCTGGCACTGGTGAGACCGCACCTCGAATACTGTGCTCACTGTTGGGCCCCTCACTACAAGAAGGACATTGAGGTGCTGGAGCATGTCCAAAGAAGGGCAACGAAGCTGGTGAAGGGTCTAGAGCACAAGTTCTGTGAGAAGCGGCTGAGGGAACTGGGGTTGTTTAGCCTGGAGAAGAGGAGGCTGAGGGGAGACCTTATCGCTCTCTACAACTACCTGAAAGGAGGCTGTAGCGAGGTGGGGGTCAGTGTCTTCTCCCAAGTGACAAGCGATAGGACAAGAGGAAATAGCCTCAAGTTGCACCGGGGCAGATTTAGGTTGGATATTAGGAAAAACTTCTTCACTGAAAGGGTAGTCAGGCACTGGAACAGGCTGCCCAGGGAAGTGGTTGAGCCTCCATCCCTGGAGGTATTTAAAAGACATGTAGGTGTGGTGCTTAGGGACATGGTTTAGTAGTGGACTTGGCAGTGTTACGTTAATGGTTGGACTTGATGATCTTAAAGGTCTTTTCCAACCTAAGCAATTCTATGGTTCACAATTAAAGATCACCTGAGTGCTGAACCCCATGTGCTGTATTCACGGGAATCCAATGGCCAGTTGTGCCACTGGTTCCATCAGGAACAGACACAGCCACTGCAGGCAGCAACGTCCCCATCCAATTTTCATTTAAACAGGATTAGAGCCATTCAGCCCCATTCTGATTGACTCTTATCTAAGTGAGTACAATTAAATAAACACTTAAAGATTTTATTAAACAACTGCAGTATGTGCTTGAATGCCATGCTATATAAGAAACTTAAACCAGCATCTGCTAGTCAGAGAAATTTCAAAGAAACTGGATGAGAGAAGACAGACACTGGGTTGTACAAGTCATTCATCCTGTAAATGAAAAAGATCACCATAAGAATAAATTTTTCTTTCTTCCTTGAGCCCCAGCGATATAAATTCTCATTTAGAGTGGAGTGTGGCCCATTAAAAGAAACAAGGCTGAGGAAAAAACTGTTTAACAGATTTGCGTTCACTCCAGAATAATAGAAGAGCTGGAAAAGAAAAGGCAAATCCATTAACTAGGATTTTAAATAACACTAACCTTCGTCCTGTCTGACTGGAAAACAGGAACAGTACAAATAATGCCTGCAGCTGTAGTTAAGGCAGAGAAGGCAGCTGGGCCATTTTAAAACTTGATGTGATCTTGAAAGCATGCAAAGCTTTAAAATAATTTTTTTGCAGAAAACAATAATCAAAATACAGAAGTGTTTGAACAAACCCCACTAATTTTACTAAACATACTGTTCTGAACTAATTCAGCAAGGTAGCCATTGTTCAAGGCAAAGCTGGTCAAAGATCAACTGAGGGAACAAGTAATATTTAGTATTTCCATAAGCAACTCGTATACAAATACTGGTGTTCTAATGAAGGTCATAACAAGAAGATGAAACTGCACTGTCAGTACATAGGCAAACTGGAGTACTAAAACTGGATGTCACTGTGGATCAAGCAAGAGAAATAGGATGTAGTTCAATACCACAAATCAAGAGATTATGCAACTGCCTACAATAATTTCTGCTAAATTCTGGAGATGCTAACCGCTGGAAGTGAGCAACATATTTTATATGAAGCAAACTGTTGAATGTGGCTATGGAAAAGGCTGCCACAGTCTTTGGCCACAGTTTCATGAACAGCTGAACCAAAATAACAGTTTGTCTTAATCCAGTTTCTACTTTCCATGATCCCCATTCTTCCCTCGCCAGCTCCAGGCCATACAGTCATGCCTCTTCCCTCTCACAGGTGTCGCAGGTCCATCTGTGACTCAATTCAACATACTAGTGCAGTGGTTTTTTGTTTGTTTGTTTGTTTTTGTAACATACCACAGAATCACAGACTGCTTGAGGTTGGACAGGAGCTTCTGGAGGTCATCTGGTCCAACCTCCCTGCTCAAGCAGGGCCAGCTGCCCAGGATCATGTCCAGATGGCGTCTGAATATCTCTAAGGCTGGAGATTACACAACCCCTGTGGGCAACCTGTGCCAGTGCTTGTCACACGATGAAAAAGCATTTCCTTAAGTGTTTACCCCTTATCCTGGGTTAACATGTTAAACAGTCTCACACAAACAGGATCAATGGAAGGTAAGCGGAGGGAGAGAAGCAGGACCTTCCCCTTTCAGCAGCAGTGAGCTACTAGATTGGCTCATCCCATCTGTGAAAATAAAGCCTGGAAATGTATCAGACGAGAAGGGAAAGTATCACTTACAAAGCACCAAAACCTCTTTTAAAATGTCTGTAAAATTCTGGTTACTTAAATTCAAGAAGGATGAACCGAAATTGGAAAGGGTACAAAGGAAAAATGCTAAACTGCGCAAGCAAATGGATAGCTGAAGTTACAAGAGGAGACCAACTTATTTAGCTTGATAAACCAAAGACTGAAGGAGACATGGATGCTTGGTGTTACTTATTTGGATAAATTATAAAAGCAAGACGACGTTGAAAAAACAATAATGAGTATCTCACATGATTAAACCCGAAAACTGAAAGATTAGTGACTAATGGACATGAAAGGTTTTAGAAATTAATTTGATTTAAAAAGTAAAAAACATAAAACCCTGTTTTAAACAAGAAATGAATTGTTAAGATGCAACTTAGAAGTATTAAACTCTGTGGTTGCCTGTACCAATGCTGGAATGCACCATGATCACTTCTGTATTCCTGAACTTGCAGTATACTGTGCTAATAAAACAAGAAGTGTAAGGCTGTATAAAATTACAAACAGAACACAAGCTACCTCACAGATCTTTGCAACAGACATTTTCCAGGGACTGCTGTAATCTTGCAGAATATATTGTAAAAGTTTCTGCTATTGAAGCATCCATTCATTCTCTATACACAAAGATCTGAACTATCTGTTCATGACCTCAACAGTTTGGGGAGGTTTTCCCCTCCCTTTCTGCTTTTTCTTTTGGTTTTGCTCCTTTCTCTACCTTACTGTTACTCACCATAAAAGAGAGCATTTTGAATCTGATTACCGTTCCACAGTGAAGGCTGCAGTTCTGAATGCCTGAAAAACCTAAGTGAAACATTCAGTTAGATATGCTGCTCTTTCTCTCCTTGCTGAACAATTCGTTCTTGATGCACTCTGGGCAGATGAGATCAGATACCCCTTCCACAAAACTCAGCATCCAATTACCAAGAAGAACAAGGACTGGAGCTCAGGCTTCTCTCCAACATATAAACCTCCTTTCCAGACAATAGCAGTTGCAGGAACAGCAGCAAGGGAAAACGGGCTCTGAAGCAGTTTCTGTTCACAAAGGGAGAGTTGGAATTTCCTTCAGGTTGTGTACTTCATGGCTCAGTTTACCTTCTGTAAATGGGTATATTCTGCAGTAGAATTGCAGGCTTGATGTGCTGTAAAGCATGCTAAATTCTTAGGTGAACAGAGCTATACAAATATAAAACTTTTCCATTAGCACTGTAGGCCTGTATATTGTTGGCATTTTTGGTTGAAGCCATCAGAAGATTAGGACATAGGAGCACAAACCTAAGACTTTCCAGTTCAACCTATGTTAGTTTTCCTACATTTCTTTGGTGTGCATGAGATAAATATGTGCAGCACATAAAATCAGCCCTTAAATTTCAGGGAGCAGACTAGTGCTTGTGTGGAATACTGATCACTTGTCCACAGGCACTTAAAACTTCAAACTTGTTGGTCTAAGAGGATAACGTGATTGTGCCAGTTTTCTTTCTGGCTGTGACTCAACTATTTTCTATAATTTAAGTAGCATCATCACAGCAAATTTCTGAAAATATTTTTACTATGCTCTTTCAGTTTTGGACACATGCAGGAACTTTTTTTTCCTTCTCAAATACGTCTGTTATTAAACCTTATGTATTACATTTATACAACTTTTGTATAGGATTATTCAGAAGGGGTAACAGGACTGTACCTTCTAACATGGAGAAGGCAACCATTTTTTTTGCTATTCATGGTTAAGCAAAGGCTGCAACCAAAGAAGCAGTAACAAAGCACAGTTAAATTACTCCCATTAATCAATATGGTAGGACAACTTCAGCTGTCCTCAATCCATGTGGGGTGCAACAGGAAAGGAAGAACGCTCCTGGAACAATCCCAGTCATCAGCTAAGTCACAAACTCTGCACAAGATGCATTTGCAATCAGAAAGCTGGAGATACCTCAGAGATTTTTTGGTTTATGGCACACAAGCTACTGGAAATTGGGTGTCTAACTAAAGTCACAAGCAGCGGACAGTCCAGCCAGGGTGGGGTTGGGGCAGGGTGTACTTGGTTTTTTTAAATCCATATTCTAATTTTTATTTTTAATGGGTCAGTAACTCTTCTGGACACACCTTGGTAACTACATGCATGCACAATGAACTGCAGACATCAGAGAGTTGAAGGGGTACTGCTTCCCAATATTGCCTCAAGCAGTAGTCTTGACACTGATTTTTAAAAAAATCCCATCATACTCTCACAAGTGTATACCTAAGTAATTCTTTAGAAGATATTTAATCATTATACAATATACAGTTAGAGATAAGTTTTCCAAGGGAAACTTCTCAAATTTCATTTAGCTTGCAAATCGCCTTTTTTTAAAAAAAAAAAAAAAAGCAGGATCCAAAAAATCTGAGAAATTTAGCACTCCCTTGCAAACCTTCTTTTGTGGTTCCTTTCATCATAAAAGGAGAGTGAAATCCTAGTGTTTAGATACCACCACAGTAATTTTTGTGTTGGTTAGACTTGCACCAACCAACTTCTGCAAATCCTCGAGACATTTTTATCAACACATTAAAGGCATTCAGAAGAGCGCTCTCATCAAGCACACCGACTAGATAATGGACTTCCAAAGGCTGGTCAAGCAGAACAGATGCATCATGTAAACCCTATTTAATCCTAACTCTATCAGGAGCTTAGACATTCAACAGCTAAAATTGTGACTGGCTGATGCTGCAGTTTTGCATGGCTAGCTTTCATCTTGTCTCCTTCTTACCACTGCACATGAAATATGAAGTCCTGACACACAAGAACTCCTTCAAGAAAACTTGACTCCATCCTTTTGGCAACATCCTGACAGAAGTTATGTTCAACACACTAGTAGATAAAAGTATGTGGATTTGCCTGCTGAAACAGAATTGGCATCCTTCTGGAAGGTAAAAGTGCATCTATCACAGAATTTATGGATGATGTGATAATCTGATCAACACAAAATTTTGATCTTTGACATCTCCTCCCAAGACTAAAAAAAAAAAAAAAAAAACCACATTTTTCAAGTGAAACGTTTCTGAAACCATGGTAGCTTGACAGGAACTGAGCATTTCCCATTCAACAAAGAATGGTTTGATACCTCATTCCCAGTTACTGAAAACACGCCTTCATGGAAACATGAAATAGTTCTTCGCATCCATTTAAATTCCTAATTGATTTTTCTTGTATCATTTTTTGGTAAGCTGTAAAAACTTATCTGTTTGTCCATGACTGAACTTGCTGAAAACGTCATGGAATAGAATAGTTCTTGCTATTACAGTAAGCCCTCCATATTTCATTATTCTTATTCAAAACCCGTCTTAGTCAGTAGTGACTAATTCTGTGGGACACAACATTGAATTGCAGAATACCTCATTTCTCTGAATCTGAAGCAAAACTATCACCTGGGAACACCATCTGTGTAGCCAGTTAGCTGACAAATTTCTTTTTCATTATAATAACCCATCATTAAAACAGAGATGGAATATTTCATGTAGTACTTTGTATCCAAAATGCATTTGCAGAGCTAACCAGATGCCTCCTCATCCTGCCTAAATTAAATACCCATTTTTCTCCTTACTAAATCATAGCAACAAACTAGAAGATTGTCAAAGGTTTACCTTTTTCATACTAACTGAAGGGAAAGAATCAGAGGCTTAATCCTAATAAAATATTTCTTCATTAATTTTCACTTGCAGGATAACTTCCATTCAACTTAAAATAAAGCTGTTATTGCAGATACCTTAATGACTTCATCTGCACAGTACTTGCAAAGCAAAAAAATAAAATTAATGTCCCTCATTTTCTGCTCTTCCAAAAGAGAATTGCAGTTTGGGTATTTTAGGGTGAATGCTTTCCCTTAAAGTATTTTATGAATCCTGTTTCTAGACAATGAAAGATTTCTTAGTTTTATTTATTTCATAACTATGAGAAATCAGGAAAATTACCAAGTTAGTTAAGCTTGCATACTTTCCATGTATTAATTTGTTTTTCCGCTTGGTTTGAGGATTTAAAACATGAGCATGTTCCACAACAAAAACACAGTGTCAAATTAGTATGTTTAAGACTTGCAGTCAGTATCAATTATAGTATAGGAGAATTAACAACATCTTTATTAATGTATTAATGTACGCCAACGCATTAATGCATTTTGATGGAAAACTATCAAAGGCCTGAACTGAACTCATGTAGTTTTCAAATACAGCCTCAAGCTCACTTTCAAATTTGAATAAAGACCTTGCAGAAGTGCTTCTGGACTAATGAATAATAAATTTTTACAGTCAAGTTCAGGTGGATCTTTGGTTCACAGAATGACATGATAACTGAGGTTGAAACGGGACTCTGGAGATCATCCAGCCCAAGCCTCTGCTCAAAGCAGGGTCATCTAGACCAGGTTGCCCAGGACCATTTCCAGTCAGATTTTGAATATCTCCAAAGTCCATGGGGACTCCACAGCCTCTATGGGCAACCTGTTCCAGTGCTTGACCACCCTCAACATAAAAAGGTTTGTTCTGATGTTTAAATAGAATGTCTTGTATTTCCATTTGCAGGCAGGTTCCCAGTCTGACTGTAATTCAATTCAACTGCCTTTTTAAAAAAATTCTGCATAACGTGCTTCATAGCCTATAGCTGATTTTCAATGCAATAAGATAATTTTTGGTCAAAGTTTCTTCTACAGTACTTTTCAAACGAGAGTATTTTGGGGTCATATTGATAAATCTTACGTATGTACTCAGCCTAAGACTGATGGTATTTATCATCAGTGATGGCCTTGAAACTTCCATATCTTGGAAACACCAGTTAATGAGCAAAAAGATTTCAAGCTGTAATCATGAGCATTGTCAGAGCCCATATTTCAATGTAGCTGACAACCAAAGAGAAAGGTTTTAAAATGCCTACTGACCTTCTGAGCTCCCACTTTCCCCTCATCGGTCTTAAAACCCTAAAGGTAGAGTTCTTTCTTTTGCACCTTCACAGAGCAAATGAAGCAAAGAATACATAAACTTACATACACAAAATAAAGATAGTATCCACCCCTATTAATGCAATCTCTATCTAACCCTTAGTCAATTAAAATGGCTACTCAAAGTACTTAAAGATTTTCTGCCTCTCCTCCAGCTCAGTGGGTTAGAGACTAAGCCAGAAATTTCAGAGAACTTATTCATGAATCATCTTTAAAAAATAAATCATCTCAAGGTTTTGCTATACCTATTATTACTATCTGGATCAAACATAAGGCCTCTTACAGCTTCTGAACTGCAAAGCATTAAATGAAATTTCTTGGTTAACTATTAAATGTTCTTATAAGTTTCCCTTGGGGACACCAAGTTTTGTAGTTCACATGTAATATTTTGATAGTCACTATAAAGCATAAGGAATTGGACAAGTAGCTCTAAATTTCATGAGAATTTAGACGATAACTTGGTGAATACAGCTTCCAATGCAGTAACTAATAAAGATGATGGAAGCCTAATTCCTAATATGCTTTCAGTGCATATTAAAAAAGCCAATCTGTCAAACAAAAGACTTTTTGTTATAAATCATACTTTCAGATATTCGTAATGTTTTATACAGCAGTGCAAACATCCCATGATAATATTGTATTCCTGTACCAAGCTAAGTATTTCATCAATAAAAATCACAGAACTTTATCTCAAATTTCATTACACTTAAACATCTCAACATACTGAATTTGTCTACAGAAATATTCTTCCAGTCTCCACTACTTGCAGTCAACTAGAAGCACTGTCCTTCAAGTGCTGACTTCCCTGCAATAAAAAGAAATTTTATTTCTCCTTTACTTTGTTTCCTTGCAGTACATCAGGATGTGAGACAATAGTTACACTACTATAAGTTGATTTTCATTTGATTCACAGCATACTTAGGTCAGATGTTGAAAGCTCGAAAGTAAGAACACATTAGAAGGTTGACAATCCTATTTTTAAATGTCTCCTGCTAGCTACGTACTTCTCCCCAGACATATTGCAGTCAACATTAAAAATAAATGTATTTGGATTACAAAGGCAACAATCCCAGCTCTGTCGAAAACTTCTCTGTATGAGTCTTTTTTCCTGACAGGTAAATGCCTTCAAACTTTCATAAGCAAATGAAGCAAGGGCCCTCCAAAGTATCCCTTATTGCCCATTTATGCAGGCAGCAATTCAGCCTCTACATTTTGTTTGCTCACATGTTATGTAGAGACATCTATATTATAGCTTAATATTAAACAGAATTTGTAACTCTTTCTGGAGAGAACTGTTTTTATTATATAGGCACATGCTAATGGAAAACAAAAGGTATTGTATTCCAGTTGCAATTAAGAATGCTCTGGGCAAATATCATCATGATAACATTCTTTCACTAAAAAAATAAAAGAAATCCCAGTACCAAAAAAACCCCAAACAAAACACCCAAACCGCAACCACCAAACTACCACCACTGACAGAAAAAAATTAAAAAGATGACAGCCAGTTAGAAGGCAGGATGATTATTTTTATCTGTAAGCAAGTAAACCAAACAGCTTAAAATCAAAACAATTGCTATGCAACTGTACTGTGAGCCTTCCATATGGCCACGCACCAATGCACACCAACTACTCCGACTTAAAGAATATTCAATATTTGATACCGAAGTTTGGATCATAATACATAGTTATTGTATCCACAGTACAATGTAGGACTCAATCTCACCAAAGGGAGAGATGCAGAGATTTACAAACCACATTTTGATTTCAAGAAAAAGATAAACTAATCTTTCTTACAACAGCAAATTACTGGGTTGTGGTTCTTTTTTTAAAAGGTAATTTGATTTTAAATACAGATGTAAGCATAAACATTCATACTTCAAGAAAATTATTACTATATTTGGATTAAGTTAATTTTATTAAACAGTATGTCTCAATTAACAAAGCAGAAACATCAGACCTTTATGCAGAATAAAGAAAACATATTACAGGGACATGTGACAATTAAGCAAGCAGCTCACAGAATACCTTCTCCAAATTTCAAAAGGAAAAGAAGCCATGTTTCAGAGATCCTTACAATTGCTTTGTAGCAAATACTTTGCATTAAAGCAAAGCAGTCCAAGCATTTTCTTAACTCTTGCCTCCTAACTCTCAACCAAATATGCTGTTTTAAAATTACAAATGAAGAAAGGTAAAATATTAAGACGTTAAGAAAGGGAAGACATTTCCTATGCTGCATTCTTTCCTACCTAGTAGATGTTAGCATTATATGAAGGAGGAGAAGAGGAAATGAAGCAAGTAATGCAATAAAAAGTGTGAAGTCCTGTGGCAATTATTCTGGTTCTGCCATCTAAAAGTTATTTTATTGACTCCTTCAGCGTTCTGTGTTAAATGTAAAGGAAATCTGAAATCACTAAAGACCATTCAGACTTAAAAAAAACCCAAAACAACCAAAAAAGAACTTAAGAGTGATCAAGGTAGCTGCCTGAGACCTTGTACATACGATAGATGAATACAGCCAACAACGACAATTTATCCTTGCCTGGAGGCTTTCCAGCCTAATACCTCACTTATTGCATAAGTTGTACTGGGAAATAAGGCCCCTTTGTGACAATTACTCCCTCCAGAGAGTTACTGAAACAGAACTGTGTTTGAGAGGCTTAGTTATAAAGTAACAACAGTTATATTTATATTGCACATTGATAACTTTGCAAAACCGATGAACTTCAATTGGTGAGAAGCACTACCACTGAAGCCATACAAAATGATACAACAAAGCCTAAAATACTATATGTTCCTCATCCCTACTACACGAAGGCCAAAGAACAGATACAAAATTAAATAAAATGTAAAATACTGTAGAACGTGATCATATTTTTAAATCATTGACATAATCACTAACACCAGACATACATGAGCAACTGTATTCCCATTAGCAAAGATACTCAGAAACAGAGGTGAGGAAATAATATCCAATTATTCAAATAAGCTCCATACTTAAGGAGGTTAGGATTTAATCAGGTGAACTACACAGTATCACTATAAACCATCAATAAAGAAGTTGAGTTTCACTGCTCAGATGTACTTAATGAAAACATCTATACCCTGTCTGCTCCTAACTGGATTATGTGAAAGGTGACAGCACTGCTCTTATTCTGTCCTGCACGTGCCTAGACACAAACTGGAAAAAAGGCCAGAAGATGAAATAGCTTCTGAATGCTACTGAGAAAGTCTGTTCAGTTCTCAAGTCATAGTTATGTAATTAAAGTTGAAAGAATATTGTCCTCATCACTTTTTTTTCCTTTTTTTTTTCCTACCCAAAGAGACATCTGTAGCAGATGAAAATGGCATTAACATTTATGATCTTGGGCAGACAGAGAAGGAGACTGAAAAAGAAAAAAAGGGAGAGGGGTTTTCCTTATGCTAACGTTTTAAAGAGATCCTACTCCTGCTGTAAGCACATTGGCATTTTCTTTCTTATTTAAGGGATGTAATTGACTGTAGGAAAAAAAACATCAGCAATCTCATAAAGCAATAAAAACATCCTGCAGAAAAAGCAAGCTGTAAATGTACTACAGTTCACACAGTGGGCTAGAATGTGGTTAATATTTCATGTAAGTAGTGTCAAGAATAACCTAAACTATATCTGGGTATACATAGGTATGGGTGCATACCCACATTTCAGAGCGGCAATCCTACTTTCTTCTAAAAGCGCATCTGCCCAGCTAGGAGTTTTCTGTTCATTAGAGAGTCTGATTTCACATCAGAAAATAAGCACCTCTTCATCAATGAGAACAGCTACTTTCAATTTGATTAAATTAGTAACTTCCTGGGTTTTTTTCCAAGTTATTAAACATATGCCAGAACCTAGAATGTTCAACATAAACTACACGCTAATTTTTCAATTTTCTTTCATCAGAATAACCATTGCCAATTTAGAAGTTAATGCCCTAACTTCCTTATTCCAGAACTTGCCAATTAAAATAATGCAAGTTTATTACTCAGAGTTCACATTACAGTGAGCAGTTGTAGGCACTTACAGTTCTTAGACATAGCACATGCAGGTATTAATACCAAAACTTTCCATTAAGTGACCTTTATACCGCCAACCCTGCAGAGAATTACTAAACACACTAGGAAACTCATAATCATTTGTATTTTGCAGACATAATAGCATAACAAATGACATTTTATCTTGAACTACCTTAACAGATAGGACTCTGAGTGGAAAGTTCAATTCAGTCAAAAGTACTGACTGATAAGTAAATTCTAAAAGTACTAAGAAAAGTAATTTTGTAATTTAAATACCATTCCAGCATTGCAGTATGAGTGGAATATTTGTTACAGAACAGTTACAGCACTATGGCTATTCAAGTTTGCACTCTGTTCCAAAAATTATGTGATCCTCAACATCCCTTCAGTATTTCGTAACATTGTTTAAGTGCTCTATTTCAAATTTACCGCAATATGAGCATCTGCAGTTAAAAAGTGATCAATGAATTAACTACAGAGAGGTGAAATTTGGACAAGGGGTTGACAAAACTGACCAGAATACATTCTTCAAATCAAAAAGGTAAAAAAAACCAAACCAAAACCAAATTAAGGTTGTTAAAAGTAAATGACTAAGCACAGTTACTATATACATCTTTTAAGTAGAAAGCATTTTATTTCTTAAAGTTTCAAAGCATTGACTCCTGCTGATATTTAAATCTTATTAATGCATCTTTAATAAAGATTTTTAAAGCTTTAGAAAAGGAAAAGCTACTTGGCAACCTTTTGTGGTCCAGGAAACCAAAAGTACTTTCCCTTGGCAGGGGGTGGAGTAGTCAAACAAAATCAGCCTTATTTCCAATTTACATACAAACTTTAGAACAGATCTTTTTCTAATTGGGAAAATCATCTTTTTTTTTTTTTAATCAGAAACAATCGTTCTGAAGATCTATCGAGGAAAACACGATAAAGTTACAAGATGTCTGCAAAAATATACATATATATGCGTTATGTTGAATTCCTATATCTGTCTCCAATCTAAACAATCACTTTGTATCCTCAAAATAAAATGCTGGCACCTTATCTTGTTAAATGCAAAAAACCTGTTGTATTCATACTTCTTGCAGCAAAGCCTGTCACATTTCATTAAACAATATAATACTGTGATGTGCTTAGTAATAAAAAAGCAATAAAATGTCATATTTGAATTTCTTCTGGGGAAGACACTCATGATATATGTAGCCTTTCCTACAAAAAGTGACATCTAATGGAGCACATGATTGATGTACATCAAGAAGGCCAAATTGTTTGGTTTTAAGAGAGAGAAAAAACAGCTTATTTGTTTAAGGATATATCTTAAAATCAACAGTTTAAGACCAAGAGATACGAAAGGTTAAACAGTATCTTTTTTGTGCAAATAAACTATATCATGTATCTTAAATAGATGTATATAAATCTTGACATTTTTTCAAAGATTTGCTGTCAAATTTTGTTGGTGGTTTAAGCCTTTGTTTTTTCAGTAATGCTCCATTTAACAACTTAATAGACACGAAAAAGTTGAATACACCAATATGTTTTGACTCTTATTTACATACAGCACAAAATATAAAGGCACTAGATCCACAAGAATCCCTGCTGACAAGCAACACCTGAATTACTTGTGTCTTCATACTTGTCTGCATAATAATTTGTATGTTACTATCATTTTTGAAAAGCATTCTTGCAGTACTGGATTCCTAAACTACAATCCCAAATATGGAGCAAAGTCTGACTCAACACCTTGCTTAAGAAAACCCACTTAAAAAGGTCAAAGTGGACTTAAAATCTAACCTATTAAAGCTGAGTAATTTCAGACAGCAAATATTCTACTAGTTTTTGTCTTCTTTTGTTACTACAAACATTTCTTCTTTGTTGAAAAAAGATATAGTAAAATGGGAAAACCTGACACAAAGGAAAAAAAAGGAAAATTAATCCCTTTTGTCCTTGTCCACTTACCATCTCTCCTCCCACCAAGATCTTAACTTCCCTGTACGTCCTGTCCTGCATGGGAGACAGCGAGGCTGGTAAAAAGCAGACTGTGTAATTTCTGAACTGTACAGCCTGTGGCCTCAGGAGAGAAACCATTCCGTATATTGTTCTTCTTGTCAACCACTTATTGTGAATGAAATTTCAGTCTGCCTTTCACATTCCACTGGAATTGACCAGTGGCTTCAGTGGTTACGGGAAGAGGACAGACAGTACTGACCAAGTGTAATGTCACCTAAGCCTTGTCTCCAAAGGCTGAAGAGCTGTAATCTCACCCGCACTTTTCCCTAATGATCTGAAAAAGTAGAAAACCGCTGGGAGTGCGAATTTACAGTGAAGGTCTTATTCTGCTTTCTTAAGAAGTGGAAAACAATAGATGATAGAGCCTTGCCGTGCAACCTTACAAAAGAAAAATCTGCTGTAATTCCATAAATAAAAGTCTAAATTAGCACTTAGTGCTCTCTGCCCACATTTTTTACAAAGCCTACACTCCCTCTAGGCCTTTTTGCTTTCAACTGGGATTAAAATATTTTTGAGGATTTCACAAAAAAGTTGGAAAATATTAGATTAAAAGCATCTATAAGTTTCAGTTAACTTGCACGTATTTTAGTCATTATTGCTGTTATGGTATCACCATCCTAGCTTTCTGGATAGTTCTTTGAACTGAACACATTAAACACCTGTTTATATGAGATACAGATGCCTTCTATTTAAAAGGCATTTCAGGGAAGGACAGGAACAACCTTTAGAAATCTTTCTGAAAGAGAAATAATATTTTTTTTCCAGTTTCCCCCTTGATTTGAGAAGACCAAAGTGTTAAAAAAGATATTGGTGAAAGAATTGTACTGGTGTGATAAACTTGCTTTATTATTAAGACGGATTTGGTATTTCAGTCTGTATTGATTTTACTGAAATTCTCAGCCTTTACTTTAAGGTGTCAGAAACATTAAAATGTGAAACACTGATGAGTTCAGACTGTAGAGTATCAACAGAAGTGCAATAATCATCTCCTTTGAACATTTGTTAATGTGGCTAGGAAAATACTAGTAGTAAAGTATTTTTCACTTGTTTGTTAAATGGGTTGTATAATGTTGTAGCTAAAAAGTACAGAAGCAAAAAGCTGATAAAATGCTTAATCAGAAAAGAAACATAGCATAAGCTTTTTCTACTTTTGCTATAGAAATTATTTTTGCCACCCCCTCACCAAAAAAACCCGATCATTTTTAGTGGGCAGCTGTGAATTCAGATAGTTGATGCATCAGCCAGAGTCGCTGATATGAGGAAAAAAAAAAAGCAGCAAAGTACATCAATAAATGCCATGAATCAGTAGCTACAATTACAGCAATTACTTTGAGCAGTTCAGTGCACCTCTGAACCATTCACTATACCCTTTAAATAATTTGGAAGTGTGTTATGCAGGAGCACTTAGGACTAAATCAGTTTGGTCACACATGCCATGCATGGGTATTTTTGCTTAAAAGGGTGTTCTGGTATCACTACAAGTATACATTCATACCCACAACGCTTGTCCGGCAGCAGCTTGGGACACTGCTGTCTGGACACTACATCTCACAAGTGAATTTTAGAAACATATACATTAGGCACAGCGAGTGTCAAAAAATGAAAGCACAGCTACAGCAATACAGGTGCTGTCATTAGGGTATTTTTATATATTGCAGAGAATGAAATGTGAATGGATAGCTTAGGATAGTGTGGAGTCTAGTCATCACTAACAATAGCAACACTTTCACATTAAACGCAAACTATATCAAAAGTCATTAAGGTCTAAGAAAAAAAAAACAACAAAAGAACAATCCTTAGATGAGAATCCTATTATCTATATATTCATACATTTAATTTAGAAAGCTGTTGAGAAAACATACATCTCTGAAATAATATAACTGTTCTCTGCTAGTTTTTAACTCCCATTTTCTAACACCTTGTCATTGTGCTGTGAAATCTAGAAGTAGAATGAGATTCATATTCCACACTGCACAGAAGAGCAAAAATTGAACTCGAAACCATCTTGAATTGAAATTACTGAAGTGGCAAAATTGAGCACCAAAAGCTAAATGTGCCCACAACCCCCTTTCAAGTTTTATGTGTCATTTATGTAATGACAGCTTTCAATAACATGCCCACATGGTTCTTCAGGATGGACATGGCTCAATCGTCAAGCGATTAATCAGTATTTAATCTGCGGCCTTATGTGGAAAGGCATGCAAGTTACTACTATTATCAGGTCATATTAATAAACTCCAGTGGCACCTTACAATGAAGACAAAACTATTGTCTTCAGTTGTGGGTTTGTTTGTTTTAAATGCTGTCAGTAAAAACCACTGTTAAGTCCTTCAAAACCAGTAATTAAACTTCTCAGCCCAACAATCTCATGAGCAAAACTATTTACATTTTAAAACAGTTGCAAAAAGATTAAAAACTGTCTTAAGTGAGGAGCCATAGGACCCAACTTGACAAAATACTCACCATCACAGAATACTCAAACACAGCTTCAACTGACATCCGCTCCCACTGAGCACTTACCTTCTGTGCATGTCACGGTCTTAAAACTGGGCATCAGCTAAATACAGAGCGTGCATTTTGAAGCAAGTTAAATAGTTTGCATTGCACAAGAACTGTCGAAAGCAAATTCCTGCAGAAAAGCCATACATGAATATTCTTTGGTCCTAACTCTTTCCAATACTCAAAAAGGAAGGAATCACAAATGTTTTAATTACTGTGCATTCACATGATGTTACTGTAACCAAGTATCAGAGAAGAATTTTGACTGGGTTGTTCTTAACCATAACAGCTTATTATTTTCACCATTTTTCTTAAAAGCAGTGCTAGATAACAAGCATGAATGTTAACAGTGTAAAGTTTAACATTTGCTTGTCATACACCTATTCGAATGAAAACGAGGAATTTTCCAAACAGGTACTCTGGATAGTACATAACTATCAGAATCTAGTATATACTCCTTAACTCTTAAGCAAAAACCAGAGTATAGGTTTTTGTTTTTACAAAACTTGGTCATTGTTATGGAATTTTTCAAATCTAATTTGCATTTACTATAGGTAACCTACTACATGAGAAAAAAACAAATCAATGCCAAGACAAAAGTATATCTACCACGGTACACCTATGCAGCTGAGACACCCCTCCCTTAGTGCAATCCTGAAGCTAAGTCATGCTAAAAAAAATGAATGATACAAGTCCTTATCAAGACAGACATCAACTTCATCAGTTCTTTCAGATTTTATCTCTACTGCACAGCTGCACTGGGTTAAATATTTTCATTTGTTTGGTATTCAACCCAGTACATATTAATACAAGACAGCCAGCATTTTATACTCCAGTGAAGTTAACATCTTGCAGTCCCTGTTGCTTCCTAGTCAGTGCCATTTCACTTGACATAGTATTAATAAACATTAATTTTGTTACTACAACATGTTTAAAACTATTCAGTGAGCAAGAATAAAATGTTGTCAGTTGCCAATGTGCCCTTTTGGAAAGTGGTATTTGATAGTGATCATCTGCATACTTAGAACGGAGAATTATCTCTACTTACAGATTGTATAGTGACAGTTGCCAGAGCTCCACAGACAAGAATCTGTGGGTTTTTTACTCTCTCTACCGATTTCACACACTACACACTCAAAACCAAGTGAATTATGAGACAAAGAAAAGCCATTGAAGACTGAACTTATAATCAGCGGGAGCACAACGGCACTTGTAAGAGAGAAGTCACACCGATTTCAAGTCAGTTTCTTGCCTGAGTATGGATGCAAAAAGCAAGGCACTTAATTCTGTCCAGGCAGTGTAGAACTACCAAGATTTGATAAGGAAGCTCAACCCCTTCCTTAAGTGCACAAAACATCTGCCCAGTAAGCAAGAGACAAACAAGCCTTCATGATTCCTGGCTCTACTGTATACTGTACAACTCAAAAATGCCTGGACATCATCCTAATTCATGCCAAATTGTATACTACACAGCCCCGCTTTGCTTCACCTTTCCTCCATAAACACGTATCAGACCTCCAGTACTGCTAGAGGAAAAAGTGAAAATAAGTCAGACATGCTACTACACGCAGAATGGTTAAGAGCTCCTGCCTGCAGACATACCCACATCCGAACAAATCTTCAGTGGTGCAAGGTATTCGCACTTAATGCTAAAACACACTTTAGGGTACTTGTTTTATGCCAAAACAGCTGAGTTTGGTTTTCTTCAGTTTGGACTTACTGTAAAAGATGCAATCTCAAAAGCACAGTAATTTTATTCTCCTAAGATTACTAACCACTACTAAATGACAACTAGTCCTCAAGAATGCATACACCTAACCAGCGAATAATTGTAGAATATCAGCAACTCCTTGGACCCAATTTCCATTTAGCAGTAGTGCTTACTACTGGAACAAGAGAGTTTCAAAAGGACTCGGGATGCCAAATATCACCTCCAACTTTTCACCTCTCTACCTAGAAACAGGCATCTTAACAGAATTAATCATCTAAGAATTCTCGGTATAATGCCTTTCCAAAAGAAAATTACAACTTTTTTTTTTTTTTAAACTAATAATAAACCCACCATTTTCCTCGGAATGCAGGGCTCTATCTAAACGTAGATAATTAAATGGGTCAGGAGCACCTCCTTGGCCTCAAGGAGTTAAAATTCACCATTCAGAGAGATGTGCCATTCTGGATACTACTGACAAGACCCCATCACGAGCTACTTTAGCGAATGGTTCCCTTGATACACATTCCACTGCTTTACCTTGAAATAATTTGGGTCCATCAGCGTGTCTACCTCCAGATCTCCATCACTGTTAAATTAGTATTATTTTCATCAAAGACACCATTATGATTATTCAGATCACTGGTATCTCCCTCTCTTGCATACCCACAACTGCTACTGAGAAACTGTGCCATAAAAGCTCATGCCGAATAAACTAAATCCTCTTACATGAGGCACATAAGGCTTCTTTTGAGAATCTTCTCTCCCTTTGAAGAGTTGAAATTGCTCACCGCTACCACCATCAATCTGAGAAGAGCACAGCATGTGTTCTCCCCCATCCCATATAAAAACATCGCTTACAGAAAACGTTGAACATAAGAAAACAGAACCATATTTTTGTTTCCATCAACATTGCTATACTAGCCACCACACTGTAGCCATCAATAAAGCAATCACTCCCTTGTTACTTTTCAGATTATAACTAAACACTGCTATTAAATGGCTATCATTTAACTTAATCAGTCTGCTATAAGCCAAAACAATGAAGAAATAATGAAAATATTTTCCAATCACTTTCTAATCGGCAGTGAATAGCAAACCAATGCATCTTGTGGAGACTGACACCTGATGATCATTTACTTCCAGCCAATTACTATTTAATGAAGCACAAAACCACAATGATGAAATGCACAAGGGTGATTGCAGAGTACGTTTTCAGTATCATATTACTGAATAATTAAGATAACTTACAGTACTATTTCAGTATGAAGAAATAAAGGTAACTAGGACTTTCAATAACACAATGCCTGCTTGTGGCATAATAACAATGGATTGGTTTTGCTCCAGCGATCAGTGCTTAACCAGCACTCCTCATCCACCAGTAACTCATAAACACGCTTCACTGGGAAGTTTTGATTGTCAAAGGATGCATTGACATGTGTGTTGACATTATTTAGCACTTCATGGCTGTGAAATTAAAACCATACTACCACACTAATTAACAGTATGTAGTTCAAAGTCCTGTTGGAGATATACATTTTATAGAATGGTTAACGCAGTAAAAAAAACCCCAACAATGCTTGCTTAAAGCTTTCACTAAGTATTAATGGTGATTCCAATTTTCCCTTCAATTTCTAGCTCTTTTGGGTTGCCAAAAATATTTATTCTTACAGCAAGAAGCAAACAGTAGCTCCCATTAAGTCACAACCATTGTCCTCCACAACTACCTCTTTATTCCATTAGTGAAACTTCTGACAGCATCCACATACAAAGTTCTTAAAGTGAATCCAAAAAGTGAATAAAATGTCAGGTTTGATGTATTTAAAAAGCAAAGCTGCATTTCTTTTTAAGTCAATTGACAGTAAACAGACTTGCCTGTCTATCTGTCTTTGTCTAACTTTTTCCAGCTGGATAAACCCAATTGCTATTAAAGTTGACAAAAGACAATGATATTATTAATGAAAGCAGCTACACGATGTTAGACTTTTCATTACAGGCTCCTAGTAAGCTTCAATTAATTGCATGGCTGCTATACCTAAAAAGGCTGCAGACGAAAAGAAGGGTTGGGGGTGGGGGGAAGTAGGTATTTTTAACTTTTTGCTTGAAGTAAGGTATTCAATCCATCATTTTCCTCCTCAATTGTAAATAAAGTATTGCTTCAGAAAACCCCTCTTTAGATTAACCATACCATATGTTTTCTTCTTCTAAGCACAACCAATATTAAATTACACATCTGTATTTGCCAACTATTTAGACACCTTCTGATACAACAAAGGTTTATATCCTGTCTTCAGTGATATTGTATTTGGTTAACAGATTTAATTTTATACAAAGCATTTCTGAACAGAATAGAGAAATAAGAATGCTGTCACAACCTGCCCGTGTGCAGGGAACCTTTCTCCTGCCCTGCTGTTTCCAGGATGCTCTCCCTGATCACCCAGAGGCACTTCCCTCCACACAAACCTTCAGCTTTGCAGCTTGCCAAACCAGCCTGTGCAGCTTAGGTAAAATACCTCCTAGTAGGAATATACGCCCTCCTGGTGGCTTTCTGACCACCTTCTCTTAATCTGAAACTGCAAATACCTCATTAGCAGTAGAGATGCAAACAAGAGTTGTGCTTGATTGAGCCATTCATAATTCACATTTTAAGTCCTCTTTCTCACCCAGGAAGGCACCATGGATATCTCCCTATGAATGCTTTCCGTACACTGAGCTTTGTGCTTCCTATAAACATCTACATCAGCAATTCATACAGACATATAAATGGAATTAATCACTGCGCTTCATTAGAGACTCTTCATTACTGACATATGCAAACTCAACTACTCTTCAAAATGGCTGGCTTTCCACCCTGGCTTTAAGACTTATCAGCAGATACCTAAGAGAAAACAGATTTGCCCAACACAAGAGTGATATTCCCTTTATAAGCAGTTCCTGACATCTAATGTCTTGCTCTCTTTCAGCACAAATTTAGGTAAAGGCTGAAGAAATTAAAGTTATTTCTTGGGTCATGGACTCCATCCTTTGTAACAAGTGCTTCAGTTACCCTATCCCATTCCTACAAACATTAAATCTGATTGTCTCTTAATTAAAGCAGTGAAGCTTCAATAGCTTCTAAGAGTGCTATTCCTTCCTTCATTTAACCTTACTTGTAGGTTTTTCTAATTCAGAAAACTTATGATCTTGCAGTGACCTCAGACCATCTTCTATTTTGTACTAGTAAAAGAATTTTACATCGCTGTTACTTTTTACTGAGTGTTCCAGGCCCTGAACAATTTATTGATAGAGACACAGCTTCTGTCCCAAACAACTTGTGTGAGCAAGTCATTCACTCTCGCTTTCTTTCTCTATACCTTTTAATATTCATCCCACTTTGAGAAGGGCTTTTATCCTTTGTACTGATTTTCATTATGGTCTTGCTGAAAAGAGGGTATTACAAGCACCTTCAAATGTAAAATTCTGTTCCGTCTTGGGATTCCTACTTAATTCATTTACTGTTCTGTCCTTTCCAGCCTTCATTTTTATCGATCCTATCTATTTTTATGAACAGGTAAGAAGCAGTAGCTCAGAGTTCTGTACAATAATTATTTTCCCATCATATACATTTATGCAGTTGTATTAATTACTGTGCCTTGTGTTCAACTAGCTTTAGTTTTAGCCTTGCAAAAAGCAACCATCAATTCAATGTTTCAGTGGCTAATACTCTAACTGGCAGCTCTGTCTCCAGCAGTCAGCAGCTGGTTGATCCTGCATTAAGGAAAAGAGATCTCAGACTGAAGCCTTCAAGAGTTCTTAAGAAAATACTCCAAGAATACCTGAAATACTTGATGCATTAAAACATTTAAACCATGAATGGAGTCCAGAAAAAGAAACGTTTCAGTGCATGCTTGACAGTCAACAGTTTTCAAAATTTTATTTCACACTCTACTTTTAGAGACCCAGAGGAACACACACACACACACACAGGTTACATGAGCAGCTCTTAACAAAATAATGGACTGCACATTCAATCAGTAAACACCAAGAGCTGCTTATTGCTGCTATGTGTGAACCACAGCTTTCGCACGTGAATTCAGGAAAGTCATCTAATGGTGTCTCAGCTTCACATCTCTGAAAAGAATGTTTTCATTCTCAGTTAATGCTTGTGAAATCCCCCACAAAAAGACACTAGTGAGTATCTTCATAACCTTGCAGAAGTTAGCAGGATTGCTCATGAGACAGTTACATGTACCAGAATCTCTTATTTTGATGAAATGATACAGAACTGCAGAGAACTGATATTTCTTTTTTTTTTTCCTTTTACTACAATGTCGTCTTAACTGTCTTTTGAATAAATCATTTGTGCCAGAACTACTATGCTGATCGGACAGGAAGCACAATAACCAAGGCTAAGAGGAACCCAATAGGGACAGCTATCTTCTCTTACTGATTTCATTATTCATTGCAAACAGAGCTGGAAATAACAAAGGTCATGACATGTTCCAGAAGGGGGGGTTATGCACATACTACGCACCAGTTCACCCACAGTCAGGATTCCCAGAGTTTTGGCTTTTAGTTAAATAAACTTTTCATAAAAAAACCTAGTGAATTGCAGTGTACACATGGCAAGCAGGTGATGTTTAGGAAAAATGCCAAGACAAAAAAAAAAAAATATTTTTCATGTTTTTAAACAATATTTTGAACTTGTGGTTCCATGACAATTTCAAAATTCCTCATTTAATTTTGCTATCTTGGGACTTCCCACAGAATGGCAGTTCTAATTTTGCACAGTAGTTTTAGTCAACATACTTGTTTCTGAGCATCTTAAAGTTGAGAGCAATGGTCAGTCATAGTAACCATTCCACTCCTTCTCCATTAAACAAATAGGGTTGTATTCTCTTCTATTGATAGTGCAGTTTTTGGCACTGATGTCATCCATAAGGAATAAAAAAAATGTGAGCGTTTCATTATCACAGTGGAAAGGTGAAAAGAATATAAGCTCTGGAGGAGGTGAACTCCTCGGCTGTGCAATTCCTGCCCTTCCAGCATTTTTAGCTTCAGCTCACAATAAACAGGGCTGTTTTAGAGGGCAAACATGAGGGCACCCACCCACATGGTACTGAACACTTCCCATATTCTTGGTTTGAAGTGTCAGGGAAGAGAAATGTACTGGAATCTAGTACTAGAGAAAGAAACCCATACTGCAGATGTAACAAGGAATTGTTTCAATGGGCTTTTAATATTTACTAATATTAAATACTGCAACATTTACACTTCATGATCACAAAACTACTTACATTTCATACTAGAGTATACCCACCACAAGGTGCACAACTATAGCTAGTGCCAGGCACCGGAATTTTATTTTTGTATAAGCAATGTAATATAAAACTTCTGATAACCTGTAGACAGTACAATTTCCAGTCTCTTCACTGGAAGTGACTTTGATATGTCAGAGTTCATTTTTAAGTCCTTTTATATGCATTTTGTAAAGAAGGAGACTGAGCAATCTGATTTAATTTTAAAACTACATCTTCTAGAACAGGTTGGACTGGATAGCCTCTTACGGTCCTTTCTAGCTTAAATTATTCTGTGATTCAATAACATCATCTTGGCCACAAAAGAGGGCCTTTTGATAGCAATAAATGTGTCTACTACATAAACTGGATGAAATGGAAGATTATAAACATTGTTATTTTCTTACACAGGTAAGCATTATTAATTTTATTGCATGCACATCTGCTCTTCTATTATTTCTCTGTGCCTTCTTAAAACAGGCTATCTACTTAATGGACTAAAAACAACATTAAAAGCACCCTGAAATATTTCATTCTAGTAATCAAGAAAAACAAAGTCTTTCCAAACCACAGTTCCCCAGTTGTTACACCTTAAAATGCAGACACATGTTCAATGATAAACTTTACTCTTTTCTTAACAAAGCTGTAATACATGGAATGCTGAAATAGGGTATCACATATGGCCCTCAAGTTTTATTAGTTTTAGGAAATACAGATTTTAAATATTTGTATGAAGAAGTGCTAGACACTAAGTAAGGGATATATATTATCTCCTTACAGAATCACTGGAGCACTTCCAAAAAGTCTCCAAACGAGTAATGTCCTGCACTGAATCTACACACGGTGCAAGGTAAATCCGTCTTGCTACCTTGTCCACGTTACTATGCTTCAATGAAAGCAGAGCTTAGATTCAATTCTCCCCATCCACTCTTTCAGAGACCAAGATCTATCAGTTACATGCAGGCTCCTCACACTTGCAGGAACCAGGTTCTTAAATGGTAACACGAATAGCCAGTACAGGAACATAAAAGACATCTCTTGCGCCCACTATAATTAAGTACTGCTGCATTAGCGAGACCACCACCTGTCTGTAAGTGAAACAAGGATGATAACATACATACCACCTTTGTTTGTTACTGTGTCCACCTCCTTACCAGCCCCCAAAATTCAGTCATTCGAATTTACTGGGTTTTCCCACTCAAATAGAAATCTGTGAGGCTCTTGTATACATACTGTTCAGCCACGTAACTTATATTCCTACTACTCCTTGCATACTAAAAGTACTTTTGATAATAAGCTTTGTGACGAGCAATTCTGTATGCTTAACTATTCAGATGGAATACAGGAAAAAATAGAAAGCATTACCACAATGTCATCTTTTCACACTTCTGAATTTTATTATATAAAGTCTCCACGAATGTTGGATGACGACAGCACATCTCTGCAAAAATAACATTAAAAGCTTCCAAACTGCCCACATAGCACAGTTAATAAATGTTAGCGTAGGTCTACATTTTGATAGGTTACATTCAATTTCCTGTTAAACAAGCATTATATTACTATGAAGAAGCCATCCTTATTATCATAAGTAGTGGAACACACATAAATGGTCTATTAAAGGATAAGAAGAGGACATGAAAGAACTGAAGGTCTTTTAAATCACTTGTGTGCCATTCTGATGCATTCAATGTGGTACTTATTTTAAACTCTTTATTTCATAAAGTACATGAAGTTCATGATTTAAAACAAATTTCCTAAGAGACTGATTTGCTCCTTTTCTTCTGACCCATTTCATGATTAAAAGCAGCAAAGCTGTGGGATCATAAAAGGACATGTTATCTGAAACTTGCTACCTTTGCATACCCTTCACATTAAATGACTTCATTAGTGAAATTTCTGTTCACAATCACAAATATACTTTGCTTAACAGTTTTAATGATTGCAGGACTGAATGAATGGATTTTAAAAGTCAACAATTAATAAAAATACTAAGTGATCCCTAAGGTCTATAACATGACTGAACACAAATTTACTAAAAAAAGTACTCGTTAAGAAATATTATATATTCTATAGGCGATTTGCTAATCTGCTTACAATTGCATGCATATGTAGCTACAAGTTCGCCAAAAATCAGTCTTTTAATCTTGGTTTGTGGAGTTTCATTTTCAGAAAAGAAGCAATAAGCGTATCTTTCCTGCCAATATGGCACTTCAGCTGACGATTAGTGGAAATCAAATTTATGCAAGAATACTTAAACTAATTTATTGAGTTGTAAAAGAACATTTTACTTATCTCAGACTGTGATTTCATTATTTCAGATTTAATGACGTTATAATCAGAACACCATCCTTTTCAAAGGTGGCCACAGCACTCTAACAATAAAACTTCTGCAATTAACCCTCCATAAAACTTTGAAATATACTTTTAAAGAAAATGCAGTTATTTGATCCAGTTACTAAAGTAGTTACTTAAGAGAGACTCTAAAAAGGTGCTGAGACTTGTAAGAGCCCATTCAGATGCAATACTAAGGGGAACTTAAGCCTTTAAGCTTACTTCCCATGTTTCAGTCACACATCTTGAAATGTGTTGGTATTTAGAATACAACATAGTTCCACACTGGTACCAATCACATCACTGAACTTTGATATTCTATTCATGAGAAAACTCCCACAAAAATAAGAAACAGAATATCCATCAATACCTATTGGGAGAGACCGATGCAAAACCAGCTCCAGTAAGTACAGCGGGGAAAAACCTCAGCCTTTGACCCAGCACAGAATTATGATTATTCAATTCCTCAACAGGCTTTTCTAGTTTTTTTTATTACCCTCAAACTCGTATAAGCAGTATGAGTTATTATTGCCAGAATGTCTAACATTCCTCTATTTCCATTAGGTTTTGCTTAATTGTTTTTGGAGCCCAAAATATCACTTGCAAAAAGAACAACTTTATTTTAAAATGTATACTTTAATGCTCTCAGAATTTTCTGTACACCTTAGATTACTACATCTTACTTTCTATAGAAAATTTGTTTTTTTAAAAGAAATATTGAAATTAAAGGTTACAAAACAGGAGAAAATACTGAATCCTGAAGTGCAAATTAAATTGATTCTCAGACTAAGAGCTTCAAGACTAATGGCAAATCAGTGCCAATGATGAAAACAGAATTCTGACTCCAACTTGCACTTGCTTTCTTAAGGCTAAAATATTATGCTTGAGTGTTTGCTGCCCTTTTATTGTCCACCCTTCACTACTATAGCATAATATGACGCTTAAAAAATATGCAGTGCTGACTTGTTGCTAATAGCTACAGGTTACTAATAGCTACATATTAGTTATATAAAAGTAAAAGCATCTCATTTTCATTATTTTTTTAAAATTTGAAACTCTGAAGGTGTTCCTTTAATTGGAATAAAATATCTTCTGCCACAGTGGAAAGATTTAATAGGTGTGACTAATACAAGCCAAATACACAACCCTAGCATTCATTTTAATGTTAAAATTATTTCAAGAGTGTGTAATTGTTTATACCTTTATATATATATACACACACACACATAAAATCTTGAGCCTCTGCATACACCAAATTCTTACTACTTAGCTGAAAATATGACAGAAGTTGATTTAAATAAAATTTAAACAAAAAAATACACATCAAAGAAAAGACTGATTATCTCCTCAGAATTGACTGAAGTGACATTTTTCAGCTCATTAATCCATAGTCTGCCAAATTAAACCTTTAAGTCATGGTCACTATAAACACCCATTATTCAACTACAGCATTTCTCAGCCTTTGTAGCACTTTTTATTCTCAACTCAGACACTTGAGCAAGGGTAACAGGAAATAACTTCATTTTATAATTTAAAGGGAAATAAAAAGAGGAAATATTTTAAAAGTTACTCAACTTTAATGATACCAAACTGTACAGGCACTGAAAACTACCAAGCTTCTAAACGGAAAGCATTGATACTGACAGCTGGGTAACAGTAATAGCATGATAAAAGTGTTTGCTTCTGGACGTGACAGCAAATTCAAAAGTTCCCCTAAAATATGGCAAAAAATGCATCTTGCATGAATCAAATTATTTCTGCCCTGCCTTGCCTCTGCCTTCCCAGCATTACATCTCCTGCTACGCTTAGACTTGGATTCCAGATTTTGAAGGTGAAAAAATAAATAAAGTCTTGAAACCTGGATTATGAAGAAGAAAATTTTGCTAGCACTAAAGGAAATTTAAAAAAAAAAAGGGGGGGGGGCAGGGTGGGAGAAGAGGGGTGCAGCTAGAAGTGAAATTATAGGACCAATGTATAAGCCGTTTTCTTAGCATGAAAGTATTATAAGTTCGCCTGCTACTCTGTCAGGATTTAGAGTTGATCAATAAACAATTCAGATTTTGCAAGCCAACCTGTGAGCAGGCACTGCATCTCCTGCGCTTCTACAGGTGCAGACTTTGCTGTGCCATGTACATTGGTTATAGCACTGTACTTGGAAATCAATGATCTCACCTGCTATAATTTGCTTATCAGATGGAATGGCAATGAAAAGAAAAAAGAATTGGCCTGATTGAATAAAACACAAGAAGAAAATTGAAAATGCAGTAATACCATTTCAGAATTCAAGAGAATTCAAGTCATACGTGGTCATTCCACTCAGAAAAGATGAGCTACAGAACAGAGGATATAGTAGGTATAGATAGCATTTAATGCAGGACAAAGATACAATTTTTTAAACCATAACTGTTTGTAGGGTAGTCTATCACCAATGACAGCACAAAGTAACAGACCTAGATTTGAAATGAGCTTTGCCACATTAGAAACTTGGCTCCCTGGCCCCATTTTTAAGGTCAGAAAAACACTGGTGATGGAGAAACAGAAAAAGAAAGTGCAGCTAGAATACTGCAAAGAAAAAAAAAATCTTTGAGCCTAGTTTCTAAGGAGAAACGCTCCTCTATACTCCCATTTTTCTTCTGTGAGAAAGCAAAGAAATCCCCATGGAGAATAATAAGCGATGAAAATGATTTTTAACAGTAAAGTTTTACAACACAATTTACATAAAACAGCTGTTGAAACTACAGGAGTAGATTTGTGCAATGATAACAGAGTTACCAGCACTACTATTGTTACAGCAATTGTTATTCTAACAAAAGAAAAAGCCATCTCAGCCCAGCCAAGCTATATTTTCTTTTCAAGGCCAGAAGGAGCAAGAGCAGTTATAGATACCTACTGCTGCCTATGTCTACAGGCACACCCTTATTGCTCCCCATGGCTGGTCAGGGCCGCAAGCGTCCTTGGCCAGAGGCAGCACCCCAAGGGCTGCACCAGTACCCAGGCATCGCTTGGGGCTGTCTCGCCCTTGGTCCGCTTGGTTTTGCACCAGACAGGAGATGGAGACGTCGCTTTAAATCGTCATCTATAACCCCAGAAATCCTCACAGTTCTGGATTTTGGCTACAGTTGCCATTCACAGGTCAAACTCTTCCAAGATACATGCGTGAGTTTGTCCAGCTATAACATTTACCATTGCCACAAAGGCATCGTTGTACTACGCGATCCAGTACACCACCTACTTCTGTTGTACACATCGTTCAGAAGCTGCACAAAAATAATTAAAGATTCTAATTGATTTTCTGTCAATAGAGAACAGCCTAATGCTCTGTACTGAGTTAAGTCATTATCCCTTTGTCAAAAATTACTCTGAAGAATGGTAATTTGCTGATAATTATCACACACACAGAGTTAGGAAATTCAATTTAGTGTACTGGCATGCTCAACACAGGGTTGAACACTCATCATACATTTTTTTTTTTCCTTGAAACAAGTGTTCTTTAATCAAACAAGCCTTTGTTTAAAATCCGTTGTATCAGGTCATACTGTCAACCTCACCACAGTAGAAATAGCCAATGCATTTCACACAATCTCCAGCAGGCCTATTTCATGAACTGACTAACAATACTGGTTGAAATCCTGCCAGGTATTGAAAAGACCGATTGTATCAACTTACCTTTCTTCCTACAAGAAGTCAGAGCTGATTTCAACCACACTGCTGAAAATCTCAGTTCACACATGTAAATAAGAGAGTTGACTTATAGCAGTTATATAAACTAATAATTCTGGCATGATTTACACAGGCTAAATTTGTTATTGATATAGCTCTGTACGCGGCAAAAATACAGACTCTGCATACCTTGCAGAGATACTACAGATGATGATTTCCAACTACAAAATGATTGTTTTTTCTTCAGCATACAGTGGAGCACTGCCAGAGTTCACTCATCACTGGACAAAACCTTTATCACGGACAGAACTTTGTGTCCAGAGGTGGCAGGGGGCTTTTCTGGACAGAAGTGCATGCACACACATGTTTGTGCTTCATGCAAGGGACTGCACATCTATCCCGTCACAAGAAGTAATAACGGAGGTACTGTGAGTGAAGATGCAGGCATTGGGCTAGCTGAGAAGTGCCGTACGTAAAGCTCGTCTCAGTATACAGGATGGCCCATTTTTCCATTTAATACTCCCTATTCTTCTCCTGTGAAGACTGTCAATTTAACGACATTGAAAAGACATCAAAGACAACGTCATTTCATTTATTCAGAAATAAAATACATACCTGTCACCTACAGCCCTTAACAGGAGCACATTATGAGCAAACTAATAGGCTTGGATAGACAAGTCCCAGTGCTTTGTAGCAACAACAAAAATTAAAGGAAGGAGGGCAGTTGGTTGTTATGCAGAATTTGTCACTGGCAATCTGTGCTGCATTTTTACCAGGAAGAAGCTGTCCACAAACTGCTCCAGTGCTGCTGGAGCAACACTGCTAGACTGCAGTTCGCACACTCCCTAAATGCAGTATTCAAGAGCAACACTTAGTGGATCTAGGTCTAGCATTTTAGACCTGATTTCCACCTAAGCGCATCCCTAATTTTCTCATGGCTGTGCTGAAGTGAGTGATATAAACACATTAAGAAACAGTTACCTATAGTGTCTCTTAAAAATAAACATTCACTTCAGTAAAACTAAAGAACACACAGGATCTATCACTGCCTGATTCATGCAATATGACAAAAATCCAGTGACACAATGACTCAGGGCTTCTGCAAACCAGATCTCATACTAAAATACCAATAGCCCAAAGACAAAATATCAAATTGCTGCATGTTGCACCTAATTCTTGCAATATTTGAACCATCTTGTCAACAATGACAAAAAGACTACTATAACAAAAGTGTACTTAAAGAAAACTACACAATGCTACTTTAGGACTTCAGGAGTGACTCTACGAGTCTACACTCAAAGCTTCTGGACAGTGTCTTAACTTATACACATAAGCATGAAAGAAACAAAATACTAAGACTTAAAACTAAACATTTCAGCAATGCGGTTTACAGTGACTATTGAATTGCACCTCAATAGAAGAAAACCTGTCTTGACAGAAAGCTGCTACTACCTTTGGCTTACACACCAGGCCAGAAAGCTATATTCCTCAAGCTAAATTCTTCACACTTACTGAAGAAAGCCACTGTTTCAAGATGACACTCCACTCCTTGAAGTAATTTTGCAGGTACTCAGGCTTCTTAACTATAAAGTTAGACAAGTGTAACATCAGCTCAGCAAAAACACCGTTCACTTTCACTACAAAAATAAATGCGCTAGCTGGTGTTCAGAACTTGGGCTCATCATCACCAGTGGCTCCCACGTTCTCTCAGGCCACGTTGGCGGTGCATACACATCTTGCCTCACTAGTTCTCACCTCTAAAGGAGCAACAGAAGAAAAGTTCCATTTGAAATAAAATTGTTGAAACCTTGTGCATAAGGATGTCCATTGGTTTGCTTAATCCTGATGAGTGGAAGAATTTCTGAAGTGGTAGTTGAAAAACTACTTTAAGTCAACCATCTAAGTAATATTAAAGCACAAATATATGTTTGTTATATACTAAAACACATTTAGTAAGGATCACTCTTTTAAAAGTTGGCTTTTGGTCTTGAAGGTTTATTTGTATACAATGCTGGACTCACAACTGCCTTTGTGCCTGTAAATTTTCAATATCTGATAGATTAGATAGTCTGAACAGACATCATGTTGTAAACAAAGAAGAAAGGCTGCCTTAAAAATCCATAGAAAGCAACCATAAATGTAGACACACCAAAAACACCCTCCAAAAACCCCACCCACAAAACTTTATAGCCTTCTTAACACCACTAGTCATATAAAGAGTGAATGATAAGAGGAAAAATGAAAGCTTATTCCCCCACCTCCTTGGAAAACCAAGTTTCAACCTGAGAACAAAATCAGCTTAAAGATCTTTTGTTAACCAGTCATCTCCCAGCTTCTTATTATCCTACAGCATACACCTGATTTTGCCACCTTTATCCCCCAGAGATCTTGAAACACTTCAGATCCAGAACTGGGTCTGGAGTAAGAGCAGTGACTTTTGTAGAGTTATTACTGATCAATATCCCTATTTCTAAGGAATGTTCATGTTCTCTTCCTTCTTTAATTGGTGTCTTTTTGGTCAGAACATTTAATCTCTGGCATTTCAGAGTCGTTGTACATGGCTTTATCATCCACTATTAAGTAATTACATTCCATGCACTTTCCAGAGTTTGGATTGTTCAAAACCCGAAATTTCATCTTTTATGTGACCTTAGCAGATGTAGTTTGGTCATTATTCCCTTAAGCCTTTGAATGTAAAGCACATTTAGACTCATTTTCATCATTCATCTTTGCAGCAGCTGAAGTCGCAGTCCGCTCCTTTAATCCCACAAAAAGCCTTTTTTATGGTTTTTATATACAAAGTCCATGCCACCAAACACGTAACACAAGATTCATGGAAGAAACAGAGCTATAGTATCCACAACATACTTTTCCAGTCACATGTAAGGTTGTTAGCCTGCTGCTCTAGTTGTCAGTGTCCGTGACGGGGAAGCCCTGCAGTGGTGACAGTTCTAGAAGACATTTCACAACACATCTCTTACTGTACCCTCAGTTTTAGCGCACAAATTTTTATTCCCTGGGTCATTGCTACCAGAAGACTGTTAAATGGCTAGGAGTTTGAAGAATGAGTTACCTTTGGCTTATTTTTCTTTCCTTTTTTTTTTTTTGTTCAAAACAAAATCAGCTAGTTCAAATTCCCTAAAGGCAGCTAAAAATAATTACCTTTAGCAGCTGAAAAAAACCCACCAAGATAATTTAATTCAATTTTATTAAACAAAATACTAGTGGCATAGATACTACATTTATTTATGTTATAGCACAATGACACGCACAAAAACAATCAAATATATCTTTATAAGTTTCAGCATATATTGTTCCTGCAGCTTTTACTTATTGCATAAAATTTAGAAGATGTTACATAATGTGCAGGTACAGAAAGGAAACCACATCACTTTCATAAATGAATGCACGTAAATCCAAAACATATCTATTTCAACAGTTATGAGATATAAAATGCAAGCTTCAGAAAATTCTAGTTACAGACTCTAAAGTAACTGGAAATTAGATTAGTTCAACATGGAAAAAATAGTATGGTATTGAAACATGCAGGTTCTCATTCCTTGTTTGCACATTTATAGCTGAAATGATGTAAGGTTTGAAGAAGGCATCCAGCAGGTGTCTTCACAGACTACTTCATCCTGTCCTGTGCTGGTCTAGAAAGCTGGCTTGGACCTGTCACCTCACTGAAGTTAGGAAAGATAATCCCAGTTATTGAGTATCCAATATTGAAAAAGTCTTGTCCAAAATAAGATTTTGCCCTAGGTACAGTTTTGGCATTAAGGTATTACTGTGCTGTCAGTGTTACAATTACAGATGGTAACTAACTGAAAGTAAGGTCACACTGTGGGCTAGTCGAAGATCTTCTAATCAAGCTCCATTCCCCACAAATAAGAGAAACACAGGAGCCCACGCTTCATCAATAAAAGAAGTATTGTGAATTAAGTCAGGACTGTGACTTTATTTTAATGCAATTACTTGTTAATTTAATATCCCTGAATCATTATTGCTCTGGGGCTTTTGCCTGTAACTCCATTAATTCTTCTCATTTTACTGAGCTTGTAGTGTACTGAACTATACTACGCTAATGGAGAAGTTGCAATTATTTATTTTGTGCATTTCCCACTGACTGAGGTTATTGCACCATGCAAGAAGTGTCAGTGTGTTAGAATAAAACACTGATAATGGCACAACAAAGTAAGAAGAGACTGCAGTTCCATCATTTGTCATTGACTTCTTTCCCTTTGGGTAAGCAGAAAGGCATTAAGTTGTTCAGTGAAAGCGTGGCATTCCTGAAAGCCTATCTTCAATGTTCAACAAGGATTTTTCCATTAGTGAAGTATTGCAAATTCCATTTAATTTACTTAACTATGAAATGCATACAGTTAAGTTCTTATTGTTTAATCCAGCAACAGCTAAAATGCTTTTTACAGACATGTTCAAAAAACTTTTCTGTAAAACCTAAATTAAATTGTATTATTTTGTACTAGTAGGTTATTTAAACATCAATAATATAAAGAATAATGCATGAAGGAAAAGGCCACACTGTCAAGTTCTACAGGATCTTTATCCAAGCTCTATTAAAGACAGGGCCTTTCAATGAAGAAAGATTTAAAAATAATAATTAAAAAAAGAGTTAAAAGTGAAATAAGGTTTCATGTGTCCACTTATTAGCATAAGACAATTCATCATATTATATGACATTTTATTCAAGCCAAAGAAAGCCTGAGATAACACTGCTATGATAGTCATGGGACTGGATTGCTTTCTGAGAAGTCACTGGGTTAACAACACACCAATGTTCTGGCAGTCTAGTCCAAACTGTAATTAAACTGACTTCTGTAGTACTAAGGAAGACTGTTGTAGTTCATATTCAGTGGCCTTTATGAAACATGTCAATACACCAACATAACCTTACAAAACTCAAAAGCCTCCAACCTGTAAAGGGGGGGGGGGATGACACGAACCAAAAAAAACCCCACCCCAAATCTTCATATAGATTAAAATATAACATGAATTCATAAGAAAACAAAAAATGTTTACTCATGTGGGGGGGAAAGAAGAAATACATATAACTCTTAAAGGAATCAATAGAACAGAAAAGCAAGTGCCAAAAGATATGGCATCAAAACATAAAAGACTTATAAACTGGAAAACACAGGTTTGAATTTCAACCACAGTGAAGAGTCCTTAGCTAAAGTGAATTGCTGGCAAAAATGCTGTCTGGTTCTACAATCACAAAATTACAATTACAGGAATAGATTTTAAAAGCAAACAGGGAAAAAAAACCCAAAACAACATTCCCCTGCCACAGCAGCTTTCTTTTATATTGGTTGGTTGTTAGTTTTTTTTTGTTTGGTTGTTTTTTTTTTTTAACTAGAGGAAGGTATTCTCTTGTATTCAGTCATATATTCAGTCACACAAAATAAGACTTAAACCAACAAAAAAAAGGCAAAAACCTAGCCAATTCCAAGAAACTTGTCATATAATTGTAAGAATCATGAACACTAGAATTGGCTTACTACAAATAATCTCTTTATAGATCCTAAGTAGGAGAACAACTGATTTAGGACTGCATATTCCCTGCTCATGCTACTGAATGACAGAACAAACTATTCTGCTTATTAATGCCACTGTCACCATTTCAAAAGCAACAGGCATCTTTCATCTGCTAGAGCAAGTCTCCAGATACAACTTCAAAGGACTTCCCATTTTAATGAACTGAAATTAAGCAGAACTTACATATTAATAAGCATTATAATACCTTTATCAAACATTCTTCCCCTCCAAACAAACATCCCTATTATACAGGCAAGATATGCCTTACAGAAAATTTGTATAAATCTTCAGAAAGCAAAAACTAAAGTCTATATAGCCTAAACTATCCTGTTAACAGATACTTTATCACCTGAATTTTGTAAGCTTTTCCATTTTCTCAGCATAAGAAGCCGAGATTTTTCAACTTGTATACCTTTTGTGCCATTTAATTCACAGAAGTTCCTAAATGCCTTGAACATGCAATTTTTATAATGCAAGAGCTTTCATTTATCATCCAATCACTTCCACTAACACTATTCTATTACTTTCAAACCCAATAAGAAGTGTAAAACACTCTGCAGGGCTTATAACAGCATGGAATGAGAACTGTATTAAAGCTAGTGCCTCTTGACCCAGAAAAAAACGTATTCCCTGATTGTACCTTTCACTCGGGGTAAGAACTGTCAGTCCGCTCTGCAAAAGAGCAAATCACTCAGGAAGCAGCAGGTATTTAGGACTTGAAAAAGGTTTGGAAACATGTGAATTTCACGGCAGATTAACATCTTAAATCAAATTTAAAACTGGGTTCATTATTTTGAAATCCTTCACTCAACTGAAAGGTTCTGCTGATGGTACAGGTGGGTTACAAAATCAAAGTCAACACAAAAATTAAATTCTAAATTTGGTGATAAAAGTTAAACTGTAGTTCTAAATTAAAAGAGTATGAAAGTTACTGATAGCACCTGAGAAAAGAGCCTCATATGACTTCATTTCAGCAGACATAGCACAGCTCAGCAAAGGGCTATCTTTTATCTAAAAAAGATAGCTTTCAAACTGATAAGCATCCATCAATGTGTGCTCCAAAGTATACCAAAAAAAATTTTCAAAGACAGAAAGGACAGCAAAGAGCAGCTCCCTGTGCAAAATTAATGCTGAAGTGCTCCAAAAGTGCACAAACCTGACTCTGTTCTTAATAAGGTGCTTATACTTGTCACAGCTGTATGTATCAGTGCTCCTTGTTCTTCTCTGCAGAACAGCATGATACTGTCTCAGAACTGGCCTGACCTCAGCAAGAGAGAGGAAAGCAAATAGTCATAAAGGAAGGACATAAATGAAGCTATTCAAGTTTCTTTAGTTTATCTGTTTAACTGTAGCTTCCCCAAACAGGGCAGAACCAACAAAAAAAAAAAAACAACAACAAAACAAAAAAAACCAACAAAAAAACCCCACACGAACAACCAAAAAGGAGCTGCAGAAAGATAGAAAGAGTCACAAAGAAGTTTTATGCAATAGAAAAATCATCAGCAAGTAGAAAGGCAAAACCAAGAGGAATTAGTGTCTTCAAACTTCATTCTAAATTAGACTAGAAGAAATCAAAGTGCTTGACACATATTCCATAGGAAAACTTCAGCAAAATGAAAAACAAACCACCTTTGCAGACTACCACACAGCAAGATTCAGCTCAAAACTTCAGAATGATCTATAAGTAGAAGACCAGAAGAACTGATATATAACACTTTGACAATAAACAGCAAAAGTAAAGAATATAAACTTTGAAAGACGTTGTAAGGCATGCCTCTAAGCATTGTTCAGGCATTCTCTGTATGTCAAAAAATCTGACATTCCACTATACTACAGTTTTTCCAAAGACAAGAGCGATGACCAATTGGAAGTGATGAGAGTACAGACCAAAGCATCATTACAGTAATGTGAATGAATTTAAAGATCACATCAACAACTCACAGTCTATTTAATAGTAAATTAAGGATTGGAAAACTGCTTAGTTTATGACCGGTAAAGAATACTAATTTGTGCTATGGTTTAAAGTGGTAATCTTCCTGCAAAGATGCTGATTCCATGTGGAGGTCAAAGAAGTTTAGACCACTTTATTTCCTAAAAGTGAGAAAAAAACCCAAACAGTTCTCCCAAGTTTCTTATTCAGACTGTCTCCAATATGACTCAGGCTTTTAGCCTGGTTAGGACTAGTGCAGGTTCTGTCCTCATATCTAAGTCATGAACACGCCCAGATGTATAGATGGTGGGGAGGATAACCCTCCAAGTGATGTACGAAGGGCTTCTCTTCTTGGGTGAGTTGTTCCTCTTAGGCTTTATTTTGAAATGTTTCCCTCCCACTTAGTTATTTCTAAATCTTAATGCTATCTAAAAATTCTTTAATTTATATATTTTGTGTAGCTAGGGAAAATGAGTATAAATGGGTGGTTTATCTTTACCATGCCTCTTGTGAATTTCTCTCCTTCTTCCATCAACAGATAATGTTTAATCTAATAAACTTTTGCATAATTTAAAATAGCACTAGTCTCAAAAGTCTTGCAGATCTCTTGCATTTGGTACGTTATTCTTCAGGGAACCCATTAATCTTCACAAAAAGGTCTCAAAGGGCTGTATTAATTAACAGATCCAAGTAATCTACAAAAACTGAAATACTGCCAAACCACTCCGCACATACTCCCAGCTCATTAAAAATACCAAAACCTCAGTTTAACATTAAATAATTCCTACAGGACTTTCAAAAAGCTTACACAAGTATGATATTTAAAAATTGTTTTAAATGCTAGGGAAATTTACTATGCTTTATTATCACAATTACACATAATAAGTTTTCAGAGCTATGGTTCTAACGTAAGTTATAACTGCTACTATATGATAATGTGCTTCATTGGTATGTCCTTTCCATATGGATTTTGTGCTCCCACTCCCCCCTGCTTTTTATAGAGCATTTTGTTCAACCTGTCCCAAAGAACGGGATTTGCAAAGAAATAGCAAAAATGTAGAACAAAAGTTGTTTCTCCTGAACTTGAATTTCGGTAGCTACCGGAGCCGCTTGTTGCACTCTAACAAAGCTTTCCTTTCAAGATTTGCAATACTGAGGAAGGCACGGTATATGTGTTATTAAGCAGTTACAGTTACCTGCAAAATGACAATACAGAAAAAAAACCAAAGTCTTTTTACTTCATTTACTTCAGAGTCTTTACTGCTTCATTTTCTGAGGCACACTGAGTTCCATGCATGTTTAACTGCTTGCCGGTACATCAGGATACAGTGTTAAAACAACATTTTTTTTTCTGTTTTTTCCTGACTATTCAGAAACTCAGGGAAGTTATTTTTAGACAAAAAACTCTCGCTGATCTCAGTGGCCATCAATCTTTCTTCATTTACTGTTGTCTTGTTTGTCCTTTCCCTGCCACTATCTTATCTTCTGATAGGTAACCGATCCACTTGAACACTGTTCAAAGCACAGAAAAAGCTTCCTTGCCTCCCTAGCTCCCCCTGAAGCCAGCCAGTAACACTGCAGTTAATAGTGTACTTCGGAGTAATTAAAGATAAAGGGTGCTACATAACGTAGTTTGAAAAACTACATGGAACTGCACCAGAAATATTTCTGATTGGGTGAAACAACAAGTGCTACTCATTTTCTGCTTGATGGTACCTCTGCTTTTGAAAGCCGCTATATAAATATGGACATATTTTACTAAGAAAGACATTTTTATAAGGAGGGGTACATTAAAATAACAGTGCTTGGGAAAGCACTATAGTATTTGGTAGCCATTGATTCCTGTAAAATTTTACCGACCACCTTAAAGATGTCTTAGAGGTTGATTTACAGTTGTTAGACAGTAGAATTATGAGGTTTGGTTTCCAGGTACTTTCAATCCATAACTCTGAAACACATGGAAAAAATAAATACCAAGCAGAAGCATAGGGATGTTATTGATTTTCAGTTTAAAACACCAAATATTTTAATTCAAAAAAACTCAAAAATAAACTGTAACTACTCTACAAATGAGACCAATAAATTAATCTGAATGAGTTTATTGGAGGTGCCTACACCAGGAATACCACACAGCTACACCAGATAAGCAGCAGCCACTCACCTCAGACCCCTACAGTCCTCAGAAGCTCGAAAAACTACTTCTATGACCTCGCATGGTCTTGAGGTTTGGTTTGCTTACTGAGCATCTGGTGCCAAAGTACTTCTCTAAAATACTAGGTAAAAGAGATGAAAGAGTGTTCTGTTAAGTAACTAATACAGCAAACCACAAAGCATACAAGAGCATATCAACAATAAGGCACCACTGAACAGCAATTTAATGATATTAAGATCTAGCGATGCCACAAGGAGCACAAAACCAACTAAAGCAACATGCAGACCACAACCCACACTACACAAGCACTAAGAACAACGGAGAAAAGTCCAGTAGGTAAAAGACCAGTTACTAACCAGAAGCTGGTGTTAGAAAATAATCAGCATTCATCTGCTGAAGAAAACAATTTATCACGTAGAAACTAAAATATTCTTTCCCCGTTAACCACGCCTTAATTTAATAAACTAGAATTTTGGGTTTGTGGAGAGTTTTGCATGTTTTTTTCCAGGTCAGTTTTAAAGACACTTCACACGGCCACCTCTGTAGTGGAGCGTTGGGCTGGGGCTGCCCCAGGGCCCAGAGCGGCGGTGCCTGCAGCTGCCACCCTGCCCGGCAGAGCCACTGCGCCCCAGCCAAGGGAAGTGGTGGGTTCATTGGTTAATTGATCTGGCATGAAAAGGAGGGGGAAGAGCTTGGGAAAGGTCAAATAAGTAAACAAATATTCCCCCCACCTCCTTTTCAAGTCCATTCTGGAATAACTGGGGCAGTTTTGGCAGGATTCTTGTCCAGCAGGGAAAAAAAAAAAAAAAAAAAAACAGCCAACAAAAAACCACAATACTAAACTAAGGCTTATTTGTCTCTGTTTCAGAAAATCATTTTAGGTGCATGGGTGTGTAACTTTCCAACTGATACTACTGTTTAGTGAAAAATCTCTTTGAGCTGTGCATTGGAAAGAAATGAGCTTTCCAGGGAGCCAAGGCACCCTGGCTGCAGGCTCCATCCACAGCCAGGTAAAGAGGTTTATTGCTCACGATAACCTTGAAGAGACTTTTGACCCATATTTGCATAGAGGGCTCTCTCTCTTCCTTAACCGCTACTTCTAGGATGTGGAATAACTTGGCATGCAGTCCTAGGTAATAGGGTGGTGGGTTTATTTTTTTTTCTTTACTTTGTTGCTCTCAAAGCTCTGCCATTTCAAAGACTATTTTACAAGGAAAATGTTTTTGAATATCAGCTACGAACACATCCAAGATATTTGCCTTTATAGCAAAGCACAAGTTTGCTCTTTTCAATATAATAAATTAACAGAATAAATTTAAAATAACCTCTGTTTCTGAATTAATTTTAAAATCAAAATATAAAAATAAAGCAGGCCAAAAAAAAAACCTGTCTGCAGATACACAGACAACTGTAAGCTATAAATTTTAATAAAGCAAACTTGTTTTGTTTTGGACAGCCTCTGCCTAAAACATGCCATTTCACATACAGATGGTTTTACTTTCAAGAAGAAAAAAAAACCAACAAAAAATATCAACAGTACAGAAGCTCAGTCTGGAAATAGCCCTGATAAATGTAGAAAGTTTGGTTTCCAGTGTTGCAGTCCATTAACTTTCATGACTATGAACATTCACAAGGAAACAAGGATGATCATAGCCTTACACAGACATTCACCTGGTTGACATTTTAATTTCAAATGCAAATGTCTCTGTCCCAGGGACTGGAAATTGAAATCTCCATCAATTTTGTTTTGATAATAAGTTAGAGTTATAAGTCTAATTTGTTTTGAAAAAAGAAAAGAAAGAGATACAAGAAAATCTGGCAAGTGCTATTTATTCTAGCATTTAGTATCAATTAGTGTAAAATGAAAATCAAGACATTCTTTTGTCTGGCTTGACAGAAGCAGTTTGTTACTTGCTTACCTCAGTAGACACTCTGTCCTACATTGATGATGGAAAAATTTTAACATGAATTTCATGACGTAGTTTAAGACTGAACTAAAAACTCCGTAAATTTTCAAATTTTAGCAACATCTACAATTGGGATGAGATTTTCAGAATATGCTGAGCATCCTCAAGGAAATCTAGTCATTTTGTCCTAGTCTCTACATGGGAATTGGTGTCTTCTGAAATACGAATGCCTGTTCATACACTTGCGTAGTAGCTGCTGAAAGCTGGATCTGAATTAGAATTTGAGCACTTAAGTGATATAGGAAGTTTGTCCCTGAAGCTGAGCACTGCCCCTGAAAATTTCCAGATTAGTGAAAATATTCAAGTAAGATCATCACTGCCATACGTCTGCTCCATTTCATAGTTCCTAAATTCCTAGTTAGGGATCCCTTACTCCTTAGCTGATTACACAGAACCTAGTGTAGGTAAGAAACACAAACCAACGTGATCTGATTACGATGCTCAAGAAATTTTCTAGTTTTATGCCAGCCCTAATTAATTATAACAGCAGCAATTAAAGCCTATTCAGTAAATAAACCCATAGCCATAACTCATCACTGTCATGCATCTTTCACTTGCTCTTAAGTACTTGTTTCAATACAAGGACATACCGTCATTCTCACAGCTGGAAAAAACAAAGCAAAAACACTCATCACAGACACTGCACAGCCTTGTGTGTTTAAGGTATCTCCTTCAAAACCAAGTTTTAAATTCTATCACTGAATTCCTGGCAGTGGTACGTTATTCCAAGCTCTATTAACTATAGCAAGAAATATATAAATTCTTGCCCTAAAATACCACTATAAAAATTGGCATCAGATACAGAAGTGAAACTACTGAAAAGTTGTGGGTTTGGGGTGTGGGGGGTGTGGGGGGTGTGTTTGGTTTTGGTTTGGTTTTTTTTTTTAATAAAAAAAGAATACTTTGGTAAAGCATTCTAAATATAAAGGTTTCTCCATCGCTTGATTTTCTGACCAATTGTATTTGGACATTTTATAATACTATGCTGGAAATTCTCTAAGGAGATAGTTCTGAAAGATTAAGAATGGAAATCAGAAGTAGAGGAACAAGGAAGGAGTTGTGTTGAGAACAGGCCAATGGGTGAAATGAACTTTTAAAAGTCGGTTTCAGCATTTCAAGTCATAAACCCAGGGGAATTTACTCTCCTCCCATAGGACCCGAACATGTTTTTCAACATTTTTAAAACTCCACCTTTCAAACTGAGTTCAGCTTTTACTTTTTCTGTTAATCTTATCAACAATTGCGTAGCTCCAAGTGTGTCAATACTGGTATTTTCAGAATTTACCATGAAAAAATATTGAAAATAAAATTGAATAAAAAGAAAATCATCATCAGGAGTGGCAAAAAAAACCCAAACCAAACAATATGTATACTTTGTGAGCACAGCCAATATGCACACTTTTCTATATGAAAAAGATCAAATGTGAAAATACACAGGCACACCTGCAGATGGGAAAGCAGTGGAAGTGTGCAGTAATTCCCATAATCTGATTTATAAGGAAATCAAAAGGTCAGCAATCATAACAGATGTTTCCAAAATAGGGTATCTTAAATTTCATTTGATTATAATTCTGTCTTGAAAGTACAGCTCTGTAATACAGTGTATTTTCAAGTGCAAGAGAACTGGCACTTGTTCAAGAACACAGAGCCCAAGATACGGAAGTTGTAACCTTGGAGATGCTTTTTCTGGGCAGTTCAGATCACCCCGTAGTGTGAAACCACAAAAGAGTGCTGTCTTACCTTATCTTTTAGGCAGGCACACCTGGTAAGTATAAAGAAAAGGCAATCCCCCATTATTTTAAGCACAGAACTTTTCCTGTGTCCTGTCTGGTCTCACGTGGAGTGTACAAAATTGGCTAGGACTATTTTTTACACTTTTTCTTTTCCATTGTCCTGGGCAAAAATCTAGAATTATGTGTCTTTGTAGAATAATCCCAACCATTTTGTGACAGTTTAAAGGTTATTCCATGACGCACAAAAGATAGTATCTGAAAAAACTCTATAATGGATATTAAAAGTTAAGCTTCATCTTAACCATATTGAAGCGCAAGTGATGTGAACGTCCTGAGGGAACACTTCATAACATTCTTGGAGTAACTCCATCAGTTCAGTTTTCACAGATATTTCTCCTTATTGCTCTTTTGTACTTATGAACTTTCATTCAACAATGTAGCAAGTTTGCCCACAATCCAATAATTTTTTTTTTTTTTTTTTTGCCTGCTGGATATGTACTCACTCAAACACCAGAGTAAATACACCTATTTTCTTCTTTACATTTCTTGTATTTGTCTTGCTTTTCTTCAGAGACACTGCAGCTACTACAGTTTAAGTACTACATTCATTTTAATAATTGAGAACCTCCTTTAAAAATATTTAGATAGTGAAAAAACAACTGAAGATTTTTTTTTTAAAACTTCAGATATTAACATCCCACAAGATAAAACACCAACATGAGATTTTTCCAAGCTGAAAGGATTATGAGATAGAGTTATGCAAATAGAAACTGCCATCTTTATGTATCTATGTGTTAGTGCTGTATCTCTAAATCATTGCAACCATAAATAGCAAAAACTTTTAGTGATTTTACATTCAGGTTATGAAACTGGCCTACAAATGAATGGTAGGTTATTTCAGTTTCTATTACCTCAGCCAATAAAAAAGGAATCATTAGTACAGTAGGTTTCTAATACATGCACAACATCTTTTCATAGGTCAGACTAAGAATAAGGAAAGATCAGAAGCATTACTAGATCAATTTACAATTTCTACATGATCGTATCAAAGAGAGTGAAAAGTGCTTTATGGTATTAATTGCAATGCATTAAATGTTTTGGCAAATAGAATTCCTCATTAAAACACAGCATGTGCAACCTCACATGCTATTTCAGAGTAGCAACTGATTTTTGTACATTATGTATTATTCTTGTATTCATGTAAGTCACTTCTAGCTATTTAGAACATATAATTTTTAATTTGGCATTATATTTTTACGTTCCACTTCCTTTTTCTCTATCACAATATATTATGCATTGAACACACTCTGGTTCTCAAAAACATCACTCAATGCTCCTTACTTTCCCAGAAAACAAACTGTTTATCTTATTGGCTAATTGTATATATGTTGCTGACTCTAATATTTATAAAGTCTTGATGTGACCACCTAAAAACTTTACTTTAAAAAAAAAAAACTTCTTCCAAAGATATATATTTCTTTATATGGAGAAATTAATTGCAAAATATGAGAAAACTTAAAAACTGACATATGGAATCAAAACAAAGGTTTTTAGATAAACACTTCCTTCCACATTTCTTGACAAAGTGTAGTTCTGAATGGGTGCTAAAAATATAATAAAAATGTAAATGGATTTTTAATTTACAAGAAAATTTCAGTATTGTACATTAATTGAGGATCTTTTTGCAGATAGCTATTAGAATTGTATCAATATCCTGGAGTTTAGCATTTTTCTATTCTAAAATATATTGACCACTTAAAAAAAAATCCACAATGTGAATTCCCTCATACAATTTAATATCTTTTTCAAGCTCACCAAAACATTCCATTTTCATGAAATCTCAACATCTTGTTTATATGTTTATAAAACACATTTATAAATAAATTTATTTTCAAAATAACTTCCTTCAAGTCAGCACTTCATCCCATATCACAAGTGTCAAAACCATTTCAATTTTTTAATTTTTTTATAAATAACATTTGTTCAAAATAAGCACACTTCAATTAAATATTTAGTTATTAGCGTATTTGGTGTTCAGAATATTTGGATCACCACAGGCTGACTGTTTTCAATTAAGCGCTTATCAGAAAATTACTAACCCAATCTATTCAACCCCTTTCTTGTCCACAGACTATTGGGAATAAAAAGAAAATAAACCAAATTTAGTAGAGCTGACAGTTACCAGGCATCGTATCTTTCAGTCTATGGAGAATATGCAAGAGCCTTAATAAAGTTAAGACAATATTTTTTACAATCATGTTTTTGTAAACAAGTACTTCCAGGTTTTTCTGCAAAGTCTGCTTCAAAAACTATGAAGGTAACTAGTAAAAAAAAAAAAAAAATACTATATGCTTTCCCCTCTGTTGACCTTCCCTGAAAATTTTCTGGTTTTCTGATAAAGATGCTTGTTCACTAACAAAATTACAGATAAACCCAGCTCATTTCAAGTGTGCACCATAAAAGAACACAATACAACTTCAAATTATTACTGCTACGGTTTCAAGCTGCCCATTAAAGTGATGGCCGATGCCTTCCCACAGCAGTAATCACTTGTGGCCAAAGTTGCAGACAAAGCTAATGAGAAATAAAAAGACTTTTTAAGACTATGATAGCCAAAAGCTTATAGAGAGGAACAGGAAGGAACATTTACCAGGGAAAAAGTGAGTGCAGGGAAGAGGCAGATGTGGAGCTAAGGGAACCATTTACTTCTCTTATTATTACTGTGTTAGGTACAAAAAGCTACAAATGAGGTTGAAAGGGTGGTAGCCAGGAGCTCTGCATTCATACCATTGCTGCAGCAAGCCCTCACAGAGCTTATCAAAGTGTGATCCACACAGTTCTCACTGATTATTCACAGAGAGCTCACTTTTTCTCCTTATTAAACTGCATTACAGGGAGCTAAACTACATTTGACGTTCTCCTATGAGTACTTCTTCCACATAAACCGCATTAAAGCTGTTACAGAGAGTGTACAATAATGAACAGACTGAAGTCCATGGAATAATCTCTCCATTACAATGTGGGCCTTAATGCAGAAAGAAATTAAGAACTTAATTTCTATAGGAAACAGTGATACTCTGAAATCGAAGGTTAAAGCACTGAACTGTGACTCAGAAGACATGAATTTAATTTCTGGATCTTCCACTTAGGTAATCTTGCAGGAATTATTTCACACGAGGATAATACTGCCTCACAGGACTGTTGGGGAGATAAGTGCGTGCCTGAGGTCTTAGCTAGCAGGATAGTAAGAGCTGCATGAGAACATACAGAGATACATATGCCTACTCTGTCTTCACTGCGCATTAGATCTAAATTAAATCTGCGCTGCCCACTGCAGCCTGGCACCCTTCACTCCCTGACTCAGCTTTTGAGTTTCCCATGCTGGTGCTTGCAGCTTAGGCTGCAGGCACCCACATTTCTGAGAGCTGCTCAGGCGCAGGCTGCCTTGCCCATCTCATCCAGCTGTACCTGAGGTGGCACCCGGGCCTCTGGGGAAAGGACCTTGGTGCCAGGCTGTGTGCCTGACATCAGCCACACATGCTTCCACACGGACAGAGACAGCTGGGGCAATAAGCCAGACAAAGCATATTCTTCCAGTCCCACTGTAGGTGTTGTTAGGAGTACCCACCGCACTTCGAGGCTTTAGGGTTATTTGTCACATGTTCTTTGGCAAGAGAATAAGAACTTCATTTATTTGCAGCGTAAACACACCTTTAAATTTCTCATCAAGGCCAGCAAGATGCCTTTTCAGTCATGGGGAAAAAAAAGGCATTAACGCAAGCATTTATGAAAAGAAATTACTTGCATTTCCTATATTGTAAAGATAGATATAACTTATTTATTATTAACATTAATTTAATGCTAAAATACTTGACAGGATGTATCAGATAAAGCTAACAGTTTAAAACACCACAAAAGAAAACGTTGCTGCAAGTGTACAGACTGACCTGTCCAGACTGACCAGAGTTGCTCTTGTTTCTCCCTTGTGTCAGGAAAATGCACTTAGTGACTCCTGTTAATTCTACATTTATCTGTCTCTTGCATCAGCTCCTTCAAAAATAGTCAAAGGTTGTTAAAATGGGGAGAGGGGAAATAAAATAGGAGAAATAGGAATTTCTTTGCATGTACACAAGGAGATAAGGATCAACCCAAGCTTCCAGTCTTATTTCTTCTACTTTTGAAAAAAAGGCAGAATTTGAATATTTCAAAAAAGGCAGAATTGAGTATTTGAATATTTCGGCACACACAAAAATCCAGTCCTGCAACTATGCTGTCTACACTTATTCAGCAGACATTAAAGTTAATAGCACATACATCTAAAAGTGTTATTAGATATGTATGATTTATACATCTGGTCCAACCCCCCTGCTCAAGCAGGGCCACATAGAGCCAGTTGCCCAGGACCATGTCCAGATGGCTTCTGAGTAGCTCCAAGGATGGAGACTCCACAGCCACTCTCGGCAACCTGTGCCAGTGCTCAGACACCCTGACAGTGAGAAAGCATTTCCTGATGTTCAGAGGGAACCTCCCGTGCTTCAGTGTGTGCCCATTGCCTCTGGTCCTGTCGCTGGGCACCACTGAGAAGAGACTGGCTCCGTCCTCTTTGCACCCTCCCTTCAGATATTTGCAGACATTGATTGATGAGATCCGCCCCTGTGCCTTCTCTTCTCCAAGCTGAACAGCCCCAGCTCTCTCAGCCTTTCCTCATAGGAAACATACTCCAGTCCATCATCTTCATGGCCCTTTGCTGGACTCTCTCTAGGTTTTCTTGTACTAGGGAGCCCAGAAATGGACGCAGCGCTCCAGGGGTGGCCTCACCAGTGCTGAGCAGAGGGGAAGGATCACCTCCCTCGACCTGCTGGAAACACCCCTCCCAATGCAGCCCCAGATACCATTTACCTTCTTTGCCCCAGGGGCCCCCAGGTCCTTTTCTGACAAGTTGCTTTCCAGCTGGACAGTCCCCAGCATAGACTGGTGCATGGGATTGTTCCTCCCCAGGTGCAGGACTTTACAGTTCTTGTTGAAGTTCCTCTAGGCCCATTTCTCCAGACTGCTGAGATCCTTCTGGATGGCAGCATGACCCTCTGGTGTGTCACCCGCTCCTCCCAGTCTGGCATCATCTGCAAACTTGTTGAAGGTACACTCTGCCCCATCACCTGGACCATTAATGAAGAGGTTAAGCAGGACTGGACCCCTGGGATACACTGCTAGTTAGTGGCCACCAAGTGGACTTTGTGCCACTGATCACCATCCTCTGCACCTGGCCATTCAGCCAGTTTTCAAGCCACCTCACAGTCTGTAAATAATATTCATACCTACATAGTAGGCTGAGTATTTTTATATACAGGTGAGACTCACTTTCTTCATCTTTGACCTCAGTGTTATAAGTTGAAGAAATAATTAAAGCTTTGGCTTTTGAAGAACAATACAGAAAAGGGATATCTGCAGTTCTAAAAAAAAGTTAATTCCTTGTATAATAAGTCTTTGAAACGTTCAATATTATAAATTGTTTGCTTACAGAATTACAAGGACATAAATTGGTTTTGATGGAATGTCTAAAATCTGAAAACAAGGGCCTTCTCTCCTAAAGATATTTTTAGAAAGGTGCTCTTTTGTCTCAGCCAAATTATATAAATGTTTTGAAAGTGCTAACATGGAAGATCACATGCTGACATGGTTAGTCCCAGGGAAATACACATGCCTCAGGGTGCCAGAGCAGTTTAGTAAGGAAAAATTCCATTCTGGAGCTAAATCTTAGCTGTCAGAGATACAGCTTTGACATCCACACTTTAAAACCCCCCAAATTTCCTTTCAAAAGTCATGGACTTGAGTCTGAAGCATGCAATGGAAATGAGAATGAGTAAGATACAAAACAAAGTGAACAGAAAAAAACCCAAACAGGTGGCTTCTGAATCACAGAAGTTGGAAGGCAGGGAGTGTCATACTGCCCCAGCAATCCATGGAAGACATGCTCCAAAAAGCTTCAAAATCTGCTATGCTGGAGCTAAACTGATCAAAATGGCTACAGCATGAGAGGTTAGGCTCTGCAGTAGCTACCTTGTACATCATATTCCTTTAAAAACAGGTATAATTTTCATAGGAAAATTAAGCAGCAGCTAATGTTGCTAATGCAAATCTCCAATTCACTGTGGCTACTCATGCAAGAAATCAGCACATGATGGCACAATTTAAAAGTTTTACTGTTAATGCAAAAATGTAGTTTAATAAAAAATATCATTTCTAATGCTCTAGGGAGGCAAGAAAAGGGTTTAAATAATTAATAAGGATTTTTTTACCTCCTTGAATTTTTCTTTTTTGACAGGAAATTTCACCACATGAATTTTGGACTTTGAATCCTGTTTTCTAGCTTGTGTTATATGAGGACACAATATGATTCAGATGACTGATCACCTCTTGGTAGAGGGACCCTATTTTGCCTGGCATCATTCAGACATGGAACAAAATGACATTAACTTCACCACCTCTAAGACAACGGAGAGATGGAAACAAATGGGCAGAACACAGGAAAAAGGGAGACAACATTCGTCGGTATGACAGGCAGCTGTCTCGGCAAACCATCAGGATAACTGTGGTCAAAACTCTACAGGCATCACAATAAAGAAGAATAGCAAGGAGTGACAGGAAAGACTATGAGAAAGTTGCTTTGAGATGTTAATACAGAGCTCTTCCCAAATGGGAGGGGCAGCAGAAAAAAAACTACCAAGATGCTTGCTTAAAAATAACCTGCACTACTTCTGTTACTTTGTTTATACACAACACAATCTTAATGGCCTGCTCTTTCCATAAGCAATTCTATGAAAAAGAACGTTTGAGAATGAAATAGAAAACTGGGAGGTATGTCTAAAAAGGACTGAAAGAGAGTACAGCCCAGATATCAAAGTTGGACTGACACAACAAAATGCATGGTTCTTCACACTACTGCCAAATTCTCTCTGCCTCACCACCTTACTGTATAAATGGAAAACTTGAAACTCTAAAGAAAAAATGCACATCAGTATCATCTTTTTACAGCAAATTTAAGACTATAAGCTATTTCAAAATAAGTTCCTCATGTCAATATTCACAAAGAATTCTCTTTCCTGCAAAGATTATTCCTCTGTGTACATGTGTATGTGCATCTGTGTATACCAGTACACATGTATTTATATGTTAAGAAGGACAAAAAGTAGTAGAGGGGAACTAAAGGAGGAAAGAGTACAGGGTTTTGCAATAATTTCCATGCAGTCTTACCTCCGTAACTTTGCACAAGGCACTACAAGACTGTAACTTTATTTTCAATTTTGAGAATAAGTCTCATATAATCACCTACACAATTTTATGCTGCAAGTCAATTTGCATGGTTCCCAAGGAAATAAGATTTTAAAAATCTTCTCTGGAATCCACTGATAAAAAATGGGGGAAACTAGTATAATAAGATATAATGATGAATTAGTCCCTATAGAAAAGTTATCTTTTACTGAGCCCATCAGGAAAGCCTAGATAATCACTAAACATTTTGTATTTGCTTTTTTTTATTATCTCCAGCTTCATATTTTTACTGTGCCTAGGCAGAGCATTTGCGATTCTCTTTCTTTTACAAAATATCAAACAAGAATAAAGGATTTGGGAACATCAGGTTACATGTAAACAAGAATAATATATTTTCTATTTATGCAGGTATACTTAACTACGTAAAGCATCAATGTAAAATATTAGGCCATATACTTTACAAATTCTACCCACAATCAAAAGTGGCATTTTTACAGCAATTACTATATATGATAAACATCAAATAGGCTTTGAATAGAGAACTGTAACATCTGTGTGTGAGGCACGGGCGGAAAGGAGGAGGAGAAGACGATGTTGTCTTAAAAAATTAAGAAAAAAGGCAAGGTGATGGAGTCTTCATTTGTCATTCCGCTTGAGTTAAGGGGTATTAAAAAAGGTCATAATTAAACTGCAAATAGACAGTATTTTCACAACACTAATTTTCTGATCTGAGATTTAAACAAGAGAACTAGAACTATTTCCTATCTACAAAATACATTAAATTATATGCTAAATGTAGTATTGTATTAATCTGAAACTCTCATGCCACTACTGCTGATTTTTCAGCTGCATCTTAGATAACCATCTCTCCAAAATAATACATGACATTTTCCTATTTTCCAACACTGTACTAATCATTAAAAAGGCACTGAATAATGTTTGCATGGGCATCTTTCTTTTCCCAAGTGAAGATAATATAAACCATGACAGATGTAGTATTGCATATGGTGACTGCAGAAGTACCTTCCATGGAAAGCCATGGAAACCCCGTGGGGTTACATGAAAGATGCAGACAGCAGGTGAGGAGAAAGCGAACAGCAAGCGGGTAAGGTTGGGAAGATCATTTAAGCATTATAGATCTTACAGTGATTCTTGTAGGCAGAGTAAGATTTACCAGGATATTTAAAAGGACGCTGGAGATATGTGAGCTTAATGCAGAAGAGGAATGCCTATGTGATGATTTGAAAAGTGGGAAATATTCAGCTTAGCAGAAAACAAACATGGTTTCCCAAGGGATATCTTTTCCCCCTCTGCAAATATGAGTTTCAATGAATACTGATGAAGGTCTAAAGAACTAATCTACATCAGCTTTAAGGCACATAAAAACTGTGAATTTGGATTTGCAGGTGCTCCAATTTCTAGAGAAATGTAAAGGAACCTAGTAATCATAGAATCATAGGATGCTTTGGGATGGAAAGGACCTTTAAAGATCATCTAGTCCATCCCCGCTGCAATTGGCAGGGACATCTACAACTAGATCAGGCTGCTCAGAGCCCCATCCAGCCTGTCCTTGAATGTTTCCAAGGATGGGGCATCTACCACCTCTCTGGGCAACCCGTTCCAGTGTTTCACCACCCTCATTGTGAAAAATTTTTTCCTTGTGTTCAGTCTAAATCTACCGTCCTTCAGTTTAAAACCATTACCCCTTGTCCTGTCGCAGCAGGCCTTGCTAAAAAGACTATCCCCATCTTTCTTGTAGGCCCCCTTTAAGTACTGAAAGGCTGCAATAAGGTCTCCCCACAGCCTTCTCTTCTCCAGGCTGAACAACCCCAGCTCTTTCAGCCTTTCCTCGTAGCAGAGGTGTTCCATCCCTCTGATCATTTTTGTGGCCCTCCTCTGGACCCACTCCAACAGGTCCATGTCCTTCCTGTGCCGAGGACTCCAGAGCTGGACGCAGTACTCCAGGTGGGGCCTCACCAGAGCAGAGTAGAGGGGTAGAATAATAAATAATAGTATACAATCACGAACTAGATTCTGTTCTGTCTGTTCTGTCACTGTTTCTGGTGAGAAAAATCTAAATTATAAAAAAGCAAATTTGGTCGCCTAAGTCAGTAGAATGTTTTCCATCTATCTTATGAACTACAGGAAAGAATTAGTTCTCATCTAGTGGATACTGATTTCCACCTTCTGTCTGTAAAATCAAATAGACAATCATAATTACTACAAATACATTTAATGAAAGTTCAGAATTTCTTTAAATGGGCCATTTTTATTTAATTCCCTATACAGAAAATCTAATCTAAGTCATTCTTCTCTGAAAAATCTTGATTTATGCACTTAATAACCTCTTGGACTTCCAAGGCAAGCCAGATTCAGGACTGAATAGCTGCTCTGTCAAACTAAAAATGATAACCAAAGCTCTGTGTGCATTAGTTGTGTGCCTTGAGATTGGATTCTATAGCATCTAATAAGGTATGAGCTCCATTTGAAGCTCTTTCCAAAAAAAATAGAGTATTCACAACTTCTGTCTCCTCTTTGAATTCTTAGCCACCTGCAGCCAACAGGGTACTGAAAGTGACCCTTTCTTCAACACAAAGATCTGTTTTCTTGAAACACATGGGAAACTCAGTAATTCTAGGTCTGTTATTCCTCTGTCAAATTTGTTTCAAATTAGGCAGGGTGTTAAAAAAATACTGCAGGACATGCTGTCAAAAAAAGGCCTACCTTTAGCAAACCAGGCTACAATATAGCCTTCAGTATTAACAAGAGAAACAAAAGACAGTCTTTCTTTTCAATCACTTAAAAAGATTGACTTTTAAGTAGTGGTATTCAGATAGAAAAAAACTCTTTGTTAATTGAAATTACTATAAATTTTAAATGCTTGTTTCAGACACAGTTAAACATGTAGAGAGATTTTTAAGCAAATGAAAAGTTCCATTACATTGTTTACATTTTTTCAAGAACACCTTAAAATTCTTCTTTTGTTCTTTATATGCTTCTATTTTTAGAATAGAATTTTAAAATTTTCTATTTAAAAACTTTTAAATTTTTTAAAAGAAGCATTTCAGTTAATTTTAGAGCACTATCCCAGGCTCCCACTTTCTTTAAAGCATTATCCTTACATGAAAGTCAACATCATATTGCCAGTATATGAAATTAAATACACATCCTCACTGTTGTTTTTTTTTTTAGTTTAGTTGCTGTTTCTCCAAGCAAGTTCTAAAGTGTTTCCAAATAAGTTTAAAGACATCCAATTTATTTTTTTCCAGTAAATTGCTTTCTCAAGTGGCATTAGTATCCTTAAGGTGTGATATCCAGTTATTAACTGCAGAAAATACTTAGAATTCCCTGGTTCATAAGAGTATCTCTCCTAGCAATAACTAGAAGCACTAGATGTAAGGATCTAGAATAACACTTTCAGTAAGATATAAAAATATAATTGAAGCAAGATAAGGAATACAAGGAATAGTTTTACATGAACATGTATGATATTTATCTGTCATTGTTCAACAAGGCTAAGTGTCAGGTCCCGCACTTGGGTCACAACAATCCCATGCAATGCTACAGGCTTGGGGAAGAGTGGCTGGAAAGCTGCCCAGCAGAAAATGACCTGGGGGTGTTGGTCAACAGCCAGCTGAATACGAGCCAGCAGTGAGCCCAGGTGGCCAAGAGGGCCAATAGCATCCTGGCTTGTATCAGAAATAGTGTGGCCAGCAGGACCAGGGAAGGGATCGTCCCCCTGTACTCAGCACTGGTGAGGCTGCACCTCAAATACTGTGCTCAGTGTTGGGCCCCTCACTACAAGAAGGACATCGAGGTGCTGGAGCATGTCCAAAGAAGGGCAACGAAGCTGGTGAAGGGTCTAGAGCACAAGTCTTATGAGGAGCGGCTGAGGGAGCTGGGGTTGTTTAGCCTGGAGAAGAGGAGGCTGAGGGGAGACCTTATTGCTCTCTACAACTACCTGAAAGGAGGCTGTAGTGAGGTGGGGGCTGGTCTCTTCTCCCAAGTAACAAGCGATAGGATGGAAGGAGGAAATAGCCTCAAGTTGTGCCAGGGGAGGTTTAGGTTGGATATTAGGAAAAATTTCTTCACGGAGAGAGTGGTTAGGCATTGGAACAGACTGCCCAGGGAAGTGGTACAATCACAGTCCCTGGAAGTATTCAAAGAATGTGTGGATCTGGTGCTTACAGACATGGTTTAGAGGTGGGCCAGGCAGTTAGGATAACAGGTTGGACTTGATGATGTCAGAGGCCCTTTCCAACCTTAACGATTCTATGATTCTAAGTGTAAGAGAACAGAAAAAATTAGGTAGAGGTGTCCTTTCTTGACTAGTCTATGAACTTTTACTATTTTCAGTTACATATTATATATTTTAACATTCACAAGTAGTTTGCAACAACATTCAAAAGTAATTTACAACTCAAACCTGGCTTTCTATTACAGGTAAAGGCAAACTCTTAACAAGGCAAACATTAACATGAAAATGATTACTTTAGATTTGCCCCTCCGTAGCCTGTCATGCATGTAAATCTTGTGATGATGTAGCCTGTAAAGGTTACCTTTTGATCATTATTGCACCTGATTCACTGAAAATCTTGCCAAGTGTGGAAGCGTCTTCCTCCTCCAGACTGGTTTTTTTTGGTTTTTTTTTGTGGGTTTTTTTTTGGTTGTTTGTTTTTGTTGGGGTTTTTGGGGGGCTTTTTTTTTTTTTACCACACACCATTCTTGCACCTTCTTCAGATAAGCCCAATAACCCACTAATATTTTGGGTGGATTTACTACAGCCTCCTCGGAGTAGCAGCACAGAGACGCCAGCTGCAAGCTTTCTTTCCTGATTGGACCAATATGACTATACAGTACAGGAGAAAATTATTCAAAATATTACCTTACAAATATAGGTTAGGGATTTGTCAGACAGAAAACCAGAATTGAGCATCTGAGAGACTAAGCAGAAGCCTGCCCAGCTAGGCCAAAACTCAAAGCAGTACGGTGGATATTTATTACAAAATATGAGCAGCCACCTAAAGAAAGTATCTGTGACATTTGCATTGTAATTATTAGATGTGTAAATATTGCTTCCATTTGCACAGGCAAGATTTACCTTACACCCACAGCAGCATGTTCTAATTTGTGCTGCTGCTTTCCTTAGCTCTGATTTTGTGTACTGTTTATATGGCGTACTACTCTCTTTCTTCACAACACCGATTTTTTTTAACAAGTCAGTCTATTGTCAAACTCAATCTGCATGAGAATTACATTACCTAAGTTTCTGGACTTTTAAAATACAACTGCATTGGATTATGTTTCTTGGATGCAACAAGAAATTAAGCTTTGAAAATTAAGTATAGCAATACAGTTTTTCTTTAGGGAGATACCTTCAGAAGTAATCTACTAGCAGTCTGAGTGCAGTAAGAACAGCATCAAGCTACATGAAGTTTATCTGAATGATAAAAAGTATTGATTATTTTAACAATTAATTTAAAAATATATTCATACCTAGACAATGTGTCACAATTGTCTGAACTTTGCTACTAGCTCTAACATTTTTTAAAAAATATTTTCATGTTTATTCTTTCTCAGCTGCAGCTAGCAAGCCCTGAAATGTCATTGCTTACAGGCTATTTGCACGCTCAAGCTAATCTAAATTTAAACTCTTCTGATTTTTGACCCAAGGGAATAAACTGCAATCAAATACAAATTGCAAAAATATTCAGCATTATAATCCAGTTTCCTGTACCCTGAGTTTATAGTCATCTCTGGTTCCCTTTTTTATATCTACTAACCAAATCCCACCATTCTTACATAAAAGATGAATCCCAATCTGTAAACAGTTCTGTATTTATGCTCCCATGAAATTTCATTATCATTTTTTCCACTTTAACATTCTTCAGAGAGAATGTCCCCCTGACTGCTGCCAGTAGTTTTTCAGAAATTTACTTAAAGCAAATGCTTTTCAATGACCTGTTGAAAAATAAAACTCAACATGTATATAACAATAAAATTAATGTACTGTTAATGGTTCCTACCATCTCACTGCTAAGTCATGCATTTTTAAAATGGTGCTTAGTTTATACTCTCCAGATTTCAGAGGTTGAGTATATTCTTTAGCACGCACAAGGTATGGGTTCACTTGAGTATCAACAGGGAACTCTGAATCCTAGAGAAAAAAATAAAATCCTTACTTCTCAGAAATGCTGCGTAAATTCCTATAACGTACTAATTATGTTACTATTTTGAAAACACAATTTTATCTTATTTTTTCATTCTATTTTTCTCCTCTGTTCAATTTTCAACAATTTTTTAAGCCACTGTTGTCCTGATTTTGTTAAAGCTGCCTGCAAGCATAACTGGAAGACCGGGGTCTGTAGTGAACAACTGAATACTATGAGATTTATTAGTTTACTCTTTCAAAATTATATTCCTATGAGTTAACTCCTGGACAGTTATATCAATATAGCATTGCTCTAGAAAGAGATCAACCATCAGTACTCATCATTATCTGCAACCAAATACAAATTCACCATTTATACCAGCAAAAACCCTTCTTCCCCAAAACTGAAAAACAACCTCCACTTATGTAGTTCAACATAACAGCGATGGGAAAGAAGCAGCTTGACATTGCGGATACAGAGAGAGATAGTAAAAAATGACAAATAAAATTTTGCTGTCATTTATACTCATAATAAAGTTTGTGTAATGATGTGGGTGTAAGTGACAAAGACTTGGCCTGACACTTTTTTTGTTAATGTAATTTATGCACCTGCTATGTAAGAAGACATGATGCTTAAAAAGGAAGGCTATTAAATTGTTAGTATAAAATCCCCTGTATTAAATTCAGGACAATCTCTGTTTTTAGTAAGTACTTTGTGGAAGACAGTCAAAATTCAGGTAAATTAATTATTTTTCCTTAAACAGAAAAAAGTTTTAAAATTGTTTAACAGTAAGTTTAAAAGTACCAATTTAATGTGCAGTGATCTACCCTGCACTGGACCATCTTATGATTAAAAGAAATTCTAGAAACCTTTCAATTTCATCAACTAGCAGCCAGAAAGCTTCTCAATTTGGAATAGAAGAACTATTCCCATTGTACAAATCACTCCATTTATATATTTTTTCCTTGTCTTTTTCTTATGCATACCTCCCATACTGGAGAGGAAAAGAATAAAGTTTAGTCCTACTACCACGCTCAACACAGCATGGTCTGTGCTGTAATTACTGATTTATCAGCTAAATGAAATGGTTTCCAGTATGATTATAAATGGAAAAATCATACAAACACAAAGAGAGAAGGGCTGCGTATGCACATAGAAACAATACAATGCAAGTGAAAGCAGCTACAGGTAAATAACCTTTTTTTTTTTTCTCCTTTTTACTTCATATATGTATATAAATCTAGACTGTGAGTAACTCCAGGTAGTATTTCCCAAAGATCACCATTACTTGGATAAGAAGATCCTTTTCTCTACTTGAATAAAGATTGAAGGACCAGTTTCACACATGCCACATAATCCCCAATAAAATTCACCAACACAGTAACACTTGTTGAAGAGGGAACTGGAATTGCAGGGTGCAGTTCAGAGGAGACATTTTCCAAGTCACTTGCTGATGCTGTTCAACAGCATTGACTACACCAGCAGGCAGTTCCAGATTTGCAGCTTTTTAACAGCCTCTCCAAAGCAGCAACCCAGGGAGACAGCATCTGCCTCTGTAAAATTCACTTACACACTTGAAGCAACATCCTTTCTTCAAGGCTTTTGTTCACTCATCATAAAAGGACAAAGACAGACCTAACATTCAGGAGGTCTCAGCCCTGGAAGTCTGTGGCTTCAAGAACAAACAGGAAAGCTAATTTTGTATTTCAGATGAAACTAATTATACATTACACATGAATTTAGAATGAACTCTGAAGATAATTTTATCTACATGAAATAGGACATCTTAACAGTATGCTATACAGACTTCTCTCATTTGGTAGAAGTGACAATCATGAAGAAAAACATCCTCATCATCAGATAACGGAAGGCAAAATCAGATGTTGATTGAAGTGGATTGCTCAGCAAAGATTCATGGATAACATGCTTAAGATCCACTGCAGCACTGGATTCCCAGAAAGGTCCAAATCCTTCAGATATATATACTGAGCAGACAGGAGAATACAAAAATACTGAACACCAACAGAATACTAAGATACCCTGGAGCTGTTAGCCCAGTTTTCTTCAGCTCCAGCAGTTAACCTAAGGGATAAGAACCACAGAATTATTGCTGGACTGTACCAGCTTAGGAGCACAAAATCTGGTCCCCTGGACACAGCAGAGACATTCTTGGTATTAATCAAGAACCTTACTGTAGACTTGATATTCAGCATGCATGCTATGCTAGAGGGGGCTGAGGTTTCCACAATAAACCTTCTCCAACTGACCTTGAGTCAAGACATGAGCAGACTTGAGTTTTCGGGCTCCTCACTAGAAAGAACACAAATTTCCTGGAGCCAGGATTGGCTTTGCCAGGTAAGGAGCAGAAGGGATTGCAGCATGAGAAGAATTCTGGATAGAAGGAAACAAACACGTCAGCTTTCCCAAATAGGGAACTAGGAAATTATTCAGCATAGAATAAAGAAACTGGCCCTGAATTAGACAGAACAGCCCTTCATATTGATATTCAAGTCAAGAAAAAAGACTTCAGAGTACTTTCAAATAGCTATTTGGACATCATCATCACCTGCACTTATCATTTACAATCAGCTTGAAATAACTGTCCAGGTTTTTAGGTAGGTACATACCATACAATAGTATTCAAAACTCATGACTTCAAAAAGATAAGCTTTGCTAAAGAGAGTTGGTATTACTTCTTGATACAGAATAGGGGGGGAGGGTGTCAGTATCTGCATGTGAAGGTATTAACTGCATTTGAGCATCAAGTTATTATTAATGGTTAACCATATGTTTTAAAATAACAAATGAATTCTCCAGACCAAAAGAAAAACCTGTTACTATGGAACTGGATGACAGAGCTAAACTGACAGAATTAAATGCATGTATTTTTTAGTACTGGACACAGAGTAAGTCTCTGACTTATCACAGGTCACTGTACAGTCCGATCAGAAACAGAACATAGTCTGATGCCACAACTGTACAGTCTACTTGGTCTCACCTATGCACAGTTGACATGTCTGAAAAGGGGGATTATACAAGTATGATCAAGTAGTACTAAGTTGAGAATATCTGAGTGTGTGCTGGCTTTACAGTCTGCTCCAGTGAATTCTTAGAAAAGCTGAAAAAACTCTCTTGTAAGTTCCAAGAGTGAGTTACGTTTGCTTAGTACAATGTGGTAGAAGGTACTAGTTTAAGTGGTATTAACAATGATCTACTTTGATCTGAGACTTCAGAAGCTGAGGACAAGGATGAGAAAGCTTCCAGGTACACCAGGCAGTGAAGAGAAACTGTATCACAACGTGGGGCTGAACTGCACAGAAAGAAGCTTCAATGGTTGCAAGAAGCCTCAAGGAAAAAACTGGATAAATGGCATACTACTGACATGAAACAATGGACTAGAACTGGGAATGAAGGTTTGTGTCAGCCTCCCTCTGTGAGATTACTGGCATGGGCTATTTTCCATTTTTCCATAGCCTATTTTTTTTCTACCACTATTTTCCATGAAGGTGAGCTCTAGGACTTGCATCAAGAAGCAGATCTATATTCTTCAAAAGACTTTTCTTGCAAGTATAATGCTGATAAAAAGCCAAAATACATACATACATATAGTTAATCTTGCAGCCTCATTTTCAGTCAGTGTGGTCTAAGATATTTTCTAAGATTAGTCAGCAGACTAGGAGATTTATTACTAACTCTAATTAACCAAGCTAAATGGCTTTATTAAAAATAGATTGTCATTAAAGAATGTAAGGAGGGTAACTGCACATAATATATTTTAAGGACTGCACTAGTCATTACGAAACCACTTACAAAGACTATACAGTTTTCTGAAGATTTGGCTGATCATTCGTGTTTGCAACATTTTCAGGACATCCTGCTGTGAGAAGCTTTAAAGCAAAGACTGAAATTACCGTATTCTTTAAAATGCCTATCAACCACTAAGATTAAGAATGAACTAAAATCAATGTATTTTAATCTGAAAATGTACACACACAGCAGGGATAACCACTAACTTTTTTTTAGAATTTGTTTGCACTTAACTTGATGGTAGCCATTCTGTTAATTTGTAGGAATGAGTGTACAGCAAATTTCAGAACTACAGACTATCGAACATCATTTTGTCTCCCATTTCAGAAGCTCTCTACACCACATGTTGTATAAGGATGCTATTAACCTGAGTCAAACTTTTTAAATGATTATGAAAATAATAAAGCTAATGACTTAATGATCAGTGCAAGTGCATCTATCACAGACCCAAGACCTAGAAGATATTTTTCAGTGGACTGTGGCTTCAAACACATACATAGCCTAACAAAACCACTCCAAAATCTAGTTTTTCATTTGTTTTTTTTTTTTGTACTTGATTATAAAGAAAAGTAAGACTGGATCTGACAGAAGCTGTAGATGTTCACTGCTGAGTTTTGTTCCATCTAAACCATATTTAGGTTTCCTCTCTGAAGCTAAAAAGCTACATACAGAGTTCTGTTTGCAGAAAAACTTCTCAATATTATTATCCTATGCAATTATTTCATAAGGTTTTATAGATATGCAAAACTTTAGCTTCAAACTGCCTTAATGACGCTCAGAAATCACATTCCCAGAACACTGGACTCAATTTCCATGGAATGGTAGGGACTTAGAATGATTACTGACATAGGACCATCATGACTGGAGAGGAAGACAGAATGTGGGAATCATGAGGATCAAATTAATCCTTTGTTTTCTTAACTCGGGTATTAGCAAGATACCTACATCTTGTACTAAGGTGCTAACTAAAAATCTATGTCTTAAACTAGCCATTTCACATAGATTAGCCATCTGTTTAAATAGAGTTTTCTATAATTCCACTTACTTATGTGTATTTAGGGGTGTACTAAGAAGCAAAGTGGGGCTTAGAAAGAAAAGTCAACCTCAAATGAACACCTAAATTCTTAAAATTCTATGTGAAACACAGGGAAGATAACTGTTAACAGAATTTAAAATTCTTATCTCACAGATAAGAACAGTTTTGGAGAGAAAGGTTAACTATGTGGGGAAAAAAAAATAAACAAAATCAGAAACATTCAGAATTAAGAAATAAATATGTAAAGTCCAAATAAGTAAAGATTAAAGATTACTTTAATCTTGCATTGTTATTCCAGGAAGGAATCACAATATGTTTGTGGCTAAAGTTACACATTTTTATAGGAAAATATGTCAAGTTCTGATCATGTTTCAGCCATAATATTCCTGCAGATCTCTGAAGCCAGTTTCAAGAAAAATCCATACATTTTCCAAATTTGGGAGTGATTAAAATGAGTCTGCAGTATTTATTATACACAGCCTAAAAAGCAAAGAGGTTAACTAAAAGTGAGTATAATCCCAGCATATGCCACTGCCTTCATGCAAATCTTAGAAGCTTTATGTGGTCATTGTCTTAGAAAGCTTTACCTTTCAAGAATTGCAAATTTGAACAACTAGAATTATAACATAAAAAAAGCATACAATTAACATGCTTTTTGTAAACTGTCTCTCATTCACTTTCTGGAACAAAAACAATTACAAAAATGTAAACTTACTCATTTCAGAGTGAAACAGTTCTAGGAAAGCCTAAGCACTCTGAATGCAAGTAACTGAAAGTCTTGCATTTTTCAGTAGAAAAAAACCAGATACTACTCTAACCCTTGTTCTTGTGGGAGACTTCAACTTACCAGATATCTGCTGGAAGTACAACACAGCAGAGAGAAAGCAGTCTAGGAGGTTCCTGGAGTGCGTGGAGGACAACTTCCTGACGCAGCTGGTAAGCGAGCCAACCAGGGGAGGTGCCCTGCTGGACCTGCTGTTCACGAACAGAGAAGGCCTGGTGGGTGATGTGGTGGTCGGAGGCTGTCTTGGGCACAGCGACCATGAAATGGTAGAGTTTTCAATTCTTGGAGAAGTAAGGAGGGGGGCCAGCAAAACCACAACCCTAAACTTCAGAAGGGCAGACTTTGGCCTGTTTAGGAGTTTGGTTAGCAGAGTCCCTTGGGAGGCGGTCCTGAAGGGCAAAGGAGTCCAGGAAGGCTGGATGTTATTCAAGAGGGAAGTCTTAAAGGCACAGGAGCAGGCTGTCCCCATGTGCCACAAGTCAAGCAGGCGGGGGAGAAGACCGGCCTGGCTGAACAGAGAGCTCTGTCTGGAGCTCAGGAAGAAAAGAAGAACCTACCACCTTTGGAAGAAGGGGCAGGTGACTCAGGGGGACTACAAGGATGTGGTGAGGATATGCAGGGAAAAGATTAGAAAGGTGAAGGCCCAGCTAGAACTTAAACTGGCCACTGCTGTCAAGGACAACAAAAAATGTTTCTACAAGTATATCAGCGACAAAAGGAGGGCTAAGGAGAATCTCCCTCCTTTGTTGGATGCAGAGGGAAACTTGGCCACAAAGGATGAGGAGAAGGCTGAGGTACTTAATGCCTTCTTTGCCTCAGTCTTTAATAGTTGGACTGATCATCCTCGAGGTTTTCATGCCCCTGAGCTGGGTGATGGAGATAGGACACAGAATGTAGTCCCAGTTGTCGAAGAGGTGGCAGTCACCGACCTGCTCCTCCACCTGGATGCCCACAAGTCTATGGGGCCAGATGGGATCCACCTGAGGATACTGAGGGAGCTGGCGGAGGAGCTTGCCAAGCCACTCTCCATCATTTATCAGCAGTCCTGGTCAACCGGGGAGGTCCCAGATGACTGGAAGTTAGCTAATGTGACACCCATCTACAAGAAGGGCCAGAAGGAGGATCTGGGGAACTACAGGCCTGTCAGCCTGACCTCGGTGCCAGGGAAGGTCATGGAGCAGATCATCCTGAGTGCCATTATGCGGCATGTGCGGGACAACCGGGGGATCAGGCTCAGCCAGCATGGGTTTATGAAAGGCAGGTCCTGCTTCACTAACCTGGTCTCCTTCTATGACAAGGTGACCCACTTAGTGGATGAGGGGAAGGCTGTGGATGTTGTCTACTTGGACTTCAGTAAGGCCTTTGACACCGTCTCCCACAGCATTCTCCTGCACAAGCTGGCTGCTCATGGCTTGGACAAGTGCACTCTGAGCTGCATTAAAAACTGGCTGGACGGCCGAGCCCAGAGAGTGGTGGTGAATGGAGCCAAATCCAGTTGGCGACCGGTCACAAGTGGTGTTCCCCAAGGCTCAGTGTTGGGGCCGGTCCTGTTCAATATCTTTATCGATGATCTGGATGAGGGGATCGAGTGCACCCTCAGTAAGTTTGCAGATCACACCAAGTTGGGTGGGAGTGTCGATCTGCTGGAGGGTAGGAAGGCCCGGCAGAGGGACCTGGACAGGCTGGATTGTTGGGCTGGGGCCAACTGTATGAGGTTCAACAAGGCCAAGTGCCAGGTCCTGCACTTCAGTCACAACAACCCCAGGCAACGCTACCGGCTTGGGGAGGAGTGGCTGGAAAGTGGCCTGGCTGAAAAGGACCTGGGAGTGATGGTTGACAGCCACCTGAACATGAGCCAGCAGTGTGCCCAGGTGGCCAAGAGGGCCAATGGCATCCTGGCTTGTATCAGGAACAGTATGGCCAGCAGGACCAGGGAGGTGATAGTGCCCCTGTATTCGGCACTGGTGAGGCCGCACCTCGAGTACTGTGTTCAGTTTCGGGCCCCTCACTTCAAGAAGGACATCGAGGTGCTGGAGTGTGTCCAGAGAAGGACAACGAGGTTGGTGAAGGGTCTAGAGCACAAGTCTTATGAGGAGCGGCTGAGGGAGCTGGGGTTGTTTAGTTTGGAGAAGAGGAGGCTGAGGGGAGACCTTATTGCCCTCTACAATTATCTGAAAGGAGGTTGTAGTGAGGTGGGGGTCGGTCTCTTCACCCCAGTAACAAGCGATAGGACGAGAGGAAATGGCCTCAAGCTGCGCCAGGGAAAGTTTAGGTTGGATATTAGGAAAAACTTCTTCACTGAAAGAGTAGTCAGGCACTGGCACAGGTTGCCCAGGGAAGTGGTTGAGTCCCCATCCCTGGAGGTATTTAGAAGACGGGTAGATGTGGTGCTTAGGGACATGGTTTAGTGGTGGACTTGGCAGTGGTAGGTTAACGGTTGGACCTGATGATCCTAAGGGTCTTTTCCAACCTTAACAATTCTATGATTCTATGATTCTATACTTCAGGAGATACTGCTGTATATTATTGTTGTAAAATTCACAAATATAGTAAAAAGAAGAGGATAATACAAAAATATTAGTATTTCTATTATTCCTTACTAAATTTCTGAAGTATTTCTGAAATTGTAGTTTTTACCTCCTTTGCTGTGATAATCCTTTATTTTACTAGAACATAAGATTCAGCCTCAGTTGTTGAGATAATTCATACCTATGGTTCATACCTCAGGGTCTGAATCGCTTGTCGTGACCAGGTGAAATGTTGATTTCAGTAGCTCCCCAATACACGCCAGGTGGAAGTCACAGTTTAAACATATCAAGTCTGTTGCTGAGTTGATTTCCTGCCTGAGAAAGCTACCAAGGAGTTCAGAAGTAATACCAGCTTAAGGTGTCCTCTCACAGCATTTCCAAAATATATTATTACTGTATTGCAAGCTTCATCAGAACTTCAATTTATGTGAGGCATGTAGGTTCTGAGCTCCTCAAAAGGAACACAAACAAGCTACTTATGAAATAAGTCAATATAGATTTTTTTTTCCCCAGATACAAGTATTTGTCACTGAATTAAATGTGGTATCTTTATCCTAAAAACTTCCTACAGTAAAAATGCTCAAGAATGCTAATATGAAGATGCTCCCCTCCCCCAAAGAAGTTTTGGCAATGAAGTGTCACTATTTAATCCTTATTCTATTATTTTCAATTGCTAAATCCAAAGGGTAACAGAGAATCCATTACACAAGTTGAGATCTTGCATAACAAGGCTTTGTGAAACATATTTATTACATTGATTGCAAAGCCTTATGCTACGTCAGCATTGGCAACGGTAATGTGCATACCAAAATCCAAGAAATGCATGTACCAAGTACTAAGGAGCCAAAGCAATATATTATGGTTTTGTTCACTCTTGTATCTGCAATGTACTAGACATTTGTACTATGACAAACATGAAAAGCTAATAAGCTTCTCTCTTACATCAGTATAAAAGAGAAAGTAATGCATTTCCTGCCTGTGAAATTAAACATCCTATTACTTTATCATCAAAGCCAAGGAACATTACATTCAAAACAGTGTCCTAGAAAGAATCTCTGTGAACCATAACCATTCTGAATGCATGTCCTCAGTCACTGACAATGGTAAAAGCAAATGGTGCATTGTATCTGCCCAAGCTGTCAGTTTGAAACTACACTATCATTCTTACCTAAAGTTACAAGTGTAACAGACTGTCAAGCCACTCAAAGTTATCCATGACTCTTAGTCCATTTACATGTAGTATTTCCATAGCTCTCAAAAATATTAGCAGAAGGGAGTAAGCATCATTATCTCCATTTGTTCTATAGGCACACGGAAGACATCCCAATGCTAGATCCTTGGCAAAGGTAATAATGCAAACCCATCTATACCCCCAAGTAGTAAAAGGATCTGTTACTGATTCTTATGATTTATCTAGAGACCCCTATAGAAATCAGGGTTGCATGAACTCATAAAAGCATTCTCTGCCCTAAGACCTCACAGGTTCATGTACAAAAACAAACCAGAAGAGAAGAGGAATAGCTTTTTTTTTTTTTTTTTTAATAAGTTCAGAGCCTGAACCATAGGAGGATTTAGTGATTTAACCCAGATCAACCTGAAATTCTCTAGGAGAGCTTGTAAACCAAACTTATATCTTCAGAGTCTCAAACCATTACACTTAATTCTCCCTAATAAGATACAAATCTTGTCTTGATGGAAATCGTTATGCAATTAAGATAATTTGCCCTTAAAGCTCTTAGAAATCTTTTTCTTTCCTGTCCTGAATTTTTACAGTAAGACTGCCTTTTCGCTTCTGATAGCGGGGCTCTTTAGAGCAAGTCTACAGCTTTCTTTCTCCTTGAGGAAGACACAAGAGACTCATTTGTCAAAACATACAGAAAGCAATGAATAGATAAGTGGAACTGATCAAAATCATCCCACAGCTGAGAAAAATGTAGTATAGTTTAACACAAAACAGAAAACACCCAAATCAGTTTATCTAAATCACAGCTTGGCCTTGTCTGTATCACCATTACACATAGTTCTAAGTATCTCTTTACTCAGCTATTAAAAACTGAAGTAAAAAAGAACTAGCTTCACTATGCAATTGTAAGCAAGATCAAGCCTTGTTACTTTATTTCTAAAAAAATGCAAGCTTAACTGAGGCAAAGATCATCGGACAGTCATTTGGTGATTCAAAGTCCTTTGGTGAGGGAGGAGGAGGAGGAGTTCCCCCCCCCCCCAATTGACAATTATAATCAGCAAATTATAATCTGAAAATCATCAAGGTCATTCCAAGACTGCAGTCAAGACATGCACAAGGGGCACAATCATAGTCACACATCCTGGTGTATTCATACATTCAATTTAAAGAGCAAATACTAGGTATTTTGTTCAGAAATCAAAGTCATGAAAATTAAATTCTTCTTAGGGCATAGCTACTGTGTATGTCCAAGATTCAACAAATGGTCCCGACTTGTATCACTAAATATTTTCAAGGAAATATTCTATTCTCAATTCTCACCGAAAAATCAGGATTATCTCTGTTTTTCTGTACTTGGAAAAGTACTGCAGTAATCACCGATAGCTACACTTTTATACCATTGAAATTATCTTTTTACTAAAAGTTAAAGAGAGAGGGGAAAAAATAATTTTAATAATTGCTTAATTTTCAAAAAAATCTGATATGCTTATATTATGGAGGATATATTTTGTGTTTTTTCTTTTCTTTTAGATTAAACAATTTCAATATCTTGAAATTTCCATATTTTAGATCTTAAATATCAAAGCAGTCCCATGGAGATCAGCAGTTCTACTCAGAAACTCCTTATTAAATATATAGTTTTCACAACAGGACTTTAGTTTTACACTATCTCAGTTTCTGTCCGAACTGTCACAGCTTTCAAAACAATCTAAGGATTACTAAGACCCCATACATTCAAACAGTGGAAGTAAACAAAAGAAATTTTAAAAATACAAATATATAAATAAGAATGAAAATAGTCTCAGCTGTAATTGTTCACAATGAATGAATCTTAATCATCAGACTATCAAGAATAAAGTATGTGAAATAAGCTAAACATTTAAAAAAGCAAACTGTAGTATGAGATTTCCAAACCCTATTTTACTTTTCCTCAACTTTTAGATTTTACAAGGATCAGACAATTCCTGAGGAAAGATGTGAATAATGACCACTATTAAGATGACAAAGTAAGTTTTTAAGAGAGATTCAAACCTGTTCCTGCTTCCGTCTTTCCCATGATGAAAATCATGATACTCCACTCTATTCTGAGTAGCTTACAGTACAATGGAGATAGGTGGCTTCAAAAGGAACCAAATACTAAGCAGGAAACTACTGAATTAGTATTAAGTGCTTTGCTGCAAGAGTGACAGAAAATTACCATAAAATATAGTAGCCAAGCATTATTTTATCTTCTTTTTCATGTTTTCTGTAATTGAAGGAATAAGGTATCCTTTTCTAGCAGGCTATGAAAAAAATTAAGATATTTAGTACATCCACTGAACAGAATGCCATCAGCAAAATATTCAGTAGCCAATGTTGTACGATTCTTAATACTGAAACAACTCAATTTCAAAATGTTCCACTGTCTATAGTATCTGTACTACAACACATTTGCACTTTATTTTACTATTTTAATCATGACCACAATTATTTTACAAACATCTGAAATGTAAGGAAAAGAAGTTGAAAGCAATAGCAGGAGTGCACAGTAAAACTTTTATTGCATACTACATCTTGCTTGGCTTGCTAATAAAAAAACCATAAAAATCACCTACAAAGGTTGTGGCCACATAAGTCCTCCTTATTCAGTTTATAACCCTGACATTTTTTCTTTTTTTTTTTTTTAATATAAAATAAACATGAAGATAATATGTAATAGGTAGTAAAAGTCAGATTAATTAAAAAAAGCAACAGTAAAGCTGTCCTGTATTCATGTTCAAGACTAGCGTATTCATGCAGCTCTTCAGACAGTTTGCAAACTGGTGGTAACAGTAAATTTAAACTCAAAACTGCTCCTGACAATGTCAGTTTTAAGGGTCTGCCAAATCAAGTCTTCCTACAGCCGTTGCCTATGCAATAAAGAAACTAGAAAGCAGTACTACTATAAATGTATAACTATACCACAGACACTTGATACCTTTTTGACTAGAGCTCTTATTAGCACTCATTGATAAGTTCACAGAAATTATTTTCTGCTATAAAAAGGATAAACTTAAAGATCGACAGCTGCTGCACTTCACTAGTGTTTTGTTTCTTTTATTGTGGCTATTAAAACCATTTCTCAATGATTAATAATCTGAGATCTGAGGAATAAGAGGAAGCTAACAATTATAAAAAGACCCATCACTGAAGTGTAATCACTTTCTTCCAATTTTTAGCACTACAACTTGTTTAGCTTTTATTGCTACTATTTCAGAAAGTAACAGTATAAATTATAAAGAAAAAAACTTGTTCTATGCAAAACATATTGTCGAACCCTACAGAAATAAAACAACCAACAGTTTAGTTTCTGCTAAAACTTAAAAACTTCTTAGCAAATACCTGAGTAAATCACTTTTCTCAGTTTAAAGCAGCATGACTGTCAATGATGCTGTTAATGATAAACATGCCACTCAAATGTGAGGACTGCAACGTAATTTGTACACTAGAGACAAACGGAAACATTCACTTAAGTATTTAAAACTAATGTCTAGCACAGAAACAGAGTAGGGACTCCACTGGCACAACAGACATCCATGGGTGTTTCATAATATTTTCCTTTAGAAACTGATCTCTAAGGAGGTCACAGATGGGCACAACATTCATGAAGATCGCAGATTCATATCGATGTACAAGAAACCTAGCATACATAGTGACTTTGCAGCCCAACGAGTTGCACAGTTGCTTAGAGGACTGAGAGCTTGGAGTGTCAGGACCAAGAGCTGAGAACCACACAATGGCTCCTTGAGCTTGCCTCAAGATTGACCACAGAACAATTAGTAGATTTAAGATGCTCTGCACCCGCACTGAATGGAAAACAAATACTTAAGTTTTACATAGATGAACAGATTATTCTTCCAGAGAAGGAACAGTCCTCAAAATAAACTATTCATTGAAGACGTGTTCTGTCTTAGAAAGGATATCTATGCTGTGCAGAAATACTACATGCAGCTTCTTCCATCACTTCTACCATCCCAGCTACCTCATCAACTGTACTTTTAGCCCCTTCTTTTGATTACTTATCTAGTCTGTTACAGGATATACACACACACATATAGCATGACCAACGGTCTCTGTTGAGTCAATAGGGTGAGTGAGGAGTCACAGTGAAGTTATTCTAATACATGAATGTACTAATAATTCTGAGTTCAGCTACACTCTCAATAAAGTGATATAATGATCATTCAACTTTTAATTTATTACTCCTTGATGGTGGGAATTTAACTTAATACATGCAATTAAAATTAATTTCTTAATTTAAAATTATGCAATTCAGTATTACAACTCTAAGATACTGGTACTGATATGCCTGGATTTTAAAGATCTACTTCTGATTACCATTAACAGGAATTATGAATATAAAATCATCACACATGAAAGATTATAAATAATAATTAATAATAATAAAAACAATAATAATAATAAACTCAGTACTATTTTACTGGTAGTAATTCTCAATGTGTTGACCTGATGCTTGTCATCATAGCATCACCACACCATAACAATAGCATATGCACCTGTTTGTTTTTCAAAATAGTATTATCTATCATACAGATAATCAACCTTTTACAAAGCACAAAACAATATCCATGTTCATACTGCATAGATGTACAGCACAACTACATATATAGCTTAATCTTACATAAACAAGTGAAAACACTGTTAAAAAACTCAGCTTGATCATTTGCCAAGGAGAAGTGAAATAACATTAATGAAAGTGCTGCAATAAATTATGATACAAGGCATGCATTTGGTTGCCTGGATTTTCATAGCAGTTTTGTAAGTGACAAATAACCACGTGCTATCCCCAAAGATGTTCCCTATCCCTTCCTTTAAAAGGCCTATGCTTGAAAAAGCTACTATATTGATGATCAGTGTTAAAACAAACAATGGTGCAATAACATATAGAAACTTCTACCAATTATAATTTTATTTTGTAGATTTAAATTTTGATGATGGTGCAATTAAACTTCAGCAATATTTTAAGTTACAGCAGCACATGGTGCATGTGCCATACAATTCAATTAGGCATGTTAAAGAGGTAATGCTGGTTATCTGATAGACATCAAGTTACTTCAGTTTTCTGACATACTCCAAAATATGTTGCAGTATTGTCTTTTTTTAATATATATTTTTAAAATTGTTCATAGTTATTAATATGAATTTTCTCTACTACAGAAGCATTCTAGAGTCAAGTCAATTAACAAATTCAGATGCTTTCTTCAAACAAGTTGTCTAATTTCTGTTTGCTTCCTTGGAACAGCCATATAAATCAAGAAATTAGCTATGAAACATCACATGTTCAGAACTAAATGTACAAAAAAAGTCCCCTAGATGATACATATTGCTGTATGGTATGGTATCATAGAAACCATGGTATCATTTTTATTAAACCACAACCTATATCAAACCCATGCTTCATGTATGATTATTCCTATTACAGTACTCAAACTCATTTAAAGATCCTAGGGTTAGAAGCTAGTAACAGCTAGCTTGCTGCCCATTGTTCGGGAACTTAGCATTAAAAGAACTAATATATTCAACAAATGTGAATGAAGACACTCTTAAATTCAATACACATTATGCAATAAGTTACCATAAAATATCTGTATTGCTAACCCGAGGACAAAGTGAAAAAGAAAACACACCTAACAAAAACAACTTTCTGATGTGCTTAATAAGACTGTATTTCATCCAAGCTCTGTATTTGAAAAATACTTTTTTGCACGTTGATCTAGCACAGTGTAGTTCTGCTGTGAAAACAAAATGTATTCACGTCATCACCAAGACAAAGCATGCCCTTCAACCTTCCCTGGGAATGGGTCGAGTTGTAAGCTATGTGGGCTGCTTTGTCCCTGATTATACAGTCCTGGTGTCAGCAGCAGGCCACGTGGGAAGCTCTGGTCAACTCAGCAACCGGAGGAGCTCAGAGCCTCTCCTAGCACGCACTGCCTACCTCCTAGCCTGCAGCCTGGCACACACTTTATACAGCACAACCTTACACTATGCATCTTTGTGCTTCTGCTCTGCAGGCAGGATCATCATTGCATACTTGCCTCCTTGCTGACACTGTTTAAGAGACTCCCAGTGGGAAGGTAAGGAAGCTTGCTACAGCGATGATGCCACAATGCACTACTGCTGTTTCAGAGACATGCAGCATAGTATGTAAAGGTAACTCGACACAGATGAGGACTTCACCCCCCTTGTACTCCTGTCTCCACAGAAACACCTTTCCTTTCGTCCCAGAGCCACTTACGTATTTGTCAAATAAATGGGGTTTTTGATAGTTCATTGCATTATGTGAACTCAGTTCAAGAGTGACCTTATTCACACGTGTAGACAACTCCCTCATGCATCTCTGTCACCAGTCAGCATCAGAAGCCAGGCTGCTGTGATGCTGCCTTGGAGGCTGGTGGACATAATGTTGCTGCCCAACCCTGAACGCCAGTGTCATCATCCCTGGCCCCTCTCTCAGCAGCTGACAGCGTTCCTTTCCCTTTTACATCACAAGAAGTCTGGGCTACGCATTGGGCTGAAGCAAGCCCTAAGGAAGACTTTGGCTATGTCAGTGCAGCATAAAAGGTGCAAGCTCCCTGTGGCCTGAGTTGTGGCTACGGACTGCAACTGCAAATGGGCCAGCCTGCATAAGTAAATGTAAATAAGCTGTTGTCTTCTTAAGGTATAGCATTAACAAGTAGCTATCACATCCATAAACCATCTTCAGGCGAAAAACTTTTGGCCTAAATTTTGCCTTAATTTTTAATTAAACTAGGTTCTTTTAAAGTTTTAAGAGTTTAGCTCACATCTACTTCTATCAGAAGTACTAAGCAACAAAGTAATATAAATGTCACTATTACATTTCTGTGGAATTACCAGGTTATTTCTTCCATATTGTCTTTCCACTCAAATATTTCATTTTGAAAAGTTCATACTGAGTATCTGGGGTTTTTTGTCTTTTTTGTTTGTTTGTTTGTTTGGGGTTTTTTTGGGAGGGAATTGTTTTTGGTTTTGTTTTTTTGCCCCCCCCCTCCCCCTGCATTGAGGAATATATAGGACCTCTCAATACCTGACAATATAAAAATCTACCCCCATGTCTACAGAATCTCAATGCACATTAGAAAAAATAATACTGTAATTGCACAGTAGGCTCGGAAGATGAGAGATTTTCATTGGAATACATTGGTTCTTTAAATAAAGCAAGCTCACACTAAAATATCTCTGAGTGCAGTTTATAGAAATAGGCTTATTTGTTGTAACAGTAGGACTAATGCATTGCTCTATAGTAAATAAAATGTTTTAATTATATAATAGCTATTGTATAGAAAGACTATATGTATTGCCTATGTACAGAATATATATATAGATTTTATACACACCTGTACCTATATATCATATATAAAACCAGTGCGCAAGACCTGAAGCAAGAGGAATAATCTGAATTTACAACTTTTAAGTATTACTGCATGTAGTGGATGTTGTTTTTCGTCAAACTAGAAAATCAAAAATAATTATTATTTGAAAAAATATGTTGCTACTTGACATAAGCACTGATTAAAAGAAATAGAAAATGAAAAGACTCCTACCCATACAGGCCCTGTAGTGCTTAAGGCTGGTATGTCAAATACTGATTTATAATTATTAAAGTTAATTTATAATATTTTCCCAACACAGGCTTGTTAAGTCATTATGAAGTTTAGTCCAAAAGATCATAATTAAAATGAACATCAGTTTTACCAGCTATCAAAATATTTTGATGCTACAAAATACTGCCAAATGTTTCTTCACTAATTCCTTCCCGAAGCACATGTGGTATGTCTTTTGTAAGTATCTTCCCATTGATCAAGTCAGCAAAATCACAAGCTTAAGAGTTCTGAAATAACAGTAAGATCTTTATCAGAAATATTTTCTTAGCACATAAGCTATTGGACAGATTTGCCATGAAACTCAAAACCCACCCAAACAAAAATTGCTACATTCTTGTACTTCACATGCAGTCTTGCCAGGGTTACCAGCAATTTTCAAGAGACTTTTTACATAGATTGTCTATTTAAGCTCAGCAGCGGCAATTACACATGGTTAGAGTCCCAGAACTGTAAGCACTGTCCCTACAAATTCTGTGCAAAATAAGACAGGATGAAAAAGTGCCAGCAAAACCCCCCTGAAACATCACGTGAGTGCAAGAGGAAAACTTTACGGAAACAGCATTGCCGAAACAGAGGACAAAATTCCTTAGAAGCTAATATAAGATCATACATTCATTTACAGGTGTTCCAAAGTACAGTTCATCTGAATTAATTTTGATTTTATTTCTAACACATACACTGTAAAAAAGTGTAGAAAAACTCTATTATTTTTTTGATTATTTAGTTTGGCATGTTCCTATCTTGCACATCTAATAAGACAAAAATATATCTTGTCCTAAAGATTCTCCTACCACTAGTAACATCCAAATATTGCTGCTAGAGGTTCAAGTAAGTTTTAAATTTTGCCATTCTTTTATTAACTTTCCAAATATTAACAAACAAGTTTCATTTTTCTTCAAATTAATACTCCACTTCTAAGGCATTGTCAGGAAGCACAAAAATTGCATTTATATTCTCGGTATCTAGTATACACTAATTTTTCACATGACTAACGTACATATTGTAATCATCTCAATAACTGTTATAAGGCACATAGGGTTTACAAAGGTCCATATATCACTACAATGAACAAGTAAACACATTCAGGGACCATTAGTTATTGATTTATTTGCAATTATCCTGCACAGATGCTGTCCGTATTACTCCCCTTTGCATTTAATCACACTGACTCAGTCTCAGGACAGGTAGTAACCATTATTCCAAGCTCCACATGATGATAAATAACAAAAACAAAGCTGTAAGAGTACTTTGACATGCAGGTACAAAGCACTCAACTTACCAATACTGGAGAGTAATGGATGCTTTATAATAAAAAGCTAATTAATTGATTACTATGGTTGTTAGCAGTAAATACTATATCAAATAGTGATAATGCTGATTTTCTATCGCTAACCCAGCATAAATATTTTCGGCACTGCAGGAAGTGGATACTACAGAACATGTGAGTGAGGTACTGCCAGACTGACTTCACAAACATGCCAGCAGTGAAACTGAAACTGCTAAAAACTGCCTTAAGGTGCAAGGAAGTCCGTCTGTTCTAAATTCATCAAAACACAGATTATAAAGCCAGACCAGACAATGTCTGTATTTGATTTTGAACCACATAAAACCCAGGCCATTGCACTTTCTTGAATTAATTTCTACTTGACCTAGATATAGCTTAAAAAAAACCCTATTATTTGAAAATTAACAGGTTTTTTCAAGACTGAAGAATTTACTGTAACTGCCAGTACATTTGTGAAATGCCTAACTATATTCTCTGTTAAAAAGCAACGCTTTATTTCTAACCCAGAATGTCCTTAGATTCCATTTTCATCTACTAAATCCTATTCTACTTTTCTCTGCTAAGTAAACAGTCCTATCAAGAATATATTTTGTTCCCTTTGTCACAGTCAATGATGAACTCCTCCTCAATTAAACTCGATGTAGATGAAGACATCCCTGCTCATTGCAAGGGGGCTGGACTAGATGACCTTTAAAGGTCCCTCCCAACCCACACTATTCTATGAATCTATGAACTTTAACAGACTTTGTAGTAAAAAAGCAGATTTTTATTTTAATTAGTTTACCAAGTGATACAGACTTCCCTTCCTCATTTACCTGGTCTCTTCATGAAATAAGACCTCTCCAGTGTGTCATCTGTTAATTTTATCAGTAGCTCTGAATCAAATCCTAATCAGATTTTTGAGATTCTTTTTTTCCAAGTCACATACAAAAATGCTAAATAGATTATGAGAAAAAAAAAATCTCTGAAAACATTTGATGATTCTCCATTTAAGGCTTCATATCAGACTCTACCATATTAGTAACATTATTTATGTTGATTTTGTACAATTGCCTACTGTGGATAAATCTATCTTCTACAATCACAGGATAATTTGTATAATATTAGTAGTATTCATATACACTTTTCAGTTCTCTATATTATTCTAGTCCTCAGTTTCATGACTCACTTTTTACATCTTAAAGATAGTTTTGGAAGTATCCACAGATTGCTGGCACAATCTCACTGAGACAATTTCTTGGTACAGAAGGAGATGAAAGAATGGAATCAGTTTATTACCACCTGACTCCTAAGTTACAAAATTGAAAGATTGAGCTTTCATGTGGGATATAAAAAACTGCAAGATTTTATTCAATTCTTGAAACCTAGTCCATGTACTCTCAACAAAAAGATAATTTGTTTATGTGGCTTAGGACAGATGGCACGGGGACCTAAAATGAGTTTTACTCTGAAAAACAGCAGTGGTTTACCCAATAGATCTGTTCTTTTTTTGTATTCAAAATCATGTATCCTTAGTAAGAATGCAAGTAAGAGTTTGTATTGCTATTTATTACCATTAGCCCTTCAAAACCAACTCAATTTTGAAATGGAACTCGATTCTATTTGTCTTTTTTTGTCTCCTGCTTCAAAGCGTAGAATACCCTTTCATATGCAGCAGCTTTCTGTTCCATCCACTCTGACAAAGTCAGTGAGAATATCTGAAACCAATTCTCCTCAATGCTCATCCACAGACAGATTCAAGACAACTTGCAATTTCATTCTAAATCTAGGCACTTGGCCACTGCCTTAACAGTTTCAAAACTTTTATTGGATATGTCAGATTTCATTCATCAGTAGCTACAGCACAGGATGAGTATGAAGAACGTGGGCATTAGCTTTATTAATTTTTAAGGGTGCTATATATCAATATATCTCTGTGGGCTCAGAGAGTAATGCTACAGCCAGTTATGAGACACAAGTGGGTAAAACCCCGCAGAATTCACTGAACACAGTTTTGAGCCTAATGCTTAAAGACACAATACCAGAAATCTACAACGGAGAGAGAGATAAAACCCAACACTAGCCAGAAAAATTAAAAGTTTATCTGATCACAGGTTGCACCAGCCTGTTCTAATTCACAGAACATTTTTAGAGAGAAATTCTGGATAAAGAAAAGTTTAGAAAAACTAAAAAGACAGTCTAGATGTAAGGGAAGGAAGACACTAGTGGGAAGAAACAGGCTGAGAAGTGGACACTCCAAAGAATTCTGCCTTAAGGCATACAGAACCTAGCAGCATACAAAATTAGTTTAGAGAAAAATAAAATAAATAAATTGTGCAAACATGGCATATCTCCCAGCTTTTTAGGAAAGGACCCTCCTTTCATGTTATTTTGGATAACTATCCTTGTATCTTAAACTATTACCTTTGTTTCCTCCATCTACTCCCCTAGCAAAAGCTGCTTCTTGTAACTTTCCCAATTCTTGAGAATCTACAGTGGTTCAAACTCTCCCTTGAGCCCTGGTTCACTAGTCATAAAATTATGTCTAACTGCCCTTTGAATATGCCTGAGCAGGTATGACTCTCCCTTATCCACAGTAATAACCCATACAAAAATGTAATTAATCAATTCTAAATCTGAATTTTGCTCCCACTTGTATTATGAAATAACTTGTTTTAGTAAAAGTCCACCTTCTACCTCATCCTCTTGGCATATTTCTCTAGGTATCTTTCTTCTAGGCATCTCATCTCTTTTAGTAAAAGCTTTAGGACAGTAAGCCACCTTAACACATTCCTCTTTCCAGTAAACCCAAGTGGATAGGAGTAGGCAAATTAGATTGCTTTTGCCAATATTCTACCTGTATCAGAAGTTCTCTCTCATTCTCTGTTGATTTCACAATATAAAAATTCCACTACATCTCTCCACATACAAATGTAACTAGCTTTTTGCCTTTTGTTTTTCCCCCTGTGTTTTGGATTTAGTATGAGAATAATGCTGATAATACATTGATGTTTTAGCGGTTGCTAAGTAGTGTTTATACAAGTCAAAGACTTCTCAGCTTCCCCTGCCCTGCCTGCAAGAAGGCACAGCGGGGACAGCTGACCCAGACTGGCCAAAGGGCTATTCCATACCATATGATGTCATGCTCAGTATATAAAACTGAAGGGGGAAGAAGGAAGGGAGGCATGTTCAGAGTGATGGCGCTTGTCTTCCCAAGTAACCGTTATGTGTGATGGAGCCCTGCTTTCCTGGAGATGACTGACCACCTGCCTGCTGATGGGAAGTAGTGAATGAATTCCTTGTCTTGCTTTGCTTGCGCGGCTTTTGCTTTACCTATTAAACTGTCTTTATCCCAACCCGCGAGTTTTCTCACCTTTCCGATGCTCTCTCCCATCCCACCGGGGGGAGTGAGCGAGCAGCTGTGTGGTGCTTAGTTGCCAGCTGGGGTTAAACCACAACACATTCTTACCAACTTTTCACTCTAGTACTCTTCTAGCTTCCATGTACTCCTAGGTACTTATATGGTATGTGCAAAACAATGTGGAACAGAATTAATCCAGTTATACAGACAGAGAGAGACTTGCACTGTGACCTTTCCCATTTTAAGTGCTATTCCAATTGGCATGTATTTCGAAGTGTTCTTACAGCAAAAACACCACCATAAACTACAGGAGTAGTTTCAGCAAAATAGCATTTCTGGAAAATGCCTTTTGGATCTGGGTGTAAAATCTATTTCTGCTGGCAGGTCTTCTTCAGTTTCTCATTCCTGAGTACATGATTGCAAACGTCCACTTCTTGATATTCAAGCAAACAGAATTATTACAGCTCCCTTTCCATCTGCAACACAAGATTCACCATCGCCTCTTCTCCTCCGTGCTTCCCCAAGCTCACATTAATTTCTGCATTACGTTACAAATTGCCTTTTTATTTCAAACTCCCCAAAGATCCAGTCATCTTACTCATAGAGCTGCCTTGGCTTCCTCACCTGTCATTTAATTCTTTTATCTTTCATTTCTACCCTCAGCTGTCACACCAACCCCTTAAATCGTTTCATTTTTTGTTGTGCTTCTGCCTTCAATCTGCAGGCACTGAAGGCAATATTTGGCAAGGGCTTTCACACAGTAACACTGGAAAAAAACCAACACAATTTTTACTCAAAGGAACTGCAGTTACTAAAGGCATTTAATATGTTTTTAAAGATCTTTTCTATGTGATCACAGCCATTGCTGCACATCAGAAGAGGCCTGTAATGTTTCAGCCATAAAGTGTAACTCTGGACCCACTTCGTATTTGCCCTGAAGGAAATCCTAATAAAGTCTCCAACTTCCAGCCCCTAACTGATGAAAAATTCTGTAATACTCTGCCTCCAGATCAGACTCAGAAATTTACTGGAATCACACTGGCAATTTTTTAGCTATTATAGAGATTTTTTTGTGCTATGGAGAAAAACAAAGGACACATTCAGGACTGCAGTTCAACTACATAAAGTAATGCTCACTAAAACATAACAAACAACATTCCTCTCTCAATTTCTATCGTTCCCACAATTGAAGGCATAAGGAGTTGAAAAAAACTCATGTTAAATATATACAGGTGATGAATTTCAATAAAAAGATTATAGCATCTCTGATTCTGTTCTCTCAGGATTATCTTCAGACCAATAGCTTCTTAAAACAATATTTTATTTATTCAGAACAAAAACATTTAAAAGAAAACACATTTTAAAATTAAGAAACATCTTATAAAAACACCTACTCTACATTCAATTATCAATATACCATGCAGAAAGACTACAAGTCTAAAATACTTCTGGTCTTTTCATTGGTGCCAAGTCTCCTACTGAAAGTCTGACACATTACTGCACTGAGGGTACCCGCTACAGAAATTCAAGTTTTTTGATGCCTCATCTTTTCAGTCAGGTCATAGTACTCTCTTTTCCTTCTTGCTAGTAAAGTGAAAGTTCAACTTGATTCCTGAAGTATTTCAGTATTGCCATCAATGTCTAGTATACACAGCAATGACAACTTCTATAGGAAAAGCCTTCTATGGCATACAACCACATTTTCATGAAAAGAGGAAGAAAAAATATGCTACAAGAGCATAATTAAAACAGGTTACATAATCACGTTTGAGAAGCAGGATCCTAACTCCACTTCCATGTCTAAATTAAGCTATGTGAGATTTTTTCATCCAAGGTTTTACTGCTAGTACAAGCTCACACTATTTGTGTGTGCCTGTGATCTTAATCACATTTTTTGGAGGCTTCTATCAAATTAATGAGTACATTCTCTCAAAAATTTCCTTTTCTGACTCAGAATCTAAAAAGAATGTAAAGAGCAAAGCAGAAGAAAAATTATCATCACAGAAACTCAAGAGAGTAACACTTTAAAATTTCAGATATTTATCTTTTTCATTTAAGGCTTAAAAATTTTAAGTTATGATACTGCGTAAAGACCATGGGGATAAAACAGCACAGAATTACCTGGATATTCCTCGGGGGGGGAGGGAAGGGGGGGCGAGGGCAGGAGGAAGAAACACCCACAAAAAGCAGCCTTCGAAGTAACAGCTGAGAGCAGCAGTTCAAATACCTACAGAAAAGACACTGAACAGAAGGTCTTACTATATAACCAATATGTTTTTTGCACTGGTATAAGGTTGCCATATTTGTAGCTTGCATACACACTTCAATAGAAAGGTAAAAATGCAATGATTCATACAGCAGTAAGTCTTTATCATAACACTAGAATTTCAGCTTTCTCAAAACAAAAAAACCCACCAAACAAGACATGCCTCACTGTAATTATTTGAATAGGACCAGACAGAACTGTTAAACATGTAACATTCAGAAGAAAATTGTAGAAGAAACATACAGGTATGACGTCCCCTTTACAACTAGACAAACTCTCACCATTGGTTCAATTAGCTTACACATTCCTCAACAACTTCAGCAGAGTTCTGTCTCAGATGTAGAAAGGCTGTTAGGATTCTGTAAGAATCATCACAAACTTGAAATTCCCCCCCAGAAACTGTCACCTACTATACAGTGAATAGGAAACAAAAACGAGAGTTCATCTAACATCCTAATGTAACAGCTATCAGCCACAGAGATGATCCTGTGCCCTCACACATGCTAATGCAGCTTCACCTTCCCTTGCACTGAATAGAAGCATAGAATCATAGAATCGTTTAGGTTGGAAAAGACCTTTAAGATCATCAAGTCCAACTGTTAACCTATTATTACTTTGAGCCCACGGTGATCCTGTTCACCTAACTAAACTGGCAGAAACAACCACCACCAGAAAAACAGATTCTTCTCTGCAAAGGATGAAAGAAGGGAGAAAATAGGGGCATAAAGTTGGAACCTTGCCAGTGGTGACAAGCCATTAGATCTGTTCAACTGATTATTAAGATACTAGATTACCAGAAAATTAACCTTCGCAGTACATTATATGATGACAGCTGAGTTTAAACAGAAGCTGGATATTTAACTCTCTTTAGCATGCTTAGAAAGTTTATTAGACAATAATATCAACCCAATCTCAGCATATAAGCCTCAAATTCTCAAAAGCATTTAGGCATCCACTCCTACTAACTTCAATGATAGGGAACCCGAACACCTTTGAAGAGCTTTAGATACTAATTGCTGCTAAACATATAGATGCTATTTTGAGAAGAAAAACTGAAAACCTTAAAACCCATTGGTAAATGGCTTACATGTATTGGGTGTGCAGCTAAAGTATATTAAGATGATATAAACTAGAAGCAGAGCAACCTCTCTTTCGTAAAATGCAGGCACATACTTGTGTAGCTAACAATAGCCAAATTAGAGCCAATGCAGACTCACCAAAAAGATAGCGCTAATAAACTCCAATCTCAGCTGTGTCGTTAATATATTGACTAGAACAATCCAATGACATACTAAAATGATATTCAACTACTTTTGGCTGGGAAGAGAAACAAAAAGGTTACCCTTTTCTTGTTTTCTCCTATTACTTTTATTACAGTAACTTACTTCTGCAAAGAAATTAATGATGAATGAATTCAATTAGTAAAAAGATTTTTCAAAGTAATAAAAACAGGATTTGTAATATTAGGAACAATATTTATAGCGCCAAATCTCCAATTTAAAAGCTTTCCTGACATTTATAAATTATTTAAGAAAACAAACTTTTTATTGCAAAGAAACAGAAAAGGATTGTTTCAAAAGGTATAAAATTTAAGACAGTCTAAAGCATCACTGAGTAGCTGATATAGCTGAATAAGAATAACCTCCTGCACAGGTGTTGGCACATTCTGCCTAAGCTCCTAACCACAGCTTTGGCACACACAGCCTGTTTTACTGCCACTGAGGCTGTCTACTCATACAGATTACCAAATGGTGGCTAGAAGCTTACTGTGTGTATCCTGACGAAAGTGGAAATAAACTACACACTGATTGTAAAGAGCTCTTTGCTATGATTCTCAGACCAAAAATCAGTTAACTTAGCACCAAGGTTAAGAATATATGTGAGTATATTAGTTTGTTTGGTTGTGTTTTTACAAAGAATACAGGAGTTATGGAATACAACACAGGGCACATCCAATTAACCTTAAATGCATTCCAAATATTGTCAGCCTTCCCCTCTCGTTCTTTTTGTTTACACAGTTTCTAAAATACTTAATTAGTACATAATAGACTGTCTTCCATTGAAATAAAACAAAACTCTACAAATAAATAATAGTGCCAACAAATAGTGCCTTCCAGCTCCTCTTCATTGTTATTTCCAAAACTATTTTAATCCTGTGTAGATTTTTGAGATCAAAGTAAGGCTATACACACTGGTTGTTCAAAGCTTTGGTGGCAGGCAAAAATTGGCCATGAACTATTACTTTGCAAAACAGAAGAGAAGCTGGAGACACAAGATCAGAACAGGGCAAGTTTAGTCAACAACAGAGAACAGGAGCAGCACAAGACAAAGCTGCCAAAGCCTCATATCCTGGAACTCAAGAGAACATCTCTTTCAAATTACTACTATGGTTGGACAAAAACAATCATTTAACAACTGACTGTATATCAGAAATTCCAAGTACAATACACTCAAAATGAGGATTTTTTTTTCCCCCCTGAAGGATAATCTTTAAAAGTAAAGAGATTAAATAGGAGCTACCTATCTATGTAATAATGCAAAACCAAGGACAATATCTTCATGTTAACCAATCCTGTCACCTATGCCGAAAGACATAATTGGGGTATTTTCGTTAACTATTACATTAACATGGATGTGTGCTGCTCTTTCTAATTATTTTATCTGCTGGGTCCAAGCCAGGGCATGTACACCATATAGCATAGCAACAATTTTTGCACAAAATGTGAAGAAGGAGGCTTGTGAATTTCGTTACTATTATGAGCGTCCTTTTACATACATTTTCTTAGGCTATGGGCATGAAAAATGTATATATAAACAGCTGAGACCAATGTCACAGCTACATGCATCGTTCCTAAATTAGCTACAAGAGCTAAGTATTCTAAAAATTTTTAAAAATAATAGTCAATATACATCAGGAGTGTGGAAATACAGCATACACAAAGAATTCTCACATTAACAAATACCACTGGTACACGTGACTAAATCTTTAAAAACACTATGTATAGTGATTTTTTTCCTTGTTTATTTGTTTTTTTACTTCTAACCTATAAAAATTTGTGGAAATCGCTGTTAACATTTAAATCACAGCAATCTCAGTTTTTGCTGTATTGCTTCCAGAGAACAATTTCTTTACAGGTGCTACAGAAACATTGGGTAGGTTTGCTGTCTACCAGGAGTGAAGCATTCCTGCAAAAATAAAAGCAGCATCAGATGTGTAGTAAATTAAATGTCTGATTGGCTGATTTGCTTTGGATGATTTACAATATATAGCACATTATCTCAACTGTATGCACACAAGATGATAAAAACCTGTAAACATAAATACAGAAAAATGTTACAAAGTATACAAGAAATGTAAACTGAAACCAACAGCTGAGTACTATGGTAATATTGCAATCACTTCAGCATGTTTTGGCCTGTGTTTTGAGTAACAGAATTCTATACTAGACTTTCAAACTTGCGTAAATAACTAATTCAGCACCTTAGTTGAAGTATTAAAGTATTTACAAAGAGATCAGAAGTAGGAAAGAGAATGGTAGCTGTTAGGGAGAAGAAAGGAGGACTGAAAAGAAACAGGAAAAAAGTATTCTTTCAGATGAGATGTGAAACCACTTGAGCACAAAAAATACATTGTGCTTCTTCCCCAAAGACAAAGCTCAGCAATCATGGCTAAACTCCGCAGGAAGACATTACACTGCACTAATATAAAAACAGTTACTTTTGCAATCCAATACGAAAACATTCTTAATGTGTCCACGAAAGTGTCTCCTGTTGTAGAGTGTACGCTGTTTAACAGTTGTGCTTTACACAAGTGGTTGCATTTAGCAGCAGCAGATTTGATCCACCTTTATTGTCTAAACATCACTCTGAAATTATTTCTGTTCCACTGGCATAAAATCCCACCTGTATATACATCATTACAGGTTAGTTTCCAGCAGAAATCCTTCCCCAAGGAACCTTTCCTCAGGAAAGCAAAACCCTTACTTGACAGAAGTGAAGGTGTTACCATTTGACAATTGTTCAGTGATCTGTATAAAGTGAGCTGGTGTTAAGGACAAAGAAAGTATGAACGGGGGTGGAGGGCAGCAACCTCAAAGGATCTCAGACAACACAGAAAGGCCAACAATAGCTTCTCTCCATCCCCGTCATGTTTCTCCTGAAGACTAAGGAGATTATAAATTTTCAGTACTCTGTCAGACCTCAGTCTCCCTGCTGACAGAGATTTCACTTTGCTTATTGCATGTAAGAGAAAATAAGATCAGCAAATCCATGACTATGTAACAACTAGTTTTAATCGTGATCAAACCTGTCAGGCCTAGATTTGAACTGGAAATCCAATTATGAAAAGTCCTGTGACCCATTAACGTTATCTTCATAGTATGTGACACTCCAAAGAAAAATAATTACATTTTCTGGGGGAAATAGTCTGATTAATTCATAAACTGTTTGGAATACAGCCTTAGCATTTTATTTCATTTCATTGTATTTAAACAAAAACAATTAGACTTTACTTTCTACTCCCAGAAGTGCTGTTTGAATATACAAGACAATCCTGAACATGACGAGCAGTGCATGTTCCTGACAGAGTACTTATGGCACATTAGAGAGATTCGTTACCATGAAAACTAAATGCTGATGTTGAATTTCATCTTCCTTAAAGTGATGTTTACATATGCAAAGGCTTTGTTTAAATATTAGAAAAAAAGATTGAAACACCAAAATCCATAACTTAGTATAGAATAGTTTATTTAAAATATAAAACCACAGTTAGTGAGCACCTGAGCCCTTCCTTCCAGATTTGAGGGCTCTGAGCACTTATTTCTTATTTCAATCACACTTCAGTAATTTGAAAGGGATCAAGTTTTATGCATGAGTAAGTTAAGCTGAACTACATTAAAATGAAAAAACAAAAAACAATTAGTATTGTTAACTTTGGCCTCATTCAATCTACTTTTTTTGCATAAGTATATCATGCAGTAGTTCACATATTGCCCTTCCTTTTAACCACATCCCTGAACACCAAATGTAAGTTAACTGCTGAGTTTTATATTGCATATGTTTCTTCTGGAAGAATATTTCTTTAAAAATATAGTGGTGATTATTCCCCCAGTTCAAATACATTTACCATTCTGAACATTTTGACTTGCAATTGTATATCAATTACAATTAACTAATTAACATTTTATATGTATTTTATCAATACCCAAAAATACCAAACCAGATCATTGCTTTGTAAACTGAAACTATGTATGTAGGGTTCCAAATTTATTATATAACTCTTCCCACATCGTGCATTATAAAATTTTTCTTATGAAACTGACCTTAAATAACAGAAGAATTGTAATTGGAAATAGACTTCTGTGGAATTTAGTTTTTTCCCCTCACACACAAGAAAAATCCCTTCTTAAAAGGAATCAACATTTTTCAACTGTAACAAACTTTGCGTCAATAACATTGTAACCAAGGTACCCAAGCAAATGGTGCAAAAGCACACCATTCTCCTCCTTGACCCCTCCAAAATTCCCAAACGATTTCCAAGAGACATTTTAAGGTCTTGACACTTTAATTAAAGGGAAAACAAAAGATTATTCCAGAGTTAATGAAATTACTCAATTATGGTCTCAAATGCCAAACAATGCTGACATTACTGAGAGTTGTACAAGCATCATTCCGCCACCTGCTGTGTGTGCTTTGTATGGAGGTTCTTGTTCTGTTGTCAAGTTCCCTCTTAAATCATGCAAACTCAAATCTTATCATAAAGCCCAAAGTGAAGGAGGGAAAGCATTGCAGGAACTCCTGTGGTATAAAGGACAGCCTTATGCACAATGCAATTCCCAGCTCTCCCCATTTGACAAGACTGTCTCTCCTGAGGAAGACAGCAACGGCAACAGCTATCAACAAAAATAAAGAAAAAATATTTAAGTCTTTATATTTTTTTTATATTTATAGACATTCTTTATATTTTTTACATTTTCTCAGCAACATTCAAAGGTTTTTTCTTATATTAAATATAATTTCAGTAGGTCCCTTTTCCAGGAAATCGAAGCATTTGCATATAAAAAATTAGCAATTTTATTATCATCAGTTTTTGCAAATGATTATAGCAAGAGTGAGATTCACAGTCTCACAGAAGACAGACTATTATTCTAAAATCTGTCACTATTTACACTTAACTATAGAAATAAATATATGAATATGCAAAGCATATCTACAATTAGAATTAGGATCAAATGCATCTTACTTTCCAACATATTTCTGTGTGTGTTTTCAGTCTCAGGGGCCTCTTATTTTATTATTCTTAGCAGCATGTAATGACTTAACATAAACAATGTTCTTTAGCACACAGAAACACTTTGGATGCTCTGCAAGGTAATTTTATCAAGGACTAATGGCTTCAGATATCAAACAATCTATTTCTAGAAATGCACAGCTTTGGGTGTCTTGATTTAACAAAGTTGCAATGATGGATGGAAAATTATATCTATGTTGCCATTTATAAATTTTTCTTACAGACATATGAATATTTTTTTATAGAGAGCTTTATTTGTAGCTAACATTCTTAAACATTTTCTTATTTTCTCTAGATAGGTCTGCCATTAAAAACGCGTTTAGGAAAAGCCTAAAACTAAAGTCATCATCACATCAGCTATTACATACAGAATATCATACACAAATTAAAACGGATTTAATCTAAAAAAGTTTTTTCTTTTTACCATTTTCAAGTCTATAGAAGTTTTCTAAAAAAAAATTAAGTATTGACTAACAAAATACATAATTCTTTTAAATTAAATTCGATCAAAATCAAGTAAAGAACACTTTTTAGCTTACATCCAGTTAACCTGGGATCATATGCTTAACATTTGAGTCACAGAACATTAATTCCATAAGTAGAAGTAAAGAGGCATCATATTCTAAAGACACATATTCTTTGGTGCTTAACACCCACTATCGCCACAATAACACCGGCTCCCACTGTGTATCTGATGACAGTCCCACTGGACAAGAAGCTGCACATGCAGTACTTGTTCTAGAGCTACAGTCATGCTCATCAGTTCACAAATACACATTTGCTGGCTGGCATATCTTCTGAACACTCTCCCATCCACAGGCTCTAATGTGAGTCTTTCCCCTTTCCCCAGCCATCAAGCCTAACAGGAATTATAAAAACTTATTTTGATATTGCTATTCTTTAATACAAAGTTAGAAGTGGCCTGCTATTTTAGGGCAAGGCAGAAAGTTTCTTCCCTTAAATACAATTTTTTTGGGGAAATCAAACTAATGACAGCTAGACAGCTAAAGAGATCCTCTGCTGGTCAATTGGTACATCCCCTTTCCCAAGGGGACACTGCACCTATGTTATTCCTCATAAAAATGTGTCTATCCTATTCCAATAATACAAACTCCCTAGGCAATCTATTCCGGTGCTTCACAATATTTACTACCATAAATTTTGTTTAATACATAACCTGAATCTTATTGGATTTCTACTTTACTTCTTGTTCTAACAGGTTGTTTTGTTGGGTTTTGTTTTTCTTTTTTTAAACAGAATTCTTTTAGATTTTAAGGATGTATCCTGTCTCCCCTTAGTGTTCTTTTCTGTAGACCACGCAATTTCACTTTTCACCTTTTCTTTGACTGTTGTGTTTCATAGCCTTCTAATCATTCTTATTGCTTTATTGTAGAGCTGTGATCAAACCGAACACAATACTGCAGCCAAAGCTACATGCCAGCTGAACAAAGCAGGAAGAATATTCCACATCCTCCATACAATATTCCTGGTTTACACTGCAGTACGATGTTCAGCTATTCTGCAATATCATGTAATTGTTGACTCATGCTAAGCTTATTTTACACAAGAAACCCTAAAGCCTCTTCTAAATAAAAGCTATTTCATCAGCTGTTTCTTATCTTCTTGTTCTGTATTTGTACATTAGATCATTTTTTTAAAGGTAGAGTTTTGTACCTTTTCTTACATCACATGTTATTTCTTTAGATCAATTCTCCAATAGGTCAAGTTTTGAATTGTACTCCCGTCCTCAATTGTGCATGCAGTTCCACCCCCACCAAACCCAGTTCCCTTGGTCTGCAAGTTTACTCAGCGTATTTTGTTACACTTTGCAGATCATTAATGACAACATATCCCAGCAAAAGCCAGCAATATATCTGCAAATTTCCAATCTGTTTTCCATTAATTTAGGAAAGTTTCCATCAGGCCAGATTTCCACAGCTGCTAATAGGAATGATCTGTGAGACAGTATCCAAAGGTTTATTAAAAACATAAGAGCTCTTAGATCATAAGAATAAGATAAAGTTAAAACATTTACTGCTCCCTCTTCTGTCCATGAGACCTCTTATCCTGTTATAGATGCAATTTAGACTGGATTAAAACATTTTTTCCTTGCAAATCCATTTTCACTGTTACTTCTTTTCCTGGTTTCTTCCGGATGTTCAGTAAAATTTCATTTCTTCATTACAAGTTTCTTTGGGAATTTAAGTTACACTGTCTAGTCTATAATTTCTCAGCTTTTACTTTTTATCTCATTTGAAATACAGACATTGTATTTTCTTTTCCCTTCTCTAGACTGCGGTCTTATATCTTTGTAACTGGTATTAATTTTCTTAGCTATCTGCCTGGAGTTTTACTGTACCAGTGAAGGACTGTAGAAATAAGTATTCCCGGTATTATCTGTCGGTCATCTTCTCTCTATTGAATATCAAATCAGTGCTTTCTTAGTAACCTTACTACAAACACAAAATGATTGCCTCCTTCATTTATGACCCTTCCTAACTATTTTGGGACCTCCTCTTTCCAATTCTCTGTCCCAGTATGCCTGTGCTCATTTATATTCAAGCTCAATAATCTGATTAAGTAATCATTTGGTTTTAGCTTCCCTTCTGTTTGAGAGCACAGAACCAGTAGTTCTTCTAAATTTTGTACGCTTTCTTCCATAGAACTGATGAGAAACTTGGGGTTTATACATGTATACATGTGACATTTCGACCCAAAGTCTTACTAATTACAAAAGCTTTTATGTTTGTATGATCATTGGATTTTACTTTTGTATTTTTTTTAACATATCATTGGCCATAATTTCAAAATCTGTTCCAAAGAAACAGATAATGTGTCAACTCCAGAAATGTCCAATGCACCTTTTGATAAAGTTTTACACCAAATAAAACTTCAGAAAATGAAATTGCATTGTAATACGTTATATGTGGAAACAGAATTCACTGAACATAAAGAAGCGGCAATCGCCCTGCTAATAACTAATAAAAGCAATCAAACATAGAATGTACTCTGTGAGGAACCTGAGAGAATAAAAATATAAAAATAGGAAAAGTATATTTCAACAGGATAATGAAAATCATATTGTCAAAGGTTCTCTACAAATTTTAATGACCTGTGAGTGCATTTTAATTAATTTAGATGTTTAAAGCCATACCCTATGCACATTCTTAACCTAAGAATATTTATGCTATTGATACTGGCTTATTAAGGGCTAGATATGTAAACAGTTTAGCCTAATTGCCTGTTACTGTATAGTTTAATTGAGTCTTGTAACAAAGATTTTAAGATCAGGAGAATACATTCTCTCAGAAAAATTCCAGTTGCTTTTTCACTGTTTCAGTAATAAACTTCATATCAACAGGACCTTAGGTTTTAAATTACATGTCAGCTTTTACGGGACATCACAGTAACAGAATATATGTCTGTCCTTGAAGTAAATGTTCTAGCTCAGCTATGAGTCATATTTGCATCTACTTAAAAGTAAGCACAGGCATTTGTTAGATCACTATTTAGCTACAAGACACAGAAAAGATTTTAAATCATTTTCATCACCATAGTTCACTCCTATGTAACTGTACAGTTAATACAAACATTTATAATTTTGTCTCAAGGATAAAATTTCACAACAATATATTTGCTTTTTACTGAAGATGTTATAATCCAAATGTCTAAATTTTAAAATTGGATAAACTGTTCACTCTGAATTTTTGCAAGCTTTACGTGCTCACTTACATTTACTGACAAGAGCTAAACAATACTTGACAGTGAATTTTACCTAGATTTCCCATACTTTGTTTTCTTTTTCTCTATTTTGTCACAAATGCACTGTTTGAATACATGATTTTTAATTTCCTTTATTTCTTCTATATATTCCTCACCTGAACTCCATGGAACTGACCAATTTATGCTCTGACTCTTACTTCCTTTGTGGGATAAAGAGAATTTAAATGAAGTGTAGTCTTAATCTGAATACGTGTAAGTCAATTTTACCCCTCTCAAAAAGAAAAACAAACCACATTTAAAGTGTTATTTTCATTATTTTAAATGAGAAGACGACTATTATTTATGGTACACTCTTCAATAAAGACATTGCCATGTTGAATCATTGTAAGAAAAAAATATAAGTCACATAAGACACAGCAGAATTTAAAAGATATTTTGATATAGGTCAAAGGAGATGAGGCACCACACAGAAGTTTGATTCCAAATATCATATAAAATGATCTAAGGAAGGCAAGGCACTCATTTATACCGAATCGTTTTGACTGGAACAAATAATCAGACAACTAAAATGTTGAGTAAAAATACACTATTTAAAAAAAAAAAATCACTCAGATTAGAACTGTAGTTCAATAAATGTGCACTACAGGACAGAGTTCTGTGAGTATCTTTGTTTTAAACACAATTTTAACTCACCCCTTCACCCTCTACAGACTCATCATTCCCTCTGCCATTTATTTCTAACAGCCTAAAAAATAAGACAATTCACATGTACCTAAGGTAGTATCCCTTTGTTAGGGGAAAGGAAATATTTAAAAATAATAGATCTAGGAAATTTGAAGTGGAAAAAAAGAGGTATTGTTCCATTGTTGGAAGAGATGTTAGTCTCACACCTAAAGTTTTAGAATATTGCTTAGCCATGGTAAAATCTAATACATTCAAACACACCCATATTTTCTGATGTCTTAGTTCTGGAGCTACTCCAGTTTTCTAATCCATTGATTAAATAAAGACATCAGGGCCTCTGGTAGGACTCATTTGGGAAACATAAGACCTGCAGAAACACAGATGCTTGCCAGAACCAGTCAACCAACAGTGCTCATGAATTTCAAAGAACAAGAAAGAGCCAGACAGGCGTACTACCTGTGTAGAGTTTATATATTCTGGGGGTGAAGCATAGCTCCACTGAAGTTTACTATAAAAATCCTGATGACTTCAGTAGCAACAGGAGCAAAAAATAAGTTTTCATAAGCCAAGAAATACTCACCTGTTCACAACTCAAAATGAAAAGAAGAGATACCTATAAGAGACTAAAATGGAATTTGCTAACCACTGAATGAAGAACCAGGAAAGTAGAGATGGACTGACTGGCAGGTGCCTCAGGAATACTCAGATACTAATAGGTGGGGAGACAGTACAGAGAATTATTTCCAATACGTGGTAAGAAGTGTTTCAGAAAGCAACAGAATATAGATTTTTTTTTTTATTTGGAGGTTCAGGAGAATGAAAAGGGATGAAAACAAAATACTATGTTTGTCAGAGGAGAGGTGCACTGCCAGTGCCAGACAGTAAAAATGCCCTTGCAAAAACAGATAAGAAACATACAAAAAATAATTCACCATGGACATATTCTTTGTGGAGACAGGGAAAGGAAAGACTGAAGCTGATTTCAACTACATAAATGTAAACTAAAGCTTTTTTCCCTTCTCAAAACCAGTTTAAACACTAACTGAGGTTCTCAAACAAAAATAGGCCAGCGTAACAGTTTTAAGAGCTAAAGAAATTTTAGATATTAGAATGTTTACCATAATTTGGAAAAATAAAAAGCACTGTTATATAGTCCCAAAATGCAACCTCAATAAACAGACCAAGTAGAATAAAGTAAACAAATTCCTTTCAACAATAAAAAAAATCTCAATCAGGAATTAATTCTGATTTTGCACAACTTCCAAACTGAAGCAGCAACACGCCTTTGGTATACTCAAGTTTAGAAACTTTCATTGGCTACTAAGAAATCACCCTTATTGCCCTTAGTCTCCCAGATGTTATACCTTTTAGACCCAGCTGAAACAGGTTGAAATGCTTGAAAAGTTTGCAAGCACTACATAACAGGTCAGGACTTCTCCAGTTACAAAAGAAACATAACAGAGCAACAAGCATTTAGAGTCAGTGCTCTTCCTCTGCAGGGTGATTACATCAGACTCTTGATAAGTAGCTTGCTAGCTTCAACTAATCAAAGTTCCTATTATTCCCTGAAAAATTAGTTGCAACAGAAACTCATATTAAAAATAAAACCCCTGTTACCTACCTGTCCTATTTACTTTTACTAAACTTTTCTCACTACATGACAGACTTCTTTCAGTTGTGTTGGACAAGTGTTTTTCACCACAGCTTAGTAAAAGTTTTAAGTGTACTTTGGATTAGATACTGAGCAACTGCAAAGAATGCTGCATACCTTTGGGTCTCTCTTGCCTATCTTCTTCTCTGCATCTTTGACTGGATCATATGAAGAGCTTTCAGCATCAAGGATTTTTTGCTGCCTGGCTTCCTGAAGAGCTTTCTCAGTGGGACGTTTCAACCCTTTCTTCCTTTGACATTCGTGGCCTGCTATAAAATAAAACCAACATAAATATAATCAGAATGCATTTTTTACTTACTATTCTGGAAGATATCTCTTTACGTAATATTAGCCAGACAGGTGACATTCTAAAAGAAACATGACTTTAAATAAAAACATATGCAGGTTACTGTGCCATCCATATAAAGTATTCCAAGACTACATATAACTCTGCTCCACAAATTGTTTTGGTGTGATCTATTTCAGCTCACCTAATGGTACCCTAGATTTTGCCCCCAAAACACAGCAATGATGTTGAATCTTGCAGTAGAGAGTCACAGTAAAATGGATGCAACTCTTCATTTCCCTCAGAGCCAAAAGAAACATCATCTCACTGCATCCTATCCAATATCTACCACCAATGCATTATTCTGATTTACAGTCTGCATTCCCTTTTGCTTCCCCACACTTCCTCCCAACCCACCTTTCAAACAAGGAATTACTTATGAATAGGTAACTCAAAGAAATCCTAAGCAGGTAGCATAGCTGTAAATCATCAGAATAGGCTGAAAGCAATATGAGGAACATGTGGACTATTGTACAATGCATCTGCCATGACCTGGCAGAAAGGATACTATTCCCTGACAGTCTTCATATTGGCAGCTCACACATATCCGAATACAGTCTCGTGATCCCTGTATCTTGCTGCAATGCTCTGTAGTACATACATGGATCTACAGGAAAGAGAATGGAATACTAAATTCCAACAGGATTTGGGCACTTACATCCCTCCAGTTCTCTGAAAAAATCTCAGATTGAAAAATACATTATACAGCTAAAATCCAGACTGAAACAAATGTACTTCACACTACGCATTTCTAAATGCTTGCTCTTGTAAAATAGTTTTATTAAGACCTTGACACCCAAATGAAAACTTTCTGACATATTAAAGTGGAAAATACCCCACCCTCTCCACTCCTGAGGCAAAAAAAAAGCAGATCAAGCAAACACAAAACCTTCCTATATACCCAACCTGAGTAAAACCATAACTGATAAAAAGAACTGTGCCCAGTCTAACAAAATGTCTGTATTCTCACTGCTTTAAAAATTAAAGTACTGTCACAAATATCCTGAATAATAACTTTCTCTGAGGAACAATATACTGCAAAATTGGTTTATATGTCAAACACTTTCTACTCACTCAGTAACTGCTACCCACTAGCATGTTGCTCATGGCACATTTGGTTTGTTGGTGCTTTTGAAATACACATACTAATAAAGCAGAGTTATGACAGTTGAAGGCCTTAAAAAGTCAGTAACCATTAAAAAAAAGACAGAAAAAAATTCTAAAGAACTCTTGCAATTGCACTAAGATGTCAACAGCTTGTGTTTACAGATTTTCTATTCTGATTGCATTGTAGATGGAATGGGGACAACCAGGTTTTAGTACTTTAACTGGTACATTTTAAATTTCTTTTTGCATGACCTTCTAACAGCAATTACATCAGATCAAGAAAAGGAAAAGCACAGTTAACAGGCTTAGCAATGAGTTAATTCAACCATGAGTAAAGAAACTCATTGAGTTGAACTTTTGAATATAATTGGGTAATAAATAAGCAGCTGTTGTTTTTAGAAAATACAAGAAATGTACTGAGCAAGTAACAGTTTTATAACATGTTCTTAGGACCAGCTGTTATAGCAGCGTTCACTTAGGTTTATAAGCAAACCACAATCGACATTGCTTAATTCCTTCAGGCAAAAGTGGTCTTTTTTCAGAGCACCATTTAACACTGTGTCTTGATCCGTAAGTAAGGGTGCAAGTGCTCTGTTAATATACACCAATAACCTAAATTAAAAAATCAGTTATTTCTCTTTGATAATTAGATCCCTCTATGTATGAGCATGCTACCACATCAGGGAGGACCAGATTTAAAACAAAAATAAAAGCAGTTTTTAATGCAAATCTTCTTACACAAAACATTTAGTCCTTTTCAAAAATAATCTGAACTCAAAATGCAACTTTTCTTTCGGAGCTGGCTTCTGAGTGAGCCTAGCAGGGACAGAGAAACAGTCTACTAAATGACTGAGTCCTAATCCTAACTGTTAACTAGTTCCTCTCCAACTATTAAATGTCCTTCATATCAACTTTAAACAAGCAAGGTAAGTAAATATGGACTAAAAACTTAAACTTATAATAATTTTTAAGACACCTAAAGAAAACTTTCTTTTGAAGGATTTGTGTACAAAACACTGTTTGCAAAGCTAAACAGCAGTCTGGCAGTGGGACAGCAAAAAACCCTAGTAAATAAATTACATGCTCCATATTGGGGATGCTATCCTCTTCCATTGTTTGAAATGCATCAGGCTGAAAGCTGCTACATCAAATGCCTAAAGTCACAAGTCCAGAATAGTTGTCCTAAAATTAACATTAACTACTGTTAATCTTTTTTTTTTTCTTCCTAGCCACCAGACAGATATTTACAATGCAAACTCACTGTGAATACTACAAAGCTTCCCTTTGTTCTTCATTATGCACTACATGACACCCTCTAAAAAAACCCAAACAAAAACCAAACCCACAGCGGATTGGATGTGCACGACCTCATTGCCACTATTGAAAACCTCAAACACTTCAGCAAAACTAATTAAAAGCCACTCTTGGTGCCCTGTAGCCAAAGCCAGCATTCCAGGTGTTCTGCAGTCAAGTCAGGTTGTAGGACAGAAGCAGCATCAGGAGCAGTGACGGGCAATCTCCTGCTGCCGGGAAAAGCTATTCTCGTTCCTTCATGCTCTGCGCTGCAGTGGAAGCAGACAGCTGGCCAGAAAAGGCATCTTATCTTGATAAATGATAACTTGCCAATCTGAATGTTCAATAGCTTATAATTACAACATACCGATGTACTAACGCATAAAAGTCAGCCCTGAAGAGACAACAACTGAAAAAAATGCAGCTGTAGGTCTCCTTACAGCAGAGATTTGGAAGTCCAACAGCACTGGTTCCTTCCAAACAAAGAACTTAAATTTAGAGAAAAATGCAGCAAACATTTCTCCAGTATCTATGCACTGCTTGCTTCTCAAGGTTTTGATTATACAGTGCCATGAATAAGAATTCAAGAGGCAACAGAACATAACCATCTTTCAAGAGGTAGCAGAAAGTATCTGAATAAGAGACCATATAACCTACTGAGACCTCACTAAGTATGACCTACAGAGGGCAATAAAAATTATGCAGTATTAGAGGACAAAGCACTGGAAAGAAATGAACTGAAATATCGCTTAATTTATGATACACAGGGTATGAAGCAAATTAAGGCTTGTACAAGCACATGGGTGGCTGACGAGCTTAATAACTTGTGTTGGAGACTAAGTGATTTTTTTTTTTTTAATATTATTATTTATAAAGTGCTCCCCTGCTTGTCACTTTTTGGTATTATAAACTGCTCTCCAGATTTCTGGAGAATAAACAAGTACTGTGAACAGCCGGAGAGTGGTTTTTAGAATCGCTCGAAAAACAAATGAAAGTATGTGAAATATGAAAAATAGACAGATGGGGTATCTATACTGTAAAACACTAGTACAGGGGAAGAACCCACACTATATATCCTCAAGCCAAAGCATAATGAAAAGTCGAATGCTACATACCCTAAACTAACACAAAATAAAAAGCCTGTTCTCTACCTCCCTATCTGAAGTGGGATGAAAATGACCACTGTGCACTTTAGTGGGGCAGAGGTTTATACTTTTAGTTGTAACAAGATTTAAAGACTACAGCAGAGCATATCCAGTACATATAGCCACAGAAAGGTATTTTGGGGGCCTGAAATGTGCCTTGCTAAGGAGTACGATACTAATTCACACAAAAAAGGCATCAGAATCCAAAAACAGAAAGATAACTGTGACCACTGAAGAGGTTTGCTGCCAGTACTTCAGTATTCTACTGTATTAACACATCAGAAGTCTATCTTTACAGAAGTTATTAGTTTAGTAGCTGTTTGCTTCTATACAGAATTAAAATCATAGCTTAGTTTATACTGGGTAAGACTACAGAACCCTTCCAGGTTCTTCCAGAAATGAAAGCAGCTATGTTCTTAACTAAACAGTAGTTTAGAAAAGCAGCAGGGTGTGCTCCAAGGGACTCCTCAGCTATGGAAACCTCCCACTGCTTCATGGAAACCAAGACCTGAGCTAGGATGAGGGGCATCTTTCAGATAATTAGATCTCAGTCCAGTGCTCATAGCAATTCACAACAATTTAGGAGACCAACTGCTTCAACCTGCATTAGATAGAATTTGTAGGAAAAAATTAAACCAAATGTGCTATACTCATAATAGGCAGGCAGTAGCAAAGATCTGGAGGGTAGCTGAAATGTCTGCATTAATAGTAAATAAACCATCTTACAGGCCAAGGAAATACTTGCTATCTTCTTCACTCAACTACAAATAGAAAAAGAAAAAGAAGTTTATGTGGCTACTATTCTTCTTCTCAGCCTTGTCTTTTCTACAGGAATTTTATACAGTGGAAGTAACTCCATGAATGCGAATAATGAAGCTTGATTGTCAAAGGCTGGGGTAACTCAGTGGCTTTTTACCTGGGGTATATTACCAGTGAAAAAGGACATTTAGGCCTTTAAGACACTGGAAAAAAAAAACACAAAAAAGAAACAGATACAAAAACGTCCTAATTGCAACAAATGCTTCACCTGGAAGTTGTATAATATTTGATACCTGGTCACCTATGTGGCCAAGAAATTTGGGGTTCTCTAATGTCAAATAAACTGCAATCTGTGATTGGAGTTCTGCTCATGACTAAGGTAGGTGCAACATCCCCTTCTCATGTGAACACTCTTACCAAAGAGGGTAGAGCTCACCGCTCCCCTTTTTCATCATCTCATCTATTTTCAAGAGTCATTTAGAAATCTGGTTTATTTGAGACTTACCTCACTGTCAAATGTAGCTGAAATTGGAAAATAGGTTCAAAATTATTAGTGGGAGAGATGCTCACAAAGAATGTGATAGCATGGGCTTCATTTACTTAGGAAACCAGAGGTGCTAGGTTTTTTTCTGATGGAATTAGAAAAATTATTTAATAATTATGCATTTATTCAAAACACCAGAGAAGTAGTATGTTACCATACAGATAAAGATATTATCCCAGCACATATTATATAAACTTAGCAACCTCCCGTAAAAATGAGACATCCTAAAATAAGAGGCTGGATTTCATAACACCAGTATTTTCAAAACGCTTCCAGACCACCATATATACCTTCTTACAGTGAGCTGAAAGAGAGTCTTGTGTGAAAAAAGTATTAGTGGATAAAATAAAATCAGACAAAGTATATTTCTAGGACGAAGTCCTTCCATGGTTACTCACATATTCCATATTGCCATCAGCAGTCTCACTGTCCTTAGTGGATACATTTTAGAATAAATATTCAAATTATAAAATTGCTGCTCTCTCACCAAGACAGCTAATAAAATGTTTATAGTGAAAGTATTTTTGATTTACTGTTACACCAGATTTTGAAATGCATCACAACAACAAAAAACCCATAATCAGTCTGAGCTTGGTGATGGGAATATTTTACCTTTTGTCACAGGAATCTGAATAGCACATCCAGACTCTAAATTTTGTAATGTGGCTTGCAAACCTGTAACCTAATTTTAAAAAGAGGAGAGAACAAGAGGAGATAATATGAAAACATTGCTTTTGAACTGTCTGTTCACAACACACAGCATTTATGTCTGCCTATTTAAGTAATAAATTCCATCTATAATTTTTTAGTTTTCTGATTATTGCCTCTAAGTTATAAACATTACTCCTAATTTGAGATTTTGGAAAGGCCCAGTAAAACAATGCAATAAAATACAAGCCATCCAGAATCTCGAAGTATTTTTACAGCTTTATTATGCTTCGTACTCCTGATTCAGCAAAAGTATATACGGACAGTAACCTTTCTTTTTCTTGAGGACATTTTCTTTTACTTATTGAAATTTCAAACATATAATCCTCAGTATTTTAAAAGTAAGCCCTCAGGTGACCTGAGAAAAATTGGAGGCAGAGGAATGGAGGAAACAAGAGGTGAGGACTATTAGAAGAGAGTGCAAGCATGGTAAATTCCTTTCATGTTACCCACATATAATTGATGCTACTGCTGAAATGCGATGCATTTTGGGAGCTTATTTTTCTTTTTTTTTCCCCCTCCTCTTTTTTTGAACAAATAACCTGTTGGTTTAACATATGCAAGATAATTTTCTGTTCTTCATCCATCCTATCTGTGCTTATAGTAGTTCCTGCTAAAAGGGCAGAATATCATGTATAACAACCTACACATCAGATAAGATTATACGAGTAAAATACTACTCTGATTTCACTCACAAGACAGAAAAACTGTGTCTGATATTTTAACGTATTTTTTCCTAAACTAGTAGGTCATTCCCAGATGTATTTAGGAAAAAATAAAATAGTAAATAGTAATAAAGAAAGCTAAAATGAGACATTTAGATTTCTAAAGGCATAGATGGAAACATGAATCTGTGGGAATATCACACCTTTCCTCAAGTTGTTGACACTGAAAGTATAACAGGGTCTGCACATTGCTGACTTATGTGGAGCAGCATGGAGCAAGTACAGGCTGAGAACTACTACTTTGTGGGACTAAGTTTCACATACTTTCAATAATAACATTTCACCAAATAACATGAAACTCACTAAAATATTCTGCTTCAAACTATTGCATAAGTGAGTTGCTTTAACAGAAATATCCTATGTATTCACCAAAGTAAAAACCAAAAGCATTCCTTAAAGATTTGCAAGTTTTACCTGCCCAACTGCTCTGTCTCTCTCCAAACTAGTTAACATTTTCTGTCTCAGTGTATTCTGGTATTTTTCAGTCAACTGCTTCAGCACTGGTTCATATGATGCATAATGTGCCTTCAGCCTGTGAACAAGAAGAGGACAAATGATTCCTCAAAGATGAGTTAAATCAGAGATTTATGTCTGCGTAACTTTTTTCTTCCCCAAATAAGAGAATAAAAGTGCCAAAAGGTCAACAGAGAGGAGACAAAGGTATTGAGTACGTAACCACCCAACTGGAATACCACAAAAAAAAAAAACCACAAAAATAAGAAGTCAGATCAATAAGAGGCTTCATAGTTTGTTTAGTCATATCTTTTGAAACAATACACCCAGTTTTGACCTGTTCTTAATCCTTCATACACATATTGCACATTATTTTTTGTTAATTTCTGTTTTCTTGCAGATAGGTGATATTTCATTGGAAGAAAGAATTACAGTTATTCTCTACCAACTACGATCCTAATCTAGACAAAACAGTCATAATATGATCACTATTTCTTTCTTCACTGCACATTGCATTTAGAATACTTAACCACTTTAATTCTTCAGAACAACTAGAAGCTGGATATATAATCTCTCAAGAGAAACATAGGAGACTAAGCTTCAAAAATACTGCATTTTGCAAAAAGCTGACATGGAGGATAAGTCAGTGAATAGACGTCTCTTGCATTAGTATGTATGGATTTCAAGGTTAAAGATGCAGAACATATGGTTGCTATTACATGCATTTATCGACAACAATATTGACAAGCCAAAATTCTGTGACTTGTTTGGAGCTGCAGATGTTAGCCACTCCCCAATGTTATTTTAAAAAGAGTGCTGGCATAAACATGTGCAAAGAAGAGATTCTAAACTCAACTCTTCCACCTGGACCAGTGATCTTCAGATGGACAATATAAAAGTTCTACTCATGGAGGGAAAGAAGCACAACAGTTAATAGAAAACTTACAGAATTCCAGAATGACAAAATTATGGAATTAAATATTATAAAGTAAACTATTACAACTCAGTACCAATGGACTAGTTTGGGCTTATTTGCAACCAAAGCAACATAGCAAATTTCATATAGGAAGTTCAAGATGTAAAACGACAGAAAATACCATCTGTGGGAATCATGAATGCAAAGGTTCTGAACTCAGTGTGACACCAGTTACCCTTAAAGTGGACAAAGGATCTAAACCCAGAAATCACTACATATTTACAGAAAAAGATTTGGGTAAAAGAAAACCTCATTTATATTTTCAACTATGTATTTATTAATGCCACATCACACCATGGAAAATATAAAAAAATCATTGGAAATTGTTCAAGAGTCATGGCAGAATGGTCAGATGGAACTGCTATATACCAGGACACTAACTAAATGTAGCTAGCTTTACTTTAGCACTTTAAATTTCACAATGTTCTCTCATTACCAGGCAACAATTTAAGAAGTTACCTTTAATGTTACATGTATGATAATTAAAATCATTTTTTACCTTTTAATGTCACAAATAAGCCTGTTTTTCTCCTGGACCACTCGCTTATGATGCATTCGATGGAAGTCACGTTCTTTCTGCATTTTTAGGAAAGCCTCTTTTGCTTTGCTATACATAAACAGAAAATGTAAGAGAGAAGTATTAGTCTCCTCCTATTAATTGCTCATCAAGGTATGCTGAATACACATACAATTAAGATATGCACATGCCTACTGTATCCAATTTGGAAACTTTTGGTAGTACGCCCAGTGGTGGAGAACATGTACTTTCAAAGTCTTTTTCCTGCCAGCTGATGTACAAAACCATGGGTACTCTTCACCATTACCTTTCCTCAGTTCCTTTAGATCGAATCTGGATTCTGGCATTATAAAACTCAGACGGCAAACTTACTTTAAGAACAAGGGGTCTTGTGGAGGTACACATTCAAATTACAGGTGATTAGAAAACAATACTTTTGCTGTGGGTTTAAAAATCTACATGAAAATGTATTGCAATACTGATTGCCTAACATCTGCATCGTGTCTGGAGCCCAATATAATGGTACATGCTATAAGGACACACACAGAAGGATAACTATCCTTGCCTTGCAAATACATGCATTTAGAGAGCTTCTGGAAAAAAATTGTGCTTGAAAAATTCTAGGCTCTATTCAATCATGTTTGCAGCCTGTCCCCAAGCATCCCCCATACGTGACAGCAGGAAGGAAAAGGAATCCATTTCAAAATTAATTGCAAACATACTGATAACCTGTTATTCTCTAAGCACATTCTACACACAGCCATGGGACACCTTGAGATACTCTGATCCATAAACATAAAAGAAAATAGTCTGTATATATTCCGTATATTTTCTCCTTGCCTTTACTGATATGGGTTTGGCAGGAAAGATTAGTAGATGAATTGTTTAATTGCAAACGAAGCTTGAAATTACCTTGCACAGAAATTAGATATTTGGTCTTTGCAAAAATAAAGCTCATTTCCTCTCCAACAGGAGTGAAGAGTTATGAAAACCACTATAACAGTGGAGTATGCCAAAATCACAGTCCAGGAAGAAGACCCGTAACTGCCAGTGCATTATATTTAATTGTACAAATAATTCATATTTACTATATATGCATTTGCTATATTTATTACCTATACAAACTACCATATTATATGTGTACATGTACATGTGAATTGTTGCTTGTAGCAGGAACAGTTAGAAAGACATGAAGAAGAGCACAGTGAATTAATGCCACTGTATACCAGTCAAAGCTGAGAAAAAGCTGGCAGGGAAATGAAAATAGGCAGGGCTGACCCTGCAGTAACACTGTGAAAAGCTCAAAGGAGCTGTGGGCATGCAGATAGTTTTGTGTATGCATGTGCACAAATACCAGAAGTACTGAAACAGAGTAACTTAGGATATGGGATACAAAGTACAGATTATGATTCTGCTCAAGCTCCTATGAACAGCAAAAGATTTGAGAGGTAAATGAATCAGTGGTCTCAGGACAGTCCTGTGAAACAACTCCATCATGACACCACTCACGAAGTCCGACTTGCTGTAAGATCTTGAATACAAAACCTGCCCCTTCAGAGCTAAGCAGATCACTTGTTCTGAGAGTAAAAGATGTTGCTGCAGCCATAGTAAAGCCAATATCCATTTCTTTTAGTTAAGATATACATCAAAGACTGCCGGTCTCTCCATTTAAACTTTTCTCAAGCAAGTAGTTTGATAAAAATAGCAGAAGAGGGCAAGGTCCAATAAAATCAAGTAGGGATTTTCAAATGTGAGTTACATGCCCTGTTCACACTGAATTTAGGTGGAACTTTATTCCCCAACATGCTGCAAGTTGTAGCCCTAAAATTTTAATCGACATAAAGACAGTTTTAGAAAACATATACTCTCATGCTTTTACTCTATCTAGGTTATATAGCATTTAGCAGCAAGGATACTAAACATACCACATAATTAAACAGATACATTTAAATATGGTGCAGAATACAAAAAGCGTGCACTTTATTTTTTCATTGTATAGGTGGAGGAATATGTGCAGGAACAGTTAGATTTTGGCACAGAAATAGGAGATCAGCTGAGGATTTTATTGCTGGTGATACCACTAACAGTAATAATAAAGATGATTGCCAAGATTGCTTTATATTTTGACTGTTACTGTGGCTGTGAACTGGGCATATATTTGTGAGCATGCTTCCAAAAATCAGGACAGAAAGATACATGGAAGTATTTAAACTTCCTAACTGATGTTTCTGAACAGAGTTACAAACCTCAGTTAAAAGCTGTACACAACTTTCATTTCATCTACCTAATAAATTCCTAAACGTTTTACGAACTTACAAATATCACAGTTAGCAGTCCCTGTGATTAACACAATCTTAAAACTGATATACCATTATGTTGTCTACCTATATGTTCAAATACAAGGGCAATACAAAGGGTCTGGCCATAGGAAAACACCAAAATATATGGGATTCAAGCTATTTTAAATCATCAGACAGGTAGAGTTTAATGTTGTTATGAAATTACAATCTATTATTCAATTCACAAGCAAATATTACTAAATATTAATGCTTGAATGACACAAATCATCACTGAAGACAATGAATTAACTAGTCTCTTGTAAGAGTTAACAGTTTTCAGAGATGTTGTTTTCAAATTTTTCTTGCATATTGGAAAGAATATCTATGCTTCCACTCGAGAAATATTGCAGCAGATAACATCCCTTACCAATCAATCGGGGCTCAACTGTAGCCTTCAAGACAAAAGAAAGAGAAAGGGAGTAGACTTAAGGTATACTTTAACTACTGTCACATGGCAAACCAACATAAAATTAGTTTTGGTATCTTTCACAACCCAATGTCTGTTTTTAGAAATAATTTAAATAAAGATTAGTAGTGTATCTAAACCTTAAGGTAATAACTATCACTAGCCTTCGAGTAAAAGAATTATGCTGATATTTATTTCTTTTAACATATGCATTCAGGGATTTTGTTGCATCTCAAGATGCCTTCAGACATTGGACAACCTATTAAAATATATATACTCATTGTATACAGGAAGTGAAGCCGATTGTGATTTTCTCTTTAAATAATGAAAAGCCACAGTGAAATGTAACCAACAGTCTGCAATCTACTCTATTTCCCCACCTAGTTGCTGTGCAATCATGTAAATGCTATATTAAAATACCCAAAATACAGTTAGCTTCTAGACAGTGAATCTCTTCCACCAATTGCTAAACAACATTAAAGCAGGACGTAATTAGTTTACAGTTGTTTATCTTGCGCCCTCATACTGCCTAAGTCCCAAATAACATCTTTTCTGCAAGACAGTTGTAAAGAATACCAAGCTCAGAAATACCAAATGTAATTAAAAGCTTTCTTCAAATACACTTCACAGCACTGTATCTCACAAATGAAAGTTTTCTGACTAATCCACAGAGCAAAATATGAGACTTTCTTTGCTCACAAATCCTTGGTTTCTAACCAGTCAAAACAGCGTTTCTTCAGTGCTCTTAGGCATTCTGTTTTCAGTGTAAGCTGGTGAATTCTCTCTCACAATACTTGAAAACTCAAATTGTCCTCCAGGTAATTTTGGCTCCTGCCAGAAGATTTGCTTTATCATAGCAAGGGTACTGATGACAGTTATTGAATGTATGAACAAGAAAAAAATGCTGTTAACAGCCACTACAGTAAATGGATTTAGTATAGAGGATTAGGATCAGGGTATATCCAAAAGACACAAAGGAACACTAACTCACGGTATATACAATTGAAATGCTCAATTTCACCCATTATTCCAGAAACAGTACTGTTTGAATTCATAAATTATTCAAAACAAAATAAGTGAAATGAATTTCACAAAAGTGCTGAACTTTTAACATTAGTTATCAATGAAAACTTTGAAAGTTATTTGAAATAAAAAGGTTGAAAAATGAAGTAGTGACCATTAGCACAAACCAAGTTTTACATCTACATATACTCCATCCTAATATTAGCAGAAAGACTAAGAAAATAAAGCTCTCCCTACAAGTGGAGAAAGGATGACTCATTTTAACAGTTTTTAACAGGGTATATGAAGAATAAGTGCAGTATTTAACAGTAAATGCCAATGAATAGAATTTACCCACTTCTAACTAGTGTCATAAAATTGCTCTGTATCTCACTGCCCTCTCTGGAATACCAAACAGGTGACACGACTCACGTGTTTACCACCAGGTTTCAAACACTAGATTGTGAAAAACCAGGGCGTGGTTTCAGTTCATGGATTTACTTATTTTTTTAGCACAGTTCACTTAAGTGAGTGTTGGGAGTTTTATTTAACAGGTAGCCTGTAGGAACCTAGCATATTGGCAATGTCTTTTCCCTCTCCTGCTTTCTTCCTGTTGCACAATATCACATCGTCTTTCAGCCTTTTAACTAGACATCCACTATAAAAAAAATTTCTGGCACCCTGGAGAGTATATAGACATTCTTATGGGAAAAACCCAACTTATTCATGACCATGGTGAAATGTTTTTGAGCTTTATGTCCTTAAACAATGATGTAGCAATGCAACAAACCCAGGAAAACTCTTATCAAGTCATAACCCACGTAGATTATCTTGTTATAGCATGTTCTGCTTCATGGGGGGCGGGGGGGGGGGGTAAAAAAAGGAAAGCCTGTTAAAATTACTCCTGACAATAATAAATTTCAGAAGAGCCAGATTTCATCTTTCCTTCTTTTACTATATATTAGTGCTTCTTACTCTCCCACTCAAATGAGACACAATCCCTAACTATCCATTGTCCAAAGAAGCTGTAGATGAAAATAAAGGATTTTTTTTCTATATGGCCCATCTCCCAGTACAACAGTATATTTAGACTACACAATATTTGACTTGATTATTAAAGCTGTTTACTTAACTATTAGACTATGGCCAATTAATTTACTAACTTAAAATGTAATAAATCATTATCATTGGAAAATAATTTGACTATCGTTATTAGCAGCAGCAATAATTATTTAAGATCTGAGCAGCTATTTTTCATATAAAGTAACAATCTAAATGAAAAGTAATAGCTTGAGGAAAATCAAAGGATGGAGTTAACACTTTTTTACGGCTCCATATTTTAAAACTAAGCACTGGCAAAAATCAAAGTGAGTGCATTATTAGGTCTCAGGGTAAATTCTCAGTGAACACATACATGTACAGACGTACCATTCTTCAGAAAAGACTGTTATGTGTAGTTCATTATTGCATTTCTCCATTATATAGGCTAAATATTTTAACTCTCTTATGACTGAAGTACAACTGGCTTGTAAAATCAGCTACTACAATGTACACACAAGTATAATCAATGATGGTAATTTACACTGACATACCATTTACCACTAGGGCCAGAGTGATACATATTTTTCAATTAAAAAAATGAAGAATAAATGTATAGTGATTTTTTTCCTATGTTGCTGTTTTGTGGTAGCTGCAATTTATAGTACTGTATTTTAATACCAAATGCACATAACCATTTATTTTCTAGTTCTACATATTATACTCTTGTGATTATTTGTAGTAATTTGTTGTGATTACTGGATATTGAAAATTATTTTCTATAGCCCAGTAAATACAAATAAAAGAAATTAAGATTTAGGTTTCTAATAGAGCTTAGAGAAAATTGAACTTTAATTACAAATGTCACCTAGAAGTAAAAATATGCACAGCCAGCATAACAAACAGGAACCTATCATTTCCATTAAGTACTTGGGTTTACTTTATCTGGCCATTTACTACTGTATATCAAAGTTTCATTAAGACCAAATAACATACTTCGCAGCAAGTTTATAGTTTTCCAAATCTTTCCTCAAACACATATTCTCAGCCTCAAGTTGCTCATTGCGGGTATATACAGTTGGAACGAATCCGATATCTTTGGCTGTGAACACACCTCTCTGTATGAGTTCATACCTAGTAGAAAAGAAAAGAAGAAATACTTTATTCCATGTTTCCTTTTTCTCACTTCACTGATGTCTCCTGTCTCATGCTAGCATTTACCTAAACTAGAATCAAAGATATTTATCATCTCAAGGCATTTACCTTTTATGATCATTAACAATTAGCAAGAGTACTATCCCACCACACTGTGTTCTATTTTACTGGTTTTCATTCTAAAATGTATTACTGTTCATAAGAGTCAAAAGACATGTCCTGTATAACACAGTACTTCAATTTAAACAATTGTTCTTTTCCTTCCTTTCTTCCAAATAGCTTAAATAAAAGACAGAAAAAAAATATTCTTGTTCAAATAATATTTGTATACACTCACAGTCCTTTTTATCTCATATGCTCAAATATATGCAAGATTTTTTTTTTTGAGGACTCAGATGACAAAGCTGCAGGTAACCTGGATGAATGATTCTATGAGCTATCTTCAACATGGAATACAGAGCTCACCTAGGGAAATGTCTTCATTCCTTCCTGTTTACTTATGTTGCCCTCTCCTTAATTATATTTACCAATATTTACCTATTTTACCAGCCCCTGAGAAAACATGATTCTATGATGTAGAAGCCTGAAGGCTGACTTAGTTAAATACCTGCACAGACTAACTTGCATTTTGAGAAAGAAGTAAAAGAGAATCTGGAGCAGCACGTAATGCTGTGTAGCACCCTATGAATCTCTATAGCCCCCAGGAATAAAGTCTAGTCAGTCAGTCTTCATATCTTTTAGGACTATCCATCTTTTGGTAGGATGTCAATGAAAGCTAAGAATACTCTAACAGGCAGTAAAAAGGACGCAAGCATTGACATCATTCACTTTATGCTTAATTTAAAGGCATTTAAATACAGAGCAACTGAAAGTACCTAAGTATCTTCGATACAAAAAAAGAGAGCAGCGATATTAGAAAGGATTCAGAAAAGCTAAATTTGATCAAAAAAATGTGACTGTCGCTACACAAAATAAATGCTTCTACAGAATCATGGTCATTCAAGGAATAAGCTATTGGTATTTGTCAACGTATTTCAAAAGACACCAAGATTCACGTCTACATATACGAGCATAAGATGGTTCTGTGCAAGCAGACATTGCAGAGTTGATTCTAGAATCCAGTACACGTATGTACAAAACATCTATTTCTTCATCTACTTCTGTCCTGGAAGACAGAAGAGCAAGACCTTCAGTTGGCACGAACTTTTATAGACCCACTGAAGACATTGTGCACTACTGTAGCCATGATATCAGTTCAGCATAGGCTCAATGGAGCTATAAATAATTTATATCAGATAAAGACTATAGCCCCACAGTCATCTTCCCTGCTGATCTTGACTGCAGCTGGAAGATGTTCTGGGTAGGAACTCACTAGAAGGAGTAATATAAACATTATTTGCCTTTTCAGGTGAAAAATACATTGAATCTGTGCATTTTTTTTTTCCAAGTAATAAGGAAGTATGAAAGGAACAACGGTAATTAGAGACAAAACATATACTAAATGCTATCTCCTGCACATGGACAGATTTGAAACTTGAAGACAGTAAGCACAGCATTCCTAGATCAATAAAACATGTTGCAGAAACAGAAAGTGTTTGTAGTATAAGGGATTCTTACTTGACAAGCAACTTCTACTTAACATCCTCCAAAAAAAAAAAAAGGGGAATGTTAGAAACTTTTATGTCCAAATGACTTCCTACAGTCAGCTACTTACCTGCATTCTGTGAATACTCCTGAGAATGCTCATCCCTATGAATTAAAGTGTCACTCACATTCACCACCAGTAGATGAAAGGTTTTTGAAAAGTTAAACTGAACATGTCTAAAGCAAAATTCATTCTAGTGAGCTTAGTCTTTTATTTTTTTTCCAAATAAACATTGACTGAAGAGCAGGTACAATTCCTATTGGAAATATTGCAAATAAGGGCACTTCTCCTTGCAAATGATCACAACTCTACATACTCCTTTATTTGCCAGAAAAATTTCTGCACTGAATGCCCTAACTGCACCTCACGAAAACCATCAAATTTCTGCATGAAGACACATCAGACATGGATAATTGATGAACTTAGCCTCCAGCAGAGCTAAGAACTCTGAAAGGCAATTTTAATGAAATACAATTAATACCAATAAATTCACTATGCCCTTGTCTAAGAACACTACTGCAAATGAAGGCTTTTGTGCATGTAGCAGAAATGGAATAAAAACCACACAACAAAATTGGATTGTGAAATCTCATTATCTTTCATCAACCTAGTCCTGTAAAACTTATGGAACTCCTACATACCTAGCTGACTGCCAAATAGCTATTGTTCTCACTTCTTTCCATTATAGAAGGGAACTGTGATGCAAATTAAATTAGTTAGTTCCATGCACACACAGGTATTTTTCTAAGCTTTTCAGAACTGAGTTATTATTCTTGAATCGCTATTTAAAATTAACTAAGCATCTGGAAACCTAAGGAACAGATGGTCAACTATGATTTTATGATCAAAGCCCAGTGCAGACTGACTAAAAATAATACATTATTACTATATACATTACATTGAATTCAAGTTTCTAAGAGTTCTAAAGGAATCAGGTTGCAGAGAGGCCCTGCAATAAACTAACTGATACATAGCTCAGGATAATCCCTTACCAAGGGATAACTCACCTAGAGATACATTCAGGGATTAAAATTTCAAGTTTTAGCTTTTACAAGAACTTCTTACTGCAAATTATCATTCCAATTGATAACCTCTTAAACAGTTTCAACAGAAGGCTAAGAAAGAAATAACCACAGGAAAATAAAGCACCTTTTTGCCCTAGTGTACTCCTTCAATCTATTATACCACATAAATAGAAAATTTATATTATCATGTCATGCTTGTTATGTAGGCAAGAAAGCAGGTATGTCCACATGGCTTTTTACAAATCAAACTTGAGGTTACTTCACTTGTGTTCTGAGCCAGTTCTAATCCAAAAACTGAATCTGTTTTAGTGTGATGCTGTCCTAGAACTGATAACTCTCATTTGTCTCTGGATTTATGAACTCAGAGCAGAATGCACATTAATGTGACCATATGATTTCCAGGCCAAAGAGGACACAGAGCAGATGGAGCTTAGGTCTGCCTGAAATAAGCAGGTTGTTTCCACTGTCTTCAGGGAGTTGTGACATGGAGGGTTACAACCTATATCCATTTTCTTCATTCTGCAAGAAGGAATGTTTTTGTAACGAGTCTACCTTTATGCTCAGAGAAGACATAGAGCTTTGTTGCATGTGCTCCATTATGCACAACCCAGGCAATCTTTGCAAGGCATACACAAGACAGACGTAGCTTTTAACCTTGCTTGGTCACGTAAGTTTATTTTTAATTTTAACCACATCAAACAGAACAGAATTTTCAAATCACGTTTCCATAATTAGCCTGCAGCTCTCCTTTTACTCACAAGCTGAAACACTGCCAGGTCTCTAGGAACACTTAGTCAGAGATTACCAGTCCAATGAGTGTACTAACTAATCACAGTGATAGCTCTGTGCATATGTGTGAACAGTAAATGATTCATCTGCTCATCAGACTGGCAACATGCTGCCAGCAGCAGTGAGCTCTTTGGGATTAGGAGGTATAGACTGTCAGATGCATGAATTTACAGTTGATCAGCCCTTGCACTTCATACTCCAAAGCTGTCAATCCAGTATCTTTAATAAGCAACAAAAGCACTATAAAGTCTTGTATATCAAAGGAATAGAAAATTTAATGATAAATTAGATATTCTAAAAATAAATTAAGTCTAATTAAGTTACTTAAAGTGTAACTGGAAGAAAAAAGTGTATGTACAAAAAAACTACATAAGTGAAAAAATCACTACAAGTGTGGTAAAATTATTCGTTACATCATAGAAAGAGCGGGTTTGGCTTAAAATAAAACAGAACCATATCATGACATTTTATACAGTTGGATAGGACAACAGAATGTTTTCTCAAACTCTGAAATAAACACAGATAATTTGGACCAATTTAAGTGACCTTTAGATATCAGACAGACAATTATTTCAAAGCAAGCCTTTTGATAAATTTTCTCTATGTTAATTAATTTCTCATTTTAAATTCCATTAGTACTTGATCACCACAGCATGAGAGCGAGAGTGTCATCCCAATACATAATGAGGAACCTGAGTACACTAATCTGCTCTCACTTTCATTAATATTGTAAATTATCTATTTCAAACCAACATGAAACATTTTGAAATAAGGTATTAATGCAGAAAAAGTCTCAGTACAGTAAGATTAGATCCTGACATGCTGAGCTCATTTGTAATGCTACTGAAATTACTTATAGAGAAAAAAATATATGTATAGTAAGGATTTACAAGATAGGGCCTGCTAAGACCCGCTCTTGCTCTGTTAAAAAGCAATTTGAATTTTGCCATTGATATCAATTCAGACTAAGTGCTTCAAAGAAAGCTGTAGTTTCATAAAAAGGTCACTATTTATATCTGTCTAGTATTAATTATATTTTCCATAAAAAACTGTTAAACTGCTTCAAAGTTAATGCTATTCATATCAGTTCTTTTGTTGAAAAAGAATACAAAACTATAGTGCCCCTTCTCTAAGGAATCATTTAAGTCACATTGTTATGCTATCAAAAACCAGAGCATTATTAATTCCAAAGGCAACACCTGATTGGTGAGCTCTACACTAATAAGACCACAGCCTTGCAAACAACAGCAATGATTTCCTCATTAGAGAATACTTCTGAGAAAACATAAAAGCTTCAAGGCTTTTGTAGGAAAAAAATAAGATGTCTCTAACTTTTCAAATTTACTAATTTTCAAATGAAACAATTTCAAAAGACATTATTAACAAATCTCTGAACCTCTGATGTTTAAAGGCTGACTACAAGATAATTCAGAGAGGTGTTTCCACTTCTCAGAATCTTTCCAATGTAACTTGCAGATTCAAAGCAAGCTTGTAACTGGAAGTATTTCAATAGAACTTTATGACAAGCACAATCTTTTGCTCCAAAAAGGAGGTGGAGGAAGTGGAGTATTCAGACAAAGTTGCATTTTTAAACTTCTGCAAGAAGTATGGACAAAACCTCTGCAATCTATAAAAGCTGGGGAAAAGAAGATAGCAACAGCTCAAGAGTTTAGTCTTCTGATTACTATGAATTAAATTTAAAAAATAAAAAAAAACAAACCAACCATATTATTTTGACTGATGTACCAAAAATTACCAAGTATCAAAAATTGTGATTATTCTACTTCTAAGTACGAGGTACCTATGATGAATGTCCAAAAATACCCACACAAGTAAGGTGAAAATACTATAACATACTACAAAACATTCAGTTTTTAAGCAGGCACCCAGGTTCTGGAAAGCAAGAAAATAACAAAGCCACATGGTTTCTCAGCACTGCTGAAATGAAATGCTGGTCATTTTGCATTGGACTCATTTGATCCAACGACGACTTCTACACTGCAGCTGGCTTCTAGTTTCTGTTGGTAGTCAGTGAAGAGCAGAATATACTTGAAAAAAAATAATTGAATTCATTTCATCTTAAAGGAGATGGCTTAAACAACTCGGATGAGTTGCATCCTGAAAATGAGTATTTCTCTTTACTGGTCACAAAAGACGCCTCGGGTGACCACTTCAGGCTTGTAAATGTCTAGAGTTAGGTGAAATGCATACAGTCCTTCAAAGGCACCTGTTTAGGAGATCCCTGGAGTCAGCTTCCTTTGAAGTCTGTCCTTAAAACACTAGTTTTAAAACAATACTCATTTTCAACATGAATAAATTTATTTGGTAAAACACTATGTATTTAAGAATGACTTGTACTCAGAAGAGCTTTCTGGAAATATATCCTGAAATACTAGAAATATTTGAATCCTGAGCATCTCTTTCCTAATTCTCAAAGTAACATCGTCACTTAAAATATTTTACCATTCAGTTTGGAAGCAGTCAAGGGTTCTGGACATTTCCAGTCTGACCAGGAAATTGCAAAAGAAGTCATCCATTGCTTCAGGTATTTCAGACACAGATTTCTCAGAAGTCAGAACTGATTGCAAAGCCTGAAATTAAAATTTGATAATTGTTATTAAACCTGCAAGAGAAATGTAATTATCATACCTTCTATTTCTGAAGTCATCTAAAGTTACAGATCTACTGGAGTACAGCTGAATGTTTTCCTTGTCTTTACTGATCAGATCTGTAACCACTGAGCCTTCTAATGTCCAGGTCTGTGAAAGGTTATAGAGAAGTAACTCAAAAATCACCTGATTTAAGCAAGTATTCTGAACCTGACATAATCCGATATGGACTTGAAACTATTTAAACTGATGGATGATCTTCTGTCACTGACCAGAGAGAAAATGTTAGTTCTCATACTCCTGCACCCTTCAGCAGCCTTCAAAACTACTGATGAGAAAAATCAGTACTTCATCTAATGAAAAATGCAAAAGTCCAAGGTGATAGCAAAACGGCTTAAATTCTTTTTGTAATGAAGCATGCAATACAGAGACTGAAAGAACTGCATCTCCATCATTAGATCTCTTAAGAAGTCTCACAAAGATCAATTCTCCCTTTTCTTCTCAACATCCATATGCAGACACTGAATGAAGCTGCCAGACAACATTGCTTCAAGCGTTAGCAGAATGCAGATGGCGCACTGAGGCTTCATATGCAGCTCCTCCAGTGCCATCAAGACAGACAGCTATTCAGATAAGATCAGCTCATGGGTCAAGCACAGTTGCCAAAGGCAGAATCAAAACAAAACAGAGCAATCCTACCACGGAGGGAAGGGAAAAAAAAAAAAAAAAAAACCGAAACCCTTTCACAGCTTTCTGTTGCAATGCAAATTTCTTTTCTTCACCCAACTCCACTCAGCCCACTCAGTGCATAGCCTGATATTAAGCTCTCCTAGAGAGATTTTAAGATGCAAGGAAGTATGAAAAAAAATAAAATATGACCCAGTCTAAGACTACCCTCTCCCCCCGCCCCTGCCACAAAATGCATTTAAAGATAACCAGATGAGAGAGACTGCCACAACTCGGCAGCCCAAGAAGTGGCCTTAATTCAGTCTTTAAATGGATTACAGCGATTTGACACACCTAAATATGAGGGTCTCAGCATTTGGGAAATCCACATGGGCACAATGCTACAATGGACTTGCTCAACAACACAGGCTGCTAAGGCAAGATACTGCATATGCCTGTCCTCCTGGTGAGAGGATGGCAGAACAAACCTGGGCTTGACAACTATCACTTAGTGCACTCTTGAAAGAAACTCAGATTCTATGATAATGTGAGCTACACATTATTAAAAAAAAAATACCACTTCCATACATGCCTAGCTTCTTTTCTTCATTTCAATACTAGCAAAACTGAAAAAAATTCCAGTGAGATATTCATCAAGACATGCTAAAGGCTGCGACTGAAAATTATTTCTTCCATCCATTTAAAAAAGAATCTGTTGGCCAGTGATTTTTGATAACTCCATCCATTTATGGCTTATTCATGCCCTTAGTGGGAGCTCTATCAACATGACTGCATAAGTTACCTGGAGATAAAGGCATTTCTCTTGATAAAATAAAAACACGCAGCATGCCCTACACTGGAAAAATCTCATAACTATTTTGTATAATACAGAAAATGTTGGGTTTAATCCAAGCAACCTATCTAATATAAACAAAGAATTGTACATGTACAATCAAGGCCATGTAACACTGTATTATGAATAATAAAATATGCCAAGTGCAATGTAATATTTAGCATATTTTCAATACTAGAGGTACAGTATATCAGACAGGTCTATTTTCTAATGGTGGTAATACAAGAACCAAAGAGTACATCTGCAGACATGCAGCTGCATCCTTTTTTTGCTTTTTTTCTTTCTTTATTCTAAGTGACATAAATGTCTAATATTGTTGCTTGTAGTTTCCCCAACACATCTATAAAGCCAGTCTTCGGAAGAAATGACACAGCTTGATTCCCTTAATAAATGGAAATATGATAGGAATTCATTTCATCTGTGCAGAAGAGAATTCATTAGCTAGATACTAGCACTGAGAATCATTTCAGGAACCAAAGCTCGAGCAGGGAACAACATATAGAAAAATGAATGCAGTCTAACAGGCACAGTATTGGAACAGGGCCTCAGGACACCAGAACTAAATTCCTAGTTCTTCTGCAGACTTTGGAGAGTGATATTAGGCCAACCACTTTCTTTAAGTTAATCTTAACCTTGGATGACTACCCATAGAATGACACAACAGTAAGTTTTTGTATATATTTACCTATTTAGAAATGAGGAAAATACAATCTATTAATGTGGTGCAAATAGACACCCTATAGTAGCTATATAGACAAAAACACCTTATTAAAGGATTCTGCCCATTAAGTCAAAATAAACAAACTATTTGCTTTGTTAAATATTTGTTAAATATCTCTTCCTTAATTTTTTTAATTAAAATCTTCAAAACATTTTGAGGGTAAGGATTGCAAATATGGCCAGCAAAATAAATTAATTGCTAAGAGCTTAACGGTAAGGACTTCCCCAATACTCGCAAGAATTTCTGTCCAATGAAGAAAGATAAACACCAAATAAATTAATGATTTCTCTGGAAAGCAAAATAAGATGTTATTGCAAAACTTATTAAACTAAAAAAAGAATATAAAAAGTGAATTCAAGGATTTTTAATACATTCAAACAAATTAAAAATCAAACCTACATAAAATATAAGGTTAATGAAGGACAATGTATCAGATATATATCTATCTCCCAGATTATCATTTGGGATATTAAGAAAATAAAGATCCTGGAATAGAAGTGTAATAGCTGTAACTACTGAAGAAAGTGTTTCAGCCAGCTTTCTTTTGTGTGTGTGTTTTTCCAGAAGTTCTGTATCCTTTTCCTAGGGTCCCTATCAGCTGAAAATTTTTTTATATGCAAAATGTTCTATTGCTTGTGTTTAAAAATAATTTATATTATTTTACAATGTCTCAAAACAAGGACAACAGAAAAAAAATCATGAGTTGCAACTGAAAAGGACAAATGATGACTAGAACAGGAACAGCAGGCAGAATCACTGTTATCCAAAGCATGTGTTGCCCAGCACAGCTGCATTTTGAATCAGCTGCCATTTCACCTCCAGACTAGGGGAAAGTGATACTTAGAGATTAGAGCTCCATCACTCTCATTCCCCTGTCGGGATCCAAACAAAAACGTGAACTGTAACTGGTGAGGGAGCCTCACCAAACTCCTTAAAGACCACTAGTTTCATGGCACCTATGCAGAGATCCAGAAGGAAAGAAAATATGTCTCAATATCAGCTGTAGAAACACAGCTTTATGTCCTACACACCAACTTTAAACAAACAAACAAAAAGGTGAATAGCACCATCTCTCATTTGCTTGTTTCCTCTTCTTCATTTAGTAATTAGTGCTAATTACTTTGCAAGGAAGTTTGAAAATAAGCATTTTTCTTAGATTTTCCTAGTTATACTTGACCTTTTTACAGAGTGTAAAAGAAACTGCAGTCACTATAAATATCCATAGTTTCTAATTTGAGTATCTGCATTTGGTAAATAGCTTAAATATTTTTGGATGCTCACTTGATCTATGCCTTCTCTATATAATTTCTTTTCTTAACCAAAAGATTTGCATCTAATATTGAAATGCAATCTTTAATATGGGATTAGGTATACAAGTTACTATGAACAGCAAATATACATAATCACTTAAAAATGTTGATCACAGAGTAGCTATTCCAGGATATGGTTATTACCCAATTTATCCTATTTTAGCCAAGATTAGAAGCTAATAATTGAAAAAGTGTACCAATTATTTATCATGTGAAGACAGCTTTTTACTGTGCTGCTTAGCTCAGAGTTTGGATATTGATTTAATACTAATTCACAGGAAACAGTGCTTCTAGCTTGGGTCACCAAAAGCATTCACTGCAGCAGTTGGTTTTTTCCAGCAAATTAGCATCAAACAATCTAGTCACTGAGCCTCACAAAACATACAGTAAAGCATTATGAAAGCTGTCAAGGAACTAGCATGTGTATTAGAACATTCTTCTATTCATGTCTTTCTGTTTAAAGGCTGGAAATATTTCAGTTTCAAAATTATGGGAAAAAATGAAACCTCCAAATAACAAGTCAAGAAGCAAGACAACAGCCATCTATTAGCATAAGTGCGAAATCAAAGAGAATTTGAGTTTAAGCACACACGTTCTTTTGTTTTAAGGAAAGGTAACACTTTCTTCAGTTTGATTAAATGGGATAGATATTAGCATATTGTTTCCTACCACTCAAAGTTCAACAAATCAACAAAGAAATAAAAGACTATTTGATTATAGCACTGTCAACAGATCAATAGATTAAAAATATTCTTCTTCATTTCACTTTTTATTTGGATATCAACTCACACATTAAAACAGACATAACTTCAGTTATCCCTAAAGAACACTAAGAATTTCTACTACTTGATTAACATTAAGCATGTTCAGTCTTTAAAACTTCCACCATCTTTCCCTTAATTTTCAGGCATATTCAGTTTCAAAACACATAAGACTCCGGTATTGTCAGTTTTCATTCAAAGTTTGATCTAAAATACAAAACTAATCTGTTGATGTGCAATAGTGCAGAAGAAAATGTACATTTTCCTCCATTTTGATGTTAAGAATGATTCGGATAATTTTATCTTTTCATTATTAATCATTTGCTTTTGCAAAACAAAGACTAGGACAATAGCTTACTGATGAGCTATAAGATAGTGATGATATTAGAAACACAGCAGGGAAAAGTACTTTTCCATTAGATTGTTATAAGCAAGTAAATTCAGGTAAATCACATTTTGGAAAATGCAATATAACAATCCTATTGTGTAACTGAACTATTACATGACTGTTTTGAAAACAAACTGTAAATGTAAGAAGTTTCAAAAACTAATTGTGTGAAATGATTGCTAATTTCATTAATATTTTGATTTAACATAGTTTAACAACCCATTCTTTATTTTCAATACATGAATAATCTTTAGCAAAGCATTTGAGTACAAGCTTCTGTGGGTCTTAAGTACATGCCGTTTCTTTCCTGTGTCAGGGATCACACTCTTATTCCATCTACTCAGATAAGAAACAAACCCTAAAGTACTGATACATTGTAATAACATTAATACATTTTAAATAATCTATCTATACATTTGTAACATGTATGTGCAATATCAGATTGTTTATGGAACATAAAATGAGCAAAAGTTAAAGGAAGATGAAACCCAGGAAACAAGTTGCCTTTTCCACTATGGCATATATTTACCCTCAGAAACCTAAAAAATAAGATGCAATCTTTTCTGTGCAAATATTTCATAATTAAAATAAATTATGATGTGTAAATTTCACGCTACTAATGCTAACAATTACAGAGTCTTAGAATGTTTAGGAAGTTCTTACTAAAATTTGTGCATCTTCAGCCTGCTCTTGAATAGCCTGCAAAGCCTTTGACAGATCCTCATCATCTTCCTGAAGACTGAATTCATTATCTGATGGAACCTAAATGAAATGATTTAAAGTTAGGCATCAACATATTTTATAGATCTTTCATTCCGAATACAACCATTTCCACTCCCAGTACAACTACTGAAAATAATCTCATTCTTGTTAAAGTAATATTTTGCCATATTTAAATACAATTTATATTACTGAAATATTCATTATAAATAAGCTGAAACATCTAAATAGAAATACCTGCATTTTTAAAAAAAAGTATCTAACACTCAAATGAAAGTAAAACATATCAACTGACACTAAATCTTCTCTTGAAGAATAAAGATATGCCTAGCATCACCACACTTTATAAAAGGAGATTTGTATCATTTCTCCTAGGATGTTTTTATGAGTGATGAAGTAAAACAAAAGAATGAAACATGAATAGTCTACCACATATATCAGAAGATTATCAATTTAGTAAATTACCTCTTCATACTGATAATCATCTTTAGAGTCGTCTGTTATGGTAAATTCTGCAGATTTTGTTAAGTCTGAAACAGCTGATGCATGTGATGAGTTCCAACTTAAAAAAAGTATCATAAACCAACCATCTATAAATCTGTTATCACCACCTTCACCCTTGTTCTTTTTGACACAAGACTTTACACTTTCAAGGCTTCTTTCAGCCTTTAGGTGAACAGGCCCAGCTCCAGTGAAAACTATGTGCACAGAGACAGAATTTAGATTCAAAGTTTTTATAGCAGGTTTAAACACCATTAAAATTTGCCTCATCAGATCTGTCTAAGTTAGAAGTCAAGCACTGTTCAGAGTTAAACAGTAGCTAAATTCTGCTCTCACACAATCATCAGTTTTCATAGGGGTCTTACTACACTGAGACTTCCACAGACTTTATGTTTCTAAGCATAACTATGCTCTCAGAGAATGGCATTTTTAAGTGAAATTCAGATGTACAAGTTCAAACACAAACATCTGAGATCAAACACTGAATACTAGACGACCATTTACTGAAGCTGATATGAGTGCCTTAATAATTACAACACAGCTACAATAAAAAGATAAGAAACTTTCAAAATGTAAAAATTCATTTGGAAATTATCTATGGTTCCTTCAAATGCTTTAAAGTCAAACTTTTCATTAAAAATAACTACAAATGGTGTAAAATGAAACCCAAATAAACATTTTTTTCAACTGCTAGCCTCACAGCCCATGAAAGCATAACAAAAATGTTTTTAGCAAGATGCTCTGTTGACAGTCTCCCTAGGAAATCAGTTAGCCTACAAATGACCCGTGCAAATAAACCAGAAATTAACTTCTGAAGAAAAGCTGGCAATTCAGTACTTCACACACATCAAATGTAAATAGTAACTTCTATATAAAAAGAGAAAAAAAAAGATGCATGATTTTCCAGCTTTGCATTAAGTTTCCCAAATCTGAATTATTCTCCTAGAAATCAGGCTTTTTGCTACAGTTCTCACAGTACAATATATATGTAGAAGTATCATCTACATTCAACACCTCAGCATCACAGCATCAACAAAACTATCAGTTAAATTGTAATCATCTAGAAGGCTAACAGCTGAAGATCATGTCCCAAAAAAGGGTAACGACCATTTGTTTTAGAGAGATGCAAGGTTTGAGGTAAAAGTTGGAGAGGTGTCATTTCCTCTTCTAAACTAAAAAAAACAAATAGGGAAGTCTTTGAGTGAACAAAGGCATAATTTTCAGTAATCAAGTCAAAGCAAATCTGTGCACCTCCAACTGCCCAATTACACTACTTGCTTACTATAAAAATTGTATATACAAATAGGAAACTGGCATGAATACTTAAAAATCTCCTATCTATGCTTAGTAGCTGAAAGCAAATGCCTGTAATACATGTGCCCCCAAATTTACTTCCCGAATTACTGCATTACAGGCTGCAGATGTGGAACACAGGACTTGAATTCAAGTCACCACCTCTCTGCATCTCAAATTTCGCTGTCTGCAAAAGCTTCATTTTCTAACTTGACTGACTCTGGAATGTTTAATTCTAAAACCTGAACTACGCAGAAACTCAACTCCAGAAAATGTTTATTATGCTTTCTTTCATAAGAGGAGGAAAAAAGGAAGGAACCTCCAAACTGTTAGATTTAACAGGCCTAAGTCTGTTCTCTATTGCACCAGAAGAAATCTGGATGAACTCTTCTGACTTTAACAGGAGGGCAAAGAAATTGTATGGTTCAACAAACGCACCTTTTCTCAACATGGTACTCCAGCACTATATGCGGGTCAACCAAGGTAAGCGAAGAGAACAGAGATGAAAATAGCCCATGTTGAGCCATGACTTTAAAGAGCTGACCCTACAGACTTGAGGTAACGATCAGGGACTGGGGCATCAGGCTACCTTTCAATTGCCTGCCTGCTCCCCAGTACAACAGGAATGTTTTGGTCCTCGCATCAGCGTCTGGCCACATCCTAATGAAACAACTCCTAACTCCTGGACTTCGTTCCTTCAACTCAGAGGGAGGAAAGTTCACCTGAACTGCTGATGATATACAAAAAGGGAAGAACAGCAAGGCACCTGTGCAAAGCAGGACAAATAGGTTTCCTTTATTGTTTGAAAAAGCAAGGAGGATGCTTGCAGCAGGCAAGTCAAGATAAAAAGACACAGTAATATTGACTGACTAGTAAGGGTAATGTTCTAAAAAGCCCCTTTTTTAATTGGATTAAGGTATCCTAGCACTAGCTAGCTGACTACACATTCTCTCTCTAAAGAATAAGACTTTTAAGTGTGGTTGTATTTGTATAGCATGAATACTTGGGTGCAACTTTTTTTGTACAAAGCAGGGGACAATTTCCATATATATGTAGTAATTCTATGTACAAACTAAGTATCTGCATACTTCTCTGGAACCTCAAAGCCTCTTCATTACTTTATAGCACAGTATTTATCAACTTAAAATTTATTTAAAGAAAGTACATTTAAATAAAATACTGCACCCAGCGATTTTTCACACCATGTTTAGTGATTTGATCAGAGACTATTTTTCCTAAAGCTATCTTTTGTATGGGCTACAAGTGATCCCTCCCCTCATCTTGACTATTTCTTTCTGCATTTATCAAATCTTTCAATGCAGATAGAAGCATCACTGCAGTATACCCTTGATGAGTAAAACAGTTTCAAACACTGTTTTTTTCCCTGAATTCTCTAGTGACCTGACCATCCTTGCGATCCACTATGGTCTAAACTAATGCATCATTGCAAATACCACCCACAGACTAAGATATTACTTTAAAAATCCTGATTATTTTTTCCCCTCTCTTTTCCAAAAATCATAGTCAGGTGCACAATAAAAGAAAGGAATTTGATTTTAAAACTATTGTATTTTTGCAACAAACACCATATCGATTATTTTAACATGTGTACTGATGCAGTGCTTTAAGCACACCACACTGAAAACAGCTGTGCAGTTTCAAGGAGGGACAAGCTCACCAAGGCCAATCTTCCACTTTTTTTTTTTTATTGCTTTTATATTGGCTTACATCTTAATTCTAGCAAGGCAGGAAAAACTAAAGTACTGGTAGGGCCTAACACTTAAGCTCTGATTATTTAGCCTCTAAAACAAAGCTCACAAGATCTTCTTGATTTGGCAGCTCACAGCTACAAAACAGAACAGATAGAGCTAGTCTGACCTAGTGACAAAACTAGAATTTAGGTCATCTGACCAAAAATTACACATTTAACAGCCATAAACTCCTAACATAATTTGCCATGATTCAATTGTGAAAAGAATTCAAACTGATTTTTTTCCTCTGAAAGCCACAGCAAATAAAATTATGTCTAGGTTATTGTATCATAATCTTTGTATCTTGGTCACACACACAACTAAACAAAATCACAACTATCTAGTCAGCTACTGTGTGTGGCAGGCACTGGGAAATGAAAGGAGCACCTTTTACAACAGCACACCGGGACTGAGTCTTAATGACAAGTCTTGTCGTTCCTCCATAGATACTTTGCATTGACTGATCAACTACTAAGAGGCAACGAGAGGCTTTCGGTTCAGAATTTTAACGCTTGCTTAGACTGCCCCATCAGCAGGAGAGGATAAAATTGCCCTGCTTTTCCCAAAACAAACATCACGTTAAAGCGAACCAAGATCCTACCGCCTCTGCAGGGAAAAAAACCCCGCATATTAAAGCCCTTTTTAGCCTCCAGGGGCAATAACTCACAAAAAAAAAAGCAGCAACAAGGTGTAGGGGTTTTTGGCGCTCTTTTTCTGTGAAATAACTTGGCAACCCGCGGGTCTCCTGCTTGGACGGTGCTGCCCCGGCTCCCAGCGCTGCCCTCGCCCTGCCCGATCCCCTCCAAGCTGCCGCCGAGGCGGCCGGCGGGGCCCCCCCGCCTGGGGAGGACAAGGACACAGGGAGGAGAGCAGGAGCGCTGAGGAGACGGGTCCGCCCGCGGCCCTCGCCCCCTGAGGCGGGGAACCGGCGGGACCCCGGGGCGCCCCGCACCCCCCAGCCGCCCGCCTCAGACGAGGAGACGGAGGAGGAAAATACTCCGGCGGAGGAAGGATACTCTGCAGGCAGAAGGACACCTCAGAGCCCCCCGCCGCCGCCTCCTCCTCCATGGCCGCTGCCTGCCTGCCCGCCGTCGCGTCCTGCCGTTGCCGGGGGTAGCCTCTCGCGAGAAGCGGCGCCCGCGCCCGTCCCAGGGCGAGCAGCCGCCACGGGGCGGGGCCGCAGCGGGAACAGCCGCCCCCCACCCCCGCGGCGATTTAATTTCATTTAGTTTAATTTAGCGTTAAGTCACACCTCCCTCTCTTGCCCGCGGAGGTCCCAACGCGTGCTGTCTTTAAGTCGAGGCGAAGCTTCTCACGCATTTTCCTAGCGAGGGAGCGGCCTCGGCGGGGACCGTGGGGGACGCGAGGGTGAGGAGATTTCTGGAGGTTTCCAGGGTGGCCGCTGGCGAAGCCCGGGCCGCCTCCGTGTCCTCTCAGGGTCCTCCCGGCTGGCTTCTGCGACCTTTCTGACTAGGAAAGACTGCATTTTCTTAAATGGAAGGAAAACAACAGGAGAAGGGAGGGGTAAAAACTGCTTCAATCTCATAAAAAGGGACTAATTTTCTTCTTTAGAGGAAACATTTTCGTAGCTGAAACAGGTGTTTGCTGGATCACCTGAGCTCAGTCCTGTGGGACTGATTGCTTAAATTAAGTTCCTGCAGCACATTCTAGTTTAATTAATAGCAGGAGTTTTCCCAGGCAAAAGTTTGGGAAAGCAGCATACCATATCCTATACATTTGAGGAGAATACATGTTACAGCTCTTAGGAATTTCAGATAAGGTTGCAGGAGTCTACAGAAAGTTTTGTGTTCCTTTCTTTCATTTTAAAATAAGCTTAGAGGCCACAGTCCTAAATTTCTGTTGAGTTAATGGGCTTTGCATGCAGTAGGAATTCAGAATCAGTGCTTGAATTAATGTAAAGTAACAGAATAAATGCCCACAGTTTCAGGGTGGGGGTGTGGTGTCAGAAAGAAGTACTAATAGCTGCTCTGAAAGGAGAGGCACCGGTTCTGCTTGCAAGCTTTAAAAAAAATCTAACAATTGAAATACAGTCTGAAGATCAGAGAAGGTGGAAGTGGGTGAAATTGAATTATGTAATTCAGTTCAGTCTTTAGCCTGAAAAAAACCCCAGATGCAATCCTGCAAGAGGGCCCATTACCCATGAAACTATTATTTTAGCATTTTCTTCCCTGAGATTATCACACAGGATTGCCATTCCTCTCCCATTGTAAACACATTTTTGAGAGACAATGAGTACTTTGGCACTGTCTAAGTCTCCAAACTGTAATAAAAGAACAGTGTTTTGGCACAAGATCATCACAACACTGCTAAGGTGATAAGAACTGCTGTATTTCTTCATAAATTCTTCATTGTCAGCTTCACCACTGGGTTGAGTTTGATAGATGCCAGGGCTTGAACTCATCTGGGTTCAAGAGATGGAGGGCAAATGCTGACATAACTTTCCTCTGAAGGGGGGGGGGGGGAACACTACCCTGCAAAACAAAAAGAAAGGTATGTGACCAGAACAATGTTCTTTCATCCATGTCCAACCCAAAAGACCAGTCCTGAACTCCAGCAGAGCATCTCAAAAAATAACAAAGAAGAAGCAGAAGTGGCATCATGAAGCACAACACCCATCAGTCAGTACTTCCAAAACTGCAGGATTAAAAAAAGTCATAATGCAGTTGGGATGACTTCAAATGAAGGCCTCATTCTCTTAGGGAAGTTCCCAATTCCACCACAAATCACAGAGTAAGTGTAGCTGTGCTTATGTCATACACACAAGCACAGCTCATTGATGTCATAAATTAATACCATTCACTTCTCTCAGCAACAGGTTTGCTGTTAGCCTTTACACAGAGTTGAACAAACAAAATGCTAAGCAGTACCATTCTCTCCTCTCTCCACTTCTGAGAGTTTTCTCTGCCTCCACAGGCCTAACTTCTCCGTACAAATTTTTTATAAGGCTTCTCTATCTCACTAAAATACGGAAATGTATGATATCCACAATTGAAGAAGGCTGATGAAAGCTGAAAAAGGGCTCAGAGAAGTACTTCAGGGAAGACGAGGATTGGAAAACAATTAATAATGAAGGACAAAAGGATCTCAGTCTTCTTGGTTTATTAAAGGAATAGTTAAACAGCTTGATCAAAGTGCACAGATAATAGATTTGATAAAAAAGGCTATGCAAAGATGCAAACATATCCAACCATCTCAAGAATTAAATAAATTGCAACTAAAAACAAAGAGCAAATTTTTAACAAATAACTGTTTGTCTGATTTTCAAGTATAGTGGAAACTGTTCCTGGAGGATTCTAGCAATGAGAGCGTTCTTGAAAGTTGTGTTCCACATTCAGACACCAGCTAGTTCAGGATGTCCTATGGCTTGCATTTTCAAAAAAAAGTCAGATACAGTCAATTGCAATGGTATTTTCTATGAAAAAAAGTTTAAATGAGAAGATAAGCAGTTCTACCATATGTGGAGATTTGCCAGTATCCTCAAGGACCCATAGAGTTTATTTGTTTGCTTTTAATGAAAAATCAGCTGGTCACTGATTGTTATTTCCCAAAGGTTTAAATCTTTGTTTGGAAACAGTGTTTGGCTGGCAACTTCTAAACTATTTATGTCATCTCATCATGACTATATAAATGACCTGATAGTACAATAATTTTCCTTCAAAAGGCATAACAAGCCAATTTGTCTCTCTCTACCTTGTTGAGAGCCATCTACCATAAATACATTATATTTGGTTATTGCTAAGCTGAATTCCAAACACCCAGTTCACCCTGCTTTATAGCCTCATAACAGTGAGTTATAAATGATTATCGTCTCCCAAATGGCAATAACCAATGTTGTTACTGTATGCCATAACTTCTCATGAGAAAGACACAGAAGCGGCATCTGCTGCAGCTTGAGTGTTTCATTAGACAGTTTACTTCTCTCACACAGCAAAGACCAAGCCATGTACCTTAGCCAGATATATCAGGCCGACAAGTTACAGCATTTGAAAAGATCATTCATGAAAACTGGGTAAACCGGAATGCTTCAGAAGTGTTGCTCATGCTCCCAAGCCCCAAAGGCCAGATACTTTCCAGCTTTATACCACCAACTGCAGGAATGTGAGACTATCCTCTCATTCAGAGCAAAATACCCCCTACTACTGAATTCAACAAGCAAACTGACTACAGTTCTGACAAGTTGAGCTAAAAAAACCAGAACATCCATCCAAGCTACTTTCAGTGACTTTCCCTCCCCTGCAGGAAGACATTCAAAAGGTCCAGTTTATGCACCTCATCACAACAGACCAGCAGCCAGCAAAGAATTATCTGCCCCGCTGACTTTTACACACCCATTTCTGATTGTTCTTCAGTTCAGCTTTTGGGGAGAAGGGACAAGGGAATGTCATCAGTTCAGCTTTGAATGAGCACTATACAGACAGTATCACGGTGACAGTCAAGAGGCCATTGTCCACATGGTCATGGTGAAGCATGGGACCACAGCTGGAAGCCAGAATGAGTTGGCAAACATCTTGTTCCAGCTTCTGCTATGCCATCTGGCTACCAGTTAGGTGACTGACGTTAAATGTGTTTTCTCCATATTACCATCTGGCAGCTGCTTGTACAACAACAGAGTAACACGCAGAATTTGGCTAACAGTTATCCTTAGAATCATATCAAGGATACTTGCAACACTGAGATTCTGAAATAGAAAAGGCTTACAAGGAAAGTTTTTTGCTGTCATGATTTATGCCAAAGGTAGTTTTGATAAAAGAAACAAATTAAAGAAATGGATTAGTACAAACAACAAAGTCTCAAAAAGATGTTCCTTTAACAAAAATTTCATCTAAAAACGTAAATATTGCCAAGTACAGTGTAACTGTAGTATGAAGTACAGTGTTACAGCCGTAATACCAGGTCTTCATATTTATAAAGGTCGTATTTGCAAAGCATAGGGGCCATAGTAACCTTGCTGGGCTTTAAATGTAACAGAATGGGGTGCTTCAAAAAATGGAGTAGGATTTTCAATAAATATGATCCCATGACAGCTTAAAAAAAAAAAATCAATAAATCTTCTACTCTACTTCCTCCTGTGCTGGTGCTCATATGATTCTCAAATAATTTAAACCTAAAAAAAAGCAAGTCCAGGAAAAAAAAAAACAGGTGTGTCCTTGAATGCTAGGAAGAGCAATACTAAAATGCTAGAGGTTTGGCATTCAGAGTTAAGCTGAAGTTATTAGATGTAGTACTATTTTGTCTCTACTCTGCAGAAGAATGTTCAATGTAAAAGCTTCTACTGCATTTCCAGATATTTCTATAGATTACATCTAGGATATACTAAGTCTCTGAAAAGAAGGGTTTGAGTTGAGATTGTATGGAAACAAGAATGTCAGTTTCTCAATGCATCAGCACTTCTGCTGATGTTCATTCTCCTAAGCATTTTATTAAAAGCATAACTCACATTGGCTGGAATACTAGTTATACTATTTAAACACCTAATCCAAAAGCTGTTTTTTCTTTCATAAATTTCTAAAATTTAGTCTGACTTCAATTTCACACAGCTTTTTCACAGGAAAGAAAGTGTAAGACAATGCTCGGCTCGAAAACCACCGATACGAGTGCAAAACAGAAGTATGAAGAAGTTTGACTCCACTTACAGAAAAATTTGGGAGTGAACAGTCAAACATTTTGTCAATAATAGAGTGACATCGGTACAGTGTGATCACACAGCACAGGTTTTACAGAGCACAGCACTGTGAAGTACAGGTTTCCCACTGCAGACACTGGAACTGTAATGTATATAGTCTAGTCTGTACACTGTAATGTATAATAAAAGAGTTATTCTATCAACACTGATGCTGCTGTTTCCAAGAACTACACCCTCCACATCTTCTGCTGTTGTTACCTTTGAAAATTCTCAGGAGCGTTGGACAGATGGTACATTTTGGCTCTCCATGTACTGAATTTGGGAGTATTTCTGCATCACAGACGAGAATAAATTGTGCTAAGAGAGAGGAGAGAAGTGGCATATAGTCATTTTTTATTTTAGACGTGTAAGTGACCCATGTTCTCTCTAAACTCCAGCTTTATGAATGCAAAGTTATTTATGCAGCTTGTAGGAACTAATGATCTTCTGTTCCTGATAATTAGAGGCTTTTCATTTCATATGTTCTTCTCCTTTTTGAAATTAAATTTAGTTAATATGCTTTTCAAATTTAGGTAACTTTGACCACAAAGCAGCTAATACAGTCCTACTAAAAGCTAAAAAAAAAAATTATAACTGTATGTGACAGTTGTAAAAAGGAAAGCCACCATTCTTAACACAAAAGACCAGAGAAAAAGTGCTGTGTTATCCTAATCTGTGCTTACTAACAGAGGCAAGAATTGAGATGCCATCATGTCAGAAAACACACAAACTAAAGGATAAGCAAGAGAAAAGCTAGCAGAAATTATTACTTTTGTTTATTTTACCATGCTTCAAGTAATCCACTACTTGTTACCCAGGTAATACATCTTCCCATTGGAAGTCTGAGTCTCATACTAATTAGGCACATGCCAGAATCATTTTAGCTGGTTTCCGGATCTTTTTTTTTTTTTTTTTTTTGAGAGAGAGAGAGTATGTGCACACATTAAGACTTGACATGACCAAACTTTCTCTATCAAAATCAGATTAAAAATATACATAAAGGAATATATCTAGCAAGACCATAAATGATTCAAAACTGCTGGGTGCTTCAACAAAATTGTTTTAAGTTTTCTCCCTGCACCCAATCCTCCCTGTTATTTGTATCTTAATCAGCTCAACACAGAGGACTTCACTTCTTTTCACCCTTGTTGCCCCAAAACACATTTGCCTGCTCTTTGCTGCTTTCCTCACTTGGACTCCTTGCTTCTTTTTGCTTGGGTTTCCGCCATTCTGACCAACCTCCCTTGAAATCTGACCATTTCCATTTGTGTTTTTAGCAAGTTTGACAATCCTTGGGTATTTCTGCAACACGTATCTTTTCAGAGATACACCTAGAAGATATTGTGTATTCTTGTTCCAAGAGAACAACCAAGGAATTATTTAAAAAAAATTGGTCTGAGAGGTCACAGAATTTAATGCAAGATGGGCAAAGACTAGCAGGTGATTTGTAGCCAAAAGCAACCTTTTCTACCAGAGTATTTAGCCAAGCCTTCACTAACTGCTTAAAGCCAGTTGCATTGATCAAGACTGAGTATGGAATTTTAACTTCCTCTCTACTATTTCAGTTGTTCTTAGTGCAGCATCATTTTCTCACATACAGGATGTGAAGATATAAATAATTAGAAGTCAAATCATCCACCTCTAATCTGCCTTGACTCAGCTGAAGGTGGCAGTGTACACTAGTTTCTGTATATTAATATATAACAGAGACTGCACAGTCTTTATCCATCGTTTTGCTTCATTTTTATTAGCAGAGATATAGGACCTCGGGCAACAATTCTGTAAAAATCCAACATTTTGGATAAAAGAGGATTTTTTTAAAGTCTTATATCCAACACTGATTGCAATTTGTGATGTGGATGAAGCATTTTGTGGTTTTCATTTTCGTGTATCTCTGATGAAAGCCATAGTACAATATTGATACCCTATACTTAAATGTCAAAGCTTTGCTTTGTGGGTTTTGTAATATTTTGTTTAAATATTGAAGTATGACAAAATTGAGGTCTGAAAATGCTATGTTTAAGTTCTTTGCTTTTACCTACATATTGCTTATAGCCCAGCCATAACTTTTGCTATCAAGCCATTTGCTCATTTTGGTATAGAATAGAATGAGCAAATATTGGTAATTCAGCTTCTCTTAAACAAAGCTAAATCTTGGGCACCCTGCATTGCGTTTGAAGATGCCCAAAGTGGTTTAAAATGTGCTAGCTCACCCACTAGAGGCTTAACTTAATATAAACTCTTACTATAATTCATGCCACTTTATACTTCAGATTTGTTCCCAGTAATTTAGAGCCAAATCCCTAAGATAAGCTGAGGATCCAGAAGGGCCTAAAGGTACCCAGGCACCTGAAACCAAGAGGAGAATTCTCTACGTTTTCACTAACTGTGAATCCTTAAAATTGGCTCTGCCAGCTTTGTCCCCTTTCTGAAAAGAGCAGTAGCAGTGCCAGTGTCCAAAAGAGGCTTGCTGTATTCGGGCCCCTGCTCTTCTCCAGTCCACTCCCCAAAGTGAGGGATGCGGTACCCAAGCCCTCGAGAAGGATGTCATTTCAGATACAACTTTTTCCAGTGCTGTGTTTTGACCCGATGAGACAATTCCTTGCTCTTGTGAGTTGATTACTATACTACCATCCTGAGGCAGCTAGCTGTCTAAAATATGTATTTACAAGGCAGTTTGAAGGCTGCTGATTCCTCTCCACTGGTCAGGAAGAGAGAAATGTAGCCTTACTTTTAACAGTAGTTTATTCCAGTGGAAGTTAAGATGATACAGCTGTTTAAGGACTACAAGATTTCTCTCTTAATGAACCAGATTTTTGAACAAATACCTCCCTGTAAAGGCATTTCTGACCCTTCAAAATATACAGCTAGTTCAGAAGAATCAGAATTCCCTCACCTAAATTCACCTCTAATAACTTTTGCACAAGTATTTGTATTTTACTGGGACATAATACAAGTATCTTCATAGGCCAGCATGACCATCTGTCTGACCATCTTCTCCCTTACAGAAGATCCACAACTCATTTTGCTGCGCTTTGTAGAGTTAATCACTCTTGAAAGGAAATGGTTCTGTTCAGAAATGACCACTCAATACCAGCTGGGCAATGTGCAATTCTGTATCTACTGCCCCTTCCCAGGACCGGAATCATAATTCAAACCCCATGTCAGAGCATAGCTCCTTATAGTCCATTCCACATGATGGTGGGAAATCTGAAGCAAAGTATGGAAAGAGAAGGAAAGTAGGCTGAGTAGCCCATACATATCCCTTTTAACATTTCCATCACAGATGTGCAATTTTCACTTTCTACACTTTATAAAAAGTTTTTTAAAGCAGAAGGAAATGTTACAGTTTTCACAAGCTAGGGCCTACAAATCAAGTTTTTTTAACATATTACAAATGACTACAGTTGTAGTTCCCGCTCTTGCAGAAGGTAAGATCACTTGCTTTAAAAAAACCCCAAAACTCTGTGGACAAAAACATCTTTACACATGAAGCTGGATTCTGCGTGAGCTGGAGTTGTTGCAGGAGTACGTATCTGTCCAGACCTGAATTCCTCTCCTCTCTCTCTCTGTCCCTCTCTGTTCACGAGGGAGCATGCATATATGGCACAATGCACAGTATGTGTCTGTCTCCAACTGTCCTGGTAGACTTCACATGATGTCAGACCCCAATGTCCCATCAACTGAAACACTTCTAAACCTGGACAGCCTTTCTTTTGCACTCCGCTTGGCAAGGCAGAGCATATTGCCAAGTCTTCACACCCCTTAGCCCATGCCCAGTGATTTTGCAGCGAGCCGGCAATTACTCAGACTGGCATGTGGTCAGCTCGCGTGTCAAAGACATTTATCTCATTTACAAGCAGAAGATTCCCCAATGAATAATTCAGAAAGAAATAATCACCTTCATGGTCCATTTTTCCAACCCAAGGCTCTGTCTCTAACAAGCACCCACTGAACCTAGTGAGACATGTTGACTACAGAATTAATGATTTAAAAATCATTGTGTATACCATGCATGCAGACATCACCCAGTGATTCTACTTACTGCTAAAGACAAAAAGCAACCTGTTGGCCCAAACCTCAGTGAAATCAGCTGAGGTTTTCCTATCAACTTAAGATGGAGCTGGAATGGATCTAATAAACTGAGCCCATAATGTCCATCATTCACAGGCTCTCATCACAAGTTAAACTACTGGCTTTTTGGAAGCTACTTGTTATTTTCTTTCCAACAGCCACACAGCACATTGATTTGCACAAAGCTTATAAAAATAGCAATAGCTACAATATGATATTGCCCAGCAAAGGAAGGTAAACTTGCTGTCAGCAATGTTTTCTTCATCCCTCCATTTTTTAAATGAGATTTGCCATACTTCATAAGCACATGGATAAGTCTGTTTTCTCCTAATTTGTGTGTGAATCTCTATTATAAATATATTTAAGACAGTGCAGAGAACCTCTTCCTTACATCTGTATAATATCCCATGGGTTGCCTTACTTTGTGCAAATGAAATGGCTGAAATTTTGGCAATTAGATTACACAGGAAAAAGATAATTTGTGTTAAACAGCAACTCTGATGAAGTAGTGTAAAAACAACCTTTTTGCCCCAGTCTTTTTTCATACTACTGAGAATGGCCAGCAAGATCTGGTAATTGTGATGCCTAGCCCAAATCCTCTTATATCTGAAGGAAGATGGGTAGGACCAAAAGCAAGTCCATTTTTTCTAACTACATCAGCTAGTCTAACTCAAGAATATTATTATTCCTCCCAAACTGTGCCTAAAGAACAGCAGTTTTAAACACAGGAGGAATGCAGGAATAATCTCTAAACTTCACATACTAAATTATCTAACAGGTCAAATAGCCCTGTAGATTTTGGCTTTATGGCAAGAGGCATAACAGAGGACTGGTTTTCTATACAACTCTAAGCTGTTTAATTAGACATTTTCAGATTTGACATCTCACTTGCCTCAGTTTCCAGAATCCGCCACGAGACTCCCTGTGTGAAACTGGGCTCACAGCACGATGGCACCTAACTGAACAAAAGCTGCAGGCATCTCAAGCTACAACCCTGCCAATGCTCTCATCTGTAAAACAGAGGTGAATGCCCTCTAGCCAACTCCAGCCGTGCCCCAATAACCTCAAGTGAAGAGTGCAGTCTGTATATGAAAAGTATTGTTACCATTAAAGCACTTTGCCCATTTCATCATCGCACAGAACACAATGCCTTAATTGGCATTTGATTAACCTTTAGCATAAAGTAATATTAACAAGTAACAATGATTCTCAAACATTGATGACACCAGTCCCCATGTCTGGGGATGACAGCAGTACCGACACACACAGACCAAAAGCTTCATTCTGAAAATCCAGTCTGAACTGGCACTGGAAGCTCAAAACCAGCTCTAGGTCCAGGTTTCATAGATGGACTTTGTAAATTCAGCCAAAGTCTCCATGCCTGAACGTTTATTGTTGCACGTGTGTAAATCTAGATCTCAGCTTTGCAGCTTAGCCCACCTTGAAGTTATCAAGCACGATGACATTTCTTGCCAATGTAGTTTTATAGAGCCACCGGTTGTTAGGATACAGCTTTGTTCACCACGGTTAACCATACCATCTCAATTCATCATGCACCCACTGTTCCATAAATCTGTTAATTAGAGAGACTCATCTTCTGCTATAGTATTTTTATAACAGCCTTCCTCCTAGGCACGTATTCAGTTATGTTTCTTCCACTGTACTCTATCAGTTTTATGTTTCCACTGGTCACAGCTAATTAGAACTGAGTGAGCTATGCTATTGTAGATGTAAAATGTTGACGTTATAAGCAGCTCATATTCATCTCCTGCCTATGTCCCCAACATGGGAGGGCAAGAGGAACCTCCTGAAGAAGCAGGACCCTCCATAGCAGCCTCTCTGCTCTCCCAGCCATAGCCACTGCTTTCTGCAGCCCCCTTAAAACTGCCCAGGAGAAAAGACTAAGCAAAACTTGGACTGGGCTCAGCTGGTTTTAACACCAAAGCTTGTACCCAGCTGCTGTGAAGCACAGCCCATTTTGAGTGGATCAGATATGAAAAAGCAGCAGAGCAGAGGGTCTCCACATCTGAACGCTTACAGAAGGGACCATTTGACTTGGTCACCATTAAGCTGTGTGCTGTTATCAATGCTGAAAGCCTGTATGAGGAATGTTGGCTTTGCCTGTAAGAATTCCCTGCTTCTTCTGTAATTATATCAGTGAAAATGAGGGCCCTTAATGGGGATATTTATAATCTTTGTCTGAACCATCCTCTTTACTCCTTAGCTGTTACTGCGTAGAGATCTTTACTTCTGCACAGGGAATTTATGTTCCAACTGTGTCAGTTCCCCTAATAGTGTATTGGCTGTTCCTTTATTAGAGGGAAAAGTTCAAGATCTGTTAAAATAGAGGGAAGATCCCATGGGTGCAAATGGTCTTTGGTTAGGTCCCCATGGAAGCTTTTTTTCCTCCTGACAAAGCAGAGTAAATTTCCACAGACCACGCATTATTGAAGCAAGCCATTAATTGCAAAAAATCAGACAGTTGCAATTTTCTTCCCTTTTCATCTTCTCAGGTGTTGTCACATCAACTTGTCTGCTGTGACAGCAATAAACCGTGGCCACTGAGGACACGTGCATGTTGTCCACAACTGAAGGAGAGACAGTGAGTCTTCAACAAAACATTTCTTTCCTCCGAAGCAGATAAGCAGTGCACATAGTAAAGACGTACATGGTAGTCAAATTGTGCATTAAGGCACACAGTACCTGCTCCTCCATGAGGCATTTTATCCATGACACGACAAAACCACTGGCAGAGCCAGGATCCCTGCCAGGTAGAGCCACATAGTCCAAGCACTGCTTTTACTCGGGTTTCTTGTCTGTCCCAGGCACTCATCAGGGCAACTACCGTGCAGCTATCCAAAGTAGTATTTCGCTAGTGCCTTGTCAATATAGGTAAAGGGTATTGAAATTTTCCTGAAGAGCCCACAGATCCTCAGACTCTGGTTACCTTCTCCAAGCATAGACAGACCTGAAAGTCCCTTTTCCTTATCTCAGCTTTCAGTGCACTGGTTCACATAGTAAGATCTTTTCAAAATTTCTCCATGTATCACAGATTTTCCTTTCATTTAACAAGAAAATAACTTTTTTTTAATGTTTAAAAAAAGTGAGGCACTTTTAAATTTTCAGGTATTTAGGCCTTAAGTGCAAGGCCATTTTGTAGCTCACACCTTGAATTCATTGTGGTATTTCCCCAAGGACATTGTGCTACCCAGTTTCTCTCCTAACCAGCAACTTTACAAATTGACAAACTATAAGAAGGGCTTCTGCTACAGAATGAAGAATCAATAGCTGTCTACTTGGATAGCCTCAAAAAGTGCTTAACTTTTAATTGAATGCTGAAAAAGAAATTGCAAAGTGCAAGAGCTCAAAACAGCATGAAGCCTGCATAATTATCTTTCTCCTTGCAGTTCCTTATGCAGACTAGAGACTAATTAAACACATGTGCAAGCTAGAAAATGATTTGCAAAGATATATCTTTTGTCAGTTTGCAAGGGGACCTAACCAGAAGGAAAATACTAGCAAAGAAGAAGAGCCATTGCCAGCTGTCTTGTACTGTCGTTTTTACTAGTACCTTGGTTTTTAATTTCCCCCATCTAGAGTAAAGACAAATTAGATTTTGCATCTTTACAATGAGAAGAACAAAGTTCAGGACAATGACGAACTCAGGCCCCCAGGCTTCAAGAGTAATAGAAACACATATACAGGGGTTTTAAAGCATTTTGGTGCTGGCATCATGCACAATACAAATATATTTTTCATTATAAAGATACCTATCCTAACATGACCCATTTACAATACAGAAACAAATTGGAAAAAAAAAAGCATTTGTCTTCCTTCTGTTGCAGAAAGGCAAAACCAAGTAAAGCCTTCAACCTTAAAATCCATTCTTTAATATTTATTATGCTAACAAAAAGGCCTAAAACATCTATTAAAAAACATATATAGTAAAGTACTTCTCCAACGTACAATCACTACCTACCTCTTCTCCCTCCTTTCCAGGAGAAAAAACATCTCAGCCTGCTCACCAGGGCCTTAAATCATGTCTCTTTCACATCCGAAGTGAAAGCACCTGCTCAGGCTTGCTCTCAGCTGGCAGGATTGAATTAGAGCCCAGCAACCATTGCCCTAATAGGAGGCAATATTATTAACTTTAATTCATGCACATCAGCATTGATCAGAAGCAGTTACTGAGTGTCAGGAAGACATCAGGATGTCAGTACATGGCGTTCAAGGCCAGTGTAATTACCACAGAAACGAAGGATGCTGTGATCAGTTGAAACAATCGTGCGTAATTATAATGGAAAATTCTGATCTTCTGCGGTTTTCATCCCACATGCACCATCTGAAGACTCACGTCGTTCAAAGGGTTGTGGTTTCTGTGTCTGGAGTCCAAAAAATAAAGTGTCAGCTGCTCTAAAAACAGTAGCTGGCGAGTACATTTTTAAGGTGATGATGACAATCTTCAAGTGATATTTCCCACCAGTGAACCGCTGTAGGGCAAGACAAAGGCGACTACACTGCTCATAAATGGTGCCGCTCCAGGCTTTCAAACCCCTGTGCAAATTAAAATGAAATTTTAAGTATGTTATGGCACTGCACGGCTCTGGCAGAATAGTTCAATGCCACTTTAGGATCCCAAGCAGGCTGGTGGAACAAGACTGCAAGACTTTGGATGTGTCAGTCTCTCCAATAAAGCTAACGCTAGAGATCCCAAAGCCTGAAATCCCACGTGCAGAGGGATGCCTTCCTGAAAACACATTTGCTGTGAGAGGGGCTGTGGTAGAAGTTGGGAGGGGAGAAATCATCCAAGATGAATGATCCTTTCTCATCTTTACCAGCGATTGCACTCCATCATCATTTTAAAACCTCCCATGTAAATAAATGCACTGCAATATCCTGTCTCCTCTTCTCCTCCATTTCCCTGGCTCCTCTCCTGCCAGACATCCCCTTTCTCCCTCCACACCTGGGGAAGCGGAGGAAGGGCTGGGGGGATGCAGCATTGGCAGATGACTGCTCTCTTTTGCTCTCACTCAAGTGCCCTCCCGATGAAGTCCTTTTCATTAGCATCACTGCCCCCCCACCAGGAACTTTCTGTCCCCAAACTCCACCCATCCTCTTTCCAAAACACTGAAAGCAGAAGGGGACAGTGGGAACAAGAAGGCTGGTTGCTCATATGTGTCCTCACTATGGCAAATATCACACTCAGATTCAGCTCGGTGAATACCAGCTGGCCACGCGTGGGCTGCCTGGGGCCACTTCATGCCATAAAATATCCCAGAGCTGTCAGAGAGTAACACTTATAATTTTGGCATGGTGAAACATCAGCTCTGGAGGAGCTTTGCAGGGCCCGGCGGTGTGTGCACTACCGGACTGCTTCGTATCTCCATGCACCACCAGCCCTGTGCTCCCCTGCTTGCACAGCACTTATAGCTCAGCGCCTATAGCTCATGCAGGATGCACAGCTCCTGCGAGCGCAGCCGGGGCTGCTGCAAGTCCCCATTGCACGGCCAATGCTGCCACCCTAATGCAAAGCGAAGAATATATCCACCAGGCAGAAAGCCTCCATCCCCGTCCCTGCACCCCCGCCACGCAGCCCTGTGGTGTACGTGCAGAGCCCATCAGGGAACCAAGCTGGGGGCATGGAGCTGGGGGATGCTTTATCCACTGATTTTCAGAGATTCAAGAATAGGCACAATCAGCCTCCTGCAAGGCGCCGGAGTTTATTGGAAAGCCATCCCAGGCTGGTAAAATGGATGCACAGCGCTATAGGTGCGGCCCTTGCTGATGGAGAGGGTGGAGAAGAGAGGCCACTTGCCCTTCTCAGACCCTGCATGGTCAAATGAAGAAATGATTTCTTATATGCTCTTTCTCACAGTCATATGATTGAAAAATCGTTAAAAGAAACCTTAAAAGAGTATCTGGCAGAGCGTTAAACTGATGGAAAAAGACTTGGCACTGTCATTTTTAGCCATCTTAAGACATTAGGCAACATGAATATTTAAAAAAAATAGAAATGTGCAGAATAGCTAAAATAAATGTTCTTTCCTATTAGTTTAATATTTTCTCTATGTGAATATTTCACTAATTTCTCCTCCAATGAAAACTTGCTCCCAGAAGCAGCCGGAGAGGCTGTTGGGTGGGCCTGCTCCCGTTAGGAAAATGGCAATGCTGACATCTACTGTCGGCAGCCCGGAATCGCCCGCACCATCTGCCCGCAGATGGGTTCTCCCTGGGCCAGGTTTATTAAATAACAAGGCTAGCTGAGGGCAAACACACGTGCCAACAAACTAAGGAAATGTAACCAGTGCCATGATGTTACAGCCCCAGACAACGGTCTGAAGTGCAAATATTTATAGAAGGCTGCATTGCACTGATCTCATTTTTGTTAGGGGCTAAGGTACCTTCAAAATATAAATACTCAATGCAGGTAAACATTTGCTTTCTTTAGGAGACCCACAGGACTTTTGTGCATTTATTCTCTCCCCTTTGTAGATTTATTTTCTCTATTAGGTTTTACACTGTTCCTTTCATCCAATTAGTACTAAAATCTTCTTTTTTTTCATCATGGAGCAGATAGGAAACGTTTTATTTCCTGCAGCAAGAAAGAATAAACCGCCCAAAAAAAAGCCTTAAAGATTACAAATGAAACTTATAACAGTGTTTGTGCCTCTGCTGTGGCGTTTGAACACTGCACCTCTAATAACATTTAAGTGACCTTCAGGAGCTCCTTGTTGTGTACGTTATAGGAACCATCCACGGGGGGAGGAATAAACCTTGAAGCTGCAAACCAAATGCAATACTGGGAGACACTGGCAATTAATAGAAGCAGAGAAACTGTGTATGGCTGTGCATACATTAGGGAGGATAAGCAGAATCCACCCTTTCCACACACAGCAAAGCTCGCAAAGTGGCTTTCAGTTGTGCATGAAAAAGTTGCAAAAGTTTATTGTAAGATGAGTCGTTCCTAATTACATTTTTTTAAGTGTGCCCTTATTGGAGCATTCCCAATTATAAGCAATTAATTTATTTATTTATAAACTGGTACTACAGCCATTCCCACTAGCACCTCCTCGACACATTGTGCACAAGCAGCTATTGGTGCAAAGTACAACAGACTTCTGAAATGATCCTGCTATTGCTGACGTATCTCATCAAAAATCACTTAAAAATAACAGAAGCTTGGTGCTTGTTTTTCTTCTCACATCTTTATCAATATTCAGAGCTCGTGTGCATGAGGCGCAGCTGTGGTGCATTGGCATGAAACTATGTAAGATCAACACCTGATGAGCATTTTAACTATAATACAAGGTGTATTTAAGCAGGGGTGATGGTTTTGGTGAAGTTCTTGGGAGGAAGGTAGCAGCTGGGCTGGTCAGAAATTGTCTGATGAAAGACTTCATCAGGAAGAGAAACTCCTCAGACAGGTTGGTAATGGTGGGGCTCTGTGGTATGCTGGAGAGCTTGAGCCAAGCCCTCTGTTGCTCAATTTGGGCTCAGATCTCCTTCCTGCTGCCTTTGGTGTTGGCTAATTTGGAGGAGCAATGTTTTTTTTCCTCCTGCTTCAACAATGTTGCATTCTCCTTAGAGAAGGGTGACCTCAGAAAAAGCCCCCTTTTTTGCAGGATAGAAAAATGGTATCTCACTGAGCTGTTATCTATCATAGTGTTTATATTGCAACACCATCTGCCTCCTGCAACATGTTTGCTGTACATATGTACCATAAAGAGCTGTTTGCTTGGTGGATGGATGTGGGAAGACCAGTGAGGTTGTGGTGCTGCCTCTATCCCAGTTGTTTCTTTGTGGTTAGCTCAGATTTTCTCCTTGCAGGGGGCTCACATGTCCCTCCTGCACAAAAGTGCCATGTCTCTGGTGATGATGCTCATTTGTCTTAGGGAAATGTTTGCAGACCCTCACTAGGGTGGAGGACTTTATGCTCTGGGCACTGAGCACAGAAGAGCCCCCAGGTAAGTGGCAGGGAGGGAGGAGGAGGAAGGACTGCATGAGCCACCAACATGGGGCCTGGCATTCTGTGGGATCCTGGTGGCCACAGACCACTCTGCCACCACACAGTAAGGGGGACCTGAGGTAACACATTGTCATCTTGGCTGAAGTTCCTTGGGGAAAGAAGGGGTTTGGACAGTTTCCAGGAATGTCCAGCCCTTTCCCCACAGCACAGGTGGTCCCACCTGCAATCCCTAAGCTAGGGGAGACTAGGGCTTGTCTGGAAAAGCTGCTTTGAGGGAGATGCAGTCCTTTCCAACACAATAATAAAATAAAACGTAGCTGTCTTTAAATGGAAAGAGGAAGAAAGCATGGAGAGTAATGTTCTTCTGCCCTAATTTGGAGTATTCAGCCCTACCTGCATGCCAGGGTGCTAAAACCAGCAGCGCATCAGCAGAGCGGAGACAATGTGGTGCTGGACTGGGGCTGGTTGCTCTAAGTCTGGTACCTCCAAGGGTTTTGGGGGTGCCTACAACTGGCACCTTTGAACTTTGACATTTAGGGAGAGGTAGGGGAAAGTATTTTGAAGCAATGATATAATCCACTCTCTTTTTTTCAGTGCATGAGGTAATGAACATCTTTAGTGCTTAAAGGTGCTGTGAGAAGCTGCAGGGCACGTGTGAATGCCAACATTTTATGGAAGGGGTGGTTTTACTGCCAGCAGACTTCAAAAAAAAAAAAAATCCCTGCAGTTTATATTAATAAGACTGGATGTTATTGCATGTCAGGAGTTATTGTGATTTATAAAGTACTTCTTACTTGGTGTGTAATGAAAACACTTGACTCTCAGTCCCAGTCACTAATGGGAGATGATAGTAGCTTTATCTGCAATAGCCAACTTGACCTGGAACCCTCTGTCATTTTTAATGATATTTTAGTGCTGCCTTTTGCTTTCACCTGAGCTTAGGGTAGCTTCAACTTTCCTAATGTGAATAAATAATAGAATCCTTTTTATAAAAGAAGGAATTCAAGAGAAAAGGGGGACAACTGCACTGTTTGGTACTAATGCCCCAAACAGCACTGCTCCACGAGTGTAAGTCCTCATTATGTAATGCTGCAAAGTTGGTCCTTTAATAACACGCTCTGCTTGCTGTTCTCAAGCCTCTCATTCAGGACTATTATTCTTCTGTTGAGAATTTGACACATTAAAGATACCAAAAATATAACGGGGGAAAGGGGTGGAGATGGGTTTAAGCAGATGGATGGGTCCAGAGCTAAATAATTATTCCCAAGTGTGGTTCTTCAAAAAACCACCCTGTATTTAACACCAAAAGCGTATTACTGCAAAATAGCTGTGAGTGGGGAAAAGACACTTTCAGAAGAGGACTCCTCAGGACCACGCTGGATTGTTCTTTGCCCCAGAAGTGTGTGCGTGTATAGAAACTTTAAAAAGCAAGAGAGCCAACATGCACAGGGCTATCTTTGCTACTCCCCTGTTCAGCAGTTCTTTAAATGATTAGGTAAGGTATGGGTGCAGCTTGATAACTGGGGATCACTAGCCCTGCAAAGGTAGGGCTGGCTCCTAAGATAATGGCTTCCCTTGTTGGCTCCTGTCACGATAATACAACCCAGTATAAAACTTCCTACCTGTGCATCATCTTTGCCATTACGAGCTATTTCAGTATAGTCCTATGGCATCCCTAGGGTTAGAGCAAGTGGGAATTACTGGGAAGGAAAAGAGCTCAACAAACTCACTGAGTGGGGAAAGGTGTCAGAAATAGCTCCAGCCTGAGCAAAGCCCCAGTGCACACTAATACTGCACTGGTTTCATCTAGCTGCAGGGAAAGTTTGATTTTTAAAAAAAGCATCAGAAGCAGCTAATGTATCCTGCTGGTTTAAATGCAACAAAGCTCCTGCATTGCCCTGGGAGCAGCAGGAAAGCTGGGCACGGTGGCCCCCTTCTGCAGAGCTGCGTTTCCTTGCTGCATGTGCTGCATGCAGATGCAGGGCTGCAGGTACAGGGGAAACCCTGCCCTCGCCTGTTCTGCTGCGCCCGTGATGACCTGCACGCTGCCTGCAAGAAGCCTGGTCCACCTGGCAGGGAGCCAGCAAGAAGTATCATGCTTGGGCAGCTTCTAAGCTGGACGCTGGAAACAGGTACAGTATAACTCTTTTTCCAGGTGTAGGGAAAAGAGCTTGCCACCTGGGGGGCTGAAAAAAATCTCATAAATACCCAGAAATGTGGTCATTTTTGGCAGTGAAGATGGGTGATGTCACCTGATCTGCTTTGGACCTCTTGTCTTGTCCCTGAGCAAGGCTGGCCCCATCCAGCCCCACTTGGCATGGAAAAAGCTCCCATCAGCCTTGCACTGAATTTCTACACTTGTAAAAACCCTGTGAGCTATTTCACCAGCAGCTGGGGCATGTGATAGGGCTAAATCAAGAAGCTGGAAAAACCTGGGTGAAAGAATTGCTACTAGATATATTGTCATTGTACTCGGCAATCCAGTCTTTAGGCTGTGCTTATTTTATAACTAAATGTAAGACTAGGTCCAAGGCAGAAATATGACATAAAAGGAGAATAAAGATAAAATACACTTAATTTTAGGTGACAAATGCCATCTTCCTTTGAGATAGGAAGGTGTGTTAGGAAAATGGCAAGGAATAGTATTCTATAGAATCACTGTAGCAGCCATGAGAGCCAAGTACAAGGGATGGTACAGTTACCTTAGAGAATGGCAAATATTTTACAGGCAGCCTCCCTCTGAAATGTGGGTGGAGAATGACCACAGATGCTTACAGGAGACTTAATTGTCCTTGCCAGCAAGGCTCATTATCCATACATAAACATATGTGCTGCTTCTTAACAGCAAAGTGCATTTTTTCAAGAGAATATTTTAAATCTGAACTGCTTGAGTGTCAAATTAGTTGAGTCTGGCTTTGTTTTAATTACACCAGCCATTGGATTGTGTGGGAGGATGAGGGATGTGTTACTGTTGTAGGCAGAAGAAGATATGTTTGCAAAATTACTACATATAAAACATTGCTCTGTCATTCAGCATTGCCACAGGAGCAATGTCAGAGGTCAGTAATGAGTCTTAATGCCCATTTAAGTGGGTTTTTGCTCAGGGCCTCAGTCAGGGTTACCTTTTTAAGAGGTTTCTGCCTCTCATTGATTGAAACTATGTAAAGTGAGAGCTGCACCTTGGGTCTGTTGCCCTACACCTCCTGCAGTCCCTTATACCAGAGCAGGCAGGTGGAAAAGACAGCCAGGTTGGACCTATAACTTTTTTAATCCTCATTCTGCATTTGTGTAAAGCACTGGAGAGCCAGACCCCAGGGAAGCAGGCAATTTCCTGCAGGCATTTAACAAGGTGTGGCAGGAAAATGGGGAGAGTGCAGCAGCTCTGGAGGCAGAATAGCCAACAAAGTGGTTTTCTCTCCTCAGGCTCCATTTATAACCACCTTGCTGGTGACGAAGATGAGGCCCAGGTACTTCAAAGCATGTGTAATGTTGGGAGTGGGCTCAGAAAGAGCAGCCTTTGAAGTGTGAACTGAAGAATAGTGGGTTGGGCATGGGATGAGTGGGGAGAGCATCCTGACAAGTGGAACAGGTTGGGTGAAAGGAGGGAGGGAATTTTTTTTTTTTGCCAAGCTATCATATCAATGTTAACCAGGAGACCTGTTCACATCTCTTCAGCTTGGTCAGATTTTTCAAATAATAAAGTTAACTGGCAGTAATCAAACTGCTGGATATTGTAATGGATGAAGTATAATTGAAACATGCCAGAATGCAGCTACTGTCAGATGGTGCTCGATGAACAAGAGGGTTGTCATGGTCTGCTGTTCACTCCCCCCTTTTCATGGGCAGGAATGAACAAAACCCATTTCAGTGAGTGAGCTGGGCTTGGCTGGGCATGATACCTGAGCTTGCAGAGCTCAGGCAATCCTGCACTTCACAGAAAATTAAATAAAATCACCAGGGTTAGTTTGCATGTACCCCAGTCCTTGGTGAAGTGCCCTGGAGGTCCCACCACTGTACCTCAGCAGTGCAAAGGGACACTGCTAACATACAACCTCTGCAGTCTCCCCACAGCCTGAGCATGGCCTTTCTAAAGCACAACTTGTGAATTTATTTTTTTTTATTTCTTAGGACTGAAAAAGATGCCCAGGACAGCATGGATGCCCGTCAGTGTGAGATGCATTCTTGCATGGGTTTCTCCCATGAGTGGATGGCAGATTTTATGAGCATGTTGTTGGGCATATTACTTTTTCTAATAACCAACTCATTACATTTGAGTGTGGATTTTGGGGGATGATGAAAGCCAAAGTTACAATGCCAAAAGCCTTTAAAAAGTCCATCTGTCCTTGCATTGTAAACTTAGCAGGAAAAGCTCTGAGTGTGTGGGAATGGAAACCCAATGCCTGCAGCAAGCCTCTCTCCGCTCATACCATTTGTGAATAAAGGTTAATAATGTTTCAAACTCTTAAAACTCAGGGTTCAGTCTACAATCCTTAGGCAAAAAAAAAAATCCCTTTAAGGATTAATTCAGGATTTCCCTTGTCAGAGCAAGGCCATGAACTGAGGCTCTGCAGCTCCTGAGTGCTGCTTCCAAAATCTCAGGTCACTTGGTACTCATCATACCAAAATCAGGAGGAGAAAATATGAGTGATGGCTGTTCCTTCTAAATCAGTACTGAAGCAGGGAGTCCTGCCTGCTTGTACCAAATAAAACATCATGTTGGTAGGGCTGCTCTTTGGTAAGCAGCTCAAGCTACAGCCAGTGTTGGACTCCACGCACAGCAGGAAAACAAGTAGCGCACTTTGTTCCATCTCTTACCAAGAACAGCAAACCAATATGTACAATCAAGCCCAGGCATTAAAAAAAGAAAACCCACAACAAATCTGAAGTATAACTGACCAAGTAGCAAGGGATTAAAAACCAGAAAAAGACATTACAGTCCATCATAATCCCCACCTCTCTTCTTGCTAATGTTTCAGCAGTTAGGGCTCACGTTCTCACTTTTCCCAGCTGAAGGTGCTCAGCTTTCACTTTTTTCTACCTCCTCCCCTACTGTGGGCTCTTACTCACAGAAAAAGGAGATTTCTAACTCTGACAGGATGCCTAGAAAACAAGGTGATGTCCCAAGACTGAGGCTGAAGTCACAAGCCCAAGCAATGCTAACACATGAATGAAATAAGGACAAAACAAACTGACAATTACAAGAACACCCAACATATTTATATCTCTCTCCTCATTAGCAAGACCCAAAAAAAAGGCACAAACCCACAAAAGAAAATCCTCTAGTGAATAGGGGGCATGAATAGCAAGCATATCTGAGCCCCACTGGCTATTCCCGCTCCTGTGGAGGGAGCGATGACTACAGCCCCACAGCATGGTTGTAGCTCAAAGGAGCTTGGGGCAGATGGGAGGGGACACAAGACTGGGGAAGCACCTGAGGACAAGGGGTGCTACCAACATCTTGCCCTTGTTTGGATTCCAAAACCTCCATTATTTGGCTTTTCCCCTGTATTCAAAAATTATGAGCTAAATCCTGCAGAAACTGTCAGCGGTTTTAAAGAAAAGCACCCCAAACCAGGATTTTTCATTGATGTGGGTTTTTGAGCCTGGTAAGTATTGCTGAATCAGGGTTTTCCATAACCATGAGTGCTACAAATTTGCCTCTGAAAAACTATGAAATCACTTGGGGTGCTGAGAAAAAGCCTGGCAATGGAGCAGCTTTGGGATTTGGCTGCAGCTGAAGGTGGTCACATTAACAGCTTTCAATTACCATCAGCTACAACCTGAGGTCTGGAGCTTGTTAAGGGAAGAGTATTTTTGATTTAAAAGCCCCCTGCACCCCACTTAAGAGTATCCTGAGTGAAGGAAGGAGAAGTTTGAGCTCTTGGCTCTCTGTGGTTGTGAAGCTGCTTGGTGAGTCCTGTTGCATTTATGCTCTGGGGAATTTGGAGGTCTGTTTTCCAGCTGGTCCTCTGTGCCTGTGATGGTTTTGCAAGCCTGGTCTTGGGTGCAGCTGGTGGCTGCTGCCCATAGCATGTGGGGTCTGTCTCTTACAATGTGGCCTGAGTCCTAACTTGGTCCTCCCAGAGTGAGCAGAGTATAAATAAGGAAAATAATATTCCTTGTTTGTGCTGGTTTGGATTTTTTTTCCTCTTACCTTCCTTGCTTGTAAAGAGACAACTTGCCCCATGTGCCCAGCTTTCTGCAGCAGAGCACTCACAGAGCCCAGTCTCAGGCCAGTCATAGTCTGGGTAGAAAAGCCTCACTTGTGCTAACAAGGTCATAAATCCTCTCCAGTCCTACACTGGGCTGATTGCCGTTCTGAGGAGTTTACTCAGAGCCTCTGAAATCGCTGGAGTCTTCCACTGTGTGTAGATCAAAGGGAGCAGCTCTCTGTGATAAAGGTAGGAGCTATCAGGATGTCAACAAATAAATTGGATTTCTGGCTAAACTGTCAGAGCTCGTGTCTGAACACAGGGTGGGTGACAGCCAGGCACTATTATTATTATTATGGAAAACATCATATCTGAGATGATATTCCCCCTGACCCTGTTCTCCCAGGTGCTATACACACCAAAAAAGTCTCTAGCTTGAGGATCTTTCTGCTTAAGCAGGCTTACATGGGGAGGAAAGGAATTGCTCCAGGTTACATGACAGCTCAGGGCAGAGCTAAGGATAGACATGGGTTTTGCCAGTTGTACTAGCAGAGCTTGCACGTAGTTCCCACAACAGGAGTGGGCTGTCAGCTCTCGTATCGCCTGTGCGAGGGAGGGACATCTTGTAAAAATAATCAACAGTTTCTCTTTTCACCTATTCTTGCTCACTTTTCTATTTCCCAGGGGACTTCTGAAAATCCTGATGCTGTACCATTTGTACACATGGGGCAGGCTTCCTCTAACATTTGGTTTCACCCCACCGAACCTATCTTGCGTGTCGGCTGCTTCCCCTGCTCTCCTCCTGCACGCCTTCCCTGGGAGCTCAGGCTGCAGCTGGAGACCTCGGCACCTCCTCCAGGTGTGCTGCCTGAAAGGCCTTTGCCAAAGTTTCATGTACAAATTTGCTGCCATGAAGGTTTTCTTTGTTTTCACTTAGTTGAATTATTGTGAAAAATCTAAATTTAGTAAGAGAAGAGCCTCAAAAGTGTCAGCTTCTGTGCTCAGGGAGAGAGATTGCTGCTTCTTCTAAGGCTTTCCTAAAAAGTGCACATTGCAGAAGGAAAACCCATGCAACCGAGGCTGGCAGTTGGCAAAGCAGCCGCCTGCTTGGCTCCTCTCTTTGCCGTTTTCGGGATGCTCAGATGCTGTTTCAGGGCACACCAACGAGCTTTCCATTGCCGGCAAGCCTGCAAAGAAGGATACTCTGCGTGGGTGAATATTTTATTTTCTTTCCCCCACTCCCGCCCCAGCCAGAGCCTCAGCCCAACTGCTGGATCTCCTACATTGCCATCTGACTGCAATGCGTGCCTTGCGCAGTGCTTGGCACCCGTGGAAGGGTGCCTCGGGCATGGCTTTTAGCGAGGAACCGTGAACTCTCTGTGCTGCGCTAGGGATGCGGTGTGGCAGCATGCAGCCAGCCCTGGGTTCATGTGTGTGATATCCCTCCCGGGGCTTTTTGCCCGGGTGCCCTAATGGGGGCTCTGCAGAGAGGACAGCAGGCAAAGGAAAGCCAAAATTCATTAGCTAGCTTGCTTTCAGTGACTTAGGGGGGGATATTGGCATCATTTTACCTCTTGCTTATTTTTGAGACCAGGCAGAACCCCTTCCTTATTTTATCATTGCAATTGCATAGCATGCATCACTTCCTTCCTTCGAGAAGTTGCTTAAAAAATCATCGCCTTTTCTTTTTTTTCTTTCAAGTAATGGCAAAAGGAGGCTCTCTCATTACTGAAATGTACTTGTTGGTTAATTGTATGCATGTGTACTTTTGAATTTGCACAGAGGGTTGTGATAATCCCTGAATCTGCTGCAAAAGCCAGCCTGGTCTCCCTGTCCTCCCTCCTGTGGGCAGCTTGTGGTAGCCTGAAGTTTAAATAGGTGAGGATGGCTGGGGCCTCTCAAGGATTAGGACATTTAAGTGTTTCTCCTAAATACTAAGAAAGGCCTCAGTAGGGCAAAAAAAAAAATAGGATACTTAATTAACTGACCAAGATAATGAATATGTGCCCAGCTTCAGGCCTGCAGGGAGGGTACTGGAGTCAATGGGAAGAGCCATGTGAGGTTTGGCAGATGTTAACCCTGCACTTCACCTGCTGAATTGGCACTAGGATGAAGATGCATGTAGCGTGTAAAGCCCTGGTTAAGGGATCTTGCAAGCTTGGGGGAGACTGATTTGGTTTAATGCCCAGATGTCCCTGGCCTGTGGACCCAGCTGTTAAATAACAGTGGTAAAGCTATCCTCTGGTTCATTGGTGAGGCTATGAGAAATATAGTGGACTTATGTCTTTTGTAGCTGAAATAGTAGGAAGAAGCCATCCCCAACTCTTTTAGAGCATCAGGGCTTAGGGGATTTTCTGCTCCTGGTGAGAAGAGGCTTCTTGCACAGGGCAGAGCCTGTTCCTGCCTGACCCTGGCATGCCTGGGGCGGCGGATGAGGATGCTGAGCTTCTCCAGGTGCCTTTGGGGAAAATGCTGCCAGGCTTGGGATCTGCCAAGCCTTCCCTGTGGGTAGACTGGAGGTGAAAAACAAGTGGGTTTGTTCCACACTGAATATGCCCACGTCTTGTCACACAAATGTGCAGCACAGATGAAAACAAAAAACAAGCTACAGATGGACACTGGCAACCTGTCGCTAAGCGCAAGCCTCTAAATTCAAAATAAACATAATGCAGCAGCTAGCGTCTTCTGAATGGGATCTGCTGAATTTCCATTGCAGATATTGTAATGTCCTGATTGTCGTTCACAACCAGGGCTTAATTTCAACTCAAAATTTCATCAGTCTGTAAAATAACATCCTGGATGGGTCATAAATTCTCATACTCGTTATTGGTGCTGCAGTTGAGTGTCTTGAGTCCCGGTGAGGTATAAGGCCCCCAGGGAATTGTAGCAGTCTTGGTCAGAAGAAACTCTTGAAGATGACTGGATCTGTCCTGAGACTTGCAGATGCTGCTTAGGTCACCTCTGAGAAGTTTCTCTAATCTTAGAAACACTAATCACAAAGACACCACAGCCTCCACAGGCAATTCATCTATTCCCATGCCTCTGTCCCCCTGCCACTAGAAAGTTGTGGATTTTTTTTTTTTTTTTTTTTTCCTGAATGCCTCTCCTAGCTCTCCTTTGCTGCAGGTGGCACCTCCTGCTTGCCCTGTCCTATGCTGAACAAGCCCAGGAGAGGAGGCAGCTCTCGCCAGGAGGTCTGGCAGGCTGCATGTGACAGAAGTAGCCAAAGGAAACCAAGCAAACATTGTTCTTGACATATATAAAGCAGTCCTGGCTAAACAGGGTCATTTCTGGAGGGCAGGAGCCAAGGGCTGCCCAGGGAGGCGGCAGCGAAGGCATTTCTCTAGAGCTACAGCTCCTCTGGGCTGGCTCCCACACAAAACTCTTTCTGGAGGCACTTAAGAGGTTTTAATTCAAGCTGCTTGCTGGTGCCAAGGCTTTCTTCTCCTACCCAAGAAGATAAGAGCAGCTGCACTTGGCCAGACCGGAGCCCCCTCTCGCCTGGTATTTCATCTTTAGCTGAGATCAGAGGTGGCTGTGAGGAGGGGAAGGCAGGCGCTTTCCCTCACCTAACCTCCTCACATCATGTGGCCGTGGCTCCCAGAGCACCAAAAAACCCCGTGCCCACTTCTCCCTGAAAGGGGGTCCCAAATGGGCACAGGGAAATCAAGGGCCAAACTGCAGAGAAAGGTTTTTTGTTGACTGTGTTGCAGTCCCTGCAAAGTTCACTGAGCTCCGAGTAATTAATCGTGAAGTACATGTATTTGTGTGTGTGCCCAGAGTAATTAACTGAAGTGAAACACATGTATTCCCAATTTTACATGCTGTGGTTAAGATAGAAATGAAGATGACCGTCAAATTGAATTATTTCTTTACTAGCAAGGCTCAGGGACATTTCTACAGCTATGTAATTGATTTTAATTGTGCATATGAGTAACTCCTGTCAGGGTTTCAAGTGAGATACTGCATCTGTATCCCACGAGGAAGACCATAACTATTAGTGTATAGGAAGGTATACGGGGAGTGAAGATTTGGTGACCTATTTTCCTTTCACATTTGAAAATTTTCAAGCTGATGAAAATAGAGAAGCTCCTCCCAAGAATGTCCCTCTTCACTGACACACTGAAGAAAGGATCTTTGCACATCAATATACAATGTAATGTTTTATACTTTTTTACACAAAAAGAGACTGAAAACAGAATTAATGCTCTGGTCCTCCAAGTATTTTCTCAAATGCCATGACTGCCACCAGCCACTCCATGGTGAACATCTGTGAGGTCCTCACATCTCACTGTTATTCATGTTCCTCTCTCTTTGGTTAGTTGGGGTTTATTACCCAATATCTGCTCCTTTAGGTGGTGTGTAGCCTCCAGGTATGCCAAGGAGTTTCTTGAGTACATTAATATGCACACAGAGAGCAAGTCACAGCATAGGGAGGACTTCTATAGCCATAGAAGGACTGTATTCTGTTCTCCTGTCTGCCATTAAGTTGCTGAAAAACTTGGACAAAGACAGCAGCAGCTCAATGGCTTTCCACGCCATTAAAAGGCACATCGTTCTTGGGTCTCTGTGGCATCGTGTAGGGATGCTCCGAGGTCTTTGTCGGACAGAAGTTATTAATGACAATTACAGACGGGGTTGGGGAATGCCAAAATGGGAAACTTGGGCAAAGCAAGTCCTTTGCTTGTCTCCCTGTGTTGTGAAGTAGGCACAACCTTTCTGTGTGACACACAATTTTTAGTTATCTGCATCGTAATTTAACATTAAATATTTTTCAAAGGGCTAAGTGTTAAAGCACAAAGCAGAGTTACAAAGTATAACCTTTATCATTACCATTGTGGGGGAAAATATTTACACTGTCTTAGCTTTCGTTTGCTGATGAAATACTGTCTAGTGGCATTGGGGAAAAAAAAAAAAAAAAAACACCAAACCAAACTATGCTATGTTTTAATTGCAGCCTGGCTTTTGATCAGATGTGTATTTTGAAGAAGAAAAAAAAAAAAAAGAAAGAAAGAAAGAGGCAGAGAGAGAGAGAAATGTGGCTTTGTGTGTGTTCTGTGTTACATTATTATTCAGTAAGCCCTAAATCACAAAAGCTCCTACAGGAAGATTCATTATCGCATTAAGCATGAGATAGGGAGGGGATGCCTTGCTGGCAGTCGCAGACAATATGTTGCTGTTTTACTTTGTTTGGGTTGGTCCCCCCTCCCCTTTGGGGGCCATGTGCTCTAGAGAAACAGTTTAAGACACAGTTGGATGGAAAAAAAAAAATAAAAAAGAAGAAAGGCAGAAAGAGTCAAGTGACCGCAGTGCAAAGCTCTGTTTCGGCAGGCTGGAGGTTTCTAACGGCTCCCCTCCGACTTCAAACACCTCCCCAGCCTGCAGCGAGCCCTCGCGTGCAACTTTGCAGCCTGATAAGCATCACCAGTGAGAGACGCTGCGGTACCCAGCATCCCCCTGCGGCACTCAGCCTCACCCCATGGGCATCGCCTCGTCCCCCTGAAGAGCTGGGCTCTCCAGCCCTGCACCAGGGATTTCCACCTTCGCTACTTCTCTGCAATGCTGTATTTTCTCACCCAGTGTTTTCTTGTCCAGCCCTCTGAAAGCTTTTCTTGCTTTCCCAGGGAGCTGGGCACTGTGGGGTAATGGGGAGGGTGATGGCCCAGCTCTGTCAGGGAAAGGACCTTCTGGAAATAACCAAAAATATTTGCAGAGCACCCAGATCTCCATGTTGCAAGTAACAGGGAAATGAAAGGATTTTCTTCTCTGAATTGCTGATTTACAGTGGCTCAGCTTGCGGGTGACTGATCTGAGCCAGCAGCGAAAAAAAAGAGCCGAGATTTTGGAAAACGCTCAACACCTGACAGGAGGCAGGTTTCAGGCGCATTGTATGGGATGCTCACTAATGAATAGCCTGGCAAGCAGGGTTTTAAAACAAAAAAACAGTGTAGGCCATGTTCTCAAAGTGATGATACATTAAAAAAAAAAAAGAAGATATTAAAGCCCATTTATTCTGCTTTGAAAACTAAAATCCATGCAACGGAGGCCCTGCCTGGATTGTTCTTTTGGTTACAAAACCCCCATTCTTTCTGCGAGGGAATTCCACAGTTTCAAGACTGACTGGTTCCCTAATTTGTTTCTTTAAAATAAAATAAAAAAAAACCCCAAAGATACATCACTTGCACGTTACATTTTATTGATGTTACTGTAAAATACATATTTGCTTGCATTCCTAATTGGGGAAGCACAGATGGCAGTGGCTTCTGCTAGGGTGATATGCTCTTTAAAATATCTGGTAACATTACAACAAAGTATAGTCATTAAAATGAGTGTCTGTGAGTGCCGCAGGAGTTTTGTTCTCAGGAGCAAGGCGCTCCCCTGTTTTAAGGAGGGAGTGTTTGGTTTAACCCATCCCTGGGCTGGTACCTGGCATGGCGGGATAAATCCAGCACAGCGGGATAAATCCGGCATGGTTCGCCTGAGCACGGTGCTGCCGAAACCGCTTGTTTGAGGGCAAATTTATCCTTTCTGCAGCGAGGTGTTCGTAAGGGGGTGATGGGCCCACAGGGTCTGGAGCTGGTGGAAGTCATAGATAAATTTATTTTGGTGTTGTGTTCCCTGTGCGCAGTGTGTGCAATAAAAGGGGAGCTAAGAAGCACCGACTGCCTCCTTGAAAACACGTTGGTGCTTACGGTGTCTTGAGGACTTGGCTCTTGGAAGGATAGCACTGCCTTGAAAGAAAAAAATAAGAAAAAAAAAAAGAAAAAAAGGTAGCATTGGATGCAGGTCGTTCATCTTCTTCAGAAGATTGTTTTAATTCTCTCTTCTCATCCAAATCAAGCTGTCACGAGCAACCGCAGAGCAAGTGAGCAGCATTTTGCAGAGTGCTTGCAATGTGTTGGCAGCAAGCAGCGAGCGCACGCTGGGAGGGAGGGAGGGGGAAGCTCTTTCAGTCATTTCATTTTAGAAGCAGTTTTGCGAGGAAGCCACCACCGGGTATCCTATGCTCTTCGATACGGTCCTCTCCCCCGCTGCAGCTCCCTGCCCCAGAAAGCTTGCTGCAACCAGGATGTTTTACCACCGACACCTCAGCCCCTCTGGTTTGGGGACAACTCTGCATATGTCAGTGCCCTTACGCCTTCCCTTACGTTAGGAGGGTTAAAATACTAACAGCTCGTCAGGAGCTGGAGTTTCATTAACTTTATGTTTTAAGAGGCTCCGCTCCAGCCACGCGTTCACGTGCGTACCTGGTGTTACTGGGTTTGCAGTCTCCAGTGAGGCTGATCGCGTGACTGGCTTCTTACTTGCAAAGTCCCCGTCCCCATCGGCGGGGTTGTTTTTGGGCGCCTTCCCGAGCCTTCCTGGAGCTGCACGGGTCAGGGGGGACAGCAGAGCCCCCTCCCGCAGCCAGGCTGCCAGCAGACATTATGAGACACTTGGAGCCATCAGCTCCTTCGGTTTTAATTAGAAGCCTTAACTATCCAGCTCGTAGTGCCGTGCAGTTACAAGGGCCTCCGTATTGTGGTTTGCTGTAGAAATTAAGGTTGGCTGGTAAAAATCCAGGCCTTTGGCGCAAGAGGGAGCCAGCAGCGTGATGGCAAGGTATGGAAAGCATGCATTCCCTCCCTGCCTGCTCTGCTCCCTTTTGCTGGAATGGAAAAGGTTGCTATAGGATGGTATACAATGGCTATAGGGTCATTATGCACCTTCTAATGGCAAGATTGCCCTTTGTTCAGTTGTAGCAGGATTGAACGAGCCATAAAGAATGCCACGGATGTAAATAAGTCTCGTTGTTTAACACAAGGTGTGATTTACTAATGAATTGGTGTTTTTTTTCCCCCTACTATTTGTGGGTTGAATTTAGTACATGTGTGAGGATTTGGGGGAGAGGGAGAAAAGCAGGCAGGTGAAGCCCTAGGGAAGGGTTTCCCTTACAGCAGCACACCTTCACGTTTGCGTTTTGGAGCGGGACACGTTTCCAATGCCCGGGACTGGGAAGGTGGGCCAGCTGACCCGCTCTAAGCTTCATATCAGCTGTCAATGCACTGCTAAGAAAGAGGCAGCCGGGGAAGAAGATGCCCTCGGCTCCCTGCTCTCCTGGGCAGCATTCCCTGTGGGGCACTGGTGCCTTGCTGGAAGGACGGGGGACGTTGGGGGAGCGCCCCAGCAGCGTTTAAGCACGTTTCGTGTGGAGCAGGTAAGCAGCCGTAGTCGCACACGCAGCATTGGTTTTGTCTAAGGTATCGATACACCTCCAGCCAGGCAGACACGGGGGGAGGAGGGCAGGAGAGAGGGCGGCAAGGTACCAGCTGCGTTATTAAGCCTGATCCCAAACCCTTTGAAGTCAATAGAAAAATTATCCTCGACTTTGATACACTTTGGATTGGGCCTTTTAAGTCATGTGAAAGACATTTGTGTTATTAAAACAGCAGCAGCAGAACACTGTCGGTTACATCTGCTTTTATTTTTTAATGGCAATGGTAGGTTTAGCCTTGGGCACTATCTGAGACTCATAAATAACCCATGTCAAGTGTAACACACCTACTGAACAGCCACAGAAGACAGAGGACTTGGCTGTTTATCTCCCTGCATTTTTCAGTAACGAGCCACTTGTACATTAGGAGGGGTAGATGTCCTCTAGCATTCATTAATAAAGCATCCTTAAACAGCCAGGCTTCTCCTTGATCATGCAGGGCTAATGCGATAAATATCTTCTTTCCACACTCTCCTGACAACTGAAAGACAGGAATGCAGTCTAACTTACAACGTCAGTTGTGCAAGAATATTACAGGACTTATTTCTTGTACGCATATGTCACGGCTAGGAACGGCACCCTCTCACTGCCGGGATAATGAAGCAAAGCAGGGAGGCTTTCTGAAAAAGCATTCCCAGTACAGCACTGGCATCACCCACCATGGTTACGGGATAGTGTGAAACCCCATGGGAAATCCAGGATTGCAGATCTAAACATTATTTCATAGGTGCCCACATGGACACGCTACAACCTCCAGCCCACACGGTCACCGAGGTGGAGCTGATGAAGGTCAGATGCCACCATCAAAATACGTTAGGGACCACCAATGGCCGTCAGGAGTCAAGCTGGGCCTAAACTATCTGAATCTGTTCATCACTGCTTTCATCCAGTGTTTGGCTTTCTATTTCTCAGTGGTTCGTTCCAGCAGGAAGGCCTTCTGTAAATGTATATCACTGTCCACACTGATAATGTATAGGTACCACTCATGCAGCCATTGACCTATGGCACCGGTGTGTCCCACAGCAGCCGTGGAGAAGCATTGGTTTAATTCAGGTGGTGCAGAATCACACCGGAGGCTCAATTTTTAGACCATCACATCACTTGCAGCACGCCAGTCCTTGAAAACCCTACACAGGTGTGAGCTTGCATTTGTTTTTTTGCTTAACTAATGTGTTTTATTTACTTCCACCTCTTTCCGAGCATCTGGGCGTCTCGTCCGAGCCCTCCCATTTTTGGAGAGGAGACAGGGTCAGACTCAGCTGCTGTGAGTGCTGTGCATAGATTTTTTTTTTTTCTCCTTTTTTTTCCTCTCTTCCCACCTCTGCCACCTGACTGAGGAGGGCTATACTGTTCCTGAACGGCCCAGTAGCTCTGGGGCTGACACTGCTGGGTAATGTCTTTCCTCCTGTTTTATTCTGTCGATTTAACAGTGAGGCAAAGCTAGGGCTTCCCATTTAGGACGTTTAAGATATTTGGTGAGGAACAGGTCTGCAACGAGCAGTGTTTGCAGTTAAAACAGCAGGATTACTGGGGACGCCTGGTCTAGAGCAGCCTGAACCGCTGATCCAAAGAGGGTTTGTTTCTAAGCTATTTAACCCCTTAGAAGTAGAAGAAATTAGGTCAACCATGAAAGGGAATTTAATAAATGCAGCTCATACATAAATATTTGCTTCTGCTACCAAGTGCCTGATTCCTCTAGTTAAAGAGGAATGCCCATGGGACACTCAAGTTTAAAATTGTTTCTGTTTCCAAAGCTTTTTAAAGACCTTATGTCCATACAGTCTGTATTGCTCTGGGGCGGGGAGAGGGGCCAGAAGGGACCTGCATGTGCAGAAACAGCTGTTCAACAGCTCCTCCCTGGGTAGGGGTGCGGAGCAGAACCCCCTCCCTTCAAAAAGTTGTTACCTGTTTTCTTCCCCTCCCTGCGCCCTGACCTGACAGCAAGTCGAGGTCTGTAAGGCTTTCCCCCCACTTTGGGAGCAGACAGACCCCATCCTCAGGGCAGCAAAATTCATGGAGTGCAGTGAAATAGCATCTCTGGAGCTGTGAGTGTATTTCCAGGCCGCCCTACCGCAAAAAGGGCAAGCTGAAGGACGGCTTACAGCAGGAGGACACCCGCAGCTCTTCCCTCTGCCGCACTTTCATGTGTATGAACTGGGCTACAGGAGCCGAAACAGGATGGAGCAGGCAGGGCTTCAGGCAGGAGGCTGCTTTAGGGGAGTGTGAATTAATCCCCCTCCTTAACCCCTGTTTAAATGGTCACAGGCTGGAGGGTATTTTAAAAGAAGCTAAAAAGCAGGCACTTCACTGCCTTATCCCTATGGCTTTGGATTTTCAAAGGAATTTGAGTATGCAGAAAGATTTTTTTACTCCATGGAGGCAGTGCATTCTCAGCAGGCTCCTTTTCTTATGCCATCTTTTCATCTTCCTGATCCCTTTCTCCCCATCGCTGAGCCACATGTCTTTCCTGAAACCAAAGCCTCTGTTAAAAAAAAAAAGACAGTTTGAGCATTCAACCTGTGTTTTCCTCACTGAGATTCGGACGTGCAAGTGACAGTAGTTTTCAGCAGAAACCTTAGAGAAAAAGTGTTAATTGCTGAAGATTTGGGGTTTGGTTTTGTTAACCACAAATGCAAGTGGAAACAGCCTCATAGGATACAGTTGCGCTGAAAGCTGGCAGGTGTTAAATAGCACACCCAGAGCTTCAGCATCCTCCAGCTCCGCAGCTTTGTGGTGGTTTCTGACTAATAGGCACCAACTTCATTTTTACCTTTGAGGAGCCTTGGCAGACACTCACTGAGAACCCCCTCTTTCCCCTGGGGCTCAAGCCACACTAAGTTAAAACCTTAGTTAAACCCTCAGAGGCATAGTCTGTCCCACAAACCGATGTATCAAATGGGGCTGCTCCAACAACATCTTAAAAGCAGCTTTCCACTCTCTTGCATGTGGGCAGCAACCCCGAATCCTAATGACATCTATATGAAGCTGCCTCTTTCATGTTGAGCAGTTTCCATCCAAGACATTGAACTGAAATTTTATTTTGATGCACGAAGTGTACCTGAGGTTATTTCTTATAGGGCAGGAGATGGTTGCTTCCAACCATCGAGAAGCAACCACGAGATGGTTGCTCCCACTTTCAGAAAACAGATCTTACCCAAAGACCATTTAAACATCTCCCTTCTCTTCCCAACCTCCTCTTTCCACCTCCTGATCTTTTTCACAGGTAGGAACAACAGTTTGTTTGCTGACTTGCTGTATTTCTAGCACCAGATGCCCCAGTGGGACATCTGCACACGTGCCAGTGGGGAGAGCTAAAGCCTGGACCTGCTTTGGTTTTACAAAATGGGGCTGTGGGCTCTAGCACACACGCACACGATCCTGTCTTTAGACTTAACACATTTATGATCCTGTGTGTGCAACAGGGCTTTTTTAGTATAAGAAGCTGGTTACTGGGCTTTTCAAGATCAGGAATGCTCTAAGTTTCCCTTTTAACTTCTCAAAAAAAAATGGGACAGCCGGGAAGCTCCCAATTTTGCCAAATCTCACAGCATTTTGGCTTATATGAAGAGGGTTTTAAATGAGAGCTTTTTCTAGCCCTCCTGCTTCCAGCTGGAAGACCGAGCCTGGGACCTGCATGTGTGCTGAAAGCCCAAACTGGAGTGGTGGCAAGGACCAGGGCCACAAACTGAAGATGTGTTTTCAGGTGGGTGAGGGGAGAACCAGCTTTCCCGAGCCCTGGTGATTCAGAGCACTGCTAGTCCAAATGCAACCAAACCAGCATTAAATCTAGGAAACTATATTGTGTAGAGGTCACCTCATCCCCCCAGGCACATTGCAGAGGAGATGTGGCCGAGGCTCTGCAAGCGGAGGCAGTGCCAGCACACAGGCCATGAGTAAGGAAGGGGCTGTGTGCTCCTTCTGCCTGTCTCAGATATGAAAACAGCTCCTTAAATGCAGCTTTTCCCATCCAGTGCCTCACCCTGCCCTGTATCTCTCATCTCCTCGCACTTCCCCCTGCACACCTGCCTCTCTCTTTGGTTGGTTAGCTTCCTTTCTCTGCCCGTGGGGAGATGCCCGCACGCCGTGCTGGGGGCCAAGGGACACCCCAACCGCACGGTGTCTCTCTTTCCCTCTCTCCACCAGCCCACAACCCCCTGGGTGCCCCTGGCAGCATTTTGGCCATGTTTGACGGAAGGGTAACCACCGTCAGAACAAGCAGTACCCTCAGTTTTCATGACTGGGAGCAGGTGGGGAGAGAGGAGGCACCCAGGTGGGTGTCTGCTCTCCACCAGCACATCTGGAGCCCACAGCTGGCAAGTGGGGCCACAGCTTGCCCTGCCCTCAAACAGAGGTGGCTCTTCCATGCAGAGAAAACCTTTTTGGGGGAAAGAGTGAGAAATGAAGGAAGCACAAGAAATACATGGAGGCTTGGAGGGGGCGATGAGGGGGTGGTGCAGCTGGAGCAGGGCAGCTGGGGAAGCCACCACCTCCTGTTTCTTTTCAACCCTTTGCAGTCAGGCTGGTAGTTCACCCAGCCCTCTGCTTTCGAAGGACCCTTTGAGACCGGTTTTTCACACCATGTCCAATATGCTCCTTTGAGACCAGTCTTGGGCAGACCTTCTGCAGAGCCTGGACAATAGCTTCCCCTGCAGAAACCCTTCCCAAACCCTGACAGCGTGATTCCCTCCTTCTCCCTGCTTGCCCTCGGTTGTGCCTCTTTGATGCCGCAGCACTCAAACCCTGCCTCGGGGGTGTCAGAGCTCAAACCCCGCAGGTATTCTGGGCTGTGCATCTCGGACCCCTCCATGGCCTCCCCCTGACCGTGGGGATGTGCGGTACCTCTTGGGGCTGCCTGTATCTGAGTCCAGCAGTAGGTGATTAAGCATCAACTACTGCATGGCCCAGCTGAATTCATCCTCTAAACAAAATTAGACTCTGAAAATGCTGTGGGAGGGGAAGAGGTGAGTATTTTGCAGGGGCTATTAGTACGGCATTTTTGCATTGGTAATATTTTTTTCTTATTTTATAAAACTCAAAACTGAGAACTGGATTTTATCAAAATGTCCTTTTTTGCACACCTGGTAAGAGGGAGGAAAAGAGGGGTTTTTTTGTTTGGTTTTTTTTTTTTTTTACCTGCAGAATGTACAGGAATTAAAATATCTCTGCAGATCTTAAAATCCTTATTACTCCTGCATTCACTTAGAAGCCAATGATGAGCAGAGTTTAATTTTAAAGCCCTCATTCTGTGCCTTTGAAACAAACACTCTCTTCCTTCTGATAAATGATTAAAGTACCAGCAATTTATTTTTTAAAGGAAAAGATCACAGGAATTTCTTCACACTCTGACTCAGGTAGAAATTTGTCCTTGCTGAGGTGATACTTCTGTACTTTAGCCATCGTATACTTCCCACCCTAGTAACACAGGGAAAAAAAGGTGTTGCCCCAAAATAATATATGTAGTGACAAAGAAATTGTGGCTTTAGTCGTTTTCCTGATGTGCTTGATATACCAATTTCCAATGGTGACTTCGTGACATTGATTCCAGTAACAGTGAATTTGGCTTTTCAGGTTCTTTTTTGTGTGCTTTGGCTTTTAAAAAAGTTATTACAACCAATGTTATGGACAAACTTGAAGGTATAAGATTTTATTCTTCCTCTGCCACCACAGATAATGAAGTTTTATCAACTCCCTTTTATTATAGTAATCTAAAACTGTATCCTGTAATAGGGTCATAAAAATTTAATGAAACTCAATGCAGTATGAATAAAAAAAAAGAGAGAAAGAGGGGCTTTAGGGTGGACAAATGGAGAACAAAAGGGAATCCAAGTAGCTCAAGTGTCTCTAGTCCAGAGCCTCAGCAAATGATGCTCCTTCATCCTCATCTCCGTGCTGGCATGTAGCCTGGGCACTTTTGCTTAATTCCCATTAGTGGGATTTTGCCCTGGGTTTAAACTTTACCATACCCAAAGTGATGTGCTGAAATGCAGCCCTGATCTTTATAATTTTGGGGTTTTTTCCTACCGTTTAAACCCTTTCTGGTATGTTCTGCGGGGCCTTTTAATGTATTGTTTCATCGCATACTTAAAACGAAGGGGATGTTAATTACTCTGACACCAGGAAAAGCATAAATACTGCCTAACTGACATTCACCGGTGCATTTCAAAGAGCAGATGTATATTACTACAGCATGGCAGTTACATTAACTCTGCGCAATGACAATAGGAAAAAGTGATAATAAACATCAAACTCATCTGCCTTTTACCACAGAAAAAAGAAAGTTCAAGTGTAGTGGAAAGTTTTGGGGGTTGTTTTGTAAATTACCCCTCTCTTTCCTGCTCTAAAACCTTTTGCTGGGGAAAGTTTTCAGGCTGGAGAAGACAGCAAGCAGCCTACCTGCTCCCTTATTCTGGTTTTGTGAGAGGCGCTTGTGACCCTGCTTTCCTCTTGCACGGGGGTTTTACCAGGATACATTGTGAGGAGGGTAAAGAGTTTGGGAAGGATGTAATGCTGTACACAGATGGATTTGGAGAGCACTAGGAGCTAAGTTAGTGGAAAGACGCGGAGCATGTGTTGCTTTGGAAGGGTTCAAAGAGATTCCCTGCAAAGGCATGCAACTGCAAAGGCAACTTCTGCAGCAAATTGTTTTATCATCTGCTCTCAATCCATCAAAAATGCACGCCTAAAAGTATCTGTCATTAATTTTCGGTAGGCAGCCTATTGTAAATGATACGGTGTATTCCCTCACTGGGAAGTAGCTGATATTAGACAAAATATGATAACCTGGCCTGTTATCAAAATATGATAAAATGGCCTTTCCCATGCCAAAATTGGCTTATAGTGTCCTAAAACAAATAGGCATATGTCGGGATAGGAGATTATATATCACTTTGGTTTTCTTACTGGCAAACATAAAGATGGCCAGAAATATCATAGTTCATTTTGTGTAAGGGCTGGTTGGTGGGAACCACTCACGCTCAGCAACATGAACCTCAGTTTGTGTGTGGGGTAAAATACGCAGAGAAAAAATTATCTGGAATGCCCTGATATTTGTGACTGTGGCCTTGGTTCCATTTGTTAAATATGGTGGCAAGAAATCATTGAATATTGGAAACTTGATCAGAATAAGGCAAATAATATTATTCCTTCATTATTCTCCATGCTTTCTCCTTTCTGGGGACTTCTTGTTTCTGTCCTCTCTTCAGTCTGTTGCCATGCCTGCAGCTGTGGACTAAAAGCAAGAATACAGATTAAAACTAGCTGAAAATTTTTAATCAAAAAATGTTTAACAGAAGATTTGAATTTTAACTAAAAAAAATTGACAGTGGAATAATTTCCATTCACTGTGCTGTTTTTTTTCCTTGAGAAAACTGAAGACCCCAAATCCAGAAATATGTTTCCAAAAGTAGAAAACTTAAGTTTGGGGTGGACATTTTTCAAGTTTGACTGTCAGAAATGAAAATGGAGGAAAAAACCCAACAGTTTGGGATTTTGATGGAAAACGTTCTACCAAACTGCACATTTTTCAATCTGTTGAGGTAAACTGTAAAGGACAGGTCTTCAGGTACAATAAACTTGCATAGCTATTTTTTTTTTCTATTTCTCCTATTCTGAACTAATGATCTTGACAAATTTATAGTAATTTGCACTAAATTCTAGCTTTCCCCTATTTTTTTGATCTTACTATGCATGGTGTAGATTGTGGCCCAAAAGGACTAATGTGATTTTGACAGGAATGCGATAGAAATTTTATTCTTCATCTACATAGGTTTTCCTTTACGTATATCACAGGTGGGCCTTTTTTTTCCCCCCTTTGTTTTAGTGAAAATGGAGAACATCGTTGTGAAAAGGGAAGCTTTAAAAATAACGTGTGATCTGGAAGCGTGAGTGCATAAATTATCAGAGCCAACTTTCGAAATATGCATTTGCAAGTGTTACAATCAGACACATTTCCAAAAGTAAACTGTAGTAGTTGTAAGATAAATGGCTCCCCAGAGGAAAGAAATAAATAGTACAGCCACACGCTTACTACGCCTCAGCTGTGTATTTCCATTATTTATGAAAAGGTAGAAAGCAAGCTACAGTTCCAGAAAACTCTTTGATCAGTGTATTTATTTTTCAAATACCTTTAAAAATGATATTACGAAACCCAAAACAGAAGAATCATTGAAAGACTGGAAATAGGCTATGGGTTTTAAATATGCATGAGGGACAAAAAATTGGGATGAGTACACAATTTGCCTTGAAACGTCTCCCTGATATCCATGATACTGCAAAAAATTATTAGACCACTGGAAACCAGCTCTTCTTCTGCATCTTATGTTGCTCTTTCTTTCTCTGTCCTTGCTGCTTGTATATGTGGATTATAACATCTTTGAGCCTTTTTTCTTCTGTGATGGCTATGGGAGACTCTTACAGAAAATACTAAGTACTGTTACTGTTAATGTGTGTGTGGGGTAATTTAGGCTGGAAGGGACACCTCTGGAGCTCATCTAGTTCAACCTCCTGATGAAAAAGAAAAAAAAGGGCTAACTTCAAATGGAGATATTGGTTTAAGTGCTTTGTTGGATTGAGACCTAAACCTGAAAATGGAAAGGAAAAAGTCTACATGTTTCATGCACCTGAAAGGAAGGCTGAAAGATGCACCCACATCTGCAGTTCTTAGTTATCCAAGTGAAAAACAAGCAGTTGTGTCACAACAGAAACATAGCTGGTAAAATCATGGAAATACTGGTTGCGAGTCTATAAACAAGTTTGTGTTGAAAACACTGTTAAAACTGGCTCTTGGGATTTTCTCCCTGAATTCACATCACTTACAGAAAGTGTCTGGATTGCATGTCTAGACTTGGAAGTCCAGATCTCCGTATAGATTTTGGGGTATCTTGGTGAAAGTATGGAAAGTCAGAAGGGCTGTTAGCCCTTGAGTTTTTTCAGGGTTTCAGTGTCTTGAAGTTGTTCTCATTTTATATCAAACCCTCAGCCAACAAGTAAGCATATATAAACTTACAGTAACATATGGGGTATGTGATTAGTTGTTACCCAGCAGCACAAATTTGCTGGGTATCGTTTACATCTGTGTATGATCCCAGTGAAAAATATTCATAGATGTCTTTGAAGGGTCTCCATGTTGTCTCTCTCTGAGCGATTTCTCAGCATCCAAACCTTCAAATGTGTTGGTGTCAGTTTGCAAAGGCCTCCCATGTGTGTTTCAGAAGTGTCCTCAAATCATTTGTTGCTATGTAGGAAAGACTACCGTTTCCGTTGCTGCAGATACATTGCTCAGTATTAACATGAGAAGACAGAAACATGGGTAGTAAGATACCAGCTTCACAGTTTATGGCACAGTGAAGAGGTCTCACTAGGATGCAGCAGAGTGGATGTGATGTCTAGTTTTAAAGAGTCAAAAATTAATAAGATCAGGGTTGTACATCAACACCATACACTTAATATGGACTTGGGAATTTGCAAAGTAGAGACACCCCACTATAACTCGTATCCAAACAGGACTGGGCTTTCAGAACGATGACCTGGTATCACAGGAGGGCGCCGTGACTCGGTGTTCAAACATGTCCACAAAATTGTACGGCCAAAATGGGTCCTGTGCCTCTGCAAATATACAGCCTCTTCTTGTGCCCTCACGCTGAGAGCTGGAGCAAATGATCCCTCTTTGCAGACTTTGAATAAGCAAATACTCAGGAGGGTGATGGGGTGGGTCCTTTTTCAGAAATTGCCTTGAAAAATGAAATTTGAAAGCTAAGCAACACGAGGTTCGTCTATATAAAGAATTATCTCCCCCAGGAATCCTACTATATAGAGACAAATCTAGTCTGAATAAGGAAAAGAATATTCAAACGGAAGCCAGCAGAGGAAGCATATAATTTGTGTGGGCATGAATCAAGGTGGGGACTTAGCCGTATTCTCAGAACCTCATGATTACCTAAGGCATAGCCTGAAAATCCCAGGACTCTTTATTGAACATCTTTTTTTCCCCTCCCTTTTTAACATAAAAAGCAATTTACTGACAAATCATTCTGATGTAATGGATTTTTGCATGCCTGGAATCATGGCTAAGCTTTAAGCAAGGAAAATCAATAAATGATGTGTAGCCGTCAGCCATGTATACGGCAGCTTAGTATTATTTTAATAGTGTTATCACTGCAGAAGGAAAGCAGGGGAGATGTATCTGCTGCTTCAGTTCAGTGTTGAGCATGACCCCCTCTCCGCAGAGGGAGCTCAGGGAGCCCAGTCCCCCCCAGCGAGGCTTCAGGGTGTCCCCTCCGTCCTACCGGTGGCCACCGCCTCTGGGAAATGGTGACATCTGGGAATGAAAGGGCTCCACGTTCTCCAAGTAACGACCTCATCCTCTGGCCATGAGGTAGCACGTTGTAGTTTGGGAGAAACTGTAATTCAGGCAAGTCTAGGAACCAAAGTGAGATGCAATAAACAATATTTGTACTGCGAGGGACAGGGTCCTGGTTGGCGCTTTCTGTAATAACTCTGCTGAAGCAGTATGTCTCTGCTCGGATGGGACTTTCCCTCCAGCTCCTTCCCCACTGCTCCTAAATGCTTGGGCTGACAGGGCATTTCTGCATGCTCACAAATAACGTTGTACAGCCACGGGCCAAGTAGTTTTGTCTTGTTAACCCAGACCCACAACTTGTCCCCCACGGACCCTTGTGAAAGGCTAATGCTTCAGAGCTGGGGCTGGACTAATAACCGGGCTAAGTCAAAGCAGTTGGACCCTGGACTTTAGAAGTGAAGGTGGGATCTCCCTCCCTTGTAATATTGACACTGGGTATGTGGCAATGAGTGGCCCTAAAATCTTTGGCCGGTTCCCCCTGATGGCACTGTCAGAGGTATTTGTGCTTATGTCCCCTAAGGGCCCCCCAGCCTTGATGCAGCCTGTCCTGAAGTCAGGCTGCGGGCAGGAGGAATTTGTTGAGGCTGAAGTGGATACATATATAGCATTAGGGAAACACAGAGCAACACTGTGGCCTCTATTCCTCTTAGAGAGGCTTGTCACCTGTTTCCTTCAACTTACTAATTAACCAGCTGTTAAACATCGTCAAATAATCTTGTAACTTCAAGTTTTTCTAAGGCAATGCGTGGTGATGTTTTCCTCACCTGGGGAAGTTAAAAGCTAAAAGGAGAACTGTAAAAAGAAGTCAGAGTATTCACTTCTGTGAGAGGTCTTAAAAAAATTATTTAAAATATTAGAAGAGCTTGCCTATTCTTGAAAACCCTTGTGAGACAATCATCTGAACGTGTGAGTGTTCAGAAAGGGAGAGCACAGTTTACCCCGGTTTTCTTTTTCCCTTGAGGCTGAGCCAACTCAGGCAGTGGCACAGGCAGGGAGAGTGTGCATGGATGAAGCTGCTCAGTGTTAAAAAACATTCTTCCCTGTTTAACGAGGTAAGTTACTCTACACTGCCTGGAAACTGTGATAAGAAACAGGGCAGCACTTTAGAGATACCGTGCTTTAAATTTTGAATAATGTACTACCAGGATGTTTAAAATAGCTAAAGTGCAAACTGATCACACAGGCATTAAAGGGCACGCTGGTTACATAAAATATAATAATGTACCCCTCAGCAAAGTGACATGTTCCATGTAGAATATAATGTACTATATGAAATCAGTAACATATAAGAGAGCGGAAGAGAGTTTCAAAGACCAGACAGGAGCAAGGAATAATACCAGAGAGTAGCACATGATGATATATGACATGTGGAGGAAATAAGAGAATTAGATTGAATCTTGGGGAAGATTGAAGTTCTCCATGAGGAGATAAATATAATCTAAAACAAAGATATTTGGTAGGAAGGAGCTACTTACAAGGCAATCATGTTGGAAGTGCCTAAGTGGATAGCAAATCAGATATGAGCATGCAATATGATAGAAAAATAAATGTATAAATGCCAATGTAATTCTGTCCTGTGCTGTGGCAGGGAGGCAGAAAGGGACGCTTCTTCATACAACACACAGGCAACAGTACGTGGTAGGAAACATTATCTTTGGGATCCTTGATAATAAAGCTCCAGTGATCGGAGGTGACAGCGTGACGAGGAATGAGGATACCGCAGAGAAATCTGGGATGCAGAAGAGACGGACCTCCGCCGGAGCAGAACTGAGTAAGTCTGGCTGAGTGGCAACCAGCACATGGGTGGCTGCTTGCTTGCAAATAGCTGATGCAGGGAAGGGTGGTGGACCGTGGGCACAGCAAGCCTGAGACTGATCAAATGAAATGTCTTCTTGGATTTCAGGGAAAAAATGGTCAGTAAAGCTGGTCCATCTTCCTACAGAAAGGGATAGGAGCCCTATCATTTGTCATGTAAAGGGAATTTATGCAAGCGATTCCCTACGGAGTGAAAGGGAGTCATGCGTCCTCCCACTTCATGGCAGTGGGGTCTTGGGGCTACCACTGACAAAGTTGAGGTCATGCACTGTAAGCAAGAAGGGCTGAGATGAGCTAGAAGGTTGCTGCACCTCTCGTTTCTCCTGCTCTGCCCTGAAGCAAGGATTGCTCAATAGCTCAAAATGTTTCAAGTACTGGGGGTGGCCAGTGGGTGTCAGTTTTGCTCTATGAAGCAGCTGATGGAGCTTCCCTTATCTAAAGTAAGAAACTACCTCTTAAAGGAGGCAGTGGAAAAAAACATTCCCATGCAGAAATGTGAGGTCAGCCCCACAATTTGGCACTTCGGTTTTTTCATAGCTCTGTCTACTTCAAGAGCAGCCACAGACAATAATTCTTAGAGAAGTCATCTTAGTTTTTCCACTTTCAGTATCTCTGCTTTTAGAGCGATGACAACTAAGTGAGGGTTTTCAACAGAGCTCTCTTGTACAAAAGAAGAAGCCACCATCTACAGCCAGACAAACACTTTATTTCAAAGGGTCATATGTGCAAATGTGCAAAAGTCTTGCATGAGCCATCTAGGATAACCTCACTGGAGGGCCATGATTTTGTTGTCAGCCAATTAAGGCAACTCAGTATAGTGTAGAAATCACTTAAAGATCAAGTCAATGCTACAGACCTATAGCTACTTTGGATACAATTTCCATGGAAAACATCTTCAGATTGTAAGGATTGTTTTCAATAGCTATTTTTAACCAAACTTCAGAGCTGAATGTAAAATTATACCCTTGTTGAATGCAAAAGCATCCCAACAAACCCAAACCAGCAGGAAGCCACTACGAAAAGCATTTGCCTTTCTAATGCAATGAATAAGCTGAGACCTGGTACTTCTATAGGACTTCATAATAAACTCTGAGTGTTTTGCGTGAGGAAAGTTTTATGAGAAGAACACTCTTGAGCGGTGTACGGACACAAAAAAGTGGCAAAAGCAATTCAGAGAAGAATTTTTAAGACAAAGATGATGATGATATCTGCAAAGGTTTTTCTATTTATGTCCTCATTCATAATGCTGTAAAATTTGAATCTTTTTTTCTTTTACTTTTGTAGATTTTAGAGAGGGTCTTTTCAGCTGAAGTCAGTAGGACAATTTCTGTTATTAAGTGGTATAAGCTCAGGCCTGTCCAGTGAAGAAAAGATACCTGATAAACTGACATCTTCTTTAGCCATCATTCCACCACCCAAAATCTTAATTAGAAGAATCCCTCATCTTGCTAATAAACAGAAAGTAACATTTGTTCTTCGAGATTTCAGAAAAAAATGACAGTGCATTGGCAGTAGCTGGGAGTAAAAGATTGTCTTTTTAATACAGAGACCCAATGATGTCTTCATTGATTTAAGTCCCCAGAGAAGAACTAAAAAATGGGAACGCCTCCCTCTGAAAAACAAACAAACAGGAAAAAGGAGGCATTTTCAAACCACAAGAATGAAGTTATGTTTTCTTTGCTTGCACAGTTATGTGTGGGTAATGTCTGAATATAGAGAAATGTTATTCCTTTCCTGGAGTAAAAGAAGAATAATAAATAAAGCTTTGAAAAATGAAGAAATCCTCTACCACTAAACGAATCAGTCTCCTAAAAAAAGGCTGTGGAGCACTCCCATCAGCTCTGCTGCTGGAGCGAGACAGAGGAATGCTTCGCAATAAAAATTAACATGCAGCTTTAAAAGGCTGTGGTCAAACGTTGTTTCATGTAACACTGAGAGGAGTGTAAAAAGATGCTAATGTTTTATTTTTATGATCTAAATTGTTGCCTGTGGTTAATCAAAGTTAACCTGGCTCCACTTTAAAACTGATTATGTGGCCAGTTAATTTAAGGTGACTGTATTTTCACAATCAAACCGCAGGACACTTCTATGATGACACTGCTTATGGGCACAAGAGGCATACAACCCCCCTATTTTTTTAAATGGCTCTCTCTTGCACACTCACACAGTCTCCATCACAGCAGTATCCAAGTCCCTGCCCCTCTTGCTGAGGTGTTCCTGACTCTCAACACAGTTGACAGAGAAGAAGAAATACTATCGGCTTTATTTTCTAGGTGAAGAATGGGAGCATGAACAGGGATATTCACCCACTGTAAGTAACTGATTTAGCCAGCTGATATCTCCAGCCCCCCTGTGTAGTCACCAGAGAAAGAAATGGTCCTCTGGAGAGTGACTACAAGCAGGAATCTAATTTTGGTGCTTCGAGCTGCAATCTGGATGCATCAGTCTTTTCCATGGACTCCAGAAGCAGCCGAGGAATAGGAAGCTAAACAAGGTGCCTATAGCAGAATACCCCTTGTAAATGGAGGGGGGAATGAATATCCTCCTCCAAAGCAAGGCATTGAAAGCAAGTCATCCACAATCCACACTGAGGCTTAGTCCCCAGGCTGTCCTTCACCTCTGAGATGACAAAGTGTCAGCCTCAGCTGTGGCTCAGCTGTGCCACTTCTGGAGGTGGAGAGCTGGGCATTTTTCTTTTCTCAGACAATTTTACATTCTGACTTCATTACTCGTGAGACTCTGACGACATACCATTTCTGCAATGATCAAAAGATTGGTTTGGATGGCAGCTTTTCAGCCCCAGCGCTCACTGTAGAAGCAGTACTTCACACTGAACTGCTCACTCTGAGTCAGTGCATTGCATGGAGCAGCACAGAGGGGACTAATCCCTGCCCTGTCCCCTGGTTCAGGTCATGTTACAGAGCCCCACACCTGCAGGGGCTGCTGTCAGCCTGAAAGATGCTTTAGCTGTTTAGTCCCTGACCACCACAGCAACTAGTTTTCCACCCAGCACCACTGCCTCTCCCCGGCTCCCTACAAGCAGCAGCATGATGCTGGAAAAGCAGTGAACGAATAGGGACAAGGAGTAAGGAGGGTAAAGTACGTGCCAGTGAATCTGTGCTGACTTATGTGTAGCGATGCATGCTGAACAGGGGTGGTGGTGTTTTTGGAAATGTGGAAAGTGAGGAGTGAAACGAATAAACAGGACATCCTTCAGGTGTTTTGAATAAAGGCCCTGGGACTCTGAGAGAAAACATGCAAGCACCCAGGTAGAATCAGGGAAAACAGCCTGTTTAACTTCCAGGGAGATCTGGAAGCTCCTGCAAGGTAAGGTGAGACATGAGCTTAAAACATGCCAGTTACTTCACTCATGCACAGCATCACTCTTCAGCAAAGGAGGAGTGGGATGCTTAACAGCTCCTGCTGAGCAAGAGCACACAGAGTCAATTAGACTATCTAACTTCATGATAAGGTCAGCTATTTGTTTCCTTGTTTGAAAACTCCTATCTATAGTTGTTCAGAGTTGAAGCTGGGTTGGCAGTGCGAGGGCTCTGAAGGCACCAGCAGACCTTAATGATCCTGATCAGCCTCAGCTGGGGCCTCCACCCACGCTCCTGCCATTGGGCCAGGAGCCTATTTAAGCTCAGCTCTATGCTTTGCATTTTGTTTGGGCTCAGGGGAAGCCTTATCGCTCTCTACAACTACCTGAAAGGAGGTTGTAGCAAGGTGGGGGTCAGTCTCTTCTCCCAAGTAGCAAGTGATAGAATGAGAAGAAATGGCCTCAAGCTGCGCCAGGGGAGGTTTAGGTTGGATATTAGGAAAAGCTTCTTCACTGAAAGGGTAGTCAGGCACTTGAACGGGCTGCCCAGGGAAGTGGTTGAGTCCCCATCCCCGGAGGTATTTAAAAGACATGTAGATGTGGTGCTTAGGGACATGGTTTAGTGGTGGACTTGGCAGTGCTAGGTTAATGGTTGGACTTGATGATCTTAAGGGTCTTTTCCAATCTAAATGATGCTATGATTCTATATTGGAGGAGTGCTGGTCTTCCCCTGGGCCGTAGTTGTGCCTCTGCCTAGCCATGGACTTTGCTGATCCTGACCTGCAGATTGACTTCTTGGCTTGACCTCAGACCTGGCTCATCACTGCAGACTTGCCTGAAGGCCAGTGCTCTTGGTTAGACCTGGCCATCATCCCTGGTCTGCCCTACTCCCTTGCTGAGGGTTGTGGGATGGACCCTGGCTGATGAGGTTCTTGCCATGCTGTCCTGGGGCACTACTGTAGCTCCTGGCCCATGGCACACTGACAGATAGGTTGGATTCAAAGAGAAAATGTCCTTACATCTCAATTCTTTGCCAAGCTTTAAAGAGCTGTAGTAGGAACTCTTTTCAAGTACAGAAATGGATGCACAGGGTGGCCTTAACTATTCTTTCACCCAAGATGAGATACCAAATTTCAGCTCAAGTAACTACTGTCTGCCTAAATGCCCCCACCAACTCCAGTAATTTAAATAAATCCAGCACACGTTTGTATCAGCTGCTTCATGAACTTCATAATTCTGTGTTGTTCACTGTTCAGTATTGGATGTATGTAATTCTGTTGGTGCTGTGGTTTCCAACAATAAGCAAAGCAAGAGTTAATTCTTATTTTTGTTGAAGTACTAAGTGAGAAGCTAGGTCATGCATAAATCCTTATTGTGCTAGGTGCTGTACAAGCAAAGAATAAAAATGACCCCAGGCTCAAGGCTTCTCTGTTAGTAGCTTGTGTCATAATTAAATTTTGTTAGGACACTTTAGAATTGCCCTTCCTCATAAATGATATATCCATATACATTTATATCTCCATAACAAAAGAGAAAACCTGTACACTTTTACTATTGATAATAAAACAGAAAATATAATACTATTTTCCAAATAACTTGGATATAGCAATTGGAATACATGGGGGTGAGGGAAAGGATCTTTTCTTGTATACTTTTGGGTTATATACACGTAAAATTGTCCCCTTTATGGAAGAAGGAAGAAGCATTTGTGAACGTTGTCTCACACAGAGCACACTGAAGTCAGGTGGAGAGTACAGAGCAGGAGCTGGTGCCCTTTTAAGAGTCAAATATTGTGTCTTCATGAATAAAGCTCTAACAGTAAAGATAAGAGAAGAAAATACAGCAACCATGTGATATATTAGCAGAATGTTTTACAAAGTCCCCCACAAAGCATCCGCTGCTCTTGAAAAGCCTAACCAGCCCAAGTGAGAAACTATTCACAAATTTAGTATTCAGATTACATACTCTGCCTTTTCAACTGCTCTCTGTACAATGAATGCCTGTACAACTACAGTAACAGACACAGATCTACAGTTTCTGTGGCCTTTGAGCTATTATGAGTATTGTGCCTCTCCATAAATTACATCTGCATGTCCTGAAAATACCAACTGTTTTAATAGGAATTAATCTATAGGCTTTTATTTTGGTGAAATACAAGGGGTACAGTATGTTGTGTCCCTTTTAAAATTAATAGGGTATGCTCTGAAGATATTCAAGGATGTTCATTATTTTCTTTATAGGTCTCTTTATTGATGCATATAAGCATAAAACAGTGCTTTCTTGTAGTAAAGAGGAGGAGATGGAATAATGAATAGATTAGTGCTTATATGTTTTTTAGATTGCCCAACGCACAGTTAAGTAAAGAGAGGTCTACGTTTGTCCTCTTCGAAGTATATTGGGATTTGATCCAGTTTGTCTTCAAAGTGCCCCTTCTGTGGGTAGAGAAGAGAGGGTTCAGTCTAACGGCAAGAAAGCTGATGCAGGGGTCTGCTGCTCTGTGGTGTTCATAGGTGTCCAAGGCAACAGCGTCTTAGAGATGTCTTTTTTTAATTTGCTAAGTATAAATAAACCTGGAGCTTGTGCGATGATGAGCTACTATTTATGTGAACACCTAATACAAGCTTTTTGGGAGTGAACTCCTAGAATACCTTGTACAGGCTTATAAAAAAGGAGAATTAGATAATTTAAAGCAGAATTTACATAAAAGCATTATGGTTGTTTTGAATAATAACTCTCACATACATGCAGGTGCACACGCACACATATATATGGGTTAAACATTTGAATATTTTGCTGAAAACAGGCTGAGCCCATCACTGACCTATCAAAGCACGTTACTGATGAGTGATAAGGAATTAAATTCTCCTCCCAGGGTCCTTGTGAGATGGGGGAGCTCTGTTATTTCCAGTACACAGGAGGAGAACTGAGGCTCATGGAGACTGAGCCAATGCCTGGAGGGCCATCACAGATCTCAAGAGTAGGTGGCTGTTGGCACAGCCTGTGATCCCCGGGGCAGCTGGGCTTGTGTGGCAGGACACTGTCCTGGGGCAGGCAGGGCTGTGTGAAGGCTGCTTAGGTCTCGTCAATGGAAATGGAAGGGAAAAGGGTTGCCCGCCGGGCTCACAGGAGCTCCAGAAATGGCTTTTTCAGAGATGTGCTGAAGTGACCTCTATAACGTGGCAGAAGTCCATGGCAAAGCTGAGAATTGCTCTTGGGGCGCTGCTCGGCAGAAGAAAAACTCTTATTGGATTATTCACTGCGTTTTAGAAACGGAGAACTGAAACGCAGAGAAATAATGACTTGGCTGAAATTACAGGGAGGACCTCTGACCGTGGCTGGATGTGAACCCTGGTCTGCTGATCCCCAAACCAGCCCTTGGTCCTCAAGATCATCGCAGTTGCTCTGCTGAGTATCAACTGGGGGCAGGTGTGTGGTTGATGTTAATCACTGTGGAGCTCTTGCTGCAGCCCCCGAGCTGAGTTTTACACTGAAACCAGTGATTCACCCCCCTGTTGCTGTAGTGAAGATGCGCTCATCCCTGCAGTCCTTGGAGTTAACAAGACTATTTTTAAAGGCAAACCCTTTCACTTCATTCCCTGCCCCTGACTCTTCCTTGTTTTCACAGCGTCATTTGGTTTTGAAAGCTTATGGAGCAGCAGGATTAAAAAATCAGAAATAATTACTGTAGAGGATGGGTCTGGCTTTTCCCATCAGCTTCCATGGCTCAAGCAGGTTCCAGCAGCTTTGGGAGAAAAGCTGTTAGCTATTAAATTATTACCTGTAAGGAGAGCCAGCTGGAAGCTTTCAGTTTTCAACATTTTGATGAAAAGCACCATAAAAATCTTGACAACAAGACTTGTAGCATTTCAATGACATGTTTTGCATTTGTCCCTTGCTTTTCAATGGTCTGTAAAAGTGATCAAAGGCTTCAAAATGCTGCCGAGGCCGACATCTCAGGAATTTTGACCCCCCAAAATGAAGAGGAGGAGAAAAAAGGCAAAACCAAAAGTGTGTGCTATTGAGTGAATTCATTTGGACAGCTTTTGGGAAGTCACTTCCCATCTGGAGGAGAATGTCCGCAAGGAGAGTTATTCCGGTATAAACTGTTATGGTATAATTACACAGCTATAGCTGTGCCAGTCTATTTTCTGATGTAGGCAAGCCAAGTCTAGTTGTTGAAACGTAGGCGTGGGAAACAAGAAGTCTGCTTTCTAGGCTCAGCTCTGAGCGCTCTTTGTGGCCTTGGGCCAGTCCCTTAACCTTTCTGCCTCCTTCCTATGCAAAATGAGAAGACTTAAATTAACCCACTTCACAGATGTGGCGTAATGACTAATTGGCTAAAATTTGTAGCGCTGGGGAGAGAGCTGTCTATTAACTTCAGTGTCTTTGGCTGGCTGAATAACTTAATGTATTTTTAAAAGTGAAGTTTGTCTCCCTCTCTCAGGATAGGGTGGCTCTGCTACTACAAAACAGAATGTCATTTGATGTGAAGTGGCTGAGATAATAAAACCTGGGTTTTACTTTACTGCCTCTAACAACAGTCTTGCGCTCGCATGTAGCTGGAGCAAGAGTTAAGGCTGCAGTTAAGATTTTGCTCGAAAGCAAAACTTACAGGTACCCAGAGCCTTTGCAGGCTCTTGATGCACAAGGAACGTGGGTATGGAGTGATGCAGGTACCCTCGTCAGTGTGCATCTGAAACTTACTGGCAAAATGTGTGTGTTATTCCCTTTCATGGTGAAAAGAAGGCATAACTCTGTGTTTTTCCTGTCAGCGGCTCTGTTGGGTGAAAAGGTTCAAGGGTGTATGGGCAGCCTGAATTCTGGTGCTTCCTAGTGTCTGCGTGCTTAACTTTGCAAATTTAAATTTAATAATATATGTGTATATAACGCATGACATCATACACAACCACAGCTTCTTAATGGACTGTTAACTCTGGTGCCTACTAATGGCATTACCATGGTCACCAGCACCCAGCATTTCGGCTTCAACTGAGAGATACTGGAAGAAAAAAGGACGCTGCTGTGGCACCCGATCTAAGACCTGTCGAAGGCAAGGGAAAGCTCCCGTCGGAAAGCCCATCGGGCACTCACCGCCGGCGTTGAAGGCGCCCAGCGGCTGCGGGGGGCTCGGGCCAGGCCCCCGGGCGGTGGCGCGGAGCCAGGGTTTTCCTCGGGAGAATAATGCTGTTTCTTCCCCCTTTCCCCACCACGCCGGCTACTCAGGAGAGGGGAAAAATAGCGTGGAAAGGCTTTTATGTTAACCGGGCTTTCTCTCCAAGCGTAACGCTTCCAGAAAGGAATTACCTCATATGTACTTTGAATGCTCAATTAGATAACAAGCACGCCAGCCCTCAACCCTTCCCCTCCGACTTCACGCCGTCTGCACCCCGGCCTCCCACCGCGGCGGTCGGTAGAGCACAGCCGATGCAGGCGGGACGGGGGGCGGCGGGCACTGCGCACCCGCGGCCGTCCGGCGGTTAAAAATAGAAGTGCTGAATCATGACTCCGCCGGCAACTTCACCCGCCCGGCGGCGGCGGCAGCGGCGGCCCAGCGGCTGCCGCTCCTGAGGGGAGGAGGAGCGGGGCGAGGCGGGGGGGGGGGTGTTGCGGGGCGGCCCGGTGCCGCCCGGTGCCCGGGGCGGGGGGACGGGGACGCGGCGCTGCCCTGAGGCGGCGGCGCGCGCGCGTGTGTCCGTCCGCGTGAGGCGCGGAGCGCACGCGGCGGCGGCACTTGTCCTCTAATCGATTGCCGAGCGTGCTGAGCGGCCCTGCCGCGCGGGCACCCGCCCCCCCGCGCCCCCCATCCCCCCCCGCCCGCCGCCTCCGCTCCCCCCCCCCGCGCCGCGCCGGCCCTGGGGTGAGGCGCGCAGGGCGGCTGGGGCGGCGCGCGCCCGCCCGCGGGTTTGCGCGCGCCGGCGGCCGCGCGTGTGAGGGTGCGAGAGCGCGCTCGCGTGCGTGTGCGCGCGCGCGCGCGTGTGTGTGTGTGAGAGAGAGAGAGAGAGAGAGAGAGAGAGGCTGTGCGCGTGTGTGTGTGTGCGAGTGAGTGCGGGCGGCCGCCGCCGCCGGCGGATCGGTTTCTCGGGGTTTGACCAGCTGTCCCAGGCTAACCCTGCTCTCTGAAGATGGAGGAAGTAAAAACAGGATTACCCTTAGCTACAGCTCCACTGCCTTAGTTTCCATAGCCAACTGCCGTGCACAAACACACCTCCACTAGGCAGAGAGAGCCGACACTAATAAAAACACAAACAAAAGGGTGATGGAAGTGATTCACTGCCTGCGCGGCTGAGGTAAATCTGCGCCTGGCTTCTTTTTATTTCTTTCTTTTTCTTTTTTTCCCCCCCTCCCTTCCCTCCCCCCCCGCCTCCTCCCTCACCCCGGCCTTTCTTTCCCTGGTGGGGAGGACAGCTCCGTCCGGTGTGCGAGGCGGCTGCGGGGACGGCGGGGCTCTGTCTGTCTGTCTGCGGAGGGGTCCCCGACTAAAGTGCGGTTGTGCAGCATCTCCCGCACGGCGGTGGGCTCCCGATGACTTGTTGCTGTTAGCCCGGGAAGGAAAAGAAAAAAAAAAAGCCCCCCGAATCCATCCCGAGCGGGCGGAGAGGGGCGGCGGGGGCGCCCGTGGCGGGGGGCGGCGGGGCTGCCGGTCCGTTAGGCAGCGCCGGCCCCAACTGCCATTTCCCTCAGCGCCCGCCGCTACCTGCGGGCCCCCGGGGGCTGCGGCCTGACGCGGCGGCGGGGGGGGGGAGACGGGGCGGGGGGTGCGGAAGGGAAAGGGAGAAAATAAAATAAAATGAAAAATGAGGCAGGACTTCCATGACTTTGACAGGTTGTGGTATGGGCGTGGAGAGGCAGGGATGAGGCGCGGAGCCCGGTGTCGCCCAGGGCCGGAGCAGCACTCCGGGGAAGTTGGCCTAGGTTTCCTGCGCGGGGTGTGAGTGCGCCTGCCGCCCCCCCATCCCTCCCCACATCCCCTCACCCCATCCCTCCCCGTATCCCCTTCGCTCCCCCCGTTTTCGTGCCGATTCGTAACGAACCGGTGGATCAAGTTTTTCTCTCTCTCCCCTCTCTCTCTCCCCGCTGGTTAATCGCATTGCTGTAGCACCGGCTGACCTCCCTCCCTCCCTCTCCCTCTCTCTCCCTCTCTTCTTTTTTGTTCTTCATCTTCCTTCAAAGTATGTGCCATTCCTGAGCGAGTTTCCCCGCCGGCTCGTCCCCGGGGCTGCCCGGCTCGCCGGCTCCGCATGCCCCACCTGTAAGTGCCGGGGGCGGGTTTCTCTCCCTTCTCCCCCTTTCTCTCTCTCTCTCCCTTTCTTTTAAAAATTATTTTTTTAAACTTTCCCCATCTTCCTGTGTCTTCAGCCCGAGCAAAACTCTCTCTCCATTCGTTGTGGAGAGGGAGGCTTAGCAGCAGGGATTTGCCATCACCAGCCTAAAAATGGTGACCAAACTTTTTTCTTCCCCCCCTCCTCTTCCTCCTCCTCCCGCCTTGAAGAAATAAAAAATAAAAAGCAAACCGTGTTTTAATTTCAGTTATGGATGTTTCTGTGTTTCTTTTTGTCTTTCTTTCTCTTCCTCCTCCCTTCCTCCCCTTTCTTTCCTTCCACTTCATTGGCTGGGATGATCTTTCCCTGTTGCTTCTGATGTTTCTTTCTTTTTCTCAGTGTGTGCCTGCCTACCTGGACTAGGGGGAAGATAAGGTAATTTTGAAGGGCTTGAGGAAGCGGCTTACCTGTTTTGAAAACTTTTTTTTTGAGATTTCTTTTTAAGAGTCATGTGAAAATCAGTAATTGAAGAGAGTTTGGTAGCAGCTGGGCAGGTTGAAATTTAAGTGTTATGTGCTGAATGCCTTGGGAATTTGATCTGCTTTATACCAAAGAAGAACACAGAGAAAAGTATTTATTTATTGGGGGAAAGGTGGGGGGGGAAGGAAAGCGGGTTAAGGGAGGGGGAGGGAAGTGGTTTTGGAGACAAGAAGTGAAGCTGCCTGTTTTCCAGTAAGTAATGGAGAAATTCCAGGAGCCAGGGCTAAATATACTTGGCGATCAATACAGAAATGGCTCATTGTGAATAATTTAGCTGCCTGGTGCAGTGAGAGTTTTGAAACTAAAGGCAAAAAAGAGGCCGTGGAGGGAGAGAGGAAATAAAATTCTCCTCTGGTCATGTCAGATTCTTAACTTTTCCACTTAAAAGAACATAGTTATGATTATTGATCTCTCTCTTCCCCCCCCCCCCCAATATATATCAAATGATAGCTAGGGGGTGTCATTCTATACAGTTACTTGGGTTTCTGGAAAGTAATAGCTTGTTCTGTGTCAGCAAAGTGCTTCCAGAAACTTTAAGATTGCTTCACGCCACAAAATGCATGATCTGGGAGTATTAAGTGTGACGTTCGGCCTCATGCTGTGGCAGATAAATAGGGTTAGAGCGAACAGGTGTGTGTACAGGTGTGTGTGCGCGTTCGGTGGTGTGAGACAAAGAGTTGTAATAACTCTCTCGAAGGGGAACAGACACTGGAGGGCTTTATTTTGTTTAGATCAGGATGGAGTCTCTTGGAGTGCGTGTGAAAAGAGCAATTGTTAGTAGTATCCATCTCCTCAAAGTCTGTTGTGGCTGCCAGAGCTGATAATTGATAAAGCGTTACCATCCCAGCTTGAACAAAACGAGTGGAAAGTTGGGGAAAAAACTCTCAGATCAGGTAAAAATGTGAGTGGGGGACAGAGAGGGGTATGATCAGACCAAGATGATCCCAGTGTCGCCTGCCCAGGAGGCAGCTGAATTTCTCTACTCAGATAATTTGCAGGAAGAGTTCAGTGATTTGCAAATGAGCACATGCAGTACACTTGTGTGTTTCTCTAGGCAATGGTTGCAACAGCAGTAAAATGGGCAACTACTTAGGGCTTTAAGTAAGTTTAATCATTTAATGGTTGATACTGACAGGCGTCTTTGAGGGTGTACTTTTCTGCCTTGCAGCACTGCACTTTGACTATGGAAGCAGAGGCTGCTGATGGATATATAACATGTAAGTAGTCCTTTCATTTGATTATTCTGAATTACTTTCCTTTTCCCACTATCCTTTCTATCATGCAGACACCTGAAACTTTAGCTTCTTTGTGTATGGTCTTTGCATTGGGATGATACTGTATTAGTAGCATTTAAACATAAACTTTGTGTATGACTGAAAAATGCATGGGGAGGGGTGCACGGGTGAGTAGCTCTAGGTTTAAATATTTAGTGAGGATGAATGAACTTTGCAAATGAGAGAGAGTTCATCTTCAGAAATTCAAGTTGCAACCAAAAACTTTTTATGCCTTTCACTATGCATTTCTCCACTTTTCTGTGTCAGGGCAAAATGTCTTAGTTTAAGTGCTTTGTTTAACTGTCAGTTAACCGAGAGCTTTGGGGGTGAAGGTCTCTATATGATAAAGTGCTACTTCAGTCTTCTCCTGCCCAGCCCCAGTTCTTGGTGTCTGCAAATGGAAAAGTAATCCTAACTTCTCTGGAGACAAAGCAGCTGGGGCAAGGTTTGTCACACGTGTGTGTGTAGAAGACTGGTGACAGTAGGTGGGGGGGGGGGGGGCTCTTAAAATCAGTTAGTTAAATGTTTGCTCGTGGTCACTGAGAGTCCAGTTTTTATAGGCTGTGGAAGACCCCGCTGGTAAAGGAGGGAAGGGCGAAGGGAGTGAGCGAGTCATACTTTTTAATTGTTGTGTTGCTCTGCTGAAAGAAGAAGGGGATGGAAACTTACGGGGGACTTGTTTTGTGAAAGCAGGTGACAATGAGCTTTCGCCCGAAAGGGAGCACTCCGGCATGGCCATTGACCTCACCTCCAGCACGCCCAATGGGCAGCATACCTCCCCCAGTCACATGGCAAGCAGTAAGTCTCTTCTTAAACCTGTTTCTCTCTAGCAGCGGGTTTGGGTTAGTCTGGTCCTCTGGGTCCTCAGCTTGCTTACTTACCAGGTCTTAACCATTGCTGTAGGCATTGCTAATAAAAGAAGGACAGGGTAGATTTTTTTTTTTTCTTTTCTTTCTTGTTCATGCTGGTGTCTCATCTAAACATGAACGGGATTACTAGTCTGAACTATCCCAAGGTGGCATTTGAGAGCTGGTCCTTACCTGTTCCAGGTAGGAAAACACTAGGCTTGACATGTGCTGGTTTTGTTTCATCAGGTTTTGAAATCCAAATGGAAATTGTTGTTGTTATTATTATTACTTACTGTGCTTCCCAAAACAGCTTGAAGTAGCTTTATTTGAAAACAAACACATTTTATTTACAAAAAAGCTTTACTCTGGCAAAGGTATGAAGTTAAAATATCTGGGTTTGATGACAGATTGTATTTTACTATTCCATATAGAAACTTCAGCATCCTATTCATTACCTCAGCTTTGTCTTGGCAAGTCCAAAAGCGGCTGGGATAATTGGAAGTTCATGGCACTCGGTAGTTGACTCTCTAACAAACTGAAAGGATTTTGTTTTACAATGTTAGGGGAGAAACTGAGAAAATGTAGAGATTTGGGAGTCTACTGAGAATGTCAAGCGCTGATATTTTTATAATTATTTTCGTGCTTTATTTTGGAGGTGGATAAATGTAGTTTACACACATTTCATAAAACCAACATCCTTTCTTTTTTGAGTGTGAGTGCCGTAGCTTGTTTTACTGTTGGTTGCAATGTTACATCAAGATATTTACCTTAAAGTACCCCTGTACTTGTATTAAAAAATAATGTAATATGCTTTGCTTCCAGTATACTTTCAGAGGGTTCCTCTCTATGTGATACTAATTTTCTTTCTAGTGTGTGTGCTATAGATACATATTTATCTTTTTAAATGGAATGTTTGTACAATACCCCACCGAAAACTGTGAAAGAAAAAAGAGAGCTTTTAGGGTTGCTTGCTTTACAATACACAGTGTATTGCCTTCAAAGTCTTTCGTACTGAGAAGATGATGTTACTTTCCTTTAAGAATTCTTCTTTCCTCCTGCAAATTGCGAGTAAAACACAGTTTTTTATGAGCCTTTAAAACTGAGGGTTATTATGAAGATCTCCCAATTATATACATGTTGCTAGAGAATATGATTGCTAATACTCTGGACTGAACTTTATATGACAACCGATCATAATTCAGCATCTTTAGACAATTCCAATCCGGCTGCACTGGGATTCTGAGATATTTTATTATGTTGTAAAAGTTTTACTACTCACTTTCTTCATTTTCTTTGTTTCCTTTTTATTAATGGGAAGCCTTCACTGGGAGGGAAAAAAAGTTCCCTGTTTTAAATCTTCTTTATAATCTAGACTAAAAACCAGAGGCAAATTAGGGAATAAAAAGATTTGGGATGAAGTCATGCAAAAATGCTTTAACACATTCAATATTTTCGTGCTCATTGTGTTAACATTTTGAATTATTTTTCAGCTTCGTTGGTTCTTGCAGCACACATCTATCTGCTGCCTGGGTGTATATCTTATTTTTTAAATGTGTTTTGTAGTATCTCACAGGTGTCTCAACTGCTTTCATCACTGCTGCTCTGTGTTAAGCATGTGCTGCTGTTGAAAAATTAGGGGCTCTGCCTGGGGTTCTTAAGCCAAGGAAAACTCAGGCTTCTTAAATTTGTTATAATGTATTTACTCTTTGCAGGCATAAGAATGTTTTGCAGAGAGGCGGTTTGTTCTGTCTGAAACATGGAAGGTATTGATTAGAGGTTGTCGGCTTTTGTGGCAGCTGTTACGTTGGTTCATTTAAGGTTTTTGGCCAAATCTTGAATCTGGCATGTGTAGACTAAATCACCAGGCTGTTCTTTAGAGCTTTCCAACTGGTTTGTGGGGTACAGGAAATCCTTTTGAAGGTTCAGTAACGCAGAGGCCTGTGAGCTCTGGGTTTTTTTTTGGGGTGCTCTTTTATTTTGTTTTGAGGAGAGGTGGAGGTGGGAGAGTAAGGAGGAACAGCTGTTTGAAATATTTTGTATGAATTTGGTAGCTCCTGTTGGATCGATCCATCATCCTTTGTTGTAAGTGGAGGAAGTGGCTGCGTGGTTATTTCAGCATGGTTTAATTTCTAGTGGAGTCACTGGAGACTGATCTACTGTTGGCCTGCCGCTATAGTGAAGCCCAAGGCATGGGTAGGGTTTGCTAATGGAGGAGGTGGTACGTGGACTGGACCCCAAATGTTTCACTCCCGTTTTTGTTGCCAGTCGTCCCCAGAAGGTGGACGGCCCTATTTAGCCGTGCGCTTAGGATGTGCACCTGCAGGGCAGAGATCTAAGTTTTGAACTTTGTTCTTGTGTTCCATTGAATCGTTTTGAACCACAGCTCTTAATTTAGCCTTAATTTGTGTCTGGCTCAAACAGAGACAAAACCATAAGAAGCAAATTTCTTGGATCTGTACTGAAATGACTGAGCAGTGCTCTCCCAGCAACAGTAAAATTATTTGCTACGTAAAGAGTTTTCTATGTTCATTAGCCCCTGGCAATCTGTGTTAGTAGGTGTTCTGGCTGGGCTACTGATGTTTTCAGGTTCTATTCCAAAAGGTTTCAGGTTAAATATTTTGGCTCATGTTGGAGAGTTGTCTGCTGCATCCTTTAACCTATTACTGTTTTCAAGTATCTAGATGGTACGTATAGGTTATGGATGGGGCTGACACTCAATTTTCCTTGTGAATGAGATGATCCTGAAAGATAAATCACAGTAAATCGCCTGTCATAGCTAACTAATGATCTTACATATACCTTACAGTATATATCTGCCTTTAGCAGAATACTGTATGTATGTTGGCAGAGGCTCTGTTCTAAAATACTTTATTGTAGTTTTATGTAAGCAAAGATTTAAAATGTGTGTAAATAGTCAAACTGAATAGGTTGATAGATCATTTCACTTTCCTCTACAGCAAAAGACAAATTAGTGCTATACCTGCTGATACAGATGAAACATTTACATAGCCCCAAATCTGGAAGTCCAGATCTTCTTCTGATCTTCCATAGGAAAACTCTTCCAAGGGCTGACACACAGGGCTGGGCATCAAAGGCCTGCTCAATTAACTTCGTCTTGGTACTAAAGAGTTCCCTGCATGGCCCTAAGCCCTCCTCTAGACCCCACCGAGTTCAAGGGAGTTTGTCTTGTTGCCTTCGGTGAATGTTGAACTGGGCTATAAGTGATCAGGAACCTCAGAATAGGAACTGGCATGCTAATTAAAGGCTGATGGGGAATCCTTATAAAAGAGGCTTTAAAAAGAAATAATTCCCAGTCACGTCCTCATAATACCATGCTGAGTTCTCACTTTAGTTATTTGAGATACATATTACTTTTTCTCCCTGTAGGTTAAAATGGACTTAGAAGAATGTTCCCTTTAGAAACTGTAGGGGCACAGTTGTTTCGTCAGTTGACTTGATCACTGCTTCGTATAGGATGAAGGATACTTCTCTAAGACCACTTGCCTGGTATCATATGGAAAATAGTAACAGCAGCTGTTAGCATCCGACAGTCAGTGACAAACGAAATTTCCTATTAAATTAGAGACTTTACAGCGAGTGTCCTAGACAACTTTCTTATCTTTGCTTTCGTAGACAAAAGGAGCCATTAAACAAAACAGTCAGAACAATCATAAATATCAAACCCAACATCTGATGTTTGAAACTGATTAAAATTGTGGTATGCTTTCAAGATGTTTTTATAGTAGCTTAAAGTGTTACTAAGTTATGAAAAATAATTTATTAAGAAAATAAGCATTGTCAACTGACTGTCTTGCTGAAAATAATGAGGTGATTGCATTTTCTCCATGGTGGGGAATGATCGTGCTGTCTGACAAGATAGCTATTGGGACAGCAGTATTAAGTGTGAGTGATTTCAGCAGCAGTATTTAAAGAGAACTCAGGCAAGGTCTTATTATAACATAGCCAATACTGTATTCCCAGTGATCAGGGTAGACTGGGGTGGACTATCAGTTGCACTCTTTTTTTTTTTTTTTTTTTTTTTTTTCTTTTTCCCCTCCCCTGTGACTCCAAAGCCCCAAATCTTTCTTGATCACTTTCATTTTTCAGCTCTGAATTGTCATACAAGCGCTGTTTTGTCACAGTTGTGTTGCCCTGAGCAGAAAGTTTCATGTACCACAGCTACATCAGCCCCACATCTGTATGGATAAAGAAATGTAACCATGGAGCCCGCCTTTTGGAATGAAAATGTGAAAATTAGAGGTTACTTCATGCCTCAGCTACACGTCAAGCAAGCCTCGCCATCACCAGGATCTACAGCCCAGGCACGTGAGGCTGGACCTTGCACTGGGATTCTTTTTGTCTCAGTATGATTTTTTTCAGTAGGATGAGGTGATGGAGGCTGAGCCTCTGCAGGAGCCTTTTCTTTAGGGAGGATGGTTGAAGCTGTCGGGGCTAGGCTGCAAGGGGGGAACTGAATTAGTGCTTTGAGGCTGTCACTACCCTGACACGTGCACTGGGGCATGAAGAATTCTGGCAGCCAAACCGCTGTGCTCTGAAGCAGGGATTCAGGTCTCCAGTTCTTCCAAATACCTTGGAAAGTGTGAAACACTGCATACGGTGCTAAAATCTTGGACTGGATAACCTCGAGATGCTGAGGAATCTTTTTCCTTGGCGACCTTTAAGGAGTAGGGTAGGCAACATCTATTGCTCTGAGTATCTTTGATCCTGCCTCAGTGCAGGGAGGTGGACTTCTGACAGTTGCTTGAGATGTCCTCCAGTCCTTTGCATCTGACTTTCCAACCTTGACAGTTTGATGTTTAGAGAGCTCAGCTGTGGAATTTCATGGTGATGCCTGATACAGACGTACCTGTGGTTTTACAGGTTGAAGGGCGGTGAAGATGCACTATGCCAAGATGAGCTTAGACATAAGGGATGAGCTCAATAAAGTGTGGCAGGGAACTGGTAGAAGTGAGCTACTTTGACACATACAGAAGCAATGACTTTGCTTCAGTCTTTTAACCTCAGACTCCCTGAGAATTTTGAGGGGAATAATACTTGTGAAAGTTTTAGCCAATGGGTTTAGCTCTCTTGAAGTTCAAGGAGGAAAAATAAAATAATAATAAAAAAAAAAAGAGGTGACAATCAGGCTTTAAGCAGAAATCTAGGTTTTTTGTTCACATGTATGAAACTGAAGATCTGCAGAGTAGTGTTACACCATCTTGTTTCTTTTTTTCCTTAAAAAGAAAAAAAAAAAAGGTTACCTGGAAATGAAATACCTGCTCGAATGCACCTTGGATTGTTGTACCTTCATATACATCAGCTTAGATTTTTCACACTGATATTGTTAAAATCATGAAATAGTTCCTCTGATAGAAACTCTGTGCGTAGATGAAAACTGAGTAGCCACTGAGACTACTAGGTGTTTCAGTAACTACTGTCTGTAGCTCACACTCAAATGGCAGAGGGTTCCCCTGTGTGTTTTTCGTATCTTCTGTCATGGTCTCTCTGTCATTCCCTATGGAATCAGATACTCAGCTGCAAAAACATTCCTCTCTCGGTGAGTGTTATAACGAGGGTGGAGTGAAATGATCAGTTAATCTCATTAAATAGGTTTTTATTCATTCTGATGGAAGTCTCTGGAGAGGTCATCTGCCAGGGCTTTGTTGCAGTGCACACCTTTCTTAGGGAGCTTCTGTTATTCTCTTGGACTGTCAGGTTTGGTTAACTTTCGTTGGTACACACCCTGTTACAACACTCAGTGCTCTTGCTAGCTTTGTAGTCAGCAAGTTTTCAGTGTTTGCTTCTGGAATTTCAGTTCCTTTTCACACATGCCAGTGAAAAGAGCAATCCTCATCTTCCTTGAAATGCGGCACTTTGATAGCAGCTGGACAACAAAATACCTGCTAGAGAGTGCTCTGTCGTTCCCATCCCTGCATCTGGGGGAAGGTGCCACTCCTGTTGAAATCGATAAGTATTTTCTCCTGGGAAACTGGATTGAGGGCTTTGTTTCCCATTCCTATGGGCCACTGGCTCTGTCTAGTCCTCCAGCTAAATGACAGTTTGCAGGACTAGGTTTTACAGGTGAAAATGCAGCTACCTGTGTCATCTTTGTGCATTACTGAGGGTGAGCGGTGCTTATTCTCCTAGTGCCAAGAGGGCACCTTGGAGGAACGATGCTGTTCTAGCCAGGAGGAAAAGGCATAGGCCACTTCTGCTTTTTCCTCAGTAATCCCAGTGAATGAAACTCCTTGGGGGATCCACCTTGAAGCAGCTCTGTAGAAAATTTAAGAGAAGGGTGTGCCACTGCTCTCTGTAGTAACAAAACCTGTTGCCAACCTGGGTGCGGAGCCTGTGCCACAGCGTGTTGTCCCTTGCCTAGAGCGGTGAACGCTTGTTTGGAGTCCAGGAAGCTGGCTGCTGCATCCCAATGGAAGGAAGCAGAGCTGTGATTATCACTGAGAAGCGATGAGGCTTGACAGGTATGGCTCTGGACTAGGTGACCAGAGGCCCAGTTTTTCTCCGGACTCTTTTCATCGGGGGAGAGTCCCTTCATGTTTCTGTGCTGCTTTTTTCTCCTCTTGCCTTTTTTCTGAATCACAGAGGCCGCAGATCATTCAAGACGGAGGTTTAGATGGCACATGTTAGGCCTTGTGAAAAGTAGGAATTTTATTATGGTAGCTGCTTTGCTTAGGGGTTGTCTTACATTTAATTTTTGCAGCCCCATAATGAGATGTGTTCAGAGGTACCTTAATACTGGTGTAGCTTACTTCCTGTCCTGCACAGGAATAATTGCGGTAGCCCTAAAGCACCCTGTTCTGGTGTGATTACATTAGAGCAACCACAGCATTTTAACTCTTCCCATACAGCTGAGCATTAGCAGGTCTGTGTGTGGACAAACCCCTATTTACACTGCCCAGCAAAATGTGCCCTTGATCCAGAGCCAGGTCTACATTACTGGCTTCTGCTGGCACCGTCATGTCAGCCTGTGGCTTTGAAGAGCTGTAATCTCTCACAGGCGGAGTGATGCTGGCAGAAGCTCTTGCTGTGAGCATAGCCCTGGCTGGCAGGGTCACCTGCAAGTGTTGTTACAGGTGGTACACTGGAGCATACCATAAAACAGCAGACACTGTTCCTGGAAAAGCATGGGGCTGATTGATCCCCTTAATTTCTGTGCTGATAGGTCACTTAAACTTCTGTGAATTAGAACCTATTTGGTTTTTTTAACTGACTTTTGCTTTCTCCACACCTCTTATTTTCGACCCTGCTTTCCAGTTTTTGCGTTTATTTCTTTAATGCTGTGTGGCCAAGGCGTAGCACCACAGAGGTGGTGGGCTCTGTGTGCGTCGTACCTGCTCTTTTAGCTTAAGGCTGCTCTGTGTTCGGCCTGTCCAGAGAGGTCATAGGGCTCTCAGTCTTCCCTCTGGTGAAGCCGAAATTGCCTGTTGGATGCCTGTGCCCCCTCAGGAACGGGGGGAACACCTGTAGGCGGTTGGAGGTCAGCCATAAGGCCAAACTGCGCTGCCAGCCCCGGTGTGGAGGGGATGAATATCTGCATATACCAGCCAGTGAATGAAAAAGACAGCAGAGTTCAAGTGCATCGTCCCCCTAAACAGGTAGGGGTCCATCGTCTTGGCAGGCTGTGGGTTTTATGCAAGGCCATGGGCCAAGGAATCTGATTGACTCCAGACCTACCTCCACTCTCCCCACCATGGCTTCATGTTACCTGGGGAAGCTGCACAGACTGGTTCCGCCCCCCCCCCGCCCCCCAGCCCCATCTGCTGAGGTATTGGTACCACCTCCGAGGCTGTTCTGGGCACAGGTATAGTCACTGCAGTAGCAGGGAGAGAGAAAGGGAAGACTAGTGGGAATATTAAAGTCCTTTCCCTGTCACTGAGCTGGAGAATGCCTTTTGAGGATTCAGCTGAAGCTTCATGCGGTGGGGATAGAAGACCCAGCCACATCTTGTTGCTGCCAGTGTCAGACCCTTTGTCCTGGGGGGTGGAAGTCTGAAGCAGTTTCCAAAGAAGGTAGGACATACTGAAGCACAGAAAATCCATTCACCTTGTCTGCTTGTTCTGCCTATCACCTTTTTTCTCATGAAGTTTCCTCTTATGTGAGGAGACAAGACAGTCCGTGTTTCATCTCCAGAAGATTTGGGCAGGGCTTACAATAGAGGTGCTCCATTTGCAGTTAAACCACATATGTGACAAAGCTTGAGTTTCCGATGAGGGATATTTTCTTGTTTATCCCCTTTGTTCCTCCACTTGAACAAAACAAGTGTTATCCTAAAGGTATCTATGCTATGAGCTTCAACAGTAGGCTGGAGTCTTCTCAGCTCCTTAGTAGTCATGTTTCCCTTATATTCCCCTCAGCTTCCAAAAACCACTAATTCCTGGTGATGTCCTGTTTTTTCTCAAGGGACACGTCTTCCCTCAGTCTGTGAAAGTTATGTTGGTGAGTGGCACAGAAAGCTGGCTGGAGAAGCCTGTGATATGCCCAAATCCATGTTAATTTTTCTCATGATTACGCTTTGATTTGGGAATGTGTATGTGTGCAGTCATATGAGAATTCACACCTACTCTTTCCTAGTCCCCAGCTCAGCCTTCAGACATTTTATGATTCCCTCTGCAGGCAAATGTGCTCTCTTAGGTAACGGTCTAGCCATAAAACACAAACAGAATTTTTTGGTAACTGTATCTGTGCATCCTTTAAACTCCAGCAGCATGAATTAAACACCGCTTCTGTCCAAAGAGCAGCAAACAGGATGGTGTGAATTCCCTTGTTTTGAAAATGAAAGAAGTTGCCTCTTTCTGTATGAAAACAACAAGTCATTTTACACAGAAGAGGTATGAGGTCTATTCATTTGGGGAAGAGTAGCTATTCTCTTTAAGATATGGATGGTTTAAAAGTTTCCCGGAAAGAGTCGCAGTAGATTGAAGACCTTGTTCTGGTTAGCAGCCGGGCCTGTGATAAGGGGAGAAGGCTCAAGCAAAAGAAGAAAATGGGGTTTGGTTTTGGTGGGTTTTAATCTTATTTCTTGAGAAACTGATATCCTGCAGTGTGTGTTTTGCCTTGTCCAGATAATAGCCCCTGAAGGGGAACAAATCTTATTAATTAGCGGTTTTGTGTGCTGCTTTTAATTGTCTGTTCCTAGGTGTGGCCTTTGTATTGCATGTGTAGTATCGAGGTGAGGGGCCTCTCTCCCTGCATCTCTGGACTTTGGTCTGGCACGTGTGCAGAGTTTGCCCAAGTACAGAAATATTTTAGAATACATTGTTGTGCCTTAAATTCACTCAGCGCCTTAATCCTCATCACCTTTCAGATGTAGGCATGTCCTAGACATAGATGTGTGTAATAGTTTTACAGTTTAATCTCCCAAAATTGGGTCAACTTTACCAGTTGTTTTGACCTTGTTAGCAGCACAGGTGGTTCCTGGGTGAGTTTAATACATTTCCATGCAGCTGTGTGGAACAATCTGGGGTATCAGCTTTACTTGAAACTCTGTTTGAAATTTTTCCTTTAGCTTAAATACACAGGCCTCTCTCTCCATCACTGTTAGCTATTATCCTTTGGATAATCTATTCTTCTAGAGTGTAATGTAATAATATCTCCTCGTTATATCATGCTTTTTCAACAATAAATCTTTTAAGAGCTTCACAAAGGATGCCAGTTGAAGAGATACAAATGGTTGAATAAAATTACAGGCTGAAGAGGTGGAGAAAAATTAGAGAAATTAGTATTAGTATGAATTCAGCTCCTATAGGTGGGAGGCAGTCAGCTTCATCATTTGTGTACGTGACTTCAAAATGTCAGATTATAGGTAGCTCTCAGGAGTTCAGAAGAATGATGTACTAGTTGTGTATTTAAGGGTCAAGTAGTATAGGATGTTAGCAGACTATGAGAGCTCTGCAGTTTATTCTTGCATTCTCTTAAATTTGTATTCTGTCAGTTGCACAATTTCATTATTTCCTCAAAATCCCATGCACTGGTATGTGAATCCCAAACCAGAGTGTTCTCAAAGTATAAATGTTATCACTAGTCAGCTGCCCCCAAATTAGTTAATACCAAATAGAGAAGGTTGGCAGCTGGAGAAAAAAATATGAAAATGTGTCCAGCCCTGGCTTATGACAAGCCTGTACATGTGCAATGTGTGTAAATACAAATTGAAGGCACTTACAGAGAGTTGCAGTCACATACGATAGAGATGTACAGGCTTGAAAAATATTAGAATCATGCAAGTCTCATGAAATTAGGAAGCCAGAAAGAGGAGAGGTATGTGAATTGTGCCTCTGCTGAAGGAAAAGCTATTAAGCGCCACCCTTTTCAAATGTCAAATGCATGGGAAAAAGTTGTTGGAAGCCAGTCTCTGCTAAGTCTGCTGCTTGCAGAACCTACTTTTTGTTAGATGTTTGTGCAAAATCACCTCACTGGTCGGACTGTGAGACCAGACATGACTCAGGCTATCAGCACGTAACATGGTTTCAGGCTGCTGTCTTACTGCTCTTGCGTTAAAATGCTGTAAAGAGGTATTTGCTTTTTTCTCACACTTTTAAAGTGCTTTGTTTATTTAATGTCATTAGTGCTATTGTTACTTAAATTTAGCTTCTGACTGGTAACCATTAAATATTTATAGAAAAATCGATAGTAGTGAGATTTTTTGCTATAGTAAATATATATCACGTATGTATTCAAAACCAAAGCAAACTGCAGTGCATTCCAGGAAATAATCTATAATGATGCTCTGTAAAGTACTTGCTCATCTTCATGTCAAGATGCTTTATCTGCGTCCCAACTGCAGCTATTCCTGCAGCGGAACCCTGGTTGTTTTTTTAACAGCCTAGAACAACAGAGTACAGTGCCTTAGGAAAAGAGTAAAAATAGTGTTTTCATTGTAGAAATGTGAATAATTGCAGTGTAATTATCCAAGGTTCCTTAGTGACTGTATACAGGGAGATCCTTAAGTTTTATGTTGCATCTCACAGACAGCACCCCAGCAACAGACTACCGTGCTAGAGAGAATTGTGCTAAGGTATCGGTTCTGCTTTGCTTATGCTGATCGCTATTATCTGTTCTGTTTTCTGAAACACGTGAATGTCATTGGTGCCCCAGCTTGTCATGTTTTCCTCGCCTTTGCTGTGGCATCTGAATGCCCTTATGAAACTAGTGGTGTGTGAGAGTCCCTTTGAGGAATTTCTGACGTGTCTCCTGTTGTGAGGTCAGTACTCGGGTCTGGGTGGAGGCAAAACCAGCCCTGCATTTGGGAAGGGGAAAATGTTTTTGAGAGAAGGTGGCAATGTGGCAACTGAAGATGATGGTTCAAAACCATTCAAAACCAATGCCTAGTTAAAAAACTAGGACTGTGACCTTAAACTGGCCTCAGAGGCAGTCTAGAGTTCATTGGAGGGGTATGGACAAAGGTATGAGATACACGGGACGCCTGACGTGTACAGGACAATTTCTTCTCCAGCTTGCGTCTCTGCATCATTTTCTCTTGCCACTGTAAATGGAACAGGTCTTGGTAGACCATCAAGGAGATGACCTGAATTAATTGTTCTGGCCAGGTGTTTTGGAAGGGGGAAAACTTCCTTACGATCTAGGGACGAAATTTCAATTTATAATTATGGCTGTAGTTTATAATAATAATTCTAATTATACATATAAACAGTTTAATCTACTATAATGTAATATGGTAACATTTGCTGAGCTTTGGCTGTTTTCAGATAGTGAAAATGTGCTGGTGGTTGTTGGCTAGGATTCAGAAACATTTGTCAAAATTTTGTGCACTATGTGAACAACAAAATTTTGTGTGGATTAAGCAATTATTAGTTCTCTCCCATTATCTGTCAGATAAAACGACAACTAATTAACCAAAATTAATTGTAAATAAAGACGATCTGTTGTTGAGGAGGCTAATTAGAACGGTAATTGTGTAATGATGATGCATTTAATTTCAAAATGCAGATTTAAAAGCTACTTCTTTTGGCAGATAGAGCAAGGTGTTCTGAAATGAAGCGGGATGCTTATCGCTGTCATTGTCCTCTTAATTAATGCCACCAGGATTGCCTATGTTTTCAGTCTTATTAGTGTCCCCTACAGAGCACTCGGAAATGTCCTAATTCTGCTCACATTGAAGCCAGTGGTTAAACTGGTTTTTTTTCTTTAATGGGAAGAAGGTGCTATGTGGAAGTGCTGGTGTAAGACATTGCACACTCCTGGGTTTACTACTGTAGCAGCACATCCGCATGTCTGAGATCTGGGAATACTGGCTGTGCTTTGGGATTTGCTACTGACTTGCCATGGAGATAGCTCTGAAGTTTCAGGCCAACAAAACTGAATTGTGACTCAACGTTTTAAAAATGATTGAGTGAGTAATTTTCCATGCAGTTTCATTACGGTATCTTTTGCCCCAAGGATTATTTACTGTAGATTAACTTCCAGCAGTTTTTCACTGCTATATGTAATCTAGAATCTTAATAAGAAAGGAATTGTTTAAATAGGATAGTATTTTTATCCCAAATTGCCTGGTTGTAACGGCGAAATTAGCATCACTAGTAAAATCAGCAGTTGTACCTGCTAGCCTGTGTACATAATGTCTTGATTTTTTTTTTATCTGTTGTCAAAATATATTAAATGCTATTATGAGGTATTGGGTTTTTTTAGCATAGTGTTTTATTTTAACAAACTACCGTTTGAATCATTAACAAAGAAATGGGCATTGGATACAGAATATATGATTCACCTTTTCTCATCATTTGTAATCACTCTACTAATTTTTTTTTCCTGCTGACTTGGTTTAGAGGGAATTGCAGAACTGAAGCATTGAATTAATCTTGAATGTTCCTCCTAATCAGACTTGAATATTGAGCATAAATACATTTTACCTGTTTTTAACTTTTCCTCTGAGAGTTTTTTTTTCTTGTGCTTCCTGGTTCATGGGGAGAAAAACCCTACGAGCATGTTTTAGTTACATCACTAATATTAGAACTGAGTAATCGGGTGGCTTTGGCAGCAGTCTCATTTATAAATTGTTGGTGAGCAGATGGCTCACCAAGTTGGCATGCCAACTCCAAACTTTCACAATCATGAGTCAAGTTTTAAATCGCAAGATTGCCTTATGTGCCATGAGATTTTTTTTTTTTTTGTGTGTGTGTATTTGTTTAATAAATGGAATTCTCGATGTACCTTTTCATTTCTGAGCTGTGTTTTGCACTGAAGCATGGCTTTTCAGCCATCCCTGCGTTTGGGAATGCCTCTTTTCTTAATTTAATGAAAGTGGAGACTCTTGTAGTCACTTATCTGAAAATCTTGCTGCTAAGGAAAAACAGTAAATAGCAGGCTAAGAGACATAAAAGTGAGACTTGGTAATCCTGGCTAATGTCAAATAGTTCAAATGGTTGAGATAATTCACGATTATACTTTTAGCAACTGCTGGTTTGTAGGCATAATAATTTGCTAGAAATAATTTGCTGATATCTGTAATCCTGGATATGCAAATCTGTGCCAATTTGTTTGTTTCCTGAGTGCAGGGCTTAAGTCGTTAGGCAGCATAGAGTACAAATGTTACAATTTGAAATGCAAGAGTGAATATTTTCTGTAAGCAAAATGTAGCAATAAGAAAAGAGAGCTGAGCTGGAGTGCTCAGATGTTCTCGCTGTGAACACAGTGAAGTTCCAAGAGGGTCAGATATTGATCCACTTCAGAATTTGGACAAATATTACTGGAAGGAGTTTTTTTTTTTTTTTTTGTCTTTTTAAGCTATTCCTTCAACTAAAATTAACATGGTATATGTGGGTTATAATGCATTGTGGGACCTGTAACAGAATGATAATTATACCTTATTTCTAAATGATTCCACACAAAGTGTGCTGTTGTAAATGCTAAACAATTGCGTTTCATCCATAATCATGTAATTGGTGTGTGCAGCTAATTAGTGTGTGTTCAATTTAGGCCCAGATTTTTTGGAAATGTCTCCTGTTCTGGTCCTGATTTAGCAAAGCTCTTAAACAGATGATTAACTTCCATTGGCTTTAATAGGACTTAAGCACATTCTTAATCAGGGCCATTGTGTCAAATCATGTCTCTTGGTGACAATCAGAACAACCTGCCAGAGCCATAGTAAAAATATCCGTAGGTCCTCCTTAAATTTAGATTAATAATTTCTTTAACTTGTGAAGCCTCTTGTTTCATAATCTGAAACTGTGTAGATCTCTCTCTCTCTCTCAGCGAACAGTTATTGTCACAATCTAACTGTATGTATAAAGTTTAAAGATTTTAACTAGCTTGGCAGGAGGCTGTTTACATCAAATCTACTCAATACACCTTTGAGATGGAGAAGAAGAAAATATGCATCTGAGAGTGCCTCGCTGGAATATAAATGTCAGTGCTGATAGATATCTATGATAGAAAATTTGTGTGGGAGTAATAATTTAGTAATAAAATAGGTCAAATTAATTCTTATGCTGAAGGGGATACCTTACAATAACCATTTTGTAATTTTATGTTTGACAGTTTGCTCTGCATTATGTGGATAGGTGGAGCTGAGATAATGTAATCCATTTCCAATTGTAAACAAGATTGCTTTAAGAGCTGCTGTAGTAAGATGCATGTTGGCTGACTTTAAGCTGAAAGGTAATTGCCTCTGAATATTAATGTGCATGTGGGGATTTTGTTTTTAATTCTGGGATTTCATCTTTGCTCTATAGCAGCTCTGAAGAGGCCCTTGTTTTCTCAAACCCCACTTTGCTGCTAATTGAAGCTGATGGCAAGTGTTGTGCTTTGGGCCCTTTGCTTTTATTTTATGTGGCCTGTGTACCTTGGAGAACGCAGCTTTCTTTAGCTGTTTCCTTTTTTTGTTAACCACCTTTTGAGTAGATGAGGTTTTTTGGAGATACTCTTGCTGTCCTACAGCAGCTATGTCTAGTTCCTGGGTTAGGGGAGGAATGATAGGTTGTGAGAAAGGGGAGAAGTTGCTGCACTAATTGAATTGTAGCCTCTTAGAGAAATGAGAGTTAAGGTGCTGATCCTGTGCTGTGTAAGTGGAGAGCTTCCCCAGGAGTAATTTCGAACCTGATCCAAAGCCCACTGCACTTTGTGGGAGATTCTCCATCTAGTTCCACACACTTCTGGAGCAGACCCCTATCATGGGCACAAGTCGTAGGTAGTGACCAGCTTAGTCTGGGGGAACATCAGCTGCCTGCATTTGTATATGAAATTGGTTGAGGCATAGAAGGGAACAGCCAGATTACAATCAAGTTGTACCTTGTCTTTCCATTTAAACTCTAGCACTTGGCTTCTACAAGCTATTCTGCTACCTGCTGCTGACAGCAAGACTCAGCAGTGGGTACAGTGGGCTTGGTATTTAGCAGGGTGTAACTGCAACTCTGCTCCAGAGCAAACTGCAGTCAAACAGCGACGCAGGAGCTTGAAAATCTGTTGTGTGCCGGGTTTTGACCTGCAACATGTTTTAATGGCACTTGATGTGTGGGCTGTCATTAGTTAGGACTGCTTAAAGATGTTATGACTGGCGAGTGCCCTACATGCCCTTCTAGCAGAGATGACTATTCCTAAGGCAAGCATTCAAAGCAGAGTTCAATGTGCCTTGCTCTCTGTGGCAATGCCAGCAGTTTTTCTAAAAAAGAAAAAACAAACAACAAAATGGGGTATTTTTAGCTTGGATCAATTCACTGATCCAGTTTATTGCACGGTCTCACACAGTGAGAGGCTGGTGTCTGAGCAGGGGTGGGAGCTCCTGGTGCTGATGTTTCTGCAAAGGCAAAGGTATGCTGAACTGTGCTAATGCCTGGAGGTAACAGATCTGTAAACTGTGTTGGTCAAGGAGGCAGCGAATTGGCTTTTCTGCTGCCTCTGCCCAAGTGCAAAGGGTGGTCACCTCTTGCAGAGAGAGGGGGCCAGCAGCTGAGAGGCCCTGGCTTCACAATCAGCCCTTTTGTAGGTTGCCTTTAGCTCATGGCTCAGAGTTGGGACTATAACCTCATATAATGTCTCCGGTTAAACAGTGGGCTGAAGATAGGTGGTGTTATGGGTGGGAACCACTAAACAGAGCCAGACTTGAATCTTCCACATTCCTGCACCTTGCACAAACTTTGGGGTACTGAGGTTTTTGTTTTAGAATGATTTTTTTAGATCTCCATAGTGCCCCATCTCCAGTGACTTGGTCTGACACTTCTTGAAGTCAAGGGAAGTCCTTGTGGTAATTCAGTCATTTTTGCAAAGTGATGCTGCCTGTAGCAAAGCTGTTCTAAGGGTGCCTTCGCTAAAAAATTGCTTAGCTACAGAAACATTTGACTGTAGGCTGGTAAGCAGAAACAGTGAGGGTGTGTGGGTTTGTGAATGTATGTTGCCCATTAAGGAGTCTCACTCTATGCTGGGGCTGCTTCATTACCTTGATAAAAATAACATAAAAGGATTCTACTAACTTTTTAACTTGTTCATTAACGGATCAAGCATTGTCTTAAGGGCAGCAGTTTAAAAGAGTCCATTTAATGAAAGTTGACTGGAGGTATGTCCTGTGGCTATTACAAACTTTGTTTTATAATAGCATGTATTTTTCAATAGCTCCTTGCCATCCTGTAATGTGGCTGGAGTGGGAGAAATAGAAAACTGGCCATTTCCCGGCAGATAGCGATAAGTTTCTACTCAGTCAGAATGCTCTATACACTGTGATAGGTTTATAATTATTATCCTAAGATTGATGTTTTTTGGGGGGAGTGTAAATTTGTGCAGCAGTAATCCATTAAGAAATCAATAATCATTCCATCCTGAAATGCAGTTTCTCTACAACATTATAAATACACACCAAAGATTTGAAACTCTGCTTGTCTCCCCTTCTCTGCCCCCCTCCTCCTGCTTCCCTGAACTCCAAGTTCAATCTCCTTTGCTGTATTGGAGAAGCAATTATGTGGTAGGACTCTTCTGTTGGAAAAACAAGGATGGTAGTATTAGCCTAATCCTGAGAGCCAGTAAAAACTTGCTTTCTCCCCAGTACCCTTTTTGATCTCTGGGAAATTCCCCTCTTGTCTGCCTCGGTTTCATCCCTGGTAGATGGGGATGATGAAGATTCATGCCTTGTTTCTCTGTAGAGGACTGTGGAGAGGAAGTGTTGTATAAGTGCAAAGTCGTGGTATGTGTACATTTCCTTTTCCTCACTCCTCCTCCTCGTTCAGTCTTGGTTCTTCATGTAACAGTACAGAGGTTTGACTATTAGAGCCCAGCGCGTCCTGCAGGACTTCCCTTTTTGCTTTAAATTCTCCCCAGTTGGGCAAATGCGTTTTCGAAATGCTGCTATAAGTTATCCCCTGATCTAGAGAGCTGGAAACCTACTTTATCTCAGAGTAAAGGTGTTTGTAGCTGATAAATAGTAGACTGTATGAGGGAGACTATTATTTATGTTTCTTGGTGGAAGGCTAAATTATATGGAGCGAGGTGCTGGGCCCGTCTAGTTTTGATCTTGTAAAGAAAATTGTGGACGGGCAGGGAGATGCTATTGCTGTAGTAAGAGCCACAAAATATGGCATACTTTAATATTACATTTCCTTGTATTTTATTTTCATTCTTCCTCTACTTCCTTTTTTGTTAGAGCTGGTTGAAAAATCAGTTTTAATGAAAAATGCCTCCATTTTCCATTTGAGTTTAAATTACTATTATTTTTAGCCACCTCTGCTGTTGACTGAAAAATGGGGCATTCTTTCATGATAGAGTTGTATCTTACATCCACAATAGTTGTTGTCCAGGTCTAACTTCACTCCTTGTTTTCTCATCTGCCCCAATAAAAGGCATGCTTGGCTTGGGATGGGTGTGATAACTCAGCCCCTGCCTTTTACGCTTCTGAGAATGTCATCATCTAGTGCATAGATGCTCACTGTCCTTTTCAGCTTTGAGAGGGAGAGCAAGACCAGAGCGTTCATCACATCTTTCCTTTTGACGTTTGGGAATCTCAGGTTATGTCTAGAGGTCTGGCAAATATAAAGCGTGAGTTTTGCTTGTGATTTGGCCCATGTATACCTTGGCTTATCAGAGCAGGCCATGGGAATATCCACACAGGTAGAATTATTCATGCATTTCTGTGTTCACAGGCTTGTGTCTTAGCCAGGGGGTGTGGAAGAGCTGATGATGACTGAAACTGGACACTTAAAAGCCAAACGGTGTTTCTCATCTGTGTAGTTGCTCTAAAACAATTTAAGGCTACTGTTGTGGTAAATTCCCTCACTGTAATCCTGTATGGGGAGAGCTTTCATGCAAGCTTGATTGTGGGGCAGCTTGACTTTCACTGGTGTGCACTGGAAAGTGTGAAGTTGTGACGCTAATAGGAAGAGGCCCAGATGCCAGCAAAAAAAGTTGGTCCTGTCAATTGTGTTCAGTAGGTTTCCATTCAGCATTGACTTTTTGGCTGGTGAGCTGCTTTTTTTTCTTCTTTAAGGCCACAAACCCCATCCTGGGTTGCTTTCCCATCAATAAAGAATACTTCTTCATTTACCCAAAACTGTCCCTCTTGCTCAGATGCTGGTACCATATGAGTTTAGTGAGGGCTGGCACTTTGTGGGTTTTGACTCTTCTTAATTCAATACCTTGCATCACTTCCCCGTTGGCCCATGTACCAATCAATGGCTTTTATACATCAACACAATTCTTAATTTTGAAAATCACTACTTTTTTTTTTTTTTTTTTTCCCCTCTGGTCAACTTGTGATATAGAAGCAGCAGCTGATTGACAGCTGATTTTTCTGCAATGATTTGCTGAAGTGTTCATGCAAATGACGTGGCTTTTCAGCGAAATAGGAAGACTTTATCACATCTTTTTGGGTTTTACCCATTACCATTTTTTTCCAGTGGTTTGCAGAATGGTGAGTGCTAAAAGCCCAATATCAGCTCACAGGATGCTGAGTTTAACAGATAGGGCTTTATTAGCTCTCAGTTGCATTTGTCTTTACTTCACAAGTCTCTATTTAGAATTACCTGTGAGTGGTTATTTTCCAGTGTGGTTTTCTAAGACAAACCTTTTTTTGCTTTTTGTTGTTGCTGCTGGTTTTTTTGAACTGCTAAAAGCTCATCACCATGTATATAACTCTTATGAATGTGTATGTGTCCACCAATAGCTTGAAAGGCAAGTTACAGAAATTGGTGTAAGTGGCTCTTTGGAAAGAAAATTCTTCAAAGAGAAATATTTAACAAATTGAACGATTAAGAAATGCCATCTCAATCAATAAGTTATAGTTAATTGGCTGTGTACAAAGCATTTTTAAGCAACTTCCCTGAAAATTCTGCATATTAGGCTTAGAGTGCCCTTCTAGTGAGGCTAGACTGTGAGGATGCTTTCGAAGGTTGGTTTCTTCTAAAAAGTGCTTTTTTATTGGGTTTTTTTTCCGATTTGCAGACCCAAAACCATTTTGCATTGTAGCTATGGGTCTCACTCAATAAATATAAGACTGTTTAATAACAGCTTTGCATTTCTTTTTTGCGTGTGTGCCCTCTAGGAGTATCCCATGCTCTAGTGATTGCAGACTGCTGCTCTAGAAAACAGTTGCCAGCCACTCTCAGCCCGTGGGCAATACCAGTGCTGCAAACGTGTTGTATTCAGGTCTCTGTGGCACCTCATTTTTCTACTTCTGTTGCTGTGAGCATTATCAAATTCTCCCAAGTGCAACACATTGACCACAAGCCATTTGTTACAGCCAATGGTCCTAAACTGGTAGTTCAGCTTTATGCTTGTAGATATGACTTAAAGCCTATTGGAATTAAAAGGGAAGAAGAACCCCAAGCCCCCTTATTAGTGCTAGCAGGCTATGGATGAGGTTCAGAAAGGGTATTTCATCCAAAAGTTTCAAAGCCCTCTTTAATGATGAATGAGCAGCATCCTTTGTACTTTCAGAGAATGAAGGTGGGAGACGAGCTTACCCTCTCTTTTAGGAACAGCCACCTGTCTTGGGGATGACTCACTTGGAATATTGTAGGCCTGACTTTTAGAGATGGTGTGGATTGCTTGACCATTTGAAAATGGATCAAGAATACATGAAGCTGGACTCTTGAAGAGTTGGTCCTAAGTGACTTGGTCAATGACATGCAGTGACTCAGCGACCGAGCCACAAACAAGCTGAAATGCTTGTCTTCCAGCTAGAGTTCACTTCACCAGACCAGTGTTTCTCACTCTGTGGATTGTGTAGAAGTGTTAAATGTGTTTAATGAAGCACCCTCCCTCTTTTTTTTTTTTCCCCTGCCTTCCCCCCCCCAAATGTCTCCTCTAAAATTTGAGGTAAACTGTAAGAAAGAAAGAAATCCCTAGCATAAAATCAGTAGAATTAAGTAGTTCAAAGTAAAATGCTTTTTTTTCCTTAAATGCTTGTCCTGGAAATTGCTCTTCCCTTTTGGCCCACCAAAGGTGCTGACCAAGACTCATAAGCTGAAGGAGGGTACTGGTTCTCAAATCATGTGAGCAATGCTATATTCGAATGGGGAAATGTTAATAAATCTTGTTCAGGCTAATTCTCCCAAGCTTGGTTGGGAAAAGGAGGGAGGAGTAAATAATTGAGTAGGTATATCTTCCATTCAGCAGGAGCTGCACATGATGGGATTATTAGTATTTCTAAACTAAAGCCCCTGACAGATCCTTGGATGCTTAAAGCTGTTGTGATGCTTTACCAGATGGTTCAGAAACTCAGACTGGAATATCTCATTGGCTGGTGCTGAACAATGACATTTCAAACCCACACGTTCGTTTGGATTTTAATTTTCAGGAGGATTAAAGCTTTTTGGGATATGGGCTGTCTCTTTCCATATATATGCTGAGCACCTTCTGTAGTTTAGATGCTTTTGCAGTGTCTTTGTAATTCATCATATTGCTTATGAAAGAGCAGTTTGAACTGTTGCACATTTTTAGCCGTATACCTCGTCCAGCAAAGTGCAGGCAGGATACGTGTGCAAGTTGTTGCCTCACTTAATGCAATGAGCACTGTGACTGCCACTGCTTTGTCTTGTATCTGGTAATTGTGTGAACAGGTGATTATGCTGAAACATGTCATTTTTGATGCTGTATCCCTCTGTTCTTTTCACTTTTCAAATCTTGTCTTTGAAGCCCCAATCCCACAAATACTAATGCGTTTGCATAACTTGTATCGAGTGGAGTGTTGATGTTTAATCCTGCTAGGTGTTGAGCTGTTCAGTCCTGACTCTACAAAGTACTTTGAATGAGACCCTGCTGCTCTGGGCGAGAAGATCAAAGGAAATTGGTTGGGTTTTACTCCCTTTCAGTCCCATGGCGTTCTGAAAACAGGATGGAGTGCCCCTCTGGCAAAATTTAAAAAATTTTCAGGGCCTGCCAAGTTAGGCAGTCCTCCCTGTTAGGCTGCCTGCATGACTGTCCTGGTTAGAACTAGGACCTTTCTGCTACTTCTGAACTGCCTTGAAGCAGGGATGGGAGTATTACTATTAAATTCCCTTTTAAATTCCTTAGGGCAAAGATTGCTATTTTGTTGGGTGTAGATATATCAGGTGGTGGTTGGTTACTGTGTAAAACTGTAAGTGCACAGATGATTTTGGGATTGGGGGAAGGATTTGAGCTTAGTGTTTGAGGAATGTAAAATTTATTTATAACGCTTGTTTAACCAACAGTGTTAATGCACATTCTACAGAGCAATGAACCAGGATGCGTTGCTGACAAGTGTGAGAGGTTTCGCTTTTTTTCTGCTCTCTCTTACCCCTGACAACTCTATTAAGAGAAAAGTATCGTTGGGGAAGGAGTTTGGTTATGTTGAGAAGAAAAAGGACATTTTATATAATTATTGTTATGTGTGAGACTGGTACATTCAATCTCCCTGTTCTCCATATGATTCGTTCTATTTGTACACGACTGTTGCACAGTATTAAATAATGAGCGATTTTTTTTCTGTTAAACAAGTATTCCCTTAGCTTGTCACAGAAAGCTGACACATGTTCGTTCTTCACTCAGGGAGTTCTGCATCTGTCGACACTTCAGACATAATCAGTTTAGATTTCAGCAGCTGATTAGTGCTCACCTCTAACCAAACTGAGAAGCTGCTCCTCCAAATGGTAACAAATAATATCCTAATTAGTCCTCCGCATAACGATAGCAGGAGTCTTAGCTGAAAGCTACTGATCTCAGAGGCCTTTCTGTTCTAGTCCACTGGCTTTACAGGCTGTTGTATCAGCATTTATGCTGAGCTTTTATTCCCCCTGCCTCAAAATGCCTCACAGAGCAATTAATTATGCACCTGAAGATTGGCATTAGGCACGCAACAATATTCCACACACAGTTATGAACGTTTCATTAGTGCCAGTTAATTTATGTATGATTATGAAAGCAAAAGAAGGAATGCTGGGCAGGACTCCAGGATTATCCTATAGTGCTTGTAGATGTTAAGTGTCCCTGTGAAGCTATTTGACCTGGCCAGCCGGTGCAGATGAGTCTAGCTCGCGCTACCTTAAATGCTGGTTTGCTCAAAGCAGGAACCCACAGAGTGAACAGAGCAGAAAATGAAGGGAGGAGGACAGTATGGAGAGTAGCTCCTCTGTACTCCAGTGACTGGCTGGTTGTGACAGCACCAGGTTTTACCAGGAAGTTTTAAATGGGTTTATGCTTTTCTGAGTCTGATTAGCCAGTTAGCAAAACATGCCCATCCCTGTCTATTAAACTCTGTGTACTTCCTCTTAGCTAACATTATTTTGCACAAGCCTGGGATTTTTAAATAAATAAATGTCCATGAAGGCATAATTTAATAAATACCACTCACAGGGATGGCACAGTAGCCACTGGCATTTCTTGGGACAAAAGTGCTGTGAGTAACTATAGCTGGATTAGTGTGACCTCAATAGTACAAAGAATTGAGGAAAGAAAAGAGGGCGAGAGGATGGGGGGGGGGAAACGCCTTAAGATGCCTTCAGGAACATGTGCAACCAAAATTGTCCGAAGGCAGGCTGAGCAGGCTGAACATGAGAGTACATAAATATCCAATAGTTTAAAAAGGAAGTTTTAAAATGTGAATTGGATTTTCAGATTCGATTCAGTAACTTTTTAAAACCCTGCTTAAGTTTGAAATTGAGAACCTATTTTAAAACATAAATTGACTGTAACAGAAAAATCACTTAACAGCAAAAGTGCTGCTTAAATATTTGCTGCTGAAATGTTAAAGAACGCCTAGCTACTAAAATTGGGGATGTCACAAAATCAGCACCTAAAAGCAGAGCTTGTCGCTGAAAATGCATTATTACTATAGTTGTTGCTTTTTGTGTTGGTACAGGGATATTTTCTTCAGTTTATTTGGAGTCCAGTCAAAGCGGGTAAGATGGCTAGGAGATGAAAAAGCAGAAAGGTTTATTCTCCTCTGCAAGCTGGTGAATAAAAACTGGTTTGAGAGGTTGAGGCCAATTCCAATTTGCGTTCAGGATAAGGTTGACAATTAATTTAGAAATCATCTAGGAAATGAAGCTGTTAATTATCTTTAATATATTAACATGTAAAACAAACGTGTGAATAAATGAATGTTAAGCTTTTTAAATAAGTGCATGGTATATCCCCTGAGGTAATAAAAAGAAGTGCCTGATGTATTATAAAGCTTACATTTATTTGCAAAATCATGGGTCTCTGTGGCTAATAGTTTTTGTTTAGAAAACAGCTGAGAAGTCCAAATGCAAGATAAGGTTAAGCTACAGTATTTAAACTGAAGTTTCTTAGTTGCTTTTTTTAAAACCCAACTTTAAAAGGTGATTAAGTCACTTGATTATGAATTGATTCACCATGTCTTTCTCTTTAATAGAATATATTTATCTTAGAAACAAGAAACACGGTATACCTAATCTATCTGGATTTCGGTAGAGCAGCTGGTATGATATTACTGAGAAAGTTGTTAGTTAAACTGAGAAGAAAGAAATTAATATGCCTATTATAAAGCACATGAGAAAATGTCTAAATGGAAGATCATGGCAGGCTATAATAGATGGGAATTATCAGGCTACAAGAAGGTTGCAAGCTCCTTCTGGTTCAGTCTCAAAATGGATTTGTTTCAAATATCCGTTAATGAATTGCCATTAAAAATGAGGAGGTACTGATGTATCTTCCAAGTCAAATCAGAAGGCAATATCAACGTGAAAGAGAATCAGAAAATGGTACAAAAAGAGTTGACACACTTGGGCTGGAGCAATGAAAATGAGATGAAACATGATAGTGCATGGTACAAGGTCGGACACACGGGGACTAATAAGAATTTCTGTTGTAACCTGCATGCCTGAAAATGACAGGGGAGGAAAAAGATCTGAATGGTTTTAGGTGACACAAGATGTCTGTCAGGCACCAACACAATAAAGTTACGAAAAAGGCACATGCCATGATGTGATATTGCAGGTAAAGTGTTTCCAGTGGAGAAGGGAAATGTTGACGCTGTTTTACGAGCCTGAGAATCAGGGTAGCTTAGCCCACGCAGAGGTCTGCGCTTCAGCGACTAGACATCTTCCGTTTCTTGAACTCCCTTTTAAAACTAGTTCAGGAATCTCTCCTCTCTGTCAAGAAATGAAGGTGTATTCTGCCAAGTCTAATCAGCCTGGTAAATTAAACATTTTGAAAGGGCACAGGATTGGGCCCATTGAAAAGTACAAAAAGGGGTAAATATCAGATAGGGTGGCAAGCTATTTAAACTTAGAAAATTGTAACAAGAAGCAGCAGACAACGAATAAAGCAAAGTTACCCTTTTGCTTCTGCCAGAATGTGGGCAGGAGTCTGACACATTTCTTTATGGGATCATATGGCACGACGGCCTGACGGCAGAGGGCTGAAAGTCACGTAGGGCAACGGGGCACCTTTTCACTTTACAGAGGTCACCAATTGTGTGGCCTGCCTGGAGCTATAAGCAACGTCTTCCTCATCTTCTCAAATTCTCACTCAAAGGCTGATGGCAGTCCCTCTCTACTCTGAAGTCCAAGCCAAGGCCTGCAATGTCTGTGCACATACACAAGATCTTGCTTTTGATGGGCCACAGTTCAATTGTGCAGCAGCAGAAACATCATTTCTATGTACTTTTCATGACTTTCTGCAACTCTAGCATGAGTTTGCTACCCTGTTGATTGACGTTAGCTCCAGTAGGAAAGCCCAGGTTTTCCTTGGTAAGATCTACACTAGGTCTATACCAAAGAAGCAGTTGCCTCCAAGAAGTTCTGAGATACAGGGAGGCATGGTTATGACCCCCCCTTTAGTTGGATGAGATCTTCGATATTTTACTATAGACCTGGGGGAACTTGGAGTTAGTGAGGACTTAAGAGTCTGTTTCATCTTTTTTTTTTTTTTTTTTTCCTGTGCCACAGGGCAATGCAAAAATTAAAGTCTTCAGACATTTGCATTTCCTTCTCTCCTTACAAGAGGAAGGTGAAAGAAGGAAAGTCATCTTGCTGAGCAGCTGTGGAAGGAGTCTAAATGATGTGGCATTTTGGCACTTTTCAGTGTTGCTTTTTTATTAGTTGTTGGGAGCAAGGTGACTTCACTTCTCTATAATAACCCTTGCTATGCAAACTTGAGGCCGGCCATGCAGCAGGCTAAATATTTTGAGGAGGGGAGGAACAAGTAGAGAAAAAGAACACTTTAAACAATATGTCCCTATTCCTAATAAATATAATTAAAATATATAGGGTTTAGTTTGATATTTTTCCCTTGAAAATTGTTTCATACCCTTATGGCTTGTTTTAAGTGACTTTCGTGTTAGTTTCTATACCCCTATACTCAGTACCTAATCTTGACTACAAGGGAAAAGTTAGATTGAGAGAGTAAGTCTGAGGATTCAGTGTTCCTCACTGGTGACAAGTGACAGTAGGTGTGGAGTCTGAAAACCTAGTGTGTTCCTTTTTCCACTCGCTTTGTTCAGGGCAAGGTTAGGCCCATCTTCAATTTTAAACGAATGAGTAATGGCAGAAATCAAGGCTCAGGCCTGTGTCTGGAGCACTGGAGATTTAACTCTCCTTTGACTAAGTGAAATTCTAATGGCTATGAAAACTTTGACTGAATCATATATAATTTTTTTATAAAACCTACTGTAAGTTGTGTGTAAATATTCTGGCAAATTTGCTTTGATTTTTATGGAAGATATTCATACAGAACTAAAATCCTTAGCTTGTGCCAAATTTTCATTTGGTATAAAGTGCCATAAGTATAGATCTAATATAGGGATTCTGATTTAGAGTATCTGATATTCTAGTTTACTAATTATCATTTATTTCCTTTTTAAAAATGTGCCATCATTTTTATTTAATATAAAGCTCCATAATAAAATATTGTTTGGTTTCCTTTGCCATATATTTATCGTAAGAAGAGAAGGAATGCCATTATTTTGTAGTGTGGTTGAAATAATGAATTCACTCCAATGATCAAAATTCAATTTTGCAATCTACCTCTTCTCTGCTGTGAAATAGGATGGTGTAATGTCACTTCTGTCAGACAAACATGGTATGCTGCCCAGATAGTAAATGAGACAAGGGATTAATTGGGGCTGGCTAACTGGAATTTTTGGACAATAGTTAGTAGGCCAGTGTTTCCTTACAAAGAATAAATTATAATGTCTTTGAGATTTGTAAATGTGCATGTTAATGCCAAAACTGTCTGGGATATATTTTCAAAGCAGTGTTCACTAATCCTGTTAACAAATAATGGGATTTGTGCATGTACCTCCCATGAGCTGCTTTGAAAACATACCCTTAAGTGTCAGAAATTTTCTGGACGCATGTTTAAGCCTTACTGTATTCTTTAAAGATTAAGAATAGGAATTTCCCAGTGCTCTCAGTTTTTATCATATCCAAAGTATATACTGGAAGAAGCTACTACAAGTGATTTTTTTTTCTTTTTTTTTTTTTTTTTGTAAAATAGACTACCTCAACATTATCCTTTAATGCAGAATTGTCATGTTTCTGGGCTGCCTGATGTTACAGTGAAAGAGGCTGGGCTTTTCTAGGAGATAAATATGTTCATTATATTTATGTAGGAGAATATATCTATAGTGCTACTCAGGAGAAAGGCTATTCTAACCACTCTTACCTCAAGATAATCTTGCCTGTCAAACCTGAACAATAAGAAATTGTGCATGTATATCCATTGAATATAATTTTGGGGTTTTGGTGGGTTTTTTTGGGAGTAAGATTCACCACAGATTAGTACCTGCTCACTCTGAGGTTGGTTCTTGGAATATGATAATTCATTATCTCATGGACAATGTGACAAATAGGGATCAGTTCTGGCAGATCTGTTTCTGTGTCTATACCTATTTCCACTGATGGGTTACTATCTCTACAAGGGCTGCTTGACAAAAGGAAGGAAAAGCACATTTTGGTTGAAAACTGTCACTGAGTTTTTACCCATTTCCTTTAAATGGAAGAGTGAACATAATGTGTATTTTTTTTTTTTTTTTATATCAAGGAATTTGTTTGCTGGAGGCAAGCTGAAAAATGGCACTTGGGGTTTATGGGTGCAAACAGACCTCAGTGTAACACAGCATCCTTTAAATATTGCATTAGCAATATTAGTAAGACTTGACAGGTCCAGGATTTTTCTACGCCCAAGGCCTGCAGTAAAGCTGGAGAAAAGCAAAACAGTTGACTTGAAAATTATCTGTGTCTAAAAGCCAGGAAGTAGAGAAGCGTCTTCCTCTGTTCTCATGGTAGTTCTGCTGAATAATCACTTGGCAAACAGCCGTGACACATTAGAGAAGCTCACAGTAGCAGTTTAGGTGTAGGATATTTTGAGAGGCCAAAGGCTTTGCTAACATTTAGCTGTATGTAAGAAATGCTGTGTGGTAAGAACATTGTTTCCTCTTTTTCTTAAACTGTGTCAGTGATCTGCAGCATTTGAGGTACGTAGCTCAGCGCAAATGAGCAAAGCTGATCTTTTTGCCTGCTTGGTGGTGATGGAACTGGCAAAATTAAGGACACTTTAGGGAAAGGAGACAGTCTTTGGAATAACTTTACTTTTCACTTTTCCTCTTTCCTGAAAAAAGTACCAGGTGGCCTACACTCACTGTCTTTTATTCCTTCTGAGCTCCTGGAGCTGGAGTTCTGCTGTTGGCTAGCTTTTCAGCAGAGACTGGTCCAACACAAACCAGTCGATCCGGGAGCTTAGGTGGATTCATCCAGAACTGCTATTTAGTAAGTCTCCTCTAAGCTCAGTTAAAAGCTTCGGTTTTCTTCTCCAAGTTACATTTGCCTGAGTTAACCAGGCATTGAAGCAAATCTGTTTACTTCTGTTCTTTTTACACTGCTCCTTCTTTTCTGGACCTTTTACCACTGTGAAACAGTTGGCGTGCGAATGATGTCTGTCCCTCCTGTACTGATAAAAAATTTCAAAAAGGTCTCCGAGAAATTGTCTCTTCTGCTGGGAATCAACCTACCTCCTTCAGTTGTTCTCCTTAATGTATGGGTTTTGGTATTTGGCATCTTCCTGATGGCTTTTCATTGAAATGTTTCTGGGATAGTAATAATATGTCCTTGAGGAACTGAATTGGGATTTATACAAGTTAATCAATATGGGTATTTAGCAAATGTCTTAGATCAGAATTCAGCTGCACACTATTTAGTTAAACAATTACGCACTTGTTTACCTTTGAGTAATCCTCTCCCCATTCATCAGGGGTCTGAAGACACTAGCAAGCTCCTTTGGCTTGTACGAGATTTGAGTGTGCACCTAAGAGCCTTGTTGAATGAAGCATTCTAGAGGAATAACCACATACTTTGTTTTTTTTAGTGGTCCCTGTGTATGGTACTGGAATTTCTCAGCCATGTTTCTGCTGTGATCCCTAGTTAAGAACGAAGAAGCGTTTCTGTTTTCTGTGCTCTTTTAGCCGTGAAATACTGTCTTTAGCCATGGTAGAGGCAACCATGTCTCAGTTCCCTTAAGCTCCATCTTGAATTTGGCTAGGCTCTTTGCCCCCTCTCCGCTACAGCTTTTCTAGACCTTTTATAGTTTCTAGAACAAATGTCTTTGTGGCCCGTGTAAATACAGCCCAATCTTTGTGTTTTTTCCTTGACCAATGTACTGGGTTGTGGTTTTGAGTACTTGTGTATACTAACTCCCAAGTGTGAACTATTCAGGCACGCATGGCTGTATACTGATGTAGCTACTTCAGGCTCACATCTGTCAAACATCACTTGATGTATGATGGCTCTATTTCTTCACTGATCTAGTCCTGTTTCAATTTAGTTTCATTATTTTGCTCTTTAGCAACTGTAACATGATGTGCAAATGAAACATGGAAGGGAAGAGCGAACCAAAACCACATTTTGGACTTGCTATACTTCTGTCAAACACATAAATAGGCAAGAAAAGCCTGTATAAATAAATGAGTACCTAAGTATTTTTTAAAAGAGGTTTAAACTGACCTCTGGAGTGATTTTCTTTTGCTTTTATTCCAAACTAAAATATTTTCACTTTTGGTACCCTTTGGCTCCTGTTCTTAACTCTATTTACTGTATAGGCTCCTACTTTAGATCCTCTTCCAAAACTCTTCACCTTAGCTGTTGCTGTCTGGTGCAGAATCCCATGAAATGCTTTTTAGAGCTCTGAGTATACAACATCCCCCGAAATTCCTTCACATCACTGCAGTGCCATCCCCGGGGAATTCCTGAGGCTTTGCTAAGCGTGACCTCTTCTGCCTCGATCCAGCCGCCACAATCTTAAGCACATCGCTTTCCACATTTTCCTAGCATTTCATTCTTATGGCATGTAGTTTCCAAAACTTTCTCCCCGCAGTTGATTTTCAGCATTCTGGCTAATAATGTTGCTGCTTATCTCTTGACCTGATATAAAGTGATACTAAACCAAAGGCTTTTCTAACATAATTCACTGAAGATTAAGCCTGTGTTGTAGAAACCTTGGTACAGGGTCATTTGTGTGACAGCATCATTCTTGTGATGGACTAAAGTTAAGCTACTTTTTATATTAAAAAGTTCATATTTATTTTAAAAGTTTGACATGAATAAAAAAGTTTTTGGCTTGTTGCTCATAGGGATGCAAATTTATGGCCTTCCTTCATTTTTTTTGGATGGTATTATCTGAAAACAACATAATATGCTTATTTCTGGTTTGCAGAGAAGGCATTTTTAGAGCAAGCTGATAGTGAGCCAAAGTCTCTGAAACCTTAAAGTTGTGGTTAGCAGACAGCCAGTCTAGGAAATTAGGTCACCATTACCTCACTTTTTTTTTTTTTTTTTAAAAAATCCTGTAGTTGACACTGTTGCTGTCTTAGCGATGACACCCAAGATGGATTGGATCCCAAGCTGGCAGCAGGAAGGAGACCGAAGGAAGGGTCTGAGGCTTCAGAGGGGTGAATTCAGAGTGTGAAATCAGTGCCAGGAGTGGAGCAGCAGTGGAGGATGGCTGGCTTATTTGGGAAGGAAGGTCTGAGCATAAGCTGATCTTTGACACTGTAGGAGTAGGTTGGGTTTGGGGATCTGGGTGGTTTGCAGAGGTCGTGGTAGAAGTTGCTTCCCTGAGGACTGTGGTTCAGCGGAGAGGAGGCCAGGCACAATCATAGTCCTCGGGGGGAGGCAGTTGCAGGCGCTCCACCTGCCTGAGTGGGTATTTGCCTCTGCGCTCTCAGCTGTTACAGCCTCCACTGCAGCAGCAATCATCCCCGTGTGGGTTGGTGGGATGAAGTGGGAGCAAAAGTAACTTGAAAAATCCGTACCTATTTATATAGATAGAAAAAAATTTTGATTTTTCTTCTCTTAGAAATGCTATTAGCAGAGTCTGTGAGTAGCTGAAAGCTTTATTCCCATCTGTTGCACTGTGCATGGCTCTTCTAAGGTGTGACCTTGTCAAAGCTGGAATCAAAACACCAAGTAAAACTCAAGGCAGGCTCGATCTAGTTGAGATTCCCTTCAGTAGACTATAGCAATGGGGAACAATGGATGTGCTGCTGAAGTTCATTCTTTCCTTAAGTGTGGTTTTATCAGCAATTAGTGTGTAAAAATAGCGCTTACTGGCTTCAGGATCCTTCCCCCTGCTTTCAGACTTGTATTTGCTCACTTTGCCTAAAAATAAGGGAGGTTTCTACTCCAACTGTAGTATTGACTGAGCCAGTAGAGTTGTAACTGCCACGTTAGAGGAACAGGTATTTGTGCCTTGTCAATGGGATTATTTGTTGAGTTCCAGCTGCAGAACTTTTACTGTTGGGTTTTCTTCACAGGCCAGAAGGAGAACAATTTAAATCTTGGATTAGTCTTCCAGAGAAATCTGGAATCCTTTCAGAGAAAGCTAGCATATCATTGTACAGAGCTGGATTTTTTTGGTTACTTTTCAGGTGTGCTTTCAGTGCTTTGTGAGGGCTTTCATGAGTCAGTGGGAATATCGTGACTAACTCGGTCATGATACGTTGTAGGGAGAAAAGAGACTGAAAAGGGAAAGGAGGGATCCAGTGGGCAGACTTTGTTGTTTGGACTTGTCTGTAATCCCCTGACTCTGGCAGAGTAGCAGACTACTTGAGCAGATGAAGATAAAACTGGCATCTCCCCCATTAACCCAAGTCTCTCAGCCTGCACTTAGTGTCTAGGGAAAATGTTTGACCCCAGAGGTTTGGTTTTTTGGAGGGGTGGCTGTTTTGGGGGAGGCAGTTCTTGATGCAAGTTGGAACATGGGAACTGTATTTTCTATATTGTTGAATTAGCTTTCAGGAGCTTAACAAATACTAAAGCATCAGCCTTTGCTTTTTTTTTTTCTTTTTTTTTTTTTTTTTTACTACTTCACCTGTGACAGCTTCAGTTTACAGACTCCATTCTTCTTGTGGAAATTTTATTGTGTGACCGTTTCCTTGTTTAGTAATACAGTGGCTTGGGAGGAAGCAACTTTATACTTTTGATCTAATTTTAAAGCCTCAGAATAGGTCATTCACTCCTCCAAACAATTTCTAAAGATTTTCAAATAAGGCATAACTTGATTTAGAAGGCAAGGAGTAAAGTGTCAGAGCCAAAACTTGGAAGGAGCTTTTATGTGTAACATTATTGGGATTTTTAATGGGCTAAATACAGCATTGTAGGCAGAAGCTGTAAGCTGAGAAGCCCTCCATCTCAGCAGATCCTTGGGGATATGCCCTTGGGAGGGTTTCAGACTGCAAGAAAATGTGGAAAAACAAGAAGATTGCTCTGCAGGGATGGACATAATGTAGGGAGAGGTTGGGAAAGATAAATCCTTCTGGCCCCCTTCATTATGAGAGTAAAACGACACTTTTGGCTAGAGGCCAGTGAAACCTGGGAGATCTAGGATGGTGCAGACAGGACTAGCAACAAGTTTTGTCAGGGAATGGATTGAATGAGTGCAGATCTGCCTCAGCGTTGCGGTTTTTGTTCTGAATAGAGCATTAACTCCTCCGTTCCTGCTGCTTTCCAGAAGCAGAAATGAGGCAGAGGTGCTCAACCTCTCAGAGCAGATGGGAAAAAATTGTGGTGGATTTTAATTAAACTTGGAAAAACAAGTGGAGGTAGAGGAGTGCTCTGACAGGAGGTGTAGGATTGTCGGAGGAGCATGTTGTTGTGATGCTGACCTGACGATACAGAGGTTAACAGCCATCCCATCTTCCCCATGCAATCAAAATTCAGCAGCACTGTGGAGAGGGGGCTGCCAGGAAGATTTGCTTACACACACAGAGCATTCAAAAAAAAAAAAAAGTATTTTTTTTTATCAAAAGAAACTGAAAATGATTTTCAACAAGAAATCCTGCAATCCGTCATCCTGAAAGGTGGTGATTTTTGATTTAAAAAGTTGACATGCCCTTTTGGTTTCACCTATTTTGGCCCACCAAGGCATGGCTGAGGTGCTGCTTTCCAGGAGATGCGGAAAATACTTGTGATCTTGAAAGTCTTAACTCTTAAATAAGCTAAAACTCAGCACCTTTCTTATGTCTCTGGACACTCATTTTTCTGTGACCATAAATTTGTCAGGTGAAAAAATATGTCTTTGAAATTAGACCATTAAGGGCTAATTTTTCGAAAGAATTTGGGGTCTCTCTGCTGCCCTTAAAGTACATCTCTGGTGTGGTCTGAGGTGTGAATGCAGCTTCTGCAGATTTACCTGGGCTGGCTCTAAATTAGCTTGCGTGTAGGGAGGGCCAGCGCTGCACCCCAGCAGCACAGACTCAGCATGCTTTGGGTATCGACCCTGCCTGCAGCCCAGGGGAGCCCGCGGGCACTGCAGCCGTGGCACAGGTACCCGCGAGAGCAAAGGAGAGACAGATGCTGTCTTAGAGGAACCTTTGTAAAGTTGGCTCTGGCCAGGTTGAGCATGCTTGGGAGCCCGCGTGTATTTGCACGATCTCATGATCTTCAGGGGACGGTATTTAATTTTTTTATGGGAGTTGCATGTAAACATGGGAGGGTAGAATTTGGCCTGTAAATAGGATCTATTTGGGAATAAGCCTTTTCCAGAGCTATATAATGATAGTTTTCATTTCTTCAGTTAGAAACAAATGAGGGCCACAATCCTAAAAAGGCTTACATGAAGGCTTTATTTTAAGATTCACCAAGTACTGAAATTAGCCTGTAACTTCAGGGCTTTTAGGTTAAGCGTGCTCTTTTTCAGAGCCTCTGGCCATAGAGCATTTCACCTTGGAATATTTGTACTGTTCCAACTGCTCTAAGTCTAGGTGTGATATCTTTCTGTTTCCAGAGCCTAAGATTTATTTTAAAGTCCAACTTTTTACAACCGGGAGATACCAAGGGGCATTACTTTATAATGATATGAGGTAGAGCTGGCCGGTTTATTAAAATTTCCTATTTCTAACTAGGAGGAATTAGCAGTTGTGTTTTAGAATAGGAGGTCAGAACGACCAAAACACCCACGAAGAATAACTGTGAACAGCCTGGTGTCATTTGAACCTTTCAGCAACCAAAACCCCTAGGAAATACACTTTACAAGATTTAAGGACACAAGACATTTAATTTTACATCCCTTGGATTCTTGTACTGGCAGTGCCCTAAGGAATGATACCATTGATAAAGATTATTTTTTTCCTGAAACTTATAACTAATCTTTTGGTGCACAGAGAGGAAAAATGTGGGGAAAGGGTGCCGAGATGTTAACTGGGTGTAGTATCCGGGATTCATGAATGAAATCCAAATTGCCCTGTGTCTGAAGGCTTCTGAGGGCACTGGAGAAGTGCAAAAGGAATTGCTGTTTGCAGTCAGGTTGCCACGCTTAGCACAGCACCTTAGCTCCAGTCCTAATTTTATGCTTTTACCTACTCACTTTCAAATATAATCAGCCTCCACTGTTCCCAGGGAGCTTAGTTATAAATCACACCAAACCTTTGAATCCTTGAGTCATTTTTTGCTATGACTTTTCCTCCTCTGTGGTATGAAGTACATGTGTGTTATCTGCTCACCTGGAGCAGATCAGAGAGGTGGTGTGGTCTGCAGGAATGAAAACTGAGTAGAGAGGCAGGAGGTGGTGAAATCTAGTTCTGGCTCATGGGGCAGACTTAAGCAAGCTGCTTCAGCTTTCTGTTTCATTTTTCTCCCCTCTGCAAGGAAAGGGGTAAGGACGTTTCCCCGCCTGCCTCCCAGGATGGGTGTTGGGCAGAATAGTTAATTAAATCCCACCTGAATCTTCAGAAACATCATTGAACACGACATGAATATCCCTTAGTGCCTATTAACAGTGGTCTGACAGACAGCAGTGGTCTGTCCTTATTTGCTCTGCAGTTGGTCTGTGTGGTGCATGCGTGATCTGTGCTTTCTGCGTTCCTCATCGTGTTTACCTGTGGCTCTGAAGAAGGAGATGTAGCAAAGGTCGGCTGTTTCCATGCTTTTTAATACAGACCAATATAAACTCCAGTTTTCTGGTGTGGGGTGCCTTTGTGCTCTGATGTATACTTCAGTTATTCAACGTGGTCAAAACGTGCATGTCCACTGAACACCAAAAAGTCACGTAGGGGAATCCTGGCTCTCACTTCTTGCTTTTCTTCTGCAGTTTTACTTTATGAGCACCTTTCCTCCAGTTAGGGGAAAGGCTGGCAAACAAACACCCTCACACCTGCCAGCAAGGACCACACCTTGGGCTTCCTGAGCAGTCAATAATTTATTGCAGGGAGTACAAATCTGTTTTCCAGCTCTACTCAGGCAGCAACCAAAGAACTCAAACCAACTGGTGATAATGCCTATTAGAATAACCTCTAACCTGAGAGCAGCCTTCTTAACGTAAGCCAAATAGTCACTTTTTTCCCCCTTAAATAGCACAGAAAACCTTTATAACATAAATATCACAGAATAACACAGAAAACAGACCCACAGAAAACAGACCCTTTGCAGTTTCACTGTAGGAAGAAGTGATTATTTTTTCCATCCCTCAGATCAGGACCCAGGCTTGCATGGTGTTGCCGTGCTGGTTCCAGCAGCGGTGTTGCTGGCAACAGGGAGAGGATGGGACCCTCATCCCTTGCCTGCTTGTTCTCATATCCCTGCTACCACAGGCTGTGCACTGCCTGTTCTTCTGGTTATGTGTGACCGGGCTGTGCTGCAAAAATCAGGAGAAAACCTGGAGCTGTGAAAAGCCAGAGTTTAAAAACCAAAGCCAAAACACAGTGTTTTCTGGGAGAGGATTTTTTCATTTCTAATTTTTATGTTGCAGATCTGGTTTAGAACATAGCTGGTACAACTCTTTTGAGCACTGACTACCTTTTATAAAAATTAGTTAGAAAAATAAGAATTTTTTAAATTTAAGAAAGTAGTTACTTTTCTCCATTACTTTAAAAAACAAAAACAAAGTCCTAGAAAATATCCAAGTGTAGCTGAATTCTTGGTGTGTTTCTTTAGGACCTTTTTTCCTGTCTTTTTTTTCCCTTTGAGAAAACCCGTAGGGTTTCTTTTCTGTTTAAATTTATAGGTCTCTTAGACAAGATTGCTTCTTTCAGGGAGGGTGGGGAACTATGTGAGTCAGCTTGCAGGACTTCTGCCCTAGCAATACTTGTGGAATTAGGAGGAACTCCAGCTTCTATTAATCTGCTCTTTTCCAGCAGTATGCTCTCGTACATGCTCATAACCTGGGATTAAACCTGGCCTTGCTTAGTGTCCTGGCTGGAAGCTTGATGGGAAGGAAGACTTAGCATGGTGGACAGCCAAGTGCAGCCACGTGTCCCGGTATTTTCAGGGTGGATCACAGCATGCCTGTAATGAATCCTAAGTTAATTACATCGGTCACACCATTAGAGTTCAGGACTGTCCTCAGAAGGCTGTGTATGTAATGTGCTTGTCGTTTACAAGAGATTGAAACAAGTTGATAGAAACCTTTGAACTACCTGCCTCTGGCACCCGCAGAGAAAGAGCGTCAGTGGTTTAGGGAAAGGTAACAGCCAACAAGCTGTGGCTTCTGTGCAGGCATTGATAGAAGCTCTGTGGGTAGAGAGGTCAGACTAGGAGATCATAACAACCTCTTCTGATCTTAATGTGTCCAAATCCTACCTGACTCTGGACTTCTCGCACCGTCCTACCCCTTTTGTTATTGGTAGTTTTCATTTCATTGTTTCACAGTGACTTAATGGTAGGTTCTGTCTCGCCATACGATGCTTTGCTTGAATGCTTGTAACCTCGTTGCAAAGTTGTAGTATATGAAAGCTTTCATAGGTGAGTGTGTCTCTCCATGTCTTTTCACGCCTGCTGTTTCTCTCTAGTTGTTTCTCTCATGGGAACAGGGGAAAGAAAAGGGTCTAGTTTTTACCACTGTAGAGCAGAAGAGGACATCTTGGGTATTAATAAAACCAGCATCATTGGAAGGACTTTGTATGTGAAAGACAAGTGCACGTTATCTTTCCCTGTTTGAGTTTGTATTTCTTCTTCCAAGAATCAATGAAGTAATTAAAATAAGAACAAGATTTTCTTCTGTAATTAATTACAGAAGAATTAATCTGTGATCTGTAAAAGGGAATTTGGTATAAGAACTTCCAGTAACATAAAATACTCTGACTAAAGCTTTCTCAAATCCAGGCAGAGCTTATAATATTGTCAGAACTTGACTTCAACGTCACGTGGAAAACATGGAAATGAAGGCACGGGTAAGCCGTGTCCTTTTAGGATTTTTGAAGGGACAAAACAGGCAACAAAGTGGAACAGAGGTGGTGGTGGGCAATCTGAGCATGTCCCCCGAAGTTGGGAAGGCATAACAATATGGTCCAGCTTTGCTTGATATCTAGTGAGGATGACTTGTTCTGAAGATGATTTAGGACTTGTCTTAGTAATAAATTGTTTCAGCTGAAATAGCTGGTAAAAGGTTTCTGACTTCTGTGGAAGGATCTGTGGAGTTCTGCACTAAGTAGTCCTGTCCACCTGGAGTTCATTTTGAGAAACTTCATCCTTGCAGGAGCTAGATATCTAGTCCCAACTAGTCATTTCATCTTATTCTGTAGGCTCCTCCAGAAATCATCTCACAGAACAGGTGGGATGAAATTATTTGCCCTCTGGAGATGCTTATTTATTTGGATTGACTTCACAGGGAACCTAGACAGTGCTAGCTGGGACTTGGCTAACTAGCTGTTAGATGTGTAAAACTAGGTGGCATAAATTTGCCCTTGCAGCAGTGAATGGTGAGGTGATAGTTAAACTCACCATGGGGAAGGACAAAGACATATGGGAATGCATGCACAAAACCATTCTGGAATTTGAGTATGGCGAGGACATCTCTCATGTTGGTTACTTTAAATACAGTGGTTGTTTTGATATACTATATGCTCATAACAGTAACGATCTTTGTAGCATCATCCAGGGTGCCGTCTGCTAGTGGAACTCATATGCACTCTAATGAGGAGTTTGGTTAAATACATGCACCACCAGATGATTACGTCTGAGATTAAACTGGGGATAAAAATGACAGACTTCTCCGTTTGCTCAAGTAACAGAGACATAGCAACTGCTGGACAAGCTTGATGATACTTTTTATTCCTTCTGGTATTACTGTGGTTCCTGGAATCCTTACCAAGGAGCAAAGTCCTGAGAAGTATTTATTGAAGCTTATAAATATGAAACACTTTCACTTTTCTCTGCTTACTTTGCTGATATGACAAACTAAGCTAACCAACCCCACTAAAACCCTATCACTCCTTACGTAACACTTCACTCATGCTTACTCCTCCACCATCTCCCATTGCCCGTCTCCATTCTGGTTATTTGGTCTGTGGACTTTATGGAGTTTTCTGTCATTTTTAAGAAGGACTGGGGGAAAGGGTCCCAGTCTGGCAAGTGTTTACCCTTATATATCATGGTCAGAAATATGTCAAGGGTCTTCCTTGTTACATTGCCCCTGCGTAGGAGGTGTGCCAGTTTTTGTCTCCTCAAGGAACTGACGACCAGCATCACACCCAGCTGCCTTTGGTTCTTTGTCTCAGATAAAGCAGATATCTATTTACAGCTGAATTGATTCAGAATGGCTTTAGGCTTCATCTAGAGCAAGGCTTAAGCGTCTGCCTCTGTGTCTGTAGCTAGACAGCACAGCCACTTTGCAAAGAGCTGGTTTCACTGAAGGAGCCTTTGTGGATTAAGATCCAATTTAGCATTTGTAAGGTTGTCACAAGTAATAGTACAGCCTGACAAACAGCATAGTCAATAAAATAATGCAGTCTCTCCATGTACTGTAGTTCTCTGCTCTAGATGAGGTGCAGAGTCCAATTTTGGAGTTAATTAGGTCTAAAGCGTCTCTTGTTCACTAACCTGTAAATTCAGAAAAATAGTTTTATTGAAGGCAGTGGGATGTAGGCAGCATGTAAGACCTGCCGCTGCCAAGTCTGGGCTCGTGAGTGTTGGTCCTGAGTGTGAATGGTAGAGAGAGAGATGGTTTTTGGTGTGTTTTTGTGTTTGGGTTTTTTTTTTCCTTTCTTTTTTAGCTCATAAGTGTCCTGCTTTCTGCTGCCGATAGCTACTGGACTTTTTCCTTTTTTTTTTTTTTAGTGGAATTTCTGCTGAAAACATGAAAAGTTTGAATAAATAATGAAATATGAGGCCAGTCTGTTATCTTCAGTGCATTCCCCACTATCTCTGTTGCATCTCCAGATACGTAGTTTTGCAGGCTGACTAGATCATTCCCTCCCCTACACCCCCTAATCTGTCTAACTGTGTCCAGATTGCTACAGTTCCGAGGTTTTCTGTTGCTGCTTGGTTGGGTTTTTTTTTTTGGTTGTGTGTGGTTTGGTTTTGGTTTGTTTTTTTTTAAACTGGGACAAGTCCATATTCTCAGTAATAAATACCCTGACACCCAGCCAACACAAGTATAAAGCCGGCTACTAGTTATTTATCATTTGTTGTAAACTATTTTTCATGAAGCTCCCTCCCTAATTCCACAGTTCCTTAAGAGAGCAACTGGGTGTTAATCCAGTGAGCAGAAAGGGTGCAGAGAAGCTGCTGCAGGCTTTGACCAGCAACAAGCAGTCTTGATAGCATCTGTTGTGTGAGGATAAGGATTGGAAATGGCAAGGCCAGTTTTGGAACAACTGTATCCTTGTTTCTCTACCCTTGAGGACGAGGGGGACAAGTGCCTACATGTGTTGGATTTTGTTAGCTGGATCCAGTTGCTGTGTTGAGTTAATGAAGGTCATGTTAGTCTCTGGAATGCTGGGAGAGCAGGAGAAGCCGAAACTGAGCTGGCCCATCCCCAGGCAAACTGGTTTTAACCAGGAAAAAGTCAGAGAATGCGAAGAAACTTCTTGTACATCACCTTAGGCGGTTACGTATTCTGTTTCCTAGTTACATTTTTTTTTTCCTGGTATCAATTCCAAAACAAACAAATGGAGAGAGAGAGAGAGAGAAGGGGGGAAAAAAGCATTCCTTAAAATAACCCTTTAACATCTTGGGCCAAATTCTCTTCTCCTCAGGCCTGAAGATACAGTCTGTCTGTGCTGATATTGATAGAGAGTACCCCAGATCTATGCTGCAATGATCCTAAAATGAAACTGTGATGCCTTTTTATTCATTCAGAAGTAAAATTAGAATCATAGGACTATGGCATGTATTTGGCACTACACTAAATAACAGAATAGTGGGCACTGCAGGTACAGACCTCCTGACTTTCTGCTGTGGTGCCTTTTTCTTACTCTGGGTAAAACAGAGCACTGGGCAGGAAGGGACCCTGGCATCGTTTGGTATGTGTAGGCACAGCTCTGATGGAAGGGGTAGTAGTAAGGCTGTTCGTACAGCAACATGGGTATTTAGAAGTAGTACTTCAGCGCAAGTGTTTCCTGTTGGCTTTACTGGGAGAAATAACACAGCCAAACGCAGCTCCCAGAGTGCTTCAGTTAGCTGACTTGCCTTGCGAATGCTGAAACCTCAGGCCTCCAGTACTGACTGCAAATTTTCACTTCACTGGGGCATTTGCAATGCATGATTGTCATACTGCAATGCTTGAATAAACCTTCTTTTTCTCTCTGTGAGTGATCACATCCACTTTCCCCTCCTACTCTGTGTTATTCTAGTCTTTCAACTAACTTTTGACTCTAAAAATTTAGGGAGTTTATCATGCCCCACTTTGAAACTGACCATTTAATCTGCTTGACAGCAAAACTAGAAGACATTTCTCGACTTCCCTGCACCGCTGCCCTCTATGTCATCCTGTTTCGAGCTCCTCTATACAGCTCTTAAAGTGCTATATAAGGTTCTGAAAAGTACCACGTTGCTTGGCTCGGTGCTTAAGGCAGTAGGGTACACAGTCTCTTTGGCGTGCTCCAGCAGCCAGTGGAAACAAGGGTGAGCCAGCTCGTGTACATCTTAGCTTTGGCAAGGATGATCAGAGCCATAGCTCAGCAAGAAATCAGCATTCCCTCTGGAAGTGAAAGGTCAGGAATGCAGAATGCTCACTGCCTTTTTAAGAAGGTTGAAAGTTTGCCCTTCCTTTTTTCCAAAAAGAGAGCAAATAGGAGGATAACCATCCCATTTTCTGGTTTGTGTTTGGCTGAGGATGTGTCATCTAATCTATTTAAGGAATGGTCACGTGTAATATTTTGAAAGGCTGCTAACCTCTGGGTCAAATCCGTCCCATTCAGTCCTGCCATTGGCTTGACTCACCAGTGGCCAATGATGTTTGGTATCCAGCTGAGATCCATGTTCTTTCCTGCACCTAAATTCTCCAGCCAGCAGATAAAGATACAGTAGCAACAAAACCTATCAGCATAGATAGGCATTTGCTCATTAAAACCTGTGATGCTGGGCTCTAGGGCAGACAATGTTTTGATGAGTTCAGGATGCTGTGATGTTTTTCAAGCAGGGACATCCAAACCCAAACTAAGAAGAGAGCATAACTTCACCAGCAGAAGCACATGTGTGTACATATATATGTGTGTACTTTTTCTACCCAAAAGCACAGGCACAAATGTACTGTTATCAGTCTTGCTGCGAGAGTGGGTGGGAAACTATTCAGAGCAGCTTTTTTCCTGCTGGAAGCCTTTGGTGTCTAGAAATCAAAGCTCTCTGCAGATGTGTGCAAGTCTTGATGAGATCTAAATTGAGAAGATTTCTAAAATCCAGATGGAATTTCTGATGAAAACAGATGCGTGGTCCACACCCTTGCCAGCTTAGAAGGTAGAGGCTGTAGCAGTGCCATGGAGAGCTTGGGCTCAGTCAACCTGAGCAAGTGCTCGAAGTGTTGCTGTAGACCACGAAAGGGGTTGGGTTCTTCCCTCTGCTTGAGTCAGGGTCTGCCTCGCCTTCATGATTTTCTTAATGACAGCCTTGACATTTTCTGTATAATGAAACCCTTCTTTAAAGCCAACACTATCATACACTGTGGTTACAGAGGGAGAGAATAAAATGTATTAAATATTAGATAGGATTTTGTTCCGTGTCTCTTCAAGTATATATTATTTTAGCAGATGTAGTTACTTTTTAATTCCAAATTACTATTAATGACATATTTGGCCTTAAATTACTATCGAGAATCTAATTTTTTTAATCAATATATTCTGTTTGTAGTATAAGAAAAACATACTGTAGTGACACAAACTAATTTTCCTTCTTAGCACAGTATCCAGCCATACTTTCCTTCTAACATTAGAAATAATGAGTCATGGAATAAACAGCACGTGATGTGGTCTTTGTGAAAGACATCTCAACTGGCATGGGGTCATGTTATAAGACATTAGCATTAGAAATTTCTTCCCACTCGCTTGAACAATTTCTCTTCTGTGCAAACATATGCAAAGTCCTGCCTGCCTTTCTTTTTCTTGCAACCTGTGTTAAACTTCAGTTGTCGCTTGAATTTACGTTCCAAGTTTTTCTGCATCAATTTTGTTGAACCCAACAGTAGAGAACTTAAAGGATGTACAGAGATATTTTTTCTGAAGGGCTCATAAAAAAGGCAGGCTGCTACTACTAGCTTAAGCCAAAATATATGGAGTGAAAATTTTTCAAGTTTCTTTGTGAGCAGATGTATCTTGTCCCTGATAGAGAAGGCACTGGCTTTACAAATGCTGGGGTTCCTGTAAGCAGTGTATACCACTTACGCTGAATTAGGATTTGGTTTTGGTTCCATTGACTTCAGCACATGAACATTAATCTCCAACATTAATCAATTTATTGTTGCTGAACCCCCCATAAGATAAAGAAGTACAGCCTCTATTTTGTAGATGAACGGAGTTGCAGAGAGATTTAGATTCCTGTTTAAATGTGTGTTTAGGCGCCTAAGGATGCAAGTAGATGCCGAGTAAGATTTATGAAAGTGCCTTAACTGATTTTGAGTGGAAGTTTAGGGCCCAGAGAAGTGAGGGACTTTTATAAATTCGGCTAGGCACTGGAGTATCTATAGCAGCCTCATGCTGATTTCCCTGGTCTCACCTGTGTTTGGGAGCACAACTAGACCTGAACCCAGACTTGTAGCTCGTGGTAGGCAGAAAGTGCATGCAGGAGATGAAAGCTGGGTCCTTGAGGAGCCTGTGGCTTGTGTTTGAGGACAGCATTACTCACGCAGGCATATACAGCCACTATTCCCCCTTTCTATTTGTTCCCAGACTTGTACTTCTATCAGCAAACCCCTTCCCACCTCAGGTTTTCAGCTGGATCAATTCCAGGCACAGCAGAGGGTATGGCACCAGGACCCACGACCGGGAGGTATAAGGACTGCAGAGTTCCTACACCCCAGCCATGGCTGGGCAGCCAGGAACACAGTGAAGGCTTCTGAACTGAGCATCTGTGCTGAAGAAAGGGATAGGAAGCACAGCTGTTTCACAGCTGTTTCACTCTCCAAAGTACTACGTAACTATGCCATCATACAGTTAAGGACATATAGAGGTTTCAAACATTTGCTGGTTTATTTTTTTAAATTTTTAAAAATTTATTTATTTAGTTTTAAACAATGCCTGTTTCAGAAATTCCTTGATTTAAAGGAGTTCAGTGCTTCCTTAGTTCCTGATGCAGAAGACTAGCTCAAGACTGGTTTGCATCCTTACAGCCTGCTGGGAATGAGCTTGCTGTGGAAACCGCTAGGTGGAAATGACAAGTAATAAATTTGCCAAAAAAGGCAGTTTGTGAGCGGGACCAGAATGAAATTTGAATCGAGTTAGATGAAAATGTTGGGGGAGAAAACGCTTCAGCAACACTGAAATGGCTTTTGATGTTCGAAAGTAGAAAACATTTCCATGTTTGTTTCAAAATGATGTGTTTCAGCTCAAAAGGGCCAGTGCTTGAAAGGGGGAGGTTATACAACTTCAGAAATGTTTTATTTTCTTTTTACTCAAATAAAGGTCTCGAGTCAACTCAAATTATTTTCACAGCAAATGAAACGTTTCTGTTTGTTTGACCCATATGATTATTTCTTTCTTTTTATCTTCAGTAGTCACTGCAAAAACTCTTTTTTTTTCCTTATGTCTCCCACCAGAACTGAAAGTTAGAGACTGGAATATTCCACCTCCGTGTGTGCGGGGTGCAGCTGCCTAAAATAAATCTCCAAGCTTTAAGCATCTCAGGCTCTGCCTCATGGTAGATGCTTTATTCTTACCTGAGAGTGAGAATCCCCTGTTGATTATATCTTTAAGGAAGCCAATGATCCCAAAGCCCCAAGCCAGAAACTTGACAACAGAGTAGTAACAAGGCATTGCTTATATGAACAAGTCACTTTCCGCAAAGACTGTTGAGCATATATGCATGAATAATGGTGGTTATGAATGTTCAGGAACATTAAAGGAAATCAATGGATCCACTATGCACATGAAAGCAGATAAATGAAGCATCGTGTGTGATATATAAAATTGTATGTCCTACATGGGAGTATGCATGTACTGCCTTCCTGAACCCCTCAGATCAAATTTGGCACCAGGGTAGTTGAATCTGACACAGTTCTGATCGTAACCTTTGTAACTAGAATTGTGCAGATACATACACTTGACGAGAATGTGACAAGACAAAATTGAATGTAAAGTCTGCTAGACAGCCAATAAATTTGTTTTATATCTTTATCTCCTCCTTGCTTGGCAATTATTTCAGCAGGTGCTGAACTACTTTCTGCTTGCTGTGAGCGAGGGTACTCAAATGACCTACTGTAAATTCTAGGAGAAGAATATTTTTAAAATAATGCTATTTTAATTTTTTTTTTTTAAAGACCATGATTGGTCATAACAAGTGGCAGGCTACTTAGTACTGTATAACTGAAATGTGTTCATATTGTCACCAAAACCCTGTTACCTGTTTTTAAAATAGTGGGGCAGACTTGTTGCTCAGGTCCATCTACATAATTTGTTGTAATTCAGTAGACTGTTAATGACAGCGTATCGCTATTAGGTTATAGCCTTCCTAGGTTATGATTTTTAGAACTGTAAAGCAGGAGTTGCAGGGTTTCAGAGGTTGATTACAGCAAGAAGTTTATTGTTATTTCTTACACTTAAATCTGCTAGGTAAGTTAAAACAGTCAAGTAGGAGATCTGGAATAGAAATTATGTGCAGTTAAACACTGAAAAATCTCTACCTCTTCTGTACAGAAGAGCTATTAAACTATTGCTTATTGCACATTAGTATTCTGTGTTTGTTATCTGAAACGGTACTACAAGCAGTAGTTGGAGCAGGCTGTTACCATTTCTGACTTCATGCTACAGCGTTCTGACTTGTCTGCCCGGTTGACCCGATCCTGTATGACATCGGGGAGGAGATGTTTAACTTGTGACACTACTAATCCTTTCCTGAAGGCTTTTCGTTCTTCCTGCACGTTGTCCTTTCATTGCTTTTGTGAGCTGGAACATGCTTGCTCAGCCCAGTGATGAATTCATGTAATTACCTATGTGTGTACTGAAGTCCTGTTGACTTTAACGTTAAAGATCAGTGATTGCTTAAGTATTGCACTGAATCAGGACCCCCAGGCATTTTCACATGTACAAGCTAACTTGGGAATTGGTGCACCTTGTTGTAGTTCTCCACCAATGGGAACACACAGCAGGCTTGGGACACTCCCGCAGCCTGGCCGTCACAGCCAGCGCCTGGCTGTGCACAGGGATAGCTGGGAGCACAGCAGCCCAACTGGGTGCTCTTCTACCCCCAGGTAAATCTGCCGGCCACAGTTGGCCTGTATGCCTTTGCATTAACGCAGGTGGGATATGTGGAAACAAATCATGATGTTAGACAAAGTTAGAGTGTGTATTTGGTTAATCCAATTCTAGAAAGCCTCATTAGTCTGTGTGCAGGTATAAGTTATGCAAAAGCACGTGTCCGTGCCAGGAATCTGCATCCCGGTATAGCTCTGTGTGTATACCTCTGCAGTAACCCTGTTTGCAGGAGCTCATGATGCAGAATCCTTCCTTTCTCAGCCAAGTTCTCACACAAGGACATGGATGATTTTCCCTGTGCCTCTTGAAAATGTACTTGTCTCCACATTTTTATTTTGCTGATCTAAATACACCTAATGCATTGTGATAGTGCTGTGTTTTATAGAGAAGGCTGCACTGCTGTCAAGCCCAAAGAGTCTAGGTTGGTCTTGGTGTACATAGGCATCAAGCCTTCAGAGAATATGATTGTCCTCAGCTGGAATGACTGACAGTCCTGAGAATCACATCTGAATTGCAAAAAACCTTAGACCTTCAGTTCGTATGTTGTCATATCATAACCCAGTAGACACAGTATATATTCCCCATAGAGACTCATTTGTGATCCTTTCTAATAAAGTTTGCAATCAGAATAACGTTAGCCCTTTGACAAGAGGGGAGGTGTTGCTGTTAGAGCAGTTCCAGTCTGGGCTTCTGCTGGAGCTCTGTGGCACTGCTTTCCCAGGCTGATGATGAAGGAGTGGACTTTTGCTTTCTCCATCCCTTCAGAAGCCATCCGTGCTGCTTCCTCAGTGCTTTGATATTCTGCCAGCTGAGGGAGAGAAGAGCCATTTATAAATATTTCTGGTAATACAGTAAGTACTCTCACATGTTTTGCTCACTCATTTTCCGTATCCAGAAATCTATCCGACCAGAATCGGTTCACTCTCTTTTATTAGCAGAAATAGATCCACAACAATTAAAATTGATTTTTAAAAAAAAAAAAAAGAAAAGAAAAAAAGAGAAGCAGCAGCAAGCACAACATCATATTGACTGACTGTGTGTATATTCACACTGGCTTCCAATCCATGGATAATTACCCCTCAGAGATTGTGTGCTATGTACAGTACAGTGATGGAATTATGCACTTTAAAGAGCTTTAGTGAGGCTCTTAGGATGCCGAATTCTTTCCCTTTTTTTTTTTTCCCCTCCTCTTCTTTTCATTGCAGTGAGTAATGATTTTTAAATGCACATGACCCATCCTCAAAAACAAAGTAAGGCATGTCAGTGATGTTTCGTGTCTCTAGGTCTCAATTTTCTTGAACCGACACAATAGAAGGAGTGTACTCATGAGATGAAATTTGGGGCATGGTCAGAGGATGTCTTGGGATTACTGGCCTTTGTTAGTGAGGGGAAAGGTGAGTGGAACTCAGATGTTATTCGTTCTGTTTGGCAGCAGGTACCCCAATTGGGATAACTGCAAGGAAAGAAGGCTTGAAAGAGACTGTGGGTACAAATCCATAGAAAAGCAGGCTTCGTTAGTTTGGCTGGTCATGGATCACCTTACTTGAACGCTAATAACCAGTGGTGGTGTTTTCTCCGATCTCTTTGTCAGAGCCAGTAGAACTGTTTTGATTTGCAGTTTCACACACACAAAAAAAATATTGCCTACAAATTTCAGCCTAAATTGTTTTTGGCAGAGTGATAAGCAAGTAAAAAACAGGGCCTCATCGTAGGAAGTGTCAAGCAATCTTAATTTTAGGCAGAGATACCAGCTCCTCCTAGAGGAAAAGAGCCAGTACGTAAATAGCTTCCAACAGATCCTTTACCCAAGGAGACAAAAGGTTGATGTGCAGAAGTTGCTGCTAATGCCAAATTTAAGCTTTCCGATAGGAATGTGTTCTGTTTGAGTTTATCTGTAAGATGTGACTTGATGTTTAGTCAGGAGTGTTTCTTGATACTCTGTGATATTTTGGAGGTATTAACAGCATTCCAGATCCGTTGGAGATCTTTGGAGAACATCTCCAAAGGTACTATCATGGGTGTAGAAAAAGGAGGTACCTTTTGAAACACAGCAATCGGGAATGAAGGTGCACGTCTGCTGTCCTCCTCCGTGGCAGGTACTTGTTCTTTGACTGTCCCTGTGGCTATGTTTATGGATTTTTATCTTTTGTTGACATCTTTAATGAATGTTTAGTAACAGCAAGTGGTGCTGCATCCTGTTCCACCAGCCTGGACCAGCAGGCTGTTGTGTTAAAGGGAGGGCTCCCAAAGACAACTTGTTGCCCAAAAAGAGACTCTTTAAGTGGGACAGACTGTAGCAGCTACAGGGTCCCCGCAGCTGACCTGCTCCTGCTCAAGGATGAATGAAGGTGGGCCTGGGAGTGCTCCAAGGAGTAGGTTTGTATGCACAAGTATACAAGCCAGCCCTTTCCTCCCATCCAGCCTTCCTCGGGGCCCTGTGCCCCAGGAGGAGCAGTGTCCCTGCTCTTCCCATGTAACCTGGGCTGCAGAAGCTAGAACAAGGCCAACAAAGACCTTTTTTGATGCTGCCCAGCCTCAGCCCATTAATAGAACGAAGGACACACACTGCTTTACAGCTAACTGAAGACAAACAAATGAAATAGTTTTGCCGTCCATCAGAGAGGCTGTGTGCATGGCTGTACGTGGTGGTTGAATGTGCGGTTTCCACAGAGTAGCTGAGTTTATGGGATGTGTTCGGTATAGGGCTGCATGAATCTCCTGAGGAAGTATCAGATGCTTCAGTCTACGAATCTGTTATGTCTCCATCTTCTTGACTCTTCTGGAATAATACCGAGTGGTGCTCAAAGCCACTTGCAGCATCTTTCAGCTTGTTCGGTGATAGTGCATCATATGACCTCCTCAGCAGTCTGAAATGCTTCAGGTTGAGGTTTGGTCCTGCAATCCCTAGTGCTTTCTTGTTTGAGCAGTCGATGGGGGGATCTGCTCAGTGCTTTTGGGTACTGTGGTGAAAATGTGGTGCGTGCTTTTGGTGTTTAAGTGGTTGATATGAGAAAATGTGTGCGTGTGTCCCCATTCTTATTGTTTTAATCTAACTTAAGGAAACATTCTTTACTTGTTAGATATGTAAATTTTTAGGTACCTAATTATCTGTTTTACTTGCCAACTCCTTCCAGCCCCTTTCTTCCATGATCCCACCACCCTCTTCCCTTCTTATTCCCTTAAATATGTGTAGATGATGAATAGCAAATCTTCTCATAGAATTCTTCAGGAGTATTTACTGTAGGGTTTTGCTTTTGTTTGCTTTTCTAGTGACTTGGAGATGGCATGGTGAGAAAAGAAACATGTGAGCTAAACCTGTTGGTTTGAACATTGTGTCAGAAAATATCCATAAATTGCAAGTTACTACACAGATGTATAGATTTAATGAGACTGTGTAATGCCATTTATTTATGCTAAAGAATCTGACACATACGGTACTGAAAAAAAGTTAATACTCTAAGAGTTATTTTATATTTTTCCATTGCCATCTGTCACTGCCTACATAATAATGATACAGGTGAAAGCCTAGCACTGCTTTAAAAAAAAATCAGAATGAATAGTCATTTAAATATCTTGCTGCTTTAATAGCTGGTGTGTTTTAAGTTGTGGGAAGGAGGCAACAGAGGTACCCTCCCCACATTTTTTAGTATATTAAATTTTGGGTTTAAACAGATTTAGATTCTTGAAGTGACTTCTGAAAGTGGAAAATTATTATAAACTGTTTTGTCCTCTAAATTTGGAAAAGTTAAGGGACTAAACCAGATTCTGCCTTCCTTACACCGTCAGTGTCTGGTTCACAGAGTAGCCCTTTCATGTGCATCTTCAGATGTAGGTGAATTTTTGTGCTCTAAGTCCTGTCTTAATGTGCTGAATTCAATACTGCCAGGGTCTCTGAGCGAGTCTCTCTAGATCCCAGATCCCCAAAGCCTGGTCCCCATTGGCCATCTGAAATCAGTAAAGAAAAAAAATGTAAGGGAAATACACTTTTTCAGCTGTCTCAAGTAAAAATACATGTCTCAAAGCAGCACTGTGCTGACAGAACTCGGCATTTACAAAGACACTGGCTTTTGAGAGTTTTCCTTCAACTTTATGCAGTCATACTGTGGTTAGGCAAAACTGCTTTCCCTTTTTTTCGTTTAATCACAGTGGAGGCCAACACAGCAATGACTGTGAAGTGCATGGTGAGAAGTCCCTACACTCAGACGTTTGCAGCAATCCAGGGTTGCAAATGGTCCTGTACCTGGGGACCTGCCCATTGCTTTGCATCAGCCACCTGCCTTCAAGGGTGCAGACAAGGCTTTGACTCAAATAAATAAATGAAACAGGTTTTATTGTTAATCTCCTTTTTACAATGTAGTGACAAAGACAGAAAATATTTTTGTGGCAGGTGCTTATCCTATAATTTTCCATGGGTTGATGAGTCAGGGGAGCTGCCTCCTTTAGAGGAGGAGGACATGGCTAGGTCAGGTTGCATTAAGATGATTTAGAGTTTATATAATTAAAAAGAAATACATCTTTTCCTGAAAGCTGTGAATGATCCAAAGGTGGAACTTGTAATGAAAGCCTTTTGCTTATTTAAAATAATGTCTCTAGTGGTAAAAATGCCAGAAAATGAAGCAAAGTACCTGGTCCAGACCCAGGGAAGTCATTCCATTGGCTTCAAACAACTCTGTCGGGTGTATTTTCAAACGTAGTGCAGATCCCTAATGGAAAGTTCCTTATAAATGAAATAATCACTACTGTTATAATTACTACTCTTTGCGTATGTTGGAAAGCATTTTAGGAAGTCATGCACTTTTTAAGAAGCAGAGATGACAATGAGTGAGCAATGAGGTTTTGGTCATTTTAAGTGGATGTTATAAATCACTTTATTTTTGTTTATAAGAGATGATCCATATATAGCTGTAGTTTGTCAGCATTTTCCATTACAAACTTCTAGTTTTGGGTACCATATAGAGCTTTCAGCAGCCTCTTAGAAAATCCACTTAGAGGTGAATGTTGTGTCATTGCTCAATGAGTATATGTTTCTTCTGCTTCCTTACTAGAATTTGAGCCAGTCTTAAAAATAAAAAGGTGTTCATGGTCTTAATGTTTTGAAAGACAGGGTGTTTCACTACAGGACTGAGCCTGATTTTATTTTTCCTCCTCTCTCTCTGCTTTCCAGTGTGCATCAGAAATAACTCTGCTGAAGTAGAAAAGAGTTGTGGTAGGAGAGGAGACTGATGGTATTTAATGGACATGCTGCAGAGCATAAGAGACTTGCTTTAGATAGGCAAGGGAAGGGGCTGTGAAAGACCACCCACGTCACCGAACCCTGCCTCCTGCAGTTCATGGTAACTGTGAAACAAAAGTTTACAATGAAAAGGGGCCCTGGAGAACACCTGCTATGCACCACAGCCCCTGCACCATCACCTGCCCGTCTGTAACAAGCGTGAAGTCATTAAGACAAAGGCAGAAAGTCTTAGTGATTACAGTATGGGGCAGGAGAGAGCAGGGGATCACAAGGGCTGATCAGGTGTTGCATAAAGGCAGAAAGTTTGCTAGATGACATTTGCCTATAAAAGCATGTTTCATGCAACAGAAGGAGAGGAAAAAGAAAAACCCTACTGCCTCTCACCCCATCAAGACAGCCCCAAAAGTAGCAGAACAAATAAACAGGTATCCAAAAATTGCTCCTGATTTGACCTTGAGGAAAAATCCATGAGTCCAAGCCTAATAACTGGCTTAGCTCGAGCATCAGTAGAGGGGACAGCAGCTAGGAGCTGAGTACCACTGCGTTCCACTCGTCTTTCTCAGGGCCAGATTCTGATATTGCAAATGGATATGCGTGGACGTGAGGAAGCTCTTCCTTGCGCCTATAGGGAATCTGCAGAAACCTTGTATTATGTTAAGCACAATACTTGTTGCACCATAATTACTTTGTAAGCACAGGCAACAAAGGAGGGGGAGGATGGGTCATCAGGAGTGCTTTTCCTACCCTGGGACATGAATACATGACTCTGTTGTGTAAGTACAAGTTGCATAGATGCATTTGTGGGTGAAATTTGGCCCGAGGTCCTTCTGGAGAGGAATCTTGTGACACTGAGCAATCACATATATTCAATTAGGAGTTTTTACTCTTGCCAGATGGAGGTATGCAGCATGGGTGACTTGTGGTGAGCAAACAGTCATGCCTAAAGGCTGGGCATCTGGGGCAAATTCTGGTCTAGATACCACTATCCTTACTTATACCAAGATACTCCTTACTCAGCATCTCAGCCTTTGGACTTCAGCAGAGTTCTCACTGAATGTGTCTCAAAAAATCATTGAAACCACCAGAATTTGGTCCTGTGTTAGAAAAGAAATTTCAGGTCTTAATGCTGCACTTGCTGGGATGCTGCATGCTTAAATCAGAGCCCTTCCAAGTGTAACTGTGGTCTTTTCAGTTTAATATTTGTATAAGCTTGTATAGCCATTTGAGCATAAAAGTTGTTCCACAGGTTTCACTGTTGCAGTCCTCATTCCTTGTGTTCCTGGCTGTGGACAGCTGGGCTGGGAAAAGCTGCCTGGTATTTTAAAACCATTGCTACTGAAAGCATGCAGTGTGGGTGCTGCTCCACATCAGCCAAAGCTGGTTCTTGGGATGGCACAGTATGCTTGGTCAGGGGCTTGATCGAGCTGAAAATGGTTGATTTTTCTCAGAAAGGTTAGTTTTCAACCAGATTTGTTTACCACCCAGTTCCATGAGCACTGATGCGAATATAAAGGATGGAAGAGGTGGGGAATGAGAGGATGGCAACCATGGTTTGTATCAGCTAAAACCTGACTGAAGCTTGGCTTAGCGATACATCCTAATTTAAACTAAACTTGGGTGTAACAGACCTGTTAGTCTACACTTACTGCACACACCACCTCCAGAAGATATGAAATAAGTATTCTGTTGCATTTAGTGAGAGTTTAAATTTAATTCAGAGGTAGCAGGCTTAAACTGATATTCTTCAATGTGAAAACTAAAAATTTCTAAGGATGCCTAAATAAGCTGATCATTTCTCACTGAATTTCTGGTGTATTAACCACCTCCATGTGGGCTTGAAGAATCCCATTTGTGGCATGCAGAAAAGGACTTGGCACAATGCTTCTAAATCTTCCCTTTCCCTCCTTCTTTAGAATGGTTATGAAATATTTGGTTTGATTCAACTGTTACGAATGGACATAACCCTGCTGAGGTCACCGTGACAACATGGTGTCACCATCTAAGATTCACACTGGCTCAGTGGCCAAAAGCTAAATCTTTGGCAGCTTGCGATAAACAAATTTGACACCCAGCATCGGGGATGTCCACATGTAATGTAAGAGGCGCTGCCTGGGCTTTTGTCACTTGACTCGAGAAAGGAGTTGGGTAATTCCCCATACTTTGCAGGTGATGTTCACCCTCATTTGTTCCATCCAGATACAGCTTCACTTCTCTCTAAGCCTCCAGAAAGCCTCAATATACTGTGAAAGCAGAATTGGCTCCCTTGAAACACACTTTTCTAACCCCAAACTGAAACATTTTCCATTACAGTGTTGTTAGGGCAGTGCTGCCCGCAGGTGTCATTTAAGAGATATCTTCCTTTCTCCTGGAGATCATAGTTATCTACCCCAAAGCAGCAGATGTGCTGCCAGTGCCTTGAGCAGACCTGACTCTCCTTATTCCTCAGCATCACACCTATGCAGCTTTGGAGCGATACCTGCTTTGCACCAGCGCAACACAAGGAGAAGGGGAGGCCTGTTTGTTTCTCAGGAATGAAATATAATTTCCAATTAATTTTGCTTTTTAATGTCAACCTGTTTGCCAGGTGCTTTGTGGCTATGCCAGGTGCTTTGTGGCTACAAGGCGACAACAGACCAGATTCCTCCCTTGGTTCTGCCGCTGCACTGCTGGCATTCACACCCTTTGTATGAGTGCCTTTTTAAAAAGGGAAGATTTGTCTGTGCTCCCTTGTTTACACATTTAATAGCTCACAATTAAGCCAAAATGGACGTGAAAAGCCTCATTAATTAAGACCCAAATTCTACCAGTAACAAGAACTCAAAGATGAAGTTTTCTTTTCACTAAAACCCCTTTGTAGTATTCCAGGAGGAAAGTATGTTTAAACATGCATTAAAGTCTCACTATACTTTTGGAGTGGTGTAAACACTCTCTTTAAGGACCCTTTTGGCTACCAGAGTGCTCTTAGATTGAACAAGAGTCAGGGCTCATTGTTTCCAGCTTTTGGCATTCCTTACCTTGAATTTTCAAAATCTGTCAAGATGGAAGAGTTCTCCCTCCTCCCTCCCCCCCCCGCCCTTAATTTTCATTTTACAAAACGCTTGTCAGTTTGCCACCCCAGCTCTTAAAATTAAGTGTATTCCACTCAGCGTTACTGAGTGCTTTTAATAGTATAGAAACAGGGCATTTAATAGTATAGAAACACTCTACATCTGAGTCTTGTGACATGTAAGAACTAGGTAACCAGGTTCAAAACATGTGAGAAGCTGGGTCATTTTCTATTTGTCTTTAGCTGCCAATTAGCAATGTCATTAATCTACTGCCTAGGAGAAGTTCATGATTAAAATAGATGGTGTCACTGACCATTGACAAGACGATATGCAGAAGGTTGTGCTGTAGCTGCCTGTCGCTGTGCTGTGGTAGTTAGAGCTCAGTCTCATTTTCCAGAGGGAACTAACAATTTCTTAATTTCTTTGCGTTCTGGGGTAAAGACAGACACATTATCCAGGCATTGAATATTGCATTGTATTGCGTTCTGGGCAGGGAGTCTGCAGCAGACTCCAGGAGACCTAATCCACCGCCTGCCTCCCTCCATCCGAAGACTTTGGTTGGAGAACACGTTGTGTCCACACTAGCTGCAAATGTCCTTCGCTGTGTTCGCCCACAGAGCCACCCCAAGGCTCTTCGGGGGCGGCAGATTTAAATTTTGCCTCTTCAAGGATGAGTATCTGAAGCTGGGCCAAAGCTTCGTTTCCTGCTGGCGAGAGAAGAGAGATGAGGGAAGAGGTGCGGAAGGGCTTGAGGGATCAGGCTTGCTTTTTCTGCTCCGGGGGCAGCAGGAAGAGGCTGGTGGTGCATGGCTGCTGCCAGGAAAGGCTAACCTCTAGCTGGAGACCACAAACCCTTGGTGACAGTGGCCAGCCTGGTTTTCCAAGGCCACAGATAAAATAAGTAACGACCTAGGACAGCAGACAGTGGAGGAGACAGAGGAACACAGTCCTGCTGCTTGCTCCCTGGTGTGTTGGACAGAAGTAATTTTGTTCTGTAGTGAGAACTGCACTCTAGTTTGCTTGCTTAAGAAAAAAATGACCAGTGCTTTAATTTGCACCCCACCTGGGGATCAAATCTCTCAGCAAGACAGGAGGTTTTTTGCCCCCCAGATCTCACTTTTGAGGGAAACAAATTTCCATGACAGAGGATGATATACTAGGAATATTTTTCTTAGGTGGATCTTCCAACTTCTGGTTTGTAACTACACTAATTTGTGGGTGAAGGAAATATTTTGGTGCTGAAAACTTGCCAAAATGCTGTTTAACAGGGAATTGCAGTTTAATTAGCCCTTATGAGACATTAACAATAATTGTATTCAATTTGGCCACTCAGGATAAAGTGTGATTCAGGATCAGCTGGTTGGTGCTCTGAAAAAAAAAAGAAAAAGAAAGAAACATTGTTGTGTGGTCTGGTGAACATGTGCCATTAGCTTCGTGTTCATGGGTAGAAGCTTTTGTGGCTGCTTGTCTCTTTTTTCCCATGAGGTGTTGTGCTGGACTGGGAAAAAATTGAAGGAACTTGTATTAACTGGAGGGAAATGGTTTGACTTCAAGTTCATGCTTTTGCAGCAAGCTGGATTACCCTGGTATCTCTTTTGCTGTGATTTTTAGTAAAAGTGCCAAAAACTTAATTTTTTTTTTCCATTTACTTATTTATGCTTTGCTTTGCCAAGGAATGAGAAAGCCTGCCACTTTTAGCAAACATGTGAACAAGAAAGGCAAGGGAACCCAGGGTGAAATTTGATGTGGAGACTTGTGTACAATGCAGGATAGCCATAAACATCCCTTGAATATTTTTTTTCTTTGCAGCAGGGTTCATTATGCTCTCTGAGTTTGTGGCTGTAGGTGAAAGCAAAGAGAGTGCCACAACATGATTGTAGTTTCAAAGGCTGGCTGAGAACAGAGAAAACAAACTATACTCAATTTAAGCACCTGTTTGTATGCAGGCTACCACACAAACCTACTATATACACCAGTATGATGTAAGGCAGCGGAGATGACTTGATTAGCAAAGCCCTCGCAACAAGCTGAGGGGATCCCTGCTGCACCAGTGCACCCCTCCTTGGAGACCTGCGACTAGTCCCAGCTGAAGGAAACCTTCCCGCAGCAACAAGAGTTAGAGGAGGGTTTCTGAAAATGGCAATGATGGTGTTCTGCATGTGAAGGTGATGGAAGTAAGAAGAGTAAACAGCCTGCACAACTTTGCAGAATAGCTGGGATATTACGAAAGATGCAACATTAATTACTTGGGCTTTGTGAGCTACGTTTGCAGAAGTTGTGGAGCACTGTGTGTTTGGGGAGGTTGCATTTCAGCAAACGGCTCGCTCCATTTTGTTGTGCTGTTTATCCTGTTGGATGAAAGCCATCATTCAGCAGAAAGAAACGCTAGGGCAAGATAAAGTAAGTGATCTTCCAGTTTGTAAGCTCTTGCAGCCCCTTGCTTTCATATGTGCTGAGCAGGCAGAGGTCTACAGACTTGAATGGGAACTCATGGTGCTCAGCACTTATTACAGTCAAGTGTTTATTATTCCATGTCAGAGAAAGAGAGACAAAAATTTGTATACGTAAGAAGACACACAAGATACAAGGCTTTCTATCTCTCTTGTGAGTATGTATAAATATACACAATTGGTATGAGTTTTTTGGTTACTTTGGGCCTTATTGTGCGTGGAGAGTGTGCAGGCTTGTGGCAGAAACCCAGGGTTTTAGGTGAGGAGCGCAAGGCACTATTTCTGGCTCTACCCTAACTACTTGTGTGGCCAAGTGTATTAAATTCTGCTCCTGAAGACAGCAAACCATTTATTTGGACTTCATTCTCAGACTTGCTGAATACCCCAAAAGGCTGTTATTATTAGAGGGAACTGCCATTCGTTAGTTCTTAAAATGGGTTGTCCATAAATCACCAACACGTGCTTTCCATAGGGAGGTGGGACGTCGTCTTTCTCCCTGCCAGCCCATGGAGCTGGCAGAGCTCCCACCCTTCCTCCCTTCTGCTCAGCCCCTCCACCGAGGGTGCGTCCTCCTAGTCACGAGGCTGGCGATGGCTGTGCCCACCCACCGTACCTTGGGCTCTGCACAAGCATCAGATGGTTTCCCATTGCTTCTCTTGCTGCCATGGTGGGGCAGGCCCCATTATGCTTGCCATGCAAACAGCCTCCTGTTGACCTGTTTCTACCTTTCTTCTTCCCCTTCTTGGGCTGGTGGCGGCCTTGCAGAAGAAGCTACTAAGAAAAATGTATCTTGTCCTTGGGGGCTGATTTGCAATTACATAAAGTTTACGGCATCTTTTTCAGGGCCAGCAAGAGGTTGCTCTCATCCACGAGTTTCCCTGTGCATGTTGTTGGTACCAGGGTTAGCACTGTGGAGCAGAGAGCCATCCCCAGGGGACTGCTCTCTTCCACCACACTGGGTGTGGGTGGGGACAGCCATCCTGTGCCCAGGCCAGCACAGCTGCGCGCTGCCCCCGGGCAACCAGTTGGGGCCAGGTCATGGTCAAGCTCTCAGTCTGTGTTGTTGTTTCTTTTTTTAAATAATAAATGCATCTCTGTGACAACAAAAATATCAATTCCTGTCTATAAATGAAGTGCTCAAATATTTCATAGTTACAGACCATTTCAGTGATGGTGCCTGTGCTGATACTAGTCTGCTGTGATCTGATCTGGCTTTGTCCTTGCTCTGGATGGGATTTGCCATAATAGTACTTTCATTCCTTAGCTCCCATTAGCGCCTTGATGAATAGTGAAAGATGTGTTTCAGCAATTTTATGATTAAAAAGCAACATCTTACCGTTGTTTGGTCTCTGGTGCCCTTGCCCCGTTCATTATGCTTTACCTAGGAGTAACAGCAATGATTTAGAGCTGCAATATCAATATCTTGTGAACCTTGTGTTTTCTTTAACCATAAATTCTGGGGAAGGAAGAAGTCTAAGTAGTAGGGTTCGTTCTTCTGACATTTCCAGGCCTGCTGTTTGAAACTGTGATGCCTCACAGTGATCAGACACATTTACTCCTAACTCTCTCTTTGGGTTTCCAGACAGAGTCCCCTTGAGTGGCTGCTCTGGAGCATGCCTGGCCGGGGTTCGGAGACACTGGCTGGGCCCAGGGCACACAGCTGCACTCTGGGTCTGCTGCTGTCACCAGCATTCGTGCTGATGGCCTTAGTACAGAGGTCAAAGACTGCTTAGATATGAAGGCTGAATCACCACCTTTTTAAACCCCTCAGCAGGATCAAGGCTTAGGGAAGCAGGCACGTGGGCTTGCCTTCTGGCTGACAGTGTGGATGAAGAGTGTGACTCTGGGACAGGTCTTTCAGCAGTTTCAACCAATCATTGAAGCATTGAAATGGGGGTGTCCGGTGATTAAAACACCCCTGCACCAACACCCCTATGTGAAAAAGCCTGATGCATTCATTTTCTTTAAAGATTTGCTAATCCCACAAGCTCTTGCTAGTTAGAGGAGGTTTGTCCTGTGACCTGAGGATCACAGAAATCAGTGGTGAGCCTGTCAGTCTAACCAAGCAGATATGAAAGATTTTCAGCTGCACTTATTTCACTTGCAAATATAAATAAGCCAGCAGCGTAGGTCTTGCTTCAGACCTGTTTGCCTTGGCAGCATCCCATCTATGTGAATCAGAAGATGGTAGGAAAAAAGCACTGGAGGCTCATCCAGAGATTGGTCTCCTTTCCTTCAGGAAACCTGCCCGTGGAGGCAGGGTGACTCGGAGATTAGCAACACAGCTCACAAGCCCAGCTTCACTAGGTCCCTCTGTTTTGAACAATCCTGCCTGCCAAGTGTGTTTGTTTCCTTGAGCTGTGGCGGTGCAGTGTCCTGTCTTTGGAAACCCTGCGTCTTGGTGCACTAGGCAGGAGAGACCTGGAGGAAGCAGCTCTGGCTATGTCCTTTGTTCTGGTGACTTGGGCTTCTTGAAAAGAAGGGGGCTCCTATGTTTCAAGCGGAGAAGCAGGAGGTCAGTTCTTAAGCCTGCTGCATCCCTGCAACTTTTGGTAGGTCTCTGAATCACACCGTGCCTGTTTCTAAGCTGTAAAATAGGAATAGAAATCAGGAATTTAAAAAAAAAAAAAAAAAAAAAAGCCATAAAGCCTTGAAGAAAGATGCATTTGTAACTTGTGGTGCCATCACCACCATGAGGCCCTCATGTTGGTTTGAGCTTCAAGGCTATGCTTTAATATTGATAATAGTAGAAGTTTATCATGATATTAGCGATTGGGAACTTAGAAAATACACATTTTTAATTATTTTTTTTATTTTTATTTTTTCTTATTTCAGCAAATTCAGTAAAGCTAGAAATGCAAAGTGATGAGGAATGTGACAGGAAGCCCCTGAGTCAGGAAGATGAGATCAGGGCTCATGATGAAGGAAGCAGCCTGGAAGAGCCCCTCGCTGAGAGTAACGAGATGGTGGATAACAGAAAGATCCAGGAGCTATCGAGCGAGGGAGGAATCCGGCTTCCGAATGGTAAACTGAAATGTGACGTCTGTGGCATGGTTTGCATTGGGCCCAATGTGCTAATGGTACATAAAAGGAGCCACACTGGTAAGCAGCTGAAAGAAAAATCTGATGACTGCCTGTGGCGTCTGATGTTGATATTACTTGACAACTCTTCTCTCTTCTCTTTTCATTCATGGGGTAGCAGGAGGCTGGGGAGGGGAAAGATGGGCTTTGTTGTTTTCGTTCTCCCCCTGCTCCCCAAATTCTGGTGATGGTGTGTTTTTGGCAAGTATGGTGCTTCATTGACATTGATTTCCAGCCTTTGGTTCTTAAAAACAGCACAGAAGTCTGGAAATTGCCTTTTTTTACTGTTCTTCACCAGGGGCAAGATGGTGAGAGTCATTCTCTGGCATGGGGGGGGTGTGTGTGTGTGTGTGTGTGTGTGTGTGTGTTCATGTGTGTGTGCATGTGCAAGGCTTTTGAGCCATTAAGGTGGGTCTTAGATAGTCTTCCCTTGGAGGTGCTCACAGGTGGACAATGCCAGCAGCTTCCTGGGGATCTCATATCTTCTTTGCAAGTGGCTGGGCGTGATGCCGGTAGCCTGGCAAACCTGGGATTAGCAAACCACACAGGGGACACACATTACCTAGCGATCCTGATGCCAGGGTGGGCTTGCTGCCCATCGCGTGACAGGTCCTTCAGGGAAACCTCACCTGAACTGCTACTGTGGGCTAGTGCTTGGCTCCCCCTCACCATCTAGATAGCATTTTTGTGGCACCTTTCAATGCTCACACTTGCCTATCATTTATTTTTATTACTATTAGTACTACTACTGTTTGGAGACCAAAATGGCTTACTAGGCTTGTGGGTTTGAGAGTTCAAGAGGCGGACAAAACCTTTGCAGTATGCTGATTGAGTGGGTCTTTGGGGCCTGAAAGATGAGGCCTTGAGTTCAAACCAGGGAATTTCAGGGGAGTTTTGGCTAATATGACAAACTGGGATGCCCAAGAGGCTGGTACTCACGCGCCTCTGCTGCTCCTCAGGTGACAGTTATCTCCAACAGGATAAAAGTACAGATGGTGCAAGAAGACAATGCTCTCTGGTCTTGCGGAGGTCTACCTGGCAGAGCCTTTGATTCAAAAAAGCACTTAAGCTTAACTTTTGTGAGATTTAAGCACATGTAAGTCACCTGAAGTGTTACAAGATATGCTAAACTTAAGATACACACTTAAATCTTATTAAGGTTAAGCACAGGTTTCTGTGTTGGAGCCTCAGTGGATGTTTGTTCTTCATATTTTTTGGACAAAATGAAAGATATTTTGGTTTTTTTATCTTTCTCTGCTATTATTTAATGGGGTGAGAGACTCACACTGACTGTGAGATATCTGCTAGGATAAAAAAAAGAAAAGTGGGGTTTTAAGGTAGAGTAAGAAAGACTTTGTGTAATCCCTTTGTAAACCTGGTAGTTTGCAGTCAAGTAGTGTGCTCTTGATGGGAAAGAAATCAATAGAATTTCTGTACAGAGGAATAATAAATATGTATTACACAGTTAATGCCCTGTATATAAGTTGTATTGATAATAACTTAACATAAATGTATAATGCAAAGCATTGCAGTATCGTTTATGATGCAGTCATGATTTTAGACAACAATTGCGACAGGGGAAAGGCATTAGCTGGCGAACCAAAATCTTGATTAAGAATTTGACATGCTATTACTGGGAAAGAGAGAGAGAATAGAGAATGTAACAGACCGAGTCCCCAGCTTTCAACATTCCTAAAAGTTTTCATTTGCACTTGCGCGTATCTGAGCATATGTATTGTAGGTGCGTTGGAGTCCATGTATTTGAACTTGAGCAGCTAAATTAGACCTGCTAAATTTAGATTTAGGTACTTAATTAAATGGTCTGCATTTTTTGAGACGCTGAATAGCTAGCGCATCTTCTAAATACAGACAAGCTGCCTTTTTCATGTTAAAGAAGGCATGCAAATTCAAAGTGAACAGAACAAAATCTCATCTGCGTGCAGGCAAGACGTGTGCATGGGTAGGACTTGCATAACTGGTAGCTTTTTCCTTCGGGCTACTGCTGGTTCCTCGTAGAGCTCTGACTCTTTTCCCATCCAAGCAGAGGAGCTGTGATGTATTGCTCTATACAGATGATTTCAAGCATATAGAAATGGCATTCCTTTTAATGTGCAGCTCGGTGCTCTACTCTCAGTAAACCAGTTGGCAAATTTTGCGGGGGATTTTTTTTCGCCCTCACTTTGTTTGTTTGTTTTTTAATACATGCTGCTACTTCACTGTCCACAACAGAAGGAGAAGTTTGCTTGGATTTCCACATCCTTGATTTTAAGGAGTATTTTTAACATACTGGTATCTATCTTTTAAAGTGCAGTATTTTAAAATGTATTGCCACTTCCTCGGCAGCCGGGTGCAATGGGCTGGCCCCCACTCTGGAATGAGCCCTGACCTGTGGGTAGTCTGGTTTTGCAGCCCAAGGGAGAATGGTGGAGGGAAGGGAGGTTGTCCCTAACGAGTGGAAATGGATGATATTCTTTATCAGCTAATGCAACTGGCATGTAAATCCTTACCTCTCAAAGCCAATTTAAGTATGTTTTGGGAGCTGAATCCTGCCTTACTCTGCTCTTTATCTGTACACAACCAAAGCATGGTCTGGCCAGTTGTTTGTGTTGGCAAAAACCAAAGTCCTTTTCCCTTCCCAAAAAACCTGTCAGCATTCTATGTAAATCACACAAAATGCTGTGGTCCATAGTAGAGGCTGTAATTTGCGTGTATGCTGGGACGAGAGTGTGGCTTTCCTTACACCAGGGACCCAGGCTTTGCAAGAAGCCTGTGCCGTATGGCTTTGGCTGCACTATGCATGTAAAGGGGCACAGTTTTCTCCAGCCATTATTCATCTGTTCCTGAGGAGCAGTTGTCTTCCCCTGCCATGTTATGGTAGTTCAGTCAAACAGATATAGGGACAGGGAAAATAATCTGTGCTGTGGATGAGGCCAGAGTAGACGAGCTCAGTGTCACATCTCTCATCCTCATGTGCTGGAGCATCCATTTCCTCTGATGCCTGCAGTCACCCCTTCCCGTGACAGACCGAGACGGGGATTTCCCATTCATCCTTTGGATCTGCACAAGTGCTGCCTCGTGCACGTGGGGCAAGCGATGCTTTGGTCCACGGCACCTCTGCCATGGAGCCCTTGGCATTGCTCATCTGATACTGCTGAACACAACATTTCTCTGAAACACTGATAATTCAGGTGAAGAGTTTTTGTAATCTGCATGGCCTTCAGGAAAAGGCCTTTCTATTTATTTATCATCGCTGACAGAAAATAAATAAAATACTCAATGTGGGAATTAAGCATGATGCACTCCCTGCTTTAGTGAGCGGGGTAACCCCGCACCCTGTCCCTCACATGCCATATCCTCGTGTCAGAAAAATAGCATGTGTCAGGTTTGCTTTATTTTCCTTCTTTCCCATGCTATCTTCTTTTGGTCCAAATTTCGTATTCCACAGCACATGCCCTGAGTTGCAGCATCTTTATCAGAGTTTTTTGTTACTGCAGGAGGTGACTAATCACATAATATTGCCACTGGATACTCCAGGGGCTTGTGCTTGGGGATGTTGAGGGAAGGGGAGAGGAAGAAGATAAGGCTTTCTGCTAGTGGGCCTAAATTAAAATTTCCTCGCTCCTAATTTTTGGCAAAGCAGAAACCATTTGCTGGTATAGCTGTGCTGCTGCCTCTGTGATGTGTGAGGTCCACGTATTTTTCTCCTTTGCGCTCTGAATTGTGATCCTTACACCCCCGCCCCCCCCCCATTAATGTCCAGTCCTTTATCTAGTCCACTGCTGGATTCTCAAACACTTTTTATTTCTAAGGGAGGATTGGGGTCATCCTTATTGTTTTAAGAACACCCAGAGCTTAAATGCTTTCTGGTTTTGGATGCAGCAGGACAGTGGCAGAGCAAAGCTAGGTCCCCGGGGACAGGGCACAACGCAGAAGGCAGCAGGGGATTGCAGTCTTGCCCCATTCTCGCTTTGGGCTACTGATAGGTTATTTTTAGGCTTTTTTGGCATCCTAACCGCAGGAGTGTCTCAGATCTTTGCTTGCACTTCACGTGCATTTCAGTACCATAAAGTCAGTGAAATGAGATACGTTACGGTAGTTCAGTCAAACATGAGGGAAATCTTCAAGTTGTGCTTTAGCATACGTAGTGTTATAATTTAACATATGCAGGACTGGAACTCTGAATGCTACTTAATTTTTTTTTCCATGCAGATTTCAAGTTTTTGGGACACAATTAATAAATGAGGAAAAACCTAATTGTGCTGTTCAGTATAAAAGAACATGGCTTAAGCAGCTAACCAGGAACAAATTTAAACAAATGGTCCTGTAAACACATTACAATTAACTCTGTTGGATTGCCTGTCTTATTCTTCTTGTAGAAAGGTTTTATTTGGTTTAATTTGTAATTTGTAACCTAGTGTAGGCTCCTACCTCTTGCAATAGGAATCAATTTGGCACTGAATCAAAAATTGTAGGGCCAAATTCCTAAAAGTGATGTTTTCTACTTAGGTTCCTAACTCTAATTTTTCCAAAAGTCTCATTTTCTACTTAAGCATAAGGAAGGGGAGCTTAAGTTTTTAAAACTCCTGTCTGCATAAGGATGTGTTGTACTCACAGTACTGAGTAGCTAAACTCTTTTGATATTTTTACCAGTTCACTTAAAGGATTTTTCTCTCTTAAGAATATGGTCATAAATCTGTGTATAGAGGACACTTGGAAATCACCCAGGATTTCCCAGGAATTTTTCATGACAGATTTGTCACTACTGTTTTATAATAAATTGCCCTATCTGGAAGTAGGTTTTTCCCAACAAAAGACCCTAGTAAAATCACTGATTTCAAGTGATGTGCAGCCCTTTAAGTGAATCTGGTAGAACAGTAAGTAGGTATGCAGACTAGATAGTCCCCAGAAAAACAAATACAGAAATGGAGCAAAGTCTGCTGCTCTTTATTTCGCCTGGGTAAAGGCAGGTTGCAACTCACTGCCTGTCAGTGTGTTGGTAGCACAGCTAATATTTCATTTGTGCTCCTGGGACAGAGCAGAATCAGAGCAGTTGCAGCATCTGATGAGTCAGGAGAAATGTTTCATTTTAACTGAATATTAACAAAAAAACCTACTACAGAAGGGTGAAAATCAATTTTATTAGTATGAGCAAATACTTTCTGATGGCAGCATGGGCACAGTAACTTTGCATTATCATAGAATCATAGAATTGTTAAGGTTGGAAAAGACCCTTAAGATCATCAGGTCCAACCGTTAACCTACCACTGCCAAGTCCACCACTAAACCATGTCCCTAAGCACCACATCTACCCGTCTTCTAAATACCTCCAGGGATGGAGACTCAACCACTTCCTTGGGCAGCCTGTGCCAGTGCCTGACCACTCTTCCAGTGAAGAAGTTTTTCCTAATATCCAACCTAAACTTTCCCTGGCACACCTTGAGGCCATTTCCTCTTGTCCTATCACTTGCTACTTGACAGAAGAGACTGACCCCCACCTCACTACAGCCTCCTTTCAGGTAGTTGTAGAGAGCAATAAGGTCTCCCCTCAGCCTCCTCTTCTCCAAACTAAACAACCCCAGCTCCCTCAGCCACTTCTCATAAGACTTGTGCTCTAGACCCTTCACCGCCTTCGTTGCCCTTCTCTGGACATGCTCCAGCACCTCGATGTCCTTCTTGAAGTGCAGGGCCCAAAACTGGACACAGTATTCGAGGTGTGGCCTCACCAGTGCAGAATACAGGGGCACTATCACCTCCCTCGTCCTGCTGGCCATACTGTTCCTGATACAAGCCAGGATGCCATTGGCCCTCTTGGCCACCTGGGCACACTGCTGGCTCATGTTTAGGTGGCTGTCAACCATCACCCCATTAAGAGGTTAAAAAAAAAAATCCTGTTTGAGAAATACCTAAGCTATCCTTTGCATATCAAGAATATGTGCCAAACAAAAAAGGCTGAGATCTTAGATATACATTTAACCAGGACAGATGTTACATGTAGTCCCATTGGACCTGGTTCTTATATTTAGAAGGACTCTATCCTGGCTTTTCCTGTTATTGTAAAGAGACTTTGAAACCAGCATTTTTTAAAAAAAAGTAATTGAAACATTCCCAGGAAGAGACCTGAGAACTGCTGTAGAAATAACCAGGCCTTGCTGTTAACGAGATTATTATGTATTATTTTGCGAGTTGCTCCATTTGATCTCAAAGGGACAAAAGTTACCAGCCAAGGGTTATGAAAATCTAAGTCTCCTTGGTTGCAAGGTCTGTGGGCTCTTTGTCCTCAGTTAAATTTCTGTTTTGATACAGAAAATATCACTGATGTATTTTGCACTGGTATGAGATTCAAAGAAGGATAACTCATACTGAAACTTCTGCGCAGCACTTCCGTGCTGAGGTGGTAAAGGAGAGTTATTGTGCAGGGAAGCTTCCAATTAAGCAGAAAAAGGAGTTGGTTTGCTTTTTGAAATAACATTTGACATATACACGGTAAAATATGAAAGGTATTAGTAGGATGTTAACCAGTTCATTCGCCTGGTTTCAGGTTGTATCAGCTAGGCAGCATTTGTAGCTTGTGCTATGAAGTCTCCAGCCAGCTGCCATATATTAAAGATACTTGTGAAAGGACTGTGTCTTGCTAATAACCCTGACTTTGTTAATCCACTTCACCTTTCATCTCAGTATTTGTTTACACAACAGCAAGTAAACTTGTGTACTTTAGATACTGGTATAGCTAAAGAGCAGTAATAGTGCGTTACTAGTTTTCCTGGAAGAGACATAGCTGCAATGGATGCATGTTAAACAATGAACTGTGAAGTTTCAGCCATATTTTACTGTAATTTAGAGGTAAATATTTGAAATCATACCTTTTAATTAATACTTTATTTACTTGTCAAATGAGAAAACCCCATTGATTTATTTATTTATTTTAATTATCAGGGCTGCGCCCTGGCACAAGCCCCTCTTACTAAGCCTTTACAAAAGGTAGTACTTTGCAGCTCTGGCTTACCTTGCCTTGTCCATTCCTGAAGTTACTTTAGATAATTAAATTCCCTGCACTGGAGAACAAGGCTTTTTAGGCATTCTTGGTTTTGTCTGGCTTTAGATCTTAAATCTGGAGTTGAAAAGAAACATCTTTTTTGTTTGGTTAGCTGTTCCTCCCCCTCTCCCCACTCAGAAACACTTTTTTTTTTTTTTTAAAAATCACTAAGGTTTGAGGGTTTTCTGCCCTGGTTTAGCTGTAAAATAGAGAAAAGTTTTGATAATAACTGTTTTGATATTAAGTATCAAAACTTTTCTCTATTTTAGAGCTAAACCAGGGCAGAAAAACCTTTAGTAGACTAAAAATATTTTGCAGTCCCATAGTTTCCAGTGTTGAAAAGCAAAAAGCTTGCTTAGTAACATTTCAGTACATGTCCTTCTTATAAGGAGTTCTTATTTTAATAGATCAGTATAAGTTTATAAAGTCAGACAGTAAATACATGGATAGCTATAATTGTGAAATACACACCACGCTTATTATTATCAGTAACCTCTTGTAGTTGTGTATGCCACTAGTTTAATAGTTCTGTAGTTTCTGGTATGTCTGTGCTGCCATCATCCCCAAAGAGGAAAATATTTTAAACATGGTCAGGGACTGCCATGTAGAGAAGAAAGGTATTTAGGTAAAGACTTTTCGTGAGTGGACGATTAGTTTGAAGTGTGATTAATTTCAACCTATGAATAAAAACTTTTACTTTTCACAGAAGTGTCAGGGAAGTGAATAAGGATGTCAAAGTTGTTATTTTGTTATTAGGAAATAATAATACTGCAGAACTGCTTACAAACCTACTAGGAAAAGGCAGCAGGAGAAGTAATTGGAAAACAGTCTTCTCAAGGCACTGAAGTGATAAAGAAGGCTGGTTTGCTATTATCTGGAGTGGGCATCAGACAGCAGAGTTCTTGGAAAACCAGCAAAATCTTCTTATTATTCAGTCTTTACTCTTTTTGTGCACCCTTCTATTGGATAATGGTCTCTCAGATTAGCTGTGCTAAATATAAAAGCTGCTAATCAATAGCATGAAGGTGTGACTAAAATTAACAGTCATCCCACAAGCCTGCAGCTTAAACAAGGAGCAGGAATCAAATGATTGGACAAAAGTATAGTAAACAGATCAAAGCAGTTATTTACCCGGAATTAAGCCAGTAGGAAACATGAATTCATGCTGGCTTTAAATAGATAGAAAGGTTATTTAAGGTAAAATGTGCTATTGTAGCAGATTCTGTCTGTTGCAAGAGAGTAGCAGATTATTGGTCACTTTGTGGTGAGTGTTTCCATGTCATCTTTGCGACTGAACTTTAGTGCAGGGGTTATTTGTATGGCTGACCAAAGGCTTTCAGCATCTCTTCAGCTGTCAGTTTATCAAGGAATAATACCGGCTCATATGTGGCCTCCAAATTATCAGATAAGCGGGCGATGTAGTAGATAAAACACATTAACTGCATAGTTTTAAATATAGCAGGAGTAAAAGGAAAGACTTTAGTCTTGGTAAGAAACTCGCTACCTTCTTTAATGTTGTCATCCTGAAACTGAAGCTGTCATTCCTGAATACTGAGAAACGTGTCAAAGGAAGGGGTTTTGCCTGTTTTCTCAGACAGCAAAAGCAAAACAGAAAATAAAAAAAAAACCACCATGTATTTTTCTAGTGCAGCCTCTTTACATATCTCTGTTATGGACATTTTGAAAGGATACAAAAGAAGATAATGGCTAATCAGATCCTTTAAGTATAGTGTGGGAGTTTAAAAGGGAAACCACAAACTCTTTATCAATTCCAATGAGCTCGTGCCCAGTGTATTGGAAGATGAGCTTTATGCCCTGATTTTTTTTTTATCATTACTCCATAATGTTCTTGGCAAGATTGTAGGAACCTTAGTATCTTCTTCAGTGCATCTGCAGTGGTTTCAGATGTAATTTCCAGCTCATGCACGTGAAGTGAAGTTGCAGAGGTATGGCATATATACGGCACACCTGCCTTCTGCTGCCCTCCTGGTAGGACTGTAATGCTGGCAATGGTTCAGACCACTGAAGCAAGAATTGCTAGTGGACATCTGTAAGAGCTCTCTTCCTCCGTCTCTTTCCATTTCAATCAACAGACATATGTTGGACTTTACACTAGACGCATGAACTACTTTGATAAAAACATAGCGTTAATTTTGTGCAGCAAGGGAGTAATCATTTTAAAGAAATTTAAAAAGGCTTTGGAGAGATGTGACAGGTCAGAGAACGTGTTCGTTTTTCACAAGAACTATGCTTCAGGCCAGTGAATTCAACCTCAGAAAGTCCCACCAGGTATTGACTAAGGCTCCATAATAGGTGATATGCTGAAAAAATGAATGAGACCACTTACATCTGAAATCTGATGTTCAAGACCTTGTTGAACAGGGGCCCTAGTTGGTGAAAACGTTTCAGCATCTAGAGCCCACCTGCAGTAAAGTGCTTAGGCAAGTGGCCAGCACGAGTATGTGCTGGTGCCCTATTGATTTGCACTGTACCCAGTGGGACATAAGTTGATTAGAGCTGACTACCTGCCCAAGAATGCTGGAACAGACTGAGTGTCTTCAACAAATGTTGACATAGAGTATGGTTTTGATAATATTTCACAAAACCTGTGTGAGTTTATCAGGGTTTTCCTCTAAATAATAATAATAAAAAAATTTGTTGGTGTTTGTTGTTATGGACCCAACCCCCACTGTCCAGGGCAAATATGAAGGATTAACATCAAAATAAGTTTTGCATGCATGTGTGTGAATGTATGGGGTGAAGGGAGAGGGTAAGGTGTAAATGTTCTGTTCTTTTTTTTTTATCAAACAAGTCTTTTCAGTTAGTTTTACTTAGAGTACAAATTTTCTTATTTCACAGTTTAATGGCATAAGATTTTTCTCAGTGTTTGCTACTGTCCAGAGCTTGTGGACCTGATTCTCGTTTGCATCGATTCTCTTCATACCACTCTAGCAACGCAAAGCAGCCTTCAAAAAGGGATTTCAGTTAAAGTATAGTGTAAGCAAAAGATTTGGTTTGAAGCAAAGACCTCAGCATCTGTCCAAGTTCAATTGTTATGATCAGTTCTAAATACTCATATGGATTGGACCTATACTAAAAATAAGTGCAAAACCATAGAGATAAATACCACAAAACCATGGTTATGGATCTAAATATTGAGCAGAGCTCATCTTTTATGAAGGACAAAACCTCCAAGGTAGAGAACTTTATGAAAATCAGGTTGCGTTCATCACCTCAAGCTGATGCTGCAGAAGAAAAGAGTTCCAAATCACTATCGGAGGCTTTGCCCCTTGTGCAAAGAAACAGCCTCTAAGTTCAGCAAGTGCCATGTGATGGTGGTGGTGGGGACTGTACCTATGTAAGATGGCAGTGTTAGAAAGAGAGGGATAACAGGCTCCATGCATCTTCTGATGTTTCTTGACAGCTATCTCCCTGCCATTTCCCTTCCAGGTGAACGCCCCTTCCACTGTAACCAATGTGGAGCTTCTTTTACCCAGAAGGGGAACCTGCTGAGGCACATCAAGTTGCACTCTGGGGAGAAACCGTTCAAATGTCCCTTCTGCAGCTATGCCTGCCGACGGAGGGATGCCCTCACAGGACACCTCAGGACGCACTCTGGTGAGCCCTCCTTGTCTTCTCTTCCCTCTTGTTTTTTTCTTTTGTCATTACTGTTCAAGTGAAGTGGGTTGTGAAAATAACTGTGTGTTCCTGGTGGCTCTGGGTCAGTACCATCCTCTTCAGATAGTGCAGCTCTGAACTTTGGGAAAGCCTTGACATGAATCAGAAAAGCTGTGGTTCAGCCACACCTCTCCTTTTGTGTAACTGAGCTCCTCTGCTGATGCTATCGCACTTCCCTTTGAACATCTCCTTGGGCGTATCCAGGCTTTGCTGGCAGATTGTTTTGACGCTCTCAGCCCCAAAGTGGCTGTGAATATTCCAAAGATCGCAAAGAATAATTGTGTGCTCTTGGAAGCCTGCTTCACAGTTCATACCCATTTCTTCATCTAATAAATGCCATATGTTGGTGGAGTTCATACTTGTTCATCTTTCAAAATACTCCTAATTGCATTTTTGATCCAGTTACATCTTGCTGTCAAGTCCTCATCCATGGCAGCCACAGCACTCGCCCTAGAACAGAAGGTATTGGAGAGAGACTGGGTTTGTCGTGCCTTGCTACTTGAGCATATCATGTCTATATCAAGTCTACTTGATATAGTTTCTTGATATGTTCTAAAGAAATACCTGGCACATAACTGCATGTTGGTAGCCTGATGATCAGGATCAAATGTGTTTCTAGTCCCTGTACGCTACACCAAGGGGCTGCATTCTGCCCACTTACTCATTTGCGTACGACTCTTGAGTAAGATCTTAACTTGCTGCGTTTTTTATCTCCTAGGATGTTCAACTTCTGTGTCCAGGCCATTCATAGGAGACTCTGTTTTTCATTGTTGAATGAGCAGAGATAATTGGACTGGTTACAAGTGACAGCATTACAGATGAACTTTTTTGAGGTGTTAGCAAATGTGAGACTACTGAAACACAGTGGTTGAAGTACAGCCTCAGACAGAAACTCTGCATGTGAAAATGTAGTCATGGGCCTTCCTGACTCTTTATACACGTTTCTTCTACAGGGTCAGCCTCACTTCAGTAGAGGTTTCTGTTTTATGAGCATTAAGTTGGTCTTAGGATACAGAGTTGCCTTGACATTTCCAAGAATCAGAAAGGATAAGCTAGTAAGCATCTCCAGGTAGACTTTGGAGTACACAGGAGGCTGTATTGATGTGAATGTACTGCATGAGCTTCCAAGGGCAAGCAAGTGTGGGACAGGCTAAGAGAGAATTGCTTGAGAGTTGTCAGCTGAGAGGATTTGATCTGAAAGTCAGAAGGGAAAATGTCTTTGGAACTGTGAGTTGTAATTTTCACACATCTGACCATAACTGTAGTTTCAACTTGAAATTTAGTAAAAAAGAACACACAATAAAAATATTCACAATTAAAATAAAAAAGGGAGTTGCGATGTAAAATAGCCCACATTACAAAACATGAACATTGCAGTTGAAGATTGTTTTCATAATATGAATATAAATTTTGTTACCTAGATACAGCCATTGATAGAGATTGTTCGTTCTTCCTGTGTGAAAAGTACATGGCTGATGTTTCTGCTTTTTGCATGAGGATGAAATGTAAAGGTGTGGATTTTCAGAAGGCATCTAAGCTGCTTAGGCACACGAGTTCCCCTGGAGCTCCTTCCCTAACTGACTTGGCTGTGTTCAGCTGTGCTCAATTTGTAATTTTATGTTTTGTTTTCAGTGGAGAAAGTGTCACCCCTCTAAGTAGTCAGCTACAAGAGTTTTCAGCAGAGGGCCAGCAGTAACAGACAAGTGCTCCCACAACACTCTCCAAGACAGTTCTTAGAGTAGCACACACAGGTGAAGAGTTAAAAACCTGGGATATTGCCCTAAAACCTGGCACCCACCTACACCAAGGTGAAATGCCAATCTGTACATGAGCATGGAAGTTAAGGTGTCTTTCTGTTCCTGTCATATAGACAGGCTTGGTTGGTTTATGCATACATATGTGAACCTGGTTCATGAAGAAGATGGGTAGGTGTTCCCTAGAGATTTTAAACAGTTTTGTATTAGTGTACTATGCAAGCACTTTATGCTTTAATATAGCACACATCAAAATCCATAAGTAGACCTTGAAGGTATAACAAATCTAGTAAACTTCACCGAATTTACAGCAGGTCCACATCTTCTGCTATTTCTGACTATAAAAGAGAGTATCAGATAAAACACAGAAAGAAGAGGTTGAAAACTATTTTGAAATACGAGAGTTCAGTCCAGTTTCAATCTGGTACGCAATGTCTAAATTGAGGTGAGTCTGAATATGTTTTTATATTTATAAGAGGAAAGCTCTTTGGATCAGGTCCTCAGCTGACATAGATTGGAATTACTTCCCCTAAGCAAGGGAAGTACTGCTGTTTTGCACCAGCTGAGAATCTGGCACATGATTTTGTAAATGCAAGACCAATTTCCTTTTTTATGTTGTATGTCCTTCTCCTTAAATAAGAGAGTGCTATTAATCAAAAACCCCCACTCTTTTTTCCTTCCCAAGAAGGTTTTAAACTACTAATTTTTTTAATGGAAGGCAGAGTATGCAAGAAAGGAATTGAAGAATTTTTTTATATCTTTTTTTCTTCCCAGCTAGTTTGATCTGTGAATTTGGAAGCACTTTGTCTCACCACTTAGTTGAACTCGCTCACTACTGCGGGTTAGTCAATTTTTCCTGTGCTTAGTGCAGGGTTTTCATACAGTAAGACAGGAAAGGTGAAAAAATAAGGAAATGTAATTGCAAACAGAAATTAGCAGAAGCATCTCAGAGATATTTGAAATAGCTGAAACTACTATTAACTTAAAAAAAAGTTGTGACAGCTTCTTTCTTTTTTTTCCTTTCAATAGATTTTTTGTTCATACTTTTTAATATTATTTCCTATTCATTTGAAAATGTTTCTAAGCATCACAATCCACATTTTGCCTTCCTTTCTTGTACAGAACAATATTTTTCTATATAAATGTTCCCAGGATGAGTGGTTAACAGAATATTACTTCGCATCTGCAATGCTGCTGCTGTTTAACCCTAAATAATTAAGGACTTATCTTGCAGTGATTTACTCCTGCGATTATTTACCTTTTACTGACATACGGAGTTCTGATGAACTTTGTGTCTATATTTTCCTCCCACATGCAGCTCCTTTGATTTCAGGAATATAATGATGCCTTCAGGACATCAGTAGGATAACGCCTGGGGAGAGATTCATGCACAGAATTACACTAAGAGTGGGCATGAGCCTCAGGGTACTTACAGGACTTACAGATGTTGTTTTCAGAATTAACTCCATAGATCCACAACACAGATAATACAGGAGATGTGCCTGACTGGGCTTCCAGGACGTGAGTCTAAGGACAGGCTGTGGAGGGCTGGGGCAAAAGTTGATAGCCCCCTCCTGCGGGATGCACTTGACAAACCAGCAGGGATTGGCTTCACCTTGCCTAGCTTTTGCTGTTTTTAAAGAGGAAAACATGGAGGCAAAGCCAATCTCCTGATGGCAGTCACAGAGTACCTGCTATCTCACCCTGAGATGTGCCCATCTTCTCCAGCATCTCTGGAATTGCACAACTAGACAAAGGCAGATACAAAACAGATGAGATGAATTCTACTGTAGGCGATTAATTAACAAAAAGCAGAAGTTTTAAGGAAGACAGTTGATCTGACAGATCAATCTGATGGTTAAAGCACCTAGATGTTGACCTCCATGCTTTGAAAGATATGATGTACAACCTGACACTGTTTTACCCTGAAAAGCCAGGCATCCTCAAATGGGCACATAAAATCAGCAGTTATGTTTTGACATGAATTTCTCTTGTGTCTAAAATGGAGCCAAGTCAGCCCTCCCCTCACAATGCCATTGCAAACATAAATGCTTTGATAGTTCTTAAAAAAAGTCAAGGACGCAATGATGAGCAATCTGGAAGAGCCCATAGAAAACATTAGTGCATTAGTTTTTAGAGCAGGGCTTGGGTAGTAAGCCGTAAATGAGGGATAGGATCACTTGCTAAGGGGAAAACAAAACACAGAATAGGTTTTCATTAAGTGAGAACCATTCATCTATCCTTTGCACTAAGCAAGGATGGTCCTGTGGGCAAATTATTTTGTGATTTTTGTGATTTTTTAAGACTGTCTCATCATGCATACACACAGACTGGCCGCATGAAGCCTTCTTGAGCAACCTTAATTCTGGAACTTCCTGATTTTTCTGTCTTTATCTTGGCAATTTCAATCACATTCCCTTACTGTGGGAGTATGTAAGTGTTATTCATATATGAAAGCAGTTTTACTGTTTATTTCTGCCTAGTCAGATGATTATTTTTTCCTGTCACAGAAGCTTCTCCTCACAATACATTTTAAAATTTACTTCCAAGATACTTCTTTCCTGTTTAGAAAATTTATTTTTCCCCTTTTCTGCTTTTAACAAATATTTGCTTTTTCCTCCCCCTTGTCTTCCTGTGTTGCTGCTGCTGCACATTATTTGTTACTGCCCAGCTCTTCAATAGCACTGAACTAATGGTATCATTTTATTTGCAAAAGAAAAGCAGTGAAGCATTTGTTTTGAAAAGAAAGACTTAGGCAAAAACTCCCAAAAGCATAATCTTAGCAAACTATGTACAGTGAGCAAGATGAAAGGCATGTATAATTAAAAAGGTAAATGCCCCGTTCATGGAAAAGTGGTTTAGTAACTCTTTTTATGTTTCTTGGTTTGCAAGTCTATCTTTCTCATCTCTTCTCCATACGGACTTTCTTCTCAGCAAATCCTGTGTGGTAGTGAGCCATTCAAGATGTCCTACACACCTGCAATTGTATGGCTGTTGTCAGCAGAACTGACAAGTGATATCTGTGTGTGCCACTGTGCTCAGAGGCAGAAGGAATCTGGTTCCTAATTCTGATGACATGCCTGACTCAATACATGTTTGGGAGAGTCATTCCACCTGTGAGTGTCTCAGTCCAGATGAAAAATTGGATGAACAAGCACAGTGCTGAAAAACCCAATGGTATGCATTAAGTCCTGCCTGTCAAAAGCCAGTGAGAATTATTGAAACAGTGGCAAGGATGGTTATTAAGAATAATGAAGAGTCAATGTTTTAAACTGCTTTTTTCATCTTGAAGAGACTTTTACCACTATTAACATCTCTACTCTCAAAAGGCCCAGTATCTACTCTGTAACCATGTTTTTGAGGATGGGAACATCATAATTAGAAGAATCTCGGGACCTGAAATTCTCATTGCACTCTGAGCTGGACTGACTCAAACACATTGTGAAGGGGGGGTGGGGCAGGGGCAGGAATTAAATGTGAACAAGTAGGACACTATCTGTGAAAAATGAAGTGAGTATGTGAAGAGGCGAGGGGACATTTTGCATGCAAATCCCAGTTCAGCAAGTAGGTTAGCAAGCAGCATCTTCCCTCAGTTGTGATGAGCCAGTGGGCATTTACTCTGTTGATCTGATACTTAGAGCTCTGTTTAATCAGGCAGAGCTGCTCTTCCTCTCAGGTTTTCTTACGCTGTTTCAGTTAAACTCAGTGGAATTAACCTCATCACAAAATCATTTTGTGTTTTTCTTATCGGACTCCACGTTCCAAACTGTTATTAGCATGTACACGATACTGCAGCAGCTCTGCTTTTTCATTAATACGTCCAGTACCTAGAGGCCTTCACTCTTGTGTTGTAGAGTCTCTAAAATCTCTGGTATTCTGCTTTCCATATTGTTTGTATGTGCATTTTTGGAAGGTAAGATCAAAATGTGTACAAGGGTAGGAGTTTGGTATGCCAGGTCTTTCATGCCCTGGGCATCCTTATTTGAAGTTTAATCTTCTGTAGAGCCAACTTGTATCCCATGCTTCACTAAAGCCCCATTTGAACCTGATCCTTGAAGTGGTGGGGTCATCTTCACCTCCAGAGCACTACTGTGACAAGTATTAGTATCAGCTATATGAAAAGATCGTCTTTATGTCCTCAGAATTGTATCACTGTGCAAGCTTGGTCATGCTGAGCCTTGTCTACAGAACGTAATTATCACTGAGAAACCATCTTTGATTTAAAGATGCTGTAGGATCATGACCTTTCCAAAAAAAGTAAATTTGGGCTTTGTTTTCGGGGGAACTTGTGAAAAGATATGATTCCACCCAAAGCAAGAAGTGTTCACATTTTGCTTGTTGGACTTCTACAAGTCTTGAAATTCCATAGAGATTCCCTGTTATCTGTGGTAGTTATGGATCAATCTTTGACTGTTCAACCCAGGAGATCTGTTTCCGACAGATAAGACAGAGAAACAAAAGTGGTCCTGGCAAGCAAAGGTAGATGTGCTGTGTATCAGCCTCATTAATATCTCTCTCTCTTAGGTCTCTTAGGACTGGGTATCGGTGCTTTTTTGTTTGTTTGTTTTTGTTTTTTTCCTCTCCCTCCCGCCCCCTCTTCAGGGTATGTGATTGAGATGACAGGGGAACAGACACTGTGCAGCTCCGTGCTTCTCATGTTGCCCCAGTGTCAGCAGGAGGTGCCCTGTTCCTTTAGTGCTTGGGGGGCTGCCTATTAATTGGCTGAATAGAGAAAGACTCACCCACTCCGCTAGCAATGAGAGACACCAATACCATGGGAGTATCCTCATTCTAAATATCGGTTCATAGCAAGATTAGTAGGTGCTAAGATTTATCGTGGTATCTGTGAGACAAGTCTTGTGCCTTCTGCTATATCTCTCAGTGGAACATGGCTTTGCTACGTCTCTGCCACCTGCAGGTCTACCAGCAAGTCCTCCCTTCTTCAGCAGAGAGAAGGGGGAGAGCTGGTCTGGAGGGAGGTTGCACAGTCTCCTCCTTTTCCCTGATCATCCAAGTTTCCGCTCCTTAATGAGACAGGGTGGCAGAATTGTGTGTTTGATGTCAGGTTAAGTCTCTGGATCCTTGGTAAGGAAGAGTTTTGTGTTAAGGTAGGAAGTCCTGCACCCCAAAATGGGGAAGAAGATGGAGTACTAATGCCCCAACACTGCAGCTTCACCACGAGGGAAAGTTCCCCAGGGCAGATTTCAGTTCTGCAGTGCAACAAGGTGCACACAAGGAGGGGACAGGGTGTCCTTTGCCCTTTTCTTCAGACCTCCTGAACACTGTCACCTTATCCAGAAGGTCAGATAGCACCACAGTACTTAGGGGTAACAAGGTCCTTGTTTAGACAGCATCAGCATGGTGTAAGATTCACATGGGATCATCCCTCATTGATTTGGACCAGTTCCTTTCTTCCTTATGGGGTGCCTGTGCAATGATGGAAGTGTGTGTTTAGGATGGCACTGCTGACGTCCAGTTTTCTGTGTGTTTTCTGTCTCCCCTCCACGTTAGCAATTCACACCCTGGCATCATCAGCCAGATTCTGACCCTCTTTGTGTTGCCTCAGGCCATATACAACCAGAATGAAGCACCTGGTCCTGCCCTACTGGGCTGCTATTTGGACAGAAAACAGACAATTCTCCACTGCTGGGTGATGCCAGTTCTTAAGCCAGCCATCCTGCTTTGGAGGAGCAAACGAGACACTGACTTTCTTTTTCCTCTGGGCTTTTATTCTGTCACAGTACTGTATGTGGGATTTCACTGGCATCAAAAAAGCAGATGAATGTGATAAGACTTCTGCATATAGAGCAGCAGTCGTCCTAAACAGCACGCCTAACCTGTTTTTTAAACATCCAGAGAGACTGTGTTTCTGTCGCCTCCCTAGGGAGACTGTTCCACTTCGCATCTGCTTTTTATAGCTGTGACTCTCATCCTGATATTTAACCTAAGCTATCCTTTCTTTTGCTGCAGATTATTGCTCTTCCTAACACTGTCTTGTGTGACTGTGAGTAATTCCTGTGCTCAGTTTACACTGTGGTAGGCTGTAGTCATACGTCTGGCATGGATTCTGTTCCCGTCTGTCTTTATCTTCCAGTCTTCTCATCTCTTTTTTTATTACTAATTTTGAATTTTTTTGCTACTCTTACTCACTCATTTATGAGGGACCTAAATTATGAAGTCATTTTACGCTTTGGAAACACAGGCCAGTACAGATGCAGACCCCTTAACCTCATCTCTGCCTCAGTTGCCTGTCAGTGAAATCGAAATAAAGAGCACTTCTCAACCTTGTCACGATGGTGAGAGGGCAGGATGCAGAAATGATTGCAAGGCACACGCATATTGCTGCAATGAAGGTCACGTAAGTATGTAGCAGAGTATTCCAGTGCTGCTGGTGCCCCTGCTGCATAGCATTGCATATTATCTCCTTAGTTTTACTTAGCCTTTGTGCAATAGTGAAATGAGATAATTACAAAGTGGAAGGAATAATAATTTTGTATTGTTACCGTAACCACTGAGGTATTATACCCTGATACCAGCGTGATTATCTTAGACACAATAGTGAGGTGATTATTAATAATGCTAAAGGACTTACTACTTAGCCGGCAATTTTTGCGTCTTGTTTCTTTTATGAACCCTATCTATTTAATCAGCCCAAAGCCTGTGTGAAGTGGGTATGTGTTGTTGCCTCGTTGTTATCCGTTTTTCAGTGATGGGAAAATGAAATAGGAAAAAAAATCCTATGAGACCCAATTTGCAAATTCAGGTACCTAAGCACCAAGGTGGCTTCATGTGAATTACTTGTCTTTCTGCACCAGAACTACTATGGACAGGCTGGCAGGTGAGGGTCTAGTAGCTTAGGTATTTAAAGATGTGTAGTCCTTTGCTCCTTTAAGTTCAAGCTATAGAGGCCTCTTTTGGCCTTGTTTTCCTTGTCATCAGGGATTGTTTCACAAATCCAATATTTTTATGCTCGAGTTGGTATATGTACATACAAAACCAGAATTTAAGGTGCAGCTGTAAACACAGGCATTGTACGGCCAGGCTCCAGACTGTCTTTGGGAGCTGGGTGTCTCATTGTATTAGAATAAGCTTGAGGGACGTGGTGCATTGCATCAGGAGTCCTCCTGCTCCAGAGGCAGCCTTCTGAGGTAGCTGCAGTGGTTTTTGCAGAACAGAGATCCAAGAGGTGACTGAAAGATTTCTCGTGCACTTGAGATGAGAACATAGTTTTGACTTGACAAAGCCACGTCTCAGCAAAACCAAGACCACTTCTTGCACGTACTCTGTTTGAGCAGCAAAATACCACAGCAGCTCTAAGGAGGAAAACAGTATTTTTTTTTCCCCTGAGAAAATTATTTTCAAGGGCAAAAAGCTTTTGCATATTGCCTCTGAGGAAAGGAGATCCAGCATTTGGAGCTGGCCTTTGTCAATTCTTGAAGGAGTTTGTGAAACCTTTCAGCTTGACAAAGTTTGAGCTTGGAATCAAACAATGGTTTGAGGCCATCTTTCACTGCTATCTCAGAGTTGTTTTATGGGACAGTGCGAAATGGAGAACCACCACTGACATTTTTGATAGTATATGAGTACCTTAAAGTGTAAGAGAGGTATTTTTGCCATCTGGAAAGGAAGCCAAGAGAAACTAAAGGGGAATAAAATAACCCAGTTAACACCACACCATAGCAGAGCTGCAGAAAGCTGCTACTGATATATTCTCCCGAGCTCTCAGCAACCTGTAATTATGAATTGGCTTACAGCTAAGATATTGATGGATATCACTCAAGAAGGAAAATTAGAATGTCTAGATTTTTTTACAGTGAACCTGTACTGAACTCTGTGTGACTCTCCTCCTATTTATAACCCTGTGTGAAGTTCAAGGCAACTTGTCCTGGAGGTTTCCCATGAGAGGGAACTGTGTTTTTACCTGACTCAAGCTCTCTGGATATTTTCCCATTTTTTATTTGATCTAAGTGTGAACTTTCTCCACCCTCTGCCCCTCCTTCCTTTCTGGAGTGGTTAGAGAGGTTGATTACAGCCAGGATTACACAAGAGATGCCAGTTGCACACATGTTTTGCATAACTGTGCTTGCGTTGATTTCAGACAGGGTGCCCCAAGTTCCCTCCCATGCCTTGCAACAGAGAGTCAAGATCTCTATCTTCATTCCTGAAGCTGGAGAAATGCTGTTGAGGCCCTGCCTATTGAAACTTTGACAAAGAGCACCTGGCTGGGACACTCCCCAACCACACAGTTATCTGTACGCTGCAAAGCACTCACTTTCAGAAAACCCTCTACTTAGAGGTTGTTCGTTCTTTTTGTATTAAAAATGCAAGAGTTGCTGTACCTCTGTGGGAAGCGCTGTGAGGGATCAGTGGGGCAGTGTAATTCAGTAGGACTTTGAATGTAAGGCAACGGAGTTCCCTGGGATGCTGCTGCTGCCCTGAGACTCCTCCTGCCCAGAGAGCCAGCTACTCTGTGTTAAGGAATGGGGGAATGTGCTCCCCAAGCACGTGTCCTTTCCCTCCCTTCCAGCGAGACAGGCATGAATGCTGTCATGTGCTCTGAGATGGTCGAGGGCCCGTGGTGAGGATCCTGACCAGAAAATTAAGACAAGCTCATCCTAGTGCTGATTTTGGGGCCAGTTCAACATGGCTCTTATCTTCAAAAGCACTGAGGTCTGCTTGATTTCAGCAAGAATCAGGGGCTTTGACAGTCTGGGTGTTAGCCTGTGTTTCTGTTCCTTTTGCTGGGAAGTAGGTACTTTCTTCCTCCTGCCTCTTCAGTTTGGAGTGGAGTCTAGGACAGCACAGAGTCTCCCCCAAGCCAAACAGGACCAGGGCTGTTCTGAGCTGCCTACGGCACGATGCTGTATCGTAGGATAGAGTTGGTCTCACAGGTAGGCAGAGCCCAGACTATTTAAGGGCTTCAAGCTCTTCCTAGAAAATAAATCACATGCAAAGGATACACTGCTGAGAATCTGATGATGAAATTTTTATATAGAAAAGCGACATGGCCCATAGACTCTCTCTCACTTGGATGCCCTTCATGTGCATGCGTTTTGCTCGTCTCCTTGGAGACAGTGGCTTGTCTGAGAGCAGCTAGCCTTGGCTAGGAAAGGCCTGACATTTCTGGTTTGTCGATGAAGCTGTGCTGCTGAATTTTACAACAACCACAGAGGCATGATTTGATACAAGCATAAGCAGATCTGTACAAGGTAATTGAGTGAGCGTCTCTCTCTAATACCTCTCTGGGGGCACCACTTGAGTCCCTGGTGTGAAAGACAGGTTTGAAGATCCTCGAGGAGAGCCTAGCGATCCACATCCCTCAGATATCAGAAACATTTGTGAAATTTCTCCCTTCCCTTTCCTTCTTCCGAAGAGCTGAGTCAGCTGGACTGGCATGTCTGGAACTCTGTGGCACCACGAGCAGGCAGTCTGCCAGCTGCATTACACACCGCATCCAAAGGAACACATCACTTCTCTCTCTCCCCCCCCCCCCCGCAATCTCCACCCTCTCCCTTTTATTTTTCATTGTTGATCCGTGTAGGTGAGTCAGAGAAACCTGCTCATCCACAACCTGTTCCTTCTTGCCAAATCCTGGAGCAGCACTCCCAGTTCTTGTTAGGTGTCAGGAATAGGTTATGAAAACAAAAACTGATACAGGCAGAGTACTGGGTATAGAGCGCATACTGTAAATGAAAATTAAATTCATAGTGAATGTGCCACTTAAAATGTGTTCCTAATAGAGTGATGTCTTTTGTAGGAGGCACTTTATTCTGTGATTCATGTATAATATTAGTTTTCTTCCTATAAAACACCAGGATGGAACAGGGAAATTATTTAAGGCATAAGTAAGAGCACATTTAGGGAGAAAAGCCATCTTAACCCCACGGAATTTTAAAACAATAGGAGCGTGGAAAATTTGCAGTAGGAAGATAGGTGTTTCTGAAAGTGTTTTCGAACAAAATGACTGAGCTTTTGATATCAATTGTAGTTGTACTAATCTGAAGAAACTCCATTGATACTGGCACGATTCCTCAGAGTGTACACTATTGATGTGTTTCTAACCCCAGGAATTAAAAAATCATTAATCTGGATCCTCCAGATCATAGACACTTACAAATGAGGAGAGTGAAAGGTGATAAATCGGCCTTTTTATTTACCTTATGATATTTATTTCATGAGTGGGGAGGGAGTGAGAAAACATGCAAGCTAACTTTTCTCTTTGGTCACCTCACTCCAGGAGCTGGAGGTGAAGGAAAGCATAGTATCGTATCTGACTTAGGTGAAACTGCAGGTGTTGGTAATGCTGTAGGATCAGGTCTGCCTCAATATCCATAGCTACATTTCCATTGAGCAGCATCAAAGGATGGATTTTTGGCATGTTTTGTTGGAATGAAGCTGTTCAGCTTCAAAGAATAGATCATCCACCAGGAAAAGTGCTTTGTTTGACTTTTACGTGCCACAGTAAAATGTCCACGTTAGCTATATTGTGAAAAATGTATCCATTATGTTCATATCATTAGTCTTTTACAAGCAATGAGTTTGTCCCAAGGGCTAATGATGAGCCAGCTTCAGGAGACTGCAAGTACAGTTTTTGTTGAGATGCATGAGATTTCTGCTTTGATCAGCATGAAGTCCAGGACAAGTATGGCCTGGCTGGTGTACAGTCCCTTGCATGGGATCGCACCATTGGTGAAGAGAAGGGGAAGGACCGTTTTGTGTCAGGTAATATATAACTTATAGTGAGAGACAGTAATTTCTCAGATTGTTCAAGCTCAAGACAAGAAGACAGCAAGGTTTACTGCCCAACCACCTTCTGCAGAGGATGAACCTAGAGTACAGACAAAAAGGGACTTGTCAAAGGCATTCAAGACATCAGTGTCACAGTTAGGAATGAACCCAGATGTCCTAAATCCCTGTCTGCTGACTCAGTTACAAGATTCTCCACACACAAAGAAAAAAAAATAGATGTAAGAAAATGAGAAAAAGACATTTTTCTTCTCCCAGGTACTGAGAAATGAGAAGTTTTACACTCTGTCACTCTTGATTCAGATGTCTTGGAGAAATCACCTCTTTTTAATAGCCTAGTGGACCCTTTAGTATGAATTTTTGTTTGGGTTTTTTTCCATCAAGGAATGCAGTTAAGTATGTTCAGAGTTTCCTAAATTCCCTGTTTTTACAGGAAACCTTTTTGAAGTACTTCTGGATGTTTAGAGAGCTCTGTTTTGTGTTCTCTGGCTTTTCTGTCTTTACTTTCAGCCCAAGCTTTTTCTTTCCTTCTCTTCTTTTTCTTCCTTTTGGTTTAATTTCACACCCATATTTAATTTCCTTTCATTTTGTCTGCCTCCCTTTCAGCCACTACAACAGTTTCTGAGTCTATCCAGGGCTTGTAGTGCAAAACTAATCGCACCAAAAAAGAAACATTCTAAAACCCCAAATCTTTCCTCCCTCCCTTCTCATTCTCTCCACTGAGCAAACCTAAAAAATCCTGGGTTTTAGGAAGTGCTCTGGAACTGTTGTTATTTATTTTTTGTGTTACAAAAAAAAAAAAAATACATCTAGGAAAGATATTGAGGCTAACAGGAATCGCTGAATTTGATTACCCAGAGAAGATTATTGTAGCTTCTATGTCAGAGAGAGACATTTGATGTAGAGGTTTGCACTAGAACAGCAGCAGTTCAGTATTCCAGATTCATCTCTCGGAGAGTTAAAGGATCCCATCATCCTTTAAAAGATATCTTTGCTGTTAATTTTTGTTCTGCTAATAATTTGCTTTCATACAAAATGGTCCTGATTTCCCTTGCCAAATACTATGGCTAACTTTGAATGTGGGGCAGTGAAGACCACAAGTGTTGGTGATGAGCATGATGGGGAAAGGAGACATCTGTCCAGCCCTGGTGGCAGCAGATGCATTTGTCTTGATGAAGCTGGATTAAATGCTCTGGGTGTTGGGAAGAGCATTTGGGAGCAGCGGGCTGACCCAAAAAGCCTCGTCCTGGAGGAGCCTTTAGCATATGAGGTTTTCCAAAGTATCCAGCACAGCTTGGCTCAGCACTGTCTGCTTGAGAAAAGTCCCACCCTTATTTCGAGCTCCTCTGTAACACTGGTGGTAAATACATATGTTGTCAGGCAGAGAGCAACAGGAGGAGACAGGAAAACTGCGTAGGTAAAAGGAGTCAGTCAGCTCTTTTTCTGTTTGCCCTCATTTGACATCTGTGTAAGACATGACAAAACCATGTGCTTGAACAGCAGATTTTTATGAGGGTAACACAAAGGCATGGGCCACAGTGGTTCTTGGGCAGTAAGGAAAGTATGAACAAAAATTGTCATGTCCCAAAGGAGCCCATTAGTTTCACAGCCTGACCTGTTTTTGGAAGCAAGGTTCCCTTCACTGCTGGCCTTGATCAAAATAAGCGAAAACTCCCAACTTCAGTGGTTGGGAAAAGAAGAGGAGCTGTCAATATTACTCTTCCTATGTTGCTATTATGTGCATGACAGCTTGCTGTTAATAGTCTGTTTCCAAAACTTTGTTTCTGACAGTGACAAGAGAAGGGAAAACTTACTTATATAAAGGGAAACTGGAGCTCATTCTTCCTATCTGCTAATACGAGACATAAAATTGAAAGGTGTCAGGTGCTAAAAGAAATGCTTTTTCTTGTGCAGGAGTGTGTAGGTGGAACAGTGGAACTCATTGCCACAGGATGAGAAGAAATGAGCTAGAGTTAAGGGCTTGTTCAGTGGTTTTATGCAGAAGAAAACAATCTAGTGCTACAGTGAAAGTTAAATGTCATGTATTCAGTCTGTTTCCCTTTGTTTATACAGTATAAAATAACTGGTAACACTATGTTTGGCACTGCTTGCTTCAGATAACTCATAGATGCTCTTGGCTTTATAATGCTAAAGGGCTTCTGCAAGACAGGCAAAGGGACAGCACTTGGAATAAATATAAACTGTAAGTAGCTGATGTAAATTGACTTCAGGGTCTTACTTCCATTGATACTACCTACAAATCCGGCCCAACATCTACACTTGTTTTACCCAAAGGGGGGGGCAACAAAACAAACAGAAACACTTCTCAAGGGAGTGTTTGTCCAGCAGCATTCCTGATCTGCACTGAGGTACCCACACCCTGCACTGCATGTGTGAGCTGTTCCTCTCCGCCTGCAGTCGGTCGCTGTGGAGCTCGGCTTGTGATGACGTGTGGATCTCCAGTCACCTCCTTAAATTCCTGCTGAGCTGTGGCACTGACGGGGAGCGGACAGGACAGGGCAGAGAAGAACAACAGGCCAACCTAAACTTGTTTTCATTTTTCCTACTCGCTGTGTCCCAGGAGCAGGGTTAAAATGAAGAGAAGCCAACGAGCGTATTTGGGAAGGGTTGTCTTGTGAACCAATTAACGCTCCACTTATCAAGTCGACTTCAATATAATGTTAAAGGTCTGAAGTGGAGTGGAAAGTACAGAGCCAGTACATACAGTTAAGGTTTAACCTCCGTCTTAAGCCAGTTCCCACCCACATCCAGATAGAGCAGAGGCATTTCAGGGAGGAGGCTCCTTTCTGCAGTCACCTCTGTCGTATTCATTGTAGGGCCTCTCCCCCTTTGAAAGTATGTTGCCATAAATCTGGCTGCCTTTAAGCAATTTTGAAGCTGGCCAGGTGATAAAACACCCAGTTATTTTGTGGACTTCCTGGGTTTTGTTAGTTTATCTCACCACCAGAGTGCTATTTAAACAGAGTCCCTTTTTAATAGTATTTAACCATTTCAGAGTTGGTGTAAAATCCCTGGGAACCCCACCAGTGCTGGGGTGCCTGGAGGAGTGGGACATGTTGGTATGGGATAAGGACAGTGCACCTGGTTCAGTGGCCTCACAGCGCAAGCACAGAACATTTGCACTTGAGATTTTCAGATATATATGGGGGGATCTGAGATAATGCCATTAATATAAACTAAAAATTTTAATGTAAACTAAAAATGAGCGTTGAATGCCATTGGCCAGCTTTGAAGCTCTTATATTGAAGGAAATAAAGGTAAGCCAAGAGAAATACATGAGGAGAGCTTCTATCTGTTGCAATATATGTTTCTTGAGACATGGAATTGGACCAAGTATCCGTGGATTTCATCTTTTTTGTAACTAAATACAACATTAGTGTCCTTATCTGTGTTTTCCTTGATTTACTACATAACTTATTTGCATGGTTTCACATAGACACATACATTTTTCTTCAGTTTTCACACATACACAGATATGGCATACAAACCTACAAAGTGAACTGTTTGTCTTCTGTGCTGCAAAGAAAGAAAATGGGGTGTAAGATTCTTGCTTTTCTGTTTTTGATTATTTAATGGGTGCTGCAAGACTGTGGCAGGAGCCCTGCAAGTATCTGGACCGTTAGGGAGATGGTTTAGAGGTGGACCAGGCAGTTAGGTTAACAGGTTGGACTCGATGATCTCAGAGGTCCTTTCCAACCTTAATGATTCTATGATTTCAGTAATTCTGTGACTGTGCTAATGAAACAGGAGTTTGTTTGTTTGTTTGTTTCTTAAACTTCTGGCACAAAAATGCCACCTACTTATTTATAACCCTTGTGGCAGATTGGAACATTGTTTTATCTATAAAATCCTGCAGATCAGTTAATAAATAAACACAATCTGATGAATCACATTAAATAACAAAGCCACCAGAAGCTGCAAGATAAATTGTAATGAACTACTAAAGTAATAAAAGGCTGCAGACAGAACCGCCTTGAAGGTACAAATAAGGACCCCAACCCCTTAGCTGTTGCACACAAGCACTAATGTTTACTGATTTACACCAGATTCTGGCCTGTGTTTTTATATGTAGAGAAGGTATAGATGCTTGAAAGTTTGTCCTGACTAGTGTATTTACTTGTTTTCCACATGTGCGTGCACATGCTTTTGTAGTCTGTTCTAGCCAAAATGTAGCACGGGTAAAGTCTTCGGAGTTTAGATATATTCTGATGTTTAATACTGCTTGCTACAGAAGATCAAGGGAGGACTGAACACTAGTAGAGCATTTCACCGCTAGCCGCTTATTTTACAATGCCGTAAACAACTGGCAGGTAGATGCAGGTGTCAGGCTGCTGGTTTGTGCCCTGGAGATATTTATAAAAAAGGCAGGCGTGTCTAGAAAACAAAGGGTGTGTAGGTGCAATGTTTTACCATTGTTTTACTGTGTGGTGATGTACCACGAGTATCTAGTGGTGTTTCACTGCTAGCTGCATAGGGCCACTGTAAGGGTACGTGATAGTAGTCGACAGAAATAACTTATCATTGACTGCCGCTGTGCAAAAAGTCAGGGCAAGCCATTTTTCATTGGCTGGGAGGCTCACAAAATGTTGAATAGCCACATATATATCAATAGGCAATTGATAATAATCTTTACTAAGAGGCATTGGGCCACGAGGTCATGAAGTGAGTCAAGTGCTGTATTTCAAGCTCCGAGTCAAGAAAGTACTAGTTGCTTAATGGCATGTATATAGGCTTCTCCTGTTGTAGTGCTGCATTTTGGTTTTTGAACATTTTGAGGTGTCCAGAAACCTTTTTAATCACAGATCTACCCATATGGTCTCCTCTACCACATGATCTAGTGAACCTGTCCTTTATCACATGACCTCATGAACCCTATACTTGGCCCAAAATACGATAATCTAGAAGTGCTTGTAGAATGGAGACATCAGAACTCAATGAGGTCCAGAAATGTATCTGCATCGCATGAAATGTACCCCAGGTATTGCTGCTTCTACTTGGACTAGCAAGCATTAAAAGATTAAGGCAAAGTTTTTGTAATGTGGTTGGAGATTTGGTTCCTTCTAAAAATCAGACTGCTTTAAGATGACACAGGTTGGGCGCTCAGAAGTGGAGGTACTTGACACAGCGTGTTGCAAGTCTGTGTGTTTGTGTACTGTAGCAGCCTGGAGCCTTGTTTTAGATGTTTACATGTTGTGACTTCTGCATGCGGGTTGTCTTGGACAGTCTTGGATTAGCTGCGGGACTTGCTGTTATTTCTGAGCTCCAGTATATGCCGATTGTTGCATGTGTGTGTGTAATCTCCCAGGCAAAAAAAAAAGTAACAAATCAAAGAGCCCCCATGAATTTCAATGAACACATTTACAGTCATTAAGCACAGCAGTGAGATACAGCATCGGAGTGGGAGGCAGTTTCCTTTGCAAAGCTACGTGCTGCTCAGAGGCAGCATGGGCTTAGGTCTCACTTTAATTTTTTTTGTGATTAATTCGTTCAGGGGTCTATTATTCATGTAAATATTTTCGTGTGTGAAGCTTTGAGCTAGGCAGCTCTAGAAAAGCCAAAGTGTGCTGTTTAATTACAGGAGTGAACCGGAGGGACCGTGTGTCGCCTCCCTGCAGCCTCAGCCCTCCTGCTGAAACCTCAGCGCTGCCTCGGCCCTCCCTGGCTCTGACGATGCTTCCTCAGCTCAGGGAAGCTGGAGGTGGGAAGGACCGCACCAGCTGTTATATCCACCTTTTTGTGACTATTGCACACTCTGGTGTTTTTGTCCTGTGTGGTGTTAAATGTCACCAAGCTCAGGGGCATTTTACGGTTCCCTGGGCTGACCGTTTCATGGCCTGAAAGGGCACCATGCCTGCAAATTGCCTCATTTGCCACCTTTTTTTTTTTTCTGATTTGATTTTCTTATTCCTGCTTGATCGTCTACTCTTTGCCATCCTAAATATCTCCTCCCGCTCTTTAGTGTTCACTCTCATATCTAATAAAATCACAGTGTATTATTAAGTCTTTAATTTCTCAGTAGAGATACGGGCCATATTTTTCTGTGTCTACCTACTTGTGTGAGCTTCACCAAATTAGCCTCTGTGCATCTCACAAAGTGCATGAATTCATTTACATGCTGTGAAGAAGGGAATTATTACCTTAATCATATGTATGAATAATTGAAGCACAGAAAATCAGAATAACTTGCCTGCAGTCACAAAATTTGTAGCGTAACTAAGAGTTGAACCCTATGCTGCCTAGTCCCAACCCAGCGCCTTAATCGTATTTCCTACCTCTGTGTTAAAACTGATTTTACTGTGGTAAGTCCCATTCAAGGCAAAGGGCTGCTTTGTGGTAGGCACTGTGTGACTGCAGAACAGCTCCCCTCTCCCAGTCAGCATCCAGTTTTAGGGAAGAAAGAAGAAATAATGAATTAATACTGGTTATGGTCATGACAGGCAATTCTGCAACCTCATTGATAGGTGTAAGTATCAGCCCAAAAGAACATTTTAACTTCTTCAGTGCTGCTTCAGAAAGCTTCAGTTGGAGAGTACTGGGGTTTCCTCCAGCTCTGGGGTGCTAGGGGCCAAGTGGGAGTTCAGATTTTACAGAAATAAGTCACGCTCGGTGCCCTGCTATCAGAGGGACTTCCTCAAACCGAAAGTAGCTACGTCAGATGGCCACTTAGTTCAGAAATCTTGGCTGGCTTCCCTTCCAAGTCCCTGATGGTGCAATAATGCAAAAATAATAAAAGTCTGCTACAAAGCTCAGTGCAAAGTCTCTAGTCCTTGGATTGGGCTGACGTATGTCACATGGCCGTAGTAATGCCCTTTTCTGTATGAGCTGGTCACGTTAGCGGTTGAGCTGTTGCAGGGACTCGGGACATGGGCAGGTGGATGGGAAGGAGTTCTGCTCTGCGCTGCTGCAGAGGAGAACGTGGTACCTGAAATAGGGAAATGTGGGAGTAGTTAATCCTGACTGCTGAAACTGGTGCATCTTTTGTCATTGGTCTTAATGGAGGCAGGATTTTAGCTCAGTGAAGTGTATTGTTGCTCTTAACCTGTTTTGTAGGCCTTTCTTATGTTACATGCTTATGGCAAGGTATTACCTGGAATGCCTTGTTATTTCCCTTTGACTTACTTTTTATTCTGCTATGCACTTCCATCTCTTTTGAGAACAAAATGCTGTGCGAATGCCTTACGGGCTCTTTCTCTTTCACTGACCTTTTTTTATGACTTTAAAGAAGTTTCCCTAGGCCCAAGTCTGCTTTCTGTCTTGAATATTGACCTTAGAGTTACACCATCTCATTGCCGCTGCACGCAGACTTGTCAGCTATCAAAGTTCACCCACAGGACTCAAAGTATTCCTAACTCAGAAACACCTTGCCTTTTATGTCCTCCTCCTCTTCCCCCTCCTCCCTCCACATGAGCATTTTAATTTCACAAGCAAACTCCGTTTCTCTGTGAATTTCGACGAGTGGTTTACCTGTTTCATGGTAAAAATTGTACTTCAAATTTAAATGTCTTTTTCACTGTGACTGTCATAATATTTTCCATTTGAGGCTGAGACTCCACTGTGGGTTTTCTGTGCCACATTGTCATCTGTATGAATCTGAGCTTAAATGTGTGGAAATTCTGACATTTCAGTAAGAAATATAAAGTGTTTTTTTATGTTCGTCAAGTTAGCTGTTTCATAGGTATGGCTGCTGGGTTTTGCCCAGTGCCCTGGTCTTTCCGAGTTTAACAACAGATCGAAGATTTCTCAAGATTTTGGGCTTGTTTGCACTCACTGTATTGTGTCACTTCTATGAGAATGAGTGATGGTAATTTTTTATCTGATTGCTTACCCTGAAAAGGTGATTGATAAAGGAATAATTACCCCAAACCAGGGATTTCCAAACTGACTTTGCTTGAGTGCCGCTGCCATTGGCAGTGGTGGTTCCATGCAATGCCGAACGTGGTGTCCATGTACCATGGTCTTCAGTGAGGATCTCGGAGAAGGCAGCTTCATACCAAGCAAGCTGAGCCAAACTTTGAGTGGCTTCACTGTGGAAATGGCTCCATGGTGCTGCCTTTAGTGGGGGTTGGAGAGGGTTTTGGTAGGCTATAGCACTGTTGAACTCTTTGCCTTCAAGTCAGCGGCCTATAGACCGAGACTGCTTGTGCCCAGTACTGCAAGCCACATGTTTTGGGGGCAAATTTTGACTATTAACGTTTACCTACTGTACAGTATTTGACAAAGGCTGAAATCTCTCTTGGCAGTCATGTGGTTTCGTACGGTGGTTTGTTATGTGGAACAAAGTATGCTGTTGAGGAGATCACCAGAATTGAATTCTCTAATACACTTTTACAGCTTTCTATTGGGTAATATGAAATATGGAAAAATGTACACCTACTGGCAACATTCACATCCACAAATATATATATTTTTTGTCATTAGTTACTTTGAGAATGTGAGGGGAAATTTGCAGCTATTTCAATGACTTGACATTTGTCACAGTGACAAAGTTTCTAAAATCCAGACCATATTGCTACCTCAGCTAGCCGCACCTCTTACCAAATGGGTTGTGAGAATTGCTGGGTGACACAAACTGGTGCTATCAGAACTGATTCCATTGTGGTCTGACCTGATCAATTGCGCTGCAACCCAAGCCACAGTCACTTTGTGTAATTTTATAGTATAAATCAGATTTTACAAGTGTGGGGCTATGACGTGATTGTATCTGTAGAGCAGGGGGGACAGAATTTGGAAATGAACCTAAGGGAGTTTTATTTGATCCTACTCAACTGGAGCTCACAAACTTTGTCCTTCCTGGTTGTGTCTGAGCAGCTTCCAGTTGTGTATTAGGCAACATGACTAACATTTGTCACATGTTGTTTATTCTCTTATCTTCTCCCCAAAGGAAGGAGCGTGTGTGCTGGAGTATTTCTTTCCTTGGGGAGTTACGTTCCTCAAATCCCATATTGCGTGTAGAAATCGTGTCTTTATCATTAGCTTTTATCATCTCTATGAACCTTAAAATTTGATGGAATTTGGATAGCTGACCATCATTGGAAAAGCTCAGCCTTGTGTGTGAATAGTTTGTGAAATTGTTGCAATGCAGAGAGCAACCATTTGAAGAGGTGTAATACCAACTTTTTTTTGATTGTTGAATCAATTTTTTGTACTGTGGCCTTGTAGGGGAATATGTTTCTCTGTGCTAAATGATAATATATTTAATTAATTGTAGCTGCCTCTGGAATAGCTGAAAGCAATCATCCTCTTCCCTTGCATCTTACAGTTTATCTAAGTTGCTTGATAACCTGGTGTAGCCAAACCAGGTGGGCTAATTGAGCCCTGCTTCAGCTCGGTTAACTTAATCCCTTCAATTGCATTGGATTTTTTTGTTTAGACTCCAAGTTAGCTTCTAATAAAGGCATCAGACTGACAGGCATTGATGCCATCTAGATGCATGATGAAGCATTGTAATGGTGATGATAACATCCTAGGGAGCTGCCAGTATGTTTTCCTAAAGGTGCTTCCGGAATGAGATGGCTGGTTTATGTTTAAGAGCTGAGGCTTGATCCAGATCGTTCATGTCAAGGGCAATTACTCTGGGAATGATAATGAGCTTCACACTCTGCCTCCACTGAGATTCCCAGTACCAATGCCAGTTATGGCAACAGCATAAGCTAGTGAGCAAAATAAAATGAAGACCACAACAACTGTTTAGTTGAAGAGACAATACTTTCCTGAGGATAAGCCTTCTCTCTAAATAAAGAGAAATAAATCCACAGTTTGGATGCTTATTAAAAGCAGCTTTTTTTTCTCTGGTGGAAAACTTGGTTGTGTCACTGAACTGCACACACAAACATGCTTTTTGAGAAAAACAGAAACTTTCTGCAAACGTGTTCGTTTCACCAATTCCCTTTTTCCTCTGAGAAAAAAATGTTTGAAATTTTTTGACCAGCTCTGATACCGGAAGCTCAGGCTTTTTCATCTTCCATCATATAGGTGATGTGGGGCACACACTGTGGTACATGCTAGTCCTGCAGAGGCCCCAGAGAATTACCCTGACTCTGGGTCTTTGATGTTTGGGGCTTCAGCCCCAACGCAAGGAGCCCTCTGTCTGGCTTCTTGTTGACTACAGGTGTCCTCCCCACAGACTTGCCTGCATTTTCCCATCCCAGTGGTGATGGTGCATTTTGGCTGCAATTATTATAGCTTGGATTTCATTAAGTAAATGATCGTGAAAAGCTTTCAATATTGGGACAAACCCAATAGAAACATGCATATTATCCAACAGAGGATGTTCTCAATTTCTTTGGCCAGAAACTAAAATTCTTACCTAAGATTTTCAAAACTCTGGAAAAAGTTTTACCTTCCCCACCCCTCAACCAGCTCTGAAAATCACAGCCGATGGTGTTTTACTAGACTTGCAGTACTGACTTAATAGCTCTTTTGTTATTAGAGAATAAATGTTCGTGTTCTACAAGTTTAAATTATATTAAAAACCTTTATTAGCACGGCTTGGCAAAATACACTTCTGGCTAGCTTTCTGGCCTTGGGTTAGGCCATTCTTGTGGTTTCTTAATGACATGCTATGAAAGGAATATACTTTATGATAATCTGGTGCCAGGTTTTGCATGTATTAAGAGGCATTTGCCATTTGTTCATAATGCTGTTGAGTGAAACAAAAAACATTTAAAAATTGGAGTTATGTCTTGCATTCATCTGGCTTGATTTTCATTGTATATGGCCTTTTATTTATATATATATATATTTATATTATATATATTTTAATGTTATCCGGTCTCTGTGAATTACTGGTGGCAGCTCAGTTCTGGCATGTAACAGTGCTGTTACTGAAGTTACTTTGTTGTCTTTTTTTTTTTTCCCAACCTTCCCGTAGTAATTTTGGCGAAGATGTCTCACTGAAAGAACAACTCCTCTGGGTCACGTAATGGGTTTCCCCGCAGTTGGGAGCAGAATTAGGCCACTGGGGCAGCTAGTTTTTGTGAAGGCAACTGTTCGTGCCATGGGCAAAATGTCTCAGAAGTTTCTTTCCCACGAGACTTGGTGACACACAGGCAGTGCTGGGGTGTGATTCAGCTGTTTGGTTTGTTTTCCCGTCTTGTCGTGTGTTTATTTGCTTTGCGACCAACAAGTCCGCCTCTTTTTCCTTCTGCTGATACTGCGCGTTAGTGTGAAAAACGGATGGGGCGAAGTACCCAGCGGGTGGGAGGAGGTATGTGCGGTGGGAAAATGGGGCTGGGAAAAAGGTCTGGGACTTGAGTAACCTTTCTTAGGTGTCTTTCCATTGCAAGAGTTGTTTGTTGCAAAGGTGTGATTTTTGATAGCAAAAAGTGGGCTACAGTGGATTTGACCTGATGCTCTTGTTCTTTCTGCAGTGGGAAAGCCTCACAAGTGCAACTACTGTGGCCGGAGCTACAAGCAACGCAGTTCACTGGAGGAGCACAAGGAACGCTGCCACAACTATCTGCAGAATGTCAGTATGGAGGCTGCCGGGCAGGTCATGAGTCACCATGGTGGGTGGAAACTGCCTTTTGAGGTCTCTTGGACTTGGAGCATCTCTCTTGCGGGTTTTTTTTCCATCTGTTTTTCTTCCTTCCTTTCAGCTTTGCATCACTTCCATCTTACAGATTGCTTATACTCAGATAGGCAGGAGGAAAAAAGATGGGCTAAAATCGTCACTCTGTCCAATTTAACAGCATTGGTTTTGCTGATTTTTTTTTTTTAAGTCAGTATTTCACTTTTTAGTATGTATAAGTGTGCAGACATGAAAATAAAGCAAAGTCACCTGTGCAAAGTTACCCTAAAAATGAACTAAGCCATGTATAAAATGTATGATTCCTCTCCCCTTCCTTTCTGATAGTGACTGGTAATTATAAGAGATAAGGATGGTGGAGATATTCAGAAGTCATTATTTCTACTCCCTGTAAATATTATCTTATATCCCAAAACAGGGTGGGGGGGGGTAGATATAAAAATCTTCAGGGCAGAATGGAATTCAACAGTGTTGATGAAAGTAATTATAACAAAAAAAATGTTTATATGCATTTACATGTGTTAGTATTAATATGTTAACTAACACTGCATGTGTTAATATACATAAAGACTGAAGATTGCCAGAAAGATTGTTGAAAGCAAGAAATGTCAAACTCCGTGAATTTGTTTTCAAAAATTTCCATAGCTATTGGTATGGATAATGAGCATAATATCTCAGACTGCAGGGTTGTAAGCTTATCTGTAGCACTAAGTACTAAAAGGTAGCTGTCCAAAAATTGTTATAATTTCATTCAAAATTAGTGTTTCAGAAACTCTTCTAAAACTGAACATCTTTTAACTTTTAAAAATTGTCTTTAGATGCTTAGTACTTGAAGTATTTAAAATTTCTTAACAATCAGAAAATATAATAAAATTATAAGTTTTCCATTTTGATTAAAAATTAGACTATACCTAGGAATACCAAAAAGTTACATTGTAGGTAAATGAAAAAGTGAAAGAATGTTTCCTCTTTTTTTCCATTTTGCTTTTCATTGTTGAGTTGGAGTCATATGGCTTCATTTGGAAATTAATTATGTTAAAAGTTCTGAAAGGTCATTTCTAAAAATCTATAAAACTGCAAGCTGAAATAAAATCTATTCAGCATTTCTAATATGGTCTATTTTTTGGTGAAAAAAATCACCAAAAAATTTTAAAGAGTACTTTTCCATTAACAATTTAATCCTGTAAAGGCATTCTAAATGTATTTAATACATATTGCCAAAATGTTCTATTAAGAATTACTATCTTTGTAGACACTCTGGAGACTAAAATCAACATTTAAAATATAATGGATGACTTTAAAGACATTGCAGTTAGCGATTATCTGTTTTAGGCCTGACTTTATGCTTGTAAAAGTCAGTGGAAAGACTGATTTCAGGGCTTTGCTATTTGCAGGGCACCTGTTGTGTGCTTGGTCTGTTAGATGGAGCGCTTAGTTGATAGTAGGATTTTAACCACCGACTCCATTCCCAACAAAATACACACTCTTCACTCTACAAGGGTGTGCCTGTCTTATTAACCAACTGGGTGATGATTTCAGTCAGCCTTGCCTTAGGGAAATAACAGTAGGCTGATATAGTTATGACAGCCAGGGTGTTTCAGAGGTTACGTTGTGGAGGATCTTCCCAAATTCTACTCGACTTCTGGGTTTATTATTCAGTTATTTATCAAAATTGGTTTTACTCTTGTTGATAGTGTACTTCTGAGGAAATCTAAAGCTTTTTCTAAGCTGCTTAGTGCTATGACAAGAAGGGTAAATCCTTAACCCTGTCTACCCAAAGAAGCTGTAATAGTTGACCTTGCATTGATTTTTCTACCAACTGAAGTTACACCAGTGCAAACCCCATGTGGACAGTTCTTTATTTACAGCCTGACTGACTTTGCTTGGGCTTAAAATAGAAATGTTCACACAACCACTTTACTTTTCTCAACAAAATTAACTTAAAATAGCACTTCGAATTCAACTAGTGCCCCTTTCTTCCCTGGGCAAATATGCCTAAATCTCCCCTGGTGAATGTTTAAGGGATGTTTGATGCACTGTCTTAGTTGCACTGTTCAGCGAGGGTGTAACGAGGACAGGCAGTGACAGGGAGCTCCAAATTCAGCTGGGACCAGTAATAAATCTCACCTCACATCCCAGCATCCCATCACCCGTGAAGCTCAGCATGGTAGTGAGGGTCATGAGCACCAACCTGTAGACGTCTGCAGCAAAGTCCTTTCTCCTGGACTATAAAGACACCAGGGAAGAGTATACAAATGATACTCAGCTTAAAGTTAGGTCTTAGTCTAACCCTGAAAAAATGTATTAATTTCCTTCTCTCCCATATCACACATGGAAAGGGTATTCCTGAGGATGAGTGGGTGCATGCGTGCTTTGGAGATTTTGATTGTTGGTTTATTTTGCATCACATTGGGATTAAGTTTTCCTGACTGTCTTTCCAAATACTTTTTAAGTATTTTGTTCTTGTTGAGTGTTTTGAAGCTTCTGAATGCATTTTGGTGTGACTCCTGGTCACAACTTCACCCTTATGCACAGAATAGGTAGAGGTGGAGATTTTCTTATCCTTACTGGCATCCTGCTTTAAGGATGCAAGTGGCTGTGCTGGGTCTCTACCAATATAGCCAATGTTTAACATCGGTCTAAATTATTTCTGCAGAGATGAATTGTTCCAGAAAACTGGAGGCAGCGCCTAGAGAGTTTGGATTTTTTTCAAGCATTGTGCTCAAGTTGATCAGTTTATAGGCATGCTGCAGACATCTACTTGGGTGCTTTTGCCGTGGCCTGATGAGGCCTTTAATTTCAATTATGTTTGTCTTGCAGATGGCTAGATCACTTGACTAAAGCCACAAGGGGAAGGAGAAGAGGGGAAGAAGTGCTAGTTTCAGTGTGTGGGTAGGAACGTACAAGTCTCCGGGTCTCTCTCCATCCTCTCACAGGATGCCGATTGCTTTCTGAGCTGCCTCTCCTTGTGCCTAGGTCCTGTTCCCTGCTCAGCACAAGGGCTGCTGCAAGAGAGCTCCCATGACTTTGTTGTTGGGAATTCTCGGCTAAGCAGTGCTGGCTCCAGAGGTAGAAATGAGTCTGTGGTCTCTTAGCTAGCAGCGTGTTGGGGGTGACAAAAATGACAGTCTCCAAATGCCAAGAACATGACATGCGGGAATGAACAGGGAGAAATGTTGAATGCTAGCTATGGTTTACACCCGGTTATATGTTCTTCTCTATCTCCACAAAGCAAAAAGTCCAGGGAAATTCTTAAAGTAGAGTGGAGAAGGGTACTCTTTTTAGGAGAAGGAGAAAGAAGCCTAGCCCTAGGCTGTGCAAGGCTCAAAGGCCGGCTCCACATAAAACACACAATGGCCTTGTGTCCTTCCCTCTTATATAGTTGCTTAAATATCATTAAAATGCTGGTCCCACGGGAGACTTCACAGCAGGTTCCATGGGAATATTTCCTGTCATTTCTCTGCACACACACTTTTTTAAAATAGGAATATTGTGAGCTTAGGAAAGGAAATTGAGGTTGATGGAGTAATACTAATTTATACCAGCTGAGACTTAGCCCACTGTCTGTTGTTTGCACACAAAAGTATTTATCAGCAAAACGCACACTGGGTAGTTTTTTTTACTACTTTTTTTCCCCTATTCTTTAATCACTGGAACAGCATAAACTTGTTTAATAGTATGTGTGGTTTCTTACAAATTAAGAAGCAAAAACTAAAAGATAGCCACTTTGAGCGCTATGATTAAAAGACCAGTGTCTTCAGGAAAATAAAGACTTTCTTCTGAAGACCATCCAGGTTTGTGTATTGAGAGTTTGGGCTTAGAAACAACATTTGGTGTTAACTGCAACTGAGAACATTAACAGTGTCAGAGATGGTAAACGTTTGCATGGGCAGTCCAGGAGCGCACCCTAATAGCTGATTAAGAACATCTCTGAACAGAAACATACTCAAGCGTGGGCTTTTCATGGACTGGACGCTTGATTTTTAGAATAAAAAAAAAACCTTCCTGAGCTAAGACCATAAGTTCACAGCATAAAATGAGTTGCTGTATCAAAGCTAGTTATAATGTGTTAGCTGTTCTTTGGTAGCTCCTACTACCAAGGCAATGAAGTACAATGACATACAACAAAAAAGGAATTGCATTTACCACAGAGTAACTGTGTACACATGAGTTTCTACACAGAGCAGCTGATTTGTGATAACTGTTGGTCATGTGCGATTGGTTTGCTTTTCTCCATTTTTATTTTGTTTTTCCTCAAAAAAATTATGCGGGCTGAGCTATTTGTCCTTTATTTGTATATTTTTAAATTGAAATGAAAATTAATGTGTCTAGAATTCACAGTGTGATCTTTAGCTTAACTCTTTGGATTTCTAAATGTGACATCTCACCTGTTTGGTCTGGTTTTGCATGCAATTTAAATGGTTTCAGAAAAAGGGCTATTTCCATCTCTCCCTTCTCCCAGGAAATCTACATAACAAAAGACATTCCAGTAACATATTCCCTTCGTAACACAAATATTGGTGTGATTCTGTTGCAAAAGAGCCATGCCCTGGATTATAGAGTTGAGTTCTGAGGTGGGAAAAAGAGCTTGCGGCATGAAAGATAGAAAAGAAAAAGTTTTAATTGGTGATGATTTTACTTTTAAAAGGAGTCCAAGCAGAATTTTTGCTTGACTTAGAGAAGAGCAGATGTCTTTTTTAGCACTATTCATTTTTCATGGAAGAAAGGTTTCAAATTCCGTCTAGGAAATTTTACACACATATGCCCAACAGTAGAATTATTTAATTATTACTTAATTGTTATAAGACATACAAATGTTGCTACATTTGGAGCTTAATCAGATGGCTATGAAAGTAATCAGGAGATTTTCAACTGATTTTGTGGGCAAGTACAGTCCTACAAAGCCAGCATAGCTTTAGGAAGTCTTCCTAGGAGGGATTTAGAGCCCTCTGCATCTCCCTAGGTCCCTACCATCAGCCTCGTGTGTCCTGTATGCCAACGGCTGGGAATTCTTGAAGTGGCACTCACATGCAAACCTGGCCCATTGCAGTGAGGATGGGTAATGCCACTGAGCAGGGATCCGGGGTTTCACACAGAGTGTGTGTGCATGTGCATGCATATGCTGATTTTTGGTAAGCCAAAAGGACAGTCAGATGCCAGTTCCCAGTGAAAATGAACAGACATAATCTTTCCTTTCTTCCAAAATCTCCTTGGTAAATACTTGAGTAGAGCTAGTGCAGATAGCTCCTGACCAAGCACAGTATTTAAATAACCTTAAAAATTTAGCCTTAGCTATTAAAGTATTCCAGACCTCCCAGTCTGCACTGGGCATTAATTAGGTCACTCGAACACTGCATCTCATTTTGTTGCAACGTTAGATTCATTTCATATTTATGCTTTTTCTTCTTCTCTTTCACTGATGCCAGCAGGACTGCCTTGTAAATGAGAAACCATTGTGTTTCTCAGGGGGAGCATCCTGTACAAATAAAAAAGCAGCAGAGTAAATCATTTTATAGCATATGGTAGATTCTAAGCCTCAAAGTACTCAGCTTTCCATAGCAGCAGAGGCACAAATGGAATCAAATTAATAAATTGCCGTGTTTTCTTCTTATGAATGTCTGAATTGCGAAGTTCACCTGAGCAGATACTCTGTTTTGTAATTGCCTGGTATTTGCTCTTCCTTACTAGAAAGAAGGCAAAGACAAGGCTTTTATCACCCCATTTTTCATATATTATGTGCTAGCAAACAGCTGCGTGTTTAAGAACAGGGGAGTGATTATTCCATATTAGGATCCTGAAGGCAGTAAAGTTACATGGGAGGAGAGTAGGCTAGTGGTGTTCACTTATGGCACAGTCTCAGGGAGAAGGTATCTGTGACACGAAAGGCTGCTACGGTGAGAGACCAGAGGAGGACTAGCAGAAGATGTGGGTTTCAGTCCTTCTCTACTACATCTGCAATACCACCCATGACTTCTGTGGAAGATTTACCTAATACAGAGAATGCAATGGGTTGCTCACAGTTTACAAATTGTAGGAACCATCTGCAAGATCGTCCCAGTTTCTATTTCTCTGCCATCCGTTCTTCTCCTCAAATAATTTTTTTACACCTCAACCATCCCATCAGTGCATGGAGTAGTGGCTGATCCTTCTCAAGTTTCTCTTGCTACCTTATGAAGATGAATGTGGGACAATTAGGCCATGTATTAAATTCATGGCCACAGAGCAGTGGGAAGAGCTATGTGTGGAATCACACTTTTGACATGTATTGCAAATGACTTGGCCTCTCTGACCCTGATCTGCAGCGTGGTACCACTGACCCTTCTTGGTGTTTATAAGAGGATGCTCAACAAAAACAGGGTAGTCTGTAGGTATTTAGTGATTAGCTATGTCAGCAAGTGACATAAAACCTTGTACAAGTTGGTCAATACCCTGGTCGGTGGCCCATGCAATTATTACACTGCTTTTGCTCTAGCACCTTATTCCGTAACCCAACAAGTGACGACAAGTGAAATGAGTAAAGACAGAAGGGGTCATTAATTTCTTGTTATTGTCTCAAAGACAGTGTATGAGCATTCCCCTAATGTGGTTAGCACAGGGATGCAAAAAATGGGAAGACAGACACAGAAGACTTGCATTCATCAGTTGTTAGGTCTGTGTTTGAAGGGATAAAATATTAATAAAAAAAATTGATAGTTTCTGCAACTGATTCTGAAGGGAATTTCCATACGATGTTAATCCTGTAATTCCAGTACAGCATTTGTTGATTTTACAATCTCACATATACAAAGAGGAAACACACTTTAACAAACAAATCCTTCATTCCAGAAGCCTTTGTGTTGGGGAATGCACAGCCAGGCCTGGGAAACACAAGTCATCAATGCCTTGTATGTTTTTTAGTCATTGAGATTAACGCAAAAAGAAAATAAGAACGGTAAGCATGCCATATGATAAGCATGAAGTTAAGGGAATACAGAAAGAATGATAACTAAAAAGTTACATGGGCAACAGGTGAGCATATTGAAGGGAGAATAACAGAAAATGTCATCTACAGTGTGAGTTTTCAAAAGTGTCTCCTCCTCACTGGGAATCTTGAGTATTCGGAGCAAAACAAGTCCTCTAGTAAATGCTTAAAGTTGGGCTTCTGCTAAATAAGATGGTCCTAAACAGAGGCATTTTGTAAATGTGGCTCTGCTTAAAGGTGAATGCTATCTTGATGCCCAGTGTGTTCTTGCACCTTGCTTTATTTTGTATTGCACTTGTTGCGCAATCAGCAGGGCTCAAATGATTTGTGTTGTCTGTGAAGTGTAGAGCAGACTTGTCTGATACGATTTTTTGGTTTTATGTAGTACCTCCTATGGAAGATTGTAAGGAACAAGAGCCTGTGATGGACAACAATATTTCTCTGGTGCCTTTTGAGAGACCTGCTGTTATAGAGAAGCTGACAAGCAACATGGGAAAGCGTAAAAGCTCCACCCCACAGAAGTTTGTGGGTAAGCTTGAAATACGCCTTTTATTATTCTTAGTGCATAGGTATAGGTTACTTGTTATTTGTAGTAGTCAAAAGAACAAGGGGAAAAGTAGCGCTCTCAGAACTTGGTTGTGATGGGGAGGGACAACAATGGAGATAGTTAAATCACAGCAAGAAATCCTGAAAATTATTGAATTAATTTTACCAACCCAGAGAATTCAAAACTGAGGTCCCCAGAATCATGAAAATGGCTTAGAAAATCTTGAACTTTTTACTGTGCCTTAAGGCTGTTTTAGTTTTTTTACCTTTTCTCTGGCCCTTTTGAGATTTAGACTTGTAATCCTTCCCTCTCCTTGCCCCAGCAAATAAAAACTAAGACTCTCATATAATTATCTGTCTCCATATGTGTGTGTGTGGAAAAAAAAAAAAAAAAAACAAAAACCAAACAAACCAACAAGTATCTCAAGACTTGTGACTTGTATTAAATTCTTGAGAGTTGGCAACAACTGGTCTGATAATACCGGCATGAGGAAGTAAAATCACATCACTTCTGTTGGAAGAAGTGCTTGCTCCAAGTGCAGCATTCTGCACACGGTAAACTTATTAATGCATGAATATAAAACAGCACTGGATGACTTTTGGTTACCAAATTTAGAATCCTAGGCCCAGAATTCATATTTTGCTTTGTATCTTGACATCTTAAAGTTGTTCAGCTTGTAACAGGAGACAGTATGGGGAATTTTACTTGGTTTGAGCTGTAGCTTAAAACTTCTTTTTACTACTACTGAGGCAGTGATAAACTCTAGGAGGGAAGCTGGGACAGAGAATTATTTGGGGTAAGTGTATGCTGCTCGTCTCCAAAGTCATGTAATATGCATTTTCCACACTCACTCCCTGGAAGGATAGTCGCACAGATTTTAAGGGTGTCATATACTCATTCTGCCTACACTGAGGACACTTACGGAAAGAGGATCAGAGGACTGTAAGCAATTAACACAGCCATTTAGAAAAGTCATTGCCCCTCAGCTAAATGCAGATTCAGATGGATTTGTTAAATCACCACTGAAGGTGGTTTTAAGCTAACCCACATGGTTTTGAATAGCAGCATGCAGCAGCTCACCTGAGGGGCACTGACACACTGACCTGGCTGCTCTCAGTCATCTGACCATTCCCAAATATCAGTGCTAAGCTAAGGTTAGGTCAGGAACAACCCAACCCACAAGAGGAACGCTGGGCCACATCAGTATTTCCTGTATTGTTATTAGTCCTTCTGAGATAAAAGCTTAATTCTTACACTGTTCTCTGTAATAGTGGTCTGAAATTAATTACTGTATAGCTGATAAGAACTGGAGGATTTATACTCTGATTTAATTCACAGCTGTGACAACAGTTGGGGTTGAAGAGGGTGGAAATGGGAGCAGGACTCTACTGACAAGCCAAATACAGCTTTTATGAGATTGTAAACATGGCCTCATCATAGCAGGTTTCTCTAGTGTTGTCTCAGCAAGTGCTGTACATTCTTGCAGGTTGTGATCAACAGTGAAATAGTTAACCATGCTGACACGTAAACTGGTGTGTCTAGACCTCAGAAACATTACAGCCTCAAAAGAAAGGACAGTTTCACACCTCTCGATCCTTTTCCCCCCAGGTTGTCCACAGACTTGAGCAGAATTGTGTTTGCAATACCTCTGAGGTTATCTTTGCAGGGGCTAGAGACTTTATCTGAGAGGGCTGGAGACCTTGCTCCCTTCCCTTAAATTCTGATGTACCTGTGCCTGCTCTCAAAGCGATATACTTTACTGATTGTAAGTATACCTCGCAACTGAGGCAAGCCACTTTTTGGATGGTATAAATTGAATCCATTTTTGGAAGCTGTAGACGATGGTCTCTTTTTTTTTTAGACCAGGAAGGTTATTTTACTTGTCCACTCACGTGCAATTGACCATATGTTGTTATTGTCTTCAAAGGCAAATTTAGTGATTGGAAATACTTGCCTGAAATGTGCTGTAGCAGATTATTATTTTCTTCAGTAGGGTATACTACTGTGTTGTTGGATAAACCTGTTTCTTCTATAGGTGTAACAGATCATTTTGGTATTCCATTTTTCTGGGGCTAGGAATTCAGGGGTTTGTGTGACATGCAGCTTTTTATCCAGATCCAGCAGTAGGGGAAAAGTGTCCTCTTTCATATTTACTCTATCATATTTTTCTGCCTTTTCCGATCTTTCATGGCATCATGGTGTTTGAATTGAAAAACAGCAGTCTCCGCTTTGCTACTTTTCTTTTTTTCATCATGACCTTACTTTTCTTCCCATTTTCTCCCCATTGAAATATTGTTCAAGTCTATCAGGAAGAACTTGTAGTGGTTGTCTTGCTTGCAGGAAATTTTCCTGTGCATACTGCAAGTGTGGCACCTGTCCAAAACAACTTAATGGTGTTTATGAGAAGGTCATGTAAGCATAAGCTAAAATCTTTGCATGCTACATCTACCAGTGCTTTACTGCTCTTTCTGATCAGCAGTCTCCAAGGGACCTTGGTTATGGACCACAGTCTCTACTCTGGCTGCAATTTTGGGAGGAAGGGAAGCAGCATACAGCAAATAGAGTTAGTTTCTGAGTGAGAGCCTTGGTTATATATCTGCTATTGAGGTACTAGTCTTACCAAAACTGTTGAAATAGCGGAGGCAGAAAGTATAACTTACGATGCACTGGAGTCTGAGTACTTCTTTTTGCCTCCCCTTCAATGAAGGGAGAAGCAGACACTAGTGAAATTGAAAGCAACCATCTTCAAGCTGATCACATGAAGCGGATTCACATATTTTCAGTTTGAATGTGGTGCTCACTCTCACAGAGTGTCACTGAGGTTAAGAACTGGCAGGATACAAAAGGAGACATTTATGTGGTTTATGATAAGACCACAGTTGTTATAGTAAGAATTAAAAACACACAGGCATCCCAGAACAGATGAAGATCAACCGACTTCAAAATTAGAGTCAACTTCTAATTAGTGGGGGTCAGGAAGAAATTTACCCAGTGGTAAATTCTGTAACTGCTTTCTCCAAGATTTCTTGCAGCTTCTTCCGAAGTGTCCGGCATTGCAGTTGCTTTAGATACTTGATGAGATGGACTACAGGTGTCACAGGACAGCTGTGTCTGTGTGCTTTGATCTAGTTTCAAATACCTGTTTCAGGTTTTTTTGAATGTCATATGGTAAGACGACCACAGTGGAGAATGTTTCTTCTTCTACTAATGTAGGGCAAGAATAAATAGAATTTGAGCATAATTTTGCATGAAAATTCAAAATGATGAATCCGATTAGTAAGTTTTAAGTACAGATTTGGCTAAAGAGGAACTAAAATTGAAAACCATGTTGGACCTGTTTGCTAATGTTTCTTCTGAGCTCTGTGTTTTACTCCCTCTCCTCCCCATGTTATCATTTATTTTACTTCTTTATGTCATGCTCCATTTCTACGGCTCTGACGTCTTCGGAACCAGTTCATAATTAAAGGAATGAATAATTCAGGTCACTGGCAATTTACAGTTTACTCTGCTGTCTGTGGTGGAGTAACTAAATGTGGAAGAGAAAAGGAATTAAAATAAGGTTTGCATCATTCATCCCAGTAGTCCATAAAGAACAGGTATTATTTCTTGGTCTGTATAGCCTACAAAGGACTGACAGTGTGTTTGGAGGCTGGATCAGACTCCCACCAGATCCAGTTCTTTATTCAAACACAGGAACGAGAGCAGAATCAGGTGGCCAGAGCAGGTGACAGGGACCAATGGACTTTTCCATTTTCATTTCTTGCTTCCCACCTTGCCAAAGGCACCACGTGCCTCCTGAAGCTGTCCTCCAGTCCCACTTTGGCCCCACCTGGGAAGCAGCTGCTCAATTTCAAGTGAGGCTGGAGCCACCTCCTGTTACAGACTTGTCCACCCTGTGAGCGGCAGGATAGCCATCACAGCAGGACTGCCAGCCCATGGCAGAAACACTGAAAAAAGGATGTATGATGGCAAGAATCATCCTTACGTCATGTTAGATTACAAAGGCCATCATTGTAGCACCGTTTGCTTCTTCCTTCCCTATTTTTCTCCAAATGTCTAATGCGTAGCAAAGGAACTCTTTTCTACCTTATACTTTCTTTCGGTGAGCTGTAAGTGTAACACAGCTGGCTGTAGGGAAATGTAGTGAGGTACATGAACATGGTGTCTAATCAGAAGCATACTGCTAATCAGAGCCGTACTGCTGAAGAGAGTAGGAATATTCACATGCTTCACTTTAGACTTGCATTTAATTACCTTGCTAATCAGGGCTAAGTTCCCAACCAAAAGTGATGCATCATCTCCAAGGACAACCTGATTGTTCCATGGGTAATGTAAAATGATTTCTCTTTTTATGCATCACTTTAAGATAAGCCACGCTAAGCGGAATGAATTATTATAGTCAAAAATAAAATGCTGAGTGATAGCTATGTTGAAATGTACTAATGCTATTTGGAAGACATTTGGGATTACAGTTCTGTTTCTTTCTTATGGTGGTTTATACACATTTTGTTCCAAGCAATTTTGGCAAAAGGTGGTAGAAGATTCTTGAGTTCTTTAATTCTTGGATAGCCAAACCAGTTGTATGTAGTGACTCCTTGAATTTATTAGCTTACACTATTGAAGAAAAGTCTGGTTTTATGTACCAAGGCAGTCAAAAGTAACAAAGACAATGAAAACCAACAAAAATTATTTATGAGACTTCGTAAAATCAGCTTAAAAAGTAAAGCTAGTCAACTACTAGCTAATATTTGTGTGTGTGAACACGTATGAGCATGTATATCTTGTATCTTACACATGTAGTTATACATATAACCTTTTCTATTTAAAAAAAAGAGTTGTTACATGACCTTTCCTTGTACTGACACTCTAAAGCCATCACTGGAAAAGCAGTGCTGCTGAGCTGAACCCTGATGTAAGTAGTGGTAAATTTGTTAACTTCAGAGGAGAGCTGTGATACATAACATGCCCTGTGACTAGCGTCATTTACCAGCATGTGCTTCTGGTTTCTCATATCTGTAATGCCATTGATTTAAAAAGGTTACAAGGATGTGAATTTGGATTCACATAGTGATGAATCAGCCAACTTCATCGTCATTATGTATTTATTTATCCTGTGTCAATGAAAGTTGCTTTTGCCTTTTACCAAATGAAACTAAGTTATACATGCGGTTTGTCTATTTTGTTTTCTTGCCTAAATAGACACTAGGAGGGGTGTGCATGTGTCTTTTTTTCTCAGCCCAAAACATTGGGGTAGGATTATTTTTTTTTTGAGGGGGTGAATTATGAAGATATTATAGCCTGAATGTGAGATGTTAGGTCAGCCCCAAGTGCTACTGATGCTTGCTGTATTCTGTGACTGCATGCAGTTATTTTATATTTTTCCTGCTGGTTGAAGGATTTACATATTGTGGCTCTAAAGGTGACATTGTACCAGCCCTCTGTACCTGTTGCTTAGGTTTCTCGCTATGCAGCCCTGTTGTAAGGTATGTATGAGGCACCTCGGAGTGCGGGGGACATGTGTTACTGCCTCTTTTAATTTTGGGAGAGTATGTCTACTGGTACAAACTGCCAGAGCTTCATTGACCTTGGTGGTTCAATCCCATTTTCTACCAGTTCACATGTATTTCCTAACTTGAAGCATGGGCACAGCTAGGCCCAGTGGAAGGTTTGGTATCAGTCTGGAGGTCGCCGCAGCTGCATATTTCACCAGGAATAAAAAAAAAAAAAAAAAACCAACAGCTGTTGGTGACGTTGCTGTTTCACCCATCTCAGGACAAAAACTTTGTAGGAGGTCAGTAAACAAGTAGAAGGAGGCTAACTTTGGACTCCAGAATGAATTTCACCCCAAGTCAGGGGTTTTCTGTCCCTCCCTACCCCTTTTACAGTGAAACCTTGGAGTGATTACATTGATTTTTCTCATTCATTTGCTCTTGTCCCCTAGGTGAAAAGCTCATGAGATTTGGCTATCCAGATATTCCCTTTGAAATGAACCTAACCTATGAGAAGGAGGCTGAGCTGATGCAGTCTCACATGATGGACCAAGCCATCAACAATGCAATCACCTACCTTGGAGCTGAGGCACTTCACCCCCTGATGCAGCACACGCCAAGCACAATTGCAGAGGTGGCCCCGGTCATCAGCTCAGCTTACGCTCAGGTCTATCATCCTAACAGGATAGAAAGGCCCATTAGCAGGGAAACAGCCGACAGTCACGAGAACAACATGGATGGCCCGATCTCCCTCATCAGACCAAAGAGTCGAACCCAGGATAGAGAGGGCTCCCCCAGCAATAGCTGCCTGGATTCTACTGACTCAGAGAGCAGCCACGAAGACCGCCAGTCCTACCAAGGAAACTCTGCCTTAAATCCCAAGAGAAAGCCAAGCCCAGCTTATATGAAGGAGGACGCCAAGGCTTTGGATGCCACAAAAGCTTCTAAGGGCTCTTTAAAGGATATCTACAAGGTCATCAACGGAGAAGGGGAGCAGATTAGGGCTTTCAAGTGCGAGCACTGTCGTGTCCTTTTCCTGGACCATGTCATGTACACCATCCACATGGGCTGCCACGGTTACCGGGACCCGCTAGAGTGCAACATCTGTGGCTACCGAAGCCAGGACCGCTATGAGTTCTCATCGCACATAGTCCGAGGGGAGCACACATTCCACTAGGCCTTCTCATCCAAAGGGGACTCGTATGAAGTAGAACTGCACATGAAGAAATACTGCACTTACAATCCCACTTTTCCTCAGACATTGAGACGCCTATTTTGTTGTTGTTGCTGTTGTTGTTGCTGTTGTTTAATTATTATTATTAACCTTATTTTTTGTGGACCCAACCTCATTTGCTCTGCCCAGCTTAAGAATGGAAAGAAGGAAGGGAAGGAATAAAAGAGGGGTTTGTTGCTGTCACTTTTTGATGACTGACCCACCTCACTTTCTGTGGGAATTGAAAGGCAGTCCTTTTCTGTCTCAATCAGCTGTACATTGTGTCCTGTTTTGGGATATCGCTCAACCCTGCTAGGTGCTTTAAAGTCCCAACGAGATAGCACTCATTTACAATTTCAGACAAATAGGTAGAAACATTTCAGGTGAGAGCCTTTTTCAAAGATGCAGGTACGGTGTGGGGTTTCGGTGGCTGGAGGAGAAAGGGGGAACTTTATTCTGCAGAACGAACAATTATTTTTAAAGCAAAACTGTTAGGATTTTAGGAGCACAAATCAAAGTCAATATTCCTTTCAAAATTACTTTCTAGGGTGAGCTGTTTTTCCGGGTTCAGTGTGTATTGCCCCTCTAGAATGTAAAAAAAAAAAAAAGAAAAAAAAAAAAAAGAAATGTATGTCTTAACACTGTACCACATTACAGCAGTTTAGTTTCATAAGTCTGAGGGCCTTCTGTGGTAAGTCTGAGGCTTTGTATTTTTATTTTCCTTAACTTATGAAGCACCTTTTTTAGAATTGTTGATTTGCTGTTACTCCATGCCTATGTGTTGACTCACTGGCTTCTTAGAGACCCTTGGGAGCCTTACTTATTTAGTTGCACCCTATGTTTTAAGAAATAGCATTTAGAAATAACATTTAAACTTGCTTCTAGGACAGTAAGTGGCCTAGGAGTGGGTGAGAGAGTCTGTAGTTTACTCAAGAGGTTCTGCTGCTCTTCTGAAATAATTTTGTTTTAAAATTACGGATTTTAAAATGACAAAAGTACTAGTAGAAAAGTGTTCTTTAAATATAATTATATATCTATATATACCTATATAAATACTTTCTCATTCTATTATCACAGTGTTAACCTCTTGGCAACAGCCTAAACTAAGACTTGCAGCTGGGAAAACGCTAGGGGCCAGGTCCTCGGCCAGCATTAATCTTCTTAGCTCCATTGAATTTAATAGAACTACCCCAACTACTTCAGCTACATCAGGATCCGAGCCTTGACCATTTTTCCTCTTGTTGACATCTTATTTGCTAATTTGCTGAACCAGCGACTTCCTTTTGTTTTTAAGTCATCAATTCTGCTTTAATTTAGGGGTGGAAGTGTTTGCAGATTTTCCTGGATAGCCTTTGCTCTTGGAGAGCACAGAAGCCCTACAAATGAACAGATCACATATGACCTTCCCTACTTCTTCAGAAAGTGATACGTGGAGATGCAGGTGCTATGCTTTGATTTGGATTTGCAGATTTCACTTTTATTCCTAAATTATTAATTTCACTCTAGGGAATGCAAATGGAGAAACAAACTCCAGATAAAGTCCTTGAACTACAGACTGGACAAGAGAAAAAAAACACCAATCTGTTTTGTTTCCTTTCTTCCTCTCTCAATAAATAACAAAGCCAGCAACCACCCAGCAAGTTGCAGGTTGCATCAGTAAAAACTGGGCTTAAACCTACGTGACAGATTGCCATTGAAACCCAACTGTTTGTACCAATCACAATTGAAATGTTGTTGTTTGGCAACAAGAGCACAGCTTGAGAATGGAAAAATTTGCATGGGTTTAACCCCCTCCATGCACGCATTCTCCGTGCGCTTGGTGAGACCTTTTCCAAAGTATAAAGTTACTAAAGTATAAAAGAGAGAGCAAGATCAGGCCATAATGAATTCCCATCTGCGCACTTCAATCTGCGTACTCGATGTATATGCCAGTTTGCTGTTCGTTTTGAGGGTACTGGGTTTTTTTCTTCTTCTTTTCCTAGACCTGGAGCATTTGAGAGTAGGAGCTGAGTGGTATTGATTGAAATCTTTTTATGGTGACATTCTTGGCAGCTAGAACCTGTGTTTAGAAAGGATACAGTAGATCATGGCCAGATTACCTGATGACTGCTTCCCAGCACTGAAATGCTATTAAGTAGGAGCTGGTAAAGTCTTGCAGTAGCCTATTAATTATAATACAATATGGAGAGAAATGTCATCTTGTGTAATGTGAGAGCTATCAAGGCTGGGAATATATGGGCTTTGGAGAGACAGATTTAAAGACCTATTCCCAACATTGTTCTTAATGTCATTGGGCTCCTCCCCCTCCTTCTTTCTCATCCTAATGTAGAGGAAACTCAGGCAAATGAACTGCTGCCGTCCTCCAGACCATTCTCATTTTTCTTGTGCTTGGTGCAATCAAAGGAGTTTGTGCAGGAGAAAAATGGGGAGATGCTGGAGGGCATCACTTCTATTCCATATGGCTGATTCTCTGCAGCTATGAAGGTTGACTTAGGAGGCGGCCGGCTATGTTCTGCATCAGGATGTGCTTGGAAATTCAGAAAAGGGGGGGTTGCTTTTACAGCATGTCACCCCCCAAAAATGTGGTTGTGATTTCTGCTGGGCAGCAAAGGTCTTCTAAGAATGATGTGCAAAGGGAAGGGTGCTGGGCCTGAAGGTCACTAGGCTTGCATGGGCCTCCAGAAGACACGTGCCTGAACCAGAGAAAAGGGTTGCTGGCAATCCCTTTCAGTCTCTGGGGGACAACACTCCATTCTCCCCTCTGGGGTCAGTGGAAAGAACATGGGCTATGGTTTCTTGGAATAGTTAGCACTGGGGAAAAAGTGTTAAAAAATTCTGCATGTGTTTGGGAAAGCACCAGAATATGGGAAAGGCAGAGAATCTCTTGTGTATCCACAAATAAGCTGGCTGCAATTATATCTGCAGCTTGTTAGTGTGCACTTTTTTTTCACTGATACCTCCTGTAGTGTATATTCTGTAGATGTTTAAAAGATCAGACAGGGAGGCTCAGTGGTTTTGTAGCTGGCTTCAGTCAAGCCCAACTTCTTGTTCCAATGGTAGCACATGAGATCTGTATGTGAGCACTGCCATGTCCTGGTATCACAGAAAGAGGAAACTGGGGAGGCGGAGGGGAGATACTGGTTTAGGTATCTTCCAAAAAATGCATTTTTTTTGTAGAGCAAGAAGCTGGGGGGTTGCATTAATTTTTATTATCAATGTCCTTTTCTGAACACTCCCTGAAGATTTTCATCCTAGAGCTAGGGAAAGGAGGAAGATTAAATTCTAGTTCAAGTTTTTAAGAAAGTTTTGGACTAGCATTTATTTTAGTATTTACTTCCTAATGAAAATTATTGGAGGGGTTTATATAAATCAGTTTGCCCCTACACGGAAATGTGCAGATTTCTAAGAAAAGCTCCTGAGTTTTGTCGAGTTCATTAGTCATTCACAGTGTACTAGGAATTTCAGTAGACAATCCTTGGCCTGCGGATCCATTTGTTCTAAGTATTTGGTGTTGGAAATCGAACCTGGCTGATTTTTATTAGACTCTCTTGAAATTCTTGGAATCAGGTTTCCAGTTAAAAACATGCACTTGCAAATTTAGAATTGGCTTCCTGTGAACATTCCCCATTTTCATTAAAAAAAAGGCCATTTCTGCACACATCCCTGCCCGTAAACCCTTTCACTTCTTTTTACATCAAAAATGGCAAGAGACTGAATCAATTTGAAGTATTACAAGCCTATTAAATGAAGTAGAAGTGTGACTGCTTATTCTGCTCTTGGTATGATCCATATTCTTGGAGCAAAGGGCATTATCTATATATCTGCTGTTATGGCCAATGAATTTTACAGCCACCTCTCTTTGCAATCAGTTAGGAGTGCACATCAAAATATATAGCATTTTTCAGTAAAGCCAGCTCTTTACTCAGTAACTTATGGGATTAAAACAATTTTATTCTCCTTAAAAAGTACTTCCATCTATGATGTGATGTGAAAGGTGTCCAGGCATTAACCTCTATTGGTCTGTATTAGAGAGAAAGAATCTAAATTTGTTAATTGGCCTGATTTTTTTAGTGGTAGTAGTTTCTACAGTGTGAGGACACGGCTCACAAAATAGCCATGTGGAACTAACGTATATTTAGTAAAACGTGAAGAAATTCTCAATTTTAAGAGTTTCCAAATTTCTTTCTGTTTACAAGGGTATTCCTAAATTGGGGCTGTCAGGCAGAAGAGGAGGCCAGGAATTAAACCAGACCCTTCCAAACTGGCCTTTAATAGGACATTATTACTGCTGTCTAGGTCCTGAGCTGGCTTTTTCATATTTGAAAAAAAGCCCCATTGAAAGAAGCCAGACAACAGACGCTCCTTCCTCCAGAAAGAAACTTTGGAGATAATTTAGGGAAAGGTGCTTATTTCAGCCAGGGACAGGAGCCGCAGTAAATACAGTTCCTTTGCTAGATAATATTCCTTTCCTTAGCTCTCACTGTGTATTATAATGTAATGAGGAAGGAGAAGGGAGGCTGCACTGATACCTGAGTCGCCTGAACTCAGTGTGGGATTTTAGGAAAAGTGTGATGAAATTGGCTTTGACACTAGAAATTTGCATCTTAGCTTGGCTTAGTATAATTTAAAAACAAAAATGGATGATAGTAACGGCCTGCAGTCTAGGGCAGCTGGGGATTTTGAGAAAGTATATTTATATATATGGTATTGTATAATTAGATATATGCTTTATTGTATATGTGCCTTTTTCAAATGCATTTTGGAAGTTCGTGATGTCATTCATGATATCCTACCATACCCTTTCAGAATGCAGGACAAAAACCAACCCAAAGTAAACATCTCTTCTCCTATGGCATAGTGAGGCAGATCCCTCTCCCCTTCTGCACCCTCCTTGGCAGCTTGACCCAGAGAGAGGACTGTCTTTCTTAGTACTTTGCCGTGAGATTTCCTGGAGTCAGCTGGTGTTTAGGAGTGGGAAGGGCTGAAAATTACCCTAGCAAAGTGCATTCCAGCTATCCAGCCAGAGCTGGTCTTGGAGCTGGTCCCAACCAACACCGTGTCCCCAGAGCGGCGCCGAGACTCGCTGCAAAAGCCCCCAGCTGCACAGTGCCCCACAGAGTGCCAGGTCAGCCATCTCCTGTTTTCTTCCCCTCCACAGCTTTAAGTAAAGCACGCTTAAAAAGGGACTTCGCTGTGCTTTCACGTTCCCATTGAGGAATGGAAGCAGACTTTAAGCACCTGCCACTTGCTCCAACCTGGAAAAAGAAATCCAGCAAGAACAAAAGTCCTTTGGAAATGGTTTGAAAGTTTGACTGTCACGCTGCTGCCACCCTAGTAATTGACGTAGAGATGAGAGAAGCCCATCTGTAGAAGATGTTATGGGGGTTTATTAGCTGTAATGCTTTGGTGAAAAGTGCAGTGTTGTTTCGGTACTTTCCTGGCAGGTTGGTGACCTAGTTTCAGATCTACTTATTTACCCCACACAGGTGCAGCAACTAAGCATGCCGGCACGGGCACGAGGTGAAACCTGCTGGCAGGGGAGGTGACTAGGCCACCACGCTTTCGGTCAGACCCCGAGCTCAGCAGCAGCCTGGTGCCAGCTCCTTGGCACCTCTCTGCTGGGGTTTGGGCCCACGGCAGTCACAGAGAGTATGTGGGAGGAGGAATTAGGTAGAAAAGAGGCAGAATTTGCTTCATAGTAATATATTCCCTTTTATCCCATTAAGAGTTGTCCTGAAGTATAGGCCAAGGAGAACATCACTGGTTTCTAATTTAGCCTCCTACAGCCATGCCTGGAAGTGTGTGATTTCTGTCCTTCTCCACTGAGGCTCTCGAAGGAATAGAGGACAGTCAGGAGGAGGTGGTGTGCTGATGTTTTGCCGTGCTGCATGCTTCACGGGCCAAGATAACAATAAAACTGGTATCTGTTTAAATCACCTAGCTTTTCAGTTGATCATGCAGACAAGCATTCCCAGTTCCTGTTCGCTTCCAGCATTCGGAAAGGTGGTTATCAGTATGCGACGTGGATCCTCATTTGGGAGGATAACTGCCCATGCTCTCTCCTTCTGTAAAAAATTTTCCTTTACATACAAATCATGGGACCTAATTAATTAGTGGACAGAAATTACCGTTTCAACAAAGACTTACATTGCTGTAGTAAAACCTAATATTATTTACAGTTGCAAAAAAAAAAACAAAACTGTGATGTATTTACTAGCAGTACATGAAGTATTTTAACAGAGTGAATGATGAAAAAGTTAATCAGATCATGTCTTGAGAGGGACTCGTATGATGTGTACTGTGTTGGGAGAAATGGAGCAGCATGACCCAAAGCTTGGGCTGATGCTTCCTTCCTGCAGCAGGTATTGATTTAGACAACTGCACTGCAGCCCGAGAAAACATTTGAGCACATGATTAGCCTCCTGCCATCCCTTCGATTAGATCTGGAAGTGCACAGGAGCTTTGCAGTTAACTATGTGCTTAATAATTACCATTATTCGTGAGATCCGGGCCTTATTTGCTAATTGGTGCAGCACAGCAGCTCTTGTTAGGTCTCAGTCGTCAGCACTCAGTGGCGGGGCTCTGTGGTGAAGATGCGTTTGCTTACATTTGTGTAGTAGCCTTAATCCCTCGCAGTCGGCGGTACGTGAATACTGGTAGCCTCTAGTCTGTATTATCAATCACGGATAAAATATGGATGCCTCCTGCAAGGCGTAGTGGAGAGCATGACTCCATTATTGGCACAATGAGGCCAGTTTGCAGTAAATCGGGCCATTTAGTTTTACCTCAAGTGACACCGAATAAGAAAAGCTTCTTGAAGGGGTAGAGGTCACTGAATCCCCTACTATGCACTTACTGGGATTTGACATTGCTTACTGGAAATGGACGTTCGTTCCTGAACACACTGTAACAAGGGAAGGACTTTTGGTTATTTTTGTAATTGTTCAGATTCTGAAACTGTGATCAATTATTTGACGAATTGTCAAGTGTCCTCAGAGCTTGAACATGTTCACTTCCTCTGCCATGTAGCAGTCTCCTCTGGCTTTCAGTGGTTTTCTCCTTTTCTCTCCCCCTTTTCCTTCTCTGAGCTTTAAGTCTGGGCCTGCTCTTATCTCCTGTAGCTTTGGGCTGTCTAGGGTTTGGGGAGTTGTTTTTTGGGGGTTTTTTTGTTCATTGGCTGTACAGTCTGTTTACATATTTTTGTACTCAAGTGTAGTTTTCTATTAAAAACAGGAAAAAGAAAAAAAGATAATTGATTCGAGAAAAAAAAAATTAAGGTACGTACTCTTTGTAACACTTTAAAGATCTAGGGTACCTTCCGAGATGACTCCACAGTGATGTAATTATAATACTGTATATTTGCCTTCCTTTTTAGTTGGTTTTATTTTCTGGTTGTATTTTTTTTTCCTAAAATGTATATCTTTTTATGAGAAACTGGAAACTTTTAATGCAAATGTTTAGAAAGATTTAAAATTGTAAAGTAAAAAAAGTCATATAATTTTTTTTCCTGTTGGAAGAAAACGCTTTAAAAAAAGTTTTACTACTGTTGTATTCCAGGGTGAGGGTTACCAACCCCAGATTTGCTTCTTATGCTTCATTCTTGGATCCTGTTTTCTAAACGTGCTCATTGGAGACATGGATGATTTGCTTATATTCGTTTAAAAAAAAAAATCACCAACAAAACCACCTTTTTGGGTTATTTTTCTGTTCAAGTGCAATACTTTCCCTGATGTCTTATTAATGTACAATGGTTTCTTTTTTTTTCCCCAGTCCACACAAATCAGTGAAACAAAATGCTCTGTCTTAAATACACACTGACAAAAGGTGAGAAACTGTAAGTTAAGGCTGAAGCCCATACCTTAACTCCTGCTTTTATTTGACATTGAAATACATCCAGTGTATGAATTAAGGACATACCTGTTCTTGCCTCTTCCTTCCTTTTCTAATTGCAGCTTTCTTTTTAAGAAAAGCACTTAATATTGATGTTTATTAAAAATAACAACAACAACAAAAAAAAAAGATCTTTTGGCCTGATCGAAAACCCACTCAGTGGAAACTCTTGTTGACTTTGATGATGGATTTTGGATTAGGGCTAATCTCTTAGCTAGGGCAAAACTGCCATTTACTCTAATGGGAGAGATTTGCCTGCATAAGAATTACAGGACTCATGTCCTTTATCTACCTGAGAGACCAGAAAAGCTTCTTTAGAGTTGTCCTTGTCTTATATAAGTTTAGATGGGACTTGTTTTACATATCATACATATTTATATATAGTGTATTTTTAATGCCTTTTTTTTTCCCCCCAGTAGACTGAAGCCGCTGTTCTGTAAATATGTATTTAGGTATGTAATAAAAAAAATCCCATTGAGATTTCTTTGAAAGGCAGTTACTGCGCATGCACAGTAGCCACTTTTGTCTTTTAAATTTGTATTTAAGATATTTCTTTTTAGTAACAACAGAGGTGAGAAGACTGTATCCTGTTCTGATTGATTGCCAAAATTATTTCCCAGACTCTTGTGTTTGAGTTCAAGAAGAAAAATGCATTCAGTGGGTGACTGTTGCGGTTGCCCATGGGTTCACACTCCTAGGGCTGAATTCTGGTAACCTCACATAGGTTGTTCAGGTCCTGCCACAAAAAGGGACCTCACTGCAGCAGTGGGATCATAGCAAAGCACACACCATTTTGTGAGCGTAATTTCAGGCTATGGGGTCTGACCCATTTGTCCCGGCATCTTCCCTGACTCACACAGAGTTGCACTCTGCCCGCTTCAGTGCTGTTTTCCTGAAGCAAGCCGAGTGACTAATCTGGCAAATGACCACTTTTCTCCCAGGTACGATTTTTTAGTTCTGTGACAGGTGTTCTGAGCTCAAATTGAGGAATCTTTTAAACTATAAAAATTAAATTAAAAAAAAAAAAAAAGAAAATCAGAGTTTATTCCAAAAGCCAGTGAAGACATCGGGAATTGTCCCATTGCTTTATGTGGTCATTGGAACATGCTCTTATAAAAGGAGTCCAGAAATGATCACTATGACAGTGGTGCATGTGAGCAACCCTAATATAAACCTGTATCCCCCTGCTAAAAGAGTTTTGCCACTATAGACTGAACTATGGGACTTTTTTTTTTTCCTTCTTAGTATACATGCATACATATGGTTCCACATCTGTATGTGTGTACTCTGTACATGTGTGAGTGTTGTACAGCCATGTGAGAGTGTGAGTCTGTATGTGTGTACAAATAAAAGAAGCTGCAGAAACTTTGTAATACTTTGTGAAAAGGATTATATTATAAAGGTTTGTACTGTCTTGAGTGCACAGCTACTGGAATAAATGTAGGGAATCTCAGGAACAAGCATATAATTTGTCCAAGAATTATTTCTTCTCAGAAGTGTAAGTGCAGTTTTTAATTCTGTATATTATTTAATATTTTACCAATAAAAATAAACTTCTGACATGAAAGGGTTTTCCATTCAAGCTTTCTGGAAACATTCGTGTATGCATACTTTTTTCTTTCTTGCAGCAGGAAACACGCATGGCAATTTGGCACCTCAAAGGAATCGCATTTCTACCTGATAACAAATCCTATTAATTAACTAGACAGACTGAATGCGTTATGAGTATGGGTTATGAGACTGGCGAATTGGGCATGGATCCACTTTTAATAGTCATTGAAGCTAATGACATTCTTTTCATCAGCTTCAGCATGAAGTTAGAGAAGTATTCCTATGTATGTAATATCATACCATGTAAAATGGTGGCATCGGCCACCTGCCACTTGGTCTACCATGTTTTTGAAATGAGTTAGTGGCCCAAGGTCCAACTTTTTCTGGAAAGCACTTGGACGACATAAACAATTCCACTGAACCCTCCCCTCAGCATGCGTTTTTGGCTGAGTTCCCCTCTGTCGTACCCAGAGATGATCTTCCCTGTAGGGATTTATTGGGTAGTTCACATCACCTAACTTGTTCTTTCTTTCGTAACACAGCTACCCATCTGGTAGCGTTCATGGTACAAACTCTTCAGAATAAAAGGAAGATCTCATGAAGCTTTGTAAGTTGTTTGTTGTTTGTTTTGAGAATCTCTTGTAAATTCTTGGTTAAAGATTAACCAGCCTCTCCCCATAATAAAAGTGTTCATTATTGACGTGAGAATGGAAACTCCTTAAGATATCACCTGAATAAAACTTAATCTTCTTTTAAGTCATGTTTGATGTATGTTGTCTCTGAGGAATGCTTCTGTCCAATGAGTAGAATTTCCCCTGTTTTCCTTCGCTCAGGAATCCCAGATTACTGGTTTTGCTTCAAAAAGACCCAAGATTCACCTAATGGGACAGTCCAAATATTTAATGCATAGAGGAAAAATCACATTGTGCCATTGTAAGACGGAAACGACTGGCTTGACCTACTTAAAGTCCTGTCCCAAAACTTACCGGAGATGGTGATGCTCTTTTCATTGACATCAGATAAGGGTCTGAGGAGACGAGGGGAGAGCTCATAGGCAGAAACTAAACAACTGATAATTATTAAGGCTGCTGAGTCATTTGCAGGAGTGAGATTCTGTGCATGGCCTCATGCTATTAAGGAAGAGAGTCTTAGAAATCTGGCCATGATTCAGGGCCAGTGCGGTGTTTGTTCTTGTTGAAGTGTCTGGGTGAGAGTCACACCATTGTGTACCATCGCCTTTTTCGCTAGATCACCCTGTCAGCAGCTGCAAGCAAAGGGCAGGTTGACCTCACCCATTCAACTTTATCTAGGCAACAGGGAATCGTGTCTAATCCTTCCCCTGCATCACTTTTGCTGGGAAACTCTTGCTCTTGAAAATAGCTCTTTCCTGCCTTATAGCAACAGAGGCTTAAAAATTACTCCAGTGACCAATGTCTGCATATGCTTGTCATCGTTGAGTCTTAATTTGGTCTACGGGAAGCAACTGGTTTCAAAATATTTCATACTTTTCTATGTTACTGGATCAAATGATGTAATCGCAGCGGGTCTTTTAAACTGCAGCATCACCCTTCATGTTGATTGACTGGATCAATCTAGTGGCCAGGTAAGTGACATGTATCTGACCTGCCTGTCCAGCGCTTTGGCATTAAGCTGAAATTCCCCTTGTCACCAACAGGCAGTGACAGCACAAGTGAATTCTGAGCAGTGTGTTCTGACAAGTGCTGTACCAAAACCAATACAATTTTCCCAGTTACTAAAGCTTAGGTGTTGGTTCCTGGCTTGCACTTCTATAGCATTAATATTTCTATTTTTATGCAGTACTTTCAAGAATTTACTAAAGCTTCACCTGAGGGTGAATTTGTGTTTTTGAAATGTGGTGAATCAAAGTATATTTTTCTCCATCTCTTGTGCTTGAATGTCAAACCCCAGCCCTCCAATGAGTCATTTCCCACCAAGACACCACAGAGTATATAACCGAACTGTGTTAATGGGAGGCAATGGTAGGCCCTCAAAATCGCATTATGAAATTCACAATAATCGAGGGACTAAACATAAATTTTGCTTGGATTGCAGTTTGAACATGCTTGGCTTTTTTTCTTTTTAGTCAATCCTAATGCAATAAACCCAGTTTTACCCCTCTGCCCTTCAGTGCTTATTTTTGTCTCTTCTTGGTGCATCGTATAAGCATGTCATAATTTCCAGCATGCAATTATCAGTGTTTATTTTTTTTCACAGCTGAGTACCTTAGGAGCTGCAATGACTTCTGGATTCAATGAAATACGAGTTGAAAGGATTACTGTGTAAGTACTCAGGTTGCTTAAAATTTAAGGCTAAGAATGAAAGCTCTTTTCAAAGGAATATACTTGTGAAGTAGCCTGTGTGTGTCCTATTAATTCCTGGTACAGAGATTAGGGATGGAGTCCCAGAATACGACATTTTCCAGGGATTTCTGTCGGTGGAGAAACAGAGCCTTTCTAATGAGACTATATAAATGCTCAATATTATCTCATTATTTTTCATTAATCCGTGCACACCAGCCCGCCTCCACATGCTGTAATTCCATGTTACCACCCATGTTCACATTAAAATAGGAACAGATTATTCAAGACTCCCACACAAATCGTGAACCTCTATCCCTTCTGATCTGTCACCAACCGTCCCTGGGACGGAGGAACCTTTCCCCTAGGCAAGAAGAAGTCTTTAACCCTGGCAACCCGGCCCTTCAGAGCTAAATGCCTATTTTTATTCCTGGCAAATGCTCCTGTGGCATGCAGTATCTGAGCCTGGATGAAACTACCCTGTCAAAACTGATTTTTAACAGAAAATTGCTTTTCAATGAACCCATTCTCTATGGAAAGTGTCTGCTTTTCATAGATTTGGGAGGATTTGGGGATTTTTTTTCTCAATAAGAAAGCCTGAAACCCTAAACCCTCAGAAGGTTTCTGGGTTATTTTGTTTGGTTTCAAGAGGAAATACTTTCCTGTCCTCAACTCCTGTTTTCATATCAGTTCAAATAATGTCAAGATACTATTTGCTGCTCTTTCCCATTATTTTTGTTACTTTTCCTGTTTCAGGCTGCCTGTGTGTAGTTTATAGGGCGTGGTGAGGAATGTAAATTATTATTTTCATGTAGGTGTGGTAGCTATTCAGTTGTAAATCCTGTTTTCAATCCTTCTGACTATTTTATTTGTGATCTGTAATATTGATCTGTCTTCAGTGCAGAGAACGCTGCAATCTATCAGGAGCAGGGACTTTTACTCCTTGCTAAAATAAAGCATTCAAAGCACTCCCAGAAATCTCTGAGATGGAAAAAAAGAGATCTTGCTTGAAGCTTTTCTCTTTTTTTTTTTTTTCTTTGGCTCTTTGAAATGTGTAGAGGAATTTTTTTCTGTGGTTGATTTGTTTTTATCAGTTACTTGCAAAATCTGACCGGCCTCCCTTTTCAAATTCATCTCCTATGGTAGCCTGCCACTGGCTGTCTCTTGATAACTGACTTTAAAAAAACAAGTTTAAAGGTTTGCCTCTGAATGAATTCATGATGGTGAAGAAACAGGACTAATCTATAAAAGAGAGCTCTGCGGTTGCCGTTGGACTCGAGTGAAGTTGTCAAGCTGTTTTCAGTTCCACGCAAGCCGTAGCAGACATGCCTGAAACACAGCTGTATTTTCACACAAGCTGTGAAGAGGCATTTTGGCAGCCTGCTGTCAGCAGTACCGCAGATGCTCTGGCTCTCCAAAACTCTTTTCTGAACCAGTCCCATCTTAGGAAGGATGAGCTGCTGTATGAGGCCTGAGGGGTTACATCGCCTATAGGACCTCAGCTGCTACAGATCTACATGGCCTGAGCAGCCTTACTGGAGCTACACTGAGTTACCCAGTTTTCCTGTGAGATGTGAGTGCTCCTCTGAGCTCTCTGGGCTGTTGTGCGTGCTCTTACACATATGCTCTCATCTGTGCATATCTTCTCGTCTGTACCTGTTCCAGTGATAGCCATTATAACCACCAAAATGGGTGATTTTGAGACAGTATCTGCCTGTGTTAGTGCAACTTGATGTCTAGTTGTCAGTTCAGTCTATATCTCATTTATGGACAAATCCAGACATCTAGGAGTACAGTCACTGCAGATTTTTCTTTTACTTTTTTTTTTTTTTTGATGCTTAGCTTGAGGCACATAGAGTCCTTGTGCCTGAGATTGTGGCTAGTATCAGTCATTGGTCTCCATGAAAACTAAAGTTTAGGTGTTGCATGCTGCATACTCAAAACTGATGGCCATGCTTGACTGTTTTGGCCAGCATACTATGAAAAGTGTGGAATATAGCTGCCCTTGAATACCTCTGTATATTGTTATCTATCAGAGAGATGTTTCGATGGCTGACCTGAAAACAACCCAAGTCCTACCAGCTTGAAAAGCTTCTCCTTTTACTGAAGTGGCAGAAATGTGTACTGTTTGGGTGAAGGTTGCATTTCCCGAGCAGTGAATGCACGGTTTGGATGCCTGCAGTACATACTGAGTGTTACGCTGCTGCTGTGTGGCCACGATGAGGCATTTAAAGTGCTTTTTCTTGGGAGTTCTTTTTAAAAAATTAATTTCTTCAGTCAAATGTTCTCTTTATTTGCCTTCAACTTTTCCCCTCTTTCTTCCAGTAAGAAAACAGAAGTTCTCAGTAGATACTAGAACACAGCAAGGTTTAAATCAATCCAGGTTGATATTGATTATTTGCATTATGTTAGTTCTTCTTCTTCTTCTTCTGGGAAAGGCTGTAGATGTTGTCTGCCTGGACTTCAGTAAAGCCTTTGACACCATTTCCCACAGCATTCTCCTGGAGAAACTGGCTGCTTATGGCTTGGACGAGTGTACTCTCTGCTGGGTAAAAAACTGGCTGGATGGCCGGGCCCAAAGAGTTGTGGTGAATGGAGTTAAATCCAGTTGGCGGCCAGTCACAGGTGGTGTTCCCCAGGGCTCAGCACTGGGGCCAGTTCTGTTTAATATCTTTATCAACGATCTGGACAAGGGGATCGAGTGCACCCTCAGTAAGTTTGCAGATGACACCAAGTTGGACAGGAGTGTTGATCTGCTGGAGAGTAGGAAGACTCTACAGAGGGATCTGGACAGGCTGGATTGATGGGCCAAGGCCAACTGTATGAGGTTCAACAAGGCTCAGTGCCAGGTCCCGCACTTGGGTCACAACAACCCCATGCAATGCTACAGGCTTGGGGAAGAGTGGCTGGAAAACTGCCCAGCAGAGAAGGACCTGGGGGTGTTGGTTGACAACCAGCTGACTATGAGCTGGCAGTGTGCCCAGGTGGCCAAGAAGGCCAATAGCATCCTGGCTTGTATCAGGAATAGTGTGGCCAGCAGGACCAGGGAAGTGATCATACCCCTGTACTTGGCACTGGTGAGGCCGCAGCTCGAATACTGTGTTCAGTTTTGGGCCCCTCACTACAAGAAATGTCCAAAGCAGGGCAATGAAGCTGGTGAAGGGTCTGGAGCACAAGTCTTATGAGGAGCAGCTGAGGGAACTGGGGTTGTTTAGCCTGGAGAAGAGGAGGCTGAGGGGAGACCTTATTGCTCTCTACAACTACCTGAAAGGAGGTTGTAGAGAGGTGGGGGTCAGTCTCTTCTCCCAAGTAACAAGCGATAGGACAAGAGGAAATAGCCTCAAGTTGTGCCAGGGGAGGTTTAGGTTGGATATTAGGAAAAACTTCTTCACTGAAAGGGTAGTCAGGCACTGGAACAGGCTGCCCAGGGAAGTGGTTGAGTCACCATCCCTGGAGATATTTAAAAGACATGTAGATGTGGTGCTTAGGGACATGGTTTAGTGGTGGACTTGGCAGTGCTAGGTTAACAGTTGGACTTGATGATCTTAAAGGTCTTTTCCAACCTAAATGATTCTATGATTTTATGATTCTTAGAAGTCCTTCAGAGCTAGGTGGTGTTCTAGCACAGAGCAAAAATAGGTCCTAGCTAGCACTAATGGTTTTATCATCTAATTATAAAAAGAAACCAAGCTTCTCATTTTCAGAAGTCCAAAGTTATTTTTGTAATGCTATTCTGACTCCTTTATTTGTCAAAGCATGGATACCAGACTTGGAGACAGTACTCCAGTACCTGTCTTGCTGCTTCTTCTGGGGACTATTCCCCATGTACTTATATATGGGTATCTACAGAGATATAAAGATACAGAGATACATATCCTTGTGTTCCCATAAATGGCTTTTCAGTATTTGTGGAGCCGTGAGCTGTGCTTACAATTGTGCATTGCACTTTTACCCTGTGTTTAGCTGACCTTTAAGCTTTGGCTGAATCACTGCTTTTCACAATACAACTCTTCTCCTTATAAATGTGACCAACATCACTGGTCCTTGGATGTCTGATCCGAAGCTGAGATGTGCTAAAACACGTGTTGGTCAAATGAGTCCAGCTACCCAAGAGATCCGGATGGCTTTGGATAACTGACATCCTAATCTTTATCGTGCTGTCACAGATCTGCTTCATCTGTGGACGTTACCGGCTCTATTTCTCTGGCTTTTTGGTTAGATCTTTTGATAAGATATTAAATGATCTGGGTTGAAAACAGATCTACATGGGACCTTGCTAGAAATGCTGCAGCTGGATGATGCCTTATTCGCAGTTCCTATTGAAAACTCTCCTGTACGTAGATAGGCTGTGATCCATTTAATATGTCAGCATTGATTTTTTGTTTTCTCCAGAGAGGGGAAAAGTGATAACAGTATCGATAGGATACCATTTTTATGCTGGTCATATCTGCTGGAATGGAAGTTTTTAAGATTAAGCTGGTGTGATACACCCTGTACAAGACACTTCAGCTGCTCTTAGGAGACAGCTTTATGTAACAGATGAAAGGTGAAGGACTTTCTGTGTTTGGTATAGACTTGGTTATAAAAGAAAACTTAAGTTCTTAAGGAAGGAATGGTTTTGAAGATAACATCACTAGCCAGTTCATTCAGCTTCATATGAAATTGCCAATTTTTTAGTGACTCCCGTCCTGCCAAATTCAGATGACCGCAACACTGGCCACATACTTCACTTCATCCTATGTATTGCTGTGTTGCTGAGACTTCTTTGAGACCCAGGCTGTTAATAGGGAAGCCTTTGCTATTATTTCAGGCTGATCTGTGCAAGCCTAAACTAGGCCGAATAAACCGTGGATAACCTCTGATGCAATTTTATCTTTAGTCATTTGCCCCATTCTGCTACCAAGCTTACACACTGCCAGAATCCCTAATTGAAGTTTCTTTTCAGGGGAAAATGGTGGCAGAATAAGCCAAACAGTGATTTTATAGCACAGTAGTTCTTCCGCTCTAATTCGTCATTCTTAGAGCCTTTGCACCACTTGGCTTATCCCATTCCGCACTGGACCAAAAAGAGGGTTTAGTGCAAAGCAGCATGTATCTGTCTCAGAAGGTGTTTAGGCAGGGGTATTCCACAACAGCTATTTTGGGCTATTTCCCCACATAAAGAAGCTCTAATGCTTATCTCGATGGAACAAAAGTCAGGCCTGTTCTTCTAGATAAAATGTTTTCCCCTCCAACTGCCTGATGGCTTATCTCTGGTCTTGCAGCATCACTTGTAACCCTTCTCCTGACCCACTTAACTTTCTGCTTTTAGCAGAGCTGGGGTGGGGGTAGGGAGCCTTGATTCATGAATAATATTCGCTTTCTTTTAATGTGAAAACTCTTCAAGTGCTCCACGCTCACATAATTAGGAGAGAAATCTCTATTCTTAATCAGCTGATAAATTATCTATGGGCAGAGCTTTAAGAATGTATTTCTGGTGTGTTTCGTTCTTAAAAATTATTGGGGTTTAACCATTTTTAAGAATCTCCTAACAAAGAAAAGAACTTTAATAATATTATTTGACACTTATCACCTTGTTTTCTTTGCCTGCCTGAAAAACAAAACAAAACTGTGTTCTCTCTTTTGCATATCTAGAGCAATTTCTATGAAATCAATATTTTAGCAAGCATAGCAATCTATTAGTGCTCGCCTTTTGAGCCTCAAAAAAATAGATATGGACCGAATACAGGTAGTCAAGGCAGTGAATACGTTGTCTCCTAAACTTCAGTCTCAGCCCACCGGCAGGTACAGGCAACACAAGCTTGTTTGTTAATCTATTTGGAATTAGGCTGGTACTTTTAAGCCATTTCCTCATGAATTATTAGCTATCAAAATGTTTTTATCAGCTGGAGCTGACTGGTGTTAGTTTCTTGGAGAGCCGCCGCATATGTAGTTAAGCAGAATTCAGTCCGGTTTCCTATCTGAATGTTAATTTTGATGAATGCCTCTGTTCTACACAGCGTGGCAGGGACTGCTCAGAAAATGCTCTTCTCCCTGAATCTGTATGCAAACAAATCCAGCAGTGTGATAGAGAAGATCCTGTTCATGTGTTGCCACTGGATGATCTGGAAAAACAAGGAAGGATAAAAATTCTGGCAGGTTTGAGTAAGATTATTAAATGGTGGGACTCTGGACCCTCCAGGATAGACTGCTGGGAGGAAGCCATGAACACTGCAGTTGAAGAATCATTATGAAGTGGGACTAACATAAGGGTTTTTCCCTTCCTCCCCAAACCAGTTTAAGGGACTGGTTGAAGGGCTGCCAAGGTGCAGATGACAAGATGCTTAGTTGACTTTATAGCTTCAGCTCCAAGGAGAGGAAAGAAGAGATGTAATCATGTGCACATCCAACTTGTAAGGGTCGTCGCCAGGTTCTGCTTTTTGGAAATGGCAAAACAAGCGAGCAAATCAGTTAATGAATATCTTCACATGGCACACAGCCTTTCGCATTCTTGCATTTACTTTCATTGCTTCCATTAGTCGTATGAAGTGTCACTGTTGCTTCCCAAGGACAATTTCACCACGTCACCTTTGATTTTATTTTTTTTTCCATGCATTCATTCATAGGTGGAGAGGAAGAATGAAACCTGCTTTACTTAGCCACTGTGGAGCTATGATTTCATTATGCTGGCATATTGAATTGTAGCCATGTGTCACGGATCTTTTGCTTGTCACCTCCAATGTTCTTACTATTGCCTGTCACTTTAAAACTAATTCATTGCTAATCACTTACTCCGCCCAGATGATGGCCATATTCTTCTACTCACAAGGCACTACCTGATGCTTCATTTGGGGAGGATGGAGAGAGGGAGAAACAAAACTCAACAATTGTGCTGTGAACCAATATAATTAATATATCCCATATGTGACATCTAATTTAAAGAGTATTAATAATGTAGCTAGCTCTTTGGTCAGAGCATTGCTTTTCCAGATATTGCAATGTAATTTTGTCTACACAAGGGAGTAGAAAGAGGAAAGGAGTCAATTCTTCCTTTCTGAGTTTGTACGGGATCTGGCACTCCCAGCTCTTGGTGGATGATTGGAGTGATTTGGCATTAACACCATGTGAATCATTTTAAAGAGTAACCATCTTCTCTGTGCCATTGCCAAAGTTGCTTTTGGTAGCTGTGCTCTGAGTCAGGCTGGAGTTTTCTGAATCACAGAATGGCTGAGGTTGGCAGGGACCTCCGAAGACCATCTGGTCCACACTCCCTGATCAAGCAGGGTCACCTAGAGCAGGTTGCCCAGGGTTGTGCCCGGCTGGATCTTGAGTATCTCCAAGCATGGAGTCTCTGCAACCTCTCTGGGCAACCTGTGCCAGTGTTTGACCACCCTCACAGTAAAAATGTGTTTTTCTTGTGCAAAGATCACGGCAGCGTTAGGAAACAGGATGCTCGCGTGGAGCAAGGCGGGTTGTTGCACACGCCAGACGGATAAGATCAGGGCAGAGCTCCTGTTTCGGTTGGCGCCAGTTGCTGGGCTCCGCTCCCTGCTTGCAGCATGTGTAGTGACGGGGAGCTGCCTTATCTGCCGGCCCTGAGCAAGGAAGCCTCAAACCACAGCTGGGAACATTTTGAAACAGATTTTTGTCACCCCAGAGGAAACATCATAGGGGAATAACAGGCCCTTGTAGCTGTAAACCAGCGATGACAAGATAAAGGCACCCAACTTGTCCTTTGTACATATCTAATAGTGCAACAGCAACTAATTTTAATCCCTTTATTTCAGGGTGGGGAGGAACAGGGACATTTCTGTTTCTCAGCTCTTCTCACTGTTGTGTTTCCTATGTATAGACTTATTTTTTAATGTATATATAGATATGTAGGAGACCTGGGGGTCTGTATGCACATACAGAGAAGTAGGATGTGCTAAAATGGTGATCATTAGTGTGGAGTTTGAGGAAACACAGCCACGAAAGTTGTGTGGAGCATCTCGGGTACCACTCAGAGCCGAGAGACACAGCGCTGTAGGCTTTGCTGGACTTGGTCGATGTGTGACCTCAAGCCTAATTTACAGAAATAAATTTTGACCAAAGGCAGTACCTTTCTCTGTTTGAAGGATGCCTTATGCTTGCAGAGCAGTTCTAGAAAAACATAGATAACGGAAAATGCCCAGAGAAGGCAAATCTGGTTCAGAAAGGGTTCTTCAGAAGACAAGTTGGTTTGATCCTGACAATTGTCATCAGGTAATTGATGGCCATCACTGCTATCCTCATTAAAATAATAGACCAAGTATTAAATCTCTGTGGAGGAATGTGGGAAGGAGATCCAGAAAATCATCCACAGGTGGAATGGGTTCATATAAAAAGCTGCAGTATTCCAGATAAAATTGATCCACTCTATTTACTCCCAAATAAGCACCTGAATCAGTATAAATCAATACTAATGGAATCAATAAATGCATCTCAATTTAGTCTAGTTTAAAGTCTGTTTCAAAAGACAACCGAAGGTAGGCTCTCAGAAAGCATTTTAATACACCAATGCATGAAATACTGCTGTCAGATAAATTCAGATTATCCCAGATAACGGTATTATAACACAGAATGAAAACAGGCAGCAGAGATATAAAAGCAAAGAAACTGTTAGTGCCGATTTCTTGGGAAACATCAAAAAGGGTGACGTGAGAAGTGGTGGGGTTCAAGTCCCGGCACCAGCTAATATTTGTATTGCTGCTGTTTGCCCTACGATTCTGCAGCAGTAAGAAAGAGAACTCAGCCTCCACCAATGTCAAATAATATTATTTTATTTAACTTCTTAAATTTTATCAATAAATGAGAAGTATGTCTTGGTTTTCTTCAAAACTTAGTCATCTCTGACACACCTGGCACCACTTCTGTTTTGAAAAAGGTATCATTTCCCAAATTGTAATGACTCCTGAATTCTTTGAAACCTAATTGGGGAGTACATCAATCTGTTTTTTACAGTGTTTTCTAACGCAAATTGGTGTCAGTGCACGTTTCTGCCCAGTTTGCAATGTGTGCCACCCAAAAAAGATGAAGTTAACATGAAAGCCAACCAAAAGCTGGACTAATGAAAAGGTCAAAAATATTATTAAGCATTAAAATTCTGAGAAGTCCCTGTTGTGCAGCAGATCGTAACAAGAAGAGGAAACAGCACAGCGTGAGCGATCTCTCATGATAAAGATCTGGTGAGCAGAGAAGAGCGGAGGAAGTGGAGCACATGTGATGATTCCTGTTACAGGACGTGGCCGTCCTCCTCCTCATCAGGTGGTCTGCTCAGGGCTTTGGCTGAAATATGTTGGAATTTGGTTAAGCTCAGAATGAATTTTACCTTTTTGCTTTTTTCAGAACCTTTGATTTTATAGTTACAGAAAAGCATCTGAGGCTAAAGGTGTCCGATCCCAATAAAGCATCCTCTTCTCCTCTGGCCCCCAGTGCACACTGGACCTGACCTGCAAGGAGTTGGTGCCACATCTCTCCAGGATCACCATCTCTGTAACGTGCCTCGTGTGTGACTCAGACACCTATTTTCTGAGACCTGGGATGGGACTACTAGCACTGTCCCATTTTGGCACCAAACAGATTGGTACCCAATTACCAGGGCTGGTGACAAGTAGGGCTACAAAGACTCTGCTTAAGCTCTTCTTGTGAAAAACTTTAAAGGTTTTAAAGCCCCTGTCGTTATTGTAAGGCTTGAGCAGGTTTGCAATATTTAGAAACATCATCTAAGGGATGGGCAAAAGTTTGTTAAATGACCTCAAATATAGAGAAATAAATTATTATTACTGTCACTCAGTACAATCTGCTGTGTGCCTCCACCATGGAGGCTTGGTTTTTGTGTCACTTAATGATTAGCCTCTGCTTTTACCTGCAGGCAAACCTGATGGACAAGGCAAGGGTGATAGAGATCCACCCATGTCCATCTGTACTGTAGCTGTAGTTCATCTGGTAACATAGAGATGCTGAGTCTCAGAGGATGGATTGAGAGAGTACGACTTCTGAGGGTACCATCCTCTTCAGATACTCTGCCTCAGACTGTACCTGAGCTCGGCTCTGCGAGTGAGTGGGTAGCTGAATCTCCTCCTCCGATGGGCACACTGGCCCAATTACAAGCAGGATGGTCTTCCCTTTGCCAGCAGATGTTGCTATTGGAGTTTTGCAGCCCTGCTGAATTGCAAAGCAGTAGTGGGGGCATTGGAGTTTCTCCCCCCGCCCCGCCATGTAAGCACAAGAAAGTGAATTGAGGAGAGGAGGAAAACAGTCAAATTTCACAAAGCTCACCAAACAGGCATGGGTGATGAATAGCTGAGGGTTGCTCATGGCGGACTGGGTGGGGTTTGCTAATTCACCCATGCATCCAGTTTCACTGAGGGGTGAGAAGAGATGATGGCGTGGCAATATGTCATGAAAGGCATTGGGGAAAGCAAGGAGTGAGGGGAAAAACCCGCTCTGTGCCCGAAGAGGAGCAGAATCACCTCATCTATTGCATCTGGAAAATGCTGGTATATGCATAGAGATGCAGGCACCAGCCAGGAACCCATGTTGGTTTAGGGGAGTTTTTGACATGAATAAGGTCATTCTAAAACTTGATTGACAAAAAAATAAAAGCTGAAAAAAGTGACTCCACTACCTCCCCTCCCCAAACAAGTTTTTATCTAGCTCAAATAATAAGTTAGAAGCACAGAAATGTAGGGCTGAAATGGACTGTAGGAGACCAAACAGCCTAACACCACCATACAGAGACAAGAACAAGTTTAACTCTCGCGGTAAAAGAATTAAATCAGGTTAATATTTATTCAAACCTTTGTGCAGTCTGTCTGTAGGGGAGATTTACTGTGCAAGGGGGACGAGGCCCATCTTCACCCTGTACCTGCTCAGCCCACCTTCGCAGGTGGAGACAGTAAATCCTGGCAGCATGTTGTTGATCTCCTCAGTACCCTGAAGGGTGCTCTGGTCCCGTGGTTTCCGTTTCCCCATCACAGCCCAGCAAGCATCGCTGCTGCAGGGCAAGAGGGGCGAAATCACCCGCCTGGTCCTTGGGAGAGGTTTGTGTTAGAGCCGGGATGCACAAGGGTTGGGATAACAGAAATGGGTACTTTCAGGTGCCGTCTTGCTAATTATTCAGCACTCATCAAAATAACTAGAAAAATAATTTTGCAAATTGTATCAGAATAGTTTGTGGATGGCTTGAACTGGCACTTTATTCTGCGGGGACTGAAACACGCAGCTTTTTTAAAGGCCTGCACTTTTTAAAAATGTTGACATAAGGGGGTTTTTTCATTTCTTTCTTCCCTTCCCATTCACCACGAAAGGAAAAAGAATCCGAACAAAAGCCTAATTGACGCCTGTTGTTTTGCTTCCTTCCATGCTTTTATTTCTCCTTGTTGCTTGCTACCTAGTGTTTTCCCTGCCTTCGGAGATGCTAGAGAAGGAGCAAAATGGGAAATGAAACTCTGGCGATGCAATATTTTCCAGACATATCTATATTTTGCTCTGTGGAGCTGAAAAGGAAAAATTCAAATCCAACCCTGCTGAAAAGGAAAAATTCAAATCCAACCCTGAGATGTTTCAATTTCAGGCCTACAAATAATATTCTAATCCTCTTGCAAGCACTTTAGGACAGAAACTGTCTTATTATGGGTATAGATAGCAAAGAAACCATCCTTTTCTGATCATACCATGGGAACCTCTTTCTTACATTACGCTGTCCTATCAGGCATGCAGCTGGTTTGAAGATCCATGTGATTTGTCTTCTAAAAAAAAAAAAAAATCTTTCAAAAACAAAGAGTTTCCTTTTACCTCCTTCAGACGCCTTTCTGGCGAGGGCTGGTTTTAGGTCAAGAACCTGCCTCTGGTTTCAGGTGGCAGCTTGTCAGGCAGGATTTAATTTTAATTTTTTTTTTGCCCCATGGATGAATGATTGACCTAATTCAGGAATTCTAAAACTCTTATTATTCTCTCTGGGCATGAGAAACACACCTGTAATTTCTCACGGAATATGCTTTGTGGCAGAAAAATTGCATTCCCTCCCGCGTCGATGCGTGAAATGTATCCTTATGTAAAGAGCAGCTTAGCTCATCTGTTTATTGCTCCATCAGACTCAGCAGCCGTATGTAAACGCTTGGTGTGTTTGTTTGTGTGCCGGTGGTTAATGCTCATTAAGCGGAGAGACTAATAGCACTGCCTGGAGCCAAGCAAAGTGGAAGGCAGTTGCCTACGAATTTCCCCAGCTTGATTTGGCAAGCGTGGGCGGCACTTAACCTGCGGCACCCCTGCTGCTCCTCTTGCCAGTGTCGGCTGTGCGAGCTTGTGCCAAAGCCCGGGATGGCTTTATGAACAGCATCTCCCTGCACAAAAGGTGCTGATGACTGGGGTGGGGGATCAGTGGGCTGCTGATGTACGAGGGATAGTGATGGAGCTGTCCCAATGGTCCTGCTCCGCTTGGGTTTCCTCTGTTTTTCCAAGCTGTGGTCCCCTCTGCCATACGCTGCTCTTCCCAGGCATCCTCTGCTCCATTTTCTTCAGGCTTTGATGGCTAATTTCTCACCCAGCTTCTTCTTTAGCCCTCAGAGGGTTATCTGTGTGTGACAGCAAAGGGGTAACTAAGGCTCCTGGCTGTAGAGTGTGTCGTGTGAGAAATGTGAGCAGTAGTGTAGCGCTAAATTATGAGAAAATATCATCAGGCTGTGACAGGTCAGAGGAAGATCAGGGTGCTGATAACTCTCTGCTCTCTCCAGACAGAGGAGACAGGCCAAGGGTGAAAATCTGGCATAGCACTGAGGGCAATATGGGTTTCCTCAACCTGTTTGCATCATGTGCACTTAGAGAAAAGCCTTAATTAGGGAGAAAGATGAGAAGCACTTTGGTTTTGTTCTGAAGTTTGATTCTCAGGGATAAACAAGCCTTAGATACGCAGAACAGGTTTTTTCCCCAAAAAAATTGTACCTGTGAAGTTGGGGTGTCCTCTGAGCTGGCCCATATCTGTCAGTAAGCGTGAGAACGGCTGCAATGCAAGGTGTCCGCAGAGACAGTGCCCAGGGGATGTGCCTTATCGAGGGCATCGGATCCCAGCTCTGACAGCTATGAAATCACCTTGTCAGCTGTGCTGGGTGGATGAAATGCAGAACAGACCCTGCATGGGAGCTAATGTGTTAGGAGGTTATCAAGGAGCTGGGCTCCAAGTGGATTCACTCATTTCTAATGTTAGAATTTTATTAGAGTTGTCTTGTTTGGACTTGGCAAGATTTGAAGAAGTCTCGTCTTGTGACAGGAGTGATTGCAGGTGTGTGCGGCAAAGGCTGGGGTCTGACTTCAGACAGGCGTTTGAAGGTAAAACGTAGCGTGATGCTCTCTGCCATGGCTGGAGGCTTCCCGAGGGACGCTGGGGGACACCATGGCAGAAGAGCCTGGGGCATGGGCTGGCAGCAGGGCACCGTGTTTGTGGAGAGAGGGCTTGGGGTGCTGTGCATCACTTTGAACCCAGAGAGAGCTTTTCTCCAAGGTCCTTTCACCAAGGTTTCAGATGCTCAGGACTGGGCTGGCCACAGAGCAGGTGGATGTGGCAGGGGAGCTGGCAATACCCGCTTCTGCCTGCCCTGGAGCTCTGTCTGTGGCTGTACCGAAGAGGCCAAGCTTTGATCTAGGCATGTGCAGAAAACTACACCTGGGTAAATGTCACGCTGGTAAAAAAAAAAAAAAGCCAATTAAACAAAAGCTAATCAGTCTTGGTGGGTGTGACTGGGGATTTTGCCATATGTGGAGCACCTGGCTTTAAGTCTCTTTGGATAAAATACATCATGTTTATCTCTTGTAGAAAGGGGAAGATCTCAAGTCCATCTAGAAACACTCTGCTGGGTGGTCAAAAAATGCACAAATGAGGTCTGAGGAGGATTGTCCTCCCTGCTTATGGTTAAGCAGGTGGTTAAAACAGAGAGTGTTAATACTAGAAAAACTAGGCAGTGCTTACAGCATCCATAGGGTATTTCTCTGATAAGCTGTGGCTGGGATGTACAAAAGTGTCTAAGGGACTTGGGTACCAGAGTCTCACTCATTTTGTCTGGCTTCTCGGCCTTCTGCAAACATTAACATAATTTGTCTGGGTGATGAATGCTTATGTTCAAGTTATTATCATCAGATAACTTTGAGTCTCACTGAGAGATGGTGGCTCCATAGTAAAAGTTACCTTTTCTCCTGGATGAGTTAGTCTTGAGTGACAATTTCACTCTTTCACTCTGCAGAAAAGATGCATCTGATCTTCAGACAGAGGTTGAAATTAGGTCTCATGTTTGGTGAAAAGAATTTAACCAATGAGATACTGAATGAAAGCTTTTGCTTTTTGCTTTTTCCTTCTCCTTTTTTCTTTTTGGAAGGAGAATTGTCCTGCTCAAATTCTTAATCTGAAAGATTGAAGTGCCACACTGAATGAATCTCAAGCATGATGAAATCCCAGGAGTGCAGAGTAATGGGGAGGTGAGATGAAAGATACCTCCATCCTCATCATTCCCTCACTGAAGGTTTCCTAGTCCTTTTGTTGAGCTGGGGCAACTGCCCCTTGGTGTGATGCTTAAAAGGATCTTGTCTTGAGATGTGCGACTCTTCCTACCCAGGGAACATCTCCTACCCAGTTCACAGCCCAGGGAACATCTCCATCCACTCCAGGCTCAGGTTTCTGCTATTGGGACCAGCCTCTTGGGAGCTCTGGTAAGGCTCGAGGCTGCAGCCCTCCAGTCTCTTTCTCAAGACCCTGACCCAGTAAATTCAATGGAAGTGTAACCATGGCCTCTGAGAGCCTTAGGACTCACCTATATCTAGAAGCACATCCATAAGGATTGATGTACCGAATGCAAAATAGAATAGCACTCATTCTGGAATAAGAGTTGATTTATTTTAACTTGACTTAATACATGTTCTTATTCTAGCTTAAAAGCATCCAGAAAAGCTTTTCTAGTCAATTTTCAAGTGTCAGCAAGCTGTTTTTCTTGGTCTCACAAACTCAGCTTTGAAATGGGAATAACTTAGTCTCCCATATGGTGTTGAAAGCTATTTCATAGTGGAAATCTCCTGTATATTCATACAAAATTTTAGAGGAGCAGGTGGAAATTATCTGGCAATTAAAGTTAGTGCTAGGGAGCTAGGACTTGGAATGACATAGTCAATCTATTCAAAGTTCACATCTCTCACTGCCAGCAGTTGGTTACGTGACTGTTCATCTTGCTGCTCCTCAGGGGGGAAAGAAGCCCTTGAAGACATGGCAAAAGATTTCAGCTGATTTCTGATAACTGCATTTGAGCAGATGATTACATTTATCTGAAAGGAAATGGTTAAAAGCAGTTCTTTAGCAGTTCTGGCTCTGACGTTGTTCTGCAGACTTATTGGGGTATTAACAAAGAAAAGTATCTTTCTGTGAATGCAGGAAGTGGCCTCCAATAAAGTTTACAAAATTTCACAGAAAAACGGACATAAAAAGGTCAAGACTCTCCTCAGTCATTCATGTCTAATTTTATTTCGAGCAGCAGATTTCTCTACTCACTTAAAATACTCAGGTCTGAGCAATAATACAGGACCGTTGCCGTCATCCTGAAGGGGTACTGTTCATCATCCTCTTGCAGCAGCAGCTAAAGGTGTATCAGTCACCATTTTCCAGAATTGCATGGTATTTTCGTGACTATTCGTAGCTGATGTTAGATCACCAATGAAACATTTTTCTCCATTGCAGAAATGGCTTTTTTCAATTTATGCAGAACTAATTATTTTCATAACTCCCTGAAAGGGTTTGCTCAAACTCTCCAAACTAACTTGACTGGAAGCCCTGATGAACTATTTCAGAATGTATGACTTGTAGGGAGAAATAAGCATGTAAAAACAGCTGGTGTGGCTGGAAATACGTTTACAATATTGCTTCAAATATATAAAAAATGAAGCACAGCACTCCGGTGAGGCCCCATCAATGGACAGGAAGATATGCTAACTGTGTCTTTTAGACACTGCTCCTGTTTAAATTTCTCTCCAGTGTTGCCGTGAGCAGCATCGTAGCATTACCATGAAAATGCTGATGTGCCATGAGAGTCCCAGAGAGCCTCCTCGGCAGTATGGATGCTCATCCACTCCTGACTATGGGGTGGATGGACCACGTGGAGCTGATCACTACATCTCCCACTTTTCACTTGGCAACATCTCATCTGCAACTGCAAAACAGGAGCAAAGCTGCATGGCTGGTGGGGATGGAGGAGGTCCCATGGGGTGGCAAACTGTACGGATGGAGAGAAGTGCTTCAGGGTCAGCCATGACGGTTTTGAGAATCACCTGGGGGATGTTGTTCTAAACACATAAAACTGCATATTAATTTCACCATGTGAGTAGTAAAAATGGGTATGAGCAACCCAGGTGAGAGTAGTTCCCCAGGGAGCAGATGCTCAGAGCATCAATAGCATCCTAGAGCTATTTGGGGCCTGATGCTCAGGGAGCCGAGGGCTCTCTCCATCCCGCTGGGGCCAGAAGGTGATCAGGGAATTCAGCGCTTGGTGTGAGTGGTCTTGGAAGAAGTGGAAGTTTAGCTGGCTTAAAATTAAGCAATGAAAATTAAAAGGGAGCACGATCGATCTCAGCTGGAAGTTGGTGCATTTTAAATACGGGATGGTTTTTTATTGCAGCCTATGTAAGAGTTTGCTAATGCCCCTAATTTATTATAGAAGCTGAAAGAAATAGCTTTGCACAGCGAGATAAGCATGCATTTGACTTGGTTCCAGGTATGACAATAGCTAAGAGCCATCAAAACTAGGAGGAAAATAGCTGCCAACAGTCCTAACTTGGATGATCCTAATTTTCTGCTTGCTCCGTCAAACCCTGCTCCCTCATTCCTTTCTGATGGAGCTGAGGACAGAATTTGCCTTCGAGAGCAGCTTTTGTTTCTATCAGCATTAACCGTGTTTTCTCTTTAGGATATGAAGATTGTTGGAAAGAAAACTGTCTCCTCTGCCTTCCTCTGCTTCGTCAGCAAGAACCATTGGGTACAGAGCACGGAGGGCACATGGGATGGAAAGAGGTTTGACATCTAAGGCTCAGAGTATGCCAGCAGACAACAGCAACACATCTAAGATGATATTCAGGAAAGCATTTTTGAAGAAAAAAGATTTGCTATTGGAAGTTACCAAAGGAATATTGTCGCCTGCTCCTGACTGTGGCTACTGGAAATACCAGACCAACTCTTTTTTTCCATCCTCCCTGAAAAGGACAGTGAGAGGCCAGGTAAGCCTTCACCACCCCTTGGCAAGAAAATATCTGTGCTGGGCAAATCGGTATGTGTGGACTGGGTGAATGCTAGAAGATGTGTACTATTAGGCTACAGGATTCTGGTCTGAAATAAACCCAAAGTCTGAGTGTTTGAGGTTTCCTGACACAGAAGATGAATATATTTTTGCAACTGTTTACAATGGGGATTATGTGTGTGCTGTGCAGTTGCAATGTTTTGTCTTGCATGCTCATGTAGCACTGCAACTGGAGTTTTATGGTGCTTTTCCTCTTGTTCTGGGAGGAACACCTTCCCAGACAGGTAGAGGATGCTATGTCTTTGGAACACCAACTAGGTAGGGTGATGTATAAAACAAGAATGAAAAATATGGCATTCTAACTGGAGAAATATAAACTTCAGGCATTTGGGCACTTCCATAGTCCTTTAACATAACTTGGAAACAGATGGTTAAAAGTTGGCTAAGAATATTTACCCCTAGTCACAGATTAAGCAAAATCTCTATTTTATGCCTTTTTTTCCCCATCAGGCTGTTTAAATTTGGTAAGAAAATAGTTTTAACTACCAGTTTTCATGCATAATGTGAGCTGTACACATTTTTCTTCTTCTAATATGTAAAACAATTGGATTTTGAACAACATCATAGATTTGAAGTTAGTCAGACATGTAACTAATGGTTACAAAATATGGAAGGAGTTTCAGGTCATTCTTTGGGGGTGAAGATGCTGAAGGAAGCCACGAATTGGAACACTTCAGTTCAAAGACTTTCTTGGCTGCAGCTTTTTCTCTGTCCTGTGAATTTCCATTCTTTGCCAGGGTATCGGGGATAAAGGCTGTCATGAAGAAAAATAACTTTTAAGTAGTAAATAATACTGCAGTAAGAGCGTAGGGTGTGTGGCATGTGTAAGCTGGACACCAGCTGTATGGGAAGGCTTATATTGAAACTTTGAACATGCAGTCCATAGTTTTGAAGGAGAAGATATGGGAGGTTTGCCTTGTTTGAGGAATTTGGTCTTGAACTGAATAATATAGCCTTTAAAAGCCCATAGTGGTGATGTCTGTCTTTCAGAAATTTGTGCACATGTGTAAGTCGTTACTTTTGTACCCAAAGGCATTTCTCCACATGTTTCTTCGTGGACTAAGACTCAAAAATGCCACACCAAAGTGCAATAATGTTGCTTAGGGAAACTGAAGATAGCCTTGCCTTGAAATCCTGTCTCTTCATTGCTAGATGCATCTGAAGGCATGCGTTATAGCTGCCCTTATAGTCATAAGCTGTATCATTTTAAGCTACATATAGTTATAAGCTATATTATAAGTAGTTATAAGCTACTTGGATACCCTAAGAACTATGGAGGTGGAAAGGATGAAATGTTTCAGGAGGGCTTGGGCAGACAGAGGAGCCCAGGCTTAGGGACGCATCTTCCCTGTTACGCACAGACGTGCAGGAGGGGAAAAGTGGACTTGAAGAGAATCCCCCGCTGGGTGTAAGGCAGGGAGCCTCGGGATGCTACTGCTCTGGCCCCAGCGGTAGTGTCCAGCCCTAGCAGTTGTCCACACACTTGCTATTATTTGAAGGTTTAGGTCTGCTTTGGAGTGAATTAATATCAGTGCAGAGTGTAAGGGCTGCTGGTTTGCATTTGTAAGGAGAAGAGCAGCGTGCTTGTTCCTCAGCTGCTGTCAAGTGGATCTCAGGGCAAAGAGGGAGGAGGACAGGCTGTGTAAATTTGGATTATGAACCCCTTTCAAGACTATTCTGCCTCAGCCAGCAGTTTCTGTAGCTTTACGGGGCGGGGGGGGGGGGGGGGGGGGGGGGGGGCGGGAGGGGGCACAGATTTCTTCCCTTCTCATCCAAAGAAGAAATCTGTCACATCCACAGCAAAATCCATTAGTCCAAAGATCCTTCCCCCTCCAAAAACCCTTTTGCTCCACTCACCTGCCCCCCACCCAGCACGCAGCTCTGGTACTTCCCAGCCCCTTGCTCCACCTTCCTCCACACCTTTCCAAGGGGCTTTAGATTTGGGATGCAGATTTCTTTTTCCCCTCCTCTCCCCTCCCTTCCTTTCGTGGATTCACCCCAATCAAACTCTGGAGCCTGGGGTGGCCCCAAGGTTGGCAGAGGGAGGGTGAGCTCATGCCCTCATGGCAAGACGAGCCCTGATGGTGTGGGTCAGATTCGGATGTCTGGCAAATCTGAAGTCAGGCAGGCGGAGGGGAGGGAGAGATGATAAATGAGTCACAAAAATGCTGTTCTCCGTGCACAGTAAGTGCCACAGGGCTCTGGAGTAGATCTGAAAACTTAACTCCTCTGTACACATAAGCTGTCTCTCCCAAGGCTGGGAGTAGCTCCCTTGCTCTCTGACAGCCCAAAAGCAGCCAGGGAAGGCAGCGTAGTCACAGTCATTATTTTATGACATGTCAGAAAAAGGCCCCTGGGAAGAAACACCCAGACTGTCCAGTTCTCTATCCCAGCTTTTCGCACATCTATGTCCTTAGAAACACAGTCCAGACAGGCACAGCATCCTCTGCTGAGCCCGCAGCAACAGGTTCACAAGCTCTGGTGCTTCGTGGACCCTCTCAGATGCTTGGCATTGGTCTTGAAAATGCAAATTGGTGGTAACTGAGAAGATTTTGTTTCTCCTGAGGTTAAACGTCATGTTTTGTCAGCAGTGGCTTCAACTCTAAATTAAGACAAGTTTTGTCTGGGCGGTATCTGACATGCAGCTTGCCACTTGCTAAATCTGAAATTAAGATGCCACTTTGGATCAAAACAAAATCCCCTTATCTTAAGATATTACAGCTATATTTTCTCCTGTAGGATACTGAATAGAAGCTGCTATTTAAAGGTGTTTTAGTGGGAAGCATCCACAGAGGCTGATGGCAGCTCTCTCTGCTATCTGCCTATAGGATGCAGACATTCTTGTTCAGTTTCTAGACACTATGTCCACATGCTAAACTTAAAGATTGAGTTTTTCTCAAGCTTTTTAGGTCTGTGACTTGCATTGCTTGGGGATCGTGGTGCAAATCTATTTCTTTTTTTGCAAGATCAGCACAATCAGGCCATATGATCTGGCTGTGCTCTGGACTGAGTGGCCAGTCTTCATCCTTGAGCACCGCTATCTCGTAGCAGAAATGAAATAAGCTCATTTGGGTTTTGTAGGTGACAGTCCCTGTTACCCAAAGACCACAAGGTATGTGCAGGAGTGTGTGTTTGATACAGATCTAACCGAGCTTTTAAGGAGAATTCCCCTGGGGGTTGCAGTTCACGCTTGACATTACTTACTAATATTTATTTTCAAATGCAATGCGTCAGCTCAAAGAGGAGACTTAATATGGAAAAAGTAAAATTCCAGAGAATTTGACACTGGATCTGACCTAGATTTCTGGCCAGAAACTCTGATTGGTGTGAAGCAGCTACCCTGAAGTTCTTGCTCTCCAATTAGGGAGATGTCAGCTAGTGCACAGCTAAGCAGCAGTCTGGTAAACACAGGGATGTTTTTATTAAACAGCTTTGGGATACAAAATTATTTATACTGACCTTGTTTTCCAACTCTTCAGAGGCCCAAGGAGAAAGCTTGAGACTCTGTAAGAAGTAAGGCTCCTTCATTATACTGCTTCCCATCTGTTGGGTTAGTTTTTAGGATCTATATGTATTCATCTCTCAGGGAGTAATGGGGATTTCACAAGCAAGAAAACACATGAATGAAATTTTGTTTATCAATCAATGGAGGGTCTAAGAGTGCTTTCATGTATCATATGGACACGAACTTAATGACAGGTGAGTGGGGTGAGCAAGCTCAGGTTAGTTCCTTGCTATATTGCAGAGCATGTAACCTGCAAGTGCTGTACCCAGAAGCATGGATGGATGAGGGGTACAAAGTGGGACCTCAGGTTCACATGCAAGGAAATCAAAGCCCTTGGGTTGCAAGAGGAAAAAGAGGTGAGGTAACATCTCCCCTCGGTGTCTGTGATGATGATTTCCTAAAGGCATCATATAGGGTTGCAATTCTCTTTAACAGTTGAGGGGATGACAGGCTGTAAGTACTCTGATGGTATAACCAGTGAGAGCACTGCCTAAGCCTGGATAAAGGGTATGATTTTCCCAAGCGCTTAAGAGACTCATCATTTCCACTTCAAGTCCTACAATAACTTAAGAGGATGTGCTTCCCTTTTTCATTTTCTGTGCCCAGTGAAATATTCTGTGGGTTAAAGGAGGAGCAACCACATCTGAAACGCAGAGTGCCACCTGCATGCAGCCACCATGGGAGTGTGAGCCAGGTCCCGACGAGCATCGGCTGGGCAGAAGTCTGTGAGAAGCATGCTGGGCTCCCCAGATCTGGCGTGGCAGTAAGCAGTGCTTCTTGCGAGGGGTGACGTGACACCAGGCTTGACAAGTGAGCACCTGGCGGTTCGTGTTTGCTTTAATGGAACTATTTATTACCTTTTGGAAAACGTAATTAAAGGTGAAATCACCCATTTGACATATGGTTTATTGGCCCCGTCTAATTAAAGTCTGCCTGGGAGAGAAGTGCTGCGGCGAGTGCAGGTGGGATCCCAGTGAAATCCTATGCCTGAAATGCCTTTCCAGGGGATGTGCAGACCAGGGGAAAGAAAGATGGAATAAAAATAAATAACGCTGACTGCAGGAAACAGGTAAAATGATTTCCTATTACACCTAGCGTGCTTCTCCTCATTGCCATCCCCAGTGAATAGGGGCAGGAGTGGGGCAGTGCTGCACATGTGAGGTAGTCCCCAAGCTGTACTCAGAGCTGGCAAACTCGAGTTTTTACCATCCTTCTGCACCACAGGGGTCCCATGTAGCTGTTTGCCTCTTGCCCTGCTGTTGATAGTCTTTCAGGTATATTCTTGCTATTTCAGAGAGCTCGGTCAGTCCTTTGTAAATCGGAGGCAATCTCTCTGGCACTTTTGCTCGGCGTTGGTGTTCGGCAGGTTAAAACATGCCCTCAAGTCAGATATGTTGATGCTGACTTTTCCCCGTGCAGGGACAGGGAGGCACGTTCCTCTGTGCGTGGCTGGGGCGTGCGTGGGAATTGCGAAACCAGGCGCCTTCCTTAGGAGGGAAGGCAGCTCTGGCAGCAGTTTAAGACCAGCTCTAAACCTTGCAGCGGTTATGGTGTCTTACAGGAGGAAGGTCATTCGGAGTATATGAACAGCACTGTCTTTGCAACCTGAGTAAGTCAGTGGGCACTGAGTAGCATCAGATCATGTCCACTGAAATCTGGTTGCTGGAGGCTATGTTACCATCGCTGCCTGTGCTAGCCGGCTTACAGTAAGCCAGCTACTGTCTAGTCAAGATGCAATGACCTATATGTGCTTCATTATTGATGTTCTTGACCTCTTTCATCGAAGGACCTTGAAGGTAACTCATGAGTCCTTTAGAAATAGACCCATGTAGGTTAGGAAGTGGTATCTTTAAAAAAAATCAGTATGCATCCCATGCTGTAGCTTTTCCTACCCAACCTGGAATACATTATATGAGTTTAAACGAGCAGTGAAGCACAGGGTGTAGAACCACGCTCAGGGACATGGAGTCCATCTCCATCAGCCTTTTCCTCAACACCCTGTACTTGTCTGGGCCCAAATGCCATGGTGTTGCTCTGGCAACAGTGGAGCTGGTTGTAACATGCATCACCAGAACAAACTAATTTTTATTTCAGTATTGCCCTCATGGAGTTTTTTTGCTGCTCTGTCAGTACTCGGTGTTTCACCTAATGCCTGGCTTCAGATAACTGCTGGAGCATAGAGGACTTCTGGTCCTGTTATAAAGCATGGACCTTGCTAAGGTGGCTGCAGCTAGAGCTCCCAGCCCAGTGCTCTGCATCACCTCTGGCTCTCCTCCTCCTCAGCCCCTCTCCCAGGCCCTCCCGATGCCTCATGAGATGCACCTGGATCTCTTCTGGGCACTGCACCTAGGTGCAATCAGGGCATGTCCCTAAATTACCGCACATGAGTGAAAATCTTGAGAAAGCAGGAGACAAGTAACGTTTCTTTCCCAGTTCATGAGTTTCGAGGCAGTATTGGGATTCATTGAGGAGCAAGTGGTTTGTCAGCTCTTAAGAGCTAAGAGTTACTCCATTTGATGTGGTGATGGTGTGCCCACCTTCTTAGAGGCAAAGCAGTCGTGGCGTCTCACCCTCCAGTATCAAGCTGCGTTCAGCCTTTCCCACAGCTCCTTCCAGTTCTCTGCAGCCAGATTGCTCTAGTGCCTCGCCTGAGCCGGCGAACAAGGGAGAACTCTGCAAAGCTGCTGTAGGGAAGCGAGGAGAGCTTTCCTTCTGCTTGCTGCAGAGCTGGGCTCTTTGGCACCCCCTGTTTATTAACCCTTGCTCTCACACCTGTTCTCGCTCTCGCACCTCCGGAGCTCCGGAGCCACTTCTTGCACCTCCCACAAGTGCACATGCTTTTGCTCCAAGAGCCTCCCTGGATTTCGGACCTGTGTGTGATCAGAATGAATTAGACTTGGCTGAGGCATAGGATTATTGCAGACCTGTCACTTTACAGTATGTTCCTGTTACAGCCCACACTCGTGTCTGCTAGTATTTTAAAGTAGACTTTAATTAGCATCTTCCGAAGAGTGTGAATAAATTGTTTTGTTGTTGTTTTAGGTTTGGTTTTGTTTTAAGGAAAAGAGTGTTTACTCACCAAGGACATGTTTCCAAACTCTTCATCCACTCTAGTCCTGGTTTTCTGGTATCTCACTGTGTGTATTACTGTGAAGCTTTGCGTGGTGCTGTTGGTGGGAGCAAGGTTGCTCAGCAGTGGGGTAGAACATGCCGTGGAGGCACATGTGAGTGCCGGAGTATTTTTGGGCCATGTTGGAGCAATGCTGTCAGACTCCTGATGGCCAAATGTCACACATTTACTATCCCAGGAGAGTCACTCCAGGTTAAGTAGATCTGTGTCTGCCTCGGTTTGGTGTAGCAGCCTCTTTACCTATAGTCTGATGGGCATGGCTTGGGCTCAGTGCCCTCAAAGGTCTTAAATAGCTTAAGGTCCTCTGTCTAACAGTGCTGCAATCCAGCAACACTGGAGAGATCTCCCCCTTATTGTAAATAGCATGTCTGAGATGCCCTTTGCAAGGGGTGTTGAGCATGTTTTCCAACCTTCACTCCAGAAAGGGTGAATCAGGCATCTGATGTGGTCCAGAGACCATAGACAGCAAAGGGATGCAAAGGAGGTTTTGTACATGGTTGAATTCCTGCAGAATGACTTTACTGCTGAAATTAAGTGCGTAAAGGTTTCTACCCACCCAACCCATTTACTAGACTGAATTTGTGAAAGTGGTGGAATAATGGATTGGAAGGGGACGAGCTGCAGACCTGTTCGCCCTCTTTATGGGGAGAGTGTTAAGGAAGGGCTGAAAAATCAGGCTGGGGCTGGGGCGTTACCTGCTGGTGCTGGCACAGTCATGATCCCCACCCCATACCATCTGTTTTAAAAGGTGATGTGTGATGTGAGGAAGGTAAACCTGCTGCCTGGAATACTGGAGACAGGAAGAAGTAAACTAGCAGTGGGGGAAAAAGGCTAAATTTAAAGGCCTGGGTGGTAAGCAAAATTTTTCAGAGGAAAGAAGGTGTTGACTTGGGTGAGCTGTGAGGATTCCATTGGCTTTCGCATTGCAAGGAAATGTACTTGAGCAAATGTGCTGGTATGAAGTATTCAGGCACATAGATTGACTCCTTTTAGTTTCACCCATGCATGGCTTCGGTTCCACCCATCTTGTTTAAGCAAATATACTTGGTGGGGATAAGGCAAGGAAAATCCTGTTCTCTGCCTGTGTTTGTTCTTCCCTCTGCTCCTCCAGCAGGGACACTTGAAACACAGATGGAGCTCAAGGCGTTAGGTTTTAACAGATCCAAATCAATTTGATGTGCCCTTAAAAAAATCCCGCAGTCATTTCCAGCAGCATCCGCAGAGCTGCTAACAGCCGAGCATGTGCCCAGTCACTAGCTGCTGCATGTATTGGTTTTCTCATACTGAAAACCATTCTTTTCCTGTCATGTGAAGGCTTCAAGTGTGGCTTTTTGGTGGCATCAACACAAGAGTATCTTTAGAAGTTACAAAGTGGCGTTATCTGGAGTACCAACATGGGAGCAGCAGGGTAGTGGAGACTGGGTTGTCATCTTGTGCTTCTAAACCAGTTGTTCCCAGTTTCCTGGTGAGACCTCTGTCAGTGAGTGCCACATAAAAAGGCCCCCTGTAGGTGGCCAGAAAAAGGAGAACATCTAGGAATTGAAACACCCAATTCTCTGACCTGTCAGTAGTGAAAATGGGCTACCTGCACATCTCAGCCCTCAGTCCCTTCCAGCAGTTCCCCAGAAGACACAACCCACTGCTCGAAGGAGGACCCTCTGCTTACTAGGAAGGACTGGAGAAGAGTTGGCCCCCATTGCTTCCTAATATGAGATGGAGAGGGGTTGCAAGAGAACTGGAAGCCCATGCTCTGCTTACCCACTGGTGTATGGCATTGTCATCATTTGCGTGAAAATACGTCTTTGATGACTTGCAAAAATAACAAGACACTTCAAAATAGGAAGGATTATTCTATTTATGCCACTTCTGCTTTATTCCTTCCCCCAAGGTCTCATAGAAGTGATGGGGGGAATGAACCTTAGGAAGTCTGTAATCCAGCCTCCCATCTGGAGCAGGACTGTCCCCAACACCAGATCAGGTCAGCCATGGCTTTGACTACCCAAAGTCTGATCACTGCTATGGAAGATGTCACCACCTCGCTGGGTGACCTGTTCCAGGTCTGTGCTACCCTCCTAGTGCAATTTTTTTTTCTTAATGTCCAATCTGAACCTCATAGGCCACAATATGTGGCCATTGACCCTACCTGCCGTTACCAAGAAAAGTAGCCCTGTCGTCATTGCAACTCCCCTTCAAATCCCACAGGGCAGGAGCTTGGCTGTAGAAGGTGGCACCACTTTCCCTTTTTTATTGGTTTTATGTTCAGGAATGACTCTTCGTACTCCTTGGCATTGCTACTGGAGGAGAAAGAGGTTTTCTGTGGCCATGACCTCCCCAGCTTGGGAAGAGCTGTGCCACATCCAAGCCCTACGGGAAGGGTCAGAAAGTCCAATCCATGCAAGTCCATAGGGCAAACTGTTTCTTTGAAGAAGAGTTCATTTTCTTTCTTCCATGTCTTATTCTACTGAAATCAAAGAGAGAGAGAGAGAATTCAGTAGCTATTAACATCGATTATCAGTATAAAGGATTATAAGGGACTGTGCTTTCATCAGGAAGCTCTGATTCAAGTTCCCAGTCTTCCCTATTATTTTCCGCTTTTTCTGACTCACCTGGTCTGGTTGCTGCGTGTTGCTCCATCTTAGGGGAAGCAGAGCGCTCAACACGTTGCTCACCTCTCCTGTGACCTCTCCGGTGCCGCACCTTTGTTGGATGACAGCAACAAAAACAGTACAGAGAATTCCCAAAAGGGTGAGGACTCCTTAATCCCTTCAGAAAACCAACCCAATACTTCATGGGTGGGTCCCTGCTAGTCTCAGAGCAAATTAACATCTCCTTCCTCATCCACAGCTCTCTGCCTTTCTGATCACACTAAATGCAAGTGCCGATCCCATGTGCCTCTGGCCAATCTGTCTCCTTGTTTGCAAAAGTAGTGCCTCATGGGGACAAAGGTCTTGCCTTCTTAAAATCCCAGCCATTTTCCCTTTTCCTACTTCCGCATATGGCTATCTAATCATGGGTCAAGTTGTCTGCCTAGCAGCCAGTGAGACAGTTCCCTCATCATCACTGATTTAGATCGATCAACAGTTTTGCTGCTTCTTCAGTGACCTCCCTCAATGTTTTCCATGACCGTGTTTCTCTTTGGACTGAATACTTCATCTATTTATTTAGCATCTTTCTCCCACCCTATATTTTGTTCAGCCACATCACCATGGTATCGAGACTCCCTGTGGTCAATATTAGACATTAACCATTGAGATGCTGGAGAATTTACCTCTGTTTTCAGAGAAAAAGGCTAAAAGAAGTCAATCGCCCAGGTTCCACAATAGATTGCAGATGAGACTGGACTCATGGACTAGTCTAGTCAGATCATCCTTTCCATTTGGTGCTCCAAGAAAGACATGTTCCCTAGGGCAGACCCCAGCTCACGATCTCTGTGTTGAGAGATATTGAAGTTTTCCTGCCTTTCCCTGGATTTGTAAGGTTGTGATTTATCAAGCAAGAATATAGCAAACCAACGTCTTGTTCTACAGCTTCACCACAGGGATGATTCATATGGACACATTCATATGGTGCTGATGGCATCTGGCACCAAGTTTTGGCTGCTCTTCTGGAAATAGTGAGCCTTTTGTGGATATCTGGTCATTAGATGATGAATTTTGTTTGCTCTCACCTGAACTTAATTCAGACTTAGGAGCCACACATCTTCATTAATCCTCTTAGCTGTGATTTGGTTGCACCCTCTTACCTGAAAGAAAGGAATTTGATAATGCACCGATGAAATGAGCTGCAGCGATCTGCCATTCAAACCCAGACAAACAAAGCTCTCTCGACTCGCTTGGAGAAAAACCACATCAATTACACTGTCAGTTGTATTTACCTTGCACAGTCCTGAACCATCCCAAGGCTGACACATGTGCCGTCAACGTCTGGGGCAATGCTTCTGCGGTTAAGGATGTGCCCTGGTTGCTGGGATGGACTGGGGGCACAGCACGCAGGGGTGCCTCTGTGGGCTGAACGAGGCTGCAGGAACACTGAGGAGCAAGGTCTCCAACACACAAATGCCACAAAATCTGACTGAGTTCAGCAAAGCACATCTTGTAAGCTTGGGCTTGTTTAAAAAAAAAAAAAAAAAAAAAAGGAAAGGAAAAAAAGAAAGAACCTGCTGGAAAGGAGGGGTTTCCCAAGTTCCTGCAACATTAGACGCTGCCTGCATTCCTGTGCCATGAGGACAGTGTAGTCCAGAAATGCTCACTTTGTTTTTCCCCCGGCCTTTGCTTCTTACTTATGTCCAGCAATTTGCACTGTACAGCAATGCTCTCCTCTCCAGTTCCTGGGGTTAGAATGGAAACTTCGCTCCTTATGGTAAGCTAGGAATAGCTGGCTCTGTGCCTGTGTGAGGGAGCAGAGGGCAAGTGCTCAAGCCCTGGGCTTGCAACACCCATCGCTCTTGTCTCTTTTTCCCAGCACCGCTGGTGCATCGCTTCTCTGAGCTCGGAAACCTGCCATCACAGCTCTCGAGAGTGGCTCTCCTCCCAAGGCCGACGAGCAGCAAATAAGGAGGGTATTGTTTTGCTGTCACCTACCTCTGCACATTTGATGGGGAAAATTAAAACAGACACATGAGCAGATTAGGTGTCAGAAAACGTCTAATTATGGCTTATAAAATTACTGGCTCAGTGGCTTATGAATGGAAATGTGCAGGGGAACCCAGTATCAGTGTAGTCTCCAGCTTATCCTTGAAAGCCTCATCTCTAGAAAAAAAGGAAAGGAGCAAACCCATCAGAGCTGTCCTCTATGGCCATGGAAGATGCAGACAGTCCAGACCCCATCGTGTCTGGTTCCTTGGGAGCAGTGTGTGACCTACGTTTCAAAACAGTGTCTCCTGTAGAATAGCAGAAGATACGCTACTATTCATTACGTAGGTCCTCTCTGCCATCATGTTTTTTGCTGAACGGTGGGGATCGACACTGCTCTTCGCACTGCTGCAGTGCTTGGAGTCTGTGCCTACATGTGCAATGCTTCAAAGAATTCAGATGGAGGCCTTTACCCATCCAAATTTATGATTTGATGGCTTAATGGTTATGGTTTAATGATACATAATGATTTAATACTTCTCACTTTTAACAGTTTTCCATGAAATTCATGGATGACAGCAAATACATTTTGCTCTCAGTTTTGAGCATAGTATGTTTTACGGTATAAAGTGTGTTTGTAGCCCATGTGACAAAGACTGTCCCTAGAGCTGTCTGCCAAGGTGCGGCAAGGCAGAGGTGTGACTCCTCAGTGAGTAATTACTTGCTTATCAAAAGTTATTGGGAGTTTTTGATGGATTTTCTGTGCATGTGAAATGCATATGCACAAATAGGAATTCACTGAGGTTTTTTGCGGCAATCTCCTTAAACCTTTCAGTAAAGCTTCAGTGCAGCAGCAGGAAAAGTATGACAACTTTTTTTTAAAACTTTCTGCAAGGTAGCCAAAATCTGTCCTTTCATAACATACCAGCTGCATCCTTAACTATTGGAGAGCCTGTATCCCTCCCTCTCAGTAACTAATATCCTATCCCTGGTGTGTCGTATCCATCTTCCCGACTGTTCAGAAGCCAAGTGCTGCTGCGGAGTCCGAGGGCCAAATCTTGGATTAGCTCAGCTTGCTATCATATAGGCCATACATGCAATGGCTTTCCTCCTAATGACTCATGAAAATAGGTGTGCCCTCAACTTCTTTTGGAGCATTTAAGTGGAATAACTCAAATGGAAAGGGAACACCTTATACCTTACTTTGTGTGCTTGTACTGGTCTTGCCACAGCACGGGTGAAGACCCAGAGTTTTAGTCCTGCCTTAGAGAGAACCTGGGCACAAGGTCACATGGGGAGTTGTTCAGACTGGGTTATGTTTTATGGGAAATAGTGTTTGGTCATTCTGTGTTTTAAAATGGGTTGCAAGGGATGCGTATCCCTGGGCTTCAAATCTCTTATCTTTTGAATATTTACCTGTGCAAACCTGATGAGTGTTTTACTTACCTTTTCTATGCAATTTATTGTAATGCCTTAATTTTGTAACGAAGATGAAGTTCTCTTTGAGAAAATGCCTGAGCTACTACAGTAGATACGCAACCTGGACTGCTACCAACCCTTGCAGTAACGAGTCAGAAAATCTTAGTAACTTTGAGAGCAAAGTTATGTAGGAGTGGAAGAATAAGGATACAAGGCTCTCCAACAGAGCTGGTTGCCCTGAACAGGTCACTGCGATACCTGAGATGTCTGGGGATGCATGTACACAAAAAACTCATAGGCTTAGACTTGTCTGTCTCCTGCTTTGTCTCCATATTCATACAAAATTGTAGGTTTTCAGAAAGTTAATATGAAAGTTTTAACTGAATCTGCTGGAATCAAGACCTTTTCCTCGAGGAAAGGAAAGCTGCTCCTCCAAGGTGGGTGGGCAAGTATTATATGCCAGCAAAGTGAAAGGCTATACTGCACCTGCACAGGCTTTTGCAGGCAGAACTGCACTGACCTGGCCATCCTGCCTTCCAGTGGACTGCATCAGAGCAAGTTGGGGAACGAGAGGCTGGAGAGCAGCCCCTCAGAGAGGGATCTGGGGGTTCTGGTCGACGGCAAGTTCAACATGAGCCAACAGTGGGCCCTGGCAGCCAGGAGGGCCAACCATGTCCTGGGGTGCATCAAGCACTGCATTGCCAGCCGGTCGAGGGAGGCGAGTGTCCCTCTCTACTCTGCACTGGTGCAGCCTCATCTTGAGTATGGTGTGCAGTTCTGGGTGCCACAGTACAAAAAGGATACAAAGCTACTAAAGAGTGTCCAGAGGAGAGCCACAAAGATGGTGAAGGGTTTAGAGGGGAAGCTGTATGAGGAGCAGCTGCAGTCACTTGGTCTGTTCAGCCTGGAGATGAGGAGACTGAGGGGAGACCTCATCACAGTCTACAGCTTCCTCACGAGGGAAGGAGGAGGGGCAGAAGCTGAGCTCTTCTCCCTGACGACCAACGATAGGACCCAAGGGAATGGCAGGAAGATATGCCAGGGGAAGTTTAGGTTGGACATTAGGAAAAGGTTCTTCACCCAAAGGGTAGCGGAGCACTGGAACAAGCTCCCCCCGGAGGCAGTCATGGTGCCAAGCCTGACAACATTCAAGAAGCATTTGGAAAACGCCCTCAGACATACAGTATGATTTCTGGGGTTATCCTATGAAGGGACAGGAGTTGGACTGGATGATCCTTGTGGGTCCCTTGCAACTCAGGACATTCTATGATTCTAGAAGTTTGAAACTGAGAGCTGGGGGGTGGCTTTGGCAGGTGATGCTCTCAGCACTGCTCAGCGTATTTGCTCAAGCACAGCATCTTCAGATTGCACATGTCCTGCTTAGGCACAAGCCTGCAAATGGCTGCAGCTATCATACCCACAGGTATACCTACCAGTAGAAATGTGGTCTGAACATTGAGGGCCAGTTTGGGGCCATTGAGGCTATTTTTTGGACCAGTGACCTTAGCCCAAGCAAATGTGCTGGCCCTAGTTGTAGCTATTGTTATGAGGTGGTTTCGATGGGATTTCTCTGTCACTCCATGTGCAGAGTGTGACCTGGAGAGCCAGTTTGCACACATGAACATCAGTGCCACTTTTGGTCAGCACCATGCAGCGTTTAACATCCTAAAGGAGGAGTCCTGACCCCAATGTGATGAATAGCAAAGTCCCTGTGGGGAGATTTCACAGGACTCACCCAGAAATACAACTTGTCAGATTTATGGTGCAGCTTCCTCTTTTCCTTTGGTGCAAAGTTGGTTTTTTTCACTAAAAATGACCTTTTTCATGTGCACATCTGCTTTCCACCCCAAATCGTGGTATTTCTATATCATACTACTGACAACCAAGCTGTTCTGGCTGAAAACCAAAGTATTTTTGTGCAAAATGGCATTAGCATGTCTCATGGGAATCGTGGTTTTCAGTACCTTCTGCTTTCATTCTCCTTTCTGGGCCAAGTTTTGTTGCAACCTGCAGCTCCCAGGATGTGCGTAGACAGAGAGAGCATGTGTGCTAAGCTAGGAAAGTCTTTAGCTTTCAAGGTCTTACGAATTTTGATGAAAAACCTTAGGCTACAAAACAAAAGGTGGAAACAAAAAGCCATAAGGGACAAAACCTGGAGCACAGTGATGCATTTTTGAGTCATATTTTACTGAAAATTATTTTTCTCCTGTCGAAAATTCTGACAAAACCAAAATTGTGTATCAGCACTTCCTAGAGGAAAATGCCCTTCCATCCAATTTTCAGTCTAGTCTGCTCCTATAACAAGAAAAAAGTTTTGACTGTAGTTGGCTTATGTGGGATTTTAACAACCCAACCGAATGCATAAAAAGCCTTCAAGATATTTCATAGAAAAATTCTCTTGAGTTTCATAATGTTTGTCCAGCGTCCTGAAACTCAAGAAAGTCTTTTGATACTTGAAAAGTTTATTTGCAGAATTACCAAGTTGGATGTGTAGCTGGCTGACATCAGTCTACCTCCATTGACTTTAGTGCTACAGTGATTTACAGCGCCAGTGAGTGTCGCTTGGTGATTTGAGCTTGCAGTTTGCCATGTATACAGCCGTCAAAATTGGGGGCTGCTCAATACACCCAGCTTGTGCTGCTTTCATTTATTAATACGGGAAAAATGGTATAATGTGGCTGCAACTGTTTATATAAATGTGCTTGTTTCCATGAAGAAAAAGGAATTTTAAGGTGGTTTTGTGTGGGGTTTTTTGGGTTTTTTTTTGTTTGTTTGTTTGTTTTTTAATTTAACTATGTCCACAGTAGTGGTTTTCTGGTATTAACTGTGTTTTGTAAATTATAGTACCTCTGTTGACATGCTGATAGCTGGGTGTATGTTAGTCCCATCTGAGAAAAATATGAGCTTTTTTCTGTTAAAAGGTTCCTCTTGGAGTCAGAAGGCAATGCATTCAGCTACGCCAATCCATGGAAATCACTGGTTGTGTTTATACAGCAATTAAAGGGGGATTACAGCTGCCACGGAGCTCAGCACCCCGATCCCATCCCCTCCCCTGCACGCACCGGGAGCCTCAAAACCACATTGTTCCCCATAGCCGTCAACACCAGCCCGGGGACAAGGTGGGTCGTGAAAATGGGAGAGGGTAGTTTCTGCCAGGGACTAAGATTTAAAAAAAAAACCCCAAACAAAACCCAAACAAAAACAACAAAAAAAAAAGAAAAAAGGGTGGGAGAAGGAATGATAGTTATGTTTTGTTCTTCCAAAGGTGTTTTGCATGGCCATCCTTGGTGCAAGGCAGCAGGGAAGGGAAACGTCCTTTCCAAGTGTACCCTGGAAATCATCTTTTGGGGGACATGTTGTGCAAGGTGCTGTACAAGCACGTGGGCAGAGGTTGTCCTTGCCCTGAAAGCGCTGGCTTAGCATGAAGGACTCTGCTTTAGAGGTGGCATCCTGAGGGCCTGTGCTCCTGCTCTGCTCAGAGGTCTTGCCAAACCCTCATGCTGGGGATGCGGTGAATCATGGAGGTGAACACGTGTCTCTGTTTCAGCAGGATCCCTCGGGCTCAGTGCAGGGGGATGGCCACCAGCGGAGCCGGATTCCTGCTCCCCATGGAAACAGCCTCCCGTAGCGCCCATCCCTGCCCAGACAGCCCTAATCCTTCCTCCGCGGTCACCCTGAAGAGACTCCCAGCTCTCTTATCAGTGAGGATCTCCCTTCAGCAAATATTTAGGAGAGGCTGCTTTGCAGGAGGGCAGTGAGCCAAGGCAGGGGCCTACACTGCAGAGGAGGCTCTGGCAGGGACAAGACGGGGGGCATAGCACAGCCACAGGGTCCCTGTGGTGTGTGGGGCCACCGCAGCCCCCCGTCACCCTCCCATGTTGGGGAGACCTGGCTGTGGTCCTGTGGGCTGCAGCATCCCAACCTCTGCTGCCAGCAGGAAACCTTTAAAACAAGTGTCAGGGTGACTCCCCCAGGAGGAGATAATCCCCCAGTGACAGGGAGTGTGGTTGAAGGTGGGGAAATGTGGTTTTGCTCAGAAAAGAGCAAATGGCTTTTCTTGTGGAGAGGGGAGGTTTAGGGGGGACGGGGAGCCCTGCTCCATGCCAGATACAAGTCCAAGTGCTGAGGAGCCACAGGCTATTGCTGAGAGCCAACGGCTTTGCAGTTAAATGGTCAGATAGCTCCATTCTCAGCTCTCAGATTTTTTTTTAAGACCCATCAGAAAACAAAATCCAGTATTTATCCTGCTTCATGGGCAATGGATGGAGGGTTGTCCAGAAAACGTATTCTCTGGACACAGCAAGCAGCAGAAGAGACGTCGGTCCCTCCCCAACATGGAGTACAAATTCAAGCCCGTGCATGGGTTGCCCTGATGTTCACACAGGCATTTATTTCCACAAGTAAATGTATTTTTACTGGGCAGTGGGGCAGGAGCTGTTTTGGCGGTGCTGCTGCAGAGGTTGCGAGCTGAAGTCTCCTGAGCAGAGCCAACGTGTGGGCTGGGTGAGGAGCGCTTGGTGGGGTTTTACAGCCCTGGCGGGAAAAGGACTCAGGTTGGTACCAGAGAGGGAAAGGGAGGGCTATCACAGAAGCAGAGGAGGAGGCCTGGGCGCTAGGGACAAGGAGACAATGCATGCATGGTGCCACCGAGTTTTGACACAGCAACTCAAAGTGTGGGACTGTGAGAAAAGCTCGAGCAACTGATGAGCGATGATCCCAGCAGCGGCGTCTTGAACAGACCAGCGAGAGTCAAAATGAATCACGAGGCGCTTCCTGCCCAGCCTCTCCATCCGCGGGAGGTGCGTGCTGGTACAGATCAGGCTTCAGGTCCAACCCCCAGGTCTCCGTTTCTCTGAGAGCTCAGAACTGCATAGCCAGGTTTGTAGCTGAAATTCATAGCAAAACTGGTGCTCGCCCCACCCATGGGGGCACACAAGGCTTGGGTAATCTCTGCAGAGAACATGGAGATCTTCAAAGGAACTGAAAAAGAAAACACCACCACCAAAAAAAAAAAAACCCAACCCCAAAAAACAGGCTTTGGGAAAGTAACAGGTCCTGTCCCAGCTTTTGGTCTCACCTTGGTCATGGCCACAGATACATCAAACCTGAGTGTCTCACTCCTATAGCTGACAGCACCTTGGTCCATAAGTACCTGTGCATGTAGACATAAGATCACTTTTTCTTTCTTTTCCCGTTGCAGTCAATCGTGCCTTATGAAGGAAAGGTGAATATGAAAGCTGGAGGGGCTTTATTACCCTGCTAATGGTGTGTAAAATAAATGGGGGCCTGAGAACCACTGAGCTGGAAGCAATAATCAGCCTGTGTGATAACATCCTTCTCCCTGGACAGGCAGAGTTGAGAGCATCTGTGGAAATGTGTTGACACTACATAGTGCAGCACTGTAAGTAAATGATATCTGGAGCCTTTTGCAGCATTTGTTGGGTTTTTACACGTCCCCATATTACTTTTTCGTGCCATGCAAACTGGCCAGTGGAAAAGGAGATGTGCCTTCACTTGGGCAACAGCACAGGGGAAGATCAAGGGCCATTAAAGTTTTGCATTGGTTCTGAAGCCCCTTTGCACACGCATCCCATGTCCCTTGTTATAAGAGTGATGCTGGTTAAAGAGGTAACACTCACTGTCAAAAACCCTGGCAAAGAAAAAACGTACGTCTTCTACTTGCGTTGAGCCTCAGCTTTGTCTCTTCTCTCTGCCGAAACCCAGGCGGTGCCCAACAGACTGCGTGGCTTGCAGGGGCATCTAGTGGCTGAATGCTGTACAAGTGATCAGGTATTGCAGTGCGTTTTATACCCTCCTCTATTATCAGCTTCAGCCAGCCCTCTCATCCTAAACAGGTTAAGTGTCCCTCATTACACGAATACAATCAACACCTGGAGGTCAGAAAGGTTGCCAATAATCTGATTTAAAAGATATCCCTCTCACCATTCCCCCCCTTCTCCTTCCCAAAATACCCATTTCACATAAGAAGCAAAACTTCGCAGGTAGCTTCAATCCTCCTTCCATTGAATGTGTGGAAATAATGCTTAGTGGCAGTGGCATCCCTTCATACATCACTGCGGCTTCCCCAAGCACACCGAGGAGCTACTATGAGGAAGATCTGGGTGCAAAGATCAGTTCAGAGGAAGCCTGCTACTACTCCAAAATTTTTGGTTGCATGATTTATTTAGCTGAGGCTTGTCTCAGCTTCAAAAGATCAAAGAAATCACAGAATTGGGTGGGAGGAAGAAAAATCAAATCTTCACGTGACATTTTGCAAAGCCAAAACTTCTCTAGCACATTACAGGTGTTCAGGACAAAATCTGCTGCTGCTGGCAGCGAGATGCCCCGGGAGAGTGTGGCACAGCAGTGCCTGAGACCGTCCCTGGCTCTGGGGATGGGAAGGGGACAGGGAGGAGCAGGGGACACCACAGTGACATTGAGCACTGTGTTCGCTTTCTTTAAATCTTCAGAGGACAATACCTGTGGCAAACACTCCCTGAAAGTAAAAGTGCAATATAGTGTATTCGAGGCTGATAAACAAGGCTCTTTTGTAAGGACCAATGACTCATGTCTCCTGGATTTATAAGAAAATGCACATAAAAGCAATTACTGGGGTGTGAGTTATTTTGTTTCTTAATGGCTTGACAGTTTTGACAGCTCCTAGCTTGTTATCTATCACAAACTCTCTTGATCTCCCAACTTTAACATGACTTTTAATTATACTTTCATATAAGTAAAAGCACAGACAATCTATAGTCTGGTTTCCATTCAGTCTAACTTATTTAAACAACAAAGGAAACTTTTCCTCCTGGCAGGGTAAAAAGGGTGATTTAGTCGTCTAATGTGGTAGATAAATTTTAAAAAAAACCAACAAAAACAACCAAAAAAACAAACCACAAATAGTTCAGAGTTTGTTCTTTGCATGAGTGGAGGGTGGATCAGTGTTTTCCTCACCTTCCCTTTGGAGCCACCGGGAAAGCCTTCTCCTCCTCGCCATGAACCTGGCTGGCCTGTGCTATGCTTGTGTTTGCCAATGGAGGTTTGAGTTTGGAGTGCAGCTGTGGGCGTTATTCCCAGGCAGTGTCCAGTCAGGGAGGTGATGCCTCCCCGCCTGGCTGGGCAGGAGATGGGGATGTGGGAAGGACCCTGAGGGGCTCAGCTCCACGCTGGGCACGGCAGAGGTACGGGGGTTCCCAGATGTCCCACACTATAGGGAGGCTTCAGAGCTTTCTCTGGAGACTACAGCTTAGGGCAAATTTGTTTTCATTGTGGGAGAAAAATGTCTTTTGGTGAACCTGGTAGAGCTTTTGGTTTCCCACCCAATCCCAAACATGTGCAAGATTCCTCTGTGTAACAGGAGTTGCTTCCCAACATTATCACAAATCTAGCTAATTGCTCTCCATAGTTAAAAAAAGAAAACATCTTTTAATTCAGAATTTAAAAAATAAGAAATCAGTTGATCACCATAGGCCTGATTTATCAATGCCTTTGCGGTATACCTTGCTGTAAGGGCAGTAAGCTGCACTACCTCACCTAGAAGACCCTTTTTTCTTTCCAAAACACGGGCTTGCCTTCCCAGTCCCGCTGATGCTCAGCAGCATCATCCATCTTGGCCCCCATGGCCCGTGTTCCTCCTGCTCAGCCCCTGGTCCAAGAGCAATGCCATTACGGGCCAGTGCTCAAAGGCTAGATATATTAAGGATTACGAAGGACTTGGGAGCTATAGTCATGGGCATCACATACACTGAAAGGGGTAAGATGGGAGCTGGAAATCAAGTGTAAATCAAAGTTAGGAAGGTTACACTAAAATTACAATAAAAGCCACAATGAAGTTTACTGTGTTCTTCCAGGTCAGTCATTTAAAAGTTAGGCGGGACTGGGTTTAGGAATGCTTGTACAACACATTTTTTCCTCTTGTGTATGTGCATTAAAACACATTCTTTAATGCCATCTTCATATATTAATTTTTCCATATGACCTGTTATAAGCTTCTCTTTTATAATATTGGAAAAGAACAGCATATATGACCAGAAGGCCTCTGGAGTTGCAGAGATATTAAATAGATCCCATACATCAGTTGTTTGTTGGTCTGTCTAGTGACAGGCTGCTGTTTATCTTATGATAAAATAGCATGTTAGGGAAATGCCTCTCTCAACTGCATTTCTATAGAAAATGTTTTTGTAGAGAGAAAATACAAGGAAAAGGTAAGATGAGAAAAGTAAAAAAAAAAAAGTAACTTGAGAAATTCAGGGGCAATAAATCACCACACCAGATGGTATTCATCTGTGAATGCTGTGCAGAGCTATCAATTTAAAAAATTGCACAGGAGTGTGCCATTAAAATGCAGACATAATATCTGCCCATTTTCACTGCCCATCTTTGTGGTGCCTGGGCAGGTAAGAGGTGACTTGGTGCCGCCTGGCAACATCTCTAGGTGCCTTCAAAGCCCACCTGGCATCCCCACTACAGCCTTGGAAAATTTGCCCCAGCAGATTATGTGTCCATTTACTTACTAATTCTCTTAATTATAGTGAGGAAGTGCAACTAAATAGGTATATTCTGAATAATATTTAAAAAATCCATGAGATATTGATTTGCAGTGATCTTTCTGCCAACTTACACTCTTGCAGAGAAAAATGCTTTATGTCGAGCTCACATGCCTCTCGTCCTACGTTTTAGAGGCCTTTTAGATCTGTTGGCCCCATGTATAGACAAGGAGACAGCCTGTGATACACCTACATGTGGTTGTGAAGATCAGGAATGAAGTCTCATGTTGCCATTGATGTGTAATTCAGGAGAGGCTGCTCTTTCTGTCAAGACCACTCTACAGACCCATCCCGGTCACTCTGAGTGGGGTTTTTCAGGTAATTCTCATGGTTGGGGTACAAGGGGTGGGAAATAATACGTCTTAATCCAGTCTTGAGTCTGCAAGATATAGCATCATCAATGAGAAAGCATCCCTAGCTGATCAATGGGAGCTACCTGCTCTCCCAAAGAACAATGTTGTGTAGGGACCAAGCTACAAAATACTGGGAGGGTGTAATCAGCATGTCAGCTATAAGGAAAAAACAAAACCGCTTTATCTGGTTTGGGATTTTTAGCAATTCTTTGAAAGTGTCAGCAAAATAATGGACGTAAGGGAATGCAGGAAAAGATGCAGAAGGTAGTGCATGGATTGCAAAGCTCTCATTAAGAGCTAGGGAAATTGCAGTCTGCACCAGCTGGGACTTCAGTGACATTAAGTAAACTCCATCTCTTGAATCCTATTTTCCCTGCCTTGTGGATCACAGTGTGAGGATAAATTCAGTAAAAGACTGTGAAGTTATGGCAGGTACACAGTTGCATAAAATAAGGGAGTCTTTGCACTTGGTAACCTGCGATGCGGTTCTGCTGTCGTTTAAGATTTGGTAAAGAAAAGGAAAATAAAGGCTGGTTAGGAAGTCGTGGTTGTGGCAGTGAGCAAACATTTCTGCTTGTTGCAATCAGAGCTCCCTGCTGTGCTGGCGACACGGCTTAATAAGTGGACCAAGAAACGGGGCCCTGGGGATCAGCTTTTGCCTGGAGGGGAGGAAGGAAGGAGCAGTGTGTGCACGCAGGGATGCAAGCCGAATTGGGTAAACTCTCTATATTGGCTTGTAATTGGGAAAATATTTCCCCTGTTTTAGATTAAAGTGGGAGATGCTGGCTTCATGCCCTGTGAGTCCTGTTTAGAATATATTCAGAGTGTGGGTACTGAGTTTTTTTATACTTAATAAAGAAAAAAAGTGTTGTTTCATTCACCAGTCCTAAAATGATGATTTGTAAAGAAAAGAAAATTGATTTAAAGGCCACAGGAACAAATTGAGGGGTCAATTTTGACTTTAATTCCAACAATTAATTAAGGAACTCTTCTGGAGATGTTTGTAAAATGAATATTGATCTCAGATCTCGGGCACTCTGCAGTCATGTCTCCGTCCTGGTTTATATCCTCCCATTTTGATTTATGGATTGGGTTTAGCAATAGTGGAGCTACATGACAGGGCTGCTCAGCAGTGCTGTGCAAGTGCCCATCCTGAGAGCACAAAGCTCATTACAGTCATCTGTACAGCAGAGCTGGAGTGTTTTAATGGTGTGAGCGATGGATGTGTCACATTCGGTGTGCGCTTTGATGCCCAGGAGTCATCTACTGCTGTCCTGCCCCACCTTACCCTCCTGGCTTCCAGTAAACGTTCATCTGAGCAATATTTTTGTCCCTGCAGCAGTATAAAATGAACTAAATTCTGCGTTGTTGGAAGGATAAAAATGCATTTGATACTGGAAGAAGCAGAAATAGTTAATAGCCTTTATTTTAAAGGAAACTTGTCTGTGGAAGGACTGCCATGGTCGCGTTAGGTTTTTTCAGTTGTTTTGGTCAGTTGGGTTGGGGTTTCTTTATGGCAGGGCTGGGGTCTGTTGCTACCTGGTGTCTCTGCTGAAGAAACGGTGCTTGGGGTAGGTGTGGGTGCAGGCAGGCAGAAAGGCTCCTCCTGGTACCAGCTGCGGATGGATTTGCTCCATTGGGATGTGCTGCTCCATAGCGTGGGCACTGCAAGGCTGGGCAGAAGTACAGCCTTCACTCCCTGAAGAGTGTGCCTTTTCTCTTCCTGCCAATATCTCATCCCATCCTGTGGTAACAGAAAGAAAAATCCTGAAATACTTATAGAAAAAAAAAATCAAAAAATTAAAACTCTATCATAGATGAAATTTTCTCTTTTATTATCTTTTCTTACTCTCTCTCTTCTTCCTGCTCTCTGTGAACACTTGTTTTAAGCCAACAGATTTTAAAGGCACGGATTTGGGGTGAAGGACATACTCTGTTTTCTGTCAACCTCTGCTGTGCCATCAACAGAAAATTTTAGAGTTAATCTAAACAGCTGCCCATAGCACTTTACCACTTTCCCTTCTTGCAGATGCCCTTTATACTGACTACAGAGCACAGCTTTCTCCAGCTGAGGGAGATGATTTTGCCAGGAAAATCACCTCTGCCTGGGAAAGGCTTGGTGATATGAAAACTGCCCCACCATTTGCAATCCTATGGTAAGTGACAGCATCAAATGAGCAGAAGTTTCTAGTGTCACCTGGACCTAAACCAAGCAGCATCAGATTTAACACTATTGATGCATGTAGAAGCCTGGGAAACAAATTTCGAGCTTCAGAAAACATTCCTACCCGCTCAGTATAAATCATGTCCACTCTTCGTGGGAGGATAATCAGGTTAAACAGGTGAGAGCTATTTAGCATAACTTAAAAGGATTAGGTGTGAATTCTAGTCACAGTGTAGCATAAAAAGTAAAAATCAAGGGGTTTAACATTGGGAATTACTGCACGGTTGAAAAAGTACCCCTGACTATGAAATACAGCTGATATTTAGAGTCTTATTGTTTTATTTACTACTGCTTTTACAGCACACCCAGCTAGTTAGCCAACTACTTATAAAACATATTTAATGTTTGGAGGCACTCAGTACAACTATAAACTGATTTTTAAGGGCATGCAAACATAGTGTGTTAACAGCATTACACGTACTTGAGTTCCCTCTGGAAAAAAACAAACCAACCGCCATTTTCCGAGTAGACTCAATCATCTCATCCTGAGTTTTGTAGACGGGCTACGTAGCTCAAACTGGTTGACTTCCCGGCACTTGATGGGAACCACTTAAAAGGATAAACTTGAAGAGATCAATACCCGTTACATACTATAAGTGATGTAGCACCAAGTACTCCGGGGCTGTTAAAAATTCTGCGATAAAGGACTGCTCAGAAATTAAACAAGAGGGAAAAAAAACCCACACACAGTGGTTGCAGGGACTTAGTCCCATTTCATTGCACGGGGGATTTATCTGCAGAGCTGGGGGCTGATGATAATCTTTTAGGCAGGTTTTCCTCTGGTTTTATTTCTGATTTATACCGGTAGCAGCGAAAACAATATCAGATGGGAAGTCTGTGAGCAGGCAGAGATGCGAAGAGGCGCCGGAGAGAGAGGCACCTGCTTGTGTGTTTATCCATTTATGAAAATGGGGAATCCAGAGGCAAACATGCTCAGCAGTCCCTCAGTGCAGATAATTGAAAGTGAGCGCTGAAAGCATGCACTCCTGTTTCATGCTCCAAGGGTTAATAGTCTTCTGGGGCACTTAAGACGAAGCTCCTTTGAGAGTCCACATGATATCTCCTGCCTATCCCTCAACCATTACTTTGTTTCTCCTTTCAGTAAATTCTTATTATTTAGGACAGAGTGGTGTTTTTTTCCCTGGCAAAACTCATGCTGGCTCACCCTTCGCATATTATATTCATCAAGAGGCTCTACAGCTTTCCCTAAGGATCTTCACTGCTATTTTTCCTGGTAGTGTGGGGAGGGACTGGGAGTCCTGGGAGAACCATTAGTTCCTTTTGAAAGGATTGATATGGACCTGGCCTTCTTCCAGTCCCTCCGCTGTAGAAATTGTAATTTATCATTAAAAAGCATACATTATTTTTGTTAGCAGTTCAGCTACTTTGTTCTTGGTTCCTTCAACTTTTCTGGATGGGTGCCATGGAAACCCAAATGACTTCTTATAATTTAGTGGTTGGGATTGAACAGGCACCTCTTTATCACTCTCTGTACATCTCCATCAGCTCTGGGCACGGCGCAGAGCAACCCAGCCCCAACACCCGGTGCAGGAGGCATGGTAGGATCCAGCAAGGAGATAGAGAGCATGTTCAGCGTCAGCTGCTGAAGTTGCTCAGCTGTGTGGCAATGGCAGCAAGCTGCATTTGAACTGGAGGCGGAGCCCAGCTTGCTGTCTGTTTCACACCTTCCTTAAGTACATTGGGTTTCTGAACTGGAAGGACTAAAGGCAAGAGATGCCTCTCCTTCTGCGTGGTGCAGTATGAACATATTCATATATTCAGGCACACATCAGGGCTGCTGAAAAATGTTACTCTACATTAGTCATTTTGCTGTCACACTGAGGTGCATTCAGTGTCCCATGTCTTGCTGGCTCCCAGACTTTGCTGTAAAGCTGGTGTACAAGACCAGGTCTTAAACTTGTTTCCCATTATCTAAACAACCGTTGCTTCTTTGCTTTGGGCACTATTTGCTGTCCTATTGGCATGGGAGTAGAAATAAGAACAGAGAGACTTAAGACTCATCAGCGTCTTCTCAGTGAACCCTTCCTCTTCACTGATGTTTATGGATTTTTTTTCCAGTTGCTCCAGACATTTTCCTCAACTCAGTAGAAGAATCTCAGCAGAAATTTGCAATAAAAGAAGTAATGGCCCTGTGCTGCCCTATTGCATGTAGGAACACTACATGTGCTATGCTAACAAATTCATAAGCCAGAGTAAGGCAACAAGCCTGCTGCTACCTCACATCTGCATGCACCTATGGACAGGTAATATATAGCACACACAACACTGCCTTGCATCAACAGCAGGATGGCCAGATAATACAGGACAGCAGGCTTTCTCTCCTGAGATTATGTTGCTGGTGCAGACACCAAGACTGAGACATTTAAACGAGAAGATGCAGATCCCTGAGGCTGAATATAAAATATTTATATGAAGAGACCATGGACCAATAAATTTCAGTTATAAATGTTTACAGCTGAAGGTAGTAATAAATAACCTTCCAAAAGCAATATTTCAATTTGCACTTATTGTACTTGTACTACACATTATATTTTCAGGAAACAATAATAATTATAGCAGGACATGGAATTAGCTCATGTTTAATGAATGATTACCCAGTTTAGTTGTAATCATTACAACATCAGGACACAATTAAAACTGTGAAATGTTGTTTATTCTGGAGAGAGATGAGACTCTTTCTCCATGGCTACCATTTATATGTCCAACCAATGCATAATCTGTTCATTAAATTGTGATAGAGGTGGGTACACTTTAATAAATTTGTCAGACAACTCCTAATTCTTGAATTTCCAGTCACCTGACTTCATCTGTGCAGCCTTTACATGGTCTTTGGCAACAGAAAGTTAAAGCCAGGAGAAAATTTGCTCCTCAGGGAGCTTAACGGCAATCTCCTACGGATCTGCAAGAACCCAAGTTCAGATTAAATCATAGAATCATAGAATTGTTAAGGTTGGAAAAGACCCTCAGGATCATCAGGTCCAACCGTTAACCTACCACTGCCAAGTCCACCACTAAACCATGTCCTCAAGCACCACATCTACCCGTCTTTTAAATACCTCCAGGGATGGGGGACTCAACCACTTCCCTGGGCAACCTGTTCCAGTGCCTGACTACTCTTTCAGTAAAGAAGTTTTTCCTAATATCCAACCTAAACTTACCCTGGCGCAGCTTGAGGCCATTTCCTCTCGTCCTATCGCTTGTTACTGGGGTGAAGAGACTGACCCCCACCTCTCTACAACCTCCTTTCAGATAATTGTAGAGGGCAATAAGGTTTCCCCTCAGCCTCCTCTTCTCCAACCTAAACAACCCCAGCTCCCTCAGCTGCTCCTCATAAGACTTGTGCTCTAGACCCTTCACCAACCTCGTTGCCCTTCTCTGGACACGCTCCAGCACCTCAATGTCCTTCTTGTAGTGAGGGGCCCAAAACTGGACACAGTACTCGAGGTGCGGCCTCACCAGTGCCGAATACAGGGGCACTATCACCTCCCTGGTCCTGCTGGCCACGCTATTCCTGATACAAGCCAGGATGCCATTGGCCCTCTTGGCCACCTGGGCACACTGCTGGCTTGTGTTCAGGTGGCTGTCAACCATCACCCCCAGGTCCTTTTCAGCCAGGCTGCTTTCCAGCCACTCCTCCCCAAGCCGGTAGCGTTGCCTGGGGTTGTTGTGACCGAAGTGCAGGACCCGGCACTTGGCCTTGTTGAACCTCATACAGCTGGCCCCAGCCCAACAATCCAGCCTGTCCAGGTCCCTCTGCAGGGCCTTCCTACCCTCCAGCAGATCGACACTCCCACCTAACTTGGTGTGATCTGCAAACTTACTGAGGGTGCACTCAATCCCCTCATCCAGATCATCGATAAAGATATTGAACAGGACCGGCCCCAACACTGAGCTTTGGGGAACACCACTCGTGACCGGTCGCCAACTGGATTTGGCTCCATTCACCAATTGACTGTTTTGACTGTCTTGAGCTCGACAAAAGATTGTCACAGGTCGTTCTCCTCCTTCCCCTCCTACGTGTTGACTGTACCCAGTATGACTGCTTTCTCCTCGTTACTTAGGCCAATACTGTCATCTTCTTCTTTAGTGTGTGTATCTCTTGTAGAGCAAGGCATAGCTTTGTTTCAAGTTGTTATCTCGCAATGAAACACTTGGGATGGGTTTTAAAGAGAAATACCTTATCTGGTGACATAGATGTAAATGCTGTGTTGACATCTCTGTCTGGTTGATCTAGCCTTGTCTGGTGTAAGTGGAGCAGTTTATGCTACATAAAAACAAGTCACTCGTAGGGCAGGGCAAGCACCTGCTAATAAATCTGGTTGTCTACCAGACAACCTGGTGACTATCTCCTGGTGACTGCAGCTGTCCTGTGGCAGGGACCAGTAAGCTCTTTCAAGAAGTGCAGTGGAGAGATCTTGGGTACATCGTAAGAAAAGTAAACTCTGCCTCACCATTTTTCTAGTGCTGCCCCTTCCCAGTGTCCAAACAGCTTTCCCATTGATGCTAACCTTCATCAGAAGCAAGCGCAGCAGTCCTACGCCCACCAAGCGGGTCTAGACATTGCCTGCGAAATACACGTAACATTTATTAACTGCAAAACCAGTAAAAAGTTGTCCAGATTATAAATTACTGGTACTTCTCACTTAGGAGACAGCCATCTAATCACCTCTCCCATATTACCAATAAACTCTCTCCTCTACTTATGCCCATCACTTTTTCTCACATCTAACCTGATGAATATCTAACTAGACTTGGAGGAACTGTGCTCAGTTTGCATTTAGCATTGAAATTTGCCGTTTTTATTAACAAGTTGTTTCTACTCTACGCTTGCATGACCTGAGGCTTCTCTGGTTTTTCCTGCTAGCAATGGTAGTTTGTTCAGTACATTACTTGGTGCTTGCAGACCATGTTTCACCTGTATCTTTAAACCAACACAGTCACAGCCCTATCATGAAGACTCATGCCTTGAAGTTATAGAGGTGCCTTACTTTTAAAGCATCACCCCTCAGCCATCTTCATGTACCCAGGGGTATCCTGAATACCAGGCTGGCCAAGACACATCTGAGACCTAACTCTAGAGGGCTTTGGAGGCACCTTGCACTGTGGTTCAGCCTGTCTACAGCTCCCATCTATCCTTGCAGTAAGTCATGCCCTCTCTGGGAAAGGCTAAGAACATATTTCCTGCCAAAGTCAGTCTTTTCTCCACAGAGATGTGTGGGCTAGATAAAGGCAGCCAGACACAGAGCACTGAAGAAAGACAAAGACAGAAAAAAAAGAAGGGAAAAATTACCACAGTGTGCAACTAGGCAGGAGACACTTACTCAGAGGATCTCAAAAACATTAGAGAGGACAGATGTTATCTCATCAGATTTAGCTGTCCAAGAGCGGTCTGTCTAGTGAAAACTGATCAGTCAGAGACCATTGCAGAGCACTGTCTACAGTCAACAACAAGCAATAAGCCTCCCTAGGAGAAGACTCACAGCATCCTGTGACAAGGGTGGGGCAAATCATCCTTAGGAAATACCTCTCCCTCTCTCTGTATTGCTCACAGAAGCCCAAGGACTATGCTTGCATAGATGCTGAAGTTTTATACAGCTGCCATTCCTAAAGAAAAGTAAAGCCCATCTGTTAAAGGTTCAGGTCAGGTTAAACAGATAAGAGTTCTCCAACTTGCAGGCAAAGTCAATGTAACTGTGTTATCTCCCTCCCTATCTGAGGTTAATGTGCCAAATGTACTTCCAAAGCCCTCTAGAGTTAGGTCTCAGATGTGTCTTGGCCAGCCTGGTATTCAGGATACCCCTGGGTACATGAAGATGGCTGAGGGGTGATGCTTTAAAAGTAAGGCACCTCTATAACTTCAAGGCATGAGTCTTCATGATAGGGCTGTGACTGTGTTGGTTTAAAGATACAGGTGAAACATGGTCTGCAAGCACCAAGTAATGTACTGAACAAACTACCATTGCTAGCAGGAAAAACCAGAGAAGCCTCAGGTCATGCAAGCGTAGAGTAGAAACAACTTGTTAATAAAAACGGCAAATTTCAATGCTAAATGCAAACTGAGCACAGTTCCTCCAAGTCTAGTTAGATATTCATCAGGTTAGATGTGAGAAAAAGTGATGGGCATAAGTAGAGGAGAGAGTTTATTGGTAATATGGGAGAGGTGATTAGATGGCTGTCTCCTAAGTGAGAAGTACCAGTAATTTATAATCTGGACAACTTTTTACTGGTTTTGCAGTTAATAAATGTTACGTGTATTTCGCAGGCAATGTCTAGACCCGCTTGGTGGGCGTAGGACTGCTGCGCTTGCTTCTGATGAAGGTTAGCATCAATGGGAAAGCTGTTTGGACACTGGGAAGGGGCAGCACTAGAAAAATGGTGAGGCAGAGTTTACTTTTCTTACACTCTCCTTGGTCTAATGCACTGGGTGAGCTGCCTACTCTCTTTCTTTTCTTTTCTAAGAGTACAAGAAAGCTGCCAAATTTCCCCCTCATAGCCCACATCTCCCCTAATAACTACCTGAGATAAATTTAGCTGGGAAACCAAACCGGTTAGATTGCCTTTTGGGGGAAAGCAACCAATTTGCAGGCTTTGATCTTCACTACGACATTTGGAATGTGCAAGGAGACAGAAAAAGGAGAAACGGGCAAATATTTGAACGCAGCCTTCCATGACAGCTCCCCTTAGTAAGGACTCCACCCAAGAGGCCCTCGGAGAGTTACCAGCTGTGTTATCTCAGGAGTGGCCCTAAAATGGGCAAAGACGGCAAAGGCAAGACTAAAAGTAATGACATGTCTGCTAAGGATGGACTGCGTTTCCACGCTCCCCTCCACGCTTCTGAACAAGGTTGTGACCCTCATACCCAAAAAGAGTATTTCAGGCAAATTATTCCTGTTAATGAAAGCAGAAGGAATGTTTCCAAAAGCTCTAGTGGGAGCTAGACTGAGCTGTAACACCCCATGCACAAAGGTAGCTCTGCTGCCATTAGTGAACTGCTCTTGCTCTTCAAGCCAAGAGCACAGTTGAACACTTTGGTGTGTTGGGACCTTGGAGTAGTTACAAAATTGTGTGCTCTGCACCCGCCCTTGCAAAATGCATCACTTCGGGCTCTCATTCAGTGGCTTTATGGTAGCTTTGTGCAGAACAGCTAGGCAGATGGAAGAACGGGCAAACTTAGACAAAATGATGAAAATATTAATACATATTAAGATTCCCATTAATAATTGAATTACTAATTCAATTATTGAAGAATAATTATTAATATTTATAGCATCCAGATTGGTGATGATAGATTAACCGTTATGGCATAATTTAATAAATATTTTTGAAATAAAACATTTAACAAATAACATTTCCACCATTTGTCCATCTTAAAAAAAAGTGTGAGGGGTTCATGAATGTATGCAATCTTTACTGATTTTAAAACATGTTTTTGTATATTTTATTTCTATTATGGATTGCGTTATTGTAGATTTTATCCTCAGGTTGTTTCCCAACAAACTACTTCTACAATCCCTAAGACAGAAAGAAACCTATGGCAAAATAAGCTTATAGTAACAGCACTATAAATCTATCGTTTAAGTGTAGTGGTAAGTAAATACATAATATGGCTCCATTTCTTTCTGCTGATTTCTCTTTCTGAAGTCTCTATAACACAGTGATTGATGTATATAAACACCATTTAGCACATATTAAACTGAGGAGTCAAAATATTATTTTAAAGTTTTCCAAGATACATTGATCCAAATTTACGTCAGAATCTCCTGAAAGGTTACATTGGCCCATGTTCTGCAATATTCATTTTTTCAGTGCAAAAGTTCCTACTTGACATCTTCCACGGCAGTGGCATTGCAGTAAAATCTAACACACATATATGCATACCAAAATGCAAAATTCCACAAAGAAAATTTCTGAAACAAAACAACAAGCGAAATTTGCAGTTTCTGAAAACATCAGATTTGTAAAGGCTTGTTTGGGCTTCTTTGTCAAAAATTATTTGGTAATATTTTTATGCCCCAAAGGTTTATTCTATTGGAAAAAAGGTTTTGGGGGAGATGACTCCACCTGATCTTACGATAAGCATATGCCTGCCAAATTTTTAAGGCTCATCTGTAGGAACTCTTTCAACAGATGTTTGCTGTGTGTGATATTATAATGTTTTCTCTAAAGTATTTAACTGCACTTCATAGGAAAAAATCATTCTTCAACTTCCTTCACAATAACATCATGTCAAAAATAGACTTGAGATCTTGTTATTTATATTACTGAAGTACTGAATGGCCTTGCCTGAGAACAGACTGTTCTAGCATCAAATAGAGTACCAAACTACGGCGGGAGATGGTCTTTGCTCTGAAGAACTAACACTCAAGGTAAACAAGACAGACAAGGAGAAGACGACAAATGGAGCATCCTAAAACTGCCACACAGAAGTGGTGGAATACAAGTGGCAAACCTAAGCCATTTTCCAAAGTATCCCACCATTTTCTGTTTATTCATCTCTCCTCCCCATCCTTCCTCTGTGGCAGCCAGGATGGGCCTGGGACATGCTCCTGATGACAAGAGGCAGAAAATTCGTGCTTTGCTTTAGTGTTTATACTGAGAAATGAGCTTATTAAGGAAGCAGATCTAGAAATGCCTCAGGTTGTACCTTGTAACTCAGCTGAAGATGAGCCGATAGGGAATGACGATGACTAAATTTATTCATTCAGTGGGTGGACATTCCTGTCTTGCAAACCACGATGACTGATCCATCGTGAAAAGTTGGGCTATTAAATTGCTATTTAGCAAATACAAACTGAAACACCTCCTGTACCTCTGAAATGATGCATCTTTGCAAGGTGTGCGGGTCAAGCTGGCCCACCTGCCCATGCGATTGCTCTAGTTACCTCTTCATAGGCATGGCTAGTGAGGTTGGTCCTTTAGGAAGTCACCTACCCTGAAGCTCAGAAAGGAAACTGGCTTACAGGTTCATTTGATTTAAATGTGTCCATTACAATTTATTTATTCTGGGGGAAAAAATTAACTGAAAATGTGCAGTTTTTCCAAAGTAAGTTTTCGGAGTAAGTTTCTAATTTCTTCATTAGTGTCCTTTTCAGGATGCACGTGCCACTCCATGTGAGTGCTCTGGACTTCAGTTTCTTCTGCCGTGGGTCATATTGCAGCTCTAATCTCTCTGCCATGAATTTACTGGAGAATACATAGAGTTTGCAAGTAGCATTTCTTTGCCTAAAAGACAAAGTGATGCTTCTTTAGCAGCTGCTTTTCTTTGAACTTATCCAAGGGCTTTGTCGGCAAGTGACCTCTCTTCAGGATTCTGCTTCCTCTGATATATCGAAGGCTATTTCTTGGCATGAAGTAATTAAAGGCAAGGCAATTTTACAGCGAAGGCATGGGGATGCTCGCTAATCATGGCCTTCCTGCTCAAGTGCTGCGCTTGCTGATGAACCCCTCCTTGCTGGAGGCAATTGTGTTTTCTGGGGCAAATCAGGTCACTGAGATCTACATGCTTCCTGGCGGCTAATGCAATAAGCAGGAGCTACAGGAGACATCTCTTCAGGATGGCACTTGCTATGGGTGAATGTGGGCGCCCTGCGAGGTGGAGGCTGTCATTAAATGTCCACTTGGCAGAGTTTGGGGACAGGAGCTGGTCTGACGGGGTGTTCATTTGCAAATAGGTGCTTGTGCTCATCCAAGCCTGAAGAGGGAATGGCTGATATCTTCTCCAGAATGGGAGGCTTTGCCAGCAGAGTTTATGCTGCACTTGAAGGGAGGCGATCTCTCACAACATCCCAAGCACCCCCAGAGGGAAAGCAGAACTGCGTGAGGCTGTTGCACGTCCCGCAGACAATGCTGATGTTCCCCAAACCACTGATTGTTTTAGAAACACCTCTGAATGAGCAGGATGGTGGCCTGAAGTCTTTTTACTGATGACTGCAAATATAAATGGAGATTTTCATTGTACGTGATATAAGGGAAACCCAGATGTGACGCAACTAAGTGTCTGAAAAGGCTGACCTATTTAGCTCCCTCTGCAATTCAAGTCATGATGATCTTCCAAAATTGCAGCTCTTCTCACTTTTACATGCGGGGTTTTAAACTGCTGCTTGTCTACAGCCACAAGACCGGGATTGGTCTGTGCCATGTGAAGAGCTTGTTTTCTGATAAGTATTTGTGTAAGGAGATGTAATGTCTCCAAAGAGACAGCAATTCCTTTCCTCACCTTTGCCACCACAGCTGGAAGCCAAAATGGATTATTTAATTTTTTTCAAGTACTAGGTTCCTGCAAAGAAGATTCAAATGGAGCTTCACTTGGTGGGACTCCTCCAGATGGTCTCAAATCAGGTTTTCCATGGAGAAGCTGCTGGTTTTATCCAGCTTCCCTGCTCACCCAAAGGTCGTCAGTGCTCAATTCAGCACTAGGGCATGGCAGGTTGATGGAGCTGTCTTTCGAGATGTGCAGCTCCTCAAGGGCTGGTGCTCAAAGGCAGATGTGTGGTGAAACAGCAGTTTTCTTTGCAGGAGGTATGGGGCCAGAGGAAAATGGTGGCAGTAACATAGCAGTTTTTCCTGCTTGTCCCTGTTCTTATTCTCAGAGTTAAAATCTGGCATCCTCGCAGGAGGAGCAATGCAGGATGGGAGCGGTACCTTATCTGTTACCAGTGAAGTCACACCTGGTGAGGAGAGAAACCAGAGAGAAAATGGATTTTCTGGAGAAAAAATGTCTTCCTGGCAGATGGCTCAGCCAGCCAGCAAGGATTACAAACCTCTTTGGGAATCCTTTCTTTATGGCTAGTGAGAAGGTGATATTGCTAGTGACAGCACAGATAGATTGGCTGAAATAAAATAAAGAGGTTTCCATGGTGATCCCTTCATATTGCAGTAAATTTCATCTTGCAGTCAGCTGGGTTGTGTTTCTTCCCCCGGAGGACGAGTCCTCGGCTCCCCCCATGTTATTAGTTACTACTGGTGTTAACGAAATGCCAGAAGACCCCAAGCAAAGCCGGCAACATGGACATCTCTGTGATGGCTTCGTTAATTATCCCAAAGAGGTCAAACTGCCCAGGCAGCCTGCAGGTGCTTTAGAAATAATCCTGCTTTCTGTTTTAAACTGTAAACAGGTAAAGATTAGATATAAAGAGATAGCTGTGGCTAAAGATAATAGAGGAAAGAAATAGGTTTCTTCCCATTTTACAGCTGGGGAAAGGACCATAGTCAAATTGTGTAACTGTCCCAAAACCAGAGCCCAGCTGGTGTTAGAGGTGGGAACTGAACTCCAAACTCCAGCACAGAAGATGCCTCTTCTCCCAAGGTTAATGCCGGGGAAGGCACTGACCTGCAGAGAGACCGCTGATAGGGAAGGGAAGCTCTTTGCACCTGAGTGACTGATGCAATATCACCTACGGGAGTGTAGCAAAAGGAAGAGGTGAGGGGTCCTCCCAGGTTGTGTGCTGACAGGGGTGAAAACTGTCCGACGAAAGAATGACCTTTCATTTCGGGAGACGAGGAAACCCCTCCAGCTGTCAAAGCCGATTACTCATGGGTTCCACATAAGTGTGATCTCTCCTCTGGTGCTGAAGAAATGAGCAGCTGCAAGACGTGTCTTGCTGTGGGTAGGCTCAGTGACGAGCTTCCCAGCTTGTTCCTGGGATGTCGGCATCTTTCCATCTGCATCTGAATTCGAGAGTCACGAATGCAGTGCTAGTCAAGCTTTGCCACCCAAAGCATGCTTAATAAGAAAAGCATTTCCCTAAGAAGGTGTGTCATTGAATGCAAATGATGCTGCCTTAGGATCATGTTAATTTAGGCTACAGAGCAAATCTCTTCTATTATGCACTACACAATCAAAAAAACATTGACCTACCCATGGCCACACTCAAACCTCTGTCTTTGGGACTGTTTATTTTATATTATATTCAATTCAAATAATATGCTGGAGACTTGAGAAGCAAAGAGGGATGTGCAGGAGGGATACCCTGATTACTGCTAGCTGTAATGACTCAGGGTGTGTGGGGACTCTTGGGAGAGCAGGAAGAAGGTGCATGGGGGTGAGCTGCTCCTAAACGTCAAAATTGCTGGGGTCGGCTACCAGCTCCAGCTGGGAACTTGTGACAGAGGAGGATAAAATGATGGCCTTTTTCTTTTCCTTTTTTTCCCCTGAAGTTAATCTTTCTTCCAGAGCTTGGGAAAGCTGAGATTTGTTTCTCTTGAAGCCATTGTGCTCGGCTTTGGCAAAATGTTGGATCCCACTTTCTGCTTTCCCATTTGTAAATCTGCTACTCTGCACTGTCAGGAAGCTGGTTGCTGCGATTGCAGCCCTCGGCTTGGACAGCACCAGCCCACCCAGCCTGGTGAACAGGCTGGTCCTCGTGCTGTCTGCTACCCAGGCTCTGCATGGCAGCTGTGGTGGCCAAGGGCATGATGGTGAGGGTCCACTGGCCACCAAAACAGCTGGTTGGACAGGCTGATGCACTCAGAGGTAATTGGTCTGTGCCAGGACACGTTATACCTGGAGCCTTGGGATTAATGTGCTCAGGTTTGTTTAGCCCCAGACGCTTTTCAAGGTAACCTTTCATCAGGTGGGGCACGTTTGGAGACAACCTTTCATCAGATAGAGCTGAGAGAGAGGGAGGGGACTGCTTGAATGATGGGAGCATTTTGTTGGATTTTTTGTTGGATTTTTTGCCATATTTGGAAGAAAACTGTTGCATCCACCTGCTGGTGGACTGGATTAGTGCTCCACAAGGATGTCTTTTGGGAGGACCCAGGACAAATGGGAGCTTTGGCAGGGAAAGGAACTGGCATGAAGTTGCCACTCTGAGCAAGAAAGTCATCCCAAGTGCTAATTTCCTGCCATTGTCAGTGTGAATTGGGGCTCGACCCTCTAGTTTGCAGTGGGGCAGCTACGAAAACATGTTTGGCAGCCAACTTTTAATGTGCAGCCAGTGACATTTATTATTATGTTTATGGAAAGCTGTGATTCTTTCTGCAAAGAAAAGGGCTATTTAAAAAAACAACCACAGAAAGCAATGAGAGATCAAGACACATCCAGACTGACTCTGCAAGGAGAGCTTGAGAAAGTCTTATGAGGCAAAATAAAAACATATAGGCTGGAGGCTGTGACTGTTATCCCAGCCCAGTGCTGTTGAGCTGAAGTGCTTTGGCATCAGCCAGGCAATCTGCTCAGGGTGACTGCTTGCATCTCCTTCGCTTCTTCCCAAGAGTGGCACGTGGGTATTACCGGGGTAAATTTGCTTTGCAAATCTATCTTTGTGTCTTCAGATTAGCTTTATTTGCTCAAGGATTTTGGAGGTAATGGGGGGGAATATTCATGCTTCTATTAGTTAAAATTTCTGCTTCTTGTTAACATCATACCAGTGTGTCATTCAAGGCAAGCCCCTAAAGTGGGTATTTTAGGGATTAGAGATGCATTTTTTTCTTTGCTTTGAGATAGTTTCTCTTGAAGTTACTGACTCCATCGTGGGTAAGTCTCTGCTGTGCTCACTGCTGTGAGTACAGCTTAGGTTGACCATTGGCTCCTGCTTTTGCGAGGTAGGAGTGCTGCTTAGCAGCACAGCCTAAAAACAGCTGAGCCCGGTACATACAGTAAAGTCATCTAAGGACACATGTAAATATTAACACGCAGTACCACCTGTGTAGGTGTGCTTTTGCTGTCCGGTGCTCTCTGCTCTGCCTGCACCCTTCATCTTCCTGCAAGCAGCTCACAGAAGTGCATCCTTCTGCTCAGAATCTGACAGCGAGTTAGGAGTGCAGTATGTGGTCTTCTGGCTGCGAAGGCTAGACAGTCATGTCTTGCTGCTTGCTCTTCTGAGTAACACAGCATTAATTTGGGGGATGATGTGAGAAACAGAACCTGATCAGCTGTGCTCTCAAAGCTGGAGAGAAGGAAGCATAAGGTCCTGGGTCATGTTATTTAGTTGTCTGCCTGTGCCAGAGGAGCCTTGTGTTGCTTTCCTACCTGCCAGTTTTATTTCCAGCAGAGTGGTTTATCATAGGCTTCTTTATTTAAGGCAGAGAAAAACTCCTCTCAGTAAGAATTTTTGCCTCAGACCAGCCCTGCCCCATGGGGTTGGGAAATCTGATGCACATCCAAATGACCTGGGACAGCCTAACAACCTCAGCACATTGCACCTTGTAAATAGGGGAGTTTTAGTCAAAGGCCACCAAGCTTCAGCTTTTTCACCAGCAACGCTTCCTGGAGATAGGCTAGAGATGGTAGAGCAGACAAACAAGAGATGAAAAGGAGTGGGCTATTGCCATACAGGCAATACTGGACACCACGCAAATCTTCTTGGTACAGTTAGGTGAGGCCAAGAGGGTGTCTCGTTGCCCTTCCTCAAGCTGCAAAGAAGCAGAGCTTCTGCCTGGTGTAACCACCAAGCTGGCTGCCCAGGATCCTGGTGGACATGGGGGCAGGAAAGTAGGAGAGCTGCAAGAGAAGAGCATTAGCCAAAATGTGCTGCCTGGATGGCCCAGGCCTCAGGGATTACCCAGAGTTTGGGAGCAACAGAGAACTAAACAAGGTAAGCAAAGTAGCCTTGCCTGAATCTCTGCTGAGGTTCAGAGAAGCCCAGAAGTATTTTCTGATGTCTCAGTCTTTGTCCTCGCAGGCTCTGAAACTGGAGAGGGGCTGTATTACCTGCTCTGCTCTGCTGCAGGACTCTCTGCAGGTCATGGACGCACAACTGCATGTGATCGGTGTAGGCATCCATCCACCAGAAAGCCTTAGCAGCATGCTCAGAAATTGTATTGAGGTAGGCAACCACCAGCTCCAACAATGTAGCCTTTGCAGGAATTTGTTACTCTTTCTAAAAAAAAAGGGTGATTTTTTTTTACAATTCCCATTTGTTAAAAACATGCAAGCACCTCATTAACTCTGATAGTATGATATTTTTGGCTAGCCGCATTGCTAAGCATGTGTTAAGCTCTGATGAAGTGCAAGAAATTACCTTTGTAACAGCAGTGGTGTCTTCTGAATGCAGTTAGCGCCTCCCCAGCGCTGATAAGGTGCGAAAAATGATCTTGCCATCTACAGTTGTGTCAACTGAATGCAATTAGCACCTCTACATGTGTTTAAAATCATGACCGCAGGTTATACATTTCAGCAGCCTGCAATACATTAGCACTTAATCCCATCTTTGTGAATCGAGGAAAAAAATCAGTGCAAAACCAGTGCAATGAATGCAGTTAAGTGCCATTAACATTCCATTAACTATTTTTAATGAAGTAAATCCAATCCCAGATTGGTGAACAATGGACTAGGGACTTTTCATAGCTCACGGACAGCAGTTGCTTGCTGTATAGACATGTGTCAGAGGAAGACCTCTTTACTCCTGCTAGACCTTGTTTAAACAGCTCTGTCAAGCTGGGATGGCAAAGCCAGGCTTTTCCCTTGGCCTTTTTCCCTTTTCCTGGGGCACAGGCACCATGGGAAGCTGCAGAGAGTGCAGGATGCTCCTCCTAAAAATGCTGCCTTCTCTGAAGGGAAAAAAAGAGAAAGAAAGAGGGAGAAAAAAAGCACAGTAGGTATTTTTTCCTTTGGTGCAAGTAGTCAAGTTCCATTGTATTGATCATTTATTATATCCCTCTCAGGCTATTAATCTCTTCTTTAACTGCACTAAAAGAGATCCTGTCTATGTCTCTGTATGGAAGTCTCTCCATGTCCAAATAATTATTGTCAGCAGTCTCCAAACTGCTCCTTTTCCTGCTGTTTTCCTTCCAAGTTTGACTGACTAAAACTTACTAGACAGAGGATTAGGTGACTTACTTACACAAGAGATTCAGTAATTTTTTTCATGCAAACATGGTGTGCATACAGAATGGTCGTCTTCAGATGTCAAATACTTACGCTTTTCTTATGAATATTTTAAAGCTGTAAATAAGAAAGTAATGCAGACACACACCTCAATGGGACTGAAAAATGCTTTCATCCCAAACACACCTTTACAATATATATTGAATAAATGATAAGTCCAAGCCATTTTCTGTGCTGGGACTCATATGGCCCTCTTTGCACAAAGCCGTACTTTTCAAGAAGTTTTGCTGAAATCACTAGCAACACCCCACAAGAGCGAGCATCCCCACGCTGGGGCTTGGGATGGAAGCTGGACATGACAGCAGCAGCTTCTATATCTCACCTCTATTCATTTTTTAAAAGTGAGCTATTGATTTTTCACTTTCAAGAGGGATCTGCAACAGCTGTGACTTTATTTTATTTTATTTTATTTTATTTTATTTTATTTTATTTTATTTTCCTTTTTTTTCACTAAATTTTAATTGAAAGGGACAGATCTCCATCGAGGACACTTCACAGTGGATGTACAGGGGTTCTCCTGCTGCTGGCAGCAGACCCTGTGCCAGGACAAGGCTGTATGCAGACTACATCTTATTAGGGCAGAAGGAAACACCATGCCCAACTCGTTTCACTCCCTACATAACACAGGACATAAAGCTTTACTCAGTGATTCCTGCACAGAGCCAAATAACTTGTGGCTGAACTAGGGCGTATCTTTGAGAAAGACACAGTCTCGCTGTAAACTATTCTTGACCATCCTTTATTTTCTCTGTATTTCCACAATGCACAGCACTCTGCACAGGAGTAACTGCTCTGAGAAAGATTAACATCTGCAAAGAGCAATGTGAGAGTGATATTTTCCTGGTTCTGAACCTAAATCCAAACCCTATCTCCGTTACTAGAAATGTCTACTGTGAATTTAGATGTTCATGGGTTTTTTTTTCTCAATGAAGCAAAGGTTGTTGCTGCAAGTCGGGGTGGGGGACTCCTTCCTTTCCCCCTCCCCCCTGAGCATATGAGATGAAGTTATCATACAAGATGAATGTCCACATTGAAAAAGTCCTTCTCACCCCTGAGAAGCCTCCAAGGCAGCAGGGGTGTGAATGCCTGATGGTAAGTGCCTGGGACGCTGCTGTTGCCTTTCACCTCGGCACAGCAGCATGAAGTGACCTCCTCCTGTGTTCTTCTGAAAACTGCCCCACAAAATTCCTTCTGCCAGCTGTAAACATTGGATTTTCACGAAGCTGTGGGCATGCACGTTCTGCATATTGCTGCAAACACGACCTGTGTTCCTTGGGGCAGCCAGGGCTCAATTTCACATGCTGCAATCCACTGACTTTCTGGTGCCCTTGGGTAAGGGTCACCACTTTTTTCCAGGTACAAAATATTGAGGTATTGTGATGTACAAGGCTTGAAGTGCTCCTTTTTGTAGTCTGGGAAAAAAAAAAACAGTTTTAAAGGTTACCCTTCTACACCCACATCTTAAGGCACCATGAAAGCTTGAGTATCTAACTCAGTCTTTTGGATCAACAGTGTTAACCAAAAGGGGCCTGATCTGAAGGCTGCTGAAGGCAGTAGGGTCAGTGGTTAGGTCTGGCTGATGTTGGCTTTGCTGGCTATTTCTTTGACTTTTCGGTGGGGCTTGTATGAGATCTACAGGTCCCAGTGTGGAAATCAGGCGTCAGAGAATCACACGTGTACTTCTTTTATTAAATCATGTCTTTTAGTGGTTCCCTTACTGCATTGGGATAAATGCCTCTCTGCTATGTATATCCATGTGTAATGATACTCCACAGTGTCTCAACCTTATTTTTCACTGGCCTGATGTTGCTGAGAGCCACAACATCAATTTCATGCATGGTCCTTTCCTCAGGGCAATTTCTGCTGGCTCCGGGCTCTGGGAGTCACACCAGCTGCCGCAGTGAGACCTGCTACGGGGAAACAGCATCCCAGCAAGATGAGCTTATACCTCATAGGTAACGCGGTGTAAGGGTCACTGCTGGCTGAGGGTGAATTTGGGGGAAAAAGTGGCTGTGCTGAATCGGGGTGCTCCTCACCCCTCTAACAGGTGGTGCAACATTGAAGGTGACAAAGTAGGTCAAGAAGAAATGAATCTGTTTTAAGGAAAAGTCCTGAAGCTGGAGGTGAGAAGAGACAATTCAGCATCATTAAGTGTAAGTGGATTTGGGGCCGTATGCCTAGCCGAGGCTAGCTGGCGCTGCGGCAGCCTCTCGCGTGGAGCCGGAGCGATCTGCAGTCCCACTTGGATGCAGCTGGGAGGATGCAGTGCTGACAGCCATCCATTCTGTAAATTAAATTTCACTCCCCTCGGTCATCCTCAGCTCATGGCCCCACTTGCTTGCCGAAGGATTGCTGATCGCGCAGATTATTATGGGCTGAGTCCAAAACCTGTGAGATCAGCGAGAAAAGCTTCGGCAGCTGAGGGAGACGCGAACTAGGTGCTCCAGGCGTGGGTTTCAGCTCACACATTGCCTCCAGCCATGGGTATGAGAGGTGGGGTGGGACTGGGGACATCCTTTGCTGCTGGTGGGCTGTGGGTCAGCACATAAAACGTTTGATGCTGTGGGATGCAGGAGCTGAACCTGGCTGTCTTGCTGCTGTGGGCACGATGGCACTGGCAGTATTCCCCCGGAGCCTGCCTGGTTTCCCTTTTTCTCCATCCCAGCCTGAAACCTCTCAACAAGGACTGAACTTATGGACCAAAGAGCCCAAACCATCTTGTTCAAAGCAATGAGAGGGGACTGCAATCAGCTGCAGGGTTAAGCATCTCTCCATGAACCGGGGTGCAAATCCCTGTTACAATATCCTACCTCTGTGGGCTAAAGTCCTTGCATCTAGGAAGGGGAGAGGAAAATGTGAGCAGTTAATTGGAAGTGGGAGAGTACTGCTGTGTCAGCAGGGTCTGAGGGGACCTTCTGGCCTCAGAAGCAGAAAATCCCAAAAAACAAAAGCATCATTCTCGCTTGTGACTCCTGCTGGGTTTTCCAGTGATACGCTGGGGAAAAACAGTCTGTTTAGGTTGTTGCACAACATGGATATTTATAAAGTTGTATCTATTTAAACAGAGGAATGTGCTTTTTCCCTGATGAGGTCTCTGAAGAAAACAGCAGTATGTTGCTTGACCCAGGCCTTTAACTGGAACTGTCTTGGCAATTTAATGAAATTAAATGGCTGGACTATGGGGAGTTCATTAGTAAGTAATCCAAAGGCTAAAGCTCTCTGAGCTAGTTCAGCTCTCAAACGCTTATTTGTGTTTGCCAGATTCAGTAAAGCGAAACCCCTTAATAGGAGCTGGCAGTATTTATAACATGCTCTCCTCTGATCTGGAGACAGTAACACATGTACTGGGATGACTTCATATTTCTGTATGAGATTGAAAAAAAAAAAAAAAAGCACCTCCAGGACAGCCACAGGGTCCCCGGCATTTCACTGGGCAGGCTTGGGTGGATTTGCAGAGGTGCTTCTGCCGCTCGACGTCTCAAACCTCTTGCTTCTGGCAAAGCAAGTGAGGAAATATCATTTATTTCCAAAAAAGCTTTCAGAGATGGCTGCTGCTGAACCTGTGAGGGACTCTGGCTTTCTTGTCATGCTGGGCCATGGATGGGGTTATGAGCTGTTTTATTTCATGCCATTTGCCCAAGGGGGGACCAAGGGTGTAAAGCGCCTCTAGGATTTTGGCGGGTTGTAAAAAAGGATGCTGAATTGCTGCTTATTTCCTTTGAGTGGGGATTCAGAGGAGTGAGAAGGGTAAGGATCTTCCTCCTGCTGCGTAAAGGGAACTGGAATCTCAGAAACCATGTGAATGTGCTTAAGTTTAACATTCTTTAATTCACCAGGAATAAACAAGATTTACAAATAAGTGAGCTGAGCTGTGGCACCACTAATGGTTTGGCAGGGAACTCACTAAAGGATGCTTGAGACAGTCAAAGGAATATCCTGACTCCAATATACCTGAATTTATTTTTTAAGGTAGCATGTAAAGACCAACCAAACCCTGTGTTGACCCTTAAGTGTTGTCCACCATGAAAGCCCCCAGGGAAGGCTCTGTATGCCACATCCTAGCAGTGGCATTTAGTTTTTAAAAAACTGATTAAAACCTTTTGGAGTAAATTTGGTAGAAGTCCAGTGCAATCATGTGGTCAGCCCTTGGGCTGGAGTTGAAGGGCTGTGGATTAGATCCATGTGGGAAAACTTCCCTGACCTGACTTAAAGCTGGTGACATCCTAGGAAGAAATGGGGTTTTCTGTAATTGAAACCCATTTCATGGAAAAATTCTTGCTGGGCTTTAGTGTAGCTGCCGCACAAGTTCTTCTAAAAGTAAATAATACCATCTGCCAGGTGCTTCTTGCAAAGGAATTCTGGTATGAATATTACAGAGGGAAAAACATCAGAGTAATACATATCCCAAATATTGTCAGATCTGCAGTGGCTTCAGCAGTGCAGTTTTTGTTCTGGAGTGTGTGAAATGTCCCAAGAACAAGTGGATTTTGAAAGGATGGTCACTGCCAAGCACGGAGGGGACCTGCATCTTTTTACTGGAGGTGCCTGAACCTGTCTCAATTTACACCGCAGCACTGCACCCCCAAAAGAGCTTGCACTAAATTGGGCATTGCCAAATGCAACTTCCATGTCTTAAATTTACAGTGTGGAAAAAGACTGGAGATTTTATCCAGTGGTAGGATGTGAAAGGTCTCATGGCATCTGCAGGAGACTTTAAGTTCTGCTGAAGCCCATGTAGCAATCCTTTCTTCTCTTCTTTGAGCTCAGACCAGCTGCAAAGCTTTGCAGGCACCTCTTCTTCTCGTTCCGGGCTTTTGCTAGCCTGGCTCAATGAAGTCCAGGGGCTGACAAAGAGCCAGAATTAGCCACACCTCTAAAAATCTCCATTCCCAGCATGGTGTTGGGAAGAGTGGTCCCCTGCGCCTCTCCACGGGTGCTATTACAAGCACAGGCATCCACCCTACAGCAATGAAGGGTGTGTTTTTATTCCTAAACCCTTCTTTCCACATAAGACAGAATCCCTGCAATCCCATCCAAGTCTTTCTGCACTTGCTATGTCTGTCCAAGGCAGGCCTGCACTCGAGGTCCAGGCAGGACGAAGTCCACGTATGACCCGGGCTGTGTCTGAAGGTGCTGCTCCAAGTCCTGCGCCTCCACACTGTGGCCGTGGCACAGGAGGAGACATGTGGATGCTTGCTCACGCACTGGGATGAGCAGAACATGGGTACCTCTTTCCAAGGCTGGTCTTAGCTTGCTCACACACTGGGATGAGCAGAACATTGGTACCCCTTTCCAAGGCTTGTCTTAGCAAGAGACAAGCACGGGTCAGGTCTGTAACTTCAGCAACATCGAGCGCATTGTTTTGCTGGGCACTGCGGGAAGCCTGTCCATAAATGTCACTAGAGGCGTGGGGTGCTCCCAAGGAAATGGCCTGGAGCACACGAGTTTGGGTTTGGATGGGAAAGGCGGTGCGTTTGCCGGCGTGGGAAGCGGGGCTGGGCAGGAGGGACAAAAGCGGCACAGCAACGACATCTTGTGATGCGCAGCGGCGGCTGCATGTGCTTGCCGGGAGAGCAGAGCGCTGCCGGCTGGGAAGGCCCCTGTCCCCCTGCCTAGCTGGAGCCCTCAGTAGTGTTCTCGCTGGGAGGGCAGGGGCTGTGGGGCAGGGAAGGGGGAGCCGATAGACAGGGAGGGACGTTGTCTCCAGTGTGTTGTGATGAGCCAGAGCCAAAGCAGGATTTTGGCAACGGCAGAGCAGGGGTGGGAGTGAAAAGGCTATGAAAGAAAGTCCTGCTTATTGCGTCCTCTTTTTTCTTTTTTCTTTTAGCATGGCATTGCTGCACTGAAAGCTCTCTCAAGTGCTCCGTGGAAACGTGCACTCCACCTATCTGTAGATACCTGCTGAAATAGGTACACAAGTAACATTTAATTTTCTTTTCGCAAGAAGTGTGCAAGTGCAAATATTCTGTCTTACATCTGAGGATCGCTGTGGCTGAAGACCCACATCTCAAGATGCAGACTGGCGTTTCATCCCAAATAAGGGTGGTAGTACCCATCCCTTCCCACTTTGATTGCACCAAAGAGGAGCAGTGGCAAAAGTTACTCCAGACTTGCACCTTGGGACTCAAAATTCAATGTTTCTAGTGGAAAGGCAGCAGCAAAGGCTGAGGGCAGGTTGAGTTGGTACCCCACCATTGCCCAGCTGTTGAAGAGCAGCCTCTTTAAAGTGGCAGCCCAGCCCAGCAAGTGGACAATTCTTCTTAAGGCCCTTTAGCTGTAACCTGGGTTGAATTATGATCAGTTTTATACTGAACTCATGCAAAATCAGAAAGTTTTGGAACCATGGTGGCTGAGTTTCTTTTTGAGACTTTGTCTTTGTTCACACCCATGCTTCAGTGCAGAGCTTGCAAGACAAAGGTCACACTCTGAGATGTGTCAGAAATAAAGGAACGCCTTTGCATGAAGCCCCACAACATCAAACTGCTGTGCTTAAGGTAATCATGAGCAGAAATCAGAAGGCTGAGCTGTACGTTCCTGTCCAACCTGCGTTGCATTATGTCTCTGGGTAGGATATTTGGAGACAACTCAGGCACGTAGCAGCAGAAGTGCTACTGAAAGTCAGTGAGACTTTGTTCAGAACAGCCTCAGGTGCTTTTGAAAGACTTGTCCTCTTGTGCATTGCTATAAAGACTTGTAAATTATAGTTAATTCCTATGGCTTAGGTGTATTAACTGATAGAGCCCAGGATTACATTCCTGACCTCCTTAGGATCCCACTGCTGGGGCCTCCCCCTAGACAGCCTGGATTGAACGGTTGGCAGGGCTCAGGAGTAGCAACTCCTGCCTTCAACTGTGTGAGAGAGCCACGAGTATTGTTCCAGTGTCTTGTTCGCCAGCCTGAAGGGACAGATCTGCATAGAACAGCTGGAACAGTGCCCTTCCACCACAAGAACTCAAATTTATTCAATGCAAGCTGCTGGGGACAAAATAAAGCAGGTTGAGCTGTGGTCATCCTCCAGGTCACCTCCAGCTGAGAAACCATGCTACTTGCAGGGCGCCTCTGCAAGGAAGACGAGAATGGCTGCGGTTTTGCATGGTTTGTGATGCTGACTTCACTCTTTCATGTGGAAAATGGGGTCCTTGTTGCACTCAGACTGAAATTAATGCCAGCAAGGATTGTAACTAGGCCACAGAGCCATCGTGCCATTACATGTCTGTGAGGGTTTTCTTGTTGACTTTGGTCTGGCTTTTTTTTAGGGAATATCAGTCCTTCCCATGTTCTTTACAGATAATCAGGAAGCAGTAACCCCCATAAATGAGATAAAACCTGAGAAGTTCCTATCTGATCCATTATTCACTTTGGAGAAACTTCTGAAATTGGTTGCAGGTGGTGAACCAGCTGCAAGGTTTTGTTTGCTTCATCACTGGGTTTTCCAACCCATTTGGATCAGAAACAGCTTGTTGCCTCCAGTGAGCCTGGCCGAGGCTGTTGGCTTCAGGGAGATTAATCTTGTCCCATAGGTCAGACAGGTAAAATGTGGTCTGCAGGAAACAGTAGAGGACTGAGAGTCCTCCTCCTGAGGAGGGGGTTGATAACAGTCTTTTGCAGAAAAGTCACTGTTTTTGTCCAGAAACCAGTGTCACAGCTCAAAACATCATAGGCAAGGGTTGGTGTTTTCATCTGGAGGCTTGTGCAGCACCTGGCCTGTGGGGCCACCAGACTCCTCGATTTTCATTGTAGCGTTGGGTTTTGGTGCTGGACTACATCAGAAAGGAAGCACAGCTGCACCTGTCCTCTGGTCCTGATGGGAGAGTTCAGCGCTCAGATACAATTTGCAGTATTGTGACAGCATGTCTCAATTCTGCTGAAATTTAATAGAAAAACCTCATTTAAACCTTAGCTGCCTAGCTAGCTCCAGAGACAGGTTCAAAATGAAGACCAAGGTTGTCCTCGCTGTGCATACTGCAGTAAAATATAAATTCCAAAATATATCCAGGTGTTTTGCTGCTCTAAGTCTCCTCCAGTGGACTGGAAAAGGTCCATATAACTTACTTCTTAATAACTTGGGGAGAGCTCAGGGTAAATGGAGCCAAGCAGAAGACAAGGCCACAGCTGCAGAAAAGGGCTCCTATCTGCACCTCAGGTTGTAGATCAACTCTTCGAGATGACTGTTGGGTTTTGTGGGACTTTCCCAGTGTGGTTGTCACAGCCCTGAAGGTGACATTGTGTACCAGCTGTAAGTCACCATTGGCATCAGACCCTGGTTTGAAAACTTTTCTGGACAGTTCTTGACCCACTGCCTCGGCCAAAGCAGAGTGAGAGCAATGGCCATGGCTGCTCCCTCCTTTCGTGGGTTTTGAAGAGGATGCTGACTCCAGAAGCTGGGCTGGGTAAAATCACACCAGGGACACGCAGTAAATCAAAGGTTAGCCATGTCACCTTCTTTTTCTTAATCCCTGCAGACAGAAAGCCCAGCTGCTGATGACTCAGGAAACAGTGATTGACAGCGGAAATGGCTCTTGCACCAAGAAGCCGATATTGTGTCTTCACGGTGCCCACACTGAAGACTAAAACCTTTTCGTTGAAACTGGAAAGGACGGTTGGATTATTCTTAGTCATCTCCAGTGCCTGTATGGATGAGGGTGGAGGCGGGTGGCAGGTGTGATTTTTTTTTTTTTAATTATTCTTGCTTTTCCCTTGCGCCCACAGATCAAAGTGTCTGCGGTGGTGTTGTTCAAGGGCCACCAGCTCCTCTGAGCAGCACTGAGTTTGGAGAGGTCCATGAGTTTTCAGGCTTGTTCTTGGGACTACAGGGGCAGCAGAAATAAATGAATAAAGTCAGGAGAGCCACAAGTAAAGCTGTGAATCAGCCTTGGTGCACAGGGTGTTGTGGAACAAGACAGAGCTTGGCTGACCCTGGCATGCTTGTCGAGGAGATGCCAATCTGGGTGCAGTGGAAAAAACTTGCAGAGTGAAGTGCTCATGAACTATTTTAAGGTTGCAGCATTGTTCGTCTTACAAAGATAACTTAAGTGTCAAACCCCTTGGTGCCTTGTGGATTTTTAATCTCTTAAAATAGATTCTCAGGTGCTGCATTTTCTGCTAATTGATGCACAAAATGGTGTTGTATTATCATACAATACATCAGCTAATATAAAAGAGAGATTGTCCATTAAGCTACAGCATTTGTGCAACATCTGGCGATAAGATTTTTGGAAACAAAGAGAAATCTTGTGTCCTTATGAAACCACTCAGTCGTTCCCTGGGAAGACTTGAACTCGTTGGCTGATTTCTGTCACATCTCATGGTTTCTCCAGGCCTTATCAGAAGAGGTTGAGTGGAGCAGCACTCCCCACAGAGGGTCCCCAGGGAGAGACAGGCTCCCAGCACGGGCTCACCTTTTATTAGTTTCCAACAAATTCAGCAGCACACAAAAACACAGAAGAGAAGACTTCAGTCATTTTTGCTGCTCGTGGAACTGACTCCTCGTCTTGACTAGCTAACTATTTGTATAATTGTACGGGAGGAAAAACCTGCTTGAAACCTCTGTGCTGACTGCTGCCTATAAAAAGATCTTGACAACCTCTCCTGTGAAAAGCTCTCACACCTCCACTCTGCAGTGTGCCTTTGATGCTTTAGCAAGTGGGTAGTCCTCAGACTACTGAAGTGCCTTTCCTTTGTCTTCCGTGCTGCTCAGCTCCCACCCACCTGCCCATGGTGGAAGTGGACCCCCTAGATATGTTAGGAGCCCTCACCTTTGGTGGTGCAGGAGCGAGGAGTTGCTTGCAGGGGTCCTTGTTTTGCTCAGGTACCACAGTTTTGTCGGCTGCAGTGACTATAGCCTGTAGAACATCAGATTTCTGGGGGAGGGAAGAAGATATTTAGCACTGAAACTAAGCTTGGGCCAGATTCTCCATCCTTCTTTAGTCAGGGGTTCAAGAGCAATCCCTTCTCTGCTCTTTGGCTCCTATTTTGTATCTGACTGATATAAAGGAAGTGTCATCCATTGGTGTAATGTGATCACAGAAAAACAATGAAGCATGAAATTATTTTCTTTCTTTCCCAGATAAATCCCTTGTAAATTAAGTAGTTTACCCATTTAACTACAGGTAAATCACCAATGCCTGCATAAGTCTACTGTTAATAAGGAGAGAGATTATCCAGGACAAACTTCCAGACCTCTTGGGTCTCTCTTGCTAATGATGAAGTAATGTTCTTCACAAGTTATGTTATCACCGAGGTAATGGGGAAGCTGGGGAAGGAGCACAGCGTCAGCTGCTCTCAGTGTGAGATCTGGATGGATCCTGGAGGCTAGGGCGACATCCTCATCCTTTAAGTATTATCCAGTTCTCCATGCACAAAAGGAAGTTTCCATTGAAAAGTAACTTGGGATTAGCATTGGATTGAGTTGTCAATGCAGGCAAACCTTGCAGCAGGTGGACGGACAGCTTTCCTGAGGCTGGGCTCTGCTAGCAGCAAAGCTGGAGCCCAGGGTAAGGTGTCCTTCGATGCTCTGTGCTAAGCGACCCTGCACGGTGAGCTTTCATTCATTAACCTCCCTGGTAAAATCTGAAACTACCTGCACACCATAGCAATTGCAATCGAGTATAACTAAGCCAACAGAAAGACAGGACTCATCTGATTTTTCACTGAATTGTCTTTCAAAGCGAGTTGAAAATACTGTTTGTTTTACACAGTGGATATCAATTCTTTTTCAAAGGGCTTGAAGTGCAGTGAGAATTTTACCCCCATGTTTTGGCGATTAAGCCCTGAGAAGGCTCGACTGTGTGATAGGAAGAGTTGGAGGTGGGAAACTTATTAGCAAGAAGAGCAAGAGTTGAGCCCCTCAGGCTGCCAAGTGTAAGGTTGTCTAGTGCCAGCTGCAGGAGTCACTGATGTTTCTGACCAGTCAAGTGTTGACAGGGTCCTAACAAAGATAACAGAAAATGACTGTGAGCAGCAGGCTTTCATGGAAGTAACAGGTTCATGTTTTACTCCTGCAGCCAGAGCTCTTCTGTCCCCCCATGGCTCAAATTGGCTGTCCCAGTCCCGCGTGGTGGTGCAGAAACACTGCTGAGAGTAATGCTTCCCACCACAATGAAACAGGGCTTTATCATCTGGAAAGTAGATTTAGAGGTGATGTTATAGATTCTTTTAAAGCCATGTGATTTGGAGGCCTCGTTCTGGTAATTAGAGACACTTATAAGTCACTGAGGCACAAGTGCATATGGACTTCACAGTGTCATCACTCGGTACCAAAACCTCCCTCCTTCCCAGCCCAAATTCAGAAGATGTTGTTAGTAATACAGCAAAGAAACCTTTCCAACACAACACCTTTGTGCATCCACAGAGCTGGGGAAAGCCATTTCTCTGTGCCTATGTAACGTGCTGGCTCAGGGCTCCTATGCCCTAGTGGGAAGCCTGTGGTTGAGTGGGTTCCCACAAAGAGGGGAAAAAAGCCGAAAACTTCAGTATTTCCATGGCTTATATCTGCTTCTGGAAAACCCACATTTCTCTGGGGAGAAGAGGTTGTCTGACACCTGCCAAGCTCTAGTTGATGCTTCTCAAATCTGCACAGCCTAGCACCTCTCACAGCTTGTGGGAACTGGTTTTGGGGAGCAGTTTCCCTCCCCTTCACCATCCTTGTGCTGTCTGCATCATCACTGGTCCTAAAGCAGAGCCCATGGCTGCCATGTGTGCTTGGACCTCTAATCCCAGCAGCATTGGTTCTCATTAGCAATTCACTTGCATTAAGATTGTATTGGTTCAGACTCATAGAGAGTTTTCATCAAAATTGGTGTTTTGCTTTAGATCTGCCTTGTAAACTGTTTGTCTCCTGGCTTGGTTGGGGTGTAAAGGTGTCTCCAGGCAGATATTTGGACTAAAATGTTTCCAAAATCCCTTTAGTGGCTCTTAGGTTATTGAGACTACAAACAAGGCTGAAGATGGAAGAGGTGGTGTGCAGGCCTTGGTTTTGGGGGATTTAAGGCAGCTTATGCTCCCTGTGGGAAGGGAAGTTCGCTCGGGCAGCGACCTAGTGTTTGGCAATGACCTTTGCAGGATTTGCAAAGGGGAGGAAAGCCCTGACATCCCATAAGATCTTGTCTCTTTTGTACGTGTCTCAGGACACAGTCTTAGAAGATCTTTAGTTGCCTAATGTGGAAGAGCTGCTGAAAGTTCAGCTCTGGATTTCAGTGGGTTTCTTATCTTCCAGTTGGTTCAACAGAAGGTTTTTGTTTGCTGTTGCTGTGGGTGAGGTGTGCTTCACAGATGGAAGCAGTGTGCACCCCCATCCTGCTGCCCTGCACATCACGTCCAGAGAACCACCCCACCTAAGGCTCTTCCAGCCTTAGATTAGTATGACTAAACCAGACTTCTGGCCTTTCCCACACATCAAGCAAAGCAGTTCTGCACTCCAAGCACGGAGCCAGGCAGAAATCCTCCTTTCTGTCGATACACAAGTATGTACATTTTTCCTCTTGCAAAAGTTTCAAAGGTAGGGAGATAAAAATGCTGCCCCACTTTACGGGAGAACAAAAGGCACAAGGGGCACAAAAGGACTGCTAGATTTAGGAATTGAGTATAAACCCACTGAATGCTCTGCAGTGTCTTAACAGCATGTCCTGCTTCTGAGAGATGATATTGATGAACATGCAGCTTAGGAAATGATTTACAAAGCTATGGTAAACATGCGTCTTCAGGCAAAGAAGTGGTGAGCCTATTGCTTAATCCTGTTTTCAGAAGCACTAATATCAGCTGAGAAACGTGAAGTTAGTTTCCCTATGCCTTTCCATTACCTTTCCTTTTTGGAAGCAATAAGGACTCATATTCTAGTTTAGAGGAATAAACCAAACCTTTGTCAGAGCTAGAGTTTCATGCTGAGATTAACATTTCTCCCCTTTGGTGACATGGATGCTGCTATAACAGCCTCATCCACAGCTGAAATGCCCTCCAAGAGTATCATGCTCACAAGAAATAGGATGCTGAAATCACAGCCTTCTCAAGGGTCACCCACTCCCTCTCAGCTAAGGCAAAATCAGTCAGATCAAACATCTACCAGAAATGGATCCGATGAAGGCTTCTCACTATCCCCAGCCACCCAGTGCTTCTCCTTTCTCATCATTAGAAATCTGCTTCCCAACGTGAGCTTAAACCTCTTGATATTTCCACCACTTGCGAGCACCTTGAACAAACAATTTCCTTCCTGACAATAGCAGTCATGGAAGGATTTTTGTATTGTCTCCTGTTCTTCAGACTTGATCTTCCACTCTTTTGTCCTGGATCATGTCTTCTGGATGTCTCCTCCTGCCTGTGCTCTTCTGCAGTCCCTGTCTTTGCCTTAAAGCCAGTGCAGCAGTCTAATTGCTCCAGAGTTTTCTCAGTACTTCAGAATTTCTTAATTGTATTAGCCAAGGTGAGGATAATTGCTGCTTTCATATCCTTGAAACTTCTCATACAAAAGAGGCTTATGCAAGAATCTGCTCATTCTCTCCAATAAATGCTCTCTCTGTTATTAAGGAGTGTGCATTGGGGGACTGCTGGGAAGCATTCCACTGCACCATTATGTACTCGAACAAAACCTGAAACTTGCAGATACAAGACTAAATTATAGTCTGGAGCAATCATCAGAACACACTTTTTTTTTTGTCCTGGAGGTTGCTCTTTCAGAAGAAGAATAAACCCCAAATCTACAAATAACCTGGTATTTTGCATTCTGGGGATCTTCTGGGTGGGGGAAGTCTCCTATCTATAGGTCACTGGGGCTCAGACATTGCTCCTGGTCACAGATACCAAAGCTGTCCTGTTTAAAACTGCCAGTGTGTTCCAGTCAGTTTTTGCTTTGTTTATGAAATCCTTGAGCATGGACCATTTCTTCACCTGGTTTGTATAGCTTCAGGATCTTGAGCAATATGCAGGGCTTCTAGCCATCTGGGTATTGTAGCTGTGTGCTTGTGCATAAAGTGCAATAAAGTCACTCCAGCAGAGAATTAGACATGACGTTCTTCCTCAGGCTCCAGCAATTAAACCTAAACATATGCATGCACAATAAAATGCCATGTATCACTTCTGAGACTACAACTACCATTTAAAAAAAAAAAAGAGGATGAACCACATATTTTCTAACATGCCAATTCAATAGACTGAATGTGGGAAGGAGGCATTCAGCGAATCAAACAGTTAATCCAAGAAGCAAGTTCTACACAAATTGCTGATAAGGTAGACAAATTTCACAGCCCGTTCTGGGGAAAATATTACATTTCATGGTGCTTTATAGATGATGAGAAATCCTATTAAAATCCTGAAAAAATATGTATACAAGTTAATGTGGATATTTAAAATGATCCGTGTTTCTGTATGCAGGATAAGAAGTGAAATTAACATCTCTTAGGAATAATAGCAAGTGACACAGAGGTTTTACACAAGGTCCTTGGTAAGAAGTAATCTTATTATAGTTACAGGACCAATTTCTCTTGCACCACATGAAATAATGCTCAGAAATAGTCTAAGTATTCCTTTCAATTGCTAGACAAACTCAGAGGATAAATAAGATAGAGACTCTAATGGTGAGTGTTTGAAGGACTACAAGAATATCAAACCTTTCAGGTAAGCTGTTTCCTAACTCCAGGGCTTTAAATCAAGGTAGGCTATGCCATCATTTTGAGGCATCTGAGCTATAATTTAGGAGCTTTTTCCAGTTATCATGACTGGCTGAAGTACAATGGTATGAGCTTTGCAGAGGTTTAAGTGGTTACTTTTTAAAATCAGATGTCAGTGCTCTGACTGTGGAGCTACGTGGATGCAGCAGACTATGCTACCTACTGTATACCCCATCCATCTGGGAGTGAAGTGGGCGTGAAGTAGATCCACACCCATTGGTACCCACCTTGGCAGCCATACCTTTTGTGTCACACATTTTTGTTACACATACTTTTAAACCCTCCATCTGGATTCTGTCTCTCCAAGACTACATAGGTCTCAAAGTAGCTCTGAAACTTTTGGTAGCAAAGTAAAATTTCTCCAGATCAGGAGCTGGCTCACCCAGAGTGCGGACACCTTGACCTCTGGTGACCAGGTGCTTTACTAACATTGTGCTCCAGTGGGGCTTTGCACTTCTTATGCATTAACTCATATAATTGCAAACCTCCTGACCTCATGGAGTACTGAATCTCCCCTGAGAGGAGCTCCTCATGGTCAACACAAGACTTGGCATTTGGAGAAACCCTAACTCTCCTGGGAGTTAGTGCCACATAATGACCCAATGGAGGAACTGTGCTCCTGAGGGACAGATGTTTGCAGAGGCCACAGCAAACATTTTCATTAACCTTCCTAGTGCTTTTTGACCACCAAGTAATGTCAAGCGAGAAACTCTCCTCTAAGAGTGTGGCATGCTTTGGATGAGAGAATAAACATGGACCCAACCCAGCCATGCCCCATTTCCTTGTTATAAACCTGGTACTGCTGAATTCCTGCATTAATCTGTTTTCATTCACTGCAATACTTAACAGAAATGAAAAAAAGTTTTGAGGCATGAGTCCTAGTGGTGTGACAAAGACCCTAGCAGATGAACTAGATGGCTTTGTCTGCCATGGATCCAGGAGAGTCTGGTTCCTCACAGGCTCATCCTGCAGCTTGGCACCTCAGCACCTCAGCATGCTCCGAAGTCCAGCCAGGAGCTGTTGCTTTCCTGTGACCCGATATGAAACCAATAGTCTGTAATAATTGGTCTTGGAAACTTAATGCCAACTTACTTGCTGAACTTCAATAAGAACCATCACTTCTTCATGACAGTTAAGTACTGGGAGGTGCTAAAATGGTCGTAAGTGACCTTCTCTAGTGAAGGATGACAAATTACTAGCTCGTGGGGGCTGTGTCAGTTATCAAACACCCAGAAATATTTGAGGGGAAAAATTGCCTCCAAACACAGATTAGTTTACTAAAAATAGCACCAGGAATTACTCTTATGTCAGACGGTGTGAAATGATGTAAAAAACAAAGCCTTTTTGAGAGCCTCTATTACAAGGGATGTATGGGATGCTACTATAATAGTCATTTATATGGTTGCCTGCCAGCAGGTCCATATATTTGTTACCGGCAATGAATGTCCATGCTCTTGGAGGGAAAAATGTTTGTCCTCAGACTCTGACAAGATAGGTTATCCACTTTGGATGGAGAGAGAGGCTCTCAAAGGAGAATTACATTCCCAGTTTCTCTCTCTGCCTCGGGCAGCTCTTCCAAGAGCATTTCACGACTGTGCTACAAGCCAGCTCAGCTCCTGCGAGGTTTCACAGGGGCACATTGACTTTGGGAGCAGGAGGAAGATGTGAGGTTTTCAATTTGACTCTCAGGGTTTGGATGTGAAATTCTGGTTGAACACAAAGAGATGAGACAGGCAAGCTTACACGCATGTCTTCTCGGAGGAAGGGAAATACAACCTGGAAGGACAAAGAAAAGCTTTCTACCAAGAAGAACTAGAGCTGCCCGGGTGTGGTGGTGGGGTGTGGAGGGGAGGTGAAGGTGGCTCATCCCCAATGTGTTGCGGTACTGGAGGAGCAGGAGAAGGGGGAGGAGATGCCAACAGGGTGCAGTGGCTGGAGGGAGGCCAGGATAGTAAAGGGTCAGTGCTTCCTCGCTGCCCTGCTAGCATGACTGCTCATCTGACCCATCTATCACACCAGGAACACTTTTTCTTTAAAAAACTTTTAAGAAGGGAAATCTTCCTAATTTTCTTTTTATAATTCCAAAGAACTAGAAAATCACCTTTGAAAATGAAAATGAGACTTGAAACAACTTTCAGGAATGAAACTACTTGCTATTCAGGTGTGAAACTATACAGCTACAGCGAGAAAGCATTTTTTGATTAATATTTTCAGCTAAAAACTAGTTCCATGACAAGTGACAGGACAAAACACCATGAGGTTCCCAAATCTGTAAATATGCACTTAATAAGACACTTGTCTACACGAGGAAAAAAACAAAGAAGATAAAGTTTGGCATGAAGTAGTAAAAAACTGGCATGTGCCTTTTGGTATGGAAGATGTTGCCATCATTAATAGGAAACCTTAGGAACTGTTTTTGCTGTCTGGACATGTGATGTCTGTTCTTATAAACATGCTCAGAAACATGTTTTAGTCTGTTTGTATAAAGTGAAAGGGGCAACTGTGGGAGAAACTGTAAACCTCATTTTAGAAATCTTACTCCCATTTTCCAAGGGAGCAGAGCAAAAAACAGGACCGGAGAAGATTTGTGGCTGACTTTGGTTCCCAACGTGTGCTCAGGAGCAAAGGCTGGTAATATTTGCTGACATCAGCTGACTCAGTAGCAATGCACAAGATTTATGGGAAACTCCCTTCACTGTGCATGGTTCTGGCAAACAAAATGGATGGGTTAATTTTCCTGGGACCAAGACCCTAAATTTTCTGTGGCACTTCCCTGCAAGTCTTGAGAAATTTCTCAGGTACAGTTACCTGCTGGAGAGGCACTTCTGGCTCCCCACCAAGGATGCTGAGAGCCGCTTATGTGGTTTAAATAGGTTGCAGCTGCCTTCCCTTTCAGGCGTTCAAAAAAACCCACATGCTCTCCTGCCAAGACTGCTCCTGAGCCCCTTGCAGAACTGCTGGAGAGTTTCTTGAAGCCCAAAGCAGGGTTGACAGCCTTCTCACTGTAACTTTTTATGCTGAAGAAGCCGGGTTTGCAGCTAATCAAATCTGCTATTTCAGGGAATGATGTTCTCAAGGGTTTCTTCTTTTTGCCTCCTCTTTTGAACAGCATTTTTCTTACTCTCCCAGAGGTATGTTCTCTGCCCCATTAAATCTTCTGGAGTGCCATTCTACCCAGGGTAAGGCAAGGAGACCACGAAAGCCCCAGTGGTATGTGTCCCTGGCTGCAGGAAACTTCACATGGGCCTTGCTGCCCTGTCATGTAACAAGACGTGTAGATGTGGTGCTTAGGGACATGTTTTAGCGGTGGACTTGGTAGTGTTAGGTTAACAGTTGGATTTGATGATCTCAAGGGTCTTTTCGAACCTAAATGATGCTATGATTCAAAGATGATGGGAGACCTTCTCTGGTAGAAGAAGAGGAGGAAAGGCCAGGACTCCTGGCTGGGAGATGGTTGCAGGTGAAAGCCATTTGGAAATTACCTGATGGAAAAGGTCATGTGTAGATAAAAGGAGAAGGTGGATTTGTTCATTCATTCTTGGTTGTCTGTGTGAGTTTTAAGCTGGGGGGACCTGGCTCCGTATCTTTTCTTGGCTGTGATCTAAGGCTTTCTGTCTTATGATCCTCAAAGCTAAGAAGAGGTACTTTCTGAAATGTGGGTCCTTCAGCTCTTAAAACATTTCTGTCCTCCCATAGGGGCACCTCCAGCAGAGGAGGATGAGCTGATATGGACCTGGCTTTTTCTGGCAGCCTGCTCAGAAGAGGAAACATCTCCTTACCTTGTACAAGGTCTTTCTTATGCTATAGGGATAGAGGTTTCTCTTCTGTTTCTTGTCAGCCTCAAAGGTGGGCAGAAATAGTGTGTTGTGGCTTGATGATGTTGGGGGAAGCAAGCCCACATGTGATCTTATAGAGACACCATGGTGGGGCTTCCAACAAGGCTGGGAGCTTGTGCATAAGAGCACCTTGAGTGCCTGTTTGTAATGCTGTGATTCGCAGTGCATTGCAATGCTTTCTGGAAGTGTTTAGATAACTTAATGAGCCCCTTATGGCATCTGAGGAGACAAGATTTGACATTCCTTAGTCAGCACTTTGATGAGGAGAACATTTGTATTTAATTAATACTTCTCTATAGTAATGGGTACAAGGCTGTGGAAAGCTGAGCGGGCATGAGAACAACATTGCCCAAGTCCAGCAATGCAGAAAGAAATTATTAGTTTAACAGGGCATTAAATTATCCATTCCGTTTTCTTCAAAGTTAATTGTAGTTCACAATATAGTCTGCCATGGCTGATGAAATCCCATCAGGGTTGCCCACGCAAGAAACCCAAAAACATTTGCCTTCAGTGTAGGACGCTGATGCATAGCTGTATGAGGATCATTAGCAGATTATCCACCCCTGGACATCAAAAGGGACAAAAGACTGTTCCCTGGCAAAGCTCACCTGCTTATTCTTTTATAACTTCTTTTTTATGTTTATCACCCTCTGTGGCAGGGCATTTGGAGGACTGCCAAGTATAAAGCGTTTTTATCAAATTCATGAGTTTTCTGCAAAGGGCAAAGGCCACAGGATGGGTTTGCTGCACGTGCCTTGCAGTGGTTGTGTGACAAGTGGGAGGAAATGCTCCCTGCTCAGCCCAGGGGTTACAGAACCAGATGGAGAATCCAGAAAATGCTGAATTTGGTCCCTGAAATCGCTAATGCCTAAGACACGGGAGATGAGAAACTTCACGGGTCTCTTAGACTTGATGGATGATAGTTGGTAGTAAATTGATGGATGACAATACGATGCTCCGAGGAGCTGTTTTTAAAAAGCTAGGTGGCTGGGTTCCGGGGCTGCTTTGGGCGTACAGATGTGGGAATGGAACAATGATGTATCTCCAAATACTGAACAGACTTTTGCATCCTCATTTTGTCCCATTCAAATGGTTTGAAAATTTGTCCAAACACAAAACTGCTTCAGAGTAAAATTGTCTATGTCCAAGAAGTCTTAAAATGTAGCTGATTACATGAATAGTTGAAGCTCCAATAGTGGATGAGTGTTAAAAGAGTGAACAGAAATTCTCCCAGCTCACCCAATCCAATGAACAGCAAAATCTCAGACCCTTGCAATCAATTTGTGACTGAATATGAAGTCAAAACAACTTTCCAAATACTGATTTTTAGCTAAGCCTTGACAGCTGTCCCATTCCCACCCCATTTTAAGCCCACACCAGGCATTCCTGACTCAGCATCCTTTACCTCTGCAGTCTTGTCTGTGGTGTTGGTGGGGAGTTCTTCAGCAGAAACGTGTAACGACACGAGAATTTATTTCTCTTGCTATTGTGCAGATGGAAAACTGGCTGCTCATCCAGTGTTAATTAGATGTGGCTATGTGGCACGTGGCCCTTTCTGATGTACCGCCGTAGAGATGCTGTTGAATGTGATAGAAAGGGAAAGAACCTTTAAAGTTAAAATATAAACATAAAACACTTGCAAATATGTAGCAGTTGGCTGAAATTACAGCTGTTAATGGCCTTATATGAAATGATCGAGAACCCATTGCTTAACCAGCCTGTCGAGTCCCACAGTAATTGTTCTAGCATTGAAATAAATGACAAAACTGTCACTGATTTCCCAGGGACTGGGCAGGAACACGAATACTTCCTATTTGCTGGAGACTTTAAATGAATTGTGAGCAATGCTTTAAAAGGAAGGAATAAAACCTTGAGGCTGATCTACATATATTTTTACACAGGCAGAGTTGCACAGAACAACACTGTTTTCTACCTGCCTCTGATACAGAGGGCTTACCAGCTTGTGTTTCTTCTATGCTGTGGTGGTATCCAAACTAGGACACCTTTTTATGAATGTCTTTAGACAGTAGTGGGACAGCTAAGGGCTCTTGATCAATTTTATCCTGTCCAAACTAGTCTGATTATAAGCAAAAGCTTATGACAAGTGAGTAGCCTGCAGTACGTGGATTAGTTCTGCCTTGCCTGGTAGCAGTGGCTGCAAAACCAAAGGTGCACGGCTGATGGCTTATTCATAAGACTTCAGAGATTTGGGTGCTTTGCTTTAAAAAGTGAAAGGCTGACACAGTCATAGGTTTCCTTCAGCAGCACTTTGTTCTGATCATGCATTTTTTCATGTCGGTGGGAGTTGCGGCCGTAGCAAACCACATGCTAGGTGCTGACAAGTGATTCCTGACACAGTTTAAAAATAAGCTTGTTGTGGATTGTTAAACACTTGCAGTATCTGTCTGCTGGCTCTCCTTTCTCTCCCGGTAAGCTGACTTGACTTTTCAATGGAGACTGGATTTCACCAAAACAAATTGATATTTTGTCCTATGATATAAAGTTGGTTTATGGTTGATTGTTTGATTTATTGCTTCCAGCCAATACAACAGTTGAAATGTCAATTTATATTATCTTCCCTTCAAACCTATATTAATAGGGATCCTTTGAGCTGTTGTTAAAGCAGCTGAACAAACGGTGGCTGAGCAAGATCTCTGGTCACCCGCTGTGGGGACATCAGGCTCCGAAAGCTGCGATACAGTATGCTTCCCAGGGAATTCATCTATTTCTTTGGAGAAACCACTTCATTGTGTCAAAAGCTTTTTAAATCCCATGTTAAGAAGGGAAGCGATTACTGTTTCCTTGCTTACGCCCTATCCTGCTGGTCCTGGGTCTGTCCGGCATACACTTTCCTCCCTGAAAAACCCCTCTGCTAAGTGTGAGTAACAGATGCCAATCTTCCTCAGCATGTGTTGGGATATAACATAGCCCAGAGTGATTAGATTTTCTTTGACTTGTTCATACTGTACTGATTCAAGGCCCAGATTCATCAGGCTGAAGGAACATTAACAACTTTTCAACATCTGAGACAGGATGGATCATTAGATGGTCACTGATAGTTTTGGGTTTCCTTTTTCTTTTTTTTTTTTTTTTAATTCTTCAGGAAGTAGACCAGAAAATTGGATTTTTTAATTTTTTTTTTTCGTTTTGCCCAGGCTTTGTCTAAAAATAAGCTGTATATGTAGCATTGTATTTGGCTGTATCGTTAACCAGCTACCTCTGAAGTGCAAAGGTCCTTGATATATTCTTCTAGAGGGCAGCTTAGCCTTAGATTAAATTTCAAATATGAGTATATCTCTGTCCTTTCAGTAAAGTTTTACTGTTTTCTGTACTGCTTGGAATCTGTATGACCTTTGCAACACTTCATTTATGAGTAGTGACATAACAAGATTAACACTGATCTTTCTGCAGCAAAGGTGCTCCCCTACCTTTCCCCTGAGGCCTGTATGCTGCCATTGAGTACAACTAGCACCACACACTTGAAATTCCATATTGAGCTTAATGCATAGGTAGCCTGGGAAAAAAAAGGACTTATTTATTTTGTGTTATACCTACTTGATGGTGCACAATTTCTCATTCAATCAACACATGCAAAGTGAGATAAAGCCTACATGTACTGGTGGACAAAAGATAACATGAAACCTACCTTTAAAATTTGCAGGTGTTCATCTTTCAGTATTTTTTGTTTGCTACTCATTTATAGGCACTTAGCTTTTTCTAACTTAGGAGTACTCTGAATGGCAAACAATGATCTGTTGTGGTTGTCCAGCATGGAGCACCTTTGATGGTCAAAGAGAGAGTTGAGAGGTTGCTCTCCTTCAGCCCTGTGTCAGGGGGAGAGTGGGAACAAAAAGGATTTGGGGAGAGGAGCAGAAATCTGACACATCAGAGACAGGACCACCTGGAAGGCAAGGACATCTGCTAATTCCTGCAGTTACTGGTTTCGCAGGAGGCTGCATGGGTTAATTTAAACTGTATTTGTGCTGAAGTCCAGCCCCAGTCAAGCCAATAGTTTGCATGGCAGTTTACTACAGTCTGTATTTCAGAAATGCTCCTCTTCAAGGACTGAAAAATTTTATTTCAGGAGGACATAATTTTAACTGGTATAAGACAACCATGCATGGGATGATCTTCAAGAAAACTGTAATTAAGCAGTAACATCACAGTGAGTGTGCATTGGTAGCCAACAGCTTCATTTTAATAACATTTTTCAACTTCGGACCTAAAAAACATAACCCAAATATATGCAGCCATCCTGCTTTTGGGACCCCAGGTACCCTCTCTGATGCTGGCTAACAGCAACATGCTTAGCAGAAAACACACGGCCGTGAAAGTCTCCCTGAGGTCCTCGCCATATGGGAACAGGTCTCGGTAGATCCATGTCCCAGCTCTGCGTGGCCCGTGGGTGTTCAGGCTCCTGTTTTGTCTATGAACAGAAGCTCGCATCAGCTTCAAAATCCTGCCTGAACTTCCAGAAAACTAAAGAAGACATTTCCTTTCACCAGGTTTGTATGCAGGCTGAGGCCATAGCTCTAGGCAGGCAGGCAGGCAGGCAGCAGGGTTAATGCAGTCCCTCTCCTGTCTGTCACCGCTATAAATCCTAGCCGACACCTTAGCCAGGCAAAGGTGGGACACGCCACCAAGTACCTGGGAGGCAGGGTAGCAGGTGTGCTGATATATTAATGGAAAAGTATAAGGAGTCATTAGGTTTTGAGTTAACAGTGCAGGTTTGGTAATGCTGGAGTATTTTCTTGTGTGCTGAGACAGAAGCAAAAGGCTTATTTAAGAGCTATTTTCTGCCCCTCCTGTACTTTCCCCAAATTTTTAAAATCCAAGTTCCTTTAAAAGTGCATTGCACAAACAGACCATGTGTGCACAAAGAGAAGCGATGGGACTATTTTAAACCATGTAATATATTGCTAATCTGATATTGAGATGACGATGGGATACAATATACCTGGGTTAAATTTTTCTTAATCACTTGATTTGAGAAATTTTTGGTTTTCTAATTCAAATCTAAATGAAAAGTGGCTGTCCTATTTGCATGAACTAAATGTTGAAGATACCAGCTTCCGTTAATGTTGTCGATGTGTTTGAACCTATTTTCTTACCTGACCTTAAAAACAGTTTAAGATCTTAGTAAAATTGCTTCTGACAAAAATATGAAACTTTTTCATATAGCTAAAAAACTATCTGATTTCTTTTTCCAGGTCAAAACCTTGATGAATGTTATACAATGTCGAAAAAAGGTTTCAAAGAAATGGGTATGTTTCCTTCCTTATATTAAAAATTCTTGGCTAGGTCTGTTAAGCAGCTCTTAGCAAACATAGGCATATTTTTAACTCTAGATAATATCGGCAGGTACCTTTGGTGTCATGCATCTGTTTGACTCCGCTCCTCTTCTTTAAACTACGATTTCTGCACATAAGCAAACTGGGGAGGGGGGAAAGTATGATTTTCTTTTGGAAACCTTTTGACCTCCTGAGAGAAGGAGAGTTTGCTGCTGTTTCGATAGGGCCTTGGTACTGAAGATGCTTTATACTTTTATTTATTTATGAGTAACTCTTCATTCACCGTGACTGGAAATTTCTGTAAGTGTAGGTAAAACACTGACATCTAGTGCCTAAAACAAAGCATCCAAACATGCTCCGAGACTCCAGTCTTGTTTCTGTGCTGGACATTGACTGTCCAATAATATTATGGACTGGACAATATTATGGATATTATATAAATACTGTGGTTTGGCTCTGGATCAGTGAAAGGAAGTTACTAGTTTGTGTACTTGATATCACGAAATACAGCTGGAGGGTGGCTGGTGGGACAGCGTGGGAGATGAAAGTCTTGGTCTACTGGGAGCTGGTTGTACCAGGATGCTGGAGTGGGGGTGGTCAAACAACAAGAACACCAAACGTACACGTTATGTTTTACTGTTTTGAAAATATATTACCTTTGAAATTCCTCATGTTGAAATATAGTAATATAGCACACTTAAATACAGGATGTAAAGGGAAAAAAACAAAGGTTTCTTTCATGAGTCTGAGTACCATCCTTACTGATCCAGACTGGACAGGAGTTGCAGGGTCAGATCGTTTGTCAGACTTGCATAGGCAAAGCTGTTAACCAAAAAATGGCTATAGTCTGGAAAATGGCCATCGAGGGCCAAGTCTAAGAGCTGGAAAACCCTCTCCTTGCTCAGGGAGTGCCAGCAATACCCTTCACCCAACACCTTGGGAAAGTCCTTACTGTTACCAATGTGGTGTCTGCCATTGCCCATTGCGATGGTAAACAAAATACTGGGAAAACTTGAAATTTTTTGAGCAACAGCAACTGATAATGTTCCACTTCTTGCTCATTTCAATTTTGTTTTATTTTGTTTTTTTGAAGTCACCCAAGTGTCTCACTTCTGTTTCAGCCCAGTGTTTGCTGATGCCTCACAGTGTGGTGGTTTGGGTGCTGGTGGCCCCATGTGTGAGAGGCTTTTTCTGAAACACTACAAACTTCAAAGTAAAACCCCTCTGGAGGCCAGCACATGGAAGGGATGTGAACCTGACGTGCAGCATCATAAGGCAGCATATCTGTAAGGACATGCAGTCTCTGGCCTCAATAAATAAATCTCGGTTGATGCATTGTGTTGGCTCAAAAACTGGAACAAGTTGGAGTCAACCCTAACTAGAAATAGCTGATGTCCAACAGAAAGACAAACTTTCTCTCATTTTGCAGCCTTGTTCCTATATGCCAGTTGATCAACATGGGACTTAAGGCAGGTCTGGTCTCACTAACCAGCTCTCCTGGCCATCTCACCCACGGCTGAACACACCAGCCAAGAGGAAAGGCTTAGCTCTTTTCCCACATGAATGCGAAAAAGAGAACAAAGCTGCTTTGTTGTGCTTCTGGTATGTTACTAACTTGGCTCAAGCAGCTAAGAAAATAAGTCCTTTTGGAAACCAAGAGGACAACAGGGCTAGCAGGTGCTTCTCCCACAATAGTGCCCAATTGATTAAAAATGTGTCTTGGATGCGCGGTCCAGAGCAGCTATTTCTTCATTATTGTCACCCCAGCTGTAGGAATGTCACGATGCTGGTCCCGGTTTGCTGGTGGTCTGTCCTCAGGGAGATGGCAATATAACGACGTCAGTGTTTGGAGATGCAAATAAGCAGGGCCCAATCCTTGGGCAATTTGCTGTAGATGTTGTTCCCCTGAAGCATTTAGCGTGCGGGAGTATGTGGGAAAAGGTTTGGAAGGTTTGTAAAATCTGGGGATATCTTTAGTGGGTCTCATATCTGAGTGGCAGGTGAAGATGTGCAGAACCTGGTCACAAAAAACTTAACCCTTATCTTAAATTTGGACGATGTTAATCGATGTTTATTATCCCCAGGTGTAAAGAGTAGCACATCCCTAAGCATCTTGCTAGTTTCAAAATAAGCAAACAACGTGTGCCACTAACCAGCCTGGGAGGACATGACTACTCCTCTGAGCTGAGGACCTTGCAGTCAGTCTCCATCAAGTAACCCCTTGTGTAGCTGTGTCAAGCCCCATATAAGAAGTGGCTCTCTCTTCTGGCCTGTATTATTCCTCTTGGAGGGCTGCTCCATAAATAGATGTTGCTAATGGTTCTCTAATCTGTTTCTAAGTTCAAACTTAACATACTTGTGACCATCTACATTGATTTGTTCTTGTGCCGTTGCTAATCTTCATTTTCTACAGGAGACAGAAGGAGAAGCTGAGCTAAACACCAGCTGATAGAAGCAACTCCTTAAAGTGATCTGTCTCACTAGGACACTCAGTTCTTTCTCATCTCCTCCAAAAAAGGGTTTCCTGATCCCTTGTGGAGTTGCTTTTGCCTTTTCTGTAGCAGTCTCACGCTGATGGTCCAGAGGCAGCCTACAGATCTCTGATAAGCCAGGGATTTCCCCCTCTAGTTGTTGCCAGCTGATGGACTCTGCTAGCAGCAGAGCCATTACTGCAAAATGTGTTACTTAACATTTTATGCCTTTAGTATTATATGGGTCCTTAGAATTATTTATTTCCTTCTGTTTATGATGATCTGTATTAATGATGACTTCCAGCAAACAATTCCAAAGAATCTCAAAGACCCACAGTGCCAGGGACCAAAACTTTCAGGAATTAACAATCCTGGCAGCAGGACTCCTCTCCCCAGCTGCACTCCTTAAGCTGCCCTTCAAGAAAAAAAAAAACAACAAAACCAAAAAACACACAAAACCCCAAACCCCTTCAACTACAGTTATGCCCCTAGATCTGATCATTTTTTCCCAGTACAAATAAAGAAGCCTGTGCAAAGTCTGTTTAAAATGCTTTTCTTGCCAAGTGGATCATTAAAATGCCTTCCTTTCCTGTTTCTTATGCTTCTTTTTATTATTCTTTTTTATCTTTATTGTTTTATTGTTCTGAACAAGAGTCCTGTTGAGACAATTTAGAAGCAGGAGGGAGCTTACAGGCAGGGTCTCAGGTGCTCTGTTTGAAGTGGGTACAAGTTTGCCTTTTCCTCAAGAGCCAGTTCCTCCTCCCACACGCTCTTTCCCTTGCTGTAACCAGCAGCACATTTAACTCATCCAAGGCCCAGGCACCATGAGCTTTTCTGGCAGCCTGTGTGCAGATACCTTCTTAAACCGGGGCTGCCTACAGGTTTTTACCTGGCATTTTAAAATACTTTTTTTTTTTTTTAATAGTAACTTCAAGGCCATTGTGAAAATGGCAGAAGAAAGCTCTGATTTGCTTTGGTACCACTGCCCCCTCATGCCCTTACCGCCTTCCCCTTTTTTTATGCTTAATGAGATTTTTTTTTTTTTTAGTCATGCTGCAAGACGAATAGTGCAGACAGGCACAGCTAAGTCCACCAAAGGAGCAAAAACACAGCGGGGTTTGCAAGTCTATTTTTTGTAAGTCGGGTTTTAGTGGCTAGACCGCATAAAAACACAAGTTCTTCTGTCCCTGCAAGACCCCAGATCATAAAAGATTATTTGAAATTCACATTCAGGCTGATAATGTACCAACTTAAATGTCTTTAAAAACATACAAAAAACCCACAAACAAACAAATAAAAATATTCATCAGGTATTTCCATGTGCAGAAACCAGCGAGGCAAATATTAACTCACGCGTTTCTACAGATGACTCTGGTGTTTCCAGGTACGATAATGAATGAAGCCAAATTGCTTTTGTGTAGATGCTTTCCTAAAAAGGTTTATCAGACTTCCCAGATGCAACGTTACAGAAGTTCCTCGCCTTGCTCATGCTGTACCGTGCTGATGAGCTTGACAGCAGCAGAAAGGCAAGCCTATAGCACAGGCTGGAAGCCACATTGAGTGGGCTATTAAAAAAAATTTATATACCAATAGTTGGCTACACTTATTTCTCCATAGGAGGTAGCTAGGTCTTTAAAAATCATCTAAGAAACCAGCTCAACTGCCTGGAATAATTATAGGGCATTTCTCACTTGTTTTTATATAATCCATTAAGTATATCCTAGATTTATCTTCCTATTTCTGCCGTTATATGTCATTTGCAGTTTCTAGTCTAAATAACTATATTTATGGGATTAGCTGATGGACAGGCTGCCCCTCAGATGAGATTTGGTATCTGGGATCTAAGCTCAGGAGCAAGGATTTATTTCTGTCTGCCATGAACAACCCATTTGTATTTGTTTTGCATCTCTTGTCTAAATGAAGTAGTGAATGCATTCTAGATACTTTTGTTTCATTCTGGCCACTAAAATATAGGAATTACTGAAACTTTCTATGCCAGTCTGTCTTTTAGGAAACCTGAAATCATATCTGAGTTATTAAAGTTTAATAGCTAGTGTGGGGGGGAAGTAATTACTTCCCATAACATCTTTCTCTATCAAGAATTTTGTTGTAACTCTTGATGCAAAATTATTCCACTGGCATTATAAACTGTGGTGTAATGCCTTATAATGTCACCTCTTACTACCACGGAGAAACCTTTATGTTATGACTTAGATTATACATTCATAACCTACACCAAAAATGAAGATGAATATAATGAAAGTAGACAGCTAACGTGTCAAGGTGGCATTTGAGCTGAGGAATTTTTTTAAATATATATGTAAGAACATGAAATAAATTAGCCAGATTTTTGTCTTGCCAAAAAGGAGCCAAACTCAATTGTCTTCAACAGTGTTTTGCCAATTTTTCATCAATACAAATGGTGTCAGTAAATCTCAGATTTGCTTTTGGTTTCACTGTTGGTTCTTTAGTGCATTTTTTTTTGCATGGTTGCTGGTGGTTATTTTTTTAAATGCCATTTCTTTAGATAGAAAAGCCTGAAGTTGGGTTTGTCCTTCAGCTGTCAGACTGATTGTCCCTAATTTAAAGTCTCCCTTCACCCTTTTCTTCACCCTTCCTCATTCCCCACCAAAAATCCCACACAGACTAGAGAGGACACAGAGGAGGAGAACAGCACCATGTGCTACAACCTCTCCTTCTCCAGGGGCTCCTCAGCATCTGACATATCTTGGATCTATGTCAAATAACAACCCCATTGTAGTGTATGATTTATAGTAACTAGAACACTGATCTGTGTGCATAAGACCTTTATATGCCCATACACAAACTTGCATAACACCAGCACCTCTGTGTTTCAGCCTGATCCTGGGTGGGTCGATGGCCTTCTTCCATGCTAGGCTCCACTTACTAGATATGGTGGGACTTTACAGAAGATGCATCAAACCTCTGGAAGACTCAGAGTCTCTGGTTAATCCTAAATTTACAGAGTGACACCTCTCACTTGCACCAGGGTATGGAGGTTTTTGTGAATGTTGTGGGGCCATAAGCAGATGTCCGAGCTTCTCTGAATAGGAGGTTTATTAGGAACTGTCAGGAAGTCCTTTCAGGCCTCTTTCCCATGAGATCACACCCCATGGGAAGTCATACTATCAGAAATAATGTTGGGAGTTAATAGTGCTTATGGACATCTCTCTTGGCATCTGGGTCATCCCCCTCCAAAAACAGATCTAGTTTTGATATGGTGACTCTTCTTGCATGAGGAGATGGCAATGGTAAGCAAGTAGGCAGCCATAAGTGATGGCAGTATAGTCCCCTGGAACATTTTCAGTGAGCTGCGAATGATCCTGCCCTCCTGCTGATCTTCAGCTGCCCAGAACCACGCCAATAATTAATTTATTTTGGATGCATGAGAAGTGCAACTCCGTATCTGACTTCCTCAACTTCAGAGACTTAGGGAAAATGGAGCTAAAGTTGGAGTAAGCCTGGACATCTTCTTTGATCGTGAAATATCTTCCTTGGCTGATCCAGGGAAATCCTTGTTTTTTTAATGGAAGACAGTCCTTGCTGTGGCAACTTGGTAGGAAAGGTACTGCAGATATTAGATCCTTTTCTTCCCCCCCCCCCCTTTTTTTGCTGGTAATAACTTCACTGGTATGAAATTCAATATCAGCACCACAGTATTTCAGTGTCCTTCCTCTGAAATAAAGTCTAGCCAGGCGTGGGTAGGATGGCAGTGAAGAGAATTTCCCATGAAACATTTTACTGTTGGAAAAGATGGGATTTGTTCAAATAAAACACAATGCAGGAATGTGTCAGATGTAATCAGCAGTGGACAGAAGAATGTCAAACATGAAATCTTTATTTGTTACCTGTTCATTTTGATGTTGAAATGCTTCACTTGAACTTTAATTTCTTTAATTTAGTTTTGACTGTGTGCTTCTTTTTATTTTAACCTTAAGTATAGGATGTTGCACTGAAGAATTCATAAGGTAGGGAAATAGGATTATCTGTATAAAATTTCAGCTTTATTAGAAAGAAATTACTTGGTATTTTTATATTAAACTATTTTGTGGAGTTTTTTTTTTCCCTTGGGTCTTTGATTTATCCTTAGATGCTATATTCCTGGGATGGAGAGTTAATTTCTGACTTCTTCTGAACAACCACACCTGTATGGGAGCTGGGCACCAAAACACACCAACTTCCAAGTTCTTCAGACTCAAAGCAGCTTCCACCCCTAACTGTCAGCTACAGCCTGAATTGCTTTTCCTTTTTTTTCCTTTTTTTTTTTTTAATAGCAGCAGTGATATTATTATAGCAAGGCTATTTGCCTTGCCAAAAAAATTCCTTATGCCCATCAGCAGAGACAGGTTTCTGACACATGTGGTGGTTCTGCTGATTGTATTTCAAGTGACCCTCATAATTGGTGAGCATCAACTGGCAGTGAAGTTTCAGCATCAAACTTTAACTTCTCTCATTTGGGGCCTTAATTGTGCTTTGAAACGTTTGATGGCTTGGCTGACCTTTTTCCGGGTTAGCCGAAGACTGAGATTTGTCTGCCAGGAGAGAAGCCGCTGAGGAAACCTTGGAGCATAACACTTTATTGGTTTCAATTAGGCAGTGTGGTCTGGTATCTCTCAGTTTAGAAATGTCTCTGAGCTTTTTATGGGTTTCGAATGGAGCTATAGGAAAAAGAAGACACTGGGAATGCCAAGAATTTTACAAAGAGTAGGCAATGAGTATAAGTTGAAGAACTACTTATGTTAAATGCAGGGATTGGATGCTGTAATCCCTTTTTGTACTTCTAAAGCATTTATAAACCTTCCTTTCCCTATGGGAAATCTCCCAGGGATGCAGCAAATGTGCTAGTGGGAAAGTCCGGCATTGCCATCTACCCCAGACCGCTTCCCTGCTGCCAGAGGGACAGGTGCCCTGGCTCCCAGCGCTGGGCAAGGGCACCCCAGACAGGGCTGGGTTGAGACCTTTGCCAAAAAGCCTTATGGTTTGCAAAACACTCCTCTTGTGACTTGAAGCTGTTTCAGAAACCTGCAGTTTTCTCCAAAACTAGCAAAAATGCTTTTTTTCTTTAGGTCCGATTCGACACTACATGTAGGGACATATAATGCATATGATGAATGCAGATATTGCATGTCTAGACTTTTCCCCAACCCTACAAACACTCTCAATTTCCACGCCGGCCTTATAGCTCTGTGCTGACATTTGTTCTGCCGGTCCCCATGGAGCTCAGCGCTGGTGCTCTGTCCCAGATCGCCCAGTGGGGATGTGGCCTTCATGACTGTGTGATTAGTCTGAGAGCTGCAAGACATCAGAAACCTTGCCTGGCCCTGTTTGTGCAGGAGGCGAAGGACAATATCAAAGACGGAAAGTAAGCAGCAGGGTGGGCAACTAACTTCAGCCTCAGGGATGATTTGGGGCAGCATGACTAACAAGGGGGGCTTGTTTGAGGGTGCTGCGGGGCCTGTGTGTCACCAGGGGCCAGGAGACAAAACATCCCTTGGGATGCTGCTCTTCAGACCTTGGTTCTTGATGGCAAAATGGAATTTGGTGCCTGAAAACAAATCCTCTGAAGTCCTGCAGTAAGGATGCACAGGCTCATCACAGATTAGCTGCGTCCCAGCCTGCAGGTAGTGCTCATATTCCCACCAGACTTGTGAGCCCTTGCGTTAGCATGACCATGGGATCTGGATCAGACCCTGACGGCCAGACTCTGTGCCCAATTTCTCACTGATGCCGGCATCTTATCATGGGGCTCCCCAATGCTCCCTTCTCTCAGCATAGCATCCCCATGCATTTAGAAGTCCTCTCACTTTGGCTGATATCTTGTTAAATATTGGCCTCCTGCAATAATATTTTATCTTGTATTTATAAACCCAGAGTGCTGCAAAAGAAATTCTAAGATGAATACAGTCCATTACCTTACCTTCATCCTTCAGAGCATTGGGTTAACCCCAGCCACTGAATAATTGCACCTGCAAAATAGGTTTTATTGGAAGAAACAAGAGCAGGAGGACTCTGCAGTTGGCAGAGATCAAGATGGGTTGCCTTTGTAAAACACTTACAAGCCTCTTGGCTTAAGACTATGTCATTACCTTATGTCAGTGACTGATTTGTGGACTATTTATTTTACATGCACAGTTTAGTCCATAATCTATTTTCTTTCCATTGTCAGCACATCGCACAGTAGTGGGTTCCAGCTAATACTGAACAAAACTCTGACCTGTGCAGAAACACCTTTTGACTTCTTCACTTGCCATTTATTTTCTTATCAGGGGTGAGTCTGGGAGAGCTCAGTCTCTTGGCAAAACCCTGCCAGTTATTTTTCCTGCTCTGGTAGTCTTTGGTCCTCAGTTCATTGGTGATGCTTCATTGAGATCATGGTTTAAGCACCATCCAGTCAGAGCCACTGTGGACAACGGCAGCGATGGCAGCTGATGAGCAGAGGAGTGTGGAGCTGGAGGCCACTAGTCTGCAACCAGAAGGTAAAAGTTGAGGCTCAAAGTTTTTCAGTGAGTCTTGCAGGTCAGGAAAAAAATGAAGCGGAGAGACTGAAACATTATTGTGGATGACATACTGTTAGGCTGGCAGCATCCAAATGCAGCTCGCACTTGTACCTGCCTGTTTTATTTCCAGCTCAGGAGTCTGAACTGTGCAACAGAGATGGCTGTATGGTCAATTTTTAATAGCATCTTGAACCTTTGGGTTGTTTTGTTTTTGTTTTTGTTTTTGGTAAAAGTGCCTGAGGTGCACAGGGAGTTATTTCCTTCAAAAGTGAATCCAGGAATTGCTTATACAGAGGACACCTGCAGGACTGGAGCTCAGGGGGCACAGCTACCTGCTGGGGATGACAGCATTTGGTTTCTAGCACATGTAAACTGAAAAGCCACCATTTGGTATGGGCACAATTAATATACTTGGGCAAAGTAATGTGCACAAGCTGGTGGGAATGAGACTGGGCAGAAGAGCAACCCCCCAGCCCTTCATGGCACAGCCAAAGTAGGGTTTGGACCCTATGGTCAGTATGGGGGAGAGGCCATACAGGGGGAGAAGAAAGGGCAATGCCACGGGGGCCTCTTACCCCTTCTTGGTGCCAGAGTGAAGGGGCAGGAAGACCACACTGCATTTCTTTCCCCTCCATCCCAGCTGTGTCTGCTGCCCACACACCCTGAGCCATCCTTCAGGGGCCTGGGGCAGCACCCAGCTCGGCTTTCCCAGGCATCTGCAGCAGCAGACCCTGCTGCCTTGTCACCCATTGAGGACACCTGCTCAGGGCAAACGTCTCCTTTACCCATGCTTAGCGTTGACCTGATGTTACCAAGGGAAGTTTTTCCATGTTAAGAAGGAAAACTGTTTCTTTTCAGTTTGCATGGCAAGGTCAAAGCAAGGAGAACAGGTGTCGGCAGCAGTCGATGCAGTGATGTGTGCTTCTGTGTTTGTTTTTTGTGTGGGTGTAATCCTGGGGAGAAGGCTGCATTCAGCATGGAAGCAGGGTGTTGCACCACGCCAAGTGTTGGTGGCTCTACTCTCTCTTTGGTTTCATCCTCCCTGTATTGGTGATGAATTGCTGCGGAGCAGGAATCAGACCCACCCATCTCACCTTCAGCCTGGGGAGCGGATGAGGGATGCGGGTGGCTGGATCCTTGCGGCGCTCTGCCCCCATATAAAATGGGGCCCACCCCCCAGCGATGCTAAAGCTATAGGGGTTATAACCCCAGGATTTTGGGCCGGGGTGCCCCCGTGAATGTTACATTTCGGCAGCAGAGGAGCCGTGAGAGGGCAGTGTTGTATTGCGGGAGGAGGACGCTGCGGGAGCGGGGGGGCGGGCAGCGCTTGCGGCGTCCCCGTCGGTCTCCAGGAGCATTTTGCCTGTATTTCTTGTGGTGTCAAGCCGCGGTACTTTGCAAGAGAGAGTAGTTGCAACAGACTCCCTATTGCAAAATTAAATTTTGCATTTAAAGGAATTTAAAGCTGTAAGTAAAGCCACTTTTTTTGGAGGTAGCGCCCAGGCTGTACAGCATTGCTTACGGAGCACCCGAAGGCTGGAGGGTGACTATTTATGAGCTGAACATCCCTGTGATCAGTGGCTCACGGGTGGGCAGGTCCCCAGCCGAGATGCCCTGCCACGTCCGTGCCATGTCCTGTGCGCTCCTGAGCTGACTGCCAGCCAAACCTCAGCATCGCGGCCACCACCGCTGCCTGCCCGCTGGGGTGACCCCTGGGCTGTTAAGCCCCCAAGAAGTGGTTACGACACAGGTTTTCCCCACTTTAAAAAGAATAAAAAGCCTCAGTGGTGACAGCCATTTAAACAGGTAAAAATGTGCCATGTCACCCTGGCTTGCGCTGTGCAAAGCTGCCCACTTCCCTATGCTGCTTTGTATTATCTCATTTTTGAAATGCTAAGTGATTGCAAATTATCTTCTCTTATTTGCTTTCCTTTAATTTCCTGGAACCAAAAACTTTTGAGAGGTACAAGCTATTGCACCTGAGCGCGTGTGGTAGTGAGCCGCCTTTACCTTTATCTGATGCTGAAGGACAGATGAATCCACGCTACACTAGAGCACTTGCAGATAATTACCTTTCTTTTGTGAAAATTTACTTACCAGTATAAATGACATCTCAAGATGGGAAAACAGGAGTTCAGGTACGTCACCTTTCTTTCACAAGGTCAAACAATGAGGAGATGATGATTTTCTCGTACTATCGTAGCAAAGCCACCAGCTCATTTTAGGTTCCTACCCTGTATGACAAGAATATTAAGAGTGGGAGGGAAACACAAAGTTTTGAGGGACCAGCTCTGCACCTCGCAGTTGATGAAGGGGTGTCTACCAAGCGGGGTGGAAGGATGAGTCTTGCCAAGGCAGACAGTGCAAACACCTCTGCACTCATATAGACTAAGTGGGTCCTTAATGTTCAAGCCAACATCTTACTTCACTGCAGTTGTCTGAATCATGGAGGCTTTCCTTAATATCTCAAAAAACAGAAGGACTAAACACCCGCAGCAATGACTGGAACAGAAGTTATTCCTTATCTAAAGCACACCCTGCTGTACCCCTTTTCTGCAACACTGGTCAGGCTAAGCAAAGTGAATGACCAACACAAGATGACTTTTCTGGTTTTTTTTTCTTGGACTCCCTTAGGTTAAAGTTTCGCGAGGATAAGGATTATCTCTGGGACTGAATCTTCCTTTTGAGTTGACTGATCCACTGCAGGCTCTGCTCCCTTCACACCCTCAGCTCCCTCCAACAGCAGGAGATGTGTGCAAACCAGAAAAGCAACCAGCGGCAGACCCATGTTATTTAAGATAATTCATCTGAAAAGGCAGTGACATTTGTAACATCACCTTTTAGCGAGGTGGCTCTCATGTTCTGGAAAGCTGGGGGCATGTCAAGCCCTTGATGGCTCCCCAAGCCTTGCTCCTGCAAGGGAGGTCAGTGCTGAGAGGTCATCAGGGAAAACGAGGTGAAGCCTGTGAAGATCAGGAAGCTGCTCAGAAACAAGCCCTTTCCAGCACTGAGTTTTACAGCGGTCCGACTGGCTGGCAGGTGCAGTTTCTTTTACCTGGTCTCTGATGCAGAGAGGGAAGGAAGGCTTGGTCATTTTGATCTTTAATAACTCTAGTAAATATTTAAGAAGAAAGTGGTCCACCTGTTCTGCACAATCAAAAAAATATCCACTCCAAAACATGATGGAGGGAATATCTGTCTGTCTTTCTGTATCAGTGATGCTAAACTGGCATTTCAGCCCATTCCCCTGGACAATTTTTCCAGGTAGTTAAAAGAAACATGGCGGTATCAGAAATACTACTTGCTCGTGGTTTTGTTAAGCATGGAGATCAACAGAAGGGAATATATAGCATTTATCTTTGCGCCTGAACCTGTGAAGAGAGGATGGGTTAGTTTAATGACTCTCTATTTTTATTGAAATCCATCTTTGTTAGGTATCTCGGGGTTTACAGTGACTAATACCTTTCTGTAACACATCTTTCTATCAACAGAGACAGTTATGTTTACAGGGCAACATTTTTCACCTGCTTGTCACCGTGTCAAGCACCAACAAAACACACACTCTCCTTCTGAATCCCACAGCTAATCACTCATTTATTTTAAACATTGTGTAGTGTCAGTAACGGTGTTGGAGATGGGTTGACACAGCCATGCTTCTGCATACCTATGGAGGGATGGAGATGTTCAGAGCATCTACCAGAGAGGTGCAACCAGTTAGAGGGAAACCCTTCTTGGAAACAGTGGGGTTTTTTCTTTCAGTTAACTGTAGATACACTTTAAAAGAAAAAAAAAAAAAGCTATCTGGCTATTAACAAGTTGGTATAATGTTGACAGTGGCGCTTTTTGGTGTAGTGGGAGGCGTAATCTACTTAATGTCACACAGCAGAACAGCCTTTCAATTCGCATCTCTTCTATACGCACTGGCGGCAGAGGTTCCCCCAGATATTGCAAGCCTCGTGTTTCATTTCTGAGGGAGGTTTATTAATAACGAAGGAGGAAAAATCAATCAGCCGATCCATGGAAGGGAAAAAGCGTGCTAGGGGATAAGTCATGAGAATTAAGATGGGCAGACAGATTTCTACAACTCATATACATAAAAATCTGTGCTGGGTAGACTTTAGCTGTGTTAAACGTCTCATCATTTTAGCTGTATTTCTCCAACCTCCGTAAATATTTCTGTCCATTGGAAAAGAAGGAATTTTCATTTTTCATAAAACCTCTACAGTGATCCCATTATTAAAAACAGAGGGAAAAGATATATCGGCAAGTCAAAGCAGTTGCAGCCGCATGGTTGTTTTCAATAATCCAGTGAGTCACTACATCCGAACAGCCTTTCATTTCTCCCCATGGTTCAGACTAAATTGTTTATTAGAATTTTTGTGCATTATTTAAAAAAAAAAGAAAAGAAAGGAAATTGTAGCTCTTTATTTTAAAGACTGCTGCAATAAAAATTCAGATTATTCAAATTTATCAAGTGCATTGTACAAGGCAGTAACCACGGCTATTTTTTTTTTAATACCACAAGATATTCACTGGCTTTTCCATCTCGTTCATAGTCATAAATAAGCAAGCTGTTTACAAGACATTGCTACAGGGAGGAAAAATATTACAAAAATGAAAACTTGATCCACCCAATGGCTGGAATTGTAATGAAAGACCTAAGTGGAAGGTAAACATCAGCTTAACATAATTCTTTAAACATAATTCTTGAAAAGTGATGCATAATAGCTGCAAAGGGGATATGTACTTCAGATCTTCACCCATGTAGAGGTGTGAAATAACAACATAGCTGTATGCATATAGAGCTATACACCTAGCTATAATACACACGAGAGCGGCCAGAACAGACAAGCACAAATATTTGAGATATTTCACTATTTCCTCTCATTGTAGGGTAAAAAAATTCATGTTGGGATAACCCAGGTGCCTGTTGGGACCCTGCAGCAGCCCCATCACTTTGCTCCTTGCCTGTGGCTTTTCCCTGCCATCTGAGGGGTCTTTTTCCCATTTACATGCTGACTCAACTCAATATTTGGGTCAGCAAAGCCTCCCAGTCATGCAGGGCAAGGGAGGAAAACAAGAACAAATGGCTCTTTAAATCACAAAGATAGTGAATTTGTTGTTGGTTTTTTTTTTTCCTGGAAATTGGACAATTTTAAAAAAGAGGCTGGCTGAAAGCATCCCAGAGCTCTACAGGGATTTCTTGTGCCAGTTCAAGGGAAGATTCCCTGTGTTCTTGAACATGTAAATATTCTTTGGGGTTTGTTTTGATTTTGTTTTTTGCTTGCCAAGCAAATTGAACCTTACAAACATAATTAGCCAGGGGCTGAACATTTAGTGTTACATTCCGAGTCTTCATTAAGTCTTAATTTAAATCTTAGGAGGGAAGCGCATGACGATTCCCCGCTTGCAGGGATGGATGTATTTTGTGGCAGGTTTTTATGGCAGAAGAGGGAAACTACTCAAATGAGGAAAGCTCAGAAAAACTGCACTGAAGCTGGTAAGTGGTCAAGTGGTTGTATCACGATAGTGGGATGAGATCCGGACTCGAGTCCCCTCTTGTGTGATCCAAGCAGGCTAATTAGGAAATTAAGAGGGTGGTATGAAAGAGCTTGGAGGGCTTGGTGGGTTGAAAGGCAAGGGGTTTCCCTTCCTATGAGGGTTACTCCAAATCAGGATGGGGTGTTTTGGGGTTGTTTGATTTATCCTTGCGTGATCTTCCAACAAGAGCCTTGTTAGTTTTACCTAAAAAAGGGAAAAAAAGTGTAAATTTCTGAATTTGGATCATTTTCAGTCTATGTATTGAGATAAATTAAACTGCTATTATTGAACTTGAGGTAGATTTATAAATTAGAGACAGTGAGGGGAAAAAAAATGGAGCCAAAAAAAAATAAAACAAGTGCTTCTACAAGCTGGGAAATCATGGAGAAATGTGAAGGAGCTGTGATTTTTCCTACACCCCCCTTTCAGCTTTTTCAGTGATAAGAGGCATCAAGCAACATCTCTCTGAGGAACGTGCCAGACCCTCTGCACACAGAATAAGGCCCAAAAAGCAGCAGAAATAATTCCTGTGACTGTTCATGCCAAAGCTGTTCTCTTGCTCGGTGTTGTCAGGGTGGTGGGACCTTTGTCATAACTTGAAGTAGCATTCTTTTTTTTTCCTGCCAAATATCCAAAGAATCAGTAACAGACATTAAAAATAAATATGAAAATAAGTGAAAAAAATAAATAAAAAGATTTATATACTACCTAGTACTTGCTGAAAGTTTATTTTTCTAGTGGATGCTCTTAAAAAAACAGAAAGAAAGAAAAAGCAGTGCAAGAAGAGAGCATTCACCTCGCAAATGGCTGAATTCCAGGAAAAAAGGAAAAAAAAAAAGGCAAAAAAGGGAAAATTCGGGCGGAGATTTGCACGGCTGCCTGCAGACAAGGCGACCCACTGGCCTGCTGCCTGCTCCTGGCCTGCCAGCGGAAGTTTTGCCCTTGCCTTGGCAGCAGCACCCTGAAATCCTGCTCAGCTTTGTGCTGCGGTTCCCGGTGGGCTCTGGCCCCCGGAGGAGGTGGGTGGGGGTGCCCTGCATGTGAAAGCACCCATGCGTGAGCTGCCTGCCAAGCAGCATCCAGAGCCCCAGGTACCACCTCGGCATCAGTCAGCACAGCCCCGTCTCCTCTGCTTTTGCCACCTTGACCAGGACAAGCGATTTTGCTCACTGAATTTATAACAAGCCAGGTTTTAAATTCTCTTTGGTGCAGTTTGCTAAGTTATTGAGTGCTTCACTCACATCAGCAGCTTCGTGACTCCTACAACTATATGGAAAATTAAGAATTAATAGAACTATTTAACACAGGAACAACAACCTGAAAGGATGCTGCAGTCATTCCTTCAAATAAATTCGGTATGAGCCTGCACTCAGCCACTTATAAGCAAATGGGCTGGTTCCCCTGGAAGCAACCGAACATTTCGTCCTGGGCACGTTAACAACCAAGCTTGAAATAACGGTGATTTTTGGAAGCTGATTTTGATAATAAGGCTCTATTTTTAAGGTATTTGGAGCTAATAAAGCTATCGAGGTCCTGGGAGTGCCCTTCTCCTCAAGCACAATGGCAAACTCTTCTCGGCAGGATTGCTATAGAAACAATGAATTATCGGGCAAACAGCACCATCCAGCAAATTGTGCCAGACCAGGGATGTGTGCTGATAACACAGCATTGTTAATTTTCTCTGTTTTGCTATAAGTAGAGCTTGCATCGCCTATAGAAATGTAAAGAGGCAGGTGAGCTGGACTGTCTATTATTTATAGACATACTCTGTGCTGTATAAATGAATTTTTCATAGGAAAACTTTGTACAAAAAAAAAAGATATCAGAAACTGCTTCATAAATAATCGTGACTGGGAGCTTCAAATGTGCTTCGGGGAATGGGTGGATATCCTTTAGTTCCCCTTAAAATTTTCCAGATACAACCCTGAGTGTGTTGAAAACAGTGGGGTGCTTTGACCCCAGAGGAGAAATCTCAGCCCTGTTATTATCAATCTAAAGCACCAGGCTTGCAAAATGCTGAACCGCAGCTTGTAGTGCCTTCAGTTGTCTTGCAAAATTGAGTCCCCTGTGAGCAAAGGCAAACGTTATTAGTATGTTGATATGCTTGCATTGTATGGCTTGAGAAGTGATGTATCAGGACTGGACTGAAGTATGATCCACCAACTACAAGAAAAAACAAGAAGAAACTTCTGGTATCAAGGGGGTGACCTCTATATTGTTTTTACTGCACTCTGCTCAATGCCAGTTGGGAAGAGGCTTTTTGATTTTTAAAAAGAGGGAAGACATGAAATAGGCCAGGAAATCATTGAGCTGCGAGGAGCTGGCTGCAGATGTGAGACCCACTACCAGGATCATAAAGAAGGTAGGGGAGAGGTGGGAAAGAAGGATGATTGAGAGAGGTCTAGGCAAGAGGATACTGTATTTGGATGTCATATATGACTCTGGTATGAGGAAAGCACAAACACCCCCACCTTTTTGCATGTGGACAAGGAGAAAAAGGGCTGCATCTTCTACTGGGCTGAGAAGCAGAGCGCTTTAAGAGAAGGAACTGTGAAATGTAAGTAAGTGAGGCCCTTGGAAAGGCAGGTTACCAAGGAGATTGATATATACAGGAGGACCACAAAAAAAATTAAAAAAAAAACCAAAAAAATATGATGCCCTAATTCAGAGAGGATCTCGTAGACCTGTCTTAGGTCTCCTTAAATTGAGAGTGTACTTAGATCCTTTTGCTATGAATGAGACATAAACACCACTAAAAACCAAGCATCGTCTAAAATGCTTTCTTGAACTCAGTCCTTAGTTCCAGAAAATACAGTTACGAAGTCTGCATTGTGTTGATTACGTATTACTTTTGAAATTTCATGTTTCGTATTTTTTCTATGATCTAATTGGCTGGCCTCTTTCAGGTTCCCAGAATACACTTCTTTGTGCTCCAGGGGAATTTTTGTTACTCCCCAAACAATAATTCTGAAAAAAAAAGACAAACAAGTGCATTGCACCACCCTACAATGGGCCCACTGTTGATGCCGGATTAACTGGCCCCGGTGAATGGCTGAGCTCACATCTCACAGCCCGCTTGGAGCTCCACTCAGCTCTGCCTCTGGGGTTATGATATCATCTCTGAAGTCCTGCAAACACAGCTGAGCTCCACACTGCTCGCATTGTAGGTCCCACTTCTCTAAACGTGGAGCTGGGGATCTCAGCCAAATGGCAGAGCATCTTCTCTGCAGGAGGTGGAGGAGGTGGGGATGCCTCCGTGCCACTTGTTTTCTCCCCACAGACATTCACCCCTGTTATTCACAAAGGCAATGTATTTCTGAAGCACTGCTCACGTGGGTGTGTGCATATAGATCCTGTATTTATTGTCCTGCTTGTCCATACGTGAAGGGAAAAGCCTGCACCTGTAAAAAAACCCTCCATATTTAATTGTCTTGACATCAGTTTGAGGTGGGCTGGTTGGCACTTCCAAGGGTCCCGGCTGTCGGGAGGTGAGAAGCCATCTTCTTGCACAAGCTTTCTTCTTGCATGAGGTTTTCAGCTTTTGGCTTTCTTCAGCCAAAAGGCTGCTCATCACACATAAGTAAGGCTGGTGCTGGTAGATGAGGAGGTACCTGAGTGAACACTTCTCTCATGCAATGTGTTTCTATTTGTTTCAGGGCTGCTTGCAACTCTTTTTGCTGACCCGTTCTGTGCAGAGATGCTCACTTCCAGCTTCATGCGCCCCAGCACGTGTTGCTTAATGACCAGGGCTTCTCAGTCGGCGCGGCTGATACGGAGCGTCTCTGTCACCACAGCTGACACATGCTTTCTTTGTTAAATAACATAGGGTGCTGCTGTGCAAGGCACAAGTTCTCCCATGCTTTTGGCTAAACAATTTACTACTGTGATGTATATATCTTCAGCTCAGTGAGCAGGAGGAACCTGGAGTTTGTGATACATGTGCCAGCTTGGCCAGATCTGTCCCATTTGACATTGCAAGAAGCAGTGAAAATAAAAAGTGGTGCATTGACCTAATGGCTTACATGTATGATTCAAACCTACCCTGCGTGACATCTTGGGAGGTGCTTTGCACACTCAAACTGCCTGCTGAGGTTTAGCCCAGTGCAGCATTTTTTTGTTCTGCTCCATTGCAGCTTCTGCAGCCCTCCCGCCTCTGCACCATCCTGGGTGTAAGCAAACCCAGGGGTTTGGAAAGCATGTTTGTGGCCACAAAATGCAGTATTTTCTGCAAATCAAATGCTCATCAGTGAATGGGAACATAACCAAAGAGTTGGGGGATGAGAGGAGGAAACCATGCTTGATCCCACGGAAACCACAAACCCAATTTCGCACGGAAGGCAATTAGCCAGGCGCTCATTTGGCTAGGGTGGCTGCGCTACTTTGTAAAATGTGACCTTTTAATCAGCTTGGGTTTACATCTGGGGCTTGGAGCTGAGTTTCTGCTAGTCTGCACTGGCAAAGGGAAAGCACCAGTGATAAATTGTCATCAGGAGAGGGGAGCAGGGGTGAAGCAGCTGTCGAAAATGGCTCTGTGCATGCCCAAGTCCCGCTCCGCACGATGGGACCATACGCTCAACCCCACACCATCAAGCTCAGCCTCCCTCCCAAAGCCGCCAGGATGCTGTGGCGTCCTTGGATTTGCAGCGCTGACTCAGGCGAACGGTTCTGTGCCCACTCCCTGGTGCTGCTCTCTCCCAGATATTTCACTAGATATAAAAATCCCCGAGTTAGACGTTTGTGGCTATACTTTTACTGCAAGGGGAAGCAGTAAAAGGCTGATTTATGCTCTGAATCACAAAAAGACTTTTATTGCTTCTACTTTTTTTTAAATGTAACTGTCTTGCCCTTAAATGTCTAATCCCTTTCTAACAGTAGAAGCAGCAGGGCTCTCCACGGGTTAAATGTGCTGTTTTTCAAGAAGACCAAGATGTTCACCAGCTCCCCAAATCCCCACTTGCCCTGGCACAGGTGATCCTCCTCCTCTCGGAGAGGGAAGGAGGGCAGCAGCAAGCTGTCTGCTGTTGGCGTGGTCCAGGATGCTCTCCCATCCCTCAGCTTTCTGGGGTTTTCGGAGGATCATTCCATCACTGGGAGTATTCCCGGACAGTCATGGGAACCGCTGCTCCTTCGGGGGAGAAAAAAACCCCAGGCTGCTCTAACTGAAACAGGGATTTAAGAGTTTGACTCCAGGCATATACATTTAGAGATATTGCCCAATTACGTCTTCATTTTTATTAATTACCGTTAGTCATTTATGGCCCCTTTTTAATTCAACCTCTCAAGAAAAATATTACTTTATTAAAAAAAAAAAGTCATTTCATGAACAATTAGCAAAAGCTACAGCTGCACCATAAAAGAGAAATACTTGGGGGAAATAAATGTTTCAAATTGACTGGGGCATGCGAGGTGTCAGATGGATGGAAAGCCAGCCAAGATCCTAACGAAAGGGTGATGCTGGAGAGGGGTGATTCGGGCAGGGGAACGTACGCAACGTGGCAATGCTGGGTTCATCATCAGGCCTGCTGTTCATTACCAGTTTTATTAATGATTTGGAAGCAATGGGAAACGTTGTGTTAATTACATTGGAAAACGACACTACATTAGGAAGAGCTGAAACCAGCAGTGAGAGCAGAAGAAAGAGTGGAGAGAGATGCAGGGAGGTTGCAGATGGGAGCAGAAGGCCGGGGGAATAAAACAGCGGGATTTCATTTGATGCAGGCTCCGGGGGCTTTTCTATGGTTTTCCCCTGATAGAAAAGCACCGATAGGGTTTGTGGACGTGGAGGGGGCCCATGAGAGGTCAGACAGGAGGGTCTGGTTTGAAGCAGGCACCCACAGGGAGCCTTCCTGCCACCCTTGGTGGAGGGATGGAGCCTTGCCTGCAATATTGGCCATGCAGGGTCCAGGCAGAATAAAATCAATGAGCTCAGAGGCGCAGCTGATTTCAGAAGTCCTGCCTGCCTCTAGATTATATAGCAGAGCGTAATCTAGCGTGTTTAAAAGAGAACTGTAGTGCTGCAAAAGTTAACACATGGCTCTGTCTGCTGTGCAGCCAAACTGAAGAAAGGGGGAGAAACAAGAATCCTAAATCCAGATAAATTTAGAAATCATGTTTAATGATAATCTAGAGAAGCCATAAGGCAAAACCGAGGGAGCGAGCTGCTGCAAGCTGCCAGGGAGGAAACCTTCTGCCCACCGGATGCCACTGTTGTTCAACATTAAATCACATGGAGAAAACTCCTGTGGCAAGAGAATATTTGGTGCTTAAAGACACCCTCATCCCGGAGGTAGGCAAAGGTGGCAAAGCCAAGGACGAAGGCCTGCGTAAAATTTTACTTTTACTAAGTGGGCCCTAAAAAGCCCAACTGGAGTTTTATTGCGTGGCTCTTCAGTCTGACAGTCTCCATTAACCATCGGCTAATACTGCAGAGTCAGAGCAAACCTGGTGTCGCGGCCCTGCGCTATTTGAAAGCATCCTTCATCCCAGCAAAAGACCTCGGGGTGAGAATATTTTGCATGAAGGGCTACCGGCATAAGAGCCGAGCCTCTCGGTTCTGCATTGCAGTCAGCGTGGCGTGTTCCGTCCCTCCACGCTGCAAATAAATCTACAATTTCTCAGCTGGGTGCCTTTGGAAGCCACACGCTAATACGCTTATACGGGAAAAGAGACCAGACAAGGTTCAAATAAAGAGCTCATGTAATAAATAAACATGAGGTCAGTATGGGAACAGCAATAATTGCTTTGTATGACAAGATTTGCATAGCAAACATTTGTGATTAATGTACAGCCAACGTTAGGTAAGGAGCCTTCGCTATCGTTGCTCCATCTGCACCTTCCAATCTTGAAGGTACGGCAGCTCCATCCAGAGCAATTAGTCACTGTTTACTGAAAGGCAGATAGAGCAAAATTTTTCTGCTTCAATATTTGAGTGAGTTTCATCCCGCAGCCTCCCGTCGGATCCATTTCTGTGACAGCAAGGAATTACGCTTCTTTCCTCGGGCTGGCGAGGAGGGACGATTAGCATTGCTGCTAATCCTGTCGGCAAGGGCACGGGCTGGCTCCCGGTCTCTCCTGGCTGGGCTCACCCAAGCGATGTCTTCGTGGAAAACCCTAAGCAAGAGGCTAAAGACCCTGCATCTCAGGACTCTGCTTCCCCACTGCCTTTTCGTTCTCCCGCCTCTCTGCTGGCTGGTCAATTGCCACTTTGCCACTGCTGATGTACGCTGAGCTGTCGTGGGCCGTTAAGATACAGCGCTGGGGGGCAATAAACTTTCCTTCTTTACAGCCCCTTTTCTGCAGAGTCCGGCTAATTCTTTTCAGCTAAAACTTTCGTCTCTTTGGAGAAAGAGCTGTAATCTGACTTGAAATACCACCTTGATTTGGGGATTATTTTTTTTTTTAAAGACGAGCAAGCCTCCAGCTTCGCTGGAAAAGAGGCAGTATGGCAGGAGGGGCTGGGTGAGGGTGGGGTTGATCCTCTGAGGTTGAGTGAATTCCTATGGAAAAACTTTTCCCTTGGAGCTGACTGGAGGGAAGATGCTCGCTGCCGCGCTCTTCTGCTAAGTCTGCTCAGGGGTGCCGGGGAAAGCCATTGGGGTTGCCGCGAGGAGGAGCACTCCAAGAAGCGTTGCGTAGACCAGATAGAAAGGGGTGAGGAGAGCTTTTTCATGTTGAGGTGCTCCACAAGGGCTGGATTGGGGTGTGGAGGCAGCAAAAACTTATCTCAAAGCTCACATTTTAGGGAAGTAAAATGAAGAACCGAAGATGCTTCTACGTTCTCTTGCACGCTTGCGGAGTTCAGTTCAGCTCTGACTGAGGCTCTGAGGATGCCAATCAACTCGTCAAGAGTGATAAATGGCAGCGACTGTCTCAAACCTGTGATGAGATGTTCAGATTTTCGGTCGCTGTCTTGCCGAGATGCCAGTCCCGTGGACCCATTAGGGAGGATGTCTGTGTCAGCACTTCACCCCTGTGCTGGGGTGGACGATAGCAAGGGGGATGCTGTGGCAGCTTGGCTGGTGCTTGCAGGACCCCTGCACGGCAGCTGTCCCCACCTGGGTGCATCTAGGAGGTGCCATCAGGCTGGCAAGGGCCACCGAGATGGCAGATACTTAACGCACTGATGGGAGATGCCACCACACCTCTGTGCCCCGCAGCTTTGCAGGCGGGCTGGAAAAGGCAGCTGCTCATCGGCCGCTTCAGCATGAAGTCCACCCACCACATTGGAGAGTGAGCTCCAAGGTGCCACCACCCTGCCCCGTCGCCCTTAAAACCTCGCCCTCCTTTCCACCTCTTCCACCGCAAAGCTTTCCAGTCGCCCCGCCTGAGCGCTGGGTGCCCGCAGCCCCCACGTTTGCCGGGGGCCGGCTGTCCCGCGTGGCAGTGCGGGACGCACGTGGCGTGGGGGGGTGCGGGGCTGCGGGCACCCAGCGAGGGGGCCGTTGTGTGGGGGCAGCACCCAGGGAGGAGGGCGGCGTGCCACGTCCCGGCTGGACCGGTGGCGGGGGGAGGCCCAAGGCGGAGAGGAGCCGGAGCGGGGTTCCCGCAGTCCCTGACGCTTCCCGCACTTCGCCTGCGGGCACGGCCGGTACCGCTGCCGGGATCGGCTCGGCCCAGCACGGGCTCTCCGTCCCTTCACCAAGCTCCGGCCTCCGCCGTTCGCTGGGGGCTCCCCCCCGCCCCGGGCTACTTCGGGAGGTGCCCCCGCAGCCCCCCGGGGGGACACCCACGGGCCGAGCGCTGCCGCGGGACGGCGGCAGGCGGGAAAAGTTTCCCCTGGCGGCCCCCTGCTGCCCCGGGGACACGCACGCCGCAGGCACGCACCCAGCCGCGAGCTCTGCACGCTCCCCCTCACGCACACCCACGCGCGCACAGGGACGCGCGGCTGCCCCTAAATGTTTTGGCAGGGGAAAGCGAGCGCGCACACGCGCGACCGCACGCGCACAACCCCGCCGCCCGCCGCTGTCGGCGGGGAAAGTGAAAGCGCGCACCGGCGCGCTCGCGGAGGCGCGCGCCGGTGCCCGCTTCTCGCGCGGAAAAAGTGACAGCGCGCGGGCGCGCGCGCGCACCTGCCCCTCGTCCCTGCCCGGGAGGGGCGGGAGCGCGCAGCGCCGCTCAGCCCCCGCCGCCCCGCGCGGCTCCGCAGGTGCGGCGGGTGGGGTGGGGTGGGGTGGGGTGGGGGTGGGGGGCGGCGCGGGGCGGTCCCGCGTGGCGCCGGCCCCCGCCCGCCCCTCGCTCCGTCCCGCCGCTCCTCCTCCTCCTCCTCCTCCCGCGCCCGCTGCTCTGCTCTGCTCCGCGCCGCGCCGCTCCGCTCCGCGCGTGCTGGCGGCGCAGCGCCCCGTGGCCGGCAGCGGCGGCCGCCCCGTCGGCGCCGCGGCGCGCCCGCGGAGGGGCGGCGCTGGGGGCGGCGGCTCGGCGGCGGCAACTTTTGGGAGCCGGCGGCGGCAGCGCGGAGGCTGCGCGGGGGATGGCGGCGGCGGCGGCGAGGCGGAGGCGCTGAGGCAGCGGCGGCGCGATGCCGGCGGCGGCCGGGGGGCTGCTGTGGTGGAGCTGCTGCGTGCTGGCGGCGGCGGCGGCCGGGGCCCCGCGGGCCGCCGCGGCAGCGCAGGCAGGTGGGTGAGCGGCCCGGTCCGCGGCGAGGAGGGGGGTTGCGGGGCCGGCGGAGCGGCGCGGCGCCCTCCCGCCAACTTCTCCGCAGTCCCGGCGGGGCTGTGGGCGGGGGGGTCCCCGTCCCCTGCGCGGGGTGCGGGAGTTTGTTGGGGTCCCGCGGAGAGGCGGCGGCCAGAGGGCGGCGAGCCCTTGCGGGAGCCGCCGCGCGGCGGAGCGCAGCCGGCGGCCGCGGATGTTCCGCGCAGCCCGCCGCTTCCCGCCAGCGGCGCGGCAACATCCCTCGACTTTATTATTATTATAAATGACGGCGTGTGCCGGGCTGGGGGTCTCGCCTCGAAGCCCCCCAGGGGGCGGCTGCCCTTTGCCGGCAGCAGCTCGCGGGTGTCCCCGCTCGGGTGGCGGCTGCCCGGGCCCCGGGGGCCGCCCTGGCCCTGCCGAGCCCCCGGCCGGGCGCGGAGTCCCCGCCGCGCAGGTGCCGCTGCCGCCCCGACGGGCTGCGCGCTCCGAAACTTCGCGCTGCGCCGGCAGAGGAGGAAGCTTTCCCCGGACACGTATGCATTGTGTCTGTGAGGTGTGTCCAAACACGGCAACATAAACACGGGTCCCACCGTCTTTGCGCACGGGGGAAAGCGAGCAGGCGGCTTGGAAGTTCAACCCAGAAAAAGAGCGTTTTCCTCCGGCAGGGTCTGCCCCGGTTTTTTAACTTTCTGGAGGGAAACTTGCAGCGTTGGCTTGATATTTTTTTTTTTTTTCCCTTTGGCATCGGAGCAGCGCTCTCCGCCGCCGTACTACGGGGCTGTGCTGGTGTAGTCGCCCGGGGAGGGCACCGGGATCGCCGCCCGCTGCATCGCGCTTCTCGGGAGCCTTCGTTGTGAATAAAACATTAAAAGGAAATCTCTTCAATCTCTGTAACTTTTTTTTTTTCTTCCCCCTCCCCGGTGATGCAAAATTTATGATGTTTGGGCGGTATTAGTGCAACAGCTCCTCACTCTCACAATTCAGTTTATATTTTGGGGCTTTATGTAACTGGGATGATGATATGTTTGATGAGAAGTGAAAGAAACGTGTCCCGGCATTGCTTGCCTGGTTAGGCTTCGCAGGCAGTTTTGATCTTGGTGCGCAGTTTACTTTTTCTGTGTGTGATTGTTTTCTAATCCTCGAAATCAGGAGGGGTGAAACGCTGGGCTGCTGCTGCTGTTTTCTCTTACATTTGCTTTTCCTGCGGTTTGAATCGGTAAATCCCAGCTGAAGGAGCATTGCATTCCTTGTTTCACAGGCTCTGGTTTGCTGTACCTTTTTGCCTGCCTCCCTGTTTACATGCAGCCTGTCTCTTCCCCTGGCTCGGTACTTTTCTGTCTCAGACTTTCCCTGTAGCCTGCCCTGATTTTGGGCAGCAGCCGTCCCAACTGGGCAGCTCCCGCACTCTCCAGCCTTCCTTCCGTCGCTCAGACGTGGCTGTTGGAGTGGGCGATCGCAAAGACACTCCCTTGCTGGATTTATACCTGAGTGAAAATAAGGCATCGGTCCAGGGTCGCTCGCCTGCCTTCCTGCCACCTCGGGGGAAGCCTCCTGGATCCGTGCTGCAGAAAAGCCTCTGTGCCCTGCACTGTGCAAAAAAAAAAGAAAATCCGTTTATTAAAATAACAGGCTTGGAGTGACATTTTCTGTTCGGAGGTGTTTGGGCGCTGCTATGGGCGATGGCAGCTATTAATAATTGACGCTTGCTGCTTGGCACTTGCTGAAATAGCGAGGCAAGCTGGACAGGTGAGCTTTGATTTATAAGTATTTAGGACTCCCCAGAATTTGGACTCTCCTGGCTTTTGTGGGCATTAGGATGGGGCTCTGGCTGCCGCCTTCATTTCAAACGCATCAAGGGAGGTCATGAGACCTTTGCTTGTGCAAGCAAGCCATCTCCCAAACTTTTGATTTCATTATCCAGTGTCTGTTGGCTCAGATGCAAAGACATGAATACATTGGGGTTTTTCGATTTCTTCTAATATAATGTTTGCAGTGCACAGCTCAGCCAGGGTCACGTGAACCAAACAGCTTGGGCTGTTACCTGGAAGCTGGTGAGTCTTTGTTCTGCTTGCAAATAGCTGATAAATTAACTCCTTTTTCTGATATATGGGGCTGTTGAGTCGTTAAATAATTACAGCCAAATTAACTTAGTGCTGTTTGATGTATTCAACTGCTCTGAGAAATTAATTGTACTTCAAATATTTTTGTGACATGGTTTTTTGTTGGCTCTTTTTTTTTTTTTCCCCAGTGAGGAGCATGTTCAGGCTGATGTATGGACAGGCTTTAATTTCATGCCACTGCTCCTCTCCGGGCCCTGTTGGATGGGACATGCCACATGCCTTCAGAGAGCGGCAGCTCCTCTCCTTTGCAGCAGCCTTCCTTGGCACCTCTCCCGTTTACTCCGCCACAATGTCTATTTGATGGTTAAAATTAGGCTGAGCTCTGAGTGCCTTTGCAAAGGCACGATAAATATTGACTGGGAGTTTCAGCTTGTAGCTGCCATCAGATGACTCAGTCCCTGCAAAGGGGACATCCCGTCTCAGCCCTTTTACCGAAAGGGAGCGGGTGCTGTTGCGACCCTGCGTTCCTCCTGGGCATCCCTCTCCTCGCCATGCATGTCTGACTTCAGGGCTGTGGTGCGGGGCTCTGTGGGGAGGCTTCTGCATGGTAGCCGGGGCAGGCTGCCACTGTTCCTGCATGTCCCGTGAGGGCGTTGCGAGCCAGTGCTGCTGCAGGGCAGAGGAGACTGGATCTGGCCCTGCTCTTCGGGGTATCCCCAGGGAGCCTGGGGCAGCCTTGGCACTGGGTTGCACCGCACAGCCTGCATGTGTGCACCTGCCCTGCCAATACCGACGATGCAGAGTGCTCAAGTGACTTAGTTGTGACTTTTTTCTTTTTTTCTTTTAAAGAGATGGTAATTGATGTATATGTGTATGGATTCTGGCACTAAGAGCTGCACTTGTAATTAACATGAAAACGGTAATAATAAGGACCCGAAATACATGCCTATGAGTAAATCAAATGAGACTTGGCATTAGCAGCTCACGAAGGGAGAAGCCCTTTTTCTGAACCCTCACAGTAGCAAAGCGGGATGGGGAGTGGGGGAAGCCGTGTTGGGTCCCCTGTGAGCGCGGCAGTGGAGGGCCCAGCACCCTGCAGGTGTGCCGAGCTGAGCTGCAAGTGCTGCTTTGCACTCCTGACCTTAATTTGTGATGCTGAGTTGTTCTGAAACGTGCCCTCAGTTTTCTAGCAGGGAATTAGCCACAGCCCTTAATTTAACTAAACGTTTTCTTCTAGTTTTCAGGAGATGTTAGAGTTATTTTTTTTAATTAAGTAAACTTAAGCAAACCACAGCAAGTTTACTTGCGCCGTATGTGAAAGCGCAGCCTGTCATCAAGAGCATGCACATGTTCAAAGACGTTCTGGCAAAACAGCTTTATGCAAGTGGCTGCCAGAGCTGGGGAGCTGCTCGGGTGGGTTGTGAGGCTTTGCTGCGGGGTGAGATGGGGCGCTTGGGGTGGTGTGCCCGCAGCCTTGCTGTGCGAGCATCTCTAGGTGGCAGCAGCCCCCAGGAGCTCCCAGGCAGCAGGATGCGCAGCCCAGAGTTGGAGATATGATTTCCCAGGCTCTGGTCCCGCTGCTCCGCACCCCCCTGCACCCCTCTCCCGGGCCGGGGAGCAGCTTTCTGGGTGCCCAGAGAGGAAGAGGGGTGCAGGGAATCGTCCATCCCTGGAGTCCCGTCCCCACCTCCCGTGCCCTTGCTTGCAGGATAGGGGAGATGTAATAACGTGCTGGGAGAGTGACTCAAAGACTACGAAGTGCTTCAAATGAACAACTGAAGGAGTTCAGGTGACTTCAAGGATGAGTTAAGGATGATTTGATCATACTCAAAGATGCTTAAAACCGGGAGTGAATTTCTAGGTTTATATTCTAGAGGACTTGCTAAGCGAACCAGTAAGTCAGGACTGGACTGGTGACTGGGTACTGAAGGTGAACAAGTTCAAACTAGAAATGAAGTGCGTGCTCTTAGTAGTGTAGTAACTGTTGTGGCAAGCTAGGAAAGAAAAAAAGAAGATGCCCTGTCACTAAGCACCATTAACTCGGATCGGATGGTCCTTCTAAAATACATGCACTTGCTCAAAAGAACAATGTAGCCCATAGGTTTTTTTTTTCTTTTTTTAAATGTTCATTCTGGTCCTTGTCTCGGAATGCAGATGCTTTAGCATCGCAATGAACCCTCTCCTGATTTCCTTAGGACAGTAAGGGTGAGCTGGTGCGTGGTGGTTGGTATGGGGCAATATGATGGTTCCCTGGAAGCTTCTGAACTTGCTTTGTGTCCTGCCTGCGCAGATAGGGGTTTAATGCTGTGCAACCAGACCTTTATGCTCTTAAGACTATTGGTAAGCAATGACAGCTCTGTAGGAACAGCTAAGCCAGGTCTGCCCCTGTGGACTCTGCTGCTTTCAGTGCGCTGAGGCAGTTTCGCTGGGAAAGGAGTGGGGGCTTGTTCCTGGGATTTACTTTTCGTTGTGGCATGAGCAAAGGCAGGAGAAGGACCTCGGCTGGGCTTTTTCCCATGCATCACATGTGTGCTGACAAGTCCTCGGGGTGTGCAACGGACTCTTGTTTTCACTGACTTAAAGGTTTTCCTTCTGCAAACAAGCGCAGGCTGCTGGTGGATTTTATATGTGCCCACGTAGCTGAAGCTGAATTATCCCATGGGAGGACTGGAGTCTGCCAGAAAGATTCATCATTTCAGCAACTTTAGTTAATGTTTGTTTAGCAACTTCTTGCTTTGAAGGAACAGTTTAAGCCGTGCTTGGTGGCAGCTTCCCTGTGATGAGCTGTGCGTCCATGTGATAAATGGACGGTCTCATTTCTGCACTGTCCGCTACCTCTGCTGGGCACATGGGCACATGCCAAGCCTCCTGAAGTCTTTGAACAGCTGCTGCTATATATATCTCCTTATTTTTTTTTTTTTAGCCTGCCAGGGAAACTCATCCTTCTTCCCACTTTGCATAAAGGGGATGCAAAGTCCAGGACAGATCAATATTTGCTTGTGCATCAGTGATACCTGGGGGTCTGATGCTGGCACGCTTTTGGACAGCAAAGCCTGTAAATTGAAACTACAGGAGCACATAGTAGTTACACTGTAAACTTGAATACCAAGAATATAAATACGTACGAGGAATAGAAATTCATACTGTAAGAACATTGAGAAGTATTTCTGCTTTCCAGTGATAACTGCTTTTTGTTTCCATGCCTGAAGCCTATAAAATCTAGCTCCTGACAAAGGAGGAGGTGGGAAAATAAGTAAATAAATGGGAAAGTAAGCCTCAAACTTTTAGTGGATGCAGTTCTTTTCAGAGCTATAAAAAATGACCACTCATATACTGTTTCTGTAAAGTCCTTTTTAGAGATTTCTAAGATAAACTCCTTTCGTGTTTGATTCTTCTTTCTCCTGAAGTCTGGGCAGCTGGGCGTGCAGTAACTGAACGGGCATTTATAACCTGATCTTTCTTAATCTTTTTCTGATAAATCAGTGTTGCAGTGTGGGCTCTTGTCACATGGTGATGCGAGTCCTGCATCTCATCACTAGCTGATGTTGAGCTTACAGAAATACAGAGCTTACAGAAATCTTAAAAACCTGTCTGGCTGGGCTTCAGTCTCTGGGACCAGCCAGTAGCTGATGCCAGGGAGGGATGAACCCTTCCTCCCCAGTGGTCACAGCTGGCTTCCAGCCATGCTAGGGTGATGCTGATGCACCCCTGCCTGCAGCAGCATTGACCCACTCCACCAAAGGCGGGGAGCCCGTTGTCTCCCCGCCGTTACACAGGGTGGCACCTACCCGCCATAAACCTCAGTGCCTCTGTTTTTTGGAGTGTGCACCAAACCATCAGTGCAACCGGGAGAGTAAGAAGGTCAGGGAAACAGGGCCCGGCAGGACTTGGGGAGGGCACAGCCCCTGAGGTGCAGCTCAGCCCTGTGCTGGCAGTGGGGCCAGGGGCTGAGCTGCCCCATGGCAGGCAGGTCTCCACCCAGGCCGTCCCCCAGCATGGCTGGGGAGGATGCTGAGCTGGAGGGCATGCTGCTGACAGGTTTTAAATTCATGTGGGGAGGCTACTGTGGCACTGCAGGACATTATCTGACCCTTCGCCCACAGCTGCTTGACTAAACTGCCTAATAAATGTCTATTAAGAGCTGTGATACCTGACCTGTTTCTTTCTTCACCCCTTCCCTGAGTTTTGTGGTGTTCTGATTCATGAAGGAAACAGGTCGAGTCAGAGGGAGGTTGAAGAAAAAAGCTTGCCTGCTACAAGAAAAAACCCAAAACTACTTCTGAACCAAGTTGTGTTACGAATAAATTGTAAAAGCCCAAAGTTCTGTGAAATGGTGACAGCCTTGGCTGTAGCATCGCTGCAAGAGAGCACACTACTCTTGTGTCTGGGGTCAGCAATGATACCCTAGGTAAAGCTCTGAAACCTACCCCTGTCCTACTGACTTTCAGCATGGCTTGGCTCCTGCTGCTCGTCTGGGCCTTTCCAAATGGTGCTTCCACACCTTCGTCTCCTGTTTTTTCCGAGAAAGCATCTCCTACAGGGCAGGCGTCCCTTGCTTGTGCTGGCAGCTCGATGAAGTGCCGGAGCAGATATTGCAGATTCACTTGCATGCTTTACATTTAAGCATGTGCTTAAATACCTCAGTGTGCAGAGCTGCACGTGCCGGGAGGAGATTTGCAGCAGCGTTTTGCTTGCGTGAACCCCAGCGAGCTGCTGAGGACCATCTCCCTTGGACATGCCTCCTGCTGCAGGAGCTGGCACCGGCAGGATTGAACCGTTTTGGTGCACAGACAGGAAGAAAAATCATCACACTTAACTTGATACACATCCTAATGTTCAATTTCCATTAATTGAAATTACGTTGAAATATCGAACATTTTAAGCATAAAAGTTTATGTACCATGGTTCGTATGCTAATGGAATATTTTAGTAATCCTTTAAGGTTAGCCTCACAGCCAGATGCAATGATAAGCATTTGTTCGTAAGAGTTATTTTGCTTTAACCCCTTTTCCAAGAGCATCCATATACTGGCGACTGTTCATCGGCTGCGCTGTAGCTGCCATCCAGCTACAATTTCAAGATTTTTCATCTGATCCACTATGCAAAGTTGAATTGTGGATATTTTTGCTCATTATCTTTGGCAGTAAAAATGTATATATCTAAATTTAAATTGCTGTTTGCTGAGGATATGTGACAGTATTTAGAATTCAGTATTATTTTATTATCTCTTTGAAAGGATAAAAAAAGGCTCATTTATTTCAAGAGATATTTCTGTGGCGCATAAAAATACCAGTGAAGTAGCTAACGTTTTCCAGTTGTTGTTGACTTCAAATTTAGCAACCATTGTCCCTGTTGATATATTTGATGCTCTAAAAATGTACTTGCCATTAAGTAGGAAGCTGAAGTGATTGGTAGGCAGATAATATTCTTTAGTAGCTATTAATAATGCTCAGAGGACGTACGCATTGGAGTGAATGGAAAAAGCCATGGAATTGTGTAGGAAGGAGGCAAAAATAATGTATATGGCTGCTTTATTTGAAAGCCGCCTTTATTACTCTATCTGTATGTACCGCAGCAATTGCTGCCCGAATTAGCACATGGTGAGCGGGAGAAACCGATACGCAAACAGAATGGTGTGCAGCTAATTTTGTTTAGCAAATTGAGATCCGATCCCTGCTATTTCATGCCCTCTGCGAGCTCAGTCGCTCGTCGCAGCGTCCCGGTGAAATGCCTGGGGACCCGATTCTGCCGGGGGTTTTGATGGTGTAAGGCGGGACTTGCTACCCCCCGGAGCCAGCGGAGCTCAGGGGAACAAGGGAATTAATATCCTGTTAAGAGAAAATGGAAATTTTAAAAACAAATGTAAAGCCATCGCGGCTTTTCTCTCTCCTTTTGTCTGTTCCTTGAGCTAGAGGAGGACTTTGTGCTGGCACCGATCTGCCCCCAGTTGCTGAGAGTTTCTCCCTGGATTTCTCCGTGCAGAGCTGCTTCTTTGTCTCTCAGAGTTTACAGCTGCTCTTAAAATCACGCACGTTTGGATCCTCTTGTGCAACACGTTTAAAACTGCTGCCAGCTTGCAGAGCTGCGTAGCCCTGGTGTCACCCAGGGGCTGTACTTTGTGTTGGGAAGATCGTATTAGAAAAATGTAAAATTATTGCAGTCTATAAATAGTGGCGATAACTTTTACAGCATTTACATCCCCCTTGTGCTGCATAACACGCTGAAGTCACAGGCTAGATTTGCTTCTAGTATTGCTTCACGTGTCAGTGTGAAACCTCGTTATGTCACGATATAACAAGCAGCTGCTGCATTGATAATGTGGTGCCTGCAGCACAGGTGTGGGGGGGTTTCTTTCTGTTGTCACTAACAACTGTAGCGATGCTTTACACTTTCTGTGGCTCTGTCCAACTTCTCAGAAAGGAAATAAAAATCAGGTCCGTGCTGAATGTTTCTGGCTGCCCAAGGGTTTCGGTGTGCAGCTTGAACTTTTAATAAAACAGCTCTTAAATAGCCTTTTATTAGCTTTTACTTTCTTGTAGTAACTAAAGATCGGGGAAAGAAAGAGAATGCTTCCCCCCCCCCTTCTTTTTTTGGAAGATTTACAAATAGATTCACACAGTGTTATTGGCTGCAAATTTCTTCATGTTAATTTTATCCCAGTATCTTGGAGTTGTGAGAATCTCAGTCTTCGCATAAAGAAGGAAAAGCATCTTTAGCTGCTCTGTGTGCAGAGAAAAGTTAAAACTCCTGTAGCTTAAAAAACAGGGGAAAAAGTCCAAAAATTGTTTTTATAAGCCATGTTTTTTCACTCATTTGTAAGATTTTATGCAGGGGCTGGTTGACTTATTTTTTTCCAGTGTCTGGGAAATATTGCTGGTGACTTTGGAGATGGAAAGATGGATCTATTAAGACTCTAATAGCTTTAGTCTGATTGCTGCCATGACATGTGGTTAAGGCATTAAAATATATGGGTTATGCCTTATGCTACGGTAGAGCAATTACCGGGTAGGTGTCCTTTGATACTGGAAAAATGATCTTGCCAAACTTCTGCTGTCAGCTTGAATAATCTCAGTCTTACCAAAGGCCCATAGAAATGAGAAAAAAGCATTGTGAATAGTAAATTTCTCCAAGTGAAGGCCATACGAAGGTGTGCGACTTCTATAGGTCCTGTCTATCCCAGATGGATCCTGTTCATTTGGGCAGAAAGCTTCTGCTCCAAATAGTGTCTATCTTGGGCTTTTCTTAGGTTAAAAGTGTCTAAATTGTCCTAGGTTATGCAAGAATTGCAGTGATAATTGTTTCCATTTGGGTTTTTGAGTATAGCCTGACTGTTTTTTGCAGTGATGTGATAAAATTACATCAACTACTGCTACATTTATGACATCAGTGTTTGTAAGAGCATCCTTTTTGTCTCACTGATGACTGAGTCCTTCCTCCAGCTGGGGAGCTTTGGCAGTGAGTAGCCTATATCAGGTTTAGATTTGTTTGTGTTGCCTTCTGGGGCCACTTTAAGTCTTTTACTGTTTGTCCTAAGCCTTAATGATGCCAGTGTCTCCCCGGGGCATGGATGGTGTTTAAGCACTTTATGGAGGCAGTACTGCTGTGGGCTCTTGGAGGATGAGCACTGGAGCAGTGACAGGCGAAGAGGAGGGACGCACTGCTACCTGGGTTGTTGCTCTTTGATTTGGATAGTGCTGATGTGAGCCAAAGTGCCAGGGTTTTTTGGGATCCCAGCTCACTCTTGCAGAACATTCCTAATGTCACTGAAGCTAATCTTATGTGTGCTTCTTAAACCAGTTGTTGATTAAATTCTCTGAGAACTCGTATGAACTGGAGTGTGCCTGTATTTCTAGGAATATTTGGAATAAAACCCCTGTTTATTTGGTGGCACAGGCTCAGAGGCTTATTTTGCCAGGTAAAATAAGGCTTTCCTTGAGAGTCAGTAGTATGAGGTGTTGGAACAGCGTCAATTCTCAGATCATACAAGCCTGACTTAGTAATATTGAGAAGGGTGTATCTGGGCATCAAGTAATATGGGGCCTCAGTGGCATGCGGAGATTTGATAGAAATAAACATAAGCAGCAGGTACCAAAGTTCCAGGGAAGGGCAGAGAGAGGAGCAAGCGCTACCTCAAATCCTCTCTGTGGTCTGAGTATAGGTGTGATGGATTAAATACAGGCTTGAGGGCACTGGAGTTGCTTTTTCCTGGATCTCTGCAAACGGATGTATGGCTCAAGGACTGTGATATCAAGTCTTTCCACCGACATGCATCCCAAGGGAGCTGGCAGTTACTACCTCGGTGATAGTCTTTGTTTTTAACACTCTACTTCATTTCTTTCCCGCCAAGTTTGGGTTTCCAACAATATGATTACTTATGGATTTGTAAGTCAGAAATAGCTTGGTAATTGCTATATTGCTTTGCCTGCAGTAGCAACAAGTGTCTTAAATTTAATGCATCATCCACACAGAAAATTGATATTTGGCCAAAACTTGAGGCCTCTGACAGCTAATCTTAAAGAGCTTTTGGTTGACATGTAAAATAGAGACTTGTGGATGACATTCACAGGAAAATTGCCAGTCTTTAGGATTATTCCATAAAAGAAAAATACTTCTTACGATTGGCTGAAAATACTTGAAGATGATTAAGTTTACATAGAAACCTCTCCTTAGAGGTCAGCAGTGCGAAGGCCTGGGACGTTAACCGCTTGGATCACGTGCAAAAAACCTGTGCCACCTCATAATTCAAAGCCTGAATTTTGCCTGATCTTCAGGGTTTGTCTGATGAAACCACATGAGCTGCTGACCGGCTTGCTAATAGTAGGTTTCTTTTAATGTGCTTTTACTTTGATTTCCTCCCTAGAACAAAACCTAAGCAGCAAGAATGCCCCAGAACAAGTCTTCCTTTGGAAAAAATTACAATAAGGAACTTGCCAGTGTTTCTGATGAAGACATCCGGCATGTTTGTACAGATACGTGTGCCTACATTGATTATGTATTTTGCTGTCCATCGCAATTTAAAGGACTAGAAGTTTCAGCAGAGAAACTTGTGGCTCAATTTGGTGGGCACGTGCTGCTTTACGCCAGGGTTACATGATGCTCTTTCTTGGGTAAATACGCATTTCGGCATATTTTGTCAATATTTGGTTTTGAGTCCTTAGGTCTGGATGACTTTGTTTCAAAACTACTCAATATCTATTTATTAAATACAGCGCTTGTGTTCAACAGAAAATGTAAGACCCAGTTTCAAAATTAGGCCCACACAATTGTGCAATCAGGTAATCGCGCGTGTAATTGCTTGCACAAATGGTCAGTTAGATGTGTAACTGTCCATTTGCATGCAAAATTAACCAATTTTGCAAATTGGGCTCTGAATATTCATGGTAGAAAACAGCTTTCTAGAGATGGCTGTGTTGTGTCACACCTTCCCCTTTCATTGGTGTCCTCCTTTTGAGCCTCGTGCATTTTGTCTTTGATTAAATGTTAGTAGCAAGTCACTGGAACTGAAGGAAAAAGTGTCTTTTCTCTGTGTAACTTAATGCATATCGGTACGCTTTCAATGGATAAAAAACGATGAGTGTCTGAATGAGAAATGCTGCTGAAACACAGGTTGTGGTACCGTAGTTCGTTACTGTGCAAAAGGCATGCTAGAGGCTTTGCCCGATTGGTACGGATAAGCACTAGATAAATAAAACACGGAAAACCAAAAGCCACTTGCAGCTGCGTGGAGGTGTTTAGTGAGCAGGTGGCAGGCTGAACAGTAGAGCTGTGGATGCGAGTGCTCCTTTGGCTGCAGGTGAGCCAGCACAAAAGGTGCTTTTCTGTGTTCAGCCGGCGGTGGTTTGTTGCTGCCTCCTCTTAGGGATAGTGCTTTCCTCCACAGACGTAGAGTGCAATTCTTATATTGCAGTCTTGTATTACTCGTACAGTAAATCTTAATAGCATTGCAGCCAAGGTTGGTAATGCTATCAGTGTAACACATGCAAGTAGAGCGTTGGGGAGGAGTATGGTGGGTAGCCCATGTGCCAAAGGCTTACTAATTTAAAGCCAAAGATGGAAAGAAAAGGATGCGATGCCAAGGAGTGATGTGATGTATCCACCCTTGTACAAGTCGGGGGCAAAGCCAAAAGCAGAAGTCCAGCGTGTTTGGGTTTTGCTTTTGCTCTGGCATTGTGCTCTGGATCTCTGACAGTTGTTGAAAGGGCCGTGAAGGGTATGCTGTGCTACACCTGTGCGTGTGTATCAAATTTAAGACCTGCTAACATACATACATACAACCTCATTGGTCTGGAATTTACTGTTTTGAAAACATGTAATGTGATGCTTTTGCAATGGCAAAAGCAATTGTTTGATTTGTATATTTTTATATATATGTATATACACACACTTAAGAGGTTTTTTGTTTGTTTCATTTTTGTCTGGTGTGCTGCCAAAATATTTGTTTTCAATGAAAGAATTCAAAACCATAGCTGAAGAATCTGTAGAGATACTCACAACCACCACTTTGCAGTTAGTGCAAGCTCTCATTTGTCCGGCATGGTCCCTGGGTGGTGGCGTGAGCAGGGTTTTTGGTCACTGTGGCCATGGTCACTCACTGCGTCAGGAGAGGGAGAATTAACGTCATCTCAAAGAAAAACAGAATAATTGTATAACTGGCTCGTGTGTAGGCTGTAACCCCTAGAGATGCGCGGTAATGATTTGTTATCAAAATTTGGCGCCCCTTCCAAGGAGGGAGTACTTGTTCGTGCCTTTAGAGAAAGGCGTGCGTTATGTCTCTCTCCAGACTGGGACGAAGGAAATACTGTTGTCCGAACTGTTCCCACGGAGCAGGGAGCCGCGTTGCCATCCAAGGCATCATCTGACTGCACCATGCTTCCCAGTGCAAATCTCTAGTGCATGTGCCCGTTTCAGGGCTCGGTGTGGCAGTTTCTCACATGTGAGAAGGCGGATTTGGCCAAAATCTTTAGGATTTATTGTCTGGGACCCCAGAGTTTTGAAACTCTGAACGGGAGAAGCCACAGGCTGGCAAAGCCTTTGGGCCTGACCTGGGGCAGAGCGGTGAGCGCAGGCAGGCATTATAAATTAAATATATATATATATGTCTTTTAAAAAGTACTTTGGATGGAGTTTTTCCTTGCAGCTTCAACAGCAGCTGCGCCCCCGTGCTTGCCTGTGGCAGGATGGGTGCTCCTGTGCAGGGTGCCTATCGCTCCTGTGTAGGTGGGTTGAGAAGCAAAAGCAGTTTTTCACATGAACCTCCTCATTAAAACTTGGCCTTTTGAGCCCAAACCCCCCTGACTTTCTGTGAGAATGAGCTTTCTTAAGTAGTTAACTGCATATTAGTTCTGCACTTTGTGCTTTCCAGCATCGTGTTGTCCAGGTGAGGATGCAGCCACCCTTTTCTTGGTGTGCTGCTGCTGTGCAGGAGAGGGGTTGTTTGACAGTCCTGCGTGGTACCTCTGCTCCTGCTGCTGCGGCACTCCCTCCTGCCAAGGGATTTTCCACAAGGAGATATTTTCCTCAAGGAGATGCCTAATGGGCACGTGGGATGGATACTTTAACCAGGGGGCGAAGTGGCACCTTGGTTTCACGCTGGGTTGTCTTTGCAAAGCTACGGTAGGCTGAGCCTGGGAAGGATTAAGCAGGAGCGTATTAAGGTCACTTTTTATTCCTGAGCGAGAGGTTTATGTCGTCTGCGCATATTAATTTCACAGCTTGGGACATGGTAGAAAGGAGAGCAAATAAGAGTGCAAGCGTGTTGGATAGCCTCGGCAATTGAACTAGAAGAGCTCAGACTAAAAAGCTGCCTTTCCCTCCCATGCTGCGTTAGCACGGCTGCCGTAAAAATGGTGAAAAGATCCAAGCCTGAAACTCCAAAATGACCAACATTGTATTTTCATTTTGTTTATGCCTGCATGGCATTTAGTTCATTTTGGCTGGCATTTGTGGGAGGTTATGGGGAGGAAGAAAAGAGTCGCAGGTTGCCATATGCAAAATTTACATCCTCCACGTCTTAACACGTATAAGCCAGAGCTTGCAAAACTTTTCCTCACGCCTTCCCAGTAGCTTTAAGGATTATACATCCACAGAGGGTGAAGGAGATGGCATCAAAAAGCACAGTTTGTAGGTGAGCTGCAGCCAAAAACACAGGTGAAGGGTTGCCCCTGAAATGATGTCTGAATGAGGCAGCTGGGAGTGGTGTTGGAGCATGTGAGGCTTGTCGAGCTCTGTCTTGGCACACTGAGTGCTCGTCACCTGGCTGGGCAAAGCACATATGGGTTGGACCTGCAAAGGAGTTGCTGCAGTGGGGTAAACATAGCTACACACTGTGCATCAGCTCCTCTACAGAAACTGCCGAGATATGTAAAAATATATATATATGCATGCTTTTTACTTAATTTCTAAGGGTAAGGTAACCTCCCCTGCTTATTTAGGCTTCAGCTACCCAATGTGTTTGTCTCAAAACCTCTAAAGCACTTTTGATAAACTAAAAATCCTATGACTTCTTGCAGGATGCGCAGGCAGTCCTTCCAAATTCCAGTGCAGGTGATTATTGCATTTTCTTTGTTGCTCTGTACCATCAGCCTCCTGCCTTTGGGGACGATGGGACCTTGGTAGGGAATTTGTGGGCAGGAGCTGGTGGTTCCTTGATGGTAGCTGTGGGTTGGACCTCTCACAGCATTTCAGTGTTGCTGGAAAGGCTTTGGTGGCTATCCGTGACCGCCATCTCACCTTTCTGCTGTTGACACCCTGAGGATTGGGAGACACAGTCCTGAAGATGTAGAAGCTCTCCAAAGGCATGAATTTCTGGTCCATGGTCTCTCAGTTCAGGCTGATGTGATGGACAGTCTTTTTAGTAAAGGTATAAATCCATAAAGCATTTCAGCATAGAAAAGAATAAAAAATGTGTCGTGTAAATTATAATACTAATTATATTATCAGCAGAAGAGCTAATAGCTATCCTTGCTCCATAGCAACTGCTGTGCTCTGTTAAAGATACTGCTGTGAGATAAACGCAGATGAAAAGGTTAGAATGTGTTATCTGGTGATAACTGATGTACAGGAGGACACAGGACCGCTCTCTTCCAAGTCGTGTATTGGTCCCATGGGTGAGAGTTGGCTGCATGACTTACAAGAGCTGTGGGGTCCGTGGGTTGTCAGGCTCGACCCCATGGGTGGCTGAAAGCTAGCCCCATGGGGAGCTTACAAAAGCCTTTCTGCATTCGTGTTTGAGTCACTCTGCCTCCTCCTGAGTCACTGCTGCAACTTCCGTAGCCTTTGGTACAGACTCGCTTATCTCTTAATCTGGCTGTGAAATAAAATATTAGAGGTGAATTAAAAGATCTTTTTATTAAGGCAGATCTGGCTTACTGTTAGTGACCTAAAAATAGACTATGGATATTCTTGATTAGTAGAGGCATTAGCCTACCTTTAAAAAACAAGTAAGGAATGTGGTATTTTATACACAGCTCTCAGCACTGTATGAAAAAAAGCAGACTACAAAGCACAGCACAGGAAAATTGATTTATCATCAATTTATTGGTTGGAGCTCTAGGCAAACTCAAGACAGAACAGAGATCTATAAAATCTTTTCATCTGAAACTATGAATTAAATTGGGAGGAACTGGTGATGAGATAACAGAACCAACCCTCAAACCAGACAGGCTTTCGGGAACGGGTCTCCTGGTGCAGCAAGGGGAGCTGGAGGGGTGATGCTGATTTACACCAGCCAAGGATGTAGAACTTAATTTCTTACTACCCTGTTTCTTTCCTTAGTGTGAATCTGGCTTATGCAGGAGCAAGCCTACAATACTCCCCCTCCCCCCTCCTTGATTTGAGTATAAATTTTCCTTTCTTCATTGGCACGTCTTGTTAATCTTGCAGTTTCTTTTCCCAACATGTACTTTTTTCTTCTAGTGTGTGTGTGTATTCTTAAACCTCCTAATAACAGGGTAACTTGCCTATTTCAGCAGGAAGCCTCTGTGAAAACAAGCTGATGCATCTCATTTGTCAGATCGCTATATAAATAAATAAAACCTGTTCATATATTCACTTCAAAGAAGTGAGTGAGACGATGCTAAAGAACTCTCTCCCCTGCTTTTTGGTGTGTGTTTGGTGGTTTTTTTTTTTTTTTTTGCATTGGGGGGAAAAAAAAAAAGCTGTACTGTACTATGTCAGAGACTTGTAATAAATAGCACTGCAATGAGAAGCGACAGCCTCATTCACCTTGCATCCATGCAGAAATAACTAAGCTCTCTTCCCATGCCTTGGGAAAAAAAAAAAAAAAGAGAAAGAAGAGGAATTAAAGAAAAGAATTGACCTTGGCTTGCAGTCGCTCCCGTACTACCAGGGAACAGTCTACCAACAAGAGATTGAAGTTTCACTGGCTATTCTTGCAGGCGGCATATTGCCTATGTTACTGCAAGCTATTCAGCCTGGAGTGCATGAAGTACGGTCCATGTCTTTCTCTGCTGCCTGAAAGTGTAGTTAGCTGAACTATTAATTGGCAAAAGACAGAGGTTTGGAAGGCTTAAATATTTTAATGGGAAAAAAAAAAAAAGAAAGAAAGGTTTATACAATAATGAGGCACAAAGTAGTCAGACCGCTTCTCTGTAGTCTGTTATTTTTTATGTCCTTGATTTGTCACAGTTTATTATGAAGTTAAGGTAATTTGGAAGCTTTCTTGTAAATTAAAGTAGATGCCAAATTAAAGGGGGAAAAATATAAAAGGCCTTTAAGAGAGCTGGTGGCAGACAGACTGACAGAAATGTGCTTTTGTACATCTGTAAAAACTTTGTTAAATCTGTGGAAGGTTTTCTTTTACGTTCTCATTGGGTATTTGATTTTTTTTTGAAGTTGCAAGAGACATTGGAAAAAAAAAATCTTATATTATTAGGGTTATTATATGTTGGTTTTATATTGGCAAGTGCCTCCCTTTTCCTTGTCTGGACTCTCTGGCTCTTCTTCTCTCTGCTGGGATAGAAAGTTAAGTTTCTAGGGGTTGGGAATGGGGAGATGGAAGGAGAAGAAACACCAGGAGCATCACTTTCACATTTCTCCTTTGCCCCCTGTGGACGAGACCCCATGGCTGCACAAGCTCTGCTGGCTTTGGGAGCCTGTGCCCCTCTGCTGTGGGTCTGGATCCGGCCCCGTGCTGATACCCCTGCCCTGCTGCATGGGATGTCACGGGCACCCCATGTCCCCCCTTTTGGTAACCTTTAATGGGAGCTGCTAATCCCCCAGTAATAGCCCAGCACTTGCGGTATCCAGAAGGTCGGGATGACTAAACTCCTCCTTTGCTTCGCCTGGGAAAGGCGAATGGTAGCTGTCAAATTGTTTTAGCATCAGGTTACTTCTGAGTACAGCACTATTGTTATTTTTAGTGTGTGTGTCCGTCCACCTGTCTGTTGTCTATATATGAGTGCATGGGCGTGTGTTGGAGACAAGGGAGAACAGTTCTTGCCTGCAAAAATATGGTTTCCCCTGGCAAGGTGAGGAGAGTGCAAGGATCCAGCAGGAAGAGAGCAACAGGGGAGGGAAAACACACACACACCACCTTTTTTTTTTTTTTTTAGGAGTCCTTTCAGGCAAGCTATGCTTGTTGAACATCGTCGGCTGGGGTCATCCTGAAGTAAATACAGTTATTGGCCCTGCCCCTTGCTCAGCAGAGGAGGTGCGCTCACCTGGTGTCAGTGAAACTGCATGCAGTTATCTCCCCTAGCAGCATGCCTGGTCGAGGCTCCTCGTGGTAAGAAAATGCAGGTTTTGCAGCAGGAAAGCCTCGCTTCCCACTGCTGGGAAGGGCTCTGGCCCCATCAGCTTGTTAAGAAGAAGCAGATATGTGCATCCTGTCAGCAGCTGCATCTGTCTGTGAAGTGTGTCCTTTTCACTTAGTGGTGCCACCTCCGCAAAAATCACACTCGCCTCTGTTGGGGTTTTGTGTGGGCAGCCTGGGCTCGCCCTTTCCCACCGGCCAGGAACAAGAGATGCTCCACAGGGAGGAGTCGGGACCTTCCCGAACTTCAGTGGGAGAGAGCAGGGGTGCAGGGTGGTCCGGGGGGCGAGCGGGATGCGAGGCACACTGGTGGCATGGCCCAAGGGAGGCTTCGGGACAGAAATGCAGGGAGGAAAAGAGCATTTCTCTTAATTAAGTCTCAATATGAGAAGAGTAGGGCACTTAACCCTTTCTTCTTATGTTTTCCCAGATCCAGGGGATGGGAAGACATGCACTAAAAGCAGTTCTTGCCCTGCTTCTGTTTCTTGGTGGGGTAAAATTTTCTTGCAGCAGTTTCTTTATTATAAATTTATTTGATATTTGGTCTATAAGCAGTAAAAATAATGAAGCCATTTAGTATTTCTGGGGATGCCATGTGTACTTCTGAAAGCATTTTATTATGGTTAATGGACACTTAAAATAAACCATTATCAATTGGAGTGCCTCTTATTTCTTTCTTCTGAGTATTTTTCTTCAGCACAGAGTACCACGCTGTTTTAGTTCCTGTGATGCTTAAAACATCATGTGGTGGAAATTTTGCAGGCAAAGAAGGATAAACACACATATGTGCTACTGGAGCAATGCTGCCTGCTAGGTGTGCTGTCTCTGACTGGGTTGGGGTGAGGAGGTGGTCGTCGCTTAGGGCCTGGGAGGATGCTGCCCGTGTTGGGCTGAACTCACCTGGACGTGAAGATGGGTGTTCCTCTGTCCTTGGCTTCATAGCTGGGTCTGGTGGGCAGCGTTGTGTGGGTAGCTGGCTCTTCTGCCTTGTTAGATCTGCAGTAACTTCAGCATCACTGGCGTTGGGGCAGGCTGGTTTTGTTGAACTTGGCCACAAAATGCAAAGATTTGGAGCACTTGGACAGATGCAATGTGCTCTGCAATCATCCAGAATTTACTTTCTAAAGGAACCCGGCTAAAAATAAATAGGAGAGGTTCTTTATGTCAGCCTATTTTTTTTTTTTCCTTCCATACAATATTTTTGGCAGGTCAAAACACTTTTTTTAAATTGAACTACTCTTTCCAGCATTTCATCGTTGAGCATTTGTTAATTAACACTTAACGACTGGGTTACAATGGAACTACAGGAGTCTTATCTGAAGGCGAAGCAATTGGCAAATGGATTCATTATGATCAGAGCAACTCTAATGAATGTTAAATTCATAATAATGTGACACTTAAAATCAAATGTTAAGCATATTGTTAATAATTACAGATGCACTTTTACCTTAGCCACTTTTAATATTACTGGTTTTTACTATGTATACTAGAGGGCCAGCTTTCCAGTACCTATCTTTTTATACTGATAATTCCAGACTTCTATAGCTGCAAATAGCTTAATTACCTATTTGTCTCTTTCACAGTAATTAGATACATGAGCATGAAAGCTAGGAAGTTTATGTAAATATATATAATTTATTATGGAGATTACGTAACTGCAGGTTGTTACATAAAAGTGACAGTGTAATTAATGAGGATGGTCTCTTGCTTGCCATCTTTCATGGGAGAAAGGGGAAGGGAAAAAGTCAAACGTTTCCACACTTATGATTAATACAATATCTGTGGTTAGTTATTACGGTTATTTGAGAATGCAAAGTGATTACTTTTTAATAAAATTATATATTTGATACTTAGCTTTGAAATAGTGCCTGAAAACAGTTTTGCACGCCAAAGCCAGCTCTGAGTTGTCTTGCTTGTATTTGTGGCTTTGCAACCATCTTTCCTTTTTTTGTTGAGTTAGTTTTCTTGCTTACCTGGCATTTTAAAAATGGAAGCTCTTTAAAAAAAAAAAATTGTCCTAATGTCTGTGAGATGCAGTAGCAGCAGGTGGGAGGGTAGCAGGCATGTCCTGGTAAGGTGAGACAGGACAGTGTGTCCCATCAAATGCTTTCACTGTTTGAAAACACCTGTTGGACCGTGCTTTAGGACTCAAAGGTGTTTATTAATACTCACTCTTGCATCCAAAGCACTTCAGTATTCTCCTTCCCCTGGTCCTAAAGTACTCATGATGAGGCTATTTGCCATATAGAAAGGGTTGATGGATATGCTGTGTCTGTGTGTTTCCCAGCATTGCTTGCCCTGGCTGCCTGTGGACAAGGACCCTTGGAGGATGCTGCTGGAAACAGTGTGGGGGGAAAAAAAAAATTAAAAAATAAGTGATATTTCAACATGGCTGGAAACAGCAAAAAGTTACCAGGGGCCTTAATGAGCATTTGGTACAGTGTTTAGCTTTCAGTGCATCATCATGGATCTCATGCTTTGCTTTACTTACACATCTATGTCGATATGCGCATTATGACTGAATCAGCTGTGGTGTTGGGGCACGCTGTGGTCCGGTGCAGCCTATTGAAGGGGAGGTGTCCTGGCGTGACTTCGTCTGGCCCAGTAAAGTGATTTTGGTGCAGAAGGCATTGCCCTTGGCTTGTGCTGCTGTGCCGCAGCCATGCTCTGCTGAGAGCAGCAGGGCTGGTTTCTGCTCAGACTGACTCGTGCTTTTAAATCCCACCAAGAGCCAAAAGGGTTTATTATTTTAAAAAGAAACAAAAAGTGAATGCTCATTCTGTTGATGGAAGTGATCAATAGTAATTAACCTGCACCATATTCTTTCTTTCCCCTCTGTGAGGAGTGTGTTAGTGCTGGTTTTGCAGAGCCGCAGCGAGCAGGAGGTGCAGCGGTGCTGCCTCGTGCGTGCTCCGATGGCTCTTCCCTCTTCGGGCTTCGGCAGCAAAACCTCTGCCAGGAGGGTGGCTGTGAAATCCCTTGAGTTACAGCTGCTGCAAGGCAGTGCCTTGGAGGGGTGTTTCTATTTTATCTTCTTTTTCCCTTCCTGTGAAAGGCGGCCTGGAAGCAAGAAGGAAGGCTTCCGCGGGCTGAGCGTCCAAAGGTCATATAACACTTTATGTTTTCCCCGACATGACACAGCGTGACAGAACAAAGTATTTATCTTGTGTACTTGTCAGCTTCGTTCTACCAGCTCTGAAATGATGAAATACTACCGAATATGCTGCTGCTTGTTTCCTTTAGGGACTTGCACTGATTTGTTTAAAGCGTCGTCTGCACCCAGTAAATGCTTCATTTATTACAGCTGACACCTGAAAATGTCTGAGGGAAATGTATCAAGGCATCACACAAATATTATTTTCTTTATTTGCTGTTGTTTACTTATGTCCTAATATAAATGCAGTCTGTAATGATAAATTGTGTTTCTTGAGGGTGCCACCTGTGTGTGTGTTTTGAACTGCCACGATGAGGTTTCTGGAGATAGTGAAGTCCCTGGAGACGTGCTCAGTTTCCATCAGAAAAATGCATTTTGACTCCTGATGGGGTCAGCTTAACTGTTAATTATTGTGGTGAGTCACTAATGAGCTCTTGCCTCAGGAACTTCATACGGCCTCTCCTCAAACTTTTCGCCATTACTTGTTCTGATGCTTAAGCGAAAATAAAAATAGTTCCCTTGCAAAAGGGGTGTGGGGAGAAGTGAATGTTTGAGATGGTGATGTGACCCTGGTAATTATAATATTTGATGCAAAGGCTTTCAGATTTAATTCTGAGTCTCATGTTAGGCTTTGTGGGTGATTTTTTTTTTTTAATTTTATTTTATTTTTACATTAAGCACTTCTCTGTGTCCCTGAAGGATAACAGAGAATCCAAGTTCCTCTCTCAGCAAAACAATCAGTGCAAAAATAATGAACATCAAAGAGATGGAGGGAAGCAGTTTGCTCACAGTGCTAATTGCTAACGTTATCATGTGTCAAAGTAAAGAATTAAAATGTGACTCCGCATTCCTAAAAGTGCACTTGCTGTGAGTTTGAAGGCTGTGTGTGGTTCAGGGGAGCAGCTCTGGTGCCTTTGGTCCTCTGTCCCCTGGGCAGTCCTGATGGTTGTGTGGGAGAGCAGAGGTATGGTCGGTATTGGGATCTCCTGCAGTTCACTGAGCCCCTCTCACTGCTGCTCCAGTGCCACAGCTTTATTTGGGTTTAGAAAATACATAACACAATGTGTCTGCGTTTGACATGTCATGCAACACATGTATGCGTCTATGCAACATACTGATGCTGTGTATCAGTATGGCAAGTGATGGGATCTGTATTTTGGATGCCTTACAGTATTGAGAGAGCCCTGTCCCTTCAGCCATCTGTGCAGGTTATACTACAGTGCGTTCCAGTATGTTCACTGAAAAAATAGAAATCTAGGAGAAAAATAAGCATATTTGTAGGTTTTAGTTCCCCTAGGTAAATAAGCAGTGCTGGGGAAGCAAGGCCTTCTCTAAATGATGGGAACTTGTAAATGGCAAATATGTTGTGTGCTTTAATGTTGTTTTGTTTTACAGCCGTTGTTACAATTTTAATTAGTGAAATTAGATCCCTTGCTTGAATAGCATCCTTGTTTTAATTTACTGTGGAGTGCCTTCCACTCGGTGTGGGCAGGTTGGAGAGGAAGAAGGGCCCACTTCTCAAATGTGGTTTCTCGCTGCAGCTCTGGACAGGGCAGTTGAACAGGGCTTTGCAGTGATGCTCAGGAGCTGGTCCAGAAGGGTAGGCACCAGGTTTCCTGGCATCCCCCTGTGCTGGCTGTTTCTCCCCTACCTCAATTCCCACTCCCTTCTCTGTTTTCTTCTTATTGTAAGATTTTTGGATGCAAGGGCTGTTATTTTTCCCATGTGGCTGTGCACAGCGGCTCCTGGATTTTGGCTTGTGGTGGGAGCATCAGGGAGACATTTGCTACAACAGTAATATAAGGATAAATCTCATGAAGATGGAATTGAGGAGCTCAGCTACTATATCATCTGTATGTTGTGGTGAGCAGTTTTTGCTGCTGTTTTCTGCTGGGCAATGCTATGTATGTGCCCAAGGTTGTCCTGAATTCAGGTGCTCCTCGTCTGCATTTCCTTCCAGAGGTGGGATGTGAAAACCTGGGGTTTGACTGCTAGCTGCTAAAGTGGCCAAGTTTCTACCCCAGATGGGGAGGATTTGGCTTGAGTGGGAATTGTAAAGAGAAGTAGGTGATCACCTGTGGGGATGCTGGTTTGTTCAAGCCTTGTGATCCCAGATAAAGCAGAGGTGGTATTTCTGTCCCCTGTTTTCCATGAGCCAGCCAGTGAGAGCTCATGAGAGCTCCTTAATCTCCTAAAGTTTGGTCAATCACAGTGAATTAAGAAGTCACCCTAGGTGTCAGGCTGCCCTTATCACATACGGGGCTGTGCATCTTCTCACTGGGGAGGAGGACTGGTGTGTCCTTGCAGGAGGGGTGAATGCTTCCTTGAGGCAGTGAGAGCTGAGGATGCTGGGCCCATTAAATTGATGATATTGGGAAGGTCCATCACTAGTAAGCTACTGGCTTTTTATGCTCAAGAAAGTTTGACTACATCTGTATCTTAGTCCCTTGGAAGAGAAATTGCCTCCTGTCATGTGGAGAGCTTTAGTGAGGTGGTGAAATGTCCTCTGTGTTAAGGCAAACTCCTTAAAAAAATAATCAGTGTCAGTCATTTCTATGTTAATATTTCACTGTGGCTAATTTAGCAAACAGATGGTAGTCCATATTATGGCATATGAGTGGGGCTTTTCCCTGGGCCAAATGATTACCTCCCCAGTTTTCAATTAGCAAAGCCTGCCAATTACCCGAAGTGGTTTTCCTTTTAATTACGCAGCTATTAGGGCAGGTAGGTAGCCAGCCTGGGGGGAGGAGGAGAGAGCTCAGCAGCATGGGTGGATCCTTATTAGGAAAACCCATTAAAAACAAACGAAAAAGGAAAAGCCATATGATAGGAAAGAGGAGGAGATGCACAACGGGGCAGCATGATACACAAGCCCTCTTTCTGCTGGTGTGAGCACTGATAAATAGCTTTAAAATGCCCATCTAGCAAGTTGTGGCACACAGGAAAGGTGAGGTCTGGAAGATGCTCTGGTTTGGCGGTCTGCTGGCTGTACACTTATTTTTAGCTCGATGGAGATGACTAGTTGAATGAGATGAGGCAAGAAGGAAAGCCAGCCCCCAAACAAACTGCAGGATGCTGCTGACTCCCCATGCTGGTGCAGGTGTGGGCAGGTGTTTGCTTAATGCCAAGGAGCGGCAACATGCGGCGTTGGCTGATTTATGAAGTCTCTGGTTGTCATCTTGTTTCCTATCCCAGCTACTAACAGTCCAGGCAATGAAAAGATACTTCCTTCATAATTATAGATGTCTCATTTTCCCTTTGAGCCCCATGTTTAAATCATCAGGCGTCCTCTTCATCTGAATTGTTTCCTCGAGCTTATCTTCCTCTGTGGATCAGTCTCTTATTGTATTTTATTTTGACAAGACTGTTCATCTTCCCTCGGCTCTGCCGCTACCAAAACCTGTTCCCCTGTTGTCCTCGAGGAGTGGCGATGGAGATGGAAGAGACTTTCGGCTTGAATTAGCCAGTGATGAGGTTGGGTCTCCTTTGGGATGGAGATATTAATGCAGTATCATGAAATATGAGGTCTGTCTTCACTTTGGGTGACTCTGATAATGAAAGAACGTAATTAATCATATTTGGCTCTGGAGAGGATATGTAATCTGGGGAAAACACCTGCCCTAAAGGTGGCAGGAGTATGTGAGAGGAGCAATGAAACGGAAAGAGGAGCTGCAGCAGCCCAGGCTACTTCTGTAGGAGTATTCAGCAGTGCTTGGGGGAGCCTTTAATGACAGGATTTTGTTGCAAATATGTCCCAAATCCTCTATTTGTTGTTCTGTGCAGCCCTTCTGCATGCATCCTATTCAAAGTCTCCCCCAGTGGAGCAAAAACTGTTGTTTGCTGCAGTTTATGGCATATTAAAAAGCAGGCCTGGGTTTGTGCTTTAGCTGGCTGCTGCAGCATGCACCATAGCGTTGCAAAATAAAGGAGGCCCTTTAACTCTCCACTGGGTCGAAAGCAGTTGCTTTGCTTACTCAAGTAGCTGATTCAGCCCCAAAATAACTATCCTTTATTTATTAGTACGTTAAAATGCCTTTAATTAGGTTTTGGTGCAGTATCTTGAATCTTTTGACTTCAGAGTTTTTTCGTTCATAATTTACAAGTCAACCCTTTGGTGTGGTGTTACAGCTCCACAGATTATGTGTGGAGCTAATTAAGTAATAACAATTGAGGTGCAGGGTATTTCCTTGGGATTAATGACTGTCTGGGAGGAGTTGATGGCCAAGGTGTAGCCACGGGCCATTAACACCAGGCAACTATTAATTCTAAGAAAATGCCATGTGCCAAGGTCATTGCTGCTATTAGAAGTTGAGGGCAATGAGGAGGTAGGTGTGGGGGGAGATGAAGTAACATGGGAAGTATATGGATTTTGAGAAGATGTAATATGGTTTTAATGAGTATCTGCATGACGTACCTGTTGATTAGCCAGTCTGCTTCTTCATTCCTCACTGTTCTGTCCAAAGCTTAATGGCGAGGATCACAGCAAGCAAGGATGATGCTTTTCTTGTCTGGTGCCCTTTTTCTTAATGGTACCTCATATTTTATCCACCTTAGAGGACACTTTATGCATATTACTAATGCCATTTTTTTTTTCCTCCTTTTAGGAGAAGTCTTAAAAATCCAACATAGCAGCAACCAAAAGCATTGAGAATATTGTGTCTCAATGGGATGAGATGCTAAGTTGTCTGTATGAATAGGAGGGAGAAGAGTGGTGCTGTTGAAAAACCCACAGGCTAGCCAAGTGTTAATTCAGGATTAAGTACAAATAGTGTGTCAAAGCACCTGTTTCTGCAGCAAAAGGACTGTATTTCAAAGCTGAACTGTAGTTGCAATGTGGCATCCTGTGTTTTGGGATTTCAGTGGAAGGCTAGACCTAACTGCTCCCAAAGGCTGTAGGATAAAGATAAATCTTCAGGTAATTGCTGTGTATATATTAAGTTAAAAGCTTAGGAGGCTTGGATTCACACAACTTGAATTGTCACAGTTGTTGCTTGACTTCAATCACGATCTTAGGATCTCTGGCAGAGAAAGAAACCTATACTACATGTTTGGTTTTTTTTTCTTTAACTTAATAGTCCCGGCATCAAAGGAGTCGGGTTTGTGGCTGCATGAGGCCATTGTCCACTGGTGAGTTTTCTGTGTGCTCTTCCCTTCCAGGGTAGGCTCTATGAGTACGTGCCTTGTTCTCCCAGTCCCAGTATGTCACTGATCTTCAGCTTCTGACACCTGGATTTATACTTTCGAGGTTCAGAGTTATAGGACTGGAATTTTCAAAACTGGTCATATTAGAGGCAGTTTGGAGTAGCCTTTTCTGGAGTGGCAGGTATCTCATGGGTAGAAGCATTTGACCATCTTTATCTTGACGTGATGGTTTGTATGAGTGAGTGATTAAAAAAAAAAAACATATATTGAAGACAAGGGCTGTAGGAAAACCCATCAGAGGGACCATCTCAGCTGCTGAAGGAGGGAGACAGATATGTTTGTGTCCATGGTGTAAACAACTGATTACTCCCTTGGGCAAGCCCTGGCCTTTGCTGGAGCAATGTACTTGCTACTGCTTTAAAATTAGGTCTGGGATGCCTCTCCCAATTGATTTTTGTGTTATTAGTCCTTGTGAAACCTGCCTTTTCTGTGTTTTCTCATTTGGCTGGAGCTGAGGAGGAATGAATCTTTTAGAGGCAGGGCTTCCAGGTGCCCTTTTCAAAGGGAGCCTGGTTGAGTTTATGATGGGGTTCAGGAGTTCTTGGAGGAGTCACAGGCATTGAGCATCCATCCTCCTGTCCCCGAGAGAGGCACGCAGCAGCTCAGGTGAGCGGCACTGCAAAAGCTGCCTTGGGAAACTCCCTTCTGCTGGCATCCTTCTGCAGTCTCTAGTCATGTCTAAAAATCAGCATGTCTGGCTAGTGAAATGGGTTTCTTTTTATTTATTTATTTTTAAAAATTAATTAGTTCAGACATTTAAGAAAAGTTTTGAACAGAGTGGGGACAGATGCAATTGAAAAATCATGTTTTTCATAACTTTGTAATTTTCTTGCACATCATTGTAATCTTAATAATGATAAATAATCTGTTAAAAGCAATTATGACCTGAATAATAATCCTAACTAATAAACAGAATGTACTGTGTAATTTTGGTTGTTTTCAGCCATCTGGCTCTGGTCTCCCTAATTGACTTAAAGCATAGTGACAATGTCAGCAACATGCAGTGTTCAGCTCAGCTGAAAATCCTGAGCAGGCATTCCTTACAGAAATGGAGATTTTTTTTTTTTAAAAAAAAGGAAAAATAAATCAATAAATCAAAATTATTACTAGCTCTATTACAACAGCACAGATCATGAATCCATCAGTGTTGTCTTCCACTGAGCTCAAAAAACTTTATTTATAATGATTTGATTGTGTACGGTTTCATTATTTTCTAGTGAAACTGCAACTGGAAGACTTTGAATGTATCCAAGTATCTAAATGCATGGTGGCACTTACTTCTGAAGCTGCCAGAATTTAAATGCTTTCAGTGTTGGCTGGACTTAAGGCGTCTTTTAAAACTCCAGCACTCCCTTCAGTCGGTTGGTATTTGTGGTTTGTTTTTTTGATTAATGCACATCACTGCTAAAATTTCCAAGGTTTGCACTTGGTCTGTTAGACCCCTTGGTTTCATTTGCCAAAATGAAGCAGCATGTCCATCTCTTGTTTTTTCAGATGCAATGATTTGCTGGGTTGGAGCTGGGTGTTTCCTTATAAACTTACTGCAGAGGTGGCTTGCTGGCTAATTTTCTAGCCAAAAAGGCAGTGTAGCAACTTTGTGGCTAGCTCCACTCAGAGTAGGTGCTTGCAGTCTGTTATAATTACTGGGATGAAGCTGAAGTGTCAGCCCCCAGTTTAACCTCCCTTAAACACTTATTACCTAGAAATAGAGTGTCTTCTCCTTTACAGTGGGTGGGCTTCTTTTTTGGACTTAATGAGGAAGGGTTGAGCGATGGAGTGGGATCAGCCTGCGTGGATGCAGAGCATAAAGCCTGGAGTAATGGTCCATATGAGAATGTACAACTTGGCTGGGTCAAACCATGGTCCTCCTTGTCCAGTAACCTGACTCTGAGAGTGGGCACCGCTTATATCCTTTGGAAGATAGAAGAGCAAGACCTGCATATAAAATTCTCCCCCCAAAGACTCTCCCAGGCTCCCATAACTTCTGGCTTAGACCCGGGAGCAGGAGGTGGAGACCTGCATTGAATTGCACTCGATGGATGTTTTTCAGCTGAGAATCTGCCTACTTTTCTGAACCCACACAAACTTTGGCATCCGCAGCACCCTGCGAGCCAGTGTTTTGCATGCATTGCACTTCATGTGCAATTTCCGTATAACCCCCCGCCCCCCCCCCGCTCTGATATTTTAAGACACTTTAGAGGGGTTTTACAGAGCCCTCTGAGACCTGTTGCAGCTTTGCCCATTGCTGTTAAAGCTTCAGTGTTTACAGTGGCTGTAAACTTGCCAACATATAGTTGTCAGTATAGCTTCCATAATACACGAAACATAGATTTTCTGCAACTCATGCTGTGTTTTTTTGCAGAGTGATGGTGGGAAAGCCTTGGTGGGGCACCTGAGCAGAGCACGGGTTCCTGTTGCTCACAAACCAGACCTTTGTGTCACCCTATGCTCCCCTTCATCTGACTCATGGCTGCTCTGTCAAGTGTTTGTTCTTGGGGTGGACGTGGTTTATTGCCTGGCATGCCATTCCAGCCACTGACGTCTTCTGCTTAGCTTGTTAAATTTGATTATTCCATTTGGACAAGTTTTAATATTTGCACACTCTTAGAAGGAACAATTTAAATGGCTTTAAGAAGTGGAAAGATATGAATCGTAGCTTCTGCCCTTAATTTTGTGGGTTACTGGTGCAAAAAAGCTGTGGTTAAAGCAGTTTGGGTACTCCTACTGAATACATGGCATGCCAATTTATTTATTTTCACCTATGCTACTGTGTATAATCATAGCTGCTCTCAAATACTGGCCCCTATCCCTTGATGTGTATTGTCAGATAACATTCACCTGTTTGAGGGGCTGGATGTGTTGTAGGTTTTCAGTAGATAATGATGTGAAGAGTTGGTAAGGAGGAAACACAATTTCTGTGAGATCTGGTGAGGACGCAAGGGTAATGACTTGAAGTTCAGAGGGAGCTGATCCATGGTTTTGGATGTTTGTTTATTTATGGATCTAGATTAATTGGTGACTCATCCCAAACTTTGGCAGCCCTCAGAATGGGAGCAAAGAGGTGCTTTGGTTTAAGCAAAGCCATTGGGTCAAGGCCAGTGTGGGATGTGTACCAAAATCTGGGATGAAACTTGTCTCATTTTGGGCTGAGGCATTAAGATACTCCCTGGAGGATTTTGAAATGGCTTGTGAGTGAACCTGTCCTCCTCAGTGTGCAAAGAAGGGTGGGCTCCATTACAAGTCTGTCGTGGGTTTCGTGTTCGTTTTGTGGGGTTTTCGTGTTGGTTTTTAGCAAGCCCTGTAAAACTATTCTCTGCTTGAGGAACAGACTTTATCAGTGTGTTCCTGATCAACGTAAAACCAAAGATCTGCTGTATTAAAATAAACTTCTTTTTTAAAAAAAAAAAAAAAGCAGCTGTATTTGCAGTATCGAGCACTCAGTCTGTGTCTTGTGGTGGCTGACAGGGAGATGTGAAAGCCCTTGGTTAGGTTGATTGCCTTCATGATATGCTTGATATGAGTTAACTTGTTTTCTGTACCTTATACCATTTCATTTTTGTAGTAGCAAATAAAGCTTAGATGTAGTAAATGTAATGTCTACTGCTGCTTGATTTTACAGGCCAGTGAATAAATTAACTTCCTCTGATATTCCATACCTTCTCCTAATAAACAGAAATGCTGCAGTGGTATTGCATGCGAGTGACTGGGAATTACTTATCTCTAGCGTGTCTCCTTAAAGTTGTTTTGCTCATGCACTTGCTTATTTGCAGTTTACCAAGAAAATAATTTTTGACGTCAGATTTAGGATCGGTGATTTAAAGCTGAATCAGGGCACTCACCCACATGATTGTGGAGTCAGGGTCTGTGATCCTGCAATGCTGCAAAGTCAGAGGCGTTTAGGAATGAAATAATATGCCTAATTGAATCTATTGAAACTAAAAATGATGAAAAATAATTAGGAATTTTCAGTGTCAGATCATGAAGGGAGTAGCAATAACAGCTTTTTAGATGGGTCTTGATCATGCACTGCTTCTTACAAGTTTCAATTGTTTTCAAAACATGTATTTTTAAAAAATCTTGGTGTGGGAGGCATTAGGGAGGCAGAGATTGTGAAGATTTTGATGCATTACAAAACTAGTCATCCTCCAGATGGGTGCCTTCCCGTTTGCTGTGTGGGGAGGTCTCAGAGCAGGGAGAGCCCTGCGTTTGCTTGCACCGAGTCCGCCGGCAAGCGGAGTGATGCCTTGCAGTGTAAAGTCAACAGAAGAGGGAACTGGAATGACTTCATTAGCATTGTGCATTTAATTGGTAATAAATTTCATGTGCCGGTGCTGCAGCTTGCCCGTGCTTCCCGCGGCGTGAGCCGGGGTCACCCCTTGCCCACGTGCAAGGTGCTGCATGCCTGACCTTGGTGCCAGCGAGCTGCTCAGATAGAAACCTTGGCACGTGCTGCCTTGGCTCCTCACTGGAGCAAAGAGCAGCGGCGTTCATCATGAGCACATAAGTGATGACAGGAATTGGGGAAGAACCTTTTGGGATTAATGCTAAAAATATTCAGGTAACCATCTGAGTGCTTGAAGTCCTTTTTTTTTTTTTTTTTTCCTCTCCTTTTCTTCTGAGGCACGACGAGGAAGGAGATGAAGACTCCTCATCTGTTTGCTGTCCTCATAGCACAACCTGCCCGCTGAATAGCTGAGTGACAGGCAATCTGGCCTATCCATATGACCATATTGTTTTCCTCCCCTAATTAGCCTGGTCCTTACTGTGCTGATGAGGAAACAGATGCACTGAGCAGCAAATTACCTTCATCTTGCCTCTGAACAAAAAAGACACAGCACTTAATTGACTCATTTGATCTCCGGCAATTCAAAGCAAGTAAAGTGGAAATATTTAAAAGTGGCACTTCATTTCTGAAAAGGGGGGAAAGTATGTTGGGAGTGTATATACATGCATTTGTGTGTGCTTACGGATTTAAAGTGTCAAATGTGAGGGTGATGGTGAGGCTTGTGGTATTGCTATTTGATGCCTTTAAAGAGAGACGCAGAGCCTCTTCTTACCACAAGGAAAAACAATGAAAAAATACCCTATTACTTCCTTTGTCAACAACAAAATATTTGCATACTTAACTACACCAATATTTCTTTACAGTTCCTTGGCAGTAAACATTCCTTTTCTGTGCAGCATGGCATGCTGCACGTACTGGCAGCTGAAATGGCTCGCTCCTGCATCCCTGAGCTCCTGTCTCTGCTCCTGCCTGGGCACTGGCCATGCTGCAGGGCTTCTGTGTTGTCCCTGTTTTCTCTAGTTATTTTTTTCCTACATGTATATAAATATATATTTTTTTTTCCTTGCTAGGTTTTTATGTTTGTTTTGTTTCTAATATAATAAAATCTATATGGGTACATTTTGGATGGTGCTACTCAAGAGATTGAGGAGCAGTCTTAATAGCTGTGCATAGCTTGTGCCTGATGTGCACCCTGGCACTGGTGTGGGTGCTGTGTCCTGCCACCTCCTTGCAGCTCTTGGGGGTCATTGGGAAGCTCTCGGCAAAGATGCACATTGCACCTTCCCAAAATTCCCAAATGGACAATGAGGATGCATCTGGCACAACGCAGTCTAGCCTTAAAGGCTGAGAAGAAATTTGTCTTTTATTTTATAGCCTGTGTGTGTTTATGCCTGCAGCAGTTTCTTGGGTCCCCAGGGTGAAAGTCATCTGGTTGAGGTGAATGTTTGAGTCCTTAAATGTAATGGCTCGTTGTGGCCAGACTTCTTTCATGGTGCCTCCTTAATCCTTCAAGAGGTTTCTCCCTCAACTCTCTGCAGTGAATGCTCTGTAAAAAGTAACTTGTTTCCATAGAGCCGTCGGGGTGGTCATCGCCTTCATTGGGACACTGTATCTTAGCAGATCCTAAGGGGTGTTTAAGGTTAGCGTAAGTCCATGTATGGGGGCTGCTCAGAGATTTGCATAGTAATAGTACCCTGTTGTATACTATCAGGACATAAATAAGTAGTATTCATGCCAGCTTGCATTTGTCAGAGGAGGGATTTCTTTGTTTTTGACACCTAACAATTTAGAAATATTAACATTTCTCTTTAAATTATGAAAATTCCATATTTACGCCTGTAAGATGATGACTGAAATGCGTTCAGGCAGTACCGACTTGACTTAGTAGACTTTGCTTTACCCTGCATCTCTTCTGCATACCTGCATCTTCCTCTCTTTCTAAGCTTTCCACCTTCTGCATTTGTTATAAATACCTATTCAATAGATTGCTATTACTGTTGGTTTTGGGATGGGGTTTTTTAAGACTTTTTTCTAGTTGCTTCCTAGTTTCATTATTTTCATTTTTTCATTATTTTCTTCTGGTTTATAAAGTGCAAGCATGGAAGAAGGCTTTTGGACTGAAGTGGGCCAGTTCAATCAGGAAAGCTCTTGAGCACGCATCAGCCTGAATGCACTGTGCTAATTCACTAATCAAAGTAAACCATGCTGTAAAGAAAGATGAGGGCTGACATAATTAGAAGGACTATTTTGGATGCAATATGAATTACACATGCTAGATTTGTCATGATAAGAATCCTAACACGTCTGTTATCTTGGTGATTTTTCTTTTTTTAATTGTGAGGTAATGAATACTTTTTCTAATACAAATTAGATATACTTATTCCATTTTATTTGAGTGTAAACCTTCTAGGGGGAAAAGAAGTGCTCTCAGGTAGTAGAGTTAGATTGTCTGTAAGCATCATTCTTGCAGGTATATTTTCCAAGCTATTTTTTTTTTCCCCTCTGATTATATGATGCTGGATTTTTTTATACCCTAACAGCACATAGTTGTCTAAATAGTGCCCAGATATGCCAGTGGCTATTAGCAAAGAAAGCAGAAACAGTTATTAAGCTACAAAAGGCAGAAACTACTTATTTTACTAGGGCAAAGACAATGATACCTGTAAAACAAGAATAATGGAAAAATCACTTTAATTACTGATACAGTAAGTGGCACCTTTTTATCTAGCATCGTATTACTCTCATCTATTTAATTATCTGTTGCTTTTAACATTGCATGTACTTTAACAGAAATGAATAAATGAAAAATGCATCTGCCATTGAGTCAGACTGTTAGGTTTGTTATGAGCTGTTGTTTGGATTTTAAATAATTTGTTAGAGCAATACTCCTGCAGTTTATAGTAGCAGTTACATATTCTGAATCAGAGGCCATTTGAAATACAGTTGGTACATTCTGTACCTGTGTGCTTACCATGCATTCTTGTGAGAAAAATCAAGATAACAGTGCGTGAAAGTAAAACTCACCTCTGCTAGTATAGGTTATTTTAGGTGATGTTTTAAAAATTATTGTTTTTTTTTTTTAAAGTGGCTCTGTTGTGCAAAGTGGTTGAGGCTCAAGACCCCTGTCCTGGGCTGATGTATGTAGCAGAGAAGACGACATGCATGCCCATACCTGAGGGGTGATGTATGGGGCAGCCTGCAGTGTGATGTCATGCCTGTATGATGAAACACCTTCAACAGGAGGGTTGACCAACAGGTTCCTTGGTCCGCATGATGTCACATGGTGTCAGTGCCATCCCACAGCCATAAGCGTTTATGGATAAACATACGGCAAGTTGCAAAATGCACATGTCCCCTTCTAAAGTGGATGGGCTGGATTGTTTAGGTTTTCAGTGGATAGTTCGTGCTGTTGGTCTCCAGGTGTGATTGCAATGCCAACTGGAAAACCACAGGCACTGTGTGGCCCATGGGGCATGGGCAAGTCAATAATACACAAAAGTCACTGGAAGTTAAAAGGAGCTTCCTTGCTAATCTTGTGTTAAGAAATGTGTAAAGCTCCTACCAAGTTTCAGCTGAGGAGGTTAGACTCCAGCTACCTGCTGTAAAACAGAGCACGGCTTTAAGTATTACTCTGGGACTGCTGCTGTTGGCAGTTGGGGCTCTTGTGCTGGAGAGGTGTTTTGCAGAGGGTCTGAATGTGGCCATGGGTCTGGATTTTGTTGGTCAAAGAAAGTCTGGAAGGTGCTGGGGAGATACAGCGGGAAACCTGTGGCTACAGGCACCAGGTGTTACCTGGGGGGTCCATAGAGCCTGGGAGACTTGAAAACTTACTTTGTTCCTGTCCTTTTCATGATTATTGTTAGGACTGTTTTTGTTTTGTTTTTTGTGGTTTTTTTGTGTTTTTTTTTTTTATTATTTATTCTTTTGCTGCTTTGGCTGCTGGTGGTAACAGCTAAATCCATCTCGCCGCTCCTGGGGAAAGGTGATTCTTTGGAAATCTGCAATAAATGGTGGTGGAATTTCCAACCAAAGGAGCCCTTGAACATGTCTGGTTCCTCAGTCCTTGGAAACCTGTCCTAATGCAAGCAAAGAGTTGGAGACCCTGGGGCGATGCTGGAAGCAGGTGCTGGTACACATCATCCAACTGGGTCTGGAGCTGCCCGGGCAGGCTGAGCAAGCCTCCTGCAAGGAGTCAGCGAAAAGATCAGGATTGTCATTCTTTAAGTTCATTTACATTTCTCTTTATTGTCCTCCAGCTCCTGAGCCCAGGATGGAGTGCCCTGAGCAGCCTATGTGACTTATTTGTTGAAAAGCAGCCAGATGTGTATGTTCCCCCCCATCAGGATGGATAAACAAAGGCAGAAGATTAAGAAGTTGCTTAATAATGTTACAAAGTAATGAAAAAAGCATTAAGGGCAGGAAAAAAGTCATTAGCCTGAAAAAAAAATGGCAATTTTAAAACATGGCTAAAAGGATCAGCTTTTGGGTGTAGTGGTGACCATGCCGGGACTTCCAGGCGTTACTGGCAGGACATCATTGAGGAGCTGTTTTCGTGCTCTCCTGCCTTAGGTTTTGAGCGCTGATAGACAAGTATTTATGTGTGCGCTACACCACTGGGTCAGTCATCTCATTGCAGAGTGGGAAATTAATTGTTCCACTGCGGACAAGATCTGAATGCTGAGTGTCTTCCTCCTTCCCCTCCTCTATTTTCTTTCAATATTTAGCCAAGGCAGCTGAGCTTAAATCTAAGATTTCCCCATGTCTTTGCATATATCATTGAGGGACTGTAATTCCATAAAGCAGAATAGGCCTCAATTAATCACCTTTTGAACTCAGCGGTGCAGCTAATTGAATGAAACTTGCTGGGAAAGACACAAAATAATTAGTTTGTGTCTGTTAGGTTGTCAATGTGTGGCTATTGTAGCAGGGTCGTGTGTCGTGTCCCCCCCCCCCCCCCCCCCTTTTCCTCCCATGACTGCAGTTTACATATTTTTAAAGTATAATTAACATGGAAAGCCAGAAAATGTTTTCTTTCTTTGTGCTGAAAGTGGCTAGTTGTCACTTGTCAAGATAGCAAGATTTCAGGAATGTGGAGCTAAAAACCTCATGCTTCATGGATGACTTCCCAAACACATTTCCAAAGCAATCTGAACACGTGTGGTTTCTCAAGGGCTTAGGAAGGTGGTGAGGCTTGGGGGGAAAGTGTGACAAGATGGGGGAACCTGGGTTACACTTTTGTCCCATTTCTTGGCCGATGGCGAGGGCTTTCCCTCGCTGCATGTCCTGTTTTCTGCCAAATGGGGAAAGCGATAAAAATGAAGTGTCCTCACGTTTGCAATGTGTTTTGAGATTCGTGGATGAAAATCATCCTAAACAGACTAGTGTTCATTATAGAATGTGATCTAAGATATAAGCCTTATGGTCTTTACTTGAGTAAAATACCCCTGATTTGCTGGGAGCTGGACCCAAGCAAAGGATGTGTGATGTTATTTGTGGCTTGCGTTTCCTAACATTTTATCCATTAGAAAAAATGTGGAAAACCTCTAAAATGCCATTTTTTCTAAACTGGGTGGGAGCACCTGGTACATACAGGTCCTGTCCCAGTGCTCACTGCTGCAGGGGAGGACTTCAGTGAGCGAACCACCCCAGCATGTGCTGAACTTCAGCACAGGAAACTTTTTTGTCAGTGGGGCTGTAAACGCAATTTCAGAGGACTTTGCTTTGGAAGAGGAGGATCGAGGAGAGAGTTTTAACTTCTAATTCATTCCATGCAGTTGAGATGCCCTGTAGTTATTATCAATGCCTGTTGTAAATTGCAGTGTTTGGAGTTTGCAGTTTCGCAGGGCTATGGCAAGAGACCGGTAGAAACCGGTAGAAATCTGTGAGCCAGTGAGGAGGTAAATCCTCTCATCGCAAGCCTGCAGGGTGCTCAGCTGGAGCTGGCTGCAACCGGGACTGCCCTGATGACTTGGGCCTGTGCTGGTGTTTCTACCCATCTGACTGAAGTGTATTTGCTCATAATTCAATTTCTCTCCTCCTCTTTTCCATAAAAAAGTAGATCTAATTTAGGTGACTATCCTGAACATTACACATGCACACAGGAAAGGTGAATACATGATCGATCTGGGGTGGCTTATGTTGTGTGTGCACTGTTCAAGAAGCACATAGGTGGTGTGCACCTGCAGGTTGTTAGCAGCATAATAAGAGCAAATTTGTCACGAAAATATCTTTTTCAATTGCTTAATAGGTGCCTGTTGTATCATCTGGCTTCCTAAATAATTTCTGTGTTTGCAGGCGATGCCGGTGCTGCTGAAGGGTCCTGGGCCCCTCGTAGCGGGTGCTGCAGCATGTTTGCTCATTTGCCTCCCAGTGTTTTGGTCGCCTCCACCTTCTCTCAATAGCACTTTTCTTTGCAGCATGAAAGCTTTGCATAGTAAGGACCTCACAACACAAGAATGAGTGTTACTTCCTTTTCTTTCCTCCTTTTCTTTTTTTCCCCTCCCGGTTCTGCTCTCTGCATCCACAGTTTTTGCTCTCCACTGCCAGGCCAGAAGCTCCTTTGTTCTCTCAATAGGGCTGGCCAAGCTGGGGGGCTGTAGCTCTCTTTTACCCGTGACGGCTCACTAGGAATATGTGTGTGTTTGTGTGTATCTCTTTTTTTCTCCCATTAGCCTTTCAGAGTAATTAGCGTGGCTTTATGGCTGAAGTCGGTGAAGAGTGTAGCAGTGAAATCTGTCTGCACTGAAGTGCAACAGGGGCTTTTATTAAGCTTATAATCCAGGAAAAAAAAAATCAAAACGGAAAAAGTAACGAATTGCAAGCAATGTAACAATTTGCTACTGGTTTCATTTATGCAGGACAGCAGGCTGCAGAGAGGTCGAACCCTGTCTCTTGTGATGCCTTTCTAATCCTCAGAAATTTGGTGCTGCAAGGGAGGGGGCTGCAGCTTGTGCTCCCTTTGGACCCCCCACTGCAAAACTCTGTTTCCTCTCCCAAACATTTATTTGCAAAAGTTTCAGTTCAAAATGTTGCACAGAGAACTGTTTTCAAATACTGTATGGAAAGCCTTGTGTTGTATTAAAACATACGCTTGGGGGGAAAAAAAAGTACTGTGGTGAGACTGGACTTCTGGAAGATTTTGGCTCACCCGATTTCCTCAACATCTGAGCACTTGTTCCTGGGCGAATGCTAGCTTTGGTGCCCCTGGATTTGAAAACCAGTGTGGTATCTAGTTGACTTTATGCTTAGGTAACTTTCTTGTAAAATACTTAATTTTCATTAGCTTTCTTATTAGACTCCTTTTTTTTCCCCATGTAGAGTTTCATGTTATAATAATTGGACATTAGTTGAACAAATGTAAGTCAGCAATTTTCAGCCTATAGAGCACTTTTTCTTTTCTCTTTTTTTCCTCTTTTTTTTTTTTTTTTTAAAGGGCTCTCTGCAGGTACCCGCCATTGCTATTAAATGCCCAAATGAGTTTCTGCACTGTGGGGCTGAGCCTTGTGTGGTGGGATGGGAGACCTGATGCTGTAGATGAAGAGCTGTGAGAAATGAAGTGCAGGGTTCCCTGGCATACCCAAGAAGGGCTGTTTGCCATTGAAAGAATGTGGGAACTGGGGTGGGAGGTGGTGGGTTGGATGCTAAAGGTGGTGAGCATTCAGCTCATGTGTTTTCATGGCCTTGAATAAATTAATGCCCCCAAATCTGAATTTAAAGAACACTGGCTGCTGCCTTCATTCACTTCAGTGGCCTGTTAGGATATTTCTAGAGCTGGTCAGACTTTTTCACGTGAATAACTTTCCACTAAGAATACCTTGTTTGGTTTAAGTCAAAGTTTTCTAGAAAAGAAAACTATTCTTCTTGGGTTTATTTTTATTTTTTTCCCTAATGGTTGAGTTTTCAGACTGCCTTAGCTTAATAACTGGAAAGAAACTGTTAATTTCTTCCATTTCTTCTCATTCATCTTTGTATCTTTCTTCTTAAACAAAACTGAAATAAAACACCTTAACATTCTGAACGGGACACCCAAATATTTCGCAAAATTGGAAAGCAAGTGGTATTTGAAAGTAAACTGAAACTGGGAAGGCACCTTTTCAAAAGAGAGGGGAAAAAAAAAAATCTGTGATTCTAAAAGGAGATTCCTTGTGGAAAATCAAACTTTGGAAAAGAATCCTTTCTTCTTTTTCTGTTTTTTGTGTATGGTAATATTCTTCAAAAAATCCCAGGTATCTCTGGCTGGTTTGTGTTTGGCATTTGGTATGAATGAGTAGGATTACATCCATGGCACTGCTGAAAGGTGCAGAGGAGATTATTCTGCTCTGCCCCTTGTGCCTCCCCGGGCAGAAGGTGAGGTGATGACAGTGCTTCCTCCTTTAAGGCAAATTGAGGCAATTTCATTTGGGGGAGCAAAGTCTTCTTTTAATAAGTGCCTCTACAGCAGACATTGCTGTGGGAATACTGCTGGGGGCTCTCCTGGCCATGTCCCCTCTGTGGTCTGCCTGGACCTGGTGCTGGTCCCATGAAATCTGGGGTAAAAAAAGCGAATACAGCTACATCAGCTCCCATGATGAGTGAGGACAGCCGATACAGTTTGTGGTCCAGATTATACATTTTATATATTCTTTGGAGCTTAAATTGAATTGCTTCATAAGTTTGAGCAAACAACTACAATTCTAACCCAGAATGACTTGTTTTGAGGTGTATTTAATAAGATTATTGAAATGCCATGAGAGTAAAATCCAGATTTTGTCAACAGTGTGGACTTGCAGTATTTGACTGCTTACCTTTTGCTTTAAAATCTCCTTGTTTGTTTATTATCCAGGGGCACGTCTCCATACAGACTGTGTGGGGTTGTATATGATTTTCAGTGCCCCCCTTTTAAATGAGAAATTTTATAAAAGGACAGAAGTTATTACAGCACTAGCTCCGCACATAGTTAGAAAAAAAAGTAAATAAAAAAAAAATCTAACAACCCTCATCAGTCTGTAGGAGTTGGGATGAAAAGAGCTAACGATTGCTATCTAAGTGATAAATGGGTGAGTGTTTGAAAGGGCTTTGGCAACAAGAGAAGACAGATGAAGGCAAAATGGCTGCTGTCTGCCTGCCTTTCGTTCTTTGAAGAATATTATGATTAAAGCATATTTAGCAATCTACCTTGTAACTTGGGTCTAAATGATGTTTTGAATGAGACGGTGCAATGGTAATAAATTAGAGCAATTAGTGACTACATATTGCTTTTTCATATAGAAGCGATGTACCACAACCTCATGCGGAGAGGGGAAAACCTGATTTCAGAGTGTGAGATGAGCACATGCCTGTGGGAAACCCACGTTGGGGTGTCTTCAGTCTGTGGTCCTGTTCTTTCCAGTGGATGGACTTTGCATCATTGCCCATGGGAGTGGAATCCACGAGGTTAGGAGTAGCCCATGTGGAGCACTCCGTTACAGTCATGCTATAACGTGGATGAAGGGATTGGGATGGGACTTAGGGAGTTCATTTTGGGGAAAAATTTTGCTCAGGTCTGACTATGTGCGTTGGGTTTGCTGTGTTTAGGCTGTTTTTGATGGTAATGGTCTCAGTGCATGGACCAGTGTGGGGGTGAACATGGTCCTTTTTAATGACAAACCAACCCAGTTCAGCTAGCATTCAAGGACCAGGTTCTCCAGAAGCACCTTGTGAAGCTTCCGTGGTACATATGATGAACTTTAAGCACCATCTTAAGTGCTTTAATGTGGAGGGATGAACTTAAGTGTATTGAAAAGCTTTATGGGATTGGGCCACAAGCAGGAGAGGGATGTGCTTTTTTTTTTTTTTCCTCTGTGCTTCTCCTGGAAAGGTCACTGACTTGGTGGGATCCTGCCCTTGCAGAAACTACAGCTCTTTCCTTTTTTAGATTTACCTGGAGCAATATTTCTGGAACAAGGAGGTCAGGTAAGACATCTTGGTGTGCGGCATTTGGGTTGCATGCTGCCTGGTCCTGTCAATACCAGTAAGCAACATGGGGCTGTGCTCGTCCTGGGGGAGAGTTGTGTGTTGTCTCACCCACTTTGTCACTGGTTTGGAAATTGCCTCTTATGGGGGCACGTGGCTGCTGCCTCCAGTTTGAGGTGTCATTAGTGTGTGACCTTTACAGAGCTCATTTCCCAGCCTCTCCACCTCTCCACAGTCTCACCATCATCCTTCGGCTCGTAAACTGTGCCTGCGCTTTTCTTTTCCCTTGCTCCCAGAGCCTATAAAACTTAACTCCTGGTAAAGAGACACAGGTGTGAAGTTTTTAAACTGGTGGGAGCAAAACTCATTCACTTAGATATTTGCAGAAGGGTATGCAGAGGAGACCCATGTGAATTCACACATCTGTAGGAGCAAGGACTTGGAGCAGATTTTGTCTGGCTGTTTTTACCCAGGCGTTGCAATTTCTGAACATACTACTTCTAAAGCTTATTTACTGTGCTGCTGTGCTGAGCCATGAGACTTGGAGCTGTAGAGGAGAAACTGCTGCGCTCCTCTCTTTGTAATGTTGTGGTTGAAAAGAGCAAAGCAAATTTGTCATATGGGAACAGCCAGGTCTCTTTCCCACTTTTTAACGTATGGGGAGAGCATATGCTCAAGTTACATGCCTTTTTTGTGCTACTGCTCAGCAGCTGCAGCAGGGAGAGAGGTTTGGGCCACACTGGTGTCAGAAACGAGGACATGAAGAAAAAGTAAAGGCAATGTCATTCTAACAGTAAATCTTACTGAAGAGGTACCTCCTGCTTTTCAAGAAGATAAAAGGCTTATATAAATAAGGTAGCCAATAAAGTTTAAGAAATGGAATACTAAATTAAAAATGCAAGTGCCAACTCACTTGATACAGTGTCAGCCTTCTGATAATGTGCTCGTCCTTTGAACTTAATTGATTAATCAGTCTGCAATTCTTTTCTTAAAAAAGCAGTTATATACGGAAAGAAGGAAGTATAGTGGGGTTTGATTCTGTACATCAGTTATTTAACTTTATGTTTATGTAGTGATATCTAGGTTATAATTATATAAAACTTCTGATAATAGCAATCATAAGCATTAATTAGTTGATATCGGTTTCTTCTATTAAATTCTATAGCTTCTTCTCTAATTCAAGTGACTCATTTCCTTAGATAAGCTTTAATGCTGTGCTACTCTCCTGTCACAGTTCCCAATTTAGAAGTAGCTCAGTCTCACCAGATTGGCAGTGATCTGCCGTCGTGCTCAAAGTAGATATTTTGACGACTTCCAGGGAAAACAAAATAGAAAAAAGCCAGTGCTGTATGGGGAATTTTTAGTGTTACTGGTCACTACTGTATAATTTGGTCTACAGTGCAGTTCTCAAAAGTGCTTAAGCTGCCCTGTGGGGACGGTTTTGGCTACCCACCGTAACCTTGCATGATCCTCCTCTTGTTTCCTTAAATTTTATCACGTATGTGCAGTAGACTTCTCTCAAAGCTATTCATCAGCTTCTCGCACTTGTGTGACCTGAGAGAGGGAGGGATGTGCCATCCCCCCCGCTGGGGTTTGGATGCCTCTGCGGTCACAAAGATTCAAAGAAGTGGAGAATGAGGTTTGTTGTGTTGCTGGACATGGTAAATCAGGAGCAAAACCTCCTTCCAGATTTCACAGGTACTCAGGGTTTTATCCAGGACCCAGCCTGAGCCTTGTGCTAGTCTTGGTGGCTCTCAGGTCTAGTTCTTAAGAAATAATGGAGAGGCAGTGTGCGTCTGTGCTCTTCACTAACTTCAGTGAGAAAAGTGGTTGGCAGATGGGCTCTCCGAACTGTTCACAAATTCATGTTGTGTTTCAGGGGCTCAGCCTGCTTTGTCTAGTGTCACATCCCTGACTTAACTCGCAGCATGCATTGTCCCATCTTTGTGATTTTGGGAGGATTCATACTTAACAAAAATACATTCATTTTGTCATCAGAATGAACTCATGCAAATATGCAATTGATTATCACATCAACTGAGATGGTGTATTTACTAGCCAATTATTTTTCAAGTTATGCAGTAAATTCCCTTTCTCCCTAGCTTTCTTTAGGAAAGGCCCTAAGCCTATCTGGACCTACATCTTTTGCATTAATATTCTGTACCAAGTCGGCTCCTCTCTTCAGATTTCTCACTACCTTATTTGAAATCACTGCAGACTATGAAGACATTATGTAGAAAAAACAGAAACCCTACTTATCAGTGCTTATTAGATTGCAGTGCCCTAGAGCATGGGTGAGTTCTTCATCCTTCAACCAAGAGAAGGATTTCCCTGGCTGAAACTTTCTGTCTTTTAAACAAATTCATGTCTGAGGCAGGTCACAAGTTGGGACCAGGAAAGGGTAGTCAATCTGATAGACTATGCAGGTAAAACTCTGGGGAGAAGCCTGGAGGCTGAAGCTCATGAGACCTTGGCCACCTCCTTGAGGAGCAGATGGATGAGGACCAGCTGGAGAAGCGATTTGGGGGCAGTTTGACAGAGCTGAACACTGATTAGGGGAAGAAGAAAAGGCTTTGGTACTCGATTAGGTCTGGACAGCAAGAAGGGTAATATGCTAGAAGGAAGGAACTATAAGCATTGTTCAAAACCTATGGGTTTTGGACCTGTGTTGTTCAAATTTATTAGGTCAAAATTGTTAAAAATTCTTGAATATTCAGGTGCATATTTCTGGGTCAGAACTTACATAACCTTTCTGGTCCAGTAGGTCGAATACGTTGATGAGTTGCAATCCCATACTGTTTTTTTTTGTAGCCTGTGATGTCCTTCTCCACACTCCAGCCAGAGGTGGTCTGCTCTGACCTTCCCTCCAGTGGCAGGGAGCAGTTGGTGAGTGGTGGTGAGCATTGTTCTCTGCAGCCTCTTTGGGATCGAGGCCTTTGATGTGAGCAATTACCTCCTTAAGGGGGATGTTGTGAGACTCTTAAATTAGAGGCATCTTATTAGCCACACATCATATGCCAAGCATTAGTTATAAAAAGATGCACCTTGCTGCTAAGACTGAGTGATTAATTTGCAAGCCAGTGAGTTGTTAGATTGTGCTAACAATTACCATATTTGATAGATTAAAGCCCGCACTAGGATATCATTGCCTTGGGAGTTTATTTACAGTTCCTGATCTGTGGCAGGCAAAGAATTCGTGGTGTGACGATTACTATATAATGTCTTGATGATCCTGTCACATTTAAAAATAACGTCCAAGCGGAAAATTTTGCCCATCTGTTTGTTACGCGGGGACCCAGCCCCGCCAACCCTTCCTGTTGAGAAGTTTAGCTTCTTCCTACCAGAAGTCATCAGCCAGATGTAAGTCTCTGTGGAAAACTTCCCTTCTGTGAAAATAAAATTAAGAAACCAGGAAACTTGTGTTTTGCCCTGAAATGAAATGAAAATGTGACCTTTTAGACTATAACTCTATATATTCTGTGACTATAACTGTATTTACATATGTGTATAAACTATGTATAACTTATAGTGTGCACAAGAAACTTCAGTTTCTCTTGTTGGAGTTACTCCAGTTTGGCACCAAAGATGCTTGATTATTTATGCAGAGAAAGAGCACAATTGACTTTATGGTCCTGTGGTCTGAGACTTTCATATTCTTCAAAACACGATTGCGGGTGATGGTGGCAAAAGACGAGGAGAAGAAAGGCACTGCCTCAGCTCTCTTTCTGATCAGAAATGCTGTCCTATAAAGTGACAATGAAATTCTCATTGCTTCCTTTTTTGCAAACCAATATCCAGCTGGCCAAGAGCTGTTGCCCTTTCCAGGTCTTGGCATGAGCATCACAACTGATGTTAACAGCCCTCCTTTGCAGCAGCAGCCCATGAAGACAAAAATAGATGAGCCCCAAAACACCCATCCCTTCAGGAGATTTTTGACCTGCATCCTCGCTTATGTAAAGTTTTTGTACCTTTTATCTCCCTCTTTTCCAGCTTTATTCATTCTGACTTGTGATCAGGCCCTGTTTTAATAACTCATGAGCCCCTGTTGTCCCTGCAAAGTGGAAAGGAGGATTCTGCACGTCAGAAACCTTTAGCAGTGGGCAGCACATGAAAGGTCATCGTCCAGCCGGTATGATTTATGGGCCCTGGGCGGCTGGGACGCTTCCCTCCTCCTCCTCATTCCCTGCATACCTTTGTGCCCACGTCATTGTTGGGCACTCTCCCTTGCACCCCCCCTGTGGTATTATTACTATTATTTTTTTTAATGTCAAAATGAATGATGGTAACTGCCTCCTATAAACAAGTTTTGGGGAAAAAAAGCGATATGAACTCTGGCAACCCGGGCGATGTGCAGGGAACAATGTCTCCCTTGTCCCGCTCTGCCTCTTGGGCATCCACGGCTCGCCCAGCCCCGGAAACCCAGCTCCTTCCCAGGGATGCAGGGCAGCACGAGGGCACGGCATGCTGCACCAACTGGGGGCTTGCAAAAGCTGGCATGTCCCTCAGCGTCCTGGTGACATGGCACTCGGGATGGAACTGTCCCCTCTGCACAGGTTTAGTAGCTGTGGAGCTCAGATGAGTCACTTTTGGGTTTTTTTTTGTTGTTGTTTGCTGTTTTGGGGCAGTCCTGCAGACCAGCTAGACTTAACAAGATGATTCATAGCCATTTAGTCTCCGTCATTGTCGTATTGATTCTGCAATCATCACTAAGAGATCTCTATTACTATCTTTTTCCTTTGGCTTTTGGTAAATTTTCTGCCTTCTGTCCCTCGTAAAGTCCGTAGCAGATGACAAGAATGCTTTGAAATTACATTACAAGGACTACAGCTGGTATAAATAGATTTTTACTTTGATGGAGCTGCTCTAATTTACATTACCTGAAGATCAAGCCTTCACTGTTTGTTTAACTCTGGTACTTCTGTGAAAAAAATAGCTCTCAGTGATAAATTCTCATTCATTAGAAGAGAGAAGAAAGTAAATGAAAAAGACAGCATCTTTCCACCTTTGACATTTTGTAGACAGAATGTTTTTTTTTTTTTTCCTGGTTTGAAGCTGCATCATTCCTCATTTCTTTAACAAGGGTTAAAATTTGTCTTCAACTTTGTCTTATATGGGAAAGGAAACAGAAAAGGAGCTGTGCTTGGCCTTGCAGGTAGTGCCCTGAGAATGCTTTTTGTCCCTTCCTCACCTGTTAGGACTGGGTTTTGATATTTATATTCAGTATATGGCTTTGGGAGTGTTGGCAGACCCATTCAGATGAGTGAGACTTTGTATGAGGCAGCTTCTCAGGAGATGTATCAAAATCAGCTCCTTAGTTTATAGTGGGTAAGATGATAAATAGGATGGATTTTCAGTAGGGTAATTGTAATTGAACAAGAAATAGGTTTGTCAAATGCAAATGATGGAAGATAAAGGAATAAATGCATGAACATAGGTGGAAAGCGTTGAGCTGCTACTGCAGAAATTTAAGGAAAAGTGGTGTATCCTGTTGTGTGGTGAGCCATGCAAACAAAACAGTCTCCAAAGAGTGCTGCTCTGGCTTTAATGTTAGTGTTAAACACATCACCCAGCCATTGCTACCTTGAGGTCCGAGGTAGGCGGTTGGCACTGTGCCACAAAGGACCACTCAGATCATAGTGGTCTGGGGCAAACCATGAAAATGGCAGGAACATGTTTGCAAAAACATCAGAGCACTTGGTAGCATTTAAAGCAAAACTGATTGAGTTCCTGATGGAACTCAGCATTTCACTTGGAAAGATTAATTTGTTAGGAAACTTTCCTAGTCAGAATGCTTTGACCAGGTCAACCTGTGGTCCTTCTCACTTTCATGAAGCCGTTGGTTTTGTCCAAGGAGGACTGTTTGATCTGTGAGAAAACCAGGTACCCGACACAACAGTAAGGACTGTCATGAATAATTTGTGGAGCAACCAAGAGGAATATTCCCTGGAACACGAAAGGAAAATGGAAAATTGGGTGGGGATTTTTTTTGGTGACAGGATAAGGAGTGGAGGTAAGAGAAGACAAGACTGCTGTTATTACCAACATAGAGTAATAGCTACTTATTAGCAGTTAACAAATAGAGCTAATGTTATTGCTAATAAGTTGCTGTTAAGTAACAAATAAAAATCTGAGCAGGAGCACTAATTTCTTCTTGCATCTGAACCCTCTGGTGGTGTTGCAGGCTTTGCACTGGTACGTTGTGGACATCCAGAGTAGTTAAGGGAAAAAAGGTAGAGATAAAATTGGAATTGGGACAGAAGAGATGCCTGCAGAGAGAAGTGTCATATAGATTTTGGTATTAAAAAAAAATTAAGGTAATAAAGCTAGACACAGAAGTGAAAGAGAGGCTATAACCTCAATGGCCATATGCTACAAAAAGCCAAGCAGGAGGAGGATCAGTGTAGTGCAATATAAACTGCAACCCCCCTCCACTGGGCTTAGCAGGACTTAAAATAAGTGGGAAGATAATAAACAATGCAGTAAATACAACAGAAAAGAAAAATACTCCAGTGCTGCTGAAGAGGTCAGCCAGTGTCTGCTTTAAAAGCTGTAATGAACAATCTCTCATTTTCTGAAATTGTGATTTGGGGTCCTTGGTTTGTTCCGGGATGAAGCACAGAGCATATACAAGCTGCAGAACTGAGAAAGGGGCTTGATATCTGGCGTTTTATACTGTTGCAAAGCAGGAGCACCTCAGTTTCCCCATCTGTAAAATTATACAGGCTTCTTCATGAAGTGTGCTTTGAGATCCTTCCTATAAAAAGCTGCAGTGAGGACTGAGGAGATGCCTGACTGCATCCAGGAAACATTTGGGAGTTGAGCTAGTGTCCTCTTGAAAATGTAACCCAAATTTCTATGCTGCTGATGTGCCTGCAGAAAGGAGGTTGTGCCTTTCCTGAGAAAGGTGGTATTTCTATTAATTCTCTGCAAGGGACGTGACAATGTTTGCAGCATTAATGGGATTGTCCATCTGAGTAGGGAACGTAGGACTATTAATCGTGAGACCTCTTTTCTCCTGTTTTTGCTTTGGTCCTTGATTGTTACATCGATATTTAACGTTTGTCATAAGTTCATCTTAGCTCTGTCTCATTTCATGTACTTGTTACTTGCTCTGTCACTGATTTGAAAAGCACTCCCAAAATTACAGGGATTTTTCTGGCTTCGTACTGTTCTTTGAATTGTGTTCTAGGACATTTTCATGCATCACAGACTATGTTTTTTTGGCTGTAAGTCAGGAAAATGTTCCTGGGGATGATGAGTTCACTTTTTCAAATTTGCTTGTCTCCCAAATGCAGCAAGAAGTGTTTTTGTCGAGTAGTCGATTCCATCCTCCCACTTTCTTCTGGCTTAAAAAAACATGGCAATTACCCAAAATTCACACTTACCTTGTCACCAGTAGACAAGGCATGTCTGGTGTGAGCTTCTCCATGTTGTGTGACAGGTTTGTCTACACCAAAGCTGGGATGGGGAATTGCCTGGTCTGGGGAGGACCCTGTGGATGGACTGGGCTCCAACATACCAAAATGATCCCATGCCCACATGTGTGTATACAAGTAGTGGTTGTGTATGGGTGTGTACATACAAAATAGGTGGCTATACGCACGTGCAAGTTTGTGGGATCCCGTGCAAGAGCCTGTCTAGAAACATCCGTGATGCTCCTAGACTTGCTAGCAGTGAAGCTTCCTACCACCCACCACCCTGAGAGCCAGAGTGCTGCTTTGGCGTTAGGGAAACGTAGTATATTAAACAACAAATAATACATAAAGGGTTTTCAAGTGTGCCCAGGTAGCTCAGAAATTGTGGTCTGTGGTGCACCTCTGGCAAGGGGTAGTGCTGGCTGTTTGGGGAAGTCTTTCTCCTGAAGGCACTTTTGGTTTTGCTTGCTGCAGTTTTGGTTCAGCTCTTCCCAGGTGCTCTTAACTAGAGGTCAGCGCACACCCTGAAGCACAAGCCTTTGTATTTCTTCCAAAGCTTTTAATCATCATGGTGGTAACCCTAGTTGGCCTCCTTTTAATTTGAGGATTATTCACATATGGTAGAAAAGCCAAAATGTGTTGAATAAATTTTTCATGATTAATGGTTTTGTCCAGAATTATTGCTGGTGAAGATGCGGGCATAACGACAGTATTATTTCTTTTTTTTGGCTGACATATAAAAGCAAGGGAAAGCCAAAACTTCTTTTATTTAATAGAGAGTTCAGAATGTCTGTCTTTTTATTGGTGTTATTTTTAGGGGTATAGAAGGAGCAGGTTGTAAATTGTGAGTAATTTAATTTTAATTAGCTCTACTAAAAGCTTTATTACTCTTTCCTATTCTCTTTCCATGAAAGCAATAGCAAGGTAAAGGCAAATGTTTGTGATCCTGAGTGCTGTAAGAAGGCGCTGTTTTTCAGACCTCCTGACACAGCCTGTCAGCATCTCTGAAATTCTTTGTGATCCCAAAAGCCTGCTCTTTTGAGGTGCTCTGCCCGGTAGACCTGTGGCAAATGGTATTCATGCCAGGCAGTGCAGGGAATGGGTTGAGGTTATTAAGCAATTTGTTGTTATGGTTATTTTAGTTTGTTTTTCCTCAAAAGCCTTGTTACATGGAGGTGAACAGTATCTTATCTGTGGGGCTTTGAAGGTCTCATCCAGAAATGGAGGAATTAAAAAAAACAACCAACCAAAAATACCCAAACAAAAAAAACCCACAACCACAAACTAAAAGTAAGAGTAACTGCTGCCTGTTCTTTGGTACCCAAAGACTGGTTTTTGGTGCTCACCCAGCTGCTGTCAGCTCTGCTGATGGAGGTAGGTAGGGGATTGCAAACCTTTTGGGCAGCACCAGGGAGCACAGCCACTTGTTCCTCTCCTTCATCTGCTTCCATGAGGTCAGAATTGCAAATCATCCTTCATGGGACATCTCGCTTAAACCTCCTGTCGCTGTTATTTTATGCAGAAGACAACTTGCATACACTAGAAAAATAGGGTGCAAATTCAGAAAGCAAACGATTTTTTAAGTTGCAGGACATGGCGATCCATGCTGGTCAGTGGGCTGGCTCTGGAGAGCTCAACCAGGCTGAGCTGGCCTTTAGAAACCCCCTCTGGTAAGGTCTTTCCCAGTGCTTGTCCCTTTTCCTGGAGCTTTGTGGCATTTACTCAGTGCAAACCATTACCGCCAAACTGCAGGGCAGGGACTGTGACGGCAGCCACGCCTGGGAGCTGGTGGTGGTTGCTGGAGGGCATTGCGGGTGCTTTTCCCAGAGGGCAGCGACAAACACACAGTTTTAAATGACTTTTCTGACCCTGCCGTGGCCCTCAGCTCTCCCTGCCTGCTAGCCGAGATTTCTAGCTTGCCTTGAGGTTTTACGCCACTTTTGGGTTAGCTGGCGGACGCTGTCTGATGTCCTTGCATGGCCACCGGAAAGCTGCCGGGCTCTGTGGGAAAGCTGCTGGGTGGTCAGGATTTACCTCGTTTGTCACCGCCATCCTCCACAGCGATGAAGCGTGCTCATTAACCAGCTCCGCTTGGTACTGTTCACAGCCCCGGTGATGGGATGGACCCTCCCTGGTGGGCTGCAGATAACTCTGCTGGGTGGGTAGCCTTGGGTGGGCATCCCAAAACGGGCTGCGGTGTATGTCATTGCTCGTGTTAACGATGGATACGGGCACTCCAGCACTCATCTTGCCGTGCTGTCTGACTGACTCTGTATCTTTCCTGCTGAAGAGTTTGGCCAGGGCAGGTTTTGGTATTGAAATAACCTATTCATCCCATTATTTGTATCCCTGTGATTGCTGGGGGGTTGATGTTGGAAGGATGGATGCTTTGCTTTTATTGCTGCTATTGTTATTTACTTGTAGTGGCAAAACAGCAGGTCTCCCTCTCTCTGTTGTTTGTCCCAGAAACTCATTTTTCATACGGTTCTTTTTGGGGAAAACCTTTGAAGATTTCTTGTCTGGCCCGATCTGCGGTGCCATCGCCAGCCTCCCAGAGCTCAGCCTTTCCAAACAGCACCAAAAAACCACCCCCTAGCTGACCACTTGTGTTTAATGAACTCGGTTGCATGGCAGGAAAATGCAGCTCAGCCGAGTGTGGTGATGGCTTTAGAAAAACGACAGGAGAAAAAAAAAATCCCTAATTGGATTCTATCAGGTAATCTCTCGATGAAGCAACACAAGTGCTAATTACTGCTATTGATGACAGGTAGAGTTATCGAAACATAATGCTGCTTTCATGTTAAAAAAAAAAAAGACTATATTTACAAAAAATAAGTTATTTAACACTCAACAGGGTGCATCTCGGATAGCGTTGCAATGCACCTATTAAATTTTTAGTGCCAGATTATGATTCACAGCCAGGGTACAGCAGTTGTCGAGCAGCATAACCCAAGCAACAATTATTAATTAGTCAAGTGCTAAAAGTGCCTAAAGAGAGAGCAGTAGGCAAATGATAAGAGGCTCCCTGGGATACAACACACTTTTTTTCTTTTTTTGGTTTTTTTTTTTTAGATTGCAAATTAGTTAAAGCATGTATCATAATGTGATGTCCCCTTAGCAGATATTGCATCCATTATTCTTTCTACCCATATTAATAAACCCATTGATGAATACCCTCATTCTTTAGACTGTTCCCAAAAATGATTTGCAATTGTAAAACCATTTAACTCGGCAACTGTACGTACTGAAAGGAAACTTTGGGAGATACTGTAAGTTATTTTGACAGATTTGAAAATGCTGTTTATATCCATTAGTCGCTACAAATGCCAGGATGTTGTTTGTGATTTGACTGCCTCATTCTTCCTTACTGAAAGAGGATGTGTTAGATAATTTTTGAAGTCCGTAAAGAATGAGGAAAAACTTCTTGTAGGAAAAAAATATCATTGAGTATGTAGGTAGTTTTAGTTTTCTCCCAGGGTTATCAATTAAGTTTCCCTCTGGGGAGGGACTGGTGGGTCTCTGGAGCATCGCCCTGAGCATGATGCTGTGCGTGCCTCCCCTGGGAGGGGAGAGATGCCGTTTCCCATAGGGGTGATGGAGGTGTAGGGGAGCAGAGCCAAGCCAGGGCTGCCAGAGCTTCACATACATATTGCATTAAAAATGCCATCACTGACAGGATTATTTTCACAAAAAGAAATCTGATTTTTAAAGCTTCCCAGTCTTATTTTGAGTGAGAAATAACGTGTGTATTGGAGCTTATTAGCACATCTCGAATGGTCATTTTTGGTGTCACATTGGTTCTGTTTAGCTCATTTTCAGTGTAATTAGTTTGCTTTCTGGGAGCTGTAATGCATATGCATTTAAGAGTGGCTTGACCTCCTCTCAACTTAGTTTTATTTTTTTTTAACCACTGAGTCAAGAGTATATGTAGGAGGACGGGGGAAGACCAGGACACTGAGGGACAAAGTCCTGTTCCTAAAGAACAAAGCAGCATCTTTGCAAGGATATATTAAATATAAACACTGCTAATAGCAGCAGCGCTATTGAGGCAGAACACAGTGCTATTATCACTCTTGCTGGGCATCAGTCAGGGAATTTATGACTGTCCCATCGTCCCTGTGGCATGCACTGCCATTTCTCCTTGCTGGAGGAGACATGCCTTGAGCAAACAACCTTGCCACAATGCTGGTTCACAGGCGAGGTGTGCTGCTGTGATCCGAGCTGGGGACTGGCCTCCCAGTCCTACCTGGCGTTTGTGTTGCAGAAATGCAGAAAAGCCTGAAATTTCACTTGGCGCAGTATCAGAAGATACTGTTTTATGTTTTAGGGTTGATGTTTTGGTTTGGTTGCATTTTGAGTCTTCAGTTATCACTTGCATGTCCTTGTAATTGTGTCCATGCAGCTTTTCATGGGGCTGCACTGGGAACTTGGTGGGTGAACTAATTGAGCTTAAAGATAACCATTTTTTCCCTTCTTTTTTTGGCCACAGTTTTTGTGAGCAAGCAGCTCAAGGTAGAGAGGGAGGACTCTCTTAATTCAGTTTTGCCATTAAACGCCTCCCATCATAGAGCTGGAGGCTTTTCTGCCCATCTTACCTGTTACAGCTGAACTTGGTGATTAATTCCTGCTTAAACAAGGGCTCCACAGTGTTTTTCCTGGTACAAAGTCAGCGTACATAGTTTCTTTCAGCCCAGCAGCTGTGCCCAACTGGTCTTCTAAAGGCGTCATGTAGCTCATGGGTAGGGAACGGGGCTGAGAACTGGAGATGGGTCAGCATTTCTGTTGTGTACCGTGGTTTGTATGAGCCTGTGCTGATGGACAGCGCTTGTCTTGCTTCTCTACAGCTTCGTCAGGAAACTTTGGTCCATTGGTATATATCACAACTTGGGAAGGCAAATGAGTAGCTTTTGTAGTGTAGTTTCTCAAATATTTTCTCGTGATACATGAAATTTAGTTGCGAAGCCTCCTATGTTGAGCTGGAGATGGGCTGGGTGACACACTCGGTATCATCAGTAATTTTTGGAGCCTTGTCATGAAGTGGACGGTGTTCAGAGCTGAGAAACTCTTGTGCTTGTTTGATACCTGGGTTTTCTGCGTGGGGGTCCTGGGAATGGCAATATGATCAATGGTCATATCTTTACTATCCAGCTGTCATTCTTGCTTTTCATTTGCAAATGAAGATGCAAGTAACCTGCTTTTTAACATATGGCCCATTAGCTACCTCCTCCTATTCAAATGGTAATGTAGTGGACCATTGTGATTTAGTGCTCTGACTTGTATGGAAAATAACAGATTGTTTACGCTGGTAATTACACTCATTTCCATATCAATTGGTCCAGCTAGACCAATGCCTTAAAATAAAAAATTATGGCAGGGCAGTACTTGCCCAAACGGGTTAATGGAAAAGCATTGTGTTTATCTTGGGTACTACTTTGAATCATTGGGGAACCAGACAAAGGGAGAAAAGGCTGTAACAGATGAATCATGTGTATAAGGAGTGAAGACTTAGGGTGAGTTACAAAGTCCCAGCAGGCGCAATGGGTGAGGAATTTGATGAGGCTGAAAAAAAGAATGACTTTGAAGCATTAGACAGAAAATACTGTTCTAGATCACTAGCAGATAAAAGTCAGCAGGGGACTCTGGGGATCTATATATTTTTAATATGAACAGAGGTTCTGGCCTCTTGACTTCCCTGGAGTGGCAGTGATTCATACCAGTCGAGTATCTGAACAACTTCCATGAATTATTTGTATTGGAGCCATACCAGCAGCAGTTGAGATCCTCCTGCTGTGCTTGATAGTCAACAAGAGTTTGTAATCAAAACAGAAATAGCTTTTTTTTTTTTTTTGAAAGGATTGAATGATAGGAGGTTTATGCTGATTACAGGAGTTCTGGACCTGAAGTTGGCAGTGATTAGGTGGCTTGCGAAGATCACGCTTGATGCTGCTATCTGAGTCAAGGTTGTCAGACTAGGTGCTTCCGAGAGGTCAACATCAGCTGTCAGTTGACATTAGTCTATCCAGCCCTTTCCATGCTTGAACGCCTTGACATATGGAGTTAGTAAAGGTGTTGAGCCCATGAATTAGTCAGGCGCGTATCAAAATGGCAGTGATATATGGAATTGCAGGGCATAGTCCGCCCACAAAGGTGCACCAAGTCTGCTGTTGAATATAAACAGTTGGACTGCACATTATCATCTCATGTACTGTTCATGAGGTGGATGTTTTGTTTGTTTTTTTGAGGTATGTTTTTTTTTTTTTTCTTCTAACCTGGTCAACATGTGGCAGGTCTCAGCCCAAGCACTGCTCTCAGATGGACATTGAGTGTCCCAATGGGCAGGGGCAACTGGGAAGAGTGTGAATGGGAGCAGCAAGAATGATTGGGGGCCTGCGGGACAAAATATTTGGTGAAGGACGGCTGTTTAGCATGCAGAGAAGAAGATAGACCTGGTGACAGCTTTGAGGTTGCTGCAGAGAGGAGGAGATATCCACATCCAGAGTAGGCAGGATAAGGGAAGACTGCCTGAAGCAGTAGCAAGGGACCATCAAGTTAGATATTAGGAAATATATTGCATTGGAAGGAGTAGTGACACATGGAAGACTCTAATGTTGCCTAGGTTCTTCAGGTATTTTACATGTATTTGTCGAAATTTTTAGGCACTGCTGGTCCTCCTTTGTAGTGTGGGGCGGTTGGAGTAGACATTGTCTTGGTGTTCCTTCCAGGTCTATGTTAAATTATTGTTGTGGTTTAACCCTAGCTGGCAACTAAGCACCACACGGTTGCTCGCTTGCTCCCCGCCAGTGAGATGGGGGAGAGAATTGGAAGAGTAAAAGTGAGAAAACTCGCAGGTTGAGATAAAGACAGTTTAATAGGTAAAGCAAAAGCCGCACGTGCAAGCGAAGCAAGGAATTCATTCACTACTTCCCATTGGCAGGCAGGTGTTCAGCCATCTCCAGGAAAACAGGGCTCCATCACGCCTAACGGTTGCTTGGGAAGACAAACGCCATCACTCTGAACATCCCTCCCTTCCTTCTTCTTCCCCCAGTTTATATACTGAGCATGATGTCATATGGTATGGAATAGCCCTTTGGTCAGTTTGGTTCAGCTGTCCTGGCTGTGCTCCCTCCCAGCTGCTTGTGCACGTGGCAGAGCATGGGAAGCTGAGAAGTCCTTCACTAGTATACACATTACTTAACACACTGATGTTTTAGTTGTTGCTATCAAGACTGTTCTCATACTAAATCCAAAACGCAGCACTATACCAGCTACTAAGAAGAAAATTAACCCTATCCCAGCTGAAACCAGGACAATTATTCTACGTGGTGTTGTTATTTTAGGCTTAGAAGGGAGTAACACAAGGAAATGTGAAGGTTTATCTTTAAGGAGTTAGAGAATGGCATAGGGAACAGAGAGGTTTCCAGGATTTTGGTATTAAAATTGCACTCTATTATACAGAAATCAAAATGCTTCTAACAGATGAGAAGAGGTGAGACAGGAGACTGTAACAGACCAAGAAGGGATCCCAACATTAGCCATAACAAAAGAGGAACAGAGCAGGGGAGTGCCACACATCCCGGTTTTTCCCTGAGGAAACAGCCATGTGGAGCTTTGCAGCACTTCATGCATGGAACACCATATGCTTGTTTGTGCAAGAGCTGCTGGGCAGGAAACTACTCACATTCTCAGTCAGTGAAGCTGGTAATGGTGCAGGGGAATTCGTGATTATTTAATAGCAATCAGGTCCAAATGAAATAAAGAAGGAAACAGTGACAAAACAGGTCCCCCAAACCACAAACCTTACAGGCAACTCAAATTGTTCAACCAGAGACAATGGGCAGACCTACCGCTTGGCAGAAGATGGAGATTGGTAGGGTACAAAAGGGACAGGTTGTTGCTGTGACTTTCTAGTACATTTAGATTCCCGAAGATCCCAGGGCCGCCTTTACTGTGCATTAATATTTGTTGTATACTTCTTGTGCAAAACATAGAAATTACATATGTATATTCCAAATGTGATGGGTGCATTACATTTTGAAATGAAAATTATGTAGAAGAGAAATAGTACAGAACAAATAGGTATTACAGGACAACTGTTACAATTACTGTAACATGCTGTGTGGAGCTTTTTCCTTTTCTTCTCCATTTGGCTTCACAGCCATTTTTGGGAATGGAAGACAATGACTCAGGCTGGATATTATTGTGAATGGAATAACGACACTTTGTTATTAAAAAACCCAGCAGAGTACAGTTGAAATATCGATAAACATTCAACCTGGGGTATAATGATGCAGGGGTGTACTTTTGAAGACGTGCAGAAATGCTGTTCAGCATTGCAAATGCAAGAGCAGATTTTACTTTGTTAAGCGCTTGAAGACGTGCAGCATCTACCAGCGAATTTTCTGTAGTAGAATATCTAGTCATTTGTGGAGCTTGTAGAAGACTTAGCTCAAGGTATAGAAGTGCATAACACAATTTTTTGGACTCCCACTTTGGCTTTGGACGATACCCATTGAGGAGCTGTCATCTCTGATCTGAAAGGTGTCAGACTGAATGAGGTTGGGTAAAACTGATCTTTGTAGCATAGTTTGTGGTGAAGGTAGAGGTTTGGTGGTTAGGGCACCCAGCACTTGCTCTAGCAAGGTGATGTGATGCTGGGTGAAGCATTGTAGCTTCTCTGTGTCCTGTTCTATCACCTCTTAAACAGGTGAATTTGAAGGACTTTGGGGAAATACCAGAAATGAGAAAGGGCTTTGTATTAAAGGTTCCATTAACTACAGCTAATTAGGTAAACATCCAACCTGCAAATGCTGCTGCTGCCTTGCACCATAAATTTGAGGTCTAAAACAGAGAGGGGAAGTAAATGCATTCCTTAAAACAAGTTACGGCATAAATACAAGACTTGCTAATCAGGAGGAGCTGGGATAGTTTATTAATTTTTCTAAGAAATATTTTTCGCCCTATTAGTATGTTGTTTTTAGTAGAAAAAGGCAGATGAAAATTTGGTTCTAGGAACATTTGGATGGCACTCTCTGTGGTAGGCGGTAAGGTGGAGGGAGATTAATTAACTATTGCACCAAAGAACAAAAGTCAAATTGCACCATTTAATAAAAATGAAGACAAATGATGACAAAGATCAAAATGAAAGCATGAACAGGTACAGACTGCCATACAGAGCCGGTGCTAACTTACAGCATGAGGATGCACTAAGGTATCTCACGATTTACTCTGACAGCTTGCATTTTACCTTCATCCCTGTTGCAACTCTGCCACAAAAAGCTTTCCCGTAGTTACCACTAAACTTACCTCGCCTTTCTAGGAAAAACTCTTATCTGCAGCTCCTTGTAAAAAGTAGCCGATTATAAATAATTTAAAGGTAAGAAGTTTCAAGCAACCTGTTACCATGAATGTTTCTGTTCTCGAGACACACAGGGTATATGGTGGAAAACGTGCAATAAAAAAAATCTGCATCTCAATGGGAAAACACAGTCTCTGTATATAAAACGGATGTATTCTTTTATCTTCTCTTGGCTCACTCCTCAGGAGAGGCCTGGCAGTAAGGACTCACTCATTTCATGCATGTTTTCCCTGCTGTCATCTGCAGTAGCCAAATGCAATGCTCTGCAAAACCACCTTGGTTTCAACGTACGTGATCAGGCACTCGCAAGAGAGGAACCCTGTGGAGCTTGTTATGGGCTGACTCGTGCGTTTCTGTGCACATTTAATGGGGTTTTGTAGGAACAGTTTTAAAAAGTGTGTTTAATATGAATTATTAGTCTTTACTTTTGTAACTCTTCTGCAGACATTAGGAATGAGGATATTGTGTGTTCAGTCCTGTCAGGTATTCAAGAAGAGATTAAATCAGGTTTAATAATCTTTAAATTGTCATGGCAATTAGTCATAATTGTCAAGTGCCTTGCTTGCTGTGATGTTTGCAGCGGCTGGTCGGACGTTAGCGCTGTAGGGAGGGGAAGTGTGGCGAGGCTGGATGCTGTGCGGTGGGACGCGTGTGGGGCAGGCTCATGAATTCAGAGGCAGGCCAGCAAACGGGGCCATTTACAACTCGTGCATCTGCCTTTTCAGAGCTATAAAGGAATTGAGACAAGGAGGTGCAGTTGGAGTTACTATGGGTCTAGATAACCTTTAAGCCACAAATGCGGAGCTCCCAGTGCGATGAGCAGCTCTTTGTGTCTCTAAGTATGTCCCTTCGACGTTATCATGTGAGAATTACAAGTTCTTTTAATTTCCCTGTTAGCACAAACAACGCTATATTTTTCTCCTGCAGCCTTGCTTTCCCTGCAGGAAAAATAATCTGCGATAAAATCTTATCGGGACTATTCCAAGCACTGTGTGGACCAAAGGAACCTGAAACAAATCCAGCTTATCGTTTCTAGTTTGGAGTCAGCGAAGTGCAGAATGCCAATATGCCGATTTTTATCTCGTGCATTAAAGAAACTGGGAAATGCTGCTAGAAAGCAGTTTTCTCCAGCCATCGTTTAGGAGTCACATTTATCCAAACTTTGCAATTTCAGTTCAGATGCTAATACCAGGGTGGGTTGTTGGGCCCTTTGCCTTTGGACACAAGTTTGTGCTTGCCCAGCACTGGAAAACAGTGTGGTAATGGGTTTAGTGGGATATTTTTAAGCCCATTGTGTATTGCATTCTGCAGGTGTTTTCCTAGCATTACATGGGTTTGTATTTGTCAATGTAACAGCTAATACTAAGAGTGCTGACCACATCTGAGGGGCAATAAGTTGGAAAAACAAACATTTGACAGGAAATATTCCCTTAAAAAGACTGAAAAACTGTTGAAACCCCTCCCCAATGCATATTTTCCTGTTTTGTTTTTTTTCCATGTCAGACCTTGCAGTGCCTTTGGTTTAGGGCTTGTTACGCTACCTTTCTAGGAACTAAGCATTTTCAACAAAAACAGAGCTATTTTTTTCCTCTATTTTGTTAGGAGGGCTCTGTTCCAGGATGAAAGGCTCAATGGAAATTCTCAATCAAGTACCCATATTTTATGGTAAATTAATACCTGCTTGTATGTTCCTTGTAGGTATTTATATAATCTCTATCAACAAAGGATTTGGGCTATTTTTCCTGCTTTGAGCTTTGTGCATGTAGATATTTCTGCTCGGGGATTAAAATAGATAGGTGAAACTCACTGAGAGGTTGAGGTTGAAGAGGAGTGTTACCCTGGCAGAGAGTCCATCAGGAGCCTGACCCTTCGCAGATGGTTTTGCTCAGAGAAGTTGACTGTGTTCAGGCAGAGCCAGGGATCACTTCCAGCTTGTGGAGCCTCCTTCGTGCCATAGCTTCTTGCCTTTTTTTTTTTTTTTTTTAAAACTCATTTTTCTAAAAGGGAACAAAACAGGCATGTGGCAGAATTGGCCGAGCTTTGGGAAGGTTTACCTGCAGCAGTATGGCCACGTGGACATAAAAACCTGCATCGCGGCCATTTGCTGTGGCATCACAGCATCCCTGGGCATCAATGTAAATCCATTCAATATGCTTCTCACTTCCCAGACATATAAAGTCGTTGGAAAATGAAGTAAAAAATGCTGCCCTGATTTCTAGTAACTTTACTCTGCGGGAACCAATTTGGAAGCATTTGAGTGCAGATTTGCAGGAGGATCCAAGTACGAGCGCTGCAAGGTCTCCAGCAGTACGTTTCCTTTTAAATACTGTAATTGGAGCCCTGAAATTTCTTAAGCACTTTATTTTAGAAATAGCTGAGGTTTTGGAATGAAGTCATATAAAGTTATGGCAGCACTTCACAATTTTAGGAGGCTTTTAGGCTGCCAAATTGGAGCCACCATGTCGGTATGCATGGAGCCTCTTCCTTGGTGCGGCAGCAATCATGCCGCCAAACTGCAGGCTCTAAATCACAGCTATCGGCTAGAGCAGCGGAAAATGAGAATACAGGTTTTTATGACCTTTTGCGAACAGGACTATGAACCTGTCACTTGTGAAGTTTTACAAAACATCCCTTTAAGAAAGGGAGTTGCGTTGGTGACATTTTATGTGAGCAGATATCATTAGCAAACTGCTGCTGGTGGCTCGTGGAAAATTCTCGCCGTGTTATACGTAGAACTGAATTTCACAGATGTTCTTGGCTTTTTCCCCCTTACAGCTTCCTCTCTTATTACCTAGGTGTAAGCACAGGAAAGCAGGGCGTGAGGAGCTGGATGTTTGTTCTTCTCCTTATTCCACCCTGGAAGTTACCACTTTGTGATTCTTTTCTGGGTATTACCTTTAACTGCTGTTTTTTTTCTTTTTCTTTTTTTTTTTTCTCTGATGGAAAACTATTACTTGCTAATCATTTCTCCTGACTTGGGCACCCCACCCAGTGCCACAGGCTGAAACTCATGCTTGGGACTAGAATTGACATCAGCTCCCTGGGAGGTATCAGGGCAGATTCAGCACCAAGGAATGTCTTCATGTCTTTGGGTAAAAACAAAGCAAAGCCTTCATATTCAGCTGTCATTTATATTTCTTGCAATAATTTAAGGTCTTCATAAATTGACAAACCCCCCATGAAACCAAGGCACTGTTGACAGAAAACAAATGAATCAAACATATCAGTTGCATCCTTTGGTTGGGCTTCATGGGGAGCAGAGCAGCAAACAAATGCAGTGAAGACCCAGGCTCACGTGTGAGCTCCCTCCTGCAGGTGTATTTGTATCCAGAGTGAATTTTTTTCTCTATAGGATGGGAAAGCCAAAAATCAAATCTGAGAGAAAGAATCAGCAGCTGAAATATGTTTTTAATAAAGCAAAAAAGCAAAGATACCCTTTCAACCCAAAGGATCATTTTGACTCTGTCTTTCTGTTTGTAAATGCATTTAGGTCTCTAATGACTTTGCAAGCCTATGTGCACCTATAAATCTGCGTCCTCAATGTACTCCACTAGCAGGCTTGGTTTTCATGCTATGCCATAGCTTTTGGCAAACATTACGCTGTTTTGCCTTCCCTGTAGTTCATATCCCAGTAGTGCATAGGGGAGCATTTTAGTTCAGAGCAGTAGTACAGTTTTAAGGCAGATCTGTGTATTACCGTCACTCATGGCATGCCGGTTTGGTTCACAGCATGTCCTTGGAGCAGGTATCCTAAATTCCCTTTACAGAAACAAAATCTGGTGCTCCATTTCGGGTGTGCACCAAACGCACTCCCTGAGAGACCAAAGAGTAGGAACCAGTCCTGCAGGCGTCTCCAGTCCACGTATGTAGTGAGGCTGATGGACTCATGGGCCACCCTGAACCCTCCCCCTAAAATTTTACACAGTTGTGGTGCTGATGGTTTTAATCTACTCCTCCTGTTGCATCAAATTACTTGCATGTGTGGGCATAACCTCTAATGTCCAGATTGGTCTCCCCAATTTCTGGTTCTGTGCTTCCCTGCCACCTCACCTCCTCACGCTGTGTGTATAGCACAGTAAATGAAGAAGGGGAGGAAAAAAGAAAAAAAAAAAAGCCCACCACGTGTCATGCCTCATCTCTTTTATAAGGTAAAAGTGTCTTCCCGTATGTGCTGTTCAAATTTTTGGGTATTATTATGAGGATAAATATAGTCAAGCCTTTAGAACTGGGCAAGGTATTTAGCTGGAGGAGCCTTCCCTCTCTCCCAGGTGGCATCAGGCCAATGAGCTGTCAAAGAGAAATGAAATGTATCAGCATTTCATAACCAAAACTCTTCAGAACTTTTGTTCCAAGAAAATAATTAGGGTAATCTGACATTGCAGTCTTGATCCAGGATATATGCCCTGTGTCTGGCTGGCTGGCTGCAGCATTGGAATTTGAGAGAACTAAATCTACGATCCAGTTTACGCATCCTCTTAGTGTTTATGTATGGGGAATTTTAAGCAATGTAGCTTAAATTTTTTTTTTATTGATGAAAATTTCTGGTGGCTGGGTTACCCATGGTGGAGGAAGTCAAGTCTGAATTACACTTGACATCTTTAAGAGGAGCCAGGAAGGTGCCTCACCACATCATAATATTTCTGAAGTATTTTATTTCACGTCAGTGTTGTTGCATCTCTTTGTCCTTTGTTCACAGCATTTGCTTTGATGGTCAAAGAAAAATGGTAGGAATATATTTCTATAATAATACAAGTGACTTCAGGAACTTGTAAAGCCTTTTTTTAAAAAGAAGAAAAATATACGCGACTCTGACAACCCACCCCTCCTTTTCAAGAAAAATACCAAGCCTTTTTCTGTATATGTCAGATTTTGAATGCTAAGATATCTGTCCCTCGAGGGTCAGAAGCCTATGTCTCCTTGTAATCAGAATGTTTTTCTGGCTTTGTAAAGGTAAAAAGCCCCTGTTCTAGGTTTTGGTGGGTTCCAGCATGCATCTGTTGTTTTTTCCAAACTGTGGGCAGGTTCCCTGGGAAAATCTCGTTTAAGATGAGCAAACCAGCTGGTGAAGCTGTGCGGTGGTGTGGAGGGTCCTGGCAAGGTGCTGGTGGGAACAGCAGAGGTGTGTGTTAAGTACAGTCTATCTTCGTTGCTTGTGTGATACAGCTTTGAGCTGCTGTGGTACAGTTTGGTCAGATTAGCTCGGATCACTTGTCTCAAATGAGATTTATCTCATTTCATAGTCTGAAACTGGCTCTGATCTTAAACCCATCAGGAGGGCTCCTCCTGAGACCAAGCTATCCAACGTGCTTTAAGATACCTACGTTGGCTTGGGATCAGGCACGTACATAAGGTGTTGGCTATAGAGGAGCCCAACTGACTTGTTTAGAGCAGAAGCACAAATTTTGGATGATGGGTATTGGGTGAGGAAAGTTTCTCCTTCTCCCACCTGCTGCTGGTGATGTTTGAGAGTGACCCACTGCTTCTCATAGCTGGACACTTTTCACAGACTTTTCTGAGTCTTCCTCCTATGATTTATATGTTAGCTTTGTCCAGGACATCCCAATGTTGGCCCAAATGCCTTCCTCCAGTTCTGTTTATTTCAGCAGAATTTAGCCCCCATCAAGTTTAATCTCTTAACGACCTTGCTAAGTCATTCACACATTAACTCGGCTCCTCCTTCAACATAAATCTCATGTCCAGCTTCTACCAGAGGGTCAGGGGAAGGAGCACAGTGCACTCATTTAAAATGATCAAATGCCCTTAGGCTGGGGCTTTTAATCCTGCTGTGGTCCCGGGAAGCATTATACAAAGAAACGTGCAGTCCTTTTGTGTCAGGCTGCAGTTGCACCGATGGTTTGGGGAACCCATTGGGATGTGCCTTCAGATACGGAGTCTGGCTGCCCGTCGGCCAAAGCACGTCTCATGCGGGACACTACCTGGAGAGTATTGCACTGTTTGACATTCTTTAGACCCTTAAAAAGGTCTTTAGACCCTTTGTTGTTGTTTTTTCCTTACTTATTTCTTCCTTCTAGTAGCCTATATCTTCAGTGCTTGTCAAATACAGAACAGGACTAGTTTTTCCTGACTGAAACCCCCAGTTGGTTATATTTATTCCAAAAAAAGGTAGCATATAAGGCTTAGGAGCTAGGACTGGTGGAAGGATTTGTTTCTGCTCTGTGAGATGTCTTTAGACATTAAACAAGGTTTCAGAGTTGGAAAGAAAATGCGGTATTTTAAAATGCATGGAATAGCGAGGATCAAAAAAAAAATTTGATATAATGAATCGTTGGGTATGTATAAACAGAATGGTATTGAGTAAAATAAATAGAAATTCAATTAATATGCATGTCTAAATAAAATGACAAAATTGAAACACAGCTACTCTGTTCTTATTGAACAAACATGTTTTGACAGTATTGAAATGAAAAAGCAGACACAATTATGTTGGAATTTTACCCATTACATTTTTGCTGAAAATTATATATTCCATTGAATTACTCCTATTTTGGTGAAGGTGGATTTTGCAGTGGATATGATACTTGTTGAAAAAAAAAAAAGTCAAAAAATGTTAGTAGGATTTTAAGTGGTTTTGGCACGTTAAAGTTCTGCCATAGGTAGAATAAACCTATGCAGGATAACCAGTGAGTCTCTGCCATTGTAAAACATGAAATACAATTATCATTATACCATCAGTATCTTCTCAGGTAGCAACAAGTGTTGGACCTAAATTAAGATTTGGCCAAATATTTGTGTTTTGGAGATACCTGGATAAAGATCAAGATTTCTCACCTGTCTCTTTAATAATGCCCTTAATTGGAGAAGAAGCCTAAATGTGTTGTGAAGTCCAGCCCTTTCTCGGAAAAGAATGTAATGAGACACTTAAAGTCTGCCTTAGCTACCTAAAGATGTGGTAGTTTCTTTGTGGGGTCTGTCTTAGCTGCCTAAAGATGCGGTATTTGTCAGGGTTTTCAGAAACACAGCAGTGATCTTGCTCCAGGTGTATCTGCATCCCTGGGTATCTGAATGTTTTTAAAATCTAGTCCCTGTAAATGGACAAAGGGACACTTTTCTGACTCTCACTGATATTGGGCATGTTTTACTTTAGATCTGAACTTCGTGTGATCCAAAATTCATACCTGATTCTGAAAACAATTTTTGAACTGAATACGCATTTTGAATTTCCAAGTCCACCCTGTGCTGGTGCATCCTTACACAGGAGAGCTGGTGCTGAGTGAGCTCTGGGAAGGGACAGCAGTCAGCAACATGTTTCAGCTCACCTTCCCCATCAGTTCTGGAAACAAAAGGGTTTCTGAGCTCCAGTGGTTAAGCCTGGAAATAATCCGACTGACAGTTCCTCAGTGAGCTGCCAGTGAGAAACCTTGCTGTGTTAATACGATGGGTCTTTCTCTTTCTTTTAAGCTTGACTTTCATAGGATCAATTAATGATAGTGAGTTAGAAAACTAGTTGTTTTACGAAGTCAATAAATGCTGCCAGTGTTGAATGATTTTGTTACAAACCTCTCATTACTGGGCTGAGCAAACAAAGCAGCTTCCAGTCCTGATGATTATTGGCAGCAGGGACCCATGGATAACCCAGTATCTTTCCTCCTAACATGAAAGAGGTGTAAATAAAACATTGGGAATGTACAAAATGATGCAGGTAGAGTGAGTTTGATTAACTCAACTCAAGGCATCTTTTGCATGGAATATAATAAATTGAAGCTCTGATTGCATTCAATGCCATTTGCCTTTCACAGCCACTCATTTCAGGAAAGAACAGCGGGAGGACTCCGAGACGCGAAGGTGTTTGCGTGCATGCACCATTCACACTGCTGATTTTCATGGGACTGCCACCTATGCAAGTTAAGTGTGTATGCCAATTTGTACTCATTAGAAACAAACATTAGTAGTAAGTGCATGCTGGTGGTGCAGTCCAGGAGATGACACATCCATTGCCTCTTGCATCTCGCAAGTCATTGCAAGGTATGGTACCAATGTATGACATCGAGTGAATCTAGCCAGGGAAAGGTGTGACCTGCTAGGGAGAAAAGCTTTTTATCATCTCAGAAACTTATTGCCGGTAAGTGCTTCCTCTGCTGTGTGACCTGAGGTCTGGAGGGAGAGCGGTTGGGTGGGCTCGGTCAAGGCACTCCACTGATGTTGCAGGGTTTTTGTCCTGTAAAAACAGTGAGGCCATAGTAAGTAGGAGACTGATAACCTTTCTCTCAGAGAGGAAGGGTCTGCTCCAGTGTTAAATGTCCTTAAGGGGATCTTACCTGCGTATTTTCACACTGCAGCTTTTAAATTGTGCTCCTGCAATTGCATTGAATATACCTATCTCTAAAGCCCTTCATTAGCTTTCCTTGAGCTCACTGCCATGGAGGCTGTGATACAGACCTGCTTTCTGCCTGTGCAAAGGCACCTGTAACTGCAAGGTGAGTGTGCCATAAATACCTGTAATACATCTTCAGAGCAGCGCTTTCTTCCCTAGTTCAGGAGATCTGGTGATGTTGGAGTTTAGATTTTTCCTGATCAGTATTAGAAAAGGTCCTGTTGCCTGTGTTACATGAAAAGCAGTATTTCAAGGCTACTTTTGAAGTCTTAAGGTCTTCCTAAATAATACTGATAGTGCTACATATTTAAAAACATAGCATAAAAACCTACAGGTATAATATCAACTTGATCAGTAGCAAAAATCCACCATGCATGCAGTCAGGGGACTGAAGGTTTTTGTAGTCTCAATCATTATGCCCTCCTGTTGTCATCCCTCCACGGCCCTCTGGGGATTGAATTCCTGTTTCATTTAGTTTAATAGATATATAATCCTGTGCGTCTTGTCACTTTTTGCATGCTGGCTGGTGATGTGCTTTGTGATATAAGAAAATGCTTAAATAAAAAGAAAAAAGTCTCTGTACGTAGGCATTAATTGCTATCAGATCCTCACGGTTTGAACCAAGTCATTCCTGAACAGGCACGCATTTGTTTGCTCTGCTTAGGCACTAGTGAGATGCTTTAGTATCTGTCATTAATAGCAAAGGAAAATAGTTGGTTTAACTGGGGGAAAAAGGAACAGTGGAGGATGAAGGTCCAAGAGCACTTGCCAAATTTCTTTCAGCCAAATCAGCTGCCAGTGTGTAGTGTGAATGAAGAAAATTGAGAACGGCAGCTAAGGCTTAACTAATGCAATCCTATTTGGGGCTGCAAACAAAGACTTTGGCCTCTGTTCACAGGGTCTGACCTTCCCGTTGTGGATTGAAAGCTAAAATGATTGCGGGATTCAGTTTGACCAAGAAGGTACCAGGAAAGTGAGATAGAAGCAGAAACCCTGGCTAGGTGTTGCTGAGAGCACATTTTGTTTGATGCTGGAAAAACAAAAAGCTCTGTCTTCATCTGCAGGTGTAATTTATAAGCAGACTGAACAAAATCCTTCAGGATTTTGGTAGGTGATGGTGTCCATCCAATGCCATGGGCATGCTGGGCTGTTAAATAATCTCCAGCCCTGACAGCCTCGGGATTTATTAGCCATTGTCACAACTTGCCTCCAAATCTGTCTCTCAGGGGCATCTTTTTCCCATTAGCAGTTATTCATATGAAGAGCTCTTGGGTCTCATCCAGTATTAGCTCTTCGTTTTCTCTTTTGTTGCATGCCCAAGGAAAGGCTCTCCAAGAGGGGTCTTTCTTTGCTGTATTCACAGGCCACTCTTGGCTGATTTGCTTGGAAATACACACACACAAAATAAGCAAGCCCATCTGTTCCCTTAGAGCAAGTGATAGTAAAATCAGCTGCCGCAGCAAAGATAAAATAAAACTAACTGGGGGTCTGCAGCATGCAGGTATGAGCACACACCTGCAAATGTGCCTGTGCAGCCTCCCGGTGATGGTCAGACCATCCCAAAATCTGCTGAGACCGTAGGGCAGACTTTAACCCCTTGGGGAAAGAGGTAGAAATAATTTTCTGGGCATGCCCCAAAGCCAGACAGGCTGTGCCATGTGTGTCCAAGCAGGGGTACTCACATGTTCATTGACATTAGAGGTGCTCTGGCAATGGGGCTGGACTCAGGTCTGGTGTTGGGTCTGAAATAGCAATGTGGCTGACCTGAAACGATGTAGGAGTTGGTTTTAGCAAAACATGTACAGTTTTTGAGTGCTTTTCTACCCTCATTTTTTTTTAACGAGGCTAAGAAAGTCAGAAAATCTGGAAGTGTTTGAGAGTATTGCTAATAAAAATTGTTTTAAGAAGCTTATGACTAAATGCAAAAGCAATTAATAGCAGGAATGTGTGTTGGGTCCTCTAAGCAAAGCCTAAAATCGTCAAATGTAGTGGTACTTAAAACATTAAAGCCAGCTTTCTCTTTTTTTTACTTTAACCTTTCAACAAGGTTTTACATAGTCCACTACTGTCATGTTCGTTGGATGCCTTTTAATGCTGTGTATGCGAGGTATTGGGGAGGTACAGGCAGTCTATACTTTGATATTCCGTTAATAATGTTGAGAAAGTAGTTTGCTTATCTAATGACAGCAAACTGCTACTTTAGCAGCATTTAAGTGACAGGGTCATCCCCGCTCGGTTAGGGGGTGAGCAGTCAGCCTATCTGCAGTTGTCTCCGTACTCGAGGAGGTCCTTTCACGGATCTACCTGCGTTGGGATTGATGTTCCTGGGTTGTGCAATGAGCTCTGTGGCATGGCTGGGTGTTAGCTGGGATGGTGTCTCCTTCAACAGAAAGCATTAGGAAAGAATAATTACCCTGTACACGGTGAGGGAGTAATGACTAGTAAGCAAAAGTTATAAATAGAAGACATCCTGGCTGCAAGCGAGTAGTGAAAATCCATCTGCATATTTAGCGATACAGCATTATGTTCAGGAAAGATGAAACATCTTCTCTTGCTGGCTTTTTGCCCTAAACCACACTGTTTATGTGGGCTTTCTGCCATGCTGCACTCCAGCTTCACAACCATTGCAGGTGCTTCCAGCAGCTTGGAGACCTCCATTGCATTCCTGCAAAAACATCAAGGAAAACAACTTCAGTTTTGCGGGAGAACTGACCCGCAGCTTCAGTGGTCAGACAAAAGACCTGAACACTTTTTGACTTAAAAGTGCCAGTGCAGGTGTCCCGTGCTCACCCAGGCTGTTCCTCCGTGGTGGCTTCTGCCTGCATTGGGGGACTCTCCTTGAGAAGAAAGCCCTGTGTCAGGATCTCAACAGTGGGGGTTTGGGGTGTGGTGTTTTTTTTGGTTTTTTGTTGTTGTTTTTTTTTTTTTAAGAAAACTGATGTTTTCCAGTGGGAAAGCATACTTCTGTTTCCCTCCATAATGTCTTCCTTTAAAAATCAAAACAGAAGCAAAATGAAATGTGTTTTGATGGGCGGGGGAAGTACTGGCTGACTGTATGCATGCTGTTTTTGGTTTAACTCATGGAAGATGGGCTTCTGGGAGTCTCGTTAGAAGCCCTGTGCATCATTGGAGACTCCCTGGTAGAAGTGGATGGCAGACCCTGAGCACCCGTTCAGGGTGAAGGCAACTGATAGATGAAACCAAGAGGGAACACTCTTGGGTCCTTTCCTCAAGGAGGAGGGAAGAGCAATGGGTGGAGGCTTCTTCAAGACATACTCAAACTCTTTCTGAGAAAAAGAGGCAAGACTTTACTTCAGATTGAGTAGTTAGGGGGTGCTATTTTTGCTGGGTGCTATTTCTTTTGAATTTTCTTGGCATATTTAAGAACTAAAAATGTAAAAAGCTTCAAATTTACACTTGTTCTTTTTCTTCAACATTTCCCATTCTTCATTTTCCCAGGGTTAAAATTAAGAAAGAAATATTAATAGCGAGGAACATTAAAAAAAACCAAAACAGCATTAGATTTTTCCATGTAGAAAACCACAGAAAATTCTCTTTAACACCCCCTTGCTTTCCAAGATACGATTGCAAAAAACTACTCAGCATTTCTTCGTGCACCCCCTCCACTCCACCTCCCCCCCCCCCCCCCCCCCCCCCCCCCCCCCCGCAAAGATCACCCTTTCCACAATATCACTGTATTTAGGAATAGCATAGGATCTTCTCATTGCATTAAATGTTTGCTGATGGGTCTTGGAAATGAGATGTTTGTTTAACTATACTACACTTCCTTCATTTGCTAATTGCTTGGTTTTTTTCCTGTATGACTGAAGATCTAGGTTTTAAATAGTTGGTAAATACACGCATGCACGTGCACGCACACACAGGCACTAGCATGCCAATCTGCTTTCTACACGCTTGCCTTTTTAATGCTTTTTTTGTTGTTGTTTGAAAAATCATGTAAGCATAATAGGGATAATTAGCTTTGACTATGAGCAAATCTGGCAATAAAACACATTAGCTACAGCTTTAAATCAACATCTCAGTCTGTAGCCTTGACTTAACTCATAGTCCCGGTAAAATCTAATTAAAACTGAAATGATCATCTAGGCATTTGATTTTAATTGCATGTGCGTGTGAGCGTGTATGTGTAAGTTTGGTTATTTGGCCTGTACAGCTGATTTTCTTGAAGCAGCTGAATTTGCTGAGAGCTGCTTTGACCCTTATGCTATAATCACAGGGAAAGACACAAAAACTTAACAGACACATGGCTATTAAGTTCAAAGCCTGCTAATGGTGTTTTGAAAAAATACTCCTATAGGTAGCACATCTGAGTTGCATTACTAGATGCCTAAGAATATTAGTTATGCATTGGCTTAGACTTGCAGAAATCAGGAGTATATTTTTAAGCCTGCATTCCTAGAGCAAGAAAAATATGCCGAAATTCAAGCTGAAATGTATAATAATGGAGCCTCAGCTTTCTACCCTTAAAAGAGCAGCTCTGGGTTGACTTCAGCCATGAAAAGACATTTCTCATGCAGACTACATCTGTTCACGTGGGGAATTTGCAGAGAATTACGAATGCATGTTAAATTCACACTCTGACTTACTCAGCACTAATTTCACCTTGTAGACCAGTCCTCTGTCTCAGTAAAAGCCGATAGGGGTCAGGCACTGGACCCCCTTATGCCATTTGGAAAGCCTTGCTGGGCGTCTGTTGGTACCCCCATGTACCTGATGCCTTTGGAAGCATAACCTTAGGTGCTTGCCTCCTGTAAATGTGTGTGTGCTGCCGCTGATTTATTCTGACTGAGAATGTGACCGCAGGTCTCTAATAATAAACACCAAGAGAACAAATAAAAACAGTGCAAGATGTCTCGTGTACTTTCAGAAGAACAAAGTCTTAACACTTCTCATGCAAGCCCTTTTGTGATCAGGGGACATCTTTGGGAGTCTAATGCATCCTTGGGAACCTTGGGAATCTCCTGGGGTGTTTCTGGACACCCCGAAAACAGCGTAGGCTTACACAGCCCCCATGCTTGGGATTTATGCAAAACACAGCTTAAAACTGAAAGCAAGGACATAGCTACTTTGGGGGGACATCATGGGATTTAAGCGAGGCTGATGCTGATGAGCATTATTCCCATTTTATTTCCCAGTGCCACCCAAAATAAAGCAGAAGGAGCTAGGAAATGTTCATGTGTTTGGAAAAAGCAATGATGCAGTATTTTAATGTGTGGTATCTACAACTGGCTGGGTGCACCCTGAGTTGTACAAGGTGTTGGAGTTGAGGCAGTTCTGCAAAATGCAAAAAAAACCCCCCTGATTTAAATGGCCACAGTGATTGAGTATGGGTTTGAACTCAGACCAACTGAAAGGTACACCTCTGATGTTTTTGCAGATTCTGAATGATAGTTTATAGGAGTGTAGCAACTGTTCTGCTGTCAGCAATGGCTTCAGATGGAGTGTGGCAGAGTATTTGGTAAAGGGAAGAGCTCTGGGCTCTGCTCCCTGCTACATGGAGGTTGTGCTGCAGTAACAAACCTGACACCAAATGCAAGGTGGCTTTTATTTGGTGTGGTGTAGTTTTTTTTGTTTTTTATTCATATGAGGTGCTCGGTACCGGCTGCAGTTGTTTTTGCATTCAGAGCTGCTGCACCGTCTGCCTCATGCTTGTTCGGAAATGCCAATCCCTGTCCCCTTGCTGCCAGGCTGAGTGGCCTTGTTGAGCTTGTAATGTCATTTTACAAATTTATCAGACATCAGTAGTATGTTGCCCTTCCTAGCTGAGGGTGTTTGGGCTTTCACATCTTGCTGATTTCAGGGCGACCTCCAATCAAGATGATTCAGCTTTAGGTCTGCTGGTGGATGCGAGGCCACGCCATTGACTAATTTGGCCAAGCAGATGGGGTTGGCATGTTGCTCCAAGACATAGTGTTGAGCTTAGACTGTGGTCCTCACTTTGCTTGACCAAGGGTAGGTAAGGAAGTTCAGCTTAAATTAAGGGATGCGATAAGGCTGGGTATGGGGTATGCCAATCTGAACCCTGGAGCTGGTCTATGGTGCTGCAGAATAGGTGTTCTAAGAAGATGGGCGTTGACGGGCATGGGGAGAGTTAGCTTTTAGAGTTAATTTACCAGAGCAAACCGTTTGGAGCATTTCAGCTGATGGTGCGCAGCGTTCCCCCAAGAAACAGTAACTCCTTGCCTAAAGCCAGCTTCACTGCGAATGCTAATGATTAATGCCTGGAGATCCCAGTGGTCTTGGAAGCAATATAGTTAAGTAAAAGGCAATGGGTTGGATAAAAGGTCTTAAATCAGACTAATGTTGGCAAATGTCACTTGAAAGAGAGGGATTTTGGAGGGGGAAAAAAAAAGAAAAATGGAGAGTAATTTAAGAATAAATTCAAAGGAAGGAAACCAGACATCCCCACAAACTAATAAAATCTCTGCAAATGAGAAAATGAGCCTGCTCAGATTGAAATTTAATCACAGAAAGGATTTTATTGTAACAAGGAGAATTACAATTACCATTCAAAAAAGGAGAGTTTTTTCTGCCTCTCAGCTGGCACGCGGCTGCTGGAGCCCGGTGCTGAGCAGGAGGGACTATGTTGGGGAGGGAAGGGCGGGCCACAGCAGTTGTCCTACCAGTAATTAATATAGTCTCTGCCAAAAACTAAACCAGATTCATTTAGAGAGGCAGTTGTGAACATTTCATGTGCAAGTACGATGAAAGCCTTGCTCTAGCAGCAAGCATCTGTCTTCCCCAGTGGCGCAGTGCTGCCCGGGGATGCTCCCTGTGGGGTCTTCATGGCGCTCCTCTACCCGAGCTCATACCAAGGCATAGCTTGGGGGAGGACTTTGGGGCATTGGAAACCCTTCTGGGGTTGTGCCACAACTGTAGTTATACTTCAGAGTCATATAAGGCCACCCAGAAGGTCAATAAAAGCCAAAATGAACTGAAATATAAATATAGAAGTATTTCACTGGCCAATAAAAGAGTACAAGTGCGCACACCTTGCATTTCGTTTTGGAAATTAGTGGGTATTGGTATTTTTGTTCCAAGAAAAAAGTCAGAGGAGAAATGATAAAAATCCCACCTGTTGGCTGTAGTTCAGCAGTACGAATCCTTTCAGGAGCAGGCTGACCATGCAGTTGGACTTTTAGCTTTATTTAGAAACAATTACAGCCGCCTCAGAGCTCAAAATACGTCCATAGCTTCTCTTTAACGAGTCAATATTTTCTCTGCTTTTCCCCTGCTGAATAGGTTGTTGTTTCCTTCCTTATTTTTGTTACAGATGCAATTCAAGCTGAGTTGGTTTGATTGATATGTTCTGTTTCTTTTCTCTATTTATGGTATCGAGCTCCCGGAGTCTCCACTGACTTCATTAGAGTATTTTGGAAAATAAGTATCCTCAGCATTATTTTCTCTGCCTGTCCTAGTGAGGGGAAAAAAAAAGTACAATAGAAAAGCACATTGAAGCATACTTTAAAAGAAAAAAAAAACACAGGTAGTTTGTGCATACAGTGGAGTGGGGAATGATACCGACAGCATTTAACAAGTTCCCTTTTTAGTACTCTATCAACTGCAAGGTTTTTAAAAGAAATTAAGATTAACATAATATTTGACAGCTTTTACCACATTTAAAATTGTTGCTGAAGTGCTTGGTGGGCAAAACTCACATTCTGCTTCCTTAATTTGGTTTCTTCATAATTATTTTACATCCACTTCTCTTCTGCTGAATTTTAGAAACGTTCTCTTCATCTCGAATGCTCTCGTGACTGATCTTGTCAGGGGAGGGGATGCATTTCAAATGGTAGGGAGTGAGCATTAGCGTGCAGCTGTGCCAGCCACCCGACATGGGGTGAGATAGGAAATAAATTATGATCATCACTGTCAAAATACACGCGGTCCTGTGTCGATGGGTGCTCCGAGTCGTTCTCTGAATGCAGTGGGTTACCAGTGGGCTGCCAGTGGGTTGTTTGAAGAAGGTCCCATTCACCTTTAAAAAGAAGAGTTTAATGGGAATATATGCCTTTGCATCAGCACTGGCAGAGTTAATAAGATAAGGTTTAAAAAAAAAAAATAAAACTCTCTATTTGGCCAGAATATGCAGTGTAGACACAGCCTGTGCTACGTCTCCGACTCTCTGTGCCAGCAGAGGCATTTGGCTAGTGGGAATTAAGCAAAGAATTGTGCAAACATTGGGGAGAGTCACTGAAATTATTCAGCAGTCATTTTTTTGCTACTTTAGGATTAATTTGTAAATTTGCTCTTGACAATCATTTGTAAAATAACCATAACCCTGAAATATTTCAGGTCACAGCGAGATAGTGGTTTAAACACGTTGAGCCTGGTAAAATGAAGTCAATCAGAATAGAAATATGACTTCTGTAGTATTTTACGTTGTTTTGAAAAGGATGGTTTCAGTGAATTAAAAAAGAGAAGTGAGTCCCTGAGCTTTTATATTTGCGTCTAGTGCTGTTGCAGTCAGTGAGCTGTACTTCTAGGAACTCTCTGAGAACATAAATACTTGATTTTTTTGTTTTTTCTTTAATATTTGGAAATACTGTCTTTTTTTAATTATCTCAACTATTAAACAAAGAGCAGTGAAACATGCTTTTATACTGTGTATTTTTACAGCAGAGTATTTAAACCAGACCGTTGAATAATTTCATGCTGCATTAAGTTCAGTAAGATCTTTTCGTATGCATCATTTTTAGTGCTTCCTATATCTTCGGCCATAAGCTTTTTAATTACCATGTGAAGAAATGTAAAATGAAATTTAATAAGAAATAATTTTTTGGTCATTTGGCTTCATCTGATGCAGTGTTTTTCAGATGATGGAGTTGACGTCGGTTGCGTGTTTTGTTTGGAAATCACTGGATCGCCTTTAGAGTAGCCCTGCCCATCGCTCACCAAAGGCTTCAAAAGCGGCTGCTGTGTGAAGAGGAGAGGTTTTATTAGGGCAGAAAGTTCAGCCTCTGGAACCAGAAGAGTGCTTGTAATTCCAGCGCTCGTAGCGATTTGTTAAATCTCTAGGATTTGGGAACGAACACCTTAACGGCACGAGGAGTGCATGGGATTGGGGTTGACTTGCCCACCCTGTCCTCGGTCTGGGGCTCGTGCCTCTAGCCCAGGCTGGGTTTCCTCTGCAGTGGGCAATGTTTTCCTCATCCCGTGATGATTTTTGACTTTCAAAGACCTTTTCATCTGGTGTTTTTGACCAGGCATTGTGGTATCAAAATTACGGGCTTTGTCTAACAAAGTTTTCCTCAAGCCCAGTGTGGTTGGGTTTTGAGGAATCAGTGTTTTCAGCAAAGGAAAAAGAAAATGTTTTGTCAAAAAAGATTCCTGTCTTGGTCTAATTTAGAGCTGCAGGCTTAAGCTGGGCAGTCCTGGGACACTTTTCTTGGAGGTGTTTTTTAGATTAAACCCTTACATAAATACTTAGAGTTACATTTCTAATGCTGACATTCCTGCAGCCTTTATGAATACAAATAATGTGCTCATAAATTCAACAAAAGGGAAACAAAAGAATAAAAGCCAATGAGCCTGTCATATGTCTTGGAGAGAAAAAGGAAAATAAGAGGTGAACTGAAGACCCGGTTTTCCTCCAGCTCTGAGCTGCATTTCTCCTTATGCCCATTTCCACAGCTCTCCCGGCACCCTTGAGTGAAAGCCCCTTCCCCAGGAGCTGCTGTGTAAAGGGCAAAGGAGAGATGCCCTGAGGTTTACCTACATGTGTGTTAATGGAGGATTAGGGCTCTGACTTGGTATTTTGCCATCAAATAGTTTCCACACCATTTTAAAGACTTCTAACTTGATAGTTATCCACTTTTAAATTATTTTTTTAATGTATCCATTTTTAACTGGTAATAATTTGAATGATTATGCATTTTTGTTAATTTATCCCATTTTTAAAATCAGCCCAACAATATTGAGATTTACATGTGTATCACTGATAAACACTACCTGTTTAGTAACCCAAGCTGTTGTTATATCTGGAAAGCCTTTTCTTTTTATGAATTTTGGTGTTGCAGATCAAGTGTACTCTTGGGATCCAAATTTAACTTGGATCTTGAATTTGCAAAGCCTTATTGTGGCCCCTGATCCTGCAGATGGTCTGACATGTCCTAGGAATTCATCTGTGAGGACGGGTCCTTTTCAAAGTCAAAGGTACCGTGTAGGTGAGCAAGCCTCACCAGGTCTATCAGTGTTCCTTGGGAACGGACCTAAGGTTTTGCAGATTGTCACAGTTCTGAAGATGCACGCAGGCAGCTCCACTGTTGCCTTATTGTATTTTTAATTGGATGATAGCAAAGGGCTCTCAATTTAGCAATGCATTTGCTAACTGCTGAGTGTTGTGGCTGAATTGGTGAAGAAATCAAATCTGAAAGAGCTAGATCTTCCCGAGGCTGAAACTGACGCTGGTTTGGTGTTAAATCCAGATCTGAGTTGCTGAGCCTGGAAAAATGAAATGAAAACTAGGATATTCTCATTGCTTTACGTTTTCTTTGGGATCTGTGAAAGCATTTTGTCAGACACACTGACCGAAAGACTTGTGGGCTGCAGGGAGTACATGTGTGTGTTTTAGCCCTCTCTGTGCTCTGGGACTTAACCCAATCCTAGAGGGCTATAGGTGCTGCTCTGGTACCATCCCCTTCTTATCCTCAAATGCATATTAGAGAGGAACTTGTGGCACCAGTCATGGTTTGTCTTCTATGCTGAACATTAAAAACACAGGGAAGAAAGCCCAACTGGGTGAAACTTGGACGCTTCAGCTTGGTGGTCATCACCTGTAGTGTGGGAAAGGAGAACTGAACCGTGATCGTGGCTGTGGGACTGGAGGCAGGTTACCCAGTGCATTTGTTTTGGGTTTCAGAGCTTCCCTTTTCCATGCTTCCCTTTTCCATGGCTCAAAGGTCCACAGACTCTGTATGCGCCCCAGGAATGTAAATCTCTGCCACTGGCTTTGTCTCTAGGTAATTAATGCAATGATTGGTTATAGACTTGTTGGGGATGGACAGATGTTGTTTTATTCCCTTTTAGTGTTGTTGTTTTTTTTTTTAATTCCAGTTCAAGTAGGTGGAATATTCCTCATTTTCCTTTATTATAAGGTAAACAAAATTACCATGATATATCTTCTCCAATTTCTGTTAGGACCATGCTTTGAAACTATAACCTATTTTTAGCTGAAAATCCTTAGAGAAAGTCTACGAAGCCAGAAAATGCTTTAGTGAGAAACTGATATGTTCAAATAAACCTTACAGAGATAGTGCTCACCCAGCAGATGAAAATATTAAGTCTGGGGATTGTTAGGCAGAAGAGTATCTCTGAATCTCGCTTTTCTTTCTATCTAAGGTAACCTGATTATCACTGTAATGTCTTTTGCCCTGTCAGTTTGAAAAGACAGTATCATCTGTCATTCTGTAGGGAAAAACAACCCCCCCCAAATAATCATAGGCGAAAGCAAATATTCCTTATTTGAGCTTTAGTTTAAAAATGAGAGTAATATTCATATAGCCAGAAGCGGATTTCCTTTTATATATATATATATATATATAAAAATAAAAAAGGCACTGCTTTTTTAAAGAAAATACATGGGCACAAGGTTTATGCTCTGTGTGGTTTCTGCAGGAGATATCTGGGCTGTTGGGCCATTACCTATTAAATGCTTTATCTTCTTAGCAGATACCTTCTGCAGAGGGGCACTGGCACACCACCTGAGTGTGTCTAAGCATGTGTGTGCCAGCACACGCATTTATCTTCCAGAAGTGGACTTTAACCATGTGTAGGACTAAACCATTGAAGAGCACTCGGGAAATCTGAGATATTTTGCTCCACCAGCTAAGATGCCTATGAAAATAAAATTTTGTTGGGTTAGATAATAGATGAGAGGAATCCAATTATTTTTGGTTTGTCGGTCTATCCTGAGGAAACTACCAATAAGTCTATATGATGTGATAACTTATTTAGCAGAGAACCCATTGAACGGGTTAGGTTAACTAGGTATTTCTATCCTCAAGACAACCAAAATCAGCACTGAGTGCCTCTCCCATAACCAAAGGGTGCATTAACTGGACAGCAGGTCCACGCATATGCGCAGATTATTGTCCTCCGTGAGCATCCAGCCAGTGCCAGGTCTCTCCTGACCCTCCTGTCCTGAGCATCCCTGAGTGCTGGATGCAGTTTTGAGTCTGGCGAGGTGTGGGGTTCTGGCTGTGCTGAGCAGCCCCCGTGGGGACGAGGATGCCCAATTTGGGACCACGGGTTTTTGGCCGGTGTCGGTACAGCTGCTGCCCTTGCTGGCGGGGAGGGAGGACACCTGCGTGCCCCTCTGAATGAAGGCAGCCTTCACTTTGGGAGAGATGCCGCCGAGGTTACCACAACAGCGCTGCCCCGTGCGGAAGCGCGAAGAAAAGGCTGATGCTTTCTGCCATGCATGCTCGGTCGCATACTAAGGAAGCGACGATGGGGGAATAATAAAAGGCACTGGCTCGTCGGCCGGCTTCGCCGCTATTCAGAGCTGGCCCGAATTAGTAAGGCTGGTGTAATCCATTCCTCACACCACAGTAACACTGTAATGTTTCAAATGCAGAAGGGGAAATCCTGGCCCTGTTACATTTGTGGGAGCTTTTTCCAGTGAGATCAGTGGAGTTTTCATCTCTTATGTTTAGTGTTTTGTAGAAGAGTATTTCCTCAGCATCTGAAACTGATTTTGTTGAAGGAAGAGAGTAGGGTTTTGTTTGTTTGTTTAACTATGCATGGTAAAATAAATCGTGATTTTACAGTCAGGAGCAAAATTGGGATGGCTTCTTCTTGGTCTTCTGCAGCGGTTACAGCTGTGTAAACTCCTCTGGGCGATGCCTGTCAGAGGGAGGTGAAACACCTGGGAAAGGCTTTGAAAATCAGAGAGGGCTCCCCTCTGCTCTCTACTGCTGTCGTTTTGTACCAGCTGGAGGAGCCGCCTCCTGTCAGCACAGTTTCACTGGCAAAACCCTGCTGATGTCCAGAAGGGATTTGAATGGCAGCTCCTATGGCCACATTGAGCCCAGATGGTTTCAGCTCTCTGCTCTTCTGCATTGGCCATAAATTCACCCTTGCAGTCTCTGGGCACGCAGGTGAAATCTTCCAGCTGTGGCTGTCACTTGCTAATGCTGTCTGAATCTGCTTTAGCCTGTTGATGGAGGGACACTTCCCATTAGATGTTTATAAATAAGAATTTAGCGCGAGTGATGTCTAGTGATTTCCTAGTAATTTCCTCAAATGCTTAATAATAGATGTGTCCCTAAATATCTTCTCTGTCTCAGCCTTAAGACTTTTAAGCTGTTACAACTGCTTCAGGATAAGAGAATGGTGTGTATAAAAGTGCGTGTGGGGTTTGGTGTTTTTGTTTGTTTGTTTTAAATAAGAAAAAAATTATATATGTTTGCCTTGTGCTTTGTCCCATGTATTTTTCCACCCAACGCAACTGGACAGGCAAGTAAACCACTAGACCTCTGAGACAGACCTTTTTAGGTGTAATCTGTTTTTCAAGCTATGCCCGCTCTTTCTTTGCGTCACCTCAACAGAGCCAAAGCATACAGAGAGCAATAATAATCATAATTAAACAAAATCTAACTTACAGGAGCTTAAAAACCAAAGGATACAGTTCCCCAGGGGACAAGGGATTATAACTAGTTCTGTTTCGGCTTGGTAGTCAGTGTTGCTGGAGGTATCTGTAGGCTACAGATAATAATGTCACAAATTTTGCTGGCAGGTGTTGGTCTCTCAAGACAGAAAGCAAGCTCTCTTGGCCCGTCTTTGAGACTCTGTAGTCTGGAAAATGGCTTTCAGCAACACTCTGGACGAGCTTTCCCTCTTCATTCAAGCCTGAGCTTCCTGTTAAACCACCTGCCTAAATGTCTGGATGACTTACTTGAGGGAATAAAATAGTAGGGAAAAAAAATTAAAAAATAAAATTAAAAAAAAAAATTGTTTGACCTGACTGTATTTTTTACTTTACTTATCCATATAGCAATTCCGTAGGATGTTTCAATGAATTAATTCTTCTGTTGTAATGGCATGCACGAACGTGTGAAAGTGCTCACCAATTTGTAATGACATGCACCAGTTATATCTATTTTCTGAAAGGAATTCTTCCTACTTGGGAGATTTTCTTGCCCTCTGGTTCCTACCCCAAGTCCACAGGATTTGGGAGTTGGCTATCCTTTGTGTCTGCTCTGAGGTGGACTCATTCCCGGACTAAATGTGATGTGTTATTTCTGGCCTCAGTTTGTTTAAAGGGAAAAAAAAAAAGTTGTCTTTCCCAACATCATGGCACTTTAGCCAAATATTTACAATGTAATTTGTAATGAATTATAGATGAATTGACAATGTGGCATAAATTTAATATTAAAAAATATCCTATCATGTCACACTACCTTCATTTTCTTCTTTATTTCCAAGGCCTAGGCGGACTGGTAAGATTGGCAGATGCAGAGTGTGAAAGAGGTAGTTTTTGATTCAATGGATACAACTTGAATTCCTTCATGAAAAACGGTCTTCCTCATTTTAAGCTGTCAAAACAGCATTTGGTGGAGGCTGCAGTTAGCACAAGTGCTGTGTGATACGGAGAGCAGCTTGAGTATTCAACTCACAGTCATTTGGGCTATGTCTTTTCCCTGGACTGCCTGTGGGGCTTCAACCAAGGATCACCTCCATCCTTCCTCCCCTCTAGTCTTGCACCAACGAGATGGCCAACTTAGGTTGGATGGGACCGCAGGAGGTCATCTGGTTCAACCCCAGGCTAAAGCAGAGCCAATGCGGACATCGTGTAGAATCATAGAATGGTTTGGGTTGGAAAGGACCTTAAAGATCACCTAGTTCCAACCCCCCTGCCATGGGCAGGGACACCTTCCACTCGACCAGGTTGCTCAAAACCCCATCCACCTGGCCTTGAACACTTCCAGGGATGGGGCATCCACAACTTCTCTGGGCAACCTGTTCCAGTGCCTCACCACCCTCATAGTGAAGAATTTCTTCCTTATATCCAATCTAAATCTACCCTCTTTCAATTTAAAGCCATTACCCCTTGTCCTGTCACTATGCTCCCTTGTAAAAAGTCCCTCTCCAGCTTTCTTCAGGCCCCCTTCAGGTACTGGAAGGCTGCTGTAAGGTCTCCCGGAGCCTATTCTTCTCCAGGCTGAACAACCCTAACTCTCTTAGCCTGTCCTCATAGGAGAGGTGCTCCAGCCCTCTGATCATCTTTGTGGCCGTCCTCTGGACTCGCTTCAACAGGTCCATGTCCTTCTTATGTTGGGGGCCCCAGAGCTGGATGCAGTACTCCAGGTGGGGTCTCATGAGAGCAGAGTAGAGGGGGAGAATCATCTCCCTCGACCTGCTGGTCACACTTCTTTTGATGCAGCCCAGGATACGGTTGGCTTTCTGGGCTGCAGGCGCACATTGCCAGGTCATGTTGAGCTTCTCATCAACCAGCACCCCCATGTCCTTCTCCGCAGGGCTGCTCTCAATCCATTCTCCACCCAGCCTGTAGTTGTGCTTGGGCTTGCCCTGACCCATGTGCAGGACCTTGCAGTTGGCCTTGTTGAACTTCATGAGGTTCGCACGGGCCCACCTCTCCAGCCTGTCAAGGTCCCTCTGGATGGTATCCCTTCCCTCCAGCGTGTCGACCACACCACACAGCTTGGTGTCATTGGCAAACTTGCTGAGGGTGCGCTCAATTCCACATTGAGTTGCTCAGAGTCCTGCTGATCACGGGGTAACTGTGATGAAGGCAGACCTGGGGATGTGTCCAGGTCAAAATGACTCTTCAGAAACCATAACATGAACATTATTACTACGTTGTGCTGGGTAGTTTCCTGATAAAAATTAGTCTGGTTTTTACGGTCTGTCATAACTGATTGATGGCTTTAGGGTTGTTGGCCAAGCCATGCAGTGGGGACCATTGGGTTGGATCCAGACCATGCATTGGTGGTGTTAATAAGCAAAGGCACATCACCAACTCCAACACAGCTCACCAAGGGCATGCTTAGGTAGTGAAACATTTACAGTGTCTATTTGTGCAATTAAAAACTAGCTGAAGACAGAAATCCTGTACTGCTAACTCCAGTCTTTGCTGTAATATCCCAGTGATCCGTATCGGGCTTTCCTAACAGCCTGCAATGACGAACTGCTGATCCTGTCCTTTCTAAACTCTCCATAGTTAGGTCTTGTGTTTACCTAAACAATTCAGCTTCTTTTTAATGTATTGTAAGCATAATCATTAGCTCCTGTGCTTTGCTAAGGAAAACGGAGTAAAGCAGAGTGTTTTCTTTTCTGCTTTGTTTTTTTAATACAATTAAGTCCAGCTTGGGTGAAAGGCTGAATCTGAGGGTCAGACTTTTCCCAAGGAAACGGGAAGGTCAGAAACTCTGAATATTGATACTTTTTTTTGTGATGCAAGTTCAGAACTGACATGATTTGCAAGATATGGAAGCTGTCGGGATTTTTGCTGTGTACTTCAGGAGCAGGAAAAGGAAGATCTTTTTAAGGGATGCTGGGCTAACTTTGACTTTGCCTGCAAGACTGCATTGTAAGAGGCTGTTGTGGAGTGGAGCTGTCCTGGTAATGCTCCAGATTAGAGTATACCTCAGTGTTTCCAAGTCCATTTTCTCTCCGTGAACAACACTGGATTGATTAACTCATTCCCATAATTAATCAAAACCATGTTTTGCTGGCATAGTTGCTGAGATGAATTCCGGTGTGACATTTCCACAGATCCTACTAAGTTATCTCAGAAGGGTAAAGCTCATTTTATTGCCCATTTTGTTACCACTGCAAGTGTCTTAATCTTACTATCTTGTGTCATCCACAAGATTTGCTTTCTGCTCTCTGATAGCAGGGAATCCCAAAAGTTCACATTTTTTATGTTGTTTATGTTAGGTACAGTCATTCTTGACCTTAAATTTCCATGCCTGTCTGAACTGTGTGCCTTGATAGTTTTTAACCTGGGGAAGGTAACTTAGAACAAGTCTACTGTCAGATGGCTTTGAGGTGATGCTCCAGATCAACATCAAGTACCAGTTAGATGTAATAGATATTGATGATTCAAAGGAATCTGCCAGCACAGACCTTTTTGCTGCTGTTAATGCCAGAGGAGCTCTGTGCATGACTTTGTGGGACTCTTGGTGACTTCCAGGCAATTTCTGTTAGAGAGTAAATAGATTACGCTGCCTGCAATGAGATGCTAAATGTTCTGTTTATAAGGAACCAAAATGTTAGGTTAACGGAGAGAGTGCTGTAGAGATGTTCAGGATGGTCAAGAAAATGGAGAAATAAGAGAGGAGGGAAGAAAGAAATGACAAACAGATGCAGACTTAAAACTTTATTTTATTTTCTCTGTACAGTTTTTAGAGGTCTTGACAGACGTGCGTGCAACCATGAAATCGGCAGACAGGCAGCTTTGAACTGTGCAGTGGATGCGCAAAGAATATTGATTCATCCAAGCTTTCACTAACCTTGGTAATAAAATACTTCAGAGTCCAGAATTTCGAATGGACAAATTGTTCTTCAACCTTTTCTGCAATGTATTAATCACAAACTGGCTTTTCTTCAACTAAAGGCATCAGGACTTCTCTTTCCAGCAACTTTTTATTAAAGAGATACGAATGTAGTAGAAATCTTCCTTCGTTGTGGCCAAGCTTGAGGTCCTTTCTATGCCCCTGTTCTGTCTAGTGCTGTTTATCTGGTTATCTGGAGTCCTTGAAGGGTGATTCTTAGAAAAAAAGAACAAAGAGTCTGGAGCACTAATGTAACTTGTTGCTATCCTCTCCGTAATAGGAGCTATTATGTGACTTTGCTATCATTTAGATTAATTTTTTTTTTAATATATAGAGAAGAAAGAATTGTTTTCATTAATGTCTCCCAAGAAGAGACGAGCATCATCACGGGACTTTTTTGTAAGGTTCGTTCATACTCTGGCATAGCGGGACAGATACAGTGAGAAAGCAGTTTTTTCCTGAAGCGGTGTAGGAATTCCCCTCTTCCAGGTTTTAGTCTGGTATCCAATGGTTTCTCATGCAAGGTGTGCTCTCAGTTTTAGATCCAACGGTGCAAAAAGAGGTAACTGAGTAGACTTGTTTAGGTCAAAAATGTTCTACAGTTCCACACAGCTTTTCATCACCGATTGAAGGAATTGTGTTTTTTACAGCAGAAACACACATAAACTATGATTTGTTCTGTTTCTCTGCTTCAAATGAGTAATTGGTAAGTGCTTCGAGTAAACTTTTAGATGGTTGCCAGCTCTGTGATAGGAGGTTTTATCCAGGGCACCAGGATGTATTTCAGTGTCAGAAAGGGATTGGGAAGAGGGAGCGAATGCAGTGTTGGTTAACATGATACATTGCAAAAGGTCTTGCAGGAAGGTTGTTTCTCCTGCCACTGCCACCAATGGTACTTACCAAGTCATGCATCTCTCTCGGAGGACTTCTTTTGGGGTGGTTGCTGTGCCACGCCTGCGGCACTCTGTTGAGTTTCTTTCCTCCTGGGGTTGAATTTGGATAGAGAAAACAAGCCTTGCTTTCTGGACAGCCTACGCACAGGAGCGTGGCTGGGTGGTGACGGTGTGTGCCTTTGCCTCTGCAGCAGAATTGTCCAAGTCTCCTCGCAGTCGTTGCGTTTTCTAAGCACTGAGCATCTCTCCTTGGATTTGCCTGCCAGATGTTTCCTATTCAAGACATATTGGTTTCCATTACCACCTTGAAAATTGACTTGAGGTGGAAATGAATATTGCAATTATATCATTTACTTTTGCATAAATTAGTGTCATTTTCTCTTAAATACCCTGCCATTTTGGAAAAGTGTAGTATATTAAAAAAAATAATAGTAGCAGTTTGAAAGCATTGTTTCTGAGTTCAGGGAAGGGCTTTTTTCATGGCTTTTACCCATGCGGCTCCCGAAGCAATGTCCTGCTGACAAAGCAGAAACCTGAATATCCTCAGAGGGTCAGGCAGCATCTGGCAGGAGCAAGGAGGGTGAGCCCCACAGCCCTTGGCCTGCCCGCGGTGGGCATCCGCAGATGCCCTTCACCTCAGTGCTCCTGTGGCTGCCCTGGGCAGGGAAGGAGAAGCGGAGGTTGAGTGGAGGGTGCAGAAAGCAAGCAGAGAGCACAGCTTTGTGGGGAGTCGTCATTCATGGGAACTTAATGCTAGTACACAGGAGTTAAATTGAACTATGTAAAATCCTTAATACAGTACTAGACGTTTTCTTTAAGAATCATGAAGCATGTAACATCCTTATGTTCTCCAAAGGGTTTATTTGGCAGCCTGTTAGCATCTCACTCTGACATGACTGAAGGGGGAATAACCAAAATAACAAGGAAGGGGAAAGAAGGCAGCATTCACCAAATTGGAATAACAACTTCGTCGCATACTACCTTTGAACCTGTGCCTCTTTTTTTTTTTCCTTTCCCTGGATGGGTAGCAGGGCTTAATGCCCTTGAAGACAACATTATGCCGGTCAAATTGTGATTGGGACTCAAGTAATTTTGCCTAAAGCTCCCAGTCGCTGCTGGATTTCAGTATGTCTGAGGATGAGCCAGTCCATGTAGTCCAAGGCAGTGTTTGCTCATTCAATTTGGTCTTCTGCAATTATCCAGATTTTAGGCCTAGAAGCATCTTCGCAGCTAACCAGGAGCAGCATGACGTTGAAAGGTAAACGTTTCCGACAATAGGAAAGGAGATCTGTGCTATAGGTAAAGATTGCTGCTTATGAAGAGACAGTAAGTAGTCAGGGTAGGAAAATAAAAGAAAAGGGGTGAACAAAGTAAAGGATTAGGGTATTCAAATAGCTGGTGGATTAACAGGGCACAGTGCATACCTTTGGGTCTTCGCTCTCTTGATTTAAAAAACAAAACAGCTTCCAGCTCATCTGTGATATTAGTTGTTACACAGATACCTTTAATCCTATAGTTTCCATTTTCAGAGCAAACAAAGATGTGTTTATTTTTTCTTATAAGCCCTTTTCCTATCCTCCATGCAGTATTTTTGAAGCTAATGATCTAGAGAGACAGAAACCAGAGGAAAGTGGGAGTAGGGTGCTAATGACAACTTGTCGAAGGCAGCTTGGAGTCACGGGCTGGGTATTCCCCCAGCAGGGGAGCATCCCTGCCTGGTCCCCATGGAGGGATGCCGAGGGCCGGCATGGTCCCTGCCCCTCCAGACAGGGACTCACTGGTGTATGGGCTACCAGAGACTGTGCGTACTTGGGGACACACATATATATATATATATATGTATATTTTTATGTCTTACTAAAGAAGTGACTATTTTGCTATCACTGTTACAATTTTCCATGTGCTTAATGGAAACGGCAAACCTATGCCTGTCCCCAGCAGGTGAGCATCTCGCCACTTCAGACTAGTCCCTCCTGGCACATTGGCCTCTCTCGTTAGCTTCTAGGTTGTGAATGTCCTGGAGTGCCTTTGGGATCCCCTCTCTTTTGTTGCATTACAGAAAACCAAGATAGAATGCAATGCCGTGAAAGCAATGCTAATATGATGAGAAGATGGTATGTGTTTTATGGAGGAATTCCAGAAAGAAGAGCGGCTGTAGGAAGCCGTGGGAACCATGGGAAACCTTTCAGTGCTTCCCCAGTCTTCCTGCTATTCTCTTTTATTTTAAATGTTTTTTCTTGCTCTCAGTTTGCTCTGTTTTGTACTGGGACAGCTTTCTCCTTCTCCCATCTTCCTAGCTTTTCCTCTCCCCTTGCCAAAAGCAGCAGCATTAGATAAGGGATTGCAGAACTGGCAGTTCCATGCAAAACATGGGGAAGGATGCCACTCCTCTCTTGTAAGCCTTTTCTGTGACATCTATGATTTTCAAAGTCTGCATCCTTTTTTTTTTTTTAACATCCCTAAAATAAATGCAAAGATTCAGTGCTTGTGTGCCTAAATATATATATGTGTGTGTGTGTGTGCATTTGTGTATGTATAAATATAAGTACACATATAATCTGCCCAGTCAAAATAGTTTCCCAACACATCTGTTGCTGAACAGATGCTCTCTGTATCGGTCGGTTTGGCTGTTGCTGGCTTTCTGTGGTTGATGTTAACATGAATATTTAAAGAGTAATGAAGATCTGATTGCTCTGGTATAATCTAATGTAATGCAGGAAAATCCCAAAGCTTTGACTTGCCTGAGGAGTGTCACCTACCCCTAAAACCACATGCAGTTGAGTTCACTCCTTTAAACGAAGGAATCAGCTATGTGACTTTGCTGGCACATGGCAGCAGATGTTAGGCTGTTTCAAGGGGGACATGTACGCAGATTAACCTCTGTCATTTGAAATGCTGCCTAGCAATGGTATGTAGGCAGTACTTATAAAAAAATCAAAACAGTACAATATTCAAAAAAGTGAAAGTGAAAAGAAATGGGTTGTAAGAGTCCTTTATACACATTAAGCATTTACTCGCCTAACTCCAGGATGTCTACTTTTAAAACCTTTAGAAAGTAATGTTTTTATACAAATAATGCAATTATCCCTTGCACTTGCATTTATAATATAGAGATACTCCAGCTGTTGTTAATTAAAAATGATTATGTGTGTGGAGAAAAGAATATCAGTAGTCCTGCAGGTGCTGGTGGCTCAGGTGTGGTTCCTTATTCATGGATCTCCAGGAGCTTCACCAGGAAGAAGAAGTACCAGTGTCCTCACCTGATGGCTCCTCTTTGCAGTGGGAAAGTGTCAGAGAAGGGAAACCGTGCCACCCTGCTCCCCAGCATGGGCCATGCTCTGTGTCCGGGGGTATCACCTGCATGCATCAAGAGTTTGTTTTCTGTAAGTGTTGCAGCCATCTTCATGGCAATAACTGCTGGGAGGCGTTAGCCTTGGATTGGGATTTGCCTCTTTTTTTAATTACTGTGTATTATATAAGGCGTGTGTGTGTGGATATATATTATATACACCTGTTGTTCCAGACAGAAATCTCACAGATTCATCACTGGAAAAACACACCCGACTGTAATCTCTGCAAATACTTAGGTTTGCAATAATAATGTTTTAGCATAATAATTAACCAGCCCATTCCCCCCAACCCAATTATTTTATACAGTGCCTCAGCTGATTTAATCAGTGCCCTTTCTAGCAAGTCTGTCCTTTTTAAAACAAATGGATTTCCAGCAGGATCAGATTTTCTTTCTGACTCTTTTATTGCTGGTTTCTTTAGAGATGATTTAATCGCTGTAAAACTGGTCTCCGTACTTGCCATTCTTGATTATATTGCTACTTAACAAGCTGTATTAAATGCGTGAAAAAATCAAATCAGAAAATTGAGCACTAGACAGTAACAAGGAAAACCTTTTTTTTTTTCTTTTCCTTCAATGCTGTTGCCACTGATGGGAAGTGTGTGTAATCAAGTTATTTTTGAATTATCTCCAAGCTGGGAGAAAAAGAAAACTTAGGATAATGGATAATTTGAAAGTAGCTACACAGAAATGCCACTAAAAATGATGGCCCATAACTTTATCTTGTATAGCTCAGTCCCTGCCTTCTCAGCTGAACTGCTTGTTTTACAGGTGCACGCAATAGGGCCTTATTCATCTGGAGCCTGCCACAGCGTGGAGGTTTAAAGGTAGTTTGAATGAAGTTAGTGCTGTGGAAGGAGACTCACCTCCTTGCTCTGATCTCGCCAAATCTTCCCCAGAAACAGCAATTCTGGTTACTGTGCAGCAGGTCTGACCCACGGTGGGCACGTGGGCTGGTGGGCAGCTGCTGGTGCAAGTTTTAGGTGGTTTCATGACCCTAAAAAGTGGTGATAAGAAAGAAGACCCGTTGCATGTGGCTACGGTAGTGTTCTCCAGGGAGGGGAGAGGGACAGCACCTGGCAGCCCTCCCGAATCACAGCACATCCCTGAGGATGGAAATTAGGTGCCTCTGAAGGCCAGAAACGAACATAGAGCTTCATCCTCATGTGGCTGAAGGCAATGGCGAAGCTGTTGGGGCTTCCTCGATAAGTGATCAGGGCTGCAGAACCACAGCCTCTTTGAACAGCAGGGTCTGAGCTGCTAAATATAAATAGTCCTGTCCTCTACCATGGTCCCTGTTTTGACCCCTTTTCTGCAAGGGGGAAAGGTGTGCAGGGGGGTCAGGTGCTCAGGGCTCGCAGGTGTGTCCCAAGGGGAAGGGATGATGTAGAAAGACCAAATCCTGCGTGCCAGGTAGGATGCAGGTACATGGGCAGAGGTGGGCAGTGCTGTGCAAAGGCATCGTTCTTCGAGCAGAAATGTGAGCGGCACCGTCGGGACGTAATAACTTGCTCACAAGGAAACTTTCTTTCTAATGACCATCATTTAATGGTTGGCTTATGCCCTTGAAGCGAGATGTCTTATATCCATAATACAGCCACGGTAATTTCATTCTAAAAGTACCCTATTTGATTAAGAACCAGCCATGAAGGCAAATATCAAATCTCCAGGTGGAAACTTGGCCTGGCAGGAGAGGATGAGAAGTTGCCATTAAGTGAGGCCAGGCCGGGGCGTCCCCTCCGACCAGGGGCACAGTGCAGCACAGCCCATTTGTCACGGCAGGAATATAAATTTGTTTTCTATTACTGACGTGTATTTGTCCTTTCCTTTATTGCAGCAAAAATTTCTTCAAAATACCTTTTTAAAAAAAAAAGGAAGTATTGAGAACATGAAAGTTTAATCTTAATTTTGTTCTAACCTTTACAAAATTGATTAAATTACTCCTGCAAGTAACACCAGCAGCCTTGCTCACCCTGAGCAACAATGGCTCAGGATGTCAAGGCACTTGTGAAATGGGTGAGCTCTCTACCTTGTGACAGTCCTTAGGGCATGAAATATGGCTGCGTTTAAACAACAAAAAAAGGTGATGCAGTGTGGTAGAGAAGCTCGGAAACGTTAAACCAGTCTTGTTGAACTGGAGGACTCTGCCACCATGGGACAGTGTGGGGGGGTTCACTCGTAAATTTTTACACTGCTATGTAAAATATCGAGATGCTTTTGTGTGATGAAGTGGCATCAAATTATCAGAGAAAGCGGAGGAAGGAAGGTGTTTTACGTCAAGAGATAAATAATTGCTTTTCTTGAAGGTTTATGGCAAAGCTATGTGCCTGGCAGCCATGCTGGTGCCCAGGACAGAGCTGTAGGCAGGAGCCTAGGATTCAGCATGCTCGTGATGGTGTTTTTATGGAGCAACCTGCACCCATGAAGCTGTGCCCTGGAGCGGTTGGGCGTGTTTTTCCGTAGAGCAGCTACAGAAAGTACGGAAATCGCCCGGCTGCTCACGGGGGCTCAGGCTGAAGGAGAGAGGAAAATGTCTTTTTGTTTCTGAACCTTTCTGCAGGAGTTGGAAGCATTTTTCATGGGCCAGGTCACCACTAAGGTGATTTGATCCAATATTTATGCCTCTACCTGGAGGATGTTTTTGCTTTTGCCAACCAATAAGCAGAGATTATTAAATTAAGGGGAGGAGGTTGAAGAGGGTAAGAATAAGGTGGTGGATTTTTGGAGTCAACTCCCTTCAGTAAACCGGTGCCTTTTAAAATAAGATAAAATATTTACATTCTGTGTTGCACCCAATCATAGGTCCTATGCATCTGCCATAGTGACTCACGGGTCCTGGGGAGCCTCCTGCAGTGCGTCTGTTTGGTGTCGCATCTGATGCATGCGGGGGGGAAGGTAAGGGGGAGGTGAGGTACTGTGTTGGGATGTTAAGTGTCATATTTATGTTTTCTGAAGCTATATAGGTGTGAAACCAGGCTAACAGTTGCTGAACTGCCCCAGGAGGACTGGCTTCTCCCTGCCTTCCTAAACTGATGTGTCCTGGTTGTATGGTCTGGTCCCAGCCTTGCATTTGTCGTCTTGGCCCTGTTTCCACCCTGGAAGAAGCCACATAATGCTTCTGGCCCCCTGTTAAACTGCTATAGTATATTTTGCTGTAATAAATTGAGGTGATGCACTAGTGCTGGAGGAGCTGATTCAGCTGGCTTTGCAGAAAAAAAAAAGAATTGGTTTTGTTGATTCTTCTATTTTCTTCTTTTTTTAAAGGAAAAATAAAATGGAAATCTCAAGGGAGAATGTGTGTTTGTTCATCAGCCTTTTTAGTTCTTCTCTGCGGTGTTTCTTTCCCCCCCACCCCCCGTAAAAGCAGGCTGCCCCAGTCTGCGAGGATGCTGACTGAGGCTGCTTCAGTAGCAAGGGGTCGAGAGGCTTGAGACAGAAATGCATGTTGCTGTTTTTAAATAAATAAAAGTAGGAGCTCTAGTTGGAAACACCTGGGAAAGAGCATTTTGTGCATTTGTAAAAAATCTTGGGCAAAACACCCTGTGAGTCAGTACCTGGGAGGAGGGCAGAGGCAGCTGTGCCGGGGATGGCCTTGGGGGACAGCTGAGGATAAGGCAGCTCCAGCTCAGGCACTGGTTTCTCAGCCCTCCTTCAAGATGCTCCATGATATTTCTTTGACTCCTTTGCTTTAGAGTCTGGCTCCACGGTTTCACTGTTTTAAGTGTTCTCCATATAAATATAAAAAGTCAAGCTCTGTGCGTGACGCTCTAGTAATTAAAAATGGGTCATTGGGAGGTTTGACAACAGCATGAACTGGTGACCCCCCCTTTTCTGTTTATCGTCATTCATCTTCACCTGCTTGCCTTCAAAATAAAGGGCTCATAGTTACCGTCTGAGCTGTTATTGCTGTTTTACTGAAACGTGCTGTGTATGGACATGCAGACATATGCAGCCGTGCTGCCGGAGGTGTAAAAATACACATATGATCACACTGCTTCTGTGCAGGGGTCACCAGCATAAAAATTGCAATGCTCAAAAGTTGGTGGTAGATGGGCAATATTTTGAAGCTCTTCATCAATGTGGTGTTCACCCAGTAAAAAGCTGCTTCGTGGTTGGCACGTGGAAACTGGCAGGCTGTAGGCTGTGATTAAAACCACATTTATATTTACGTAAAATGTCTGTGGTGTTGATGCTTGACTATTTCTTAACTTTTAAGCAGGGAAGTTAATAAATAAGTTATTCAAACAAAGGTGCAAAGTGAGGGGAGTGAGCAGAGTAGAGATTTAGAGATGGGTTTCTTCACCCTGCTGACTTGCTCTTGAGTTTTGTGTTGCAGTCGTCATGTTGTTCTGAAACGGATAAAAGTGGGACTCAGCCAGATGTGCAAAGTGGTGTTCAAACAGTTTTCCTTGTCTTGTAATTGAATGGCTATTTCCGTCAGCCATGTATAGAGGCATGTGGACGTACCCATCCAGGTCTCTCCAACAAAATGGCTTTTCAGTGGGGCACCTGCAGCGGGCACAGGGGACAGGTCTCCTTCCCCATCTCACCTGGGAAAGCCATCTCCCCATGGCTTTCCCGAGGTGAAGGAGCTGCGAGAGGGGAGCAGGAGGAGGTTGGGCTCTGCCACAGTGCTTTTGCCAAAAGCAGAAATTGGCCCCAAACGTGGGAAGACACAAAGTCCAGCTGCCTTTTCCAGGAAAGCCAGCTTGTCTGTCTGCAGTGAATGGCGGGGGCCGAATTAATCTCTAACAGGAATAGGCACAACTCATCGCTGGTATCAATCACTTATTTATGGTGGTGACAGCTTTAAGCCTGAGTTCATTTAAACACCACTCAAATTGATGACATGTTTTGAAATACAGCGAGGAACACATTCATAGAAAAAAATTCCACAGAGGATTATTAAATGCAGAGAAACAACCTGTGGATGAGGAGGTCCCTCGCCACCAGCCGCTGGGGACTGGGGGAGGATTCTGAGAAATACAGAGAGATGAATGATGGTACCTGCTCCAAACGCATCCCTGGTGGACCTTCATTGACTTCAGAGTCATCACAACAGGGCAAAGCCAGCTGCTAATTTTCACATGCCCTCTCACCGCCTTCTGTGCCGGTTTTGGAGCTGCATGTTCCCCAGACTCACCCCTACGCCCCTGAGGTTTCCCCACACAAAATCCTCATTCAGCAGGTTCCTTATCTGCTATCAAGGGAAACTTTACAGCAGCTAAAGCACTTAAGTGCCTTGTCTCAGAGACTGATGGCAATAATTAAAGCAGTGCTTTCCAGCCCTCTGCTCTTTTTCGCTGAATTGCTGGGAAGCGGGGAACGGGGTTGTGCCAGCCACAGGAACCCTGGAAATCCATGTTCAGCGATTTGGTGTGTATTATTTCTTTGGCTTGTTAGTACATCCTCACTGCTGGATGCAGGTACCTAGCTTGTGAAAACCTCCAGGTAGGGGGGAGAATTGCCTGACAATTGTAGGTTGTATTTTTTTTTCCTTCTGTGCTGAAAAAAAAGTGCATCATTATGTGATGTAATTTAATAAACATAAACCCCCTGTGTGTTGATTTATAAAATGATGGGGAAGGGTAATGGGATATTATCTTTTGGGATAAAAAAATAAATAAATAATGAACCAACTGATTTCTCCTGTGCTACGATTATGGATGAAATAGCACAAAACAGCATCCAGCTAAAAAGACAGACGCAGAGATCGTGGCTGGTAATCACAGTGGCATCAGGATGAGTTTTTCCAGAAGTGCTGTGAAATTGTGCAGTAAATTATGTTACATGAGATGTATTATTCCCTGGTTTAGTAAATAAACCTTCTGACAGGAGGCCCCAGCAAGGCAGTTGCAGATAGCTTCACTGCTGTGCCAGAGCTGGGGCTCAGTGCAATGCGGTGCAGCTCCAGCAGTTAGGGAGCGAAGTGCTCCAGGAGATGCTGCCGAGGGCTTGTGGGCTTGCGCGGCTGGTCTTGTCCTCTTTGCTGTCTTTTCCTTTTGTCACCTCTTCGGTCCGGCTCCTTTCTTCTCTCTTCCCAGTGTATTCAAAGTCTAGTTCTGTCTTATAGTCCTGCATCCCCCATTTCTGCGGGTGAGCAAGGACCTCCTGAGCACCGCATGGCTGCTGCCCCAGCTGTGTAATGCCCCATCCACAGCTCGTGGCCCATGCATGGAGGATGTCTTGCTGTCTGGTCACTTCATCTGCCCGTGGCATGGGCTGATCCCTGCTCAAAACCATACTGTACTTGCAGTGCTTGGGGCAGGCAGCATGCTTTTGCCTGAGCTGTCCTGGGCTGGAGACCAGAACTGCTGCTCCTGGCTGTGTTTGAGGCTGGATCCTAGGACTTGGCTTAATTTTTTAACCTGGGAAGTGTGGAGTAATTATTAAAGAGACTGAACTAAGGCCATCAGGGTCTGACCTCTGGATAAAAATAAGACAATTTGTTCTGAAAGTAATAATGCAATGAGAGCATCCAAAAAGTCAGCTCATGTGAAGCCCCAGAGTGCATCAGGTGGAAGCTGCTTCCTTAGCCTCCAGTGCCTGTATCCATTACCCAAATTAGCACTCAGCAGAAGAGGGGCTCTTCCCCCCCGCTGTGATCAGCAGCTCCTTGCTCCTACCAGGAGGGGATAAGCGAGCAATCATCTGTCTGAACCCGTTACGTGCTGTCGTGTGGGTAATCAGTGCTGCACATTGCCTCCCTGGCAGCAGGTGCTCTCCAGGAGCTGAGGGCTGGTATTACAATATCTTCAAGTGGTTTAATGATAGCATAAAAAATGTGATCAATATTCAGTTGACTTGAAATTTCAGTATTCAGTGTTTGATTACATGTAGCAGCTCTCTTCCTTGCAGTAGCTGTTAGCATCATTGGCCATGGCATCCTCTTGGTACAGCACTGAGATCTTGGACTGTACTTTGCTGTCCAAATCCTATGTTTGCTGAGATGCCCCCATAAGCTATGAAAATAAATGTACTGATATGTTTATTCAAAAGTTTCTTTAGTAAGGTGTTTAATAAGCACCTACCAATGTAAACAAATTGAGTTTCTTGAGTCACAGCTAGAGTTGCAACTTTTTCTCCCTTGATTATCAAGGAATATATTCTGCATGGAAGAATTCACAGCATACAGAGACATCTGGTTGCTAAATAATATAATTAAAGTAAGTACAGCATAACAGGGACCTACTCCCATGTTCCGAATGAGCAGAAAGTAGGTTTTGGGTGAGGGAAATGCATTGGCTGGTGGAGGGAAGGAAGAAGGAAAGAGCAAAGAAAAGCTATGGGGGGAAACCAGAGAGAAGGGGAACAAATGAGTGGAGGAGAGGAGCGTGCAAGAGAGAGGAGATGTGCCTCTGTGCCAGATGCTTGAGTGATACGATGCCCAGAGGCTGTTTGCTGCCAGAAGCAGATGGTGGTGGTGTAGATAGCTGGTGGTGGGGTGGTGACAATAGCAGTAGACCCAGGTGATCCCTCAAAACTGGTAGGGCACTGTCTTTTGGGGCATCTAGCTGTGTTGCTCAAAGTTTAGAGGCTCTTTTTCTCCCTCAGTGATTGTATAAAGGGCGTTTTTCTTCCTAAGCGATTGGCTTTTCCCTTTTATTGTTTTAATAATTTTGGAGAGCAGAAAGCCAACTGTCAACAAATCTGTGCAAGGTTGCTATATTTAGTTGTTGAAGACAAACTGCTCACAGGAACAGCCACGTGGAAACCAGTTAGCTGGGCTTGGCTGACCTGCTCTTTGCAAGCTACAATGTTTGAGTAGTCCACTTGGGGAGTTCCAGAAGGACTTTTCCAGTCCTTCCAGCAAAGGACCAGGGTGGAGGTAGTGGTAACCTTGAGCCATCGTCTCCCAAAGGCGCCTTTTCCCATGGGCAAAGCCCAGGCACTGCCATTGTCGAATGCTGGGGCAAGAAGGTGCCCCTCACCCGGATGAGTCCTGGTGATTGAGTGATGACAAAAATCTGCATTGATTCTTGCTCACAGAAAGATTGGGGTGAAAATCTCCTTCGATGTCTGGAACAGAAAGGTTTTTCTTAACGATTAAACTTATTGCATGCACCCACTTCTTCACTGAGAGGGTTGTCAGTCACTGGAACAGGCGCCCTTAGGAAGCCTTAGGTCATGGCACCAAGCCTGTCAGAGTTCAAGTAGCATCTGGACGATGCTATTATTCATATGCTTTATGTTTAGGTAGTCCTGCGAGGAGCAGGGAGTTGGACTCGATGATACTTATGGGTCCCTTCCAACTTGATGTATTCTGTGATTCTATGTCTCCATGCCCCTTTCCTCCATAAGGAAGCCAGCATGGCATTTGGGAGGGTGCTCCCATAGGGTCTCATCCCCAGGGCTTGGCCGTACCATGGGTGTGCGAATATCCTGGCCCTGCTGCGTGATGGGTGTTGCTTTCGCTATCCGAGCTTTGCTTTCTCTCACTTGGCAGTGCTTACAGTGGGGTCCTTTTCCTTCTCTATCTCATCTCATCTGAGCTATCATCTTGGTGGTTACTTTTTGGCATTACTAAAGATGCACGCTGTTCTGCTGTAAGGGTGAATCCATACTTTTCCAGAGAGTTTTGGGGGACTCGTCAGGCCAAGGATATTCTTCCCGCTCCATTGTAGACCTGGGTTATTTTGGCAGAAAAACACGGTTGGGAGATCCTGGCAGGGCAGACTATCCCAAGGATAATTTTTCAGGCACTGTTTGGAGGATCTCTGCTGAGATAATAAACCCTATGTCTGTTTGCCTGCAAGCCTCGCGCTGCCCATTCAATCCTCATTGTCTCTAATATTATATCCAGTAGGAATTGAAGATAGCGGTAACTTACCTTGCTCTGGCATCAGCACGTCTCTAACGTTCCCAGAACAGACAGTGCTTGCTGTTAGCATGAGCTTGCTGCCGATGGACGATGCATCACGTTGGTTTGGAGAGGCGAAGCACAGAGAGGCTGTCCGCCGAGGGCTGCCGGGGGAGGCGCAGCACGGGGGGAATCGCTCATCCATTTTCTTTACCAACTGCAAGCAAATTACAGCAGATAACAGCGTGAAAGCAGGTTGGTCTTATTCTCTTACTAGCTGTATCTCCCACTAAGTGTTTTGCAGCTACGTTACTACAAACCTCTTTGTGAGAAACCATCATGGGGTTAAGCGATCTACCAACTGGGAGGAAAAGTTGGGTGAGATGATAGTGTCAGAACAAGGACTCTGGTTTTATGGAAACCATGCAGTAACTATCCTTACCTTTTATACATTACTACACAAACCTTTCATCTACTCTGCTCTAAGGAAGATTTTCCATCTAATACCCTGCTACCAAATACATTTTCAATGCAGCCTAAGATAATACATTTCTTTACTTACTATGTTATATGTTATTGTAATTTTTGTACGTCTGGTTGCATATAGTGATCTGCCGGTGAATGGGCATTGCACTGATGTATGGGTTCCCTGCAAGAGCAGTGTGCGGGAGTGCAATATCACATACAGAAATACTTATAGTAAAACTCTCCCGTGAACTTTTAGTATGAAAGGCAAAATGACCCAAACAAAAAAACCCAAACATCCACCTAACCATCACCCAAGACATTTCATAGAGGATATTTTAAGTTTTGCCCACTGTTCTTAAGTTGGTATGAGATGGAAAAATTCATAAGGTTGCTTGTTTTTATACGCAAGGGATTTTTGTACATGAGAGAGAGCTGCTCAGACCAATGCAAGAGCAACAGGCAGAGCAGGGCAGGAGCAAGCAGAGGTATCAGTGTTTACCCTGCTCACACAATAACCATGCTGCTGAATCATCCTTGTGTTCCTGGTTGCCACGTGCCTTGCTGCTGTGTAGTGCTGCTTCCCGAGAGAAGCAAACCTGAGAAATCGAAGATTTCCTTACACATCTTTGCACAGGCCACGTACTGAGTAAATTCTCTATTAGTGTGTTCCCGCATTGAAACCTTTGTGTGAGGAACTGATTTATTTGCTGCTTAAATGTGCAGAGCAGTAGCATATGTGAAAACACATGCAAGAAATGTAAGGTGTAGGTTTTGTGGTGTTATTTTTTTTTTTTTAATGGGGTTGGTTGCCCTCGTAATGGAGAGCATTTGTTTACGTGGTGTTCTGATAGCTCTGTGAGCTGCACGGGGAAAACAATTTGCCTTTGGGGACAAATGTCTAAAGATACATTAATTTTTCATGGTGTTCATACCTGAGTTGCAGAGGGGTGGAAATTCAGTACGCTGCCCCCCCAAAACTGCCCCTGTGAAGTCAACTATCTGCTGCTGTGGAGGATTCAGATGGTGCCTCCAGGCTCCCCACGCCTTTTCAGCAAAACTCAGAGTAAAGGGCAATGCAACAGAGAAAAAATTACAAGTGCTGGTGCATTTTGAGCTTGTGGACGGCTGTCGTGGTTTAACCCCAGCCAGCAGCTAAGCACCACGCAGCCGCTCGCTCACCCCCCCACCGGCGGGATGGGGAAGAGAATCGGAAGGACAAAAGGGGAAAACTCGTGGGTTGAGATAAAAACAGTTTGATAACTAAAGTAAAATAAAAAAATAGAACAGTAGTAATACAAAGCAAGCGGTACACTGTACAATTGCTCACCACCCGCCGACCGATGCCCAGCACGTCCCCCAAGCAGCGATCGAACCCCTCCCCGGCCAACTCCCCTGCTTATATACTGAGCATGACGTCACGTGGTATGGAATAGCCCCCCGGCCAGTCTGAGTCAGCTGCCCCAGCTGTGCCCCCTCCCAGCCTCCCGTGCCCCTGGCAGAGCATGGGAAGCTGAAAGGTCCTTGACCAGTGTGAGCACCACTTAGCAAGTACTTAGCACTACTTAACAAGAACCAAAACATCAGTGTATCATCGACATTGTTCTCAACCTAAACCCAAAACACAGCCCCATACCGGCTACCAGGAAGAAAACCAACTCCATCCCAGCCGAAACCAGGACAATGGCACATAAGGGGAATTTCCAGCCCTGGTGGCGCTGGGAGGGAGGGAGGGAAGCGGCACTTTGCAAATCCCCAAGCAAGGAGCTCTCTAAGCCCCTGACACTACACAAGCCCACAAGCCCCACTTTATTAGGCAGGCAGCTTTGCAAGCCGTCTAGACTTATAGTAGATATTGGCTTTGTAGCACTAGATGGCCTTTTTTTGGTTTAGTTAGTTTTTCTTTGTGTGTGTGCGTTACAGAAAAATGGTGGAGATGGTTCAGTGTGGTACAGGCCAGGTGGGTGTCTAACAGGGAGAGAAGCCAGCAGCAATGGCTGTGCATGGCCAAGCTGTGTTAGCAACACTTTCTCTCATCTCTGTAGGATTTTCCAGTGCTCTTCAAAAGGCTGAATTTGGGAAAAAGTGACACAGCAGCAATTTAAGGACTGCTGGAGGGTTTCGGTGGCATAGAGCTTTGCTGCGAAGTGACGTGTAGAGACAAACACTGGTCCTGGAGCCAGTCTGAATTTATCACTGTGTCACAATAGATAGTTAAATTTAAATGTGTGTCCAGTACTTGCCATTTCAGTAGGTTGCAATCAGCTTGAATGGATATTACCTGAATAAATCACAGAGCTGAATAGCACACCCATTTCTCATACAACAGAGCAGCGCATATTATCCAAGGGTGAAAGAAGTTGGTGCAGAGCCTCTGGCTGGTGGTATTGTAACCACAGCTCAACACTACACTGTAAAAGAACAAATGTTGGAGTATTGTGGACTCCTCCAACATGGAAAGTGCTTGCCACTGCAATGTCCAAGCTGGTAAATTGCTGTGATTGCATGTACAGAGATCGCATAATCTGTTGAATGAATACTGAGCAGTCATACCTACCATCATCTGCCCAGGCTGGCCCTACTTGCGTGACTGCGGAAGGGGCATTCTTCATAGTAATTAAAAATGACAACCGATTTGATGCAGCTACATTCAGTCTTGGGACAGGTCAGCCTCGGGCAACACCCAGCAGTTATGCCTCCCTGTGATACATCTGGATTTTTTCTAGGGAAAGGTTTTTTCTTGCTACTATTCATGTCACATCTGGAGTGTGTTTTTGAATTAGATTTCCTGACACTCCCCACTTACTGTGCTTGGGTTCATGCTGTGGAGCTGCCTCGGGATGCTTGTGCTGAATTTCTTTGGGGTGAAACTCCACTGGATGATGTGCTCCTAGTCTCTGTTAAGACTCTCTGATTGCTCACAAGCATTTAGCCCATGGGATTGGGTTGGACCTAGTCTGTATTAAAATTCCCAAAACACGTATGCTGTGGGTGTTGGGTCCGGGGTGCTGCTTTGTTTTGTTCTGCAAGTCCATTGGCATTGCTGAGCTCCGTTACCTAATGTAGGCTCAGGGGAAGGTGTGTGGAGCTGGGTGGTGTACGCGCACCCCAGGACATGTCGTATGTCCAGCGGGGGGAAAGGAGTGACTCCAGTTGTCTCTGCTTTTCGTGCACCAGGATACTTCCATCCAACATGGTGTGAGAGTGTTGGATGAGGGAGGAGGTCTCCTTGCATGCTGTCTGTTCACTCTGGAATAGCCTTTTACTGCTTGCCGTCCGCTCTGCTCATTGCTACTTTCCTACAAGATACTGAGAAAACCTCCATACTAAATCCACCTGATTTGATTTTGTTTGGGGAAAACAAACTGCCTCGCATCTTACAGCTCCATCAGCTTTGTGAAGTCTTTCTTTTTTGCTCAAGTTTGTGGTTCTTCTTACAGACATGTAGGGAGATAATCACATCTCTGCTTTCTTCTTCTCTTTTCAACCCACCATGAATCTTCTGCTTCTGTCCTGCCTCATTTGTTTCTTCCTCTGATTCTCCTCATTAAATAAATTGCAGCCAGAATGTCCTGTCAGACAAACAGTAAATTAATATATTGCAGCCCAAACTTCAAAAAGGAAAAAAGAATTTAATTACAAAGACCCACGTCCTCATCCCACCATGGTCAGTGATAAAATGGCTATTGACTTAATTGGGAACAAGGCACTGCTCCCCCTAATTTCGTGTTGCTTCTTTATTATCATTAATAAATTGAGTTTCCCAGTTTGTATGGTGAGCAGTTGTGCTGGTTGGCCAAAACCTTCCCTCTTTGTTGGTATAATGGTTAGGGAGGTTTCATGGCTGTAGGCCAATAACCTCCTTGATTGAGCTGGTACAGGGAAGTACCACCTCCACTGGGGGAAATCAAAAGAAACTCTGCAATACGAGATAGGAAATAACATACCAAGTGGGTATAAAATGCATTCATTTGTCTCTGACTTTTTTTTTTTTTTCTGTTTAAGTTCTGAAGAGAAAGCCATATGGAGATTATCTTTCTGTTTTATATATTGAAATGCAGGAGCTCAGGAGCAGAATTGTAAATGATGCGGTTATGAGTTTACTCTGCACTCATAGGTATGTTCCCTTATCTTGTTATATGGCTGCTCCCAGGAATCAAAGATTTAAGTTTACATTGCACTACTTTTGATGGCTGGAAGCCTTCGTTTTTTTTAGATGATGCTATACATCAGGTTTACAGTTCTCCTGGTAGTTTAAAGGAAAGGGAGAACATGCTCTCATGACTCTCAACAAGACCTTAAAACTCCCTGGCACTCTCTTTTCCTGGAGGACAAGATATATTCTGGTCATCTACAAGTGTACGTTATTCAGTGACTGCAATTTTTGGTGCTGTCTGGAAAGCAAGGCTACTTACTTTGATAGAGAGAGGGTTTCTGTCCTTCTTGACTTCAGGAGAAAAAAAGGAAAGAGTGCTTCAGTTCTGTTTTCCTCTTCAGCATATACACTGTGTCGTTATACAGTAAACGTGTTATTCCCTTTTGCTCCTGAAACACCTTTTCCTTTCAGTCACTTGCTGTTGTGGAAGTGTTTCTGTCACTACAGCATCTTTGTTCTGCAAACAACAATGAATGAGAGGCAACGTGGGAGCAGAATTTGAAACCCTTCACTGAAAAAAGGAAAGAGCAAATTTTACACTTGCATGTTAGTGCATAGGTCATGATCTAAGGCACACGACAGACCGGATTTTTATTTGTTTGTTTTTCTATCATGCATCCTGACGTTGTCATGTTCCCATCATCTGATGGAGTAGGAATGAATAAGTTGTGTATCTGGAGGGTTTTTGCTGTAGCACCTTATCACCTACCAGGAATGTCTTAGCACCTCTTTTTGTGCCGCTTCTCGTTTTCCAAGTGTGTTGACCAGCTTTCTGGATTTCAGGGCATCGCAGGTCAGTCTGGGCTTGCCTTTACTGCCTTGGGGGAGTTAAAATGAGCTGTGCGGGGTTGTACCCCATGAAAACAGCAGCCACCGGGCAGGCAGCACGCCCGAGCTTTGGAGCACCTACTTATCTCTCTCCCTGTGCTGTAGATTCAGACTGCGCTATGGAGAAGTCATTTTGATTATTCAAAGGTGTTGCTCTTGCTGCCAAAATACATGTATTTCTATCTGTGCTTTGGTTTTGCTTGGGTCTATTCTGAATATCAAAGAAACGGTGTGTGCAACTATGGCACAGATTGGATGTCTTGCCAGGGGAAATGCTGTGTCCTCGCAGAAGCGATGCCCACTGAACTGCTGCGGAAGAGGGGGTTTGCCAGCTGAGAGAGGGTTATTTTGTGGAGGAAGAGCAATGAGCTGCAGCCACAGATGCCTGCATTGCCCCACTGCTGCAGGTGATCAGGCAGCCCTGCCCAAGTCTGGCCCCAGCTCCACCATTTACTGTGGCTCCCGGGGTGCGTGCCTGCAGAATCAGGGCCATGTTGCAAATGCAGAGGAAATTGCTGATCTGAACCTGCCATGGTTTCCCCAAACCTGTGTCCTACCCTGAGCTAAGACATATGGCATCGCACTGTCAGGGACACAGAAGGTCACCACTGTGCTGGCTGAACTTCACGGCAAAACTCGCGTGTCCATGACGCCGGCAGAAGACGGGTGCTTGTGTGCACCTCCTAGGCTGCTTCTGTGGCCGTGGCATCAGGAGCCGGCCGATGTCTTCATGGCCTGTTTGTCACCCTGAGACTAAACCAAAGGAGTGAGAGGAGATTAATAAATGTTAATATATGCTAGTTTAATTGAGAAGCGCTGTTTTCTTCAGCTGCTGTTTGAAGAACAGACTTAACTATGTTTGTAAGCTCAAACAAATGTTGGCTTTTTTAAGCTGTTGCACAGAAACAAGGATCTTGCCACCTTTAAAGAGGTTTAGAGCTGTGAACTGTTCAGAACCGAAAATTTATGGGCGCATAATGTGTCTGGGATTCAATAATGCCTATTAAAGATAATATTTTTCTACTCAGAACCTTAAGCCAATCTTAAGCCAAGTCATCCTTCAAATCCTGACTCGTGCACCTTATTTTGTGGGTAGCTCCAGCACTGCAACACCTACCCTTCTATGTTATTTGGAACAAGCAGAAGTGATCTCCATCTCATTCCTGTTTTCATGTGCATGACTATGTTTTTCCTCCAGACCTTGCAAAGGCTTCACCTCTGGTTTGAGGAGCAGGAAGAGCTTGTTCTGCATGCCGGTGAGGGAGTCTGGCCGCTCCTGCCGCTCTTCTCACCATCCTCAACACAGAGGAGTCTCGGGGCAATAATTATCACATGGGGGGGATGTGATCTCTGAAAGTTATGTTTAAAAATAGTTGAGAAAACTCCTGCTTTCCCAGGGAAACTGGCTGAGATGTCCTTGCATCCTGAAGCTCAAGTGACATTCACCTTAAAAACATTTTAAAAATTATTTTTAGGTCAAATCAAGGACATTTCTGTAAATTAATTACACTCGAGAGGTAAAGTGCAATGCAATTTAAAAGTTACAAACCAGAGCAGCTTTTCAAGATTGGTGGAAAAGTCTGAAGGCTGTGAACCTGTTTTTAAATGTAGTCATGGTTACTTGGCTTCTGTCTTACAGAAAAGTTTGTACCTAATCCAGCAGGCAGGTAGGAAAGATAAGACCTATTAACTCCAAGGAGTAGCTGGAAAACCTTGGACAAGTGTGCTTTGGGAAGGAGTGCATATTAATAAATAAATATGACTTGAGTAGGTGAGTTCATGCACAGCAATATGCATACTGAGCTTCACTGCCTCTTTCTCTGCATGCAAACCCAAAATAGGGTTGTTTCTTCAGAGATGTAATGGCTGAGGTATGGGAATTAGGATGTCCTTGAGTTCAAAGTGAAATCCCAGCTTGAAAGCAGGATATGAGGGTCCTTACATTCTGGTTAATTAATTCTTGTGATTTCCTATGGAAATGGCCCTTTTGTTATTTCATCGGTAGCAAAATTAAAATGTGGCCCCTACTCAATAGCAAGAACAATAAACTCATTGTGATATGCCATATAGCACTAACCTTTCTTTAAATATAACCACAGATTCAGATCTGTAATATTAGGCGTAGCATGCTGATTATGCTGTCCGAGACCTTTGCAAACCAGTTTTCTCTAATTGAGATAAAACCTGGAAAAATAGACCGTCTTGTAGCTCTGATCTTCCAGGGAGAGCAGAAAAGCATCCCTTGTCACAGCATGAGGATGCTCGGGGTAATGCATATATTTGTGTAGCGCCTTCCACCCTCCTCCCTGCCTTAACCAGGGTTTATTTTAACCTACTCAGGGTTCAATAGTGAGCAAAAACCTTTTACGTGTGAAGCGCAGCATTGAGCCGCCGCTGGCGGCTCTGGGTTTGGACTGACACAGGCTCTGTCTGCGCACAGACGGCTATTGATTTGGCCGGCACAGATGCCGATTCATGGGGAAGGGGCTGGCTAACAGCACCCGCGGCTGTGGATTGTGCGGGAGCGCCCGGGGTTGGTATCCTTCCCCTTGGGAAAAATGGACCACTTCAAAGGCGTTTGTATATTAAACCCCAGCTGAGGGGCAGGGAAACAGAAACCCAAGTATGGTTGTTTTTTTTTTTTGTTTTAAAAGTGTGCAAGAGGGGGGTTTTTGTGACTCTGGGCAGATTAATTTCACTTTTTTGTCATGTCGTCCCCCGTCCCCCCTGCCCCGTGCATTTAGCAAAGTTAAATAAAAATGCAAGAAGCTGCTGGATGTGGTCATGCTGTGTCAGGCAGCCCCGGTGGTGACCAAGAGTAGCTGCGAAAATCTAAACTGGGCAAAGCACGCTCTCTATGCAGAGACTAATGGCATCCCTCGAGGGTAGTCATTTTCAAGTAAATAATCCCATTTGGTTGTTTATTTTTATCACAAATAACATCATGAGACTTTAGAAGATATATCAACCTCATTTCCTAGGTGCTTTGATGTGCAGGATACAGTAGAAGTAGGAGGTGGAGAAGCAATCGGATGTGCATGTTGCTTTTCAGGAATCGTAGTTTTTCTTTCTTTGGTTGCATATTTATGTTAAGTAAATATTCTTTAGGTATAGAGCTCTTATGGCCAAAAGAAAATCTTCACGAAAGAAGATGATAGAAATATTAGATGGTGGTCTAAAGTTTGTAGATAACCCAAAGCCGCAGTGCTAAGGTATTAATTCTGGTGTAAGAAGAGGTAAATTGGAGGCTGGGGACAGTTTCTCTAAATGCACGGGGAGGGTCTCATTTCAGTACCTGAGGGTGATGGGGAATGGAGAGGAGCTGTTATCTTAGGAAGATTTTGACCATGTTTCCACTGGTAGAAAAGATGCACAGGACCCGCTCGGGAAGGTGGGATTTATGTTGCTCGCTGCCCACAGCATTAAAGCCCAGAGGATAAGAGAGTAAGCACTGGTGTAAATTAAGCAAACAGGGTGATGTGGACCCTTGAACAAAACAACGATTAAAATTTGGAGGCTGGGAAGGGTCGTTTTTGTCTAGGGCAACCCAAAGAGCCTGTGTGGTCTCCTGGGCAGGGCTGGTGGTTAAAGGGGACATTCGGGCGGAAGAGCTGAGGAGGGAGGGAGGCAGTACTCTCTGGAGGGCTTTCAGGGAAGCAGAGCAATGTGCAATATTTGGGGGTTTGGTAAAAAGAGAAGTGAGCGTTAGGACTATAAAACTTGACAACTACTTTAACAGCTGCCTGCCACAAGTGCTCTGCAGAGAGCCATGATGGTTATTTTGCCACTCTGTTTTTTATTTGTCGTTCCAGAAGCAGGAAGGCAATGCCCAAAGTCTAATGCAAAATAAAACAGAGCGGTTTTTGATTGCGCCTCACAGTCAAGTGGAAAAATGAGATAACGGGGACTCCAGTTTAAAGCACATCTGAGCCAAAGTAAAGAGGAGCCTGTCTCCAGGTTGTGTGGCGGAGCTGTCAGGGCTGCCTTCAGGAGGGGAGCTGAGTGAGGTCTGCTCAGCAGCCTCCAACAAGGAAAGTCGATCGGAAAAAAGTGAGTTTTTTGTAGACTTCAGAGTGGCTGTGCTGTTTTGAGTGTACCTTAAGCATCTGAAGTTCAGCTGCTTGTTAGGGTGATGGGCTGAGTCATATGTCCTTTACTCATAAAAATTGCTGGGGCTCATATGAGACTAACTGTGTGTCAGAGATATTACCTAGATGAAGAAAAAATTGGCAGATCAGATACTAGATACTTTTAGAAATGGTAGGAAAAACTTCCTGTATTTTTTTCCTTCCTCCAGCACCGAATTAGTCAGGATGGCTGTGAAATAAAACTGAGTCACAGTGTTTACTCCCCGTGAAAAGTAATGCTCTTTTTTCCCCTCCCTGAGGTTATGTTTTTCAAAAGGCCGATGCGTGAGCATTACTCGCTCCTTTAGCAGCTCGTGGCCATGAGCGTGGGAATGTGCTGGCAGTAATGACTGGGGGAGACGGGGGCTGCTCTTCCCTCTGATGGGTGCCCATTGCCCTGCTGCTGCGCCTGCTGGCAACGGAGTGGGCAAATAATCATAGAATCATAGAATCATAGAATTGTTAAGGTTGGAAAAGACCCTTAAGATCATCAGGTCCAACCGTTAACCTACCACTGCCAAGTCCACCACTAAACCATGTCCTCAAGCACCACATCTACCCGTCTTTTAAATACCTCCAGGGATGGGGACTCAGCCACTTCCCTGGGCAGCCTGTGCCAGTGCCTGACTACTCTTTCAGTGAAGAAGTTTTTCCTAATATCCAACCTAAACTTACCCTGGCGCAGCTTGAGGCCATTTCCTCTCATCCTATCGCTTGTTACTGGGGTGAAGAGACCGACCCCCACCTCACTACAACCTCCTTTCAGGTAGTTGTAGAGAGCAATAAGGTCTCCCCTCAGCCTCCTCTTCTCCAAACTAAACAACCCCAGCTCCCTCAGCTGCTCCTCATAAGACTTGTGCTCTAGACCCTTCATCAACTTTGTTGCCCTTCTTTGGACATGCTCCAGCACCTCGATGTCCTTCTTGAAGTGAGGGGCCCAAAACTGGACACAGTATTCAAGGTGCGGCCTCGAATGATGGAAGGAGAACCTAGTGTTTGTGAAGGCTCTGGTTAGACTTTGAGTAACATGCTTTATTTACCAATTTTGGTACAGAAATAGTCAGAAACAGCAGAATAAGCAATACTGTCTTCCAAAAAGATAGAGACACCTGTACCTGGGGCTGGGAAATCAGCTATGTTCTGGGAGAAGCTTCCCAGCAGGCAAGCCCAGCCCAGTGCAGCACAGTCTCCCACTCCGTGCTCTGTCCCGGCTTCTGTGAAGAACGGCAGCACGTCCCCATTTGCAGTGCAGTACTGCTTTGAAGTCTAAAAGCCTGCTCAGGCATGAAAAATTATTTTGTAAGTTGAGAGGCACCAGCAACATCTGGTGAGTTGTGCTAAATTGATGCTCAAAATGAAGGGTGGCATCAGAACTTGGCCAAAAATAGGAATTTTTTTTGACAGACTTCTGTGAAAGAGAGGTGGTGCAATTACCAAAAATTAAGTCAGAACAAGGGCACAGTGCCCCGACAAGGGCTTGCGGAGCTATGGTCTCCCAAAACATTCTGGACTCACTGGTTCCTGGAGAGAAACAGGGTGCTGTGCGTGGGGGGCTACCCACCACCATGGGTATTTGTACTTAAGGCATGTGCTCTCCTCTCAGCAATCTTCCTTCGTTCCCCATGTTAAGTTAGTACCATCATGTCTGCAGCGTGTCTTGCCCTCTCATGTGTTGTGCAGTGTTACTTCAGTCTATGGAGAAATACAAGGGAACAAAATGCCGTATTTTTCATGAATGCTTCCTGAAAAAGTATTCTCCCTTTTTTCTGGCAAGCTACCTTGCAGGGATGTTGAATCCTATCAACGTTTGTGGGTGAAGCAGCTATTCCCCTGAGGTTGATGTTTTTTGTATCACTCCTATTCTGAGCCCCCAAATGCACAGAAAACCAATGAAGCCCAAACACATTATGCAACTGCTGACCTTGATCGGGTTCAAAATTATCTTAAACATTAAACAGTAGCAAGCATGACTTTTATTGTGGGAACTATTTTACGCTGCATTCAAGCATGATTGCTGTAGTCTGGTGTCTGGGTTTTACTTTATTATGCTCCAAGTCTTTCAAGTTAATTTATCAAAATGACATACAGCTCTGGGGGCAGCTCCGTGGTATATGATTGACTAAATAATACTCTGAATTTCTGAAAGGCTTTTAAAGTTCGCTGCTTTCACACCAGGTGTATTTGTTGTTCTAACGCCAGTCACTTCCTCTCGTAGTCACGCCATCCTCTACGCAGAGCCTAGTACAAACAGTTTCTAATGACATAAATTGGATTGCAGGGTCGAACAACCATGTCTGAAAGGTTTTTTTTTTTTCTTATCCAAATGCTATTGAGCCAGTTGTTTTGTTTCCTTTTGACACACACATCCATTTTCAGATGCGATTAACAGATTAAATGGCGAATTTTGGTAAGAGGTTTGGAGGCAGCCATTGTTTCATGGAGTGGCTGCGAGCATCATAATATCCTTCTCGCTTGATTTGAAATTCACCCGTCACTTTCAGTAGAAAATGAAATAACTTTTTAGACCTCTTAAGTATTACTTATGGCACGGTAATTTTAATTGTTTTCAGTTCCTGGCTACTAATGAAAGAGTATGAAATTTGAGTGTCCTATTACAAGTGTATTTGTATTTCAGAACAGCGCTGAAGAGGAAAGGTTGAAGAGATGATGTAGCCTGGGCAGTACTGATTAGGGCAGCAAAGTGAGGACACCGACATAGTTTCAGAATGGGGCTCATTTCTGTTTCTTCCCAGGGAACACTGGCATTACTAGTTCATTAAATTCCAAAATAGGATTTTAGGTAGAAATTCCAGTTTTTGACAAGTTGTTTGTCTTTACAGCTAAGAAAAGACAAGTTTCCTATTGTATTGGGGAATCTGGCAGGAGTTTATTCTCCTTTCCCAGTGGTCTGTGGTTGTTACTGTACTTCGCTAAGCGATGATATAGTTGTATGCAGGGATTTCTTCCTTCCAAAACCTGTTTTCTAATCTTTTTCTAGCAGCCTGCCTCAAAGAGAATAGTTATCTCACAAATGTGCCAAGGGCTAGGTAAGGACCGAAGGGAGTAGAAAGTCAGAGAAGAGGCATCTCAGGAACAAAGTAGATTAGATCGGGGGAAAAAAGTGGAGAGCAGGCTCAAAGGTGTGGAGGAGAAGTGGAGTTGCCTGATCCACAATTTCCTTTCTTCTCTAAAGTAAAATTCACAGCCCGGCATAGATCACGTTGTGTCTTATATGCTATATTAGCAGGCAACGAGCTGCAAGCATTGGCCGCGTACCATCGAAGGTCGACACAGCTTGATGACTGGGTGAACAGCTGTATTGCTGTAACAATTTCTATTTCAGAAAAGATAATGGAGCGTTTGTGAAGGCTTGAGAACAAGGTTGAGAGGAGAAGCTGTTCACGCCAGGCGATATGCTGAGCAATAAAGGAGCTTGGGGTACAGTGACATGCTGCTTTCAAACCTACCCTGAGCTGAAATGAGGTGCTGAGAGTGCTTGGCACTAGGACATGATCGTTTCGGTTTGGAGGTCTGTGATCATATGCAAGGTAACTTGGAAGTGAGACAAGGTGATGCGATATCATCCCTGCCTGAGTGAATGTGCCCCGTGTTTTGTAACCTTGGCACGCATACAAAGCCAGAATTGCTATCACTTGCAAACAAATACACGTACTATAAGCAACAGAAAAATACAAGCTCAGTAAGAATTGCAGGAGTAGCTCTTGAAGACCATGCATGGAGATTAAGCTGACTCCAGCTGACATTAATAGGAGGGGTGTAGTAATTCTTTTCAGCCCTTCTCCTAATTGCAGATGCTTTTTGAGATATCTTGATGAAGATTTTTGCAAACCTCCTGAGGGTGACATCTGCTCCTGGTAGGAGGCTCCAAAATTGTAGGTTTCCTTTACTGCAACTGTGCACTCTGTAGAGTCTGCTAAATCTTGCTTGCTTAGTTGAAAATGGGAAGTTTTAGTTCAGTGACTACAGAGAATGTGGGATCGGTGATGTAACTGAAGGAGCCATACATTGCGTCAGTCACACAAATGTCTCTGCTTTTCAAGCAATTTTTTCAATGTCTGTGCCTCCCGTAAGTCTAAAAGTCAGTGCCCCGTGACATGCTGCACTTAGGATCCTTTGGCATTTGCACTGTCTGCAACTGCTGTAGTAGATTAGAGCGTATGCTACTCAACCAGGGAGTGGGGCTAATCTGACAATAAATGTGTATTTTAAGTGTAACTGTTGCATTGCATTAATGTTGTTTATCTTGTGATGGTAGCCCTGCATTGGCATATGACATGAACTGTATTAATGATGTGTGAAAGGCAGGCCTTTTTAAGGGGCCATGCTGGTGCAAAGCCGAGTGTGGTATAATTAGAGCAGTATCTGGTCTGCTGATAAAATAAAGGCAGCCAATTGCCAACATTTTCATTTTTTTAGTCTCTCTTATTCATCAAAGACTTCGCTCAGCTTGGTGAAAGTATCCCTTTCAGGATAAGGTAACTCGTATGAAAGCATTTGCAAGATTAATTTCCACTTACTCTCAAGGGAATTGGGGAAGTTAAAACAACCATGTATGTTCTCATTATTTTTTCAGGCATATGTGCCCACTGGGGCTGTTTCTAAGATGCAGAAGCAGTAGGTAATGTAATTGTATAAACAGAAAATCTTCAAACTGTCAAAATATAGATGCAGAAGTTGCATCGCCGAGGGAGGAGGGTGAGCCGAGCCATGTCTGTGAGGACTCGAGGGGATTGGTGTCGTGCATTACTCACACCGAGATGAGCCTGTGGGTGATTCAGCATTGCAGGACGCCGAAGCCAAGCACCAAAAGTTGCAGGCACGTGGAGCAGGACAGGCATCTGCTCGTGCTTGCTGGGGGCCGAGAGATGCAGTGCCAGATCGGGGGAGTGATGCTGAGATGCAGCGACGGCCACCTCCCGTTGACACCCTACAGGCAGGCTTGACCTCTGGTTTTCAAGAGAAAATAACGTACGGCACACTACCATGGAAAAGCTGCCAAGCTGCAGTGATGACAGGTGCAGATAAGGAGGCTGAGTGAATGAAGCCTCTGTTTTTTATGAAAAAAACATGCAGCGTGTTGAACAAAGCCAGCCTCTTCCCACGTACAAGGCCCATTAGGAACTTTTCAGCTATCATTTATTTAGACAGGAAGTATATTCTCCTTTTACAGTAATTTATTGGCCGATTTATAAAGGTTGCTAGTTAAATTTGTTGGAGTGGGAGGACTGAAAAATGGAGACGAACAAGCAGCTAACTGAAAAGCCAGCCCTTTTCGCATGAACCATGGTCTGTACCGTTTTCCGAACAGGAACGCTAATAACAGAGTCAGTTATTTCTGGTTGTTTTTCTTTCAGCTTACTGGAAGCCACGTGGTTCCTGTGCCACTCCACATACTCTTATGAGATTCCTGAATCCTCTGCTAGTTAATCAAAATTTTGGAGATGGTTAATGTTGTAATTCAGAGGATTCATAAGCTTGGGTTTGAAATCTGTTTAGAAGCATAAATTTAGTAGGCTAAAGAAATAATGATTATATATAGAAGAGTACTGTTTATGTGGATCTCCATGGGTTTGTAAAGTCAGTCCATTTCTATGGAAATAACCTGGCATTGTTAGCATCTTCCTCGAAGATTGATGTGAAGGATTTATTAGATATTTTACTTTCATTTTAAAAAAAATTAGAATATAGGATTTTTGCCAGCCTGTATCACATTTAAATCTATTAAATCCCCTGTATACCTTGTATCTCTCAGAGGCAGAATACCAGAGGCTTGGAGGAAAGTGTTAAACCCGTGAAGCTGACGTATAAGATAATATGGCCATAGGATTCACCCTGATCTCTAATAGCGAGAGACTGCCTTTGCCACCAAGGTTTACAATTTAATACTGCTTCTGAGATGTGCTGTCATTAACCATGACTTTGGAACTAAATCCTGTGTCTTGTTTTATCTTCAGGACACTTTGAGGGCTTACAGTGTTTATAGGCTGGAAACCAGAAGTTTCATGGCATCACAAAGATTGCAGTTACTTCAGTGCATTAATTCTCATGCTCTGTCAGCTGTAGTGAGACAAGACAGACCTTCTTCACTTCTACCGCACTGCTACCATATGAAACACCAGAAAAACTGAATAGAGCCTACTCAGGATTAATAAACTTGGTGAAAAATATACTACTTTTAGTAGATGCTACTTAATTCATTTCTGGGGGATGCAAAGTTTCTATCAGCTCTCCACAGTGTGTAATGGTGCCATGAAAATTGATGTTGTTGACTCTTTGGGTTGTCTTTCAGACCTTGTTCTGTGATGTCTGCGGACAATTTCCTTCATAAGGGCCTGTGTATGTTTTACCCATCATAGGCTCTGCTGACGCACTGGATATCTCAAAAAAAATAAGGGTCATGGAGTATTGTGGAACAATATTTTCTGTCTCTGTGGAACCCACATTACAAATCTCCCATCCCTGTTCAATCTCTTTGATTGCAAGAAGAGCAAGAGCAAGGATCAAGTCAGTTAGGAGAGGAAATCAGGTTTGAAATTGTGAAGACAACTTGCTAGGAGGCAAAAGAGGGGCAAAAGTTTAACTGACTTTGAAGTGGAGCTTAGCCTTCAGCCTGCTGTGGATTGAGGACTTCATCGTGGGGGGCAGCAGCCTCAGCTGATGGCACCCCTCACTCTTCCTCTCCCCTGGAGAGGCTGCGCTTCTCCATGCATGGTGTGGTCTGTACTTCTGGGTCTAAGTAAAAATTAAAGTTCAACCTGCCCTTACAATCCCAACATAACTAAATAGGAGGGGCTGAAAAACAAACCCTGGGTAGAGCTGAATGAAAATTTGGCATATGGGATCTGGAGTTCTGCAGTGTTTAGTAACAATAACATACTGGAAAATAAAAATAACCAACTTGTGTAAGCTAGCACCTGTGACAACAATAATTTTGGTCTGGGCATGAGATGATCACCATGTAACAGGCCTCAACTCCAGTTTCTAATTTTGTAAGTCCTAAGCAATTGTAACTGTCAAGTGAGCTCAGCGTAAGCTATTGTATAAACCCTTGCAGCATGGCTGGTGAAGACGGCTTGACAGTGCCAATGGATGATGGAAGAATAAAGGATGTCTAACTGTTGCATCTCACGTTTATATTTGCCTCAAACCTCTTATTAACCTTCTCATAATGAATCATCCACTGTTCTTACTCAGGAATGCATTTAGGCTTGTGCTTAGCTTTGAACACATTTGCAAACCTGACTGAGTTCTGTGGGAATTAAACATTGCTTAACTGCTGTGCTCAACTGAGACCTTGGTTCAAGGGCCACCCTTTTTGACCCACAAGTTTTTCCTCCATGGTCAGCTGTGATGATGTTGTGTCTTTGATTCCCACCCCCAACAAATGCCCTATATCCCAATACAGGTCTACCAGACTTCTTGTTCCAGGTGTACCTCATTCTTTCTCAGCTCCTATAGGCTATGGTCTTTCAAGAGAAGGGAGGTTATCCTCAAACTTGGGTCTTACTGATGCCAGTGAGGAGCCCTCACTGGTATATGTGGAAGGCTTTTGCCCACAAACTTTTGTTTTTGGCTACCATCTGTGAAAATTTATCTCTCTCTCTTTATTTTTTTATATATATATATTATACACACATGTGTATATAAGATATAGATATATTCATTTACACATATTCGTATGTAAACATCTACATAAACATGCATATATATGTTACACATACTTTATGTATATGTATTGGTTTTGTTTGGCAAACAGCGTTTCTGTGATATGTTTCTGAGCACAAGGGCTAGAAACGTCCACTCCAGCAGGTATCTACTTGGAAAGACTTAATATACAGAGGCTATAAATTATATAAAAAGTGTTTGTTGTTAAACTATGATAAACTTAGCTACAGGGAAGCAGCTGGTGCTTTATTGCCTATGAGTTCCTTTGTGTTTCCCTAAAGCTCTAGCCAGACAACAGGATATTTATAATTTTTTAAAATTAAATGCAAAGTAGAAAGAGCCATGTTGGATTCAAGATGCGAGGTGCTCCGGCGGGATTGCTTCTGAGTCATACAGCTTGTTACTCATCTGCTTTCTCCCTCCTTTCATTCTGTGTTTGCATGTCTTGATTTCCTTGGAAAAGGGCAGTGTAAATGAGTGATCGCTGCAGAGCAGCTCTGCACATTCAAAAAAAAAGGATAAGCCTGGAAGTGGAGATGCCCATTTAAAAACTATTGGTGATTCCCATTCATGGATGAGTGGTGGCCATGGCTACTTGCACTTGGTAGTTGCTAGACTTAACCATTGCTGCAAACCTTCTGCAAAGTCTCCTGTCAGAGTTTGGGGCTGCTCATATAAGTATGCAGAAACATCCTTCAGTCCAGAAACAGACATTTCGGTTCAGTAGAACAATCTGCTTAATTACCTGATTCCATCCAGTTTCATACTGAAGTCATTATGTTTTATTTGAATGAATATATTTAAAGTCAGTGTATTTTCTCTTTGCATTTTCAGTAAGCCACAGGTTTTTGCAGTGTCCACATAGGACTACCTGGTAGAAGCCCTTGGTTGTGGCTCTTAAACAGAAAGAAAACATATTTCCAGAGGCATCTAAATATCTCCCAATAATTATAAAATGTGAACTAACAAGTCTGGTGTTGTTACAGGCAGAGGAGCGAGGCACAAGCCAAGCGGTTGCCCAGATGGTGAAGGTGATGTCGGGGGAGCTGGGAACGAGTCCTGCACCCCTTGAGACACAAGCCGATGCTACAACCACGCTTACATTTTTTCTTCCCTCACAACTGTGGGACAATAGCATGAGCTGGGACGTTTTCCACTAAAATAATCAGAAGTGAAATGGCTGATAACATTATCATTTAAAATACCCATCAGTAGGTTGGAGTTGATGTGTCTGTGTTAGCACTGTATCATCTTAAGCTGCCTGTAGATCTGAGGAAGATGTCATACTCCTAACTGTGCGATGGCTGTCTCATCTCTGGCCTTTGATCCTGCTTGTATTTCTGCTATAATGATAATATACTACAGACAGTCAGTCTCCAGTTTGTTACTAAGATTTTTGCCTTTATTGTTAGGTGGAGAGCTGACTAGCACAAATACATATTTGATGCAAACCTCCTGGAGCTGGACTGAGGAAACTGCGGTGTTTTCATGAAGAGGTATAAGGCTAATGCGAGGAAGAGGCAGCATGTTGGTTGTGGGAGTCATGTGTGTCTGAAATGCCCACTCTAAAATGAATATTTGATGGTACATCTTCAGTATGCTGCTAGCAAGGTCTGGAAAGGTTTATTCCAGATTCCAGATCTGCGTCCACATGTCCTGTGGACTTACTAATGCCTCTTTGAAGGCAAATAAGAGGCCAGTATTGGTGTCTATAAAGTGCTGCATGCGGGTGAGGTTTGCCTAGTGTTTTTGCAGTGAGTGGCTGTTGTGGAGCTAGAAATTCAAGCGAGAGCAGGGCTGAGCAGACAGCCTGCTCTGACTTATCCTGAGTAGTTGGCGGCATGCATTTTCCATGCCAATCTCCCTTTTGCAGCCAGCTCAGCTTCCTTGTGTAAGGGAAAAGGCTGGAGAAACAGTGTTTTTGTCATAGAGGTGATGGGCCCTTTAGGAGGACTGGTATTCAAATGCACCTGCAGCAGGGTAAAGCCTGGTTTACACTGTGGGCAATTTCTTTAATTGCTGGTGGGGCAGCATAAGTCAGCCCAGTTGTACCAGGAGGCCTTAGTTCTCAGGCTGGGGGATGTTCCCTAAAAGCATGGGAAGACTTAATTAACTTGCTCTGTGCTTTGAAGCAAAAGAAAATTGTCCTGCAAAGCAGGGAAGGGTGAAATGGGAAGCAGACTTGCTTGGTTGGAGGTAAGTCCCAGCAGCTATGGAGCAAAGAGCTCTATGGGCAAGTGGGAGATAGTTGCAAACCTGAGTTGGTTTCTTTTTTAACTTGAACGGTCATGGACTCTATGTGTTTCATGGTATGGTTACAGAAAACTCACCTGTGGTCTGGAGTGTAACTTACGTGTGATAAAACTGGGTGTAGTGGTAGAAATGAAAGCAAAACCTAAGGAATCCTGTTTCTGGTCTCTAGCTTTGCTATCTATCAGCAATTATATAGAAAACAAAGCCCAGGAAATCAAAACAACTTGCCTCAAAGTACACATTTGCTGTCAGGTAACTTCATGGACAGATTTTTCTCTCCTTCTGAACTGGCCTCTGCATTAAACTTCTCTGAGATCCCTCACTGGCACTTGGTTTGAAGTCTCAAGGCTCAAGTCATTTTTTTCTGCAGTAAGAAATGGCAGGCGATGCAGTAACCTTCAAAACGTATGAGTAACACCAGTTCTTTGTCAGAAAGCTGTATAGTTGAAATGGCTTGGCCAAAGTACCTGAAGTCAGAGTGCAGACAAAATGCGGTTGGTCACAACTCAAGTTTTATAGGCGCGTAAAAAGAGTGGAGCTCTCTCTGATGGGTTGTAAAGGCTGCGGTGGAGTGAGTTACTGATAAGTCATCTTGGTACTACAAAGCCAAGCCTGGAAAGTATCTCTGGAAGGGGTGAGTCTGTATTGAAGTGCATTAGCGTTTTGACCAGCTGTGAGTGAACGTGTACTCTGCTGTATGTGTGGAAGTGTGGTATAGAAGAGGTCATCCTGAAGGCATTTTTAAGGAGAATCACTTAGGTTTTGAGTAGTAAATTGAGGGTTTCCATATAATGAGGCAGAGGTCAAAATTATGAGGCAGTGTTTGCCTTTTTCTTGGAGCAAAACTGGGGCTGTGGTGGTAAAATGGCTTTTATATGTGAAAAATCTGAGATGTCACCTGATTTGGAGCAGAAGGCTGTCCGGTTTAGTCCTCAGTTCTTGCAAACAGTTGTACTATGTAATTCCACCCGTAAAATTCACTGTGCCCTGCCTTAGAGTGCTAGGTTTCCATTTTTGCTTTAGCTCTTGCTCTGGAAGGACAGTTCTGGGATTCCTGGGGTGTTAAGAAACCCTTATTTCCAACCTGTGTCTACTCTGCCTACATTACTCATTTGTTCTGGTGCCAGCATTGTATTAAACAAGTTTGGTGGTTTTTTCTTTTTTTTTTTTTCTTCTTTATGGGAATATATTCTATCTCATTGGTAATGTATGTGTAGTAAACAACTAAATACCCTCTTAACCTTTATTCTCTGAGGAGAAATAAGCTCAGTTTCTGAGTCTCTCCCCCTGAAAGTGGGCTCCCTGGTTACCCTACAAGCCTGTCTCTCAGCCTCTTTCTGTTTGAAATCATCTGTATGGAGGAAGTTCCCATGGCTTTCTCACCAGGCACTAACACAGATCTTTCTCCATCTCTGGCGAGACCATGCTTGCAATACCACCTGGCTGCCTCATAGTATTTTTGTGGAAAAAAACCAACCGCTTCGTCTTCACTTCTTCCTTGCAGTTTTGTCTTTGGTTTCTCAGTGTGCTCTCCTGTGCAGCAAATTCACTCCTCAATTCAGTTTCTCATTTCCTGGGTAGTTTTTTACTTCTTTTTGGTGCTACAGGTATATTTTTCTTGTGTAAAATCTGCACATAAGTGTTTGCGGGTCTCGAATTGTCTACATTGCCTCTCTGCTATTATATCCTTATTCGTGCTGTCTGAGCTTCAGCATCGTTCCCAGCTCCCTCTCTAGTCTTAGTACCATTTTGATGCCAATCTACAAGGTATACTTCACGCATTGTTTCTGCCAGATATTTTCTCAATGTGCATTTTCTCAATACTATAACCTTTTTTTTCCCTGTAGTGCTTGCTTATCTTCAGAGAGAAAAGGAACAAAATCCTTGAATCTCTTTCCCTTACAAAGTGTCGTGGTTTAACCCCAGCCAGCAGCTAAGCACCACGCAGCCGCTCGCTCACTCCCCCCACCCCAGTGGGATGGGGAAGAGAATTGGGAGGGTTACAGTCAGAAAACTCGTGGATTGAGATAAGAACAGTTTAATAATTGAAGTAAAATGAAATAGAATAGTAGTAATAATAATAATAATATAATAATAATACAATAATGATATACAGAGCAAGGGATACACTATACAATTGGCTCACCACCCGCCGACCGATGCCTAGCACGTCCCCGAGCAGCGATCGCTGCCCCCCCCCGGCCAACTCCCCCAGTTTATATACTGAGCATGATGTCATACGGTGTGGAATAGCCCTTTGGCTGGTCTGGGCCAGCTGTCCTGGCTGTGCCCCCTCCCAGCTTCTTGTGCACCTGGCAGAGCATGGGAAGCTGAAAAAGTCCTTGACTAGTGTAAGCACTACTTAGCAAGAACCAAAACATCAGTGTGTTATCAACATTATTCTCATCCTAAATCCAAAACACAGCACTCTACTAGCTACTAAGAAGAAAATTAACTCTATCCCAGCTGAAACCAGGACACAAAGTGTCCTGTTTTGCTGTCTGAAAAATCCCAAACTTCTTGGGTTTAAACCCTTCTCTTCTTGCCCTCCTGTTCCACCACTTAAGCTCATCTCTGTGCTATAGCAGAGCTCAAAGGCAGGATGATCCTTCATTTATTAGAGCTGTGCCACTCTCAGTGTATAGCCACCTCCTGAACGCACCAGCAGTCTACAACCAGACAGCACAGTCTTCAAGCAGCAAAAAAGCCAACCATACAGCAACATGTCGGTTTTTATCCACACCAAAGGAATACAGAAGGGGAAAGGAACAAGTCCCAAGCAAAATCCCTTGGTGATTTTGTTGTTGTTGTTTTCTGCTCTTTAACTTCTCAGCAGGGATATTGGCTTTTTGCGTTCCTGCCTGAAAGCCAACAAAACCACATTGGTAGTTTCAGTTTTCTGTTTGAGAGCAAGCCCCTCTGTGTCTTGAGAGGAGCCCTAGAAATCTTAGCAGGCACCATCCTCAAGACATATATAGCTATATGTCCGAGTTCATTTCAAAGTGTCTTCCATAATCCAGATAATAATCTACTATTCACAATTAGATGTAGTTCCAATTTCTTGAATGCTCAAGCAATCATTTTCTTTGGTAATTGAGTTCCCCATAGAATTCCACTATTCTGATCTCCTGCTCAGAAAACTAAGCATATTAATTTGAAAAGCTGCATGAATGCCTGGCCAGGATAATGGCAGCAGAATAATTGCAAGGAAATCTCTTACAACAGGCTTATTTTAGTCTAATAAAGCTTTCCCTGATGGTTACACTGCATGCCATGAATATGATACAAGCTCTGAAGTGTGCATATGTGTTTTTGCATGTGCAACTCGGTTGAATTTTAATGTTCCAAGATCTCTTCCTCATATTTTTTGTAAGTTTTTAAAGATTTTTTTTTTTTAAACATTTACTATTCTTTCTTTCTTTTCGTGATGAATTTTGGGTGAGAAAGGGAAGGGGACTGAGAGGAGAACTGGCACCTTCTGCCTGCAGGATTTATGCATGTATAGTATGCATTTACATACATTGGAATAAAAGTTGCATTCCAGTCTCCAGAGGAAGTTCAGGTTGTCTTCAACTAGATGCAGGGCAAACACTTAGTAAGGGACCAGAAGCCTTTACAAAGAGCTTACGGTTCAGCAAAGCAACAAAGGAGAGGAGAAAACAGAGGTACAGAGGGATGAAGCTACCCCCAGTGTCATGCAGCAGGCTGGTGGCAAAGCCTCAGCTGTCTGGGTCAGTGTTACTGGTGTTTGATAACAGTGAGTATAAACCTTGATCCATCATGTCAGCAATAATACTGTCTGTTTTACAGTAAGAGTCTGGCTTGACTAGGTAATTAGTTCAACAGTTTAGGATGATATCAAATAACCCTTTTTTCTCCTAGGGGTTTGCCTACGAGGAATATCTGTGTATGTTCAGACCAAGTAGCAGATGCCATTATCATGTGAGATATGTCTAGAGAATGGTATTCAAACCTTGAGCACTACCTTATTAATTAGTGCTGTTGAGCTCTGGGCCTGCAGTTGGTGAACGATGGGCCTACTGTGTTTCACGTTGCTGAAATTACTCTCCCTATTTTTATTTTTTTGGGGTTACTGTTCCTCTGTTGTTTCACCTACTGGAGTCTTTTGTGAATTGGATGCTTAAATAACAGAAGATGTGAAGTGAGGTAATCAGTGGGGGTCCTTAATAGGGAGATGGAGTGGGTGCTTGTCTTGCATTTCTAGACAGTATGTTTTTTTTCTCTCTTAACAAGGTCGAGTGGCATAGTCTTGCATTTTCAGAAAAGCTGGGTGGCCAACTCCTATTGAAGTTGACTGGATTACATGAATCTTTATCTCTTGAGATACCAAATGTATTTTGGGCCCATTTTCCTTTCATGTGTGTTTCATAGTTTGATGGACTTAATGAGACCCAAGGATGCAATAGAAGTCAAATGACTTGAATCAACATAAGAGAAAAGACATCAGAAATATGGCCCACAGTGGAGCTGAAGTACTCCAGGGATGCAGAGCTAGTTATGAATGAAAGATCTGTCCTTTTCAGACTTGCTGCACCCCCACACTTTCCATAAAAGATAGCACAATCTATAGATAAATGCCTCCATAAATATTCAGTGTACGTCAACAGTTATGTAGTGCAGTGGTGTTAGCTTTTTGTTATTTACAAGTAGCTGCTGTAGAGGTTTTGCACAGTAATGCAGTAGCTGGAGCATTTCATATAGATCTTTTACTTCCTGGCAGTCAGATGAGTGATGTTTCAGATTTTTTTGTTTGTTTGTTTTTGCAAGGGAAAACTGAACATGCAAAACCCTGTTCAGGACCTCTCCTGTCCTCTGCCACTAATATTGATCAGCTGAAACTATTTCAGAAGAGAGTCTTATTTTCATAGCAAAAATTTTAAGAAGCGCCACAGGAAGATCTTCCTTACCACTCTCCCTGGGAACTAGGGCATGTGCAAGCAGATCCCTGGACTGACCAGAGGTCTATATAATAGAATATTTCAGTTGGAAGGGACCTACAATGATCATCTAATCTAACTGCCTGACCACTTCAGGACTGACCAAAAGTTAAAGCATGCCATTTCTGTATGGAAGATGCTGCCTGTAATTCCTAGGATGGAGGAGGTAGGATTTGGGTCCCCACTTCTGGAGTCTGCGCCTAAAGAATAACAGCGCTTTGCCCTGAAACACAAAACAACTTTCTTCAAATGTCTTGATGTTTGCCTTTGTTCTGCTATGGTACTTTACTGTGATGTGGGTTTGTCTTGAGCTACGTTTGTAGTGGCATAGAGACTGGTTGTGTGTGTTTGCTAATGTGGGATTTTGCATGGCAGTGAAGCAAATGAGGATGTCGGGCTGTGTAGCTGGAAGGGGTCACAAATGCTGGAACAGGAGATCTCTCTGTTACTAACTTGGGTACAAATTTGACTGTATGCAATGGCAAAGATATGCTTCTATACCCAGCACTATTGCCTGATACTCCCATCTAGGTACCACAGTGTACTGAGGTGCAGCAGGACCAGAGGCAGAAATCATAGGACAAATAATCTTTGTCAGATATGAATAAATAAAAACAAGGAGAATACAGTGTATGTACCTAGCCACGACTTTGCTATTATATTTCCACTTGCTGGGTTGGCTTAATGTGATGTAATGACTGAATATTGAGGCACTTTTCTTCTGCTTCTATCAGTGAAGTCACTTTCAGTTTCTGCATTGCCTACCTTCTGCCAGTCATAAATGTCCTTGGCAAAATCACATTTATTATATATACAAAAAACAACCCATCCCTGGCATATTTATTTTCTGTTTCCTGCCTCACTTTATTGGATGGTAGAACAAGCTCCCTGTGTCTGTGCAGGTATGTGTATAGATGTGGAATCATAAATATTTAACTAATATCGAAGGTAGCATTTTATGTAAAGCAGAGGGTAAGCTGCAAAAGCCAAGCTGCTGGTTTTGCCAGTGGGTTTTCCCTATTTCTCTCTGTCAGCAACGCTGGCATTTTTCTTTGTACGTTCTACATCTCTTCCCTACTGGTAAATATGATCCACTGCTACCAATCTTTACAAAATGGGTTTGTGGGAGGATTTACAGGTATTTTTAGTGGAATCTTTATTTTGTTGGACAGCAACATCACTTGTCTTGCAGTAGGCTTTGAAGGTGATGGTGATCTTGAGGCCTCTCCTGTTTCCTCGTGCCCTCTCCCCCTTGCCGGCCCAGCTTGGGAAGGGGGCATTGTACTGAAACACCCAGGGATCTTCCACTCCAGCAGCACAAGACATCTGAGGCAGCTGGCTCTGCTCCTTCCCCACAGTCACCTTCCTCCTTCAGCAGGAGACATCTGGGCTGCTTGGCTGCTCTCCTCCGCACCGGCTGCTGACCTGACCCCACACTGCCAACCCCTTGCCCATGGCAGCACCCTGTGGCTTCCCTCCCCTTGCCCACTCCTTGGTCACTACTTTTATGAGAATTAACCTTCTGGATGATTTAATTCTGTTTCTGCATGGATTGCAACAATGTGCACACCTGTGCAACATGCATCTGCTCGTACGTGTGTTTTTTGACTCAGGCTGGTGGATAGGCGTTTTAAAACCCGCAGTAGTGGTTTCAAAACCCATGTGTGGAGCAGTTCTCCGAGTGTCGCCCTCATGTGGAAATGGGTGTTGGCATCCTATTTGGAGAAACTGGCTTTGATTTTGTGATGGACTCCTGTGACTCTGTCCCCAAATTAATGGAGGAATGAAAGGTTTCCACATTCTGGATTTGTAGACTCGGAGGTCATGATAGGTTAAGAAAACTTTACATTCCTTCCATCCCATCTCTAATGTATTGACCCCCAGAGAGTAGATGAACTGTGTCCTTAAGGCCAGCAGCAGCATTCTTTAAAAGAAAAAGCCCTCTGTCTTGTTCTTAGAAGCTAGACAAAGTGTGTCATGTAGGAAAGGGCATGACTGAGGCAGGAAAAAAAAAAAGAACAAATTACATGTGCTGAAATAAAGGGACCAACAAGATGAATCAGGCCAGCCAAGAATTTCTTGATATCATCCATGGTTGTGTCAGACCTCTGCATGAAGCACTTGAACTTAGTGATGGACTGTAGAGTTTGGTTGGGTGTTTGGTTTGTTGTTCTTCTTTTTTTTTTTCCTCTCCCCTTCTTCTTTTTTTTTTTTCCTCTCCCCTTCTTCTTTTTTTTTTTTCCTCTCCCCTTCTTCTTCTTTTTTTTTTTCCTCTCCCCCCCTTTTTTTTTTTAACACTCTGGTGTGTTTTTTATTGCAAACACCAGAAACTGAATATGTACCCTACACCAACAGAATATATTTGTTGATATATTTTGGCATTCAGAAGTAATCTGTGTCAAGTATTGAATATCTGCTTTCCACTCCACTGGCAAGTCCAAGGAAATGGCAGGACATTGGAGAAGCATTGATTTCTAGAGTATGTCATTAGAAGTGCATTATAAAGCTTGGCGTAAGGTTTGTCTTAACCCATCTTTTCATATCCTTTAGAGAAGAGAGAGATGAGTGTCATTAAATCACCAAGCACTTCTTCTGTTCAAAGCTCCCACATCTGAAAGCAGGGGTGGCCAGGCATAGCTGTTCTTCAAACTCGTATCGGTGATCAAAAGCGAATTGAGCCACCATCCTTCCAGCCATCTGCTGACTTTGGCATCTGCTGGGGTGAAGGATGGCTTTTGAGACCTATCTTCCTTTACTTGTTGTGTGACAGGAATGCCATCTAGCTCCCTAATGACAGGTAGATTTTGATTTAGATGACTGTTCCTTTCCTGTATTCTAACAGTAAGCACTGTAAGCGTGATGAAAAGAAATATGGCAGTAAAACTGAACGACAGAGTGGGGTGAGGGTTGGAAAGAAGTGTTCATTACTCTTAAAAATTCACTTGTTTTGCTTTGGCTAAATGGAGTTTAGTGGGATAAATCTTACAGGATTTAAGGAGATAAATCCTGGGGGTTGTGCTCTTCCTCATGGTGCTGCCTAGAGTGAAGTGCACAAACTTAACCCTGTTCAGTTATCTGAGGCAACTCAGGTGGTTTTAAAACCAGGTTAATTTCAGATTTGTTGTTTTTGTTTGTTTTAAAAGTTTTTCCACCTCCTGCCTTGTGTTTTAGAAGCTGTTCCTTAGAGGTCTGATGCTTTCAGTCATGTCTTGCTTGATATGTAGTTGTGTATTCATTTTTTTCCAGTTTGAAGAGGTATAATATGTAATTTCTGCCAGCATTTATCTGCCTCACCTAAGACAACTAACGTTCATATCGGACTCACCTTCTCACTGTGGCAGGTACCTAAAATCAGTGAGATCCTGTATTGACAAGACTCTTAGCTGTGGTGTGTCAATACTGACAATAAAAAGATGACCTTTGCATATATGTGTGTGTATAAGCATACACTTAATGTATGTATATATATGTAGGATAAATGAAATTATGATTTAAAAAATCAAAAAAACAAACCCCAAAACAAAACAAAATTGCAGGTCACGTTCCTTGCAAGGGATCTAGGCAGTTCTAATTATAAAGAGACAGTAAGCTGTCCCTAATTAGACCTGTGGCCAGATGACATTTTAACCTTAATTTTTAACACTCCTTGACTCTGTAGATCCGCAGCAGTTGTAACTCAGAGTTAATGCAAAGACACAGGGCTTTTGACTAAGTGTATAAGGTTAGAGCTAGGAATTTCTGGAATACCGCAGTTAAAGAAAAGGCATATTCAAGCTGTTAGTAGCTTGAAATAATAATGCCTGGAGCTACATAACCTGTTAAACATCAACATCTGCTTTCAAACCAAAAAGAAAAATATCCTGCTCCTCTTTAGAGAGAGACCAAGCTGGAATGCTAGATGAAAAATGAATTTTTCTGGGGTTTGTTTAAAAATAAATTAACGGAGCCTGAATTCTTTCCTGACACTTAAAAATTATCCTATTTTTGTAAGGATAAGCTAGTTGCTCAGTTCCTGTCCATCACCTGACACTACATACTCCAAGCAGGCAATTTCTTTCAGCACTTTATTGACAAACCACTTTTATCCAAATGCCGGGGGCAGTGTGGGTGCAATTCTGAGAGAGTGTGATGGGGAACTTGCTCGCAATCACTGGGGGACTCCAAGGTAAATTCGCCTGAAAGCTTGTTTCAGCGTGAGTGAGAGTTACCATGCAGCTTGTGTACACCGAGCAGGAGAAATCTAATGATAAAAGAAAGAGCGTGAAGTGGGAATTGGAGTATGTATTTGCTTGCTGCAAATATGCAATCATTGAATCTGGTGAAAGGGCAACTTTGGGGAGCCTTGGATGTTTGTCATAGCAAAAGGCCAGACAGCTGACTTCCATCAAGAGGGGTGGTGTTGGTGTCCGAGACATGTTTTCCTCAAAAGTTGAGGCACAGTGAAAGTTATTTAAGTGCAGTAGTTTGCTGAGCAAGGCTGTGATTGCAGTGTTTGTCAACAGCTTTTGCTTATTTAAAAAATTGTCATGACAGTAAAAATAGGAATTCAAGACCTGAACTAGAGAAGTTGGATAATAAAATATACATAGAGGCCTCAGGGGACCTTGCATCTCTTGTAGAAGCTGATTCCAGCTGTTTTGTGCATGTTCAGAGTTGATTCAGTTTGTCGCTAACTAGCATACGTGACTGGTGCTACATTAAACAGGTTAAATGCTATTTCCCGGTGCTGGGGCTGAGTACAGACCTGAGCTTGATTCGGCTCCAAGATGTGTAGCTGAGATCGGTGTAGCCAGAGGCTCCCTGCAGGTTGGAGAAGCCTTGGGGTTGGTCTCTCTCACTTGTTTGAAGGTTGTACCTTGCAAGCATGGGCTGTACGAGTGCCAGGTACTATGGATAGGCCTTTCTTCTGTTGGTCACATGGGGAAATGGCATTTGGGTTGGTCTTATGCTGCTCCAATATCTGTTTAAATGTTCTTGACTGATGAATAATTATAGCTCCAGTGATGACGATGGATCATGTAGAGTCTTTTCTTGTTATACCAGATCAGCTTTTCAACAGATGTAGAGTCATATATTTGCACTGCAGTATTTTATGTGTGTGTCTTTCTCTTCTGGAGGGTTTGGGCAGCTGTTTTTGCAAACGCATGCAAAAATAGAGCTGGAGGTATTTTTTTAAAAAAAATTGGTAGTGAATTTGGACACTAGAAACTGAGAGTTCGGACATGGGACAGAGCCTTTTTTCAGAAAAGTGTGTGTCTCAGGTAAGTCTCATACCCCAAACTAAAGCCACCTGAAATAACTAGACACTGAAAATCTTGTTATTAATCTCGAAAGCTGTGAAACATAATCATCTCATCAAGAATTATTGCCTCTAAATGACTCCATCTAAGACTGCATTGTTAGCTGAATAGTCTCATTTTTGCTAGACATTTAACCTTATATATATATAATTTATCATGGATTAATTTAACAAGTTTTAAAACTTCCAGAGTAGAACAGGAGTTGCGATCCTGACTGCGAACAAGCTTTATTCATATTTGCCCCTTCCCTTTCCTTTGCGTCAGACTCTCTTGTGGCAGTTTACAATACCTCCAGCGAGTGGCCGCCTGTAAGAGCTACGCAAGCAGTGTGCTTGTGTAGATTAGCTGGGTGTTATGTGACTGTCTCCCCATTGGCAAAGTGTATAATTTGTGCGATGTACTCATTCCGCACAGGCCCAGGGCATCCGATCCACTTCAGATCGGAACTCATCTCTCCCAGTTAGCAGTTCGCTCATACAGTTGCCTGAAGACTGGGGTGGCCTTCATCATTCTCATTGTCCTTGAAATATTCTGTGGTTTTGTGCATGTGTGATTTGTTCGTGTTGTTTTCCTTGGTGGAAAGCAGCTGTCTTTTGATATGCAGGAAGCAATCAGATGGGTGAACAGACAAGGAAAAATGGGGGTGGGGATGGTGGTGGGGTGGGGAGTCAAAGAAACACTCAAATGGAATCACTCTACCATGCTCCCAGCAGGGAAATTTAATTTCTGGCAGTACTGCTTTGCATTGACTCCAGCTACTATCTGAGGCCTGTTGCCACTAAGAAAGTAGTTTTTGTGGCAGTGGGTCCTTCAATATCCGGCCTATTCTCTTTCTGAAATGCCCGTTTTCTCATTGGCATGCATGGCTGGGTCCTGTGACAGAGCTGGAAGCCTGCAAGAACACCTCCAGCCGTAAGTAACCCCTCAAAAACCTGCAAGAAATTAACTCAGATTTTGTATCTAACTTGGATCGTTAATTAATTCTATCTCTGCCCCCATTACACAATTAGAAATATTGCCAGTGTCCAAACGTGTGATTACTACATCTGTTAGGAAAGGGAAGAAACAAAAGAATTAATGTTGATGATAATTTATACTGACACACCAAGGATGGGGAAAGCACTCAGGGCACTGAAGACCCGGCCGGAGATTTCAGCTGAACAGTTGGAACAATCTAATGATTCGGGCAGATTTGGACATTGTTCTTCTTTTGTTTTTCCTTTACCCTCTGCCACCCAATGACCCAAAAGACTTTCAAAGTACATTAGTGTACTGTTTGCACGTCAACACTGGAAAATATTCCAGGGCTTTGCAAAGATTCGGTCAACAGGGAAGTCTTTCAAGTGTAAATGTGTTTTTTTTTTTGTTTTTTTTTTTTTTTTTGCATTTTGAAGGACCTTACGAGGTCCTTCTGTATAGCATTCTGCGTTTCTGTCACTGTACCTGTTAGGTCAGACTGGTGGTCCAGCCAGCCCAGTCTTCTGCGTGGCAAAAAGGGCTAGTGTTTAGGGAGAGGAGGTAGCCTGGCCTCTCCCCTAGTACCACTACCCGCAGTTGTTTTGGGAATGTGAGGTCCCTGCCTGCCATCCCAGTATCTATTTGTGGACCTGTTGTCCATGAGTTTGTCCAACCCCTTTTGAGTCCCCTGGCACTGCCTGTCTCCCCAGCCTTGCGTGGCAGCAGGTCCCAGGTGTTCACCACCTCCTGTGCAAAGCAATTCTTTATTTTATCTCTTCTAAATTGATCTCTTCCTAGTTTTACCAATTCCCCCTACTTCTTGTTCTGTAGCACTTGGCAAACTGCGGTTCCTTAAGGTTATCCACTGCATCCAAGTTTTTGTAAACCTTAAAACAGCAATCCCTCTTCAGATTTCTCCTTCCCAGTGGGGCAGTCTGAACCCTTGTACTCTCTGCTTGTGCAATGTGGCAGCTCCATCCCCGTTATCATATCAGTTGCCCTTGCCTAACTGCTGCAACCTTCCCGAGACCAGGATTGCATAGAGGATGGGGACATGCCAAGGGCTCATGAAGTGGCAAAACAACACCTGTCCCTTTCACAGTATTCCTCCAGATGATTCACAGCATTGTGTTGATTCTTGTTTCGGAGGCCACTGCACAATGAGCTGATGACTTCAGATATCTGTCAGTGATGACTCCAAGATCTGAAGTTGTGACTCCCATGAGTTCAGCATCACGTGGGCATGGTTTAGGTTATTATCCCTACAAGTATTACCTTTAAACTTATCTAGTGAGGCTCAGCTGTGTCCTCTTTGACCACTCAGCTTTTTGGCTTTCTGCTGGTGTTCTTCACCATTGCTGTGCCATTTGACTACCCAAAATGTTTTGGTTTCATTGGCAGGCTCTGAGATTTCACAGTTTCTCCCTTCTCCAGGTCTGTGATGAAGGTATTGAATGAAATCCTCATGAACATGTATCCCTGGGGGACCCTGGTGCTAGCTTTTCTTTATCCCAAAACCTTTTGCTTCCTAACCAGCTTTTGGTCCATAAAAAAGACTTTCCTTCAGGCCCATGACAGCTTAGTTTCTTTAATAATCTTTAGCATGAGACTTTGTCAAAGGCTTTTTGAAAATCCAATTACTTTGAAAATCCCTTTCATTCACACCCCAGCTGACCACCTCATACGCCTCCAGGTTATCGAGGCAGGATTTCCCTTTATAGAAGACATGCCAGTTCTTTCCCAATGAGTTCTTGCTTATCTGTGTGACCAGGGGTTTTATTCTTCATAATAAACTCTACCATTTTAGCAGGGTTGAAAATGGGAGCTGGAGACCGCTGAGTCCAAGGACCCCCTCTAGGGCCATTTTGGGGCTGGGACTCGCTCTGGCCAACTGCTGTTGTCTGGCACAGAGGCTGCTGGTGCCGAGGTCCCATGCATTGGCCTGCTCATCTACATTTTCCCACCGAAGGTCTTCCACGGCTTTCTGGTGAATACCACCCTGCTTGTGTGGTCTGATGCTGCCTGCAGGCTTGTTTTGGCTAGACCTGGCTTCTCTGATAGTGGCCCTTCTGGGGGTGGTGACAGGGACCCAGCTGCTGTGAGGGACAGCAATGCGTGGCAAGGCACTCCCCTCACAGAGAACCTACGAGCGAGGAGGGAGGCGGTACCCTGCCTTGGGGATGGCACCCAGTTCCTCTTCGGGAAGCCTTTTCAGCTCAAAATGGTGAGGGAGAGGGTTGAATCAGCCGGTGGTGCCTGGCTTGCTGGGTGACATTTGTGTTTTTTGGCGGGCACCTGGGCGCTCGCCCCTGCCTCAGCGGTAACCGCCATAATATTTACATATGATCAAGGCAGGCCAGGATCCTCCACCAGCTTTGGAAGCATTTGTGGAGGTTTCCATATCTCCTTCAGGTATGTCCCCCAGTCCTTTTTCTTCTGTTTTTTCCTGTGAAAGGGCCGCTCAGGAAAACAGGGTCCCAGGGAGGAAATGGCAGCCGCGCTGTGGTGGGTGGCTGGCTCCCCCGCTGCCTCAGGGACAGGCTGCTCTGAGGGGCTCAACAAGGCCACGGGCTGCACAAAAATTTTACCCTGCAGCCCCTTCCTCCTGGGGGAAACATCGCTGTGGCTGTGTGTCGGTGTCCCCCAAAGGGCCCCAGAGGTTTTGGGTCCTTTTTGAGGCATTTCTGCCCCGAGGGCATGGCGCTGAGGAAAGCACGGCGGCTGCAGGCGGTCCCTGGGCTGGGGCAGCTCTGGGGGACTGGGTTTACAACAGATAAAGCTGGAGCCCAGTAACAAAACCACACATGCTTTATCCACTGGGGAAAGAAACTTTCTGAATCCTTCCCAGAGAGCATATATGAAGCAAATGTTAAAAAATATATAAAAAAACCCAAGAGGTTTGGAGAAAGAGGCCAGGTTTCCACATAGCTTTTCCTGAGGCCCCAGGAAACATGGGGGCCATGCAGAGCAGAAGCCATGGTGTCTCTGAAACTTTGGGGAAGCTCTGATGGAGCATCACCAGCTCTTTAGCACAATGGTTGTCAGAAAAAATTCAAATGTGGCAGGTCTTGCATGTCAGTACCTCAACAGATGCTACTGTAAATGTGATGTCCGAGACAAAACCATGTAATTAACGCTGCTTAACACGATGGCATTTTGATAAATGCAAATGCAAATTGAAAAAGCATTAAAATAATGTCATTATTAATGCATTCTGTTAATAGCGGGGGGGTGGCAACTCCTGAGATTTCTAATGTTATGCTCATATGCAGTTGGTACAAAAAGGGCTGGTGTGGGTAGTTTTGCTGTGCTGCTCCCTTGCAGTCTTTTAAAATATTTGATAACCAGGCAAAGGATTTGTTTAGACCGTAGAGAGCAGGTGCCTGTTGTTTTACTGCAAACAGAGCATTTTGTTACCCTCCCACTAGAAGTGGCTCGTGGCATTGTGCTGGGCTGTGTATGTGTTGTCAGTAATGCTACCATCGCTTCATAGCATTGTGCTGGGCTGTGTATGTGTTATCTGTAATGCTACCATTGCTGCCGTGCCTGTGGACTTTGCTGGGCGCTGGCGGAGGAGCCCGCCTGTGGCGGTGCCTGTGCCCTGTTGCCTTTGTCTTAACGAGGTGCTCTCCGTTTTCAACCTGGGGGAGGGGGCGGGGCAGATCTCGATGATTAAAGATGCTATGCTTTCTTTTTCATTTCTCATTTCTCTGTATCAATAACTCCTCACAATGCTGTGGTGATACATACTCCCTATGAAAAATTAATATCTACAGGCTTCTCGCTACTGCGGCAGCCTTCTGATGCCCTGACAAGGGAACAACATACCAGCTAGCACGCAGCAGAGCTGCAAGTCAGGATCAAGGTATTCCTCTTGATATAGAAGATGGCTGGCCGTCTCACTCTTTTTACTTTAATTAGCGCATCAGTGCCACACATGCTTTTAAAACTGGAATACAACTTTATATCTAGTAGCAGTGTCATGGATCCTTCATGAGTTGGTTTGTACATCAAATCCTTTTCTTTAATTAAAGTGGACCTTCTATGGAGCCTGTCTAATTTCAGGAGATGGTACTGTGCTGGCCTCTGCAGAATGTGCCGGACTGTAATTCTGGCCATGCTGAAGACCATTGCAAGCTTTCTGTTGATTTCAATAGGGTCAGGATTTTATCTAACCTGTTAGTACAAACTAGTATGCTATCTCATCGCTGTTAAAACGTACACATGCTTTTTGATCATGTTCTTTTGAGTTCATGTTCATTTGAGTTCTTTGCTACTCTATATACCAATACAAATATTAAGTCAACCATGTTGTATCTTGTCAATCAATGATAGAGCACTGTGTCTGCTCTAAAGATGAATTGATGCTGCATTGACTTGGTTGTAGTGTTTGCTATATAGGTGAATTTGTTACATGCGTAGCTGAAATTAAGCTCATTGGAGTAGATTTAAATGGGGATAGCTTTCTTGTTTCCTTCCTTTTCTTGGTTTCTTTCCTGAAAATCTGTAGTCATATGGTGAAATAAATGGGAATATTGACACTACAGAATACTTGTTTTCTCAAGTTCTACCAGGTCAAAGCTTCCAGGGACCTCTTTTTCCTTTTGAAACTGAGTCTGAGATTGATCTGTAAAGCATGTTTCCTGTCATTGGAACAAACATGGGTATCTTTATTCAAACTGAAATTCTGATCCATAAAAATGTTCTTCATTTTAGATGGAATACCATTGATTTTGGTGTTGCAAAGTCCCAGTTGCTTCAGCAGTGAGTTGATGGCTGAAATGCAGCTGAGGAAAGGTAGGCACATCTCTATAGGTTTTCAAGGATTAAGAAAATATTTTCCCTTTCACTGGTGCTTGTTTCCTTGTTCCCATGGTGATGACTGTTAGTGGATGGACCAGCTCTGAAGTTGTAAGTAGTAACAGACAAGTTGTATGCTGCAAGATAGAGTAGTTTAGTAATAGATTTTCAAATGTATCTGCAATTTTTGGGTGACCAGCTGGAGCCACTGTAAAGAGATTTTATTTGCAGCGTCATAGATACTGTGCAGATTTCCTGAAAGGAAATTCCTTTAAAGCTTCTTAAAAATCAGACCTTCCAAACTTGCCTATTTTAGTTTTTATATGTGATATAAGCTTGCAAGCAGACATATTTGAAGTTATATGGGTTTCTTTTAAATCCTTGCAAAAAGGCAGTGTTTGGGGGAAGTTAGTCAAAAGGAGGAATTACTTAGAGCAGGCGTTTTGCACATCTATCACTGTATGTGCTGCCAGACAAAGCGGCTGTTTTAGAAAGGGAGCATTTTATTAACCTCAAGCAGATCTATGATCTGTCAAACACAACTGACTGTTAACTCTGTTGCTGGAGACTCTGTCAGGAACAGCAGCTCAGTGACTGAGACCAACTTGCTACATCTGTTTAGAGTAGTACCTGTTATTGAAAGGATAAGGAAATATTTAGGCATTCGTTAACATACATAATAGTGAAATTTATCTTGAAATACTGGAGTTCATATGCTCAAATTTAGAATGGCTGCAACCTTCATGTTCTGGTATATCTGCGACCCTTCTGATCTAAACCTCCTGGAAGGCAGAAGAGCTGCATGTGGTGTATTAAGCACAGAGTGTTTTTCCTTGTTTCTACAGGGTCTGATAAGAGAGAGTCCTGGTTTCCTAAGGAGCATCCATGGGGGGAAAAGGAATGGCATGGCTTTTTAGTTTCAGTCTGGAATCAGATAAAATGTTGACTTTTTTAATGTCTAATTAATTCTTTTTTTTTTTTATAAAGAAAACAAGCAGTAAACTAAACCTGGTACCCCATAACTGCAGCTGGCATTTTCAGTGCAGCAGAAGCAGGGATAAGCTAGCCATGTGGGAAATGTTCTTTGTATAGTGGAAAGAAATCCCCCCTGCAGTGCTGCACGCAGGCAGACGCACACACATCCCCACAAATCCTGTCTCAGCACTGCACTGGCAGGAAGCAAACCTGTGATGGATGATTGCCTTGCTAGAGAAGTCAGTCATGGATGCCCCTTACCTGTTTCATTATTTAATTATGCAGTGGTCTGAATGCCAGGCAGTAAAACGGCATTTTCACCCATAGCTGATTTCCATTTAGTCTGTCATGTTAATAGTGAAATAAATTGCTCTAATTGCCTGCAAACTTCATCAAATTCGTATTCCTTCTTTTTTTTATTGAATATTTATTAAACTTCATGTCATGTCTTGCTTGGTTGGTAAAAGTGGTCTAGTCTCTGCATCACATTATGCTTTAAAATACAGGGTGTCACATTTTCCTCCTTGCTCTTGAATTTTAATTTAGATTGTGAAGTTTTGCATTTGTGTTCATATTAATCATGCCATTTGAAGAAAGAAGAGCGAGTTTGCAAAGCATCCTTATCTCTACATAGACTATGGCTCTGATTGAGCCTCTTGTTTAAAGGAAGAAGCCCCACCGGGGCCAAATCTGAGGCTGGTGTGAGTTTTCCTGACAGAAGGGGTCTGCTGTTGGTATGCATAGACTGGGAGTGAGAGGCTGTTTTCAGAAGACTAGCGTCAGTTTAAATTTGTGACATGCTTATCCCTTTTGAGCTGTATGTGTTCATGTACTTTTCAACTGCAGACATATGCATGAATGGGTCAAGTGATGTGTGTGGGGAAAAAAGTAGCAGTGGAGTTTGGTGTCCTCCAGTTAATTTAAAGAGAAGTGACACAAGCCCAAATTGATTCTGGATTTACTGTTGGTTTAATACTTGGGGGTAGGGGAAGAGGAGATTCTCGTTTAAGCATCCTTGAGAAAATCACAGTGTCATGCTAGCATTGCTACAACTAAATATTAGTCGTATGTATTGTTGTTAGTGTTTCCCATTCTGTTTTTCATACATCTCATTATATTTAGTTTTCTTTGAGAATCTTTGCTCTTGGATTTGTATTTATGAAAGGACTAAACTAATATTTTCAGTGATATTCCCCCCCCCCCATCATTTTAGGGTCAATTTGATGGTTTTATTTATTTTTTTAACAGTTTGACTCCTGGTTTGCATACTGTATGTATTTGTAAGACTGTGACTTTAGAAACCTCTCGACAGTACAATAATTATTGCATAATACTAAGCAATGTGTGCACTTCTTTCAAAGATTTAGGAAGTCAGACAGGGTCAGATATTGAGGAGCAATTTTAGGTACCATAATTCCCATTAAATACTTGCCTGGGGGAGGGTAAAGCACCTAAGCTTTCATGAGAGTGAAGAAAGGGATGGTGCTGTGGTTAGAGCATCATTTGGCTGCTTTGTAAACTGCCTTTGGTTTTTAGCTCCTCCAGAGTTTTTCCTTTTTCTGTTCCGGTAAGGTGCCTCTCTCCTGACTCTTGAGGATGATAGCACTTCTCTACCTCTTCAGTCTTTGACAATATGTGCTCACCAGCTCCTCTTTCATGCAGTGATCATCTGATTCTGGGAGTAGGGGTCCAGTGCCTTGGACGGCACCTGTCAGCTTTGTTAGTGCTGCTGGGCAGGTGAGTGTCCACATGGACGTCTTGCTTCCTCTGCTCACCTTCATAGAAGATCTTGGAGCAGTTATAAGAGAAGTTGCATTTTTATGCTCTGTTCCTTAGATAAGTTACTGTGTCTAAATATGTACTTAGTTTGCTCTATTTTGCCTCCCTCATCAGCTCTGTCGCTTCCAAAACTCACAGGAGGTAAAATTCAGCTTACTTGGACTCAGAGGAAGGCAGTTGCATGCCAAGTGATCCTTATTCCAACTGCTTGTAGGTTTAAGGTGCTGCATGTCCTCTTCCTTTTTCCTGCTCTGCCATTAACCATTGAAAACATGTCCATAATAATTAGAATTAATTACCTCTTTCTCTGATTTTTCTGTTTGTTGGTTGTTTTGGGTTGTTTTTTCCTCGCCTCCCCAAGCTTCTAACCATACTAGCTAGGTATTATTCTTTGTGGATATAATAAAAATACGGTATTTGTACATAAGCATAATGCTGAATTGGGAATGCATCTTCATTTAAAAAAAACCCAAACACAAAGAAATTCACCAGACTGTTGATCAACCCAGGTAACAAATGCACTGAAGAGGGTTTCTCTCTGTGTGAAAGGCTTTTATCAGAACACCGGTGGAATTGTATATAATGGTTTCGTGCACCATTCATAGTCAGTGATGGTGTTACAATGACATAGACTTGCTGAGAGTCCTAGCCCATTTAATTAAAAAAAAAAAAGAAAAAAGTTAAAAGTATGATTTGTATTCCAACTAAAGAAATGAATGTGTAAGTACTTATCAACAGGCACAGCTTTCATGTTTATTCATCCAAGGACTGGAAGCACATATTTTAGCATCTGAATGATTATAAATATGTTTACTAGCTATCAAAATCAGAGCTATTTAATTTGAGAATAACAATTCATATTCAGATGTGTTTTGCTTTTCACTACTAGTGTTAGTTATCCTGTTCAGCATTTATAGTTCTGGCATTCATCATTTTCAGCTCACAACATATTGAGATGTAACTGAGGACCGGTGTCAAACAGGTTAAGGGACATGGTTGTACGTTTTGATTACTTTTGCATCAATGCGTCTTGTCAGAAAAATTGGATGGATACGTTATGAATGTATGCAGTATTACCCACCGTATCAGAAAGGCAACATTTTTCAATTTTTCTTGTTTCAAGTAATATACTTGTCCAAGAAAAATACGAAGTACAAAGTCAGTAAATAAGCCTGACTCAATTAAAAATGATTGATGCCTGCCTTGAAATAGCCATCTCCAAAACACACCTTTTATAGCTGGAACAAAGCTGATGATGATCATGATGTAAGAACGCACTGGGGCACACTTGCACGATGCTGCATTCGTTTCCTATGTTATCTCACCCAACACCACAAAATGTTCATTTGCTGCAGCTCCCCATTTTTTTTTTCTTTTTTCAATATCTGGTAAGATGTCTTTCCCAAAAGTTCGTCCAACTGGAGTTTACATCAGCAAAATCAGCTGTCCACCAAAATTTGCTGGCATCAAAAAGGAGGAAAAAAAAAAATGGAAAGGAAAGAGCAGACAGAAAGGGAGGTCAGCCCAGTGTTCCCAGGTTCTGGACTTGGGTCCTAACAGGCTTTGAGAGTAGCCTCTGATGCTGTAACTAACCGGTTGAAAACAGTGGGTGGGAAACCCCTTCCTCATTTTGCATGAGTGGGTTTTGCTGTAAGACTTGTTAATTACCTAAACTCTCATTTTCAAAAGTTAGAGGCAAAACACCATACATGAAAAAGGTCTGTTCAGAGTATAATTTCATTCTTCCTGTCTCAGTCCTGTCTGGTCTCTTTTCTTTCCTAAGCCCTATAACAGATTATTTTGAATTATACATGTGTGTAATAATAATGTTTAGCAGCTCACTTTCTCCAAGCCTCGGGCTTGCCTCGCAAACCAAAGCACAAATCTCACTCAGATGATTGCACACTGATTTGCAAACATCGCTTTTCATTTCAGCAGCTCTGTGGTGGCATCTGAGCCGGAGGGTCTCGGCAGTTCCTGCCACTTTGGTGCTTATTTTTCCATTTTTTTGGGCTTGGTGAAGTTGTAAGAATTTGTGCAAGCGTTTGTGAAGTTTACCATGGGCTACCCTTTCTGTACTGAAGGATTGCTGGAAAACAAGCTCTTCCTGAGATTTCATCAAACTGAAGGGTCACTCAAAATGCTTTGCTAGCTGGTAGATTAAGCTTAGAAAAAAACCTATGAAGACCTGCTGATGTTTTACTGATGTCCTTGATGACTTACAATAATGTGAGTTAAATGCAGCTCTTTTTGATGAGGCTCTTCTGCCTGTGCTTTTATTTTTCCCCTTTTGTTTTCTACATAGGAGTGTTTTGATTCTGAGTGGTGTTTTTATTGCTTTCTGTGTGCTTTCTCTAGTAGTGTCCTACTTGCTAAGTATGGCAAAGCAGTTTTTCTGTGCCACAACCATCCTTTTGCTGTTCTTCCCTTACTTTCCTGGGTCTCCTTCCCAAATCTCTTGACTTCTTTTTCCTGATGACAGATTCTCCTCTTGAAATCTTCCTTTGCCACTAATGCAGACAGCTAACTCTGCTCTAGTCTGCAGTTGTGGGCAGAGTTCTTCTCCATACACTAGACCTAGTGTTGGGTCTCACTTGAACCCTGAAAGCAGGGTTTCAGATGAAATTTTAAGTTTTCCTTCCATTGATGTTCTGGCCAGAATTCCCTATAATGTTTCCAAACTCCTTCCCATTTCTTTTAGGTCTTAGAGATTTCTGTAGTGCCACATGGTTTCCTGCTGTACATCCACTCAAAATTAAAGGACAGGTGGGGGGAGCAAAATAATGGGAGTATTTTCCTATCATACAGTGAAAAGTCTGTAGTTCAATAATTGTTGTTCCTCATGAGTTAAGTTTGTTTTTTTTCTTACCCAGGTCCTGCATTAATAATTTTGTTTTCCAGTGTGTAATACCTCACGAGATTTCTCCCTTCCCCCCACATCTAGCTTGCATACATTCCATTTTTGTCTTTTGTGTGATGCCAGCAGTAGCTGCAGGCAAATACTATTAATTTGAAATCAAGGCATACTGTACAAAGGCAATGGGAGGGGAGTTTTCCAATATATTTGGTTTTGAAAAAATACAGTTGTCTTGGGAAGTGTTATTATCATGCATTCGTTTTACAGACTCTTTGGGGTTCACATTTTAAGGTGACTTGTGGTTAACAGCTGGTTGTTTGGGCTGAATGTCCAAAAGCACTTGGCATGCCACAGCTCTGGTTGGGAACAACTGTGATCACTGGGGGTGACCCCTGCTGTGCTAGGCAGGAGGATCACCAGGGCTTTCTGTTGTTACCTTGGGTATGGGGTATGTAAACCTCTTGGTGTAACATCTGTCTAGTGACATTTGGGGAGATGGTTGGTTTGACATAAAACTCCACAGGGGATAATGCATTTAAAGAGCCATAACTGCAGCGATGGTGTAAATCCACTGAAGACAAAATAAATTAAATTTGTCTATTGTAATTCTCACTAAGTGCTATAATTTTGATACACCAAAAAGTATACCAATTCAGTAATTGCTGAAGAAACCTCCACGTGACAGGAGGCCTTACTTGGGGGGAGGGAAGCCTTCAACTCGGTGGTGAATTTAATTCACAAGAATTGTTGTTTTGCCAACAAAGCTTTCAGCATGTTTTGCAAGTTCCACCTGTCCTTTAAAATCATCTTCAAACTGTAATAGTACAGTGTTGCAGTGATGACTTCCCAGAAAGATAACTATTTCCGTGGTCCTGGCTGTCAGTTAACAGGAAAATTGCCCATAATGTTGGGGTTTAACTTCCTTCTTAGGTGAACCTGGTAGTTTGATCTAGTTAGTGGTTCTGAAATGTGTGAATACTCCCAAATACTGCAACACACAAATGTGGAGACATCTACAAAGTATCTGCTCTATTTGTTTTTTAGGCAGGGAATCCTGAGCACTTTCTGAAGATTGGTCCTTTTTCTCTGTGTGGGTTAAAGTACCAAAAGTGGCTGCTACTATAGGAAAAAATAATCTTCTTTGATATTGCCACTTGAAAGGAAAGTTTCAGTATTGAGCTTTAGTTATTCCCCACTTTGTTTACTTTTTTAGATGGAAAATATGGGAGGAAAGTATCCAGCATTTGTAGAGGGATACTTGTGTTCTTCTGCCAGATACAGAGGCGTTAAAGAAAGCATTATGTATAACAAGATATTCTCAGGAGATCTGTTTAGCGGAAGGGCACAGTGTTAGGTGTAATTTGTTTACTGACAGAGTTTCCAACAATGGTGCAATGGACCAGGAAACATTACTAAAGTAATGAGTCCTTTCCTTTTTTAAAGTGATTATGTTTGAACAGTGCAAATTAACGTGCTTTTTGAGGCTGCTGCTTAGGTGAAACAATTTGCTGATGTAAAGACATCCCCCAACTTGCTCCAGCAGCCGAGGTAGAAAATGCAGAGTCTGTGGGTGCATAGGAGAAAAGCTGTTATCTGTAAAACAAATGTGAGCAGCATCTAGGCTGATCTAATCTAGGACCTACTGTAGTTAAATTGTGAGGCTAAAAACAAGCGTGTTATACTGTGTATAAAGAAACTACTGTAAATAAAGTTATCTCAACTGAAAGAGCAGTATACTTCCTGAGGGAAGAAAAAGAATTACCGCAAATACTGTGTGATCTCTTCACACAACAGAAATGTCTGTCAGCTATCCCTGCTCATTTGTGCTTGGAGTCTGGGATTTTTGCAGCCCACTGTTCATCCTCGTGGCTTACTACAGTGATTGGGCACAGATATTATTGGGGATGTTATCTCTGAATAATGCAATGTCATTACTGCTGTGTCTCAAACACTGTTTCACATAGCTGGCAATAATGAGCCACGATTTGAGCTCTCCAGAGAAATCGCTCAGTATCTTGCAAAGGGCATGCAATAAATAAGTGAACGTATAGCACATTTTAGGCAGATGCTATTGGTTATTCATGCTTGACCAAAGTAGAGATGCACATTATAGCATTTCTAGCCAACTCAGATTGTGAACTGTCTGTAAATGGCCTCTTTACATTGTGGGGTTTTTGTTAGTAACGAATGCAAAAAACCCCATATGCTCATCTGAAAATTAACTCGAAAGGAGTATTTGGCAGTCCGGTGTAAGAAGTCATATGGGAGATTTCCATATGCTCTGCTGAGAATTAGGCTTGAGTATCAGTGGGAACTCAGTGCCCAGCTGCCATTTATCTCTTTTAAAAGAAGTCTTTCCATAGAAACAGTGCTTAATAGTGAATGAATCTAACTTTTTCTTTCGTCTGGTCAACTGAAGGTTCCTATGAAGGAGCAGTCCTGTTTGTCCTCTTAACAAATCCTTACAAAGTTATTTTGGGATATAGCTTTTTCTTTCCTTAAATACTGTGGTGGGGCTGAATGAAAAAATCAGTATATAGGGTTACCTGATGCACTTGAGCCTCCTGATGGAGATGGGTAACTCTGCTCTTCAACACACTATTTTGTTAGAAACTACTGTGCCTACTCGTTATAAAGCCAAAAGGTACCATTCATAGTTTTACAAACACCTCTCTGGGATTATTGAATATCTTCCAGTGAGACCTGCTAACTTTAAATGATCATCTGTTTCAGAAAAATACATCTGCTTTCATGACTTTCAGTATCTCTTGCTTAGCTCTTTCAGTGACTATTTCCATTTTGGTGACTAATGCCATTAATAACTGTGATCAGAATTCTTTGTAATGTCATTCTCTGGTATAACTAGTAACACTAGTATTTTTGTTTTCCATCACTAAATGTATTTTCTTTCTCAAAATTATATGCATACGTATTTCTTTCTAAAGTAGAAAAAAACTACCCAGGATTAAGCGCTACAGCTTCTGCTTCAGTGTTAGAAAAGCCAAATATTAACACACCCTCTCTTTCTATTCTTAGCTGAGTTACACAGGAAAAATCAGAAAGCACGGGTTAACCTCATGCGAATGAGCCTTTGAAAAATGTTCTGCTTCAAGCTGTACCTGATTTCCTCCACCTCCTGGCATACGGAAGACGATGATGACCTCTCAGCAACCTTTGGAGTATTCATTGACATCTAATTCTCAATTAAAAACTTTGTGGTTTTTCTGTTTGCCAGCAGATGACGTTACCGCAGATTTTGCTGCGCTTAGCCTAGGGGCTAGCTAGGGAATAACAGAGAGCATTGTAATGTTAGTTCTCTGGAGCGATTTTTGGCAGTAGGTGTTGTAAGCTCATACAGCTATTATGTTTTGTAAACTCATCCCTAATCCTGTTCTTCAGATTTTCTTCATTTTTGCAACTTTAGTGTTAGCTGGCAGAGAGCTATGAATTAATCCGTGAGAAAACCAGGAAGCTGGCAGAATAAGCACACAGAAAAACAGGAAGATGGATTGAAAGTGCACATATTCAGTAGTTTGCTACCAAGTCCGAACAGCCTATTATGCTTCTGGTGTGAACAGATCAAGCACAAGCATAGAGATTAAAATTAAAGAAAAATGCTATGACATTTCCAGCCATAACTAATAGATCTTTATTTTGTTCTTCTCATGTCTCTTACTATGAATTTCCCTCTGTCTTGCCTTTTGGTAAGAAAATCTTCTGAAGGTTAGATGCTTACTGAATTTCCTACCCTTACTGTCAAGTCTGTGACATACAGCTTCCGCCCCCCCCCCCCCCCCCCCAATTTAGAAATGACTATTAAAAAATCCTCGGGAAAAGCTAGCTCATTCAGAAATAACTTATTTTGGGGAAGAGTGTTTCACATAGGCTTTAAAGTGCTCTTTTGTTCACAGATAGACAGTGGAGGTCAACAGTGAACTATAAATGCAATGGATATCTGGAAAATTACCCTCTCTCCTTTTCCTAGTGGTGATGATGTAGGCCAGGCCTTTGAAAAGCACCGGTTAAGTGTAACAATGATTTTGTCTTCATGTCTTGCAATACAAGTACTCCAAAGTGTTCACCGGTATTGGTGTAATAATCCCCAGGGAAAATCTCTGTTCAGACTTGTGCATTTAATACATGGGTGAATGCATATGCAGTTGAACTAGAAAGGGGCTTTGAGGGAGTCTTGCTCTTGTCTTTTTTCTTCTCACCAAAATGATGAAAAGTAGATGTATGGATTTGTGGTGAAAAATTGAGATTTTACTGTGAAAGCAGTCCTTCCAGAGTTCTTCCCCCAACTCCACTCTCTTGCCCCATGAAACCCCAACACCAGCAGCTGTTTGAACGTGCTTGTGTAGTTTCTGTGCATGTGAATGGCAGAGCACCTCCCTGATAGGTTACGAATCTTCAAGTTGTAAATGCGAGGGGCTTTTCCCTCTGCTCGGGCAACAGAGGCTCTGGTCTGTGGCAATTCAGTTCCCAGAAACAACGTGATTGGAATCATCAGATGTATATTGTACCTGAAGGTTTGATTTTTTTCTTTTTTTCCTGGCACTAGCATGTTGTATTTATTTTGATGTATGCTAAATTGCTTCTCTCAGGAGATATCAAAGCTTCTTCCAGTTACTCATGCCAATTCTCTTTAGTGGTAGCTCACGACATAGCAACATAAAAGTGGTATCTCATATTAATCTGCGGTACAGGTGTTTAGTTCCCGAAGGTCTAAAGAAAATGCGTTTCTTTGAGTTTGATCACTTCTCACTTTTGCGTGTGGAGAGACAAACCAGTTACAAAATTTATCAAAATATTTCTTGCTATTAAAAGCAAGACTTAAGTAATACTGCAAACTTGCTTTTAAACTACTTTGTGTTGTTTCCTTATTTAAAAAGGAGAATGAGATGACATTGCACTGTCTATCAGCAAATTAAAAAAAAAAAAAAGGTCAGATTGGCCAATCATTCAGACATTCAGTACTTCCAAGTTAAGTAAGGATCAGTGATTTTGGTCTGATATTTTATGGCATTGTCAGTTGCAAGGATAATGCCATAAAATGTGGCTTGTCTGGATGTGAAATGTTATTTGATTATCTATCTAATGTACCACGTTCGGCAACTGAAAAGGTAGCAGTATCTTGTTTCGTTGCCCCAGTCAGTAGCTGTTTATTAGGAGGCTGTCTCACAGAAACCGATTTCGGTTTTCGGTCTTCCCTCCTTTTTGTTTGCATTGGCAACTCAAAGTGAATCCATCGGTACAGCATTTCTCGGAAGGATCTGTGTATCATTGTACAGATTATGTCAATTACATGCCAAAGGTTGGGTGGAAGGTGGTGATCACACGCCATAACATGGCAATGAAGGATGCATGCAAACCCACATCTGGCTCCAGAGGCTGGGATTTGTTGGGAGGCTACTGTGAAGGGAGAGCTGTTTCTGCTTGCCATGCTCTTAGTCCTCTGTAGGCATCTGCTTCAGCTGTTATTAAAGTCCAGGCAAAGGGTAGCAGGCCCTTTCTTCTGACCCAGTACAGAGGCTGCTATGTAATGATAATTTCAGTAAGTGGTAGTGGTGCTTGACCTCTGCTGTCACTGCTTTCCCAGCTGTACCACGTGGTTTTCTAATATGCAAGTTGACCTGCATGGACTAAGGACTGGTATGGCTTTGGTAGAAGAATGTGATGGAGTATGTGAAACTCTGCTTACCCCAGTTTTACAGTCATCCAGGAGCTGAGTCCAGCCAACCCAGGCTCAAGCCTCTGATTGCAGGACTGACGGCTGTTCTACCAAAACACCAGCTGTGAGAAGAAGGGATGGGTGTCTTTGCCTATAATTGTAACTAGAAAGATGGAAAAATACTCAATCCAGTCTCCCAAGAGTAAGGCAAATATATTAATGAAATCGATAATAATTTGTTCTGCCATGGATACTGCTTCTTTTCTTTGCCCCAGGTAGCTAAACCTATTACCAAATGGGACCATTGAATGCTTTCCTGGATGGCAGTAAACCGTGGACCTGTCACTCAGGGAGTTGTTCAGGCTGCTTTGGTGTTTTAAGTTTGTAGCTAATGACCTCCGTAGTGGTCATACACCAAATGTCACACTCAAAAGGCTGGAAGTCAATGAAGCATCCGAGCCACTCAGTATGTCAGCATTTAATTGACAACGTGCAAGACCTGCTTGTGATTTATAGCCCGATAAAGGGACACACTTTTTATGTTCTGCCAACACAATTGGCAGAATATTTTAGGCACAGATGGCACATTAGCCTTGGACAGCTGGTTCCCTCTCTGCTGTCACATCCTAGGACCATCTAACTAATACTGTCACACACGACCCAGTTCACTGGGTAACTGAGAGGGGTTCTCACGCATGGCTTTGTGTCAGCCTGAAGGCAGATGAAAATCAATCTGCTAAAAGACTGCCTCTAAGAGGTTTCCAAGACTTAGCACCCTACTATGCCCTTCTGGCTGTTCACTTGCTGACCTCTCTTTTAGCTGCATGAGTGTAACCAAAGAGTTTCTTCCTAGTTGTGCGATGTGCACACGTGCAGCCTGCAGAGTGTGGTTGTCTCCTTGTAGTGTCCTCTACTTTGCACCTGTACATATGTGGATTTAAAAAAAAAAAAAAGGCAAGAGGCAAAACGCACCTATGTAGCATGCATTTCTTTAAAGCTAGAGAATGAGTAGGGATCACTGAAAGGTGTCTATTTTGAAAGGTTTATCTTTAATACTTAGTAGAAAAACCAAGAATATGTGGTAGACAGACAATATATAGTAACAGTGTAAATTATACGTAGATGATAGCAAGGATAAAAGAACAGAGGATGAAGTAGAACTTCAAATGCTTTTGGAAAGAAAAAAAAATGTTTTCTGGAATGTACTCGGGCAGGAAAGGTCTGAGGTGGAAAGCTAAAAGCTATGTTTGTTGGTAGATGAAACACATCTTTCACATCAGAAACTTAGTATTTCAAGGTATGATCCCAATAAAAATACAACAGTTTTATTTTTTCCAAAGCATAGGAAATATGAGGTCCATAATTTCTTACTGTTCTATCAGAGCTTCATTGAATTCACTGCAAACAAACAGCTGTGCAGAAAGCCTTTAAAATGTATTTTGGTTTACAACATCAGATACAGAGTCTAAGAAGTATGATGGGATTAGGACTAGCTTTTATTAATGCCAAGAAACTAGACCAGAAAAACTGGAGTTTTGTGTTTAAAGCCATAATTTAAATAAGGTAGAATAATGCTCTTGGATTGTGGAGAGGTAACCAACTGAGGGGATGTGTGTGCACTGGGAGGGAGGAAACATTGCCCTACCAAGGGAGCACTGGGAAAACACCTACTTGTCTCATCATAGATCTGTTCTGTGGGCAAAGCTTCGCTATCTGCATCTGGAGAGCAGCTGGCTTTGTCTTGGAGTAGGGAACATGTGGATATCTGTATGCAACACGATGCTCACGATATTCAAGGGATGAGAGAGAAGGGTGTCTTGATCCCAGTCCTACGTAGCAGGATTTCAGTTAACTGGAGCTCCAAACTGTTCAGGTGTTACTTTTTAAAATTTTGTGCTATTTTTGAGGTTAACGATAACAAAAGGTAGACTGAAGAGCCATTCAAGTTATTTTCCAAATTAAGACTATAGATAAAGGCTTTGATTTGGATGTTTCCTACAATATTATCTGCTGTTTTCATGAGAGTTTACCCCCAAAGGTGAGAACCTCATTAGGCTGGATGCTGCTTAGTTGAGAAAACTCCTGCCTGAATATACTGTGAAGTTCTTCATTTAACATGACATGGAAGTAGATAGCAGTAGTTTAACTCTGTTTTAAGTGAAATCAGCATGAAAGTTCCTATCTACAGCAGGGGCGAGCAGATTTAGGACACCTCTCTGAGCTATATTGCGTGATGCATGCCTATGTAGAACTGCTGTAGAAGTTGCAGGTTTTAATTTTTATGGATTCTTGAATATTTCAACGTGGCATGTGTAGAGATGGGTTTGACCATGGTATCAAATTTCATTTGCATTTGAGTTGGTTGCAGGGAGCTGCAGATAGGATGTAAAAACAGCTTTTGAATCTGCTTTTAGAGGCATTGAAATATATTTCTTTGTAAGATTTCCAGTATACATCTCTTGTGTATATTACTTGACTGACCAACTGTCTCTCAAGAATAACATTTTTGAAGGCTGCATCAGGGTTAAGTAACCTTTTAAAGACTTTGTGCTGTTATAGCACAGTAAAGTACATCACACTGATGTAGTATCCCAAAGGATTTGGTATTCTATAGCTAACAAATTAGTGCCAATCAACAGCCTGTTTGGACATTAACAATCAATTAGAGTTGCGATTGACGCTGATGTTCTTCTGAGGCCTGGTATTTCATTTACCAGCTGACGACCTTTGTGCAGGAGAGTGTGCAAATCTGCTGTAGTCTTGGTAAAGTGGGGAGAGTTGTCAACCACAGGTAGGAGTTAATAAATACTCGGTTGTTCCCAAGCTGAGCAGGTGGACATGGGGGCCGGGGGAGCCAGCCGGGGGGAAAGTGTGTGTTTGAGTCACCTGGGAATCGTGCAAGTGAAATGACCTTCCCTCCCATTTGTTTTTGCCGTTTCACTCCCGCCTGCTTCCCACAGTATAAACAGTAGGGAGACGCTGATCAGCTAGATCCATCAAATGTGAGCTGTAATTTCAAGTCAGGCCATTATCCAAAATTAAAGCATATGTGGCAAAGAAATTAGCAGTCTGCCACGGAAATGCAGGTTTGTACTGTACACCTGGAAGTGTTATCTGCCTTTTGTGTTCTCTGCTTCAAAATTAGGCAATGGGTAGCCTGAAATAAGCGTGGACACGGATGCAAAACATCTTTTTGAGCTTGTTTGCTTATTTCTAATGCTGAAATGAAATTTTATCTGCGCTGAAAACTATACGTTCCATTTGGTTTAATTATGTAATGGTACTTCTGATTGCACGTGAGCCATAGACAAAATCATTAGCAAATGGGTACGCTTCTCCCGTATGCTTACTGGCATGGTAGTTATTGTTTCAACTCATATCGTCATCCTTTCAGATCATTTAAGTGACGGCAGGGATCATGAAAGCACTCATCCTAAGCTTTTATTCAGAAAGGAGTTGTGCTTCTTATTACTTAATGAAGGTTGATAAGAGCCATGCATCTAAGTGACTTATTGAAAATACCAGTGTCTTAAACACTTGCCATTCTGGCTTTTTGAACACAAGTGGATGAGTAATGGAATTTCCATTCAGTGTCCAAGGAAAAAGTTACTTAATTTTAAGAGTGGCTTATTTTCTGATGCCATTTCATTCTGAAGTTATTTAATCCTTTTTATCTTACCTTCTACTTAAGTATGGCTGCTTCTGAATGAAAAACAAACAAAACCACCAAAAAACCCAACAAACCAACAATTAGTTAAAAAATACCTTAAAGCTTCAGTATTTAGAAGATTAAAAATCATTTACATGAAACATACGGGCAATTTTACAATTCCTTCTCCCCCCCTGCAAAAAGCTGTTCAATTAATTCAACTTCAAATTGTGCTTTTTGGCTAATTTTTGGTGCAGCTAACTGGAACTTTTTCATCTATTTTAGTGGCCATAGTAAAACTTTTTTTATTAAACTTTGCCATTTTAATTGACTAGCATTGGACAGGTTTTTTGTTTGTTTGTTTTGTTTTTTTTTTTTAAATGGGACAAAATTGCAAAAGAAAAACCCCTGTGCTGTCTTTGGGACCGAACTGAATTTCTTAGTACCTAGAACTTGTTAGTTATCTATGTGAATATTGTTATCTCTAGCTCCTTCTGAGTTTTGATTTGGAGGTTTTGCTTCAGTGTGAGAAGAATGTCAACTGATGAAACCAGTTCTCCCAGATTACTCTGGCAGGAATATTACTGCTGTTCGAGCTTTGCGCTTGCTGAGCAAGACTCTATATAAAATTGGTGTAGTTCCATTAAATTACACTGACCTGTCCCTGCAGAGGACTTTCTTTTTGTATAGTATTAGATTTAATAATTTTCCATGCTTTCTACTCTGCCCAAGTGTGGAGTGACAGCTTCGTCCGTGCTCCTCCTCAGCCAAGGTTTTGCTCTATTCTAGGTATGCTATGCAGTATGCAGTGCCTTACTGTTGATTGAGGCGTGCTCAAGACTCCAGGTTGCTGCTGGCATCCAGCACTGAGCCATCTATATAATACTAAAAAGCAACACTTGTTCACTTAGTGCAGTTTTAGGCTTCTGACACCACACACGTGCTGGTGCAGCAGCCAAGCTCGGGGCTTTGCTGGGAAGGATCTTTGCACCCTCTGCAAAGGGACTCCATGTCACCTTTCTGCCTGAGGCCAACATGGTGAGGACTGACAAGGCGGCTGGAGGTTGTACAGGTTGTGGGCTCTGGCGTATCACAAAATATTGCTGAGGTTTTGGCCTCTAACAGAGGAAACGGACATGACCAGGTTGGGCTTGGCACTTGGGGAATGTCCTGGGTTGCCTTGTGTTAATAGAGGAGGGAACATTTCCCTTCCTGAGGAAAAACTCAGACAAGAGTTGATTCCAGCTAAGCTGTTAAGATTTTTGGCAAAAGGGAGATTGTGATTTGAATGAAAGTTCAGTCCAGGTGAAACTTCAAAACCATATTGATCAGCTCCATGAGTTTCATACAGACTTTTCTTTCCTTGTGCTACGGTAGTTAGTTTAGGAAAAAGAGTGATGTGTCAGGGCTGTTTCGTTACAGTTGGGCAGCTCATCCAAGTATTCTTCTCAAACAAAAAAATGAAGTAAAATCCAGAGTAGACATAGAGCAACTCGTAATGACAGCTTTAAATCACTGTTCTAATTAGTGAGCGCTCCCTGGGGACTCATTAGAATTATAAAAGCATTATTGTCGGTTATGCAGTGGTTGGAACATGGCGAGTTTTGGGCAGTTCAACAATACTACCTTGAAGAAAAGAGTTTTGCAGCCTTTAAGAATTTTCTGTAGTTTGGGAGAAAGCACAAATTGCGATGTCCTAGAAATCCTTTATGAATTGGGCCTTATGTTCGCTCTTGTAAATAAGGAGGGTTTTTGAGTTTATATGCCACAGTCTAATAGGTACATAGTGACTGCTTAATGGGATTTACATTCACTCAAACAAAATTAGGTTGGTAAAAGACAATGCAACATGCTGTAATGTAAATGGGACTGACGGCAGAATTAAATGTTTGTGGAAACAGGGCAGCAGATCTATCAAGAGCTAATTAGATGGAGAGTTCAGAGACAGACTTGGGAGTAAACAGCACCAACAAAGAGAGAAGGAGAGCAAGAAAGAGAGAAAATGGAGTCTTTGTGTGGCGATGAAAAGGAGTTATAAACAAGGTTATTTAAATTGGAAGGTCTGACGGAGCCTATCCCGTGAGAAGGACTTAGTCTTATCTGAACCTGTTGATTAACACAAGTTGAATGGCAACTTTGATAACTCCTTTTATGTGTAAATAGTTCCTCTTTGTTGCAGTTTGCTATTCATGTATCTTCCTCTGATACACTTTTTCATCACAGTATAATGTTTCCATCTGCTGTTCAGCCTTTCTCTTGGACACCAGTTTAAAAACAGACTGTGGCCAAAATATTTCCAGCAGCAGGAGGAAGCCTAGAGAGTGGCACCAGAGGAGACAAGAAGGTTTAGGTCCTTCCTGTTCCTTGCAGGCATGTGTGCATGGGAGGAAGGCGCCCCTGTGGAGAGCGATCAGGTGAAAATGATGCCGTTGGCACAAGGGCAGACTGTATAAACTTGGCACATAAAGGATCCTGTTTGCCTGCCATGCAATCAGCTATGGTATCTTTGCCGTTATTGCTGCATTTTGCACAGCCACTGCCTTCTGTAGGCTCCTGTTGTCAGATGAAGGAAGCAGTATCTGTTTAAATAAACGTCCATACATTCAGTTCCTGAAGGCCAGTCCCTAAATTCAGTGGGACCAAGGTTGTATTAAAATTAATTTATTATAAGGAAACATGCAAAATCATTAACAAATCAATTGCTGAGGTATTTCAAGAATTTCTGTTCAATCTTCATAACTTCTTCCTTTAGACCTAGCTTAAGAAATTCTCCCTCTGGATTAAGAAATAACATGGCAACTTTGTTGTGATTTTACATTTACAGAAGGATAGTTCAGGGCAGGCCATGGCATTTCAGTTACCATCTTTGGCAAATCCCGATTTGGGTTTATTTTTGTTGGTTTTATTTCTTTGCACTGGAAATAGATGGGCTTTGCTGAATTTTGCTGGCAAGTGTTGCACAGTGATGTTTATACTTGCAAGTGGATCAGAAAAACCCTGGTGCTTTTTGGGTTTTGTTTAAAATGGGAGAATCATCCTCTTTCTTTTGACAGCAGAGCTGGGATTATAAGCATGTAAGAGTTGAGACCAGAAGCTGTGCTGGTTTATCTGACAAAGTGTCATTTTTCAGAGGGAGTGATAAAGCCTTGTTAGGAGGGGTTGGTGAAGCAGGAAAAAGGTAGTGCCGCGTCTCGGGGATTTTCCCTGAAATTTGAGCGCAAATTTCTGTCTGAAACGAAATCCATTGACTCTGAAGGCCAGATCAAATAGGAACAGGGTTCTCCGAGTGTGTGAAGCATCTGACAATGTAACTCTAGTTTCAACAGAAATATACTAGAGAGTCTTGTCTTGTTTGCTCAGAGCTGCTGACTCTGGTAGGTAGTATTACTTTATCCCCCAGGGAGTGTTATTTGATGAAAGATGTCCAGGTTTGTGCCAGGAGGATGGAGCCCATGCCAGGTCCTGGAGCTGTGGGATAGGGAAGATGGCTCTCTGGCTGCAGACCTGGCTCAGGCGGGGGCTCTCTGCTGCTGCTGGGGGTGAGCTCAGTGCAGGTCATCCCAACAGGTCTACTCTAGCAAATCCTCCTGCATCTCCTCCCTTTACTCTTAAAACAGGAGGGAAGAAAGCAGAGGACAACACACTTAAATCCCAGAAGAGCCAGGCTCTTACCTAGCTACCAAATCTTCCTGAAATAGATGCTTCAGTATCTTCTAGATGCCAGCTAGACCCCTCAGCTGTCAGAGGTATGGTTTCCTGGCAAGGATGATTGTATGTACTGCTCTCTTCCTCTCTGAAGATTTCAAAACACTTTTGTTTTGATACAGAATAAAACTGAAGGGTGGAGGACAGTGGGAAGATATTCACTGGGGCCAGTCCCAACCACCATGAGCTGATGTGCTGCAGCTCCCTCTGTAGTCACTGAAAATGACAGATTCCCTCAGAAGATCATCTGGAGCAGAGCCCTAGGTAGGGTCTAGGTAGTTGACTTTTTTTTCTCTCATGCTCCCCACATCTCAATGCCACCTTTGCATTGGTAAGAATACAGACTGGGATATCATATGTGCCCCATAATGAACTGGTCTATTGGAGGTGATTTTGTTGTTTGTTTTTTTTCTTTGTTTAAGTAACTTAGTGGTTTTGTTGTGATGCTGAAAATCCATGCTGCTTAGAGGTTCAAGTTACACAAAATGTTACAACCTTCTCCTTTCCCTGGAGCAATATTGCTGCGAGGCTCAAAATTATGGTGCGTGGGTTGTTTGGTTGGGGTTTTTTTGTGGGTGTTTTGTTGGGTTTTTTGTTGTTGTGTTTTGTCTTTTTTTTTTTTTTTTTTTTTAAATTTCATCTGTGTGAAAGGTATTCCCCAGGGAAAGTAACCTGGCCTGGGTGTGGTAGTTATCCATCAGAAATGGACTGCATTCTTCTTTTTTCCAGCTTAGTGTTCTGACAGGTATGGGTCACAGGTAGTTTCTTTGCCTTTACTGCCTCAGAGCAGCATCCTTGTGTTTGTAAAAGGTCTGTGGGAAGCTATTGACTTCCACGTTCATCTGATCACAGTTTAAAAATGAAAGGTCTGCATTTTGGCACCAACAATAAAAGCGCAGGGATGTTTCTGATCCTCTCTTTTTGGTTTCTAATGGAAAGAAAAAGGCAAGCTTTTGTGTTTCAGAGAGGCTTCAACGGGCTTAGGTTTTTATTAGGGAGCAGCTGGGGTGCGAGTCTAGTGACTGAGGGGAAGATACTGGTGAGAGAGGAGGTGTCTGGGGTATGGTGGTTGCGCACTCGCTTTTTCCAAGTCCTTGGACAATATCCTCTGAAGAAACTCTATTTGGGGAAGGGTGCCCACGCTCAAATGGCAGGGAAGAAAGAATCTGCAGGTGAGAAGCCGAAACTTGTTATGTGGTGAATCTGACAGATCTCTTGCTGTAATAATAATAGATTATAAAAGTGGACAACACTAGTCATGTAGTGTAAATTTGGCAGAAGCCTTAGCGTATGTTATTACTTTGCTAGTAACTGTCACCAAGCTTGTGACTGACTGCAGAAGGGTAAAAATTGCACACCCTTTTACCTTGTTTCAGTCCTAGTAGAGCCTTTGACAAATTATTTTCTTGTTTCTTAGGTTTCAGCTGAAGAATGCAAAGCAGCAACCCAAAATGTCTGAGGGTATTGCACCAAGACTACATTTTTTCACAACAACAAATAGATTTGCTATTCTTTGCTGGAAAAACGTGGATAAAAATATTAGTGCTTAAGAACTACGGCTTGGTGATTTTCATTTCTGTTTTTTAGGAAGAGCCAGAGTTGTCCAATGACAGTTTCTTAGAAGAAATTAGCATCTCTGACCTTGAGGTGCAGTGAATACTTTGTATTGCTTGCCCTCTGCTAGCCTTACTGTTTTGCCGTAGGATGGGTTGCTCCATGCTGTCACTGTATGAGAGCATGCGTGTTGCAGTTCTCGTGAATGCTTCAGACCAGACATGAAGAGGAACTCCTGCTCTGGGTGCTTAAGCTTATTAACGTGTGCTGTTAGTTATGAATGCCTTGTCTGAAAGGCTTTATTTAAACAGCCCTCTCTGAAATCTGAAAATGCACTAGACAAAATAGAGAATGTTGTTTTTTACAGACTTTTGGCTTTCAGAACCCAACTTCAAAGCTCTGTTTTGCTGGGTAGGAAAAGGTTTGGCCTGGGTCCCTAGGTCCTAGTTGTTTTACAGATTGTTTTCTCTAAAAACATAATGTCTAATCTTTGTCCTGCTCTGGACGGACACCCTTCAGGACTGAAGCAACCTCTGGTTAAGTTCATTCTGTCAAACAGAAAGATAGGTATTGTTTTGGCAGGGAGGTGCTTTGAGATCTTGGGCCCAGCTTTGCATACAGTCGGTGTCTGCAGCTACAGTCACTGGCTGTAGCAGACTCCTGGGGCCTCTCAAGTTGTTTTATTACAATGCTTTGAGGTTTTAGATAGATTGTTTCTGTGGGAAGTAAATATTTGTCCTAAAGTTTCATCCTCCTCAGGGTTTTGTTTTTTTTTTTAAATACATTTAGAACATCATGAAATGCATCAAGAAATCTTATTTATTTTTGTTAATTTTGTGCTGTTATATATGCCATATAATTTTAGTGCAGAGATGTTTTTCCAATGTGAGGTCACTATTTTATGTACAAGTTTCATTTTACTTCATGATAGGAGAATTTTGAAAAGTAAGAGTAATTTCTTGGATGTAAAAATCTGCCAGTTTGAAAAATCTGCCCGCTTTGATTTTCAACTTCACAAGGCTGCGCTGTGCCGAATGCCTGGGTTGCTCCACTGTTATCTTCTGTAGTGTTCTAGTAATACAAAAGTGTATTGATTGATTATAGTTGCCAGATGCAACTACTGTACAGGTGTACTCTTGTTCAAAATTTCAGTGTAAGCAGATTTTTAGTCCGTGGCTTCTCATCTCCCTCCTAGCTCATTTCTTGTCTGCCCCCTCCCACCTAGCATCCTTGCCTGCCCCCTCACGTGATAAATAACACTGTCTTATCAAGGTCAGTCAGAAAGGCCCTTTTTACATATCTCATAAATTTTAGCCAGGTGCCACCGATGTGAGATTAATGTAATGGCACTACAGCAAGCACTCAGGCTTGTCTTAATTATGCTAAGGTTGCCGGTTCACCGTTTCTCTTCATCTGTCTCCTGCTTTAGGGAACACTAAACACTATGTCATTAGATTGTCTGTTCCACAACATTGGCCCTTTGCATTTACAAAGTCATCAGATGGCTTATGACCTAGCTTTTCTAAGAAATTAAATTAAATAAATAGTGAAAACAAAAAATTATGCAGAAAAGGAGCCTGCCTGGGGGCAAGGGTGGAAGGGGAGAGCCAAGAGGGCCGGGAAAAGGGTTGGGGCAGCTTTTTAGTGCTGTGGGTTTTGAGGGAGCAGGGCTTGCTGGCAGGACTGTCATTTTTGGGATGCTCTGCAGGCCACGGCTGTCAGGTGCTTCCTTTTAATGGTATAAATGCACATGCCTTCACATGTGTCACAGGGTTTGCAATGGAAAAGGCTGCAAGCTTGGGTTTTTTTCCTGTTGTTTTTTGTTTGTTTGTTTTGGGTTTTTTGTTTTGTTTTGGTTTTTTGGTTTTTTTTTAAATTTTATTTTATTTTTCTCTTGGAAGTTAAAAATCCTCTACTGCAGAGTCAGTGCTTGGGGAATCTGTTGACAAGGGGCTCCCATGAGTTCCCTGAGGCTCAAACCAACCTTGGATGTTTCTTCCCTCAGCTCTGGGAAGGGGAGAGAGGATAGCAATGTCCTGCGGCAGTGCCAAGGTAAAGCTCCTGTTGAGGCAGGGGACCGTTCCCTTCTACATCTAGGAGATTATGAGAAATATTTCTTAGATGTTTGTTTATTTCCATCTGCAGGCTCAGTTTAGCAGCCTGGAAAAGGCTGACCTTGATTTTTATTTTATTTACTTTGTGCTTTATGGCCACATTGAAAGACACTTGTTTCTTGTCTGAGCATCCTCTGCTGGCTTTCCAGGGAGGAGAATTTAAAGATAATCAGATAGGACTAATTGATGCACCAATTTTAATTTCTGTCTACTGATAAAAATAAATGCTTCCAAAGGGACTGAACAAGGCTAGTGTCAGAACAGTTCGGCCTGGGGGAGTCTCAAACTTTACCATGAGAAAAGAGAAACCAGGTATCTGGTATAGTTTGGTAGCAGCTACCTGAAATCTGCTAAGATGGCTCAGTCTTCCTTTCTCCAGCAGTATATGAAAATTAATGTGGGTATTGCAGATAAGACAAGTGTATCTGTTGGTTGCATGCTCTGAGTACCAGTCATGTCTTACAATTTCTGCAACCAGGGCTAAATTAGAGGACTGTGCTCCCTCTGCTTAATGCATGTTTTAAAAAGAAAAGAAAAAGTATTCTTCATAAAGAAGGACACTGTGTGAGGCACAGAAAGCCACCCAGAGCAAAGCAGTCATTCTCTGAATAACACACAGGCCCCACTCTCTTCCAAGCGCGCTAAGCAAAGACAAAGGACCCGATGAAGAGGTAACAAGAATAACTGAATTTTTTCCAGTGTTGTACACAGAGCTGCTGACTTATGGCGCCCATATGCTTGTGCTGCTGCCCAAAACCCTCCATGAAGAGGCTATTTGTGGCTGAGGTTCAAACGGGAGAGAGCACAGAAGCGTGGTGTGCTAATGGGGGCTTCTCCCCTGTCAATGCTGCTGCTGTGAGAAGGTAGTCCTGTACAAACATCATCTCCTCTAGCCAGGTTTCCTGAGCTACCCCTGCTACAGTTGTACCTTCAGACATCACAGGGCTGGCCGGGGTCTGGGGATCCCTGCCTTGATTTTCCTGCTCCTGGTAATTAATGCAACCGCACCAGGTAGCACAGGGTGTTTTCCCACTAGGAGGGAAAGTGCAGGCAGTGCATATCTGACCTTTTAAAAATCAAGCGCAAAACTGTAGCTTTGATATATTTTGAAAGACTAATCTATTCAGTCTGAAAGTAAAATTGCTAAAAACTTTCCCATATAGACTGTGAATCAGTTCCTGGTTACTCCATCAACTGTCGGTGGCTCCAAGGCACAGATCATGTATCTGTCACTTTGGCGTCTAAGCATCGGGTCAATGAGGTAGGCATGGGATGTTAGCAATTACCAGTAACATGGGAATTACTGCTGTCATTTTATTAACATAAAATAAAGATAAATTTTAAGTTTTGTTAAGCCAATAGACTTCCTATAGTTGACTGTCCAAGGGACACTTATTTTTTTTTTTAAGCCTTAAATATTGTTTTAAATCCAACTGCAATGTGCATGTAGGCAGCTTAATTGAAAGCCTTTTGAAAATAATATCACCTCTGTTCAGGTTCAATCTCCTGCCAGCATAATTCCAGTGAAAGCTTCTGTCTGCAGTAGAGCTGACTAGTTGCTTCCAGACATGATACCTGGAAATGTGGTATCTAGTAATGATCTGTGCTGTTGCATTATCACAACATTATAGTGAAAATAGCTCATGTCACCACAGTAGGAAGCACATCTATGACTTCCTGTAAAATGTCTGTGAGATAAACATGGCTATGACAAATCCAGCCCTAATGGCACATTTCAGAGCATGGAAGGTCTTGTGATATCAGCTTGTCTTAGCAGGAAAAGATTGGTTTTAAAAAGTGATTTATTAAGGTGAAATTAACATGCTCCTACGTGGCTTGAATTTCAGCTTCATTTTGTTTGCCTGCTAGATGAGAAGAAATGCCACTTTCTTGTTTCTGTGAGTAACATTACTGCAAAGACATCTAGGGACAGGCTTAGATGACTATATTCTGGCAAGCATTCCCACGGAAGCCAGACCCCTGTGCCTGACTACCAGACATTTGGGCTGGCTGTATTGTTCTCCTAATAACTCTTGACTGCAAGGATTACTGATAAGCATGAGAACATCCATCCTGGTGGCTGTTGGCGGAGGACTGAAGCAAAAGCATGGCCTTAATTGCCTGACCTACCTGTGTTTCTCGGAAATGAAGGGATGGGGGGAGGAAAAAAGCTAGGAAAAGTAGTTGTAAAATGAAAGGGAAATAGTGCAGTGCCTTGTTTTGGGAGAAGCTGAACCGTTTAAAAATCAAGCGCAAATGCAGTGTGGACAGATGTGCTTTAAAATGCCATTATTTTTCACTGAAAATTTTCAGTCTCACGGGGGTTCTGTGTTTACCCAACTAATTTATTGCTTTGATTGAGTGCAGTAATTGCATGTTTAAAAGAAGAAAATTGCTTCATATAAACTAAAATTTTATCTCTGTGTCAAAAAGCCTGTGAGCAAACTGGGTGGGTCTGGCTCTTTTCTTTGCTCACCACCGCATTCCTGTGTTGACCAGGTCTTTCAGAGCTCCTTCCCCTTACAAATGGGAACTTCACTCCTTGCTCCCCAACCCCCTGGTGATAAAGTCAACCTCTTTTCTGGTGCCACCTCTCTATTTCAAAAGGGAGACTGGGAGAAGTTGTCAGCAGAAAAGCTGCCAAAGTGCTTCCTGGAGTCCATGGTGCCTTTTTTGGCTCTTGGAGTGAAAGATGTGCCAAGCTTAAGTGTTTCAAGGAAAAGGGGGGCGGGGGGGGGGGGGGGGGGGAGGAAGGAAGTGGACAGACAACCAGCTCAGAGTCTTTTGAGTCGCGAGATGATTTTGAAAATGCTCTGTTCACTTGGAGGGTGTTGGAGTTAAAAAATGAAAATTGCTTTTGCAGCAAAGTGCACCATAAGGTCTGCAGGGACCGATTAGCACAATGGCTCTGTGTGTCCTATATAGTAAATGCTGCTTCAGTGGTTACTGTAAGATGGGATATGAAGGTGAGAGAAGTTAAGAGTTGCTCATGTCCCTGTGGTTCACAGTTATCATTATATTAAAAGATAGAGGAGCTCTGGTTTTACTTAATTGGCAAAGACAGCAATCGATCAATCGGACAGTTTAACGCAGAGGTTTTTTCTTGAACGACTCTTCATGATGAGGCATTTTTGTGCAGCTGTGACATAGAATCGTTTAGGTTGGAAAAGACCTTTAAGATCATCAAGTCCAACCGTTAACCTAGTACTGCCAAGTCCATCACTAAACCATGTCCTCAAGCACCACATCTACACGTCTTTTAAAAACCTCCAGGGATGGGGACTCATCTGCTTCCCTGGGCAGCCTGTGCCAGTGCCTGACTACCCTTTCAGGGAAGAAGTTTTTCCTAATATCCAACCTAAACCTCCCTGGCGGAACTTGAGGCCATTTCCTCTTGTCCTATCCCTTGTTACTTGGGAGAGGAGACCGACCCCCACCTCTCTACAACCTCTTTTCAGGTAGTTGTAGAGAGCAATAAGGTCTTCCCTCAGCCTCCTCTTCTTCAGGCTAAACAACCCTAGTTCCCTCCTAAGACTTGTGCTCTAGACCCTTCATCAACTTCGCTGCCCTTCTTTGGACATGCTCCAGCACCTCAACGTCCTCCTTGTAGTGGGGGCCCAAAACTGAACACAGTATTCGAGGAGCGGCCTTACCAGTTTATTTTCCCTTGATAAGATGTATTTAATCAAAACTGTCTAGATGATGTCCTGCTTTGATCCTTGCCATACATGAATGAGAGGGAGGGAAGGGGGTAATTTTGAACAGGATGGAGAGGAACAGAGGCAGCAGGGTTCTAGATGTAGATGCAAGATGTTATGGGTAGGTATGGCACTGTATAGTCTTCAGAGGCTGGTTTAATTCACCTTGGTACTGAGAGCAAGCCCTCAGCCCATGAACAACTTGATGATCCAAAAACAGGGACAGAGTATCGCTGTTAACTTCTTTGAGGAGATCAGAGTTGCCTTTCGGCATCAGGTTGGTTTTGGGGGTTTTTTTGGTTTTGTTTTTTTTTGAGCAGTGGTTGTTTTTAGAGCTGCCTCAAGCATACCTTTGACTTGTATGGGAATTTTGCACTCAAATAGAAGCTTCATATAAGTATTTCCTGTGAACAGTTTGTCATCTTTGGTAACACAAATCTGATTTCATCTGTGATCATAAAGTAAGACCTATATAAGAAATACCTATAAGAAGAAAAATCTGCTTTAAAGTATTCCTGATTCAGTTTAGGCTGGGAAATAGAGGAGGGCTTTTAACTGGCTAGGGAGCAAAGTGCTTGAGTGGTTTCTTGTTAGGAGCACTGGGAAGAGGAGTCCTGGAGGTTTCTGTGTGAGCTAGAAAAATGTGAGGCAGATGGCATAGCCTGATGATCCTGGACTTGCCCAGAGGACTCAAGGGCCTTCAGTCCTATTCGAACCAACTATTTAGAGCTGGGATGGCCGCTTTTGATTTTGTGCGAGTTATTCATGCAAATGCAAGTTATTTTTGGTGTAAGTTACCCAAGGTCCAGATGTTTCAGATGGCCTAACAAGCCTCTTCTCCATTGTTTTCTCGCATCCCCGAGCTGAGGTGCAAGCACAGAAGGCCTGAGCAGGCGCAGCAAGGAACAGGAGCCAAATCTTGGACATGATGTGCAATCGATGGCCCGCCAGAGCCTCCGAGAGATTCATATCCCACCCGCTTTTGTCTGCAGGCTGGCAGATGAAAAAGGGACTTCTGTGTGTGCAGCGAGGTCATGTACATCTGAGAAAACTGAGCAGCCATGGATCATTTCCCTGAGCAGCCCTGGTTTAGGGCAAAGCCTGCTTGCAGAAGAAGAAAATGAATCCTATGAATGGGTTTGATATTAGCAGAGAGGGTATCAGAACATATATGCAGAAGAGGAAGACATCGTGGCTGGATGTGCTATCTTAATTATAGCACTTCCTAGCTTGACCTTAGTAAAATGTCTTTTTCAGTAGGGAGTATCTATTAATACATGTGTAAAACCAGACACGAATAATAAAGTACAAAGCAAACGTGTATGTGTCTGAAAAAGTGCTTCTACTGCTTATTTACACTCTGTGTATGCGTGGTGGGCTGTGTTTATGGCTGTCTCTTGCAGATTTTACTGGCATAGAGGCAGGCAGTCTCTGCTCAGGAATAGATTTTCTTGTGTTTTTCAGGTCACAAAGACAGTGACCCAATATATGTTAAAAATAATGAAAACTTGTTAAAAATAATGAAAAAAGGGTAAGATGATGGTATGAGTAAAATGATGCCTGGAGCATGCCGGAATCAGTAAATTGCCAGGAAAAAAAGACTCATCCCATTTCCTTCTTCTCATACCTCAGTGGGCTACGTTGTAGGTGCTTGTTTTACCAAGCTAATGAGTCCAGTTGCTGCCTATTTAGCAAAGTCCCTGGTTTGTGTTTGGTTGGCCATGTGTGCGTCAAAAGTAAAGCTCAGCATTAAATGCTTAAGGTTTTGATGTGGTGGACTTTGAGGTATGGAAGATGTATGAGGCGAAAATCTGCTTGCGAAAATAGTTATTTGTTTCCTTTTGATTTTAGTAAAACTGAATGAAACACTGCAGAAAAGTTCTTGTCTGGGACTGGAGTTACCAAAAGCAGCTGATCTTGGTACCGAGTTCTTCCTGATTTATCCAGGCTAAATAATTGCCTCTTGTTTTCAAATGTTTGCATTTGCCTTGCCTGCAGATGCAGAAAAGGGAGTTACTTCATTTAAACTGACCTTTCTTTTTTTTAAAAAAAAAAAGTGTATGCAGAGAGCCTTCCTTGTTGCTTACTCCTTTAATCAGGCAACTTTTTTTAATCTTATTTTGACATTTGTGTTGGAATTAATATGATTGGCAGCAGAATCCAGTAAATGAGAATTTCAGAGGTGTTTCTGCACTGTTAAATGAACCTTTGCCTGCAGTTTGACTTGGCAGCACTTGTAGAGTTCTGCATCAGCTGGATTTTATTGTGTGGGGAGATGGATAATCAAAAAGGGAATCGCACGTGTCTGCAATTTAAACATTTTGTTGAGAGTGCTTGCTTGCCGTTGAACAGCAGTGTAATGTCAGGGAGAGAAGGCGGGGGTACACAAGCCCAGTGCGCCGAGTGCTAAATGCCTCTTCGTACAAAAGCACAATGGCAAATGTTCAACAATGCAGTTGTGTCAAAACAAATCAGATCATGAGCAGCACCGGCTTGCTTTGCTTTATTTGCAGGGAAGTTTTTTCTCATCCCTGCCTCGTGATTAATGCTTCTGATAAGCACAGGGGGAGTTACTGTATACAGCTAATGTGTGCCTTAATACCTGTTTGAACATTAATTTCCTAGCAGAGGTGTTTCTGACATTTAGCCTTTTGCAAGCCTTCCAGAATAAGTCATGATAGTGCTACACAAATGCTGTAATTAATTTAATTGTGCCAGTATATGTTTGGTTTTTTTTTTTTTTTTTTTCTGCCTGTTGCATTCAGAAGGCATTGCACTGTGTAGAGAAGAGATGCATCCAGAAGTGGACATGACCTCTCTTGTGCTGGGCCAGGAGCTTCAAAATCAATGGGTCATGCTCTGCTGCTTGGATATAGAGCCAGTCCTCCTGAAGCATGTGATGCTAATTTGTCTGAATATTGATAATATGTTGGGAGAACTCCTCCTCCTCCCACTCCCCTACCTCGATGGACCTATTGATCTTTTTGTTGTGATTCTGTAGTTTATAGACCTCGGTCTGGCTGTTAAAGAAAATTATCTACTGAGCAAGCTGATTTTGAGTGTGTTTTTAATATTATGAGGGAATGGAAGCAACATAAAGCTACAGTGTTTCTCAACTGTGTGTGATGGGATGTGGCATGAGCCCCATAGCTACCAAGTTGTTTTTGATATCTGGAAAATGTTGGGCTCTTCATGGGGATGAGGGTAGTCAGCCTCTGCATGTGTGTGGGAGTCAGGCACTTGATTTCTGTTTGTTTTTATTTAAAAAAAAAAAAAGTAGGTGGGGGAAAAAAGGGCAGGTGGTATTAATGCAAAGCAATATAACTCAGTTTTGCTGTTCATATCTGGTGCATGGACAAGCTTCACCTGGTGTTTGCTGCTTGTGTGTGTGTCTGATGTTCTCCAGATGCGTGCTCACCTGAGAGCGCTGAGCTGGGCTTCTCCCAGAGCTGAAAGCGGGGTTCAGCAGCAGCTCCCCCCGCAGAGGGGGAATGGCAGTCGCCCTGCTGCGGCTCTGCGCACACACTGCCTGTTTTCCGGGTGCTCCACTTAACCACGGAGAATCCAATGCTATTAAAACGTGACATCTGTCAGGCAGCTGGTGTTAGCAAATACTGCAAGGGGGTTGTTGGAAGTGCTGATGTGTTGCGGGATTTCTGGGAGAAGTTTTGTGGCTATTTCTGAAAGGTCCATCAGAATATTCTGTAGTTCAGCTTTGTCCACGTTCCTCACCACAGCTACTCTTGTAGAAAGAATTACACATTTTAAGGTAGTTTCGAGTTTTTGGACGTTGTTTTCTGTCACTGCTGCTTCTTAGTAAAATGACTAATTATTAATAAAATTAATGAAATAACAAAATGATTGCAATACCACGGCTCCATAAAAAGCCCCAGAGCTTAAGAAATTTTAATAACTTAGGAAATATTTGGCTGAGTTGCAATTCCTGAAAACAAACAATATTTAAATTTTATTAAAGGACTCCAGCCCTCCTTGCTGCTGTCATATTTGGAACATTGTGTTCCAGCAAAATGCCGATAGTTCTTGTTGCAGCCTCCCTTGGGACAGGACCAGAATGGATGACTTGCTCTTTCGGTGGTTTAAGCTGGTAGCAGTCAGTCTGTATCAAGAATTTTTTTGCTTTATTTCTGGATGGCAGCGCTTCTTTTCCTAAAGATACAACCTTTGTAATTACCTTCCAGAATAACTTGGTGCTTTTCTCTGTGACAGGTAGATCTGGAAATTGTAACATACTCTCCCGCAAACTTCTGGTCTAGAAGACTAAGGGAGAGACCTTTGTGTGCTGAAAACTGTTGCCACCATCCTTGCTTTGGGACAGGATGAGGAGCTTTGAGCTGTTGAAGTAAATGAGGGTTTGGACATGGAGCATGGGAGGTGCTTTGAGGCAGTTGTCAGTTGAGGCCTGTGCATGGTCTCACCTCTTGTTAAATGTAAGAGCGCTGCAGCTGTGCTGCCTTTGCTGTTGGGTGCTCCAAGAGATGCTGCAGGGATAAAAGTGCTCAGCTACAGGGTGCTGCCCTGGCCCCCTTGCTCTTCATGTGGACTTACTGCCTTCCTGGGGGCATCCCTGCTAGGAGGAAAGAAATGTGAGATGTATTAATAGGGCTGGTCCCGTAGCATTCACTGAACAGTTTGAAGCAGGCATGATGAATCAATAAATCACGCCAGGACAGGGTTTTTTTGCATTATTCTGTTTATTGAGCAGATGGAGGATATGTAATAGAAAAAAATATACCCCACAAACCCCATTAAAAGAGCATTAGGGTTGCGGTGGTGAGCATTTGGAAAATATTTGAGGAACCATAGAGCTTTAATTTTGCCTTTTTCAAATGTAATCTGAGGTGGTCTTCAACTGCATGATTCTTTTCTCCTGAGAAACTTCTTTCTTGGGCAGGCTCTGATTCAGCAAGGCATTTAAAGTTATTGGCAAACCCATTGACTAGACATCAGTGTATGCATGCGTCTGCTTAAATAGGTACACGAACATCCTGGTGACGCACAGCCTGCTTACACAGGGTTTGTGATGGAGAACATTGTTATAAGGGTCGTAATTCCTCATTTACTTACACGTGCTGTTCATACTCTCTCCCCCCCCCCCCCCCAATTCTTCCATCAAATACTTTGAAATAATCATTCTTAATCCTTCACCGAGCCCAGACTGGAGGCATCTCCTGAGTGGTACCAGGAAGGCTTGGTCAGGTTACCTGGGAGCTGGTTTTCATAGTGTTTTTGCTTGTCACTTTGCCATGATGAGCACTCTTCACAATGGGTGAAGCAAAATAAAATAACAAAACACATGACGTGGATTACCTTGAATAGTACTGTTTCATAAAAAAAAAAAATAAAATTGAATATAAAATCACATCCCAGCACTATTCTAGTCAATGTTTTAATTGCATATGAGGCAAGAGGACTGAACACCATTTTTCTTACTGCCTTTTTTCTTTAAACTTGCAACAAAAACATAAATGGCAGGCAGCAAAATGCAAACTGAAGCTGTGTCTTACTGTGTATCCAAACAAGCAAGAAAAACAGTCTCAAGGAAAGCCATAAGTTTGAAATCTGAATTTTCCAAATCATAAATAATGTATTTAGTCTGGCTGTTCTGACCAGGAGTTTCAGGTATAATGGGCATGCTGGGCAGAGCTGATGGGCATAACTGAACAGATTAGACATGTAAACAATATGAGCTGCAAAGAGGATTTCATCTTTTTGGGGGGTGGTGGCTGGGGGTGGTGGTATCCTTCGTCAAATGTGTAAAATTTCTTTAATAACTAGACCTGGTAGGGAAATGCATGGAGTTCCAGCAGTGATAATCCATGCTTCAACTCACTAGAACAACCAGCGAACCAAAAGATTTGTGTTTACCTAATTCCTTCAGGACTTGAACAAGTGAATGTCATTGCATTCATGCCAAATAAGGGCACATACAGAGAAAAAACAAACAAACAAACAGAAGGGCTGGGTTATGTCTATAATTATTTTTTTTAATGATTTAGGGACTGCCTTCTACAGAGAGTATTCTGTGCTGAGTCCATCCAGCCCAGTGTCCCATTGCAGACAGTGATCAGCCCCGGACCCTCTTGGATACTCCCCAGAAGCTAGTGTTGAGCCCAAATCCCCTTTCTCCCACTACATTAGCCAAAAACGCACTTATCGGCACATTAGCCGTAAGCACTTATCCACCTCTTGCATCCACCGCACCCAGTGGCATCCAGTTGAACTGGTATTTGTCAGTCAGGGCTTTGAATTGCTCACTCTGAGCTTGTGCTCATTTTTAATATGCAGACGTTTGCAGAAATCAGTCAAGATGGGCAGACCTGTCATCTGAGGTCCCCCTCTCTGGATGCTGCAGTTTAACATAGGGAAATCACAGTCCCCACCATCCCAGGTAGGCCACCACCTCTACTCCTGGGGGTGCAGGCAAAGGGTGACTTCCTCAGAGTAAAGACCATGCGTCAATTGTGTCCTGTTTTGTGTTTGGATACAGGATTTAGGAGGTGATGTGTCACTGGTCACAAGTTATTTTCATCTGAACATGTGCTTTGCTGAAACATGCAAATCCCAAATACGTGCAAGTTGTACCTACTTTCTGTGTCTCTTTGGCTGTGGTTGTTGGTTTTATTGATCTCCCTTTGGATGAAAGCTGTCTTGAGAGCCTCTCGCATCCGTAGCCCTGTCACTGGGAGGAGGCTGCTGGAAGAAACAAGGTCGAGTGTGCCTGATGTTCAAGGCTGACCATGCTACAGCCCTGGTGCAAGGCACAACTAACCTTCCTCTCCATTCTGTCAAAACAGAAGACCTCAGCACAAAGGTTTGTACTTCAGCAGCAAAGAGCTGTAGCAGAACTAATTATTCACTCTCTCTGCTGGGGATGGTGGCCCTCAGGAAGAGCAATCAGTGAAGAAATTTCTGAGCTCTTGTATGAGGAGTAGGAGGTAAGAGGAACCCTTCAAGGAGGCCGAGCTGAGCTGTATTTGTGGTATCAATAGTAGTAGCCTGACCTGGAAAGCACGCAGGAGCGCAGTTTCTCTCCAGCCCCTGCAGACTCTGCGAGAAGGCTGTTTGCTGTGCGGAGGGTGGTAGACTAGACCTCAGATTTAAAGGCAATTTAGAGCTCCATTGACTTGTAAGATAAAATGGTGATTTGAGTTTATTTCATTCCTCCTATGACTAAGGGATGGTGAGCCATTGCAGGGGAAATATGAACTGCCTTAACCCAATGTCAGTCTTTACCCAAAGCTTGAAGATGAGGCAGGCCTTGCTGTGTTTAAGGAAAATACCTGTCTTCAAATGCAGCAGGGGGCAACACCTGTGTGGCAGGAGGTTTTAACTTGCACCAAAAAGCATGGGTTTGGGATGTCTCAAGGGGGAAATGGAAGTTTGCTGGAGAGAGTTTGCTCCAGACTTGAAATGCAATTGTAGGAGCAAGAAGGTTGGGGGAAAAAATTGCAGATACTTTGAAAAAGCTTTATGTTGTACTCGATGTTTCCCTTGCTGTGGAGTTGGGAGAACTTGGCTTCTTTCCTGCTGGTGGTGTCACTGTATTTACTTATTTTTTTTCTTAAGGCAAATAAAAGTAAACCTCAGCAGTGACTCCAAAAATCCTGGGCTGTTGAATCAATAGTATCTCTGCTCTCCTAAAAATACGAGCAGCTTCATTTTTAAAAAGTGAGATGCTCAAAAGCCAGGCAGTCCTGCATTTCTTGGAGCTGCACAACAGGGACTTGGAGCAGCATGCGGTCACACTTAATTAGACAGCCTGGGGCTGGGATGGCTAAATGCCGCCTCTGCTGAACCCGAGCACAGTGGATATGAACCTCAGCAGAAGTCTCATCTGCTTTTATCCACCCTGGTAATGGTATGGAAGGGGATTGGTGTAATTGTAAATGTTGCAGGGCTGCTTCTTGTGAGCTGGCTTGTGAGATCTCATGTCAACTTTTCTTCTGCCCCAGAGATGTAATGACTTGGGACTTTGTTTGCCACCAGGTTCTCTTATGTGGTAGATTAACCCAGATTTGTGCACAGTGCTGTGTAACCTTTGCTTTTGTCACTTGTGTAGGCTTGTGTTTTAGGTCATTTATCTTGATAATGAGTTCTGTTTCACACCTCTTCAGACAAGCACAAATGTGGAAACAAATGCCATTAGGGAAGGAGGAGGATCTAGAGGCTGAAGTCTCCAACAGATAAATGGGGTTTTTACCTCTGGCTGTACATGGAGTTCTTTCATTTTAATACCTAGTAAGCAGCTGATGCCCTTGCTACCACGGAGGAGATGCATCTCATCCTTCTTCTGCTCTTTCAGACAATGCCAGATGTCCATCGCTAGCCTGAAGGATGTGAAACACGTGGGAAGGGTTAGATCTGTTCTTTACAAAAGCTGGTCTGTTGTGTGAGTGGTGCCTGAGATAGGGACTCCAGAGAGGTGGAGTCTTTTTCTCCTTCCAGTTACAGCCTCAGTTGTGCAGTTTAAAGCAATGTGGGTATTGTCTTTTTGAATTTATTTTTTTATGCTTAGAACATTGTAGAAATCCAAGTCTGAAAAAGGAAAACTCTTCTGCATAAAATGTTTTAGCCCATACCCACAAAGTGCTGCAAATCAAAAGGCTTGAGCTTTTTTTATTAAATGAGGCAGATTGCTGCAGAGCATTTCCAGAGGACAGCTTCTGTTCCTGGTTTTCAGAGAAATTTTGTTGGGGGAGAGGGTGGCAAGAAGGGCTGGAACAAAGCCCTTGTTTACTCGTGGTACGTGCTCTTCTTTTCTCTTTCAAAAGCTGCACCAGAAGCTTCCGGGAGGACAGGAGCCGCTAGGACGAGGCTTGGCAGAGAGCTGGTCACGGCTGCCAATGCCTCTCCCAGGAGAGGCGGGGGGGATTCGGCCCCTCAGAGGTGCCTCCCTTGGGAGGGTGCTTCGACTGGGGCTCCCGTGAGGCTGTGTGAAACGCTGCTGCCAGTGCCGGGCTCTGAGAGGGGTTTCTAGGAAACCTGGATTATCATTCTGCTTTTATTGTGCTCTTTGAAGCGTTCATTGATCTATTTCTTTTTATGGCAGAATTCTGTTGCGTTGTCTCTGTTGGGCTGTATTGCAGGTTTCAGTGCTAATGCCTGATGCGGCAGATTTTTGTTCAAGGGACTAATCCCTTCATATTAAGGTCTTGCTTACAGCCCACTAGTCCCATAGTTAGACTTAAAGCTCTTTGAGGAAAGACTTTATATATTTATGTGTGTGTGTGTGTTTGAATCGGGTGTACCTGACACAAAAGAGCCATGATCTGGCATCGAGTGTATAGCTGTTACTGCAATGGAAGTAACTGCTCCCTTTCTCCACGTGCACGAGCAAAGACATGCACGGCTAGGAAGTTATGCAAGGGAGGGCCTGATCTTGTATCTTGGGCACCAAGTGTCCCATCCTTGACATATTTAAATACTCCAGTTTACTGTGGATCAAGAGAGTACTGCTGGTTGCAAGTGGCTGAGCATTGGCCCTGGCACTTGTTTACAGCATTCAGCTTGGAAGCTGGAGGGACAGATCTAGTATTTTGGGAAAGCTGCAAAGCCTTTCTAGGCCTTTGTTACCCAAAGCAGAAAAAGTAGCCCTCTACTGTGCTGGAGGGGATGGTACAGCGGTGCTTTAAGGACTGAGCTGTTGAGCTGCTGTGGGAACAGAGGCTTACAAGCCAGCCTTGTGAAGGTGGGTGGATCCTGCACAAAAGTTGCTCTGAACTGGCTGGTGTTGCAGCTGCTAGAAATACTAGAGACGTGGGCAGTTCAGGGATCCATTTGTTGTGGATGTTTCATCACCCTGAACACACTAGGTTACCAAACAAAACTGGGCCTTTTAATGAGAAAATACGCTCTTGATATATCGCTTTCTTGACACTTCTGAGTTTTTAGCACTTGAGCTCTCTTTCTGCCATTGTGCTGGTTGTGGTTTGCAAAGAGTCTTGTCTCCACGCAAAGTAGGACAGCAGGGTCCTGGAGATCCTTGGGTGTAGAAAGCTTCACTCTTCTCTGTGTAAGCAATTTGGCCAAGCTAGTTTTCCTTATGCTTTTTGTGGTCTTCCAGGCAGCAACATGGAGAAGGAAAAAAACAATTACACTTTAAAAGAACAGAGCCGTGAACATAAAAGTCAAAGCACTGACACCCTTCGTACCTCAAACAGAGCAGTTTCAAGCTGAGGCTGGTTTTTTTTTGTTTGTTTTGGTTTGTTTTTTTTTTTAAAGCACATTGTCAGTGTAGGGATACTGTATATTCTGAAAGAATTTACAGGGTTTAAGTGTAGCTATTAGCTGCCTCCTTTTAAACAAGCCATTTCAGGGTTATAATCTCTCCCTATCAGATCATGATTTTGAGCAATTGGTATCTTTGATATTAGCTTTAACCTTTCCTGTGTAAGCTCATTAAGATGGAGAAAACATACACAGAGGAAACCACACAGTCCTCATCTTTCAGTGAGGAGTCCTTCCTCTTGAGCAAGAGAAACAGCTTGAACAACAGTCAATAGTATGTTGTGGTTTCTCCTGTGAGAGCGCCACAGAATAAATGAGATTGTGGATTCATGAAAAATCAGTGTCACGTGCCACACAGCGATGTCCTCAGCTGGCTCTAATACTGTCACCTGCAGGCTTTGGTTCGGGCTGTTGATCCTTCAGCAGAGGAGACTGAGCCAGCAAAACCTGGCAGAGCAGAGCAGGTGAGGGAGGACACAGCAAGGAGGAGCAAGATGCTTATCGGTACTGCTGAAAGGGTGATTTTTAAGAAAAAACACATAGGGCTTTTGTTTCTTTCCTGCTGTCATCTCTGCAGGCAGATCCAGTGTTGCTGTTTGCATTTCACCCTAATCTGTACAATGTTGATCTAGATGTTTAAGGAGTGGATTGGTGTGAAATCAGGCTTCAGGCTCCCAGACAGTGGCTTGGTAAATACAATAAGCAGCCGCTCTTCTAGCCTGAAGGGGTTGTTAGGAATTTTTTATCACTGATTTTTATGACATGCCATTCCGACAGCATCTGGATTTGTAGAAAGAAAAAAAAAGAAAAAACCCTCAGTTTCCCAAGAAATCTCCATTTCAAAGGTTTACACACTGCAACAACTACTACCTAATTGTTGGTGGGTAAACCCCTGTGTGATTATGCAAACGGGGGAGACAGACACTAGAAAAAAACTCATTCCTGTATTTACTCTGACAGGCAGATAGAGAGATACCGTGAGGCCGATCAGAGGGTGTCAGGCACACTCTGATGAGCTGCCTGGGAGCCTGGGGACAGGCGTAACTGCCTGAAGTTCACATCAGTCTTTTAACTCTTTCTGTCACCTGATGGTTGGATGTTTAGCAGTGGTGCTTTGCCATCCCAGTTATTTAACGATGCTCAAAATGCCTCCTGGAATAGCAGGTGGACAGATTCTGTGCAATTGCTCCATTTATACGGTTTCAAAACTATTGTCTTGCTCATAGTCTCTTGTAAAGACTAAAAACCCAACAGAAGACCTTAAAATTAAAAGCAACCCCTTAAAGATAGTTCTGCTAAATCAGGAGGCAAAGCCTTTTTAGTAGGAGAGCTGAAGGGAGCAGAGGCAGCCCCGTTCTCCAACTTTTATGACAAGATTACTTGTGTTACAGGGACACATAGTGCCGAGGGCTGTGCAAATACAGCCTCAGAGCACTTGCGTTCTTGGTACATAAAAAGGGAAAGGCAGAGCAGGGAGAGGGGGAAGGAGGTGCCCCGGCTCCTCGGAGCAGGGCAGCAAGGGCCAACAAGACCCTGTGCCAGCACATGTGGGAAGGGGCTGAGGAGGCTGCCCAGTTAGTGGCCCTGAGGTTGCAAACTCCCTGCCTGCAACCCTCCCCTGGGGTCCTGCCCTGTCCCACAGGACATTGGCGAGGCTTAGTGGGCTCCAAATGTATTCAGATATGTACCAGGCTGCCGTGGTCCCAGTGCGCTCCTCAGCATTTGTCAAAAGTGGGTGTAAAATGCTGAAAGCTCCCTTGGCGTGGGTGTAAACAGCTGCCCAAAGGAACAGAGCAATGGGGAGGCAGGTACATAGCTCAAAACCAGCTGTACCTAGCTGTACTGGCAAAACCTCCTTATTCTCTGCTGCTCAGTGCTGCCAGGCAGGGCCTGTGGGACAGCCATGGGGCTGGGGCCACTCCCAACAGTTGCAGTAGAGCAGGGTTTGCTGCAGCACACGCAAACTGGAGAGATGCTGGCCTGCTATTAAAAATAGGTAATGGGCCGTGACGTCCACCAAATGAGGTCTTGTGATAGTCACAACAAATGCGGTGTTTCAGGCAGATGAACATAATTCTGTCAGTAGGATTAAAAGGAAATGCTGCAAAATTACACAGATGGTTTTCAAGAAGTCGTAAAAAGTTAATTGAAACGGGTTTTTTATTAGTTGTGTGCTATGTTGCCACATAGCACGGGGTATGTGGATTAAAAGGCTGTCAGGATTTTTAGGGAGGCGAGGTGAAGTGGGAAGGACTCTGTGGGACCTGCTATAAAGAGCTCAGGCAAGGTTTTTTTCCTGCCTTGTCTTGTAGCTTTGCATCTGCCCAAAAGGAGGAAGGTGCTGCTGTTTATACCTTTTAGTAAGGCCAGCTGAGAGGGAGAGGCATGAGTGTACCACGTCAGTGGATGTGGGGACGAAGCGGGCATGGCTGCTAGGGCGCTCAGGGCAGCAAAGGAAAAAATCCATTTTAAATTGTGTTTCTTTGATTCTTGCCTGGCCGGTGCCATTTTACTTGTGCTGAGGAGCTGGCCAAGTACACAGCCTCCCCTGGCAGCTTGCACAGAAGGCGGCGGTGTCCGTTTGCCCAGCAGTCTGACTATGAAAAATTAGAGTAGTCCGAGGAAACCTCAGATGCATATGGGCTTCCTCATTCAAGGGCTTCAGCTCCAGCCCTTGCAGCTGAGCTGCAGGCCCTGGCTTTCAGCCTTCACAGCCAATTTGGTTCCTTGAAAACTGAGCGTGTGTCACTTTCACAGCACAGACTTTAACAGAGGAAGTGTGTGACTTCCATTGCAAGGGTTTCTTTCTGACAAGGTGTGCTTGCTACAGGGATCTGTGCTAGAAATTAAATAAATACTTGCTGCTCCTTGCAGAGCAGGAATCTGAAAGCTCGTGGCTGGGTTTCTTCTTCATTGCAGATCCAAGCCCTGCAAATGGCTAATGATGGTCAAGAGTGACTGCACTACCCATCTGTAGTGTTTGCATACCTGCCAGCTTAGCAAGTCAAGGGTGGGTTTTGGGAATCTGGTAAAATAAATGCACAGAATTTGAAATATGATTTATTACCTGTTTTTAAAAATAACACACAAGCGCCCTGACATGTGAGCTCCTTGTGCAAGAAGAGATAGTCTCCATCCAGACATGTTGCAGGCAAGTCAGAAGGCAAACCAAAAACCGGAGGCACAGAGTCCAGGGAGTTTGCCTAACATCGCAGGCAGAATTTGCCTCAGTATTTGGGTGTCTGCATGGATGGAGTTTTTGGATCCTGGACGCCCTGCAAATGCTCACACGGTGGTTGGTGCCTCATAGCTGTGCTGAGGGGACAGGGCTGTTTCTGTGGAGGTTGCCCGTATCCCATGGACTGTCCTGCCCTGCCCCGTCCACCCTGTGTGCATGGCTCAGGTGTTCAGTGTCCCTGAGACACATGCCAAACTTGTGTTCCCCCCCTCGCTGTGGTTAGTAGAGGCCTGAAATGGGAAGACCTCATGGCTCCTGAACCTCGCAGAAAGAGCAAGGAGCAAGCTTTTTCTGCTGAATATCCAGTGCTGGCATTTGTGAAATGCTGCTATTGATTTCATGAAAGCAGTTAATGAGTTGACTGTAACGCAGGAAAGTTGGGAGGGCAACAGCATGGGAACAAGCTGTGTATGGTGAGGTTTTGATGCAGAGGGATGCCAAAAACTATCACCTATACTTGCTGAGTGGCAAAGCCAATCTATGAAATGCGCCATCTGTGTTGGCACCTCCAAGGTGGGTGGGATGGCAGTGCAGCGATGTCCTCTTCCAGTGCAAGCGAGGCAGGCTGCTACTGTGGTTTTCGGCACAGTTGCCTTTGCCTCAGGCATGTGTCCATGGGTTGAGGTGGTTCAGACCTGCAGCATGGTCCGGATGGGGCCTGTGGACCAGCACGCAGCCAGCACCTGTGTCTCAACCACTGGTAAGGGTGCAAATAGAGACCAAACCCAAGTGCCTTAACAGGGCAAACAAATACTGAGTGTGGTTGGTAGAGGTGGGCAACCTTCCTCTAAGCCACTCTGTAAATGTCAAAATCTGAACCAGGGCAGAAATATTGTTTCTGCAGATAACAAGTTACCAAGGAGGAAGGGTTCTGTCTCCCTTCAAGCGGGCTGTAAAGACCACTGCTAACATGCTCGCATGTTCATCGCCACGAAGGTGGCACCATGGGAAAGCTCAGTCCAGTCAATATAACATCTCCCTCTGCAGAGCTGCATCTTTATTTAATGTTTTACAGTGGCCTCCTCGTGCGTGGTGATTTTCTCCAGTCTGTGAATTCATGTGTGGTATTTTAGAGCTTACTTCTTGGGGAGGGATTTTCGTCTTTAAAGACCTGGGTGGGGGAATACGTTTCAAAGACTTCCAAAATGTTACAGCGTTCATTTCCTACGGTGTTGGAGAGTTAATTTCTTCATTTAATCCTTACCTGACATTGCTTTGCCTGCTGTACAGCTGTGGGAAACGCTGAAGAGATTTGCATCGGATTTGTTTGGCCCTGTCATGTGGCTAGTAGGATCAGATTTTAGTGGTTTTATGAGCCTGTCAGTGTGCATCATTTTCTCTCGGGGGAAATAAGTGATCCGCTTACCTTCCCTGCTTATTTCACGTTTGACTGGATTCTCCCACTGTGGCAAAGATACCCTGAACTCTTTTTAATCGTGCTTCTTTGGAGATGGCGATAAAAAAATCTGTTCTCTGAAGACATTTCCTCAGTCTGCGTGGCTAATTGGGGCCACCGGTGATTTGAAGTAAGCATCCTTGTAAATGAGCCCCTGACCAGGCTTTGCATTTGTCTCACTAGTTTGTCCTTACATTTTAGGGATTTTGATCATCAAGACCAAGTCTGAAGCACCAGATCTCAGTCATAGCTGTGCTTAAAGCAACTCTTTTTATCTCTCTAAAGCAAACTCTCCTAATTGTAAGCAGGTAAGGAGGATTAATGCTAGTTAGTAATTTCTCTCTTGCTCTTTAATACGCTTGTAGCCCCATGGGGACACACACTGACTCCAGTGCCTCAGAGGAGGCAAATAGCTGGACAAACGAGGCAGCCGGAGCCAGAAGGCTCAAATGGGCCTTAGGCAAGAAATAAATCCTTGCCCTCTGTTCAGGTACTCATCCAGGCTTCCCTCTGGCTTGGTAGTTTCAAAATCTCCTGCTCCAGCAGCCCCTCAGCAGTTCTGCTGGCAACTATATTGAAATCTAGAGCCAAACACCGGGCAGAACTGCACTGCTTTGTCAGAAATTCATCCTTGAACGTTCCCTGCATCCATGATGTACCTGGGGGATGAGTTTCAGATTTCCCATTGTAATTTTGTCAAATCTGCTTTATATGAACTGCTTTGAGACCAAAATGGAAGATGTGGCCTTGTCAGACAACTTGCTTTGTGATTTGGGCTTGTTCCAACCTCAGTCAGTAAGGGAAAACATAGCATGAAAACACCCTACTTGAATTAAGCACATGAAAATGTGGGATCAAACTGTCCTGCTATGAAGCGGCATCACGTCATGTGCTGTGGCTCACAGGGCCACTGGAAGATTTTCTCAGATGGTGTGTGTGTTGTGCAACCCTTCGAAAGCAGAACGCAATGCAGGAAAAGTGTTCTCACCAAAAATCTTGGGAACTTCACTGAATAAATGGCCTAATTACGACTGAAGAGGACTTCAGTGCTCTGAAACACTTGTGAAGTGCTTAGTTGAGTAGGAATAGACTGAAAGAAAGAAAACATAAGTTTTTTTTCTTTTTTCTTTCTCACATGCAGACACTGGCAAAATCAACGGTTTCGTCTTTGTAGAAATTCAGGTGCCAGTGCATATAGTCACAATCAAAACACTTCAAATGAAAAATTGCCACATTTAATAGGGGCGCTTTAAACAGAGCAACTGGCAGTTACCTGCTTAGTTTGAATGATTTTATTAGTATAAATTAGCCATTTTTCTTTCAGTTTCTTCCACTATTGTGTTATGGGTTTATGTACAACCTTCTGTACATTCTTGTTTATTTAAATATTTAAAATAGATATATGGAATCTGTGTCTATTCCTGACAACTTGAGCAATTAGTTGTAATTTGTTGGTAAAGAGAAGACAACTTTCCTATTTTCCTAGTGAGAAGTACCCATCAGAAGTAATGACTGTCTGGAGACTCCTCATCACTCGCATGTCCACTGGTGATGCCAATTTGCTGTGCTTCAGTTGTGTGGAGTAAGAACAGCTGTACTGGGTCAAACCAAAGAATCCATCTAGCCTTTCTGTCTGTCTCTGAAATGCCTAGAAGAATGTGTATGGACCAGGGAAGCAAACACCCCATGTCCTGGAGGACAGAATATATGGGGTTACACAAAACAGGTATTTTCCTGAAAGGCAAAAACCATGCTGGCAGTGTCGTGCTGCTGCTATGGACATGAACTGATGGGTTTCTGCAGTCAGCTCTACAAGAGGCAAGAAGCCAATGCTGTTAATTTAGGAGAAGACCCTGCTTCTGTTACAGTTTTCCTTCACACTTCCAAATCATGTTGGTCTTGGTTTTTTTTTTTTTTTTTTGTTGTTTGTTTTGTTTTGTTTTGTTTGTTTGTTTGTTTGTTTTTGTTTTTTATTTCTTGATACCTAGAGCACTTAAGTTTAACTTCACTATCCTTTTTTCTAATGATTGTAATCTTTTCTGCTTTCCACCATAGAGCCTCAGCCTCTTGCATAGCGATAGCTGAGCTGTGAGAACACTTGAACAGTTGCCAGGAAAGTTGAGTGACTGTCAACAGCTACATAGAAGAAATTATTATGGATGCTGGCTATTTCATTCCACTGTTTTCAGCACTGGCTGATCCTGTTGTTTTGCCATGGTTTTTGAGATGGCCCTGTTCTAGCTAAGCTGTAACAGGGTGGTGCTAGAGAGCCTGGTAGACTGCAAATGGGAACTTAAACAGCTCAGATGGGCTAATGTGTATTGAAGGAAGAACAGTCAACTGATAGTAATTATCTTGAAACAGCAATTAAGTTGTCTTGGTTCACTGTTGTGGGCCAGTGCTTTTTCAGATGTCAGAACAAGAGCTGGGCAGCCACAACCTCAGGTTGAGGCACTGTGATCATTTTTCCTCCCTTCGTGCTGTCAACTTTTATTTCTGGCTGTGTCATGTTTAAGCAGGCAGGATGCCTTGTGAAAATCCTTGCCCACGTGCTTTGTTAGCCTCCTTTACAGATAGTGATTTTTTTTTTTTTTTTTTTTTGGATCACATCCTCTTAATACATCCTGTAGCACAAGACATCATCTGGTCACTTGGCCACCTTTCTCCAATGCTTTCTTAGGCAATCCACTGTCTTAAAGAGCTCTGGGCCTCACCTGTATTGCTGGACAATTTTTAGCTCTTTACATGTTTGGTTCCCTATCGCAGTTGGTATTTTTAGGAGGTACAACTTTTCACTTGATCTTCTGCTGTGGACAATGAAGCCCTCCACAGGGTGAGCGGACAAGGAAGCGTGGCTGACACTGATGTAGCATCCTTGAGGACACTGCGCTTGCCCTGACTAATATTACTATAGGGAATGTGCTTGTGGCCGCTTCACCCCTTGTAGCTATGGTTGCTTCTCCTTTTAAAGCAGAGGCTTTGCCTGTGTTGGAGGGTGTGCACCAATTACAGCTAATGGTGGGCAATTAGTTTGAATCCAGCCGAAGCTCTGCTGTCACAATTTGCAGCTTAACTTTTCTTCTCTTCTGCTGTCGGCAGTTGTAATTGGGTCAAATGCTGCAACACAGACGGGACCGCCGTTCCCCCCATCCCTCTCCACAAAGCCCCCATGCCGCCATCCAAGCAGCTCCTGGCTGCTGAGCCTAGACAGGGCTGGGACTGCATGTTGCACTGACCAGATGTACCCAGTGTGAATTGGTTTTCTGACAACCTGAGAAGCAGGAGGGAGAGGATGGATCACCTGGTCCAGTGTTTGTTTGCTCTTTCCATTGTGTGAGATGGCACTGACAAAGACGAGAGAGCGCCTGCCTTGTTCGCTACTGTGCTTCTATGTAATCAGAGTCCATCCCTGTTCTGAAAAGTTTATGTTTTTATATAGGTTAAGTGGGAGATAAGTACAAATTGTTTCCATTTTTCCTGATGGGGGAACTATGAGACAGAGCAGTGTTTGACCTGCCCACATCACATTGCTGGCATTTGGCACAGCTGAGTATTTTGAGCACAGATTTCTTGAATGTCAGGCCAGTGCCCTATAAACACAGGTTGCCTTTTGTTGTTTGCTGGGCACAACTGTATGGGAGAAGCAATAAAGGGGCTCTGTAGGCAGGGCACCGAGGAATGCGTGCTAAATTTACATATGAAAACATTTATCCTAATACTGAGAGCTTACATAGCTACCAGTGAGGGGTTTCCATGGGCCTGAAGTCTGGCAGAAGGAGGGCCACACCACCCTCTTCAAATGAAATGCTTTGATTTTAATTAAGTCCACTGCCTCCTGGGAAGTTGCAAGCTCCCAAATTTCTTAATTACCTACTGTGCAGCTGAAGCTCAGTTGTAATTTAGGACTTGGAGATTTTTTTTTCTTTCCTTTATAATTGTAAACAGCAGCAGAGAAGGAGCATGTACTTCAGTAGATGCACTGGCAGTGATAGATGAGCCAGTGCAGAGAGAGACAGAAATAACATGGCAGATTGGCTGTGGTTTTTAGCTGTCTAGAAACAAAGCAGAAGAATGCTGCCCGCACACCATCTGGATGAGACAGCAAGAGGTGGCGAGCTTCACGTGAGCGCAGGAAGAGGAGGGTGCTTTTCCCTTGTCAGAGATCAGAACTGACACTTTGATGTGTTCAGGGTGCCATCTACCCTGTCTAAATATTTATTTCTTGTGCTGTGCTCAGTCTAATGCAATCAGACTACAGTGTGGAGGGCTGCCATATCCTTTTAGCTCTGAATTTGTCTTGCAGTAACAGGCTCTACTGCCCCCAAACTACGTATGCATATTGCAAGCGAGGAGAAAAGTTGGAGCACCAGCTTGCATTATAGCACCTCGCGCATTGCCTCTCTTATTGCTCTCAATTAGATCCGACAGAGCTTGCTGTATTGAGTACCTTAGGGTTTGTCGTGGAGAGCTAGAGAGACACTAACCAAGTTACGTGCAAGCTTGATTCCCTTTTTATTAGTAGGAAGATAAATTAGCTAGTATTTTCTTTTGAAATATAAAAATGTAAATCGATGACTTCTGATACTGATTTAATATTTCCACTGAAAATTGAACAATAATGCACTCTGCATGTTTTCCATATATTCCCACTAGTTGAAGAACAGTGTGCTGTGACAAAACCAGTCCGAGCAATCTCTCTGCTAAGCAGAAACATGCTCAATTTGAGCATACTAACCATAAGTTAAATTATTCATTGTGCGTGCACTCCTCCACCCATGCACAGACTGTCCTGTGAGGGTAGGCTGGCTTAGGAGATTTTTTTTTTTTTTTTAAATCACTTGGGTCCCTTGGACGTGGGTGAGATAGAGAGTTGCATTTGTTGAGTCTAACACACCCACTGGTGCCTATTATCATCAGTCCTACCTGTCGTCTTGGTCTGCAAAGCTCTCTGTCATAGACTTGTACAGAATTGGTTGCATAAACACATGAATAAGGAGGGTAAACAGTGTTTTACTTGGAAGAAGAGTGCTTATTCTGTTCAGCTCAAGCATGATTGTCAGGTTTGGTCCTTCATTCTTCCAGACTTTTTTTTAAATAGGATGGTTAGTCCAGACTAAAACTATTTCAGATAAATAGCATGGAGAATTTCAAGCTTCTCAGTGTGGAATAGCTAAATCATCGAGGAATGTTCTTGTAGTGCTGTGTCGTTACTGCAGCATGTGAAGGAGAGACGTTGAAATACAGTTAAGGAGTGGCTTGACCCCATGCAAGAAGCGCAGTTAAAATGAGCCCTTTCCCCACTCCCCACCGCTGATGTAGGTAGTTGCAAAGATTTGGAGCATCCCTGGGCAAATCTTATATTTGGGTGTGGAGGGACTCAAAAGGCTAAAACAAGCTTTTGCTCCTATTAGACACTTTAGGGTGGTCCAGACACTTGCTGAGTGCTAGTAAATGTGACACTGGACCCCTAGGAGACCGTCAGTGACAGGGGGAGGCCAGGCAAGATGTCTGAGAGTATGTAAAATGTCCCCGCGTGTTGATGTCTGTGCACCTGGGTATCATCTGAACTTTCCAAGCCACATTGTCGCTGTGTCCTCACAGAGCCACCTGGTTGCACCCCCATGCCCTGGGCAGATGGAGGAGCCCTCAAGGGCTCCCTGCCCAAGGTTTCTGTGGAGGAGTGGTTGTACTGTGATTTCCCCTTGGCTTTGTTTTCCTGTGTGTCAGCTCTAAGTGCCACAGGACAGAGGGAGCTTTCTGCATATGCAGGCATGTTCCTACAAAATGGCTTGCTGGTGCCCCATGACCAGGATCCAGCCCTGTTCTGCCATCCTGAGCACTGCTATGCGGCAGGACTCCTGTGTCTTCCCCTCTTCCCCTGGAGCAGGACTGGGTTCTACTGTGAAAGCTCAGAAATTACACTGAAACTGGGAAAGTATTCTGATTTTTTTTTTTAAGTAAAATTTACCTCAATTTGGTTTTATAACCCATTCTTATGATGTGTTGCAAGCATTTGATTTAATAAATTTAAAGAAAAAATTATGTAGAAGAGATACTCTCCAGTTTTATAAGGGAATTACAAGAGTAATCCCTGAAAAAAATTGTTTGCATATGTGCATGTATAAATAAATTTTCATGATCATGTATAATTTATATATGACTACATACGTTCACTGTGGGATTTATAGTATTTGATTATTGTGTTGAACATCCTTTAAGTTGTGCTTACAACTTAATGCCAGATAAGTAAATATGCTTATGATTTAAAGGTACCATCAGCTGAATGAGAACTGGTGAGCTCAGGAGAGAGGATGTCGACTGTGAACTTGGTGTGTATTTTGTTAAGGTGGACGTGTTCATGAGCGTTGATAGATGAAGGGGCACTGGGTGAAAGATTGTCCCTCTTCAGCACTGTGGTCTTACAGCCAACCATTCCCAGGAAACTTTTTTTAAGATGGTATGGGGTATTTTTTGGTTTTAGTATTGGAGAACAACCTCTTTAAAATAGCAACATAGAGGTCAGTGCCCACTGTCAGGCAGGGGCGGGTTCCTGGAGGGGCTCAGACCCAGAGGCTCATCTGCTGCAGCACAGCAGGGGTCAGACTTGACAAGCTGTGAGGGTACCTTGCTTCCTTGTCCTCTGATGAGAATGAGGATAATAAAAGACAGTGGAAGCAATAGAAATACTCAATTAAAGGATATACATACCCCTGTGTATGTTTGCCACTGTGTATAATGTAATTAGCATTACTTTAAAGATGCGTGGAAAAACACCTGCTCCTTTGGGGACTTGGTAAGCAGCTAAAGGACTTCGTGTGCAATGCCACCCCCTTTATTTTTATGAAGTAGCTAAATGGAAAATAGGTGTTGAAGCAGAGCAGGAAATCTCATTAGCTTGTATAGCACCAGTCCTTACAAAGTGGGTTGTATTTGTCTGTGGTGGGGTGGGGGACAGTCTGTATTCTTCTCCCCACAGCAGCTGTCTTGGATGATCCTCTGGCCACGCCAGGTCCTGTGACTGTGGTGGCAAGGCAGATCCTAGAGTCCCCTCGGTGCTAGCCCTGTTCCCAGGTGAGTCAGGGCAACCCTCTGGGCGCTGCATCCCTGCATCCTGCTTTGCCAGTGGCTCTGGGACCGCAGGGTGAGATGCCCCAGCTCTTCCAGTCATCAGGAGATGACATAGGAAACTTTAGCAGATAAGCTAAAACATAGGATCAAAGAGAGGGAATGAGGCTGCATGAGAAGTGAGAGAGACTTGCATGCTGCTGCTTGTATGGTCCTTAGGCTCTCAGTGTGGTTTCAACCTTCAAATGTGTGGGTGCACCAAGTATATCGCTGATGGACGAGGTCTTCTGCACAGTCTTTATGGCTGAAAATTTATTTTACGTATTTTTGAGAAGTTTGTGCAGTTGTGCCGTTGATTAGGTCTTGCAGAAGCCCTGGCACCCCAGCAAACAAAACTTTCATGCTCTTAGGGTTTGTTACTGGAGCCTTTTGTGTAACTTCCAAAAAAGGCGTTCAGTTTAATTGCAGATATTCTTACCGTTCTAACATCTTTGTATTATCTTTGGTTACTTAGCCCTCGGAGGTTGTTTGTAATTCTTCACTCTGTTTGCATGAAGGGTATTAAAAAAAAAAAAAGTGTTGTTCCTAGCTCTGCATGAGCTCTCCTTGTTTATGAAATCATACCAGCTTGAGACACAATTACCACAAATAATTGCCAAGAATACTTGCTCTAAAATCTAAACTTAGCTTTCTGGTTATTGTTGGCAATGCTTTTTACAAACTGAGATTGGCTATTTAAGGCTGAATATGTTCTTATACTTGGTAATCAGGCACTGAGAGTGTGCGCTACAGTAAGATTTTATTATCCTTAAGTGTCATTTTATTTAATTGAAGGAATGAGAGGAGCAAAGTTGTGGTCCTTCAGGTGATGGGGACAAAGAATTTGGGAGTCATTTCATCCTTATCACCCTGCCAGGGAGGTGCCACGGTGGACAAAAATACGGCCAGAAAACCCCGTTCTTTCTGACAAAGGAAACTTAAGAAGATGCAGTCCCATAGCATGAAACCTCCTTAAGTTATTTCTCAGCAACACCTGGTGCTGCTGTGTTGCTCCGTTAGTGCTACAGATGCCTTGTCCATTTGCTGTAGGACAGGGGAAACGTGGGCCCTCTTTTGGCAGCGTTTGTGCCGCGCTGTAGGAGTGCTGGCGTGAAGGATTAACACTGCTTATCGCATGCCATGTGGCAAAGTTGCTTTCGTTTCTTTTAGTTTACTTTTCAAAAACTTAGTTTCATGTACAAATAGACATTTTCCCGATTTTTATAAAAATTAAATTACTAAAAGCAAGCAAAAATTTTGGGCAGTGTTTTGGAAGAAAATTGTAGGGGTTTTATTGAAAAACATTGATATACGTCTTAAATCAAAATATATCTCGGGGCTGCAGGGATGGGGTGAGGGATAAGAAATGGAAAGTATGAAAAGGGCTTTCCATTAAATCCACTCCCTGGAGAAACAGAGGACATCACACAACGATGCTACTAATAACAGACAGTGTGGGGTCTTGCCTATTAAACTCATCTAGCCAGATGAGAAACTAGCATTAGCTGAGAATTTGGGGGGTGAGTCCCTGCTCTTTGCAGAGGTCAGATGTGAAGGGCTGTTTCCTCTGATACAGTAAAAATTGGAAGATAACAGAGGGCTCTGCCGCACAGGCCGGGCACTCGGGTGCTGCCCTATGTGCTCGGAAGATCAGCAAACAGCCGAATAATGCTGTACTGTGCTCTTTCACGGCTTTCTGGCAGGGAATCAGCGTCTCGAAGAGTTCATGGCTTTAATCTCAATAGCATTTTGTTATCGTTTCCCCCAATGGCTGGTGTATGCTTTTATTTTTAGATAACGGGTGCTGGTGGGGCCATTTTTCCCACCACTCCTTTCCCTCAGGAAAACCTTTCAAAACTTGTCAAAACTGCCATTAAAAACAGGGATGACTATTTCCCATGAAAGGGAGTTTGCCCTGAGCTGTTATTGATGAGTGAAGCCATCATTGGAAATGCAGGATTTCAGGAAGGATGCTGATGAGAGTCAAGGAGATGGGGAGAAATATCGACTGCCAGAGATGGTCGGGTTGCTTTGCTGTGTGCTGGGGAATCTGGCTCCTACAAAAGGTGGTGTTTGCTGGCTCTGCCATCACAGGAGCAGAGCTGACATTGTCATTTCACAGTCAGAAAAGCTCTGAACTGTTTGAAGAATGGTTTGGATGTTGTGATGATAAAAGTTTCTGTAACTTTAAACAACTATGAAGCAGAATGGCTGCTTTTTTATTTTAAATTTATATCAAAGATACAGCATATGAGCTCTTTTTTTAACTGCGCAAAATTACTGTGTAAACTGCTGCTCTGTCATCCCAGAGCATCAGGGCTAATATTCAGATGCCGAGTATCTGCAGATTCCCCTAACTCCAGCTGGAGTTTTATTCCCTCTTAAAATCAATGTTGTCATATTTTGCATTCCTAAAACCCAAACTCCAGGAACTGTGTGATTTATGAGAATTTCAGCTTTGATAAAAAGAAAATCAGAGAGAAACAGGAAAATTTAAACATTAAACCTATAAAACAAGCCAAGGAAAACTCCAGCTTTTATTTTATATTTTTTTATATATATACACACACACACGTGTGTATAACATAAATGATTCTGAGGAAGTCTATTCCATGATTTGTGGATGCTGATGTGGTCAAATTAAAAGTACAACAAAGTCACGTATAAATGCAGTGCAACTGTTCACTGAAAAATATGTCTTCACATTAGAAAATATATTCTCTTGTATGTCTACAGGTATTTCACTTAGTACAATTCCAGGAAAGAAGTTCTTTTCCTCTCACAAATAAAATGTAGGGATACAGCGGGATGTCCTTAAAAACAATTCCTTTGTGAAGAATAACTAACTGAATTTACTGCAGAAAAAGCATTGCTTACTATCAGAAATATGGCAGATCTCTAGACGCGTGCTTTTGGTTACTGAGGTAATTGAGAAAATTAAAGGATGATCCTATTTGGCACGAAAGGCCTGCTCGTGCATCGGGCTGGGTGCCTCGTGCAGCCTTCTTGGAAGTCACTGGGAAGGGAAGGTGCTGGGGTCCTGCAGGGCTGGATTCTAAATGCACGTTTTCTTCTGTCATGTTTTCAGAGCTCAATCATTCGAGTTGTTCTGTTTGGAACGAGAAGATCAGTTAACGAGTAATTTATTAACTGAACAGTTTTCTCCACATTTAAAAGCTTGCTCTATGCCTTTGCACGTCTGGCTCCTGCCAGCTCTGAGGCATTTGTACATCTTTAAACATGTGAGTAGCTCCCAGAAATCAAGGGCACTGCTCGTGTGCTTTGGGTGTTTATGGGATTGAGACCTTAAAGAAAAACCTGGCCTAAATAAGAAACAAGTATCAGAGGCTGCCGCTTCTGTGAGCAATCTTATTACACTGAGTAGGAGCTTTGTACGAACCCTGTTGCAGGATGAGCCTCCAAAAAGAGGGAGGAAAAAGGCTGGAAGTCAAACTGGTGTGCTCAAAAGTGGCATTTGATTTGGGGTGTCTCCATCTGTGGGTCCCACCTTGGAGCTCCTCTGAGCATACCATGAACTAAACGTTCAGCCTCTTTAATGTGTATGATGCTAAGGACTGCAAGTCAGTAACTGTTTCTGGAAACCATGGCTAAAAGAAAAAGGAGACAAGGAAGAAAGAAAAATGCTAGGAAGAAGGAGAACAAAGGCTAGGAGGAGTAAATAGTTTTAGACAGAGATTGAAGTAAGTGATGGACAGTTTTCCTTATTTTTATACAAGCTCTTCATCAGTGTAATAATGCGACTGGTGTGGCATGGCCTTTAGCTGGAGTGGGCTGGCAGGGAGCCCAAGGGAATCTCACTTGTTTTTGCTTTGACAGTGCAATGTCAAAGGACATGGTGGCTCATTGCTGTAAATCTCGCTGCTATTTATCCTGCACCACCATGCGTGGGTCTTCAGGCAGAAGTCATCTTTCATATGGAGTTTTTTATAGACTGACCAATAATCCATAGGGTCTGAGCACGCTCTCTTCCATCTCTAGTCAACATCAAAAGAAGGTCCCAGTGTGATGAATAGGGATTTTTCCTTTTGCCGCTGTGGTTAGGGGCGTAGCGATGGGAAAGCAGAGCACAGTTCAAAGATCCGCGTTACTGAAATTGCCTTGTAATCCTTTATTCATATCTTAGATACTGCTTGACAGAAGGCAAATTTATTCATTCTGTTGCCTGGCTGTGATAGCGTAAGTCCTAGAGTAAGTAAGATAAGTAGTTTGTAGAGATGCTGTTAAAGCCTTTACCTATAGTTTTTGGGCTGCAGAATGACAGAAACGCCACCAGAGGGGCCCTTTGGAGGTCACCCAGCTCAAGCTCCCGTGCCAGGGGAGCCCCTAGTGCTGGAGCAGGTTACCTATGCAGGTCTGAGGAGCATCACTGCATCCATGATGGGGTGTGTCTCCTCTGGGCAGCCCGGGCCAGCCTCCCGTTGGGAAGACAGACATGAGCAGATGGTGGCCTCCTCTCTGCTGGCATTGGGGGGCCCATAGACAGCTTGGTGTCCCCAGTAGCCCTCCAGTCCTTCTCTGCGGGGCTGCTGGTTGCTTCATGGGGTTAGTCTGCACCCCTGGGCAGCAATTGTCCCTTTTCCTTATCAGACCCCACAAGGTTTCTGATGGACCCCGTCCTCAGGTTTACCAGAGTCCCTCTAGTATTGGCCTCTAGCTGTTTCTCAGATTGTCACCTTCCATGGTATAATGTCACCTGCAGACTTGCAGAGTTGATGCACGTCACTGATGATGGCCCTCATATTGGCCAGATTTCCTCTTTGTCCTTCACTGCTTGGAGACGGATACCAGGAGGATGGGCTTCCGGGGGGCTTACCCAGCGCCCCCCACACCCTCCTCTCCCTAAGGGTGGGGGCAACATCAGCCCTTCCCCAGATGCCAGGGACCTTCCCTGAAAACCAGTTTTTCACAGATGATTTTCAAATTTTCAGTTTTACAGGTTTGGATTCAGTCTTTTTTTTTTTTTTCCTTTTTTTTTTTTTTTTGGTTGGGTAAGTGATGTGACATATATGCAGAGGATATATTACAAGCTGTAAGGTTTTACGGTATATCAGGAATGGAAGCAAGCAGATCTAGCTGTTGGCAGCAAGTATTAAAAATGAAGCAGGTTTAGAGAGGATTATTTCTGGCTTTTCATTTAGAGACATAATCTCCATTTAAAAGTTAGTTACTAATATGCCCCATGACTATACATTCATCTTTACCCCTAATAGTGGATTTTATCATTAATACGCATGAATTTTCACTTACGTTATAATCCAATCAGCAGCAAATCTCCCTCTTTAAATGCAAGGTATTCAGCAGAACAGGGACTCTGAAACTTTGCTCTTCAGTAAGATGGCTCAAACATAGTGGAGTAAGTTTAATTTTCAGGATGCTATCTGATAGAGCAGAAGTCACATTTTGCCATGTAATTTGTGTTTTCACATGTACAGTGTGGATGTGTGGAATGAAGTATTTGAATACCCTGTGCAAACTTGGAGGCTGAAGTGGGGAAACTCTGAGGTCAGGGATTTGTTGGGTATGGGGAAGGTACCAGTTGAGGGGCAATGGGTTACAGGGCTTTCTAGGGAGAAAAAGCAGACCATGGCCAAGCCAGAGACTTCTAGAAAGAAGAGTGCTCTCTTGCCCTTGATTTGGTTTATCTTGCAATTGCAAATGTGTCCTTGGATTATCTCACTTACCATGAGCTGTTCTTGAACCTCAGTGTCTTTTACAAGCACTACTGGAAAATTGACCGCTTACTTGGGTGGCACAAAGAGGTTATGGAAGCAGTATTCCTTCAGGTGTGGCACAGCCAGCATCACCCGCACAGGGCCGGCAGGCTTGAGAGAGGTTGTGGTTTGTAAGCCTGTAGGAGGGTCCTTGGCTGGATGAGGAGGCTTCAGTGTGAACAGAGATTTTGGTGGGTTTTCCTCCTCTCAGTTCAATATCATTGCAGTGTTTTTGTTTGGTGGTGGTTTTTTGTGGTTTTTTTTAGTGTTGATGATGTGTCATAGACATTAGGTTTTAATTGAGTTTCTGGTTTCACTATGACATTTTCCCAGTAGAAACCACTACTCGGTCTGGGTTTGCTAGCCTTATTTTCACTTATGCTCAACTGAGGTTTTTTTTTTTTTTTTTAATAAATGCAAAATGGTACTAAAGCTCACTTCTGCAATTTTGGGGTGGTAGTTTTTTCCTTGCTGTGACTCTCTCCCCAGTGTTATAGTTTTTGGCAAGTCATTAAAATAAATTCAGGATTCACTCATTGGCACAACAGCCTTAAACTGCTTTTCTTTTTCCTCTGTTGTCTGCCACTCTGGCATGTCTGATGTTTGAATCTTGAACTGCAGCTGGCAGAATAGACAAAGCTCACGTGCCCACCCTGTTGGGAAGCTGAGGAAAGCCCTGGGAGCAGAGCCCATCCCAAGTGATGAAGTGATATTGCTGTTCCTTGTGGTTTCCAGCAGTTCAGACATAGCGTGCACTCAGGACCCATGTAATGCTTCACAGTCTCAATTGTGGTTCATTAAGTGGTGATAGAGGAGAGGAGTAAATGCCATTCAAAGAAATATCTCCTTTTATTAGGGCCTGACCTTTCTGACCCTGAATTAAGCCAAAGGGGACCTATGCAGAGCCAAGTTCAACGCTTATTCCCTTCCTGCTTTGCCCGCTGGGCACAGTGACATTGCCGGCATGGGGCAGACATAGTAGCAAACCCCTAGCCCGCGATAAAGCGCAAGAGGTCACGATTTCCCGGAGTGTGGCACTTTGGCGTACCTTAAACTCTGGGTTGGAAGCAGAAGGGAAGAGCCCAATGCTTTGCTTTCAATCCACCTAGTGCGTAGCACACAGGGGGAACCCCCCACCACCGCTGCTTTGTTAATGGATTTGCATCTTATTCAAAGGCATGCGCAGGCGGGCTATCCATCACTGTCACCTTTCATTACACCTCTCTGGCCGGCAGCGTGCTTGCCACGGTCACTGCCTCTCCCACCACCCACCGCCGCGGTTTAATTGGCCCCTCAGAGCTACTTGCCAGGACCCTGGCAGGCCAGCAAGATTTGAGTGCTGATTTTGCCTTTTCTTTTTCTTATTATTCCTTAGGCAGAGGCTAACACTTGGGTTTCTGTTCTCCCCAATTTTTATGCCCTCTTGTGCTGAGCTAGCAATTTAAAGTCATTTTATTTTTATTTATACCTACAGCCTGGGCTTTATCAAGTTGCTCTCTGTTGTCACCAACTAATGGCTTGGGTAGAAGTGTTGTTGCTCAGGTCTTACAGGAGCCTATTGCAGTATTAGCGGCGCAGGATCAATAACTGGATGTCCCATTTGCTTCTTGCATGCAGGTTCTGCTTTAAAGCCACCAGTGCCTAATGAGCGCAACCAGATGCAAAGCCGGTACTAGACCTTGCTCGTAGGTAGGCATCTGGTTCATAGGCTCTGTGATTCAGGCAGCATATGTATGCTAGGACATAAATGAGGAAACATAATGAGCCCAAAGTGAGAATCATTTAAGTACCCAGCTGTACAGAGAGCTAATCGAAGAGGTGCTTTGGGGAACTTGTCCTACCAAAAGGTCCTCTTGTAGCTCCTGTTGAGGGTCCTGTGCCTGGAGGAGCATGGGGGGGTGAGGGTCTCTGTTCATACAGAATAACCCAGAGTATCTTGGGAATAAAAAAGAAAATTAAATTCCCTGCTAAATCATGAAAGCCTAAAGGCGTGCACTGAAATGGTCATAGTGCTACAGGAGCTTGGGGCAGAGATTAGAATTAGGGATTTGCCAGGTCACATAACATGATACTGCTTTTAAATTGCTTGTGCCATGCTGATGCCTTTTAGTTTGTAGCGTTCAAAGAAGTCCTTAAACATGCCTTATGGTGAGGGACTGACACTCACAAATAGGCGAGCTGTGCTAAAGTCAGATGGACTCGTGCCATTTTACACAATGGGGTCAAAATTGCACACAGTGAGAGCATTTAGAAGAAGGTAAAAATAAAACCAAGTGAATATTTGGATAAACCTGTAGCTGTTCAAAGCAGCGATGGCTTGATTATTTGCCTTTGTCTAGTTAAATGCTGGGGTTTTTTTAATCTTTTACTACCAAATGACTGATCTCCAATAGACTTGCAGTAAAAAATACATATTTAATTTGGAAAAAGTCTTGCAGGGAGGAATGTATTTTTGCTGGTTTGCACAATAAAAGGGCAAACCACTTTTCATTCCTGCTTGTTTTTTTTTTTTTTTTCTTGAACTGGAAAAGGCAGCTTTCAAAGACAGAAAATTGTCATTTTGCCATGAAAGGCTGTTTTTGCTGACACAATTGGTAGTTTAGCTCAGCTTTAATTTCCTATTCTAAATATGTTGTAAGATTATAGGGTACATCCCGAGAAATATTCAGCAATTTTTTTCCTTTTGAATTGCTTAAAAATTAAGAGAATGATTATGAACAAGGCATAAGTCTATGCAAGATGTATTTTTTTCCTCTCCTTGACATTCAGTGTGTGCACTCTTGAGATGATATTTTATTACAGGACATTGATTCCAAGAAGATATTTTAAGTACATTAGGAATGAATTGAAAAATAAATGTAAGGCCAGAGTTTCAACTGGTGTAAATCATTGTCACTCTGTTGAAGTCAGTAAAGCCAGGCAAGTTTATCCCAGCTGGAGATGTGCCCTGTGGTTATTTTTTCCATTTGTCCATAGGGCAGAGCTGGTTTTGCCACTGTAGGTAAAATTTGTATGTATCTGAGGAAAAGAAGAGGGGCTCAGTCATTTGAAATTGTAAGGGAACTCAAAAAGCGATTTAAATGCATCTTCAAAGTAGGCAGAGACAAGGGCTACATTAAAGAATAGCTCCCCCCCCCCCGTGTCTCTGAACTAATAATGATCGTAAGAAATCAAGATATCATCTAATGAATTGAATTACTGCGTATTTCCTCAGTGGTTTCCCAGCAATATAGAAATTTTACCCAGCCAGGGAAAGAGCAACTCATTTCTAATTCAGCTGGCCGTCCACTGGAGAGAGAGGGGACTGGTTTGGGACTGTGCCACCCCTGCTGCACCCTGCAAACCGAGGCTTGCATGCACAAAAAGAAGTGGCCAAGTCAAGCCGTGTTAAATGATTGAACCCCCCTCATCTCTTCTGCAAGCGGTACTGTGCATTCCCTGCCTCGCCAGCCGGGTGGCTCAGATTTGTTTTTCCTGACTTGATCCTTTTCCTCGGCTCCTGCCACCGTACCTTGCATTCATGCCAACTCCTGCCCCCGGGCAGCCTTTGTCCCTGAGGCTGTGGGGTGTCTGCGCCCCCCAGTGCTGCAGTGCTTGTGGGTTTGTGGCCCATGGGGAAGCAGCTGGTCTCCTGCAAAGAATGGGGTGAGTGTGGCACGGACTGACCCTCTCAATAGTTTCTTTCAAATTGCGGTACATCTTTCCAGTGGGCATAGGTTGTGCTGTACAGCATGGCAAGAATGTTGCTGATGCAGCAGTGACCTCTCTGGTCTCCCTCCTCCCCAGTTTTAAGCACCTGTGCCAGAAAATGTATGTGGTGCTACTTTAGTTATTTTTTTTCAGTTTTTGAATGAGTCCATCATAAGAATTATTTTTACAGACACAAAACATATTTTTCTTAAATCTCATTTGTGCAAATGACTAATCTCTCTTGGTATTTCCACCGTCACCCTTTCAAGAAGGAAAAAGAGGCAGGCGTCCAGCAAGGGAGGTGGGAGCCTGAGCAATGCTATTGGATTCACTCTTATAACAGGAAATGTAGAGCAGTTGTAGGGTCAAGGTAGAGGTACTACCCCAGCCGTACTACCTCTATTACTGTGGCATTAAATTAACCTTGAGGTTTGACAAGTTCATTACATGCAACTGTTTACATCAGCTTTTTACAAGAGAATTTTTATTCAGGGAGAAATCCATAGTTGTACTGTTTTTTACAGGCAAGCAACCCCTTGTGGTTAGGGTTGGGTTTCTTTTGCCTACTTATTGATGCCAAATGCTTGCAAAATGTGATACAGATCGAAAAGTCCAAAAATACAGCTTTTGTGTGTATGGAGTCACTATTGCAAATGTCATGTTTGCATATTTTGAAATTAAAAATCAATACACCATTACGTATAAAGAAAGAATATTTCACAGTGTCTGTTGTAAAAAGGTTATGGATTTCCTCATTAGCAGCCTACTTGTAATAGAGCTGAATGAGAAGGAGTGGGGCCGTCGCCAGGTGAACGGAGTGGCTCGGGGCTGTGCTGGTGCTTATAGTTCAGTGTGCTGCCGAGCCCAGGGTTTGGGAAATACATTGCTTTGCTTTGGGAAAATGAGTCAAGCTCCAAGTTGGTGCCTTATGTATTTCTTTTGTAAGACCAAATCTTGGACTGCTTATTATTGTTGTACAGCACATGTCAGGTAGGGGATTAATTTTTTTCTTGTAAGCAGCTATTGATGCAAATCTTCCAGGACAAAGCTAGAGAGGGATGAATCTTAAATCCATTTCAAGAAAGAAAAATAGCACAGGCTAGGAATTAGAATGATAAAACTTAAAACCTCTTCCTCTTTTTCTTGTCTTTGTTTAACCAGTCAAGGCAACTTAGTCATAATAAGCTATTTTGCTTTCACAGAGATTCCCTGTATGTCATTACATAGACATGGTATGAACCTGAATCCTACCTACAGCTGTTCAGAATGTGTGGATGCATGGGCATGTTTTTATTAAGACCATATACAAACAGCCCTTTAAGCGAAAGAAAGCCAGAAATAAGTGCTTACTGAGGAATGAATTATTCTTCTTGAGTCAAAGCTAGTGATAAGGTATTGAAGTAAGAATTTCCTTATTGTTACAAGAATAATTTGTTTTTGTGGGTAGCACATAAGATTTATGGTATTATTCCCCTATTCATTTCTTTGATTTCAAGAACACGAATTTTGTAAATGATGTACCAGTAAATATAGAACTCACTAGCCCTAAGTTTCCTGTTAAATGAAGGTATATGTAACTAATTCACTGTCTGGGATATAAGCGAGCCATTCTCTTCATGAGTAATAAAGCCACCTTATGGGCTGCTAGTTCCAAGTGATGTCATTTTTATTCAGTTCTTTGAAGTTTCTGGAGTGAGATGATACGTAAAGATATTTGTAGACTAAGTGATGGATTAGGTAAGCCGTTGGATGGATAAGTTTGTAGCACGGCATCTGTTTGAACTGATCTGGGGTCAGAGTCTGACCTATCTTTCTTTTCAACCACTACATATCTTACTGGCCTTTACCAACTTTATGATCTTTTCCAGGACCAATCACCCTCTTTTTATGTCTGTAGGAGACCATTCTGGAGATGCTCTGTGACCTGTTAAATGAGAGAAAATGAAAAACAATTTATTAAAATGTTTGGGTAGTATTATGTGCAACACCCAGGCTTGCAGGTTGCTTTTCCACTGTTACAGTAAGCTCTGGGAGGGCTCCAAGGCCTCCACGTGAGAGCTCAGAGCTACTGATCGAGTGGGATGGGGGGAAGAGCACAAAGAACCATGAGTTTTGCTCAGAGTTGCCATTGCCCAGTTATTGGTATTATTACAGCAGTTTGTCATGGTTTGAGACTGTGATGGGCTGGGTCCTCACAAATGCTGGATGAAATCACAGTCCCTTCCTAAAGGTCTCAAGCCAGGCAATTAAATCCCTCATTTCCTAAGAAATGGTGGCCTAAAAAGTAGGGTGAAGTAGATTCAGGTGGCCAACTGGCTCATAAGTGCTATTGCACTGGTAGGTTTTTGTGTCTTATTTCTAAAATGATTTGACAAGTCCTGTATAAACGTAAGAGTTTGAGCAGTTCATGTTTTTCAGAGATGTGTCACCTTGGTCTGGGGTAACTTGGCCTTGTTTGGTAGGCTTGGCCACTCCTTTTCTGCATGGTCTTCATGTTGTGGAGATATGCCAATAGGTCAAAGGAGTGGGAGCACCTACATTGTTCTTTGGAGACCATGATGACAGTGAAGCCACACCTGTAGCCTGTACCACAATCATTATACCTTTTCAGGGGGGCAAGAAAAGTGGAGATGGGTGATTATATACCCATCTAAATCATATGCTTCCTTATCAAGCAGTTTAAACCAATAAATCTCTAACGTCAGCTGTTGTTAACTTGTTCTGTCTGTGCGACTCTGTGCTTCTGGAAGATTAAAAAGTGTATTAAAAAAAACAAAACCAAAAGCAAAAAACGAGCATGAAAATATTGTACCAGTTATTTAAATACACATTGTCAAAAAAGCTAAGTGGAAAAGGTGAATTATTGCTTTTCCGCTGGAAGAAAATAAAAAGCACGGTCGTGCAAATGGTTTTGTCAACACAGAACACTCGGTAAAGTAAGAGTTTGGTAAAATGCAAATGACCATTAGTCAAAATGCTGCTGGAAAGATAAAATGACTGCGTGTGTTTGGATAGATGGTCACAGAGTAAAGATCTATTGTGCACTAAGTCGTGTGGCAATAAAGATAGGCAGATAAATGCAGGCCAGCAGAGAAGATAAGACAGGCTATATAATGATGAGCCACCATTTGAAGGAAAATATAAATCTGTAAGAGCCTTTACAACAGATGACGTGAAAACTTACAGCACAAGTGTTTTACACACAACACCAGAGCAAATCTTTTTTTTATTAACTGAGTTGAACTTTAAAATTATGTTATGACCAAAAATCAATAAAGAGAAACTGATTTAAGTTCATCCGAGTGTGAAGGGGTTTATTACCAGTGCTACATCACTCTAATGATGTACTCTTAAAAATTTGTTTTTGTGATATATTACATCTATTATTGCTAAAAGGATAAAACTGCAAAGCAACAGTGGACATTAATAAATCAATTTAAAGAAAAATGGGCAGGTAGCCAGGGGAAAACGAAATCCAATTTGCAGTTTTTAAATGTTGTGCAATTGTAATATATGCAAATGGCACCCACAACAAGGCTGCTGGTTTTCAATTGCTAATGGGATTCTCTCCTGGTGCTTATTTTGTTTGTTTGGTGTAGGCTAATCCTCCTCGGTAACTGCACTGTGACAGTACACCGATAAGTAATATTTCTAAAGCTAATTTTCTCACTTAACCTTCTAGATAGATCCACACTATAAAAACAGCCCATAGGGCTTTGTTGATCGGGTTGCATGAAGCATTTCTTGAAGTTGTTAAAACACAAAACATCTGTCTTCCTGTCTTTGTTTCCGTCTAAATTTATTTTCCTGGTTGTCAAGCGTGTGCCATGCAGAGAGGCACTGAATTGGTGCTGTCTTTCTGCTTATTAATACAAGAGTTAAAGTAACAACCTATGCTGATCTGGCTCTGAACAACATTTAGGCAAAGTTTCCGAAAATGTTCCAAAAAACATGCTTGGTCTCTTCACCTAGCTGTAACCAAAACAAATCTAGCAGTGGGGTATATTTTTTGCAAAGCAAACTTTGAATTTCTGCTGGGAAGCATTCATTGCCGCGTCTCCTAATGCTGTCTGTTTGCAGACTGTGTTCTTCACAGAGAATTACACGAGATCCCTCTTTGCCTGTGACCTTTCTTATTCTAATGGCACCTGACAGTGAAAAATGCTAGGATTTTCAAAGGAGCCTGGGAATTTAATTGGACATCCACCTCTTTAAAGCTCTTTTAGCAAGCCAGGCTTACTTGTTTTTATTAATATGCTCACAACTGTGGGAGAGGGTGATACAGCTAAAACCAACCCGCGTACATAATTACAAAGAATTTGCGAAACGCGGAGATTAAAATAAGGCAGCGGTGAATAAATACGCTTTTGTCAACCCTGCTCTAGAAACTCTTCAATCTACGTTAAGTCCAGGGGCTTCTTCATTAGGGTGCCGTTGTACATGGAGAAGCAATGCTCTGACAGTGGCAGTGTCAAGCTCCATGTTGATTATTTCCTAACGATTACCATACCAAATGTTCCTGGGTCTGGGAGGGGAGGAGGGAGATTTGTACTTTGAAGTGTCAGGGTTTAACCTCCAGCCGTTCAGCATCACCTTGAGAGGAGATGCTTTGTGCTGAGATGCAGTGCTAGGTGCACCCTCGTGGGTGGGTCTGGCTTGTCCTCTTGTGGATGTGCTGACCTGGTAGAATGGGCAAGGACGAAAAGTTGTGAAAATCCATTTGCCATTTTTTAACGCATGGAATGTAAGGCAGACTGCAGAGGTCTGGAGGAAGGTTTGTTGAGGGTGGGTATCTGTTATTTGCTGAGTGCTGGGCAATATTTTGAGAGGACTCAATGAAATTAAACTTTTGAGAGGGGTATTTTTTAAATAGGAGCTACAGTTGCATATAGCGCTCAAGCAGTGTATATTCAAATTAGTTTTTGTAGCATCCTCCAAATGTCTCTTTATAAGTTCAGGGAAAGCTGAATAAAAGATAAATGCTTTTGGAAGTCATTTTAAGCAGCAGATAGGACTGGGATCTTTGCTTTCTCTTACTTCATTATGTTGCTTTACAAGGTTGAACCATAAGTAATCTTGAGCTTGTTAGCAGCCACTTTCATTTCTTGAATCAGTTTTTAATTTCTTATAATCTTGTACTTTACATTTGTAACGTACAGACTTTGGGAACAGGCAAATGAAATGCTTATGTACTAAGGAATTGGATTAAGTGAGGACTTTTGGACAGCCAGTGGCTCAGACTACAACAATGTGGTGATCGCCTTCAGGAAGCTGGAAGGTGAACACAAGCCAGCAGTAAACAGAGGCATTGCAAAGCTATTGCAGAAGGATCACTACAGTGATACTTGAGCACACATCATTATTAATATTGAAACGTCAATGATATTTTTAGCCCAGTGTTTATTACCCCTTTGAGCAGAGTGCCTAAAGGAATCCAAATGTCTTGATAGATGTCTTTCCTTGGTGCCTGCCCCAGAATAGTTGAGAACCAAACAATAATTACAATCACTTCTATACAGGCAAGAGAATGATAATCTTGGATCTTGCAATTTTCTTCTGTCTTTAGCTATCATGCAAGTCTGTCATTCTTGCAAGTTTTAATTTCTGGCATCTGCTTGGCAGGGGTAAATTAGCTTAATTGCTGTAAGATTTTTCAGAAAACCTTCCAAGCGTTACTCCAGCAGAAAAATTGTGTTTGGCTCTCCAGAAAGAGAAGCAGCGATAGTACGTGTCCCAGAATGTATTACATCCACTTACTAACAATTTCACTTCTAACCTCACAGTCAGAGCACTGGTAAAGCATGGTGCTGGAGAGCAGCAGCAAAGTTATCAAGCAGAAAACTTCTCTGTGAGTAGTGATCTCTGCAATAAAATCACGGGACGTGTTTCATTTGATTAAGATGTGATGACACTGCAGGTGATGTAAGTACTAGCTGTCTACCTGTGTTTTCTATTGAGAGATGTCCAGTGAGGCATTGGATTGCTGCTTGCTGGCAAGGATGACTAATGAAAAGACAAATATGTATCCAGTCTTTCCCAGACCTTTGGGGTGTTGAAGCATCTCAGGGACCCACTAGTGAGAACACAGCACAGAGCGTACTGAACATGTCCCCGTAGGAAGAGGCAAACACCCACCTGTCTGCAAGAAATTACCAAGAAATTTGAAGCAAAATATTTAATAACTTCACACAGGATGGGAGGGATCCTTGTTGCCATGTCAATTCAAATTACTGACATGGATGGTGGTTTCAAAAAAAGGGTGCCGAGTCCCCAGATCCTTGGCATGATCTCAGGCATAGGGTAATTGAAGGAGTAAGACAAAGGAATGTTACTGCATGCAAGATTATTGCTGTGCTGCCACCTCTGCCTGCTCTGGGAGGATTTAACAAGACAAAGATGGTAAAACTCAAGCCTAATTTAATTTTTTTTTTTTATGCTTTAAAGGAAAAATAGATCTAAAAGAGCAAGAGGAAGTAATTTTATTTAATTTGCAGTTTCTGTTTGCCTGTTCCTGTGGCTCAATTGTTTATCCACAAGGGATTCATTTGTTACCTTTTTTATGATGGAAACTACTTTGTTGCAAGAGTCTATTTAACAAAGTATAATAGAAATAAAGACTGTGTTATTCAGTAGTGTGGACAGAGCTTCAGTATTTTGTCATTTCTTAGAATCTAGAGATTCAGACTCAGAAAAACACAGTTGAGCTGGGGAGAGGAATACTTCTGACATCTCGCCTAAAGCTCAGCCTTCACACTTCACATCATTCCCATGCACCCATGCTTGTGTACTGCATGGATTTGCAACTGATCTAAACATTTACTTTCATTTAGTGTTTTGTAAATACCGAGATACAATTTGAATCAATGTCCTGAAAATGTATTTTAGATGTTGGTTGAGCTTTTCCACTGTTGTGCATACTGGAACCATGTTACTTTTGGGCATTATTTTTTAATAAGTCTGTCTTTGCATACCACACATGATGTCATCTGTCCAACTGCAGTCACAACTGTAAGTCACCAGAGAGCAAAATGTGCTGTGTCCCTCTCCTGATCTACAAGATTTTCAACCTCTTCTAAGAGCTGTGCATGAAACCTTTGTCTCAGTGGAAAAAAAGGCAACATTCCTGTTGTCTTGAATGAGGCCAGATTTTGTGCTATCTTTCAAAGGCCCAGAGCTTCCAGCAACTGTCAAGTGATTTTTGGCTGTGTTTGAGAATCTGTTGGGTATCTGTTTGGTTACAGTCCTTGTTTCATCAGTCCTTCCTTTATAAGCAGTGCCTCTAAAATTGACGATAAAAGGGAAGTATCTAAAATGGTGAGATAATTACCTTGAGCGAGCAAGAAGGAGAGCTGCTCTGCATTATGCAGGACTATTTCTTGATAAAGACTTCTCTTTTCTGTGGTTGTTTCTGCAAGGGCATATTGAGTGAGAATTACATGGAGCCAGTTTGGATGGATTTATATTGGCAGGAGATAAATACCGTAGATGAGGAACATGTTTGTCTGGGCCAGAAACTTGGTGTTGTAGAGAAAAGTCCAACAATATTCATTGACGTCCACTTTTCTTGGCATAAATCGGTGCAGTTTCTTCTTTCAAGGTACCTTCTACTTCCTGCAGTAATTTAGCATGTTTGCCTGATGATAGCCATTTAGAGTTAACAGACCCTTAAGTTCAAAGTCATTAGCTGCAACGAACGCAAAATAGTCAAGATTTATTTAACCTGTGTTCTGCCAAAATTAGGTGGTAAAAGGTAATGTTGTCAGTCAAATAAAGCATTGCCACTTTTCAGATTAAAAACCTGGTGAGTTCAGATTGATGGGTTAAACTAAGCTGCTGATTTGGTCACTTCTGAAAGGAGATGTCTTATTGTACTTGAGAGATCAGAAAAACTGTAGATGTTATCCCTCTGAGCCATGAAGCTTTCTTCTTTCTCTCTGCTATAAACTCTCATAAACCCTTCAAAAGTTCCTCAAGCTTGTGTAGTTAGAAGTCTTTATCTGTCATTTTGGTTAAGCTTAAATACATCATGGAGACATCAGACTTTCCAGAAAACTTTGTCAGAAGTAAACATGCTTTTATAACCTGAATAATGGTCTGGGATAGAAGGGACCAGAGTTCCAGTTTCTGGCTTGCCTGATTTGGCAGCTTTTAATGGAGTTTTTCTTCCCTGGGACTACACAGCTTGCCATTTCTGTAAGAAATTCCCGGTAGTCCAACCTGTGATGTTTCAAATGAAATGTTTGGTCTTTGGAGTGTAAAGGTCTTTGTTCAAGTAAATCTGACCAGCCCTAATCAAAAGTGTCTAGAAGTGTGTAGTTATTTTCCCAGCATTGTTGTGCAGTGGATTATGGAGGAAAGAAGGGATGGTGAGTGTACAGCCCCGCAAAGAGACCCAGGTTGGAAGCAGTGGGCTCGGGACCGTTGATGGCAAGCCCCTAGCACTTGAGCAGCCCTTAAGCCCTGACCTCCAGACTGCCTGGTGCTTTCCAGAGTCCCACCGATGAAATCTATCTGCTGTATTTAGTGCAAGTGCACAAAAGCTCCATCAGTGGAATGGTTAGAAACAGACTTTTAAAATACCAAATAGCAGCACCTGCCATTGCTTATCCTGACCCCATCTCTCACCTTCTGCCCTGACCCCTCTCCAGTTTTATATCCCAATAAAGCAGCTGCACATCGTACAGTTTCTGGCTGCTGCTTCAGGAGGTTTATTAAGGTCTTTCAAAGAATTTATAGTTATTTCTTTAATGACCTTTCCCAGTTCATTGTTGATTAATTTCCAGGCTTGCAAACTGGGAGGACGAGAGCCAGCAGTGCATTTTCTGCCTTGCTGGCACACCAGGCCTGGCATTGCAGGAATCGTTTTGATGTCTAACACACCGTATCTGTTACCTTTTCCCATCTAATTTTTCTTCTCTCTGTATTTGGCAGACGATGACTGTGTGTAATCTGATGTTACTTATATCTTTTCATCTTCAAATTGTAACATGTTAGGACATCCTGAATTAGGGGGAGTGCAGAGGAAGACTGTGTTATCCTTGGGAAGAAGTGTACCTTCACATTTAACCCCTGGTCCTGGAATTCAGTCTGAGTGTCACACTTAGCAAGGTAACATCTAAAGAATGTTGTTTAAAAAAAACTGGCAAGGCTTTTGCAGTCGGTTGCTTTTGGCCAAAGTCTGTTGACATAGATGACGTTGTTTTCACAGAAAAGAAAAAGAAGTTTAAAAAAGCAAAACAAAAGGCAAAGTCTTTAATAACCTCTGAAGTCTCATGTGGGATCTATGTGGGAGTTTTGCTCATTTTCGTGTGATTAGAAAAAGGCAGAAAATATGTCTGTGTATTTTTTTTTAAGCTGATACTACATGGCAGAAAAATATCATTCTGCCTTGATCTCGAGACCGAGTGATGCCTTGGCATTGAGCCAGACCCACTCCTGCCAAAATAACCTGGCTAGGACACCAAAGGCAAGGCCTGAAGCATATCTAAAAACAAGGACTCGCTCAGAGTCAGGATGATGAAATGATGAGGACTATGTGATTGTAAGCATCTTGGCAATGACTTATAGTTCCTATGTCATCTGTGCTCTTATTTGTTTCTATTACTCTGGTTTTCTTCTGAATTTTTGGCTAAGTGGTTGTGGAGACTGAGGTGGAATTGGCGATGTGGACCGGGGAAATTAATCTCTGACCAGACACTGGGCAGACAGATTTAGCAAGCTGCAAGTCTGGGAGCAGGAGCGCTCCTACGAAAAGTTTTGTACAGCCTTTTAGACTTCCTTTGAAGATATAGCTACTGTGACTCTAACCTGGCTCGGATGCAAAACTGACCTGCGTTTAGTGAATCTGGACAAGTCTTTACATACTATCTAAGTTCTGGGGTGCAAAAGTGGCATCATAACATAGGAACTGCATGATGGAGGTTTGTGTGTCTTATCTAATGAGGTCCATGGGCAACAGTCGATCAAATCCACAAGCCCGGGGAAATAAAAATGTAATGGCTGCCTGCAAACATCATCTTAGGTTCATTTAAACTTTTCTACTAAGATAATCAGTGTTTATTAAAAAAAGATATAGGTAGCTGGTCCCAAGACCTTAGAATTGCACCAGTGTGTGCTGTGCGATGTCCACAACACTTCTTGGTGGCTTTGTTGGGGCAATGGGATACAATATATGCTGTTGAGGTATATTAAAAAATCTCCTTGGTTATATTCTTCCCATGAAATGTGCTTGGAAACATGTAACATAGGACAATAACTATCCGCTGGTCCTGATTAACTATCGGCAGTCTTGAAAAACTGCTTGGTAAGCATCTGTGCTGGTTTCTGCAGATCAGCCAGATTGTCTGATACTGAATTACAAACTCTAAAGAAAAACAGTGATCAAATGCTATGCCATTTATAGATATAGTACATTCGCTAGTCCTGGAATACAAAAGCAATGAAGAAATGAGGAAATTCAGGGGTTTATCTCCTCGGCCGTGTTTGACGCTGGCCGTGTGACTCATTCATGCTGCGGTGAGCACAAGGCAGAGCCAGTTGTGTGCTGGCAGCATTTGACATAATGCCACTATTTCCCCTCTTGAGAGAGAAAAGCTGTGGTATTTTAGGAAAAGTGCATGTTTACAGCTTAATGCCTTCCATTTTTGCCATGAAGCTCACTAGTGGAAGGTTTTTCTAGAGCTATCCCTTCATCACATCAGAACCGTGTCCACAGAGCGCACTAGATTGCTGAATCCCACAATGGAGTTGAAGGAGTCTTGAGTATCACTTTCTCTTTTTTTTTTTTTTTTGTCATAACCTTAATGTAATTTTAAATGTGCCTCTGTATTTGTCAGCCATATAACAATATGTATCTGTCATAAAATCCCATTAATGTGAATATAGTTCCTTTCCAGTTTGTTTTAATAGAAGGCACTGCCAACAAACTCCCAATTTGAGTTGTGTTACTTTTCTATTCCTGTGAATTAGTTAAAATAGAAGAGTTAGCATAATAACTAAATTAGTTACGGTCAGTTTATCTGATACCAAAACGAGGTCTGCAATGCTGCAGCTGCTTTGCAGCAATAACACCAGGAAATTTTGCTTGTGTGTTTTGCCATGAGTTTCCTAACATCAGTATATTTATTTCTCATTTTCTTTATGGAATTAAATCTGAATGGTATGTGTAATAACACATCCCGTCTTGCTTCAGAGCTTAGCAAAAGGGAGAAGGAAGTCAGCCCGAAAAACTTGGTCCAAACTACTTTTTTTTTCTTGAGAAGTTTGGTCAAAGGACTTTTCAAAACATGACCAGAGTTAAAATGAGTAATATCAACCTCTGTGCTGAGCAACTATCTCCAGTGTTTTCCAAAGTTATTCTGGTATTGTTCTCGGGTAGGATTTCATACACTGTAAAGGGGAAAAACAACACACTCCATTGATTTTTATCATTTTAAGGTAATTTGACATAGTAGGAGCTGCATGTTGATTAGCTGATGATAAAGAGGGGAATTAATCAACAGACATTAGGTACTTAAACATTATGACAAGTGAAGAGAGAACTTGAGGAGGAAAGTCAAGAGTCTTCTTCCCTGTCCTTTTTTTGTTTTGTTTTAATTCTGGCTTCCTGTAGTTGCTTATTTCAGGGTAAAACAAACATTGTAGATGAAATTAGATTGGATTAAAACCATACAATGCTGAAAATTTATTTTGTGCATATTACAGAAAAGTATTCCTCTTAACACCAAGCCTATACGCGTAATTAGTATTTACCAACACGGAGCTCTATTTTTCAGTTAATTTAATCTCAGAAAGCAGGTAGGTTTTGTCTGTTTCTATGTTTGTATTTGTGGGGATAGCATGGAGTGGCACAGAAGATACCACGTTGGGCAATCACCCATTTAAATGGAGAGCTGGTGACCTCTACTACCTTTCAGCCTCAGTTCGCAGGAATTTGAAGAGGAAACATTCCTGGCAGAATATTGTGAATTAAAAGAAAAGACATTGGGGCGGGGGGGGAGGTGGACCAGCTTAAAGTAAGGGTGACATATGAAGGCACTAACCTGTGCATCAGCTGTGGTGATATTGCGGAGAGCAGAGACCATGTTGTTGTTAGGAGTTGATGCTCGGGAGGAGGAGATGCAATGCTGTACCTCAGTTCTGTAGCTGCCCCTACGACCAGCTGATCCAGCTGCAAAGCCATGTAGTGTTTCATGCTCAACTGCTTGATACTGTAAAGTGAGTATCTATCCAAACTTCTTATTTACTACAGGTCTATGAGGTTTATGTAACTCATGTTTTTGAGACACTTTGAAACAGTAATCTGCTATTGCTGCATGTGTAATACATGGTTTTATGAAGGGCTGTTCAGTTTGCCATTTACTCAGTCTTGAGGGAAAACAATGGTATTTTTAGATATTCAAACACTTTGGGGCTGGACCCTGCTTTCTTCAAAGCCTGTTGAAAAAAAAGAGCAAGACGGGGCAATCAGCTCAGGAAGTAGGCAGAAGGAGGGAGGTAATTTTGGTTTTCTGTGGGTTTTTTTTGGTAAGAAACCAGTGTTTTAACATGACCTAGAATCACAGAACATAAAAACAGATCAAGCAATCTTTTATTGGCTTAGTTATGTAGCTTTTGTTGCATTCTTTAGCTGTGCATTTATATGAAGATCTTGAATTGAGAAATTCAATTTGACTGGCGCTTTTCATTGGTGTCACTCAAAAGGGAGAAAGCCAGAAAGTTTGGAATATCTTAATGCACAACACCCGTTGGTGTAGGGATTTGCGCTGCTGTGAGGGTGGTGACCTGAGGCCCATTGAAACTCCTGTGGAGAGTCTCATTGATCTTGGTGGCTTCTTGATTTCTCACGTGACTTATGTATGGAAACTTAGTGTAAGTAAAATGTAGTCCTCCTTTAATTCCCTAGGCATTTGGTGCCATGGCAAGTCTTTAAAATATCATGATGGAAAACAAACATAGGAGTGCTGAAGAGGATCCATGTCTTTTGTTTGTGCTGCTCTGTTTCCAGAAGTTTCCAAGCACATATATGTTCCTGTAAGAGTGATACTATATACATATAATTCGAAGAAGACTCAAGGACAGAAAGTACTTGTGGAGCCATCCAGGTGTGTGGTGGCTGCACAGAAGGGTAAGGTGAAGTGCTGGAGCCTCGCGCTTTGCAGCCTTTGGTGGGTGTCCTGCCCTTGGGAAAGGCTGGAGGCACCCCGGGATGGACAGACTGCATTTCATGAAGTCCTTCACTGGTGCTGTGTCTGCCTCCTTGACATTGACTTGTCTCAAAGCAAGTCTGGGGGCTTTTCGAAGAGCAGGGAGGGAAGAGGAGCAGCTCTAGGTTTCCATGCTTGGCTGAATCACAATAGCAGCACATTTTCCTCCTCTTTTCCAAAGGAGGGGAAGGTGAAGGAAGGACCCAGTGGACCAGGGGAGTTGTAACCATGTGAGCATTTATTGCCTGTTTCATTTGGTTTCATGTTTCCGTGGCAACGTACCCTGTGTGGCCTGAGATCTGCAGTGAAATGGTACCTGTTGTGTCTGTGAGGGGCTGGGCAAAAAATAGGTTTTGTGAAGCTAATAAAAAATAAGTTAGCTTCAGGCACAATTGGTTTTTAAGCTAGATGTACATGATAGGCATATGGCTTACATGGAGACAGATACCCAGGGAGTAACTGAAGCATGCTATGGTTGGGTCTTATTTCAAGTGACACCAGGAGGGGAAATGCAGAGTAAAATAATCCCATTTAACTGATTTTCCAAATAAATTAATGAAAGTGCTATTTCTAATGCAGATTTTGAAATGAATTGTGATGGTTGAGGGCTATGAATGAAGCACTTCTTGTGGAAGGAGGTAACGTTTCAAGGGAGCCAGTATAGAGAAAATGGACACAAATCTTTTGGGTTGTGCCATCCTTTTTCAACTGGTTGTCCAATTTTTCATGCTTTTATCGGTTGGTCCATTAAAGGTACCACTATTTTTACTATTGGACAGAAGCTGAAAACCTCAGCACACAGTACTGAGTTCAGACTGAACAGCTACTCAGCACCCATTAATTCACTTAAACAAGAGCTGAATTTTCAAAATTGCATGGCTCTCAGCACTTCCCAGATCTCTGCTAATAAGGATTTTTTTAAAAAACACTGCGCTCTATTCTGGTGCCTAAATAGGCATTTATCTCATCTGAGAACGTGTTCTGAAATGTTTTTTTTTTTACCCAGCAGCATGGCATGGGAGAAAGTAAAAGCATGTGCTTGGGATGGCTTGGAGTGGGATGAGTGGCTCGGCTGGCTGGCGGGAGGGGTCCCATCGGGAGCTGAGCTCCCCAACCCCTGAGCTGTGAGACTCTGCACAAGGTGACAAGGAGCCAATAGCCCAGTATCACAAACCTCGGTATTAGCAAAGCTCTTTCTCTGTAAGAGAGAGAGCTTTTTAGTGTGGTTGAAACCATCGCTACCTCCTGCAGCGGAGAGAAGGTCTTCTGTTGTTGGATCTGCCTCTGTCTTGGGTTTTGTAACGTGCCTGTCTCTGTGCCACCTATGCTACCAAATGTGAGCGTGAGGTCTTTCAATGCTGGAAAGAAGGTTGTGCAATCTCCCCCATCTCTTGTAATGACATGTTTTTCCAGGACTGGACAAGGCACCTCAAGACTTGCTTCTGTCAGGGGCTGCGGACCTCCTGCTGATGTGTTTGGTGATTGATGTCAGCTCCCTGAAAGTGCCAGGAGGCCATCTCCCCAATGAGCTTCTCTGGTCCTGTTCCTGGACGCTTTGCCTTGTTTTTCCATCCTGAAGGATTGTGGATTTTGGGTGTAAGGTCCTTTGCCTGTCGCTACTCAGCATTCCCAAACACTGAGTTGGCAGACTGGTTGTTCCCCGAAATATTAATCCCTAAATCCCTCCTATACCACTAAGTCTAAAGCAATTACAATCTTTTCCCCTCCTCTGCTAATTAAATTCATTTGGAAGCAGACATAGCAGTCTCAAAGGACCATCCTTTTAATTTCTCTTCCACGTGTAGCAATTAGCCAGGGGTTGTTACTGGCTGAAACAATGAGTGCACTGAATAGGTTGGTGTGTTAAGTACAGTGAGAAAGTTGTAGGGCTCTAATGGGCGAACATGGTGTGTTGTCAGCCAGGGCTTGACATAAACGGCTTACTGTTGGGTAAGCGTTGCCTGGGGAAGCCCTCCCGCTTGGGCACAGGCTGGTGGGATCCTGCTTTAATCAGCTTTTAAAGGAAAAGTGAAAAAAATTCTCCCCCCACCATCACAATGTATCAGATATCAATCCCGCATTGCCCAGGGAAGACAAGTGTGTGGGTTTTTTTAGGTCTGTATGAAGAATTCGATGGTGTAAGTAATTTTTGCATTGTCTGGACTACTTGGTTTTTCATCTTAAAATGTCTATCTATAGCCTTTTTAAAGTCTTTATCGCTTGGCAGCAATATAAAAAGTTAATAACAGATTTATAATTTTATTAGCATTTACACTGCAAATGCAAGAGAGTTCCCCAACCCGAGTTTTATGCATCCTTAAAGTCCTTTTTATTAGCTTGTTAATTCCCAGTAGTACCATTTTATGGAAATGCGTATAACATTTTTTTTTTCCTAGAGGAGAAACTGTTTTAGATACAGATGATGAAAACATGGGGGCTTTTGTTTTGTTGCGTTTTTTTTTTTTTTTTTTTTTTTACAGTGGGAGGGGGTAATTCTTCATTTTTACTTCCGCAAAAGTGACTGTTTTACCACAGTATTGCAAGTACTTTTGACAGATATAGGTGACAACACAAGGTGACAAGGAGTGGGCACTCAGGGTCATCCTTTTCGGCAAAGAACATGACTGAGCACTGGGCAGGCATGAACACTATGCACACAGTGGGAGCAAATGATAAAAAGCCTCTTGGTGACCCAAACCTGCTTATTCTCTGCTGTTTTCCGTCAGGCTTGGCCAGGTTCACACATGCGTTGGGTGGGTTTTTCTTTCTTTTTTTTTTAAAACAGGTCTGTCTGTCAGAGATGAGGTCCCTTACGGATACATTTATTTTGACAAATGCCCTTTATGTAAACAAGATATTTTGACTGACCATGACTTTTTCATGTCCTGAGGATGGGGAATTATTTTTAAAATAAATCTCATTTTCTCATTCCATTGGCTAACTGAAAACTAAATTACTTCAGGGGAGGAGCTCTGCATATATTTCAATGTATTTGAACTGTAGGATTATCCCTGTGTTATTTTTATTGTTCATTCATATAATAGACAATATGGAATAAATTAAAGGTGTATGGTAGCTGTTGCACACTATATAAGCCCTCTCCATTGCTTGTATAGTCATCCATCCGTGCTTTCATGTGGGAGCGACAGAATTTGTGGTTATTGTTCTGTTTTGCACATAGCAGGAGCTGGCAGCAGACTTGTGCAGTAAAATAGATTTCAAACATTTTCTGTATCACTAATTGTAATTTCCAAGGCTTCCTCTGTGACAGAGCGTACAAAAGGGAGCTTTAATAAAAACTATCATTAGCCTCATGGATCAATATGGTTTAGGAAATACAAAACAACTTCAGTTGTTTAAAAATAGGAAGCACCAGAGGGGGTTCCCACCTCCCCGCTCAAAGCAAATCACAGGATTGATCTGTCTGCAGTGTAACTGCAAAATTTGCAGAAAACAGGTGAACTAGCTGGGAATATAAATAGAGCTGTTCTGCAAGCCAGTACCTGTGTCGTTCTTAGCCCTCCTGGGCAACCCGCGATGGGTCCTCCGTAAGTGAGACAGTCGCTTGCTTTCAGGGTAGTAGGAAAGGAGTTAATGCCAGCCAGTGGATGCCTCTCCCAGCGTAGCATTGTTGCATTTCTCTTTCTATTAATGTTTTCTTCTCATCTCTCTCCCACTCTCAGATCAGAACAGTTTCTTAGGTAAATCACAAGCCAATTTCAAGAAATCCATCCATGAACACAGCACAAGTCACAAAAAGAGAGACACCCCAACTGAAATGACACCGATAGCCTAGCCCCAGGCCAAGGAAAATGCTGAGGAAAAAAGAGGACAGCTGACCTTCTGGATGTTTCAATACATGGACTAGTTGTATGGGGCTCAGTAAAATGCTCCCCAGGTAATTTTCTTTGGGGTTTCTGAAATAATCTCTCTGAGTTTCATCTCTATTTACTCTTCAAGGTTGTTCTTTTACATCCTGCTATGAAACACATTTCCCCTTCTCTCCTTGCAAACCTGCCTCCAAAATTACTGTAGGTTTCAGTGTGTCAGCCAGCATATTCCCAACACTTTACTTTGATATGAGGTAGAGTTTAGAAATTTTGTGTTATTTTGAAGCGTGACTGTCTGTGGCAAAGCAGCAGAACCACCACAGGAATTGTCCTGTGAACCTTTGTGATATTCAGATATGCACTTTACTATTAACATTTGTTGCATGTGCTCTTTATGCACAGTGCAGTAAGAGCCTTGCTAAGATCACAGCTATGTCATTCGCTGGGCTTTTCAGGGATTAAGGTCTGTAGACTTTCTTTGTGGTATTTATTAATGAGCGATTTATTAAGGCAAGCAATTTATGAAGGCAAGCGCTTAGTCCCTCACTGTTAACTCCAGATCGTGTTACATTCCTTCCCAGACCACAGGGATAGTTTTCAGGAAAAATGCACTGGGGGTAGGACAACAGCAGCACTGCTTTTGCTACATGAATTTCTCTTGTGAGAATGAATGTGGCCAGCTGTAGGTGTCTAAAGAAATTTTAATCACCTGAGTGGCACTGGGCTCCGGTATTTTCTTGACTGTAACCCACTGGAACCAAAGTTTCTCCCGAAGTGTCATGTTGCTTCCAGGCAAGGAGGAATTTTTGACTGTTTCAGTTGTTCTATTTCTACCTCAGCTTGCCAGTACTGAATCCATGACTTACTTTAACTGGTATTTTAGCTTGCCAGTAGAATCCCAAATTAAAATGTCAGGGTGATGAAAACCTTCTTTCTCTTCACCAGGAAAGAAACTGTGGTGTCCCAGGACTAAAAATGTAAATTTCTGTGGGCTGAGCACATGTCTGAGAGAGTTTATTTACTGAAGCAGTGTCCAGTCCTCTGAACACAGGATTCCTCCCAGTTTGGTAATGAATGTCAAACCAGTGCATTAAATCAGCTTATGGGGAAACTGTTGTTATTCAACTGCAAGTCCAACTTGGAAAGTTCTGTTTGAAAGATACTAATTAATGGTTCGCAGTGAGTAGGAAATCAATTACAAATGACTATAAAACCCTGATAAACTCATTAACGCAACCTAACTTCCATGGTATTCGTGTCCCTGTGCAGATCAGTTCAGGTACTCAGTAGCTCAGGATGCACGGAAAGGCTGACCCGTGGGCTCAGCTGGCGCTGCTCCAGGCTGGTGCATTCCTGGCAGGACAACCTCCCTCGAGCCGAACCTGGCTTCTCACTACACACGATTTTGTAAATTGATGAGGGAAATTAAATGACTAAGATGCACGGTGATGCTCTGGCATCACAGCCAGACCTCATGGTTTGAATCTATCCCTCTCAAGGAAGAACTGAAATCTACATAAACCTATATCTAGAAACTAGGAAGGTTGACTTCAATTAGGTTTAAAAGATGCTGAAATATAATTTTTCTTAAGTACTAAGATAGCACGCCAGGCTCCCTCTCTCATCAATGGATACCTCTAGGGGTGATTTTATCCCAACTAAAACAATAATTTGAAGTTAAATTGCCCCCTTTCAGTAGCGTGCTCTCTCCCAGACTATAGGCAAAACTTACTAGTGGCTCTGTGTTGCGCATTTGGATGACTAGAAATGCATAGGAGGAATCCCGTTCTTCCTATTATTAAGATCTCTCTGATTGTGTTATTGCATTTTAAGAATCACTAGCCTAAAGATACACAAGCAAGCATGACTGTTTAATCCATAATTAACCTCTTTACTGAAGGCTTTATAGAGATTATAGTAATATATAACGGGGTTTATGTGGTTTCTCAAGGCATGTTTAAATATCGTAATCTGCTGTTACGGATTCAGTGAACTCACTGGCGTTTGGGCGATAGGGAATAGCTGAGGGAACTGGTCTTATGTTGCAATTTAGTATCACTGGAAGCTGCCAGGGTTTACATCTGAAGAAGATATCTTATGCAACTGTCTCTTTAAACCTCTTTTTTTTTTTTTTTTTTGGTCATGTGTGTTCAGTCCATGCTGTCAGCATGTTTCTAAATACTACAGTATGGTATTTCAAGACAAAAATTCAGACTTCTCTGAGTGTCCAAAAGCCCTACAGATAAGAAGTTTTGCATGCCATTAGGAAGATACCGTAGATCAAATAGGACTTATATAAATATCAGTGATGTCCTAAAGATCTGGGCCTTTGAAAATGCTTGATTTTAAGGACATCTCCTCTTGAAGGTCTAGTTTTCATGGCATCAGTTTTCATAGAGTTGTTTTAAAATGTGAAATGGTTACTCTTCCTCTTTCTAACTTTTCCTTTGTTAGTGAAGGGCATATATAATAAATTATTTCTTAAATTTTTTTCCTTTTGTTGTTCTAAGACATTTTCCCTTTTCTCAGTTTGGCCATGGTTCTGCAGAAGAAACAACAAAAACATGATGAAACCAGTCCTGTATCTTAAACCTTTTTTATGCCTTTGCAATTATTGGCTAACAGAAAGAAAGGAAGAAGATATTTCAGTCATACACCTTTACTTTCCACAATAAACTGGAGGGGAACCCCTAAACTGGAAGCATTTAATTGAAATTCTTAATTCGAGTAAACACACCTGCAGTTTCCTTTAAAAGGAAAAGCTTGATTTTTAATAGATGACCAGTTTTAATAATGGTACCTGAACACGAATTTGTGAACTCATACTTTCTGCATCCATCCTCTGATCAAATACGGCACCTGAGATATAGAGCTGTTTTTCATGGGACGTAATACTAAGTGCATCTGGGGATCTGGGCCTAAATGTGTGCCTGGTTTAAAGCACATTGTAAGTCACTTTGAAGTTGGTGGGATTACTCACATGTTTTAATGTAAGCATATGCTGGAACACCTTGCTGTCTTGAGAGGTCAGTGTACCGAGCCCAAGATCTGCCCTCCTTTATAGATACATTGGGGTAGCTAAATTCTTCATTTCTCAAGTGGCCTCTGTTTCTAGTGCTTGTGATGCAAAAATACAGCGTCGCAGAGAGAAAATAATAGCCAAAAATTAAATCTTTAGAAGCTCCTCCGCAGCTGGGAGGGTGGCAGATATGTCTATTGGCACGCTGATTATTGTAGCGGAGCACTGGAAGAGACAGGCGCTCCTAATATTATCAGCAATGGCAGAGTATTATCTGAAATATTCAAAGAACAGCTGTGGTGTTTTGGCTATTGCAATCTTGATTGTGTCAGCATAGATAGTTTTCTTTCTATTTTTCCCCGAGAATGTAATAGTCAAATGAAACCTCTCTAACTACAGCCTTGGGGCTGAGTCGGTGTTCTTTACCCGAGATGTGATCGTGATTTTTGACAGGACGACTAATGTGTGTTTTATTGTTGTGTATTTAAATTTGATTTGGGGGTAGAGGGAGAGGACATTTTATTAAAAAGGGAAGGAGGATAACTTCTTAAAATATTTCCTGTTGCTCCTCAGGCGGGCTATGGAAGAGAAGACAGGGAGATCTGGGCAGTGCTTTTCATTTGAGGGGGTTTGGGCACCACAGAAATGTTTCTGTAATAATTCCAATCCAATATAGACCTTGATTAAGCAAGACCATTTAAATAAGGGCTTAAATCCATTCTGGTTCAGCAATTCAATGAAGCTGTGAAGCACTACATAAATTACACCTATATTTTGCAGCAACGAAGTTTAAAATCATGGTGTTCCCCCATCCAAGCATCTTGGAGCATGGTGGAAGGTATTTATGATGCTGATCTCTTGCACATGAGGTTTGTGGTACTGTCTTATTGTGGTCAGTGACAGCTGTGGCGAAAACCCCTTTGATCTCTCACTTGCTGAACAGACCTGCCCTCCTTCGTTGGCGAAGGGAGTGGAGGATGCTCCTGGTGGCAACAGGGAGCTATGACACGGTTTCCTTCTGACTCTGCCTGACCTCTGGCAAAGTACAGTTTTATGTCTCTTTTCTCCTGTGTGTAGAATAAAGATGTGGTTTAGCCATGTAAAGTCTTTTATAAGTCTTATTTGTCATAGACTGAGCAAGGGGAGATTATTTTTCCTCTGGAGCCTGAGTGGTCCAAGACATCTGATGTTGCCACCATCCAGCGTAGTACCTGGAGCTGAGCTTCTGAATCAGCAGAGAAAATTCATGGGCATTTTGGGAAACAGGTTTTGAATTTGCTTGTATTTCTTTTCTTCTGGAGAACATCTGGCTTCAGAGAGAAAAATGGGATTTGGGGCTTTATATTCTGAAATAAGCACTTTATATCAAGGTTACATATGTAAGGTATGCAGTATGTAGGGACAGTGTAAACCCCGTAAACAGCTCAGGATCCCTTTGGAACAGGATTTTTAAATTGTGTTCTATCATCTTAGAGGCCTATGTGCTTTTTTTGGGGGAGTCCGTAAAAGGCAAGTAAGAGGCAGCTTGCTGTTAACAGACATAAATTTTCTGTATGTGGTTGCATTCTTTCACCGTGAAATTTCTGAAGCCCACAAACTGAAAAAGCGTAAACCTGCTTTTTTGGCAGCTCTGTCTTATATTGCAAACCCTTGTGAGAGCCCTGGGCACGAAAATAATAATAGTGGTAGTAGAGTAGTAATGTTTCGGGTTGGTTTGTTTTTTTTTTTTTCCTCATATAAGAGGAAAGAACGGGCCAAGTGATTCCAACTTTACAGTTTGGTTTGTACGTGGCTGGGAGCAGGCTGTCTTTGCCTTGGAGATATATATGTAGAGGAGCTGAACATACATAGCACTGGCCAAAATCATAGGAGCATTTTTATTTTTAAGTATGTGAAACTGCTGTAGGTCCAGTAAAAATAAAATACAAATGCTGTGTGACTTGGCAAGATGGGAGCTGGTGTGAATCATCGTTGAGCCAGACGTGAGCTATTGAAGTAAATGGAGTTTCAGCAATTTACAGCTCAGTTCAATCTCCAGTTGATACCCTCAGATCTGTAAGAAGCACTGTCATTCCTTTGGCTTGGTAATAACTGCGGGAGTGCAGGCGGCTAGCCTGCTCTTTTTCTGGGCTTGGGGTCCCAATACTCTTCATGAGGAGGAGTTGTGAACTTTTAAAAAGAATTTTTTTTTTTTTTTTTTTGAGAGGGAAGGTGGGTGGGGGTGGGTTGGAGGGGACGGGGAGCACCTTGTGCTGCATGTGCTGTTTCTGTTTCACTTTCCAGGACTTCTTTAGCCCTCAAGGCAGGGTGACCTTTAGCAGCCTCAAAATGAAGGGGTGTCAAATGATTTTTCATTTTATGAGATATATAGTACAGATGGATAATAAATATAATGCTCTGATGGGCAGAGACCTCATCTGGATGTAGGACAAGTGAAGAGCATGATCCAAGTTAAGAGCTGCTCTGTGGAGCATTTGCCGTTGCTGTCAGCTGCTTGCCTGTGTCCACGTGTCCCTGTAGTGTGGGGGAGATAACATAAAATAGGGTATCGCTGCTGAAAATTGTAAGGAGGGGAGAAATGAGTGTTAACAACCCTAACAACCCTGCAGGTTGTTCCTGCCTGTGCAGTGTGCTCCTCTGTCCTACCTGTCCCTATCCCCCAAGTGAGCGGTTACCTCGTGGTGAGGTCCAGGTGCTGCGTTCGGAGTGAGGGTGGGAACAGCTGTACAAGTCATGGCTAACAGGAGTGTTAGCCTGACAATAACTAAGAGGGATTCAGCTACTTAGCTGCTCTGAAGTCACAGGGGAGTCCCATGGGTGTACAGCCTTAGGTTAGCTATCTGGAGCCCGGCTGGAAACTGTCACTCTCACTAGAGCTGAAGACATCAAAGAGAGGTGCCACCTGACAGGTCTAGAAGTGAGATGTTAAAATCTAATTATTAGAACTAGTTAGTCACCTTTTTTTTTAGGGGGAAAGAAGTAGAAAAATACTAGGGTTAGTACCGCAGATGGAAAAAGGGGTAACCCAGATAGTGTGTGCTTGTAGGTATAATAGATTGAAAAAGAAAAATGCTTCAGTTCTGCATGAAATCTTGGTGCTGAGCTGGATCTGACTTATCCATATCCATTGGCTTCAAGCTCCCTGTCTCCCCTTGGCTTCATTGCCTGCAGTTGTCAGCTTCTGGCAAGGCCCATTGAAGTTGCTGTGATTCCCCTCCCGCCCCTTCCTCCCCCAAAACTGTAAGTGCCTTATAAACCAAACTGGGGTCTGATGTCATTTCTGTAAAATCTGGATATTTTGATGATGGAAGAAATACTCTCCCTAACTATCATTTTTCTTGTCTGTTGTTTGAAAGCCTGCTGTTTGGTGTTTTCTGAAAAAAAGCGGGACTGAAGGAAACGATTATGGATTTTTTTGATGCTTAGGCTGTTGTACTTGGGGTAGTGTGGCATACTTCTTGGTAAAAGTCTAACACTGTGAAAACTCCTGTGTAGGGTGCCCCCTGCATTCAGTGTTTCTCTTCCATAATAGTGATTAATGAACAGCACAACATTAAATTAGTTTTAGGCTTATTAGCAGAGCTGGCCAAGTGCAAAAACATTTAAAGGTGTATCATCATTCAAGAATCAAATTTATGATTGTAAATTGAACTTGCATTGTCTTTGGAGTTACATGTGATCTAGTAATCTGCTTCACCTTGCTAGCACGGTGTTTCTTGCTCCTGCAGAGTGGATATCTGTTTGTCGCAGCACCTGCCGTTGGGGTTAATAGCTGGTAGGACGCCATTTGGTCCCGTTGGTGTATGTGAACCTGGCCTCCACCCAGCGCCCTGTGTGTCTGCAGCCTGGCAGTGGGGATGGCATCCCGCATGCGGACATGGGCTCAGATGCCGGCGTCTGCACTGGGAGCAGATCAGTGTGCGTCATTCTGAATGTGGCCTGGCCGTACACCAAAGCAGCTCATTGTGGTCACCTCCCTGCTGCCAGAGCAGGGCATGCTGGCAGGGCTCGCCTCCTACCAATGCCGGTACGGTTCCCTTGCCAGAATGGAGGCATAGCGCTGTTTTGGTTTCTGTTTTTATTTCCCTCTAGTGCACTCGCTCCGTTTCAGAAACGTGCCATATCGTTACCGAGATGTGCTTACTGTGAGAGCTTGGTTCAAATGTCCCCGCTTCAGATGCCACAAGTACATATGACAAGCTGAGTTTGTTGCGAACCTTGTGTGTTTTTGTTGAACTCTTAAAATCAATGGACAATGCTGTCCCACCTGGAGAGGCCGGTTCAGTGTGGATAGCATAAAGGACAAGAGTTTTCCCTTTCAGAAGTATACAAAGAAAAACAACGGAAAAATCTTTGTGTGGTTTTTTCCCTTCCTTTCTTCCCCATTGCTTACCTTGGGAGCCTGCAGGCTCTCGAATGATTGTTGGCTCTAATTGGAAATTGAGTCCCTTGCTTTTAAAATCTTTTCATAAGACTCTCTCCTACTTCATTATATCATTAAATGAGTTTAGCAGGTATTAGTTTTGAGCTTTATTAATTGTGACTTGTTTTTCATTATGAGATAATTGTCAGTCACGAAACATAACTACTGTAACGTATCTGAGCAGGCAAAAGTTTCCAAGAGGCAGGGAGAGAGGAAATACAGAAAGGTCGCTTGTATAAAAACTTCTTTAAATAAATTCTTGCTGGAGGTATTTAAGGATTCCTGGGAGGTACCTTGTTTGGGATGTAAAACTAGCAGTTTAAAAGCTTCTCTAAAGCATCAGGACCGCTGGCAGGAATTTGGTGAAGAACACGATGTGTTTATGGTTTGGATTGACTGTGAATGTAACCAGTCCTGCCCTCAATGGGAAATATTTCCAATTTCCAAGCTTGCTTCGTTAGGGTGATTTACAAGCACGGCAGAGCTATACAGCTTCTTGAAGGCTTGGCATATACTGGGGGCTGCAGAGGGAGATTCAGTTAACTTTGAGGCCTGGGGGCTGCTTGCAGCCAAAATTGCTATTTATTTTCAGAGGCTACACAAATTCTGTGTTTTCTGTGGGTCCTCCTAAGCTGCTCAAAATGCCCCCCATGTCGAGGGGCATAACAGGGTGTATGAGCATAGTGCACCATGGGCTCGGGAGCTTGCCAGACCCTGCAGTGGTGGCGCTGGAAGCAAGACTGGTACTGAAGAGCACGGGGGCCTGCCTGGGCTGCGTTGACAAGAGCAATGCAATTTATCTTGAGCTATTTTCCAGGGACTTCTGGGAAACAAACTATGCATCATTTTAAAGATGCTTCCACTAAACAATTAGGCTGCATTAAATTATTTCTACTTTAGTGTGAAGCGCTTCCTCAGCATAGACAGACCTTGATGCACAACTCCAGGGAATGGAGAACAAATCCAAGCTGCAAACCCAGTTTGGAACTAATGCCTGGTAAATACATTTTAAAGTTTTTTGGAGTCTCAGTTATTAATCTAAACGTAATTCATCCTTCCACTCGGAAGAAATCACAGTTGTAATGCCAACGTTTGCAAGCAGTAGTGAGTGATACTAGTAGCCTCTGAACACCCATTCTTTACTAAAAATAGATTTGCCATTGCCAAACGATAAGATAAAATCTTTTCTGCAGATGATGGCTTCTGGAATATATAAAAAAAAAAATAGTTTCTGAGAATCCTGAGAATAAAAGATATGTGGTCTTTTAAGGACTGTGTCTTAGAAACCGCACCGCTGCTGTGATTTCAGTAGTCTGGTATTTCATCTGTTGTTTAATGGGCTAACATAGTAAAATATCACCCTGTAATGATTCTTGAATGTGTGTGGGTTTCTTTATAGCTTTTCATGGTGACGCAGGCTTCAATTTTGTCCTGAAGAAGCTCCTAATATAAATGGATAATAGATCAGTAAATCAGATAAGACCTGCCGGTGGGGGGTAGAGGGATGGAGCTGAGGTGAGAGCGGTGCAGGGGAGAGGAGGCTGGCAGCTGCGAGTGATGGCAGCCATGTCTCGCTGAGCCCCTGCAGCCATGCTGCTGCTCTCCGCTTTCTCTTCCCTCACCAGCACCGTGAGCCTGTCAGCCGGTGGGCAAGAGGGAGCTTGTTGACTTTTAGGTGAGGCTGGAGGAAACAAATGCATCATCTTGGAACTGGGTAGCTCAAACTCATTTTTTGAAGCACTCACAGGGGGATTCACCTGGTAAACTCTTTATCTTGTATTCTTCACTGTATTAATGGAAGTGGTTCATTCAGGTACTGCTACTGCAAATGTATTCAGATCTAAAAGCCATTATATAGAGCAAACTTCAGAACTGGAGCCTAATCCTGTGAGTGGTAGGACCTTTGCTGTAAAACATCTGACACATTGTGTTGGGATAGATGCGAAAGGAAAGGATTTCCCTGTAACAGCCATTATGAGTGTGGATGTTATTGGGGATCATAAGACGAAAGCTAGACGTGAGCTCGTGCAAAGAAAGCTAGCATCGTATTTGGTGGTATAAACAGATTATCTCTTGAGGGGATGTGAAGTCAGCCATTGGCTGTAGCATTGCACGCAGTTTTGGGCAGAGTGGAAAAAAAAAGGGGGGGAAGAAAGAGGAGAAGTTTGGTGTAGAAGAGACCTAGGGTGGAAGGAGGTAACTGGTGTTATGCGTATAAAAGGATGCAGTGAAGAAGGATATTGGACATGGTCTTAAATAGCAGCAAGAGGGACAGAAGTTAGGTGTTAGGGGGAATCCTTCTAATTCTGAGGATGGCGAAGCATTGCGGTATATTAGCTGGAGAGATTGTGGGATCTTCACTGCTGGAAGATGTCGGGAACAGAAGTAGTTTAAACAGGCCTGTGTGTTTGTCTCCCTGAATCAGGGTGGACTTTCCTCTTTTCTGCTCAGAGATGCTGGATGTCTGTGTCAGAAAACTGTAGGGGTAAAGGTCGATTAGGTCGGGCTATACATAGCCTGACCAACATGTGATTTAGAAAAGTCTGCCTCTCGCTTCAGGCACAGTCCTCGGTAACCATGTTAAAGTTTCTTAAGAGTCACTACAGGTTAATAAAATAATTTTGAGACTGTTCTAATGTAGCCGATGAGCATTTTTTGGAGACATGCTTTGCTTCTCTTTCAGGTAGTTGGTGACAGAAGCTGTGAGTTATTAGGTTAGTTTTTTTAAAAAAGCCTTGCTTGTAATCTGTACTCATTCATAAGCAGATGCAGTTTCTTCTTAAAGCTGATGTGTATCTTTTGCTTACAACCCTGGGAAGAGAAATGGATATTCTCCTGTGTGTACTTGGAAAGCTTCTACCATAGATTTTGATTCACTGCACTCAGTGGAGTTCAAGATTGTGCAAAGCCAAACAGCTCTTTTATGGACTCAATGGAAATGGTTTTTTTAGGACTTTTTTTATCTAACATCTTCCTAGGCAAAGTCGTCATCATCATTTCCCTCTCTGCTTACAAACTGCACCAGAAGTGAAATGTTACATGCTGGAGTTAATCAAAAGGCTGGACCTAATCAAAAGACTGGACCTGATGGAGTTCCTATTGTCATCTGCAGCTGCTCTTAAAGGATGAAGACAGCAGCATTTAACTTAGCAGAGAGAGGAGAAAGAGCAAATACCGTGTTAGGGTTATTGTCCAAAAGATCTGTGCACCGTGGCAGACTGATTTGTTTATAATCACATTGCAAGAGAGCAAAGTGAGAGATCTGGCTGCAATGCTAAAGCTGTTAGGAAGGAGGATTATTGTAATGAGTGCAGGTTGGCATGGAGAGCTCTCCCTTCCAGTCTCTCCACCCAACAACTGTGAGGGATCCCCCCAAAATATGTCCGCTTTTGGCTGGCTGTCAAATCCAAAATGAAACACCTGTGTGCAAGATAAATTCGTGGATATGAGTGCTAGCTAGTCATCTGTGGTACTGACTACCTGCCAGTCTTTATGAACTTGCATTTATTTATTTGCGTGCGTGTATATTTATTGTAATACCTTTTTGCGTTTTTTTCCAACTTATCTGCAGTAAGGGTCAAGCAGTGTATGAATACATTGTTTGTGCAGAAGCTCTTTGCTTATTTACCCTTAATCTAGACCCCACTGCTAGCGTTTCAAGCAAGTGCCTACGGTAGTTTTGGACTTTGCAGATCGATTTTTGTTTCAGTGAGCTTGGGCTCCTAAGAAGTCTTAAAACCATTCCCTCCACAGGTTCTCAGCTAACCTGGATGCCACTCCTCCACACAGAGGGGAGGATTCAAGGTCAAACCTGATGGTACTACCTCATTTTCTGCTAGTTCCATTAGCATTCACAACTGAGACTCTTACTGTGTTTCAGTACTTACCTCCCTGCAGAAATATAGAGGCTCTCCATGAAGATAGGATTCCATATGTACCGCTTTCGGTGAAATCTGTTTATCTTCGCAGTTGGCCAAGAATAAATAAAACAGCCTTATGGTTCCCATGAGTATACACTATATGCCTCAATTATTGGTGCATTATATTAGTAGCAGATGCTACATTCCCCCATATAAAAGAGAAGAAGATTTCTGAACAGTAAAACCAAATTTTTGCTTATACACTGTAATTATCACCATTCCTTCATTTCAAAGGCATCTGTCTGACATACCCTAATTGTGATGTGTTGTATTACCATTTGCATTACATTTTGTTCCCGAAAATAACAGTGACAGCGATGGTTAAGGTTGCAGGAAAGCTTCTGCTTGGTTCAGGTGCTTTGAACCTTGCCATACTATTTGCCTTTTAGCTTGAATTGTTTAGGGCATTTCTTCTGGGCAAGTCAAATAGCCAGTTGCCCTCAAGAGAGCTGGTGTGGAAACACACGCTGGCTTAAGGCTGTGTGGTTTGTGCTGCTTGAGAGCTGCCCAGGGCATGGGGCTGCACAGATGTACAGCTCCAGCATCTCCAGACATCATCCAATTTGCTTGTACTTCTCTTACATATGTTACCACCATGCATTTTGTCTCTATAAAGAGCTTCGGTCAAGTGAGCCTATGGACTCACTTGTTCTTAAACTATTCAACAGAAAGATTATGGCACTTGGTGTACAAAAAACCAAACAAACACCACCCCCCCACCATCCCCCCCAAAAAAAACCCCAAAAAACCAAACCACCAACAACAAAAAAACCCCAAAACCCCAAAGAAACAAACCAAAAAAACCCCCAGAACCCAACCCCCCCCCCCCCCCCAAACAAAACAGTGAGATTGGGACAGGCATTTTTGCTTACACTAGATGCCTGCTGCCCACTATGGTATGAGGTAAAATAGACAGTTTTCATTAGTCTTACCAGGCTTCCTCCCCAAGGGATATAAAACTCGCTATTTCACCTTGGCTGTGTTTGAGTTCACAGCTCCAGCGTGCAGGAGTGTTACCTCTCATCTCCTGCAAAGCCGAACTGAGAACTGCTCTGCAGCTTCACCCCCCTTTTATTATAGGCAGTACGATGGCAACACTGAGAAAAGGTATTTCAGCTGTCTCAGATTCTTGCACCCATAAAACTTTTTTTAATAGACTTCTAGCCTCAGCACGCTTCTTCCTGACATATTCTGGCCCCTAGGAGATCAGCCCTTGGTAATTTTTCAGGGTTCACCTGCATCCTGTGTGAACTCGAATGCGGTCCTTTTTGTTTGATTCATCCATGTTGCCTTTTCCAGCTTGAATCTTACTGGAACAGGCTGGCATTTTTTCCCATTTAATGCACAACTGCATCCTCTTCTGCGTCTCTCCCTGCACGAGAGCTGATGTGACAGAGGCAGCTTTGCAGGGGAACAGGAGAATGGGGGCTTGACCATGTGAGTGGCCTCAGCCCCTCCCAAAATTGCCTTGTAAATGATGTTTCCCCGAAAAACCTCTTGTGAGTCATCTTTAGAGGTGTGTTTCACTCTAATTCCCTGCCCTACCTGCAGCGTTCAATCAGAGCAGCTGCAGCAGGAGACTGTCTAATAGCAGACCTTTTTGGAGACAGGCAGTTAATGGGAACAGTAGCAGGCCCTGAGGTGTGTTTGTACAGTCGGTCTCGCTTCTTCCACTCCTGTGATATATTAACTACTTCGGAAGTTTCCCAGCTGTTTCAGGGGATAAATAACGGTAGTGGGAGCCCATATTTAACCTTCACCGTTCAGGCTGCATGCTTTGTAGTTGTCATCTTTTATCTCCCTGGCTATCTGGGAAAGACTTCAGATGCCTTTCTGCTCTCTCTCGGCTGCACTGTTCCCCCTGCCATGCCTGCTGCCGTGCACATGGGAAGGCACGGCCACTCACTTCTGCGTCGGTCAGAGCACAGCCTTCATTCTCTGTGTTTATGGATGCACTGCAGGTGGGAGGCTGGCTCCCCCCAGCAGTGGTCAGGGAGTTCCTGGAGGCTCTGCCAGCAATGCCTTTGCACCCTTCATCTCAAGAATTATTTGCTTGGATGTAGCCTGTCACTCATTTTTGCTGTGTGTTTGTTTTCTTCTAGCTCAGTGACTAATAAATAGAGGTGATTTGGGTTGTTTTTCTTTATTTCAGTGAATGATAAATAGAGGTGGTTTGGGTAAATACTGGTGAACGTCAGCTGTGAGATTCCCCAGCTCCAGCCTGGAAAAGTCCTGGCCTGGCATGAAAGAATGTAAGGTATTAGCTGTGACAGTGTTGCACCAGGCTGCACAGGGAGGCAAAGGCAGCTATGCTGAGACATATTGGCGATTCCTACTTTCACCCAAGTGTTACTTACCTGGGATTAAGTTTTCTGGTTTTAAATGGGTGGAAAAGAAAGAATCAGAAGAGCTGCTGGGGAGGGCAAACTCCCCCTGGGTAAACCCCATTGGCAGCCACGGATGGGACTGTTACTGAATGGCAGATAAGGATTTTACGTAGCGTGGGTTTGAAGCTATTAATAACTACTAAACTAATTTGAAATAAGGAAGAAAAAAAGGGTTTCTTCTGCATTCTTTTGGACCACAAAACGGTCTTTGCATATCCTTATGGACGCCAGAGCCATCAAAATAGAGGGCTGTATTTGGCCACGTAGGCTGGGTACATAGCTAGCTGCTGGTGTGCTCCTGTTACCGGCCTCAAGCGAGGCGCTGTTCTTGACCCTGTAGTAGATATTGCCATGCTGAGCATTCGGTTGGGATTGCTGCAAAGAGGTGAGGGGTGTTGACATGCACCATGAGTGCAAAGCGTGTGACACCTTTTGTCCTTAGCTGCTGCGTATGATCTGCAGTAATGAGTCACCTTTACAAAATCCAGTGATCAGAGAAGCAGGAGTAAGTTCCTTTCACGCTGGTAAGAAGTCAGCTGTGGAAAAGCCATGTAGATGGGGTGGGGAAGAACAAGCAGCGTGTCCTCCTTCACATTTATAGAAGGAAGAGAATTAGTTTGGTTACTATTCCTCTTGCTGTCATATACTGTGGAACATTAAAGAACTGATTGAGGGAATAGGTGTCACAGGTGCTATACAAATAACATAAAGTTAGTCCAAGTCCTCGAGATCTTGCAGCATAGAAGTTAGGACAGCAACAAGTAAATGGGGGCAAATGAGATGGGAACAGAAGGTGGCAGGATTGTAGCAGAGACACATGGGCATATATGTTAATTTTAACAGTGGACTCAGTGGCCTCAGGTAGTCATATGGCCATATAATGAACTTTATCCAACAGTCATCTTGGTCTTCATAAGCATGTGAGAGTACACAGAGAATTTTAAATTATATTAGGGAGGATTATGTGGCTGGACAGAGGGAAGGGCTCTGTAACCTCCCAGGGCCTCTTCTAGACCTGCTCTTCTGATTCTGTGGTGAAAAGTTTCCTGAGAGTTATTTTGCTGCAAAATTCCCTGGTTTTTGCTTGTCTTACTGCTTTCTGTGTACTTCTGTGTCTGCCCAAACAGCCTTTTTAACCTTAGTGCTGAGTGCTTGTCTCCTTCATTTCACCAAGGTACTGGCTTAAGGAGCCGCAGGCTGACACATTCATACTCTTATAAAAGTATGCTTGAACTTTGGGATCGTTCAGAAGATACAGCAATCTTGCACTTTAGTTTTTGTCTGAATCTAAATTTCAAAATGGAAAGGCTTTGCTTGCGGCGGTTCAAGGGTACTCACCTTTGTTACATTCACAAAATGAAAATACATGCCGTTCCAGAACAAATTGACTTCTGTCCTTGATACAGAGATGAGCGAGATATTATTTCCTCGTGTCTCTGACTTGGAGGCTATAGAATTATTGTTGCTGACTGTAAACGATATCCTTGACTATAAACAGTACTGGAGTGGTTTGTTTTAAACTATTGGGTTTGGAAGATGTGCAGTTTATTCAAAACTAGTGTTGAAACCCTGAATCTGGCAGTATGGACACCTTCAGCTAGATATAGCCTCCTGCTTAATGAAATTATGGGACAAGCAGTGGGAGCTGTAATTTACTAGGAAATAATCTGAAGCAAATTGAAAGTAGAAAGTTTTTATGTACTTCATATTCTTCTTGTTCTCAGTTCATCTCCTCTTAGACTCTCAGCAGTATCTGGTGAGGGAAGGTGAGTGACTTGTGGTCAAAGGTATATGACCCAATTCAATAAAACACCTCAGTGTGGTTGGCTTTAGGCATTGCTCCATTCCTGGTGACTTCAGTCAACAAGTAGTAAATACAAAAGATCTTTTCTCCCTCAATTAGAAACATAGAAAAGAATGTGCATTTTCAGTTCGGGAGCAAGTCTTGAAAAACCTACTACTTTATTTGAGCATATTTGGTGTCCAGTCCTCCTCTAAAGCCAAGAAACCATACTAGCATGGTCAGTGTCCCCAAATCATTTTGGTAACCTTGTTGGAGGAATAAAGCAGTCACAATTGTCTCTTCTTTTCCTTATCACGTCCCCTCCTAAACAGATGAAAGTTAGCAGGTGCTGTTATATCTCTCTTTGAGGTGTTGGTTTTACTTGACTCTAGAAGGACTGCAGTGGAGGATACCTGTTCTGGTAATGAGTAGTGCTCAGAAGCCATTTAAAACCCTTGGAAGCTCAATAGCCGAACAGGTAGCCCCCGCTGATGTCTGCAAAGCTGCCGCCGCTGCATCCTCCCTGCTGCGCCTGGCGATAAGGCACAGCTTGAATCTTCAAATGCCACCGGGAGGATGATCAATCTCAATCCAGCCCCATCCTCCTTCTCTTCCCCAGACAACTTCTACTGAGGAAGAGAAGAAAACATAAAAGCAGTGGCTTTAGGGCGTGAGAATTTTGAAGGTGGTGGAGTTGAAAATCAATCACAACCAACAACAAAGGGCTCGCAAGTTAATCTGAGGGAACGTTACTGCTGTGGGATCCCAGAAGCAAGTAAAAAAACATAAATGCAGACAAAAGCAAAGATGAAAATTTTTGTATTCTTCCTATTATTAACCTCGGTGGAGCAAAAACTGCTTATTCCATCCACTCACCAAACAAAGAAGTAAAAATAAGATAGAAGGGATCCTACTTATCTGATGGTTGTGATGATGCTGTGCATATGATATCCAGCAGGGAATTCACAAAATACAAAATAAAATCTAGCATTAGTCCCCAAGAAATGTCTTACAGACCTGAATGCAAGATGCTATGTATTTTAATCAGGGAGGGTTTTTTGAGTAGTATGTTTTGGATTTTTTCCTTTTTCTCCCCCCTCCCCCCCCCATTTCAGCAAATGAAACTTACCTAATTCTGTCTCTTCCTTAAAGGGAGTAAGACTTAATGTTTTAAGGTTCAGGATTTTTTTTAATTTCAGGAAAGGGTTGACCCCCAAACTCTCTGAAAGGTCTCCTTCTTTTCGCTAAGATTTTTCCTTCACATTTGGAAAATGCTGGTACTTGTATAACTCTTTAAGATCTGACACTCTGAGGCAGATGTTTTAATTATATGACCTAAAAGTCCATATTTTGGCCTGCTTTCTGTCAAATGTATTTTCAGATAAACCATGCTTCAATCTATGGGACACAGCTCTTTGCACTACCTGAAATCCAGGCAGCGATTAAATGCCTGACTGCTCCTTAAGTACCCAAAGAAGGGCTTGGAAGTTTTAAAATGAGGTGTGAATTCTTACAGGGAGGTTAATTTAGTTGATGCTGTTTAAAATAAGAAACCCTGTTGCTCTTACTGATTGCCAGGCCACTGAATAAAAGTCTTCAAAAACAGTAGCAAAAATGCTTTTATTTAAGACTTGGTGGTGTCTTGCACCTTCCCCGACCTTAAAGCCATGTTGCCATCTTGCTTGCTTTCCTATCGGGTATTCCTCCACTGGCTTTTCATTTTCCTCCTTGGTTTAGCAGATCCACATCTTTGATTATTTGGTATTGAGAATCCCACATCTGTCCCTCGGAACACTTTTCTAGATGATGATTTTGGGTCTGCGAGTCTCCCCTTTGCAGTAGCTTTCTCTCTCCTCTAGTTTTTTTTGAGACCTCTTGAATTCAGGACACTTGCAATTGGGGTTTCACTGAGTTTCCTTCAGGAGCAGAGGTGGATTTGAGCAGTCAGGGATAAGTGTGAGCCATCTGGGGAGAGAGCTTGAATTCAGCACAAAATTTGGTCCCAGGTGAGACGCTGTCCTCCGACGTACATCCAGTCAGACAGTGATTCTGCATTGACACACAGTGTAAGGTCACAGTAATCTGTAGTCAGATGCCTCAAGACTGAAGGCAAAATACAATTATCAGACATTGTTAACCCAGAATACACCTAAAATGAACATAAATGTTACCAGAGGTGATTTCCCCTAAGCTATAGACTCTTTTAGAATCAAGTGATCTAGCAGTAACAATAATCTGATGGAAAAAAAAGAGAAAATGTCCGAGTTTTCAATTAAACTGTTGTTTGTTTTTTTTTTTAAATTAAATGCAATGGCCTGCAAAACATGGAAATCTCTCTTCCTCTCTGCTTTTATAGCAGAGCAAAGGCTTAACGTCTTAAGAGCAGGTCTGCTCTTTGCAAGGTGATTCATCTGTGTCGAGTTTGCTGCATGTCTATAAAATCAGGAGCCTGACTGAGTAAATTAGAACTGAATGAAAAGTTTTTAGTCTGGGGACCAACAAGATAAATCCATCATACAAAATGAATCTCAATTTTTGCCGGGTAGTGTTGCTCGGTATTGTTTCACATTATTTCTTACAAGACTTTATAAGAATTGTAACAGTTTCTCCCAGCTGGGAAAAAAGAGATTTTCTGAAGTTCATACATTTACTTTTTTTCAAGACCAACTGAACCTTTACAAATAACGGGATTACCTCCAGATCTAGAAATAGGTTCTTTTCCGCTGTTCTGCGAGCTGTAACTTGCAGAGGTTTTATTTCAGGGTCGTTAAAAAGTATACATGCTTTCCCCCTGTGCACATGCTTTACATCTATTGCGTTGTATCTCGAATCAAATATGGAAACAATATGACCAATGTTTGCCCACAACATAATAACAGCCTATAAGAGTGGGAGAGGCAGGGAGATGGTATTGCACATAATCAATCCTTTTGGTCACAGTTCACTCCTATTAACTGAGTCTTGAACACTTGCAATTGAATATGTGCTTCTGTAATTTGCTGAATTGATACCTTGGAGCTTGTTCCTGCCAGCACTAAAATTAGCCCTGGCGTGGTATTTGAATTCCCCTCCGAAGGAATGGGGTTGTTGGCAGAGTGCTCCCACACGACGGTGCTGCGTAGTTCCTATGTGTTGGGTTAGTTGCTGTTTAACAGGTTTCTCGTACCTCACTTGAGTGGCCTTGGCTCTATGTGAGAGGAGATGGGGGATTTTAGGAGGTGTATGAACAAATGGGGTGGCTTTGCAGATGAGGGCTGTGCGGAGGATGCAGATGAACCCAGTGCTGGGGCATCAGTGGGAGAGGAGGGGCAGAAGGAAAGGTGATAAGGGGGAAGGCCAGATAAGGAAGGAGAGGTATTGCCATGAAAAACCTTGAAGGCAAGGACCAGGCAATTGCTCTGGTGAATAACCCTCTCCCTGGAGTGCTGTGCTTAGTATTACCATGTAGCAACAGTGTGAACCCTAGGCACTGTGTGAATATATAACCGGGTAATCCAGGCCCATCGGTGGAAATTATCTGCTGAGCTGACAACAAAAAAAACCCTTGCAAGGTCTTCAGATCCTCTGTGAATAATTCCACTTTTCTTTTCCCATCACTTTTGGTGGTGGGCTCTGCACGGCGGTACGGTAAGCACAACAACAGAAAGGAAAGCAAAAAGGGAGGACAGTCCTCGAGGGTGTGCATACAACCCTGATGCTTTAATGAAGCAAAAGTAATCTGTCTTTAAGAGAGAGATTTGATTTATTCAATGATATTGGACTGGAATTTGTTGATATCTAATATCCTGTGTGCTGGGAATAGGTAGTGAAGGACTTGCAGCCCCAGCCTTTTTCCAAATATGATTTTGGGGGTGGTTCTGGGGCTCAAGTACATTTCCACAAGGAGAAGCATGGCGAGATGAGAAAGAATTCAATCAGTGTTCTTAAAATCTATGAGGCTAGTTTTTTTGATCAAGTTAGTGCCTTACAGTAAATGGCAGAAGAAAATCACAGATATGGTGTGAGTGACGAAGTAAGATCTTTCCGTTGGAAAAGTCTGCGTTCGTAGTCGGGCAGGCTCGGTGATGGCAGAGCACTGTTTGTTGGAAGTGAGTTTCATGGACAGGAGGAGAGTAAGGATGGTCCAGTGGCCATGGTGCAGGCACAGGAGTGTGCCAACTCTGACTTTCGGTCTTTGATTTTTCTGCTGCATGTTCCTGATACGTTCAAGATGGAGATGTGTAAGTGCTGTAGTAAATGAGAGATGTTGTTTTGTTCACAAAAGGCAGGTGCCAAAGGAAATGAGTTGCAAACTGTACAGCCCTCCATCATCTTTTACAGGTACACTTTGTGTTAGCTTTTCTGAAAGCATTTCACAATTCTCCTGACTGGTGGCCCAGAATTAGGGAGGACAGTTTTGGATCCAAAAGAAAGATATAGGAGGAGCAAGGGATGTAATTGGAAGAAGACTAGGAAAGGGAGGAGCTGCACAGGTGGGATTTCAGATTGCATAAACTCTGTCTTACCGTGATGCATTTAGCTTTTGTTACAGGGCTGTGTTTGTGACTAAAGAATGTGAAAATCCACGTGCTGAACACTGTGGAAGGGGAAGAGGTTTCGGAAAGATGCATCAATCTGACAGCAGGGGGGTATGTGCTGTCATCGCAGGTGGGCAGCACTGTTGGTAAACAGGATGCAGAGAAGATAAATAGGAAAAGTAATTTTGGCACCATCATTTCCACTTCTCCCATTACAAAAAAATCATGAACAAGATCTGCTTTGAAATAAAAAGCAAGCAGCTGTATAATATTACTACAAAGTACCTGAAGGAAAGATCATGATAGAATCAAACTGCCACGGAAAAAAGCAGTTATAGCTGTGGAAAAATAATCTTGGTGCTTTTCCTACTCAAGTACAGGTATGTGGAGGAACATCACAGCATGGCAATGAGGTGATACTTGTCATTTGTGTGACAGAGACAAATTAGAATCCAGCCATCTCAGGGCGAGAACGATTTTCGTGAAAATTAATGACTTGATTAGAAGGAGAAATGAAGCTTCTTCAAGGGGACATGCAAATAAAGGAGGAATCACTAAAACTGTCACTGATGTAAAGTGAACATTACACAAAGAAAGATTGGTGGGATATTGTACAAAGACAAATTTGATGTGATATTAATCATATAGCACCAGCGAGAGCAAAGGGGAGAGGGAGAGGAAGGATTCAGTGCAGTACGTGTCTGACAGAGGTGTTTTCTGCTCAAGCAGGGGATGAGTATCCTGTTCCCAGGTGAGCCAGGTGCATCCTCTTCACCTCTGGGCTGGGGTGCTACTCTCACGTGGGTTTGCTAGGCCCTGTATTTTTCTGGGTGGTGCGTCCCACTATCTTCAAGCCCAGTGGAAAAGATTTCCCTCCCTTCATCTAGAGGCAAGGGTAATAGAGAACCATTAATTTCAGTGCCTGTAGTTCCCTGATGGCAAATTTGCAGAGCAATTGGGTGATTTCTGCAACCTTTCAGGAGGGGTAGGGCCACCGTATTTTAAATGACAAACAGTTGTAATCGCTGTTGGGAAGAAGCACATCAGGCTAAAACTGAGCAAGTATTAAACCCGATTCTGAACTTAGGTTTGTTGCATTAAGAACCAAATCTACAGGGACGATTAGTTTCAGGTTCAAGCCTAACTTTACCGTCCTGGGGAAGGAACATGTTTGAGGACAAGCAAGGCAGCTAAACCAAAAGCGATGCAGTTCTTAAGCAGGAATATTACCTGCATTAATGACTACGGACATGCAAGTAGTATGTTCACGGAAGGCCTTGGTTTGAGTTTGAGGGATGCCTGAGAGGTTTTCTTAAGTTTTCTCTAAGTCCAAATGATCTGTAAGGTATATTTTTCTTCTACTGTCTCCTTTCCTTGAGTGTGGAGAGCCACAAACCTTTCACCCTGATGTAGGGAACACAATAGGATCCAAAGCTGTTTATCAGATGCTGTTTTTTCCCATCCAGCACTACCAGCGGGAAGGAGACTGATGCCCAACCAGTTCTCTTGATGATGTATTTTGTCAAACTTAAGTTTGATGGGAATTTGTTATGGCAAAACGAGGGATCTTGCAGAGACCTAACAGAAAATAAAAATCTAGTGCCATGCTATAGCTGTGTGTGACAAAAGGAGGTGCAGAGATAAACTGGTAAGTTCGTGACGTGGTGGTCTCTGTTTCCTTGGCTGCTGAACATTAGGTAGCGCCGGTGACATCGAGCCAGCTGTGTGCTCTTGGGGTGGTGATGCTGGGGACAAGTAGGATGGATTCGTGCTGCTGGGAGGAGTATTTTTGGCCCATCTATCTTCAGGCTCTGATAGAAGCCCTGGAACAGTTTTCATACATTGAAGCATGTTTTTACAACAATATGGTTTAGATTTTTTTTTTTTTACATGTAAGGAAAGCATGTTGTACTGAGCATATGATAGCTTTCTCCTGGGAGGTAGTGCTCTGCTGAGGTAGGATGTGTTGCATGGCTTTGGGGCAGGGGCTGCCCTCCTTCATTTCCAGTTTTAGCCCACATGTTCTTGGTCTACCTGCTTTAGAAAATGCCATTTTTACTGTTGGTAAGGAGCCTGAAACACTTGGTTTTCTAGCTGCATCACACCTGTATCACAACAACCTCCAAACATATTCCCTCCTGGCCAGGCATTGCCACCTGCCATTCCCTCTGCCTGCAAAATGGCTACAGTATGTTCTCTTTTGCCAGAAAATACATGTACTTTAATGGTCTGTACAAGACATTTATTTCTCTGAGATCAGGGTGATGGCTCCATGCAAAGCTACGAGAAGCCTTGTGAAAACCAAGCTAAGCACATGTGTGCGGTTTTCACACTGAGTTTCACAACTATACCTGGAGCTGCCTAGGATGTCTTGCACGAATGCCCTTTGTGTGCTCAAATTTAGCATGCTAACTGAATGTGTGTTTCTATGCTTTTTCATGCTTTCAGAACTTGATCCTGTACTGTCACTTTATCCTTTTTGTTTGGTTGGTTGGTTGGTTGTTTGTTTTTAATAAGATGAAGCCAGCTGCTGCTGTCCCTCCAGGAGCCAGGAAATACTCTCTGTTAATAGCAGGGTCCACTCATTCTCCGGCTAAGAATTTCCCTTGTTCTCCAACAAAAAGCTTTGAAGCCTCCACCTTTTTCCTCTTGTTTGAAAGTAGTTGCTGGGACTGTCTTCATATTCCCCATGTATATTTAAACACAAATTGCATCTGACTGCAGTGACACTAATTAAGGTGGAGGCACTCAGATGCAGCCCCCCTTGAGGGGAGCGCGGCCAATAAACCTGCCGTGACTGGCAGGTGTTTCGACCACTTCAGACAAGTGCAATTTCATAAAGTGTCCTTCCCCCTCTCCTCAACGAGGAGGGGACCGCCAGGCCCCCTCCGGGGTACTCGCTGCCAGGCAGGGACCGGGTGGCTTCAGGGAGCGTAGGGCTGGCCCCTCCCCTTTGCTGTGAACAGGGATTCCCCCCCCCCATATTTTATATTATCCTGGTGATTTTATAATATCCCAGTGATGCGCTCCTGAGGTGTTTGACCAAATATTATTAAAACTCTGCAAGGGCTAATAATCCTGGAAGTAGCGCGACGCCTTCCTGTGACATTGAAATAATTTAGTAATTTTACAGTACATTTGAATTTCGGCGTCACTCAGCCGCTCAGTTTCCATTAACTTTGCCTGGGATTTCTTATGTCCGTGCACACAAGCAAAAGTGTCAAGTTTCTCCTTCATGCTCCAAAACGCCACCTGAATCACAATTGTGCTGTGGCTAATTGTTATTAATTAAGCTGTTCCTAGCAGTCCTAGCTGGGTTGCGCTTTTTTTTTGTGGTTGTAATAAAAAGTGAATGCATTTAGTAAGCACAGTATTAAGCAGGGAAAACAGGCCCTGCTCCTGGGAACTTGTCTGCATCCTGTGATATAGTTTTGGGGTGGGGGTGGGCGTTTTTAAGAACGGGGACACTGTATCGGCAAGCAGTGCAGACCCAGGCTCGTTACCATCAAATGAGCCTCACTGACCTTCGCTGCCATTTACTCGTCACAGGCAGGCAGCTTCAAGGACATTTTGCAATGGGTAAATTTGCACTGAGCCGCCCCGGCCACACGTGCTCCTGCATCACTTAAGCACGCGGCTGCGGCCAAAGCCCCCGGCACAAGGTTTGGCCAGGATCACATGCCGGGCGCCATGTGCCCCCCGCTGGGGCTCCCCCTCCCGCCTCCCTCCTGTTTCCCAGGTTCAACTGAACCAGATCATCGAGTGGAGCAAGCAAGAGAAAGGTATTAATGAAATGGGGACCCCGGGAGCGGCCTCCTCGCAGAGGGCTCGCGTTAGGAAAATTGCTTCTTGGCCTTTTCTTCTTAATGAGGCTGCTAATAATGTGCCTGTTGCTTTCTGCGCAGTGACAAGGAGCAAGGCAGCTGTCATTCATCTGCTTTTCTCAGTGTTTGTTATGAAAATAAAATCAGGTGAGGACGTCTTTGGGCAGAAGTGCTGTCATCTTCTTGTGAGAGGCAGGAATATGAAGCTGCTTTTGGTCTGTGGGAATATGTCATCCATGTCTTCGAAAAAAGCAACCAGCCATCTGCTGTGTCTTTTCCTTTTTTTCCGCTTGCCTTGGGTTAAGAACTAGAAAACAGATTATTCTGGCACATCACTGGGACATGTTATTTTAACAGTGAGCTAATGGTTACCACTTGCAGGATTAAGGTACACATAAATGTCCTCTTAAGAGGTCAGGAATAGTCTTGGGAATTTTCCAAGTTGAAAAGGAGCAGGGAATGGCTTGTGCACAGACATAAGAAATAAGCCCAAGGGCACAAGCTGGTGGTTGCTCCAGATTGCTCAGGTGTAGCCTCTCTGGAGCAAGCAGCATGGAAAGGGAATCTCTTGGAGAAGCATCACAGGTGGTCAGGGCGGGAGTCTTCTGCACCACGCTCAGTCTCAGAGTGATTGTCTACTGCCATCCTCTCTCTATGTTACTAGCTGAAGCTTTAATCTGTCCACAGATCCTCCCGCTGCTGCCACCACTGTTCCCGGGGCAGCTCCAGTGTTGTACAAGGCATTGCCTTTCCTTCACCCCAACAAATTCCTTGGTGCTTTGCTGTTACGTGTCCATTCTTCTGCTGGTAGTGTTTGCAGAAAAATGACCAAATATCAGATAGCAGCCTGAGCCCCAGCTCAGGGGAAGTTGGTGAAAGGCTTTATGGCCATTTGCTGGGTTAAACCGCTTGCCCTGTTCTTCCAGGGTCTCTTACGACTTCCTCGCAGGACTGCCGTATTCGCCATAGCCTCCTTGATAACTGGGGGAGGTCTGGCCGGTAGATTTGGGCAGTTCGTTCCCCAGGTAAGGTTTGTGCCCGTTCTGTATTGCTGTCTTTTTGCTACGGCGCTTTCTTTGCAATGTCTGCAGAGGAGATCTGGCTGGCCACCGTGGGGTGGGCATCTCTCTTCTTGCAGGTAAAACAAGAATCAGCTCTCCATGGTTTCTGTATTTCAGTGAAAAAGGGCCAACAAAATAGCCACCCAGGCTCCAAAAAGACCAACCATATTTTATATACGTATGTCTATGTGTATGTATGTGAGAATAACTACATGCAATGTGCTCCTGCGTTCCACGTAGAGTTAGAAGCAGGGGAAAACCTGTGGGATCGTGGTGTTACTTCTGACCGTTTTATGTGATGGTGCAAGTGCAGATGTGCATTTGCTGTCTCTGCTTTGTTCTGCCTTCCCTGATTCCCCACCAGGGGTGTGCAGTTTTGCCTGAATCCGCAGTTAGTAAGGGAGGCAGGCTCTGCTACTGATTACTCCAGTGATAAACCAGTCCTGTTGTTGCCGAGTGGAGGATTCAAAACTAATGGCGCTTCTGCTCCTGGGATTTACCATTTGGAAGATACTTTATTGCTATCTTGTGACATTTCCCTGCACTTTTATGCTCATTTATATAACTGTTTTCTTTGATTTATGGCAGGTTTTCTTCCTGTATAACAGTGCTATAAATTGTGCAGCCCTACTTTCAATGGTTATGAGTTTGAGATATTCAGTAAACTGTGGGATGGGGGGAAAGGGCAGAAGCCTTTTGAAGAGGTTTTTGATCACAACCCCAGACAAAATAACCTGTTCTCTCAGTACAAATCTGAAGAAAGCATCAAAATAAGTTGGCATAGTCTGTTCATTGACTAGCCAGCTGGTTGTGGGTTTTTTTTAGTGCAAAATGTAAGTTATTGATGTATGCTAAAAGGATGCATGAGGCCAAACCCCCACAGTGGTGACGTTTGTGTGGCGATCCCTGGGAGCTCTGTTACTTGAGGTCTGCAGAAGTTTTCAGAGGAGCAGCAAATTCATGTTCTTCCTTTCATAAACCTTTCTCTTCTCTTTCTCTTCATAAACCTGCTTTTTCACATGTTGTTATTTTTTAAGACCCTCAAACAATCTCAGATTTCCAAGGAGTGTTCAGCGGCCATCAGAGATCCAAAGCCTATCAAAGCCAATGGTCAGGCCAGTGAAATAAAGACCTTGGGTTTTGATTTTGTTGGCGTCTTGCTTTGTAGAGGAAGAGAAACAGCTCATTTAAAAATTGCTTTCTGAGTTCAGCTGTCAGAGAAGCTTTCAGTTGACCTTTACAAATTGATACCGTCACAATCAATGGACAGAAGTTTAAGGGCAGTCTCTGGGGCAGGGGGGCAGGAATAAACCCAAACATTTATAAAATATATATGGACTGCATTTTAAAAAGCCCAGCAGAAAGAACAATATTAACAGGCAGCATATTTGAGCAAACTGATCTATAAAGAATTCATAATACACGATTTTGACAAGTATGGTTACTTAGAACTTACCTTCTGGGATGATTTCTGAAAGTACATCAAACAAAAAGATAATAAATAAATATGCCTTAGGTTAGTCCAGCGCAGCAATAGGTTGGGCGAGGAAAACAATTAGAGTTTTTGAAGTTGCTTTGCCAGATTGGACTGCAGGGGAAGTACATTTGAGGTGCAATTTCACAGCAACTTGACTCCCCCCATGGCCCCTTGCAGCCTTGGAAAGTGAAACTGTTTACAAAGGCTCAGTAGGAATTGTATGAAGAGGTGCAAGTCAGTCTGTGATTTCAGCCGCCAGCTTGCTCATGTTTAGAGCATCAATGAGACAAACCAAGAAGCTCATCAAACACGGACATGCAGTCCTCACCTCCCAGGTAAAATAGGTAGAAACTTCAGCACTGCAGGTGTTTTCCCTGAATATACTGCTCATATACAGTCAGGTTATCAACTCAAATACAAGTCCTTCATCTGTCTCCTTAGTGCAGATTTAATAGCAGCCTATGCCAACAGTCTCAGTGAGGTTAAAAAGTAGTCCCTTTACTTTCTTAACAACGGGAAAAACATCTCAGTGGTAGAGGTATGGTGTTAAGTGGAAAAATTTATTGGTGTTACGTGGAAGAATTTATTGGGTGCTTAGCATGTGTGAAGGATAGCATGATTTTATTTAGCGTTTTATTTTTATTATGTTTAATTTAAATTGTGCAATCCAGGACTTGGTTTAAAACCTGCAGGTTTGGTGTTCGCGTGCTCTTCCACTCCTGAGCGTGCCCAGCAGCAATGCTGTATGTGCTCAGCAACCTGCATGAAGCTGTTTGTGTGAAACGTGCATGAGCTACAACAGATGAAGGATTGTCTGTGGCAGGTGATACTAGCTTAGGATTAGGCTGTGTGTTTTTACACATAGCACACAGAATTATAAAAAGGTTCTTATATAGACTTTAGTTATTGAAAGTTTGTTTTTCCTGCCTATAAACTAATATCTGAAAGCACTTGGTTTAATAACATATGGGGTTTATTACTTAGTTTAGCCACGGGCAATTAGGAATATAAAACCATCGGTTTAAGGAAGGCTTGTGTAAGACAGCACTTTAGATTTACTCTTTGACTTGATGACCTTAACGTATATGACGGCCACAGACCTCCAGACATGGTCCCTGTTCCCAGGTCCAGCGTGTTTTGGCTCCAGACGAAGTGCGGCGTCCACCCTGTGGGCCCGGCCTGCCTCAGCTGAGCCAGTGCCTCTCCCTGCAACTGCAATGCCATTCCTGTCATCTGCAGTACTTCCAAGTTTAAATAATTACCATTTCAGCTGTCTTACATGAGCTGAATTCTCCTGTCTGCTTGACAAGGTTATCGTGTTGCTTGAGAGCCTGTTATTTTCATCAGTGAAAAATAAACTGCATGCAGTTTCAACTTAATAGACCTGTGTATATTGACTAAAATAGGATAGTTTCTTTAATCACGTTCTCCTGCATTGCACAGTCACCTTGAAGCAGTTGGGCAAAGCAGCTCTGAAATGTTGTGTTTGCTCTTGCCTCGTTGATGGGGACACCTAAACCCTGGCATGGACATCTCAGGTGCTCCCTGTGAGATGCTGGTTTTCTTCATTTCACAAATATTTTTTCCAGGGACTTTTTGTTTAAGGCCCACTGCAGTTATATCTTGCAGGGTTGCCAGAATTTGGGCAGGTTGTTCTCTCCAAAGCAGTCCATTTCTTTATTTGTTTAAATGTCATAGTTATTTTAATCATTTTACTAGGTGATATTTGGGCTATGTGATAATTACTAATGTAATGTGAGAAAAATTTCTGTTGGAGATCTTGGGGAAATACCTTTTTTTTTTTTTTAATGTCGTAAGTGACTTATGCTTACCCTGTAACGACACAACGGTTGCTGTGTGCTTTAGTGGTGACTAATTACCCACACTTACATTAGCAGATATAAAAGCACCTGTCCCACCTACCCTGTCTGAGCTGTATCTTTTACATAAATGGTGCTTAAATAGTAGTAAGTAGGATCTGTGAGGGCTTGTGCACATTTTGCCAAGTGCATTTTAAATATTGGACGGGCAGCGAGGACTGCAATCCTGTTCCCATTGCAGCAGCTGCCAACGCTCCCACTGGATTTCTCAGGCTGAGAATCAGGCAGAAGCTGAATGAATGCACTCCCTTGTGCACGCACAAACTCGGTGTGTTTGTACAATGTTAATTAAAATGCATTTAAGTTGAGTGAATGCTTGCGGTATTCAGGGGCCCTCTGGGGAAGGAAAAAAAAAGAAAGGAAGGCAGGCAGGCGAAGGCCCCTGGCTGTCATGGAGCCGCCTGAGTCCCGGTGGAGCGGCAGGAGCTGCTGGGGAAGGTGGTCGCTGCCGCAGCACTGTGGCAATGCTCCGTGCAAGCTGAGCAGCCCCAGGTCCCCAGGAAAGCATTGCGTGGCGGGAAGGAGCCCTTTGTGTCCCCAGCAAAGCAGCCTGGTTTGTGAGCTGGGAAGTGATTTCGGGCCAGCCTCGCAGCAGATGTTATTGGCATCCCTTGCTAAATTGATTTGTGTTGAAGGCACATGTACAAAACGCAGTCCAGGTGCCTGGCCCCCCTGAAAAAGCAACCCAGATCCTTCCTACTGCTGAGACCTGTAGAGATTTCCACCACTTTGCCTTGGTAGGGAGCCAGGATACACTGTGATGCAGTGATGGAGGGAAACAGCTTAGATGAACTGTTACTGCTGTGTTCAAGTAGGACTTGGGAAGGGTGAGGGTTGGAAAGCGGGGAGAGCAATATTTGCAAACTCTTAGGCCTTCAGCTTGGCATTTCGCTTTGTGTATAGCTGCCCAAGAACATGTGGCCTTGTATTACTCATGATCATTTACCTGCAGACTTATTAATCTTTGAAGGCATTGGTGATGGTCTATATTCTGATACTGTAGGGAAGGATTTTGATTCTTGGCATTAAGAGTTAGATTAACAAGCTTAATTTTGGGTGCTGCACTCTGGTGGTTGAACTGGAGACTAGCGGAGGAATAGGCGGTCTGTAATGGTCTTCAGCAACAACAAGGACAGCCATTCCTCCATGTAATGGTTCAGAGCAACACCAACATCTGTGTGGACTAACTTGCACTCTGGAGTGGTATTTAATTTCCTCGGGGAGGAAATGTTGGTCAGTTGGAAAAAGGGTGCTGGTGATATTCTTGATCATACTGGGAGACCCAGTAAGGAGCCCAAACTGGAAACCTGGTAATAGAGAAAGGTCCCACCAGTGCTTGGAAGTTGGAGGACAGAGGAGACCGGCATTGTATTTCAGAGCTATTTGAAAACCTTTTCGCTGTCTCAAAATGAGACCTTACCTGAACTAAGCCAGGTGCTGGAAGCGGAGACTAGTCAAATCTTTCTTAGATAATGTCTGCTAATTACTTGTTTAGGTTATGTACATCATTACGAACTAAATTGTAAATGCTGAAGACATTTTGATAAAGTAAGTTATTTTTTGTGGCTTGAATCCAGTAAGAAAATCCCACACTCCTCCTAAGCTACCATGCCATATAAGTGGCCGTAAAAGAAATCTTTAATTTCAAATGCTTTTCTATCATGACTTGTGTGCCGGTAATTTGCCAGTTTGATCACCAGAGACAGCGAGCACCTCCTTGGAGCTGGCACGATGGGGGTGGCGGTGAGTGGCGCAGGGCCACATGTCACCCCTGTGTCACCTCCGTCCCTCGGGTTCTCCACCAGCTTGGAGGCTTATCCGCTGCCTCCTTGTCGGAGTGAGCGCTTCCAGATTCACAGCAAGACCTCAAGGAGAGCCAGATGATAGAGCAGATGGCAGATGACTAATTTGGCAAAGTTAGATGAGTGGAAATTGTTTGCTTTAATTGCTTGTCAAGTCCGGTACCTACATTATAGTTAAGAAGCAACTATTTACCCTCAAAATAGAATGAAACGAGGAAAGAAAGTGTGTGTGTGCGTGTGTGTCTCTGAAGAGTAGGGAGAAAAAAGGAAGGAGAAGTACCCAGAGAAAATAATTTGGTACAAAGGCTTTGCAGGGGGAAGAACCATTGGCAAAGCCTCTTGTATTAATTTCTTCTTTTTTTAGTGGTAGCTGTGTGGTATAGGTCCTGCAGTACATTTTCCCCATTTTGTCCTTTCCAGTTGCTGTATCATAATAAATATGTGAGGAAACGAAAAGAGAAACAGTGCTGTAAATATTGGCATAACGCAAGCAGATGACAATGGCTTGACATGGTCGGCACAGGCAATTATCCTTGAAATATTGCAGTATAAATCTAGTCAACATTTTGATGCTGTTTTTTGGTTGTTATGAACAGGAGCGCTACATCAGTAAAATATGCTGTGTAGCATCCACCAAACAGATTTTAGGGAGCTCCATGCAAGGAGAGGGTGCCATCAGCTCAGGAAAGTGTTATCACATGTAACTAATCCTTCTTGATGAAGTTAAAGTCACTGTCAGTCTTTACTGTGCCTATTTGTGTTCCTGTTCATAAAATTGGGAAAGATCTTCCCTGTGTAGGTGGCATCTAATGAGCCTCTACTGGAGGTGGGACCATCCTGATAAAACACATTCCTGCAACTTTTCTGGAAGTGCTGGGAATCTTTTACAATGGCATATGAAATTATATTTGGGGGTTTAGCAAGCAAATTTCAAGGAATTAATGCTTTTGGTCCTTGGTGCTATCAATCTGGGGGCCTCTTCTCCATGCAAAGAGAAGAAAAGCTATAGAAGTGTTTCAGAGTGTCCTTTAGCATTGCAGATTAAAGTCTGGATGAAAATTACAGTTAATTTTTTTTTTTTTAATTTGACTTTATTTAGCAGTTGTGAAGAGCTTAACTTGGAAATCAAAATAAATAATAGCACTCCTAGGCTTGTGTTTCTGGGCTGTTTGCATGCAAGTGTAAGGGATTAAAACTGTGATGGCGTGGCTCACAGCTGCTGTGGGCCAGCCCGTACTGTGTCACCTCATCCCCGTGATGCTCCGACAGACTGAACGGCAGCTGCGTGGCAATGCTGAGCTCCTCTCCTGGCCATCCGGCTGTCCAGGGGTTCATGGCAATTGGGTTGATTGCATGCAACTGGATTCAAATGGGATGATAATTTTCTAGTGTAGAGCAGATCTCGGGGAAGGAAAACACTTGCGCCAGCTGAGCTTTTAATTAGGAGTGCAGAGAAAACTATGCTTGCCTTCATTGCAGTCTCTCACCTAGTGCAAGCAAGCCTCTAATTTTAAAACACTCTCCAAAACACTGGGTTTACAGTAAAATGGCTGGTGACCTCAAGGAGTGTTTTGCCTTCTCCCAGGAGACATCTGCAAGACTGTAAGTGCAGGCAGTTCCTTCTTTCATTAGGACGTGCCTAATTGCAAGAAAATTCGGGGCTTTTGCAGCTCATTCAAGGAGAGCTGTAAAATAATAATGAAAGGATTAAAAGTGTGTTTACCCTTTCTTCTGTGTGCATACATGATAGGGTGCCCAGGCTGTTGCTGAGAGCACAGAGCATAATGAAATGAATGGGCACTGCTGTGGCACTGCTGGTAATTAGTTGTTCCTTAAGGGGCTCAAGTATTTCCCCCCATCTGAGGGCCTTAACAAATTGCCACGAGTGTTTGCAATTATTAATAAACAGTTATGTTAGCCGCCTTTCAAGAAACCCTGATGATGGCATTGTCTGTAAAAACATAGCTAATTAAGTAAATAAGTGGGAAGTACAGGAAAAGAATGTGTTAGAAAGAGGTGCTGACTGTTGTTGGGCTGGTCCTGACTGGGATGAAGGAATGTGCAATTCTCTTTTCATAAGCATGCTTCTGAAACCAGTGAGTCCAAGAGTTTAAGCCTCCTGTGTTTTTGGCCAGCTTGACAAACTGATCAACAAAGGGGGGTTGTGCTGTGTTCAGGCAGAGGCTGAATGTGCCGCTCTCCCGTGTCCTTGCCAAAGAGATAATAATAAATGTTTTATGATTCAGAAGAATATATCCAGATGCTCAAGATAACTTCCTTGGAGTTAGCAACGAGGATGCCTCATCGCTGCTTCGCTGAATGTGCTTTGGGAGAGGAGCAAGACACTGGTATTTCAGGCAGGGGTGACCACGCCGGAGATGATGGGATTCACTCTTCCTGAATAACTCCAAATGTAGGCAGATCCGGAGAGGGGTCGAATAAGAAATGACACAAGTTAACCTCCTTCCAAAAGTTCGTTCATCTGTTGAGCTGGGAGGATTATAAAATCCATTAGTATTACAAGAAACAGAACTAGCTTGAGTCAAATGTGATTTCTTAATTTAATGTATAGATTTATCATCAACAGAGCAGAGCAAAATAATGGCATAAAAAGCAGCAGCTAAAGGACATTTTTAAATGCCTCCACTATTTGCTGCCTTTGAGTGAGCATCCGAATGATTTGGCTTTGTTATGAAAAAAATGTCAATGGGAAATTAATTTCCAAGTCGTGCATAAATATTGATGAAAAACATAAATTCAATTCAATACAGATGATTATTACGGCTGTAATTGGGGCCATTAGGAGCTGAAGCTCTTCTCTGTCACTTTACATAGCTGGTAATAAGTAAACAACTGAATGTGAAGTGCGAATGTGTGAGTAATGCCTGAAATCCACTTTTGTGATGGCCAAGCAGTGCTCTGCCCCAGCACCCACCCAAAATCGCCCACGTTTGGGGTGTAGATGAGAAGCAGCCACGGGCTGGCAGCCTAGATGGTCGCCGTCACCGCTGGTTTGGGGCTTCCCAGATGGGAAGGTGCACATCCTTCAGCTTCAGGATAACATTAGTGGTGGGTGTCTCTGGGCACGCACACACACACATACTCTGCAAGGTTTGTTGCCAGAATATGGAAAGAGAGGGAACAGCGAAGCGTGTGTTGGTGGAGAGATGTGTTTGAGAGCTTCGTGGCATGCTGGTCACCTGGTACATGCTGCTGGTCAAGAGCTCGCTCGGGTTTCTGTCTGGGAAAACGTAGGGAGACATCAGATTTTTCTGGGTGTGCATTTAAATGGTGCTGAAGGGTTCCCGTTATTGAGATGCCTCTGTAAGACCTCCTGAGCAAGTCGGGAGTATATGTGCTCAGAGATGCTCAACAGTGAGAGAAGCTGCAGACTGGAGGCATATCTTAAACTGGTACTTTTTTGACCTCTGTTAGAGGCAGGGGAATTAGTATTTTTTTATTAACCAGGAGATGTTCTGCTGCAGGGACTGCTTTTAACACGGAATCTTTATTTTCTTGCCATTCATTGGTTTCTGGGGCTATATAAAATAATGCGTCTAACAATATACAACAAAGTGCTTTGAAGAGAGTTTATGAAATATAGATTATGGTGGTTTTGCATGGCATGACAAGGAAATACATTTTGTTGTGCTCATGTTTACGCCTATGTACGGCTGGGGCATTCCTGAAAATATGTATTATTTTGGCACTTAATTTTAAAGAGCTGCCACAACACATAGATGCCTGTTGCTGTTGCAAGAGATGAGCAGGAGGGTGAGGGGGATATGTTTGTGCTCTGCCTCAAGCTCGGGAGCAGAGGGACTGGGGATCCTGAGTGACCCCTGCTCAGCTCCCACCTCACACAGGGTTACTTTAGTGCTTCTTATCTATTTCGGCAAATCAGACTCAGAGCAATTATTTTTGCCCTGGGGCAGCTGGGAATTGCCTCCTGTGGCTCAAAATGGGGGGACAGAACTTATTGTTAATTACCAGTTCACAGCCTGCTTTCTGGCCTGCGTCCCTCCCAGGTTTGTCTCCCTGGCTTGTGGGCAAGCAGGAGCACCTTTGTAATTGTACATGGCAGCAGCATTTCTCCCTCATGGCAGGAATGGCTTTTTACCCTATTAGTTGTATTTTGCCCTAAAAAAAAAAACCAACCCAAAAAAAACCCCAGCAGCATATCTAATCTCTGTTTTAAAGGACTCTCTGTGAAGGATGGAGGTACTGCCTCAGCTCTATCCTCCTGCACTAGATTGATCTAATCTTCTTTTCTTAAATACTTTTGTAGTTTTCTCTTTTATATTTTGAATCTGGCATAATTATTAAGTGCATCAAAAGTATATGCTCAAAACCTGTGCCGTAAAGCTGAGGCACAGAGAGATTAATGGCTTATTATAATAATGGATTGTTAGTGATCCATGGTTGTACGCACGTTCATGTTGGGACTTCAACTGATTCCCCAGGTCGGGGCTCTCTCCTGCTCTGAGTGCTGTTTCTGCACTGGCTGCACTGCTGGTTGGATACTGATGGCAAAAAATCTGCACTGCTGCACCCCCTGATTGATGTAGGGTAGTCTCACTTTTGGTATACAACTTGATTTGAGGCAATCTGTAACCAATTTCTTTTGTTGAGGTGAGATGACCTGCCAGGATGGTACAGAGCTGCAAAAGCCGAGCTGGGCCATGCAGTATTTGGGAGGATTGATGCTGGGCAGTGACTTTCCCTGGTTTCCCAAATTTTGTGGCAGAGCAGGTTGGGAGGAGCTGGGTTATGTGTACCTTTGTCGCTTATCAGACATGCAGCAGAGGCCCAGGTGTGAGCTGGGAGAAGGAGATGCTTTGTGTAACAACGGACCAGAGGGGATTTCTTTTTTTTAAGACAGAAATCAAATGCTTAGAATTACTATGAGATAAATTTAAAGGATCAACATGATTTCTTCTAAATTTGCTTTTAAGATTTTATTCATCCAAAAGAATTGATTTCCATAACAATATCAAAAGCTGGGAGTAGTTACTGCAATGGTTTGGTTGTACAAAATTAATCTTACGTGAATAAAACGGGCAGCCCCAGCTTACATCTGGGCTGGCTTCACCCCCGTTGAATCCTATTGCAAGAGCAGGCTCCAGGTGTTCTGCCTCCTTACAGCAACAAATGGCTAAATTAGCTTTTGTGAAATGTTTAATGGGTGTGCAACATGAAATACCAGTGTTGCAGTATATAGCTTTATTAGCTGAGCTGCTGGAATTGTTTTCTGAGCTATGTTGATCCTTAGCACCGATTGTGAAATGGAACAGAAATTATTTATTAGTCCTCAGGAGCCTTAAGACAGAATAATACTTATTCGGCTGGAAACGTAGTCAATCTTCTTGTTATAGATGCTGCTGCTTTTAAGGAAAAAGCAAACAAACTGATTTTGTGATAGGTAGCAAACATTTTTGAAGTCTTCTGGCAGGGACAGGCATGCATCTTCCTGAAGGGTGGAGATGCTTGTATGGCAGATCTTGAGGTTGTTCCGAATAAAACTTAAATATGAACTAGGACAGGGCTTTGTATTTCAAAAGAAAGACGTGCCATCCCCTAGCAGCAGTGGTTAATCCTTCCAGGTGTTCCCAGTCCAGCATAGCTGTGTCAGGTCCCAGTGGGACCATGTCTTTCCGTCTTGGGAATCCCCCAAAATGGCTATTAAAAATATTATAAACAAAACCGTGTTTACATATGTTTTACTCTTAAGTGGTAAGGTTTTATGAGAAGACTTTCAAAATGTGAATGTTTGTGCTTTAAGTTAAGCCTTGAAATAAGGTGTTAGTTTTTATTTTAAAAGCCGAGCAAACCAACCAGTTTTGTTCTTCTGCAACACAGTATAATGAATATATGTCAAATATTTCAAGTTTTTAAACTTAGTGAGGACTTTGAAATTTTACTTTCACCAGATCATAGAAGGAAAGAAAAAAAATTACATCCCTTACAATATTTCCTTTGGTATCTAGACCAAATGTGTATATGGAGAAGCAGTCCTACGTAGTGCCTGTTATGCTTTGGTCCATACTTTTTTGCTACTGGAAACAAAAAACCCAAAAATCATCTGATAAACCTTCACCTCGTGAATGGCTCACCGTGAAACCAGCCCCTGCTATCCCTCTCTGGTGGGGAGTTACGGCTCAGGAGGAATAGATTTCTGCTCCCATTTTTAAGGCAGAGGGAGCTTCCTTGGGAGAAAACTTTGAGCAGTTCGCGGGTTTCTGGCTGCCTCCCGAAGCCCTTTGCCAAGAGGCTGCTTGAAGCTCGAATCGCCCTGGCACAAGAGCAGATTGCTCTGCAGCAGAGAGACTGCAGCAGAGAACAGAGATGAGAATTGTTGCAATTTCTATTAAAAAAAGGGGTGGGGGCAGGAATGTAGTAAGCAAACAGTCAATAATAGTAGTACTCAAAAACCTAATTACTTTTGATATTTAAAAAAAGGACCTGTATCATTCAAAAGAGCATTTTTTAGCCAATTTTACTGATTATGCCTCCAGTCATGGAGAGTTTTGTTTGTATTGATCTAATGCAGGAGTGGGACTGGCTCCAGAAATGCTGTTCTGGTCTGGCCCATGTTTTGCATAATATAGTGCCCGTTTCAAAAGTTTGGATATATTCAGATTAATTTGCTCGCAGATAAGAACAACCCACAAGGTGTTGGTAATCAGAAAAAGTAAGTGCATGCAAAAAAAGCCCAGCCCCACACTTGACCATTTAAGTAGCACTGCTGTCCTGGTAGGCTGAGCACCACATGAAAAACTGCTGTTGTAAAATGCTGCTTCTGTGTTTCTTTTCTGCATTCATTTTTGTCATTGCTCGATGCACGGCAAGGTAATAGACTGAGCAGAGCTGTAATTCTGTAGTAGTTTTGAATTGGACTTCAAAATTTAGAACGGAGTAGTGTAATGTTAAAGGGCATAATCTGAAAGCGAACTCCTAACTCATTTGACACATCTCTATTGTACATTCAGATCACAGTCTGATAACTTGTGGAAAAACAATATGTTTTTTGCGATTGTCTTTCTCCTATTTAATTGCATAAAGCTGGGAAGAGTTAGAGTCTTAAGGAAAGTGATGGGGAAAACGTTGGGTATAAGCCTTCTGGTCAGGTTGCTCTTGGTTTGTCTGACAGACCCTTCTGAGCATCAGCTGAATAGGGAGAATGTTGGATTACCCAGGTCAGCTTGGATGCATGGGTCTTTCCAGCTTTATGTCCTTTAGTCTGTGACTGGCATGTCCCTGTTCAGTGTCCAATTCTGTCATTGGCAGAACTAGTAGGGACTTTGCTGAGACCTGAGTTTGGTCCTTTAGGTTCTGGGGTCAACTAGTTTTGCATTTTTCCTGCATTTCTGCATTTTCAGCCCTTCTGCACATTTGGCAGTAAATACCAGCACTTCATCCCATTTGGAGAGACTTATTTAAATTGCTGAGATTATCATGGACCATATTTGTACCTTCCCACCTCTGCTGCTGATATTTGAGTAACTTGTGCTGAGTTTTTTTTGCAGGACCCAATCCTGTGAATAATTCAGGGTTTTTTGTTACAATTACCTGTATCCCTGCATACAAACCTTATTTCCTTCTCTGCTCCTGTGCCCCTCTTCCATACTGATTCTGATTGTGTGTCCTGTGGTTTCTCGCAGTGTGTGCCGGCACTGAGAACAAGCTGAGCTCCCTCTCTGACCTGGAGCAGCAGTATCGGGCCCTGCGCAAGTACTATGAGAACTGCGAGGTAGTTATGGGCAACCTGGAAATCACCAGCATTGAGCACAACCGAGACCTCTCCTTCCTGCGGGTAAGCAATCTCCTTTTCTTGTGGGAAGTAGCCACGGATGCTAGGCTGAAGAAGGGCAGGTCTCTTTCCCACCAGCTCCACTGTGATATGTAAAATGTCACAGATGTGCAGAGAACAAGAGCAATGTCATTGTTGTGACGTGCTCTGAGTATGTGTTGTTTAGGTTTATCCAGGGCTCGGGGGAGAAAGCCATGTCACTACGCAGGAAGGTGACACCTCGCAGGTCTCTATAGCTGCGTGTTGCCAGCAGGTATGGAGCAGGTAAGGTAAGGTTTAGGAAGGTCAGAGAATCATGCAGATAAGGACTGGAGGCTTGGAGAAGCTAATCCTAATAAAATGCTATATATGGACTGGTTGATAGACTAAGCAAGGGAAGAACTCTGGGCAACATTTGTGGAGTGTTTAAGAAAAAAGAAAAAAAAGGTGATTGCTGAATGAACATAAAACCCTCTTTGTGCATGAGACTGGAGTTATGAGCATAATTGAATCTCCAGCATCCAGAGAAGGTCTGTGATAGATGAAGGCTGTCCTGCCACCATGGAGCCTGGGTTGTGTGCTTCCTCAGCCCTCTTTACCTCAAATTTTGAGTAAATATCATGCTTTTGGGTTTGTGCAGGAACATTTCAGTGTGGTTTGTACGTTCCCTGTTAATGTGCTAGCAACCACAAGGAGGGAAAGGTGAATGGCGCATTAAAAGAACGAAAAGAACTTAAGCCCAACATTATTTGGCATTCCAAAACTAATTATGTTTCAAGTAAAGGAGTCATCCAGTGCACTCAGGTGGGCATCTGAGGATGCTGCAGGCGATGTGACTGCAATATTGAAGAAACTGTTATGTAGGTATGAGCACCATGGTAGAAAAGGCAGCCCGTGGCAGTGTGGTTGCAGGCTGTGCTGGTCATACTCTGCAATAGAAAAGTCAAGTCATGACACAGATAAGGGTTTACATTGCTCATATCATATGGCATCAGTCACGTATACTTCTGCAAAATGCTAATGTCATGTTTAAGATGCATGTCTGTATGTAACTGGCATTTTCATAAAAAGCACACAGTGGGAGTGGCAGGTTTAAATCCGGCAGCAGGAAGAGAGTGGCAGGAGTCAGCCCGGGCAGGTTGTGTTACACTCAGTCGTTCAGTTTGCCGGGTCTCGGGTGAACCTAGTGCTCAATTTCAGTTTGTAAAAATGTGAACTTTCCATTACGGGTTCTAACAAAGGCAAAGCTGATTCTCCAACAGCATGTTTAGCTTTGCTTCATGTTAAATTTGTTGGGGATTTCACAGGATTTCCACTCTATACATTGACCTATATTTATTCAAAGCGTACACCAGTCTGCTAAAAGATCTGCAAGCAAAATTCAGCTACCAGATACGGCTGGAGTAAAGCTTGGGGTGCTAATTGCACTCAGACTAACAGGTTGCCTGTTAATTTGAGCGACGAATGCCTAGGAAGTAAATGCTATCTATACATTTCGCAGTTGTGACAGGTGGGGAAAACACATATGCTTGTGCTGTGAAATATATAGCCTTGGTGCAGCTGGACTAACGTTTCCCACTGCGTTAGACAGGCGGCAGATAGATACCTCCTGCGCAGGCAGGATCCCCGCGCTGATTCGAGCATCACTGGAGTTTCAGATTCCTCCTGAAACCCCTGACTGGGCCATCGTGCACGGCTCAAATTCATCACAGACGGTTCTCCCGCTTTGGCTTTTCTTCCTTCTTACGCTGTCTGCTGGTAGGTAGGGAAAGCAAATTATTTGGAAATTAGGGAATTAACGTTCCTTGCGGAGAGCTGCCATAAGCAGGGTAAAATATTGGTGGAAAGTGGACAGTAAAATCAGCAAATGAGAGGAAGAAAGAAGGGCCCTGTGTAGTAAATGAAGGTGGTTTGGTCACTTGTGCTTTTTGGTGACAGTTACTGTTGCTTTTTTATTAGTTTTATTACTTCTCTTACCTGAGACTGCCCTCTCGCAGATGTCTCAGCAAAAAGCAGAACTTGAAACAAAACCCAGCAAACTGGAAGTCTAGTTAATATGATAAATTGTAGTCATTAAAATAGAAAACCAAACAGAGGAGAACATGTTCTTGGTGAGGCAAATAAATAAATAAATGTTGGCATATTTATGCCGATAGTTTGACGTTCATTAGTTATGCAGTATTACTTGTTTTATCATTTTAAAAATGGTTTAAATGGCCAAATGAAGGTGGCAGATGGGAGATAACTAAAAGAAAGGCTATTTGTCTCTCTCAGACTTAAATATGGTGAACTCGTCGTGCAAGATGATGCTCCTCCAGCCTGCTCCAATTTTCCTTAGTCTCTGTTGCAATAATTGCCCTCTTTCTCCACCAAACGGCAGGTGACATACCCCTGGGTTACCTGTACGTCCAGCTGATGAGTACTGTGGCTTTGTGTGCCACCCACCTGCCTTCTCCTTAGTGCTCAGCTGAGCTGGCAGCCTCTCACTCCCGGACAGAGGGAAGACCTGGCATGCTGAGCCTTTTTATCATGCAATAATAAACTAATACCATAAATGAATTGAAGTGAAAAAAACCCATAATTTTATTTACCCTGCAGAGGAACATTAAAAGATCAGTGTCCCATCTCTCATATTTATTTAGACATTTATTCCCTAAGTAGATTTGCTTTATGTCTATGAGTTAGCTCTCTGGATATTTGCTGATTAAGACTAAAAAGGGCTGCCTGTCACCTGAACGAAATGCTCAACCACTTAAACTTCCAGGCCTGCAAGCAAGTGCATGGCTTTGAGGTCATGAGGAGCTTCATACATGTAAGAGGGGATTGCATATACTAGTGTTTTTTTCCTAGCATTTTCAAATGTGTGCAGAACAGGAGTACAAATCAGCTGTTTTCATTTTACGTATTTTATTTTTGCTTCTGGTTGTGTTATAGTCTGGATATTGCTTCCCATGGGTGGCCAAAACAAGGGTGAGCAATTGCAATGTGAGGTTGTGCTCTGCATGTGCTACCCTCCAGCTCAATCAGCTCTGCTCCTGCTGCTCAGTGCTTCCCTGCACCGCGGCCGCAACGGGAGTCCTGGCAGAGGAAACGAGCACTCGGTAAGAGGAAAAATGTGCCCAAGCCTGAGTACTGGGAAAGACAACATGTTTCTGACCGTGGACTGATAGCCGGTTTTCTTTGTTATTCTTCTGAGGCTCAACCTACCCACAGGAAATGTATGCTGGGGTAATTCAATCTTTGGAGTCCCACCACCACAAGCTTCGGCAATGAAATGAGGCTTAGGTTCATGCAGCGCATTGCTGCTGGAGTAGCACCTCCCTGTCGTGGCCAAGGCAGCCTCTCCACTGGCATAGGTGCTGCAGTAGGGAAAGGCATTTATTGTTTCCAGGAGCATGATTGAACTGGGCAGGACAAATAATTGGGTGGAAAACAGGCCCTGAGAGCTCCCTTGTTCCTGTCGCATGTCCAGGCTCACCCAGCAAGTCGGCAGTGATGGTGGGAAGAGGTCGGGCTCCATCTCCCACTGCTTCCCAACCCACCGGCATCCTTCAACTAATTGCACAGGCCAGGTTTTTGCACTGGGACTTGCTCCGTGAAACTAGAGAAGCTGGTTGAGCTGGTGCATGTCTTGAGTCTCGTCAAGGCTAGAGCTGACATTTATTTCCCTAGTTTGGATTTCAGAAAAAATCTTGAGAAAAGCTCAGATATTGCAAATGACTGTTTGGTTTCAGAAGCGAGAACCTATTTTAGTTTCACTTGGCAAAGCTGACAGTTTGTATTGCGGACAGCTCTTATTTCTTAATAGCATCTCTGTATTCAATTTTCGAAATAAAATACACAATTAGTATACCACAAAACAATTTTCTGCAAGCACTTGTTCTGTTAAACACATTTGGTAAACGAGAGTTATCTTTGACTAATCCCCAGGCTTTTAGCAATTCACAGTCAGTAAATTGTCTTCTTGCGCCTGGATTTTATTTAACCAATTCAGATTATTTATTTTTGAAGACATGACCAAAGTTCTGCGCTGTTCCCTGCAATAACTCTCCCAAATGATTATGAAACTTTTTTCTAACCACAATCAACAGCCTTTGAAAATTATCTACCACTGCTTTATAAATTCTTTTTTCATTTACCTCTATAGTGCCTCTGTAGCACCCTCAGCCATGGCATCGTTGGCAACTATCTGCCTGCTGTTTTAACAGGGTGGGTGTTTCGTGGTGGGCAGCTTTACAGCTGCTGCAGTTATTGCAAGACATATAGCCCCATCTTCCCTTTGTCAGCATACATAACTGCATGCTCGGTGAAAACCTGCGCCAGCCCATACTTATCGCTTTCCTTACAATCACGTTTAGACTTTGTGGCAGATGGAATCTGGGGGTTTGGGCTTTATGTATTTTTTGCTTCTGGTTGTGTTATAGCCTTGCAGGAAGCCTGAGTCAGACAGACCCCTCCGAGGGGAGAGGACTGCCAGAGCAGCCATGGGAAGAGTTGGTTGCAAACCATGCTGCCTGGCCCCTAGGCATTCGGAGCTGCTTCTGGTTAAAAAAAAATAAGTAATCTTTGGGGTTTTTTTCTTAAAGCTTTTTGGTCTTTTATAGCAAAAACGAGTCTAAGCAAACCCTTCTGAAAGCTCTGGCAGCAGAGCTTGGTGGAGACATGGGCACAGAGAGAGCCTGCAGTCTGAACAGATGTGTCAGGAAGGGGAGCACAGAGACAGGAGGGTATTGCCTTGTCCAGTTTTCTCAGCAGAACACTGTGATGATACATATGGCTCCTGAAGCCCTGGCAGGACAGCTCTGCATCCTCATCTGTGGCAAAATGGTATCTTAATTCCCAGCTGACAGGCTTCAATAAGGTCCCAGCTCAGCAGAAAGGGAGCAGGATGTGGAGTAGTCCCTGTCAGGAGTCCCCAGAAAGAGAGGCTACAGGTGGCTTTGCCTATGTGGAGGGGGGGGTTTCCCTAGAAGTGCTTGGAAAGCATTGCAGTCTGGCCCTACACCAGCATGGGGATTTGGGGAGGTCTTGCTGGGCAAAGCTGCCCTGTAGCATTTTTCCCCACAGTGAGTTGCATCAGGAGAGCCTCACCAGCACATGTTGTCCTTGGCTGGCAAGAGGCAAAGCGGCCTCCAGGTAATTACAGACCTGGAAATCAAATACGTGTATGTATTTATTTGTAATTGCTCCCCTCCTGGACCTTACCCATTAGAAAATGAAGCATAAAGAACAGAATGGTGTGCCAGCAGCGGTGTGAGGGGCAGGACCACATGCGCATGCCACACGAATCCAGGTGGAAGGAGGACACCTCCAGCTTACTGCGTAAACCTGGCTGGGGCATCCACGCAGTAAATGCAGCTGCTGTGCTAGGTGGGTTACCAGAGGCCAGCAGCACGCCAGGCCATGCTTCTGGCGTTGACAAAATGTTTTATGCTGGCCGTGATCAGCCGCCAACTGTGTTGGATGAACCTAAGCTGTGTTTAAAGCAAGTTGGATCCCAAACTCAGAGGGCAGAGTGGGAGCAGAGGTTAATTGCAAAAGCATGTGTGATATAGCTCTCCTCCTCACCTCTTCTTCTGCTTTTTCCCATTGCTTTTGCAGAAATAGTGACTTAAAATAATCCCAGTGGTTTAAACTGGTCTCAAAATGGTCAGGGAGTATTGATTGCCAAGGTGAGGAATGGCCTGGATTTGCAGGGGCCTTCCAGACCTGTTGTGTGTTCAGAAGTGGGTAGTGAAATGGGCAGCCCGTGCTGCAGCTGCAGTGAGTAGCTGAGTGCCAGGTGCTATTATCGTAATTAGTGTTCACATTGCCCTTGTCCCTTGATCTGTGGGACAGCGCCTGGGTGGTTGGTGCCTGGTCCCTGCTACTGAAGACGAATATCACCTGCCACGTAGTCCCTAACATAATTTCACCTAGCTCCATCCCAACCCCACCGCTCCCAGAGCCTCCCAACTGGTAGGTAAAAGGCATCCAGTGTTTTCTGGCATAAATGTGTTTAGAGGTGTTACGTTATTTTTGTGCCTCAGTTGCTTTTCCCCTCTGTGGTACGCTGACAAGAGAGCATCCACGTCTCCGCAGCGTCTGCTTTCCTGTGCTGTCCCAGTCAGGTGTCCATCATGCGGGTATGTCCTTGCAGCTTCGCAGACTGCCCTCAGCAGCCTCTGTGCCTCCCTTCCTCAGATGCTCAAAAGCTCCTTTTCAACAGCCTGTCTGGTTTCAAACCGTTTTTGGTAGATACAGGACACGGTACCTCTTGATTCGTGCCTCTGCCAAGGCCTCTTTGGTGTAAACCTCTAGCTGCTGCTGGTGCATCTCCTCTGCTAGGTGCAACGTGTCAGCATAGGGACACTGCTCACACCTCCCCTTCCTTCCCGGCAAAATGCGGCCTGTGCAGCCTCCAGCCTCCCATCTGCCTCCCTCCCTGCCTTTCTGCCAAGATTTCCCCCTTGTGCTTGGCCACGCTTGCCTGCTCGGAGATGCAAATAATCCTGGGTGGCTGACAGCCGCCCTGCGCCTGCCATGCTGCCCCTGTGCTGCAGCGGCTGCTCCCTCCCACCAGACCTCAGTGGAGCTGCAAAGCAGCATGGGGTGACCCCGAGCCCTGACTCACCTCCCACCTCTTCCTCGCCCTGCCGTAGTGGCCTTGCTTGCCACGCAGGTATTTCCGTCCAGCTCTTGCACAGCCTTTTTTTAAATGTTGTTTACAAACCCATCAGCTTCATCTCTCCAAGCAGCTAATGCTTTTGCTAGTTCCCCACAGCCAGTTTTTGACTTGGATTTTATACTACTCCCAGCCCTATTCTTTTATTTTTATAGCTGTCCAGGGCATTACAACAGGCAAAATAACTGGGCTAGGAGGCTCCTTTCTTTTCCGTACACAACACTAACCTCCTCTCGCTAAAATAAACTGAAAAAAACCACTTGCGCAACCTCTCTTTCCCCTCTTATCCTTTCCTTACCAGCAATGCAACACCAGCAAGCAGCCTAGATCAGCTCTGCAATGGAGTTTGGGCTTTGCTTTCAGCCGAAAGAAACTTAAAGACTCTGCAAGCTGATACTCTTCTTCTCGAATTAAATTTTTAGCTTCTACAAAACAAACATAGAAGAGAATTAATATACAATTAATCCTCAAGCTGGGTTTGTCAAGCTGTAACCAAATATATGTACATTAGCTATTGGCCCATTAATTTAGCAATTATTTTTGGTGGCTTCGTATGAAAGATATAGTTTGAAATAACCACTTGTGTTTAGGAGGAGAGTCGCATGCTGCGGAAATGCAGGCTCTTGTTTTGGCGGAGGGATGGACTGTAAAGCTGCTCTTTGCCTCTGTGTGTGCAGGGTGCTGTGCGACCCCCCAGAAAGTGTTTTTTGGGGGAGGTTGTAATGGAGGAGAACTGCAGATGATGCCCTTTTCTAGGGGAGCCTGGGCCTGCTGGGGATGTTACTGGGCTGCTCCCCATGTCAAATCTTGCCGCAGGGCTGGCTCTCAGGACTGCTGCCAAAGCCACTGGAGGCACAAGCAGCTACATTCCATTGTGGCCACATCCCGGTAATCAATTTGCTGTGTAAAATACATGCTGACATCTGTGTGTAGTGACTGGCAGGTGGTGTCAACAGGCCCTTCACCGACGCACGCACACCCATGGAGGGGAAGTTCAGAGAGGCTCCCCCACCAGAACTCAGGGAGGATGTGGGGATGGATCCCAACCTGGAGTTTCATTTCCCCCTTTGTTGTGTTGGCAGTGGCCAAGAGCTTCCCCAGCTCTCCCACAGCCTCTGCCTGTGTCCCGTTCAGTTCGGGGGGAGCATCCTTCAGCTGTATCACACGTGGAGATGAGAGGTAAAGATTTGAAGTCCAGGATGATTAAGGAGTCTCTTTAAATTGTCTTTTAGCATTTCCCTTTCAGCTCCCATTGTACAGGAGGCACTCCACCTCCAGCCGCCCGGGAAGCTTGTCTGATTCATGTGCGTGGCAGCTGTAGCAACTCTGGAGCAGGAGAGAGATAAAAGAAGCCTGATTTAAATTATTCAGAGTAACCCAGACCCATGCACATGCTTGAGATCAGTAATATCCTTTTCGCTTGCTATCCCATTTCTGTGGTTGCAGCGAAGCTGCCCTTCATTAGGCAGAGCAGAGGACTGGGGAGGTGATGTGGGGAGGCTCCCCTGTGCCCAGGGGCTGCACCAGTCCTCCTCGCAATGTGAGGCGGGGGTTTGTCCTTCTTGCTGGTCCTGCTGAACCTCACGAGCCCCTTTGGGAGCTTTTGGGTGTTGCAGGGGTGCCTGCAAGCCCAGGTGGGTGTGGGAGGCATGGTGTGGGAGCACTCCCACTTGCGATGGGGTGCCAGCCATGGCTGCAAGTGATGTTTGCCATTCGACAGTATTGCCATCCCCTCCCCAACCCCATTGCTGGGAGGTTGTGAGGTGCAAGAGGCCCTAGTACCAAAAATATGCCCAGGACATGGGGTTCACTACTCCAGGTGGAGTGCTTTCCAGGTTTGGCGGAGTTAATGTGGTGGATGGGTGCCAGCTGGCGGCAGTTCAGCCTGGGTGGCATGTGGAGGATGTTAATGGTAGGGGAAAGTGTTTGGAGGAGCTGGCAAAGTCTACCATTACCTTGGGAATGTCACGGACAGGTCTGGGGACTCTTTGCTTAAACTGTTGAGCAGTCTGTGAAATGGATGCGTTCCTGTGCTTTGGTCATGTAGCATCAGGAACAGCCAGGAAGATCTTTGGCTATATGGGGCTGTATTTGGGGGTACCTGCTGACCCTAGCCCTTCCCTTCATGATCAACATGTGCTGGTGGAAGCACATTACTCCTTGGGCAATATCTGCTGAGGATCTTTGAGGTGCAGGTAAACCTCATTCCCCACTGCCCCATGTCGGTCCGGGGTAGCTGCTGGGCCAGCACTGTCACCTCTCTTGTCTGCTCTATGGCTTGCCTTCACCCGTGCATGGCTGGCCAAGTGTCTGACAAACTGGTTGTGCTTTCCAACTGGTCCTGGCACCCTGAATCTTAGCCACAGATGAAAATACAGATCAGGAGTCGAATTCTTAACATGAACAAAAGCAACCATTGAGATTCATGGCTCTGTCTAGGCTTGTTATTTTTTTTATTAAATACAGACTATTAATTTATTTCTTTTCCTATTGTTTAGAATTTCATCAGACTCTTCCTTCTGTCTGTCCATGAAGGGGTCTGATGCTATCAGCTCCTGTGTGTCTGCAAAATACACGTGGCTAAGCCAGAACCCAGAAGCTGCTGTGATGGGTGCTATAAAAATGCTGCTAGTGGAGGGGAGGACATTATTAAAAATAAAACAGTGCAAACCTTCTTAATTAGGTGTTGTTTCTCTTAGAAGCTGATCTTCCCTCTAGGCGAGTGAAACCAATTATGCCCTCCCTTTCAACCACCTTATGCTGTTAATGATCTTACTCTTGTAAATGTAAACCTCTCCCCTACTGATGCGATTGGAAATGCTGGCCTAATTGAAGCTGGACTAAAGCAAACAATGGAGTAAAGTTAAACTAACCAACAGAAAAAAAACCTAGTTACAAACGCTTTTAAATTATAAATGGATTTATTAGGTTATAAAGCAAATGAGTAGTTTCCTTCCAAACATAGAAAGAAAGGTCATTTGGTGTAAATGGTGAGTGTAATGAGTTTTCAAGCCTAGTCTTAACCCTAGCTAGGAGATGGCATAAACGCCACCATTTCACACTGTTCACTGACAAGCTTTACTTAGATGTCGTTAAGGCTTATTTATTCTCCTCTTTGTCCACCCGCCCTCTCAAATCTTTCCATGGAACAGAGATCGGGAGGCACAGGCAAGGTATAGATAGGCATATACATACATATGTAATTGTGGTGTAGCAGCCTGCACCAAGCGGAAATATTTTACACTTTGAGTGCCATTTTTCTGTTTTCTTGAGCATTTAGGCAACACATTGCCAACTTTTCCTCTAGCCCTCCCTCCCTCCAATCCCATTTTACTATGGAATATAATGAAATTAAACAAACCGACTGTCAGAGTGCTGAATAATCTTGCATTGTAATACACTGACTCAAGAGTCCTGGATCAATGGGCTTGAATTGCTGTTAAAAGCCATATGAAAGGGAAACCGAAGTCTTTTGCTGTAAGCTGTGTCAAGGGGTGGAGGAGCAGAGGGATGGATGGAGGCTTAGCCAACAGTTTTTGTGCTAAACCGGATCAATTTTAAAGGTTTCCTGCATAGATGCCTGCCGGAGGGCTTTTATAGTTCAGAAATGTCAGCACAATTGTGCAGATTGCAGCATTCAGCAACAGCAACACTCCCACCCCAAACCTGATACTAGCACTGGGCCATGTAATTATGGCCCCATGTGTGCTGCACAGGCATCCTGCGTAGGTGCCCGGGAAGGCTGGGGTGGAGGGAGAAGTTGTCCTTCCTGAGCGTCCGCCTCAAAAATAGCATGTCAAGGGAGCGTTCACAAGGCTGTGTCCTACTGAAAGCTCCTCTGTTGTGTGGGGCTGGTCTGAGGAGCCAAGGAGACTGGAGCTGGCCAGGGGGTGATAGTGGATGTGTCTTTCTGGGATTGAGGATAGGTTTGCCCGACCTGATGAGCAGCCAGCAGGGATATCTCTGTTAACTGTGCACAGTGCGTGTTGCTGTACAGTGCAAGCTGCCTCTGAGTGCTGAACCCTATGGGGTATGAAATCAAGTACCACTGACTTCTCAGGTGAGATGTCCCCAGTGTCAAACATCATCACAGAAAGGTGCAATCGGGAGGTTTTGGTTAAAGTGTCGAGGACCTGGTTCGAGGCAGTACTTCTGCAGATGGTTAAGTGCAACTGGTCTCATCAGCTTCTAGTTACTCGTTTTTGAAGTTAAGTAGAAGCATCTGCATGCTGTATTGAATAGCGTGTAGGGTTTCTTTTACCCCTCTGGTGGTCATTAGTCCTACCAGAGAGGAAGAATGAAGTGCTTTGAGGTACTGTCTGAACATAATAAACTTGAAAATGTCAAAAGGCAAAGTAGAAATATCATGACGATTTTGACAAACTTGCACTGTTTTGTTCAGGAAAAATAGTAGTGATAGCTTAACGTTGCTCACTGGAGAGAGAGGTTATACCAAAAATACATGTCGTAAGAGAGTTTATGCTCATGCTTTGAGAAAACAACTTTAATGAGTCCAAGATGGAGATGAGACTCTCAAAGTAAATGCTGCTCAGTTTGAATAGGATGGAAGGTAGCCAAGTGGTCCAAGAGTTTGAATGGTGGCCAGAGCCTGATGTTGCCGCTCATTCTGATTTCTCATGTTTTGGGATTGATTCAGATCCTAAAGTGCCAGCAAAGAAGCTGTAAAACATTATAAATTGTTTTATAATTCTGGATAATCATGGTGATGGTGGAAGTATCTGCATCTTGCTGCAGGGGACAACCCACAAAACACTGACAAGGAAACCCACCAACACACACAGCTACCTGCAGGTATATTGCTGTCTTCAAACGGGGAAGCTTGAGATATGGAACATCATTGCTTTAAATCCTTTTCATACCAATGTTGCTGATTTATACATAAGAAGGACTCCTTCTGCCTTGATTTGGAACGGGGCTTCTGAAAACAACCCCCCAGCTCCGTACTCATCGACTTCCCTTCCAGAAAGGGCTGCAGGGCAGGGGAGAGTGAAAGGAATGGTGAGGCGTGTGTTGTATTCCTGCTGTAAATCAAAAGCAACAACCCTGTGTAATACATACCTCAGGAATAATAATGAGAGTTCATTCTTCAAAAGCACGGTGCAGAGTGAAGGCCTAAGAAAGAAAAATCCATAATGAGTATCAGGGAATTAATGGCTGTCTCTGCAAAAGCATGGAGTAACCTCTTCAGGAAGCAGATGATGTTACTGGATTCCTTTCAAACCCGCTGAGTGATCAACTAGAAGAAAATATATCTGTTGTAAGGAGCTGTCTTGCTTTGATATGGGTGTGGAAAACCTGACCTAATAGGTCTTACATTTTTGAAATACCATTTTTAATTTTTTTGGAGTCTGGTGAATTTTTAGGTAAAAGAAAGAAGAAAGGAAGTGCACTCTGCAGATGGGTTACCTGCCCGCTCTCCGAGCTTGCAAGCTCAATGCAGAATGTCCCTGCTGCTGTGGTAACTAGTCTCTGCAGCCTGGTTATGGGAACATGTTTATTTTTCATCTGCTGTGCAACCTCAGTTATCTTCAGGTCATTTGGAAAAGGCTCTTGTAGTTGAAAGCACAGAAGATGATGAAGGGAAGAAGAAAAGGCAACTGCAAACCTGTGTCCTCCCTGCATTTCTGTCCCATTTGTGTGGTGTTCTCATGAGCAGGTGGTAGGTAGGTAGGCCTTACCTTGCCTAAAATAGGGAAACCTATTACAAGCAGCCATTGCAGGAATCCCTATGGAAAGGCACTACAGAAAGGGATGGGGTGAATTTCATTTCTCAATAATTGTCAGAGATGTGCAAGCAGAGAGAAATAAGAGGAAAATATTTGCAAATATTTATGCTCTGTTAAAACTACTGTGGAGAGCAGAGACAGCCATGAAGCTTAAACCTAAAATGTATTGCTGGCATTTGTTGTAGTCACAGTTATCTGACCGGTGGCTGGGCATCCTCCTTCCCCGCCTCCTCTGCCTATTTGTTTCCTGAAAATGCTGACATTTGTAATTGAGGCCAGGTGAGGTCCATCAATTTAGCAAACTGCGAGCTGATCCCAGCCATGCTGTCAATTAGCTCCGGTGCCCAGCATCAGTGTGGCCGGAGGTTACAGCAGCGGTGCCCAGTAATGATGGCGGATGCGGAAACATGCTCCCTTGTCAGCTAATCATTTGAGTGCCAATGTAATCATTTGATCTCAGCAGAACAGCTGGTTTTAAACTACAGATTATCCACTACTTCATCTCCTCACTTAGCTGCGGAGCTGATTTGTTTCAGCTATAGATCAATTATACCCCCAAACCAACACTCAGTTCACTTGTATCATGTGAAATGAAGATAAAACGGGTTCAGGTGCTAACTATAGATCTTCCATTACAGATCCTCTGTCCCTGCACATAAATACCCATCACTGGGGAGTGACTGTTCATTCATTCCTGGAGCGAGTCGTGCTCATTTCATTAGGATACAATGAATTATTTTAGCAGAACAATGCATATATCAGAATAAAATGCGGTTAAAAGGGCATTTATTTCTCGCACTGCCTATAAGTGTCCCTGGTCGGTTGACACCAGAATCACTCAAACTGATCAAATGTAAAATCAAATACGTATGGTTAGAGCCTGTCGGGAAGCATTGTGCATTGTGTGCAAGGAAATCCAGTCATTGCAAAGCAAGTGTTTTCCTGCGATCTTTTCGTTGACATTATTATGGCCTTTTGATCAAAAATTTCTCCATTGCTGGCCAGTGAAATTGAGAAATTCTGCTTCATTTGCAATGAAGACCCCTCACCTTGCAAATCAATCTGGTGCATGCTCAGCCGGCGCACGCCTAGACTGCACTGATGAAACAGCAAAGTTTCATGAAAATCATGAAATAATGGCATCGCTACAGGTGTTCCTAGTAGGCAAGACAGCATTTCCTTGGGCAGAGTAGGTCCAGCACATTTAAATCTATACCAACATCAATATGTTTGCATCTTTCGCAGCAGCCTTGCTGTTGACTGCTTTGGGATCAATTCAGCTTGTGTCGGTGGACGTGTGGCTGAGCAGCGGAGGGCTAAATAGAGCTGGCTGGAAGTATTCAAAAAGCAAATTTTGCTAAAATGTTAAAATTCCATTTTGCTTTGGATTTGTAATCCTGGTGTTTGACCAAAGTATGTTGTTTTTATTTAATAGAAGAGGTAATTAATAAGTATGCTTTTCCCCTAACACATTGCAGCGATGCAGGTGTCGTGTGCTAGTTATCATGGGAAAATACCCCAGTTCTTCCTGCCGCAAGCGTTAAAGCCCATACGGTCGTCATGTTCTCTGGTGTTCCTGAGATAGAGTGAAATGCTTATTCAGCGTCGATGGGAAATACTGGGTTTCTGTCATTTACCTCAATATTATGTTTTCAGTACGCAGAGGTTTAAAGTGTCTGGTTCCTGGTACGAGTGGGTGCTTTTCTGTGAGCTCGGCTTTGTGCGCTTTTGGTGACTCTTTCCAGATTCTGTTAGAAACATGCTGCTTTGGAAAACAGTTTGTGAGGACACCCAAGGGTGCTGTTGGGAACAAGAAGGTGTGCTGGGAGCTGGCATGTGGGGTCTGTCTTCGGGGGGGGGAGGAGGGGGGCAGGTTGTGTCCTGCAGCGCAGGCACCCAGGCCCCAAGGACTAGATGGAGAGGGAACGGCTCAAGGCAGGAAAAATCCCCCTTCATCCAACTGTTTTGCACCTAGAATCATAGAATGTCCTGAGTTGGAAGGGACCCACAAGGATCATCAAGTCCAACTCCTGTCCCTGCATAGGACAACCCCAAAAATCTGAGGGCGTTGTCCAAATACTTCTTAAATGTTGTCCAAATACTTCTTAAATGTTGTCAGGCTTGGCACCATGACTACCTCCTGGGGGAGCCTGTTCCAGCGCTCCACCACCCTTTGGGTGAAGAACCTTTTCCTAATGTCCAACCTAAACCTGCCCTGGCATATCTTCCTGCCATTCCCTCAGGTCCTATCGTTGGTCGTCAGGGAGAAGAGATCTGCTCCTGCCCCTCCTCCTTCCCTCGTGAGGAAGCTGTAGACCGCGATGAGGTCTCCCCTCAGTCTCCTCTTCTCCAGGCTGAACAGACCAAGTGACTTCAGCCGCTCCTCGTACGGCTTCCCCTCTAAACCCTTCACTATCTTTGTGGCTCTCCTCTGGACACTCTCTAGTAGCTTTGTATCCTTTTTGTACTGTGGCACCCAGAACTGCACACCATACTCAAGATGAGGCCGCACCAGTGCAGAGTAGAGTGGGATACTTGCCTCCCTCGACCGGCTGGCAATAGAGCGCTTGATGCACCCCAGGACATGGTTGGCCCTCCTGGCTGCCAGGGCCCACTGTTGGCTCATGTTCAACTCGCCGTCGACCAGAACCCTCAGATCCCTTTCCGTGGGGCTGCTCTCCTGGTTTGATGTTTTTGATATTGTTTCTTGTTAGATTTCCATCAAAGCAGCGCGAGATACCTGATTAGCGCACTAGAGATCCCGCTGCATATCCATTGCTGGTGCCTGCCTGCTTTTGTGCACCAGGGAGGAGTAAACTACCTGTGGGTATATTTATTTTCTGAAAAAGGATTTTTCAGGTGGCATTTGGAGCAGCCTGCGTTAGGAAGTTTTCTGTCTCTCCTTAGGCAGAGCAGTGGGAGAGGGAAACATTGTAAAGGTGGTTTCTTATGGCCCCATGTTGGGAGGTGCGGAGCAGCTGTTTCCAAGAGACCTTATGGCCCTCATTAGTCCTGGAGCTGGTGTCCTCAGCTCGATCGGCCTGATGAAATGAGTGCGAAAAGATCAGCACTGAATGGAAACCATTTCAAATAAGGTAATCTGTGCACACTTGCAGAAACACATCAGAGCCAGCTAAGCCCGCAGCCAGGAGTTATAAAATTTATTTAAATGACTTTGAATAGAGTTCACACACTCCCTGAGATTTCAGTTGAAAAAGAAATAATTCTGATTGCATTTCTGCATCTCAGCTCCTCCTATAGAAGGTCACCTTTCTCCAAACATGCCTTCAGATTGTGAGATGTAGTCCTGGTTTTTAGTTTTGCTCCTTTTAAAGTTTTAGTTGTTTGTTAAAGCTCTTGCTGAACTGCTGTACCTAAAGTGTTGGGTTTTTACTCTGACCTCCAGAAGGAAATTACATATCTTTTTATGTCTAATAAGGGCTGAAATTTTGTTAGGTGAAGCAACTGGCAGTTTTACGATGTCTGCTGCCTGTAACTCTCTCTGCAACTGCAACTGCCCAAACCCGACAGCTCCTTAAGCAATTTTAAATTTTTTTTCTCCCATGAAATTTTAATGCTGCATCATGCCATGAATTCATAGCGGATGCAAATATTTATCAGATCTGCTGCAAACAGTGTCCACTGGATGTTAATTTGCCAGAAGGATGAATCCCGTTGTGTCTGGTTAGCAGGGACTGCTGGGAAGCAAAATAAGGAGGCCTTCATCTTGGGTTTCAGGAAAGCTCCCAGTAAAGGCTCCTCTTATTTCCTTAAATAAACGTCTTCAGCTCCATCCTCCAGAGGCATCTCAGAGTGCCTTTCTGGGGCTCTCACAAAACAAAAAGGGCTCTTGTCTGATAACGCTTTTAAGAGGCAATGATTTTTCTTAGCCCTCGCTTAACTGGCGGGTAATCGGCCATCATCTCGCTCAATACAAGGCTTTGTTTTTATTTGTTTATTTTTTAATTGAGCTAAATGCCTCTTCTGCCTTCCCACTGCCTCTGATCTCTGCTGAAGAGAGCAAATCTTAGCAGCCTGGAACATCACAGGTTTCTCTGATGGCTTTCGGCTCCCATATGCTCTGGTTCAGTAACAGTTTTGGCTGATCACTGTGACAGCAAAACACCTTTTTTATTTAAGCTGCAGCTTTCTAGAAATACGTCTTTGGGCTTAATCAACATAACCTTCAGCGGTTCTTTGATACCCGGGATCTAAAAGCCATGAATGTCAGAAACACTTTATTGCTTGTGGGAGTCTTTAGCACTTCTGACAGATAAAAGTGGAGGAGGAAGCCATCAAAAAATACACCAGATACAGGCTGGAATGGGAATTTTGCTGGTAGCTGACAGTTGGGCCCCTGCATTGGAAAGGACAGGCTGCCGAAAGAAAAACTTATGACTAAGAAACCAAAGGGTAATGTAGCGCTGAGCATAACGTGTGAGCAGCTGGCTGGGTTTTATACAGTATATGCTCCGCAAGCCGTCCATGTGCGCCAAGCTTAGGCACCCTTTGCTGGCAGAAACAGTCCTCTGCTTAAAGGTCTTTCGGACGTGAGAGCTGTTGGTTTATTATTAGAACAGTAGCGTTCTTGTTATTTTTAAGAGGAGGAGGAGAAAATGGAATAAATTACAGTAAAATGGCAGCAACTGCTGAAAATAGAGGAGTAGCAATGTCTCTTTGGCATTTTTGCAGCCAGGCAAGCACACGCAGCAGGAATAGTGCCAGCATGCAATTTCCATCAGCTTCAATTACTACCTTCGCCTGTTTTTAAATATTTAAAGTTTAATGTTTAATTTTGGATGATGCTGAATAACAAGAATCGAAATATGAAAATTCACATTAAAGTATCGGTTGCAGCAAGCACATATCAATAATGTAAGCAGGACAGGACTGAATGGCCACGGTCTTCCAAGAAATCTTTACCATTTCTCTTGTGTTCCCTGTCTAGACAAGATTTATTAAACAATCCTCAGAAGGGATTGTCCTTCTCCGCTACCTTTTATTATTGGTGGGAGCCAATTTGAGGCTCACTCTGTTGTGCGAGGGGCTGGTTCCCTCGTGTGATTGATGAGCGGGATGGGAAGTGATTAGACTTTTACAAGCCCGCGCTGCTTGGAACAATACTACCAGGAAAAAAAAGGTTGTTCTTCAAATTTCAGATTCATTGCCTATTATTTCCGAGCTTCGGTTTCTCTTTCCTCCTCTTCGATGTCTTCTCATTTTTCTGGCTTGCTTTGCAAGACAAGGAGAGAGAGTGGAAGATCTGCATGGTGAAGCCGATAGAGGTAACCGCAGGAGGAAAAGCTGCCAGCTGTTGTGGGCAGTCTTGCTCTTTTGCTTTATTGTTGTTACTTTTTATGAAGACTGATTGCAATTTGCTCTTGATACTCTTCCCCAGAGGTCTGCCTTCTTCAAAGAGAGGCAATAAACTGGGAAAGCTGGTAGGAGGAACGGTAGGACAGATAGGACATACGTGCTGTTTCCCTAAATACAAGGGGGGACAAACCACAACCCCTTATATTGGGGCTGTCAGCGTGAAACCCCTTTGCCCTCTGCCAAAGAGCATTTACTGGATAACCGCATGGTTTACACGTGATGATGGCCGAGCAGAGACTTTTTTCTCAGGAATCCCAGCAAACCTGATATCTGACTGTGCATAACAGGCAGCTTTGCTCTTGCCTGTGATTGGGGTCTGGAAAGCCTTTTTAGAGGCAGAAATCCAGGTCTCCCCATCTTGTTCTGGCTCTCACCCAAGCCACCCATTCACCTTTAGCACACGGTCATTTCATCTTACATTAAGACCTCTACTCCTTCTCGTCTTCTGGGTGCCCGGCAGAAATTTTCATCCTAGAAATATAAGAAGGCGCATAATCATCCTTGCCTCCAAGTTTCCTAATTTAATTCCTCTTGTTTTCATTCAGGGGTTTCCACTTTATTTATTTAATTTTTTTAAGTCTTCCTCAGGAGACCTCTAAAACTTATCCACTGGAGCAATGGCAAATTGAAGCCAGACAGCTGTTTTTCTTTAGCACCTCTGAGGACCACTGATGCAGGCTGAAACATATACACTATACAACAACCAGGTATTACAATGAACAGGGAAATCCTATTCCCTTGGTAAAAGTCAAATGAATTACTCCGTTTTAGCTTTAAAACTGAGCTCTTTATGCACACACCAGAGCCTCGGGGGACTGTCCCCTGTCGGGGCTGTTAGCTGAAAGTCATCACTGAGGCCAAACCGAGGCAATATCCAGCCCAGCACTTTTGGGGAAAAACATGCTGGAGAGATGGGCACCTCTGCTCATGGCTTAGTGGCATCTCTGTGATGTGCTTTAATCTTGTTAAGCTGGAGCAGAGCTTGGGGTGTGAGTGCCCTTTTGGTGGCATTGAAAGGATGTTTCATCAGTATTTGTCCTGATGGAGATGATAAAGCTTTTGCAATAAGGAGAAAAAGGTAACGGATGATGTTTTATAAATGAGACACCTAATAGTGACAGCAGTCACCTGGGTGAGACGGGGTGGGAAAGGAGGATTTGTGACCAAGACAAGCAAATTTCTGTAAAAGCCAGAGCCATGCGAATATTCGAAACTTCAGCTTGGTGACTGAACTGGGGAAGAATTAGAAAAGTCATTTGGGGTTGGTGTTGACCCAAGTGAGAATTTTTTTTTTTTTTCCCTCATCAAAACAAAAATACTGGAAGATGTTGCTTTGTGACAATTAAAATTTTTTTTTGTTCAACTCAAAGTTCTTAATTTGTTTTAAATAATACATTCTGGTAAACTACAAAGCAATGAGCACCTTGATTTTTCAAGTGTGTTTTTCCTTCCCATTCACAGCCGGAGCTATTTGCCACATTCAAGATTAGTATTTAATTTACTTTGGTCAACCAAAAATTGATCATTTTTCCCCTGTGCTGGTATATTTATTGTTTGAAAACTTTCTCCAACATAATAAGGATAGATTTTTTTTTTTTTTCCCCATGGCATTTTATCAAATCTGCCTTCTGTTTGGTGGGTTAAAATTTGATGGAAACAAGTTATTCGTAAAAATGCAGGTCAGTTTTTGTTGTACTGAAAAGAGCCCTTGCCTCCATAAGAAATATAATAAATGAAACAAAAAAAAGATCACAGATGTTGTAATAAAATTAGTAAATATGTGTATCATTGAACTTCATTGAAATTATTGTAAATGGTGCTGTTACATTATTTAATTATGTACAATTAACCCAGGAATTGCTAAGTCCCTGCTGGAGCCTTTTCTCTTAGATTTACAATAGGTCATGGTAGAGTATTTTTCTCATTACTGTCATGGAGGCACTAATTGAACTGGATCTGATCTCCCACATTGGCTAATTTTATCCATAGAAGAATAATTTATTTACGTACAAATAGTTCTTCTTTGCCATATTTAACTAGAGCCTGGAGCAGGCATAGAAGAAATGGCAGAATTTATAGTCAGTTAAAGCATTTTCCATCAAGTGTCATCTGTGAAAGCTGTTTTGGGCATACAAAGGAGGAACAAGATAAATGTAGTTTTGATAAGTCTTGAAAATACTTTTCTTCTGGCCATGGCGAAGCTCTGGGGAGTTGTGCTGCAAAAGAAGTCAGCAATGTTAGGTTTTTTTAAATACATACACATATATATATATACACACACACGCATTGAGAATCCTTCTCCAGAAAACCTGGGAAATGCAATATTTTAGTTTTGCTTCCAGAAGGTTTTATGGTTTCTCTCGGAGAGCTGAGAAAGAGCTAGGAGCTGCAAAGCGCAGCAGAGAGGTGTCGCTTTGCTAGATGAGCCTGCGGGCAGAAAGGCGTGCGGTGCGTCTGGCCCTTGCAAGGCTGAACTGACACTGTTAAGTTGCCCACGCAGGAAAGGTGGCAGAAAGCATGGGAGGTGGAAAAGCTCATCATTTACTTCCAACCTGAAATCTCCCAAATGTCGGAGAAGAATCCAGTCCTTGCAAAGACTGGCATACTGATCTGGTGGTTCCAAGGATTTTGCCTTGTTAAGCATTTCAGAGCATTTGGGGTTTCTTCATATTGATCATCCAAACTAAGCCTGCTCAATAATATGATAAATAATTTATTTGCTGACACTTTTCCCAGCCTTCTCTGTATGCACCTCACATAGGTATGATGTGAAAGCTGAACGTGCGCTTCTCGGAGGTTAGCTTTGCAGACAGGGAGGGCAGCGAGAAACAAACACCAGGCTCAGATGAAGCCTTTCCTGTGAGCTCGGCTGCCTCAGGCATGTGCTGAGGAGAGGAGGATGGATCTGCTGCAGAGCCTGGAGAAGGCTTTGGGTGCTGGGGAGACCTGTTAGGGTAGAGGTGCTTGCGCAGTGCTGTGCAGGGGTGCCAGCTTGTGCCTGGACACAGCAGCTCTTTGTTGTGTTTGAGCTTTAACCAGATGGGACTTCAGGTTTTAGAAAAGGCAAAAACACTTGAAGTCTTTCTCTGCCCATCTGTAAACACAAACTCGATGCAATTTAACATGTGCATGCTGTACCCACGGAGGTTGATGGATATAAGGTGCAACTGTCTCACCTCTTCAGACCAGGAGATCCCTTTGCCTCAGCTCCTTTACACGCTCTCCACCTTGCTCCTAAACACCAGGCATTGCATCAGATGGAGTAACAGCACACCAAAATTCACATCGGTGGTTCCTGGCAGGCACAGTACCTGTGAATGTACTGGAGCCATCTCAGCAAATACTGCCAGACGTGTGTGAGTTTATTCAAAACTGTTTCCATCAGCAGAGGAGTACATTATTTATGATTCCATTTTCCTCTCTGTTTGGAGAGCATTTATCAAATCAATCAGAGAATTCATTAGGTAATTATTATTTTTTCATTATTTGCCTAAGCCTTGGTGTATTTACCCCACACAAATACAAAAGTCACTAGTAAATGGGATCAAGAGCTTGAAATATCCTATTTTCCTCCCTGTAGCGCAGAGGAGGAGCCCAGGAGCAGCTCCGTAGTGTGACAGCTAGCAATGAAGTTGTGATATATAAGAAGTGATGGGAGTCTGTCGAGTGTCACTTGTTATCTGTGGCCTGAATGAGATCGCCTCTGCTCTGTGCTGGTGGCCGGCCAGAAACGATTTGTACCCCATTTCATATATGTGCAAGTGAGGCACTAAAAAGTTACAGGTCAACACATATGAAAGGCCCCAAGCAGCTGCAACCCCCCAGCTTCATCCTGTTTCGCAGGGTCCCTTGCGTCTTGTTAGTGTCCTGTCCCGTGTGGTGTCCAGTGCCACCTCCGCCATCTTCTGGTGGTGGTTGTGGTTGGAGCTTCCCAAAGTAATACCAGCCACCATTCCTCTGCTCTTTCCTCAAAAAGGGGTTTGGTTTTTTTTGTTTAGACCAGCTCATTTGGTGATTTTGCCAGGGACAGCCCAGCGGTGGATGGTCTGGTCAGCCACTGGGCTTGGGGACCGGGAGCAGCAGAGGCAGTGCTACTCTTGGCATCACATTTGGCGTGATGGCTGCGCCTCTGTGCTTTCAGACCCCATGTCAGTTCACGGTTTCTGTAGTTTGGGATTTGCTGCTCCTTAACCTGCAGCGATGGGGAGAAAACATGTTCCTGTGGGGTGGGGTTATCTCAGACACACAGGTTGCTTCGTGGAGAATGGGGCCACCAAAACGTGGTGCTTCCCCTTTCCTGGTGCAGGGGAGCTCCTGGGCCAGACCCTGTGATCAGATGAGGGTGGATGAGGATGAAGGGGATGGGGAGATAACAGCAGCACCAAGTCAGTTCAACTTAAACTGCTGTAAAAAAAGCAGCAGTCCCAGATGTGCTTCAAGAGCATCCCAAGGTCAGGGGCCGGGGTGGGTTTAGGTTTTGGAGTCCTTTCCAAGACACTGACCCACACAAGCTAAAGGGATTGCTGGGAAAATGACACTGCAGCTGCCTGCATGACCCCTGTACCCCACCTCACCTACTTCATGGGGTTTATTTTCAAGTAAACATTGGGCTTCGTTCTTACCAGCTGCTTACAGTGTCCGAGGCATCCCCTTCACAATGTTAATGAGAAAGCTTTGTGATGCAGTTTTTCTCCAGGTAACCCAGCTATTCTGAAAAGCACTAAGGGCCACTGAACAAAAATGTATAATGTATAATTAATGCAATAATTGTATAATTTTATTCCCCTTTTCATCAAAGTTGCTGTACACAGTGCATGTATTAAATATGACTACAGTGCTGTTTCCCAAGACAACTGCTGAAGATGAGTTAGGAAGACCTCAATAGGCTATTTCAGTTAAACATTTTCTTTGCAAAATAAATACAAGCTGTCTTGTGAATAAGAATGAGATTAGCTGAAGTCATTAATTAGTATGACTTTTTAAAAGGAAGCTGTAGATGGAATAATTCACCATGTACAGCATCTTTATTTTCTTCACTGTGAAATAGTTTTCAGTTCTTAATTATTTACTTTCTGTTGCTCTTAAAAGCCTTTTTTAAGTTCAGAACAACTTTTTTGGTGGCTCCCTCCTGGTTTTTTAGCTTGTCTGTTTTGCTCCCCTGTTGTCCGTTGTCCTGCTCATGGGTTTTGGACAGAGACAATATTATAACTGTGCCCAAACCATCTTTGCCTCCCTCTGGCCTCATCCCGCCCAGAGTTCCCTCTTTCCGTAGGGTTCGGCTCAGTGACCAGAGCTCAGTGCCCAAGGTGGCCAGCTTTGACCTGGAGTTATCTAATAAATTAGAAGAACAGATTGAAAGGCTGGGGGTCTCTGAAGCAAGGAGAGCTCAGTATTGCCACTGATTTTCTGGTAGCTTGTGACCATCACCAGTGTGCACCGTATTGTAGCATTTGTTGTCAGAAGTCCTGTCAGTGATCTGGAGACCTGAAATCCTAAAATGGGGCACAGAAAAGCAGAGGGGTCCTTTGTGTTAGCTTGTCGGCCTCATGTTTGTTTGCTTGTTTTCCTTACGTAGTTCAGGTTGGAAACTGTTAAAATACATGTTGTAGGCAGATTAAAATGATCCTTTATGGTGGATGGAAGGGGTTAAACTGAAGTTAAAAAAGAAAACTTTTGAGAGGTTGTGTTAGAAATTCAGAAAATTGGATGGTTTATTCTCATAGCTTTTCCCTAAAGTGTGGAGCAATTTGTTTAAACATTGATTTTAACATTTATTTTCCTACTTTTTTTTTTCAGTGGCTTAATTTCCATTCCTTGTCTGGTGTGCCTGTTAATTTTGCACGCTATCACAAGCCTAATTCTTCTCTGTTTCAAATGAATATCATATAAATTAATTGCCATATGATTACCATGTAATTACATTGTGACTCATGACAGTTTAGACAAAGTATCATAGCTACATTTTAAGAAATGATAAATGTTTGACTAATGTGTCAGAAAAATGTAAATATATTGTGATTATTGTGGCACTTTTAAACACATTAATTCTCTCCCTAGTTTCTGTATTCTGTCAGTCATTCTGTGGTAAAGAGCAGTCAATCCAAGCACCTAAATTTATCCGTGTTTAGACAATGTTTAGCATTTGGGAAGTTTTTTTGCACCAAGGGCTTGGGAGGATGTACGTGGCCTGAGTCGCACCATGGGATCATGCATGACACTCTTGAGAGACCTGTATCTTCTAAGCAAGCTGCTTATTTAATAAGTTTATCCTGTTACACACTTCTAGCTACCTTTTGCTGTATTTCACAGCACATGCACAATTTTATTCTAGCTCAGCGTTGGGGCTATCTGTTTTTACTATTTGGGGGCTCTCCTAGCATGCCTTGTCTGCTTGCTGGGGCATCTCCACTGCCCGGGACCTCGATGCTGGCCACAGGATTGAATGTGCGGTTGCTATTAGTGATTGCAGCCATTTCATCTCTGCGTCTTTCCCTGTCTCTCTCTCTCTCTCTGTCCTGTTCTCCAAGGGTGCAGAAGAATATAATCAACTAGTGTTGCAGCACACACCTTGGTCTGTGGTGGAGCACTAAGTGGAAACGAAGCCCAGCATTCTGCCTACAGAGCGTCACCCTGGGGAAGCCCTGTGGGCTGGTGGTGGGATGTTACATTGCTGCTGCGGGGCGTTGAGATGGAAAGCAATGCAGCGATCCACAGCTGTGGCTGTTGCGTGGCTGTGGAGCAACAGTGAATGCTGTGAGCAGTCCAGCTACTGATGCTCACAAAGGCTTGGGTGAAACAAAGCTTTGGCTGTCCAGCACTGATGGTCCCTTTGACACCAATCAGCAGGAAAGGGACCTGCTCTATTAACGATCAATAAGTGAAGTTCTATCTTCAGTTGAAAATTAGAAGTGTTTTTCATCATATTAACTAAGTTGCTGTTCAGTATGCCTTATGGTCAGTGTAGGCAGGGACAAACCTTTTTAACAGCTGCCGTGAGGTGTCAGACAGACTCCTGTTGATGGCAAAAACATGTTTAGCATTGAATTGCTTAAAATAGCATCTTAAGTTTAAATTGCTCTGAGCTCTGTAAAGGTATTAGGAAACATAACAGCCATGCCAAGGAAGTCACTGAAAGCCAGATAATGGATGTTTGGTTTCAGTTATGAATACCTTCACCACTGATCTTGTCTTATCACTTAGAGTGAAGTGTCCTTAGCAAGACAGCAAGATTACAAAAGAGCACTTTGCTGTTTTTCAGCATTCTTCCGTGCTTGTATGTCATCACTGTACAATAAAGTCAGGACAAAGTTGTCTAGACCTACAGCGGTGCTGAGAGCTTTTTGTCTGTGCAGGTGCCAGAACACTGTTGCAGGGATTCAGGCTGGGACATCTCAAGGGCTTATCTCATCCTCTTCTGCATGCCGGTGGCTGCTGTTCTGCACTTGGTCCTGCCTTTGCAGCATGCCCCTGTGCTACTTGAGGCGCTTGCCAAGGATTTAGAAGGGCTTCCTGAAAAATTTCAGAGTGGGACAGATCTGGTTATAGCCCCCTCGCCTTGATACTTTGCTCTGGGGATTTATTTTTGTATGGATTAGCAGGCTAGTTGCCACTGCTTTCCCAACCAAATTAAGCAGCCATCAGTTGCAGTGATTCACTGAACTGAGCCAAGGGGACAATGTCCTTTGCTCATTTAAGGTCCTCGTGCAAGACTAGTAGCAGTTGACAGCAAATGAACAAGCAAACCCATACAAAAAAATAAACTGTGGAGTTTGTGAGAAGAGGAAGGGCAGGGAAGGTATTTCCAGTGAATTTACAAGCTGGAAATTATCAGCCCCATGACTTAGGATCCCCTTCCTTGATCATGAGTGACAACTGGGTTACTCATCCGCCTCTGATGGTCTTTAGAAGGGAGGGACTGCAGCTAGCTAGGCTGCAGGGAGCTAGTGAGGCTGTAGGCATTTCTGAGCCACCCATCCAGGGAGGTGATAGTGCCCCTGTACTTGGCACTGGTGAGGCCGCACCTCGAGTACTGTGTTCAGTTTTGGGCCCCTCACTACAAGAAGGACATTGAGGTGCTGGAGCGTGTCCAAAGAAGGGCAACAAAGTTGATGAAGGGTCTAGAGCACAAGTCTTATGAGGAGCGGCTGAGGGAGCTGGGGTTGTTTAGTTTGGAGAAGAGGAGGCTGAGGGGAGACCTTATTGCTCTCTACAACTACCTGAAAGGAGGTTGTAGTGAGGTGGGCGTTGGTCTCTTCTCCCCAGTAACAAGGGATAGGACGAGAGGAAACGGCCTCAAGCTGCGCCAGGGGAGGTTTAGGTTGGATATTAGGAAAAACTTCTTCACCAAAAGGGTAGTCAGGCACTGAAACAGGCTTCCCAGGGAAGTGGTTGAGTCTCCATCCCTGGAGGTATTTAAAAGATGGGTAGATGTGGTGCTTGGTTTAGTGGTGGACTTGGCGGTGGTAGGTTAACGGTTGGACCTGATGATCTTAAAGGTCTTTTCCAACCTAAACGATTCTATGATTTACAGCCATCCAGCTGGAAACCAGTGTCCCAGTGCCCTATAAACCCACCTCTAGAGAAATTGTTTCCAATCTGTAGCCACTGTAAAAATGAAATCAAGTAGTCCTTGTTCTGGGTGGTGTGAACTTCAAAAGCCTACACAGAGCTCGTTTAAATGTTAACAATGTTGAACATGGGCAGTTTCTTTCCCCTTTCTCCTTGCTCTCCTTTTATTAGCTGAGAAAAGTGGGGAAGAAAAAAAATTGAAAGACTTTGTTAATGTAATGTGTGACATTAGAAATTGCCTTAATAATGAAATGCATGATTAGACCAATTAGAGAGGTAGGATGGAAATGCTGTGTGTGTAGGTAGTGCATGCTTAGAATACACAGCACTTAAAAAAAGAGCTGATAACCATCAGGGAGTCAAGAAAAGAATCGTGTGTTTCCTTGGCTCCAAAACCCTGGTTTGACGGCCTTTGCTGTGGCCAAAGCCAGGTCACCTTTGTCCTCCTGTCTTTAATTTGTGCCAAGATTGCTAATTCTCTTCTCTCTTATGCTGTTCTCATCATTAATCTAGCATTTAATCCATTTCTCCCCCCTTGCATTTTGCCTTGCTGTTTCTCCTTTGCTCTTTCCCCAGAGGTCTGGCAACATAGCACTCAAACATTGTCACAGGTTGGTCTCAAGATTAAAATCCCGTTTTGCTTTCCAGAGGTGTGGTAGCTTTGCTCAAACATAGCAATCGCAAGGGAGCTGCCAAGTGATGTCTAAGGGGCAGCTCCTCAGCTGGTGTGGGTGAGCACAGGCCCCCTGGTTTTCCCAAAAGCATGCAGGTATGTAGTAGCTGATCATCTGTGGGCTCCACTCCTCGTGGGTTCAGAAAGATGATAATTTAGATCATCTCTGCTGCATGATATAGATAATGGGCAACAGCTCTACTTGCAATCCGGTGATGCATTACCCTTCCTCGGCCACCGTTTTCATGTTGAAATCTTTATACTCACAGATATTTTTAAGATGTATGGTAATGCATGATTTCTGGTATTAGTGCCAAGTGTCTTAAAGAGATTTCATTTAGATAAATTATCAATCAGATATGAATAAGTAAGGAGTAATAAATCACAGAAAATTAGCTGTTTCAACCAAACGGCGTTTTCATGTCTGTGGCATAGTCCAAAAGGAAAAATGTTTTTGGTTTTGTTTTGGGTTTGTTTTTTTTTTTTAATTGAAGGAGAAGGTGGTCATAAGACATAGTGAAAGACATAGGCCCAACGGCGTGTTTAACTACAGTTTTGTGAGCTAAGTTTTAAATTTGGTTTTTGTCTATACCTTTGAGAAAAGACATTGCTGTTTCAGTGAGTAGGCTGAAAATGAACATTTTCTAACAGTTGCCAATCTTTCCTGTTAAATGTGGTGTACGACTTCTGGAAGGTTTAGATCATATCCTGTGGCTGATGCCCTGGATCACAGCTGTGTGTGCCTGAGGTATGTACAGCAATTGTTTGCATGGAAAAGCAATACTACGAGAATATTTGTGTGCTGGTAAAGTATATACATGTGAATCCTGCTGGAAAGCAGCTTATCTGCCCCATCCCCGTAGGATCACCCATCTCAGCAAACCTCTTCTTCAGTTATCATATACCAGAAACTTGAGAGCTCCTGATCTGCACCTCGGAGCATTTTCTCTTTCCCATCCTGCTGCACTGGACGTGTTTGATGCCACTGATCAGTGTGCATCCTCCCCAGGAGGGGGACCTCCATTTCTTCCCGAATGGTCTTCTCTTTCTTTCCCCCATTTTTTCCCTAAATCCAGATCACGTGCTCAGAGTCCCTTTCCTGGGATGCCATGCCCCCAGCTCTTTCCCCAGGAGGCTGTTGCTGTTCCAGTTAGCTTTTTCTGTTTCCTTCCATGAAGTAGTGAATGAGGGATTATTTAAACTTCTGTTGTTAGGAAATTCCGGTTTTGCCCAGTCAGCATCTTTCACAGAAACCTATCAATATGGGCTGGGGATTTTGTGGCAGTGTAAACTGAAAACTGATTTTTTTTTTTTTGATCTCCAAGTGGCTGAAAAATAGAAACACTGTTTTCCAGCCAGGTCTATTCACATTACCTTATATGAATACAGTAGCACTGACATCATGGTAAGTGATGTTAAAATTCAAGAAAAGGCTATAAAAGTTAATTCAGTGAGGTATGCTGGGTAGCTTTTTTTAACATTACTATTAGCATGCATGATGTGAAATACACTTATATCTAACTGTAGGCAAGACTCAAAAGTGGATGGCTAAGGAGGAGGGAAAAGTTAAAATCTGGGGCAATTTTTAACATATCCCTTTGTATTAAATTTGAGCATTCAGAGTGTACAGCTACACATTTTTTACATTTTTCCTTATGACAACATGTTTTCTGGATTGCCATTTCTCAACGTTATGTATTCCTTACTAGTTAATCCCTGCTTCTGTGCAAATTTTGTTATTCTCCCCACAGTATGGCTGAGCTGATGGTTGTAGCCAGGTTTTACTTACGGAGCTCCTCTTGGTCCCCAGCAAAGCATGAGTATTGTCTTTGTTACAAGCCCAGCACTGATGGCAACGGCAACATTGCTGTGCTTCTTATGGAGATAGTTTAGCATTTTGGATATTTCCTGTTGCTTTGTGATACTGGGCGCTGTCAGTTCTCTTTCTGTTTTCTACTATTGCATTTTCAATTACAGGTGTGTGTTGGTATATTCTACTTGAGCGCTATTCTTTAGATTGCTGGGGGTTATGCATAAGCGGGCATAAACGAAGATGCTGTATTGAGTAATATGATATTCAAGGGCCTCATTTCAGATTTATGGTGATGAATGAAATAAGGGTTACAGAACAGAATAGACCTGGGAGTCAGCTTAGACACAAGAAAATACTTGACACAATAGGAAAGTAGGGAATTAAAAGTAACGTGCTTACCTCAAGTACAGCAGTTCCTGTGCAAGAGCTAGCAGTTGTTTAAATAGAGGGAATTTAAATTATACTGCCATTTGGCACAATAGTACTTAGTCTAATTTTATCAATTACAGTATAAACCTGTCAGGAAGAATGCTGATTAGGGCACACTGTTTGGCTAGGGAGTAACGTGGCAGGTTCAAAGAGGTGCTAAGCGCCTGGTTATTAGCTTTATTAAGTGGAATGTTTTGCTTATAATGTTGCTCAAAGGCTTCCAAGTTTAAAGCAAGTGGTACGGTGTGCGTGCACCTCTGTGCATCCATGCACACATGCAAGTTGCTCCAGGAGATCTGGGTAAAGGTAGGAATTCAAGTCTGGAGGTGCCAGAAAAAAGGCGGTCCCCCGCTGCTTTAGTTTCACTGTCACGTCTGCGGTATGCAATTCCTGCTGTGCTGTGATGCAGTTCTTGCAGTACGGTTATTTTTCCTTTCTGGACTGCTGTTTTCCTCTGTGCCTGGGCAGTGTCAATGTACACTAGAGTGCATGCTCAGTATTGCTGCCCTTCCTAATCTAAGCCCTTGCCTAAACTTCTGTCTAGCAGTATTTTTGTCCAAGAAGAGAGATGGATTTTGAAAACAGGCATTTTTAACGCTTATTTCCCAGTTATGCTTATTTGTATGGAAATTGGTGAAGATTTAGGCAGCCCTGTTACGGTGCACTTTGCTGTGCCCTGGTTTAAGATGTGTCCACCTCCAGCTGCCTGTCCCACCAGCAAAGTCCCCTCGGGCTCAGGCAGTAAGCTACTCTGCTTTGTTGGCCAACGTTTGAGCAAAAGCCCACCTCCGTTGGCAGCTTAAGTCAAGAGCCTGCGTTCTCCACCTGGGATATGTCTGGGTTGTGAGCGCTGGCCCCTGGTCACCTTCTGCTGATGCCACTGCTGCAGGGCCATAGCACAGAAGGGCTGGCTGGACACGTCCAAAGCCTCAAACAGACGCAGCAAGACTCATGAGGGGCCATCTGTCACTGCCTAAAGCCCTCTTTCTCTGAACGCAGAAGGAATTTCAAAAAATCAGAGGAGGTAATTGCTTTAGTTACTCTTACAAGCTTCACCCAGCAGTCACTGCTCAGCCCAGCGCATGCTGTCCTTGCATGGGGCCGGGCTTTCTCTAATTACAGGGGCTCTTTCCTTGTATTTCTGCTTCCTCCTTGGTTTCTCTGAGGTCTTTGGTTTCCCATGCACATGCTGTCCCTCCCCGCACCAGCAGACCTTCCCCCCACACAGCCAAGACATGGACATGGCTTTCGTTTTGGCGGCGTCTGCCGCACTCCAGTCACCAGCCTCAGTTGCTTTTCTTGTTTATCCCAAAGGAGGGGCAGCGTCTGTCCCCACCGCTTTCAGCATTTATTGTCTCTGGGCCTCCTGCTTCCCCTGTGGCGGGAGCTGGAAGGTACACTGTTGGCCAAGGCACACTGCCAAAAAAAAAATTCCCTTTGCATGGCAGGTCCAAGGGAATCCCCCTTCTCCCATGTTGGTTATTGGAAGGAGTTACACACGAAGAAGTAAATAGGGTCCCTGTCGACGGTTTTGCTTACTTCTCCTACTCAGTTACAGCTTTACAGTAAAAGGTAGAAGCCATTTCAACATTGCTTTTGTTTTTTCAGGACAGAGCACGTGAATACGTACATGTCATCTTTGAAAACTATATTCACTTATTTAATCTTGGAATGAGTCTGGTGTGGCACTCTCTTACTTGACCGCAGCCCTTGTCAAAGAAATGGTGCCATGACCAAGAAACCCAGTAATTAGTTTACGTTTTTTCCAGATAAAGGAAGAAGTGATAGCCAGGACATAAAAGGAGGAAGGACTGGCGCAAGGATGGATTTGATTTTGCCACTTGTCACACCTGTGTAATTGCCAGCTATGCAGCTGAAGCCCTGCTTACCCTGCTCTTTACTGAACCTCTCTGCATGGAGTGCTTTCCCCTGCCTTACTGACCTGAAATGGAGTCACAAAATTCTAGTGGTGATTAAACTCAGCGTTATTAGCCCGTTCTTGTCCTTGCTTTGGCTCATGCATGCCCCTTGAGACCTTCATTACAGGTAGTGGAGTTGCTGGAGCGTGGTTTGGTTGCCATTGGTGCTGCGGGAAACCCCCGGGGTGCAGGAGCGGTGTGGTGGTTTGGGGATGTGCCAGGCTGCCCGTGCTGCTCCTCAGTGGGTGGATGGCCCGGGCAGTGCTCCAGGCTACGCCTGTCTTCTGGGTGTATGAGTTATCTGGAGCTTTAAGGGAAGAGATGGCTTCACTGAGATTTTCCAGTGACCTGCACAAAATGCTAGAAACCCCTCAGTCCCACCCCCCCACCTCTAGTATTGTATCTGTACGTGCCTTAAGCAATCAGTAGTGCCTTGCTGGCTGTGGGGGTCCAGGCCAGGTCTGGTGCAGGTATTGCGTTTGGGGTGAAACACACACAAAGCCAAAAATTTACCTGTTTTATCAAGATCCTTTTGGGATACATCACAAGAATTGTTTCCTAATTTCATTTGGGTGTCTAATAACCCCAATCCCAACACTAGGCATATTAACTCTGTCCAATCTAAATAATTTCTAGAACCACAAAAAAGCATATCCTGATTCTATTTGGATGTATGACAACCCCTGTCCTAATATCAATACTGGACATACAAGCTCTGTCCAAACTAAATAATTTCTAGAATTTCAGTAAATACCTTTAGGTGCTAAAGGCCAGATCTGCTGCCAGTATAAATTAGCTGACCTCGACTGATGCCAGTGGTGCTGTGCAAGGTTTTATCTGCTAAGCAGCTGGTTTCTTGGAGTTGAGACCCCACAAACTAACCTTCAGTGTGATTTCAGAGAGAACATAGTCCCTGTCCATCTGTGAGTACTGACAGTCTGTGCGCGAGTTGTTCCTGTGTCATGTCAAAGGGTTAAGTAAATACAGAGGCACACTTAAGCTTGTAACCTGTGTATTTGAAGGGACCGTTCTTGAAACTACCACCAATTTCACTGGGAGCAAAATCCACAGCTTTGTGAAATTCAGTGGAAAATTGGCTTCAAGGAGCATTAACTCAGGTTCTTGGTGAATGTCTTTCTTCTTTATTAAGGGGGGGGGAAGAGCACCTTTAGATACTAAAGTCACTTTTTTTATTTTCCCTACAAGTTTGAGCTTGTCCACTACCTGGAGTATTTTACTATTTTATTTATTGCTACTGAGGCAGAACTAGATTTAGGCTTAATACTAGGCTCCAGATGGTTTTTAGAAGGTGATCACATTTACAGTCCCGAGATTTGTGCATAGCTGCCTCCCCCTCTATGCCTTACAGCTAAACCCTGCTCTCTCAGATGTGTGCTCCTGGAAATGCTTTATGGCATTTCACAGTTCCTATAAAGGAAAAGATCTTTTTCTGCAAAGCCTTTGGCATGATTTTTGTCTCCACCACGTTTCCCCCTGCCAGTGTGAGATGGCAGCGTAATTTTTCCCAGTGCCCGGGCATGCGTGCGTGTCTCGGCAGCACAGAGGGGTGATGGCCAGCTCTGCAGCCTGGTCTGACTTTGCCATGGGGTCTTTGGAGAGGTGGATTTTTTTCATCCAGTCCTCCAAGGTACAGTGGGGCCACAGTTCTCCCAAGCTGCCAATGGGGGCTGAGACACCCCGAGTATCAGGCATCGTATGATATACCCAAACACCAGCTCAGCTGGGGATTGGAAATGGGGAGTGGTACTTTTAAATCATTTGATGTGTGTTTTATCAAATGATTCTGAATTATGTGATTTTAAGATGAGACTTCTTGCTGCTCCAGGTCAGTTCAGTGTCAGAAGATCATGTGAAAATGCAAAGGACCCTCTGGTTCCCCTCCTTGGAGCCTGGAGCTCCTACATGGGTGGCTGCTGCTGCTTCTCCCACCCGCCATGGTGTGGGAGAGCCGGGGTCTGTGGCTCGATTCTGCTCTGAATGGTACTTAGCTTGGTACTGTGTGTGATAATTTTATTTTAAATGCCATAGTACGGCGGTGTGTTATTTTGTAAGAGGAGCACTGTGTTATCCAGCCCGTGGGTTTCTCTTCCCTTTTTGCTTTTTCTTTGCAAATACAAGCTATAAACCCAGCTTTTTACAGTAAATGTAATGCAGGAGTGTCAGTGAAGTGCACTAAGGCAGGATCTGCCCTTCCTATGCCGTCTCTTTGGTCCTGTAACCCATGCCACAAGGGCGTGCATATCCTATTTTTCATTAGCGACTTGAAAAAAGTATCTTGTTTTAGCAAAAAAGTATGCAGAAGCTGTTTGCTTGAAGAGAGGTTTAGGCTACCAAAACCTTACTGAGTGCGGGTACCGATGATGGAGAATAGCATGAGGAAGCACATGTTTCGTTGTTTCTTTGTACATTTGGTTCTGAGCTCACTTGTGTTAAGCTTTTCAGTTTTTGCATCTGCTGTATTATTTTGCTTTCATTTTTAAAGTGTTCTATGTACAACTAAACCCACATGAGGATGATCTGGTTTTTCCTTTTTGTTTCTTTCTAAGGCAATAAGACATCTGGCTGCTACTAGTGTGAATTATCAAGTCGCATCCTTTTAACCCTCCTCATCATTTTATTTGTAAAGTGCTCACCCGCTGAGATACCAGGGGCCATGTGCAAACAGTTTAAAACAACATTGGGAAATAAACGGCGTGGGCAAAAATGATGAGATGTTTTTTAAAGCTGAAAAGCTGTGAGCACTGAAAAAAAGCATGTTGTTGGGGAGGGGAGAGGGAGAGGTCAGATCAGTCCAGCGTAGCTGCAGAGGCTGAACCTGACCCTTCTTCTAAAAATTAAGAGTAGAGTTCAGCTCTTCAGCTGCGGGTGGTGACCCCAGCAGGCACTGGGACGTGCCTGTAAATCTTTTTAGCCAATACTATAAGAAAAGCCATATCCCTGACCGTTTGGGAGAGCGGGACCCCGGCACTGCCGGGGTGATGTTCACTGCAGGGGGAGACTAGAAAACTTTTAAAAGCTGACGTTTTCTTCTGGAGACAGCTAGTGGGGAGACCTTTGCATGAAGGCACTGGGTCCATTGGTGTTCAGGATGTACCCACGCCAGCTCTGTGTGCCGGGGCAGTCTCTCCGGAAGCTCTGCTAGAAATGAAATTGCAGTAATAAAGCCTGGCTGTCTGAGGTGTGTATGTTGCTTGTGCAAAGTCCTTGAAGGATGAGTAAGGATCGAGGCTAAACAAATGAGCTGGCTGGCTATGTTTATGCGCCACATCTGCCAAATGGCTTTTTTTTGGAAGGAGTGCTGCCAAAAAAAGCCCGAAACAACAGAATGTTGCCAAGATGTTGAACTTTCTGTCCCCACTCCAGCAAATACAGATATCAAGAAAGAAAAACTGCCGTGCTGATCGCTGCCTGTTTGTGATACTCCTGTTTTCCCTTATTCACGTGCAAGGCAGCCTGCAGGTGCCCAGATGGCAACACCAGCCCGTGGCTTCTTCGGGGCCGGTGTGGAGCTCGCCGGGGTCATGGTGCAAGAGATGAGGCCATGCGTAAGCGATGCTGTGACCCGTGCATGCCGAGAGGGGGCCGCCGGGACGGATCAAACGACGGGAAGGCCTCAGCCCCTCTGTGCTTCTTTTCAGTTCTGTTTATTGTCTTGCAACACTGTCTTGTGCTTTCGCAGTATCTCTGCAAAGAACTTTGTAGAAAATAAATCCAAGTTTTCATGGAAAATAAGAGGGTGATAAAACAAGTAACTCATCCTTGATCTGTATGATTTAAGAATTACTTAAATGCAGGAGAGTTGCCAATAGATGACAAGAAACTTCCAAATCTGTTTGAATGGCCGCGAGAACGGAGCCGTCAGTCCCTCTGTCTGGGATTAACGCAGTCTACCCTGAGCACTGCGGGAAGCAGCGGTAGCATCAGAGAGGGTAAATGATGATTCTCCTGGTGCTTTCCCATCTGACAAAGCCTTCAAAGTCTCACACCTCACCCAGGAGCATTAGGACTAATGCAGAGAGGAGGTAAACAAACTCTAGCCCTTCATGGGAGCAGTCTGCTTACATGGAAACCTGTCCCTGCGTTGGAGGGTGAAGAGCTGGGGTGGCAGGGATGTGTGTGAGCAGGACCAAGGCAGAATTCAGGGGATGGATGCTGAAAACCGTGGAGTACGTTATTAGCAGTGAGGTGGCTGCAGGTGTTGCAGAGACAGGGAGCCTTCAGGAAAGAGTAAAAAAAAATTCCTTCATGACAACTTTCCATCCTCTGGATGTTTATTCTGATGCCATACATTTTTAGTAATCCTCACTGGGACAAATTTAGTCAGGTCCTTCAGGGTTTTCTTGGGTAGAGATGAATGCAAGCACAGGCTTGAGTACTTCAAGGGCTGATGCCTACAGCAAATGAGGAATTTTGCCCAGTAACAGCTTGAGCATGAAGACGAGAAATTCAGCTTTGCTATGGTAGGTGGCAGAAGGCTCAGTGGGTAGGTCTGAAATTGAGGAAGTTAATCAACATAGCAAATGACGGACATGATTTTAAGCAGTTCTCTTCAAATGGTAATGGTGGGTTTCTGGTACTAGGAGAGATGGAGAAACCCCCTGGGGAAAGCTTGATAGGTGGATGGGGAAAGTCAGTCCTGTTTGGGGATAGACGGCTCCCCAAGAGTCTGGGGTCAGACTGCATCACCAGGGTCTGCCCTGTTGTTGTACCAAGGTGCTTTGCTCATATTTCTGTGTTATTACATCAAATGAACTATTTGATTACAAAGTGTTGATTGAAGAGTAACAGCCGTGACAGCAAAACGTGGCTGAAAGAAAGAAAGAATCCCAGAATGGAAACCAGGCAGCCCAGTGCCATGTAAAACCAGTGCATCTGGTATTCCCACAGATGCAGTGCTGTAGATATTTTATAAGTATATTAAAATGATTTTAGCCAGGAGGGCAAGAGGGGAAAGGCTATACAATAACATATGAATCACTTGCACTGATTGAAAATCAAATGAGCAATTTTCAGCCACAAAAATCAAGTGAGAGGACAAAGCAAATGAGACCTACAAGGCAGGCTAATAATCAAGATAAGTGCTAGAGATAAAAAAAGTCTAGCAGAGCATTATTATGTACTGTGCAGTGTTTGTTGGGAGATTTCCGATATGCCATAAGAATTTGCCGATGGTACTGTGTAGATTGAGTCAGGGTTCTTAAATAGTTGTGCTGAGCTTATTGTCAACATTTTTCTTCAAGATGTTACAAAAAAAGTGCAAAAAATACTTCTGATGTTTTCCTTCAGGTATAAAGCAGCATAACTATGGGGATAAAAACAAAACGAATTTTTTGGGTTTTTTTCTGTTTTGTCTTTATTAACATAATTCCATAATGTGGCTCAAAGTGTTTTAAAGGAGCAATTAATGATTCATTTATTTTTTACACAAATATTTGTCTGATGCTTTCCTATTCTAGAGAGCTTTTGGAAAACAAAACCAGTTTGAACTTGAGAGGAAAGAAGTTTAAAATATTTTAAACAAATTAGCTTGTGCTAGGACCTTGACTACCATACTCTCTCGGAATTTTAAATGAAATTGTTTGAATAAAGTATATGAGGTCCTTTTTTAAAATGGAGGGAAAAAACCAACCTCTGAAGCAAACCAGAGAAAAAGAAGATAATAGCGCTTGGAAAGCAACCTCTTGGCAAAGAGGAACAAGAGCAGTGGAATAATTTAATTGCTCATCAGCTAATTATACGGTATTATAATGTTAATGTGTCTTCATCATGACAATGTAATAGGTATAGATTGAAGCATATGAAAAAGAAAGTGTTGATGCAGTAATTATAACTAAGAGCAGAGCTGTTAGAGTAATTATAACGCTTCATCAGGTAATTAACGTATTGTTCAACTTGAGACAGAGAACAAAGAGTGAAGAAGTTAAATATTGGAGGACATGCCTTCCCCGCTCCAGGGCTGTCTTCCTGCATTTGCTGCAGAAGGTGATACTCTGTATTGATACTGTTATTTTCTTATTTCCTTGTACATATTTTATTGAGTGGGGGAAAGTTGTTGGGGTGCGTGCAGCAAAATAGACCGGCAGTGTGGCAATTGTTATTTTAAGCCATTTGTCCTGAAGACCCGCCTTGATCCTCCTTGCTGTGGAGGCAATCAATTTGCGGATGGGTATCTGGGACTAAAGGGCAGCAGATGCTGCTGCAAATTAACCTCTGATCAAAGACACCTATTCAGCACAGGCAGAACAGATTCACAGGAGAAGTGCTGGGGTGAAACCGCTGCCCAAAGTGCACTTGAGTTTCTCCTGTCTCTCTGCGTGCCTGCTTTTGGGGTACTGGGGGATGCTGGCGGCATCCCTGCAGCAGCACAAATGGGGATGCAGAGCTGGTGCCATGCACATCTGCTGCCCCTGTGCCCGCATCTCGCTCCTGCTGCCCCCAAAGCCCTGGGGAAAAGTGGCACTAGCTTGGCTCTTGCTATGAAGCTCGCGGGCTGGGAATTTTGCTTAATCTGATCAAATCTGCCCCATGCCCAGCAGCCTGGTCTCCATGGGGGAAGGTGTTGAGGTGCCACCTGGCACACCCCCCATCTGCAGCCAACAGCATAACTCACCATGACCCACAAGCTGCGGCTGCAGTCGGCGGGGAACTGCTGCCATACACCTGAAGGACTATTGGTGGTTTCATATCAATGTGCCCTGAAGAGGGATGTGAGATCTATCCTGCCTGTGCAATTTGACTTACACTGTAGTAAAAAGCTGCTCGGGATTAAGGAGCAGTGCTTTGAGGGGGATTGATGAATCTGAGTTTGATTTTTCAGCTGCTGGTGAAACAGACCAAGTGTTGGTTTCGGCTTTATACAAAACTAATAAAGAAGCCCTTGTATCATGGGTAGCAAGTTATGGCAATATAAACATTACTTGTAAATATTCAGCTTTGTTTCTATTTCCCCTCCAAAACAATAGAGTAGGAGTTTCTCCCTGTCTCCCGCATCCCAAAGGAGTGCTTTAAGTTACTAGACCAGTGCTGTAAATGTGTGGGTGCACTTAACCACAAACACATACTTACACATGTGCCTATACTAACCTTGTAAGATCTTCTTCCCGTCTCGATGTGCAAATGTTGACACATCAAAAATTTTTGTCAAGGTATCTCCCAGTCAAATCTAAGCCTAAAAACCTTGGCACGTGGGGAGAGAGAGAGCTGGCTAATAGCACAGGGCAGGATTGTCCCCTGTCCTTGGTCCATCAGGACACCCTCAGCACCGACGCCTTCTGCAAGACTGCAATCTGCACGCCTCCCTGGAGAGCTAATGATGTTGTTGACAGCATTTTTTTTATTTTTGGCTTAACTTACCTCCTTCACCTCAGGATAGTTTTCTGCTGAAAATCAAACCACCTCACACAGATTGTCATCAACAGCACAATTTCTGATGAAATGAGGGCAACAGTGGGACTGGTTTGGTCAGTTCATTTAGTGATGTTCTGATTTGCAGTTCAGTTTTATGCCTAATTGCATTTTATTTAAGTGCTGCATCCTTTTGCAGGATTTACAGGCATAATGCTGTAGTATTATACCCAGCTAAAGTACTCAGTGTTTGGTCAGTGAGAAACGAATGAAATGTTAAAATGTTCTTTTAAGGCAAATAAAGTCATGCAGCAGAAAGGAGGGTGTTGTGCTTCTGGTGAAAGATGTGGAAATAGATACTGTATGGTAACAGAAGGGTGGGATCAGTGTAAGCAGGTGAGATTTGGATGAGCTGAGCTGCGAGGAGCTTGCCTGCAAAGATGACCAGTGCAGTGCACTTGCTGGCTGCAAGCCAGGAACCTATTTAGGTGAGTTGAAGCCACTTAAGTGTAGTAAAGAGGGGGCTGGGAGGAAATAAGATTGCTGGTGGGGAGGGAAGAAACACAAAAGAGTAAAAAGCAGTATGATGGCTAAAAGCACACCGTTAGGTAAGGGTGAACAGACTGAGTTTAGCTTAAAAAAAAGGTGTCTGAGTATCAAGAGGGCAGAGGCTTTGGAGCAACCTTCTGGTCATAATGGCGAGTGGAGTTTCAGGTTGGAGGATGTTAAATTTATAAGGGAGATTAAACACTAGAATGCCAGCAAGAGGAGGCTACTGCAGGTCTTGCATTCAAGGGACCTTGTTCCCTCTTGATCCACAACAACCCAAATGCGCCCTGCAGACAATGTTGGGGTTTTTTGATGGGGCTCGAGGGAGGAGCTGCAGCTCTTGCAGCTTGCAATGGTTGTGCATTGGGATGTGTGGGTGTGTTAAGCTGACTCTGACTTGGGAGAGAAGTAAATAAATGTGCTTGAAGTCTCTTGTATCTCCATCTGAAATGCCATCGTTTAGAACCTCGATTCATTATTGTTTAATAACATGGTGTATACTAAGTTGACAAATTAGCAGCATGCTGCATTTCAGTGAATATATACTAACCTAGCACAGCGTGCTTTCTGATTGAGCATTTCAGCATGGCTGAGTAGAATTTCAGTTACTCTTAAAAATGAATGAAAGTCAGACACCTACGTCTTTTGCATATCTGTGAAAAAATTAGCCTTAAAAGACAGTTAAAATGACACATCCTATATGCAACAAATTATAGGCAAAATGGAATAAAGCTATTGCATCAATAAAAAGGATTTTAATACACTTTAATATTTTTCTAGAATGTATTTGCCTCGGTCTACAGAAAAAAAAAAAAATTTATTGAGCAGAATGATGTATTCTTTTGGTTGGCCCCTTCCTGTTATATGTCAGAAGTTTTGGAATTTTGTTCCCTGACAAAAAAGTGCATTTCTCTGTCTTGTAAGGATTTAATTGTATTTCTGTGATTGCCTCTGTTGCAGGCATAGGAGATGTGTTACTTTAACAAGTCAGTCTGTTTAGGTTTCCATGTGTAATATGAATTGCACTCTAGAAAAGTTCCTTTAAGTGAAACAGGAAAGCTTAGTCTGTGAGCATGCAGTAATGATGGATGGCCATGGGGTATCACCTCCTGTATGGACCGTTCCTGTATGAAGCTGGATTAAATCTGCTGGATTGTGGCTGACACTGTGCAAATAGCTCAGGACTAACCCAGTACAATGTTTCCAAGCGGGGGAATCCAGTTCTCTGATCTGGATGGGGCTCCTCAAGATCTGCCACTGCTCATCTCAACTTGAGGATCTGCTCTTAGTCTGGGGGTCCCAAAATCCTAACGGGGTCAAGCTGGCTGCCACATTGCAACTGCTTCAGCTGATACGAGCATTCCTGTTAATCCACCCAGAGTCGTTTCTCAAAGCTTGAATGGATTCTTTCTGGAGAGTTCAACTTGTTTGTTCTTAAAACATTCATCATTCATTTCTTTACCTCTGCATTTCTGGTTTCGGGCCAAACCTAGCAACTGAAATGTGGAAACTGATAATAGGAGAGGTCGTTTGTAGGCTATTCCCTGCAGGAAAGAGCAGGCGCAGCAGAGGAAAGGTGGTTCTCGAGGGGCTGCCGGCCCAGCGGAGCAGAGCCCACGGGGTTGGACCGGGCAGGAACCCATGGGTCTGCCGTCAGCTGCTGTCATTGGTGAATCCTGTCCTGCAGGCAAAGCTCCTGATTGCGGGTGCAGCTCTGTGCCCCAGGCCTGGAGGGATTGTATATACACCTTTAAAAGATTTGCTGTTATACCTGAGAATACTCTTGTTGTCCTTTGAGCTGTGGAATCCTTACTGAAATCCTTTCCTAAATGCTTGAATTTAATGGTACCTTATAGTGGCAAGAACCACAGCTAACTAGGCGTTGGAGTTTTTATATTTTTTATGTCCATTTATCAAGTTTAGATTTGGTGGCTTTCACATCTTTTTGGTGCCGGTTATGCATTTGCAGGGAGGCTGAACAGAATTCTGCAATCCATCTCCTTCCCACTACTTAGTCATGGGATTATTTTTATCATTTCTCCTCTTCCTTTCCACAGTCACCCTTTTATTATGGCTTTTCTTATTTTGGCTTTGTCCTTTCTAGTCATGAACATGATGTCCCACATGGACCCAGACTGCTAATACACAGTGTGTTACAGTATCTCTCTGGTAGTCGCTCTCCATTTAATCCTCCTAATATTTTACATTCTTTTCTGATTGCTAGCTTATTTAAATCTGCGGTTATACCTTTCATAATAGACAGACTGACCTGTTCAGAAGTGCTTGATTGCCATTTGCAAAAGGGAATTAAAACCCCAGGTCAGATATTGAGGTGGATATGAAGTCGTGCCCGCCTCCTCTGTTTGTAACCTCGCTGCTTGCGCTGTGTATGCACTTGCCTGCTGTACTGTCGTCCCAACTCCACCCCTGATGCCTTGCAAGGCAGCCTGGGCTGTGGGGTATTATAGGTCCTGCAAACTTCCAGGACTTCACATGGAGTCGTACTAAAAATCTTTGGGGGTTTTGCCTGTCATGGCTGCATTCACAGAGATTTTCTTTGCAGGTAATGACAGTCAAAACATTTTCTTTTTCCCAGTACTGCTGCATTCCAGCCATTTTTCCTCCCCATTGATCCATACATGGAATTTAAAAGCTCAGCCAGGGAGTTTTTGTGTTGAGGCAGAAATACAAATACATCGGTGGGCTTTATTTCCTTCTCTAAAAGAGCATTCATTCTGCTATTGACACTAAAGCCAGGCTGAGACTATGCCTTGCTGAATTAAAAACTAAAAAGCAATTAGAGGAGCCCCTTTGGAAAATGTCATCCAGCACAACCATGGCCTAATATTTGTGTGCTCCTCCTCAGCACCATACACCTTTTTAATTTCTTCTCTTTTCTTGCAAGTCATCCATTCAAATTGCCTGGGAGTGGAAAACAGAGTTATTGACTGTCTTTTCATGAGCTGTCATGAAGCAGTAAATAGAAGCAAAAGACAAATGCAGGCACATCCAGTGAAAGAAAAATCATAATTAATATTTCAGTAGAATAAAGTGCCTCTATAAGGACAAGAGTGGAAATAAAAGAAGAAAGAGATATTAGCTTGACGTATATCAAGGTTCTAGCTATATTATATATATATTCACATAAATCTATACTGCAGTTCTGCCTGGTACGCATATTCGACTAATAGGGAGCATAAAGGCAGTATGGAAATGAAGCCTTTGAATGAGTTCTTAAAGAGTTTCCATCAATTGTCAGAGATGGGGCTGTCTTGGATGTCAGAGTTGCAGGAGTCATGGAGTTGCATTTCCTCCTGGTGGGGACACTCTAAAACACTTTAAAACTGAGCATTTAATGTAATGCTTTAAAAATGTTATGAATGCAATGTATTAAATATAAATATATATCACAAGGCAATAGGTAGCTCTGGTCATCTTATAATGGGTTGTTCTTTGCAAAAAAGGGTTGGGCATTTATATCAATAACAAAAGTATCCGCATTTGTGGTAGGCTAAGCTGAAGAAGAGATGTCAGCCTTGAGCACACAGGTTAAAGTAAGTATTTCCCTCAGAGGCACCAGGATAGCTGGGCCTGTTTCAGACGGGGGAGTGCATAGAGGCTCCAGAATATCAATACATGACATCCCTCACCCCTTCCTCCTGCTGCAACACTGCCCTGCGTGGTTGCCCATCTGGATTTTGGATGTTGACGCTGCTGGCAGACATTGTTCCGTACAGGATGTGCAGTGCCAATCCTTTACATGGGGCAGTCTTTGCCCAGGATGCTGTCTCCATAGAAGGGCAGATCATCCTGTCCTGTACAACTCAGACTTGCTGTGCTTGATCCCACTGACCAAGAAGGAGTATTTCAGAGATCCTCGCTGTAGAAGTCACCATGGTAGCCCACAGTCAGATGTTGACATGTTTCTCACAGTATTTATGGAAAGCAGTATCCTGGAAGCTGCAGATTCCCATGTAGAGCCTGAGGTCTGGAGGGTGAGGGGGAGGCACAGGGTAAATTCAAAAGCTGAAACATCTGCCCTCTAATTTATGTAGATTATTTGAAAGTGTAGGCATGAGGCCAAGAGCAGATAAGCTGCTCAGGCAGTATCCAATAAGCTACAGCTATTGTGTGACTACTACTAATTGTGGGTTTTTTTACAAGATACATGTCTTGCACAAATACAATTACTGTATTTTACAGCAGTCAGTGCAAATCACACATTTCCGTATTGCATACCAACTTGGTATCTGATTAGCGCCAAATTCATTTTGTGTTAATAAGCCTAAGGCAAAATTAGCTTGATACAGTATCATTTATCAGTATTTGGACATGAAAAACAAGTTGTTTGGTTTTGTTTTACTTAGGTTTACCCTAGTACAATAAACAAGTTAATCCAGAGTGTTAACCTGAAAGATTTTTCTATCTAGGAAAGATGGCCTATGTTGTCAGGGAGGCTGGAGGTGTGGATGTTGACATTACAAGGAGATGTGATGGTCACAAACTTACACCTCTAAGCTTACAAGAAAGAGTTCAGATGGGAATAATACAAGAATATCAATAGAATATTTCTTCGGAGTCCAAGAAACATCTCAAGCCCATGTTACAACTCAATAATACCTTTCTGAGTGCCAACAGTAGTTGCCTTTGGTGGTGTGTGGGCTTAGGGGCTTAAAGCTTAACGTGATTTAGAAAATATTGTCAAAGTGTATCCCACAACACAAAGATGCTGCAAGGAATACTTTCCTGCTTCTGAGACCAGCCAAATACTGCCTTCAATTATACCTGTAAAATCCCATTGATGTAAGGCATCATTGTTTTGTTTTGCAAAGTCAACTGTTCTCAGCAGGACTAGCCATAGCTGGACTTGTGTCACTAATACCGTGTGAAACGGTTTTAAAAAGGGTAATATTAATCCCTTTAGTGGCAATTTTCATATGGAAATCAGTTAGGAGCACACATATCCCTTGGCTGTTTGTGAAACCTCAAGGCACTGAAGCACTCCCTTGAGGTTATTTTTCATTTTCTCTTTGAGCTGCCCCTCCTGTCGCTTCCTGGTTAACTGCTGTGCCAAGACTGATATTTTCCCTAAATCCAGTGGAGGGTAAATGCATCTTACTTGAGCTGAGTCTTTGTTTGGCTTTCAGGAGCTTGAAGAACAAACTTTTCATTGTGCATCTCTATTTATGTGTGCATTTAATTGAAGATACTGCACTGTTACTCCCATATAAACTGTAAAGTGGCCCAAATGATTTTTTTCCTGTGTAAATGAGTACACTGCTCTGTTTTAGTAGGTATCTGCTGATTTACACTAGCTGAGGACTCAGCCTGGACCTCCTTCCAGTCAGATGGGTGTGAGACTGCCTGCAGGACCTCGATTGTCAGTAAAAAGCCGATGTTAGCAATTTTCATCAGGCAGCATGGAAATTAATTAGCCCAATTTTATGGAAATTAGCTCATTATAAATAATTTTAGCTGGCCCATTCACAAAGCACTTTTCACATTAGGAAAAAAAAAAAAGAAGGAAAAAGCAAAGCTCTGTGAATTGGATACCAAAAAAACCTCTTTCTCTCCTCTTTCTAAAAACAAATGCATTTCAGCAGCTGTGCCATTTGCAGGGGAGGGGCGGCACCCACAGATTGAGCCTCTAGACTTCACTTTCCCACTCAGCGCCTAAAAGAGCAACAGTGAGTGATTTGTTCGGCTGGGTATTGTTTGGGGCTGCAGGTGTCCTTGCACAGCCTGAGGTTGCACATTCTGCTGTTGCTACCTTTGGCCTTGGCCGTGGGAGGAGGAGGTGTGGAGAGTAGAGATGGGCATCTCCAGAGGCATCTCTCTGGGGACAATGGTCCTGTGGCTAATAAGAAATAAAATAGTTCAGACACAAATACGTAATGACAGGGGTGAGAGCGGGTCTGTGTGCTGGAGGAGCTCTGCCGTCTCCTCTCCCTTAGACTTTCTAGACTGTAAGGTCTTGCATTGAAGAGCGGGAAGGGTACATGAGCGCTGAGGGGTCTCATGTGTTCTGGTGTCTATCACAGCCCCAGAAGGTCCCGTGTATCTGCTGGGCATTGTGAGATCTCCAGACAGTCCAGGTCAGACAATCCTGAGGCTGCTGTGTTTTGATGCTGATCTTTTCTAAGGATTTTTTGGTTCTGAAAAGGATCTAGCACAACCTCTATCTCCCGTTTCAGTTTTTGCCCCCTTCAGTGCTTTTGCCAAAGGGGGTTTTAATATAATCTGTCTTCAGACTAGTCATGAAATACACAGGTCATGCAAGGGAAGAAACACTTTCATCTGATGCTCGATCTCAGCGTTGTCGCTTCTTTTGGGAGTTTTCAGGATTTACTGACCTTCAGGGTGTCTAGAAATTTGCCTGGGGCTCATCATTTTCCTCTTGACTTAGAGAGCATTTCTGTCCACCAGCCAATTTTCTTCCAGCCTGGACTGAGTGTCCAGTTGAAAAATGTTTTTTCCTTCTGAAAGTGTTATCTCTCAGCCCCAATTTCATTCTTTTCTCAGATCTCTATGTTTTTTTGATTCTTATCTTCTCTCCCTTTGGCAAATGCCATTCTTGAAACCCCTGGAAAGAACCTGGGGAAAAGAAAAAAACCGCTCATTTTATTTAGGATGTGATGCGTCCTGTGTTTCCAGTGAGCCAAATGTGCTCAGGTGCTGTAGTTCGTCAGTCACCCACACCTCCATTCATGTACATAGCCAGTCTATAGGAATGGATCAGAGCATAGGGAGTTTATTCCCTTTCACTTTTTGTATATCTCTTTGTCTGGGTCTTTCCCCCAGCAATAATTAGTGCCTAACTGGAGCACCTGCGGGATTTTCTTAACTTGCAGCCCCCTTATTAGGTGTCTGATATTGCTTGATTCATAGATGGGTGACTGACGCTCAAGACAGATGAAAGAGCAGAGCACCCCGAAAGGCTCTTGGGCCAGTGGAAATCAGGGTGCAGGAGAGGGGCCACCTGCCTGAATGAGGAATGTGGGCAGTTTGCAGGGGGGACCTGCGGGCATCAGGAGAGGATGAAAGATTTTGCTGTATTTTAATCTCTCCCACCTCTACCACTCCTGCCCCAAATATTTACAAAAATCTTTTGAAAAATTGCTGTCTATTTTGCAACAAGGATTCATTAGCATGCCACTCAAGCTGATGGGAGAAAGGAAAAGGTGTGGGAGGTCTGGATAAATATGCTCTGTGAAAATTTTATGGAGGGGCCTATTAGTAATCAATTCTGCTACAATGAGGCAGCGTATTTGAGAAAACTAGTGCCAGAGTCCAGGCAGTTCTGGCTGGGCAGCTTTGAACACCTCTGGCTTCTTTCTCTACCAAGAGAAACCGTTGGTGCATGCTCACAAGCACGTGACAATGCTCATGAGCGTGTGACAACGCACAAGAAGCAGTCACTGCTATAACATGTATTTTCTAAAAACAGCCATTTAGAAGGAATTATGCCACAGAAGATGCTAGTTTGTTTTAAAACGTGAACTTTAAATAAATTGAAGCCAAAGGAATGTTTTGGAGGTGAGAAAAATCTTTCTGGCAAGTGACAAGATAAGAATTATTACTCCTCCACAATTTGCTTAAGCAGCTACTATAAACAGCTACTAATCAGACTCCCTTGGTGTTTAGAGATATCTGTGGATTGATTTTAATTAGATTGGCACCTCTTTTTTAATTCTATAATGTTTGTTTGCTTATAAGTTAGAGTATTTGGGTGCTGTGAAGCTGTTTGTTTAACTTCTTCAGTTAAATTCAAATTAGTAGGCCCTTAGGCATGTTGTTCTCTCTGCTAGTGGGTTTTGCAAGAAATAGAATGTGGGCTGATTTTTTTGACACCCCAACTGCAATTTTTTTGAAGCATCTTTGGCACCTCCACTGAATTTACCAATGTTACCCAATGAAACGCAGGAAAAGACGCAGACACAAAGAAATGTCGATGTTTGGGTGTCTTACAAGGTAATTTTTTTGGTGGTTATTTCAGAGCAACAGGTTTATGGTAGAATAAAAATCAAAGGCTGGAAAAAATACCTGGGAGATGTTTTGGACCCAGTAATCCCCAGCCCAGAGTTTTATCTGGAGCACCACCCCAGTTCAGCTTTCTGTGAGCACCCATCTGCTGCTGGAGCCACCTCGGATGGGCTGTAGACCTTAGCAAGCAATTTCAGTCTGTTTCATTCCAGACTGAGGAAGGGTTTAGATCTGTGTCAGCAGTGAAGTTGCTGAACCCACATGAACTGAATTGAGTCTTTTAAGGTTGGAAATCGGTTTTTGCTTTCCCTTCTTTCTTTAGCTTGAAATTGTTTCTCTGCAATAATAGCTGATTATCTCTAATCTGCACCTTTTCTATTATGATTTTTGTTGATTTACCTTGATTTGAGTTTGGTTTTTGGGGTTATTATGGATTTTAGCCTACTTCCCACAGGTGGTCAGAGCTCTTCATATGCTGAACCTATTTCTGTCTGATTATCTGAGGGTGCCCCGATGTGATCCTGATGAAAAGTAGGTAGGGGGCTTGTAAACTGAAAGATGAACTTTAAAACAAACCCCCCAAAATGGAGAGTGTTCTCCATGAGAAGAATATTAGGTGGTTAAAAGACATTTGTGCTGTACTGACTTTATAAATTTGGGCTTAGGAAATGAGATGGGGCATGTTTTATCACTGATGTAATCACGCTCTGCATAATTGCATCTGCAGCATCCTACGTGCAACCAGGCTGAATTTGTTTAAGCCAACCAAAAAATTAACTTTGGAGTAAAGGCTGGATCAGAGAGAAAGTGGCTACTGATTTGCAGTGTAGCAGTTGGTAACACAGCAGTATCTGTGAAGGAGCCCTAATTTTCTTGGGCCCTGAGCAGAGGCCACACAAGGCGCAGCACAGGAGAGGGGTGACAAGGGGCTGCCAAATCAAAGGGGGGCCATCTGCCAGGACACGCAGGGGTCTAAGTCTCACCTCAGGGCTAGTGTGTGGTTAGGGTTAAGTTTCCAAAAAGACCTGCAATGGAAGCTTTGCTCAGGATGGGCTGCCAAAGGGCAAGAGAGGGCTGCTACTAGAAATCCCCCACAAGCACCATAAATCTCCAGTTAGGGTTAGGCGGGGGCAAAGCTGACATTGGGGATGGTGGGCTCCATCCCAACCAACACTGCATAACCAACTCTCTGGCTCTTTCTGGTGTTTATTTGCCTCCAGCTCAAAGCACCAACAGAGCACATATGCTGGAACCAAGCCCGGCACTATGGAGTTATCAATGTTTTTCTCCTAGCACCTTTGTGCAGTTATTTTAAATCTTCTTTGGGTTTCAGTCTTTCATCTGGCATTTCTGCCTTTCATCCTAGAGCATCTCATCTTTTCTTGCTCTCAAATCTGATGACAAAAACAAACCAAACTTTCTCTTGCTGCAACAAGTATTTAATTCAAAGGCTATCTAAAGATCAAGAGAAGAAATTTCACTTTTTTCTGAACTAGTTGATCCAAACAGCCAAAGAAGGCTCAGGAGGTTTTTGTTTGTTTGTTTGTTTTTAATTTTTATTATAAGCAGTGAGATAATTCTCTTTGGGTAGGAGAATTTGGATTCTTAAATTTGAAAGAAAGCATAAAATAATACCTTTGGTCTGTAAGTATTTGTACAGTATTTGTATGATGATACAGTCCAAAGAAGCCTCACCTGAGTATTGTTACAGGAAACTTCTTTTTGGAAGGGAGAGTTCTGCTCTGCAGTATTTCTGTATAAATAGTCCAGGGAGTCGGAGAGGTTGGGGAATAGTGAGAGAAAGGCCTGAGGTGTGCAGAAGACCTTGCAGGGGACGTCTGAATGTCCAGGCTGGTCCTCTGCTGGCCACACCAAATGGTCCTTGGTCTAGGAGTCGTGAACTTGCAGAATGGGGGAAAAGAAGGGGTTTATTTTATTCCTTTTTTTTTTTTATTATAGGTGAGTGTGTGTATGTGAGTGGTAGGAGGAAAGGTCAGCAAAAACTGTGAGAGGACTGACTGAATACTGCATGGATAGGGTCAGCGTGGGGTTGGCAGCACTATGGTTGCAAATGGATAGTGTGATGGACACAGCCATCGTTAGGGTTAGGATGGACAGGTACATCTCCACCGAGGTACACTGGTGGGTGCCTGGCTTAAAATGTCGACATTTTAACCAACAGAAGTGGTGGTGTTTATGGTTTGTGTATTACGTGCGAAGCAGCAGCTAAGCCCCCTGTCACGGGGGTGCTGCTTTTCCAGATGCCTTTGCCTCCACTTTCTTCTTTCCAGTGGCAGATTTGATTGCACGTCCCTCTGCAACCTTTGCACTGAGCTGCTGACTTGGTATTAGCATGAAAATCCACTGCACTATCCCCCCTTAAAAAATTTGCGTATGATGCCCACCGGCTTTAATACTAACAGTACTTATCTCTCCAGCGAAGGCAAGCCCACAGCCAGGATCCAAGCCATTTACCTTTTGTTTCGTGTGGGCTGAGCTCTCAAAACGTGTTCACGTTAGCCGTTGGCTTCTAACTAGACACACAAAATCCTGCAGAGAGTCATGGTGCCTCGCTCCTGTAAACTGCAGCTCATGACTTCAGCGATGTCTGAGCCTTTTGCTTTGTGAAATCCCTGTTGCAGAGTTTCCGTGCGTTTCTATAGCTGAGTTGGAGGTGAGTCCCTTGCCTTGACACAAGCAATACCTGTGCTTCCTGACATACAGGCTAAACTGATTATTCAGCAGCCATCAGTAAAAAATGAGGAAAAGAGGGGTCTTACAGCAGCTGTATTGAGTGATGGTTAACAGCAGAGTGGGCTAGCAGGTGTACCTGGGTGTGGGACACATATACTCCCTCCCACATGAGGAGATTACCTTAAAGGCTGTTGTAATAGTCTGACTTAAACCTCTAAATGCAATTAAATCCTGAGTTAAGCCTGAAAAATTTGACCTGACATTCTGCCTTTGACTCATCCATTTTTGTGTTTCTGTATTACAGCGAATACGCTGTAACAGATCACACACTCCAAAGAGTCCACTGAAATAGCCAGGGTAAATTAGGGACAGCACATCAGGCTGGATTTTCAGTCTTAACCATCAATTTCATTTTTGTAATGTGCGCTAATGTCTGACAGCTGAATATGTATTTAATGAGATTTCAAAAACAACAGAGTTTTGATCTGTTAGAACAACATGCCATGTGAGAAGGTGGCTGTGCTGATGCATAGCTGAATGCTTTAGGAAAATTAACTCACTTGAATGCTAAATAAGGCTGAAAACCAACTTATTAGTGGGAGAGATGCGTCTGCTCTGTCCCAAAGCGTTGCCTCTGCTGGAAGGGGGACCTCAGCCTTTTTTAAAGGCTCAGAAATGTTTAATTAACCTCATTCTTCCCATTATTTTTCTCTTTATTATGCTATGTAACCTGCCAGTCCTTCCATCCAGATGTCCTTCAGATGCTGCCTCCCACCTGTTTGGTGGGAGAAGGGGTCTTGATGGAAGCCCAGAAACCTGCAAGCTGGCCTTAATTCCGATCTCCCTTTAACCTTCGCCACCGGCAGAGCAAGTCCCTCAGCACAGGGAAGCGTGAGTGCATCCTCCCCAGCTGATGGTGATATTCAGGTTCATCCTTGAGCTTTCCTTCTGCTTCCCACACGAGATGCTGCATCTTGTGGTTTTCTGATGTCTTTGAGTTTGGCTGTCGGTTGCCCAAGGGAGGGACTTTGTCTTTGGGTTGATGTTGCTCCCAGCTGCTAGTCCAGTGCAGGTAATAAATAGCATCCAGGAGAAATATGGCATACAGCAATAGGCTGAAGTGGAGGGTTGTTTTTTTTTTTTTATCTGCACCTGTCAAAAATACCACGTATAGTAAAAAGTATCAGGAGTACCAGAAACATATCAAAGATTGCTTGTGAAGAGCTTCTGCTGCAGCCCATCAGACACAAGAGGCCAGGGTAATTCAGGCACGCACCTAAACACAGGGGTTTCTCTGAACTTTGAACCTCTCTGTGGCTTACCTTTTATTCATGTGAATCAGCCAACATCAGGTTTCAGTAGAGTAAACTCATCCCTGGCATAACAGCAGTAGCTTATAGCTGTTTCTTTAAAGCTATCGTTAGCCCTGTATGCTGGAGATTTGCAATTATTTTCAAAATCTGGAAGGATCCTAATTATTAGAATCCTCCTGTGTGGAAAAGCATGATAAAGTTGGCTATACAGAAGCTGAAGCGCAGCGCCTGGTCTGTCAGTTTCAATAAATATTTAGAGGTGCTGGAATAAAGGAGAGTGCAGAGCGAAGTGATGTGCTGTTACTCCATCCCATTTCATGGTTACGATAAGGGCTGCTGCGGCACGTGGCCGTAGTCCAGGCTACTTTCACCAGTTAAAATGTGGTAGCATTGGAGCCATCCAGGGGAATTTCTCTATTAATTTCCATTGTGCCTTTAGATATCTTTTCCTTTTCCATGCCTATGCCTGTGACCGAGCCAGTTTAAATCCATTTAGCTTCAGTGACAAGCTGGTACCTAGACAGACACCTGCATCCAGCCTGTTGCAATTTTTTTAAGCACCAGCAGCCAATATTTTTTTTTGGGAAAACAGTTGATAGAAGCAATGACAAGCTATGAGCTACCAGAATCGCGCAGCAGTAATTGCAAGCAAATGGTAAATCGTATTGCCCTTCACCTGAAACACGGCCATCTTGGATAACTCCTTGTATTTCTCCTCTCTGACTGCGTATCTTTATTCATTCTGCAAAGGCTGCAAGCGAGATCTGAGCTATTGCGCGTGCGGGTTGAGGAGGACTGTGAGCAGCCGCTTGCCAAATGGCTACCCCAGCACCTACAGACAAGTGTGATAAGTGGGATTTCTCTTGCTTTATAAAATGTTCCTTTGTCAGAGTTGTGTCTCACAAAACAGTATAAAACAAGAACCTAGTAATTGCAGAGAAGGTGTAATTTAAAAGCTCGTGTTTTCCAAAGGCAGGAGAGTAGGGCTGTGCAGGAAGATAAACAGTGAGAAAACATTGTGGCTGTGTCATGTAACGAGATGATCATCTTTTTCTTTCAAGCACTTAACTTTTGTCATTTCCTGGGTGGGTACGAAATATTTACCAAAAGCAATAAATTTGATCATTTTCTTAGATCCTGTGAGCGGCCAGCAAGTAATCACAAAAAAGGGTCAATTAAAGGCTCAGGGTGTCAGATGGAGCGAGTGCAAGGTCTCTGTTTATAGAGGATGCACTTTGATGCTGGACAGCTGGGAAAAAATATCGCAGTGTTTCATAGCGCAGGCAGCACTTTCCAATCCTGATTTTTTTTATTTGATGCAAAATGTTTTCCATGGTCCTCAGCTAAAGAGTAGGGAAAAGCTTTCAAACTTTTCCCAGCTACAGGTCTGCCAGAAGCAGCTGGTGGAGTAGAAGGCAACATGATCAACTGCAGTGTGGCTCAGCATCTCCAAAATAGCTCAGTTCATGTACTTCAAGCTGATCAAGTGATCTTGATTTTAATGACCAAGATAAAAATAAGGACTGTCCACCTGGTTGATTTTTTTTTCCTCCAGATGTTTTCAATGAAACTTTTTTAAAACAAAACAAAGGTTCTTATAAAACCCCCTTTTGGTTCAGATTTTGGTTTTGTTAAGAAAACATTTCATTTCACTTTTCCTTGAAGGTCTTTGTGATTTATAGCTTTGTGTGTTGTTTCTAAAAACTGGCATTTCTTGGCCAGATGTGTTTCTGGCAGCGTGTCTGTTTTTCTCCGGTTGAATATTGCTCTTACCCTTTTTAAACCTCATCCAGTCAATCACTGACGTTTGCCAGGGTATGTTGCATTTTGAAAGTAAAATAAATGACTGTTTTTTGTTGCTTTTTCAGGAAATTACTCCAAACAAAGTGTATTTCTCTTAGGTTCTCCAGTTGCACTTTTTTCCAGAGAGTATCCTGTGAACAGGCAAGCATGTAGGTGAGAAGAATTAGTGAGTCAGGTTTTGTTAGAAAGAACCTTGAATCAGACTTCAGAAATGAAACTTTCTGCAGATGCTGAGATGTTTAACTCTTCCTTCTTGCTGTTTTCTTGTCAAAAGTGGAGGGGGGGCATGGGGAGAGAAAACAGCCTTCATTTGAAAAAAGGAGTTTTCTGTTATTTTTAACAGGAGCATCCTCCATGTTTCCTGGTTAGGAAAACATGGAGCTGGACGCCATGTAGATGATGGCTGCCCCAAGCAGCACCTGCACCGTGGAGGGGGCAAGGTTTTGGCTCCTAGCACAGCCACTCTAAAAGCACAGTGCAGAGAGATGCGGGGCAATTTTTTCACACAGTGGGGTGTGGGACTTTCCACGATTCCTTCTGAAATTACAATGTTAGATATTGTAATTCCCTGAAAGACGGCAGGCTAGCAAGAGACAGGTATCTCAGCTATTACCTTGGCACAAAGTCACACCACCTGAACTCAAGCCTGCCTTCCTACATATAAAAAAAGTATCTGTGTGAGGATTTAATATGCTTTAACTTAATTTTATAGACCGTGTTTTCTTATGCAAGCATTCGTGGTAGAAAAATAGATGCTGACAGTATAGTTATCTCTTTACCAGATCCATAGAAAACTCTCTGTTACGGCGTTTAGGAATAGGTTAGAAATTTGTCCGCTGAAGATAGGGGCACTGAAGAAGTCTCCAAAGAGTCTTTCTTTGAAGTCTCTGCCCCTGTAGGTATGACAAGATCTCTGAACTATGAAACAGTAGGACAGATTAGAACTTGCATCAATTGTAGTGATCAGATGACGGATTTCAGAGAACTCGGTTTGTATCTGCAAAGTCTAAGTCCCCCCACTCCAAAACAAAACAAAACTTGAAAAAATGTGAAAAGCAAAAAATTGAGTGCTCAAATCTCCAGAGGTTTTAAAGCCAAGAAAATAAAAAGAAAAAAAAAACTTTGTCCAATGATTTTTATTTTCTTTTTGAAGTGTCATAGCCTGAAGTCCATAATTTCCAAGGCAGGCAGAATTTTCCCAGGGAGTAATAAAAATGTTTATTCAAAACCCCTGTTTAACTATGGGAAAAAAAAATCTTTAATTGATGTTTGGGTTTGCTTTTTTTTAAAAAAAAACTAAGTCTGTTCACAGTTCTCTAATCATTGCATCAATATTTGTATCAACTCTGTTGGAGGGGGTCTTGTGAGGTTTGCTTCTGCCACTTACCAAGACGAAGAGTACTGGTGGTAGCAAATTCAGATACCTGCATGATGTTCCTGGGATAGGAGGTTGTGTTCCTTTGGGGAGAGATTCAGACCAGCTGCATTAGATTGTGTTAGGCAGTTTGAATATCCTTCAAAATACCCCATTTTGGGGGGGCTTTTCTAATTTATTTTAATTTTTGTGATGTTTTTGTGCCCACTGCTACTTTAACTCACTCTCTAATCAATTTGCATCCTTAGAGTTCATGGACTTACTCAGAAATCTTATTCCAATGGACACTAACAGTGCAAAAGCTGCATTCCGCTACAGGGGGTAAATCAACCTATGAACAAGTGAGCTTATATATTATATAGTGATTATATCTTATATAGTGATTATATCTCTTTTTAGTCTTTCTTCTTTTATATGCACTTTCTTTCTGCATTAGGTCTCTTACATCCCTATGAAAAAATGAAATACAAAGTAAGAGCTTACTTAACGAAGCCACCAGCAAATAGTTGCACAATGTGCTTTACCGTGAAAGTGGTTTCTGTGTTATTTCTTGCCTGGTCTCAGAAGACTGCTCTGGTCAGTGCAAACCTAATCAAGGCAGCCCTGTTTCACGAGGGCCAAGCCAAATGTCAGCTCAGACGCAGATCGGGTCCCTGGAGTCTGTGGTAGCAGCTGGTCTTTTATGGGCTTGGGTTGTTGGAGCTGCCAGCCGTGTCTCGGAGACTGGGGCAGTAAACTTTGCTTTTTTCAGTTTTCCACAAATCTGGCAAAATGAGTCCTCAGACGGCTGTGGGGACTTGCCCTCAGCTTAAAACCGCAGGACTGCTGGAGAGGGCACACGCTGCATTAGCCTGTGTTCTCCTGTGGGGTCAACCCTACTAACCCATGGGCCTGGTCAGGCGTTTCAGGGCAGCCAGCTTTGTAAAGAGAGAGTGGTGCCACCGGTTGTAAGGCGGTAGCGAACGCTGGCTGAACCTGCTGGTTTTTTTTTCTTGTTTCTGAGGTTCTGTGTGAAGGTGTGTGAGTACATGGTCTGCCCAGGTGTTTTACATTTTTAAAAGCTGCCTTATTTTCCATTTACCATCCCTGCTGTTATTGCTGGCTTTCGCAGTGCAGAAATAAGAGTATGTATTTCTAGGCAGAGGAAGTTCCCATAGGGCTTACACAGGTACATCTTGTGCCTGTCCTGTGCCATGTCCCAGCTTCACTGGCCTCTGCCTGGTTGGCTTTGGTGACAACTTAGAGCTCAGCACAAGCAGCAGCCATCAACTTTTCAGTACCCTTGGCTGATCATACGGTATTTTAGGAAAGATTTCTTTGTCACTGACTTTATTTCCCTTTGCTCAGGCAGGTAGTTCCAAGTGGTTTTGCATTTATGCTAAAACTCCCCAAATTGTGTTGCATTTTTGTGTACTCTGTAGGACTCAGTTGAACCTGTTTGCTTGTGGAAGCACAAGAGCTGCCTTTTATATTTGTGCTCTAAGCGGAGCAAATAGTGAGCAAGACTCTGAGAGGCCCATGGGAGATATTTTAGCCACACCAGAACCATACCAAAGTTGGACAAATGGCAGGCAGAGGAAGGCGAGACCTTCCTAATTTGAGCTCAAACCAAACTTCTTAGGAGGATCCTGAAAAGTGAGATTATTTACCCTTACCTCTGTATTCTGGCAGTTGGAATTGATACACCAAGGTGAAAAGAAAACATTTAGTCCTTATGGTATTTCAGTCAGGGTTTGAACATGGACACAAATACAGGCTTTCAAGTTAGTCCGTTCAGAGATAAATGGGAAGAGAGACTTTTTGCCCTAGTTTCACTCGTGTGAAAAAAACTTGAGACCTAGAGAAAGTGTATGACTTTGAATGATCTCAGGATATAGCTCTGACTGCCAATGTTCATTTTTATACTCTTGTAATAAGTTAACAAGGCTATGAACAAAATAAAATGCAATTACCCATGTTCGTTTTGCAAACTAATGAAGAATTCAGGAGCCTGTGAGAAGTGGCAGTGAATCATGCAAAGACGTTTGTGATCAAAATCAAATCTGCTCTTTTCCAAAGGAAAGCACCTCCAGACTTTAAGGCAAGACCCAGGGAAAAGATACACGGTCTGGTGTCAGCAATGGTTAGGCTCATTGCAGTGGTTCTAGGTCAGGACTTGTTATATGTGATGGTAAATCAATATAAATGAACCCAGCTCTTGCTCTTGGGTTATTTGTTGGCTGGAGCTAATTTTTGGCACTTGGAGATAATTTAGCACTGAAGTGACTATCGTTGTTTAGGAAAGCATGCTCTTTCCCTAAAACTATAAAAGGGGAGTTGACTGCTCCTGACGTGACCTGCTGCAAAGTTTCATAGGTACATCCTGGGGAGGTCGTTTGCCTTCCACTTTGGCATCCGTGTCTGAGTGCCTCTTTTGCTTCACTGAGATAACCTTCAAGTAGTTCAAGTTTGAGGCACGGAGAAGATGATAATGCCTAGCATGGATGACGCTCTCAAATTACTCCAAAGAGATTTGGGCTTGGGGAGCCTTTGGGTATTTATTAAAAGGTGTGACAAGCTGAAGTTTCTCCAGTAGGGTTTCATGGCTTGAGGGAAGACCACATCTATCAAAAGCTTCACAGGACTGGCTTAGTTATTGTGTCTTATATTCAAAGATTTTTTCTGATCAACTTTAGCTTTGAATCCATGCCAGCTTTATAAATCCAGTTGTTGGTTGTTCTTCCCCCACCCAATAGTTAAAATTTAAAAAAATGAAAAAAACTTTAAAGCTGTGCTATAATGACACAGATAAACAGTCTTTGCCTGCTTAATATCAAAACATTTGAGACAGCTTTCTCTTCCTATAGATTAAAAAATAGCCAGAAAGGAAATTCATTGAGCAAATGTAGTGCCTTGAAATATTTCAAAGAACCTGCAGGCAGTGGACATTTCCCCAGTCTGTGCTGGTGACCCTTATGGTGTCTGAAGGAAATGATAGTGTTGAGAGGCAGTTCGAGGCATTTATGAAGAGCTGTGGACTTAAGTAATAGTTTCTACTGGTTTAAGTTGGTAGGATTGTGTTCATACTCAGAGATGGGCCCCATCCCTGAGAAGTTGGGAATGCACAGTGTGGAGCTGTAACAGGCATTTTTAATACTATTCAAAAGGAACATCATCTGACAAGCTACAGTACTTTCTTATTAACATGCATATTTTTCTAGAGACTATGTGTTTTCTAAAGCAAGGAACCTTGATGCTTTAACCCTCCTGCTGAAAATTACTGACCTTGGAGAGGCTCTTTGAGATGCTGCATGAGATCCCTTCTCTGGACCAGGAGACCATGGGAAGTCACACTTTGTAAGGCTCCAGATTATATTATGGGCTTGAGCATACATGTCCAGAAATGGAAAAAGTAGAATTGAGGAAGGATTTTCCCAGTTTGCAGTTCTTCTGGAGGAGGAAAGAGCTCTCCTGTTGCAGCATGTCAGCTAGCCTGCACAGCCATCAGCTCCCACGTGTTACTGGGACAAACTCCAGAGATAAAAGCACAGGACTTGCAGAGCTCTCAGGTTTTGAGCTTCTATACTCCTGCAAGTTTTGAGCTTCTATGCTTCCCAAATGTTTTCTGTCTATGCAAAAGTTATATCACATGGAGCTAAAGCTTCTGCATGAATTATATGTAGTTTAGAAAGAAGAGATGCAGTAGATCATCATGTAGATCGCCAGGAACGTGTCCAACACATTTGGCTCTTGAACACCATTTTTGTGTGTTATTATCTTTTCTGCATGTATTTGTCACTGTGTTACTATTTCTCATCACTGATCATACCTGGAGTCAGTCTCATAGATGCATCAACCATTCATTCCAGCCTGGACTCTGTGGCAGACCATCCAGCAAAGCTTTTTGACATCTATTTAACTCGGAGCATGCGGGTAAACGTCTTTGGTTTGTGGGACTTGAGTACATGCTTCGTTATGCTAAATAAAGATGAACTTAAGCACTTGCTTATTTAAAATCATCATTTTCTAACGGTCTGAGTTTTCTGCTCCTGATGTAGTTAGCAAATTGCTGATGGCCAATTTCATATTCTTCACATGTTTTTGGTATTTACAAGAATTTGCCATCTACTGTACTTTGGAAAAAAATTTCCCGTACCATGGGTTGGCAGTGAACTACTCTGAGGGGTATTTCACTGTTTTTTGCTGGTAAGGTATGTTCAATCACACCAATCTTTGCTACCATCTACATATGCCCTCCTTAATAATTTCTATTCTCTCACTGGGTGACTGGAACTATTTTTTAAAATGGTTTTCATGAATTGATAAAGACAAATAATGTTTATCATATGAATCATTGAATGGAGGTTCATGTGTGCTAAAACTCATGCAACTGTTAAGTATGTAAATCATTTTTTTTGGCATTCAAATTCTCTTAAAACTCAATTCAATAAATGAAGGTGAATCCAACTTACGGTTATGATTCACAAAATTACATGCGAACCTCTCATTATGTATTTAAACTGTGTCCACTGTTAGGAATAGAAATCACAAAACCAAGTTGCAAATTGATTTTCAGAGAGCTGTGATACAAAGTGATCAGCTTCTCTTGTGCTTTGGCATTTCTGCAGCTCCTCTTCTGTGTCCTGTGAATCTGACGTTGCTCATCAGTCAGAATTAGTGACTGTACCTTGAATGTGAACTCTACGCATGTGGTTTTTATGTAGCTATGCTATCCAAAAGGTTTATGGCTATGCATGTTTACTGCCACGTAAACGTGCTGATTTATTGACGTGGCTTCTGAAAAGGCTGTTTATTTGAGGAATCCAGTATGGATATGAGACAGGTTTTTGAAAAACAACTAGGAGATCTGGGTGCAAAGTTCAGTGATCAACCACCAGACTTGAGCTGGAAAGCGAGGAGGTCAGGGTGTCCTAAGGGCAAAAGCCTCAGGGTGTTTTTCTGAGATTAGCCCAGCTGGGAGCAAAATAAGGCCCATCGCCTCACACGGTTTCCCAGGCGCTTGCAAGGGATTTGTCAGGAAAATGGGATGGCTGGGGCTGGCCGCAGTGCGGCGGGAGCAGGGCTTGGTGCAGCCCTTGGAACCAGGCTCGGGGGAGCTGCCAGGGCTGGAGAAACTCCTGCAGGGAAGGTGCTGCAGGGCCACAAGGGCTGCGCTGGATTTGTTTGGGGCTGCCAGTTTGGGGAAGGGTTTTGGGGCATCCCATGTGGAAGAAAAGGGCCAGGGCTGTGCCAAGGCTGCACACATACAAATATACTGAAATTATATATTTTCAGTATAGTATATACTGAATTATTCTTGCAGAGCACTTCGAAGAACAAGCACTCACAACTGCGTCTAGCCTGACGTGGGCACGGTCCCTGCTAGCAGTGCTCACACAAGTTGATTAATCTTTTAATTGAGCATCAAATGTGAAATTCAGTAGCTTTTCAAATTGCTCCAGTCCATAAAATTTCAGCAACTTTCTAGAGCCTGTAAATGTAGATTTAAATACCTCACAACATCTACTGCATTACAGACCCTGTCTTTTAAACGGTCCTGTACAGGCCAGCAGCAGAGCCCAGGAGGGGCTGGCTGCAAGCTTGTTATTTTTCCCCTAAGAGAGTTGCCGCAACTAAGTCTGCCAAACTTTCTCAAATCAATCTCAAATCAATCTATTAAGCTCTGTATTGAAGGGTGACATAAATAAATGACTGGCATTCATTTGTTGCTGCCTGGTAATATTGAGCCTAAATCATAACATTCAAAGGGTGAATAAATTATGGACACATGAATTTTATGTTGTTTCCAGCTTGCTGGTAGCAATCTCGTCATCTTGCACAGCTGTTCTGCCTTTGTCTTGTTCCACCGACAGTGACATCCAGTGCCTTGGCTCATTATATTCCCTTCAATCTCTTTCTCCCTCCAGCCCTTTTTAATTATTTCAATCTATTTCGACTAGTCTTGTGCAAAACTTCATCTTACTCGTGTACTTGCCTCTTTCAAGATTTGCTATTCCTCTGCCAGTACACAGTACAGGTTTAGGAATATCCACATGGCCCTTGTCCAGGGCTCCCTGGTGACTTCGCTGAGAGCCTTCTTGAAGAAGGATGACGGAGTAACGCCCAGTAATGGTAATTATAGCTGTTTTATGTATTTCTACATTTTTGGTGAGGAATCTTGGTTGGGGAACTGTGCAAAGGCAGAAGGACAAGAATGTCTGTGTAATTGTCACAGTTTCTTTTTTAATACCATTCCTGCTTGATGGAAGGAGTCTAAAATGCATTTGTTTCCTGTAATCTCATTAAAGACTAATTTGGAAAGCTGAAAAAGAAATATTTATTTTGGGTCAGTCTAACTACAGTTAAAATACTTCTGGTTGTTGAACTGGCCAGAAGCTCTCAATTTCAGGTGAGTTCATCAGTAGCTTGTGTTTCTGTATGTTTAGCAGTCAGGGTGGAGAAAGGGAGGTAAGGAGAAGAGAATTATTCTTTCTCCTGACATAATAAGGCCTTGATAATTCTTGCGTGAAGCAGATTTTATTTATCTCCTTGAGCATTTCATAGATTTTTCTTTTATAACTAAGGTAGAGGTACTTTCTCATCTTGTCACAACTCATTCCTCCTGCCATCATCTTGGTGTTGATTTTCACTAGCTGCAGGGTCAGAGAGACCAGATGGCTTTTTTCTTTCAATTCTTTGGTCATTCAATCTTGGCAGGGTTATTTTGGGTTTTGTTTTGTTTATTTTTATTTTTATTTTAAGTATGCATTGCCAAACGATTTTGGATAATGGGCTGTTGAACAGCAGCAGAAGACTTCTCCCCTAACAGTAGCAATGTAGACTGCAAGGCTAAATGTAGCAGTGGTATTCCTGCCTTATGGGAAAATTCTGCTCTTTCAACGTTTATGGTAATCCTGATTTGGGGTGACAAGTTAAAATATCCAGAAATTCAGCAAAATGAAATGCCCACACAGAGACGTATTGGCAATGACAAAGTGATTTGCGTTGTGAGGTGTGATGGTACCAGCTGCACCATGGTGTTGTCTGAGTTGCAAGTTCAGCTTAAAAATCAGCAAAGGTATAAATCATGAGTGCCATGAAGCAACATGTTAAGGTTGAGCTGAACTGAACCAGGTTATTCCTGTCCAGCTCATCAGAAATATTTCAGTCTGAGTTCAACCAAAATATTCTTTTATTCCTTTGGAGTTTCCAAAATTACTGCAAAAGGAAAAAAATTTAGAAAATAAATATTAGCAGTTAAATAAAAAGATAAAAGGAAGAGAAAGAGGCACTGCCAGGAAGCTAGGCTTGGGTCAGTGGAGCATTTTTTGCTCGGAGCTTGAAATCCATCTCCACTGCCTCTTCCCTCCTTAAGGAAAGCTGTGACTGTTGTTTCTGGGCTAAACAGACGTGACATTGTTGCTGCAATTTCAGGGTATGAGGTTTCTATCACTGTCGTGCTATTTTACATTATCTGTAACAAAGCAGGAATAGATTTTATTCATACTTGTTCACAGGAATAGTTAGGAGGGAGTCAAAGCTGAGCAGAAACAGGTAAGAAATGGAAGGTGAGATCTTCGTTCCTTCCCTCATCAAAATGACAAGAGACCACGCAGTGCCAGGCTCTAGGGCTTTTGTACGTCCTCCAAAGAGAGTTGATGGAAGTAGTGAAAAAATATGAAACTGGTGCAACAGAGGCGATGGATTTTCTAGTTTTGTATAAAACTGCCTGCTTTCATGCTGTCTTAATTCAAACATGCCCAAAATTCTGGGTTATGCCCATCTAAAACAGCAAGCAAATCCTATGGGCTGTGAGTTCTTGTGTAGTAAATCAGGGATTGCTGATGAAGTCTGCCAAGGCAGCTATTCTGCACATAGCAAGTGGTTTTCTAGAGGAGGCAACCTTTTAAAAACATCCGTATGTCCAAGGAAGCTGGTACCAGCTGCTGAAAACTGGACACCAACATAAGGAGGTTTTGAGAAAAGCAATTGAAAAGGGAATTTACAAGTTCTGTGGAAGGAACTGAGCTGGTATGAAAAGCAATTCCCAGAGCAATTATAATTCACCTTTGGGGTGTCAAAAGTTCACAATATTAGGTAAAGACAGCTCTAGCTCTAGGCAACAGATAGAGATATGTCTGCATTGAAAATGAAACAGTAGCAGCTTGAAAACAAATTTTTAGAATATGCAAAAATGTGTAATAAAAAAGATTAGTAAGGTAGAAGACCGGTTAAAAGGAAAATGTTTGTCCATAAAGCTTTCTGATGTCCTGACCACAGGAACTAAATTTGGCATTTAATTTGCTTTGCTTTTAGATATCTTGCCTCATCATACGCTGCCAGGTCAATGATGTGTCAGGGGGTCAGATTTGGATGCTGTCAGTAAGGGGATCACAGCCTTGCCACTGATCTCTCTAAAGAAGTGGCTGCTGCTGGGGGACACGGTGCATTTATTCTCCATCCTTCACATTGGCAGCCCAATGCAGCCTCTGCAGCAGTGTCTTCTCCTGCACCGCTGTAGGGCAATTCCTGCTGACCTGCCGATGGATTTAATTCCTTCCACTGATGGCTGCAGAGGTTGAGGACTGTTTTGCACCTTCAGGTCACTGTCTTCTTTCTTCAGTGTGTTACTAGTTTTAGAAGTTTTTACGGTGCGACGCATAGAAGTTCCTAGGTGGTAGTTCCTTGGTGTTTTTCAGTAGTCTAGAAGATTACTTGGGATGCATGGTTTTAGGTAGCAGAGACTATAAAATCTGTTCTGCTCCACTTCACACCTACCAGCAGCAAAAACTCTCTCGGCTGCTGCCTCAGAAAAAGATTTTCGAATGGAAAACTCAAAATCCTCAAGCGCCTGCTGCGCCAGGGTCTGGTCCCTGTGTTTGACATTGTATTAAGAGGTGCCGTGTGCTTCTAAAGCAATTTTCTTACCCAGTGTTTGTAGGCTATCTTTGCACCGGGGTCACTGCTTCACAGCCTGCAGGACTGTGAGCACCAACAAAATGGCTTTTTGAATGTTATTTGTGTTGGGCATCACACAGCGTGCAGGCACGTCTCCTCCTGCCCTGCTCGTCGTGCCTTTGCAGATCCACGGGATGTGCAGCTCCTGTTTTCAAAAGGAGTTAGGCTCTTGAGTTCAGTTGGAAGCCAAAGGTTGAGTTGTAATTGGGGAGTTTGCTCCAAAAATAAGGCATAAGGCCCCAGGTAATTTTAGGCTCATAGGAAAAAGTAAGCACTTGATGTGAGTTTGCACTGAATGAGCTCTCTTCAGAAAAATCCTTACGTGCTTCACAGGGATGCATGCTTGATCTGAGACTTACACTGTGTATACCGAAGTGAAGGGCTGGGAGAGAGAAAGGTGCTGAGAATGGGGAAAAAATTCCTTCATTTTATAGTGTGTGTACGATGCTCTCAGCAGGCAAATGATTATCGTTTAAGAGAGGCTAATTAAAATGCATCATCTTAGCATTTCCTGGGCAACGCCTCTACGAAACACCTTGCCATTTCTTTTAAAGAGAGGCTAAATAACTTGCCTGATGAACACTGGATAGCGATATAGATATTATTTGGGGCTGATGAAGGAGAGTGATCAGAATACCAAAGAGTGTTCGCCAAAGGCACTGAGATGAGGGGAAGGGATGAGCATCCTCTGTGGACATCTGGATAAAGATTTTTTTACCTCTGTTTTACCTCTCCTGCCCTAAGGGCATGTCTTCTGAGAGGCAGAGAACGACAGCTGGAGGAAACATTACATATGCTAATTACTTAAAAAATGAATTAATTGCTATTAATTATTTTATCACAAAATCAATTAGTATTGTACTGCAAGTCATTTTAATTAAAGTAGTCGATAAAAATCAGATAAACTGTAGACACAGCAAAATTATGGCAAAACTCCAAAATTAGTCTGTAATAAGAAACGAAGCCCCAAACAGTTCAGCACCGAGATTGAATTAGCTGTTATTTTTATTAAAAAATGAGAGCCCACGGCAAAAACATGAAAGTAGAAGCTTCTTTGTGGAGGAGAAGAAAGCTTTTTGGTGTTCATGAATGAAGTTGAAAAGGACAGTAGTAGCTATGGGTTTTTTGTATCTATCTACATATTTTTGAGATGATTTTCACCTTAATTAAAAAAAAAAAAAGAAAAATCACTGTTTTCCAGTGTTTAGGTTCTTGTACTTAAAGGGATGCTTTAAAGGGACTTGATCTTGAATATTTCATCATCCCCTTAAACAAAAGCATGCTGTCTCTATATTCTGCACTGCTAGTTCAACAAACTCAGAGTAGTTTTGGTCCTATTCTTGGAGTAATTGGGATTCTAAGGGGAAGAAAGAAAATCGAGAAAATTCACTTTTGTTGAACTTTTTCAGTAGAAATGTGGTTGAAGAGACGGTATGCAAAAACTGAGGGCCAGATCTCGTGGTGGCATAGCTCAGCACTGCTCCGTTGGCATTCGTGGTGTTTCTGCCCTGCCTGCCATCTGACAGACGCAGCCAGCCGCTGAAAGAGGCTTCTGTGAATTTAGGGATGCCAATCTTTCAGAATTGGATAATGGTGAGAACAAAAAACTGGAGAACATCAGAGGCATAATTAATCCGCTGCCTTTGCTTTTGAGTCATTATGTGTGGTATGCGGGTGGGTGGAAGTTTGCATTAGAAAGGAAGATGTTGTACTGCTGTCTAGAAAAGGACTCGGATGTCTGGTGTGTGGCAGAAACATGCAGGTGTTTTGGATGCTGGTATTTTATTATCAAATGATTTGCTCACTGGTAAATGACAGCAGCCAGGAGAAATGGATACGGGCCTTCTAGAGCGCGGGTGGTTTTTGCGGGGAGATGTGAGAGTGCTGTAATGCGTGTGCCTAACAGAGCAAGAACATTTCTGTTCTGACAGAAAAAAAGGCTGCAAAAGAAAAGTTATCTGGACTGAATTTTTTTAACTCATGAACAGAATTTAATGTTTGGGACTTCATTGACTAATGCACAAAGCAATTTGAGTAATGAAAAACTACTCTTTGTCAAGCGAGAAAACAAGAGGCATTGATGGAAAAGCTAATTTATTTACTCTTTTATGGAGAGAACATGCTTTGCCCAAGTTCAAAACTGGCTGTGCAGCTATTGATGAGTATTCCTGTGAGTAAAATGGCTAATGAAAGCACTGACGCTCTCCCCATGTCTCTTTTTTGAGACTTTAAAGTGCAACTTCACTGCATGGTCGTAAAGGAAGGGCTCACAAGTGTTCAGTGAACACTTGTCAGTGTTGCCATATGGTAAAAACTTGCATTTTTTAAAGTCTTTAGTGCTAGAAGTTGCCTGTTTCAAAGCACTAAATGATGAAACAGCTGGAAGGCTTTTGGTGATTACTGACCCCTTCCTGCGTGTCCCCATCCTTCCCTTGTCCTGCCCTCTGCAGTCTGCCCTCTCCTAAAGCCCTCCGCACGCCTGCTACAGCTGCGGCTCTCTCCAGCAGGATCTGTGATCCACTACTTAGGGGCAAAAGAAAATTTGCTCATTTTTCATCTAGTTGACAGAATAGAGTAATTGCTATAATTTACTATGCCCTGCATCTCACAAGCAGTTCTGATACCATTACATATTTGTGGGTCCTCATCTGAAGTCTCACTCCTGATGTGCAATTTAGGAGCACTTTGATTCATAATTCCTGATTCTAGGTCCTTGCAAAATTTAGTTATGACCAGTTTTAACATCCACGTGTGGAATTACCAGGTGAGTTGTGTACTCCAGCTGACTAAACTCAAGTCCATCTTCCTCTCTTAAGAGCAGTGCCCATAACCTGATTACAACAGGCTGGTTGCTTGAGTACAGCAATGCTTTGTATAACTTGCAGTGTAAAATCAGAGTATAAATCATTAATTTTCCTCAAGCTCGATTGAGGGTCTGTGGTTCCACTCTTCTCTGTGCCATAAGTCTGCATCGAGGTTTTAAGCTGCAGCTTTTGTGCAAAGCCATTAAATGGAAGATGTTGGGGGCCCTTTTGCTTAAGGGAAGGGAAATGCTGTTTGGAAGATGGAAGGAGAGGAGGGAAGGAGCTGAGATTGGGACAATTTAGTGTCTGTGCTCTCCCTCCCTGCCCTAAAGAATGAGGATTTGAATCCTCACCTGATCCCCTCCATCCACCTTCTCTTAGACTTGCTGTATCATGCCCATGAACTGTTGTTGCTTATAAAGCTTAAAAAGTTCTATATGTGACAACAAGGATATCACAACCTATGTTAAAAGGTATCAGCTTCATATAAGGACAGAGAGGTCTTTCAGCAAAAATCTTAAAATGCTGGCAATCCTCTCTCTCAAATCAGTGGGCGATTTGCCTGAAAAGACTTTAGGTTGTGGTCCTGTAAAATTAATCTCCCCCTGTACAAACTCCTACGTCCACGTACAGAAAATGAATGCCAGCTAAACAGTATTCACATACACATACAAGTATGCTGAAATGACACCAGTGCCTACAGTTTAAACTATGTTGATCCCACAGACATTTTTGGTGGCACTGTATCACACTAAGCCTTGATGAATTTGTGCCGACCTCTGCAGCAGGCTGCCCACACTGGAAAGCCATACTCATGTTCCTGTGGGGAAAGTCTGTCTGGACTCCTACACACCGTGCGGCGCCAGACAGCTGACTGCTCTGAAGGGATCGAAGAAAACTGTGTGTGAACATATCAATGCAAAACATACCGATGTCATTTTAATAACACAATATTTCGGTTGACCTATTAAAAATAAAATTGCAGCATGAGCTAACAGGCATGAATTTTGGTGATGGGCCATAAAACCAATAGCAAAACTATGTTATTTTCAGTGCCTTTCTAATTCCACAGCTGTTATAATAAGACCAAAGCAAGTCTCACCCGCCTACGTCCCCATCCCTTTTCCACTGCCAGGTGGAGAAGTCTGTACCAGCAGTGGCTGCTGTACCGCAGTCTTCCTCGCATTCAGCACAGACATTGCGTGTTGATAGCATCAGTAGGCATAAGATGATGATATGTGCCATCCTTCCTTGCCATCCTCCGGAGACCAGCTGCAAGGCTGTTAATAAGCAGGTTGGTTTGGACTCGCCCTTGGGTATCACTGCAGTCTGCCACTTCGTTACCACCTCTGAGCTGAGATCAGAGAGCACCACATCTTACTCGTTGCTTACGCAGGTTGTTTTCATGCCACCTACCCAGAAGTAGGAAACCACTCTGTGTCTCGGTAGCCTGAGATCTGCACTTTCTGCAAAAACCAAGCCTTTTCAAAGAAAGATATGTTTAGAGCTTTCTCATTTTGTTTTACACTTCACATCATGTTGTTATCGATGTCTTGTTCCATCATGTCATGTAGCATAATGTAAGAGGACAAGTGCAGTAAGGTGTTCGCTGTGTAGGTGGAAAATCTGAAGAGATGGAGTTCTCTCCAACATATGGCTGGGCTTTAATCATAGATTTTATTTTTTTTAAAATGCTTCACTTTTTTCAAAGGTCAGTCTATCTGCAGGAAAGTGACATTTCTGTGAGAGATGCAATCCAGGAGGCATGTACAGCAAAAATAAAATGCAGTGCAAACCAAATCAGCCCTGCTTGCGCTCTCAAGCAAACAAATGCAGCCTTGAAAACCTCCAAGTCAGATCCCTGGTGTGGGTAATAGCAAGCTGCTGCAGAAGAGTCAGGATCCTGCTTGGCATGTACTGAAGCATCCCTTATCCGAGGGTCTTGGGTGTTATGCAAAATCCTCATGTTACAGAGAGGAGACAGGCAGAGATGAAATCTTTTGACTAACCATTTGGTGAAGGTGGGGCTATAAAGTACCACTTCAGCTTCCTGGCTTTCAGACAGTTGCTCACTAGACAGTCACCAAAATGTGTGTCTGAACCCGTCTCTTCTGAAAGGAAGACTGTCCTTGTCTTTGATCAGTTTTCCATGAACTTTGTGCAGAGGGTGACTCATGTCCAAAGCATGAGCACTTCTGTTTACTACCGAGCCCTGTATGTACTTCCCAGAAGGATGTTTTTTCTATCTGCTTCCATGGATCTGGCAGAACTTGCTTTTTTTCATGGAAATGTGTGTTCAAAAGATGGAAGGATGGAAGGATGGAGACAAGAAACCTGGGAGAGGTACAGCTGCTGCGCATCATTGCAGGGGTACTCGTGAAAAAGGGGCCAGAGGTTGTCCCCAGAGCAGGATGTCTCCCATTGCTTTATCTCCCTTGAAAATAATGCTGGGTTTAAGCATGGGGCCACAGCCAATGCTGCAAGGAGTCGAGGTGATGGGCTGGCTATTCCTTGGTTTTGGGAGAGGGAGTGTGACAGTGTGTCATGCCCAAGGTAGGTACTCTTTGGACCTACTTGTTCCTCTAGGGTTTAGCCACTGGTTTTGATGTGTGTGGGTGAAATGGTGGCTCTGAGAAAAAACAGCACGTTTCCTATAATTCTCCAGATCCTAGGGTTCGCATATGCATTGCTGTGACTTAAGGAGACGCTGTGAGTATTGATGGCAAAGTAGCTAGCACAAGATCACAGTGAACCCCAGGCACCAGCATTCACTAGTGTTTCTGTAGCATCTTGATGTGTGGTCGTTGGCTCTTAGCAGTCACTGGCTGGAGGGCATTTCTGTTGAGGCTATCCTTTTTTAAAAACAAGGCAAATATTCCTCTGTGTTCTTTCTCATGTGGCTTTCAGTGTGGTTGTTCAGCAGGCTGCCTGGTAGGGCTTGCTAACCATTTAATGGGGGCTTCTGATTAGAGCTACCCAGCAAAATTACTCCGTATCGCCTCTTGTTGCCTATGAAGGTGTATTCTTACGGAAACCTTCTGGTGGGTCTGTTAGTCCAGGGGTCGAATGCTGTCCCCTGCCACACGCTTGAGAAAAGCCTGAGAGCAGCAACAGGAGCTGAAAGCCTCGGCTTTGCATTGGCCCAGCTGGCCAGCCTCAGAGCCGTGTTTATAAAGCGCTTCCTAATGAAGGGAAAAGAAGCTGGAGAGTGATTTTCTAAGAATAAAAATTCTTTTATGGTTTTTTGAAAACTACTTTACACTTTGCACAAATGATCACTTAGCATCTGGCAGGCTGGGTTTCTGCCATGTGTGGCAGAGGATACAGTTTGTGTAGTTGCAAGCAATCTACTCAAAAAGCTTTTGTGTAGTCCTGGAGCCCAGGAACTTGTTAATTTTGAGCAGTCATTTTCCACATTTAGCCCATTAGAGACTCTATTTTTGGTGACCTAGTTTGAGCTCTTTAAAAAATAATCAAGCAGTATTTTTCAGATCTGATTTGTAATGGGACTGTGGATTGGTTTTGCAACTTGAAATGAAAGTTGGGGGGGGAGGGGGGTGTAGAAACTGCTTTTTTTATCTGCCGGGTCCTTCAGAGCTAACATTTTCAATTGATTTTAGAAGGCCTCTAGGAAGGTTAATCTGACAAAGACTATGGCTTGGCTTCACCACTTCAAGGGTTGTTGTTTGATATGCCGCTGGGAAAATAATAAAGTAGACAGGTTTAAATAATACTTTCTATGCGATAACCTCCAGGAGTGCTACCAAGTATTACTGGGCATGATCCAAACGTTGTTAAAGCCTGTGGATTTGCTTGCTCCCCAGTGCGTACGACAGGGTTTGGATTGGAGAGCGAGCAATTGGGGCACGCGCCAAAATAGCTTGCCTTGGGTTATGCACTGAGTCTGCTGCGGCAGAGCTGGGATTAGGGCTTGGACCCAAAGATCCTGTTTCCATGCTCTATCTCAGCTGTGGGAATTAGTACCAGGTAGGAGAACTACCGGCCTCTGGCTACTTGTGCCTGCAGGGAGGGCCTGGGCAGTCACAGCCCTTTAGTGTTCGTAAGAGAGAAAGGATGCTTACAGCCGAGAGCTGCCTGGGCCCAAGTGCCAGCTTGTTCAGATGGGTGGTTGTGAGCAATTCCAGTAAAACTAAAGCAAAGAAAAATACCCCAAAATAAAATCTCTGTTTCTGACATATATATATATATGAATTGTTTTCACATTGTATGGCAATGCAAAATTACAGTCCCAAATATCATGTGGCCTGGAATGGCACTGCAGTGGAAATGTTCTGTTTTCATTTATTTGTCCTTCGTTTTCTCTGGACACCCCTTCCCATGCTGTGGCCAGCAAGCTGCCTTGCTTGGGGAGCACAGAGTGATCCTCTGGATCCCCAAGAAGAATCTCTGTGATATTTTTATGGATCTGCAAATTTAGGGATTACATCTGCCAATTCAGTAGGAAGGGAGAAGACAGCTTCCTCTCTAGGAGACACAGCAGTGAGGGTGTCCCTGGCATGGGAAGGCTCAGAGATTGTTGAGGTAACTGTAGGAAAAATGTGCAACCACCGTGTGTCATGGATGTGTGCACCTCCCAGCCATCGTCCTCGGAAGCTCCTTCAGTGGGGCATGTGGAGAGGGAGGAACAGAGTCAAAACATGCAGAATCACAGCAAAGATTTAAAGCCGCTGTGAGACTCCTGGTAGGGCCAACTGGACTCTGCTATTAGGGAGGTCAAAACTGGTCCTTCGTCCCTCTTGGTCCCTGCTTGAGGAGCAGCTTGTGTGGGGCTGACCCGCAGAGCACAACTCGGCTTCAAATTGGAGTTTCTTACTGTTGGATGCTCTGTGCCTCTGTTTTCTCAGCGTAAATACTTTTTTAGGGGCTGGGAGTTGGCAAAGATGATCATATAATTCAATTGAGGTCAGATTGTTTGTAATTAAAAATGTTTGGCCTATTAGAAATATGAGACTCCTGTATTTGATTTATATTTGATTAAAAAAAAAAGAAGGAAATTAGTAATTTACCAGTTTCTATTGCTATTTTCATGTTTCTGTAGCTCAAAAGTATCTTGATCCAACAAATGCGATATTGCAAATGTTCTATTTAATTTAATTTTTTTACTGAAAAAATATGTAAATGCCTGCGAAATTATACTTTGAAAAGTGGCTACTGCAAATTAACAGCATTTTACATGGATCTTACTTTGCATTTTTAATACACATAATGCGTGTCCCAAATTACATGATTTGCATTATAAACCAGAACTGCTCCTGTGTCGCTGCTGCTGTCCAACAGTTGAATAACAAGGCTTTTCTTTCCAAACTGTATAAATACATATTTACCCAAATGATGCAATTTAGGGCTCTTTTATTTACGCTCTTCTGGTCAGTCAATCACACTGACATGTTTTATAGTCAATGCTTTTTAAACGTATCTGAGTAAATCTATCATTTGAGGAATGGAAATGCCAGACGTATGCTGGAAATAATCGTTTTGTTTATTGCGCTGATATTTTGGCTCCAGAGTTTGGCACCTTCTCTGTCTCTGTCCTTGACTTCTGTAAAATGTTGCGTTATCATCTTGTGCCATCTTCAGCCGCAGTGGCTTTACCTTTCCCTGCTGGGCCTGTGGCGTTAAGCGTAGGGTTGGGGACACCCTGGTTCCTGGGGCCAGTCCTGTCCCAGGCTTTATTCTGCAGGCAGGTTGGCACACATTTAATCAGGACCCGGGATACTAAAAGTGTGTCTGGCCACTGTGCCTTCACCACTCCAGAGTGTGCTTAAGGCAGGGTCCTGTCACCTTCAAAGTCTTCCTCCTCCTGGTCCTGCTTTGTTTCTCCAGCCTTCTGCTGTCTGGAGCGTCTGGAGAAAGAGCTGGATGACCTCCAGCATGTAATCTCGTCACTGTCAACACTGTCAGTTGTTCAAAGCCCTGACTGGGGTCATCCACATCTGTTTTAAGTAGTTTTCTGGGATTGCTGATCCTCATCGTCCAAGGAGATTCAGTTTACGGGTTTAATATTCCTGCATCATTAGTGTGGTGTCCCCACTGCTTGAATTTCATTCCAAGCTGGAGGTCGAAATCATAAATGATCTTGAGTGAGCTCACTCCAGTACATGTTGGCTTCTGGCTTGAATATGAGGAGGGAGAAGGTAAATGGGTGGATAAGCTTGCTATTTCTTTAGTTCTGTCTCCCATACCCAGTCCCTTTACAGACAGGTTTCTTAAGCATTCAACAGTTGTGTGTACCTGTTACTCAGTCTCCTTCCCTTTTAACTTTCATTGTCTGGTTTCAACCAAATTGGTCAGACAAGTAGAGTTTCCCATGATGGTATGTTCCAGCAAGGATTGGGAAAATGATCACAGGGTAGATGGCAGGAACCCAAGCCAGTGCCTCCCGACAGGGATTCGCTGCAGCTTGAGCTTCACCACACTATTAGTCTCGAGAAAATTCCCCCCAGGAAGCATTAGGGAAAACCAGCAGCCGTGCTTTCTGCTGCTCACAAACCTGCTTCTCTCCCTCACCTCTGGCCCTTGAGCAGAGCCCTGCAGCCTCCTGAGCTCTCCTTATCTGTTGTTGTGCCGCTCATGGAAGAGGTTAGTTGTGGCGGACGAGGTGAGTTAAGTGAGCATTTGCTTTGGTGTTGCTCTCTGCTTTGCTCTGTGTAGAGCGTCCCTGTGATTTTGTACCTGCCTAGCAAGTAAATGGTAAGGGCTGTTAGTAATTTCATGTTTCTGGCTCCTAAGACAGCCTGTCCTCACGGTTACAGCCACATACTACCAGACTGCGGGGTGTTAGGTGCGACTTGCAAACCCAGCTGTGGGCAGCCCTGATCCTAACTTCCAAGCTTGTAGGGCTGTGTTAGAGCCAACGTTTGTAGCTCTGTCTGCAGCTTGTGAACTAATGTTCACTTACAGATGGGCTTCAGGAGGAGGGGAAAAGGCCAATGCCACAAAACTAGCCATAGCTGAAATGCCTAGGACCTGAGGATTTTCAGATGAAAGAAATATGATTATGATGGTGTTCTAATAATATCTAGCCAACTGAAAAAATTCAATAAATGCCTGTGGTATTAATGGGGTCCTGGTTACCTGGCTGCGCAGGACCTGTGCCAGTGCCAGCCAGTGTCAAACACAGCCCCTTCAGCTCTTGAAGGATCGGGGATGAGCGCTGGTTGATGTGTTGGCTGCTCAGGGAGTTATTTCCCATGGAGGAACTGCAGATGGCAGGAGCTCCGGCGCAGCACCCGCTTAGCGCCAGTGCCTCAGGAGGCTGGTGGAAAGCAGCTGGTTTGTGTCGGCAAGCAGCAGCCTTTCTCCTCCATTAAGAGGGCTGAGGGCTCCCTGACAGGAAGCCAATGCAATCCTCTTTTGAGTTTGCCAGGAGCTGCCACGCTGAGACTCGGGAGAATTAAAGGTGGTAGCAAGGGAGTTGTTGTGGCTCCGGCAGTGGGAAGTGAGAGAAGTCCTGGGCAGTCTCCCCTGGGGATTGCCAGGGCAGCTGCCAACTCCAAGGGACGTTCGCAGTTGACACAGCAGAGGATCGAAGCAGGTTTTCCAGCACTTTTCCCCTGCTGATCGCCTGCATTATGCAAAGCGAGCAGATTCTCAGCTCACTCTCAGTAAGCATCAGTTTGTTTTTTGAGAAACAGAAGCTATGTGCTGCTTCTAATCAAGCTTTTCATGGCATCCTATTTATTGTGCTGATCTCAGTGCAGCATTGCAGACTGGAGGGATCTCACTCCCTCACTCTGTCTCCATTTGCTCCTTTGATATCGCATTGGTATGACCTCCGCCTTCCCTTGTGCTCCACTCCCTGAACCATGTTTCTCGCCTTGCAGTAGTTACAGACATCAAGTAAATGGCTGTGTACTGCATTTCATGCATATGCTAATGGCTGTGTCCTTCTGGAGTGTGTAATTAAATCCATAGCTACCAAAGTGGAACCACACCGTGGAGTTACCACTACTTACATCGCTATTTTCAGGACAGTAGGAACTGTTCGTAGTCTTCCATACTTTGTGCCCAGCCTGCGTCTGTGACGTGGCGAGCAGAAGCTTATCTGCTAAGTGATATGCCAGAACAGTACAATGGAGCAGAGCTGTCTCAGTAGCAACACATGTGCACCTCCGAAGTCATCTCTGAGATGAGGAGAGGGTGGGAATAGCAGCAGCGGGATACTGAGAAATTGGGAATTGAAGACACATAACATAAACGGCTCTTTTGCCAGCTGAAAACCCAGCAGGATGATGATAAAGTGCACAATGTTTATTGATATCTGAATGACTATTTGTTGCCAAAAAATGCATTTTAGAACTTAGCATAAACTCAGTTATCTGATTTTAGCATGGCTTAGTATTTATTAGGAAATATATGGCTTTTTTATAGCCATTGTTCACCTTAGGGAGAAAATAAAAAAAAGGGAGAAAGCCATTTTATTTTAATAGCACTGACTTCCCAATCTAAGCACTCTGTACTAGCAGCTTGGTTGCAGAGTGGGAAGAAATGGTGGATATTACCATTTATCCTTTGTTACGGAACACTATCACCTCTCTCTATCTCCATCAGCAGAGCCAGGCAATAATTTACTGCAGCGGACGCTGAGGGATATCAGCTCCCAAGCCGCTCCAGTTCAGGTAGTTTATCATCATGAGCTTTCAAGAAGGTAAATAAGTTGATTAAGGGGGAAGATTTGTCATGTCAGCATTTTTGCCCACCTAGAAGGCAGCGCTCTTTCCCTCCCTCCTTGTCCTACCTCTGTCTTTCTTGCACTGAGTTTTCTTGTGTACGTAAGTGGCTTTGATAAAGAGTTACTTTCTTAGCTGTGCCTCAGAAATAGCAAGTGTTATATATATGGAAATATAAATGATGCTGATTAGCCAAGTGTTGTGGTTTGAGGAGAAACCAATCAGAACATGAAGAGCAGGAAGAATATTTGGCCACCCCATGCACGATCAGCCCTTCAGCAGCTGCCAGAGAGCTTCCTACTAACGCTCAGAAAAGCAGGACCTAGGAAAGGCAGTCAGTAACTGTAAAAGATGAAGACACGTGCCTGGTGTAACACTATCTTTCTAGCATGTGCGTTTGCACTTGCTAAACCTCCTCTAGCAGTTTCCACGTTCTGTAGTTTGTCTCCAAAAATTCATAAACACGCTTGTCCTGGTTTTGGCTGGGATGGAGTTGGTTTTCTTCCTGGTAGCCGGTATGGGGCTGTGTTCTGGGTTTAGGTTGAGAACAATGTCGATGATACACTGATGTTTTGGTTCTTGCTAAGTACTTGCTAAGTGGTGCTCACTCTGGTCAAGGACTTTTCAGCTTCCCATGCTCTGCCAGGGGCATGGGAGGCTGGGAGGGGCACAGCTGGGGCAGCTGACTCAGACTGGGCGGGGGCTATTCCATACCATGTGACGTCATGCTCAGTATATAAGCAGGGGAGTTGGCCGGGGAGGGGTTCGGTCGCTGCTTGGGGGATGTGCTGGGCATCGGTCGGCGGGTGGTGAGCAATTGTACAGTGTACCGCTTGCTTTGTATTACTACTGTTCTATTTTTTATTTTACTTTAGTTATTAAACTGTTTTTATCTCAACCCGCGAGTTTTCCCCTTTTGCCCTTCCGATCCTCTCCCCCATCCCGCCGGTGGGGGGGGTGAGCGAGCGGCTGCGTGGTGCTTAGTTGCTGGCTGGGGTTAAACCACGACAACGCTGAATAGGGTAAGTGTAAGGAGCAGAGAGCAATTCAGCACCCCAATCATCTACCACTGTCACCTGATTCTTAGTTCAGGAGCTCTCTGGATCAGCCCTGAACCTGTTTGCTTCTCTGAAAGGAAAAGATTTCCTTCTACTTGGCATGTCATGTAATTGCTGATATTGAAATACACATTTAATGCTGTCAGTACAGTTGAAATTAATCCCAGCACAACTTTCCAAGAAGGAAAATACCTGCTGTGAGGAGCCATGCAAGCAGGCAAACCTCTCTGACCGGCCACCCGTTCTGTAGCCCTCGCCTTCATGGGCATGCATATGCACACATGTGCAACCCCGTTGCTGGCTCTAACCAGTCCCATTCCTCAGGTGTCCTGCAGTGCTGAGCGTGATGGGTTGCTGGCAAAGGTAAGAGCAGGGGAATATTTTCAGTTCCATGAAAGGACGTGGCATGAAGATAATTAATTAAAACTATTGGGAGTTCCTTTGAAGCAGCCTGTGATTAAATATAAGGATTTCTTGTGGAACAATTAGGTGAATTTGGCCTGAGGTATCTCCCCTGAGTTTTTGGGCCCCTAGGGGAGGGATGATGAAATTCTGGTTTAGAGCGATGCTTTGTTAGAGTTCTGTCTGTTTTAATTGATTCAGCTTTAGTTATAAATGTCATCAAGAACAGCCAAAGCAAAGGACACATGTTAATTTGTCGGTGTCCCATGAGTTAACTTTGACTCTGGCAGAAAAGGAAAAAGCAGTTTGCCTTGTTGCTGGAAACACCAAAATATGAAGTGACATGAGAATGAGCTTCCAGTGCCTACCAGATCTTCATCTCATCTGTATCTTCAGTCTAATATTTGCAGTGAGGGTGGCAAAGGCAGTGATATTGAAGTTTCTCCAGCAGACATTATCCCTTAGACTATGATGCTATGTTGAGAGCCAGGGGGTCAGTTCTTTGTTCCCTGAAGTTTGCTGTGAATCTGGCCATTTGGGTTATTGGGGTCCCATGTAGCCATTTGTACCGTTTTGATAATATTCTGGCAAGGCAAAGCCGTTGGGAGTGTCAGGGCAGTAATTATCTCTTCAGATAGGGAGTGCATGCTGATTTTCATATGCTGGTGCGGCAGATTAACCTTAGTCTTTGGGCTCCACATGAGCCCAACATGAATTGTTAGAAAGACAAGATGGAAAAGCCAAAAAACTGTCACTGGAAATGGCAGAATTGCTGGGATTTGTAGTACAGGGTGTGCAGGTTTTATCATCGGCTCTGTTTTAATGAGTAATTTGAAAGAAATGCTTATATGGAACAGCCGCTTTTTGGCTCTTTTCACTTAGCTTTAAGCATTGACTTGCAAAGATCACGGACATTTTTCTGTAACTACTGGTAATTTGTGTTTTACTCTTGACTTTGCGACTTTATTTCAGTTAAGAATTCCATTACGCAGTGTAAGGACATCGTATGACACAAACCTTTCCCTGTTCTGGAAAGCTTACAGCCTAAATGGACAAGAGAGGGGGGGAAAAAAGGTGGCAATTTTATGAAGGGAAAGGAATTTTGGTAATTCCTCTCTTACAGATGGGGAACAGAGAAGCAGAGAGATGAACTACTGGCTGGTGGAAAGGAATAGAGGCTCTTTAAAAGAAGCAGAGAATAGAAGAGCTGAGTTTAGCTTGTTGAGTAGTAGCAAAACAAAACCTCAAATGGTGTATTAATTGCTGTCAACACCTGGGAGCGGTTTGAACTAAAGGACAGCACCAGCACACAAGAAAATGTCAAGTAAAATAAAAAACGCTTCGCCTTTGAGAAGGCGTGGGCAGATGACAGTTCCCTTCTTTCTCAGGCTCTGGTTCAAAAGAAGCCAAAGCCCAAAGCTCTTGCAGTGACAGGCCTTTAACATTCACACCAGTAAATGTAATTAAGGTCTGCGAGGGTTGCATCCTGGACAGAATTGATCCGTTGGTTTGTAATGCTTTAATTTAGTATCAAATATTCATGGACTGACAGGGTCAAATAGGGATAGGAAGGTACTGTAACAGACATTGGCAAAGTAGGATGCTAAAGTATTCAGCTGAAAGGTCAGCCATCCATGGAAACCCATTAGGAAAAATACTGTAAATATCTTGCTACATCTGAGAGTCACAGAGCTGAACATGAGCCACTCCTGCCCCCGGCATGTAGGACTTCCAGAGTATGAAGTGCAACGTGTACAAGCTCACACACTCAAACACACACGATATTTCAAAAGAGCAGACAACCAAAGGTGCCAGTGTTTGATTGGTTATATAGTTACATAGATAAACTTTTCCAAATGGTGAAGCATGTGAGGTGCGGTCTGCACATAACAAGTCCGTCATATCTCATGGGCTTAGGGGACAGAAAAGGCTGGTTTTGAGACATCCTGGAAATATCTATGCAAGATTGTTGTATGACCAAATGATTTTTTGGGGCATGCCCTGACCGATTAAGGACATGATTCAAAGCCTGTGAAATGATGTTTATTGACTTCAAAAGATCAGGACTTACACCATCCAACTTAATGCTCTCAAAATAAATTTATTCAGTAAATAAAAATATTGAATTAATAAAATTGAGTGGATTTATTCATTCAGTAGGATGTTTTTGAGGCCTGAAAGGTGTATTTGGTGCATCTGGTAGGGAGTTCTCAGGTTGGGAAGAGTGGGTCAGGAGGCAAGGGCGAACACAGCCCTCGGCCAGTGGGACCATGTAAGAAAGTAACTGAAATTCAGAGCAGGTGGGAATAATGAGCTATGAGAAATCAAAGTCTGTTCTCTCTAGGGCCATGTGAGAAAAGAGGGAGGAGAAAAATAATTGAGTAAACAGGCTGTGGAGCAATATGGAGAGAGTAGTTGTCTGGCTGCAACATCTGGAAAGATGTGTGGTGCTTTAGGAAACAGCATGTGTAGACATGGGGGGACCGATACTGACTGTGTGCTCCATCTCCAGGAGTAAAATCCCCCTGACCTGCTATCTTCTGTTTTCCCAATTGGCTCTCAGAAGCACTGGTTGCTACAAGTAGAAGAGAATTGGGTAAAAAGAAAAAATATAAGTCCTTTGGAGCCAGCAAAGCCTGCAACTTTAACCTGATAATTATACCTGCCGATTGAGCCCTAAAGTCAGGCTGGGTGCTGTGAGAATGAGAACTGGTTTTGCTCAACTGATAAAAAACTGTCATTTTAGCCAAGATTTTTCTCTCGTCTCACAGCAGCATGCAATTCAGTGAGGAAACTACCTGAGGATTGCATTTTTAGACAACAAAAATATCTGAAGACAAGAAATTCTGCAGGAATACAAACACACACACTTTTTTGTTGTTTGCATATATGTATATTTGTAAATACATATAAAAACTATATATATACACATACATACACACACATATGTCATGCAGAAGATCTGAAGTTTCTGAAAACTCCAGATTGGCAAAATTTAATTCTGCAAAATCCTCAGGCAATTTTTAGAGTTAAATTAATACTGGTATAAATAAAATGGTAATACTATTTGTTAAGAGTATTTAAATAATTCATTTTCCTATTGGTTATATGGAGTGTGCTTAGGTTCAGCAATTATATGCTAAGTAAAAGCAGCCTCTCCTGGAACGATTTCATGATAATCTGGTCTTTGATGGTCCTAGCTCATAGCAGCTGGCACTTTCTGTATAGTTTACAGACTGTAGAGTAATTAATACCTATGAAATACCACTGCTGGCCTTCTGATGTAGCTGGGTCCTTGAGCACTCCATTTTCTCTCTCTCTCTCTCTCTGTCTCCTTCTTTTCTGTCCTTGTGTCCCTGAATATTGAATGACAGACATTTTTAAGGCCACTATCAAGCCAACAGCCAGCTTCCAACTCTGGGCAGAGAAGGCCCTTGTTAGAATCATAGAATTGTTTTGGTTGGAAAAGACCCTTAAGATCATCAAGTCCAACCATTAATCTAGCACTGCCAAGTCCACCACTAAACCATGTCCCTAAGCACCACATCTACCCGTCTTTTAAATACCTCCAGGGATGGAGACTCAACCACTTCCCTGGGCAGCCTGTTCCAGTGCCTGACTACCCTTTCGGTGAAGAAATTTTTCCTAATAACCAATCTAAACCTCCCCGGCACAATTTGAAGCTGTTTCCTATTGCTTTCTACTTGACAGAAGAGACCAACCCCCACTTCACTACAACCTCCTTTGAGGTGGTTGTGGAGAACGGTAAGGTCTCCCCGAGCCTCCTTTTCTCCAGGCTAATCAACCCCAGTTCCCTCAGCTGCTCCTCTCCCCTGTTGGAAGAGAAATCTCTGCTGGGTATGCTAAAGCCTGATCTTGGGTCTTGGATGACCACTCAACTCCTGGGATCCTCTTTCTGAGGGAGGATACGTCCCCAACATGGTCAGTGGGGTTAAGGAGGCAGCAGTGGACAAGTTCGGTCCACTCAGCCCAGACTTTGCTCTTTCTGTGGTTTCCAGACACAGCCTGGCTCACGCAGGTGCAGTGCTCAGTGTCTCAGGGTCACAAGTGGATTGTGAGTTTTTGGGTGTCTGGCCACTGGACCCCACTCCTGCTGAAGGGCATGTCCCAGCTGAGGGATATACTGGTGAGCACCTTCCATTTAGGGGTTCAGAAGACATAATTAAAGATCTGCCATGGTTAATTTTATTTAATATTAAGTACAATAATAGCTCTTGAAAAGCTGTCTTTCAGGGAAAGGTAATGAGGGTATTAATAAAAACAGGTGAGGAGAGAAGGCTCTTTTTTAGCTTGCTGCATTATTTTATCATTGTCAATCAGCTGGGAACTCCTTTGAGATTATTCCTGTATAGTTAATAACATTGTTTCTGTGATGACTTTAATGACTGAACCTTTCATCCATCCTTAGCTATGACAATAACCACTCTGCTTTTTCTCCTTCAACAAGCTATTGTGTGTGGTTCAGTACATTAAGGAACATTATTAAATATAGAGGTTTCCTCTAATTAAGCCATTGGTAAAAGATTGCTTGTCCAATCATTTGCTGGTGATAAGTATTGAAGGAAATTATATCTTGTACGGAGTATTACACTTTTCCTGCCATGCTTTCCCTAAAAAAAGAACAAAATTATATAAAAATAAAGCAGTCAGATTGCAAACTCAAGCACTCAGAAATTAGATAATGCCAGAAATGATGACTGCCTGAATCTGCCTTGCGTTAGGAAAGACACATTCTGTCCTTCTCTGCTCCTGATCATGAGCAGTTCCGCTTTCCTCTCTGATCTCTTGCCCTGTTCCCTATATTTTCCTTTCATAAAATTACCGTTTCTTCTGGTCTCTTAATTCTTAAGCTTTTTGGAACTTTTATATCAAGAGCAAACCACTTTTTCTAGTCTTGTTCCTGGAAAAAAGAGAAATAATTTTATATAGAACTTTTCCAGCACCGCCCTCCATAAACTCACCTATAATTTAAACAAAAAAAAGATGATGTTTGTGAACCTTGAGGGAACCAGAATTTGTTCATTGTTTCAATAATTCCATGTAGGAGCAACGGTATATTTTAAGGCGTCTGGTTATTCTGGACATGATTAAAAAAAGCTCCCATCTCCTGTAAGATTGTGCATCTTGCTCAGTTCAGAACCACACAGAAAATGTAATGAGTGGGAGAAGTTTTTAACATGCCCCCTTGAAGAAAAGTAGTGGAATTAACGCAGAGAAAATCTTATCTTATGGTTAGTTCAGTCATTGCAGAGTAGAGGTTGTTTTCCTGGTTGGTAGCACTCTGCATAATCTCAAAATCTGGAGTTTACGTGTCCTTCCTGAAGAATACCTCTGAATTTGAAAATCAGATGCATTTACTAATTGCTCACATCTTATAAATTATGGATCTATCCTTGAAGGAGACTTTAACAATCTATTAAAGCTTGAATAACAGAGCTATTCTCCAGCTTCTAGATAAACAAAACAAAAACACAGCTTTAAAAACAAGAAGCCTCTTCACTTTTTATCTTAATGGAAAGAAACCTAATCAAAAGCCAGTGATGAATGCATCTCTCCAGAGTTTCTATTCTTGAAGAGATTAGAGTTACAAAGGCTGAAATAGTTTCAATAGGTAGGTGTGATGTTGAGATCAGATGATGTATTTGTATATGCTCAGCTAGAAATAAGAGTTGCTAAAATCCAGTATTGGGATGAAGATTCTCCTCTTCAATGAAACCAGACAAACAGTCAACAACTCCTCCAATATTCACTAATTTATGTGTGCAAAAAATGTCCTAGTATGCCAATAAAGTTGGTTCCTCGTAGGAAATGCATTTAAAATACTCATTAAAGGGTGGTTGTTGCACACATGAAACAAACCGAAAGTATGTTTTTAAGAAAGTATTTTCTTGGGAAAGGAAAGCAAAGCTTTCCAAAAATAAGCTAACTGCTTTTTCAGGATTGGACAGCCAGCCATTTGCTTCTTGCAAAAAACCAAAAGCCCAGACTGAGGTTGTTTAGCTGAAATTTGGCAGGGTTAACACATTTTCACTATGTGTAGTCAGTTCCTGTGTTCAGAAATAGAAACAGCCTTTTGCTTTCAGGAGTGGCCTGACACCTTCACCTGCAGTTTGAATACAAAAATATAAAAGTCCTGTTGTTCAGCTCCACCTCTGTACCAGATCTCCGGGATATTTAATTCATTCTGCATCGCTCCAAGGAGTGGGAATCGTGCCAACCAAGCGCTCCCATTGCTTCCACAGTAGATGGTGGAGAAATTTTAATAAGCGCATTTAATTTATCTGGCTAACTATAGACTTGCCAGTAATTCATACCAACTAACCTGGCTGTGTACTAGGAAAAAAGAAATCACAATGTCTGATGTACAAAGCCTGTCACTCATCGTATGTTAAACGAACAAATAAAACCTCCTTCTACTGTTAAATGCACACAAAACATTCCTAGGATCTTCGCAGGCAGCTTGTTTAAAGTGGCGTGTAATTCTGGAGACCCTGTTACAGCCTGCACTGCATTTTTCATGTGTATTCTTCTGTTTGATTTCTGATCAGACACTTGACCTTTCATAACCATCATGGGAAAGACATCCTTTTTCACCTCTCCTTTTTGTTCCCTGTATAAAACTTCATCCACTTGCTGTCTGAGGCTGCATGTTTGCTGGAGAAGCCGGGAGTGCTTCTGAGCTGGGAGAGACTGGGAGCACCGGTCTTGCTCCTCCTCCTCCTCTTCCATTTTCTTTCCATGGGAAGGAGACTTGGGCATGGATGGGCTCCCTGGCACGCTCCAACCAGTTTCGTGATCCAGAGGACCAAGTAAGCAGCCTCCCAAGACTTAGTTCAGCTTAGACACAAGCAAAAATGTTATGGGCATTTAGAGCGTCACAAATAAGAACAACAATGAGGAACTGAATGCTTTTTTCTTTTGTAGATGATGTCTTGTTTTGCTAAAATAAATATACTAGCTCAGTTCAATCCACTGACATCTCAGGATCCCTGTGGCAGTGCAGTCGGCACTTTGTGTAAATATGACCGTGAAGCGTTGTGCAGTGACGGTAACAACTGGGGTCAAGGCTCCTTGTGTTGTTAGGAAAGCACCTCTGCTCTGAGGACTATACCGTCTAACTACAAAAAAGAAATGTCAAAGCTGATAGCGGACACAGACATCCCAATGCAGTGCTGCTGCTGCTGCCCCACACTGCCTCTCTAAAGCAGTTTCAGGCAGCGGTTTGATAAGACAGCCCTCGCTTTGTCTTTCCTGGTGAAAGCGTCCGGAGACCTTTGAATGTGCTCACAGCTTTTCATAGCCTATGGCTGTCTAAGGCAAATTGATAAAAGGGAATGTGTTTTCCCATGGTTATTACTTTCCTAAGATCCTTCCAGAGTGTTGATATTATTTAGTTTATGAAGTAGCAGTTAGTGCAATTTTATGTTGCCTGGAAAGAAAGCATGATTTACTTGATTGAAGCTCCCAAAAGCAGAGAAACCAAAATGCATCAATCTCTCCCATTGGAAATTCTGTAACTGGGCAGCTACAAGCTGATGTGCTTTGAGTTTCTGCAAAATGTAGCTATTATGAAACAGCCCAAATGGTAAAGCATTTTGTAACAGCATAATGCTCTCATTTTAGTCTTTCCGATCTAATTTATGACTAAGTTTTCCCTTGGGAGATGATACAATAAACTCTCCTGTAAACCCCTCTGCAAGTATGTTGAAGGCCAATCAGGTATTACAGATATAATGTCAAAATTCTTATTGACTTGCTAAATAAGTAGTCATCCATAGCTTTCCTCAGGACAGAAAGATGTTAGCTGTGAAGATTGGGTTGTTAGGGAGTAGAGACTTTGTCTAGGTCATAACGTTGCTCAACATAAACTGCTTAGGATTTATTGTGTGCACTCAGGCAGCCTGTGTTAGACACTTCCTAAGTTAGACACTTCCTAAGCAGGTACACAAACAGAGGAATTATGTTTTAGACAGAAAACATTGGGAAGACTCTCAGATGTTGATGTAAGCCTGATGAGTTTCTCTATTCATATGATATTTTTAACTGAAAAATAGGCATAGACACATGGTGCAAGATCACACCTGAGCTTAAGCCTAACTCAGTCAACAGGAAGAATACTTGGATACGTCTTTAGAAACTGTATTTCAAAATTTGAAAGCAAAAGGGGTTTTTTTGGTCCTGTTATTACCTATTATTTCTATTTAATGTTCCCATTCCTACATTATTTTATTATTTTGTTTATTATTATTTTATTTTTCATGTCCCACATTGTTTTCCCAGCAATACTTTGCAAAATGAGTCAAAATACACATTTCAAAAGCTCACCATGTTTTTGTCCATCACCATCACTTTTGTGTCATTAATGGAGCTTCCTTTCCAAATGCCAGATTTGGGCGTTGATCTGTAGTTTAATGGATTCTAGACTGGCATTTGTTTTGCCTCCAAGAGCTCCCTAGACCCTTCTGTAATTTATATTAGCTCAGACTCAGCCTAACTTGCCTCATGTATGCAACAGTGTGATTTCTACATCAAGCTCTGTAAATAACTAACTACACAGCTAATTTTCCTGTTTTAATGTATGAAAAGTCCTACTCTTGGAATAACGAAACGTAAAGACCAACCATTCAGAAAACAAAACTTTAGTTCAACAGCTCCCAAGGTGGGTTTTATAAATTACGTGGCAAAGTCTTCACTTACAAATTTCCGACGACTTTAACAAAAGATGCATCTAGCTGACTGCTGCTTTAAATTTGAGGAAATTGAATGCTATTTTCAATCCGCTGACCTGCTGCTCAGGATATTATTAATATTTTGTAAGCATATTACCAAAGACGACTAGATGTCTGTGAGGACAAGAGTATGATTTAGAATTTCTACTAGCTGTCTTAAATACTGAATCACGGTTCCATTCTGCAGTCATGCAGCAGCACAAAGCTCCTCAGGTATAGCTCTCAACAAAATTACAACCAAGCCCTTCCTTTGCCTTTAATACATCTGGAAGCAAACTGAAAGACTACCAGAAGTTCCTCTTTTTTTGGTAACAAATTTGAATCTAAACTGCAACTTTAGTGTTTTGGACAATAAATTCTCTGCAGCTGCCAAGGCAACTCTAGTTACGATACACCGCTTGCTTCTGGATCAGGCACCAGAAAAATGTTTTTCACAATCTATGTTCTGATATTCATCAGTGTGCTCAAACTTGAGGGATTTTTACTGAAGCTTGTACAGCGTATCTGAAAAACCGCTGGTGCTCAGAAGGGCTTAACATCACAATTTCACAACTGTTGACGTAATTGAAGGATGCACAGCATGGAAGGAGACAAGGCATGAGCTCGTTGTGGAACAAAATTCCTTACGTGAGTGCTCTGTGTTAGCTTTGACATTGTCTCTAAATGGAGCGTCCTCTTAGACATGAGAAATGTCAGTATGTACTACATATTTCTCATGGTTATGGATGGGGCTTTGAGAGAAGCTGGCAACAGCCGTGTGCCTGAATCCCGTAAATACGGCTCCTGAACTCCTTTGAAAATCTCAGTTTATCGTGTCATTAAAAATTCATAACCATCAATGAGCAATGCATGGAACAGCTAATTGAGCTCCATAAATTGCAATAGGCTAGCTATTTCCACATTTTAGATATTAGCCTTTCCCTTAGAGTTGGCATTGCAAGTGCTGTAGCTGCTTAGAGGCCACTTTGTGGTTATTCAGTAAACGCTATTTTTTTAATTGTGACAATGAAAGATGTATTGCATTGCATGGGTGAAAATGTGTGAAAAAATAATGAAAAGTAATTGATGGTGTTTTAGGTTACCAGCACAGTCACAAACATGCCTGACTGAATTTTGTGAAGGTGGATGTTATGATTGCCCTGAGAACTTGTTTAAAGTTAAGCAAGTGTTGTCTTTGCAGTATTGTGGGTTTTCCTTGTAATAAAAACAGGAAACAAATTTGGCCAGTTGGGTGTTGCACAGTTCTAACCAGATATAAATGCATACCTTTTAATTGATCAAAAAGCAAAATGTGAAATGCTGTGTTCAAATCAACTCGAGATGTGAAAAGCTTCTGAAGGAGATGACTCAGTGGTAACTATTCGTGTTCGTTATTTTAATCATGACTTTGCTACGGCATGTTAACCTCTGTTAAGGTAGAAAAAAGGACGATGCACTTAGGGAGTATTTTCCCCTTTGTATTGCTTAGAAATCTGACTTTCTTAGGATTTAATGTACTGCGATGAAGTGCAGAGTTCATGTTGGAGGGTCAACCTAGCTCCTTGGATCAGGGTCAGGAGACGTCTGTTATCTGCTGGCAGCTGAGCTGTGTGAGGAGCCTTGCTGCTGCCTCGTGAAATGGATATCCCCTGATAATAGAAATTACTGTATTTGCAACAGATGGGATGAAAAGTGTCCACTTGGCTTATTCCCTACATATTTAAAGTTCTTTGCCCTTTCTACTTCCCTCCTTGTGGTGGAAGAAGAAGAAACCCCTTTCCTATGGAGACCCCTGTGCATCCCCAAATGTTTCCCAGTAGCTGCCTGCCTTTATACCCTCCGGGGTGGCACCCTGGCTTCCCCTGGGGACCAAAGCACATCTGTGTCAGTGCAAACGAGTGCTGGAAAAGCAAAGGCTTTTGTCTTTGTCTCTCGAGTGAATATACTGAATATATATTTGTTATGCCCTTTTTTTTTTAGTGTTTGTGAATTAAACACACTCATTTATCAGGTGATCCTCACATCCTGCACTTGTGTTTATTGGCACTTTCGAAGTGAGATCAAAGCAGACTTGAAGCATATTTAGCTTTTATGGAAAAGGGCAAAATTAACTGAAAAAATAATTAATTGGGGTCCCACAAGCGTGGGCTGACCCCCGCAGCAGGTTGCCGTTGCTGGGGACACGTCTGGCCAGATGAGGCAGCAAGGGCTTTGCCAGATCAGGTCCAGCGACTGAATAAATAACACGTCTGCAGCTGAAATAAAACCCCACAATATAGCTCTCGCGGTGCCTTAGCCACAGTCTAACCTTCCCCAATAGATGTTAAGATGACTTGGTAGTGTTTATGAGAAACATCAGCTTCCCTAATCGTTCATGGATCTGTTGTTCTGGGCAGAATGATGAAGTTTTCACTGTTATTTTGCTCCGTTTCACTCAGATTCGTTTGACTTGAGCTGAAGGACAATTGAAGATGGCGAGGAAGAATCTTGCCTTTTACTCCCAGCTGACAGGATAATTCTGGCTTTGCTGTTGGGAGCTTAAAATGCTTTACCTGTACTCAGCTAATATTAGTTGTAATTAAGGGAACGGGTTGTCTAGAGCTCATTTTTACAGTTCATCACCTGAAAAAGAACCTCTGAAAATAACCTTTTTATTTTTGGTGTCATTTGGGGACCCTGTTTCTCTGGTTGCCCTGCGGACGCCCACCCACACCCTCCAAAGTGGCTGCCCCGGCGCAGCCGAGGGGAGCAGTGGCGGCCATGTTGTGGCAGCCCCCTGAGGCGCAGCACCCACCTGGGCTGGGGCGGTGCCTCGAGGCACGAGGAGTTTTGGGACATACGGCCTTCACTGGGTCTGTTGTCGTCAAAGGGTAACGTGTTTTTAGGTTTAAAACCAAAAAATTGGCTGTGTCAGGGAAAGTAGAGGCTGGTAGGAGACTGGTTTATAGGCTACCATGCCTGCTTTTAGGGTGCAGGGCAGTGCTGGACTGTGCTGGGCCTTAGGGACAGCAAGCTGTGGAGCACAAGTACTCATCTCTTCTCCGAAAATGTACATGAAGAGCTTTTTTTCTGGTAAATATATCAGACTTGAATCCTGTGGCTTGTTGTGGTTTTAAAGCAGCTCATGAGGCTTTAGATTTGTCAAGGATTAATACTCCCCCCCCCTTTTTTTTTCTTTCCTGCTAGAAGTATGCCCTTTCTTATTTCAGGATCTGATGCCTAACAGGCTCAGTCAGAGAAGCAGACACCTTTGGCTCTTGAATCCTCAGAGGTGTCTCCTCATCTGCTTTCAAACAGCCAGGCTTCTGCTCGGAGGGCTCGATGAGCAGCGTCCCTTGTCCCTTTGCGATGGGGACCATGGGAGTTTCAGCTTTTTCCTTATTCAAATCTATACGCTCATTCCTACTGCCGTAGCCAAACAACTTTGAGGAGCCAAAATGCATTTACCAAAGCAGCCGGAGTGCTACGGGAGCCTGAGCCTGTCGCTGCCTCACTCGATGGCTTCTTCACATGACCGGTCATGTCTCAAGGGCTGGATAGGTGACAAGGCAAGGCAGGATCATGCTGGCCTGGAATTCCCAGTCAAAATAATGCTGTAATGGGGGCAGGGGCAGTCCCGCAAAATTAAAATAGTCAGCAAGCAAGACTGGAGGTTGCCAGAGTTCATTTGGTTTTCCCTGTTGGAAACTTGCAGCTTTAAGTCTGTTGGCGATTAATCTGTGTCTTTCCATTCTAGTTGTAGGTCATGGGAACTGAAATGCAGTTATTTGTGTCCTTGTCTCCCTTTTTCTTTCCTGAGGGACTGACTCACGGGAAATGTATTTTTGCAAGGACCTCCAGCCCTAGCAGGAGAATCAAACTAGGAGGTGACACTCAAAACTACCACTGCTGTGAGCCCACTCCACCTTCTTGGTGGGGCACAGATTAATGCTGAAGCAAAAGCAGCTAAAATAGAGCATTAGGATATCTGAGCTTATACCTGAGTTCAGGACAGCTGAACAGGAAAGTGTTCAGCCTTGCATACAAAGGATGGGAGGTGCAAATTATGCCTAACCTTGGCGTGAGTTGCAGAGGATCAGGCTGGCTGATCCCGTCTGGTGTGAGGATTTGTGAGCCTGTGTGGAAGCCAACAAGTGGCTTTGCAGTGACTCCGACAGGGCTTGGAGTGAGCTCCAAGCGGGCAGATGTCCATTTTCAGTAAGAATCACGTCAAAACTAGCAGTGACTGGCAAAGTGATAGCATTGGCCAGGAGTGGCCAAAACCTGAGCTGCCTGCTGCACTCTCAGTACATTTTTTCAAGCTGGACCAGTCAGAAAACACACCATCCTGCAAAACATGTTATTGCTCTGCCTTTTACATTCAAATATGAATTAAAAAATAAAATAAACCCCCAAATTAATGTAACAGACCACTACATTTGCTCAGTCAGGCTGCTATGTTCTAGTAAATTAGAAACCCTTTTGTTTATTTTCATCATTTCGTTTTGCAAGGATTAACATGGCAGTTTCTCCAGCAAATAAAAAGGTGTTGCAGTACTCTTGGAAGCCATGGGATTGGAAAGGACCCTCTAGCTCTTGTCAAAATATTTACCATAATTTGTCATTTCAGTCAGATAAACCAAACAAACAAAGTACCAAGGATTAGGGTTAGGGGTGGCAGTTCACAATTATCAATAACAAAACTTTGTCCTTTTCTCCTCCCCACAACCCCAGCCCCCCCCCCCCTTTTTTTTTCAATTTTGGAATGAAGATTTGCTGGTGAGAGTGTGTGTGTGTGTAATTTCATTGCCATGCTGAATTAGGGACCTTTCGGGTGGACTTGCTGTACAGCAGTAAACAAGACATACCCTAAAAATAGAAAACATGGTTGTAAGCGACAAATATTGTCAGGGAGGACTTGGTCAGATGCAGTTTTGGAAGTGCTTTTAATTTTTTTCAACTCAATTCCAAGTTAAACATCCCTTTAAATTAATTAGAGCAATTACAGTATCCCTAGAATATCAGTGGAGAAATTGAAGCCATGACTATAATTTTACTATTTCCTAAATTCTGAAGAGAGGCTAAAAAAGCCAGCTTAAGGAAATTTTTGCATACGATGAAAAACTGATTCCTGACCAAACTGACTAAGCTGAAATGTCTGAAAGCAAAGAGCTATCATGAAAGTGCTGGAAAGCTTCTGATTATAATGGAGTCAGTATCCCAGGGTATAATGCAGCTCTACATTTAATATTGAGCTACTGAACCGTACTTCTCAACCTAGCTCAACTCACTGGGTTCTCATCAAAGTCCTGTAATGACACTGTGCTCTGTTTAGATGCCAAGCAAGTCTTGAAATAGCTCCAGAGCTTTTTCAGCAGCTTCAGCTGAGTACAGACGTTTGACTTTAGAAGGACAGCTAGTGCCTAGAGTTTGTGGCATATAAATCCTCCCTTATGTATACTGCCACACTTGTTAATAATCTTACGAACTCTTATAAACCTAATTAAAAGTCTCTTGCACACTTATGTATGAAATCATGGCAACAGCACTGAACCAGCAAAGCAAAAGCCTGTCCTTTGTGCTGCAAATCCATGTTGCCTTTCTTTATTAATGATACATACACAACACATTTAATTCGATGCCTGCTATTGTTTGCCTCTTTGTTTTTATTATGATATTGACTGGAGTCCCCATCCTGTTAGTTATAGTCTGTGCACGTTACTCTAAGCAGAATTTTTCTTTCTGTGTATTGTTTAAGGTATTGACTTTGCCAAAGGGAAGAAAAAAGTGCATGCATCCACTTAAGCACACAAGTAGTTATATTAATTTCTGTCAATTAAATATACATACACACATAAATATACACGTATACAGTGGCTGCAGGCTGTTGCAGGCATGGAATTAGGTGAGATTTGAAAACCGTATTTGAGAGACCCTTTCCAACATGAAGGTCATGTTTCTGGGAGCAGCTCTGGGCAGGAGCATCCCTCAGCCTGTGCGAAGTCCTGCTGAGGATGGTGGGATTCTATGTGAGTGTTGAAATGACACTTTTCAAAGGCATTTGCAGATTTCTAGGCCATTTATTTAAATTGCTTAGAATGAACGTTGTTTTCTAAGAAAACATACTTTAAAATCTTTTTTTCTTTCTAAAAAGTCTTAGTTTTCTTAGTCTTTTTGGACTTTGAAAAACTGTTTCTAGTTACTGGGTTTTGGGGTGTTTTTTCCCTTTACAACCCAGGCAATCAATTCCTGAGTATGAGCAGGAGGATTATTGAGTAGTTCATCTAAAGCAAACAAAGATTTCAGCCAACCCAGAGATGCAGCAGTCATTTTGCTAAAGGTTTTGATGCTGGTTTTGATCAAAGTTTGGGATATACAGCATGTATGGTTCCAGCACTTCCAAATGAAACTTGAAGTTGAATCACTGCAAATGTTCAGTTATTGATTTCATTTAGAAGTACAAAAGTGTGCATTAATACATATGTGCTTTGTCTTTATTTACTCTTCCAAACCTGCCCCCCATTTCTACTATCTGTTTTTGTTCGATGGTGAGCTTTCCCAGAGGTGTCTCTCTTACCCCATGTTGTGTCCCTTCAGTCTCACCCTGGAATATCCTGTACAACAGAGTTACTTGCAGACAGACAATCTTATCAGAACTGTGGCATTGCCCCAGTGGATTCTGCTCATGTCCTGCAGAGGCCTTTGACCTGCTCCCTGCTTTGAGTTGTGCGAAGTCATCCTTTTGTGCATCTTTAATACTTATTGTGAATTTTTGCTCAAGTTTAATACAACTGAAAAGAATGTCTACCTCTTTATTTTCTAGTTTTCCAACCAGTGGCTCTGATAAACTCAGTTAAATTGATACAGAAATGTGGTTAAAATCAATAACTTACCAGTATCTCAGACTAAAGCATCCACTATATGAGAAATTCAGAACAGTTAAAAATGGACCATTTCTAATGTGCTTATTTAATTTTTGTCTTTCAGTCTATCCGAGAAGTCACAGGCTATGTTTTGGTGGCTTTGAATCAGTTCGAATACCTGCCATTGGAGAACCTGCGCATCGTCCGTGGGACCAAACTCTATGAAGAGCGATATGCTTTGGCAATATTTCTTAACTACAGAAAGGATGGTAACTTTGGACTCAGGGAACTTGGCTTGAAGAACTTGACGGGTAAGTGAAACTCGCAAATGTGATGGATTAGTCGCAAGAAAAAAAATGAGCGTGTTGAATATGTGCCCCAGTGCCCTCAGTCACTTGTATTTCTGCAAATAACAGAGGTACCATGAGAGGCTGGCGATTGTACATTGTTTGAGAGGCTCGGTACTTCATTTCATTCCTTTTTTGGTTCACAACTGTACTTTTCTCAGTACTGATCAAAGGCTGTGTATGGAATCCATGCCGAGAGCGTATTCGAAACAAAAATGGTTGTTGAAAGAGTAAATGAGCTTTTTTCTTAGTTTCGAGAATATGAGCATGTTGGTTTCCTTGTGATCCTTCGTTATTGCATGTATGTTGCTTCAGGTGTTAACATATTTTCTGGCAAGTTAGCTTAGCTTTAGCATCCCCTCTGCTCTTGCTGCTGTCTGTGTCACCATTGCTGCTGCGCTGGCGGGGGTAGGGGGAGAGGAAAGGGATGGGAGGGGGAGACTGTATTTTTGGTGTATTTAATTTTAGAACTCCCTTTTCTGAGCAAAAATAGTGTATTATATATAGTGAGAAAAGTGCTTATTTTCTTGAGACAAAAATGTAAACCAAGTCCATGGTTTTATGTTCATCTGTAAATTCAGGGCTGGATCACGATGTGGGGTAGATGAACATTTCATTTCTCCCAGCTGAGGATCTACAGTCAGTGGTTTGGGAGATTAAAAGTTGCCTAAATATCACTGGACTGTAACTTAATAAAGTGCAGGCAGTGGCAAACTCTTTTTAGGGAGTTCACTGGAAGTATTTTATTTATACTTGGTTCCTCATCAGCTATGATCATTTCTACCCTAAGCTTTGGTGATTGTGAAATGGCCTTATTTCTGCTAGTGGCTAAATGCTGACTGAAAATCACTGACCTGAGCTGAATGTGGAGTTAGAACCTGAGTACAGAGAGGTGGGAGCCTTCTGAACTATATTTAGGCACCCTTCACTCTCTGCTTTTTTCGTGTCACAGTATTCAGAGGGGCACACAAGTGCTTACAGTTCCCTGTTGTTCAAGCCTCGCCGTGCTGTACAGCTAAGCTTTCAAACACAAGAGGGAAAAGGAGGCTTGAAATATTTTACAAAATAAAACAGTTTTGGCTGACTCTTTCTGATCAGGCTCTTTCTTCTAGTCATATTTTTAACAATTTTCTTTACTGAGACCATCATGCTGATGTCAGAGTGCTTCCCAAGGTCTCTAAATTCCTGCCATCTGCTACTCTTCCCTCTATCACTGTCATAATCCAATTTCCTCCTCTTCTGTTCCCACATTTCTTCCCATCTTTCTGATTTAGGGAGTTCATTGTGACTGTCTATGCCTTCACATACTACAGAGCCATAGCATCGGGTAATAATAGTATTATCTTTGTATCCCTTTTCTTGTCTGTGGGTCTCAAAATGCTTTGCAAAAGACATTAGGCTGGGTGAAACCGAGACAGAGAAGTGAGGTGAGGCCAAGGCCAGAGGAGGACTGGAACCCTTTTCTCTTGAGTCTGAGGCTGTTGTTCTGCCAGGAAGCGAGGGTTGTATTTTCAGTGCTTTTTTAGCTGGCTTTGCTGCTCAGTAAGGTGCTCTTGTAGGCTCCGGCTCAAGATTTTCTTCTTGAACCAGCTGCCCTGCACCAATAGGCAGTTCATCTGACTCCAGAGATTCTCGCTGGAAGCCGCTTTTACATGATAGGCACGGCACCAAAACTGCCCAGCAAATAGTTTGACTTTCTTTTCAAGTGTTTTAAGAAAACCTGCCTTAGCTCAGCCTCTGAATCTTTCCTATCATGAGATCATCACAGCCCCTTCATCTGATTTAGATGTTTACAAAAGCCCTCTGATGGGATTATTTGGCTCAAAATGTCTTGTTGTCTCTTGGAAGAAAAGTGCCCTAATAACGCTAGCTTGTCTCCGCTGAGCACTCAAAATAGCTTCTGGGTGCTCAATATGAGCCAGTGCGTGTTTCAGAATAATATTTTCTAGATAGCATGTGCCAGGGCCTCATGAGTCTCTTCAGCAGCTGTTCTTTGACCATTTTGTATACTGGTTAAGATGCACCTGGCTGTTTTAACCCACAACCTGCTGCTTGATGCAGATGCTCTCCCTGGAGCATATTAATACTTAATTTATTTTCCTAACACATCCTTAGCATTAGTAGCTACATAAAAATAACTGGTGGATGTGGGAGTCGGTGATGTTGCAAGGCTGTGGTAGATCAGCTGTGTCTGAACCTATCCTGTGTCTACCAACTGCTCCATGTTTACATCAGAAACAACCAGTGATTTGTTATTAAATATAAGATGAAGCAGCCCCTGTGAGCTTGCATCCTTCAAGCTTCTAGTCCACTGCAGATTTCAAGAGATTCGCTTTGAATGGTGCATCTCTTCCATTTGAGTAAAATATAAACATAACTCTTGCCTTGCATGTGAAGAACTGTCTTTCCAGGGCTTATGCCGTGTTCACAGAAGTTTGGGTAGTTCTGTTCTTATTTGTGCAGTGTCTGGATGATGGGATCCTGAGGGTATTTCTGCCCAGTACTGCACAATATACAAACACTGCTCCCTGTGTTAAATAAATGAGGAAGCTGCTCTCACCTGTAGGTTATCCTCAGACTTAACCAGAGACAGGGTTTCAGCCTCCTGTGCAGTACCATTGTATTATTTTCAGTATGTTGTTAACAGCTGTGTTTTTATTGTCAGATATGTCTGTCAGGTTTTCATATTTAAATGTAACTTTAAATGCTTGAATTTCCTCCCTTACACTATAAAAAAAAATAACAGCTATGAAGGCAGTAAGTTTTATCTCACACAGAAAACATGATCCAGTTCTCACTCATGATGTCTGTCAATCCAAAAGGGAGTTTTGTTTGTGTAGCACAGGCCAGGATCACGTCCTAAAATTCACATGACACTTGCAAAAAATTTACCTATATAATCCTTTTCTCACTTGTTATAAAAACTTAAGTCAATGGTTCCACAAAAGTGTCAAAAACAAACAGACATGGAACTAATGAAGTGGCTGCTGCCATCTCAGCTGGACTCATCTCAGCTTGCAGATTCAGCTGCCAAGTAGCCTTAAAGTAAAAAGGAAGATTTGACATACTGAACGTATTATTCAGCCTGAGATTAGCAGAATAACCGATGCTGAGGGAGAAGGTATGCCACCTTCTTCCATTCATTGCCTGCGAGCTAGTGCAAATCATTTCTGTCTTCCCCAGGTAGCTAGGCAGTCAACCTTAACTTACCCAATGAAAGGGCATAATCATTGTTCACAGTTTGAGTATTCCAAATGTAGAGAATACCTGATGGCTGCATTTCATTACAGCATTTATCTTCATGAGTGGAAAAAGAGGGATAACTCACAAGTGCCAAAACCACTTATGAAGTATCCCATATTCTCCTCTGAGTGAAGATGAATAAAAGAGATCTACAGTAAATGATGTATATTTGACTGAGTAGTGATAACCTCATCTCCCCTATTGGCCTTGGCGACAGAGACTCCCTTGTGTGTGCCTGTGCAACCACTGAATTCCTTTAATATATTAGAATAAAATGGCCTTAGCAGTGATTAGTTCAGTAACACAAAAAGGCAGCAAAATACGTAGCTTCTTATCTGCTTGTTTTGCAGGAATGCAGATACATGATAAATTAAGATAACCGAGGTTCAAGTGACAAATGCATATTGTAGCTGAAAGGATTTGGCCAGTGACAGCCAAAGAAAGGAAATCTAATTTGATGGGCAGGAGAATCATAGGGAAAGGACCGTCTTCACTGGATGTAGAAAGTGATCTGTTGTAAATTTCCCCTTCTACAGACTTTTGTAATTAGGGGTTTTTTTTTGGATTTTTTTTTATTTGATTAAATTTATTTTAATTGTTCTGTAAAACAAAATTTTGAAGTTCTATGACCGTTTCTAGAACATTTTTATTTTCTTTTTTCCCCCCACAAGAAACAGAAAATGCTAAGGGGTGCTTTAGAGGAGGGAGAAAAAGAATGATATCTCTTATGAAAAAGGTTGCTTTTCAATGAGTTCCTTGTTTTTTTTTTAGCAAGGACTACTCATTTGCTATATGTATATTGCAGCTTTACGAGGTTGGAGGGAGGGGCATGGGAGGAGTCAAATTTTCTTTCAGTTTTGTTCACTGTGCATGTTTTGGACCTACATTGTTTTTGGAAATCTTATTTAGATACCTGCTCAGGGCCTGAGCTCCTTCAGCGCTGTGTGACTGCATGTAAAGCATTTTTGCAGCAGGGATTAAGGCCACCCCCTTTTTATTGCCTTGATCACAAAGCCCTCAGCCTGTGTCAGCAAGACCTTTCCTTGGACCACACGCACACTGTACGAGCCACTGCTGAGTTCATGGTGTTTAGAGATGCAAACGCCTGTGTATGACAGCCGGCCTGAGCGGATGAGACTGGGGTATGCTGATTGTGGCATATTCCTTAATCGCTGTGGCTTCATACTGGTGGGGCAAGCTGGGAAGAAAGCAATATGTAACTTGCCTCAGGCGTCCTATGCAACAGGTGGGCAAGGCATCGCATGTCTAACCTCAGAGAGGTGTTGCTAGGATACGTGGAGGAATGAGGAATTTGTTTAAAAAATCCCTTTGGTACCCTCTGCATGCAGGGCTGCTGCAGGAGTTACCTGCCCTGTAGAAGCTGCAGTTGCTCTGTGACTGCCCAGGAATGCTCCTTTCCCTATATCCTCGGAGCTGCATGGACCACAGAGGCATTTGTATCCCAGCACATCTTTGCTCGCCAGCCAGTGGGTAGGAGAAAAGGGAGGAACACCTCGAGCACGGCTGTGCTTCCCTTGGGAAAGGAGGTCTCTTCTGTGTGGTGGCACAGACCTCAGGGGCACGATGCAGGATCTGCCATGGGTTCCCCTTGCTCACCTCACCCCTATGGAAAGAAGGGCCAAGGCTTATGGCTGCCCCCACGCTCATAAATGCAAGTGTGCCTGCTAGTGCACATATGTCTCCTCTCCTCCAGGACACTGTTAGATTATTTACTGGAAAAAAAAAAATGCCCCATTCCAGCTACTGCTCTCTTCAGACATCGTAGGCATGATTTGACAACCAGGAGAGTCCGGAGACCGATCTCTGCTGGCAGTCAGTACCCAGCCACCCTGTGCCGAGCACGGAGGCAGTTACTAGCGCAGATTCGGGCTGCTCCCTGCCAGTTGGCATCAGTGCCTGGGAACGCTTCCAGGCACTCCTCAGCTTTCTGCTGCAGACGTGGCCCCGAGGAATCCCAGATAAGGGACTTGCAGGCTGTGGAGCAACTGCCTCCAGCTAGCAGAAAATTGCTCACAGGTGTTATCAAGGCAAATAGGTATATTGTATACGGCCAGAAATAAATACTGATTTTGAGCCCCATGAGATTTATACTCATGAGTTTATTATGTTCAGTAACAAGGGTGCGACATTGGTTTTTAAATTTCAGTAAGGCTAGAATTTTGCACAGTCTCTCTGAAGGATTTGGATATGCTTTTGTCATGCTAAATGGTATAACTAATGTCTGTGATTCTTTGCAACTTGTTGATCAACAATTTATGCTTAGTTTTCTTTATTTCAAAGCACTTGATTGTTTTCAGTTCTGTCTCTAGTGTTAGAAATGCACAACCTTGTTTGGAATGATTATGGCAAGGAATTAAACAAAAAGCTCATCATAATAATGATATATTGGTAAACGTTTTTAACTGGAAATTCAAAGGATCCCACAGCAAGTTGTTTGCTGGTGTCCTCCTGCCCCCCAATATCTTCACATAAACTATGAAATGCGTATAGTGGATTGCAAATGGTTTAAAACAGTTTATTGAAAGTGATACGCAGAATGTTTCATGTGTGTCTCCAATGTCATGCAGCAGGATAACTTCACATCACGTAGCTTCTCCTGCAACAAAACAGGGTTTAAAATCATGGGGAGGAGAAACTAGGCCAAATCCTTAGCTGGTGTAAATTGGCTTACTTGCTTTGGCTTCATAATGAACTGAAATTTAAATTGCCCTTTACTTTCTTCAGTGGATAATATAATTCACGCTTTAATTTATAAGTTAACTAGTGCCTAACTCCCACTTACGCCCTTTTAAGGATGTTGTGTTCAGGGTGCTCTGTCAGGATTAATACCAGCTAATGATAGCTGATTCAAGGCATGTCTACACCGTGCAGCAGAGCTCTGTACAGGGATCCTTGAGCTAGCATCGAGCCTAGCTAGCTTTAGAAATTGTGATAACCACATTGCTTGGGTCTTGTGCTTGGGCTAAATCAGCCAGCAAGGTGGACACAGCAGATTGCTCCTGTCTAACTATGGTCTATGCAAACAGAAACATGTTGTACTGGGCTTTCAGGGTCTTAATTATATGGCTTCTGGGTAGAGAAGGGTAGTGGACTGGGAGGAAGGACTGGGGTCTAGAGTAGATAGAGGAAATCCTTCCTAGCCCTGTGGTAACCTATGCCTCTGCTGCTTTCTGTTGTGAATCGCCAGTTCCACAACAGAGCCAATAATGCTTGCCTACTTTAATTAGACCAATTTTGAGAGTTTCACATGACAATGCTGCTCAGAGAGGATCTGGTGTGATGTGGAATTCAACTTTTAACACTGACAAATGTTAGTTTAAATGTCATTATAAAATATATCCAGGTATGCTGCCATTGTCACCTGATAATGCCATGTAAAATAATAATGCCATTCATTCTCTTTTTCTTGACATTTTCTCCGTTTCACCTCTCTGCAGTAGTTCTCTCTATCTGTGCATTTTTCAATTATGAAGTAAGAAATTCTCTGTGTTCTGGAGGTGTGAAACACCCTTTAGCTTTTTAGAAATATGGGCAATCAAGATAAATCCAGTAATACTGAAGCCTTCTAGTAATGGAGTAGTTTTGCCTGACTTCAGTGACTAGAGAGCTTTAGCAGCACAGAGATTTCTCTGGCCACGTGCTTCGCAGGGAGTTAAACATCTGAACAGAGTAATCCCTCCATTTCAATCACACGGGTCAGGAATGGGTGGCATTTCAAAACATCCAACTTAGGCAGACAGATCTGTGTTGAGCTACGCTATAACTTAAGTAAAATGCAATAAGCGTTACAGTTGGGAAGAAATCATACAGTTTATAGCAACAGCACTGCTGAAAAAATATATCCCAGCTCCCCACCTGTTTGGAAAGGAAAGAAAGAGCTAGGTTGTACTCCACAGCCCAGGCCAAGTTCTGGCCTTGACCAGGTATTTTAGAAATTAAAATCCTTGCTACTCCAGTAGTATATCTTCTTCGGTTCAGATGAATGAAAGAAGCATTAATTTCAGTGGTTTTTTTTTCTTTTTCTTTTTTTCCCCCCTCCTTCTCTCTACAGTCTTCTGAATTCATTGATTTTCTTATTTCCTTCTGACAGGCTACAGCTGACAAGGAATTAGGTGCTTTTGTAAAATAATTAAAGTCTTGTGTTACATGGGGAATGTAACCCATCAGCACTCCCTAGCAAAAAGCAGGTTACTGAGCAAGATAATTCACTTGCCACAGGGTGGTGGGCTGTCTCTGTCCATCCACAACAGGGATGTGAGCTGTGAGCTGCTGGTGGGGCAGAGGGACCAGCCTCCAGCCGTGTGGGGCTGCTCATGTCTAGGGCTCAAAATGGCATGAAACTCTGGGGATCAGATGTCAAGTTTGATGCCTTTACTTAAAGATCAGCAAAGCTCAGCAAAGGCATTTCAGTGGCTTTGCAGCATATGTCTGCAAGGCAGTATATGTCTACAAGGCAGCATGTGCTTACAGACCTAGATTTAAACCCAAATCCAAGAGTGAGCTCCCTTTTCTAGCTTTTCTTGCCAACCTATAGGAATAAGGAGTTGGGGTTTAGGACACCATTATTGCAAACGCAAAAGTCCCACTGAGTTCAAAGAAGGTTGGACCAGACCCCTAGGTTTACACAGTGGAAATAATTGGTGTTCCTAGGATATTTTCATGCGTGTTCATTTTAGTGACATTTGGTGCTGAGGGAAATTCCCTAGAAACTCTATATGGAGGGACTGGAGAGACAATGAACCAAAAATTGTTTTCTTTACTACATCTAGCTTCAGGGAAGCCCTTGCAGAGGAGGCAGAGAAGCCCTCCCAGACACTCAGCACAGGGGCAAGACTGTCACATAGCCTTCACTGCCTGCAGGCTGACAGAGGCAAGTGCTTGGCCTTGCCTTCCTTGCTTAGCCTTGACCTTCCACTTGGCCAACTCCATCCCAAGCTGCTTGTGCTTTGCCTGCCCACAAACCTGTTTCTTGCAGTGTCACAAGTCTCAGCCTGGCCAGCACTGGGACTAGTCTTGTCAAAACTGACATGGGGTAGTTTTAACTTGGGTGAGTCCACAGCAGCCTTGAGATGTTTGGCAGTGCAGGGCCAGGAGTGAGCAGCAGTTCATTAAGAGTTTATCTGAAACTGAGTTTGATCACGCAAGCTTAGCATGTTGGGATGTGAAAGGGAAATGCTGCTGTTATGAGGATGCATTGTGTTTTAGTCTATGAAAGAAGTAGTTCCAACAGATTGAACCCATCTGCAGTGCTATGCTGACAGGTCCTGCCTGCAATTTCCAGGGTGAGGAAAACTCTTGTTAGCTTACCGACATGAGCACTGCTTCTGAATTTGCACACAGATAACAGCAGTTCCTGATGGAGAGCAAGGAGTTTACCATTGGGAGCTTTCTTTACGTGACTGGGGGAAGTAAAAGGGACAGACAATTACAGTTTTCTCCAGAGACCCTTTCTGGCCTGCCTTGTTTGCTACCTACACCCTGTCCTATAGGAGTGGACATGATGACAGGGATGTGTTCAAGGGCAGCAGTTCTAGGCAGCTTGGCATGCTGTGATTGTCAGTGTGCTTTGTAAACATTAAAACACGCAGCCACCTGCCCTGCATCTCTGCAAAGCCGCTGAGGCAAACACAGAGATGGGCAGGAAAAGGTAACCTTGAGGGGAACACAAAAATAGAAATGTAGACCTGTAGAAGAAGAGAAATCACCCTGTGAACAGAGGTAAGGAAGTGGGAAACACCCAAGTATGTGCCCCACAATCTATGGCGGAGCAGAAGCACTCACCTGAACTGTAACTGCGTTACGGATGAAGGAGCAGACAGGCTGCGCAGGAGGGGATCTGATACAGAACTGCTGGAGTTCTCTGGGACTGGAGACTCCCCAGTCGGTCCCACCTAGCTTCGCAAGAGTTGCTTTCCATATAAAATGAACTTTGATTGGTCTGAAGCGAAAGCGTGAGGTAATTGGAGCAGGAGGCAGGTAATGCATGTGGACGAAGAGCTGTCTGTGGGCTGTAGGAGCCTTTGTGCATCGCTAGGAACGTGCCTGCAGGCGTGGAGTGGAGGAACAAAGGTATCAGATGAGGAGAACACGCTGGAGGCCTTTTTCTTTGATGTTTGGAAACCGCTCAAGGGGCTGTCTTCTCTGAAACCCCTTTGCCTTGCCTTTTTTTTATTTCCGTTTTTTTTTTTCCTCTTGGTGAAACTTTCATAGATGTGCTTTCATTTCTTTAAGGCTTAGAAGCAAGTGCGCATCCATCCGTCCAATCATCATACAAACGCCATGCTCACGCTGGAGTTCCCCCAGGAGCTGGCTGCTGCTTCTGCCTGTCAGAAATAGCACAGCCACATGCTTTGGGTCTGAAACCGCGGGTGCTCCTGATGCAGGGTCACGGAAGGAAGGGCAGCATGAAAGACGTTTCTGTCTACCGTGCCAGAGAGAGGAGATTGTGGTGGTGGTGGTTTTTAGCTGGTCAGCTGGGCATGCATTCAGATTGCTGCTAAAGGCTGTGGAAACTCTGGGAGCTGGTTCCATCACAGTGTAGGGGCTGTAGAGTCAGTCACCTTTGAAAATGGCTCTGGGACACAGGTACCTGAGGGCAGGATGGAAAGGCTGAGTTTACGTGGAGAGGTTCAAGATGTTCTTGCCAAGACTATTGCACAGGGTGAAAGAAGCTCATCTGCTCCAATCTCCTGTATGTAGACTTCAGTTAGAGCTAGTAGCAGATTTTTTGAGAACTTTTTAAAATTGAAAAATGTCTGACATGGAAGCTTTCTGTGAGAAAGGAGTAGTTTAAATAACAAAGTGAAAAGTGCTGAAATTGTCAGCACCATCTTTCATTTAAAAGTGAAAATGTATAGCTTATGATATTTAATAGCTTTTCATGCTTTCTTCTATAAATTAAGTCACATTTTCAACCAAACAAAATAATTTGTGTTAATTGAACAATAACAATTGAATCTGTTTTAGACTGAATTTTCTTTTCCATTGGATTTCAACTCACTGAAGTATCTGGTCTTAGCTTGTTTACCTGGTCTAGGAAATGAAAGGTTTTAAAAAAAACTTAAAAAGGGTTGAAAAGTTGTTTTCTGCTCATATTTCATCCCAATATCAGTCGTAAGATACTTCCTTTGTTCTAAGAGTGTGTCCAATGGAAAACAGATATACAGAGCAGGTTGTAATGAATCAGCTCAGCTGCTGGTTGCGGTGCAGGTCTGTCAACATGGTTTGACATGAGCTACCTGCTTCTTGGCAGGGTACATTGTCTTTTTTTGGGAGCTGCTTGCTGCCATGTTTGACCTTGACCCAATATACTAGCTTCAGACTACTGTGGATGTCCCTAGAGCAGGTGGCAATCACTTCTGAGGTTACACTGGATACATAGCCCTAACTTCTGTGCATCTCTGCTAATTTTTAAGTGATATGACAAACTCCAGGCTCCCAGTATGTCTCTGGTTCTGGAGTGGAGAATTACATGCAGAAGCACATTGTGTCTTGGAGTGGTGCCCTTGGTTTACTGTTGTTATAATTTCTTTTATAAAAGCATGCTGGTTCCTTTTTTTTAAGCCAAAGCAACATCAAGTAAGTGCACCTCAATTAGTGGCAAGCTGCGGTGAGCTTTAGGTCATGACTGAGTGCATTCCCTGGCTTGAGGGCCCAGTCCAGATCCTACTGAAATTACTCTTCACTAGCTTTGTATGAGAAGCAAAGTGGATGTGTAGCCCAGGAGATGGGTTTCTCCTCTCTGGTGGAATTAACTTGAGTTTCATTTCCATTAAATAGTAATGATTATCTTCCCATAATACTTGAATTCTTTACAAACCTCAGCCAGTTAAAGATCCGTTATCCTGAGTACAGTGGTGCAAACGTTAGTAAAAAATGTAATGCAGAAGAAGGGCAAACTAGAATAATAGAAAAGTTGTAATGCAGAAAAGGGTAAGACAAATACAGGGAGCAAAGCTCCCTGTCCCATATGTGGTCAATGGGGAAGCTGGGGTGGTCACAGCTGAATGTGTCCTAGGCTGTGTAAGAAGCCCACAGGGGTTGATAAAAGATTTTCCCTCATGTTGAATCGATAGTTACAAGCTGTGTTCTGGGAGAGTCAGACATTGACCAGCATTGGCAGGACATCCAAAGTCTGGTGTATCTGTAGCGTTGGTGCTCTCTGCCAGCCTCACTGGGACCAAGCAGGAATTGCATTTTGTTCTGATGTTGATACTACACTCCCTATTCCCCCCGCCCCGAGGAGGAAGAACACTGCTGGCTCTTTTGATACCTGAGAATGTGGATTGAGGCTCCTGGGTGTTCCCCTTTTCCGTTACAAAGCTCTTGACTGCTCCCATTACATAACAAAAGAGAATCCTTGTGGATAATTAAGTTTTAGGCTCCTGAACACTCCCCTCTAGACAGCTAGGCGACACAAGAACTGAGTCTGCGCAGAAGCAAAGGTCAGTCAGCGAACACGGTGAGGAAGACTATGAGCCTTCGTCTGAAGACCCCCAAAGACCACCTGAGGACCACCACAGAGGATGACTGCGCATGCGGATCGGACATTTACATATGTTAATAAGTTCCAGGAAATCTCATGTTTATGTAGACGAATTCCCGGAAATCCTATGAATATGTACGTTTTCATGGTATATAGTTGCTGAAAGTCCGTCAAGCCTTCGGAGCACTTATGGTGGAACTATCCCCAGTGCTGCCCGGTGCCGCAATAAAGAATGCCTGCTTTCCTCCAAAAACTCCAAAATAAGTTTTAGAGAGTGCATTATTTTGCCGCTTTCCGGTAACACTTTTCACAGACCAAAGCACTGTTTATTTCTTTCTTTAACAGGAGACGTATGCTACTCTTCAGTTAGATGTCAAAGCCCTGCTACCGAGAGCTGGCTGCGGCTGGTGTTTGCTCACAGTAACAGGCAGGTGCAGCCAGCCAGCTTGGACTAGTGCTGACGGCTCGGCCTGTCAGCACGGCTACCCGAGCCCCCCCTTGGAGGCTGTGTTGGGGAAGCAGCAAAGGCGGTCGAAGGTGGAAGGGATTATTGTTCTGAAGCACTCCAAGTACAAGATGAACTGGGTGGGATCAGGACTTGAGTCTCCTTTTTTTTTTTTTGTTTCTTTGCCTACGCAGGGTGTGTATGAGTTCTGAAATGATGCTGTTGTGACCGCATGGCTGTGGTTTTCTTTGCTGCTGCTGAGTTAACTATTACTTGTGGTAGCCGTGCTTCTGGCAGTCATGCTTAAGTGCTGATACAGGCCAGTTCCAGGTGTGTGCTGCAGTGCTGCTGTCAGGTGAAGGTGACAGTCGTGAAACGCTTCAGCAATAGCTGGACTCAGGCTTTTCTGCTTTAGAGAGTGCTGATCTTTAAGTGAGACTTGATGTCTTAAAAGGAGGCACCGAGCTAAAATATGCATAGGTGAAGTTGCAAGGGCAGCATCCTCCTCTCTGTGTGTCAGAAGAAGAGCTGAGAGGGATATTTTAATGGCTGTGACTGTGCAACGGCTTAATCCCATGGGCTGTACAGTTAGCCCCACGCGAGCTCAGTAAATCTCACTACAGCCCCCCTTTCATGCAGGAGCAAGACTTCTAGATGTTCAGAGCTGAGTGGTTTTGATTTAATATTCAGAAGCATTCAGCTTCCCAAATAAAGATAATAGTTTTGCTAGTTGAGAGATTTATTAATATCTTAACATGGCCTTAGTTTTAGCCTTTTATTCCTTCCTTTCTAAAAAAAAATTCTTACCACAAACCAGCCTTGGAGTTTGGAAAAATAATCAAAGCTCTGCTGAGCAAATTTGACTGTACTGATGGGTTGAATGAGCTATGACATCTGCTGGCCTCATTCTGCTCCATTTCCCCTTCAGGCTGGTAGCAGTGGCTGGAGGTAAACATTAATCTGTTAATTTAGCCTGTGGTATAAATAGAAAAAGCATATAATTGCAATCACTGTTTTGTCAGTGGGCTTATCCAAGCTTCTAAGGAAGAAGTGGCAGGACTGCCTGTGTGCTGCTCTGCTCAGGGGACTTTCCATCCCACAGTATTCGAGTGGGGCAGATTATTGCTTGCTTGTCACAGCAGGAGGGCCAAAAGGGGCACCTGCTTCCTGGGCATATATCCTCCAACATCCCCATTTAATAACTCTTCTTCTTTCTTGCATCCTTCTCTGGAGACAGCTGCCTTCCATCTTATTTCTGTTTGGGTGTTTCTGGGAAGAGATAAAGTTTGACTGTACGGAAACAGGTTGTGACAGGTTACCTTACTGTGCCAGTCCTAGGAAAGAAACTATGGGACATGGAAATAATGTCCTGTCACTGAGGAAAGGAGGGCTGGAAGGGAGTATCTTCCATCTGGTTGAGTTCAGATAAGCATTATAGCATCTGTAATCCTTTTACAACCTTCTGAAGGGCTAGACATGGATTTATGGAGGGGAGGAGGGAGCTGGGCAAATGGACTTGCAGCTTCCTTCCCGCTTTCCACTGGGATGGTGAGTTTGCAGGCTATGTGGCACACTGACAGCTGCACGGCTGCAGAGGCAGTTCTGGTCAGGGTTGTGTCTCCTGGCAAGCACCAGCTTACAACCAGGTAGAGGGGTTGTTTGCCTATGCCTTACAGGGCCATTTCAAAACTCTTTTGTGCCTGGCTGTTGTTGGTATCCAAACCAAGTCAGAGGTCTTTCCATAGGAGGAGGGAGCTGGGCAAATGGACTTGCAGCTTCCTTCCCGCTTTCCACTGGGATGGTGAGTTTGCAGGCTATGTGGCACACTGACAGCTGCACGGCTGCAGAGGCAGTTCTGGTCAGGGTTGTGTCTCCTGGCAAGCACCAGCTTACAACCAGGTAGAGGGGTTGTTTGCCTATGCCTTACAGGGCCATTTCAAAACTCTTTTGTGCCTGGCTGTTGTTGGTATCCAAACCAAGTCAGAGGTCTTTCCATAAGCAGCATGAGAAAGCTGCCTCGCTGCTTCTGACTCAGCACAGGTGAGGCCTCGAAGACGGAAGCTGTGCTGTTTGCAGCATCTCAGAGGTTACTGGAGGGGGTCGCTGGCTCTCTCTTGGTATTAGCATGTGACTGGTGTTGACATGCTTTGGCATTGCATGACAGTGGTTTCACTGACCCAGCAAGGGGAGGCTTATGATACGAGCTACTGACAGCTGGTTTCACATCCACCTTCCGTGGGATCTGATGCAGAGACTCAGGGTAGCCTGCTTGGAGATACAAGGGTTGCTTTCTTATGTAGGTAATTAGTGTCATAATCTAGGGTTTAAGGATAGCCAACAAAAAACCGTACTTGGGTTTAACTAAAATTGCTCCTTAACACGACTTGTTAAATTGAAACAAACCCCACATGAATGTTCTTTTAAATCCATTTACAAGTGCCTTGTATTGATTTAGCCTACTTCAGTAACTTAGATGAGCTAAATTGATGTCTGTGCACTAAGTTAAGTGCATTCACTTGGGATTTCATACCTGCTGAACTGACTTGACTTCAAAACTGATTTTAGTTAAACCAATACAAGCCTTGTGTGAAGAACAGGCCTTTCTTATTTGTTGCTACTGGTTTGACCAAGAGCAACATGACAACTTAGGGGAAAAGGTGTCTTTTGCCCTGCTGACTGTAATGCTGGGGTGCCCTACTAACCTTGTCCCTAATTTTGACCTTGAAATGATACTAGCATTGCCTAAATACCTTAGTAGCAGCCTTCTTTCTGCAAGGCAGCTGTTTGAAAAAACTATTTAATCCTTTTGAGCCCAGGTGCACTGTTACCTAGTATCTGGAGAAAGGAAGAGGAACAAAAGGCTTATAGACCTACTTCTCTGCCATGCTGCCTAATGCCCCCCAAGCCAAACAAGAACAGTTAGGAGCCCTTAAGCAAAGGTTTCTTTCCCTTTTCAGACAGTGTCTTTCAGCTTTGGCTGAGCTTGGTGTCTCTTTGTGCTATACACCAGAGTTCCTTCAAACCATTAAGCTGACAGGCTTTTTTTATCTCAGCCACCAAGAGCGAATCATAAGTGCCCCAACTAACACTTGTGACCAAATCTCTGCTCCACCGACAGTGTGGAAAGGAACTGAAACCTAACCCATCATCTTCCTGAGCTGGACACTGCGCCTGCAGCAAGGGCCATGGTTTCCCTTTAATCCTCCGTGAAGATAGGATGTGGAAGGTGATTGCAGGTGTGCAAGTTACCACAGGTTCATGAGTCACTTGTTCATAAATTATCACTCAATGGTTGAGCTATGATGACTAGTGATGTATATGCTCTTTGTGCCCTAAATGGATTACAGGAGTGTGTTTTGCCTTATTTTTACATAGAATTACTGGACCTATTACCAAGGTTTAGATGGCGGGACAGTGTTAAACAACAACAGCAGAGTCTCCTGAAACTACTCTCAATAAACATTAAGATTTCTCTTACCTGTTGAGAAAAGTGTTTCTGCATAGGCATTTCTAAATTAGGGGCTGTGTTCATGTTTTAAGTAATGAGTTGGCAAGTAAATGTAAACTTTTAAAAATGTTAATGTATAGACCTGAGCTACTTTTTTATAGAACACAAGGGTCATCAGTTTACAGAAGACTCATCTGTAAGCAGCACATCCCAGTCATGGCTCAGAAACTCATAGGAGAAGAGTGAAAAAAATAGCCCCTGCCCTAAATAGCTCAGCGTGATTAAGACAGGAGGCCACCAGTGAACCCAGGGAGGTGGGTAAAGCAAACACAGGGAGACAGAGCAGCTTCTTATGGGGAGCATCAGTTTTGCACATCCGTAGCTACCAAGGCAGCCAAGTTTCACTTCTAGTTGAAGGCAAAGAAGGTTTGAGGGGAAGGATTTGAAAGAGGTCAATGAGATAACTTGCTGGATGTTCACATCTTTGAGATACAGCACAGAAGAAAGAACAAAAGATGTTTGAAAATGTATCTTGTGTTTGATGAAAGGTGGCATGGCTTATTGAAGGTGGGAGAAGACATAAATAGTATATGAGAGAATGATAGGCTCTGGAAGATCCTGAAAGTGAATAAAATTTGCTTTTATTTGATGTGATGAGGAGGCATGAAATGGGGGGAGAAGGCAAAGGCATGTTTAGAGTGGTGAGCTAGAGAAGCAGTCACACAGTGAAATTTGGAAGGAAACAGAGAAGGGCAAAATTGCTTCTTAAAGGAGAGATGCTCTTGTCAAGACATGAGAAGAGCCTGGACAGGAGCTCTAGATTCAATGATAGACAAAAAAGGCCATGTTAGAGAGAACAGAGGTGGCATCAACTTTGTCACACGGATTGAGACTCTGGAGAAGAGGTAAAAGGAGAAAGGACTCCAGATCACTGGGGCAGTCAGCAGCACCCGCCGCAGTGGCTGGGGCTGGAAGAGGGAGGGCAGAGTGTGTGGCGGAGAGGAGGTGCAGAGTTTGTTCTCTTTGACAACCATTTGTGGAGTATCTAGCCCAGCACTTAGAAATGTATTGTCTAGCTCTAATCTGCGATCACCATCTCCAGGAGTGTCTCCACATGCTAAGTACCTCCTGGGAGGTTTTGTCAGGAACTGTGGATGCTGAGGGGTTGGGGAGGATTGTCCAGCCTCACCTGCCATCAGAGCCTATGCTTTCTTATGTCAACAAAGTGTCGTGCTTACAGATGTCACCAGGAAATAAATACTGGCTTTTGTAGCACAGACCTATTTCTGATGAGAGAAACGTATCCTAGAAAGGAGAGTTTCAATAAATGCACAAGGAAGCTGCAGCGGCTGAATTTTATATTGTGTTTTTCTTGCTATCACACTTGGTGTATTATCTAAAGGGATCTGTGAGTGAGGTGGTAAAACAGGGCTTTTTTAATTATACATCGCCCAGAAAACTGATAAGGCAAACAAAGCAGGCAACCAAATAATGCAGCATGAGCCACTTCAAAATAATAATGTAGCAAGAATAATAGAGGAGTAATTCACAGCTCCCTAAGAAATTTTTGCAGTTCAGAGGGGGTGAGATAGTAAGCAGCTATTGACTGTTTTCCTTTCATGTTTTCCACCTGTCTGCCTTGTGATTGGGAAGTATATTACCTGAATCCTTGTGAGAGCTTTTTGCACTATTGTCTTAAAAGCCTCGCTCTACAGGAAACGATCATAATGGAAACTGAGAGGCAAGTATGAAATGCATACAGGGAATGGAAGGAGAGAGACAACTAATTTAAATATAGTTTAAATCCTTTCTAACTTTTGTTACATGTAGATGTACAGGGACAGCTCCAGCATTTCCCTGGCCCCTTTGGGCTGCTCTGGCACCGCAGAGTGGGGTGAGCTGGCAGCTGCCTAGCACAAGGGAGTTAGTTCCCTTTGGGGTCAGGCGCTTTCCACCAGCACCGAGGCTGGGAGGGAGAAGGAGGGTTGGTGTGAGCTGGCAGCGTGCTCTCAGCACAACGGCCAAGTGTTAGTCTGGCACCACGCAGGTTTTGTCCAAACTAAGGTTTACAAGTGTGCGTTGTTGACAAAAGTATTTGCTAACACACGAAACATTTAGCACACACAACATAGGTGCTGCCTCACAAAGCACCAGGCCGGGTGAAAAGTGAGAGTGGCAACCTCAATGTGTGAAGAATTTAGTAATTCTGTGGCCTGACCGTGCTAGGTGGTTGTATGCTCTGCCTTGTCTGCACAAGTGCTGAAGCGCATGTCTGCACTGCAGAAGCCAGGGATATAAACCCCAGCTAGCTGCCTGGCTCAGATGCTCTTGGCAGTGGAGCAAGGGAACCCAGCATAGGCCACAAAGGCTTCCCCAGATATTAAGTAAACATTTGGGCTGCAGGCCAAAAACGATCTCCATGCTACCCAAGTCACACTGTTCACAGTACGAGATCTAAGTGGTCTGAAGCCAGCCCAGAACATCTACTTGAGATACCATGATTGCAGTACATACGTAACCTTTAAATGAGAAAAGACATTTTGAAATCCTAATCCGCTTCAGAGTTCTGTAGCAGTTCACATTTGATCTGCAGTCCAAACTGGGGAAGAAAAGAAAGCTCTCACAAGCTTGTGTGTTGTCCTTTCAGAGGACTAGAGGAATCAACCCACAGTTAAATTTTTTCACCTTCAATTTTAGCATCTTGCTTAAGAAAGAAACGTTTACATGCTGGAGAGATTTAGTAGAGGTATTCATTGCAAATACACTAAGGCCTGGGATGTGTTTTCAAATACTGAGTAGAGTAAGAATCCTGACTGGGGGGGGTGGGTGGCGGGGGGTGGGGTGGGTGGGTGGGAGGGGTGTGTGCGTGTGTGTGCGCAGGCATTGCTTGCTGTTTTTGTAACAGACCAAAAACGATTGACTGCAAGACAAAGCTATCACAGTCTAGGGTTTTTAGGGGTAAGGTGTGCTGTTTGCCTTGCATAACTTCATGCCATTTGCAAGACTAAAGGGCATTCCTATGTCTCTGTCTTTGAAAAGCTAAAATATTATTACTATATAAAAGACTGGCAGCATTCAGTTGTTACACTTGTGGAGTTTGGTTTGATTCTGTTAAGTGTTAGAGAGTTTTGGAGAAACAAATTCCACTTCTCTAAGTCTTCTCCAAACACAGATAGAAACAAATTTAATTAGTGTAAGTAAGAAGATGGGAAGAAGAAAGTTTCCTGGTTTGTTACTTCTCTACATGTGTCCGTCTATCTATCCTTTCCGCTTCCCAGTGTTTTCTTCTACTTTTTTGCCAATGTGGCAATATTTTAAGTACAACTTTCAAAAGCCAAAGACCTAAAATAATAAACCCTGTTTTCAAAAGGTGGCGAGGGCCACATATTTAAAAATAGAGAAGTATCTAACTCAATTTAGTAGGATTTAGCCGTCTAAATACCTTTTAAAATGGTATGCACTCTAGGAACACAAGTCCCGTTTGAAAAGGGTGGGACACACAATCCTGAAGTCTCAGGTTCCTGTGCTATTCTGAAAAAGAGATTGAACATCTTAAATTACATAGATGGCTTTGAGAAAGTCAGTTTGAGGATTCTTCTTAAAACCTTAGGTGCTTGAGTTTTGTGATGGCCTGAGAATTTCAGCTTCCACTTAAAAGCAAATAAATCCATTGCCAGCCATCACAAATGTGGAGCGAAAATGAAACATACGAATCCTGAATTCTCAGAAGCTAGAACGCACATATGAAAAATAACATTGATTATTTTTAACGTCTCAGCATTTTTAGTCATGACTTCTCGGGGGCTGACTGAGATCCTGGAATGCTGGGGGCTGGTTATCCCACATTTGTAAAAATAGCACATGTCTAGCAAAGGCGAAAAAGCTGAAGAACTTTCCATGCCACCTTTTGTTGTGTGCTTGCAGGGTGGGGTAATGTAACATACTTTTGCTTTACTATTAGAAGGTCCAGGTACTTATTAGGAATTGCACAAGTCATTTCTATTTCTGTGAATATATTGTAGATGATGAAACTTTCTGTTGTTGGCCACTTTCCAGCCAGCATTATCTGTTTATTACAGCCATGTGTGGAAATGGAGTCATAAACAACCTCTTACTTTGGCAAAACCAGAACACTAATCACTTTTGTATTAACTCCAATAAATCCTGAAACAGTAAATGTTGTGGATTAAAAAGATAATAATGTGCTAATCCTTTCTGTGGTCACTGACCATTTTAAGCTGTTCCATCTCTCATGCCTGAAGGATAAATCCTCTGGCTCTTGATGAAAGGCTAGATAGTGAAGTATGTATGCACATCAAACACCGGAGCTGTTATCAACAAATGCATTTTTCACACTATTGCAGATAATTTTTGATCCACTTTTACCTTCAATCCTAGATCTCACTTTTCCTCCCCCGCCCCACCCCCTGGTCTTCTGTCACCAGGACTCCTTCATGGCACAGAAAGACACTGCACAGAAGCTCCTGGCTGGTGATGGGGGTTCAGAGTACTTTCTGGCAGAAACTCTCCTATAGTGAACAAATATGTGAAATTCCTGTAGGGGCAAAGAGACTGATGGACTTGAAGTGCTCACATTAAGGTCACTCAATTTATAGAATAAGTGGATCAAAAAATGAACAACAGAGTGTTATGGACATACTCTGACACCCACTGAAGTCAAGGGAGAGGTTCTCCAGCCTTAAATGGGCTTTGAATCCGGCCTTGCTGGGGTGGGCTGTCTCCTGGGAATGGAGTTACCCTACACTAGAGCCAAAAAAGGGGGAGACAGGGTAGCAATATAGCTGAAGACTTGGAGGTGATGCAAACAGTTTCAAACTTTCTTCCTTCTTCTCAAAAAAATAAAATAAACCACAGCTTGAAAGCACTTCTGACTTTAGGAAATTCAGTAGCTGGTTGTAGAAGTTTCAGTTGCATGTGCCAAGCTGAGACATGAAGGTGAAAACATTCTTCAGATCAGTTTCTGCACCTAATCTCCAATAAATATTTTTAACGGGTGTATCAAACAAAGCTACAGCAAGTGCCAGCATGGTCTGTAAGCCATTACTTACAAGATTGTTCACATTATACAGCGGTCAACACACTTCTGATTTTTCATGTTTGGCACTGGAAGTGGTGTTTTTTCCTTTGCAAAGTGAATATTGTTCTTCGCACAGAAACGCAAGAACCAAATAGTGCGTGGAACAAGCAGTTGATTAAAGATTAGAATAGTAATGACTGTATTAAAGTGGAATGTACTTGGATAATTGATTAATTGGTGCAGTCTAAGCTACTTGCAGAGTGTTACATTCATTCTCCATTAAATCAATCTCTGTCTTCTCTCCAAGCCTTGTGACTGAGAGCTGAAAGGCATGAACAACTTATTAAAGTCATCCAGATCGGTTCTACTGGAACAAGGGGAGCGGGTCGGTGTCCAGGATCCTATTTGCAGCCTGTTGCTTGTGCTGGATCTCGTGCTTACATTTCAGCAGGATTGCAGGCAGGTGGAAGACGTAGTTAGTAATGCTCTTACCTTCCCATAGCCCACTTTTGCATTTCTCCACCTTGTTGCTGCGTTCTTCTTAAAAACAAAACTGTGATCTCATGCAGAAAGAAATGTCGCAATGACATTTTAATTAACATGTTCATCCAAGGGAATATATGATTGCTGTGAGAAACTGCAGTCTGGGATAGGAACCATACATTCCTTAGCAACACAAGAATGCCAGAAAGGACTCCCTTATTACAATTGAAAATCGCATAGCAACTGAAGGCCACAGACTCATTGCTCTGGGGTAATACCAGAGCAGCAAGCTCTGTAAAGCAACACCATGTACAGAACTTGTTATTGAGGACTAGAGAGAAGAACGAGATGGGATAGGACAGGCTACCTAGAGAGCCTGCTTTATGAAAAGCTTCTGTTTCCTAATTTTAATAACTGTTTGGCTGTTTGTAAGGAATGATATTTTAGCTCTTTTCAGGGCCTAGTGGGAGAAGGGTGTACAAGAAGGTCAGTGAACTGATGGAGGCACATAAAATGGATGGCAAACTTTGTGCTTTTGTGAGTTTTCTTTTAGGCTTTTCAAGGTCCATGTTGTCTTCTGCTTTCCTGTTGCTGTGCCACTTCTGCTCTCATCTGGTGACTGACACCGAGTCAAGTAGATGAAACCTCATTGTATGTGCATGTACGGTGTGTGTTTGGAGGGTGTAAGATATTTACCAGCTACTCCCTGATTTTGATCTGTTAAATATCCTAGAGAGGTGGAAAAGCCCTTCTTCTGTGAGCGCTCCTCCTCTGATCATCTTCTGACTATGATGAAGAACTGCAGCTCTTTGCTCTTTGCGCCAACTTTCTCCCTGGTGACTCTGTTCCAAATGGACCTTTCAGGCATCAAATCTGTTTATTCTGCTCACATTTAGTTGAAAACAATGAGTGAATCTTTTTGGAGCATTTGACAAACACAAGCTGGAGGAAGGTAGACCCTTTGATTCATAAGCAGCGCATAGACCCATCCCCAGAGTAACTAGCATACTCTTCTCTTGTTTTGTTATTTGCTTAGGAGTATTTCAACAGGCTGTGGGCCTAGGGTTTAGAAAACTAAGTGCTGAAAGTGCTGCACTGACATAAATAGTAATTCCCAAATACTTAGAGAAGCATGTGTATAAACATTTGCAGAATTAGGGCCTAGAGTGTTTTTGTTTGTTTCTAAACCCTACAAGTATGCAGTTGTTTGAATGCATCTATTATTTGGATGCCTAAATGTGATCTTCTAGGAGGCTGCCTTTCAGTTGCTACTTGAAAAATGGATCATGTGGTCTAGCTTTTTATTTCTTACACAAACCTAAAGCACTACCAAAACCCAATGACATTAAACATCGACTACTGTTAGCATCCAAAAATTATGGCTTAATTTCCCACCATGAATATTCAGAGTTGAGAGCCCATAACACTGTAATATGATAAACACCAAGGCTGGAGGCTGCCACATTCACTTGCATAGGAACCGTTTATTATCAGCAAACATGGTTTTGACAACCACTTTGAGGCAACACTGCTCAATATCAAATATCAACAGAATTAGCATGCGTTTTCATGTTAATTACTGTAGTGCAACCGTGCTGTGTGATGGCCAGGGAATGCAACAGGGAGGTCTGAGCTTTGCCAGTCACTTGCAATGTAGAATTCAGCTAATGCGAGTTTATTAGCTCTGAGGAACAGCGTTTAATGAGCTGCTAACCTCACGATAGGCCTGCTTTCCAAATGGTTAACAGGGCCTGCCAACTCATAAGTAATGTATGAGAGAGGAGGATACGGCGATAGGTTTCTGGTATACATTAAGTGGGCCTGCAGAAGTCACAAGTGGCAAATGTGGGGTGACCCTGTGGTAATCTCTTAGAAATGGAAATAAAATGCATATTCCACTGACTGCCTCTTGGGCAATTCTGTTTACAACACTACTAACCAACATGTATGGGAAGGAAATATAAACATGCTTTGTTTTTTAAGCTCCTGGTTTTTTTCATTAGTCTTGAAAACTTTATGAAGGTGTTGTTCATTAATAGCACCATAAAAACATGGGTGTTTCCATGGGCAGATACTCTTCTGTGATATAGGGATAATTGTAAGTTAATAAATCAGGTACTCATGTTGTTATTGAAAGTAATTGGAAAAGAAAAATCCTTGATGGTCTTCTCTTCTCATTAGTATGATGTGAATATCCTTAATAGTATAACTGTAAAACATCGTTTTCAAGAATACTTGGTATAACATTCAGAGTAAACTCCCCCTTTTCAGTGCTGCTGTTACTTTGATGTATTCCTATATTATGGTTGCTAGTTTTGACTGGCATACCTGCTTCTTCACTCTCTTAATTGATCATCGTATCAGTTTATTATTTTAATCAGGACTCTGTGAAAAACAGCCCATTTCGTAGAGACAGTCAAATCTTTTATCTCTAGTTTCTTTAGGCAACTGTCTTTAACAGTCTCCCTGATACTGCAACACTGATTGGCAAAAACAATTTACCACTAAGGCATAATAAGAGAAAATGTAATAAAGTGTCACCAGGCACTGCTCATTTGCAGTTGTTTGGCTAAAAAATAGGTTTCATAAAACTTAGGTGAACTTGGAAATCACCTGAACACATTGCTTCCGAGATTTATGGCTCAATAAGCCTACATATATGCTCATAGCCACTTCAGAGTACTGTGACAATTCATCTCACCTGCAGTCAAAAATTGTGCAAAGGGTTGCAATCAGATGTGTCAGGGAGCATCTTCCAGGAGGCAGACAATGGCCTGAGGCTCCGGAGACGTGGCTGCTGTTGTGGGTACAGGCACCCCATTCCTGTACGACCTTTGGCAAATTGCACCTCTTTATTGTGCCTTATGTTGTCCATCCTTGTTCAGCCAGGCAGAATAAAGTTAGCCTATAAGTTACTAAAAGCAAGTTCCTGTGAGGTACCTAGGACACAGGGGGGGTACCGGCCTCGTGTGGGCCCTGGCCACCCTTCTGTAGGGCAAGTATTTAATGACAATGGTATGTTTCCTTTTTGGTACTCCCTGTTGCCATGCTTATTCCTACAAACACATTAAGTGGCCCCCAGCTATAAGAGTTTTCTCAAAAATATGCAGCAGTGTACAAAACCTTCCTCAATCACCAAAGCAGTGTGAAGAGAGGATACATACAGGCCTATCAAAGGGATTACAAATTCACAAATGGCTCAAAACTAGTTTAATCCAATGCTGTCCTACAGCCTGCCTAATATATTTTAATGCTGGTATCTGAGAGTATGGACTTATCTTCAAAAGAGGGACAAAAGTAGCATCCCTACTCAAATAGTCTGCTCAGACTACTGTTGTGGAAATTATTTCCTGCATGTCACCAGCACTATTGCTGAGCAATACTCTCCATCCCAGAATAGCACTGAAGTTGCAGAGAAGAAATTGAAGTCTCTGGCGTGTGTTGCGGTTTCAGACACGTGTAGCACTGTCCTTACTGTTAGCAGAAAGATGCCTTTCTCATTTCTCTTCTGCTCTAAAAAGGCAGTTTCTCACTCCTCTCTACTCGTGAGCTCCTGCCTGTAGCAGGAGGAAAGTAGTGGCAGGACTTCGATAGTGTTTCCAGGATAGAGAATGCGTAGCTGAGCCCCACACCAATATTTCATTATTGTTACTGATTATAGAATTCATGTTCGAGAGGAGCTTACTTTTAAACTTGCTTTCAATAGGTATAAAGTGACTGCTTGCATGTTTTCTGGCCTGGCATTGCGCAGATACTAAAGAACAGGGGAGGCATTTTGTGGTCAGAGATGTGATTTTCATCCTGTCTTTAGACAGACACACTTTTTAGAGTATTTCTGTGTTTAGTGTAGTTAAGCTGTCTGGTTGCCCACAGCATTCGTGTGTTCAAAGACTTTATTGCTTTCAAGATTTCTTGGGTCTATTACCTTAAACTTTCCCCCTGCTTTGTATATGGTTCTTTTATGTCCTACAGTCTTTGGGACTGTAAGGTCCCATAGTTAGGTGTCCCGCATATATATGAGCTCATTACCTCACACGTTGCTGTGCTTACAGTTGCTTTCTTTAGAGAAACCAGTTTGAGCTGGGTCAGTTTTGTGTCAGGGAAACTCGCTTGCCAGCAAGTCTCGCCTACGAATGGCCCAAATCCAGTTTGAACCTCCTTCCGTTAGGCTTGGGCTGGCTGGTTGCACCAGTGCTGCCCTGCCTGCTGCCCTGCCTGCTGCCCTGGCCTGCTGCCTTCTGCACATGTTTGCCCTCTGTTTCTTTGTTTGTGGCAAGGCAGTAGTCCTGAAACGGAGAGACACGTCTGAGATAAATCCAAACCAAAATGAAATTAATTGACTTTTTCCATTGACTTTGGAAGAGACCTTTCATCATTAGTCTACTATATATTTAATTTTCATAAATTGTTTTACATTTCCCATGACAAAAGAATGATTCAAAATGAAAATGAGGAATTTTCTATAAACAACATCAGATCCTTTAGTGATTTTGCTCTATGAAAATTGTGCATTATTACAGCATGACTCAAATAAGATGAACATTTGCCCAAAAGAAAGGTTTGTGTATATGTGCCTGCACACCACCAAGCCTAAAGCCACGGGTTTTGCTTTAAAGTTTTTGTCTTACTGATCATTACTCAAATTAAAAAACTTATATATGTATTAAAAAGCATGCATACACTTCACATGTAGTATTTCCCCTTTTTTGTATATATTGTTTCTGAAAGCCTTAGGTATATGAAAGGTGAAGGCTCTAATGTAAAATAAAGTCATGCTCAGAAAGGGTGTATACCTGAAGTTTCCAAAGCTAGAGTGCCCTACAGCTAGCCGCCATCCCCATTGCTTTTTGTTGAAAGTATCACTGCTAGTTTTTTAATCATTTCTCTTGTGAGGAAGCTGCTTTCCTCTGGTTTCTGGGTGCTGTGCGGGGGCCGGGGTGGGATGCATCTGGAATGCGTTTGGCACCTGCGCTATGCCCCTGCCAGCCACCCACATCCATGAAGTTGCCGCCTCCCTTAGTGTTAGGCAGTACTAAGCTTCTAAACCCCATAGTTTCAAAAAGGCCTTTCTAAAATCTTGATCATAGGAAGGGGAAGCATTTATTTGAGACTATTCCTGGAAAGTATTTTAAATAGTCCCATCAGTGTACAGTTCCATTATATTTAATGTGAGGTCCAGAAGAGCTGAGAAGAAGTGGAGTGGTTGGCTTGCAGACGCAAGCTTGAGTTGTTCACACAACAAGCTTGAAGGGAATTGGGTTTAACTGTTTGGTCAAGCGGCATCATGTGAGTCTAACAGGAATTTCGAGAGCATGGGTTGAAGATGCTTCCTTTTGGTCCCCACCTTGTGCGGATGCACTTGTGCGTGTAACCGTACACAGCCTGCCACTCGGCTTGGTAAATGTGATCCGAGTTCTTGACACTGAGCTCGGAAGTAAAATTTTTCAGACAGTGACTGGGTGTAACTTGGATAAGCTTTTAAATTACTGGAGACAGAGTTTCATAAGACTGTTATGATCATTTAAATTTCAATAGGAGAGGGGTTTATTTAACAGATGAAAACTTTTCCTGATTTCTTAAATATCTAGTGAAAGATACTACTTGTATATCTGTGTAAGACCATCCACAGAGACTGTGCTCTGGCTTGATTATATCACCTTAATTTCATACCTTAAATGATGCTAGCACAACATGCATATGCAAGCCCTTAGTAAGGATGCTGTCCTTGCTAAATACGCTGTGGTGCAGCTCCACTAAGCGTTAGTTTTTAAAGACAGATTAAAGCCTTTTGCTTGTAAACAGGGATTACAAAACAAATGGTTGCATTAAAGCCACAGCTTAAATGAACTGCAAAGTAAATATCAGTTGAATGGAAGTTCCTGTGGGCTTCAAACACAAGGACATTTTCCTGCTGTTCTTGAAGGTTTATAAATACTTGAAGTGTGAGTGGTGACCACTGCAATCAGTGTCGCTACAAGCATTGTAATAGCTGGGGATTTGATTCTAGGACTTGGATGCTGGGATAGTTATTTGGGTGCAGACTCGGGGTTAGTGGGGTGAGGAACTCCTGAAGGAATCTCATGTGGAGATGTTCCTGATCCCTTCATTCCTTTATAGGATCTGCTAAATAATTGCCTTTTTGATCTAGGAATAGCAATTACAATTTGCTGCTGGTCAGGGAAAGGTTAAGTCTTCCTCCAGGGCTATTTTTAAATGTGGCAACAACTGTCTTCAGTGTTTGTATTCTGTCCAGAAATAGATGCCACTTAACAACAGGCGCTAAGCAAAAGAGAAGGGCCTTTTTCAGGAATTCCCACTCTTCACAGGCATTTCATTTTCGAGATCACTTCAGCCCAAGGACACTTGTGGCTGCTGGCGGTCCAGGTTGGTGACCCTGGGCCCTGCTGGAGTTGGAGCTGCAGGCGAGAGCAGCACCTTCTGGAGCACAGGCTGAACCACAGCCGCTCGGGGGACTGACAGCATGCGAAAACCTGCTCTCACAAAAGCCGAAAGGCTGCGCTGAGATCAGGAGGGGGAGTTCCCCCAAGGCCAACCAGAGTGAAGCCAGCAGGGTTGTGCTGCATGGACATCCCTAACACCAAGTGTGTCTTGCTCGTCATTTGTGTCTGCATCTTATCGCTTGTGACAATGTTAAGCTCAATCACTTATCAGGCAATTCTAGCGCGAACAGCAGTTTTGTACTTCATTGACAGGTCCTGTTAAATTCAAACCAGTCAAGCCAAACTTCTTGTGTCAGGGAGAGGGAAAATATCTCCATAACTGTAAGACTTCCCAGCTTTCTCACCTGCTTCAAAGCAGTTCACTCTTTGTGAGTTTGATGACATTTGCAGAAAATGCATCTGCCTTTCCTGTTCCTCATCCATTGTATTGGGTTATTCTTTGTATTGCATATTGAGTGCTGCTACATTACATACAAATATCAAAAAATAGACTCTGGAAAATGTGGAAGGTCAACAAACCAGCTAGTTCCCTCGGTCACTGCCTGTGATGGGAAGATGCATCTGCTCGCTGCTTGCAATAGCTGCGTACCACAGTGGGAAGAGCCAGACTTCTTGGTCTTCAGTATCTCTGTATCAGGTATCCCAGTATGCCCAGGGCAGTTGAGCTCTGGACCTCTAATTTTAAGCAAGCCAGAGACCTATATATATGCATGCAGGGCTGGATTAGGTATGTTTTTGAGCCTGAAAGTGGCATCAGCTGGCCTATGTAAAACCACGTAAGTACGGGAAGGTGCCTGATTGTAAGACAATGCAGTGGAACTGAAGGGGCGTTTTTGTACATTCAGCATGCAGGGGAGCCTGGTAGGTTTTCAGGCATGAAAATACGAAAAGCTGAGGTACTGGTACAGAGGTCCTCACGTAGAATATGGACCTAAATATTAGAAGCCTCTCTCTTGACTCATTGAATCCAATGTACATTTTGCCTTACTTGAACAGGATTGAGCCCTTTAAGGTGTTATTTTCCTCAGACATAGGAAGCTGACAAACTTTTATTTTAAATAGAATAAAAACAACTCAGTGTATGCAAGACGTTGTCAGTTGCAGAGACATTTCTGGCATACTGGCAAGAAGTAGTACTTTTTAGCAGAATTGAAAACATGTTTTTCTTTGCCTAGGGGTTGAAGATTATAGCTGGTTGTGATTTCTGCATCTGATAGTTCTGAGCTGTGAAGGGAAACAGTTCATTCTCAGCCTGCTCTGATACGTGAGAAACCTGGGATCTGGTTTTAGAATATCCCTGAAAGCTTAATTTGCAACACCAAAGTTACAACACCTTGTTGAGCAGTATAGCAGATACAGCCGGACCTGAATTACACGGATCATGGTACACACTAGCTTTTAGCTGCACTGTTCTTAGCAGGAAGGCAAAGAAGTCACTTAGCAAAACTGGTGACTTGCTTTTGGTTAACCAAACACATATGTTTATAGTAGTAATTTAATGATGAGTTTGTGACAGCATGTTTTTCCTTTATGTTGCCTGTCAGCATTCATTCCAGTGTATATCTTAAATCAATAGATACTTATACAAGTGAAAGACTGACTTAAGTTAACTGGACTTCAAACAAAGTTACAAAAAGTGCCAGGGGACTGATAAGACATCTATGAAACTTAATACAACTCTGCACCAAGGCCCTGTTAAACAAAAACAAAATACACAACCCTGTCACTGTTCTTTTGGGAGCTGAGATTTAAACCCCTGCTCCACAGGTGTGTAATGAAGATGCAAGTGGCTGGCTGCAATGTTGAAAAAGTACAGGAAAAGAGAAATAGAGAGGAAGTAGTTACAAATTCTAATCGTGTTGGTAGAAAGCTATAAATCAGGTAATGATTTACTTTTCTCAACCTCTCCTGTTTTATAATTTAATAAAAAGAATCGTTTAGGGAGGGGGGAGGGTTGAGGAGAGAAGGGAAAAGTCACCATGGCAAATGAGGGACCTGATTTTACCACACCATCTTGTCACTGTGAAACAGATATTTACCCATGTAAGCTACATATCTGTGGCTAGGGACAATGTGGTAGAGCTTGGGAGATGGTCCTCGCTCCATCCTTTTGTGCATCTGTGGAAATGGGCAGGCAAACTGGTGGTTCTTCTGTGTTGCTTCCCTGCAGTTCCCCTTGTCGCTGTAGTTAAACACATAGCAATGAAATGGGACGCACATGAAAGTTTCATGGGGCTTTTCCCACCACGTGGATTAGTAGATTTAGCAGATTTGACATTGAGGGAGTTGTGCAAGTACAAGGTTGTGCTTGGTCACCATAACTTAAGCGTTCTGTTTTTGCATGGCTGGAGAAACTTCATCTAGATAACTTGGGGTGAATTGCTTTTGTACAGCCATATGTAATTTGATTTCCATTTATAATGATGCATAGACACTTTGGAGGTGATCTATTACCTCTTTTCTGGGCTAGATCAAGTATTGATTCCTGCGTGAGGAAGACCTCCTCATTCCTGAGCGCTGCGGGCACCAGAAGGTATCTGATGAGTGGGCCTTTAAGTATTGTTCTTACTGAAGTCACGATATATTCTGTCTACACAAAAAAAGTTTTAGCAAAATATGAAGATTGTTTGAGATGAAAAACTAGCACCCCAAAGCTGCCAGCTATTAAAGGGAGTTCAGGTTTGACTTTATTCACTGGCTCCAACCAAGGACTAAAAAGAAACAGGAGAACTAAGTTGAGATGAAGAAATTACTTTTGTTAGGTCAATATGCTACACTACTCGTTTTTAATTAGGCCATCACAGCGACTCTCTGCCTGTCTTGCACTGATCATATATTCAAAGATCATCCAGAATATGCTAATGTAGGGCTTTTAGTATCCTTTTAGGGATACGTTTAGCATATTAAAAGCGATACTCTGAGCATTAGCAAGACATACTGTACTGGCGTTCACAGTCACCAGACCTGGAGTTTACTCAGGCCATGGTATGCTCTGTGTCTCTAAATTATTACTGTGTGTATTTTTTAAATTGAAAGCAGGTCACTGTTTCCTTACTAATTAAGGCTGGAAGCTTATTCCGCTGTGCCTATCTGCTTTAATGTGTTGCTCAATAAAATTTCTGTTCTTAACTGATTTGTTCAAAATATGTAGATGCTTCTTACATTCTTTGAGGTCTTTTCCATCAAGGCAATCACTGACTAAGTAATCATAAATGGATGAGTTTATCATTTAGCCACTGTCAGTGAGAATTTGGACTTTATAGAAATGCATGCCCAAGGAATCAACTGTGTCCACTGGTCTCTAGCTGCTGGGTGTGGAGCCTCTCCCAGTGATGAAGACCAGTCATTCAGGATTGCAGCAGAATGGGGATCCTCGTTCATTCCTCCTCCTTCACTGAAAGCAGGCAAATGTTTTCCTGCCTCTCTGAGTGAAGTGGCATTCCCTAGGACTTCCCTGGCTTCCTCTGCGCTGCAGCAAGGACTTCCCACCCTCTTTCTGCCCTGCTTCACTGCTGGCCTCGAAAGAGGGCCACCTTTGGGTGAGCAATGGCTAACAGCAAAACCTGTCTGAAACCGGGAGGAACCTTTGAAAGGATCTCCAGGAGTGGGAATTATGATATGTAAACAGGAAATATTTTCATATCAGAAATGGCAACAAATTTTGTACAGGTGCTCTCATTGCATTATATTAACATGTTTTCCTATGCACCTGCTCCTGGGGCACCTATTGTGGAGTTGGTTTATGAGACCTGGTTTTGACGATAGTAGAGGACAAGCTTTTGTTATTCACTGACTTCCAGTCCAAATTAGCAAACGGTGAATTTAGTTTTCCAGAGGAGTTAGGAAGTTAATGGGAAGAGGTGCAGAAAAAGAAATTTCTCCTGTTAGAGAAGTGGCTGGCCACCCATGCCACCTCGTTGTGGTGGTGGTTGTGTGAGAACAGCAGAAAGCAAGTCACTGAGCCCCATGCGCTTCTGCTCCCAGCATCCCTTACTGTTGCTCTTCATTTCTCTTGTACTACTGGACCCTAACAAACAGCTATGGCTTCTGTCCTCTGGAAATGCTTTGGACCTCTTTGAAGATGTACGTGTCCTTCCCTTTGTGCTTCTGTGACATTGTGCGAGAGACTGTGCTGCAGGGGCTGTTCCAACACCTTTGCTTGTTCACACCTCTGAAGGAGTGTTTCAAGAGCCAACTCAGAACAGGACACTAAAAACTGCAGACATTTATAGAATTAAGTAATTTCAAAATTAACATAGCAATTTGCATAAATTACTATGTAATCACTTCAATATTTTTTCAGGCTCCCAAGGCAATGTTTTTAAAGGCATGTTATGTAGTAAGAGTGGATGAAAACAAATTAATGTTCATGCACGTAGGGCAGGATTTTCTAAACCAATCAGTGTTGGTGAGGTACTGGCAGGATTTTGCTTCACTGAAGTCATTGGTGAAAATCTCACTAGATCCTTGCTGAAAGACCCTACCCACATAGCGTGGGGTTGTATGGTGCTGTCCCCAGCGAGTCCTGCAAGGTATGAGCACAATCTAGCAAAGAGTTTGCCTCTAGGAGTAGGCTCGTAGACTTCCATGTTATTATTTGCATATTTTATTCAAATGCTCAGGCTCTTAGAGAACTAAGCCCCATTTGACCCCACAGTTTCCAAAGATCGTCTCATTATGAAGCCTGAAAAGGGTATGTGATTATGTAGTTACATCTCCTGCATGAAACAGCCCAGAAAACGTCCACTGATTCGTATGTACTGGCAATGGGCCTGTCCTGCCTTTTGAAGGGCAGACTTCCACGAGGGAGCTTTGCCTCAGCTGTGGCCGTTTGCTGGGCTGGCTGTTAACTTGTCCCGTTTCAAAGCAGATGCAGTATTTCTTGCCTGAATTCCTGTTGCGTTATTTGTCATGTCCAGGATATTTGTCTGCTAGAATGAAGAGCCTTTTCCTAGCCAGTGTCTGTTCCCTCTGTTGGTATGTGTGGATTGTGATAAGGTCAGTGCTTAGCTCTATTTCAGAAAAGAAAATAGCTAGATTCAGAAGCCTTTCGCTATAAATCATTATTTCTAATCATTATGGCTCATTTCTGAACCTTACTCAGTTCATCTTTATTCTGATTTTGTCACCAAACTGGGACACAATGTTGCAAGTCCTACTGGTGCCAAACGCGAAGCACCTATTCATGAGCCAATTTGGCCAAAGCCTTGACTGGAGAGCCTGCATTGGGCTCCCGCGTTTGACAAGCCCAGCTTCCTGCAGCCCCCTCTGTGCACAGAGCCCCGCTTCTTCACACTTTGACAGCTTTGGCATTATTGAAGTTATTCATTGAACCATCTTACAGGTTTTAATGTGTGGTAGACTGTTGGTTGTCCAGGTGGGCTTCAGCACTTTGCAGCCCTGTAGTTTAGTGTTGTCTTTTGGTTAGGCAAAACTTTAACGTAACTTTGTCAGAAGGGCAAAGAGATACTTGCTGGTGGTCCTCTTTGTGCTTGGTTAGTTGCCACGTTTGTCTGCCATCTTGTTTAAATGTTGTTTTTACTTTTTAGTGTGACTCAAGAAATGCATCTTGAGCACTGTAAAAAAAGTTTCTGTATGCAAATTTGTTTTGGAACTGATTTTGCTGTGTATCACAAGAGTTACTGAAGATGATCAAAGTCATACTAAGCATTAGAGAAGATTACAACAATTATTTCTTTATTTCATGTGTCAGTCTCTTATTGTTCTTTGTTCTAGCTGTCTCTTTTTAAATCTGTACATTTTCAAAATGGTTTCACCATTCTGTCACTGAAGATTCAGCTTTTTTAGTGAACCATCAAAGAATCAGTTATTGACTTTCTTTCTGTCTTGGCAGAAGAAGTGCTTACCTTTCAGCTTCTTCTCTGGTGTAACAAATCTACTTCATTTTTCCTTTGCTAGGCTTAAAAAGAGTACACTTTGGTAGGGCCTACTGTGCAGTAAATTAATTCCAAGCTGAAACTGAGAACACTTTCAACAGGGAAAAGATTATTTGAAGAGTAAGATATACACATCTGTGTATGCACCTTTTTTTTTTTCTTTTCTTTTTTTTTTTTTTAAAGAATTAAGGCAGGCATGAATTGGTCCTCAGCATTACATGTTTATTTCTGTTGTAGTTTCAATAGAAACTGTCTATAAAATAAACTTCATATACACCCAGGCATGCCTGTGCACACAACATGCACATGGCATGTACTTTTATGTGTACTTACAAAACCCTTCCTACTTTAGTTTAAAAGTAATCAGTGTAGAAGTGTGAAATGCATTTCCCTTGCTTATTTTCTCACAAAAGGAATTGGTGCTAGAATCATTATGGGCCAAATTTTGATGATCTTGTTTATACCGATGATATTTTGCATTGTGAGGATTTAATGCCCTTAAGAAAACAAAGTGCTAGCATGTTTTCTTTGGAGAGTAGTAGATCTGATTTGAAAATCATTGTCATCTTGAATTAATTTCTAAATGCAGGTAGTACATAGTTTATTTTTGGACAAAGGCCCAAACAATTTGGGGGTATTCCAAAATCGATGGAGCTAAAAAAAAAAAAACCAAACACATCAAAATATCCATAGGAAGAGCCATAGAAATAACACAAGTTAGGGAAGTACTTTTGTATGAAATAAGTTTTTATTCGCAACTGGAGAAGAGAGCAGTCTGGCAAGGAAACTTGGGAGAATCATCTGCAGATAAAGAAATGGGAGAATGGGAGAGGGTTGAAGCATTTCTGTACATGCTGATTGGATTCACGTGAACAACTCTTTATGAGAGTGTTCATACATGCCGTAGTCCAAAGCCTGCCAGGAGGAGCATGTATCTCTTGCAGATTCGACATTGTGTATAGCACTGCCATGATGAGCCTTTATTTTTAAGGAAACATTAAGTATCTTTCTTCTTTGTGCTGCTTCATCCCCTTGCTCTAGTTCTTTGTGTAGCTTATGCTCGTTAATTGGTTAGTTACCATGTCATTTCTTGTGAGCAGACCTGAAAATTGCTATTTGCTTCATTTCTTGTGTCGGCTACTTTTAAATCTCAGATACTAGCTATTGGCAAAGATTTATATTTTAAAACCTCAGAAGAAACAGAATTAGCTAATTGAGCTAGCTCGTATTTTTCTTTATCTTTGAAAGAGTTACCGCTTTGGGCAAGCGTTGAATTCACTGGAGTTTGCGTATTGGTGAGGTGGCTCCACTGTTGGTGATTTGTGCTGGGGAAGTTCTGCTCAAATCCTCCCAGCAACCTCCATTAACATCTACAGGCACTTCCATTATTCTTCCAAACAAAATAGAGGAAAGTGGGGGAAAATTGGAGAAGTAATTTAAAACGACAAGACATAGGAAGCAATAGACATCATCATCATCAAAGCTTTAGTTATACAATTCTTTAATTTAAAGCTGGCGCTTGTGAAGGTATAACAGCAAGGTAATTAAACTTGTTTTGTAGTTTGGTCACTTTGCCTGTAATCTTGCTGATTTGGGTGGTATTTTATTAATGATCTCTCAAGGGAAAACTACTGTAGCTGAGAAATTAATGAAATATTAATAACAACCAAACGCGATGCATATGATTCCACTTTGGAAAAGCCTGACCTGAATGTGCTCTGCACTTACTGTGCTCTGTGAGCAGAAAAGTCAGCGCAGAGTGTGTGTGCCCCATGCTGCCTTGAGCATGCTGAGCGCGGCATCCCTGGGGGAGTTTTCTGGGTTAGTAAGTAGGAATACACAAGTAAAGCAGAGTCAGGTGTGGGCAGCGGAGCAAGATCTGGTGAGCTGAAAATGGACCTAGAAGAGCACACTGGGCAAGATTGAACGTAAGTGAACAAAATCTCTGTGGAGATCTGGAGTAAAAGAAAAAAGAGACAGAGCTGTAAACATGATTTGAAAAGGTGGAACTGCCAGAGAAGCCCATCTTGGTCCTGAGAGGACAGAAGTACCCAAGTTCAGCAGATTTCCCTTCAACCACCTTCCCTGATTTTTTTAAAAATCCATCCCCTAGTGCTGTGCAGGTGAACAGTTGCTGTTCCGCAGTAAGTACCAAATCCCCCTCTCCTTGGTGTGTTTGTCACAGTACATCTTTGACTTTGGCCTGTTCAGGTAAGTTGAGGAGAAAGCTGTGTCTTGGATATGTTTTCCATTAATAGCATCAGTTCATTTGCCCTTGTCATGATAAATACCTGTTAAGAAACTGCTACTTTACTGGAGACTGGAGTAGGCTTGAGGCAGATGTGTAATATAGTAACAGTTAAAATAGCCCAAACGAGGTTTGTGAAACCTGTTACTTAAAATATTTGCTAGGCCTCTGGCAGAACAAGAGTTTTTCAGAGTCATTCAATCTTATTAGCTCTGCGAGTGTTTATGTACCTCCACGTACATAAAACACGAACCGTTTAAAAATAACAGCATTCAGAGGATGGCCCAGATATCTGGAGAATAACAAGTCATTTCCAATTCCTCTGAACCCTTCCCCTCTTCCCCTGAATGTGCAGCATTTCCTTAGTTTAGAAGCTTTTTGATCATTTAGGAAATGAACATTGCAGTGGCTTCTGAAGGGATGTGCTCATCAAGGAAACCATTTCAGATAACAAAAAGGCACAATTGTTGTCTCTGTCGTTATGGGGAAAAAAAGACCCTGCAAGCTGATTGGAGTCCTCCGTAGCTGCTGGCTCCCAGATATCACCTTCTGCCCTCTTCTTCCCACCTTCCCCTTCCCAGCAGCTCTGTGAGCAACACCACCATGAAGATGTTTCCTTACTGTATGGTGGTACACGATAGGAAACGTGACATTGGTTATTACAGAGCTGTCTTGGGTTCCCTCATGGAAAAACTGTGCTTCCAGCCAGCCAGGCTCCTGTAGATGACAGTCTGGGGAAAGGAGAGGTCAGAGAGGGAATGAATGTGCATGTTCTGGAGAGTTTTCCCATGCTGAATGATATAGATAGGTAGATAGATAGATAGATAGATAGATATGAAAGTGAAAGGAATCATGCAGCCTAAAAGGTTTTCCTTAGGAGATCTGGGCTCAGACCTTAGTTCTGACTTGGGTAAGTTATCTCTACTGTCTTTACCTTGTTTCCCCATCTGTAAAGTAAAATGGTGGTACTCCTCTTTGGATTTTCCTTTTCTTCTTATTGTGCCCACATATGTTTGGGGACAAAGGCTGTCTCTTCCTCAGGGTTCTTACAGTGGCTGAAGCCTTGGATTGCCGTGTAATCAGAAATGGCCACAAGGTTGACTTGTTGGGTTTTTGCCAATTTTGAATATGAAGCCACAAGACAAAAGGCATTTTAGCAAGGGATGTATTTGTGCAGGTACTTCTGCGCACACACCCATTAACATGGTGAGTGAAGCTGCTGAAAAACAACCCATTGCCAATACTGCCTGTTAACGTGTCTTACACCCAAGTGCACGCAGCAGTGTTATTGACTGGTGATGTAGAAATGTTCTTTCAAACTAGGCATTCATAATTAAACCGAGATCAAATACCCAGCCTTTACTCTAGTGCTAATGATGTGAAATATCTTCCTTTTCTTGTGTTATTTTTTCGTGTTTGTGTGTGTGTGCATGTGTGCATGTATTTTTGCAGCAAGCTGGAAATGATATTTTTAGTCAAGAGGACTAATTAATAATTCATTCATGAATAATGATGAAAGTAGCTGATTAAAATGTATGTCTAGCTTCAAAAGGAATACTCTTTAGAAGTTATAAGTGTTTATAAAGTCCATCTCACCCCCCGTCTTCTCTTCCCAGCCTCTCTGCAACAGCTGTTGTTATTCCCATTCACAGGTATCAGGTAATAATTATATTAGGGAATATGATCCAGAGTAATAAAGCCTAGTTTTCTGAGGAGGTGGGCAGCTCCCACTGACTTAGCGTGGTTGGTGCTCAGCTACCCCAGGCATGGTAGGAAGCTGCACTGCATTTCCTGATGGCAGTATAACGTGGAGCTTCAAAGACGGAGCGCCACAGCTCAAGTGATGGTGTGGTACGTATGTAGCACAGAAACCAGAAATGCACATGAGCATTAAAGGGTTCACAGTCAGAGCTCCTGCAACAAAAGGGCTTACCTGAAGATTCCCTAAAGATTACCTCCATTTACAAGAGTTGTCCTGCCAGTTTTTTCAGCTATTCCTGACAGCACATGGGATGTCCTAGGGCGGGGAGCGTTAAAGTGCAATGGTTGTGACATGTCAGCATCATGATTCCTCAGGGGGAGTAGCTCCTCTCTTCAGTGCCTTGTGACCATCAAAGTATCATATTGAATGTCCTTGACCAGCAAGTGGGCCTGCAAATGACCCACTGCAGTTATAAGAGGTGGAGATGTGAGGGAAGTGAGCTGCAAACCTTCCTTTAGCCTTGTATCTCTTGGTTTAGTGGGACTGTGTTGGATTGTGTCCTACCTACAAGTTCCTCAGTGTCTGTTTTTCTCTCCTTTAATCTTTCTTTGGAAGAAAAAAAAAACCCTGAAAACACAACACGAGGAGAAAAACTAAAAAGAGAAGAGGGATCAAAGTCTTCCGTGAACGTAGTATGTGTAAAACTACCTGCAGGGGCAGATTTGTCATGGTACATTTTTGCAAAAATCATTAGCTTGTCATGGCAAAATGGAAAAACTAATAAAACAGCAGTAAAAACAAGTTAAATTCTGAGCCTAGAGGATCAGCTTGTCTAAAATAAATGACACTTTTTTAGGGGTCAGCTCTTAGTTTCTCCAATCCTGTGCGACCATCGCCCTTTTCCTTTTAGCTTAGCCCTTTTCCAGGCCTCAGCATTTCTGTAGTATTTTGTATTTGACATGTTGAAGAACACTCATTATTACCCTTTCCCCTCTGGATGATCTTGTTTTTCATCCTGGTGATGTAGTGCTGGCAGTACATAACATTATAGCTAATTCCACTGGCCTAGTCCTTTCTGCTACTTTCAGTTTATATCCTCAGCTCAAAAGTACTTGAAAAAGTTCCAAGAAGTTTTTAGACAAAAGAGCATTTGCTTGTTAGATTGCTGAGGCCTCTCCTGTTGTATCATGTCTTCCTGAACTGTGAGTCCTTATTTTTTGTTAGTGCAGATATGCTTATTACTCCTTGTGAAACAAAGTCACATTACATGCACAGTTGGCAATGTTCAACTCCTAATAACTCATCTGTGTTTGCATTCTGAACTAAATGACCTGAAAAATTGTAGGTTAAAATGGAAGGGAGAAGGGGGGTAGACACATTAGAAAGAAGAGAGGTTCAGGAATGCATTTAGAACTGAGAAATCTTAATTTTCCAGCCCATCTAAAACTGGAAAGCCATTGAAAGTGTAGGACTAGATGTTCATCTGGTGTAAATAGACATGGTTCACTGATTATAAGGAAGCTATGCAAATTTATATCTGCTGAGGATGCAGCCTACAATTTAAAAAAAGACATTTAGAGACCAAAGGGAGAGTAAGAGAGCTGTTTATTTCTCAGTAGCTGTGCCAGATTCACCCCAGGTCAGCAATGAGCAGAAGGTCAGTGCTCTCCGCTGGTGCCTGCATCTTTACCGCCCCATTCAGCTGAACATCCCCATTAGCATTCACTCCTGCAGGAAGCCGGCTGCCAACCTTACTCTGTTTCCAGGCTGACAGGTAGCCAACTGCTGCCACAAATGGCACCTTTTTTGGTAATCTCGGTTGGAAGAACCAGACGAGTTACCCCTCGGGGTGCTGCCTGTAGGACAGAGGCAACGTGGAGGTGGCAGTGGCATCAGTACCACCTGCTCTATGCCCTTTCCTGCTCCTCAACTGATGTCTCATGTGCTCTGTCCTGGCTGGGACTCAGTCCTTCCTGCAGCTCATTTAAAAACATATGGAAAAAGTGGCATGGAATAGTACTTCAGGCATTGAGCTGGAGTAGCACTACCTTAGCTAGAGCCATTACGAGTTAGAGTTGCCCTTTCTTATTAATTGGCTTTTTTTTTTAATATAAAAATATCTGTTGGTGAGAGAGCAGCAAGCAGGTAGTGTGATATAATGGCAGAGTTGGTAACAAACTCAGAAGCCCACAGACATTTACACACACAAAATCTGTCAGCCCCCTTTAAAAACAAATATGTTTTTCTGGTTTTTTGCTAATTTATGCCCTGGGTTGAAGCTCCAACATACACTCTTGCAAGTGTCAGTTTCCCATCCCTTGAAATTCAATTGCAAAACTCCCCTTCACTGCGGAAGGATTAAATGTTACGTCTGAATTTCTGTATTTAGACCCTCTGGTGCAGTGACATCTTTCCTGTGTATTGCACTCTGTGTGTGATGTGACAGGCTGGATGGTATTTGAAAATATATTGTGGTTTTAATGTATTGGGGCCCTGAAGTGTATTAAAATAGCTTTTGGAAGATCTCAGGAACAATAGAAATTTGTATGCTGGGCTTTGGGGTTTTGTTAGTGGATGTAAAGCAGTTTCTTTGAACAAGTGGCCTTTTCCTTGTGGTTCCACCGTGCAGTGGTGGCTGTCCTGATGATGCAGAGGCAAGGTGAATTCTCTTTGTCTTCAGGCTGAGGAGGCTGCAGAGACCTGAGCTCACCAAGGACCAAAAAGCTGATTTAGAACATAGGTAGTGGTGGCGGTGGTGGTGTACACATGCACGCGTATATTTTAAAATGCTGAGATGACATTACCGTGGAAGATGCCCTTTAGCACTGGGGGTGGGAATAAATTTGGCTATTTTGATTCAGGACCCTGAAATTCTGAAACAGACCCTTAACTGATGAAAACAGCACTTTACTAAAAGCAGCAGACTAATGTTTGACATCCATGTTAGCCATTGTTTTTCTGTTCCTAGCTTGATCATTTCTATTCTCTTCTTTCAATTATCAGGCCTGTCTTCAGTCCTCAGCAACCTCCTGCCCATCTCCTGCTCCTTAAGTGAGCTAATCTTAGTGCTCTGCCAATTTTTTGGTAAAGGTAGTACTTCTTCAGTTTCTAACTCAGCTCTGTTTTGGCTTCAGCACCTCCTGCCCTGTTGGATAGGCACGTGGACTTTTATTTTCATCTCTTCTTGGTCTCACTAATGAAACAGTCTTGGTTGCTGTAATAGTCCAGTGGTCAGATGTGGTTTTGATATCTGTCAGTCCAACAGCTTTCTTAGTTAAAACAATAACCTGCAATATATTGCAGTTTCTCATACTGCGAGAAAGAAAGAATTTGGGGGTGTACCAAAAGAAAGCATGCCCTTATGGTTTAGAGTATTTAAAGCAAAACTGAAGCATTCTTTGCATCAAATTAGCTTTTGTGTTTCTCTTTCAATCACACTGCCAGATTTTTCTTTTATTACCTTGAATCAGTTTTCCCTCCCTTCTCAACTTCTCCAACCCTTTTTATTTCACAGCTTTGCTTCTGTACAAGCTTCTGTTCAAGCTCAAACTTCCCTTCTATTCAATGGTGATCCTTAGGTGGCCATAATCTGGGAAATGCTGCTCTTGCTTGGCATTCTTTTAATTATTAATATTTCAGTTGTTAATATTCAATAGTAACTCATTATGCAAAGTTTATATCATCCTGAAGAGCCACAGCTTTAGCAGGGTCCAAAGCACCAGAGGTTTCTTCTGAGAAAATAAAAATTTATGATATTTACTGTCAATAAACTTATAAGATAAAATTGTATCAGCAAGGGGGCAGAAAAGCAGAAAATTGCAGACTAAGATGTGTGAAGAGCTTACAGAATAGAAGGGTTAGTTAATTATTTATCTTAGATGAGTAGGACGGTGTAAAATCCACAGATAACAGTAATTGGGGTGACTCATTCTGCATTTGCTTTGTTAACACTTAAAAAGAATAATCTTTTTTTAATTGAAAATTGGACACAAATAAACTGGTTCCATTAGTTTCATGTAAAAGATAGAAAACAAAGAGCGATGAGCTCAGCTGTTTCTTCCAAGGAGGATACCCATTTAATTCCTCCACTCGAGATTTAATGGGCATGATTCAGGTCTCGCTCGGACCACCTGTAAATCAGAACATTCCCCGGTCATCTCGGTAGATGTAAAGCAGGAGGTGAGACCTTGCGTGGTCGATGTAAAGCAATCAGCAACCTGCCAAATGATCGGGAGGTAATTTGGGTAATGGAGGAAAAAAATGTGATATTCGTTGAGTTGTGGAGACGATGGGAAAAGACATGATGCTTTTGTCCACTGCGATAAATCCACCAGCCCGAGATTCTTATTATCTGCAAAGGCTGCTTTTGACAAGATTGTGGCATATAGCAACAATCAGTCTGTGGCTCCACATTTGCTGCAATGGGGATCCAAATTGTTTTTTGACAAATCCTTAGGAAGGCTGCCAGAAGCCTTCTGGCACACACTAACAACCAGTTTATGGTTCCACACAAATATACGAACTCCTGACAGAGGTTAAATGTACTGCATTAGCAATTGTATTCTATTTTATCATATGACAGGAAGAGAGATGTTGTGATGAATTAGTAATTCGCTTGAGAGTAGTTTGAAAATACTGCAAACTTGACAGATGGCAAAAAGATAGCTTAGCAATGTTGCATTATTCCTATTGTGCTTTAATTTTTAACACCTTTGCTCATTACGTATTAAAACCAAAAACAGTAGACCAATACTTGGCATGGCTTTTTGTTGCAGATTTGTCAAATACACAGTTTCTCACCTGGGGAATCCTTACCTTCATTTCCATACTAGAAATCACAATATTGTCTTTCTGGAACAAACAGCGAATGCAAGCAGGGCATCTTAACTCCGGTGATTTCAAAGTGCCAGAAGAACCCAGCTACTGCTTGGTTTCTTTATACTCCACATAGTAGCTGAAATGAAAACGTAGAAGGTGGCGCATGAAGCCAGCTTGTCTCGTAGCCCATGTTCAGAAAAGGCTTTCCCTACATCTTTTGATCTGGAAGGCTTTGAAGGTGTGCTAGTGGAACAGGGAGTCACATAACCATGTGTTTTCATGCAGGATCCCACCACAGAAGAGTACCAAGTATGCAAGTCTTATTGCGAACGGCCTTAAGATAAAGAAAGAATGGTGAGATATCAAACTGGCCCCAGTACAACCAGGGATAGAAGTGAGACTGGGGCACTGCTCTCAGCAGCCCATGGGCTGGCCAGGAGTCCTGGTGCAAGTAAGAGCCATTTCAGGGCAACTTAGTCCCTTCGATAAGAGTCAACCCACTCTTGGTCTCTTCTGCCTGCTTCAGAAAGCTTAGTGCCCAAACCGAGGAGGGGAAAGAGGGACAGACAGTGTTAAACTATATATCCCAGCGCTGTTTTGTCCAAGGCTTTCTCATTTTCTGGGACTCCTTGCCTACCTCTACAGTGCATCTTTTAACATCACAGGCAGCAAAGGGACCTGAGAGAGGATGCTCCAGCCCCCACAACCACCAGTGAATGGCCTTTGAACTCTCTTCATTCGCAGGTGTGGAGCTGGACGAGACTCCTGGCAGTTTCCCATTCCTAAAGCTAACAATTTCTATGAGCTATGTCACTATGCCTATCACGTTACATTTCGAGATCTGTCATTCATCTTTTCCTTGTTCTTTCCACTTAGTCTTGGTTTTGCCAAAGGAAACATTTTTTTCTCCCATCTGCGGCAGTTTTTGCTCTCTTTGCCTCCCTTTCTTGTTTCTTTCCTCTTTCCATCATATGAGGCAATGCTAGTAGTCCTTTCCATGTTAAAAATAAATACAAAAAAGGAAAAGAAAGCATATTTTGGTACTTTGTGTTACGCAAACATATTCTTCAGGACAAGCATATTTTATCCCTTAAGGAAGAGAATAACTTTCTTTTACACTGCAACTTGCAAGCTGCTGTGCGATGATGGAACAAGCAGTTTTCAGATATGGTAAAATCATCCGTGTGGAAAACCAGACTGTTAAATGTTCCAGACAAGATAGCTTTTCAAACTCCTGACCTGGAGACTAGTAAATAACCAGTAATTCTGTGACCACCGGTTGTTTGGCTGAAGAAAAAAAATACATCAACCTGTTGCCTTAAAGGGACATTGTGTCATGGAGGTGTTGCAGTTCCCCATGCCAGGGCCTGTCAGTGCCCAAAGTCTGATTAAGATATTCTGTACAATTTGAACTGCAGCTGCTTACCAAGAGACCAAAATAAATAAAAGCCCCAGCACCGGTGGGAATTTCTGAAGCTGCTGAGCTGGTATCTCGGAAGCATCGTGGCACAGAGGAGCTGCTGCACCGCCTGAAGCTGTGGCCCCTCAGGCTTGGACCTTGTCAGTGCCCGAGTGCAATGAGCTGAAGTGTGGTCAGCGCGTAGGGACCTGCTAGGAAATGCCAGGCGCTGCAGGGCGCTGGGTGAGTATCGCCCGCAATTACAGCAGTAAGACAGGACAGCCTCTGTTGTAGCTCCATCCTGGTTGCCTGAAGCTGTCAAGGAAAGGTGGCTTAGCTGAGCCTTGCAGCAAGTGGTGGGGAGCCAGTGTTGTGGTTTCTGTGCCCCATCGTCCTTTTCAAGCGCTTGTTGGTGGAAGGGGAGGAAGATTTAGGGACCTGGAGGGAAAGGAGATGTGAACTTGGTGTTGTCTTAACAGTCAGAAAACCCCTGTGAGCTCTGGTGGGAAAAAGGAAGGGGTCTGCTCTAGGGTGCATTTGATGGGCTCTGGGGAAAAAGGGCCATTTCTTAGTATTTGTGTTTTTTCCTTCTTTTTTGTTCTTGTGCATAAGCCTTATCTTCTGAGAGGCTGCGGTGATAGGTGTGTCCATTTGTGATGGGAGGTAATACTCTGAAGGTGGTTTGGGTAATGGGGAGTGTTATATGGTTTTCAGAGGAGAATGGCCCCGTCTCATTTTCTGCCTGGTGTTCCAGTGAAGGAGTGCTAGAGAATTAATCAGACTGGACTCCTTAGGAGGAGATCTGCTTACACTGCTGACTGCAGGGTGCTTGAAGTTATGTCTGCAGTCTTTTACGGGTCAGTATGAGTTTGCTTTGCTCATGCCTACAGCTGAGTCTGAGCTGTCTCTCTTCAGTAACACTGTGTTGAGTTGTGTGTCAGAATATATTAGCCCAAGTCTAGCACTGTGCTAAAGGAGCTATATAGCTTTTAGGGGACTCGGAGCATGGATAAAGCTTGCTCATCTGTATCAGAGGAGTACCTACTCAGAAAGGTACCTAAACTAGCTCAAAATGAACCAGCTTAGCTACCAAGCACAGCCCAGCTGTTGCAACATAGTAAATTACCCCATTTGAAATGCCTGCGTGTGCCTCAGCTTGCCAGCTCATGGTATCCATGAGCTAGTTCCTTCGCCTCCAGCCCTGGGGAGAAGCGAGTGTTTCCATGTTACATTCAAGGACCACCTAATCTTTTCTGATGCTATGCAATAGAGAAAAAGCATTTGGTCGGTACTACAGTGCTCTGCACAGGCACATGAGACAGGCATTTGGGGGGGATTTCAGTTACATTTTGTTGGGTGTCTTTGAGAGGCTCAGTGTACCACAGGATAAGGCCTTGCATCGTGCATCCAAAGACTGCGGCTCTGGTAGCAGTGTTGCCACTGCTGCTCTGCCCCACTGTGCGATGCCCTTTTGTGCCTCCATGCCTTTGTTTCACCTGCCTTGTCCATCCCCTGTACAAGCTGCTCAGGGCAGACACTGTAATGCATAACTGTGTGCAGGAATGAGGCCTTTATGGAATGCAGAGGAGCTGATTTTATACTATTATTGATAATAAACAACATCACAACATAGCAACAAATTGATTTTTTTAATCGTTTTATCTTCTTCCCCTACTATTGCATGGGATTATTCTGTCTGTTAACCTTTAAGGCTATGGTACTAATTTGCTTTATTGCTTAAAAACCAACGTGAATTTCCCTGAGGCTGTTCCAGAAATCGCTTTTTTTTTGTTATCAAAGGATCAACAATTCAATGAAGGTATCTGTTGGTTTGGTTTTGTTTTTTTTTTTTACCCAAAGCTATTCTAAGAAAAGAGTATCGAGATGTGTATAAAGAACACCTATTGAAGTAGTTCGCAAAGTACTGCTGCTCCTGTAACAAGTTGTTCACGGTGCTGTGTGACAGTTGTACCGTCCCAAAATGCTCACTCGTCCCTAGAATGCTGTGTGCTGTTCCAGGCACCTCATGCAAATCATTGCACAGTGACTTAAGATTTGTATTTCATTCTATTTTGTACTATAAACTGAGCAGACCCAAGAAAATTGTGCAGAGGGAGGTTTCCAGTGGGGAAGCACTGGGGCAATTGTTCAATTTAATGATGGCACATGCAAGCAGACAGACTAACACTCTCTGTAACTCTCCTCTTCATAGGTTTTCATCACACAGATGAGAAAGACTAACACTACAAGCATGAAAGAAGGAATAATAAATACATTTGTAGACAGCTGGCTAGTTTGTGGAACTCACTGCTGCAATACCTGCTGCAGTCAGGAGCGTAGCAGGCGTGAGTAATAGGGCAGCTGTTGGTGCAGGTAATACCAGCTTTCACCATTATAGGGCTCTTCAGAGCATGAAACTGCTGCAACTCCCCACTGGTAGGAATACATTTCCCTTAAAAACAGACACTTCTTTTAAACGCTGTGTAACAACAGAAGGAAGGACATAGAAGAAAACCTGGTCTGAGCTGAGTTGACTACTTTTGTGCTCATATACTTCTCATGCTTTGTGACTAAGTTTTTGCATTTACTTGTGTTTGACCTTCTAAGAGTGCACCTTTGACTATGAAGCTAGGTTTTTTTGCAGACAGCTGCAGGAGCAATGTTTTGGGTACAAGCTATTCTTCCTGCCTTTAGATTTACGTTAGACACAGAGTTTTTCTGCCATGAAATACTATCCTGGGTTCACTGAAGGCATGTTGCAATTAGTTCGTTTGTTTGACATGATACTTTTAAACTACCTTCTGTGATAGCTCCAGTCTGCAGTTGTCACCTGCTCAGGTCTGCATTGGTTATGTTGCTCTTCCTTTTGTTCTCACTCATTTTTATGATTTAATTGGAGTTCAGCAACGACCCTGACGGAAATGAAGAGAAAGATTCAGGCAGGAGAAAGCAAGGTATGTGAAAATGAAGCACAGTATAAAGGAAGTTTTTGTAAATTGGGTGCCACAGAAGGTGAAATCTAAGCAAGTTAGTTTTCTGGGGAGCATCTGATTTCATTCTTCATCTGCTTACTATACTTAACAAGTATGATTGTCATTAACACTGAGGCTATTTTGCATGGCCCATTTTGTCTATCGTAATACCTCTGAGTCGTGTAAACTTGTCTGCCGGGGAAATGAGGCTGTTGGAGACAAGTTTTCAAGAGCATGGCAGAATCACCCTCCTCGCTTGGACTTTGTGGCAAGAACAGCTTGTTGGGTCAGGACCACTACTATCCTGCATCTTGTGCCGTGATTTTTGCTGGCAGTGATTAAGCTAACGTGGCTGCTGCTTTTGGGGTTTAAGGACATTTTCCAGTTTGCAGGGGCTGAGGATCACTACAGGAGTGGAGGGCAGTGAGCAACAGAGCTGTGGTGTATGTGAAAGCTGACCTTGTGCACGTTTAGATCGCACTGAAATAAGCATGAAGTGGGCCTGAAGTGCTGCCCAATTGCCTGCTCTGCGGTCATTGTGGAAACACTTACTTAAGGGGTCAGGAAAGTGGAGCGGCTGACCTCTTGATGGACCTTGATTGCCTCCTTATTGATGTTACTGTAAATCAGCAGAGAATGAAATGGCACAGGCAAAGGTAAAATGAAGCAAAGGGAACTTGCTGCATCTGGTGGGGTTATGCAGGTGGACAGCTAAAGCTGCAGTGTAGAAAACATGCATATTAAAAGCATTAGTATTATCTGTCTCCATGAGACAGGCAGTATAGCAAATTAGGTACTGGTGCATCACCTCTCACTGAACTCACACAAACATTTCCCCTTGACTTGGCTCTGACATTGAATGTGTTCTTTTGGCCTTTCATTCTGGTTTATGAGACTGGCCTGAAGCCCCGCTACAGGGGTTTCCATGATGTGAATCCATGCGTTTGAAGTGTTAGCTGTTCCAGGGCATCCTTATCTCCCCTAACAATTTAATGAAGATGTGCAGCTGGTTGTGCTATATGAGCGATCCACCACTAATCGAAGAGCCCTAATGTGATATTCATGTTTCTGACAGCCTATTTTACATATGGTTTTCAAAAGTCTATAACCTTCTTCAGTTAAAGTCATGGAATATTTTATTTTTTTAATTAAAAAAAATTAACTATTTTTGCAAGGCAATTTTTTAGAAGTAATAAGTACTTTACTGTATCTATAAATCAGGAATAGCCCTTTCCATGTGTGACTGTAATAACCTAACAGCTGAAAAAAAATGTTAAAATTTTCATCATAGGGGAAAGAAGTCAGACTCTCTGAGCTATTGGTTTTAGCTAAGATTGTTTTATGCCTACTAGGAACCAGTATATCAAAGAACTCTTCCCATATTTAACAGATTTTATATATGTTATATTTTACCTTTATAAATGTGCAGGGATATCTATATTTAATACTATTTTTTTCTGCATTTCACTAACACTTACTGATCACTAATACATCTGTGTTGGAAAGCAAGCGTTCTCCATCTTCTCTACGTATGATTTCAGCTATGAAACGAGAAAAGCGTCTTTATTATGCTCTTTGCAGAGCTATTTGCTTGGAGACCAAATTTCTTTTTCTAATTCAGTGTCTTTGCATCTTCTGGAACAAACAAAAGGAAAAAAAAAAGAAAAACAGAAGAGAATTACAGAACAGCAGTAGTTTCTTTAACTAGAAGCAACGTACAAATTGTTCCATCTGGCTACATTGACACCTTTTTGTAGTTTATTGCTCATTTGGAAATGAAAGTCACGATTCCTTTGTGCAGAATGCTCTCATCCTTCTCAACAGAAGAGCTGACAAGAAAGCCCAGATCTCCCAGGGCTTTGGGGCAGCTCTGTGCTGGGCTACCTCCTGTGTGTCCCTTCCCTGCAGCCAAAGAGAAATGTGCTGGGGAACAGGGTGACACAATGTCCCCACCAAAATTGTCAGTGTGATCAAACAAAAATTTTATGTAGATTGGGGCTGATTTTGATGGATTTCCCTCATTTAATTGAGGGAATTCAATTGTCAACAAGTATTTTAAATGAAGAAAGGCCCTTTGAATGAAGAAAATGGCCTTTCATTTTGAATAAGTTGTTATAGTAGATGAAGTGGAAATACCAATAATCTTAATTCAGGTTAACAAAACACTTGGTATCATTATTTCAAAATAATTTATTTCAAAATTGGTCTTCCAATTGGCACAAAACCTTTAATCACATTAATGATGTATTTTTGGGAAACCCCTAAAATCTTCTTCAGAAATCTCTATTCCAGTATTCCCAGTTGGCAGTGAGTTACAGGAGACAGACCAGGAAGAGAAGGGCAGGTTGTCTCAACTGGAAGAGGGTACATCAGCGTGCATCTGAGAAGCTGAAAATATGACTGCAGCTTTTTGAAGGACCTTTTAGGATGCTCATACTCTGTGCCTCAAAAATGGTGGTGGGAGCACTGCTGGTCAGTGGTTTGTACAATGAATGGAAGTAGTTTGATGAAGTGTGCTCAGACATGACTATTTCACAGAGATCCCACTCCTGTCCATGGTGCCAAGCTGAGATATTACAGACGCTGGATTGTGACAACTGTCAGTCAAACTCAGATGAATGTCAGCTGGTAAAATACCATTGTACTTTGCTGCATGTAGCAGTACTGAATTTTGCCCAGCTGTCATAAAAGACAGCAAATTTCAGGCATCTAACAGCATCACAACTTAATTTTGTAAAGAAACAGTTGGAAGGCAGTGTGGAGAGCTACCAAGGCTTTGCAAGTTATTGCCGCTAGCTTCTGGACCACTGCACAACTCAAATCATAATGGGCTTCTTTAATGTATATGTAGGGGGGACCCCACTCATGCTCTGCTTGATGTTGTCCAAGCCAGTCGTAAAAACACTAACCCAGTCTGTCTCAAAGCACTGAAGAGACTGATACAATGTTAATTAGATTAATTTCTGAGCCCTAATTTGCAGATTATCCAAATCATTAAGCCAGTGCCGTCCCTGGCCTTCTCTGATTGTGCACAGCAAGCTATTGAGTGCTTGAACCCCTTTGTCGATGCACTGAGCATGATAAGAGCTGCTGAAGGTCTGTCAGCTAACATCTGAGAAGCAGTAGAGACAGTCGTCTTAAACCACCACCCAGCAACTGAGAACCACCCCTTCCTTGTAGCGGAAAGGTAGTGCAAGGTGATGTGTGTGCTCTGATATGAAGGAAAGCCAGTCTTTTACTTGCAAGCTTTTGGTTGTGCTTGAATGCTGAGGAACTCAATGGCAGGATGGGAAAGCAACTGTACGCACAGCAGGTTGGGGCTGGCTGCACTGAAGGCTCTGCAGGAAGCTGATGGTGGCAGCCTGCTGGGCATCTGTACGTGCTTCAGTTTTACCTCTCAGGGGGAGGAGAAAAGAGGTTTCAGGCTTTCATCGGGTTGTAGACTCCAATAAAAGCAAAGCCTTTCTGGTAGGAGGAATGGGGGGGGGGGCAGGAGAGGGAGTGAATGGGGACGTGTTACTGCCCCTTCCCCAAAGCAGCTGATAGCTTAGTGGCCCAGGTGGTGGTCTGAATGTGGGACCACCTCACTCCTTGCTCTGTCCGAGAAGAGAAAGCCAAATCCCCCCACACCCAAGCCTGAGCACGAACTGCTTGTGAAGAAGTTGGCGGAATAGGGTGGGTCTTTCCCTGGGAGCTCCTTCCCAAGTTTGAAATGTGTCTGTGCTGAAAGACTTGACTGAAGTTGCATTTTCACAAAAAGTTTTGGTTTAAACAGGTTGGCATTTCCCCAAGAAAAATCCGTTGGGTTGGAAAATTTCCAAATAGCTCTGGTGCAAAACAATATGATTAAATTTCAGAACTCCTTTAAAACTGCAAGGTGGGGGGAAATGCTCACAGAGAGATGCAAGCAGACACATGGATTTGCTTTGAAAATGGAGTAAAGAAGACACTCATTTGACAACTACTTATTAAAGTCGTAACTGCAGAATCTCAAATTCTGAAATTAGCCTCCCTGCTTCAGTAGAAATGTCTTTGCTCACTGTCTTATTTGTCTCTTTCTTATGTCTCCACTGGAGCGGTCTTGTGCAGGAATTTCTAACCAGCTTTCCCCCCCCCTTTTTTTTTTTTGTATATGTTTTGGGCAAAGAGGACTTAGCCTAGGGATCAGATGATTTACAGAGTGGAAAAATATTGCTTTATAATAAAAGAAGGATATTGAATAAAACCCAGATTTTAATACCCAACCTAACAGAACACCCTGATGACTGTAATTGCATTTTAAGCATTCTGATTGAATTTTTGATCCATATTGCATTTGTTTTGCTTATGAATCTTTTATGGAAAAAAAAAAGTGTCTGGAGATTAAAGGATTACCGAGTTCTTAAGAAGCCCAGGCAGCTGCTAAAGCATCTGAATATTCTTGCCTAAATTTGGTGGGAAAGCTATATTAATCTTGTCTATTCTAGCAAGCGATTTGTCTTAAGCCAAAATAGCCCAGGGGAAGGGGGACAAGAGAGGAGAGATGTAAGGGACAATTGCTTCTACAGGTGAACAAAGAGCCCAGGGGAAGGGGACAAGAGGAGAGATGTAAGGGACAATTGCTTCTACAGGTGAACAAACTGCAGGGTATCAGCAAGAGCTGAAATGAAACAGTGCTGTAATTGAAAAAAGAATTAATCTGAAATTATTATGGAGGAGGATGAGGTTTTTCTTTTTTTCTCTCTCTTAATTTTCTGATGAGGTGAAAAGAGTGAGCACTAACTTGCATACACTCGGATCATGAGAGTCACTCATTTCTGTTCTCCTTTAGTGGGGAGGAGTGTGGGCAACGTGCTGGAGCCTTTAACTCCTAAAAATAAGGTTCCTGCAGGGGACATGGAGACAGCAACTGTGTTTGCAAAAGGGGTTTCAGCAGTGGAGGTGGGACTCCAGCAAGCACATTCAGCATGGAGAGTAAGTGATGGATTTAGCCAAGGGAAGGGATTCAAGTCATTTAGGGTCAGGGTGTGCCTTTAGGCAAGACAGAGGGCAAGTGGCTCCGCTTTATACATAAACACACACAGCTAAGGGGAGCTGTGAAGCTCTGGTACTGACTGGAAACTCATTGTCTATTTGAGCAAAATGCTGTTTATTATTAGGTCCAAATGACCATTGTATGTGCGTGTAAAAAACAAGCAAGTAAATTTCTTAAAGTTGGCTGCATACAGAAGCAAAGTCATCATCTCCCAAGGACAGAAAAAATCCTACCAAGCACTGCGAAATCAAGGGAGGTTTTTCGGGCTTTAACAGCCGCTCCCATGTGTAGCATGTTTTACCAAATGCTGGCTGCCTCTCGAAATCTTCTCATAGCTGAACAAAACCTCAAAGCAAATTTAAGAAATGACTTCCAGTCTGATCAGGGTACATGATAAGCAAAAGGCAAACTCAGCAGTGCTAACGGAGAATGGCTTGTGGCTAGTGGTTTTTGATCTATGTGAGCAAGAGATCACCACATGCTGTTGTGGCTGAAATATGTTAACAAAATAAAGTGGTAATTGTTTTATTGTTCTGAAATGGTACAAGCAATATTTATTTCCAGTGTTCCAAAACTGTAAATATAATATTTTATAGGTAGCACTACTTTAAAGTATGCTTAGCATAATTTCTGTGCTAGGCAAAGCTCCACAAACCATTAAAAGTGAGAACAGAACTAAAGAGCTGAACAACAAAAGCAGTGTTGGAAAAAAAAAATGCCTGGGGAAAGAACTTATTAATTTCTTCTATCTAGTGCTTTTGATTAGACACACAACATGGGGCTGGGGGGGAGGCTTTTTCTCCAAGTCTAGAGTAGGTGAATGAGGTTTGCTGATATTTCTAAATACCAGTCTTTCCAAATCCATTGCAGGCAGGTAAATCCCCCCAGAACGCTGCAAAGTCCAGAGTGGTTTTGTTCAGGACAAAGAAGCCCCTTAGACATGGGGACAGGGGTAGAAATCTGCATTAGATCTAGAGAGCAGTGAAACATAGCAAGGGGAAAATTGATGCCTGCGTGAAACTTCTGGCTTGGTTTCTGGCTTGGTTTAATACCAAGCTGGAGTGAAACATTTTTAGTCTTCTGCACAGTTCAAGTTAGGCATAACCCATAACCAGAGCTGCAGATTCATGTCTGTTCCTCCACTTTTTTCTTAAAAATCCTGTGAGGTGTTTAGAGTTGGATTGAAATTTGGGCTTTTGTGCGTAATGGAGACATCCGAAGTAGTCATTCCATATACACTTGACTTTGGGCAAATTTTATATCCTTATGCTATGTTGTTTAGGCTCATTTGTCATTTTCTGGCCACAGAAGCAGAAAGATAGATATACCCTGAAAAAAGGGACTGCTTTGGTTGTAACTGGAATCTTAAATGCTGTAATTGTCTGACAGTCTTGGTTTCTGTGGACTTTCCAAGCAAAGTGCAAGAATTTAAAATGGCTTTCTGTGTGTGCTCTTAGTCTTGAACCAAGCTGAGCCTGTGCTGTGAATGTGTTTCAGGTATCATTATATCTAATCTAACCAGGTATCTTCTGTTTGATAAAGTGCACTGGCACTGGATTCTTTATTTGTTCTTTTACCTATATACAGCAGAAAGTGGTGGATGCTTTTGAAACTGTTCACAGCAGACACTGCATCAAATGAAAGGAATAAAAAGGCCTGGCTTGATCTGCCAATCTCGTCTGCAGCAGTTATATCCTGGCCTAAGAGCTCCCATCTTCGCTAATCACATTTCTGCCATCTAGGCCTTGTGGATTGACACTTTCTGGCTCCATCTGGATATGCAGGGGGATCCAGTTCAGCAGCACTCTGGGTGCATTTATGGTCTTCTTTTTTGAGGTTGTTGATGGATGTGAACAATCAGCTCAGAAAACTTTGGGCTTCACATGCAAAGGCCAACATTTTTTTCATGTTGTTTGAGTGGAAGAAATGCCATGCCATCAAGTCAGTGGTAGCACCTGGACAAGCCCTCCTTCTAGCCTCCTGTACCGGTCTTTCCTGTGACCAAATGGAGCAAAGTTTAAAAAAAGAAAAAAAAAAAGAAAAAGAAAGTGGTAGCTTCTTTCCTTACTTTTTTTTTCTCCTCATTATACATTCTCCTTCCAACACAAGGGTGAAACTGTCTGGTTTTTACTGACCAGTATGCAAAGACAGGGCAGTATGAAGTCAAAGCTCTACAAATCACTGAGAATGCAATTGTGGGTAGCCACAGTCCTCTGCTAGGCTCTAATAATTCATATTTGGATTTGCTTGTGTCTGTCATTGCTTTGTTTATGATGATAATGCTTATGGAGGTGGAGCTTAGCATCTTTTTTTTGTTAGAAGAAAAAGATCCTTAAGCCCCATGTATTTAAATGAACTCATGTAATTCATAGTAGCTAAAAGATGAACAAATACAGGATCATAATTATTTTTGCCCAGAAAAAAAAAATCCATTAATCCTACCATCCCTTCATTGCTAGCAGCAGTCACAAAAGCAAATCACTGAGGTCCTTCGGCAATAATTTTCTAGCGAGCTTTTTGCACTTTCTTGACCTCTTCTCTGCTCTGCTGTGATGGGAAAGAAAGGGCAGAAATGGGAGATGACTGAGAGTGTTGCTCCATGCTGGAAAGTAAGTATGTGTGAACCAAGCTGTCATTGTCATGCTCAGAGCAAAGCCAGCTTAGTGATCCCCCCCGCTTCTGCGGGCTAAGGAGCCAGTCTGTTCTTCATCTTCACTCTGTTTGCAGCAGTTGCATGTAGCAAACAAAATCAGCTAATCGCCTAATTCTGATGGGTCAGATAGGTTTGCTTTTGAAATAGCCAATTCCCTCAGCATCAATTTGCTGGTAACAAGCAATTTATGGTATGTAGTGGTGAAATGTTAGAACTGAACTGTTTGTCCATTCAAAATAATACTGCAGATCCTACTGCAGATATTAATGCTGTGTTAAATAATCATTAATAGGTTCAGAATGCACAGTTGGCCCCGTGACATGTATTAAAAATTAAGATTTGCCCAGGCTAATGTTCTAATGTTAAACTTTTTCTAAATATAATTAGATGTTTGTGTTAAACCAACAAGTAAACCCGGTGTATAATTTGGAGTCACAGATCACTGAAGTCAGTGAATGCATTTTATTAATTTCATATGGAAATTTGAAGGTCGGGGGGAACAGCATGGGAAGGGTGCCCAAATAATGCAGTTTTAAAACAGTGTGATATATATTCACATCAAAGTTTGCTGTAAGAGAACTGCAAAGTTGGGTCTCAAAATGCTTTCTGAAAACAATCCCCCCTACTTGTTGCCTGGACCCTATGATTTTATGCTAGTGTAAAATGGGGGTATGGTCGTAGCAGTGAAGCCCAGGCGGCAGTTGTGGGGCTCAAGCACAGAAAAGACATGGACCTTTTGGCGAGGGTCCAGAGAAGGGCCACAAAAATGATCAGAAGGATGAAACACCTCTCCTATGAAGAAAGGCTGAAAGGGTTGGGGTTGTTCAGCCTGGAGAAGAGAAGGCTCTGGAGAGACCTTATTGCAGCCTTTGAATACTTAAAGGGGGCTTATAAGAAAGATGAGGACAAACTTTTTAGCAGAGCCTGTTGCAGTAGGACAAGGGCTAATGGTTTTAAACTAAAAGAGGGTAGATTCAGACTAGATACAAGGAAGGAATTTTTCATGATGAGGGTGGTGAAACACTGGAACAGGTTGCCCAGAGAGGTGGTAGATGCCCCATCCCTGGAAACATTCAAGGTCAGGCTGGATGGGGCTCTGAGCAACCTGATCTAGTTGAAGGTGTCCCTGCTTGTTGCAGGGGGGATGGACTAGATGACCTTTAAAGATCCCTTCCAGCCCAAACTATTCCATGATTCTATGATTCTATGGTGCTTAGCTTTTCAATTAAAAGAAAGAGCAGGCTTTGTGGTGCAGAAGGAACAAAGCAACATACATCTCAAAGGCTCAAAAACAAAGCAAGAATCTGTCTTCAATGAAAAGACAAAAAAGAACAAAACCAAACCCTTAGAATTTTTGAACCATTCATAGGAATTTGGGGGCCTTTTTACACCGAAGAATTAGGCTTGGCCTTGCTAACCCTGTTAATGGGTATTGTTGCTCCCTGGGCTTATCTTGCTTAGCAGGAAGGGAGGAAATGAGCAGGCCAGAGGAGAAACTCTGTAGGAGAAGGGAAGGGAGCTACGGCCTCACTGGGAAGGGAGGAGGTAGCAGTGCCTACCAGTTCTCTGCAGGTTTGACAGCAACCATCATATGTAGTCTGAAATCTTCAAAACATCAACTTTGCAAAACAACCTTTCTCCAACTTGCCTTCTCCTCACTTATGGCAGGCAATGCAGTATTTGTCTTTTTTATGTCTTTTTATGTCACAAATTATAATACAGTTAGGATGAAAAGAAGGAGGAACATTTAATTACTGGGAAATAATAAATGTCCAGGAATCAGAATATTTTAAGAATCCCAGTTACTGTTTTACAGGAAACTGGTTTCTCTTTGAAAGCCTTTGTTGCTTCTATAGATACAATTAATCAAACATCTTACTCATGGGCAGGTTCCTTTTGCTTCTATGATAACTTGCTTCAATAAAAAATGTGCTCCTAACAGCTCCACAAGTAGCATATTTTGGTCCTACACATAATTCAGTTTACAGGAAGGATAAAAACCTGTTGCAGGGAGAGGAGGTGTTGGAGCTGAGCCTACATTTTCTGAGGGGCTAGCCTTGATCCCCTAAAAGGGTTCATTGCAAACTGTTGAAAAACAATTACACACGAGTAGGAAGTCCTGTATGATTTTCTTCAATTACTATGCCTGAATTGTGATATTGTATACCATGGGCTGCGGCCCCACTTACCTTGAGCTTGCTTATTTAATGGAATGGTTGTAAAAACATGATTTTCAAAATTGTTACAGCTGGAATATCAGCCGTTCATCATTCAGGATTGAAGCCAGGTTCGCAGAAGATTTCTTTTCTTGTTTAGGCATGTAAATAACAGCTATTCTTTTCAGAAACATTCAGTGAACGTCTGCTGTCATGAAACAGAAAATATGTCTTTTCAAATGGCTACACACTGACCTATTTTAGGCTTCTGTTTTCATAAGGTACTTCCATTTTTGGAGGTCTGAGTTGGCATTCCTCAAAGTAGTTTGTTTTTCCAAGAGCACTAGTTATTTTCCCACTAAAAATGGGTCCCTTTCTCAATATGTCAACTTACTCCCTTCCAATATCATTTACCACTTCTGAAAATCTCGGCCCAATGGCATAAACAAGAATTCTTTGAAACCTTGGCTCTAATTAGGGGTATTAAACAATTGGGAAATTTTTGCCTTAAGCTCTTCTGATCACAAAGGAGTTTAACAAAAATGAATTAACCAGACAAATAATAATTACTTTAAATTTGAATAAAGTTCAGGGAAGAAAAAGCCATTATTGCTGGTGGCTTTGAAAAGTCCTTTTACATAATGCGCTCCTAACAGTCCCCCTTCTGTTTGGAGACTGAACCTTTCTGAGTGTTGGATGTGCTGAATAAGGTGTTGTACTTGGTGCGTATAATAGTAAGGGATATGAATTATATACTGTAATTAACAGCCTCCTCGAACCTGCTGCTTGTCTCCCAGCTGTGCAGAGGTACTGTCAGGATTGTCTGGCATTATAGTTGATAGTTGCCAAAAACTCATTTGAAGGCCTTGATACAACGTGTAAGAAAAGCTACCGTAGCTGTACATCCATTAGTTTCCTTTGGTTGTTCATTTGGTTATTTGCAAGTACTGACAACTCCAGATAGAACAAAAAGGAAGGTGTCACCTGACTTTGCCAGTCAGATTTGTACTCTTTTATTTATAGATGGCATGATTCAATGAATTTTGATCTTTTGATGGGTGAGGTTTCATTCATTGGAAGCACTGTTTTGCTTTAGTTTTGCTTTATTTTAAGCTTAAGAGGATGGGAAGCTAAGTGCTTCCCACCTCCGGAGCACACTTCTTAGCCAGGCACTACATCTCTTCAGCGAAGAGCATTGAGTCCCCTGGACAGTGGAAGTGGCTGGTGGGCTGAGGAAGCATCTCTTACAGCGAGCTAAGTGATCTAACGAAGGTTGCACAGAGGAAATCTCCATGTCGGTGTTACAAATGAAAGCAGCTCTTAGATCCCAGATGACTCCTCAAAGCAAGTTGGAGTTGGTCCCCCTGCTTCACTTCTTCTGTATCTTTCTTCCCTTTGCTGTAGCTCGTTACTCCATGTCTGTTCACCATGAACAGGGGAAGAGATGATTCTCTTCCTCTGTACAGGAATGACTTTACTGACTTTTATCACCATCCTCCTCAATCCTCTTTTCCTTAGACCAAACAATCCCCTTTCTTTCTACCTACCCATGTAGGTCTCTGCTCACTTCTCATTTTTTTCCTCTGGATTTTCTCCGCAGGTCCACCTCGTTTTGAAGTGCAGTGCTCAAACTCAACTAGTGTTTGAGCTGCCGTCTTGCCAGGGATGAGCAGCATGAAAGGATTATCTCATAAACATTGCAGGCTCTGTGCCTCTCTGCACGCTGCAGTATGGTGTTCACCTCTTTTTGTGACAAGGTGTCACAGCTGGCTTGTGGCAATAACTTAGTGCTGCGAATCAAAATGTTTTCCTGAAGAACTTCTCTCTCTCCTCTTTTCTCATTCAGTGTTGTACAGTGGATTATTTCTGTCTAAGGATAGTCCCCGGCACTTGTCTCTGTGAATTTTGTTATTTTCAGACCATTTTTTCAATTTGCCAGGACCATTTGAATTCTAATTTTATTCCCCCATTTATTTGAGGTCCCTCACAGCTTGACATTGTCTGAAAATGTGTGAGCATACATTCTTGTCCATCACCCAGGCTGTAGTTGTACAGAATCAGACAGGCTCCTCAGCATCACTCCCTGTAGGGTTCTGTTTTGACCTCAAGCCAGTGGTAGCTATTCCCTGCACACACCTACTCAACCAGCTTTCACCCACCTCCAAGTTTTCCCGAGACTGTCTTTCTCTAATTTTCTTATGAGAATATTAGGCAGGACAACCTGATGTTCCATCTCAAGTAGAAGAATGTATATTTTCTAAAAAGATGCTCATGTTTTTTAAAGTTTCGGCCTTCTGAAATGAGCAAGTATCTCCTGAGGTGAACACCTCTGTGATGTTTTGTGCTCTCCTGATGGGCTGGCTGGCGGGAGACAGTGCTCCAGGCACAGCAGCTCTTCCTGCAGGGACTTACAGAGAATAGAAATGCTTTAATCAAGGCTGAAGAAAGGAGCACATTGGTAGAGCGCCAGTCTGGAATCAGCACTTCTGATCTCCCACAGAGCAGCGATCCTAATTGAGGTAGCGAGCGTGATTTGACAGACCTAATGCTCCTCACAATGGGCTCACGCTTGGATCTATATGAAAAGGCAAGGTACAGGTGTTAGGAGGCATCTGCATGGGGAGGGACACGTTGAGCTGACTCCAGGCTTTTCCAAAGGGCTTGTGTTGAGAGCCTTGAGGCACCTCTTCCTGCTGCTAGCATAGATACAGATTGCAGCAGCCAGGGTAGCATAAACTCACCTATTTTTTCTCCAGCAAGGGACATGGTGGCTTCTTCTCCATAGTAAGTGTTTTTGTCATAAAGACTTTTTGAAAACACAATAAGAAACACGAGATGAGAAACTAGCCAACCTCACAAGGCCCTAATGTGTACAAGAAAATCAAGATGCTGGCTCTGCACTAGAAATGGTACTGTGAGCTTTATAAACACAGAAAAGCAGGCTATTATTTCATTTAGTCCTTGTAAGAAAAGTGGACCGTTTTGATACAATGCTATTCTACCATCTGTGCATAACTCTTAGAACAAAATGTGTGTAGTTGAAAGTACTAGGTCTGTGAAATTGCTGCTTTTGCAGAGAGTTTGCTTACTTTGACGGTGAATAATAGTTATCAGTACTGAACTCCTTTAGGTGAATAAAAGAAGTATTTCCCTGCTTTAGACCACGTGAGGCTCCAGCACTGCTGAAAGGACGTTGTGTTTTGCTGTCCAAAGCAGGTCTCTAAGTTTACATTGTTCTTTTCCAGTACAACCCGGTTGACAAACATTACAAATAATGAAATTGTGGTTCTCCAGTCTTATGGCACATGTGTGCATGCTGTGTCCCTTTGCCTTGCTGGCACTGAACTCTATCTCCTGAAATCTGTCGGTTGGTAGCTTTTCATGTTTTGATACCTCCTGGGATGTGACGTTTCCACAGACACTGTAAGTATCTGCGTTGCTGTTGTACGCAGGCCACACCCCTCCTGAGGTTCATGGAATAGATAAATTCAGTTGCACGGCCCAATATGTTGGGCTCAGTGCAGAATCTGCCCCAGTGTGGACAAAGGTTAAATGCCGACAGTTATGCTGAGCAGACAGGAAGGAGAGGTGGGCAGTTTTCATTTGGAAGGGTCAGAGTAGCTTAAGAAAATACTAGTGCCTTCCAGGAGACGTGGATTTTTCTCAACGTTGAATCCTGTGTAGGAAAAGTGTCTTTTCTCAACAGCATATTAAGGAAACAAAGTACTTGGGGAGCTGCTGAACGGTGAAAAAACTGAAAACAAGTGATGCAGATCAGCCATTAGCCAGTGTTTGCTGCTTGAATTGTTTCTGTGCTCTGCCACTGCCATCTAAAATGGTTTATTTGTGTAGAACACAATGACTTTTTTTTTTTTTAATCCTTGGACCAGTAATTTCAAGGACTGTGGCGTCATGTCCCTGATTTAGGAAGCAGAGTGACCATTATGTGTAGCCAGGTGCTAGCAAAGCTTTTTCCACGGAACTTGTAGAGCTGTGTTGGGTGGGATGGTGTAGGAGAGGTGGAGAGGTGCCTCTCGTGGATTGGCAGAGTGCTTCCTCAGCCTACAGCATTTGCTGTCTTGCCTTATTCAGTTCTGACTGTGATGTTGAAATATGTTTATCTGATGATCAACCTTAATTGCAGGTGCTTTTCCCTTTTGAGGGGCACGCTCTGGGTCTTGCTGGTGTGGTTAGAGCTGGGGAAAGTTCTGGCTGTGCAGCCTTCAGCTCTACTCAGCATCCAGACCTGCTTATCAGCGCTGGAGCAGGAGCCACAGGTGTTCCTTGTGGATATGCTACTATGACATGCACAGTGTATTTCACGTACACTGCTAGTAAGACTCTGGTAAGGAATTGGAAGAGAAGCAAAATAGTGGGATTTTTTTGTTTGGAAGGGACTTCGCTTCCCCTTACATCTCAGAACTCCTCCTTACTATGTAATAATGTTGGTAAGTATGGTGAATACTACTAGAGCAGCCCACAGATTCCTGAAGCACTAAGCTTTTACTAACGCAGCGGGTATTGTACTGAGCTACAGCGAACAGGCTGTGGTGGTATGGCTTTTCTTTCCTCTGTTTTTTTGATTTTTCTGTTTATGATTATTCTTGATTTTCTGAAAAAGCAGCAGAGGATTTTGTGTATACAGCAGCAAAGTTAAAACAATCAAAACACTTAGTAGGATTTAATTACAGGTTGGCAAGTCAATGATGTTAGAAATAACACACATATATGAGCAATTTTTGTTTCTTAGGCAAACATTCTACTTGTCTGAAAGTCATTCCTGTATATCCAAATTCTGGTTTAGCTCAGTGATTGCAAACTTAACAGTTTTTATTTGAAGATTATACCAATCTAGTACTTTTCTTTCCTTTTCTTCTATTATAGGCATGAAAATAACACTAATAAAAACATTTTAGATTTACACTGTTAGGAGTGTTGGTTCATTTCTTCCGTGAGAACTGTGGAAAAAAAGACAGAAGCATTAATTTCAAACTCTAGCCCCTAGGGTAGCTACAGAATATTGTCTTCAATTAAAGAAGAAAAAGTTCTGAAATTCCAAAGGGGAGTTTCTGTATTTTTTGGACTGAATCATTGAAGTGGGATATCAGTCGTCATTCTTTAAAAAACAAAAACCAAAACCAAAGAGCTCAAAACCTTCAGCTAAGTAAAAAACCTGCTAAATGTAAAAATGAGTAGGGAATACTATAAGCACAACAGTCCTAATTTAAAGCCAACTTTATAAAAAGAATATTTTCTTGTGTATTTTTATTTCATTACCTCTTGCTACAGTAAATAATACCTCATTCCTCCACTTCTTGTAGGAATATTTTCAGAAACTGAATGTTTATGCATATATCAGATTGCAGCCTGCTTTGAGGTGGAAATCAGCCTTTGAGAAAAGCTGTGAAACGCTGGGTGCCTATTTGGTGGAGGAAACTAAAGGGGATATTGCTTGTTAACGAAAAGTGCAAGGGGTGCATTATTTCTCATTTTTGGTATTGGGAAAGAGCTATCTCGTATGCTGCTTTATTGTAACTTTTTTTGAAAGGTGATGACTCCTTTTTCTCCTTTGATTTTTAAAATTTGATAACCACTTTATTGAGAGTAAATATGCCTTTAGTTTCTAAAATATCTTGCTCTTACACTCTTCATAGGCTGTGCACGCAGGCGAGTAATCAACCTATTTTAAAAAAAAAAAATCAGTGATTTTCCTGTAATGGTAGTTAGCTTTAATCAAAACTTCATAACATTAATGTTATATTAAAAGCAATCACATTTGCCTTCACAGAACAATGTGGGTATGAATAAACCAGTTTCTTAGGGAACTGAAGAAAGCAAGATCCCTCATGGGGCAAGGAGCCAAGGTGCATATTAGTTGTTTAGCCAATGAGCAAACTTGCAAGTTAATAAGACCACTTAATTATTCTGTTTTAGTGCTGAACCTCTGTTGCGCTTCTGGGAGCACCAAGGTCTCGAGACACTGCGGTACTAAAGCCCCTGCACTCAGAGGAATATACAGCACGGAAGATGAAAGATCTTCCCCAGAGCCACTTTGATGTGCACTTCCAGAATGGAAACAATAAATAATTAGTAGGTGTTCTTATATAGATATCGAAGTGCTTCATAAAGAACAGGGAATGGATTTTGTTCTCCCCACCCGTTGCACACAGAGTGAAGCATATTTCTTATTCCAGATCTTCAGTAGCCTGTGGAACAGCCTTTCCACAGCCAGAATGTAAAGGAGCAGTTTATGATTTGAGGTTAAGATAATGTTCTTTGTTCTCCTGGCCCCAGGGAGCAGTCTTACACATTTGACAAAGGGTTTAAAATGGGAGCCTTCCAGGCAGGAGGTCAGTCCATGCTTCCCTGATGAAGCAGCTGTTATTTTTTTATGTACTGGTTTCAGCTGACGAAGGATCTCATAGTTGTTAATGTCTGTAGCTTTACAGCATCCTCAGGAGTCAGAGACTTGCTGCTGTCTCCGTTGTACCAATGGGTACCAGGACAGGGATGGCTTGCCCAAGGGTGCAGAAAGTTTTGTGGCATAGCAAGAAAATTACACCTGGATCTTCTGGGTCCCAGACCTAGCTCCAGCCACCATCACATTCTGCTCTCAGAACTATAGGTCTCTTGTAGCATGATGTCCAAAGTTGCTCAACTACAAGATATGTAGGGAAGTAAATAAAAAAAAAAAATCAGAAGAGGCCTAAGAGTCTGTAAACCAAATGTCTGCTGGAAACAACTGGGGTTTTAAGTTGGAAGTTGGGGTTCTCTTTATGAGAAATATCTGAGAGGGTTTGGCTTTAGTAGATGAAGACCAGGAATGAAGGAAACTTGCATCTGTTTGCCCTGTGGGAGATACTCCATGATATACTTTGTGCCATACTTTTCCAAAGGCAGGTTAGTTGAACTGGACCATGTAGAGCAATAATAAAGAAGTAAACAGAATAGCACATGTAGGTTCTGTTCTTACTATTTCAAGAAGGCTGTTGTAGAATTACAGTAGGTACAGAGAAAGGCAACTAAAATGATTAGGTGCAAGGAGCAGCTGCTTTATAAGGAGTGTCTAAAAAGTGTGAGACTTCACTTTGGAGAGTTGAAGGCTGTGGGGGGGAATATGATTGTGGTTTGCAAAATCAGGAAAGTGATGGATCAGTTGGCTGTAGAATTGTTGTTCACCAAATCCCATGATACTAGAGCAAGGGGTGCTCGGTGAAATAAGTAGGAGATTGATATGTAAGAGAGAAAAGAATTTGTTTGCACAGGAGGTGGTGAACACCTGGGACTCACTGCCCTGCGAGGCTGGGGAGACAGGCACTGCCAGTGGGCTCAAAAGGGTATGGACAAGCTCACAGATGACAGGTCCGTAAATGGCTAGGTAGGAACCTGACATTCCCAAAACAGTGGCTGAGGGTGGTGGGGGATGCTGGAGGAGAGGCCAGGCTACCTCCTCTCCCTAAGCACCAGCCCCTTTGCCGTGCAGAGAGACAGACCAGGCTGGCTGGACCACTGGTCTGTCCCAGCAGGGCATTTCTGATACTTAATAGACACATTGGTAACCTCCCACAAGTGCCCGATTCACGTTTAATGTTGCAAATACATGCAATGATACAACGTCACAAAGAAAATGCAATGGAAAGTGGTGAAGAAGGAGACAGAAACTGTTTACGTATTCTGAAAGTTTTCTGAGTTTCTGCGTAAATTATCATTCATTCCAAAATTCATCCAGGAAGCATGTTACCCATTAACCTCCTTTGGCAGAAAGGTTCCAGTTACCAAGGCATGGACCAGGAGGTACTACCAAGTCTCTCAGGTGACTCCAGCTGTCTTAGGTGACTACAACGGCAGCTTTTGTTCTTTTAGTAATAATGGAGGTGAATTTAGTGATAGCGAGAACAAGTTACTCTGTAGGTTACTAGGGCCAAAAAGGCAGCATCATGGTAGGAACTTTTCTTAGCTGCCTTGACAGCTATTTTGGCTTCTCTCCTTGCTTCGGGGATAGTGAAGACATGTAGTAATGTTCTGAAAATGGTGTCTCCTTGAAAACTTGAAACCTTCCTGTGTAAAATTGTTGTGTATTATCTGTAATGAGTGGCTTGGAGTTTACCTAGAGTGAACATGCCAAACTTTCCAAAGATTTGAAAGTTTCAGGCAAATATAATGAACAACACCTTCAAAATAAGAATTTATCATACAGTATTGTCATCTCTTGTCTTAAAGACAATGGGAAGCCCTTTCATGACCTTTCTTGGGAAGATGATGAGGAAAACATTTCTTGACTTTTATGCATTGCTAATCAATCTGTCAGTGTGAAAAAGTAGTTGACTCTCTTATAATATCTTTTATTTCAGCCATCTTTGCTAGTGTTGTGCATCTGCTAATATCTCGTTCATCATCATATTCTCTTGTCAAGATTTCAAGGCAGGAGGGAGCTTTCTGACAGCACAACTTTACTATTGCCTGGGGAAGCTTATTTTTAGTTTCCCAAGATAATATATGTTTTCTTTTTAGATTCTGCATATTTTGAGACAAGATCTTAATTAGAATTAGTTCTGAACATGATGAAAATGTAAAACCTTTTCATTTCAGATTTCATACACCCCAGTCTCTTGCAAGACATTTTGAGTACTGAAAACTAGTAACAAAGAGCAGAAAATACTCTTCGAATTAAGTAATATACTTAATACTCCCCTTACAGTAGCCCATTTTAGCAGTTATCTCTTTTTTTCAGTCTCAGCTGGGAACATGTTCTTCTGTTCTTCATTATGCCCTAGAGAATGTTTTCAGCCTGATTGATGGAAGGACGCATCTTTTCAGGGCTTGTCCTATGGACTTTTTTAGTGCATGAGACATGTCTAAGTGAGACCTTGTTGGGAAAGCTGCAACTGAACCGTGTTCAGTGACAGTATGTGCCTCTGTCAGAACTGAAACAATTTTGTAGAGGAGGCTGTTTCAGCAGAAGTTACTTTGGGGATTTCCTGACTCTCCCAAGACAGTTCTGATGATGCGCTATTTCAGCTTTTCAATTTAAAAATATGTTTTGCTTTGAATATTTTCCTTTGTAATATATATTAAATTTTTCTAAGAGCAAATCAAAAGGAAATATTTACATTTGCTGAAATAAAATGCTTCAAGTAATCTGAGAAAGAGATCTTTTTGCCAGAGGAATTTAAATTTTTGACTTTCAGCTTAAAAGACAATGAAGTCAGACTTCAGAATTTCAAATCCCCTGAAAACAGGTCTTGCAGTCTTCACGTAACACGGTTATGAAACCATTTACCATGTTTTCTCTCTGTAGCAGCTCTACAGCTGGATTATTTTCTGATCTAAAACAACATGTCTTCACTTACTGGTTTGGGAAGCTAGGCCAGATAATACTAATGATTTAATCCCAAATCAAAATATCACTCGTAGATTTATCTCCACCCTGCAGCAATTCAGTCCTGTGCCATGGAGGTATTTCATTGGCCAAACTAATTAGTGCAGAAAAAATTATCGGGCAAATAGAATTAACATAGCTATTTTGGCACTCTCTGGATGCAGCAGGATTTGTCAGAAGAGCCTGTAAATACATACTAATGCTAAAAATCTCCCATTCCTTTGGGGCTCTGGTCCTCATGCTGCACCACTAAAGTTTGTTGGGGCTTTGGCCAAGGCCATGTCTCCTAATGTTTTTTAAACCAGGTGAGCCCTGTGTAATTACACAGTGTTGGCAGTAGTAAAACTAAGAGAATACCCATATTTCTCACTGGGATGACCAGCCTGGACGTTCCTGGAAATGCTATCATGTAAAATTCCTGCACTGGTTTATTGCTTTGGCCAAATCTTCCAAGAGTTTTGTGTAAACATCCCTGCTTTCTGTTCCCGTGTTGCAGGATTGTCATGGTTTAACCCCAGCTGGCAGCTAAGCACCACACAGCCGCTTGCTCACTCCCCCCTGGTGGGATGGGGGAGGGAATTGGAAGGGTAAAAGCGAGAAAACTCGCAGGTTGAGATAAAGACAGTTTAAAAGGTAAAGCAAAAGCTGTGTGTGCAAGCAAAGCAAAACAAGGAATTCATTTACTACTTCCCATTGGCAGGCAGGTGTTCAGCCATCTCCAGGAAAGCAGGGCTCCATCACGTGTAACAGTTACTGGGGAACACAAACACCATCACTTCGAACATCCCCCCCTTCCTTCTTCTTCCCCCAGCTTTATATGCTGAGCACGATGTCATATGGTATGGAATAGCCCTTTGGCCAGTTGGGGTCAGCTGTCCCGGCTGTGTCCCCTCCCAACTCCTTGTGCACCCCCAGTCTACTCACTGGTGGGGTGGGGTGAGGAGCAGAAAAGGCCTTGACTCTGTGTAAGCACTGCTCAGCAATAACGAAAACGTCCCTATATGATCAACACTGTTTCCAGCACAAATCCAAAACATAGCCCCATACTAGCTACTATGAAGGGAATTATCTGTATCCCAGCCAAAACCAGCACAAGGGTCCAGCAGTCAGTGTTGACCTGTGCCTGGCTGTGTAGATGTCTCTGTTCTTTCACTATAGCTTTACTATTTTCCCTGTAAAGCACCCAGAAAAGTTCATCCATTTCTTTACTTGTACTGCAGTAGTACCCAGAGATGTACTACAAACTGAATATTGGTTGATTGCTGATCAATCGCTGGTGAGTGCCTAGCTAATAAATAAAACATCAGTTATCAGTTATATTTATTTCAGAATTCAGCTGTCCACTACACATGAGCAAAACTTACTTTACAATTTACCACACATGATAAGCCCCAGAAGAGCAGTACATCTTGCACTCTGTGCCTTTTTGGTATTTTTTTTCATCTCAGCTGTTTTACACTGCTCAACGTCTATCAGATCGTACACTTCTTTTGCTTTTCCGTTGTTTGCATAAGTGTTTTTCATTTGCCTCCACCATTGCTTGGTTTAGGAGAGACATTATCTTCTAAGAGAGTTTCAAGTTTCCTACATCCTTTTTTTTTTCTTCCCAGTGTTATAATTGATTTCAGGAATTAATCATCTCAAGGTGGCTTGTCATTGGAGTGATTTGTTGGATTTGAATCTTTTGTGATATAACATTGAAAAAGTTAATGAGTTCATCCTAAATGTGCTCCCTTCTGCCATAAGAAGTGAGCATGCAAACTGCATAATAATGGTAAAATCTCACCTTCCATTGGGATCTGCAGCACATGGTGCACCACTGGAGTCTGGGTAGGCCTTGGACGGGCCATCAGATCCAAGCCCATGTCTCCTAATATTTTGCAGGATTCTGCTAAATTCCACAGGCATCCAAGAAAAGCATTTTCATATTACCAGGCCTTCGACTTTTACCACAACCTCTCCAGCCCACTTTCCTAGAGAAAGCTACAATTGGGCACAATACACACAATACATGGCATTCTCAGGGGATTCTCATCAGCTTTTTTGAGAAGCCGAAAATCTGAGACTCTGCAGAGACCCTTTCTACCAGCAACCTCAGTCCACCTTAGATTTCACCTTGTTCTTCCTAAACCCTGCAGGGGCAGAGACTATAACAGTACAGCTTTCACTCTGGTTGGTCTGGGGGCTTGTTAGAGCTGTAACATCCTGCAGCACTAAAATTAGGTATTTGTGTTTACTTGACAGGAGCAGTCTCTCTGCTGGTTTATTTCTGACACCATGTCATCAAAGCTCTTCTGAAACAATATGCACTCATGTGGGAACAGCAGCGTGTTCTCAATACATGGTCAACAATTCTAGTCCTGACGTGCCGTGGGTTTTGTTCTGGCTTGTTATAAGAAACTACAAAGGAAGCAAGCCTGCCATTACAGAAATGGGGTGGCAGCAGAGAATATTAGAAAATGCTTCATGTTGGTAGAACTTTTCCAACTCAAAAAGAATCCAGATTTGGAAGGTCTTCAATTTTGCATGAAATACTATGGAGGGCTGTGAATGCCACCACAATGAAAGCTTAACTTGTTTCTTTGCTTTAATTCAGAAAGAAAAAGCCCAGCCACAGGGAATGAACTGTAACTAAAAGTAACAGAATAAACTGGGCACAGAAAAATTTTGGTAGGAAAATTTTTCCAATAATAAAGCCTGCCTAGGCTATGATACAGACTTCAGAAGTGTCAAAAATTCTTTGTCCCCATTTACTTGAAGTTAGCCCAGAGAAAGCACTTTGGGAACAGACTGTTAGGAGTGCTTTGCAGGTGGCAGTGTGATGCAAACTCCAACTTCCAAATGGCCTTTCCGTGCAACCCTGCGTACGAAGCCTGTGTGCATCCAAAGCAGGAACTTTTCATGTTCAGTCATGATGGACAGTTAACATTTGTTCTCCAGAAAAGTGTTTTTATGAACCATTAGGTTGATGCTTATTTTGCGTAGCCCATTCAATTGTGAAAAAAAAAAAAACGTTCCAAGCATAGCGTATTGAAAAAAGTAAATGTATTGAGCACTGCCTCTGATGTCACCAGGTATGGTGTAATATAGTCCTGAGTCAGAGTCCACTTCCAGAATGAATGCAGGGAACATCCGGCATGAAAGCTGCTTTATTACAAGTAGTAATAAAGGGTAGTTGGCATTTATCCTGACGGAGCATCTTTTTCTTAAGTGGTGACTTGCGAGCTATCACAGAGAAGGGCGAGTACATTGGAAGGCAAAAATATGTGCTTAAAGGGCAAAGCAAAAGATGTAAGGCTGAACTTGCAAATGCTGTAAATCAGCATGGCTCCACAGACTGAAATGTGATCCTCAGCCATGCTAAGGCCCCAGCACTGATAAAATAAAGACATGTGGGTCCTTCTGGTTTCAGAGATGCTCTGATTAAAGCTGCATGTTGATGGCCTCCAGTGGGCCAGGTGGTAGCCAAATCCTAGCGAGCCACAACAGTCATCTCCACAACCCTTTTATCTGGTGATAACCCTCAGTGGGCATATAGGAAGGTGAAGGGTAGGGCTGCCCTGGGAGTGTTATACTACACGAGGAATCCCTGTGAAAGAGGAATCTGGTACAAGATAATAACCTCTACTAGGACAGCCCTGGCAGCCAGAAGTGTTCAAGGGTGGCCTAGACACAGAGCAGAAGGTCTTAAAATAACTCTCTGGGCTTTGCAAACCGAAGTTCATTGTTTCCCAGCCTCATGGTGTCAAGACCTCAAAGTGCCAACTGTAACTGAAGTGCAAAAGCAGACTTTGAGGTTTGGAGAAAAAGTAAGTCTGTTGTTGATATTTAGCTATCCCTTTCCAATTTCACCGATGGTACCAGCTCTGGGGCATATGGGGAATGAGAAGGTGACAGCGGTCTTTGTTCATTTTTATTTAAACTTCATTTAACGTTGGAAAATGTCACTTTTGAGCCAGAGCATAATTTCTGGGAGAAACTTAACACCCCATGACCCTCGGAGGAATAGAAACCTCAATTAGAATCAGCGATATCAAGAGAGGAAACAGAGAATGCAGTATCACATCTTCCAAGTGGTAAAGCACTGAGACCAGATGGCTTCAACTTAGTTTTACAAGTACTTAGAAGAACATCTGTTTCCTTGAATGCATCAGCTGTTTCACCTCTTTCTGCGCTGCAGTAAGTTACTAGTTCCTGTGTTGCTACCTCTCTTATGCATGGTCCTAAAAAAAGGATAAAATCAATGTGCAAACCATAGCTACTTGTGCCTGTGATTAATCAAGAAATTAAAATCTTACAAGTTATAATCAGCTTTATTTACTTCATTCACCTATAACATTAGGAATTTGTTGTGCATCACCTGTTGATAAAACTTGCCAAGAGGGGCCTCATTTTGTTGAGGAGGTGAGTTCCTGACTGTACGCACACCCATATTCTTGGCTCTGCTGACATTTCAGAAGGCTATTTTAATTGCCTCAGAGTTTAAAATTTAATCTGAATTGTAGAGGGAGAAGAGGAATTCCATGTGGAAACTACTCTGTAGATTTTGAGTGTTTTCTCATGATCTTGTGATACTGCAGCTCTAACTTCTTTCGTTGTTCATCAGTGTGTACTATGAAATGAAAAGAAGAATGCTGAAAAGGGCTGGTGATGTTAGAAATTGCCTTGCAATGGTTCTTGTCACCAAAAGCTTGTTCTTTGTGGCCTTTGCACAAGATACACCCTGGGCAGATTGCTGCCAGTTTTGACTTCTGGACTAGACACCTCACAAGTCTGCCAAAACCAGTGTTTAGCAAAAAACCTTATAGTGTCAAATACTGGAGGTGTAGCTTTCCTGTTTTAAACGTGCTGTCTTCAGTGATACTTGGAATGGATCTCAGATCTCCCTGGGCTGAAATTTTGCTAAGTGCGTGTGTATAAGGGAGAAGGAAAAAATAGAACATTTTATGGTTTTTGAGTTTTGTTTTGTTTTGCTTCACTTTATTACCCAAAGACCTCTGGTCATAAATAAGTAGGTACAGTGTTTGATCCAGCAGTCTGTAGAAAGTAGGAATCAGTGGGAGCTTTATTCTGGAACTGCATCTGAGAGATGCACAAGGAGAGGCAGCCGCGCTTGCATGGTGAGCTGAAAATACTCCATGTTACCAGTGGGGAAGGAGAAACTGGGTCTTTCATTACTGACCGTATTATTGACTCCAGCATCTGGGGTGTGTTTCAGGGACTTCAGATTTTATCTTAATCTTTTAAAGCTTAACACACTGTATCCATTGAGGAAAAGGCAGCTTCCACAAAATGCGGAGCCTGCACATAGTAGTGGTTTTGTGTGAGCCGGTAGAGCTTGGGTGCCTCACTCATTCTGAGTCTCTGCTCCCACTGCTGGAAACGTATGGAGCGGAGGCCAGACTTGAGGAACGCAGCAAAGCTAGTTGAGTGCCAGGGCTCTTAGTTGGCCTCTGGCAGCAGAGTAATGGTAAGAGAAGCAGCAAATTAGATCAAATAGCTTGTGTGATTCTGTTGCGTGTTCATACATTTTTGGCAGATGTGATCTGAATGGATCCTTTCTGTTACAATGTGTTGATCATGTAATCTGCTTGGATTACGGGAAGGGGAGGTGTTAGAGTTTGAATTGTCTGGTTTTCCCCTGTCTGCGTAATATAAATGTGGAAGCTTTCAAAGCTCTGAGTGCCTGCACAATGGCCCTTTTCTCTCCCACTTTGTTTTTGGTAGATAGGGATTGCTGTTTGTGCTTGTGGGTATAAATAAACTAAAGAAAAGTGTAACATTTTATTTTAAAGGCTTAGGTGTCATATTTGGTTTACATATTTGATAAAAGGCATGGTTTTGCATCCTTTGAAAAATATACTTTTAGCAGGGCTTATGAAGTTTTGGGGTTTTTTTGAGTAGTGGTATTTACTCTTTGAATACAGCGGAGCACTAGATTATTAATAAAACCAGGAACTGATCCAACAATTTATGAAGGTAGCAACACTGGCATGTATAAGTGTGTTTCATCTAGTCCTTTTGTTACAGCAATAGTGACATCTTAAACTGGAGAGGTTTTGGCGGAGGTTCCCAAGCACTAGGTGTTTCTTCATTTTGTTGTTATTTCTCCATTTGTTTTTAATGACAACCTCTGGCACTCGTGACAGATGCCTTCTGTTTGCTACTCCAGAGAGCAGGCATGCCCCTTGAGAGCTTGGCAAGACAAGAAAGTGGATCTGTGACAGGTGCTAGAGGAAAGGATATCATATCTGTACCAAGGTTATCTCTATAATATGAATCCCATATAGAAGTAAAGCTTTGGAAAAGACCGCTTGCCTGTATTTACCAAAGATGGACATTTAAGCCTGTGCCTTAGGGTGGTGTCCTAAATAAACTAGCACTTGTGTCTTCTCGTGTCATTTTACATCTTCGACAACTTTTAAATTAGATCAAATCCATTTATCTTTTTTTACTTGCTTAGACTTTTAAGAAGAATGATTTTTCATTCTTCTCCGACAGCTGAGTTGGAAATGGACTTTTGAAGGATGATGTTCCTGCCAGTGATGGAGAAATATGAAGTGTCAGGACCTGGTGATATATCTTCCAGTTAGTTTGGCTTTCTCTGTGGGAAGCTGGCAAAAGGCCAATTGCAATAAGCCCTGAAATATTCCCCAATGAGAGCCTGTGGCTCCACCGGAGTCCACTGAAAGTTCCCATCCCTGAGAAGAGGCACCGTGCTAGTGGTTCACCAGGCGTGGTGTAAAATCGGTCATAAATTAAAATACTGCGTGCTTTCCTATATTTGTGAGCGTGGTAAGTGGTCAGAAACATTCGAGAATGGAATTTGAAGTCGCTGAGAAAAGGGGACAGTTTCCAGAGAGCTCATTTTGACATATAAATCCATCAGTTCATTTTCTATCTGCACCAGATCTGAGCAGTTCTGAAATTCTGGTCTGCAAACTGCTTGCCACTAAATAGTCAGCAACAGCTTTTAGGGAGAGGCAACTGAAATTTTCTATAGGTTTCACATCCCATAAACTTGCAAACTCTCTGGGATTTATCATTAACCAAGTTGGCATTTTAATGGAAACTGCTTTGTGCATAAATAGATTAAAGTCCCTATAAAATGAATCACATTTAGTAAACATACTGAGGCACAACTGAAATCAAAACAAATCAACTCTTTTGTGGTGTAATAACATGCTACCTAGACCCTTTCTAGGTTTTTCTCCTTGATTGTAGGCGTTATCTGCTTCATTAATTTAAGCACTGTTATTGTATCAATCAAGTACTTTGCCAATTTCTAATTGCCAGGCTGGGAGCTGAGTCACTAAGTTATCTTGGCTAAGAAACAGTTCAGGAATGACAGTTATTTGGGTACTAATTTGTTTTCCTGAAGGCCTTGATTGTTTTAAAATTGACATGAGTTTCTTGTATTTTTATTTGCCTTGGTGCATTTTATTGGCCTTTAAATGGGTCACTCCATTTATTGGCCTTCAAGTCCATTTTGTACTAATAAGTAATATATTAATAATATATATGAGTACTGATACATTTCAGCAAATAAAAACTTCAGTGGTGGTAGAAATATTTTCAAGTGACCCAGGATTATTTTGTATTTGTTTCAAATCAAAATACTAGAAAGAACATTTGAAATGGTAAGAGGGTGTTTCTCAGCTACCCAAATAGGCATAAGACCCAGTGGATCAAGAATACGAAAAGACCTGTACTTGAAGTAACTGCGGCTTGGAGTAGTTCGCAGCCAGGTTGATGCCCTGTTGGTGTATCACTGTAAAACTTTTTTTTTTAAACATGATTTTATCTTTCAATCAAAATAACACAATAGATATTTTTGCTCATCAGCTTTAGCTAGGAGGTGCTGATAAAACCATTGCAGTGCTGTTAAATCTAGTTGTTATTTGAAGGGCATGGTGGCTGGTCATGCTGATTGTGGCATTCATTTCTGGTCCTTGGTGGAGTGATTGAAACTCTCATATGCCAAAATAGACAGTGAGAGACATTTCAGGTCATCCATGTGGATTTTTCTGGCTTAAAGTGATACGCAAGCTCTTTTATGTGGGTACCTGAGACGTTCTGGTTTTCTCTTGAGCAGGAATTTACTTGCGGAAACAATCACAGCAAATAAATGAAAACATTTGGGAGCTACAGCAAAACATGTTTGCAGTCTTTGAGAAACCCCACTTGCATGGAGAGTGAAGAAACTCTAAGCCCAAAAGTTAATTTTTCATGCAAGAGAATGGGTAAGGTTCATTACAAGTTTCATCTCTTACATGTTACCACTGTCTAGTACCACACAAAAGCCATACTTGGTCCTAAATATTTAGTGTAATAATTTGTATAATTAGGCCAGGCTTTGGTTTTTACTGTTGCTAGTACAATACCATTTAAGAACCCTGAATGAATCTTATTTGGAAAGGCACTGACACATACACAAGGTTTTTTAACAATTCATTGAGTCGTAAGCACAATGTTACACAATTAACAAACAAACAGAAACTTCTGAAGTCAGTACATCCTTCTGCAAATATATAGCACGGTTAAACGTTAGACTCCTCTCTCTTTCTTATGTATTTTTCAAGCAATGAGGGAAGAGAACAGAAGAAATGCATCTTAACATCCCATCCAGTTTCTGCCATACCTCCTGTCTAGCCCAACAGGCTCTTCAGAAGAGCCCGGTGATATATTCATCCTGAACAAGCGCTCGTCATACCCCTTAGCAACAGGAAGCACGTGAAAGCTCTCAGGGCAGGTTTGCACTATTTCTCTTCAGGGTTTCTTTTTAGTTCAGTCTTGCTTGCTCAGGCAGAGCATTGGTTATTTAATGAACAGTTCGAAATTATTGGAAAAAATTCTGAGGTAAAGAACAACATGTTTTTGGTATCCCTTATGTATAGAGTGCTATCTACTCCAACTTCTCTGCATCCAGGATACTTGCATTGAATTAATTTCTGAGATAGGTATTGCTGGAATAATAATAATATAGCATAGGGAGTACCTCAGAGGTTGAATTTGCCTGTATGGAACATTGTTCTGTATTTTGTGGAATAATGACACATGCAGCTGATAAGCAAAGCTTTCTTACATCAGTGGGATGTTGTTTTATCATTTTCTGATAGGCACAGTCAATTTGTGTATCCGTGTTCATAGCTGATTGATAGCCTACTATAACAGCTATACCAAGGGAAATGCTTTTGCCTATGGTGGCTTCTTCTTTATTGGATTTTTAAGCTACAAATTTAATAAATCTCAGTTTCAATTAACAAAGTAAATATAAAATTGAGTTATGGGTTTAAAGGGAAAATGTACAGGAACCCCATGACTGAACAGGCGATCTGAATTTTTTTTTTCCCAGCTTTGAGACATATTTAGTCACCTGTTTATTCTTGTCTGGCAAGAAATATTTCATATGCTAGGAAAGGTTAATTATTCCTGAAAAGGAATCAAAATCACCAAAGAAAAAAATTGCTAAATTTGTAATTATAGGTGGTTGCTTCATCATCATAAGGTTGTTCTCCTGTGTATTTGATGTGTGGTCATATTCTCCTTCTGTCTTCTTGTAAATGAGTGCAGTGAGTACCTTTATGTTTTTTTCTTAGCTGAGATTTCTTTAAGACCCCTCCAAGTACCTATATGCCATATGGTAGGCTTAATTTACAGTATGGGTGCTACTGTGGCATGCTGGCACTGCCCTTTTGAAGGATGCGAGTTCGAGTCTCAACAGGGCACACTGAGAGTTAGATGCAGGTAAGAGCTGCCAGGACTTCTGATTTCTGTCTGCTCTGCCATAAAATGGAGGATTTGGCTCCTGAGTAAGACGCAGTTACCAATATACTGTGTGGCACAGGGAGAGTGGGCAGCGTCCAGGAGAGTTCAGCCTGCTGCAGCGTCTGTGTCCGGTATGGCGCACACTGTACTTGGGAGAAGCAGCTGGTGTTTTAGCGGCTGCATTTCTCTGTGGGACCAGCTATCATCTCCATGTCAGATTTAGACAACTGTGAACGGAAACTTCAGGTTCAAACTTGTTTGGACTTAAATCACCTCTTCCATAACTCAGAAGCAGGTGAAGAAGAGCAAGTGCAAGAGAGGTGTCAGCACCTGTGGCAGCGGCCGTGGGGTCCTGACGATGCTGACAGCGTAATCTTAGAGCTGCTCGGAGCTATATTTTGCATCCCAGACCAGTAAATGTGTGAATCCAGAGATCTCAGAGTGCCTGCTGGAGCCCTGAATGCTTTGTCCCTCTTGTGACAAGTGCTGGCAGGCAGTCAAGGACATTTTCTCCTCTGTTCACATTATGGGAAGGGGCAAGGCTTCAGCTAGCTCAGGCTGAACTGACATTCACGCAGGTGGAGTGCTTTGTAGAGCTTGAGGGGGGAGATGAGCCTGAGCTGAGCTTGCTTATCCAAATTTTTGCTCTGGCCCAACTCTTCCTTCTGCAACTGTTCAGCCTACCCCCTCAGAGACAGTCTCACACAAGGCAAATTCATAGGAGAGATGGGTGCAGTGGAGATGATGCCCTTCCCCTCTTGCATGTCCTCAGCTGGGATCTGCTTTGGTTGCGACCTGTGCAGTGCTGCTGTGCTACGCCTGAGCACTGGGCCCCATTGTAAAGAATGTGCTTCCTCTTGTCAAACCACAGTGTTTCCTTGGGAAGAGGGAAGGAGGAATATTGTTTGTTGTTGGCAAAAATTCTTTTTACTGTTCTGAGCAATTCTAAGCTCCCCTGGAAAGCACCTGGCAGCTTTTGAGTGAAAAACAACCAAACATCTGAAAACTGCAGACCAGAGTTGGCAACACATGTGCATGCCGCACAGTGCTCCAGTGGGAGTTTTGTTGAATCATTGAGTTGATATTAAGTTAGAAAGGTGCTAGGACAGGAGACTGACAGAGTCAGTAGGGCAAAAACTTTGCTTGCAAAAAAACCAGTGCCTTAGCCAAAAAAAAGCCCCAAACCTATAATTCAGTCTGTAATTACCAATATGGTTTTAAGTGGATCTTGGTCCACTTCATCCGAGAGTACTAGCTCTTTCCAAAATGCACTTATACCAGCAGTAGTGTCATTTCCAGAGATCACTCAGATGTGTCTCTGCCTCCCCGCATGGTACCTCTTGGTCTGGTACATCATCAGAGGTTTGTACATGTTACATGTTTTAGGAATTTCCCCTCTTTCTGTGTGCAAGGAGATGGTTTTGTTCATGTGCAGGCTGTGATTTTTTGTGCTAACGGTACTGCCCAGGAGACCAAGGTCGAATTTTATACTGTGCCTCTTGGAGCCTTTTTTGCCTCCTTCCTCCCCTCCTGGGTTAGTCCAGAGGCAGAGAGGCTGGAGGCAGTCCTGCAAGCTGCTGCGCAATGGGGGTATGCCATCCAGCCTGTCAGTGGGGGTGGCCAGTGATGCTGCACCACCGCGTTGCACCCCAGGTGTGGGTCCTGGTGGGATTTCTCCGCAGGTGCTTGTGTCTGCAGAGATGGTGGGTGCTCAGGAGGTTGCTTGCTTGTCCCTCGCTAGTGATATATAGATGTTTCCATCTGACACATGGGTCATTCACAGGACCCTTTTCTAAGAATTTGATTCTAAAAGGGTATAAAACAGGGGAAAAAGGGAAGGGTAAGATCCTTGTGTATGTTAAAAAATGAAAGCCAGTGATTAACAGCCTTAAAACCCTAGAACAGATTTTGCTCACACCACAGTGCTCAGCCTAACTGCCCTTTCCCATCTCTTCCCTCCATGGAGTTACCCGTCTTTGCTCTGTCCTCTTGTCTGACGTGCTTTGCAGCACCAGCATTCCCCAAATTACCATAGGGCCCCTTGCCCTGCAGGAGTGGGAATCTTCATTTGAGCTTCCAACGGGAAAATGACAGCTTTTAATAGGGTAGGTGAGACATCAGTGATGGCATTTAACAAACTCCCTCTCTTCTCTGCAGGCAAGACCACTAGGCTTTTACTGTCTTCTGCGGCTCAGAGAACAGGCAGAAATGTGCAGGTGACACAGGGGAGGGTGCTTTGGCAGCAGCTCTCGTGTGGGTGCCACATGCTCCACGGCAGAGGCTGCGGCGGGGCAGGGAGAGGAAGGTGGTGGTGGGCCAGTGGGAGAAAGGCTGCTTCCCTGCAGCGCCCTGGGACCGACATGGCCCTGGCTGAGAGCCCCCAGCGCGGTGCCCGTGTGCTTTTGCAGGGCAGGGTGGGGCAGGCAGGGAGGCTGTGAGTGAGCCCCAAAGCCAGGAGAAGACCCTGGAGAAGAGCAGGGAGCTGGCATATGGGGAGATTTGGGATGGGAAGGAGGAGATTTTCCTACAAATGTAGGGAGACTCCAGGATGCAGCTTGTTGTAGCCACCAAAGTTTGCCAGACCTATAGAGGTGGACTGAAAGAGAAGGCCTTCTTCGTTAGGAGACAGCCTCTAATGAGGTGTGGGGAGGATGGTTTGGGATCCATTTTATTTTCCTCTCCTGTCACTGTGTCTGTGGAATCGGTTAGTTGCTCTGACCACCCGCCCAGGGACTCGGCATGCAGGGAGCTGTGTCTGGGAGACTGGCTAGTAAATTTGACAGGCTTTTTATTTTCTTTATTTTCATTCAAACATTTATATCACATCTCATTACCTTCTCTTGGCTGTAATTAGAAATCCTGTGGAATTAAGAACCATTAAATTCATTGAGATTTCAGCCTTGGGAATTTGCCCAGAGGCACACAGCTTACAGGCTTTTCACAAGGCTTGACTTTCCTGCAGTTGTCTCCCCCTCCCCTGCTTCATCCAAGCCTTTGTAAAAAGGAACCATCTTTTCAGTTTTGCTAATTAATTGCTCTTGCCAACGAACAGATGTTTTGTAGCCTTTGAAGACCAGGAATAGCCAGGTATATAACTTCTGCAGCCTTACACTGACTGCCTATGCAATTTGAGCAAGAACTTCTGAAGCTCAACAGAAATGCAAGCTATTAAAGCCAAATAAGGAGTTACAATAACTCAGAAGAATATGTTTTCCCCCTTATATTTGATTGGATGAATATTCCTGTCCCTTTACCAGCATTTATTCAGTTCTGGGGCCCAGCACTCAGTGGACTGAGAGAGAAATTATCATTCAGGATCTCTCTTATGATTATTTATTTATTTATAAACTGCATCCAAGATGCATCAACCTTAAAAGCCTATGGTAAGAAAAGCCACAATGCTAACCACAGGCAATGCAGGGACAGAGATTCAGGCTTGAACCCTACCGAGCCAAGCCCTGAAACCAGGAGAACAGCTGCTTTGTTTCACCCTCAGCGACTCTGTTCGCAGCCCATGGTCTGTTCTTGTGCTCTCCCTCTCTTGTGTAGGTTTTTTTGGAAAGCTCTTTGGCAAAAAATTACTAAGACTCGTTCTTAATACTAAGGATAGCAGTTAGTACGACAGAATTGGTGGGTCTGGGCACTTACTCTTCCCTCCTGTTGTCTACATTATTAAAAATGATCTCACTGAAATAAATAACATCAATCAGTGCCAGCTGCAGTTTAGCTAGAGTGTAGACAAGGACAAACTGTGCACTTTCACTGCCTGCAGACAGAAGCTGTTTGGACTAGTTTAACTGCAGAGTGGTAAAATGCTGGAAGCAAACCGATCCTTTTTCCAGGAAGAAAGTCTGTTCTGCTATCAGATATGACAAGGAAAGCAACCCTTGTTCCTGCCAAGGTTGCATGGGTACAGAAATGAGTTAGAAAAGGAACTGTCCACCATGTGACAAGCCACTACTGGGAGCAGAGTATGTCCTCTGTTAGTGGAGGCATAGATCTCAGAGCAGTTTTACTTCCATGTCACCCCAGGCCACAGCATCACTCTTGATCTACTGCATCATAACTGAGAGCATCTCGGGTTCAATGCAATTCATCTGCTGGGAAAAGAAAGAGGTGTGTTGGGAGAATGTTTGCAACCATGTTGGTTACAATCAAAATATTGATGGAAAGAAAGGAGAGGATGTTTTCATGGTGGCTTTTAAGAGGCTAGATGTGTAGGATGAGGTGTTTATAGAATTAGGATTGGTGGGAGATGAGAAGGGCTTGTATTTAAGAGCAGGCAGAAGAACTGGAGAACACTTGAGGAGAGAGATGGTAGTCTTAAAAAAGTGAATGAACTAACCCTGAACTGTCCCTTGTGCTTAGGACCTTGTCACCCGTTGCTTTAGCTCCCACTATCCAAAATGGTTATTTTGGCCTGAATTCACATGTGCTTATTTGCCTCACCTAAGCATCTGGTTTGAGGTTAATAGTTCAAGGAAAATCAGCCTGAATTCTGAATTTTTTTATGTAGCAGCCACATTTTAGTTCTTGCCACTGTTTCACTATTACCTTATAATAGATGCACAGAACACGAGCATAATTAAGGTCAAAAAGGATGTGGTCAAACATGACGATCACAGAAGGTATGTGAGTTTTGGGGAGGGAGAATAGTTAGCAGGAACGCATCAGCTGTGTTTCCACAGGGTTAGTGGCTCAGCAGCATGGACAGGTTCCCTGACATCCCATCAGTTTTGAAACCTGAATTAAATGTGCATGCAAAAGCAAGAAGCCGGACTGACAGTGACCTCGTAGCAATCATAGAAGTAAAAGGGGAAGAAAATGTGAGTTGGGATACTTGAGGCTCAGACCTTATCAAACTCATTAACTTATAAAGAAGGCCTTACTGATTGCTGTGATTAACATGCATGTTCCTTAGTTTACAGGCCTTCTTTCGGCCATCTGGCTGTCCCCAGCCCCAGCGCTGGGAGGGCAAGTGTAATCCAAGGTCCTTAACAGCTTGCCGAAGAAGAGTCACTTCACAGTCCTCTGTGTGGGAGGAGGGTTTTCAGCATGTCATTTGCACAGTTTCAGTACAGGAGAGTCAGGGAAAGGCACAGGCACTTCCCACCTCAGACAAATTTCAATTAAAATTCCTCTTCGAAGAGTCGACACCATATCTCAGGAGAGGTTAACAACGTGGCATAGAAATGTGAGAGCGTACTTGAACAGATCCCATATAGAAATTTTAAGCTCAGTGGACACAGACTCCTCTTCCGAACCCAGAAGAAAGATTAGTTAGGTTATGCAATTGCTGGAGCTGGCATAAAACCAGCTGCATGCCAATTACCAGCCCATATGCAAATGCTTGTACTGAAACGCAGGATGCAGCTGGACGTGGGTCTGGGCACCCTTCCAGGATTATTCCAAGCCACATTATGACAGTTTTGAAAGAGAAGGGCTCTAAGGAGCCAGTAATTTTTTACAGCCTTTCAGAAAATGGAGGAAATTACCACTACATCCAGATCTTAACTATTTTTTTTCAAAGGGAGAAGGAATTTCTGCATGTTGATGCCAATCAGGATGTACTTGAGGCACTTACGCTCCAAGACAGAAGGCCATCAGTCTGTTTGCCAAGTGCGCGGCCTGAGTGCCAGATGTGCTCGGGATAGAAAGCAGGCTTCTTGAATTTGTCAGTGGTTGTATGAAAAGAATTGAAAAATATACCATGAGATAATGCCAGAGTTGAAGCTCCTGGGGATGCTGCAGGGAAACCCTGCTGCATTCAGATGCCCCTGGCCCTGCCGAGGTTTCTGTTCCTATTGCTGCTTGACTTCCATGGGAAAAGCCCGCTTGGAAATGGTGCAGCAGCAATGGCACACAAACTGCCATGCAACATTTACTCGCAAGATGCCTCCTATAAAGAGCTGATGCCAGGAGAACAGGGACGTGGTAGTCTCACAGTTACATATCTCAGCAGATGGAAAAGATAAATTGAGAGCTGCCACCCGCAGACATAAAACATTACAGGTTTGATCAAAATATTATATAGCAAATGTCCTGACAAGGAGAGGCATTTAAAATGCTTGTGTCTGTCTTGGCAACACAGAAGTGAATCAGTCAAAGTATGTAGTCTGATCCTGGGTGGAGAAATGATATGAACATCCTATGAGGAGAGAACTTTGTAAAAAGTTTGGGGGGGGAGGAAGTAATCTCAGTGCCATTTCTCAAATTTGGCCCACATAGATGATATGAAATGTAAGGTAGTCTTCAGTGGAGAGCTGTTTTCCTTAAAGGTTCAGTTTGGCTCAATGGGCCTCATACCTATTAGGTGGCTCTGAGCATCAGCTTCCACTTTTTCTGGCCTGGAATAGGACGCTGCCCCATGTTTCTTCAGACTCCCTTGATTGTTGGCTGCCTGCCCTTGAGATCAGGGAAGGAAGGAGGTGGGATGAATCCCTGTTGGAGCAATGGAACAGTAAGGTTTAGGTCCCAGTATCATACACCAGGACTCTGAACTAGCAGAACAGGTGGTCATAGGTGAAGGAGGATGGTTGAAGGATCAGTCTGCAATCTTACCCCCAGGAAGCCTTGACTGGTGGTTCTCTGTAGAGTTTGTGGGTGAATCTGCAGTCCTGGAGGCACTAGGAAACTCTACTGGAAGCCACTCGTGTTGTAGGGCTGGCAAATAAACGTACTGCCCCGCAGGAGCAGAAACCATTCATCTGGAGAAACGCTTCAATCACAGCAAAAGCTCTAGAGAAGTTATGAGGAAAAATGAATGTGAAACATCACGGTGAGCCAGGAAGGGTGGCTTGGTTGTGCGTTGTTGCTGCACCTTTGCAGAAGCTGATCAGTGTGACAGATGAAGGAGTTGTTGCAGCTATAGGGCATGGGTAGCACTTCAAGAGGGCAGAAGTGGTGACACTGAGGTCTGTTCAGTCTTCACTGAACAAACCTGGAGGATGCCTGACACAGAAGGTGGGGGCTGTGTTATGAAAGACTGCAAGGCAAGCACTGATACAGCTGCTTTGGATTATTACACCAGATCATGTCCCACAGTTTGCTCCCCATTAAAGATGACCAGACAGCAGAAATGAATTCCAGTGCTGGGCTATCTTTCAGAGCCTCCAGGCATTCTGGAGCCCACTGGGATGCCGGAGAGACTTTGTTTGCCCTGTTGGTGCACCCAGTGCGCTGCACATCATCTCCCCTTCTGCACCTTCTGCTGGCTTTCTGCCAAAGAATAAGAACAAGGCAGAAGAGAGGTGATTTATTTTGAATTCAGCACGTTTTAGTAACTTTCGAATAATCAGTTGCCCACAGCTGTGCTTCCTTGCTAAAATCCATACTCAGAGGTATGGGTTTTGGAATAACTCAAAGGTAAGCACTGCCAAGCAATGGTGTGTTATCAGAGGGCTCACTGAAGAGGCACATACCAGCGCACTGCAGAAACGGCTCACCTCTTCCCGAACGTGTGGTTGCTGCTAACTGGGATGCAGACATCCCCATCGGCTAGTGCTGTGCTACCTGAATGTTAAGTCATGGCTCCTGTGAATGAAATGACTGCTCATTTCTGACTGTTGGCATATTGCTGCTCTTATTGAGCTCAAGAGTGTGCCTTCTGGGGTGAGCTAGCGATGTGTCATGCTCTTCATAGACAGTAATTTGAAACTCATCAGTGATTCATTACAGTGACTTAAATGAATACAATTTTCTTTTTGCTAACAAAAGTCAAAAGATCGAAGGACAACAGTTCTTTCATACTGCAAGCTGTTACGATTCTTAGTCCAGATGTCCCCCCTTGCATTAAATGGGGGACAGCGACAGTGACATAGGTTCTGTATTTCAAATACTGTAGCACTCCTTTATACATGCACATGACATGCTTTTAAATATATGTTATCTTCCAGACGGGTGTTTTGTATCACCAAATGCTTATCAGTAGATAAAAGTTTAAAATGAAGTACACTTTTATAAAAATGGAGAGAATGGATTGCTTATGGAGTGTGGTAAGTACTGTGGTAGTAGATGATCTAATAATCACGGAAGGACAAAATAATTTAGGTTGGAAGGGATATCTGGAGGTCATCTGGTCCAGTCTTCTGCTCAGAGCAGGACTAACTTCAGACAAGGATCAGGTTGTTCATTGTTCATGAAAATCTCTAGAGATGGAGATAGCACCACTTCTCTGGTCAGTCTGCTCCTGTGCTTAAGCACTCTTGCTGTGAAGAATTTTTTTCTGATGTCTGATCAGTTTCCCGTGTTGCAGCTTGTGCCGGTTGCCTCTTGTCCTTAAGGTGTGCACTTCTGAGGAGAGTCTGGCTCTGTGTTCCCCTACAGTCCTCCTTTAGGTAGAGGCAGTCTGAAGTTAGGTATCCCCCCTCCCCAGTCAACTCTTCTTCAGGCTGGACCAGCCCAGGTCCTCTCACCTCTCCTCATGTGACAAGTCCTCCAGCCTCTAACCACCACAGTGGTCCTTCCCTGGACTCTCTTGTAGTTTGGCAACAACTGTGTTGCACTGGGGTGCCCAAAATGGACCCAGTCCTCCAGATGCACCTTCACGAGTGCCCAGCAGATGGACATCATCACCTCCCTCACCTGCTGGCTCTGCTTCTGTAGCCCACTCTCTGATCACCCTTGATCACTGCATGGGTGCACTGCTGACTCATGTCCATTTTACTGCCCACAAGGACCGCCAGGCCCTTTTCTGCCTCTCCCCCTGATTTGGAGAACCCACAGGAAGCCACGTGGATTGTTACAATGTGATGTTTTATATCTGTTAATCTACCTGTCACCCCCCAAAGTTATATTAAGATAACAGTAAATCAAGCACTTGGCTGCTAACATCAGGATCAGAATTTGACTGGACTAAGAAGTGAGGCAATTAGCATCTTCTTCTGAAAATCAATATCCCTGTAACAGAGTCAACATATTACATGAACGCTTCTCACCTGCAAAGTCAGCAGGGTCAAACAGTTTTCAAAAGCTAGTGATGGGAAAAGAAGAAAACAAATGAGGTGGGTAACATTGTAAACAGCTACTGCTGCCTCTGCAGTTAATATCTGCAAAGGAAATGCCGGAGCTAAGGCTGGTCATACAGCTTTATGTCTACCCTGTTTTTAATTAACATCAAGGATATGTGATACTGATGGCAGGTGTATGGTTAACGAAAGTCGTGTTGGTTGGAATCAGTACATCTTTTTATTCTCCGTTGTCAAAGCAGAGTAATTATTACAGGAGCAGGAAGCCTCCTCCAGAATGAAGGGGAAGGAGATGATTTAAATGTAAACCTGGGCCTAAGCACTTTAGGTAATCAAGATCCAAGTAGGCAGAAACTGCTGTGATCATTACAAGATGGGTTAAATTGAGCAGCCACTAGGACAAGTGAATCTAGCTGGATTATGGAGGGAGACCATTTCGTTTAGCACAAGCCAAGTGTGGTGAGTGAAAAAAATTATACTTAGGAACGGGACTGTTTCTTGTGAAAAGAAGCACATCTTAAATTGAGTTTATACCCAACTATTTTCGTCCCTTTTGGATGGGTGAGGGTTTTTTGTCTTAGTTGTTTGATTCAGCTGTTTCTACTCTCTTCCATACTATTTTGAATGACTTTCTCCATGCACTGAACCCTTTGGTGCCATGTGGCCACATTTTATATGCCCAGCAGTCTCAGTAACTGCTCAGGGTGCAAGGTGAATGGCCGTTAGCCTGACGCAGTCTTGCATGCTGCCTTGCACTTCCCTGAGAATAAGGTAGTCATGGAACATATATTGTAACTCTGGTGTGTTTACCGCAAAGGGCTGGGATAATTTACAGCGTTGTTTCCTTTTACAAAGTAACAAGCTAAATGATTTGGTGTCTTAATTTTAATAAGGTGGTGAGAAGGAAGAATTCAGGGCATGCACGGACAGAGGAATAATCTGAGCAGATATAAGTGTCTTCTTTTGAGTTTGTTTAATATGGCTGACCCCATTCATGAAACAGATATTCCCTTTGGGGAGATTGGTAAAGAAAGAGTTGACCAGAGCCCGTTGTCCTTTAATGAAGTAGCTAAATGACTTGCAAGGACCCTGTGAGCCCATCTTCACACAGGTTTGCAGTTAAATGGTGAAAAGAGTACCCCATTAAACTCGGTGAAAGGTAATCAAATGACTCCATTTTTATTTAAGCAGCAAAATAGGTAGCTAGATTTGGAAGATTTATGCTCAGCTGCTACAATCTAGTGTTCTTAGTTATTGAGCAGTTGGAAGTACAGACCCACAGGCTGCATGTAACACTGATTGCTTTTGATAGAAATAAAGAATATCTTGCTGTTACCATCAAGCCTTGAAACTGACTTCTAGCTAATGACCCAAATAATCTTTACTTGAAATTGTATAATTGAGATCAAAGGCTGTCTGGGGCTTCTAGCTGGTACACAGATTCCACATCCATGAGCTTCTGAGTATGGTCATTGAGCTGAAATGGAGAAGGTTAAAACTCTCATTTTCATTACCAAGCTCCCCCCATCTCCCAATACAAATGTGACATTTCAATTTTACACAGTCCAACTCTTCTTAAATCATCTGTATAAAAACTTCAGATCTTGATTGATGATGGATGAGCTATTGTCTCCTAAAGCACCCAGCTCTCATTACCCTTTAAGACATAGCTTATTAATGATGGACCTGAAGTGCTTTCCCAGTGGGTCATAAGCAATCAAGAGATCAAAAGACTTGGTTTGGCATGAAATTTCCAGGCCAAAGCCATTTTTGGATAATGCATTCAGCATCTTGGGTGAAATATGACAGTGTTTTGTGAGTGATATAGTATCTGACAGCAGATCCCCATCACCTGGGTGATGATAGCGAACATGCAGCACTGTCAGCATGTAAAGATGCTTCATCTCTAATGGAGGCTGACCTTAGAAATTAAGGTATCATCGACGTGCATTATGTAATATGTATGTGCAGAGTAAACCTATATATGGTGTAGTGTAAAGACAGCAGTTTCCTTAGCAGACAATCAGCTTGGAAGGTATAAGATATCTTCTCTTTTACTTTTGAAGTGGTTACAGTGGACATGCCCAACAGTTTTTCCTAATTAACTCCTTCCCTTTTCTCTGCCCACTTTAGAGCTAGTTCTTTTCTCTCTCACTATGCCTTCTTCCAGTTCATCATGCCAGCTGGCTTCGTAGCACTAGAAAAGAGCTTTTAACTTGCAACCTTGAACAGCAATAGCAATTTTATAACCAATTTTATAACAATTTTTGAACCAGATTCTACTGCTAAATAGGTTCCTACAACCCCCATTGCATATCAACACATACGAGTTAGTTGCACTTCAGGATACGTTGCAGAATGTGAACATGTTTTGCCAATTTAATCCACATTAGAAATTAGATAACAGACCATGAGGGATTACACAGTACACAAGAAAAAGCCAGCTGAAGAAAATGCCCTTTTAACAGATGGATGAAGAAGAGTTCTTTCCATCTTCAGTCCAAACAGACAACACACTTGCAGAACTAGCGTCCCTTTGCCTTGTTTACAGTGATCTTAAGCTTCTGGTGGCTGGTAACGCATTTTCACAGACTCCAGTCAAACTCATTCTATTAGAATAGATGTTACGAATTTAGCCCCTTTTTGAACTTAGCAGACTAAGTATAAATTGTGTGTGATGTAACTGTCTGTGTTCCATGGCACTTCATGGGAAGTGTAAGATACTTGTGTTTCATGGTTGCCAGAGACCTGTATGTTTCCATTTCTCCTGTTAGTATTGTATGTTAGGTTACCAAAGTTATGTGGTAATGGTTCTGCTTCATCATTGGGCTAATGGAAGCAAGAAAATAGCAGATATAACAGATAATACATTTCTGATTTAGCTTCCTGAATAAATAACCATTCAATAGAATTTTAATAATATGCAGATATAAGTTCCCGACAATCATTTGGCAGCAATAAGCAAAACAATGACAGAAGTCAGTGGCAAGTGCACTTGCTGATTTATTTTCATATAACTTTGGTTACAGAATTATACTGCTTTTAAGCCAGTAAAGTAGCTCTAATAAGGAGGATGGTAAGATTTTGCATTCACTTCAGAATCAAGTGGCAAAAGATCTTGGAGCCACTCCTTTGCTCAGATCACCGGCTGCAGCCCTGGTGCCAAAATGGGAGATTGTGGTACTCTTAAGTATGTCCATCAGTACCTTGCAGGAAGGCATCCAAAATTGTCTGACACCTTTGGGAACTCTTTTCCCAATGAAAGCTAGTGGGATTTGTGCTTCAAAATCCTCTTTTGTAACTCCGTGTACCTGAGCAGCGTAGAAGTCCACGGGTAACGTTTGCTGCCGGCATGGCACAGTAGGTATTTCAGGCAGCAGTTGATAGAGCCAAGTGCTCTGCCTCCTGTCCCAGGCAGCAGTGTTGTACTTAGACTAACAATTTTCCAATATCACAAAAAATTGTTTTAGAAGACAAAAATACTCTCGCCAAAATGGTACTTACAGTACATTCCACTGTGAGCAGTCCTTTTTAGTGCTTCTTTGGCAGGAACCAAGAAGCTAGCTTCTTTCTTCACAGTAGAAGCCACAAAATTCACTAGGGGCCTTCTCGTTCGCTTTCCTGCTCCAGCCTCGGAAAGAGTTCAGGAAAGGGGCACCTCAGGTGTTGCACATAGGAGAAGAAAGTTCTTTTTGCCTGGCTTCCTTTGCTAGCTCAACTGCATAGGCAGAGATGCCCGCCTTTCTTCTCCTGTTTATTGTTTATCTCTCACTTTCAGTGCTGTAAATTAAAATGAGATGATGACTTTATGATGATGAGTTCATTATACAGAAACTCTATTGTATATTGATTACATTTGTGCTTCATTTGCTTAACATGTAACAGGGTTTATTAGGCCTTTCCAGGCATTGTTCTTGCTAAGAGAGGGCAGAGAAGTGCAAAATGCATTTGAATTTAAGTCAGTGAAGCCAATGCATCTGTGCTGATTTACACATGCCGAGGACTCAGCATAAAGAAAAGCAGGATAGCAGGTTGGAACGGGAAGGTAGAAAGGGAGTGAATCTAGATCCCGCAGAGCAGAAAGAGTCAAGCACAAGTACTTTAAAGATTGTACTAAACTTTGAACTCAGGGTTATTTAATATCTGTAAGAGCCCATCTTTGATATTTTTACTCAGGTTTATTAGTGCCTCACTGCATGAATAGACCTGTAAACTTTAATCCTGTCAACTGTGAAAAATGGTACAGTGCAGGGCAAATAAAGATACTGCATCATGGTTTTGGGCAAGGGCAACAGGAACAATGCTTATTATTCAGTGATGAGGGAAGTCAGAGCATTTTCCACGTTTGCTTTCAGTAAATCACAAGGAAAGCTGTCAGCTTTCCTTACAGTGCAGAGAGGACACTTTCTGGTTACTTTTATGCTGAAAAAAGTCTTTCTCCACAAATTGAAACTATTAGAATTACTTTTAGAGTGAGATGCTGCCTGCTATACAAGAACGCATCAAAGTTCCTAGCTGAAAAGAAAATCTGATAGGTATTGTCATGAGTGAATGCTCTAAAAACCAGAAATTATGCCAGTGGCAAGTGTTCAGATGTACCAACTGATAGTGACACTATTTGGAATTGTGCGCAAGTGTTTAAGAAGCTATGAATGTAGATTTTAGAGTTTTTCATGGCTTGTTAGATGTTATTTTTAATCAAAATCTGGGCCATAATGGATTAGGTAATCCTGTATAGCTGGGACAACACAGAGAAATCATCACTAGTCATGTTTTCAACTGTTCCACTTTTTCCCCAGAATAGAATTACTAACAGATGCTGTATGGGTTTTTTTTCAGGGATCATAGGAATATCATACAGACAGATCATTGCTATTTCTCTAATCTGGACTCTCTTCTGTATCAGATTATTATTATTGTTTTCATTTTTAAGCCCCTTTTCAATGAAAAGCCAAGCTTTTAAACCAGAGGTTTCTAAGAAGCAGTAATACTCTGAACTGATTAATATGGTGGAAGGATGTATTTACAGATGATCCTTTATTTAATACATTCTTTTATTGGGAGCTACCTCCTCTACATGCCGTGGCCTGTAAACCCTGAAATTTTTAAAAAAATATGCAGTAACTCCTTCCTTGTTGTTTGTCAACACTAGCATTCCTACTACAGCTTGTAAAGGTTTTCTTGGGAGATGAGGACTATCAGATGACCTTAATCATTGCTACCATAGTCAAGATTTACTCTTAATGTCTCTGTGAGAAGTATGACACTCCTGGCTGTATAGCAGCACTTAATGTCATTCTAAGGTGCCATTAGTAACTAACCTTCAACATTTCTTTGCTGAGGCTTGAATCTCTGACACTAAGAGGTGCAGGAGGCTTTAGCTTCATAGCTCCTGTTAACTTTAATGAAAGTCACATGGATTGTCCTTTGCTTCGGAAATACGAGAGCCAGGTTAAGAAGAGAAGTTGTGAATTTGAACAAGAGTTTAGAGGGTAAAAAAAAAACCTTATTGCTCCAGAGAAAGCCCTGCTGCTACAACCAACAACTATAGAATAATTTTTGTGTTGAGATTTGACAAATCAAGTCTTTAGAGATAGGAGAACAAGCCATTATTTTTTAAACGAACTGATATAAACATGAAAATAAAAATAAAAAAACCTAAAACTTTTATCTGCTCAGAAACCATCTCCCTTTGACACAAAGCTTCCAGCAAGGCATCAGTGGTGGTTTGGATCTTAGTGTTTGAGTATTTTGGATCATGGTATTACAGCAGCACAGTCTGGTCAGAAAACATGCTTTTCCAGACATCGTGATGACTGGACCCTTCTCATGTGCTGCAGGATCAGAAAATTCCTACTCCAGTGGAGCACATTGGTTTATTGTATGTTTTAAGTGTTCATACGTATTAATGAAATACAGCATAGTGGTTGATTGCTTGTGTTTTTAAAGTCAGTTAAGTCTTGAAGGTTATTTTACCCACAAATAACAGTACTGTTCCATACTTGATTACACTGAAACAACAGGTAAACCAAATAACTCGTCTAGCAATTGTGTGGCTGTCTTCAGGTTTCTTCTGCATATAAAGAAATGGTTCCTGTTTACAAATACTGTAAGCTACTTGCCCTCCAGTTTTCAGAGTATTAAGTGAGATTATACCGAGAGTTTTTTGCATTTAAATTTCATGCCCTCTTTCTCCAGTACACAAAGCAGCAATAGATTTAATCAGCTGTATGTCTAAAGTCTTACAAGTATGTTCTCTTGTTCTTTTATGCAGAAATACTGAATGGAGGAGTGTATGTTGGCCAGAACAAATTTCTTTGCTTCGCAGACACCATTCATTGGCAGGATATCGTGCGTAACCCCTGGGCCTCCAACTTTACTTTGGTTCCAACAAATGGCAGCTCAGGATGTAAGTACCAGTTTTATTCTTAGCCTTGTCATCTGCTCAGCATGGAACAGTATAAATATGACCACAAGTTTTCCCTGATCTTCTGTTACGGAGAACTGTATTTGTAAATTTTCCCCTTACACTGGATTCTTCAAAGTTTGTACACTGCTTGTAGGAACACTTAGTCTAATCTTAAAAACACTTTGTCTGTAGAGAATATTTGTGAACATGATACATTTTCTGAATTTTGTCTCATGTGTTTTCTCTCTTCTGTGTATTCTTTCTTCTATTTATTGTTAAAGCCACTGTGCTGCCATGGAAGCACAGATGTTATTGTTTGCTTTGCATTTGTTCCTGCTGCTCAGTCTAGTCCTTGAGTCACAGTGGTCTGTTTATGGCACCATAGTTAGCTGCTGGAGTAATTATGGTACAAGCTCACGGATATTCTGACTTCAGATAAGAAATGAACCTCAAAGAAATAGTTATCCTGTTGTCTTGTGTGTATCTGTGAAGAGAGAGAATTTGCAGAGGATGGGGTGCTCATCACCATATAGCCAATATTTATTTGTTTTTAATATGTTCTCTCTATTTTAATGCTGTCTATTTCAAACTTGGAGTATCTATGTACTTTGATTAATTTGTCTGATACATTTCATAGAATTATAGAATCATTTATCCACCACTAAACCATGTCCTCAAGCACCACATCTACACGTCTTTTAAATACCTCCAGGGATGGGGACTCAACCACTTCCCTGGGCAGCCTGTTCCAGTGCCTGACTACCCTTTCAGTGAAAAAATTTTTCTTAATATCCAATCTAAACTGCCCCAGGTGCAACTTGAGGCTGTTTCCTCTTGTCCTATCACTTGTTACTTGGGAGAAGAGACCGACCCCCACCTCGCTACAGCCTCCTTTCAGGTAGTTGTAGAGAGCAATAAGGTCTCCCCTCAGCCTCCTCTTCTCCAAGCTAAACAACCCCAGCTCCCTCAGCCGCTCCTCATAAGACTTGTGCTCTAGACCCTTCACCAGCTTCGTTGCCCTCTTTGGACATGCTCCAGCACCTCGATGTCCTTCTTGTAGTGAGGGGCCCAAAACTGAACACAGTATTCGAGGTGCGGCCTCACCAGTGCTGAGTACAAGGGGACGATCACTCCCCTAGTCCTGCTGGCCACACTATTCCTGATACAAGCCAGGATGCTATTGGCCTTCTTGGCCACCTGAGCACATTGCCAGCTCATATTCAGCCAGCTGTTGACTAACACCCCCAGGTCCTTTTCCGCTGGGCAGCTCTCCAGCCACTCTTCCCCAAGCCTGTAGCATTGCATGGGGTTGTTGTGACCCAAGTGCAGGACCTGGCACTGAGCCTTGTTGAACCTCATACAGTTGGCCTTGGCCCATCGATCCAGCCTGTCCAGATCCCTCTGTAGAGCCTTCCTACCCTCCAGCAGATCAACACTCCCACCCAACTTGGTGTCATCTGCAAACTTACTGAGGGTGCACTCGATCCCCTTGTCCAGATCATTGATAAAGATATTAAACAGAACTGGCCCCAGTGCTGAGCCCTGGGGAACACCACCTGTGACTGGCCGCCAACTGGATTTAACTCCATTCACCACAACTCTTTGGGCCCGGCCATCCAGCCAGTGTTTTACCTAGAGAAGAGTACACTCATCCAAGCCATAAGCAGCCAGTTTCTCCAGGAGAATGCTGTGGGAAACAGTGTCAAAGGCTTTACTAAAGTCCAGGTAGACAACATCCACAGCCTTTCCCTCATCCACTGAGCAGCTCACCTTGTCATAGAAGGAGATCAGGTTAGTCAAGCAGGACCTGCTGCCTTTCATAAACCCATGCTGACTGGGCCTGACCCCTGGTTGTCCAGTACATGCCATGTGGTGGCACTCAGGATGATCTGCTCCATAACCTTCCTTGGCGCCAAGGGCAGGCTGACAGGCCTGTAGTGCCCCGGATCCTCCTTCCGGCCCTTCTTGTAGATGGGCATCACATTTGCTAACCTCCAGTTGACTAGGACCTTCCCAATTAGACAGAACTGCTGATAAATGATGGAAAGTGGCTTGGTGAGCACTTCTGCCATCTCATTTCTCTGTTTCCCTTCCCTGGAGTTATTCACCTTCACTAGTATTTTGATGATTCTTGCAGCAATAATGAATTCTAGTGAATGGTGGTGACAGTGATACAAAGTGTTTAGGTAAAATATTCCGTAATATAGTAAAGTGCATTCAAAATGAATACCATGCCATTAAACAGTACCCTCAGGATGTATCAACATTGAAATTCAAGTATAGGCTGGGAAGAAGTTTATATCTGATGTCAGGAGTGACACCACAGCAGACATACTGTTCTGAGCATTCCGGATATAGGGACATTCTGGATTGCTTACCATATCCTAAGGTGTCCCTCAAGGATGTATAAATGACTGATTGCCTCTTTAGCTTCCGCTACAGCCAAGAAACAACTTCAGTTCTTCAGTTGCATGTTAGGAGTTCAGAAAAAAAAAATAGATTCTGGGTAGAGACCATTTCATGAGTCCCCAGAATTTCTAAGTAGCAACTTGTTTTTAACCAAGTGCTTTGTGGTATAATACATTTTACATAAGGCTGACTTGCTTTTGTATATCTCACCTGCTACCGTCAAAAACAGAGCACAGCTACTTGAGATACGGCTTCCTCCAGGAGCCTGCCAAACTACTGCTCCTCGATCTTCCAGCTCTGGAGCTGAGGCTCGTCTCTTCTGCCTTCTGGCTGGAAATCTGACATAGTTGTAATGCAGCCAGCTATCTTATTTGCATATTAAAAAAAAACCTCATCACTGGTGATGATCAGTTCTAAGCAGAACTGATAAAACCTTTGAAGGTTAGGGAATGCCTGCACCCTTTTATGAGTCATTGCTTCAACAAGAAAAAGACTTGATTGTTACTCTGTTTTGTTCTGTTTCTGGGTTTTCTTTTAACCTTTGCCAGTTCTTCAGGACAAATGCTTCAGCGACACCAAGGTAATAAGCTCTTTTAAAAAAGCAACCTACATCAATACTGTCTTTTTGAGCTAACGGAAGTTTTACTGGTGACTTCAGAGGAAACGGAACAAGATCAGTGCTGAGTACTTTTGGAATCACACCCTGGAAGTAATAAAGGCAAATATTAGCTCCCACAGCAAGATGAAAGAATGTATGTACCTAAGTCCAGTTTTCTTAAAACATTTTCTCATTCCTTTTGAGTTGTTTTGAAATGTAGTGAAGGAACAATTTGTGCTTTGCCATTTGTGCTTGATAAACAGCCTCATTTCAATGATGATTGAAAGCTATGTACCAAGGCAGCTTCATTAAGATAGCCACCCAAGTTTTACTTTATCTTTCCTTACTTGGGATGGAGCAGAGCCCAGCTGGACTGTATTTAATTTAATAAACATAAGTCTCCTTCTCCAAGAAACTGGATTCTGTCTCAATACTATTCATGAGTCCTGTGAAATTTGATTAAATTAGCTAATCCAAACTATTTCTGTCTTCACAACTTACATAGGTGAAAATCTAAACCCCGTTACACAGAAAGCCAACAAATGGCTAAAATGGTTTAACAAAGGTGTTAAGGCTTTGGAAAACAAAGAATTGAGGTACAGAAATCACCATTTAAAATAGCTTCAATTAAATAGCTGTCCATGTGTGTGCGCATGCATGTATTACACACACATGCATATACGTAGGTGTATATATATATAAAGTCTTCAAATGAAATCACTCAAATGTGGAACCTTATTACTACCTGTCAAGAGGTAGGAGAAAGGGAACGTGCTACACTGGTAGTTTACAAAAGAATTAAGCAAGTTATTCGTATTGGTGCAGACTTGGAGAAATGAACATTGGATTATAACCCTAGAATGGAATTCAGTATAGAGTATCATTAAATAAGGTATGTACTTCTCAAATTTGGCTCACATGTCACTTTTCATAATCTGCTAGGCAGCATCTGTGCTTGCTGGGCCCAGTCTTGCTATTTTTCCACTGCTGCAGATGATGCTCAGTGCATTACAAAGTCTTTGGTACTTTTCTGCATAGACTGTTGAGTCATGCTTTTTTGGATCCAGCATGTATATATATTTACTGTTTATGTTACATGAACGTGTTAAATTGCCTGAAGTCTCAGGCACCTTCTGTCAAATGCAAATCTTGGCCAAGTCCATTGGAACTGAGTAAGTACGTGTTGCTTGGCATTACCGAGAATATCCTAAGAGATGTCAAGGAAAGCCCTCTGGGACTTTCCATGTCAGAATATCTTGAAAAGAATGAGTGGATTTTATTGCTTATCTAAAAACCTTTACAGGAGAGGGAGAAGGTCTGTTAGAAAGGCTGCATCAATCTGTGAATGTAAACCAACCAGACCTTCTGTGTCAAGCTCAACAAAGTCCATACTAGTAGTAATTTAGGAAAGTCTGTGTAAATGTGTGGTCATGTGAGACCTGGGTAGATGCATTGGCCTGTGTGCCGTGTTTAGCCATGACTGGCAGGACTGAAGGGTAGCTTATGCCCCAGGAATTGTTAGGGCTGTTTCACTGTGACCACCTCAGTGGCGGAGAATATTCCGGGGACAAAAGGCTGCGAACTGCCATGAATGTCAGAATCAGACACATCATAATTCCAGCAGGTCCTAAAGCCTAAACCACATTTTGGTGTTTTGGCCTTGCTAGCATTGTTTCCAGCCGTCAGTAGCAGACATGAAACCTCCCCCAAGGTGACTACATGTCTGAAAGAACAAGGGTCCACCTTCAGAGAAGAGCCCAACATATAACGCTTGCCGGCTTTTTGCCCGTGCCAGAGTGGACTTCAGCAGGTTGATATAAATACACTGACGTACTGGGACCACCTGTGCATCAGTGTGCCTGTGCACTCAGGGCTCAGCCATGCTCCTTGTTCGTCTTTCCCTGTGACGGAGCCGACACCAAGCTGCCAGTGCTGCTCCCTTCCCCAGCCAGACAGAAGAGCTGATAATGGTCCCACTTCAGGGATAATTTCACTTGCAGCCCTCCCTGCTGCTCCAAGGCAATCAGCAGAGAAGGAAGACAAAAGGGCAGAGTGAAATGAAGATGCTTTGAAATAAAATCAGTCCCCTGCCTCTGTGCTTGTTTCATACCCTGGATCTGCCAACTCTGGCAATCCCCTTCCTTTACATCAGTGCTAGACAGAAGAGAATATGGCCAGTGAACTCTGGGAATAAAGCTTTTCTGATTCTCTTCTTTGCAGGCTTTCATTGTCACATCAGTGTTAAGAAGCCAGTTGAAAAGGCCGTGGTGTCTTAACCACTATGATAGAAATACTGCAGACATATGAATCCTAAGTGCTGCTTCTCCTTTTTTTCTTTTTCTTTAGCCTGAAATGCATTCTGCCCATTGTTTCATGTTGTGATCAAATGCATGCAGAAAAGCTCATGTTAGAGGCCTTTGAATTACACAGTCTAACTGTTAAGATGAATACAGCCAGTGGCTGCCGGCGCAGAGCTCAGCATGTACTGCTGAAATGTAATAAACAAATGTTGTACCAGAGACCACACATACTTCAACTCTCTGAGGACAGATACCTCTGTGCCTGGCATTTTGACACATACTCTGAAATAATACTAGTATTTACTGTTTGCAAAGCCTTCCCATACTGGTATCTTGTAGCTGAAGCTTTTAAAATTAATTGTAATTTGAAACCAGCCTTCTTTTCCATTTACCTGAAATCAACGCTATCAGCCTGGGGTTTTTAAACTGGGCACCTAGCAGTGGGACTCTCAGAAGTGCTTAACTGCCTAAGGAACAACATTTTCCCTTTAAGTATATGTTACTGAATTTGTTTCTGCAATGCTGAAAATCTGTTTTCTCTCCTTCCAAAAATAAGCCATGAATTCAACCATTAGCCAAGCATGCTAAAGCCACATTTTGCAACAGCATATTCCCCTGTTACCACATCCACTTGTTGGATTTAGTCCCTTAACTGAAGAGCTGGAGCTCTGCCCTTCGGAGCTAGAATCCCGAGGTGCAGTTCCCAGCAATGATGCAAGAAATAAAGCAGGAAATAAGGATTAGACTTCTTGCCTAAACTGACTCTAGATTGGTAGACAACTCGTCTCTGACCAGCTTTAGAGAAAGTGCAGTGAAAACTCAGCTGCTTTGATCAGTGTTCTCAGTGTTCTCGATGCCTTCCTTGGTTTGGTAGTTAGCAGGAACCGGACTAGCCCCGCATTGTGCCAGGTGAGCTCTTTTGCAGGATTTGACAAGGACTGTAGTATTAAATCAGAATTTTCAGTGGAGCTTTACTGGGAGATTTTGTTTCACAGAAAAGCGTGAAGGGTTTTAATTATTGCCTTGAGGTCGCTTGCGTAGCTAATAGCATAGGTTCAAATAAATCAATAATGCTTTTAAAAATACTGAAACTATATGGATTCATGTTCATGATCATAGAATCATAGAATTGTTTAGGTTGGAAAACACCTTTAAGATCATCAAGGCCAACCGTTAACCTAGCACTGCCAAGTCCACAACTAAACCATGTCCTCAAGCACCACATCTACCCGTCTTTTAAATACCTCCAGGGATGGGGACTCAGCCACTTCCCTGGGCAGCCTGGTCCAATGCTTGACAACCCTTGTGGTGAAGACATTTTTCCTAATATCCAATCTAAACCTCTAAACTTGATGCTGTTTCTTCTCGTCCTATCACTTGTTACTTGACAGAAGAGACCAACCCCCACCTAGCTACAACCTCCTTTTGAGGTAGTTATAGAGAGCGATAAGGTCTCCCCTGAGCCTCCTTTTCTCCAGGCTGAACAACCCCAGCTCCCTCATAAGACTTGTTCTCCAGACCCTTCACCAGCTTCGTTGCCCTTCTCTGGACATGCTCCAGCACCTCAATGTCCTACTTGTAGTGAGGGGCCCAAAACTGAACACAGTACTCAAGGTGCTGAGTACATGGGGATGATCCCTTCCCTAGTCCTGCTGCTGGCCACGCTATTCCTGATACAAGCCAGGATGCCATTGGCCCTCTTGGCCACCTGGGCACATTGCTGGCTCATATTCAGCCGGCTGTCGACCAACACCCTAAGGTCCTTTTCTCCACCAGGCAGCTCTCCAGCCGCTCTTCCCCAAGCCTGTAGTGTTGCATGGGATTGTATGATGGAGCTGGTAACTGGGTAATGAAGATTAAAAATTTACTTTCTCATTTTCAAGTTAAAAAAAACCCCACTGCTTTTCAAGAAATTATTCAAGAAAAATGCAGGACTCCATGTTGGCATGTGCCCAGAGTTGTGAAAACTGAACTCTGTGAAAATTAAGCCTATTTTAAAGCATTGTCCTGAACTGGAACTTCTGCTCAGACTCTGAAGTGTAGGGAGATCTGTGGTAAAATTTCACTTGGCTTGATCTGGCTTTTTGAATGAGCCCTTGTTAGCTGCAAAAAAAAGATGGAATTTTTGGCAAGATATTTTTTCAAGCAGAACAACTTCAGTTAGTTGCTATTCATAACATAGTGTTCTGTCATTGCTTTGTATCTAATTGCACCTGGTAATGTAAAAACACCCTGTTTCTGAGCTGTGCAGAAGTACTTCTATGTTGTTACATGATGCATAGGAAGAAAAGGCTTGGTCTTTAGCTGTGTACCTGTCATTCAATAAATCCCATGAGGTATTCAAGGGAAATGCTGCTTTAAAATGTCTTCCTTCTTTTTTACCTATTGATTCGTAGATTTTTCAAGGGCAAAAGAAGCCTTGAAACATCATTAGCTCTGATTTCCTGTATGCGGAGGCCCTGAAGTATCATCTTCTTGCCTGGCATTGAGCTCTGTAACTTTCCTAACCACAGCATATCTTCCAACTGGGCTCTGAGTTTCAGAAGCAGCCCCAGCCCCAGTGTGGCTGGAGCTCCTGCAGCCACTGGGTGGGCGAATGCGGGGCTTCGGTCCTCTGTACGCTCTTCTGGCACTGGTCTGAAGGTTTGCAGAAGTGCAGCCATCCCTCAGGAAGCTGGTTATTTCCCTAGTATTAAGAGAAATAATACTAGGTGCCTTTATTTCTAATTTGAACAAAGTTTTTAATTGCAGATGTTGTTGCCTCTTGCACCTTCTCCAGCTAGCTCAAAGAGCTCTCTCGTAGATAGCATTTTCTCACTGCAGAAATGGTGTGTACTGTGTCATCAGCTCACCTCTTTACCTTTTCTTTTCTCCAGCTAGCTCAAAGAGCTCTCTCGTAGATAGCATTTTCTCACTGCAGAAATGGTCTGTGTCATCAGCTCACCTCTTTACTTTTCTTCATAAGCTAAACAGATAGAGGGAACACTCTCTGGTGAGGAATTCCTTTCCAGCTCTAAAATAATTTCAGTTGCTCTTCAGTGTGAAATATCTGGATTTGTTAACATGCTTTTAGAAAGTGGAAACCAAAGCATGCATAGTGTTTTATTACTGAATTAATCAATATCCTGTATAAGTAAAAATTGTATCCTTTGTGTTTCACTTTCACAGGAGGAACCCGATGGTCAGGCAGTTCTGACATCTGTGTGTTTTAGAGACTCCCTGTTTTCCAGAAAATGTTGCCTGCATGCTTTATTCCAAAACGTGCAATCTTAGTTTGGCTTTATAAAAGACATTTGGTGTGAGTGACTCCAGCTTACCCACCAGCCTGACTCACTCTCTTACTGCCTGCTCTTCACTGTAATTTGCTGGGGTTTCAGTCTTCCTGTCATCTGTATGCTTTATTGCCTGGGATGTTTTTAATAATTTCTAAACCTTTGGCTGGAATATTAAAAAGCAGCAGTCCTGAGACGATCCCTGGGGAACCACACCCCAATTGTATTATAATTGCTCATTTACAGCTACTTTTGGAGAGCCCCCAATTAGCTGGCTCTTAATGCATTTTTCATGTGTTTTATTAATATTGAAACATAGAGACAAATCTAATTAAATGTTTACTGTTTAGCCAGTGCTTTGCATTTTAATTAAAGGAACAGAAAATGGACTATCCAGCTGCACAGTTGCTTATGAAGTCAGCTCTCTGTTCTCCTGGTGCAGACAGTCCAGGCTGTGATTGACCTTACCTGGGTGCAGGTGTGTTTGGAAGCATTATAGCTCGGTTTGACATACTTACTTCTGTATAGTATGTATTTGGTTGATGTGAGTCAGTGCTGGCTCCATATTCTTTTTTTTCCCCCTTTCTTCATTTCCTCTGTTACACTCTCTTTGTGAGTTGCTTTATTTAGAGTAACCTGCTACCCCATCAGCCCCGTAACTGAGAGTTTGCTGGGCCATGTTCTACTGCAAATTTTCCACATGCTAGCAAAGGGAGTAATACAGTTTCTAAAAAGATACTTTAAAATATTGCAGAAATGTGAACAACTTGGTAGAAACTGAGTTTGGTAGAAATGTCTCTTTATATCAGACTAGTTTAAGGCCAAAAGCTCCTTACACTTTTTTAAATTCGTATAGGACAAAATCAGCCATATGGATACCTGTACATCCCTTTCAGCATACATAGTATGTTCTTGTAGTGTGTTTCACAAAAAGTGTAAGTTGATATTTGCACGGGATTTTGTATAAGTGATAAGCTTTGTTCTCCTTTAGGCGTTAACAATCCATGTTTGGAGTTGTTGGCAAGGGTTGTAGGTGAATTTGTGTACAGCCATTTGTTGCAGCTACAGAATGAGGTCTGACGGGTAGCCAGCCCATTGATTTAATGTTCAGTAGTGGCCTTGTAATTCTTCACAGAGCACAGTAACTCATTTTTTGTACCAGTAGTCGCAATATTAGAAAAGGATCATTTTTTACACATAGTGACTTATCTGGAAATTTATACTCAGGTCAAACCATTGGGTATTTAATTCTGAAGTAATTATGTGGTAGTTACGAAGAACAGGGTTTCCTCAGATCCTTGCAGTCTCTCCCAAAAGTCCCAACCTTCCACCAGTTCTCAGTTACGCTGCAGCTAAATTGTATAAAAGGCTACCACACGTGTGGACACCAGTGTTTCTAACTGGACTATCCAAAACAGACTCCTCTGCAGGACCAGTCCTGCTACCATTGGGAAGCCACACTGGTGAAATGGGGAGTCTTGGATCAGAGTGGGAGGGAGGATGGAGTTCTTTCCCACAGTAAAAATGCCATCAGTTAGTAAAAACTCAGGAGAGCTAAACACAGTGTAGATATAAGAACATGGAAAGCTTTCCTTTATACCAGTGGATGCTCCTGTAACAGGAGACAATTATGTGTAAATAATGACTATGTGTAAATCAAACTCATAACCCTCAGTACCAAGACACAGGTGAGCTAACTGCGTTTTGTCCAGTTAATCCTGCAAGATATTTTGTGCTTTTGCAAAGCACAAGGATTTTCCTCTACAGAAGGCCAGAGTAACAGCAGTATATTTATGTATGCTGGCGAAAAGAAAAGAGAGAAGTGACTAATTCATGCTTAAAGCCAACTTTCAGAATAGCTAGTGTATCATTTCTGGTGTACATCTAAATTGGAAACTACCTACGGAGAAAATGCCATTCCAGAAGGTGTGCGCTGAAGACATTTGTTATTGCAGAGTTTGTTAAATTATAACCTTTCATTGAGGTTATTACTTGAAGTTCGATTAACATTTTAAATGTATGTTTGGAGACCAGCAAACGGGGCCTCTGCAGACAGGTGGTCTTAGTACAGAATACATTCCCTGCTGCCGGTGTCACTGTGGCAAAGCCAGGAGGAGAAGCTGTTCTTTTCGATAAAAAGCCACAAATAACTAAACCATTTTGTGAAAGCTTGTTCCGTGTGGAACACACTTCAAGGGCTTGCAGCATTGCATTTTAGCAGCAGTTACAGTTTCATGGATACCTCAGTTGGAAAGAAAGTTTATATCAGAACTGAAAAGGCAAGTCCCATAAATGCTTTTTTTTTTTCCAGTATACATGGAGGTTGCTTTGCCTACCATTAAGAAATCTTTGGTCAGGACAGAATTTATTTATTTACCTGGAATTGAAAGACAAATGTAGTAACAGAAGAAATTTATTTTAAAGAATAGTTTTGCCAAGCATATGTAACTGAAGATGAGGAATACATGAAATCCTAGTGACATAAAATGAACTTGTTTTGCATTAGTGTGGCAAGCTGAACTGCTTGAAGTTGCCTGTAATGTTTTTCCTCAACCCAGAACAGTGTTTTGAATAAAGCGAATCAGTTTAGTTTCCTAATAAATACCTTCAGCCAGCATTTTCAGAAGGGATTTGTCAATTGTTGAATGCCCTTGAAACAGATTTGAAAGGCAGGCAGATGTGGCATTTAATGGAAATACAATGCCTCTAACAATTGAGTTCACTGAATAAAAAGTAAGTAACAAACACAAGTATACATAGCTAATGCAAATAAATAATGCCGTGAGGGACATAACTCCTTAGGCTGCCAGAGCCTAATCCTGGGGTCTAGGAAGGGAACTGCTACAAAGCCGGGGATCTTTAGGAGGCGTGGACACAGAAAGGAGGGCACTGAGAAAGCCAGCATTAACAGTTTCTGAAGAACCTCTGACATGGACATCTCTTTGTGGTGAAAAATATGTTTTTCAAAAAGATAAACAAAAGATACCCAACCCCAAAACCAACCCCCTGCCTGCCAAAGTGCTGGCCTTGTTTTACTGAGTATCTCCCTCCCTTCTCACAGGGTGAAAGTCACCCACCAAGTGGCACAGTATAAAAATATTACAAAGTGGCACTAGTTCTGTAGCTACAGAATTTAAGTAGTGCTCCACATAATAGCGTGTGACAACTGTTGGTAAATGCTTATCTTTTAATGGCAACCTGTGTGTGTATAATGTATTACTGTCTACCACCTGTTTATAAGCAGATTGGCGTTTAAGCAGTATATTGTGCAAGGGAGAGACTTTCAGTTTAAATGAAAGCATCCCTTTCCATTATAAGCAGCTTGCTTTATCACAAACACCGGTGTTTCTTGAAAGTAGGAAATAAACCCCAAATACTCCAAATATTTAAAATAGTCTAATTGAATGGTAATTGACAGATTTGTAGTGAGTGGGTAGGTGGGTGGAATTGGTCTTTCACAGCAAGCTCCAGCTGCTCTAGCTAGCTCCCTTTGAAGAGCTGCTTAGGGAAAGAGGAAGAAAAGACAGACTATAAAATCATCCGCTTAATTGCATCTACTGGTTCGTGAAGCTGCTGTGTGCCTCCTACCCTTTTGAAGCTGTCTGTTGTTAGATCTGCAAGATGCGTATCCCAGCCACCAGCTCAGAGTGGGCTTGGTTGGTGCTGCTGTGCATGGCACGAAGGGTAGGTGTATCGCTCGGTGGCAGTGGGTGGGTGAAATGTTGGGACTAGCCAGCCGGCATCATGATAGGCTTCTCCCAACAGACTGTTCTGTTGCTTGCATAAAACACAAAACCACCCCAAGCCTTTATTGCTATCATATGTGCAGTTTTTTAAGGATTTTGTTACACGTGCCTGTTTTGGCAGAAATTCTTAGTACTGTCGCTAAAGTACCTGTCCTGCTTTTGTGGACAGCCTGGCTAAAGAGCTCTGGCCACTGGTCTGCTCAAACCCAGGGCTGTTTCGGGGGCTTCTCTCTGATCCCTTCACACCTCCGACAGGGAAGAGGACAGTGCTGTGGCATCAAATGAAGCTGAGTGACTAGAAGGGACGTTTCTGTCTGCTAAGCAACAGACAAAGGGTAGGAGGTAGCAAAGCAAAAAAGAAGAGTGTATTTTATGCTCCTGTAATCCCTCACCCTTTCTGTCCCTGTATGTAGGATCTCCATGTTCATATCTCCTTGGGCTAGTATTCAAAGGAGCTTTCACATCTCAAAATCTTCTTTCTGGTCTTCTTGCAGGAACTTGTAATTTACTTTCAAAACCTCATAAAAACCATCATCAGTTGGAAGTGTTCCAGCATAGGGGAATGTTGGGAATATTTGCAGAGTAAGATACTTAATCCAAAGTTTTCAAGTGGTTTTTATAACAAATTGCTACATATAAAAACAACTTCATACCGAATTCATTGTATTATGCCTACATGATAGTCACAGAATGTCCACAGGATCACCTCTCTGTGCAGATCTCTGATAGCTGAAGATTATCCAGGAAATTGCAGTCCTGAAATTTGTTTGTATGATTATTTTCATTGAATATTTGTGGATAGCAAACACTGAATGTAAATATCAGAGTATATGCCCAAAGCATTGTTTTCCAACACAGAAAGGGCTTTCTGTTGTCCAAGTATTGTTTTTGTAATCAGCAGTTTTGTTTTTGAAATAGCCAGAGATACATTTTGAATAAGCAATTACATTTGAATAAGCATATTAGGCTACTTTATCCAAAGTTTGTCTAAAACTGGACTCCACATTTCAGGGGAATGGGGAGTTCCTTTCTAGTATTTCACATCTCATTGAGTCAAGAAGTTGGTTAAAACATTAGCGCACCTAACTGCACCCAGGCCAGACTTGAGGAATATTACATGGCATCAAGAAAAAGTAAAATTGAATTTTAAAAGCCACCTCAATTTTGACTTCTCATTTCCTTTCTTTGAGGTTATTACTTTGTTTAAAAATGAAAACTGTATGCCCCCTCTGTTTGAACTTTATTACTGCTTTGGCAGCATTACAGGAACATTATTACAGGACATTATTTTGACTTATGTGGTATTGACTGACTTGATCTGTTTGACGGGTGGAGGAGTTGATGTTAAACAAGCACAGGAACACCCTCAGCTTTGGCACTTACTTTTCAGTGTGTCTTTGAGTTTGTTGAGAACCTCCTTTGAAAATCTCCTCTAACAGTGCAGATATCTCACCCAGTGTTACACATTGTGTCCAGAAAAGAAACCTGTATCTGCATCCTTCAGTTCTCAGCCAAGATTTTGCATCGGGCAAGTAAGTTGCTGCTGCCCTGAGGACAGATACCTGGCCTCTAAGATTCATTACAGGCACTGACACGGGTGCACATTCTGATTGCTGTGTTCAGTTGGAAGTCTCTGCTGCTTGGCTTGTTTGTGTTTTTAATTTCATGCATTGTCACACCACAAACAGAAGCACCTGTTGCTGTGAGCCAGAATAAAAGGCACCTGGGCTGAGAGCTAATGGGCAGTATCCTAGGGCAAGGAGGGTGTGGGTATTAGGTATTCACAATGGGCTGCTTCTTAGATATGAAATTCATGCACCTCAGGGCACCCCCCATGCAGAGGAGGGAGCCCATTAAAATAGTACCTGCCAGGGGCAAACTGGGGAAATGCTGAATTAATATAAAGGCATAAAAGATGTTGGCTTTTTTATGGTCTCTGTCTGCTGGGAATCTGCAGTGCTTACCTGCCTGCTGCCTTCCCCTTACAGACTCTGTCTTCTTGCTCAGGCTCAATTGTCCTCAATAGGAAGAACTTTTCTCCCCCTTGTAACAAAATACATTAGCAGCTTAGGAGTTCCCCAGGATGTGGGAGAGCAGGTTTCTGTTTCCTACCCTTGCCTGAAGGCATTCAATCCCATACCTCCTATCTCCCACCTCCCAGTGGAAACTGCCCCCACGTTGGTCTGAGTTTAAGGCCTTTCCTACTCCTTCTGTTGACGTTTTCGGAGTATTCAGTAATCATCAGGTAAGATACAGAAATAGTCCCTGGGGGCAATGGACTGATCCTTAGATGTACCTTTTCCCAGTGATCATAACCACTGAGCTGTGGGGCAAGAAGCAATAATGGTTGTGTGCTGTGTCCAGCTCTCTCCCTTCAAGGCCAGTGAGCTCCCCGCATTGTTGGGAGGGTTGAGTGCCTGCTCTGTGCTCTACCCTTCCAGAGAACAGCCTGTAGACTGTTTCTTGGTTTGCTGCCCCTGGAAGGCGAGAGTCTTCAATCACATGTAAGCAACGGAGAAAGCGGGGATGCATAACCCCACATCCTAGGTGAGTTGTTAACATCTACAGATGGTGGAACATCACCCTCTCCTCCTGCACAGAAGAAAGGGAAAATAAGAGCTCTGCCTGTATTTTGAAGGGGTCCAAGGTTGTTGGTCTATGTGCTTTGAGGATGACCCCATATAAGGGTGGAAGTGTCAATCTGCTGAGGATAGGAGGGCCCTACAGAGGACCTGGACAGTCTGGATTGTTGGGCCGGGGCCAACCTGTATGAGATTCAGCTAAGGCCAAGTGCCAGGTCCTGCACTTCGGTCACAACAACCCCCAGGCAACGCTACAGACTTGGGGAGGAGTGGCTGGAAAGCAGCCTGGCTGAAAAGGACTGAGGTGATGGTTGACAGCCGCCTAAACACAAGCCAGCAGTGTGCCCAAGGTGGCCAAGAGGGCCAATGGCATCCTGGCTCGTATCAGGAATAGTGTGGCCAGCAGGACGAGGGAGGTTGATAGTGGCCCCCTGTATTTCGGCACTGGTGAGGCCGCACCTCGAATACTGTGTTCAGTTTTGGGCCCCTCACTACAAGAAGGACATCGAGGTGCTGGAGTGTGTACAGAGAAGGGCAACGAGGTTGGTGAAGGATCTAGAGCACAAGTCTTATGAGGAGCGGCTGAGGGAGCTGGGGTTGTTTAGTTGGAGAAGAGGAGGCTGAGGGAGAACCTTATTGCCCTCTACAACTACCTGAAAGGAGGTTGTAGCGATGGTGGGGGTCAGTCTCTTCTCCTCAGTAACAAGGGATAGGACGAAGAGGAAATGGCCCTCAAGCTGTGCCCGGGAAGTTTAGGTTGGATATTAGGAAAACTTCTTTACTGAAAGAGTAGTCAGCACTGGAACAGGCTGCCCAGGGAAGTGGTCGAGTCCCCATCCCTGAAGGTCTTTAAAACGACGTGTAGATGTGGTGCTTTGAGGACCATGGTTTAGTGGCGGACTTGGCAGTGCTGGGGTTAACGGGTTGGACTCGATGATCTTAAGGGTCTTTTCCAACCTAAACAATTCTATGATTCTAAGGGAGGGTGTCCCATTTCTACCCCCAGTGTAGCCCCCCATTAGACAGAGACCAAGCTGCTTTGCTGTTCAGGACAGAGGTCCTGCAGCAAAGTGTGTGAGGATGGGCAGTTATCTGTGGCTTACCTGGAGGGGAATATATTTCTTTAACAATAATGATTACAAGGAAAGATTCCTGGGGGCTTGTTGTTCATGATGAGGCCTGCCAAGCAGGAGGTATGACTTGGCCTATCCTTTTAGCCTTCTGGCTGTGTTCTCCCCATTTGCTCAGTTGTGTGTGTGTGTGTGTGTGTTCGTTCCATTCGTTCGTCGTGTATGTTTGTTCATTCATTCAGAAAGGCATTTTGATGCTGTTTTGTACTAATTCACCACCACAGTGGGGGGAATTAACTTACATTGCTCTGTGCTAACAGCTATAAAGCAGTGATAATTAATAGCTCCTAATTGCTTAATCAGTGTAAAGTTTTAGACTATGTCATATGTGAAGGTTTTTATTTTGTGTGGGTGATTAAACCCCCAATTAATGCATCGAGTCATACAGCCTTACCAGTGCTGTCTGTTCCAGGCAGAGAAAAAATAGCCAGTGTCTTCATTACCCCCCCCTCAGGTCCCTTTCTGTAGTCGTTACTGTGGCCTGAAGACAATTTTCTGTAGCAGCTGAAGTAACGTTACAGTGAGCTTCCTATCAGCTCAGAGCTGTCAGCGATAGATATGAATCTACCGTCCTGAACAGTTTGGTGCTGCTGACATGCTCTTCTTGACTTTCCATTTATTCCTTTACCTCTGGTGGCCAATCTCTCTTAAAATCAAAACTGTCTGCCACCAGCATATCTAGCGATACTCTGTAATTTCGCAGTTCTCGACAGATCCCGGGTCCCCGTGCGCATGCGAGGGTTGTCTCCATCACACATTACTCAAGAAAATGCGTCCCCCTTTGGTATTCAGTTTTTGTTTTCTTTGGTGTTGGTTCAGTTTTATCTCTGTTCCGTCTCCCCGCTCTCCCTCGCACTGTCCCCGTATCTCTCCCTGTGCCTGTCTTTCAGGGCATATCTCTTGGATTGTTTTCATTTCCCAGACCTATTTCCCATGCCAGTTTCTTTTCAGCTGCCTGTGCCTCAGTACCTCTCCATTTGTTTGCGTCTCTCTTCTTATCTACTCAGGAAGATGAGGGGAAGATAGAGGGGTTGAATGGCAGAGTTGGCAGTCCCTATTGGAAACGGTCGTTAGAGGGAATTTGCTTTCACCATTACTGAGCCCCAGTGGTCCCTGTACGCTGGATGCACGCACACCTGGCAGTTAGGGGGTGGGCACTAGGAAACTTTGACATATGGGTGGTGTTAGCATCCACAAAAGGCGCTGTGCATTTCCACAGCGTTAAGTATTCGTCATTGATGAACAGTATGCAAGTTTTCACTGTAAAGGGATTCTGTTAATATTTGTGCAGAGTACCTCTATTGGGCATGGAGACTTTGGGGTAGAAGCAACAATACAGATATGAGACAGAAAGGTCAGTTGAAGTGGTGCCATTTACCACAATAAAAGTAACAATATTAGTGCAGGTACAGCTTGTTAAAGAAAAGCCTGAATTTTATGGGACTAAACCCATGTTGGAAAACTATTTGGTGATACATCCTGAAGTGAACTCATCTGACATCAGTGAAAGCAACACAGTTTGATAGCAGTAGAGGAATTGACCCTTGGATTACTGTATCCCATAACGCTTCTACAGAGAGGAAGAGAAAATGAGCACTAGATGTGTCTATAAGACACTTTCTTCTTTTACAGAAAGTTTTACTTTCTCTTGCGACGTGTGTCTCTCCTGCCATGAAGAAAGGAAATCCTAAAAAGTGTGAGTCGCTGTTAGGTAATTAACTTTCAAATCAATAGAAGAGATCTGAAGGCTAGCACAGGGCTGGTAGAAAATGCAAAATGATTTTTACTTAACAAAGAAGTGTGACTGACTGACTGAATGAATGAATGTGTGACAATAGGAATAGTCAGACAAGGACACGGAAAGCATTACAGCCTTATAAAGGCAGAACAATCCATCACAACAATAGTATCTTTAATTCTCGTTAATGCTGTGCTGCAGTGTTTGAATTATATTTTGATTTTGTTATCTCTTCATGTGTAAATCTAGGGAGTTTTAGCTGCCTGGAAGAACAACGCGCAAATGTATTTAAACATTCTGTCCCATCTAAGCAATGAAAAGAAGAGACTGGGACTCTTACTACAGAGTATACCTGGAACATCTTGGACCTTAGGGCTAGTTATGTCTAGAAACATCTATACGGCATCTCCAGCATTTTTGCAGGGGTGAATTTTTTAGGTGAAGGATGAGTTTATAAGTAGCTTACAGAAGCTAATAAATGATTTTTTGATGTTTTGATAGTTAATCAATTATGTTAGACTGTTAGATAAGTAAAGAGGCTGCTTATAACCATGGCTCATAATCATCAAAGCCACTTTATTTTGGCTGTGTTTATTCACACTTCAGTATTAGTGTGTTGCAGATATGCTAACATTTATTAATGATTTATTAACCTAGTAGAAACCATCCGTAAATGCAAGCTTTGTGCGAAGTGAGACCATTTCTTCTCTTATTTTTGCTTTCCTTCTCCTACTGAGAGAGGTCTGCTTGAGGCAGTTGGCATAGCTGATGGGGAAGAAGCAATGTTTCTTCTCTGCACTACACTGAGCTTAGAGCTAAGACGAGGACTTCATTTTTCTTGTCTTGTCAGTAACTTAATCCTTTGCGGTGTTACTGTTCCTGAAATAATAAAGTCAGTCTGGAGCCAAAGGAAAGCCCTTCTCAATTCTCAGGAAAGCACAAGGAGGAAGTAACCTTGGTCTTTCCCAAGCTAAGTGAGCAAATGTTTTCTGCTGGTGACTTTCCCTGGCTGGGAGAGCAGAAGCATCTCCTGCAAATAAAAACTGTCTCTTGGAAGTTACAACAATGATACTCTGCACCAGAGTCCATAATGAAGATCTGTTGTGGTAGTATTGGATAAGGAAAGACAAGCCCAGGAGACGAGCCATTCGTTTTCTGTGTGGAATTTGCCAAAACAAAATTAATTCTCGTGTTCCAATGGGAATCTGCCCTTTCTAAATTTAGATTTCATACCAAACCCTGTAAAAATTATGTAAGCCTCCTTTTAACTCCATCCCTCCTCCTCTGCAATCTAATGAATAAAATGTCATCGTGTATGCACAACAATGCTACCATTCAGGAGCAGAAATGTACTCTAGCATCACATCTGTAACGAGGCGTGAGGCTTTTCCAGGTTCTTCCCCTCCATATCATTTAGAAAAGAAAAAAAAGCTTTTTTCTTTTGTGCCTTCACTAATGTGCAAGAATTAAGTGAATGGGCAAGGTAGTGCTTACAAGGTAGAGCCCTGCAGAAATTTTTTTTTTTTGGCCAAATTCCAGCTAATTCTTGAATCACTGTTTGATTGTAATAAGAACATATATGATGAGTTGTTACAGATGGGCTGTTTCACTGCGGCTGAGTGTTCCTAGGTCCCATCGATTGCCACCAGGACTTTAGGACACTCAGCATCTTCTGATGTCAGTGGAGGAAATCATAGGAAGGAGTTCTACCTCTTTACTCTCTGCTGCATCAAAACAAAAGGAAGAACACTTCTGCAATTTCATGGTTTGCTATTTCTTCATTAGTTTTTTCTTTTAGCCCTTACTGCTCTATGTTGGAGGTTTAGAATATTTTAGAGACACAAGGAATAACAGGAATAATTTATTTTATGCCAAGAATTGTTTGATAAATTTTTCTCAAATCTGTTGGCTCACTACAGTCTAAAAATTCTAAGAAATTATATACAGAAAGATCTGTGAGAAGTATAATTATTTCAAGGACCTCGTCAGTCTTAGGGCAAATAGACTTATTATTGTTTAAGCTTGACATACAGATCTAATTGTGAGACCCGTTCCTCACATGAATGCTCCTTATGCTCCTGGCTACTTGCGTTGACTTCCATGGGACTCTTTTTGTGTTAGATTTACCAAGCTGATCTTTAATGGGTAGCAATCTGTCCTTATTACAGTGAGGAAAAACAGGTGAAATACTGAGTTACGTGAGGGCAGAATCTGGACCAGTTCATACTGTGAGCAAAGAAAGTTATTTTTCTTTTTAAACAAACAAACCAATATAGACACACTATTTGGAGGGAGTTTAGTTTTTGTTTGTAATTCTCAGTATATTTGACCTTCAAAAGGACATGTAACAATGCAATTCAGAGGTGTGCTGCCTACAAGCTCAGCTCCTTGTTGTGTCTGTACAGCTGAGAAAAGTGAAAACAAGGAAACAGATACTTTAAGTTCCCAATGAGGAAAAAGAAAACTGGCAGCCTTTTCTTGCTGAGATATTGTTAAATATCTCTATTTAAATGCAAATGATCATCTGACACTGCCAAACAAAGTAATGTACCAGGAAGCAGGCGTGCAAGTTAAAAACATTTTTTAAATGTTTTTTGAAGATGTTGGATGACTTTTATTTCCAGGAGGAGTAGAGTTGGCTGAATACATTTTTGGTTGTGTATCAAGGGTCAGCTCAGCACCTAGGAGTTTCAAATATGAAGATTTTTATTTTAAGTGTAGCTTTTGCAGAACTGTGGGCAGCCTCTCTAGTTAGAGATCACTTGAAGGGGTCCTTGAAGTTTCTTCTGTGTTATCTCACTGCACGTACTGCACTGGAAAGCCCAGTTGGAAGCGGGTAGATTCCAGGGACAGAAAGAGGAAGAAACAGCCAAGCTGGTGCCTTGTTCTGCCTTAGGAATATGTGGTTACAAGTGATCCGTGCAGTGCTTTGTACTGCATCTGGGGCAAGACTTCTGACTTTCACCCTAAACTCCAGACCTCTTAGCTAGACAGGCATGAGATTTGACTGCAAGGAAGGATCGGGCATAAAACAGAGTCTTGCAAGAGGAGGCTCTGTTGCCCATGGATTCCTCCCTAGCTGCCCCCAGCAGGGATGCTCCTGCTCAGGTGAGGACCAAGCAAAGCAAGTGGTGAAAAGGTTATTTGAATGTGTATCCAAGGCCCTACCCTTTCTCCTTCCCACTTCTACTGTTAGTCAGGGATAGCCAGTTTGTAACACCCACTTTCTGGGGAATCATTTTTATTCAGTTGGGTGAGCACCAAAGCCAAACAAACTGTATCTTACTGAGTCTCCTCCATTAAAATTCTTCCTTTAATTTGCTGTTTACCTCACCTTCTTTTTAAACTTCCATTCTTATAAATCAATATGGATGTATTTGTTTTCTGCACAGGGTTCCAGTAGTCTCTTAATAATCATAATAATCGTTATTACTGATTAAAGTTGCATTATTCATGCCAGATGGAGTCCCCTCCCTGTCAGCCAGAATGAGTTTGCATTATGTAGTTATAGTACATTTGTGATCTAAATAAACAGATGGCAGAATGTGACAGCAAATTATGTGCTGGTGATGTCAGCAACAACGTTTCCCGAGTATAATTGCTTTAAATGAACATGAATGCAGCAAGGAGTTGGTAGTTTTAACAAGGTAGTTGGCGTACAGTGTGGTAATTATGATACAACATCATCAGTAGTGCCATGAATGCTGTGTGAGTGCTGAGGGAAGAACACTAGCTTTGAAAAAGTAGCGACAGAAAGTCCGACTTTACACAACTATCACAGTGGGTTTGCTCAACTCTATAACGTCTCGTAGGTATAAGCACACTGCTAGTAGAGGAGCAGTGTTTTCTTTTGGGGTGATCCAACCTTTGCTGAGAGACATTTTGCATTTTCTCCAACACTTATCTCCCATCAGGGTGTGTGGGAAGTGTTTGATTTAGTGTAATGGAGCAGTGTTAACAGCAGCTGCTGTGAATACAGGATTGAAAGGTAAGCTTCTGGATCAGGTTCAAAGGGGAAATTTGCTTAATAGAATCTCAGCAGTATTCAGTGATGAATAAAATTTTAATCAAAGACGAGGTTAGGTTCCTGTGGTCAAAAGAGCAGCGATAAGGACTGTGCATAGTCTTCAGCAATGCTTATGTTGGGTTTCTCAGTTCATCCCTTCAGGTCTGGCTGAGTGTAAAGGGCTTGGCTGCCTACACCTCAGGCACTGCCACACCTGGGTTTTAGCAGCTGGGGCTCAGGGTGCAGTAAGGCAGGCTCTCCGTGTGTGCTCTGGGAGCATTCGGCATTCAGGAGGGAGAAGCACTAAGAGCAGGAGTGTAACTGAGCTCTGGCCACGTCTGGATGGGAGCTGCGGAATGAGGTCTCCATTCACTTGCAGTCAGGACCGGTGTGGGACTGTCCGAGTATTTTCTCAAATAATGTAAGATGCAGCCAGAGGAGAATATGCCATTTCTTCTGTCTACTTTCCATTTCCTCACACAGTGGTCAGCATTTAGCTGAATGGAAATGTGAACTTAACTCCCTCTTCAGTCCAAGTGGGTTTCAGTCACTGATTACTAGGTAGTTTATAAAAGCTACCATTGCTAACTCTTCCTCCTCCATTTGTATTTTACAATGAAAGCACCTACAGTTCCTTTTCTCGAGGGACTAAACTTGTCAGCATGTGGAAGAGCAATGTAGACCATCACCTCTAGGTTCTGAAGAAACATGAGGTTCCTTCAGAAACACAACCACAGGCAACTAGAGAACCAGCAGCCAGAAAAGGACAAGTCCTGTGAGCTTAGCTGTCTCTGGGGTTAAGTGGTTGCACAGGGCACGTTTCCGTTAACATGATATTGGACATGAAGACTATGCAAGGTTTTGGGGGTGAGGGGTGGCTTTTAATCAAAGGCATTGAGTGTATCGCCCCATTGTTCAGATGAGAGAGAGTGAGACAGTGAGAGCGAGCGCAAATCCTCTCTAGCACAGCCATCTCTTCTCCTGTGAAGGAATGAGTGGGTCTTACATAGGACATAAAGAGCAATAGTAATACCACTGGGTGATGAAATTGTTCCTCAGTCCTCCAGACTTGTTCATCTTTTGTTTTAAAATGTCCCAGTCATTATACATAGCTGAGACGTATTTAGGCTATAAAGCACTTGGGTAAGTAGCCATATTTCATATATGTTTGACACCAGTTCTGGCTATTTATCTGGGCCTTTTTTACAGGCACTCTTTCAACCTTGGTAAAGCATAAAAAACCTCCAAAGACAAGATGGACCCTCCTCTTCAGCAGTTGCTGGATGTTGAAGAAATGAAAGGAAGCCATGTTTCTAATCAGTCTCTCTTTCTGTCTCTCCTGCAGGTGGCCGATGCCACAAGTCCTGTACAGGCCGATGCTGGGGACCCACGGAGAATCACTGCCAGACCTGTAAGTATGCAAGACTCTGAGAAACAAAGGACTGAAAAATGATGTAATGGGGATCCTACTTTTTTTTTAATTGTGAAGGGATACTATAAATTCTGGTTTTAGTATAATTCTAAAATATTTGAAATTTTTTTCCTACCAACAAATGATCTGCTTTTTTTCCACCCATGTGAATATATGTTTTTCTTTCCTCCCTTGTGCTTTCTAAAAATGCTTAGGTTAACTTGAATTTTCTTTTCACTTCTTCGTGACAACATGGAGCATGGCTCCTGAAAATATTGATGGTTATTTTGGAGTACACTGAAATGAATACTGCAGGAATAGAAAAAACTACAAGGCAGATTTGGAAATCTTTAGTGACGGCCTGACACTGCAAGGTTCCTAATGCCAAAATACTCTGTTAATTTCAATGAGAGCCTGGGAATATTAGTTATCTTGCAGAATTGTTCTCTTTATAATAACTTCAGAATGTATTTGAGTTGTACTGAAAGAGAGAATAAAAGATTTTTTGTGAAGGAAGTAGTAAGTGAAGGGTTGTTCACAATGTCTGTCTGTCCTCTTGAATCCAGAGAGCATTAAAATGAATAGAAAAGAACTATATTGAGAGAGTTTCCTCCTTGTGTGCTTTCAGCTCCTTCGGATAGGCACTGAAGAGCTAGAAGTGCAGTCACAATATTAGCAAATATAAAAGAGGAGAAAATTGAGAGCTGTCTTTTCCTACAAGTTTTTTCTTTTTTCCCCCTTATGGGAATAGAGCTATCCTTTACATTTCCTTTCTTTGAAATTTAGGAGGGTGGAAATTGGTTCTGTTTACTGGAGTCACTCTTCCTAGGAAACGAAAGGTTGCTGATATCTCCCCCAGAGAACGCTGCTCTAGCTTGTGCTTATTTCCTTGGCTGAGTTGTAGATAGGAGGAAGGGATTGTGACAAATTAACCACTATCAAGCGAGCACACCAACCTCCTCTCTCAAGTGATGATAGCCCAATGTCATCTGCCTTTTTTGTTGGAAATATTAGGAACAGTACAACTATGCTTTTTTTTTTTTTTTTGACTACTTGGAGCAAGAGATAAGAGGAAATTAGAAATGGCAGACAGCTTGACATGAACGTTTTACAAGTGAGCATGAGCAGGAAATCCAAACTAACCTCCTGTCCATGGCAAAGCGAGGGGCACAGACAACAGAGCTGCGTGCCTGCAGAGGCTCTGCCACCCTCCCGGGCGCTGCTTTTCGCTTAGGAGCATCAACTGATGTTCCTGGCAAAGCTGATGACAGTTACAGCTCTGCTAGAGTTAACATGTTCTTATATTACTGTTTCATATTGATCTTTATCTGCGGGTGTGATTAAAAATGCTTTAGGACAGGTCGTAGGGATAGCTGTATAACGAACCAGGTACAGTGATGCTAAGCAGATTCTTCTTCATCTGAATCGAGCTAGTACATCTCCTTCTTTTGCTGGGTGTCTTTATGAAAGCCCCAAAGAAGTCAGTGGTCAGAAAGCCTCCTTACATCAAGGTTACATGCTGAAGTAGATAATGGCAAGGGACTCAAACCCCAGCTGACCAAATTACTTTATATCATAATTAGAATTATTTAATGCTGGTTCTTTGTCCTAATGAGAGGCCTGTTTGTCTATTAAAACTAGTAACTCTGTAAGAACCTGGGTAATTCATCCAAACTTGAGTATACTTATTCAGGCCTTAAGTGGTTAGCTTATCCAAGAATACTGTAAAACCTTGACAGTTATATTACGTAAGGACGATATGATCCTGGCTCAGGCCTTGGCTCCACCAAGCAGAGGCTCCAGCCTTACGGGAAGTTGGAAAGTCCAGACGGACTCTGTGTGGCTGCAGAAGTCCACGTGGCAGGATCAGCTCCCATGGTCTCAACCTCTACAAAGCAGTGCTCTCAGATAAGTGAACCGATTTGGTGGATTAATGTAGTAATACCAGAGAGAGAAAAACTTATCTGTAGTGTTGTGAAGTCAGAAGCTTAGCAGAGCTGCAGGGTAGGTTTGCTCCAGGAGTGACAGCTATCTCTGTCTTCACAGTGACTGCCCTCTCAAATCCAAACAGTGGGGACAGGCTACACAACCATGGATTTAAAATAATAAACTATGAAGAGACATATGCCATCTAAGTTCCAGGGAGATACACAGATCACACATTTCTAATTTGAAATAGCTACTCTACAGCCTTTTACCTTCAAGCATACACTGCAGCCTCTGATTGTCAGGGACAGGAGTTAATTTTGTATCGTATGCTTTCTCCTTGCCTCCCTGACCTCGCTGCACCTTGGGTAAACAGCAGGATTTAAGGAAAAGACGGAATGTTAGGCTGGCAACGGGCATTTCTTCATTGCACTTTCTCAAAATGTCGTTTTCTGCCAACTGTTTGAAGCCAAGAATATGAGCAGGGACTGCAAACATAAAAATGCAAGTAGTGCTGTGCTTTTGCTGCCTTCATGTCTGACTTTAAAAAACATTCCTGGCTTTCAAGCTCGTAAATGTTATTCTTAGATACAAGCCAGAGATAGGATGAATGATATCACAAACATAGCGTATACCTTAACCTAGTCACCTTGGGGATGCGCGTCTTTCAAACGCATGTAGGAAAACACTTCAGCAGTACTACATCCCAGTGTCAAACTATTTTGTTCCTAGAAACAACTCGGAGGCACGTCTGCATTTTAATAATTTCATTTTTTTAATGGAGTCACTGAAGCAAAAAATTCTAATAAGCCCCCCTCCCAAGATAAGATTTAAATTATTTTGCTAGGAAAGGATAAAAAAATGAAAGATCTTAATCCGTGTCTTTCATTTCAAATTATATATGGAAAAAAATCAAAATCCTTTTGTTTTTTGCATGAATATCATCTACCTAGCTGCTTCTTATGTTGCCTTCCAGCAATGTCTTTCTGTACTTCTAACTCTATCTGAAACACCACCTGCATCTAACTCTGTTCTAATGTCTCTCTAAATGTGACAGGAAAATTTACGTATTTAGGAAGACAATTAATAGGAAATTTAAAATAAGCTGTTCTATTAGGAGGTAGAGAAGATGTAATTTCAGGGTACTGTTTTATGCAATTAACAATCCATTTTTCTTTTATAATTAAAATATTAGTAAATATTAATATTGAACATCTAAAAGCTAGATTGTATTCTTTGTTTCAGTGTCAGGAAAGGCTAATGTGGAAATACTTTTAAAAAAGAATCTATTTTGTGTAGAATATAAATAACTTTAAAAAACCACAAGAACAAATGCTTTTGGAAGTTACTAATCAAATTTGAAAATCTGTGGTTAGGCTGTTACTATTTTTGCTGTTGATGTCTATTAAGAGTTTGGGATTTTTTTACTTTTCATATGAAAAGATATTGAAACTTTTACAAATTGAATACATTATTTTATTAAAATGACAGATTACACACTTTGTCCTATAGGAATGTAACTGAAACAAAAGAGAAAAATCTAAATTAAAATATAGGCCCAACTAAGGGAAAGCAAAAAAGGCAAATAGCCTTTAAATCAAACATGAAACATAAACATTCAGCAAATGTAAAATGCTCCATGGCTGTGTATGCATACAGGAGTTTGGCCTGAGCATAATTGTATTTATACAGTCTTTGTATCGCTGGTGTTGCTGAGAGAAAGAAGGTGCCGATGCAATAAGTACCCAATTAGAGCAGCAAAAGGCAAGTGGGAGCCTGGTGGGGAGACAGAAAGAGCTGAACCAGCAGCTGAGATCAATCAGGGTAACCCAGCATTTTTGCTTGGAGCCAGCATCTTTAATTAAAATCCTTGTATTTCTCTAATAACTGTGCATGTTCATAAGACTTTTTCATTGATTTCGGTTACTTCCCATTTCTTCCTTCATAGATTTATAGTGCCCTGACATAATTAAAGATTAAGGGAAACAATAAGAGAGACTGATTAATTGCACACATATATGAAGTGCCCATTCCACCCCATCCCCAACAGAGCTTATTGCTATATCGCAGTGAAATACTAGTAGAGATTGACAGTCAGTGTTCTGCACTCCCCCAGAAACCCATCCCAAGGCATGGCACATTTTTTCAAGACCTTGGTGTTTGCTCCTGTCCTTGGCTGTCCCAGCCCCAACTGTGACAGTTCTATGCAGCCGAACCCTCAGGTTTCTTGGGATCCCACAAAGGCTCAGCAGGCATCAGGGCAGGTAGTTGTGCTGACCCTCAAAAGTCTGGTTCAAAACTTGGGGCCTCAGCTGTGATTAGTCAAGGTTCTCTTCACAGTTATGTTGGGTGAAGAAACGAGTATCTGGCACCTAAAATTCCTCTGGGGTCCCAGCCCAGCACTCCTGGATCTCACGTATGTGTCTGGGCTGCAAGAAGGATGTGATGTGAGAGCTCCTGATCACCCCTGTCCACCAGCTCCCCTGTGAACAGTCTCCACACTAGGTACCAGGAGGAGGAGGTTGGTATTGCTCCACTCTTCTCTCTCAGCTTGCAGCAGGGTTGCTCTGCATTGACGCTGCCTATTTGCAGCTGCCCAGTTCCCTACCATCTGTCCCCATTCTTGGCACCGACTCAAGCCACGTGTCCCTTCTAGGAGCCACCCACCAATGTTCATCAGCCTGAACATATAGTTTGATATTGTGGGTAATATTTGCCTTTACATTTCACTCTTTTGGATAGGTCTTGAGTCACAGCTATAAAATCAATTGATTGCATTTGGAGGAAAGTTTTTAGGGAAAAGCTTGCTATCTTTTTAAATGAGCACAGCTATGTACATTTTCTATAGGGTTACCCCATGATAATGATTGCAGGAAGCTGAACTGTTGTGTTATGTTTATTAGAATCTGAACAATCAGATTGTTTTGGGACTTCAAACAATAGATAGTATTGCCTTGTGTTTGTTTTGGTTTGGGGAAAAACCTTCATTGCAAACTGTCTTGAATATGAGTCCTTAAAAACATTCAGAGCCCGCTAAGCTCTTTTCTGTCTTGGTGTGTGGTGCCACTGAAGATACCTGACAGGTCCTCCTCGGATCTGGACCCTCAATAGCAGTTATAATGCAAATACAGCATGCAATGAACCAGAAGAGAGAAATATGGTATGTTGTGGCCTTTTCCTAGAATTAAATGTTGACATTTCTGTTGGCATTGTTTGCTTTCCCAGCAAAATAAATAATTAGGGAAGAACAGTGACAAACCTTTGCTGTAATTGTAAATTTTGCAAACCACTTTATAACTTCCTAGTCTTCAGGAAAACTCAAAATGTTCCCTATCCTGAACAGTGTGGTAGAGGCCCTCATTAAGCTGGTGCCTAATCAAAAGCAGAATATGCTTTTTGAAGGCATTCTGCTTAAGCATTGTGCTGAAAAGAGGGCCATATCCCTCCAGGCCAGCCCTGGTGCGGGGGGTGCTCTTGCTTTTTATAAACAGGAAACATACTCTGGAATAAATTGTTGTAGTCTCTTTAAAAGTTAGGGAATTTAAAAAAAAAAAAAATGACCATATCTGTAACTTTATACATTGCACAAGCCTTACTGTGTGGCTCTAGAGGAGGGTGAATAATTTAGATGATTTTGTCCCAGTCTAATAGTGTGAAAACTGCTGAAAAGATGTCAGTAAATTGCTTAAATCCATTGCTGCTGTTGGAGCTTGTTTCCCACCGCTGTTTAAGCTACACAGCCTAGGGAAGCACTATTATCTGCAGCTCAGCTTGAAAGAAGTGTGTAATCCTGCAAATACAGATCTTGTCTCGCTAAAAGTAATAGCTTGTGAGTTGACGAGAAGACCGTGCCTTTTCTAAATATGTCCAGGGATGGTCAGTGTGGTTTGTGGGCATGGACACCAGGGACGGGAGAGGCAGGTCCCTCCTCCCCTTGAGGCAGGGGATCCACCTCCTCAGGGCTTGTTTTTGGGGAGGCAGTGATGGAGAATCCCCAGTACCTCTTGCAGCCAGTGGTGTGGGACATGCTGCTGGGCCTTGGCCTCTTTGCCCTTCTAAAAGTCTGCCAGGAAACCTCCTCCATGGGGGTGCAGTAGTTACATGGTGATGGTACATCTTGACCTGCTCCCAACAGCAGCTGGCACTGAGGTAAATAAATTATAATTGAGTTAATTAGGTGGTTCGTACTAGTTGTCTACACAGAGGAGCTTTACACCAAAACTTCCCAGGTTTAAGCAAAATGTTAAATTGCCGCAGAGCAACAGCGAGGAATGCTTTTTAACAGCAGCCTGCCAGTGAGTGGCTGTGGTGTGGTATCATGTCCTCTTCTCTTTTCCTGTGGTAACAGCATTGATTGTATCCACCTGAAACCTGGCTCCTAGGCTCTCTGCCTCTAGTGCAATTAAAAAAAAAAAAAAAAGAGAGGAAAGAGAGGAAAAGGAAAAAAAAAGAAATATGCTGCTGGTGCACTGTAATTTTTGTTAGGTGGGGTGGTGCTGGTGAGGGGAACCCAGACACTGCATGCTCTGCCTGCAGAACCTTCTACAAGGGGGCACTGAGCACGTGCAGTGGGGAGGGCAGCCATTTTAGTGCCTCTCGCCCCCCCCCCCCCCGCGCTGCTGCCATGAGGAGTGCTTCAGTGCATGGCCTCGGGCCCTGCCCTGCCCAAGTAATGCTTGCCAGAGGGGCAGAAAGTGGTGGCAGAGGAGCAGTCATTTTAAAAAATGAGGTACGCATGGTCATGAATGATCACTGTGTAAAAGGGAGGCAGAGCATTTGGATGGTGCCCCCTCAGCTTGGGGGTCAAGTCCTTGTCTGAGGAGCAACACAGAGAAACATAGAGGATTTGGGTCATGGGACGGAATGAAATGAATGTCCTCTGCTTCTGTGCCTCTCCACGGATGGCAGAGTGGGAGCCTCTGGCCCACAGGGTCTTCCATCAAGTCGGGATAAATCTGGGCCTTGCCTCCCTTTGAGGTCAAAGCAGATAATGCCCGGTCCAGTGCAAATCAAGGCACTATGGACCAGTTTCTGAACTGGGAGAAAACAATACGCAGTCACTGACGAAATGAGGTCTTCATTCATTTTCATGAGATGAGACTCTGTCCCTGTCAGTTAATGGTATGGTGGTGGCATGCTGCGACATGTGTGTTTTGCTTAACATATGCCACTGTTTCCTATCTCTGTCCTAATGTTTATCAATATTGTTACTTAAACAAACAAATCCTTTTAATCTGTTTCTCTAGCAGTGTTGACAGCAAGTGCATTTACAGAAATTTCCCTTATTTTTTAAGTCAGATTGCATAAGGCACGAAAGTGTTTTCTGTCTGGGGGTTTGCCTCTGATATTACTCTAAAAGTGCGTTGCTTTATTCCGTAGATTATAAATGATGACTTCTCTTTGGTTATTTACATTTTTATGTCCTAAATAAATATTTAGGAGCTTTGGCATTACCTTAAGTATTTCTGGCAAGTAGTGGAGGGAATTTGGATTAGAAAGTACTTATAAAGAAGCTACCAATACAGTAAATAGTAGAAAAGAGCAGAAAGTTGGATGGAATTTTGCATTCTCTGTCTTCTTGAAAAGTGTTTTCCATAGAGAAGTAATCAAATGCTTTTAACAAAATAAATGGTAAAGGTTAATTACAGAAGTGTAACATCCCTGCTTTTACCAAAAGACAGCTGACAGCACAGCTTCCTGACATTCTGTAGGTGGTGGTTGGTATAGTCCTGCAGATAATACTGATTTCTTTTTCCGTAAAATAAAGATAGAGGGTATAGCTGAATGAGAGGAGGAAGATGTTCCACTTGTTGACCATTCTTTGCACAAGACTAAGCTCTGAGGTACAGTAGTGTAGTACCACTTAAATCACTGTGCTTTCCAGTTGGTAGAATATAGTTGTTGCCCTGTGAATGAAGGTTGGATTGTGTTATTTAGAAAAGGTAAGTGGTGTTTCCAAATGTGTTCCAATCTGCAGGTTGTATTCTGTTCTGTTATCTTATTGCCTATTTGTCAAATTGGTTGCTATCAAGAACAGCATTTGGTGCTAAGATTGCTGGCCTCACTCTCAGTTTCACTCATTTACTCAGTGTTGCTGTTCTTCGTGGGGGAAAACTCAGACAGAACTGGTGGGCTCTTCTGTTATTTTGTGGGGTTTTGTTTTTTATTCATATCCTTCCATCAGCTGTTTACAAAACCTAATAATTTGAAAATAATATTCCACCTGAATTTCCAAGGGTAAGAGCAAACACTTTAAAAATTCTTCCTCTGCAGTCCTCGAGCAACATATATGTTCTAAAGAGGGTATTGCAAAGGTATTCTGGAGGATATGAGTGGCCAGTACCATTGAAGCAATTACCTTAAAACTTGAGGTTTTTTTCAGTATGCTGTTTGGTTTGTTGTTTTCCTCAGTGTGCAGTTGAAGAGCTCTCTCCTTAGTTCTGATTCTGACATGGTAATTTTTCCTGCCTCCTCCTAGTAACGAAGACAGTGTGTGCAGAGCAGTGTGATGGACGGTGCTATGGGCCCTACGTCAGCGACTGCTGCCACCGGGAATGCGCTGGAGGCTGTTCTGGACCTAAAGACACTGATTGCTTTGTATGTGTGAGACTTCTCATTTTTCTAGTTCCTGGCAGTCACACTGCAAATTCTTAATGCTTTAATCCATGAAATTCACAATTTTGTCCCTTTTAATGTATTGTATGCACACTCCCAGGTTTAGACTGCAAATTTTAGCATTTAATATTTTTCACATTATATTAACATCACTTATCTACTTAATATTACCCATTAACAGATTTATGAGATTTGTAAATACCGATTGGGAACCATTAATATGTTAATCTCTGTGATTTTTATCTTTTAGTTTTCTAAAATTAACTTTTAGAGGTGATAGGGAATTTTTAGAAGTATTTATCATTGCATTTGAGCATGGCTTTTATTACTGCTCTGTGTGCTTTTTATTTGAAAGTCAAGAATACAATTTAGCTTCTTTGTGAAAGGTGTTCCCTATTACTGCCAGATTTGATTTAAATTCAGCGTTTTTACTGGGCATGCTTCTTAGTGGAGATAGAATAAAAGTGGTTTCCAAAATACTCTACCTCAAATGCATGCTACTACGTGGGCTTAAGATGAAAAGAGGAAAAGGCTAACTTTTTCCTTAAAAAATAGACAATCTGAACATACAGGCCTTTAGACAAATTTGTCTTGTTTGTAGTGCATTATTTATAATAGTGTAAGCAGCTTCAGAACCCAACACTGATCTCGGAAAATGTGCAGCTCATCACGCTGGGTTGCAGAGACAAGATTTGCTAATATTTTCAGGGGAAGCAAACATAGGCCTAAAGAAGCCTAGAACTAGAACATGCACAGAAAGGTGGATTTTCAAAGGTACCCAAGTGATTGAAGAGACAAATATCTACGAAGTTGGGTAGGCTCCTCTTAAAATCTGCCAGATAGGACTGGGAGGAGGGATCTTCTGGTATGGAAAATTGCCAATGTTTTGGTAGTGTAGGCAAGTGGATCATAATAAATGAGTCTTTCCCTGGCTGGACCTGAAACTTGATCACTGTTCAGATATTGTTTGATAGCATAGGTGTTGTGCTTCAAAAACACCTTCTAAATGCTATTCTTTCGCTGCTGATGAAATGCAGTGATGGCCTGACTTAACTGCTAACAGGTTTTACTAAAGCTGTTCTTTGTGGCTGGGGCTTTGCACAAGTAGATACTGAGCACACATGGTACACCTGATCCAACGCTCATTGGAAGTTCTGTGTTGGCTTTGGACTAGAGAGATGGGAAAATAACATTCTTTCCCATGTCATGTACAACCTAAATAGGTAAAGGAAAGACAGAAAATGCAGTTATTGTTCCTATATGATTGTTGAGGAACATCCTGAAAGCTGATGTGTCGATGTGTGTCCATTTCCAAAGGTTAAGGACAAGTTATTTGCAGCATAAGTTCTGTAATACTGCAGCCTGAAAGAAAATGAGTTAGACTTTCTGAATTGTGGCAGTTACGGAAATATGTATGCTAAAAATCAACTAGCGTCTTTGTTCTGATCCAGCAGAGAAGCACCCAAGGCTTTATTCTCATTCACTCCTGGCCCAAGAGCAATGTAGAAGAAATTCAGCAGGGTTCTGGCAATTTTCAGGACTAGTCATTTCTTGCTTCGTACACACTGGGTGAAAAGTGTAACCGTATAGGCTATAGACAACTGTGCTTAGCTTTCAGCTGAGATACAGAACTTTGTTTTTTCCCTGTGTATTTTCCTGTGCTTTCATTCACAAATTAGTGGCATTTAGCACCAAATACTAGAATTTTGCATATATTAGCGAATGTGTACGAAGCATTATAGTCATAAATTAAAAGTTCCCAAATCTTTTAGATGAGCTTTTCCTGAGAAGTGCCATCTCTCCGAAGAGTATTGGTGTGCTTTACTGTATGAATTTGCTAAACCGTTATCAGTGGATTGTCATGTACCTGATAGAGTACCTTTTAAGTCAACAGCAGATGTAAAAAATGTGTTGAGGAAACAAACCAAATTAGTATTTATTAATAAGCAAAAGTACAGTTTATGAAGCATTACAAATCCTTTAGCATATTATGGCAGCTTGCAACAACATCCTGTTGTAAATATGGTTTTAATATTTCTTGATAAAATTCATCCATCCTCTTCCATATGCTGCCATACAACCATTTGCATATTCAGTTCTAAAAGCAAGACAATAATCATCATCTGACATAACTGCAAGCAAACATGCTAAAACAAAGTTTTAGGGATGTTCGTATCCTGCATTCAAAACCAAACTGGATCTAAAACTTGAAATGCATAGGAGGGCCTGGTTGAGTGCCCAATGGAACCAGAAAAGTGACACAACCCTATTTGTAGGGCAGACTTCCCATCCAGTTCTTAGTAAAGAAGAAACTGACTGTATTTATCTTTGTAAGAAAAAAAAAAAATCTGGTTCTGTGGGAAACCGTCAGTTTTGGTAATAAGCATTTTAAAGAACCAGAAAAGACAGGATCAGCAGGTTGGCTCCACTCATGCTCCGTATAGGACAGTGCCTTCATCCTGGAACTCCTTGTTTGTCCTTTTCAGCAGCAGATTTTGTCCTTTTCCCTTGGTTACATTATTAGCCTCTCCCTTCTGAAATCTTCTGACATGACAAGTAACCTCCCTCAGTCCCCCTGGTCCTGATCTGAATGGAGATAAGGACCGTTAGGAAAAGCAGGAGAACAGAGGAATCTTTTTCACTTTTCTCTCAGTCCCAGCCCTGGAGGGGAGGGGACACAACACACATGTTGGTATACTTGTTGACTCTTTAAAGATTCAAAACCATCTGTATTTTTTACAACCTGGAAAAGGACCAGAAGGATTCATCCCTAGACTAAAAGTTACAAAGCAACCTGGCTTCTGGAAGACAGGTTAGTGGGGAAGCAGAATCCAGTAGCAGTAGTTGCTTAAACTGCTAGAGGGATCCAAGCCAGGCTGCAGCTTTCATATTCATATGAAATTTGACATTTATGGTATGCTTTGTGAATCTGTCTCCAACAGATTTTTATAAGCTGTGGTTAAAACCATAGACAAGATATGTGGTGATAAGGAATGTCAAAATTGGTGGGGTTTTTCTATTACTAATTATCAACCTTGCACGGTCAATTATTTTCTGTGCATACCGTTACTTTCTTCATCCACACATTTGCCTCTTCATTTGTCAGGGCCCTGTCCTCTGTCAGCTGTGGGTGGCTGAGCTTGAATGCTAAGTGACACAAAGTCCTATTTTCTTTTCTCCGTGTGTGAAGCAACTGACCTTGTTAAACTTGCCACTTAGGGAAATGACCCCCTCCTGTGCTAGCTTAAAAGAGTTCTTATCCCTCTTGCTTTCTAATTGGGCATTTCAGTTTTCAGCTGGACGATGGACTCATGCTGTAAGAAATCTAAAGGGTGGACCTCTGAAAAAGTAATTAGCATTTGTTTGGACTAACTATGATAAATAGCTGTTCACTCTTGGCAGTTTTAGAATGTCCTATCGAGTTGTGAATTAGTTGATTGCTAGTAGCAACTATAGTTATGTAACAAATTACAGTGTTGTTATGTTTTGTAGAAAGTGCTGTAACAGTCAACTGTGTTTCAAATTAAGGGGGCTCAGTGAGCCCCCTTTTATATGTCATGTATTTGCCAAGATCCTAGCAAGAAATCTAAGTAGCCAAAATGAAGGTTAGAAAACTATATATCACATTCCTCACTGTTGCAGCAAGCCTGAAAAATCAAGACTGTATTTTAAACTAAAGAAAATCAAAAGCAGCTATATGATTTAATTTAATATTTTTTTCTCCCTTGTTTTGCAGGCCTGTATGAATTTCAATGATAGTGGTGCATGTGTCACACAGTGCCCCCAGACTTTTGTATACAATCCTACCACCTTCCAACTGGAGCACAATCACAATGCCAAGTACACCTATGGGGCTTTTTGCGTCAAAAAGTGTCCACGTAAGTGCTGTGTTAGCTGCCTTTTCTTGCAGTGACGGAAAGTTTGAGTTGCATTTCAGGAGCCTTACAAAACAATGAGAGAATGACAGCTAAGTGCATAGTGCAATATCTCAAATCACTCTGCATGTGCTCACAGCCTGTAATAACTCAGTTGTGTTAACTAAAGACAGTGACGTTCTGGGTTGGTGACACTTTCCAAGTATCCTATACTGTAGTGATTTTCTTAAAGAAAGAGAATTCACTAGGTTTCTGTTTTCGTGACCGCCACTTGTTACATTCATGCTTTAGATCAGCATTTGTAAATTTCAGAATGAACTGTTAAAATAGTGGGATTGTCAGAGTAGAAATTTCTGTTTCAGAAAAATAACAGTCCACCACCAGTACCACCTGGCACCAAATGCTTTCATGATACTGATGCCCTTTTCTTAACTTGGAATAATGATTGTTTGACAGAAAGTTACCATAAATATTTTCTGAGCAGTTCTGTCCCAATGAGGAAAAAACATGCAATACTGACAACAATACAGTCTTAAAGCTCCAGAGTAAAATTAGAGGGGAGGAGGGAGTTAAAAAAGGAATAATCCCATGCATGTAAAAAACACATGCTTCTGAGATGCCAGAGAGATGATGACAAGTAACAGAAAAATTTAGAGGATCATCACTTACACAGTCTTTGATACTGCTGTTTTAGTTAGAAAGAAAAATAAGGGAGATGGTATTCCTGCTCTCCCTTTCATTCCCACCAAGGTTTACAGTTCTATTGTGCATTAATTATTTTATACATAAATTACATATAAGAAGGATGAGTAATCTATAATAAGTGGAACCATAATTCAACCCAAAGCAAAATCTAAATTTTGAATCTCTGTGGGGAAGTTGAAATTGACAGTAGGCTGAGGCTGTAACTGTCAAGGCTTAGTTCTGTCTCTAATAGAGTAGTGGGTTTTTTGAAGCAAGATAATTTTTTTTTTACAAAACTGATATACCATGCACTACTTAAGGGATATGATTCTTTGTCCAAATGCTTCATTCAACTTTTTCCCCACCTTTTTTTTTTTTTCTTTCTTGACATTATTGAGCTTTCAATTAGGTACGATCAGTCTATATCCCCTTTGGCAGTTGTTTTACAAGGCAAAATTAAAATACTTGTCATTGTCTTGTGCAGTGTTTTATCCCAGATGTATATATTTGTATATGTATGAAAGAGGGCAGAGCATCTTGTTTTATTTCTATCCAATTACTGTAGCTTTTTTTACCACAAATAATGATAAAACCAAATTGGAGGAGGAAGGGGGGATCAGGCCTGACAATGCATGGATTTTCGTAAGTCTCCGAAAACGTGCCTCGTTTGCTTGCTTTTACACCTTTGAAAACACTGAACATTAAATGTTAATGTCAATGTGGAAGTGCTGAGGTAATTAATAACATGTATTGACACAGAGTCCATAAACATGTGTCCCAGTATTATGTAGTCCAGTAGTTTGCTTTCTGCCAATATCTTCTTTTTCTCTTCAGACAACTTTGTGGTAGATTCCAGCTCTTGTGTCCGTGCATGTCCAAGCTCCAAGATGGAGGTTGAAGAAAATGGTATTAAGATGTGCAAGCCCTGCACTGACATTTGTCCTAAAGGTAGGCAGTAGTTTAGTATAAATTTTCTTGAATGTGATCTACACTGTAGTAGAGCAGGGCAGGATGTTATTTTGGCATGAAATACACTTCTTGAGTATGTTGTAGAATATTAATAGCCTTTGGATATCCACAAAACTTTGAGCTAAGTAGGCTGTGTGTTAAGTATATACAATAGAATGAAAATTTATTAAATTGTAATGGTAATATAACCAAACCAATTACTTTTGATTAGATAAAAATGGAGGGGATTTCTCTGTTGGTTTTAGAGAAATCTGAAAGAATTCTTTATTATGTTATTTTAATGACAAGTATTTCCTGGAGGTGTTTTAGAGCTGTCCTTTTGTCATTCCAAAGGGGGCCATACTAAAGCCCTGGCTTCAATGTATGGTATGTCTCATACTTGTCAATACAATTAGGTTTCCATTTATTTCCTCTGTTTTTTAAAAACATCTCTGTGTTCCTAGAATCTTCTACCGCCTTTCTAAGTGTCTAAAACATAGACTAGAAGTTTTTCAATGTTAGTACTGTTGAGAAGACTGAAATCTATAGGTTACTTTGCTGTCCTGAGCTCCACTAGGGAGACTTTCTGCTCCCTGATTGAAGGTCTCCGGAGCAAAGCACCATCAGTTTTTCCATGTGTGCCTATGCCACTTTTCAGTCCTAGTGGAAGCCATAACTGGAAGGGAATTCACAGTGAAGCTACTGAAAAACTCTGTAAATCAACAGTCAGTCCACGTGACTGAAACAAACACAGAGATCTCCTCCAAGGCAGGGTATTGACATGCTGAATTCTAAGTGAAGGCAATGTCCAGCCCTTTAACCTAATTGCAGTAAATAAGTTTTTTGCTGGATAGTTTTATGCATGAAAATGCATGTGTAGTGCTCCTGTCAAGCTCCTCTGTGAGGAGGAAAGTTATGTTTCTGAAAGGTTCAGATGTACTGCTGATAGTTGCCATTAGAGGAGCCCAGTTAGGGAGATAGGATACATCATGTGATGGAAGTCATGAAGGATTTGTTCCTGTATGCATCATGTGTCCCAGAAAATGCAACTAAGTTACATAGAACGGCTACACAGAGAAGTTTCCTCACTGAGTACCAAAGTTTCTGCAGGCCCCAGTAACTTATTTGTTGGGATGATGACTAAAGAATTATTTGTACGTCCTTTCTAAAGGACGTCATGGCATGTGAACGGTTAAGTTAACACAGCAAAGGGGACCTCTTGAGCTAGCAGTGTTAAGACCCCCTCAGTCTCTGCAGTGAGTAGTGCACACATAAATGGCATGGCCCAAAGGCTAGTCTGAGCAAAGTTACCAACTATCTGTTTACAGCTGGCTTGAGTGGGATTTTGTGTGGTTCATACTTGCCTTTATAGCCAGTGTGAAATACCTTAACCTGTGTGCCAGGATGTCCTTCTGTGGCAGGTACTTTAGCTTATTGTTTGTTTTAAATTGGTACATGCTTCTTTGGGAATATGGGTAAAGGGTGGCATTTTAATTCCTCTTCGCTGCTTTATCTCTGAAAGAAATGAAGACTCGTGTCTAGAAGGCGAGCACATTCTGATTCAGTAATTGTTTTTCCTAGTTCTTTACACAAACTCCTTGTTTTGGCAGCATGTGATGGCATTGGAACAGGGAGTTTAGTGTCAGCTCAGACGGTGGATTCCAGCAACATTGACAAGTTCATAAACTGTACCAAGATCAATGGCAACCTTATCTTCCTTGTTACTGGGATTCATGGGTAAGTGACAAAATGTTAAGACGTTATGTCACCGTGCCAGCTGAAATGAATTGCATCCGCCTCTTAATGATGGCCACAGGCTTCTTTTACGGAATAGCAGATCCAGGATAAATTAGTTTTCTGCCTTCCATTATGAAGGAAACTGTTACCTTGATTCTTGATTCAACCTCTAGGAAAAGAAAGGATGAAGGTGAACTGTTTGCACTAGAAAGAGAAAAGACAACTGTGATCTTTGGTTGCTTTATGAGATCCTTGGTACTGGCTTACAATAATGGCTGATTAGAGAATAGAAGGGAAGTTACCTTCCATTAGTTTGTTTTAAATTTCATATGACCAGCAGTCTAATGTGCAGAATATGCAGAGAGAGTGCCTCACCTAGTATAAATTGTCATAGTCTGGGTGGCTGTCAATGCCTATACATGCAAAAAAGCTGCCCTCTTGTCAATCAGTTTGGAAGTATATATTCAAGTTTCAGTTGCAGAGATACACAAAACTCACTGGTATTTAAATCCAGTGTTTTGGTTTAAATATGGCTGTATATTGAATAAGTCTTAGTAACAGTTGAAGATGTGGAGGTACAGAGCCAGTATTTAAAAGTCTCACCAATGTTTCTTTCTAAAGGAAGATATACCAGCCAGATAACTAGTGCCGTGCGGTTTATAGTTTGGTGCACTGTGTTTGCCATTGTAGCAAAGGCGAATGCATGGTGCAAATGCTACAAGGGTGGGATGTGTCCAGGGAAGACAGACATACCCTGTTTTGATGGTCAGGTGAGGTCCAATGCAACTAGCTGCTTTCTTGCATTGTATTCTTTCCATCACTGAGAGAACACAAATATGATTTTATCTTCTTATTAATTCAAGGCTTCAAGTTGTAATCAGCTATGGTGAATTACATGTGACACTTCGAGGTATTTCTGGACCTATTAAAATGAGCAAAATCCTCAAAATGCACAAATAAAATTAAACCCTTTTGCCCCTTTGTTGCAATAAGTATGCAGATATTTTGTGGTACATTAACAGTGTAAAGTACTCAATTGCTTAGCCAACTGCATAGGCTTCAAATTTTAACTTGCTTTTTAGGTTCCTCAGAGCTTTCAACATTGCTTGCAACTGGTTGTCAAAATTTGATATCTTAAATACAGTTCCCAAACCAACTCCATGTTTGCAGCTTTATGGCATAGCAAAAATGGGATTAACTGAATCTCTGCAGATTGATCTGAAACGGAATTCTGGCATAAGTAGTGCCAGCAGATTTTTCTTTAGTCTGTCTATAGATTCAGATATGTTTAGATTATAATACAGTGGTTGACACAAGGCTGCCTGGCTCAAATTGCCTTACTAGGTAAGGTGGAAACAACCAACTTGTTTCCTTGATTTGATATAGTGATTGGTTGTAATGCTTCACCTACAACTTGACTCCAGCCGTGTGAAAGACAGTTGAAAATTCACTTCAGTGGGGCCCTGCAGCTCAAGGATTCTCAAAAGGCCAGCAAATGTGAGCTTTGACTGTGTAGTTGGTCTTCTCATCTCTCCAGCAGGGAGTACAGTGTGAAAGGTTAATGTAGCATAGGGAGGAAGAAGGACTTTGGTTCAAGTGGTTTAAGGAAATGCTGCTTTGAACTTGTTGAAACCCTGGAGAAGGTCACACGGGAGTCAGTGCTCAGGCCGTCGCACTTTCTGATCTGGCCAAATGACCGACCGAGAAGCTGGATGTAAATCTATTAAATCTCACAGGACAGGAAGTACTCTAGTAAATGCAAAAAAGCAGCTAGAGGACATGAGCAATTTTGTGTGGATTATTCCAGTGCATTACATGAAATGTAATTTTGAGTATTAGAACTGCTTTTGTTGCAAAAGTTATATTAGCTGCAAAGCTACGAGATGAGCCTCATTAAAAAAATCTGTCTAAATTAAAGTGAGCAAAACCAACCTTGAATAAAAACATATTAATCTGAAAAATATCTAAATTATGGACTATAAAGCAGAGGGTTAAAATTTTTTATATTTTAATAGAAGAATATAAGCCTAGGACATGTAGTGTTGAAACTGTGTAGCACTTTGTCTCTGTCTTTATGAAGAAAACTCACTCCAACAAGTCTTAAGTATAAGGACGCTGAGTTCTGCAACCCTAAATTTTTCCATAGCATAAATTACAGTAGTGCATATTAAAAGAAGAGAAGAAGATTTGAGAATTAATTAAAATAACTTTATATTTCTGGAACCGCTTTTTGTTTAAAATTTCTGTTACATTTTGCAAATCAATCATACGGAAAGAAAATTTTAAAAGTGACACTAGCTACACAAGTAGTTTATTATATAAATGGACAGTATGGAGCAACAACAGCAGCATGTATTTCCACTCCAACTTTTAGTTAACTTCTGTTACAAATTCAGTTACTCAGAGTGAACTGCAGCTTTTAAAAGTATGAATTTTCAGTGTTTCAGATTGTAGGGACTTAAAATCTAGCTCTCTCTTGGGAATTGAAAGACTTTTTGTAGTGGCAGAGAATCATTTCAGTGAAAGATGCTGGGTGGATTTTTTTTGTTTGTTTTCATTGGGAACTGTGCCATTACAATTGATCCTGTCATATTTATGATCCTGTCATTCTTGTAGCCTGTCTTTCCCTTTCCTGAGTACTTGGAACTTCAAGTCTTTGTGAATTTGTAATAATTTATATAGAAACTATATATATAGTTATGAATTGGTTTTATGCACAATTATTTGTAATAGTTTATATATAAAATAGATAATTATGAATTGGCTTCAATTAGTGTCCAGAAGTTAAGCGGGATGAAGGTAGGCCTAAATTTTGGTGAGTCAGTAGTACTCACTCTTCTAGGGTAATGCTATGCTGAAGTGTATGGATAAAGTGATCTTCATTAGGATACATATCTGCTGCCTGAGACATAGACAGAAAACACATTGGCTGGAAAATGGTTAGGACCCGTATAGGTCAGATGCAGCCTTCCCTCTACTGTTTCCTTCTGGCTGGGGTGCTAAAAACCCCAGCTGCCTTCTGCTTGTGTTGCTGTTTGTGAAGGGGTGGGATATACCAAGGACAGCTGTAGTTTAAGGATGGACAGCCCCAGCTAGCAGCAAATGCTGCCTCCTTCTTCCCCTGACTTGCAGCAGGAGCAACAAGCCCTCAGTGCTCACCAGCTTTTTATCTTCCCTTTAGCTGTCCATCTTCAGTTTCACAATGAGCTGAAACTCTCATTCTCGGAACTGTAAAATTCAGCTGTGCCTGTTATACTGAAAAATCTTGGCTCTGCTAATAAGAATGGTAGAAGATGATTGCATTATTCTACAGTTTTCTGTGTTGATAAAACATATCAGACATTTGGCTGCTTAAGGGGGTTAAATGTATATTTGTATCTTTAAAGACTACTTTATGTTAGGATTTGGAGGTAAAATTCAGCAACCTCATATTTAGTACAGGCAAGGGTTTTCCTTTTTTAATAGTAATGCATTGTAAAAGCAAAATGCTGTGTTTCTGTTAGGTAGTCAAAGCTTGTTTTCTAGTTTTCTGAGAGCCCCAAATTGTTAAAATTAAGAGTATATGATGCTTCTGTGGTCCACTGAGCTTTATGTTAAGGTTCGAGAATTCATTTTGTTGCTGCTAACCTGGAGTCGCCTCCAGGAAGGTTAGAAGCGACCCCATCAGTCTGTCACTACACAGACTTGTGAGGCCTGTCCCCAAAGACAGCCTGGTTGATTACCTGCATGTTCCAATTCCAAGAACGATGTCTCCTGGAAATCAGAAGGAGGAGAGGTGGAAATGCATGCTCCGCATTTACTTAGGATGCTTCCTACCCTCAGAAAACACACCAAAATACCATAACCATGTGTTATAGAAGACACTTTTCCTGAATTTTTAAAGGATTTTTGTTTGGATTAGGCTTCTAGTCGGCTTCTTAAATAGTTGGAGAGTCTTTACTCCTTTAAAATTAGGGGGGGGACACAAATTATTTACTAAATGGTGGCACTCTTAAAATCAAGGTCAGCTTCATCTTTACACTGTACCATATCTAACTTTGAGATTTTAATGTTTGGGGGTATTTCATTTCTCAGGTGACAAACTTGCTTGGCAAGGGTCTCTGCTTTTCGATGTTCCCTGTTCAACACCTTCTAAAAAGTGTACCCTTTTAATGCCATGTGGCAGGAACTGCTGGCAAGCTCTTAGTTTTGTTTTGCTTATAGCTTGTCACTCGTTTCAGTAGCAGTTTTGTTAGTCCTGGTAGTACAGTATCACACCTGTACTATTTGAGCTAGTATTTCTGGAAAAAATGTTGAAAATTCATCTTTCCTTTAGGGAGGTCACCCATGGTTGCTTAGAATCCCCTAATTTTCCATGAGCATAAATATTTGCTAAAAGATTAATGATTTGAACCTTAAAGATGCTAAGCACCATTATTCTCCTTCAAGATGCCTTGGGAGAAGTTAGACACAGGTTCTGCAGGAACAACAGTCTGAAGAAATTGGAAACAGTCTGAAGAAATCTGGAGCATATGCTGCCTAAAAGCAAAGTGTTGACCTCCTGAGTACTGGTTTCTACATGGTATAGCTTTGAGAACCCGATCTTTTTTTATTCAGAGTATCACATTTTGTCCTTTTAATCTTTCAGGGACCCGTATCACACAATCGCCGCAATCAATCCAGAGAAACTAAATATCTTCCAAACAGTGAGAGAGATAACAGGTAACACACTTCTGATTCCATATAATCTGAACTTCTCACTTTGCGTTTATGGTTGTCATTTGCTGGAGTTTCTGAAGAACAAAAGGTGCTTTTTTCTTTAAACTCACCGCACTGTAAATTTCATAAAAGTTTAATACACAACAACTGCAGTATAAGTTGATATTCACAATGTGTTGTCCTTTGCTCCTGAATACAGAATACGCATTACGTTTGGGGTGCACAAGCATCAGAAGACCAAGACCTTAATGTTGAGTGGGCGAGGGGTCTTGGACTTCACTTGAAAGCATTTGAAATATGCCTTGGAAAAAGACAGACAAGCCAATCTGGTTTTGCAGCTACTTATCTTGGTCTAAGAGCAGATGCTGCTGCAAGTTAGCTTCTGTAATTTAAAGGCAAATGTATAATGTGTGGGGTGGTAGTCCCTCCCATCTTTTCTGGCTTTTCAGTGGGGTCATATAGCTAGAACGCAGTACATCGTTTTCTTGCATCTTGCTGCTGCTTGTTTCACCATTTGGGGGACAGGGAGGAAGATACTACAGCTTTGAGTTTTCAGTTGATTGCTGATTAGGTATAGATAGGCAAATGCAAAAAAAAATTCTGTTTCATGCACACAAAAAAAAAAATCTTTGGATGCCACAGCATGATTGGAGCTGGGTGGAGCTCAACAAGTGTTTGGCATTTGAAATGAGTTTTATCCCACATGCTTCACCTCTCAAAAGTTGTGTATTTCAGCAAACCAGTGGGATTAAAAAATGAAAGTAAGCTCTAAATCTCTCCCTAATTAATGTCAAAGATAATCTGGCAACTGGGTGTCTGTAGTTTGCCATTCTTAAGCACACTGTCTAATTGATAGTCTCAGCTCTACTACTTAAGTGGAATTACCCCTCTGCTTAAAGATATACTGCATTTCAGTTCAGTACTTAATCAAAATCATAGGGAACTGCACTCTGTAGAGGTCTGTGTAGCACAAAATAAGTAGTCCCACATACTTGTGCAGAGAATGCTCTCTGGTGATGAACAGTCCTCGCACACACACGCACTCAGAAATGAATGCAAGTTTGTTGTTTTAAGAAAGTCTTGACATCTTTTAGTGCATTGTAACAGATCTCTCAACTTCTGTCCTAAGTCTCTAGCACATTTTAAGACTAAATGTTCTTAATTCAGACAAATCTCCATTTTTTCTGCTGCTGCTGTTTAGAAAAGGCTGGGAGGCCTTGCAAGATTTCAGCCTGTGTTTAGGCTCACCCTTACTGTGGCTGTTGAAAGTGGATATAATGCTGCTGTGACTGTTAGAGTCCTCCTTTGCCTTCTTGGAGGAGACAGTGGTGAGCAGCCTGATAAATTCAAAGACAGTAGTCTGCAGCATTCATTATCTATTTCTTTCTCTCAAATGAGCACTGTCTTTCATTTATAGGCTAAGCCTATCCTAATTCATGTATGTGATAAAGCATTCTTTATGATTGAAGTCATTGTTATTCATATGTTTGCCTTTTTCTCCTTCAGGGTATTTGAACATACAATCATGGCCTGAGAATATGACCGATTTCAGGGTGTTTTCTAACTTGGTTACTATTGGTGGAAGAGCTCTCTATAGGTAAGGTACTTCCTCTGTTGATGGAATCGTTTTTTATTAGTATTCAATGATTCTTTGTTCAGTAGCACAGAATGCAACATCCTTTGGGAAGGGCATCAGGAATTGGTATGTTCTTCTCTGTTACCAAGGTATTCATTAATAGTATCTTTGCTAATCAGTTGTTTATAATCAGTAATACCTTCTGAACATAATGATTTTTTAAAAAAAAAAAATCTTGGTTCATTGCTGTAGCTGTTAACTCATTGTCCGGAAAGTATATTTATGGTTTAAAATACTTTGCGAATGTGAAACATAACTTAAAAGACATTAATAGCAGAACTTAGCCCCCTTATCAGGAAGCTTATATGGTTGCGATTGGAAGTACAGGCTCATGTGCCCAAAGAACGATGTGGTCTTAAGAAATGGTAAAAGATAAATTCATGGAAGAACACTGAAATCACTGAGGTACCTTGCAGGTGGGGTGTACTTTATTAGCTCTGTAGTGCCATTTTTACCAGAGATGTTTCTGTATAAAAACTCATATGGAGGAATTGGTTTGAAGAGAAGAAAATGTGGTGAGAAATAATGAGGGAAGCACAAGAAGGTATCTGAATGATATATACAGTGACCCCTGGTTCCCCATTGTGTAAATATAGTAAATTGGTCATGGGATTCTGCTGGCATCTTAAACAGCAACCCAAGCAGATTATGAATAGCAGTGAAACCTTGAGATTGAATTACAGCCCAGCATTCTGTTTGGAAGCAGCAATTTTTATTTAGAACAGCTGGAAAACAGTTACAACCATTAAAATACAATAACTTAAAGGATGCCCAGAAACTGGATATAGTCTTCACTAATCTTCAGTCATAAAATATGTGCAGTCATTTCTGTGTTACACAGACAATCATTTACCATTCCTTTGATGAAGAAAGGAGATAACGACATATTACAACAAAAGAAAAGTGAAATGTAGAAAGTGGGCTGGAAAAATTTCCTTGAAAATAACAATTTCTTCCTGTATTACTATAAATGACATTAATTTGATGCCTGACAGAAGATGTTAATACATTTTGCATGACTTTGTCATTTTCTCCTTAGCATATAAACTATCATAGTATTAATTCTGTCGTCTTAGAAAAAAAATCTGGATATTATTCAGTTTTTCTTTATCTGAAGAAACATGTTAATGGATGAAATGAAACTAATTGAGGTGTTTTGTTGTCCCAGTTGGCCTAGCGCTGTGAGCATCACAGCTTGCGGTATGGCAACTCTCACAGGGCTCGTAATTTTCTAAGCAACAGAACTGGATGTTGACTCATAAAATATTTGTGTCACCCCAAAATAAAAGTTTTCTGACCAAATTTCAGTTTTGCCAGGAAGATCATCTTGAAGTTAGGAACTAATTCTAGTGGGAAATTCTGAACCAGCTCTAATAAGTTCTGCCTTCTGGAGCGAATTCCTGTTCTCTCTTACTTTTGTTTTTATCACAGTGGCCTTTCCTTACTCATCCTAAAGCAACAAGGCATTACCTCTCTGCAGTTTCAGTCCTTGAAGCAAATCAGTGCTGGCAACATCTACATAACAGACAACAGCAATCTGTGTTACTACCACACTGTCAACTGGACCAGCCTTTTCAGCACACCCAGTCAAAAGACAGTGATTCATCGAAATAAAAAGGCAGAGAACTGCAGTAAGTACTGCTGCTCAGCACAAATCTTCTTGCCTATGATTAGCTCACATGGGGGGCAGGGGGGAATGATACAACTACTAACTGGATACAGTGTAGTGAGCAGGCGAGAAACTTGACTGATATCTCTTGGAGCTCCATGGACATCAGTGGAGCTACGATCATTTACAGACTCGAAGGATTTGGCCCAGTCTGCCTCTGGGCAGATTTATAGGCAAATGAAATGTTTTAAGGTATGAAGAAATGAAAACGGAGAAGAGAGAGGGCAGTGCTTCCTTAGTGTGATGTGAACTTTGCAGATTAGAGATCCAGTTTCGCAAATATGAATTCTGAATGCTGTAAATGTGGAGTGAATGTGGTGTTCATGAAAGGCACTGATTTTACAAATTCGAAAACTACAGCCCTTTCCTTATGGAGTGAGATTAGCCTCTTTTGCTTCCCCTACGCCACTTCACCAAAGTGGCCCTGTCTTAATCCAGAAAGGTGACTTTTGGGACTGTTTTTGATCACTAGGTTCCTCCTTTCTGTACTTGACCTATCTGATAAGGAAGATTACTTTTAATTGGTCCTAATTGTCTTTCAGGAAAGCTTACATGCCAATACCTGGACTGAGAACACAGTACTGAAAAGCAAATTAATGCTACGTAGCAGATGAAACAATTTGGTTATGCAGAAATCAGGCAGCAAACTACATTAATAGTCATACTGTAGCAGCAATACAGTTCATTTTAAGCATCTGTTAGATGGCTAGCAAGAGAGGAGATTCATTAAATTGCTGTATGTTTTAGTGATATTTCTGGGTTCTGTGCTTTGCCCAGCCAGAAATGTTTGCTTTGGGTTTTTTCAGGCTGTGGTCCTACTCTTAACTTATTCTTTTAGTTCTTTTTTTCTTTCTTTTTTTTTCCTTTGCTTTTTCCCCTCCCTTGAAGTACTATTCTGTTATGCTTTGAGAGAATTTGTGGCTCTGCACATCACGGTAGTATGAGGGTACCTTCCAATGTTAGGTACATTTCTCACTGCTGCTGAGTTATTTTTCTAATCTCTTCTGCCATGCAAGAGCTACATGAAGTGGAAAGTGTTGTTTGGTAGGTCTCTGCATGGCTTTGTTTTGGTTTGGTGGTGGTGGTTGTTGTTGTTGTTGTTGTTATTATTACTATTATTAGGCTGTTTCTCTACATACAAGGTTAAAGGTTAAAAAATGCCTCTTGCTGTTGACGTAGATAACTTAATTGTGACCATGCCTGAGGGTGTAGAGGGAAAGGGTTGTTTCTTAACCTCCAGCAGGCCACTGTCCGCTTTTAAACTGCAGCATACTTTATCCCTTGTGAACATTCTGTTACGTGAGACAGAAGGATGTGTTGAACAGAACTTTTCTTGGTAGAAGTTTTTGTGTGTGTTTGTAAAAGATAACCTTGGTGTAGGCGATGAAACTATGGATTAGACCCTTACATCTGGTAGAACATTTTGTGGGAAGGCAATACAGAAGGTGGAGGAGAGATGGAGTGTCTGCTGCTACTTCTGTGGTGTGGAAGTGCACAAGGGCGTCCTTTATGTTGAACAGCTTCATACCCTGGTGTCCTTACTGCTGTAACCCAGCCAAAGGCCATGAGTAAATGAATCCAGGTGGTTGTCTGTGAGAGTAGCATAGCTCTCTTCATCACCCAGAGATGATCGAACACATGATGATAATGTCCTGTGTGAATGAAGCATTGATGAAGAGTCCAAGAATAATGAAATCGAGTTAACCAGTTACAGGACAAAGACGACTGCACAGTCTCTATTTTCAACACACCCAACTTCATCTTGTTCTGGATTAGCTCCAGTTGCTCAACATCCATGAGCTTTGTACCATCTTAATGGCTTCTGGTCACTTGGTTTTTTGTTTTTTCCATCTCGAGTCTTTTTCGTTGCTTTGAGTTCTTCTGAGTGTGAATATTATTTGAACATTGAATAAGATCAGCCTTGCAAGGGAAAAGCATGCATTTTCTGGCACTGTCAGTTCCTTAGGAACTTGGAGGAAAGCTCCTGACTTCCCATGAATAACTAGTGCCTTCAGTCTTGCCAGCTAGGGCATTTGTAGATGGCCTGTAGTTCCTGTAGGCACTCTGGTTTTCTCACTCTCCCCCCCAGCAAAGCCTACTATGAAAAATTGTATATTATTTGGCAAATAGAGGTGTTGCCAAGAAAGAGAATCACATCTGCCCAGGGATGGTGGATTGCTAGTTGCTTTTCCCTGCTAGTTTTTAAGTGGTATAGGATCAAGTGGTGGGTCGGAACCTAGTTCTGTGCTAGCAGTCTAGTAACGTGTATTTTGTATGTCATGACAGGAAGAATTAGCCCTTTGAGATTTCACATAAGGAATTTCTTCGGCTGACAGAACAGAATCTGTCTGAAGAAGCACAAGTTCTTGATGACTGTGCAAGAATCACTAGAGTTGTATTCCAGGATCCTAGTGGTTCCATCTTGCTGTGAGATACATGAACCTATGAACCTTCCAGAGAGCACAAGATTCCTCTCTACCATATGAAAAACTGCTGACTGTGGGAGAAACATCTTGCTCTTGCTGCTCTTTGATGTTTTCTAACAGCAGATTGGCTATAGCTGTCTGATAATGATGCATCATTTAATGAAAGAACAACCAGCTGTCTTCCATTGCTAGATTTAGTATAAAAATAAAATAAGCAGTAATAGGGTAGAACATAGGCCCCATGTCTCATACAGTAATGCTTCCTCTTTGCTTCAAGCTCTCTATAACTTACAATATGTCAGAAGACAGTGGAAAACCACTGAGGTGAACTTCGTAAGGTGCTTTTCCCTTCATGGAGTAGTGTCCCTTTTGTTTCACTGGTTTTGAGAGCTTGGGAACATAGCTGAACACAGTAGTTTGGAAGATATTCCCATATTAGTTGTCAGGACTCATTTGTCAAATACCTCTTTGCCCTTTCCTGTGATCACTAAGTTTGAGTCCCTTTGAAGCAGCCACAACTACTGAAACATGGGCTTCCAGGGCAAATGGAAACTTGGATGTACTGTTACATCATCCTCTTGCACTGTACATCTTGTCACAACATTTGCCCACAAAGGGAAAATGGAAACTTTATTTGACTTTTAGCTTGTTGAGGATTTGTTATAATATTATGAGACTCATTATTTTCCAGGAAGAAAAATACTCCTAAAGATATTTTATGAAATTTAACGCCAAGGGAATCTTCATGAGGAAAACAAATCTCATCCATTTCATTTTAAGAAGTCACAATGTAAGCTACAGTACCAAGGGACTAGTTTTAAAAATGGACTCTAACGGATGTTCATTAAATGGGCTGTATATAATGAACATAGGCTAGGGGTCAAGTTACTCCGATCAGAAGGCAGTGTCTTAGCCAGCTGACTTCCTGAATCTGAACAGGGAACAGTGGTTTTCTCTCTCTATGCACGTCTGTGTGAATGAATTGATTAATGTTTTGTGGCCTTTTGAGAGTCAGCATTAGATGAGAAGAGCTATTCTGCTGCTTCAACTCTGCCTGTCAGTCAGCACCTCTCTGGAGTTAAATGGGTTCTGCTGCAGGTTAGATGTCTAACTAAAATCTTCACAATTACTTGGAGTAAGGCAGAACTGTTCCTTAGAGCCAGATGCATTTCTCCAGCATCCTCTGAAACATCTGTGATTTTTCAGGATAGGCCAACGGACTGGGGTTTAGGAGAGTTTTCTCTAAATCTTCCACTGCCTGAATGTTTGGGATCTGAGGGCAAGCCTCTAGGGTTTCAATTTCTGCCTTTCAGTTATTTTGCCTGTTCTGGACCCTGATCCTGCAGATGCTTGGGCATATGCCCATGCCCCTCTGAGCAACAAATAAGACCAACCAGAATGGGGAAGGGAAATGCATGAATAAATATTTGCAGGATTGGAATCCATACTCTATGGTAGAAATACTGTCTGCTTGCATGGTAAGTAGCAGGGTGTGAATTGTTAATAAAAATATCCATTAAAGATTTTTTTTCACATGGTTTCCAATGAAGAAACTAGTCTAGACCACGTTAATTATTACAGCCATTCTCAGGTGTGTTTATTATTATTCCTTTGTATATTTTGAGTCACTATCAGCTTGTTTTTGCTTTCCTCACTACCCTAGTGATTGTTAATGGCTTAAAGAAAGTTACAGCAAACATTTAATATCCATGTGTAGCTTGTCTTAAAATTCATGTAAGATCTTCCAAGATCTAATCAGCATCATATTTAAGTGACTTTTAGGATATATCACAAGATCGTGATATCTTTTCCATACTGTTTAATGCTGTGTTCAGCTGACCATATAAGTCAGTGAGGAAATATTAAAAAAATTGTTGAGGGAGTAAATATTGGTTGAAGAGTTCAGTCTATAGTGATGCTTCATCTTTGAGATAACACTGACATTATAGGCTTTGGCAGAACTCTGATTTTTTTTTTTTTTTTTCAATAAGGAACATAAAGACAACAGACTTCAGTCAGTGGAAGATGCTACAGAATTATCCAACACACAAAATATACTTCATACTCCTGGTACCGTCAATTATTTCATCTTGCTATTTCTGCCACTTCTGAACAATGTTAAAATAGTCACCAAATATTTCACCACCTTCAAGATGGCTTTTCCAAAAGCTGGTTAAAAGCCTAGGGCAGACTTGTTTGTAGAATGTTGAAAATACAGGAGGAAAACATATGTGTCGTTTTTGACTTTAAAAAAAAAATCCATAAACCCCACAAAGCTCTATTGCTTTGTGTCGTCTTTCTAATACTATCCCATGCAGGGCCAAAGAGGGGTGGGTACCTGGAAGGAATGTGACCTCTCTCTTCTCCACCTTCCCTACACACATTCAGGGATAGAAATGTCAGTGTCCAAGCTTGTGTACACAGGGAACGTAGAAGAAAGCGGCACCTTTGAGGCTGAGCACCATGGAAAGGGTGGCAGTACATGATCATCAGCAAGAGACTTCTGAACTGCGTAGACCCTAAAAGATGCCTAGGTTACAGAAGAAGACTTGAGGCCAAGGGACAAGTTGAGGCTTCAGCAGCTGTTCCACCTTTAGCACAGTCTGATAGTGTCTCCCAAGGTTGTTTAAGAGTTCAGATGGCAAATGGGCATCTTCAAACTGATAAGCCAAGTGGAAATTAATTGGAGAGCATTTATCTAAAATGCGGTGCACGAAGCTCTCATCTAATGTAGACTTTTAATTGTCTACTACTATAAACTGTAATGTTAAACACAGTTTGTGCGTAAAACTTACTTCGTTATGAACATGATTAATGCAGAATGAATGACTATAAAGTTATTTGCTAGAGAATGTGCTCTGGTAGTTAGATTTTACTGTTGCTCTGTGCTGAAGTGAAGAATCTGCCTTTTTTTCCCAGCATGTTTTTTTTTATGGAACAGTCAGAGGTGACTCATGTTAAATGAGTGCACACAAAATAAATGCAGAAAAAATGTTCTTTTATACAGTTATTTAAATAATTCCTTTCAGCTTTAGTGACACCTGCAGTGTACAGTGAAACCTTTCTAGGCAAAGGTTGTTATAAATGTGATTGTTATGAATTATGCCAATTTAGCCACCAATTAACAACTTGAATAAATGATTACATTCATTATCAGGTGTGATGCAAAGCTAATTGAAGTCTGCGGGAGCTTTTCTATTGAGTTCTTGGAGCTTTGGATCAGGCCCATAAGTGTATAGCCAAATAACAATAATTTTTCTTTTTTTAGATAGCTGATTCTCTTGTGTTCTATCTAGGTTGGGGAAAAACATTGAACCTTTCTGCTTCTAACCTGTGTGACCCCATTAATAAAGAATGAACACTAGTTCTAAAATGCCTGATGAAAATGAGTTCCTGTCAAAAGCATTGTTGTTCTTTGCTTCCACATATGGCCGTGTGATATGCTGGAGCTTCAGAACATTCTCAGCCCATGGAAATACCAAATAATGTGTCTAAAATTGAAACATTTCTTTAGCCATCCCTATAATTAAAGAAGAGGAAGAAAGACAAGCGTAATGGGTTTTTATAAGTTGTCAAAAAAACCACTCCCTTCTTGCCAAGATTGATTTATGAAAACATTTCTAAGACTTTGAAATAAGCAGAAGGAAATAGTGATTATTTTTTTTTCTATTGGTTTTTTCATAGACTGCAGGTACTGTGTTGGCTAGATTTCAATAGGGTAATCACGATTTTCTTTACTGAAAAGTTCTCATTTTATTTGCATAAGGTTACTCAGTATATTTTCTGAGCTACCTTGTAATAGTGTCACTTGCTATTTGGAGGGATATATTAGTGCAACACTGTGTTTGTGTGTGTGTAAATAAACTCTGATCCTGGAGTAGTCTGACAGCCGAGAACAGTGAAAAGAAAGGAAATCACTAGTAATAAAAGCACAATTTCAAGTTACAAAAAAAGGTGAGAAAGCAAATAGGAAACTTCCTTTCAATGACAAGTGTGTAAAAATTAGAAGAATTACTAATATTCTTAAGATTGAAAATGAGAACAAAGGGATCTCCAAAGCAGGGTGGGTTTTTTGTTTTTTGTTTTTTTTTTATTGTGTGAAAAGTACTTAAAGTGAGTCATTGACTAGAAAATAAAACTATTCATATTAAAGAATTGCTTAATTAGAACTGTGATAGTTTCTGGTTTGGGGATTTTTTTTCCCCTCTTTTTTTTTATTTGCTGATACAGTTTGAGCCTGAAGCTAGGTGTTAATCCCAGGTGTCCGTGTGGCAGGCAATGTGAGGCAGGACTCGTATATTTGTCTGGTCAGTGTCAGTCACACGTCACCATGAGACTGGATGAGATCAAGGGAGATTGGCAGACCAGGCATGAAGTGCTGGAGTCTGCTTTGAGGGAGCCCTCAAGTGTGCTCTAAATCCGAAGGCATAATTGGGGTTCCCCTGAAATGACCAGCTGTAATCACCCAGAACTTTTTTCCTGGGTGCTCCTGTAGGCGATGAACGTGAAACAGGCCAAAACTGGCCTTTAATAGCAAGTCAGTGCGCCTCCTGAACTGTACTGCACAGAGCAAGCATTAGACTGAGACATGCATGAAATGTCTAAAAGTAGGTGAAAAAGGAAACTGCGTGGGCTCCACGTGTAGCATTTACTAATGCAAAGGTTTCGCCTAGTTCCTTTGATTTCTCTGAAGTTTAGTCAGTGGCACTACTGACATCTGGTAGTTGTTATAAAAATGTTGCCATGCTTAAAAGAAGTTAGGGTTAGGACAATAATGAAAAGCTGAATTTTTTGTCTCTGCTCATACTAGCTTTGTGTGGTGTGGTTCCTTTGACTGTGGCAGAATGACTCCTGATTTACAGCAGAGCTCAGGGAAAGAGAACGAGACATCTCTATGTAATGGCATGCTAAATAGCTCATGTCTCTCTTGCGGTGCTGGAAACTCTGAGAATTAATACGCTTTAAAGGAAATTAAATGAACACCTGGAATTACTCCTAAATTTAATTATTTTCTGTTTGGCTGTACCTGATTTGAGCTTTGAGGCAAAAGAAGAACCAAAAAGACACTTCTGAACACCTTCTGTCATTAAGAAAGTATATGTGATATTAAAAAAAAATATATGTATTCAAGCATTTCAGCCTTGATAAGACATGAGCGTGCAGACTTTTCATGTCCAAGGTTATTTGTGGTATTGTATTGAATAAGGTAGTGCTCATCTGCCAGCTGAATTACTTGTATTGTACAGCAGAGCCATGCAGGGTCAGCAACAGCACTGTACAAGTAGGAAGCATTCTGGTGAATCTCTTGTTCTTGGATCGGTTTACCTGCAAGGTCTGGAGGACATGAAATCTTTGATTGGTTCCTATGCTGCTTGCAAAGGTGAAATGTCCTTTTTTGGCACTGAATTATGAAAATGTTCTAGGCAGAAAAAGAAACAAGTAGATGAAAATCTGCCAGTCTCAATCTCCATAAAGCAAAATGTCCTATTGGAAGAAGGAAGAAAATATGGAAGAAGCTTCACTCCTCTTGCTTACTCGCTACATGGGCTAAGAGAGAGAAACCATGCATACAATTGTTGCTTTTTTTTTCTGAAAGAAGTGTTTTCTGATAAATTCAGCAGTCAGAAAGCAGGGCAACAGTGGGAGGAGGGACGAGACGTGTAGTGTATATCAAAGGAAAGCACCCTGCCAGCATGACATGAACTTCCTGTATGTCAGCAGGTACAAGGAGGTGCAGGAGTTGCCTTGTAGGAAACAGAAGAGGACATAGGCTAGGCATGCTGTATAGCTCAGAAAGATGTGTTTGACAAACATGGTGCCAACATCAAACAATGCTGCATGATGAAAAGCGGCGATTAAAGAGCAGTTAAGGAGAGAGTTGCCATGTGAAGCAGTGTGCTCTCCTGTACACTAGGCTGCTATGACAGATATTCAGTGGTTCAAATGTGGGACATCATATACATCACAGCACAGAATAACCAGTGCTAAAACATGCTGTGGGGAGCAGAAAGCATCTTTCTGCTGACTCTTTCATGATTTAGAAGGGCTTTGTGCTTCTCAAGTAATAAAACTCAGTATAGTCTTTAACTGTTAAGGTAGATTGTAACGGACAGTACCTAACTGCACTGTTCCAGTCTGGATAGTGGAGACAAGACCATCAGGTATCCTGAAATGAAAGCAGGGCGCTTTTTTCCAGTCACCCAGCTATGCTGCTGTACTGAAAGAAGTGTAGAAAAATAGTGTGCAAAGAACTACTGTCTTTTTATTTAATATAAAGCTGCCAGAGGGCTTTTTGCATTTTTGCTAAAAGATTTTCTTTAAATGTGTGCTGGGCGTATGCAGTTGGTGTTTTATACATGTATTCAGTGTGTGTGTGTGTGTGCGTTTGTTCCTGACTGGGCATTTTTGCTACAGCATTGGAGGGGGTGGCAGAATTCTACCAGCAAGCCTACTTTTAATTTATTATTTGACACTTCCCTCAAGTTGTTTCCAGTGGTTTAAAAAAAAAAAAAAAAAAGACACAAGTGTTTATATATTTGCCATCTCTGGTATTTCGGATCTTTGCTATTTTTAATCTACTCAGTCTAGTATGTAACCATTTGCATAACACATTTCATCATGCAAGAGTGAATTCAAATTAAGAGATCTACCCTTTCACATGCCAGGGTCTGGCTGAATCTGTGCAACTGGACTTCCTTCAGATGCTGGAGAGATAACGTGTTTTCTTTTGCTCTTTGCTTGTTTTCTCCCATCTGTTACAGTCATCTAGATATTTATATAGAGAAGGATTTATATAAAATAAAAATACAGAATTAAGTATATTGTTTGAAACAAACTTTCCCCCTCACCCTTTCTTCATTTTATTTAAGCTGAATTTTGGTTTTGAGACAGGAACCATTGTTTATTTGATGTGGGTTTTGGGTTTTAATATAAAGGCTCTTTGGTTCTTCAGGTGCTTTTGCAATAAACAATTTAAAAAAAACGCAGTTAATGATGACTTTTCTTCAACTTTTTCCCTACCATCCATAACTTTTATTTCAGGGAGTCCTCAATTCAGAGGTAGTGTTTTATATTTTGGTTTAATAGCCCTTCTGTGGATTTGGACAATTGATTTTTCAAATCCTTTAAATTTTTGGCATTTACCATGTCCTTTGTCAGGGAATTCTGCAGCTTGATCTATACTTTCTATGAAGAAAAACCTCAGTTTTGAACCCTATTGGGTTCCTGTCTCTTTGAATGCCCATGAGGGACTTGGAAGAAGCAATGAACAATCGTTTCATGCTTACTTATCTTCTTGTCATTCACGTTTTCATAGACCTTTATCGTGTCCTTTCTCACCTATATCTAAGGCTATTCCTCTGTTTATTCCTGGTATAGAAGCTCTTCTCTAGTTTTAATCATCCTTGCAGCACTCTTAAATCTTTTTCTCACTCTACTATATCATTTCTGAAAGTAACAGACCAGAAGTGTGTGTAGTATTCAAACTGTGAGTGCACAGTGTGTTTCTGTAGTGGTATGGTGATTATTTTCTGGGTTTTCTCTATTCTGTTTCTAGAAAATCTGAATGTTCAGTTTACTTTTCTGAGTATGGGAGAATGCTGAATGAAATGTTTTCCTTTGGATTTCAGAGGACTATGAAAATTAATGATAGTATCCTCTCTCTCTGCAGCTGCTGATGGAATGGTGTGTAATGAGTTATGCTCAAGTGATGGCTGTTGGGGGCCAGGGCCAGACCAGTGTCTCTCCTGCAAGCGCTTCATCAGGGGAAGGACCTGCATTGACTCTTGTAACCTGTATGATGGGTAAGATATTTCCCTTGCACTTTTCCCTAAAGTTGCTGACCACATTGTTCAGAACTTTAATGAGTAATTATTTTGGTTTTACATTAATCAATATCTGGTTCCATTGCCAATATTACTGATTTTGAGTGAATAATTTGATATTGTGGGATAAGTTTTAAGTATTTCCAAATCTGAACTTGTGTAGAAGAATGCTTTACCTAGTATTCTGCTGACTAAAATTTTCATGCAATGTCAAAAGTTTGTTGCACCTTTTGCATTCCTGATGATGTGAACAATTTGATTTAACTGAAGACTAAAAACCCCACCATTTAGCCCTACTTGAATATTGACACCCATATTCAGAAACACATACAATTACGTTCTTTCAGATTAGTTAGATTTAGGTATGTGATAAAGAATAAGGACCTCAAAGTAGGAAAACTCTCTTTTTTTTTTCCTCATAATATACTATGTATGTTTACACGCAAATATACGTAATACAACCAACATGAGTTCTTCCTCCCTTTTCTTCTCCTACTTATGCATATGCATCATCTTTCTGGAGGAGTACCTACGTACGGCACAGCCAAGGTGGCTGAATCTGGCTTATGACAGAAAAATAGAACTGAACTGCTTATATTAGCTGCAACAGAAGAAATTCATAATTAGGCTGTGGAGGGAAGCAGGTGGAATTTCACTTCCTGTATAACAGCATAGCAAGGTCCTTGGCATGTCTTTTAAAGTCAAGATAAAAAAACTTAGATTATTTTAATTATCTTTTTCAACTCAAACTGCTAATGAAAATAAGATCACTGTATGTTTCTTTCTCTTTCTTTTCCTCCCTTTGATGCCAACTCATGTAACTGTTATGGAAAGGGTATTGAACGAACTCCCATATATATGTGAAAATATTCTAAACTCTTCTATCTGGACAATGCATGCAAAAACAATCTTGTCAGAGTACAGTTTTATATGCTTAAAAGCCTGCCTCCTCCCCCCCCGCCCAAAAAAAAAAAAAAAGGGGGAAAAGAAGGGTTGCAGACCACAGTTGTGTTCTCATATGCACCGGAATATACTGGACCCCATTTGGTGGCTGGTGTCGCCATGAAGCCTGTCGCAGCAAGATCAGGAGGAGGCTGTCATGACCAGCCCTCAAATCAGGATGTTCTGATCTGTATTGATTAGTGAATGGTATTTACACTTTCCACAGGCTCAGTTCTTTCCTAAATATGTGAAGTGATCTGTGACCTGGGCTTGGGGAGAAGTATTTCGTTCGTTTGTTTGAGAGCTCTGCACATTCATCTCGCAGGGTAGCAATGGTACTTCAGGGTAGGGTCAGATGTATTTGCCTTCTCTTTTAGTCCTCAACAGGAAAGCTCTTATCTCCAAAGCCAGAGAAGGGTGAACACACTGGCCATGGTCAAGTGAGGTTTTCCTCATCTGTGTTGTTGCAATAGATCCTAATGGCTGTAGAGGAGCAGAGGAAGAACATGGATAAACTAAGCATGGAGACCTTCACCTTTATCTGAATATTACTAGAGCCCAATAACATGAGTGTGCAGCACATCTTTAACTGTTTAATGCAAATATTTTCACTGGTTAATGCAACAAGACGGGATCCATCTGCAAAGCTTCGGTGTCCAGTCTGAGCTAGTTACAAGGTTCTCTGTGGTTAGTGGGAGAGAAGTGACCTGTTCAGGTGTTAATTCATCTCAGCCTAGAAGAAGGTGGGATGAATTGTGTTGAGAAGGTGCTGGAGGGTTTTTTGTGAGTGGCAACTAGAAGCTGAAATGACACATCTGGTGTTTGAAGGAAGAAATCTTACCTACTATCGCTAATTTCCCCCCCCCCCTTGTTCGTGCTTAATAAAAAAAATAAGTCACTTGGGTGATAGTTTCTTCTGGATACATGAAATAAATGAGCAAAAGGATTTGTTTTGACATTTTATAGTTTCACACCTCAGTCTAGAATTGTTGATGAAAAAGTTATGAGCCTTTTGGAGAATGGGCTTTAAAACAGGAGTGTGCACAGAGACTTAACTAAAACAACAAGAACAGCACTGTGATCGATCCTCTTTCTAATCCTTTCCTAACTGATTGTGATGTCTCACATGTAAAAAGTGGCTTCCTGAATCTGAGCCACGAGGGACAATTCCTTAGATAAAAATCGAGAAATGAGCTGCTTTGTCCTGTTAATGAGGTCCTTATTTCTTAAGGAAAGAGGAGAAAAAACACTCTAGTTTTGTACTGGTAAACAAGATGTCTGCTGCTTCACCTGCCTATGAATGAGGTTGCTGATGGGGCCTGGTTTTCAGCTGGTGTAAAGCAGCATAATGTCGTTAACAGAAGTGATCTCAGCTGGCACAGTCTGCTGACCTTAGTGAAGCTGAAATTATTTCCACCAGGTGAAGAATCAGCCATTTTATCTCAGTTTCAGTCTCACTTTTGCTTTCTACTAACGTGCCTACAAAATATTTTCCTAGGGAATTTCGAGAATTTGCAAATGGTTCTGTCTGCGTAGAGTGTGATCCCCAGTGTGAAAAGATGGAAGAAAACATGATCACGTGCTATGGGCCGGTAAGAACAAAATTCGGTGTATTATGGGCTAGCTCGTTAAAGTGTGCTAAAGCACAGGCATTTTCTGCTTATAGAATTTAGAGTGGCTGTTGACAATTAATGTTAACAAAAACAGAAAATATGCATATTCTGCATGTAGGGAAAGATTTCTGCTTGTGTTAAATTGGTGCTGGGAATAAACTTCTTTGGATCAGCTTCCTTAAGAAAGTGGTTTAAAAAGTAGTGTCCTTTTCTTTCCTGAGTTGTCTTAATGCCTTAGTGGTACAGATGCACAAAGTTTTTAAATGACAGATAGCATTCAATTGCAATTTGAGTGCCCTCTTTTATCACTGATTCAATTTTTTATACTCAGTTCTGTCCTGTTCTACTACAACTTCAGTTACTTCCCCCCCCCCCAAAAAAAAAGTAAGAATTTGTCTCAATCTCTCAGTGAGCTTGAACAATATGTTGTTTGGGTTTATTTACTTAGGTTAGCCTTTTAAGTTGTTCTGATACAGATTTTTTTTTCATGCATCCTAAATGAGTGTTGACTGCAGCTGTCACCTTTATAATGGCCAGTGAGTCTTCTTTCAAAGATTATTGCTCTTTTGGTCTTTTGTATATTGCCAAGATTAAAAGTCACAAGTATCCTGGGTAATGAGGAATTGTATTTTAGGCTCTTCATCATTCAGAAAATTTAACCCGTAACTTATTTCCTTATTTCTGTGACTTACCTATGGAATGGAAAAAAAAGGCATTACACTGACAATCATTCTTATCACCATTTTTGTTGGAATACTGTGTTTTATGCAACACACCCATAAAGCAAGAACCTAATGTTTCAAGTGTTCATCCCATGAGGGAGATTTGGATTTGTACCAGGGCTCATGGATGTAAAATCCTAGGCCAGTGCCCAACCTGAACACCAGATTTGGATATCCACTGGCTTATCATCACAACTTTAAAATTCTACTTTTACATTGTCCAGGAGCCTTGGTTTATAGTTCTTAACAGTCTAGTCTACATATGTATTAAGAAGAAGTAGACCTTGTAGTTCTTCAGTATTGTTGTGACCAGATGCCGTAGGGAGAACACAGTGTGGAAAATAATTCTGGAGTGCAGAGGCAGGGGATCCCACTGAAAGGCCATTGCACTTGCTTTTCAAATATGGTTCATTATTGAACAGTGTTGCAGGAAATTTCTCAGGTGGACATGAAGTCCTTTGTGTTAAGTACACCAATAATATTGAGAAACCTGTTTAGAAGCTGGAATTTAGTCTTACGCTCTACAGAATAAGTTTATGGCCAAATGCACCAGGATTTACATGTGTGCTGCTCTAACAGAGACTGGAACCATGCCGCTAACTCACTGTTTGTTGGGAAAGAAATGCTACTACAGTTATTGCTGAGTGTGCTGTCATGTTAGGACCTGCAATTCTAGTGCAGCAGGAAAAGACAGAGTAACTTGAATGAACTGCATTTCTTTCTTCCATGCTCTCCAGGGACCTGACCACTGCACAAAGTGTTTCCATTTTAAGGATGGTCCAAACTGTGTGGAAAAATGTCCTGATGGCTTACAGGGGGCCAACAGCTTCATTTTCAAATACGCTGATGAGGATCGTGAGTGCCATCCGTGTCATCCAAACTGCACCCAAGGGTAAGTGCAAATTCTGTGAAGTGAGCCATCCTATTTACTGTCAATAGCACAACATGTTTTAGATGCAGTTTGGCTTGGTAAAGCACTTGTCTCACTCTTGAAAACCAAGTGTGTGCAGCAGTAATGTAACCTTTGATTTCCAGGTCTCTCATGACATTCAAGGTCCAGTCATGAATGTCCAGCAGCTTATCAGAACAAAAGAATACACCCCTTTTGAAAACTGTAGAGAACAACTTTTCGCAGCAATGCTTTTAGCTTTCCTTCTAGCTAGCACAGTTTTGTAGCAAATGCTGCCATTGATGCTTACGTAAGTGTAGGCCTGTGCAATGACTTTATTTTTAGTATTTACTTGTTGACAGAATTTTCATCTCTGCTCCTTGGTATTGACAAACTAACCTGGCAGCACTACTATGAGATGAAAGTGTTACTGCCCTCTTTTTCCTATGGGAACTGATGCAAAGGGTTTGTCTGCAATCAGACTCCGTACAGGAGTCTTGAGTCTGAGCATCAATTTCTCAAGTCCTGTCTAAGTGCCCAGAATCACTTGTTACATTTGGAAATATACAGCAAATATATCTGAGCCAGAATTAAGAATCTTTGCAATAAAATACTAGTAGTCGCATACACAACTATTGTTTTGTGTGTGCCATGTAAGTTATAAATGTCTTTCAATGAGACAGTTGGTGGTGTCCAGCATACAACAAAGAAACAGAGAGGCAGCCAGGGGAAAAAAGAGAAAACTTCAACCAGTGAAATAATCTTCAACAAGAGGCTTTTATTGTTTAGCAGCTAAAATTAAACCAGTAAATTATTCAATGTAATCTTGATGTCAACAGCTGTTGCCATTCAAAAATGAGACCTTTTCCTGGTTTTGCAAATCTAATTACAATAGAGCCATTAGGGAAATGAAAGTGAGATCGCAAAGACACAGCCAGGATCTGTTACAGATTTGTCTTCCCCTCAGACCTTTTAAATCAGTTACGCAATAAGAAAAATGCTGCTACTGTGGAAGAGTGTAAGAAGAAACAATATGAAAAGATGAGCTCGCTGCAGGAGCTCTGGTCCTGGCTTTAATAGATGGTGGAAGTGCCAATTCTGATCGAATCTGACAAGCCCAGCTATGGATGACAGATTTACTGTCTGCCCAGCATAAGAAGTGCCTTGCAGCTCTGCTGGCCTCTCAGAAGACCAGGATGTGACACTTCTTCCCATTCCCTCCTCTTTTTTGGGGAGGTCTAACTGATCTAACTATTACTAGTCTTCGTGGCACAGCTGTCTTTCTGCTAGACCAGGAAGGGAGCAGAATGTTTTCCATGCCCTTCCACTTCATATGCATCAGTATTTTGCAAGTGGTTGTTTGTTTTATTCTCCCTGGATAGAACAGGATCAAGAAGGGAGGCTTTTATGCCTCATGATGAAAATCTGACATTCTATTTCATAAACAAATATGAAGAGCATTAGGCAGTTGTAACTGAACTTGCCGGTACTCGTTGGCAACCTTTGGTGACACAGGGTTCCTTTATGCTGAGTTATGTTGTCATTTAATCCTTGAACATTCAGTTTTCCCTTCATTTTATTTTCTGCAGCTGATGAGGTGAAAGAATGTGTCATTTAGCATCATGTGCCAATCCCCAGAGAAATGATGAACTACCACTAGTAAAAGGGCCAAAGGTCTCACCCAGGTGACATATGCAAAGGTGTGGTTATCTCCCAGATGAGGAGCTATCCCTTTGCCATGAGTCAAATACTATTCCTCATAGAAATCCTAATCCTCTTATTAAAGAGTTAATGTGTCTATTCTTAGGTGTTTTGTTACCCTTCATAAAAACAACACCCCACCACCCCCCAAATCTGGGTAAGCATGGGTATTCTTTCCTAGTGTTCCTAAAGTCTTTCTGGCATATGTTAATGAAACTGTTAATGACTGCCCCAGATGTTTGGGGTTTATGGGTTGTCCATCTTCTTGCCAACGTTGTCAGGGGCTGAATATGCCCACAGAGAGAAAGGAAATGAGTTACTTTTTCTCCTTTTCTTCTTCAATGCTGAATTCTCTAGTTTCATACCCTTCCTTTAGGAATTAATATTTAAATTCCCCTCAATCAGGATTCTTCAGTGAAATAAGTTGTGGAGGGAACATATCTTGATATTTGGCTCACGACTGAATGGTACAGAGAAACCGTAATTCTACTTCATCTAGCATGTCTGTTCTCCTCTCTGTCAGATCAATTGCTGGAATAAAACCGATGCCCTCGCAGTACAGCTTGGATACTCATCAAAAAGTGTTGAGCTGCTGCAGAGCAGTGCTCCCAGTGTGGTATTATCTCATTCCTGCACTGCTGCTCTCTTTGTATCAGGGTGCTTGCTAAAAAGGATTGCTAGTTCTCATACATTGTTTCTAGTCGTCCCTGCCTGTTGCTGTCAGCAAAAAAAGATAGCTGTCCCACCTCTGTGTTTCCTGTGAGCGTTCTGCCACTATTCCGTTATGGCACTTGCAGATGATTGCTTTACACCCTGGAGCGTGAGATTTGATAACACCATTCTCCTCCCTTATTCAGGTATAATGACTGCTTCTGTTAATAGGTGTGTAATTATCCAGCCCTGTTAATGATCTTACATTGACTAAGAGAACTATCAAGGAGTGACTTCCTTGGATGCAACAACTGTGCTCTTGGCCTTGCATGCCTATGATAAACATCAGCTACTTGAAGCCAGTTTGGAGCAGATATGAGGCACGTGGGACAGCTATTCCATTTAACTGAAGAGAGTCAGAAAGCATTTGGCACCTCTTCTTGCAGAGCTAGCCAAAATGGAATGCTTTCACGGAAATAAAATACTAATTATATAATAGCACTTGACAGTCTGCTTCCTTGCAGGGCAAGACACAAATGGGAGATCTCGCTGGACACCTCCCCTCATCATAGAAAGGCATTTTCTCACACAGCTTTTTGAAGGAAGTGTATTACTCTTCACCAAAACTTTACTTTCCTTCTAAGCCAAGACCAGAGAAGTCATGGGAGCCTTATCAACATGTGTGTGGTCCAGAAGGAATTTGAAGGCAGAACTGTCTTGCCTCTAAAGCTTAGGCATATTTTTAGGAAGGCATTATGAATTCCAGATGAAACAATATTGCAAATTCAATGGCAACAAACTCTGAATAAGAAACTGTTACTACTTTTTTGATGCAAAATTTCCTCCTACTGCCTGCCCCAGTTCAACTTTCTTACTATCAGCATCAGTATGCACTTCCTGTTAGCTAAGTAACCCCCTGGTTTTGAGTTGTCTGGCTTTATCCATAGCAATAGTTGGATGACCAGGTCATTGCCACAACTAGGGTTTTCTCCTGTCCAGAGTTAATCCATTTATGCCATTGTGTAATCAGTTTTGTTTGTTTCCAGTAACAAAGATTTTTGAGAATTCATCTGAGTGGAAATGGCTTCACTACTCCACACCTGTGAACAGTTAAGACCCCGCCTTTCAATCTTAAGGAAAATTGATGAAAGAGTATTTGTGACAGAGGGGAAAAAGGATTGTTTCAGGAAAAAAACAGTTGTTACTCCAATTTTCAAAACTGTTTTAACTCATCATTTGCTTTCAGAGGATGATTATCTGCAAAGCTAGGATGAGCTCCAAGTGTAGTTTTCTGTATAAGCTGTATTGGACTGTTGTAGGGTACTGAATGTATCATTAATAAATTGGCATGTATCAGTTAACCAGCTCATTTTACAGAGCGAACTTGAAAACGAAAGTATCACCCAGACTCCCATGCAGAAGAAGGAACCCTGGGCGTGAATGGAGTACCAGTGTGATGTATGATTATGTCATGCTTGTATTTATATGTGTCAAAAAGCCTGAAACCAAGGAAGTTACTTCCAGAGGAAAAATAACTGATGACCTGGTGATGCAAAATAGCTTATTAATAGGTATTGCCATTACTTACACAGTATTGTACTTTGCTGCATGTAATCAGGACAGCCAGTCAGAGAGTAGGAAACTGTTGAACATGACTAAGAGTAATGGAAACTGCACCTGGACAGAGTTTTCTGTTTGGGGCTGGGAAATCCACTGAAGAAGATTACAGGTTTAAATAAAAATCAATGATATTTCAGCTTGGAGTAGGTGACATCCAGACAGCTCTCTTGGATTCAAGTCCTTTTCTCCAAAAGTCTGAGAGTAAATGTACAGATGTGAAATGCCTCCAAGACAATAGGCTCTTTATGTTAGTGTGCCAGTTATCTGAACTAGTAATGGGCTCTCAGACCTCTAATTTGAAGAGGGCCTTCTTTTTATTTATAGCAAGAGTCTGAGCTCAGCTTCTCTTGACATGCTAGGAAATGGAAGATCTGAACAACTTTTTTTCAGCCTCCTTCATTATCGAACTGTTTTTCTGCAAATTGCTGAGAATGCCATGAAAGGAAGAAATGCTGGATATGTTTGAGACTGGATAGAATTCAGATGGTCCTGAATGCTGAAGTCCTGAAGCCCAGGAAAGCTGAAATTTCAAAAAACACCCGTCAGGAGTTCTCTCTATTAAGTTTTTGAATTGCGTTTAAATCTACCCCTTCTGTTTATGCATTATCTGGCCACCTGGGTATTTAATTAATCCTTTTTATGTCTGCACGTTTGCTGAAGGAAACCATTATTGAGGAAATCCTTACAAATTGTGTTTGCATGTTACAGTTCTTATGTAAAAATAAAAATTCAAATAAACTAACCAGAGGTAAGGTTCACTATCATTCTGCTCTCCCTGATGGGCAGGTAAGGGGAAATTGAATTCACTGAATTTATTTCATAATGGCAGACTGATAGCTAATTTAAATGCAGGAAAAGCTGATGAGTGGCAAGTGATGGTGAAGTGGAAAGAAGATCTCATGGGAACATATTTGAACTCTTTCAGATTTTTGACATGCATATCCCTCTATCAAAGCCTAACTGAAAGCAGGAGACTTTAAAGAGTGTTGGGGATCATACCTTAAATTTAAAATGCCTTAACAGAAGTGAGTTTTCAGTCTACTGATGTGTCAGATCACCTGCTCCTGTAGTAGATGTGCAGCCAAAGAGCCTGTTATTAAAATGGTTCTGAGATCTTGTTAAAGAGTTGAAATGAGTGGTTTGGTTTCCTTAAAATGCTGAGAGCTAGATACTCCTCATGGTTACAGAGGGATTAGCTGGGCATTCAGCGCTAAAGGGTGTCAGGTTGTCTTAACCCCTAAAAGCTTGACTTCACGTATGTCTCTGAGAATCCTGACTGCTGTGAAAGTGTGTAATTGATTTGCTACTTGAATGCAGAGAACCTAGGACACCACTTCACCTACTGCTCTTCATGAGGACAAGGAAAATCCACGCATATCCATGTTTTGCAAACAGACTCTTTCCCCATGGTTGTGCTTTAGTGCTGCTGCATAAAGTGATTCTCTGTATTTCCATTGCCTTTGGTGAGCACCTCCTGATTTTGCAGGTGGAGGACTTTTGGCACCATCTAAGGAAAGCAGAATAAAATGGCTGAACCAGCAGACAACATTTTGCTCTGGTTTTTGTTGTTGGAAGTTCATCCTTGAGCTTCACTGATAAAAGTATAGTCAGCTTCCAAAATATTTCTGCAGTTGCCCTAGCTAGGAACTTAGAGCAGACTGAACAATTGCATCAATTACAGAAGGAAAAAGTTTTGCATTGTGCTTCTGGAGGTCTCGTCTTGCAAATGAACAGCTTTTGTGCAGTAATCACTGGTTTGATGATTCAGACAACAGCCAGAAAAAGCAATTCTATTGTCAGGACTCCCAGGTGTGCAGGTGAAACCTGCCTTAGGTGTTCTTTGAGCCAAGATATGTCCAACCTTGGAGTGCTGTTTATGTTGCTATTATTGTTCCCATTGCAAGCTTGTTTTTGTCACAAGCTATAATTTTGTGATGACTTGGGTCTCTCTTGAGAATTATAATTGAGAATGTGGCACAAAGAGGGGATTCCTGCGTCTTGGATCTGTAAATAACAGATTTTTCTCTTTCTCTTCCTATTTTCAATTTGGATTTGCTGCAGGTGCATAGGGCCACGTATTGAGGACTGCATCGGCCTGATGGATAGGTACTTGCCGAGTGATCGTTCCCTGTGTGTCTTCCATCCTCCACGTGTGGACAAGGGCGCATGTGTGTGCATGTCCTTGTGAATGGCAAATGACATCTTTTGTTCTGTAATTGCCTGCAGGTGTAGAGGTCCCACTAGTCATGACTGCATTTACTATCCATGGACACGACAGTCCACTTTACCACAACACGCTAGGTAACATCGACCATTTTTCCATTTTTGTACACAAGGTCCTTCCCTGGTTGCCATAGGAATGTTATAGTATCCAGTTTGTTCAGAAATGCAAACTATGGGGAGAATATAATTTGTCCTTAAGTAAGATATGGCTCTGAACATCCAAATTTACTTTTTCCATTTGAAAGCCAATTAAATATCTTACTTGTTTAGGCTGATTAGAAGATGCCTTTTTTTTTTATTTCTAGGTTAAATCAATAAGGGCTCAATTCTGAAATTTTCTGTAGAAATGCATGTTTCTTGGTGAAATTTTACTAGAAGTAAACATGGTGAAAACTCTGGTTTAATTGGAATTTAGTTTTTTCCCCTTTGTTGGGTTTTTTGTTAAAGACAGAGCCTAAAAGTAAATGAAGCTTTTTCTTCCATACATCATCTCTGTGGAAAAAAGTAAATGTTTCAGCAAAACCAAATTTCTTCCTTAATTCACATAACACTATTATTTGATTTTTTTTTTATTTTCTGTTTAAAAAATAAAATAATCGTAACCTTGCAGCAATTTTATTTTTCAGTAATGATGATCAAAACAAATTAATGCAGGAAGACTCCCAAAACATTCTGGTTATACGCTGCGTTCTTTTTCATGAAAGCCCTTAATTACCATTGAGTTTGTTTATTTTTAAATTCAAACTGGTTAGTATGACTTCCAGGCTTTGGGATTACTGTCATGAGCTAAGACTGGATGAAAAATATATCATTTCAATCAACTTCCCCTCATTAAGGATTTTACTTTGTTTTTTTTTCTTGTCTTTAGAACAAGATTTTAAGGTTGCCTTTCCTTCCTAGTTGTGTACCGAATGTGAATATTCCTATTTCTAGCTGTTGAGAGAGAACATGTTTAGACTTGAAAAAGAATAATCTATAAATGCTATCAAATAGTATACTTGTTTAATTCAATAAATATCAGTCCTGACTTAATTCATGGACCAATGAATAAGCAAAGGCAAAAGACTGAGTTTTTCAATATTTCAATATTTCAATTTTTTTTTTTTAATCTTTCTGAGCTGGGGTATCCAGTTTAAGATATTTCGGGGGGGGACTCATTTTCAGGTGTACTCATCCAAACTGAGTTGCCCAAAACAAGCAGTTTTAAAGGTCTCCATTTTGTCAACTTTACTTAAAGCACAAATACAGAAAATGTATTATTATTTGCATGAGTTTCAGGGGCTTACCAAACAACAGAGCATGAAGGCCATGCTGAAGTTCTTTGCTTTAGTAACCGATTTTAAAATAACATGTATTTCATCAATTGGATTTTTAGTCAGTTTTTGAGGGAACATTAAGAACTTTATACTAGAAAGACAATTTGTTTGCTGTAGTGTAGCTCTCTTACAGTGTTAAAAGCTGCTCACTCTAGCTTCCTCTGTTAGCCTAAAAGCCAGTCAGACCTAGTTCACTGTTTAATTCAAGTGGTATAACTCCAAAACGTACCTTTGCATTTAAAATGTTCAGGTAGTAGTAAAGTCTCTGGAGGTACTGCCAAATACCCACCAAATTTGATGGTAAGACTCCTGTTAATCACAGTGGATGTTAGTTTGGACCCTGTATTTAAAAGTGGAATTAAAGGAGTGGAAACTTGAACGTGACACAATGCTAAAGAAAGTGTTGTCTAGTAAGGTGCCAGGCTTAAGCCATGTGCTAACAGGCAATGCTTATTTTCGTTTTTTATGTTGTGTAAATCGTAGATTTTGTCTCCTTGAATTTACTGTCAAGGTGGTAAAGCAAAGTATCAAAGGGAGTGGAAATTAAAGCAATTGTTTTGCTCTGCTCAAGTGAATAATTTCCTGCTCCATTCAGTCTGAGGGAGAAGACCCTCAAATGTTTCCTTTTGATCTGATGGATTTTTTTTTGTTGTTGTTCCAACTGTGCTGAATTTATTTTAGTAAAATTACTGCACTGTGTTTAAATGTCAGTATGTATGTATTCTCTCACTTTCAAGCCAAAGAAGGAAATTCATACCTTTATATTTATTAGGTGAGTGCAATTGTGCCTTTTTTTTTTTTTTTGTGAAAATGGTTTATCTTGTTTGGGCTAAAAATGGGCAAAACTGCACTGGCAAAAGTGATACTTTTTATTATGGTAGGGGTGTAAATTAAAAATGGATGTGTTTCACTTTAGATAGAAGCTTCTTCATGTCCCTTTAACAATTGTGTGCCCTCCCTAGACCTACAGACCTTAAAATAATTAATAATCAGTTTTACCCTTATCCATTGACTTGAATTTCTTCCATTGATGTGCATTAGCAGTGAGTTGAAGGGCAGGGTTCTCTGCTGTTCAGGCAGCTGAAAGTGAGAGCAGGGCTCTACCCACAAACAATGAGATATTTCTCATCTTCACCTATTTCCATTTTCATATCAGTGTTGCTTTTCTTTCCAGTTTTGCAGTTTGCAAATTGGTTTTGCCGTGATCCATTGACTTGAAGGCTTTTGTAAGCATCTGGTAGAATAGCAAAGGAATTCTTACTGTCGTGTTTAATAAAGATGAATCAGATGTGCATCACATGGCCTGTTTTCCAGATGACCGGTGAAACTTCAGTTTTTCTGTTTATGTTTGGTTCCTTATATTCTGTGGAAAAAAAGTCCTTACTTTTGTCATTGAATGTCTTTCTGCATAGGTGTTTGGTGTTTTTAAAACCTTTAGCTTCAATAGAGTGCTGTCCAAAAGGATGCAAGAAACCCTTTTCCCGTTTCCAGCTCAGTGCCACGTTTAAGGGTTATTTTAGCCCTTTTCCTCTAGACTACTTTATAGATTTTTCAAATGACTGTTACGTTACTTGCTGGATCTCATGTGCCTTTTTTCCCTGTGAGGACCCACATTTATCTTTGATGTGTTCAATTTATACTCACAAAGGCTTTCACTGTATTCTTAACTGCCAGGAAAAGTTCAAACTCTAAAGGAGTTAGAAGTCACGGGAGAAATGAGTGCCTCTTCTGCTTGTGGTTAGTTGCAAATTCTGGTTATTGTCATTATAGCTCTTGATTTACTGTAGTTGAAATCATATGGCAGGGAAAGCCTTTCCTCACATTTGTGATATAATCTGTCTGTATTTATAATTCATAGCATCCCTATCACAATGTTGTCTTATTGTAATTTGTGTGATTCACTGAGTCAGTTTGCTGAGCAGGTTTTTTGGCTGACCTCTTTGGGCTGCTCAGGTGACAGAGAGGCCTGAAGGCATGGGACAGGCCTTGCTAGCAGAGAATTCCCCATGCAAGGTGGAGTCCTTAGCTGGCAGGTAACTAACACCACTGCTTCGTTGTCTTCCTTTCTGTCTCCTTCCTTCGCTGCCATGCTGAGAATCTCAGCCCAGGGAACAGAGAGGAGACAAGAGCCTTGTGTCCCAGCTTTTCTCAGCCACTCGTAGCTCTTCCTGTTGTTCTCTGCCTTGTAGGGGTGGGGGGAGTAGGTACTAGGTTATTACTGTAAGGCTTCAGTTTGGGTTCCCCCTTCTATATCAACCTTTCCTAGAAATCACCAAAGCAAAGATGGAAAGTGGATGGAGGCTGGAATTTCCCAGGGTGCCCAAAGGAGTTAGCTGTCCTCCTCTCCCACCCCTTACAGGAATGACACTCCTCCTTTCAATACCTTCTGACAATTGTAGTCGGTGGTTTCTTTGAGTGGAATAACATACTTGTTAGCTCTGGAACAAAGAGCAAAAGGAAAAGTATGCCTGCTTCAAAGATTTGGATAACCATTGCCTAAAAGGAAGACTGAAAAACTGTAAAAATAATACTCTGACGTCCATTAAGAAAATTACTCTAGGCAGTCACATAAGGCTGGTTCTGCTACACTCCCCTGCTCCCAAGTCCACCAGAAAAGTTTGGCTAACTCAGCTGTTGAAGCTAGGCTGTGAACAAAGTTTTTACTTAAAGTATGAATTTTAAATGTTTTCATCCTTCCTATGATTCATTCAACTTAATACTAAGAGAGGAGAGATCATCAAAGGAGGAGTGAAGTTTCTGTTTTCCAGTGCACGAGAGACTGCAAATCTGAAGATGTGATCAGAAGCATGTGGTGGATATGATAGGAAAGGAATATCACCTTGATGTTATTGGTCTGAGTAAGCTGATGTCTCTATTTATGCCCTAAGAAAATTTTATTTATATTTCCCTTTTAACTAACAGAAACTAATTAGCCAGGCCCACCGTTGTCAAGTGGTTACTTAAAATGATGTGTAGATGTTAACTCAAATTACAATCATAATGCTAGCTTTATATCAACAAAGGACGTCCTCTCAACAAATCATCACTTCCTAAACAAAAAAGCTGTTTTTATGTACTGCGTGTATGTACAAGAGCTAATTAGCAGTAAACCCTATGTAATGCAGGCAAATCCTTTCATAGCTGTTTTGTACCCCTGCACAGTATGACTTCAATAGAATTTCACAGCAGCTCTGAGTAGATGATGGGGAAGGGAAACCACCTCTAATAAACTGATGTTCATTGCTTTTATGGCACTCTATTCCATTGCTTGGAGGAAAGCATTCCATATGCTCTATCTTTTTATAGAATAATTATATAGTCATTCTGGAGGGGAAGAGGAAGAGACTCTATAAAATAAGAGGAAAAACAGGATCTGTGAGTACAAACTAAGCTACGTTACTTGATCGGTAAAAGATGCTACTCTTGAGAGACTTTTAATATGGAGCTTTCTGATGCTGTATCAGAGCAGTTGAATAAACAGATTTATTTTTATTTTTTAAGAATCAAGTCTAGAAAAACAGGCAGTTTCTTGTCCTGCCTCTGTGGATTGGTTTAGGATAGACTGATAGAGAAATCTGTGTTCTGTGTGAGAACTTGCTGCTGCTGAACTGGTTCTCAAACAGACCTTTGCTGTAGGCACTTTTATTTTCACAATGACATTTCACTGCCTGGAGCTTTAGGAGGAATACATTCTAAGTACCCCTGTGACATGAATGAAAGTCACTGCAGTGACGTCTTGAGCTTCTCCACTTTTTACCACTCCCACTTAGTAAGACTGGTCTACTTAGGAAAGGGGCTAGGGAGGTTTTCCTTCTTTTCTGCTGTACAGATCTGACCACAGATAAAAAAGCTCTTATTGTATTAAAACTTCTGTTCTATAACATGTTGAGAAAGATTTCTCTGGGGTCTCTGGGGAGTTCTAGTTCGTCTGCTTTACTCAGCAGGGTTGACTGGTGTGGTCTCAGAGGATGGAAGGATTTGGTAGGATCTGCTACTATAGAGAGAAATAAACTGTTAAGGTTGGCAGAGTGAAGGAACTAGAAGCAGTTGTCGTGCAAGTGCTTTTTAAAATCCATTCTGTGGCTCTAGTAGTTTGAGGTTCCTGTTGAGAGTGCACAGGATAGAATAAGACCAGAAATCCGATGTTTCTAGTAGTTTGTTATACAAAGAGTGGAATATGAGCAAAATGCTCTTGCAGTATATTGAGGCTGTTGATACTCATAGACCAAGTTTCTCAGCAGCTGTGCTCCTTTGATGGGCTTGGGTAATATTCATGATTGTGCAATGGTGCACACCAAACAGAGAAATGCCATAGTGAGGTTATAGAAGCTGGCTTAGCATGTGTCCTTGTGGATAAGTGTGGCAGTCCTTATCGTCTCATTTGGTGTTGTCCCAGCCCTTGTGCCGCTTTCAGCTGCTGAGCTTTGCAGCACCCAGTCTTACAAAGCAAGCAGGCAGGTTTCTTGCAGAAATGTGCAGGGACTTATATTTGGTCTGCTTAGCACAAATTTGTAGTACCTCTGTTATCCCTGAACTTCATGCCAAGTGTTCATTAAGTCCTACCCCTCTGTGGCTTGAGCACAAGGTCCAGCTTGGTGAGCTATATGCCTGTGTTCAGCCCCACCTTAACAGCAAGCTTCTCAGTTTTATGGAAAGCGTCATGGAAAATACAAAGAATGCATTAAACACAATATTTACCAAGCACTGGAGATTTGTCAGGTCATAACCAAATTTCTTTGTGGAGACTTCTCAATAAAAACTTTTTTGTTCAGAAAAGTGACCGCATTATTTTACTGAAACTGTGAGCAGAAAAAAAAATGAGAAGTGATTAGGCCAAACGTGATAGGTCACTGCTGAAAGACAAGAAGCATTAGGAAATTCCAAGTTGAAAATGGTTTGTTAGAATGGAAAACAATACACAGCTCTACTGCAGAGGTCACTGCTTTTATTTCTCATCAGGCTACATAAGCCTTGTGTTGTGTATCTGCACTGGTTTGGCTACACAAATAATATATGATGCAGAAATAAAATTGTGCTATGAAGAAGTGACCTTACTGTAGAGCAACAGTATATATCTCACCACTCTCCAATGGGTTTCTTTTATGGCTTGAAATGAGGATTTAATTTAGATTTAATGTTGTTATAAATTAATTATCTATTATTAAAAATACAGTCATGGAGCTTTAGAAATATGTAAGATGTAGAGTTGTTTAAACCTCAGTGAATGGTTTCTTAATAATTCATTAATATTTAACATATAATAAATCAGTACTAAAGCTTGCGGTCTTACATCCAATCTACCTGCATATTGCAGGATTTGTCGCTCTTTCATATTTAGACAATTTACGTGAGAAATATATTTCAGTTTAGAGTCCAGCCAAGACTTAATTCTCTGCATTCTGGCTTACTCACTGTGACCTGTCAGGTGATAAAGGAGCTGCAATTCTTGCATAAAATGGGAAGCTCTTGGTTGGGGTTCTTTAGAACAGTACATTGGTAGTGGTGTGCTTGTGTTGTAAGCATATATACAGTAAAGTCTGCTTTTAATTAGATCTCTTCAGATCAAAGTTAGTGTCTCAAGCCATGTAATCTACTGTAGGTGGGGACTACATTTGGGTTTGGGATAGATTATTCCTTTCTGGTATCTATAAAGTAATCTTGCAAGAATTTCCCCCCATGCACACTTTTCCATTGCCTATTTAAAACCAGTTAAGTGTTTGCTGGAATGATGAAGCGTAGAACACGATGCAGATGAGGATTTGTATTTGAAGTCTGCAAATGACATTACCTTTTTTTGTTTCACATACAAAAGTGTACATCCTGCTTCTCAGTTAATTTGCAACAGCTTTTCCAGCATTAGATCAACAATAGTGGATAACTTGTTAATGATAGCACAGTTCACAGTTGAGCTTTTTCATTTGTTTTTGCGGAAATGGAAATACCAGCTTTGAATTTGATAAGACATTTTCCAGTTTTACCAGTTTGTAGCCTGCAAACACATAACGGGAAACTAATGAAACAAGCTATAGGTTTGAAGGAATTAACAAGCTTCTGTCCTTTGGTGCTATGTGTGGAAGGTTGTACTGCAGCAGTTACCAAAGGTGGAGGCATTACCACAAATACCAGTAACCATGCAGGAACAGAGCATTAGTAAATCGAGCCATCAGACCAAATTACTTTATCTTACTATAATTTTTCTCCTGTCGTGCTGTAAGGTGAAGTAACAGGGTGGGAAAATGTCATATAAATTATCTGTACCTTTGGGCTTTTTGTATGAAGAGTTTCAAATAACTACATTCAAATTGTAGTGGGAAAGGGGGCCGAATACTAAACTCATTTCCCATGCAATGCCCTCTCTCTGTTAGTTCAGCTTACTTTGCATGTCTTTTCTGTAAAGTAGAGGTATTTCGCCTCTTTTCTACCTCGTTATAGTGGTAGTGGATAGGGTTGAACAAGAATGTACACCCTGTACCTTCAGAAAGACTGACTGTTTTCACAGGACTATATGTTAAAGAGGCTTTAGAGAAGAGCCACAAGGAATAATTAAAGCTTTGTACATTGTGCCTTGTAGTAATAACTTTGGGAGCTCAAACAGCTAAAGCTTATTTTGGCTGAAGGTTGAAGTGTAGAGCCTGATTATCATCTAAAAGTACATAGGTAAGGAACAAAAGTTTGCTTAAAGATGGCACTAGTCTAGCAGGCTGAAAAGGAGGGTAGGGTGTCTGTCTGTGAGATAATTAAATAGATGAAGTCTGAAGAAAGACACATTCAAAGTAGCAAAATGCCAGTGCATTTCAAATGAGGATTAATAATCCCTGGAATGATTTTCCCTGGTAATGTTCAATTCTCCAGCACTAGACTTGTAAAATCAAGACTGGAACTTTTTCTTGCAAGCACAGTGAATTTGTGCCAAGCCTGGAGGCTGTGCTATACGGGTACTGAGGCCAGAGGATTTCATTGGTTTCTCCTGTCATTGTTTACAGTGTGTGACATGACGTTTTCATGTCTGTGATGATAGTTACCAGCTACGATCAGCTCTTGGCTCATGCTCTAAGATTAGGACCCAGCGTTCCTCCTTTGAATTTTGATTGCTGGTACTGAGTTGGACACAGAAGAGCAAATCTAGCTGCTGAATACTGGGGTTTTGTTCCTATCTGCTTTGGTGAGGCACACAGTGAGAGCTCAATGTGACTTTACCCAAGGTTTCTGTTATGCTGACATATCCTTGTTTATGAGCAGTTAGGTCAGTTAAACTTCTGAGTTTTCAGACTGGCCATTGCTAGGGGAGAGGAGAAGCTCATTCAAGTCTTACCTGTTTGACTGAACTCTCTTGCAGCATGCCTGTATGCACTTGAATGAGACATTTATTTTGAATAAATATAGTAGCATTTTTGTGTGTTAGTGTTTTAGCATTTTTATTTGATGTCCTACAACTGAAGGCAAATTGTTTCCCATGACTAAGTTTCTGCACTAATGACATAAATGTGAAAGTCTAATTTGTCCACCTCTATCAGGTTTTCTAAGCCTTAGATGCTAGTGAGGTACTAAGTATTTTATATTGTTCTGCAGTGCAGACTCTTCTTCTCTTTTTTCCTTTTTTTTTTTTTTTCTTCTCTCCTCCTTCTTGTCGTCCCTCCCTTTCCTGGAATATGCTTTGATAGAGCTGTATCTTCGGTACCATGAAGTTTTAGAAAGTGTAGTATCTAGATATTGGATGGGGGTTTTTATTTGTATGTAACCTTTGAAAGTGAAGTTTTCTTTAGGGATCACAGTACTTTTGTTAAAAAACTTCACGCTTTTTTTCAATCTGATGTAAATTTTTAATGACACCATCTTCACACACTGGTGAACAAGCTCTTTTGCAGACATGTTGGCTGTTTAATCAATAGAAGATAACGCAGATAATTTCTGTAGTTATCTGAGATTGAGCAAACAATCAAAACAGGCAAGGAAAGATTGTGGGATAATGTGAAAACCAGATGCTGGCTAGTTCTGACTGAGCTTTTCACAGGCAGAGTTGTGAGGAGCTTACTGTGTATTTGCCTGTTCTGGTATATCTCTTTACAGAGCTGGTAATCCCTCATCCTGAAGAGCTGTGGCATTTATGCAGAATTTGAGAACAAATTCAACCTTGTCATCAGGACAAAGGCCAAACTTTGGTTGAATGTGGTCCAGTCATGGTGTAATCCCTGATTTGTAAATTATATGAAGTTTTCCTTGTAGTACCTGCAGGAAAATTGTCTGAAATGCAGTCAGCCTTTTAAGTAAAAAGTATGAACTGTTTCCTCAAATAATTTTTCTTAGACTCACCCTGCCTGTGACATAGTCTGTCCATTAGAAACATAGGCCATCAAAGCAGTACACCAAGGTGTCACTTGCCTGTCCTGGTTTTGGCTGGGATAGAGTTATTTTTTCTTCCTAGTAGCTGGTATAGTGCTGTGTTCGGGATTTAGTATGAGAATAATGTTGATAACACACTGATGTTTTAGTTGTTGCTGAGAGGTACTTACACGAAATCAAGGACTTTTCAGCTTCTCATACTGCCTTGCCAGCGAGGAGGCTGGAGGCACACAAGAAGCTGGAAGGGGACACAGCCAGGACAGTTGACCCCAGCTGACCAAAGGGGTATGCCATACCATATGACATCATGCTGAACAAAAAACTGGGGCAAGTTGGCTGGAGGGGGGTGCGGCCACAGCTGGGGAACCGGCTGGGCATCAATCAGTGGGTGGTGAGCAACTGCATTGTGCATCACTTGTTTTGTGTATTCTTTTATCATTATTATTACTTTTCCTTTCCTTTTTTGTCCTATTAAATTGTCTTTATTTTAACCCACAAGTTTTACCTTTTTTTTTTTTTCTGATTCTCTCCCCCATCCCACTGCAGGGGGAGTGCCTGAACGGCTGTGTGGTGTTTAGCTGCCTGCTGGGTTAAACCACGACATTGCCTCTTAAAAGGCTCGCTTGGATTTTCATTACATGTTCTTATTTTACTCACTGTTCCATTTTAAGTCATAGCTGTCTACTTGTAGTAAACCTAATGATGTTTAGATATGTCACTGAAAGTAGCACAGATATTTCTTAGAAGGCAGAGAAGCTGTAAAGCAACATAACGTGAGTGAAAAGAAGAGGTGGCAGAGGAAAAGTAGAAGCAAACAAAAGGACAGAGGATGTGTTTTTAACTATTTGTTACCATTTGTTTTGCTCCGGTTAATGCTGTTAAGGTTCAGCCAAGTTAGAACCTGTAGGCTTGATGTCAGTGTTGCTGAGTATAGTCTTACAAGTCATGCTGAAGAGATGAGACATTGTGATCCCTACTTTTGGCAATATAGCACGTTAATCTGCAAATTAGTCTGAAAATAATGCCGGGAGCATGGACAAAGATATATGGGTCCTGTAGGTTGGTTGGTTAGAAGCAAAGAATCAGCAATGACCTGGTAGACTGGAGGGAAGAGGACTAATTCTAGTTGGGCAATTCACCAGCGTGGCAGCGGCCAAACTGGTCTCTTCTAAGTTCCCAGTAGGCTTGGATCAGCCATTGGGAAATTTTCAGTTCATTTTAGTGGGCTCTGTATCAGTGGGCATTGCTTTGTTTGATTGAATAACCTTCCTTAAAGAAAATGTGTACATTTCAGAAATAAATTACCTCTTTCCCTGCCCCTCATGGTCTGATGTAGGGAAAAAAAAAAAGTAAAAAGTATTCCTGCATTAAAAATAGACCACTGGTTGTTAATATGCGTAGTCTCAATCACAGTAAGGATAATAGACAAAGAACAGATTGAAGAGATAATATTCTAGCTTTAAAATAGTCCCATCTCCTGTAGATATGTTTTTCCCTCCCTCGTGGCAGCAATATCCTCTGCATGTAAATGACTTGGATGCAGGCTAAGTTCAGTGCTCTCACCACTTCAGCTTTGCGTGAACTCTCTCTGCTTTGATTTCCTGGATCAACCAGTGGATCAGGCTCCAAATTCCATACTTTGGGATGTTTCAGTCATCTTTTACTGAATGGATCTTTAAAATAAGGGAGCTCTTTCACTTTCCAGGAGAATTCCAGTGAGAAAAAGGCAATTACTAAGAAAGCAAACCAAAACCTGTAGCTGTAGCAGTATGTTTGTGTGTATTCTCTCTAGCTGGTTTCATCAACCTTTTTGTGCTCTTCTCACTTAAATACTTCAAATATATGTATTTTTGAAGTGGGATGAGAGGCAATCCCTCTCTCTGTTATGACAGAGGCAGGGAAAAAAGATGTCTGAGCCTTCGCTCCCCTTGTTTTCTTGAGCCCTAATGAGCTTCGGAAGCTGTGAGACCCAAAAGGCAGAAAAAGTCAGCAGGATCTGCGATCCGCTGTCTGCCAGAGAGGCTGGTTCTTAGGTTTGGGGGTCTGGTGGCAGGGGGAGAGGGAAAGGGTTTGTGGCTGAAAGAGGAAAAAGAGATTTTTAAGCTGGATGACTGTTTCCCCAGATGCTTGACCTGCTCTGTTCTGGGAGTTTAGCAGCTATTGGAAGAGCTATTTTATAATTTGGAAGATGCATAGATAAGGCAGTATCTGCAATAAATTCTGGAATGTTCTATCATACTGAAATTTGGGAGAAGGAAGAGCTGTTTTACTAAATTATCATTTGCCTTTATGTGGGCCATACTGTACTGCAAAATAATCATAATAAAACAGCTGTTGTAGAGTCTGGGTTACTCTGAGCAGTATCCTCACCATGGACACAAGCTGTTTTTCTAATCAAGTCACATCTGTGACTATCAAGATGATAGGAGGTTGCTGTGTACATAGACACAAAAAAAATTCATCAGTAGAGCTGAGAATAGGAGATGAGGATAATATTCACAAAGTCTGGTTTCCCTTGGCTCGCTTTACAGCCAGTGAAGTGAAATAGATTCCTTTGGGTGGCTGTGGATACGGAGTAGAGCAGTGAAGGTGGGTGGGTTCAGAGCTTCTAAGCAGAACTTTTTTTTTCTGAATGGCCTCTATGGAAATGCTGGCAGTGGGATGATGACTAGAATTAAGAGGAGTTGCAAGATAGACTAGAGTTTCTCTCTGCTCCACTTGGTAATATAAGAACTACTGGGAGATGACTGATAAGTTACGGACATAGAAGAATTTTGGGGCATGTTATCGTATAGGAGATGATACTGTATAAGCCTTGTGTCAGAAGGAGGATCTCAATTTTATGTGAGTTTTTCCCCATAATCAAATGGGATTTTCTAATGACTGATATAATTTGTGTAAGGCATTTGGACAGAACGCTATCCTTGTAAAATAATAGTGATAAATCCAAAAGCAGCATCAGGCATACTCAGAAATAAATTCCTTATACCCTGCTTTTTATCTACCTTGGATTTCCCTCAATATTTATGAGCACTGGCTGCATTTATTCCCTGCTATGTTCCACAAAGATAAATTCTGCATATTTAGAACTCAAATGAGGAGTAGCTAAAATGTACGTTGACGTTAACAGGATCATGGCCGTTAATGGTATTCTAATAAATGTTTCAAATGCTATATTTATACGTACATTTATACCAGTGTGGAATGAAGCGTTACTATGTTGAAATGTTACTATTTTGATTTAGACTTTGAAGGAAAAAAATGTAATCATATGTGTGTGTGTACATATATGTATGAATGTATGTAATACATGCACGATATACGGGTGCATATTTCCAAACACATTCTTCTACAAATCCTCCATGCACTCTAACTTTAATCTCAGACAGGTCCAAAAGATGCTTTAATGCCACCACTTGTCAAAAAACCTCAGCTGAAACCCACGTAAGCTCTACATTTACTGCAAAACAAATGATTGGATATGGCAAGAAACTTGAACATCGGGAACATAGTGTGACAGTCCTGTTCTCGTCAGTTTATCATGTCTCATTTTGTTTTGATGCGTTTTTTTTCTCTTCTGCCAGTGTCCAGTGCTGAACCTTAGTCTGACTGCTCACTTGTGTGAAGAGGCTTGTTCACCTTGGTGAGATGGCTCATGGGAGTGTAGGTGCAGAGCTGGACCAGAAGTTGTCTCATGGAAGTTAGGGCTCTCTTTAACATACAGAATCTGTTCTCACAAGGGAGAAACGTAAAGTCATAAAGCCTTCAGAAGGAGGGAATCTGGGACAGAATCTCAGACTTGGTCCCCAAATAGAGTTCTTTGAAGGTTCCCTACTGTGAAATACTCCTGGAGCTTGTGAAAACAACCACTCACTGCCCCATATGCTTCAAAACTGGAACAGGAAAGAGGCCGGTGTTCGCAACCACTTAGACAAAAAATGTGCTCTGTGCTCCTTAAATCTTCTGAACGATTAGTCTCAGGAGAGACTGGCATTCCAAAAAACAATCAAAAGGGGCAGGTATAAAAAGAGAGATCAATGCATTTTCAAAAGATGATGATTTTTGAAGTAAAGTAAAAATGAAGGGGTGGGGTAGACAAACCTTCCTCTTGCAGCTCCTTAAAGGTAAGAAAACCACCTGTGTAGTCCTACGGGCAAGATTTCAATCAGTCATGTATGGGTTTGGATATTTCGTATGTTGAATAGCTCAATTTCAGCAAACACTTAACAGGAACTTAAGTGAATTACAAGGACTTTCCACCAGTGGAATTTGGAAAGTGTTTAAAACAACAGCAGAAGGAAGAGCACAGTGTTCAAACAAGTTTCCTCCTGTTGGTTATTTAAAATACTCGCAAACATTCCTTCCTGTTCGCTCTTCTTTATGGTTTGATTTATCACACAACTGAAGTGAATTTCCCCCCGTGTTCTGTACCAAATATTGGGTACCAAAATTTCAGAGTACAAAGTGGTGAATGTCTAATTCATCATGAATACATGTCCTCCGAGATCTGATTGTTTTTCCAAACTCTGGAGCATACACCTATCTACATAATTGTTTGTTAACTGTAAAGAAAAAATGGCATGCATTGGGCTGAATCAAGCTGCCACCTGAAATGTTAATGAATTCCTATTAATACTGACTGCAGTATTCACTCATCTGTACAGTCACTGGTGGAGCAAAGTTGAGGGCGGGCTGAAATAATTTCTGAGTCATTTAGGCTCAAGTTCAGCCTTCTGCTTGAAAGTTGTACAGGATGTAGGGTGAAGATAAGTGGCCTGCCCATGTCTGCTAGAACATATAATAGAAACCAAAATGTAGCAATGAAGAAGACTTTATAAAAATCTGCCCCAAACACCTATTGTGGAGTGAAGGAATGTTTCTGCTCAGTTTCAATGGCCGTTTTTATGCTAGGATTTGTATTCTCTATATGACTGAGCTCCCATTGAATGTTTTGGCTACCTACTGATTTAATATGGGCACTACCTTGTATTTCTCCAGCTCCTCAAGCGATGTAATGTGCTCTGCCTCAGACTGCGCTCTTGGGTTTGACAGTTTATGAGTAGAAAGCAGTGCCTTTAGACAAAGTAGTCTCTCAGCATATAACGTCGTACAGGAAAATGCGCCTTATGTTTCTATTTGAGAAAAGCATGTTTTCTTATTAATAATTTCAGGTACACAGACATAATCATAGAGCCAGTTGACTGCAACTGGTTGCAGAGAAGCAGGCTGAGTTTATTGCTTCTAACAGGAATGCTTTATGCGGAGAGAAACTCTTTGAGCTAATGTTGATGGTCTTAGTTTCAGAGCAGTCTATCAGCGCCCATGGTCATTACAGGTCTAGTTTTCTTTATTTAAAGCAAAATATTACTCTTTCCAAAGAAAATGGGAAATATGACAAGTTTATAGAGAGGATTGTTCTTTTACTTGATGAACTGGCTTCACCTGTGAGTCCAATCTAGTGGATTTAACTGGCTTTCTGTCACAGATAAATCAATCTACATTACATGGGGCCTGACTTGGCATATTTTACAAGGAACGTTAATCTGTTTACTTAAAGCGCAAGCCTCAAAACAAAGTCACCATGCAAGTTCTTAACAGTAGCATTCCTTTTTTATGTTGTGGCAGAAGAGAAAAATCTCAGCCTAAAAATACCAGGGCACAAGAGATGTCAGATAGGCTTTTCAGTTTTATAGGGAGAGAAGCCCATGAAAAGCCTCCGTATTGATACTGTAATCCTAGAGATTTCAGTATTTATTCCTAGTCAACTGTATTAACAGGGAGTTAAAATTGAGAGTTCTTAGTAATTTATGGTGAAAACATAAGAGAAATGTAGTTGTTCTCTTAAATTATGCCATTCAGATTTAAAACTAGTTTTAAAGAAATCCATTGTGCACTGTGTGCGCATAATGATAATAAAGATGTCATAAATTTATAATCAATACATATTAATGTCTAGAATTCTAGGGTATATTCATTTTCAAAGCTATGCTTAATATTTTTTTCTTTGTCCTCATTTATTTTGCTGAGTGAAATGAGGAATCCTACCTTTTTAAAAAAATGAGGCATGAGTAGGACACAGTTTTACAATTTAGGGAATGCACATAATATATTTGTTTGCATCTTGTTGGTGTTTTGTTTTCAGTAAACACTCTGATAACCAAAATATGTGCAAACCTTCAGTAAATGATGTTACTGTGTGTTAAACATTTTGATGTATCCTAACAGCACAGTTGCTCTCAACAGCACATCTTGGTTAGTGGAATACTAGAGGAGGAAAGGGTGTACACTGTCAATTGGAGACTGCAAGTCTTTGTTCTGCGCATGTTCTTCTCATTTGGCAAAGCTGGTGTAAAAACTTTAAGCATACAGTTAACTTGATGATAGTGATCTAGAAATGTCCTTAAATACTTGCTTGAGGAAGGCTTCAATATAGGAACCAGTGTGGGTAACGAAAAAGTGATTTTGACTATAGATACCTGTTTGTCAGCATTAGCCTTGTCCAAAGTGAAAACTGTGTTTGATGTTTAACTGCTGAATGGGCCTAGACATAGACTGCAACATTGTGGTCATTTTGCGTATTGAAAAGTTGTGGCTAGAACTACCTGCCACCAGAGTTTAACTACAGTTAGCTGACAGTACAGTGGAATGCAGTTTGCCCATATCTAGATTAAATGCGGAATTGGTAGTAATCGTGAGATCAGCTGTGAGTTAAAATTTATGTTTACGCATGGTGAAGCTCCTAATCTCTACATAAAGGGTGACATTTGTCAGTGTTCAAACACCCTCAGATTAGGCGGAGAAAGAGGGAAGGGAGCCTTGTTCTTGAAAAAGAAAAATATAAAGCAAAGCACGTCTTAATGTGAATAACATTAGATGAATTCTTCCCACCCCCGGAGAGCACCATTTTGTGAACACCAGGCACTTTGGAAGTTGTGGTTGTAGAGCTCTGCCAGGGGAGTGCTGCACAGCAGAGAGAAGCTATTAAAACGTACACAAATTTGCTTCCCAGTCTGGTTGTTTATCTTGTATATTTTAAATACTAAGATTATCATTCCAGGATTAGCAGAATCCGTTAGATAGCTACAAGTGCAGCTTCAAAGTCAGCTGAACTCCCCACTGAGGGAAGGGGTGAGGAATGCAGAACGTATGAATCGTCCATCAGGAAAAATAATGCCTTGATAACGGAAATTTACAAGCAGCAACTATTTAGCAAATACTCAAGGTTTTAATGAATCCTGTTTGGATGTACAGATAAAACTCAAAGGAGGGGAAGGTTGAGGCAGGAACTTAAAGCCCTCTAACAGCTCAGCTTCAAAGCTCAATTTATTTACATATCATATTAGGTCGGTTAATGCCAAAGACAGAAAAACAGGTGTTCTTTCTCAGCTTTACTCCATGGACCACAATTCGATTTCCTTTCCCGCTTCTGCTGCGCTCTCTAGTGAAGAGTATGAGACCATGTACTCATCTAAATCGGTAATTAGGCTTTAATACCTGGTCTCAAAGCACCATGGGAATTGCAGATGTTTTGATGTCTTGGAGTGGATGGAATGATACAAGCCCCCCTGTTGAGCATCCTTGTCCATCTTGGAATACTAACTTTGAACTTTTTGTCTCAATTTTGGTGTGTGGGAGTGGGTGTTACATGCTTCTAAATATGAAAACACAGTACATATTTAAAAAGAAATATATATTATTAATTTCTCCTAAGGGAATATGAGGATCTTACTTTCAACTTTTAGCCACAGATAGACAGTTTCCAGTTTAAAAGGCAGGATTTTTTCACATGTGATTTTTTTTTTTTTTTTTCCCTCCCACTGCCTCCCCTGCTGCTGCCTTTTCCAATCATTAATTGGGTAGTCTGTCCTCAGCTGAGGGAGGGGTGGGGGATAGCAAATTAATTATATGGGGTTGAATTATGATTGAGGGCCGTATTTCTTGGACTGCTAAGTCTATTGTGATGAGCATAAAAGTCCAGAAGCACCTAGCAGAGCTTTTTTCACCCTCTGGGGTAGATTTTCAGTGTGTAAAGGAAAGTAGTTGCTGTATCAGGAGTTTCCTGTTGGTGGGTTCATAGTGGAACTGAAAGAAATGTGAGCCAGGATCAGCTTTCGGCTGTCCATTATTTATGCTGGACAGGCAGGACTGACATGGAACTACCTCTCGTTGCTTGATTTGAGCCTTTCTGAGCCATAACAGAGAAATGGGGCCTCCATGTTTTTAAAAATGACTTTAACAAAATCGCATTTTTTAACAGTGAAAATTTTGTCAGCATTGCTCCTGGTAACTTTCATGGCATGAGTTTTAAGTGGGCAGTAGTCCGGGGTGGGCAAACGTAGTGAATTGCATTCACAGAGGTGGTTGCGGGACAGTAATGTAACAAAAATGTAAGTGGATTAAGCCCTGAATGCCACTAGAGATAAGGAGATATGTGTGTCCAGCTGTATGTGAAGCTGAACTGTTGGTTAGGTGCATATGCAAAAAAAGGAGTGGATTAAAAAATACAAAATGGGAGAAAGGTTTTGTGTCTTCAGCAGCATCTCTGATCCGCACCACCTTGCAGGGAGCCATGTTAAACAACCTTAACAGTTATGTAAAAGAAAGGTAAACAGCATGTTAATGAAATTTACCAGGGTATTAAATATAAGACACTGCAAACATGAAAATAGTAGTGAAATGATATAGGAAACTTGAAAATGTTAGCAGAATAGATAGAAAAGCAAACTCAGCCAAATGAGCATAAGTAAAAATCACCCAAATGAGGTAGGTGACACCCAGAAAACTGGGCTTAGAAAATAATCTACATGTGGTTGGAAACAACACAACCTGCACTGATGATACTGGAAAGCACTGAAGGCGGTGACTTGTCAATTTGGTATTGTAGCAAATAAAACACATGATTGTTGACTTTGAGGCTTAGCTCAGTAGCAGAGTGAGGAGAAGCCGTACGGTATACAATCTCATCCATTTAGGTTTGTGATGTTTGCGTCTGTCATGATTTTTATGCAAGGATAGTGGATTTATGAGTGAAGGAAGGTGATCACTATTTGAGTTCAAAATAAAACTTTTTCTGCATTACAGTTATTTGTTTAGCATTTAAATATGTTTTATTCCCCCCACACACGTTATGTTATTCCTCTTACACTCCCTTTTTAAGCTTGCTTAATAGTGTGTTTAGATGGTACCTCCTGAAAATTCAGATATAATATGCAATTACAGCATATTTCACATTAATGACTAAATGCTTGTTTGGATAAGTTTTTGAAAATTATTTGCTTTTTTTCAATTCACTACTAAAAATGATGAGGACTTTCTTTTAAAGCCAATGACAGTTGACACAATGGATCAGAAAGATTCATTTTGAACCCCTGTACTCTACAACAATAACAGGACTGCAAGGAATTTGTAACTTCATTTTATTTTCTTCACTAGTCATTATGTCTCCTTTGGAGCAGTTTCCTTATTATGGTCTATCATGTAAATATTGTTTGGACCATTTTTAGTGTACACAGTACCATAAAACTCTAATTATTTATTTTGACAGCTGTTATGATAGTTATTAATGTTCCCTTTAAAGCTGAGAGATCTCCTGCCTGTTTTGTCAGTCTGTGGTTTGGTGGTGTTTGTTAAACATTATATGATCGTTCATACAGCATAAAAAAAAAAATTCCTCTGTTCAAGAACATTAGTCATTACTAGCTCCATAGAAGTCTTTCGATGTCCAGTGTTTTTCATAATTGCCTATTAAAGAGTTTCTTGCATCAGCACCATGGAAAGCACATGCAAATGAAGAGGAGCGTTGTTTTGGGTGGATATGCCAGGTCCTTTATTCTGAGCTCTGCACTCAAAATCAGCAGAGTAACCAATGGAATTAGAATGGGGAATGTGTCTTGAGGCCAAACTAGATGAAGGAGGAGTGTCTCTGCCTGAGGAGTAGGTGGTACTGGACTTGTATTTCCCAAACATCATAATCCATTTCACAGCCAGACAACATTCAGTTTCCTTTATTTGCAGGCTTTATGGTTTCCATCATAAACTCTTTGAATTGTAATAAGCCTTACAGCGTTGTGTAATGTTAATGTGTTTTCCCTGGGCAAACATGATAGTGGTGCTTTAAACACAGTGCTTTAATAACTATATGTGGGAATATGAGGCTTTGTCACTGTTAACGTGAAGTGAGTGACACAATAGGATTGGATCTGGAGGATGAAATAGGAAATGGTCCCAATGTCTAGGCTATGTTTGCTGCAAGGGACTTTTCTTTGGGTTAGCTCTAGTTTGATCCTGTGGACCTTAATGCCAGTTAGAGGTTGGAGCACATTAGGTGCACTCCAGAAACGTATCTTCTGGTTGGTATCTGAAATGAATCCAGGTTGTGTGCTTTGAGACCTCTCTGAACCAAACTGCAGTGACAAGGGACAGTTAGGATAGTTTAGAGATGGGCTTCAAAATGGTGCTCGGTGGTAATGTAGACACACCTTAATATACCAAACCTGGTTAGATGGCACTGCTCAGCTTTGTGGTAGGACATAAAAAGAAGAATAAAGGGCCAGATAAATCAATTTACTATTTGTGTGGGAGACTGCTTTAAATTTTCAATAGCCATGTGGTTCATTTTTATTAATAGGCCATAATGTATCTTTCATCATCATTCAGACATAACCGAGGAAGGCTGTTAAAGCATAGCAGTGGTATTTCCACAACCTTTACAATAGTTAACCTATTTCCTGTAGTTACCAGGGAATGGTTTTGGCACCATTTATACTCTGCAGTTGTCATGCTGTCTCTTTTTACCCATCTTTTCAGCTACTGTCCAGCCACTGTTGGAGGGAAGTTAAATGATACAAGTGTGTTTATGCTAGTAAGTTGTTGGTATTCTGTGAAAATGCCTAATTTAAGGTTTTGGGTTGGAGGCTGCTATCCACCCTTTAGAGATGGAGCGGGGAGAGAGAGAAAGAAAACTGAGTCAGAGCACCTATCGCTTTAACGTTTTCTTTGGAGGCAGCCTGCTTTTCTCCACTGACTGTGTAGGCGATCTCCACATGTGGGCACCTAAGTCAAACAGAGTGACTCTCTGAGACAGTCTTTTTGGTTTGTGCTTGTGTAGTATGTACCGTGATGCCAGCCTACTATATCTTATCACTATGGAAAAACAAATTAGTAATTGTAGCTCATGCTGCTCAAGGTCCTGGAAAGCGGAAAGGAGTTATAGGAGTAGTGGGGGGACAATGGGTCTTGTGCAAAAGCTGAGCCTCACTTGGCATTGTTCACAGGAGTTTTGACTCCAACACACCAGTCTTTTGGTCTGGGATTTGGCTGTGCTGAAAAGCCACAGCAAAACCAGATGGGTGCAGCCGTAGCCCCTGACCAAAATGTTTGTGTGTAATAGTAATGAACCAGGAGTTCCAAGAGGGTGCACGGTTCTAGTCATGAATTACATTGTTTGTATATAAATATCCTCCACTTGAGGAAGGTGTATGAGTATGATGCCTCCAGATTTGTCTATGAAACACCATGTTTGAAGTTGCCTCTCATTTCCTCCATACTCAGTTAGACACGTCATATTGGTAGTTTGGGAATTTTTCATTACTTTGTTTTCCCCTAAATGCACAAGCCCATGAGTTAGTCTAGTTGGAGCCAAGGAGTAAGTATAGTTAAAGCTCTTGCAGGAAAACTGCAGATACCTGTATCCTCATTTTGCCATTGCAGATTTGCATTTGCCATCAAAGTGCATGTTGTATCTCCTTGTCCACACGACTCCCCACATGTGCATGGCAGTTTGAAAAAAGTAGAATTGGTATATTGATTAAAAACAAGAGAAGTCATACCATATGTTAATGTGTTTCCCCGGACTTCGCATTTGGACTGACTTAGACATTCTGGTCATAAGACAGTTAATAAGCTTTCCAAATGATTGTGTTTGATGTACCCAACCATTCTTCGGTCTCTCACTGTACCTAAAAAAGTCTCTGATTCTGATTGCTAGAACCCCTCTGATTGCTGCGGGAGTTATTGGTGGCCTCTTCATCATCGTCATTGTGGGCCTGACATTCGCCGTGTATGTTCGGCGCAAAAGCATTAAAAAGAAGAGAGCATTACGAAGATTCCTGGAGACAGAGGTGAGAGTGTGCTTCTCGGAGAATATTTGAAAAGATACGCAGCGCTATTCTGCTTTTATATTAAAGATGTTCAGGTCTTGAATCCAGTTACCAGAGAGGTCTGTAGAAATCCTTTTGCTAACTGCTGCAGGACTGAACTGATGGAATCAGTGAAGCTGTTTCAAGATACTAGTTTTCTGTACATATGTAGATTCATGGCTTTTGAAGACCAAAAAAGATCCACATGATCACAAAGTCATGTTCCACCAGATTTTTGAACTCCCATCCTGCTCTCAACTAAACTTCTATCCCAGTTCATCAGTGCATTTAGCAGCTGTCATGCTTAAATATTACAGGTTTTCATCCAGTGCATACTGAGGTCAACTTTTAAGACTGAAGTAAGTTCAGCAAGCTCTGATGCAAACTTAAGCTCATCAGGAATGCTTAAATGCAGAGATTGTCACTTACTATTGTCCCCAGTACCTGTATTGCCTTTGTGGTCCAGATTTTGTCAAAGTCTGTAGTCATGATCAGTAATAATGATGTATTTTATTAAGCCAAGATACTTCCTAGAGCTTAACCAAATGAGGATCACAGTTCTACTGGCAAAAATACGTAGTGGAGCTATAGGACAGAGTGCTGTGCCCACTCTGTCCTGCTCTTTGAAATGCCAGCTAGTGGAGGGAGCAATCTAGGAAGTATATTTAAACATAACATTAAATCTTTATCTGTCAGCTACAGCAAAGTTGATTACTATTATCTCCTCAGTCCTATGCTTGACACACTTTGCAAGTGATGACATTTTTAAATTAGGGTCCCCCTTGTAAGATAATAAAGCTTGGGAATATTGTTAGCTAGTGATTGTTTGACAGTGCTATTTTGTGTTCTGTTCCGACGGTCCTGCTCCCACTCATCTCCACTGTAGAGCCTGGGAGCAAATGATACATGCATCCCCAATCTGTTTGCCTAAGTATCTTCATGCTTGGTTAGAATTTGTGTTGCTTCTTAAGTACTGTTCAGTTGTATAGAAAGCTTAACAATACTCACTGCCTTTAGATACATAAATCTTGCCATTGTATCAGCCCCTGCTTAAGCATAAATGATTTTAAGCAGGTAGTTTTCATTGGATTTGAGAAGTATTGCCTTTGAAGTCCAGCTCTCATTCTCCCTTTGGTCAGATAGAAGCTGTGGCTGACAGCAGTTCTTGAGGGACCAAAGTCTCCTACTGAACATGTGGGAAAGTTGTTGTCTTGGCTTAGATACTGCAGATACAGCATCCTGAGAAAAACACACAAGCAACTATAGCTTCAGCTAAAGTCTCTGTTTTTAGCTGGAGGCTGTAACAGACCTATTCTTTCTGTAGCTCATTCTCAGTAAAACTCCTACAAGCATTTTTTTTACACGCTCACAACACTTTTCCCTGCCATACCTGTGCTGGTGGACTGTGGCACAGAAGCTGTTTTCACCCTTCACAAACTGAAAATACAGAAGTGTACCACCGGTCTGTCCACTTTTCTTTTGCAGTAAACCTTCTTTCTTTCACCACATGAGTACTGGACATCTAAAGTGGGAAGGAGGAAAGAGAAATAACTCTAAAAAAAGTACAGCTCACAAATTATTTCTGTGATAGCCTGACTTGTTGCTGTTTGGTTTTGTTATGGTTTTTTACTCCAATAATTTCCAGATACTGGTATTTTTTACCTGAACCAAAGTAATCTGATCAACAAATTAAGTAGTTCATGATGCTCAGAGAGCCATAGAAGTAGTTATCAAACTGCAGAGCATTGTGCATTTAGCCTTGTAAAGAGACAACTTTGAAATACTGCAGTGGTTTCAAACCAATCTGAGTAGGAGTAGCCCTGAATTATTTCCTCATCCTGTAAAGGAACAGACTATTTTTCATTGTTTAGAGTATTGTCCTTTTCATGTATTTTTAATTTATTTTTAAAGAAGCATTGTTTTTTCTGGCAGAGACAGTACAACATTGAGATCTGAGAGCATTTTTAACTGAATGTGCCATTGTAGCTCATTTACAAAGTTTCTTGGGACATCTTGAGCAAATTATTTAACTGTGCCTTTTTTGCAGTAAATTGATGGTTGTTGTAAATTAGTGGTCTGTTATAAGATGTTTTCTCCTTAAAGCTGTCCTCCTGTGTAGTATAATAGAAGTTCAGAAAAAATAATCCGTTCCCCAAAACAGAATAAGAACGTGATGAGCCATTAAGTCAGGGCTATTAAAAAGAAATATGGCCAACTTAAAAGGCACTAAAATGGGCAAAAATAGAATGTGGTGCACTGATAATAAATGCTGTATTTCTGTCATGTAGAAAATATTTATACTGCCTCCATTAGCAAAAGTCCTTGGGTGTGTTCTTGTGACACTGATTCAATTTCCCATTCATAATTCCATCATGCAGTTCCTGGTGGAAATTAGTACATGTTGAGTGAGGATTTTCTTTATGAGATCTCTTGGTTTCTTAGCATTGCTCATCTGCTTTTGAAGGTGAGAAATCCCTCCACAAGTTGGCAGATCAGTGGTCAATAGACCCCACCACTGTCTTATTCCAGTATTTAGTTGGATTGCTTGTTTTCAGTATAAACTTCTGATGGGTCTTCACATTTTCAAATACTTAAGACTGTTAGATTTTCCTTCATAGCTTGTGGAACCCTTGACTCCAAGTGGCACAGCACCCAACCAAGCACAGCTTCGTATCCTGAAGGAAACTGAGCTGAAAAGAGTCAAGGTTCTTGGCTCTGGAGCCTTTGGAACTGTATACAAGGTAAGAGTCTTCAATACAGAGCAGTGAGTTCCCTCGTTTAACTTTTGAACAGTCAAGTTTGCATTGCAGCAAAGCGTCCCATACCGTGGATGGATTCATGAGCCCTACATGTCTGGGAAACTCATAGGCTAGTGGAATTGTGTGGGAAGAGCATATCTTCAGGCTCAAATGTTAAGTTCAGTTTTAATCAGACATGCAGATATTATTTCTTGGTGAGAAAAGGAGTGTCAGCCACCGGCATCCTTGCACACAAGAGGACTACACAAGCTGGGCTGTCTTGATGTTAAAACACGGTATCAAAGTTTGTCATTCTGTTCTTACATAATGGCTTTACAGTATACTTTGAAAAGGTAGATAGGAAACTTTGTCTCTCATTTCGCAAGGGTCACGTGGGTCTTGGAATAATAATCATACCTTGTAAAACAATATTGTCATTAGCTAAACCGTAATACTTTTTGTTTCTTCCATCTAAATAGAAAAGATGAGTTATGTCAATGCACCCTTTAATAACCATGATGTAAGAACAGAACCCACACGGGGAAAAAATACTTAAGTTAAAGGGTTTTTTTAAGATCTGTTGGTCATGTCCAAATCTCAAAGGCATGAAGTAGGGCTTAATGAGCAAATCAAACGAATCACGCAGCCCTTTGGGAGCAATGCAAACTTCCCAAATCGAGGTGGTAGATCAGAGGAGTGGAGGACTACATCTGTCTTCAAACTGGGGAGGAAATGGAGGAAGTGCAGACCAGGTCACTACAGCTACAAGGTCGTGGGAATAAATTTTTGAATAATCAGTTTGAATATACTTTAGACAAATTGACAGAGATGGGTACCATGAGGTTGCCAAGAATACAGCGATAGTCAAGAAGGATGGAAAAGTAGCCCAAGACACACACAGTTTGTGAATTTTAAATTTAAAGTTTACTTTTTAGCCATCTCAGCTCTTAATCCTCAGATATCCATTAAGAAGTAGTTTTGTGGAATTTTTATTATTTTATAACTTTGTGTATTCTCAGTTCTGAGGTTTGTAACTGAACTGCATAATGTGACAAAATGCATCAAAAAGAATTGTAACTCTCAATTAAGTTTCTATGATTGTTGTCTTATGTCACTTTTTTTTTTAATCTTTCTAGGGCGTTTGGGTCCCTGAGGGAGAAACTGTAAAGATTCCTGTGGCCATTAAGATCCTTAATGAGACCACTGGTCCAAAAGCCAATGTGGAGTTTATGGATGTAAGTAAAAGATGATCAGCGTCTCCGAGTCTTGGGAGGGGGGCATCTTTCTGTAGTCCACAGAGATTGTAAAGAGGAATTTCTGCCAGTTTTCTTTCCATATATTTAAATAGTAGAAGGCGGCTTGTACACAGGACTGATACTGTGCTGATGTTCAGTGAGTGCTACAATATCATGTTCCTAGAAAAATCCAGCTGCTGAGATTTTGTGTGTAGGCCATTTCCCTCCTTCCCTTAGTCTTTGATAGGCTGTCTCAGTGTTAATGCATATCTATAGCATTCTCTATTGCAGCAATGTTCAAACAAACAAACAAAACCAACCAACCAAAAAAAAAAAATCAAACAAGGTTACACCTCAGCTGCGAGTAGGTCAGTGCTGCTTCTCTGAAGCTGTAGAGCTAGGCAGATCTGTATAAGGCAATGCTCTGCCCTGTTTAGTTTATTGCACGTAGATCATTACATTCCAGCACCATAATTACCCGCGCTGCCAGGGTAATGTCAGTGCCATGGTAATGAAGGGCTGGGTTTTTCACTGTGCAAATATCATGGACTCTAAGATGCCTGGAGTTTTCTTATAAATGGTCTTCCCATCAGTGGAAGGCTGAAACTCCTATGTCTCATCTGCCAGATATTTTATCTTTCCATGGCAGAGAAGCTAGAGACAAGAGAAAGAAGGAGTTGCAGGGGAGCATCTTACCACATATGCAAGTCTCCACTGGTGCAGAACTCACAGGAACAGAAATTTAGCCTGAGCTCTCTTCTGCTTCGGTGTTCCAGAGAACTAAGCACTGAGAGTCTGGGAGCTGGCAGCAGCAGCAAAGCGTAACAGGGAGGGGAAAGAAAATTCAAGTACGCTGCATTTTAAAAGCCCTTTTGCTTTACTAATCTGAAATACTGTTAATAAGAGGTCAAGATCATAATTTTCATTAATGTTCTATGTTCACAGAGACTATGCACTCAGGTTTTTAGCTCCGTGTCAAGATCAAGCCTCATTGACATGTGAATGTTTATGTCCTATTCAGTGACAATTTTTTGACAAGTCATAGAAATTTGCACTTTTTCGTAAATCCCTCTTGTGAACTTGAAAATTACATAGGACTTTTAAGCCTTAAAGATCTGTTCAGTGTATAGGCTTAATTTGGTTAGCATTAATGAGACTGTAAACCACAAGGAGAATGTACTCCCATTATATAGTCTATTCTTCCATGAAATGAATAGAAAAGTACAGTTATGGATTTAGCTGTTTCAGGCAAATTATCACATGTGAGTTCTTAGGCAATTGAATGAAGGCTGTATAGATGAAGGGATTTCCTGTGCTTTTTACAGAGCACTGCACGTTTATGTGGATGACATTCAATAATCATTGTGCAAAAATTAAGGAAAAAAAAAAAAAAAGGACTGTTTTGGCCCCATTCAAAATGAATGAATTGCACTAAAGGGATAAAGAGTATTAGATGTTTGCTTAATGGACAAAATAATGGTCAAGAGTATTGTTAATAGTAGAGCTCCAGAAAGAGGAGAGCTGCTTTTCAGCACCCTTTGGAAGTGAACGTGCAGGGAGTGCAAGGCCGCTGAATGCGACCTGCATTCCATGTCTGATGCCGGCGGTCAGTGATGTAGATTCCAGCCTCAAGATGAGGGAATTGTTATCACTGTATGAAAGTCAGTGGAACTGAGCAACTTGCACCAGCCGATGATCTGACCCTTTATCTGATGGAGAAATAATAGTACTATCTCCTTCTTTGATATTGATTAACCTTGAAGCACTCTATAAAGAAAACATAAGGTCCTTGTTAAAAGACAAAGTTACTTGTCTGAGGTTTCATAGCTCAGCTTGATCAGCTGACTTAATTCACTGGACCACATTTCCCTCCAGTGTATGCATCGTAACGTCTGATAAATGGCTCAGAAATTATGAAGGTTTTTTGGAAACTCTAGAGATTTTAACTATGTAAGGTACAGCCACACTAGGAAAGGTTTCTCTTTAAAATAACAGTTTCTCATGAGTCTCTGACCCAGTGGTAACAAGGTGAGAGAAAAGTAAAGGTTATTTTTAGTCCTAGAGGTTAATAATAACCTAGAGGTTATTTTTAATCATAATAAAAAAAGAATTGGACTTCATTGTTAGTTGATATAGGTGACAGTAAGGAGAAATAAGATGTTTTGTATCAATGCTGCATTTGATGTATGTGCAGTGCTCTGTAACATCATTTGCTGTACTGCATTGATGAAGAAGAAGATTTAATTTCATTCTTTTGACATAATTGCTCATGCAATCACACAGATGTTTCTGCCATCCTCACCTCCTAACCCAGTCATTTATTTCCTGAACTAAGCCACATTTTTAAAGAGAATGACCTAGGCATTGTTTATGGTTTTAATGTGACCACTCCTGTCTGTCCCAAAAAGGACATAGTTTTAAACTTTTAAAAATTTTAAGCTATTATGAGGAGATAACTTAAATATCTTTCATTGAAGAGTAAGTGAAAAATGTACGTTACTCATTCTCACTCCAAGGCTTTGATCAGTATAACTCTCCTGATAAAATTTGATACTGCTTACTGGTGTTATTTTATGAGGAAAATTTAAGTGTACATATGAAAGCAAAATGCATCAGTTGTGATTTCAGTAAAAAGAGTATTATCAATACTCGTTGGTTAAAAGCAGTTGTATCAGATTTTTAAAGGTATATAGATGGCTAAGTGCCATTATGAACATAGTGGAGGTTAACTCTTCCTTAAATAACTGTCTGACCTGTTGGTTATGAATGGGAAAAGGAGGTTAGTGGGAAGGAGGTGTCATTACATGAGTCACACCCTTGACTTTCATTTTTTTGTACTTGTCAAGTACAGGTGTGCTTCTGTCAGCACTTACTTCTTCCTCGATTGTGTATGTCCTTGTACTTGCAAGTAAAACTTAGTATTCCTTTTAGAGAGGCTCTAGAAAATGTAAAGCCTCTTGTAAATGGCGAATTGTGTACAGAGAGAGTACTTGGGACACTTCAGTGTCTACAGAAATAGCCGGTATAGATGTTAGTTGCATTGTCCATAGGCTCTAGTTAAAACTTCTAATGTTGACAGAATGTAAGTCTAAAACTGCTCTGTGAGCTCCTGAAATTCTGCTAAATGTTATGCTAAAAGAGTAAAGAACAACAATTTGGCTACTGAGCTGTCATTTCAGCACCTTGAACACCCACTAATGGATCTGTAATGACTATAATGATATAATGCATGATGGTTAGGCACCTGCTATGGCCAAACACCTCCCACCCTCCTCCCATCAGGGGATGATGAATTGGCCATCATCAAAAAGTACATCCCCTATTTAGAATTTTTCTAAGTTGCAGCAGAGTCTGTTTTCTGGGCTTTCTCCACACATTCCCAGCTAGCTCTTTTTCTTTTACTCTGCTCCCTGCTTTCTTACATAGTTCTTATCACTGTAGTAGTCTGTTACGACAGTGCAAGCTAAAGTCTACTAAGTAACCCATACCGCCTTCTCCAGGGCAGCAGCAGAATGTGCATGTAGGCTTCTGCGGATTTGTTTTCACCCTGCAGAGGTTGTTGCTACTGTTTTGTAAAATGTAGGTTTACCTTTTTTCCACCTATTTCTGAATATGTATTATCTCTGGAATAATTTCACAGTCTAAAGAGTTTTCCCCTCAGGTGTTGAAACAGTTAGGCGCTTAAGTTGTGGGGCATAGTTTTTCCTCCCTGCTTGACTGGTCACACTTCATCATCCCCAGAAGGGTGCTGGAATTTGAATTCAGAGTGCAGACATTCTTGCAACTGGTCTGCCTGCAAGCGTGTCTGCGAGGGGAGTCACCAGCGGACGCAGGGGGTATCAGGAAGGAAGGATATCCTGCTCCTCACCCTAAGGCTGGTAACAGAATATATGAGGGTCCAGAGTTTCAGGGAGGGAAGAGAGGCTTGTTGTGAGGGAAAAAAAGGCAAATATGCAGCTAAGAGGCTACTTGATAGTAGAACAGGGACTTATAATTTCACTTGTGAAAACTATTTCCCCTCCTCAACCTCAAATTATCTGACTGTTATGATTGTCTGATAAGTCAAGTAGCCATTGCCTGATCAGATGGTTTAACATCAGACCAAATGCTCAGCTGACAATGTAATGCATTCCAAAGTCATGCTGCAGTTGGAAAGCATAGCAAACCATCTCTGAGGCTAAAAAAAAATATACCTTTAAAGTAACGTGTCATGGGGAAACAGACAATTGGTGAGGGCCTTCCTCTCTAGCCCTCTAAGCTTGGTGTTTCCAGGAAGTAATCCTGTGAGCTGTGATTCTGTCCAGGTTTTTGATCCACTTACAAGTTTAATCTATCCTCTCTGAACTTAAATGCTCCATTATCTGTTAGAAAATAATTAGAGGCTGCAAGCACAAGTCTGCATACACAGAGTTCCTTGGGAGTCCCTGAGCTCATTGAGATGAAGACAGCTTGACTGATGGTGGTCAGCTGATATTGGGCCAGAAGCTAATAATAGAAGGCAGTGCTGCTTAGCTAGGTGAGAAAGTTAACTTGGGAAAAATTAAACTGAAAGGTTTGGGATTTATGGTTGGAAATAAATTTCCCATTCTCATTTGTTTCCTGGTAAGAGAGCTTCAGAGGCAGTTGGTTTCTTTTATGCTTCTATAATTAAGATCTAGGGGGCTTCTTGACTTCGCCTGGACTTACTGTAGTTCCCTGCTGTCTCTAGGAGCAGCATTCAGTGTGCAGGAGAGCATTTGTCAAGTGAAGTGTAAAGGTAATAAGTGACAATGACCTCCACCAGGCATGCAGCAAACAAATTAAAGCTGCGTATAGGGGGCTGATACCCACATCTTTTATTTATGTCTGGCCTAATTAACTAAATTAATAAAGCAGTCAGTTGTCTTGTACTGCAAAAAGAAAGAGAAACATCTTTTCCTAAATTGTAAGCCTGTCTTTATTATAAGACAAGTCCTCAAGATGTATTGAATTTACCTTTGGTTCAGAGGTTTCAAGAGGAGAAAAATCATGTAGCTGACTAGCAAAAGAGAATTTTATCTCCTGTTCAGCTGAATACCTGCAGAGATGTGGATAGATTTAGATGCTTGCTTTGTTTCTTCAGGTATGTCTGATGCCATTGTGGAAAGTACACTGGCGATATAGCTAGCTAGTCAGGCGGGGAAGGTGAGAGCAGACTTACCTTTTCTTGATTTCCACCATTGGCATTAGACATAGGAAGGTTCTAATCTGAAGCTTTTGGGTTCCTTTCCTGGCCCACAGTGGCTTTCATAGAGCCCTTGGGGCTCACTATGAACACACTCCATGATGTACAGTTTCTCAGTTGACATAGATGCATTTACACTGAAGTCTCCTTGTAAGATCCTGCCTTATACAACTATGTAGGTGACTGGAGAAATATTTTTGTCCCTTGAATTATTTTAAATTCCTTGTATACAACTCATGCTACCTAGCCACGTGTTTTACCCAGGTCTTCAACAGCTCATGTAGGTGCTTCTGAAAGTCTGAAAAGACATTACTACTAACTGTAGTTGGATAGTATATCCAGGCACCCCCCAGTCATTCCACTGACTGCATGGCTGCTTGGGAAATACAACCAAATTAATCTTGAACCTCAGTTTAAAGGGCAGCTTTAGGATCAAATGAAATCCTTTATGGCAGCAGTGAGACATTTTTCCTTATCCTTATCTGCTGTCATTTATGTAAACATCTTCCTTTCCAACTGGCAGGAGGGGTCTCTGTAAGAATAGCTGATAATGAACAGCAGTGTTGCAGTGTGCTTCAGCTGCAATTCAAACAGGTTTTCACTCCATCATGTTAAGTTGCTGCTGGGGGTGGGGGGCAAGGGATGACCTAACTCACCTGATTGTAGACTCCTTTTTCTGCAGTCTTCCCTCTTCCTCCCACTGATGCACACTGTAAGTGTAGCCACTTTGGGGGGAACTGTTTGCCTGTCAGTTCCAGGCACAGAAGCTCACTGTGATTGCAATTACAATTTCCAACTTGTCCAGAGGTGCCAGAAATCAAGCTGTCCTTGAGAACTCTGCATACCATGCACAAGCCCCAAGAGTGATCAGCCTCTACAGAAGCTGGAAATCTGATCACTACTGAAGGTTAACTGCTTTTAGTCATCTAAAGATTAACTGTTGCAAGGCCACATTTCTGTTATTTCCATCTTAAGTAATAATTTTCTCTTTAAATGTTTACTTAGTCCAGTAATTTTTCCTTCCGTAGTATGCGAGGGTAAGATGTGTGTGTATGTGCAGGGGGGTGTTAATTTCCATATGCAAGAGCACCTGGCTGTACGGAGAAAGTATATACAGAGAAAGGATGAAGTACAACCACAGACAGACAAGCCAGGCTGTTTGGAAACAGTTCTGCTGGCATAAAATTCTAACTGGAAAATACAGCAAGGGAAAGAGAGTTTGCCTGCTACTGATGATGGGGGAAATCTGAGCCCTCTTGAAATCAATGGGAGCTGTGAACTTGCCAGTGAATTCAGTAGGGCCCGGGCTTCACCTCTGGAGTCGTCCTTCCAAGAAGTCTGCCATGGGTTTAAGGGAGAATCACATGCTTTAGTGAGTGACTGATGTTACGAGTTATTCCTAAATGAGCTAGGAAGTATATTTAGAAGCTTTTTGTTGATGACAATGGCAGAACTCTCTATTTAAAATTTGTATTGCATTATGACTTGGACACCCTGCATAAGGTTGGGTAAATCTGTGAGTGGGGAGAAGATCAGGAAGGATTGTTAGTTTATTCATTGGGAAACATAACTGTGGATTAATTGAAACTATTAAAAATTCTAATCAAATTCAAGAAGTAGTTTTAGCTGTGAACAGCGTGTGTGTGAAGGAAACATTTTGAACTGATGTCTTCTATTATGATTTCTTTTTAAAGGTATGAGGTACACCAATAACATGGTTGATACTTGTTGCTTTGGAGCATACGTTTGAGCTTGGTTACTAAAACATGAAGTCAGTTATTTGCTTAGCTGTGTATGTTATTGTTACGAAGGTCAGGATCCCATAGTTGCCACTGTTTTATCAGGACACAGTAGGAGAGAGCTTTTTTGAAAAAGTGTTTAGAAATTGAACAGGCAAAGGATGGGAATATTAAAAAAAAAAATAAAAAAGGCAGAGAAGTGGTGCTATGAGTATGAAAAGTGGTACACAATAGTTTAATTAGGAGACATAATCAGAAGCTCTTGGGATTTGTATTTCCGTGATGAGTTTTCTGTTGCTTACAGTACCATGGGTCTCTAGTTCTTGGCATTGCGCTGTATGTTGCCACCCTTTACTATATGTTAGATTTGGACCTGAGCCACAATGCTCTCCTCCAGCTTCATATTTTCCCAGGACTTATGTACTTTGTATCTGGATGTGGGCTTTTAGGAGAGCAATCTTATGCACTTCAGTAAAAACTTCTACTGGATACTGTAAGGCCATGAATTTTGAGGACTCGCCTCTCAACGTGATAGTGCCTGCAGGTGCTAGTCTTTTCATCTGCACAACCAGTGGATGGTGTGATTTAAGGCACAGGGGAAGATGTTATCTGTGTAGGAACAGATCTTGCTGGAGTGGTAGGCTATGGCTGATAGGCTTGTAATTACACACATGAGAAACAACCTTCTTTAAACATCAGCAAAGTGACTGGGAACACTGGAATTCTTTGCAGAGTCTTTCTGACATTCGGATGCAAAGTGCAGAAGTAAAACTGACAAAACATGATAAAATGGAGGATAAGATTGTTGAATAGTGCTTGATATGTTCTGAGAAGAAGCTAATGCAGGTATCCAGTTTTAAAGCAGACTTTGGCACTTAGAACTGGGCAACTAGTGCTGACTTACCATGAAAAGAAACTGAAAGCCTGTATTTGAGAAACTTGCTATTGCTTTGCATTTTTCCTTTGTGCCTCCAGCTCACATTAGCAATATAAAATAGGCACACGGTAATGTTTAAGTTCCTAAAGGGCAATGTGTATGCCAGAATGTTGCCATGCTGATAAAAAATGCAGGGTTTTATGGGACCTCTGTTAATAAAAAAGAGGTACTGTTTCCACAGGCTTAACTGTAATGCATCCCAAACAAGCCATCACTAGTTTGAGGTTAACGGTGAATCTAATGAGGTTTGAGGGAAAGACTGATGAAGAAATGTCTTGATATTTAAGTCAGAGGAGCTGGCTGTAAAACTGTATGTATATGCTGGCTAATCATTTTTGAAGTACACTTGTCTGTGATTTAGTTCAGTGCCAGATGGGTAGGCTATTCCATATCAGATTTTTCACGAAAGCAGGCTGATGGGGCTGTGTGTGAGCTCCAGCACGTGCTGCAACTCACAGATCAGCAACAATGCAGAAAGTGAGCAAGGGAAAAGGGCCTTGGAGGATCAATGCATTATATTTGTCATACTTGTTTTTATACTGCCAAAGTGCCAAGTCAACTTCAAGTGAAGGGAGAACAAGGTTTTTTGTGTTGTTTTGAGGAAAAAAAAAATCCAAGACTGTTTTATACATACAAATACTTACACTGTGTCCATTTTTAATAGAAAATGAATGGTACAGAAGCACAGGCTTATAGGAGCTGAAATTGAAGTATCACTGTCAAAATATATTTTATCTTCAAGTCTTCTAAGAAACTGCAGTTTGGAATACTTCTCCCTTAGTGCTTTGTTGCAGACAACCCTTCAAAAATTAAGTGTATTCCATGCCTCGGTGCTGATCCAGACACCTCTGATACATCAGCAACTGTCACAGACTTATAAAAATTATATAATTAACATCTGTTCGTATTAATATTCTACATATTATTTACAAGTGATAGTCAACTGTCCCTATCGCTGCTTGTCACATAGCTGTAATGGAAGAAATAAGGCAGGGAAATCTGGTACATGACTGGCTTGCTGATAATCTTTGTAATATTCTGCCAATACCTTTTTGACTTCAGTGCAATAACTAGGATAAACAGAGATCGAGCCAACGTCACAATGTGGCTGGCAGTCCACGCAGCAGTTATTGCTGGTTTGAAATGCTTGGTCCTTCAACATTGAAACTGTAGTTCCAAAAATAAGCAAGATTTTGCAGAGCAAGATTTTCCATGTTAACTTTGATGTTGCTTCTTATTGTCATATATGGCACCTTTTGGACCTATTAAGATTAGAAAACCTTTCTGCTGTGAAAACAAAGTGAGCTTGTCCGTGCCCTGAAAGGCTTTCAATCAAGGTAGATAGAACAGATAAAGGATAGAAGAATGATTATTATTATACCCATTTATAGATGGAACTCCCGTAATTGCAACACAGATCTCATAACCTCTAATCAAATTATTTACTTATTTTATTAGTTTTTATTTTTAATTATGTTCTGATTTTAAATTGGCTTGGAATGTTTACTTAGAAAACAGATGCTATATGAGGTTTGTTTTCAAAGCTGTTTTATCTACTGTTCTTTTCAAACATCTCTTGTTATCAGTCAGTGCTTGCCCCCAAGTCAGGTATTTTAAGGAGGCTGGATGACTCTTGATTTAAGGCAAATTGTGTATTAGCAACAGAAGAGAGAGAATAGGTATTCTTACCTCTTAGTTACTTATAAGGTGATTGCAATTGCGTCCTGAAGGTTTCTGCTTTATATAGAATATCAGGTTTTTAATTGCACAGACAAAATATGCATTGTACAAAATACAACTAAATAGGTTTGAGATGGACCAGGGCCTGTTGTTATCTTAATGCTTTGCATGACAAATGATATAAAAATGTTTAAGAAAATACAGTTATGTAGATTTTTGAGCTATGTTGACAAATTGCAGCTCAATACTAGATTCAAAGGCATTCATTGATCAACTTACATAGGTAAATCCTGTGATATGGAGCAGTATCAAAGCAAAGGTAGGACATGGATGAAGTACAGTCAAATAACAGTTTATCTGATGGAAATGTAAGACTTCAATAAAGCAGGGGCACGTGGAACAGGGACTAGCTACGGGCAGTTCCCCAGGCTTCAATTTACTGAGTCTATTTGGAAATGTTCTCCGGTGTTGAGAGGATGCTTTTGCTGGCTAGGCAGTGCCCTTTGGTGGAGTTCAGTGGGATGATTTGTATATGCATATAAAAGCAGAATTTAGCTCTCTGTGTGTTTTCTGAAGCCAAGCAAATTGGTTGTTTTGGTTTTTTTTAAAAAAAATAAAGTATTGTTTGTTTAGGTTGGTGGCTAAAAATACAAGTCCTCTGAGAAGTTATTTTAGTAATGAAAGTGTTTTGAGGAGGTTTCAAAAGAAATGGTGTCTGAAATGGGGAAAGAAAGTGAGTTTCCTTGGTGAAATGTTTTCTTGGCAAAATAATGAAAAAATATTTCTTGGTAAAATATATTAACTTGTTGGAACTAAAAGGAAGAGTTTCTGTTGAAGCTTTTCAGTGGGAGAGAAATCCCAGTGAATTCCTCAGCTAGAAGATGTTTTAAAAATATGTTAGTGATTGAAATACCTGTTTTGTTATTTTCAGAGTGAACTCTGGTAGATTTCTGTTTTCAAGTCATTGGTTGTTTCAAAAGTCAGACTATGTTTATTAGACAGGAATGTTGTCAGATCCCAACTGGAATATTAAACATTTTTCCCGTATGATTAAGTTGTGGACAGCAGGGAGGAGTGGGAGGACTGGGGAATTTTTTCTTTAGCTGAGTAAAGGATGGGAAACGTTTTCCAGTGCTAGGTCTTTTCTGAGGATCTGAATGCTGTGTCCTGTCTGATTTTAAGCAGAGCGGGGAGATGCTTCTGGTCCCTCTGTGACTAATCTCTTCTATCAGGTGAGAGCACAATTTACGTTCTTGACAGTGCTGTCATTCAGATGAGAACATAGATCCAAGTGAAACTCTAGGCTACCGAAGGTTATTGATGTCGATGTTTATGTGACAGCTTGGCAAGCTCTCAAAGTGTCCTAGAGCTCCAGAAAGTGTCTTAAACCATATTGTGTCACCATATAAAAGTTTCTAGCTCAACTAAAACTTGCAGATGAGCCCTCTGGTTTGCAGTTGAGCTGGTGCTGAAAAAGTGAGTGGCACTCAGTGCTCCACGTGGACATATGACAAAAGTGTCATACGGAGGGAGCGTTTTCTTATCATGTAATATCCTTATGTAGCTGAGTCCTGAAAGACGCATTAATGTACAGAGCTGTCTGTCTCACTCCCCTGCCTGTATAAACAAGACAAATTCCAGGTCAGTTTCAAATTCATATTGGCCTGCCCATAGCTGGTGACTGATACCTGTTTTCTCCTTTTCTACATAGTCACAGCACAATCTAAACATGCCATCTTTATCTACTTCGAAAACCTCCTCTCAGGGAACACTCCTGTAAGGCTTTCAGTGATGTGCAACACCTTGCTGTGGCTTTGGCATTTCACTGGCACAGAAGTCTGCTGAGGATGACCAAAGAACTGGCAATTTGGTGTCATTTTGGGCTTCACGGTGTGCCTCTCAGAGGCACAGCATATTCTTTGATCCCAGTAAGATGTTATACCATGCTAGTGTAGGTCTTTAAAAACAACTTTTTAAAATTGAAAATGCAAATGCATACAACAAGGAATAGATAGGATGGATTAATTATATGTAACTCTACTTCTGTTTTATAAAAGTCATCCCAAAGAGGTAATGTGTGTTGGTTAGAAAGAGTGATGGTGTAACAGCTATGGATACCTCTTCCTGCTTTTTGTTAAGTGCCAACCGCTTCACTACTGAGCTTTGCAGTAAGATGCAAAATAGGTGCTAGCTGCCAAAACTCTCTGCAGCGCGGATGGGGTTACTGCTTTATAATCAGGGTGCAAATTGACTGTGGTTCGGATCTGAAAGCAAGCTCACTCTTTGTATGGCACATCCATAGAGCTGCTGTGAATACATCCCTAGCACTAACTTTGGCACAGCAATAGTGCCGTGGGGTTCCAGGTTTTCTAATTGTGCTTCCTTTGCCTGAAGTTTCCCTGGCTGTGTCACTTAGAGCCTTTTTCACTTTCTTTCCTAGACAGCTGCGAGGTATGGCTGGCTGTTGAAAAGCAGATTTACCCCAGTCAGCCTTTTTGCAGTTTGCTATAGGAAATGCTAGGAAAAGAGGTTTGGCGTTTGACTTGTAGAGTCCTTTTGGTTGAATAGTCCTTTGGAAATTCTTCATCTGTGATACCATGTCATCACACTGGCATAGTTAAATCTTCTTGGGATTGTGGTAATTCACAAAAAAGGATGAAAGTATAACATGAATTATTATTTTGCCCTATTCATACCACTCTCAAATTACAGATTACTTATTAAATAGGCATTCCGTCCTGCAAGTTTAGGTGGTGTTTGCCCGTAACTTTATGTTCTTGGTTTCTATACTTCAGTGAGATCTTGTCTTTATGAGAGTGTCTACACAGACACAAATACAAACTAATAAATACAGTTGTACTGATAGATTTGACCAAGGCTTTTGTATTGGTAACAGACAGTTGGCCACTCATTCATGCAGGTTTGTTCTTGGAGTTGTTTGGCTCTCCCTGACAGAAGTCTGGGCCTGAATATGGCCGTGCATTGAAGATCAGACATAGTATTTGATGGGGGGGTTACTGCAGATGTCAAGATTTTATCAACATGGAAAAAAGATTCATTATTGTTACATTATACTGTTATGTATGTGTGTGTGCATTACCCTGACGGTAGGACATGCTCAAATCTTGTGAAAGTTTAGGGAGGGATATGAAACAGTACGATTAGAGCATAAGACAAGCTGACAGTGTTCAGGTTTATAAGAACCGCCCCAAAACTTATCTATAGACAGGCTAGGGATGTAAGCTACCTTTGCTCTCCTTTGCATTGACTTCCTAAATTCTGGCCACTTTTCAGAGCCAGGTTACTGAACTGGGTGGGCATCATCCCACGGGTGGCCATGGAAGGGGCGGAGGAGCCGTCCCGGCTGGCAGCCAGGGCCCCTCACAGCCACTCGCTCCCCGCCCCACCCCACAGCAGGGACTGGGGAGGAAACGGGAGGAACAGGAGAGAGAACTCCTGGGTCAAAATCGGGATAGGGAAATCGCTTGCCAATTACTGTCACAGACTCGACTTGGGAGTGTAACTTAATTCATTGCCAATTAACATAAATATTTAATAGCTGATTCGGTATTAGCAAACAAACAAAAAAAAACCACATTAAAACATTGTGGAAAAAACCTACCTTTCCTACCCCTTTCCCTGGCCTAACTCCAGTGACCTGTCCTCCCAGCTGGCTGCTGCCTGTGGCAGCGCGGGCTGGCTGGAGCCAGCTGTCTCTGGTTCAGGGCAGCCCCAGCCTCTTCCCAGATGGGCCTCCCCTGCAGCACCACTGCTACCACAGCCCTGCCATTCACACCCAGTGCTCCCAATATCTGCTGTTCTAGGAGTGTCATAAAGTTGTGCGGTATCTGCCTGGCAGCAGGGGTAAGGACCACATCGCTGGATGCAGAAGGACTCGGCCAGGATCGAGGTTCTGTCGTGGCAGGCGAAGCGCAGGGCAGAGCCCGGCCTGGGAGAGGCAATGCAGTGCACTGAAGACAGGAGGTGTATGAATTTTGGTGGTGGCAGTGATTTTCTTTCAAGTTTTTTTTTTTTAAGAGGTTCTTAATTTTATCTTCAGGAGAAGAGTAGGTCAACAGGATGGTAAAAGAAAGAACAATGAAGGTAGAGAAGAAAAGGGTGGAGGAAAAACTGTAGAAACTCAGGAGAAAATAGCAGGCAGAGTAATGTTGAAAGGAAGAAAGCGCTGTAACACAGGAAATATGTAGCAGCTTTTGATGACTTTGTGGTTCACTGATGCCAGCTTGGTCAAAAAAAAGTCTAACAAGTGAACCAAACAGTCCAATGAAACCTTTTTTGTTTAAATATCATCATCCCTTTGCAGTACTTGAGTCCTGAGTGTGATGCTCTTAGGCAACTGAATACAGATGAGGGAAACATGGAGATGAGCCTATTTTGAATTCTCAATTGTGAGAGATGAAATACCTGGGTTATGGGCAAAATGTATCTTTGATTAAAACAACTCTTAATGTTGATAGTACACTTGATGAAATTAGGTTTCAATCTGATGCTATCCTTTAAATTGATCCTGAAGGAGGAAGGAGCTTTGAGTGTGTGATTATAAAGTTAAGCTTTTCAGTGATACCAGAAAATTTCAAAGGAATGCCCTAAGACTCTTCAGAAAAGAGTGAGAACTTGATAATTTTTTTTTTCTCTATCACTCATTCTTGAGACCTTGCCATCACTCATCTTAAATCAAAAATCAAAGCAGTAATTCCTGCCTCCTGAAAGAAATGTGCCGCTAAGGCTGGAAATGTTTATAAGCTGGTCAGCGGTAAGGTCTTTTTACCCTCCTGTTCGAATAATGCTGAAATGATTGCTTTTCTAGACTGTACGCTTAAAACTTCAAACATTTTTGCTAGTTGCATCAAAATAGTAAGAAACAAATCACTTTTGACAGACTATTCTGAAATAATGATGCCTGTCACAAACTATAAGTAAAACATTTGTCAGAATGATACAATATTTTTACAAAGAGGTGTGCACACTGTTAAACCACTTTACACCCAATCTGCAAGGGGGGGATGACCAATCTGAAACCCACTGTTACTTCTCTTGATGGCTTTCAATGGAAACATTTCTGGTTGCTGAGGTCCTGAACTCTTGGCCATTTATGCATAAAAGTGAACTGAAAATGTGCTAGATTTTGCTTGCTCATCGCCAGAGTCGGTGTTTTCTGGCAAGGTTCACAGAAAGCCTGGTGGGAGTTGTCCTCTGACTGGATCCTGAAACCAGGACAGAGGGAAAATCTTCACTTAGTTTGTTGTGCACTAGAGGTCTGTTCCTTCAGACTTGAGATTCCTTCTCAGCTGTCTAACATGGGCTCTCATGAACTGGGAGGCTTAATTGGTACAAAGTCAGCAGGGAGAAGTAAGAAACATGGTGTGTGGGTTCTACAAAATGTATCTCCTACACTTTCAAACATTTAAGCATGTGCTTAACTCTAAGCACTTGAGCCCTGTTGGAGTCAGTGTGGTTGCCCATGCCCTCACTGTTTGCAGGACAGGGATCACAGTACTTTTTTTTTTTTTTTTTTTTTAATTTAATGTTGCTCCAAAATATATAGTGAGCCAGATTGGCTTCTATAGCACATGAAGGTATCTACTCCTGCATGAACAGGACCTACTGCTTCTCTAAGGTGGTCATGGAATATTTGACTCAGCAGTCAGTAAGCATCGTCTTTGACAGGGAGAGCGTTCAAATCCCTGAACTGTGCTAGTTTCAAGTAAATGTTTGGAGGAAAGTGGGGCATCTCTCTCATGCATTTGAATCGCATGGGGCAGTCGCATGCATTTGAATTCAGTGTCAACAATGCAGGCTGTGCCTCTGCAGTGTTGAGTCAGTAAGACTACATACCCTCTCTGCTGCGTGCAAGTGCTATGACAAGCAAAGGAGTCTCAGAGGGTATGCCTGCTCTGAGAAATACAGCACATTTAAAGACACATACTACCTCCAGAAAAGGCTGTGCATCTGTTTAGCAGTGCCCCAGCTGGAGACCAGCTCTGCTCCTGGACAGTGGAGACCACATTACTCTAGTGTTGTACCATGCCTTGCTCATCGCCAGGCTGCAGCCTGGATGCAGGATGGGACACTGACCTGGAGCCAGCTTCCCCCAAGGGACCTAGCTTGGTCAGAGCCAAGTGACTGGTACTTGCCCGAAGCTGTTGTGGTCCCTGCTGTGGAAGTTTATTTTGTTTTCTTTTTCATTCTTAGTTTTTATCCTAGAAAGTTTTGGGTGTAGTGGCACACCTGGCAGCTGGATTTCCAGAACTTTCTGAAAGAATAAGCTAATCTCACCATTTAATGGTGCAGCACACTTGTACAGTCTACGTATACAGTGACTCCACTTAACTACCCAACGGACTTCTGGTCAAGCTCCTCATTGGAAACTGAACTCAAAAAAGCTCAAATCTCTTATGTCCAAAAGAGATAAGGTTCAAAACCACCCATTCAAAGCTTGTAGTCTTTTTAATCATAAGAGTTTGTCCTGGCTCTGAGGAAGCACATATTAACCAAGACTCATACTGTTATCTTCTCTGTTTGGTCATATATGGCTTCCTTAACATGGCTTCCTAAAGCAAAACAAGCACGGGGGAAGTTTCAAGGAGATGGTGGTTAGTGCAAAACTCTAGCTAAAGCCCATTAGACTTCCTTAATAACAGGGCCTTGATTTAGACCTCTAGTTATTTCTTGCTGTGCCAGCCAAACTCAGTGTTTCCCCAAAGAAAAAGCGATTGGTTGTGTGAGTGTGCGTATAGGATTTGGACCCGAATGTGCAGCGTTATGCTTCTGTGCAACAACCATTGATGAAACTGTACCTACTGTAAGTATTCATCTCGTTTTATGCTTGGAGTATGGATGTGGATGTATAGAAAGATTTTTTTAAAAAAAAAAATACCTTTCTTCATTTGCTCCTGAATCCTGCTTCTCCAGTGAGAAGTCGAGAGAATTTGTTGTACGCAACCTAGGTGTTGTCACTGTCTCTCAGGAGGGTACAGTGACAGAAACCTGTTTCGTCACAGGACACGGAATATGCTACCATACTCACATGAGCCAAGTTAAAGCATGTAGCTCAGTCCTGCAGTAGTAACCTCAGGGTTGAATCTGCCCTTGCAGCACTCAGGTGTTGTTCACTGTATTACACACCAGTAAAATTGGTTATAGAAGCTGTTGCTAAGTCCCAAATAAGACTTTTGACTGAAAGTGCCCTGTTAAATGTATCTGCTCCTAATTGACTATAAAACAGTTCCTAGAAAAACAGCTGTGGCAGTTTATGCTGTTACTGTCCTCCCTCTGTTTGCTACTGTCCCACTATGGGACTCTGATATCCTTTGTTGGTCCCTATAGCTGCATCTCTCATTTCATTTTCAGAAATGGCTGAGACGTTTCAACAGAAGCTTTCCAGAGAGTATCTGCCCAAGCAGTGAAAAATTGCAGCCCAAGGGTTGAAAGTATAGCAGTGCTGTAAAGCAATTGAAAACAGCATCTTGCATAGGAAGTACAAGGGAAATACAACAATGGGTATCATTGTCATACAATAAATGTGGGCATGTATGTTTTTGAGTATATCTGTTGTGCTGTCTCAGCCTAAGTAATTGTGCAGACTGCATAGGCTAAGTTGGCTATAACCTAAAAAAAATTTGTAAGACCTAGCAGACAAACAAAAGGCATTGAAAATACGTTGGACAGTAATTGGATCTGCCCTGAAGCAGGTCAGATGTGCATTCCAGACAGGTGTTTGCTCTAGCCATTAGAAGCAGTGTAAAATTAATGTAAAAAGCAGTGTATTCACTGTAGTATCTCTCCTGTTACCACAGCACAGCTTGTGCTTTCAGAAAAACACACAGCACAGTATGAAGTCAGCTTTTAAGCACATTTATTTACTCAACAATGATTAGGAAAAACAGGTGGATTGTTCTTTTCTGGCTTCTTTTGTTTGAGGGCATTTCTATGGCGAGAACAGTTAGAAGCAGAAGGTTAGGAAACCAAAGATTTTTCAGACTTTGTCCCTTCTTACCGAACTCTCTATCAGGTGCATACATTCATCTGGCTTAACTGGAGCAGTAAAATCTACCCCTGCTGAATTGGGGCAGCAGACCTGTGATACTTCTCTGGAACAGGGAGCATGTTACTCCTGCACTGGCTCTGAAGGATAGCGCATGTATGTGGAGCGCTGAAAGGGGACATTGGCTACCTATAAGTGAGGTTCTCCCAGTGCTCTGTGTGGCATGGCCATTGGCGCTCAGGAAGCTCACGTGTTAAAAAGCAAGCCTTCAGAAGGATTATCTTTTCCCCTCTGCGAGATATTTAAATCTGATATTAAGGAGATAATCAATATTGCTTCAAATGCTAGTTCTCTTGTTAGGTGAAGTCTTCAGCAACAAAAAGATGTGGTTATCAAGCACTGCATTAGAAGGTGCTGGGATCTACCACACGGTATAGGACTCTTAATGACACTACATGTTAACATGTTCAGAGCCTCCGTAAGCAGCTGAGGGAAGGTCTCTTGACCGATTCTACTGTTCAGATTTCCTTTAGACCATGTGTTTGGACTCAGCAGGGTGATGGCTTGCTGTCACCTCTGCCTGATTCCAGAACCCCAAGGGTCTCAGGAGTTGCCTGTATGCCATCTCTAGCATCTCAGGAACAGTCTGACCAGGGATGCTTGACCATGTACTGAACTGGCGTGCTAATTAACGAGGACATGTGCTGGAAGAGAGTTGTGTCCTGGACTACTCTGGGTGGAGAATAAATTTTCAACATGGACATAAGTATGGCATTTTTTACTGCTCGTGGCACATGCACCTTGCTGAGTCCGCTGGTTTACAAACTAAACGGTCAGAGAAACAAAACCAGTATCAAAGGATTCTCTTCAGGGACCATCATGCTGGCTAATATTTATATTCAGTTGTCAATTGTAATTGATAACAGTAACACGTGAGAGCAGGAAACCGGGAAGTTAAATACCATCTTATAAGATGTGCTGTAGGTGTTACTCAGGGCACCCTTTCTTCTCAGAGTCTTGAGAATTGTTTCTTCCCCATCCTGGAAGGCCAAAATGAAAATCCTACTTTAGCTGCATTTTGAGTTACTTTTCAGAAACAGCAGTCAAATTAAAGGCATTTCAAACATGACTGAAGAGTATGGATAGGTCAGGAAACAGTTTTAGGTGGGATTTTCAAAGCCATCTAGGTAATGAAGGCGACTTAAGTGACCTGTGAGAAGCGAGTCGCTGGTTCCCTTCATCATCTGTGTTGACAAGTGCTTTTAGCCTGGATGTAACTATGCATTGTATTGCTACAGTGACAGCTAGCTCTTGTGACTTAAATAAGCTCTACCTGTCTAAGCATGTTTTGGCAATCTAACGGCAGATGCTCTGAGGGCTTCTTCTGGCCTCTCTCTGTGGGTTAGCAATTGCACCTCCCCTGACGCCTGTTGACGTAGCTCTGCTGACAGAAACCAGAGTCATAGGTCTGGTGACGACTCACTGGGACCTACAAGCTCACCCCCCTTCTTGGGTATCCTGTTGTGTTACTAAATGCACATGACAGATGGACCAGTGTAAAGCATTAAAATAACATTTATGTCGTTGTTTAATATAATTGTTTAATATAGGGTTGTGTATATAAATCACAGGAGTTGAGCTTAATGTAGCAATAATTCAGCCACATTCAAAAGGGGCAGAAGAGAGGAATGATCAATGTGACGTGATTTCTTTATACAAAATAGCGTATCTGAGAAGTATAATACTGAGTTGAACATGGAAGGCTCAATTAAAGTCACTTGCTATTCTCTCTGTGACGAGGCTGGGGGGACACAACGATGGCCCTGCCAAGCTACCTGCGGGATTAGCTGCCATCTGCATCAAGGTCTTTCTTTACCAGCCTTCCCTTCGGATATATTAACACTGTAAGCACTGCTGTGAATAGAATATACATACACAGCCTTGGTTTTAAGTAACTTATTTGAGATCTTGTAGTATCCTAGCCTCAGCTAGTCAGGGCTCACCGTAGATGGCAAAATACATCTTAGAGGTAAGGGCAAGCTGAGCTCCAGAACTGCTACCTGTGTCTAAGCTGGCTGGCTTATAGTTGTCCTGTGTATGGCTGCCATGCACTGCTGTGATAATTAATACCTGAGCAGCGACAGTAGCATGAACAAACTCTAGGAAGAGATTTCGTTTGGCTGGGGAGTTACTCTTGTGATAAGACTTCTTGCTCCTGCAGATAGATGAAGCAGGGTGCCTGATGTCCAACAGGAACCTTTCAAAACTGTCACGACTCCTGTCATTTCTCAGATGCTAGTGTGGGCACATGATGTTACAAAGACTCTGACTCCTGGGGGAAAGATAAAGTACTGTAACTTAATACTTTCTCTCCCCTCCTCCCCTTTTTTATTTCAACCTTCAAAGGATTTTTTTTTCAGGAGAGAAAGATAAAGTGATCTGGGGCCCAGTTCCCACTTCTGCTCTAGGCTTCTATGTGACTGGATAGTATGTGGTGCTTTTCTGTACCTCAGTGTCCTCTCCATTACATTAGAATAGGCACAATTTTAAAATCATTTGTGTAATTGTGCCACTTGAGTAGAGACAAGATCTGCAGACATAAGGGTACCAAAAGATATGGGAAATTGCAGAGGCCAGTTTTGAAAGATGCCAGTGTCAGCCAAGTCGGTGAGTTTAGGTGCCTTACCTGATTAAATGTTTCAGAAAATTTAATTGGGAACCAGGCTGCAGAGTGCCTAAGTACCATGGAGACTGGAGACTGTAGCTCTAGGGTCTTTTGTGTCCAAACAGATTTTAAAGTGGGGACTAGTATTCCTTATTTGCTGAACAGATTTTTAAAATGCTACTAAGTCATAATGTTTCTGTTGTTGTTGTTTGTCTATTTTGTCTAATTAGGCTCTGGCAGAACAATTGTAATCTCGTTTACTTTGTGTTTGTGCTGTGCCAGATAGACATAACCCTGAATTTAGTTCTCCTGTAGATGCGAGTTCAATAAAAATAACAATACTTTTACTAATGAGAATAACTATGTGAAGCCAGGATTCATGCTAAATTAGTATCCATTAGTGACTTAGATCTATAATGAAGGTTTCCTTGCTCTCTGCTGTGTGTCTCAATTCATTACAGAGCAGTCCATAATATTTTATTAACAACTTTTTTTTTTTTTCCCTGGAACCATTGCCCAAAACTATTGGAAGAATATGTGCTTTCCTGTAACATCAGAATGAGACAAATGGCAGTGCTTTCTTTTATTATTGTACAGAAGCGTCTTCCCTTTGGACTCAGATAGACTTGTAAATGGCAAGTAGCTGGAGACTAATGGAGCACATGCTTTAAAGCTTTCCATCTGGTCCCTTGGTGAGCAAAAAGAATATATTGTCTATGTTCCAATCAGTCCTCATTACAAAGAAAACTATTCCCACTCCAGGTTCCTGGAGAAACTCTTACCTTTACTCAGAGAGGGAAAGGGCAACAAGTACTATCCCCTTATGCATCTGCAGAATAAAAATGAATGGGGTAAAAAGAAAAAATGAGGCAGAGTAATTTTGTGCTCTGAAACTGGATAATGCACCTGTCAACAGGTATTTATTCTGGTGGCCTTCAGTGACATTTTCTAGTGACAGCAGAAGAGAGGCTAAAATTGTTCCAAGGAGACTCTGTACGTACGAGTTGAGTGAGCAAGAACTATATTAATTTGAATGTGAGCAACACTACTTAAATTAAGATCCCTTTTCTAATTTGTTTTATTGGAATCTTCCTCAGAGCTCCTCCTCCAGTCATCTCATCAAATAGCCTCTCTTTATTCATTTATTTATTTTATTTCTTCACATACATTTAGGAAGAAAAAGGAAGGAGATACTCCCCCCAATGGAGGCCATCTGCTCTTTTCTTATTGGGGGGGGAAAAAACGTACAATTACTGTCTTGTTAATCTTTTCGTTTTAACAAAAAAAGAGAGGGAAAGAAAGAGAGAGAACTATTATGCAAATACTCTGCAATTTGGTTTCAAATATTCTTTGTACTATGATGAGCAATTTCCTTTAATACAAACTCAGCCTACTTGCCAGGACTTTTTTTTGCCTTAACATAAGGAAGGAAAAAAACCCCACTTTTATGAGTTGGGGGTGGGGGCATGCTATGTTCCTCTGATACCAACTTTTTCTCATCCTTTCTTTCTATCTTTCTTTCTTTGGCATTATTACAGTTGTTATTCTTTAAGTTGTGAGAAAGATGTTGTATAGGTTTTTTGAGAAAGAAAGAGAACCAAAATAGCTTTACAAAGCCACAGTTTCATCTTTTCATTGTTCCATTGCCATGATGAAGTGGTCTTGAAATGGAGGACTCCACTTAGTGAATGAGAGAGAAAAGCTTTCTCCCGGCCTTTTTTGAATGTCAGTTGTTTGTGATGGCAGCATTACCTCTAAGAACAGATATGTAGCTTTTTTATAAGGAGCTCCTGTGCTACTTGTCAGTGGTACAAACATCAGGGCCGAATAGCGTAGCCAAGATTAAGTCCTTCTGGTCCTTGGTATTGGACAGCCTAGCTTGCTAGCTGAAAACCTCTGAAAACTTATGATCTGGAAAAGATGAAATAAAGTATAGAAGAAAGAAAGGAATATGATCGCTTGTTTGTTGTGTGGGAAGCTGAAGCATGGAAAAAAATGAAACAACTCACCCAAGATCTATTGGTAGAGGACTTTGGAAGAATCAGGAGCTGAGCTGAGAGGCTCAGATTTAGAAAGCTTCTGCTTTGTGTAGTGGTCTGTTTGTGGCAACATCAGAAGACAGGCAGGACTGCTACTGCAGCTGGGCTACTGCTGTACCATCACGACCACTAGTTTAGGCTATTGCTGTACAACAGTTACACAGACAGCAGCGTGGTTATATCCTAATGGCTTAACAAATCTGCTGACTTTCAGCAGGGCTTATGAGCATCAGACATATTTGAAAAGCCCACACTAAACCTCCTGATTCTTAACCCTTTGCAGGTTGAACTTTGGGAAAGCTTCAATTGACATATCAATGTTACATGCTTAAACCTATAAAATACTAAGCATAAAATCTCTGATCCAGTAAAGCATTTTAGCACAGCTTAATCAAATATCTTTCCAAATGAGTCCTAACTGGCCATCTAACTATACACGAGTGGCATAGTTTGCTTGCATAAAAAAAAGCTGATACCCAATGGATTGACCACAATTTGGGAAAATATATTCAAGAAACAAAATTAAGGGAAGTAAAACAAGACCAGTGAGACCATTAAGCAAAGTCAAGTGTGTCACACTTTCATCTTTGCTTCTGTGGCTGTAACGGGACAGAGAATATAGGGCAGTTCAGAATTTCTGATCTGAGCCTTCACTGGATCTGTTCAGATAGTCTGACCCGTTGCTTGGGGCTCATTACATCAAGCATACATTACATCAGACTGGATTTTACCTCAGTATGCCTAGTACTAGATAGACAACACAGGCATTCATGGTACTTAGGGGATCCCCTTTAGGTGGTCTATGGGAAATCTATGCACAGAGTCTTGAAGCACACTGGAGTAACTGGGTCATTTTTTGTTGTTTCAGGAAGCTCTTATCATGGCCAGCATGGACCACCCGCACCTGGTGAGACTCCTGGGTGTCTGCTTGAGCCCAACCATTCAACTAGTCACTCAGCTGATGCCTCATGGTTGCCTGTTGGATTATGTTCATGAACATAAGGATAATATTGGCTCCCAGCTTCTGCTAAACTGGTGTGTCCAAATCGCTAAGGTATGTAGTTCATGCTGTTCTTTTTTTGTCATTTTCGTAACTAACTGAAAAACATGCCATGCAAAAAAAAGATAAAAAAAAAAATTGTTTGGGTTTTTTGGATTTTGTGGTTTTTTTCAGGCGTGTTTTTGTGTTCAAGAAGGTTGGGTAGTTCTTGAAATACACACTATTTTGGCTGCTTACAGTATTATAGATTAGTTGTTAATATATAAACCAGTGTTTTTCTTGACTGTCTTTCCAACGTAGTGCTAATGGGGGGTCTTTCAGGGGGGGGAAAAATTGGGGAAGAAGCCCCCTGTGTGACATCTGGAGCTGAGCACAGAATGATTTTTTTCAGCTTCTTCTACTGTTCGCTCTTCATAGATACTGATTTAACCTGATTGCAGTTTTCAGCCTTTCTGAATCTGCATTGCCAGTTAAATTCTGATATGCCATCAATTGTCTGCTCCCACACTACCAAGAAGATAAATATTCACTTCATGTCACTCCTTTGGGAACCACTACAGTTCTGCTGTGTTTAAGACCTATCACAACAGCTGAGGCTGGAGGGTAATATTGCTCGTCTCTGCAGAATGGGAAATCTCAAGGGCTGGATCCTTCTTTGCTTGCTGTGGTGTAATGCTCTCTGCCTTCCTGTGGGGTTTTAGGAGCAACAGTTGAAGCCATTATCATTCAGATACAGACTGCACTTTAGTTGAGGTGGAACAGAGTATAGGTTATAAATGCAGCCCTAATGTAATCCTTGCACAATGTTTTACATATATTTTTAGGTATGTTTGGATATTCAGTGCTGTACTAAGATAAAATTATTGATAATCAGTTCCAAAGAGTAACAAGATCTGGGAGTGTAGGGGGCCATGGTTTTTTATCCATTTTAAAGGCTCTTGCGACCAGAGTTGTGTACAACAATATTACTACGAATGAGAATCTGGAATCTGCTTTTTATTTAGAGTTATTTAGAAGTTATTTAAAGTTTTAGATTATTTTGGTGAAAATGCTTGTTACATACAAGTGTGTGCCACAGACTGCCCTCTTATATTAAATCTGCAGCCTTAAGTGAATTTGCTACAACATCTATTGAGAAATCTTAATTCAAGTTGTAATGTTAAACTTTTAGCACTGAAGAGAAACCTGGAGGTTCAGCAGTTGTTTTGCTGGACAGAATAGGAGCCATCAAGTAAACATTCCCTCCTTTTAAAAGCTTAAATACAAAATATTTTCTTACAAAAGTAAGAAAACAGAGACATTCAGCTAGCCCTGAGTTTTTGTTCAAGAAGAGGAGGAGTTTGAGGTTCATCATTAATAGGCACTTTTTTTTTTCCAGGGTCAGATCTGTTGTCAAACCTGCCTGAAGGTGACAGTAGATGAAATGATCATAATGCTGGGTAGAGGGGTTGATCCATAGAAGGGCTGGGGGGAATCCCAAACCCACATTCTGATGTTGCAGCATTTTGTACATGTGATTCTGCTGTGCTGTGGTGGGTTAAAGCAGCCAGAGTTGCACAGAATATTGGAACACACTGATGGGGATTGCTTGTATCAAGATTTGCAAGGGTTTATTTAGGGCTGTTATCAGACCAGGGAAGGTGGGGGAGAAAATACATATTCCTGTTTGAGTACTTTCTCTCAACACAACCTCCTTCCCATCTGTTCTCCACTCTCTTGATTGATAGTGGCCGTTATTATTTATTACAAAACATTTACACGGTGGCATACGTGAAAAGATAATCTGCCTTTATTTTCACTTTATGTATGCATATGCCCATTGACTCATTGGACTAATAGCTGTACTTGCTTTGTTATGGATTTTATGTGGGCAGCTGATTTAGTGAAGCAAATAGCCTGATCCATAGTAGAGGCTTACAGAGCTGACAGATCCGTGGGAAGGTCTGTGGAAGGGCAGATCATGGTTTTCCCATAGTGATTCTTATCAAAGTGAAATGGGTTCTAAACTGATTTCTGTTGTGAATGGTTTCAGCATAATGTGGGAATTGGATTTAGGTAAATTTGAAAATCATTGCCTGTCGATTTTCTTGACCACTGTGTGATGTGGGAGAAGACGACAAGGTATTACAAATATTTGAGTTCTGAGATGGTGGGTAACCAAGCAGTGCAAAGAAGTGAGGTCATACTCATAATACTAACTGATGAAGCGTCAGGTAGAGGAAGGGAGATTCTTTGTAACAAAAGGTGGTTTATTACTGATGGGAAGTTTAGTGAAGTTTAGCTAGTTTTTTGAAGTTTAATGAAATTCATCTTCTTCTGCAGCACAGTAATCTTTAGGTTGGTTTTGCCTTGGCCTCACGTTTCAGTGTGAAGCTCATCCACTTGGCTGCCCACAAAGGGGACAGCAGCAAGTGACTATTTTCTTTGAAAAGTGCAGTACTTAAGTACATAGGTCTGACCTGTTAACTCTGGGCCATCACAGTTTGTCTGGATTATTTTCTCCTCTGTTTCTTCATGTGTCTCTTTCCCTTCTCTTATTTTTACTGCAGTGGTTGGTAATGGGCAAGGAGAGAATCAGTATGCGTCTGACAGGGAGTTCTGCATTTTGCTGCTTTTGCGTGCGTATCAGTGGTATTTAGTAGGGGATTGCTTGTTAGAGTTGAGAAGGGCACCACAGGTACTGACTACTTGCATACCATGCCGGTGTGGTGCAATCCTATTGTGGAAGTAGACTCCAAAGAATTAAAGCGTACCTTTATTTCTTTATTTTCTTCTTGTCTTTGGAGACCTTGAATGACCATTGTGTGTTGAAGATCTTCCCCATCAGGTTGCATCTATGCATAAACATACATATCTTAATTATTATATAGGAGGCTATCAGTGAAGAGAGGAAAGAGGTAGGGACATATGAGGCTGTGTACACCACATAATATATAAGAGTAATGTAAATTTTGCACAGAATTTTCTGCATTGCCTTGTGCTTTCTGATGGGATATAGGAATGCCTATTCCTTTGCTATCTCTCAGACTGTAATGTCAATTGGTGTTAGAAGACCTACACAGGAAAATGTTTCAGAACTGGTAGGAAGAATAATCTTTGAGATCACCAGACAAGGAGTCCCCTTATCCCAAAAAGTGGAATAAATGTGCTAGTCCTCTGCTAGCAGCAGGGCAGTAGTAATACTTGTTTTCCACTCATCTGTCACATTTAACAGTGACTAGGAATCAGTCTGCAGCCAGCAAATAGGAAAGATTCAATTTGCCTACAAATAGACCGTCTCCAGAGGAATGAGTGCAGAAGGTGGCTATTGCATCAAGCACAAGTTTCCATTCACTGCAGGAAAGGTCTGTGTCCCACATACCTGTATCCACTGTGCTCACGTTTCAGGCTCTGCCATACACCTTGAGAATGTCTCTCCACGTCTTGCTTTTCTAGACTTTTGGGAGTAATTGGTTCTGCCTTTCTGAAAGCTACTAAAAACATGATTAGCAATATAATAAGAGGCAAAGATGATCAGTGACCTCCCAGTCCTATTTTCTGCTCCCTGAAGCAGCTTCTGGTATTTTCAGTTAGATACATATTTCTACCCTCACCTTCCCTCTTCTTATGGTGAGAATTTTCCCCAACAAGAAGAGAACTGAAGAAACTGGAAATGACTCGATTCCGAAGTTCAGACTGATTTTTACGAATCGTTTAAAATCAAGTTGCTGCTGCAAGACAGTTCCTTCCTACTGCGCTTTTCTCCATCTGCCAATGTGCAGGCATTTATTTATCGAAGTCATTGCTTCAGAGTTCACTTGTTCTGCCAGGCTGTTCATTTCCATATGTCTCTACTTCTGTACAACTAGATGCAAAAACATAGGTAGGCGCTATGCCTGGTTGCCAACCTGCATATGGCTCTGGAGATCATTTCTGAAGGTTGACAATAGGGCAGTTATTAAATATTATCTACTGCCAATTGAAAAAAAGCTTGGATGCTTTTTGTTTTGCTTATACAGATTGTGTTGAGTTTATTCTGACTGTTATATCATTGTAGGGTAATTATGTTCTCTTTCCAGAAGCTGTAGCTTCTTATTTTATGGATGAAAATTTTAAAAATAGAGTAGCCCCCAAGCGTTCTGCATAAAACATGGTTGTTAGACAGCAGCTGTGTCTAAGGGGGTTCTTCTCTTCTGCTTTGCAGATACACAAGGCATCTCCTTGTGTGTTACTTCTATGTGTACTGCCTCAGAGACTGAACGGTAAACCTTTTAGCTCTGAGTTCAGCACAGCAATTTTATGTGGAGCTTGATGTCCAGTAAAGCAGTAAACTATGCTCACGTAGGTACTTCCTACCTTCAAGGTACCTTCAAGGTACTTCCTAGAGTGGGAGCTAGAGTGACAAGCTTTGTGGCCTTAGGGTATGGAAGGATGGAATAATATGTCATGAATTTCCATAGTGTTGGCTACTTGAGAAGCAGGTTGAGAATCAGATTTTGTAAGATTAGAACAAGCCTAGAAGTGAATTCTCAGTAGGTGAAGGTGAATTACATCCTTGTTAGCCAGTGTATGACAGATACATGCAAATCAGGAAGATTTAACAACAACAACAACAAAAAAGGGTACTACGTGCATTGATATTTCAATGTGTTTGATATAATTTCTCATAGCAAGGGCTGCCCAAACACACTCCCTGGCATCTTGGAGGTGTGGGTGTGAGGACATTCTTAAGGAAATACATTCAGGAAGAGAAGTAACATCTTGAGGTTTCTAGTCAGAAAGACTTGGTTACGCTCTTCCACTAGGTGGGGTTAACTATAAGGCCACCTGTATTTGAGGCTGTATCCTCTCACTGTTACTCTAGCGGAAAAATTAGCCTGAGCCTTGTTGGAATTACTTGTGCTGTGCTAGGCTCTGTCTCTCTCAAGGGCATATAGAAATGCATTTTTGCTTCTGTAACTTTGCATACAACACTTGCTACATTCAACACTTGCTACATTCAACACAGAAGTTCAACCCAGGCAGCCCCATCTACTGTTCTACCTACTGTTTTCTCTAGTACAATTATGGTTTCATTCTGCTGCTGTTGATTTGCGTTACACCTGCACCAATTTTGCTGAGCAGTGTTTGAATGCAGAGGAACTTTTCCTGCCCCGAAGAAGGCAAGGCAGAGGAAGAGTGAGAAAGGAAGCAATCTTCCTAAAACAAAGCAGCTTGCCTGCGATCACCTAGCCTGTGGAGGAGAGCTCAGCTCTCCTGGGTCTTAGCCCCTGCCCCATTCTGTCCTGCCCTATATCCCCCAGGGGCTGCCAGACCTGTTTTTTGCATTCTGAACTATAGTAATTCATTCACAATCCCTCAGAATACTAACGAGATAAAGCAGAAGTAGATTGATACAGTGGAATGTCATGGAAGGAAAATCAACTACTTCAGGGGATTACTTTTTATACCCTTTCAATATAAAAGAATTCTCAAATTACCTTAACTAAAGCCCTGCACAGCATCAGTTATCCAGCTATGCAGGAAAACAACATTTGAAAACACTCTAGGAAGGAAAAAGAGAAGTTGAGGAACTTGGGGATTGAATTTTAATGAAGCAGATGCATGTCTTCAAGCCTGTTGAGTATTATTCCAGCACACTTGCAGTCATTGCTTTCTCTAAGGATTTCTCTGCCAGCAGTGCAGATCTGCAGCTGGGAGTCTCCAGGAGCCGTCAAGCCAAAGGCTCTTGCAAAGTCTCCTCACCGCTTCTTTCTGCCGCCCTGTTATCTCTCCCTTTTAGCTGGTTCATGTTACAGGGCTCAGTGCCCTTCTGCAGTTCTCTTGGCAAAAAGGAGGGCCTGTCCGCTGCCTGCTCCTGAAGCCTCTCTTCATGCCAAGGTTTTTAGAAAGGTGTATTTTACTACTGCCCAGGGCAGTGCTTTTCAACTGGATGTAAATTCACAGGCTATGTGAAATTCAAAGGATCTGTGTTGATTTATGCAACTGAGAAGCTGACCCAGAAGCTGGTACAGCGCTCACCTCACATCCTAAATTAAATGGGTTTCACCCTGCACTCCTTATGTATGGAGTGAGGGAGGCGCTGAGCAGGGAGGGCCGGAGGCAGGTGAGGTCCCCTTGGCTGCACTGTGAGGTGAGGAGCCTTTCTCTTCCATCAAGACTTGATGGATTAGGAATGACTTCTTAGAGACAGCTTTTGTTATTCTGCTGCAGGTGGGATGAGAGAGAAGCTGTGTAAAGTGGGAGGAAACGGGGGTGACAACAGGTTGGGAAGAGGTGGAGATAGTGGCTGTGGTTCAAGGTCTTTCTTTTTCATTAAAGAAGCCTACCCTACAGCTCAGTGACTATTCCATCATGGAGTGAACAAAGGAGCTTAATGACAGTCATCTATCAGCTGTCCACATTTTAAGCTTCAAGATGTCTCTATTCCCAGAGCTCCTTGCCATGACAAGGCTAATTGTATAATTATAATGCTATACCAACCCCTCCTGACGTGCTCACACTGGCAAGGACCAGGGCTAAGGGCTGTGATAATTATCACTGCAAGCAAGTACATTAGCATAAATGTAGTTTACTAATGGGGCTGCTCTATTAGGAAGTGCAGTGTATAGAAGAGTAGGATCTAAACCAAGGACTATGAAATTAAAGCCATATTGAAACAAGGCTTTAATTGTGTGGAGGAGCAAAATCGAAATAGGTGGGGAAAGTATCATTTTACTCTCCTGAACCCCTCTGTGCAGTTTTCCTTTCTTATTCGAATTCATCATGACTATTTTTCTCACTCTCCCGGAAAGCTTGGATATCCACAGATGGCAGATTGAAATGAAGGACCCTTTTTCTGGTGCCACTGGAGAACTCTCACTGAAAGAGGGTATGCCATCAAGTCTCAGAGGGGAATTACCCTACCTTGTCCACACCCAGGGACTTTTTTGGTATTCTGGGCAGCTCCCTGGGTTGCAAATGTTCACACAAACTTGAGAAGCCCTTGCAACAAAATTCAGGTGGATCTTGCAGAATTCTGCATCCGAGCTTTTAACTTCTAAGTGGTGGAAGGGGACAGATTTCTTTCTTGCTGTGGTTAACTGGATTGTCTTGGGCTTTTATGAGACGCTGACAAAGTTTCTTCTGATCCTCTCAGTTATTAAGATTTTTTTTTTTCCCCGTCAAAGGCAGGGCAGGAAATAAATGTTAGGGCTTTGGTCATTGTGTCTGATCTGCCATGCTCAGATGAATGTGGGCATATTGAGTGCAGCCATTGCTAGTATGCTGAGACATAAGATCAGGGCCTGGCAACTCTTCCCTTGACTGTTAGTTGCTGTGGCTGGAAATAATTCTCCAAATAAATCAGGGAATTGGATCCTATTAAAAATAATTACAGCATCTCTGCACTTTGTGCATTTCTTTGGTGGGCACAGTATTCCATGTTTTCCTGCATATAGTTATGTACCTATTTAAGGAGACTTTCATGCAGTTTCCCCCCCTTCTTCACCACTCATTTCATCTGGAGTACTGAGCTGGTATAGTAACTTCTTTATCTTTTCTACCAAACCCAGTTGTCCACAGGAGAAGTTTCCTGTGAAAAGCATTAAAATGAAGGAACGCATGATAAAATTCATCAACTTAAATGTTAAACAAGTTTTTTTTTTTTCCTTTGTTTCATTTCTTTCTTTTTCCTTTCACCTCAGACTGACTGTCCACTCATCAAATTCACACTCTTTCTTTCTCTGTAATTTTGTCCTTTGCTTCTGTCTTTCCCCTGCTTTTACAGTGTTTTGTGTCAGCCTCTGTTTCCTGTTGGTCTTTCTTCAGTGTCATCATTTCCCCTTCATTCTCATTCTCTGGCTGCTCGGCTCCCTTTAGCTGGTACCTATTCAGTGCTCTGAAAGAGCACAGGAGCATCATGCCTGCCACCCACCAGCATTTTTATGCTGTTGTGTCTCATTGCAGGGTTTTGGAGAGGACCTCAGTTTCCTCATTTCTCTCATAATAATGCATTTGGCTTTAAGGGGTTTAATACTGACTGCATGAACCCCATGTGCTGTTCTAGTTTGTGGGGAGGGATATTTGAATCTGGAAGATTGCGTCTGAACCACAGGAACAAAAATGTAAGATTGGGTAAAAATTATAGAGACATCTTTCTTCCAGCTTTGTGCTCTGACCTCTGATTCTCTAAGGCTCTTCTGCATGCTATAATAACCTCAGCATGATAGTATTTGAGTTGTTTATGGTTTTTAGTGTGTGTGTGTATATATATATTTGGTCATTAGCTCTAGAGCTGAGTGGAATGACTCAACTTTTGAAGGTGACCATCTCTCTCCACTGACTAAGCTGTCTAGAAGACAAGCATAGGCTAACCTTGTAGCTTTCTGACAGCTTAATTTACAGGGGGGATAAATGTGAAGGGTGCAGGTGATGACAAGGACACAGAGGGAATCTGGAACAAAGCAGGTACTGGAGGACTAAGCTAAGATTGGAACTACTAACACAAGTGTGGTTGGATTTCTTTTCTGCACAGTATCATACATACTATGTTAGCGAGCTGTACCCTTCTGCACTGCGTAAGGTCATGTGAGCAGGGATGTTCACTTGCTTTCAGCTTGTCAGTGACCGGGAGAGGTTTACAGTGAGCAGTAATCATTCTTTCTCCAGTCTTCATCTGGCTCCTTCTGGATTATCTAGGCTTTCTTTTCCTCCCACCAAAAATCCAGTGTTCCCAAAAACAGTTCCATGGTTCATGGTTGTTAGAAAAAAAGCAGAGAGGCAGATTTTTCAGCCATTTACAAATCATATCAGACTTTGCAAAGGCACAGAAATGAGCAATTTATTGCACAGAGATAGACAATTTATTGTTTTGTTAAATGAAAGGTGCACTTAGCACTGACATTTGTAGGGTCTCTGATATTGGGGACCTGACAGCCACAGGCTACAAAAGCCCCAAAGGCTGGCTTTGCTGAGCCTTTGATGAGCATTCTCATCAAGTACACTGAGCTGCACTGGGGGGAAAAAAAAATATTAGATTTTTCCTAGCAGTCCCCAACAGACTGGCTTGGGAAAGCATTATTGAAAACCACTCCTAAATCAAATTCAAGATATTATAGGAGCACCTACTAGAGTCTGTCAGGATTTCCATTATAAGCCCATATTTTTCAGGTTTATAACTCGACCATAAAATTCCACTCTGGACTATGACTTGGCATAAAATGTCTCAGCCCAAAGCATTTTTTTGTTATTATTCAAGAAATATATGTATTTGTCTATTTTTAAGTTGCTGGAGTTCAGAAACAAAAGCTGGATTTCTCTCTATATGTACCCATAAATTAAAATGTTTTTTTTTCCCTAGTGAATGCCTTTCTTTCAACATTTTGTTTTATAATGTAACTTATCCTGCTTGAATAACTACAAAAAATGGATTGCCAAGATATTGATGTTTAAAGCCAGGACCCCCCACATTTTTGCAGAGTACCACAGTATGCACATGCCCCACAAAAACCTGCTCCTAAAAGTACATAAGTGTCTTCAGGAAACTCTGCAAGGTGGTTTGCAAAAAGTTGTGGGGCTCTAAAGGATGTGCCCATATTTGAATAGAGCTTAGCTTTCACAATTAGCTAGATCCCCAAGTTCTCCTGTGCAATCCAGTGTTCAGTCATAAATCCAGTAGTTTTTTGTACAAGAAAAAAGAATTGGCCTGTTGAAAGGGAGGGGGGATGCTCAGCAGAAGCCGTTCCAGATGAGCGCTGTAGTCCATAAGTATGAGATCAAACATAGCAGTTGTCTATTAGCAGAAGAGCTACTGACAACATCCCACATCCAGATGTATCTTAAAAAACCCAAACTATCCACTCTCCATGTACAACTGCTTCTCTGTCCAAGTGGGAGCCAGAAGTAGCAGTGGACTGAAGCCTGTTGTCTCCTTGTCCTAGCATGACTTGCTGTATCAGGGGCCCATGAAAAAAGTATGAAAATGGCAGTCACTTGATACCCCTTTATGAAACCTTGCTGAAGTATATCTCAAGCCATAAATGAGATTTGAAGATAGCACCTTACACCCTGGTACTTGCTGATGCATCCTTCCATCCCAAAGTAAAGTTTTACAGAAACACCAGAATGGGATACGTGACACGGAAAATCTACTGAAACTAAATTCCCCTGAGACACAGCAATGAATACACCTGCAGCAGTGAACAGCAGTCAGTTAAACAGCTCCTCAATAAACTGGGGGTAAAAGGGCAGTATAGCTGAAGGAATGCACTTCCTGGGGATACCGTGTAATCTCTATGTGTGCTCCTGCGAGATGCAGAAGACCAAGGTGAGCCTGCTTAATGAAATGTGAGAGGGGAGAGGGCAGTTCCAAGTGGCTGCTGGCACTGTTTCAGGTGCCATGCCAGCCCTCAAACCTACAGGGTCATCTGGCAGTCAGGTGTCATTAGTCAACACTCTCCCGCTTTCCCACATCCCATCTGTTTCTGTCTAGCCTGTTTGTGCAAATTAGCTCTCAGTATGCAGCAATTCTCACTGTAGTTTGGTTTTCTTTCTTCATCCTGTGACCTTCGTGCTTCCTTAAACTTTACCCTTGTCTGTGGGCCAGAGTAAAATCCTTGCTGCTTCTATTTTTATTTGCGAACTGTGCACGTTAGCAAATAGAGAGGATCATACTCTGCACAGTGCATGATTTAAACCCAAAGTCCTGCAACACATTAGTATCTTCTGATGAGAGGGGAAATAGGATTGGGTTATGTATCCCATGAAAAATATTAAGCATTAAAAGAATGCATTGCCCTGAACTGAAGCAGTTCTGAATTTTCCAAATGAAGACATTTTTCCAAGACCTTTGAAATGTCTTTGGGTTTCTACTACCTTTTTTTTTCATTAATTTTAAAACAAATTGTTTTGAAACAAAAAAATACACCTGACTTTCCTAAACATTTTTGTTCTGTTTTTTTCAAAATGTTATTTTGTGAGGTTGTTTCACACATATAACTGAGGTCAGTTTTAGAGAAGGCAGCTTTATTTTTCAAAAAAAATTGTTTTGACCAACGTTTCCTAGGAACCTGTGTATAGAACTAAAATGCTACACTGTAATAGTTTGGTTTTGTGTTCAGGCTCAACTTGCATTACTTGCATCATGAATTCCTTTACATAGGGACTTGCCTACAGCGATGTCTCCCGTGTCAGGGTTCAGTAAACCAATCCAAATTGCATGATAGCATGTTACAGCAGATGGGGAGAAAGAAATGAAACGTAAGCTGTCAGAAGGGGACCTGAAAAGGCAGAAAGTACATTAATTTCTGTATGTTTGGGACTGGAGATAGTTTAAGAGCTGGGTGTCACTGAAGGAGGAGTTTGACATTGTGACTAGACTGGAACAGTACAGTGCAACACTGAATGATAGGTGACAGTGATTTTAAGTTAAGGCTTTTGGAGGTGGCACAAATAAGAGTATGCTGCCATGCTTTACTGATTCCTGGGAATTACTGTGTCAAGTTGGGCTGCCGGCATGCATGGTGTAGCACGTAGTGCTACATCTTTGGTGCTCCCTGAGAGTGGGTGATGCTGGGATCCCTGTGCATTACCTTTATGTGGAGTCCTGTTTTGTGTTTGCTGGCATGTTGCTGCCTACACGTGTGCATGTTAAGTCATAAAAGAACTTGGCAAGTCTGTGATGTGAAGCCGCTGGGACTCAGCTGCAAGCATTTCTGAGCATTGCACTTAAGGCAGCTTGGAATCATCTCGTCCTGTGCTTTACGTTGTCATTGTTGCCCTCCCCTGTCATACTTGGGCACCCTCAAAGTGGTACTGTCTTCCCACCTTGCACTCCTAATACATGTCTGCTAAGCAGGGGAATATCATTGGGCTAGTAGATGAGGAACTGCAGAGTCAAAAGACCAGGTGATGCATCAGGACTCTGAGGCTGGAGCAGTTGTCTTTATTTTCCAAAATTTAGAGTTAATTTCCTAACCTTTGAACAATCTTTTCTTTCTATATGGCATAAATGCTATTTATGTACAGAAGATGAATAGAAAATTTGGTGTTTCTGAATTGGAAGGAAGATAGATGGCTCTTTCTGCAATTGTGGTTTGGTTTGGTTTTTTGCACATTTTTGGATTTAAATACAAACTTTGGAGTCCCACATAAAGATAAGTCTATTCTATAAGAATAAAATACATTAGCCAGGTCACTTTCGATAGAGACAAGATGAGTTGTTATCACTATATGAAGCTCTGACTTTACCTCCTCTAGATAACAGTGAAAAGCGTCCACTTGTACCCAAAAAGTGAAATCAAATTGCAACAGATATAGTGGTTTGGGGGTATGTGAAGTTCATGATATGAGATTAAATGTTTAGGTGCATTTAGTTTAGCTAAATGAAGCTTTGTATGCTGAGCGTTAGATATAAATTTATACCCAAGAGGAAAACAAGTATGTAAGGTAAAGGACAACACTGGCATGAGAATGAATGAGTCTTAGCTGGCTATGAATACGTTTAGAGTGGAGATTAGAAGAAGGTTATTAGCCACTGTAAGTGGTAAGGTTCTCAAACCTTCTAGTAGAAATAATGGAGGCAAAATAATGAATGACTTTTAAGATGGAGCTTGATAAGTTTATGAAGCAGATTTGGACTGAATGGTACAGTTGCTTTCAAGGGGCAGAATTTGATGACACGGTTGCTTTAAGTTCCCTGTTTTGAAGCTGAGTAACAGGGCCAGAATAAACAATGAAAGGAAGCATTCCCACGCTTTGCTGGGAGACAGCCCAGGTCTGAAATTTGGAGCTTCTCAGATAGCGATCGAGTTGTGTTTTGCACTTTGGATTGTTTCTTGTTTTTCTGTTTCTTACTCACTCACCTTACTCATTCTTAATTCAAACTAAATCAGATTCTGATTCCATTAGCTGAACTGAATAATGCATTGCTCTGAGTTTTCATTGAAATCAGCAAGCCTATTCATGCAATGATGATGCTATTCTTGTGAGTAAACATATCAGAATCAATCTCATGTGTGTTCAGCCTGCTTCACCCTAAGGAAAAAAAAAAATGAATTTTTCACTTCAGCTCCCTTTTTTCCTCTTGCCTTTGCCTAGGGCTTGCTATCAGTAATTCATGGTATGTGTACAGTAGGTGGAAAAGACACATAATGGAATTATTTAATGAAGTCTTTATTACATTTAAACATAAGTGTTCTAGTTTGTGTTGGAGACTAATGACCCGCAACATTTCTTTTGCAAAACTGACGGTTCAAGGAAAAGATGAAATAACAGTGTCTTTGATTTTGGCTACATTTAAAAATACTTCATTATAGTTCAGGGCTTACCCACCTGGACAATATTTCATTGAAGAGGGAATTTATTCCATGTTCTTCCAGTCTTTTCCTATCTATCTTGCATTCCAGCTCTCTTTGTTTTTCGTGAGATATTCAGACCTACACGTCTTTTTGGACTACTAATATTCACAGAATAATGTCTCATATTTTGTCTGCCACAGTTCTTGCGTCCCTCCCATTAGTTATGAATTCTCTTCTGCTCTGCTTCTTACAAGTACAGCTTGTTACCTCCTCCTCTGTAATCTTTCCAATTTTGCTCTTACTTGACTTTCTTTCCCATATACTGTTCTGTCTTTTTAAGACTAAAATCTTAATAATGGTGTTATGCTCTCTACAGTTCTGTGTATCTTGAATTGGAAGACTAATAATAATTCCTTTTACATCTCATTTTAAAACCATGAATGTCAGAAAGAAAGGAAATTTAATCATAGAAATGGTAGAAAAAGTTTGTTTTGACAGCTCTATAATGGTACTATGTTGTGGGGTTTTTTTGCTTTGCCTCCCAAACTGAGGTAAGCATAGACTTAATTTGCAGCGGTTTTTTTTCATAGAAAATTGCAAAGGCATTTGTAGTCATCACAGTGATAAACAAAGCAAAACAACCCACTTCTTTGAATCAAGTCCTGTGCTTCTGAAGCAGATCTTAACACTGGAGAAGATGTTTCAGATCCCTTAGTACCTTACACTGACTTGGTCTTATTACTTGATGTTGCTGCCGAGGGGCTAGATTCAGACACTTGTATGGATCATGTCTGGGCCACTGACATGTATTGTATTTAGTAGCGTCCCAGGCAGTTGAGGAGTGCACGAGCTGTTACTGTAGTTCAAGGCTGCTCTCCCTTTTCTGGCCAGGAAGCCCATGAGGTGAGCAGAGCCAAACAGCTCTCATTGCCCAGCCTTCTCCTTCCTGCTCCCCATCAGTGCTCCCGGCAGTGGTGATGTTGCTCACAGCCCTGTGTTCTCTTACCCATAGAGGTTTCAGTTCTTGGCAATCCTTGCACAGGATTATCCTTCTGTGCAAGGTGGGACATCCAAAATAGGCTTCCTAAACCTGAGGGGTTTTTTGTTTTGTTTTGGGTTGGGCTTAAGGGGTCATTGCTTCTCTTTGTTGCACTCATCTTCTGTGCTGTTCCGAACAGGCTCTTAGCTGGGGCAAATTGGCTTTGAAGTTAATATTGCTACGCTGAGTGGTGCTACCTGAAGGGCTGGGATTCAGGGTTTTTTCCATGCATGTTAGTTAACTGAACTACTTTTTCTTTAAATCTGTTTCCTATAAACATAAAGAGAAGAAAAAAAAAGCAGAAGGACATTAACAAACAGGAATGAATGTTTGGTACCTGTGCATGAAGCAAAGCCTCATTTAGGAGCACATTCCAACTTGAATCAGAGATTTGTGACTGATTAAGAAGCTTTTTCTCATGAACCTCTGTTCTGTTATAAACCAGGAATTGTGAGCTCTTCAGTCTCCTTTAAGCTCATCCACTTTACCAAGCTGATCATTAAAGAGCAACAGTGCATTTATTCAAAAAGTGTTATGTCTTGTTATTTTGATTTCATTAATCAGAGCTTCCGTTCATTATTATGTTAGTTAAATCACAGGCTCCATTTTAGTGTGTTAGTTAAATCATATTAATTTCTTTTTAGTCTTTACCTACCTTTGAATCACTCCTTACTGTAGTCTTTCTCACTGTGTTTTAACTAATCTTGAGGTTACAGTTTTTAGGAAGTTTTTATTTTGTCTTCATGGAAAACTGTTGTAATACAGAAGCAAGCTGAGGAAAATGTTCAGTTACCCATTAATAGCCTGCCTTTGCATTGTTAGACTCTTCTTTTACACTAGGGAAGTTGGGTTGTTGTTTGGGTTTTAATCTCTGTGTAAATCCCAGCCGCACCAGCAGTCACAACTCCTTGTTGTTGCCTTCCAAATTGGCAGGATTTTACCTGGGAGTATTTATCTTTCATGCTCAGCTCCAGTTCCTTTCCCATCTCACATCGTCCCCTCCCTCCCCTTTGTCAAAATTTCAGGGTAAAATACGTCTTTGACATAGTCACAGCCTTTTCCAATGTGCTGCAGTCCCTTGGCCCCCAACTGTCATGGTTATTAGGAGGAGACCCAGGATTCTCTTTGTTAGGATAAGGCTTTAAACTGTTCCTCTGGGATTGAAAAGACTGACTTTGGTTTAGCACTGTTCTTCCTCGGGGACTGTGACAGAGTTAAGTGATGGTCAGCCAGTGATCTCAAGAAACGCACTTATTTTAGGATTAAATTGCAGAAAACGATAATAAAGAAGCAATCTGTAAAGAAAGCAGGCTTTTGCAGTCTAATGCAGTCCTACCTGATGCCTATTTTCTGTGTTCTCTGTCTCTTACACGTGAGCTAGAAAGGCTGCCTCTATGGAATAAAATAATGTCTAAGATCTGGGATGTTTTTTAAGTAGCCTGTGGTTTTGTCCAGTTGAGCTGGTGATTTGTGTTTTTGTAAAAATCTCAAGGGTGGTTTGCATATTGTTCGACCTTCTTTGGAGCTGGTTTCAATTTGACTTCCAGTCTTTACCTTGGCTGTTGCATGAATGGGTTTAAAGAACTGATGAAAAACATATGAGGAAGCTTCTTTTGTCTGACAGAGCTGGCCAGCTCTCAGAATTTCAACATTTGAATTGTGACCAAGATTATACTTTCAAAAAGAAGCTGCAAAAGTGCACTTGGAATAGTTCATCTTGAAATAAACTCAAGAAAGTTCATTAAAAATACATTCATCTCATATTTTTACTTTATTTCCTGGAAGGTATACTATGGTATGTCAAGTGTATCATATGATAACATACCCAATTCTGACATAATATATATTAAAATAAAATATAATTGGAAAACTTTTGAAGATACTTTTGATTAGTGCCTATTTCATTGAACACAAACAAGGAGATGCTTTTATCAAAGAAATAAGCTGTTGCAGTGTTAAGTAGTAGTTGCTTTTAATGCCTGTTAATATGGTAAAATTTTATAAAAAAGAAATTGATACCTTCACTATGTATTTTATCATGATATGGTGTCACATTATGATTATGGGAGTAGGTGTGTCGTAACAATATAAAATAATACACAATTATTTGAGATGTTAAAAGCTCTTAACCGTATGAAGGACTAATATCAGGATTTTACCACTGATGTAACATGTTCCAGGATAGTTGTAATAATTACATCAAAAGCTGCTTGGAGAAACAAAACAACCTGTATTTATGTTTTGGGGGAGGCTGAAATGCTCAGATGCTGTGCAGACTGATGCTCTGCAGGGCTCGCTCATCTCCAGGTTCTGGGAGACCAGAAATCCTGCACTTCTGTGCATGTGCATACTGTGCAACAGGCCCAAGCTGCAGCACGTTCAGCCCATGTCAAACCAACGGAGTTGATGATCTGAGCCTGCACAGATTATGCACAATTCATGTGAGACACATTGGATTTACCATATATGTGCTCCAGAGCATGCTCGCTTGTATTTTTGACCTAGAAATCCTGATGGATACATGGGAGTCCAAGTGCATTAAAATGCTTGCAGTAGATTCCAGGGGCTATTTTGATGTAGCTTATCTTCATATCCTCTTACAACTTTCTAATTAGCTGTACATATCAACCTATGGGGTTTTTCTGGTGCATTCATTTACCCTTTACTTTTCCTTTTTAAATGCATGTACATGCACATTTCGGTATTGCCAGCAAAGTATTAGGCCTCTTGCTATTTTGCCCAGCAAAGAAAGAAAGAAATTATACATGACATTCTTGAATTTATTTTCTTGGTAAGGTCCAATGTTCTGTTGCTTGGTATGATGAATATATCTAAACTGGAAATCTGCAAAATGAGAAGCAGAAAAGCAGGTGCATTGCAGAGAATTTTGCATAAGCACCAAGCGCGTGCCTCCTTCTTATGCAGTATAGAATTATGCTAAAGAAGCATGGATAGTGGTTTGCAACTGAAGAGTCAACCACATGAAGTCATCTGGCACATACAGTAAAGGTAACCTCAGACCATTTTTTATTTCATAGTTAGTTTGTGTGCAGAACCTGTCAGGAGATGCTTTCTGGTTTCTCATCGTTTTCATGAATGATAATCTTTCACTTCATCCAGGCTGCATGCAGTCAGAAGAGATACACTTTTAATCTTGAATGTGAACATGTTTGCCCCAGAACAAATTAAGGTGAAGAAAAGATCACTTACATTCTAAAGCAGTAGATGACAAAATGCCATTGACTCTTAAGCAAAAACCTACTCTAGCTAGTTGCTAGCATTCTTTCTTCAGTGGCACCTGCACTCAGTGTTAGTTCAGAAGGCAATGACTCAAATGGGAGTCCCTGTTTTTATGGTAAAAGACAAGATACAGGGTTAGAAAGGGCTGGATTCTATTCCTGGCTTTTTCATAGAGTTGTTTGGTTTTTGTTGTTTCTTTTTTTTTTTAATGAGGTTTTGACACAGCACTTAAACTCTTTTCAGCAAGCAGGCTTGCAGCCCATAATGAAACAAAGCATTCGGAGGTCCTCTAATGAAAGGCACTGTACAAGTGCCAAGTGTTATTGCTTGAGTGCTTCAAAATGAGAGAATTTCATAAGATTACATATGCCAGACCTGTCACAGGTTTGTTTATTTATGTTAACCTGAAGATAAGTGCAATAGTTAGATTCTAATTTTCAGACAAAGCATTCACCTTTGTGGTTACCTGAAAGTATGCGATTTGTCATATCTTAATAAATTTCCACCTGTCAGCTGACATACAGTAACCAACTGTATGTTACAGCTTTCTTTACTTGCCCAACAATGTGATTATGTGAGATCCCTTTTAGGTAAACTTTTTAGATAAAGGTGGTTTATGTTAAACAGTTTTCCTGTGCATTCTCAGTGGGTTGTAGCATGCACACACAATGTTTTATCAAATCAGAGCTGACAGGTGATAAGTCTGAGCTGTGATAATATTTGTGGAATATGCATAAAAGCCAGGATGAAATCTTTGCATTGAATATGCCACATAGCTAGTTTTCTCAGGTTACACGGACATACTTTTATTTCCATCTCAACCATTTTTAAAAATCTTGTTATCTCATTATCTGTTCCCACCAGGAACATTGCTTGGCAAAGTCAAAAGTGTTTGAGCTAGTTACAATACGCACAAATACTGTGAGTAAGAATGATTAGGAACACAGATATGTATCTGTGGAGTTGCACCATCTAATTTAAATCTTTGGCTTTCCAGATGCAATTGACACAGACAACAACGCATCATTTATGGTCTATTGTTGATTTATGAAGCCAAAGAAACTTACTTACCAGAAATGGATAGCAGAGACTCATAAGCAGTCTGTTTTATAATTGATAATCTAATCTTTCACTGGCCTGAAGACAGCTAATGGGTATTTTGAGCCCAACAGCAAATTGGAGATTGTTAGGAACAGCAGGTATTTTAGCTCCAGCAGATCTGTAACACACTACTTTTTCTAAAGTTTCTAATGCTCAGTACAGGTTCAATAATGGAAAACACATCTTTGTGTAGGCGTCTTCTGTGCAGTTTCTAAAACAGAATGCCTGGCTTATTGCCAAGTACTTTTTGTGATTCTTTAGGAAGAAAGGAAAAAACAAGCAGAATAACAAAGAAAAGACAGTCCTTCATTTCAATCATCAGCAATCTCCAGAAGAGTCACACTCTCTGCTATGCCATATAATGAGTCTGGTAATCCTACTTCAAGGCTGCTGATGTACTTGGGTACCATATGGAGCTGGATGGCACTTCTCTTCATTCTAGTTAGCAATCAGAGGAAAACTTAATCCGAATGTTTACATATCCAGAGCTTTTCCCATTCCAGGAAGTGGATTTTCCTGGCCAGCTCCAATCTTTTGAAGGTGTCTGGGCTTAAGTATGATGATCTAATAGCAGGACTGGAACATAAGAGCCCAGGTAAATGTTATTTAATTGAATTTCTATCTATATACTGACATCTGTCTACAGAGAACATTCCTTTTTTCATCCATCACCTTGCTGATGCTCATTTACCTTGGCATTTGGAAAGGCTTCTTCTCAGGTAACATCACAATTAAAGAATGAGTTCTGAAATTGAACTATCCTTAGTGGAAACTGGTAAAAGGCATGTAAAACCATTTCATTTATTAGTACAGCATGCCATTTAAAAGGAAAGTTATAGATGGCTTTCCAAAGCTTGCCATTTCTAATTAGGTTCAGTGTGATTCAGGCTTCAGTCTCTTGGCTTGTATTGTCGTAGAAACTTGAACCGAAATTACAGCCCCATAATACCCCAAAGGGACTAATTTATCTTTTCTGCGGTTACTGGCTGTATTAATGTTGCCTAAGTGTATCATTATTGGCCATTGGTATGTGTAGGTGATGCTAGTGAGTTAGTGACACTTCTCTAACACAGTTGTTGGAATTTCAACAAAATTTTAGTGCCTAAACAGCTTAGACTTAACCTGTGGCATTCTGAACCTAAATGTTGCTCTGTCGTCTTTGGGCAACCAGTTGTTTCTGTCCTCAGTTTTATTTTGAGCAGACTTTGGTAGAAGTAACATGACTGCAAGTGGGAGTATTATTTTTCATAGAAATAGTTCTTAAGTTCATGGAAACAGCCCACTGTGTATTCAGCCACTTACTGGGGATCTGCTTGGTAGTGATTGACCAGAGCATATGAAATTCTCAGTGGTGTAGCCTTGTCTTTCTTCATGGAGGAATGCAGGACCGTCTTCATGTGAACACAGTTGTGCGCCATGACCAGCTTTCCCTATGATTAAAGAAGGCCAACTGGAGGCTGGTTTATGGTTTGAGCTCAGTGTAAGTTAAAGTAATAAAAATTGGTCAACTCACAGATCTGGTGAAAGGCGTCTTCTCATAGCTAGACAGAGAAGTGTGATCTCTTATATCTTCAGGGATGGTTTTATTTAGAGATCTTTTACTGTTTGCATATGAAGAAATGAATTTTTTAGAAAACACAACATTTGCAAATTACCAGTTTGTTTTAAAAATACTTGGAGAAGTAGAATCAGCACTGGTGATAGTCTTGCTTTGAGAAGGAGGTTGGACTAGGTGACCTCCAGAGGTCCCTTCTAACTAACATTTCTATGTCTGTTCACAGCTCTTCACAGAGAACATGTGGGCTGGTGTGGAAGTTTCTCAGTTGTGTAATTGCCTTATTCTAAGCCCAAATCCTTTCCAGTCACAAATGACATAAGATTCTGTACAGGCTTTTTCTGAGTGTTAGGTCCTTGTAGATGCTGTCTTGTGGCAGGCATTACCCATTACTTCTATTATAAATACAGTTTTCTAGTCGTTTTAGGTAAAGACAGGTAAAAAAGTGCAGTTCCAGACTGAGTAATTCTGACTGCTTAGTAAAGGGCAAGCAAACACTTCTGTGGGGAGCACCATTAGAAATACACATTATCATAGCTACAAAATAAAGTATAGAAAGTATTCCTGTACTTTCATGCCTTACATTGTCTCTACATGCTGAACTACTAACCTTTCTTTATCTGACAGCAACCATGTGCAGAGCACAAGTGTCAAGATGAAAATTAGGAAAAGAGCAAGTGAGGAACAGTGAAAAATCTAAGGGCTGAATATGCACATTTTCATAGGAAATGTGATTTCCTTGGTAGCAGTTTGAATTACAAGGACCAGCTCATAATACCTCTACTCATACACAAGGAGCAAAGTGCTGTCCATCGTAGAAGGTCATAATCTGGCTCTTAGTGATTTTGCCCTAATGTCAAATAGGGATGCAATTGCTAGAATTCTTTAGCAATTTTGCCATCGTTCAACTTCTGCAAAACACAGCATCAGCTCCCAAGAAAGACGCCTTCATGTTTTTCTTCTGCTTCAGGTGCCCCCTCCATGCAATGTACAACCTTTCAAGAACTGACAGAACTTACAAAAAATAACCTCCTTGTCTCTACTTTCTGGGTTGTGATTACAGATCCCTCCTACACTATGTGCAATAGGCAGCATAGCGTTGGAAAGGGAAGAGTACTTGAGTGATGCAAAGAGCCAGTTAACTATAGGTCACAAGCCCGTCCAGATGTACTTGAACAGATAATGGTTGTAAACAGATTTTTCTGAAATCTAACTAATAACTAATGGGATCTCTAAGGTAGGAAAGTCAGTCAATTGCAGTGTCCTCAGCATCAGTAAATTCTCTGCTGTCTCAATTGTCCTTTGCCTATGCTTGATGAAAAATGTATATGCACATTAATTTCAGTTTTGGAAAGAAGAATGCATAGTTCTTCCCCATGTATTTTCCCACCCTTCTCCCAGGGTTAATTAAAAACCACAAGCCACAAGTACTCAGTAAGTGAGAAAAATATTTACCAGCTTCCAGAGTTTAGTATGCTGCTGGCCAGCGACTCCAGCTGAAAGGTGACACTGTGGAAGCAGCTAAAGGAGTGGTACGTTTGGACACAGAGACAACTTTGAATTCTAGTCCTGATTTGGAGGGAGCCTTCTGGGTAGAACTGAGCACAGTATTCAGAGTGTATAATGTATTAAATTAATTAGGGCCTTCCGCTCCCCCCCTTTGTGAATTAAGAAAAATAAGCAAATTCTGTCTACCTGTCATATTTTCGTCGACACTGTAATACTCCACCTCCAGGCACAGAGAAAGCCTGCAGCTCCTTTTTGCTCCAGGCGGCTCCCTTGGGTGTACGGGTTTAGAATGCATATTCCTGAGCTGTGCCATGGGAAGGGGTGTTTGGGGCGGCTCTGCTCTCCGCAGAGCCCCTGCAACAGGAGTAGCTTGGCTGCTGGAAATTGTGCTGGAATGTTCATCCAGTGCTGGACTGGACATAAATACCAGTTGGTAGTTGTGTTTCGTCCTATGGCTTCATACGCTACTAATATTTCAAAAGTAGTGGTTGCTTTTGGTTTTCCTAGATTCTTTATACAGCTAAAGGTCTATAGTAAGGTAGCATACATTAGATCATCCTCTTTGATATTCACTGTGCTTTGTCAGGCAGTCCAGCAATGGCTGGTGCAGACAAGTCCATGAAATAACCATTTCCCAGTTAATCTTATTCCCCCACCCTTGTAAACATATCCAAGCAGAGGGAAGAATCTGTCCTGTCATTTGCATTTATTGTGTGAGTTTTAATTTACTTTCTGTTGGTATTCAGGTCACCAAAATACCCTGTTATGTTTCTTGTTCTATTTTCCTCCATATAAAAATAAATGTCAGGATGATCATTTGAATAATCTTTTTTTTTTTCCTAAAAGGGTAGGTACTTTCCTTTCTGTAGTCTCCTGTGTGCCTTCTTTCTGTTTAATGTAACCTTTCATAGATTAAAAAGGCAATGATGTTAATAGAATTGCATAATTGTCAACAGATAATGTTCTCCCAGTGAAATATAGCTATTGAGGCTTAGCTAAAGCATCTATAGCAAACAAGCATGCAGAAACAAAACAAAGATGTTTATTTTCAAAGTGACACATCTTTGCCATCCTTGAATCTAAATCCTCAGATCCGTCATTCAGCCTCTGCAGGACTGGGACCCCAGCATTCCCAGTGCAGCACTTATTACTGGTAGGTGTGATGACTTCCATCAAGTGCAGGAAGACTTAGCCCCGGTCATGACCAGAGAGAAGCAGAAATTTCAGAATTCAGACCCAGATCCAGCCTTTCCCAGAGATCTAAGGATGTTTGGGGGCTTGATTCTAGTGGCTACCTTTTATTTTAATTCCATACCAGTTTTCTCCTGTGCCAATACAATTACACAGGGGAAAAAAGGGTAAAATGGGAGCAACTGGGCTCACACCTCATCACTGCAAAACATCCATCTGAGGCATACACTGAAAAGTTTGATTTCAAAGGTGGGGGGAATGGCGACCAGTCACTGCCAGCTTAATTTCTGAACATTAAGTACAGAGTGGTAGTGGACAATGAAAGTAAATTGTACTGCATATATAAAAATACTCTGCTAATGGATATTGGTAGTGACAGCGGAAAGGTCTGTTTAGAATTGAGAGAGGACTAACAGCATGGAGCAGTGTGGTCTGTAAGGAGAGGAAACATAAGAAGGTAAAGGCTGTACATTTCTGGAAAGTCAGGGAAACAGCATGTTCTTCTCAGAAATAATGAAAAGTAGCAAATTATAATCTTTCAAGAATGCTTCTAGCTGCAAACCTAGATTTCTCCTTTCTGGACCAAAGTATAGCTGAGTATCTAGTTGACAGAACAATGCAAGTTACTGCCACTAGGAAAGCAACAATTTAAAGTATAAAAGTATATATTTTATATAAAGATACGTTTACTACTGCAGAAATATCTAAATCTCAGAAAAACTGCTTCAGTTTCCTGTTCGCAGTTTCAAGACTGAAACCATGAAATGAACCGTGAAGCAGTTAATGGGCTTCTTTTATTGTGTCTTCTGTGGTCATGTTTGAGACACATTGCCCAAATGACATTAAGAAATTTGCGTTGGAAATATGTGGACAATAGCAGATAGCGGTGGGCAGCACTGTCACCAGCTCATTGTGCACAGCCCCTGAATCCATGAAGGTGGGGCTCTGAACCCTCTAGCTGACTGAAAGTCAATGAAAGCTCTGCTTCTACCTCAGGCACCTCTAAATCAGGTGATTGAAAAATGAGTTTTGACTTTGGGTGTGATTGAGGAAAGGGCCTTAAGCAAGTGCTCAAACTTAAGCATGTGCTTAATGTGCCCCTTCATATACAGGGAAGTTTTCCTGAACTGGCATCTCTTCAGACTGGCTGGTGTTTGGAGTGAATGCCAGATGCAAACAGATGTGCTGTGGTCTGAGCCAAACACATGCTGGTAGTTTGAAATGAGGAAGACACCTACGTCCTTCTCTGGAAGAGTAACGCAGAGATGCTGTAACCTGGGTTATTAAACTGTGACATACTTTCAGAAAAGAGGTTTTTGAATTGGATTTTGATTTAAAATACTCTAATACAAGAATTTTTTTTAAAGTAATAAAGCTGATCCTTTATTCAGCTGTGCACGTGCTGTAAGTGTATGTATAATCAGCTTTCTGTCAGGAGGGTTAGATTTGGGTGTATGGAAAGGCTTTGTGCTCTCATGAAAACAGTAGGATGAATGTGCAATACTTTCAGCATTCATTGAACTTTCTTAGTCTCATTCCATACTTTTGCTGTCAACAAGCGAGTGCTGGATGTGGTGCCACTGCCTTGTAGTGCTTAGGTTGCCACAGCAAGCTGTGTTAATACTCCTACTAGAGGGACTTTGTGGTATTTTTCAGTGGAAACTCTTAACATCCAGAACTACTTGCAGTCCTTTGAAAAGATTCTGTAGGAATAGTATTGTGGTATTTAAAGTGGTTGGCAAATCTTGTACCTGTGTCTTTAGAAGCAGAGAAAAGGGAACTTGATGATGTACTGCTGCTGCTGAAAGGCAAGGGGTGTGGAGGGGGGGATGTGTGTCTGAAGACTGTCCAGTGGTACAAGGCAGTTACTAACACGCTAGTGCTATCTTAAAAGAGTCTAGCGCATTTTCAGTAAATAAAATCAATCTCAAATGCAAGTTTCCAACTGCGTTAGAGAAGGATGGTTGTGGGTATAACAGAAGGGATGATGTTAAGTGCAAGGGTTGTCCCCCCAGCCTATATTAGGAAGATTTTAAATTTCAGACAAAGCCTAACAATAATAATATGAGGTTGCATGAAGGTTAATGTTGTTTAGGCAGATGGTGAATTGCAGATTCAACCTGTTGTCACAATAATAAATGTGTTTGAAAAGACGTTCATGTGGCAAATGGGAGCAAAATGAAACAAAATGCACACATGCATGCACACACAAATTTAGTATCACTGGCTACAACTCATACATGCACACAGATATATATATGTACTTTTTTAGGGATTCTGTATGGACCCATTGCCACAAATCAGTATGAGAAGCAGGACTACAGATTCAAAACAATGCACCGTTAATATGGATCTGCCATAATTTTGCCTGACAGCAATGACAGAAGCATTTGATCTGAGTCAGGCAGAATTTTATAGCCCTATTAAATGTAATTTCCGCTCCCCTCCACCATGTGCATTTTTTACCCTTCTCTCTTTTTCCGTTTTACAGCATCATAGCAAAGTGGCCCACAAAATAAGTCTGTTATACTGAGGCCTGGAGCGTTCAGCCAAGTGTTTCTCCATTGCTTTGAAGCTCTATAGTTCTTTGCTCCTTGGGACCCATCTTAGAAAACGGAGTGGCTTTACAGAAAGATGAGAATGAAGTTGTGTCTTTCCATTCAGTCAGGTATTCAGTCAAAATAGTACAGACTCAGAGCTTTATGTTTTATTGTAAATCCCTTTGAAAACATGTGAGCGAATTCCCTCTAGGTGCACATCCATTGGAGTCAAAGCATCTATGGGGATTTGTTCAAGCTAAATAAAAATAATATGGAAGGTTAGCCATACCAATGGTGTTAAGTCATTTTGCTTATTATGAAGAACACTGCTTTTGAAAATGATTCCTGATCAGACGCACTTGGTAAGTATTCATCCAAATTATCTGGGCTGGTTGTCAGGACCTTATACACAAGAATTTTTCACTTCTAGGCTTGATAATACAAGGAAAAAATGGTCATCCTTTTGTCATATTTGGACATTTCTGGATTAAGTTCAGGGGTCTATTGAAGTCAGTGACAGAACAACTGAGATCAACATAAATGGGCAGAAAGGGACATAGCCCACTGCTTCAGAATTTATATTTTACATGAAATCAAAAGGAGATTTAGGATCCTTGCACCTTTTTCAGGCTGTATCAGTTGAGTACATCCCTGTCATACCTATATTTTTATGCAACTTTCACTCAAAATAAGAAACTCGGGGACATAATTACTGAATGTATAGGAATCATGTAGAAAATGCCCTCTGTATTTGTACGAGCCCACCAATCCATAGCTGAAGAAAAATTTTATTTGCTGTACATAGAGGCAAAGAAAAGATATAGAGGAAGCCATAAGTTTTAATACAGCCTTTGCAGGGGTTGCAACTCTATCGGGCAAGGTTATGTGTCTACTGCAGAGGCAATTCTCCATTTGGACTTTTAACAGATTTTAGTCTTTTTTTACTATTCTTGCAATAGTTCAATGTCAAAATTAAAAATGCTTAGCCCTTCTTCCAATAGCCATTAAAAAAGCCTCACTTTTTTCTGGCCCTTCTTTCTGAGTCTGCCCATGAGGAGTTGTCATTTTCCATCATTTCCATTTTCTCCAAACTGTGTATTCAGCTCTTTTTAAATATTCATTTTTCCATTATATTTTTAACCTTGCTGTGATTATCTTTTGCCTAGTTACTTACCTGATTGGTTTCAGCTGTATCCTGAGGGGGAATGCCAGACTAAACCAGCAGTGTCACTAGATAATGTTTTGAAATTGGGAAGCTAGAGATAGCTAACAGGGACCCATCAGGCTCCTTTGGAGAATGACAGTTACTCATGAATGAGAATGACAGCCTCAGTGGAGGCTGGAAAAGAAATTTTTTTTTTTTTTTAATTTTCCCCTCATTTATTCCTTCAACATGGCATTGGCATTCTGTATGTAATTGTGCTTGCAGAAAAAATTGCTCAGAATCTCAGAACATACTAATCAATGCTGTATTTTTGCCTAAAGGTTTCCAGAATAAAACATGTGAGTACTGGTAGTGACTATGAGTTGTGCTAGTGTCTGAGAACCACAAGTCGGGAACCTGGGCCTTTTGCGCTGTGTTACACAGAACCCAGAAGACACCTTTTACATGAAAGTTTCTCATCTCATCCTTTCTATTTTATCAGAGAAATAGGCTGGAATAAACAGAAATAGAATAAACAGAAATAGCAATTGTTACATTTAAACTCTCAGCTGTCTACTTTCCAGCTGCAAATATTTACCTCCAGTACAATCCAAATGTGTGGTGAATTGGAGAATCAAAGGTATGTTAGCTGTGTAGACACAACTGCTTAATTTCAGAGAGCAGAGTAAACAACCTGGAATGAAATTTTGGGGAAGGAAAAAAGTGTTTGAATTGATCAGCCTCATTAGCAGATTGCTGCACTAACCCTTTTTCTCTGAAATCCTTGCTTGTGTAATTAATCACACCTTTTGTAAGGAGATTTCTGGTATTTATATACGTACAGCTGTGACAAGCAAGATATCTTTCAGCTCTCATGCATTTCCAGTGGTACATACCTAGTAGGCTGGCGGAGGAAGAATGGCAGAGATGTTTCTAGCTTCCTCAGTGAATCCTGGCAACGCCCTTTGCTTTGCAATACAGTACATACTACTTTGCTCCCAATCAGCATGGAGTTCTTTGAAAGTTTTTTATTAGAAAACTAGAGGTAGTAACCTTTAAAGTGAGTTTTATGTATATATTTTCAGACACAGTGTCAATTAACAGGGTCAGTCTTTTATGGCTGATTGACAAAGAATGGGTATGATACAAAGGTCACTTAAGTGACGGGTAACATGAGTCTGGACCAGTGCTGGGAAAATAGCAATTGTCTTGTTTATATTGGCCTGGAAGTATTGATCTTTTTCCTAGGTATTATGGCTGCACACCACTGTAGGAACGCTGCTCTTTAGTTGGAGTCAGACCTGAAACAGCAGTCCTGCATTGACTTCCCTGGCCCTTGGATGAGGGCTGTAGCACTGCCTCTGTCACCAAATCATTCGGTATTTGTCAGATCCAGAAGCTCCTGCAAAAGCTCTTTGGGGAATTGACTTTGTAAGATTTTTGCCTCTCTTGTGCCAGACACTTGAATTTTAAATACTCTTTTTAGTAGGGATGCCCAACGCAGATCTGGCTTCGCCTGATGATACAGATTTTGGGAGTGCATGCACTTGCTTCTAAATCTAGCTTTGTTTTGGCTCAACCGACAGCGCTTTATTTGGGTTGATGTGTAACAAAAGGAAGAACAAAAGCGCATTTAGCTTAGAGTGCATTGTCACGCGTTTTTACTCTCCACCAAAACAAAGAGAAGAGAGAGAGAGAACAGGGCTGTTATGGAGATTATCATCATTCTTTTGAGACGCAGTGGTATTTTCCCAAGGAGGCAATGACATTTCTTAATTACTCTCTTCATGGGTAGCCATGTGTAGAGATTACCAGAGGCTCAGCAGTGCATTGTTCTGCCAAAGCCTTGGAGAATGATAATGCTGACAGTACAACATTCTGCTGTCCAACACTCTTCTCCTTTTTCTCGCTCTTCATTACACCAGCTAATTACTTCCACTACTGGTGGCTGTGCAGCATTGCTTATCCCATATAACCCCAGCAGCCCTCCACTGTCAGTGTAATTTACAGTAATAGCATAATGCTCTCTTACTGCTTGAGCTTGGCCCACGTGGAATTAAAAGGCGCTGTTGTTCTTTTATCAAGCTCCACTGCCAGATCAACAGCATTCGAGTGAGTGGCAACCTGCACTCCTAACTGGGAAAAATATATGAACATCAGTTAATACTGGTGACTCCTTGAAGTTGCGGTGTACCAAAAAGAGATCTTCAAGGAATTTTGTTTCTGCCTCTGCCTTAAAATATATATATGTATGTATGGGTTCATTTCTGCTCTCAGCTGTTCTTTTCCATGTGAGTAGTAGAGTAAAACTAGGCAATTTTTGTGACTTCCCACTACCTCGGCTTCATTTCCTAGCAGAAAAGTTTGAAAGTGCTAGTAAAATGCAGGTGTTACAGATACGTTTTTTTTTTTTTTTTTGCAATTATGTATATAGTTTTCTCTAAAGCATTTAAGTGCACAGGTATGTTTTTACCATATATATAATATATATGTATATATTATGTAATGGAAAGGTACTGGACAATTAATTTCTTTTTGTATCTTTGAAAAGCTCACTTCCCTCCCTCCCTCCCTGTACCACAGATACATACATCCGTGCCTGTGTGCGTTTAGAGAGGATGAAAATAAATCCTACTGCTGTCTAGCAGTATACTCATATTTTGACTTCATTGACAGCACACAGTGATGTTATCATGTGATATTAAACTTTCAGTTGATAAGAAGTCTGAACACTAGTATCAGGACTGCATGAAATATGTTTGATTCTGGGTGTATAACAGAAAAACTGAAAACAGACTTACATTGAGCCATAGTCTTAACAGCTTGGTAGTTGCAGACATAGAACCAACATAAGAGCTTGGCAGTTGTAGCATTCTCCATCAGAGTCATTCAGACACTATATTAACAGAAGAATAATTTTGAATATGTAAAAAAGCAAGTCGTCCTTCTTGGTTTAAATAAACTTAAGCCAGAGTGGTTTTGTAACAGATTTATAAACACAATATACATAGTATATAAATACTCAAATATTTATGTAACAGGGTATAATTATATATATGCTTGCAAACTAAATATAAATGAACAAAATTGGGTATTGACTGTGTTCACTGCTTCGAACCATGTTTAAACAGCCTGTGATCCTTTTCTGAAGGTAACGTTGTAGACCCGTGGTGCAGAAGTTTGCTTTACAATTAAGTCATCAGTCTCTGTCCTGCCATTCTTGAAGACATGACTGGCCTCTCCCCCTCCACTTTACAGTCCAATAGACTTCAGGACATACCCCCCTTTCCTAGCACATTGAGGTATTGTATTCACAGGCTAATCAGATATATTAATAAATACAGGCAGATAAATACAGGCATATTTGATTTATTTAGAGTACCCTGCCACACCGGGATACAGTTTTGCAGTCCTGTCAATGACTGAAGTTCAGGGCTGTGGGAAACCCAGCCTTTCCCTTCAGTAAGTGGTACAATAGATGCAGATTCCCTTTGCAAGGAAGCCAGCATCCTTTGTTGCCATCAAAATTCCTATGATTCCTGAAGAGTTGGGACTCAATTCAGACTGACTTCAACCAGAAACATCTCTGTTTGTCTTGTATGAGCTTCATCCTCATAAATCCAGTCTGAATTTGGCCTGTTAGATGCAGTCAGGTCCAACCACATGGCTCACAATGACAGCTGGTGACAGAGTCCCTTTTAATCATCTGGATGCTGCTGGAGTACGAAGTGAAATACAAGCCCTCTCACATTTCCCTCCTTCTCAAAGCTTGGACCATGTGGTGTGTGAGTTCCTGAAACATAACTCAACTCTGCTTCATTTTTGTTATCAGAATACATCTCTGCCCTCTTCCTAAGCTGGGCGTAAGGGTTATTACTTTGACCTCCAAAGAGACAATTAGCTGAACACAGTCATAATTGACATGTGAGCAATGCAGAGGAGCTGAAATGGCTGGGAATTACTTTGCTTTTTGTGTCTGCTGTTGATAACGTACTGTAAGAGTGGAAAGCCGGAAGATTTGGCTGGCTCCTCATCATGGCTAGCCAGTTCTCATTGGCAGTGGTCTGAGAGCATCACTTTGTTCCTGACCTCTCTTGCCAGATTTGAATGTGTCGTGGCTGGTTCTCTGTGACAGCATTTCCCCTTTCTCAAGCTTGTTACTGGCCTAGAGACTGTGACTGACTTCTAAAGGAAGGTCATCCTGTTGTTTGGCTCTTCTAGGATACAGCTTTCTCCCAGTAACTTTACCCTACATATCTACATTTTACATTTATTAATGAATGATCAGCCGGAGATGTAACTTTTAAAGCATTTTGTAAAAACTCTGCTCTGTAAGGAGTGGCATATCTAATAGAAGAAAGACCTGGGAATAACTCATTACTGGAGTTGGCAATTGTTGTGTTAGCGAGTTAACTGCCCTTACACTTGCCTGAGGCTTTAATAAGCAAACTTGGTGGTAATGAGTGATTTCATGGGGACTATTGCTTAATTCTAAAACATGGAGGCTATATAAACAGCTCTGCAGTTCATTACAAAGTCAAATGTGTTTTGGCATTTAAAATGGACAGAGGTGACTGTGAGATTTAAGTGTTTCTATTTATTTCAACCAAATATGCTGTATGTAGCAAGAGGAAGGAACATTGAATGATTGAAACATGGAATTCATCTCAGACAATGTTTATTTGGTGCCTAGGCTTTTTTAGCATGCTGTTTTGTTCTGTTTGGTTTGGTTTGGTTTGTGTTTTAATCTGATGACCACGAGGAGAACAGTAGAGTCAGGCAGGAGGAGAATATCCCTATTCCCTAATGTAAAAACTTGAAGCAATACATCTGTTTGAAGAGGAATTTGAATACACTGCCACTTAGTAAAGTGTTAGAGGAAATAAAAAACAAAGAGAGGAAGAAGTTTACAGTCTAATTCATAATTGAAGTCCCCTGAAAATAGTATAAGCCTCCTGTTAAGTACTGTTTAGTTGGTGAGCGTGCTGTGAAAGCAGATAGTTATTAAAAAGGAAATTACAGTCTAAATCAAAAACAAGGATCACATTATTTATTTATTTATTTGCTGTAGCGGCAGTTTTGCAGAATGTACAGTCAGTCCCAGAGGAGTTTTCCATAAAGCTGCTCTTTTCATCAGCCTAAACTGCAGCAATGAAGCCTTGGGAATGCTTGCATGTGTTCTGTGTGCATGCCTGAGTATGGAAGAATGAGGAAGGGAGAGTCACATCACAGCATATACATCTATGCAGGTTCCCAAAGACTACAGGAGGGTGTCAGAAAAGGTAACTCACGTCAAGGCCTATAGCTCTCTTGCCCCTGTTTAGTTAATGGAGAAAGACGATACTTCCAGAGGCGCAGTAAGAACACAGAAAACAGAGGCATACTCTGAGCAGTCCTTTCAAAGTGCCTGTCTCTGCTGGCTTTGAGGAAAGCAAAGAGAGAGAAATCACCTTAAGAAGCTTTCGGTATTTGTGGGTGACCTTCTAAGTCAAGGGACAGCAGAGAACCATGTGGTGGAGGTGAGGAATAAGCCATGATCTCCACAGGCTGGGAATTTCACTCAACATTGCCCAAACACTCCTGTATGGAAGAGGTGGTCTGGCTGGATGCCATGGAAGTGAGAAGAGGACAAGCATATTAGAACTTCTGTGATCAGTTTGGGGGATGCTGAGGGTGAGTGTCTGAGATCACTTGACCGTGGGGGGTGGTGATGTCATGGAAGCGTTGTCTTTGTCAAAATGTTGTCATCACCATTGGCACGTTCTCCTATGCAGAGCACCCCAGGGAACATCTGCTCTAGAGGAGTGTCCTCTTGGACCAAGTTCCAGGGGCCAGACTGGTTCTGGTCAGTGAAAGTTAAATTAGTATGCAGGTTGATGTTTAAAAGGAATAACTCATATCTTTCCAATGCACTATTCCTTCTTAGTTTGTATTCTGATTGCTTAGTTTGCTGTAGTTCATGCATTAATTAATTATCTCCTGGAAAAGGAAACAACAACGCATTAGAACAGCAGGGCAGAAAGAGAGAAGATGGCACATTAGCAAAAATGAGCAGAGCAAGAATGGACATGCGAATGGAAGCTGTGGGGTTTAGTTTCATGATTTGGAGTAAAAAGTGTGCGCTGGGTCACCTACCTTAGTTAGGTCTTTTAGGCTGAGCAAAGAGTGAAAATTCCCATTCCCTCCCCTATTCCAAGACATTCTGCAATGCTGCTAAACCTGTCTTTAATGGAAATAAGAGTCTCACTCAGCACTTTGACAAGTGAAGCTCTGAGTCCTTCTCATCATTTCTTTACTTTCTTTAAACTCTTGATGAATAAAAGGACTCTTCCTCCTACTGCCTCTAAAGACTTTTGATAGATGAGCCTCACGAGCAGGTGCCTGGGGTGAGAAGGTGCCAGGGGTTTGGCAGCCCACAACAGCGAAGTCAGTGTGGCTGTCCTGCAGTGCAGCCACAGGGGTTTGATGGAGAAGCAGAGACCTGGCCATAATCTTTCTGTCTGTTGTTAAAAGATGCCAGCATGGTCTATTAGTGTCACATGCATTATACTTGAGTAGTATGTTGTCTTTCCACAAATTAAAGCATGACAATACCTATTAATTTTGCCAGAATTGTCATAACCTTCATACATATCCTACTCACCACAGGCATCGGGCTATCTCCATTTGATGCTGACTTATTAGACTTCTTACTGTCACAATTGCCTTTCCTAAGGAATTCATGCACCTTAAAGGAAAGTACCACTACTTTGCGATGCAATCGGAGAGATTGCATGTTAGAGCAGGTACAACCCAAAGTCACATCTGCGAATATTATGCAAAGAATAAGATGTGTGTTCCTTCTCTTTCTCTTTCTGGCTTGTGTTGGTGCTCTCTGGGTCTGTGAGTATATATATGTGCGTGTATTAATGTATAGCTGTATGTTTATTAATTTCATCAAATGTGGAGGCAGTACGACCATCCTGCAAAAGAAACTCTTTTCTGTATTACTGTCAGAAAGGAGCATGAAGATTGCAAACCCGTTCCCATTCTGTGCCTTTTACACCACCATGCCACTGATAGTGTAGAATGCTTTACTGAAGTAGGAATGATCTGATATCTGCATGGCATTCAGATGGCTGTCGTCCTTTGCAATCTCTTTTGTTGAGCCTTCATTCTGTTAAGTCGTAAATGATGTGATGATATAACAGGATAGCTCCTGCCGTAGGCAGCAAACACACAACTGTCAGTGTCAGCTTTGGGCTTGCTATCTCTTCAGCTTGCCGTGAGTCCTACCCTCAACCTCTTCATTAGGTGTACTCTGGGTTTTCAGAGTAAATGACCTGCAGAGGCAGGGCATCTATTTTAAATACAGATCAGAGAGTCTGAACTTGCTGAGAGCTGACGTCAACATGGTAGTGGTATACGTTCAATAAGAGAAGTCATGTAGTGTTGCTAGTGGTTGATTGTTCATTGTAGGTGGTGGTGAATTTGCAGGAAATGGTGAAGCCATTGATATGGAAGACAATGAAGACAACTGGTATGTTGTCTCATACAATGATCACGGTAAGTTATTAGCTACTGATGGGCCACCACTCCTCTGGCGTCTGACACTGAGCTGTGCACTTTTCAAGTTGCCACCACAGCCACGTTTTCTGGATTGCCTCACCTGCTGGGAGATTGTGAAAAGTCTCTGTGTTCCTCCAGAGCCTTTTTTGGGCCGGGATCAGCGGGAGCAAAATAAAGGATTGATTGTGTTTGCTGTGTTGCTGCATTCAACTGTGTGAAGCGTGTGTGTCTGGGACAGTTCCATGAGGAATGCAAGAGATCTGTTATATGGATACCAATTGAAGTGGAATAAGACAAACTGAATGGAGTATTAGAGCAGCTATGTTTGTTCCCTTTTTTTTTTTTTTTTTTTTTTTTTTTTTAATTTAATGAGGCCTAATATTCTCAGCCAGCCTGGTGCACAAGACCTTCAGCTAAAACTGTCACCAGTTAATGAGGCTTTTTCAGTGTGCTTAACTTAAGGCATAAAAGAGGAGCACAGATATGTCAGTATTTTATTTGATTTGACTGTATATTCTCTGGATTCATGAGTGAGATGCTTTGAGTGCAAGTTGGGTTTTTTTAATGTAATATAATTTAATGCCTTTTTGCAGTACACTTATGGCAAACAGAGCCTTGACTTTTCAGTTCCCCCAGCCCACAAAGATGCCTTCCCCAAGCAAGGCCACCCGGGAAGGGAAGCCCATGCCTGTGTATGTGCATCTGCACGCGCAGAGGGGCACACGTGAGGCTTGGCAGGCAGCCTGTCTCCATCTTCCCTGCAGCTGGGGGAGGGAGTTTACCTTCCAGCTCTCTTCAGTCTCATTACATGCGGGATCAGGTCTGTGCCGTTCCAGGCTTCTGCACAGCGGCTTCAGCCGGGGTCCTCTGGAGAGCTGTCAGCTTTCTCATATCTGCCAGTCTGGTTGACAATGCAGTACATGAAGTTATGAAGCATAGAGCTCTGCTACCTTAAGGGTTGGGGTTTTTTTCCTATTTCCTTTTCTGTTTTGGTTTTTGTGGGGGAGAATGTTTAGCAGGTTTTTCCTTTTCTTTTCTTTTCTTTTTTTTTCTTTTTTTTTTTTTGCCAGAAGAAATATTTTCTAGAGAACAGCCTTTTTTTCTTATTCACTTGCAGGTTCTAAATTACCTAAGGCTTAGAAAATCAAATTGGTTTTAGTAATAAATCCCTTGGTGCATTATCTCTTCTTTGCAGTATTTCATGTATACAAGCTATTAATCTGATTCTTTTTTATAAATCTCGTTTTTAATCAGTCAGTCAATATAATTGACCTTCCTAGTCATTTCATGTGTAACAATAACTTCTTACAGGATACTTTTTTATCTGTGAATATCATAGACACCCCTCCTGCCCAACAAATAACCATAAAAGCAGACATCCATATGCTCTTTCACATCTAGGAAAATGCTGGTGCTAGCAACCAGACACCTGAAGTTATTATCATTATTTGGGGAATATTTCCTGCTTTTCCTATGAAACGCCTACTAGGACAATAGTCCTTATTGTCAAAACAACCATATTATTTGAACATATTCTCCCTGATCCATATCATGGCAGGAATCCTGCGCACAACAGGGCATTCTCTGATCCTGTTGTGGTTTGTTTTCCTGTTCTCACAGGCAAACATTTGATCTTTACTTCTAAAGCTTAATGTTTTTCAGCAATACTATATTTTTTCTGTCATTCCTCATTTTTACTTCTGAGTTTTGTCCTCTGGGAGGGCTGTGTACATTCCTGTGCATGTTTGTTATTTGCTGCATGTATTATATGTGCAACTAAATAGAATTAATAGCCTTTTGTCTCTCTTTGGGAAGTCTCTTGTCTGCTGTGCATCACTTCAGTTGCTAATAGACATTTATGTAGGTAATGCAAACTCTTGTCTAGGCAAGTCGCTCTGCAGAGTGTTTACAAAGTTCAGATGCTTGGGACCAGAGTATAATAATTAAGAAGAGGGGGGAGGGGAAAATGCTGAAATGAAGATGCTGTTTCATACTGTAACTCTTTTCAGAACTGGCTATTTAGATTACTCAGATTTGTAGAAGCAAAACTCAGGAACTGTTTTAGGTTCGTCAGCTGTTCAGGGAGCCTGTTGATAGACCATGTTCTTCCTAGGAAATGGACAAGCATACCCAATATAATGCTATTGAAATGCATTAGGGCATTTTTGCAGAAAGCCAGAGGAAGTTTATATAGGGGGATATCAGCTAAAAAAGCTATGTCTTCTCCCCTCAAAGTGTAATTGTGATAATGGCCTGATTATCCCAGCCTCTCCTTTTACTGATTCCAAGAACTGAGGGATTTTGTAAGTCGAAACAGAACAAATCTTAAATTGTTCAAAAATATAAGGTGAAATCAAGTCCTTGTCAAATCTTGCACTTACTGACAAGGAGACGATATCCCAGAAACTGTAGGGACCCAGTGGAGGAGCAGGCAAAAGGCAAACCTGGTTGCATTCACAGAGTTACTGTACACTGACTCTGTAACCTCAGACCCAGCTGAGATGAGTTCATGAAGTCGAGGAAGATACAGACATGCTGTCTCCCTTCTCTTAAGCTCTGAATGAGTTTGTTCAGAAGACCTCAGAGTTGTATTACAGCTGCACATGAAGTGCAGGGCATAAAACCATTCATATGTCATTGGAACCAGGTATTTTCTCTTTCAGCTAAAATGTTTTACCTACTTAACTCCTTGTAGTGCTGTGAGGCACCTTTTTTACCTATCACAAAACGACTGCTGACCCTTGCCTCCTGCTAAGTGAAGGCCATTGTGTTGAACAACAATGCTAACTTATAACAGGAAAGCAATTCTGTGTAAAGGTTTTATAAAATCTTTCTCAAGAGCTGCTAAGCCTGCCTTGCTGAATTTTTTTTTTTTTTTAATTCATGGAAAGATGGGAAGAAACCCACACACACTTTTACAATTACCCATCCTCTTGCATATGAGTCAACCTTGCAGCTTTAAGTCTTTAGCCACACGTCATGAAAAACACTTTTGCACAGGTCAGTACCTGTGCAGGGCAGGGTTCCCAGGAAAAGGGGATTGACCTTTACTATCTAAAGCTGGATTTGTAAGCAGTGAAATCTGAAATTGTCATTACAGAATCTTCATTTGTTGTTGCTTTTTGGAGGTCCCCGTTGCTTTTCAGAATATTCATATTTCAAAGAAATATCCTTCCTCAGAGACAGAAAGCTGAAATGTACTGCAGAGTTCACACTTTCTTGGTGTAGGCCATCATTTGACCAGTCCAGTAACTCTAACAGGTCCAACTTTCTAACAGGTTCTCTCTGCAAAGTATTTCAGTACTGTTTGCTGATTTAAATGTAATCCTTGTGTTCATTTTTGATAGTAGCATGCACAAGCATACTACATAGAAGTGGAAAGTAGGTGCTTGTTTCCTAATATGAATGATAAGCTGATACTTTTAGAGGTTCACGTGTTGACTATCACTACTTTGTGTCAGAAGCGATTTTTTATCTGCAGTTTCCTCACCTGCAATAAATTGGGCATTGCAGTATTTCTCTTTTTGTGATTCAAGTGATATCAAAGTCAGCTTGCTGTTGCAGCTTAAGGGTGATGTCCTGTTTTAATGGCAGGTGGTGGGTAAAAGCAGAATACTGGGGCTGGCTTGAGCATAAAGAAGCCTACTTGGTTCCTTGTCTATGATGGCTCTCTGCCTCCTTTTGCAGCCAGGATGGCCTGTGATACTTCAGGGGAAATGTCCATAATGGCTCAAATTACTAAGAGAAAGATTGGGGGGTGAGGGGGATAGGATAGGTAATATCTTCTTTTAAATCACCTGATAAACTTGTTAAAAATAGGTAGCCCTGCAGGTGAGAAGAATCCCTCTTCAGGAGTCTTCTGCAGATTGACAGTACCATGCCACACTGGTTCGCACTGACTGTGGGGGACAAATAGGCACAGCTAGTCCCAGAAATGAGGGACAGGTTTTTTCCCTGCTCCATGTTGGTCACATATGAAGGAAGTTCAGAGGGCCATGCTCTGTGTATTTCTCTTTTTTTGCCCTCTCATTTTTTGATGGACATTCTGTTGATGAGAAAATGGGATTAAGTGACTGGATTAAACATTTCAATCCCCCTCATCTCACCAGTAAGGCAATCTCCAAGGGAAAGGTAGCAAATGCAGACGTGAACATCCTGGACACCTCCTTCTGCCCGCTTGAAATTCCCCTTCTTGCAATTTGTGCCTGTTGCCTCAGGACACTTGCCTCTTGCATCTGTAACCTCCCTTTTGGTAGTGGAAGTGTGCAGTTAGGTGCGCCCATTGGCCGCCTCTTCTCCAGGGTATACAAAACCCGGGTTCCTCAGCCTCTCCTTGTATTTTATCTAGTCCATTCCCTTAACCATCTTAGCAGTCCTCTGCTGGACTCCCTGTGACCTGTTGGCAACTCTCTTCTGCTGTGGAGAGGTACGTGAGGCTTCATATGTGATTTCAAATAAGTAGAGGGGAATAATTTCTTCTCTTAAACTGCTGGCTATTTCTTGCTCGTACAGCTCAGTATGTGGTTAGTCTTCATGACTACAATGGTGCATTGCTGACTGCTGTTTAATATCGTGCTCAAATGTTCACTACAGATTCCTACTGTAGTTCCTATCTGAACCAAGTATTTTTGCAAACTCCCACTAATTTGCAACTTGGCATTTCTTTGCAATGGGAATTTTCCTTCAGGTGAGAATGTGTGAAGGACTGTGAGTTCGTGTCTGGAGGCTGTATGTGCTCTCCTTTCATCTGGAGGGGAGAAGAACCATAATGATGTGGCATAAATAGTGTTGGGACACAGCCCTGATGATGAAACTGTCTTGGCAGCATATTCCTTCTCTGTCTTCCTGTCTCCAGCTACTGCTTAGCTAAGGAACACAAAAGGGAAAAGATTAACTGTACTTTGGCAAGTATTCCTACAGCAAAGGGAGTGAAAAGCCAGAGGGTTTGGAATTGCTGTTGAGATTTAATATTCATCCTCTGCCTAGTGGTACAGGAGTGCTTGTGATTCTGGTTGGGGATCCCTGGCTGTCTGTCCAGTTCAGATGCCTTCTCCAGCATCGGCTTCCCATATGCACGGATCTTAAAGGAGAATGCAGTGTAGGACAAAAAGGAAATTGCCGGCTCTGTGGGCAACAATATATAGAGTTTAACTTTATTCTTTCTGGTTTTGTGACAAATGAAGAATTTCATAATGCAAAAAAATGCAAACCCCCACTCCCATCATAAAAATTTACCATGGATACTGAAGTTGAATGTGTGGCAGAGACTGTACATTATTTCCATGCTAAACTCTTATAAGATGCCAAATTCCACAGAGCCAGCTCTGTCCGAAACATCTTGTAAACCTGGAAAATCAATGTCCTGGGTTATTTCTTTATTAGCCTTGATCTCACCTTCTCCTGAAATAGCGTGGTAGGATTTACCATCTTTTGAATGTGTCTGCAGATACGTTCAAGTAGCTATTGTGTTGATTCTTTTAAGGGAGGGGACTAAACTCCCAATCCTTTAGAAGGCCGATATCCCCGCTGTTGATTTGATGTTGTTAACATCATGCTGTATCAAGAGCAGATAGTAGTGTCCTGCAAGCACGGGATGTCTTCAGACAGTGAGAACAGCACAAGATGGGAGCAGTGTTTCTGATTAACTCATTGACTTTCTGTCTCACCTTTGCAGGCCTCCTAATCCCTCCTGTGTTTCATATTCCCCTTTGTGCAATGCCAGTGGAAGTCCTTACCTACTTAATATATAAGCATAATGAAAGTGATTCATTAGGTGGGGGTTTTCAAGTTCTCTGAACTTCTTTGTGGAAGACCATATAGGAGTATAGTATTGCTGCCAAATGAAATCATCTGCTGTGTATTTTAAAACTAGATGTATTTGGAGTCTTATCTCAAAACAAAACTCACCTCCATGCATACAGGAAAAAAAAATGGCTAGAGCTTGATCCCCAGTTCATTCAGATTGCCCCTCACTGTTTATATGGTGTGTGGATCAGACTTACAATGTGCGTTTCTCTCTCCCTCTGTCACTTTCTGCTAATCTACTTGGTATTTCATACAAGGACTTTTCCCAGTGGCAACAAACGTCTGGCTGGCAAGGTGGCTTTAAAGAGAGGGAAAAGCAAGTTCCAGTCCCAGAACTCAGTTCTGCACAAAGCCAGAAATGGCAAGTGCATCAGGAGCATTCACATTGCTAAGGTCCTGGGGAGACACAGTACTATAGTTATCTTAAAGGTGCAGATGGTTTGGGGGTGAGCGGCTGTTAGCAGTACGATATTTTTAAATAGATATTTTCCTCCTATTATTTTTGGTCAAAAATGAGGAAAAAAATCAGGAGCAATTTTGTTTTTCAAGCTTAACACTGTCAGTTTGTGTTGATTCAAGTGCTCTTCCTCAGTGACCTTCATCTCCCCATGCCTGTGAGATGTGAAAGATGCTGTTGACACAAGCAAAGGCTCAAGCTCCCTCAGCTCATATCCCAGACAGCACTTTAACATGGCATGTTTGATGCTGCATATTTCTGTCTCACCAACAAAGTGGCAGTGAAAGTTACTGCATTCATCTGGGAAAGGGAATGGAGCAGAATGAAAGCCACAGCAAACAGTACTATCTTCCCTTTCTTCCCTGTCCTGGGTCTCTACTGTACCACCTCTGAATGCAGGAGGCAAAACAGAGAGGTCTGGGCACTTAAAACAAGGCTTAGAAATGCACTCCACAAAATACAAGGCCTAAAATGAAATCATCAGGCGCACAATGTGAAAACAATCCCAGGTCTTTAGTTGCAGGAGCAATGGCTTCTGCATTTGTACTAAGAAATCAGCTCATACACACTGAAATGTGATTGCAAGATGGTACTAGAGGTAGTACTAACCCTTCCTATTCATATTTGTCGTACTATACTTTCCTCAAGTGCATTACACCACCACAGAAATCTGGAGGAAAAAGAAAAGTGCATGTGTTGCTCCACACACGTAGCAGGGCCGCTGCAGATCTCCTTAACACCTTTGTTGCCAAATCAGTGTGAACTAAGGCAATGAGGTTTGAAAAGGCAGTATGAGGAAAAGTTCAGGATAAGTAAGTATTCATTTTTAAAGTTGCAGTTTTGGGTCTTTTATTCTCTGGTTAAAACTAGGTCTGCCTCATATAGTGGCCATTGTTAACTATGCCATGGTTCATTGTAGGTTTGGATTTACAGCCCTTTGCCTTATGCAGAGGCATCCAACAGGCAATTGCTGTGAAGCAACATACCTTGTCATTTCTCTGTCACTAGAAGTGTGAGCTCATCTTCATGTTTTCTGCAGATTTTTCTTTCATCCCTTTCTTTTTCTGAGGACCTCAGTACTCCCATCTCGATATTAAAGATGTACAAGCCATGTTTTGGGGGAATACGATGATCCCTTGTACTACTGCCACTTGCAGAGCATGTAGGGCAATATCTGTGGTGTTGCTGTAGGTGGTAGCAGACATGCAGTACCCAGAGCAGTTGCTCGGCTCCTTGACCTGCCAGCCACAACAGCCAAGGCGGGGGTGTTGGGGGACACAGTCCCCTTCGGCTGTGCTCGTGCTGTCTGAAGAGGTCACTCCCCCTGGGTTCTCGCAGCGCTGCTTGTGCCAGTTTCAGTCTAAATCAGACCTGTTTCAGTCTAAATCAGCTAAGCTGGCTGGAACAGTTGTAGAAAGGTGGTGGTTACTGTTCCTCTGACGCGAGAGAAATCCGGGAGCGTTTGCGTGAGTCACGCAGGTGTAACAAGTTGCTGAAGGCAGGCTGGAGTGGACGGCTCAGTGTGCACAGTCACGGCCAGGAGCAAAGCATGTGAAAAGACTCGGAGCTGGTACAGAGGGAAATGTGCCCCATTCCTGGTGCAAATGAGTAGCGGGATGCCTCTGCCAAAGTGGGAAAATAATAAAGACAACGTATGCTGTGCTCTCAGTTTGCAAAGCTAAGAACGGTTGCTTGCAGCTCATTCCTTCTCCACATCTCATTTCCTTTGGCCGGTAATCTCTGTTAGCATTACCTGTTACTGCTCCTCTGTTTTCACTCCACAAATGCTGCAAGTGAAGTACAAAGCCCATTTAAGTTCCGTGCCCTGAAGAATATGTCATATTGTTTTCTTTTTATGAGATGAAAAAAATCTGTCAAGAGAGTTAGCAAAGGGCCAGGTTCTCTGTTCTGACTCTGCTTGGAAGTCATTTTAGCAGAACAAGTTGAGCATCACCTGCTCTGAAAGAGGGAACGTAAAGAAAGGCTTTTGGAAGGAAAGCTGAGTTTACTACAACCAGGGGCAGGGAAGGAGGAGGACATCCATCCCTGTTGTGGGTGATCTGTGGAAATTAAGTAAGACTGCAGAAGGAGGGGGCTGCTGGAATAGCCTGGCCAGCTGGATAGCTTCAGAGCTCCTGGGTGCTGCCATCTACTGTAGGAACCTGCCCCTGGCTGGAGCTGCGGCACATTCCTCCCTTCCAAACACGGGCACTGCAAATCTGAACGTGCATTTTTTGTGTGTGCCGTCTAAATAACAGCTCTGTTGGATGAAGTACAGAAATAATTTTGCAGGCCAGCTGGTAGGAAATCATGGTTATAAGTCTATCAGGGAATTACAATTTAATCGCAGTCTATAGTAGAAAGACTGCACTACAGTTTAGTATTTTACATGAAAGCCTGCTATTGAAAAAATGTTACCCCGCACTTCAATAGATCTTTGCCGCCAACTGCAAGCAGTTTCAGCTCTGTTTAGCTGGCAGAGTTCATTGTTGACAGACTAAGAACTGGAATTAAAACGTGTGACAGTGCATTAGGGAAACACAGTAAAGGGGATTTAAAATACAGTCAAAGAGAGGCAGACAGAGGGGTGGGAGAAAGGAGAGCAGGCAGCTGAACAGCTGAATGGCTGGTTGGGGTGTGGGGGTGGCAGTGGCAGGGAAGAGGTGAAGGGATCACACTTTTTTCCCTTTGGAAAAATATTTTATAAGCAGCTAGCAAACATTGATGGCATTCTTCTGCCAGCCAGCAAATAACTTAAGCAAAGGAAGGGGACAGAGCAGTTCGGGTGGGTCTCACAAGCCCTGTGAGAACTGGCAGCTCTTTTTGTTTGCCTAATAGCTAAAGTGATTACTTCTGCCACTCATCCTAAGAAAGCTAAGGGGAATCCTGAGGATCCTTCCCCACTAAATAGTGGCAATTACCATGGTCCCAATCAGAACTGGGGCAAAGGGAGAAGAGGAGGTCATTTGAGATGACTAAGTAAATCCTGGTCCATTACCTTTCTTGCTGGCTTATTCGGCCTTTAAATTCTTTGTTTCCACGTTCATTTGTGAATGGTAGCTCAAAACCAGAAAAAAAAAAACACAGACAAAAAAACTCCACATGCAATGGAAATGGGCAGGGAAATATTTGTCAGGAGGTACTTGCTGCAGTTGCATCTATTGTCAGGCAGGTGCCTGGTGCCTTGTTTCTTCAGAGCCACGTGCAGGGTGTCCCCGGAGCAGTGTAACACCCATATCCTACCAGCACATGTCCAGTGTGCTTATTTTGCGCATAGTCCCGCTCCATGTGAATGGGCGTCCTTGGTTGAAATGGGCAGAGTGTTACATTTTAAATGTCTGTGATAGTCCCTAGTCTGATGTATCTTCACAATAGCTGTGTGCTACTGTTAGAAAACGGAAAAAGTTCCTTGTACGGTCCAGTAGACAGCCACAAGGGAAGCCAATACTCTTCATGTTGCTGAAAATCGGTTATGAGCCCTGAGATGCTAAATACAAAGTAAGAACGAAAAACCAACTTTACAGAAGAAAGATGAAAAGAAGGTCTGCATCTCTTTCTAACTGTGATACCTTAGTAAATATAGTTATGAATAAGGTCGTGGAAGGCTCTCTTTGCTAATTTCTTCTGTGGCTGAAAAACTGTGGGCTGTTTGTAACTACGTCTTTAAAAAAAGTCCTTTTCTATTGATACCTCAGGCTTCAGGGTTTCTGAAGTAGTCTCTTTTAAGTTTTGTTCCATGCCAGCTTTCCCAGTCACTGCTTATTTGCAAACAGCCTCACCAGATTCTGTGAAACAGGGTGCTCATGGAAAGAGGTGAGCAGCTGTTTGAAATACAGGCAGGCAGGCAGAGACAGCTCAAGGCCAGAACGGGTTTTTTAAAAGAGAAATTACTTCTTACCAAGTGTGGTGGTCTCACTGTACAAACTCTTGCTTTTTCTGTAGTAAGTCTCTATACTAACTCTGTCATCCACTTTCCATGAAAAGTAATGTCCAGAAATTGGTCTGGGCTGCAGAATTTTGTTTTCTGTCCAGTAGGAGATGGGTTTTGTTCCATGATTTCAGTTGGTCTTATATGCATGCTGGAAATGCAGTCGCATGTCTTCTGTTTGAGTCTTGGGTGCTGGGTCTGATCAGCCTCTTGATCACAGAATAACTACAGGGAGTTGGGATCAGGAAGGAGAGTAATGCTCCGACCAAAGGTGGTCAGCCCTAGCAGAGCTCACATTTCTGTAGAAATTGGTTTTTGTTAGAAAACATCTGTTTCATGACATGCTTTCTCCAATCCTTACTAGCAGATCTACTAGCAGTCCTGCCAGGCTAAGCTCCTATCCTGCCCAACACCAGCCAGCCTCCGAAGTGAAGATCATAGCCCTTCAGTCCTTGCCAGACCTTGCCTTACTGCTCAGAGGTGCCTGAGGCCTGAAGTGAAACTCAGCCCGAGAGGTGCTTCTTTATGCATCATCTTCAGCGTGTTAGTGATCTCCAGTTGGGCTTTTATGTAGAAACAGAAGTGGCTTGAGGTATAATTTGGCTTCATCTTGTGAAGCCCAAGGAAGGACCTGTGGTACCACTGCAGTAACTGGCAAGACATAATCAGTCTCTGGAGCTCTTGTACCTGTCCAGTAGGGATTTAAGTTTCTTGATGCCCATGTTCCTGAAGTGTTTGCCAAAGGGGTAGAGGCAGAGTACAGACAGTCCAAATGCAATTTGGATAGCCAGCAAAGATGCCGAAAGCAGTGAAGATGCTCATTTCCTTACGCAGCAATTCCCATTAATGGTTTTGGTCACTGGCAATACAATCAAGCTTGATGATGGCTTTTATGAGGGGCAAAGCCCCACCATAAAATCCGCTGTGGACTTGACAGCAAGTATCCAGCAGCAATGCAGAATTTGAGGATTTTTTTCTTTTCACATATTGATCTGTCAAAGCCGAACCTGATAATTATGCAGTATTTGAAGGTCATTGTGAAGGTACATTATGCTTTTTCTCAGCTGCTCTCTAGCTTTTTCACTTTACTCACTTTAATCCAAAGGCCATGAGAGTTGAAAAGTCTTTTCACTGATGTCAGGTCAGGTTCTCAAGAGATTTTCTGTATCACAGTAAACATTTTATATTTGCCTTTGTGTGTGTGTATGCAACCTATAAAAATAATTATCCAGTCAGTTATTTGGAATGGTCACTGTTGCTCCAGATATTACTGCTAGAATCAGTTAATCAGCAAACATACATGCAAGAAGCTTCTCCCTTTCTGTCCACTGAAGAAGACTCTACTACATGTAATAATGTGCCTGCTAGATCATTCAGTAGTTAAACTGAATATCATGTAACGAGGATATGAACAAATAAAATGTCCTGGGGCAAGCAGTTGTTAGTTGTAAAAAGTAATTAACTTTGCTGGATAGTAGAAGAAAATTTTATTTCTTTTAGCAGAAGAATCTATTTCTCTGGTCCTGGTTTTGTTTTAATTTGTGATTTGATTTTGCTTGAATTTATTATCGGTGTGAATGACAGGTATTCTTGTTGTCCTCTTTGCTTCTATCGGTATTCTTTTAAAAGAGTCATGAGTCAGCAGGAAACTTTGACCATTAACAAGATTCCTAGAGTTTCTTATCTATTTGTCTAATCACATCTATTTCCCAGTATTGAAGGACTTAGTGGTTGGAAGCAAATGAATTTGAGTCAGGTGTAACTCTCAGCCAGAAAGTCTCTGGGCTGGATTAGGAACGGACACAAAAATCCTTTCAGTTTGCATTTTTATCTTGTGGGCTTGTGTGTCAATTAGGGTCATTCATGTTACGTCTTCCAAGATGCAAAAGAAAACAGTATTTATCAAAATTGTGACTTGGAGGAATTGTTAGACTTCAGTATAACAATGTGGTTTACATTTAGTTTTTTTCATCACGTTAGCTTCTTTTAGCTACTTCTCACCACTTTGAAATGTGAAATATCACAGTGTTTATGCCACTTACTCTCAAAACAAAAAAAAAAGGTCCAGCTTTTCACATTTGGATGTATATGTATAGTGCATTCATCCACATCACCTTAAACTTCCTGAACTTCCTAGTTTGCAAGCAAACTTCTTGTCTCTGAGGTGCCATGTATGTATGTACTGAACTTTAAATATTCCATTTTGGAAATGTGGACATGCAGTTTCCATGTTGTGGCACTTGTCCCATGCTTCAGTTTGAGATCCAAATGCCCTGAGGTCAAAATGGTCCTAATTAAGTCTGTTCATACCTGTGAAAATCCCGTCCATCTTAGATGTGTAGCTCATCTGTATTATTATAGATGGTGTCTGCAAGCAGCGGGTTTATCACTTTAGCTTCTGTTGTGAAAGTAGCTGAAGAAACTAGCCCAACGTAGAAATGAGTCCAAGTTCAGATCTTCATCAAATTTTCCCCACGTTGAAGAGCTGTTTGGAATTAGAATCCCAATTCATGCTCATTATAGAAATAGGTCTTTCCTACACCATTCGGAGCTGACATTTTCCTGAACTTTGTCAAATTAAGATATGGGGATGTGGTTTGAACTCCTTGTTAGGACAGTTTTAAGGGCTTCATTCTTCTGCAGGCAGTGTGATGCAGCTAATTTTAGTGGGTTTAGAGCAGCATAAGAATGGCTTGGCAGAGTGAAAAATTAAGTTCCTACCAAATAAGATGTGGTCTTTACCAGAATCTTACTTTAGCAACTGACTTGTCTGGTTTGTACTTTATAGCTTTGCATTAAGATTTGTATTACAGTGTCGTTATGCACAAAGTCTTCTATAGAGAATTTTTTTTCTTTCTCATAATTAAAGCAGTAGGAATTAATGACGGACTGGGGAGGCTTGCTGTTTCTGCAGTAATGAACTGAACTACTTTGAGTGGGTAAGAAAAAAATGTTAATATAGTGATTATTTTGGTCTGAACAAAGTCCTGTCATAAAAGATAAAAGTATTAAAATTGCATTAGACATATAAAAAAACCACAACCCAGAATAGTAAACACATTGCAGCTGTGTAAGTAGTATAGCTTTGATTCTAATGCTCAGCTCATTACAAGAGAAAATATGATAATTTCCTTCAAAATGGCAAACATTAAATGCGACCTTACTTGAGGTCCTTTGAAAACTGAGGGCACTGCCCTTGTAAATTCATCTTCTTCTGTCTCCCCATTTTCATCTGTTTCTCTTTTCACCTAGGAACTTTTAAATGAAAGTTACAATCTCTTCTGCTGGCTTTACTGAACCACATCTCTCTAGCCAAATCAGTTCTGCCCAGAACAGTGAACTCTCCCCCCTCCTTTCATTTGCCAGTTCTTTAGCTCTCACCATTTCCAAAGGGACTGATGCACCTCACAGGATAAGCAGGCTGAGGGCTGCCTGCAGTTGAAAATACAGCAGTATGGCAGAACCCAGAGGAGTCTAGGTGCCCAGGGTAGGAGAGTCAGTGAAGATGGGGGAAAGGGGCTAGGATTGCCCTGCTCATGTCATCAAAACAGGGAATAGCAGCTCAGTGTGACATCTGTGTTTGCATTTGAGAAATCCCATAAATTTTGGCAGCTCAGGCTGTTTGTATTCAACTCTTTGTCCCTTTTGTCTCTGAAAAATATTCTTGTCTCCTCTCCCAAGAACAGTGTCTTTTGTTGTGTCGCGATGCCATGGAACCACAGGGACATGCAAAGATTGAACACCAGTCATGACCAACTTACACAATCAGCCAAAAACTGAGATCTGTTATGCTGTTTCCATGAGCATAGCAGAGAGATAATGTGTTCAAGTTTTTCCTTAATGAATTTTAGTTAATTTAGGAATATATGGAAAAGCCCTCCTTCCCTGGAGACAGCCCCTGCCTTTCCCCTGCCTGAATTCAATGCAGAAGCCATCATTCTCAGGTTTTCCTTCAAGTTGTGCTAAAAGTCTTGTTCTAACTTTCGTTGTCCTTCTTTCTGCCTGTCATCCTGTAGCATCCTTTAGTCTCATACGGACATTGAGTTGGCATTCAGGCAGTTCCCTTTCTCCATGGCTGTTATTTGACCCCTCAGGAGCCATCTGAGCTTCCTGGCTGGGATCCTGGGGGTGGCCTGTCTTGCCTCAGCCATCTAATCCATTCAGCAGACTGAATCCCTTCTCATACTGAATGAAAGCTGGTTTTCACTCCCACCTGGTTCTGTGTTATTTCACACAGCTCCTGGGATGATATTATCCATTTTCCTTTGCCACTGTTAACTCTCATAAGAAATGTGCAAAACTGACTTCCTTCTTAAAATACACACAGCACGATGTTTACAAAACATTTGGTGTTTGCTAGGTCAGCTGCTTATTGTGATTTACTTGTTGTTTGTTCAACACATACCAAGACTCTGCTGTTTGGGTGTTGAAAATGTAAACACATACATTACTATTGGCTTGGGATTGTATTTTCATTGGCGGAAGAAGGCTGCCTAGCATTGTGGGTCTAGGAGATATAAATTATAAATTGATAGTATGAATACTGCAGTATAAATTATAATAGATTTAAAAGATAAACTAAACTTTTAGACCTTTGAGAGTCAGTTGGTTGGGGAATGTCTTTCGCTATCTATGTCTTGTTGCACATCCGTACTCTTGCCATCAGTTGTGTTGTAAACCACCATTCCTCGGGATATTCTGAAAAACTCCAGCTCCAGTCAGACTCTGTGAGATTTTCTACTTTCATTTAAAGCAAAATCAAGAATGGATGAGCCTGCAAACAGGGTTGAAGTAGACCCTAACATCTCACAGGCCAAAGGGCAAAAAAAAACAGAACCCCCTAAGTAGTTTTAGTTTCAGAATTTTGTAATTAAACATCATTTTTTTTTTTTTAAGAGGCTCTTGTCTTGATTTTTCAGTGTTTGAGGTTGGCAGTATCGTGTCTGTTATGTTGGCTGTAATTCCACTGCATAGCGAGACATGAAATTTGTCCATATGATATGTGTATTGCTGAACCTTCCGGAGTACTGAGGGACTTACTTCTATGACGGCCTTGGCTGCTGGGGAATTACAGTATTGCTGCACTTACAAGAAAGATCAGAAAGATATCCCTGGCAAAAAAACCCTGGATGCTGCCCAAGCTTGCTGGCCTAGATGTGCCAGGGAGCTGGTGGTCCAGTTTGTGATACAAAGATGCTCCAGTACGGTCTCTCTCCTGAACAATAGCTCACAGTTCAGATGAAGCAGATGGTAGTTATCAGAGCTACATGAGGTGTCCATCCATAAAATAAGGCCCAAAGTGTACTTATGTAGTTCAGGCTTTTTCCCTCTCAGGACAGGGCTGGATGGTTATTTTAAATCTCCTTTAAAAAACAGAAGGGAAGCTATTTTCCTTTACAAGAAAGGAACATGTAAGGGCTTGAGTTTTCTTAAAACTTTTTGGACTTAGCCTGGTTTTCTATGGAAATTAGCCTCATTGCAATCTCTGTGTCTGTCTTCAGTTTCCCTTGCTATAACTTTTCAAAATGTTGGTTGAATTTATTCAGATTTGACAGGGAAGAAAAGGTCTCAAAGATATTATCTTTGTATGAGTTTCATAAAAATAGGCATCTAGATAGATGAGACTGTGATTAGTACTCCCGCTAAAGGAAAAAAAGGCACTGTAGGCTCAACCACATTATTAAACAGCTGAGAGTCCATGTGGGAGACTGTTGTAGAAAACCTGCCTTCAGGCTGTCTCGAAGAGTCTTGTCTGCTCCTATTTCCTTTTCTTTTGCCACCCAGATTGCCCAGCATCCCAGTGGTAAGAGCAGCAAAGTGAAATGAACCCATGTCTTTCTTCCTGGACATATCTGCAGTAGGATTGCCTCTTTGTTAGAGCAGCATACCAGTGCACCTGCAGCATCAGCAGAACACATCAGGACCTTTAGAGAGAGCTCAATCTTGGAAAGCTACCTAATTCCCTCAGAACTAGCTGATCTCAAGCCCTCCAAAGTTCAGAGGAGGCTTTCAGTTGGTATTGGAAGAGGCTTCAAGGTCCTTGAGGACGAGTAAATCAGTCTGTGTTAAGCTTCATGAAGCCTTTTTGTGGTCTGGGGATGTCATCATTGCTATAAGGTAAGCTCTACAGGTCATAGTCCCACTGCAGACTGGAAGACAGGGAAGAAATGTACAAGTCAGTGGGAACCTGCTGCAAGCAGGACTGTGCAGCACAGTAGAGCACCATACAGGACTTACCAGCTTGGTGCAGATGCAGTTTCCTGGCTTGCTGCCATGGTGTTTCCAGCTTGAGAAGACCTGGGCTCCCTCCCTACCTGCCTGCAATGTGAGGCTAAAACAGTTGCGGTGCATCCAGCCTTGGCCTTTGCAACATGCAGGCAGCTTAGGCTTTCCTAAGCTGCACATCCCACCCTATGCTTCCAGCCCCAGAGTTAGTGAGGGCAAACTGTGCTCGGCTGTGTCTTTCCCATTCCTGAACACCTACTGTCCATAGGGTACATCGCCACACAAGGGACCATAGCTGTTGTAAGTCTGAGGTCAGGTAATCTTCAACCCGTCATGGGCTAAGATGAGTGAGGCTATGTCACACAAATGTCCATGTGAAAGACAAAACTTTCAGTAGTTTTCCTGAAGAAAAGCTCTCTCTGACCCCATTACCAGCATCTCTGTAGCTGCCCTTTAGTGTCATTTAGCAACTCAAAGGAAGGAGGGTTCAGCACCCCATGGGTAGTTCTGTGCTGGTCTGCAGCTCCCCAGATTAGGAGGACCAAGCCCTAGTTTCAGTCTAGATAAGTGTATGTAAATAGGGCTGTTTCGGTAGAACTTCATGGAATTTGTGATCGATGAGGCCCCCTGGAGCTCTTTAGAAAAGCAGTTTTATGAGCAGTAGAGCTGCTGAGAGCTGGTTGCCTATGATTTATGTCTAGTGATTAGGTTATCTGGAATTTAATATGTTCCTAGTGCTAGTTAAAGTATCCTCAATAATGTCTCTCTCTTACATGAAATCTCTAATGCCCAAGAAAGACTGTGATCACAATAGCAGGAAAACTATTACAGTCTTTTTCCTCTCCTTGCCTATCTGCTTTCAGGAAACTCATAAGAATGCAAAACTTTTGAGACAAGTGTAGTGCCAAATTGGGCTGAAAACAATCAAAAGCATCAAAAATTACTAGAGAAGGACAGATAGAAAGATAAATATGCACACATCATGATTGCACCAGCCTGATTTCTTAGGGAGCCAAGTTAAAAATACATTAAATGGGGGGGGGAAGTAAATGTCAATTCAAATGAAAACAGAGAATGGTCACTTCTGAGCTCTTGCGACAGAAAAGAATTGCAGCCTCTGCATCCCATCCCAACCCATTGCCAAGATCCTTAGAAGATGCAGTATAGATTTTGAGAAGCTGCTGGTACCATTCATTCTATATATGCTTGGCTAGAAATTTATAAATGAATTCTAATATTTCTAGAATCTGGGATTGATGTGCTAGAAGTAATTTTCATAGCAGTGCAATTTGGAGGAGTTGTGCGAGTTTTCTGGAGAGGCAGAGCCAGAATTGTATATGGGTGTGTTATGTTCTAGTAATAATCTCATGGGCGAGAAGCCAGTTGATAGGTGTCCATATGTGATCCCGGGCATCCTCCTCATCCATCTCGGTGCCTCTGGAAAGGAAGTTCTTTCCGTTACAGTCCATACCACCTGGCGACTGTGCAGCATTTATTGACCTGGGTTTTTTATGCTTTCCTCAGTGACAGCTTGACTTTCCTTGCCATGCTCTTAAGGAACCCTTACCGTAAAGACCTTTTTAAAGGTATTTGTGTTCAGGGATCATGTCATGCCTTTGCCTATGTTTTAATCAATGTGTTTCAGTCAAGATACAGAAACATTTTAAGCCTGGTGCCAGTTAGTTTTAATTGAAGAGGAGGAAGAAAACCCAGCATGATTGGGTCCTTGGGGAGATGGTGAGTTTCTACAGCTGAGCCTTTGAAATATGTAGGCAGTTTAAAAGAGAAAGGGAAGTAACTGTGAAGGAAGCAGCCAAGAGATGGAGGTATGGCTGAAAAATTCCAGCCAAGAGACATGCGGAAACTATGCTTGGAAATTTCTCATATGTTTGGATCTGATCCAAATGAACCAAAATCCACATGAGGCTTTTCCAATCGCTGCAATGATTTTACTATTAGCAGACCCTTTCTTTTATGAATCTTCTCATTCCAGTACTAAGAAAAAGAAGGTTCATGTGTCTATATGGCAATATGGCAAACCCAGTTGTGGCTGTATGGCAAATCAACAGTGCTGGAACAATAGTCTGAGCATGGAAATGCTGCTGCAGAACCACAGGAGGAACAGGGACAGCTTCTTAGGCAGGTTGTTAGTGGTCAGTCCCCAAAAGGTCTTGGTTGCAGGTTAGAGGAAGAAGTTGGTTCTTGCTAAAAGGCCTTTGGCTACTCCAGGCAATGCCCCACACATATTCCATAGCCAGGGCTAGCAGTTTGTCATTGTAAATCGTAGAAAAATTCATGGTTTAGAGTGAGAGGCAAAAAGGCATGGCTTCATAGCTGGGAAGAAAGGTCAAATGTGAGTCTTCTCAAAGAAGATTTGGGATTTTAGAGGAGCCCAAGGGTGTGACGTTTCCTGTGCTTCCCTGGTTAATTACTTTGCCAATGGTTAAAAACCGTTTCAACCCACTTGAAACGGGGTTCCAGCTGGGTGCTGTGCAGTGGTAGCAGCACTGACCCAAGGTTTGAACCTCAGTTGTAATTAATGGAAAATCTCCCTTTAAGTTTAATGACTCAGGAATTGAGTGTTAAGACACTTGAAATGTTACTATCAGTGGAAATACACCTGCCCCTATTCCTCTTTGTTCTACTCAGGTCACCTGTTTCAGCTCAGCAGCTCTCAAAATTTCCAATGTATTCACCCACCCACATGTTCAAATCTTAAGATGTCAAAGTCATGAGTCTTTTTCTTTCTTTTTGAATAAATCATGGCATCCATGGCTCCGGAGACAGCTTGACAAAAATGTAGCTGTAACTGAAGTATTTGCTGTAGCTGGGAAGTGTACAGAGATCAATTAAAACAGTTCTCACTCACTGAGAAGTTTCTCAGATTTGGAACTGAAACCTCCAGCCCTGGGATTCACCTTAAAAGTTAATGGCTTTTGAAAGCTTGAACCAAACCATATTTAGATATTTCTGGGATCTAAGCAAAAAGAAGAATCAGTTTTGTTTCGAGGACATAATGAAGGTTTCTTTTTAGGCATTTACAACTTCAGAAGTAGTTTCTCCTCTGTGTAGGGTTGTGGTCCCTTGGTAAAACTGTAGAACCACTTTGCAGGACGAGTGAACCAATATATAGCACAAAATATTACCGCAGTCAGTGCTCCATAATTATCTGAGTCCATATACCTAAAGGGTAGAATTATACTTTATTTTGTGTGAGTAACCTGTAACAAAGTAACGTGAGGGCTTGTCTAAACTTGCCTTGGATGCTTTATCCCCACATGTCCATGGAGTTGGTGTTACTGGCTAGATAGGGCTGAGCTGAGGTACAGAGGAGCAGGGAAGGGGACAGGTCATGCACTCCAGTGCAGCGGGCAGTGCTCAGCTGTCCCTTACTTTGCCAGTGCAAAGTCACTGGCTGTTGTTTCTGTACACTCAAGGAGCATATGGACCTTTCATATATTCTTGGATAAATTATCTGTGTTATAAACATCCTCCTCGGCATCATGAAGCAAAAAGAAAAAAGTGACAGGCTGTTTTTAATGATTAACCCCCCACACACACACGAAAGGCTATTCATTCTTAATGCACTTAACTAGCAGGGCACAGTGGCAGTTTGACTCACACTCTGTGGGCTCTCACTGTCAACACAGCGATGCTCTGAACCATTAATAATAATGTGACGTTTAAGCTGGGGGGGAAATATGTGTCTCTTGAAACCACATTTCTGTCTTCCACCCACCCCACTCTAGCATTCATCTGGATTTATTGAATAAGGTTAATGGATTATTTAGCAGGTTTCTCCAGCCATTATCAGCTAGCACACTCGGTTTATGTGGCTGGCCTCTCCTGTTCTGTCAGCTGTCATAAGCTTCTCAATTAGAAAAGGAAAAAAAAGAAGTATGAAATAGGTAACTATGGTTACCTGTGATGTGGGGTTTTAAGAAGTGCTTAGAAACCTAGTGGCAACAGAGTTTGGAAGTTCAAAGCTTTAATTTATTCAAGAACTCTCTTGAATCAGAGTATCAAAAGCATTTAGAATAATTCAGAACATTTTCTTTTGTAGAACAATATTGCAGTCCTAAACAGAAGCCGTCATACGGACTGACTGCTTGCTCTGCTCACGTGAGAAGAATATAGGAGCAGGAGAGGGTAAATACGCCCTTGTTCCACTTTTCTCCTGCAGAGCCTGGTGGCCCTTGCAGTGGAACAGCTTGTGAAAGCAGTGGTTTCTAGGAGAAGTAGTGCTTTCGTTGTCCTGTTGTATTCCTGTTTACGCTGAAATGATGATTTTAAAAGTGGTCATACAGAGCCCTGAAGCTGTGTGTGCTTCAGGGGCATCGTTAAAGTAAAGGTGCCTACTTCAGAAATTCAGCCCCAATCTTGCTGTCTGCTGAGAAAAAAAAAATAAAATCATCCACGCTTAATTTAATGAGAACACAGGATAATATTAAAAACTTTTCATTGGACCAAAAGTGCCCTATGAAATGTGTCCTGAGGTCAAAAACTTCCCCTCTCAAGTGTTTCAGGGGGAATCATTGGAATTATATACCTATTTGCCTTTTGCAAAGCAGGGAGCTCCTGTGTGTTCTTCTTGTAGGATTTTCATCTGAACACACAAGATAGTAGCCACCACAGTGTTCCCTGTATGCTTGGGGGGCACCGCCCAAGAGAAGGGGAGAATAAGAAGTTCAGCTGTCCAAAAACATTGTCTCATCTGAACCAGCCAAGTACAGAGAGTACAGGAAAGACCTGTTTTGTCACATATTTTATTATCATAACATGCAACGTAAGGTGAATAGTGAAAAACCTTGCATCTAGTGCATGACATGTCAGTTTATCAGTGCACTTCCAGTGGAAAATTATTATCTGCTACTGGGTCAGTACTCATTTCCCAAGAAAGCTGTCTGAAAAAGGTGGGGTTTTAACTAAGGGAAGATAGGTGGTGTATTGAACTGGGGATTGCTGAAACCTAGGAGCAGTCCCTGCCTCTGTCCCAACACCAATGATCTTGGGCAAGTAACTTCATCTTTCTCCTTCTAAGACACAGCTTTGTTTATTAAATGTTGTATTTATTTATTATATTACTATGTTTATTAACATAGAGTGGGGTTTTTTTATTAGAATCTCATCTGTTGGAAGCACGGGAAAGCTCTTTCTATGCGTATGTGCTGTTCTTTGCTCAGCAGGGGCCCTGACCTGGGCTGGCAGCTCTAGGTGTATTTAAGCTGCTCTAGATTTTGTGCATTGCATGCCAACACTACTGGGCTGTGGAAGGGTAGTAAGGATGGGGGGCCTGACTGACAGAAACCAGCAACGAAAATGCCTTTCTCCAGCCCCTTCCCAGCTGCTTCTAAACCCAGGCAAATTCAATCTTTCACAGTAATTAAGCATTCATCAGGTTGCAAGGCGTAGTCTTCAGGTTGTTGGAGAAGAAGTCAGATAACTGAATTTGTCAGTTATTGCTGAATCCCAAGAGTGACCTCCAGCAGTTACAAAGTGCACTTATCCCTCTGCTAGATGTTTGCTGGATCCGATCTTCATGCAAGTGATTTTGCTTTGTCATAAGACCATTTTCTAGAAAGCCAGCACAGTAACTCTGAAGCCTCTAAATGCTTACTCCAAGTCCTCCTGTTTAACCAACTTGAAACAAATAGTGTATAATTTATTAAGGGTGCATAAAGTTGAGAATATTGCAGTTCAGTCAGATGCAGGGCATAGCCGTGAAAGGTCACAGTTCTTACGGTAGCGTTTGAAGTGCTGGAGAATGTCTAATGTGTTTGCACTGTGGCTGCTTTCGTTCTGAAACTGAGGGAAGGCTGTGCTTGTATCAGTTAATCTGGAGGTTCCTTATTAATAGGCTGCACACTTCATTGATTTTTAATTAATTTCTGAAGAGACACAGAGGATAAGTGCTGCAGCCCACAGACATCTCTGTACTTATTGCAGTCCACATCTCTATTGATCGCCTGCCTAAGGAGCAGAAGTAATCCATTTTAAATACACTTTCTTGGAGAGAGTGAATGCACTACACAATATACTCTCCCGATTGTAATTGTATTGGCAAGAGGTCAGTGGCTGGGGCGGGGGAAAGGTCCGTTGTTTAGTATGCTGCTGGCCCTCCGAACACAGGCTTCTCTGCAGGCTTCGTTTCAAGAAAGCCAAGTTACCTCCCTTATGGGCAGTTTGTAACTACAGAGTATTAAGAAAGCACTGGTCACAGCTCCGCTGTTAAAGTTGCACTGGGAGCTCCTTTATAGGACACATTTAGCCTGCCTGCCTCTTCAGAGGAAGGAGCTGGAGCTAGTCTAACTGTAGCAATTAATCTAAGAGAGAAGAATAGCATTCAGAAAGCTCTCTCAAATCACTAATGCACTGATACCTCCCTCTTTGGTTGCCGCTTTGAAAAGCATCAAACACTTTCCAGGAGTATGTGATCCACTGGGAGCTGAAACGTGAAGTCTCTGAGCACTCCCCAAATCAGAGGATAGTTACATTCTTCCTGCTGGCATGTGTAACACAGGTTACTAGGATTCGCTTTTGAAACAATAATTCACAGTCTTTGTCATAAGGACTGTGTTCCTGCCAGCCTCTTAACTGCAGTTACTTGGCAATGAGTGTTTACTGCCCAGCAAGGAGAGTTTTGCAGTAATAAGTTTGTTATTTAGGCAGTTAGTTCTTATTTAAAGGCTTCTTTTACAGAAAAAGGTGTTGACAACACGTAGCCATGGTTGCAGCCAAAACAGTACTAAGTACTTCTGTGCTTCCTGGACAAAGGCGAGTTGTGTTAGCATTAGTGGACGCTGCAAGCGTTAAATTTTGACTCGCAAAGCCCAGGCCCCATGGTACATCTGGGGAAGGGCATCCTGGCGGTAGAACAGAAATCCGTGTCTGAACAGTCAGTCTTTTTCTTGCACAGGGACCATCAGTAGGTTTCTGCCTTGCTTTTTTCTCTTCCTACATGGGGCAATGCACCCAAAGGACAGTCTCTGGAAAAAAACCTGACTGGTTTGTGTGCTCACCGTGAGAAGCAGATACTGCAGAGCTAGCAGGGAGGCATCAGATGCTAAGTACTTTATCACAGTGTTGGGGGTGACCCTTTACCCATGAGTCCCCGACTTTATTAAGTTTTTCCTATTACAGCTCTTGGTCCTGTTCAGTAATTGGAGAGTCAGAAACTCTCTTGGTGTGTCTCTGCTGCAATGTATATTTGTGCATTGCATCTATGTTGGCCTAGTGAGGGTATGAGAGGAGCTGCAAAGCTGGATCCGGGTTACTGTGTCCTTACTGGTGATATACTTATTATAAAGTGCAGCTACAACCTACAATTTCTCTCTCTTCTTTGGGCTGCAGTACCGTAAGCTGAGCTGTAATTTTTCTTCAGAGATTATAGGAAAACATCCCTGTCCTTTTGAGCACTTTGGGAACAGGGAGAAGGTACTGCAGGAGACTAATGTAGCCTGCATCCACACAGCCCAGGAGGCTAGGACACCTGGCCCAAGTGAAGTGGTAACACAGCCGATATGAGCCAGTTTGCCCACTGAAGGCTCTAAAGCTGGCATAGGAGAGCACCTTGCGCCCAGCTGTCTGAAGGAAGTGCTGTGGCAAGAGTCCGAGTTAATTGCAAAATGGAAATTAGATACAACTCCACAGCTCCTTCCCTCGGGAAAGTCATGATAAGAATGAACTTTTTTTTCTCCCAGCCTAAACAACCCATGTAGCAGCTGCACAGGTATGCCTGTAGGTGGGACCAGAACTTGGAGGCACACACAGTATGGGCAGTATTGAAATACCTGGTTTGCATCTCATTGCTTATGCTACTAAATATATTTATGTAGCATCTTTCATCAGAAGAACATGAAGTGCTTCACAGATTCTTTATGTTCAGCACCACCTAATCCAGATATCTACATAATTTGAGGGAGCCAGAGAGATAACTTATACTTTCCACAGTAGTTCAGACAGAGGACGTGTTTGATGATGACAGTGGAACAGACTCCCCTTCTGCTGATGCCCGAGGAACTTCAACACCCACCCAAGATAGACAGCATCATTTTAAGGACCCCACAACCTAAGAACCGTGAACCAGTCAGTTCAGCGGTGACCTGTTTATCTGTGCTTTGAAGGGGTGAGAAGGCACTCCTGAGATTTTAATTTAAGATTGCGGTGGGTCTGGACACATCAAAATGTCTGCTCAGTCCAGTCAATTAAGTCTTGAAATGTCATAAGCTTATGAACTTGCTTCTCCTCTCGTTTCTTTCTACTCTTTCTCCCTTTATGAATCACCTGCCATTTTGGAGTAGCCTGCATTTTTCCTGTAATTCTCATCTAAACTTTAGCCTCATAGCCTCTTTCCCTTCCCTTTTGCTTCCTGACTTTGTTTTGACCTGTTATGCTTTAGCGTCTTTTTTATTTTGTGTCTTGGGCCATAGCTCACCAATGCAGTAAATCAGGCTTTAGGACTCCTATTACTGGAACAAATACACTGCAGCAGCCACATGATGCAGAGCAAAGATCTGGTGTAGACTTTTTTTTCCAGACTTGTTCTTTTGATGGGTAGCTGGCATGTTTTTACTGCCACAGGTAGCATGTGTCCTCTTGTGGTTGGTATGAAGCCAGCTCATCTCGATTTTGTGCTTCAGCTCAGTCAGCCAATGTGTGATCACACTCCCATGTGTGAGCAGACAGAATTTGTACTTCTGGGTGATCCACAAGTGGAGAGGTGTAAGACTAACCTGTGTGCAAAACGTCACTGCCAACTCTTTTCACAGCAGAACTAGCTTGAGTTACCTGTGCAGGAGTTGTATTTGCACTGGTTATCTTTCCACAGGGGTAATAATCCAGCTGCACTGGGATCCTGCCTCTTAAGTCAAACACAGATATCTTGGGCTTGCTTCTGTGTGCTCTGAACTGTTTAGTCCGAAGCCATTTAGCAACATCACAACAGGACTATGAGAAAAGGGATTTATTAGCAGGCATGAATACATAGCATCCATGCTGCTCATGTCACACCAGCTCAGGAGTGCAGGTCCAGCAAAGTTTCAGTCGCCTGGTCCTGATCAGGTGGACAGGTCCAAAGGGGCTGTAGGAAAATCCAGCTAGTTACATCAGCTTTGTATCCTAAAGCTGCATTTAAAGACAACCAGCTTGAGATAAACGCACTGTTACCCCAAGATATGGCTTGTTACACATGAATAGCTTATTGCTTCAAACCCAAGTAAACTATAGAGAAGAGAAGTGTTGAGAGAGCAAGCTTAGTCGAGGGAACAGGAGATGGGAAGAAATATATTGCTATCACATAAGCTTTCTTTGTCTACTTTTACCAAAAAGAGTGAGTTGTTAACTTACCCCATGTAATCTGAAGTAATTGAACTCCTAAATATTTGGGATTACACCACAGCCCAGGATGCAGGAATGGACCTCCCTTGCCAACTTTACTGGAGTTGGATGAACTCCAGACATTTTCGGAAGTCCTTGGCTGCTAACCCGGTGGAGGTGTGCATAGCACAAGGTGTGAGTCCCCAGCTCAGTCTGGCACCTGTGGACTGAAATTGTTAGCATCCTTTGCTCTCCTTTGGCTGTGAGGATGACCTCCAGTCCCAGCTCCCAAGCAGACCTACATAACAAATCACACCTCTGCAGCTGAGTCAGTCTATTTCAGAGCAGTGTCAGTTTTTCCCTCCCACAGCTATCTCTGGAGTAACAGCTTCTTAGATGATTCTGGTTGCTCCTGACAACAAAGGGCACTGCGTTTTCCTTGAAAGCGTATTTAGCCCCAGGTAAAATTACACTTTTTCCATGGGGTAAGCGGAGGAAAAGATGATCATTTCAAGCTTTCTGTAGTGATTCCTGTTATTAAGCTAGCCTCCAGTTATTAGGATGAAAAGAGGGCAGTCTCCAAGACTGGAGATTAATGTCCATGAGATTTGAGTTGGGCTTGAAATTTTCTTCCTTCACATACCTGTTTGATGAATCTGCCATGTGTGCTGGCTTTGGTGGGTGGAAGTTATTATCGAAGAAAGGCAGGCTGCTCTTAATTTCTGGATGAGTTAAGATCAACGTTCCCTCTATTTAGGGAGAAAATAATGTTTATTATAGAAAACAGCAAAAAGTCACACCGGAAAAATAAAGTGTTTACAGTACATCTGCTGTCTGCTGGTATTGCTGAAATTCTGGGGGCAGATGAAGGTCTTTATCTTATTTTTTTAATTTGAACAGTCTTGCAGAATGATGTCTTGCATCTTGCAAAGACATATGTATATACTTTAGTTAGTGATTCAGCACACTTCAGTTCATCTCTGGTAATCATCCCAAAGGGACTTTGCATTTAGTGAAACGTACATACTTGCTTAAATGCTGTCCTGAGTAATGAACACTTTTTTTCTGGAAACGAGGAACAGGCACCTAATGGAAAGACCTTTCAGAAAAGGCTCATGCAATTCAAAGAGTTGGACATTCCCTGAACGGCAGCTGCCACCTTTGAAATGAATCCAGAAGCATCTGCAGTGGGGAGGTGGGACCTGAAAAGTCCAGAAAAGTGAAGGAAATCAACTAACAGCATCTGAAATAGTCTGTGCTTGCAACTCTTACACTCTGAGCTGTACAAATGGAGGCTGTGCTCAAAAACTGCCCTCAGGAACTAGGAGACAAATGACAGCAGCAGAAAGTAACGCTGGTAGTAAAGTAAGAAAACAGCAAATTGTGACTGCATCTTAAAGGCAGGAGATCTCAGGGGACAAACCCATAACTTTCCAGAAAAGTTTGGTTTTGCTTTTTCAAAAAATCTATTTATTCTTTTATTTCCACCACCAGCCTGCCTTTGATAATACTCCTCTGTAGATGTCTGCAGCACTGGAAGTCCTAATATTTTATGAACCTAATTTGATAATTTCTACTGCAGTTCAGCACTTGGAAGGGTCAGAAAGCTGTCCCATCTCATTATCTCCTCTCCTCCCATGGATTTTTTGACACAAACTCTCCTTTCCACTGTCCCACTTCAGTTTGTTGCCAACACGTTATCTCATTTTCAGGTCTGTCATCAGTACCCAAAATGACCATACCAAATCAGTCTATCCACAGTCCAGGAGACTTCACAAACACTCCATAATAAAATTGGGAAAGACTTTCTTCTTTTATAGCTCTTAATGACTAACTTTAGTCTATTCAACAAGATAATTTTTGTTCTGTTATTTCTAGCCAGCTCCGAGAGTAAAGTGATGGGTAGAGAGCAGAATTCACCTCAGCTAGTAAAACTGCTGATTTTTTCCCCCGCTAGTTATTAGATAGAAAATTATCAAGGCTGAAAAGTGACAGGTAAGAAATTCTTACTGGAGTTAAGCTCCTAGTGGCAATTTACATCTTTCCTGTCCACCTTCCTTCTTTGAACAAAGCTGTCTTGGCTTATTACAAGCCTGTTCTTCTACCCCTCAGCATTGCTATTGGTTTCCCTGGTGCTGTTGCAAGCCTTGTGTGAAATGTATAAACACGTGGGCAGGTCAGGTTAGTAATTGTGCAGGCAAGCCCTTTAACACTAATTGAAGTCCTGGCAAGGGCATTTGTGTCTGCTTCTGAAAGGAGAATTTACATTTCACAGTTGCATAATCACACAGGTAGAAGGGATCTAGGCTACAGGTGGTTTTACTGCTAAGTATGTGTGGGTAAAGATCCATATAGCACACGTTTGTCTTCTTACGTGACTCTGGCACTGGGTGAGGATAAGGGGCGCAGTTGTGAAAGATAAAACGCTATTCCTCACTCATCCTGAAGTGAAGTTCCAAAGGGACTTCCTCAACTTATCTGTGTTATAGCTGTTTGCAGTGGCTGTTTGACTTCTTAATAGCATTAGGCGCTGATTCAGAGAGTGTTTTTATGTTAAGGGATCCTAGCAGTAATTGCATTTCTAATGACATTCTCTGTGAGGAAACCTCTGCCATGACTGTGATGAGGAAGTATCAGTGACGAGTAAGTCATGGCTGATTCTTGTGTTTGTGTGAGATGAATCTGGGCTCAGAGATAATGGGACAACTGATCCTTAATGGCTTAATGTTGAATTTTTTCCTCTCAGTGGTTTCAGCATAAAAGTCCCACCCTATTGTGGATATTTTTCCTGGTTTCATCTGGGGTAGAGTTATTTTTCTTCCTAGTAGCTGGTATAGTGATGTGTTTTGGATTTAGTATGAGAATAATGTTGATAACACACTGATGGTTTAGTTGTTGCTAAGTAGTGTAGATACTAGTGAAGGACTTTTCAGCTTCCCATGCTCTGCCAGGTGCACAAGAAGCTGGGAGGGAGCACAGCCAGGACAGCTGACCCAGACTGGCCAGAGGGCTGTTCCATACCATATGATCAGTGTATAAAGTGGGGGAGTTGGCCAGGGGGCAGTGATCGCTGCTTGGGGACGGGCTGGGCATCGGTTAGCGGGTGTGTGCAATTGCATCGTACATCACTTGTTTTGTATATTCTTTTATCATTATTTTTTCCCTTCTTCCTCTGCTGTCCTATTAAACTGTATTTATCTCAATCCGCAGGTTTTACAGGTTTTTTTCCAATTCTCTCCCCCATCCCAGTGTGGGGCGGAGGGTGAGTGAGCATCTGTGTGGTGCTTAGTTGTCGACTGGGGTTAAACCATGACAATATTCTAATACATATACTAAAGTGTGGGGTTTCTTATTATCTGGACATTTTATGCTTCGATAATTATATGGGATCCGCATAGCTCTCATTTAGACAAGTCCTGAAGGGCACTTCATTTCTCCAGCCTCACAGATCACATCTCAAATGGCACAGCATAGTGTCTTTTGGATCAGGCTTTAAAGTGTCATTTTTACAAACAGATCCCTTTCTGTTGTCAGGGTCTAGGGTCACTTGCGGTTTTGTCTTGTAACCCTCATAAAATGTCCTCTTGGTATTTGATCATGGGCTTGTTGGGTGGTGATGGCACCAGCTGTGTAATGCAGAGAGTATTTTTTTGTTATCATACTTCTGTGTCATGTAAAAGATTAGAGATGCATATAGAGCACTTTTCCCGCCAGGTTCAAAAATGCCTTCAAATGATGATTCTTGGCATAGTATGTGTTTAGACAGTATTGCTGCAGTGAATGCTGTAGGATTCCCATTTTTAGGTTGTTTTCATTCTGCTTGTGTAATTTCATTTATTGAAAACATATACATATATATACCTTTTCTCTTATACTTCCACCATCACCTTTAACACTTGTTGACAGGATATCAGGAAAATCGAACATGTTTATATTGAGTGTTTCTAAGAGGATTTACATATCTGCAGGTCATGGACCTGCAAAGGATTTTGTCGCTGTCAACCCTACACGGGTTGTTTTTAGCTTTGCAGATAACACAGGTGGGAAAAAGCCCTGAGAAGCTTGTTTGACAGAGGTGAAGTAAACTGTAAGTACAGTGATACACAGGCAGCTATTTCTACCCTCTTTCTGGATAGAAAAGAAAACCAGGTGTGGCATTGGTTAGGAGCAGTATTCAGGGTGGTGATCAGACATCTTTATAGTTCATAAGAGAGTATGAGGTTAGGTTGCATAAAATATAATCTTACTAAGATGATATTAAATAATAGCACAAGATTGAAATAAATGGAAATGAATGAGTAGAATAAACAGTGAAACATCCTAAAGTGTTAGCCTACATGTCTAAAAAAAAGCTTGGAAATTAAATGTGTAGAGAAGGTAAAATAAGACCAAGAAGGCATGGTTAAGGGTTTGATTGTTTAACTCTTTCAATGAAGGATATTTCTGGACACCTTACCATCCATTCCTGCCATCATTAGCTAAAGACGGGAGGCTAAAGCCTTGGTACAGGTCATCTGTTTTGATTTTAACAAGACAGAAATTCTATTTCTTTATTTCTGCGAAAAGAAACCTGCAGTATATTCATATCATTTCAGTGCTGATAGGTGCAAACTAATCTATTAAAAGGGACAATCTTATTTGGGCCTAATATATTCTGATACCAACATAATTCTCTCATCAGCTTCTCTGGGTTCTTGTATCCTCATCAGATTCTGCCCGCAAAGATCTGTTTGCAGGTTTGGACCTTTCTTCTCCCCCCTGCTGCCCCTTATTCTGAGGTATTGGGAATTTTGACCAAATAAGGATATTGGAAGTTACATCAGATATATGAAGTTTTAGAAGTATTCCTGTTCATTCTAAGAATTTGAGATATTTCCTAAACTAAGTAGAAAGGAAGTATAAGCAGCACCTTGAGACTTTTTGTTCAGGGAGGAGCTCTTTTGCAGTGAAAGATGCAAGGCTGAAGAGAGGTTCTTAATCCCATGGAAGCTGGAGGAAGAGATTGTGGGCTGCAGGGGAGAAGTGTTTAGGGGAAGCACAAGGGCGCCTGTCTGTCTGCACGTGACTGCAATCCTGGCTTCAAGGGCAGCACTTTTGGGAACTGCAAAGAACCAGTATAATTTTAGATGTATGAGGAATGACTATGCGGTATATTTAAGGGCACCCTGAAGCCACCCTTAAGATTAGATTCACTGTCTGTAAAAGCAGCAAAGCTGGACCTGTGATTGCGGGCCAGAGGCTGCTCTGCAAAGCATGCAGAGCCCTGCATGCCTGCATGCACTGTTCAGCCCAACACAGCACGGGCATGGTGATCTCTCAGTGGCTTTCTGAGGCACGTCCAGACAGGTTGGTTGACACCTACCTGCAGACATCTCATCAGACTGGCTGCAAGACCCCCAGGAGGAAGGGAGGGACATGACACTGGGAGGTTGCTGTAGTCCACCTACTTCCCAGAGTACTTGGTATGAGCGGTGTTGGCACTGTCTTGAAGCACTTTCTGGTTACTGTTCAGTGTTAGAGATGTGAAACAGGATTTATATGGATTCCCAATCTGAATTTTACGGGGCCACTTTTGTGATTGTTTTTCCTCTATTACGCAGTGTCATTGCTATTGACTGTGTTGTCTTTTTCTGGTTGGATTTCTTCAGATGGTAATTCTTGTGCTAAGTCACGGTGCCTCTGGTTTCATGGTGTGTTTGTTGTGTGACTCACGATTGTTTGACCTATGAGATTTATTTGTGCTTTTTTACAGGTTTTAATTTGATGTCAAAAAACATTATGCTGTCAAAGACTTACAGTTCTGATGTTCAAAAGTATTGATTTGCAATTGGCAGGAGGGTGTGTTTGCTTCAGCTAGCAGTGCTTTTAAAAGTTAATTCCATTTGCTTTATGCCAAAGAGTCCCTTTCAAACCACCTTCATGTTGACTGCAGCAAAGCCTACCACATTAAAGTGAAATAGTGTTTATGCCAAATGTTCTCCCACATATTTTCAAACCTTTTAGCAGTGTTCGTACTGAAATTTTTCTCCTAAAAGCCACAGCAGTTCAGAGCTCCACTCGATGCTTTTTGTAAAGACATCCGCTCTCTGACAAGAAAGGGCTATGTTCTGGCCCAGTGACCATGAGTGGTGGCTTACCCATTCACGTTGCCCTCCTGGTACACATGGGGATAGGTACGTGTGAGCTTCTTATGCTGTGAAAGGGGATAAAATCTGCCCCGTGATACTGAGTAATCTGGTTATTTTAATCACTACCTGTGGCTCTCTGAATTATCATCTGTATTATGGGATAATATGATCTCTTCAGTATTCAACAATGACTTTTTAAAAATTACCATATATATTATACAGAGCTAATATATTAAGAGATACCTTAAGGGTAATTATCAAGTGTGTAATTTCATCTGTAGGTTCTTATAATGATGGTTAATGTCATAAATGCCTTTTAATGAAATTATAGGCTTGTAACCCTGCCTGACTATCCTTTGTGTGTCATATAATTAATAAGACCAAGCTTTGGTGTTCATCTCAGTGTCACAAAGCATCATGTAAACTTCCATACTGATGGTAGATGGTTAGTCTCTCATCAGAGTAAGAATAAGGTTAAGGCCAGGCAGCTTGAGTGTATGTTACCTTATCTTTAAAGGCAGCTGGATGGACTTGTTAACGAAAGTACTTCTAACAGAATATATATACTCAAAAAAATGGCCATTGACCTAGTGTCTTATTACAATACTACATGCAAAATTTTAAGGGAGTGAAAAGGCAAGTGGGTTGCAGCACTTGGAATAAAGAATTGTTTTCCTTCTAATCCACTGAGGGTATTGAAAATTTGTGTCCAACTGCAAAGCATTTGGAGATGGATAAGAAACTTCATCTTGAATTGAAGACACTTGTCTGGAATGTAGAAGAGCTGGGATTGTTTCCCAGTCTGGCCTAATTTCTGTGGGGCTCTGGCTAAGGTGATTAGTTTTTATGGTCTTCAGATTTCCTGTCTGAAAAATAAGGGCCATAATATTTCTTTTCTTTGTCTCACATTTCCAGATTTTGAACTTGCTGGAGCAAAGGAGATATCTATGTGGGTTTTTTGTTGGTTTTTTTCCCCTTTGGCAGTTACTGTAGAATCTTATAGAATCATTCACACTGGAAGGAACCTGAGGTCATCTAATTGCACCTCCTGCTCAAAGCAAGGGCAGTGTTGAACTTCTGCCCTCTAGGCCATTTTCTCATTGTGAATACTAATAAAGGAACCAGAAATTTTACATGTCACCAGTGAAAAGTAGTTCTAAAAAATCATGTAAGACTCATTAAGATTATTTTACTGTTCTTCGTCCTTCAGGGAATGATGTACCTGGAAGAGAGGAGACTTGTCCACCGGGACTTGGCAGCCCGTAACGTCTTGGTGAAATCACCAAACCATGTGAAGATCACTGACTTCGGCTTGGCCAGACTTTTGGAAGGGGATGAGAAGGAGTATAATGCTGATGGAGGGAAGGTGAGTGCTATACACGTCTGGAAGTAAATATGTCACTGTGACAAACCTCCTGAAGTTACTCTTTAGGGCAGTGTATCCCTACAGGACTATTATCTTTATAAGAAAGTCTGTCAGTGACTTAGAAAACTGTGTTCTGACAGCACAGATAAAAACTGCTCATTTTTTGCTCAGTGAGCTTCTCCAGGTGCCGAAATACAATTGTCAGAACAGTTTTCACACTCAGAATTAGGTTTTATTCATATGCTCTATTTTATGTCTCATTTTGAAGACTTTTGAAGTCAGTTCAATGAGTGACGGATGTTCTAGGGCATTTCTGCCAAGCCCCTTTCTCTGGTCAGTATGGACCTCAATAATTTGCAGTCCCATTTTCCCAGACAAGTAAGTTTCCAGAGAACAAAAAGGAAGGCCACAGAACATGTTTGTATTTGTATCATATGAGAGTTTACATATGCTCAGCAAAGAGCCACCTCTTCTATCATATTGGAGAGCCTGTGTTTGCTATTTCTTGCATCCAAGTCTCCAATACCATGCTGAATGCCAGGCCACTAAAAAGCTAGCTTGATAATTTTGAAACCAGACATTCTCCCATATTACTTTTCAGCATACCGCACAACATGCATGTACTGCCTCACCTCATTTCCAATGCCTTCAAATTAATGCATTATCAAATTCAGTAGGCTGTAAGTAGAGGCTGTATACATATGGCTGCCGGCTGCTCCCTAAACATCTTGAAATTCCACATTTCAAACTGTTGCAAAATCCCAAGGGATTCTGCCTCTCCTGTCATTTCTTTTCCTGAATGTTCAGTTTGCTTTCTGTCTACTTGCTATCTCTGTTTTTCTGTGCTCGCTCATGCCCTTGTCTGGGACAAACAGCTGTTGCCAGTGTGTGCTTTTCTCCTGGATGGGCTGCTGCTTTATTTGTGTGGCTGCTGCCCTTGGCAGCTGTTGCATGGATTACATTGGCATTTCAGTCAATGAGGTGAAGAGCTTCAAAGGAGTCACCGGTGTTTTCCCATTTCCCCAGTAAAGAGACCTCCTGGCAGGGAAGATGGAGTTTTGGCAGTCTTCCCTAATTCCTTCAGTTCTCTAATCCCCTCTTCAGTAACCCCTCTGCCTCTTCCCTCCATCAGCCAGTGAATGACAGAAAATGAGCTGGTCCTTGCAAACCAGCTGTTCCTGGCAGCTGTTAGATGGTGTCTTGGACTTGTGAGGCCAATCACACTGCTGGGAGTTCTGGAGCAGGATTTACACGTCAGATGTGTCACTTCCCGTTTCCAGAGAAGTGTCCTGTGAAATCCAGAAGACATTTGCAGTTTAAAGTTGTATTGAGAGCATGCTAAGACAGATCCAGACTGGACAAAAGGAGATCAGGTTGCCCAGGGAGATGGTGCAGTTTCCATCCTTGGAGGTTTTCAAGTCCAGACTCAATAAAGCCCTGAGTACCTTGGTCTGATCTCAAAGCTGAACCTGCTTTGAGCCTGAGGTTGAACTAGCGACCTCCTGAGGTCCCTTCCAACCTGAGTTATCCCATGATGAGCAATGCAGCTTTGCTACTTCAGCAGTTGTTCAAGTTTGGAACAACCCAGTCATATTTCGTGGGAATGAAAGAAATACACTTCTGCACAGTTTAGTGGAGGAGGATGAACTGTCTTTGCAAGTGCTAAGCCAACCTTTATTAAAGAGCGCTATTTTTGCCATAACTGTATAGGTTATGTTCATTAGTCAACTTCATGGAAGGTATTTTCATAAGGGTTTGAATGAAGACACATCCTCTGCTTTTACACCCACCATCTGTTCAGATTTTGCGTTCAGTTACGTGTATCTCTGGTTTATTCCAGTACATCTTCCATAGTTCCAAATTAGAGGCGACCCCTACAAGTCTGTGCCAGGTAAAAATCTGGTTTTAATGTCTGTCCATTGGAAATTAATGGACTGCAAGACTGTGCCTCACAGGCCTAGCTCAGGAATAGGAAACACCGTGAATCTCATTTTAACACAAACGCAAGAGGGCAAACCCTTATGCCAAATGTAGGTTTGTGTTTGCCTAGACAGCCTTCTCTGTCAGAAGAGATGAGCTCCCCCCAAGGGTTATTTAAAGCCAAAGGCTAACTTGGGACTTTTGACTTGCTTTCAGGAGCAACTTTTCTCTCTGCAGTAATGATACAGAGAACTGGGAAGGTGAAGTTCCTAACGAATATTAGGAGTTAGAAATTCAGCACTGTAAATTCTCCCCATTGCCTGTTTACTCTGGTGATGATTATGTGGACTGTGAAGTATTATGGACACTGCATTATTAACTAGCCTCATTAGAGAGCAATCGAGATAGCAGTGTCTGGTTTTGCAAACCGTTGAGACAAAAGAGCTTCTGTATTCCACTTTCTCTGCTGCATTTCAGATTTAGTGGGATTGGATGTCATTTTTGTGTTGGTCCCATCTCTACACGGGTATGATGAAAAAGTGAGTTGTTCCACTACATCTGAACCAGTAAAATTTGGGTGGTATGAGAAGTTCTGCAGATAACTGGTTCACATTTCTCACCTCCATATGTTTTATGAGGCTCAGCCCCATTCTAGAGGGCAGGAACAACCATTTCCTCTGCTGGGTAGTGCTGCTTTTTTTTAAGCTTGCAGTTGAAAATGGAAACAGGGAGGAAGCTGATGTCTACGTACAGGATCTATCTGTATTGTTTTAATATTACATTTCTAAGGCTACATTTCTCTTGTCTTTCCCTAGATGCCAATTAAGTGGATGGCTCTGGAGTGCATACACTACAGGAAATTTACCCATCAGAGTGATGTTTGGAGCTATGGTAAATCTTCATGTGATTAGTTTAAAAATTTGCCTCTTGTAAAGCATTATACCAAGTAGTGTTACTGTGTTAAACATATCCTCTTTTCCTAAAGGAGTTAATTCCAGTGGTTTTTGCTCTTCCTTTTTTTCTTTTTCTTGTCTTTTTATTTTTTAATATGTAACTCTAAACAGCACTTGTTACTTGTCTCCTGCGTTACTTCCCTGCTCACTAAAATACATTATCATGATGTCCCTGCTGGGATGACTGCCGTAAGGTCTGGGCTGGTAGCAGTTTGGCTGATTATTATGACAGAACAAGGCCTCTTTCAGCTGAGCCACAGATTCATAAGAATACAGCTGCAGGTCATAATTTTCAGCAGTCCTTTGAAAATCTTAACTCTAAAAGCCATGAATGTCAAAAAACATTTTCAGGCTTATGGGACTTTCTGTACCTACAGTCAGATAAAAGGGAATTTGTCATAATACAGAGCAAATACAGCAAGAGAAAGAAGAGAAAAAGACAAGTTCTCTAAGCTAACTAAAACAAGCATCCATTTAATTTCACAGACAACTTAGGAATTGGTTAGACAGGTCAGCTCATGTGGACTCCACACACACCGAAAAAAAGTTGCATTTGAGAAATGAGATGTTCATTTACTATTGTTAATTCTGTTATTCAGACAAGCTATTGTGCCACATCTGCTGAGCTGTCTGCCTGTTTATCTAGTATAGCTATTACTAATAAAATCATGTTTACCTTTGTAAGTGGCATTTTTCAGCAGTATCTAGGGCTATGGACTCCTATTTGCATTTCTTGGTGCCATATCATTTTGAAACAAAAAGGTGTACAGTTCTATTCATTACTCTCTTTTACCTGTGGGTAGCAGCAAAAGACGCTGTTTGCTGTGACTGGTTAGCTGCCCTCTTCTATTCAGCTGAGAAAAACATATGAAAGTTAAATCGATCATGTAAAGCTGCTCTTTCTCCTCAAATTCTGTGTACCCTGTATCACGCAGGAAAAAATATGCCTCCGTTTATGAAATTCATTTTAAATGCAGGGAGCCCAGAATATCTATAATCAGAAAGGACAAGACCAAAAACAATTGGCAAGTTATAGTTATTGAACATCAGCAAAGAGGTGAATGAGGGTGAAATAAATATGTGTTTTATACCTATGGCAGTTTTGCCCATCACTTTTCACATTAGCATGACAGCTGGCAAAATATGGTTACTGATCTGGAGGCATGTTTAAAATGACCTTTGCAATAAAAATAAAAGCTAAACTGGTGTGAGAGCAGCAGTTTCAATATTTAAGATTTTGTTGGGGGATGAATTCTGTTACTTATGATATATGATCTTTATTTCCAGCTCTGATGCCAAAACAAATCCTATGGCTATTCAAAAAGAGCATCTTGGTTTTGAAGCACAGCACTATCATAACTCAAATCCATAAGGTGATTTAAGGAAAAAAATAATACAAGTGGCTGTGAATGACTTACAAGGCAAAGACAACAACATAATGTTACTCAGTGCTGTACCTTTGTGGGAAATTGATGCTCTAAGTTAGGGAACATCTGCGTTTTTTCCCCTTAAAATACTAGAGTACATCAACCATTCATTTTCCCTTTTGATATGATAAAAGAGTGCAATGCATTCTTTTATTATTGCATCCATTTACTTTACCACCATTTATTTGTCTTAGACCTTTCTCTTGTGCCTCAGATCTATCATGCTGCTTACACCAATAAAACTGAGGGAAGTTGCTTTTGAAGATTAACACAAAGTGCTGTTTCACCATTTTCTGGAGCTTTTTATATGGCAGACTAAACTTCAGTGTTTTTACAGGCACTGGTAATGAAGAAGAGATTGCACTCCAGAACTCGGCCAGAATACTGCACTGTAAGAAATTGTGGAGGAATCTGAGTAGCATGACCTCAAATATTAACACTCTTTTTTCTGTCTAGGAGTCACTATCTGGGAGCTTATGACGTTTGGTGGGAAGCCGTACGATGGAATCCCAACTCGAGAGATCCCCGACCTCTTGGAGAAGGGAGAGCGGTTGCCCCAACCTCCAATCTGCACTATTGATGTTTATATGGTGATGGTGAAGTGTAAGTAATTGTCGCTTTTAATATCCCTATGCTCAGTGCAAGAGGGACACTGTTTTAGAACATTTGCATCTGTAGTTCTGACAGTGCTGGGTAAGAGGGCAGGCTGCTTCAAAACAAAAGCTTCCCAAGATACTGTAAATTCCATTTAAATACTGTATGCACATTTTTTTGCAATTGCAAAATATACGAATTTAGCTGTGAAGGGCTGAGTTAGCTCAGCTTCTTATTACTGTCAGATGGTATCTCGTATTCTTGCTGTGAAGTCAAAATTGTATGATTGTTATTGTAAACCCTTGTCATTTCCATGACAATTGATCTTGATGTTAAAAAAGATAGTATTAAACATAATTATGGTACATGGATACCCAGCCAGTGAAGGTTGTGAGGAGAAATGCTGGTTCCAAATATTGAGGAAAGAAAGCATGAATGTTTTATTGTTAGTAACAGGAATGATGATTGTAACAGTAATAATAAAAAGTAAAATTAAATTAATACAATAAATGCTACAGAGAAGATAATTTTTTTATCATTCTTAGTCCAGTACAATAATTTATGAATGTTTTTACTTTAGCAAAAAAGGAAAACAGTCTGCTCATGGTTTCTTCCTACCCTTTTATCTCCAAGATACCCACACTACTGACAGTATCCTCCAAGGCTATGCTTCTAATTTAAAAAGAATTAGGAACAGCTCTCTGGTGTTTCTGACTTAATTTAAGTGAGATTAACATACAGACATCTCATCCATCTTATGTAGTCCTTTCCCTTTTGCTTTGTACACAAAAGCACTGAAAGAAAGAAAATAAAACTAGAAGAGGTAAATAACGTATCTTCTGAAAACAAAATCTGAAATTGTCTGAATAGTGCAAAGGGTTCATGTTTGTTGAGTGAAAAAATGTTCCATCTGACAAGATTTCTAATGAGTTTGAGGTGAATCTCAGTGGACAAAAGGAAGTTCTAGTAGATGGGGTATTCTGGAAGATGAAAAGTTACATATACAGACTTAGTCCTGTAATGTTTGTGTGAAAATCTTTATAAGATATAGTCGCTTTGTTTTTCTTGTGTTGGTCTCTTCTTCAGTTAAACAGCACAAAGGAGATAAGGACTGCTTCGTTTAGCCTCCCTGGCAAATGAGAACATGTTCTTGGGAAGCTGCTGATAGGATCTTCCATTAGAAAAAGCTGACACGGAGATAAACTAGTTGCTGGTGGTGACTGCCTATACTAGTTGCTTGTTTTGCAGAAAGCATTAGTGGGGATTGAGAATTGTTGTTCCTAATGAATGTTTCTTGGACAGTGAAGGACAAAAGACTCATCCTTACTCAATTAAAATAGCATCTAATGCCTTGTGTGAGGTCTGTGTTGATGATGCAGACATGTGAATGCAGAATTACCTGAAAGGCAGATGCGAGGTCAGTCATCCTGTATATCTGTTGAACAGCTCTTTTTAATCTAAGTCACTGTGGAACAGTAGGTCAGTTAAAGTGAAATTGTATTTAGTAGTAACTTTGTAATAAACCCACTAGACTCAGATGAGATCAGATTCATTATATTAGAGGTTGGACACATCCATAATAAAAGGCAGTCAGAGCTGACATCTAAATGGGCAAGACAGACACAGAACATTGCAAGGCATTGTTGCTGTCTCTGTTTTGGGGATGGGCAACAGGAGCTCAGAGCAAATTAAGAAGAAATCCATGCAGTGTGGAACAATCTAGTCTTCTCTGGCCAAGACCAGATGTTTTCCATTTTAGATGCATCATAAAGTTCTAGCTTTCCATTCTTCTGGGCTCTTTATTGCAACTTTTCTTTAGGCCAGAGCTATCAAGGACATCAAGGACTTCAAACTTGTGCATTTTTAAAAACTGAATGATTTCTTCCCTTGACAATTAACTGTTTTCTTTCTTATCTTTTGTCTGTCCCCAGGTTGGATGATTGATGCTGACAGTCGGCCAAAATTCAAGGAGCTGGCTGCTGAATTCTCTAGAATGGCTCGAGACCCTCAGAGATACCTAGTAATTCAGGTAAGCAACTCTGCAATATCAGGGCAAAAAAAAAAAATATCTCTGCCAAGCCTGACTGTTAAGGTGGTTGCCTTTGAATCTCTTTAAGTTCAAGGTGCTCTTGAACTTAAAGCAAACAGTGACCACAGTACTATACAAGAATGAAGTGGAATAACCAGTGTCAGTATCTCAAAAATAATTATAATAAAATAATCTGGAATTCACTTCCTAAGCTTGTATTTATGAGCACATATACAAGATCTGGCTTTGGAAGCTGCTCAGTCCTTTGCATTCTCTCATGAAACTGGGGACAAGATTTGTCCGTCAGTGGACAGTGAATCTACTTTAGACCAAGGACTTGCTTGGTTTTACAGTTGCTTAGGCTGAATCTCAGGGGATTATCCTGAAGACACTCTTCCCTGCACTGCTGAGATCATAAGAAAGTTTCTTTTCATAGACTAAACATAAAGGTTTCTCAGAAGACAGGGAGTTGTGTCACATTGGTACTTCTGATGCTGGAGAGGAGCTTCCCTGTGTGTCCTCCTTAGCCCGTGTAGGCTCTGTAGTGCTTCACAGTCCCTGCGATAGACCCACACCAGCATGATTCATCACGTGAAACTACGCTGTGGCAGCAGGGCAATAGCAGTATAGCCATATCTGTTAACTACATCTAGCTGGAGCTGTGTACGCCCTGAGTACAGGCGTATGTGGAAATTTTTGTCCTTTCACTCCTACATTCTGCAGAAGCCTAGAGTTGTGTATGTGATTATCACAACTCAGCCTCAAGCCACAGAAAATGAATCCAACTACTGGTAAGGTCCTTAGATGGTTCCAGTGTGTGAGGAGTTAAAATGAAAATGAAAAATTAAAAGAAGTAGGGTGATGTTGAAACACCAGAGACCAAAGCATGGAATTAATTTGATCCAGGTAATGATACTCTCATGCTATATCTCATGCTATCTGCTCCACATCATGGAGTACAGGGCAGAGGTACATCCAGCTGGTCCTTAGCTTCATACTGATGTAAGAATTCCTAGCTGAAGAGCCTCCAGAAGTAGAGCCACTGCCACTTTATGTTTCCTGACTGCTTTTGGGTCTCACCGTATGGTGCTTCATTTCACTGTGTAGACATGCTAGCCTACTTATGGTGTATTATTGCACAGTGTGAATGTATGCTGCTCTCCTTCAGCTTGAGGAGAAGTAAAATATATTTGAAAAGTAAAATACTAGTCAAGAGGATTTGTGGTGCTGAATGTGGCACTTCTCTTGCAGTATTTCTCACTGTGTTAAATCGTAAGTTCAGCTGATACAAGTGATTCTGGAAAAATCAATCTGATTAAAATACTTTGTTAGATAGGACACGTTTCCCTATTCCAAATACCTCTTCCCTCCCTTTCTCTCCCCTGCCTTTCCCTCCCCTGTTGTATAGTCTGGTGGGTATTTTATCCTGTGAGGCTTCTTCTTCAGTGATCCTTGCAGACAATACTGGCCATGTGCTTCTTGAGCAGAAACGAGGGTAACTCCATTGCACTGCTATCTCTGCCATTGTTACTCCCCATTCCCCCCCCAGATGCGATCAAGAATGACAAGCTTGCTGTTGAGCTTTTAAACCAGTCTGTATGCGCCCTGTAGCACAGCCATCATTCCCTGCTGGATTCCACACGTGGCATAGTAATTCTTGCAGAGTGGGAGGCCATTCTTTAGCCATGGAGTTAAGTTTAGCATCATTTCTATGGGCTGCCTTTTGTGATGTTCTGTGGCACCAAGCAAAGTGCAGCCCTGATTTGCCTCTCCAGCTTGTAGATGCTATTTCAATAAAAATACATATCATTGTTGTTGCTGTTGTTCCCTGATTTGATTTTTATTGCTTTCAGCTCTGTTACATTCTGCAGAACTTTCCATATGGATGAGAGGGAAATTTAGCCTCTAAGTCCCTAAAAATGCAAATGAAAATAAAGCAAACATCCAGACACAGCAGTTTCCATGTTATTTTTCCCCTCCATGTGAGCCTAAACAGCTGAGATATTTCACACAATATATCAGGCCTTGACAGAACTTGGTGAGAAACTCAGCTTGTATGGGAAAAAGAGAGAAGAAAGAATAAAAGCTTGATCACAAGAATGCCAAAAAATGACTTTGCTTGATTTATGCAGTTATTCTCTTTCTGTCATCATATTCCCAGTAAAAAAATCAAAACAAATGATGTGGATGCGGTGCTTTAGAACAAACAAAGCAGCACGCGTGGTTCCTGCAGCCTAGCTGCTAGGGCATGAAGAAGGCTGAAGTTCCCTGTTTGAGAAATTAATCCATCTTTTGACCATTTTCCTCTCTCAATACAACCTATCTAGGGAGATGATCGTATGAAGCTCCCAAGCCCAAATGACAGCAAGTTCTTCCAAAACCTTCTCGATGAGGAAGACCTGGAAGATATGATGGATGCTGAAGAGTATCTTGTTCCTCAAGCCTTCAACATCCCTCCTCCCATCTACACCTCTAGGACAAGAATTGATTCCAACAGGGTAAGAGCAAGCTCTGACAGAAAATACTGGTTATTATAAAAGCACAGGTGGAGATTTAAGTACACTAATCAAACACAGGCCAGAGTTGCCTTGGGAATTACAAGCTCTCATTGTAAGGAGAGTGACTATAAAAATGTTGTCACTGGGTTCCCCGTTCATTGTTCCTCAGTGGATTCTAAATTAATAGCTCAGCCTTGAGTGAACAGAGGCTTGACTTGAACTGCCTGTCCTGAAAACACAGCTGAGGCTTGTGAAGTCAAGCAGTGTTGTTTCTTAGTTGCGTACCATCCTGGCCAGGAAGTGCATAGCTCTGATTCTCCCATCCCTGCAATCCTGTTGTCTTGACAGGGTTAGCACGGATGTAACTGAGGGCAGCTGGAATATATAGATAATGCTGCTTTTTTGTCTGGAGCCAGATTTCAGACCCAGCCCCTTTTCCTGTTTGTATGTGATACTTTCATGGCCCTCCTTCACAAGCATGTATTTTTGCTGAGCACATCACAAATCTTAGCATGTAACAAGCGATAGGACAAGAGGAAATGGCCTCAAGCTGCGCCAGGGCAGGTTTAGGTTGGATATTAGGAAAAACTTCTTCACTGAAAGGGTAGTCAGGCACTGGAACAGGCTGCCCAGGGAAGTGGTTGAGTCCCCATCCCTGGAGGTATTTAAAAGACATGTAGGTGTGGTGCTTAGGGACGTGGTTTAGTGGTGGACTTGGCAGTGTTAGGTTAACGGTTGGACTTGATGATCTTAAAGGTCTTTTCCAACCTAAACGATTCTATGATTCTATGTTGATCTTCGTAACATCCCTGTCAGGGGAGGAAATGCTCTTCATTTTACAGGGGGAGCTGAGGCACAGAGAGTGTTTGGGTGGAATTCAGTTCACATAACTCTAACCATCAAAAGAATTGGGTTATAATCTAAACTCTTCATCTAAACTTCATTTTGTGTCATTGGAGAAGAGCGGGTACATCCAGTAGGTGATTATTGCGGCGTGCCTTGGACATTTACAGTGGGATAAGTTACTTTCTGGAGGTGTCTTTCTCTGTCCACTGACTACTGACAGCTCCAGAGCAGTCTCAGACCTGATGCATGAGCTCTGGTGTATTGGATCCTGTCCTAAATGCCTCAGCCTCAGTGCCACAGGAGCTCTGCTGCAGATGGGGACCTGAGTTCATGTTTCCAAAATTCCTTTTCACTCCTGAGCTCCTTGGCCACAGCTCTGACCTGTGCCTGTTCCTGTGCTTGACTCCATCCTTTTAACAGTTTAGGTGCCACCCCTTCTCACAAAACTAAGAGATGGTGAAATGCATTACTAATGTGAGGACATTTGCACAAGCATCAGATATATTTAGTAATTAAGGATTTGTTTGTTTGTTTGTTTTCTCTCCATGGTCCTTTTAGTGGAAAGTCACATTTTAAATACTAAGTGGAGTCTCATTGAAATGTTGGTGTTTATTCCTTATGCTTTAGAAACCTTTTAGACATTTGTCCTTAGCTGCAGTAGTTCCAAATTCATACCCTGGTCTGAACTGATTACCCCATGTGAGGCAGGGAAGAGGTAAGCGAAGGAGCTAAGAGTGTATAAACCAGGTCAGTATTTGTGCTCTGACCATACACTGCATGAAGTTCTTTCGCCTCTCCTGAGTAAAGCAGTGCTTTTCTGGAATAAGGAAGGCAAAATCTGATCTTAAATAATATCCAGTCAATTCATAAGGAAATTGCTACTGTTTTTAAAGGCAAGGAGACTAGGGAGGTCTTTGGAAGAGGCTGGGTTGTAGTCCCGCTGGCTAAGCTATATTCACGTAGTGTTTCTCCTGCATCACTGAGAGGCAGTGAAAGGGGGGGTGATGCATGATTTAGCAATAAGCAAGAAACTTCCTCTTTATGACAAGAAGAGTTAATTTTTAGTGTTGATGCTGATTTGAAATAAGTTAGTTTTACTCCTAGCTGTCTCTGGAGAGGTTCTGTTTCCTTTGCTGCCAACTTCTGAGAAAAGAAGGAAATTACAGTAGTTACCTTTGAAAGGTGCTCACTGTCACAGGGATGTAAATCACTGTAGCTTAGTTTTACACAGTGGAGTACTACCATTTACACCAACGTAGGGTTGAGAGAGCAGAGTCAGACCCATAAAGTTTGCTGTATTCATCTCACTCCCATATTTGCTGGAAACACTGAGGCACATTTAAAGGAGAAAGGATTAGTAGGAAAAACGTACTTGCCTTTTCAACAATTCCTTTTGCCCTCTGTCTTTATTGCCAGCCGAGCAGAGGAGTCCACTAGAGCTGTGGGAATTAATTCCAACAAAAATCTTAGAGTAAATATTCTGGAAGAGTTATTTAAAATGTGCTGTTTGGGCAGCCAACATGCTCACTGGGATATTCACAGAAAGCAAACACAGGCATTTATTATTATTATTATTATTATATGACAATTCAAGTAACTTTCTCACAGCCTTTGCCCAACTTTAAAGCACACTGTTGCAGCTGCTTGCACACATGTCATCCCCTTAAGTCAGCGGAGCTGCAGAAAGAGACCCCGTGCCTTTATTTTTTGCCACACAGAGGCTTCATCGCATTCTTGATGTGAAATCTCCTCTCCGCAGCTCACAATTTCCCATCTTGGTTTGAGACTCTGATCTTGTGCCACTAAAGTCAGTGGGAGCTTTGCTTTGCAATTCAATTTAATGACAGTAGCAAGACTGTATCCTTCTTTCAGTAACTCCTACTGCTGGGAATTTTTCTCTGGCATCATACAACAATCTAATACTTAAACAAATCTGTAATTACCCTTTGTCAAAATTTTTCAGATTCTGAGTCAAGTTTTCTGACCCAGGTAACCTCGGAGAAGGCAGCTGGGGGACAGAAAGCTTGCACCCAGCTCTGTATTTTTGCACCCTTTCCATCTTTATAGTGTTTTTCTTTATTGTAGGAGCCTCTTTATGGAGGGGTCATTTTTAAGGCCAAAAGAAGAGATGGGCAAAGAAGTTGCCATTGGGCAACCAGCTGATTTATAATAGCACTTGCTGGTATCATTGGAGACTGACTCCTGTCCCATAACAGGATTATCAGTAGAATTTTGATGCTTGTCCAGTGTCTCAGATTAGCTTCAGTCTCAGCTTTGTTTGCTAACAATTCTGCATCTCCTAAATATACTGCTAGTACTGTCATATAGGTGAGTACATCTAGATTGCAGGAAGACCACAGCACCTTGTTGCTGGGGGGGCCTTGGGGCCAAGTTGAAAGCCCCATAGCATCTTAGCATTCCTCGTTTCCTCTGCAGAGAGGTTTTTTCTGGATGTAGTACATTTGTTTTCTCTCTGTGCAGAAAACTACATACTTGTCTGTTGCTTTTCTGAAGCACTCAAGTTCTTGGGACATTAACTATTCTTCCAGTGAAGGTTCGTGTTGATTTAAAACAAAATACGTAGTAGCTCCTTTAAGGTAATAGTGCATCTGCTGTGCATAGTTCAGTGCAGATGGATGTCAGCTACAAGAATCAAGCAGAATTGAAATGCTGTCAGAGCTCTCTATCTGTGGTTGTCTGATTCTGTCTTTGTGTTTCTTTTGGATAGTTTGTGATTTATGCTTGTTTGGTGTAGTGAATATTAATATTACACAAACTCATTATGGTGCTGCTACAGCCATAAATGCCAAATGAATTGATACAGCTTAGGTAGTTTGTGTTCACTGTGTCTGGCAAATTAAATTTTATGGGGAGATTGCCAGGCAATTTGGTGAAGTAAAACACACAGACAAGAGCTACATGATCTTCATGTCGTTTTCGGAGATCAGAAGTATGAAGGATACTGTATTTCCCGTCTTAGTTGTTCTGATTTAGTGAAGAGTTGCTTATGGGGGCAGAGTATTGTGCTCCTTCTCAGGGCATGTTGTACTGACAGCTTTAGTTGAATGCTCCAGCAGCGCAGCTCTACTGGGGATAAAAGTTTGCAGGAAGAAAGCAGGGAGATCGTGAGCCTCCTCACACTTAGGCTTTGAAGTCAGGGAATTAAGGAAGAGCAAGAGTATTTACTTCCTAAGGAAAGCTCTGAAGTTTCTCTAGGGTGATCTCGGTCCTAAATCCTTGCAGCTTGTTGCCTGGGAGAGGCGCCACTGGATGAGGATTGCATAAAACACTGCCTGCCTTTCCCTCCCCTGTGAAGAAAAAAGCTATTTGGATATGAATTAATAGCAGAGAGCTGCAGCCCATGGAAAGACGACTGGAAAGAGGGAAGCCTTCTGGGGAGTTTCCAGCTCCCCAGGAAGTGTCACATCCTTCTTCCTCCAGGGATTACTGAGATTTATGAAGCTGCGAGGCTTGGACACAGCTTCAGCATTTCCATCACACCCACACTGGCTTCATACTAGCACGTCTTTGGGACCTGTATGTCCAGGAGCAGAAGCCTGCACACGCTCTAGCCTGTAACAGTGCCCACTGTTATGGAGTCTAGCCCGAGACTAATGCAGCTTTTAAATAAAAATTAGCATCCTAAGCTAAATTGAATTCTTTCATTGCATCTGAAACTCTTCAGTTGCAATTTCAGCTCTTCAGCTTTTTCCAGCTTTTATTTTCCGTTGTCTAGAGATATTCTAGAAATATAGAGTTTTAGAAGCTCTATGCTTCTGAGAGATAAGCTGAATCCTCGGCAGTGTTTCCATGAGCACAGGACCCCAGCTACTGCTCGAGTGTCCTACATTCACAGCCATTAGATGATTCATTCAGGTATTTGTAACGAGTACTGTCCTGTGTGCACAGAGATAATACAGAAAGCACTCTGTGTACCCCATGATGCTTTTTGCTCTAAATCCTTGGCTAATTCCTTCTGAAAACTGTCTATACTGTTTATTACTCACTAATACTGTCCCTGTAATTTTATTCCATACGCTATATATCATGGAAGCACCTGCCAGCCTTGCAATTAAATATCAAGCTATTTTTCTCAGAGATGTCTAATACCTATGTCCAGGGAGACAATTCTGCTTGGCTAAAGCAGACTCTGGTACACCAAAAGTCAGTTTTCAGTTCCCTGAGTGGCGTCTGTTACGCCATTGCAGCAGTCCTGGTGCAGTATTAGGTCTGGTAGTGTTTCATGGCTGAACATCTGTATATGTCTGCATATAAAAAGATTATTCCAGAGGGAAACCAGGCAAGAAGTTATCTTTATGATTAATTTGTTCTGATTTCTAAATTTGAAAGGTAGCCATTTTCAAATCACAAGATTACAAAGGAGATGGTTGTTAGTGATTTTCAGATGTGTTTCACATCAGTATGGTGTATGGCATCTTTTCTTCCAAAGCTTATCATGGACAATAGGAACTACTCACTCAGTAGGATCGCTACCAGAATTAAGTGACTTTCATTAGATTTTTAAGTAACAGGGCTGAATTTCTTAGGCATTTGCAGTGCTCCAGTGGTAGAAGATCAGATCTGAGGTCTAATACGACCTCCTTTACATAGTGAAATAGAGCAGACTTGGAAGGTGGGGGACTGTAAGCACCGCCGTCTTCAGTTACAGCTGGAAGGAGGGATTTTGGAGAGCAGTCAGAATTTGGAGGGGCACTTCCCCGTGTGTCAGCACAGCTGAGCTAGTATGAGAGGTACTGTCATTGCAGGTGGGGAGAGCTACCAGTTGCTGATAGCATCCTTTCCTCTTGGCAAAGAAGGCAGCAGGAGGGAGTCATGATTTGTCCATGATTCTCCATGTGTCCAGGGCTTTAGTAGCAATCAGTGCCTTTCTGGTCCCCATTTCTTTTTCTGTAAGAAAAGGCAGTTAACTGTTTCTGCCCAAGCTCTCAAGCTAGTTATGTTTCCAGGTGTGGGGAATGTGGGGAAGCTAGTTATGTTTCCTGACCATGTGGGGCTGATGGCAGTAAAACTACTTCATCCTAAAGTTAATAGATAATTTGTGTGAAGAGATATCAAGGCTAGATGGGGCCATTGCAATCATTTTGTCTAACCTTCTGGCATAACATAGGCCAGAGTCTCTTGTCTCTTAATTTCTGCATCAAGTGCAGAAAGTCTGTTTGAGGTAGAGTTTGTCTTTTAGAAAGATTGTCTTCATTATATCAGGTGGGATGGAAAATACATCACAGTGTAGAAAAGTCTCACTGGGAAGTTAATGCTGACTCTTTAGCAGGGTTTGGATCCTATTACTGTCTGCCACGCACCCTTTTTTGTGCTAGATTAAGGAGCTGCCAGTTATCAGAAATCTCTTGTGCTTAAGGGGCTGAGTAGAATAGTACCATTTGTATCTGTTTGTTGTTGAAGAAGGACAACACTGTTGTCTCCTTTTTATTTGGTTTATTTGTGCTGTTTGCCAGCCCTCTGCTTCTGCAATATCTTCCCAAAAATAATATGACCAAATCTTTCCTTAAATTTGATGCTTATTACTGCAGTCTGTCAGGTTGTAGATTTTTTTATTTATTTCTATCTCATTTCTTTAATTCCTTCTCCTTAAGAGGTGATCAAAAACTTTCTGGAAATCTTAGTAGTCATTTTTTTGCCTTTCTACTAGACTCTGTTGCTTCCTTATGCAAGTGTTGTAATGAAATCTCCAATGCCAGAACAGATGAACTTGTAAATTAACTAGACATTGTATCAAAGGGTTTCATAACATTTCAGAAGATTACACTGACACTATCTCTATGTTAGCTCTCTTGCTTCTTGAAAAACTGCTTGATGAGTTACGAAAGTTTGTATGAATCCATTCTATATGTCTTTCATTAAATACTACGTTTTGTGTATTTTCCTGGTAGAGTGTAGGCAACAAGTGTACTGGATACTGCAGCTGCTGCCATCAAACCTTCAGAGTAATTCTGGAAGTCCCACCAAGCTCTCTTTCAAGATCTCAAAGTCCCATTTTCTGCTTCCCTAAGTTTTAATGACATCTGGTGGTAGGAGGCTCCTTTCTGTTCTGCTCTGCCTTTTACATTAGGCAGTTCTCAGTAGTTGTTAGTGTTTTGATGGTGTGTCGACCATCACAAATATTTTACCTACTGTAACTTTTTAATTCTGGGAAATTCTTCTGTGTCTATTTCTAGTCTTTGTTGGAAATGTAGCTAGCACAAGGCCATCTTTGTCCATGAAAAGCGGGAGGTGAATCCAGACTGATACTAGTCAGCCTAATTTCATTACTCAGGGTGAATGAAGTAGGAAGAATAAACATGCAAAAATACACTGTAAAATACATTAGATGAAAAATTATTTCAGTCTTAATAATTTACATGAAAAAGGAAAGCTTCTCACAAAATATGTATATTTAGAATATGAGTGTTTAAATACCATTTTTAAAATGTGCTAAGTTTGCCAGAGGAAAAAGGAAGAAAATTCATATGGAGGACTCAAACAGAATAAATGATGCCCAGCTCTTCACAGAGAATTCTTTGAAAGTGCTTTATGGCAATTAGTCTCTTGCTTTGCAACCAGGACAGCTGAAATCAGTGGTGTTTCTCAAGGAGTAAGCCCTTCTCAGTCTGAACAGATTATCAGGACCAACTTGTCAAATTGCCTCATGGTTTTGCAGGTCAAGTGCCTTAAAACAGGAACTTTTTTAATGCGTTAGCTGTTTTCTGTCACATTCAGGCTCCTGATTCAGGCATATAGATTTAGAATCAGACTTTCTAAAAGTGTTGGATGGCATTTCAGTTTCTACAAATTTAATATATATTTAATTACAAATCACCAGCTCACAGTACTTCCTGGTGAGACCTACTGCAAGTTAACGCTCAGTGGTATCGGTGGAAGAGTCTGTAGCTGTATATTGCTTCAAACCTTGATGCATGACATGTAAATTTATTGAGCTTTAATATAAACTGGTTTAAAATCAGGCAGCATCTGCTTAATCCATGAATAGCTGCTGGCTGTGTTAACAGTCAAGAGAGCTCACAGCTGATCCATTTTCTTTTCTCTCCTGAAAATAAAAAAGTCAATAGATATAAAGAGAGTAAGTAATAAATATTTCTACAGTGCACTGATGAGGCATTCTTGGAAAACAGCAAGCTAAACAACTCTACATAATTCAGTAGATGGAAAAGTGGACTAAGAGTCAGGAAATAATTATGAGAGCTGGGAGAAAATTTTCCTTCTGTGACTAGATTTGAAACAGAAATTGTTAGTGAAAAATGTCCATTTCTGAGGAATCATATTTGTGATTTTCTTAAAGTAATAAAAGCACCTGAACATACAAGGGGCCGTGATTTGGAAATGCACCTGGCAGGGCTCCAAGGAGTCGTCATTTAAACACCTGTCTGCCCGTGATGGTTGGGGCTCACGAGCCGGAGAGTGCCGTCCGCAGTGTCCCATGGCAATGGGACTCCTGTGATAATGCTTCGAGCGTGAGGTGGCAGGGGGACTCTGGAGCACCCTGTGCCAAATACTGCACTTTCTAAACATACGTGCAGTGGGGATAAATGCCAGCACAGCCTAAAGTGCCTTTGTTAGCCAGAGTAAAAAGTCTGTCATTCTTGTTAAATGCTGTGGTAGGGGAGGGAAGAAAATTCTCAAAGCTATAAAAAGACTCTCCAAAAGATGTGGTGGGGAGAAGTGGGAGGAGGCACAGATGAAGTTTAGATTTAGAACGTTAAAAAGATGATTATTTTATCCAAATCAGCTGGATGGTTATCTCTTTTAGCGTATTATTGCCACCAGAACCTCAGCCCTGCTCTAAATCAACTCAGCATTTCATCAAGAAGCCTATTCTTTGCTATAAGAGACCAAGAGTGCACAATTATGGGTTTCTTTTCCCCCTTGCATAATAAAATTGGGAGATTATCATCAAGTTTCTATTCAGATTTTAGGAAGGCTTTTTTATTTTATTTTTAAAACCCATCTTTGTCTGTAAGAGCTCCCTGTTCAGGCCAGCATGCTGTAATGATTACTGCTGTAAAGGCTTCAGTGGAGATGTGCTCTATTTCATTCTCAATGAGGGTTGATGGCATTTTGAGAGGCTCAGAATATCCTTTGATTACTGTATAAAACAGACTGGGGAAGATGGCAATGCAGCGTGCGGCATAGGAGGGGGCTGCTGCTCCGAGTGTTGCTCATCAACTTTCTTTTGTGCTTTTTTTTTTTTGTCTGCCATGTCGCAATCACAAATCATGACCGTGTTGTGGTTTTGGTCCCATTCCCCATCCTTTCCCTGTTTTGGGATTTGAAGCTCGAGGTTTGTACAGAAGAGGAGCTGCTGCTGCTCCTGTGTTTTGGACAGATGCTACAGCATATGAGCAGGAGCAGTGCCTTGACCCTTCTCTCACCCAGCGAATTCTTAGAGTAGCTAGGAAACGGTATCTTGTCTCTTCCAAACTGGGGGGAATTGGCCCAGTGTTAGAAGGTACCATTTACTGTAAAACGTCTTGGAGAGCGTATTAAAAAAGGAGTGACAGAAAGCTAGTCATGGGCGACAGGAATGATATGGGAGTAAAAGAGATTGAAAGGGAAAGATAGACACATGCAAGCTGTCTCTCTTCCTGCTCTCCTGCCTGTTTGACACTCGTGGTGCGTTAATACAAAATAATAGGGAAAAGGAATTCTTGCATCTTCATTCTTGTGTCATGCTTAGATCAAATTACATATTGTGCCAGCTGAAGTCTGTGGGACAGCCGTTCTGAAGTTGGAAGGAGGAAGGTTTCCAAGGTCTGGAGGACGGGGGGTTTGCAGGGAGAGTTTTTGATGCCATACAGCAGGAGAATGCTTTTATTCCCAGCCCGGGTATAGGAGATGAGTCTATGGAAAAGCATTTCACCTATGTTTCCCTGTCAGTGTGCCTGGATACTGAGTTTTGTGGCCACATCGTGCATCTCTTAACTGGTTGTTTTCATTGCTCTTCTTGTAATCTTTGACTCCTCTACTTGGTGAAGTGTTAGACTGAAAATATATGGTGTATGTCTGGTATTTTCCAGTAACAGCACAGGAAATACTCTGTGCAATATTTAGGTATGTTGTTTCCTATACCACTAAGGCAAGACTGTTAGGCATGGGTTTTTTTGTGATATATGCTATTTACTATTCACAGTCCAGACTAAATTACACTTAGAAGGCTGTATTCAGATTTGGGCATCCCACTGCATATGGACTGCTCTAAAAGAGTTTATAAATCTGAAAACAGATGGCTGTTAGGAGAGAAAATTGTGCAAGAGAAAGTTTAACTGACTCATCTGAAGCTATGAAGTAAGTCAGTACTGACCTGAACCCAGGTCACCGGTGAAACATCCATACTGATATTGAACAAGTTCAGGGATGTCTTAAACCCACCGTACTGCCAGGACGTGATCTGGCACATCCAGACAATACAGGCAGCCTGTGTGAACTGAGTTAGAGCTCAGGCTGCCTGCAAATCCTACCTCTCTTCTGACAAACAGCGACCAGAAAAAACTAAAGTGCAGAAAAAACTTGGGTGCAGAAAAGACTTATTCCTTGTTTCTTCTGTTTATTTTTTTTCCCTCACTGATCTAAACTGGATGTTTTGTGTCTTGATTGTGGAAGGAGCAGTCATCAGAGACTAGAGCAAACACTTCAGCTAACGCAGGATGATGCTTACATTCTTTTCTATACTTGTGTATCAACATTCAAGTCAAAATGTTTACACACATTCTGAGAAAGGGTAATGCTGGAAAAGGGACTGGGACTTTGTCATTTCCAATAAAGATTCATTGATCCCTAATGGAACTTTATGGCCATTGAACTAACGGCCTTGTAAATTGTTGCATAGCTACTGTCCACAACCTGTGTATGTTATTCCTACCTTTTATTTTTGTTGTTGAATAACAGGCTCCCCTTTCCTCTCACTAGAAAAATGTATGTCCTGTCTTGCTACATTAACTCAGGTGGGCCACAGTGCTGTTTGCGTGCCTGAAATAGGTGATATAAGAGACACACATATCCCAAACCAGTTTCAGAGGATGTACGTCTCCAGTATATTGTGATTGTTTTTCTGTGTGCTGAAATGATGCAGGGTGCCAGCAATGACCCATACCAAGTGCCAAGCCATGACACTTGGCAGTGATGCTAATGGGAACTTTGCTTCATAGTCCTCAAGAAAAGTGCCCAGTGGGGGATGGAGTTTTCTTAAGTGGGATCAGGAACCCAGGCTGAACTGAGAGAGCATGAGGAATGCCAAACTTGTGTCAGGTGCTGCGAGCTGTAGGGATGGATATGCTTTAACTGTAACGGCTCAGGAGGGCGTCTAATCCTTTCTTTTTATATATGGCCCTGCTCTGAGCAGGGGCTAGGACCAGAAATCTCCAGAGGTCTGCAAAGCCCTCTCGCTATTCCTATACAAACAGCACTTCATTTCTATTTAACATTATACAGCAATCTCATGGTACATGTTCTTTCTTTCCTTTGATTTTCATCTCAGACATGTTTGCTGTGGGCTCTCTGAAGCAGGGCAGAGTAAGCTGTTAGCTCTGTGGTCAGAGGGAAGCAGGACTGCTCCTGAGCAGAGGTGGCTGCTCTCCTGGGGTGGTCTTTCCTGTTTGAATTTCAGTTCAGATCAGTTGTAAATACCAGGCTGCTCCCTTGAAATGTAGCTGGAGTTTGCTCGGGGCTGGTGGGACAGCTCTGTGTTGTGTGCTCTGTCTGCAGCCCCAGCAGAGCGTCCCAAACGTATTATTCAGATCCACTCGCATAAATTAGCTGTTCTTCCTAGAGAACTGCTGAAATCTTGGTGCATGCTGAAAGATCTGCTCAGCCTGGTATGTTAGGAGGCTGCGGTTTGGTGACTTGAGCCTGGATGCTGACTTAGTTTCAAATCAGGTAAACAGTTTCTAGGGGAAGGAGGAAAGTGAGTTATTTGGGGGGGCGCACAGCCCAGGACTGAACTGGTACAAAGAAGTGTTGCAGAGCTTGATCAAAACAGATAATCACTGAGTTGCCGAAGCATGGACCATGAGACACCCCTGAACAGGACGTGTGAGGAGCATCCCAGTGAGAAGGTGGCAGTGTTTTACTCCTGCTTTATGGTTTGGTGCTTTTTGCGTATGAGAGCAGAAAGAGAGGGAAAGGGAATAGGGTTTTCATGTGGATAGGAGGAATATCAGAGTGGGTTCAAACATGTGTGTGTGTGCATTGATGTTGGCAGAGCCTTGCCTTTAGCAAAGAAAAATCTTTCAGTCCCATGAGCTTAGCAGGCTGCTTAAGAACAAGAAACAGTAATAATTATGCAACCTTATCAAATGTGTGTGCACGTCTCAGTGGGTGACAAGGAAAACCAGCTCTGCAGCAGCGAGGGTGCTGTTGTGAGGCTGTGCTAGCAAGCAAAGCATGGGGCTACCGGATCATGCTGTAAAATAAAATTTTATTTATTTTCTATTTGGTGATAGTCCTGTACCACCCATAGTCCCACAGCAGCATCACATCACTGAATACCTTCAGCATTTCTTCCACCTGAAATCTGCTGTGGGTGCAGCTTTGAAGGCAGCTGTGGTCACCGTAAGGCTGCTGTGGGATGAGCTGTAGCACAGGCAGGGGGAAGAACACAGCTCTGGTGCCATACTCCAGGCATCACACTAGACTCCAATGAAAAGAGTCAAGGCAGAGGCATATTCACACAACTACATAAATATGAGCAGCAGGACCCAACAAGGCTTTGATTTCATTACAGTTTAACATGCAGCCAGAAAATATTATGTCCCTGCTGTAAAGGAGGAGATATTTACCTTTGGGAGATTTTTAGAAGCAAGGAATTGGAAAATGAAATTAATGAATAGAAAGCAATAACACAAGCCAATATTCACAAAAGTGTTATTTACCTCTCTTTTATCAAGGCTCATTTTACACAAACGTTAGCAGTTGTAATAGCTGATATGTCACTGGTATTTAATACCAAACGGCCTCTAAAAAGGCTTTAGGGGACATTGGCTTGTTTTTTATCTTTTCTCCCTGCTGTCATGTTTGTGCCTAAAATTCAATCATGTGGTATAAAGAATGAAATCTCAGTCATTTCTGGTTAGGACTGCTCATGGGCAGTTAAAAAAGCTAGGCTCCTTCTAGGAGGATGGTTAGAGTTTAAATGCCGATGGATGTGTGCACTCCAGAGCTAATGGATGTAATGCATATTACACTATCAAAAGGGGGTGATTATTAATTTATTTTTTTTAGATGCAAGTTGAGACTTTTTAAGTAGGTTTATTTAGGGACGTCTTTGAGCAACCAGCCTCTGAAGTCTCTGTCCATCTGAACAAGCTAGAGATCTTGATCATTCAGGTCAGAATTTCAGGATCAGAAATCCAAAAACCTAGATCTTCTCAGTAAAGGAACATCAGCTGTTTTTTTTAAGATAGTATTTAAGATGCAAAAACAACAACCAAAACAAATCAACAAAGTAAATTGGATTACACATACAAATGAAGCTATTTAAGTTTTACTTGGTAAGGTCCAAATGTACTTTTCTACTCATAGTGCGATTTGTGTCTTGACCAGTAAGAGTTGGCTAGGGCTTTCAGTACTTATCTTGGAAGCCTACAAAATGATGACATCACATTGCAATTAGCAGGCAATTTAAAGACATTTAAACAATTATATCACATTTTCAGCCCCACTAATTGGCACCACAGCTGTTTTCTTTGCCTCCTTTTTTTGGAACAGTGGCCACAGGGTATTAACTCATGGGGAAAAACAGTAAAGAATTAAAAAAGTGTGCAGACACCAGTGGTTTGGAGAAGAGCCAAGCTGTAAGGTTCTGTGTTAAGGGTGTTGCAAGGCAGCTATGTTTAGTACAGACCTAAAGGGGAAGCATGAAGAAAATACCATTACTGTGATCTTAGTTGGCAGGTCACTAACTGGGAAGGGTCTTGTCAGCAAAAATAGCAGTAAATACATTAATGGTAGTCCGTTCTCTCCTGACATCTTGGGACAGGGGTATTCGAAGAGGGCCTGTTATTATGTTGTTATAGTCGCGTAGTATGTATTTAAATGTTAGAGTCATGGCCAAGAAGATCTAAAGATAGGACGGTGTGTTTAGCCTTTTGTGATGAGGGTGGAGCAAAGCATGCCCACAGATAGGTAATGTGGCCATCCTAGAACAATATTTTTTTAAGTTGCTAATCATCTAAACATTTACTGGCAGAGGAGCATAGCCCTGTGTACTGAAGCCGAGCCTGTTGACGGGAGACTTCCTTTTTTAAGTTACCCTTAAGAGATCACTGTGGGCTGTGAACTAAAAGTAGTTCAAGACAGCTCTCCCCTTACTCCTCCAGAATCAATGAACCACAAGTTGAAATTCATGGGAGTGCCTCTGTGAAAATCGAAAGATGTAAATTAAAGGTGTGTAATACAGCATGGTGTAGTACCGAATAGAAATGGAGTGGTTACAGTCACTGGTTTAGTGTCTGTGAAAAGCGGACAGCGCTCCAATCCCCTGCATATAATACTAACACAGTATTGCTGCAGCTCTTTTCACTCTCATACAGTCTGGAGGGCTGTAGCCACCTTGGAAACCAAAAGAAGCAAACCCCCTCTTTGGAGCCTCGCAGCCTGCAGGTGGGAGGAAAGGAAGCTGGGGAGTTTTACAAGGAGGTAGAGGATTCCCAGCAGAGCTTTGGATTCCTCACTGTTAAGAGAGTTGACTCTCTGTAGTCACCACTTTGTATTTCTTCTCTGGATCCTACCTGTAATCATGAGTTTGCCTAGATCTTTACCACCCTCCATGGACCACAGCTTGCTACTTACCTGTCTTCAGTCCTTCCTTCTCCGTCTTTTTGGAGCATACAGAAAGCTTCCCTGAATTCAAGTAAATACAAGATCAAAGAGCAAGGAAAAGGCAGGTTAAGTCTCCTGCAGTTCAACATCCTATAGGCATCAGTAGGACTTCAAGGTAGCACCTGGCAGGCTCAGGGGATGTTTTTTATCCATTTGTCTAACACATTCAGGGTTGTAACCTGTCTGTATGTCATTACAAGGTGACAGTAAATCTGTGGTACAAAAGAAAGGTGGGGGAGTTCAGAGAGGACCTGACCTCCACAGTCAGAGCATCTCTGGTTTCCACGGTGTTCCCTGTTTAAAGGGACCTTCCTAGTTGTCCCAAACAAGCCTCTTGCAGAGACTGACAAGTTACAAGCTTGCTGCATAGTCTGTATCCAGATGTGTATTGAGGACCTTGATGTCTACTCCCTTTAAAAAAAAAAAAAAGTGATCTCTGGTAAAGTGCCTTCTGTTCTATCTTCTGTTATGATCTTCTCTCTCAAGTGTGATCATCTCAGCCAGGCAACTGCTGACTTTGGTTTTTCCTTCCCTGCTTGTGAACCTTTGTTGGCTGTTTTTCTTCTGGATATGAGTACACTTGTCTTGAATAAGAGAGAGGCCACATGCAGATGGGGCAGCAGCAAAGTTACCAGGCTGATCAGCCAAGCCCTCTGCCATCCCTGTACTGCCTTAGACGGCACTTTCTTTGCAGTTGGCATCATCCTCGCTTCTCTGGCTGTCAGCAGCCACAGCTGGGTCAGAGAGACCAAAGCTGCTCCCAGGCCTAGGGCTTAAGTTTAAGCTCTGCTTTTCAAACGTAATGAGTTCTTTGGCGAATGCACGGTTGGCCTAGACTTCAGTGGTGGCTCAGCCCCTCCTCCCTCAGCCCTGTTACCCGTGCACAGAGCCCTCCGAGCTCCCACTGGCTGCACAAGGCAGAGCTCTGCCACTTGTGCTACCGGTGGACCAGCGGCTGCTTGGGTCCCTCTGCACCAGCTGAACCAGGCCTGCATTTGGCCATTTGATTCGAGAGCAATTTGTTGACAGCAGAGGAGATTCAAGTTCAGCTCCAGCCTCTAGAGAAGCTGCTGTTTCAGTGCTTTCAGACTATCTTTTGTCCTTGTGCCTCCTGTTTCTCCGTCACATTTAGGTCTTATTACCATCTCTCCCTTCCTACTCAGCCTCCTGTCACATGCCAGGCCTTTCTCCCTCCCTGCACCTCACAGTCTCTCTCATTTGCCATTGTCCTCTGTTCCTTTGCAAGCCACCGTTCCCTGGCTCCTGACCACCCCTGCTGCCAGCTCCTCCAGCACCACTTTCCTTGCAAACCTCTCAGCTCCTTTGCAGTCTGCTCAGACTGCCGTTTCCTCCTCCTCCTCCCCACACTGGCACGGGGGTCACTGAGACCACGGGATAGATCCTCTCCTGGGTTTCCTTCCAGTTTCCCTGGGGAAAAACAACCACGGAGTCCTGCACAGCGCCTTGCTAATGGATGGTGCAGATAGACAATTCAGCTAACAAAGGTTTTCCTGCACTTTTGTAATTTGCAACCTGGAGGCTTTTTTAGGTCATAACTTGGCTAAATATGGATCAATTTTCATGGGGATGGAGAAAAGTGTATCTCTAACTATGGCTCATCACCATATTTACACCTCAAACACAAGGTATTAGATCTGAGTAACAAATGGCCATGGGGATATTTCAAATAGAAGGAAATGGGCATGTTTTTGATCACCAGAAAAGGATCTTCAGACAGGCAGCATGCATTTAAAAAAGTTTGATTGTTTTTAAGATTTTTCCTGATGCAGGTATTTTGCTTAAACACAACACATTCCTTTATAAAGTAAGATATTTGACAGTGACCATCATCTCCATCCTGATGTTTTGGCAAGAAGTTTATAAGGGAAAGATTGACTGTAGTACATCCAGTCCTTACTATGTGAGGATGCATGATGTCTTGTCTTTTAATTTTGCTATGTTTCTTGGTGAGGATAAGTTTTTGAAACAGATTCTGATGAGTCAGATATCTTCTGAAGTGGAATGTTCCCAGGGTGGTTAGACTTCTTTCCTGAGGTGGTGGGTTTTTCCTTCTAATTTATCTCAAGTTTAGACCTTTTTTCAAACCCTAACTTCTTCTTTCCCCTGACTAGGAGATAAGGGAAATAAAATAAAGTTTTTGAAACAAAATGGGAAACAAAGTAATTATGAAGAACTGAGCTTGTAGTCTCAAAAATAACATATTGGCAGTAGAAAAACATAAAAAATAAAGGGTTCTTTGTTTTATTTTTATTTTCCTCCAAAAATCAGCATTTCCTCAATGAAAAACAGGCTGGTTTTGAGTAGCAGTAATAAGTATAAATGCAGCTGCTGTGCTGGTGATGTTACAACAGTTCAGGGTCCACAGGGCAGCGTAAGACAGTCCAGAAACCAATTTCAAAATGAACATCTCTGCATGGATACTTTGATGTACAGCCTCTAGACTCCTTGCTAAAACTCCTTAGACTGTGATACAGAGGTAACATTAGAAGGGTGGTATATGTTGAGAGCAGGACCATGGCCCATTGGAGTCTTGAAATGCAGCAGCTGCTGTGCTAATTGGGTTTACCAAAGCATAGGGACTGTTTTTCCTGAGATACTTAACCTAGCTGTGACAGTCTAATGACAGTCCTGCACCGTCCTGCCCTCCCGGCTATCCCTCTCCTGCATTGTCCCTGGGAAAGGAAACCTTGGCTTGGAGGGAGATGCTTTCTGCCCTTCTCCTGCATTGTATTTCCTCTGAAGTTGAATGCACCGTCTGTCATTCTTTCTGTACAATCTGCCTTTCCAAAAATTAGACACAAGGCATTTGCAGGATATACAGCTGTCCTCAGGTGTAACACGGCACTTGCCCTTACCCAGCAAGAGGCACTCAGTAGCCCTCCCTAAGACTGGTGAGGCACACAGCTTGTTGATACTGGTGAGACATTTGCCATGATTGAATTCTTTGAATTTTGGATTCAGTTAGGAAATCTAACTGATGTGCATGTTTCTCCCCATTAGCTCATACAGCTCATGTGACTTGTTTCATTCATGTGACCTCTTATTATGTATCCATCATTCCATTTTTCTTTCCTATTAGAGTGAAATTGGACACAGCCCTCCTCCTGCCTACACCCCTATGTCAGGAGTAAGTATTTCACATTCAACCTTCATCCTCTAGGTTTTCCTTCTTCCTTCACTACGTATTTTCTGTTTCAAACCCCCTTTTCCTACATAAATGGCCCAAAAGCCAAAAGGGAATGAAGTGTGTATGTAAGCAATCAAATGGTCAGGATCTCTACGCTCAGCCTGGATTCATGTGCAAGCTCTACGGACCTACACCCAAAATTCTGCCAACTGCCAACTTTTCTTGAACAAGCATTTAGGTGACAGGCTTGGATGAATCTGTACATTTTTCCTTCCTATTTATAGGTCATGGTGTCGAAATTTCCTTGCATGCCCTTGCTGACAAGCAAAATGGTAGGTTGAGGTACCATTGAGTCGAGGTACCAATACGAACACAGTTCACCAGCCTGAACTGCACTATCTGACAAAATTACATAGTGTTTGGGTGACCGTGTGGTTGTCACTGCAGGACACCCTAAAAGTAGGCCCCCCAAGAGTTCAGAGATGATAATGTCCTCTATCCCTAGTCCCCTTTGCAGAAGATTTCCCTAACATGAGGTTTAAGGGGTTTGTTCAGGAATCAGGAGAGATTGCCAGAGTAATAGAAGAGGAGATACCGTGTTTGCCTCTTGCAGCTGTGTATATCCAACCTCCACATGTCTCGGTAGGAGACAAGTTTTCCTGCCCCATTTCTACCCCCCGTCTCCAGCCCTGAGCAGCCAGCTGCTTACCTGCTTCCCTCGCTGCACTGACGGTGCCTCCCTGGGAGGGGAAGCCGGCTCAGCACCACCAGGCAGAACGATGCTTTGCAGGTCCACAACAGAGCCTGTGCTGCTGCCGATCCCGCAACGCTGGAAATGCAGTAGTCTGCAGGATGGACAAGGCTTCACCTGCCCGGTGAAATGCAAGTGTGGCAGGAAAGGCACAGGAGCCACAGAGATGACTTGCTTTTGAATCTTCTCTCCCTTTGGAGCCTCCTTTCTCATGCTGCCTTTTCTTTTTCAATAGAACCAGTTTGTGTACAGAGATGGTGGCTATGCTGCAGAAGTGCCGATGCCGTACAGAGCTCCTGGCTGCATAATACCAGAAGCCCCAGTTGCTCAAGGGGCCACAGCGGAGATCTTTGAAGATACTTGCTGTAATGGCACACTACGAAAACAAGTGACAACCCTAGCAAAAGAGGACAGCAGCACCCAGAGGTACAGCGCTGATCCCACAGTCTTCATACCTGAGCGGGTCATCCGGGGAGAGCTGGATGAGGATGGGTACATGACACCGATGCGAGACAAACCTAAAACAGGTAAAAAAATTGTCTTTCCAGAGAAGGTCCTGCTCTAGGCTAACTGAATTCTTTCTTTGTCTGTATCAGCAGCTTTTCACCAAAAATGGCTTTATTGAATAACCCAGCAAGGTTGAAACATTCTGACTTGGTTAATATTTCTTTGCATGGGGATTCATTTTTCTTTGCTTAATTTGCTACTTAGAAAAGCTCAAATGTGCCAAAATGTCAAGTTTGGTAATTCCCTCTTTAACTTTTCTTTTTGGGAAATAACAAGAGAGAGGAACGAAAAAACCCAAACCTCCTTCTTATCCAAACACAGATCTTCAGTTATTTCCAAGAAAAGTATCTATCTTTGGCCAGCCATACCCTCCACTTTGCTTTGTTTATTGATCTTCTTTATCTTCATGGCATTGTGCTTGGTAAATGTCATGTTGAACATATCACAGAACCGATACACACAGTTGGCATTTTATACCCAAGAGAAGTTTAGGATTGAAAGAACAAGATGTGCTTCAGAGAGACCATTCCTGCAAGGTGAAGTTTGCCTAGATCTGTGCCAGCTCAGTGCTACACTTCCCAGTTTGCCATCATTCGTTTCTTCCTTTTTAAATAGTGATAGCAGTCATTTAGGTGTAAGGGGATGTGTCGTTAGTAATTTGCTTTCAAACCTTTGCATTAGCTTTAAAGAAATTAATTAATGCAAATATAAATTTCAAGTAACTGCTGGGTTTGCTTCAGAATTTGGAAGCCACTTGCCCTTTGTGTTACATGGTGGAAATGGAGGGAGTCCTGGGGCTTGACCCACGGCAGTAGCAATTGTGGGAGCGCACTCATGGTCCTACTCTTCAGCAACAGCCCTTGCAATAAGAGATCTGATGCTGTGAGTTTGCTTCAGTGTGAGCCTACACGTAGCTTTGCATACAGGTTTGCCCCGGGGAGCCTCAGAGTTCTGCAGGAGCTTAACACTTCACAGGTGCTACCTGAGCCCTCGGGGATGCGGTAGTAGCAGCTCAGGAGAAAGCACCTCCTCCCTGTCCGACTGGGCACAGATGCAGGGATGTCACAGTGTGGCTACAATGCTGCACGCTCTCTGTCAGCTGGGGGATCAAATCAAAGCACTGCTTGGTTGTCATTGCTTAAAAAAAAAATGCTTCCACTCTGCTCTTGGTGCGGGCACATGTGCCTGTTCCACCTCTCAGATTCAGCAAAGTTTTAGCTGTGTGGTCAAAGGTACTCACAAAGTCTTGAACTTCTGCATTTAATAGTTTTGGCTGCTTCCTGCATAAAACCAGAGTTGAAGTGAGGACCACAGCCACTCTGTGGCTGTGGGGCCTGTTTCCTTGCAGGCAGGACTCTGTGTGGAGGTGTCTCCAGAGCCCATGACCAGAGCCATGCTACTGGAGACGGAGGTCTTGTGTTAGCATCCCTGTGCGGCACAGGCAGGCTGAAAGGTCATCCCTCACTAATGGCAGTGGCTTGGAGACCCTGTTTTGTAGGGAACCTCTAGGCTGTGAGATGAAAGGCAGAATTAATACTGGAAGTGGGTTTGATCTGATCATTTTCAGCCTTGAATGAACTGGATGCTTTTGACTATCTTGCTGCAGGGGTCCCACCCCCAGTTCCTTTTGTCCCCAGCCCACCTCCAAGCCATTTCCTTTGCAGCCCACTTGCGGTGTCAGCAACCGCCTTCCTGCCCTGGCCGACGGCCTTTGTGTTTTGCAGCGAGACCTCATTACAGACAGAGCAAGGCAGGCCATGAGACCCAGTGAGTCTGTTGCTCTGTGGCTCAGTCACCTGTATGTGACCGTGGGAGGGAGCTTACTAAATGTGCGTTTTTAACCTAGGACAGCCAGTGTCTTTCTGTTTCGCTTCCCTCCCCACCCCCTGTCTAGCTTTCCGTGCAAGCTCCATATGCTTTAAAACCTTTCTGTAATTCAGCTACAATTTTTTGTGGTGTTAATCCACACAAAGTGATTTGAAGCAACTGTAACCTGCTCCTAGTACTGTTTTGGAGCTGATGTAAGACTCTTGTACTCTTCCCAGGGCTCATTTGAATCATTTTTTTCATAATGCTTCAAGGCCCTTTGTCCTTCAGGGATGGAAGGTTTTTAATCAGGCAAATTGTTCTGTTAGAAATGAAGCTGTCTTAGAAGTTAGCCCTTGGGGATGGTTTTTTGTGCAGAGAGGCTTAACTAAGATTTCTATGGAGCTTTCTGGATGGAAAGACTGCGGAGCAGAGGGTTTGACTGATATGTCCAAGGTTGCCGAGAGAGTCAGCAGCAGAGGCAGAAGTCGCTCGGTGTGTTTGGCTCTGTAGGTCATACTCTGAGAGGAAGTCCAGGATCAAACAAGGCACACGGGCTATGGCTCAGCGAGAGCTATAGTTTAGTTTCCGGCTTTGCTGGAACGAGTGGCTGGGGTGGAAGGATGCACAAGTCCAAGTACTGCTTCTGGTACAGCCTGATAGTAACGCACACATGATGCTTGCTATATGGATGGATTACTCCTTCTCTTTGCTGATGTATTTTTAATCTTTCCTTAGATTACCTAAACCCAGTGGAAGAGAACCCATTTGTTTCCCGACGAAAGAATGGAGATCTCCAAGCTGTGGACAACCCAGAGTATCACAACGCTCCGAATGGGCAGCCCAAAGCAGAGGATGAGTACGTGAACGAGCCATTGTACCTCAACACTTTTGCAAACACCTTGGAAAATGCCGAGTACCTGAAGAACAATTTGCCGGAGAAAGCCAAGAAGGCCTTTGACAACCCAGACTACTGGAATCACAGCCTGCCCCCACGAAGCACCCTCCAGCATCCGGACTACCTGCAAGAGTACAGCACAAAATACTTTTACAAACAGAATGGACGGATCCGGCCCATTGTGGCAGAGAATCCTGAATACCTCTCCGAGTTCTCCCTGAAGCCTGGCACTGTGCTGCCCCCACCACCCTACAGACACCGAAATACAGTGGTGTAGTGATGGCGGTCTTATGAAGTGGAAAGGCAACCCCTTCTAGCTGCCTCACTCTTTCTCTCTTGCTCTCCTTTTCTCTCTCTCCCCTCCCTCCCTTTCTTTCTCCCATGAGCTTCCTCTTCTTGCCAGTTCACTCATTTTTGATATTTCTAAGTGAAAGAATGTCTTGGAGTCGTTTGCAGATTGGGTTGGGAACCTGGAAGGAAGGAAAGAGACTGAAAGAAGGCGTGTACAACCTGGCGTTTCTCACTTTCCGCAGATCTGGAGGGTCGGACGGTCAGAGAAGCCAGACAGTACCAGTAAGGCCAGTGGCAGTGTTGCCTGCTCTTGAGCTAGTTCTCAGTGATTCAACCCAGACCCTGTAGGGAAGCCACAGAGAGGCTGTTTCTTTCAGCAGGAACTGATGAGAGTCTGTACAGCATTCCTGGAAATCTCAATGCAGTTTCCATTGGGGGAAAAAATGGACAATTTTTATATCATGTGTGATAGCATAGTAATTGAGACTGAGAATCCAATTTCTTTCTCTAACACTTTCTATCCCAGCAACTGAAAATGGCTAACCTGGCTTTTCATAATCATTCAGATCTTCATCGTGGCTTTCCAAGAAACGAGGATGGGACTCTAATATACGGCTGAACCCTTTTTCTGAGCCACACCATGATTTTGTGCCAATTCCTAACCACAGAGACTGCAGCTCAGAACTGGTACGTGATACGACCATTTTTGTATATGTGCCAACATGACAAACACTTTAAACACAAAAACCCTTTCAGAAGAGAGTAACAAAACCACACCTCCAACATGTTCTTTTTGAAGCTAAAAGACAGGCCAAGAAACCAAGATTTGTATGCCAAAAGCTTTGCTTTCCTGTTTTATACCTGCTGACTATAGATACATAAAAAGACCCAAAAAAACTTTTCCCTCTTTTTCTTCTTCGTGATCGCGAAGGGAGTTGGGGATGCTGTCAGGCAACACTGAGGACAAGATGGAGAACTGGAGAGTTTGATATGGGTCATGAAGCCTGCTGGTGTTCTGTGGGGTGGTGGTGGGAAGGGTCCTTTAAACTGGAAGACAGACACTGGACTGGAGAAAACGCACATAGCAGTTCACTGGAAAGTTAGTTTGCACTTAAGCTCTGATTTTATTTGAACTGTTTTCTGGATTTTGAATGAAGCAATATGGAAGTGACCAGCAAAATACAAAATAATAATTTTAAATTAAAAAAAAAATGAATTCTATGTAAAGGATGACTGTGGAAATGCCAAAATGAAGCAAATCAAGTCTTTGGAACAATGTCTACCAGTTCTGAGAGGCCATTGCATTACTGCTTCAGAGAATACAGTGACAGAGCAACCAACTCTTACTGCTGCCATGTGAAGGACAGCAGAGCAAGCCCTGAAAGGGATCGGAGGAGACAAATGTCTTGCTCTGGCTTGCAGCACAGTATGGAATACTTTTTTCTAAAAGGAGGATTACTCTGGCACAGAAGACGGTACATATGAGGGTTCCGTCAAAAATGTAAATAAGTATGAGTCAGTCTCCTTGCACTTAGTTCTGCTTTCATTAACCTCAATTTTTAGGTAGACACCCCACCCCCGGCCTGCTCCTCTTTGGAAATGTCTTTCAGCCAGAGTTCTGGATGTTCTTAGCAACCCGAGGCAGATGGAGCTGGGAAGGGAGGCTTAAGGGCCAGAGACACTGATGGCTCGCTCCTGACAGGCCAAGACCCATGTGCGTAAGAGCATTTGCATACCTAGTTCCCACCAAAAATCTTAAGGAACTATTAAGTACCTTTGAAGCTCTGCCTATGTCTCTATCCATCAAGGCTTTTAAAGGGGAAGAAACATTACCTGATGGATGGCAATCTTAGGTGATCCAACAGTATTTCAGTTTATGCGCTTCAGTACTGTTAAAGTCGAGATCTTTGGGGTGGCCTAACCTGGCAACAAAACCAGCAACAAACAGTGGTCTGGAAATGTCATCAAGCTCCTCCAAATTCCTGCCATCTCAACAGCTTGCCACCTTTAATTGCAGGGAAGCAGAGGAAGGAGTAAGAAACAAGCAGTAGTTACCCAGATCTCGGTGGCTGAGGGTCAGCTTGACAAAGGTACGAAGCAATTTCAAACCTGGGTTGGTTGTTATGCTTGTAGATGGGAAACAAATTGTGTATGATCACTAGGTCAAGGCTGATTCAGCCAACGGCCTTTTTCTGCAGCAGGTGTGTTCAGGCCAGCTTGAACCAGCTGCAGGGCGGATATTAAACCTGTAAACTGAGTACGCAGCTGAAGAGTCTGAAAACAGCAAGAACAAGTACAGATCTTTGAAGCTATTAAAAGGAGATGTTGGGTCAAGTGGTACCAGGGTGGTTCGTGGTGGCAGAACAAAATGATCAGCAGACCACTGAAGTGGGATAGATGGTTACAAAAACATCGTGGATCTGAGAGGCCTTGCCTCTTCCTGGTGCCCTCCCGTAACTCCTTGTGATCTTGGCAGGAGACAGAGGCGGGCATGGGGCAGGGGCTGGGGGCGCAGAGGGGTGGCACGAGGTCCTGGAGATGCCACTCCAGGGGAGGTTTGCCAGCAGTAGTGCTCACAGGGTGTCATCTGAAGCACAGGCAAAGGTCTGCCAGGTTGGAACGCAATTGCCAAGCTACCTGGGGAGAAAGACCGGCACAGGATTGTGGATGTCCTGTTCCAGCACAGAAGCAGATCGGGTTACATAGGTAGGTGAAGAAAGGGGTTGATTTGTCCATGAACAAGTCTTGTAACAGAGTAACTCCTAATGGAGGAAAAAATAAAATGAAATCCTGCTACAGCTTATGTGTTTGAATTCGAAGAGGTGCACTCAAAGGCTGCTGGGGCAGAAGCATGCACACCTCCAAACCTGTGTGGGGTGGTGCTGGGATGTAGCTGCTAACGGTAGGTGAGGCCTGTTTGTTTCTCTGGTCATTAAGTAGTACCAGTGTTGGAAACAAGCCCGTCAAATGATCAAAATGTAAATAATTGTGGTTTTTAACAACTTAACATTTTATTTCTTACAAAACTTGAATTATTTATTCATTTTAATTGTTGACTGTGGGTGTGATATAATATATTAAGTAGCGTGGAAATGCAGAGGTTCCTTGAAGTGAGGCAGCATGAAGGCCAGAACAGAAGCTACCTTACGCTGAGGCTCTGACACGCAGCCAGGCTGAGCCGTGCTAGCTGTGTCTTGAATAGCAGAGGGCAAACAAAGGGTTAATGAGCACAGCAATGCGCGGTGATGGAAAACTCGGCAGACTGCAGCTTCACAAACGGGCATTTTTTTTCCTGAGCTTCTGGTTTGAGTTGCAATTGCCAAAAATGTCCCTTACGTTCCCTTCCCTGCGTGGTGCTGAGCGGCTGGTTAGCCGGTTCCTTTGCCCCAGTAAGAACAGCCGTCCTGTGAACACAGCCCGGGCTCTGGAAGAGTAGTGCCTCTGAGCTACTTTGGCAGATCTGTGTCTCTTTTTGCCAAAGAAAGTTTAACCATGATTAAAAAAGCGAAACTGAGAGCAGAACTGTTTGGCTGCTTTAATCTGATCAGCAGAAATACCTGGCTGGCCCTAACTTGCGTATTTCCGTAGTGGGTGTAGCTGCTGGCTTGGTGAACGAAGTCAGGCAAATGTATGTGGCAAAATCGTGGCACAGATTCAACCGATTATGTTGTGAAAGATGAGGGTCAGGGTTTTCAATGAATAGTTACAGGTTTGGGGGAAAAGCAGCTATTTCCACACACAAACTGCATTTTGTCAGCACAAAGCAGTAGGTGAGAGCATCAGCACAAGGATTTTGTCTGGCTGTGATTAATTCTCTAGTTGTACAGTGGTATCTGTACACAGCACTGTCCGTTTTTATGGGGTTTATAATGCGGCCTCCCATTTGTAAATGTTTTCCTTTCCCGTATCGTAGCCTGTGCAACAGAAGAGCAGGGACTAACTAACTTTTCAAGAGCAGATACCCGTGTGTGTATCAGCCATTGTCCAAGGCACAAAGGAACGCGCTAAATGAAAGAGAACAACAGCTTATTTTTTCCTAATCTCTTTCAGTCACACTTGTCTTAGATGTTATTGTCTACCTGAGGGTTATTTCAAACAGATGTGGATGCTGGATCTGATTGACTTGCTGTAACATAATTGACTGAAACCAACTACTTTTAAGTTTCCTTCTTCAGCTCTTTTCAAATTTTTCTTTTTCTGCAAAATAGCCAGGAGGAATTCTTACACGGCCATTTGCTCAGATGTAGCAGAGTATTTACAACTTGCTTTCAAACAGGTCATCTCTCACAGGTGGCAAGCAATGGAAATAAATCCGAGCAAGTATCAGCAGCCGTAGGAGCCGCCGTGTGGGTCTGTTTCAGGTACCTTAAGCTCAGCCCAGAAATCCTTGCCTTTGTACAGAGAAAGGTTGCGTTAACCCTGGTTGTGCCACTTATTTGGTAGAAAATGCATTTCTTGACTGCAGGAATTGTGTGTGATGATCTCATTCCATTTATTTCCTGGATTAACGGGGAAATGCCTTTCCCTCCCTGTCCCACAGCCGCTAAGCCCAGAGGCTGCGTGTGAAGGGCACTTGTGTAGATGTGGTGCCAGGGCAGGGCAGCCTGGGCACATGCCACCGATCCGATGCCCGTTTGCGCTAAAGATTTGAGCGGGAGTTACAGGGCAGCATTTCCCCACACCCTCAGCCACCGCCAGTCCCAGCCTAGAAGCAAAGAAAATGGCAACTCCGAAAGACCAGCTTGGCCCTGACTCTCTGTGGATCAGTTCTTTCCGTAGCTATAGACAGAGGTGGGCAGTACGGGTGAAAAGTACTAGCTGTGAGGTAAGTCAGCCTAGAAATATAGCTTGGGGTCGGGGTTTTTTTGAGGATGGACCTATACGGGAAACACAGATACTAAAGAAAAAAAATCTTTTTTTCTTTTTTTTTTTTTTTCCCTGATGGAGTGTCTGTGTAGGTGTCCTGCACCATGGTGGCAGCTAAAGGAATGAAGGGATTGTTTGGGCTCCTTTACACTGCCTGGGAGATGAGGAGACACTGGCACAAGTCAGAATTAGGCTGTCGGTCATGTAATTCCCCCAGGATAACTGAAGGCATCCCGGTCAGCCTTGCTTCCCCCGGGAGCCCTGCACACCCTGGGCAGGCGTCTCTTTACAGAAAGGGTAGCAGCCGCATGCACGCACACATGGACACTCGCACCCTCTGTCTGCCGACCCTTTTGGGGGGGGGGGAATGGGAGTAACCCAAATGCCCCAGGGACTGACAGCTGGGGCATCGCTCACTTGTCGGGATGGATTTTTTCCCTCACTTTGCACAACTGGCGTATCGCGGCTTCCACCCTGATTTCCCAATCACATTTCGGCACTATGGAGTACTACGGCAGGGATTTACCTGCTTTGAAGGCTTGTTAGCTTAAGGGAGACTGGTGGAACAGAGGCTTTAGCATGAACCAGAGACGGGCCTTCGGTTATCAGTCACCTCTTTGACTCTTAAAGAGCACCTCAAAGGGGACAGTATCGCCTTGAGTTCCCTTCGGCAAATATTTTTCAAAAGGTGTTGTTACTTGCAGTTACGTGAAGACTCTGCTCCCATTCATTTCTAGCTCTGTCACTTGCAATATTCTCATTCCCATGGATCTTCTTAGACCTCTGCTGCTGACAAAACAGCTCGCCTATTGTTATATAAAACCTTGGGTTTGGGTTCAGATATTTCTTTAGAAAGCCAAGGCTGTGCGGGGTGGGGTTGGTTGGCTGTAATATTCATGCTCCATCACGTGCAAGGAGCCGCGGTCTGTGCAGCATCACTGGGTTTGCAAGACTCTCTATTTTCTGGCTCTTGCTAAGCATTACACAGGGACAAAAGGTCATTGTTACAAATGGGGCTTTCAAATTGGGAATAAATAACAGAAATAAAGCTCTGTGGTTAGAAGCACCACTCTAGAACGTCCAAAAATCATCTGTCTCCACCTTTGTTTTAATTTTATTTTAGCACAAGGTTATATTCCTGTACCGTTGCATGGATTAGCATGTTGTTACGCTGGTAGGCTCCTTGCTCTTGGGGACGTTGCTGACAGGCGAGGCTGTCACTGGTGGTACTGCAGCGACAGCTGGGATCTGCCTGTAGGTTTGGATCATGCTCTGGCACTTTTTGGGGGAAGCTCGCGGGTGTTCAGCTCCGACCGACAGTGACAGGACTTGCTTGAACTGCAGCCAGGCGCATCTCCTAGCCAGACCCAAGGCATCCTCCAGCCGGGTCTGTGCCGATAGGCCAGGAAAAGGGGTGAGGGGGGAACCTGAGGACATTATCCTGATTAGGAAACAAGAGGAGTCAGAGCTGCTTCCCCCCCCCCCCCCTTTTTATTATTTAATTTTGAGAGCGACCTTTGTGGACCTTGGTAGAGAGGGGTTTTAAGGGGAGATTTGTAAGGTGTTACTCAGCGTGAGTAATTCTGTCCCAGTTCTTCTCCCCTCCCCAATAAAAAAGCCATGAAATCGTGCTCCAGATGTGTTGTGGATGAAACCACCAGGGCAGAGGTGCATCCCGCACAGCGCCCTCCCGCTGATGGCTCAGGAGTGACCAGGGTGCACGCGTCCATCCAGCCATCGGCTGTCGCTGCCGTGCGCTGGTCGTGCGCGCTGCTTGCCAGCAGTTTGGGCCCTGTGGCGCCACCGTCCCTGTGCCCTGCCCAACCTTTGAGCCCTCTTAGGGAGAAAACACTGTATTGTCCATAGCACTCCGAAGACTAAACCCTTTTGGGATAACCACAGTAATAAACTGTGAATGGTATTTTATAAGTAAGTGTAGATATGTATGCCGTTCTTTTGAGGTAAGGTACTATGACATATGTAGCATAAACTGGTACTGCTGTTAAATGGGTCGATTATTAACTGAGCAGCTGTGTAAGGGGTAGCTAACTTTGAATGCACTAAACCACTGTTTCTTTGAAGACGGGGACTGAAGGTAGTTGCTGGGTACTTGTCTTTTTATGGGGGGTATGTGAAGAGGAAAATGCAGGTCAATGAAAACACATAATTTTTGTAGCATTTTAATGTTGGAGATTGGTACATATTCGATACGTTATTCACTATGGTTTTAATCCTTTTTTTTTTTTCGCCCAGTTTTTGCAATTTCCCCAACATAGTAAGCTGGAATTTCTAAAGCGGTAGCAGCCCTAGCACAGGGAGGGGAAACTGAGGGGAAAAAGCAGTCTCTTTCTGAAAACAGAGATATCCAAAACGTATTTCCTGACCTGGCAGGAACTATTGACTTTTTCTTTTCTGATGAGGCTCAGATTCCCAGGCCCGCAGGATGACATTGCTCTCCCCTCGAAATGGGAGGCGGCGCAGGAACAGCACCGAGCTCCTGCGAGACGCCCCAGCCCGTCCCGAGGAACCAGCCCGGCCGCCTACTGGGAGGTGGGTGGGAGGCAGAGATGGGGAGGATCTGGGTTTCAGCCAGTTCTCTGTGTTCTCGAAGTGCAAAGAGACAAAACAACAATGCTTCTGCCTTACGAAGTACCTTCAGAAGAAGCGAAGCATCAGCATGTTGGGGAAGACATTTCTTGCAAAGTGATGCATTCAGAGTTAGCTGCCTTTCTGAAACAAAAACAAAAAAAAAATACAAAAACTACTGTATGTTACTTTGAAAATGTGAATAGTATTTTTATAGCTTGTTAAAGACACAGCTAGTTGCATTTGTAAATAAGGATAATGTTGCTTTTATTTTCCTTGTGGACACCATTATTTGGAACATAATTGTCCTTAGGGTTGATTTGTATATAGGTAATTTGCTTGTGATTTAAGCTGCTCCTCCCCTTTTCTTTCTCTCCCTGCCCACCCTCTGGTTTTGGTTAGAAGTACCATTTTTGGCATTCTGTGTGATTCTGTGTTTTAGCACTATTGTGGTGTGTTCAGACTTTCTGCACTTGCTTACACAGTAGGGTATGCCAATTGTGTGTGGCGTAATGTTACTTTAACCTTTCGTTTCTCATATTTTAGCTATCGAGGATTATGCACTGTTAAAATACTTACTGACCTGGGTTAATATTAGGTACATATTTTAGCATAATTTCCCTTCTTTTCATGGTTTCTTGTTTTTTCTTTTTTCCTTCCCTCCCCTTTTGTCTTGTTTGGAGGCTGGGGAGAAACCTGTGGATCTTCTCTTTGTGTGGTTATATTTTCCCCCCTCGTGTGCGGTCCCGAGTTTCTCCTCATGGTCCTGGGGGTAGAGCTTTATCTGTTTGTTAAGGCAAATGTAGACTGCGACCCACCTTGCATCAACCCACGCTCATCCCAGCTGAACAATTTGAAAACTGTTCTGCCTTTTTGTTACATGAATCTGTCAGAAATATATTTTTAATTTAATATAAATGAAATTCAATAAAATATGAAACAAAGTCTCTGTGTATGTGTGACATTTCTTGCCAGGGGCTTGAGCGCTTCCAGCAACACGGACTCCCCGTGTCCCGGCCGAGTGAGTGGCCTCGGACCCTGCTCGGGGAAAGCCTTGCGCTGGGCACCTCGGCTGGGCTGGGGGGGCCACCCTGACCCGAATCTACCCACTCCCCGGCCCTGCAGTGCCCCTGGGGTCTGCTGGAAGATCGCCCTGCCCCACAACCCAAAGCCCCCTCCCTTTCTGCCCACCCCACCCCTACAGCCGCAGCTCCCCACACCCCGGGAAAGGCCATCGAGCCATTGGGCAGCCCCCTCGCGCCTTTGGGGATCTGCCCACGTCAGAGCATCCCACTGGCACACGGGTGTCAGTGTCACTGGTGGGCTCTCGGGGGAGGGAACACCACCCCGGGGGGGGTTGCTCCGGCTGTCCTGCAGCTGGGTGTCACCAGAAGAGTCAGCAAGGCTGAGCAGACCCCAAAGCCACGGCAGCCTGGGAGCACAGCTGACCTGAACCCCCAGTTCTGGCACCCCAGGGCTACCCTGCTCCCACAAGGCAGTGGTGCCCCCACACCAAAGGCACTGAAGTTAGCTCCTCCAGCAACACCCTTCTCTTCTGAACACTGATACCCCCACACCTCTCTGTGTGTGTTGTACCCCTCAACTTGCTATGTGGCAGGATTGTGCAATTCTGAGCTTTTATTCTTTTAACACAAAGGCCCATGAACGTGACCCTGTGCCCCCACTCACTCACCTGGTGACCGGCTGCAGCTCATTAACCCACGCTCACCCATGGCAGCCCTGGCCTGAGCCAGGTTATGAGTTACAGCTTCGTTGCTGGAGGGGAGAGTGGGGGGGGGTTGGTGCTGGTGGTGACATGTTTATTAAGACACAAAAGCTCAATGCCATAAATAGAATTTAAACAAAAGACTCGAGACCCCCCCAATACACAAGCACGCATCCTCCAGGCTGCACAAGCACTCGCACTCCCCACACTTGCATGCCTTGCACTAATGCCCCTGGCACCGTAGCCTGGCCAACCGTTACTCGGGCTTTGGCAGATGCACCTTGAAGTCCAGCTGCAAAATGTGTAGCTGCTGCCCCCCCCAAAGGGGCTGAATAAGCCCCTAGGTGCTACCACGCGCCCTCAGCCAAATGCCCACCATTGCCCTGTGGCCAGGTTAAATCCCGTGATCTGCCCACAGGCCCGTGCCCTCAGGACCGACAGGCTCCCGCCGGAGCATGTGCCCCTTCCCAGCATGGCAGTCACTTCAAAAGCCGTGGTTACCCATGGGGTCTGGCACACACCCTAAATCAAACTGCTCTCACTGCCCCCCCAATCTGCCTCTCTGGCTAACTGCATTACCAGGGCTCCAGAGAGCATTTTAAATTTAGCAAGAAACAGTAAAGGTCATTTGGCTCTTTGAGGTGCATTTTAAAATACTCCCGTCTCCCTGGATTGCAACTATTTGTTTCATGAATGACCTCAACATTTTATACCCAGTTGTCTGGAAAGGTCATTGCACAGATATATACAATTTTCCTAACAAACGGCCCTGCACCATGCTCGCTTGGAGCCTTGCTGTTAACTTTCCCGCCCCGTTTCAGGTAGCGCTATGAAGGCAGCCAGCGAGCGCCAGGAACACAAGCTGTTTGTAACAACAGCGCTGCATGCTGCAAAGCTGTTCGGGTTACATTATTAAGCATTCATGCCTTACCACTCTATATATTATAAACTACATTTTCCAAAGGGGTTGAAGCACTGGTCATTAGCAAAACTGAGCACCACGAGGCCCCTTCCACGCCTGGCCTGCACTCAGGGATAACACACACACACGCACCCCACCCCCCCACCCCCCCCGCAAAAAAGGCTGCAGCTAATTTAATACAGCGCAGGGGAAATGGTGTCTGATGCAGAGATTTGACATTTAAACTGAGTGACATGATCACAGTAGAACTTCAGCAATGCTTCAGAACAAAAAAAAAAATCCAGAGACAAGTGTCACTAAATACCTCTCTCTCCCTTCACGCCTTTCCCAAGCGGGTTTTACTTACCTGCCCAAAAAAAAAAAAAAGGAAAGATTAATCAACCAATTATTTTCCAGTGAACCAATATTAATTTAAAGCCCTCTGCTGCGCATTCAGAAAAGCTCAGCAAAGGCCATTGAATTCAGGTGTTAAAGCTGCTACTGAAAAACACAATTTAGCTCTAGCAACCAGTTTCATGCTGCACTAATGGTGATGAAATTCTCTGCAGCTCTATGTCACTCATGAACTAGATGGGCATGCACATAGGAAATTACTCAAACCTGAGGACTCACTTCTGAAAAAAGTAAAGTTGCTCTTGCAGTTAAAAAAAAAAAAAAATTGCCTACAGAGCTGATAGGGCCTAACTCACCAACGCCGGGCTTTACAAACTGGCCCACGACTGCCCAGCATTCCGCTTATTTGGCTTTGCAGTGGTAAAACCGGCCAGCTTGCACCACCAAAAGCTCATTTTGTCCCATGGCTACAACCCTGTGCACTGAGCGCAGGGGGAATGGTTGTTTCCCCCCCCCCCCCCCCCAAAAGCAAAATACACAGCCACTGCTGAAACTGTAATGCTGCTGTTAAGGCCTGGGACCTTCCAGGCAGGAGAGGCTGTTTTACCAGTTTCAGTAATACTGGCTCAGCCCCAAAAGTCAAACAAATTGCTTTAAAGCTTGCACTCAGTTGGCAAACCATACTACGATTGTAAAGCTACTAAAGAGGCCCAATGAACATCCCAGTTAAAACAAACTCCCCTCATGCATTAAAGACTGTATCAAGTAAAAATCATCAGCAGATAAAAAAAAAAAAACCCACAGCTCAGCTCCACTGATGTGGCTGTGGCTATTGCTAAGGCGCAGTAGCTGAATGTGTTTCCTACATCAGATCTCAAACTGGGCCAGCAAATATTTTGGAAATTGCTGCTAGAAGCTAGAAAAAGTCAAAACAGAAAGGTAAAGCCCAGCAAATGAGCTTCCCTTTGGGTCTTTTAATCTACCTATAATACATTACTCAATTTCCCTGCCAGGATTACAAAGCGCTCATCACACCGGCGGGCACAGGCTGTGCAAAGCACTCACACCAACTGCATGAGGAGCTCAGCCCAGAAACACCGCAGCGCTCAAGCTTTTGACCATCCTGGGACTAGCCTGCGTGGGGATGAGTGAAAAAAAGGGACTGGACAGGTGCAATTGTACGAGAGAGCTGGGAACAGTGCTGCCAGCGGGAGTGGGTGGGGATCTTACCTGAAAAGGTGGATTTGTTTCGTGAGCCCTTTGCATTGGCAAGTCCTCTCACTGCACAGAAAGGCTGAGCCTGAAACATCCTCCCGAGACATTTTAAGACCACTTCACTAAACGTTTGCCAGCTGAAAAGCTGGGAGCATTTTGGCTTACGTCAACTGAAACATTTGCTTGATCCTTTTGAAAATTGGGGGGGGGGGCGGGTAGGGAGGCGTTTTTTGTTTGGTTTGGGTCTGCAGGGCAGGTTGTTTGGTTTTCGTTTGGTTTTTTTTTTTAAGCATCCTACACAGATCCCCCAGGCAGGTTCCTGGGGACATGCTGGAGTGTTGGTGCAGCCCTAGCGGGTTCCCTGCTCCCTCCGACCTGCCCTGAGGGGGCAGTCGTCTCCTGCGGTCATGGCTTGTTCCTTCCCAGGGCAAAAGTGATTTTGAAGGTTGGCCAGAAAGGAGGCAAAAACATCAAAGAGCTCAGGCCTTCGTTCCTCACTCACCTGGGCTGTTTCTGAGCCCTCTCCAGCCTCTGAGAGATGATACTGCTGGAAACAGGCAGCTGGGTGAAGTCCTCCGGCATGCCCACAGCCCAACTCAGGGAGCTGGCACGAACCTTTACATGTCACTATTTAAAAAGAAAAAAAAAATTATACTTAGAAAACTGTTTCCATGCTGTCTGCAACCCTCCATTCAAACTCATCTTCTCCCTTTTACTTTTGCGAGGCGGTAGCACACACCAGAGGAGGGCATTGCTGGGTGTAACCTCGACCACTGAAGCCCTGCTGAAGTCCTTGTTCAAGGGGACGGCCGGCACCTCCAAAAGGGATACCCGCTCTGTGGCCCCAACCTGTCATGCCTGCTCACCTCTCCAGAAGGAACGGCTGACGAACAGCCAATGCAAATGCAAAAGCCTCCCTTCCTTACCAGAAAAAAACACCTGTAAAAGTGGGTGTTTCTGCTGCCACACCCCCTCACAGCTGCCAATGCTGGAGACCAGCAGAGTGGCTGCAGAAGCACTGGGGCAGCAGACTGAGACACAGATAGCAGGAGCAGTCTGCAGAAGTCCAAGAGGTGTCAAGTGCCTGTTAATCATGACCTTTAACACAGGCCTACTTTTTTCCAAATATATGCAAAAAGAAGTTAAAAAATAAAAAAAACCAACCACCAAGTCAAGATGTGTAGCAGGCTGGTCTTAGCAATGCCCAGCTGCTGTCCTCTCTCTCTCTGCTGCACTCTACTCTCCTGTCATGGACCAGCAGTGAAAGGACCATCAGTTAAACCCTCCGAGTTTAACATGGCCTTTGAGCCCCCAGCCCTTCACATCACCCTCTCCACCGTGCTGAATCAGGGCCACGACACTGAGAGACAACATTTGGGAAGCAGAAAGTGATGGTTTCATTTTGCATAAATGGTATAAACCGTTTCTGGCAAGGCTGTGTTTGTCCCTGTGATAAATCCTTCCCCCTACCCCCTGCTTTTTTCCCACCAAGAAAAGCCTTTACTATTATTATGCAAAGAAAATCTGTATGAATTGCTTCCTGCAAAGCACTGGCAAGTCAACAAGACTGTAGCAACAAGGGAACGAGTCATGGTTTCCTTTCAGCCATCCCCACAGTAATCTGCTTTTGTCCCTGTCATACAGGGTGCGTGTTGCTGTGCCCCATGCGAGGGCCCTGTTGCAGAGCTGAACAGAGGAATTACAACAAAGGAAACCTTTTGTTCCCACAGAATAGAAATGGTCCTGATTTTTCAGACCTTTGTACCAAAGTGTGCTCCTGGCAAGGCAGGGACCAGGACTGGGGAGGGGATGGGAACAGGGGAGGGCAGGAGGGATGAAGAAATGACTGTACTGCATGAAAAGCAAACTGATCTCTCTCGTGACCTGCTGCTTTGGCACCTGTGTCTTTCTCTGTTTCTCTGCCCCTCTCCCTCTGACCTTGCTGATCCGGTTGGGGCTGAGACTCCCAGGACTCCCCAGGACTCTCCCTGCTTTCCTCAGCAGCTGAACCATGACTGAAGGCATCGCATGCTGCAGCACAGCACAGGGAAGGCAACCTGGAAAGCAAACACAGACACAGCTCCAGCAAAATCCTGCTTGCCGGCAATGGGCCCCAGCTACTCAAACACCACATCAGTCAGCAGCGAGCGGTGCTGTGCACTGTCGGCTCTGAGGAGCACAAAGCAGCACCTGGGGATGGAAACGACCTGCCCTTTGCTCCTCCTTTGCTCTGTACGGGAGCAGCTTCCCACAGATGAGTTGTTTCCTTCTTCTATTACTTTCTAACAAAGAAGATGGCAGGTTTGGGCTCCCCCGTTGATAACTGCACTGAATGCCACCTCCGTGCTTTATGTTCTGGCATCCCCAAATCCTGCCAAACCAAGGAAAACAAACTATAGTTAACAAATATGAACTTAATATGACTTAACACTGAATAGCGACATCAGTCTTATCCAAAGGCCACCCCACCTGCACCATTGTCTACAAATGTGCTGCCCCAACAGTCTGGAGAAACCCAGCAGAACCCCCCAGCCTGTCTCTGTCAGGGTGCTTCCTCTCTGCTGCAAGTTTGCAGGAAGATAAGTCTGCACTTTCTAAGATGCGCTGAGCACGCGACAGCCACCCAGCAGCAGAGTAATTCACTGAGCTGAACAAGGCGTTTCGGGAAGGCCTGAGCAAACCAACGCACACATGTACACACACGAGAGAGCAGGGCAGCAGGAAAGGAGAAATTGTTCAAGAAGTATTTTCTTGCCTCAATCTGCTGATTTGTTAAAGTGAGAGTGTTTAATGGGGCGATGATGTCTTCCAACCAGGAACCAGGAGTTGTGGCAGGAATGGGGCACCACAAAGCCTCCCAGGACCCCAGCAGAGGTGATATTAGCCAAACTGAGACGTGAAATGTTTGCGTATCTGGGGCAGACAGATTGCATGTCCTGCCATTAGATATATTGTCTTGGCCAGAAGAGAGAGATGAGGTAAGAACTTTCTTTCTCTACTGTTTTATCTGCTCTGTGCAGGATTGCCAGATTATGCAGAAATACCGAGCAGCAGACAGAGAAATGTTTGCATTGCATTTGCATTGTTTACAAAGAAGAGTAAAACATGCTCATTTTGATTGAATGTATTTATAACCGTGAGGGAGAAAATGATCATGCATGGAAGGTAAGAGTAACAACTGAGTAATTTTCCAGTGCTGGTCCACAGCACAGTTGCCACGGCCTGAGCTGGCCCCCAAGTCCTCAAGGGCAGCAGAACTATGAGCTAACCCTGGCAAGCCCTGGCTTGCCCACACCAACGCACCCACATTTGCTCCCTGACTTCAGGGAATAGGGCGCAAGTGCAGGCAGACACATCGATATGTCACACCAAACGGTACGTGGACAGATGCATTAAGGCAGCTTCAGTGAGTGCAAAGCTGTGCGTACCGGTGAGGCCAGGAGTGATGGATCATTTTGGCTGGAGGAGACCTCAGGCGTCCTGCTGAGCACTGCCACTCTTCTCCCCACAGCCCTGTGATCTCCAGCTATTTTTAGCCCAGTGGTGTTTCTGTACTGATGCCGGTGGAGTCCTCCAGCACTTGCAGCTGTGTGACAAGGAAAAATAATTCAGTCTCAGTAACTTTACTGTTCCTGCATCATAAAAGGCTGTTTTCTTTGGTTCTGTAAGCCATAACCAGGGGCAAAGGAACCGAAATCTGTGAGCAAGGAGTTTCGTTCTTCTGATGGGCTTTGCAGTCAGACAAATTTGCAAAAAAGTTTGCAGGTGACATAGTTGTGCATTTGCAATGTAAATCGATATAGGCAGCTATTTGTGTTGCAGCGCAGAGGCTGAAACACCTGAGGCTGTGAAGCTGCAATACCCCAGGCGCTGCAGAGGTCTGCCTCTACCCACTTCATCTCGATCAGCGTGGCAACGCCAACAGCAAGTTTTCACCTCTTGAATCATGGTGATATGCACCAGTTTGTTCTCAGCAAAATCTTGGTGCTCCAAGTCACCTGTACCCACACAGCAGCTTGGCCTTTACCTGTCCATTGCCTCCCTGCCTGGCATGGCTGTGGGAGGAGCGTTAGGCAGCCATCCCTTAGCACTGCAGGCGGGATAGAGAGGTCCAAGAGCATTTGCACGGCGCTGCCACAGTGATGCATGGGGAGACATCCCTCCCCGTGGGGGGATGCTGGTGCATGAGCTGTGTCCGGGGACGGGGCTGTGGCACGAGCCTCGTACCCCAGCCCTGCGGCCAGCCTCTCTGGGCACAGCAGGGCTCAGCAGGCTTTGCTAGGCTTCGCTGGGAGCACTCGGATCTGATCCCCGGGTCTGGGATCTCCTGCGCAATTTAATATTTTCTTCTCACTGCACCTGTTATCCCATCACCCATGTCTAAGGAGACTGCATTCACGTGGGCAGAAAGGATCTCAAAGCATCCAACCACCAAACGCAGGAGAGAGGATGGAGAAATTACTTTCCTAATTGACTCAACTGATTGTATTTTGTATTTCATTGGAATCCATGGATTGTTCTGGGTCTCTGTTGGTAAATGGGGTAAAACCCCATCAAACTTTAATAGTGTGGAAGAACTTTACAAGGTGTTTCTCTGAGACTGCAATAGTTAAAATAAGTTAGACTCCAAATTTAACAGGGCTCAGAATAGCGAACTATTCAGAGGTGGGTACCTTTGTGCAGGGAAGCAGCTTCATTTCAGTCAAATATAGCGGAGAAACAATGGAGCATGTTTCCTGTCACATTAGAAATATTCTACGGCTCTTAATAAAGACAAAAAGAGGAGGAGTAGGTGAATATTTTAGAAACTATTGTTCGAATATCATAGTTTCAAATGATATCTGCAGTAACTTGGGACTAATTTTGAGGAGTAACATCCATAACACAACAGATGGGCTATGTCTCCTGCTGCTCCTTGCAACTTGGACAGCAGAGGGAAAATTTGGAGGCCTTGGATGGTACAATGGGCTTAGCCATCCCAGGCTTCAGTGCCTTTCTGAATAACGGAGTTAATGTGCTTTCGACCTCATCAGCAGAGTAAGGACCAGAGGGACTTTGGATTAAAATCACGAGGCAGGGAAAAGATGTGAGGAGATGCCTTGCCTAGGCTTCCCTGGCAAGCCAGTGCCAGAGCCGCCAAGTAAATCCCAACCTCCCGATTCCCAGGCCAGGGTCCCTGCCGAGCAGGTGAGCGGCCTGTACGGCAGCACAACGTGCCACTGCAGCCCTGGGGCTTTGCTTGCTGCCCGTGCAGGAGAGGGGGAGGCAGAGGAACGTCACTCATGTCCTACAACCCTCATCAACCCAGCACAGATCGCTTCAACTTATGGAAGCCGGTGATGGCATTAATATTCAAAGATCTGCCAGGAGAACGCAAAAGGGTGAGAAATGGGTTTTCTACACTGCTAAGAAGGTATTCCAGCATAAAGGAGAAGAAACAAAGCAACATTCAGACCTCTTCACATAACATCCTATTGTGCTTACATTCCCTGTTGTCAGACCTGATAGCTGGGTGAGAACAGATGTGAGATAGCCCTGAATTTCATTATTTTTTAACTCATTCAACAGTGGAGATACCTTGTTGGTTTTCACATCATTTTGTCAAAATCTGCCTGCCGTGCCATGTGCCTTGGCAAACCTGCAGCGAGACCTCAGAAGACCGCATTGGGATGACAGAGAGCAAACCCAGCCATCACCATGCCCCAGGCTGCCTCAGCAGGAGAAATTTGCCTGTCTTGTCCCCACGCAGCCTGCCCCAGCCCTAACCGCTGCCCTTGGCAGGAGCAGCCCTCATAGCCCTTTGGGCAGGTTTCCCGCCCTGCCCCCATGAAGCTGCTCTCGCTGGCATGCTTGAAACCCTTGGCACATGCTGGTTTTCTCTCCTGGGAAGCTCCCCAGTGAACCAACCCAAAGACTGGAGTAGGAACAAGCCTGAACAGGCGAAGGGTCGCACTGAATCAAGTCAGTGGCTGCGACAGCTCTTGGTTCGCAATTGCCCAGGGCATGTTGTCTTTCCCACCTGCAGAGCCTCCCTACTCTTGTGCTGTTAAGAGAGGGCTTAGAGCTCATTGGGGCACCCCAGCAGGGTTTTGTTGCATCCTAGGTTTTGGAGAAAGCAGGGAGGTGCTAATACCAGTCCTGCTGAACCAGATGTAGAGACAGGAGACGGTTACTGCCACAGCCCCTTTGCAAGTCCAGCTGAAGACTGGAGGATTGCTCTCTTGTGGAAAAGAAATCATTTGTTCTTCCTCTATACCACTAATAACAACAGAAACTTTAGATTTGTTCTTACCTTCCTCTGGGTGTAGACAGCCATCTGAAACCACCCAAGCACGCAGCTCTTCTTGTGGTTGTCACTGGCGCAAGCTTCACCGTGTCTGCAAAACACATCATTGTAAACTCATTTCCTCCCGTGCCTCATTTGTGGCAGGAGGCTGGGACTGCCGCTAAGGACTAACACAGGGGCCTCTGAGGACGCTGCCAATCCAGCACAGCTAGAGGCTTTTCTTCAAATACCAAGAAATGCATTTTTCAAGACCAGTGGTGTATGGGACATTACCCCAAACGAGAATTTCTGCAAGGTACAGTGCCTCGCACATTGGAGGACCTCCAGGCTGAGCTGGAATAAAATCTCTCTCTCCACAGCTGAAAAGCACAAGTGCTTGGACTCGCTCGGCGACAGCAGAGGTCACTGTGGTCACCCGGGGAGGAAGAGGAATGACTGTGCGGGGTTCCTGGCCATCCCTCTGCCCCGACGTACCATCCAGCTCACAGAGACTGCAGCAAATTCATCCTCACTTTGAGAGGGCTTTTATATCTGGAGGGAAGAGGCTGAACAAAACCTGCCTGCAAATGCCACATGCCAGTTGGAGGAAGGGATAAGGCAGGCAGGGATCAGCAGTCCCATAAGGCTGAATTGCCCTGAATCAGCAGCACTGGGTTGCAGGTGCTGGGCTGCCCCCATCTTCCCTTGGTCCATGCTGCGGGCACAATTGCTCCTCCCGAAGCGCTGTGCTCACTGCTACGCTCCTGATCCTTACCCCTAGCCATGCCCCCGTCCTTTTCCTGCTGCAGGGAGACAACAGCCTCTGTACAGCTGAGCAACACTGGTTTCCACCACAGCCCACCTTGTACAGGCAGGAGCCAGCACTATATCTTTCCCCAAAACCCCTTTGCAACACGGCGTCCATGCAGTCTGCGGTGTGCCTGCTCAGCCCACGTGACTGCGTATTAGCAGACGTCAACCCTGTATATCATACACGCCGCGCAGCGTATGCGGGGTTATTGCTGAGTGTTCAGCAGGGTGATCACACGGACAGGATATTTCCTGACACTGTGGGCAGGTGCCTTTTTATTAAAAGCCGAACTTTGTAAATTTAGCTGTAAGTTTCCTCACTTCCTTCTGGAAATGAAGAAAATAGACACATTTAGGATACCTGACATAAAACTAGAAGCTTTCTGGTCAGACAAGGGCACTGACAGTTCAGTCAGAAGAGGAGAGAGCAAGAGGAAACGAAGTTGTCCAGAAAGATTTTGTGCCCCCTTGCTATGCTTGTGTGGTTCCACTGTGCCCATATGGGTCCCTCGATCAACAGCTACTTTTCCTTTGAAGTAAATCCAGAATCACCCTGGCAGGACACTTCCCCACCATGAGGTCAACAACATTTTCTGACATTTATGTCAGAAAAAAGAGGAGGAGTCTATTTTCCTCTGTGCCCCACACTACCCAGCCTGAAAAAGAGAGAGAGATGACTTTTCAACTTAATTAATAACGCAAAACCTGATGAAGGGGCAGGTTGCGCAGAATCCAGAAAAAGAGAGATTGCAGAGCGTCGAATATGCTGATAACACACTACTTGCAAAACAAGCTTCTGCTATTCCCCTCTTGACACAGCGTCTGTTGCCTACCAGGGCAATCATATCCAAGTGTAATTGTCTAACAATTGTTCCGCACTGAGAAAATAGTTCTGATTACAGACATTAACACGTTTAGGCATTAAGCTTCCTCACTGTAATTACCCTTGAGCTTAGTCTCACAAATGAATTAATGTGCTGATCGCTTGGACTAATAGAACTAGCAAAAGGGTGATGAATTGCTTCCAAATCAGATAAAATCAACCATGACATCATTTAATTAATTTCAGGGTTAGGGGGGAGGAGAAAGGGGGTCAGCATGATGCTGAAAAGAAATGTATCTCTCCCTTAGTGATATCTTTGGAGACAGAAATATGCAAACAGGGGAGGATGGGGCTGGGGAAAGGGAAGACGCACACCAGGTGAGAAGGGGGTTGATGGAGATGGGGCTGTATAATTTCTGTGCGTGAGCCTGCAGCCCCGGGTGGCTGCGGCTGCATGACCGATTCGGTCCAGCTGACATAGGTGCAATGGCTGGATTTCTTCTGGGTATGAACAGATGCACTGCCCACCTTGCTCTGATTTTGAGTCGTCCTCCGAGCGCCGGGCCCCATGCGTAATCCCTGCTCCTCCCCCAAGCAGAGAGCCCACCCCCAGCCTTCCCCAGGGTCAGAGTTCCTCTGTGCGAGCTGAGTGCTTGAGGGTGGCGTTGCCAAAAGCCCTCTCCTTTGTCATGTTTCCTGGCAGGGATCATTTGCTGGGCTGTCAGCACAACGCTCCAGTCAGCCAAGAGCTGGGCTTGCCATTGCTACCGTGAGCAGGTACACTGTTACCCTCCTTGACTTCTCCTCCCCTGTGAAGGGCTTCCCAATCACCTTTTTTTTTTTCCAAAAGGAACAAAAGGGGTTGATGGAAAGGATGTGGCAGGGCTCTGGACTACTGCTGTTAAGTACAGACTCCCTCAAATTAAAGTTTCCTCTCGGATGGCTGCCCACCTGTAAAGCAAAATGGCATCGTACAAGGAGCTTGTACCTGATGGGGTTACACGTGGAGCTTTCTCCTTGCAGCCCAGCAGATAACGATCCATCACCAATTTCAGATTTTGCATCACACGGATATCCTACACAAAGAGCCACCAAGAGAGACGGTCTTATATATCAAATGTCTCCATTACAGCTTACATCTAGAACTGGCTTCTGCAATCTGAAAGCAGACTAGCTTTTTACGTACACATATGGGGATACACACTTTACAAAGACAGTCCTAGCCTTACACCAGTTTAAACATATGTTAGCAGCACACACCCACGGACATATACATGTACATAGACACATATTTGCTGCCTGTAAATAAACAGGCGCTCATCTCTCCTAAGTGTACATACCTGTATAAGCATATGTAACACAAAATGCACGTGAATGGATGCGTACAAAGAATATTATAACAGTGCACAGCCAAAATGTATAACCATATGCCTGATCTCATGTCATTGAAATGACAAGTTTTGTCACTGCTGATTTCAGCAGGAGCTGCACAGGGCCCACAATATTTTGCTGCATGTTTTGATCTATATTTTATTTAGCTGAATTTTGGAGCAGTGGAGGGAAGGAGGTGATGAGACCTGTGAAAGCTAAATTTGAAGATATGAAGCTTTTCATTCTCAAAAGCGTGGAGTCAGCATGCTTTATCGTAGAGCCTGGCTGCCCCTTTCATAGCAAAGGCGGGGGAAACAGGAACCCAGTCCCCCTCTGTCGCTGCGAATGATAACTCTGGAGTATCCCTGCGACAAGACTGTTTCTTGGGCTTTGCTAGAGACCACAGGTCCAGCAGCCCAATATCAACACCCTTTGGCAGCATTCGTCATCGCCTTGGATATTTTAATTCATCCAGTTGCCCTGGGGACAGTGCAGCTTATGACTCCATTTGTTAGATGCAGCCTTACAATAAATCCGGTTAGCGGAGCAGAGAGTGCAGGTGACAGTCACTGTGATATAAAGCAGATTCCTTATTCCCGGAACCTGATCTTGCAAGGCATCAGGCATCTCCTGAGATGCCAATAGCTCTATTTGCTCTATTCTATACATGACAACCAGCAAACAACAGTAAAGAGCACCAGCAGCTAGGCACTAACTTTCACACATGTAACAAGTTTGAAGGTCCTGAATTTCCTTTCCTAGTGGTGATCTAGCCATATCACTGCGGTCTCACCACTGGCACCTTCACGGGCAGTCAGAGGAGAAGCCGGTCCTGGAGAAGACCCAACTGTCCCTGCCTCATCCATCGAGCTTATCACAGAGGGGGTGGTTCTGCCCTGACAGCTCTGGCTGTGCCGGGCCGCGAGTCTTACTCTGCTCTGCTTTACTCCGAGGTACGAGTAGCCGATCACGCTTGTCTTTCTTCGATGCTAATGAACACACGGTGAACATGCTAGGGCCCAGTTTCTTTTAAAAACAAAACCAAACAAATACTAGATCCAAATGGTGCCAGATGTTCAAATAATTGGCACTATCATCTTTTGGAAATCTGGCCATGTGTTGCTGGAGATCCAGCTCTGCACTTGGTGGGCAAGCCAGCTTTAGGGCTGCAGAGAGCTGGAAGGGGAAGCAACAAAGTGGTCTGGTGGTCAAGGACTGATTTTTAAGGGTAACTACACTTCCAGCACAACCCTCCTGTCAGCCACATCCTGAAGGTCAGGTGGGATGAACTTAGAACTCGGTCACAGAGGGATTTATGCATCTGAGCACCATAGGGGATCTGGGGCTTTTTCTGTACTTCAGGTCTCCAGGTATAAAGAAGTAGGAATAAAATAATTTCCTCATCTCCGAGGGATGCTCTGTGTGGAAAGGTTTATGAAATGCTCACAAACTGTGCTATGGCGAGGGTGCTCTCATAAGCATCTTGCAGGGGCTTCTTGGCAGCATGAGAATGTCATGGTACTCTGTAAGTGCAAGAGAGGGATTTGCTTTTACAGTATGACATTTACCAAACAATTAAGGTGAAGAGCAATGTGCTATAATCACTTTTAGTATTAAACACACACAATAAAAATAAATGTTTAAAAGGCACAGGGGTTTTTATGAGTATAGGACATGTTGCTTTGCACATTATTGTAAGAATCCTTGCTGCTACTGATGATAAGCTTCAATTCAAACTGTGTAATTATTACCAGGGACTTTCTTTTTCTCCCATTATGAATTAACTGCACCTAAGAGATCCAGAAATGAAAGGATCTGAGCTTTTGTAACTTAACAGTTGTTTGGAGGATTTGCTGTGTGAGTTTCTTATTTTACTTCTGTCATAATTTAGCATAGTCTGAGGGATTAAAACAGATAAATAAAAACACACTATGCACTTATTGCCCAGTGTCTTAGAAATCTGCATTAAACTTAAGAGCTACAAGGAGAGAGAGGAAATCATATTATGCTTCACATATTTTTTTCTGTTTCCACAGGACTCCTTCAATCACTTCCCAGCCTGTATGTAAGGTTTTGGAGGCAGCCTTCTCTGACCTCCACTGTCATCCTCCAGCCCACAAATACCAAACGGGAGGCACCACAGAAGGTGCCATGGGAGCAAAACCAGCCAGTCCCTTGCTGCAGGGGCACTCCCTTCTGTACCCAGAGGGTGTTATTTTATTCATGTTATTTTTTTAACTCACCCCAAAGCCCACAAGATTGCAGATGGGGTGTTTGTTTTACTTCCTTGTTTCAGGAATATAAAACCAAAATGGACAGTGACCTTTGAGGCCCTGGTCCTGACCCCAAGCCAAAACACCACCTAGTCTCCTATTGAAACTAGCTCCCCAAGACAAAACCTATTGGAAACACAGGCTTTGGCACCACCACCACCAAATGCAATAGCTGCAGTGGGTGAGGTGCTAGACCTACCATGAAAGAAATATGTGTCTTGGACCTAGTCTTTGGCTCAAATCATATGGGAAGGTGGTAATTTGGATTGCTAGTTAATCTAGAGCTGGAGTCATGTCCTAATCCAGCTCTAGACACAGGGATTATGTGCAAGCCCTGCCTTAGTAAGTCTAGGACGAAATACCCCCAAAACACAAGAAAGCCCTCAGGGCTGGAGCCACGCTGAATGCAAGGTCCTATCCTTGCAAACCTTACACCCAGTGTTTGCATTTTTGCATGCAGGATGTTAATATTCATGTATTTGTATGCTACCAGCCTTGGGAGCAAGCAAATGTCCTCTAACTGCAATTTCAGCCTGGTCAAGGTAACTGACCTTTTTCATTAAGTGCTTCCAAATTTCCAATCTATCCACGAATGTGAAAAATCTGTGCTAATTACAGGCCTGTCGGGAGGCCAAAAGTGCAGAGGGGAGATAAGGAGGTTTCTGAGCGTTATTTAAAGGCACAGCATCAACATCAACGGGGTTTTTGACTTGCACTAACACAGTGTCCTGGTCTCTGTTATTCAGGTAGGGTTATTGAAAAACAGAGCAGAAATTTGGGAGGGCTTGAGGTATTGGGACCTGCCATTGTCTCAGATGGCCGAGGTGAAGCTCCTTGGCCATGCTCAGCAGTGGAGGAGCCACCCTCTCCGTGGCTCCCTCTGATTTTTGTCCCCATCCATTCTGTGTGCTGAACATCTGGTACCCTCCTGTACAGTGTAATAACATCCCAAACTACGTGTGCACAACACTTAAAAACAGTGCTTAAAACATAATGGCTTATTAATACAACACATACCATTTGAGAAGTGATACGAGCTCTTTCCCTTTTATAACCTTTTTAATAAAACACATTTTGAAACTCACTGACCTTTTTTCTTTCCTTTTTTTTTTTTAAGTTCCCTGGCATTATGTAGAAAAACCCCATCAGTGTGAAGTGGATTATAATGCAGTTTATTACCACTAACAAGGGAATGGCCCATAACTCTAAAGAGACAAAGCCTCAAGTGAGCTATGAAGGTCATTTTCTTGCATCCAGTAAGAAAAATGTAATACTGACTGTGTCATGCTTCCCATTTCAGAGACAATGTGGGCTGCTTTCAGTTTCATTGTAATAAATAGTAAAAATGAAGGTTTTTTCTTTCAGATGGAATTTCACACAGTCCATCTTCCCCACTTCGGAGGGAATAAAGGTGAATATCTGTCTGGGTTTTCCAGCATTATTTATACTCCTCTGGATTTGATGGTTGGTTTGTTCATGAACCTTTAGGAGACACAAAACCCCGGCTGCATACCCAGCCACTGCTTCTCCCTGCTGGGAATACTCAAACATGTCAGTGGGTAAAGGCTCAAACAGCAAACTCACAGACTTGATCATTACCAGGGTTACCTCCAGAGCTCTCCAATCACATATTGTTTCAGTTTTGGGAAATCAGGCTTTCCCATGATCCCCCATCCTTGCTTCATGCAGCCATGGGCCTTACAGCAATTTTAAAAGATGGCAGCGCTGCGCTAAAGCCAATGTGGCATCAACAGGTCACTGGAGGGATCAGGGTGTAGACCATATACCGGACAAACGTACAAGACTGAAGAAGACAGTTTAAGCCTTAGGTCATGAATGAAAATAAACATCAGTCTCCTTTTCCAGCCGTTACTATACCAGAGGCAGGCCAGAGCCCTGCCATACCAAACACTGGGGAAAAACCACTAATGCTGCTCTCTGAAAATGTAGCTTTTCTTTTTGTCCCTGGAATGAACACATTTGTGCACTGCTGCAGCTCTTGGGTCAGAGATAACTGGGGTATAACTGGGATGAGATACGTTTTTCCATATCCCCATTCCCTGGTCCACCTCTCTGCAATCCCCAGACAGCCCTGGGGAGGTGAGACAGGTTGCACCTTCCTCTGCCTCCTCTGTCTCAGTCCTGAGAGTTTGTTATTGTGGCCTTGCTAAATGGCTCAGGTTTTGTGCTCTACAACCGTAGTAATTTGCAACATTTTCCCTGATATCAAAAGAAATATCTTCCTTGGGTGAGAAAAGTAAAACCTAGTGTTTTCCCTTACATCACCATCTTCCCTTCCAGTTGCAAATGGTGTCATATAAAATGATGTCAGAAAGTGCTGTGGCATTATGGGTAGCTACTCTTTGTTTTCAAAATTATGACAATGAAACACTGTTGATTAAGAAGCTCCTGGTCTCCTTATTTGGAGTAGGAAGAGAAGGGGCACATAAAATCATTGGTGGCCATGTTAGGCTTGAAAGAGAAAAGCACACAGCAACCAAAAAATGCTGAAACGCAGGCCAGGTCCAAAAGGGAGAGCAGGCTGACCGTGAACGAGCAAGCAAGCAGTGAGCTCTGCCTGCACGCACAAGGGAGCCTGCATGGGAATCGGCACTGAACATACTGCATATTCACAGCTAAATAACTCTCCTAGGCTCTGATCTTGCTGCTAATGCACCAGGAAATAAGTACCCTTTTGAGGTACATAGCTAGTAAATTGTCTTAACCCTACTTAAGTCAACAGAGGGATGCTGATGCTGATAGGTAAAGGATTTGACCCTATCTGTTTGCTTTGGATATTATCCAAATACCTGAACATCAATTTCTTATCACTAACTAGTTCATCACTAACTGATGAACATTTAGCAGCTTTGCCAAACACTGCAATTTGTCTTTCCTACTTGAAGTGTCAAAATGTCACCTTAGCAATGCATAAACAACAAAACTCAGGGAGCGTCTTCAATACTGATATTTAATGATGCAAAGAAAATGCTGGATTTTGTGAACCCCAGTCCTGAATTTTGATGCCATCCTTCAAGACAGGTTTGACACGTACTCCCATCCAACATTCCATTCAACAAGTTGTTCAACAATAACTTGTTTTTTATCCTCAAGGGAGAGGGAAGAGATGAACCACACTGTCCAGTCCAAGCCAAGAAATACATTTTAGAAGCACCAGCCCGTGTATCACAGTAATCATGGCCAGCACTAGAAGGCACAGAGGTGTGTGCTAGGGCTAACATCATCACCATCTTCATTAATGTAAACAGACCTGAAGAAGCTAGAACAGAAGCTGCTGTGGATCAGCATTTCTGTGCCTTCCCAGAAGACCTGAACCAGTGAATCTGGGTTTAAGCAAATTCTTCTTGTGCAAGGGCTGGCAAGAGGCAAGACGCAGCTCCAGCCTCCGAATGACACCCTCAGCGTGTCCCAGCTCGCCAGCCCAGAGCCACACAACAGTGTTATTTGGCTGAGTGCATCTGAGGAGAATAATGCTGCCAGCGGTGCTAACTATCCGGAGGCTTGGACAAAAGCTAGTCCCACTGAAGGCAGCAGCAGTACTCCCACAGACATGCCGGGGCCAGGACTGAGCTCAAGAAATGCACGCAGTAGAAAGCTCTGCCAAATCCAAAGCTTTGGCCATTCTTTCCTTGTTGGGCCATATCCCTTGCCCATGCCGTGCTGAGCCCAGGCTGGCCTGAAGAGCAACAAGAGGAAATGCTCGAGAAACTGCTTTAGTTTTTTAAATAACAAGCAACACTGCCACTGAGTGAAAAACGATGATTGTGTTCCTGGTGTATGTAGACCCTCTCTCCTTTCAAAAAAACACTACGTCTTCCTAGGCATTCTCCAGCTTTCACTGCTCTGTGCCAATCCAGGCTGGGATCTAGTTTTGCAGCAATTTAATACAGAAAAAAATGCATTTTTTTTTCCATAAAATGTTGCTAATTATGGGTCCTAACCTGCCACCACTCTGAGACAGACACAGTACAAAATAAACCCACTAACACAAACTTTCTTGACTTGCCAAAGGTATATATTTCATATGCTTACTTTTATATGCTGATATATAGGGGTTTTTTATACTTATTTTATACCTACACCTCTATCTGCCCGAAGTATTGATCCGGTACTGAAAATCTGTTCTCTTTCTCTCAGTTCTCCTTCTTCCTTAGTCAGGAACTGAACCGATGGCCTTTGGGGATAACAGGGACATTTCAGCTACAAATTTGAAGGGAAAAGGCAACAGTTATTATCCCTGCTTCACACACAGCTAGCCCTACGAATGCTCCCTGGCTGACTGGTTCATCCCCTTGGTGCTTTTCATTTTAATTCCTTTAAATTACTGCTAAGCAACCCTGTAAATTGTCTGATGCCAAGTTCCTCCTTTTTCTCCTAGGGAAGTCAGCAGGAGTTTCACTGGTATGGTTCTCAAAAGAGCAGAATTGGGACTATCACGCTAAGCACTGAAATTGGTGCTCCTCGGTTCATGACAGGTTGTTGGCACGTTCCCTTAGTGCAAAAGAAGAAGCCAAACAAATCCAGAGAGTATCTGTATTTGCATTTCTGTACACCTATCCTGTTTGCAGAGTAAAGAGCAATTAAGCTTCGTCATCGCCCTTTCCGACTGACCGCCCTTTGATTTCCACAGATTAAATGCGAGCTGCACATCCTGGAGGAGCGGGGAATCCTTCTCCCCTTGCTGGCCCTGCGGCGGCCCAGTTCCTGACACCAACCTGGCCAGGGTGCGATGCCAGCTCCGTAGCCTCCCGTAGGTCACTGGAGCAGCACCCTGGGATCCTGCACCAGCTTCCAAAGGTGTGGGGACACAGCGACTTCAGGTCTGTATGGCACAGGACGAGGTGACTGTGCAGAGCAAGCCAGAGCACAGGCTCTCAAGGCTTGGCCTTCAGTAATACCGCACTTCCCTGAAGACTTTGCCTAACATCTCCACAGCCATCTAATATTCATTTTATGCAAAATTGTAATTTTTTTTTAATCGTATCTCTTTGGAAGTTTTGCAGCCATGTGGGATTCTGCACCCAAATACAGACTTTACTGTGTCATCAAGGGAAATGTCTCTCATGCAAACAGCAAAAGAGAACTAGTGTTTAACATCACAGTAGGAAAGCAAACACCAAAACATCCAGAAAATACCCATGTGGGTGCAGACAGCATGCAAATGTGGATGGGAGCAGGTACAGAGAGACGAGATGTGGACAGAGGAGCAGGGAAACGGAAAGATTGTGTCTGAAGGGCATTCACCCCTGGGACTTACCGCCCCTGACAAAGCAGGACTGAAACACTGAGTGCTGTGATCTCCTCCGCTTGCCATCGCACCCCACTGCTCTCCTTGAGCAACCCCAGAAGGCACTGTGGGGGCTCTGGGCAGCTTTCCTGCCCTACTTGCCACATCTGGAAGGTTATATTCGGCAGCTGAGGGTTTGCGTTTTTTTTCTTCTTTCTCCCTAGGTTTTAAGAAATCATCTGTAAGATGCAGAGCAGCTATTATTTAAATATGTAACAGCACCCCATTTTGGTGTTAGCTATGTGAGAGTGATGCCCCAATGCTGTAAATCCAGCTTTATTTACTTACACATGGCATTTCCCTGACTATTACCATTCTGAACCACCCAAATCCGTCAATCTAATGGAGATATATGGACAGTAAAAACATGCACTGGAAAACTACTGGCAGGTTGTACAAAATGATCAGATTTAATCAGCTGATAAATTATTCACTCCAATTGAGAGTCAAACATACTATTTGAATCTATTTATGGATGTCCGATTAGTGCAAGTAATTTTCCATCGCTTTATTATGTTTGCTAATACATTATGAAAACCATGTTGTGATAATGGTCTTACTTAAGCCATTTTGTTGTATGAGCATATACCAGAAATCTTGTTCCACCCAAGGCCAGGGACACATTCCAGTGGGCATCAGTTAGTTACACACCGCTATGCTATTTTCAAGGGCTTCTGCAAAGAGCAAAGTTGCCAACAGAGCGGGAATTTCGTTTAAGAAAAGCCATTACACTGCCAGGCTCTCTAAGTGGCACCGTGCTATTTTCAGACACAACTGCCATTGCAACAAAGTGCAGGAAGAGGGCTGGGCTGGCGGCTCCCCAGACCCTGATGGATGTCTCTGGTGCCTGGATGGGGGATGCAGCAGTAAATTGCATCACATTGTTGAGTATTTCTGCAGTAGCACAAGGATGCAAGATGTAGTAACAGCACCTAATGAAGCAGCTTGCCAAATCAAGCCCTTGAGGCTACAGGCAGACCTCGGAGTCAAAGGAGAGCATTATAGACTGTTACGTCCAACCTCCCATATGAGAGTGGCCTGAGCATTTCATCCCATTAGCTTGTACTGAGGCAATCTTTAAACAATTGCATGCAGATATAAAAAAGTAGCAGCCACAGGCAGCATGATGAAGAAAACCCTTGACTCAATCACTTCACCCTCTAACGCTCCAGGCCCACCATTTGTCCGGACGCAAGGCTTGCGCCCCAGAAGGCCCCAAATAAGTTCTTCTGGCTTTGATGTGGGTTCAAAGGAATGCCGCAGCACGTGTCATGTCTGCAGAGCCCCAGGTACTCAGGTCTGGGCAGCCATGGATTTTTGGAAAAGACCAGTCAGGAAAGAAGCCAGAACTGAAAAAGTTGGATGGCACAGGCCTGCTGGCCAGGTCTGCTGCCAAGCCCATCCTGGTGCACGATTTTGGAGGATGGTATTGAGTGGGGCACTCTCAGTATTCATCTCAATAACCCATGTCTAGAGGCCAATTGCAGCAGACTCCCCTGCCACCAGCCTAACTCTTCTTCCCTGCCCTCCCAGCCTCTTCCCCATAGCACAGAGCCCCTGGCTCCAACCCCTGCGTACCACTACCCTTTCATTTTACACAGGGTGTTTGTCTCCCTTTTCTGCAGCCCATGGAAAGCATTGGCTACTTCCCCGTGGTAGGGCAGGGTGGAGCTCTGCTAAACAAGCAATGCAGAGTTTACCCATTTCTCATCTCTCTGCCAGGAAAGCCAAGCAGGTGAATCCACCCAAGTTTTAACCTTGCAGTGGCACTGCAATACTGAGAAGCCCCATGCAAGACTGGGCTGACATTTGAGCAGGGAAAGGCAGTAAGGTCCCCGTCCCAGGGCCAGCTCTGGAGGCACCATCATGACAGGGACTCAAACCCCCCCAAATTCCTAGTCAGCTATTTTAACTAAGCAGTTGAAATAGCGGTTTTTGGCGTTGGTTCATTTTTAGCAGTTTTCCCCTTCTCTCTGTATTCTTTAGCTTTTGGAAGTGTGCTAAAGCAGGCACATCCAGCTGTGCCATGAACAGGGATGGGGCTGCACAGCTGCCCTGTCACCCACGGGGCAGACATGGCTGGCAGTGCTTCAGGTAGACACAGCTCCCCTTTCCCAGCTACATCACTGCTGTAGTGCTGTGCTTGGTTTTTAGTGCTTGTTGAAAGGTGCCAGACTGACAGGCACCTTTTTCGGACCCTCAGGGAAACCCATGTTCCCACACACCCTTCATCTACCAGGAACCAAGCTGCAAAAGGTGAGACGTAGCTCAGCTCCTGTGTGAGAAACGCATGCAAAAGCACACGTACAGCCCTACGGCTAATGGATGGGGAGCTTCACACCCACCAGCACGTTGCCTCTGGCAACTGCTTCCAGCCGCGAAAAGCCCAGGGTCCCCAGAAATGCGATCTCCCAGCTGCCATGCTGCCCTCTTGGCCACAGGTCAGGTCCAAGTCCCTCTCTTAACATCATGCAAATGCCATTAAAGGAAGAAGGAGGCGGTGGGAGTGAGGAGGCAGGGGGGAACCTTTTGTTAAGACTGCGGAAATTTTCAGTAAAATGAAAACAAATTGCTCTAAGTCATTTGTCACAGTCTGATTACTCTGCTGCCACTCTGGGAACACCAATTTGTCATGCTAGATCAGGATAACAGCAGGCTGACGGTACAAAATGGCATGCTGCCTTCTGGCTTTTTTGCTCACAACTGGTGAGGACAGCAGGGATCTCCCACAGCTCCTTCCCGGTGCCCCATCCCTCCTGACGGCACAGGCACACACTTGGGTCCCTGCAGCCAGCGTCGCACTGCCAACGGCCCCCTAATTCCCAGCAAGCACCTCCATCTCCTGGTACCACAGCTCCACCTGACACCTGTTGAATATACTGCTTTTACCTATTAATCCCAGCACGTCTACCTAGACTACGAGGTGTTCTCAGTGGGGATTACTTCTTGCACTAGTGGTCGGCATAATACTGCCCTGAACTGAATTTTGGCACCTAAGTGTCCTGGCAATACACCTATTGATCATCGTTTCTCTTACTTTAAAAGCCCATGTCTCCTGTTTGCTACACCTTCAGGAACACCACAGCTGAGCCTGCAGCGCTTGCTGGCCCAGTCCCAATTCACATTTCCCTCTCCTTGGTGATACCTGAAGAGTTTCAACAGTTTGTATGTGGAGCAATTAAAATAAAACACACACACACACAGAGAAAACAAAAAATTGCTGCGAGATTCACAATTAAAGAGATGCTTAACGAAGGAGGGTTAATGCAGGGGAGCAAGAAGCAAAGATTAGCCAAAATGCATAAAGCATGAGAAAACAGCAGAAAAAAATCCCAAGTCCAAGAATTAATTCCCTTAGCTTCACTGTCCATAGCTAATAAACAATTATTGGAGTCTCCCCTGCTTGTGTCTCTCTGGAATTATGCAGCAGTTTGTAATACTGAAACGAAACAATTAACTCCAGTCCAAATAAAAATATCTTTCAGCCAACAAAAAGAAAAAACCCTCAAAATGTCATTTTGCATAAAATGCTCCATTCAGTCCAACACAAAATCTTTCATCGCATTTTCAGGTTATCGATCCTTTTTCTGAACCTCTTCTCCTTTTAAATTGGTAGGTCAATATTTAAATAAAGAAATGCCTTCTTGAAAGGAAAGCAAAACAGTGAACAAGTTTTGTTTGCAAGCCACAGGAATGAACTAGCTGAGAATTTCCTATTTCTTTAACGTTAATAAATAAAAAGGAAAAAATCAGAAAGATTTTAAATTTCAGAACTTTTCCTTTACCCTTTTGGGGCTATTAGGGCTTGCCAGGTCCCCACTGAACCAGTAAGTGATGTCAGTTCTCTTCCATTTTTTGATATATTTGCTATTTTTCAAGAGCTTTTCCCACTGCTTCTCTGGGCAATCTCCAGCCAGCAGCAGGCGGGATTGCCTGGACCTGCTACCCGCCAGCACCCTTCTCACCCACAGCTGATGCACAGTCCTTCTTTAAAAGACACAAAGGTTGGGAGAAAGAGGTGAGGAGGGATGCTATAAACACATCACCTCCACAGAATAGCAGAAATCATATTATCCTTTCAAAGCATTAGAGTTCTTAGTGAAAGAACTATAGTGTTAAAAAAAAAAAAAGAGTATTTTAAGGGCATGGGAATATTTCATGCCAAGAAAAGGCAGCATGTTCCTGAAATTATATAAATGGCTCCTTGTTCTCACTCATAGTGCCCAAAGCCCCCAGGAATGGCACTGAGCCTGTAACCACAGCAATCCACTCTGCCACACAGGTGCCCATGATGCTGAGCTGTCAGGTAGTGTGAGATGAAGCATTTAATGGAAACTTGCTCAACACAGAGACTGGTGGCACTGGTTACAGTGGAAAATGTCACTGCTGGCCATTTAAGCATTTTTTCCCTCTGCTTCTAAAACTGTTATGTACCTTCAATATTAACAATTTCTGTTTTAACTGAATGGAAAGGCCTTTAGAAATAACCTTTCCCTGGAAAAAATGAGAGCTGTCACCACAACTAGCAACTTCTCGTGCAAAGAAATGTTCCCTATGCCAAGCACAGCGTTCCTATTGATGTTTGTATGGCATTGCATCCCGCCTTGATACTCTCAATCTGTATGTAAACAGGCTGGCTAGTAACAGAAGATGAAGCAGTGACTGAAGCTCCGGAAGAAGTAAGCTGGGTGCTGGACTGGTTGCTGTTACTTGTCCTAGTGAAGGTAAAGCCACGTTGTGGACACTGAGATCACACCTCTGAGACACAAACAGAACTGGAGTTTTTAGTCTTAGTTTTCCTCCTGTTCTTTGGCGTGGTTGACCAGAACAAGGGCATCTCAGATTGGGTATCTGAAGATACCCAAACTCTTCCTTGGGCTGCCATATGGATGCACATACCTGTACAGAGCTGAGGAGGTCTAGAGGGAGATAAAGCTGTCGGGGCAGCACCAGACTATGACTGGGGCTTACTGCAGAGCCATGTTGCACAGCAGCATGCTGCAGTGTGTGGCATCTCCCCAGCCCCAGGCTTAGGTGGCACAACAGCTAACTGAAGAAACAGGCACAGAAAGCAAGAGCCCCCAGAGCTGCACCTGAAACGTTCAGCTAGACTCTACCAAGGGGTGAAGCCCAACAGGACCAGGAACATTATACTGAGTATTACGCACAAGGTGGGAAGTCTGAGGCTGAACAGAGAGCAGAGATGAGACAGCGTCCTCTCAGAGACCCGGTGATGTTCTGGAGCTTTAATGTCAGAGTGCTTTTTGACATACACACACACACACACACACACACACACACGTGAGATACAAAGCTAATTAGACATGCAACACGGCTCTGCTGTAGCAAGACAATAGCTGATAGTCTTGTATGGGATGTGATTCCTGCTGTAACATTTTGGATTCAAGGCAGGCAATATAGACATAGTACATTTACCTGAGGGCTTCCAGGGGCTGTAAACACCAGCATTGTCTTTAGTAAGGATGGCAGTGAGATTTAAATTTTTAACTTGTCCTAGGAAAAACCTGACAGCAGCTCTACAGTGTAAGCTGTCCTCTCCACCAAGCATGTGGCAGGGTGGGAAGGGGAACAGGCAGAACCCAGCCCGTTTTGCTGCTTCAGAAAGATGCTGAGACACAATTCAGGATTTACGCATCTGACATCTCCCGTGTTTTAAGAGCATGATCCAGTCCACAGTGATTTATCCAGAGGCAAACACAACACCCTAAAGAACAGTGCATGAAAAACTTCAGCTACTCTCGAAAGCTGAACTTAGTAGTAGCTCTGGCTTTGTTTTGTTGCTAAGTAGTACGGTCATTAGCACTGTGCAGAACAAAATACTGATGAGCAGCAAATACAGACCGGGACTTCTCTTCCTCCCAACTGAATACAGTGCTACAGGGCTACGCCACACCACTCACTCATGATGTAAAAAACTATCATCGCAACTCTGACATTGCCATATATATGCCCATTTACACATCATCTCACCTTGTGGTATTCCACAAGGGTTTCTCAGCTTGGCAGCTAAACATGGGCAGAATAGAGCTGCACAGTCCTCTGGGCTGCTCTTGTTCACTGAGGATTTCTTCCACAGCCCCTTCAGCATTAAGAATAGATAGGCAATGGCTAACCAAGTAACCAGTCCCTCCCTGGTTTCACAGCTGAGCAAAGGCACTTTCTCCTCAACACTAGGACTCAGGAGCCCCTGGTTTGTACTGTGAGAGCTGTTTCCCCCCATGCTGACAGCAGGAATGAAGGTGAACTTGAAAAGCTGGGGAACAATCTTTTGTGCTATGTTATTTGTTTTATAGGGTGGAGATTTCACTCCTTGTATATTTGAAAAACATTTAGCAGGAAGGGACAGATCTGTAGGTATGAGTTCCAGCTAAATATTGTATAGTAGTAATAATAATAAAGTATTGCATTACTTATTATGGCAATTGTATAAGTTAAATGCTTGATGTTTCAATGCATGGGCAAACAACCTCTGGGACCACTTCTAAGGAACCCATAAGAAGTAAGAAAGGAAAGAAAGGGCATATATGCTATATAGCAGTCAACACACTTGCCATTTCCAAATGGGTCCACACTGCATATTAGATACAATTTTCAGGGCTCAACAAGAAGTAACCCCCTACTGATTTAAGCGTTGATATTACTGACTGTAAGGTAGTAATACCTACAAGGAGATCATAATTTCCTAAATCTTAATAGCTTTCTTAAGCCATTTTTATAAAGCATTAAGTAGCCACTTCTCACTCACAGGGATGAACATGAGTGGTTACTGCAGCTGAGAGAAAAAGTCTTATGGGAAGGAACGTAGCTGGTTATCAATAGTCCTTTAAGTCCTAATAAAACAGCAAGAGCTGGTTTCCTCATCCCATCTCTGGGTCAGTTCCAGAAGACCACACATTCAAACCAACACAAGTGAAATGCTGGCAAAACCAAGAGAGTAAATCACAGCAGTGGGAGATCAAACTACAAAGGGGATTTCTTTGCCTCCACAGAGACCATTAGCTATAACGTGTTAGTCATCAGCCTAAGTCATCAATTCACCTTCATCATATTAGTCACAAGCATCTGTCAACAGCTCTTGCAGGGAACACGCCACAAGGTAATGGAGAGAGAAGTGCTCATAATTCAAAAGGCAGGTTCAGTGTGTGCTTCTCTAGTTCAAAGAGCGTAGAGACTTTCCTCTTTACTGTGGCCCTGCAAATTCCAATTGATCTGAAACCAACTTGCATTTTTTAAATGTTGCTGCTGAGTTTGAACTTCAGTAAAAAAATTAATTTGCTAGAAATGAAAGTTGCCAATTAAAATCAGTCTGTTTATGTTGCTTTGGGGAGCTGAGGGGGAGAGAGAGAGAGAAAGGAAAAGCCAAATAATTCATTAAGTGATCTATATTGTGCCAGTACAGTTGGCAATTATAATTATCCTAATAAGACTTTCCCGCTTATATAAGCCCTTCCATTCAGGGATCTCAAAACACTTTGCAACCATTAATGATGTTAGCTTCATAACATTCCTGACCTCATTTACAGGGGAGGGAATTGAGGAAAAGAGAGAAAACAACACCATTTTCTGTAACAGATAGCTTTCATTTTATAACTGCCTGTAAAGTTTATACCTGAAACTAAATCACACTTAAAAATCAGGGTCAGTTCTGAGCTCTTGAGCCAGTAGTAGTCCTTGACTCACAGTATGAGTGAAAAAAAACCACAACTCAAAAAGGCGAGTGCGAATTGTGTGAGCAGGGACGGCCTATCTGGAGACCTTCTGCAAAGAGTCTTGGATCACTGAAATTTATCACCCTGGAAATGTGGCAGCCTCAATGAGAGAGCTTCTGCCTTGGGTCCTCACACAAAACCATCCCTCCCCCTACCTCAAACAGTACTCACACGTGGGTGAGCGTTATCAGTGTCCATTTCTCCAAATCCACAGCCCTTGGTTTTGGCTCCTTCTCTGAAAGGAAAAAATGAAATAGAAGCAACATGAAATCCTGGGAAAAGGAAAACCAAACTGGAACAAATAGTTGAACACATTGCATGTATGCCCTTAGGAGAAAGCAGGACTTGAGTAGCAGCCACCATGGATTTCTCAAGAACCAATTGTGTCAAACCAACATAATTTCTTCCTGTGAGAAGGTGATTGGTTTTGTAGGTAGGAGAACAGCAGCAGATGTCACATATCCTGACTTAAGACATTGTTTTTTATAGCAGTCTCATAGCTGAATTAAGGAAGCATAGGGGTTTCACATTGCAGGTAGAATGCAAAAGTGGTTGGAAAGTAGTACTTGGAAAGCAGTTATCAATGTTTCAGCATCAAAATAGCAGTGTGGACCCATGTGTTCCACAGGGAGCTGCCCTGGGTCGAGGACTATTCAATACTTCCACTAATGATCTGGATGATAAAAAAGAGAGCATCCTTATTAAGTCTGCAGATGATGCCAATCAAGGAAGAGCAACGCATCCTTTGGAGAACAGACCTGGAATTGAAAATTGTTTAACAAATGAGAGCTCTAGCCCCAACCACCAGAACACTCTTTAAAAGGACTGAGGGCTCATTTTGCCTGTGAGGTACATGAAACAATCCTCCTGCTCTCTTCAGCAGGCAGAAGGCCTTGGTGAAGCACCACATTTGGGCCCTGCATTTCTAGAAAATCAGATGCCATGTGGGAAGAGTTTAGACTGGAGCACTGAACAGGGTCAGAGGTACAGAAAATAAAATTTATGTGGAAGGGACTGCAAGAATTTCAGTAGTTTACCCTAAAAGAGAAGAACTGAGACAGGACCCAGTAACAGCCGTCAGCTATAGTAAAAATTCTGTTTACTAGTTCTGTGATGGATGGGATAAAGCCTTTCAGAGGAGGGTTCAGAATGGACAAGAGAGGCTCTTGCATTAGACTAACACAACTACCCATTCCCCCCTGGGGTCTCTGGAGAGAGCTTCTCTCCATGGACTATACAGGGCACCTAGTGAGATTACCCTTATTAAGCTAAAGTTGACCTTTAGAAATAATTCCCCTGTGTTATATCTGTAAGCCCATTTGGGCCTGCTGTAGGGTTGCTGTTGGAGGAAAAAGGTCAGCAGGCTTCTGAAGTAGGTTGGGACCAGACAAGGTTCAAAATGAAGGGAGAACTGCAGCTCCTATATGGGACCTGAAAGGAGAATCCAGGCAATAAAGAGCAGGGGATGGTCACTTGTTTTATGTCAGAAATCCAAAATCCATAATGTGCCATATTTGTTAACTGTTGTTTTAGTTAAAACCAATTGCCAGGCATGTCACAGGAAGCCGGGACCTGTTGAGAGCACTAGGGACAGGGACACAAAGACAACATGAACAGCAAAACAAACTGCCCAGTCAGTCTGGGAAGCCCCAGGAACAGAGATGCTACCATCCAGCACTGCAAACTGCTGCACTCATTTCTACTGTGGCGCAGGAGAAACTGAGGCAGAGCATGGCTTAGCCCTTCCACCACCATTAATCTGAGGTCTCTAAAGAGTCTACAAAAATGTGTTTAAATTGGCAGCCCAAATTTCAGAGTTTAACAGAAGTACTTTACTTTTAAGGCAGGGAGGAGTTTGTTGGGGTTTCCAAAACTTTTCTTCTGCAAAAAGAAAATAATTTTATCATTCCAGACCACTCATGAATCTGCTAGAAAGAAGACCGATCCCACAAGTTCTCCTTTGTGTGGCTCTTCTCCACCCAGTAATATTCTTCTAAAAATGAAATTAACTTTCTTGCTCACATGATTGAAATTCCCTTCACAACCAGATAGCCAAATAATGTTAATACTAATTTTAATTCTGAAAAGCATACAAAAAAGGGGAAATTTTCTCATTATTAATGGAAGAAAAAACCTATTTAGCATATCTAAATGAAAAGTGTAAGATCTATAACCCGTACAATAGCAATTGTGAAAAAGCTACAAGATGGAATTATTCTCCCAGGGCTTTTATCAAGGTAGTTATCATAAGTTAAATGTGAAATCCACCCAGAAATCACTCAGAGAATTCAGTATTCAAGTACTTCTCTACTGTAAATAATCCCCCATGCAACAGTAAAAGTTCTCTGTTTATGACTCCATAATTTAGGTTGTGTCAGCAATTAGCACTTGAAGTTATAGCACTGTGCTACATTTTTTAAGAGTTAGAGGAAGTTGTGCATTGCAGGCAGCCAGAGTGCTGCCTGATTTGCCAGTGAGGCTGGAATAGAGGACAGCACAGAAAGAGAGCCGTAGTGATGGCCTCCTGGACTGACGGACACCCGGGGAAGGGGCTGTGGACCACTCACACTCACCCTTAGCGCTTCCTCAGCTGCAAGAAGTTCCTACTGACCTCAAATGAAATAAAGGCATGAAGCTGCTTCCCACATGGAAAACACTGCTGTACACTTTAGGAGAATTAAAATAACGACTTCCCCGTGCAAGTCTAGAAGCAGTAAAGTCTGTCCCACAGTAACACCTTTGTCAGAGGGAGATGGGCAGCATCAGGCATTTTATTCCTTCTGTTTCAAAAGTTTTCCTAATTAGGTATTACAATGTGTTTTTCACTGTGGAGAAGCCGTTTTAATCACTCCTAACATTCACTGGGGGGAATTACTGCTACACAGACAGCAGATCGGCATTCTCCTGCCTCACACCCATGACAGGAGAAGAACAGTGTGCCAGGTTGTTAAAAATACATTGTGGTATTTATCACCTGGTCTTCTACAAATAAGAGATGGCCCACAAAAGGTCCAGTGAACTCCAGAGTAGAAAATAACCTCCTCCTTCTATTCAGCTCTTGCAACACTGGCTTACTCTCATGGTAAATCAGTATCTTCAGGGGGCAGCATTCAGCATGAGAGGGGACAGGAGCATTCTCCTGGAGAAACTGGCTGCTCATAGCTTGGACGAGTGTACTCTTTGCTGGGTAGAAAACTGCTTGGATGGCTGGGCCCAAAGAGTTGTGGTAAATCAAGTTCAATCCAGTTGGCAGCCGGTCACAAGTGGTGTTCTCCAGGGCTCAGTACTGGGGCCAGTCCTGTTCGATATCTTTATCGATGATCTGGACGAGGAGATTGAGTGCACCCTCAGTAAGTTTGCAGATGACACCAGGTTGGGTGGGAGTGTTGATCTGCTGGAGGGTAGGAAGGCTCTGCAGAGGGATCTGGACAGGCTGGATCGATGGGCCAAGGCCAACTGTATGAGGTTCAACAAGGCTCAGTGCCGGGTCCTGCGCTTGGGTCACAACAACCCCAGGCAACGCTACAGGCTTGGGGAAGAGTGGCTGGAAACCTACCTGGTGGAAAAGGACCTGGGGGTGTTGGTCGACAGCTGGCTGACTATGAGCTGGCAGTGTACCCAGGTGGCCAAGAAGGCCAATAGCATCCTGGCTTGTATCAGGAATAGTGTGGCCAGCAGGACTAGGGAAGTGACCATCCCCCTGTATTTGGCACTGCTGAGGCCGCACCTCGAATACTTTGTTCAGTTTTGGGCCCCTCACTACAAGAAGGATATTGAGATGCTGGAGTGTGTCCAAAGAAGGGCAATCAGGCTGGTGAAGGGTCTAGAGAACAGGTCATATGAGGAGCAGCTGAGGGAACTGGGGGTGTTTAGCCTGGAGAAGAGGAGGCTGAGGGGAGACCTTATTGCTCTCTACAACTACCTGAAAGGAGGCTGTAGCAAGGTGGGGGGTCAGTCTCTCCTCCCAAGTAACAAGCGATAAAAGAAGAGGAAAAGGCCTCAAGTTGCGCCAGGGCAGGTTTAGGTTGGATATTAGGAAAAACTTCTTCACAGAAAGGGTAGTCAGGCATTGGAACAGGCTGCCCAGGGAAGTGGTTGAGTCCCCATCCCTGGAGGTACTTAAAAGACAGGTAGACGTGGTGCTTAGGGACATGGTTTAATGGTGGACTTGGCAGTGCTAGGTTAACGGTTGGACTTGATGATCTTAAGGGTCTTTTCCAACCTAAACGATTCTATGATTCTAAATCTTCATTCATTCCCTGCCTGTCTCTGCTTCTTACTCATAGCAATTTTGCCATGCTCCTGGACTCTGGTTCTGTGCAGGGAACATGCTGGGGAATACGGTGAACAATTGGATATGATCTAAAACTTGTCTGACCCCTCCATGTCCAGTACTAAGCTATATTTCCTAAGAGATGAATTATGAAGGCGATACATTTTTGTGTGCCCAAATTTTAATCTATCTGCCCATTTTAAAATCATAGAAGTGGAGAAAAAGCACTTTAAAAATGGTACTTTGGAAATCATATGAAAGGTAAGCCCCCATAAAGACAAGCTCAAGCCTTCTCTCAAAGGAGCCAGAGGTAAAACTCAGTAAATAAGAATATCTGAATAGGAACAGACTTGAGCGCTAACTCCAAAGGTGGTACCATGTACAGGGACATCCTTCAAAGTTTGTTAATTGCATTAGCAGACAATACAACATGAGTGTAGTAGGAGAGATGCACTGATACCCTTGGACAGGTTTGCAGGGTGCTGGCAATGCAGAACACCTGTGAGATTCAGCTTTGCTCTATGGGACAGACTGAAGCTGTTTCAATCATTTAATGCCATAAATTTACCAAAGAAACCAGAAGAGTGGAAAATGGTAGAGAGTGTGCTGGGCAGATAACACGTCTATTATTTACTCTAAAAAGTTCAGAAGTCTGACACCAGAAGTCTGCATTAAATAAATGCTTCTTTCCATATTCATTAACACAATTACTATTTTCATCACCCTAATGGTACAAATTCATTACTATTGCACAGTGTCTGTATATATTCTCATGAACTGATTTTATGCATTGTTATTTGTAATGAAATCAGCAATAACAGGCAAATAAAATCCCAGAACTTGTTAGGATAACCCTGTTTGAAGTAGACCCTGATATCCTTCCTTAAACATATTCTCAGATGCAGCGAGTCTAAACTCCATCTCCAACCATGTCTGTGATTGTGATTAATTAGACACTTCTGCAGGACTGGAGGTGGCTTAAGCCAACAGAAACAAGGGTTCAGGTGGAAGCTAGCCAGGTAAATATGGGATGCATAGTCTATTTAAACCTGTTTAGCCTATTGTCTTGGGGAACATAAACTTTGGTAAGAAAGCCACAATTGAAACCTAAAAGTTTAAGCAAATCTTACTGGTCTCTAACCAAACAACCAGGAAGAACATTTCAGTTATCAGCAATTCCTTAACCTAGCACACAAAGACATAAAAAGATCCAGTGGCCCGTGGATAAGGTCACATAAATTCAGGCCACATTAAGCATTATTTTCTTTTAATAGTGAGGAGCAATTAACCACTGAAACAATTGGTCTAGGGACTTGATATAAGCACCTGATGTCTTTAAAACTAGGCAGGACATCTGCCTTTTAAAATCTCTGTGGTAACTCAAAAAAAGGTTATCAGCTTATCACAGGAATGAGCACAGGACAAAACACTATGGGCTGTTTCATTCATGAGGTCAGGCTAAAACCAGGGGGCACCATTGCTATGAGCTGTAATGTACGAGACTGTATGAAGTCCTTTGGTTCTCCTGCAGCTGGTCCTCCTCTAGCAACGTATTAAGGGTGTTGAATATTTATTTAAAAGGTCTCAGATTTTCTGAAGAAACCCAAACCAGCCCCATTGCATATTCACAGCTGATTTTACAAACCACAAGGCCAGATCCTTAGCTAGAATAAATCAGTGCAGTTCCACTGAAGTAAGTAGAGTCTGATCAGTTGTCATGAGATGAAAAATCTGAGTCTCTTATCACAGACACCTATATATTTCCCAGTTTTCCCACATTACTCACCTAAATCTCCCCTTAATTTCCATCTAAGACTAATGGCTGTGAACAGAAATCTCTGCATCTTCAGCACTGTGTTCTGGACTTTCTCTAGTATTTCCTTGATACTTTTGTTTATCCAAGTTTTGTCGTGTGTACACCTTTGTTTTCTTCATGTTTTGTCAGTGCTTAAAGGGAATAATCAAGCCTAGAGCTAATCAGCAAATAAATAGACTTAGTGAGGTTATGGTGACAGGACAAACAGGATTAGCACTTCAGGAGAACAGAATGAACACAGATGGGCACTCAACAGGCAGGTTTCACTATCAAGCCCAGAGTGCCATGTTAAGCAGGGACAGAGGAGCTCTTAATGCTTTTGTTTCTAACCAGACATCTTGAGGAAAATACAACACTGCATAGTGGAAACTAAATATTTATAAATATTTATACGACAAGTGAATTCAATAGGAATGATGATAATATTGTTTTAAGATTTTATTTCCCTTTGCTAAAGGTCTGTAACCATAGGCTAAAGCACACATAACTAATGTGTGCAATGTGCAACGCATACACTGCATGCAATCATGAGATCACAGAATAATCCCAGTGGGAAGGGGTCTCTAGAGGTCTCTAGTCCATCCCCTGCTCAGAGCAGGGCTAACTTCAAACCTGGATCTGATTGCTCAGCACCTTTCCCACTCAAATTCTCAAAACCTGCAACAATGGAAATTGCGCCAAACTGGGACAACCAGGACCAAACCTTCTACCCAACAAGAATTGCTCTTGTTGCACCCTCTGCCTGCTGCCTCTTGTCCTGTCGCTGTGCACCCCTGGGAACAATCTAGCACCTCTGTAACGATCCTCCTTCAGTAGTGACAGGCTACAGTTAGTTCCTCCCGTAGAGCCTTCTCTCCTCCAGGCTGAACAAGCCTGTCCCGCAGTTCCCTGGCTTCTGTGCTCCAACCGCCAAACACCTTCACGGTCCTACACTGGACTCTCTCCAGCTTGTCAGCATCTCTCTGGCAGCCTCCAAACCAGACATGCTCCAATATGGACCAATCCCTGATGGTACTTGCAAAGGAGGGCTGAAATGAAAAGTGTCAAACACCCAACTACTGTCTTTTGAAATCCTCATGATCTTTTATTGCTAATGGTCAAAACCAAAATTCACCAGTCCAACCCAACAGAAGTTGAGAAATTAAAATAATTTCTACCAGTCCTAATCAATTGCCATCTGCATTTTCAAACCTTATGGCCCATCTCTCTACCTGCCTAGAAGAGGAAATAGCTTTTGCCACATGCTGAAAGACTGAACATACAGAATTTATGGGCTCAAGGGAGAAAGCGTATGACAGTTCAAAATGCTATTGAGAGTTTTCTAGCATTTCCCCCATACTGAAACCAGAGGGTTTTCAGCCTGACAGTGCCCAAGCTATAGCAGAAGGACGTGGCCATGCGCTTTGAGAAGTGTGTCTCAAAGCCATGCATTGCCTTCTGCAACTGCCACTCACAAAATCAATACAGAGCTTGCCACTTCCATGTGGGAATGCGTAGGTTGGGATAGGCTCAATAATAGAAAGCAAATCCTTTCTTGTGCTAGAAAAGGGCTTGAGCAAAAGCAAATTAGGTGTAAAGGAGTGAATTGTTAACTCTCCCCTTAAAAAGAGGATTCATTTTACTACAGGGAAGGAGTGGGGTTGTTCACCCAAAGGATCCAACAGGACTTTTTTGTTATGTGCCAGACATTTGGACTGATGCAGAGATATTTCGTCATTCCACAGGGCCAGCACAAGGAAGAGGGACTCTCTAGTGCCATGTCTTCACCCAGCGCCAGAGAGGCGACTCCCTTGGCAAACGTGCTCTCCCCTTTAATTTCACAACTGATCCAGGGATGTGAAAAACCACTGTATGGGAAGAAAACCTGGGGCACTGAAGGACTCTTTGAACTAATGGAAAAAGGCAGAACAACAATCTGGAGTTTGAAACAGCAATTTCAAACTGCAAATAGACACATCTTTAGAAGTTATGAATTTACTATAAGGAACAACTGACATAAGCACTGGTCTTTCTACTTTTTAATGTTATCCAATTAATAACCATCATCTTGCAAAACACATGGTAGCACAACACTGAGCACATTACAGAGCCACAGCCTTCCTATAGCCTGACTGGTTTTTAATTACAGAAAAAGTATTCACTCTCCTTCTACCCAGATGTTCTCCAAGTTGACAACCTCACTGGCAGTAGGATGAAAAGTAGGAGGAATATCCTTACATTTGCAGATTTCCATGCAGAAACCAAAACAACTAGCAGGAATGTTACAAAATGAGTGCATTTCTTCACACTTCACAGGAAAGAGAGGGAAGGAGAAAGAGAGAAAACAAGCACTTCTAGTGCACTAAGTGATCATTTATCTTTGTTCCCTAGTAGCCTTTGTGAATGCAATTGCTCTACTGAACTTGGCACATTGCCTGTAACATTTGAGGACTTTGCTGCCTTAGCAAAGTGTCTCTCCTGAATTCATTCCATTCACAGGTTGTTGCCGAACAAAGGAGACTGTCCTTTTTTATTTTTGTCATCTAAGGAAGCTCACAGGATAATAGGTGCAGAGCCTCTAGCCTTTGAAAAAAGTTTTTGCAAATAATTTCCACCCTCCACTTTGGAAATACCATAGTTGCAACACATTTTGATACTGATGTAAAGGTATTTGCATCTAGTTTTTAAATTTAAAAAAAAATTGTTTGGGTTATTGTCTTTGCTTCATGTCCTAATAAAACCTGAAATCTTAATGCATGGACTGGTGCTGACATCACCATGTCAAGGCATGGCTAACAGCATTACCAGAGTCCAAGTCTCTCATCATGCTAAGGAGAAAAAAAATCCCAGACTTGCTTTCCCTTCTCCACTGCATAGGTAATTGAAGACATAGTATTCAGTGACAATACACTCAAATCTGCTTGCTTGATCTGCCTCTGCTTCCCCCATGCTGCCGGCTACCGCAAGTAACCGAACATACTTATTACTCCTATTATTCTTTTAAAGCTCAATTCATCTATATCACAAGAACCACACGGAGAAAGACTTCAGCTGTGCCTCCCTTTCCTGCATGGCAAAAAGGGCTTGACCATGTTTCACCTTGGAGAAACCCCATTCCCTGCATGGCCACTCCTGAGGACAGAGCAGCTCCTCTGCACTGATGGCAAAACAGCCTTCCCTCCTGTCACCCTGCTATACATTGACTTGTTTTGATTTTCCCAGCTGTTCTCCGGGAGACAGCTTCTCATCAGAGGGAAATGGTACTGAGAGAAGATGGCTGGTTTATTGTTCAAAGAGCTCTGCAAACACAGCCCTAATTCTCAGCTGGCATGAACCATTGTGATTGAAGTCAAGAGAGCTGCCGTTATTTACATCAGCTAGGCTCTAGGCCACCAATATCTGAATTCCTCCCTATTATCCAAGCTGCCTAGACCCAGAGAGAAGAAAAATATTATTATTCTCAATATGCATCAAAATTATTTATTTTCCCAGCGCATTCTCCTCTCTCCCCTGGGAAGTAGTTGAGTATTTAAACTTCACTGAAAGCAGCAGAGGAGGCCTGTGCTCGGTTGCTGGCTCCCTGGGACAAACCACTTTCCCTCTCCGCAGACTGGATTCTTCCCTCGTGAAATGGGGATGCTCCTGACACCATGAGGCACACTGAAGCTTCCCGTTGAAAAGGCTGAAGAAACCACGGGCATCATTACTACTGCTGTTTCTACTAATAACATTTCCAGTCCACTGCACCCTGCCCATTCTTTGGCTGCTGTGTTCAACCTGGTGGATGGATTCATCAGCTCAGACACATCTGGAGGATGGTACAAGCTACTGAATGTCTCTTATATACACAAAGCTAAAAAGAGAAGGGAATCTACTGCACTTATTTTAAAATATTTTAAGCTTATTCCTAGACACTGAAGAGAAGTACTCCCTTCAGGTTTAAATTAATGAGAGGAGTCGGTACTAGCTGAAATAAGATAAAGAAATGTAGGAAAGCCTTTGATGTTGCAAAATAGACTAACTATTGCTGTTTATCTAAGTGTTTGGTAAATTACACTTCATAAGAAAGTATGTGCTTTAGTCAAGGCTACTTTGCATAGGCAGATGGGTTTTGTTTCATTTTCCTTAGCCTTTGTGTTTCAAAACTTTTGCTAGGTTTTTTTTTATTATTATTTTAATTGTTTGTAGGGAAGTTAGTAGGAGCCATTTGGAGAAAGGCGCTTTAAAGGAATCTCAGTAAGGGAATGAAAAAAGGTTTTTTCTTTCTTCTTACACTTCTAAGCCGTACTATGGCAGAGGAACGTAGGGCACTCATGGTGCTGTTCTGGAGTCAGGGGAATGCAGGTAAAACACAATCCTCTGCATACCACCAAAATACTGGATATCCAAGTCAGCTGTGACAATATTTCCACAGGACTCTGATAGGCATAGAAAGAACTGTTCTGGTCACAAATGAAGACCATATACTGGTCTTTCTGAAGAGAAAATTTATCCCCATCTTTGTACTATGGTCCAGAGGTCATACATCTGGATTCAGAGAGTAAAATGAAATACATCCCAGAGATAGTCCCCTTAGGCTGCTATTTTACTGTGGGCCAAAACTAAACAGATTCAAGAAGAGTGACTGAGATGAAGAAGATGAGCTTGCCCATATAACTGCTGGGCACTAAGGTGCCTCCAGGCTTGGCTAAGGAGCCACTCAAATGTCTGCTGATTTCAGTCGCACTTTGCATTAAACCCATATGCTCCTTTAGACTGGCTTGTTTTGGAGGTCACCTTAACATAAGACACAAAACACTGCATTTGAAAATTTTTTGGTGTCCATTGTCACTATGGTAATTTTAATCCGATCACCTGGTGTGTAGTTAGCACTTCTTTCAGCTCTCTGCTAACCCGATGCGATAGATAGCTCAACTCCAAAATACAAGCAGTATGACAAGTTTTCAAAATTGTCTAAATATATAGCTAGCCCACCGGCTGTTTATTGCAGCATGTCAAGTTTCATCTCTCCATGAGACAGAATTTCCCCCCTCAAAAAGGAAAAACAGAACAAACACTAATACTTTAACAAAAGAAAAAAACCCACACACACAAAATGAAAGATAAATATCCTTTCCCAGCACTTCCTGTTACAGCTAAGGTACCTGTTGTAGCTCAGATGTAGGGATTTGGGGAAATGGCTTGTGAAGACGGGGGCTTTGGCACAGGAGGGCACGGGGAATATTTCTCCTCTGGGCCTCCAGCTGCCAGTCAGGCTGCTGTGCAGAGTGACTTCATGAGGGAGCAGATCAGGGGGGTTATCTGATTGAACATCACCACCTTCTCCCACCCCAGCAAGGCAGGCTGCAGGCAGTGTGTCAGGCACACCACCGTGCAAGGGGCAGTCAGCGCCCAAAGCACTTGGAGACCCAGTTATTGCCATCGAGCAGAATGAGCCTCAGGATCCAACACCCAATTGCCTCACGACAGGATTTTTCATGACCTCATGACCCTTCTTCATATCCTTCTCCAAATTCGTTCAGTGGGAAGCATGCACACCTCCAAGGCAGACAGGTAATATTGACTCCAGTGCCAAGCCCAGTTATACTGATATAAACAAACAGGAACTGTGCTGAAGTTTTGCTGGAACTGCAGCTTTCCTGTGTGCAAATTAAGAGTTCATCTCCCAAGTGGAGAGGCATGTCAAGAGCCATGTAGGAGATGGATGTTTACAAGGCCTTAAAGTCCAGGGAGTGAGTCCCACCTGAGATCTTTTTGGCTATTTTGCAAGCTCCAAGCTGGATACAAATTTGAGAATACACATATAAAATATATATGTATATTAAAATACATATATATATAGAAAAAAAACCCCACCTTTAAATTTCTGGTTTTATTTTGTATTATCAATAATTCAGATTAGCAACACCTCATTGCCTTCTTAAGTTCAGCCATATGGCTGTGTCCACCATGTCTTAGGCTTCAACATCCAGCTCGTGTAGGCAAGAACAAGCTTTCAGCCTGTTTCAACCTTCCTTCCCAGCGCCTCTCTGCCTGCATCATTTCCACCCCAAACCACTAGAAGGCACAATACCCCAAAGAATAACCTCAAACCAGCAGCTCAACCCGCAGGATGCAAGACCACCCAAGGGGGCTTGAGTGGGTGCAATGTGCAGAAGAGTGGCTGATCTCTCACCCTGGACCATGGGAGTTTAGCATGTCACGACTTTTCATGTCATGAGCTTGCAAAGGAGCTGCATGGGAAAGATTTCTTCCACTCCTTCCTTCTCAAGATACTTGCTAAAACCCTGTCTAAAACACATCAAAGGACACAACTGACTGGATTGGGAACCAAATGCACGAATATGGTATAGTGCATTTGTGACCATACCCTGACATACGGATCGACATCAGGAGAAGATCAGCAGCATTTCAACATCCATATCACTGCCGTGTACAAAAAGATTAAGGAAACCTATCTTCAGTCAGCGATAAAATTAATCTCCAGAGTAGCAATGAACTATATTCCCTTTAACCTTAATGCAGTCAACTACGCAAAGAATGTTTTCCACTATATATGCATTGTCCAAATATTCCTGCTCTCTATCTTTCCCTTGTGGATGACACTTTTTCCCCCTAAATTAATTAGCTTTCATCGGATAAATCAATATTTCTCTCAACAAGAAAAAAAAGAGCTAAAAATGTATACTGTGCAGAAAATACAGTACAAACATATTGAATAGCCTAAAGATAATGATCGGTCCAGAGACTGTGGTCATTTGAAAGCCCTGAAATGTAATTTTGAAAATTGCTTTACTGAGTTAATAAAAAGAGAATCACTGAAAAAACACAAAGATACATATTTGTTAAGTTCTTTTCTCTATTTTTCCCAATTGCTGAAGGTTAGAGCTATGTCTTATTTGCCAATAAAAGATTTTCTAGGTCTCTTCAGGTACACATCACAGAGCAGTTACCCAAATGATCATAGCCAAATGAGACATCTCTGAAATAGACTGGCTGTACGTATAACTAATACATTTAGTATTATATGTAAGTACTAGCTTCCAGTAATTCAAAAAACATCTAAAAGAGTTCTCCATCTAGAAGTAAAAAATATTTACCCCTCTGCAAAGTCAGGCTAAGATAGTATATGCTGAAACAGGATATGGAGCGTCTAATAAAACAGAGCCTCATGTAAGCCTGTCCTGAAGAAGACACAGCAAAAAGACAAACTAGATGCAGGGTAGGGAACAACATGGGGGTGAAGTGTCCTCGAGTGCCCCGCACTGGGGACAACGGACAGCTTTACTCAGGGAAGGCTCCCCGTGGAGTTTACCAGCCCATAGAGCAGCCAGCAGGGCTGCTGGGTCACTGCCCTCCAGGCTTGTCTTTTGCCCCAAAAAGCACTTCTCTTGTAAGAGCTTTCCACTCAGAAAAGCACAAGGTGCTTTCCAGATCTGTGGAGAAAGTAAAAGCATAAATGTCTTTTCTTCCATCATTGTTCCAGCCCTTCATAGCCTTAAAGGAAGGACTTAATTTCACACAGGTATGATTTTACAAAACCCTGGCCAGTCTCAAAAGCAAAATAACACCAATCAATATTATCCAAAGTAACAACCAACCTCTACAGAAAACCAACTGCATAAGCTATATAAAATCACAGATGCATTTATCTGCCTTGCTGATGTGTTGTTGGAACGGTCCTTGCAAATTCACATTAAAATGCATAAAAATAGAGGAAGGAAACGTTGTTGTATTAAAGACTGCAGATGCATTCGACGCTTTTTGTAATACCTAAGTGATCTACACAGTAGGGCTATCTCTAACAGGAATTTCCCAGTATAATATCAAAGGAGGCAGAATTCCTAGTTTGCACTGGGGCGAGAAGCACACTTCAGGACAGACTGTGTTTCCCTCTGGCACTGAGGGTCCGACTCTGCCTGGCACAATCATTGCCAGTCTCCAGAAGGAGCACATTACCTTCTGCACAACATAGGAAGTCTCACGCAGCAGGAAGCAGAAATGCAGGTCCTTTGGCATGCGATTTCCCACTGTGGAGGATCAAGAGCCTCCATGGCACATAGTGTCACCATCCTTTGCCCTGGCAGCAGAGAGCCCTGAGCCAGGCAGATCCCAGCCCCGCGCTTTGGCAGCAGCGTGATGCCACCGAGGGCTCTTTCAGACACAGCCTATATGTTCAACATATTTTGTCTCTCAACCCCTTACTCAGATGTTCCCCCCGGAGATATTTTTGCAATGCTATTTGACCCTTGCCAGCCAGTGTAGTATAGCATTTTTGGCAGGATGTTGCTGCCAGGCTAGCCCACTGCCTAGCTCCATCCTTAAGAGCTTCTCTGACCTTCAAGGGATGATGAGGACTGTGCTGATAGCTTTCTGACTCAGACTGTACGTTTCTGGGCAGGCCACATGCCTGTACTGCACTGTACAGGGCTGCCAATCTCATACACACCACATCTGTCTCTGCTATTTTCTGTCTCTGAGGGATTTATTCCTCCCCTTCACTGGTACAGCAGCCCCTCTGAATGAGTCTGTATATGCTTTAATTTACGCAAAACTCAATCATCAATTTGGCTCTGGGGAGTCTTTTCCAAAGGGGAAACTGTTGTCATTTCCTTCAGAAACAGGGCATAACATTACCTTTACAACATTTTTTTGAAATGAGAAGCTGTAGTGCTACCAAGCTCCAGCAGCTCCCATTAAAAATTACTACCATTTGTAAGAGCTCCAGATACCACAGGCTTTGTCCCCACATCACCCTGCCCATCTTCACTGTAGTTCTTGCAACCTCCTCAGGCTGACAAATCTGCTGCTGCTCAGTTACTGCTATTTTTTTATGATCTCAATTCATTCCAGCACATCTTGATGCTACTCTACTGTAATCACGGGGGTTAGGAGGGGTAAACTCAGGTTTTTTTGCTGGATTTGTTTATTGATGCACTTTTCGAAATCTACTGCCAACGTGGAAGTTTTACTGCCTCTAAGCTTTTAAGCATAGCTGTGATGGCAACACAGCTTGCAAGGTCTCACAGTCCCTGCATAAATGGCATAGGATTTACTGAGCCACACTGCCCATGTTAATAACCCAAGATCCAATTAATAATCTAATAAGAGTCCTAATAACAAACAACTCCTGTGTCCAGCCATGCCATGACCCTAACACATCTTTCCATTCACTGACCTTCACCTCTGGTACAAGCCAGAGAATCTTCTCAGTAACTCTTGATAACGTCTTCTCCATCCACAAAAGTTTTGGATGCTATGTGCTCCTGCTTGCCTTCAGCACGCTACCAAGGTTGACAGGGCATGCAGAGCTCACCTGCTTGGATGTCACTTTAGGGGTCCTCGATAGCAGTGCGATCCCCTTCAGCCAGTTTTAAGAAAGACACAGGGCAAACACGTTTAATCTGACCCATGTCTCATTTAGAGATTATGACTTGGCATTCTGAGGAGAAGAGATCATTCTCTGGACCGGTGTTTCTCAGCCTCCATGTGCTGGGGCTGTCCAGCCTAGAGAAATGCCAGAAAGTCTCAAGCACAATGCCTTTCCCTGGAATCATAGCAGCCTGTTGCAACTTCTACTTTTTCTCTCAAAAGTAATCTGCCTCAGTTAGACGGATTGTGCAGCAAACTGCAGTGCAATCGTGAGACTTGGACAAAAACTCTGCATTCCCTTAATCCTGTTCTGCTATGAAATATCCCCAAATCCTCAAGCATATATTCCAGAGAATTTTTTGGGAGGAGCTTTCTTCCAAATTCCTTACCCAATAAAGCAGTAGAAAACCAGAGTTTTGTTTTCTTCTTTCTAGAACCTTAATCTTACGCTAATTCTAAACCTGAGTAGCTGATATTTACCTCAAACTAAATAAATGTTATTTACCGTGTGAACCATGGTCCTTATCATAACTTGGCAGAACATTCAACAATCAATAGGAAAATGAAGTCTTCCCTGCTCCCTTTCTGAAACTCTAATGTTAATCATAAATCCAGTGTAAAACTTACTGCTCGCAGAGCTGAATCAAAACTACTTGTTCCTTCCAATATGGTTCTTCATCCCAGACCTATATCTTTCCTTAATATTCGCTTTTCAAAATGTTACAGGTTAATGCATGTAACTTAAATTCTGAGGAAAACAGCACTCGGGCAACCATTGTGTGCAAAAAGTAAAGATCATGGACTCATTCAAAATTGTCCCTGCTGTGGGCCAAACAAAGTTTCAGTGGAAAACCATTCTCCCAATTGCTTCTTTTCTGAAACCTGATCTCTATCATGAACTTTGATCAAAGTGTACCAGCACAAATAGTATCTATATAAAAAATAAAGAGTATATATCCAATCCTATAAAGCATTGTTCCACATTCTAACATCAGGGTAAAGAAAACAGAAGAAAAATGTACTCTTGATGACATCGCATATCTGAAACCCTAACCTGACGTGTATGGAACTTAAAGAAAGCAATCTAGAATCTATACTGATACTAATACAAAGCCATGCACTCCTGCAGACATATTCCCCCTTTCTAAGTCTATAGACCATGAAAGAATTTGAGAGCACCTGCTACACTTAGAGCTCCCTTTCTAAGACCATAAATCTAACACTAGCAAAACAAATAAACAAAATGCACACCAGCTTTTGCCCCACCAGAACCATAAAACCCTTCCCATACCCATCCCTAAGCTGACAGCAGGCCTCGCCTCACCTCTCCTCTCCCCTCCCCTCCCTAACCAACAGGACAATTCAGCATTTGCTCCTAGAAACCCTCTTGCTCCGAACCCAGCAGAATTAGAAGAAAACTGCTCTCCTGACTGTTTCCTTTGGAAACCCCTGCCCTACATCAACAGAGCTCGTATAATCCCACTCTGCTACCCAGCTCCCTTGGCACAGCAGAAGCCGTGGAGGATCACCCTCCTGAGTGCTTTCTTCCAGAAAGCCATACTCTAGCTGTCCCTGCGATCACTGGCAGGGCAGAAAACCATAAGCAGTCCGTGCATTGAAACTAATCTGAGGCTGCTTGCTCCTACCAAACGCCATTCTTCCTACTAATCCCAAAGGCCATAAAATAATCAGTAGGAAACTGCACACCTCATTGCTTTCTTCCTAAATCCCTGGCAAAAAACACATCCAGGTATGGAGTGTCTACACAAAAAAATTATATAAATGCATTTGGTTCTACAAGGACTGTTCTTCCTCTAAACAGTACCATGCATGGATGAAAACTACTCTGCACACCACTTTCTTTTAAAAACCTTGTTTCTAATTACCTAGAAAACCATATCCACAATAGTAATATCTGTATCTAAACCAATGGAAAATTATTTGATCTTATTTGGCCATAAAAGAATATGTAGAAAACAATCTCATCTGCTTTCATTCTAACCACAACCCCAGGAAAAACTACATATGGCTTGGCAGTGCCTCTACAAAAACATACAAGAAGTCATTCACTTCCATAAGCTGTTGTTTCTCATGCTATCTTTATAGCCAGTAAACTCATCATCAGAAACACTCCCTCCCTGTGTTTGCCTTTCTGGAGAGGTAACTCTACCCTTCACCCTTACCTTCAACTACACCATGATAACCAGTCTCTGAATCAATAGCAAGAAAAATTTTCCAGAAAAACAGTCCTTCTCATTGCAATTCTGAAGACTAAATGCATACCTATAAATATATATTTATATAAGTTTGGAATATATGGGTTTTTATATATATATATATATATGTATATTTCCATATGGAGATACACACAGACATATACACATATATGGAAAAAAGTCCTCCTTTCTTTTAGAAATCCTATCCCTAACCCTTAACAACAGGTAAACGAAGCCTAAGTGAACAGTGCTGTATGAGAATTTACTTCATGTAAAGCCATTTTCTCTCACAAATGACATTTCCCAGCTTAGCTTTTAGGGTCACAAAAAAATTATTGAAATTTTTTTGTCCAATTACTTTCTTTCAAAAACCCTAGCCTTACCATGATGGACACATGGGAAACTGGTGTCTGCTGTAACCCTAGAAAAAGCCTGTGTCTCCTCATTGCTCTGTGCGTAACCCTAGAAAAAGCCTGTGTCTCCTCATTGCTCTGTGCACCACGGCATAGTCAGAAGATAAAGTACTCTCTTCATTCCTTCCCTTCTGAAATCCTAAATTTACCATGCTTAATCTGAAGTATCTTGATGATCTATTTTCCATTGCAACACTAATCTTGAAAGATTTCTTCTTACACAGATTCAGCCTTATTTTAGGTTACTGTACCTATGGGGCGGGGAGTGGGAAGTTTTCTGAAATCCAGCTTGAATGGAGAGTAAACTATGCCAGCCAAGTGCTTCCTTCACCAAAACTGTCCCAAAGCCACTCCTTTAATCCTTCCCCCAATATTCTTCATCCTTTTTCATGTCCTGGCAGTGATTAAGATGAAATACCTATTAACACTGCCTTATATTTTTAAAACTTCAATATTAATATAATTACAGTTTCTGCTGGTATGTTAAACACGAGCCAACCATCTAATCTGACACCTGCCCAGTGCAATTTGGCTCAGAGATACCTGCTAAAAACTGGAAACTCACACCCAGTATTTGCCATTAGGAGGAGACAGATAACAGGCCCTCCCAAGAAAGCACATGTACATGCACCTAGGAAATTCTAAACAGTCAAAAGTTATTAGATGTTTCGTAAGTGCTAGAAATACTGTTTCTGTTAAAAGAGGCCTTTCTTTGATTTGCATACTGTATGTGAGATTAAGAAAAATTAGTTTCCCACATTGGTTTTAAGGCCTTTGTGAATATAAAAACATGGGAATTTGTGTTGCACGTAAGTAATTTATGGTATTCAAATTTCCTGGCAACGCCTAAAAATAGCTTTAATAATCAACATTTTTTATTTGCTTGGGGTTTTTTTCTCTTCTCCAGTGAGGGCTGAAAGGCCCTGAGAGATCTCATTCTCTGTTCTCTTCCTCCCAATTAATTAGATTTAAAAAAAAAAAAAAAAAGAAAAAAACCAAAAAAAACCAAACCCTAACTCTTCACAAAATTATTCCATTTTCTTCAGGACTACAATCTGGTTGCAATCACTCTTGCATGCTCTGTGAATCAGATGTCAAGTGTGTGTTTGAGGAACTGGTTTGCATATGCACATTAATTTTCAAAGGTAATAGGTTCCTATCCCACCCTGGCAAATCTTGTTTGCCAGTCTCAGGTAGGAGCAAATCTTATGCTAAAAGCTTAAAAATATTTTCCCAGACTAGCAAAGAAAACAGGTGAGAGCTCCCATATAGCTGAATAAGAGCCTATTTTACTATGAGTCTGTGTCTTGTGCTTAAATTTTTGAAGTCTAAGGAGAAAAGGGCTCTATCCTGAGCTTTTCTCACGGTTCACAACTCCTGGATGGCTATGAGGAGTGGTCTCCTGCAACCTCTTTTTTGTAGTGGGGACCAATTCTACACTCTTTCTCCTTTATCCAGCTGTTTATATTCATTATGCTTGTAGGAATACTATGTTTTGAGGCTGTTGATCCCTTGGGAAACATTGAAACTGAAAAACTTCAAAAGTTATTGGGAAAGAATGACAGACTGTCCCATCCAGAGAAACATTTTATATGAGAAGCCAGGCTAAAAGATTAGGAAGAGATTTGGTATGGATTCATATAAAACTTGAAAGCAGAGTTAAGAGAGTCTGACTTCAAGACCCTCGCTGAATCCTTAGGAAATCTGGATCTAGATGTGGGCCCGACCTCATAACAGAAAGCACCAAACCATGGATCTTACCAATCACAAAGGCGGGGAAGTCAAATTTACATTGGGACCTCTTCATTGTTTAGGAATAGGTTGTTTTTCTTTTTTGTATGCTCCTTCATTGAAGCTTGATGGAAACTGGACACAAAACGGTTACACTTAACTGAAGACCAAGCAAAAAGGCAAGCCAGTGTATTGACTACATAGTCAATTAATATATGAATATTAAATATATTTTCCCTCTTTAGCCCTCTTATTTTCACATGGGTTTTGCCAAGGGGCATTGTATATTGGATATTCAGATACATTTCAATTCCATAATGGTTTTGTAGTTGAAGTCATGCATAAAAGGATGGAAAACATAGCACGCTTTACTGAAATAAGACCCTGTGAGCACTGAGGAGTTATTTTTAATATTCCTGACACATGAAGACTATGCTACAAGGCATTTATGTAACTCTTCTTTGTTTAGTACCACCTCCATCAGAACATAAGTATTTGCAGCTCTCTGAAAGCAGCTCTCCTGCAAAAGCACAAGCTACCTTGAACATATTATGAAATCCGTAACAACTTTCCAGGTGTTTAAAGAAAAAAAATCAAGTGATTTGACCTCATTTGAAACAAATTAAAGAAATAACTCAATGTAAATTATTTCTTTTTATCAGAATTTGATTCCTTCAGCTCCTCGTCAATAAGTTGCTTGGCTTTCATTACGGCTGCCTATGCTGGCACGTTACTATCCGAGATGGGTAGACCTTGTTAGATACACAGTATGGCTCATTTTATTTTTCCTTATATTAGCAGGTAGACAGAAATCATTCCTTTAACTTAGTCAATGCAACATAACAAGTACTAAGCAGGTTTATTCTGGGGGGGATGTGTAACATAAAAAGACCTCATCTGAGACAGGGAGCCTGCTTGTTTGGTGCTGTGTACTACAGATCTTAGGAGTGGCCAGTACTGGTGAACTCACAGTCTGTTGAGTTTCTGGGGAGCATAAAACCAGCCTGAGATGGGCTGTGCAAAACTGTATTGCAGATACCACATTAATACTCATACCCAGGTTCAATTTGATAAATTGAACATTTAACATTTAAAGTTACAATGCAATCTGGTAGCCTTTCACTGCCCATCACCCTCTATATAGAAGGCAAAGGCAGGAGTGCCCACATACCTGTTTTATAGATGGGGAAACGAGACATAAAAACATTTCATCCAAAAGAAGTGAAGCACTTTGGGCAGCACGTACTTATCTACTACTTTCAATCTCTTTATGAGGGCCGGTTTTACACCTGCTGAAATCAACAGCAATTTACACCAAATACCTCATGACATTAGTTTACGTATGAACTATTGCCACGGGAGGTGCTCAGCACTACCCCAGCTCTGCTCTTATGACAGTTGATGGACTTTTGCTGCTGACAGCAATCACCTCTGCTGACTCCTTTGGAAATTTTGCTTTGGAAATTCTCCTTGTCAGGCAATGACAGATAAAGCCTCCCCTGGCTGATGGTCTCCAGATCAGATTATCACAGAGGGAATTTCACAATCACACTAGATTCGTATATTTTTTTTCTCCTTATTCTGGCTAAGAATTCAATTTTCTTTTATATGAAAAAATATTGCCAGCATATCTTTCTCATCTAAGCTGAAGGTAACTTCACTTAGATTGGCTTTGCTAGAAGCCCTTCTCCTAAGTGCAGTGCTCTTTGCAATGAACTTTGCAGCTTCTTTCTAAGTTGCAGAATGCCCTCCATTTTCACTGGCTTGTTGTGATTAGACCTTAACACTGCTGACTGATATCCTCTGTGATTTTTTTCCATGCCAGTCAATAAGGTGGCAATTTTAATAACACAGTTCTTGGATGTAATGTTATTCACAGGTCTGCATCAACTTCTATGGCTGCATTCTTGAAATTACCCACTTCAGCTATACCTATTAATTTCCCATGAAGTTGAAGAGTTATCCATATGTTATACCCCTAACCTGGAGCCATATCACGTTGCTTTTCTAAGCAGCTTCCACTCCAGTTCATTTCAAAATTCAAACAAAATGTTTCTTGAAATGTATTTTACTTTTCAGCTATTTCATGTTGGGGATATGGGACAGCAGCGTTCCCATTTTTTTTAGAGGCGGTGTTCACTTGCAAGTAGAGTTAGGCTTACTTATGAGACTCAGGCAGTACAAGGAAATCTTTTCATGAGACTGATCTGAATTTTGATTCTTTAATAAAATCTGGAACAGGAGACAAAATTGCTTTGATTTGATTTATAGTCTCTGAACCATGCTGCAAATGTAGCCCTCCTTTTCTGCTCTCAAACCAGTTCCAATTTATTCCTGTGTGTTACTTATGCAGATACATTTACTGAATAGTTTATCAAGTGATTTTCAGACTGGGCTTGCTGCTTGGAGTTATTTTACATAAATTGGTCACCAACTACTGGTTTATTAACCTGTTTAGTATACATGCTGCAAGGAGGAAGATCACCTAAAACACACAGTATTATTTCTGCTTCATCAGGGCCTCATAGAAGACATTGTACTGTCAGAAGAAAAATGAAGAGCAAACACTGAAAGATAATTCTTAATAATAATCAAGGAGTCATAGTCAAGTTTGTGAAACTTGCCTCAGTTACCCATGCACAGTAGATTTTATATTATGAGATAAGGAAGAAGACTGAAATCAAAATCAGGAGTAACGGTGCTAGGCACTGTAAAGGAGCAGCCCGTTCCTCTGAATAACTCAGCATCTCAATTTGCAAAATGCTGGACATGAAGATGTGGACATGTAGGGCAACTTGATTTCTGAAGGTGGGCCTGGACTACCAGGGGAGGCCAAGACCCCCTCAACATCTTCCAGAGCTGAACCCACAGCCATGGTGGCTTGGCAGTAAAGCACTGCTAAAATCCAAAAGGCGAATGGCACCAAGCCAGCCCTGGGACCAAGACTGGGCAGAGGCCACTTTACAGGACACTTCCAACCCCAAGACAGTCCATAGAGAGCTCCTGAGAGGAAAAGCACAATCCTTCTGAAAGCTGTTAACCTAAGGACACTATTTTAATTACTCAAATTGTAAGAAATATAGAAGGCAAAATACTACAAAGGTGACTCTAAAAATATCAGCTTATGACTCTGAAATATACAGTAAGGAACATTACCATAATAAGCTCTGAGGAGATACAATGAAAACTATTACAGCTCCAGGAAAGACACATAAAGATGAGCATAACAATTACCTGCCTGGCAGAGAAAAAGGAAGAAAGGTACATAATTTAGAGTACTGCTGTTACTGGCTTTAAGACAGATATATAATGAAGAGTATTGCAGTTACCTAGTTCTGGCAGAGGTATAATGGCAATCATTAGTTATCTAGCTGAAAGGAGGACATGTAATGTGTAGTATTATTGTTACCTGTCCCTAAAAGAGAGCAAGAAAGAGGGGGAGAGAGAGATGATGAGAAACCTGGACTGTTACCCGGCTCTGGAAGGCAGAAATTATGGAAAGATTTGCTGCTGCCCATAGCTGTGCTTTATGGCTACTAATTCATGGAGGGAAAGGCAGGGGAGAATCGAAAGCGGTCTAAGTTATACCGTGGTTATCTGGTACAAGGCCAGATTTCCAGCTGGCCACAGCTGGTAAAACTTGCTCGTGTTTGCTGCAGCTATGCTGACTTTGGGTTTGTGGAGAACGAGAGGACAGGGGGGATGGGGGCTGCCCCATGAGACACAAGCACCACAGACCTCCTAGAGTCAATATGGACCATGCAAGATGTCCTAGGGTGACTGATCCCCTCACGGACCCCCACTTGGCTCCCCAGCCGTAGCAACCTCCAAGCAGGCATCATTTCTCCATGCACTCCCAGGAGCAGGCAGAAAGCCCTGGGCAAGAGCAAAGGTCAAGAGAAAGGGATGGCAAAAAAGAGGGGCTGTAAAGGATGGAAACATGGCTTTTGAGAGCTCTGGGACACAGGATGTAGAGATGCAATATATTTACACTTCTGCAGAGAAAAAGATGCTTGGAGCTTTCTGTAGCCTTCAGTGTCTGTCCCTTCCCTGGATGAATGATGTCTGGTATCCATCCTACCTTCAGACCAAAGCAACAACTGAAAAAATTTAAAAACCCAACATTTTTTTTTAGATCTGGGGGCAGAAGAGAGTAACAGCATACTGAAAAAAAGGTGGGTCAGTTAACCAAGACTGCAGGAATGAGGGAAAACAAGGAACTTTGTCTTAAGAAATAATCATGGCACAGATACTACTTGGCCTACCTCTCCAATTTCTACAGCACTCCTATGCATTGTCCTCACACTCAGGCTTCAGATTTTGTTTCCTAGAGTGTAATACTGACAGGGTTTGAGACAAAGTCCAGTGAAGTCTGTTTCATTTTAGCTCACTCAGTTTTCAATCAGATCCCTGTTCAAATTCTAGGTCAAGAAATGCAGGAGAAACTCCAGTGTGATTCAAATTAATCCTTTTATTCCTGTTTTGACCACTATTTGCTATCCATTAGGTGGAAAGACATGAAGTTCAGCTGAAACAATTGAATCCTGTGGTGCTTAATTTGTAATATTCCAAGAAGAAAGACACTCCAGAAATCCTACTGTTCATCAAAAACTGCACGGCTGCTCTATCAAACCACTTCTACAACATCAGACTTGCTCGGGAGGCAGAGGGAGAGAAACGTGGGCAAAGAAAGAAAAGCAAGGAAGAGAGCACTGAATGGGAAGGGAGCACTTGTCTATTTAACCTGCATTCAGAATAATTCCACCCCTTCCTCTGATAGCATACCATTCAAACTCTCATCCTCCAAACCAGCAAAATAAACTGCACATCACCCTGAGACTTGTAGACAGAAGCTGTCAGCCTACAAACATCCTCCAGCAGTGCTGCTGCCCTCTCCTCCAGCAATACCCCTTCTTCTCAGCATTTACACTGTGCATTAATAAATGGTGCCATTATCACCAGGGTGTGACTATTCATTAAGACAGTAAAGACCAGAGCCTTAAATTTGATCCCAGTGTATTCATATGCAGATATGTGGTCTTTGAACCTTCCATGCTGGAAGAGGCACCTGTGTTCTTTCCTCTGAGGGGGAAGAACAGGCACAAATTAGGACCATGCCTTGCTTCTGTACCTCCAACATGCACACATTTCAGTGAGCAGGGGGGAAAGCTTCTTGTGGTGAGAGCCATTTGCTTCTCTTTGAGGAGGACAGCTGGATGCAAGAAATCAGCTTAATTTGTAAATTACCTCAGTTTTCACTCAAAAGTCTGGAAGTAAAAAGGATCAGTCGTTTTTTCTTTTAATACATTTTTCTGTGAGCCCTAATATTGACCTGAACTGGAAAGGATGACTTGCTGAAACAGACTCTATTCTTCAGGCACTGCCCCATATGAAGTCTCTGACAACAACCTCACTTGGGGACATTTTGAGAGTTAGAGACCTTGAGACATGCAGATCCACAAACACCCATCTTGGGCACTGAATTCCTGTCCTTAATGCTATTTTACACTCTTTGCCCGGCAGAAGTACAGAGCCTCTGGCTTAAACCATATCTAAGGCTTCTTCCCTCACCCATATTTTGTGGGTCCCCCATTGTTACTACCAGGACTTTAGGGGTGTTAAAGCAGATCTAAGTAACTTAAAAGGGTGTTTTACTCTCCTGGGTTGATGTAAACAGACCTTAGAGTCAGTGAGAAGCAACTTCAGAAAAGCTATTCACTTGGTGCAAGCAAAGTGGCAGGATCCAGCCATCATTTATTAATAAAAAATAAATATATAGGGTAAATATCTACTTTGACTATTACATGAAAAGGTACAATACGCAGAACTGAACTTCTCCTGATTCCTTCTGGGAATACCATGCTGTTCTTTCACTGACTGTTTTGCCTAACTCTGAATATTAATTGTAAAAAAAAATTCTGTTACCTCTCTCTTATCTTTCCCCAGACTTTGTTTTTTCTCATTCAGATTTGCTTCCTAATTTTTCTTTCTCTGTCCTTTTCTTATTAACCAGTATACTTGGCTAGATGATAGGATTTCTGGTCTGCAGAATATTTGGATATGTCAACATTTGTTTTCTTTCCAATACAGACTGACAATAAATATATCCAAAGATTATGAGTTTCAGAATACCATGTTTCTCTATCACTGCTATATTTATATGTGCATTCTACAGTATATATATGGCTATTACTGGCATGTTTTAGTGGAATAAAATGATACACTATTTAAATAATTCTTTTTAAAACAATTTTGGGCAGCTACTACTAAAATATTTCAATCATCGCTAAATTTCAATTCTCTGCCAAGAGCTGAAAATAAAAATGCATCAGGTCTATTATGTTATGACACAAAATAACGTAAAACTATCTAACAAAACATACAAGAAATGAATTAAAGACAAATTTCCAAGCTTTCTAGTTTTGCTCCCAACTTCCCTCAGCAAAAGCTCTGTAAAACTCTACTTGCACATTTTTTTCAATTTAAAACAGCCTGAATACAGTCAGTGAGCGAAGCCCATGCTCAGCCCACAGTACACAAATACTCGTGCCACTGTCAACATAAGCCATGTAACATTACCTGCTTGGTTGTTTTCTGGACTGATGTCTTTGACTCTAGAATATTGTATCAAGACCAGAAATGAGGGGGATCATCTACCTCCCCTCCTCCTCCTCCTCCAAGTAAAAGGAAAAAAAACCACACTCGTGTTGGTGCCAGTCACCTCCCAGCCCAGCTCTCATATTAACGTTCACTGCAAGCCTCTGTGCACGGGTCCTGCAGGAACATGAGGAAGCACTGGCACTTCATCGGGAAAGAAATCATGGGTTTCTGTTCACTTACATTCATACTTTTTTGAACTCAATGGCTTGAGAGGCTGCGAAAGGTTTTGTGGTTTTCCCCCAAACACTTCTCCGGCAACAAAAAGGGATAAAAAGATGTTAGTTCAATGCAAAATGTTTGGCTGTGAGGGGAAAAAAAATCCCACCAGTTTCTTTCCAGTTGTCTCCAGCAAGAGCTGCACTCCCCTGTATTGATCAAGCAGTTACCTGTTCACTCATACATATGGGAGAGAAAAAACAAAAAGAGGGGAGCCAGAATGACCTTGTAGAGGTAGCGGGGAAAAGAAAAATTCAGGCACTTTTTGCAGCTTTGAAATATAAGAACGGCCTTAGCTTTGGAGGCAACTGAATTAATTCATACATAAATGTTCCTTTTGCATCTTTGTTTTCATTTATTTCCTGCTTGGTACCAGCAATAGCAATACTGAAAACTAGTGCATGACAAAACAATCAAATGAGATATTTGGCGCAATGGCTAATTTGTACTCTGTAAATCTCCCCTACAAATTCTATTAACTGTTCTTCCTGCTTTGCCGATGCTTATTTTTCCTTGAGAGCACAGTGAGTCCTACAGCCCAAGAAAATTTTCAGTTTCTTTCCTCTCCCCTGTGATTGCCATGCCTTAAGCCCCAGCACTATCCACATGGGCACACCCAACAAGGAAGGCAAGGGGTATACTGTTTTGTAGTTCTTCTAAAGGTGCCAGCTACTACTTAGCAAAGCCTACTGCAGAGCATGCAAAAGGAGGAGGTCAGAAGAGGACTTTGGATCTATGATTCGAAAACATAAAAGGCAATAAACTTGTTTCTGGCTTCCTTTGAAAGAGGCATGACCAGAACAGATATATATTCACAATCTTTGGTTTTGACCCAGACAAGAATAGGGAGATAATGAGACACAGCACTATTTGTGACACAGACGGATACCCCGGTGTGCGCAGGTTTTGAGGCAGGGGACCTGAGCCCATGGAGGCTGGGCAAGGAACTCCAGGTGAAACAAATCCCACGCAACTGCTCTGACTTGGAGCGTAACTCAGGAACAGCACTAATCTTCTTTCTGAAAAGCCTTTGAAATCACTTGAAAGAAAGCAACAAAAGGAAAACTCCTGGAAAAAAAAAAAGCTACATGACTTTTTGCACCCCACAGTTCCGTCAGTGTGGGTTTAACTATCAGTTTAATTTCTTCTGCTTCCAACAATTTTTTTTTTCATTTTTATATTGGCTGCACTGGAAATTCAGGCAGATTATGAATGCTTCCCTCAGCGAGCTACCTGAATGAAGATTCAAATAATAATACCTCAAACCTGTGAACATTTCACTGCTAGCCTCATCACAAGTGCATTCAGCACTCTAACACCTTATATTGCTATTTACTTAAAAACAGAATCCTTTGGACTTCAGCTTTATTTTTGTAGAAGACATTCAAAGAGAAAGATATGCATAAAGTCAAAGTGTCAGTTCAAGAATGAACCCCCGTGTAATTCACACACTTTCATGCACAATAAATCAAGTTCTGTTGTGCCAAGGGCTAATGAAGATCTAATTATGACAGACTGAGTTTCCACTCTTGCCGAAAAGGAGAGGGGGGTGACACATGACAGCCCCAGTCCCTGCAGGGTGAGGATGGACAAACTGCAACATGCTTCCCCGCTCCGCCTTGCCAGGCGTACCCGCAGCCTCGCATGGCCTGCGTGTCACAGCAAGCTAAACCGACCTGTGCCTACAGCGCTGTGCAAGGCCTGGGCAGCACTGCTGCAGGTTTTTCCCGCCTGCTAACAGTCATCTCAAGCACAGTGAGGAAGGGAACCCTTTAGGGAATGTTTGCCTGTTATCTGTGCACTTCAGATCTAACTCATCCCTATCCTTTAGGTGAAAATGTTGAAGGAGAAAACATGTTCACAATAAAACAGAAGGGACTGGCTCCTTTTTCTAATTTTATGTTACTTTTTTTTTTTCTTTTGTTTTTTTACTTTGGCTGACTGACTTAGTCGTAACACCAACACAGAACTTCTGCGTGGGTAAGGAGACTATTCCACATTAGAGGTATTATTTCAAACAAAATGTCCAGGCTTAGTCTAGTCTCTGTTAGGGATTAAGATAAAATTCTGGGGGAGCAAGTGACACATTTTTCATTGTTTCCCTAGTTTAGCTCCCTCTGCAGCAGCCCCTGTCAGCAGCTGTGGTGGTATGATGGAGAAGATGTACCTGAGACCACCCGGTACCACTGTGCTCACATGCAACAGGAGCACCTATGTACAGACAGAGAGAGCCCATGGCAGTGTACAGCTGCCCCTCTGAAACCAGTGACATTACATAGCAGCTGAGGATTGACCCTGTGAATCCAGGAGGCATGCAGGTAGAGGGTTTTTTTTATGGGGAAGGATAAAGAAAAGGACTGTGTCAGAGCCTCCTGCAGGCAGTCACCAGTGGGGAGAAGGAAGAAAGGGTGGGAAGGGGATGGAGTGTGGGACCACCCCAGGTTAAGGGCCCCCCTAGCAGGCTGGGCAGATGCCAGGGTCTCGTCTAGGAGGGACTGGGTATTCTCACCCCTGAACCGCATATTTTGCCTGTCGGATGGGCAGAAAAACTTGTGTTGAGGGGCACTTTGTCCATTTCCATGTAAATGTTCACCACAACTAAAACCACAGCTTCCACAGAAGAGCTGTCAGTTAATATGCTGTTAGTCACAACTGAGCTCTAGGAAGGGCAAGCACTTCAAACCAACCCACTCTTTGGTGCCAACAGGAGCAGAGGACTCCCAGAGGCAAAAGGCATGGGCAGGGGGTCCCTGGTTTCATCAGGCTGCAGGGTTCATTGCTTATGCAATGCTGGCATTGGGTCTGTATCATTAAAGTGGTGATAATCAGTCCTCATAGAGAGCCGGTTACCTACTTGTTCCTCCGTGTAGAGAGCTATAGGTTCTGTCATCTTCTTATCCTCTCTCAGAAATGGCCATAGTTTTTGTTCTTCACATTTCTGCTTCAAGCACATTGCTGTCTTCTCATCAGGTTTTGCTAATGGATATTTCAAAAGTTCCTATATGAGATCAAGTAAATTGTAGTTAAAATGGATAGGATAGCATAACAAAAATACTGTATTTCATTAAGTAATGCAAGGTAGAAATGCAACATATGTCACCTAAAAAATTAGTTTGATTTTCTAGTCGCTTTTAACCCTTTAAAATACACCATACCCCAAAGTATTATTCCATTCATTGCACACACATGCTGCACTAAAACAAGAACTAAAGGCCCCTTTCGTGGAACATCATCTGAGAGGCAGTTTGCTGCAGGCATGTTTTCCTTGAACCACCCTGTTCTGCTAATCGGAGTCATCTAGAGTGGAAAAAACAAGCAAGATATATGTGGCTATAATATAATAAGACTTTTTATTGTCTGTGCATCTTTACATCCCAAAGAACTCTGCTGGAGTACATGGATAGCAACTGTAACACAGTCACACAGTGCTCAAGCAGTCCCTTAATAAATGGTTTAGGAAGCAGTAATACAGGCTTAATAGATGTTTTAATAAATGCTTACTCAATTGTTATAGGCGAGGAGATTGCTTAAAAACATTTAATTCTCAGAGCTGTTGAATAGAGAACAAGAGGGAACAGTGTATTAGAAATGCTGATTTTCAGAGGCAATTTCACACCCCTTACCAGCCTGCTCACCACAGTCAGTGTCTTCCCAGCTGTATGGCCAAAACATGTTGTCTTTGGAAGCTCAAAGGAACACTGAAATCCTGATACACATCCTACATGCTACTCCTAGTAGTCCTGAGGGTGCAATTCTTGTTATATACATAAAAAGCAGAGCATTAGCTTTGGATCTGTTTGTGCTAACATTTTACTTGGGCTAAGTAGTCCCTTACTCCTCTATTATGTTGCCATTTTTGTCCATCATTCACCATGAGAGACTTGGAGGACAGCCTGTATTACAGAAAACAAACATATTCACTCCCTGATATTTGGCCTTCATTTAACCCTATTCATTCTGAAGTTGCGTGATAAAGAAATGGGTACCTTGCATGCTACACAAATTCAAACCCAAGGTAGTATCCTTAGTTTGAAAAGACAATGCCATTGTTTGTATGGGTCATTTTCCACTAGATACCTGGGCAATTCCAGGCTGACTGGCAGGGTATGCAGCAATGCACCCATCAAAATTCAATGAGGCAAGCACAGAAAGACAGAGGATTGCAGAAAAAGATTTGACCTCTGCTGAGTATACAGTATGGGTGATATACTTGAACATCTCACAAATCCCTTTCACAGATTAAAATTACTAGTCACCTTTTCGTCTCCCTCCTTAGCATTTCTTGTAAATTTTCACATCAGATCTGAACTTTTCTGCTTCATGCTCCTGCCACTTTTTTTGCAATCTCCTCCTTCTGTCCAGCTTGCCGATGTGGTATGAATCCCTTCAGCACAGAGTAGGAAGGTCAGGCTGAGGAAGCTGTTTCGCTGTGCCAGCAGAGGTTCAGCACATGCCAATTTGCTTTGTGAAGGAACTCTCAGCGTAACCACCTCTCTTGTGTTTTAAAATTTAATTCCAGCTTGCAACAAACGATAGTCCTTTGTGCAGGAGCTTCCCTTTCCCTGATCCCAGCTAATGCACTTAATCTGTTCCTTGCTGCTAGTATCTGGAGGTCTTACTGTCTGTAATGCATTTATTTTTGAAGTGCTCCACGGAGGTGGGAGCAGAGCTATCTTAGAGGGAGGAGTGGGGTTATATAACACCCAAATCACTGCTGCCTGCGTATCTTTGACTATTTGGATCCACATGATCTGCCCCAGGTCAAACAGGAGGTTTGCGCTTGCGGGAAGAATACAATCTGGTCACCCCAGTCAGGCTGTAATACCCAAACCACTAATGGTCTGTTATCTTCTTAGTCCAGGCTTTCTAGTCTTAGTCTTTGAACTCCTCGGGGCAGAGATTTCTCCTATGCCAGGAAAGCATTTTAGCTTCTCCCACAAATACCATGCTTGTAAAACAGCTGTGCTACTAGTGCACAGAGAATCAGAGACAGAGAAAGGCTTAGAGACGAGTTTGGCAAATGACACAGGACTGAAAGGGGAAAGGAAATAGGCTGAAAAATATGAAGGACATGAAAACTTTGGAGAAAGCCACACTTGTTCCTGGGAAATTTCACATTATTTGGGTATTTAGAAACAAAGCAGTTTGGAAGCACAACTTTGTTATGTTAGTCAAAGAATGTTAGTTCAAAAATAAGATTCTCATTTTCCATGCCAACAGATGCAACACATTTCATTAGCAAGACTCCTCAGTTTTCAGCACAGACATTCAAAGTTCCCTTTAAAATGAATAGAACGTGGCCATCTGAGTCCGCAGTGGGCTTTGAGTCTCTACACATTGAAAAAAACACGCTTGCCTTTGAGGCAGCACTTTGCAGCAGCCCAGAGACATGATTTCCAAGTCCTAAGCAAATGAGGACCTTTGCAGCAGCTCTGGTCCCCAGCAATTAGGGTGGCAGACATCTGCTCTAAGACGCAAGGAAAGAGGACAGCTCTGGTAGCAGATGGGACAAGCTGAGACACTGATGCAGCCCTAAGGGAATGAGCTCTCTGGGAGGACTGCCCGCATCTCAGTTCCCCTGCTAGCATGTTTGTAGGAGCTAGTGGAGGAGCTGGATTATGTTTTGCCAGGGGTTGGCTGGGACTGTGGGCTGGATTGCCACAAAGGACAGGCGGAGAGCAAAGGGGTCTTCCTCAAATACCATCTTTCTAATGAAGAGATCTGGCCACCACTGGGTTGCTTTTAGAATTGAAATAGTGTTACCACCATGGAACAGGCAAATAAACAAAACAAAGACACAGACATATTATTGTAAATTACATTATATATAAGAAATTAAATTCAGATGTTCCAGAAAGGATTATGTAAATCCCAGTAATTGTAACGGCAACATCCAGCATTTCACTGAACACCTTTAGCCAGCATATCCTTAGAACAAATCCATACAGGGGATAAAACAGTGACCTTTCCCTTGACTGTCTGTCATGTGCACTTTGTCAGTGACTGATGTTATATGAAAATCTGGGCCAGAATTTCTTTATTACAGCATCAAATGTGACTAGTTTGCAATTAGCCCTGACCATTTGGCCTCTGATTTGGACTCAAAACTCTGCTGCCCTGAGCAGCAAGTTGTGGCAGAGAGACAAGCAGCAGTTGAGAAGCGTGTTACATGTTACAGGTAGCTGCCACCCAGCTCCTTGGCTCCTCAGAGAGCAGGGCAGAAGAGGACTTCTCAAATGTGGAAAATGCCATTTTGCCCAAAGTTCCCCATTGAAGACAGAAAAGTCAAGCTAAACCAAGCTGTGGCTTGGAGACAGCGTGCACAACCCTATGCAGAGCAGCCATGTTGGAGGTGTTTGGGCTCAGTATTTGCTGCTTCCAGCCCCATAATTTTTGTGCAGGCAGCTTGACCTTTCCCTCCACATGCTGGGGACTGACCCCTGCAAGCCTACCAAAAGATCACATTGTGCCAACACTTGCTGGTGTAAAGAAGAAAACAAACAGTATACTGGTCTGATTGGACCCTCTACCTGGAAACAAGAGGGGAATAACCATCCTAAACCAAGCACGTTTATACTGCTAGAACTGTGCCCATGGCATTTTTAGTATTACAAGCATCTCGCTAAGCACTTTGCAGCATTTTCCTGCAGACAGGCCTGTAAACCAAAGCAATGTGCTTCCTAAAAACTCTGGTGGGAACTCTGTCTACCTTCACCCAGGCTGAGTTCAGCTTTTCATGTGTTTCAAAAAAGGAACACATAAATCTGTAGGAACTACAAGAATCACTGTAAATCAGCATGGAATTGAATGGGATTGATCTGGGGAAGTCTGCGAGCTCGTCTAGACTGCAGCCCATAATGCTCAGTTCCAAGCTGCAGTTAATACTGCTATGCTAGGGTTTTTTTTATTATTGACCAACTCTACAAAACACTGTATTTCAAGGGAGCTCAGTACACATTGTAAGTAGGCCAGTTTGTAGTCCCAAGCCTGCAGCCCCTTGTTTTTCATTGAGAAGAACTACTTTTCTCACATGCAGTAACACTGAAAGTCATGGTTTTCAACTTCTAGGGAGTGAAACCAGGGTAGGAACAGGCTACTTCTAAGAAGGCCACAAAAAACAGCTACTAGGTTGTAACCCTCAGGGAATATGTCAGAAACCTGGCCAATTTTCTAAAAGCAGCAAAAACCCCAATTTTCAATATTTCATTTTTCTAAAAATAGAAGATACGTCTCAAATTCTGATGCTTTGGCTACATATGGGATTCATGACTGCCATTCTTTGCCATGCGGATGCCTTCTAGCACCCCTTGAGTCCTCCCATCCCCTCCCAATGCCTGGCATTCCCAGGGAGGAGAAGGATGATGGTCTCCCTCACTCCCAGTCCCTAATTCCCAGCATGTTTGGCTTGGGGAAGGGCTTTTGGACCACACAATACCAGATATCCCAGCAGACTAGGAGATACCATTTATAGTGAAGGTACTTCTGACCCATAATCTGCATTAATGACTGCCTACAAACAACCCACCTGCAGGGTCTAACCACCCTGCAGGGACATCTGCCCCAAGATCCAAGGAAGGACCACTCATGTATCACGAGAAGAGCTGGATGCTGCTGCGTGGGATAAGCTGGCAGGCTGTCACCTTCTCCCAGCTCCTATATACATGGGCACAGCACACACCACCTCTGTTCTGCCTTCCTCTGGGCACGTGCCCAGCCCCTGGCAGAGCCCACCCTCTGTTAAATTTGTCTATTATATATTTGGACCTGCAGTTCCCATCAGAAAGAGAATCAAGTCCTGTGCAGCAAAACTCCTGTGCCTGTGCTGAATGTTAAGTGTGGGATTAAGCCTGATTGCTTGCACAGGGTGGTTTGCTAAACAACGAGGGGCCAGGACTACTTAACTAACCCGAAGCCATGCACACATTGATGTTTAAGCTCCACCAAAGTGTTTTGCACACAGCTCTTAGCATGTGATCATGGTCCTCTGTGCAATTCAAAGATGGCCCTTGCCCAAAGAGCTGTACAGCTGGAGAGAAAACAGCTGGAGAGAAATACGGAGGGGGAGAAAGTTACAGCAAAAAAACCTTACCTGATACAGAAAGCAGAGTTATCTCCATCATTACTTTACTATTACCAGCACACGCTGCGGGGTTGGAAAGCCGGCACAAACCTGCGAGTGCCGGTCTAATTGATAAGACAGTTCTCACTGCACACCAGCAGATGCAGAGCTTATTGCTCCTGCCACATCAAGCCTGTGCTGTCCTCGATAGGGTTTCTAAGACAAAATCCTCACTATTGATGTCTGCTATTATCATCCAACAGATCAGATGACAGAGGAATGCAGAATACTAAACATCACTAGATAAAGCAATCAAGAAAATACACAGAGAAAACAGGACAGACTGATAGCAAGCTGTCTAGCCAGTTAGGTTACAGTTAAAGATCAGGCAGCTGTTGTCATTTTTCTTTCTCCTAGTAATGAACAGGGAGAGGAAAGTGGGTTAGCAGTACTTCTTGAAGAGGACCACAATACCAACAGCAGCAATGCCCTTTGGCTGCTCCCTTTTCAGGGATGGCACTTCAATGGGGCAGGACCCAGTCCTACAACTTCAGCCCTCTACGCTGCTGGGGTAACCCAGAGACTCTGTGCAGAGTTTTAGCTTATCCTTTTTACAAGGATTGGCCTAAACCTGCTCATTTCTCTTGTTTCATCTGGCAAAAATTGATTGGCTTTGGTCAAATAAGCAATCCCAATGTTTACAAATTACTACAGCATGCAGTGGAGGTAAAGCATATTGATCACAAAGCCAGTGAGTTCACAAGAGAGGACAGAATCTTTACGAATCCTTTTATTTTTACAACCTTTCAGTAGTAAACCCTTCCCACTAGGCTTACAGACTATGCCTAGTATTGTACATGCAGCCAATAGAAATGCAACCTGCATTGGAAATAGTCTCTCTTGCTTCAGACTGGCATAAGAGTGTACACTTCTTTTCAAGCTGGACACCATGAGGAAAGGCTACAAGAGTCTGTAAAGGCCATTGTCTCAGCTGCATCCTTTCTGTGGACAGGCAATTTTTTTTTCCTCCAGACTGAGAAGTCTGTTATAATCCAACAGGCTCCGAATAAATTCAGACTCAATTTTTCCCAGGTGCAGCTTCACTACGCAGGGCAGAGTGGAGGGCATTCGGCCCATGGCGCAGAATGGGGCTCCCAGCTCTGTACTAGGAAGGAGCCCGTGCAGACAAGGGAGGGGTGCTAACAGAGAAGCTTATTGCTCCCCTCTTCTTCATTTGCTTAACAACTGCATCTTTTATAGTGCCTGAAGACCTCATTTATTGTATCTTTTTTAAAGGTTCAGCTGGAGGACTTCCACTGTTGCTAAATTAATAACATAAGGGCCTTAAAGGAAGTGGCAACAGCAGAGAAAGACCATGGCAACCAGTGGTTGTAGGAACAGGCCCTCCCTGTGAACATTAGTAACACGATTAATATGATGGCATAACTAATAACCATTACTGCTTTGTAAAAAACACCCAAAGAACTTAAAAAAAAAAAAAAAGCAGAAGGTGATTTTGAGACATGCTTTTAGTGGGGGATCCCTCTCTAAACAGTTCATGAACAATTAAGGGACTTTGCAGACAAGCAGGTCTTGTAGGAGACAGCAACAAGCATGTTGGCAGACAGTCTTATGGATGGGTTTAGGGACCCAGCAACTATTGGTTAAAACATTGTGGCCCTTCTCATTGTCATTACTGATAGCCCTCTGAGTTTATAAAAAGCACCTGCGCTCTCACAAAGTGTCACATAGGCAGAAACAAATCAACTTCTGATGTGTTGCAAGATCCCAGTTAGCCCATATTGGGCCAGTCTACACCCCTGAAGGATTTGATGAATAGGATTTATTGTATTAAAAGGCTTAAACATCACCCATCGTTTACCTACCATGTGCTAGATCTGATCAGCTTTTCTTTTCCTTTTATCACTTAGAGAGAGATTTGAAGTTTGCACTTCACAATGGTTTACATTTTTGCAGCAAAATGCTGCTTGAGAGGTATATTTGTGAAGGCTATATTAAAAAATCAAATGCTTATGACTTTTATTACATTTGCTTTGTCTATCTCTTCGGAGATGCTAGATTTTTAATAACATTTCTGCATGTATCCTACTCCAGTAACAGACTTAAATCACTCTGACAATTAGACAGTGATGATAGCATTTAGTGAGTGGAAACCTGTATTAATTTTTCAAGCCACAAAATAGAGAACTGACATATACAGATTCTGAACTGGTATTATTCTGCACAACAATGTACAAGAGCCACAAACTGTACTGATCAGCAGTTACTGAATCTGGATAATCAGCGGTTGGACATAAACCAGAGCAGTGACTGTAATAGCACTGAAATTCGGAGTTACTTAAAATGACCGAAAGATAACTGACCATTTTACTACTTTGCATTTTTTCAGATATTTTGAGACTCTCACTTAAGAAACTTTTAAACAGAGATAAGTTTTTGAATAGTAAAACTGAGAGGTCAGAGGGAGAGCTCTTTCTGAAAATTTAGCCCCTTGATGTTTACTTTATTACAGCAGTCAAAGTAGGGCACCGACAGAAATTTCTTAGCAAAACCATAGGCCTGAACACCCTAAAACACTCCAAAATTTGCTTTTAATTAATATCTGAGTGTACAGGCTAAGGCTCATCTCAGTTTAAGTCAGTTTCATACCTTCTTTTATTACCAGTACTGCCTTTCTTCCAGCTAGTAGCGGACATGGTTCCCAGAACAGAGATACAGCAGAGTAGCCTCCATGCAGACATGAAGGTGTTACATGACTACATCAACCCACATTTTCAACCATCTGCAAACAAATCTTTCTTTCAAGAAAATTCAGCCCACACCAGTTCTTGGCTCTCCTGGGATAACTTCATCTTAAAAACAAACTACAGCCAGAACAGCAAGTGCACCTGCTGCTCACAGAGGCCCCTCTCTCCCAAAGCTGTAACCCAAAGCCAACAATGCAGCACATCTTCCCATCAGTCACAGCTTGCTCACACACTCAGATAAAAACAAAGTAAAACCATCAGTTGGTGACGTACACCCAGACAGCATTAATCCTTCTATGCAACACAGTACAAATGTTGGGAAGCTGCTGCTCATTTTTGCTTTCTACTTGAAGAATTACCTTCTTTTATTCCCAAAAAGTAGCTTAGAGTATGAGAGGATAGTCTGAGTGAGAGTGGGGAGATGGCACTGCAGGGCAGGAGGACTTTCCCAAAGGGAAGTGTTGGCTGGGGTTAGAGATCAGATCCCAGGCTGGAGCACCTCCTGCCCTTTATGTCCACCCACAACCCTCGCCTCGCATAAAACCCTCCCCTGCTAAATTACTGACTGTCAGACCTTTGCTCATTTTTGTACTTGCCTTTAGCATCCTCTTTGAGGCACTGCTTTGGTTTTAAACAATTACTGTACTTTTTTCCCCAGTAACAATTTACAACCCAGATGGATGCAGCATCACTCAGATTCTGCAGCCTGTAGCCAGCAAAAAGGGTTTTGGACCACAGTCTCCCACTCATGACTTTCCCCAAAGTCACATTTCCAGCATACTCTACAGCTGTGACCCCAGAGAGTGGCAGCCCAGATAGGTACTTTCAGTCTGCCCCAGTACAGCTGACATTACAATCTCTCATTTTTTGTCCCTGTAACCTCTGAGCCAGCAGGACCTGAAGCTCAGCTTAGCTCTAAGTATTTCAAATCCACTGAATTGAAAGAAAAACATTTGGCACTTTAATCAGCTGATCTTTCTGGTAAATCAGAGACTAAAGCCAAAAGCTTTCAGGCCCAGAACATAGTACTGCACAATGGAGCCCCAATATCAGTTAGGATCTCCATGAGTTGTCACAGAGCCCTCAATTTCTATGTCTGTTCCCAGCATTATGGATCCTGCTACTTTGGAAAATCCGAAATATGCCTATGGGTGACCTCATGATTTTTGAGCTTGCAGCCCCTCATGGGAAGAATGTGTAATTCAGATAACCATTTAATTTCACTCACTTCCAAATCTTTTCTGCAAGATGCTGTTAAATTGCTGACCCCCATTTTATCAACGATATTGGTCTTTGATTCACAACTGCAAGGAGGAATAAAATCAGAAAAAAAAATATTAAAAACACATACACAAAAGCAAGCATGTATTTAGCTGAGACTTTCCTACTGAGTCAGATCTAGGGTCAAGAAACTAATAAATGCTTTCCTGTATTTGTACTACACTGCCTCTCTCTATTTGTACTACACATGTTACTCTGAGGTACTCGCCTCCACCTCTTTTATCTCTGTATGTGCACTGAACTTCTATTCTCCACTGTTTTATCATCCCATAAAAACAGATTATTTGCTTTTCTAACTGTTTTAATGTCACAAGAAAGGAATAGAAAATGAGGTTATTAATCTCCATGTGAAATGAAACCACTAATGACAGCTTCCCTTCACTAAACTTGCCTGTTACCTCCGCTTGGACTCTGCAGCAGCAACCACTCCCCAAGGGACAGCCAAACTGTTTACCATGCTTATTAAATAACACTCCCACTCCTTCTTATTTATTTTTTAAACCAATGATGTTAGCATTCATAAGAGCACTGGAAGCTGAAGTAGTCTCATTAGCTATATTTTGCTGAGGAAAGCATAAGTAAGTGTTAGCAGCACAATATTTTCTATAGTTGTAATCTCCATGGACTACATTTCTACCACAGAATTTTAAAGGGCTCTGTTCATACAGGTTTCTAAACAAGACCACTTATTTTAAATACTCTTTCTGAAGTACAACATCTTACACATCACATTGTAAGGTGTGTTTTTTTGTTTTCTTAAATGTTTAAACATGCCTTGGAAAACATGTCAAGGATTGCCGTTATGGCGTTTTTTTAACTAAACACATTAATTGGATTAGAAATGGAAATTAAAATACAGAACAGCAATAGAACCTTTAAGAAATTCAATACACTTTCTTACTGTCCTTTGTAATCTCAGAATAATGCAGATCCCTCCAATTCCCATACAGTGTCAATTCCCCGAAATCTGCTCACAGCTCTTCATGAACAATTGAACTTTTTCTTGAGGGGAGGCTTCTCTTCTTGATAATTTTTGTAGCCTATTTCCCTTTTTAGAACACCTGCCATGAATCTCTGAAAACAATGAAGTTAACATATATTCAGTGCCAGGTTTGTTCACTGGGAGGGAATGGGAGACATCCTGACTTGTCAAGAAAATCCTCAAATAATCATCAAGTATATTGTGCCTGAGGGCAGCCTAACACCAGCCCATCTCTGCTGCCCTGTGGCCAGGCCACTGCAGGGCACACAGGAGTGCCCCGCAGGCCAGCACAGGGGGTGCCCCAGCAGCGCCAGCTCTGCCCCGTCCTTCGCCATCGTCCCACATGGGGAAACAGTGCTCATCTTCTTGGGCGTCTCTTCTCCATCTCCTCTGGGTGGCAGGCAATAGGAAATACTGTGGAGTATTTGCAGGAGTTCAAGAAAACTTTCATGTTATTAAAAATAAAACAAACCAGCATGGAGATCTTAAAGACCGTCTGAGAAGGCACAGTTTTAAGAGGCCTCTTTAAAAACAGATAATTGTCTGCTATTAAAATTACATCCCATGACTTAAAAGGGACTCAAAATCTGGTTAACACTGAGAAAATTAATTTCCACGTTGCAGAGGCAAGATTGCCTACCTGCAAAGGGAACCACCTCTCTTCTAAACAACAGGACAGATGCAATGAAGGGGATATAAGTCAGGTAGTCTCGCTCCCCTTTCCCAGATCGCTAACAGAGGTTTGGGGGAAGCTTCACGCCAACCCCCTCCCCAGGCCTGGGTTACACAGGGATGTTTTCTTGTGGCAAAAAGCTGGAAGAAGCTGCTTTTTAGCTAATGCTGCCCAGTGGCGCTATTGGCTGAGTTTTATAAAGAATTGGCCTCTGGGGCTTAGTGCAATTGGAGCCAAATTGTACAGCAGAGGTGAGGGAAATGCAAGTATTGAACGGCACAAGACTGGGAAAAAGGCAGGGGTAAAGGGAAGAGACAGTACCACAAAGCCTGAGGCATTCCTGATTTTAAAGGTCTGAGAGAATCTGTACGTCAATTACCCTGGGTGAAAAGCATTAAACAGACTTCTGAAATTTTCATTGGCCATGGCATTGTATAAAAATAACCATAAAAGCATTCTTGCTGTTGCCCTCTGCCTCATGTTTAGGTAACAGTCCCCAAACCATAATCCTTGCCACTCTGAATCAAGTTAATACAGCAGAGAGCAAAAGCACAGAGAGATAGGTCATGCCCTCAGCTGCTGTGAGTTGACGCACTCCACTGAGGTCAGGAATCCTTACCAAGCCCTACAGGACCAAAATCTGGCCTGTAACCCTTTAGTTTTATTAATATATACTGCTGCTGCCACAGCTGTTAGAAATGCTAGTGATTGAGCTGGCCTACATGATGGTAGCAGCTGTGAAAACACAGCCTTGCTCCCTCACAGGAAATCTGTGTGTTGTATGCTTAGGGGACCAAAGCATCAGGAGAAAACAGGGACTTGCTAGAGGTCTGTGGAAGCAGGGAGAGGACAGGTGCCAGTGGATGCTCAGGAGGCTCAGACCTGCACCCTTGTTAAGGAAGGTGAGACATCCCGTTGTGTGCAGCAAAGACACTCCCATGGTGCTGTGCAGCAAAGGTGTGATCCTCACTCGAACTGCCGTTACAGGTTCTGGCCTGACTATGCCCTGACCTGATAACATAACTAAACACACTGCAAATTTGAAAAAAAAAAAAAAAAATTAAAGGAGTAGATCAAGTATGATAAATTCTACCCTAGAGCCTCAGACACTGTTTTTTTCCTCACCTCCTTTGGCTGCTCTATTTAGTAGGAAACAAAAAAAATAGGAGGTGAATGGAACTATAGTTTGACTGTGTTGAGACAGAATGCCAGAGTGGTTTGTGGGAAAGAGGAGAAGGTGGAAAAAACGGTTTGATGCTTTAGTTCCTGCACCACCTGCTATCAATGACAAGAAAGAGGTTGTTATTTTTCTGAATATGATGTCAAACGTTGCCTTTTTCTCACCTCAAACATCAAAGAAAGAACAGTTACAGCATTCAGTTTGCTAGATCACAATCTAAAAACTCATGTTCAGAGGTATTTACATCACTTTTGTTCAGCTTACTAGTGAAGACGTTGTTTCTAGCGTTTCTTTTATAGGGTCATTCAAGTTTAAGAAAAATCAAACATTTCTTTTTCCATTGTTTCACACATCAGCCCTAATAAGAACAAACATTGGGAAACAATGAATTCTTCTTGCTAGCAGAGGATTTGCATTTATGTTCTCCGTACGGACACAAGCAGCAAGTGGAAACATATTAATGCTGGATAATTTCTGATTTTGATTTTTCTTTTCTCTTTTCTTTAAATAAAAAAAAAAGCAGCATCAAAGCAAAGGACACAAAATGATAAGATCCTGGAGAAGAAGAGTAAAAACTGGCTCTCCAGTCTTGGCAGATGCAGCTGCTAGAAAAGACACACTGGCAACGTTCAAAGTGAAAAGTGAGATTCTCCCTTGGATAGAGCAGTGCACACTTAGCAGACATCTTATCACATCTGCCTGATGCTTTTCCTCCCTCCTGAGCCAGGCTACACAGTCCAAGACGTGCTCAGCTCTTGCCAGGAGACTCTGATCATCGAGGGATTTCTTTCAGTGATCATGCAGCTCCCATCCAGAGGCAAGCTTTTGTCCATGAAACCTGAATAGCAGTCACTTAATTCCCCACACATCAGCTGTGTCCGATCCAGCTTCTTAATACGTCCCCAGGTGCTGTTTCTCCAGCTGAACAAAGCCAGGTTCTGCACGCTGTATCTCTTGAGCGCAATGCTGGGGTTCAATTTCACTGGAAAGCCTCCTGAATGCGTGAAGGAATTGCTGGAATAGGCCGCCAGGGATTATAGCTGCTAAAGGAGCATGTCAGATCCAACTTGTAACAATACCTTGCATAATACAGTGAACAATGAATGATTTCAAGCAAGTCAGAAATTTTCTTTAAAATCTTCAGTCTCTAAAATACCAAAAGGAATTGACTAAGTGCATTTCATAAATCATGCATTTTAGGACAGAAGGTTTGGGTCAATTTTTAAGACTGCGCTTCTTGCTGATGCCATACTATAAGAGTTTATATGTAATGCCTATATCCCAAAATGAGTTTGAATGACCTTTATCAGTCATTTATATTATTGCCATCTAGATGACAAGTCATGTCTAGTTCTGACAAGGGTAAAGTAAACAGCTTTGCTCTAGGAAAAGTGGAAAGTACATGCTCAGATCTTACTTTGGGATTCAGACTGACTCCAAAATGAAGGTCTGCAAAATAACTTCTACTCAAGTCCATATATTCATGGAGTTACTGTGTTATGGGTTACTGTATTTGCCATCCTACGCTGTCTTGAAGCATCTTCAACAGCTGTTTGCAGAAGATGATCCTAGGATGATGCTCACTATTTCTTCAGCTGTTTTTTCTGCAATTTGATAGCAAGACTGATAGAACACCAATTTAGCTACCCCTTGGACCAGAGCTTAACTACGGAGCAGCCTACTGGAGAGGAGGAAAAAAACATACAAGAAAGGAGGGGAGAGACAAACGAATTAACTTTGAATCCATGATATTAACAGGATCTTGATGGACTCACTTCTCCTGGTCCCTGGCGCACACCAGGGACGGATTATATTTGCTACTGTCATGCCCCAGTCCTGTGACCTTAAGTCTCCCTGACAATACGAAGGGTAGATAGGGACAGATAGACCAAGAAGCAGCAATGAAGAAGATGTAAATGGACTTTCCAACAAAACTCCAACAGAATTAGAGTGAGGACTTTTTGTATGGAAAGCAGTGAGAAGAGAAAGAGAACGTCCTACTTTTCCTGTCTCGCAAGGGCCACAGGAGAAGGAGGGGGAAGCAGAGCGATTCACTGGAGCAACATTGCAGCAGGATTCTCCATGGCTGAGGAGGAAGGCAGCAACGGGGCTGTGAGAAGGACGTCTGAGAAGTCCCTTAGTATAAGCAGTGACAGGAAAATCCTTCATGAGTGTTTGAAAGAAAAACCTCAGTTCTGAAGGACATGGAAACAGCTAGAAAAGGACAGTCTTATTAAGAGGTATAAAATATGCATATTCAACAAGAAGAAATCAATAACAGGGTTACTCCAGTTATCACAGCCTCAAGGCTATAGTTACTTAACTACACAGAATTTACCAAGATTATTTCATTGATACAGTACTTGATCAGTAATTCAATTACCATGCACAAGCCTACATCAAACAGCTACACATTCTGAAGATATCTTTGGCATGCTTCCCAAAAGCGAACCTTCATGCATCTTTCATATGGCCAATATAATTAAATTTACGTGTACATGTAGCAGAACAAGCACTTTAAGTAATAGGACATAATCCTAACAGCAGTTTTTCCTTTTTTAAAAAAGAAGGAGAAAAAAAAGGACTGCACTGCATCACAAAAAAAGAAAGCATGGAAAGAGAGAAGAAAATACAGGAGTGAGAACATACCATGCACTGATAGTAATGAGGACTGCTCCAAAGCCTGCAATGGAGCATAGATATCCTTACACTGCACTGGGATAAGTTTTTCTAGCCCACCAACAAGTCTGTGAGGACCAAATGTCCTGTGTCCTGCTGTGACTCTCCCAGTGTCCCTGTAGATCTGTAAAGTCACTCTGCTCTGCAACCCGCCTCTGCAGTGCCTCATCCCCCCCTGGTCCCAGGCATGCTCCAGCCCTGCACATGCTTTGACAGGACTCCTATGGACAACATTCACATCATGGAAAAAGGGAAAAAGGAGCACAGAGATGCAGAATCAAGGTTCCAGTTACCAATTTGTTCCTCATAATATCAGTCCAGTGTATTTCAACAGCACTATGTCTTACATTCTCAATTGAGCTAAAATCTGGCAAAAAAACCATTCAATTGCTATCTAGCTGTAGTGAACAGTGATTTATTTGATAAATATTTTATTTTAGCAACACTACATTTAGGGAGTTTGAATTTAATGGGAATATCCTCCTTAAAATTCCTGGATTATAAAATCTTTACTACCAGGACTTAGCCCACCAGTCTGTGGACCTGAAAGTGATTTCACTACTTTCATCCAATGAGCTAAATCTTCTCTTTAGGGTTTATTTTCTCTCTTCCCCCCCCATAAGGCAAAGGGTGAGCAGAGGGTTAATAATAATGAAAATCTGCATGTAACACTAATAACAACCCTTGGTTTTAAAGGCCACACTTGATAAAAATTTAAGGGCTAAAGTGCTCATAAATTTTACAACCTACTACATATTTGCAGATTTATATACATAGAAAGGACCAAGTCATCCTCATATCTGAAGCAGTTTCAGATGTACAGTCCCCATTAAACAGATGACTTTTTCAATATTGCCTGTGACTATGGGAGATATCTACAGTCATATTTGTTTCCAAATAATTACATGCACTAACATAGTCATGGAGCTGAACCATTAAGGGCATCTTTTCCTCTGTCTTGCTTGCATGAGTCTCTTCACTAAACACAGTGAGGGGAAAAAGGACTGAGCTACAAGTAAGGATTGTGGTGATCTTCCACACTGAGATAACAGCCACTTTCACATGGATGGCATGGCTGTTCTTGCTCATTGCCCACTTCCCTTGTTTCCTTGTCTAAACCACAGCTGTCTGAACAGGAAAAATCAATAGTTACACTAGGACTTTTAAACTATTTAATTCCATCATCCTGCAGTAACCTGCCCCAAAGCTACTGCTAGTCAAAGAACATGTGGTTATCAGGGGAACAGACTAGATGTGCTCTCCTTTCTGGTTTTATTTTGCAGAGGTCTTTGACAATATTAAATGCAGCATTTTGGAGTCACACTTCACTGTATGCCCAGGCAATGTTCTCCTCCAGGCAAATCTATCATGGGCTGTAAAGGTAACAGTGCAAGGCTTTGAAACACCAGACCCACGGAGCACTGCCGTGACTTAAAACAAATGCTGACGGAGCCAGTACACACCAGCTTCTCCAGAGCAAAGTAAAAGAAGTGCTGTGGAAAAAGCTTCTGCAAGGAAGTTTACTTCCTTATAAAGGACCTTTCTTCCTTTGCAAAATTGTTCTAAAGCCTGAACCATGAAGGCTGTCCCTCTAAAATCTCCCTGGGTCCTCCCATTTTCACTACTAAAATTTTGTTACTCATACAAAAATCTAATTCTCCTTAGCTTGCTAGCCAAGATATCTGATGGCCCTGAGTTCTGCCAGGTAACAGAGACGGCATCCCTAGTTAGCGAGTTTAAACACTCCACTTTTCCTTATTGTTCTCCTGTATTCTCCAGGCAAAATGCTTGGTGTGCCCATGTACCAGGGAGATGAAGGAGATATTGCTGGGAAGAGGAAGGATTCCAAATTCCCCAAACCTCAGAACTTTTATTAAGCGAAACAAGTAAGATTTTTTATGTTTTATGTATCTATATTGCTCATCTGTAGAATAGGTACAATTATTCCTTAATGGGTATAATCCTACCAACTATTCCTAGTCTACTCTTGAGTCTTCCCAGCCTACAATAAAGACCCCTAGGTGACTAATATGGGCTAGCCATGCAATATTTACATGTCTACAACAATTTGTGAGAGGATTACTGCAAAATTTATTTCAGCTCATATTCCGCCTTCCCTATTAAAACCCTGCTTTGAGGGGATTTTTGACCCCGCGATTTTAAGCACAGTGGTACTCCTTCATTGTTATTCTAACTACTAGAAAGACAATAATCAGTTCATTAGCAGGGTTCACAAGGATGACCCCAATGTCACCTTTGCTTTCTATTTTGCAAGGGCATGATTTAAACAGTGTGCATCTTGCCTCCTAAGAAGCCCAGAGACACTGTATGAAATATAGCAGATGAAACAGTGCAGTGGTAAGACCTGCACCTTCTTTCAGGTTCACAAAGTAAGAGCTAAGTCAATGGCCCAAACTCCTAAAGTGTTGTGGGCAGAATGATGATCAGATCTGGGAGACATGGGTAACATCCTTATTTAACTGGTGATGTATGGGGCTATACTGCCTTTAAGTTATTTGGTATTGGAGAGAACCAATTACAGGCCCAAGAAGTTGTATGGTCCAGTGGGCAGAGCACTGCGATGAGGAGAAGACGATCCGCAGAAGTTTATTCCTCTCGCACATCTGCTGTCTGTGCAGCCTGTACTTTTCTCAGGGCAGACCCCATCTCATGGTATGTTTGTGTACAGCCCAGTACCAAGGGGCAGCAGTCTCAGGTGGCAATACACATACACAGCAAACTATGCTGGATCCCACAGTACCTTGAGTGAACGTAAGCCAAAACTTTCAAAAATCCCTGGCAATCTCAGACCATCTCAGTTTCTGTATTTCTCACTGGACATCCCTTAGAGGAAAGTGACTTCAGGAAGCACAAAGCACCCGAAAGTGGCAAACTGGACGTTTGAGCCCATCTCTCAACAGGCATACAAAATGGAGGCAACCCAACATTATTGATCATAAGAGCATAAGAAAATCCAATACATGGTCAGACCAAAGGTTTCCTCCTGAGCTGCTTTCTCCAGCAGAGGCCACAAAAATCTCAAGCCAGGAAAAAATAAATAACCCAGTCACACTACCCTCCACCCTCCAACAAATATTTTTTCAGGCTGTAGCTTCACCATATAGAGATGCTGACAACAAGGTCAGCTGAAGGAGCCTGTCCTCTCCGTCCTTTCTCAGGATGTCATGCTGCTGTACAGCAAGACTGTCCCAAAGCGTTCATGGAGCTGTGCCGTAAACAGACAGGAAAAAAACATCCCTTCAGAAGGATGCAAAGAGCCAAGAAAAAGGTGTGTTATTTGCATTTTACTGCAGCCTTTGTACCCCAACTTGGTCTGCATTGTGGTGTCACACATGCTTGTGACAGCAAACCTGAGCAAGGAGCTCACTGCGGCAGAGGTGATGGAAACAGAGTGGGAGCCAGCAGGAATTCTCCAGGTCGATGTGGTCCCTGTACACTCTGAATTATGCACTTAAAGCCCTATTTCTTCTTCAGCAAGTGAAATCTATGGCATGGTAGGAGGAGCCTGACCACAAACAGATAAATGAGAGGACACACAGTCTATAGCACTGATAATTGCACCTACCAAACTCGTGCTACAGCAACAAAATATTGCCTCTGCTCTTGCAAGCTGCTGATAATGCAAATGGTGCCACCTGATAAGAAGTCCCAGACATGTAAGCTGATAAGTCACCTCCTAGTCAATGTTACCTTTGTCCCTTAGAGTGCCAGCACACCTTTCAAGGAAATTGTCAAGGACTCTTATGGAACTGGAATTGTCCCGACATTGCCGTTATACCACCATCTTCTGGCTTGGACATCCAGCCTCCGACAGAATGCATGCACGCAGACCACAAGGCACCTGTGCAGAGACCAGGGCACGAAAAGCAGAAACACGGACTGCACTCACGCAGACCTGGAGACGCTGGGAATTTGATCCCTTTTCATGGCTTCCAGGTAACCCCTGGGTTAAGCGTATCTTGTTTTATATGTTGTGTGGTTTAGCAATGTTGTTATTTTTACCATGTGTCATTCCATGTTTTGTTCAATTAATTCAACGTGTTTTGACTAACATGCAGTTTGTTGCCGTCCCATCACCTGACAATGTTAAATGTATCCGTGCAGTGTACCGGCCAAAACCTTTAGTTGTAAAGATTGTGTAAACAAATGCTCTTTTCTTACCTTACTATCCTCTCCTTCTATCACCACCGTGGACCATGAAGACAGAGATCTGCGAGTCAAGACAGCAATCTTTGAGCCACGGGTGATGTAAGAGTCTGAAGTGTTAAGAACAATTGTCTCAAAGCTTGCTTGGGTGTGTTTATCTGATAAGACCAGACAGCAGACCGCTCTTCTGTCTGATAAGGCCCAAGGGCGGACCATTCTTTGGCTTATCAAGTGCCACTATCTTGCAAAGAGATGTGCAAACTTGCTCAAGCTGCAGGCCATGCTTTGGCTTATCAGGTACCATTAACTTGCAGGGAAATGTGGGAACTTGCTGGAGCAGCAGGCCATTCTTTTGCTTATCAGGTACCATTAACTTGCAAGGGAACATGCAAGCTTGCTGAAGCAGCCGGGCATTCTTTGGCTTATCAGGCACCACCAAGGATGGGACACCAATTGAAATCCGGGCCAGGCCACTTGCCCACCAGCAATACATATTGTGTGACTGGATGTGCAGGTGTGGCATACGTGATGTTCCTCTGGGTAACCAAATGGAAATGAGAGGGGAAACTCCCTCTCCAACATGGGATAAAAGACGGTACAACGAAACCAGAAGATGGGGAAAAGAAGAAAGCACAACGAAAGCAGAAAGAAGGCAGAAAGAAGAAAGCACAACGAAAGCAGAAAGAAGGCAGAAAGAAGAAAGCACAACGAAAGCAGAAAGAAGGCAGAAAGAAGAAAGCACAACGAAAGCAGAAAGAAGGAAGAAAGAAGAAAGCACAATGAAAGCAGAAAGAAGGCAGAAAGAAGAAGCTTTTCCACCCCTGAAGAACTAAAAGAAGAAGAAGCCTTTCCACCACCAAAGAACTGAAGACTGAGGACCAACGGGACGCCGCTGGATCCAGGGTGGTGACTATGCTTTGCTTACCTCTCTGATCACTTGCTTATTTTCCTCCTAATATTTCCTGCCTTTCCTATCGCTTTACTCTTCCATATTTACCTAATAAAACATCTGATTGGCGGCATATGACCTCGTTTGTGTCTTAATTTCGCCCTTGGGATCATCACGAACTTTCCCCGAGCCTGACAATCAGGCCGGGTCGTAACAGAAATCAACCCCATCACTTGTAAAAAGAAAGGAAAGTGTCTCTCTCCTGATGTACTTTTACAGGGTTTACTACAATGGGGCTCAGATTTCATTCAAAATGTCTAGCTGATACTTAATTTCAGGTTCCCTCTGTGAGCTCCTTACACCCCTCCCTGTGGCAGCTGCTCAGCATGGATTTGCAGCACAGTGTTGAGCTGTCTGTTGCGCTACAGCTTACACCTGGTTGAAGAGTGTCACAGGGCAGGAAAACTTTGCTCAGCAGCCCTCCCAGCAGGGCCACGCTGAAGGACACACTCCCAAGCTGACAGCGCAAAGCCCTCTCCTCTCCAAGAGCCCATGCCCCGCTCTCACATGAACGAGGGCATTCATGCTCCTTATCACACCTCCCAGCTTGAGGACTCTCCCGCACTGGCACCCAGGGAAGTGTCACTTCTGCACAAACAACAAATAACCACTCGATCATTCCCTGTTAACAGCCAAGAACAAAGACTTACCGAACCTGGGCTGTCTTCTCCTGCTGGGCCTGCATCTCTGCATCACATACCACACTGGAACTCAGGACCTCTGTTGTACCCTGGAAGAAAAAAAGGAAAAGTCTACTGAGTGCCAGCTGCACTGGAGCATCCATGTGCTGGAATCAGCCTTTGACAACAGGCTGCAGAGAGACAGCCATGCCAACCGCCAAACAGCCGTCCAGCTCCATTGCTTGCTGACCTTTCCAGATAAGTCAGGTATTACAATTTGTACTATTAGCCATGTAGCGTTGAACATATGCTTCACATGCTGCAGCGAGCCCCACTGTGCTCTATAATCACTCAATTTTTGGTATTGCAAACCTCAGCAGCTAGATGCTAGCTAGCTAATGGTTTGCACATTACACTCAGAGTTGTTGCTGTGACAGTACTTGTTTCTGGGACTGTTAACTGGGTGGTCAGATTCCCAGTGATGTGAAGATGCTTCAGCAAAGCCTTAAAGCAAGAAGAGACTGCTCTATAGGATGCTCAGCAAAGCATGTATCCTTATCTTAACATTCTTCCCAGCTACCACCCCTTTAGCAGTTGCTCATTTGCTGAAGGAGCAGAAAAAGAGTGAGCCACCTTATTTCCTGCAAGGTACACATCGGTTACTACAGCTCAGTGGCTGCGAGGCTGCTCACTGAGCACCATAACCACATCTGGAGGCCAAGGATGGGGCTGGCAGCCTTATGACTTTATACTTCCAGCTTTTGCCAAGCAATAACTGCTTCTACAATAAGGAAGAAGCAGGTAAAGATGGGGTAGTAATTCAGTGGGAGTCCCACGAGCCAAGCTGGCAGGCAGCATGATCACACTGCAGTTGTATTTACCACTGAAGGCAAGGGAGCCAGGTAATAAAAGCAACCACAGACCAAAAGGCAATTTCCTTGTATTTAAAAATAAATACTGAAGACTAATTTAGTGATGAGCAGGAACTTAAATAAGTAGTTTTTTCTCTGGGTTGGATTCAATACCACATGGTTTGTTTGCAGGTATCTAAACTAACAATCATTCAGAAAACAGCTTCCCAGGGCATCCCATTGCAATGCAGAGCAGTGCCTGCGAAGCCGTCCTGCCTGCTGCAGCTGCACGCCTCTGTTGAGCCCACCACCACATTAGCAGTCCCACGTGTGCCGAGATTTGCATAAAAGGAGCAGTTATCAGCAATTATGGCTTGCCAAGGCAAAATTTTTCAAGGCCACTTTACAACTAGTGACAGATGCAGCATTCCCAAGTTTAAGCTATAATTTATTCTTAGACTGGGCAGAAACATAAGGAAAACACACTGTGCATTTTGCAAAGCCGCTCATTTAGGCATCTGAAAAATAACAAAGAAAAAGGGAAAGGAGGGAAGATGAATAGGGACTAAAGTAAAGAATAAACTGCAGGCACAGAGCCAGAATTTAATATTCAACAAGGGTGACAAATATCCAGACTGATTTGCTCCTGAACAGGTCAACTTTTACCTTTTGTTCACACCAGAAGATACCAGCACCCCATATTTCCCAGCTGTCCTGTTCCTTCAGGGTTTAATCACAGGTAATAATCACAGTGTGTAGGCCTTAATCCAGCTCCATTACAAATATCAGACCAAATGCCTGGGAGGGAAAGGAAGAAGGGACCCATTCCCACCTAGGACATGGAGCAGCACTGGAACCTCTCTTCCCACACTTCCCCTGCCTCTGCCACAAACCCAGCCCTAGAGGAAAGCACAGTCTGAAGAGCCACCACACTCTGCAGGATGATTCTATGGCTCTGGGTGCCCCTACATCCAGGACCTGGTGAAAGTCCCTCATACCTTGCCTGCAATTCCAGCTTTCCTCAGTATCATTCCAGCTCAGTATTCAAAGCCTGTGGCAGAAAAGGTGAGTGAACTGGGACAGAAATTTCTGAGGCAGCTGTTGCATGTGGTAATCATAGCATAATTCAGGCTGGAAGGGACCTCAGAAGGTCTCTAGTCCAACCCCTGCTCAAAGCAGGGTCAGCGACGATGTATGACAAGGTTGCTTAGAGCTTTAGGATGTGTAATGCCAGGTCAGCATCTCCATTCTGCATGCTTTCCAGAAAGCAATTCACTCTCTCTTGCCACACAAGGGGAAACAAAGCTGGGATGAGGAGTTTTCTCTCATCTGCTCTCTTTAGAGAAATGAAGACCCTTGGTGGCTGTCCAGCTAGCCACAGTCTGAGGTCAAAAACCTCGGCTCATGCACCCACAGATCCTCCAAGGCAAAGTCCTCCTCCTGCTTTACAGAAGATCCTTTCTGGTCCCTGTGTGGATTATGGTTTGCATATTCCTGCTTTCAGGAGGGTTTCCAGATGCAGGACTGGCATGGCCACTGCCAATTCAATGAGCTGATCTGGAATAAGCAGCCCACCAGAAGGTGGCAGCTGGGTGCAAGTGGCAGGAATTAGCATACTCATCCCACCACAGGCACACAGCACTTACAATCCACAGTGCAAGCGTTAGAAGTGTTAGGAAGTTCAGTTCAACCCATGTGCAATGTTAACAAGCAAATCAATAACGAACAGAAGCAGGAAGACAGATAATCTGGATACCTTCCTGCTGTCTTTAAAATTTAACCAATACGTGTTCAGGACCTTCTCTGGGGAATCAGAAACCATTCTGATCTGATGATATAGAATGATAAGTGAGATGGGTTCATTGATTTCTGCAGGCTTTGGACATCTATAATTCAAAATCCACTGCATATTTCAAATAATTTTCCTATTTGATACAGCACAAGTGAACCCTTCTGCAAGCAAAATGTTGTTCTAAAGCTGTGAACGACTGTCTCCTTCCCAGTCCCAGCTGTTTTAAAAAGGAAATGTGGTGGCTTAACCCCAGCCAGCAACTAAGTACCACCCCTGGTGGGATGGGGGAGAGAATCGGAAGGGTAAAAGTGAGAAAATACATGGGTTGAGATAAGAACAGTTTAACAGGTAAAGCAAAAGCTGCACACTCAAGGAAAGCAGAACAAGGAATTCATTCACTACTTCCATCGGCAGGCAGGTGTTCAGCCATCTCCAGGAAAGCAGGGCTTCATCATATCATGTGTTGTGGTTTAACCCCAGCTGGCAACTAAGCACCACACAGCTGCTGACTCACTCCCCCCACCCCAGTGGGATGGGGGAGAGAATTGGAAGGGTGAAAGTCAGAAAACTCGTGGGTTGAGGTAAGAACAGTTTAATAATTGAAGTAAAATGAAATAGAATAATAGTAGTAGTAGTAGTCGTAATAATAATAATAATAAAAAAAAATACAATAATAATATAGAAAGCAAGTGATACATGATACAATTGCTCACCACCCGCCGACTGATGCCCAGCCCATTCCCAAGCAGCGATCACTGTCCCCCGGCCAACTCCCCCCAGTTTATATGCTGAGCATGTTGTGGTATGGTATGGAATAGCCCTTTGGCCAGTTGGGGTCAGCTGTCCTGGCTGTGCCTTCTCCCAGCTTCTTGTGCCTCTCCAGCCTTCTCAGTCAGTAGACCATGAGAAGCCGAAAAGTCCTTGACTTAGTGTAAGCACTACTTAGCAACAACTAAACCATCAGTGTGTTATCAACATTATTCTCATACTAAATCCAAAATACAGCACTATACCAGCTACTAGGAAGAAAAAATTAACTCTATCCCAGCCGAAACCAGGGCAGGAACTTCAGCACCACAGATGCTTTGCTGAAAGCTGACTCCAGCGTAAGTCTGTGCACAAGCTCCAGATCATGGTAAATACCATTATTAATACTGCAACATCATGCGCTCAAAGGTCACAGAACACCAGTGCTAAAGCCTAATTTTCCTTGCCCCCCATCCACTCTGCATTTGAACAGGATGGCTCCCCTGCCTGCACTGTGCAAATACAGGAAGGACGCACAAATGCAAACTCACATGGCAATAGAAGTGTCCCCCAGGGCAGAGAGCTGCAGCAATTTCAAACACTGACCTAACACTGTAGTCCTGGGCCAGGGAGGCAAGGGCAGTCACTCAGTGGGAGTGAAACCTGCACCTATCAGTCATTGCTAGCAGATAGAAAGGGTGGCACATGCTCCAAGAGTTTCAACTCTTTGGAGGTTTTTCCGTGCTAAAATCAACAGGTCTCTCCACCGCGTACAAACTTTATTCCCCAAACACCTCATGAAGCTCAGTCTAACTTTGTACAGCAGAGCAGAAAGCCACATGCTGGATGCAACAGCCACCATCGCCCAAACTGCTCAGGAAAAGGTTTCCAGATTTTTTTAGTACATACAGATCAAAGCAGTCGTTTCCAAAAACAGGTGAACAGACTTGGCTAAAATAATAGTAATTTTAGAATACCAGCCTACAGCTGTGTTTGTAGAGAAGATCAACCCAAGCAATTAAAGTCTGACAAAATTATCAGCAACTAAAAACAGCCTTGCAATTTCCAGGAAACCGCAGTAAGAAAGCACTGACACATCTATTGTAATTCATACACAGTTGTTCGCAGCATTCTTCACACACCAGATAAATACCAAAGCTATTTTTGCTTGCATAGGTTTTGTTACCCCCTCACCTATCTGTGACTGTCTCATTTTGCAATGAATGCAAGACAACGTTCCCTTACAGGTAAGATACTATGAAACTCAATACAGGTGACATGTAAATTCAGTTTTCCCTGACACAAGTAGCAATTGTGTACCTTTACAATGGGACAAACTATCCTTAAATCTTAGAGTGCCAAAGAAGGAAGAGGAGCTATGAAGGGAGCAAGTACCTCTCCCCACAGGGCAGCAGGTGTTGATCCTCCTTCTCGCTCCACAGCGACTTCTCAACATGCGCCCTGGCACCTCCAGCATCCCAGGCTACACCGCTGCCTAAGCAACAGCCTAATCTTTCCTCTCCCCCATTGCAAGTTTTCTTCTTGCTGCCTTTCTCTGTACCCTTCGTAAAAAGCAGGAGCCAAGTCCCTAACGAATTTCCTGCAGTCCTGATCCTCTCTTACAGGGTCAAGCCCTGCACAGGATCAAAGACGTTTAGCTTGTCTCTGCAAGTGGGAGGCAGGAGTCCTGGGAATCAGCTGTGGGACTAAGAGGTCACTTCTGATGTGGAGGTTTTCTTCAGGGGGATGGCTCTGCACCCTCCTCTCACTCCAAGCACAATCAGATCCCACTTGAATAAATTTGTTTTTTCCCTGCTCTCATGTATTCCCTGCCTATGTGCTGAGAGCGGACACTTGTAATGAAACAGGCGCTTCTGATAAGACCTTCAGAGCCAAGTGTCCTCCTCCTGTGTTTATACCACCTGCAGTTTTCCCACTAAGGCTTGTCTAGTCAAATTTCACCTCCCTTTCCATCATGCATTATTAAGGCCTTCTCCTCATTTGTACTGAGATGGTAAATACATAATGAAATTATATGGAGGCATAGCCACTTGCTAGGAAGAGAAACAAAAGTTATGATTTGAAAATATTTTGTTACTTACGTATACACATGCATGACTTTATACATACAATATGTGAATTGTATGTAGATGGTAGATTCATGGTTTGCTATATTGTGAAACCACTGTGAACTGCTTTAAGCAATGAGCAGGTAAGGGCAGACTTTGAAGTCACTGCTTACAAGACTACGTCGAATGCAGGCCATGGGACATGAACAACTTCTATATCTGTAAGACTCAAAGATATGTGAGGCTCTGCTTTCCAGTTTCACACAATCTAAAAGAGTGTTTGTCCTTCAGAAAGAGGAGACAGTCAAGGGACTATGAATAATAACAGAAAAGCAATAAACAAAAGACGCGGCAAAGGATGATGTGCTTTCAGTGGAAATTTGGAGAGAGATGAATAGTGGCTGAGACATTTATGGGAAACATGTTCCAGCAGATGCAGCAGAAGATGATCTGGTTTTGGTCCAGTAAAACCAGGGAGGCAGGGAGGTACACAGTCACTGAGGTTGAGGCACAACATTCAAAAGAGCTGCATTTCTAGTATCCATTTGCAACCATCTCTGTCTTGAAGTTCTTGCTTTCCACATTACGAATTACACATTGCAATATCATCTTCTGCTTAATTACATACACTGGACTCAAAGAAGGAAAGTACCCAGTAAGGAAGAAGCAGCTGACTTCAAACATACCACAAAAATGGGAAAGTTGGATTATCTGTTGAGTTAGAAAACTGGTCAACTGCAAAAAGTGACTGATGAGTTGGGAGGATATTTTGGGGTAACTGCTAATCCCTCCTCCTGCAATGATCATGTATTTATTTGGGACACTGAAAGGAAATGAGATTTCATTCCCAAAACAATAATTACTCGTACCTGAAACTCCTGGGCATTATTCTTTTCTTTTTCTCTCTCAGTCCTTTTGAAGTGCTGCAGAAATGCAATAAAAAAAAGGGCCCATCCTCAACCTGTGTAGCTTATTCCTCATTAATCTTTTTGTATCTATAGCTTGTAAAGTGACAATAGACGGTTTGTCCCTCAATGAACACGATACTGATTGCTTCCGACTTCAAAGCCCTTCAACCACCCTTACAGACAGAAACAAAAATCCCAAAGTCTAGCATCTGCCACAGTAAGGGTGTTTATAGTCCAACGGACCTATTTCCATCCAGGACAAACACAAGGAGGTTTGGAAGACCTTGAACGCTAGCTGCTGAATTTTTGCCAGGCACAGTCCTCTGGCAAGGCAGAAACAAACACGAATGGCTACTATACTGGTTGATCCTAATTGGCAGATACCCACTGCCAGCTCCACACCAAAGGAGGAGAAAATGGTCTCTCCATTATATTGTTGCAGCTAGGAGGGCTTGGGAGGCACGAACGTGATCACCACAAATCTCTGTGTGGTGCGTTGCAGGCAAGGTCACCTCCTGTCAATGCCACAGACCTTCACGTTTCTTCTGTGGCGGGTTGGCCTTGGCTGGCTGCCAGATGCCCACCCAGCCACTCTCTCACTCACCCTCATCAAATAGGACAGGGGGACAAAATATGATGAAAAAGCTCATGGGTCAAGATAAAGATAGGGAGATCCCTTACCAGTTACTGTCGTGGGCAAAACAGACTGGACGTGGGGAAAATTAATTTATTGCCAATTAAAATAGATTTGGAGCATGAGAAACAAAAGCAAAACTAAAACAACACCTTCCTCCCCTCTCCTTTCCCAAGCTCAGCCTCGCTCCTTCAGTCTCAACTCCTCTACCTCCTCCCTGGGATGGGAACGAGGGGTTGAGGTCAGCACTGCTACTCCTTCCTCCTCACACCTTCCCCCTGCTCCACTGTGGTCTTCCACGGCCTGCAGGTCATACCTGCTCCACCATGGTCCTCTCCACAGGCTGCAGGTGGCACCTGCTCTGGCACCTGGAGCACTTCCTTGCCCTCCTCCTTCTCTGACCCTGGCCTTCTCCCTGCTGTTTCCCCCCGCCCCGGCCCAAGCTGCTCCCAGAGAGGACAGAGGGATGAAGGAAAGTTCTCAAGGAAGCTGGCAGTGAAATGAAGTTGCAGTTAAAGTTCAGTGCTTGCCCAAAGTCTCTGGTAAAGAGGTGGAAAGGAAGGCAAGAACGTTACATCGCCCGTTACCAATCAGGGAAACAGCTCGTTTAAACCTTCAGGAGTCCAACACAGTGTTTCATCAAAACTTCTGATGCTGTCAATTACACATCTCTCCCTTAAAAAAGGATGAACAGCGTGAGTGGATTTTCAACAAATTCCCTAAAATAAAAAACTTTTTTTCCCCCTCACTTTAACCAATTCTAATGATGAAAAATGGGCTGGAACTGAGTGATGGAAAATATGGGATAAACACCAGGAAAACCTTCCCGCAACTAACATCTCACAGGCCTGTGGCAGTGCCTCTCAAAGGGAATAGGAAAAGCCCTGCTTTGTAAGTCAAATACTACAGCAAAAAATACCCCTCTGCCATGGAAAAAAATCAAGCCAGCTCCAACTGGCACAGTTTCAAAACCCTCCCAGCTACACATGGACAAATTCCTAGCACTGATTTCTGCTCTGAAATCAGGAACTGTGCTGAGTTATACCCCCACCTTGTCCCAATTTCACCAGAACAGAATAGTTCGCTTTTTCCCCACTGTACATGTCCAACTGCATGTTCACACACAATTAAAATTACTCCTTTCCTGAAAAAAAGATTTGCGGATTCACTCTGATTTTTTTTAACTCCTGCCAAGATTCTCGATCTCTTGCCAAGCCTCTGTTACACTGTTAATATAGACTTTGCGTATTGATTTTGGTACAAGCAAGAAGGAATGAGCCTGTGATTCTAAGCTCTAAATATCAAACTGCTGGACTGCTGCACTTTGTAATATGGGGATCTAATATTTGTCACCTTTTCCAAACCATAGTTACCACAAAAAGCTACCTTCTGTGTCCTGTAAAGTCTCTAACACATTATATTTGCTATTTGTAAAAAGGAAAACAAAACAAAAAAACAGCTCCAAGGAAATAGGGGTTTTCTTGTCACATCCTACCCTCTGCCATCTAAGCAGATCCTCATAGTGGTTTATAGTAAGCAGTGTCAGAGATGTAATGTGGATTTCCTTAATCATAGAATCGTTTAGGTTGGAAAAGACCCTTAAGATCATCAAGTCCAACCGTTAACCTAGCACTGCCAAGTCCACCATTAAACCATGTCCTTAAGTACCACGTCTACCCATCTTTTAAGTACCTCCAGGGATGGGGACTCAACCACTTCCCTGGGCAGCCTGTTCCAATGCCTGACTACCCTTTCTGTGAAGAAGTTTTTCCTAATATCCAACCCAAACCTGCCCTGGCGCAACTTGAGGCCATTTCCTCTCGTCCTCTTATCGCTTGTTACTTGGGAGGAGAGACTGACCCCCACCTTGCTACAGCCTCCTTTCAGGTAGTTGTAGAGAGAGATAAGGTCTTCCCTCAGCCTCCTCTTCTCCAGGCTAAACACCCCCAGTTCCCTCAGCTGCTCCTCATATGACCTGTTCTCTAGACCCTTCACCAGCCTGATTGCCCTTCTTTGGACACACTCCAGCATCTCAATATCCTTCTTGTAGTGAGGGGCCCAAAACTGAACAAAGTATTCGAGGTGCGGCCTCAGCAGTGCCAAATACAGGGGGATGGTCACTTCCCTAGTCCTGCTGGCCACACTATTCCTGATATAAGCCAGGATGCTATGGGCCTAATAAATGAGGATATCACACATCCAGCTGTTCAGGTGCCCTAAATACTTCTACACTGTGAACCAGACTTGAACAGTCTTAACCAAGCCAGCCGCCAGGACTTGCACCTTGCTGGCTGTAAGCCCAGGAGCAGCTGCCATGCAAACTGCTCGGATGAACAGCCCGGGGTAGTCTCCCAGCTGAGAGCAGGGCTGCAAAGCTCCCTCCCTACCTTTGCCCTGGCAGTCCACATCCAGAGCGCTGAGCATGCTCCAGTCTGCTGGGTTGCACTGCACCCTCACACCTTGGAGCCAGGGGCCATGTTCACGCTGACGTGCGTCAATTTATTGGGGTAACTCAATCTCTGTCTGAAGGTGGCAAATTTAGGTTATGTGTACTAAGCTCTCTGATGCTGGCTAAATCCCAACCTGAGCACAGGTTTCTGCATTGTGATATGCAGTTGGTGAACAAGTCTGGTACTGGACACACACAAGACTGAAAGGGTTAATTTATCACACAAGCATTTTTCAGAATACACCTTGTTCTTTAAAATACTATCTGTAGTTGGTATGTGCACACCTGACCGCAAGCACTGCTGCATGGATCCCAACTAGAGCTGGGATAAGGGCTGCATGCCACAGAGAGGAGTGACAGACCATAGCTTCAAAATAGGCTAAGAATTTGGAAAGAGTTACACAAATCTGTGTTCTTATTTTTTTCCAGGAGGAAAATCCTACCCAAAGAAAGCTCACGGTGAAAACGCATGCCTGACAACACCAATAATCTTTGATGTCACATGTAAACGTTCCTGTACAAGTTACGAGGCAGTTTCCAAATCTCACACTTAATCCTGATGTCTGCTGCTGCTGAACAATTCAGCCTTCTGTCAACAGCTGTGTCTGCTCCAGTCACTGAATGGCGCATATTCGGCACAGCAAAGCCATTATTTATAGCACGGCACGCTTTTGCGACAGCCTCTTCACATTCCTTTTGATAAACAATTGCAAGTAGAGTATGGAGAGAAGAGGTGATCAGTGCTTGAACGCACATCCATAGTATGCTGGGAACCATGTCTAGCAGGTTGGGGCTCTTTGGGCTGGTACAAGGTGCAAGTTTCCCAATAAAATCTTCTGACATCTGATTTCACTGATTAGGCAGTGCAGGAAAACAATGAATACCCCCCTCCCACCCAAGTATGTGCACAGTTCAAGGTGCAAACATCATCTTGGAAATGACAATCACCTGAGATGTGGCCCAAAAGACCAGCTGCGCTACATTGGCATTTTCCCTTCCACCCCACCTGATTGCTCTTTAAAAAGGTGAGAAGTCAGAGGGGCAACTCATCTGCTTGCAGCACCTGCAAAGCTGCTGGGATTTCTCAGAACGTATCCCCGCAGCCCAGGTTAAACAATCATACGTGGCACAAGATGCACCTCAAACTAATTAATTTTAAATAAAAAGTATACCAAAGATGCGCTCCTTTCGTTTAGGCTGTTCAGGCACTTCAATAACTGGAGCATGGCAGAGAGTTCAAGGGCAGTAAGGACCTGGATACATACAAGGAAAAGCCACTGTTTGTGCTATGTGCAGCCAAATAAAGGAAACCATCGAGCTGGAAGGAGAGATCTTTCCCTGTGGACTAATGGGTCCCTTCAATTCAGATGTGTGAACTATCCTGTTTTATTGTGATCTGTTCTTTTAAGATCTTTATATTCTCCAAGTCACAAATTAATGGGACGATATGCCACTACATGTCACATTATTGGAAAATAATGTTGGCAGGTGTAATCCCAAGAGCTTTCTTCATTTTAACGAAAAAGTAGCTTTGGTTATAATCCAGGAGAACCATGCAGGTATAGGGGAAACTCATCAATAGCTTACTAGCCCCATTCAAGCAGGCTCATTTCATTAATCCATCTCGTTGCCTTTCCTTGCCAGCACGTGGTAATGAAGAGCTGCAAAAGCCTTCTCTGGCTGGGAAACCAGTGAAGCTCCTTGGGCAAGGAACAAGTGCTCATCCAGTGGTGACCCTGACTCTTGCTCTGGAGGGGTCAGGTTCGTGCCTCCGCCCAGCTGACTGCAAGGACACCTTTGGCAGAGGGAAGGCAAGTGACATCTTTCTTTTCTAATTGAACAGGACAGTTGATTGATCACAAGGATTTGTTAGAGAGGCTGTAACAGTGAAAGCGCACATCTTTGTCACTCAGGGCTACTTGGTGCTTAATTGTGCTGCTCAAAGGGACAGGCCATTAATCTTCAGGGTGTCTGTCCCTTGCACAGACATTTTTGAATCGGGCTTTCCTAGTTTTCAAAGCAAAATGGCAGAGCCAGCTTCAATCAGTGCAAAATCCCAGGATGACACTGGGGATCTTCACAGGCCAACCATTAGTTTGGGACCCTTCCTTCTCAGGCTGTCTCTAACAGGCTGGTGATTTCAATCACCAGGCTGGTGATTTCAATTTCTTTAGAAAGTTACAGTTCCCACTGTACCAGCCATCAGCCGTAGCTTTCCGAGGTAAAGGAAAGGATGTGGAAAGTGTGATTAATGCTGGATTTCCTCAGAGACTAGGAATATTTTAGAAAGGCTCCTGAACCTTATAAGTCACATATACAAAGGCAAGAAGCATGTTATTTTATATGTCAGGCACATCTCAAAATACACAGCAAGCATTCTTCTTCCAGTTATGAAAAATAACCCCCCCAAGCCCAAGTCTCAGTGCATGTATATGTACTTCAAGTCTCTGGAATAATCTCACATCTTATGAGTCACATACAGTCATCCCTTATGAGTCAACCCTATTGTTTCTAAGCATCATTCTTATGCTTTTTCATTAGGCTATAAAAAGAGAAGAAAGATAACATTGCTGCTGCTGCCCCTCTAGCTGACATAATTGAGCCCTGTTTGCCAAAAAAGAAAGGTAGGATTTGTCTTTGGTCATTAAGAATGAAATCTGTTCCCAAAATGGGTATAGCGGGGCCTCAATCAGGCTAAAGGTGAGCTTCAAAAAGTGATTTGCTTTAATAAGAGTTTAATATGATACATCTCTAGCACTTCAGTTGCCAGGTATGTACCCTCTACCTGCTACTTTCAGACGCAGGGATCTGGTGGTGGGACTCTTGTCTTGTGCTGAGCAGTCCAGAGAGGGAATCATCTGCTTCGTGATGAGCGTCATGAGTGTTTAATGGAGAGATGGCCCTGCCAGCCACATAGCTCCAGGTAAGTGGGAGACTAAAAGCAAGGCTGCTGGAGAGTACAAGGTGACCAGGAGATGACTTAGAAGCAGCAAAAAGAGCAAGTGCAACATAGAAACCTCCTGGGCATGCACAAGGGCTCCAGCATGTTGACAAGTGAGGATTCGGCTCCAAGGCAGTGGGAGAAGGGCAACCCTGCTCTCAATCCCAGGCTGTCCCCAAGACCTGGCATTGCCCATCCACAGGGCCTCTTGTAAGCAGGCTGCCCTCACACTAGGTTCAGGCTACCTACAAATCCAGTACGTCTGTGCAGCAAACCAGCTCGGGTTTCTTCCAAGAAGGAAATCTTGCCCCCTTTTCCCTTTATGCTCCCACAGCAGAGCACTCAGTCCATCTCTTCAGTCTGTCATTGCTTCTGCAAGGACAGGCAGGGTAGCTGGGCCACATCTTTAAGCAAATGTGTTCGGGGAGGTACTGTGAAACCTCTCTACACCCAGAAGTCCCTGTGGGAATACCACAAAAAATTGTCTCAGAGCCAGAAAAGCTCTCCAGCACAGATCTAAAATGGTCACCTGCATAGGCTATGAAGTATACATATATTTTATTGTATTTCATTTGAATTACGGGAGCCCTACCATACTCTGATTGATTTCCTGCATGTGACTAATGAGATAGCTCCAAACAAGTGCTGCTCCGAGTCATGTATCCTTCCCCCTTTATATGTTAGCTACCTGTCAGATTACAATGACGGCTCCATTAGTTTGGGATTCTGTTGGACAGAACAAGAGCAAATGCCTTGAACAGCAGAAACCTCCAGTGGCCTGCATGCAACGAGGGTGATCTAACCGTCCTTTATAGCACTCTACTTCACATAAAGCTGTAAATCACATACATCTCGATTCTTTTTGATATAGGTGGAATAACTACTGCCATTTATGCTCCTCATATCAAAATACCACACAGCCTTTCCAGAAATCATTTCTGCAGTTTACACTCAAAATAATCCTATGTGACCTTTGCAGACAGACCTTACTAAGAATCTCTAGTCATTCATGCACTTAGTTATTAGGGCTTTAAATGAAGCTGATAATAATTTACATACTGAGGTCTGTTACATCACCTCAACATACTAAAATGACACTTATGGTTTCTCCTAGAAAGTGAGATGTAATGTAGGCCAAGTCATTTAGGAGATGATTGTGCTGGCACCAGCAGCAGGAATAACTACATTAGCAAAGAAAATGCATGTAGGCAAGAGAGAGCAGGGTTTGGCCTTTCTAGTGCCTCAAATTTGGGTTTTATTACATCATATGACATTATAAGTTTAATAGCAAGTACTCCCTTCTCTCCTCCTTATAGCACATAGTACAGATTTTTTATTTTTTCCAATTGTCCTGCCTTTGCCTGCATTAAAATCCCACTCTCCTCTCTCTAGCCCTGAAGAGTTATTAGGCTGCAAAATCAGTTTTATGAATAGGTGTGACTTTGAATGCCTACACCGCAGACTTGACCTCAGGGTAAAATGGAAGTGCAGTGTGATCTCCAGGGAAGTATGCAAATATGTGAGTTGGTGAGCAGTGAGGAGGTATCTGAAATACAGCGGTGACTAAAGCCTTTTTGTGTCATTTTGTTTTTACCAGGCCATTTTAAAAATATGGTCTCCCGGCTTTACATTCATAGCACACTGGCCAGATTTACAGACACCCCACACTACAGGTACCACATCCTTTTGAAAATCCTGGCGTTCGAGAGATCCCTCAGCACTGGTGCTGCAGTTTTTATTACCTGTACTATTTATGCATGCAGCCCCCAGTAAGCGCCTTCTGAACCTATGTTAATACAACACCTGCAATTTGCAACCTTTTTATTTCCACGTTGGGATTTCTGCAAGACACTTACATCATTTGTGTACTACAGATCAGCGTGTCATGGTCCCCAGTTGTTGCCTAATTCTCCCTAGGTTTGCCAGCACCCCTCTGAAGCATGGTCCCTATCGAGCTTCATTGCCGCTGGCCTGGGACCAGCTAACACCACTGTGGTTCTGCTGACTAAGTGCACAGGGACTGCGGTATTGACAATCAGGACTTGGCTCCTGGAGGAGTAACAGATGCACTGATCTCCCAGTGGCCTGGGAAGCAGCAACATATGCTGCAGTCATTAGTGACTGTTGAGCAACAAGGGAGTCTGACACGTCTGATTTGCTTTACCTTCCGCAGCAAGAGCAATCGTGGCTCTTCGCAGGACACTGCATAATGCACTCAACCGAAAAAGTGTGAATAAATGGTATAATCAAACTGCAAAACCCTCATTGCTGCTCCTGCTCAGCCCCACAGACCAGTTGTTCACACCAGAAAGCAAAAGACAAAAGCTAGTAGGGAAACATTTTGGAAGCATTGTAAAAAATGCACATAGTAAAGAGCAATGGATACTCAAGCCCAAACAGGTTTGTCACCTCCTGACGTAAATGAGGCCAGTTGCTCTTTGTGTCCAACGTTAGCTGGAAGGCCCCACTGTCAACCAAGCTCCTGCTAGCGCTGCTGCAATGTGTCTGAGCAGCCTTAAACCCTCAGGTATGGGGCTGCGTTTCTCCAAAAGGTCACATTCTGCAAAGGAATGTGAAAACGGCGTCTCACATAGTGCTCCTGACATAAATGTTCACTTGCAGAAAACAGAGATGATTATGCCCTTGTAAATGACAAACCTCATTAGGAGAAACAACTTTTGTGCCTTTAACCTCGCCTCTCCATATCCAACGTACCTCTCCTTAACCTCAACACTCTGGCAGTGACTAGAATATTTAGAGAAAACACAGCTGAAAAGGGACTGCTTTTCTTTCCTTCTAGCTTTTCTGACAATTAGCAGAGCTGTAACCCAGGGTACCTTAAACAGTATAAATGAACTTGAGGATTAGTTGGTTGTTTCCTCCTGAATGAACATGAAAACGTATTAGAGGGCTGAACTTTTATGTTGCACTATGACACCGTCATATTTCTTCATAGCTTTATTTCATATTTTTCCTACCCTCCATTGACTTTAACCCTCTTAAAAGCACAAAGAAGGAGAGGGAAAAGGAAAAAAAAATATTTTATGCAATTTTCATGACATATTTAATGAGTGAATATTTCTTTTTTTCTTGTTCCTTTCCAGATATTTAATGCTAAGCAGACCGCTCCAAAAGTATAATGATATTTTCAGAATAAAACACAAAATGTTTTTTCCATTATGTTCCCAGGTCTACCCAAGAGGTGCCCAGAGCTGACACCCCAAATACTATCTTCAAAACTGAGCCCTAGGAATACTTGCAATCACACTGTACCTGCAAAAATACGAAAAAATGAAAATGGCAAAAAAGGCACCATCAGTGGGCTTCAGTTGAGCCCAATTGTGCTTAAAATCAAGGTTTAAGTGAAATTTCCATCTTGTATGGGCACATGGCTCATGGTTACCATCTTAATTAGACTCTGTCCAGAAAGAGAGGGAGGTTTATGTGTTCAAGAAGACTCAAACCTATTCCTGGTCTCTGAGAGGTGTTTCCCCAGAGGACTAATGAGTTTGTTTCATTATGCCTCAGCTCCCAGCCAGCATGATTGGAATACAACACATCCTCTCTCTGTTCCTCATCTGCCACACCTATTTGTGACACAATTCTTCAAGGTAGGAAAACCACTGCATCCCACGTGTGCTTGTATCATACCAAGTAGAACTGAAATTAACACTCACAATGGGAGGCTTTGAATCCCTGCTAGAAACAATATTGATGACTTTCCAGGCCCTGTGTTTTGCATTTCTACACTGGTTAATTCCTTGTGATGCTCTCAACATGAACACGATATCCAGACCATGTCTCATCCCAGCTTGGATCGGACACCGTTCCCTGCCAGGCACTTGGTTTGTGACATTCGGACTCTGACAACAAAGCAAGGTACACAGCTCTGTGTGTTTGTGTACACACGCACCCACCCCGCTACGTTTTTATCAGTGTTCAGCAGAGGATCATTTGGCTTTGCACTCTTTATCGACAAACAATTAACACCTAAGTTCATTTTGTAGACAAAAGGATTTTGTATTCATTTTGTTGACAAACTGACTTGAAACCACGGAGGAAACCCTGCTTGACAGTCCTGGCACATACTTGATTCTGTGGAGAAAATGCATTCAGCTAACTGTCCAATCAGTTATGTAGACAAAATGAATTTCATCATAATTCTGTCAACAAAATGCTAACTCGCTTAAATTATTCTCTCAACAAAATAAATTAACTTAAAATCCTTTTGTCCACAAAATAGATTTAAGTGTTTAGTGAAGTCTTGTAAATACTATAGTCTGGTAGCTTAGCATGTGCAATTCAAACATATGGCTTAGCTGAGTCAGCAGTTCTTGTCTTATCAGGCAGGGTTGGTCTCGATTCTTTCAGCTTTTCCCTTCTCCCTAAGGTCAGCCCGATAAGATGACCAGTCAGCTGGTATGCAACATATAAGAAAGTCAACCAGGACCATGCAAGAGAACCTTTTCCCTATTTTTATCTGATCACTAGCAACTGGCATGAAGAATTTGACATAAGTGTAGCAAGCCTAAACAAATCAGTCTGTTCCTCAGAAGAAGAGAGGCTTCATCCTTAGATCTGAAGTTTGACATGGAGTTTCCACGACAAACCTTCAGGTAAAATAGCAATTTAATGAGGGACTACAGCTGAGATACCTTAGTAGATTTCATATTGAGAGCATGAAAATGTAATTACTGTGCTTTTAGGTATTATGTGTCTAAAGTCCATTATACCCATGGAAAATTTTCTTCTTCCTTTTCTGTGTTGCTCCAAATTCAAGTTTAAATTCACATATTCACATCTTGCTCAGAAATGCCAGAAAGAATTGAAAACAATCAGAGCACAGGTATTGCTACAGGGATCAAAGTGCACCAAATTCTGCTCAAGCCCCTGTAAGTGCAAAAGGAACTGCACCAGAATCAATTGCAACTGCCTGCCCTTGAGTTCATGGCACCATTAACGTTTCTGGTGTGCCTTCATGGCGCCAGCCAGTGCAAGGGAATTCACGTGGTCCCTCTCCCATCTCATCTCCCCCCAACACACATCCACATCCACTCTAGCCTGCGGAAAAGCCAGGGACGACACACCCTGCAGCTCAAGTCAAAATTTTCACGCTCATTTGGACTCACCTCCGGAGAGCAAAACTCCCTAAGATAAGATAAGGCTGTTAAGCAGGTTTTTACGAGTTCCTTCTCTGTACTTTACCAAGCACTGCCTGCCCTGTTGTTCTGCTGCATTTTAATAATAAAGGAACATAGAGATAGTCATGCCTATATCTTCAGCAATGTCAGTCAAGGAATTTGGCAGGCCAGTGGAAAAATGAAACTCTTCAATCTGCTTTTGCAATATTCTTCCACTACTATAAACAGTTTTTTTCCTCTTTTAGGGGGTTATTGTGGTTACAATGGAGTTAATTTCCAGGTGTGTGGAAAGTGTACAGTAACACAAGAAAAATACCATATTAATATTTAATATAACACTTCTTATGAGCATAAAAAGAATAAAACCCATTCAAATGCAAATGCAGCCTGCAAGGATGGATAAAATTTTATGTTTTTCCAGTAACACCTTCATTTTGCTAAAGACTGACTTAGTCTTGAGCGAGCTAAGAGCGCCTGTGTGCATGCAGTTCCAGACACTGAAAAGTCTGCCTCTGGCCAAAGTCCTACTCAGTATTTGAGACACTTTTGCAATACCGTCTTGTTAAAGCTCTCATTGAAATACAGTGGGTTTATTAATCCCTTCAGAACCACATGTTGTAGCCCCAAAGGGATGAAGCCTGCTGCAGTGTCTATCCTGCCTTATGAGACTTTAACAGAGCAGCCAAAACTGTGGGATTGTTCCCTACAGCTCTTATGGGCAACAATTTTTTTTCTGTGGCATGCTCTGAATATACCAAGTATAACAAATGGCCTAGCCTGGGATTTTCAATGAAATTTCTATGTGCTAGATACCCAGCGCCTTCTGAATTTCAGTAGATCTGGATCTCTAACCACCACAAAGCTGTTTTGACATCTCCAGCCTAAAAGAATGCATTTTGCCAACTACATTTCAAGCACAGCATAATAGTAACCAACTGGAGAAGCTTGTAAATGGCACACAAATATTTGCAAATAACTCTAGAAAATAAACATAAGCATCTGCCTAGCTAGAAGATTCCCTGGCAAACAGCAGCAGAGGTTTGGGGAGTGTGTGGCAGGGAAATCAGGTATGCTTTAACTGGTGTCACTTCTGCCTATCATGGAATTACTCTTGATCCACCCCATCTTGTAGAGCACAGCATTGGCCAAGGCCATGACACTGAATCAGCTTAAACAATTTTCAATCTAGTTCAGATAGATTTCATCTTTCATAATGGCTCTGCCATTGTGCATGTCACTGCCTTGTCTTCCAAATGGGTCCAGATGGAGTAATGCATTAGAGTGGAAAAAATAACCTTGCAGTGAAGGCTAGGCATCATGATAGCCGAGTTCAACACCTGGATGCAGCACATACATTTGGAGTTACTTTGATCAGGTTGCATCACCGGGTTCATTTCACTTCATGACAGGCTTCAGTCTCCCTCCAACACTGCTCCCTCAAGGGTTTAACAACAGTTTTTTTTCTCCTGCTCCAGCCTGGATTATGTTAGACCCTTGGCTCCTTAGGTTTTACATAAATATAAGCAAAACCTAAGACTATGGACTAAAGAAAGACTCTAAGGCAGGTAACACTGTTGTCCTGGAGGTCACCCCTTGGGCACCTCTCACCAAAACAACCTGCAGGGGATCCAGCACTTCTGACTCTACACCAGACCCTGCTGAACCACACAATGTCAGCAAAGTGGTCAAGGACCTTGGCTTGCCTTAGCTCGCCTTAGCTCTGTGCTTAGACTTAGGCAATGCTTCACACCCAGACCTTAAGTAAATAGTTACCTGAGTCAAAAACACGTCTGCAAGGGACACACGCAATAGCGATAGCTCAGACAAGGAGAGCGAGCAAGCATTGGGAAAGCAAGTAAACAGGAAAACAGAAAGCTGGAAGGGATACAGGTTTTGTTTGTTTGTTCTTTAACTCAGGTATCTCAAACTCTCCAACACCTTAACTTGGGAATTCCCCTTTGTGAAGGAGAACTTCGGAGGACATAAATAAATGGAAATTTATATGGAAATAAACATCCAAATATACACGAGGAAGGGAGGGGACGGAAAGGAGTGATTTATTATTATGGCTTACATATCATTATGCATTCATAAATTCCAAGGTAATATATTTTTCTTCATTGCTTGGATAATAAATCATCATTCGATTACAAAAGGGGAGTACCTGGATGGAACAGCAGTCTTTCTGAAAAATACTCCTGGCAGATGAATGACAGGAAAATTTATGGAGAATTCAGTTGCCTGACTGTCCTGCCTCCAGGAAGGAAGTCTGTGCCAATATCTAAACCTTTCCTGACAATTCACACAGCAGACACTGTCCTTGATGGAGTGAGGTTTTTAGACCTCCCTTGGCTTGATTTTCATTATCCCTCCCTTTGGCAGCCTGCAGACTGTCTCATAGCAGCACAAAAGGGTTAGAAAAGAACCATCCAAGCTGCTACTGAGCCTATGCTAGCAGGCCTGTCTGTAGGATCTATGAAAAATATACTGCTGTGTTCCCCACTTAGCTGGAGTTGTCCAATCAATCAAAAGAGATCCTTCAAGGGTCACTGGTATTTGTAAGAGCAAACAGTTTTCAAGAACAAAAAATGACCATCCAGTCTACCGACTGCTTGCTGTGTTCTAGTTTATCTTCATTCCATGTCCCAGCATTTTTTTAGACCAACTCTTAATTTCTTACCCCCTCTATAAACAAAGCTATTTGGCTCTTCTTTTCTGTTGGTGCCTTTGAGGCAGTCTTAATTTTTCTCCCATTAGACTCACAACAAGGGGTAACTGAAGATCTGGTCACTCAGGCAAAATATCCCAAGAGAAGGGGTGGGCAGCTGAAGCAAAAGGTATGGCAGAAGGCTGCCACATGCAGAGTTGATCCTTGCTGCAATAAGGGCAGACAACTGGGGGTCAAGAACCAGCTTTTCTTTTCACACTCGCTTCTGAAAGGAAATTGCTATCTCCTTTTAGAAGCAGCCAAAGGAAAGCAACATCCCACCAGGTCTGGCATCCCACTTTGGCAAAGGGTGACTCACCCCTCACAGAGCTCAGTGCTTCTGGTGGAATACCATCACGGAGCATTTCTTCCAACAGCAGCAGGTCTTGGAAACGTGTAGGTTTTACTCTGGGAATTGCCTGTTCAAAGTTGGAGGACAAATCACATCCCTGCACCGGGCTTTGTGTTTTTGCACTGCTCAGCTGCCAAAAAACACACACAGTCTGACTCAGAAGGGGCCCTTTTCTCTAGAAGGGCCAACTAACATCGTCAAGGGAAGGGGCTGAACATATGGGCTAGGATCTCTGTCAGCTACAATTAGACGCCTACCTCTGAACTAGACATGGAGAGCCTCCCTTCACAGGTGGCAGAAAGAAGCAGTGCATCCCACCTCTTCCTAATGCAGACATCTGAAACAGATCAGATGAATCATGCTCTAGAAATGCCTATTTCTTAGCATTGATTATAAAGAAAGTCTGGATGAGTAGCTCACCTGCTGCCATCTGAAGCAGAAGGAGTTGGATGCGTTACTTGGAAAGCAGAAAGAGAAGGCTGTATTTCCTGCTGGTTTCCAGTTTCGTGTGGCACTACAGAGAGAACAAAGCCCATGGAGTGTCCTGAATTTCTGTATGGGAGGTGTTTTATCTCCTGTTCTCAGTGCCCAGATTTCAAGGGCTGCACAAGATATAATGCTGTGAAAAATCAAACTCAAGCTTCCTTCCAAATTGTATTCCTATTGGGCGCTAGCCAGCACCATCCATCCAAAACATTAAAGACCCCCAAAGGCACCCTACACAAAGGAATCTGAGACATTTTCCAGGGGAATCTTCCAAGAATACCAATAGTTGTAAAATACAGTTTGTCATTTGTTAAAAGGGAAGACATTTGGGCAATAAATGCAATAGAGTAACTCCATCAATAACATGAACACAAAGCTCTGATGGGTCACATTAGTCTGAGAAAAATCTCAGTCTTCCAGCCGTGCTGCCATATAGAGAGATGCTCTCCAGGGCCCATTTTACTCACCAACTCTTGCAGTACTTGCCCCAAAAGTTTAACAGCCATAATTACACTGGTCCATGAGAGAATGATACAGATTTATGCCAGCTGAAAATCTCTTATCAAGCCCCTCTTCACTGAGGTGCGTTTGATGTTTTTGAATTCCCTGGACTGTTTGCACCAGTGAGACTAGCAGGGCTGGGAAGACAAATAGGGTCTTATCCTTTACCACTCTGTACTGTTTACAGACCTTAAAAACTGCATTCCCTGGGTGCCAAGCAGCATTTTACACCCTCTTTGGTCTTCCTGCAATTGCATATAGCTCAAGGATATATATTTCCCCTGCCGTCATCCCCAGATGAAATCTCTTCTGTGGAATAAACAAACCTTTTACACATCTCTCCATTACCGTATCATTTGGCAGGATTAGGATGCAAGTGTGTTTCACACCTGATGCAGAAAAGTATCTGCTTTGAGTTTTCACCCAGCCATGATTTGTCAGTGGATAGAAATCTCATCTCTGAAGCCCTGGGGCCTCAGCTAAACACAGCAATGCAACAGATTTTATTAGCAGTTTCAGAAAGGTAATCTAACACTAGATTAGCATTAAATGGTCCAGCAAAGTAGACACATGAAGGCATCTGTAAACATCCTGCGGTGCCCTTGATAGAAAGAATATCTGGTTTTTAGGCAAAGAGACAGTATTTTATTTAGATGCTTTGAGGCACGGGCTTGCTTTGTATACAAACTACTGAGTGATTAATGTCTTGGTGAGTTCTTTTCCTCATCAAAGCTAAAATGATTTGAAATATCACATGACTTGCTAATAGATGACTAGATAAACCTAAATTGTAAAATGATCATTGCGCTTTGGCCTCTTGCTGAATACATGGATTCCCTAATATGAGAAATGTGATCAGGAAATAATCTGCTACTAAGAAGGCAATCCGAATCCCCTTCGGGGAACAGGCTGCAAGAGTACAGCAGTGAGGAAGATATATTAGCATTTCAAGAAGAGCCTGAAATGAGTACAGAGGATGCCACTGAGGAATAACTAAAATTGCTTTATCTTTATCTGCTAATATTTCTGGGAAAATTGCAATATTGGGAAATTGCAGAAAGACCAAACACCTCGCTTATATTGAATTGGATCTGCAACTGTGCTGGACCTATTCAGAGCCTACAGTATGTGATATTCTCCAATTAAAAGTATGAATTTCAGTGCAGGATAGGGTTCCTTTGTCAATGCTTTTGCTAAGTTTTGGAGTAAAGAGAGACACCAAGGTCAGTATTTTTAGAAGCAGACAGTATGTTTGAGTGACCCACCAGAGACTTCTTACAGTGGTGTAATTTACTAAAAATGGGACTTCCATCACTTGTCTATCATCTCTTTGAGGAATTGCATAGCCTCAGAAATGTCGTCAAAAATGCCCAAAGTTGGTGGTTTGACGTTTTTTTTAAATGTGCAATATATATCCTACATGTGATATCTCAAAAGTTTCCTCCATGAAAAGAGACCAAACGAAGACCTGCATTTGGTTTTGATAACAATGAGGAGTTGTAGGGACTTTATATATAGGATAAAATACCACATAATAGAGAGTTTTAGGATAGTAAACAAAAGAGCTTAAGCAACTTTCTAATGAGCTTGAATGATTTATAGCTTCTTGGGCTCTTGAGACCTATTTGAAACTCTGATGACTTTCTGCTGTAGGCACAGTTAATAAAACTTGAATTTCTAATCTTAGGTTTTCCCCAAATGGAAGTTTTAACTAATCAAAACATCCAGTTGATATACCAAAGCAAGTACTATTGAGTGCTCCAAATACCTGCACAATAACAGACAGGCTAAAATTACACAGAGCAATCTGAAAAATGCATCAAAAGCATGTACCAAACTCTTCTCATTTCACTTCTAAGTGAAAGATATGTTCTAGTCACCTGGCATATGAATAAGTCTCTTGGATGTCATACAAGAAAGGAAATGATCAAATACACCCATACTCTCTTTTAAGCAGAAACAAACATTAAGGAAGAATTACTTTGGGGGAAAAAATGAAAGCTTGCCAATACTTTTTATTCGCTGTGTTTTATATCACGGCACTGCCTTACGTCCCAATGCAAACCACTGAGTGAACTACGGCATATAGACATGGTGAGATATGGTCCCTGAAACAGGCTCACAGTTGAACAGACAAGACAGAGGATGACTTCATGTGGAGCTACTGACCCACTCTTGGGCACCACTAGGGAACGGGCATTGGTAGATGCTTCCCCACAGCCTGCCTACGTCCCACACTCGGCTCTCAGCGTCTCCTTCAAGCACACTGTCCACAAACACTGCCAAAGCATCCAGCACAGCACTGCATCCCATTTAAACAATTATTTTCTAACTTACAATGGACGTGGGGCCTTGCCAAAGCTCTCCTATACAAAATCACTGCTTAAAAATCTCCCGACATCCTACTTTATTGCATATGCAATAGTTCTCCCTCTCTCTCATATGGTACATACCTCTTTCTACACAAACAATGATTTATTATTTTAGCAATAGAAAGCTGCAATAATAGGCCAATGAAAATAGCTAAAATTGTAGCCACTTTGCCTAGCAAGTATACATGTGACAGTTTCATTTATCTGCTAGTCCAGCAGCTTAATTTACATCCCCGCTTAATGGTTAATTGTGGAAGTGCACTTTACTGCAACAACAGCAGGGGAGAGCAAAGTCTCGACCAAGTATCTTGAAAGAAAAAGCCCCTTTTAATAAATACCTCTGCAATTAATTATGCAACCAAAACAGCCAGCAGCAAGCAAGAACAGTGAAGAGAAGGAAAACATCACAGTATTTACATGCGGAAATAAAACATCAGTCTGGTAAGATGTAGATGATGCAGATGACATACAAAGTATACCATCATCCAGCTCCTACTCCGACTCCAACAGGAGGTATGAGGATGCAGCCCACATTATGTAATACCAGTATCTACATTTAAATGTTTTAAAGCTGGCTGAAAATCCATGGGGAGAGTTGGTATTTGTTCGTTTTGTTTGTACTTTGGTTTTTGCTCCTTACCGTTCAACTGGGTTTTGAAGTTTTTTCTCTTTAGTTGTAAGGGTAGAAAAATTGCTTAAAACAAACAAACAAAACCCCTAAAAACCCCAACCCCCAAGCAAACAAACAAACAAACCCCCACAGACAGAAACCAAGCCAATATTCACACAAATTTAGGTGAAGGAGATTTAAAACAACAATTACTATGAGAAGGCTGATGAAAATTAATTGGAAGAGATGGCAGCACTGTTTCTGCATCAGGAGAGCAGAATTTTTCAATGTCCGTAGTAAAATGATGATTTACAACTCTGCAGCGACGAAAATGTACACACTGACCAAAACTTTGGTAAGGTTTAGATCAGGTCAGGGATTTCCTGATCACATTTTACTTTTGTCAGAAAATGTTGACTCATTGAAATTACATCTGTTATTTACCAGTAAAAGTTTGAAGAGTGTTTATTGTTTTCTGGATTTCTCAGGTCCTGAATGAAATATCTGGTCAAAACCAGAGAGGTGCAGAGCAGAAGCAGCAGCTAAAGCACTTGCCTGCTATGTAAGAGACCAAGATACTGAAGCTGGGCTGACCCAGGCAGGTAGGAAAGTTGAATTTCATTGTGTAACATTCAGGCAAAGGACTCTGATTGCATGACCGCTGTGGTGTCTTGCTCAGGGTCTAAGTGAAAAAGCACAATGTCCTGCTTGCTCTTTGCATGCAGAATTAGAGGTTTTACAAAATCTTAGTAGGTCACAAAGAATGGAAAAACAGCCCCTCGGTGTGGTGGTCTTGTGCGGGGATGGCCCAAAAGCCCCCAAAGGCAATGGCAGACTTAACTTTTGCACTAACTTCAGCAAATCAAAGATGGGGGTCTCAATTTTTTTTTTTTTTTAAATTAACAGCCATGGTTCCCATTTCACATGTGCATCCAGTACCAAACATTAGCTTCTTGCACAGTTTTTTTGACTGTAGATCACTGTGCTGTGGCTCATAAAACACAAAACAGTGCTAAGATGTGCTTCAAACAAGCCAAGGACAATAGCCAGAATGTTTGCAGCACAAAGGTGACATCTTTTGGAGCGTGGATGATGAACCACAAGTTTAAAACAAGTGTTGAAAATGTTTGCCCTGCTATTTTACCAACCCTTGCACCCTACGTGACAATAAATAGTGTGTGTTTCTGCATGCACGTGGGTGGCTATGGCTCCCCTTCATCAACTAGGATACATATATATGGTATCACATAATGTTGCACAAAGATATCAGGTTCATTCTCATCACGCTAGAAATTCACACAGAACTGATGAGACATGCTTCTCATTAGTGGTGCCTGCCTGTATCCCATGTTGTTTCAACCGAGGGGACTTTGAGAACCTTGGGGAGCGGGCTGAAGGAAACCACACAAAGTTCAACAAGGAGAAGTACAATCTTGGGCAGCTGGGGTGAAATAACCCCAAGCATCATCACTACTGGCTGAGTAGTTGCCCTGCTGAAAAGCAGCTGGGGTTGTGGCAGACACAGAGTTGCACATGAGCCAGTGGTGGGCTCCCATCATAAGCAAGGCAAACTGCCTGCTGGGATGCCCAAGAAGACCCTGGCTAGGAGACTGAGGGAAACAATAATCATCTTCTACATGGTGCCTCTGCTGGCAAGGCTGCAACTCTGATGCTGTGCCCAGTTTTGGATCCCCAGAAACTAGAGAATCCCAGGAAGGGCAACCAGGGATAAGGGTTCAGAGTACAAGACCTACAAAGAGAGCTTGAGGGAACTAAGCTTGTTTAGCCTGATAAAGAGGAGCCTAGAGCTACTTGAAAGGAGTTAGGATGACAGAAGAGCCAAACTCTTCCTGGTAGTGGCAGATAGCGAAGGACAGGATGGTGGCTGCAAGATGTAGCTTAGGAAGTAAAGACTGGACACTAGAAAAAGTTGTTTCACCAAGACAGCAGTGCAGTCCTGAAATAGATACCTGGAGAGGTGGTGGTAAATGCATCCCTGGAGATTTCCAAGAGTTGGCTTGAGAAAGCCAGGGCTAGCTTGGTCTAGTGTTGGTGACTGCCCTGCTCCAAGCAGGAGGCTGGACTAGAGACCTGCAGAGCGCTCCCTAGCCAACACTGCTGTCATTCTGTGACCTCTTGTTTTTTTCATGAGACATTAAGAGTCAAACACTGCAAAAATAAATTGTACACTGAAACCAAATCATCTGAGAGAACAAGAAACATGTTTAAGTTATTTCATGAATATGAAATTCCCTGATGCAATCTAGACAGCTGATCACTTCTGGGGCTAATCAGACTTTACATATTATTGAGAGACAATTTTAGAGAGACAGAAAAAGGGTCTTGAGGGATGGCCTGGCTTGACCAAACAGCAGTAGCAATGACTCTCTATTGGAAAGCCCAATGGCCATCTCTGAAGAAGAGAAATATTTGGCCATGACACTGGAGACAGGACAGTGCAGATACCTGTCTGGAAGTTGTAGCACAAAATCAGAGCCACCTCTTCTTGGGAACAGGAACAATAGAGGCACAAAATTTTATTTCACGACCCAAAACGCCTGGTCTTCCAGTGTTACCCATGCTATTCTGACTCTGTACTACCTAAGGATAACTGTTGCCAGACAGTATACATCCTTTTCTGAATGATTCACAATCTCTCTTGAGATATACTGTAATTATTGTAAATGTACAAAAAGATATAATTTTCTATCTTACAAGAATGTTCAAGTTGAGATAAACATTTACAGAAAAGATTGAAATCAGAGGGCCCAAATCCTGTCTCACGGCCAGGTTTGACAGACATCATGTGAGATAAGATCATCGAGAACAGAAGTATCGGAGGAATTTTGTCAACCAGCTGGAAATGAATTCCATCTGAAATCATTCTAATTACTTAGCTGTTTTAATGGTAAAACATTAAACATTGGGGGGGAGGGGGGAGCTGAGTATTTAAAAACAAAAATTATAATTTATTTAGTCAATATAGACTTGCTCAGCTGTAAATCACTGATGCATCAGATAATACTTTGCATTTTGTCTTGAAAAATCACACCAAGTAGAAAATATCATTTTTTTGTGTTATCAGGAGCGGCAGAGGCAGCTGGCTCGCTCTTTCTAATCCTTATTAATATAACTGCATAATCACCTCACTGAGCACTGAACCTCAGCTCCGAGGGCTCTGTCTTCTGTTGTTAGTTTCTAAAAGCACAGGGAAGATCCTCCCCAAGTGGGATTTGCATCACTAATTATTATGGAATAATTAGGAACAACAGATGCTAACTTTTGAACTCACTGAGCCTGGTAAAATTCCCAGGGGCTCAGAGTTTTGGAAATGCTGAAATTTTACTTTTCATTCGTGTGGGAGCTGGATTGCTGTCACTAAGAACCATGTGATGGTATCAGGATTACAGTGACCCACCACTGTAACTGGAGTTACACTGACCCATCTAAATACTCAGAGTTCATGTATTTCTCCTAGTGATTTTTTAGACAGGCTCTATAATTTAATATTTTAATGGACACTACCTCTGAGTCAATAATAGGGCTTTCACAGCATTATAACGACATAGTATTCTTCTAAAACACACTGTGAATTTTCAAGAGAGTTTTTTTTTTCCCTAATGTAGTTAGACAGTAATGGAAGGTTTTTAAAAAGAACAAGACCCTTTTGAAAGTTGAGGAAGACCTGCCTACAGTGAGTTTTGCTAGAATTGGGAATATTATACTACATTAAGTATGTCTTACAAACAGGAATTGCCTTTAAAGATTTCAATAGTTGCCTTGGAATATTTAATTAAAGAAGAATTTCTAGACACAGATGAAAAATTTAAGTCAGCATTGCTTCCACTAGAAGCCATTGACTAAACCCCACCCGCCTATGACACCAGCAGAGTGACACACTTTCCTCAGATACAGCTCAACCTGAGCTGGGAAATGCTAAGAAAAACAAGAACTGAGCTTCTTTATCCTCAATTATTTGCTCAAGTTTTCATTTCCTGAAAAAGAATAGGCAGAAGCTTCGCTGAACTCACAATAACCCTGTGAGGGACACCCAGCCCCTATGTCACTGCTGGCAGCCACAGGCACACACTAGGCACCAACATACACGTTAGAAGGACTTCCAGCAGTGACACTTTCTGAAGTTGGCCACCAACTGGCTGCTTGGATAAATATGTTTAGAGAACACAAGAAGGGACTAGGCTAAGGATAGATCTCAGCCTCTGTGCAGCTTTGGGACCAATGCTTAAAGGCAACCCCAGAAAGTCCAAATCAGGTGTCAGGACCAGCAGAGATCACCAATACCTATGTGAAGGGAGAATCATTATGATTTAGACTGAATACCAGTTTGGGTAAGATCTGAAGTGCTCCCCGGCAGCAAAACATTCAACATAACTATAAAAACTGAGTACTTTGACTTGAAACCCAAGGAGACTGCTCCATCCTTCAGCAGTAAAACTGTTCATGAAAGTTCATGGAAAACTAATACAACAAAGAGAAGGAGAAGGTTGTTCTGGGGAGTGTTCACTCAGCCTGATGATGCTTTCCCTTAGGCTACTTCCATTGTCAGTTGACAGAAATTAGCTTCTTTCTGAAAATTAACCACAGCCCTAAATTCCCTTCTGGAGAATCCTCTCGCTACAGATTACACTAACAGCCTAAAGAGAAGAGCTTCTAAACTGGTCACAAAGCAGCTGTAAAAGAGGGCCAAACAAACATCTGTGCACTTGCAATGAAGCCATGGACTCTCTGAAATCAACCTGTGCCTCTGGGATGTCTGGATCAGTAACTCTTGACTCCCACTGCTCCAGGGTTGCTGCAAGGCTGCATCATTCAGCTCTTCAGGTTACCAGGCTTTTACAAATTAATATTGTGGCTTCTTTGTAATAATTACAGAGCAATTATGAAATTAACAGCAAAATCTATACAAGGCCAACCCTGATTCTCCCTGGGAAACTAACTCCTACCAGTCCCATCCTAATACTACCTGGGGAACTCAAGACATTTCCAATGTTATCCCTAATCCATGAGCCCACGCTGCTCCCAGCCTTAGTTTTACCCTTACGCACAACACACATGTGTCTTTAGCACATCCTTTCTCCCCATAATCCCACCTAAGCAGCTGCCTCAAAATCCTCATCTTTGACCTGGCCAGGGTCCCACTTCTGGCCCCCAGCATAGCAGGCAGGGTACTGAGAGTTTGGTCTCTGGGCTCCATTTGTTGCAGAGACCTCAATAAAACAATAGTTTGCAGAACCACCTCATGTCAGTGCCTAACAACCATTTATCGGGTGGGCTAAGCCATGCCTGTGATCACAATCAAGCCAGATAACAGAGTCTGTGAAACTAATTTAAATTATCAGGATCAAATGCCATAATTCCTATTTTAAAATGTACAATTTCTGCCTGGTTTTTATATGCAATTAATCTAGGAACAAATGACAATTATCCAAACACTCATGTTTCCATCACTCTCTTTAAAGCAGTATTTAGACATCTGTGTACCTCGAAAGAGTTTTCAGTGCCACCTCTAAATCACAAGCTCAGATTAAAATGATATGGTTCTAGTTGCATCTGTATTCCCCCTCTCTGCAGAGGCTGTAGGAACAATTGGTTTTCTGGTTCAGCTGCTGAACCAAAAAATAGAGTGAAAATAAAAAAAATAAACAAACAGTCCTGAATCAAAAAATTATTTATTTTTTTCTCTGCAGAACAAAATCCCCCCACCAAATCATTTCACTTGACATTCCATTTCCTCTGAAATGAAATGTTTTGTTCCACGTGCTTGTGTGAAAAGGAAAGGAAATACTAATTTTAACAAACCAGGTCAGGGAAACCTTCTGCCTGATTGAAGGCTGGGAGTCTGCCTTTCATCCGAGTGTTTTAACCTCTGTGTGGGTGACAGCACTCTTCTGCAAGAGGGCGCTGGAGAGGATCTTCTCCACCACCTACAGCCACCACCCATTGCTCAGTGCAATGGAAAAAAGCCATGGAGAGAGGGCACGAGAAAGACCCCCCACAATGGTGAATAGGACACTGAGCTAGAAGGTTGTGCACCAACTGCAGTGAATGTCCACTGATTTACTGAAGAAACAATGCCAGTGAGACAGGCTGAAGACACCCTGCCCTAGGAATATATATTCCTCTGGTAGTGACAGCAAAAGGAGAATTTAAGCCAAGCTAGAAACCACCCTGAGACTTGCTAAGGCTGAGTCAATATGCTAGCTTCTAAACTTCACAGCAGGATATTTACTCTGGAAGTTTGTGTGTCTAGTTCAAAGAAAATCAAACTCAACTTCAGGGTGGCTGAAATTGCACTTAACATTTGCCCCAAACTATGGCTGCCTACCTGTCTTAAACACTCAGTCACAAACTATCAACTGAAAGTGCTGCTTCTTGGGGAAACATAATCCTGCTGAAAATCAATAGTAAAAAAACCACAGGAGAGGCAATGTCTAGAGAATGCAGAAACACAGGCATGTGTAGCCACGACCCCGTAAATGAAATTGGCCTTGGGAGACAAGAACATCGAGGCAAGCTGCCGACAGCTCCCTGCGAAGTTCATATTTCCCAGGAAATTTTAGTCACAGCTCTGCCACTGGTGTTATAACAACCTCAGTCCTCAGCTGTAGCCACATAGCTCAGACAGTATGGTTTTCTTTGGTAGAAGAAAAATAAGAAAAAAAAAAACTTAAGGACTGCCATTATGTCACACACCAGTTAATGCCTGTTCTTTCTTCTGGCCTCTTCTACTGCCTTATTGCTAGCTGCTTTTTCACGGGTGGCAATATACATGTTTCAGTACAGGGACAGACCTTGGTTTCTCAGACTGTATTATGAGTTATGTGCTGTTCTCTTATAGGGAAGGTTGCTCTTATTATAGGAGCTGAACACACAAAGTGATCACAGCTAATAGTCAGTGGTCCCGATGGCCACAAATATAATGCCAGCTCTCAAAAACAGTTTTGAAACCTCAGCTCCTAGACTCACAGGATTAGGAAATTAGGTTTCCATTAAAAAGTAGTTTCTAACATCCATGATGATGAAGGAAATCCTAGAAATGTAATTATCTCGTATCCCAAGAACCCATTCCTCCACCAAAAGGCAATGAAACTAACATCGTTACATCTTTAAATGTTCACAGCACTCACCAACTAATGACCTCCATGTACTTGCAGCAGAGAGCACAGCATCACCACTCTGGAATTTCTCTTAGCAGCCGGTAAGACAGAGTCCTTGTCTCCTGATCATTCAAACCTCTCACATGGGGAAAGTTGTCTGAATGCACAATGTCCACAGGTAAAGCTCAGAAAATCAGGAACTTAGAATATTTTTTTCATTTCTTCTCCTGCATAAGCACTCATTTCAGAAGCTCTGCTGCTGTTTCCACTGCCTTTTTGCATCAGTAGCTGAAGATAACCTTTTGATAACATTTGCAACTCACACACTAATGTACCATCTATCTCTCATTATATCTCCTCACTGCGTGTTTTTCTATTCACAGCAATTATTCAGATTATTCTGTCTTGTTTTACCAGCTCTCTCTGTGCATACAAACAAACTGAAGAAATTAGCAAGGCAGAATTTGGAGAGGTGTTTTGAAACTCTTATCTCAGCCTCCTCCTGGCAGAGTTTCCTTCCCCACCCCCCTCAGATTTGCCTACCATTAAGAGTGTCTTATGGCATTATGCAGCCTATAAAGGTGCACCGGAAAACTGTGAGCACTACCTTTATTTTCCATTGTTACTGTCCCTTCAGTAGTGGGAATTTAGAGGACATGTCCAGTCAATTACTGACATGCTGACAATTTTACAATTGTTCATCTGAACCACAAAATAGCACAATATTTTGAAGGTGCTTCCATTTTGTGCAATATGAAGGACACTGACACTTCAGTGATAATTTTGTGGTCCTGTATTTTTCCAGAAAAATGATTTAGAAAAGTTTGGTTTTGATTTAAAAAAAAAGTATCAGAAAAACATTGGCTACAATTCCTCTCTATATACAGCATTCAGGTCAACAAGCAAAATTGCTCTGGCATCTTGGGAGGCAGTGTTTAAATTCCTATTCACTGGAAATGGCATAAGACGATTAAAAAGTTATTATTACATATACATGAATTTAGAAATGACATGAATGAATTTAGAAATAGCATATTATTTGCTAATATATAAATAACCATTAAGCCATATCAAGTAATGCACATCTTAATGAAAAGAAAGTGAAACAAACCAACCCCGTTAAATCAATACATGTTTCACAGAAAGTTGTTTGCTCTGTAAGATGGGCTCCTCTTGAAGCATTTTAAATGAAACGCAAACCAATGCTACAAAACCTCAAGAGTGAAGGGCAACAAATACCAGATTTCTCTCCCTGTGTTAAATTCTGCACATCTCTGGTAATTTCCACACTGAAACTAAAAGGGAGCAACCTTTTTTCACTCTACAGCATTCATAACTGTAAGATCAAAGCAGTCTGTGTTCTCAGCTCACTACATTCCGATTTCTTTTCTGGCTCTAAGGAGGACTTTAGAAGGCCCAGTTCAGCAATGTGCTTTAGAGGAATGACCAAATTCTTTCCAACCCCTGCACAAGCCAGGATCCATCTTTTGGCACCTCCCAAGTCCCATTAACCTGAAACCGATCCTATCACGCACTCATGCACGGGAGCTCCACCGAAACATGTCAGGATGAGCACCTGTATCTGATTTGATGCAGGCTTGCGCATGTGCACCTGCTTAAGTCAAGCAGACAAACCTCATGGATGACACAATCACTGAGACATGCCCCTGCACTCAAGGGAGGTGAATGCTGCTTCTGCAAGGGCAAGCAGCAACCTCATCCAGGTCAGCAAACTCTCCCAGGCTGGAAGCAAAGACGCAGCTAAAGAAAGCAGTTTGGACGCCTCCTTTTGTCTCATCCCACCAAAGCTGTAAGATATTCTTGAAGTGTCCTGTTGTTTGGGATTGCTGGGTATAATGGGAACAAACCTGGCAAATGGAGGCATCTGGTCACCCTCCCCTGCAGCTGCTCCATTTCCCAGGAACCTCCTGTCCTGGCATTGGAGGGGGAAAATGAGCAAAAAGAAGGGCTCTGACCACTTTCCCCTTTTTCAGATCGAGTTCAATGCAGAAAACCCATCTGAATAAACATCACAGCATAGGGTGAACTAATACTAATGCTTATTTATTACATTCATGTCTCTCCTCCCTTTCTGATAGCTCCATAAACCTGATAATCAATACACTCATTAAATAGCTGTGCATCTGACCCAAATACAATATACAAATAAAATATATATGCAATAAAATCTAAATCATCATATAGTTCTGATAGATGATGAAGACCTAGGCTGTATAATGATTCCACCCCTCTTCATCTCCCAGAATCCTACATATTGATATCCATTAGCCCTTGGGAACATTACCAGACAAGAGCAGAGCAGAAAGTTGTACAACAAAAAACCAGCATCTTGCTCAAATATTTCCAATGAAAATCATTGGGAGAAAATGATAAAATGTATAAGTGCAGTGTGAATTTACAGACCTGGATATGTTCTTTTATAGAAAATGATAGTTACAGATGAAAAGATAAATGTCTCTCCAGATCCAAAAACAAAAGCATTGTTAGCTTTATTCCCACAAGATCGATACCAATCATGCACTGTAGCCAACCAGGAACAGTTGATAACAATCAGGAGGTGCTAGATTCAATTCTGCTTTAGTGACAGGGCTGATAAGTCAATAACTTCAAAAGGCAGTTTTTTAAAAAAAAATCTAATTTTTAGAGATGCATATAATAGGAACCCATTTGTAAGTCAAGATTTTAAGCAGATATAAAAACAGAGCATGGCCCTAGTTACCCTTCAAAGGATATTTTTGCTCGGGTTTAGCTCAGAGCCAGGAGAGAAAATCTGTATCTATGCCAGCATTGTCGGCATCTTTGCTGACATCCAAAATTTCTCCCAAACCAGGAATATCCCAAAGCATTAAAACAAAAATTCTCCAAGGCAGGCACATTTCTGCAGATATGACATGGATCACTGTGGGGCAACCCTATCCTCAAACGAGCAGCCCAAAGCCTGCCATGGACTGGTTTGTCAGGCAATGGGCAGAGTCCTGTTGCCCTGACTGCAGCTACGCCTGTTTGCACTTGCTGCGGAGTCCCTGTGGATCACTCCAAGCCTCAAAGCTACAGCATTTCTCATGTTGTGCTTTAGAGGACTGCATTAGGAATTTCACATGAACATAGCACGAAAGGACCCTTACACACCAACACCTGCATCTATCATTCCTTGGTAGAAGTCTCCCTGAAGATGCAAGGAGGTCTTCACTGCCGGTGCCCATCTGCTTGCCAGAACCTTTTTCTGCTGAACTTGCTAGGAAACTCCTCTGCGCACTTTGACTCTTTTGCCAATTCAGTTTGCTTTCATGAAATCTGGCTACTGCCTCTATGCAGTAGCTATGATAGGAAGCAAGCACGGCAGGAGGGCTACAAGCTGTTGCAGTACCAGACTCCTCAATACTGAGTAATTTTGCATGCCCCAGAAAAAAGGATGGACAATGAGGAGGCAGTGGAAAGGTGAGAATTTAGTGGTTGCTGTTCCCATACTAAATTTCTACAAATTTACATGTACACACTGAGCATAGAAAAGACAAGACCTGGCCCCGAGTCACGTACAAATAAAGATGGAACGAGTGAGATTAATGTCAGGAGAGTAGCAGAACTAAAGGCACCAGGACCCCTAAATACTTATTTCCACATGCTCATGTTTCTGAATATCTTTTACCTGTTACCCTCCCTCTGGATTCCAATGCTCAGAAATTCTCAAAGATAAGACAAAAAAGTATTTGAAGGGCTTTTTTTTTTTTTTAATAGGGCTTAAGTAACTAAAAAGTATTCCAAGTCCTACAGCTGTAGGCAATGTTCACCTATTACTACTGGTACTCAAAATTTTCCCACTATATGATGATGTCCTGGTTTGGTTATTAGCTCTGTCAGGCTGCCCCCATTCAGACTGAAGTCTTCTATGAGAGGTGGTGTACAAGGCAGCCTTTTTGTTTGGAGGAAGAAAGGGGATTTCAGTTTTAATGGTTTAGCTATTTTCAAAATTAAGTGGGGTGGGGGTAGGAGGGGAAACTGTTTTAAGATTCAAAAAATAATAGTAATTATTCTGGAGATGGTTCTTTTCCCTGCAAAAAACTCTGTCATCACCATACCAAAGAACATGGATTTGATGTCCTGCAAATAACCACTGTGGCAGGGACACACAGCTTACCGCTCACCTAAATTTGGCAAAATAATAATAAAAAAACCCCAAACCCACAACTGGCTATATGAGACCCATGTGCAACAGAAATTTTTAAAATAATTTGATGCTACTGATACTGTAACATGAATGATGGTTTTGCTAATTAATCTCATCATGAAGATTTGATGTACAGCTTAATCTGCTGAAGTTTTTGTACTCTGGGGCACCAATGCCAGGAACACAGACTGTGTACATTCCCTCAACCAGCCCTTACATTGTTGCAATATGCAGTCACATGCATGTGAAACCAGTCTGCTGTACAATCAGGAGAACTACATTCAGACTAAATTATTCCTGAGTTTCTTTTGAACCATTCATTGGCTTTCAGGCTTTTCTTGACAGGCCAGAGATTTAGTTTCCTTTTGTTCCCAACCCAAGGTTTGAACATTGATCACTTGTTGCTGGGATGCACAAAAAAAAAATCTCAAACCTAACTTTGCATGTATGAATGTACAAAACCACTCTAAAAATATATTTAGAAATCAAAAAAACTATTGAAGCAACAAAATCAGAAATTTTGCCGTACATTAAACTTCTCAACGTAAAAACCAGCTCGGTCAAGCTTGTTGGCAGCAGACACACAAAACTTCCCTTTCAAATACTCCAACTGAAGAGTGCTAGTAGAGCCCAAGGAGATGGTGCATTTCAAACATCCATTCCACGCCAGGCAGCCAGACACAGAAAAGCCTCAGTGTATGTGGGCAGCAGCTCTCCACCTGCCATCACAAAATGGAGTTCCCTACGAATGGCTGCAGGGCCATCATCCTGAAAGCAGCTTGTCCAGAACTGCTAGCGTGCATACGTGATTAGTCATATTGGCAATGAAGCAAAGCAGAATTCAAGTGTTTCCACACAGAAGAAATATAAGCAGTCAAATCAGAGATTTGATATGTCTGGGCAGCATTACATCCCAGTCGCTTGACAAAGCGAACCACTTACGAGGCATGAAATACCCGACTGACCTTGAAGCAAGGTAGCTGAGGATTTATGTACAGGGAGCAACCGAGAACACCCCGCCACGGCTGAATTTTATTTTGACTCTTGGGAAATATGGCAGATCCCTCACATATGATAGCTGCTGCCTCCATTAAACACTGCAACAGCAAACAAAACATTTCGCCCACCGTGAAATCCCAGAGAGAGCAATCATAGAAAATAGATCTCCATTTGCTTGTCAGCAATTTGCAATGTCAGCAGGTTTTGAACAAGTCACAGTCTCTCTGTGTTGTAGCCAGTGTAGGACAGAAGACGATGTAAAAATGGGCTGGAAGACCCGGGATAATAGTCCCAGAAGGTGCATGACCACCCCTGGAGAACCAGCCACTGCTGGCTACAGGAGGCAGGTTCCCACGGGCTGCGCAGGCACCCCAGAAAACAAACATCTCGCATCAGTTGCGATGCGCTGGGCAGGGTGCAGCCACGGGGCAACTGGGGAGCTGCAAGCCCAAGGCCAGCAGTGCTCCGTCTTTGCATAATGAGGAAGGCATGTCTCCAACACCTCATAGCCTTCAGGAAAAGCTGTGGGAACTGAACAGTACACGCAAACAAAGTGACTGCAGCAGTAGGAAAGAGGCAACAACAACGTGAGATGCATCGCTACCACTATGTCCTTGATGTTGCCATTTCTTTACAAGGAGGGCATTTCTGCCCCGGCAGGAGGGAATCTTCCAGGAAACACTGATGACAAAAAGCTCCTCTCCCCTGGTCCCTGCTAGCAGGGTCCCCCTAGGAGGAGACAATTAACTCTGCAGCCAGTTCGGTACTTAATTGGCACAGGGAAATATCAGGGGGAAAAAATATAGCTGTACATAGAAGTTGTTGAAAACCCTTTGAAGATAAACCTCAAAAAGAACAGAAGTCCAGAAAACAAAACCACCTGAAGAGGAGTAAGGGGAAAGGTTCCTAGCAATTTCCACGTTATTTTTCATTGTTAGCTAAAAACATCCCACAGCCAGAACTTTTGAACTATTTACTCCAGCAGCAAGAAGAGCCGTTCTGACTGAAGATTACACAGAGCCCACCACAGGGACGTGCAACGGGCACTCAGATAGCCCAGTAAGGCAGTGCCATCTGCAGGTCTCTGAAAACACTTGAGCCTGTTATTTTTTGAAAGCCAGTAAAGCTGTTGTTGCTGCAGCAGGGGAGCGCTCCCCCCATAGAGAACGAGCGCTGCTCAACACACAAACCAGGTCACATCTTCTGAAGGAAATTAGGACAAATAATAAAAGATCTTTCAGCAACAAAAACAAGAAAAGAGAGATGTCACTACACAAGGAGCATGAGACCTTTCAAAGCACTGAAGTGAGGGTAATGATTTCATTTTGATCTCAGCTCATCTCGTAAGCCACATCACCACCGTTTAGGGAAGGGAGGACATAGCACCTGTATAGGAAGAAAGGGGAAAACATCTGCCACCATTGCAGCAGTGAGGATCTGGAACAGCCTCCCAGGGAGGGTCAGATAATCTACCTCATCTCCAGGAAAAGGGACTGCAAAACACAGTGCTTGTATTAACAAAAAGCTTTACTTGTTGACCTAAAACATCTTACCAGTCCTCTCTTTGTATACATGCAATGTTTACATTGCAGAACAGATATGGGAGGAGAAGGCATTTCCTGGAAGGTGGAGACTCGCTGACCATGTGGTGTTAGCATTGGAAAACCACTGGCACTGAGGACAGAGGGCTCCCACACCACTGTGATGAGTAAAATAGTGCATGGAGAAGGAAACATTAACTGATGCTTTTCTTTTCCTGCAGTAATACAGAGCTTTAAGCTATTTGTCTTCCACCAGGCTTTTGTACCAACTTCATTACCAAACAGTTGTTCAGCCTGCAGTGTATTTAGAGCCTAACTCCAAAAGAACAGGTTTTCTGTTCCTTTCCCAACTTAATAGAAAAGTAGAAATGGAGAAAAGATATCTGCTGCCATGTTGCAACCAGGAAAAAAAAAGAAAATATTCTCATTCCGTATTCTCCAGTCCACTGTCCTGTTCAATTTTGCATTTCAGCTTTTCGTTGCTCTTCAGGGAATGCCTGAGATTCAGAGATCTTGGAATAGTGAATCAGGGCAGGGAACAATTTCAGTACACAAATTCACCCAGCTGAGAGCAGTGCCGAGATTGCAGATTGAGCCAGGAGGCTGGAACAATCGGCATTCTCCAACTGCAAGGACTTGAAAGAGACCTCTATTAATTGCAGATAAGTACATTATGCTCAGTACACACTGGGCTGTCCACCATTCAGATTACTAAATAACTGATAACATAATGCATCTCGAACTTCTTGTCATTTCAGAGTTCTGCCCATTCATAAAAGCCAGTACAACATTTTTTTTTTTTTAAAGTACCTTTGTGCAAAGCAGTTTACTGTTAACTGAAGTGAAGAACAGGGGCTAAGCTGAAAGCCAGCAATGAACAGGTCTATCACTGTGCTGTGCCCACAGTAACACCAGCTTATTAATTCTGGCCTGCAAAGCTCTTTGAAGTTGCAGAAAATCATTGCCTGAAAACGCTATTATTTTATTGAAATCAGCATCTGTTGTTTTCAGTGTGATCTATTCATTGTCACAAAACAGCATCCAAGCATCCCTGCTGCCTGTTTATGAGAGAATCACCGCCCCCACGTTAACATTTGTTTACTCTCAATGCCAGAGCAACTGCAGCAGCGAGAGGTCAATACCCTGCCATAACATTTCATTCCATTACCATTGAATCATGCTAGGATGTGCAAATTACAGCTCCAAGTCCTTGCTGGCCCCACACATTGGCTTGACTAAACGCAGCCTTCTGGAAGCAAATTTCGGTGGGCTGGGAGCAGCAGGCTTGACACACCTTGTTGCATGTGCCTCTTGCTGATCTCCATGGGCAATTAATAGGATCTCTCTTGAGTGATGGGTTTTTGATGGGCTGGGAGGACAGACTCTTGAACACTGCGCAGTTGCTGAGATTTAATTACAGTGCCAGACTGCCGCTTTCACAGCACTGGCATTCAGGTGGAGGATTGGGGGCAGGAGGAAGGTGGGTGCCAGACAGCTGCCTGGGCTCCTGTTCTCCTTTCCTACCACCCCACTGATATGCGCACTTCTCCTCCCACGCCACAGTCCCGCTCGCCTGCACAACAGAAAGAAAACCACAGGTAGGCCGTTCAACCCTCCGTTGACTTTTTCTGAAACGCTGCTAAGCTGCAAAAGCACCCAGGGAGGCTACTGGGAACCTTTACATTCAGCATCTTTGGGAATCAGACCCAGGCAGACATGCTTACAAACTGCAGTGCCTCTGTGTACAGTGGTGTTTCCATGGGAGCAGAGAGGAGTTGCAATATTTTGGGGCAGGAGTGGTCTCAGCCATGCCTCTCTCCAAGCAGAGGCCCATGACTCCTGTGTCCTACCACCTCTTCTTCTGCCTCAGCAGAGAGCGAGGAGGTGACCTTTGCTGACGATCTCTGGGGATTCAGCAATATACACTGAGCTTAAGCTCAAGCTTATGCACATTCTCCCAATCCAAGAGGAAGTTAACGTGGAGGCAGGGGTTGTTTTCCCGCGTGACTGAGAACCAGCCATAGCCCTGTTTACCAGTTCTCATTTTTAATTACCTTTCCAGCAGCAAAGAGTACATGCTGCCCGAGGTCACTCCAGCCTATCGTCCCCTGAGAAGCACATGAAACATGAATGACTCAAGCCTTCTGGCGAGAGAAAAACATCCAGGCCATCCATAAGTAATGGCTGTTCATTACAAATTTCAGTGTGTCGATGCCTAAGACCTCATACCACAGAGGTCCATGAACAGCCAGCAAGCATGACAGACAGAAAGAACCTGGCTGGAATTCAGTTTTCATGGGTTGAGTAAGGTGGGCAATATGAAGTTAAAGGTACTGGAAATTTTCTAGTGGCTCTTGCTGTATTTCTTAAAAATACAATTTAACAAAAAAAAAAAAAGAAAAAAGAATTAATGTGGAGTGGAAAAACCAAAACCCCAGAGATCTGTGTTAATCACAAATATTTACCAGCAGCAAGAGACATCTCCATGCTGATCACACTAGCAGTGGCCATCAAATTATCACAGCAAAACATCAGAATTATTATTATTATTACTTTATTTAATTATGTTATTACTGCAGATGCAGAGGGAAATCTTAATACTCTGCTGCCCAAAAAGAAGAAATTGGTTTTGTGACGAGATCACACACATTCTGCTGTGTAAGGAGAATATTGGAGATTATAAAAAGAGGGCAGGTGGGTGGGAAAGCAAAGAGGAAGAAGAAGGTGGAATTAAATTAGAATGAGGTTATAATATATTAATGTCAGAAAATAATTTTGGAGCTATAATATCTCCTCTTATTAAGAGTCCTCAGTATTACTATTCCATCCAGCCTCAGACAGTCCTGCTGAAAGGGAAAATGGCTAGTAAATGAAAAAAGGCAAAGGCAAAGCAACCCCACCCGACGCTAGATGTGAGTGTAGGGAAAACAACAGGAAATGTCTTTGGAATCATGCACAGCGTCAAAGGAACTGGAAGGAAAGCAGACATGGCGTCTCATGAACACTGAGGCATCTAATCTACTCAGCCGTGTTTCATAACCCTGCTATGTGTGTGCTCCATAAGCACAACACTTCTGTAGGCATGTGAATACATCACATGAGAAATGACAGATGAAACAGTCCATTTAACAAAACCACACACACTCCCACAGAACTGGGAACATAAAAAACAGAAACTAAGAAGGCCCCATATGAAACCTGTTCTTCCCATTCTGATATATGAAACTCTGGGCATATATGTTTCTAGCACTCGCAGGCTGGCCGGTCCCAAGCACTGTGTACACGCATGTGCTCGTAGGCATCAGTCAGTCAATACGAAAGACGCGGCACACCTGCAAGAAACAATGTAGCACTTGCAACTGGTCAGCAAGTTCAGCAAAGTTGCTCTTGTGGTCAGTGGTTCCCCAAAGCCGGTGGCTGTGCAAACACACTCACCTGGGCACTGGCCCCATGCAGCAGAGGTTTGGAAAGGCAGAAAAATCACTGTGTATCAGGAGGGGCATTGCTGAGCACCCTCCGTGCAGATGGCAGGAGTCACTCACTCTACACTACTGTTTCAAGAAGCTCTGCACAGTTGGTACCCCTCTGTCCCTAGGGTTGTTGAGAAAGAAAGGAACAACAACAAAAAAGAATATCCCAGAATTTGGCCCTGAACAGCAATGCATTAAAAAATAAATAGATTATTTTGACAGGAGTCCCATAACCCAGCTATAGATAAAAGGCTTGATTCTCTTTCCAGTTGCACAAGGGTGAACCAGTGTAACGCTATGAGCATCTATGGAGTAACATGAGTGTGAAGATCACGAATGTGAATACAGGATGCAACCCAGAATCCACAGCAGTTTTAGCAAAGGAAGAAGAAAGGAAGGGAAAAAACCCAAACCAAAACAAAGAAGTTGTATCCACACTTTGAAGATGTTATGTGAAAGTCAAAGAAAATTCACGAAAGTCGTACTGTAGACAGAGTCAGCTGGTGTATTATAATACCCCCTGCATCAAAACACCTCTTACGCATTTCAAGAGAGTAGTTTGCCTGAAATCCCCTTAGCTTACCACACTAGGAAGAAAATCACCACAGTGCTCAGATGTGTACAAGGGATGGACCAGGTGCCAGGATCCAAAACACCCCTCCTTCAAGCACCACTGAAGGCTGCATCCCCTCTGGTGAGCAGGTCCCTCCGTTCCTCACCACTTTGAGCTGGTGGCTGGACTGGTACCTGATACACCCGGCATAGCAAGGCAGGCAAAAGCACAGCACAAACAAGGACACCAGCCATGCAGAGAAACCAAACACAGATAAAGAAAGGCCAACAGTGACAGTTGACCCAAAAAGTGATGTTTTCTCCTGTTAAATGGAGGACGGAGATGCCCATCACAAGTGCTCTTGCTGCCCACAGCACCCATCCTTACCAGAGCACCCTGTTGAGTTCATAACATGTATCATCATCGGAGGATCCAAGTCAGACCTCAGCTGTTGTCTTCCCCAGCAGCTCAATTATAATCTTAAGCGACTGAATTTTACCTGTACTGAGTTCCCTAACAGTAGGTCCAGCCACCTGTAACCAGCTCAAGGTGGTTTCTCTTACATGAAGCCACATTATTATTACCTGGATGGCTGAACCGGTTGGGTTGCATGAAGTGCCACAAACTTCTGCTCATTCCTCAAAACAGACCCATGAACCTGACACAAGCAGTTGCTTCTTCCTTAAAACAAATTCGACCTGAACTTTTCACCTCCTCTACCTATTACCTAAACAGAGAGGTCCTGAGATCACTGAGCTGCTCAACACCCAGCGTAAGACAAATGAACCCTTTCCCTCAAACTTTAAAACAACCTTCACTGATCCTCAGAGCTGGCCTTCCCCATTGCTTGTGCTCTTTCTGTCCCCCAGCTGGCTGGCAGAGCTTGTAGCTAGCTTTTCCTTTTTTGAGACATACCACTCGTGGAAAAATATGGAGATGAGTCCTCAGTCATGCCCCCTTTCAGGGCAGGAATAGCTCAAGCAACTAATGATATCACTGCCCATTGGTTAAAATTACCTGTGTATTTTCTAGGAAGCTTTAAATGAATGTAGTAAAAAACCTTTAAAAAGATTCTGCTTTAAAAGTCTGTGCACTTCCTGGCTTTAGAGGGACACAAAGGCATTGCAGAAGACATCCGTGAAGCATTTCTGGCCTTATCCCATACAGAACTACCTTTAATGGCTTGAAGGTTGCAATAGCTTTGAAGTAACATCTGCATTTCAGAGGTCTTCTGTACCCGAGCTACACAGCTGCCTGATGCCAGCCGGTTTGCTGCTGCATGCTCCAGCAGTTACCAGCCTTCCCACACCCTCTTGCAAGCCCCTGGCAACACCCAGGATACAATCTCACCCTGGCAGTTGTAGAGAGCAGCTATTATTTTGCAAACGGAGCTGTGGGATTCAACCCTCTGCTTATTTGGCCAACTCTCCCATTCAAGGCTTTGTTGAGCTTATTGATTTCATTGTATGTCACAGACTAAAGCTGACATTTCCTTATCAAAATGGACTAAACACCTGCTTTATTTCAGCCCACATAGAACTCCCAAGAAATAACACAGTGACCCAGAAGAATCAGAAGCATCTTAGTCATCAACTACCCTGTTTTTGCTGTACCTCACACTTCAGAATCACTTAGGACCACATCTTCATCATCCAAGGTTTGTTTGGTTTTTTAAAATAAATTACATATGTTGAAATGTTTGGCATACCAAACTAAAATAAAAGTGAAAAAAAATCCTGACATGAAAAAATTAAGCAACATGACTCATGACAAACACCAGACATAGCCCTGTGTCCTGGTTTCAGCTGGGATAGAGTTAATTTTCTTCTTGGTAGCCGGTATGGGGCTGTGTTTTGGGTTTAGGACGAGAACAATGGCGATGCTAAGTACCGCTAAATAGTCGCTAAGTAGTGCTTACACTGGTCAAGGACTTTTCAGCTTCCCGTGCTCTGCCCGGTGCACGGCGGGGCTGGGAGGGAGCACAGCCAGGGGCGCTGACCCACACTGGCCAAAGAGTTATCCCATACCATATGACGTCATGCTCAGTATATAAGCCGGGGGAAGAAGAAGGAAGGGGGGGACATCTGGCGTGATGGCGTTTGTCTTCCCAAGTAACGGTTACGCGTGATGGAGCCCTGCTTTCCTGGGGATGGCCGAACACCTGCCTGCCGATGGGAAGTAGCGAATTAATTCCTTGTTTTGCCTTGTTTGCGTGCGCAGCCTTTGCTTTACCTCTTTAACTGTTCTATTTTATTTTACTTCAATTATTAAACTGTTCTTATCTCAACCCACGAGTTCTCTCCCTTTTACCCTTCCACCAATTCTCTCCCCCATCCCACCGGGGGGGTGTGAGCGAGCGGCTGCGTGGTGCTTAGTTGCTGGCTGGGGTTAAACCACGACACCCTGTCACTCTGGTTTTGCACTGGGGTAAATGCACTGACAGCTGTAGAGACTCTCATCATCCATATTTATGTCAGCAACACCCAGGCAGAATGGAACATATGCAGTTTTTGAGCCGACATTTTCAGCCAGCTCCTCCCAGCTGCGTTTAACTGGATCCTGAGTTAAGTGTTGTCAGACACGGCGCATGGGAAGCTCACTCTTCTGAAGGTGTGCTAACACTAAAACAAGATTACAAGCTTTTAAATGACTTAGAGGTGCACTTGTTATGGGCTCATTCCTATCTCTCAAAATTCTTGGGAAACCCTCTTCCCCTCCATGACAGTTTACAGGATCAAAACCTCCCTTTGCAAACACTAACACACCTAAGTAAATTTACTTTCAGGACTAGCTCTAATAAAGCCAATGATGCACTCAAATTCCCAGCCCTGCTCTCATTTGCAGGATCAGAAGCTTCAAGAGCCTTTTAATTTTACAACAGAGGGGGAAGAAAATCAAGAACAGTGATTTCCCTGGAGTTGCTTACCTTAGCACCGGGCATGGAATTTAACACTGAAACAGAGAAAAACCAGTACAAGATGCAAGGTCAAAAGCTGACCCTCACTGCTTGTCTATCACTTGCTGAAATCACCAGGCACCCAAGCACGCAAGGGTTGAACATTCGTGCTGAGAAGCAATCATGTATGAGGAGAGAGAAGACAACTTGTATCTTTCTACCTTTTGTCCAGATGACCAACAAGGTCCCAAAGGAGGGTCTCCAAAGCATGGCCAACACCAGTAAGAGACATAACATACAAACCTTACTCTTACTCTGTAGACCCCTGTCATTAACTCACAGTGCCGAGGGCTAATAGTCTCATCACCAGCACATACTGCATCCAGTGCAGAGGAATATACAGCAACACCTAATTTTTCAGAAACATATATGGTTTTGAGGCCTTTGCTGACCACAGCATAACAACAATGAACCGGTGTCAGCCCAGTCTGTCCAGTCTGCTCCAAATGGAGCATTTCTGAGTTCAGCAACACAAGTGGTGGGGAAGGACTTTGCTACCTATCATCTCCGTGAAGCAACATTTCCAGAAAGACCTGCTTTATCTGACTCCATCAGAGAGCTTTTTATTTTTGCAGGACCTGAATATCACAGGAGAATCAACAAATAATAAAACAGCACATGCCAGATCCTCAACTGGTGGACATTAGCTGTCAGGGGAGGTGGTCTGATCTACAACAGGAATGTCTAGTGCAGTATGCTAAGGCAATTCAGACTATGCTCCTCCACAAGTAAATGGGCATCGTTTACAAAAATTAATAAAGGTTAAATTTCAAATAAACAGAACTGAATGCCATCAGGGTTTTCCATACCTCTTCACTTGCAAACAAGGAACCAAAATGTATTCCAAGGTCCAAGTCATTCTAGCCAGCATCTGCTAATCAGAAACCCTCCAACAAACTGGCAACGCTGATTTGCTCACAGAAAAGAGGACATATGAATGTACTTTGCTTTGCCTTGCTATCAGCTTTCTGCTGCTGCATCCAGCAATGGCAGGAAAAAAGGAATACAAATCCACAGCACCGCTTTGCTAGCGAGCTCTTGGCAAAAGTCATCAGAGCTGCTTGGGCTACTAATCAGCTTGCCATCTGGCCAAGCAGCAGGAGCTATGAAACTATGCAGAGATAAGGTGGTAGCAGACATTTTCAAATGCATACCTGAATTTTCAAAGTTTGGATTCTCTTGTTTGGATAACCAGCTACATTGCTCACTTTCTTCCCACTCCTGTTAGTAAATTGGGCCCTTGCACTTCAGTAGAACCCCCGTAGATATCCTTATAAATCCTTCAAGGCATGAGGCCAGGCAGGGCCATGTCCATACCCAATGTGGAGTACCTGGAAAATCTCCCTTTGCATGAACATCATGGGAGATCTGGAAATCTGAAAGTTATAGATTTAATAAGCAAAGGTCTACACAGATGTTAGAGGCCACTAATCCTGGCCACATAACAGGAATACTCTCCAGCCCTGAAGTCCTGGCACAGGAAACAACCTCCACTGCTAATGGTGGTGGTCCCTGAGGTGGTAGGGACTGACAACACAGTCTAGAGGAAATACCAAAAATTATGCACGGCTCCTAAATCACTTAATCTACTTGCAAACCCACCTTATGATCCAACATCACTTATTTAAAAGTCAGACCATCTAGGATCTAAACAAGTTACCTCTTCTGTGCCTACAGGCAGTTTGTGCCAAGGGCAGGGAGGCAGCATGTGGCAGACGCAGCAGTGATGTGGCAGCAACAGCAGCCCCATGCTGTATATGCAGACAGGCAATTCAGCAGGTGCTTTCTCACCCTCAACTGCATGGTATATACATGTCCTACAAATGGCTCACAGACCCACTTTCTTTTTTTTGCTGTGAAGTTTATCTATTTCACCTTCAGAGCTTGCAGCTAATGAGTAGTGCCACTCCATCATTTTTATAGAGGCACTCTCCTGTGGGCCATTAAAATCACCCTGTGGCAGTCTCTCAACAGCTTCCAGTCAGGTCTGAAACCACCACAGGTGTCTGAAAACATGAGACTTGATTCCAGACTCATTCACACTGGATTTACTTTATTTAAATTAAATTTATTGACTTTGATAAATTGTTGCTCCAGATTCACATGGAGCACCAAGTGAGGCTGGCTCTGTGTGGCTTTTCACACAGTAATACACAGTGATTCACACTGAGTCCACTTAACCATGAAAACATCTATTTTAAATGACTAATTTCCGTGACAAATTAAAAGCTGTTCATCTTAACACATCCAGGCTGAAGAATCATCAACTGTCTTAGCCATAACAGCAGAAGCCTCTTTCTAAGAGCCATACTTTCTTTAGCACTGAAATAGCAGGAGACTAGGAAAAAGCCTCACCAGTGATAGACTGTCTCCATTATGAAGTATTCGATGGGAGAGTGATTGAAATTAAGGACTTTTCCCTTGAAAGCTTTGGATTCTTTATGACAGACCATAAGCAATGTCCCTCATCTTCTGCAGCTGCAGTGGCCCCTCAGAATTAAGGTGCTGCCAAGGAAGGAATTTCAGCAGGTTGGACTGCAAAGGTCAGGTGCTCAGCTGGCATAAGTCAGCACAGCTCTGCTGACTTTCATGGAGGTGCAGGGATTTACCCCAGGTGAAAATCCTGCTGGAAGAGATGTTTTTATGTTTTTACGCATTGCAAAGAAAGGTGCCCAGGAGGCAGGCCATCAGCTGGCTAAAAGCAATTTTGCTCCACTGAAGTCACTGCCAGATGCCTCAGAAGTTGATGGCAAAACTGAGAGTGACTGGCATGGATGTGCTCTGACCCCAGCGTGCTCTGCTTTCGGAAATTAGTTTTGTTTGTGTCCACCTATTGCTGAGTGGCAGTTTGTAATTTACGTCCTCCACCAAGCTTCTGGGGATGGTAGAACAGCAACAGAGCAGTAAATAAATACATATGCAAGTATATCTGATTGGTGTGCTTGAGAAGAGAGCAAATGTACTGAAATGAGAAGACGAAAACTGTGTTTACCTAAGCTTGCTCCCAGTGACTTTGCTGAAGGGAGCAGCCCTCAGTTTCTGCAGGCTCCCTTCAGCTTGCCTGTCCCAGTACCTGGCCACTGTGCAGTGCCACTGACAGCCACAGGACTTCATCCCAGTCACTAGGTTACCCTCTCCTCACCTGCATCTGGTAACAAGGAGGCAAAATTCTGGTTCTGCTTTCTTTTCTTTTTTTTTTTTTCCCCTCTCCTTTTCTGGGTATGCTTTTGACCTCCCATATTGTTTTACAGCCTAAAAGGTAAATTCAAACCAATGGCACCATTTCTAGAAGATACAATCTTTCTTGTTAAAGAATCTTGCTTTAAAATATTACTATAAAGTAGCAGTGTTTGGCTGGGAATTTTGTGCAGCCAGCTAGCAGAACCTGATATTTTAATAGTGGGCGGCTCAGGACTTTCTGAAAATCAGCCCTTTGAACACATCAAACTGAGCACCCACAATTTAAAGCACTTAATGTATCAGCCACTTTAAAATGCTGGCCCTTGATTATGAAGGAATACAGCTGTACGAGAAGAGACAGAAGCTCCTCATGGGAATGATTTGATCTTCAGATTAAAAAGGCAAGAGCCCAGCAATATTTACTTATTTGGCTTTTAAGCAAAGTTTAAAAAAAAAAAAAAAGAGAGGCCATGGCTAGCAGCAGCAAGGAACAAACTTCTCATTAGTGGGCTGTGCCAGATTCTTTATCTAAAAATAGTGTGTTCAGCAGCTTTTGAAAAAACACCATCATGTTTAATTGAGATGCCACAGTACATGCAAAAGAACAAACAGGAATATTACATCTTTCTTCTGCAATAGCTGTATTTCACTTGCTAACCGCTGAATCTGATCTAGGTCTAAAAACACTTTCCAATATTAGAACTAATGGGCTAAGTTAAGCACAGAATGTGAGGACAATGAAGGGGGCCCTCTCCCTCTTTTCCGGGAATGTCTCACCCCCCCCCCCCCCCCCGAATCAGTTAATATTAATTTACACAATTAAAAAGGGAATCAGGTTACAGGCACAGAAGATAACCAAAATGAGAATCTTAATATGAGTGTATGGCAAAGCTTTAGTAAACCTAGGTGTTTACCATTAAAACCCAAATAAACAAACCTCCCATTTTCCTTCCCAGTGCTACTCCAGTGGAGGTAACACAGATCTTCCCCAACCCTTAGAGGTGAAAATTGCTGCAGGAGCTGGTTATTTCTGTATTAGGGTTATTGGTAAATGATGACTTCATTTGTGGGCACTGAGTTAGCACAGAGGTTGATGTTGTAAAGTAAATAAAAACGCTCTTTAACTGCATCTTTCTGAAGGCATCAATACTTTGCAACATCAATGTCTCTCTCATTCAAGAAAAACTGCAGGTCATGTTTCAGCTGAGCAGTCCTTTGCTGACATTTCCCAGCTGAAGGCTCTAATGGACAGAAAGTGGAGGGAATTTTCATATATTTGTTGTTGGAGTGAGCTTTTGTATAGAGGACTTCAAGATGTCACATAAATATTGCAGGCTCTTATTGATTTGTAGAATAGGAACTATACAGGCAAAGAGCAAGGAAAGTCCCTTTATACCAATAAAGCCTTGCATTGTTTCTTAGCTGGATTGAAGTGGAGTCACTTAAAAGAGGAGAAGCGATTTCATTCTTTATGACCTTACTGCCAAAAACAGCTTAAGGAAATTATCTATTTTGTTGTGCATCCACACCAGTTTGATTCTCTAGCAAATGTACCTGTCAATGTGCACTCAGTATTACTCTGTACACCCCAGTTAGTGGTGTGTCTGCCAGGCACATCTTTGTGGCTCTGAAAAATGGCACTGGCTAACGCACCCTGTTAGAGTTAGGAGCTTCTCCACACTCATTTCTGGTACAATGGCCATTTACTAACCTTTATTGTTCCACTAGTCCAGTGACTTCCTAACTGTCTTCCATGAGCACTTACTACTTTCTGTCAGTTTGGGCTAGCAAACAAGGGACATAATTAGTTGATAGGCTAGCAGCTTTACTAGAGGAATTTCCTAAAAGAATCACTCTCCTTTCTCTCTGGCCCATGAGGTTTCCCATAAGAAATGGCAGTATGGCCTGTTACAAACATACTTCAGCTGTGGCAGCATTTCCCAGCTCTGCTAATTGAATTAATCTCCTGTTACGAACATCTAAAACAGCTTCACCAGAGCATTTGCATTCACAGTAAAACCTGCAGCATCTTCAGATGTCTGGAGCTTATGTGATTTCATAGGCTTCCCTCGGGTGACTTGGATCTTCATGCTTTATCATGAATAGGGAAAAATCTATTTTCTTTTGTCACAGCCATCCCTGTCATTAGAAGTTACAAGCAGGGGGTGAGAAAAAATGGGGGAAAGGGATATATGAGAATATTAAATACTTGAGAAACATCCCCAATACATTTGTGCTATTACTGAGCTTCAGGAATGGCATCTGTGTAAATGCTTTTATAACACACCTAAAGAAACCTGATTTATCATTTTCTGCAGCAATACAGCTGCGCTAAAACTATCCTGCTATACACCATACCAGGTGAAGCACTGCCTACAGGAGAGCAGATAGGAACGTACCAAAGGCAAGGACATGTTAACGTCCCGCAACAAGAAAGCATTTCTTAAACACGCGTGGAAGTGCTTTGTTGAGTGGAAAAGAATGACCAAAATGGGGTTTAAAATGCCAGGCTGATTTCTGGCAGAGCACTGAGCTGGCACGTCTCCCAGTTCTGTTCAATCTGGTTCTTCATTAGGCTGTGGATATATTGTAATTAGTGATTATACAACATACTATCTGGTTAAATCCCTCAGCCCCTGTTTTGTGTATTTGCTACATCTTGATGTTTCTTCTGACCAAATGAACATCTTTTCAGGGGGCACCTGAATAGGGCTGACGGCTCAGAGACCTGGGGTCAAGTCTCTGCACCATCCCTGATCCCCTGCATGTGCTCAGACTCCCCTCATTTGGTTGCCTCCACTGCACAAGAGGAGTTAACAGCACTGCAGCACCAGCCTCAACTTTGGTGGGGAAGACCAGTGAAGTACAGTTAAACATCGAGTTTCCTTGCCAAACTGGATGCAAAGGAAAAAAGAAAACAAATCTTTTCTCCCTGCTCCTACAAAGAAAGATTTTACCATGGAAATACTAATGGAGATTTGAAGAGCTCTAGATAGTATCACCACCCATAGCAAGGATTAGTTGGAGCCTAAAATAAGTTAGGCTCTAGAAGTCACACAATTTTTCCAAAAAATCTCCAGGATAAAGATGTGCTAAAACAAATTATTTTGAAGAATATAGAGCCTTACATATCAGCGACTCCACCATTTACTGATATACACTATAACATTCCCCACCAGGTAATACACACTGTAAGATTCACTAGTCTGAGAGGACTAAGCTTCAAACCATGGTGCTGACCCCCTCTAGCTGCTGGTACCTAAAGTACAGCTATTAGCACTCACAGCTTGGGACGGGGGTTTTGATATGGTTTTCCTTGCAAGGAAGCGATGCCAATGCCTGAGGTTGAACACTTGCAAAAGTAAATTAAGGGGAAAAAAATTTAAAAAAAAAATCAGAATAAAACTACCAAACTAATGCCAACCTAACTGGGAAAGTTGTAGACAAATACATTTTTCGGACGCTGGCAGAATTTCAGGATCAAGGTGTACCTTTTTGCCATTTAGGTGGCATGTGCTTCAGCAACCTTTAAAGCAGAAAGACCGGCATGCACTCTCTGAAAGTCAACCATTTTGGAGGTTACCATTGTTTATTAAAAAACACACTTCATTGCAAATTCTACTTGTTACATTTTCTGGGTGTGCTGGTGAGAGGAAGACAAAGCAGTAACAGACAATGGGCAAGGCATCTTGGATAATTACTAATGCAGAAGACTTGCCCCCCAGTATCTTTTCAGTGTTTTAATACAATTGACATCTAATGAACTTACGCACAACCTTCACGGGTAGCACTCCAAAAATGCCTTTTGGTCTCATTCACCTCATATACCATATTGAAACACAAACATGCCAAAAGAATTATAATTACAATATTGCAGTAAAGTGCTTGCAAAAATAGCCAGATTTACTATTCTGTTCTGGGGACATGTGCAGAGAAATGAGTTAACTATACACCCGCCCATCTGAACGCTGACTACGGAGTTTATTCATCCTGGTTGCAAAAATCATAAATAGAACAGGAAGGTGAATCAGAGGGTACAGTTTTACGGCTATAATTTTGCTTCCCTCTTCAGATCAGATGGCTGAGCTGAAAGAATTAAAGCCCATCAGACATCACACTGCATGTGTGTGCTCAAAATGCTCAGCAAGGATAATATACAATACATGGTGAACCAAATACTTAAAGGAAGATCTTGTAGGCTACTGTTTCTTATGCATATAACCATGCTAAAGAGCAGGTTTGAAGAACAAATCTTAGTTTAAAGAATTCCTGATATAAGTGCTTGACTGTATAGCTTTAACATTTTATCTCCCTAGAGTTGCTTTCAACTAGGTGGGGCATTTAACAGCTCCAGGTTCGCTTTCACCTGAATTTCCAAAAATTTGTTGAGAGTATGAGAAAGAATCACTAGTTTTGCTCTGTCTGTGATTCACTCAAGAAACGGCATACAGCAAAATCAGATTCACCAGTAGGCTGCGATTGCCAGTTACTTGACAGGTGGGTTTATTACCAGACATGGCAATTTACAGACACAATCTGACATTTTGAAATGCCTGTTCTCATACTGCTGTAAATTTCTCACTGCAACTTACATTACATTTAGGAAACAATTCAGAAAGGTCTAAAATCAACCTGACTCCAGCTGCTTCAATGTCCCTTAAATCAAGCCTATTTCATGTTAAGCAAAGAGCCAATGAATCTGAAGGGTTGGTATTTTAAGAAGGAGCTGTTTCTCTTAAGCACCACAGAAAGGCACAAGAGAAGCAGGTTGCAGCCCTTCCTTCCAGCTCTCAGTTCCTTCAACTCTCTGCCTGGAAACCAAATGCAAATCTTGGTCACCCTGAAAGTACCAGGGGTGAAATCTCAGCATCGGTGCTAACAGCCCCACTAACTGCAGCGGAGCAGAATTTCACACCAAACAATGTGAGCAGAGTACAAATCTAATGAAGGGGCAGTGAAGTCCTCCCTCCCTCCATTGACACTTGGATCTTGGGATAAAGCATCAGTAACAAACAGCTGCTGCTCTCCCAGCTCTTGTGAAAGCACAAGGGGCCTCCTTACTTGGCACAGTCCTACATCACAGAAAGACTAGTCCCTGGTCTGGAAGCACCACTGCATTGACATAGTGCTTCTGGATCCAGCTTAAGGATTTCTGAAATCTGTTAAGTGACACTAACCACCAGGGCCAATGTGTAAGGTTGCAGTCTTGGTCTTCGTGAAGTGAATGACAAACTCTTGCAGAGTTGAGTGGGGAAATAAGAAGTCTTTTTGGTGCAGACTGCCAAGCTGTTGGTAGTCCGCAGAAAGGGGGCTAATAGCCAGATGTATCTTGGTGGAAGAACCCAAGCATACCACTACCTGAGGGTGAAAAAAAGGCTGAGGATTCCTGATTGAGTCTTTACCTGCTATTGCATTACTCGGTTATTTTACTATATGAAATATTATTTGCATTACATTCATGGTTTACTATCATACTAATAATATCCTATTGCATTCAGCTCCGTTGTCTGGCAATTGCCTACAAAGGACTCCCAGGAACGGGTGCGAGAAGTGGTAAGCTAAGACTTCTTCATTTCATAGTTTTGGATCACTACGTTACGTTGCCTTGTCCTCTCCCAAGCAAGAAGAGTGGAGGACTCTGTATTGTCCTCCACTTGTGCTCTGAAACCACATCCTCAGCTGGAGCAGTGGTAAGACTCAGCTCTTCATTTGCACAGTGCTCAGTGAAACGAGGGCCTGATGCTTGGGAGGGTTAGTGGAGCACCAAGTGCCACAGTTACTATCTAGTGGGTGTGTTTCATTAGGAGCTTTATGAGAGTCAGCATCACTTACCTCATTTGGCATAAGGAAATAAAGCACTAAACATAAAAGGAACATCTACTGCACTCAGCGCCTGCCTTGGCTCACTGTGAGGCACCTCCTGGCTGTCTCTGAGAAAGGGGGAGGCAGAGGAGCTCCCCAGGCTCAAGGAGAGGCTGAAGGACTCCTCTGAGCCTTGGGCAATCTTAGACCTGCAGTTCTGACTCTACTACAGGCTCCCATCAAGCTCAAGGTGATCATTAGGTATCTCCACATCCATTTCCCCTCTATAAAACCACACGAGCATTTCCCTCCTCCCATGCACTTTCTGCCTCACCTACTTTATAACTCTGGTTCCTCAGAAAAAGGGCACCCCTTTCTGCAGCATTTGTAGCACCACTGAATCCAAATTGTGACTGGTCCCCTAGGTGATACTTTAAAATAAATACCGATAGAAATCTTTCATGAACAATTGACTGACACCCTGCCACACCACCAGGTACTGGGAATGTGCTGCAGCCACCTCCGAGAGCTCCCCAGACTTCTCCAGCAAATCCAGAGAAGATGAAGTACTCAGAGCAGAAGGCAACAATTGTTATTTCAAGGTAAAAGCTAAGATGCCAAAATTTGCCTTCCTGCCAAACAAAGAAGAGATACATTTGCACATTTTTCTAAAAGAACATGTATGAAGATCTGCAGTGCAAAAATCCCGCGTGCAAAGTCCCAGGACGGCAAATTATAAAGCACTTTTTTCTTCTCTCTTTTTCCCCTTCATCCTAAAAAAAAAAAAGGGGGGGGGATTTGAACACGAGTTCTTTGCAACTGAGGTCAGTGCGTAAAACCCTGCTTTCTGCCGCAGACCCAAGAGTCCCCTGCAAGAGGATCCTAGAAGTAAATATGCCTCTGCAAAACCCTCCAGCTTTGATAAAATAACATTTTGACTGAATTGTTATTTTACCCACAGTGTTCTCACTAACTCTGTTCCAGCTACAATTAAGTTAAAAAACATTACATCTCCAATCCTTTCTCCTGTTCCGCAACCATCAAAGAATTTTAAAAAAAAAAGACACAGCCTTTTTTGTTCAATTCTTTTGTAAAACACTATTAAATCTGCATTCTCACTTTATAGTACAGTTAGAAGCAATTTTATTAAAGTATTTATGATTATGAAGGGCATAATATGAAAATGATCCATCTCTCCTTTTTCTACTGATTCATAATATGAGAACAGGAGTTCAAGCAATGAAATTACCAGCATGCCAGTGTCAAACAAATGAAAGATACCACTTTACACAGCACGTGGGCACCTGATGGAATTTCCTATTGCAAGATGTCTAAATGTCAGATGGGGCGGAATGGAAATGCAATTGGACAGCACAGTTATGATTGGTATGAACGCTGCACAAGCGTGGAGATGCCATTGCTGCAGTGAGATACTCATGATGTTTTTTCATGTTGTGAAGGTAGAAGATGGACCTGCACCCCCCATCCATTCCTACAGCAGAAGGTCCTTCACACCATAATTAGAAAATTGCCCAAGCCTAAGGTGACATTAGTTCATGCATGTGCAATTTTCCTGTTTATCATTTCCAAGATACAAAATTGGACTTGGTTGGCCTGATTCCAGAGTTCCTATCTTCAAATGCTAATTACGCTAGATATTACTGATAGCACTACTGCTACTCTGTACAGCAAACTGCATACCACTAGGTAATGAGCAATGAATGCGCAATCAGATCTGGAAGAGAGGGTGTTTTGCAAGCCTTTAAACCTCAATATATTCCACAAACATAGAAGCAAATTCAGAATCAGAAATGCAAGGCATCATCTAAGGCACCATTCCCTCAACTTTTACATGAAAGCAGATGCTCTCATTCCCTAGGTATACCTTTGGGGCCTCAGATAAGGAAGGCGAGGCCAGGCTAGTATCTGAACAATGGATACTGAAGAAGTGGTTGCACGCCCACTGTATTACAGTGCAGGTAACAGGCAGAAGCAAGACACAGCATAAGGTGGCATGCTGTTTCAATGGTTAATGCACCTGACTTAGCCAGTATGGAATCAGTGTTTTTAAACCATTTTTTTTTAAATTCTTGGAGTACTTTGCTTTCCCTGAAATGCAGAAATGAGAAACGATCTAGTTGATTTCCTCTTGTACATTTGATTCCAAAGGATGTAATTTACTTCCTTCCGGAACAGCTATGAGGAGTGTTAAAGAGGCTCAAATCTTCAGGACAGAAGCCGCAGCACCATCTGGTATGTGAAATGAGGGACGGCAGCCCCTCCGGATGGCAGCTGCAATGAAATGAAGAATCATCAGGGTTGCTACACAGGTCTTTACATTTCCTTCTCTACTGCTGATTGCCAAGAACCCCCCTGAAGACAAGGTCCGATCATGCCCGATCAAGGTCCGATCAAGGTCCGACAAGTTTTCATCATGCCCTCTAAAACGGGGCATGCGTTTCATTATGGGGTGGGGAGCTTTATGGTATACATTGACTACAAGATTCACAAGGACAAACACATACAAGAAAACAGAGACGGAGCTCCAAAAGCGAGAATCCCTCCAGTTTGCTTAGTTACCGATAGAAACCAGGAGAACAAAGCCAACTAGATCAGGCGAAAATCATGACCGCAACCACATAAAGCTTTCTTCATTCCTTTAAACTAATAATATGTGTTCAGCTTCCATACGACATTAGATTGTTTCATGCATCTGCACTCTGGAGAAAGAACATAATGAATTCCTGCAAGTATCCAAGCCAATGGGCTTACCTTTCACGGGGCGGGGGGGGAAATCACAAGCCTAGTATCATGATGTTTGCATGATAATGCTTTGCTTTCGATGCTTGCCATTTTGCTTTCATTGCATCATTTTTTGTTAACATGTATTTATGCACACTAAAGATTACATAAAAGTCATTCGGCAAAGATAACACACAGTAGGATTTGGAAGGGTGAAATCAAATAATCCCATCAGCTTTGCATTTAGTACCCAGCTAGAAAAAGGGACAAGATCTACAACATCCTTTCTTGTTTACCTAGTGTAATTGCTTTTGAGCTTTCTTGCAAGTGGATTTGCTGAGAAACATTGCTTTCTCTCCAGTAAGGTCGGCTTTCATCCCAATACACAAAGTTCTGTGACCAGAGACAACAAGGGAGATAGAATAAGGTAACCTTAAAGGCCAATGCCTCTGCTGTTTCTTTCCCTGTACAAAACAAACCCCAAGTTTCTGAACATCTTTATAAATCACATGACCAACATTGTGCAGAATAAATGCAAAACTGTGGATTACAGGCTCAAAAAGCTCATAATTACAGTAAACATGAAAATTTATTGAAGCATTATCACTGAAAGTAATTGTCAAAATGTAAATTGTCAAAACATAAAACTTAACAAGCAGCAGAAAGCAAATTATTGTGAATAACCCATTTTAAATCTACTTTTCTAAACAACAAAAAAAAAAGAAATACTACCACTGAATGTTTGGGAAGAGAGAGAAGGGTTGTTACTGGTGTTTGCAAACATCCAGCTTCCTACTTGCCCTACTGCCACAGCTGGATCAGAGTGCCATTTGGGGATCAGAGTGAAACTGGAACATGTGAGATTTGTTTAGTTTTTTGATGGAGGCAGCTGGGGGAATAAGAATACCAACAGCTCACATTTCCCCAGAAATCACAAATCCCAGTCCAAAGCTCCTAGAAGCCTGCAGGATTTTTTTCACTGACTTCAGCAGGGCTGGACCAAATCCTTATGCATGCTGTGGCTCCTGAGGTTGGAGGAGCTTAAAGCTTACCCTGTAGACATTTACCGATTTGCTCTGCAGGGAGATGATTTATTTATTGCCTCAAAATTCTTCTTCTGTTGTTTAATACAAGTAGTTTATCATTGTATCAAGGAGTTCACTGCAGGCAAGAGAGAAGGCAACAATGCCTTGCACTGGCTTGTGAAACTCCTCTTTCTGATACAGAGAAGGTGAGCTGGAGGAAGACTTGTGCTGATGACCCGCAATTAGGCCTCAGGAGAGTAGGGGATTGAAGAAAAGAAAGACCGACCGAAAGACCGACCGACGGGGAGTGGGGGGGAGAGAGATGGCTGCCTTAAGAAGAAAATGACAAAGAGAATCAGAGAAAAAAGAACATAGAAACAGATACTGAACTCAGTTCTAAGTTATGTTAAATCATCCTTTCAAGAGTACTGAGTCTGGCAGCAATTTTGAGGTGATCATGATCATAGGAACAAGGAGCTCCTGACCATTTATGCTAGGGCGGGCACAGAGACTGTCCTTCTTTTTTTATCTGACTGGCCAGTCCCCGGTGGGCTCGCATGGCCAGGTTTGGCACTTCAAAGCCTCTCTGGCAAGATTCAGCTTCTGGCAACAAATCGTACTGATGTTCGGCAGCATAACAAGCGATCCCCTCTCCTCCAGCTAACTGCAGGGATTCTTCCATGGATTACAGCCCACGTCTACTAGATTATGGGTTTGGCTCAGGTAAAGATGCTCTTTATCTACATTGTTAAAGCAAGTGAGAAAGTCCAGGGTAGTAGCAGTTGAAAACATGCTAAGTCCATTTTAGGGCTCTTCTGTCTTGAGAACAGCCAACTGAAACTGTATCACAGAGGTATTTTCCAATAAAGCCACATCAGAAAGCCACATATAAGCTACATCTGGCTATATTTTCCCAGAGAAATAAACTGCATTTGTTCCTCAGGCTATTGCCCCTCCGGATTGTTTCCAGGGTTTTCAAATTACACGAGTAACTACATTCTTCTAAGTCTCTGCATCCTCTTCCTAATTAAAACATCTCTCAGACTTATCAAGCAGAGATATTAGCATTCTGGGCCAGCTACCTTTCGTTCCTAACAATTCCCTGTGTACCCAGAGAGAAAGTCAGGGAAAGGAAAAGAAAAAGGAGGGGGGAAGAGACAGGCTCCATCTCTTATATCCCAATCAAATCTGTTTTAGCAGGTCTTTTCTAAGCTCCCCCTATCCTTACTGGCCATCACACTATTTTACAAAGCTGTCACCATATGCAAGATATTTGGCTTCAGGGAGAAAACGATCAAGATGAAAGAATTACTTACTCCACTTCTACGAACCTTGTGAATCATTCATGTTCCTTACCTGAAGCACAGCCAGCTGCAGTATCTGTCACATTCTGGATTTAAGCCGTGTACAATGTAACATTTACCAATGATCATTCTAAATATTCTATTAACCCCCCCTTCAAATATACACATTGTGTGTTGGCACATAGTACAGGAAAAAACCAATTTATTGTACAGTTCAGCATCTTGCTAAAGTGCCATAGTTTTAGCTGAAAGCTATACAGCCTTCTCTACAGGCAAGGAGTGACTTTGTTTATTATTTTTCAAAACCTGTATCTAAGGATAAGGCACTGTTTTCCCCTGTACTTTAGTAACAGCAGGTTTTAGATTCTCAAATGAAAACTGCAATAAGTGGAAACCAGGAGTAAGGAAGCCTGTACTTATGATCAGACTAGCAGAATAAACCTTACCAAGGATGCTTACATACCAATGAGCAGTTGTCAGCTATGCAAAAATCACATCTAAAGCTCACAAAAGTGGCTAGGAATGCTCCAAGTTCCCTTTGCAAACTATTTAAACTCAGTTCAGCAGAATGCGGACGAATTTTTACGGTGTGTAACAGGAAAACCAGCACTCTGGAATATGCTGTGCACACCTCAGTGTCCCCCTTTAAAAGACAGGTATAGATCCTCAGACCCATGAAATTCTCTCTCCAAACAAAAGTCATCACCCAAAACCAAACAGATATTGCTTCGAGGCTAATTAAGATGTTTTATAACTAAGTTACTGCCACATTTACATGCCCCAGCAGGTCAGTTCTGCCCCGAGGCTTTTGTGTTGGGGCCAGACACATGGCTCCTGCCAGCACAGCTCTCACCAAGGCACAGTGAGGCCAGCACATATTCAGTCACCCAAACTTTTACTGCACAATGCGATTACAGTGAGTATTGGTTCAAAGATGAAATAAATTGTTCGTTTAATGCCATTAAAAATAGTTACTTTGCTGTCAGATTATTAATCGTCTGTCATAATATTCTTCGAGGTGATTATAAAAAGTATATTTCTCTGTAGTCACAACGCCCTTCTGTCAGACACCGCAGTAAACGAAGAGCCAGCAATAGAAACACTGCCACCTCTTGTTGATCAGCAGGCAGACAGCTGCCAGGCATACACTCAAAACGTGGTGAACACCAGGTTACCTGTTTTAAACCTTAATGACAGAGATGTTCTCTAACGTGGCTTTATCTCACATTTTGGGTAAAGGCACACATTGTGTGTGCCAGTATCCAACACAGGATAATTCATTAAGCCGTGGTAACCCGCTTTTGAGCCTGAGCTCTGTCAAACTCAATCTCTTTTCTTTCAGGCTCACGATTTTGGTATTTCATTGCTATAACACCAGAGATGTCAGCAGTTACTCCCGATACTGGCAACACAAATGCAGATTTAGTTCTGGGAGACCACAAAAAGATGCAGCATGAAATGCTACAAAGCCTAACAAGTTTTCTTTGCTCAGAAGTTGTTGCTAAGCCTCCCATACAAACACAGAGCAAAAGCAGCATGTCCTGAGCTGGTGCTGGTGCCCCAGCACCACCGAGCACTGAGACCCCGTGCCCAGGCCTGCCTGCCAAAAAGCTTCACCCCCAGGCCTCCGTGGCCACGGGCAGGCAGGGGCTGGGCAGCAGCTGGGCAGCGGCACCCACTGCAACTCTTTGGAGACTGTAAAACATGGATTTCTAGTGAAAACTCCAGCATCTCACTCGCTGGAAAAGAATAATTTCTTTCATACTTTTTGTGAGACAGTTAATAGATTCTTCTCCCCTTGATTAATACCAATACAATCATGGTAAGGGCAAGAGTACATTTTATGCCTGGGCTGGTTAATTTTCATGATTATTTTGGAAGACATCTGGGTCTGCTACTGAGGTATCCACGTATTCATTACACTTCAGCAGCATGTAATGAAAGCATAAATGAATACTGCAAATTTGGGGATTCTAGTTCAGTGGGAATAAGAAATTGTGTCAATGGAACAAGTGACCTGTTCCAAATTTCTGGTTATGACATATGGTAGAAAATGTAAAAAAAAAAAGAGTAAGGAATACTAAAAGACAACAGTTATCTTAAAATAGTATATCCTTGAAATAGAGAATAAGAGAAAAATGTTCATTCACTTTGGGTAAGACGTCCACTCTATCAGACAAAGACTATGTTAAACCCTGTCTCCCAAAAGTAAATCCAAATAAACACCACAGATTCAGCTCCTGAAAGTCTGTACCTCACCATGCCCCGTCTGTGCTGGAAGCAGCTATCAACAGATGCCTGTAACACCCTGTCACAGACCATAAATTCACTAAGATTCTGCTTTCCAAACATTTCTGAACTTGCAGACCTGGCTCTTTGGCAAAATGGCTAGGTTAAAACGTTGATTTTCTGGGAGGAGTACACTGCCACTCCACTTGCAAGCAATGTTAGCAGGCTGATTTGAATATGGCTTTGAAAGAAAATAAAGTTTGCTGATAGCAACCACCCAACGTCACACTTCGCTGCTTGAGGAAGGAAATCACCAGAAAAAGAGAAGCTTTTACCTCCTCCAACAGCATGTTTTTCAGACCCTTGCTGGGCAGCTTGCTCACAGACCTCTAACACACCTCATGACAGAAGCCCACCATTTCTCACTTCACAGCAGCCCTAAATTAACCACGGAGAGGCCCCATCACGGCACAGGTTGACGGGTGCCCATTTAGCTTTAAAAGAGAGTTTTCCCCTATTCTTCTCTCCTCAGAAAAGCCCCAAGCGCTGCCTCATCCCACAGCCCCCCACACCCTTGGGACCAGGTGCTACTTTATGCCCTTTTCCACCAGGAAAGGGGGACCAATCTTCTCAGCCTTGCATCATGGGGTAAGGAGATGGCCACCGGCCTCGGGGCTGACTGACCTGCACACTTGCGCCTTTCCAAGCCCAACTCCTGTGTGGATGCAATGAACCAGGTTGGAAGTGGCAGGAAGAAGGCAGAGGTCCTCAGAGTCTCAACTTGCAGACCTGCACAGGGCTCCCCTCAGGTGCCCACTGAGGGGATGGTGCTCCCCAAGCAGCTCCTGCCACTTGTGAGCACACCAGGGACCCTTCCCATGGCACCCACACCTCCTGCCTGCTTGGGCAATGTCTGCTCTGAGGAGCTGAGGGCAGGGGTGAGGAGAAGTACACACCTGAGCCCACTTGGTAATCAGGCAATTGAGCAAGCTGGGACATGCCCCACACCTGCACCTCCCCTTCTGCTGCACCAGCTCCTGCATCCAAACCACCCCCTGCTCCTGCACCCCCTCATGCTGCTCCTGCACCCATACCTGCTCCTGCACCCATACCACCTCCTGCACCCACACTGCCTTCTGCTCCTCCACCACCTTCTGCTCTTGCACTACCTCCTGCTGCCCCTGCTGCTCTGCACCACCTTCTGCTTCTGCTCACGTTCCTGCATGTGCACCCAGAAATCCTGACTCCATACAACGAAATTCAAACAAAAACCCAGGCTCAAGCTAGAGACCACCAGTGACCCCTGTGTGCCATGGGCCCGTGAGGTGTCTCTGCCCAAGGGGAGACCCACTTGCCAGCTGGCTCTCCCCTAAACGCAGTGGCTTTCTCGCAGCAGCTGAGGAGCACCGCTGGCAAAGCAGCTTGCTTGCTCGTACAAAGGAAACAAGGGGTCTCGAAATATGTGAATTTACTACATTTCTCTTTTGTGTTTTTCTGCATTCAGATTTTACCTCAAGAAGCACACTGTACTTTTTGCTACTCTAAACTGCAATTAACTAGAAAAATGACATTTTTTTAGTCATCTTTGCTGACATGTCTTAACCTCCTTAATACACATGTAATTCTTATCTCCCTCCTGCACTTCCATTAACTTGACTGGCATTAGAGCAGCCACAGGGAATCCCCAGCCTTTCCCCAGTCCTGCAAAGGTGCATCTGGGGCTCTGACACAGTCAGAGCTGCCACACTGCAAAGCGGGTCCAGCAGCGCCTCACAACCACCCTGACGTGGGGGACCCTCTGCAAAGGGACTGACTACAATGCCATCACAAAATGGTGCTGCTCATTCCTTGCCTTAGAAAAAAGAAAAGTAAATGCTAATGAGCAGAAGCGGTGCTATTATTCCAGGTCTATGTTATTAGTCAAACCGGTAATTAAATACCTCATGGAGGGCTGCTTACCTTCTCTTTGAACACATCCAACAAGCAGGAGTTTGAGTCTCTTCTGCACATCCATGATTTGAGGGATCAAAAAATGCTCTTGCAGGTTGAAGCTGATAGAGGTCAAACCACTTATCTAACTGAAAAAGAATATTAAGATCTGTAAGCAGAAGGAGTTTTGGTTACTAAAAAAATCTTTGGGCTGGTGGGAAGGGGCATAACAACTTCCAGTGAAGTTGTTCTCGAAGCCAAATTCAATTTAAGAATAATTGGCAGGTTTGGATTTCATTTTTTGTTTGTTTTTTTTTGTTGTTGTTTTGGTTTTTTTTTTAATATACCAGGGTAGTCAACACTGGGAGAAATGGTCCAGGAAAGCAATAGGTTATTTGTGTCTTCAAGTCAAAAATGAACACTTTTATGGATTTATGTAGCTAAGCACAAGTTATCAGGCTCCACACAGGCCTTAGTGGATGAAATTCAGTAACTGCAGCGTGCAGGGGGTGAGTAATGGTCTCTGCTGGCTGTGAGAGCCGTGCACTGATATGACAGCCAATTTGCTCTCCAGGACCCCTCTAGAAATCAGCTCCTGATCAGATTGAACACCTTTCCCATCAGCTGGGGTCTCCGTGCTGGGGTGGGTGAAACAGGGCAGCGTTCTTGCACAAATCCCATGTTGCTGTCATTTCACTCCTCCTCCCGCTATCCCACACCACCAAGGAGCACCAGGACCTCAGCCTTCCTATGGGACTCAGCTGTGGCGTGTGGGCTCCCCACAGGCTACACCCCAGTTAGTGTGGCATCGCAGAAACAGATTCACAGAGAGAAGCAGCCAGCACCGAGGATGCGGCAGCCCATCACATGTGTCTCGCAGGGTGGTTGCTCCGGCATGGAGGAGGACTGACCCTCACGTGCCGCAGAGGGAGCACGTTAGCGGCTCTCCCAGAGCACATCTCCCAGTCTGGCTTCCCCCAAAACCGGCTCGCGTGCTGTGAGGCTGCACAGCAACGGGAGCTGAAGCTGTGCAAGTGCCAGCAACCATGAGATTTACTTCAAAAGTGCACTTGTGACCCCAGCTGAAATGCTCATGTAAATGTAACCAAAAACACTTTCAAAGTGGAAATGAATTAGAACTGGTTGAATTAGTCTCTGTGAATAATTTAGCTGCTACGTTTTGCATTAATTGTTGAATAATTTATTCACAAATACATTTTCTCCATTATTTGACCTCTGCTGCAAAGTAATGAATGCTATTTGGCAAATAATTTACTGTACAATATTTATACGAATACATTAATTCTGAATATATTTCCCTATTACCCCATTACTTCCAAATCCACTGTTTGAGTGATCTCAGCATAGACAGCAGTCAGCCGTCTTGTATAAGTCATTCCTATTGCCTGGTCTGGTTCATCCTAATTCAAATGTCCCAGTGCATATTCCATAATATTTCAGCCTGTTCTGAGCACGTTCCCTCTGGATGAAGCCTGGAGACCTCCTGGAATAAACACAGTGATGTGCAGGCAGGTGCAGTTGTGGGTTGCTGGACAGGAGTGGGGGGCAGGGGAGCAGCAAACATGGGAAATATTCAGACAGAGGTTTTTTGAGGTTTTTTGGAAGGCATCTGTAAGTATCCAAAATCTCACTGAGATTTGACAAGGACTAAACACATAACTCCAAGGCTCTTAAGAAAACCATGGCCTTTGCTGAAATCTTTTTTACCTCTGTAGTACAATGACAGAACCTACTCTTTATTTAAGCACCAGGGCAGCAGACTTCGCACAGCTAGAGTCATGGTCTAGAAGATGGACAAAACCCATGCTGCTTTACAGACAACTTGTTACTTGGGTATTTAGGATAAGCAAGTGGGAAACTGGCTGCAAGTATCTGCTTGAAATACATAGAATCATAGAACCGTCTAGGTTGGAAAAGACCTTTAAGATCATTAAGTCCAACCGTTAACCTAGCACTGCCAAGTCCACCACTAAACCATGTCCCTAAGCACCATTTCTACATGTTTTTTAAAGACCTCCAGGGATGTAATCAACACGCACCTCAGAAACCTCTCTGAAAACAACCTTTGCTCTCTCCTCTTGGACATGAACAACACACTAACACGCCATCGAGAAATTGTGCTGGATTCAACTCTGCCTTCAGGACAGCTACAGTAATACAGGAGCAGCAAGGTACTGCTCTGCATGTCCAAATACAATAAAAGAGCATTAAAATACCTAGACAATACATACTTGAAAGGCTATTTGGCTCACAGATTTATGGCAAACATATCAAACTTGTTTTCTTCTAACCATCCTCTCATGACTTTGAGTCCAGCAATTCTCCTAGACAAAAGGAACAGGTGAATACAAGCTACATGAGCCCTGTGGCTGGAGGGCTCCACATGACTATTTTGCTGCAATTCTCAGAACCAAGGTATGCAGCAGCAAAGCCAGGGAGAAACTCTGCAGGATTTTGCCACCCTTTACTTGCCACTTTTTAATGAAAAGTTGAAATATTATAAAATCTGTACTGCTAAATTTGCTTAACCAAATTGACAGTTAAAGGCAAGAGTCCCCTGCTATTTTCAATCACACTGACAGCTGAATTTTTTTCTGGGGGAGGACAGCGTGTTTGACATAAATATTTAACAAAAAACGTCCCTGTAAACATGAAGACTGGTAATTTTGAGCCTCTTCTACATTTAACCAAACAAACTGCCTGTTGGGCTGGCATTGGTGGACTTCTGATTTTCCATGTTCATAAATCAATCAACCATCTGGGACAAGAAACATGAGCAAAGGGATTCACAGCCTTCTAAGCCCCTTTTCAGCAGCGCTATGTGTGGATACTAGGGAGCTTATCCATGCTGCTACAACCTACTCGATGGCCTACCGTTCTCTGCTGGGGAAGGAAGCACAGGGAAATCCTTGTACTCCATAATTTAATACCACCATTGCAGGTTGAAACACAGACTGCACCTCTGGGAAAAGGTATAAAGAAGAGACAGAGCACTGTGTACATTTGGGATGACTTCCTCTCCATCCAGAGAGCAAATATTGACTGAGACAAGACCTTTATCCTGCAAGGATCATATATATTCTCTTCCTTTCCTGTACCTTTTCCATGCTGTGTCCTGAGCAGAGAAAAACAAGCATTTCCTTCTGGATTTTGAGCTTCTCTTGCCCTGAGTTTGAATAGATATCTGCTTTCACACCATAGCCAATGCCGCTCAGGACCTGAAGAGCTCCCACTGCCTTTCTTTTTTTTTTTTCCCCCCCCTAATGTAAGTGCTTAATGAAATTTTTTTCACTTTCTTGTGGAGCACAAAAAATCAGTCCTTCTGGAGAATCTCTGTCTGGAGAAGGCTTGCTCATACTGTCTAGAGCCATGTAAGAGAAAGAGAGCTATAAAGCTGTAGATTGTCACTGCAGTTCATTCAAGATGCCTTTTTTTTTTTTTCCTGGGAATCCCTTCCAATTCCAATAATAGTTCAGATAATTTATTCAAGTTCAGATAGAAAAGAGAAAATTATTTATCCCACACATACTCATTACAGATGGACGTGGTTGCAAGAGAGGATTGCTAGCTTGCAGCCAACTCTGAACATAGACACAAGGCTAAAAACTTGGAGAGCCATCTCCAATACCATCCCTTATATATATCATGGAGTGCGTAATTAGATGACAGATCTTGATCTTCAACACGACAGGAGTCAGGTGTATTTTTCATTTATTCTCCTTTCTGTGAATTGCTTTTCTAGTCTTTGTTACTTCAGTTTTAATTCATCGTGTCCATTATTCCCTTCTAAACAATTTATCTTGTAACTTATTTGCAGATGGAGGAAGCTGAGGAGGGGCGGAGGGATTTGCTGCTCTCCTTTTTGCACCTGCTTGCTTTCACATACAGGGTGCTCCTTTTTCATGCTCATTCTCTCATGTCTCTTTCAATTATAGGCAGTTTTCTTCAAAATGTCATCTCTAAGTAGCTTCCCAAGGAGAGGCTAGCTGCTTTTTCTTCCCTGAATTCCTCTCTTCCAAAGATACCATTAATGATATCCCTTAGGATACCTTAGGATTATCATAGGATGCTCTTCCCCCAGTACAACCTATCTATTGTCATCTATTTTCTGGATTTCTTATTCCCCAGAAATTTTTTTCTTCTGAATTATAATACTCACATAAAGCCACATTTGTTGGGAAATTTGCACCAGTAGCAAAGGCCACAAAAGAGGTGGTACTTACAAGTTATATAGATCTTGAGATACTCCAGGAAAAAGGGACACATTTCACTGACAATGAATTCATTTCTTACAGTTGTTCAATTCCCTTTGCTCCCAGTCATGGCTACAAATGATGCACTAATCTCGGTTCTGGATCTGTGGACAGCTAATGAGTCGGAAGTCCTTAACTCAGGTTCCTGGCTGCATCATAAAATAATCTTTTTTATAAACCAGAAATGACTGCAGAGGGATGAGCATTTTTTTGGCTGGGTTTGCTTGACCTGGTAGTGCTCACTCTCACAGTGGCCATGATCATGGACAGTGTAACATCATGTAACATCTCACTCCCTCTGTAACCAGAAACTATTTGGATCCGCTTCTTTACCTCGCACAAGCAAATCCTGGGCTAGGACCTTCATGTAGTAAACAGTCAGAATCACTCAGCCCTCATTTTTACTAGCTAGGTCTTTTTCAGCTTTGTTTTTGGAAGACACTGAGTACAAGTAGCCATCAGTCTCTCAAGCAGCTTGCTTCCTTCCTGGGAAGGTCAGGATGCCCTTGGTCCCAATTGGATTGACGCAGGGGGCTTCACAGCACTCAGCATCTATTTCTCTTCCCACATTTGTCTATGTCCTTCCTTGTTCTCCCATAACTCTATCACCTGGGATGGTTTTGACAATTCTTTCCTACATGCTCAATCTGATTTAGTTTCCTTATATTTCCCCACAGACTTGAAATGCTGTTCATGCCCCATTTAGTTTCCTTTTAGAGAGAACACCACTCGGTGTAAATGCATTGTCCCCAGCCCCAGGAACAGGAAGAGGAGTATGGAGCAATTTCAAGGCTGCTCAATTTCTTTGGCTCTTACTTTGTTCCCTTTCATACTGCTCTTCAAGGAGGATCCCCCACTAGACCTACAGAATTTAGATAGAGCACCTATTTGATTTCTCTCATTTCAGGCATTCTTTGCATTGTCTGCTTGAAAACATAGCCTAGTCACAGCTTTCGTCCCTCAGCATCGAGATGTCACACACTTTCAACCACGCAATCTCACCTTGCAAAAAGAAAAAGTAAAAAAAAGAGAAAAAAGTCTTCAGGCAAGTAAAGAGCATCGAGCCTGGAAAAAAATGCAGGATGTGTTTCTTAATCACCGACCGCTACCTGTGAGAGCAGTAGCTCCTCTTGTACTCTTATGAATGACTTATTTTATTTCCTTTTTTTCCTGGCCACCAAATGCTCAGCTGACAGGACAGCAACAGTTTCTCATTATCTTCAGGGATACAGGCACTACTCAAAGCAGTGGGAGCAAATGCTTTGCCCATGTCCAAAAGCACTGAGATTAGAAGTGCAAGTCTTCAAAGTCCCACGTGATTTTCCGATATGTGCAGCTCACCTTGTGCTGTGATCTGGCCTTTTTCTCTCTACTTCTGCCTAGTCTGCTGTGTATTTTGCTTCAGTGATACAGCAAACACCTGAAACCCCATGTGATAGATGGCATTAAAGAGGCTTATTTACAAATGCTCACATTTTCCCAGGTGAAATTTCCTGATCCAAGATGGAAAATAGGGTGGAGCCTTATAATAAATACCAAACCAGTAACTCTGGAGTGTTACCAATTAAGGCCAGTCCCCCACTGCTCTTCTGGGCTGCTCTGCCAACCTCACAAACCCTCAGTGTGAATAAGCTGGATTGCAGCATTTTGGAGAAGTGCATGCTTCTCTCACAGGCAGGCTTTAGAAATGTAAACGTGTGTAGGAGAATCTATGCTTCAGGCTGGCTCCTCTAAACAGAACAACTTTTAATTAATTTTTTAAAATACTGCCACAGGCTCCTCTTAAATTGATGAGAAGTGCATTCTACTTTCCTTTACAGAAAGGCCTTGTATATTGAATTTAATCTGATTAGGTAGAAAAAAAAAAGCAAGCCAGCTGTGCTTCTAGGGGCTTTAAATATGTCCTTTTAAACAGTGTTTAAACAGAACACTGTTTATATCAACCCACTTTAATATGAGGTAAAGCACATTTAACCAGTCATTTTAAAATACCACACAATTATTATATTATTGCAGCCCCCTTATTATGAAGATACCTTACAGAGGAAAAAGTTTCTGAGCAAAAACTGCTGTCACCAAACTGTAATTTACTGACTCTGAAAGTGTTAAAGAATTAGAGCAATAGAGATTTGAGATTATCCACCAAGGAAATGAGCCTTGAAACCTGTATCACAATGTATTTGGTTACAATTTCATTTCTGAGGGAAATGATATTAAAAAAAAAATCACATAAATCTTTTCAAATAAGGAAAGATATACTGGGGAATCAGGATGGGATTATGTCTCCTGGCCATTACTTCCATCCAGAGGACTTTATTTTGCAAAGCAGATGAATAACCTTACCCACGTGAGCAATGAAAAGCCAATTCATCACTTTAAATCAATGGTCCCAGTTGACTTAACTGAGCCTTGAAAAAGGCCCCTAGGGCTAAACTGTGACGGTGAAGGCTGCCCTGGTTACAGTGTTTGGGCAAAGCAAGGATCAGAACCCCAGCCTCGCTCTTTTTCCAATTTACTATATTACATGTTTGTTTGCTAATGGAAGAAGGTGTGAACATAAAGACTGCCAGTAATGAGAGAGATGAATTTGTAACCCAGCCTTGTAGCTTGGATATTTGTCCCATGTAAACAAAACCAAACCTAACATTTAACTAATGACTCTGCTATGCTCTCCTCAAAGAGGTCACGACCAGAAGCATGAGGACATGGTGAAAAGAAGGTTAAAACTGAGGTAAAGCTATAGGGAACCATGAGTGTTTAGGAGAAGAACCCCACTATGTGGCCAAGCTGTATGTGTCATAGCAGGGTGCAATGGACTGAAACTAAAAAGAAGTAAATTGTAATTTGTGTTAGGTAACGTGACTAAGGAATCAATAAGGAGCTGCAATAATTTGCCAAAGGATTTACAGGCATCCAAGAGAAGATGAAGCATGTACAAGTACATCATGCCAAGGAGAATCCTTCATTTTTGCAAATGGCTGGACAGTGGCGTTCAGGAGTATTTAGCCAGCTCTATTATTTGTTTCTTGTTGGTGGCCTCTGCCACCTGATATTGAGAAAACCAAGGCAAGGTTATATTTTGTTGCTGATTTTGTATTTTCTTCTTTCCCGTTAGCTTCTGAGCCACAAGGCCTAAGGCACTTTGGGGTATCTGGTGTCAGCTGGAGAACTCTTCAGATAACTGTTGCTGCAAAGTGCAGAAAATCTGGGCCCTTTTCTATACTCTCAGTCCCACCTAAGCTCTTACTAATTTCTTCAAAGCGAACTTAGGCCACAACTCTAAACAGCTATGCACAGCACAGTTGACAGGTTAATACCATGAAGGCTATCAGATCATCTTATATAGAATAATACCCGTAATTCACAAGACGTCCACATTGCTATATACTTTACCCAGTGCAACATGACTGATCAAACCTTATCATCTATAGCCCAAAGACCAGTAGAAAATGACGATAACAAGCAGCAATAACAAAAGCCTACCTTCCTGGAAAAGTGTTGCACTTTTTTCACACTAAGCAGCATATGGTGCACAAAATCTACCTGGCTCTGCTTATTTGGTCAGATCTTCTGATCAGAGACCTACAGAACCAACTCCTACCTCTTAGAGAAGGATATTGATTAACTCGTTACAGAAGCATCCCACCTTCTAAAATCATGACAATCTAGAACAGTTCAAACCTCCTCACCAATGATTACAGGAGTTTTAATCACTTCCATTTTGAAATTCAAATTGGACATAACACCTGAGCACCTATAATTATCTTTATGGAAGTGAAGATTTTCATTATGTTAGGGCACTTTACATATATCAGGCAGAGCAATTACAAGATTCAGGGACCAAAAACTGAAAATGTACAGACTCTGATTCAAAATAACATTCACAATTCCAGTGATGAAGACAATTAACTACAGGAACACAGGAATGTGATGGATTCAACTCTGCTGTAAGTGAAGACTGGATGACTTTCCCAAGGGTCTGTTGTAGCTCACACATAAGACAGGAGCAAAATAGGAGTTATTAAATGACATTTTTCACTTTGTGTTATACACGATGTCCCAATAATTGCAATGATTCCTCCTGCCTTTACTGTTAACAAAATTTGCAATTGTTATCATAAGCAGTCCACGTGTAGATGCTTCATCATAGAATAAACTTCAAAGGAGGAAGTGATATTGTTAAACTCTAGAGCTCAGCTGAAAACATCAGTGCATGGCATACAGCTAGTTTTAAGATTAAGTTGTAAAATTGGTATGTAAATATCATACTATCATTCATGATTTAAAAAGCAGCCAGTAGGACAGGAACCAAAATAACAAAAGGTATGAGCTGTAATTGTATCACTAGTCATCCTTTATATCTCTAATAAAGTACTGGTGTTTAGTTTCTGCTGGGAGGAGGAAAAGCTGATACTGCTCTGGTTGATGTTTCAGTACAAAGGAAGCAGAGAATCCTCATCTGCAGATAAAAGAGACATAAGCTCTAATGAAGACATGCCTAAAAAAAAAGAACCCCCTCCCAGTCTAATAGCCTGAAGGCATCTTAACTAAAATGTCTGAGAATGAAAACCGATCTGTTTAATTAATGCTGAGCTCTAATCGTTAACAGCAATTACATAACAAAATCTATCTCAAGACAGAGATTCATGCACTAGGAAATTAGATACAGTAGACAAAACAATAATTAAAGAGCTGAACATATTTGCTTCTGGAACAGCATCTAGTACATTTACGCTTGTGTAAATGCAGGATTGTATCCTTCAGCTGTGGCATGGACGAACCATCTGGGCTGGTGATCTATGTGATGTCAGACTTCCAACATGATCTCTGATGTCCACTGCTATGGTTTGCTTCTATGCCCATGATGCAGCTAGAAGCTGCTATTTCCCATGCTTTTCTTGTAATTGGTTTGACTTAGCTGGTCACTGAGTCAGTATTTTGTGAGTAGCATGAGCCATAGCATAAGGAGCAGCTGCTCATAGTCCTTTCTGAAGCAGCAGTAAGGAGGCATCAAATGAAGTCAGGAAGTACCAAGTTCAGAATACATGAAGGGAGATACGTACTTCAAATATTGCGGAAGGCTACAGATAACTACAATATACAGAGATTCCAAACGTAATGGAATATCAACATCATGGATGCAAAAGGAAATATAATACTTCTGAGTTGGAAGTTGGAGCTGCAAATGCCAAAAAACAGCATGAAGACTGAGAAAGTAGGGAATGATTGCCTTGTTCCTGAGGTCTTACCCATTCCTGTTGCCTGATGCTGGCTATGGCTGCACACAAGACACAGAGTTCTTTCAAGGCCATCCTTTTACTTAGAGATTTTGAGATTGGGCCTGTTTTTTCCTTTTTCCTCTATTTTTTTTTTTCCACACCCTATTAGGGTTCACTATAATGCTTTCAAACAGCAGAGTAACATGGTTACTTAGCAGATTTATTTAATTTCATGGCAAATGGCAAACACTGGGGCCATTTGCCTCATCAGTGGCACACTTCCATCTTAATTACACCTTCAGCCCTTTGCCTTCCACTGGTGCAAAGCTGAGACGCTCTTCAGATGGAAAAGGCGATGCCTGCCTCGACAGCTGCAGCGAGCTCCACTCTCCTGGCAGGGCTGGAACTGCCGACTGCCTGCAGCTAAAAAGATCACATCTCTGTCTTGCACCATAACAGATTATGCATGATGACTAGGCTCCTGCAATCTTGGCTCCCTGAGCTCTTCTTAAAAGAGCATTCCTATCTGTTGGTACAGCAATCTTCACTTCCAAATATCTGCAGTGCTCCCTTGCTCTCCCCTTTGCTCCCAGCACCTTTGTTCCCAGATGCCGTTCTCCCCCCTTTAAGTCCAAGTCTAACAGAAAAGACTGAGCCACCCAAAAGCAAACAAACCAAATGGATCATTTTCTTATCTGACTTGGATCTCTGCAATGTGCAAAGCTTACACCTCCTGCTGCCTGGTGCTCCCCAGGCATCAAACTTCAGCAGTGTCTCCGAGAGATATAATATTTGATGTTATCAAGAAACTGCTGAGCTGCTGTGGCTGATACACTACCCACAAAGCAGTCGCTTCCACCCAGCCTAACGCACCACCCTGGATTAGTTCACTCACTCCCTTTACAGCTCTTAAAGACGCTTGCTCAATTTAGGTCATTTGGCCAGAATTGTTTGTCTCAGCTCATTATGCAAGGCAGAAGCCCTTCCTCTCCCTCCCTCTCTGGTTATATTTTCTCAGCCTCCCTCCTTCCCCCCCAAAAAATCAGAGCAATATTTTGCTCAGTCCATCTTTTCCCTTCTGTCTCCTGCTCCCCTTTCGCAGCACAAAAGCTTTCCTTTGTCAGATTTGTTGGCCTGTGACTGACAAGCAATTACAATAAGTAATTTCATTTCAGTGGAAGATAATAAAACGTGATACCATAACTACCCACAGAGCCTCCAAAGTATTCATGTTCACTCTAATAACCTGGTGAGATGCTGTTAATCTTGACAGAGGCTGCCCAGCAGGTGCTGGGGAGCTGAATCTTCATATTCTTTCACTGTTTGCTGATCCTTCCACAGGGAAAGCTCCAAGCTGTTAAAATGCAATGGCCCTGCTCTATTTTTTAATTACATTTAGTTTATTAGAGGCACAATCAGATGCAGAACTAATCCTGGAGCCTGCCCACCTTACCAAAGAGGGAAAGGGAGGTCTGACTCATTTAGGCTATTGCAATCTCAGATGCGTGGAGCGGTTTCCCTCTGGGAGACAGAGGCGGTGAAGGGGAATGTGCGGCGGAGGGGGAACTCTATTGCTTTCAAAAGCAGATGATTTTTACCGATACTTCCCTCGCCTGCCCAGGGACCCCTTTGATGCAAGTTGCCTTTGTTTTCAGATATTCCTCCTAAAGCCAAGATGTGCCAAGGAAAGATCGGTGCTGATTTGCCATTTAAAATTCAGTCTGTCTGTCCCCTCAGGACCAAAGTGGAAATGAGCTGTGCAGGGATGAGGGGACAGATGCACTTGGTGCCAAAGAATTACAGGCCTCCCCCTTAGAAAAACTGCATTTACCAACACTGCAGAAAGAATATTAACTTTACTTGAGATGCCACCCCTGGGTGCACATCAGGACAAGAGGAGGAGTAGGGAGAAAGTCTACAGTAGAAAGCAGAATTTGCACCAGAAGTATATTAGTGTCCCAACGGTAAAATGGTGATGCTCGTACCTCTTTGAAAGCCTGGGTATTTCTCAGGACATACATCACTTTAGTGCACAAGCCACCTGTGGTCTTGTGCTCCTGAGCAAGTAGAATCCCACCCTGCTGCCAGAGCAAAGACAAAACCATCCCCTCAGCATCCTGCCAGCACTGCAGAGGGGATGATTAAACACACACGACTTGCTGAGTCCAGAGAGGAGCTCATAACTGGGGCACAGAAATCTGAACTGTGGCCTTCACAGAGATGACCCTGACCTCCCTGAACTGTGCAGCGAGGGCAGCAGGGAGAGAGGGAGCAGGGTTCAGTCAGACAGGTTTCCACACCATCAATGGTACTTTTTTCGAAAACCCTATTTTCAAAATTTTTGTAACCACAAACACACCATAATGAGGTGAAAGGGCAGAGATCTGTCTTGGAGAGGGCTGATTCAGGGACTAAACTGTGAGGATGCTCCTTTTAAAGAGGGAAAGCCAGAGAGGCTGCTCCCAGCCAAGGGCAAAAGAGCTAAAAGGCTGCTACTAGAACTTCCATGTCTGCTTTGGAAGCAAGAGTCTAGCTACAAGATAAACTGGAGGGCCAGCATGTTCCTCTTTAAAATCCACCTGGCTGCTGTTTGATAGTGTCTTGTTCTTGTTAAATCCACAACTGTAATTAAATTGTTTTCCAAGTTCTTGAGAAGTAACTGAAATGCTCTAAAGGAAATGACAACAACAACTGTGATATGGCTGTCTCCATCTTCCAAAGATAACATGCAGATCTCTATCCACCAGCAGGTGGGTCCCAGGCTAAAATCTATGATATTAGCTCTTTAGAAAGGAAGCTATACATGGCCTGGATCTCACTCCTTCCCAAACCAAGAGATGGGAAAGGCATGAGCATCATTTTAGTCTTCTATTCTTCAACCAATATACATCCAGACCCTACTGAATTTCAAGGGAACTTGGTATTCGTGGTGGAGAATGGTTCTCTGAAACACACCGCATAGATGTCTCAGAGAGTTAATTCCTCTGCCCTCCTGGCATTTCTTTACAGCTAAATGAAGCTTTAGAAGAGAGGAGTAATATATGTGTTGAAGATAGCTGAGCTGTGTTTTTCTCCAAACATTGTTCAAAGCAAAACTACAAGATGTTCCTGGTATTGTCTGGAAATCTACTTATGTTACATCCTTAAACATATTTCCCTTTATTCCAGAGGGCCTTCCTGAGTTTGCATAGTGAAAATGGGAAAAAATGAAATTCTGTATTTCTTTAATATTGAGACCATGGGAAATAAATAACCTTGGGCTTTCTCTCCTCCAAGAAGAGAGTTGATGTAAGAGCAAGCTAAATGCAGCTGACTTACCTGGGTTCAGAAGTATGGTCCAAACCAGTAAGAGAGCTTCTTGAATAAAATAAAAAGGTCAAGAGTATAAAGATGTGATCTCGACGGGGAAGAGAGCCAAGAAAACAGTTCGCTATTTAAATAGCTGATTAAACAAAATATAATTAGGGCTAACTTGGCCCCTTTCCCAGAGTTCATAAACTCACACAAGGAATCTCCTCTGGGGGCAGTACAGCCTGATGCCTGCCTTATTTAAATCAGGCCATTTAAAAAGCTGACCTTTTTTAGTGTCAGCTTCTGCTTGTTCATACACCCACATCTCTTTCTGAAGCTAACTTTTTATATTGCTGCCTGCCTGCTTGCATCGTGTCTTCCCCACCTTTAGACATAGCAGGAGCCAAATTATATAAACCAGAACTACAACAGAATGAGAAGCTGCAGGAAACCCTTTGCTGAATTTTTATTTCCCAGGTCCCATTTGCTGAGTAACAGCCTGCCTCACATGGCCGTGAAGGGCTGGGCAAGCCCAGCTCCCTGTAGTTTGAAAATCTCAATCTGTAAAAGACAAAGCTGTGTTTTGAGGGAAGTATTGCACAGAGTTAACCCAGGTAGGTATTTGCCCTGTTCTCATCAAGCTCTCATATACACTAAAGCCTCATTTTGCACAACTTCAGAAGCCTGTTGTGCTTTCTGCTGGACTGGTACCAGTACTCCACTGCCCTGCTAAGCCTGAGGAACAGATTTTTAGCAGCAAATTAAATCACTTGGGCACAAGCCCACCCTAACCTGTTTCACAGCTTCCAGACAGGTGGCTTATATTATATTAGCCCATTGCTCAGGTAGAGTTGGCTTTCCATGTCAATACTGACCATATGGACGTGTGCTCCATATGGTATGGAGCACAAGGAATCCCTTCTTTAAAAAGAAAAATTCACATCAGAAAAGAACCTGCAGACTCATAACCATGAACACCGAGAGAAAGAGTAGGGGAAGAGTGGGATGGAGAGGCTGTAACTGCATTTCTCTCTAAAAAAACCCACTAAGGTCTGATTCAAAATACTTGAAGTCAACAAGAGCCTTTGCATTGCCTACAGGAGGCTTTGGATCAGAATTTGATTGGGGAAGAAGGGGGAGAATTGCAGCTATCAAGAGCTTTCATGGAGGTGAAACAATGACTCGAGCACAAGAGCTAGAGTTAATGAAAGGACAAATTACAATGCACTGCTCAGAAAGACATGTATGCTTATCCTGCACAATGTGTTGTGCAGGAGGCACCTCCCTCCCAGGTTGTTTGGATGCTTTTGCTTTATTCTGATTCCTGTCAAAGTTTATTTACAGGAGAATAATATAAATTCAGAAAGTGACCTCCCAGCTATACACGTGGAAAATATGTCCATCCAGTAAGTCCAAAAGCTAGCCAGACATCACCTCCCAGTTATTTACAATGCTCCAAATATTGATTAAAATATATATAATTATACTGATTTTAGTCTGAATTGATACTCCACATATTCTGCACACATGGCTGTTTTTACACTCTTCAGAGGAACACCAATGTCAAATACTTTCAGAGGAACACCAATGTCAAACAGTTTCAGAGGAACAGAGTGAGCACAGTCCTAAACAAACAGACCAATTCCAAGAGTGTCGAATGAGTTGATGGAGAGGAGTTTGTGGCTTTTGTATCAGAGACCCTGGGAAATGTCTCAGGAGTCTTTATTATCCCCATTACAGTAGGCAGCACAGATGGATCTGTGAGATTGAAGGCCATGAACAAAATGCACATAAATATTGTGGAGCTGCCCAAGGCCAAGGAACAACTCACAGCAGCCTTACCAGGCCTGCTGGATTTACCATTTGTTTCTCCATCCCTCCTGTATGAAATTCCTTTAAATTGTATCTGTTGCATGTCAGGACCAGAATGCCCACATGAAAACTGACCCTCCTGGCTGGTAGTTTCGCATTCACTTAAGTCTTTCTTTCAGAGAATTACAGCCCCAAACTGGAAAGACCAGAAAAAAGCTACTTGGAGAATTCAGCCCATTAGTTTAAAGGTAAAGAGTAAGATGAATGGAAACTCCATTTCAGTGGCTAGCTGGGGAAACCTAGGGGTGCCTTAGGTCCTGTGAGCAGGCAATGTCATTTGCCAAAACTATTTGCAACTCTATCCTTCTGCAATAAAAAGGTGGACTTCCCCCTTCAACACCAAGAGCATGGAGAATAGCATGACTGCCTCTCAGCTACAGCTTTTTAGCTGCCTGCCCTGCTTCTCACCTTACAAAGCTCTCTTCTGCTAACGACCCAGGAAAGCCTGCCCTTGCGCACTGCATAGCCCAAGTGCTGGTCTCCTCATAAGTCAGTCACAGCACCCAAGGCTGCTGGATGGAGATTATGTGATTCAGAAGGAAATTGTGCTCAGAAAAATAGGTGGACTCACCCCTGCCTGAGGGCATGGAAGGCACATCCTCGTGTCTGAGTAGCTCAACACACCATGCTGTGATATAAATCTGCTTGCTCACTACCACCAAAGATCAGAGACTCCAGACATGAACACCTGGCAGAAAAGGAATTAAGTAGTGCATAAAGCTAATTGATCAACTACTTAGAAGGCTTAAACTCTTTTAAGGGATAAAAACATACGTACTTTTATAGACATCAAGATGCTGGTACTGTATCATGTCTGCAACACTCCAAGTCTGCATCTGCATGGGCCCAGAGATACATTTTTGCTGCGCTGATGCCTGGCACAATCAGGAGGTTTGGCCAAGTCATGCTGAAGGCTTTGATTTTTTCCATCCTGCTGCATTAGAGAGCTCATGGGTTAAGAGGAAATCCTCCAGTCGTCCAAACACAAAAAAACCACAGACCACAGCAACGTAAAAAAAAATGAAACAACAAACACCCACCTTGTCCCATGCTTTAGCCACCAGCCAGCCTGTTTTCTAACATATGAAGTGATTCTTTTGAATTACCAGCTGTGCCAGATATGAATTAATGACCACAAGGCTTTTTTTCTGCTAATTCCCATAGTCATTTAGACTCTCCTTCCCCTTTCTTCCACTTGGTTATTCTAGCATGTTTCTCAAATGCATCATATTAATAACATTTTCTCTATGATTGACCTCTCCTATGTTCCTACCAAAGTTTTTTGCTGTTGTCTCTCCCCTGTTATGCTTTATGAGGGAAGGATTTTCTTGAAAACATTATCCAGAGTTAATAACCTAGAGACCCAAATGTTCTTAAGAACACTTACCTCCTCCAGGGCTGCAGGAGACTGCGATTTCACTGAGGGACAGGGGCTATCCTGAACATGAACAGACCCAAGTAGTTCATTCAGGACCATCCCGATTTTCCCAAATTTCCATGGACCCCTTCTCCAACAACTTTCATTTGTCCTGGTACCCTGTGGCACTGGGAGGAGGGAAGCTGGTATCAGAATCATGAAAGAATCAAACGGTATTACCTGCCTCCAGTTCAAGCTAAATCTTTGCCAGGCTCCTGCTCTCACTGAAAGGCAGTTACAGCTCCGCAATTTGCCCATCTCGGGGAGGACTGGCAAGTTACAAACCTGCTCAAAATATCTGACACCAGTCTGAGCCAGTTTTCACTGTCTGACACAGAAAGAAATAAAGACACATTGCTTCCATCTTCCCTCCTTGAGATGGAGATAACCCCATCTCCATTTCTCTCCGCGCCCCGAGAAACAACCACATTTCCAAACCCAGGCAATGACAGACTGCAAAATGTAGATTCAGCACATTTTGCAAAATATCTCAACTTACACATCAGCATAATGGTATTCCTTCTCTCAGGAAAAGATTCTGATAGCCCAGATCAATCTATTCACAAAGGTGGAGAGAATTTCCTTTTAGCCCTTTAACAAAATTATCTCGGTCATCAGAAGATCGGCAGTAGAAATTGGCTTGGCTTGTGCCTAGCAAATTTGCAGAGTCTGCTTTTTTTTGCATGTGTGGTTTGCTTTAAACCTCCCTTATATAACACTTATTTATCACAGCCACACAGGCTAATTCATGTATATGTATTTAGTATAAAAGCACTTGAATTAATGTTCCCAGCTTGTTTACTTTGAAGGACTGAATGCCCCCTCAGGAAGACATATTGATCTTAAAAGAGGCCGTTCTCTGATGAACACTGGTTCCTGCAATATTTATGCCATTTGAAGCCTTTTCTCTACTCTTGATCTTTTGAAAAGAGATCCCGAAGGAGGGTGACAAATCTCGGAAAGTGGAGGAGGGAGAAGTAGTACAAGAGGGGTCCCTTTGCTCCAAGTGCAACGCCAAAATGTAAACAGGAAGGTGATCAAGGACTGCGGTCGTTTCTAAATTAAGCATTTAAAATGCATATTAATGAATATGAGAGGAAAAAAGTCATTGAGCCAATTTTGCAGAGAATGCTAGGATGGAAAAAAAAAAGATCTGCAGCTTTTCTCAGTTTTGCACCTCAATTCCGCTGATTTAGGCCATATCAACTGTGATTTTGAGGCCAGCCAAAAGAACTGATATCAGTGGAAACATCAGAAAGTAACCCCTTCACGGTCTGGCACTTGCCATCTTTCTAATTACTCCACATGGCCATATTTATTATTAAAAATAAAATATTAAATACTTTTCTGGCTTCTTCTTCAGAATGGAGTTTGCACTCCATATGGGCTGAGAGAATGAGGAGTGCACACTTGCTATCCATGTGATGTTCTCCCTCCTTCTCCATCCCAAAGGGAAATCTCCGTTCCTTGGTTGGGTTTTGTTTTCATGGCATGGTGAGGAACATAAAAGGCAAAACACGAGCAGAAGAATCTTAGGGCTAGATCCAGTGCTCCAAAGTCTGAGTTGAAATATATCACTGACCCACTATTTTGTCCATACTCCTTTATTCTCTCTAGCATTCTGCTTCCTCACCATAAACTGGGGTAATTTCTCCTCCTTTCTATCTCAGGGCTAGTTGCAAATCACCGGGTGCAGGACCAGTCTTTCAGTACCTGTTTAGAGCATGCCTAGTGGGATCCTCATTCTCACTTGAAGCTGTTTTACTGCACTACGGAGGATGGACAACACACATGCAGATCTTGCCCAAACTCCACCAAGCAGCTATTCTTCCTATCCCTACCGATCCCTCAATGGCCAGGAAACATCCAGTGTCTTGTGGGTCGGTTTCCTATAGCAGGAGAAAGCGGTGCTCTCAACTGCGGCTATATCCCAAATTCACTTCACGCTGTGGCTATAAACAAGCCATAGAGCAGTGATGGCTGGGAACAGCAGGCAGGACCACTGCTTCCCTCTAGAGACACCACCACTGTCAGCCCACGTGGACAAGGAGCAAAGGCCAAGGCAGAGAGCAAACAGTTTTGCTGCTGAGGTGGTCTCCACTACCTAGGGGACCTGCCTCCACGCTTTTAACTTGTTTTATCGCATGCCATATACAATCATAGGGCTAACCCACCTCATATATACAAGTTATCTATGGATACACATACGTATTTATATATGCTGAGATAGGACAGGTGGGCAACGTATGCTGCACTGTTAACAGTCACTTCCCTTCACATTCTGTTCCCACTTGGGAAGTGGGAGTACAGGTAATGAGTAGAAAAACATCTGTTTCTCCCATTTCTGGAGCATGTGCTATGATATCCTGCAAAACAGGTAATAAGCAGAGTCATTTGCACTGCTCTGTTGAATGGATGAGGTCTGTGAAGCTGCCAGCTTTGACCTGTGTCTCCCCCCTCCCCTTCCCTTTATTGAGAATTTATTTTGTCAGGAAAATCCATGCTAATGTCAGAAACCAAGGCTGAGCCCTGGCTGGGAAAAGAGGAGGCGAGGGGCCAGGGTGACATTGTAAAAGATGCAGTTTTCAATCAAAGGGCTTTGTTGTACCTGACTAAAAAGATGGAAGATTTGACCAAAACAAATTATTCATAGGTGTAATGTGATGGAAAAAGCAAATAAAAAATATTTTAAAAGCATTAGCTTCAAAACAAGTCTGAAAAGTTTGATTCCTCAAAAGCGACTTGCACCTGACTCTTCCTTGCAGGAAGGGAGGACACAGATGGGATTTCCAAAGAGGACAATAAGGGGATGATAGACGTTTAGAAGATCAAGAGCAGGATAAAGAAGTTAATGATGACACATATGCTCTTGTCTGTACCTTTTCCACACAATACCAAGGAGATGTGTCTGCCTGCTGTATTCAGATGAGCTACCGGAAGAAAATTTCTCCCCATAGACTTACCCAGTGCAACTGATTGCCCCAAGTTATTTTGGTTGCCAAGAGCAAAAATTTTTTAAGAAGTTGTTACAAAACTGATTAGTCATTTCTCTGGGTGAATGGAACCTGTATGCAGTCATAGCCTGTGTGCAATATATATCCTCAGCTACAAACCTCCTGGTGAGTCTTATTAAGAAAATCCCTCTAATTAGGCAACCAGAGTTGACAGTTGTCTCAGGTGTCCTGCACCGACCTGAAGCTCTACATTTCCACCGTTCCCCTCACCATCACCCCCACCAAGATGGGGCTGTAATGCATGCATCCAAGTCCTGTACCTGAAAGGTCCCTCTCAGCTGGGCAAAACAGTCCAGATCTCTGTGGCTCCAGATCAAGGGTGAATAAGAAAGACCAGAAGCTACAGAGGCAAAGCCTGACGCCTGTCAGTCAGCACTGGCACTCTCCCTGATTTCGGCAGAGCTGGGATTTCTGCATTCACTTTTTTCCGATGTCAAGATGAGGGGGAAGGTTGAGATGTGCTGTCAAGATTTCTACCTGAAAAATTAAAATAACTAATTTCAGGTTAGCTTTTTGTTTAGTTACTTGTTGCAACTCATCACCAAAGGGCCTCTTTCAGCTGTATAAAGCACTTCCTTGGCTTAGTCATGTGCAAGATGGAAGTCGGAGCACTTCTCTCATCAAAATATTTGTTTTAAAGGGAGATCAGAAAACTGAATCACAGCAGAGGCTCAATATGAGAGGTGGGAAAAGTAGTGTTTACCAAGTAGTTCAGCACTGGAGAGATAAACGGACATTTGAGTTCATTTCACTACATAATGTTATTAGTTATATGAAATTAGACTGTCAAATACAGCTCTATAAAATGCAAGGGGAATGCAAGAGGGCAAGGAGGAGAACGAACACACAGGGGACAAATCACTGTCACTCACAAAGGAGTGCCTGGCAGACTAAGAATTAAGTTCAATCCTCAGGGCAAGCCATCCCCAGCTGTTATAAATACATTTTAATGCCCCTGTCAATGTGTGGAAAGACAGAGCCAGCCTTCCCCAACACAGTGTGTCAAGTGTTTTCTGTCATTCAGAGAGCTCGAAAGAGCCACATTTAGATTGCAGTTTTGTCACTTGTCCCTCTAGCAGTGCTAAGGCAGCCTCTCTATCGGTCGCACGGAGCAGGCAGCGATTTTGGAGTAAAGCCAGCACAGGCTGCTGCCTGCTCCGGCTCTCGGGAAGCAGCGATAGCTGGACAGTGTGGTTGCTGCCTGCTGCTGGTTGCTGCCTGCTGCTACCATGCTCCACCTTGCATTGCTAATGCCAACGGGGAGTTTGTTGGAGTCCTTCAATCCCCCTCTGGGCTGTATTGCAAAATCCTCATTTAACAGGCTGCTTGGCTTTTCCTCGGGGGACTGACGTGGCAGCAGGTCTCCGGCCACGCTTGGGTGGTAGGGGAGAGCGAGCCCCTCCGGCTGACAGCCAGCCTGCAGGAGCCTTCGCTCAAGCTCACACCGGGAGCTGCTGCTTCCTGGTAGAGCCATTCCCAGAGGGGTGAGGTGAGGTCAAACCTCAAGCCCTGAGGAAAAAGCAACTATGTCCCCAGTCCCCAGAGTATGGCGTTACCTCCCTTTTCCCATTAGTCCAGGTCCTTCTGCCTTCCCCAAGCTGCAGCTTGGCTACAAACAACTTTGGGGTGACTGTGAGCTAGATTGGAGCCAGTTTTCTTTGCTACTGCCTTATTTTTCATTTCTGAAGAGCCCTGCAGCACTTTCTTCAGAAACAAATGCCAGGAGGAGACTTTTCCCCTTGCTGTCAGACAGCTGTGCAGTGTTACAGCTGCCAGCCTGAAACCCCATCTTTAGCAAAATCAGAGCCAGTGTTGGGGCTCCTGCCGGGCTCCAAAATGGAGATTGGCTCTGCTTGAGATGAGCAGCTCTCAGATACGGTCCCATCAACCCAAGAGGAGTGAAATCACATCCCACTTTGTAAATACACTTTTGGATTTCTGCTGCCTTTCACTTCCCTCTGAAACACCAGTTTGGCCCCAGCTAGGCCGTGACCTCTGAGCAGGTAGGAACTACGCAGTGTTTAGCACACAGGAGACCAAGCACAGGGACAAAACGGGATGTAGCCATGAACAGGCAATCCAAATGGCAGACTCTGGAAGAGGAGCTCATTTCAAAGAGAGAGCATTTCCATGAGATGAATGGGCTATTGCAAGGTAGCCCGCAGCCAGCTGCCCATCCAAGGCAGGCTTACAGGGTGAGACAAGCTTCACACTTTCCCTTTGGGCTCGAGTAATTATTTTGTTCTCTTCCTGGCATCAGGCCTGTGGATGACACGGCACGCAGCTCCCTGTCCCCCTCCAGTTATACCAGTACAACAGCTTGCAAGGCTTTGCTCTAACCAGAACACTGAAACAAAACAAACAAGCCTTTGAAAGTCACTGAAACCCTTATCACTGCACTGTTATGACTGGAGAGAGTGGCCCCACAATTACTTGGATGACAACAAGTGGGAGGTAGCAAACATTACTTTCGCTGCCAGAGAAAGGCAGCAGTCAGCACGAGGCACAGATTCAGAGCCACCGCCTTGGCAGGCAGATGTTGCCGAGGTCCCACTAAGTCACTGCTGAAGATGATAAAAATGAGCTTGCTGCTCTTGCATTGCTACTTCTGTTGCTCTGCTGACGTGAATATCTGACCTGACTGGGGTCTTGACTGGTACAAACTGGCATCACCTGCTTGAAGCCAACAAAAAAGATGGACAACTGCACCAGCTATTGACCTGATCCACAGCAATGCCCAGGGCTGCAGGACAGAAGCATCCTTTTGAAACAGAAAGGCTTTGTTTGTATGATTTGTTTCATTCTCATTTTATTTCTAAATGGCTCTTGTTTGCCTGCAATCGCCTCAGCAATAGTTCATGTACAGTAACATGCCAACCTACCGCAAAATGTCTCGAGAAGAGATATTTCACTCAGCTCAGCAGCCCTTAAAGGGAAGCATCTGCTGTCAGAGGTGTGTGCTCATCACCCATTGATGCATGGGCCTGTCTGAGAGCAGACTTTGGTTCAGTGCGTACCCCCTGCGAGAGGGAGATTTTATCAGCATTACTGTTGCGGCAGTTCTTTAAAAACCAATGCGGGATCTCCTATTTCTGGAAGCACATGCATGCAATTTACAACCTTACAGCCAGCAGCACTGCAACACAGATTACTTAATCCATCATTCCCCAGGAGGGGAAGGCAGTTGCTAAGGCATGGGGATGTTTCAGTTGGGTGAGACCTGGTCATTATCTATAGAAGTAACAGCTTCAGAGAACACACTCTGCTTTCTAAACTTCAGCTGGAAGTAAAATTGCATCCCCAAAACTGAAGCTCCCACCCTGTCCCACCCTTAGCAGTACATGGCCAAAGACTTCCATCAGAAACACCACACCAGTAATTCTGCTTATAAATGTTCATGAGACATGCAGAGATAAGTAGCAAGTCTCAACAGTTGGCCTTATCCTCCCGAGATTAGGGACACAGCACTGGGACCAAATTATTGTGCTACAAAAGAGAGACTCTCCTGTCCTCTACCATGTGCCATTTTACTGTCCTTATAATCAACTTTTTTTTTCTAGTAGATATAAAAAAGCCACCACTGATGATGGCATAACAGCATAAATAATTTCAAATTGATTCTCCATTTGCTATGATTATTAACCAGCAGCACAATGAGAGGAAGAAAACGGTTTTCTAGGCATATATTCTCTCTCTGAGAGACCTGGCCATGGGGCTGTATTAGGTCTTTCTCAAGAACCCACTGATCTGATCAGGGATGGTTGATAACTAGATTGAAAAGAGAGTACTCTTTATGGGCGAGGCTCGGGGATGCTTATACTTGATTTCACTGAGTCCAGGTCTTCTGTCTAAGCTAAACTTGAGATGGTGCCATTTCTAGATTATCAACTCAACTCTAAGCTCCATGCGAAGAATACCAGATACAAAATTAACATCAGGTTATGCAAAGTTATTGTTTTCCAGCCTCTGCACCCTGCGTTGATTTTATTCTCCAACTCCCAATCCACAGACACTCAATTTTCTCCAGGAGTTTCTATGGGGGCCTGCATGCAGAGGGTGCTGGGAGCAGAAACACAGCTCTTCAAATGACCATCAGTACAAAATGTTATGTATGTTCTTGCTCAGCACTTCAAAAATCCTGCCCTTTCTTTCTGAGAGCTGGTTGCCCAGGGCTCCCACAACCTCCTTCATCACATGCAAAGTGTCACCATCTTCATGACATCCAGCGCTCTGATTTTCTAATATATTACTTATCTCTTTCATATACAGATGAAGAAAATTATCACACACCTCTCCCAGGGCTTGTAACCACAAGGTGGAGGCTTGTGCTAACATACTCCCAACCCCAGGACCCGATCCAAAGAGGCTATGTGAACTCTGCAAAGCAATATGAGGGGGGAATTAAAAACGCTTCATTGCATTTGCAGCTCAGCAGATTGCATGAGAGATATGTAGGGTTAATTAGGTTACAGGTCCTTAGAGATGTGTCATCAATGGTGGTTCTCCACCTCCCCCAAAAATATTATCAAAATCTCGATATTATCAAAATCTTCACTGAAGTAATTTGGTATGAGTGAAAGCACGTTCATTTACATTAGATCCTCAGCAGTTCCCACAGAGGGGGGGAAGGTGATTTTTCTCTTGGACACAGGATCACTTGCTCTACCACATTTTCTTCCTTAAAAAAGTTCACTGGGCCAGTGGAGATGAGGAACTCCAGGTTTCAGTGTGGAAATGTAGGAGTAAGGGGAGAAAGGGAGAGAAATGATGACTAGCCTGACTCTGTCCTTATCTTTCAGCATATCAACGCAGAGCTTAATGGAGTCATAATGAACATGTTCTTGGGTACATGTGCTTTTCCAGCAGGCTTTGCAGCTCTTGTATAAGACAGACAGCTCCAACTCCTGGGATATAGCTCAATCCCTGGGCCAAGAATCCCCTGTGAAAGCATTTGGTGACTGTGTGGGAGTGGGGGGAAGGAGAATGTCTTGTTTTGCTTGTTTTGAGACGTCAGCCCTTTGGAGATGGTTAACACAACGTTGCGAACAACCAGCTTGCAGGCTTTGAGGCTTAGATAGACCATAACCCACTGATTCATTTCAATGGAGGCTAATGTTTGTCCCTGGATTTCCCACTCTTGAGGGCACCGTTAGGCAGCCAAATCACTGTCCTTGCCCAGAAGCACGTCAGTGTTCCTGGGGAGCTGGCGCTCCTGCTCCCAAGGAAGTGCCTCCTTTGGTCTGTGCTCAGACTGGGGCTCCTGGTGGGGTTTCCCATATGAAATCAGAAAAAAGGGAGCTGGGTTTCCAAACTGGAAGCCTCTGGGGCTTTGGGTTTTTATCACTTATGCTGCAACACTGAAAGTCACTTGGCTTCTGAATCTGGGGACTGATGCACAAGACTTACAATAAAAACACAGGGTTTGGTAAGAATTGTTGACTGAAATTACAATAATAATTCAAAGGTGTAGGGCATATAACAGTGAAAAGCAAAATAATTTAAGAAAATACATTACAAGAGTTAATACTCCAAATTAATAATAAACTCTTGAAAATAAAGCAGAATATGGTCAAAAAATACTTGCTGCAAGTACTTGAAATAATGACAAGATAAAACTGCAGCTATTTTTATTAGAAAATATTATTGAGTTCTTAGGAGGACAGTGTCTAGCAGCTTCAGCTAGGGCAGGACTCAGTTACAAAGGAATGCACATTACACCTCAGGGTACATAAATTCCCACTCCAGTCAATATCTCTGAATATAGGGCCTAAACAGCTTTGCCAAGGAAAGCCTGTTGTTCAGTCCTGCAGAGGATCCGCTGACCAGGGCTGTACACTTTCTGTCATGCAAGTGTGACAATTTACATCAGCTCTGAAACTAAGCTCGTGACTCCTGAAGCATTGACTGGTACTGCCTTTCGATATCAACAGAGCTAGGCTGCAGTGTGTCAGACCAGGCTGGTAGTTAATGGATGAGCAAAGGCATAATGCTGGAGGACATTAAAACACAAATCATAAAAAAAAATTACTTTATAGCTTTACAATAAAAATGGGCATATAAAAGAGGTTCAGAAGAGATTGCTGCTTCGTTCTAAACCAAGTCTGGGAATTAGCTAGAATTTATCAGACAGCTTTTGGATCAGAGATGCAATAAATGCTGATGTAGTTGTTACTGCAGGTCTCTGATCTATTGTTCAGAATAGAAAATATGAACTTATCTACAGTTTATCTTTTCCCTTGTTTGTTTTTTTTTTTTTTCCATTGCTTTTCTCTTTGCTTCAAACAATTAAATGATGCTATAGATAGTGCCCTCTTGATAAAGGTACCCCACAACCGGAGTGGTGTTACTCTGAACTCTGCAAAAATAAGCCATTGCATTATATGCCACAGAGTGCTCATCAGTTCATGCCAACATGGGTCAGTGACATACTTGGGTCACAGGAATTGCCCTTAAACAGTCTTAACTATCTGGGGAAGGAGGGCAGGAGGTAAGAGGAAAGTGTGCAAATGTGCGAGAAAACAAATTTATCACTTTCCCGAGCAAGTAACTTATCATAGCTGTAACAGCTAATGATCTGCTTGCTGTTTTCTTATGCTGAAGTTCCATCTTTTGTGCCATAGGAATTTATCTCTTCCCATTCGCTAAGCAATATTTTAAAAATGTGAGCTCCTCTTTCTCATTTCAGAGCCAAAGCAGATGATAGAAAATAGAAGCTCCAGGGTGAGATTTTTCCACAAGTTCTCATCACTGTCATCTCTCTGCTCTTGGTAGCAAAGCGCCAACTGATCCCTGATCTATGTATGCATGGCTGCTTTTGGTGCCCATCAGTGCCTATAGGTCTGCGCAGACCAGCAAGTGCAGGATGAGGAAAGGAACGAGCATATCCAACTGCATAGCAAGGTGAAGAGCTATCTGGAAAGAACATTAATTTTGGCCAAGATGACTATTTCAGCTAATAGAGATCCCATAATGACTTTTAATGTTCACACGGGAAGAGTCACCCTTTAATTTCAAGGGCCTGTCCAAGATGCTTCTTGGCAGTAAAGCGCATGGGACTCGCTCCAGGTAGGAGCATCCCCTTGCCAGGACTCAGACTGAGATTTCAGGGAACTGAGGTCTGCTGAGACACCCAGACCTTCACTCATGAAGTCTGGCACACTGGGACAGACCACGGGTATGTATTAGCCCCTGTTAACCCTAGTCTTTCTCATAAAGCTCGCTGCCCCAGAAAAAGGTGACATTCCCACACATGCTGGCCCTAGGCATCTGTGCACAGCCACATTAGCCAGGGAGAGTGGAGGTGGGGAGGGAATAAAGCCATCCTGAGTCTGCCGCCAATCATCTCATATCCTGAAGCGTGAGGTTTAATTACCCGTGTCATTAGCTTAGCTTGCTTCAAAAGTAGCATTTAACAGACACCATAAAAGACTGTCATACAAGCTCATTATCTCCTGGCTAGATGGAAAAAGAAGAGGTTAATTTGGTAGAAATTAATAAACAAAGCAGAAAACAAAACACAATACAACTATGACCTAGAAGCAAGTGGGGAAAGCCAAATGAAGTCCTGTGTTGGAAAAGGTGTTTTTGGAACAAATATTTAAACACAGATAGTGAATTTCCTTTACCCCACTCATAAATAAGGCAAATTGCAAGAGTTTGGATAAACAAGGATCCATGAATATTCCTAATACAGATAAACACATCTCCAGCAAGAAACCTCTGTGGGTGTGTTCATCCCAGGCAGTGTGTTTTGTGATACCTTTAAATATGAAGAGAGCGGCTCCTTTACTCTCCTGACTTGCACAATCCATCAGTGCCTGCGCAGCCCCAGGTTCCCGCGGGCTTCTACCACAGCTCATTTCCCATGGCACCAGTTAGCACTTCATATGCACTGCCAAGAATGAAAAATGAAAAAATAAATTGGATTTGCCAGCGTTCCTCGTGCCAGACAAAAGGAACAGGAAAGAAGGGAAGGGAAAACCATTACTGACCTTCCTACATTGCCAGGACGCTTGCTGGGGAAGAAAGGAGCCAAGATGTCTCTTTTTATTTCCTGGGGAAGGAGGGAGTTAAGGGGGAGACTGAGAGCCAGTGCTGGTGCCAGGCACCCTGTGGACAGGGGCTCCCTGCTAACGCTGGGTGGGATTCACTTCTGTGCTGCCTTGCCAACGTTGCCGACGTTTCCTTCCTGCAGAGATAGAGCCAAACCACATGAGATGGAGTCCAATTAAATTACCAGGTGATTTCTGTGGCTTGCACAGATGATCTGGGGGATGGGAGTGAAACAGTCCCATGGAGTCCCCCAGACCTCAAACTGGTTGAGAGCCCCATGGCAGCACAGACCCAGCAGCCGTGATGCAGTGCTTGTGGTGAGAGCCTGAGCCCTGGGAGCCACGGAGGAGTGGGAAGGTTGGGGAACGTAAAGAGGGGCAGACTCTCAGCAGGGCAAACCCGCCTTGTTCCACTCTTTCCAAGGCCATTTGTGTCAGCTGACCACCTGTCTTGTAATCCACAGAATCACTTACAAATGCATCAAAGAATCCCCTTTGCTTTCTAAAGCTGCTTCATCCCACTCCATAAAGGCACATATCCATTTCCACTCCCTCTCCCTCTCCAACCTCACCTCATAAAGTGTTTATTAAATGCATCCCACGGTGCCAAATAAAAAAACCCCACCCCCATCTCTCCTCTGCTCCAAAGAGCAATTAAATCCCATTACCCTTCAGCTGGCTCGCTCAGGCACAACGGTCACTGATGGCCTGTGAAACTGTCATTGAGCTATCATCAGCACAGTGGCTCCGAGCTACTGTCGCTGAGCCACCAGCGCTGCTCGGGGAAGCCTCCAGCATGGGTTTGCTTAATGTTCACTCCTTACTTGCACAGAGCCATCTGCGTGGACGGGCACAGTTGTTTTCTCACTGCAGATGGGAGCAAAGCGCACACGTGCAAGCACCTAATGCCCGGGGGCTCCATGGGCTCGCGATTACGTACCTATCTCTGGAAGCAAAAAACCCACCACAGCAAACAGTAAAATGCAAAGGCGAGGCTGCGAGCTGTCGGCATCAGGCTGCACATGTGGCAACGCCATCAAATGCCCTGCTTTCCTTCTGCTTGAATTAGTGAAGTAGTTTTAACCCACTTGTTTTGCAGCTAGGTTTTGGGAAACACGTTGAATTCCCTTTGACTCCTCTGGCCTTTTGAAGGGCTTCTGCGGGCCCTGCAGCCATGTCATCTTTATTAGCCCCTAAAATGCTGGCTGTTTCCATCTGCCAGTCACACGAATGCATGCCGAGACTTTAGCAACACATCACCATGTCTCAGTCTTCCTAGTGGGAGCGAAGACAGCCTTGCAATAAAGACAAAACCCACCAGCACAACACATGTGATAGAAAATAATGAAAACTGGATCTTGATCAGCCAGGAAATTACTCAAAGGAAAGGGAGAGGTAAAGTTTTGGAGAAGAGTCCACAGCAGACAAAACTCAGCCGATCTATTCTTGTTCTGGGCTCAAAGGTGGCTTTGCTCTGAGTCACAAGCAAAAAGAACTCAAAAAAATACCTCACTTGAGGAGTATTTAAGAGGAAAGCAAAAAAGTAATCTGGAGCATCAAGCCTGTCCCACCTTGTTTCAGACAACTCCGGACATGATATAGGGCTATCTTACAGGGTCAGGCCAGCTCACCCATAGGCATGTTAGAGGGTTGTACCTAGAAAAGACTTCGTCCCTTCCCAGCTCAGCCTTTATAATAAGAAGTTGAAGTATATTCCCTCTGCGCTGTTCATCAGTCCCTATACACGACTCAGTAAATAGCACAGTGAAGACAGACATCACTTCTCTAAAACCTGCAGCCCTTAAGATGTACCAAGTCATGTATCAAACAACAGTGACACCTTAAAATCACAAGTGACTTCTGAAAGCGTTGGCTTCTATTTTTGGAAGGCAATTCCTTCCCTTGAAGTATCTTGTTTAAAAAAATAACAGTTTTTCCTCCCTTCTGTTGGTACTTGTGACACAATGATCACAAGGTCTGAATTACTCTGTATTCGGTGTGCTAATCCCCTCGGAGATAGCGTGTTGCAGTCACTGTGAAACCAGGCACTTAATGAGATGATTGAAAATAGTAATCAGGCAAGAGGTGAAACGCCTAACCTCTGGCTATTTGGGATTACTGACTCTAAAGGACAAGCTGAATTATTTTCCTATTGCATTTATTCACAAATCCATACAAGCTTTTTATCCTTACTTCAAAAATACATAAGCAATGTGCTTCATTTCACAGAACTACACTTACTGTCACAGCTCAGACAACAGGTCAGTGTGGCTGAAGCTGTAGATATCAAAACTCCGAAGAAGAGGGTGTATGGGCTTGTGAATGCAGATATGGCCAACTTACCCAGCAGATCTTTGCCTCCTGGTAAGGGACCTTTTCTTCCTTGAATTCCTTCTTTGCAGTCAGTTCACGTGGTGGTGGGGAGTTCACAGGCAAATGCCCGTTACTGAACGAGTGCAACAGCCCCATATTTTCCACGCTGATGTTTTCCCTGGCAGGAGCAACTATGACCACAGCTACAGGGGAATGGGCAATTTCTCCACAATCCCAAAGTGTCCTGGTTTCCTGTAGGCAGAGAGCACTTAGTGCCCATCAGTAGAAGAGCTGTGGGCATCAGTGGAAGCAGATGGGAACCGAATCTAACAACAGGGCAACAGCCCTGGTCCTGCAAGACACGGACTCTCACCCAGAAGCTTTCACAGCATGTCAGTGAGAAAGAAAGGGAAAATCTAATGAAAAGCCTAAAACTGGTCTGCGTGGTAGATGTTTCTCTTGTCTCCTTACCATGAGATATGACCAGAAAGAAATACAAGTAAGAAACTACATGGTCTCTAGGAGAAGTCTTGATGAGAAAAGACAAGCAAAGGAGTCTCCACCTCAAGCTGAGGGGAAGTGAAGAGTGAGAGGCAAAGATCTGCCTTGATGTTTTCATCTGTTTATGCCTACCCCCATCAGTCAAGACCTTCTGGGGATGCTGTTTTCCTGGGAAGACTCCACTTTTCAGACTAATAGCATAACAGAAAGCCCACACTGCAATTCCTCGCATCGCTCCTCCACAAAGCAGGGCATTGCCTGTTCACCGGTAGGACGTGTACCACGGCTCCTGCACCTGAAGGGCCTGCACCCTCCACACAGCTTTCCTTTCACACAAGCAAGAACCACCACCAGGTATATAAGCACTACATTTCAAGACATAAATAAGAACCTAAAGCAACCGGACCAATTTCCCCATTAAATGCATATTGCCACCATGTGGCTGAAATGAAGGCCTGGGTCTGAATGTATTGTTGACAGGAATCCATTTCCAGAGGCATCAATTATTTATGATTGCAATAAATCATTTACAAAGCGCTGTAAATTCCGAACAGGGTTGAACAAACACAAGGCTTCATCATCACCCATTTCCCTTACAGCCAGAGCTGGGCTGGGAAGAGGTGCCTATCTTAAACAGGATTGATTGGAGGTATTGTACTCAGGGTATTGTACTCTGAATAAGGGGTAAACTTTATAAAATAAAGGGTAAATAAAGGTTAAACCTCATTCAGGCAGTTCCAGGGCTGCAGTGTTGACTGGTAGCAACACTTGAAGTTGGTTATTTACAGCCATCTTGGGGATGCCTGGAGGAGGTCCAGACACACCTCTTCTGCCATGGAGACGTGTATGTACAGAAGAGGTTCTGACATCTCTTGAGGTGATCAGGAAATGCTCCATGGCACCTTCTGCCTGACCTGGGAGGGTCACTGCGCTGACCAGTGGCTATGCTCAAATCGTGTGGGCAGGGACAGCCCTGCCCAGTGGGACTCTGTCCACCAATATTAGGACTCAGAATTTCTCATTACATCTTTTTATAAACAAAACTTGGGACAGATCCTGTGAACAATGCCATGTGAAGGTTTCACAAGGCATGCATTAAGTAATCTGCTAAACAGGAGTAAGCTTCTACCCAGCATAAAGTGAACCGCACAGTGAAATGCTGCAGCCAGCTAATATGAGGTTGAATTCTGCTCATACTATTCGAATGCTCCCCAGCTGAAGTCTGATCCAACTGGTGGGACCCACTGCCATGAGCAACGTTTGCAGTAGAAAAATCAGTCTCCTGGACTTTGGGAGCTTCTACAGCTTGGCTGTTACCCTGCAAATCCCTTCCTTATAAATAAATAAATAAAGCAATAGATGGATAGCACTGACACAAGAGAGCAGCAAAATCAGCATGCCTGTTTAAATCATTTGCTGTTTGGGATATATTTTCTCTGCCAGACTGTTATTTTGAGCCCTGTGGTTCACTTTCCCTCTTTTTTCTGGACCAAAAACCTGCTACTGTTTTCTCTGAGACTGCTGCTGACTCCTTTGTCTGAGCCAGCCACTATTAGTCATTTGGGGCTAATTCCTGCCAGGGTTTTATTCACTGCAAGAGCCACAGAGGGATTTAAAGCTTTGCAGCAAGTCATAAAGGCCTCGTTGATCATTTAACCAAACCGAGGGCTCTCTGTCACCTACCCACATCAGCCCAGAGTGACTCAAACAAGATGAAGGGTGACATGATACTGTGTTGGATCCAGCCTTGTGTCAGCAACATCTGAGCATGACCTCCAGGTTTGAGAGGCCATCTGGCTCAAGAAGAAGCCACAGGCTTGATTTCTCTTCACAGGGCCATCGCTGGCAATGTAACAAAGCGGAATCAGGGTGTTTGGAAGCAATGAAAGCTGTGATCCAATGTCACAGGACTTGGCATTGACACTTTTACCACTGAGCCAGCGGTGATTTTACCATACAGACATACCTTGAAAACATCCCTAGTATGCTGGCAGTGATTTGGAGAGACATGCCAATGTATTCTGGACCACTGTGTATGCCATATATCATGTTTCTGTGCAATTTTAAGAATTGTGGTATCAGCCAAATCTCCACAGAATATTAAAAATATAAAAGAATTTATAAATATTTCACATTAAAATTCACTGCTAACAGTTCGCAAACTTCCTGCTGTAGCCTACTGCAGTCAATGGGTGATTAATTTTCCACAGTTTTGGGGTACATTTTTCTAGTTGTGTAATTCCAAATTGCCCATATGTTGTGGGCCATAATGGTCTTCTTTGGGGTCCATGCGTGATACGTAGCACAATACCTTCCTGGCCCACAACCTACCCATTAGGCTCAGTCCTTGAGATTATTACAGATAATGAACTGTTGAGAAAGAAACACGAGGAAGAGCAACGGAAGGGCAGGCTCTCATGATGAACAAAGGCTACTGAAGACATAAAGAACTGATTCCCTTTCTCTCTCTCACTGCCTAAGGGAAACCTCTGCCATGTATTACTTCCAGCCAGGCTGTCAGTCCATGTTGAACACATGGTCCCCTGGCAAAACAGGGAGCCTTGGGTCGTGCATTCAGTCTGAGTCAAGGAGCTCCACCTTGTCAATGTGCTTCCAGCTAAAACGAGCAAGCTGTACTCTCCTAGCACGGACAACACGCGTTGTCTGCAAAGGGTCTGGAGTTTTCCCCACAAAGGGCAACAAATGATGTTATTCCCACCAGAAAAGGACAGAAGGATAATAAACTTTCTGTCTGTCTGATTCATGTGAAGGCATTTGAAAGACATTTTGGGTTTTCCCCCCCTTTCTTTCTGTTCTGCTTGATCTGAGAGCATGCCTTTGCATTTTGCCAGCAGGTTTCCTTACTAGGATATTTCTAAGCTGTGATACTTAGTTATTTGTGAAGGGAAAAAAAATGCACAATTTGTCTTGCTTCCCTAAAACCAAAATAAATTCTAAACGCATCAGTATTTCTCTGAGATATACTTCACTTTCAGAATGGCCATAATTGCATGCATCTATATGTGTACATGTGCATATTCCTACAGCTATTCTTAGTATACATCTATATCACCTGTTGTAAGCAGATACAAGGCCACCATGCCTATCCTAAAACCAGCCAAATGCCATTTACCTGAGCAAGAATAACATTAAACCTGTATTATCATACCCATCACTGCAAGTGGGAAGGCACCATCCTCGCTCAGACTTTTCTGGCCCTCCTCCTTCAGTTTTCCTAGGTGAGTCTAAAAGTTACAGAATTAAATAGCTGCACCTGCTTTGATATTTGGCTAATTATCACTGTCTTCTGGGTGACCTAAGATCACTTGGGTTGCAGCAGCAGCAGTCCTGGGAGTATTTCACCTCCCTTTTGAAGCAGCCAAATCTGCGGCCTAGTAATTCTGCCTAACTAACAATTTCAGACTCTCCACTTCAAATGTATTAAAAGAAGAAACATTTTTTTAGAAAACACTATGAAAATATGGCCCCTGTATTGAGCCTTCTGGCAGATGCCTAAACACACAGACACCTGAAAAGGCTTTTAAAATCTGTCTCTGGTTTCCCAAACTGTTCAGTTTGTCATCTACCCACAAGAGGTCATCTTGCCAAAGACCTACTCTTCACTGGTCCCACCTGGCACAGGATGGGGAGGTGGAGAGAGGTAATATTGACCTCCTGGCTTGGAGATGTGCAGCTCATTTGGCATCTGTGATCTTGTTCCCCTTTCCCTGAGATCTCCCCATGTCGCAGAGCTCAGGGAAGCCTGCAGGAAAGCAGGAACAAGGACATTCTTGCCCCTTTCCTTGCCAGGCTCAGGACAAGAGGTCAGACACACACAGTCACCCAAATTACTCACACAGAGACCTTGAGAAAGGGTGGTAGGCTTTACCACAGCACACAAATTAGCTTTGGGGCTCAATACTTGTAGAAGGTAGCCGCTAGATGCACCATGCTCAGTACCACTCCTCACTGCAGCTGCCCTGGTGTCAGAGGTACATTTTGGGAAGCGAGCACTTTCAAATACCATAGAATTTAGCAGAATTTTGGAAATGCAACCAATCAATGTAACCCGCTGCTAGTATGTCTGCCTACTCAACTCGCTACTGCCTGCCAGCTGGCGGCAAAACTATTGGCTGTTCCTTGTGATAACCTCTTCCTTGTTCTCCAGCGCTCATCTGCCCTGTATCCCCAGATTGCATGCATCTGTAGCAGCTTAAATGGACCGCAGTCATCCTAAAAGTGAACAATGCATACCTATGAGAAAAGTGAGCCCATGGCCCATGTAATTATTTGCAGACAACACTGCACCAGGCAAGATTTTGGGTACAGTTCCTGTTTGCAATCCTATCTAAACACAAACCTTCTAATTTTCCACAAACTCTTTGAAATCACGTCCCCTCAAGCTTGTGAAAAAGTCTGAAGGTACAGAAAAGTTCATCTATCCACTCATTCAGTGGGAAACCCTACAACAGAAAGAAGTAAACCAAAGCTCTAGCCCAGAGATTGGGAATTTTCCAGTTCAAGCTTTTGTGGCTCCCACCCATCTGCACTAGTACAATAGCAGGGCCATGTTTGGCTCTGTGGCAAACTCAAATGCAATTGGCAGAAAGGGGGAAAGAGATATAATTGTGTTTCTCTGGGGAAAGTGGTCATTAGGAGGGTATTATCTGGATAGTGGTTATATAAACTGTGGCTGAATGGGCTCTATTTACAATAAGAAAAATTGCCAGAAAGTGATCAGAACATATGCGATCTGATGAAAAGGCTGCACTTGAGCAACATGAAAAGCCAATAATCTGCGAGGAAGTAGCTGTTTGATAGCTAGGAATTTTAAGCAGGGATAGTGCTGGGGGAGGGATTTCAAATCTAATCAGACCATCAGTTTCAAAATTTTGCAGTAGTCCCAAACCTTATCTGAAATTTGGAGTAACAGACAGAGAGAAGGCTGCTGTAGCCCATAGGCCAGGTTCAGACCTGATTTATTCTTTCTGCAAATCCACAGTGTTTGCAATAGCACATCCCCTGCCCTTCGGTATGTAACCTTTTCACAGAGGCAAAGTCCTGTCCTCACACATTCACTATTGAGGAGATCATACACATCTGAAAGAAGGAATCTGTCCCGTTACACCACAGTTTGTCCCATTAAGCCAATGTGAATTATGACATCTCTGTAATAACTTGTAACAGCCCCAAGACTCAGTCTCTCAATATCTCTTCTACACTTGCAGCCACAAAGCGCTGGATCAGCCCCAGTCAAATCCCTCTTTCACATCTTGCTGAAAAAGACTGTGTGAATGACTACAAGACATACACAGGAGGTTTTATCTTCGATACCTGCCTTCATTGCACATATCCCAACACGGATTCAAGAGGAGCATTTTTCCTTAAGAAAACACTTTTAAGAAAAAGGCATAATAACGCTTCAGCATTATCTTTGTGAATTTGTAAGCATAGACTGGGACATAAAAAACTTGGTCTACCAGAGGAGCTTAATTTAGCTTGCCAGGTTTGAGACCTTAAAAGGAGAATTCTGTAGGGATCTTAAGTAGCTCAGTGGAGTCAGGCACATACTTGGTTTTCTGCTACTAGATCATTCATGAACTATAAACCACCAAACCATCATAGACATGTGTTCCTCATACAAGAGCACAACCTTATCTAGCCAAAGAATCAGCTCCCTACGAGTTTTTGCTGTAATTTGTAATTGATGTAAGAACATAAAATGGCTGCACCTCCAACTGTTTTCAGCTCATCACCTTCCAGCACTGCACATGATTGCTGTGTATTTATAATGCAGTGGATTTCTTTTTCATGAACATGTTCCAAGTTCCCTTGAATATGTATAAGCTTGTGGTGACCATCTGATTCCCAGTCATTCTCTCTTTCCCATGCAGGTTTTTATAGACTCCACCACAGAGAATCAGAGCTTTATGACTTATTCCTCCTATGAAAACTAAACTCTTGATCAGCCTTGTTGCCTTTTCCTGAGCCTCTTTCCATTCTACTATATTCTTTATGAGATGCAGAGACCAGAACTGCCTACAAGATTCAAGGTGTGGGCCAGCCATGGATTTGTACAGCAGCATTGGGAGATGTCCCCTACTGCTCTCCCAATCCCACCAGTATTTTGGGGTTTCTGCTAAGCATTGGGCTGAAATTTTCATGAGACTTTCCATTGTAGTCCTAATGTCTCTCTTCATCGGTAACGGCCAACTCAAAGCCCAGCATTTTACCTAAGATGTTGGGTTTATTTTTTCTTAATGTCATTATGTTACATTGTGTTTTAGCTCACATTTTACTGCTCACTCATGAAGTCTCATGAAGACGTTCACAGGTTTCATCTCCTACCCTAAATAACTCTGTGCAATCAGAATAGAGACAGGCCCCTCCAAAGAGAGATTTGTATCTTCACAAGACAGACATTTCAGATAAGCATGATGTGGAAGAGTTTCTTTCTCTCCACGAGATGTGTAATTTTTAGACAGTAAAAATTAGGCAGGATGAATGCCACTGTGAAGCTCTAATCCCTGAGTTCATGAAGGCAGGCATAAGAAAGCTCCTGTGATCTCAAGCCCCTCTATACAACCAGACAGAAAAGTGGGTCTGCAATTCCTGGCAGAACAGGATTAGTATTAAAATTAGTATTGGAGTAGGATTCAAAAGGCACAAGTTTCAGTCCTTTATCTCTACAGACTTTCCCTTCTCCTCCCTTGTTGTCAACAGTGCTGAGAACCACAAGACGCAGTACAGCATGCTCTGCAGACACAGCTATTTACCTGACACCAGCTCAGTGACTATGGAACTTCCACTTTTGCAGCAAGTGTATATACCTTCTGGGGGTTTAGTCTCAATCTTTCCCTGCTATTAAATTTATATCTTAAATTTAAGGTCTGACAAACCTCTTCTCTGTAGATCACTAGCCATATGTCCCCTTCCCATATCATAATGGCCACCTGCAATTTTACACACAGCATATGGAGGGAGGTGCAGTTGCATTTGTGTGAGTCTCATTCATTCGGCATGATTAGTCCTAGATCTTCCGGTGCAGATGTTAACACATATGGCCACTATCTTCATCATGCTCATCAAACAAGCAAGACCAACTTGTTCCTGACTTCAAGCTTTAGAGTACTTACGGACTGACAGACCTAACCCTAATTTCCCTGCTTGTTATTTTCCTTCTCTGTTCAGCAACACAAATGAACACTGCACTCCCTGAACTGAAGAGAGAAGCACAAAGATTGTTCATTAGGAAATGAGTACTCATCTGATTTGTGAGAAATGCAGACAGTTTTGCTGGATTTCTTTTTTTTATGCATTGTTCTCTCAAAAAAAATCTTCCAGCTGCCCTACAATTACATAAGGATGTACTTACTCAATATGTAGATAGGTGACCTTTAAGGAAAAGATGGGGTGTCAAAGATTCAGTAAAGTGTCTCCTTTCCTCTCAGAGTTAATGGTGAGCAATATCCAGTGCTGCAGTTGGCTGGAAGTTGGTTTTGGTAAGGTGACAGTGAGATGGTTCAGCTGTTCCACCTATTTGTATTGTTTGAAGATCTGATGCTAAACCACTGGGCACAAAAGAAATCATTTTTATAAAGCTGTTTGAAATTTTCTTTAATTTATCAGCTTTCAAAATAGTCCCTCTTTTTACAAACGCTCTTGCAGCACTCATCCTAAGAGATCTGAGGGCTTTTCTGCTGCATTTGTAAAACCAAAACCATTTTCAAGACCACTTTTTGAAGTTCAATGAGAACAGCAATTTCTTTTCAAATTAAAAGAGTAGTCACATGCAATTTCTAAGATGTTGTCAAAACTAGACAAAAAAATCCCTCACAACATAGAACATAACAATCAGCCATTTGAATGCTGCAGAAGTGTTCTGGTAAAAGTCTGCTTAGCATAATTACACTCTATGCAAACTTCCCCACCAGCTCAACCAGAAATTGGATGCTATTTATCCTGTCTTAGCAAAGAGATGTCTGGTAGTGTGGACCACATCTTTAACTGGGTGACTACCTCATTGATGCTACTTGTTTCATAGCAAAATACACAGAACACCTACTATGCTATTCATGAATGCGTTACATTCCCATGATGGCTGGTAGCCATTGCTTACATCCTAAAATATTAGGATATGCATATTCCTGCTTCTTTTTCCAGATGCAAAAAATGGAAAAGAGAATCAGCTCAGGGAGAGAAGAAGAGAAGCTACAAAACTATTTGATCCTTTCATATCTGAGGAAATAATCCTCTGGAATCTCCATAACCCCAAAGAAATTAATGGAAAGTCTCCCAAAAGGATTCGCCAGGCCTCAAGTCAGAAACTCCGTCGCCGTCATGAATATTCACAAATGTATTCTTACAGCACTCTAACAGAACAGGGCATACCTGGTTTTTCCTCTTTATCAGGGAGGGCCTAAGATAAAAGGCAAGGCTTGAATAGGATTAAGACTCCTAAAATGGCCATTGGTACAAAGTATGATTTACAAAAGCACGCAGCTATGAAACTTCCCCTGATCTGTATCTTTACATACCTACCTAATTTCCTGAAAAATTTGGTCCTAGGTGACTACTGTTCTGAATGCTATTTGCTTTCCGCAGCCCTTTTTAGCTGTCAGAACTGCAGGACCACCATGGCTAAGACAGCAGCACGGAGCTGCTCCTTTGTGTGCATTGCTCACGGCTTGTACCTAAGCACCACGCGGATGCACTGGGGCAAATCAGCAGCCCACAACAGGCTTGCAGAGTTACCACTGAGGATGTGGCTTGCCTGCAGAACACTTACTACTAGACATTAGGAATAAAAAGTAAAGAAGCCAGCATGACCCTGGCAACTCAGGTTGGATTTGCAGGATTGCCAGCAAAGGGGGAGGGCAAGAAGAAAGCACAATGAAAAAAAAAAATCAGTAAAACCTTTTTGCTTGTAAGCAGAGCACATTTTTGGTTGTGTGACTGAAAGGCAATAAACAGAGAGCCAAAGACAATAAGCACAAAGGCGTTTCCACAGAGCCTCTTCTCAGATTAAATTTACTTTCCCACTAGCTTGTCATTACTTTGATTATATGAGTGTTACTATTGGTGTATCATAGCCTGAGATATAACACTGCCAACATGTGGGTACACCACAACCCCTACCCAAGCAGCATTTCTAGGAAGTGCACCTCTATTACTGGCTGGAAACACTCTAGAAAAAGGCTCCAACCTGCAAGGTGCCAGTTTGCTAGCAGGCATTAAGAAAGGGAAATTATACCGTAACTCCACACAAGGAAAAGTTGTAGAGCTTGTTGGTGTTAGAATGGGACTCAAAAACCCCAAGTTTAAGTCATGACTTCACAAGGGGCTTGTTGCATGAGACAGGATGGGGAAGCTGTCCAGGCCTTTTCATCCTTTCCCTACACCCACCACACATACCAAGGGAATCCAGGGGTAGAAGAAGGGGACACCATCAGCTCTCTGGTCTGCTATCAGACCTCAGGGGCCTGAGATGCTCCAAGGAGATCCATGGATAAAGCACATGCATTTTCCTCACAATCACAAACATCCGCAAATCAGTGCTATCAATCTGCTCTGAACAAGCCACAAATGACTTGATGAGGCCAGCACTGTAACAATTTAGAGTACCTGCTGCCAAGCTAGCTACTCTCTATCTGGCTATAAATCTTGACTGACATATGCATATGCTATGTTTTCCAGCTTTCTGGCTTTCTATCCTTTGTTTTGTAATCCTAGAGTGATTGCAATTAAGGAACACTATCTCATCAAAATGCCTATCAGCACACTAGCTTGTAAACACTCGTAATAAGTATGGCTAATAAAATACAGTTTATTAGCCAACCTTGTACAGTATTTTTACAGCCTTTTCCACTCATCATTGAGAAAAATAAATCCTTCGCAGCTGTGCTGGAGCTGGCATTGCTGCCAGCCTCCCTTGGTCTCACCTGTAACGAGGTGAGTAATTAAAGTCCTTATAGGAGCAGCAGGGTTTTTCATTGTCTGCCACAATCCCATCCTCTGCTCTTCTGACTGACTTAGAGAGGCACTGCCACAAATGTTGTTTCCAAAATAGATCAGCAATGAAACTTGCTTTTGTTGTGTTAAATGATGGAAAAAATTCAGAATCTCAGATGTTTAACAGTCCTTGTTTCCTGTCCCAGGATGCCAAGGAAAAATCTGGTGGCCCCTCAGGAGTGTGGTGGATCAAAATCCCTGGTCAGGAGTGTGGAAGAGCTGCCTGTGAATCATCGTGTTAAAATGGTAACAAGCAAATAGCTGGAAGTGGGATGGAGGGAAGCCTTCACCCCATGAAGTTCTCAGGAATTAATTAGTCTGGAGTGATGGTAGATAAGTGATGATTTGTTTGGGGTTTAAGGGAACTATAATCATTTTGCTTTTATTTATGCCATGACCTTGCTTGTTCTCAGCCACCAACTGGACAAATGAACCACAAAATAGGAACATTGTAAAAAGCTTGAACCATTGATTCAAAAGAGAATGTTTTATTTAGTGGAAAAACCATGCAAAGTCTTCTCTAGCACACGATGCTGTTTTGTAGCACAGCCTTTTTTTTCAAAGGTACTTAGTGAAGTCAATTATCATGATATATGGAGTTACTTTCCATGAGATAAACATAAAATCAAATGCTTGGCAGTAAACATAAACCTCCTAAGTTTTCCTCCTTCTTCTGTCCTTTTATCTTTTTTTATTACCACATTCAGAAGTATAAATTGGTAATTTATTGAAAAATGAACGGTAACATTTACCGAAGTGGCACTATTTGCTACCCATTTTACTGTGAAGAGAGCCTGGTTTTAGGAGCTTCTTTCTTTATGTTTTTTAACACAAGCATAAACAAAAATGATCCTGAAAATATGACCTAAATATTTTCCCTCTTTTCTTGTTTTCTTTAAAAAAAGAAAGACGGAAATAAACCTATGGAAAGGAATAAGATTGCTTCGTGTGAATACTTTTCCCCGTCAGGTCCCGATGTGGCATGCCAGCACTGCAGCCTGGAGGAGGTACCACAGATGAAGAGATGTGTCCAGGGCACCTGGGAACCAGCCAGCAAAAAACCTCAGCAGCTTCAGTCTGGGATCTTTATCCAGTGTAACAAAAATCCCTGTGACTCCAGGTATGAATTCAGATTACTGACCTGCTTAAGGCAGCAAAGTCATCAATGGGATTACCCCTCATTAGCACCCAAGCTGCTAGGTTACACTTATTACTGGGTGTACGTCCCCAGGAATAGCAGATCACTCCTTCAGACAATGCTAGCAGTCATTTTCCCAGAGCAAGGTTTGCAGGGAAGGTGAATCGCTATTAGTGGCACAATTTACATACCTGGGGAAAAAAAAAAAAAATCCTTATGTTATAAAGCAACCATCCTAGAGGAGGAGCTCAAGTTTGTAATCCCCTCCAGCTGGGATCAAAGTGATATGTGGTGCTGCTAATTACAAAATGCTGTAAATACATATTCTACCTTTCAAGGTTCACTATAGAGCATAGACCTCCCGGTTTTCCTGAGGCTCCTCCTTATCCAAATGCCTATAGACAGATTAGCTGCTGAACTGAGCAATTGAGGGCATTCCTTGCTGCTATTAACACATTTTAATGAAACCCGTTTTATTAATATTTTCACATATGTAAAGCAATTCAGCTGGACTGGAAACTGTCCATATAAATTCTCTGTGACTACACTACTTACACTCTAATTCTTCCATTTCTAGAGAGCAAATCACTCCTACCTTCTGTTATGTCCTGGAGCTGAATAGACAGTGATAACTTTTCATGGGACAGATAATTAAATTAAATCCTTTCAATTCCAGGAGTTATCACAATTCAGAGGGAGCAAGTCTCTGTCTGCTAAACTCTCATGGTTTGTAACAAAGGGCCTAATATTCTATATAATTTGTATAATGACAAGTGTATGAAAATTGTATAGGATTTTTCCATAAGAGCAGCATCCTGCATTGAGAGAAAATATCTCCTTATTATAAATGCATCCTCTGAAGCACTCTAACCCTCTAAAAATACAGCCTAAGAGTGAAGTCACACTGTATCAAGCACTGTAGTATTCTATTTTATACAGTTCTTATGTAACCCCATTCACCAGATGCCTTACACAGTGCCCCCTAAGGATTCAGGCATCCTTTAAGTCATCCTCTCACCAGTGGAGAACCACAAGCAAATGGAATTGGGGGTGGATTTGGATTAGGTTCTCTGCATAAGTGGATTTTATGCAGCTGCCCATTGCTACGGGTTAACATCAGAGACAGAAGGCCAAACACCTCCACAGTGCGTGGCAGGGAAAGGCTGCAGGATTTGTGTTTCAGAGAGTGACCCACAAAAAACTCACGAGGAGATGAGCCCTGCTCTTCAGTGAAGCCCCAGGAGCACTGCTGCTGAGCACAGCCCTTAGCCTGCAGCATTTGGAAGCTGTTATGATGGATTAGAGACATTTGGACATGAGGCTTGAGACCTTGGCCCGGCCAGATAGTACTTGAGAGAACTAATGTAGGATCAAAGCAAGTTCCTTTTCCAAATACCTTCTGATGCAAATAGTTACTATGTGGGAAGGGAAAACAAACTCAAACCCTGAGCAGTGAAATGAAGGTCATGTAACAGGTGAAGACCAGGGGTTACACTTTGATCCCTTCCTGCTGGCTAGAAAGGCCCTTGGAAAAGGCTGTTGTTAAAGTGGGTGTGATACTGCAAGTCCAATGGCCAGGGGGTTTTACTTGGGCAAATCCCAGCTGGCAAGGGATGTCTTTGGACAGAGAATGAGATGTGGCTGGTCTCCAACAAGGCACACTCTGGCTCTTTAGGAAGTCTGTAGGAGGGACCAAGTCTCACCCAGTGTCTAAATCAAGCTTAATAAAAGTTACAGCTATAATGATTGGAAGGTTAGACTCAAGCCCAGAAAATTGGTGAGAAAAGGGTCTTAAATCAGCATAACAGCAACTAAAGACAACTACCATTATTTATTGTAATACATGAGTAAATCTGTAATACATCCTCCCCTCAGCACAGGATTAATTCTCAGATTAGCACCAGAAAACCATTTTAAAAAGAATTCATATACAGCACTCGGTCTTAATGCATGAGTCTGAAAAATCTAACCAACAGGGAAGTGGCTTTCTCCATCCTGTTCTCTGACAAACATAACATTTCTGTTTAAACACTGGGAGAAGCCATTCTGTTTAGTTAATCCTGATCTGTTGAAGAAGATACATTAAATCAACACCTGTCACTTTTTAGTAATTTCTTAGAGTGAAGAGCCTTTGCGATGGATTTTTCTCTGGCAAGGAATGTAACAGAAAGGGATTGTGGTAAATGAAGGAATTCTGCAGAAAAGCCACTCCCAATTTAAAGCAGATAATGAGCACCAGAGCTAGTGTGGAAGCAATTAATTCTAATCACTTATGAGACAATAAAATTTAATTATGGGTTCTTTGAAAACTAAAAACCCAACAATTATTGTTAATAGGCTTTTCTTGATGGCAGATAGTGAACAGAATTTGTTGAGGCTGTTTTTTCTGCAGTTAATTTAAAAAAAAATATCAGCTTTTAGTTAAGGATGCCTAGACTTACACTAATATACAAAACAGTGCTATTGTGCTAAGTTTAGATCCCACAGGACAGAAATGCAATCTTTGAAGGACTCTTGGATATGCTTTTATATAATTGGCATTCTCCCCTCTGCTGAGGTCTCAGTTCTTCATTATCTGTTCAGAGGTACTTTCATCTCCGAACAGCTGGATGTCTCCAGCTTCATTTCTGGTACACTCATGCTAGTAAGAACAGGTATTGCAAGTGGTTGTTTTGTCATGCACTCATTTAGGTGCTGTACGAGAGCTCTACTTGAGGGGTAACAGAGGTGGTAACCCAGGCTACAGCACAACCAGGTGACTCCTGCTCTGTGTTGATGTGGCTGTGGCCCACACCTACTCTCTTCCTGCACCAGATGCGGCTGCAATTTCAAACAGAAAATGAACTGCTCCCCCTGCAGTCTAGCAGTATATCTCACCCAGCCTGAACTGCATGAGGAGAGCATGAGGATGAAGGACCATCAGTTAAATTCTGATATTTCTCATTTTGATGCTCCACTCATCTGTTTCTCTCCCAGCTAGCTACAGAGCGTGACTTCTCTTGCACTTGAAATAGCTTCCAGCCCTTTCGAAGTATAACAACCTCTGAGGCTATCATATCTATAAGAAATGACTTAAAAGCATTTACTAACAAATGTAAGCTAACAAATCTGGAATTTGCCCAGTGACTTAAATGTCAGTCCTTCTTCCCTTGTACTCTCTATCTGTGCTCTTTGGGGCCTGTGCCTCAGTGCCCTTAGAAGTCTGTATTTTCTTTGTCTGGTTTACACAGTCTTCAGATGGTGAATGGCATTACTATACTATATGTTACTGATGTCCATGATAACATGGGCATATACCTCTTCCTCACCACCATTACAGGACTTCTTTGCTTACCTGTGCCGAGCTCTAACAGCCATGTTTTGCTGTCCATATGAAAACTGCATAGGAGAGACTCCCCACGAGATACTATTGCTGAGGCACCATGTGCTTGGGTATCCAAATGAGATATAATTGATCCAGCATTACTGAGACCTTCATTTCAGGATCAACAGCTCAGGCTAAGCTGCAAAATAGACAAATACTGGTACCTTTATAGCTGTTGGAAGAACACTACACAAGATTTCAATGCTTATTTTAGGATATACTAAGAACTCAGACCCGCTGGCAGTAAGAACACACTATTTATTTGCTTTCAGCTGGCCACATCAACGCATTCAAAATTTGACTCAGGTTTGACCATCAGCAAAGGTCACATTTTGACCACTTCTCCACCATTCTGTCTCCCATGGATCATGAAAGGCAGCAAACACTTCAACCCATGCCCCATGATGCTTAGTCAGAACATAACCCACTTTTCTAAGAGTTGTTCCAAGTGCTTCTGTCATAAGGGGATGGATTGTAACGCTTCTCAAAGACAGTGAATAGCAGAGGGCCATTTTAAGCTATAATGAGGTCTCATTACTACAAGAGATCTTGAAGGACAAGAGCTTGGCAGCATTTAGTAATGCTCAGGAAGTCAGAAAAAAGAACAAGATTGTCTAGAGCTGGAAGAGCAAATGTTTTTCCTGAAAAGGCGCCTGATTCTCTATGATGAATATCTTGGGAAATCATTTACACCAGAGGCTAAAAGCAGTGTGAAATCAGCACAGCAACATTATGCTGGCTTTGCACTAGTGTAAGCAACTCCATAGAGACTGACAAAAAACCATATCCATAGACTTTAAGAAACTTCATGCTATAGGAGTAAAAAATTGACCTTTAATAACAAGAAACTTTCCCCGGGAGAATGAATTGTGCTAGAACTACAAACTCTTGGCACTCCTTGCAGCTCCCTGCAAAACAGCTGCACTTGCTGATCTTGGATACTGTCTTAGACAATCCAGAGCATTCATCCAAGATTATGGTAATCCCAAAGCACTAGCATTAGTCCCTAGCAATTATTCATCTTTTCCCCAAAGTACATTATCATAAAGCTTAAACATAATTTGCAACAATTGCTTTTGTCTCTCAGTTTCATCTTTACAAACTTCCTGGAATTAAGAGTTTACCTCAACTGGTATTATCAGTCTGCAGAATTCAATATATTTTAATTATGAGGATGAGTGAGAGTTTAGCCTACCAACTTAATGACAAAATATCACGTTCTCCATTTAATTAGGACACATTAAAAGGTTCATATTTAAATTCTCTTCAATGTAAAGGTGAAACAAATGTTACAGAGTAACGAGATTATTCCCTATAAATTACATTATGCAGTGTTAGACATTGAGATGCAGAAAGAAGAAAAACAGAGGCTTTGGGTACTATCTGGCAGCTAACTGTTGTAGAATAGCAGATTTCAATGTCCTGCAGATGGCTACAGCAGTAGTATTCATATGCTTCATATGGCATGGCAGCACCTCCTGTCCTTGCAGAGATGACAACAGCACTAATTAAGTCTGCCGAAAGCTTCCCAAGGTCCAGGACTGCTCTGACTACGATTTGGTGTTATAAACACTATAAACAGAAGGAGCCAGAAGTGCTCTCTCCTTTTACCACCTCATCTTGGTTGTTGCATGAGCCCACCCTCCTGCTAGTGGTTGTTCACACCTGACTGGGATACAGGCAGCAGGCGTGTATCAAGTCACTGGTATTGCACACACACTGCAGTTGAGGGTTTTAGTATAGTGCTAACTTCCAATCCCTTCCCTACTTTTATGGATCACTTTATTATAAAGATATAGAGGTGCTAAGCTCCCAGCCAGACTCCTAGATGCCTCTGATGCAAGCACAGAAAACCAAAGCACAAGTAGGCTTTTAAACCTTGAGAGTGCAAAATATACTTGGTATGTGGGGGAAGGAAAAGAAGATGCCTTACAGGCTGGTGGCAACATCCAGTCCAGGAAAACCCAGAGACCTGCAAGCCAAACAAGACTTATTTCTCTGCTCACTGCCAAGAGCTCTTTCAGATCATGAAGTCTTTCCTACTTGGCTACTTCCTAGGACTTTCAGAAACCTGATTTTGACTGTTTCAAATGGTCTCAGAGCAAAGGGCTTTCTTAAAGCTTTTCACTATTTTTTTTCACTTATATAAAGCATATGCTTTCATCTCGCTATGTTTTAAGACCTCTACCAGGAAAGCAGAAATTGGTAGCAATAAGTTGTCTTCACTCTCTTACATTCTTTTCTTCTTGCTTTCAACATGCCAAACTATCACTGCTTTGCTACTAACCTCTGCAGGGGCTGCCTGAGCAATCTCCAAGTGATTTAAATGGTGCTAACTGCAGAAGAGTACATCTAGGAAGGCGATCAACTGGATAAAGAGCCTGACCTCAATATTCAGCAGTGCCTCCTGGGAAATCGAGAGGTTCCAGAGCTTCCCAGCACTTGGCACACTTGGAGAGCTATGGCTCCAGAGAGTGGCTTAGCAGACTGGCTACTGAAAAAAACCCCCCGTCTCTCTCATTAAAAATTAGGTCCCTTCATATTTCATCATGGCTCTTGCCACCTCTTATGCTTATCTCAAAAGTTGTGCTTTGTACTCTCTCTTATACCTTCATGTGTCTTTATCAACCCTCTTTTAAGACAGTAAAAAAGAATAAAATTATTTGACTGCTCATAGATTAGCAAATTTCTTGCTCTGAACAGCATCCTCTTTCATCTGTCATTGTCACCTTCCCCAAGATTAGTAAGAAAAAGACACCTATAAGGCAGGATTTGTTGAAAGCAAAGATGAGCTTGGTACAAAGGATACTAATTGTAACTTTTTTTTTTTTTAGATCTACATTGATCCTAACAGCTGTAGATACTTAAAAATCTTTTCCTATAGTGTCCACACCTTCATTATGCAAAGAAGAAAAGCATATCGAGAAACAAATTCAGCCAGCATTCAGTGTTTGTACAAGGTAAGCTGGCGGATGATTTCCTGGCTCCTTCTGACCATGACAGGATGTGATGGGTTGACCTTGGCTGGACACCAGGGGCCTACCAAAGCCTCTCTCTCACTCCCCCTCCTCAACTGGACAGGGGAAAGAAAATATTATGAAAAGCCTGTGGGTCGAGATAAGGACAGGGAGAGATCATTCACCAATTACCACCACAGGCAAAATAGACTCAACTTGGGGAAATTAGCTTAATTTACTACCCATCAAATCAGAGTAGGGTAATGAGAAATAAACACAAATATTAAAACACTTTCCCCCCACCTCTCCCCTTTTCCTGGGCTTAACTTTACTGCCACCTCACCCCCAGCAGCACAGGGGGACGGGGAATGGGGGTTGCAGTCAGTTCATCACACGTCGTCTCTGCTGCTCCTTCCTCCGCACGGGGAGGACTCCTCACACTCCTCCCCTGCTTCAGTGTGGGGTCCCTCCCACGGGAGACAGTCCTCCATGAACTCCTCCATCCTGAGTCCTTCCCATGGAGTGCAGTTCTTCATGAAATGCTCCAGCGTGGGTCCCTTCCACGGGGCGCAGTCCTTCAGGAACAGACTGCTCCAGCGGTCACAAGCCCTGCCAGCAAACCTGCTCCAGCGTGGGCTCCTCTCTCCATGGGTCCACAGGTCCTGCCAGGAGCCTAGTCCAGCATGGACTTCCCACGGGGTCACAGCCTCCTTCAGGCATCCACCTGCTCTGGCATGGGGTCCTCCACAGGCTGCAGGTGGAGATCTGCTCCACCATTAACCTCCATGGGCTGCAGGGGGACAGCCTGCCTCACCGTGGTCTTCACCAGGGGCTGCAGGGGAATCTCTGCTCTGGTGCCTGGAGCACCTCCTTCCCCTCCTTCTTCACTGACCTTGGTGTCTGCAGGGCTGTTTCTCTCATATATTCTCACCCCTCTTTCCAGCTGCAGTTGCACAGTTTCTTTTTTCCCCCCTTCTTAAATATGGTATCCCAGAGGCGCTACCACCATCAGGCTTGGCCTTGGCCAGCAGCGGGTCCATCTTGGAGCTGGCTGGCTCTGGTTCTGTTGGACATGGGGGAAGTTTCTAGCAGCTTCTCACAGAAGCCACCCCTGTAGTCTACTACCAAAACCTTGCCACGCAAATCCAATACACAGGAGTTAAGAGTTTCATCTTGCATCAGTCAGAGCAAAAAGAACATTTTTCTTCAACAGGGGAAGGGGAGGAGACACCAAGAGGAGATGGAGGAAAAGACAGCTCAGGGGATGGCGTATAGATAGATGGGTCTGATTAAGTGTGGAAGGATATCAGTGTCACCTGCTTCGGAGGAGTGGGGAAGGGACCAGTGTTTAGTACCAGCAGCAAAACATTAACACTACTCCATAATTACAGTGTACTCAGCGTATATTCAGCCCTGGTGTGTTTTTCTACTAAATTCCACTATAATTATACGAGAGTCTGTGGACACCAAAGAAGCTGTGGTTTAAGTACCTGCAGCTGCTGCAATAAGTAACAGGAATGTATAGACACATGTATACATAGATGCACACACCCACACTGTTAGCTAATTGACAGGAGCACTGTTTAAGAAAGTTGAATTAAAGGCAGTAAAGGTTTTCCCATTTTCCAAAACTGGCAGCCCCTTCTTTAAATTTCCCATCTCTTCAATGTTTCTTAGCCCGCTGCTCTATCATCTGGCTTTTCACATGTCCCTCCTGGGGGATCAGGGCTTCTTCTTTCTCTTGTGTACATGCAGCTGAAGAGAAAGAGCATTCGCTTTGTCCTGCCGCTCTTTTCTCACCACCTCCTCACCTCTGAAGCATACAGCGGCTCTGCATTAAATGATGCATTCACCGTCAAACATAAGAATGATGGTTTCCTAACAGACTACTGTTCATTGATGCTTTAAAAAAAAAAAGACTTAAAAAAAAGAAGGGCAGAATCCAGGCCACGCAGACTTTAAGAATGAATATCTGTCACAATCCAGGGCATTTATTTCATTTTCAGCTCACGAGAGAAGTGACAAAATAGAAGAGGAAGAACAAGAGAATATAGAAGTTTCAAGATGTCACTTTGTTCACTACTAGAGGTAAAAGCAGGGTGGGAGGACGTGAGGTGACACCAGTTGTTAATGGGATTTTTTGCACTGAAAAAAAACCTGCAGGATGCATTCGAGTGGTGCTTCATTAACCACCATTAGTCATCTATTTCACAACTGAATGGGTGAACGCTTGATGGCTTCAGGCTCTTCTGGAGTTTTGGTTTAGTTTTTTTTAAATAGCATCTTTACTCTAAAAGTGCAAAGCTCTCCCTAAGCACAGCAGGCAGGGTTGTATTCATCACAAAAGTTAGTATTGAAGAAATGCCCATGACAAGAACACTTGGGATGTTAACCAGATCAGAAATAAAGTCTACATCTGGTTCAAAATTTGATCTTGGCACTTAGCACCAATTGTTCAGAGTGTCCCATGGTACCCAAAGGCATGACAGCCTCTGCCCACTCCTTTGCACTTTTCAATAACAGCTCTCATCAGATTTTATATCCTTCCTGAAATGCTTTAGCATTAATTTTAAAAACCCCGGACTAGCTAGCCACCCTTATTCTCACTCTACATTCAAAGCTTCTTGGGACGCAAGGGAGCTTGAGAACACATGCAAGAAGCAGCCTGGGTTTGCTCATCTCCTCACCAGAGCCCCTTTTTCTGAAACTTTCAGTGTTGATAGCTTCAGAAAAAGCACTGTTGTGTGGTACCCACCTCCACCACCATATATCTAGCACTAGCTGGCAGCAGTATTTCTTGGCAGGGCCTGCAAGTATTGGGAGATACATAAGAGGTAGGTAACTATAAGCTAACAGTGCCCTGGGTCCAGCATCTCAGGCAGACAGAGCGTGGTTGCAGGAAAATGCTCCACTTTAGCTTACTCTAGCAAGTATCAGAGAAGTTGTCCAACTTTAAATCTTCCAGACTCCAGGGTGTGCTGTGTGCATACTGCAACATGGGGGAAAAAAGACAGACACATACGTTCCTTAGCTGGTAAACGTTTAGAGGCAGGCACTGTATATGCTTCAGGATGCAGTGACATTGGCCATAGAGCTGCTGAAGTCTTTTGCCATGCAGACAGCAAGTGCTAACATGCACCATGTGGCCTGTTTGCAGGCATTGCCAAAGCTGAAAAAGCAGCAGAGAAGGCTGGAGCAAAAGTGAAGGGGTCACTTAACTGGGAGGGGTAAAGCACTGCAACACTTTCACCTCGTTTTGAAAGGATTCAATTTTAATGCCCACAATCATGGCACAAAATGTTGGACAGCAACAGACAAGTCTTTGAAGAGTTCTCCACTTTTTAAGCTGGACGCAAAGCTGAGAGAGCGCCTTTATGACACAGGGACAGCCGCCTGAATTCAGAATGTTGAACCAGAATTTTAAAAATAACAATAATAATAGCCTGAAGGACTGAGCAGAACTTGGAAGCAATTCCAGGACACACACATACAGCCTTCCTCTCCCATCAAATCAACAGGCTGAAGAACTTGATTCTTGGCCAGGGTTAAAAACCAAACAAAAAGTAGCTGCATCATGCCTGTCAGCTGTTGCAGGGCATTAATGTTCATCTGTCTTTAAAGAGCTCCTATCACACTCATAACCGTGGCAGGCATCCATGGTATCATCGGGTGGATCAAGCAGGAGATGTTTAATTGTTACATAAAGTCGTAAAATCCTCAATAATGAGCAATAGAAAGAGAAAGCTACATGTCCTTCTATGGGAGTTTGGGACCGGGCTCTAGTAGTCCAGCGTGATAATAGCTGGGAGTATGGACACAAGGAAGGCATTTCTGAGGAGGAGCAGACTTGGTTATGAAAAGAAGGAGCAACCCCCATTTAGGATCACTTGTATCTCCTTTCATCTCCTCTGCATGGTGGTGTCTGGATCTACCCATCTAGTCAGTAACTAATATTTGATCCTACGTGGAAATGGGGAGAAGATGGTGTAGAGGCTGGTGAGAGGATGGCTTTCCAATGAGCCATCAAAAGTATTGGCTAGGAATTAGTTCATGTGAGTTGGAAAACAATCAGTGCAGATGCAATAAAATACATGAAAAGATGGTTAGGTGGATGATCTGAGATCCCCCCTCTTTTGTGGTGCCAGAAGCAGTAAGATTGCAGGTTGGAGATAGTTCTTCTATGCAGTGTTTCCATTGTCAAACTGTCTGTAGTGGAAGAGACTCCTGGAGTCCAATTTCCCAGAGTATTTGACAGCTTCAGCAAAAAGCTTTGTCACCTGTCAATATAAAGCAGAGGAGGACTGAGCATTGCAAAGTCTTCTGCAGGAGGCTGAGTAACAGAGCAGGGTCCACACTTCTACACTGTCACCCTGAAACTATGCAGGTCCAGTCCTTCAGTCCATCCAAATCAATATCAATTTCAAGGTGACTGTGCATGGGTGTTGGCTCCAGCCCTCTGGAGCCTGCCTGTCCAGCTGGAGAGATGTAGAGGTGCTGGGCTTCTTTGGCAAGACAGCTCTGTCCCATGAGAGCTGTTGTTTCCCCCTACAGCCCAAGCCCTTAAGAGAACACAGGGTTGTTCTACTCTCTCAAACTCAGAGATTAAAACTCTGAAATCGAAAAGGTTCAATGAAATACATCAAGCAGGTGTGGTAATAAATTTTGGATGGGAACCCCTGTTCTGGTTGTCAGTGTGTGTTTCGCTAGTAGGCAAAAGATGGGTCTTCAGTTTCCCATTCCTGCTAATCAAGTTTGGCACTATCCTGCCTATGAACTTACAGCTTGGCATTCTCTCTGCTCTCCACTCACTCCAATCACAGCAGAAGATTTTGCACAGCTGGACACCAGTTCAAGTCACTGGGTTCCATGTCAGCGCCCACTGAAATCAACGGGAATTTGTCTGCTGTGCTTAATGAGAGCCAGATGAGGCTCTTTTGTGACAGTTGAAGCCACTTGCAAAGGAAGTCAAGGTACTGCTGGCAGCAGGAATCCCACTTTGCATTACCAAATATCTCTTCCCCTATCAGTATGTGAAAGGGGTTTGTGTCAGGAGCTACAAAAACATAATGACTGGCAACTGGGGACTACAACAGCACAGGCAGCAATTCCACTTGGATGGCACTTTGGAACTGGATTGCACCAAGGATCGTTCAAGAAAGCCCAGCCACATCCTGCTGTAAGGTTTAAGGACCATACTGGAAAAAACATCCCACAAAAAAACCTGTTCCCATGCATAATTTAAACACGTTACAGGCAATCCTGTGCAAGAAGTTTGCTCTGAAGTGAAAATGATACAGCAACAACTTCAGCTGCCATACAGGACTCAAGATTTTCTTCTTTTTTTGTTTTACTTTTAGCAATGTTGTTTTGTATAGCGGCAGAAAGAAAATACATTCAAACAATTGTGTTGCCGTGATTTTTAGGCACATTATTATTTGTCAGAGATAATGAGGGTCCAAACGCATTGGAATCTAAGATCACAAGTGCTTGAAAGCTCTGATGACTAAGAGGAGAAAGAACAACATGGGAAGTACCTGGAAATTAGTGAGCAAGGCAATCCCGCTGTCAATAGCCATCCTCCGGATCACATAATTACCATGGACAAACTTGGTGTTGCTGTTAGGCAGGTTAATCACCAGATCTATTTTCCCTTCCCTTACCAGCCTGAAGAGACAATGCAGAAGACAGTATCACAGTGTGTTTTGCTTAATGAAAATCTATGATGAATAGCACAGGCATGCAGGTAAACAACACAAAATTTTCATTTGAGTTTAGTCTTACATCCCAAGAAAGGAGGGTCGACAGGTTAAGGCACTAAGCTGCGACTCAGGAACTTGGGCTTTATTTCTGTTCTATTCAGTGATGCAAAGCAATATTCAGCCTTCATACAGCTCAGCACAACTCTGTTAAAGGCATGACTGACTGTCATTAAAAGCTAAATATTCAGATCCCACATATCCTTGCGTGAAAATGTAATGTGAAGCAATACATTCAAGCCATATTAAATAGGACTGTTCAATGAGATGTTCATTAATTAAGCTGAAACCTCCCTGCTGTGACAATTCCAGACAGAATCAGATAAAACAAAACTTTTGGATTGAATCTGAAGTCCCATTAAATCACTATCATTGATCTCCACAGGGCCAGCAATTTGCCCCTTGTATATGCTGTCCTGGATGTTAACACAAATTTGACAAAGTGAGTATTGCTCTTACCTCCTAACTGGAGGGAGGCTTGGACTCTGGCTTTCCTGTGAGGGCCATGCCACAGGATTTGCTGGGATACCATTAGCATTGAGCCAGTCTGAGGTTGCTTCTGTGGCGTAAAGCTGTTAAAGGAAAAGGTTACTTACTCTGTGCTTCATAATACTGAAACTTTTCATTTAACTCACGCAGGTCTGACTCAACACACAGCCTGGTTATCGGAGCTCATTTTGGAAGGCATTTTTCATCACAAGAGTGTCTCTCCATACAGACACACACACAGAGAACAGCATGACTTTCCCAACTTTCTGTTATCTGTGATTTGCTGGTGGATGATAAGTCAATGAATGGTAGTAACACATCCAGAAGCAGTTAAGTGCCTTAGGAAAACCTAAATCCCTCTTAAGTTCAATCACTTATAAATTTTTTTTTGCCGCCTTTTTTTTTTTCCTAGCACTAGGTTTTGAAGGTTGAAGGGCAGAACTGTAAATCCAGTAGTTACACTAATGCCACTGAGGAAAATAGTATTTAAATACTTAATACTAAAAAGCTCTTGCCAATCTTCTGTGGCCATGTTGTTAGTTACCTTTCAGTAGGGATATGGATGCAAAATGATGCAGAAGAGTTGCAAGAGGGAGTGTAAACACTACAAATTTTATATGTCCATAACCTGTGAATATCACTGAAGACGAAGCACTGTAAAGACCTTCTCCATATAAAAGGTTTCCCCTTCCTCCCCTCCTGGGGATCCTGGACATGGCATCCTGCTGGCATTTTTGTTTCTTGGAGAATTTAGAGGAGTTTATAATGTGACATTCTGGCTGCAGGCTGATAGCAGAGCCAGGGTTGTTCTTGCCCTCATGACTCAGTCCTGTTTGTTCAATTAAACAATCATGAAAACTTTTAGTTGGGTGTACCTGCTGACTTTACAGATCACTCAGCTAAAAATCCCTCTTGTACTTTGAAAACTTCCTTTTTTCTCTGTCTCCAAATAAACTCCAAAGTTCTTCATTCCTGTAGCAGGTTGATTACATTTCAGATTTTGAAAACTCTCTAGCTTTAAATAACTGGGACCACCTACCTTGAAACCTTCCTCATGCAGTAGTTCTGCTACGCTGAGGAATCTGGGGCGGAAGGACTTCTGAAAAAGGAAATTTATTAGATACAGCATCAATGCTAGGATTTAGAAACAGTGTTTTGTTGGGCAACATGGAGCTCCTCCAGACTGCACTAAGAGCCAAATACACCTTTCTGTGCTGAGAGGGTGTTTGTGTGTGTGGGCAGACATGCCTGAATATACACGTACAGTGCCATTCCAAGAAAACTGTCTAGATCCTGAAGCCCAGTTCACTCCCAGCTAAGACATATTTTGTTACAACACCAGAGTAAGTGTTCCCATACTAAGTTCAACTGCACTGACAGAAGATTTACTACTGCATATTAAATATCTGGGCAGTTGCCTTCTCAAATACACCAACTAGAGTCTCCTCTGCTCTTAATTAAACATGTTTTCAATCATTGCTCAACCATTTAGCCTTCTCTTCTGGCAAGTAACAATATGGACAGGCTTTGGGCTGCCTTTGGATGCTCTGTTTGCAAATTCACATGAAGAAGAGCCTGTGTATGTGTGAGTTAATTTCTAACTCCCATGGACATATGGAAAAGGAAAACACAAAACCCCTCAGGAGACTCGGACCATGAGGACCTGAATGCCCAGGTACCTAGGGCACCTTTGAAAGACTCTCTCATAAAGCACACATAGGTCCAACATAATTTAGAAGACATGGAGATAAGACAACCTCCTGCAGACATCTGCACTTGAACAAGCCATTTTAGAGCAACAGGTGAGTGAAAATTTGATCCCAGCCTAACTTTCTTCTGGATGATACAGCAATGCAAATATCAGATGTGACACGTGTCCTTCTCACTGCCAAGGCTGGCCAAACCTTGCTTTTAACCTTAGCCTGGTCTGGCCATTTGCAAGTAAGGTTATTGCAAGCTCCCTTCTCCCTGCTGGAGCTACTGATGGCTTAACCTTTACGGGTAAGAGCACAATATTCTGAAGGGTAAACGATTTCCTATGAAGCAAAGGAGTCAACAGGGTTTTTTTCAAGCAGTCTGGAAAGAAACTCATTCGGAAAGCCATCTCGTTCTGTACACTAACTGGAAAATATAAATATACAATGTGACAGGGTTGGCAGCTTCCCAGTCAAAGAGAACGGTTCTGCCTTCTGGTCAGGGGGGTTGGCTTTCACAACAGTATTATAAACTTCTATCAAGCATATACTGAACACTTGTGACACATAAAACAGCCTCTCCATGAAAAGAAATTACAGCTGTCAGCTTGAATCGGAGCAGCCTCAGATTTACAAGCTGGCTGAAAGAACCTGTGTAAGAAACCATTAGTTACTAAAGGTGAAAAGTACAAGCAGATTTATTTAGTGGAAGATATTTATTGTAGGAGAATTGTATTCTTTTTCCTTTGTCGGAAAAGTTCTATTTCTTATAACCTCTCTCTCAATGTTTGCTAGCATGCCTTACTATTTGTAAAGGGCTACAATCCTCAGTTAATTCAACACAGCTACACCAGTTCTCACTACGATCCAGCTCAAAATGAAGCCAGCTCATCTCCTGTGATAATCTTGAATTCTGTATCCAAATCCACTGTAGAGCACGCAAAAATTCTGGTACGTAAGGAACCAAGGCAGAAGGTTACCTTGAAACAACAGACTTGGAGTGCTGGGATTTAAAAATAAAATACTCCATCAATGCTTTCCGCATCTCGTGGTCACCAGCACAGATGTAAGACAGATGCATTCCATCCCAGAGATATCACTGAATAGCCCAATCAGGAAAGAAAATAAAATGAGCTTTTCAACTCCTCTTGCATAAAATATAAGTTATTTAATGGCAGACTCATGGTTTCAGCATCATAGATTTCTCCGAATTGTGAAAAGAAAAGAGGTCACATTATCAGCTTGCATAAACTGGCAGAGATTAATTTGTCTAACAAGAAAAGCATACTCCATTTACCCTGGGAGAGCATCAGGCCTTTAAAATCCTGGGGAACCTTGACCTGTGCAATGTCAGAGAGCGCTCACAACTGAAGGAAAAGCCAGCGGGCTTGAGGTCCCGGCTGGCTGCCCAACCTGCCTTGTGCTGTCCCACAGATGTCAAGGAATGCTCGCCTGTTTGACCCTGAGGATGATTACTTTATTAGCAACATTTCTGCATGGCCCTAGTAGGATTACTGCTGGAACTGCAACCTCCAAGTACTCTACCATGGAACCCCCTTTGCAAGGCTGGGTTCATTACCTAGGCATATGAGACCTGTTTGGACTGCAGATTGCAGCACAGCCATTTGACTCTTGATTTGCCAAATACCCGAGTGAAACATTTGCAAGGAAACAAAGATCTCCCTCTCTACTATTGTTAACTACATCTATTTGACTTTCACCCTCAAGAAGGCAGCCTTCTCTCACCTCAACATAATTAATAGCAATGAAATAAAGGTGCAGAATACTGAATAATCTAAACATGTTGAGCCTAGACACTTTTGAGGGAAGCAGAATTCACCACCATTTAGCTTCTTATTTCTCTCTTTCCAAGACCTAAAAGTCCAGTCTAAAAATCAGAGCGAGCAGCCAATCATGAAGCAATGAAGCCTCCGAAAGCTGGGTATGTTTTGAGTTCACCATCCACTGCAGATGAAACATAGCACCTTCCTCAGAGACAACCAAGTGGGCTGGTGTACGTGCTCCTGACAAGAATCAGCCTCAAGTGTACCAGAACAGCTTGCAGAAACCTTCCCACAGTTTGAAAGCCAGAGGCCTCTGCCTGGGGAGGGACCTCCACCCCCTCACAGCAATGACATTTAAACATTAAGTGATCACGGAGAAGGGCGTCCTGATATCTGTCCTTCTGAGCCTGTATTTCCCCTCTGAGGATACACTGACAACTTGGCCAGTTTGAGGTACATGACCTCATGTTTGTGATTAAAATGAGAACAACGCTGCTCATGTTCACAGCCCGCCTTGTGCCTTGATCCTTTTGCCTCTTGTTTCTGCAGTAAAGGGCTCCCCTTTCCTCCAGCCTGTAATACTCAGGGAAGACCACTCAGTCTACACGTCAAGTCTAGGTCAGGATTTCAACCTTCCCTTCTTACAAGGCTTTATGTTCCCTCTCTGCCTGCAGGCCTGGCGGATTTCGAAACAGACCATTGAAAAGTAGGTAGGTGACAAACTCCGAGAGTGGTGAGGGAGCAATAAGTGGTTCTCAGCATTAACTTTACACTTCTTGTTTTGGAGTTTAATTATGTAAGAAATATGCTGAGATGAAGAGAGACCTTCAGAGAGAGATTGATCTGTTGTTTTCAAGGGTTTTTTTTTTTCAAGAAAATGAACTGCAAACCACTCATTAAAAAGGACAGAATCTTGTTACTTTTAAAAGGTTTGGAGGGTTGAGCTTTTGAGGTAGTTTTATCTTTTTTTTTTCCCTTCTTTTTTTTCTTAAGACCTTTGTACAGAGAACATTTGGCTCAGTTTAACAGATACTGACACAGAACCTACATAAATGCTTTCTATTGCTAAAATTACTCTTTGCTGCCTGTTCCCTTTTAGCTGCTATCAGGAAAATAGGCTTAAATTTTCAACACTGGGTGCTCTCCTTTTTTCTGCTCCTGGCTTTTCTTTTCCCCTTTTTTAAAGGCTATTTTAAAATCTGCAGTGATTAGCTATACAGTAGACATACAGTACCAACTGCCCAGAGTTTCATAGTGAACTTCTAAACTTCATCTAGGTAGCAACCAAAGACTTTTCTGCTAATTTCAAGTAACTTGGAGCAACAGCTTCAATCCATAGATGTGTGTGTATATATATGTATATTTAAGGACTAAGTGGTAATCTGTGTTAGCAGAAGTCATGCTCCTTTCTGGCCACTTTTCACACACTTCCTTCATATCCTCTGCTGGCACAGACAGCCCAACGCATTTTTCACACCCCAGTTGTCTGACAGGAAAATTCATCTATTCTATTTTTTTGTTTTATTGGCTTTATGCAATCATGTAGGGCATAAGCTTATTACAAGCACAACAGGGAAATGGCAGGAGGCAATCAGTTATCTTTATGGGGCCCAAGAATGTTCTAGTTGCAGTGGAAATGTCTGGGTTTTTTTGAGGAACATACACACATCTCAAAGTTTACAAGTGTATCTGACTTCAGCACCTCCTGCAGGTGGTAACTATCCTGTGACAAAGAACCAACACTTTTTGCTTTTCTGCCTAGCTACCTTTTCATCCTGAAACGCACATCCTCCTTACTGATACAGAACTGTGAATGGTGCAGGGATGTTCCTAAGGCAAACCCATTGGGAACTCCCTCACATAAAGGCTGTTTGCAGAAGCCATTGAACTGGAAGACATTCCCACAATGACACCATTTAAACTTTCTGTCACATATAGCAACTTTGAGGGATGCTGACAGCAAGAGATGAAACCCTAAAGTCCAAGCTCTAGTCTGGTATGGAATCACTGGACCTGCAGAATATGTGTCTGAGAGGCAGTCTCTAAGAAGAGAGACCTCTGGCAAGATACAGAAACCAGAAACATTACTACACAAATGCAGTGTTGGTTCTTCCTTTCTGAGCTACTTACTCCTAGCTGATAGGAGCTGCATAGTAGGGAACAATATTGGCCACGCACTGTCATCAAACAGGGCAAGGAATAATGGCAGCCATGCCTCTAGGCAGCCAGGAAAGCAGGCTGCAGGGTGAAGACTGTTGTCCTTTAATCCCTCACCCCACTGCACTCAAGTAAGTATATTCCCATCATGACTCCAATAAGGAGAGGAACATGACAGTGCCATACCCCGTGGAGGTCTCATTGGCTGATAGTGTTACACCAATAACTAGTCCCACAACACCTTAACAACAGCATGTTTTCTACACTGTCGGATGACACTACAGCTCTACCTGGAATGACATATATGCATCTACAAGGAAAGCTTAGCAAGTCCAGCTTTGCAGTATGGAAACTCTCTCACTGTTTTGGAGGGGTGGAGGGAAATCAGTTTCAAAAGGGCACGAGGCCATGTACAGATGAAGGGAGTTTATATGTCAGGATTGGAAAGTAGCATCCCCAGGGGTCCAATTTCGGTGGGAGCAAAGAGCAGGCTCTGAGTTCTAGCTGGGATGTTTCTCTGAATTGATCGTCTACAGGCTTTGTTCCCCGCAGGAAGGTGGCTTCTAACTCTCCAATCCCAGGTCTCTGCTTGCAGCAATCCCAGGGGTTTGTCCCCAGCAAACTTTTGCAGCTCCCTGTAGAAACTATCAGGAGATAGAGGGGAAAAAAAACAGGCCAGCCCCACGGAAACCAGTAAAGATCTCTCCATGGTGTTTGTTCCTCACTGTCTTACTGCACTTCAAGATGGATTGCAGAGAAACACATTTAAGCCATAAAGACACATCAATGGAAACAAGGCAACAGTTACTGAGTTCCTCTCTGTCATTCCTTTCTCAGCTTTGGCTTTTTGGACTCACCTGGATTCCAATCAAAATTCCTTCCTTAGGAAACGTAAACCCTGTGGCAAGCATAGCCTTCCAGAAGGCAGAGTACACATCCTCCCCAAAGCACGCGACCTGGGAAAAGGCACAAAGGCGGCATAAGGGGAAAACACAAGAACAACTCAAAACCATTGCTTTAAAAAGAAACAGAAATGAAATTTTAAATAGGGTCTTTTGACTTCTTCACACAGAATCAGATTGCTTTTGCATGGAGTCTGCAGGCAGGGGGGATGGAAAATAAATCAGAAAATCATTGCAGACAAATCTCATAATTTTAATGAAGCAATAACGAAGGAATAAGCAACGCTTTAGTTTCAAACAGCACACCAAGGAGTAACAACAATCGATTCTGCTGAGTTATGGGAATGCTGTACACAGCCTCTGCTCCAGTGTTTGTGAGTGTACTGCAAATTGTTTAACATTATATAATGCTTAAATACCAGTGAGTGTTCTGCATGCAGGCATGTTTCTCTGTGTGTATGCTGCAAACTGGGGTAAGACAGCACTTGTGCTGTCATGTACTTCTGGCATTTCTTGTGAAGATAAACCACAGTATATAAAGATGCTTTTCCATTAGAAGTCCACAGATGTACAAAATTCAAGTAAAATGTTAGTATGTACTTAGGAAAACAACAAAGCAATCGTGCCAATTCATAATGATTTATTTTATATAAACAAGAACTTGACAAAGAAATGGATAAAAATCATTTAGCAGTCTCCATCATTTCGAACTGCCTGCTCACAGACTGTCATACAGTAATGATCTTCTGTAGAACTAAACTGTATTCCTTATCAAAATTTGGAATTCTGATGACAAAGAGAGGAATGTATGAGCTTTTATGAAAGTTAAAAAAGAAAAATCCCAATGCTCACTTTTTCTGGACAACTCCACACTTGTTGAAAAACAGTCAGAAGTAGAAACTTACAGATTTTTCCCTTTGAAATAACAAATCTACACACACATACAGATGGGATAAAGAGGCTGATTGAGAATTGCTCTCCCATTTCCCTGTTATGGTCCTTCCCATCACAGAGTGAGCCCTCACATTCATGGTCTGACTGTTACCATGGTGAGCAGAAACCAGTATTTCATGTAAGAAGAACAAATGATGATTTGCCAGATCTTCTGAAGTAAAAAAAGAACAACAAACCAAACAAAAATCCCGCAAGGGAAAGGATAAAAAAAATATCATGACAACTTGTATCTCAGCTTTTCTCTAAAAACTCATCCTTGAGTGTTCAGCCTGTTCTACAGTGTATCTGGCTGAGGGGCTATGTATGTCCTGGACTTTCTAGGGTGGTGGACAACCCCCTGCCTTGTAGGCTTGGACAAGGGGTTTCCAGCCTGCTGGGAGAGGTTTATTGTTATGGCTTGGTCAAAACAGCCACAATACTCAAAGGGATCCCCCAGCACTGTGTCTTCTACTGTTGTGGGAACCACTACTCCCAGCAAAATACATCTCTGCCAGATAGATGTGACAAATTCAAGCCCAAATCAAGCCGTGTGTGTGAAAAAAGCCTTTGAGGAATAATTGAGCATTTTACCCGAAGCAAGTTATTATCCTTACTTCACTCGTAAGAAAGACCTTCATAACTGTCACATTTTATGGCATTTGTGAATATGGATCTTTCCAACTCATAAAAGTTAATAATCCCTCCCTTATGACCAAGGTAATCTCTAACTCCATATAAAGCTCAGAAAAATAATTCTTGCCCTTAGTTACATTTTTATTCCTTTTGGGGGGGGGGGCGTGGTGATGGTGGTGTCTGTGTAGTCAATTTTGTTCTGAAAATAAGGAAGTCACAGAAGTCACTTGGCTTTCTTCTGCCCATTAACTACATTGAAAGGAAATCTGCAATACTGTTTTGCACACATTATAAAGAGCAAAATAAAGTAATTCTGGAGAGATGTAGAAAACCTAAGGCTGTTCTTACAATGTATCTGGGTATCGTGCTTTTTCATACTAAAATGATAAGTCTTTCCCAATGAAAACAGCACATGTAGGCATACTCAAGTGCATATCAAATGAAGCAGCCCAGGCTCTGCCACCTGCCTAGCTATGGTAGAGCAGAGTCAAGCCTAATCTAATTGCCTCAGTATTTAATCACTTCCCAAGTGGGCTTTCTAGCCCAGAATAAGTCTCTTGCCACCACAACTCTTTTCTAGAAGTAACAGAGCAAGCAAGTTTAAAGATAGCTTGGGTATTTCTACAGAAGCTATTGACAGCTCAGCAATAACTCATAAACAAATCTCTTTGTTCTAGATGAGTTAATATCTCTTCAAATGATGTAGATAGAAACCTGTACCCCTTGAGGGGTGAGGGCTCCCATCAGTGCTGAGCGTATGCATGAAGAGGAACAGCTTTGTGCCTTTACAGTGTGCCACGCATAGACCAGAGACACATTTCGGAAGCATCTCACAGCCCTGCTGTAGAAAGAGTGGGTAAGGTAACCCAGTCTCCCCCTCACCCTACCAACAGTCAGTACTGCAGCCATCACATTTTATTCACTCTTTCTCACCTTTTGCACCTTGGGACATGCCTTGATGGTTACCAGGCAACAACAAAAATATCACCACATATATTTGTTGCCTTTAAGTAACTAGCACATTCCAAGACCAAACGCTCATGACCTGGAGTCTCGATATTGTTGCTCTGGCATGTGTCGATTGGGGGTTTTGAAAGCTATAAGCACTTGTCTGTCAAAAAGCAGGTGATTCATAAAACGGACTGACACACCGAGAACCTCCCAGAACCCGACAGCTCTCAGATAAACTCATTCCAGGCTGTCACACCAACCAGGTCCAAGTCAGGGAGCTGACATGCAGGTAAAGAGGGACATCCAGTGGCTGAATCAACTGAGTTTTCCAGGACAATGTGTTTTTACAGATAAGAAAGATGTTTTCAATTTTCTAAAGAAGCTACACATGCCGTCATGATTCAGACAGTAATAAGATCACTTTCAAAGATTCATGATGTTTAGAGGTGATTTGGTTTAAAAAAAAAAAAAATAGCAAATCTAAAAGATACCTCCCCAGTAGAGGCCATTTCACATCGGAGAACAGGGTCAGCATCTCTCAGCCGGGACCAGGAAAACATCGGGGCCTGGTGAAAGGGGGGGGGGGGGGGGGGGGGGGGGGGGGGCGCAGGACGGGAGAAAGAGAATGAAAATTTAATGGGTCATTTGGAAAAAAAAAATCCAGCTACACTTGGAAGTGACAGAAAGAGACAGAGATGAATTAATCCAAAAAAAGCACTGGTCAAGGCTGATAAGCAAAGAAGTACTTGGCAAATGAGTTCCCCCAGCGTCTTGATGACAGACTGGAACGAATAAACACATATTTCACCAGTAAATCATCCTTCTAACACTTGCAGTCCTGCTCACATTCTGATGGCAGATTTCTAATCTGTGTTAGCCCACTATCGCTATCATTTTTACGACATATTTTAAAACAGAAAGGCTGTGAAGCATCTAGTTCGTGAAACAAGGAGATACTATCTGAAGCCAGTCGGTTTTTCCAAGAAAACTGTTCTCCAACAGAAATTTTTCATTCACAGGAATCAAACCATTCCACAAGAACACACTCTTTTGGTGTAAACCAGATGAAACTTTGCAAATAATTTTCAGATTTTCCCTCTCCCGTCCAAAATACACACCCCTATTTTTTTTTGATCTTTTGTACAAAAACCCTTGATCATCATCATTATCTGAGAACTTAGGACTCTGTGGTCTCTGAGTTCTTTTGTCTAATTTGACCTTTTAAAAAGGGGGGGGGGGAATAAACTTTGTTAGATAGTCAATGACCGCATGTGGCAAAAATGGAACAAATAAAGAATTTTCTGCTGAAGAATCATTTTCTACAGGGCTTCTCTCCATCTTAAACTACTACTGGCATTTGCATAAAGACAGAATCCTTGCTGCTTAAAAAAGAACCTATTTTTAAATCCAAAGACATAATTCTGTTCTTGGAAGTCTCTGAGGGTAACACTGCAGACAAGACAGATGCTGTTTTGTGACACCTAACAATGACCAACTAAAATGTGACAGCAGAAATTCATTGCAAAAGGTTTCTCAATAAATGTCGTGTGTCTTGGTGAGTTTTAGATCAGTTTTGCTTCTATAAGTAAAGAGAAAATTTTTACAGTGGCCAGCTCTACAGCCTCAAGTTGAGATATGGCAGTCACGGTGGATTATTTTTAATGTACATATTGTCTTGAAAGGTAACAAGCAACAAAAGCCATCCACCAGCTCCCTAATTTTTGTCTGCCATGAACATGAAAATGTGTCAGCAGGAGCAGACTCTGGTACTGCAAATAAATCCTATTTAAAGCTTAGTCAGTCATGCTCTACCCAGGATTTAATCTTAGTCAGGCCATGATACTTGCATCACTCTGCAAGCAAACATGGCAAGACAATACTTCAGTCACTAAAGCTAAAACGGTGGGACTTTGAATCCACAAAGGAGCAGCTATGTTGAGAAAGAAGAAAAGAGTTCCATATTCTCTTTTCAGAGCATTTAGGAACTGTTGGAGAAAAAAAATCCCATTTCCATGCAAATATTCCTGGCAATAAAAACGTAAAAGGACAGAAAATATGATGCATGATTAATGAGAACCAGGTTTAACTGGAATATTTTTCAAAGTTTAGCATTTCCAAAGGTATTAGCAGGTTTTTATATTTGACAAATCCACACAGAACACAAGCAGTACAAAAGGCTTTGTAGTGAAATTTTCAAGAATATAGTTGAGTTTTCCACGTAGCAAACATTCCCAGGAGAGACAAAACTCTTGACAGTTTAGCTAACAACAGTGCAGAAGCCCCAGGTCTAAATAACAGGAATTTATAAAAATAAATAAGACTCACAAAAATAAAAAAGTCTCAGATTAGAATTTCAGATAATGCCTATCTGTGCCATCAAAATAAAATGTAAAGCTACTTCTAGACTGACTGGCTTGCCAATAACCTGAGCTGGCTTTCAATAGGTCTGAACATTTTATTAGTGGAAAGATGTTAGGTGTTTTCCGTTTCCTCAATTTTCACTTGATATGGAAACTATTAAAGCTTGAAAGTTTCTGTATAAACAATTCTCATTATCCATTGTATTTTCTGCACTGCTGTTCTAGATTTTTATGATTAGGAACTTCAATTAATTTTTTTCTTCCATTAAGCATTCAAAAATATCTGCAGTACACTTTGGTATCTTGGGTGCTATATAAGCTTAGTAATTATGAAAAGTAAAATCTTGGCCCCACTGAAATCAAAAGATCCAAGACTTTCACCCCCATTTTAACTGATGGTGCATATAAAGGGATTCCATGCCTTCAACAGCCCGTGTCCCAAATCCTGAAGATAAAATCTGGGGGGCACTCAAAATACAAATTTGTACATTTCCACACATATATTACATAGTATTATGAAATAGCCCCAACTTCGGTGTTCAATTCTGCAAGTGCATATTTATTATGCAGTTCATAAACATGATTCAGAGTAGGTTAGAAGTAAGAAATAAAGGGAGATTGATTTTGTTAATAATCACTGGATAATTTTCCTTTGATTTTTCTCTAAAATTCCCAACGTACATTATCTTACAGAAACTGCAAAAGGTCAATTTGGCCTTTGGCCAATGAGTAAATTGTTCTCTCTGGGCATTAAAGTACTAATTGCCCATTAATGCGCTAGGTGCTGGTTCTGTTGTGGGGTTTTTTTTGGTGTTCTTTTGGAAACCATACCTTAATCCCAATGTATTCAGAGGGAATAATGGGATGTTCCAGTGTGGGGAGGGATAACTCTTTAACTTCTTTTCCAATCATCACTTTTGTGGCCACATCGATGAAGTCCACACCCAGAGTCTTTGATACAAAAGGGAAGGAGCGTGAAGCCCGCAAGTTGCACTCTATCACCTGATGGGATTAAAAAGGAGAAATACCAGGGTCAGGTACTGTGTGGTGAAGAAATAGATCGATTCATGTTTCTGGAAATCAGTCCTTACTCCTCTTGGCAGAGATGCTCTTCAGACTGCCAAATAAGAGGCACAGAAATTGTGTTCAATATTAGAAACAGTGATGACGAATGGGTAGTGGCCAGCTTGAAATACAAGGAGTCTGATGTTCTGCAGCTGAGTTTCATCTCTATTGTCTGAAAATTAGAACTTCAGAAAACGTGTTGTACTATACCCTAAGTTAATGTGCAAGAGCTGTGGAAACGTGTGCACAGGCATTAGGTACAACCTTTAGAAGCCCACCTTGTTCTTTTTCCATGGTAATGCCACTTTGTGAATGACTGGGCTATCCTTATTGACTTTCCTCACCTACATGCAAAAGTCATTCAGTGACCCAAGCAAGAAACAAGGAAGTTCTGCATCCTGCTGAGAAGTGCACCATGGAGATCAATAGCAAAAGAAGAATTGCTGTAAGAGAGAACGAAGGGGAAGTGAAGGGGGACAAGCATCGGTAAGTTAAGACAGAATGGAAAAGAGGGGTTATCCAGAGAAAAGGCAAGCACAGCTGAGGGAAAGCAAGGAAGGAAAAACTCCATTCTGTCCCTCTGTAGAGTTTCTCAATAACTGTGTGAAACAGAAGAAATGTGAAGAACGGTAAGCACATTTTTCTCAACTAATAGCCCAAACAGGATCTTTCACCAATAATGCATCTCTTCTATACCATGTCAGGTTTTCTTTCCATTCACCATTTTCTCAGTCACACTCTGCTCACATTCCTCTGACCTTCTTCCATTAGCAACAGAAAGCCAACTGTTACCGATAAAGGGTCAGACATCTGCTGTAGTTCTGTTGCTGCTAGGTCCTAGAACCATGCTATTTAGATAACCATCTTAATGGCTCGTATTAAAGACTTAAACACTTAAATTGTCTTGCTTTCTTTCTAATGACTTGGAAGGCTTATTTTAATGATCAAAATCGCTAAAGATGAGAGAGGATATCTGAGATCTAAAAGCAATGATATTCAGTTCATAGGATGAGGTGCAGGTCCCAGTGCTGTCCATCATATTCAAAACTGACAATTTTGGGAAGGACAACAGTCCACAACAAAACAAAGCTAGTGCTGACAGACAATGCAACCAGATTCACTTCACCCTCAACAGCTGCACTGTGTAGGTAGGAGAGGTTGCTCTCTCTCACACAGACAGGGAGAGCTGCATGACTAGGGGTGGCACAGGTCAGCCACGCATTGTCAGACAAGGCAGGTTAGAAAGCCACAGCTGCTACTGCCACAGAGTTTCCATGACAAGGACTGCAGGAACCATGTGCCTAACTATCCGAGGCAGAGCCTGACTTCCTCCAACAGTCACAAGAGCTCTTACCAGTACATCATTGCCTCGCACCAAAAACTGAATGTTGAATGGACCAGAGATGGCAAAGGCATTTGCAATCTTTTTTGTAGCAGCTTTAACCTACAAAAATAAAGAAAGGACAAATACATATATATTTTTAAAATAAATAAATAAATCACACAAAATAGCATCATGTCAATAAATCACCTCACATGTGGATTCATTTACATGTTACGTCTCTCTGCCCTAGTGTATTTTTTCTCTATACCCTCATTTCAGCAATAGCATTATCTTTCAGAAGGAAACATTTTTAATTTGCTTGGTAATCTAGAGCCCGAAGTGCCATTTGAGGCGCTTGAGCTTCATGTATGTGTGTGAGAAAGCCAGGGAAAGAGGGAGAAAGAGAGAATAAATGCCTGTGCTGCCTGTAGCAATTCCTATGCTGCACGCTGGAGCCTTTACACCTTTCTTGGTAAAGTAATGAATAATGATGTTTTACCATTTGAGATTATCTACTTGGTTTTACAAGTGTCCCAAGAGTCTTTCACCAACATGCCTGTCCCATCACAAATCCATGGGAGGTGTGTTAGCAGAAATACTCTGGAACAAACTGGGAGAAAACACTATGGTCTTCTTTTCTAGGTTTATCAAGAAATTACGTGCCATTTCAGTACAAGCGTTTGCATAGCTTTGCTCCAGGAGATAACTATTTTCAGAAACAAGGCCTTGGACATTCTTGTAGAGCTGGAGCACAGACCATTGCATTACAACTCTTGTTAGCTTCCAAGCAAATCCTTTCCAGGATGATATCACAGGGGATGGCACATTTAATTTAGAAAATGCATTTTAACAACTATCTCTGTATCACTAGGTTTATTCTCAAAAAGGGTAAAAGTCAAGTTTAGGTGAGGTTCACTCATCCTGATATCCCTTCCAGAAAAGGCAGGCAGCTAGAAAGTCATACACCTGATCTAATCATTGTGGGACAAGAGGAAGCAGAAAGTGAACCATGGCATATATATGGATCAGACACTCCTCTACTGCCATGGTGGCTGGTCCTAAACCAATGAAACAAAAAAATCCAATGGGTCTGAAAGTGTGTACATCTACTACTTAAATTAATGGGATACAGTTCAGATGATCCTATGTGTAGTATAGCCAGTCACAGGGTACACAATAACATTCTACATTTGCGCACATCATGCTGGCCTTTAAAAAACATTGGTGATTTGATTTCTTCTGAATTCCTCTTCTAAGTTCTCCCAAGCAAAGGGGGAAAGCAGATTCAAACTCTTATTTTCTTTTCTCTTTTCAGTGCTAGTGCAACACCTACCTTCTCCAAGGCTCCCTGGCTAATAGTCTGTGTGGGTAACATGAGGGTGGCATCTCCAGAGTGAACGCCTGCATCCTCCACGTGCTCTGAAATAGCATGTGAGATAACCTGCATACAGTAACGAGAGAGCAGTTAGTCACCTCACCCTCCCTCATGAACTGTCCCATCTCCATGCTCTCTGCTAAATACAGCCCAGCAGAGTCTCCTGAACAGAGCTGTATCCAAAAGAGGATACAGACAGGGAAAAAAAAGGGAATATCCTTAAAATTTGGGGAGAATAGGCTTGAAGCAGACACAAGGCATATGAACAAGGGGATCATGTTAGCGTCTTTCACACCATGGTTAAGCAAACTGTGAACATGAAAAAAACCTACCATGGCCTGGAGATCCTAAGGCTTCCTTCTCTCTCCAACACACATTGACTCAGAAGGTAAAAGCTAATTAGGCTTTAAACCAGCTCTCTAAGTTCTGCTTGCCACAAACACAAAAAAGTTGCCGTTCCACAACAGAAACAAGTATGGACTAACTTCATTTGTATATATGTTTTTTCACTCTTCTGTGGTGTTTTAATCATGGAGAAAAGCAAGCAGAGGAAATCCAGGCCTAAGGATTTAAATTGAATGAATTGCACCAATGCGCACTACCTCGATACTGAAAAAGTGATCTTGTTTGCTGGTTAAAAATGAAGATTGAAAACAGAATACTTCTGTCAAATGAGAAGTTTGTGATTTTTTGTGAGAACTGTCTTTGATTAGTAATGAAATGCAAGGTGAAGTAATAATAAAACAACTGTGGTAATATCATAACACATGCTGATACAATTCTGATGAAAGTAATTTGTGAAGCCAATGATTTGCAAATCCAGTAAAAATTATATTCTGAAGGATTCACATGGTTAAGCAATGCTTAAAAAAAATAACTATTTAGATGTATACAATAAGGTAGGTTGAGGTTTTCAAGCATGATGTTTTTGAACCTAAGATGAATTAATCTTTTCTTGTTTCTCTACTCTTCTCAGCACAAATCCATGGCTGTATAGTAAATCATTCAAACTACACATTTTTGCAAATCTCTGATCCTGAAAAAAAAAGTTTAATATTAAAGAAAAGCAAAGTTCTTACTCTTCCTGCCTTCGCTACAGCATCCATTTCCACCTCACGGGCATCTTCAATAAATTTAGTGAGTACCACAGGGTGATCCTGTCATCAAGACAAGACAAAATAAGAAAGTTTTTATTTGAGAGTATTTGGGCACCATCCAAGCGCTCCACAATTCATCACTGGAAAAGCTTTGGAAGCAGAATCCCACACAATCAATCTATTAAGATCCTTATTTCCATAGATGAGTGAACTTTGCAAAGAAATAATGGGGGGGAAAACTTGACGTGATTTCCCCAAAGCCACTGATGCATTAGTTTGAGTCCTCCATAATGTCACCATGACAGGGAAATTTGGGGCAAAACCATGACGAGGTTTTAGGTGAGACCATGGTAGAAAGAAGATAGTGGGACATGTGCATGGATCCAGTGACCTCTGACCCTGTCTCCCAAAGATGTTCCTTACCTCCAAGATCTTCAGTTCTTCTTTCCTCTGAGCCTCCCAGTCACCTCACGGGGCATACTGCTTCACAGAGTAATTGATTCTTGGCATACTTGATGACTTTTTATAGTGGCCGTTTGCTCTTTTTAAAAGTCATATATTTTAGGCAACAGATCCATTCCTTTCTCATTTCTCTGCCTGGCTTCCTAAGTCTCCCAAGGGAGAAGTTGCCACTAATTAGAGCTGGCCAGGAACAACCTGTCCTTGACTCTCAATACATTCACCGGTATACATGGTTTTCCTTCCTCTTCTTCCTGCTTATCTCAGGGATGCTAGCCCACACTTCTTACTCTTCCCTAATACCTTCTCCTTCCAGCTGCCTGCTCCAACAGACGGTTAAAAATCTAATCCACATTCTTCCAGGCCAGCTTTATGTCTCAACATTTTACCTGTCCCATCCACTGTTAACTGTCTGTTATTTATTAGAGAATAAAATGGAATAAATGACAGTCTGTGCATGCTCAAAAGGCTCCTCTTGAAAAAATATAAAGCAACTCCAAAAGTTACAAGACACAATTCCTTACATTTATCAGTGCAAGGGTAAATTCACAGGCAAGGACAATGTCACAGCCTACAATGTTTCATAAATTTAGTGGCTTGTGTCTTGTAACTTTCTGTCTTGCTGCAGTTTTTCACCAGAAGATTTTATATGTGCATACAACCTTGTTCACTCCAATCTGTCTCAACTCGCACAAGAAGTTTTGAACATTACTGACAACTTAAATGCCATAATGACACAACACCATAACAGCAAAGTAGCTAAAACAACAGAACAGCACTGGTCAGGCACTTTATCTGGAGATGCTCTGTTAGGTGGAGCAGAATTACGTACGGCTTTCTAACCAGAAACAATGAAGCATGCGTCCCACAAAGATGCTCATATTCAGTTGTATGTGCACAACTGGTACTCTAGCTTCTGTGGAACCACTCACAGGCCATAAAACCTTGATGAGGCTAGAAAAAGCATATGAGCAAACTCCCTAATTTAGAAGCAGAATACAGTACTTTTGTTCTAGTTCGCTTCTTGCTAGCTTAGCTTCAACTATACTATGGCTTTTGTCAATATAAAAATACTGGATGAAGAAAGAATTCTTCGCTTAGCTGTCTGACTACAGTAGCAAAAATTTAGCATGTAAACCTAGTGTAAGTGTCTGCAGGATCAGGGCCAGAGCACCCAAAGACTCATGGTGTGCAACTGGTCATGTTTGCAGCAAGCATCAGTGCCTTGTTTGTGTAGCAGAACTGGACATCATAAGGATCCTATGGGAACATCCACTCTTTCCCCTAGGAATATGTCACACATTGCCAAGACTGTACAACTTCAACTCCCAGCAGGGCATCCTGTACTAGGGATGATACCTCTCAGCAATGAAGAAGAACATTGACCGATTCAAGTCAATCAAGCTGTGACAAGTTAAGCTACCAAGGGTCACTCTCCTGGGCTTCAGCCTCCTTTAGGGCATCCATTGCCATCATAAAGCTATCCAGCAACAAAAGTGATCTGTCCCACCGAACATGGCTTAGGCCTGATGCCTGGTCTGCTTCTGTGAGTGTGTGGGGAAACACAAAGCAGGGTGCTTAAGATGAACTACAGAGAGAAGCTAGGTGTTTAGGGAGGCTGAGCATTGCTGAGGACCTGGTTTCTTACAGGTTGACCCTGTAAATCTTTTGAGAATTAGTTATATAATTCCTTCTGATGGAAGTAACAGTGGTACTCTCCCACTTTCAAAAATCCCTTTGAAGTTGTTCAAAGATGGTAATAAGTGGTCTGCTTGCCTCCACATTAACCTGTCCTTCAGTATATTATTATTTTGCAAGGTATCTCCATTTCATTCTGTCTTTTCTTGCTGAAACGCTAAACTTGCATCATTTGCCTCATACACTTAAAAAGCACCTGGTTTTGTTCTTGTTCAAGTTTTAACCACCTAAGAAATCCCCTGAGTAAGCAGTAATGTGTCTGGCTTCCATAGCCAGTTGTGTTTTCAGGGAGTTCCTTTTTGACTTATTTATTTTTAACTCCAAGATTCCTGTGACAGTAGTGTTTATGGTGCTACAGTACTGTTCTGAACAGTGATCATTCAAAAAAAAGGGGAAAAAACCCTCAGAAGAAAACAGACCAACAGGTGAGGCCAAACTCAGAGACTGTTGAAAGGTCAGACTTCTAATTCTGTATGTTCTTCATTCAACCTCGATCATTTAAGTTTCTCCTCCTCGCATATTCTCATCTCACCAAACATCCCTTGTACAATAACACTGATAGAAGGTATAGAAGAAATACAGGCTTTGAGTTGTTTACTATGTTCTGAAGCATTCATGTCTTTTGGAAATTGCTCAGATTTTTCTTTTCTAAATTTCAACACACTAGACCAAATCCTTCCCTTTGCTAGTAAAAAAGACGCTTTAAAAAAAATCCCCAAATTAGCTTTTGAAAAACATTTAAAACAGAAACCAGAGCTTTCATCTTCTGCATTAGATACTCTGCAAATCAATAATCCCACTGGACTAACAGTAAGCAGGCAGCAGTCCTGCTTCTGTATCAAAGGAAAATGGAATTCAGTACATGATTTGGAAAGTGAAATGTCATAGCAAAATCTTGCAAGTGTTCCTGCATTTAAAAGGGTAAAAAAAAAAAAAAAAAAAGTCATTGGTGAGATGCCAGGATAAAGTTTTAAGTTGTTCAAAGAAGCCAGGCAAACCAGTTCAGAAATTGAGTGAAAGATGCTACCAGTTCTATGCTAGCTGGCGTAACCTGATACTAGCAAGCTTGGATGGGGTAGGAAGGGTCCCAGCCCACTACCCTACATCTGTTTATAAAATTAACTGGTCAGAAATGGATGCCTGGGTACAACAGTGTTGTGGTTTAACAGCTAACTGCCGTCCCTGCTCCATCCAGGCATCCCAGTGGTATTAGCAAGGATGCTTGCTCAGGCTCCCATGGTCTGAGGAGTCAAAGTCTAATATCACTGGCTCCTCCACAAACAAGGAAAGGAAAGAGTGAGGAAGATGCAATACAGAAAGAAAAAGCAGTGGCAGGGCAAAGACTGGTACCTGAGAGACTCTGGTGGCTTCTGCTAAGAACTTCTTCATTTCCTCTTCAGTGAAAACTACGTTCATTGCAGACCCACTGTGAGAATGGCAAAGAAAACAGGTCAGCTTCCCTCATGACTTCAAGGGAGATATCAGAGCATTAGACACCACAGCACAGGGTTGCCAACTACCTCTATATGACAGACTAGCCAAGCAAGCTCCTGATTCAAGCCACTTGCTCCACTCTTGACTGAAAGAAAGGCAAAGCTGGTACCTAATGAACCTCCGTTATACTTCCCAGAGAAGACAGGTGACCTCCAGAATCATAACAAAGACTCAAATAAAGAACTGTGGTTGTGTAGCCCTAGCACTGCTGCCAAATCCCCTTTCTGACCCAAGCCTTTAAGGCTCCCCCTAAGCTGGAGGAGATGGCTGGTCAGCCAGATAGCCCCACTAAGGACCCAGACTTTCACCATATGTGCAGGTTAGCTGTGAGCTCAGGACAAAACAGATGCTTTGCTCACGTTAGCCCAATTGCTCATCAGTGGCAGATGAAGCAAGCAATGCACAGGCCACTGGTGACGGTGCAGCAGTGTAAATGCAGATGAAAATGGGCTGTTCTTTGCTGGCCATTTTGTTGGGCCCCTCCCCTAATGTCTTAGACCTTAAGGGAGGGGCATAGCAGATACAGATACTGTATCTGAAAGCTACTTTGAAATGTAGCTGTCAGTAATATCAGAGAGGGGGATCTGGGAGAGCATGGGTCGAGAGTCAGTGATTCAGGTCCATTTTAAAGACAAGAAATTTTTTAAAAATGTGTTACATTGGTAACTTCCACCACTGACATTCAGCTTCCCCATTGCCTTGGTGGGCAAGCCCACAGAGGCTGTGAGGAAAAGCGGCGGAAGGATCTATCCCACAAAATCAGTCACTTTAGCCTAAGATAGATACAAGTACCTAGGTGATTATACTTACTGGACTACCTCTTCAGCTGGTGTAAATCAATAGAGTTCAATTAAATCCATGGACCTATGTTAGCTGCACTGTTGAGGATGTGAGCTGGTGCACACAGTACATAACTAGTGGGGAAATGCATTTAGTTTTCCAAGGCAACTGGTAAATATTAAAGGCCGTATCTGTTCAAAGGATGAAGTGTAGCTGTGGACCTGCTGCTGTTCTGTAAACAGAGGCCAGATAGTATGCTGTGCTAGGGCTTTTCACCTTCTATTTCCTCAAGTTTTACATCCTCCAGTTTCATCTTTCTCCTTGAAGTCCCCCTAACCTGTCCAAACACCCTTTATCAAATACTTACAATGGAAAGGGCCTATACTGAATTTAATATGGATGGAAACAACAGGCTGAAAGAAGTGTTCCCTAAAAATCTGGAGAATTACATCAGGAGCAGTTTCTAACTTATCCTCCTGATCTGAGTGCTGGTTTTTAACTTTTTTTTGCAACCCCACTGCAAACTTCAGAAACTGGATAGAAAGGTCACATTCAGCAGTCTCTTCTAAAGGATATTTCCTTGAGGGTTGAAAATACAAGAAATCATTTTCCTTTTCTTCTTTTTAAATAAAAAGTTTTTTTTTTTCTCCCCTGAAAATGAATAGTGTGCCTCTTCATTTTGATATATGTCTCTTTTTCATATGAAAAGGATCCTGCCTCCAATTTATTTTCACTTGTAAACTGTGTCCAGCAAACTGCCTCTCTGTGCCTAGTCATCCAGCTATGAAGAAATGCCTTACAGAGAAGGGTGATCATTCAGAACATGTGAGTTTGCTGTGTGTGTGCACTGGTGTAACTTCTTCAAAAAGTCTAGTTATTGGAAATGTGTGGCTCTGTACAAAGTCTATTTGAAGAGAAGCAGCTGCCACAGCACAGGGACATAAAACATGCCTGTAAGCAGAGAAGCTTAGCGAATAAGAAGCTGAATTCAAAAGATGCGGTGTCATTTTCTGAAAACAGATGCCAACCCCAATAAATGGCCTCAGCATGTTCCATTCTGTTTTTCCTGGTGGCAAACAATCTTCTGGCTTAATCGTACAGGTAGTAGTCTCAGGAACCTTAAGGAATATTGCAGATGGTTCATGTTTTTGGCCTTGAGATATGAAAAAGGTAATGCAGCTAAACAGACGTTCTTATGATTATGTTCTACCTTTGATCTGTGCCTGATGGACATAAGGGATCCATTGGCTTCCTTTATTGGTTTGAGCAGTTGTTGCACCCATTAAGATGGGCAGCTTTATGCCGCGTGCACCTAGCATAGCGTTTTCCACACGTCCCCTGAAATTACTCTCCCTTGTCTCAGAGGCTTGTGTAGCTCATATCCCCAACTTGATGAGCTCTGATGGTTGAGCCTTACCTCAGAACGTAGGAAGGCCTCAGCAAACATGGGTAACTCACAGAGCTTGCAAATTCAACTGCATCTCTCTAAAGAAAGGGAGGAAAAACATGCTGTGAACAAGAAAATATTTTAAAGTCACACCAAAGTTTCAACTCTAACTGCATTTGCACTTTACTAGCCATTAAGATTGGCAGGGGCAGGGGGAAGTACAGGGCTACAGCCTGAGCTGAACGTAACACATGACTTCTTGGTTCCTGAGTTGTTATCTTCAGACCTTCCCTGTCCATAGAGCTTCACCAGGAAAAAAGAGCAGTGCCGACACATCTCTATTCCTTTGCATTCTCCACCTGCTAGAATAGTTTTCAAGGCCAGCAGGATAAACTAGAGGAGCCTGACAGTGGTGCTAACTTTTGCTGGGTATATACCCCATGTTGTGTAAAGGTAGTTTAAAGACACTTCCTGTCCCGTTTGCATCCCACTCCCAGTGGGATACTACAGCATCACTTTACAGGGATCAAAAAGTTCTTCAACACTGGCAGCAAAAAAAGCTGTCAAATGTCTTTGGAACCTTGAAATGTATCAGTAAGTCGGTCTTCCCTGAGCAGATGCTCATAGCAACCCCCAGCCACTTCACCGTTTCCCAGATGCACATCCCAACTTACCAGTGTGCTGACTGCCTTCCAGGGGGCCTGAGCCACATGCAGCTCATCCAGAACAGCTGAGAATACGGAGCGATCTTCTGCCCGGTCAATCTGCAAAGGATTTGTGCCAAGGATCTTCACTCCATTCTGGTGCAGTGGCACTGCCAAGTTATTGGGAATCTGCCCGCCTACAGAAATAATGCAACCACTGCATCCCTGTTGGCAGAGAGAAAGGAGCACAGTCATGTCCAAGTCAGCTTAACATTAAGCGCTGTTATAACGCAGAATCCAATATTTAGATTACATCACTTTTTAGGCTGCTATGAGCAAAGGCAGATCATAATTGTGCTGATCCAGAGGCACCCAGGCTGTAAAGTCTGATTCAGAGTGTGTAGCCTCTCTAAAACAGCAATATCCTCCTTGATATCACTCAACAGACAGCAGTAACTTGAGGTCAAATTCCCCAGGAAACCAAAGAAATCTGCAGTGTTCACATGCCTTTTGAGATCAAGCCAAGATTTTAACTTCTGCTAGAACCACAGACTGTTACCTTGTTTTCATGTCATGTTTAGGCGCTTCTGCTTTCCCAGTGAGGATAAGCACTGAGCTGACACATGCTCCCTTGCTTTGCAGAGGAAGGCTGCTGCACTCTGAAAACCTCATGGCCCACAACAAAATTCAAAAGTCTGCTCAGTGGGGTCAGGTCTCCCTCCCATGTTCTCCTACACATGTGAACATGGGGACCATCACTTCAACTGAGCCCGCTCCCACCTCCCTGCTGCAACCTTTGGACACAGTAGCATGAAAAAACAAGATGGTTTCGGTCCCCTTTCTTTCTCAGTCCAGCTCTTCCAAGAAAACAGCCTCTCCCATGCTCACGATCAGACATTTCCAGAGTAGCAGACATTCACGCAAACTCTTTTTTACTACAGAGTTGCAAGACAGTAACCCCCAGCAGAAAGACAATGGGGAAAAAGTGGGATTTTTTGTTGTTGTTATTTGCTAAGCAAACATCCTTTCCTAGCTTCAGATGCTAGCCTTTAAGGAGCACTCACTGCTGACCCTTTGCTGGCCTGTACAAAGCAAAGCAGAGTCTAGTTCAACAGATCCCAATCCATCAGACAGCCTGTGGTGGTGAATTACTCTGGATACACTTAGTCTGTTATTTTAATTCATCCTCATTATTCCTGACTAGCTCCTCTTTTCTGGTAGTGCATTCGATAGTAACAAGTATTTCAGCCAAACTGTCACATATGCTCATTTCTACGCAAGTTATTTGCAAGTGCTTCAATTCCAGAAGCGGATGAGGCAGGACAGGTGGCACAGCATCCTCCAGCCACAACAGCATGTTTCATGTTCATCACTGGGTGACCATGACATTTTAAGTGAGGAAATAATAAATGACAAATAACAAGAGACAGGTGAGCTCACTTGCAGACACACATCCTTCTTCAGGTGCAAATATGGGCATTTTCTTTACATAGAAACCTCAATGCTTTCAAGTACAATCGAGTCTGGTGTGAAAATTTTCAATAGTAAAAAAAGGCCTTAGAGTACCTGCAACAATTATGAGGATATGAATTACGTTTAGATTGTGTAATAATTGAGGGTAATTAAATAATGGGCACTTTACTTCCAAATTAAAGCTGGTGAAACTTTGCCCAAAGGAGAATCAGGCCCACAGTACAGCCGTAGTGAAGGGCTCTTTTGAACCAAATGGGTTTTACCCAACTCTAACAAACAAGAAACATAAATCAAGTGATCCATGGTTTGACTCTATCTTTTAGAGTATCAATGTTCTTTTAATTAACAAGTGTGTTTTTCCTGAAGAAGGTTAGCCCCACTGGCCTTCCTGGAAGAGGAACTTCTTAATGAGGGATTTAAAGGGATTTAGAATGGCAGATCTGTAAGCTGAGAGCAGGATGGACTAGAAGTGACTGAGAAAAAACAGATCATAAATGCCAGTACAAACCTGGCTGAACTTTAATGTGGTTAATTTCCTACCACAATAAAAAGTCACTAAAAAAGTCTGGCATTTAAGCAGCACTTATTATCCCAAGGTCCACAAGATTATTATTTGCTGCTAATATACAGTGCTGGAGATTATTTTTTTTCCTTTCCACCATGGAGTCACTTATGGGATGACATGCTGCTGCTGGCCAACAGCAACTGTCTGAAAGAGCTTAGGACAGGGAGTGTAAAATGCCTCATTAGTAGAGGGTGGAGCAAGGACAGAGACTGTCTTGTGCCCACATGGGGTTGTCTCATGTCATCAGAGCTCACCATCTCCAACTCAGAAGAAAAATCTGTTCCTTACTGCTTCCAGACCCATCCAAAATACAGTATTTATCTCTAGTCCAGACCCCTTATCATCCCACATGGACAAGAACCAGACAGTGAATAAAGCAAACCCCTTCTTGCAGCTTGGAATGGTTCCTATTTGATAACAAGTCAACCTAGCTTTGCTGCCAAGGTCAACCAACACCTTAATCTATCCTCGACATATTTGAAATGCGAATGTCCCAGCTAGCAGCCTCTCTTTGGCTGCCACTTATTTCTTCCTTTAAAACAATTCTAGTCACTGAGCCTCTAAAATCCAAATACTGCCCCCATCAAAGCTGGGATGGTGTTAGGGACTCCAGCCCCAAGAAGACAGAGGAGATGGCTTATTCAAGCAGAGAGCAAAGAATCATATACTCATTTTTCCTCAAAAAGAACCATAAATTAAGACTCAGCTGCTGCTTACTTCTTCCTATAAAATTCTGCTGTTATTTGCCAAAGCATGCTCTCACCCAAAGAGCAGCCCACCGCTAGCCTGTTCCGCTAGGGAACAGGACTGCTCCACTGAGAAACGTGGGTAGACAGAAATGGACTCCACCGCATATCCCTTTGTCATCAGCCATATTTTAATTACAAAAAAAATGAATAACATCCTTGCCATTAGATCTCTTTAAAATATATGCTATACATAATCTAGTTAAAGAAGCCTAGAGAGAATTATTTTCCCCTTTATAACAAAAATCACTCTTTTTATTACTACCTTGCTTTTATGTCATTAGTAATAGAGTTGGGTTTTCTTTTTCCCTGAGTTTGAAAACAAATTAGACCATTAAAATTGTACCTAAGAGCCTCCTTTGGTTTTATGAATTGTTTCAGAATGATCCTAGAAACTGAAAAAGAATCAGAAGAGGCCCTCAAGCAGATAGATATTAAAATAAAAAGGGAACATCTCTGGAAACAAAAAGCCAATAAATCTGAGGGAAGGATTTTTTTTTTTTTTTTAAATTATTGTCCTCACAGACTACCACCTAACTTTGCACATTCACAGTAAATTAAACTTCCCTCCAACGCACGGCTCTATTGTGCAGAGCTCAGTCTCCGGTGAGTCAGAGCAGCTGTGAATGTTGACTGGAGAGGGAGAGGTAAAAGGGGACACAAGGGAAAGAAAGAGAAGGGACAGCTGAGTACGTCCCTGTGATAGGACAATGCGAAGCTGTGAGCAGCTCTTGGTAGGCAGATTCCAGGCCCCTCAGTCTCGTTGGTAACCTCGCTCCTCAATGTAGCCTAATTTGTCTAATCAGAAAAACTGGGAAAAGTCAGTGCACCTATTTAGTTGAGCTTAATAGTCCAAGGTTTGCTGCTAATCCTAACAATGTTTAGGGAGTTGATGTATCATCTCTACTGAGGGCAAAGGGTTGTGTCCATTGTTTGCTGATGGTTTTACCTACAGTTTGCCAATGATCCAGGACTTTATTTAGAGTATTTGCCACTGTTCATTGTACACTGGAACACCAGAGGAGGCTAATGAGCAGGAGAGTTTAAAAGATCGGTCTGAAATCATGCCACTCTTCATGCTTTGAATATGAAGCTGGGAGAGGTGATTATCTGCAGGATTGGTGAGGGATCTCGGAATCAGATTCTGAATTTTTAACTTGATCATTTCCTTAGGGACTGACTTCCAACTGCATTTGCCTGAGGAAGTATTCTGTTAATGGAATATTAGCATTTGGCTCACTCATTTTTAAAAAATGACACACAGCAAATAATATATTTGAGACTACACTCTCCTGGAGGTCTGGAATCTGTCCTCAGGTCTGCCTATGCCCTTTTGCATGAGACTGCACAGTCTCTACTCTTCAGAGGCTCAGTTTCCCTACTTGCAAATTAGGCATAATGATACCATTCCCTTTTGTCACTACTTAAGTGTTCTAAAACAGCTGAGTATTTATTATTCATCTTGGGATTTGTTAGACAGCACAACCCTAACTTTGAATGTTTAGGCTCAGACCCTGATGGTTTTAACACCTCCAGAGCAAACATCAGATTGGTTGTTTTCATACCAATACTCTGCAAAGTCCCAACATCTCTCTTCTCCCCTTTTTTCTTCCCACTACCTCAGCTCCTGCTGCCTCCTCCCTGCCCTCTCTCCTCTCACGATCACTTTTTGGTTTACTTCACAAGCAGGACAGGCTAAAAACATGCCCAGAAGTAAGAGCACAGTCCAGCTGATGAACGTGGCTGGCTGAGCTGGGGAAATTGCCAAGAATGTGCTTCCCCTTCAGCTGTGGGTACCGCAGGATGCTGTTATTAGACCTTGAGATCTGCAACGCCTCCCATCAAACTCACCAAGCCCTGCTGTGACAAGCAGGATAATGCACATTTCAATATGTATGCATTATTCTTTTCACATATTTTTCTTACCCAACTTGCTAATTACTAGCACTATGGATTTAAATGAGTAGTTGCTCCCTCATCACCTCTCTCTACCTTCTTTTTGATCCTGCAGTAATTAGATGCTGTGTTTCATCAGTGTTATTTGTCTGACAAACTGTCACACCAGTTTCCTCCACACCCCAAGTTCAGAAGTTCAGTTTTGCTTAAGTAAACAAGAGTTCAATATTTATAGAGCTGAGCCTCATGGATAATCCTAAAGCATTCAAAAATCAGCCTTTAAGACTCCAGAGAGCCACCAGAGTCTTTTGGCCTGTCCTAAATCTATGCTTTCCAATAACAGTCTCTGGTTTTTTATGAAAATTTAAAGAGGAGGTAAAACAACATGTAAAAATAGGAAAATATGAAAATGCAAATGAAAAATGGTCCTAAACAGTATTTTGCAAATGGTTTAAGAACAGGACCTAGAGACTGGGACTTGAGTTCTGATGTGCTTTTTCTTGGTTCCAAAAGCCAAGAAAAATTGTAAGCTTAACATGACCTAGGTTCTGCAAAGTTTCTTCAACAAGTTACAGGGCGAACTCACACTGAATTTCAAAGGAGATTAAGTTCCTGTAAGCATCTTTGAAAGCCTCAGACACAAATCCAAGCTGAGTGTGTTACCAGTCAGAAATCAACATTTTCCATATTGGGAACAACTGTTTACATTATATATCCTTCCATTATGAACTCTGTCTGGGACTCCTCTCTATCTCTTAGTATCAGCACTTCTGAGCACTTGAAAACTCCTGACAGACAAGTGCAATGTCTGGATCAGGAGCTGGAACATCTTTTGGTTTGATGGCAATTCCAGTGCCCCTTCCTGACCTGCCTGCCTGCATGCTGGACCACATCCACCACATCGCCACTATATTGTAAAGCCAAGACTGCAAGTTCTTGAGCAAGTTAGTGTTATTCTTATAACTTGTTCTGCTGCTTCAGGGGGAGTACTTGTGCTTAAAGTCAAGGATATGCTTAAGTGCTAAAGCTCAGCACTGCAAGGGCAAAACAATTTGTGCAATAAATGACTGTGTAGCAAATTAAATCTGCTTGTAAATATTGCACAATATGGCATCTTGCAAAATAATTTAATATTTATTTGGCATTCATTATTGAGCAGTCTGCTAGGAACATCAACGATGTGTAAAATGCAACATCGGGATCTAAACCAAACAGCTTTTGCTAGCAAGCTCTCCCCCTTCACCCCCAGCTGCTCTGCCAAAGCAAGCTAGTGACATGAATTTTGAAAAGTCTGGTCTGCTTCATGGCTTTTTGTTGCTGCTTCTGCTTTTCTTTACCTCATATTGGTAGATGTCCAGGATCCTTTCCAATGACAGCTCCTCAAAGTACAGTCTGTCACACTCGTCAAAATCTGTGCTCACCGTCTCCGGGTTGCAATTCACTACGACGGTCTTGTTGCCAAGCTGACGCAGCGTGCGGATACTGGAGACAGCACACCAATCAAACTCCACGCTGCTGCCTGCCAGGAGACAGAAAAGTGGGCAAGGAAAGGAAGGACGCAGAGAAGAAAACATAAACAGACGTTCTCAGCACTCAAGCTTAAAAAAGAAAAAGAAAAAAAAACAGCATTGCCTCCTGTCAGCTCAGAGCAAGAAATCTAATTGTCCTCCTGTGGAAACTAATCATCCACAAACGTGAGCCTCCAAGCACAACAGGTAAGTTGGCTCAGCTGCTCAGGAGTGACAGGCCTCTAACACGTCTGTCATCCTGCACTCATAAACACGCATGTCTGCTCTTGCTGCCCAGCCAGCTACTACTGCCTCCCAACCAACATGCTTTGAGATGAACTTAAGAGACAGAAGCTTAGAGGTGACCAAACTGAGTGCCCATTATTATGAGACAGCTCTGTTTACTCGAGGAAACACGAAGCATTTGTACAGATGTGGTTTAAAAAACAGAAGACTGAAGTGGTTTTTACCTTCCAGAAGAGCAGAGTGTGGCTAACCTAACAACAGAAAAATTACAATTCAGTGGGTTTGATCTTCCTGTGCACTGACTCTAGACACGAAAAATCAATAGAACAACACTTTTAGAGCCACTCTGTGATCCTTTTATCTTGGTTTAAAGGCCAAAGTGACTATGGCAACACTGTGGGGCAAGCACATCCTACTGTCCTGAACCCTGAGTAAGTACTGTGGCCACCTCTAAAGGAAAGGAGGAGTCACCTGGTGCACAGGTGAGCACCAGGACTTCGTGCTTGGCCTTGGGCAAGCTGCAGGACTTGGCACTTGGGCAACGCTGCAGGCTTCAGGCAACACTGGTGTCCAGACTTGTACTAACAGCTACTGTCCCATAAATTTCTAAGCTCAAACATCTAAGAGGGGTACCATAAACAGAGAATGATGCGTATTAAAAAACATCATTAAATGGTTCTGCTTACAGTCTACAAGAAAACCTTGGCCTCATCATGATGTGTTCACAGTCATTACATGATCGTTAACCACCGATATCGTTATTTTTATATATAATTGTGTGACACGATACATTGGAAATTCAGGCTCTGCTTAATTGCTGCCTCCTAGTCACAAACAGATGGCTGTCACAGGTCACTCACTGACAGGCACACTATTTATTTCCCTGCTTCTGTCAAACAGGAACCTCAAAACATGCCCAGGTCTCAGCTAAAACCCCACAGAAAAGAGAGGGAAATCAAATCTGAAACTGGATGTTTCCCAGAAGGGTCACCGGATGCTCATTCACTTTTTGTATTCCACTTCCATTATTCAGGTATTCTTATACACATAAGAAACCTCAAGTTTGAGACACAATGGTCATCTGGAGTCCCCGTCTGACTGCTTTAGATACTACCTGGAAAAACAGGTGAACGCTTGTAAGTATAATCCAGCCATATCCAGTAATGGTCATGTCCAAACAGTGGGAACAGGGAAGACAGCAAATAATTAGTAACACTAGTAATGGCTTTTGTAACATAACCAGCCACTGCTCCGCAGAAGATAATTACTACATCAACACAGGCATGTTTCTGAACTCACTTTCAGGTTTCAATCACATTATACCTACGTGCACACCATAAAATTTACAGAGCACTCAGCTGGTCCACAGGCTCGGTGGAATAGCTTATTAATACTGCTTTCAGGGCTGACTTTCACACAAACAAAACGCCCTCCCAGGACAGGAGGTACTCTCTGGGCAGCAAGAGAAGAGCAAGCATTGCCTTGAATATCTCAGCAATACCCCCACGGAGCACAGGTCACACGCTGCAGCTCAGGCTCTCAGTGAGCCAGAGGCCTTTATGTGTGCATGAAAAGGTGCATCAAAGCATGCTCTGAAGTTCAAGAGTGTGCAACTGTACCAATTCACATCATGTTTTTATTTGGCATATTAGTTAAGAAGAAAGAACAAGAAAATTCAATTTGGGTAATTTTCTTTTTAAATGCAGAATATAGCATGACTTATTAAATGACCTTACACTTTGCCCAAATAATTTTATTTCTTTGCAAAATTGTCAACATTGTCAAGCTTTGACTGTAATATATTTCAAAATATTTTCAAACAAAAGTAAGGGTTTTTTTTTAAGTTAACAGTCAGTTTTCATCAAGGGAAGAATAATCTTGGTAAAAAAAAGAAAAAAGGTAACTTCACATGTTTAACTTCCATCCAAATCATTTAACCATTTCTGCCCTGTTCCTGTTTTGTAAATGTACATCCACAGGGAACACTAAGTTGATCCCACTGAATTATGATTACAATTCTGAAGGCATAGGGGAAAAGTATGCTGCTTACTTGCCTTCAAAGGATAACAAAAGAAAAAAAAAATAAATCAGCTTGGCTATTGGACCTAGAAAAAAATCTTTTTGAGGTGCAAGTAATGATTTCCTTTAGCAGCCTTTATTTAGTTGCAGTCTCTTCCAAAGATTGCCCTGATCTAATCAAAGCTACAGAACAGGTAAGACCAAGCTCAGACTGTATGGCTAACCTAAACAATTAGGAGTTTCAGGTGAACGATGCAAGATGTATTCACATATATTCGATCAAATTATTAAACAACACTGCCATCCTTTTTATATTCATTTTTTGTAACCATCCTACACAGCATGTTGACTGGCAGAAGTGTTCACAAAAAATAAGCATAATCACGGAGCGTTCCTCCAGATTTCACTCATCTCAACATTCATACTGGAAACTGAGTTCAAAAAGACACATCCTACAAACAGCAACAGGAGTGTAGCACGTGACCTGCTCATCCAAGCAAAGCAAATGGATGCAGTTTTGAATTTCAGCTTTCAAAAACCATCACCGCTACTTGTGAGATACAGAGCAAAAATATTTCTGAATAACAAGCAAGTTTTTTCTTGTCAATAATTGCAAGCTATTTGGAAGGATCCATGAAAAGAAAAAGTGAAAGTCATCATATACAGAATTAAGCAGTCTGTCTACCCAATACTCATAGCCACGAGGAAACTCTTTTGCTGCATAATCATTGGACTGGGCTGAAAAAACAGCATACAGAGAACTGCTTATACAAAAGTAGCTGAAGATTTTGAAATATTTTCATAGTCACCTATACTTACAGTAGTAAAATGATTAGTATATAAGAACACAGTCATGAGCTGGCAGTAAATATAAGATAGGTGTTGCAGCAACAAACTTCTATACAAGGTATCAAGTTCTCAAGGCCTTAGTATGTGAAAAAGTAAGGTTAAAAAAAAACTTTGTGGAAATAACAACTAAATGACATGCTCTTCAGTTTCAAGTGAAAAGTAATAAAATTCTCCTGTTTTTTCCAGGGCGTGAAATGAAGTCTCCAAGCAAGTGTAAAAGGCAACCTTTGTGTTAGGAATTGATGTCCTGTGCACTGTGCTCTGGCAGGTTTTGTCACCACATGAGAAGAGGAACAAATGAACCACAAGAATATCCAAAGAAGGCTTGAGGGTGCAAGGAGAACAGAGGAGTTGTAAGAAAGATTTACCTATGTGATATGGTCCACAGCCCAACACCATCACTCCACAGTCATCAAATTTTACATCATGTTCCTGAGAAGGGAAGGAGAAAAGTCATTAGGATCTGTACTCCACAGCATCTAACTCCATGCTTTTCAGAATAAACGGTATCTGGTGCTCAGCCCATATCCAACAGTTTGATTCTTCAGGGCTCAAGTCAGATCTCATTTACTGCAGTGTAAATCAAGTGCAACTCTACTGGAATTAGTGGTGCTGCACCCAAACCAAAGGAGATGCAGCACCTCTGGATTTGGCTATTCAAGCAGACCAAAGAGTTTCACGTAAAAATGAATGCTAGGATGAGATAAGTGAAACATGAGTTCTGCATTCCCAGCACCTGACCTATGCACAGAGGATGCAAGTACAGGTGATATAGGACAGGATCATAAAAACATAGGGACATTAACACTAAATGCACTGGATCAGTATTTGAGCAAGAGAAAGTTCCAGGCCTGCTGTAAGGGGATTATATGTAACACCATCCAAAATAATTGCTACAGAGACTGAGACATCTGCAAGATCTCCAGAAATAATGCAGCATAGGGGAAAGAGATCAAACTAGACAGCAATGAGACTGTTGTTTCTGAATGTGCCTACCTGCCCGTTGTACGTGACGTAGAGGTAATTAGTTACTGCTGGGTATTCTGCTGCCAGTGTGTCGATCTGTACGGGAAAGAAGAGGAGGGATTGTGACTTGGACAGTGCAAGATCTTTCTTACATGCAGGTATTTGGGGGTTTTTCTTTTCCCTCTTTCCTTTCCTACTCCTATATCTGTCCTATTATTTTCCCATCATGTCTTTCCTCAAAAGGAGGTGATCTGAACTGCCATATGCTGGCAACGCAGCATATGCCTGGCCTTCCCCCCAGACCTTACAGTGCAATCAACAGGAGAGTCTACCATCTCTTTCTAAGCTGCAGTTTTAGCTCTGCACCTCTTTGATAAAACACCTTCACAGTCCAGGAACTTTCCCCAACCATCCCTTCTTGCTGAGGCCCTCATTCTCTAGTTAGTTTGGCAGCATTAATTACACAGATCTCCATTCCTCCAGGTCTCCCGTCCTCTTTAGCTGCACTGTCTGGGATCTTCACATTATACTCTTGACCTCCTCTTACTCCCACACTGAATACAAACATGCACACAGTATCACTTTGCGATCATCCCGAGTAGCAGCCAGCAGTGCAAGTACTACTATTTATGTTACAATATAACTTGTGCTTTGATAATTAAATGGTACACAAAGCAAGAGTGAATTTCAACCACCCCTTATATGTAGTTTTCAACAATTTCTTATGTAATTAGTCACCAGAGAGCCAAGAAGAATAATTTGCCTACTAGGCTGTTCAAAAATTGTGTCAACTACTTATTGCATGTTATACATGGTAACTACTCCATCTAGATCACCAGTGATTGCTGAAGTTCCCTGAATGAACAGCTGAAACATTTCTACACAGAATACTGAACAGGGAACAATACTGAAGCAGTCCTGACATGAATTTTTACATGATAAACCATTTAAAAAAATCTATCCAATCTTCAAGTATTTTCAGGAATACCCACTGGCTGTCCAAATCCTTGTGAATAATGAAGAATGTGACCTTACGCCGTTAGCACTATGTAAGCGTCTGCTGCTCATTACTGTTGCTAATGCTGCAACTTGTACTTCATGGCTCAAGAAGAAACATATGCTTTGAAGCCACAAATGCAGGCGTAAGTAGAATGACCTTATTAAGGGTACCTTGGCACACAAATCAATCCAGCACTGCAGTGCCATATGCAGCTGAAAGAACACAGCGCAAGACCAGGCACGTTTCTGTGGTCCAGGTGAGGACATAGAAGGAAAACAGCAGCTGAGGAACAGAAGGAGATTTGGCACCTGGAATCAGGCCTGAGAATACAGATGGGCACTTTCAGAAACATTCAGTAGTTTGGGTTGTTTTTTTTTCCCCTTTAAGGACAAAAAAACAGCTGGTGGCAGTTTAATACCAACATACCTTAAATGCAGCAGCAGAACACCTAGCAAAGCACTCATGACACTGCCATGAATACTAGATGAGCTCATTACGCTCCTGATATCACACTGAATAGCAAATGAACCCATAACAATAGGACACTTCAAATAAAGTATTACCCTGTAAAAAGTTACTACCAAGAGAAATGACATATTACATTTTTCATGGTCACACCATGGTGGGCCAGCATTCTCAGCCTTTTCCTGAAGCCAGATAGCTGTGTTTCCCCCTCAGCCACACAGAATATGAACAAGAATATTCTGAGTGTCTCTTCGGGGATGTTCATGTCATTACATTGATGCCTGCAGTGCAGAAGTAACAGCCACGTGGGTGAAATTTGTTCTCTAATGTCAATGCCAAAACTTCCATGGATGTTAAGAGAGCCAGGGGTTCCACTTTGTTTACCTCAGCTGTTTCTAAAGACATGGAGGTCTCCTGCTCCTTGCACTCTTGGAAGCCCCCACCACAAACAGTGACGTTTCTCACATACCTGTTTCACCCAGGGCACTATATTCTTCCTCACTCTCAGCTGACGGCACTGGACTGCAGTCAGCTTCAGGCATTTCCCAATCTGTTTGTCTGAGAACCCGATCTGTTTGGCTCTCCTCAGTGTCTCTTCTGGAACTGTTTCACTGGGATTAAATAAGAAAAACACCTCTGCATGAGGCTTTACAGGAATATTTAGAAGATGCATGAGTGCTTGTGTCTTCCATACTGCATAGAGTTGCTATAGGATCACGCACATAAAGGCAAGAAAAGGAAGAACACCCAGCTAAGCTATGCAATCCTCATACATAAAAGATCTTTTTCGCACTGGATGCCCCCCCACAAACACCTATAAGGTAAAGTCTACAGGCAAGACTACTGATGCTAGGAAGTGAAACACTTTCTTTCCTTACATTTTTGAGACAGGAATGAGTGACTTATGATGAGGTCCATCATCTCCCACACAGCATTCTCTACCAGGCTAGTACAAGGTCACTGTATCCGCAATAACTCTATGGTCATTTACCATTACAGCCTCCACACAGGACCTGCAGTGATTCCTTTCTTGGATTCAGTATCCCCCACATCTCCATGCCCACACTTTAACTCAGTCTCTCCCTTACATTCACCCTCCCAGTCTAAATTTAAAATATAGGCCTCACCAGACTGGGCTGGATCAATAATTATGTATGTACTCGTATCTCCTGCCTCTCATTGCAGCTGCCCACTCCACACAAAGGCATGAAATTCCTGAAGCTCTGGGACAAGCTGCTCAGAGGCATAACTGTCCCCCGACTCTGCCAAGCTGGGGGACAACTTGCCTCAAAACACTACAATTTGTTCAAAACAAGGCCATCTTTCTGTTGTTGAGGATGCTCTACCTACCTTCAGAAATGGCCAGTCTTTTCAAAAAGCATCTGACCTCAGAGATACATAGTAGAAATGACCTTCAGAGGCTCACATGCAAGGTAGGTTTTTCCTTCTGACAGTCTCAAGTATACATTTTCCATATAATTGGTGCTGCTTCTCACATTATGAAAAAGGGGAGAGGGGGATAGACAGGTTAAAGCAGGGGCCCTTTTTTGATTTCATATTTGCAATTAGGGTCTCTCAATACTTCCATATGTTCTCATTCTCCTGGTTTTGCTTTTTAGGAGTCCTAGTTTTTTTTTTTTTTATTTCAAATCCGTTGCTTTCCCTGGCCATCTCTGCAGTTTCTTGATTTTTTTCATCTTCTCCATTCCCCCTTTATTTCCACCGCTTTTTTGTCTCCCACACTATCTTTGTTCCACTTTGTTTTGACTCCACCTATAGCCCTGATAGTTTCTGCCTGTGTCTGTTTCTAAGCTACCTTTTCTAAGCTTAGCTTTTGCAAAAACATAAAAAAGCCTATGTATTTTTATCAGCATTTCTGCTTTTCATCTTTATTGCCAAGAGCATCCTTGCCTGCCCAATAAATCAATATTTTATGAGCAAGCAAGCTCTGAATCAGGAAAAAGGAAATGATTAACAAACAAGCAATTTTCCTAAATCAGAGCTTTTGAATTATGTCTTTTGCTTGATGGTATTTTTAAATAAATAGCATTATGTTATTTGAGTGGGAGGAGAGGGGTGAGGCCACTTTATTGGAATGTGTCAGGAAGCTGAAGCATGAGAGAGTGTCATTGGATTGGATTTTCCACTCTGGCTTAGGCACAGAGCAGCTCCGCTGCCCTCGGTGAAGTCAGGCTAGCGTAAAACAGGTGAGAGTCACAGAAGTGTCAAACCAGCTGTTCTGAGAGCAAAACTGGGGACCAGAAACTTTTGGGTTCACATCCCTGGGTAGGGGAGTTTCCTCTATGAATTCCCCAGTGCCATCTCTCCTTCCCCTGCAATATGAGCACAGAGTGTTCCACCTGCCTACAAGAGTACAGCAGACAGCTAGTGAGTATTTGCAGAAGGGAAACGCTCACTGTAGCTCACTGTCTTCTGCCCTGTGTCCCAGCCTGGCACTAACAACCAGCCTGCTCTGCCCTCAGGGGACTCCAGGCAGGAGTACCACCTACACCCTCGATCTTCTCCACAACCCTCTACCATATCACCCTTCTTACTCCAGCAGATCCTGCTCTTTGCTAGTGTCAGAAGGAAACAGTCCTGCCTAATCCAGCAGGCTGTGCTTCCCAGGTTTTGGATTTAGTTCTGGGTGCAGAAAGACTTCCTAAAATAAGACTCACTTTGCAGCACTGCAGTAGTTATGTTAAAGCCTGTGGTTTCCATGCACTAACTCCTCCACTGCAAAACTCCTCTGTTTCTCCTCAGCCCTTTATGCTTTCTGATCTCAGCCCAGAGGCAGGACTTCTTGCATGAACTGTGAATGCCGGAACTAAAGGCTTGGACAGGTGTTTTACAGGAGGAAACACAGCAAGTAAAACTGCCAGTTCTCTGGCAAAAGAGATGCTAGCCATCGCCGGCTACTAGGAAGAATGCACCCATGCTAGATTTCTTTCCTAGATTCAGTATTCCCTAAGTACAAGTGAGCAGACCTGATGACCCCAAGAAAATGAGCCTGTTTCAGTGCAGTTTGCTTCTTTGCTCTCCTTCCCTTCTGCCTCAGAAACACACATAGCTGGCTGTCATTTGATTACTGACAGAGAAAGAAAATTGCCTTTATTTTCAGCTTGTTTCAATTCAGGTTTTTGTATCTCATTATAACAATATCATTCATCGTCATCCCCCCCAGCAGGGTGGGTAGAAGAGAAGCAGTGATTATTTGGCGACATGATTCATTTGCCTTGGGCTAGCAACTTAAATTAGGTTAGGACATTTACTAATCCATGCAAAAAGGTAACCAGCTTTGTACAGGACAACCGGTGTGCAAGAGAAAAGCTGAGCACCTAAAGGGGAAATGAAACCGTGCATTTTTTCCTCTGCTACTCCCAATGCATAATAAAGAAAAGATAAGAGATGTAGCTTTCAATGCGGCTAATAAGAAAGATGCAGTGGGAACCTCTGCCCAAGCAGCACTTAGACAGGAATGGTTTTCTCATTTCTCACTGCCATGGAGGCAGCTTAATATGGAAGAAACACACCCAGCTCACCATGAGGCAGGAAAGGTTAGAACTGACAACCCAGCCCTGGGGATGTAACAGTTTTGCCATTTAATATTGTCACAGAAAATCGGCAAGAGTCAAACACCCAGCAGTGCTGCTTTCCAAGCACTTGAAACCAGAATGTGCCACAAGATGAGAAATTGCCAAAAGCTTCTGAGGCAGCTCCCAGGGGTTTGGAGGCACAACCAAAACAAGGGGCAAGCAGAGTAAGCCAGCAGAATTGCTCCACTATATTTAAAGGGGACTGGATCAGAGAGCTGCAAACCCTCACATTGGTATGGAAATCAGGCTGCCTCTCTGCATGTACTGGACACACATCTTTGCACCTGGATAATTTCCATTTACTAATAAGGGTAATTTTTAGCATTTATATCTCAAGATTCATGGAAAGAATATAAAAAACCCATGCAAACAGTAGGTAGGGTGATGCTTATCTTACAGATAGCAAAACTGAAGCACACAGACGTTAAGGGGTGATGATTTTTAAGATCCAGCATTGACCTAATTCTGCTCCCACCACCTTTGCTCAAAGACAGCCCTTTAGACTTGCTGGAGACACTAAAGCCAACAAGAGCAGAATTAGGCTGATCTCTTTGAAGGCTTGAGTGCAAATAACCCTTCCAAGAGCTCACCAGAAATCCAGCACTAAAAAGAGAAGAAAAAAAAAAAAAAAACCTCAGTTCTGGCTATTCCCAAACACATGACCCAGTCCTACATCACTGCCTCCCACGTTCCCCTGGAGCATCACTTACTCTTCAAACACAGAGCAAAAAGTCTTCCAAAGATTAAACTCCCTTGCTGGTTTATAATCAATTCTGAAACAAGGGAAGATTAAGTGGCCATGATTCCAGACTCCTATAATTCTCCTTTTTCCTAACATTCCCCTTTGCAACATGACAGTCAGAAGTTTCAGAGCTTCAAACCCAGACAATTAGACTTGTGCACACTGCCATAATCATTTAGTGGCTCTTCACTTCCTCAGAAAGCTAGTCCCCCACATATTTTGCAGTTTATAAACCATTCAAGCGTTTCTCAAACCTTGCTTGTGCCTCCATTTCAGCTTCCAGCGTTGATTTGTTGTTGCTTTTTGTTTAAAATTCCACCCTGTCATCTTTGGAACTCCATCCACTCACCACTTCTTCAATAATGAACGATAAAAGGAAATGGAATAAACTCCCCTTAATGAGGAAATTTTCACCTGGCACAGAGGACCTGGGAAATCTATTAACTGACTGGAGGAACACTGGCAGCATTGCAATTATCAGGAGAGCCTGCTTGCTTCAGCACAGCCCTCTCTTCCACTTGACTGGCTTTCATCTGATCCACCAGTTCAGGAGTAATGCTAAATAAACATGCCAGCAGAAAGCCCCAGCTCGATATGTGAAGAAGCACTCTTTCTTGTCTCCTAGATCAGGCTCTGCTTCATTTTAGGTATGTTGTCAAGTTTATGCCTATCTGCATATTACTTAGGCGCATGTTAATGGGTCTTGATCAAAAGGATCAGGAATATTTTGTGAACTGAGGGCCAAAGCCTGAGCTGGGAGCATTTGGGACACAGCTATTGCATCAGTTAACATCTGCCCTGTAAGCCCACAGGCTCACCCCTGCAGGTCATCTCTGATTTTTCTCAGCAGCTATTCATGTGGTTTGGACACGCACATAGGAGCTGCAAAGATGAGCACACTCCGGCTCAGCCCACCAGTCTTGAACTCAGCTCCTCCTAAATCTGGAGGGGGTGGATTTAAGGCCAGACTACAGTTTTGCTATGGCAAGCAAAGTGGACTGAAAGCAAGAAGCACTGGAACCAAAATGCCTAACACCCAGTCCTGAGAGAGCTCTTCCTTTCTCAGTAGTCATAGACGGGGAGGGTTTCAAAAGCCTACTTGATTTCAGGCTGGATTATGTACAAAGACATATTCTTCCTCTTTTCCTCATTGTCCCGCTCTGCTTCAAGGCTCCTAGTGGCTTCCTTGATTGATCCTGATGTTTTACAAGATTTTGAACATGCTACAATTAAAATAATGAGATTGGTGTATAAATTCTCTCCCTGCTTCTCTTCTCAAGAAGACAGATTGTTACTGTTTTTCCCCTCCTAAGAAACTCATGAGATGACTGACAAAAAGCTGTCAAAGGAGCATTTAGGGAAGCAGGAGCTATAAACCAACAAATCTCGCTCATTGAACAACTATCACTCCAGCGCTCTGCATCTTTAACATTCAGGTCCCCGGGCTAATAAATCTCATTGTGGACATCTTGATTTAAGTAACGTGAACCTCACACTATGCCCTAAGACCTAAATGACTCACACCTAGGCTTAAGCAATGCGCCGAAGCAGCAGCTCACACCAAAACACAGCCAAGAAATGGGTCATAGATGCTTCCTCAAAGCCTATTTTCTACCCCTGGTAAAAGACAGCTTTGAGGTCTTTGCTGAGATGCCATGGTACAGACTCCCCTGCTTCTGGTATTGTACATACCAGTTACAGAGATTCCCCAATGGCTTTTAAAGGGCAATGCCTGTATATCCTCTGTATCAAGAAAAAAAATGCATATTACATTTTTACAAATGTACAGATGCTGTGAAAGAAAATACAGCTGTGAAATTATTACCAATGGCTCTATAAGACAAATAGAAAGTATCTTACGTCAGATCCATACAAAGCAAAAACAGTGCTGAATAGCTGCTTATATTATATTCTCCTCATGTACTGAATTCCTAATTTGTTCCTGAGTCTTCCCTGCCCCACAGTTCACAAAGAAGACAAAAGTAATCTTCCCAGTTAGTTAAAAGCAAGTACTACAAATATGTCAGTGACAGCTCCTCAAACAGCATAAATCAGTGCAGCCTCATTTAACGTCACTGGACCTGCTCTGCTTTATGCCCACACAAGATCTGACTTACAGTCTCTGACCTGTCCCAAAAGCACACAAGTCAGCAGAAACACTGCTTTTGAAAAGAGCAGGTGTGCAACAACCACTGTGGAAGAGCACAGGTTCTTGATGGCCTGTCTGATCTTTCTTCCCTGCGTTGTTTCCCAGGTCACCTGCTGAAGCTGGGTTTTAATTCCAGCACCTGTATTTCTGTGGCTACTCCACCACAGTCATGTTTTGAAATCAAGTCATGCTTCCAGCAAGCAGCTTTCAAAGCACACCTTTCACAGACCCAAGGACATAAGCTTCGAAAAGGAATTCGCAATAAACAACTTCCTCCATGGGCCACTGAGCAGAGCACCTGGCTACAAATGCTGGGTTGAAGTGGGTCTGCACCCTCCCACTTTCTTCTGCTTTCCCCTCTATTAACCTGTGTCTCTTTAGGAACGACAAGAGCAATACTCAGGACTGCACTTATCCCTTTCAAGCAAACTGCAGGCCAGGAGGTGTTTCCACTCAATGCCCACAGAGCAAGGACATGTTCTCCTCCAAAACAAAACTCCAAAGTATAAAGTTATCAAACATGATTGGTGCCATCATTTCCCACTGCTAGTAGGCTGCCTAGTTTGGTATCCACCAAAAGGAAGATCTGCTGTTTTCATTAAGGTTAATTTGAAAAGTTGAGATTTAAGAAGGCAGAGTTCAGTTCACTGCTCTGTCAAACTGTCTTTGAGACTCTGGGCAAGCTTACCATCTCTCCACAACTGCAAAATGAGGCTTTATCATGCCCCTCTTTTCTCACTTGAATTCTACTTTACAGCCTTTTATTAATATTGAAGTGTTCCTCATTGGGCAATATACTCACACCTCTGCCTGCTGCAAGATGGCCCACTCTTCCCTGGGTCTTACTCAGATTTTCCCCAGCAGTGAACTTGACTCCACTACCTCTCCTTTTCCCCCCCATTCCTATGAGCTCCCAAGTAATGGCAAATACTATCAATTGGAGGTTCAATTGCTACAGAGATGCCCAAGTAACTTAGAAGCACAAGTCCTACTGACTGTCAACAAGGCTTTTGTCCCCACGTCACTTGGGCATAAGTGATGATTTCACCATAGCTGCCTACCTCTTTACCTATATTTAATGGTATTTGTCATACATTCTCCTTGCATACAGCCACAGTCCTCAGGGATCACAAAATCAGGAACAGATAAAAATAACCATGGCCACATGCAAACAAATGCTCACTGCAGATGGTCAAAGAACAGATGCAAATTCCAAAAGAGGCTTTCCCTTGCACCCAGGCCACCAGTGTCTTGAGTCAAACACGCCCCAGATGTTACTTCCAAGTATGGGCTTCAGCTGTGTTGTTGGGGATGGTGGTGTTACTGGACCCTACCGCAAATCTGACTCGCTCTGGACTGGGTCCATTACCCTGGCATTAAAGTCACATTTCACTCCTCACTGCCTCAGACAGCTAAACATGATCTGTTCAAACTTCCGTCTCCTTCACGAGCTGCCAGTGCGATTAACAGCCAGTGGGGTCACTCCAGGGCCCTTCCCCTCCATTTTCTCTCACAGACCAGGCCAGGCCAAATCTAGGGAAAGAATTTCCTGATAACAGTATATCCTATTGCACTGCCACTGCTCCACACACCACTGCGTATTCGTGGACTGACAGCATAGGATAGTGCTTGCTCTTTCTGTGTGTGTGTATGTATATGTTGTTTTGTTTGTGTGTGTACATGTGTGTGGTGGGGAAGGTTATAGTTAAGATTACATTATTGAAGGTAATCAGTCAAAAAAACAACAAAAAAACCACAATGTAAGTTTCCACTTAAAATGAAGGATACGTAGGTCACAGGAGAAACAGCAGAGGCACCTGTTTGACGTGTGTGTGATATTACTGGATATTCTTGCAAGCACTCTCAAAATGGCTTTCTTTTCCCAATTCAACTCAGGCCATTTGCTTTCCTGCAGCCAAATCACATAACCTGAAACAACTCTTTCTCCTTCTTAGAAGGCCCAGAGGCAGAGTCAAATGGAAACATCGCTGCAGCACGACAAAAGCTATACAGTCTCACCAGCACCAGGTCCAATCTTCTTTGGAAAGCAGTTCACTGCGACAAACATAAATGGGGCAGAGGGTACCCTTCCCAGTCTCTACTGTCTCTGCAAATGGCTGGCCTTGCCTGTACACCACTGAGAACAGACAGACATTTATATGTTGGAAAGGTTTTTTTCCCCCATAACATTATCCCTTACAACCTTTCACGCATGGAAACAGATTCCCTGCATAAATCGGTGAGACCTTCTGCTCATCTCTGAATCGCTCCACGTGGTGAGGACGCAAGGCAGCATGCAGTGTGTGAATGCTGCTTGCTGAATTGCTCACAAAGGCCTCCACCTGCCTCTGATCCCCCTTCCCCATCTGTCTGTCATATCCACTTGTTCTGGCTCTGAATTTCCTCTTGACAGAGACCATCTCCTTGTTACCAGTCTCTACAACAGCTCTGCAGGGCCCAAAGCAAGACTCTTGGAAGAGATGTTACTCCAACTGCATCCAAAACCTCACTGCAAAGAACCCCCAAACCAATGCAGAAACAAAAAGGAATTTGATGGATGGATGGATTGGTTTGGGGGTTTTGGGTGAATTCGACCAAACAGAGAGTGAGCTTGGAACCAGCAACAGTGCCTGGGAACAGGGCAACTAGTTCTGGTTCTGGTAAGTGTATTTCAACAAGAGAAAGATTTAAAGCAGTGACAGTGTCACAGCCCATTCTTTTCAATTGGAAATAATCCTGTAGCACAGGTAAAACTCATGCCAGGCATGCCAGGGACTGGAAACAGCTGGCTGCAGGAAGAGCACGTCTGCCAAGTCTCATTTGCATCACTCAATTAGCTTTCCCTCGGCTATTGCAGAGATGCTTTTCCTGATGTGGCTCACTGGACTAGCCTCTTAGTTCAGGTCAGAAGTGTTTTGCCCTGGCTGTTTGCCTTTGTGCCAACCTGTCTTCAACATAATGCAGCCGGACAGTCCATCCCCTCCCTCCAACACAGGCTGTGAGGTAAGAGAGTTTCCCTGGGAAGGTTTGACCAAGGATACCAGTGTGAAAATCTGCACTGATAAGTGAATGAAACTATGTTAATCTATACCACCTGCAATGTGAGTTGAACTGCACAAATCCACTTACAAGGGACACAACATTGGTTGCGTATGATACAAATGCAAGGTTGGATACTGCAAAAGGGATTGCTGTAGCAGGCTGGCTATACAGTCTGCTGCCTAGTCACCAGAAGGATGAAAAATTATGTGGGATGGTACCAGCTACTGATCACGTTACTAGTAGTATTATTGCCTGCCACCCACCGCAGAGAAAAGGAAAGCAACCTCAGTGATATAGGACAGTTTAGCACAATTAGCCTCTGTGGAGTGATGCTGGCTTTATACCAGCTGAGGATGGGGCCAACCTCTGGGGTCCCAAGTGCATCATTCCAGAGTATGCCACTCCAACAGTGAGGAAATTCTGGATATATTTTCTTCCTCAGGAGCTGCACATATATATTTCAGGCACTTGAGACAAATGCAACTTGACACGGATGTTAGAGGGCAGACACTTGTGCAGCCAAACAACAGATTTCTGTAAATAAGCTACTCGTTCTCTTCGACATCTCCCTCCACATTTACTTTTGTTTAGTTCCAGATCCAGCTTGTTCCGTGGGGCAAGGGACGGCAAGAGCTACTCAATTAAAACAGTGCAGCTGGTCAAAGAAGCCGAAATCACAGTAGATGAACTAGCACCTTAGTGGTGCACTGGCAACGGTGCGCTCCTACTGCCATCATGTGGTGGAACGTGGTTAACACAACGGGTACCCGAAGCAGAAAAGCCGACCAACATACAGCCAATAACTCAGCAAGGAGGTTCTCCCAACCTCGTAAACCATGAAGGGAAAGCTCAAGTCAGCAAGGGGCTGGAACTGAAATACAGCCCAGCGCTTTAATTTACTGCTATCTTTCCTGCTTAGTTTTATATGGTCATTTTTTTTGAAGAAAGAAGAAGATTTATATTTAAATATGTCTGGAATTATAGATGTTTGAAAGTGCAGTACAAAAGCAACACATACTGCATGATCACAGCAAGGCAGAAAAGCTTAAAAATCAATTGGCCAGGCCAGAAAAAAATGCAGTGTATTTGACCCTCAGGCATAGTAAGTCAGGACAAGTCCTGTGTTTGAAGACTAACTCTGTCCTACGTACATCAGCGCAGCCTGCCGTTACTCGTTGCAGGCGATCCACATTCCCAGACTTAGCCTCAGAGATACAGCAAGGATTTTCCAAAATAAATTGGAACTTCCATAATCCCTGAGAACAGCCAAGAGGCCTAAGCACTCAAAGTTCTTTTACCAAAAAGAGTGTTCTCAGAAATTTCCTCTGTCCGGGTGAGGCAGTGAACTGGGTTTTAAGACAACACTGCTTACTCCAGGCACTGAAATAAACTTCTCAGCATTGACTGCATCTGTGCTCAGGGCTTACCACAGTTTTCCCAGCAGATGGATCCCCAGAAGGACCATTGTGTCATAGGACAAGGCTGTTGGTTCTTCTTACCTGTTCACTTCCTTCAGGATCTTCTCCATGTTCACAATGCTGCGCATCTTATACAGGAACCATTTGTCAATGGCTGTGAGTTTGTGAATGACATCCACGGGGACTTCATTATCCAAGGCCTGCCAAAAACAGGACAGCACCAAACAGCCCCTTTAATACATGCTTCGCAAGTACAGATTTAGTCTGCAAATAGGTGCAGCAACTATATAGCATAAAGACATAAAAAGTACTGTAGACTAAGCTGGACAAATCAAATGCTCATTTACCCCAGGATCCTGTCTCCTACAGCAACAGAAAACATGCCCCTCAAGCAGTGTAGGGAGGCACCAGCCTAAATCACAGACCCACTGCCAACCTCCTAGCTGCAAACATTCTCAGCTGTGGAGGAACTTTTTGCTTCAGAGCATAAATCTTGATTTATCCTTGAAATACAAGGCTGAATCAAAACATATGGCCTTAAAATATCCCTGAAGCAAGGAAAAGTCCAGTCCTGGGTAATGCGCTGCAGCTACAACATAGCTCAGGCTTCTCTCTCTGTATCTCAATGTCAAGAGCCTTCAAATTCCCCTGCATTATCTTGCTGGAGCTTTTTTTTTTTTACTTTATTTTTATCAAACTATTTGCAACCATGGGGTAAAAAGGAACCCTGCAGAGTTATTATTCAAATGACAATGTTTTACAGGACACTGTAGTATTAAAAAAAAAAAAAATCAGAGGAATATGCTAGAGAGACCCCCAGTATGATTGTATTGGGGGGCAGTTGTATCTTGATACATTGCAGTTATATCTTCTATCACTGATATTTCTTGGGTGTCACCAGTGGTGTACAGTTAGAATTCTCCTCATAAAACAACTATAATCAACTATAATGATAATACCAGCATGGTATCTTTGCTGAGCTGAAGTAATCAGGCTCATTAATTTGTTACCATGCTTAATTGTTTTCCTGCAGGGCAGCATCCCTGGAACAAAGCCAGAGCAATGCCACTGAAGAAAACTCCAGCATTAATCCAGGAATGAGCGTGGCCCACTGCACCCCGGCATTATTCCTCTGAGTTATCAAGCTGCGGACACAACGTTGTACCGTCACCACATGCTTCGGCACTGTGATGTGGAGACTTTATGCCAGCTGAGAAATGCACAGGTCACTTCAGTGCTGTGCTCCAAGAAGGCACCACCCACATGGATAAGGGTTGGGTAACAGCTCTCATCGGGCACTGCAAAATACTGACACCACCTTCTACCTTTTCTAAAGGATTTCCAGGCAGCTTGCCTGGGTCTCCTTCTCACAATTATTCTCTTGTCCTGAGAGGTAATAAGCTGCTGACTTGAATAGCCTGCTTATTCACAAGCAGCAGTGAAAATCTCTAATGCACGTTTTGCTCCTTTAGAGTAACAAGTCGCACAATGAACCTTCAGCTAGCGCTTGCCACCCAACAACCACTGCTCTTCCAAATGCCTGCAAAGAGAAGCCTGGGGCCATCACAGTGGTCTCTGAGCACTGGCAATAACAAGGCTGGGCTTCTCACACGTTTCTGGGTATAATAGTGGTATGAGGCAACTGGTAAGGGGTCCCTCCCATCCTGATTCCTTAGTGCTTGGAGGGTAAAGTCACACTGCCACATTAGTGGGATGTGAGCAGGTCTTTCTTCTGCCCATCTATTTTCACAAAACACATGCAGACTTGCATGTCTTGAGGATCTCTAACCTTCAGTCAATGGCCCCTGAGCCACACATACACACACAGGTAGCATGACCACATACACTTAATCTGCTTAGGACACTTTATTTAAGAGTCCTAGAGATCTTCAAGGGAAACCGAAAAAACCAAATGCCTTCCCCTCCTTAATCAGAGGAGGGGCAGAGAAAATAAACCATCTTCACCTCTGTGGCATGAGTCTGGAGACTGGGAGAGAAGAATGAGTTTGCAGACAGTTCTTGCTCCCAAATCACCACGCTACAGGGGCAAATCAGGTTTCCAGGCAGAAAATCCCTGTAGGATTTGATCGGGGGCCCTGGGCAGCACTTCTATGGCTTTACTCTATTCAAACCTACATGAAGGAGTAGAGCCTAAACACATGGTGGAAGAAGGGGGAGGGAGCCACAGCAGGACAACATGACCTTAGAGCGCTGCTCACCTTCAAGAGCGTCCCATCCAGTAGACACTGGTCCCACGCTGGGAAGCCAAGGGGTTTACAGGACTGCCTTCACCCCGTGAGTCAGGGAGCAAGCCTGGTCTCCAGGCCAAGCAACAGAGGGCAGCTCAGCTGCCCATGCTGTCTCTCGGGCCAGTACCCTTGTTCCTTTAGTCCCATCCCTGCTCCTCACCAAAGTAGTATTTAGCTGCCTGTGGACAGGAGCACAAGTGCAAACTAACGTCTGTAGCGTGGAAAACTAGGAGACCAGGGCCCTGGTGTGAAACAGAGCATGGATCAAATCCACAGCGTAAGTCTTCTGAGGACACTTGTATACAATCCCTAAGAGGGCCCAGAAAAGATCTGATACAACCTGAGCAGCCCTACTCATCAGGCAGTTACATCCTTGCAGCACTCAGCCACTCTGGCCAAGGAACAAGTCTCATCTATTTCAGCCTCTCTCCTAGTGCCTTCTTTTACATTACAACAGGGAGTCCCATTACAACAGCAATAGCTCTGAATGGCAGCTGAACTCCTTTCCCTTTCACCTGAACAGTTACATCATCCAACAGACAAAGGACAGTGAAAAAGTAAAAAGCCTTGGAGAGCTGACTAGTGGGGCTGCGGCGGAGCGGGGAGGAAACATACAAGGAAACTACATCCTGTTCCAAACAAAGCTGACGGCTAAGGGGGCTCACTGTTGGCTTTTAAATGTCAGCAAGCTGGAAAGGGATTTCCAGGCAGGAAGCTCCAGCTGCCAGAAGTACCTCTTAGTGATATTGCTTGCCTCAGTTATTAACGGGGACAAATTAGTGCACCGTGTCAGGCAGAGGCAGCTCTTTGTAGGGAGGGATTAAGACTTTCATCTTGCTTTTTTCAACAGCTCCCAGTGAAAACACCACCAGCTGGGAACACCTAGAGTGTTCAGTGGGACCCATACTCACCTTCATCTCCCCAGATCCCCTGTGTTAACGTGGGGCTAAGATTAACCTTTCATAAAAGCTCTCTGAGCCACTCAGAGAGACAAGAAGCAAGATTTTTCTCTTAGTCACAAGCTAAAGCTATAATAAAGACCAAGCACAGCTGCTGAAGGATGTTCTACACTTATGAAGACACGCACTTCCTCAGTTTGAAAAGCAAGAGTCAACAGCTGGACAAGCCACACATTTATAGAGCATCTTGTGCTTTTTGTTCAGACCATTTATAAGAGGAACAGCTATGTGAAAACCTTTTTAGAAATGCAGCACAATCTCAGCTCCCCACACTCATGTGGAGGATGTAATGAGATGTATCTACACATGAGCACAAAGGGCTTAAAGACTCCACCACACAAAGTCAGGGGCACAAAAAATAGTAACTGGGCATTCCCTGCCAGGAAGGTTTGCAATCTTAAAAAAACCCAGCAGGTAAGGTATGAGCTATAAAAGACAGCTCTCCCCTCCTCTTCATAGAGGGTATGGACAGATGGACAAGTTAGGTGCAGCAAAACCAAAGTGTGAAATTGCACCTACCTTGTAAAGTAACTAACCCCACGTTTACCATGTGATATGCACAGGCAAACACCATGGAGCTGAAGGAAGAAATAATTTCACACCCTAGCTCCCCTTACAATAACACTCCCCATTACCCAGACACCTTGAAAGATGAAGTGATTTGCCTGGTGTGACAGGAAAGGGGTTAAAAGAATGCCAAGGGAAGTTGAGCCTATTTCAAAGAACAGGGGATTTCCTGTATGCTAAATTTAACATAGAGTTTTAATTTTTTTTTTCGTTTCAAGCCCATACCAATGCAACAATTGCAAAAAGACAGTACTCTCACAGACTGCAGCTTGCCATTCTTTATCATCCTTTGTTTCAGTTCTCAAAAGGATTTTCATTTTTTCCTTCCTCCCTTCCTATAAATTAATGGTAATCTGCAAAACTGGCCAACTTTGACTGACACTTACACTAGTGTAAATCAGGACTGAACATTAGCCGATATTTAGCAAATAATTATATTATAGGAACAAGCAAAGGAAAGTGATCCAGGTCTCCACCAACACTCAGCTACAAACTGAACTGTCACGACACAGGAATGCACCTGCTGCTGAATGCAATGAGCATTGGCTAAGACTGTAACAAAAAGGAAACACATTACCTGAATATAGAAGATGCAGGAAAATACAGATGTCAGCAGGAAAAACTGAAGTCATATACCCACCCAACTATTATGTTCTGCAGAGGAAATTACATGCAACAGAGAATATCTGTACTTCAACAGCAAGGATCGTATGCAAGGTGGTCCCAGTATGCTTGATGGAGGGAAGCAAGGGGGTGAAGAATACTCAACCTCTGTCACCTCAGTTGACCCAATCTGGTAGCTATAATTCAAGGGGCATAGGTTAAGGGCTTTCTATCTTTTGTTACCTTGGCTATTGCATACATCCGAGTGCTGGACGGCTCAGAGAGTTCCTTCTGGAGATCCATGATGGCTGGCCAGGCTTTATTCATAGGCAGATGTGAAGTGAAGCCATCTACAGAGGGGTGGCACATTCTCAGGGCCTTTTGGAAGCTCTCTTCAAACGTGCGTCCGATAGCCATGACCTGTAATGGAGAGCACTTCCACGTTAGCTATGGTGAGCTGCTGCTCAGCTATCCCCTGAGTAAGAGAGGAGTGCAAATTTAAACCAGGAAGATAGACATACAGAAAGATTACAGCCTGTGGACCTCCTCCCTAAGATAGTCCTGCTGGCTTTAAGACAGGTGCAGCTGACTGAGCCTTTGGAGTCCCACTTCTAGGCCTGACTCGGCCAATATTATCAACAGGGAGTTTCAGACAAGTGACTGCTTTCTGCTTTCATCTCCCTATCTGTAAAATACAGGAAGCCGCTGCTCTCCTCTGTAAACCGCTTTGAAGCACTTCAGTAGAGGGAAGCATTATGCAGCAGCATGGGTGTAGTAATATAGAAGGATATTTCTGTTTAACAACCTGTTAGAGATAGAAACTCACAGTGGGAATTTTAAGGTTCAGAAGAAATCTGCTCCTCTTCCTTTAAATTACATTTAACAGTAAATCTCCCCTGTGCGGGCTCTCTTAAAGGATTACTCCTCCTTGGCATAGCAGCACTGGGGTTTCCCTCCTTCAATCTTGACATCACATCTAATAAGAAAACAAGCCTTTCTCTGTGGAAATCTGCGAGGTAACAGAGCCCTTTCTCAAATTTCTACATTTTTATTTCCCAGTGCAGTGAAACCCTAACAGCATAAAAATCTTCTCAAACGCAATGTTGAAAAATGTCAAAAGAAAAAAATAACATTGTTTTCTCTTTTCTCACAGCTCCAGGCCCACTGCCCAGCACAACAGAGCTCAGGAAAAACCAGGCCAGGCCAGACTATTCAATTAATAAAAATGCAGCAGGTGCTGGGATCTGGCTTCAAGTTCAGGCCTAGGGAGGTGGCTGTGCCATACTAATAGAGACACAGCGGCAAGAAACTCTTTGCTTCAAAGACACCCTCTCCTACTCACAGGTCCTGGAGGCTAACTTTTTTGCTGAGTACCTCCACCAGCTGCAAACTGCATCTCTTAAGCTTCTCCATCCCTGTTTCAGTTCACCCCCCAGCAGTCATAGATGTGCACAGTTGGAGCACTGACTCTTCCTATATCTCCCCCCTCCCTTTACCCAGCATCCTGCCTTGAGAAGGACAGGGGGGTCATGCAGTTCTGCTTTAGTGATCTATGACCACTGGAAGGAGTTGAAACTTCCTCCTGCAAATGTGTATGGCCACGAAGTGTTTACAGCTGATGGTGCACAAGGCAACTGTATTTAGGAACCCCAGCTCTACAGAACAGTCCAAAAACCCCTAAGCAGAGAGAGCTAATATCAGTAAGCATCAACTCACTGGAAAACAAACAAACAAACAAAACCCAAACAAAAAAAAAACCCCTCATTGCCATTAAAAGCCAAAACTGCCACTGGAAAAACAAGTTCTAATTAATCCTTCTAGTTGTGATGAAGACTTGTTGTCTGAGCAAGGTAGAATTGATGTTAGGAAGGTCTGACGTGTCAAAATAATTTAATAAAATAGCTACTTGAAAAGCATTAGGGAAAAAAGGCAGATGAAAAAATACAAAATTAATTATTTTTGCTTTGGTAGCTGATACATAATTAACTAATGAAGTGGGTAATTTACCCATTTTGCTTCATTTCTCTCCTCTTAAAACATGGTCAGAAAATGCTGTTACTGCCCCAGATACCTTAAAATCAGGGTTTAAAAGTCACACTGTCATGTTCCAGGTACAAGAGACTTAATCACTAAGAGAAGTCAAAACTTCAGAGCGAGATTACAGGTTGTGTTTGGATTTCAAGAGCAGAGGTAGGCTGAGATTTGGCATATGGTTTTAACAGAGGACAAATAACTATGGGAACAAACAAGAGCTGTGGCTTATCAGCATCACTGAAAATCTTAACAGACCACAACTCTTGAAGTTATACTGTAATTAACCACCACTACAGAACCCCAAACAAAAAATAACTCTGAGAGTCCTGTAATGAGTGTTAAGAATGAAGTCAACCTCAGGTGTTCCAAAGCGGTCTCTTCCCTTCGGAATCAAACCATTTATGAATCCACACTGTGACATCCAAGATTACACAGTCCTAACTCATTTCAATTAATTATAGTACTGCATAAAAATTATTTGAGCTGAATAAATATCTCCAAAAACCATTAGGTCCCTGAAGATAGATATTCTGAGGGTTTCCAAGAAAGAGAAATGACTTTCCCAAGTGGTGGAATGGAAGGGGAGAGTCTTGCACTCACCTCTCCCACACTCTTCATGGAGCTTCCAATCCGGTTGGAGGTATGCTGAAAACGGTCCAAATCCCAGCGAGGTATCTTTGTAACAACGTAATCCAGGCTGGGCTCAAAGCAGGCAGAGGTTTTTCCTGTCACCACGTTCTTGATTTCTGGCAAGGCGATCCCCAAGGCAATTTTGGCAGCAATGAATGCTAATGGATACCTGCCATAGAGGAGAGGTAGAGAATGGTAGAGTACGAAGTACTTTGCTTTTGCAAATCCCAGGAATGGATCAAATTAAACAGATGTGAGGTGATTTTCCCTCCTCAACACAACAGAAGGTTACTGCGCTCAAGCACAGCAGGGTCTGTCCAGCTTCCTACCCTAACACATTGTAGAGCCACCTACCTATCTACATCTGGGACTTGCTTTATTATCTGCAAAGCCACCATTTTAAATATGTACCTGTCACACCCACAGTGAGACCACATAAACAGATATGTTTTGCTGCAAGTCTGTCATCCAAACAGAAAACAATCAAACGCCCACTGTCCAACATCATGGCTTATCTCCAGTCTGCTATGGCACTTCAACAGTCACAAGAGTTGTTGAGAACTGCAAATTAGTGATTAATTTGTGCCTCTCAACAGCATCTGCAAAGTGCAATTAAGAAGCCAATTTTTAAACAGCCTGCTCTGACCATCCTTATCTTGATTAGTTTAAGATTAGCCAACAAAACAAAGGCAGCTAGCAATACCATTTGCATCAATCTGACAGACATCTCATTAATAACTGCGGTCCTCTGGGTCCCAGAGATGATTTGCAGGCAACATATGGATACAGTGGATATGCTTTGTAAGGACAGCTATTAGGCTCCCCCCCACACACCTCCTGGGAGTTTTTCCATTTGTAGTAACAGCATCGGCAGGCTGGAATGGACCTGGAGGGCTCACTAACCCCTTCTTCCATCTCCCAGCAGGAACGACTCTCCAAGGGTCAATCCTAGCAGATGCTGACAAGAACCATTCTTAGAAGCTTCCCATGCAGAAATCTGCACCTTACTGACCTGACAACTCTAGAGTTCTCCCTAACAGACAATTTCAGTATTCCTTGCTGCAAATTAAGCCTGCACCTCCTTGTCTTAACTGCATGGAGGGCAGATGCAGGAATTCTTCTTCCTTGCAGCTGTCACTTATGTATTTAAATAATACACTGATCCAAGTCCCTTATCATAATTCTCTTTTTGTTCTTCTCCCCTCAGTTTTTGTTTATTCATTTGTTTGTTCTGTAGTATTTTGTTTTTTTAAAATAATCTTACCCTGTCGCCTTGGAAGCCAAAGCTGAACTTCTCGAGAGTCTGGCATTAACTTCAATGATGTAGTACTCCAGAGAAGTTGGATGCAGAGCAAACTGGATATTACACTCTCCCACGATGCCCAAATGTCGGACAACTTTGATGGCACGATCCCTCAGCATCTGAAATTCCTCATTAGTGAGTGTCTGGCTTGGAGCCACTACAACAGAATCCCCTGTTTGTCACAAGGTAGCAGAGAAGGAAAATGAGAAGCAGTACAGCAGCAGCAAATTCTAGCCACACAGGTCACTTTCTTCACTAACCCCCTGCTAGTAACAAAGTTACCACAGACATTCAAACCGGTGGATGCATGGTTGATGAAAAGCACAGATAGTTATAGGCCCAGAGTTGGAGAGGCCAGGCAATCTTATGGAAGACAGGATCATAAGGGCAGGTTTAGTCTAACAATATCTGTTTGTATATCTAGCTGTATCCAAGACCTGAAGAGTATTTCTAGAGCCCACTTCATCAATCACAAAACTATGTCAAATAACAGCAGATAGAAGGGCACTGTGTAAAAAAGTTAACAAGCCATTTCCAGTGAGCTACCCTGTGTCCAAGCCTACCTGTGTGGACTCCCATAGCATCAATGTTTTCCATATTGCAGACAGCAATACAGTTATCGGCAGCATCTCTCACAACTTCATACTCTATCTCCTTCCAGCCAACAACGGACTTTTCCACCAGAATTTGGTTAGTCATTGCAAATGCCTGGGAATATGTTAGGAAAAATGAACAGAAAAAAGAAAACCTTATTAGAACATGTTCCATATTTAAGACTTCTGTGGCTTATCTCCAGACATCCCAGACCAACATGAAAATTGAAAGATGAAGATAAGCGAAGTTCATAGTACCGATGACAAGTACTTTATATTTTTCTCTCTCTTTTTTTTTTTTTAAATTTTGCATTAGCTTCATTTGAAAGGCACAGAAAATATTTATGCAATCTGATGGGAATAAAAGCCAGGGCATGCGAGCTTACAATGGCATATAAATAACAAATAGGAATATAAAAATATCTAAGGCTTCAATCATGCAACAGACACATGCTTTTGTTTATGTATGTGGGCAGCCCCACGGACTTCAATAGGAGAACTCTGCAGAAAGCTAAATGACTAAGTGATGGGGAGCGTGGGTGCCAGCAAACGCTACATAATTAATAGCACTAATAATGCTGCTTATCATTGGCATACTAACCAGAAGCAAGATTTGTGATTTATTCTTAAACTAATCTTGAAAGCACTCCTCAGCACAAGAGACAAAAATGAAAAATACAGTTTGTTGGTAAATGAGCATAATCTAAGTGAATAAATGGCCTTAATATTAGCAGACAGAAAACATTAATCAATTCTCGCTTAAAATCCTAGAAAGTAACAGGCACATTATCAATCCATCCTTTAGCAAAGCTTCTTGTTTTAATGCTGCCCATGAATCAGTCTTCAGTCTGGTCCCCTCAGTCTGGTCCCCTCTGGTCCTCCCAGTTAGCGCAAGCTGTTATTCAAATGTTGCCCTTAGCTCAGTTGCCAAACTCGCACACACACACACACAAAAAAAATAGTCTGAGGAGTGGCACTTCACACCCAGCCTAAGCAGGCACTGAATTTGCAGGGAACACCCAGCCACACTTGTAAAACAATCTACACTGCTCCTGTGTTACTGTCTATTGCTCACTCAAAATGAGCAGAACCAGGAGACATGAACTCAAGGCCAGATTACTCGAACTAGCAGTGCTATGAAACATCCATAGGTGTTCAGCTATCTGAATTACATACAATTCAAAGTCCAGTGTCAGAAAATCCAGTTCATAGAATTACTGCAGATCATCTTCATAACTGAAAAGAACAGAGTTTCCGCTGGGCTGTGGAAATGAGTGTCCAAAGTTGAGCTAATTCAACAAGACTCAAATTGTTTTTCACTGTAAATTTTAAAATATTGTTCTCCATTCAAAACACTGAAGCTCTTTTAGTATAACTTTTGAGAAAATGAAAACATTTACTTAGAAAGTAAAACAGAATCAGACTTTTGGTAGAAAAAAATGTAAAGTTTTAGAAACATGAAAAATTTACAAAAAATATGAGCTGCCTCACTCCTAAAATTTTACAGATAATAAGATGTTTATAAAGAGCAGCTGTTTTACAGATTTCAGGGAAAAATGGAGATGTTCAAAAACACTTTTTTAAAAAAACACCAGGAAACGCTGATCAAAAACAGGTTTTCCTACTGAAAAATGTTTTGATATAAACTCTTCAGACAGCTGCACTCCCCGGGTTTCTGGGTGAATTTCTGCATTCTCTAAACACAGACCATGCATGAGCTTGGGCAAGCAAAGTGTTTCCAACCTCAGCCATCCATCTGTAAGATGGGGTTACTGTACTCACTGCCTCCTCCTGCATCTGCCAGTCCCATCCACTGAGTCTCCCTGTGACAGACACTGCTTGAGCAGATGTTTTTTCAGCACTAAGTACACTGGACCCAAAGTCTGTTTGCATGACAGCAGTGTGGAGGAATAGAAAAAAATGTCATTTTCACATACAGCTTTTACTGGCATCAGCAGTATTTCTTTCTAGAGATACATGAAAGATTAAGAGGTTCACCAAATCAGGAAAAGACAAAACCAAGAATTTGAGAGACCAATTGGTAGAGATTTATTTCCTAAAATTCTGCACTTTTGCCAAAGAAAAAAGCTTTTGTTTTGTTTTCCCCAATTGTCTATTTACTTTCCACAGCAAATTTATAAAAAACAGTCCCAGATTTCCTACAGAAAAAGAGCTGTCTCTTCATAGCCAGAGACAGCTGGTGGATGTCAAATTATGAAGTGTCATTCTGTTAAATCTCTACATGAGCTTTTGACCTAGCAAAAATACCATCTTTAGACAGAAACACAGCAGAGGCCCAAGTCTCCCACCTCTTCTGTCCCTGATACTGCATTTCAAATGTTTCAACTTCCTTGACATCTTTCATGTGCCATTTACTCCTGAAAGCAGGTGAATATAGTCCGCTATGTTTCTTTTCAGACCAAAATTGCTGAAACACTTGCTCAGATTATGACTTGTTTCTCATGAATTTAATAGATCTGTCATTTAACCATTTTCATTACCCAAGTCAGCAGGAATTATGAAAAGAGGGCATTAGAAGGAATCAGGATAACATTTTACAGATAAGATGAAAGGTAGGGTATGTACAATTCCAGTGTCTGTGACTATTAGAAGAATAACTAAAAAAAAATCAGATGTCCAGACAATATTCCCAGAGCTTGCAATTGCAGACGTACCTTCGTACCAAGGTCCAGCAAACTCTCCTGATTAAGACATATGCCTGACCCCAGACCACCAAGGGCATAAGCAGAACGTATCATGACTGGGTAGCTAATCTTTTCAGCTGCCTTCAGAGCATCTTCAATCTTAAAGAAGAAGGGAATACATTTCAGAGATGTGATAACAATTAAGATGAATAAAGTCTTCAACTCCGGTTACACAGTTAACTGGAAATCCCATCAGTAAGACACTAAGCTGTCTGAAGATAAAATGAAAAGAATAAAAGTTGGCTTTGTAACATTGCTTTGTTCTGCCAAACAGCAGAAAACTGGAACATGGACTCAAGGAGGTGACTTCTGTCCTCAGTTAAGTGTAGACTTCCTTTCTGACTTTCCATGGACAATGTCCTTACCTGGTCTGTCTTCACAGACTTCAGCATGAAATAACCCCTCCAACAGACATCCTGGTTTAAGACCTGTTTGGTTTCCTCCAAACTCAAACAGGCCTTCCCACTGAACCAATTTTTTGTTTTCACACTCCTGTCCTCAAGAAGGATTTCAGTACTGCTGATTTTGAGGACTTGAAAACCTAAGTCTAAATGGCTTGTGTAAGATTTAAAAACAAACAAACAAACAAACAACGTAGCCACGAAAATGTTATATATTTTTGTGCTGCAGTACAGAAGTGACCCCAACCTAATTTACTTTTCTTATCAACAGATAAATTAGCTTAGGCTTTCCAAGGGCTTAATTACATTTTCACTCATTTTAAATCATGGTGAACCAGCATCAGCCACCGTGGAGTGCTGACGAAAGCGTACAAGCTACAGTATCCACAGTTGTATTCAGCTTTCATTCAACAAAACTAGAATTTTTTTTCTTAATAACTCAAATGGGCAACAGTAATAATAATCGCATCTTCAAAATTGTCTGATTTACCGATTCCACTGCAAAGCTAGGAGCAATCTTTTCATTTAGCTCAGTCAGTTTATCAGAAAAAAGCTTTCTATCCTCTGTAGCCATGATGGATTCAACTGATGTACCTAGGACCTTCACACCATACTCCTGCAGGACTCCTTGCTTGAAGAGTTCCACTCCTGCAGAGCAAACAAAGCCACAGTTTTTGAGGAAACAGTTATCTTGTTTCAGGATATCTGAAGCCACAGATATCTGACTAGCTGACAACTTGCCTGGTCTCATCAACAGCTAATTTTATTATTCTTTATCAGTATTAGAACTCAGAAACACAACATGAAAGTTTCTGTCCTAAAACCTATGAAACCTAGGTCTTTTAGTAAAGTTACTGCTTGGCCATCATCTGCAACCCGGGTGGATACTGTTGCAAGAAGCTAAATGAAGCTAAGTTTTCCTTTTGATCTCTGCCTCAAGGTGGTCTGAATATCCTCAATTCAACTATGGTAATTAAGACTTAAGCTGCAAAGCAGGATATATGAATTACTTTTAAGCATCAAAACCAGCAATTAGATGTTAAGTTCAAAGCTTAGCAATTACTCACTCCCCCATGGTCAGTATTTCTGCCTGTATCACTTAGTAACCGGGGCAATGTACAAGGCACATGGGTCTTGCATGTCTGCACAAATAGAGTCTGCTGAACCATGGTGAAAACCATGAGTTTGCCTGCCAAGGCACCTGTATTGTACTCACCACAGTTCAGAGCAGTCTGGCCACCCATGCCCAGAATTAATCCATCGGGACGCTCCGCCTTGATGACCTCTGTGACAAACTGTGGAGTGATGGGGAGGAAGTAGACAGCATCAGCCTGCTTTAAGCCAGTCTCATTGGTCTGCACTGAAGCAATATTGGGATTCATGAGGACAATTTTCACATTTTCTTCCTGAAAAATGAAAATCTGCACTAAAACAAAGCATATTTGAAAATGAGCTAACAGCAGCAGCAGCAAACAGCAGCAGCAGCAAGGAGAGATGGGGTTCAACAAGCAATTCACCAACAGCAGAATTTAGAAAGCCTGGTTCCTTATGTACTCTCCCATAAGGGATTTCTGGTACCTTGTACCAGGCTGAGCTAACGCCAGTTCCTTACTTTTGTGTCTCTGCCTGTCTGTGAATCTTGACAGAATGGAGATTCCCACCTGATTCAGAAATTTGGTTGAAATTGTTTAACACATTTAAGAGTAACATAGGGGAGACAGGAACAAACTCCAGCATAATCATGTCTGTCTTCTGCTGGAAGTCAGACTAAAAATGAGAAAGCAAAAAAAAAAAAAATTAATCAAAAATCAATCTTTTCTTGGCAAGCAGTAGGTCTTTGATCATAGGTATCCAAGTAGTTCTCAGATTTTTGTACTGACTAGTAACAGTACAAGCATACATTATTTGTTTTGACTTTCCATAAAGATACTTTAATTTTCCTTTATAATTTTAAGAATCTTGTCTCATAACCTTTTTATTTGGTATTGCACACACTAAAAGACAAACGCTGCCTCTATATGCAAGACAAAGGTTAGCCAAAACTTCACTCTGTTTTTCTCTGTCACAGATAAGAAATTAAGATAGAGTGATAATGAAGTTTATCTGTTTCCTGCTATACCAGTGGGAGTTTTGCCACTCTTTTGGCTACAGACAGAAGTTCACTACAGTTTGCTCAATAATAGAAAAGTCTGAGTCAGAGCTTAGCAGATCAACTCTCCTCACACTTGAAATATTACTGTGTAATGAGGAAGCCAACCAAGTTTTGCTAACAATGATGAGACCAGAATGTGGCCAAACTTAAAAACCACATCAACCACAAGCAGATATAGAACAACGTATTACTGCTGTGTTGGAAAGGTGGACTGGGAAGTGCAAAGGCTGTAGCCTCATTTTTATGGGAACTCACTCTAATCTCCATCAACTTCTTGTAAGACAATAAACTTCTACAAACAAACAAGCCATTTGCAAACAGTGCTAATTATAGATGCAAAATACATTTTAAGAGAAAGATTTGCTATATGGAAGTTGCAGAGGTTAAGAAACAACAACGAAGGCTCTCATTAAAAACAGGACCTGTGATCAGAGATTAAAAAAAAGAGTTAAAAGAAAGGAAGAAGGTTGGCAGACTAAGTCAGCCATTTCTCAAGCAAATGCTACGGAAGTGTTGCTGGGACCAGTATAGAAATGGCTATTTTTCCCCAGTTCACAATAAGCATGAAAATGCCATAGGGTTTTTCCTGTTTGTTTAAGATTTGTGATTGCTTGGCCCATTGGTTTGAGGGAACAAATATATAGATCACCTGCAGCAGTGGGATTCTCACTCAAAGCTCTGACTGCTCAGTTCAGGTATTGGATAACATTTCTTTTCCTTCCTTTGATAACTTAAAATACTGCCTTAAAGACTGGTTGTAAGTTTCTGCTGACTTTTTTTCCGCATGAAAAGTTGGATTATTTTTCACTGAAGCACACTTTCCTTGGAAACATGTGGAACAGGGAAGGGAAAAAAGACATAAAATCCTTATGGAAAATGTTTTGGATTTAGACAAATGACCCCAAACTGGGTAGCTTTCATGGTGGTGCTGAGGAAAAAGGGTAGATCTCTAACCAAAACATTCTTCTTTAATAAATGTATTCAGAATTTCATAGCTATAATTCTGTTGTAATGAATGGAGGAGTAAGAAGTATATCACTTTCCAACAAGCTGGAGTATCTGTACATCTCAGCCCTTTCTTTTCTACTTATCTGGGGCAAGGTGTCTTAAGGACCAGCTAGCAGTGATGAGGAAGATCATTAATGAGAGAATTAATGCTCACTGTGCTAAGAGAGACAGGTTGTACTGATATCACATCCTCTGGCCCAGCTGTTCGGGATGTTGGATTTTACTCCACTTGTTGTTTGCCCTTGCAACCCTTTCCTTCAACTTCTGCCTTTTTAATTTTTTATAAGCACATAGCACTCTGCGCAATGGCCAACCATCCTGATCGGAGATCTTTGTTACAACTTAATTAAAATAGTGAATTAATAATACTCCAGGAGGGCTCCGTTCCTCTTTTTGTGTAATATCCACCTGTATTCAGACTGGTTGGGAGAATCCCCACCGCAAGTAATCCAGAAGGTTTTTCAAATGACCACAAGCCAGTCTCTGTTGTTCACAGATGCTTCCAGGTCTTGTTCTTCAGAGGATGTTCCTGCCTTTGATGAACATTCTTGCAAATATAACTTCACTGACTGGGGAAGTCCCAGCTCCACAGGGTTTTACTCTTTAAAAGAGGCACCAATTTAACTGTATAGGACTGAATATTAACAACAGCACCTTCTTATAATGAATCAGCATCCAACAGACTAGGAAGAACAGCAGTACATAGCAGAATGATCAGAACATCCAGCAGTGAGAATCCATATTGATTATTTATTAAAACAAAACAAAACAAAAAACAACAGGAGAAGTCTAAGGGGAAAGAAATCTCTCTTGTCCCCTGTTAATTGTCCCTGTTCTCTCCCACCCATGCTCTGCAGCTTTCCCCAGGCAGCCACTGACCAACCACTTTCTCTCCCGCATGCAACTGTGAATCACTCTGCCAGAGGCAAGGTCAGGAAGTGCAAGTACTGCCGCTGGAATGGCTGATTAGCCTGCAGATCAGAGTAGCTGGCTGGTGGCCATGGGAAGGGAAAGGGCACTGTGGGAGGTCAAGCTAGGGAGATTTATGATTAAAAAAACAACTTTCTTCCACAAACCAGACCTGAGTTTGAAGGACAAAAGTGAAAAAAAAATGGAGAGAGATGCCTCCTTTCCAACTCAAGCCATTATCTGCACTCATCAGCTCTGGGATCCTCCACTCCTAACTTGTTCTTCTTTTCTTGATGACATGGACACTTTGAACTAGTAGCCAGGAACAGCAATACAGGACACAAACAAAGCATATACAATACAAGATGTGCTGTAACACTGGGACCAACCCAGAGCAACCCCAGATTATATTTAAGATTACTGTAATTGATTTTTTTTCCTTCCCTGACTCCAGGGTCAGCAAAGGAATAGATCAGCCCTGATGTCAGAACAGCCTCAGAGCCGCTCACAATCATCACCTCATCTGAAGGCAGCTGCTACATCTGCTCTGAATCTGTCAGACAGATCTCTACAAGCTCTCCTCCTTCTACACATGAGGTTAGACATGAACTAGGGGGCCCAGGTAACAGTTACATTACCAGTAATAACCCCATCACAGGAATACTGCTATGCTTCTACACCTTCTCCTAGCATGAGCTTTTCCCCTAACACTCTTTCTAGGTGCTTTGCACTTCTACAGTATGAAACAGCCAGAACGAATTAGACCCCAAAACCTACCATGTTAGCACACTACGCAGGATGCTTCAGCACAAGCACCGTTTTAAATGCATGCATTTCTCAGGCACGTATAGAAGTACACATGCATTTTTGTTTGCCTCAGAATAATACAGCCCTCCAAGCTTCAGAAAGGGAACAGCAGAAACAGGGTAGTAAGTTTACTGGACAAAATTCATCTAAAGGAATGACTTTTCATTCATTCCTTTCAAGATTATGAATCTATTCTGGAAATAAAACCTGGTATATACGAACTTTAAAAAGTTCATCCCATTTAAAATAAATACCATTCAGAAAAATTGCCTTGATAAGGCATTCAAAATCTTTTGCATAACAGTCTTGACAGCAGCCAACCGTTCAGCTGTTGTTATTATTTGTCTACCTTGCAGTGTGTTGGCATATCACAAAGTTTCAGTAATTTCAGCTCAGGTGTAGCTGACCGTATTCCTCCTCTTCATTTCCATTCAATATGACAAGCCTGGAGTGACCAGTCACACATCACAAATAACAAACTGCTTGAAGACTGCAATGGAAACCTTGAAAATGTCTCTCTTCAGAAGGTAATTCTGAGTGGTTAACTCACATCACTCAACCAACAAATTCACAAACAAAAAATGTCTAAATTTCCCTGCAGTCATTTATTCTCACCAGCTTCCCTGTCCCAGTGATACTACAGTTGGATGATCATAGTTAGCTGTGAGAAGGGACAGTCAATTACTTGACGTTAGTATTTTCAGAGTATCCTCTCACCTTCATGGCTTTCACAGCCTGGGATCCAGAGTAATCAAATTCCCCTGCCTGACCGATCGACAGACCCCCGGATCCTAGAATGAGAACTTTGGAGACCTAGAAGTGTCAAACAGCATGAAAAAAAATCAGTCCTATGGTAGTGGATGTTGAAATGAACAGAGACTGTGCAGCACTGAACAGCCTCAAATTACAAAACGTAAGTTCTAAAGGAGAACAAAAGTCGCCTCCAAAGCCACTGCAGTTTTACTTCTAAGAATATTTCTACTAGACTTCTCCCATATATCTCTGGTTAGAGAAACACATGACTTATGCATAGGGCATACAATAAACATGTTAATTGTATCATGTGCTCGTAGACAACCATGCCTCACTTTGGCTGCCCACAAGGTCCAGCTGCCTTCTTAGATAGCAAAACTGTATGAAATTCAGCTCACGCAAGGAACTTCAGACTTATTTGCTAAGCAACAGAGCATCAACTTAATGCTGCTGGCACAAAATCTCATGGCCAGATTATCCCAGGGCACCTCATACACTGCTATGAGAGTACCTTTCTTGGAAGAACTACAAAGAAAAATACTAGAAACCTCAGATCTTAAAACTTTCTCAAAGAAAAGGGAGTTAATAACACAAGAGACGCCTGATGACTGTGAGACAGGCCTTTTGTAAGGGAAGCCTCCTTTGAATTCCATGGTCAGCTTTTTGTGCCATTTTGTGCCGTGGGTTCAGTAGGAATTAACAAGCTCCTTGCTTCACTGACAAGCATGAATAATGAGTATCTGTACACTGACCTCCACTCTGGAAGCTGTCGCTCCAGCCTTGGGCAGGACCGAGGAAATGGTAGTGCCTTTCCCTCTCTTAACCAGTGAAATAAATGAATCAAACAGGAACTAGGAAAAATAAGCACATGTATTTAATTACCAAAGTGGAGCTAAATAAATACCAAGCAAAGAACGAAAAAACAGGCCATTTGTGAGCTTAAGATATTAACTCTGCTCTGCTGCCTTCAGAAGGTAGATTTACACCATCAGAGAAGAGAGGATCGTTATTTGAAATTTATTTAACAACTTTGACATACCCGACAAAGCTGCATTCAAGAAAGTGAGGTCATATCAGGAAGAAAACACGTATCAATCACGTCTGCATGCCCTGCTGGTATATGGCTGGCAGTGTAATGAACAGGCATGCATTAAAAGCTACAATACAGAAGACCATATTCTTAACTAGCTCAAGGGAACCATCTGGAATGAAGCCTGCTACAACACTGGGATCTGAACAGGTATCTAAACATCAGTTGTGCTAAATCAGTATTGTCCTTCCAGAGGAGATCCCAGAGCAGCTGTGAGAAAAGTGTTCTCCAGCCAGGCCAGGCAGGGGAGGCAGAATGACCACCACTGGCATGCAGGCAGCTGCACACAGTGGGACAGGCTCCCCACCTGGCCCCACACTTGCAGAGCTTCTGTCCACACAGCCCCTGAAGCTGGCTGCTGGGAATCACCTATGGAAAAAGTATGGATGGGTCCTGCAAGCCCAGAAGGATAGACGTTATGTTATCAAACCCATTCCAGCAGTGGGAGTGCACAGACTTGGAAAAGACACAGCTGAGGGTTGTTTTCAGTTCTCTGAGATTCACTATTCAATCAGATTGCTAGGAAACCTCTTGATAGCAAGAGATTTACTTGCAGGTTTAATCAACATCATCAAATTAAGATTAAAATAAGCACTTCTATGTATTCTTCCCTCTTCCTCTCTCAAGAAATGCTAAATAGTTTATTTATGGTCAGGCATGCCTCTTCTGCTTTCCATATCCACTGTTGCTGCTTAGTCATACTCTGTGACTACGCAACTAGTTGTTATAGAATTTGTCCAAAGTCACAGATGGGGGATTAAAATTTCATTTCACCTAGGAGAATCAGAGTGAAGAAGTGTGAATCCATTTACATAACTCTACAGTAATTATAAAATTTGAAAGTGGAACTAAAATGTATTAGAAAATCAATGATTTTATTACAAAGCATCTGGATAGTAATTTTTCCTGTAAAGATAAAAATCCTTTTCCTTTTGCAATCACCCCAGGTACAAGAGATTTGAGCCTGATTCTGCAAAGGCTTAAGCACTTCAGTAACTTCCAACACACAAATAATCCCACTTGGACTCAAAGCATACACATCATGTGAATGGAATCATTGATCCAAAGCACACAGAAGTCAATAGATGCCTTGTTGCTGATTGTAATTAGCTACGCATCAAGCTAAGCAGACACAAGCCTATGCACGACTGGGCCCTCTGTTAGGATCCCGACATTTCCAAAACCAAGATTTAGGACCGTCACCAACATAAAGACTCGTCACTGTCACTGATACCTATCTGCACTCCCTAGGCCATCTGAAAGCAAGCCCAGATCAACTCTCATACAATACCTCTGTGTCTCTTGGCCCAGGATTTGCATCTGGGTAGAACTGTGCTGTGAAAATAGGTCTGGTCTCGTGCATAATTCCCTGCAGGAATAAAAACAGTCATCTTAGACACCTCCTTGCAAGTGGGCAAGAGAACAGAAAGCCACACCTTTCCCCTGTAAGCACGGAAGGCCAAAGGACTGGCGTGTTTCCAGGGGCTGCCAAATTTACACCCATTTCATTCCCAGTCTTCAAACAATGTCTTATTGGACGAGTCATTGAGCCTCTTGCTCTTCTGCTAACACTCCAATGCCTGTATAACCCACTGAGCTGTGCATGGACGAGCAGCATAGTGGAGACATCACTTCCACTACAACAGCAAACACTACTAAGTTGTAAGCACTTAACAGAGCAGATAGGCTAGTTTCCTTCCAGAGGTAATCCTGGACCAGGCAGAGAAGAAAAACATGCATGGCAAGAAAAGATCACCTTGGACAAGTCTGTTATGGAATGAAAGGTTTTACCATCCTGATCTGGTTGGTTCTGGTACAGAAGAGATGGATTTGGGTCATGTTCTTGACTTCCATAACTCACTTTAAATACTGACACAGGGCCTTGCACATGATCTCTGCCCTGGGTTGTTTTCAAGCCTGTGATGAAGTGGGACCCCTGCTCTGGACAAACAATAGCTATGAAGGACCTAAACTGAGTTTGGAGACAGTGCTTGTAGTTTCAGTTGGAGCCAGGAAAAACAGGCTTCTCATTTGCGTGGCCTGATAGCATCAAGCAGCATCGTCCACTGGGAGGCTACCCTGTAGCTGTCATTGCTTATGGCCCCCGATTCCAGATGGAAGTAGAGAAGTGCCTCAAGAGGGAATCCAGGAAAAAATAGTTCTGATACAACCTGCTTCCCTTAGGAATGGACATAGGAGTCCCAACAGCTCCTACAGAGCAACAGTGCCATCCAGAGCTGCAGCGTGGGATGCTGGCATAGGACAGGGATGAGAGATGAGCTACTGACCACAGCTGATCCATTATGGTATGAGTTTCTGCCCTCAGAGTAAAGAATGACATCAGTCTGTCACATTTTCCCTGAATGCTCATGTTACTCCTAGTTACATACAAATATCTTTTAAAAATATTCACTCCATGGCTTGTCAGTATTTGGAAATCTGTGTTGGCCCTGTCCAGCTGTGATGGGTCAGGTCAGTCACAAGAAATGTTTTTTTCTCTTTCAAACAGAAGAATGCAACAGACTGCGCGAGAGCCCATTCAACCCTGTTCCTGTTTGTGCATCCCATGCTAAAACAACATTCCTCCTTGTCCCTCTCCATCTATGAAGGTTTAGGAGACTGATGCTGCTTTGGGGCTCACAGAAATGGTCCTTTAGCTCACAGGAAAGAATGTCATGCTTCTAGATCCAGAAGACTCATGTCCATCCTTATCACCTGCTTTATGCAAAAGCACCATCACACTTGTCTCCAATCTTCAACTAAAGCAAACATGAAAGGCCTGGGAATGAAAGGGTTCAGTTTGTCAACACTGCTAAAACAAACTCATTTCAAAAATTGAACCAAACAGCTGCAAGTTTTTTGTATTAATATCTTGTTTGCTAACATTTGTCTCTGTTTAGAAACGTCTGTAAGGATAAAGAAAACAGCAACTGACAAACGACAAACTTATTCTAAAACCATCAGCTGGAAATTACTGTTCCTCGATCCTGCAAAGCATAGCCAGGATATGCCAGAAAAGCACTGTTCAATCTGCCAGACTTGATGCAGGGCATTTGTACAAAACAATGGAGAGGCATATTCCTCTGGGGGAAATTGCTTTTGAAAATACCTTCTTTTCAATGATTTTCTGATAAATAACAAGATTTCACTGACTTGTACAACACTGGGCCTAATGGACAAGATTTAAAATGGGCAATTACAAAGCCTGAGATCTGTCTCAATGTCTGTCTGACCTTGTCAAAACTGAGCTATGGGATATTGTTTTCCTTCCTATGCTTTTCCCTGTTCAGCTGTGAACCTCCGGAGGCCAGGCATTTTTAAATTTTTTTTCCCCTACATAGACATCACTTGACATGAGACCTCTACCTTAGATCCTGTAAGTTGTTCTCTAGAGGTAACTGCCTCTCTCTTTCATGACTTTAGTCCTTGGAATTCTATTTACAATAACAGACCAAATCAGACTGCAATAATATTCCTTTTCTGCATTGAGCAACACAGAACCAACACAACAAAACAGTGACGCAGGCTAGCGCACCTGCGGCACAAGCCCTAAGACAGCGGTAACTGAGTGAGCACTGCTAATGGTAGGGAAATCAGAGATTAATAAGGCAGTTGTTCAAGGGAAATCATAAGGTCACTGTTGCAATCCTACACTTTGGGCTAGTATGGAGAACAGTGGTAATGGTTCATCCCCTTTTGGGCTGTAAGGCAAAGCCCCAAGTAAAGTAGATGGTCAGATCGTCAAGTTTAGTCCTGATAACTAACTGTAATCTGATAGCAAGCTTCCAAGAGGTGAAATAAAGCGAGACGGAGCCTTCACTCACTAGAGGCTGCTATGTGCAAGTATCTGGAAAGCGCGAGCTCACCTCATTCGTTTGATCATTGGCATTCACAAAGAGAGGTTTCCACCCAGGTGGAAGGGTAGAGCTGTCGATGGCGTAACCGTGGTTCTGAGCTGTGATGACAGCCTGTCCATTCACTGCATTCAGGACAGGCTGGTTCTGTCCTCTGAAAGAGAAAGGATCAGAGAACAGGGGACGAAAGTGCTAGATGTGTCCAAATGCCACAATTAGGAGGAGCTGATAACTGTGGGGCTATACACAGTAGTTCAATAGTAGCTGTTCAATACTGGCAGCCAATCTCACAATGATAAAACCTAGGAGAAACTTTGCTATCCTTCAGTTTGATGGGGATCAATTACATCACATACTTTCAAAACACCCTGAAAAAAAGCAATGCATGACATGGCAGTTTAAATTAAAGGCAAGGAGAATGGTTGGAATGAAATAATGTTACTGCCATGCTAGCTCCCGTTAAGGCAGTTCAGAAGCAAAGCACTGCTGCCCTGTGGCCTTTTGCAATGCTGAGCTGGTCTATCTGGGCCCTGGGAAGCAGAAGAGCTGCCGCACCTGTTGGCCATCTGCATCTTGTAGGAAGTAGCTCCGGCTGCTATTCCAGTGATTAGATTCCCCATGCTAATTCCAAACAAGGGTTCTGGGCGATTGCTCTCCAGGACCTAAAATGAAAAGGTTTTCAAGAGATACTGGAGTGTCTCTGTTCAGCAATTTCAGCATACACCATGCTAGTTCCCTCACAGCAGCAACACAGACTTGGGAAAAAGCTGAATGCAAGGGTATAACAGCCTATAAAGGAAAGTTTTCTCCTCTCCTCTACTTCAGAGGGAAGCCTCAAAGCACAGCTTGATGTCTCCATCTACTCAAGGGGAATAAGCAATGACACTCTGCATTACAGCCATTTTGTGCATGACATATTTCAAATGGGAACACTGTGAAATCAAGGCTGTTCTTTCATAAAGTCACAGAGGTCCTGAAAGAGCACAGGGTACTTTAAGGCACCAGTAAGGTAATTGTGGTAACCATGTTTACTACTTATTGTTCACCAAGGTCTGTATAGCCTTATTGTAAATATTCATCTGGAGACAACTCCCAGTGGACCAACATGAGGAACACCCCAGGCAGCTGAAATGACTGAACGACATTTGGTCTGTAACATGTTACTACAACCAACTGTATAGATTTCGAGCACTTAAAAAAAAGGCAAATAAACAAGAATAATTGGCCTATGGCTACTACACTGTACCTTTCTGACATTCTGAATCACCTCCTGGGCCTTCATGGGATCCCCTGGACCTCCAGAAATTATAAGCCCATCATACTCCATGCTGGTGAAATCATGGTCCCATGGAACCAAATGCACTTCTGCACCTCGCTGGGAAAAAAACAAGGAAACAAGAAATGAGGGGAGGACAGGAACAAATGAATTTGTGTCAGGAGGTTGTCCCCATGCTCTCATGTCCCAGAGGTTGAGTTTGGATTTCAGTCATTCCTTTGCCAGGGACAATAACAAGGCTTCTCTCCATTTTCTGCCCAGATTATTTTCACAAAACTGGTAGACTTAGTCTCTCTGAGCCATCTTAGTGTTTGTCAAGTTTGTCTGAAATTCACTAATAAGATCAAAACTTATGAATGGAATGCAAAATAAGTATGTATGCACACATTTACAATATGTTCACTTTTACACAGTGCATTCATCCTAACTGCTAAAATATGGCTTCACAGCCTCGTTCTATGACATGCCAGAAATAGTCCTGCATATCAAAAATGGGATGAACATCCACATTAACTAAAAATCAGAAACAGGGAAACCCTGTACATCTAGAGAATGAGAGGACATCACATTCATTCCTCCTGTGCGCCTAGAGAAGCAAGGACTGCTACACCACTGTGCCAACAACAGGAAAAGATTTTCACAGAATTACAGAATTAAAGAATAACTCAGGCTGGAGGGACCTCAGGAAGCAGGGGTAACTTCAACTTTAGGGGAGGTTGCTGAGAGCATCGGTCAGTTGAGTTTTCATTATCTTCAAGGACGGGCATTCCACAACTTCTCTGAGCCCGTGTCAGCCATTCACTACCCCCACTGTGAAAGTTTTCCCCCCATTTATTTATTTTTGACAATGTTGGATTAACCTTCCTTGGTTGTTCCTTAGAGAGACTGTGCTTTCTCTTTTTAAAGCTCACGTTCTCGGAATTCTTCTCGTGGCTGAGAAGTTGCTGCACAGGTCCTCTTCCTTGCCACCTCAATATAGTAACACATTCAGAAAACACCTCCCTGGTCCATAAAAATCATCCTAAAAATTGTACCTCATTTTAGGAGGGAAAATGCTGCTAGAATGGATGTGTCCAGGTGGAAGGACAGCTAGTGAATACAGGTGAGGCTTTTACCAAAGCAAAACAGGAGATAAAGGACATAAAGCACTGACCTACCTTTACCAGCAGACGGATGATGTTGTGCTTCAACCCACAGTCAACAGCTACAACTTTAATTGGATTCCCTCTGCCATAAACCTTGACTTCCTATAAAAAGACAGACCATGCTGTAAATGACAGATCGCCCCCCACCCCCAAAACACAGGGAAGAGGAGTAGAATAATTTTTCACCAACATGCAGCAACTGGTACTTAACAATCAATTTACATGGAAATCTCCAGAAGTACTGCAGACATTAGCGCTTCCTTCATTTTTCTGTGAAAGTAGAAGTTATAAAGCTCTTTTATATACTGTTGATTACAGCAGAAACACCAATTCCTAGGAAATCACTTGTTTCCATAGCTAATGACAAGCTTTTTTCTGTGTTTCACCTCATTAGCAGGGAAGCAGCAAGCCAGTTCTCACAGATTATTGCAGCCCAAGAGAAATGCCAGATACACGGCGAGAGATTTTCAACTGAAGTGAAGTTATCCTGCTGATGCCAGTGGAGCAAGGCTACTTCACACCAGCTACAGATCCATCACATTAAACACCACCCTGACCCTCCAGTCACAGTAAGACCAAAGCATAGCACAGCTGGAGATATCCTGTGAGTGACCTCTAGTGCATCGCCGCAGTACAGACCAGGCCAAGCACGCAGCTGAGCATGACCTATGTTCATATGGACCTGACAGTTTTACATATCACACAACACTTCTCCTCTTCCAGCTGCTGTTCCTTAACCCATTCCACAAAGTAAATTAGCACCAGTCCCAAGTCTGGACCATTATGCTTCATACACTCACTTATCTATTCGTCACAACCAGCATGGAAGACAGCAAAGTCAAACCACTGTATGTTATATGGGCCTTGATACTGCAACATGCAGACATATTGACAGACAGCTGTAGCACTGCTGTAAGGTTATTTATGGACAGCTTCTTTCTGAAGCTTGCTGAATTATTTTACTTTTTACGTGACTGCAGTTAGCACCAGGCTGAGATATTATTCATCAATAAGCACATAAGGCAGCCTTTTTCCTTCTAAAAACAAACTCTGTGCTTACCTTCAGTTATTGTCAGCTTCTGAAAGCTGATATTGGTAAGTGTACTTTATCCAAAGTGGATTTTCCCTTGTGCAATACACCACTGATTTTTTTTTTTTTTTAAACTAAGTATCTCCCTTTTAATCAGCTTCCCTGGCATTCATATTTCACAGCTGGGCCCCTTTATGAAAAGATGCTAAAATCCATGCCCAATATGCCTGGTGCTGGGTGATGAACTGAATCTTTTCATAGGAGGATTACAACCAGCCAGAAGGAAAAATATCCCCTCTACAGGGAACCCAGTATGAAGTTTATTAGCAGAATATTACAACTCTTCCCTCTGTGTTAGCCTAACTCAGTTCTTGTTTTAACTTTTATCTTCTCAAAGATTAAGATGAAGAGATTTTTAGGATGCAAGAGCATGTCCTATGTGAGGACAGCTCTGATCATTGTTAGGAGTGACTTACTGCCATGTGAGAGGCAAAGGTGGAAGAGATGGGGTGCAAGGAGGCACCTCCCTTCACTACAAGGTTTCAGGTTGCAACACATGAACCGCCAATGGTCCCTAATCCACCTTTGAGGACATGACTCAGCACAGAGCCAGCAGTGTTACCACTGATGTTGCGACTCCTGCTGTGTAATGCTCAAAGGAGATTTTTTGTATCGGAACATATCTTGTAGTTCACACTACATAATCAGATGGCAAAATATCTCACAATCCCTTTTTGAGAATGAGTAGAATGGAAGTCATATTGAAACTGGTTCTTGTTAGATCACTCAAGGCTTCTGATATGAAGCTGTGCTTGACATCAAATATGACAGTATCTTCACAGTCACCGATACACAAGTGGATTCTACTTCCACAGTCCATGGTGGAACTGTATCACTGCACAGGAATTGTACGGGTCTTCTACCTGCTATCTTTCAGGCTTCTAGGAGGTGGCTTTCAAAAATCTCAAGAAGATTAAGGTGTCCAGTTCTCACAGACACTAACTTAGTGTCATGTGCCAGAGTCCCTTAAGAAAGACCCAGCCTCCTTCTTAAAAGGACTTTTGGAGACCCCTCAATTCCTCACAACATCCATACTTAAAAATGTGCAAAACATTATAAACCAATGATCTTCCTCAAAGGTTCTCCTTGCCTGTTCTAATGGCCAGAGGGAGTTATGGGACAAAACTGCTTTGAGGTACTTTAATTACCTCACTCTCAAAACTCTTCCCTGTCCAATTAATTAGGCTATGATTTGTTAAAACATTTCCTTCAGCAGCAAAACTGATTTTAGGTTTTGCTGTCTTCACAACCCTCCCCCCGCTTCTCACACTTATTATTCCCCTGTACTGCAGAGCACTGACCCCTGCATCTGGCCAAGAGTACGTCTAGACAGAAACCAGACTGGGAACTGGATCAGGGAACTGTTAAAATATATTCCTTCTAAAGCCAGAGGATTTCCCTCATCTGTTCACTGCACAGCCTATAAAAAACTATCCCAGTCTGAAAGGATGATGTGGGAAGGCTGCGAGCCAGCAGTCAGGGAGAGTAAAAACTCCTGCTGGTAATAGTGCTGAGAATAAAAAGAGTACATGGGGCTGTATGTGTGGATAGAAGTGTCCTTTTAGCTTCAAGTGGTTAAATACCTCTCATTTGCTTTGGGATCCTGACCATCACATGCACCAAAATACATCTCTGACAAAAGTTTCTGCAAAATACTGGCGGTTTTCTACATTCACTGCCCTGCATAGGCAACGTTAGCAAATAGAGTCTATACCACTAGCACCTAAAGAAAGCAGGGGGGGAAAGAATATAACAATAAAAATATCAATCACTCCTAATGTACAATTGATAAGCAGATTCCTGATGTTACTGTATCCTGATTTACATGAAAATAGCTGTTTGGCAACAGATAGATTATCATGTCCAGTAATTACCAACACTGAACAGCTTACTTCATTTTCAGCTTTATTTGTGATGTTGCTTTTTAAGCTTATAAAATGAAGTTATAAACATAATGAGACCACCAAAGCTCTGTTAATCTTATTATATCTCCCTTTTAGATGCTATTTGCAGCATCTTTACAGTAATTCTGTCTTAGTAATTGCAGAGTTTAGCATCAGCAACGTTCTGAGTAACTGCTCTAAATGGCTCCACCTGCATCTTGCAATCATAGATCGCAACCTCAATAAGCAATTGCCATCCTTCTGTGTAGCAAAAAGGCCCTGACTTCAAAATACAGTGGAGGCACTGGCATGAGTTGGTGAGATCCTCGAAGGTGAGATTTGCAAGGTGGCCTATGTATTCCAGTGGCATCCCAGGTAATCAGTTACTACTACTATTAACTAGTTACTGGATATTGTCTACCTGGACTTCAGTAAGGCCTTTGACACTGTTTCCCACAGCATTCTCCTAGAGAAACTGGCTGCTCATGGCTTGGATGGGCATACTCTTCGCTGGGTAAAAAACTGACTGGATGGCCAGGCCCAAAGAGTTGTGGTGAATGGAGTTAAATCAGTTGGCAGCTGGTCACAAGTGGTGTTCTCCAGGGCTCAGTACTGGGGCCTGTTCTGTGTAATATCTTTATCAATCATCTGGACGAGGGGATTGAGTGCACCCTCACTAAGTTTGCAGATGACACCAAGTTGGGTGGGAGTGTCGATCTGCTGGAGGGTAGGAAGGCCCTGCAGAGGGACTTGGACAGGCTGGATCGATGGGCTGAGGCCAACTGTACGAGGTTCAACAAGGCTCCATGCCAGGTCCTGCACTTGGGTCACAACAACCCGATGCAATGCTACAGGCTTGGGGAAGAGTGGCTGGAGACCTGCCCAGCAGAAAAGGACCTGGGGGTGTTGGTTGACAGCCGCCTAAACATGAGCCAGCAGTGTGCCCAGGTGGCCAAGAGGGCCAATGGCATCCTGGCTTGTATCAGGAATAGTGTGGCCAGCAGGACTAGGGAAGTGATTGTCCCCTTGTACTCAGCACTGGTGAGTTCACTCTGTTCAGTTTTGGGCCCCTCACTACAAGAAGGACATTGAGGTGCTGGAGCATGTCCAAAGAAGGGCAACGAAGCTGGTGAAGGGTCCAGAGCACAAGTATCATGAGGAGCGGCTGAAGGAACTGGGGTTGTTTAGCCTGGAGAAAAGGAGGCTCAGGGGAGACCTTATTGCTCTCTACAACTACCTGAAAGGGAAGTAACAAGGGATAGGATGAGAGGAAATGGCCTCAAGTTGCATCAGGGAAGGTTTAGATTGGATATTAGGAAAAATATCTTCACTGAAAGGGTAGTCAGGCACTGGAACAGGCTGCCCAGGGAAGTGGTTGAGTCCCCATCCCTGGAGGTATTTAAAAGACAGGTAGATGTGGTGCTTAGGAACATGGGTAATGGTGGACTTGGCAATGCTAGGTTAACGGTTGGACTTGATCTTAAAGGTCTTTTCCAACCTAAATGATTCTATGATTCTACTGTAAATCCAAGCCTGGATGGAGACTGCACTTCAAATTCCCACTTGCTCACCAACCAGTCTGTCCAGTACTGCTTCACACTTATGCCAGTAACACACCAGCTTGTGTGCAGAACAGTACACAAGCAACTATTTGCAGAGCTCTTCCAGAGCCTCACTGATCTTGAAGGAGCTGCAAACACCATAGTAAGCATGGAATTTGTAAAAGGGACTCATACACTCAATTCTCACTTCAGTCAATGGGATTAAGCATCAAAGGCACTCTTTATCCCACAATTAAATCCCCAAAGGGTCTACAATTTAAGATGTTAGTCCTTGCATTGGAACAAGAATAGTTACTATTTTTGGTATGGGCCTGGTTTGCTACATCCTTGTGATTTGTAACGTTCTTCTCAGCTTGTGGTCAAACATAGTTTGCATGCCCAGCTAACAGAGTACAAACTTAACTGCTGTTCTGTACATATCTATAGACAAAGCAGCTAATGCCAGTAATATTAGGTCCAGGGGATTCCTAACGTCGACTCTTTTTGAAATCTAGAAATATCTTCTGGAATCACCTCAGCAAAATTATGCCTGAACACAGATTATCAAATGTTATTGTGAGCTTTCCTGAAATTTAAGGACAGCAACCATTCTTTTTATTTATTCTTCTTATGTTTGAAAATGTCCACCATATACTAGGTCTAACTGTATCCCCAATACTTCTCAATCCTGTCTTTGTAACACACAATCCTCCAATCAGAGTACTGTTCAGACTACAACCAGCTCAACACAGCTCATTTTACATCTTCAACACTGCACCTAAGGAGCCATGGGGATTCTATGAGGATGATGTTGAGATGACAGTCCTTCAAAGCTCTGGAAAGGTGTATGGTTTAGAAAGTGTCCGCAGATTGTTTATTTAGAAAGACTAGATGATCCCCAGAGCAAATGGGGAGCAGTTACTACCTGGACTGTATAGCCCTGGGACTACAGAAGAACTGCTCACCTTTGTTGAAACTTCTGCAATTAAGTTTTGCTTATTTGGGTCTGCAAACTCCATGGGTTGACCTTCAAATTCAATCTTCCCAAGTACCGTGCCCTGTGGAAACATGCCAGTAAACAACAAAGCATTAGCAAAGGAGAAGCTGTGAACACTGGGACAAGGTGCTGACAGGCACAGCAACTGGAATAGCTGTTTAGAGATGGTTTCTTGGTGGCTTATAACCATTTCTAGCATCTTCAGAAGTTTATGAGCCTACCTCAGTATCAAAAATCTGTTTAAAAGCCTTCATTTGGGAGAAAGGAATTGTCAGCAGTAAAATTTGTTAACAGGCAGTTTATCAAGCTGTCTAGTGACAGTAAAATGGGTTGCCTTCCAAGAGGATCAGAATTCAGATCCCTAAATAACTGTTGTGTAGATCTGGGAGTAATCCACACAGCAGTTTGAAGCTTTTTGGTTTTGGAAACCCACTGTGAGGTCTTCAGCCACCTCTGTGGATAGCTACAAGGCAGCAGAGGTGGGGTAAGGCAAAGCTGTGGAGGAGGCAGGTCAGCACAGCTGTTTTCTGAATGAGCTGTTAAAAAAAAAAAAATCACCTCCAACAAGTTCTACTCTTTATTGCTGTTACCACTTTGCAGAAGCTAGGACTTGCTCTGCCAGCAGCATATCCTTCTCCACTTTCTGCTCATTAAAGTTCTCAGTGGAAAAATCCCTGTTTTGACTTTGCCCCACTCCTGGAATAAGTGGAATTAACATAGGGTGAACCTCTTCTCAGCACGGGGACAGGGTGTGCAATACAGAACTTTTCAAGGATGGAAGGGGAAAGTAAAACAGAGGAAGTCAATGTTTTGTTGTAACTTTTAACGCATAATACTTTCATGATAAAACATGTTAAACTCAGCTTGCCCTGTGGATATCAGACCAGCATGCACACCAGGATTGCTCACTGGGTTTAGCAATACTTCCATGAGATACTTCCATGGTTGGCCATACCTGAAGTATCCTTGTCATTTTCCTAGGGCAAGAGTCAGCATCCTGCATTGCCGTGCGCACTACTAAGGGTAAGTTTTGAAGACAGAGTTTTGCTCTTAAGAGTGGCTGACATCCTATCTCATCTTGAGTAGCACCTTACACCAAAAGCTACTCCAGGCTGCTTTGTGTGGAGCAGAGCTGAAAAGGTCAGCATCATCTTAAACAAGTCAGTTTCTTGGGAACCACAGAAACTGCTGAGTGCCACCATGCAGTCAGTCCCATAAATGCTGATGACAAAGCCCTAAAGCCATTGCTCTCAAACAGGAACCCTGTGTCTTACCTTGCTCCCAGATTATTCAGCCAAATGGTGCCCCGCATTTACCTTTAGAGTCCAATTTAACAAGTCACTACTCATTTCTGCATTTATCATAAAGAAGTGCTGTTCTCACCCCCAATTTAACAACAGACATGGAGTGAAATACTAGGCTGTTTTTTTTCAATCTGAGAAGACTGAGAGAAAAGGCTACATTATGCACTATTTTAAAAGCCATAAACCAATACCACTCAGAGTCCCAGTATAATGGACATCAATATCATACACTGCTAAGTTACAGGATAAACATTGAAAGCCTGTTTACTTTGGATGAAAGGAATGCTGATCCATTAAACAGAATGTCTCAAGAACATAGAAAATGTATTGCCATTTTCTATTGTATTAAACTGCACTTGTCTTCTGTCTATAACAGCAGGACAACACCCTATCTTCCCATAAGAATTCATTTCTACAAATATTCCTCTATTCAAGCTGGGTCATTCATATTTTGCTCTGTGGAATAAAAGGGGGTGTGGGCTTGGACTGCAGACTGCAAATTGATCACCTAAAGAAAAGAGCAGCTTCAAATAATCCATTACAAAAGAAGAGCCTCTAAGGCACATTTACATTCAGACTGGCTTTGATCACCATTTCAGCCAGTGTGAAATGTACATTGGCATTAACCTCCATTCGGTAACGTAATCCTGCTCATGTCCTTCAATTGTCAGCTCTTGGAAACCAGAGAAAAGTAATGACTATTAAAAATAATAACAGGCTTCAGCCAAAGAAAACCGCCTGAGTGAGGAATCAAGCTTAGGTTATTGTAGGCATTCCTTTGCCTCTGAGGAGCAGCAGAATTTCCACTGGCCAAAGGTGGTGCTGTCTGTGAACTAATATCCACAATATCTCACAGAGTTGTTGCTCGCTCTCTGACTGTTACTATGTGAGGCAACGTGTAGTTGACGCTACTACCTGTTGTATCTGACACAGCTACCTGAGGCCTTTAATTTAGATCAGCTTGTGCTGGTTCACTTCTGTAGAGCAGGAAACCCAGAGCAGACCCAAGGAGAGGGGGATCCCTGGAATCAGAGTATTGCCTCAGATGACACAGAGCCTTTGGAGGAGCACGAGGACCTGAGTAGCATCTGAGGTCAAGGCAGCCCAGCAGTGGCATTGCTACCCCAGGTTTGCTGCACTGTTAGAAAAAGGGCCCAGCAATAGCAAGGTTAATGCAACTGGATCAAGGGAAGCAGATCATACCTTGTCACGAATTAATTTGGACAGCATTCTGGTATCAATCCCATACAGTGCAGGCACCTGAAGAAAACACAAGAGAAGGACAAGTTAGAGAACATGCAGCTAAGACAGAGGAAGACAGCAGCCAGATCACTATTCTGAGAAGAACATGTACTTGTTTAAGGAGCTCTGTTTCTTAGCAGCACTATTAGCAAGGCTGCCTCACTTCCAGTTCTTCACTTCTCCCTATTCCCACTCACAAATAGCTTAGTTCTTCAAATTACTTTCTGCACTAAAAAGCACAAAATAAAAAGCTCATGTGGCAAGTATCTGTCTCACTTCTGAGCTCCATTTTGCCTTACTTATGAGCACTTAACCCTCCCAGCTGCCACAAGTCAGTGGCAGTCTACTCGATTCCCACAGCTTCCAGTCAGTGGGGTTCTGGCAGCTAACATCTCTTGAGGTTATGACTGTGGCAATCACTAGGAGCAGCACTACAGAAACATTTGATGAGAGAAGAGAGTATAATCTAGTGTGTATTGTTTTTATGGAGAACCAAATATCCCCATTTAATTAACATTCCTTCTGGACAGATCTTGGAAATACCATTGCACCCTGAAAAAGAGAAACGGATGAAGAATCAGAGAACTAAGGAACACAGAGTGAGCCCAGTGAGCAGACTGGTGAAGACATCTGAGGAGAAGAGTGGTAACCAGCTCAAAGCCAGCAGTTCTTTCCTCTGTTCCCATACACACAGGTCCATTCTCATAATGTAGTTACCCCTAGATTGCTCACCTGTTCTTCCTGCAACCACTCTCCCAGGCTCCTAGCGGCCTGCCAGTGGCTGTACTCATGGCTGTAATCCAGCGCCAGCAAACCTGAAACCTGCAGAGAGAAGAAACGTCATTTTGTGCTGAAGGATCACTGTACTTGCCCTGTACCTTCTGAGTTTTCAGTATTCATCCACTGCAAACCATATCACGGACAGGACACAAGGCTAGGCAGACATGGTATTGCTGCTCTTAAATAACAAAAAGATAGCAAATTTGAGTCTTCACAGGGGGAGCGCACAGAACAGGTACCTGGCAAACAGGTAAAGACTTCATGCTCTGTCATGATTGTACCTGGGCCCTTTTACTTAGGAAATTAATAGCACGATGTGGCTTCCAAGTAACCAAAGCTGCAAATTGTATTGAACTGAGAAAACACTTCTCGTTAGAAAGAAAATGGAAATTTAAGACAAGACAACATGTTTTATTTTGATTCATTTTTTGTTTAAGAAAGCTTTTCACTTTTAAGTGACATTTCATTTCAAAAGTCAGCTCCAGTTTCCAGTGGAGTTAGATAGCTTATAAAGGAGTCATTTCACTTCAGAACAGATAAAGCATTTCACTGGTTCTGCAATTACATGGTTTTGTTTCATTTTTCAGGACTGCCACCACTGCCTGGACACAGTTCTGCTCCTAGCCAGTATCCCCTGTCACCACAGTGTAAATACTGGCTGCTGCACTAGTACGTATGGCCTTCACACAACTGTCACCTCCCTTGTTTGTGGTAGTACAGGCATATAGAGAAAGGTCTCAGCACACAAAAACTTCTCATTCTCACTGGCATTTGATCTCTCTGTGGCAACCAGTCCCAGGCAAACGCAGACAAATATAAGGCAGAAGGGAATGTGGAAAAAAAAAGCCATCCAGGACAGCAGTTCACAAAAACTGTAGCATGTCTATCACTGATGGGAAATACACCGCTTTCAGACAGCACATGGTCTGGTTCAGAAGGCAAGATGGATTACCTTTTGACACCATTCTTCCAAAGGACAATATCCAGAAGAAGAAACAGAAAGGCTGAGTATCATTGATTCCTTCTAACTTCTGTGAGGGTGCCAGTAAAATCTTGCACACACACACACTCACATTCATTTAGGCTGCTAGCACCACCCTTTGATCAGCTCTGCATCTCCCACTGTTACCTTGATCCCATCAGACTCCAGAAACCTCCTGAGGCCCATTTCGTCCAAAGCAGCCGTGTCAGGCACTCCACCATTCCCAACTATGGGGTTAGCCAGTGTAAGAATCTGTCCTTTATAGCTGGGATCTGTCAAGGCTTCAGTGTATCTAGATGAAGAAGTAATACAAGAAAAGTACATTGATCTGGAGTTGAAAGGAAAACAAAAGAGCCAGTGAAAACAAGACAGATCTGAATTCCCATATGACAAAAAGACAGAAATGGTATTCATGTGAAAGCATTCTCAGTATAAAAGCAAACACCTCTGTGAATCTGCCCTGACTTTGCCATCTGTGATTAAACATTTGACGCTCAGAACAAGGAAAGACTTTGGCTTCTCATGTTTCATTTAAGAAAAGCACAGGCACTATTAAAAAACTCAGACTCCCTGTGATTTAACATAAGGTAAACAACTACACAAAGTGCAGAGCAATCACAGAACTGCAGTAAATGCATGGTATATCACTTGACCCACAGATAAGAGCTTGGGCTTCGTCATTCCCTGGGCACACCATGTGGGCAGTGCTTTGTCATTGCTGTGCCCTTCCCTCCATGTGGTGCAAAGAACTTGCCCCTCTCAGTGGCAACAGAAAGCTCAAACTGAAAAGCCGACAGACAACACAGCTGTTTGCCCAGACTCGGTCCCTTCTGCAGTTTGGAGCTTGCAGGTCTTGAGATGTTCAGGGCTGTAACTGCTCTTTCTGTGAGGGAGCAGGTAGACAAATCTATGCCTATCTTTTTGTCTGGGGATGAGAAAAGCAGCCGTAAATCATCATTGTGATTCCTCACTACTACTCTGGGTTCTTCTCTCCTACCTGCTCTGTCAACAAACCCTGCCATGGTACCACTTCTGCAGCTTCTCCCAGCAGAGGCCTGGCCTCTCTTCTAGGCAATCTCCAGGTTCCCACCTGCAGGACACCATACATTTCACCTGACAGGACTCCCAAGTGCTTAGAAGTTGGTTTGTGTATCTCTGAAGAAGGCAAGTTGAAGGCAGTGCTTTGGGATTCAGCAGTCCACCCTGGTCACAAGGCCCCAGAGCATGTTCTTACCTCTTCAGCCCAGAAGCCCCAGGAACAGCAACTTTGTTCAAGCACCTGCCTGAATACCCTTCTCAGCAAGGACATATCTAAAAGCATGGTGGAACATTCTTCTGCAGTGAAGGATTAAACCTAGGATTTTGCAAAGTATCAGCTCTGGATCCAATAGATCTAGTCTCACTTTAAACCCCAAAGAGGGGGACAGGGTAAACATGGTCTGCACGCCTATGCTCCTATTCTTCAGCTTCAAATTAACACACAGTCCTTCACTTTCTCCCTTATGCGGTAGCATACTGTTGCAGCAATCCATTAAACAATTGCTGTCTCTCAACCCAAAAGCAGCTGTAATTTAGCAACAGATGAAGTTATCCACACAAATATTTAGCCAAATGCATAAAGACACTTCAGGATGAATCTGCCCTATATAAAATGTAATTTATTATTGTCATTATTGTTTAAACAATACATAATTGGCAATTCCAGCCATCTACCAGATATCAGCAAGTCACAAGAGACATTTTTATGGAACGTTGGACTTACTGCCAGAAGATTAATTGTCAAACATTGGGAAACTCTTCACAAAACCCGGAATGGTTGCAGGCAGATATAGACAACACAGCACACCAGCCAGCTCTGAGAAATGACATGTCGAATGAACAATGGCTGTGAAATATTTTCAGGTAAGCCTCTCCTGTTGTTCAAATCTATGCTTCCTGCTGCAGGTAAACAACCACACAAAGTGCAGTGTGATCACAAAACTGCAGTAAGTGCATGGCATGTGCACATTTGGCATTGCTCTCTCCTTCCGAGTCAATTGGTTATGCTTCCAAAAGACCCTTTGTTAATGACAAAGCTAATGTAATTAACCTTTGCATGTTACTTGTAATCAGCAAACAAGGACAGAGAGCCATTGGGTTTGGCTGGGGTATGAAGGCACAGCTCTGCACTGAGGCGCAATGCCCTTTAAGCAGGCACAATGCCTTATGGAGCACAGAGGAGCAGATGGGAACACGAGCTCCAAATATGAGGCAAGGTCTAATCCTTGCTGTGCCTGCCCAAAGGCCTGCCTGATTTCAGGAAATTCCCGTCAATCAGTTCTCTTGCTAGAATACCATGGGAAACACACGCAGACTTATTAGAGGCAAATGCATTTACTGAGCTGTTTCAAACATGGGAACATTTTATGGGTTGTAATTCTTCTTCTTTCTTTATTGGAAATCTCCTCTCTTCCTTTTTGTTCCTATACGAAACAGATGGCTGCAACACTAGGATTTTTTTTGAGACAATGTTTCTGAAAAGTTCATCCTCATGCTTTTCTAATGAAAATTCAACATTCTACCCCAAAACAGTGCTCTCTGCCCTCTATTCCAGAGTATTACAACAACATTTCAGCCAGCTTTAGGTACATCAAGCCTGAAAGCTGTATGCACATGAAGTATTTTGCCTCCCAGTTCTATGACATGAATCAGAATGTGGGAGTCCAGATGAGGAGACAAGGTGCAGAGCAGTATATTAATCATCCCAATACAGAGCCCATACTGACCCCACTCAGCATCTAGAAACACCCACTTCACAGAAAGCAGCAGTCTGAGGCTTAACAGCAGCCATGGCAAAATCACCCCTGTACTAGCCTCTTGCTGCCTATACTAACAAAATGCTATGTGCCCAGACAGTCTGTAAAAGGGCCCAACCCTGGGCACCTCCTTCACGCAGGCACTTAGCCTCTTACTGTGTCAATGAAAAGAGGTAGCTGGGTTCCTCTGGATACATGAGGTCTTGATCTCTGTGCTCAGGAGCACTAGGCAGAGCTACAGGGTTTCTTTCACTGGACAGCAATCCCTGGACTGGTAGCAAATCTGTCACTTTTACTATCTGCAACAATGCTGTAAACTCTTTTCTTCCTCTTCTGAGAATCAATCAATCAAGGTCATGTTCCTGGAGAGTGCTCTGAACATACAACCTTACATTTTGAATGTTCCCTCCATGCCCATATGCTCCCCAGCACAGAAGAGGTCTCTCTTTCACAGGAATCCTCTCCAAATCACTAGAAAATGAGCAAACACAGCTTCTGCTGCCACAGTAACATGTGCAGAGGAAATTAATCCATCAGGTCCTCCTTGACTTTTGTGATGTGACAAGATTTATTGCCCATAATCTATCACCGAGAAGAGAACTCTGGTGCCCTCCATCATTCTGATCTGTATTAAACAGTTGCTTGTTGGCAGGTATATTAACACAGTCAGTAATTAGTGCTGTCAAAATACTTAAATAATTGCCTCCTAATGCAAAACTTTGCAAACAGATTCCCCTCCGCAGCAATTTAACATTCTTACCAATGAGATCATTTAAAAACTCATCCTGTGAATACTGGTTTCTCCAAAGGAGAACAGAATTTGGGGAATGCAAGACAGCTGGGCAAAGACAGCTATAAATGACTGCAGAAAAAGCTCAAGCACCAACAACCTCAGAGCTGTCTTACCTCCCCAGGGACATGTCTCTCTCCTAACCAAAAGCCTCATTCCTCTGGGCAGATTTACTCTGCTCAAGCAGTTCAATAAAAGCACCGGCAGCATTTGGCTGCCATCCTAAGTCAGCCACTGGCTTCTACCACTCAAGAGGACAGAGAGTCATGCTAGGTTAGGCATGAATCTGATCCTACCCTTTAGCTGGAAAGGGCACAGAATTTAAATGCATCCTTAACTGTGGTATGAGCCAACAAATATCATAAGGGATGGGTCATATATGTGACCAACTTGGGAACCTTGGGATTTAAAAATTTTGCACTCAGAAGCCACGTTCCATTACCCAGGAGGCTGCAGATGCTTCAAACCTCTATATTTGATCAGGACGCTGGAGAAAGAACAAAGACAGCTCCTCTGCTCTGACTCAGCGATGGCTGCATTTCAATGGGAAGTGATCAGATCCCTACATACCTCACTATCATGGTTAGTTATATCAGTCTTTAAAGTTGCTCATGACCACAAATGCTATGACACAAGAGGACTGCCTGAAGTCTCTTCATTAACTATGTCTCTCTGTATCCCTGGACTACAGTGTTTTCTTATACAGAACACTACAGGCTTGGATTAGGACCCTACGAGCTTGGGAAAAGCAGCTTTCACACTTTAACAAGCTCCCAGAGAAGTTTTGGTGCTTATATCTCATTTGCTTTTGCCTTACCCAGAAAGGCCAGTGTTGAATACAACTTCCCCTGCTGTGGAGGATGGATAGCCAAAAGAATAGCCCTTCATCTTCGTCCCATCTTCCAGCACCAAGTTCGCTGTCTGCGCCTAGAGAAAGGCACATGAAGAGACTCAAATACAGGAGGAAAAGGCTTGATGTTTACACAGGTAACACTTAGGACACCTGCCTTTCATGACTCACGTTGTAAGTATTCCTGCCCCTCTCCCATTCCCAGCTGCCAAGATACTGTTTCTTTTACTAGTCTCCTGATACTCTTTTTCTTTCTAACACTTAGGAAACACTGTGCTCCTAATGAGGGCAAGGCAGCTGGCAAACCTCACCGCAAGCAGAGCATGTGCTGCTATTACTGTGGGATCACCCTTCCATATCACTTTGTTCATTTCTTCCACCCGTTATATCTTGCAATTAACCAATATCATAACTCTGTAGGGAAAGGATCGCCTCTGTCCTCAGTGTTTGCTCAAGGCTTGCTGCTGAGTATGCTGGCTCTCATCCAGCTGTGACCTTTGATAGGTGCTTAACTTCTGTTGCAACTGTACAGCTAAGACAGTAAAAATAAGTGTATGCTTAGTTGGACTGGTGTCAGACAGCAAAATTCAAAATACCAGTCCATTCCACTGTAGGACAAAAGAAGAGAGGAACTCGTGGATCAGATAGACACTCGTGGTCTCAGTTACCTCAGGGACAGGCATAAATTATCCTGGAAGAGGTAGCTATGGAACAAGCAACCGAGAGGAAAACTTCCCATGAAACTGCACTTCTTTCAGAGAGAGTTTAGCAGAACTGAGTCCCACACTAACTGTGGGGTCCCTTACAAGCTTAATCACTATTTTACAGCTGAGGAAAATGGGACACAGATCTTTTACGAAAGTCATTAAGAGAGTCAGTGGCACAGCTGGGTCTTTGCACATACCAGACTAAGTACACCATCTTTTGCCTCATTTGGAAACTAACCTTTCTTAGCCTGCCCAGGAATTGGATGGGAAACCACCTGGGAACTCCAGCTTCTACCAAAAAAATAACAAGTATATGCACAACAGAAATGACAGAATGAGTTGGGAAGTTCCTTCAGACAGCAGGATCACTGATGACATGCAGGGGAAAAGAGAGAGTAAGCAAAGCTGGAAATAGATTTGCCAATGAATTTCTGGGCTTAAAAGAATTTGGATGATGAAGCTTTTGGGCCCTGAGAAGCTTCCACTTCTAGAATGCAAGCGCAGCTGCCTCCTGGGCACAGAGCTGCAGTCACAGAGTGACCACCAGTGCAAAAACCCCAATGGTCTGTGCCACAGGAGGTGTGCCAAGCATGTCCACCAGGCAGCAGCTCTTACCATGATTTAAATTCATATTGGTTTTTTTTTTTTACAGAACAATTCCTCTTACTGGGATTTTTTTAAAGAAGATTCAAGATCAATTTGCTGTAGAAAGGAGCAGGAGAGCTACTTTCCATTAGCCGTAAATCAGATGAACAATCACAGCAAGGAGAAATTTCATTCCCAGCATTGAACATTTTGTAACAATCATGGCAAACATTCATCTAGAGCTCCTCTGCAGTTACAAATACTGCACAGATCAATTACTAATGTACTGCAAAATACACTAAAAAAAAAATATCAAACTGCACTGCCAAGTAATTGAATTCAGTGCATCTGGGATGCTTTTAGGCTTGCATTTTTTCCTCATTAATGTCAAACATCCAGTCATTCTCAAAAGGTTTAGCCATCATTTTCTGAACCTTCCCACACCATTGGATGGGATAGTCAGCAACACCAAAATCCCCTCCCTCCCCAGTTATAAATACAGTTTTTGTGGCTAAATCCCCTAGATTTAGCCCAAATAAAAATTGCAATTTGGTCAGCTCCTTAATCTCACTAAGCCTCTCATTACAGAAAGCTGCCACACACCCAAAGCATTACAAAGCACAGAGGTTGCCTGGGTGCCTCAGATTGGGCTTTGGAAAGGACCTCTGCCCTTTTTGAAGCCTGCTGAAAATCCAGCCCACACTGCTGACATGGGAGACTGACTGTAGAAACCGGTTTTTTCTCAGCCTTGGTTTCAAGAGATGGATCCCTTCCCCCAGCAGGCCACATAATTGAGTCCACTCAAGTATCAACTCCAGTTCAAGCAAGTCCTACCACTCATTGGTACAAGCTGGGGTAATCACCTGAATTGCAGTCCCAGCTGCAAACATAGCCTGGGAGAATCCTTCAGGAAGCAAAGTCCACAACAGTGGAATGACCAGAAAAGTTAAGATCCATCTAACTCCTGAGGGCCAAAGTCCAGAGCAATCACTGTGACATTTAGAGCCTCACCCTCACTATAGTACTTGACAGGAATCTGCATGTCTCCCACCACAGACCACCTGCCCTTCTACACACCAGACCAACACAGAAATAATTTCTGTTGAACAGAAGCCCCCATTGTACTATTAGAGCCCCTACACAGTGTTCAAGAAATGCAGAAAAATGTCCCTGAGCAACCATAACCTGCCTGCAAGTTCAGCTATAGTTAGGGATAGATGTTCAAATGTTTCCCTCCCTTACTTGATTTATTATTCTTAATTAAGTGGTTGGTTTGTTTGTTGAGCATTCTAGAAGCAATTATTCTTGCTTACATTTCCAGCAGCGGTGTTACCATATCCCTAAGCTGCCAGCCTACCTTGTCTTTTCAGTTTTGTTTTTAATGTGAAAAGTGATTTACAGGCTATAGAGAAGACCAGTTGGCTCAATCAGGGATTAGTTGGGAGAGATTTTCACTTTCAAAAAAACAACAAGCAAGAAATAAACAAAACCCTCAGAGCTTCCACAAGGTCCTTTTGTCTCCACCCTTCTCAGAAGCATCCCCATGTAGTCTCGGATAAACCTCTGTTGTAGTCTCAACTAATGTGTTTCTTCCACACACCCCCACAATGTGAGACACACCGTTTGCAATCTGATTTCTCCTTCCTACATGCCAGTAGCTTTACCTGTAGCAGAGCTCCCTGTGCTCCAGAAAGGCTGCAGGGCTCTTAAAGAGCTTTGAGGATGGAGATGGCTAACAGAAAGGGTCATGCTGTAGCTGTGGTATTACTAGATTTTGTGCATTTTGTCAAAGCAACTTGAAGAGTTAGCTAGTTCAGGTCCCACTTCACTAAGCACTTCACACATGAAGTAAACAAAGCACTGCAGAAGTTAAAAAAAAAAACAAAAAACAAAAAACAAAACAACAAACCAATAAGAAAGTAAAAAAAACAGATTAATTTAGTTCTAGTTAGTTCCCTGCTCTAGCAGCCCTTCCCATCTACAGGATGGATGTTAAAGATCTGCAAAAACTCAAAAGATCTCCAGTGCAATTTGCTTTTCAAAGCATGTCTGTTATAAACCCCTGTACTAGAAAGTGAACGGGTAATTTTTCCTCTTTTCTACTTGCCTCACAGAGTAACCAGTCAAGAAAGTCAAGTTTTTCCCCTCCAAAGAAATCCCTCAGTTTATCTTGGCAAGGCCAAGCTGAACCCTGAACACTGGGCTGCTGAAGGACTACGAGTATGCTGAGTACCAAAGCCAGGATGGACACTGATGTATGGCAGAGACACAGCTGGGTCTCAATTTCAGTGCAGGCCAGTTTCTTTCCCTCCAGTAAGATGATGATAAAACATCTCCTTTCTAAAGCAGGCCATGATTTCATACAGCACGACAGCCTCTGCCGCATTTCTCGGCACACAAATCTGGCTGGCTACCTAACAGCCAACATATCAGAAGCACAGAAGAAGCCAAAAGCCACCAGATTTCTTCTACAGTAGAAAGCTGGTGCCTGGACTGTGCTACATCCACTCTCTCAAGACCAAATAACCAGCAACAAAGGAGTTTTCTCTCTGACAGAAAAATGTCTCTTCTTGTGAATACTATGCCATCACAGGCTGGAAATCTATCTGGACATCACTAACAGTCAAGACTTCCTTTGCCAACACTTTTTTTAATATATATAATTTTATTTTAGCACATTTCCTTCTGGCTAAAATTAAGAGAAGAAGAAAGGGCAAGAACAAAGAATGAATCAAAAGTCAGGTCAGTGTCTTGGGATACCTTAGGCTAGCTTTAGGGAGAAGCTTTGGATTAGTTCCTTTACAATCCAAGACAAAGAGAAAGCAAAGCCAGAACTGCAACACAGGTACCACAGTAGAAAAGTCACAGCTCCTACAACTTGAACTCTTCTTAAGGCTGTTCACAACAATGCCACAAATATTTGGTCGTGACAAAAATCAAAGGAGGAGCGGGAACCAAGACAGGTGAGGCACCTAGCAGAAGTGACTGACTACCCAAGGAAATGAGCACCCCTTCTCTCCCCCACAGTAGCAGCTCACTGATTTCACCCCATCTCTAAGGGAACAGGCCCCGTTTTACCTCCCCTTCACTTTCACCTCCAAAGGGAGAGGAGTGGAGTAGCTTGTGACTGATCATTCACCTCCTCACCCATCTCTGCTTCCCATATAGTCATTTTCTTAGTTACTTTCCACCTGCCTCAAAATATATTTGAAGACCCCTTTTACAGTAATCTGAAATAGTTTCTAAAGGCAGTGCTCAAAAATTTTCCTCCTCTCCTCATTTCAAACTACATTTTTAGCTTGCTCCTGGTGGTTTTTATAGCTCTCCCAATCCTCTCCTTACTGAGCCAGCTATACTGTTACAAGCCACCTATTTATTGCTCATACTACTCTTTACATCCCCATTTAACTACATTGGCCTCAGATGAGCATTAAATGATACAAGCTTTGAGCTGCAGTCTCTCTGCCCATTCCTGAATTATAAAGAAGCTTGATTACCCCGAAACCAGTGATGCTAAACACCCCTACAGAGAGCCCACAGGGGTCTCCGATCTGTTCTCTGTGCCCCTCTTTCGCCCATGGATGCTCTATCTCTACTTTAGAACTGAAGGACGGGATGCAATAGGGAAATAGGGACCTGTGAGTCCCCACATCTCAGGCTGCCCACCTACAATGGTGTTTCCCCACATATACTGAGTTTAAACCGGACAGAAAACGGTCTTGGGAGAAGAATTATTAGGCCCTCTACTAAAACTACCACCTCTCCCTCATGCTCTCTAATACTTTACTTAGCGTATACATAGGTTAGAAACATGTTTTCACTGTATTTTGTTATGCTCCCTAAAATATCCCACTGAGAAAAATCAATAAAAGGCAACTAAACGCTCATTTAAGCCTGCAATAATGAGAGAATGGGATCATTACCTATACTGCCATTAGCCCACACACCTTAATTACTTTGCATTTCACTCTTTCTCCAAACTTCTTAAAAATATCCGTTACCTCTAATGATGGCTGGAACAGTAAACCCAGACATAAGTCACTACTTGGTCACTTGTTGCACAACTACGGCTAACTTCCACACTCTGATGCAAAGCTATGCAATAGATTGGCTTTTTAGGACCACTTATCCTTGAATTTTTCCTCAGGCCTGCTGCTTTAATGCTTGCATATGTGTACTAGAGAGTCTCTTCTGCTTCTGTATGTCCCATGGGAAAAGGTGTATAAGCCTGACACTGTCTTAAAGCAAAAGCCCCAGGCCAGGAAAGGGGCAAGTTTTTGTATTCTGTGTTCTGAATTGAAACAGAATCACATGGTTCCTGGCAAAGGTGGCATTAAAAATCTGAGCCGAGATCTCAAGAGCCACAGGCTCCTAAACTACGCTAGATATCAGCCTTCTTACTCTCCATGAGTTCAAGCACCCACTCTGACAGCACAAACTCCTGTAGGTACTGAACTCAAATAATCAAGTCTAATAAGGAAACGACTTTCCCCAGTGTCAATGCCAAGGCAGAAGATGTAGCATAATACATGTCAGAAAGAGACTTCTGGGGCTGGCTGGTCAGCACCACACCTTGTGGTGAGCCAGCTCGTCACAGTGCAGGTACAAATGCTCCACTGGACTTAGCACTTCAGATGCACAGTAGGTCTTGGCTGCCCTGCAATAGATCCTGTCATACACCGTGAAACAGAAAGAGGGCTCAATTCATTTTGACCCATCTGGGGTGTATTTGCGATTGCTGGTACTGAGGTTAAAATAGCTCCCAAGGGTTTCACTTGGCATTGCTGTCTTAACAGGTATTCATTCTCCTTGCCTTCAGCATTGATGTTGCTGGCTTTAAGCAATCACTCTTTAGCTTTACAAGCACAGCATTAGGTAGATGCTAGAACAGCTGGTACTGTAACTCCGTCAGAGAAGGACAGCAGTATTCCATGAGCATGACTTCTTAATTGGATGCCTTAGCATTATGAGATGACCTTGTAGGTCTATTGCTGTGCACTCCTTGAATGAGTGACACCATCAATCTGTCATTTAAGATGCCAAACCCAAACTTCAGATGCTAATCCATCAGTATAAGAATGCATCAGATCCAATCTGCTACAGTTGCCTACCAGAATTATCCTAGGATGTGTAAAGAAAGATGGTGTCTCATCAAAAGCCGAACCAGCAATCCTAACCACAGACTACAAAGCTTTACCAGCAGAAAATGCCTTTTACTGCAACAGACTTACAGCCGCAGACTAATCTGTGTTTGAATTCACTTCTCTGCATCACAAGCCTTCAATTGCTGTACTTTACAGAGCATGCCAGAAATAACTGAACCAGCTCCAAAAAGCAAGAGAGGTATCAGAGGCAATAGAGACAAGCAAGGATGGCGTTCCAACAGAACTCTTCAGTCCTGCTTAGTTGGCCTGACAGTTTCTAAAACCCTAGTGAACTTGAGGGTACCTGCACGGACTCCTGTTCTACAATACGTAGCATCAGCATACTGATGCTACACGCCATCACCAGTCATAAACCAAGCGGCCAAGTATGAATCCTGGGCTCCTATCGTCTAGACACTGTGACATTTTCCAACAGCATTTCTCAGTGCATTCACAGGTTCCACTCATCCAGCAATACAGGCACTAAAATTGTCTCCATTTTCTCCTATCCTGTTCCAATCTTTAAGCACAAAGCCCAAAGAGAAGAAGTTGTTCAAACTGTGTCGCAATTTGCTTTGTCACCCCAAGAGACACTTTCTAGCCCAGTGCTAAGATTTCAAAATGGAACAATAGAAGCTGGCACCTGCCCTGGAAGATGTGAGAGATGGCACTGCCCCACCTGAGGGCTCTGACATAGTTTTAATGTGTGGTCAGTGTCAAACCAACATAGCTTCACCAGCCTGAGGAACAACCAAGGAAATTGCTCCTCATGCCCTATTTCCTCTTCAAATGGTGCAGCTGTGGAAACTGGTAACCATGATGGCTTTCTAATTCACAAGTAGAACTCCTGTTGTCATCACAATGAGGAATAACTTCCTCCTAAGCCAGATCTGATTGCAGAGTCAGGATCAATCTGCTGGGAGGAAGATTACTGTGCTGTGTTTTAAGACAGTGGAAAAGGTAACAGTTCGTGCCTGCTGTGCACTCCCAGGAAGGGGAAGACAAGTCCTTTAGCAAGAACACTAGCCACAATACAGGCTCTGTTTTTAAGTGCAGGTGAGACAAAGCTAAACTGAGAACTCACATGCTGAAGGAAGGGATGAAAATAGGGATGCCTCTTTCCTCATCCAGTTTTTCTGTAGCTACAGAATTCACGCAGAAAGTTCCATTTCACCACTATCCTCTGCCTGAATTACACTAGCAAAGCTGGTCAAATGCAGCTCTTCTAACAAAGAGCAGAAGAAAGTTGGGGAAGTGAACTAAGGGGCTTCAGCCCCAGTAAATCAAGAGCTGATACACTGATGCATTCACAGAGTTGTCTACCTCTCCAATTAATCTCAGAGCCATCATGGTTTTCAATGCATTGAAAATGGATCGTTTGTAGATCCAATAGGATTAATCACATGCGTCAAGCGATGCATGCTTTTAAATATCTAGCTGATTCGTATTCATATGGACCAAAAGATCTGCTCTGTTAGCTATCAGTCCTATAGAAGGGTGTGGTGTTTCTAAAGAAAATACTATATAATAATTAACTGAAGCCATGAACTTCCACCTTTTGGTGCAATTTACCCCGTAACGTCCATTCCAGACTACACAAAAATTGTGTTTGCTTAGCTAATAAAATCATTTAGCCAAGCAACCCCCTGCTTAGGGTTCAGACAAATCTCCTTTGGTTCAGTTTTATGTCTAGGTAAGCCCTGTTATCTGCAGCAAGCTATCTCTCAGCGTGCCAAACACATCTATTAAACCACAGTAGCTCTGTTCCTGTTACCTTGATGCTCAACAACCTGGTACCAGTCCTTGAGAAACTCCAATGATCAGCAGACACATTGCAAAACTCCAATCTGCCTTTCCAAGTCTTCACCACTTTGCAAGCTGTCAAAATTCTTGTCATCTTGAAAGTTGCTGATGGGTAACTAAAGTCTAAAGAAAACAAGACAAAACAAAAATCTGCTTGTATGTATTTCTTCAAGATTCAGTGCAGACAATATACTCTTGCAGATCACAGGGGAAGAAAACAGACACAGCGGGTGTGCTGGACTGACTGTACTGCCCTACACCTTCCCATTTATTCTGCCATTAAAAGTCTCTGGTGCAGCCCCACCTCCTCCCGCCCCTCCTCGGAGGGCTGCTTGCTTAGACACCGTTGCAACACTTTTCTTCAGGTCGGTCTCTGAGCACTGTTGTAGGGGTTGCATCACAGGCCAGACACTAGCTCTGCCTGCTGGAAGACAGCAAAAACTGCTAGAGAAATCACACCCACAGCAATGAAGACAGTCCTCATGCTCTGAAACAAACACTTTATATTTCAGTAGGAGACAAGGAACAGCACCACTTGTTCTCCTAACAGCATGTGGTCTAGGCAAATTAAGAGAGTCTGTTCATAGTGTGCTTTTGAGTGCTCTCCAACATGTGATCTGGGGTCTGCACGTTAGCTAGTGGGACAGACTGTGACTGTTACAAGCATACCTGTACTAAAAGAAGTAAAGTGGGAAGACCAAATTCTGTGGAAAGCCATAGTCTTTTTATTCTGTGTTTTGAGAGCACACAGTTACCAGAAGCCCTAGCACAGGTCCTAAAGTGCTGCTCCTACTCAAATAAATGAAAAGGACATCACCAGGAAAAATAAATGGCTGCAAGAGAAAAACATCTTTTGGTAAAATTTCAATGGACAACAGCTGAAATAAGGTGAAATGTTCCAAATGCTATCTCCTAACTGACTACAGACCTTTGTGGCTATCACATATTTCCTATAACCCTACATTATAGTCTTCAAAAAGAATTGTGTTCCTCATTAGCCAGACATGAAAATGCCTAATGAACACAAAAGCTGTGGGAGAAGCATGCACATTATTATTCCTCAAGAACTAAAATGGCAAGGCATCTTTTGAAACCCAGGCGATCAAAGCTTCAATTAGCTCAGAGCAAGGGGAAAAAAAAAAAACGAGAGTTATACAGACTTTCTTTTTGCAGCTGGACACATACTGCTGTAAAGGATTTAGGTGACCTTTTCTAACCACTGACAGTAATAATCAGGACTTCTTTGTATACAGTGGTTTGAGATTAGTCTAAATTGATGCCAGTATCACATAAAAATATTTCCTGTGTAGCTTATTATAGCACCAGGTTGAACCGTCATGCACATAATAAAAGACAGAAAAGAGAGGGCAATGGGTTTGGGTACCCTCTGTGATGTGGAGAGCTTATTGGAGACTTGGATGAGAAACACATGGGAAAGGCTTGAATCCAGATGATTGAAAGAGACAGAGATAGGGTGGAAGACAGACTGGGTGTAGAGGATCTCACTGCTTTAACATGAGCTTTAAAAGTGTGTAGAGCTGGGAGAAGCAAGCCAATAATGTTCCTTGGTAACTTGAGTGTGGTTTAGGAAAGACATAACCATTTTCCCTACAAGAAGATACCTGACAATCATTCTGATTCATAGAGGGAGTTTGAGAGATGCAGATTTCACTTTTTGCAAACAAAAAAAAAAATACAGGGAACTGGGAAATGTTTTTGTTAGCTCTTCCTCTATTTGCTTGGCTGTAGCTTGTAGAGATCCACGTTGGAGATACACACGGGAGAGGAGACGTACAGAAAGCAAAGGCATGCTTACAAGTGAATGTGTTGCAAAGACCTCTACCTTTTACTAGAAAGGTCATCTTAATATACAAACACATGTGCGCTCACACATGCAATTCAGAAGCCAGCTTTCTTCCAAAGTCACATTTCACATTATGTTAGCTTTACACTGCCACGAATGTCATACATAGTATTTGGAAGGTTACAAGCACTACCCTTTGTTATGGCTGTACTGAAGGGCAAATTCTGCACTTCATTTTACTCTCTACCAACATCAACAAGTTACTTTGGGCCCTGGGTATACACGTTTGAACCAGAACCAATTCACACTGCCAATTTCAGCACCCTGACTGCTAATTCCTAACCACCCCCTTCCACCACCTGAGTTTCAATGTGGCTGCACAATGAGGCAGATGGATCCAGCTAAAAACTAACCCTTTCCTTTCACCACAAGGCCATTCATAAACACAGGGGGTCAGGAGTGAGCAGAAAAAGGACCATGCCTTTTGGCAGAGCAGCATCTTTTGCCAGGTGAAAACAGCTGCATAACCACATCATGAACGGGATTCAGTTTGTCAGGGATGTGCAGTACATACACAGATCTAATGTGGCAGCTGCATATTAAGGATGACATGCTATATGGGGGAACAACAGGCAAAAAACTACTTTCCTTCATCACCTCCACAGCAAGTATGCCCCATTGACTACTGCTATAGATTTGACCCTGCTGTCTTCCCTTTTTTTCATCCATGTTTTATTATCAAAATTGACTAAGTCCACCTCAGACCTTCTGAGATTAGGAAGATTATGTCTCCAGTGTAAGAACCACCTTCCTTTTCAAAGCCTCCACCATGATGGAGGAACTTCCCTCTGCCAAAACCAGGAAAAAACATCCAAGCCATTTGGCTCACTGTCAACGCAGTAAGAAGAGGTGATGAACTGTTGACTCTTTAAGGACAGAAAATACATCAGGTATTCCCGAGAGAAGACTCAGTTCAGAAAAACCTGTCAATTTACAAACAAGCCTTCTGTGGTTTGGACAGATCTTAAGGATGTGCTTCATTTAACATAAAGACCAGAAGAGGCAGAATCACTAAGAAACAGGGAATTGATAAGGAAAAAGAAACCAACCACAGAAGAGTGGAAAAAGGAGAGCAGAGACCAATGGTTTTATGGAGATAAACCACACTGCCTGAGCTTAAAACTTTCCTGCCAGTACATGACTTGCAATCATATCGTCCCTTCAGGAAAAAAAGTTTGCGCAGGGGCTCTGGAGGAAGGACGCATCTCAGAGAAATCAGGAATGTAAAGCCACGAAGGCAGAAGATTCACTCAAGACGAGAACAGTTCAAACACTGGAGGGGGAAGTGGGGAAGTACTCACAACTTGGGCTTCCTTAACATGGTCTTAGACTTGGCATAGCTGTTGAGAGAAAGGCAGACTGCCTTTTGTTTCATATTCATTTATGCTATATCGAAAACAGATAGGGAGTAGAACAAGGAGAGCAAAGTGCTCATTAAAATGAGGAGCTTTTTCTTACTGTTTACAACTGAAAAACACCAGAAATGAAATTCTGTCCCACTGTACCGTAAAAATCAAACAAAATCAGTGGTCTGTGGCTTTGTAAATCCCCAGGGCCAAGATATTCAAAGAAAGCTAAGTGTCTACATTTTCAGAGGCTTAAAACAAACTGCTTGATTTTCAGAGGAGAAGTGCTCAGAGCACTTGAGGCCCTGCTTAGGTGCCCTAGGACTGGCACCCCAAAATGGAAGCTCCCAAAGCCACTCATCACAGCTGGGAAGCTCTGCTATAAGCAACCAAGCTATGCAGGATTTTTCATTTTCAAGTTCTCTGTAAAAAGCACAAGATAGTTCTGTTCTTACTTGAAAGACAAGACATCAGGGCCAATTTGCGGGCACGTTGGCCCAGATTCTCATCAGTGCAAGTCCCAAGTAACTGCCTCCAGCTCAGTGGAGCTCCAGTGGCACAAGTCTCCCCTGGATTGGGATCAGCGTAACAAGCAGCCCACATGAATTGCTTGGACTCTCCTTGTTGTAGCTGAGATCAGAGAGTAGTTTTTTCCTGCCAAGTGTCCTTCAGATGCTTTTGAAAATCTCTCCTGCCATCTGTCAGGTTGTGTCTGATTTCTGACCACCCTGTCTTTCCCCGACCAAAACACATTTCAAAAATATTGAGTGAAAAACAGAACAATTGAAGGTGCCAGCAAAACTGAAATTCTCTACTGCCACAGAGAACAAGACAAATACTCTCCTCCATCCCTACAGCTAGCAGAAAAGCACTCAAAGTGATTTGGAAACTCTGTCTTCCATTTCAAGGAAAGCTCCACTTGCTTCCCAAGGAACTTACAGGAAGAGTTTTGAAAGCACCTGAAAAATATTAAGATTTGCCATTCATTTTCTAATCAGGTGTTAGTTTATCATGCAAGATCACTGCAGTGGATACAACAGTAAGTTTGAGCTAGATAACAATTTTTGTTCACAGCATACTGCTAACAACTCTATCAAACCCCATTACCTCAGAAACCATAACTTACTTTTTTGGCAGTATGTAGGGGGGGAATAAACTGAAGTTATCTTGTTCACATACAATGAACTAACAGCATCCAGGCATCCCCTATCATCTGATCCTCTTGGATTGCTGCAGGAGAGAAAGCAAGCTCAGTTACACTTTCAGATCTGCTGCTTTGAGCCAATCTCAGATCAAGTGAAGCATTTCAAGCAAAACCGACAATGTTTAGAAAACACGGTAATTGTGATGCAAGTGCAACAAGCTAAGAATTTCAAAACTAACGCTGATCTTCACCTGAGTATATGGAGAGAAACTGAAAGGAATAAGAATCAAGTGCAAGCCTTACCCCTCAGCTCTCCTGAATCCTGTTATTTAAGCTACAGCCAGAACGTGGGGGTTTTTTTCCACAGTTTGTTCTATTTAAGAGAAGGTCTGCGTCGTGGTTTAACCCCAGCCAGCAGCTAAGCACCACGCAGCCGCTCACTCACTCCCCCCACCCCAGTGGGATGGGGAAGAGAACTGGGAGGGTTACAGTCAGAAAACTCGTGGATTGAGATAAGAACAGTTTAATAATTGAAGTAAAATGAAATAGAATAGTAGTAATAATAAAAATAATATAATAACAATACAATAATAATATACAGAGCAAGGGATACACTATACAATTGGCTCACCACCCGCCGACCGATGCCTAGCACGTCCCCGAGCAGCGATCACTGCCCCCCCCGGCCAACTCCCCCAGTTTATATACTGAGCATGATGTCATACGGTATGGAATAGCCCTTTGGCTGGTCTGGGTCAGCTGTCCTGGCTGTGCCCCCTCCCAGCTTCTTGTGCACCTGGCAGAGCATGGGAAGCTGAAAAAGTCCTTGACTAGTGTAAACTCTACTCAGCAAGAACCAAAACATCAGTGTGTTATCAACATTATTCTCATCCTAAATCCAAAACGCAGCACTCTACTAGCTACTAAGAAGAAAATTAACTCTATCCCAGCTGAAACCAGGACAGTATCCACCCCTTATTCCATACCATATACATCATGCCCAGGTCTTACACTTTCCAATACATTCCAATTAATCACTACCACTTTTCCAGTCTTTTGATATAGATATATATATATACACACCACACACATACACATATGGATATAATTTCCTTAGTCTATAGGCTATCCCTCTAAAATGTTGAGTTCATTTAGTCCATGACTTTGGGTTTCATCTGTCCTAATAGTTCTTCAGGGCAGGAAAGATGGTGTGTGGTGTTGGATTGTTGCATGCTGAAGCCAGTTCTGGTTCCATCACTGCTGCACTTTGCTCGGTTTCCTCAAAGTTCATTCTTCATTAAATTTGGGCAATTCTTACTGTATACTGTTGATATGGCACATAGTAATCATTGAAGTGATGACATCCAGTATTATATAGCAACTAACATTATACAATTCAGTTCATTGGCTATTTTCACCCAAAATCAAATCCCCTTGAGGTACACATCGGACTTCCCCATCCTCTCGCATCACCCACCAAGTGCACCCAGGTCCTTGAGCAAAAGCAATCCCACGGATGGGTTTACCTCTGCCTGAGGCAGGAGTAACCCAGACTGTCTTCCCCGTTATATTTTTTAGGTGCACTACAGGCACTTTATCTCCCTCTACAGTACGTAAAAGTCTTGACTGGGCAGGGCCAGCTCGATTGGCAGATCCCCTAGTGTTGACTAACTAGGTGGCCTTTGCTAAATGTGTGTCCCAGTGTTTGAATGTCCCACCACCCATTGCTTTTAGTGTAGTCTTTAACAGTCCATTGTATCGTTCAATTTTTCCGGAGGCTGGTGCGTGATAGGGGATGTGATATACCCACTCAATGCCATGCTCTTTGGCCCAGGTGTCTATGAGGCTGTTTCGGAAATGAGTCCCATTGTCTGACTCAATTCTTTCTGGAGTACCATGTCGCCATAGGACTTGCTTTTCAAGGCCCAGGATAGTGTTCCGGGCAGTGGCGTGGGGCACGGGATATGTTTCCAGCCATCCAGTGGTTGCTTCCACCATTGTAAGCACATGGTGCTTGCCTTGTCAGGTTTGTGGGAGTGTGATATAATCAATCTGCCAGGCCTCCCCGTATTTATATTTGAGCCATCGTCCTCCATACCAGAGAGGCTTGAACCACTTGGCTTGCTTGATTGCAGCGCATGTTTCACATTCATGGATAACCTGTGCAATAGTGTCCATGGTCAAATCCACCCCTCGATCACGAGCCCATCTATATGTTGCATCTCTTCCTTGATGGCCTGAGGTGTCATGGGCCCACCGAGCTAGAAATAATTCACCCTTATGTTGCCAGTCCAGATCCACTTGAGCCACTTCAATCTTAGCAGCCTGATCCACCTGCTGGTTGTTTTGATGTTCTTCAGTGGCCCGACTCTTGGGTACATGAGCGTCTACGTGACGTACTTTTACAACAAGGTTCTCTATCCAGGCAGCAATATCTTGCCACAATGCAGCAGCCCAGATGGGTTTGCCTCTGCGCTGCCAGTTGCTCTGCTTCCATTGCTGTAACCACCCCCACAGGGCATTTGCCACCATCCATGAGTCAGTATAGAGATAGAGCATTGGCCACTTTTCTCGTTCAGCAATATCTAAAGCCAGCTGGATGGCTTTCACCTCTGCAAACTGACTCGATTCACCTTCTCCTTCAGCAGTTTCTGCAACTTGTCGTACAGGATTCCATACAGCAGCTTTCCACCTCCGATGCTTCCCCACAAGACGACAGGACCCATCAGTGAACAGGGCATATTGCTTCTCATTTTCTGGTAGTTTATTATACAGTGGGGCCTCCTCAGCACGTGTCACCTCCTCCTCTGGTGATATTCCGAAATCTTTGCCTTCTGGCCAGTCCATGATCACTTCCAAGATTCCTGGGCGACTGGGGTTTCCTATTCGAGCCCGTTGTGTGATGAGTGCGATCCACTTACTCCATGTAGCGTCAGTTGCATGATGTGTAGAGGGGACCCTCCCTTTGAACATCCAGCCCAGCACTGGCAGTCGGGGTGCCAGGAGGAGCTGTGCTTCAGTACCAACCACTTCCGAAGCAGCTCGAACCCCTTCATATGCTGCCAATATCTCTTTCTCTGTTGGAGTATAGCCAGCCTCAGATCCTCTGTATCCTCGACTCCAAAACCCTAGGGGTCGACCTCTAGTCTCCCCCGGTGCTTTCTGCCACAGGCTCCAGGTAGGGCCATTCTCCCCGGCTGCAGTGTAGAGCACATTCTTCACATCTTGCCCTGCCCGGACTGGCCCAAGGGCTACTGCATGAACTATCTCCTGTTTAATTTGTTCAAAGGCTTGTCGTTGCTCAGGGCCCCGTTTGAAATCGTTCTTCTTCCAGGTCACTTGATAGAGAGGGCTTACAATGAGACTGTAATTTGGAATATGCATTCTCCAAAAACCCACAACGCCCAAGAAAGCTTGTGCTTCCTTTTTGCTAGTTGGTGGAGACATGGCTGTTATTTTGTTGATCACATCCATTGGGATCTGACGACGTCCATCTTGCCATTTTATTCCTAAAAACTGGATCTCCTGTGCAGGTCCCTTGACCTTACTTTGTTTTATAGCAAAGCCGGCTTCCAGAAGGATTTGTACTATTTTCCTCCCTTTCTCAAAAACTTCTTCTGCTGTGTTGCCCCACACGATGATGTCATCAATGTATTGCAGGTGTTCCGGAGCCCCACCCTGTTCCAATGTAGTCTGGATCAGTCCATGGCAAATGGTGGGGCTGTGTTTCCACCCCTGGGGCAGTCGGTTCCAGGTGTACTGCACACCCCTCCAAGTGAAAGCAAACTGTGGCCTGCACTCTGCTGCCAAAGGGATAGAGAAAAACGCATTAGCAATATCAATTGTGGCATACCACTTGGCTGCCTTTGACTCCAACTCGTATTGAAGTTCTAGCATGTCCGGCACGGCAGCACTCAGCGGCAGCGTGACTTCGTTCAGGCCCCGATAGTCTACTGTTAGTCTCCACTCTCCGTTAGACTTTCGCACTCGCCATATGGGACTGTTAAAAGGTGAGCGAGTCTTGCTGATCACTCCTTGGCTCTCCAGTCGACGAATCAGCTTATGGATGGGAATCAGGGAGTCTCTGTTGGTGCGATATTGCCGCCAGTGCACTGTTGTGGTAGCGATTGGCACCTGTTGTTCTTTGACCCTCAGCAACCCCATAATAGAAGGGTCCTTCGAGAGACCAGGCAGGGTAGACAGCTGTTTAATTTCCTCCGTCTCCAAGGCAGCTATGCCAAAAGCCCACCGGTACCCTTTTGGGTCCTTGAAATACCCTCTCCTAAGGTAGTCTATGCCAAGGATGCACGGAGCCTCCGGGCCAGTCACAATGGGGTGTTTCTGCCACTCCTTCCCGGTTAAGCTTACTTCGGCCTCCAATACAGTCAGCTCTTGGGATCCCCCTGTCACTCCAGAAATACAGATGGGTTCTGCCCCTTTATAGCTTGATGGCATGAGGGTACACTGTGCACTGGTGTCTACTAAAGCCTTATATTCCTGTGGGGCTGATGTGCCAGGCCATCGAATCCACACAATCCAGTACACCCGGTTGTCCCTCTCCTCCACCTGGCTGGAGGCAGGGCCCCTCTAGTCCTGGTTATAGCATTCGTTATTCACTTCTTGTACATGTGAATCAAAAATCCCTTTACTAAGATTGGAAGCAAAATCAGCCCTTCTACTTTGTCTGGGGAACTGCTCATTGGAAACTGGAGCAGCAACTTTCCTGGAAGAACCACCTTTTTTTCCTTGCAACTCACGTACTCATGCCTCTAGGGTCGAGGTAGATTTTCCATCCCACTTCCTCATGTCCTCTCCGTGGTCACGCAGATAAAACCACAGGGTGGCCCGTGGTGTGTATCCACTATATCTTCTCTCTTGAAGAGAGGGACGCTTACTCCTAATGGCTGAGATACTGGTCTGTACAGGTGAGGAGTAGGACATGTCCTCTTTGAACTGCTGGAAATCCTGGGATAACTTCTCCACAGCCGAGATGCAGGCCCGTAGGGAGGAAGAGAGACTTTCTTCGTATTGTCGGAGTTGACCAGCCAATTCATCCACCGTTGGTCCCTCTTCATCTTTCCAGGTCATTATTGCCAATGAGTTCGCGTACGATGATGGTGCGCTCCGTACAAACTTCCGCCACATGGGTCGTGTGCACTGGACTTCATCTGGATCTTTGGATAACTGCTCATTGTTCAGGTCATTATGAATCACCTCCAGCATGGCTAATTCCCTCAGGTACTGGATACTTCTCTCCATGGCGGTCCACTTGCCTGGGTGACATATAAGATCTTCCTTGAAGGGATACCTTTCCTTCACGCCTGACAGGAGTCGCCTCCAGAGGCTGAGGGCTTTTGCCCCTTTTCCAATCACTTTGTCAATGCCTGCTTCCCTAGAAAGAGATCCAAGCTTGGCTTCCCTACCCTCTAATTCCAGGCTACTAGCCCCATTATCCCAGCATCGGAGCAGCCCAGTGATGATGGGCTCGCCTGGACGACGACTGAAATCTTTTCGCATATCTCGCAGCTCACTCAGGGATAGGGATCGGGTGGTTACTTTCTCGTTTATGGATTCTGCCTCTTCCTCCTCCTGTTCTCTTGATGACACTGGCTCATCATCAGCCCTTACTAAACAAGCTGATTTTCTTGTGTATTTTTTCTTCTGTATAGGGGCAACTGATACTGGCACGGGTTGGTTCTCTGGATCAGCCGCAGTGCCTGTCGTGGGGGCTGGCGCAACCACAGTGACTGTCGCGGGGGGCTGAGGGGCTGGCGCAGGGGCTGGCGCAGCCACAGCATCTGTCATTTTGTCGTCAGATCCAGAGACCTTCCTTTCCCCTTGTGGGTTCTGAATAGTGTTGAATAGGGCTCGGTAAGCATGGGGCAGGCCCCAGCACATTGCAGTGATTTGTGTCTCTCTGGAGTTGCCAGGGTGACAACATACTTTTTCCAAATACTTTACTAGATTTTCAGGATTCTGCACTTGTTCAGGAGTGAAGTTCCAAAACATTGGAGGTGCCCACTGTCCCAGGTACTTGCCCATGCTCTCCCACACACCCTGCCACTCATAACTATCCAGCCTTGGAGCAGATCTCTGGATGATATTCTTAAGGTGCTTATTAACCTTAGACAAAACTGAAACAATATTCCCAAGAACTATCAATAGATATATATTAACTACCCAAGGATGCTCAAGATACTGAAAAGTTGTTGCAATGAAGGGCGAAACATCATAGAAGAAAACAACAAAGGTGCCATTCTGTATTTCCTCCATAAAGAAGCTCTCAGAGGAAGAGGTATAATTGCCAAGTGTCTCCATGAGGTGGTACCCGAAGTACAGTAATGGCTTCACTACAGAACCCAAATACCAGATAGCGCTCAAGGTCAGTGTTTTAATAACAAATCTCCCAGGCAAAACATCACTGATCACTGCAGAGCACAGCAAACTGCAAAACCCAACACCAATTTTTAACACGTACTGCAAAAACAAGAGCATGGTGCAAATCAGGTAGACTAATACCGAGAACAGATGAATCAATATTATGATGAGCAACTGTTAACACATACAAATTCCTTACCACGCTCTGCTTAATCTGTTATTATCTCAAACCCTTCAAGCCCCACGTTGGGCACCAAAAAGGACTGTCGTGGTTTAACCCCAGCCAGCAGCTAAGCACCACGCAGCCGCTCACTCACTCCCCCCACCCCAGTGGGATGGGGAAGAGAACTGGGAGGGTTACAGTCAGAAAACTCGTGGATTGAGATAAGAACAGTTTAATAATTGAAGTAAAATGAAATAGAATAGTAGTAATAATAAAAATAATATAATAACAATACAATAATAATATACAGAGCAAGGGATACACTATACAATTGGCTCACCACCCGCCGACCGATGCCTAGCACGTCCCCGAGCAGCGATCACTGCCCCCCCCGGCCAACTCCCCCAGTTTATATACTGAGCATGATGTCATACGGTATGGAATAGCCCTTTGGCTGGTCTGGGTCAGCTGTCCTGGCTGTGCCCCCTCCCAGCTTCTTGTGCACCTGGCAGAGCATGGGAAGCTGAAAAAGTCCTTGACTAGTGTAAACTCTACTCAGCAAGAACCAAAACATCAGTGTGTTATCAACATTATTCTCATCCTAAATCCAAAACGCAGCACTCTACTAGCTACTAAGAAGAAAATTAACTCTATCCCAGCTGAAACCAGGACAGTATGGGGAGAAGGGTATTTTAAATGTTAATGGGAGAGGTTCAGAGCAGATCAAAATACAATCTTCAGATTCCGGTGATGCATTTTGATTCACCCTTACCAACTCACATGATTGTACATCCTGACATTTTTCCTTCTTCATGAAGTCCAGCCAAACAGCAGCAGTTCATTATTAGAGAACTTCAGCCTTCATGTATGAAGCAAAAAAGGTTTGTAGATGTGATAAAAAATTTTAAGACGTGGTTCTGACCTCAGCACGGAAGATAAATTTTAAAAAGTTACATTTCAAATTATAGCAAATTCCAAGTCGTGCCAGATCCTATCTTCTTCCAGACAGAAATTCTGCATTAGCAGAAATTGGTGGTTTCATATATTCACTCTGGACAGCTAGAAATACTGGCTGTGTCCACTCTGCCTGCACAGATTGACTCTCTAGAACTCACACATGGAGATCAAAGTTTTGTGGAAGCATCAGATCTCCTGCGTGTGTGCAGCTCAACAGCACATCTGCTTGGAAGGCAAGTCTGGCACTGCCCTGCAGTTGGGAATTCACGTCACATGAACCATACTGCATATCCACAGAGATATGACTGGGAATGTTCACGAAACCTGGCAGAACAATACACACAGGTTAGTATGAAGCATGATTTGGGGGAATGACTAATCCATTCTGCAACACCTGGGATCTGACAGCTCCTGCCACCTGCTACCCTGACAGAAGCATACTACAGATAGAGAGAGAGATGAAAAAAAGATCAAAGTTTGGCCATAGCAATTCCTCTTCCCTTTCAGTCTCAGTCAAATTTTGCGTGAACGGCAGACATTTGAGCCTGTATGCTCTCTTATTGTTTCAGAGTGCCTTCATGTGGCATAAACATTGATAACCACTTTCTTTGCTTGCCTTACTTACTGACAAGCCAAATAAACCTTATTAAAAATCCACCTGCTTGATTCCTCAGAGATGGAGAGACTGGTTGTTATCCAAAAAGCTAAGCATTGCTGATTGTTGACTTTTCTTTTACTTATTATTCTATCATAGACCTGAATACATTTGGGTAAAACTGTGAGCTTTCATCCTCCTATTCCAGTTTCAGTAAAGCACAGAATGAATGTGACAATAGCCCAAGTAAACTAGACTTCACCCTAAACTTTTTTCTACCCTGAGCTTCCCAAAGAATACCAAATTGCTTTTAAACTAATAAAAAGACAGGAATGATTGAATATAAACTCAGATTTTTTTTTTTTTTTATGGAAACAATTCCATATGACAAGGCAAGAAGAACAGGAACTAAAAAATGACTGCTCCTAGCTGCCCACTGTGTCCTTATAGGTGTGCTCTTCCTTGCAGCTTGTTTTCCATCCAACGCAGTGTCTTCCTGAGATGCAAACTGCCCCGTCCTCTCTGGTCCCTAGTCCTTTCTACACCTGAGACCTGGCTTTTTGCTCTCTGCTTCCTTCTGCAGTTTCTCTGCATGAGTAACATTCTCCCAGCTCCTTGACGTGACTCTGCTGCCCACCACACTCCATGGGTCCTGAAAGCTGCTTTCCCTTGAGCACATTTCAGAGGAAAGAAGTCACCCTCTCTGTCTACAGAAGTTCAGTTTCCCCCCTTACTACTCACTTACAGGAACACAACAAAAAGTAAGAATGAACAAATCAATTGTTGCATCTTTTTTTTTTTTCTTTTTATTTGCCTGTGTGGTAGTGGAAGGCTCTTCTCCTGTAATTCCCTCAAAATCTCTGTGATCCCCCTGATTTGTCAACCAGTTACACATCAGCCTGACACGATAGCTGATGTCTTACTTTACAAATAGGCCTGCTGCCTTCACCAGGAACTATTCTCTAAAGTCATGCATGATTTTGTAAGCATGGCAGCATTCAACTGTAAGATTTTAAATGCACAGTTTTACCCACCAGATTAAAATGTATCAGGGCAGTATACTCTGCACTCGTCCACAACTCCATTCCATTGTTTCCTTATGCTGACCGTTTTACTTTGTGGAGAGTTTCAGAAAATCTGCTTTTTTCAGTTCCAAGTGTCACTGAGAAAGGCCTTCCTGTTGAAGAAAAACAGCTATTGAACAACATGGTTGAGTAAAAATTGTTAGGGAGAACATCTGGAAAAATGTAACTCTCAGCCATTATAATGATGGCAAGTTCATATCAGATCAGTTACATGATCACGTTTAATTTTTTTTGGCCTTTTTGTATCTTCACACTCATTTATTTTTTTCATCTTCTGTATCTACTAGCCAAAGACTCAGCTAAATATGGAGAGAGGCAGTTTTATGTGCTTCCAAAGACAAAGCTGTAAAGATTTTATTGATAGCTGTAATTCGATTGTAGAAGTCAGCCTGAAAAGCAGAATGAAGTCCTGTCTTTATACCTTTTCCCTTTGTTTTCATATACTTTTCTTCTTGATTCTTTTTCCCGCAAGGACAGATTCTGACTGCCATCTCTGCTAACTAGCACCTTGCACTAGAAATGGCAAGAATCCTACCAAACCTTACCTATTTCCTGCAGAAGGGAATAATCAATACGAAAAGCAGTATGAAATCTGTTTCTAACAGCACAAAGAAATCTTAATTCCCAAGTCCCAACCCTGCAGTCCTTGCTCCCAGTAAACGCGCATATCTGGGTGAAGGAGAACTCACAGATCTAAGCCCTGAGCCAACTTAAATTAATAGAAAACGCAATGTGCAAGTGTTCTTTGAGTAAGATGCGCAAACCTCAGGATGGTGAGGGCTTGAGATACAGCGCAAAATTCGGTCTGTTCTCCTTATGGGTCTTTGGCTGACAAAAGCCCAGTCTGAAGAAAACATGGATACATTCATACTTTCAGATAGAGAACACAGCAACTATAACTTGAAACATCTTCCTCATTCTGATTGAATGTTACTTTTTGTTTGGGAGTCCAAACAAACAAAAAAGTATAAAGAAATGTTTTAAACAGAGTTGCTCAAAATCTGATTTTATGAAATACTGCAAGTCGTTATTTGAACTACTGCAGAACTTTTTTTTTTATTAAGAGAAACATATTTTTCCTCTTTTAAATTAAAAATTTCCTTCTGTATTTTTGTTTTCAAAACACAAACCAGAAAGCAAATTTCAGTTTAAAAAATAAATGAAGACTTTCATTTTGGTATTTTAATTGAAATGTCAAAAAGCATCAGAATCAAACTGAGATGCAGTTTCACTTTTCTTCAAAAATATTAGTTCAGCCTAGCTGACAGCTAATAGTAATTTAGTTTGGCAAGGTAAATACTTAGCTGTGGAAACAGACCCTCATGCCCAATGCACAGTTTTATAAAATGAAGGAAACATGCCTCAAAACAACCAAAGTATCCAGGGGCGGTAGCAAATAGCAAAGGGATTCAGGATACAAAGGTTTAACAATCAATCAACAGGCCCTGTGACAGTTTTAGTTAACATCTTATATGATAGTTTTAAAAGCTAATAAAGATTTCTCATTTTGTAAACGGAAAACATACTGTAACAAAATAATTGAAAATCTCAAACCAAGGCCATGTGAAACACAGCTTTTTTTTTTTTTTTTTAAAAAAAAAGGCAAATTTCTTCTTAATTCTGAATTGCCTACCTTGGCACCTTCCTTCTTTTCCAAATTTTGTGTATAAGCAGTAATCAAGACAGCCTTTTGACCAGTAAAGTTTATATAATGCTTGACAACAAGACTGTTATATATCTATTCCCAGGTTAGAGAAAATCCATTTTCAAGGAGATTAAACTTTTCTTTAAGGCTTGAGCAGCCCAGGGTACACTCATCTGCTGTCTGGGATACAGAGCCCATGCTTCACGCAAACTTTGACAAAGATAAGGCTCTTATCTTCAGTAAGAGAAAAAGAATCAACGTCTTGAAAATGGGTCAAATTCCATTGCCACTGGGATTAGCAGCTTCTCTTAGATCAGCTGACTTGGAAGAAATGGAGAAAACCCTTGCAGTATCTGAAAGAGACTGACATTATTCCAAAAGGCCAATTTCAGAAAACCCTTAGTTAGCAAAAACTGAGTGTCGCCAGAAGAGCATTGCCCGAAGGGTAATAACGACTATACAAAGTGCAGTTTGCTCCCAGTGCCACGACTGAGCACCACACCTCAGACACAATTCTTATTTTCATGTTGATGCAACCGAGGGAGACCAGCTCCAGGAGTCTTAGAGCTACTTGATAGGAGTGTGCAGTGTCTGACTTCAGTCCAGAGCTGAACTCTATTTACTGGAAGATGTTTGAAGGCAGCAAGATTTCTCATTCCCTGACATTTTCTAAAAAGACATTTTTACAAATGGGGGCCAGGATTAGGAGTCATCCCTTTTCCCTTGTGATTCCAGAGGCTCATACATTCCACTGGCTTGTTCCCCTGGATCACTAGAAAGGCCAAACTGGCTTTACAAAATAAAAACAAATCAAAAGGGCTACACAAACACTGTCTCCCCTGTGCTACATATTCTTTATACAGTTTAAAAATAACATGACCTTACAATGCAAGATTAGCTACATTTGCTCAAGATTCATGTTATGCTTGCTTCCTTCTGTGGCAGTCCTATCATGAGTGAATATTTGATAGGTTATCATACCCCAGTGTGTTTGTTGTAGCAAAGGAAAACAAAATTGACTTGCCCTTGATTAGACTATAAATAAATAGGCTCTTAACTAGAATGAAGGCTACAACATCAACTGTCCCTGAGCTGCTAATTTATGCATATAAAACTGTGTAACTGCATTCACACAGGCACATACTGTGTTCACTGGACAGTTTTGTCATTTTTCTTTGACTTGATAATCCTTTTTTTCCACTTAAATATAACTTCATTGAAATTAAAACTGCTATGACCAAATTGTTTTCATGGACATTTTGACCTGGGACAGACCATTTGGACCAACCTTCTTGGTGGCCATCTACAGAGGATCTTGGTCAGACCCATCACACACCACCCTATAGTCTGTCATCTCAGATCTATGACTAGGGAGACCCAGAAGGGAAGTAAGGAATTGAGGAGAGAGAGAAAGCGTCCATCAGAAGAGATAAGCACCAGATCAGAAGAGCATGTTATAGACATATATATTTCCTAGAACAACAGGTCCTCACAGCTAGGCACTCGGAAATAAGATTCACAGTAACTGCCACTGGTAGCACACCTACCCGTTCCCTGGACTACAAAAAAAAACCAAATAAAACAGGCTCGTTGTTCCCAGCACGTTACTGGGTCAGGCCTAAAGCTAGGCTCATTTTGAGGAAAAAAGCAGCTCCACTGAAATGGTGGAACACATGATGAGTCCCGATGATTAGCTTATGGGCTAGTACCTTGAGTATTTAGGTGAAGTATCATCTCCCAGAATTATTCAACTAAGCTTGTCCTGAGCAGGAAATACTCTACTAATAACATGCTCTAACATTTCTTTTACTACAACAGATGTCATATGCAGTGACAGGACACGTGGGGATGGCTCACAGCTGCATCAGGGAAGGTTCAGACTTGACATTAGGAAGCATTGCTTTACCAAGAGGGTGGTCAAGCACTAGAATAGGCTTCCTAGAGAGGTGGTCGATGCCTCAAGCCTGTCAGTGTTAAAAAGGCATTTGGACAATGCCCTTAATAATATGCTTTAACTTTTTGCTCAGCCCTGAAGTGGTCAGGCAGTTGAACTGGATGATCATTGTAGATCCCTTCCAACTGAAGCATTCTACATGAGAAGATACAGAAAGTTTTCTGCAGAAAGCTTCTTCCCTAACTTCAAGAGAACAAGAGTGAATTAATCTTCCCTTTGGTATAAATATATTTACTCTTTGAAAAGGAAATACACAACATTTCTCTCCAGCCTAGTTTCTTACCCTTTAGCACGAGTCTATGCAGTGCTAGATGTTCCCAGTTTTGGTGGGAGGGGGAGTTAACATTTCATAGGAGTTACTTAACATGGCCTTGGCCTCTCACCATATATACAGCATCCCTGATCAATCAACATTCTCCTTGTTGCTTCATGCCTGGTGCTCCAGATTGGAAGGATTTGCAAGATGTGTTTGTCTTTTTTCTTCTCCTCACTCATACTTTTTTTTTTTTTCCTTCCTGTGGTTACCCTGGGGGAAAAAAGAGATAAAAAGCCTTGGCTGTTGTACACTGGGCTATGCACTGAAGCATTTGCTTTAACTTACAGATAGATACGCATTAGGCAGACACATGCCTGAGGATGGAGATCTCTCTTCAAATAGCACAGCAAATTCTTGCTATGTGGATCTGTAATGTCATTTATCTGGGAAGGGGGAGAAGGGACATGATTTTGACGGACTGAAAAATGTCTTTAGGGCAGGAGAGCAAAGAGTTTTGAAGAAGTAATTGATGTTGTCAGGTAAGTGTTCAGGACTTTAATCCCAGAATTCCAACACTGTCTATTCAGCTAGTATTTTTATAATAGTGAGAAAACTTTATCAGTGCGTTCATTATAAGACTATATCATGCTCCACAGGGATGAGAGACACTTGATAAAGTTTTATACCCAGCAATACATACTGCAAAAAATACAGCCCTTTACACTAGCAAACACCTTAGCAAACACCCCAGAAACAGGCTCCTCCCCACAAAGACCAGTTGGCTTAAAGAGAGTCTATGCTTTTGAGCAGGGGCTTTTATTGCACACCTTAAAAGAGGGCACACAACCCTGGCAGACATGTGAGTGGGACCAGTGTTGTAGGCTTTGGGTGCAGTTAGGCTGCCCGTTCCCTGAAGATATTCTGTATTGTAATGTCCCCATCACTCATTTCACTCTGACACCTACCAACATTCAACAGGGTTTAAATTAACCACCCCGTGGGAAGAAATCACTATATATCCAAAGGCAGCAGTTGTTTGTTCATTTGAAGAAGGCAGGATCTCAAATACTGAACCATTTTGTCTCATTCAGCTTCAGGAAAGACAAAGCAGATGATCACTGAGGAAAACTAGGGAGCCCCAGTTCACACTGATAAGGCCAAAGTAACACAAGATGCTTTTCCTTCTTCCTCTAAGCATACAGATCTCCCCACCATGAGAGCACAGTAACTAACCACAGAGCTGGAGACACCAAAAAGGCCCATCTGGCTAATGCTCCTCCAACAGCCCTCTGAACTAGCTGGTATCGAGTTCCTTGCACAGCCACGGTCGGGACAGTGTTAACATGGTACAGTACTATCAGAAAAACCCAAAACACCCACATCTGTGGATTTGCTTGGCTTAGCCCACCAAGAGTCAAAGCTGAGGCCTGAGTATATCAAATATATGCGGGTTTTTTATGCCTACTTCAACTAAGAGCTCTAAACACAGTCTTCAGTGTTCAGATAGTTAACTCATGAACAGATGTGGTTACAATATTATCAGATCTTAGTAAAATGATCAATCAAATTGTAAAGGAGAGTAGTACAAAGGTAGCTTATTCACTTCCCTGTACTGATTAAAGTAATTTAAATACTCAGTTTTCCATCTTTATACACTGCCATAAATAAACCAAAATCAATTCTATTCATTTATTTCCACTTCCTATGGATTCCCTCACGCTACAATCCATTATAACCAAAGCAAGCAAAAACTATCACATCCAGTACAATGAAATTGCACTAATCTGATAAAAATCCACAAGAGCTAAGTACAACTGGAAAGTTTTCATTTCATTACTCAGATCACAGAGGTCTCAACAATAGCATGTGCTTTGGAGATCACAGCAAAGATGAGGAGTTGGCTTATATAAGCCACATGGTCAAGAAGAGCTTCAGTTTGTCATTTCTGACTTGAGGGAGGAAACAAGGCTTGAAAAATACAGACCCCTTGGAATTGGGAGCACTTAAATAGCAGGCATCCATACAGTGAGGCATCCAAGATCACTGGCTGTTATCACCCATGGTAAGCTGACGTTGTCTGTGAAACTCTGGTTCAAGCCTAGCCCAGGGTTGTTCAAATATGGAACAAAAATACATTAAAGTGCTGCTTTGTCTGAACAACTGCATATTACTGCATCCATTCCCTGTAACACAGGCTTCTTACAAGCATAATCTCCATCTCAGACAGCTGTCCAGAAATTAGAAAATCAGATGCATCCCTTATTGCACAGGAGTCTCTCAGACTACAGAACGGGACCACAAAGCTGATACATAAAAGCTGAATCAAGGGAGGAGGTGACTATTTGAAGTGTTAGCAACTGAACTGTCATAGCATGTCTGGTGCAGAGAAGGAGAGGAGAGAAAAGAAAAAAAAAAAAAAAAAAAAAAAAAAGAGGTTCTCTAAACCAGACTCCTAGGGGTGAGAAAGCTTATCAAGAGAAAACTTTGTAAAGAAGCACTGCTGAATTCTTCCAAGCAATGCAGAAGGGCCACCAGGATACAACTTGCTGCTGTCTGAGCCTCACACAGTCTGCCTCTGAGCAGCAAGCAGTCATAGAAACAGAAAGCACCATTTGAACTAAGCACACAGTATTTAGAAATGATATAGTGGAAAGAGTATATCAGCTGGTAGGCAGGGTGGATGGAAATGTTGTTAGGGACATCATCCGCAAAACAGTGCTTTACACAAATGTTACCTCTTTCCTGTTCCAGTCAGGGAGTCAGCTAGTCCTGCACTCCTGCAATCACATTTAACCTTTCCAGACAACCTAATTCTCTCTCTCCTTCCCTTCTGCCCCTAGCAATCCCCCTGCAGCCATGGCACACTCAGGAGTGTGCTTTGAAGAATTTGGAAGCTCATTTTGGACAGCATGGGTCTGATTTCCAGCATCGACAGCAAAAGAAATTGGTCTCAACCCATGACTTTGGAATAGACTCAAACTTTTTATTCTGCTGATTCACATGAAGCTTAAAACCTTTACCCATACAAATTTCTGGCTTTGCCCCAGCCCTCCTCCTTTGCTGACCCTTACCACAACACCTCACTCTGGCAAAATACACTCTTTGCATCAGAGCTCCGACCCTAATACATTTACCTGTGCAATCCAGCAGGTAGAACAGCAGTGCTGGTACGCTGTGAATGCTTCCAGTTTTCTGTTTACCACCATCCTCTCATTATCAGCTTCCTACAACAGATGGACTGTAATTTCGTAGGCACAAGAAGATTCAGTAACTGGGTGGGAGAGGCAGAAAGGGCTGCTGCTTTAGTAGCAAGAACCCGGAGGGGAAAAAAAAAATCCAGAAGATTTTGGAAGAAATATGGCGACCTGTGTTTAAGCATCAGCCCAGTATCAGCTATGAATGTAGCTGCAGCTAGGGCAATTCAGACTGCCTTCTGTTGCCAATTCTGCTTTTTTTCCAGGGAAATGGGTTCCACAAGATACAGCTAAAGACATGATAAATTTCTGTTTCAAGCTACTATGTTCCTTCTGTTGGGACGGTACCCATTTTGATACCATTAGCCACAGTGCTCTCTAGTAAAGGTCCCTAACAGCATTTCCATCCATCTCGCCAGTCAGCTAATATATACTCTCTCCAACTTTGCAAATGATCACAAGGGTAACTGAGATGAATTTCATCCTTTCATTGCTTGCATCCCCCTGGAAAAGTCACGATGCAACCCTTTTCAGGCCCTTCAAAGGGCAAATAAATAATAACTAAAAATCATCCAAGCAAAATAAGGAATGAGAAATTCTTTATGTTTTGACAGTCATCAGCTTTCAAACTCACCACACTGGAAATGCTGTGGCATTATGCACACCCTTTTCCCACACTCCACACGCCTAAAATAATACATATGGGACACTTCCATCATATTGCTCCAAAGCTGAAGAATATATAGGCATAAAGCCACATCTGTGTCATTTAGTGTAAATCTACATAGTCCTTCACAGGCAAACCTGTGGTTGCTTTGCCTGCATTCATAGTCCATTCAGCATAAGACAAGACCAAAACAGAAGCTCATAAACTTCACGGCTTGAGCACAGCACTGCTGCTGACCAAATGAAGGAATTTCTGGTTTCACATTTGGTTTTTTTTCCTGCCTCTTGGATAGGCCTGCCTGCAAAGGGCCATATCAATGTATCTTTAGTCATTCAAACTGGAAACAACATCAACTAATCTAGCCAAGTGAGCACATGAAAATCTGCAGAGTGGCAGACATTTTAAATGCCTAACACCTGTATCCCCCAAATCCAAGAGCCTCCTTTGGGAAGGCTCCCTCCTTGCGCACCAACTTTCTTGTTTGCATTGTACGCTGTTTTGAAAACTCCTTGAAAGGGAAAATTAGAAAATGAGAAATTAGAAATTAGCTAATTGCAGAACAGAATCCTAGAGGAGGAATATCTTCAGTATAACATGTACACTTTACTCTGAGCAATTCATTTCTCTTCCTTTCATCTGCATCATAAGAGAAGTCACAAGAAAGCAAACTGAGATGAAACATGATTCTTGCAAGGTGGGAAGCCATGAGGCTGAGAACGTAGTAAGGAAACTGCCCCTTTACTTTGAGCAACATTATGAGTTGGCAAAATATTTTCAATCCTTAAGGCTAAGCTTTAAAAAGCCCTTCTGAAAACAAAAACATCGGAAAATATATAAAAGACAAGGAGAGCAAGAAACTCTCCAGCACACAGCAAGCTCTGTTCCTCTGTTCCAGGCAGCGACCCATCAAGAGATGTCACTCTCTGGAGAAGAAAGCGTGGCACTGTTTCCTGGCACTGCTAGCAAGGCCTGTGGCTGAGTGACAGGCAGCTGTGCTGGCCCTGTGCCAGCCAGGACGAGTCCTCCCTCTGAAAGCCTCAGCACAGCAGCTTGCCTTTTTTTAAAGAAAAAAAAAAAAAAAGCATGCAGAGTTATGGACACATCCAAGGTATGGAATAGCATTCTCTAAGGTCAGGCGCACATCCAAGCCTGCATTTCTGCAGTGTTTTAGTCAGGGGCAGCTCTTTCCCTGGCGACAGTGAGGTTCAGCCTCAGCAGAGCTGTATGAGGGTCACCTGGGAAAAGCCCTCCTGATCTATTTTCTTTTCATGCTGTGCATAAACCTCAGGGATACACACCGCAGCACCAAACCCAGCACCACAGCTGAGGAAGAGGAGCTTCACCACACCTGCCTGCTGAGATACCCACCAGCTACAAAGATTCGTTACCACCGCTTGTAGCATACTTATGTTAATGACTGATTAATGCTCCAGTCCCTCTCAGTCATAAAACTGTCAATACAATTAAAAATGTGTCAGGAAGGACAATCAGACCACCTCCATCCTCTACCTTCAAGGTGACTCCAGGCCCAGCTTCACTCCAAGATGCACCCAGCTGCATTCGGGGTATACCAGACACTGGATAGTCTTTGCAAAGAGCCATTCTGAACATCTGAACCATGAAAAAAAGAGTTCAACAGAAGTTCACAGCTGATTAGCCTCTGGAGTATTGAACAGGAGACAGGAAATTAGGTTGATTAGGTGGCATTACACATTTATAGGGGGCAGGATTTAAAGTAGTTTATTTAGAAGCTGTCTCAGGGCTTCTGTGCACTGACACTGTTAATTACAGCTATTACTAGCACAGGGACTGTGTTAGGTGATGCTAATGAATACCTGCCTCTTGTAGGTGTGTGACTCGCTGACTCCACCTGCAGGAGGGAAGAGTGGCTGTAAGAGGATCTGTAAGCCACAGGAAGACTTCTCGGATACCGGCTGCGAGGAAACATTTTGGGCTGAAATTGAGCCACAGATTTTATCACAGCCCATCTCTGAGCAGTAGGAGACTGACTGTAGAGAGACTACCTGCTCTGACTTGCTTTGCATCAGAATGGGAATCTCTCCTTCCTCACCAGCTGCCTTCCCTTTTGGATCTAAAGTCTGAAAATGCTGGCCACAGCATTCATGAATTGGATCGATGTATACCCCATTTCCCTGAAGGAGATGAGAAGCTCTGAAGAAGTCCCTCCTCAGAGCCAGCCACCACTTCCCTCTCCAGTCATGGGACGAGCCACAGAAACTCAACAGTCAGCAACAAGCCTAGCAGAGGCAGGGGACAGGAATCAAGGTGAGTGATCTCGATGGGGAATCCAGGAAGAGTGATCTTCAGAGAGCTGCAGAGAGTGACAAGTGCTCTAAGAAACAGCAGATACCTGAAACCTACCAGAACAGCAAACCTGGAACCTCATGGGACATATTTACTGACCAGGACAAATCTAGACAAATCTATTACCAGAAAGGTGGATGTGGAGAATGAATATCAAGATACTGGCACAGGTGCCAAAGCATTGCTAGATCAGAACAGACCTTGCAATGCTGCCTGGGTGTCCCAATTGCCGATGGTATAGACACTTAAGACTGAGGGTCCTTTAAAAACATGACACCCAACAGTTTCCCAAAAAAACGTTCGCACACTCAGAGCAACACCAGATTCCATTAAAAGGAAAGGGTAAAAAGTACCTTCATAGGGTACCAAATGAAATAGCAGGGTCCTTTCAGTGTCCCCCAGAGCCCTTACACCACCTGTAAAGCCTAATTTTATTACTCAGTGTCACAAAGACCCCGGTCATTGCCACCTCAAACTGTTTACATAGCGAAGCAAACAAGTCAACAGTCATGCTTGTGCACTGCTCATCCTGTAGATGTGCAAAGGTGAACGCAGGGGCAGAAAGATGTGAAATACAGAGACAGGGTGAGCAACCAGCCATACCCACATCATGTTTTCATTGGCAATCACGTCCAGTCCTCACACTGAACTTTAAAGACAGCATTAAGGATGCAAGTGCCCCGCACAGAACTGGTTTAGTCATTACAGCAAAGCAAAAGAAATCTGAGTTGATCCTGTCCAGGGATCAAAGTGTATCAAAATCTCAGAAAACCCTACTGTCTTCCAGATGTACTTTACATTGACCTCACCACCAAAACAGAGTGCTTCATCTAGCTCTCAGTAGTTTCCTGTCTGGTTTTCTTTGCTCCTGCCCACAAGTAGCCCTTACTGATCTCCTCAATCAGGTCTGCTCTACAACCTCTCCCTTTCATTTGCTAAGAAAGGACTGATTCCCATTGCATTGGGGTCAATATCTCACGTGCCACGAAGAGAAGAAAACGGCAAAATGTCACAGAGAATTGCTACATGTGTTTCTCCAAAGAGTTCTGGTCCGATGCACAGAACCACTGATCTCTGCTCATTACTCACGACAGAAAACAGCCACCCACCCCGCACTGAGCAGTGCACAGCTGCTTTCCCTGTGTGCCAGGCAGAGCAGGTCTCCTCCAGCTTCTTGCTTGGGGGACAGGGGCATCTAGTGGCTGAGCCCCAAAAGAGCAGGGTAAAGCCACAGCAACACAAGTTGCAGCTACACTGAAATTAAGGATATGTTGGTTGCTTAAGTGGGATGCAGTTGCTGCCGATATGGAGACAGATCATTACAAAACCGTCAGGCTATTAACTGCTCTACCCAGGCTAGCATGTCATAAAGCAAAATATAAACACATAGTATCAGGTACACCAGCTCAAACGAAATCCTCCAATACCACCTTTCACGTCTGACGCTCAGGCAGTATACCAGCAAACACATGCAGCAACATCCCCTAACACAGTCTTGTAACTCCCAGAAGTCGGTGGCTCAGGCACCTCCCATGCACAAGCACAGTGGCATCTTTCCACTTGACAACCTGTCACAGCTTAACTATATGAATAATCTCCTTCACTTTTGAATGCTGCTCCAGTCATTTCAGCTGACATCTGCTAGCTTTGAAAGCCAGTGTGTCACCTTCCCCTGTTCACACTTGTGACACTGTTCAAGACTTTACAGACATCTACTACAGCCCTCTTTAGATGTCTCTTTTCCAGCCTGAATAGTCCTAGCCTAGTTACTTAGTTCTTGCACATAAGCCATCCACACAGTTGATGAGCTTTTCTTCAGCTTGATTAGTTCTATAACTTGTACCCCTTATAGTTCTGCTATCCTGTTGAGATGAGATCAGAACTAAACACGGTATCTGAGATGCAGGTGAGCCACGAACATACATAATGGCATTCTTAATTTTGTGCTCTTTTCCCTTCCTAGTAACAACTGACTTTCTTTTGCCTGCTAGTGAGCTGGTGTTTTCACAGAACCACCTACTACATCTCTGAGATCTGACATCTGACTGGGAATCGCTAGCTCAAAGCCCACCACTGTGTGTGCATATAGAGTCAGGATTGGTTTTTGCTGAATACTTAGCTTAACATCTGGCCACAATAAATGCAGGCAGGATATAGGTGAGCTGTGTGTGCCCCAGATATACTATCAATATAATCAACTAGGTTAGTTCAGGCTCTGTGACCAATACTCAGGCTTTGATCCCTTCATAGAAGCTGCTCAAAGAAAAACAGTCAATGCCATCTGCAATCACGCTTACTGCAAATTGGAAAAAAGAACCCAATAAAATAAGGTGCTTTTTCCCCCTTCCGGATATCCTTCTAAAATGAAAAAAATTACTGTCATAATGCCAAGATATAACGCTTTTGTTACTTTCCAAAAACAAATCTACTTAGCTTCAGAATGGCACTGAGCTTTTCAATCTCTTAATATAGGTTTGAGTTTTTACTGAGATCAAATACAGTGAGCCATGGCTCTAATATTAAAGAATAGCAAAGTTTCTAGAATTATCACTGTTTTATACATAGCATTACAGCTGAAACAACATCCAATATTCAAAATTGCTATTTTAAAAGAGGAAAAGGACATCTTTGACTTTAATCTTTCATATGTCTTCAGACACTTTGGACATCAATCCTAAATAGGCTGCTGAATAGCCATGCTGCTGCTGAATAAATAATTTGTAAGAGAGGCTAATAAATACAGCTGGGAAGCTTCTTGCTTTTACTCTGCACTGTCTGAAGCTTGAACACAAAGAAGTCAAACCAAAAAAGAAACAAAACAGAGATGGGGAGATAAATGCCATGACTTGCATTACATTTCTTAACTTTCCACACAATTTTGTATTGCAGTAGTATTGCAAACACACCGAGACATCCCTGGGGTGATTTTTCAGCAGGTGAAACCTCTCTCACCACCCAAGTGCTTTGTCTGTACAGTTTTCCAGGACATTCCCACACAGTGAGAATGACCACGCTCTGTGGAGCACTTCTACACAGAGCCTCCCAAATCCCCTTTTCTATCCAACGAGGCCATGAAGGACACCTTATCCTTGCTCACTGCACTCCCTCACATACAGCATGTAGTCACAAAGGCAGGACAAGCAACCCTCACATTTATTATTATGGGATTACCAAGCCAAGCCCATCTGGTCCACAGCATGGAAGCCACTGTCTGAGATCAAACCGACCCTGAGAGGACGCTATGCAGAGGGGCAGATGCCAAACCACCATTTTGGAAAGGTCACTTGCAAGTCCACATCTACACTGCCCAACTTTGGCATCTACTGACTGGAGATTAGCAGTAGGTAAGAGTACAGAACCGATGGATGCCTACAGCCAGTGAAGGGCAGTGACCCCAGGAGGAGGCATCTCCTCTCAGGTAGGAGGTGTTTCAGTTAAGTCCTCAGGCAGGATGCCCAGTAGTCTGTAGGCAGCTGTAACATCTGGCAGAGATTTGAGATTCACATCCTCACTGGAATGAGGAGGGAGCAGACACCAAGCATCCTAAGGCTTTCTTCAGAGAGGACTGTGAAACATCAATTTTATCCATGTAACTACAGGACCCACAAACATGCTACCAGTCCAGTAGGGACCACCAACAGCCAGAATCCTTATGGTGCTAAAATTCAGTAAGGGTTTGTCTTTTAGACAATGCTGTGGAGCAGAAAATATTACACATTGTTCTTTTCTCACCAGTAGAAAAATTTTGGGAAGTGTTTTCAACCACTGCTTGTGAGTCACTTCAGAAACTGAGATTTTTCTAGGGCTAACTTTGTGATGGGAATTCCAGGAAGGCTACTAGAGCCTGTTTTCTCTGTCTACTCTCCGTCTACTCTCATAGCTGCTTCCACACAAAATAAGTGTCTAGACGTGTTCTGCACAGATTTGCTTTCATCACTTTTTTTCAGTCAAGTTGACATGACCCTTTTCAGACAAAGCAAAAAAAACAAGCCCCCCACCCCCAAACACCTCAGAGTGACTGGGATTGCAATGAAAACATGGGAGCAACTTCCCTCTCAGGCTTATTTCCTTCTTTCATTCCCTGTTCTGCATAGGCAGGTTACTAAGGATGAATCAAGAGTCACTTACCTGGGCTCCAGGTGACAGCCACGGTGAGATACTCCAGATTTATCCCAGGCAGCAACAGGTCCATTGAAGCTTAAGTGACTGCAACCATTTAGAAAATAGCATACTGAAACATAACTCTGAGCAGGGTGAGTGAGGAGAACAGGCAGGATAATTTGGGAGAAGCATCTTTGCCTTGAAGTGATCTGGGGAAAAAAAAAAATAATATGAGAGGAATCAAAGACAAAAGGAAGACTTTGAAGCTGAAACGGTGTGCCTTATGCTGGAAGTTAATACTGAATTGTGCCTGAGGGAAGGAGGGCAGCAAATATTGTTTTGACCTGCAGATGGAAGGGAAGACCATAATACAGGGCTGTAAATTTGGCCATAAGCAGAAGACCCCACGTTATTTTTGCTGATGCTAGAGCTGCCTCTCTGAATAATAAAGCTGCACAGTCCATCTCCCTGCCCTGAATGCAAGGCAACGTTGACATGATTGAAATTCACTAAACAAGGAACAGCTGAGTGAAAAAGGAACTGAAAGCAAACATAATTGGGATTCCCTCTTTTCTGCTTGTTTCTCACCATGTTCTGCAATTAATTTTTCTTTTCTTTGAGCTCTGATTTTACAGATTGTAATAAAGAACAGACACATGGACAGAAAACCAGAATCCTTTATATAATACAATTGTCCCAAGCATGAATGCAGCAGCCTAATGTATTCCCATGCATGTTACCTCCAAAAGGTAAATTCTTAGAGCAGCTGTTTCCCCTAAAGCCACTCAGATGGATTCAGCTCCTACAAGGGGCAGTGCCATTGCACTTAGACCTCTACAAGCCACCAAGAGCCCCAAGCTCAGCCACATTTATTTGCACTTCCCTGAGAGACACACAGGCAAGCCTGCAGAGGTAGAAGTGTTGGGAGCCCCAAAGCTGCACCTGTCGTGCAGCGAGCCAGATCCCAAGCAGGGTTGTCACAACCCATCTCAGGCCTACAGGGTCAGGAAAAGGGGAGCTGGGCACAGTGTTGCACCAGGCAGAAAGACAGCAAGGATTCAGAAATACAGCACACAAGGACAACTTAGCCCGATAAATGCTACCCCATAGCCAAAGGTACACTGTACATGGCTGGCTGCGCAGGGGCACACCACCACAGGAGGACTGCAGGGACACCCCCATCACCAGGGCATCACAACTATGTGGCATTTAGGATGAAAAGCAGGAGGACAAGTTGCAAGGACCTACCACCCAGTAAAAAGGAAGACATGGCTCAGCTGGCATGGGCGAGACACAGCAGCTCGGCAGGGGACAGCAAGGGAAAGCCCCTCTCACTTGTCCAGGCCTAGCCCCAACCTGGGTGAGGAACTACTGCTGCCGTAGGGGAGCAGGACTCAACACGTGTCCCTTTGACTGACCCTCTGCCACCACCTGCACCAGCTGGGCACCGCACCCATGGGGTGCCCAGCCCCACAGGGCTGACCGCATAGGTACCCATCCTCACAAGACCCCAAAATCCCCAGGGCCAGCTGCAAGGGGCTCCAAACCCCACAGGGCCTGCAAGCACCATAGGGCCAGCTGAACCAAACTGCACAGAGCCCCTAGACCCCACAGGGATGGCCACACAGGACCCCTAAAACCTACAGTGCCCCTAGGCCCCAAAGAGCCAGCTGCAAGGGGCCCTAAACCCCACAGGGCTCCCTAAACCACACAGAGCCAGCTGCAGTGGCCCCCTAAACCACACACAACCACCTGCAATGGGCCCCTAAACCACACACGGCTCCCTAAATCCCACAGGGCCAGCCACGAGGGGCCCCTACGCCCTACGGGGCTCTCTAAGCCGCACAGGGTCAGCTGCCAGGGGACCCCGAACCCTACAGGGCTCCCTAGACCCCACAAAGCCAGCTGCAATGGGCCCCTAAACTCCACAGGACTTCTTAAACCCCACAGGGCCAGCTGCAAGGGGCCCCTAAATCCTAACGTGCTCCCTAAACGCTACAAGGCCAGCCAAAAAGAGCCCCTAAACCCCACAGGAGCCAGCTGCAAGGAGCCTTTAACCCCCACAGCGCCCCTGAAGCCGCACAGCGCGGCCTCCACCGGCGCGGCCTGCACTGGCGCCTCCTGCACCGGCGCCTCAGCCCGGCGGGGCTGGGGGAAGGCGAGGAGCGGCGGGACTTGTGCCGACTCCCGCTCCCTTCCGGGGCGGAGCGGGGGCGGATCGCGGCGGAGCGGAGCGAAGCGAAGCGGGGACGGCGGCACCATGATGGCGCAGCGGGCGCTTCCTAACCCCTACGCGGACTACGACAAGTCCTTGGCCACCAGCTACTTCGATGCGGCCGGGAGGGTGAGTGGGGTCGGGATGAGGCGGCCGGGGCGGGAGCGGGCCGTCCTCGGGAAGGGCCCGCTCCCGCCCCGGCCGCAAAGCCCAGCTGGGCAGCCAGGAGCCCAGCCTGGTCCTGCGGTCCCCGAGGGTTTCTAACAGAGACCTGTCAGGTTAAAAACCACCCGGTTCCCTGGTTGCGCTCCCTACGGGTACCTCTGGCTTACCGAGACCCCATCCGCCTGCCGGTGTTTCCTTCACGTTTGGTGGTTTTTTTTTTTTTTCCTCCACAGCTGACCCCCGAATTCACGCAGCGGCTGAATAACAAAATCAGGGAGCTGCTCCAGCAGATGGAGAGGGGCCTCAAGTCTGCCGACCCGCAGGACTGCACCACGTACACGGGCTGGGCAGGTAGGGTGCCCGATCGTGTCAGGTGGAGCGGGAGCTCTCTGGAGCGGACTTCTAGGTTAGGCCAAGGCAGACCGTGGGGTTTTTCGGCTGTCTGAATGATCGCCGTAGATCCATGTCAAGAACGGTGCTTCTTCTGCGTGTTTTAATCCATTAAAACAAAGGGCTGTCTTTCTTGGGACTCCCTGTTTTTGGAGCAGGTTTCAAGCTGCAGCAGGAAGACTGTAGTGTTGCAGAGCAGGATTGGGTCTTCTCTTGGTTAATGGTGCCAAACTTAGGCAAACAGAGAAAGCCAGCACCTCCTTGAGAGCAAAGATGGGAGCCTTCGAAGGGACTGGCTGAAAATCTGGCCATGGTGGGGATGGTGACAAGTAAACCAGTTCTCCGTGAAGTAGGCAGATACATGTAGTAGGTCATTTACCTGCAAGGAGTCCTTGCATATGGCAGCAGTGAGCTTATGGCCTGAGATAATGTCCATCTTTTCTGTCTGCGATGAATTTTATCTTTTGACATTGTCTGATTGGCAGGTTGCTCCATTCCTGTTCCCCAGGTAGTGCCCCTCCACTTAGCCAGGGCTAGTTCTGCTCCAGTACCTGCTGGAAGGAGCAGAAATGTAAATGTGAGTATAATGAAGGACGGAAGCCTTCCTCACACTAACTCTTGTGTGCAAAGCTTCCAGGAGTTTGTCTTTCTTCTGTTCTGCATTTTCAACCTGGTTTTCTTTCCTTGGGAGCATGCCCTGCCTTCCTCTCCCTATTCCTACGCACCGGAGCCAGGGAGGACACACCTTTCTCTGCCGCTTCATCCTTGGCTACTGCTGTGTGCTTTGTCAGCTTTCCTGCCTTCTGCACTGTGCCAGGCTCTAGGGAGGGACCCTGGGGTAGTTGCAATTAATCTCATGCTTGCTGCAAGATTTTTTGCCGCTGCTTTTTTTTTTTTGGCAATAAACTGCAATCCTAAATGGCAATGTTCTGCGTTGTAATCTGGGTGTGGCTGGCTTGTGTTTGGATGCTATGGAACTTGATGGCAACAGTTTGCTTGGGAGAATGGTCTTCATTGTGTTGGTGCTAAACTAATGTTGCAGCTTGATGACAGCAATGCCAGAAATGCCTACTTAAAAATTTTAGTAACGTAGACAGGCACCAAGAGCACTCTAGAGCAGTTCATAAGAAATGCTAGGATGCCAGTATTAAATTCCAGCGTGGGAGAACATTGATTTCATCGGTTGCTGCTTGGCAGCACTCTGCTGCTGCTGCCTGTGAATTTATGCATTTTTGTTCAGTGCTGGCTGATTTCAGCTTGGGAGACAGGTTCAGTCTTCCAGTCTGTGTGACCCTGCTCTGAGGTCCTCTCAGATGAAAAGCACTCCATATGTAAAGATAGACTTCAGTCATGAGGATGCTACTTGGCATGATGGTAGAGGCTACCTCTGGCCAGAATAATTCAGGAGATAAAGCAGGAGGAAAATTACCTGATGTTAGGAGTACTCTGAAAGTCTGCAGGGAGAAGGTAAACATCTTTCCCCAGAGACCATGTTCCCTTCCTTAGGGTGGCCATAGGGAGCATCATGTTGGAAAGTGACTGCAGTTGTGAAGCAGTGGTTAAGAGCTCTGGTAGGATTTCAGCTCATTTTTATTTGGAAGGGAGTTTCTCAAGAGGGATTCTTCTCCTTTCCTCCCAGGGATCATTCCTCATTGGGCACACAACCTTCTCACCTTGGCTAATAGGATTATAATAGAAAAAAACCATGGACAGCTTTCCTGCAGGTCACAGCCAGCAAAGTGAAGTTTGCAGATATTACACTGTATCTCTGTCACCCTCCCTTCTTTTCTAATCCTGGCTATGTTAATTTATTCAGTGCTGGTTTCCAGAGACAAAATTAATTGGGCCAAGACAGCAGCTTTTTCCTGTAATTGCTTATGTAGAAAAGGCTTGTTGAGTATCTTCTCATGTAAATCATTGCCCAGCAGTCTGAAATCAACCCGCACTCCTGTGGCTGCTAATAAGAGAGATTTGAAATGTGGCTCTCTTAGCGCAAACTCTGCATGAAATGTAACATACTTGAGTGTACTACATTACACCCAGTAATACACAGCATATGCTGGAATTTTACTTTGGTGCCTGTTTCTTTCCCAACACACTTTACAGAGCCCTGTTCCCCCAGCCTGCATTTGTGCCAGGAAAGCCACGGCTTCTTGGCATGTGACGTTGGAGCAGAGGGAGGGAAGGACTTACATTTTCAGCTCAGAGGCAGTGAAACACACTTTGAATCAAGATTATCCAGCGTACGGCTGAATGCCCTCAAAGCACATTTGAATCGTCTTGTTACAGTTTTATTCAGTTCCGCATAGAGATCAGGGCCCCGTAGGCAACACCTGCTATCCGCCTGGGTGTAGGCCAGGCTTGGCTGTTGTGTTCTGTTTTGTCTTTTAATCACTTTAGCTAGACCGCTATAAGAGCTTTTGTGGTCTTAATCTGTTTCACTGGTATCAAAGAGTTGACTGAGGGAACATAAACTGCCATAAGCTAATTCTGAATCGGAAGCAGTTCAGATCCTGGCAGAAGTACAACTGCCTCATCCATTTTCAAATAGATGAGCACGAGGATGCCGAAGAGTATGTACATGTGTGTTGATAATTCTCATAGTGCAAGAGGCCTTGCTCCAAAGGCTGCCTCGACTGGCTGGGGGCGTAGATGATAGAAAGGGAATGGAAGGAGACTGACTTCACTGCTGTCACCTCTTAGCTAACTGCAGAAGCTAGGAAGCTCCCGAGTCCAGTGGCTGGCAGACTGTTGTGTCCTTCCAAGATGATAAGGTGATCTGCCACCTGAAATGGTATATAAGGGAGAGATTCCCCTTCCTCCACATTATGGCAGTGCCTTTGGAATTTGTTTCCCATGTGAGCATTCCCATCTCTAGCAGTGTCATAGTCATGGCTTTCAGAGCTTGAGGGCCTCTGAAACAGACCGGTGAGTCCAGCTGGCCTGCTTCACCCACAGCTTTTGGCTGGCCTGTTGGCAAGTGGAGACGAGGAACAGGGCTGAGTTGCCTTTTGAAAGGACTCTTCAAAAGACACGCCAGATGAAAGAAAAGCCATTTAAGAATGGATAGAAATTCTGACCATACCAGTTCAGGAAAGCTTCTGGAAAAACACCTTTCATTCACTTTAGTGCAGTATCTTAGTTTTAACCTCAGAACCCAGAGAACTTGCATCTCCTTAAGAGAGTTCGGTTCAGAAAAACAGGAATCCTCAGGTAGTCCCTACAGAATAAGAGGCAATGAGGCTTCATTTGATGAGAGAGAATAGAGTGCCTTGTGTCACCCACATAAACTGCATTCCTGCCAAGTGCTTGGTGGGTGGGTTTTGTGAAATCTCCGTTCTTGGAGATAGTCAGTATTTGACTGGACAAGGCTCAGAGCAATGGGATGTAAATTTGAAGTTGGCCTTACTTTCAGAGGGTTGGATCAGATCACCTCCACAGATCCCTTTTGACCTAACCTGTTGTAGGATTCTGTGATGGGTTAATGGGTAGTTTTGGTTTGGGATGGGCTGGTTCTTTTGTTTGGTTGTTTTTTTTTTTTTTGAGGAAAAGCTTCTTTTATAAAATTTTACAAAAGAAGCTTTGTTACCCAGGTTTTAAGGCTGGAGAAGCTAAGGCATCCTGAGAAATGCCCCATTTCCCACAATGCACTAGGAAGACAAGCTGCAAACTGTAGCAAAATGCACTTGTGGCTCCCCAGACAGTTCTGACCATGGGATGATACAGCCGTCTGGAGAAGATGTCTCACTGTCCCATTCAGCATGGCTTTGGCATGCATTTATGCGCGCAAGATAACATCCCACGTGTCTGCACCAGAAAAGATGCTTATTATCCTTTGAGCTGGGCAATAAAGTGATGCCACCTCCTCTGTAACTTTTTATTCCATGCCTGACTCATTAAAATGACATCAGGTTTCTCACTAGAAGCCATCAGGCTTCATCACTATGTGCAGAGATAGGTTTCTGCTTCTTCCCTCTGTGTTTGACGTCCTGCTTGGAGGGTGCTGGCTGACTGACTTACCTGGGTCAATGCAAGATCTCTGAGCTCTTTATTACTGTAGATGGCAGGTTTGGAACTGGTCCAAATTAGGTCAAGAAATCTCCTCTGGTGGCAACCTATTGTCCTTTGTGAAAGGACCACATTGCAGCTCAGCTGGTGGACAAGGAGGCATGTTCAGAGCACTCTAATGGGCATCCCTGCTGGTGCTGTCAGCAAGGGGACTGCAGCGAAGTATGACTTCCTTGAGGAATAAGCTGAGAAAACTGGCCTTAGATTCAGTTTGTAAGACCTTTGGGTTTTAAAGAAAAAGGAAAAATGAATGATTTGGGGAAGCAACTCATCCCTTCCATGGTCAGCGTTTTTTTGGAGTGTTTTCCAAAGATGCTTGGGCCTGGGAGGAGAGGGGGCGAGAAATGTTTTAAAAGAGGAGAGGCAAAGAAGCCAGAGGAAAACAATGCTGAGACATTTACTTTCTAAGAATTCAATCCTAGCAGTGGTCTTAGTATGGTAGTTATGTACATAATTAGGGTGGTATGTATGATGGCAGTGGGAATAGAAGCTACTTACAAAGCAAAAAGTTGTGTATTAAAGCAGATAAGTCAAGAGTGCAAGTCGTGCTCAGACAGCTATCAAGCCTATTAAAGTCTAGAAGCTGTGCTAGGTGCTAAATAAATCAAGGAGAGTCACTTGACATTTGCTAGCTGGAAGAGGAGGGTTCCCCTTTAAAGAAGGGCTTCATATCCACATCCTTATAGAGTTGAGTGATGGCACCGTACATCTGAGCTCTCTCTGGAAATAGTTCTAACACTGAACTGCTTAGAGAGAGGACAAGGTTATTAGCTTCAGCAGGAAATTGAAATTTGCCCTTAATATACATGTGGAATTGAATTGTCTGTAGCACGAAGCTTTGGAGATTACCCATGCAAAATGAGAAAACTATCTAAATTTAAAATTGTCCTCAGTATCATGGAAAGTAATTTTGCAGCATGCTTGCCCCCCCACACTTTACCACATCAAAATCTGCAGAGGTTGGCTCTATTAATTTAGGCTTAAACACAGGACCTGAGTCTTCTTAGAAACAGTACTGGTAAGGGGAGAAATAAGCTTTTCTCAAAGTGATGTAGGCCAGTAGGTTTTTTTCAGTGCATGTTTGAGGATGCCTTCCAGATCAGAAGGATGGTTCAAATGTAGCAGACCTTTCAGACACAGACTTACTGAGCACTCCTCAGTTACCTACTAAAAGCTTCAAGAGCTGGATGAAGACAGGGCAGATAGAGGCAAAGGACAGCAATTGATGTGACTTCTCAGTAGCAGAGTTGTTTCTGTAGCTGGCTAGCCCATTGAAAACCTCCAGGGAGGACCATGCAGCCTTTTCCAGAGTTCCAGGTAGCTGTTTATGTTTCAGACAAGGGCTGATCTCATGAATGATGTGCTGCGGAGGAGAGTTGGGCAGGCCCTTTCTTTTCTAGGATGCACACCAGTCCTTGGTGTAGGGCCTGGGACCTGCTCAGCAGCAGGAGATGATGTCCAGGGAGCTGTAACAACCTTGCTAGTGCTTCCCAGTGGAAGGAAAAAAAAAAAAAAAAAAAAAGAAAGAAAGAGCCAAGTAGGATGTCTTAACAGTGCTGATGATATGTCACTTTTTTTAAAATCCAGTCCAGGCTAAGTGACCCAGCCCTTTACCTCCTGGCATGGGAAAAAAATAATTGAGATACGGTAACAACTCAGCACTGCTCTGCCACAAGTATCATCTTGCCCAAAGATTTTGTTTTTCCTCCACTGTTTAGCAACAGTCCCAGGTACAGTTGATAGATTTATGTGGGTTTGTCTAGGTCTCGTCTTTTGCTTCTCGCTACTAAAATTGTATGTAACCTGTGTATCAGAAGCTCTGCTGTCCTCCAGGACCTCCTGGGTCAGACACTGCTGTTTGTGTTGACCTGCTTGAGCAACATCAGGTGCAAGGAGGTAACAAAGCAGGAAAAGAAGCTGTGGATGCTGCAGCTATGGTTATGCCCCTGGATGTGCCTCAGAAGCCTGTCTAGAAGGCTTATGCCCTAGGTGAGGCTTAGGGCCAGGCTTTTAGGTTTGTTAAAACAGCCAGGGTGCATAGCAGGAAGGGTAAACTTTTCTGGTGGGTGCAACCTTTATGTTCCTCTTGCAGGCATTGCTTTGCTGTATTTGCACCTGTATGATGTGTATGGAGACCCAGCCTACCTTCAGGTGGCCCACGAGTACGTGAAGAAGAGCCTGAGCTGTCTCACAAGACGATCCGTCACTTTCTTGTGTGGAGATGCTGGGCCCCTGGCAGTGGCTGCTGTCGTCTACCACAAACTGCAGAATGAGAAGCAATCAGAAGACTGCATCACTCGGTAAAACGCTTGGTTACGTCTTTGATCTAATGTTCTGCTTGCTCATAGAGCTGGTCCGGGCTTGTACCAGGCACTCTCCACCAAGCCTGAATACATTTTGTTGCAGTCTTATGTGAGAGATAATCCAGTAACTCAGCAAGGCAGCGCAAACTTGTTTTGCCCTGGGGAAAAAACTAGCTTTAGGACAAACACGCTTGCCTGGCAGCCTGCTGGCTGGGGAACAAGGATATTGTTCAGCTGGTATTGCCATCTTAAAAATAATTCCGATAAACACAGGAAGAAAAAAATGCCAAAATTAAAAAAAAAAACCAGAAGGTGAGGTTTGGTATTTTTTCAGGACCCTTAAATTTAGCTTTACAGCCATTTTGATGAAAAGGAGAAATGTGGCAGTAGTATTAGATTAATTTTGTCACTTGCTTCCACTTGCTAATTGTTAGTTGACTTTGACTTAAACCTAAGATTGACAGCATCCCTTTCAACTGCTGAATGCAGCTGGTTATAATTTATTTATTTCTATTTCCTGCCTTTCCTCAGCTGTTTTCAAATGTATTTCTGTTGGGTACTTAAGACAAAAAAAGGACAAACAAGCAGTCCTACAATCAGATCAGCATGTGGCAGAGGAAGGAAAAAAGTTAAGGAGATGCAGTTGCAAGCTTTTCTTGCTTAAGGGAGATTGGTTTTGAGAAGGTGAGAAACAGCCCTGTAAGCTTTGTTTCCATTTACGTGTGGTCAGCACAAAACCAAGATAAAACCCCTGACACTTCAGAACAACACTGAGTGCCCTTAAACAGCCATGAGCAAGCGATGTGTAATATCAATTAAAAAAAGCCATGGGTGGGAATCAGAGGTGCCTGTATGGTTTGGACACTCAAGTTCCCACTCCCTTAACAAAGAATAGCTTCTGGTTTATGTGGATACGGTCAGTCTGAGGACAGAACTCTCCTCTTTATTCTTGAAATAATCTGTGGTTTAGGTTTTGCTTAATACTGTGTCAAAGTGGTGAATCTCACTATGATTAATATATTTGCTAACAAAAAGGGAACTAATCTGTCAAACAGTACCGGACAGTTTGGTCAATGCATAAACCCCAAGTTGTGAAAAATCCCTAATTCATGGTTCTTTGCTGTAGCTCTCCCTGTATCCCTCCTGTTCTGCCTACAGTTTTGTGGCAGAATGGAAACTCATGATTAATTGTGCACTGCCATCTAATGGCATAATAAAGGCAGAGCCTTGGAAATTGGTTTCTTCATGCATCTGAGAGGAGGAAGAAAGAAAAATCTGGCACTCTCGAAGGAACAGTTGTACTGTCCTTACTCTGCCACCAATTCCCAGCGCAGTTAGCCTGACCATGCTACCTTTAAAAGGAGAGTATTTCTTTGAGAAATAGGTCGCTTAATCAAAACTCTTAAGTGGGTTTTGATTATGCTGTTCAGTTACAGAACAGTTGCTAAGTTATGCAGTGCAAGTGCATAGAAAGTGCACTTCTGTTACAGCTGTAGACAAGGAGGACCTCTCTCTGTTTTGTTCTCTGTCTTTTAAAGCACCTCATCTTTACAGAGCCCAAGGAGAGAATCCATCAGCCAGGTTTTACCTGCAGTGGAAGAGACAGAAGCTTGCTTTTTCTTAGCTCCTTGCTCTTGCCTAAATGAGTTCATGACCAACAAATGTGCTTTTGTGCTCTGGAGAGACTAACGTTTCAGGGCAGCCCATTTTCCAAGAGCCTGTACAAATCTGAGCTGTGTTCTAGGAGTCCTCTTTTCCCTGCCATCTCCCACCAATTCAGAAGGTCAAAGGTTTGCTTTTAGAGCCAGTGGCATACAAAAATGCCATCTTGCTCTACAGCTGCCTCACTTTCCCTCTGTCCAGAAACTACTGATTTTTGACAGTTGAGGTAATAGGCTGATATGTGAGCAGGAGTGGCTCTTCCTTTCAGGGACTTTGATTTACCCCCTCGCACCTGAGAAATGCATTCTGCATGCAATCAGTCCAGCAGCATCCCAGGCATCTCTGGCTGCGCGCGTGCCATGCAGCCCTGCCCCGCATTTCAAGAACAACAGAAACCGCTGGCAGGCTTCCTCCCCTGATTATCCTGACTGGGAAAGCAGCTAGAGGTAGAAGCAGTAATGCATAAGGAGCAAGAATAGTAGCTCCAGCTGCTTCAGATTTCCCCACGAAAAGAAGATTTCACATCCAGACCTCAGAAAATGCCTACTGTGGGTATTAGTGTATATCCACCCATCCATTCCTTCTATTGCACCTGACATTTCCCTGACATCTCAGAGCTGAAGAACGTCACCAGCCAGCATCTCTTCTGGCCAGCCTGCTGCTGGGCAGAGTCCGTCTGTCAAAACACTGCTTTCCTCTTTGGAAACCCCCCTTTTCATCTGCCTTCCTTGGACTTGGGGACAAGGGACATGAGGAGGCAGCAGGGCTTTCCTTTCAGCCCATGCAGCTGGGGAAAAAAAAAAAAAAGTAAAGTCTGTCTCTTGGGTTTAATCTCCCCCATGGAGCAATGCACATCTCAGGTGGTACATGAGGAGACAGGGCCAGTCCACCTTGAGACACTGCTGTCTCCTTTCTCGTTCAATATCCCTGCTCACTTTGAGTTCAGTGCCAAGGGAAAGTTTCCTGCCATGGGGAGTCACAGCCCAGCATCCTCTCTCTGCTCCAAGGGTACTCTGGACATTTGGTTGCTTCTTTCCTTTGCAACACATTGTTCTGCCCAGGAGCCAAGGCACCTTTTCTGCTCCTCACGCTGCTGTGACAGGGAAGCCCCGCACACACACAGCTCTCCTGGCTGGTTTCTTAGCCCTCTCCCTGTTGCAGCCACAGCAGGAAGCAGCTGAGGGAACAGCCGTGAAGCCACTTATGCTGGTATTTTAAAAGTGATGGCATTTTTCAGATTGCTGTCTCAGGGGTGAACAGAAAAATAAAGCCAAAACGAGTCACGTCCCTCCCTGCTCCTCTGACAGGGAAGGACATCCAGCCTTGTTGGAAGTGTGATGAGAGGCAAAACAAAGAAAAATTGCATCGAGAGTGAATTGGGCTACAAAGCACCAGTGTGAAGAGCTGTCAGTCTCTGTTAGCACTACAGGAATATCACCAACTTTGCAACATGATAATAGAAAAATGGCAAAAAAAATACCTGACTCCAGCAGACCTCTTGCTCTGCACTTGTGGCCTAAAGCCTGGTGCCAGCCAGGCAGTCCTCGATGTGGGGTTGCACCACAGACCCATAGCACTCACACTCTGCTGAGCTGTTCTCACTACTGCTCAACTCTCCCTAGAGAAGATTACTTACATGTACCACAGAGGCTTGATGTTAAACCACGTTTCCAGCTGCTTCTCCCCACCTAGATTTTTAGCTCACGGAGGCACCTCTTTCTCCACTGACAGTGTAGCCCTGGCCACTTACAGGCATGGAGAGAAAGGGGCTTTTCTGTCAGGACTTCTGAGCATAAGTGGTGAGATTTTTCCACATACCATCAGCACTAGTTTGATTTTCTACTATTCCTTGAGCAGTCAAATCAAACAGATACCAGTTTACTTTGAAAATTATCATTTTTGGCAGAGGGTCTGCCTTGCCAACAGCATCGCAGGGAGGTAATGGTGGGCAGGCTTTCCATGCTGAATTGGAGCAGCCTTTCCTGAGCAGTCAGCAACTTTATGCTGACCATTTCCTATAGCCCAGGTTTCCCCGCACGTAGCTTTCCCAGAGTTGGTGCTCTAAAAAACAAGCACATAGTACAACTGTGTAAAGAGCTGAACAGACTAAAGCAATAAACCAAACAGAGGTTTGGTTTAAAAAGCAGAGGGGAAAGAGGAATTCTGCACCTTGCATAGCTGGAAGGCTGAGACCCAGAGACTGGTCTGACATCTCCCAGGGCATGGGCAGCATGAAGGAACAAACCATGTTTTTGAGCTCCAGTCTCACTGCTTGGTTACATGGCTTTGAGTGTCCTCTAATCTCCCCCATCTGAATTTTTCTTTGTAGTTTGCTCCATCTACACAAGCTTGACCCACGAGTGCCAGATGAACTGCTGTATGGGCGCATGGGCTATCTCTATGCAGTGATATTTGTGAACAAGCACTTTGGAGAGGAAAAGATCCCTCAAAGTCACATTCAGCAGGTACCGTGGCTTCTGTTGGTTTGTTAGCTGTCTCTTCCCATGCAGCTCATCTTTGGGCAGGTAAAAATCAATGCTAGATATAGAGAACTGTGGCAACAAGGAAGAAACCACATCATGGTATCCCTGCTGCTCTTCTTCCAAAGGGACAAAGCACTACACCACCCCCACCCCCATATAAATCCATAGGCAGTACTGCATTGGCACACATTTCACTCCCTCACCCACACCCTTCCCTCTGCTTGGGCGGAAAAACAACTCTTGTTCTATGCCATGTCCAAGACAACAGCATTTCCCTCACCTGCATCTGTTCCCATCCACAGGTCTGTGAAGCTGTTGTAGCCTCAGGAGAGAGCTTGGCCAAAAGGAGGAACTTCACAGCAAAGAGCCCACTGATGTATGAGTGGTACCAGGAATACTATGTAGGGGCAGCCCATGGTTTGGCTGGGATTTACTACTATCTCATGCAGGTAAGAGACTCTGGAGGGGAGGGGCCTTTAGCAGCTGTTTCATGTTTCTTTGAACAAGGAGGAGCATTTGAATTGGTTCTTGGTGATATCAAACCGGGCAAGATCCCTTGTCTGATGGATTTACTGCTGGGTTTGATCACACATTCCTACTTCTAAACGTTTTCTCTAAATTTGTGAGATTGAATGTCCCACCTCCGTGGCAATTGGTAGGGAAATGTGGCCTGCATTATACCAAGTTTCACATAATGAAGCCCTGTAGGTCAGCTGGATCTGAGCTTCCCCCTCTTGTGTTAATTGCTTATAAAGTATTCCCATTTGTTGGTATCTGTGGGTTTCCTGCATTTTCGAGGTGGTTACTTGGAGCAATCTCAGATCATTACAGAATGAGAATCTCTGTAAGAAAAGCATGGTGAAAGAGATTGTGTTCGTAGTAGCAAAGTGGGAAATGCCTTTGTTTCCAAATCAGGGCCATCTACATGTTAAAGAAGTGGGACTTTTTACTTTGATAAAGCAGCTGAATTCTATAGTGCCTGAAGTAGGCAGGCAAGACAAGAGGTTGGGAGCCACAGTGCCCCTTTGCTTTGATGCTGTCTTTCTCACGATTTTGCACAACTCACTGGAGCTCTGGGAATCTTCGCTTCCCCGGCTCTGAAATGAGGGTGATAATTCCCCTATGTGGGTCACTTTGTGCATAAATTTACAGTGCTTAAGCTCTTAGGAAAATAACAGCAATAAATAACATTGCTTTTTCAAAGCATTAAGGGCACCTACTGAGCAACACAAATTATTTTAACATAGCAACGTTCATAGAAATAGGGGATATCTTTCATTAAACCCAACTCTCACAGCAGGTGGAAAAAAAGCCACCAGGTTTCAAGTATTTGAGATTTCCTTCAGCAGCCTCAATGTTCAAGCCCATATACAGGATAAGAGGAGTTCCTGTGAATATAACCCTCTTAGGTAACTCAGAGAGGAAGGGGTGGTTGGTGTTTTTTAAGCAGAAGGAGATATGGCAAGAGGAGGATGCAAAGTGATTACTGTCCAGGAGTACAGAACAGCTAGTTGGGAGCAAGGGAGCCAGCGGTGTGCTGTGAGCCCAAATTTGCACCGAGTCCCTGAGCTTGTTCCCAGGCTGATGTTTTAAACAATTTTAAGTGTAAGTCTCCCATAAAATACTGCGTGGGCTTCATGCTTCTCTGCCGTATGAAGTACGAGGAGCCTGGATCAGCCAAGCATGATGCACAAAGTGCCTTGGGGGAAGCAAACAAGGGAAATACGGAGAGGAGAACATTGGATTTTTATCTCTAATGGTTTTATAGTACAAGTATTGATTTTTAATTTTCAAGTTACAACCTGGGAACAGTGTGATCCTTAGATGAGAGCGCTCATTGCAGCCTGCCGTGGGAAGTCAGAACTGCATAATTTCATGTGGGGCAGTGTCACTGGAAGAGGACACTGAAGCCACTCCCTTGCTTCTGTCTGAGGTCAGCGGTGAAGTCACCCCCTTGCAATTACCCAGAAACGTCTGTGAAAATGCAGCATCGCAGCCTGCGAGCTGGGCTGCCCAGCAGCTCAGAGCTGAGATGCTCTAGGTGCTAGGAATCATTCCTGGTATTCATCTTCAATACTGTTTTTACACAGTTTATCTCCTTACTCCAGCTCTGGGTACCTGAAACTATTAGTCATCTTCAGGAAAAGAAGCAGCAAGCACTTTTGCTTAGAGGACCGGGTGACACGCTAGGGGCAGCCTTTGTTTCTGGCGATGCAAGGGTATGACTGGAAATATGTCCCCACCGAAGGGCAGAGCAGCCTGGGGCCAAGTGGGTATTTGTGATGTCTGAAAGCCTGGACCAAAGAAATGACTGGGTTTACAAGGAGCAAGAGGGAACATGGCCATAGTTGCCTTTGTTTCTGCCTTTCAGGCAGATCTTGGGCCTCTTAGGGAGAGACAGAATGGTAATTGTCCTGATTTAACACTTTCTCTCTCTTAGCCTGGCCTTGGAGTGAGCCAAGTAAAACTGCACAACACAGTCAAACCCAGTGTGGACTACGTCTGCCAGCTCAAGTTCCCATCTGGCAATTATCCTCCATGCATCAATGACACCAGAGACCTACTCGTCCACTGGTGCCATGGGGCACCAGGTGTTATCTACACACTTGTCCAGGCCTACAAGGTACCAGAAATCTTGCAAAGACCCTCTGGGGACCCCTAAATGTGGAACTTCATCATGGAGAAGACTCTGTTAAGACCCCCCCCACCTGAGAGTAGGATGGCTTGTTACAATGAAATCACCCCACAGGGACCACTGACTGAAATGGAAATTAGCCTTTAAAAAATTATTTCTGAAAATACCCGTCAGCTGTGTGGGGTGTCCTGTTGCAGGTAACTGATGGTGACAACTAGTTGTGTGTGAAGTAATAGTCATACAGCCCCATTCATCATGTCGAAACATCCTCCTTTAAAGTAGACAGCAAAGTCACAGCATTAAGACTTCAGTAGGAGAGAAACTAATTAATCCAAGCCTCCCCACTCACACAGGGATGCTCTTTGTGTGGAGGAAATTGCCTTGGCAAGAGGGAATATTTCTTGTCTCTGCAGGTCTTTGGGGAACAGCAGTACCTAAATGATGCCCTGCAGTGTGCAGAAGTGATCTGGCAGCATGGGTTACTGAAGAAAGGCTACGGGCTGTGCCACGGGACAGCTGGCAATGCTTACAGCTTCCTAGCACTGTACAACCTCACTCAGAACATGAAATACCTGTACAGGGCCTGCAAGGTAAGAGCTTGCTTAAGGAAGGGAGAGGGGATTATTCGCTTCTGCCTTTTACATCACCACCTTTACCTTTGAAACCTAATTTCTAGTGTGGCAGAGATGCAGCTAGATCTGACGAGCTCCACCAGAATAGTCCTTCAGCAGCACAGTCACTGTCTGACAGCCTCTTCAGAAGGAATATCCTGCAGAAGCCTTTCTCTGCAAGGGATAATGTGAGGATGACAGTGGTATTTCTTTTAAGGTAGTCTTTAACAAAATTTGAACACTTTTTGTTCCTCTTTTCTCAGTTTGCAGAGTGGTGTTTAAGCTACGGTCAACATGGGTGCCGGACTCCAGACACGCCATTCTCTCTCTTTGAAGGTAACCTCCATCTCTATGCTTGTGTTTTGCTCCTGGATCTGAGCCAGTCCAGCACCAAGGAAAACCAAATACACACTCCACTGAAGTCTTTGCAAAACTCAGTCTAGAAGATGGGGAGGAAATTGTGTTCACTGTTTTTACCCTTTCCCAGAAGCAGCCTTCTTGTAGCACAGGCTAATGTCTTAGCTGGAGCATCTTGTCCTCTTGGGCCTCCCATGCAGATTCTGCACACAGGTCTTAAGGAGAATTCTTTAATGGGTACAGGCCAAAGTCTACCTTACGGTAATTTGTAGCCTGGCTTCTCCGACAGTCTCTTTTCTGTGCATTTTTAAGGATTAAAGTCCTTCATGGGCTTTCCAATTCCATTCCAAAGGTGAGTGAGGAACAAATGGGGCTGCTTTTGTAGGCCTTTTTGGCTCCAATGGCACTTTGTAGCTCCTGCTAACGGCTCCCCCAAAATCTGCCATCAGCAGTTACTGCTGAAAGAGCTGGTTCCTCAGCTACCGTAAATCTCCCTAGCTTTGCTGCAGGCCAAGGAACAAGGGCAGTTACATCAGTGAGGACCTGAGGCAGGCTCCAGAGTTTTGCAAAGATACTCAGAGTGTTAAACCTGTGGACAAGTAAAGCAGAAGGGAGGCAACTGGAGGGGGGAAGACCCATCATGTTTTCCCAGGTGCTTTTCAACATTTGATTAACTTCAAAATGCTTTACCCACTGTAGTACCTAAGTTGCTTGGGAAACCTGGGGTCAGACCTTGGAAATTACTTAGGTCCTTCTGAAAATGTTTTCCTTTCTTCTGTCTTCATGACTCATTCACCCCCTGGATAATTGATAAAATGGGTGCCCAACGGGAATCTCTCTGAAGCACATTGTGTTTTCTTACCCTCAGGAATGGCTGGAACAATTTACTTTCTTGCTGACCTGCTGGTGCCAACCAAAGCCAAGTTCCCTGCATTTGAACTCTAAATCTGAGCTTAGCAGTTTCCTGGCTGAATCCTTCCACACTTGGAAAAGCAGTTTGAAGCTGCTTTCTCCTTCTTCCAAACTCATCATTGTTCACCTAACTGAACATAAATCCATCCTCCTGAGGATATTGCTGAGTTCTCTAATATTTCTAGTCATCTCATTGCATTGTTTCAGTTTAAAAGACAGAATGCAAATTTTACTGGTGTCTCTTAAAAATGCAGGGCTGCAGGTGGGAGCAGGGACAAAATGTACAGTATTTTGTTGGCTATAGAGTTTTGCTATTTTCTGTATCCCGTTTCCTGGGAGAATTGAATGTAACTTTGGCCATTTAAGTTTTTTAATTTTTTTGTGCTGACAAATAGTTGCAGGAATTTAGTTGCCTTTGGAAAACAGAAGATGAAAAACCTGAGACTATTGCCCTGCAAGTTGCTTTTAAGTGTTTTCTTTCTGAGCACCCAGGGAGTAGGCAGTTCAGTAGTTGGGCTGCTCTACATGACACAAATGTGACGGACTGTGGAGTGTTTTGTAGATGTTTTTTTAATGTCAGATTGCAAGTGGCACAGCTGGAACTGACATGCCAAAGCTTTGTCCTGAATTTCCACCTGTCTACTTTAAAGGCAAAGGCTACATACAGCTCTTTTGTGCATTTTTTCCAGTGACGGACAAATAATCCGCTAGCTTTTGTGCTTATTTGCCATCCTATGCTAAACCTTGCAAAAGTACATAGATCATCTAATAGAAAACTCCAATCTAAAAGTGAGCTAAAAACATGCTTGCTGGTGTGGTCTCTTTTTAGTTTTGAAAGTCTATTTTGCAGTCTTTATTTAAAATCGTGTATGAATATTATAGGTGTTAGGTGGTGCCAGGCCCACGAGCAGCAGCATGGGAAAAGAAATGTATTCCACTGAGTTGTCAGTGTTTAACCTATTACCTGTATAGATGTTGTTTACATGCTTTGTTTTATAAGCTTTCCTGGATAATTTAAGTCACTTGTTTGCCTTGTTACTGCTTGTTGTAGTTCAGTATGCAACCACACATCTACCCAACTGGAAAAGCCTGCCCTAGGTTAAATAGTGGTTAAAAAGCAGACCAGATACTTGCAAGGGGTAGATGTGCTTTTCCATCCTTAGCTGATGCTACACTAATTTGCAACAATTAGGGACCTGACCCTGTAAACCACTTCTTAGCACTGAGCGCAGTGAAAGTTACTGATGCAGCCGTACTGCTTTGTGCTGTTTGAGGGCAGCTCCTCAGCCTGCACAAGAGTGGACATGGGTTTTGTTCCTTTAAAGGCCCAGTTGCTAAGGGCCTCAAGGCCACCTAAGAGCAGGCAAGCAGCTACAGGGCAGCGCAGGCAGCCTCCAAGCCAGCGCGCTCCTGCACCAGCGATAGTGAAGCAGGAGAACCAAACCTGGCATGCTAACACAGCTAGCTCACATGTGCCTGAATGCAAGGCAGCCTAGCCACAGTGGCATAGGCAGACCCTCAAGAACCTCCTGGATGGGCTGCTCCAGCGAACAGTAGAAGCCATTCCTGGAAGGCTGCCTGTTTCCTCAAAGCCCAGCCTCCTGCTGCCATCATATGTTTCTGGAAGTTCATCAAAAGACAGCCTGAAGCACAGAGAAGCTCATCTGCTTTGGGCTGGGCATCCCTGTCAGAAGCCTCAAGCTCATGTAGATTCAGCAGTGGTCATCGCCTGTCATTCATGGGGCCTAAACGACACAGGGAGGTGACTGGAAAGGAGGAAGCACAGCCTTGAGAGCAAGATTTGGCTATTCAAACAGTGTGGGGGTGGGACCCTGTAGTACACGAGGCCTGCTGTAAGTTACCTCCCAGCTTGGCTGGTGCGACAGCAGTGTAGGGACACTGCTCTGAGCCTGGGTTTCTCCTGAGCACTGCTTCTGTAAAGGAGATGGTTCATGCAGCCTGGTGTCATGGCAGCATCACGTCCCAGGGTGCGTACACTGATCAGGGGATCATCAGGGCCTGGTGTACAACTGCTGAGTAGAGCACTATTTAATAAAAATATTGAAACAAACAAGTTTTGGGTTATTTTTACCCCCTGCTTTGTGACCAGGATTCACGTCTGAAGAGATCAAGATATGCCACAACAGCCACTCCAGAGGCTCATGGGCCTCCCACACACCCTGAGTGTTAAGAGTATTTCACATTTTTCCCCGTCTCAAATCCATCAAGGCCAGTCCTGTGCTTTCCCTCACAGATTTTCTCCCTGTGCTTTTCTCCCAGGACATCATTTTGCAGTGCTGTCTCTGTCCAAGGCTGCATCCTCCCTGCTGTGGCTTCCATTGAGACCACAGTCCTGCAGGTTAGTCTTAATTGCACAAAAATACGCCTCTGTGCAGCGCTGGCCACCAGAAAGAGGATGTAGATCCTCCCAAAAAAGCACCCTCCTGCCCAGTGGAAGGAGGACCAGGCTGCCTCGGGGAGGCTGTGACTGTCCAGCACCAGAGGCTTTAAGACCAGGAATGGTATGGGTAAAGGTGGTCCTGCCCTCCAGCACAAGCATAAATTAGGTTGCTTGAGGTCCTATACAGCCTGGTTTTCTACAATTTCCATTTCTATTAAGGTTTGCGGTAAAGCTCGTCAGGGAAGGGGTCCAGCAATTGGGATGAGAAAGAAGCATAGTACAGAGTTTCTCTGGTTGCCCTTCCTTTCTTATACAGAGGTGTGGTGCTGCTCACTTGCACCCATCTTGATGCCAAACGGAGGGAGTGGGAGCAAGATGAAGCCTGAAAACATACAACTGCTCCTGCTTCAACAAGCTACTTGAGAGGGACTTTATCAGAAGTGTAGACGTTTAACACTTAGTTCTTGGTGACAGTTATGTTTGTCCATGGCAGTGTTCTGTTCTTAAAAAAAAAAATATCAAGTGCCTTATACTCCCAAGAAATAAGTAAAAAAACCACAATTTGAATGCATTGCCATCTGGCTCAGTTTGTGTTCCCCTCCTGTGTATACCAGTGTGATCAGTAAGATGAAAAGTGTCCCAAATATTGTTAACCAAACATCATCTGTAGGTGTGCATCTCCCCCAAGAGCCTGCTGTGGTTTCAGCTCTCAAGAGCTGACAGCAGCCTCAGCTATGAAAGAGGTGACATAAGGACAGTGCAAGGGGACAGATATGTTACTGCTGCCTCTGCCCAACTTATTTCATTTCCCATTCCTGCATATTAACTTTTCAAATGCCCACAAACTGCAATCAGTGCTGATGCTAAGTCTGTGGCTAATGCTATGTTGCCAAACGAATCCCCCTCAGCCCCTGCAGCAGTCAGACACACAGCTCATCTGATAAATCAATTTATGAACTACCACGGCAGTTGTTCAATGCACACTGGTTTCACTTTGAAACCACTTCAGAGTAGGCTGCTGGCTGCCGCGTGGCAGATGCCCTCCTTGTGTTGATAGGGAAAAAGCACAAGAGAAGAGCAACTCAGCCTCCACAACCACAGCTCGGCCTCCTGCCCCCAACAGGGACATTGTTCCCATCTGACAGGCACGGAGCTGGGCCAGGTGGAGAATTAAGGTTGCATGTGCCACATGCAATAGCACAAAAGCAGCTGTGGGAGAAGCAGCACAAAGCTGCTGGCGAAGGGCTTCATTAAATGAGTTATCCAGCCAGACCTCACTTCTCTCCAGCATCTCGTCTGACTTCCATCCCTCTGCACCACTATCTCACCTTTCCCCCTTCCTATCTTTTATTTTGTTCATGGTTTTCCACCACAGTGTAATACCTCGGCCAAATTTGAGTGGGGTTTTCTGACAGTAACAGCCAAGCAAATGTGGCTGGTCCCAGTGAGACCACAAGTCCTGCTCCAGGCCAGCAAGGTTCCAGCACATACAGTTGATTTGTTGCAAGAGGTTTGTTTGTTTTTTTTTTTTTTTTCTTTTTAACACCAGGAAGAACAACACAGGTTCCTCATATCTTCCTGCCCAGCATGGCTGAGACCTTTAGCTAAAATGTCTCCCACATCCCTTTAGCTGCACCCAGGAAAGAAACCTGAACTGAAGGCCAGTACCCAGACCAGGAAATCAAAACCCCAAGAGTTACAACTCACAATGTTATGAAGTGTCCAAAGACAAAATCCAACAGAGTGAGACACAGCAGATCTGCCCAAAATAAGCACCTGAAGAAACATGCTGGAGCCCAGCTAGGCTTGCCCCTGGCAGGGGAGCTGGCTTGGGGATACCCCTTGCTGAAGCATGGGTGGAGGTGGCCTCAGAAAGGGGCTGTGTGCCCCCAGCAGGTGGCAATGCAGCCTGACAGCAGCAGCCACCCTGCTGCTGCCAAACACATGCCTGCACCCTCAGCTGCTAAATCATACCTCAAGAGAGCTGGGATTCAGCTCTTGGGTAGCCCTAGGAAAGTCACTCCAACAAAAAAGCCCACATTGTTGAGGTTGTATTTGTATACTGCGTGGTATGACAGAGATAAGAGAAATGTGGAAGCTCTTCAGAAGTGCATGGCCTCTAAGTGAGTTATATACACACTCAAAAAAACCCACAACAAAAGCACATCTTTCCCAATCCTGCCTGAAGCCACCCAAGCTTCTCCACAAGCCCCCACAGAGGAGGGCAACTCCTCATGCTCCACAGCCACACGGACAGGTTTTCAAGGAAACGCTCCACACATTGGGTGAAAATGCTCCATGCTTCCCCACGTCAGTTTTACAGATGTTGCACAAGTTCTGCCACCAACTGCCCCCAACTCCCAGGAACTAGAGAGCCAACAACCCCCATCACCACAGGCTGTCCTTGGCTCTATGAAGTCTCCTGCACTGAACACGCCTCCCCTAGAACCCCATAGGGTTTGCAGACATCCCAAAAGGGCAAGAGCATCAAGAAAACCCAGCTAGGCACATGTGTAAGGGTGCCAAGGCTCACCACTGAGATATTTTGATGTCAAGGGAAAAACCAAGCCTAGGTAGGGCTGAAATGGCTCCTGCAGATGGGCTTGACATGCTGCCTCTGTTGGGACATGGCCTGAAGCCAACAGGGCCAGAGCAGCCTTGGGTCTCTCTGACCCTGCTGATGGGCAGTCTTGGGAGTTTTCAGGCAACTCCTTGTTTCAGCCAAGCGTGGGGACAGAGGAGCACAAGGCAGGGAACTGGGTCCCATGGAGTGGGGGGTTTCAGGCCAGTGGGTTTTTTCAGGTTTTATGGGGGATCCCTGTGCACAGTGGGTGTGCAATGTTAGCATCCAAGCTCACTCTCAACACAGCAGGAAGCAGATAACTAAGCTCAGACCAACAGACTCAAAACCCAAAATTCAGTGTCACAGCTGGTTTGGATGGATACTGCAGCATCTTTATAGCTGGGCCTTTCAACTTACCCAGCACAGCTCATTAACCTTGGCAAAAGGGGTAAGCATGGATTTCCACATTATAGCTGAAACTGAGAGGGTTGCTTCATTGACTGTTTTCCCTGAATCAATCAACACAGCTTATACCTTCTGCTTGCCTTTTTAGTGTTGTTTTTCCTCCTTACCTTCGCTTTTCTTGGTGGCAGTAATTTTCTGGGAAAATCGTTTTTGTGGGCCAGATCTGGAGTTGCATAAAGCCCATGGAGTTAAGCTGATTTAGAGCAGTTTAGGACCCAGCCCTTCTGCAACAGCTGAGCGGAGGAGTCAGGAGGTGTTTAACTTTGAACAGTTGATCAAATTTCAGGCCTAGCTAATAAACCTGTTTGTGTCTGACCTTAACAGCAAGTCTTGGAATATTAATTAAAGGATCCCAACAAGATCTGACAGGTAGTTTTTTGTTGGTTTTTTTTTTTTGGTTGGGGTTTGTTTGTTTTGTTTTTCTTTTGGAAAGAACAAGCAAACTCTTCCATCATTCAGGATGTCCCTCATCGAACATCCCCTTACCATGAGCTAGAAACAGCCCTCTCCCTTCAACACAAACATATTTACATCCCTCCTGCACCCCCTGTCTTTGCCAAAGATTACAGAATATCACTTCATACCAACTGGGCTTCAGAGTGCTCCTTCCCAGCTCTGGAGTGAGGATCAAGGATGCTGCTACTGGAAAAGTGACATTGCTTGGCTCGGGTGATGCTTTGCAAGCCCAGAGAGGAGATGAGGGGCTCGCTGCGCCAATGGCTGTGCTGGCACTACTGTGAACATGGCATTTGGTGCCTGGGGATGAGCATTGCCCACCATCCTGGTACCACCCCATTGGCACAACTGACCTTTGAAAACAGAGGATGAGCATGAAGATCTCTGCCTGCCTGGGCAGGTGCAATGCATGGCTGCTCCAAGACCCAAAGAGGACTGTGACATCTATGCATCCTGCAGAATTTTTGCTGTTTCAGAATCAAAACCACTCCCTCAAAAGCTGTTGGGGAAAAGCAAAACAAAACAGCTCTCAATACAGCTGCTGATTCGAGACAGAGCCTGCTATTGTTTCACTCACAAAGCTTTGTATTCCCAAGTGTTGCTCAAGCCAGCTTTCACCCTCAGCACGGTGGTCCCTGCTGTTTCCTCCTGCAGCAGAGCTGCCTGAAGACACTTCTGTTTTACCTCTCTCTCCACCTCACTCTCACCCACTCGTTTCTGTCCCCATGCTGCCCTTTTTGTGGAAGAAGGATGGTGGCTTTTACTCTGGATCTTTTCACAAATCCAGTTTACAGCATCACAGCAAGGGGAAGGCAAAATGCAACGTGAGAGGAAGGCAAAACCAGCTTAGCACAAGGAAACCTGCGCCCTCCCTGCTGCTCATGCAGAGGAAGCATTTGAGCATAGCCCAAGACAACCCAAGAACAACCTCATCCCCAATATTTGGGCAATCTAGATACTAAGAGTTGCCAGCAGAAAGGGAAGAAGATTAAGTTCTTTTTCATGTAGCCCTCAACTCCAGAGGCACAAGAGCCATTTGTTTTTGCCACCCTCTGTGCTGCATGGGACACCTTGCAGCCACCCTTCACCCTCAGATGTTGTGCATCACCTCCATTTCCCCCAGAGGGTGAAAGATGCCAAATTTGGCCAAAAAGTACAATAGATCCTGTAATGAATGGCCACCCTTGAAGCCTGTGGATGACAGCACACTGCTCTGCTTCCTCTGCAGCAAGGAAGGCAGCCAGCAATGGAGAAGGCACAGAGGCAGCACTAAAAACAACTTGAAAGCCTTAAGTAGTGAAAAATGAGCGCGGCTGTGGGGAGCCATTTAACTCCATCTCCTCATGGCTGGGGAATTTCTCGCTGGCAGGACACGTGTCAGGCAGCCCTTGCAAAAAGCTCATTTTGCGGCTGTTGCAGTTTGCTGCAGCATTTGCAGTGATCTCAGGCAGTAATCGAATACACTGGTAGTACTTTGCCATCCATAAATCCCATTGGAGCCGGGCCCATAAATAGTTACACTGTAGTATGCAGCTGCATACAGGGCAGGAGCAAATGTTCCACATAACGGCTGTTGGCTCTAATCAGATTGAGAAGTCGATCATATTTCCACCATTTGGCCAAGTTTTATTATAGCTACCCCCCCTTAAGGATACCCCTCACTGGTGAAGGGGAGACTGCAGTAGTGGCAAATAGCTTCCTTGCAGGGGAGACCCAAAGCACACCTTAGTTGCAGGACTTTTCCCTATTCCCAGAAGCTTTTTGGAGCTGTTTTGTAGCACTTTGCTCTGTCACTGAGGTGCTCCTCCTCCACACTGACGCTGCCAGTAGTGGGATAGGAAGGGATCTCAGATTTGTACAAGTGGCTGAAAAAATAAGAGAGAGAGACCTCAGAAGACAAAGTCTTAGAGACTGCAAGAGGGTCACCATAAAACACAAACTTTGGATGAGAGCGTATCCTACATCCAGGGATACCCTTGTTAGGAATTCATAGCTCATTTATCACCATGGGAAAGAGGACAAACCTCACCTGGGTGGCAGCTATAGTGGATCACAGTTAGATGAAAGCCACACCAAGATACAGCACAGCAGTTCCCAGAATAGGGCTCGCCACCCCACTGGACTGCAGTGCTTAGTATTTACAAGCCTGACAAATTCATCCACAAGAAGCTGGGCTCTGGACCAGAAGTGGGAAGTTGCCAGTAGAAGCGTTTGGGAACCCCTGGTGGTTCATCACCACAGAGGATAAACTCCAAGGTGTTTATACCACCCACAGCTGGGAAATATCCCATTCCAGCAGGGCTGACCCCATGCTTTACAAGCATACAGAGAAGACAAAGCTTGATGCAGGGATCCCAAATGAGTACAAATGTGTCTGGGTTTTGGGAGTGCACACACCCTTTTTAAAACAGGGCAATCATCTTCCATTATCTTTCCCCCTCTCTTTTGTTATCTTCACAATACCAATAGTTCCAATTCCCTGGTTTTCATCAGCAATAATCTCATTCATTCACTCCAATAACCACTTAACCTTCCACTGAACAGTCTATGCATTCAAGTGTTGAATTACTGCCTTGTAAAACCAAGGAGCAATGATATTAGCACTTACTTCCCATACCCCTGATTTGTGACAGGCAATATTAGCAAGGGGGAAATAAAGAGACATGCTCTGTAACAAGAGAAAAATGGCCCAACATCCTTTCATTGCTTTTCTCACTTTAAGATTTAAATAGGATGTGTGCTTTATAATAAGAGGGCCTGATTTGGGACTCTTCCCAGCTGCAATTTTCACAAAACCTATAGGAAGGTGATCACCTTCCTACACTTCTGTCCTTCTTTCTAATTTCACTGATATAGTCCAAAAGAGTCAGAAATATCACTGGGAGAATACAGAAATATGGACAAACAAGGCAAATCCTTAAGCCTCACCTTCTTAGGAAACCAGGCCAAGAAGAGTGAATCATATTACTCAGTGTATGGAAGTTGCAGTCAAACTATTCAGTTAGCAAATGGATTAGATATACCTGAACAAAAGTCTTTAATGATCCACGTGCAGCTTGGATCTTCCTCAGATAAAATGAGGGATAAATTCACCAATGAATTCCACCATTTGTAAAAATAAAACCCCACTGCATTACTAGCCTCAACACATTTTCTACTGTAAAGGTTCATGCCGTGCCCATGCAGACAGAGATGAGCCCTTTAATAATTTCAGATGATGGAAGTTTCACATGCCATCCTACCACCACCTCTGATCTGAGTGGGAGACTCGGCATCTACACCAGACAGATCAGTTTTCAGGTGTGCTCCAACAACTGTCTCCTCTGCCTCATCAGCTCAGGACAGTGCCTCCACACCACTTTTGAAGGCAGCTTTGGGAGCTCCACTAGGAGCTGGGAGAAAGCCTCCATCCACTTGGGACCATCAAAGGATTGGACTCAAGCCTGTCAAGGCTCTACGAGACGACCTGACAATTCTCTGAACATCATCATTTCATCAAAAGGAAAGAAACTTAGAGAACAGAGGCTGGAGGCAATGTTTGAAAGCTGCTCAGGCAAGACAGCTCATTCCAGTGGACGTGCCTTGCCTTGGACTGGGACTCAGCAGACAAATCTCCTTCCTCTGTCTGCAACTGCCAAGCTGGGGCTCCTCCAACAAGTCATTTGGCTGCTCTCTGCTTTGGTTTTCTCCCATTTCTTTCACTCATTTTCCAGCATCTCTGAGGCACAGTTTCTCATTATTTCTTGATGTGGCACATCGCATAGGGACCCCAGTTAGAGCCTGAAATCTGAAGATGCTTCTTTTGCGTTTGCCATACTGCAAATAGTAACATTTTTACAGCACTTTCAAAATGCTTAAAAGGTGCTAAGGAAGAAATCAGTACCTAAAAAACCAAATGTACAAATATAGAACCAAAAGCAATGCAAAATTAATACTATGTCTCCAACATTATGCCTTCCAAGTCTTGTGAGAGAATATCTAGGGGAAAAAAGTCATTACAGAAGTGCTTCATTTCCCAGATGAAGGAACATCTGAATCATTTCTCCTCTGATTAACCCGTTATCATCATGCTCTGCCACTGATTATTCCCTGTACTTCACAGCCAGGAGGTACTACCATGGCAATGAGATGAGCCTTGGCTGAATTTGTAGCTGTCAGGAAGAAGGCAGCATCCCACATCTCACAGATAGCTGCCAGCCCTTTTGCTATTGCAAAACTCCCCTCTCCCTGCCTCTGGCCAGGCCTGCCAGCTCAGTTAGAGGGGGGGAAGCTGGGCAGACAACCCCGCTGCTCCCAGCCAGCATTGCCCAGCCCTGGAAGCTTGCAGGAGACATGCTCTGTGAAGGTAGGTCACAGGGAACTAGACCGGGGTGGAGTATTATTTGTTACGATGTGGATCACAACCCTGTCCTTTGCCCACATGCGAGCCCACCCCGTATGAACCCTGAGGAGTACACAGCCCACCAGCAAGGAAACTGTCACTAGCTCTTTAAAAGGACCATGAAAGGTTGAGGTGCTTTGCTTAACTGCTGCAAAGGTCATTTGCCTGCGTGGAAGCTGAGTTATAATGAAGTGTGCCACATTTGCTCGTCAAGACTGTCGGAGAACTATTAAAAACAGCAGGGATCTCTTGGCCATCTATTCTACAGCAGGCCAGGCACCCCAAGAGCCCCACTAGCTGTTGGGCACATTTTCTTCAGCTCCAGCTAAATCACTGGACATAGCCTTTAGATATGACACAGGGCTGGGAGCCTTGCATGGGCACAAATTTAGGGCTTGGAGAAGAGACAAAGAAAAATCCAACTGGCAGTTTGCAATGGCCATGGGAAGGTGAAAAGCTCCATCCTTCAGGAACAAATGCATTAGAAAAAAAAAGCATGCTAGGAGTCTCTTCTGACCTGAAATAGGCAGCTGGAAAAACACACTAAATTGTGATCTTAAGTCAACTGGAAGTAATAAAATTCCCCATATCTTTGCTTTCCAGAGGGGTTGAGTGCTTTCTGTTTGTCTCATGACAGCACTGGGATGGGAATTCAGGCCCCATGATGTGGCCACTGCGCAGGCTTGTCCTGCCCCCAGAGCTCAGAAAGGAAAGGTATGCCAGACTCCTGTTAAACTGTTCACATGAATTCAGCATCCAAGCATTTGCAGGTGATTCCACTTCAGTGTGCTGGGTACCAAACTCCTGTTTGTACATATTTTCCTAGCTCTCCCTATGCCTTGAACCCACTTACCAGACTGCCAGGCTTTAGTTACGTCTTTGCTTTTATCCTCCTCATACCACTGTTTCCCATTAGGTTCTTTTTCTCCTTAATTTGAACCCTAATCATGCAACATACAACGTACAGCGTACTACACATTCTTGTGGCCCCAGAGACATCATCAGAAGCAGACTTAGCTATCGCTTGCTCTTTAAAAACCCATCTGTAGTAAAGGATTTTCAAAGCGAAGTGAGTTGAGACACCTTGATTTGGTGAATGTTCAGCTTAAAAAAAAAATCCATGAAAGGAGGCTGCAGGGGGTGGGTGTGGGTTTTTTGTTGTTGTTTGTTTTGTTTGTTTTAAAAGGAGAGTGTTCATCACTGTCTGAAAACCCCAAATTGGTCTCTGAAAATCACTTGTGACTACTAAAATCCTTGGCCAATAAATAACAATTACCATCCTCATTACTGAGCAAAGGATGACAGGGAAAGCGGGTCTGCATCAGAGCACACAGAGGGGAAGAGCAACCCTCAGCCGCTGAAGCTGCCAACAACACTGTTCCTCCTGGCAGATGTCATCTTATCCCAAGAGCTGCCACTGCCACTTTCTGCTGGACTGTTTTCTTCAGCTGTCTAATCCTGAGCTGCAGCAAACACACGGCTCCTCTACTCCCAGCGAGCAGACAGACCACAAGAGCAAGTATTCACAACCGTGCTGTGGCTTTGGGTTTCTCCTTCCCTTTGAAGGGACAGGACTGTGGAACAAAACACACTTGTCAAGTTAATTAGGAATTGGGGAATGTCAGTTTTGAACTCTACTGTGAAGAAAGATCTGCTAAATTAGATGTGCTGGCAGCGGGGGCAAGGTGCTTTTCAGCATTCACCACCCTCAGGTAGAGAAGCAAATGTGCTACCCAGGATTAGCAGCTTGCTTGTATTAAATGTTAAAGCCCACAGCAGACCGAGAGACTTGATTACGGTTCTTCTTTAAATACTGTTAAAATTATAAAAACGCTATACAAAATCCTTATGGAAATTGAACCTTTCAGAAGGGAAGATAAAGACTTTGCCTCCATAATGGCAACAAAAGGGAACTGCAAGAAGTAAAAAAAGTGTTACAAAGAGAAGATGGAAGAGACTGCATCCATACTGGAAGCTTCCTTGGGGACACCTCTACAGTGATGCTCTAAAGGAGCATAAGACCCATCTAATTTTAAAAAAAAGAGACTGAGACTCTCAATTGTTTTCAGATCATAAAAAGCACAAATGGGAGACAGATACTCCCAACTCCAAAAGCAGCAGGCACAAAAATGACATTCCAGCCTCAAACCTCACAGGCTGGTAACTATGGCATTTTTAACTGTACAGCAACCCCCCTCTCCAAGCTATCCTATAAAAGCTGTGCTAAACTGACATTCAACTCAGGAAGAGGGAGAAGGGAGGCACTGGGAGGAAGTTGCTAACATTACACCACTTCCCACTCCTTGGGAGACGCGTCCAACAAGGTGAAGGTTCCACCCATAGCCACAGACAGATTTCCAAATGTCTTGATTCTCAGATCCCTCAATTATCTCAATATGATTTTCTCATCATAAACTTGTACACTCATTGCAGGGAACACCGTCAAAAGGAGGAGATCGTATCTTTTTATATAGTTGCTATAAAAATGCAAAGTCCCCAAAAGGTTATAATTTAATTCTAAGCAATTTCCTTTGCCCCTGCCAATTCATTTAAGCACAATAAGAGAAGAATTAATAAAACATTTTCATTAATCATTATCTGTATGTAACATTCACAAGGACAAATCAACACACACATACAGAATGATTTCACAACAGTTTCTGAAGGAAAAGCACTGGCTTATGTTCACTGCAGCACATACAGTTTCATGTTATTGCTACTTAAAAGTATTCAGACATTCAGCTAAGTTGTTTACTTTAGACATCTACCAGGAAACAAAGCCAACTCCATGTGCCCCACAGGGAATCAGCCACAAAACACATCACACACAGAGGAGGCAAAATGAAACATCCACCAGTACCCGCCAGGCAGAAATGCTCCACAGCAAGACACCTGGAGACAACATGGCTATGCGGATCCCACGTCCGTAGCACGATGCCTGCCAGGGATCGTCCTATTATACTCCTGAGGAGGCTAACATTATGACAAGGCGTTTGAGATCGCAAAGGTGGAGGAAGCTCCTTTGTGATGAAACCAACTTTATTTCATTTTATCACATCAGTTGCAAAACAGTACTGGAGTTCTGCTCTCTTGGGACAGTATGGGTGTGACAGACTATTGCTGAAATAGTAGGTGAATACCAGAAACTAGTGTTTCATTTCTACATGAGAGATGAAAAGCATGTCTGAATTTTGTAAAAAACACTAAATACCTTCATGGATAATGCTGTTGTATGAGTATGGAAAAAAATCACTACAAAATACACACTTGAATTTCTAAATCACTTCTCATTTTGTGGAAATATCTTATATTCTTTGCAAAAGTCTTCACCAAATCTATTTACTTTACAAAAGTTTTTCAAAACATTTGATTAAAACTAATGATGAACTTGCTATTGCAAAAGTTCTCTGCCAGCATTACATTCTGAGAGACAAACCAGGCAGGAAACAAAAATACTACATGGTCTACTTGTTAATCAAGACTGTCCAGATTTTAAGTTGTGAATAGTTACATTTACCCATCTTTGACAAATCCAGAAACTAAAATTAATTTGCCAAAATGAATGGGTAGAAAATTTCTAATGTGACCCTTGCCAAACAAAAAGGGTGGCACAACTAATTGAAAGAAGTCATGAGGCTGGAGTTTGTGTCAGGCAACTCTTGCATGGCAGCATCACCTTTCTGGATCTGATCTCCCACCTGTTTCAGAGCCCCCAAAACTACAGAAGTGAAGACTTCTTCCACTGTACTTATCACTGTCATTTAAACTGTCCTCGCTACAAATATTTACCCAAATCAGCTTTGGCACTTAGGGTCCAGCTGCGCTTGCTGTTCCCACTTCTATGATCCAATATTTCTTAAGGAGAAAGGTAGAAATAACCTTATAAGCAAAAAGGGTTAAAAGTCACACCTGCACATACACACGCAGCAGCCTGCAGCCAACTGTTGCAGTTCTATTGGCTTAACAGAGTTGGTCAGGAGAGATGAGTTTGGGACAAAAATATTTAATAAAAATAACTGAACTACCTTTGAGGGTAACAGTCTTCATAAAGTATGTCATCAGCCTCTTGCTGGCAGCTCTGAAGTCATCTCATGTTGCAAAGCAACTGACTTTGACAGAAGTTTAACAAGCAGGAGAAAAGCCCTCAGGCCTGGCTATTCAAGCAGAAGTGGCTGAAGTTGAAACCTTGCTAGTATCGTACTCTGTAGGTGGACCTCCAAAGCCCTGATTACATGCACCTTATATGAAATAGCAGCTTTAAATGTAATAGTTAGAAGAGCTGTAGGTGGAGGCAGAGGCAGCTTGCACTGGCTGCCAAACACCAGGCACACAAAGCTTTCATAAGGTGTTCAAGGTGCTCAGTCACTCCCTACAGGCAGAGAGTCCCCCTCAGGGGGTCCCCTTCAGCCCTTGTGCCCCAACATCCCGCCCAACCCCACAGAGTTTCCAGGTCCTGGATCCAGCAGCACTTTCTGTGAGAGTCACTGTATATCTCCTGCTAACAACCTCTGATCTCATAGGTCACACGAGAAGCAAAATGACATTCTTGAGCATCACCATGTCATTTGCCTCCCTACAGCTAAATAAGGGGCACAGAAGCAGTGAGCTATTTAAAGAAAGCCAGCATAGCTCCTTGACAGATCCTGGGGGACAGCCATTACATGCATATGCATCACTGCTCCCCAAAAACAGGCTTGCACCCATGAGCAGCTTCAATGGGAGAATTTCACAGTGCTCCACCAAGGTTTGTTTTCACTCGCAGAGGTGTTACGAGCACAAAATAAAAGGCCAAGCTCCATCACAGCTAGTTTTAAACAGCTTGGCCAGATTTATCCAGTGTATCGCTGGCAGTGGCAAGACCTTCCTGCCTCCTGTGAGAAGCACCTGGTAGCTCACTGTATGCTCTGGCCCATTAGACTGCAGCATAAGTGGTGGCCAAGTCTCCCTTCTCCCACTGAAAGTATTAAGGGACCCACATCATCTTCTCATGACGTTTCTAAAAGAAGGCTCTTCTACCCCTGACTGGCTAAAGGAGTGTGAGGAAACTCTGCTTGGCCCTGCCTGCAGCCTCCTTTGCCTGCTGGTTGGAGGACACCTCTCCAGCCACGGGCCACGCACTGGGAATGAAAATCCTGCTGGGGTAAGAGGACACAGTGCCATCAGAAAGCACCTGTTAATGCTATGGAAGAACGCAAGTCCATAGACAACATCAAGCTGAGCACCATGATGGCTGGGAGGCTGGAACAAAGGTGTAGTGTTGACTATAGAGGGGTGCTACAGCTTGGGGTGCCACGGGGAACACCCTGCCACCAGATACAATAGCCTCAAACCCCCAAACCTCCAAAGCAAAATGTCAGCTCTATCTTTCCATGTCAATTCTTTACATACAGCAACTATTACAGGTAGCAATAAACACATTAAGAAGGTACACAGTATGCTCAGAAACACTGTCATAATGATTCATGAGAAAGGAGGAGCTCATCACATGCTTTACACTCATTTGTGTCCACTCAGATAACCATGGCACAGATTATATTCAAGATATTTGTGTGGATCTCATCAGGGCTTAATAAGCCTTGACAATGCTACTTAGACTCTTTAAACAGTTTCCCGAGATATGTACAATGCAATTGATCATATGATAGTGTAGTTATAGCCCTCTCCCCTAAAGAATATCATCTTCATGGATATGATTCAAAATGCATAAGTATTATCCGAAATCTACACAAGTTCCACAAATCCAAAGCATTTACTGCTAGACATGGAAATAGCTGAAAAATTTTAGTTCCTACAGCTTCGTTCTTGCTGGGCTGTCTCAAGGTTTGCATATGACTGAGCTACACTTAAATTCTAACACAACAGCAAGACTCATGCATGCAATCAAAAAACAGGGTGTTCTGTTGTATCCAACATGTTTTGGAGTGTCTAGGCATTTAGCAATATTTAAGCAAATGCAGACTGCATGCTTGACAGAGACAGGATTTCGGTGACAAGGACAGAAAATATATGATCACAGAGGGTGATGCTCACATTTCCAAGCTTTGGGTCTTGAAGGCTATCCATACCTCCCATCATCAAGAAATAGTCTTACTGATGGCCAAAGAGAAAAAGAGGTCTAGATTGTGACAGCACCAGATTTCCTAAAAACAGATACAATCTTTGAGTTTTGAGATATTTCAAGCCTGGACCATTCTTAACAAAAATCAGCAAAACTTAACCCACATCATGTCAAGCCTGGTGATTTATCCCACCAGCCAGTTTGGCCTTTAGATCCTGGGCTGACTCAAGACCTTCTGGAACACATTATGTCAAAAACGAGAGGGAGGAAAAAAGTGAAAGAAAAGAGGTTAATGTCCCATATGCCACATTGAAACTTCCCAGGCAATGCAGATATGTGGGTAGTCTATGACATATACTTAACTATCCTTTAATGCCCTTTCCATGTCTGAAGTCACTCCATCTCCTAGTAGATTAAAATGGGACCTGAAAAAGACACAGTTCACTTTAAATGGGCAGTAATTTAACTCCTCTGCTGCACACTCCACATCAAAGAGAGGAAGGGAGAGGCAGTGGATCTCTGCAGCTCACACCCAGGCTGAGGGGCCCTGAAGCCACAGGAATCCCAACTGCTCAAAGCAGCACAAAGGGAAATTTTAACCTATGTGGTGTGAGGTAGTGAAAGTGAGCGTGCTGAGATTAGCATCTTACACAGTGCCTAGCATTTACATTTAAAACTACATAGTACCCCCCGGGCCCATCAGCTAGTGCTTTCCTTAGTAGAGAGTCCTGCCTGGTGGGATTTGATACACACATTCTGCCTTAACTGCAGCCCTTGCCAAAGCAGCTGGGCAACAGGAGCCAGGTGCAGCCCTGCTCATGCGTATTTTGGTTACATTTAGCCAGGCACTTGCATTTCAGAACTTGGTTGCTCAGTGATCTATAAACCGATGCTTGTGCAGAGGAAACCGAGGCACCAAAAAAAATGATCAAAAAAGCTTTACAGGAGAGCGGAAAGCAAACTGCAAAGAGCACTTGGGTGACGCTGTTTCTTCCTCAGGGGAAGACAACACTGGGAAGGTGAGCAGCCTGAACTGAAGACAGCCCCTAAGTCATCCAGTAAGAGCTGAGAAGCAGGCACACCTTCAGGAAGCTGCTCCCCACCTTGTTGGCCCTCCTGAGGCGAGGCAGACGGGTGACAGAGATGCTCACAGGCTCTCCAAGGAATGCCTTGTATGTCTTGCTGCCAGTTGCTGGGGGACACTGACATCGTCTGGGACAGAATTAGAAAACCTTGAGCAGGAGGGCAATGCGACAGAAGTGCTAAGTCAGCCGTAGGCTATATGCGGCGCACCAGTTGGTGCCTTCTTTCCCCTTCTTCAGATACTTATTCCTTTGCCTGCTCGTTCAGCATGGCTTGACTTCAGCCTACACTGGCTGCATTCAGGCTACCAAGGGGCAAATCCTCCCTCCAAAACACACCCATTGCCTCCCTCGAGCTGACAGAGTCCTTCATTTGTGCACGGAATCCAACCTTTGTGCCATTATATAATGCTGTCTCCAGCGTTCATCCATTAATGTTCTATTTCCCACCACCTGCAAATCCTGTGGTGCCAGCTCTGACTGTCTGCAGGTCACATTCCTGCGCAGTCACCTCCAGGTCTCCTCCCATGCTGTACTGTGCTCCCAGACTGCCTTCCTGAGGACAGGGCACCCTCGTTGGACCAAGACCCCTGAAACACGCTGACCTGGCCATTTATCAGGCTTGACTCTCTTCTGCACAAGTTTCCACCACTTAGAGTGTCCTGCAGCTGCTAGCATCTTGGATAGCAAATGGTTTTGCTTTTCTGTGCCTTGCACATTGTGAGCACTGACAAAGCCAAATCATGAGTAGATTAATTAGGCACCCTGTTGCACACAGTCAGCATTACAGCCTGAAGCTGAGATCTTGAGAGAGTTTGCTGGCAGCAGATCCCTGGCTTGTTACTTTAAGCCTGTGGTGAAATGTGCAAGAATCAAACCAGACAAGCAGTCCAGCCAAGACAGTAATGTCTCTCTTATGGCCAAACCCACAAGTTTAAGAGAGAGCACAAGGATCTCTGTAGCATCCTGATGTGGAAAAATGCACCCAGTCTCTGTCAGTTCAAGAACTGCTTAAGGACAGTGAAATGGATTATATATTCCTTCCAAATTTGTTATGAATTATAGTAACTCTGATATTCTTGATAACTGCCTAAACACCCAGTTCCTTTCTGCATCTTAAGTTCTTGGCCTCAACTAGTCCCCTGGTAACAAGTTTCACAATCTAACTGATGTTGGAAAAAACATCATTGTCACATATTAATTTTGAATTTCACTGAACCTCCCTTGTTTGTGTTCAAAAGGCTTCTCTGTGAACTTCCCTGTACTTCTTGTAACTTTGGATAACGGTATCACTTCCCACTTATGGGCTGTCATTGTACCAGGGCACAGCTCCAAACCATTGCAATCTTTCCCAAAGCTCGTTGATTGCCAAATGGTACACATATACTTGCAATTTTTCCTGCTGACATTGCAGCCACCCAACCTTCAGAAGAGGAACACAGCAAATATTTAAACAGCAACAGGTGTCAGATAGCAGTTGATCACAGGAATGAGACATGTCAGACGGCTAAAATGATAGAAGATAAGTGTGCATGGGACAGGAGAAATGCTCCAAGAAGAGATTGGAACAGGGTGACTGTCCTTAGGTATTTCTAAACACTGTCTATATTCTCAGTGTTACACACCTTGCCTGAAAGCAAACTCCCACCAGTGCCTTCCGAGTGACCAACAAACTTCCCCTAGTGCTTGACCTGGCATCCTGTGACGAACTTGCCAACAATTTCACAAAACAAAGCAAGGAAACCACATTTGAAGCAGGCACTCAGAGATGCACTAAACTCGCAGTGGCCCTTTTGGCCATAGAGTAGTAGCACATAAATTAGCATGATCTTGCCTAAATAGGATCTCTTCCTCTGTGGCCTCCTAAACCAGGCTGCTCTGGCTATCTTGAGCAGAGTAAAGCACCCAGAAGAAAACCACTGGCCTAAGCTCTTCTGAGAAAACTTACCCTGGAAGAAGCATGCTTTACTTTCTGACCCCTGCACAACACTGCAGATAAACTGCAACTAGTAGAAATGTCTCTTGGATGGTCATTATAGCATGTGTGGCTTGGTGGACATACTAAAAGCATAAAAGGAAAATAAAGTTCCTATGTGGATAATGAAAAACCAAGTAACTTGGTTTTAAGTTACTGGCAAAATGGGAAGTTAATTGCATTTTCAGGCAGTTTAGACAGCAAAAGGCAAAAGTCTCAAAGGGAGTTCATTGTGAAATAGAGCAGAAGCAGCAGCACTCACCCTTTCATCCAATAGCTCCGTGGCTTGCACACTCCCCTGAAATATGGGAGATCTCGTCTCCTACTTCACTGCATGGATTTAAACCATCGCCTCCCTCCTCCTGGAGAAGGAGGGCCTGACTCCCTGGGCTATAGGAAACCCCAAGACAGAGCCATCTTGTTAAAACTGGACTAGAAAGGCAGAGACTTCAGAGTAATTGCACAGGGAGCACAGGCCAGCACAGGAACTCCCACTTCCATTCTGGTGCTGCAATCAATGCCACTTCTATGTGACTTTAGTCTGAAAAAAGGAACATATTCCACTTCTGAAGTGTCAGAATGAATCACGTCAATGCTCCGGATGGAAAACACACTTCCCTTATATTGATTCAACTAAATGCAGCCCAAACACATAGAAGTTTTGTGTTGGCCGGAACCGCATCCTCATCGATTAAACTGTCTGTGAAAACCAGGCAAGCCCCAAGCAACCTGACCCCTGTTTCAGTGAGCAGCAGGACTAACAGGGCATGGTTTCCAACCAACAGCTTTCTCACTGCTCGGTTTTCTGGGGCCTTGTGAAATCTGAAGCTCTGTCACTGCTCATTATGCTTCCCCTCAACATGGATTCTCCTGCAGGAGAGAAGCATTCATGCACTCCCCAGGAGCTGTGCACCCAACGACACAGATGCCAGCGACAATTTGCATCCCCAGCTGCTGCCGCTTTCCCTTAGAAGCAGGTCTTGGCAAGTCCCAGCAAGCACGAGGGAGAGGCTGGGGGTTTGCTCTAGTATTCCTGCTTGCATGAAGCTGCTGCTTACAGCAGAAGAGGAGCCTTCCTGCTGCAGCCCCTGGAACCAGCTCTGCAGCCAAGGGTAAGATGGTACAACACCACCAGAGACGTGCGAACAGCAGCTCCCATGCAAGAGCACAGGGACACATCTCCTCTGCATCACCTGGGATGACTTTGCTCCCTAGGGACAGACCCGACGCACTCCCAGAGATGTCTTGGGACACATCCAAGCTCGCCAGGCAGATAAACCCATGGTGTCCTGTCCCAAGCCCAGAAAACTGACTGGATCCAAATCCTTAACCCAGCAATTGAAATAAGGACCTGCCATCCTCCTCCTCCTCTGCACCTGTTTATCTTCTCACCTGATCAATATACAATTATTTTGTGGCAGCTCCTCACAAAACCTCCTTTTCTGGCAGCATGAAGCATGTCCAGGCGCATCTGCACTCTTAGACAGGCCACACTGTGCAGAGCCAGCACTAAGTTCATGCTTCATTTTTGAGAGCCTGTCTTCCTTTTAAAATATATTTGATGGTGGCTTTCAAGTTTATTTCATTGCAAACCTCAGATGACTGTAGAAATGATTAGATCATCACTGGTTCTTTCTTGCAATTGCTTAAAGTTCTCATAGGTGTAGAGATGCACAAAAATTATTTTAGACTATTTCCACCCAAGTTATACCTCCAGGATCCATTTCCACTGGTGCATTTTGCTGAAGTTTGGTTTGCACAACATAAAACATCAGTATCACTGGAGACACCCTCATCAGACTCCTTGATGATGACAGCCCACAGGCTCCTGCTAACCTGCAGTAGTGCAGGAGAGGCCATGCCATTGCCTTCCCAGGCAGACCAGCAGAGCAGGGATCCTTCCATCAAGCACCTTGAAGGCAGCCAGCAGAGCTCATAAATCACAAGCTCTTTGTTGCAAAGCATTCACAAAACTAAAGGCAGAAAAAAGGAAATAAAATCTCTCCTGGTCTGCATTCTCTAAAGCAGAGACTGAGCCAAGGCTTAAAATTGTGTGCATCAGTATAGGTCTATTGATTCAAAAGAGAGGACTCAACTTTCAAAAAGTCTCTCGCACAAGGTCACGGGCTGTAGCATAAGAGCTCTGAGCACAGGTTTTCTCACATGAAAATACACCTTTAGCCACTCTCCATCTGTTTTTTTTTTTTTGTGTGCATTTTTGTAAGTTTACCTCCCTTAAAACACATTAATCTAAAATTCAAGTGCTTGGATACCCTGCCAGACTTCAGATGCAAAGTGTCTGTCCAGGCCTTCATGCTCTAAATTTCTGATTACAAAACACTCCACAGTATAGTTCATGAGACAGAAATAAAGGCCTCATCAAAAGCCTTGCACTTACTGGCAGAGAACTTCAGGAGTCTGGAGAGTAAATGGGAAGAGAGATTGCTGGACAAGAGAGGAACAATCAGTAGTTCTGGATTTTTCTGCAGAAAATGTCAATCATATGGACCTAGGGGAACCATCAGGTTTGGAAGAGTTAGAAGCTGTTTTGCTGTGCTAGAAAAAGTCTACTGAAACCAGAAAAGCTATCTTCTCCTGAAAACTAGGTCTCCTGGAGAGCATGGGGAGCAGGGAGATCCATCAGGAGACTGAGAGGTGGAAAGATAAACAAGACACAGGATGGGCAGGTAAACAAGGTGAAAACAGAAGTGCCTCCTTTTCCTGATGGCTAGTTTCCAATCATAAATACATTACAAAAGGAAACCTTCTGTGTGGGAAAACATAACATCCAGCTGATCTCTATTCTATCAGGGCTCAGCTTATCCCTAGGAGAGGAAAAAGAAGATCAAAGGAAAACATTAAAGGAAGCAATTTTCAATTTTAAACACAGTCTTAATATGATAGAAAGGAACAGTAAGAACAGCTGAAAGACACTCAAGGCTCTGGGAGAGACGCCTTGGCTGAAGGTACTGCAATGTTTTCCATATTTGTCTGCTTTATTTTTAAACACCCAGAGCCTTTGCTTGATCAACACTTCCTTGTAAAAGAAGGAAGCAGAGGAGGCATGAGGGGCTGTGGGGAGAGAGGCAAATGAGGTTGGAAACTGATGATCTTCACAGCCATGAAAGTCAAAATTCCTGCTTGAAATGAAATCCTCCTGGAGCACTACGCAGCCATGGGGGAAAAGGGGAGGGAAGGAAAGAAAGAAAATTTATTACTTAAGCAGAACTGAAATTCTGATGAGAAAAAGGACTGTCCAGTCCATGCCTGAATGTCAATGGCAGATCTGAAACTGGGTTTGTCATATTTCCCTCTCCTTTACACGCATTAAAAAAAAAATACAGGGGAGGTGCTTGGGGTTTTTAAAGAGGGGGGGAAAAAAGCCACTGAAGTCCCTTGATCTTATGAAGCCCTGAACTCTTATATTCCATTTATAGCTCGAGCTGGAATGACATCCCCCTTGATTAGCAAGCTGTCCAATCCAGCTGCATGTGTCAGGACTGTACGAGGCACTAAGTGAAATATATATATGCCCTTATAGAGTTTAGCACATTGGGTCCACCTCCAAGGCACAGGCTGTAGCTCATTCTGACCACTGCTCCTTTCCCGGGAATCACTTTTAAGGTTTGGAGGGGTTTTTTGAAGTTTTTTTGGGAGGGCACCTTTACTTTCAAGTTTAAGCAACACAAAATGGCACCAAAGAAGGACGTAAAGAAACCAGCAGCAGCCGCAGCACCAGCACCCGCGCCAGCACCAGCGCCAGCACCCGCGCCAGCTAAACCCAAAGAACCCGCAATCGATCTCAAGAGCATCAAGGTAAATGGTTGAGCATGTGCTGATTCTGGACCCAAAGCACTCCCAAAGGGGAAAGTTAGCAGAGTCCTGGCTGAGACCTGCAGGGAAATGTTGTGTGTGTTTGGTTCCGGTTTGGGGACTGCAGTGAAATGAATGAGTAACCTCAGTCAATGGATTTGTTGACCTGCCTGAGCTTTTGACTGTTTTAGTAGCTGGAGGGGTGTAGGGCATGGCGCATGATTTAACACAAGAGTGAAGCCTGGTGATTTCAAAAGTATTTCAGAGTGTGGCCCTCAGAACTTTTTACCAAATCAGTATCAGTCTGACCTGTTTGGTAAAGCTAAATTTAAAAGAAAAAAAACAACCGACACCCCCCTCCCCCAAAACCCCTAAAGTAGGTGCATGAGGACAGGAAAGGGTTACTGAAAGTTGACATGCAATGTTTTCCCATAGCGCTGTACTAAAACCAAACCTTATTTTGCAGTTTCCCCTCAAATTCCTGCCCAAATTTTTGCAACCACCTGATGATGTGTTTTGAGATCAGCATGGCTTATCTTTAAAAGCAGAAACAAAACAGATTAAAGAAGAGAGATTTGGCAGTTTCATCCATTTTCTTTTCATTTGCATTGTACAACAAACATTGATAGGCACCATGCGCTGGAAAGCCATGGATGGAAGCATTTCAAGTGATTTCCTCTCACCTTTACATATTTGCTCAGAATTTGCAATTTGCTGCAAACTGAAAACAACAAAGAGGAAGAGTCTTTCAGAGGTTTCCCTCTGCCTGCACTTCCATTTGATCTCATACTGTCTTTAGATTTTGCATGCCAACCAACATCACTGATTGTTGCCTTGACCCTCCAAAGACAACTCCTCCATGTTGGGAAATTCTGTACTTAGGAAAGAGGAGAGGGAGGTTAAGCAGTTAAAGAGGTGAAGAGACAGACCAGTTTCTCTAGGTAGGACTATAAATAGTTATTCTCCACCTACCTGACAAGCTGATTGGTCTCAGGACCAATTTGCTAAATTCTACATAAGGAATCGTGCCTATTATGGAGAAGAGAAGGAGTACAAAGACTCCTAATAGGACCTACTCATTTTCATCTCATGATGAATTCTGTTTCAGGTATCTTAATACATATAGTCCCAAGATCATGACCCATTTAGTGAAATTTCTCGAGGTTTACTTTAATTTTCACAGTCAGTATTTTTCTGAAACAGTACATAGCTTCTCATAAGACTGAAACTGAACCCACTGTTAAAGCAAAACAAGAGCAAGGGAAAAAAGACATTTTGAAATACTTTGAGCGATCATAGTAAAGGCTACACGAAAAGCCCACTGTTGTTGAGCATACTGTCTGAAAATTAGATTAGACCTCACATTTCACTCTTCTCCAGAGATAAAGGGGAACGCAAGCTGCATTTCCTACTAAATAATTTAATAGGATTTGATAGCTTTTTATGTCCAGTTCATTAGGAGAAAATAGAATTTTCAACTCCAGTGATTCTAGTTAATCTATCTTTACACAAATAGACTTAATAGTATATTACCAGCTAAAAAATGGCAGGCTGCAGTCTGAGGCTTCTCTGCAGTTCACTCCTTTACCCAGACAGCTCTCTATTATAGCAGGAAATATATACTGCTAGCACAGAGAGAACACTCCAGGTTTTGTCATATTCAGACTGATAAAAGAAGATAGTCTCTCTAAATTCTCTTTCTTTTGAAAGATAATATCAGACAAAATATTTTCCTCTTTGAAGGGGGGGGAAACCTGGGCTAGTATGACAAAACTATTAACACTAATGGCAGCACATAAACATTACTATTCCTATTTGCAAATAAGTGAAGATAAGAGCAGTATGATGGAGGTTACAGGACTACCCTGCAATGTGGTGCGTGGCACAGCCCCCTGCCCTGCATGTTCATCGCTAAAATGTATCTTTCCACAAGTATCTCCTCCACTCTTTCTCATGCCCTTACCAGGCAAGGCGCAGGGTGCCTCACAGGCATTGCAAGGGTGGAGGAAGCCCCCCTACCCACAGCGGGGGAGTCTACCCAACCACACAGCCATGGCTGCAAGGTGATGCAGAAACCCACGCTGCCCGCGAGGGTGACACACATCCCCTCTATCCCTGACCTTCCCCTGTCACCTGAGACCCCACATCAGTCAAGGGCTGTCCAGGCAGACCATGGCACTTCCAGTGCTGGGCTCTTCAAGAAGGCACCAGGAGCAACCATGGTGCCTTTCATCCTGCCTTGGAACATAGGCAGGGACTGGACAACCTCCCAAGGTCCCAAGCAGCCACCCTTTTTCACCCTTTGGGAGCTCAGGCAGCAAAGGGAAATAATGTCTTCTTATAAGTGATTTGCCTGGAAGATGTGGCAGAGTCAGGAATCAAAATTTTCTGAATCTTAGCCCAGTCCCTTAATTAGCATTAATTAATTCTGAATCCTTCCATTCAGCCACCAAAGTCTCAGCATGGGAAAAGGCAGAGCACCATTTCCAGCAAAACTATGGAGCCAGGGAGTACGTAAAACTAAGCTTTTGACTGGGACTCAGTGAAGGATCCTGTCCTGGGGCTCTTTGCAATGATTTACCAGGCATGGAGTCAAAGCCTCCAGCACTTCGAATGAGGGCGTCAAGTGGGCTCCCCTCCACTCCTCAGGGGAATTAGCAGCCATGCCAGAGCTTGCTACTAATGAGGGGTGACTGGGAATGCCAGGCTGCAGTGCCAGTGATGATTTGGGGAGCCACACAGCAGGCAAATACACAGAAAGGCTTTGTTAGATTTTATAGAGAGACATCCAAACCCCTTCTAACTGTTACAGCTGGAGTGGGTAAGAGTAGAGCTGCCTAATAAGGGTTTACAGCAGCCAAATAAGCCACATTTGGCAGTGTACTTCATTTTAAATTGGCATCAGAGATTATAATATTCTCCAAAACAAACAAGAAGGTGGTTTACAAACGTGGCTAGTGATGCTTTTGGGAATACCCCTCCTCTCAGATACCCTGCTTGGCCCATCTTCAGGGAATCTGGTTTTCTCAGCCTTTTGGGGTGCACACTTTGAAAGTCAGGTGCCTTTTTTTTTTTTTAAGAGGTCTCAAGCTGGGTTCCTGCAAATGCAGGCACCCCAAAATTGCTTGTCACCATCAGAAGTTGTGACAGGCCTTTCACCCTCTTCTGTTCTTTTTTCCACACTTTAATCCAATTAAAGCAAATATTTGGTGATTTGCTAGTAATAATAACAGCTGGTATGGGATTTTCTATTTTTGAGCACCATCTATTGACTATAAAACTGAGTAACAGGAATACCTAACTGCTACAGACTCCAATCTCTACACTCAGCCCCTTCTCAGCTCACCTTAGCTTACAGTACAACAACCACAGGAAAAGAGTCAAGGCAGGGAGGAAGAATTTGCTTTGAAGTAGAAATTTAAAGACCCTTTTCCTCCTAGTCAGGAAACAACATAAAACTCCCTCTGCTTTGCAGAAGCCTTTCCAGATCAAATTTATATTTCCAGTTTTCCTTATCACTAGCATGGCCTGGATTTGAATGATAGGCACAAAGGCTAAAGACTAAATCATAACTGACAAGAGAAGAGGGTGATGGATGCATCTGAGAGTTACCACCAGGAACCAACCATGATTAAAAGCAAAATGACAGTATGGATCATTTTCTTAAGAGACCCCCAAGAATTCTGTAGTTAGAACTGTGGTCATGGACACTCCCAAAAAGATAGCTTATCTCTTTTGTCAACTTCCTTCTCCCATGCAAGCCTGAGTGAGAAGAAATGTTGAACTGATGAACAGCATTACTATGGGTCTATGTCTGCAATAACTGGGATGAGGCATTAATGATGAGGTGGTCTCATGCTTGGTTTCGCAACCGAGGCAGTGGGAAGTGGATAAACTTCATATTGCCCAAATCGGTTTAACTCAGTCCCTGTCCCAATGGGGTAAGTGTGATTTTTTTTTTTTACTGGAAATCTAAGGGCCCTTCCCAGCACATGCAATAGTCCTTGGACCAAGCCCAGGCTCATAGCATTAACTGTGATGTTTTGGGATCTGGGTGCTGGAGATGCTGAGTGCAGTGCTTTATGGGCTTCTGCTCTGCAGATGGTGATCTGAATGTGTAGCACCCTGATCTGGTGTCACACCAGGCCCTTTACTTTGAGGATACACCTGAGTATCCTCTCTCAAACAGAGACAGAGATTGTGTTCTTGCAAGTATCCATGGTGTAAGTGATACTCATTTGGTACACAAGGCTTCCCATGCTGGTGTTTTTAAGATTGAAATCCCAGGACACCAATTATGCCATGCTCAACTGCAGATAAACTACCTACATCTTTAGGAGAAAAGTAATTAAAAACTATGAACTAGTAAAGACTTGCTAAGGCCTTGTGTAACTGTGTGATGCATGATGAAGCCTGCTGCATGGAAGCAAACCTGTGTGATCATTTGTTTTTAAATACAGAGCTCTTAAGGCAGTAAAAAGCATTTCTCCAAGTGTCCTTAATTCTTATTACATTCACTACTCAAGTAGGTCATCTCTGAACAGACATTGCATTGGATATAACCAGAGAGAGAAACTCACTAAAATGCACTGACAGAAAGCTTCTGGGCTGGAGGGCAAGCAGGACTGCAAATGTCAGCTGAAGCACTCAGGGAACGATTACACAGCAGACAAGCTCCATGTGAAGCTGTGGAGTGAGAACAGGAATGTTAAGAGTAACTTCGCTCATAATGCTAAGGGCTTTCTTAGGAACTGGCAGGTTTTTGCCTGAAATTTTTGGCACAGGCCTTCAGATGATGCCTGATCCAGCTCCAGCGACAACTCCAGAAAGAGTCCCTAGGACTGATGTATCCATTGCACAAGGTCACCAGTCCCAAGTGCCCTTTCAGGTAGAAGGGGACAAGCGCAAACATGACTTAGCCTTAAGAGATGTAAAGGTGCCTATCTGACACCATCCAGACCAGCTTCCTGCTACCTCTTTGACCACTGAGCTATGGCAGCATTCGGGATCCATCCTGGAGCAGAGCAGCCCCAGCCAAATCCCTTGCCCCTGTGAACCCCGCCACTGATGCCAGACCCACGTTGCTGGCAGTTGCTAAATCACTGCACAGGTGAGGCACAGCATAAAGGCGTCCCAGGACAGGTAACTTGGATATCAGACTCAGCTATACACCAAGACATCCCTTCAGAACATTGTTGAAAACCAGAAGGAAAAGCAAACAGAAAAGCCACCACTTAGTTTTCTTTACAAAGTTTTCAGAAGAGCTTTGCCTCCTTTTCTTCCTAAAGTGCTGCTAAGCAAGGAATCCCTCAAAAGCAAGGACTATCCATATATATATTAGTAGACACTTTTTCTTATGTCTGCTAACCTGAAAAATTATTTGGAAAATAATGATTTTTTTATAAGATCCATTCTTAGTAATTCACAGCTTTGGCAGCATTTAAAGAGATACCTATAGCCTTTGGAGGGTCTGGGGAGTGACAAACTTTGGTAGAAACAGTGGAATTTAAAGCAAATTACACAGAGTAACATTTCAAGAGCTCACAGAGTAATTTCAAGTGTTAACAGCAGTTGTGTGGCAGAGCCTTTCTCCCATCAACTGAGAAATATTTTGGGGTTGTTTTGATTTATAAAAGTGTTTTAAACCTCCTTAGAGCACAGAGAGATTGTAACAGATAGTTACAAGATATTTGAGTTTATCTTACATAAGGCAAGAAGAAGGTGACTAATTTAGCCAATGACAAGTACAGAAAGGAGTCGTCTGTAAGGAGATACGAAACAACCAAGCTGGAAATTTGCCCCCACTTCACTGAGGCTTTATTACATCTTATACCCATTGCCAAAAAGCACTTTCAACTGGCTGGTTTACTGCACAGCACTTAAATGTCAAGTAGCAATAGTTTAAATAATGTTAATACTCCAACACTGCCGCTGGGAGGCATGTTAAAACAACAAATCCCTCCGAGAGCAGCGGTCCAGAGCCTCACATTTCCTCGCACATCCTCTCGATTATACACATTCATGCAAAACTAAATGAAATTAGAAAAGGGACACTTTTTACAAATGAATAGACTATTTCAGTTGGAAGGGATCTACAACGATCATCCAGTCCAACTGCCTGACCAATTCAGGGCTGACCAAAAGTTAAAGCATATTATTACGGGTATTGTCCAAATGCCTCTTAAACACTGACAGGTTTGGGGCATCAACCGCCTCCCTAGAAAGCCTGTTCCAGTGCTTGACCACCCTCTCAGTAAAGAAATGCCTGCTACAGTCCAGTCTAAACCTCCCCTGGCACAGCTTTGAACCATTCCCACAAGTCCTAGCTCTGGATACCAGGGAGAAAAGCTCAGCACCTCAAAGAGCACAACTGAATACATTTCCCCCCATAAAGCTAAAGAAATTTGTTCAAAATGGCATGATCAACAGTGCAGCTAAAGCACATTTCACTCCCAGACATTTCAGAAGGGCACATTAATCGGCAAGGCTTATCCAACAGTTTTTGCACAACTGTAAAGCAACTGTGAAGTTACAAGCTTTAAAAGTAAACAAATTGGAAAGTTACACAGAATGCTTCTAAAAAATTCAAATTCATCTGTCTGCAGTTAAGCCCATTAAACTCAGAGATCTTGAGCTATTCTTCCAAACCTCATGGTATCTCACACACACAATTTTCTCTCCTATATTAATGGTGGTCATTTTTTTTCTTTCTTCAGTTGTATTTCCAGGCAGCTCTGTTCTCAAAACACAGCTCTCTTTCTCAAGAGCTCATCTGCTCCTAATGTTTCTCTGCCTTATAAAAGACATGAGGCTAAATCCATCAGGCTGTTGATTCTTACTTTAAATGAGAAGTAGCCTCTCTAAAATCTGTGGCATCGATCATACAAGCTATTGAACTGGGGTGAGGGATGGGGCAATGACAGCCCGCTTTTCCAAGGGGTTTGAGACCTGTGTAATCCTGCACTCAGTGATGTCTACTAGAAAATATGTGCAGCTGTATTAATCAAGGAGCAGGCATTAATGGTGAACAGATATCATATGAACTGCTATGGGCACAATCTTAGCTTATCTCCACCCAGAAATAAAAAAAAAAATCCCTCTAGTCCTGAATAGAAGGCTAAATATACAATGAGTATCCTAGAGGACTCTCCAATTTTCCCCTCTCTGATTTTCCAAGACATCTGTTATGTTCTCAGTCTCTTCTGCAGAGACAGTACCTTGAAATATATGGTGACTCTCTAATAAAATCCTAAGATGATTCCCTTTTCTATAATTCACCCAAAGGGCAACAAGCAGATGGAGCATGAATGCTTTAACTCCCAGCAGCATCTTCTCCCAGGCCTTTTCACCCTGTCCAGACATGTACACATTTAGAGTGAGCACAAAGCAACTGTCACTCAGCATGGCTGTACTCAGTCCCAGTGCCCACCAGCCTAAATAAGTGAGCATAGCACCAGACGGCAAAAGTCAGGGCCCTAAGGCCCAGGAACTGGTGATTTGTTGGGAAGTTAGGAGCTTCAGTAAGAATTTGGAAATAAAGACTTGTGTGGACTGGTTCTTCTGCTTAGCTGGTGATACAGAGTTGCATACAATCCTATCCACCCCACCCTATTTAACCAGGACCTGGTCAAAATCCCTATATCTAGCAACAAGAAGAATAGAAGGTAGTTACAAACTATACAGGGAAAAGCCTTAATCTTAAAAACAAAACAGAAAAAACAAGCAAAAAAACCCAACACACACCACCTTTTTCTTTGGCACAGATAACCTTCTGGATAACAACTTTGTCCATAAATAAGGGCTAAGCCAAGTTAGAGAAATCCAGGTCCTTCTGGTCTTGCCATGTGTTGCAGTTCCTTCAACCTTTCATTATTTTTGCCGGAGGGTTGGGGTGGGGAGGGGCATTTATTTTTTTTAAACAGAACTCCCTGAAATTTCAACATCTTCCTTAAGGCCCTGAGACTCATCATGTCCTCTGACAACGCAGAGAACATTGCCAGGATCAGAACGAAGACCAGATCACTGCAAAATACTACTTTCTACCTTTTGAAGTTTATGAAAGCTCCTTACAGAACCAGAAATTTTATCTTTAATTTCTTTTAAGGAGTGTTTGAAATATTTTCTATACAGAGGCCATTTGTAGGTGCCCTTACTCAAAGCAAGTAGCATTTTAAGCCCCCAACAGACCCTATTGGCTTAAAGCAGGGTGATTCTTAATGCAAGTGAGTGCAACATGTCCATGCTAGACTACTTCTGCCCAGGAAAACTCTTGTCTAGTACACTCTTATTCAGGAACCAGTAATAAAATGAAGGGCTGATGTGGTGCACTAGTACTTCCTCATCTAAAATCTGACCAAAGTCTCATATGGTCAAGAGATCGATCAGTTTATATGTAGACCCCTCTCAATTTATACATATTTGACAGTCCATTCAAGCCAGACTAATCCAGGTATCAGTTTCTATGCCCAAGACAAACGTGCCGCAATTATTTTCTGCTTGGCATCTAAAGTCTTTTGGTGTGAGTTTTGTTGTAGCCAACCACAAAGCTTATCTGGAAGTCAGAAAAAAATATTCAAGAAAATTAATCAAAGTTTACCTTAAAGTTTTTTTTTTTTTTTTAAATCCTGTTTTCAGGGGAACATTTCCCAGTTGCCAGCACTGGAGAGGAAGAGGCTGAGGGCAGAAGGAAAATTCCACAAAAGGCAACACACAGCATTGACCCAGGCAACATTTCAGCTCTGCCAAAGTCTTTAGAAAGCTCCTCTATTAATGCATTGGGACTGATGGCCAAGATATATATTAGCTTTCTCACTGCCTGAGTTCCAGCCCCAGCCAGTATTAATCAGAAGGTCTGCACTGTGCTAAACCTATGTTAGCTAATTCAGACAAAAGCATGAACCCCCTTTTCTATGCAACCATGCCTGATACACTTTGTCCTGAATACATCCTTGTTCCCACAGGCTAATAGATTACAAATAGCAGAAAAAACAAAAGTGAAGGATTGGCAGTGGAGCATTTTTCATACTCAGTATATTTTCCAGATATTTCTCCAAAAATGCGAATAATCTGTTTGGACAGAATGTTTTCCAGCTAAAGGGGTGAGCTTAGAAAATTCTTTGCAGTTGTATCTTTAGTTTTTAAAATAAGAGGTAGGAGGTTAATGTCTCAAATCCAAACAAATATTTTGACCTATTTTGATTGTTCAGTTAAAAAAAAAAAACACAAAACCCAGTAAAATTAAGTCTGCTTGGATTTGATTCTTTCTTTCAGAGCCCTCAATATGCTGAAAAGAGACATTCACAAAGGTTATGTTTATCTTCAGGGTAACTAAGCGAGCTACAGGAGAAAATTTCCCTCACTAATCACATTTTGTCATTAGAAAACCAGGAGCAGTGAATACTCAACAAAGGAAATCAATAGAAATCAGAGAGGGGATTTGAGTTTGCAACAATGAGTCTGTTGTTGTCATGCAACCTTTCCCACCCCATCTCCATGACACTCTTGACCCAGTTGAGGTGACAGGGAAAGGAAGAAGTTTGGAGCAAAGTTTTCTAATCCTTTTACAATGTCTCACAGCATAAATTTGGAGATTTGTCCTGGGCTTGGAGGATGCTACATGGTGGGACTACATCTTTGCTGCAGCCTCTACCTCCTGCAAACTACCTAGAAACTTCCCGCTTGTAGTCCCACCATGACCCCCCCCCCCCCGCAACCCAAAAAGCAAGCACCCCTTTCCCCATCATGAACAGTCATCCTTCCAGTTCACAAAGCCTTTGGGGGATCTTAGCTTCTATCACGGCTTCTCCCTTGCCTTCACATCACAAAAACCTCAGCAGCACCTCCTCTCACCACACCAGTGAGCTTTGAAGCTGGCATGCTGGTGCCCTGCCTAATCCCAGCCCTAGAGAAAGAGCGTCCTAGAGAGCACAGGCTACTGTGAATATAAATTTCCCACTGCCCCACAGGGTACATCTACACATCAGTCGCTAACCTAGCAATACAGTTGGGTCCAAAATGCACAGCTAATTTTTCCCTTAAAAATGTACAAAATTTGGAAAACGTGACCAGTGCAGAGGAAGAGCTTCACAGTTAGACACCAACTCCATCAACAGGTTAATCTTCTGCTCAGTGCCAACAACTGGATCACACTGAGCAAACAAGCAGCACCACCACTCATCTAACATTGAGCACTGTATTATCTATATAAGGGGTTGAGCAAAGCCCAGCAAAGGTACGAGGACCATCCCACTGCATCTAACACAACCTGCAAGCCATGTGTAAAACCAGGCAGCTAGGCAAACACGTGGCACCTCTCACCCTCAGCGCTCCTTGCTCGCTGACTTTATAGCTTATTGGAGAAATGGAATCCTTCCCTATAAGGAAGTCCTGGTAGATCTGGACAAGGAACATCTCCTCTCGACAGTACGGACCCAGAAAGTGCTGACATGAATCAAACTTACTGCTTGCCACTCCCTGCCCCTCTCCAGCCTCCTAAAAATAGCCATCATAAAATGTCGATCAAGACATGGAGCCTCCTGTCACTTTGCCCTAAGAAAGCTAAAGAACTCTCCAAGGGGAGGGACCGCTTCCTTCTGACATCTAATCCAGGCAATGCCGTCAGCACCACCAGATAAATAAGGGGAAGAAAGGCCAGGAAAGCAGGACCACTCTCAAGACCTCTCAGCTAATCCCTCCTGCCCGTCTGCTGCTCTGCTTTTCCAACTCTCAACCATGGTGGGTCCACTGGAAACCTAATGGTTAGCAGCAAGCCATAAGTAAATCAGGCTTCTCGCTCAAGTTAGTTCTTGGGGGGGGGAAGGACAGTCCAGAAGACAGTTAAGGTTTGCTTGGCTTTCCTCCTTAAACCTAAAGGAGTACGCGAGGTTTTCCAGTTAGCCTCAAGTTCTGCAACAGGCAATGGTAGACATGCGGCTCCTGTAGCTTCAGACAGAAGGGTTACAATTTGCTAGTGCTGCCTGCAAAGCATTTTTTTTTTTTAATCAGATGCAACTTGCTAAAGTGGCAAAGAAAAATAGTAATATTTTTATATAAGAAAGTATCCTAGTTTAGTACTTTATGAAACAATGTACTGTGAAAAAGTAATTTGAAACAAACTTCAAGGGATTGGTTTAATTTCTATGTTAATGTGAAAAAAAAGCTGCAAGTTAAGCAATATTACTTCAAATAGGTCTATACTAAAACAGTAAATGACCTGATGGTACATTAACAACTTCTTCATTAGTTAAGAGACTTTAGATTTTTTTGTTGCTTCTAGCCACAACCTTGGCTTTCCCTGGGAGGCAGATTTTAACAGAATCTTTAAGAATAAGCCTGGTGAGGCATTTTTACAAATTGCTAGTTTAGGCTGTTGTGGCCTAATTACATTAGGCAAGACAGATGTGAGAGCACTCAGCTACTTTGTGCTATTTGCTTTCTCTCAGTGCATTTTCAGCAGTACTAGTTCTCTTTTTTTCCTCTCTTTTTCTTCCCAACTGCAGTCCTTCACTCCTGACCAAATCAATGGTAAGTGAAATAAAAGTTAAACTTTAACAGGGGGCAGGAGGGGGAACATAATGGCTACCGAATGCTAAATATTCACTAGTCTTAACAGCTCTTTTGCTATCTGCATTACTTCTGCGCATCTGACAGGCCACATTTTTGCTGTTTTGGAATATGACTCACGGATTGAGCTGGATGCTTTAGAAAATAAACAGGTTCTCCCCCAGCCCCTCCTTCCTAAGCTATTTTTTGTGATTGATTTCCTTCCAACAGATCGAGTTCTCCCAGGCGCAACAGGATGGTAAGTTACAAGAGAGCCAATGTGTTTTACATGTCTGTGGGTTCAGAGAGGAGCTACAGGCTCAGAAGTTTAACCTTTACAAAAAGATGAGCTAGGACTTCAACTGGTATAAGTCACCACACCCTTGACTTCAGTGGAGCAGTGCTGACGTACGCTAAACAAAAATCTGACCGTAGATTTACATGTAATTTATCTGGGTGCTTACGTGCTGCCCAAGCTGAGAAGTTTGTGTCATGGTATGAAGAGGAAATGTGCTGGTGTTACCAGCTCTACCTACTGAACATTTTTCAATTGTGTTCCTGTACTGGCCATTCGCAAGGATGCTGAAAATGGGTCTTGCATTTGAAAGTCATGGGGGAAATAAGCAGATAAAGGACAATAGAAGTAGAGAGCAAGCTGAAAATTTAACTTAGCTGCAGTGACATTTCAATTTAACATGAACAGAAGATGCAAGAGACCTACATGTCACTTTTGCCAGGAGATGTTGTGGAAGGGGAGGAAGAAAGGCTGTTTTACTGTAAATACATTCATGAAGCATGGAAATAGTTAGCAAATAAGTGACTTGTGTAAGCGCTTGCATATAAACACAATAGTCTGGATATGCCGCAATTCTTGAGCATCTTGCTGTATCCTCTGCTTCCCAACTCACCAGCAAGTTCCAATTTTTTTTTTTTTTTCAATCTGCTAGAAAGATCAAATTAAAAATTCTGACATGAACAAAAATCCCCATTGAAGCTCTGGAAATCTAAGCTGGAATGTTTTAAATATCCTAAGAGATGCATTTGGGTTATATTAAATAACATATGTTTAAAAAAAGTCAAAAATTCAGTAGCAAATATAGTAGACTTCTCACTGTGAACAAAGTATTTAGAATGGAAGATACAAGGATTTACTAGAAATCCAGAGGGAGAGGAATAGCTAAAAGCAGGTCTTGAGAGAGCCTAAAGTTTCTGAACACCAGCCTGCTCTGGGCTACACCATCAAAGCAATAGGGAGAGGTATAGTGCAGTAAGTGAGACTGGAAACATTTCTCTTCCTGCATTCCAAACACTCCTGGTCACAAAGAAAAATCATTTGGACTCTTCCCCACTTTTTAATTCTGAAACTTCTACAAAAGGGTTGGGAGGGTTTATGGAAAAATGCCATCAATTCAAAGCTGCTGGCATGCCTAACAAAGCAAAATATTTCTTTCAGCTTCCCTACATATTTCAGATCATCCAGCTGCTGTAATGTTGTGATGACTGAACCAAGCAGCAGAGCAATTAAAAGCTACTTGAGAGAGGGAGAATTTCCCAGGAAGAGAGATGTCCCACCCTCAGTAACTATTTCCATCCACACAAGCTGATGCACCAGCAGCTGGGTAATACCCTCCTCAGAGAGGGATTTTAGACGTGCTTATTCCAGCAGAGGTATAAACTAGGACTAGCTCTAATAAAAAAAACCCCACAAACAGCTAAAAAGAAAAACACCACAGCAAAGATATATCGCAGTGAAATGCATGCCTGAGAGACAAAAATAAAATCAGGCCTTTTCTCCAAGCTGGGGAGCAGTGTTCAGAACCCAGTGAACATAAAACTTCATGGGATTTACAAAACAGAGAACTCTCCTGATGGCTTTGCTAATGGCAAACTGGCATTGTTTTATACCTCGCTCTGGCTAATGTCATTAATGTACCAGATGAAAGATTGGATCATATGGTATAAATCACTACAGCTCCATCGACCTCAGCTGCTAGAGCAGGAGCTGATATCAAGCTGGTATATTGTAAGGGGAAGCTCTACACAGGTCCGGAAGGCCTTGATTTCATACCCTGCAATAAAAGCTGTAAGGGGAGAGGGTTAGCAGTAAAGGGTTATAGGTCTCTCACATCAGACAGTAAGAGGATTAGTTTCAGATGTATTAGATTACAGCCTAGCAGGCTGACATCCTGTATCAGCAGTTTTACTGGGTGCCAGCAACTCCTCCACTAAGGCGGTATAAGGAGCTAAAGCAAGAATCTAAACACCTCTGCGTCACAAGTGCCCAGCACAAGATGAATGAAGACATGACTTGAAATGTGGTTTATTACTCCTCAATCTGCCCCAAGGCACAAAGAGCATTCATCTACACATGCTGTGAAACACAAAGCCTGTCTAGCTGCTGGAAGCGCATCATGGCCAAGGGAAAGACATTTCACCTGGTTTACTTGGAGCTAAAATACAGCATTGTCAGACACTGCAGTGCAGAAAAGATCAACAGCACGGTCCAAAATGCTCTTGACATATGAGGTTTGAAGATGGCTTTTTAGCTAGACCTTCAACTTTTGCTCCCCCCTCTTTTTTCAAAAAACACATTTCTTTATTCATTGCAACAAATACTCTAAAAAGCCTGAAAAATATAGTAAGATAATTAACATGGAACTTTGCAACAGAAGATGAAGACTGGCAATGCAATGAAGGCAGCCATCTGTGATGATTTCTGTAGGAGAAATATCTGTACCTCAAGTCCTTGGTCAGCAGCAAGGGGGAAATAAGTGAACGTTGATCACTTGGCAGCACTGAAAGAAGCAAAGTCTCAAAGTGTACACACTGGACATGCACTGGAATAAAGCACCACACAAGTATTACCTTTGGAAAAGCCAGATATTCATGGATCTGTAAGAAGCAGGGACAGATTGCAAAGGGCAAAGGAGGGAACAAAAAGGAGTAGAAATGTCACTGTAAGGGAACTTTAAGGGAAACAGTAGAAGCATTTAAAGCAGAAGCATTTGAAATCCACCTTCAAGTTTCCCATTATCACTGTGTAGTTGAAATGCTGGGATTGCAGGCAGGACTCGTTGAAGCAGGCAGATGTTTTGCACTGCTAGGTACTTTGGCAGAAGATTCCCAGTCCTCTGGTGAGATAAGGTGGAGTGGAGAATAAAATTTTTACCTTCTGCTGCTATGTCATGTAAAGAAACCTGTTCTTGAATGGCAATGTTTGTAGAAACTTTATCTTTCCCCCTACCTGAAATAACTACAGAGTCAATCACAAAGCTATTGATGGCTATTAGAGCCAGAAAAGCTGTGAAAGGTGGATAGAAAAGATTAAAAATAGTGAAACCAAAATGTCAGAGGGGAAGAGTTTTTCTTGGGATCATGAGCCAAAGGTTCCCCTGGCTAACTCCCCCGGAGTTGGTGGAACAATGCCAGAAGACAGCAGGCTCACATCTTTGTCAATACAACTTGTCAATAGGGAGCTGCCTGGCTCAATTTAACTGTTGCTTTTCCCTTGCAGACTTCAAGGAGGCCTTCCTCCTCTTTGACAGGACTGGCGATGCCAAGATCACCCTGAGCCAGGTTGGTGATATCATCCGGGCGCTGGGGCAGAACCCTACAAATGCTGAGATCAACAAGATCCTGGGCAACCCCAGCAAAGAGGGTAAGTACCCTACAGTCTCTCTTGGGCCTTTCTTCAGGCTGGAGAATTGTAGTTAGGCAACATCAATAGTCACAGCAGGAGGGAGAAGAGCTTTTGCTCTGATAGGGGAGCAAGGGGCTGGGGTGTGTGCTCTGCTGCAACAATACTTGGAATTTCTCCAGGTCCTTTTAACAAGGATGATGGTGGGGAATACAGTGCTCAGAAAGAGGAAAACCTTCTCCTTAATCTATGGAGAATTCTCTGTAAGGATCCTTTTGGTGTAACACACACTCATTGCTGCTCACAGTCCACCTGTGCCCCAGTCCTTGCTGAGGAACTGTAAGTCCATTTCTAACAGCTGATACTCAGCTCTTCAGTTCCTTCCAGTGTAGGATCTTCTGCATAAGCCAAGACACACCCTGGTACTGGAAACCCACCTGTATATTTCTGCTGACTGGGGTGGTCTGCTCAAAGCTCGTACAAACCTGGGCATGCTGAGGCATATGTTGGCCATTTATTATAGCAGCCATTTTCTATTTTCTTTTCTGCCCTCTTAGACATAAAAGAAATGGTAAATACTGTAGTCACCTTCTTCTAACAAGGACCTAGCTGCAGGTGATCCCCGATTTCAGTCATGCAGAACCATATTAAGATGGGCTAAATTATATCCAAAACCTCAGGCCTGGTAAAGTCGGCTCTGAGGAACAATTCAGAAGATCTGAGTTAAGCATTAGCACCAGCAAAAAGCACTGAGCAGAGGACTAACAAAGAAGTGAGACCATGACAGTACTTAAAGTGACTACAGCAATAACTGACAGTGATTTTTATATAGCTGAGTAATAAAATAAATAGTTTCTGTAAACAACTATTATATTTCATCACTGTCCAGATGAAGGCTGCTCTTTGCAAAGATCCAGGGTGGGGGGAAGATGATCTTTTTATTTCACAGCCTTGCTCCAACAAAACCCATTTGGGGAAGGCCTCACTGAGGACTACAATTCCGCCTCATGAGACCAAAGGGGTTAGATGCACTAAGCTTGTGAGTCCTTAAACCTCCACACTGAACATGTTAAATAGTAAATTAGGACACCATTTCTACTGGATATTCCTGGTTTTAATTAGTTTATTCTTTTGCTAATAGTCTCTGCTATCACATCCAAGAGACCTTGAAGAGGTCAGTAACATGAGGTCAGCAACCTCAGGGGCTTGTCTAAGTCGCAACATCCTACTCTGGTTACCTTTTCCCACTGCTTGGGGCTCAAGATTTCTGTTTTATTGTGTTCTGTAGTTCCCCCACTCCCAAAATCCTTTCAAAGATCAACTTGTACAGCAAGTTTCATTTCTGAAAGAAAAATACAACATGCACATAAGCATATAAAATTATGTGAGAAGAGGGGTGGAGCAAGGATGTGAAAATTAACTCCCACAGTAAGAGAGAATCCAGATTCTGCAAAGAAACTGCCAAATCCTGAGGCAAAGACTAGAGTAAAGTATAGAAAGAGGTGTGTAAATGAGGTGGGAGGCTCTCCCACATTTGAGGGCAAATATCCCAAAAGAACACACATAGTGTCTAGCATGTAGCAACTGGTGCTTTTTTTCCCCAGAGATGAATGCCAAGAAAATTACTTTTGAAGAGTTCCTGCCCATGTTGCAAGCAGCTGCTAACAACAAGGAACAGGGTACCTATGAAGACTTCGTTGAAGGTCTGCGTGTCTTTGACAAGGAAGGCAATGGCACAGTCATGGGGGCTGAACTCCGTCATGTACTGGCTACTCTGGGTAAGGGATTATTATCTCTGTGAGCACTTTAACAATTGTTGCCATTTGAAGGCATGAGAGAGGGAGGAAAGATATTCTAATCAGTTTGGAAAGGCAGGAGGCTACAAAGCCAGACAAGAATCTGGGTTTCCTAACTGGGAATCCACAAGGAAAGCTGACACAAAACACAGTAGAAAGCCCAAAGGAAAAGGTTTGGTTTATTACTTCTAAATTCGGACTAGGTATTAAGAGTGCCTGTTATGTGAGGAATAGAGAGAATCATAAAACATCTCCGAGTTGGAAGGGACCCATAAGGATCAAGTCCAACTCCCTGCTCCTCACAGGACTACCTAAAACTAAACCATATAACTAAGAATATTGTCCAGATGCTCCTTGAACTCTGACAGGGTTGATGCTGCAACCACTTCCCCAGGGAGCCTGTTCCAGTGACCAACCACCCTCCCAGTGAAGAACCTTTTCCTAATGTCCAGCCTGAACTTCCCTTGATGCAGCTTCATACCATTTCCTCATGTCTTATCACTGGTCACCAGAGAGAAGAGATCAGCACCTCCCTGTCCGCTGCCTCTCTTGAGGAAGTTGTAAAGAAGCTGTCCAGAAAAGGCTGTATGCCTCAGTGACGTAAAGCAAAGGGACAAAGATAAAGGATTTGCTGCATAGTTTCTTCACTCTGCAGGAATAACCAGAATCCCTGTGTCTATATGCATGTGCAAAACTTCTAAAGAAAGTTAAAAGTAATAAACCTCAGTTCAATTATAGGTCTTTTTGTTACTAACTCAGAAAATAAGGAAAGCCTTTGGAAAAGCTTGTAGGGTTCAGCCTCAGTTGCGTGTCTGTGGAAGAATTAAGCAAGCTCTCTCCACTCTCCAGGTGAGAAGATGACAGAAGAGGAAGTAGATGAACTCATGAAAGGTCAGGAAGACTCCAATGGCTGCATCAACTATGAGGGTAGGTGCAAGGGTTCAACACCCTCTCATCCTACATTTCTCCTCTCTCTCTGAGTTTCATTGCAGTTGGCTTTTAGCTTCTCAGGCAAATCAGTTACTGACAAAGCTACAGCTGAGTTAGGTTGAAAGGCTCATGCATGAAAATGACAGTTGCAGTATGCTTAGCCTGCAGTCATGCTACTCAGAAGACTCCATTCAGCCACAGTAAAGAAGGCTACTTTGGTCAATGTCAGATCTCTAGGCGCTCTGACTTTCTGTAGAGCAGTTGCAGTGACTGGAACCAACCCTATAGCTAACACTTAGACAAAGTGCTCTATTCATCATATATTTAGTCTTACCACACTTAAGCAGGAAAAGAATTTGGTTTGTACAACATTAAGCACTTAGAACTTTCTGTCACAACGTTGGATCAAATCTGATGAGGAATGTGTGTTTTTAATGCCATCAGCTCATGAACAGCTGTTATTTTCAAAGGCATTTCCCAAAGTAACATTTGCTGCTCCTTCTAACTAGCTTATCTGTATTTTTCCACAGCATTTGTAAAGCACATCTTGTCGGTCTAAGTGGACTTCCCCAGATACCAAATGGTATGTTCTTCTCATTTGCACACTTAATCTTGTCTGTTTGCTATGCTTAAAGGCTTTTTACATGCCCGTGGCCAGACATAGGTTACGAAACCAATGTGACACCATCTCCCCAATGATACAAATAAAACAAAATAAGACTGTTGTCCAAGAGCAAAGAAAACAGGAGTGTGGATTCTTGGGTCTTGTTCACAGCTCTATAACTGGTTGGAAACTCTTTCATGGATTTTTCAAACATACCCAAACTGTGAAAAGAAATGCGCAGTTTATTAATGAGCATGGAAATGTGCAGACTTAAATATCACCATAGATCTCTGTCGTCATACAAAATTAGAGTTTAAGCTATGCAAACTGACAGCCCGAGACATTTATCCTATAAGCATCTTGAGATTTTGTTTAAAAAAAAAGGAAATCACAGCAACACCTTCTGATAATTGGTAGATTTCTGTAAAGACAGGGTAGCCTGAATACTTATGTGAACTACTAAGAACAGCTCTTCAAACGAAATAATCATCTGAAAAAGAGCATTCTAGCAGTCATGATCAATAGTCAAAAGAGGGCTTCAAAAGTCCCAATCATTTAGCAGTTCTTCTACAAGTACAGAAAAAAAACCAACAAAAAACCCCCACAACCTTGATATGCTGCTATTTTGTCCAAAGAAAAACCCAGCAGCTGTCTTTAAAATGCAAACATAAAATATCGTGGGTCTGTGGGCTTATCTGAATTCTTAGTTATTCTAGCCCAGGAAAGACACATTCCCAGCTCCTGTATGAAACAACAAACACCTCAAAATAGAAATCAAAGGTTCAGTTTGTCATTTTGTAAGTGTTTCTTCAGTCAACATTGATTTCAAGTCCAACTCTCCCATTCCTTCCCAGAACAAGTCAAATTCAGAAAGACCAGATGGCACTTGAGATCTGCCTGAAATTCTTGCTCAGTCTGTCACCATCAACATGGAAACTGCATAGAACTGGATGATGTGCCTCCAGCCCCACCACTTTTTACCAGTGCATCTATAGGTATCACCACTGGGTCACTACACTTTCATTTAAAAAACTGAACTTTCACCAAGGTAAGCTAGATGGAGTAAACTGCTACCATCCAGAATCAATCCATCCATCCCAAGCATCTCTTTCCATGTTGTTTGCATTGAAACAATGTAATCTCTTGGAAAAAAGCATCAATAAATCCCTGTGGTCACTTTGTTGCTACAAAGTCTTTTTTTCCTCTAAAGCAAACTGTTCAATCCCACTCAAACCACCACTCAGCACTTAATTTATTTTCTCTGTATATTGTATTTCACAAAATAAAGTTTTATGGAAAAAAAAATACAGATATCTCCAGGAGGTTCCTCTACTTAACCTGAATGAAAAGTGTTTTCTTTGAGGACTGGGAGAAGGAATAATTAGGGAACTACCATGTACATCAGCACTTAAACATTTTTGTGAGAAGAAGATGTGGTAGCTGGTGTCAGAACAGCTCCCACGGTGGCACTTGCCCTGGCACACCAGGCAAGATCAAAAACCAGCCAGGGTGGCCCTGCTGCAGGGGGCCACGCAGAGCCACTCTTCCCAGCAAAATCTCCTCTGTAATGCTGCAACAGCAGGCCCACAACACTATTAGGAAGGGATCCTAGCTACCGCTTGTATTTATAGCTTCATGGACAACTAGAAAAAGCAATCAGAAATATCAGCCACCCCAAAAGGCTCTGTATCTGGGGACCAGCCCCGAGGCTGTCATTCCCTGGGCCATGGTAAGAGGAGTCCAATTACCTCTTCTGCAACAACAGTGGAAATAGCCATCGCTCAGGGAAGTATCGTTACCTGCACATCCCTGCCCTTAAATGTAGCTCCTCTCTCTTTTCCTTAAGCGTTCATGAAACTGCCTTAATCCCCATCTGAGTGTCAGCTTGTTCTATTAAAATCCAACTTTGCCTTAAGTTACTATGCACGAAATGACCATAATTCAAGTGCCAACAGGTGCAGCAGGGCACAGCGGGGGCAGCTGGCACCAGAATAAACTGCAGGCATTGAAACAGCAGCTGCCTCTTTTCTGAGGCTTCCCAAAAAAAAAAAATCTCCCATTTAAACCCTCACCATACTGGTAGACAGGGCCAAATGAATCTCTGAATTATACTCTGCCCAGAGACTTAGGCCAGCAGGTAGCTTACAGGGGGTTGCATTTGCTACATGCACAATGGGAAAAACCCTCAACAGAAAGGGGGGGGGGGGGAGGAAAAAAAAAAGGAAGTTATTTAACCTTATCCTAAAAAGGCAACAAAAAAAGCGTGAGATACGTTAAAGCAAGTTATTTTTAGGGACTCAGCCTGGAGGGCACTTCTCAAGGGACTGCTAGACACCCTACTGTTCCTCAACATACTGCCTATACACACATGCTCCATGCAGATCCTCTTTCCAAGAAACGGCGGATCTCAGTTGCTGGGAAAGCAAATAAATGAAAAACAAAACAACGTTTCACCATATATGCTGTCAGCCTCCTTTTTACACTGCCCTGTCACACTGCATTGACATGTAGTCACAGAACCAGCCTAGTCCAAGGTTGGACACAGCCCTAAAGGAAAGGCTGAAATGTCCACCATATTTTTCTTTCTGAAATTGCAAGTTTTATTAATTTCTAAAATATTTTTGGCCCAAGCCTAGAGGGCTAAGAAAATGGAATGACTTCTCATCAGTGCAGAAGCAGACAGATTTTTAAGCCATTTATTTTCAAAAACTCACATTCATATTTTTGTTTAAAACAAAATGCCAGATTATGAGACGTAACCAGCCTGACAGTATTTCTCTGAACTCTGATTGCAAGGAACCATTCTTGCAACCACCAACACTATTCTCACTCCTCAAAAATTAAAGCAGAAATAATTTTTACAGACAAAACAGATGAAAACAAAGATAATGCTCCTTTCCCATTAAACTGAGACTCAAAGTATTTCATAGAGCTGCACAAGGAATGGATTTTTATACTATCCAAAGGTTTTAGTAATTTTAAACACACACACAAAAATTTTGACAGAGACAAATATCTGAAAAAACATTCATGTTTTATAAGACAAAAATATTTTTGTGGTGATCTTAAATAATTCAGTCATTTATTAAGAATGGCAAACTCCTTATATACTAGCCTCTTCCAGCTAGTGACAGCTTCAACATAAAACTTTTTTTTGTTATTTATTCTGAAAATGTAGAAACAAGATGTTTTGGAAATTTAATGACATGCGTTTTTAAAATGAGAAACACACCAAACTCTCTCTTAGTCAGCTTCAATTTAATCAATAAATCTCATCCAAAAGATACCCAATCCAAAAGCACAGTTTGCAAATGCCTAAACAGCTCTGGTGCCTCATCTGTAGGAGAGCAGGGAAATCTCCTACTTTGCCTCAAAACCATTTCAAGGTTGAACTTGTTTCAACCTACTGCCTCCATACTAGTGACACAAGCATCGCTCAGAGTTCTGACCCTGGGGAATGCTCCTCAAAAAAGGCTGCTTCCTCTTATACTTTTTGTTCACCTAAGGAAAGAAATACTCCACACAAGAAGTATCACTGGACTCCTGTACGGCACGTGAAACACCATGACCGAGCTCCTCCTTTACCGGCAGAGAGAGACTGAAGACCCTGGCAGCTGGGGAAGGTCGCCCTGCATCTGCTCAGGCTCTGCATGGAAAAAGTAATTCTCAGTCCCTGTCATCTGACACCTCTTGCCATCATTACATTTGCTTTGTATTTTAAATAGAACATTGTTAATGAACATACTTTCCATTACTCACAATTGACAGTTTAACTCCTCGGGAGCAGGGCTAAATTCCCAGAGAAAGGTCAAGCTGCAAAACACTGGTCCTTGGTATGCAGCACTAGACACAGTGACCAGCACCATGGAGCAGGCACCCTACAAAAACAAGGCAGAAAGGTCAGAACGATTGAGGAGAGGAGGTCACCGAGCCCAAGAATGTAATTCTCCTCTTGACACAGGCTGCATTCATTAAGAGTGGGCTACCACCACACATATGAGCAAAGACATTTCCACAGCTGTTTCTGCCAGGCCGGGGTAGCTGAGAAGCTCCTCTGAGAGGGGGATTCGTATGCACTGAGTGGGATGGATTTCAGACAGCAGGGAACTGCAAGAGGAGCAGCGCCCCTCTGTCTAGCAGTGCTCGAGGGTCCGGATCCTCAGCTAGGAAAAGGCAGAGGCTGTTTCGTACAACTTGGGGTGCTTTGCTTTGGAGATATCCCAGACCCAAATGAGCTTTCCCAGCCATCCACAGTATCAACACCCACAAAAGACACCATCAGGCACAGCCTCCTGTCCCCACCACCCCAGTCATATTACAGGTGCTTTCCTCTTACATGCAGGAGTTGAGTATCAAAAACATGGACACCGGCCTCTTAAAAGGAACAACTGTTTCTGGACTCCATCAATGTTCTCCCTAGTCCTGGACTAGATTTTAATTTATTTTAGAAGAATGGTCTCCAGCTTGTGGTTGTTGCAGTTCTGTGCAGAAACAGAGACCAGATGGACAGAAAGGGACACCTATCCAGGGCAACAAAGCACAGTGGTCAGGTGTGCCTGATGCATCAGGAGTTATTTACTGGTCTTACAGCACCTGAGTGTTGTACATAGCATGCTCCACCCACTGCCCCAAGCTCATTTGGGCAGAGGTTGTTCACACATATCTCCTCACAACCCTCTCTGTGTAGCTCGCTTTCTCACTCCCAAGAGCTGCTAGACACCAGTCATTTCTCCCTCCCACCTACAGACTAAGAAACCAAGGAAGCACAACAACAGCTGTGTCACTCTTCCCTAGAGCAAGAAGGAACGGGAAGTGCACTAATTGACCCTAACACTGCAGGAGTCAGCATAGGTACTCACTGCCACCTCATAGCATCAGCCCAAGGCTCTGAAGGTTCGCCATCTATTTGGCGACACCTCCAACACTTTTACACAATAGCAATATATGTGATTATTTCCTATTACTGAGGTGCCTGACATTACTATATAACATCACCTCGGTCCTTCATGCAGATCTGCTAGCCCCGACCCTCATGCCATGATGGCAAACTCAAGAAGAGAAAGTTTGGCAAAGATGTCCTCTTTCTGGCAGGCAAACTTGGCTCTTCACATCACTAAGCTCTCTCAGCCTTCATATCCATCTTCTCTGCATTAGAACTGAGGTATTAAAAAGCCACAGTATGTACAACACTCCTGTCTGAACAAACTCCACAAATGTAACCCTCTCAGTGATGTAAACTTGCTGAAACACACTGAAATATTTTCCTTTTTTTACATAGCTCCCCTCTTATGGTATTTCATACCATTACTACAAGAACAATTGTTCCACTTCAGCAGATTTTCAACCAAACCTTGGGCTTTAAACACAACACATTCAAACAGTCTTCTTCCAAGTACTATCTTACTGTTCATGCAGTCCTGCTGCAGCTTTAAATCTACACCCTTGTTATGCCAGGGAGGCTGACTTTTATAGGGATACAAGGAAGTGCTCAAATGTGTAATGAAGAAGAGATGCTTCCTTAGTAACCTATTTCTCATTTACTTTATAATGAAATATCCCATACTTTCTCGTTTACCCAGGCACTTACATTTACTTCAAAATGAAATCTGAAATGTTGCTGAAAATATAAAATTTCAGTCTCACATTTACCTCCTAGATTAATTGGCACAATACATATCAGACCACAGTTTATTACAGCATTAAACTGAACTTTCCATTACCTAAATCTATGGTTTAGGAAGACAGTATAGATTAGTTCATAAACATTTCATTTCTCTACCAATGCAGCAATGATGGGTAGCAACACTCCTAAATCAAACTGTTGTAAAAGAAAGGCTATTGCCAATCCTCCGGAAAGGCCTTGCGCTAAGAAATGAATGAGGGAGATTGGTAAGAGCAATAAAAATGCATGTGCGTATTTCCTCAGCAGCATGCAGAGTATTTCAAGGGGGATTGTTCAAGCTGGTGAAAAGAAACAGTGGCAATGATTATTATTTGCCATTATACTGTTAAACAGACAAATTAATTTTGACTGTGTCTCCATAGCTTATATACATTGTTTATTCCCTTAAGGGTGTACAGTCTTCTGCTGGATGAAGGTTGTTTAGGCACAGAGAAATGTTACAGGGCAAATTTTAGCCAGCGGCGTGGCTCCAAGGGAATTCAGCTCCTGCCCAACCTTACAAACATCCACTGAAGCTCACTTGGCCTCTTCATGGTCTCATGAGTGAAACTGGGCAATAAGGAGCATGTTAAGAGAGGGACCAGAACAGGTGGACAGCATGAAGTCTTGAGAAAGCCAATGAGAAAAGCAGCACCTCACACTGGCTCCTCACTTACATTCTCTACAGCCATCTGGAGCATTTCTCCTTGGTGCACTGTTCTCTGTGCTGACCTTTTCCTTTCTCACCTCCCTGTTGTGTGCCAGGCAGCAAAAGGGACGGACTGCTGTGCCTCTGGTCTACATCAGAGCACACAGGTTTGAACAATTTCCAACTTCTTTTGAGCATACCTAGCAGGATAGTGCTATGTAGTACAAGTCATATCCATTTTCCATGAAAACAGATCCCTAAGAGAGTCAGAAGTGAGGAGGAGTGCATAACAGCTCACCAAGTCTGGCCACACTTGAGGTTATTTTCCCAGGGCTCTGCTACAAGGACAGAGAGATCACAAGTGAACCCCGGGCATCACATGAAATAAGAGTAAATATCTCTCTCTCTCATGGTTGCCATGAAACTTGTGAAGCAGGCTTAGAAGTGATAAGGTGAAGAAACAAATCACCCATAATTCATTACATTTCAGGAAAAATAAGTCTCATGTCTTTAAGCCAATCACATTTGGGAGCTTTTGGACTTGAAATTTGATTCACACTTTGTGTAGACTTGCAGTTGGGAGCCACAGAATGCTTGTACTGCAGCGAAGGAGCCTTGTGATAAGACCAATTTAAAAAAAAGTTCCTTTTCAAAATAAAAGTATTATTTAATTTAAAGCCCTTTCTGGAACTGGCACAGTTGCATGAGTTTCTGTTTAAAAAAATCTCTACAGCATGGCCATGCTTAACTTTTCACAGCAAGATGTAAAGACAGACAAAATACTGAAGAAACCCTGCAGTCAGGTATAACTTGTAGGAAGATCAGTATAGCACAGCATTCACAACCTCAAAAGTTAAACTTTACTATCACAAAACCCCAATCGGATGTCTCTTTCATTTTGCATCCTCTACATATGCTTGAAAGAAGCATGACAGTGATCGTCTCTGCCCACAGCTACAGTGAGGATGGCAGTATTTAGTTTCCTACAATCTAGCTAATTAGCTAGTCATAACAACATAACCCTCATCCACCCTGCAGTAAGTTTAGCATATCTGGGGACACCACATCGCATTAAATGCTTGGAGAGAGGCTACAGAGTGCCTGTGGGTCAGTTTTAAAGCCTTACAAGAAATTATGACAGAATAAGGCTTTACAATAGGTACTAAAAAAGAAATTGCCATCCACCCATCATTAAAGTGCAGAATAGTGTAAAGATCGACTTCCCAAAGTAAGCAAATGAAGTTTCTAGGCTGTTTTCCAGAGTTCCTGGTACTCAGAACTCATAAAGGGTCTCTTTTCTCTGAGGGGAAGCTCCTCTCTCCAGGCTCTCAGCTCGCATTAACTAAACTCTTCTCCAGGGCTCAAGCAAACATGCTCCTCTGAATACCAAAAGCCCTAGCTAAAATAAGAGAAGGCTCCACTTCCTTCCAGGTAAAAGGGATTAATTGCTTCCTACACTCTTACAGAAGATGTACATATCCTAAACTGGGTATCATTCAAGGAATAACATGAACATTGTGTATGTTAACACGTCGTGTACACCTACTACCCCAGGGGAAACTGGGGACAGGCATTTTATTCTCAATCCTTAGGCTATTACACTCCTCAGCTCTATCAAATCAGACACACAAAATCAAAATAAATTTTCCCTTTTATCTTTCCAAATATCAGCTCTCTGGACTGTTTGCTCAGGAAGGCATTTTCTTTGGCTCATTGTGAGACAAAAACAGATCCATTTTTTACTCCATGCTATACCGAACACTACCATTTTTCAAATTGTTCTCTTCCATGCAAATGACAGTACTTATTAACTGCCTCATTAGTTTAAAAAGTGGTTTCAATTCAGAGTTTCTCATCTGTAACATTCCTGTATATCTGAAAAGCTAAGTTTGTTTTGAGAAGACAACAAATAAAACACCTCTGCTTTTGTTTAACTTACGAGGTTTCCTCTGGTCTGTTCCTTAGTCATTCAGGAACATAGCTGATCTTCTGAGCAAGGGTTGATGTTATTACTGTATCTCTTGCACACCTCTGATGGAATAAAAAAGAGCAATTAGTTGAACCCATATAGGCCATACAACACATAGCAAGAACACATTTTCAGAAGAGCAGGACTTGTCTACCTTCTTGGCAAGTTTGCTAAGGTTGTGAAACAAGCCATGCAAGGAAGACAGGCCAGTATCTACACAAGCTCAGAGTACAGCCCTACAATCACAAAGCAGCCTTGCTAATCACCACAGTGGTAATGTAACAATCCCAGCATACCTTTCTACATCCTCTGAGCTCAACACCTACACCTGTGCAAGGGTGGTGCTCAGCTGTTTCAAGTTCTTGAAAGCAGCAAGGCATCTGTTAAAGAAATCTCTCTTTCTTCAGTGCAGATTAAACCCATTACATCACTTTGTCCAGTTCAGCAGTAGCTTCCGTCACACCATTTCTGCTAAATTTGGTGCTACTCTGTTACATACAGACCAATTCTCTCCCAGCCGCTTGCTAAACTGGGGATAAGAAACTTACTTTTCTATTTGCCTGGACTAATAGGTACAGCCATGGCTGATCAACAGCTCCTGGTCTCTAGTGCAGTTAGCACAAAGCATGGGAATGAGTTCATACCACAAGCTGAAAACGAGACCTCTCAAGCTCCTTTCACAACACCAACACTGAATTGATGAGAATGTTTGTGGTTAATGGCTGAGTTAGGCTGGATTTCGGCTGAAGACCTGTGGAGGAAATGGTGAGCAGCTCGTTAGAGCTACTGCATCCAAACCCCTGGTGACTGTTAACTGAAAAAGAGTGTTGAAATGATACATATGTATTCTGCACATAAAAAACTATGTTAAAAGAGCAGAAAAGCTACAGAATTTAGGAGTAGGAAACCCTTGCATCAAAGTTACTTGGCACTTATAAAGAAAGAGTGGTTCGTGAGGATGCATCTCAGTGTTATCTTTATCATTTGAGCTCTATTAAACCAGCCAAATGGAGCAGCTTTCTCCCAAATACCAAACAAATAACGAACATGAAGTCTGAAACTGTAAGCATTGATATTGCTTGAACAGAGACACTTTAAAATACTGTTGGAAGTGCTTATTGCCACCACACAGGACGCCACTCATTTTGATTCTGATATAATAAAAAGTACAGTAGTATATTTTCATCCTTATACAAATACAACACTGATGACACATACAGGGAGTAGCCCTGTTCTGGGAGATGATGCCATATTTGCACAGCCCTGTTTCACACAATACTTTCAACCTTCAGCAATACCTTAAGTGTATTAATGTCTGCTGTGTTCAGCAAATACCTTTATGTGCCTTTTATATTCACAACCTGCTGCTCTGATCTCTGTTACTTGAAAATTAAGCGCGTTTTTAATCGTCTGCAGCTGATTTACGTAGGACAACAGCTCTGATCAACAGACAAACTTTGCTGAAATTTTGAATTCTTCATAGCCATCTTTGAGAACTTTTATCCTGTGCCACATGCTAAAGTGAACGCAGACTGATGAACACCTGAGTAGCTGAAGTTTCCTTGTTTGGTACCAGACGCAACAAATTCTCCCTACAGAGGAAACCAGGACTTCAGTCTATAACTTCCAACTTCACTAGGAGGGCTCTCTGAAACAGCTGCTCTTCTTGAGCTTTGGTAGAAGTGATTTTGAAATAATTTACTGAGCAACTTGTACAGTCCTGTTCCAAATCAGTACTGCCACATGCTGAAAACTGCTGACAGCTATCCAACTAGCAGACAAAGACATGCCGGCACAGACTTCAGGCCAGCATCCTAGATTGGTAACCCTTTTTAAACAGGATAGTTTGAAGTTTCATGTTAAAAGACCCGGGGAAAACAAAATCTTGTCCCATGGTGAGAGATCACCTGCCACCATCATCTTCAGGCCTTCCAAGTCATGTTGTCAGCTCATGAGACTCACACACTCGACTCCCACGTCCCTCTCCCTGCCGATACCCAGCTATGGCTGGACCTCACATGCAGTTCTTGGAGGGCTGTGGCATCTCTCCACTGCTCCAAGGCACATGCTGAAGGAGTTGGCTCTCCTGGTAGCCGTGTGCCTATATGCCACATGTGGTCAGAGGGTGGGAGCGCAATTGTGGTGCTCTGCTGGGATGGAGGAATGAGAGCTGGCTACCAGAGGCCCATGCCCTGAGGAGGCCCACTGGAAGGCACGGGCATCAGCTGCAGCCCATCTCTCTCTGTCACATCATCTCACACCCACATGACTAACACTGTGTGACCCCATGCAAAGGCACATGAAGGAGAGTCACATATCAAGGGAAAAGTAAGCTGAGAGCTCTGCATCTTATTCCCACTTGCCCTGCACTATAATGCCAAGACAAAAAAAGTTGGACGAAGAACATGCAGGTCCCCTGATGGGCAGACGTGCTAAATTGGCACCTGGGTTCTTCTTGAAAGAAGACAGCACATAAGCTTTAAATAACCTACTCAGAAACCAAACCTCTAGGCTATTCATATCAGACATGAATAGTTGGACACACTCTTTGCAACACAGACTAAAAGTCTAAAAAGGGGATAAAGTGCTTTGTGAGAGGGGTCAGTGCTGTCCCTTGCTGTGTTTTCAAAACTTCTGGTCAGATCCTGCAGCTTGGCTTTACAGACAGTATCACCATCACATGTAGCAAGACAGAGGAATACACATAACCATAGCTCTTTTAACAGGAGTCTCTATTATCCAAATACACAGACAGTCTGGCAGAAATCACCTTCAGGGCTTGTACATGGTGTTCACCAGCTGTCAGAGGATCTCTTTTGAATGACTGATCAGCCAAGAAGGACATACCTATAAGCATTTCTTCCACTTCAGATTTGTACCTTGGATATCAAAAATTATTTAAAAGCCAAGTACATGCCAATGGCACAGGAAAAGCTCTGAGAAAAAAATAGGACATTTGCACCCAGGGGCTGCATTAACTGGTAGTTCTCCACATTAAGTTGTCTGTTATCAAAACCAAATCCAACACGCCTAGCCCTGGAGGAGAACACTCTTCCACAGCAACAGATGCTGCTGCAGACGTAATAAGACTAATGATGTCCCAGCTCAGGAATACACATGGAAAGTTGTAGGTGACTTATTTGACAGAAAAAATGCATGCAATGGGATTTGTTTGTGCAGTTCCTTTAAAATTTCTTTTACTTGCAGTGGGAATAAAAGACAGCAAAGAATATCTCTTCTAAAAAAAAGATAATTCGTTTTATATGGCTGTTCTGACCCAAATATACTTGTACAGTCTTATGTATGGAGAACAGGTACTACTGAGATGAACAACAGGAACATTAAGTTTGACCAGAACCGAAACAAATTTAATTTCAACCTGTCATACCCACAGAGCTTCACTTGAACACTTTTTCTCCAGATAACCTACAACTCCTTTATTTACTAACTTTGTATCTTGCAAAGCCACGTGCATTTTTTTTTCAGCAAGACAATGCTTTAAATTACATTCACTGTAGTAAATGTTAGACATTTTTCGCAACAAAGCAGGCACTGAAGAGAATACAGGTCCTTTCCAGCTGTAGCAATGACCTATTAACACTGGAAATCATAAAAAATAACATAAACAGGTGACTCCAAAGAGACTGTTCAACCAAACCAATTTGTAACAAAGCCCAAGTGTCACAGAGTCCTCAGGTCAGGGCAGTAGCACACTGTATGGGAGCCCACTGACTTGGTGTCTTTACATCACGCTGACAACACTTCTAATGGGGAGGAGTGGCTGGAAAGCAGCCTGGCTGAAAAGGACCTGGGGGTGATGGTGGACAGCCGCCTAAACATGAGCCAGCAGTGTGCCCAGGTGGCCAAGAGGGCCAATGGCATCCTGGCTTGTATCAGGAATAGTGTGGCCAGCAGGACCAGGGAGGTGATAGTGCCCCTGTACTCAGCACTGGTGAGGCCACACCTCGAATACTGTGTCCAGTTTTGGGCCCCTCACTTCAAGAAGGACATCGAGGTGCTGGAGCATGTCCAGAGAAGGGCAACGAGGTTGGTGAAGGGTCTAGAGCACAAGTCTTATGAGGAGCAGCTGAGGGAGCTGGGGTTGTTTAGTTTGGAGAAGAGGAGGCTGAGGGGAGACCTTATGGCTCTCTACAACTACCTGAAAGGAGGTTGTAGCGAGGTGTGGGTTGGTCTCTTCACCCCAGTAACAAGTGATAGGACGAGAGGAAATGGCCTCAAGGTGTGCCAGGGAAAGTTTAGGTTGGATATTAGGAAAAACTTCTTCACTGAAAGAGTAGTCAGGCACTGGAACAGGCTTCCCAGGGAAGTGGTTGAGTCTCCATCCCTGGAGGTATTTAAAAGATGGGTAGATGTGGTGCTTGAGGACATGGTTTAGTGGTGGACTTGGCAGTGGTAGGTTAACGGTTGGACCTGATGATCTTAAGGGTCTTTTCCAACCTTAACAATTCTATGATTCTATGATTCTAATACGAGAGGGGTGGATATTGCTAGTGCCGGGTATGACTGGGGGATACAGTGTTCACCAGTGTAACACAGAGATCTCTAGCAGTTTGGACTCTCAAAGAAAAAAGTCTACCACTAACCACACCATATGAGAGCAGCAGAGCTACTAATTTGGGAGCATTTACACCCAATAACATACGGCAAACCATATCCCTCTCCTGAGGCATCCGTACCAGAGGTCAGGAAGGACGGACAGGCCATTTACTGGTATGGGAGATGACCATAACAAAGAGAAAGCATCACCATGAAGAGGGGAAAAATCAGAATGAGAGACACCCTGTGACTATGCCCACAGGAGGAATGGAGGCGCAGGGACTAGACTGCGCTAGGAAGGGGTACACCACTGTCACTTAACCCTGGCTATGCTGTGTCTCTGTAAAGTCCCATTAGGCTGCTGTAAGAAAAGCATAATCCCAAACTGGAAACAGCATCTAGGAGGAGGCAAACAATGCATCTGCACTCTCTGCCCTGCTGCAGTACTCTGTTTTCTGCAAGTGCATGCAAAAATAAAATCATTGTTCTTAATGACCAATTTTTTACAACCACCCTTCTTCCCAAAAAACCTGGTATGAAAAATGTCAATCTGTTTGCCCCGTCTGTTTGAGGCATTTCCTGATCCCAGGAACTGATATTTTAAACCTGGACAAAGTTTGCTTTTCTGTGGCTTAGGGCAGGATCTCCCATCTCTCAGCTCCCTTATCACTTTACCCTGTGTGTGGGTGATGGGATCTTGCCAGATCTTCTTGCTGCAACAAAGCCACCAAGATTATAAATTGGGTAACCAGGGCATCCCCAGGAATGCGAATCTCCCTGTCAGCCTCCTGCCTGCTAACAGACCCGAGACCAAGGTGCTGGGCTCACACTGGAGCCTACACCAGCCCAAAGAGGGCACTCCCTAGGAGGCTCTACCTGACGCAACCTCGTAGGCATGCCCAAATCTTACCTCTGGGCACCCAGATTCAGTCATTCCCACCAAACTCTGTTTTACTTCTTTCCCCTCAACTGCCCCTGCATGGTTCCCTGCTGCCTGCTCTGATATAATATGAGATCAGACTCCCATGAAAAAATAGTACAAGTTTTCAGGCTGTAACTGTTTTTGTAACACGGGTGCTTCTGGCTCTAAGTACAGACAGACAGACAGCTCTCTGCATTGCCAGTATGTCACACTGAAAACACATATACCCTTCAAGAGACAAGACTCCTTTCAGGTAGGCCCATCTGTAGGAATAGCTATTCCTGTAGTGCCATCTTCTGGCTTAGGGTGTAGGAACACTATAGCTGAAAATGGGACTAATCAAAAGAAAGATTTTTTTTATTTGTTAAAAAACATTACAACAGGTTTAGACTATGGATCAATATACAGAAACACCCAAACCACAATTCACCTCCCAGTAAATTATTAGTTTTAAAATGACAAGATTTTTAAAAATATCTTCTGGGCTGATCTGCTTTGCGTTTTGAGCCATTACAATCTTGCTTTTCAGCTTTTGTTTTACTTCTCAACAAACATCAAGGATCAAAACCTCACTTCTTGCTTACAATTTTTGTGCCATCTCATGGCTCTGGAAGGTAAAGCCTGAAGGTTCCCCAACACCACGTGGAGAGTGAGGAAAGCATATAAAATCCCACTGATGGGAATTGCATATAGTTTTAACCCAACCCTCAGCACAATGACGATTGGTAACATCTATTTTCCCGTCAGTTTGTATCTCGGGGCTTTGTTGGTAAAGGAAGCAGATAGGAGCTCCCTTCTCAGTGAAAGATGCCCATTTACAGCTCAAAACTTTCCCAAACGGTTGACTCAGGAGAATATTATCCATCAGGGCTGCTCCCCGTGCAGAAGGGAGACCACATGAGTCGAAGGGAGGAAGAACTATGAGCAGACTGTTAAATCTTTACCCTTTCCCCCACCTTCAGTGGTTTTCTCTTCCTGAAAGTAATGCTCTCTCCATCCTTTGGAAAGCCCCTGCACGTAATAATCATAAAACACTTTCTTTAGGGAAGCAGCCCTCCAAAAAAAAAAAAAAAAGAGTGCTAAAAGATTTTGGTGTGCAGGTTCCAAAAATTAAAACCCATCGACATCAGGAGGCCGTGGGGCAGTCTCCTCCCGGGGAGCGGCCCGCGGCGGCAGCGACCGCCCGTCCTGCCGCCAAAATGGACCCTGAGGGGCGCTGCCGGCCCCGGCGCTGCCTTCCCCTTCCGCACCGCCTGGAGCAGCCCTGAGGGCAGGGGAACCCAGGTTCCCCCCCCTCGGTCCCTCGCCAGGGCTGGGGGCGTCAGGCCCCCCAAAAGCCGGCCTGCCGCCCCGGGGAGGGGTGACAGCCCCGTCCCTGAGGGGACGCCCCCACTGCTGCCGCCGCTAGGGCGGGAGGACGGAGCCATGGCCGAGCTGGGAGCGGCTCCCGCCCAGCGCAGTCTCACAAACCGCCCTTGAATAAATGATCCCCTTCGGCCCGGCGGCCATCTCGCCCTCCCTGGGTGCGCCCGAGTCGCCTTTGCTCCCGCTCCCCCCTGTAACGTGATTTCAAAGCTACATTAGAAAAACAGCAATAATACAGATGTTTCATCATAATCCTGTTGTAAGCCTAGACGTATTGGAAGGGATTTACAACTGCAGGAAGGCGGGAACGGGGATGACTACGGGGGTGTGTACTGCGAGAGGCTTTGGGCAGCAGAAATTCTTCCACTCGCCACAAAGGGCGAGGAGAGGGGCAACGCTGGCGGAACCGAGAAGCTGCCACTCAACGACCCGGAAAGAAAACGATAATAACAAATACACATGATCAACCCACAGGCGAGGCCCACGCCGCCGGCCGCCTGCGCCGCGCGTTTTACCGGCGGGGCCGCCCCGCCCCGCTCTGTCCCGCCGCCTCCCGCCGCGGCGCAAGATGGCGGCGCGGCTGCTCCGCCTGCGCGGGTTGTTGAGGGCAGCCGGCCCCCGGCCCTTCTCTGCCCAGGCCAGGTTAGCGGGGCGCAGGGCCGGCGGTGGTGGGTATCGCCGGGGTGGGAAGGCGGGCGTGCGCCGGGCAGGGCGGGGGGTACCCGGGCGCCTCTGTCTGGCGGCCCCGCCGGAGCGCACCGTGAGGGTGGGCGCGCGCCCCTGCGCTTGGGCGCGTAAGGGAGGTGTGTGTACGTGTTGATGGGGTTGCACGTTCCATATGTACACACATATATATACATGTCTATATGAATATATATCTATGTGGGGAGCGTATGCACCTGTGTATATGTTTGGAGAGGTATGGATGTGTGCCTCGTATATGTGTGGTGGGAAGGTTATAGGCACAGGTGTATATGTATATAGAGGCGTGTGTGTATACGTGTGCCTGTGTCCCCGTGGCAGGAGGCAGCAGGGCTCTGGGTGAACGGCTGGTGCCTGGCAGTTGTGGGAGCCCCCCGAGCGCCCGGGCCCTGGCAGTTGTGGGAGCCCCCCGAGCGCCCGGGCCCTGGCAGTTGTGGGAACCCCCCGAGCGCTCAGGGCCCAGCAGGTGTGGGAGCCCCCCGGCCCCAGCAGGTCTGGGAGCCCCCCAAGACCCCTGTGCCCGGCAGGTTTGGGAGCCTCTGCGCGTCCCTGTGACGGGACTGACCTTTGCTCCACTTCCCGCCTGCGCTCGGGGGACGCCGAATCCTGTGTTGGCAGCAGGTGACAGGCCAGATGCGTCCTTGCCCGGGCACCCCGGGCACCCGTGGGCCCGTGGCAGCAGGGCGCTTGGGCTCGGGGAAGGGGGTTTTTGGGGAGCTGAAATGCAGGAGGGTGCTCACGCCTCCTCTGACCTTCCAGTTGTGTCTCCTAGGGCTGTGGTTGGCATGAAGGAGCAGCCTGGCCCTTCCCTGTGCGCCATGTGGGCCGTGAGCCGCAAATGAAACAAAAGGGTGGTCTTAAATAAAGCTCAATATCATCTTAAACAGCTTTAAAAATAAGGTGGAGCTTTTGGGAGAGTCACTGTGTGCTTAGCACAGGAAGCCTGTGTTTGAGAGTACAAAATATTGAACAAGCAAGTTGCAGTAGTCCATTTCTTCCAAATATCACTAGAAGTAAATAGAGTCTGTGTTTCAGGGGCATTTAATCCTTTGCATGAGGAAGAGCGTGAGTAACTTCATGTGGCAGTAAATAAAGACCTTTGTAACAGAGTAAATAAGCGTACGCTCAGCTCAGCTAAGCTCTGTGAGACTACACACAATTACTGTGCTGTGCTGGGAAACTGGTGCTGAGGAGCTGAGGAGAGATGAACAAAATAGTTTGAGAAAGGAACAGTGAATGCCTTTTCAATTTAATATAGCTCAGCTTGGTATTTATAAGTTCTGATGTTTTGTGGCAATAAAATAAAAGCAAGTCAAAGAACTCAATGCGCAAATACAAGAAGGGAATTTTCATTTCAGCCCTAAAGTAGTATGTCTTCCTTGACATTCTAAGCCCCTACAAAAGCTTTAAACCCTTCCTTGTTATTTTCTAATTATACTTCCCTTGTGTGGTTTCAACTACTGACATTTACCACTATTTCAGTTTTTATTTTTTGTTAAGGAAGCATTTTATTTTTACATGTTTTTTTTATCAGAGTTTTGGAAGGATTAGCCTTCCTGTACAAAAAAAATACTGAAAGTTAGAAGGGATTAGAAAGTATTATTTTCAAGGTTAGAACTACGCAGATATATGTGATAATGCAGAGTGTAATATAGCCCTCAGAGCATGCAAATCCATGTTGTACTTGCTTTTATTTTGAGTGTATGAATTTTTGGTGTGATGGATTTCCAATATTGGGACTTTTGGGGGCATGTACAGAATGAACAAAACCCACAAAAAGGTTTACTTGTTCAAAAAGTTACCTCCTCAGTTTAAATTGAGCTGAATTGCATTTTGGAGGTTGTGTGGTGACAGGAGAAGGCAGTGATGATTTTTAGAATCTAATGAACAGAAACTTTACCCTCTTACCTATGTATGTATTATTATTGGTTTTAATTTATTTGAAGCATTAAGGACAAACCAGTCTTGCTTTACCTCCTTTTGCAGCCCAGTGAAGTACAGTGTATGTTAGGTCTTTATATTTATTGTGGGTATCCTTTGGACCCAATAGTGTGCTGGACTTGAGATGTGAACTATGTTTAACAACACAGGTGTTTCCTTTCTTTTAAAACGGTTATGTAAGTGGGGGTGCCTGTATCCTAACAGATGCTTTCACTTGTCTTTTTTTAGTCCTCTGCAAACTGAACAGCATGGCACAAAGCGCCCAGAACCGTCTTCTGCTAAAAGTTTGGTTGATATAGGAATTCGGAGGATCTTCTCGTCAGATCATGATATCTTTAGGGAGAGTGCCAGGAAGTTCTTTCAGGAAGAAGTGCTGCCTTTTCACGCAGAGTAAGATACCTTTTAAACATTCTGGTTTGCCAAATAGTATGCATTTTTTTTCCCCAAAATGCTTTTTGGAGTGTTAATCTTAATATGACAGGATAAACAGGATATTTGTTTTCATTTACAAGCTTTGTATTTCAAATTTACTCAACTAAACCAAACTTGCCTATGAAAATCGTGTGTGAAAAAAATCACATGTAATAAAAATTCATTGCATTTTTTGAGCTCCAGTGTAGGCAATGTGGCATCTTTGTCTTAGGCCTATGAGCAGACAAATGCAGTTTGCAGAGTTGCAGCAAAAGTATCCCTGCTTGTAGGTATTAGCTCTGACACCGATATCTTGGGGGTGGAGTTAGGGAGAGAATTCAGTTTCCATGCTATTGTACTGCTGTCATCCAAAAAGCATTAACACTGTGTCTAGGTTACATTGCAGTAGATTTTGTAAATGCAGTACACATAGGATGGTAAGCTGGATTGTGTATTACCAAGAAACTTGCACAAAATATCTTTGTTTAAATTCCTGTCTTTTTTGCTTCTGTGGAAATATGTGTGGTCTTCTGCATAGAGTGGAAGTGTTGTACTTCCATTGAACTAGAGCTGGAGGGTGTTTTTCACCCTTATTTCAGCTATATCCGATCACATTATAGTTGGAGAAAGAAAATAAATGAACTCAGAACATGTTTTTGAACAGAAAGCGTTAAGCTGCAGTAGTGTCTTAAGCAATTCTTACTTTACTTCAAAAACATTCCTGCAAAAACACTGGGGGGTAGTGAAGGGCTTATTCTTAAATCACACTGCTAGATGAGTTCACAGTGTGTATCCACAAATAGTTGAGATGGCACAATTGAGTGGGTGGGGTGTTGTGGCTCTGGGGCAGAAATGAACAGCGGGAGGCAATGGAAGCAGCTTACATCAGGGTTGTTGCCAACTATTTTTTTCATCCTCAAACCATGACCTCAAAGTATATGCTTTTCCACTGTACAGTCATATTAGATCTACAAAACCAGATGTTTTCCCTCATCTTTTGTTAGAATGACTTCTAGTGCAGGTTTGTGAACAGATATTGGCTCTGCTCGAGGTTGCTGAAGATCCTGTTTGCTAGTTTGCTGACACAACTATTTCCAAGAGAGACTGGAACAAGTTGGGCTTGTGTTCTTGCATTCACTTCAGTGACCTATGAACCATTCTGTTCTCACACCTTTCAAGTAAACAGGCTTCAGGCATAGTATATTAATTGGCTGGGTTGATGTGAAAAGGCAAGTGTGGCATCAGTGAATGCAGTTGTGGACTATTGTGAGGAGGAGAAGCTTTTGTGATGGGTGAAGTAGACAGGAATGGCCCTGAAAGTGGCAGGGGCGGGGCAAAGATGGTCATGAGAGAGATTTGTTTAAGATTTCCAGTGCGGGAGTGAAAGCTCTGGGAATAGCTTTGGGAAGCTTAAATGTGTAGGATAAGATACGTGATTAACTGTGGATAAAGTGCTATGGTATAGCTCTGCTGCACACAGGTGTGTCAGAGGAGTATATCTGTCTATGATATAATTTTAAAATTGTGGTTTAAAAAAGAAAAGGAAAAAAAAAAAAGCTATGCCGTGCCATTAGTGGCCATCCAACTTTCTGTTGAGTTGGCAAACTCCATAAAGAGGCACTATTTTTCCAAGAATAAGTGATCTCTGTGGTATTAAAATCTGCAAACTGTCAGCAGATAAACCTCAACTATCTATTTACAGACTTGAAACCACCTTACAGCAGTAGTTTACCAAGATACAGTACTAACTTGTAGTAAGTGCACAGGGACCAATTTTTATGTAAAAGTTACTAATATGTTAATGCTCGGTTCTTATGAAGCTGTTGTCATTGGTAGATTTGAAATCTTTCACATAAGATACTGATGTGTTACACCCATTTTGTACGTGGGGAAAATGGAATGTCAGGAAGATAAAGACCTGCTTGTAATTATCCAGATGGTTGTGGCTAAATCTCCTAAATCCTGGTCTGGTACTCAGACCAATAGGCAGCACTGCCTTTCATAACAAGGCTTAAAGAGATGTCAGGTTATATGTTGGAAGCAGGAGTTCAAATTTGTTACACAGTTGGTGCCCCTGTAATGCCAGTAGCATCTGTGGACTCGAAGAATAGAAAACATACTATTAAGCCACTGCTTCTTAGCTGGGAAATATAGTTGTTTATGTACCCTACGCATTATATGTTGGGGAGACCGAAAGCCTCTTCCTGTGCATTGAAACCTGGCTGCAGGTGCTGTAGTGTGAAGCAGCAACCATGACAAATAAACAGTAGCACATGGGGGATTTAATGCATGACTCCCTTCTTGTGTTCATTTTGCAGATGGGAGAAGGATGGCCAGGTGAGCAGGGAGCTCTGGGAAAAGGCTGGACAGCAGGGTTTGCTGGGTGTTGCTATCGCTGAAAAACATGGAGGCATTGGAGCGGACATTCTCTCTTCAGCTGTGGTCTGGGAGGAGCAGTAAGTACTAGACGCTTCAGGAAGAATTTCAGTGACATTATCAAGAGACTGTATGTTTTTCTGTAAGATGTCCTCATTGTGGAATATGTTTGCTTACAGAAAATGGTGTTATCTTTCTCATGGAAAGGATAGTTTAGACATATGTAAATCCCCCGTTTTAAGTATTCTGGATGATTATTTAAGTAACCAATGTCATTGTGCTCCACTGTTAGGACTTAGTAACTGGGGGAAGCATTTTAGTTAGTCTGGTAGGTTATATGCGCATTTGGCTGTGAAAGTTCATTCTATAAATAACAATACAAGTGCCACAAGCTCAGATTGTGTCCGAGACGTCGGTGTGGTGGATTTCTTCATTGTTGGGTCTGTTGTAACTGTGTAAAGTTCAGTGTTTAAATCTGTGTAGTACTTCTGTTTGAACTTTTTTCTTTTTTTTCCCCTCTCCCCAAGGATGTATGTTAACTGTACTGGCCCAGGATTCAGCCTTCATTCAGATATAGTCATGCCCTACATTGCAAACTATGGCTCTGAAGAACAGATTAAACGCTTTATCCCCGAAATGATTGCAGGCAAGTGTATTGGAGCTATCGCCATGACAGAACCCGGGGCTGGCAGGTAAGCTAAATACTAAAACAATGGTCTTAAATCAGTAGACAGCACATAATGTTCTCAGCGAAAAAAAATTCCTGACTCTCCTGGTTGTATGGTCATCTTAGTGACTAGACAGTATCCTAGATTAGGTAGTACCTCAAAACCAACTATTATTTATAGATTACTTTATGACAGCTTTGTCATTTCAAGATACTTGCTCAGAATCCATTTGAATATCATCCCACTGTGGGCAAATATGCTTTGTATTTGCTTTTATGGTCTGAGTTTATAGTTACTAACTTACTTGTCATGTGAACATTCTTTTAATATGAAATGTAGTCAGGAGAAAATTATGTACCTTGGTAAAGAGGGCTTGACTTTACTATTAGCTTTGTTGTGGAACAGAGCACCTTATTTTCTTTCCTCTGAATCCTTTCAAACAGAGAAATGTCCCTCCTTGCCCATGATTATTTGAAGGGCAGACAGCATGTTTGGAGTAGACACAGCTGATCTGGCCAGTTTCCAAAACAGGGACAGGTGAAGAGCAAAACCTGTTGGTGTCATGCTCCTAGATGATCCTTAAGGTCCCTTCCAACCCAAACCATTCTATGATTCTGCGATTCTATAGATGGTAGATGTTGCCAGTGGCTTTTTACATAGCCTCCTCATCAGGGTTGAGCCTGCTTAGAGGATGTGGTTTTGTCTGGTGTTTGTCATCTAAGGCATGTTGATGTAAGGGGATGCTGATCTGTTGGTGTCAGTGCTTGTATTACACCATCTTCCACAAGTAGATACGTTGAAGTGGGACCTCATGCACTTGCACAATTGCGTAGACTTGTCATCCCTTGCTACAGCATGCTTGCTGTTTCTGTTGTGCTCTCAGCCTTTTCACCACATTTCATTATCCTCGTATGCGTATTCACTGAGCCCATGCCCAGTCAGTATAAAATCTACCTTATTTTATACTGGGTAGAATTCAAGATACAAATTGCAGCGTCTGGAATGTTTTCCTGAAGGACCTTTTGAATTTCATTTTAGTGACTTGCAGGGAATACGAACATATGCAAAAAAGGATGGAAGTGACTGGATCCTTAATGGGAGTAAGGTAAGTGAACAGACATATATGCCACTCATAGGCTTTGGGAACTAAATGCATTTAGGCAGTGAAGGATGTACACCACTGTTAGTATCTTCCCCCAGTCCTTCCACTTCTGTTTTTTTTTGTGGGTTTCCCTGCCCTCATCCCCGCCCCCCGTTACTTTTTTTTTAATAGGACTTAAGATATTTCTGTTGCTGGCAATTTACAGACCAATTTATGGAAGGGTTTGAGTAGGTTCTTTTTGTAGCTTTTAAAATAACCTTATCAAAAGGCCTATTTTCCCTTAAACTGGGAAGGGTGGTGGGGGGTGTCCTGCACAGTATAAGCAGGGCTAGGGCTGTTTTCTAGTACTGAGGTTTGAACAACAAAATATATATACTACCACTGTGAAATCTTCTGTGGCCCTGAGTAAAAACTTGCTGCCACAATCCAAGCTGTGGAATCTTTATTCAGGAGCCTGCTGGTCATGTTAGGAGAAAAAAAACCCAACTGCATCAGATGCTCTGTGTGTTGTCAAGCTGTTGCAAAGCTGGCAGCATTAACCTCTTCTTTCATTGCCATAATAACAAAGCAAGAAGGCAGAAATAAAGTGTTCAAATGGAAGTGTGGATTCAACAGGGTTTGTTTTTTTTTAACGTTATGAAATGTCTTAATCTTCTTTCTCCCCCCTTCTTTTGTACTCCTGCTGATAACATGGTACTTCTGGCCTTAGCAGAATTTCAAGTGGTGAGAATGTGTGCAAGCAAATATGTACGTACAAGTGTTTAAAAGGATACTTGCTCATGCTGCACAGTTGAAGCCAAGCAAGACAGATAGATCATTTCTTTTGCTGGAGTTAAGATGGATCATTTTGACAGGTTCATGCATTATTTTACAGGATTATAGTAAGCAGTTGTGACAAGAAGCCATTGATAGTTTTGCATATTATACCTTGCTAATTTAATTTCTAGAAAAGAGAACCTCTGTGTTCATTTAATATTTGCATTTGATACCATATTCCTTCTTTATCATGGGACAGACAAAAGAAACGGATCTGGGCATTCTTTAACTCCACACTTTTGACCCACACAATACTTCTTAAACTAATTCCTAGTTTTATAGACCTTGTTCCAAAACACTTAATTCAGAAAGCTTAAGACTCTTCTGGATACTTAAACCTTGCCTTTCAGTTCACTTCTGAAAGTGTCAATGCAATTTTTTTTTTCTGGTGCTTGATCTCTTCTGACTTCTCTCCATGTAGCTTGTTGCTTTATTCCAAGTTGCTTTTTTTTAACAGGTATTCATCACTAATGGTTGGATGAGCGATGTAGTGATTGTGGTTGCGGTTACAAACCGGGAGGCCCGATCTCCTGCTCATGGGATCAGCCTTTTTCTGGTGGAAAATGGAACAAAAGGTTTCATCAAAGGACGCAAGCTGAACAAAATTGGCCTGAAAGCTCAAGTGCGTTCATATAACCCCTAACACGTAATAGACTTGGAGGAAGTCTAAAACCACTTAATGCCTGGCATTACCTGAATAAATATAAAATGGAACTGTGGTGCTAGTCTAGTTCTTAGGCTTTAGAGCACAACCGATATACATGCAAAGTAAGTATGCTGCGTTTGCCTGTGGAAATCTGAAGCATGTGATGTGCAAGGAGAGGCTGAGGAAGCTGGATTTGTTCACTCTGAAGAAGCCTGGAAGGACAGGATCTTATTGGTGTCTTTATCTACCTAATGGTTGGCTGCAGAGATGGTGGAGCCAGATTCTTCTTAGAGGAGCACAGTGAAAGGGCGAGTGGCAAGGGACACAAGTTATATTAAGAAAAATTATAAGTAGGTAATAAGAAAAAAATTCACCATAAAAGTGATCAGATACTGGAACAGGGACCCAGAGAGGTTGTGGAGCTTTCATCTTTGGAGCTTTGGAAAGCATAACTGGGCAAGGCCCTCAGCTGCTTGCTTTGCTGGAGCTGCTTTGAGGAGGAGATAAACTAGATGACCTCTGGAGGACCCCTCCAACCTAAATGATTCTATGATTTCAAGTTAAAGTGTACAATAGCAAGAAAAAAATGGAGCAAAAGAAGTGGAATGAAGAGATGAGATTGTCAGGCTGTAAAACTGTTTGTATTTAAAATCCTCTTAGGACACAGCAGAGCTGTTTTTCGAAGATGTGCGGTTGCCAGCCAGTGCCTTGCTTGGAAAAGAGAACAAAGGCTTCTATTATCTGATGGCAGAGCTCCCTCAGGTAAGAGGAACGTGAATGTTTGCTGTCTGTAGGAAGAACACAGAGACAATTCTTGTCATTGCAAGAATCTGCCTTAGTCTTGAAGATTACGTATTGTGGGGAGTCACTGTGGGCTCAGAATCGGGATGTCTGTAGGCAACATTGTGTTGATACTGCTGCTTTTTAACTGAAGTACACAGTTCCTGGCTGCTAAAAGTGCAATTCTTTGGGGCACTGGTAAGAATGTTGTTATCCCACCAGCTCAAAGCCAGATCTCTTCATCAACGGCCCAGCTATTGAAGAACACCAGGCTTAGGGTAGTGTATTTAAAGAACATCCCACAGTTCTCGTGTATACTTCTAGCATGGAACCACCTTTGCTTAGTAAATTAAATGTAGCTTGGAGGGTCTCTGAATGCATTTGGCCTCTCTTTTTAAAGAAACTATGCAAGCACTGCTGTTTCTAGCTCTCTACAGTAGAAGCATATTAAAGATATAAGGACACTCTGTCCATATAGCGAAGTAAAGAAATTGTTTAGTTGCCAAAATACCTTGCTAGTGGAAATAACTGTTTATGACCTTAGTTTATGAAGTTTTGAATTATTTGGAGCACAAAGAGGCAATGTGGTTTTTAAACATGACTCTGCTTTGTCAAAACTGTTTGCCTCATCTGGTAGGGATATGTGTAATTTAATTTTATACTGTGAGTAAATACGAAAAACTGATCACAGGAAATCTTTTACTGCTCTAAAAAAATAGAGTGCACTCAGGAACAGGTTCGGTATTGTGATGCATCAGATGATTTCAATGGTGCTAGAAGTAATTGTTCTGTACTTGATTTCTGTTTTTCAGCATGTTAGGGGGGAAGGAAAAAACAGCCATGCTATTTTGTAGGTTTTGTTTTTCTAGAGGGTGTCTACTGAAATTGTTAAATACAGTTGTTGGTTTAACCTTGCGCAGTGATAACCAATATTCGAACAGAATTTGATGTGAAGTGTTTCAAGTCAGTAAGAGTCCTGTGGTTGACCTGTAGCTGTTTTTTGAGTCATTGTTGTGATAGAACATTACCCTGGAAAAGCTTAAAGTGAGCTTCAGGCTGCAAGCATTTGTTCCCACTCATTAATTTCAGTAATGCCGTGTGTCTGGTTTGATACTTAGTGTGACTTCTGACCACCCTCCCTTAATGAACAACACTGAACATCTGTGTCCCAATTGTGCATCTGGAGAAACGTAGGACTATTCAGCTGGATTCTGTATTTGTGTTTCAAAAGGAAAGACTGCTAATTGCTGATATGGCTCTTGCCAGTTGTGAATTCATGTTTGAAGAAACAAGGAATTATGTGAAGCAAAGCAAAAGCTTTTGGGAAGACAATTGCACACTTGCAGGTGAGTTTGAACTGAGAGACTTGTACACAGATTCCAGTGTGCATTTGCTTTACATCTGTGTATGTGAAATAGTGAGCAAATGAAAATCACTGGGCTGTTTTCAAAGGGCTATTTACACAGGGTTTCACTGCTTTGGACTGTGGCTGGTTGTTTGCCTCCTATGCTCATACGTTCAGTTTGAAAACAAAAATAATAAAAAAAGCAACACACAAAAGCCTTAATGTTATGTATTTTTACAATTCAGTTAGATACCTCCCCAGCGTGCTGCTTTTGGAAGTGAATACGCAGGCAGAAACTATACTGGCTTTTTGCTGCTGAGTGAAGAAAAATTATCTTGTTGTTCTTAGGCTTGCATTATACTGTCAGGGTTTCTAATCACAGGGTCTGTTACACCTGCATGTATTTCTATATCTGCCTTGAATCCTACAGACTGCAGAAGAGCTTGGTGCATGTGCAGGTACTGCGTTCCTCTGCCATAATGCAGAAAAATCAACTTTGAGGTCAATGCTAGTGGGGACTCCCAGGCAGTGACCTTGCTGACTGAAAGCCCTGCAGAGGTGTTGTATTCAGCTTTATGGGTATTGTAATGAGATTCCCTCAGCTACCAGCTAGCTGGGTATTTAAGTGACTGCATATAAAACTGTTGGGTCATTCTCTGTGAGCATACCATCACTCCTGACAGTGGCAGTTAATTTGTATTTTGAAATGTTTATGCCTACGCTCTTTAGTTGCAGTCATAAAACAAACGTTGCCTTCCACAGTATTGCAATGTTAGAAATTTTCCTGAAAACCACATTAGCTGTTAGGGCTGAAGCAGACAAGCTCCTGCATGTTTGGTTTACAGGACAGAAGTGACTCATATGGGTTAGAGGATGTTGGCACCTCTTTTTTAATATATATACACTTTTGAAATAATTAAAAAAAAAAAAAAATTCTATTTCAGTGTTGAGACTTCCTTTGTCAAAATCAAATCTTTAGTTGTTGAGAATAGCAGCAGAATTGGGCCCTTTAGAGGCTGGAATGCTAGATATCTTTCAGGAAATTATGATCTTCATCTGTTTTTAAAGTTAGCATTCAGAAATCCATAATTTCAGATGGAATTTAGTATGTACAATGTGCAGCTTTAACAAAATAATACATTTTACCTTTTTTTTCATGTAGGTAAGGGATGCTTCCTAATTGTAGTAGTTCACGGTGAAGAGACTGCCAAATAATCTTTTTTAGGCTAACCCGCTGCCAACCACCAGGTGGCCAACGAACTTCATAAAGTATATTATTTTGCCAAAATAATCCATTCTTGCATACCTTCTCAGTTTCCTTTTTATTGCTGATGACTAGAATGTGCATATATATAAAATCCTTTCTAACTAGATCTCTGCCTTCCCAATTCATTTAGTCATGCCACGGTACAGTGTGTAGAAGTCAAATCTTTTCTTTGTAACAATAGTAGACTGGTCAATTATATTTATTGTCAAGAGAAGCAAGAAGACTTTGTTATATACAATCCTTAGATCTGTGAGATCAGAAAAAACTTTGTAAGGTGGTGTTTTTATCCCCTCCCTACCAGAATTACAAGACGACAGTTGAATGCTTGCCTGGTCTGGTTTTATATAACCTTAGCGATGGATTTTTACCTCTCCTGTCTAGAAACTTTTCCAATGTGACAGAACTCAGTGTTGGAAAACTTTCTGATAATTAGTCTAAAATTCCTTTGGATTTGCTTGTGTCTCTTTCCATATCACTTAAACTCTGAAGAACTGAATACGTAGAAAAATGCATTCAATAGATGATGAAATGTTGTTAATAACTGGGGAAATTAGTGGCTCTACAGAGTGAAAGGGCATTCCCCCACAAGGGGGAGCTGAGAGTGACAGAGCACCCAGTGCCTCCTACTCTGCGCTCTCTAGGAATTTTTGTTTTCAGGCTCTTGGGGTTTTTCTCTTAAGGTCATGTTTTGAGTTGGTTTGAGACGTAAAGGGCAATAATTTTCTGTAATAAGACTGGTAAAGATATAATTGTATGGAAAGTAATGTATACGGAGCCAAAGTTGTTTGAAATGATGATTTCTAACAGAAATCCTTTTAGAAAATGCTCCATTTTCAACTTCAAATATCACTTAAAAACTGTACCACTTCTGCTCTTTCTTCCCTCTGCCTGCTCTATCCACTTCCAAAATAAGACAGTGCAGCACAAGTTGGCAGAAATGAAAACGCAGATTTGTGTGGGCCGAGCTTTTACGGACAACTGTTTGCAGCTGCATGCAGATAAACGTCTGGACTCCTCCACAGCTTCTATGGCAAAGTATTGGTACGTGCTTAAAGTAATTTGGAAGTGTTACTTGCATGATCTTGACAGCAGCCTAATGATAGAACTGAACTGTTCAGATCTAATGAAGAGAGAAAATTACTGTCTGATTAATAATACCGTTGTCAGCTTCTAATAGAGACCGCTAGCTTTAACTTTAATCATGTAGCCAACAAAAATCTTGGTTACATTGAAAACCAGTGTTGGTTAAACAGATCAATTTCAAAATAATAGCATGCTTTTAAAATAGGCTTCCATTAATAACAAGATCAGGAGTCAGCTTTAGCTTCAAGTAAAAGTGAGTACTTCACTGGTATTGAGACAAACGTTTACATTTTACTGTAGCAAATAGTTGTTGGGTGTGGTTTTGGTTTGGGTTTGGTTTTTGTTTTTGTTTTTTTAATGGTGGTGTGTTTGGGTTTTTAAAAAGCACCAGTTTATTTGAAGCTCATATGATACTTTTTAGTTAATGTTACTTAGCAATAGCTGTTTGGCCCAGCCAGTTTTTGAAGCTGTCTGGTTTTGGGAAGAAATAGTTGGCTAGAGCTATTGCTGGAACTGAGACTAAACAGTGCTTTCCTTTATTGGCCAGAACTCCTCCTCCCTCTCCCCATACTTGGTGGTGTTATCTGTTAACTTAGGTTTAACCAGAGAAAGCTGGATGAGTAGAAGCATCTAAAATAGTGGCATGTGAATTTGTATAGTTTTATTTTGCTTACAAAGATGGCAGAAAAAAGCACATCAGACATGAACAAATAACTTTATGGAATATGCACAGGTTTACAGATTCTAGACTCTTAAAAATAAGTATAGAGGAAATGAGTAGAGAATACTAAGGGAATCTAGAGAGAATATTTACAATGAAAGGAAGGATTTTGATTGAGTGCTATTCCTGGCACTGATTACCTAGAAGTACCAGGTACATAAGCAGAGGTATTCAGTTTTGAGGAGGAGGAAACAACTAGTGCCAGCTCAGATGTAGACTTCCTCAACAAATTTCCCAAAGCATTTGAAACTCCCCCACCCTCCCAAATGCTGGTGCCACACTTTGTTGCAGATTTCCCCTTTCCCTAATGGAGTCCCTGTGGTTCCCTTCTGTAAAACTCTCTTACGTGGTCTAGAAAATGCTTGAATGTAGAATTGTTTTATTCCCTACTGTTTCAGGAGACTATCTCCAGTTAATTTTGCTTCAAACCTCTTGTATAGTCAATGGCTTGAGTTGAGCTTTGAAGAATTTTAAAACTTTGTGCATCTTTTTTTCTGATATTTGATGAAAGGTCTGTAGGTCTTATTCTTGTGGTGAAAGGTTGTATTATGTAGCTAAATTAATCTGAAAATATATTTAGGAAAGACAGTTGTGGTAACTCACCATTGCAGATTTTAAAGTTGGTATAATGAACTGAAAGGATTTAACTAGACAGGGCCAGGGGATGGTTTGGAGAAAAGGACTCTTACATTATTCCATGAGAAGCAATTGACTTGAATCGTCATTTTCTTTACTTCTGTTGCCACTCTGAAAGTTGTATGTTTAGAAGGTGGCTTTCATGTCTTTCAACTTTAGCTTGAACTTCCAGTGCAGTTAAAATCCTATGGGTTCTTTCATCTAATTTTCATCGAGTGTTTGAAATAACATCGAGTATGTAGGTTTCCAAAAGCTGAGATACAGAAAGTCAGCTGTAAATGGCATGTTACCTGCCATGCTCTAGAGGGAAGGTTCACAAAAAAAAATGCTTTTAAAGATTTTTTTTTTTTTAAGATCATGAAATAATTGAATATTTTGCAGTGGGCAATCATGTTCAAAAATTACAGTATTTCTTAGAATTTGAAACTATAAAATCTATCAAGGAAAATAAATTATCCCCAGATGATGGTTGTATTCAAAGAGCATCCTGGTGTGTTGCTAGTGTGGGGGGGGGAAGTCTGTGATGCCGTTAATTTTTATGACACAGCTGAGGGATTTGATAAGAAAAGAGGCTATATCAACCTGCTTTACAAAAGAAATCTCTTGGCCTGGGAGAAGGGTAAACAAGCTTGTCTGTTTTGAGAGCTTTCCTTCTCTGAAAGCTCTTCCATAAGGAGAACAAATCTTTAAATACTTTTCAATTTAAGGTATTAATTTCTTACCAATCATGCAGGAAGAAAAAAGTCCTTCATAAGATAAAGTATTTTAATGGCCATCATTTAAAATGAGTTATATAGAGTAAAAAGTTTGGTTATATTTTTGTTTTGCTAACTTATCTGTATCTTTAGTAATGTTCCACAGCATAACATCCTTATAAAAAACAAATTTCTTTTTGACCATTTAAGGTCTTCTGATCTCCAAAACAGCATAGCTACTCAGTGTGTGCAACTGCACGGAGGATGGGGGTACATGTGGGAGTATCCAATTGCAAAGTAAGTGTAACATTTCTGACTTGAATGATGAAAGATTACCAGCAAAGTAAAATGAGGCACTTCCTCTATATCTACTTGTCAGTTGTTTTGTATTAATACTGATTTACTGTTTCTTTTCCCATCATGTTTATTGAAAGGCAATCCACTGTACAGGTGTCTTCAGGAAAGCTTTGTTTTGATTCTCCAAATAATTCATAAGCTGTTGAGCAATTATTACCTATTTTTCACAAAATAGAAGTTGCTTTTCTAGAAGAAAATGTTAATTGAAAAACCAGAGAAGCAATGTAAAAATAAAAATGAGGGGAGCTAGTATGTTTTATCTGAAATTAAATGCATACATATGAAGGAAAGAAAACATGTTGGTCAGCCTAAATCTTTTGTAATACCATAAAATAACAAATTGCCTAATCAAGAGCATGACTGGCTACATTCAGCTTTTTACACCTTTTTAAATGAAAAAGCTAAGAGATTTATATGTAGAGAGGAATTTGCCATTCCCAATTTTTTGCTTTATGAATATAGGGACATTTTTGGAGTTTTTTTAATATTTCCTTGTATATTATCTGTGAAGATTTGTTTCCTTTTGTGTACGTGCCATTTGCCACACTAGTATAAGTAGAGCTTTTGGTGTTTTTTTGTTTGTTGTTGTTATTTTTTTTTTAAAGAGGGGGTAATCTGATAATAAAAATAGCAAAAACAGGACTGCTGTGCAGTTATTGTAAGCAGATAAACTAATTTTTTTTAACTGACTGGGTTTAGATTTTTTTTTATTCTAAATACATTAAGAGTATGAAACATTGCTTTAAAATAACTTTTTCCTGTATGTTTTTAATCAGCGCAACTTTTGAGTGTTCCGCACCCTATCTTACTAAATAGGAAGGCCAGCAACCCCTGTTCAGGGTGTCCTCGAACCCCTTCTTATCTGTGTGTGCCAGTAGTTGTCCAATACAGGGTTTTATTATCCCTGTGGTTCAGCACATGCCGTGTTTCCAGAGAATGCTGCATTGCTCCCTGGGCTGCTCCCTGTATAATGAAGCAGAATTAAGATGGAAAAAGCACGCTGTCGTTGTCACTGTATATTGTCATCATCCCTGTGTGCTATCACCAGCTGTGCATGTGCTGGGGCCAGCTCCAGCACAGGGGATCGGAAATGTTTGGCTGCGTGCAGCTTTTCAGCTGCTGGCCCAAATGGAGCTGGAGCTGTGTCAGTAGCAGGCTGTCAGCCAGCTGATGTGGAACCAGTTGGCACTTTCATTTCCTCCCAAGGTGTTTGTGTCCCACTCAAAGAAAAAACTGGCAGCACAGTTAGCAGTCCTCCTGACTCAGGATCAGACAGGCCCAGGGCATTAGAGCAATATTACATGAGAACTAGCAGTTTGGCTCTGCAGGGTGGTGTTTTTTTCCCAACAAGGAGGCCACCTGGGTTCTGGCAAGTAAGGAAAGGAGGGAACAAGAATTGGGGGTGGGGGAGAGTGGTAGAGTCCCTGGTTTTACAGAGTGTTATTTTATTTTGTTTAATTAGGGGGGACAGTGGAGGCTTTACAATGTAACAAAAAAACCAGGAGAGAGATACTGACCAAATTCCTAGTTTGGCACAATACCTTGGAATGTGAAATATTTTGGGTAGTGGAAACCTCTTTGAAAATGTGAACCTCTTTAAAATAGGGAATAGCATACTTTGAAAAGAGGGATCTTCAAGATAAAAAATGGATATCTTTTCCTTTTGATGTGTGTCCATTCTGAGAGTTGTTTTTATCTTTCCTTGTTTTGTGTTTTGTTTTTTGTCCGTCCCCCCCCCCCCCCCCGCAGAGCTTTTGTGGATGCCCGTGTTTCAGCCAATCTATGGTGGTACCAATGAAATAATGAAGGAGCTTATTGCTAGAGACATGTCAGTGACAAGTAGGGAGAGAATGCTCACTACTCTGGAGAATCTTCCAGAATCCTTTTACATTAGTAAATATGGCATAAAAATCAGACCATCAAGAATGTAAGTAAAATAAATGTGGGGTATCGTATACCTTTTCAGAGGAAGTGACACTATTAAAAAGGGTTGTTTGTGGTAACAACAGTGTGCTCATATGCAGGATATCTAATATTTAATGAAACTTCCAGTTTAAATATATTTGGGACAACATGGAGTAAATCTCTGGGTTCTAAAAGTTCTGGTAGTGAAAGGCAATTTTTTGTGTCTGGAACATCATGGGTAGCTCGGTTCTTTAAGACTTGATGCCATTATATTGAATCCGAACCACTTGCGTTTTCAGAATGCAAATCTCTTCTCTAGGGAAGCCAGGTTCTTAACAAATATAAACAGAAGTTAAATGTCAATTTAAACTTCGAATTTGTATTCCCACTGACAAATATCACTGTGTCGAAGTAGAACTTGAAACTTTTGCTGCCGTTACTGTATACGCTGCGTACCGCACAGCAGCTACACGCTGTAGGAGGAGGGAACGTTGTGACTGACCTGTATGTTTACCATGTAACCAGAATGCCTTATTTTAATTACTTTCTTCCAAATAAATATAATAAAGCATTTCTATGCAATCTGATGGTTGTCTGCATTACTTCAAACCCCCAGAGAGAACCGGGACGACGCTTCCCCTGTGTCTCATTTCAACCTCAGGGCATTTGAGGGGGAGTTTCGAGAACGGGCAGGTGCTGCTGGTGAATATTTTCAGATATTTCCGAGTGCCAAAAAGTGCTAAGACGTATTTTGGGCGTTTTTAAAATTCTGTAGGCGTGCAGGGGGTCAGACCTTCGCCTCCCCCGCGGCAGGGAGCAGCGCTGCCCGGCGGCTCGGCCCGCCCCCTCAGGGCTCCAGACGGGAGAGGGGACGCGCCCCCGCGCACCCGCCGCCCGCTCTCGCCGCGCCCCGCGGAGGCGCGCGCGGCAGGCGGGCTGTCCCCGCGTCAGGCGCCCCGCCCAATGGCGGGCGGCTGCTCCCAGCGCCCGGGCTCCGCCCCCGGGCGCGGCGGATTGGCCGCGGCCCTCCCCTGAGCGGCGCGGCCCCCGCCCCCGCTGCGGGGAGGCCCCGCCCCGCCCGCCGAGCTGCGCTTTAGCTGGGCGCGGACTCTTCAAGAGCGGCAGTGGGAGCCGCGCCGCGCGGGCGGGAGGCGGCAGCGCCGCTGTGGAGAACCGGCGGGCAGAGGCAAGCGCGGGGCTTCGCGGGGCAGCCGGGGGCGGGCGGCGGGGCCGCCGCTGCGCGCCGGCGGGGAGCGCCGCGCTCAGGCGCGGTGAGGGGGGGAGAGACCGGGGCCGGGCGGCGGTTGGTTCCCGCGGCGGGAGCGGCAGTGGCGCCGCCGAGCGCCGGCGCGCGTGCGCGAGGAGGAGACTGGGGTGGGGGCGGGGCGGGGGGGGGCGAACGGTCTGGGCGCAGGGCGGGGCCGGGATGGCGGGGGCGGGACCCGGGCGCCGGCGGGGGCAGGGCCGCGCCGCCGCCGTTGCCCCCTTCCACCGGGTCCCCGCGCAGCTCCTCCATGGGCGGTTCCCGCGCCCTTCCCCCGCCCCCCGCCCCCGCCGCCCGAGCGCCGCTCCTCTGCCCCGCCCGGCCCTAGCTGCCGGCCGCGGGCGCTGGCGGGCCTGGCCTCGCCCCGCCTGGCCCGGGGGCGCCCGGCGCTCTGCGGGCATCGCCCAGCGTTCCCACACCGCAGTGCGGCGGAGTAAGGCTCACATAGTGTTGTGCTGCCCGCCTTCTTTTACTTTTAATGTTTTGGGTCAGTAGATGGGTGGAAACCTTTAGCTTGCGTTTTCGTTACTTCTTCCTTGTGTGATTTGTTTTTATGTTTTTTTGTTTTTTTTTTAAATTCCTGAGTAAAAACTTCCCTCTGATGATCAAGCTGAAACGTATTGCAGAGATTTCTTTGCCTTCGAGTGACCTCTGACCAAGTCGGGCTTCCCAGACTACAGGCCACTTACTCATAACACTGAATGCTTTAGATAAAGTAGATAGCTAAGCAGTCTGGACAGCAGCTTAGATGTGCAAGGTGCGTCACCTCATCAGCCTCGTGGATATTTCCCGTGTGGTCTTGAGCAAGTCTTTTAGTCCACTTTGTGCATCAGCACCTGGGTTGCAAAATGCTGAAGCATTTCCCAAAACAAAATGTAGCAGTGACTGAGGTACTTGATGCTCCTCAGCAATGGGGAGCAAAGTAAGCAATTTAAAAAAAAAAAAAAAAAAGAAATCCAAATGGCCATAGTCTGCTTGTTGTCAAAGGGTAGATATTTCCTTTTTGTGCTTAATTTAATAAAAAGGAAATATTAAAAATTAAACTGGATAAAGCATGGTTATAATGCGAGTAGGCATACCAACTCAGAAAGCTGGTCTGTGTGCCTTAGGATTCTCCTTCCTTATTGGTCCACATTGTGAAATCCTGTAAATGTTTTGGGGAGTCTAAATTCCAGTCATCTTAATTAGCGTCTAAGAGCTGAATGGGTCTTAAGACCAGGTTTTATGGTCCTCTCTTCAATAACTGAAATTCAAAAGGATAACGGAACTGTTGATATGGACCTTACAATGGATTCTAAAAGTATTACAGGTATTTACATTAGAGACATGCACAACCTACTTACAGAGGCACCTGTCCACATACTACAAAAAGTGTTTAAGTTTGGCATATGTTAAAAATGACTTCAGGTGTTATGTTACAAATATATGATATTATAGACTAAACAGGAGTTAGCTGGATGGCATGGTAGTAAACTTGGAAATAATACATGATTCTCTGTTCAGAAGCAGTTATGAACAAGGAGAAAACAGCCTCTGTTCAGGAATTTTAATGAGTCATGGATTTTTATCATAAATGAATACTAATGAGTTCCACTTGAAGTGTGGCTTTTTTGATGTTTTTAATGATTAAAACTGTGTAGGGGTGGCCTGTGTTAAATGAGTTTCTCCTGCTGTTCAAAGAGAGATCCTTTTTTTAGGTGTGTGTGTGTTTTTGTTGTTGTGGGTTGTTTTTTTTTTTTCCTTACAAAGAAGAGGAATCTGTGCTTATATCTTCTGGGGAGTGCAAAACACTGGAGTTTGCAGTTTTATCTATATAGTACTGCCTGCACAGTGAGTGCTGCTGAAAGCTGAGACTCACCCCCCACATAATCCTGTTTGGGTTTTTTTTTTTTTTTTTCCATCTATTAATAGAACAAAATACTAAAATGCTTAAATACCTCGTCATGAGTAACTGGGCTGCTTTTGAACTGAAAAAAAAAAGCTGCCCTACTAAGATGATTTTTTTTTTTCTTAAAGGCTAGTTCCCAGGTGTTTTAAATATGGTCTTCTTTCTTTTCTTTCATACTCCTAACCAGGACATACCCAGTGGGACCAATATTTCTTTTGTGGTCCCTTGTGCAGACTGTTCTGTGAGAAAAGTGCAGATTATGACTATTGAGCTGTTCTCTTTATTCTTCAGAAGTTATTATGATCCTGTAAGTTTTCGTGAAAACTGGGAGAGGTAGGTAAAGTATACCCCAAGTGGATGCCTCCCCACCAGGCAAGGCTTGGAGAAGCTGGCCAAAATCAGCTCCTGCACCGCTCAGCTCGGCAGTGGCCTCTCGGGGTCCTGCAGGCACAGCTAAGGCAGTAGTGCCCGCAGTAGTGTCCTGTCTGCCAGAGCACCGCTTTATTTTTGTCCAGCGATTATCAGGAAGGCTGTCCCAAGAGGAGCTAGGGATTACAGGGCAAACAACCACAAAGCTGTAGGAAACCAGGTTTTGTCGGTTGTGTTGTAGGCAGATCAAGCTTGCTCCATGTAGCTGCCATCTCTTCTGCAGGTTTTCTCTAAGAGGCCTTAAAGCAGCTCTTGTCAGTGTGAAATACAGTGTTTTTGAACATTCTCTGTTGAACTTATTTTTGGGTGTTTCACCAGATGCTGTCTGCTGCCGGTGACTTCAACTTTTGCTTTTGAAATGCCTTCTAGACAAGGAATAAACATTGGAAGGTTTGCCTTATCTGAAACACTGGTTATCTGTGAATAAACTGAGAAACAGCTGTATTAATTTGAAATATGTTATTTGTAGGCCCCCTGAGTGTTGAAACAAAAAAAAATAACAATAAAATGTAAAAAATCTTCTGGTCCTTCAGGAATCTCATTATTAACAAGAAAGTTTCAGGTGTTTGGGATGACAAAAGACAACTCAATTTTACAAGGAGAGAAGGCTGATACAGAGGAGCCTTACAAACCCTCATGCAAATGGAGCTTTATTGTCATTGAAAACGAAAAGATCACAAACAAAAAACCCACTAAAAGACAAAGCAATCCTCCTCCCAAGCAAAAATCCCCCAAAACATTGTCTGCAGTGTTGTGTAACAAAAAGGATAGTCTTATGCAAGGCAAGAGAAAGAGTCAAAAAGTGAAAGGACTATAAACAAAAGCTGGGAATGGGAATGCCACCCTGTGTGCAGGCAGGTTTTGTGATCGGGTTTATGCCTGTGTTTATTTAAATAGAGTGCTGCTGATTACCAACATGAAGACACTGGTTTCAGGATTTAGACAAATTCCGTTGAGGTAGGCTGGTAGAGAAGGGGTAAGCACAGAAATGTTGAGTAAGGGACTAAGAAATAAGCAGAAGGTAGCAGCAGGGAGAGGAGCCTGTAGAGGAGCAAGGGATGTCATTGGGGGATTAGGGACCCCATAGCTGTGGGGAGAGGAGGGAGAGGGATGCGGGGTCAGGGGAGCCGCTTGGGCTGTGGTAAACTGCAGTTCCCGCTGTATCCTCCTGGGTAATTAGGCATTAAGGGGAGGATAAGCATAAAGTCACCTTCCAAATATCAGTTGCTGTACTGTGCATGTCTGGTACTTGTTTCTTCCCTTCCCCAGTACTTATTCTACGTCAGCTTTTGTTTTTACAATACTTTTTAGTCCTTTCAAGTGGAGTGCGTATTCAGCACAATGAAAAGCAAAACTGTTTTGCCAGTTTAGTAGCATTTTCAGCTGTTCTGGTTTTGAAACCTCAAGTAGTACACAATGAAAAAAATCCTTGAAATGGTTTACCTAGGACAAAAAAGCTTTTCCCAGAAGGAAAATACAGACTCTTCCTGAATGCCATGTTGCAGTGTTTGTCTTCCCTCCCTCTGCACTTCCCCCCCCCACCAGAGATAATAGACTTGGCTCTAGAAACTCACTTCCAATAAGGGTGGAGTGAAATTATTTTTGCTGCTTTCTGCCAAGATGAAGTAAAATGTGTCAAAATGAAAATTGTACGATTCTCATTGAGCCAAGTACTTGTACTAAAATTTGGTTTTAGTTTTTTTGCAGCTGATACTTTGTTTTGCTCGTACACCAATGACTTTGTTTGTGTGTGTGTGTGAACTTCTTGGAGAAATGTCAAGGACTGGAGACTGGGACAGTACCAGCTTTTATAAAGTCCTTTTGATGTCACTGAAATGAGAGGTACACACCTGAAGTGTCTCACACGACTGTCTTCAGGGCAGAAACATCGTGTGAAGTTTGCAAGTTGCTGGGTAAGGGGTTAATTGAGTGATTTCTCTCTTAAGAAGCATTTTATTTATTTTTTTTAGCTGTATTGTAACTTAAGCATCTTCTGTCAGGAACTCCTAAGTAGTTAGTGGTTTGTCGGTGGTCTTTAGTTTAATGTTCGTGGTTCAGTTTGAGGGTACTTTGATTTCTTCCGCTCTTTCCCCTAAAAGAGGGGGGGAAAAGTTCCCCAAACTCAAAAAAAACCTTAAAATAATTTGCTAATGGTATTCATTGCAGTTTAGGAAATTTGAAACCGTACCAGAAGGGTATGTAGTATTTGAGGGAATCTGATCAAGTTAAAACACAGCATTTGAAAAATTTTGTGCTTGCAGTTTTTTTAATAACCTCGATCTTCATATAAGTATGAGATACACATCTCCAAACTTCTTGTTTGCTTGAGCCGCAGCTCTGCTGTGTGTGAACGTTTCCTGTCTTTCAGGAGTAGCAATCTATGGCTGTTAAACCACTCAGGCTAAGGAAGGTAGATGGTAAATTTGGAACAGCTATAAACTCATTGCTCAGTGTATGTAGATAGCAGGCTGACGGTGTTCTTCTGAGAAAGCTTCTTGGAGTTCCCAGGGACAGATCTGACACGGGACTTCCCTTGAGTTCATAGTAACCCCACAGAGAAAGTGTGGACTTCGGTTGTCTCCCCCTTATGTTTTAGCCATGCTAAATCACTTTGACTTACTATAGTTATTTGCCATATGCTGAGAGGGAGGGAGGCATAGGTGTCTGAATCCATACTCCTTTGGATTTAAAAATTCTTGTGCCTGCTAGCTGTTACAAGAGTGGGAAGACGTAAAGCCACGAGTCAGCCAGATGCTGAGAGCATTGCCGAGTCACCAGAGCCTTTGTGATTTGGGGCGCCAGCTCTCATCAGTGCATTTCCCTGTCCAGTCCTAGTAATGGGGCTCTTACTGAATGACTGTCCACTGGGGAGGACTTTGTGCTGAATTCCCTTATAGTCTGAAGCTATTGGCTTGTTGATAAAGGTTAAAATACTGGGGATTTTAATAGTATCGTTCAGGATTAGCATTAGGACCACCAGACCTGGTCCCTGTGATGCTGGGTAGGTGATGTACAGAGATGAAAACCTCATCGTTGAAGTATACGTGGGGCAATGAAAGGTGAATAAAGCATATGGAGGGTGTTAAGGCAGTACTGGAACATGTGGCTTTTTCTGTTTTCCTTCATGTTTTGAGGGTTAAGGAGAAAGTATCCAGACTGGTACTTGTCAGCTCCTTAGGTTTCCACATCTCCCTTTAGTGTTTGCACCTTCAGTGTAAAACCTGTAGCTACAAACAAGCTAAGGCTTCAGACAGGGAGTTTGCTTTTCTTAAGATCCATACGTGGCAGTCTCAGAATCATTGACCCCTTATGGGATCTGTGCATTGAAAATTGCTGAGCTAGGCAGTTGCTGTGGAGATCAAAGAAACTGAAGACATTAAAAGGAGGGCAATGGAAATGCTGCTCAACTAGCACACCAGTTAAACAGAGAATTTACTGTGGAAGTACTGTGCTACACTCACTTTTGTTACTACTCTCTCATTTTTCTGGTTTTGTCTCTAGCTTCTTAATGAAGAACTGACAGTAGCTTATCTTTCAGGCTTCTGCAGGCCTTGTTCAATTAAACCTTTTGCTGGGTTTATTTAACCATCTCCTAAACGAAGCTGAAAGTACAGTGTAAGGCAGTGATTCCTGCTCTGTAGGCTGTGGAATAGATACAGTATGACATGGCAGCATAGCTGCTGACAAGAAGTGGTGAACGTTGACACTGGTCTCTTGATCCCAAAGTTTGGGAACCCTTCGTCTAAGCTATGGCAAGCCACAGGCAAAAGGGTTTGTAAAGGAAAACTGTCTTTACTCAAATTGTTATCAAAGAATATTGTGTTTGTATTATGCAGGCAGTGCCTGATGAAGAACTGGATACAAAGGCACAGGAAAGATTTTTTTTATTATTTTTTTTTATTTTTTTTTAGGAAACATTTAGAACTTAGTTCTCTGTTTTTAAACCATTAGCCTTGATGATTGGTTTCTACGATGTATTTGTGAGAATATATAATAAATTAATTAATCAAATGCTTGCTTTATATAGATTTACATTAAATATATTCCTCCCAATAGTGCCTCTGAGTTTATTTCAGAGTGTGTTTCATCATGTGGTAGGTGTTCTGCTTTGCTCAACTTGTAATAGGTAGCTGCATAGCTCTCATTTCTGTGATACTGTTGATGTTGACTCGTTTAAGTATAGAAAAAAATACTTGAACAAAAACCAAATGCAACTCAAAACTAACTTATCTCCAGAGCAGATTAAAATAAAGTCCAGCCAGAGTTCTGGGGTGGGAATGTGTAGATGTGCATCTGTGTGTGTGTGTGCATATATATATACATGCACTCGCACACATATTTTAAAATGCATCCTTCCAGTCACATGGCTTATGGTCATGTTTTTCAGTTTGGGCAAGGTTAGATGACAGTCTTGAACTTTGTGAGTCTTATTTCTCAGGCTGATAGGATCAGAAATGCAATGAGGTATGAACACTTACTCCCCTGAGAGGTAAAGGCTATGGAACAACCTCTCAATGAAATAAAGAAAAAACAGAAAGAGTGTTCTTGTTTGACTTGGGAGGGAGCGTAGTCTATCTGTGTTCTTTAGATAACGTCCTTTTTTATGGAATCTTTGAATAATGTTGAAATGTTGAAAGAATGAAATATCTGACAGTTGTTGTATTTGTACCTTGTCATGAAAATGAGAAAATTTACATGGCCCGTGTTATTTTCAGGTTTGCTGTAAACTACCTACCGTAGCTATAATGACACCAGCCCTCAGAGAGGCAGCAACAAAAGGTCATGGTATCCACTTGTCACCTTCTTTGTCCTCTAGAGCTATGGAGTCTGATACAGCTTTGTGCATGGAAAATTCCAGAGCAGTGGAAGAGAAGATAAAAGAGGACTCCATCGCACAGATTACTTGCTCAGTCCTGGGGTTCCCCACTGCTGAGCCAAACCTCAGGAATGATATCTTCAGTGTGCAGCATTTTGGTTCTCCACCATCCTCCAAGTGCTATCAGTCTGTCTTGTTAATGAGTAAAAATTCTGCGTTTAGCAACAAAACCGGTAAGCAAATGAAAGTGGGAGAGCCCGACTGCTCCAAGATGAGAAATGCATTACATAATGGTGCTGACACATCATTTGGTCGGATTAGTCATTCAGAACCTGAGGAACAGGTCAAAGGGGAAACATTTTCAGAGACCACATCTCTGAATTTGGCAGAAATGCAGAGACTTTCGGATTCAAATGTAACTGAATCCAGTAATGCAGAAGAAATGCAGCTTTTAAATGGTAAATGGTACAAGAAGAATGGTTTTTTTGGGTAGGGCTTTGGAAGTCTGCGCTGAAACAATAAAAGGGGATTTATTACACCAAATTCTTCATGGGCCTTCAGAAGGGATTTTGGGCTGCACCCCGGAGGAGGTGTATGCTCGCTTACTCCAGTGTGTCACTAAGCAACAAATGGAAATCAGTCGTGCCAAAAGAACTCAGAAACGTTTACAAATGCTCCTGGCAAAGCATGTTATCAAACACTGTGATCAGCAGCTGAAGTGCTTTGTGAAACATCAGCTACAAAGAATGAAGGTTTTCCATGAGCCAACCAGATTTTTGAGCAGTAGCTCCCTCAGGTGCACTGAAGGTTGGTCAGAAAACAATGCCACTACTTTGGAGAGTAGTTCGAGTACGGATGTACAAAATGGAGTTAGCGTTGCACCAGGTGAAATCCGGGGCTTTGCACTTTCTACTGGAGGGCTGCTGTCTCGCGTGGAGAAGGATCTGGACTCTGATGCAACATGTAGCAGCTCAGATGAAGATGGTGAGGAACAGACTGTAAGAACAACTGTGGAAGCGTAAGTGTTAAATTCCTGCTAGACTCATGTGCCTCATGCTTATAAATCAAGATGGAAGGGTCTAGACCTGCAGATTCCTTCTTGTGTGGGTAACCTCACTCAATAGATAGTCCTACTGAAATCAGCAGGACTGCCTGTGTGAGCCAGGTTTGGCAGAAGCCAGACAGAAAATAAGAAACTTACTACTGACAGCATTTAAGGAAACAGTTACTTTACGAGACTGTAGAGAGCTAGATGTTGTACTGTACTCTATCACTTTGCATACATTTAGTCACTGCTAAGTCTTCAATACTCAGATGGTGCTGTAAATCAATAGTGATCGCAGTGCTGTAAATGATATTTTTGGCCAGTATGAAAATAATTTTAATTTTATCTGGAGTTATTAAGAATGAATCAATGTTCGGATCTTGAAAATCTACTACGATGTGATAAAGAGTAAAAATGATCATCTGATGCAGGTGTCAAGTTGTCCAGTGTTTGGGAGTTGTATAATGAAAAGTTTGGTTCTTTGAATTATAATTTAAAAAAATGTTAATTTGTCTGCTGAAGTTGTTCTGATACTGTGAATGAAGCTAGCAGTGATGTTTTTATTGTTGCTGGAATCTTTTTCAAGAAAGAACTAGATGGAAATTATATTGTTAACTAATACTGTCTTGAATTGACAGGGATCCTGTCAATGCAAAATTATTGTGGCTCTTGGAAATCAGTGGTGGGTAGGAGAAGTAGATAGTAAAATTGTTCCCTGAGGGTGGTACAGCCTCTTTTTTCTTGTTTTGTTTTTTGTGTCCGTCCCCCCCCCCCCCCAACCTTGCTACACTATTAACACAATCTGTTTGGTCAATAATTTTAGAAAGCAATGAAAGAACAGCTGCTTTTTCCCCCTTCCTACAGCTGGAGAGAACAGAGTATGTCTTAAGGTCTGTTAGGATGTGATAGTCAGAACAGTGACACATGGAATAGAGCTTCACACAAACGCAGCAGCTTGGTAGGAGCTTCACGGCACCTGCATTTCTAGCAGTTGAAGTCAGGACTGGTTTTGTGTTTCCTGATCTCTTATACTCTCTGCTGTTAGGGAGTGTCTGGAAAGCATTAAGAGTGACACTGGTGTTTGAGGAAAATAAATACTTAAAAACATGTATTTCTTGGTCTGTTTCTTGAAAAACATAATGTTCAGAAGAAATCAAGAAAGCTTCATCTTATATTGGAAAAGAGCAGTGCTCTGTTACATGTTTATATAGCCTCAGTTAGGGAAGCTTTAGTATAGCATGGTTGTCTCAAATCACTGCTGCGTTTCGTTAAACTCTGTAGGCCTGGAAAACAGAGCTGAGAAAAAGTGCAAAGTAAAAACTAGTTTTCATTTTCTTTTGCGTATTGTCAGAATGGTAAATACTGTACTGAAGTCCAACCAAAGCATAATGACTTGCCAACTAAGTTAGATTCACCTTAAATATTTACGTTTGCAAAACAATTATTCTCCTTTTGAAATATTTTAATGAAAAAACCAGCATTTTTGGCTCTTGCCAGCGTAGGAGAATCTGCGTTCCACTCCTAGCTGATATGTTTGAACTTCTGAGTAATAGCTCTGCCTCTAGGATTCTTACCTTGTGATTACATGAACTGAAAAACTGATGAGAAACTCTTGATTCTTGAAGGGTAGTGGATAATGTAAAACTTGGACTGAAGTTCTGTGCGAGGGTTTTCTTTTTTCTTCTTGCCAGGGACAGTCGAGTTTCTAACTCTGCCTGCCAGTCCTTTACCTTTATTTCTTTTTGTGGCTTTTGAATTCCTTAAGTAAGTTATCTTTCCACTTAAGGCTTACTCAGTTTGTTTTGTTGCACTGACGAAAAAATCCACAGAGGATTATTAAGTACAAAGACACCACCTTTGGCTCAGGAAATCTCCAAGCTGCTGTTACTGGCAGCTGCGGGAGTGTTCTGGAGAAGCACTGCTCCCTCCATGCCTGCCCTGTTGTAAGACTGTTATCTTGGCCACTGCTAAGAGGCAGGAGACTGGGTAGATCATCTACAGTCAGACTGAGTGCAACTCTTTCTTTGTGGGTTGGTTTTCTCCTCCCTCTTTTACGTTCTTACTGCTGAACAGCAGTCAAGCAGCAGTGGTGACAACGTTAGCAATGTGCATTAGCTAAGGCCTTGCTGCATTGGCAGTGCAAGAATCACTGGTGTTTGAACTGTGCTGATGGGCCAGCAAGCTCAGAGTTAAAGTACTACCTAATTTAAGCAGAAGACTCTTGCCTGTGTGCACAGGCTGAGGCAATACTTGAATTAACATTGCAGTGAAGACAGGCTGCCTCTTATTTGAATTTATCATTATTGTCAGCTTGGAATGGTTTTCTTCACTTCTCCAACTTTCCTAAGATTTGTCTTTGTGGCTAAAAGGCTGCACTTTTTCTTTCAGGTGACAAAGGTAAATCAGTTATTCACCAGTGCAGCTGCTGAGATTTGCTGTTTCCTGAGCTTTACCACTTTAAGGTTGTTCGGATTGCCTTTCACCTGGACAAAAGAGACAAAGTTAACATCCTTTTTTATTTCTGCTAAGTGGATTTACATTCTCTGAAATGCCTTTTCTCCTAGGGAATTGACTCTTGGTGCTTTCCAGAAATAATGTGATCATGTGCGTGAAAGAATACTTGTTTCCTCGCCTGTGACTTATTTTTTCATAGTGAAGACTTTTACTGACCTGGAAAGACTCTTCCTCTGTGATATTCTTCATAATACTTAACTGTAGATGTTCAAAGGTTCTGTTAATGCAGTGATGAATGGGAAAATGTTTTGGGTTTGCCTATATCACAGTATACTGATTGCATTTAACTTCGGGCTAGAATCATGCTGGTGGCTGGTCATTGTCATGACTGCAGTGCTTTTTATCCTTTTTTGGGAGGGAGGAGGTGTCAATCCAATGTGCAAGGGGAGAGGAACTTGCAGTTACTGTGTTTACCTGAGAACAGTCTGTTTCCCATCAGGAGGGAGAAGTTGACTGTGGCTCCAGTTCTTCACGGTAGGAAAAAACCTGGAGCTATTCTTAGCATTTTGAACCTGTTCATTCTCATTATCCTGAAAAGAGTTTTACCCAATGAGTGTTGACATAAGCTCTTCTGAGCTGTATCACAATGCTTTGTCTCGAGTACAATTGTCTTTATCCATCTATTTCAATACCTTTGTTGTTTAGTTGCAAATAGCTGTTATATTTAGACCATTGTTCATTCCATGTGCATTACATAGGTGCTGTCCTCAAGACAAGAAAGATCCTTGGTCTGCTGGTGAAGGCAATTCTTTTAGTTGACAATTCACAGTACTTACTGAACTTCCCTAGTTCCTAGAGTAATTGGAAAGCCTCATCCCATTTCAAGAGCTTAATCAAAACACATTTGGTCCTTTGAGTATTTGCTAAAAAGAAATATGAAAAAACAGTTGACTCTTTTCAGGAATTTTGTCAGTTTGCTGCTAGTATCAGCTCATGAATGTCTTTAACCTGTCAGTTTTCATGGAAGGTTTCTTAGGCAAAGCACCAAATTTCCATCAGTAATTTGTAGTGTACCATTCCAGCCTTTGGGTGTAGGAAATTCCCGAGAGACTACACAGTGGATATGGTAGTACTTCTCTCTGGTTTCTCAAAGGCAGATGTTAGGTGCTGTTTACTAGGTCCCTGTTAGGCATTAGCAATGAAAGTGGATGAAGGGCCCGAGGAGGACATCACAAAGCTGAGCATAAGTAATTCCCTCAGGAGTTCACAACTAATATCAACCACTTGAAATGCAACATAGCCAATATTTCACCAGCTGAGTTTACTTGGAACTTGTTGATCTTTGTGCTTCACAAAGATGGAAGATTATCTGCAGAAGTGGTCACAGATTTCAAACAACGTGACTTGGGGGAAGATGTGAGCTTGAAGTTTTTTCAACAGCACAACTCTGCCCTGGGAGATAGTATTGTATCCTTCCAGACCAACTCTACATCCTTATTCATGTATTTTGTGTGTGTACCTGATGTGGTTAGAAGTTCTGGTTGTTGACAGTGTACCACAAAGAAGTCTGATGCTGAGGTGTTTATTTGGAAAACCTTTGAAGTTGCAGGGTACAGAGTTTTTCTTCTACATGCGCTATGTGAACGATCTTCCGGAATCATCACTGGGGTTCTTCGAAGGCAGAGCTCCTCGCTCCATCCAGCAGTAATGCATGTACCTAATTGATTAGAGAGGAAAAACTGCTTACAATAGATTTTTCTGCAAAATAAGTAGCTCTGTCTACTTGTGAAAAGTCCTGTGCCCTGTTTCCCCAGTCCTCCTTCCACCATCTGAATACAGTCCTTTTGCATCATTTGGTGGGATTTTTTTCTTCTGAAATATTTTCATGTTTTTCCTCTGATTTTTGAAAGACATGTTTTACTGATTATCCTCCAGCAACCTCAAGCCTGACGAAGAAGCACTGTTGTATTTTTCCATGCCCACAGGGTTTATTGTGCCTGGAAACTTTTACAGTGAATGTGCAGAGATAGGAAATCTTTCTCTTTTTTTTTCTCTTCTCTCCCCCCCCCCCACCCCCCCCCCCCCCCCCCCCCCATTGCTAGTTGGAAAGAGAGAAAATGGGAAGTCTGCTTTTACAACAAATACGTGGTGGGGAGGGGAGCAGTAAGATGGAGAGAAGATAGGAAGGAAGAAAATATTATGACTAGTATCTCCAGATCTAATCTGTTTGTTCTAGATTATTTTCCATTTTTCCTAGCATTTTTTCTCATGGCTAATTGAGCAACATCAATGCAGTTCTGCAGGCCTCACTATAGAAGGCACTGCTTAAGGACTGGGGTTTGTTGCATGTCTTTGAGCCACGTTATAAGGGGAAGCTGTTTGTTTTTGCAAGATCAGGTTCTAGTTTTCCACTCTGAACTGTAATTTTTCTTCATACCTGATATCAGAACTGAATTCTGGTTTTGGGAAGGGGAGAAGAGAGTCTGCCAGGACTAACTACTACTCTCCATTTTTCTTAAGCACAAAACCCCAATTGTTCCCACTTTTTAAGACGTTTTTAGTTTACAAGTCCAGGAAGTGTCTTATTAGCATAGAAGATTAATGTGAGGGCTTTTGAATAAGTATAAATTCATAGCTGCTAATAATATGCTGTTTTCAAAATGTTTTATACATTGCTTTTTCATGAATTCCATTCTCTCAATTCTTGGCCTTGTCACTAGGATGTGGGAGGAGAATTGTTACTGGGGAATGAAAGAAAAGCTAGCTTTATATTACCTTCTGTTTTCACTCTAGGGATACACGTATTATTTCAAATATATTCAACCTCACTTGGTTGGATTTCCGTAAGATGGATTTACAACTTCTTTAGGGTCCCGTATGAATCTACTGTTTTTCTTTAGAGATCTGATGTACAGCAATAATAACTTGCTTTTGAGCAAGACTTCCTTCTCACAATACCAGAGTAATGTTCTTGCGAGTGAGGATCCTGATTTCTAACCTGTAATTACTTTAATATTTTTGCAGCTGCTGAAAGCAGACTGAAAGGTTTTAATGAAAGACAGAAGGTTTGACAAGCTGTAACCTGCAAGGGAATCTCAGAGCTGGGAACATCAGAGCTTTTGAGTTAGATAGGTGTTGAATGCATATTAAATAAAAATTTGGCATTACTCTTCTGAATGACAGTTTAATACACACTCAACATAGTATAGTAGAATAGAAAAGCTAATAATCAGACACATGTATATACATGATAACCTCCCATGCTTAATGAAATGGTAGATCAAGATGAGTTTGGTGTTTGATGTCAGCTGCTGATTAATCAGTGTTTTATGGCTAGCTTTTTTATTTTGCTAAGCTGTGAAATGTGTTTTGTTTTAATTAAAAGATTTGTTTACAAACAACAACGAACTGTCTTTATAACATCTTGTGAAGTGAGGGCAGCGTTATTTCATTTTATAGACAACATTGATTTCATAAGAATCTACTTAAAAGGGATACATCTAGTGCCTTTGAAAATCAGCATATGTGGGCCCCTGATACAGGAAATCATTTAAATGCTTTCCTTTTCACGTGAAATAAAAAGTGTGCATAAAGACTTCCCCAAATAGGAATGCTCTCCTGTAACAGGCTTTCATTCATACTGCTAAATATGGGTTAGGAATGTAACTTTGGATGTCAGATTTAAATATATTGACCTGTGCTCTTTTTTATTGAAACTGAAGTAGCTGTAAAGATTTTATTTTCATCCAAACATTTTACCTAGCTGTTGTGGGTGAGAAAAAATTTTCTGCTGGGGAATTTAAATCAATTTAATTTCCACTTAGCAAACTTTTAATTACTGCTTCTGGTACTGAAAACAAATAAACCTGAACATGCTTGTTTGAATATATGTGCATTATAAACTCCCCTTCCTCCAGCCCATGGTGGTGGACTGGACAGCAACAAAACTCAGTGAAACTTCACACCAAGTTCTTACAAAACACCCAAACCAAGAAGGTTGCAACTGTTCAAACCTAGGTTCATTACACTCTCCACCCCTTGTCCCTGCAGACCAGACTGTAGGGTTTAACCTCATAACAAACTCCATCCCTGCCCTGCAAAGCAGGCAGCCAAGTTGTTTGGTTACTCCTCTGTTAATTAATCACAGCATGCTTACAGCAACTGCAGGGGGCCCAAAGGACTCGGTTTCTGAGATACCTGGGTGTCCCATGTCCCCAGGGCAGGTGCTGGGGTCCCTGCTGGGGCAGCTCTGGGGCTGCCCTGTGGCAGCACCGCTGGGGACTCGCACCTCCTGGGGTTTCACACTCAGCACAGCCCCTCTGCAGCTTCCTTTGGGTCCCACACATGGACTGGGTCCAGGCCTCCGGGCTTGAAGTAGGACTTGTCCCAGCTCTGCCGAACTGCCCTCCCACCCGGAGGAGCGCTCTGGGGTCCTTCCAGCTCTCCTGTTAGCCCATTCCCTCCAGCACTCCCCCCGCGCTTGGTGGGCACACTGCTCACATCACTTTACAGCAAGTCACGTTCCCTTCAGTGAGGTGAGGGGCGGCAGGAGGTGGAGGTCAGTGTGTGGTGGTACCTTTGCTGCTGCTGCTTTTCATTTCTCACCTGATTGCTCTGCCGTGGGCTTCCCCACCAGCCACAGCCCCTTCTGAGTCTCGTCTTGGTCCCTGCCCACACAGTTTTTTCCTGTTCTGCAGGGCTGCAGCCCCTCCACTACCAAAAACCTGCTGATGATTTCCAGTGCATCTGGCATGCAAGTTCTGGATCCACTGTTAGTTGTCTATCCAAAAAGTCTCAAAAAGAGTATGCTTCTTAACCATTTTTACCTTGAAATCTGATAGTATATACAGCTGGAATGAAATTAGTTATAAGCTGGAGTTAGATGTTACATGAATACCATACCACCTATTCCTTTAAGAATGTACATACAAATATTTGGGACCAAACTTCAGTGGCTGGACAGCATTGATATGCTGCTTGTATGCTGTAATAATGGTCTATATGCACATATCTTTAAAGGAATATATTGTAAGCTCATCTTACGTTGAGCATGGGATCAGACGTAGCACTACTTGATTTCTTTTTCAAGGCAGTTGTGTAATACAGAGAGTCTAGGCCTGTGTTTCCTGGTGTTTTGTTGTTAGTCTATTGATGTTGTGCATTTCAAAGGCAAGAAAAGAAGCTTGTTTCCAGGCAGCCCGGTGTTCCTGTAGTTTCTTTCTTTGCATGTTAGCACTGCCTGCTTCTCTCTGCTCCAATGTTGGTCTGATCTACAGCATGCAGAGGTTTAGTGGAAAAAGCTGGGGTGCCAGGAGAGCCAACAGAATCCAAAAAAATTCATTTTAAATATTTTTAACAAAAGGCATTAGCAGATATGCCATTTTGTACTGTATTTTTTTGTTTGTTTGTTTTATCTAAAAGAGGAAATGGTGCTGGTTGTTTACCTTTTGCAGGTTTTTACTTCTTGGGCAGTTAATATTCTAACTGACCCCCACTCCACCAACCAATTTGGCACTTTATCATTAACAGCTCCTAAAGAATATGCAAACAGAATTGAAGATGAAAAGCACCTACCAGGTTGTGAAGCCAGCCATTGTAAAAATTCAGCGGTTTGTAACAGAGAAACACTGCTTTAAGAAGCTGAATTTTTTATTTCTTTTGTTGAGCCCTAGATTGAGTTAACATTCAGTGCAAGTGTAACAGTTCAGTTTCTAATAAAAAAACCTGTAGTAATAGTGTGATTCTTTGCAGGAACGCTGTAGCAGGCAAGTACTGGCTATGGCATCTCATCAGTTTGGAAGATGTGATTTCAGTTTGGAAGATGTGATTTTCTCAGATGATGGGAGCACATAGAGCTCCAGCGTGATATTCTTATGAAATTTCTCCTTTGCTAGGGTATCCAAGCACAGAGAATTGCCCTTTTTATATTTTCAGTTTTCTTCTACAGCTTTTTTTCTGAATATTGATTTTCCTCTTCTCCCCTTCCCACTATCCCTTCTAAATCTTACTTGGTGGAAGAAGAAAAATCTTACCTCTGTTGCAACTTAATCCCCCTTCCACCCCCACCATGAATTTTCTCTTTGAGGAAAATCATAGCTATGGTTGATATTTCAGGTGTCTACTGCATGAATTCCTCAGGCCTGATGGCTTAGCAGAAACTTTGAGCTGGATAAAGGTTTTTTGTTTGGGAAGATAAGATGTGTATTATGTGTTACTATCAACCATATCTTATTGGATTGCAATTCTGAAAGTATTAAATGGCAACAGTATGTCAGAGATGGTGGGACCCAGGTGTGGGTGCCAGAAATTGTTTGTGGTAAGCAGTTGTCGATGTCTGTAGATGATAGGGAGAACTGTAACCCATCCTGTTCTGAAGCCGTGTTGTAGCACTTCAGAGGAAAATCTCTGCCAGGTAAAACATTTTCTGTTAACACCAAAGACAACAGCAACCCTGGAAGCTGCAGAAGAATGACCTGATTGCAGATCTTCGCAGAGATTGCAGTATAATTTTGAGTACCAGAGAGCTTCCCTTAATTGATTGTTGTTTTTGGTTTTTTTTTTTTTGGTCAGTGCTTAGCTTGGTTTGGTGCTGGTTGTTACAAAACAGCGGCATATTGCTCTCCGCAGTCAGTCTGCGGTGAGCGCTCCCTGGATGATCTGAGGCAAATGCTGATAGTGAACTGTCAGAGTAATTAGTGTTTTGTTGTGTAGTGTTGATTGGATATGATACCAGAGGACGATATTTGTTGCAGTTTTGTTTTAATCTTGTTTATAGCTCTGGAATGCATAGAAGAGATGGGACTCACTGTTTTTATTAATTATGTGGTTATTATGAATGTCACAGTTAACTGGTCCAGGGAAATAATACTTCAACAGCACTGAAGTTGGTTCATTCTGAAACAAACATTAAGTACTTGTGCTGGAAGAATTAGCCCTTATTTAAGCAAGCATTTACGGGTCATTTCATGGTTGGACATGTTTGTTCAGCCATTACAAGTGTTGGAACGTTTTTGTTGGGAGTGGCATTTTTATATGATGTGTAAAATCTAGATAAGTTTATCTAAAATAGATGCCACTACATATCTGAATTCATCTAATTTAAATGTTTTATATGATACCATCTCCTAATTTTCATAGGTAATCTCTTATTAACTGTCAGTGTTTGCAGAGAGAAGAAAATGGACATGTTGAATTTTCACCAGCGTTGTTGTCAGAATGTAGCAGAAGCCCATGCGCTCACCTTAATGGCTTGCAAGAAAATGCTTGTATTATCAGGCCAGCTGCTTTTTTGAGCATTGCCATGTGTAGTCACAGGAAAACCTGACTGTACTGCTGGTGTAAAATTAGGGGCAGTTCAGGAAGTTCACAGGCTTGCAGCTCCAGTCCTGGGGGAACCCCACCATACTAGTGTGCTGTTAGCTTTTATGATAGAGTGCCATGTGGTGATTTGAACTATTTTGTGTTTTTGTACAACTGAGTGAGCTTCCCAAGAGATATTGGGGGATGTATGATTTTTTTCCAGTGTGTTATGTCTCATTAATTTCATCATGAGTCATGTATCTGGATGGGATTTAAAGATCTGGAGAACTTTCTGATTTTTTGCTTTTCAGTTTCCACGGAGTTGAGTCCTTCATCAAAATGATAAACTTCCTGCTGTTGTTTTCGCTGACTGCCACCAAGGAGGGTGATTAAACTCTTTGCCCTGAGGGTAATTAGTCTGCAGTTTATGAGCTGCTTCTTGCTCCCCAATGCTTCACTGTTGCATGATTTGCAGTAGCCCTCTGAATAGCCCAGGAGTTCCCATGCGAGGAAGAGGAGATGAACCAGCAGGGATGGCTGAGGTCAGGATCATGGCGTCACTTTAGGACTAAATCATCTGAAAACTGGATGCCATAACAATGTGGATTATAATGAACAGGACATGGCCTGGCAGAAAGAGCAAAAAATACACCGTGTTAGGAAACTGAGCAGAAATGTAAGTTGTGAAGGTGATGTCAGGAACAACTGCGGTTCTTTTGTTTAATGCAGAATTTTTGGAATTGGAGAAGTTTTTCCACCCACACTGCATGGGTGCCTTGCTCTCTGGCTTCTTTGTGTTTAAGAATGTTGTAACTTGAAAGCGTTGGTGTTCTTTAAAACAAACCTTTTGGAAGGAGACCTCTTTTGGGTTGGCAAACCTGCATTTTGGACTTTTGATGTGAGTCTGTTGCAAGCATCCTCCTTTCCTGTTCAGTAGGAAGCATCCTGTCATTGTACCCGGCAGACCATGTCGTGATAGGGGCATGTTACTTGCTCTCCCTAGGAGTTACGAGGCTGGAAGGCCTCAGTTTTCTTTTAATTTTCAGGATATAAGATACTTGTGGAGAACCTTGCCTTGGGCACAGAGCTGCATGCTCTACAATACTCTTTCCCATGCTCACCACACCTATTTGAGTCAACCTTCCTGGGTACTTACTGTCAATCCCAGGTTCTGTATTTTTTGTGCATTTTAAATACCACTGTGTTTCTCCTTCATTATTTATGAACTGTTTTTCAGTCGTCTTGTTTGTTTGCTTATAAAAATAAAATATGCCTAAAAGGTTTAAACTCCTCTCCTGCTGAACAGAAAAAAAAAAACCAAACCCCCCCACAAAACCCAAACAACAGTGTGTCTAGCACAGCAATTTTATTTTGGTTAGCAGTTCCCCCTTTGCATTCAGTTAGGTTGCCTGGTTTTGTTTTCTGGGACAGACTGATCTTAGCTATTGGGAAAACATAAAATCTCACCTGCAAACATAAGGAGGCACTGGAAATACTTCTCATAGTCCTATTGCGTTCTCACATGTTGGTTTGGTTACATAGAAGCATGGTTTGTTCTCAATTCTCTTTTCTCTTTTGGGGAAAGGGAGAGGGCTGAGGGGTTCATCCATATGTTCTGTCCATAGAGCGTGGCTAAAAAACTTCATTCAGTTTCAAGCAACAGTACTGTCTGTAATAGCAATATATTATTTAGTGCTCGTCACTTGCATCTTTGGTCTCAGCAAAAGCAAGTAGCTTTGATGAAATGCTCTATACTGCCTCTGCTGGTGCTGATGATCCCCAGCTGAATTCTTTCCCATACTTTGGTGGTGACAGTACAGCCTGGGCATCTGCTTCCCAGTTATATTTTTGATCATGTTTTGACTGTCTGCATTTGTGTCTGCGCTCCTTGTGGCTTGTTTCTTCTGCCTTTTCTTTCTTTTGCAGGATTGACCTCCTGCAGTTCAATCAAACCACGGGAAATGCAAGCCAGGTATCTCACATGGAAACAAATCTTGCCTCTGATGCAATTCCAGCATGTTTTCCTAGGGAAATTTAAATGAAATATTTTATTCATACAAAGTCAGTAATTGCTCTGTTCTCTTCCAATTCTAATAGTCCTGGGTGAGTGCAGGAGGTCATCTGCAGATTCAGAGTCCATTGCAAGAGCAGTAAGTTTATATGTAAGTTTCATATTTGACTGTATGACAGTACTGAACATTAGAAACTTTTGCAAATGTAACGTGGTTTATATTGAGTTGCCAGCCGAAGAACAAATTTGAATTCCTGTGGAGGATGTATGATGTGAGAGTCGAAAGCATGGACACCAAGTAAAGATTGCCTTGCAAAAGGAGCACACAGGAAACAGGACAGACAGAAAACTTTTTTTTTCTTGTCTCATTCCCAACAGAGAACCAGAGCAGGAGCTTCTACTTTAGCACCTGCTCCGACTTCCTCCTTCGGTAACAGGCCTGGTTATTTTTGTAACCCTTTGTGGTTGTGCTTTTTTTTTTTGTTTTTTCCTTCTCTGGATTTGTAGAATTAATGAATTCACTAGTGCCACCTTGAAGCAGCTTTCTTAACTGAGTGAATGTTACCCTGTACTCCCTAACATCCCAGGGGGCAGATTTACAGATTTATTTTTTCATTTTATTTTTTAATTGCAATAGTAGACTATCACTTGAGTGACTATACTACTTTACATGCAAACAGCTCACTTTAGGAGTGTGAGGATAGCTTTATAACGATTTTATCTTCCTCTAAGGAGTTACAAGGTTTACTAAATAGTTTGTAGAGAAATAGACTTAGAGGCAAAGATGGTAAATAAATAATGCAAGATCAAACAAATGTGGGTTACAGGGATGGGAACAGAATTTAGCAGTGCTCTCGCCTCCTGTACTGTAAACGTGAGCTCACGCTCACTGCCCTTGCCCAGAGCTTCCCTGCCCCTTCCCTTGTGGCAATGCAAAAGTGTGTGTCTGTCTGTCTGTGAGGCATCAAAACTGGGAAGGGGATCTAGACTTAAATTTGCTTCATTCACCCTGCCTCCGAAGTTAAAATTAACCATGAGCAACTCTAATCCATGTCACGGTGTAGCTGCCCAAGCGCTTGTGCAGGCACTGGGCACGGGGCAGCCTGGGCTGGCAGGGGAGAGAAGCTAAAATTGCTTCCTTTGGCTTGAGCTTAAAATGTTTGTGCTTAGTTCAATGGAAACTCTTCCTTACAGAGCAGCCTAAGGACATCATTATTACAGTGTAATTAAATCCTGTTAGTTTAATTATATACTACACTTTAAAGCCTTAAGAAATACTTGCATGGTGTTTTAGAATGAAACAAAAATATACATAATATATTTGAAGTGATGCAATTAATTTGAGATTTAATAGTGTTTAAGAAAAAAACTGCAAACACGTTTTTTGAAAAATAACTTGTGACTTTGCAGAGGTTTTTTTAATATATATAAGACCGGTAATATACAGAGGATATGATTGTTTGTCTTAAGGTTACAACATTTAACTGTTCTTCTGTTATCTGCTGTGGTTTGGTATTGATTATGGATTCCCTTACTGACATGCTGATTTCATACAGTGGATATAACATAAGACCATCTCTGGCCATTTCCGTTCCGTTTGTTGTTTCCCAGCTGCGTGGGCACTTTTTATTTTTCTTATTTGCTCCCCCTTCCTCCTTGGTCTGTTTGAGGATAGCTCACCTTTCTCCCCAGACTGTTGCATCTAGCTTGGGAGGTAATTCTGTCAGTGTGATTTATTGTCTTTCATCTGGGCTTTCTTGTTAAAATGTCCTGGTTTGTGGGGTTTTGTTGTTTGGTTGTTCATTTGTCTTTTGAGAAAGGAATAGAAATAAGCACCTCAGCACTCCTGTTGGGTTTTTCTCGGTTATCCTCTTTATTCCTATTTAACGTTTTTTGTTTAAAATGATTAAGGGATTTGTTACAGCTTCATTAAGCAGCTCTTTTCTTAGGACTAGCTTTTTGCCTTCCCAGGGTCTTGAGACAAATCCTTAACTATTCCAGCCACCACACTTGTGTGAACACATTATTTAATTGAACTCTGACTTGAAGGCCAACTAGGAATTTGGATCCCCCCTTTCCCTGCAAACTGTATTTTCTGACTTCCAGAAGCACAATGTGCAAAAGCTGTCAATCCCAGAGAAGTTCTTGGCAAGAAGACCTGGTTAAAGCATAAGTAACCAGGGCTATTTGCTATATGTTGGTGATAATGGGAAAACAACGAGAAAGAAGAAAGAGTTTGTCAGAACAAGATATTCACAAGATGACTTCATATGCCTTTTTTTCCTAGGACAAAAACACTAATAGGATATATAAAATGTAAATAATTTATTATGCTATATATTTATAGAGTTCTTTGAGTTGCTTTTTGATGGTAATCTACTTTATTTGGTTGTATGTACAATCTGGATTTAAACAGGACATTTCAGTCTCCTGTCTAATTTCATATGTTCATTTTGTCGTGTAGGAGAGAGTTTAAGCTGGTTGTAAATTATGTGGGCAGATAATTTATGTTAAAAAAGGGGGGAAATTATGTATTTTAGAGGTAACCTACCAGAGACTGGGTCTCTTCTTACTATTTATGATAGCTAAAGTAGACTGAAAGTTCTGAGATTTTGAGTTATATTATGTTTTATAATCTTTGCCCTGAAAATATCAGGATTCTGAAATTTGGTGATTCTCTACTCATGCCAGGAAATGTCTAGCATCTTCTACAGATGATGTATTACCTTTCTTTCATTGTTGAGGCAGTTGACACAAAATTCTGCATGAAACAATTGCACTTGTGTGATGTTCTTATGCCAATTCACTGGCTTCTGCTTTTACTTGTATCTTTTGTGATACTTCAGTACTCTTCATTGCCTGGGGAACAGGGGATCACAAATTCTGCCTGTGCAAAACTTACCATACAGTGTCATCCACAATTTAGATCCAGTAGTTACCCAGTAACTTGAGTAATAATATTTCTTTTCCAGAAGAAGTTTGATTTTGTTTTACGGCTCTTTTAAGTTAGCTGTGGCAAACTACTTGACAGCTTTAGTGGGAAAAAAACACCAGTCATTTTCTTTAAATAAACAAATACAGGTAATGGTAGGATACTAGTGGAAGTTGCATACTAAAATACTGCATTGTGTTGTCTCTGTTGCTTAAACTTACTGGATATTAAGTTTATTTGTTGAGTGGTACTGTTATGTAATTCATTTATTTAATATGTAGGTTGAGTAAAGTTTGCTGATACCAGTGATGAATTTAGCGTAATAAGCTAATCACAATGACAAGTACTGGGAGGCATATCTTCTGTGTTATAAAGTACACGTATTTGTAAACAGCAGTAAGAAGTGACCTAACTATGCTATACTGACACAGCTGTATTTATAAAATAGCTTGAATAAAAGAATCTAACTACTTAGTTGGTTTTTTTTGGACAGTGACTTGATACCTCGCTTGGTCATTGCTGGATGGTGTTTTACTATATTCCAATTGTTAGCAAACGATATTCGTGAAAGCTTGTGGGAAGAAGTATGGTGTAAGAATTTGGGTTCTTGCTGGTGGAGTTACTGGAATTCTTTACAAATCTGTAATCTGCATTAACTGATATAGTTTGGTAGTTTCTCCTGCTCTGGGTTTTATAATACAGAACAGAAAACTAGCTTAGCCTGGGAATAGCCAGTGAACATTGATCATACCGGTTTGGGCAAGTTCTGTAGTTACACAAATAAGCTGATGTGAAACTGGATGGGTATAATCAGATATCTTCTGAAAGCAACCGAGATGCTTGCAACATGAGGCAGAGCAGCTGTCAAAAATGTTCTTGTGCAAATGTGGTTATCTTTATTTTTGGACTAACCAGCATTTTGTCCTTCACAGCAGCTATACTTCTGAATGGAAGTGGCTTGCAGACAGAGCTAGAATTGGCAGCCGTTGGACATGGCTTCAAGCCCAGATTTCAGAACTAGAATACAAAATCCAACAACTAACTGACCTTCACAGGCAGATACGTGCCACCAAGGTATTGTCTGTAAGCTCATAAATGGGCTTTTCAAATAATCTTTTGACAGTGTTTCTTGTAATATTTATTTATTTGGTTCCTTGTTGTTGTCGTTTTTGTTGCTGTTTGTTTTGCCCTAGTGTTCTTGTATCCACACAGGCTATCGCTTGCAAAGGTTAATGAGAAAGACATCAGGAGCTAAAAAGTATTGTACCCTAGAGGCATCAGTACAGGACTGGGAGTCCGGAACTCCTACCTTCCCATCTGTGATAGTTAGTGACTTTGTTAGTGACTTTCAGGGGTCCAGCACAAGGTACTGCATTTATCACACTAGTTTTTTCCCCTCTGCAGAAGAGGCAAGATTTGGTTTTCAGGTGGGGTGGTTGATTATTCATTTTTGTGTTGTGGGGTTTCAGGGTGGGTTTTTTTGTTATTTACAGTGCATGTTTATTCTGAGGATTAGGTAGTTAATGTTTGTACAGCACTTTGAACAGGTCAAGGATTAATTATTACTAAAATTCCAATGTGGTAACTCATGTACTAGTTTTTGTAAATCGAACTGGCTAGACAGTGGGAAAGTCACATTCCTAAAACATTAATAATCTATCTATCACATTTAATGGGTTCCCCAGGTCATTCTCATGTGTAAGAAGCCAAAACCTGTGATAATTCTGGTGGTGTGATAGTTTAGAGAGGAGGGCTCTTTGACTCTCCATTGATGAGCCTCGTGTAGGTTGTCTGATCTATGGTGGGGTCAGATAAGCACAGATGGAGAGGAGCCAGAAGATGCTTTAGACCTTTATTGCTGAATGTGAGACTTTGAGTTAAAAAAGAGAGGAAAATTATCTCAGAGTACTTCCCTCTGAGCGCATAAGAAAAATTATTCCTCCTTCTCCTTTCACCCTCAGAGCCCTTTCTTGTCATATCCAGCTTTGTCTCTCCTGCTCACAACTTTTCCCCAGTCAGGTTTTTCTTTAAAAAATATTGAAGAGCCTTTGTTTGAGGGTCCGTTCTGCCTCTGTACCGTGGAAGTGAAAGGAGATTTTGTATTTTGGTGAAGGGTGAGAATGCCCATATTTTTTGTGTTGTCCTAAATACCAGGTACATGTACACTGTTACACCCAAAAGCTATCAGCCTTTAGGGTGGCATAGGTCTCATGAGCTGCAGAACACGGAGAAATAAATAACAGAGAAATGAGAGAAAGAACATTCTTTTAGTCATGCATTTTCTTCACATTAGGTGGTATGTTGGCTTGGAGCCTAGTCATCTTCCTGGTGGAGATCTTTAGTGACATTGCTTTTTGCAAACTTCATGGCCCTTTTACCAGCAGTGGTATTCAGTATTTTGCATTGTGTCCCATAGTGAAGGTAGACATGTCTTTTCTTCGGCTGTGATTTTTTTTTGTATACGTGTTTGTAGTACACCAGTGCAGCAGCTACGGAAGGACATGTGGGCTGATAGAAGAGCTCTTTGTTTCATTTAGTGGCTGCAAAGTAGTTACACTATATCATTAGAATTTGTATGCTGTGTTTAATGGTTTCAGAGTGTTTTTCATGTGTTATGAGTGGAAAAAAAATGTGATTTATAGCCAGTGAACAATGATTTCAAGCAAAATGCCACTCCTCTAACACCATAACACAATAGGAAGGGAGATGGTTAACTTGTGGGCAGTTTCCTGCCCTACTACATTGTGTGTTCTCCATCTGTATGTACACAGAAGTAGCAGCTCTGGGTCTTTGAGAGTCCTTCCATTTTTAAAAAATGTATATCTGCAAAACAAAACAAGTCCGTTTAAGGGGGGAGAGGAGGGAGTTCATTGCCAAAACCTACTGGTTTTGAATGAACCCATTATAATGAAAACCATAAAAAACCATTTAAATGAACCCATTTAACTTACAATTCCTATATAGTCAGTATTAATCATCTAATTCTTTACTCTGCCTCTTTTCTTCTGTGCCTATTCCATCTCTCCCTTTTCATACAGTCTGTTAGTTTTCTCCTTCCTTTTCTGCTTTCCCTCTTTTCGTGCTTGTCAACAGGATTCTGCAACTTAAATAAAATTCCAGTGGAGGGGGGGGAGTGTGTGTGTGTGTCCCCCTTTCACCACTTTTCCTGTGTGTCTTCCTATTCCTCTGACTTCAGAATTTGTGTTATAGACTTTTGTGGGTTATTTCTTTTGCTCTCTCTGTGGTCATGACTTATGATTCTTTTACTAAAAAGATCTAAAGATTCTAAATTCTAAAAGAGTCTAAAGCTACGGAGCTAGCTTGTCCTCCTATTGTGGCACACAGAAATTAGATCTATACTTGAATTTCCTTGAACGTACTGCCTGCTTTGTAACTGTTGTTGGTCTACAGATTGTAGTACGATACTGTCTGGATTCATTTCCATCTGCTGTAAATGGAAAAGCACAGATGATGGGCTACTACTGATAATGAATGTGGAAAATCTGGTGTTGACTTGATGGAAATTCAGAATCTCTGTGCCCCTTTTTGGGCACTAAAGCAAGTTTTCAAGCACCTACATTTGTTTTTAGAAGAATGTCTTTGTTCTCAGCTTTAATTTATAACTTAAACAGGGGAATCAGAGACACAGTGAGAACAGGACAATTTCACGTTTTCTCCTAGTCTCCTCTTTGAAGTCTCTTTGAGACTTCCTTTCATGTTTTAGGGCAAGTTGTTGCTGAGGCAGGAGTCAAGGTGTGAGTAAAACTATAGGTTCCTTAATTTTCCACAGCATAACCTAGGTGAAGTCTGTCTTGCTAAAAGAAATAATATGGGCGTTCCTTGTGTTCAGATGATGACAATCTTCCCTTGCTTTTTAGTGGGATATTCTCACTAGAAAGAAAAAATTTGAGGCAGTGTAGTTGAATGGTCCCATTCTTTCCAATATCTGCTTGATATTTGAGTACCAGTCGGTACTTACAAGCAAGTAAATTCTTTCCCTTTCTCTTTGAAAAAAGCCTGCAGAAGTTTGACAGCCTCTTCCAAGTATTAAATTCATTTGCTCAAGATAATGACAAATTAAGGGACTATTTGAGGAACCATTTTTTGACTGTTACAAAGTTATTTTTCCTTATTATTTTGGTTAACATTTTTAGTTGTTAAAACAAACCAACTGAGATGTTACCTAGGATTGTATTTGACACTTTTATTTTTCTAATCTGTCATGTGGAAAACACAATGGGGCTATTCTTTTCCTACTTCCGTTTATGAAACTCTGTTATTTCCCTACCATATAAAGTTATATTTATCTTATTAGGTGACATTCTAGACAATAGACCATGTCTGATACCACATTTGTGCAGATCGTCTTGAAAAGCAATGAGATTGCTAGAATATTTAGGATAGTTACCTCTGTAATTATGAAACTCTAAAAATGCTCACCGTAAAAAAAAAAAAATTATGAAATTGTAAAAGGCTTTTGTTTGAATTGTATCCATCTCTGCTACGTAAAAAATAACAACCTTGATGTTTTGCTTAGAACATGGATAGGAATAAGAAAAATAGAGCCCTTTAAAATGCCTCTGCAAAATTTGTTGGCTGCAAAGACTATATAACCAACTTCAAATCAAAGGGTGGTTGCTTCTTACAGAAAAACCTCTTCTTAAATCAGTGGGCAAATGATCATATAGTTGCTCTAATAAGTATGAATTTCTGATTTGAATTTTGGCACAGATGTTTAAGCATTGGTATAACACCAGAGTGATTGCTGTTATAAGGACTAGCATAAGTGGTGCAGCTTTTCATTAATGAAAATACCTACTATTTCTATATTTTAGCTGTTAAGTGTATTTAAAACGTAGTTTAAGTGCTCCAGAGAGTTGCTGGGGAGGATTTAAGGGGGATGTGCCAGATTCGACTGCCCCTTAAAAATGATTTAGGAGGGTTAATCTGTTGTCAACCAACTGTGTTCAATTGCTGTTGTCTAGGGGATGGTGAATCTTAGAAGAATTCCCATTTCCAAAAGACATTTTGAAGAAGCAAATACAATTGACAGACCAAGAAGCTTTATTAAACGCCACAGGGAATTCGCAAGCTGCCGTTGAGAGACAGGATTCTTTGCCGGAGCATGACTTTGAAATGTCACCCAGCAGTCCTACCCTGCTTTTACGAAACATAGAAAAACAGGTAAAGTAAAATAAGAACTGAACGGTCAATGCAGCCAAGTGATTTACTTCAGAAATAGGGCAGGTTCCATGGTGATGGCTTCCAAAAAGGAAGATATTTCGCAGTGCCAAGAGTGGGTGCTGATGAATTGAAGGGCTTAAATAACTACATTGTACACCAGATTTACAAATTAACCTTTTATTTTTGACGTGTCTGTGTTACCGCTTTGTTTCCATCAAAGCGGCCACATAACCACTTCTAATAGCTATCCACAAACCTGCCTCTCCTTTAGAGTTAGGCTTAATGTGGAGTTGCCACAGATTGTTTCAGGAAATACTTACGTAAGATGAAAGAGTACAGCTGAAGATGGAGGTATGTTGCATTTGAAACAAAAAAAAAAAGCCCCAATGCAATATAATTGTTGATCTGCCTTTTCAAGCGTCATAGGACTGCAGTTAGGAGCTGAGGAATTCCAGGTACTTAACAGGCATAGCGTAGGCATAGCTGTGAGCAGAGTTTCGGTTCATGGTGTTCAAACAGTCACTTCCAGGTTAATTCCAGGAAATACGATACAAACTCGAGCAGGGTTTTCTTTTGCTAGAAAGTACATAAAGAATGTCGTAAGATCACCTTGCTGAAGGAGACACAGGAAATTTGTTTTCAAGATAAATTTATGCAGTTAGCGTAAAGCAAACCTGACAAAGGCAGTATGGTGCATTAGTATGTTTCTCTGTTGCTGTACATAAATTCTTGGTCATACACAAGTTTTTTAAATGGGGTAAAAGTAGCTTTAGGTATTAATGCCTGTTTCTGAATCTCTGTGCCAATTTTTCTTATTTGATAGTCATACTTTCCTGTTCTTAAAACGCTTCCCCTGTTTGATAGATCTTATCTACAACAGACAGGAGTGAGGAAGCAATGAAACAGGAAATTTATATGCACAGTGCTGGCAATTGCACAAGGTAAACCAAAGAGCATTTTTAGAATGTGGTGAATGTCTCCTCTTTAAGTGATTACTTGGAGAATTAAATGCACTTTTCAGTAAGACATTTGACAATTAAAGTAATAGTAGTGTGTTTCCTGGTCCCCAAGTAGCTACAAACAGAGGTCTAAGAACTTTAATGATCTGAAAATTACTTGGAAGTAAAGGTGTTCTTCATTTAACGTATCTCACAGATTACATCAGATTTCTTCCCTTTACGCTACAAAAAGCTTTGGGGTTTGATTTGCTTTTTGACTGTCAGTTCTGTAAATTAACCTTAACTCTGAAGGTCTGAGTTTCTTCTTCTTCAGTATCAGGAGCAGTGATGCTGTAGGCTGAAGTACATCCACAGATATTCCCACAGAATTCTTTGGTCCTGTGTTAAAGTATTTCTTTGTTAAAAATAAATAATTTTACTTGTGAACAAAAAAAAAAAATCATAAAGAATACAAAGTGACTGAGCCTGGCAATTTTTATTAATACTATTTTCAAGTCCTTTTCATAGCTATGCAATGTTTTAAAAAACACGTATGTTTTTCCCTGTGTTTTGGAAGTCTGCCATTGTTTTGGTGCTTTTATATTCAGTAGAGACTTTGCTCCTTACAGATTGAATTCTGTTGAGATTTTTCAATCAATCTGCTAAATATTTTACTGGCATCTTGTTTGCTTTGTCCAGACCTTTTATAATTAACTTGCTATTTCTGTGCTTTAATATCCATCCCGGAATATTTTATTCTGACATGAAATTTTTACCCGACTGCATCACTTAAACATTAAAAGGAAAGACATGAGTTGTAATAAAATGGAAAATAATTTTTTCTGCCTCTTTCTTCATAAATGGTAGTGCCTCAAAATGTAAGGGAAACTTACTGGGTAACCTTTAGCAATTCTTGTTTTAAGTAATCTTAGTTCTGAATGAAAAGCCTACAAAATAATTTAAAAGTTTAAAAAAAATTGTATGCCATTTCAGATACATTTCATTTCTGTTTAGTGTGCAGCACACAGTTTCCTCTAAGAAAGCTACGTTTATTGTCAGAATAGCCTTTAATGTTTGACATTTAAAACAAAAAAATCATTGTGAAATGTTATCTGGAGTCAGTCCACAATTCATTGCTTTATAAGGAGTAATTCTTAGTCTTAACAAATTAGCTGCATTTGTTTTGGGGCAGTTTTGAAAGTCCGGGCTTTGGTGGGGTGGGGGCTTCTTGTTGCTATTTTTGAGGATACCAGAAGATTTTAGCCATTCTGTCTGTAGTTAGAATAGTCCTCCTGTAGTTACACTTCCTTTTGTAAAAACACCTCTGTCAAACTACAGTGAGCAATGAAGAGGATTCTTTTAACAAGAAAAATACTTTGAGTGAACAAAATGTACAATGAGTAGACAGCAGACTTTTTTTTTCCCCTGTTGAAATGCTTGTTGAATGGCCAGTTAGCAGTTCTGGGCTGCAGCTGTTGTAACATCAGCTGTAAAGTGTTCTGGTTTCTTTTGCCTTTTTAAAAACCTTTGTTTAAAATACTAAAATCACTAATGTGTTTTGTGTTCTACTTATTCAAATGTATAAACAATGTCCTTGGCTGGGTGTTCAGGGTTGTGTTGTTTTTTTGTGTTTGTTGGTTTGGTGGGTTTTTTTTTGGTATAGTTGGACATAATAATTGTGAAAGAAAAAACATGCCACTCTTGATTATTCGCAAGAAGAAACTAAATATGATTATTCCATGATGTATGTGACTGGAATCCTAAGTAGCAAAACTGCAAAAACCCAGGACCTTTGAGCTGTTGAGTCTGTACAGAAGTCCAACTACCTTTTATTTTTTTTATTTTTCCAGAGTGCGCAACTGAGTGAAATCATCAGCAGCCTAATTGCTCCGCTCAATCTGTCTCCAGCTTCTTCATCGCTTTCATCCAAGACCTGTAGGCACAGACAGCTGGTCAATGGCATTTCCTTCAGGTAGGTGACAGTACGGTAGCATTTTTCTTTAAAATAACTTTTGGTAAAGTTATGTAGATGGAACGGATAATCATTACAGTAGTAAATCAGGAAAACAGAGCTGCTTTCAGCAAGCTTCAGGAAAAGTCAAGTCTTGCTTGTAAGGTGGAAAGTAGTAGGGTTTTATATTGTTCTTAAAGGCATCATAAAATTATGCAGTCACTGTAAGTACATTTAAATACTGGGAAGTTGAATATATCTGTGAAGTAGTGAAAGGATACGGTAAATAACACACTAATTATTTCAGACTGACATTCTGTCATCATGAATGCAACTTTATTTCTGGAAAAGCGACGAACTAGACTTTGCTAGATTAGTAGAATACATAAGCAATGTCACCTGTACCTCAGCATGTGTCAGTGTTAGTTTTTTGTGGCAGCTTCATTAATTTTAGGCACATCAGTCTTCAATACAAGGCCAAATTTATCTTTGCCAGCTACTTTTTCAAGAATTTGGAGATAATATTTTTCCATTTGTGGTCTTTTGTTCTGGATGGATATACCTTCCAGGATGACTGTAGCAGCTCGAAATTAATATTGTAGAAAAATGTTTCTCAGTACTACTCCATACCTCTTAGTAATTCCGTCATTTATTCTAAGATTTTAAAATGTAGTGCAGGCTGTAATCAGTATTAGTGTCAAAACAGCATTAAGGTAATTGACTACAGTCCAGATTTACAAAAGACCTAGGTATGTAGAATATTTCTCCTGAAATACTGGTAATGTGATTTTTGAGGATGGAGGGGTTGCTGTTATTCGCAGGTCTTAAGATCAGGTGGATGAAGAAAGTGTTCCCTACTAGAGCTGGGAGGTTTATGGCAGTGTCTGCAGCAGAACGTAATTCCCTGGCTCCCGGCTCCAAGAAGACCTGGCCACGCCGTCTGTTTCAGCAGCTTTGCTGCAGAGGCTGTAGCCTCCCAGAAAGAGATTATAATGAGCAGCTTGGATGGGCAACTTCTTTAACTGCCATCTGTTCCAAAGCGATTGTGTGACTGTGCCCTAAATTTAAGGATGAAGGGGTCCTGTCATGTAGCATTCGTGCTCCTGACGTATCAGTTGTTTACAAATAATGTTGAGGAAAATCAGAAGATTCCTCTGAGTTTTGGAATAAAAATAGCCCTGAAATAGGAGTTGCTAATAGAGATGGGTATGTGGAAGAAGAAAGTAATTTAGGCTGTTAGAAGGCTGTGTCTTGAATCTGTGACTTTTTCACGAAACAGATGAGGAAGGGCTCCTGCTTTTAAAAATGTTTTTAGGAGTGTATGAAGTTGACTTCATGATGAAGGACTCTAATGATGTAACTTCAAGCCACTTCTGATTTATCAGACACTGTCCACAATCAGTCCTCTTTCCATTTTATGAGCACCACAGTTGCTTGCTCATGGAGCCCTCTTTCCAAGGCCACTTGGAAACTCACTTCTACTCATGACCTTTAAAAGCCCAAAGAAGAATGGGAAGACTTGGAAGATTTTCTCAGTGGTGTAGCTCTAAACTGGAGTTGGTGAGTTAGGTGTTGGAAGGGAATCTGAGAGACTTGAGACCTTTCTAGATGTCATCTTAAAAATCAGTTAAATCGTTAATTTTAATTTTTCGCTTCTTGTATTTTGAAATCTACAAATAAATACTGTTCATTAAAGATGATAATTAAGCACTGTATAGAGTGGTTGTTATGAGAATCGTGCAGGGAAATTCACTGCCTCCTACTTCTTGGTTTTTTGAGTGTTTCAGTTTTTTGTTGTATTTTGTCGTCGTAGTAGTTTTGTGTGCAATTAATTGAGACAGTTATGTACTACAGTTAACTTCATTTCTTGGCTGCTTCTTCCCTCACTCTTTTTAGAGCTCACTTGGACTGTATTAAGTACTTGAGAAAGTAGAAACCAAAATCAAATGGAAAGTAAGGTGATTCTTTGTTATTGAAGAGGAAAAAAAAGGGATGATAGTGATTTTTACTTAAGTAAATTCTTGAAAGTAGTTGTAGGTTCTTGATGTGAAAGATGTAATAGTTCATGTTTAAAGTAGGTCTCAGCGTGAGATGCTTTGAGGTTAGTAATCATGCGGTTGCAGTATGGGTCATTACTTGGGCAGTGGAAGTGGTGGTGCATGTGTGGTTCTTGGTTGATGAAATGCGGGTAACCTTGAACTGCCATTTGTCAAGGTCTAATTTCATTAGTGGCTTCCTTTTTCTGGGTAGCTTTTCTTTGTTCAGTTGAATCTAGATGCCAAGATTAGCCAGATGCATTGAAGGTAAATATTCATAGAAGCAGTTCCCTAAGCTAGTAATAACCACTTTCTTAACAGGAGAGAGGGATAAAAACATTCATTACTTCAGTACAAATAGTGCCTGTCTGATGGCTTGCTGTTTGATGCTTGATGTGTGTATCTGTGAGGAAGGTCTCTGCTGTTTAGCTAGGTTATAGTGCAAGAAAGGCCAACCTATGAGCTTTGAAAGGAGTATTTTAGCAAATTTATGAATTTTACATCTGGTGATGGTTCATCTCAGCTCTTCTGTAGAGTCACATTTTGAAAAACACCCAAACTAACATCAAAAGAAACGGGTGACTTGAACCTTGACTGGGAAGCCCATTTACACAAGTGGCAGGAAAACCATCCTGCTGCGTACTGGAGCTCCAAGCCACAGGACCAAGGTCTCTGCTTCATCTGAAAATGGAGCCGTGCATTACCGTAAGGCACAGCAGGGTAAATAGAGCAGCTGGCAGAGACTGAAGAGATTATGAAAGACCAGGGCAGACCACCAGAACAAAGGCAGGGATCACAGAAGTTGAAGAGCCAGAATGAGGAGCTTTTTGTTCTAATTTACCTGTCCAAGTTGTCTTTCGTGTAAGGGGGAGGCATGTGGAAGTCCAGAAGTTGGGCTTGGCACCATCTGACTTCGTGGAGGATAATTACAGAGAAAATGTTTTTGAGAATTCAGAGAAAGTATTTTAAGAAAACTTTTGCATGGACTTTAAACATTTTATTTCTTTCTCAAGCCTCAGAAATTTGGTAGTTAGCATTAAGAATGTAATGCTTCAGTATTTCGGGGCTTTTTCTTGGCACTTACTAATATGTTCCCTTAAATACATTGTACCATCCCTCTTTTAATTAGCACATTTTTTTTCATTGAGTTTGTGTTGTTTATTGGGATTGTTCTGATGTGTCAGAAGGACAGCTCGAGTTCGAGCCCATAAAGCCTTATTACTGCACCAGCACAGCATGGGATGGTGTTTAATCACACTTTCATAACAAGCACTTCTGTTTATTAAAATGTACTGTTGGAAGAATACTACATGTCAAAAAAGATTGATAAATGGTCTTGTAATAAATTAATTTTCATGTTTTATCGTGTGTTATAACTTTGCTAATAAGGCTATGACTTGCCAGTTAAAGTTCATAAGAGAAAATAATAATTTGTGCAGATAGATGACCTGTTATGAACCAAGGCCAAAATATCTTGTATACTTCCACTTCTGAGGCAGTTTAGAGTTGCAGTCAAGGTCTTCAGTATTGTAAAAATAAGTGCACACTTGAGTGCTTTTTGCAGCAAGCCTTCAGCTTTGCAGGCAGATGTTGCTACAGCAACAAAATAAGATCAGGATACCTATAAAAGTGAAGTGAATTCTTCCCATTGAGTCATTCCCACCCAAATGAAGGGTGTTCTGAATTATTACCTTGTAGTGCTCCCTGTTCTGGTGAGCAGACAGGCTATAGATTGGTGAGAGTGATCCAAGGTTGTTACACATGTATGCATACGGTTTTCTACCGCACTTGGTCCTGTGTTGTCACATAACTTCTGCGATTGCATACCGTATTACTAGGGACGTGAGTACTGCAAGCGTGCATGCAGGTAAGGTTGTGGAGAGATGATGCTGTAACACTGAGGGGGATTTGAAAGGGATACACTTGGGGAAATGCAGGTAAGATTGAGATTTGATGTTAAAACAAAGCTTTCCTTATGTCCATGGAGCTGGGTTTGCATTCTTCCAAATCATCTGGGTCTAACCAGCTTCTAGGTCTTAAAGACAGACAAACAGGCTAGGCTTTCACTCCTCCCCAGGAGCTTCCCCCAGGCTGGGCTTGGGCTCTATTGGAGAGGTCTTTTGGCACGTTCCTGGAAGTGAAGTTTAATGGCCTTGTGTTGGTTAAACTAAGTGTGCAGAGTTCCTAATTTTGATACAAATGCTTCACAGTGAGTTGCAACCCCTATGCTGAATGGACATTGTTTGTAAGCTTTACTTAAGTTTCAGTTCTTGAGAAAAACTAGAAAATCTGAAAAGTATTAGGGCAGGACTCTAGGCCTCCTTTGTGTTAGCATGACTGCTGTCTTGAATGGAATGTAAGTTTGTAGGGAAATATTAATTGTAACTTAAAACTCATAGGTGTTGGAAGTGTTAAAAAGAGAGTTCTTGAATTTGGAAAAACCAAAAACCGTTATAAGTTTGAGGGCTTAACTTCATTTTGACATTTGTTTCCGTGAGCAGAAAAGTGAACAAGAATGATAAACTTCCTTTCGTGACCTAACATAGAATTAATCAGAGAGCAAACAAAGCACATACACAGTTTCCTGAAACAGTCTGCTGAAACATTTTAGTGTTTATAAAATTCTCATAGAATTAGATAGCTAATGCTAATCGGTGTATGCAATCTTGGCCTGTGCATGTGGAGCGTATGTAACTTTTTGTATTTCCTCCCCTCATTAATCATGAAATTGCAGAACTTCAGACAACAGAGAGGTATCCTCTTCAGGCAGCTGGTTGCTTGATCATCAGCACATCAAGAAAAGAAGGAGAGACAGGACAAGACTAAGATCTCTCTCCATGGCTAGTGTGAGCACATCTGCCCGAACAAGGCCACTTCATAGTTTCCAGAAGAGGAAGCTCTACAGAATGCACGGTGCCTGTTACTGGAATCAGCAGGTAGGCAGTCGGCTCTCTCTTCAGGAGGCAAAACCAAAGAGTCCAGCTGCTAGAGTCTGCATGTGTCTGGTATGTCAGAAGAATAGTGCATGCTGTGCTGGTTATTTGTTACGTTCAGGAAGCATATAGTATACGTGGCGGGAGTACTAGATGTGTCAGCAGGAGCTCAGAGTTAATGAACTGAACATAAAAATTAAAGATTGCTCAGAATCCTGCTTATCAAATCAGTTTGGTGTATGGCTGTCTTTAAAGCCTTTTGTACAGTCTAAGAGACAACTCGAGAGCTTTCTTGGGAGGCTTGACTGGTGAGGAAACACGCTACAGTGTAAATCGGCTGCCTGCTTGGTTTCAGAATATTTGTTTTAGCTACAAGAAAGTTTACACAGCTGGTGGCACATTATTTTCTAGGAAATTAAATTGCAATATCTTAATCTTGTTTCCGTTTTTGCTGTTTCTGATTAGTTCTATTGCCTTTTTCATGACACTTTATGAATGCTTTAAAACTGTTAAAATTTTCCGCATTGCAAAGGAATTAATATTTTAAAATGGGAAAAAAAAACATTGTCTGTTGCGCAGGGCAAGGCATATCTGTTCACGTCTGATATTAATAGCATATTGCTGGTAAGAATATATAATGAGTTTAGCTGTGGTGCTTAAAGCAACAGTCTAATTTGGGAGCAGAGACAGTATGAACTCATTCTTTATAGCAGTGTTAATCCCAAGCGGTTTTAATTTCTTGATTTTACTTTGCCTTTTAAAAGTGTGTTATATTGAGAGAAATCTCTGTGTCTCCTCAGCTAACTGTCTAGGATTTACTAAGTGATCTGGGGAGAAATTTCCTCTGCAAGGATGTTCTGTGTGAGTGCGCTGATTCAGCATCCTCTGCAAAATTGCAGAAGTGTCCTAGTTTTAGCAAGATATTTTATTGAAAAACTGTCTGGTTTCTTATTAGCTTGACTTCCCAGCTTCCTGGCAGCAGGGCTTAAAGACTTGGCAGCCTGCCTGGAGGGTTGATGGTGGGGGATGCAGGTGGAGGGTTACAGTTTGGGAGCTCTACCTCCTAGACACTTAGGCTTTTCATCTTCCCTGCATTAACCAAGGAGACTGTTGCTGACTTGGACTTCCTTGTTTCCCATTCAATCCAATCCGTTTCCTGATAAAGAGGCTGGAGGCCTTGTTCCCTGACTGATGCCTCCAGTACCACAAGTGCTTCTTGCAGCTGTGGAGATCGCTCCTCAGCAAGAGACGCCAGGACTTCCCCTTCCTTCTAGTTAAACAGGAGGGGTTTCCACTCCAGATGTGACTTCTAAATAACAGGCTCTTCTAGAAGCCCGCATCTTGCAGGCTCAAGTATCTCATATTTCTACAAGCGCTGCCTATATCTCGTCTTTTGAAAACTGGGCCAGAGTTAGCGCAGTTCAGAAAATAACAGTAGAGGCTTGTGAACAGGAATTTCATTTCTGCAGCCTGGCAGCAAGAGTTCAAAGCAGAGTTTACCTTTTTATCTTCAACCAGCCATAAAGCTGAGCTGCTTTGCATGCTCAGTAGTTTACCCTGACTTGTAGACTAAAAAGATAAATTTGTAGTTTACTTTTGATTGTAGAGTGCAATCAAAAAGTGCATTTTTAAGTTACTAGTTAAGGCTTCAAATATTGGAACTGGTGCAACGGTGTGTCTGCTCTATGCCCTTGACATTTCTAGTGCTGGGTTACCATATGCTAACCCAGCTCCAATGTCTCTGTACTGAAAAGTGCAGAGATGTCCTGTAGACAGTGTGGTAGAACCCCCTGTAGGGAATGCTGTTTATGCTTACCGCAGCTCTCTGCTCAAAAACCTGTGTTTAGACTCTGCTTTCTCATGTCCTCTCCATGGGGAAGTTAACCGAGAGACCATGTGGAGAACTGCGTCATGTGCTACAGATAGATTATGCTTGTGTTCCTGGAGAAAGTAAGAGGTGGTGGCAGCAATCAAGCTGTCAGCTTCAGACTTCATGTAAGTGCCAAACTCAATTAAAGTTTTCAAAATTAAGGTAAAGCAGTGAACAAAGCCTCTCACACAGTGTTGGTTAAAAACAGAATATCAGGGATCCTGCTGGGGAAGTAAGTGATAAAATTGGACTGGACATTTCCAGCACATTCTGACAACCAAACCTAAACGGCTATCGAGTCTCTGAATTAAGAGCCATCATCAGTGTATCATTTCATTCAAGAAATCTTATTCTGACAGGCCCTGTCACTTCCTTAGTCCTGCACTTGCTACACTTGGTTACCCAGCTGTTGATAAGGTTGCTCAACTTGTAATGGAAGAACACTGGCTATCAGCCCAGGCTGACTGCTAGATTAGGCAGATGTCTAAGGGTAAGGATGCAAAATGGGGAATGGCCTCTGGGACTGATAACTAGTTTGCTTTGAAAATGCATTTATATTCCCAATAGTAATCCAGCAAATTTCCTCTGGCCTTTCATAGAAAAAGGAGTTAATTCTTAGCAGCATGGAAAATAGTTGGATTTTTAATGTAATGTTACTGTGCCATCTCTAGCAAGTACTGCTCCCATAGTTCTTCAAGTTTTACATACTTATATAGCCCCTGGTACCATGGTCTGTGAGGACCCCCATTTCTTTAAGGTCACTGGCCTTAGAGCAAGCTGGAGCTAGGGAAGACTTGCTGCCACCTCCCTGCAGCAGATGTGAAGTTAACAGAGACGAGCTTGCCAAAGTCTGAGGAGGAGATTGGATCTTCTGAACATCACAGCTCCTGTGCCAGCTTCCTCATGGTGCCTGGTTCAAACAGCCGGTGAGCGAGTGCCTGGCAGTGCTGGTGGGCGATGCCATTCTGCAGAGTAATCTGAGCAGATGATGACTAAAGAATACTGACCAGAGAATCACGGCAAAATGCAGACTTCCCATGTGTAGGAGATTAAGAAATGAGGGGATAACTTCGAGGAATTTGGGGTTTTTTTGGATGACTGATTGTACCTTTTGTGCATGGAATGGCGTTCAAAGTGTTGTCCTACACATCTCTTCAGATTCTTTTGGGAAGCTCACCTCCCCCACTCCACCCCCCAACATCCATGTTAGGAAAAGCAAAGTATGAAACTGTGAGCTGCTATCCCATCTGTCAGTTCATAAGGTCACTGGGAAGACAGCCACATTTTTTCTCTTATCTACTGCCATGCCACGTACATTTACAATGCTGTCAAAAGTTTGAGTATGTAGTGACCTAGTAGCCTCCCAGTGCCTGTTGAGAGATGCCCTGTATTGTCTTCTGCTTTGCTGTGTTTCTTTTCTGAAGAGGACTACACCTTCCCCTTCTCTGGTGTTTAAATAATGCTTACACAAAGTGATGTCTAAAAGAAAACATAGGACTCTCTGAAACTCTAGAAGAACTGCCAGATCTACAAGATAGTTAGACTGCAGTGGGGATAAATAAAACAGGATGCAGGGTGTTTGGTTGATCTGTCACCATCCAGTATCCTCAGGAACTTCAGACATCCTTTGGGGCCAAATCCGCTTGTCCCCTAATTCAGAATGACTAAGTACCACAGATGATCTGTGAATCATCTTTTGGCCATGGAATCTGTTTTGTATCTTTCTTCTTTCATTATCTAAATAGCTTGGTAAGAGCTTAGGCCATTTCTTGATTGTGAGTCAGTGCACAAGCCACTCAGAATAATCCACATGCACAATAAACCCTTGTAGTGGTGCATTTCTTCAGTGTGATTTTTGAATGAATATTAAAACTTGTATGCCGGATAGCATAAAGGAGTAAACTGCAGGCATGGTCTAGTAGGAGGACACGTGCTTGCTGGCAGGGATTGGAAGTCTGAGAGTGCTTCGTTCAAAATGCTGGCTCTGCCACTCATTTGCGTTGTTACAGCTGGCAAGTCAAACAACCTCTGGGTAATTGTCTCCTCCTATAAAAGGCACATAATGTAGTTTTAACACTAAGAAAGGAGGCAAAGAGTATCAAAACCTTAAAACCAAGAAAGTCTGTAAGTAGCAGATTGATATCAGGACTTTAAGACATGAGCTCCAATGGAATCATTTCCCAGTGGTTGTTGCATTTATAACTGGTCCCCTCTCCCCCCTCCCGCCCTGATTCTCCAAAGTCTAATGCCTGGGTGCTCCCGCAAATGCTTTTCCTACAGTGAGGACCTATAGTATCTTCATCACTGGCTATTTTTTGCCTAAACTTGAAGGAACTGAATTATGGGTGAGATATCAAAAGTTCTATTAAGTTTGTTTAAAAGCAGACAAGTGTTGTTACTAGTCAGATACTGTCAGAGAGGTCTTTGCTTAGCTGACATGTCCTGATGTTTTTTTTTCTCGTATTTTATCTGTGTGGCTTGTTGCAGGGTTTTTTTAGTAACAAGGAATTTTGTTTTGCCAGTACATTTTGTTAATTTCTCATTGAACACCCTAGCTGATGGCATTAGTTTCACTTCGTTTTGTCAAGTCACGCTTTGACAAGAGATGTCATTGAGGCTAAGTAGTGTTTTGATCTATTAAAACTTTATACAGCTATTAATAAAGGTAAGAGGCAACAAAGAGTGAGATCTGAGTACTATAAATTTTAGTCCTGCACATTTCTTTGCAGGGTTGTAGAGCACAGTGGGGTTTTTTTAAACTCTAAAATCCTCATTGTATTTGTATCTCCACCTGCTGGAGGAAGAGGTGGTTGTGTGGACTGAGGCACATGGAGAAAACTAGAATTCAGATTTGCAAAGGTGCCAACACCCTGAAAGTTGGTAATTGAGGTGCAAAAGCTTACATTTTAGATACCACAAGCGAACAATTGGTATAATGTTCCTAGCTCTTGTAGTTGAGTATCGCCACATTGTTTCTCTTCAGTCTCAAACGGGAGTTAAGTGAGAGCAGAAGAGTATCTGCTTTCATTTAGTGTTTTTTTTTAAAAAAAAGGGGGGGGGAGCAAGTGCTTCTCCAGAAGGCTCTGAAACAGACAGGAACAAAGTATTTAAATTCTAGGGTTTGGGTTTCTTATTGTAATCTAGTTCTCATGCCAATGGTATGATTTTTTGTATCCTGCTGCTTTCCCAGTGCATGCTTAGAGCCCATGATACTTTTTGTACATGTCACTTGATAAATACATACAGGTCTTTCACCAGCTCATGTTACTTTGCAGTTTTTAGGGAAGTATATATATATATATATACACACACACTTTCATAATTTGTATTATACCCAGCATGCAGAGCCTTTATCTTACTTCCTAAATGTCTGCTGTCTGCAAGTGGTCCGTAGCTAGGAGGAAAGGAGAATAAGGGACAGGGAGAAGGGTGTGTGTACAGACAAGGTGCTTAATCAGAATATTGCATATAGTGTGGAAATTGTACCCTGTTTTCTGCCAGGTGATATGTTTGCATGGGACGAATATTTTAACACCTGCTTCCTAGAATACAATCCCATTTCCTCTACCATATTGTCCTATGTTGTGGTTTATTTGCGTTTGAGGAGATACAGGTGAATTCTTTGTGACTGTTATCAATTACTGCTTTCTCTAGCTCCCTCGGTCTGTAAATTTAAAGAAACAGTACTGTCTACAGCAGTAACTATCAAGCGTATTATTTCAGTAGCCAGCTAGAAGTTTTGCCTTTCACACAGTGAAGTAGTCATTTCCCCTTAGTGGCACTGAAAGGAGTCTACTGGTTGTCATCCCCCTCCTTGATATCCCTAGATATTGGCTCTGCCGCCTGCTTCTGCATAGTTTCCTGGCATTGCTGTCTTCTAAAAAGCCATAAATACAGGGAATGTTGTTGTGTTGCCAAGTCTCCCGCAAACTGGTTTCGAGAAGAGGATGCATCATCCTGCTTCAGTGGAAATGGTGTAGTACCTCTGCGTATGTCAGTCTTCTGATCTGGGGAGGAGAACCCTCTGGTTATGATTTACCAAGTTTCTAAGTGAAAATAATAGTTGTAAAATTACTATTTAACACTGGAAGTTAAAAAATAAGGTCTTCTATTAGTTAAAAATCAGCAAAACCTGAATGGGAAAAAAGTATACCTATACATTCAGCTGTTCTGAGTGTGTGACAAGACTGTTGTCTACTGGGGAGGAAGGAAGGGAGAACACCTTTAGCTTTGCAATACAGTGATACTGCCAGTGGAACTAAATCCATCCTTTGTGAGGTTTATGGCAAGCCAGTCAGCCCGTGAATTCTTCTTTGCCAGAATGAAAAACCTGAAGTGTGCTTTTCACAGTCATGCACCTTTAGCTTATTATGACATTTCTTTAGTGTTTTACTGATCACATCTACTCTTAATTTCTACATGGCATTTTTGAAAAGATATCCCTGTGGGTTAACGTGCCTTTCCTTCTTTTGGTTTAACTGGTCAAAGATTAAGCACTAACCTTGATTTTTCAATTGATTTGCTAGTTGAACAAAAGGTCTTTGTTTCAGGATGTTGAGGACAGCATACATTCCCCACAGAGCAGGTGAAAGTCCATCTCCCATTGGCTTATAACAGGATTAAAGAAACTAAACTCCATGTATACTTATGAGAGGTGGGTGGTCTCTGAGAACGGTAAAAGCTACCGCTCCTTTTATGACACTGACCAAAAATCTGAATTTGAGACAAGCTGGATGCTGAGTAAGTTGAAGTTAGTGTTTTATGAAAGTCTCTGTTCTGTTCCTGGAAAAACTGGTCTCTGCTACAGGACCTGCCACTTTATCCTTAGTGGCAGCATCAGAGGGGCCAGAGGGAGACGAATTCGTTTACATCCCAGGGTAGCTTGCTTCGCTGTACCTGACCTGCGTATAGATTGTGGGCTAGTGCATGGGAGAGGTCTGTCCATTTGACATCTACAGAAACTTCACCTGGAAGGGAGGGTCTCTCATGTAGTATGTATCATCAGCACCATCTGTTTTGCACCTTCCCATGTAGGGATGTCTTAGATGCTTTGCCCACCTTCTCCTCCACTACCTGTTGATAAGAGAGAAGGTCTTCTTGGCTTTCAGATTAACCTTTCACTATCCATGTATTGTATGGTTCCTAAAAGCACTCTGCAGTGAAGTCCTGCTTAGGGAGCTCCTGACGTTTAGCTTGTGAAATAAGGCATTTCATTGAACTGTATATTCTGCCAGAGGGGCATAGCTCTGCTCAGAGCAGATTACTGTGTGCAGGAGAGGGAGGCCATGGAGAAGTGGGCTGGCCTTTAAGGCAGATGCTAAAGCACAGAAGCAAGCAGGTAACGTGGTGCTCTGTTGGTTTGAGCTGTACATAGCACTTCTGGAGGATTAAAAGTGTGTTTGGTGTTCAAAGAGGAGGCATCAGCCACCCACACAGCAGTTCTTTTCTTGGATCCCACAATTAAGTCTCTGCAATTTAGTTGGCTACTCATTTACTGAATAACAGCTTTTAATATTGAGGGGGATATGTCTTCTTTGATATTGCTGAAAAGTTCTGAGTGGATGTGTGTGTAGGGAGAATAAATGCTTTTTCCTTGCCTTTTTTGGACTTATAAGAGTAATCTGAAGCAGACGTGACAGATATTCAGCAGAGTGTATTTGAGCTAACTTAATTAACTTACTGGATTCATACACATTGGTGTAATTGAACTGTGGCTCTCTGTACTGTTACACTTAGGCATGTTTCCAAAAATGGTAGGAGTTTAGTGATCGGTAGCTGAAACCATGAAGCGAGTATTCACTTCAGAATTTTTAACTCTGAGCACAAAACATTTTTCTTTTCGATTATGGCATGCTTCATAGACTTTTTTCTCTGCAGAAGGATGGTTGGCCAGTACTGTTCAGCCTTCTGACCCTTCTAGAACAGAGGCATGGGCCAGTTGTGCTTTGTCTGATGCATCAGTTCATCACAAGCAAGTGCAAGAATTGTTTTGAATATCAAAATAAATGGCTCACTAGCTTTTCTGTGACCCAGTAAAACAGAACTAAGGAAAAAAAAATTCCAAGAAGATTAAAATTCATAATACCCTAGAAAATTAGATTCTGTTGGTGACACCATTTCTTATGAGGTTTAAAACAGAGTTGCTATTTTAGTTGAAGATTTAAAGCATGCAGATTTCTGATTTCCTCTTAAATACAGTGTATTTTTTTTTCCTTAATAGAATCAATTTAATGTAATCTTACTCTTCATATCTACTTAAGCTCAGGAAGCATGAGGTTTTCTATTTCAGTAATTAAGAAAAATGTTTCAGGAGCTGTACAAGGTATAGTATAGCAGGGGGAAAACTGATAAGAGTTTAGTAATCTCTTGCTTTCTGAAGGGTTGGCATTGTAGTCAGGCTTGCTGTAGAGACCTCTCTTCTAAAAGCTGTATGGCTTGGTTTTCATGAAACCACTTGTCATTGCTGTGGCTGAATGGTTGTATTTGTGGGGTTGTGTTCAGATGAGTTTGGGTGGATTTTGTTTTTGTTGCTGTGTTACAAAATCAATAATTAACTGCTGGAAAAGCCAGTTGGGTTGTAGACTCTGTTCCATACTGAATTGGAAGGGGGGAGAGTTTAGTTTTCCAATGAACAGTTCTTCAGTTTTGTTTCAATAAGGTTGAAGCACTTTCTTTGACTGAACAACACGCTTTCATTCCAGAATGAAGGGCTTCAGAAATTTTTTTATCAAGAGTTGATTAAATCGACATTCCTGACAAACATCATGATTTCACTAATTCAGCATTTTCCAGTGGGAGACTATTCCATCAGAAATTTAAACCAGATCTAGTAGCTAGGAAGAGACACTGCAAGATTTTTTAGCTTTTTTCCTAGTAGCTTCACAAGCATTTAAATAAAATTACTCTTGCTTCTATATAAGCCCTTATTTTCTTTTGAGTTACGAACTGACTTAATGAAAGATTTAATTATTTAGATGTTGATGCCAGAGCATTCAAGGAAATACCACACAAATTCAGGCATAAGGTTTTGTACCTCCCACCACAGACAAGATGGGGAAAAGAATTTGGCATTTACCAATGTTGGCAATTGGATTTTAATACTGTTTCAAAATATATTGAGGTTGTGGAGGTTATTTGACCATATATGCATGTTTTTGAGCAGGCTTAGCTTTAAGCTATATTCTAAATGCATTTGGGACTAAAGTGAATTAAAGCAAGAAAAAGCGAGTCAGGACTAAAGGATTGGATGTCTGTATGTGCTGGTCTTATCTATGTATTTTCTAGGTGATTTTACTGATCAAAGTTTGGGAATTTCTTTTTAAAGAATGAGAGATTTATCATTTACTGTAATGTGGATTCATTTCTGTTAAAAAAAAATGCAAGCAGAGGGGGTGCAGTGGCAGCTTAAATAGTGGAGATTCAGAAAACTAGTTCATTTCTAAAAACCAAATATCAAGAGGAAATGTGCTTTTGCGCATTTTTGAAAAGCAAGCCCTTATTGCATCAAAGGTAGAGCAACTACCTAAAAGCTCTTTAAGCTTTAGTTTAATGGTCCATATAATAGGAAACATTAAATTTGCTTCAGCGTTTATCCCTCTAGTGTTTCCAAACACAGGTCCCAGTTCTGCCAACACTTCATGGATGTTTAAAGTTTAACAGATGAAGACTCCCATATGTCTGTCACAGGAAAATTACAGAACATTGATTTGAAGGAGTCCTGGGCTAGAAGGGAATTCTTTCCAAATTAAGTTGAAAGTACTTCTACATACACCTGTGTATGGAGATCAAGGTGAATTTAGGACTGTTAATGTTTTCCTGTGAAAAAAGAAGTGAAATACAACAACCCCCCCACCACTACCACAGGGTCTCCTCTGCTCCAGTGTCATAACATGCTTGCTTGATTTTAATAGTTCCTGCAATACAATATCAGCATAGGGAATTTATCAATTGAGAAGGGAAGAGATGGAAAGGGGAGCTTTTTAATGGGATATTTTCTGCCCCTTAGTGTGGGTTGTGAATACTGATGCCACCTGACAGAAGAAATGATTTCAGTAAGTGGAGGGGGATTTTATGTGGTGGACATAATCACCGCATCACTAACAGATGAGTGATACTGCAAGAACACAGCCTGGAATATTTCAGACAGCAGAACACAGCAGAAAGAGGTTTCTTGGATTCAGAAAGCAGAAGTACTAAAAATACAAGTAATGTTCATTTGATCATCTTGCCTCTGATGCAGCTACTAGATATTTTCCTTTCATTCCATAAAAAGTCATAAGAAAATCAAGAAGACCACTACTATATGCATTCTTACAGTTTTTTTTATGTTGAAAGCCTTTTCCAGGAGATGGTAAATGTGGCAGTTTGCACAGCGTTAGGCTGAGAACCTCAAATTACCCCAATGCCCCCCTTCCCTCCCTTCCCCTTCAGAGGATTCTGCAGCATTTGGCAGAGTATCAACCTTTGGGGTTACTAGTGCTAGTATCCAGTAAGGCTGAAAGTGGCACTATTTCCCTGCAGCGTTTTTGTAGCTTATTCTGAAGCACAGACTACTGTTGACTGCTGCCCTGTAGTATCACATTCTGTTCTTTCCTTCTGTCTTTCAGAGCTCAGTATGTTGCCTGCACTCTGCTGCTTATTCCTGCCCATTTTCATCCTGCCTTTTGCCTTAGCGTCCTGCTACCTCATGCTTACCAGTTCTGTGCAATCCATCATTTTACCTTCTGTACTTTAACAAGCCTTGCAAATAAGCAGCTAAATTAATCTTTCTTTGCAGCTCTCCTCTTTCTAGTAATTCCTCTTACTACTTATTAATCAATCCTCAATGCATCCTTCTCTGTATTTATTGCTTTGTATCTTCTTTTGTTTGTGTTGTTTATCTGATCTTTAAATTATTGCAACATAAGGACATTGCTCTTTTGCTTTGTGTAAGTACACAGTGTGCTCAAAATGTTTAATATTGTCTTGCATTAAAATGTATAAGCTCAAACTGTCTAGCAATATCGATACTAAGAATCTTATTAAGACTAAGGGGATAAACGGAGGAGACCCCTGTATTTGGTCTGGTGTTAGTTTTGTTTGTGCATCTATCTCATGCCTATTTTGCTGGAATGGAATTCTAAGGGGTGTTTGTTTATCATAGGATCTATCAGCATAATGATTGGAAACAGTTCAATTTTCTCTGGAAACTTTGACAGCTGTTTCCTGGCCCTAATTGAAGGGTATTTTTGTATTCTTTGTATTGTGCGCCATAGTCCATGATAAGTGGAGGTAAGTCATAACTTCACTATCTGAAGTTTGTAGGAATTTTTCTCTCCTTCTCATATTGAAGAGTGTCACTCAGATTTTTTTTTTTCCCCCGGTCTAATTTGAAGGAAGTGACTAAAGGAGAAGTTAACCTTTGTTTCTGTGTATCCTTGCAGACTTCACCATCTAGAGATGCCTCCTTTCCATATAAAACTCAGTTACCATGCATGGTGCCAGCCTCCACTTTCAAAAGCAGTGAGTACAGTGCAGAATCTAAAATACTAGATTATGTGCAAGAGCTGGACTCTTCCTTCCATCCGGTCTTATCATTCCCTTCAGGTAAGTAACTCAAATGCAATGCCTCTAACAGAGGGTGGTTGTCCTTGTGAGAGCTGTAGAGTTTATGGACTAACTTTTCAGTGATTTTTAGAACTTGGTTCTCTTACAGAAACCTCACACTGGCAAAATATATGAGTTTAGACTAAATGAAAATCTTAACTTCATCCTGAGGTTTGAAAAATAAACCCTGTAGATTTCCCATACCAGTAACATAATTGCAACCAAGAAAAACTGGTCAGGGGAACATTTTTGGTTAAGCTGGTTTTTGTCTGTTTCATGGTATGTCTAACTGAGAGCGTTAGTCCTTTAGATGGTGCTTTTGCCAACACACTACCATACCTTGGTTATGTTGTTTTCATGAGCAACTTTCAGTTCAGGCCCTTTGGACTAGGCCCAAAAAGCTTTATTTAGTTTTTCTAATTGTTTTTGTGATAGTCAGCCTTTTTGGTGATCTTAGAAGTTTATGGTTTCTGTCATCTGATTCTTTAATATTTTTGGATGATAATGCAGATGTTGTTTTTTCTGACTCTCATTAGCCCTGAAACTAGCGCAGGTGCAACTTGACAGCAGTTCACTTCATGCTTCAAAATAGCATATTAAGTGCTGTTACCAGCAGAAGGGATTGGATAGCAGCAGATACTATTGGATTTTGGGGTTTTTTTTTTGTTTTAGGAAAAACCTATTGCCAGGTAGTTGCTGACCAGTACAGGAATTCTGCTGTTCTAGGGGGCTGCTTTGCCACAAAATAATCCTGAACATGAGGCTGGGACTTCCATGGAACTGCTTGAGTCTTTAGTCAAACCCACTGTCTTCCCAGAATGACAGTGTATACACTCCAGCCTGGTATTAGAAAGTCAAGAATTAAAGTAAGTCTTGGGTTTGGAGAACTCATCACTGGCCAGTAGAGAAGACCCAAGCGTGGACATGGAATCTTGAGAAGGTCCTACCTCTTGCAAGTTTACAAGGGTTTGCATCCTATGTATGGGATAAAGAGGAGTTTCTTTTGACGAGCAAATAGGGGGAAGAAAACACTCCAGGAGTCCAACAGCAAACATCCCAGTCAGCAGGACTCTGTTGTGGAGAGGAGAGAAAAACACTTCTTAAATACTTCTTCTTTACTCACACTCTCCATCACTTACCCTGTGACTCTGACAGCCCAGCTGGACAGGAGCCAGGGGAGTTGGACGGTAGTTCCCGAATCCCTGCAGAGAGCTGTCCCCACACACTTCCTGGGTGACTGCCAGCTTGTCTCACTACTCAGATTCTTTCCTTGCGTCTGCTTCTATTCAAGGTTCACGGTACCACAGTGTATATGTTTTGGGGTGGTTTTTCTAAGTGTTTCTTTAGAAGTCTGTTTAAGGATAGTCATATAAGGCCACACCCCTTGCATTTATTCATACCTTACTTTTAAGGGAGACTAGTTTAACAAGAATATTGGAATATTCTTTCCTTGAAAAAAGACTATTCATCATGGAAAGAAAAAAACTGAAAGGCTCTGGATGGCATCGTGGCTACTGTTGGTCACTTTGCCAGGATGGAGGAAGAAAAATGTTACTTTAGCTTCATTCTGATAGCAAGAATACCTTTCTTTTGAGGAATATTTATTCTCTTTTCAAGCAGCCTTAGCCTTGCTAATAATAGTTGAGACAGGAACAAAGTGCTAGACGTACTATCTCCTGCTCAGATGCAGTCCTTGCTTTTGAGGGAGGCTAGACTCATGGTCTAGTCTGTGCTTTGTGTACTTTGCTGTCTCTACCTCCTCATGAAGACCCCTAGTCTATTTGTCATTTTCTTTCTTATGAAAGAATTATTGTGAATAAATGCATGCTAGAAATTTTCCAACTTGGTCAGGTAGCCTGATTCAGTTTCATGTTTTCTTTGCAGCTTCCTTAGTTATCCCTTTCCAAAGGGATAACTTCTTTTAAAATACTACTTGTGGTGTGCCCACATCTTTTACCACTTTCTTCTGAATAAAAAAAATTTTTCAGCAGGGTGGAAGAAAAGGTTCTTGGTTTGATTTCCTCTTTTTTTTTAAATATTATTGGTATTTTTTCCATTTTGAAACTCTGGGAGTTTGATTTTTCAGTGTGTGAGGAGGGATTCAGATTCAAGATTCAGATCTTGTTCTCTTTTGTACCTATTTTTTACTTTCAAAGGAGAATCATAGTTTGCAAGCAATAGTGCAGTGGGACTGCCTCACTAGTGTACAGGCTTCTGGAAGTATAATTGCCCTTATGGTTCTAAGTCTTGCCTTCAGAGTTTCCATACTACCAAGGGTCTTGACCAGAAGTATGTCAGTGGTTGCAACATCCCTTGAGCGTAAAAGCACTTCTTTAAACTTGAGTCCCGATAACTGGAAAATTGTAGTTTGTATCTCAGAAGTTTGGGTTTCTGGTATTTCTGCACCTAGCCTGCAGATAAACTAGAACAAATGCTCCTGCCCTGTTAATTAAGATACAGGAGTACATAATAAAAAATCTCTGAGACATCCAGGTGATTCCCCAGGAAAAAAAAAAAAAAAACACAGGAGAAATGTTTTGTTTATTTCTTTACTTAAATGTTTTGACTAATAAACTTTTCAGACCTACTTTATATTTTACTCGGAAGTAGAATAGGAAACACAGCAGAAACCTTGGAAGGAAACAACCTTTTACAGGTCACCTTTAGTCTTGTGACAAAATATCTAGTTAGATCCCTATCAAACTGAAATAAATTATTCTTTTTAGTTAGCAAAATATGTTGGAAGTTTCTGTGCAGGCAAGTCCTGAAGGCACATGAGGATAAGGTTGTATGTAAATTAAAAGTTCAATGCCCACCCTTTGGCCCTGCCCTCAGACCTCTTCTGAACATAATAGTCATCAAGCCTGCTTCTGATGTTGACATATTTTTCTACTTAATTTCTCTTCTTTCTTGTAATGTTGTTTAGAGAAGGGCTTTTCAGGCAGAGACCTATTTTTCTTAAGCCTTCCTGCCTTACAACAGTGGGTAAATTCCTTACCACTTGAGATGTTTTGCAGACTAATTCTTGGTTAGAACTCCCTCAGGAAATGAATTACATTGCCCTGCTGTAGCCTTTGCCAGAGAGAGAAAGAAGGAATGTACCTTGAAATTACCTCTAGGCTCCCAGCAGTAACAATTTCCAAAAGCATTAATTACCTGTACCCAAAAGGCTGAACTGAAGGCTTTTCAGATTACAGGAAAAACGCACTGTGCGCTCTCCACTGTGCGGGGTTTTGTGCAGGAGTTAGTCAAGAGTGGAAGACCCCGGTCATACTCTCACTTGATACCCTCCAGAGCTTGTTTTCATGAAGAACAATTCTGGAGTAATTGCAGGGTCGGACATAGTTTATTCCAGAGTAAAACAACCTTGCTCTTTCTTACTTTGAACGCCAAAAAAAGTGCTGTTAATCTACTAAGTGTGTGTGTCTGCACTGGGATTTGTTCAGGAGCATTCCTTAGGTTTGAGTCCTACCTTGATCTGAGTTGTCTTGTCAGCCCTTGGAAGCTCTTAGTGCTGGAGAGCTTGGAACTACTTAAGCATACTGCCTTGGTCAGCATGTATGGCAGTGTAGCTTCACAGGTACAAATGGATTTGTTTTTACCATGGCGTAACTCTCACTTCCCGTTAATAGAAAGATAGGTACCTTGAGATCTTACTCCAGGCAATTACTGGAGATTATCTTGTATACTACTTAGATAACTGATAGAAAAGACTACAGGTCTTTGCCTATAGTGGAGGATAGCACTCATACAGTAACTATCTTGCTGAGAATTGCCTCGCCTCAAATTTTCTTATTTACTGCTGCAAAAATCACTTCTTTGAAATATCTGGCTAGGATTTTTTGGCATATTGTCATCGAGTTTTCCTTTGGCTCTCACCAGTTTCAGGACATGTTTTTCTATATTGTCTTCAGCTTGACCGTGTGAAGACACTGCTGCTATATAGACAAGCGATCAGTCCTCACAGGAGTTACTCAGCACTGCTGTTCTTCATGAGTTGAAGGACTCAAGGCAGCAATATTGCTCATATTACAGTGTTGTGTAATCAATTCCTAGACCTTTAGTGATAATGCATAATTCATTGGCTCATAGGTTGCCATCTTTCTGATACAGACTGCATTCCCTGTGGATTTCTTTTTTTATTAGATATTCCTCTTCACATATACTTTGAAACATTATTAAGGAAGGATGACATCAAAGGAGAACCTGTTGATACCTCATCTTTGGGAGTGGAGTTTAAAGTATCTCCAGACAATGGTATGTAAAGCAAAACATTTTAATACTTGCAAGATAGTTTTTTATTCATTTGCCAGTACTTTCTGCCTTGAAGAGGTTCAATTTATAAACTTACCACAAAGCGGGTTATCAGAGAAGGTAACCAGCTAAGGCTTTAGGTGGAAGAGGAATCTCTTCCCAGACCACAGTGTCAGGTTCTCCTTTATTGCACTGAAATGATCCCATCAGAGCTGTAGGAGGGCAGTAATACATAGTGGGGGGAGTTTGGACCATGGGTTCTCTGCAGACACAGGTGCCTGACTGCAGTACTGTTTAGTATTTGGATTCCTATCAGAAGTCTGGTTTTTTCCATTATAAATAGTTCAGCAGTTGAGCTTACCTGTAGATTGCACCGATGGAAAATAAGTTTTCAACTTGATACATGCTTTTTCTGTTGTAGACTATAATCAACATAATGTTTCTGTCAAACAATGGAGCAGTGGCTGTTTATCTAATGCCAAATCTCAGTCAGTGTCAGGAACATCTGACCAGCTGTCGGAAGGAAGAAAGAAAAGACATCTAAGTGAGACGGCAGTAGGTAAGAGAAAGATGGTATTGTTTAAGGCGGCACTACTTGTTTAAAAATATGTACTGTATAAATACGTTGGTTATCGCTGAGCTTTGAGAATTTATTTTAAGTTGTCTCCAAAAAGGATACTGTATGAAACTTTACAGGAGTGAAGAAATGGACTTATGACACCATGAAAATAATGTGCTATTTTAAAGCATAATAATCTTTCTTTTTCTTCTTGAGTATATATTACAAAATGAGACAAGCTTCTGTATTTTATTTTTGGAATACTCTTAAAGGAAACTGCTTAGCAGTTCAGCTGTGTTTTTCTAATACTGGGTGTCATTATTTTTAATATGAAGGGGTTTTTTTATAGTAGTCAGTGAAACAGACTGAATCGCAAAGTTATCTGTCAAATCACGTGCCCAACCAAACATTTACTGGCATCTTTGGTCAACTATGTTTCATTTGTTGTATACTGTCATTTGTGGTTCTGGTTTCCTTCCAGACTGTTAAGAGAAGTTGTGGGTAGCCAGTGCTTATAATTAGTGTTTTCATCCTTGTTATCTTTATATTTTAAGCCATTGAATGTCTACTTCAGCACTTGGCAAGTTAATAGAAAGTGCCGTGAAAGTTCTGTAGAATAATGTGATAATTTAGGGACAAAAAATTCAGCGTACCATTGTAAAGATAAATAGCATCTTACCTCTCCAGGCTATTAGAATGTAAAACCTCACAGATTCCGTTACAGATTCATTTACGTGAACTTTTGGAAAACTTTTGGCAAAATTCCTCAGGAGATGGTTGAATAAAATAAATCACTGAGTAAGAGGACAAACTATGTTTAAAATGTCCCCTAAGTAAGAACTAAAAGATCTAAATAATCAGTTAACATTGTGGAAAAATACACTGCATATCCAGGTAAAACTGCTAGTGTAATCTTACAACAGAGGTGGAATTACTGCAGAAATTATTTAACAAAAAATTATGATCTATTAAAAAACCAACCAAACAAACAAAAAAACCCCAAAACCAAAACAAACAACAATCCCAAACCAAAAACCCCTATTGATTAGAAAGGTGGTTTTGGACAGACTGAAAACTGTGCATTATAGTCCTCCCCTTTGCTGTACAGTCTTCTCTTACGCTCTGTGCCTGTCTTTGCGGGGGTGCTGTGCCCTGTCCCCTCTCGCCATCAGCGATCCTCTTTTCCATGCCACCCACTCCCTAACCAGTCGCTGGTCCCCAAAAGGCGGATGCTGACACAGTGTTTCTTGCAACCACGTTGTTTCCCTAAGTGTACAGTCATGCACACTGAGATCAACAATTGGAGTTACTTGGGAGCACTAGTAAGAGAGAAAACTTCTTGCTATAAACCTTTTGAAGTTAGTCTTCTGCCAATAGTATTTAGTTCTTTGAGTTAACAGAAGAAAAAAAGCAATCTTTTATCATGAGGATCATAGTTTCCCAATGCCAGAAAACTGCTATGTGGTGCATTTGTTAGCAGCAGCAGAAGTTCTAGCTTATTAGTGCTACGGGTGTAGTACTACATATTTTTTCCTAATTTGGGCTCTGTCTAGGAGAAATTATCCATGGGGAAGGTCAGCCTGATGAACAAGGCCAAAAATAAAAGCTGTGTGCCAGGGAGTTGCAGAGCTGCCTGGGAGATGAGAGTTCATGTCCTTGACCCAGCCTGTGCAATACAGTCTTTAGGATCAGTCTTACCTCTTTTACCATGTTGGAATACTCTGACTCTTTTTATTAGTTGGTATATTAAATCTGAGTTCTCTTTTCTTACTGGAAATTAAGATAGAAGGAAAGCAGAACACAGGTGGTTAAATTCTGAATACCCCTAAATGCTGCTTACACTGGGACTGAATGAGAGTAAACAAGAATTATGATTTGTCTGGAGCAGCAGACCACATGGAGATCTAGAAACTAATTTTATTTCTTACCCTTGCTGCCAGTTTTGTTTTATCATCTATCAAGGAAGAAACCATCAGTGAGGGCTTAGTGAACTGGTACATTGGTGAGATGCAGCCCAGCTAGGGAAGCGCTGTTAGGGAACACTGAGGAGCGTTCCTCCAAGTCTGATTGCATTTGCTGTGTGTGTAGTCTATGGCAGCTTCTGAAAAAAGAAGCAGGATTTGCCCATATGAAGTTGATTCCACAAGAAGAAATCCTTCATAGAAGGAGAAGGATGAGTTTTGTGGAACAACAATGACAGGATGAGTAACAAGTGTTTATTTAGATAGCTTTTTTTAGTATTCGTTAAATCGTAAGTGGTTAGCTGTGTGCTTCTAGAAATGACTTTACCATTACTGTATGGAAAAATATCTTTAGTCTAATAGACAACAGCCGGTATGCATTTTTTTTATTATTATTTTTTGTGACAGGCGAACGTAACACTAGGTTTGAGACATTCTCCTTTCAACATGCAGAACCAGAATCCCATAGCAGTCTTGCTGCTGTGACCAATGTCAATGCGATGTCTAGGCCCACTCACAGCACTTCATCACAGGTAAACCAAAAATGTATCACTGTCTTAACTGAAATATCAACGGGGAGTTGTGCAAATTAATAATCCAAAACCACATGCCTTTTACATTTAATTTAGTGTTAAATTACAGTACAGAGCATTTTTACACTGAATTAAGTGGATTACATTAAGTAACTTATTCCAGATTGAGTATGTGGTGTTCCTAAACCAGATACTTGCTTGTAAAAGAATTTTGCAGATCATATAACTGGAGTGTAAGTTTAGTGTATTGGCATTGGACCTTTCATGTTTTATTTTTTTTTTCCAAATTTCATTAAATATACTGTGATTTATGTTCCCAGTTTTACACAAGGGCTCTTATGACCCTTTTTTCTTGGTGCAACTACATAAAACGGCCTCACAGTGCAAATATAGTCACAGAATTTGTTAACTCTCAGCCTCGCTATTTAAAACCTTTTGTGCAGAACTACAGGCAGTCTCTGGTATATAAATTTGCTGAGGAGCAGCACTGCTCTGGTTCAGTGAAGTCCCTGCAGAAACTTTGTTTTATTGGAATTCATTGAGAATTTCATAATAATATTCAGATTTCAGTCCCACAGTTCTGCTAAGCCTAGTGGTATACTGCTGCTATGTAAGTCACCATGTTTCAATCTGGTGATGACTCCTGGAGAGCTGAATTTAAATCTGCATCCCCAATGCAGTTTTGACACTGCACACTCCTCCTTTTTTCCTTTGCTTGAGCAGACTATCGTCAAAGAACACCTAAATGAGCATTTTAAAATAGACTGCTTCCATTAATGTTCAGCTAAAAATTGAGATCTTGAAATGTGAAATGTATCATGATTTAAAACTAAACTTTCTCCTGTAATCTAGGAACCAGGTTTTTACCCATGTAGGCTCCATGCACTAGTGGGCAGAGAATATCACCAGGAATCCTACTGTGATCACAGCAAAGAAATTCAGTTTCTGTCTTTTGCACGTCTTTCAGAAAACCACTTTCCATGTAGGCTGTTCTTCACTGCTAAATGTAGCTTCATTCTTTTGGAATTCTTAATTGTACCACACTGAAGAACCACTTGGGTTACGGGTTAGTAGATAGATTATAGAAGGTCATGTTTGTAGACTGAACATTATGAAGAAGGCAGCATTAACTTCAAAGTTCTCATAAGTATTCAGAATTAACTGTAACTGAAATCAACAAAGGGAAGCTCCCACTGATTTCAGTAAGAGTTAGGCCAGCAAGAAGTAAATCTCAGAGATAAGATAGTTATAAGATTTGTTGAGGTTCCATCAGAGGTGGAGGGGAAGTCGGAAGTCATTGAGCCGCTAGAAAATGTGTTCAAGTTACAGACTTTCTCCTCCTGCAGTTCTGATGTTTCTCAGCTAACATGTAGTTCCTATGATTTGAGCTGATGAATCTCCTCTTGTATTAATTATGTTATACAGCATAACTCCAGGAGGAGGTTGAGAAGTGAGAGCTCCTATGATATAGACAACATTGTTATTCCAATGTCACTGGTGGCACCATCGAAGTTGGAGAAACTACAGTACAAAGAAATCCTTACCCCAAGGTTTGTTCATGACCTTCTTAGTTGCAGAGAAGATACCAAAATGAACATGAGAACATTAACTAAGAATATCGTTAAGATGTAGTTAGATAATTTTATAATATTAAGATGATCTTTTCATGCGCTTGGGTTTTTTTTTTTGTGCATTTCAATTTGTGTGACTGGAGTGGTGGGAAGACGGGACAGCTGATAGCACAAGGGAAATAGTCTGATACAGGGAGGTGGCAGATGCACAGTCTGGCTAAAAATAGAAGTGGGTTTATATCCTCTTAATTGTACTGATATTCATGGCCTTAAATGTGCCATTAGGCTGACATGCTCTGAATAGTTATTTGGAGGTTGCTGTCTTTTTTGTGTGTTATGGTTCATAAGAAAATAGTTAACTATTTTCAGTGAATTGAACAGAAATGGGTTTAGCATATATTTTTAAATTTATCTATTCTGATACAGTAGAATAAGCTTAATTTTTTCCATACAGTGGAAACCTATAATCCATGAATCTAGAGACATCTCTTTTTTTCTTTTTTTCTTTTTTTCCTTCTCTCTCTCTCTCTTTTTTTTTTTTAAAGAAAAAGAACATATTTAGATTGCTAAAACAGGGTAATTGAACTCCTGTGCTGTAATTCAGTGGCTTACTAGCAAATTGCCTGAAACAGCTAAATGCAATTGTTCCATATTTTAAATCTCTAATTTGCATATGCTTTTATATTGTGTTTAAAGCTAAAAATATTATTAAGACTATTGGCTAGCTTAAAGATTGTGTTGGGAAAAGGAAAGGTTAGATATTGGGTTGGGAAAGGAAGATCTAAATTTGGGGTATCTGTTATCAGCACCTTAAATTTTAAATTATTTTATTTGAAAGAAATGTTGAAGCACAAGCAGTGTTGAAGAAGGAGTAACTAACAATATAATGAAACAGCATTTAGGTAAATTAATTTGACTTTCCTTGTCTCATTTCTAGCTGGAGAGTTGTTGAATTTCAACCTTTGGAAAGATCTAATACAGATGAAGAAGAGGTAGGCTGTATTTTAATTAAACTCTCAGTTTTTAATTAAACTAGATGTAATGTATAATTGGGATAATCGGTATAGATTTTCCAAAGTCACTGACTTCATACAAATCCTGGTAAGTTTCAAATTTAAAAAATAAAGTATTAAGTATCAGGTTGTGAAAGTGTGTCTTATCCCAACCTACTCGAGCCTATGGTGGATAACAGAAATGTGAGTATCTCCATTAATAACCATTGTTCACTTGTTTGTTTGGCTCTTCTGTCCCTTGCTGTCAGCACAGTCAGCGCTCCCAAAGGGTCCCTTTGGTCAGGCCTCTGCCTCCCCTGCTCCTGGGCACTGTGATGCTGGGTGTCCCAGTGTGACTGTCTCTTCAGGGCTACCTGGCTATAATGTCCGGCCTCTCTCATACTCTTCTGTCATGGCCAGTTCCCATGGCCTGTTGCTCTTCAGGAGGTAATTTGGCATTTTGCCTGTGGGCCCACCAGGTTTCCTCAGTTTTCTTCTCAGTGTTTGTTTTCCTGCAACCCTCCTGTTGGGAGCACACTTTTATTCTTTCTGCTTTGTCAGGAACAACGTAACCTTCAGCATTTCCTGCTTGCCTGGTGAGCTAAGTTTGCACATCATGTGCTGCTGTTGCTTCCTCCAGGCATAAGAATCTACCTTTTTCTTCCAGGGAATGTCTGTGGACTTTGCAGCTGCGGGTTCCTTTCTCCCCTAATCAAGGGTTCAAGGCATTTCCTAACCCCAGTGTAAACATACCAGCAGGTCTGATTTCTAGGCTGGTTTTCTGTCCTTCCAATCTTTTTGTGGCTCCTTTTCCAGAAACCTGCCAGTTTTGCTGTCCATTGGACATCTGTAGTCTCCCTCCAGTCTCTGCTATAGGCTGCTATCAACCGTTGTAATGTAAGACTTGTATTTGTATTTTCATCCATAATATCTGTTCTTGAGCTCCTTTTTCAGAGAATCTCTACAACTGGGGTTTAAGTAGTAGTAGTAGTAGAAAAATATTGCATTTGGGTAGCAGCATAGAAGGTTATGCTAAACACAGTAAACAAATCATTATGCCTCTCCCTTGGGATAGAAAATACATTCTCCTCAGGGTTTTACCAGGTCCGTAGCTGCCTGCTCCATGGAAATGAACCTTTCCTTCCGGAGAGCATCATGGTCTCAGCTCCCTACCTGGTGCAGTTGCACTCATTTGGCACCAGACTCTTGGGTAGGAAGGAAGAGAAAAAAAAACTTACTCTGTCCCTGCCTTTTCTCATGGACTTGAGAAATTCTTGTGAAATCTGGTGGTCAGATTTATGTCACCTCCACCACTGCCTTTTGGTTTTACTACTGTCTCTGCTAGCAAGAGACATGCCTGATCTTCTTTTATAGTGAGAAGGTCAAACTAGATACACAGGAGAACTCTCCTGCAAGGATATTTAATTAAACCATTTGGAGAATAACTAATATGGCAGCAAGGGCACAGAGTCCGTTGAAAACCTACTGTTCATTGCTCTCTCTTTCGTCCTGGTATCTGTGGAGGGAAAAAAAAAAAAAAGAGAATTTCAACAGTGATTTGCCTTCAGGGCTTCAAGGGACTTGCTTGGAGGACTCAGTGGATTTCTTGTTTAGATTTCAGATCCCATACAGATGACTTGTCTTACGTACTTTTAGTGTACTTTGCTGAATAGACTTCAAGGTGTCTCTCTGTGAAGTTCATGGGCTAATTGCTCATTTAGTAGCCCTCCCAGTACATTTGTATTTGGCATGACTAGTTGATCCTGTATGATTCATCCTTTGGCCAGGAAATAACTTGAGTTAACAATAAAGCAGCTTTGCCTCCTGCTGTGGTCCACTGCTCCTGTATTGTCTGTCAGCTGCTGGGTAGAATGAGAGAAGAGAGATGTCAGACAAGAAAAACGCTAAAGATCTTGTTTGTCTAAATCATCCTTTGCCAATTTTCCCCCTTTCTTTTGGGATCGTGTTAATTGGTTTGGATGTTTTTCAGAGTACTGAGAAAAGGTGCTTGTCTGATCATAATTCTTCCACTTCCTTGCTTTAGGTTTTAGGCCGAGTTAGATTTGTTACTGAGTAAGCTTGAAAAAAGACATGAGAAAACAGCAGCATTACTTTTTCACATTTTCTGCACTCACACTCTGACAGTCTTGAAATTGTTCCTTGTACTGACATCAAGGCAAGCTTCAGTAGATCATTTGCGAAGGACGAGAGAGGGGGCAAAACATACTTTCTGCTTGTATATAAAGTAAGCTTTTTCTTTGCTTTCCACTGCATAGCAGCCTGTGGTGGTACTGTATGATAGTTTTTTTCCTGCCTATATTCTGTGTGGCTAAATTTAAAACTTCTGGAGTTGTCCTTGTGTCAACTAGCAGTTAGGGATTTCTTCCACTTGATGTCTCGTCTTTTTTTTTTTTCTTCTCTCTTCTTCATTTAGAGGCTTTCAATGCAACAACCGGTATCCATGCAATAGACTTGCATCCAAAGTCCCCACAAGTTACAAAAAAATATGGGGTCCCAAATTTGTCATGTGCTACAGGAGCCACGCTTCCAAGGATGGGAACTCAGCACTTCCTGAAAATTGGGCCTATTCACCATGCCTTTATTTGAGTACAAAAAGCTTACTTTTTTTTGGGTGCCTGATTTTTGTTTCTGGATATTTTGCCTTACAAGGACAAATGTAACTGTTGGGCAATGCAAAAGTTAATCTACTATCTATGTCTGCTCTATTACTTGCTCTAAAAATACTTAGTTTTTGGAAATAGAGCGTTTGAGTTTCCTGGTTTGCATGTATGAATTTGCAGTCTGTTACTGCTTTAAGGCATGGGAGGGTGTGGCACGGGTTTTCCTGTTTTATTTTGTTTTTAATTTGTTTTGTCCAGGTTAAAGTTTCTGGCAAGGCATGGTTGTAAAGTAACATTCAAGTTTATTTTGCAGTTGTTTTAGTAATGACAAATACTTTGGAATAATTCTGTGTGTAATTAGTTTTGCATAAGTGTTTTCATGGCTTATGACTCAGTGTTTCCTGTGAAGCCAAAGACTGAAACACAGGCTTTGTTGTTTTGAGAACCTTTCAGAAATATTGCTGGTGCTATTCAACATTAATGCACGGTGTCTTGTAGCTTAACTAGATGCGATGGGGGAGGGGATCCAAATCTTAGTTTGCTTTAAGTCTTTTTCTTTGAGTGAAATCCTTAGACATGCCTCACAAACAGGCCTTCCTGTCTTTCCTCTCAACATCACTGCCAGATCCATCCACTGAGGACTGACAGTTCTTTTGTTCTTTTTCAAACTAACCTTAGTGGGGGGAAAAAATATCAAATTTCTCCAGTTATAGCAACTTTAGATTAAGCTAAAGGTGGTGGAGGAAATGTATAAAGTTTTACAAAGCTGGAGAGCGGCAGAGGCTGTACTGAACCAAGCAGAGACCTTTTACTCTGATGTAATGTGATTTTATCCATAGAACAAACAATAATTTTTCAATAAGAAAATGTATTACTTGTTAGTCTTCAATGGAATAGGGTAAAACTCATTTTAAATAAAGTAGTAGTTCGATCTGCTGTCATCAGCTATGGAAAAGGAACAGTAAGGCTTATTTCTGTATTTTTCAAAACTCTTCGTTTGGAGAGGAGTGTGAAGTTTGATTTTTGAAAGGAAGCTTGTTAAAAATGAAGTTTCTTCCCAGCATGAAAAGTTTTGGCAATTTGCTAAGAAAAGTATTTTCAAAGTCTTAAGTTTTTCTTTCAAAATTATCTTTTGTTTCCACTTCAAAAGAAATCTGAGCACACAGAAAAATCCTGAATTTTCCCTGAGGGAATAGCACTTTTGTAGTTCATAAAATTCTCACTTTCACGCTATACATCATTGACCTTGAAAAGACAGAATCTGAACTGAGATGCAGCCCCATACCAATGTGACAGAGCCCAATACCAAGTGACAGAGCTGGTGAATTCCAGAGAGAGGAGGAAACCCATTAAATTGGCTTGCATGGAAGGAAATGAGCAGCTAACAAAGTGGTTTGTGTTTAACATAAATAAATAAAAGCAATGAGGAGTCTTCAAAAAGCAGTCATGAGATGGGCAAACAAAGCAGGCCTGTTTGTCTGAAGGTTCCTGTTGAGTGCCGGGCTGAGGAGGAAGCGGGCAGCTACAATTTTAGCAAGCAGGTTGTGTGGCCATTTCAGACCGCACTGAAGTCTTGGGGATCCCTTTCGTTGGCTCAGTTAAATTTCATTGTGGGGCTGTAGTTTATGACCAGCCACCTAGGTTGGAAATGTGCTCTCTGGCAAGCTGAGTGCCACTACCACGTATGCTTACAGCAACATAAATGCATTGTAATACTTTACATTTGTACCCATAATGGTCATGAACTACCTCAGTGCTGCAAGACTTGATACAAAGAACGGCTTCTGCAGAAAACCTCAGGGCTGTTAGTTGTCTGGAGTGGAGTACTTCCAGCTGAGAATGTAACCTATATTGTATGGCTCTATCTGGCACTGCAGTGAGGACTCTGTGTTTAGTTCTCTATTTTATCAGACTCAGTTGGAAGATAAATAGTGTTACTTGTATAACACCACTGAGGATTTTCATTTATAGAAAAAAATAAATTTATTTTCCATGACTCCCCCAGTCATTGGTATAATTCTTGTCCAGGACTGATCTGGCAGTGCAGCTTCACAACCTCTATGACCACGAATTACTCTTTCCTAGAATTTCTCTGCTTTTGAGTTGGGAGTGGCTGGCATAAAATCCGTGGCTGCAGCACTCGTATGCTCTCGCCAACCTTAGCTTTTTAGGTGAACTTTGAAGAGGTTGAATGGTTTGGAGCACTTTGAAATAACTCGGAGCTGTGCTGGAGGGGTCCAGCCAAGAGCTCGCCCCACCATCTGGTGAGTGAGGGGGAAGGGCAGCAAAGTGCTCCTCGCCCAGCCGTGTCTAAGGAGCAAACTTCCTGGTGTGCTGCCAACAGAAAAATGAAGATGGCTCTTTCAAAGTGAAGGTCAGATGCAATAGCTACATCTGAGGATGTAAAGTACTCACATTAGGGCTGTTTTAAGCTGTACCGGGGTCATGCAAATCATTTGCTAAGAAACAGGTCTCTTCAAAGCAGAAACCATTTTCTGCTTGGTTTCGTAGCAGGAATGCGGCATCTCAGGTTTGCTGAGTTCCTCTCAGTGTGGAGCTATTGAAGTCCTTGGTGATCGCAGACCTATTTCTCTGTGCTTAAAGAGCACCTGGCAAATCCTGCTGTCTCCCAGCCTCCTCCTAAAACAGTCTCTGGGAACTCCTGGAATTTTTGCTTGTCTTTATTATATGCTTTTAATACTGCCTTGATTTGCAAATGAATACTTGTCCTCTTAATTTTCTGCCTCTCACCATAGAGAAATATGTGTTAGTTGCACGGGGGGTTATAATTTCTATATCCATTCACATCAACCACAGACTTGTAAAGAAATAAAGTGAAAGTGACAGTGTCCCATATACTAGAGCTCTAGTGAGAATGTAAGCTGAATGCATGTATTTTGATGTGCCTTTGTACTGCAAGCGTGCATTGTGTTGCGTCCTCTTGTTTGGTGAACAGACCTTTGCAGAATTATATATAATATCGGCTGCCTTTGTTTCTAGTGATGTTCATAATTATGGCAGCAGCTATCCCTGTATTTCGTTACAGATAGAAGATCTGTCAGATGAAGTTTTTTCCTTACGTCATACAAAGTATGAAAAAAGAGAGAGAGCAAGGTGGTCGCTGTGGGAACAGAGCCGCTGGCCCAGAAGGAATAGCAGGCAGGTGTATTGACTTTGATAAGAGCGTTCCTATTGAACTGCTGCTGTCGGCTGTTGGTGCAGCAGTTTCAGAAATGCTGTCCCAGAGAACTTTGAAAATGAGGGCACTCCTCATTAATTAACTCATCAGGGACAGTACCAGGTATGTTTGGTTTTTTGGCTGGAAAGGGAAGACTCTGCAGTTCTGAAGCATGCATACTTACAGAAATTTGGCATGTTAGTGACCTGGTATTAGTGAATAAAAACCTTACTCCCATACTGAACACAGCTCTGCTAGTTTGAGCTACTCCCAGTTGTTATGACTGTAGCCATCCAGTGTAACATGAGCCCTTCTTCACTCACCTGACTTAAGATGAAAGTCCACTGCATTTGGAGACGTGTTAGTGAAGGGTTCTGGGCTGTGCCAGGGACCTTATGCTTAAAAAAGTCACTGTGTGAAAAAGTTGAATTATCACAGGTTTGCTGTCTGGTGCAAAACTCACCAGAATTAAATATAACCCCTAAAAGTCTTGCAAAACGTAGCACATATAAGAGCAAACATCATAAAGCTGTATCTGCAGTTTGGCTCTGGGAAAACGATTCCCATAAATTGCTTCAGAATCTGCCAGGACAAAAACCATCCTATAAATGCTGGGATAACTTTTTCTGCTATTTATCATATGCTTGTGTCTACTCTTGGCTGAAACTGAACCAATGACACTATGAATGTATATGCAAAGATAGCTTTTTTTAATGCACGATAAAATTAGAGCTAAACCATATTAAGGAATTGTATTTTAAGCCATTTTGAACATAAAAAAGCTTTAGAAAGTGTACTGAAAAATACGAGTTCTATATGTACCCTTAATTTTGAAACTCCATGAACTCCTTGGTGAAATCTTAGTGCTATTTGAATTCGGAAGTAAAACTGCCGTTAACATGAGCAAGGTCAGAGTTCCACCTGGCATTTAAGATGCGTGACAGTATTTTATATCTAGTTCAAATTTGCATTAAAGGCAAGGTCAAAATTTTTAATCTTATTAAATTATTTTGACTGCTTTGGAGATGAGTCCAGAGCAGAGGTGGGAAGGGGGAGCCCAAGGACCTGCTGTTTCTTCTCAAGTTACATTGGCACGGTCTGCTGACAGTGCAGTTTGGACTCCACAGGCTCCTGCGAATGATGCCGTGTTCCCCTGAGTGGGAACAACCCACAGCTCACTGACTTCTGTCCAAAATTACCGTTCTGGTGAGCATGTGGAGCAAGGCGCAGGAGTGGGACCAGCCACCAGCTGTTCTGCAGCCAGAGTGTGCCTGTTCCAGCCTGTTTTATCCGGTTAGCTCCTCCACATAGCAGTTTTTGCTTTGGCTTGTGACAATGAGGTTGTCAAGAACCGTGTGTGTTTTCATCTGCTCTTTTGATTTAAATAAGTAGACTGTAGGTAGCACGTATGGAGAAACTGAACACTTGGAAAAAAAACAATCTATAAAGTGTTCCTGGTGATGTGAAAGGGCAGGGGGTAGCTCTTAAGACTTGTCTCTTATCCTGCACTAGATCTTACAGCAAAAATGCTGACGGACGACACAGCCAAGATTCGGTGCAGAAAGACCACCACAGCAGCTCCTGTGCCTCACTGCATTGCGCTGCTGAACCTGTTCCCGACTTGACTTCGGAAGCCCACAGCTCTGTTTGTTCAGGGATTGCACAACTTGGCAGGGAGAGCCAGGAAGCAAAGGTGGGTGCTTCCGGGTCCGGTCAGGTCTTCAGTGACCACTGTCTCTAACCTAAAACAAAGAACCTGAACATGTCCTCCTGTCTCACTGATCAAAAATCTCAGGCTGTCGCCCTAATTTGTGTAGACTGAATGTAGCACTCCTGTTTAGAACTAGATTGCTATGCTCTATGAATTAAGCGTAAGATTTGTCAACAGGTAAAAATTTCATTGCCCAGCACGCACAGCACATGTTTTAGAGGTGAGTATGGCAGGCCTGGGTTCAGGGATGATGGTTCTTTTCTCAGGGATGTTGGCCAGGGTTCCAGATGGGGCTGACTGTTATGGGGTCAGGTATCCTGATGCTCTGACACCATGGAAAAGAGCTTCCCCCTTCCTGTACTGTGCCTGTTCAATTGTAGCTCTGTTACTAGTTCAAAACCGTATGAAGCCAGCTTACACTGACAGCTGGTGCCTAGCAGTGTCGTATTCTTTATCTGAAGAGCCCTGCAAACATTGTAAAGAAAGACACTCATTTGTTACTTGATAGCAGATCATTCTGCACATAGCTAATCAGTTCAGACTCAACTAAAATCCCTTTTTCCCCTCTTTTCTCTTTCTCCATCCTCACTCCTACCCTTCTGATTCCTTTCAGTCTGGGCTGTGGGAACTTCGAGTTTTTCCACTAAAAGATGAAGAGGTAGAAGCTTTACTGTGCCAAGATCAAATAACGAATCAGACTGAAATGTCAAGTGCAGCTTTTCCCAGCGACTCTCTCTGTACTTCATGCACACCCATTGGTTTGCCAGACAATGGCCATCCACCAAGAAAACAATCTACCGAAGAGTCAGAAGACTGCGAAAATGTTTGCCTGGGAATCAACAATACAAGAAAACAAAGGTGACAGGGAATAATGTGGTTCATTAAGAAAGCCAATTAAGGTGGAGAAAAGTGTAAGGTAAAAGCTCTCTTGTTCACACAGCATATTGACAGCACAATTCAAAACCTGTACGTTAGCTGCATATAATATATTTTCTTTCTTGCTTTGTAACAGGCAGGATAAATCCCAAAGACAACACTTTCTTCTTCCTGAACCCCAAGAGAAAGTAATTATTTCAAGCTGGAAGTCTAATATTCCCAGTGTCGGGAGTGGGCGCACATAAATTGCTGGCACCATTCACTTTCTGTTGTCATATTGCCACATTTGTTAATAATCATCCTTTTCTGTTTTGTTTGTTTTTAAATGCATTTCTGGTTCTAGTGGATTTCTGGTGCAGCAGGATATGCTGTCTACCTTAACCAACAACTTCAACTGAACACAGAAAAACTACTTGGAAAAAATAGTGGGGAGAAGCGATAGCCTCAGATTATTTTCCTGTGTGGCATGACCATGGGGCAAAAGTCTGCCTCTCTAAATGCATGTGTGTAACCCATGCGTACGATAAGGGTAGGTGAGAACGAGCAGTTTCAACGCAGGCGTTCTGGAAGCCTTGCATCTAGCTTAAAATCCGTACTCAGCTCTCAGTAGTGCCAGGGCATGTTTCATATAGATGTCCTCAAGCAATAAGATAGAACTAGACCACTGCATTTCAATAGTCGATATATCTGCTACTCAGAAAGTAGGGTTTCTGCTTCAGTCATATGGGGATAGAGGAACAGAAGGAAAGAGGAGTCGAGTCAAATCACTGACGCAGCTCTTTGAATATTGTGGTTTGGGTCATCCTACTTCCTTAGTCCTTCAGTAGCTAATGAGGCTCATAATATTTTGCTTTAATATGCTAAAGACAAAGTCTTGTTCAAATTTCTGTACAGTGCCTTGTAAGAGTCTCGTAAGTATGCCAACATTTGGTGACTAGCTGAAAAGGAAAAGATGATTGATGTCTAAAGACCAATAAAGAAAAAAGCCCCAAAGCTTTCCATTGTGATTCCGGATAGATTTTTCATTTCCCAGTGAGTTCACAGTGAGGAAATAAAAGCAAGTTGTTTAAACTTGCATCCAAATAGCGTAGTTTGGAATGTATCTGCAATCTTAAGAGGTATTAACAAAGATTAAACATTGAATGTAGGTATAATCCATCAACAGGAAGTTTTTCTGTGTAGGACAGTTGAAGGCAATTTTATAGGAGTCTCTGTTTTTGTGCAAAATCTTCTTCCATGTGTAATATCTGGAATGGCACTGGACAGACGACCCAGTTTTAATGTCAATTGTTTGGGGTTTTTTTGGTCAAAATGACAGGAATTATGCACTGGGCATCTGAAAACAGTTCAGTAAAGTTTCAACACTACAACCTATTGCTACATTGTAGTTTATTGCACATTCTGATTATTTTTTCAAACACTTTTTTAACACTGGTTTGTCTTAAACTTGAATCTTGCCTCAATGTCTGATACAATAATCTTTGATGCAAGGTTGGTTTTTTAATTAAAAGTTATTTCTATATATGTTGTATATAGTCTGAATTTGATGGCCTTTTAGCAGTGAAGAAATAGCAGTAACGCTTCCTCTTGGCACAGAGACCTGCTTGGCCCAAGAATGGCTTTGCGAACACACTGAAGTGGCAGCGGCACTAAGCTTTGCTGTCATACTGAAGCTGTGCTGGTGCTGTGAGGCTAAGGTCCCCCCAGCATCTGAATACAGAGGTGGATTTATTCCATCTCTCTTGTCCTGCATGTGCATCTGCTGCTGGGAAAAGGTTGCTGAAAGTTACATGTCTCAAATGCTTTGCAGGTCTTTTCCATACCCGTATCCATTCATTAAGACATCTGATCCGACCAGCTCTCACCCAGCTTTGTTGTAAGGTCAGGGCTTCCCGATCTGTCTGATCCCTGGGGCAGCATGAGGAGTTTCTGCAATTTAAGAGATGGGACAGACCAAGTAAACCAGCCGGCTAGCCGCCTTCCATATCCTGAAGGTGCCGTCAGGAAATGGAAATGCAATCCAGCATTTTACAGGAAGGAGCAAGAGGAGAGTGGTTTTCTAGATTGGGGGGTGGGAAGGGAAGGGTGTTAAAATGAGGCAAAAAAACTTGTGCGAAAGGAGCTGGATTAACCAAGTTTGGTCAGCCTGGTGGACTGTAAAGCTGTTCCTGCGCTGCTGTTCAGATCCAAGCATTGTGTTGCTCTTGGGTCAGTCTCCAGTGTGCTGGCCTAAAGCAGCTGCTTGTTACCTTGCCAGCTGCAGGGGCTGCACAAGCAGTTATTGATACGAGCAAGGGTAAGCACATTTTCTTTGTCCCCTCTTTAGATGTTCTTGTCAGCCATTGTGGGAACCAGCTAGTGCCTCACAAGGCAGCAATGAAAAGGCTAGCCAAAGAAAGGCTGGGCAGCCAGGAGACTGAAAAAAATCCCTGGAGAAACTATAAAAATGTCTGTTTGGTCATAACCCCACCCCACCACCCGTCAGAAGTCTTTTCTCCAACATCTGCCTCTCAGCTGGCTAGACCTGTGACGGCAAACTGCAACTGCCTTCACACACAGAGCTGCCCGGGCGACTGCACAGCTGGAGCCAGAACTGTGCCAGAGCATTTCTCCCTCCCCGCACCCCCGCCACAGGGCTGTTCTCCAAGGGTTTGTTAGTGGTGCACAGGTTTCTGCCATCAGGTGAGCAGCACGTGCAAGCGTGGCAGGCGAAGGCTGGCGGGGAGGGGTGACCGAGGGCAGGCTGCATTTGCTTTTCTCACATCGCCTGCCTACCTCCAGCAGCCCTTCATCTGGCAGGGGCAGATGGGGAACGCTGTGTGTGCATGTCAAGCAAGACGCTTTTCGGGAAGCCCTAGGCTGCTCCCTACCCACAGCACCTCTGATCGTTTGCCACCTTCTTGCAGCAGACCAGGTGCTGCGCCCTACTTTCTCTGTCTCTACTCTGTGCGTCTTTGCTCCAGCCAGTGAGGCACCCAGTTTTTCTGTAGCCCCATTTCACTACTGGGACAAGGTTAGAAAACTGGCTTAACTGAACTTGGTCACAGGACCAGCCCCCTCCTTTCAGCTTCTTTCCCCGTGCTGCATGCAGCTGGAATCAGCACTAGTACTCTCGTTTATGGCCTGCAGCCCTTTTCCCTGCAGAGCTGTGCTCCCACCTCCAGACAGTTCAGTTTTTGCACAAATGTTGGGGTCATGAGGAAGCTGCTGGTGGTGGGAGCAGGCTGAGAGCTCAGAGCCAGGCTCATACCTGAAGCTGTAAAATGTGTAAGAAACCCCTGCTTGTTTTCTTTCCTTTTCAAAGTTTTAAACAACAGGGGGGAACCCAACCTGTTTGTCTTTTGGCTGTTAAGCTATGAAAACAGCTGTCAGCACTGCTCCTCATGTTGTGGCTGAAGGTATGACTGAAATACCAACCTAAACATTATACAGCAAGGGCCCCCCACGCATGAAACTGGGGTGTTGCAGCTTCACAAAGCAAGCCATTTCCCTTGCACTTTGTTTACCATTTTCAATTGAGACTTTTTTTTTTAAGGCCACTTATGTTTTGCTCCCTGCTGCTATGAGGGCTTAAACGCTTCATCTCTGCATCCAGGACCTTAATGGAATGTAAGTACAAATACAAATTTCTAAGCCCTATTAAAATTAAACTCTGTGCGTCTACTGCAGTTTTTTATCTTGCTCAGGGATGTGCGCTGTACCACCCTGCGGAGCACATGTCCAAGCCCAGCCTTCCTCCACTGCATCAGTGTCTTTTATCCTGTTTTCCAGTGTGGACAGAGCCTTTGCTCGGTCAGATCACCCTGGACTGCTCTAGACCATGTGACTGAGTATCACTAGACTGTGCTCTCCCTTGTTGCTGAAACTTTATCAGAGTATTGCAACATCTAAGGGTCCTGGGGTTTATTTGGCCCTGTGGATACCATGCAAGCAGCTCTTTTGGTTTTCACGTCAGTGTTTGGTTCAAGTCCTGCGGCTGTGGCGCTTCTGCTGTGGGGTTAACGTTACAGAGTACAGGAGGACAGGCCTAAATAGAGCCTTTTGCTAGATCACTTCTGTTAAAGAAACTGGAACAGTCTTAAGCATTAAAAGAACAAGTATCATGACTGTTACTTCCATGGATGCTCTGTAGTCACTAACAGATTTAACCTTAGATGTGTAAAAAGCTGCTGCAGCAGTAGCCAGCTGCGTATATCCACCTGGGTGGGATTCGGGCAGAAAGAAGCAATTGACTAATTTTACTGTGTGCACAATTTCTCTCTCCCACAACACTCCTAACCTGAGAGTCAATGGAATTGCAAACTATCAGATCTAAACCAATGACAAAGTGACTACAACCTGTGAAAGAAAATGTACCGCATGGTTCCATGCTCAGAACAAAGCACAGTACCATCAATTAACTAGCATGACTTTGGGATGTCCGTCCCCCCCAAATTCATTAGGAAAAAAAAAGCAGAAATAGTTTGATTACCCCTTCAAACCAGCTTAAGGTCAGCTGCAGGAGGCAAGGATACTACAGCTGTTGTCCCACTGCTTTCAATAGCACGAAAAGCCACACTTCCAAATCCTAAACTAACATTTTCATAGCCCGTTCGTGGCTGCTTGGCCTGCATTTTAGATACCGGAGCCATGGCTATGCACACTATATTAGACCCTACACAGGTTCCTTCTAGAAGCCCAAATAAGCTGCTTTAACACATCTAACAGCCGTTTAGACTATTGCCTTTCCTAGCCAAGCTTTCTTTTGGCAAACCTCTTCTGAAAGATGTCTTCAGTGCAGTAGATCCAGATGACTCCATTTTTCTTTTGCTAGTTCTCAGATGGGGTTGCAAGTGGCAACAGGAAGCAAAGACGTTTGTTCACCTAAACCACAATTAACCGCAGAGGAAGAAGCAGTAGTTTAGCCATTTCAGACGCTTGTCTAGATTGTTTGAACCAGCCCTAGCTCCTCCTACTTAACAGCGGCAGTGTCCCACACCGTACCACAGCTGTCTCCTTCCACAGCCATCAAGCAGAGGTCTATCTGTGGGACACCTCGCAGGTCCTGGGCTTAGAAGGGGGTGCATCAGCTGTAGCACCAGCTGTAGCACCATCTCAGCATTCAGTAGGTGACACATGCCCAGCTTTGCTGCAAGGCCAACAGATTTGACTTTGGCCTTGTGGAAATGGACTGGCTGCAGCTGTTGAGCTTCTGGCCTGTCTGCTTGCAGACTGTCTGCAACCCTTCTGTCATTACAGCTTAAAGGGAAAAATACCATGCAGAATACCACGAAATATTAAAGGAGTCCGCAGTACTAATTGGAGCCATGGGAGGCAGGTCTGTCTAAAACGGCCTGCTCAGGCCTTCCTCTCGTGGGTTGTAACTCTCACCTTCCACATGCCCCAACAGGCCAGGCTGTGAAGCCGGCACAAGCAAATTGAAGGTATGACAACTATTTGGCTTCATAACAAAAAGAGGAGCATTAAGCCGTTTTACAGAGCCATCTCCACGGAGTGCATTTCAAGCTACGTACACTGAAATCACTTCAGTAGATAACGTTCCTGTACATCGCTATCTTAATCGTTTACTCGGGCATATCTACAAACCAGGGAGGCTGTGGGTCAAGATTAAGTTTTTTAGCTACCTGTAGAGTTTTAAAGCAACATTCTTCTGTAGAATCCCATCACGTCCAGGAATTTCAGACACAGCTGTCTTAACTGGCTATTTGAAAGGTAAATGAGAAGATATTTCCCAGTTTGTGACCTGGTAAAGATGTTGCACTGACTTGTTTGATGCTTGACTTACGTAGGTCAAGTACTTCTGTGCAGTAAAAGCAAAACATAGGAACATATCTAGCAAACATAGGAACATATCTAGCATCCGTGGGAGTTTTTAGCCCTCTTAAACTGCATTTTTCCCAAACTTACTCCCAAAACCACTTATTTTTGACAGTCAGCTTAAAGGAGACTTACCACACCAAGGGAGGGGTGTTTAATGCAGATATTGGAAAAGTTTGGTAGGAATGCACAGATCAAATGACAAAATACAGACAGCAGAAGGCAGTTTGATTAGAGTCTTCCACAAGAGAGATTGCTTGTGGTGATGCTACACTCTTCTAGCAAGCAAAAAACTGACTGCAGTTTAGTTCAATCCAGACAGCGTGATAGGTTGTGCCACAAAATTAGCCTCCACAGAATCAAGAGACGGGTTCAAACCATTGCATTTCCAACCCTGAAAGACAGCCAGAATGTTTTTCAACTGCTGCTTGCTTCATTGCAGCGAAGGAATGATTCCTCTGTTCAGCAGCAACAAGTTTCCGTAATTAACGTTCATCCAGCCCTCCCTTACGCACGAGAAACAAGGGTTCTCCTGCACGCACAGAGCCTTCTTGAACGCTGCTTGGGTAGGTCTCATCGATCCAGACAGCGCTTTTGAGCTGCTTCTGAACACACATTCCTTAGAAGATTGATCACAGATCTTGGATCTGCGCTCTTCATAATAGCACTGCCAGATACAATCATATTTGCACCTGCCTGAAAGACATTAAACACCCGCTCAATAACACGGAACAGATCCACTGAAAAAGGTTTCCTGCTGTAAAACACGTAAGGAGGTAGTGAATTCTAGGCTGGTGGGCAAACGAGCGCTGTTTGTGGGACGCAGGCAACATACCTCTAACTACAACCACAAATCAAGTTCAGAAAAGACAGCTCTTCCCCAAATAGCTAATTTCTTCATCATCGCTCCTATTTACCCAAACAAACAGCTTCTCTAGCTTAGGGGAGGCTTCAGTAGCCACTATTAAAAAAGGCACAAGATTAGACCTCACGTAGATGTTTTATATTAAGTGTGCTTTACTCTTCCCTCTGAAAACTAACGGTCAAAACGCAATTCCTCCTAAGCTTTATTTTCCAAGGGACAATTAAGCCTCTTAGCACGGAGACTGAAAATGCTGCTCCACTCGAGCCTCTTACCTCTGCGCACTTATGGATGGTGTCAGGCCCGACTCCTCCATCCACTTCAATATCCAACGAGGGAAACTGTGTCCTCAGCCACTGAACCTGAGAAACAGCACAAAAAGGTTGGCACGGAGATCCGCACTCAGCTGCTACAGCTACGTACAGCTTCTTACACACCCAAACACGGTTTATTCACTTCACCACTACGCTCCGTGCTGTTAATTACCTTTGAGCTCAATAAATAAGAGAAACTTGGTTTACCTTTGGCATCATGTCTTCCATAAATTTCTGCCCTCCGAATCCAGGTTCTACCGTCATCACCAAAGCCATGTCTATCTGATTGGCCCAAGGTGCCAAGTGTTCAACTGTAGTGCCAGGTTTGATCGCCAAGCCAACCTGCAGGAGAGGCAAGACAAATCCAAGTGTGCCTCAGGATGACACAAATGCAGCAAGATTGGTTTGAGCTGGGTACAAACGCCCAGGAAAATAATGATGTGTCTGTGCCAGCGCAGTAAGAACAGGCTGCTTTAAATAAAGGTTCCTGATTCTCTTAAACTAAAACTGTGCGCAGAGCATCAGGGCTGCACGCGCCAGTCTCCGACCACCCAAAACTGCAGCGATGGGTTTTTCATTGCCAGGAAGGCGGCGGTTCGTGAAGCCGCGTGCAGCGCGCTTCTCCAAGCCCGCGCTCCCCTCACCTTCATCCCGTTCTCCCGGATGTCTTTTATCAACGCCCCGGGGTTGTCTGTAGCTTCTAGATGAAAAGTGTACTGGTTCGCGCCGGCGACAGCCATGGGTTTCACCCACTGCTCCGGTCTGGCAACCATCATGTGCATATCTGCGAGGGGGAGCGGAGCCGAGAGCCGTCAGCGCCTGGGGCTGCAGCGGGGCGGCCCCCGCCCCGGCCCCGCTACCGGACGGGTGGCGAGCGCAGGGGCGGCCGCAGCCGCCAGCGCAGCGGCCCGAGAGCGCGGCCCGCGGCCCGGCCGCCGCCGCCGGCCCTACCCGGGCGGCCCCCCGCCCCCTTACCGAAAAAGGGCTCCTGGCCCAGCTGCTTGCGCAGGCTCTCCACGACGGGGTGGCCGAAGGTGATGTTCGGGACGAAGTGTCTTGGGGCCGAAGAGAGAGACCCGCCCGCCCGCAGGTTACACCCGGCCGGGCGGGGCGGGCCGCCCGCCCGCGCCCTCGGGGCGGCCGCCCCCCACGCCCCCGGCCCGGCCCCGCCCGCCCCCGGCCGTTACCCGTCCATTACATCCAGGTGGAGGTAGTCGGCGCCGCAGTCCAGCATGCGGCTGCACTCGGCGCCCAGCGCCGCCAGGTCGCTGTTGAGGACGGACGGCCCGATCCGGCACCCCGACGCCATGGCTGCCGCCCGACGCCGCCGCGCGCATGCGCCGCCGCCGCGCGGCCTGCCGGGAGGGGCGCGCGCCACCGCCCCGCCCCGCCGCGCCCGCCGCCATCTTCCGCCGCCCCCGGCGGGCCGACAGCTGGGCCGGGGCTACCGGGGCGGCGCCGGGGGCGAGCGGCTCCCGCCCGCCCCCTGCCCCGGCCGCGCCGCGCCGCGCCAGCCGCGCGTTGCTGACGCGGAGGAAACGGCGCAGCTCGAGGCTGTGCCGGGTACCCGCCAGCACGGGGAGCAGCCCCGCCGCCCCGGCCGGCACAGCGCGGCGGGCCCGGGGCTGCGGGGCTTCCCAGCCGCCGCCTCCCGCGGGCCCAGCCTGAAGGGCCGGCGCGGGGGCGCTGCCTGGCTGCCCCTCGGCTCAGGCGCGGGCAGGCCTCGCGGCTGGTGCCCAAGCAAGGCCCCTTCTGGCGCTGGGGAGGGCGCAGACCCCTCGGAACAGCCACCCCCGGCGAAGGGCCTAAATGGGGAGGGGAAAAAGAAAGGCTTGGTTTGACAGACTTTTTTTTTTTAGGTTCCCAACAAAGAACGTTTTGTTACCCCGAAGCAGGGCTGTAGGCAGCGGTGCCACGGGAGGCCCCAGCACAGGGGCGGGTGTGGGGCGGGAGAGCCCCTGGCACCCGCGGCGGCTGGCGAAGCAGGGCGCGGCAGGGCCTGGAAGCAGATGGGTGAACTTTAATGAACGCTGTCTGTACCCCGGAACGAAACAATATCTCAAACGGCATATCAAAGCCTTTTAGAAAGGAAGACTGAGGCGGTGTTGCGCAACAGGCGTAAACACAGAACTCTGTCCGCTTGCTGTCAGACTCCTCTGTATTTAGTCTTCGGGACAACATTTGCATAAAATGCTGAGGCAACGGGACCGACACGCCAACAAAGACTCGCACAGCCCGGACGTTTGTTGAACATGACATGCGCTTAAGGCCTCTAACACTAAGCAGCATTGTTGGTCTTCACAGCAGAAGTATAGCAGTTCTGTTACAGAGACACTGGAGGAAAGCACAAAACCCGCTAAAGTACATGGTGCGCACCGCGTCAGTACAGCATTCAGTGCAACCGATGGGAAAGTAAAACACATGAGAAAACAGACGGGCTGCTCTGCCCATCCGCTCCCTCTCTCAACAACCACCCAACAAAATCACAGCCATCCACCCAGCCACCTGGATAAAACTAAATTACAGATTACATCATTTATAAGCTGCGTTGATTTCTAGCAGGGTAGGCATTAAGAAGAGGCATTTTAGTCCTTGCTATGGCTTACTACTGTGGATTCACGGGTAACAGTGGGAAACCTGAATGGAAACATTTATTACATATACTGTATTAAATGAAGGAAATCACAGTTATTTTCTCGTCGTTAGAGTGGAGTACCATGGTGAGGCATCTACTTTTCATTAAGGAAGATGCTTCCTTCTAATTTTCAGCAAAGAAGTCACTCTATAAAATGCACCATGAGTTCTGTATGTATGTGTTGGGTCCCAGCTGTTTCCTCAGCTCACATCTAAAACTCCTCCCCGCCCCGACTGCCAGTAACCCAGCCTGCCCTGGGATTTGAAAGTGAAGCTGTATTTTTTCTCATTTGTGCGTCACTGGTAATAATAAAACTTAGCATCTAGCATTTAGCAATTCTTTGAATGCCCTCCAAGCTAGGAGCTAACCCACAGCAGTCTCCTGTAGGTAGCTGGTGCTGGCGCCCGTGCGCTGAGGAGATAAGAAGCGGTACCGCATGTTTTGGTCAGCAGAGTAAGCAGTTTGTCATTCAGGATGCCCATTGAGCAGCAGATCGAGATGCGGCCATCCTCACCCAGCCATCTCTCTTACAAAACTGTGTACACTTCAAAGTTGCATTAGTGCACCACCTATATCACATATATATATATATGGTGGTGCACTGTATATCTCTCTCTCTCTCTATACATAGGTGGTGCACTGTAAAAATATTTGCCTTTTCAGCCCTGCTTTTCCCAAGAGGTGCTGAGAGTCTCTCTCTCACCAACGCAGTGGAAGCAGAGCATGCTCAACACCTGTGAGCCCAGGAGAAGGATGGCTTTTGCTGTCTATCTTCAGAGGTTTAGCGTGCATGAGTTCCCTCCTCAGACTGGTGTGCACAGCTCCCGTCAAATTTGAGCGTTTGGTGAACACCAGGCAGCACAGCCTGGAGGCTCCATGGGTTTCAGCAGGCTGAAACCTGCTGCCAGGTATATGGGTCGTTTTCCATGCAACAGTAAAAACTGTGTGCTGCGCTACAGCAGTGAGGCAGTCGTTTGTATGGCAGTATTTTAAACAGCTGTTTCAGAGCTGTTGAAGAGAGACGTGAGTCTTTTCTTTGGAGATGGATAGGAGGCTATCGTTCTGTCTCCTCAGTAAGGCTGTTTTATGATGCGTGCGTCCAAATTACAAGCACTCAGGAGCCAAACTGGTAATTAGCACATTTTACAGGCTCTCAGGATGATCTAGAACATTTTTCTCTGCACAATAATGCCATGATTATAAACTCTAGCTCTTCTAACGTAAGCTGAAAAAGGCAGTATAGGATTCCCAAAGCGCAGGGTAACTTTGGGCGTTGCTTATGATTTCATGGTTTGTTTCACAGCTGTTTTGCAGTTTGCCCGTAAGCAGCTAATGGCTCAATTCACATTTCAGTGTAATTCCATGATGCTGCAGCATAGCCCATAACTCAGCTGTGACTTCAGCTGATGCCCCCACGGGGATCTCCACCTACGTATAAATGTTACATATATATCTCTCTAATACTTGCAGCCATGACCATTACATACATAAAATGGAACCTTTTTAAATACAATCTCAACATGCCAAAAATAGATTCTTTCATCAAGTTTCTGCCCTGCAATATCCATCTTTTGTTTACAATGTACATATATATTTATATTTTTATATATAGGAACATGAAAATAACATATATAAATATTTACTTTAAATCCCTATATCCAAGTACATAGGACAGCATTAGTGGAGCAGTTGCTAGGTACCGGAAGGTCCATGCATTCCAGATGCGGTTTCTTGGGTGTTTTTTTTTTTAAGCTGTGGAGATGAATCACTCAGTACATTTAAGCAGGAGAGCATGGGCTATTTATACCATCTGCAGACCACTCACCCCCTGCCCATCTATATCTGTGCACAGCACGTGCATTCCTTCTCACGGCATGTACTGTATTTAGTTTTACAGAGCAAATAATATTTTTGTAGCACAAGGGCAATATCTTACGGAGTGGAATGAAACCAACAGACAAAAGTAAACTCAACTGAAGTCTGCAGTGCCAAAAAAAAAAAAAAAAAGTCTAATTGCTCCATGGTGCTTATCATTGCTCCGCAAGTTAGAAACAATGGTCCCAGGCTTGTGAAAATCAAGCTTTAGATTGGTACTTTTTGTCAGTGTTTTCACTGCCAGTACCAAGGTGTAAGAGCCTTGGATTCAGCTACTCTATAGCCTTCCTCTCAAAAACACTACAAAAATAAATCTTGGGCACAATCTCGAAAGAGGCTTCTCTTCTCTGCCTCATACAGTACACCAGCCCGCTTACCCAGCGAGGCTGCTGATCACAGTACATGGCTGCCAGATCAAGGTTTTATGGACCACATATTTGCCCACACACCCCTACCCTGAGAATTTTGTAAAAATTCTCTTTTCCTGCGGTCTTGCCCTGAACTGAAACAGATTTCTCAAACAGAAATTTGCCAGTCTATAGCAACCGGCTCTTAGCTATTTTCTGCTTTCGGATAATAAAGTGCGCTTGTTTTAATTAGTTCCTAGTTACGGGGAACTCAAAGGAGAAGGTACGCTTTCTTTTCCTCCTCCCACTACTGCACTTCCCCAAGAGTTAAACGTGAGATTCGTCTAGATCGACGTCAGTCTCCCCAAGCTCCACGTGTGTGAAGCTGAAGTGAGTGGCCAGCAAAGGGTTCTCCATCCCATTGTCCTCACTGATGTGAAGGACGGTGTCCCCATGCTGCAGCAAGCTGGTGGTCTCGAGGCCAGCGTAATCCTCGGTGTCAGAGAGCTGTGTGGGTGGGGTGCTTTGTGCTGTTGCTGGCCGGGACTCCAAGCCCTCCTCTTTTTCCTTCTCCTTCTCAGCAGAAAGTGCCTCGCTCTGCAATGGAGGGGAGCCAGTGGTCAGGCTCAGAGAAAGTGGAAGGGAGAGGGGCAAAAAAGCAAGGGAACATCTATAAAATATTTTCTCATTTGGAAATACTTTTTACCATAAAGGGCCAGGCACTTGCAGATCATAAATCCCTAAAATTTTGCCCTAACAATGATATATTTTTGCTGGTGAATGAAATCTGTAGCAATGATCAGAAAGGTTATCTGATTTCAGTCATTAATGCTTCCCCATTTCATTTTTTTCAGTGTATTCTCAAAACGGGTGTCTTTCATTTGTTCGTGGCAAAGGATGTCACCACCGAAAGACGCTGGTTATCTGGGCATATACAAGTGGTCTCAGTGTCACTGACGTGTTGAAGGGATGACTGAGAGTGTCCCTGCACTGTCCTCAGTGGTGTCCAACACAGAAAAATGTTGGACAAGCAATTTCTTTTGAAATGTGATGCTTTTGCTAAAACAGTCCTGAGGTTTTGAAGGAGTCCTTCCTTAAGGACACATTTCTCAGAGAGCAAGCTGTAAAACCATGTTGATGAAAATTTGCACTGGTGAGCAGGCCCAGAAGGATGACTGTATGGGATGGGAAGATGGAAAGGGAAGATGCAGGAAATATATTTGCAAATTAAGAATCATTGCATAGATCTAGGAGTGAATGGTTTACAAAAGTAGGGAGTCGGACAGCAAACTTGGCCTAAAGAACAGACACACAGAAGAGTTTGCTGTCTTCACTCACCCGCCAGCTTTTGTTATAGTGCTGTAATGCATCAGGCATTTCCCTACACATTTGGCCTGCCACTTTGATGAAGCAGCGGACAGACACACATGATAAAACCGCCAGTCGCGTTACCTGGCCAGTGGTCTGGCTATGGAGATCGGCTACAACGATGGCAGGTGAGGAGGTCAGCACAGGTTTACTCAGCGGTTCCTGCTTGCTGGTCGCCTGGGGGCTGCTGCGGCTGCAGCCCTGCTGCTGGGCTGCTGGAGCGGATGGGTCCCCTGGGGAGGCTGCTGTTGTCTCAGGCTGGGCTTCAGTGAACGTCACCGACCGCTTCTGCTCCACTGAAGGGTACAAAACCCAGAAAACTGAGTATTAAAATGCTACAATTTGGGAAGGAAAACACAACAAGAAAAGAAGGGAAAGAATCCTCAGAGTTTTTACAACTAAGACAAGATTCTTGCTTCATTCCATCTTTATAAGCTGTCTAATTAGAGTCTAATCTAAAAGCCTTTTACCCTAGGCTTCCTCTAAAGCCACAGCAAGAGTCAGGGATCTGCTGAAGACAAGTCACCCTACCTATCTTTGTCATGGCTTGGTGAGATAAAGGCCACCCATAACATCTTTCCATCCCAGAAGAATATACTGAATTGAATTCCCATGTGAGTTAGGCATTTCTGCCCTCAACTAAAAGAAGAAAAGTGAGATGTAAATATATAAGGGAATTGCCCAAGGTTTTGCAGGAAGTCTGAGAAAAGAAAGAGGGCAGCTGATTGCTCCCCATTCCTGCAGACAGAGTCCGCTATCTGGGAATAACAGAACAGCACAGGGTGAAGACAGCTAGACTAAAACTCACGAATAAAACTGATATCCCTGCTCCTGCTCTTAACAATTTTGGGTCAACTTTTATGTTTCAGACATCTCCAGCAGCGCCGTTCCCTCAGCACAGTCCTGTCTGAGTGGTTAGAAACCCAGAAAGTTCGCAAGCAACCTTTGCTCTTCCAGGTGTTTCCTCCAAAGTTACCTGCTCACTCCAGATGGTACAGAATACAGCCACCTGCTCTGCTTGGCAGTGCTGACTCCTGGAAACATATGGCATGGACTAGAACAGTCCTATATTCACTTCCACATACAACCCTTAAAGCTGCTAAACTTACAAATGATGGGAAATTTCCTTCTTTCTACTACTTTCAATAGCAGCTTCAAAATTTGCACGTCTGGAGGTTTTGGCAAGGCATCCTGAATAGAGGATCCCTGTCCCCTAAATTCTCCACGCCTGTAGGAGACAGGATAATTCACTGTCTGTGTCCAGTTTCACCTTGGAAGCTTTTGGAGAACCCATCAAAGTGTTTTGAGGGGGTGATTTTCTGATAGGATATCCACTTACTAGGAAAAACAATAAAACTGCTGGGACTTCACTTTAATATAGGCTACTAACAACGTACATACTAACTTTTCCTTTAAGCTACAACAACAAGATAGTATTTTCTACTTTCACGTATGAAGTGCTGGTTCTGGAAATGCAGCACTGCCCTACCGCTAGGTTTTGGTTTTGGCTGGATGCTCCGCCGCGTGGTTGAAAGCCGAGCTCCGTGACGGCTACGAGGTTCGGTTTGAGTTTTCTGACGTGACAGCAGCGGTCGTCGAAGCTAAACATTGGAAGAAAGAGTTAGGCTGATGTATGTTCACATATTACACAACTTCTCTGTAAGGAGAAGAGGTCATCATTGTCTATTCCTCTAGATGTCCATTCACTCTACTTCTAGCAGACATAAGTTTTAAGGTTTCTATGGCTCAGACATCTCCTTCATATGAAGGAGTTTTGTGCCTTTTCAGTGTCAATACTGAATGTAATGCAATGCAGATTGTGTAACCATCATTTAATTAAAAGAAAAAAAAAAGAAAAGTCTGCAGAGGAAAAGATTGGGGAATTCAAAACAAAGTGCACCTCCTCTCTCAGAGATTTGTCAGGCCTCACAGCTACGACTTGTGCTACGGTTCCTGCTAACTCAACAGACTGCACTAATATATTACAAATTAGGTAAAAGGGACACGTCACATCCATAAATCATTTCAAAACAGACACAGATGAGAACAACCAAACCAAGTCAAACGTTTACTCCCCGTGTTCTCACCTGCCGTAGGCCTCTCTTCCGCCCCAGGGGCTGCTGCAGAAGAAGGTTCTGCTGTCCTGGCTCGCTCTGCACGCTTGCCACCCTGTTAGATGTGGACAGCATTAGGCCAGGCACAGAAGCACCCTGTATAGCTAGTAGGTGTCCTGGCAATTGTGACTAAAATAAATAGATAAATAAATAAACCAACCAACCACTAATGGCACAGTCACTTCAAAGAGCAATACTGTCTTTGAAGGATGGGGGGGGACGTGTCTGTTGGATTGTGGCTTCCGGGGCTTAGGAAAGGGTGGGAGGTGGAGTCATGGCATTCAGGACTTGGCCACGCACAGGTAGCATCCAAATATAAATAACTGCAGATTTCAGTTTTCAGTCATTGATTGATGCATCCCACTGAGCAACACTCGCTTCTCTGCATCCTTTGCCACATCAATAAAGGCAAGAATATCAGCTTCCTAGCTCAAAGGCTGCCTTGTTTGCTTTTCCTTTTTCAAGGACAATGCTGTAAAGGCTATTTTTTTCCTCCCAAATAGACTCCACAGCCTCATCACAATTTTGTCATCTGGTTTTAATTTCAATTTAAGTCAACAAACAAAAAACAAACACAAAGTGACAAAGGATCCATTCACATAATGGATGCATGAGTTATGTGAACAAGGCCCCACACTCAACACTTGCAGCCTCAAGTCTTTTTGTGGCTAACAAACAAAAAAAGACAAGTAAATATAAATTTTATATATATATATATATAAACACAGCTTTTTAGCTTTTAATATCTTGACACAAAATATCTGAAAATCTGCAGTAAAAGAATCTTTAGCAATAAAACATACTCGGCTACATACCATCTCATTCTACCATTCAACTGACCATTTAATCTACTTAATATAAAAATACCACCCTCCCCTCATTTTTATCAAAGCACTGTATTCCTCCCTCCAAACAGTTAAAAATTGGTCATTTAGCAGACAGCGGTCACAAAACATTTTAGCTGAATGAACTATGTCTGAGAGACATATGGTTACAATAGCAACTAAAATTTAAGATGGACTTTTAAGTCAGGCAGCTGCTTATTTGGGACAGACTGGAATCCACTGAGCCACACGTCCTATTTAAGCAACTTCCAGCTATATCTGGTATGCATTGTTGAAGATTCAGTATTACAATCCACTTTGCCTTTGGCCTGCATTAAGCTAAAGGAAAACAACATTCTTTTCTCTAGATGTTTTCCTTGGATCTCCCTGAAGGAGCTCAGTACCACCAACAGAGTGAAGGTTTATCACCTGACCTTACAGAAGTGGAGGAAGAAGACAAACCCAAGGACATAGTCAGACAAGACATGGGAGATGTCTGTGGAGAGGCTTAAAAAGTTCCGTCTCCTGAACAGCTCATTCTTTGCTTTGGCAGAAGTTATTGCCCTTAGAAGGTTTGGTGGAACAGACCATGAGAGCTTCCTGGTCTGCTTCGGGTCTAAGTCTGCTTACCTGACCTGAAAGTCCTATTCCTTCCTCCCCTATCAGTTTAAACTAAAGCCAGACTTTGCACTAAACCATATGCATGTGTTTCTGCCAGCTCTACTGGGGAGACAATGGGCAACTTCAAGGAGAGAGACATCTGAAGACCCTGAAGCTGCTTCTCTTCTGATTGTCTGACCACAGCCTAATAGTCCTAGGCACACCCTCAGCAATCTCACCACAGCTGCAGTGGTTTGGAAAAAAAGGAAAAGCTTCTGCAAGCTCAAAGCCAGAACAAACAAGATATATTTGAGTCCTTTTCTCCCTCAGACAGCTCTTCCAAATGAGGTCACTGGTCTCTGGAACATATTTTCCAGCTTTTACGTAGGGTATTGACATGATTTACATACAAGGCATCCTAAACATCATGCAAACACCCGCCTATGAATAAGCAGAGTCCTCCAAGTTACTTCCTGTTAGTGGGACTGTGTTCTTGACCTAGATGATGACTGCAGCGCATATGACCGGTGGGCCCAGAAGCAACACATCATTCCTTATTAAAGCAAAGAGACTGTGCTTAAATTAGTCTTTAGCTTTGTGGTCTAGACTACCTGAAAATACAGCTTGTAGAATTTTCTTAACGTTTCTTAATGTTTCTAGGATTACATAAAAACTTATTCCTCTGAATTTTAAGAAGTTTTTAGAGTAGTTACCAGTATGTGAATTAAGTAGGAATTAGCTGGAGAGGGTCTTGAAAAAATAATTTTCTACTGGACTAGCTTTTGAGAATACTGTTACAATTTCTGATGAAGGAAGAGTAACTCCTAGTTCTATGAGTGAGGAGTGTCTGTAAATGTCTGTAGCAGAAAGACTACAATTATATTCACTACAAAACACGGTTTATAGTGGTGAAACAAACTCATTTCACATGCATCATGAAAACACTTTGAAAAAGTCATTAGATAAAGGGAGTACATGGACCACATGGGGGCACAGAGACTATACATGAGGAAAAAAACCTATTCCCATGGAGTAATCTGTGCACTGAAGACAAACAATAGGTGAGCAAAAGAAAGGCTGGACTTTGTGTCTTCCTGCTGGAGTCTGGGATTTTCAGCCTGGCTTATATCATAAGTGAAATGAGTTTAGTGAGCTGGTGGATATTTATTTCCAGTACTGAATCATTACACAAATTGGTATAATTTGGGATGATCTTATGAGCCGAAATTGCAGATATCTGTTGCAGGCAAATGGTGAACCAGAGAGAAGCCAAGTCTTGCCGAGCTGACTGTGCGCAGCATAGTCCTGCTGTGGCTGTCTTTTTGCCTTCTATCCCCGAATTTTCAAGAAGGGAAGGAAAGAGAGAGAGAATCATAAAGACCGCAAATTCCAGATGAGTGACTGAATTTTCAGATATAACCTTTCACTTCGTGAGGGTTTGTGAGGGTTTCTTTTCACATCAAAGAACAGCACTACTGATCTTGTTTCTGTGAAAATTAGTGTGGCAGGCAGACTGTTGGCTGTGTAGCCCTCCCTCCCTCCTTTTCTGTCTCTCCTTGTTTACCAGACCTGACCAGGAGTATACTGTTTTTCTGGCAGCCCGTGGGACCCAATCAAGGAATACTGAATCAAATGCCATTTCAGCTGACGGTACGTTTCCCTCCTGTGGCAATGTGATCAATAAAAAGGGTTTTTCTGCAGTACATAAACCAGATTTATTTGGGAATAACAAACCAGAATTTTTTCCTGCCCATCACAAAGATGCTCTGTCACTCTCTGAGTATCTCTGTCAGGGGTTTTATCTTCACAATAAAGTTACTCCCATTACATAGTTAGGGCAGAGACAGGTGAGCAAAAGATAAAACAAACCCAGCTTCATGGAAGCATGTTGCCAGCACTACAAGAAATGATAGCCAGTGCAGTCACACAGCGGGGGCTAAAAGAAACTTTATCAGGTTGGCAATTATAATAAGGGATGTTCATAAGTTGCAAGAAACCATGCAGCCAAAAAAAAGAAAAAAAAAAAAAAAAAAAAAAGAAGAAAACAAACAGAGACAAAGGAAGCAAGGAGTTTAAATATCTGTTAAAAAGTTGTACATGCTTGCCATGCTGTTATGGTAGAACGTACACACTTTGTGTCCCAAGACATCTGAATGAGAGGGTTGGTGGACAAAGGCCAGTGGAGAATGGGTTAAAATGTAGATGTACTCCAGCTCTTGTATTCCCAGATGCATCCTAGCCCAGTTAGCGTTAGATCTGCTACGCTTGCCCTGGCAATGTGAATTCACTCTGATTTTTCCCTATTAGGCACCATTAAGCTACGATAGGCATAATGACAAACGTTAAAGGGAAACGTGTTTGTGCAACAGATTTCCATTACAGTGACTTCTCATTCTTCTTCCTTTCTGATTTGGGAAAACATCCTCTTCTCTCATATTATAACCACAACAAATCACGATGCCGGACACATATGCTCCTCAGCCCTGTACCCCATGATATCTGTTTACTTCTGAGCACTTAAATGCTATCCCCTTCCTGTCTGCCCTGCTTTTCTGCGTGGCTGGCTCTAATTGCTATAGAACAAAGGGAAACAGACTTTATTCTTTTTTGTGTTTGTCACTATTTAGTTAATTTATTTAAAACTCCTGCCTTCCATAAGGGTCTAGTCTCCATATGATTTATTTCTTTATGTCAGTTATGACTAACCATCAGCTTTTGAATTAAGAAGGCAATCCTAAACAGTTGTTATCATTGTGCTCCAGCCGAAATCAAAGTTATGTAAGAAAAACTCAAGCCTGCTTTATTCAAAACTAATGTTCCTGAATATAAAACCACATTTATTCTGTCCTATGATCCCCGCAGCACAATAAGCTCCTACAGCGTCTGCTTTATTACTTCTGTCCTTTAGAGGAGGAATCCAATTTGCACATTTAACAATGCAGTTGAAACATCTTTTCGTCCTTAGAGAACTATCACCTAGCCTTTTTATAAGAATTTGCAGTATTTCCCTGTCTTCATTCTTTCTAAGACTTTGCAGCCCTGATGCCCCTCCTTCAGATGTTAGTGCCCGCTCCTTGAAAAGAATAATAAAACTCAACAGAACTGACTCCTAAGTACATCTGTTAACCTCTCTGCCTAAGGAAATCCCTGTAGCATAGAGCAGAGTGGAGGACACAGTGTCCTGGTCCCTTGCAAAAATTGGTGTGACAGAAATTAGTAGGAACCCACTGTACAGCTGATTACATTTCAGGGTTCAAAATAAATTATTGCATTTGAGCTCATCTGTTGACTTAGCTGTCTCATATTCCTCAGCTTCACCACTGTTATTAGGAGTGACTCCCCCCCACTTAACAAGATCAAAACATTTCAAATTCAACACTGATGTAACCTGGTATCAGGTCATTATGGCTTTCACTCACATACAGACCTTTTCCTTCCTCATGCTCCTCAGCTGTAGTGAGTTTTTAGCTCTAGTTAAGGGGCGGTACTTAACTACTCTGGTTGAATAACTTCTGTTGTCTTTAGGCCCCAAAACATGCTCAGATGACCATGCCATCCATTTTGCTTTATCACAAAACCAGATAACAATATTCCCGCCTCTGCCAACAAACCGATATCTTTTCCTAACGCCGCTCCTACAGTACTGCCAATTAGAGACCAATCTGCCAAAGCAGGATTCACGCACACAAAGGACACCATGCATCATGGGACGATCTCAGTGACACCACCAATGACAAACCCTCCGTTTGCCAGCTGAGAAGAATGAACAAATGAACAAAGCAGCCTGTCCCCACCCCGAAAAGCCACTACTGACATCTAAAACCAAGCTAACAAAATAAAAACCATTCACACAAACGCCTCTCAACATATCCACATCTTCAGCTGATGTGGTAAAGTAATGAAATAGTGTGTTACCCTCCGTGTTGCCAGCGTAAGGGGCCGTGTTCCTCTGGAAGGAAACAGAGATGCTCTTGGGACTAACAACAGTTCTCTGACCTCCGAGGATGGGTTGAGAGAGGTGCAAGCACAGCAGCAGGACAGTAAGGGTGATTAACACAACTGAGCTGGCCGTTAAAGGTGCAGACCTCCCTCCTGAGCTCACTCCTGACCCATTTGACAGGCACGGCCATAAGAATGTTTGCACACAAACTCCCCTGTCCACGGGTAATGGGGAACAGCTAGACCTCAACTCCAGCACTGACAAGGCAATTTTAAATATGTATTAGTGGTGTTCACCTGCGAGCTTTCTAAGGCTGTCATTTGAGAATTGGAAACACTTTGTAAAAATAATGAGAATTACTGTAAAGCATCCACAGAGAACTATACTCCACAGGAGTTTTCATAATTAGTTCTATTAGTGAATGTTAAAGAACACAGCTTGATATTGTTATTAAGTCTTTTGTGGTGACAGCACTGTGAGATGAATAGAAAAACAGATGTCTGTTTTATATAAGCCTCCAGACTAATGCTTGTAACAGGCTACAGCTAATGCCTCGTGCATAATCTTTCTCATGCCTTTCAAGCAATTGCTAAACAAGGGGAAAACCCTGAGGCTAGCCAGCCAGACCGCTATTTCACTTGCTACAGCTTTTTCTTTCCCCTTCCCCTTAGCCTCCTCAAAGTTATTGGCAATCAAAGCTGAAAACTGAAGGTGGGTTGCTACACTTTTGACTTGCAGGCCTGAATATCAATGAGCCACAAGAGACAGAGATGGAAAGAGCGACAAAAGGTGAGGGGAAGAGACAGAGGAGATTGGAAACGGCTCGTTTCCCAGCACACACACTGACAGACAGGTAGTGTTAACACTGTACCTAGAGAGGCTGCCCTCAGTGGCCAGGCTCGGGGAGTCATCGAGGACATTAGGTTCACTGCAGGAGGGGCAGGGAGATTAAGAATTTAGGGAAAGAAAATGCAAAAAAGCATGCGATTGTCTCTGTTTTCAAGGGAAAAAATATCAACGGAATAAAAAAGTAAAAAAAGGACGGTAACATTAATTGGTCTCGCACGCTCAACAGCACATATATGACTCAGAGGAGCTGAAAGAACATCTGATAACAGGAGCAGTCTTTAGAGGGAGTTTACACTACATGGAGACTTCTGCATCTCTGCTGAGAACTGGACAGCTGAGAAGTTCGGTGGGATGTGTTTCCGCAGGAAATAAGGGCAGGGAACTGTTTTCAAAGCCATTTTCCTGCAGCATTTTCATTGATTTCAGTTCTATTTACTTCCAGCTTCATAGAAAGCTTTTTCTTCCCCCTTCCGCATGAGCCACTTCTTCCTGAGGGAGGGCTAATCTGTCTCCCAAGAGCTATAGACCACTCTCCTGCTGGTATGACTCTAAGGACAAACATCTGGAAAACAAGGTCTCGTAGTGCAATGAAACTGTAAGTAAACAGCTGGCGTGGATCCTGGCAAACGAGTACACAATCACATTGCTTTTCTACATTTCAGCCATTTGGGCAGGAGCAGCCTTCTCAGCCCATAGGAAAAACATGAAAGAAAGAGAGCAGTCTGCTGGGTTACCAGCAGGAAAGCAATAATAATATTACTTAACATTAATTAGTTTACATTTGTGAGGCAGTCTGAAAGCCCAGAGACCATCCATAACTAAAAAGGGCATGACGTTGTGGACTATGATTAGGCTTGCTGAGCTTGTACTTTCCCTACACAGATGAAAAGCGATTCTCCTGGTATACCATGTACTTAAAAAGTAGAGAGCAAAGCTCTGTTGTAACTAAAGTCTTTTTTTTTCTCAGCATCACCATGACTTGGGATTGCACAAACCAAACATTGCTATCAGTCAACCGTGACTCTTATGAAGTTTATGCATTGAAGATGGTAGTGAAAGATTGAGGGAAATGCAGTCTTGCATATTAATTTTTCAAGAAACAAAGGGACTGAATCAATTGAGTTCAAAAGTCAAATGAGTTCCTGTAAGCCCTTTTGTGAAAACTCCCAGATAAAATCTGTGTAACTTCTCTCTTGTAAATCACTTCTCCTATCTCTGCTGGTATGTACCACAGCTGTTACTTTTCCTTCATGTATCAAGGTTATTTCTTTAATTCCAAGCAAGACTGGGGAGGGAACAATGTTTTTTGATTTTACAAGGCTGGTCAAGAGATAATGTAGAATTTATTCTTTAAAGGTTCAAAGGAAATAACATAAATTAATCTGTCCACTGTCAGATATCCTTGGATAACTATGTCGCAGACAAATAAAACAATAAACATTGCTTACTTAGAAAAAAATCACATTTAAATGAAAAACTTCTCTCTACATCTTCTAAAGATGTACATTTCCCATATTCCGATCTCTTTCTCACCACTCCATGTGAACCAGGAATAAGGCATTCAAAGTTATTTCTATCAACAAGTATACTTCTGGTTTGAAACAATATTCAATCCCATCTTTGAACTTGACATTCAGTTTCTGTGATGAGCTAGTTACTGTTGTAGGAAGGACAAAGACTACATGGAAGAAAACAAAGTAAATCAAACAGGATGCCTCTGCTCCCCCTTCCAGCTTCTCAGCATTCCTCCCCACTCCCTACACAGATTGCGTACGGTCCCCTGGTTCAATGCATAACCCCAAAATCATGTGCTTTCATTTTGCTATCCATGGTAGTAGCAGAGGAAAATAATAGTGCTGAGGGTTTCTGAAACTGTTTGAGAGGAAGGTTTCTATGGATGACAGCTTGTTCTTATGGACCTTATGCAACACAGATCATCCTGGAAAATCTTTCTTTCCAACCCTGTGCCCTTGGTCCAACACTATTTCAGGGTGAATAAATTTAGCATCACTATGCTGGCACTGATTCTACTATCCCACATCTCTGAGGTACACATAATATACCTGCGCCATTTTTGCTCTCATGAATATAATGGGAAAGGTGAAAAGCCCATGTTGTTACCTTTGGCTGGGTAACATGCCCACCTCAGCCTGAGGTGCAGACATGCTGGAGAGATGGCTGGAGAACCGCCTCCTCCCAATGGCACCCATAAGGTATGCTTCTTGTTCACTTACCACACTGGGCATGCTCAAGGAATCATCTAGAAAGAAAGACAAAACAGGAAAGGAGAGGAAACAACAAGCCCAAACCCCACCTACATATTTACAGTTGTCAAGAGATAACAGGATGCCAAAGGCACACCCGACATTTACTTACCAAGACCCCAAGCCTGCAAATTTGAATACTTCCATTAGATTTTACAGTCACAGTTCAGAAAGACATATGCATAAAACCCCGCAGGCTGAGGAACCCAGCACACATGAGGCAGGGATTTATGTATGCTTTCAGCTTATATGGCTCTCAGGAGAATGTGTTTGGGGAATTCAGCTTCCACTAGGGCTTAATTCCTGTGATTAATAAATTATTTGTTAATATACAATGTTCTCTGGCATAAAAGTTGTAACTGGACATTTTGCTGGTATGAAATAAACTGCTGCTATGATATAGTGAAGCACTGTTACAAAAGATAAAATACATAACAGCAAAATGCAGAACTGACACCCTTTAACACTCTTTGGGACATGCAGTTTAAAATGTCACCAAAAAATTGGATAAATTGACTCAAATACATCCTACTGCAACTGAATTATGCAGACAGTTGGACTGCGATCAGGACTGCTTGAAAGTTTCAGTGCTGTTTCGAATTATATAAAGTACCTGGAAAGAAATGACTCTGTTGTGGTTTTTACCACAACAACTTCAATTACAAATAAACCAAAGGGGAAGTTTTGTGTAATTTTCTCTTTTCTCTTTGACCTTTTCCAATTCTGATATACTGAAATATTTTATGGCAGCATTAAGCCAAGGCAAGGCTGAGGTAATACTGCCGCAAGCAAATAGGAAGATAGCACTCATTGTTCCACACAGCTTCTCATAATTAATCTGAGGCTGAAACCAGGCTTTGCCACAGTGAGTATCTGAGCAACGTATCGGCAGTACAATACTGGGTGGATTGTACAATGCTTAGTGATGAACACAGCTAAAATAAAGTTGGGCTGAGCCTGGAAAGTTTCAGGCTAACTGTTCTTTCCCAAAAGGCAATTCTGCCATAACGGCACAGGCCTTTCTTTGGAGCCACCCATTTTCACTCCTTTTGTTTAATGTCTTTGGGGAGTAGTCAGCAGTCCTCAAACACAGAAGTGAAGCACCTGAGTTTCAGGCATTGAGGCACTGAAGCAACCAACCGTTGCAGCATCAAAAGACAGTATCCCTGCTAAAGCAGGGGAAGCCCCAGCCTGATGACATATGAGCAGAGTTTTCTACCCTGGCTTTCAGTGGTGGACAACTCAGAAGCAGATGGACAGCTCAGAAGCAGAGAGAAGGCAAAATTCCAAGAATAACATGAAACAGCTGAAATGACAAAGCGACATTCAGGTCATTGCAAATTAGTCCCCGAAAGATTCACCATCCCATTCCTTCTAAACTGGCACCGGAAAGCCTGGCAACTCCAGAACCTGCCAGCTGCCCAAAAGGGAGATCAAGCTTTTGTTGTCAGTAGGTTTAAGGCTTAATTTCCTCTTTGTTAATGGAGTGACACAAGCACACAGACATTCCACCCTGCAGAGAGCAACAGCTGGATCCCATGCAGCACAAGGACAACATATTCCACGTTGGAGCGTCTGGACAGAAGTGATGAGCAGGAAGTACTAAGATCCTGCAGGAACAGGATCCTATCTACAGAGCCAGCCACAGCCCCTGCCTACTGTCATGATGAAGGCCAAAGAGAGAACTGATTGCCAAATGCCTTGTCAGCACTGTGAGGACTGCATGTCAGCCAAGGTCTCATATACTAAAAATCTGCCCCTGCCCTTCCCTTTTCCCTACCCATTGCTCAGGAGGGAATGAGGAGGTGCGTAACGACCCAAGCTTTAACACCATGAACTGTGTAGCAACCACACCAGTTCCTTAGCCTCGTGCCCCTGTGGGCCTTTTGCTCACACTGGGACAGGGACAACTGTCTTCCCCTCCCCGCCGTCCTCTGGGGCATCAAGAAAACATCTTCAATAGTGGGGGCTTAGCTCAAATCAGTAGCCACGTACTTTCTTCATCCTCCTCATCTGTACGGCTCAGCGTGTCCTGCGAGGCCTGCTGGGAAGGCTCGCTGTCCTGCTCCCAGACCGTGCCAGTGCCGGTGTTGGAGCGGGACATGGTGGCCAGGCTCAGGCGGTAAGCGGAGGTGGAGGTGCCCACGGTGCTGACAGATGTCTTCCCTTGGTAAGCTGTGCAAGAGTGGGAAAATCGAACCCAAGTCAGTGACGGCACTGGAAATCAATAACCAGCCAAGCATTCCTGTCAGGTCGGGCACCTGATTCTGCCCGGACTAGCGGGGCAGGGGCTGGCAGAGGTGACAACACAGACACCGCTGCCCTGGCTCACCTCATCTCTCCAAAACCTCTGTCTGTTTTTCTTATGCAGTCTGGTTTTCTCCCTCAATCTTAGTGCCATATTTGCCAGATCAGCTTCAACATTTAGGAACAAGGCAAATGATTACCAAGGAAAAAAAGGCTGAGCATTTTCTTTTGAATTTGTTTTCCTTTCTTAAGAACAAAGCACATAAAATCTCTTGCTGTGTGTAAGCAGTGGCTGCCATCTCGTGGCAATAAGGGTGACTGTTACAGGAGAAAAGTGTCCCCTCATGCCAGAGAGAATCCAGTGCACCGTCAGCTCGGGGACGCTGGCCTGCACCGTGCTGGTAAGAGTACAGCAAAATCAAAAAGAGACCAAGAGGAGAAAGGAGGAGGCAGATCTGCTGCTGACAAACAGACAGGCATTTCTATACGAGCAGCTTTGGATTTACAGAGTTGTAGGTAGCAGTTTGCTGCGTTGTGGGTTGGGGCTGCACAAGCCAGCTGTAACGGTGATGGGCGGCTGCTGGGGAACGGGACACAGACTTAGTGGAAAAAAATGGGCATGGCAAGGTGCATTTCACAGCTAACCTGGACTTCTGTTGGCTGTCCAGTGGCAAGGCTGGGGTGGGCATAGGGCCTGATCCAGGGGCAGGCTGTCGGGGCGTGGGTGGATTACCCCATCCCCCTCCTAGGCAGAGGGCAGGTCTGCCTCACAAGTTAATTTACAGGTGAGCCAGCTGGCCAGATTGGGCTGATGGCCCTTGGCTCTCCCCTCTCCTCCTTACCAGACCCACTGTGCACTGCCTCCTTCAGGATCTTCAGCTCATTATTGAATTCGGCAATGAGGGAGCTCTTGCAGAGCGGGCGCGGTATGAACCGTCTCTCCAGCTGGTCGGCAATGTGCTGTCGGGCAGTCAGCTCCTCGTGGTTCTCAGCTGGCTGGGCCAGCAGCTGCAAAATAGCAACATGTTAGCATTGCAGGCAAATGATGCCCAGGGACCTGGGACTAGTCTCCAGACCAGCATGAGCCTGCAGCCAGCAGTCTGTCCTCTTTGTAGGCATGAGGTTTTGACTCCAGCTATGAGGTTGCCACCTGTCTTTCAGGGACAATCTTATATTTGACTGAACAGATATCAAAACCTCACTGACATTGGTACATGGGGATGAGGGCTTCCTTATGCTAAGCTCTGCCTGCACACATGAGACAGCTCCTTCCTCCAAGGTGATTTAGTCTGTCCAAGTGGTGAGACACGGTAGGCTAAATAAGATGGAGTACCATGTGCTCATCTACCTTGTAAGCAGGGAAGAGCCGTGATTAACTTAAGCCCTGGCCACCTCAGCCTAGCAGCTGTCTGTCCATCCACAAGAGCCTGTCAGAATCTTCACCCAAGAGATGGAAAGTGGAGTGGTCCTTCCTGGCTGTTAGCTGTATTACCTGGCTCTGTACAGAAGAGGGATTTCTGGATGATTTCTGCCAACCATGCCCACCCCCTCCTAGGTGCAGAGCATCCGCACTACTTCTAAGAGCTTTGAGTGTCTTCGTTGCAAAATCAAGTCCACATGCAAACCCTCTTGGTCAAGCCTGATAGTACTTTCCCACCCAGGGGAACTAAGGCTAGCTGTACTCTGTGGATCAGGGCTCCTGTATGACTGGCATACTCTTTAGTGTTGTCTAGGAAGAAGCCCTGTGATTTAGTTTCAAAGGGTTCACAGGCCTACTAACTTCTGAAAAGTCACTCCCTATGTAAACACACAGTTCTTCCAGGAATGCCATTCTTCTGTTCTCAGCAGGGGAATAAAGGATATCTTGCCTTCAGGGAGTGATCTAGCAGGAGCCAAAGCAACTGTTACCTTGCACTGGATGAAGGGCCGAAGGAGCACAAAGATAGGGATCCGTGTTCGTACGATAAAGTCGAGGAAATCCCACAGGGCCAGCCCTCCCACCTTCCGCAGTGCCATCTCTTTGACTTGCAGGCTCAGCCAGTACCACTGGCTGTCCAGTTGGCGTTCAAAGCAAACAAGGATCACCTTCAGGGCTACAGGGGAACACACACCAGCAATGGCAGTCAGAGATGTTATCAGTGTCCCTTGCAAGCATTGAGGGAGGAACGGGGGGGCCACAGTGGGCACAAACCTACACAGGCATGCATGCATGCGTGCACATGCACATGCACACCCACACCCCTCAGGGTCACCAGTGTAATTTCTATCAGTCTCCAAATGCTGCAGGGAAGGAAGGCAACCTTCTCATAATAAAGGCCTCAGGATCAGGACTGACAGTCCCATTTCCAGAGAAGTTTTCCTACTTCACACCTAAGTTCCTCTGTATTTTCTTGCTCTAGCTTCCCCTCTCCCTCCCTGCAGAGTTCTTTTGTCTTCCTGGAATTCAGATGTTTTGAAAGCAGCTCAGGGGAGAATACAGCCCTGGCTGACCAGACAACCTCAAAAATCTTGATCAAGCATGTCCACACAAAGAGTCACCCTGTGAGCATAATAACCTCCAGGTTATTTATGGGGTAATGAAAAGAACCGCTCTAGCAGTGCAGCTGCATGAGTCACGGACAAACGGTAATCTAAACAAAAATACGGTCCAGTAAGCCAAGGGCCATAATTTGCAAGAGCACTGCATTACAAATGGGGATGAACAGCAATGAGGTTCAAAACAATGCTCTATATTAAAGTGGGCGGTGACCAACAGTTAGCTCACAGGAGAGACAAGGAATCTCCCCCTTTCCCTGCTCCCCTGGTCTGGAAAAAACAGGGAGGTCTGGGAATTGTTGGGGGAGGGTTGACTACTCCACCTTTCTTGATGGGATGGCCAAGACACCTCAGCCATCACACACCTATATCCAGGTTTGTTGGGGTGGGGGGGCTAAATCATTGGGAATTGCCATTTTTTCATCAGTGTTACCCCATTCCTCAGATATGGGTTAAGAAAGACCTGAATATAAGTCTCCGGGTAAATGCCCTCACAAAATCAGAAACAGAGAAGCTGTTTGAAGGAGTGAGAGCTTTGAGACAAAACTCTCCCCATATAGCCCTGATAATCTGCACTGCTGCTGCATGTCCAATTTGATTATTTTTTCTTTTCTTTCACCTGTGGGTCATACGTGAGAAAATATAGTGCTACCTTGCAGCAGCATACAGTGAGCAGAGGGAGTATCAGTCAGTAAGGACTGTGTGCACGCAGGGCCAGCAGACAGACAGACTGCATCACATTTCACTGTAGCTAGCCAAGGGCCAGTGCAGCTGTGATATTAGGGGCTGGCAGGCAGTCTGACTTGCCTTTTGTGGCTTCACTGCTATATCCTGGCAGTATGAAAACTGAGCGACTTCTAGCTGTGCTGCAATCTCCTCCAGCTGCAGTGCAGACACTGCTCACATTGCAATACCTTCCAGAGTTAGTCCTGGCTTCACGCTCTGGCTTGGCCCATTGTTCAGAACAAGACCTAAAACAGCTCTAAAGAGCTCAAACCTGCCTGAGACGGTTTTCTTTGGTGCTATCTACAGTTGTGAACGCTCCATTTTATCTCTGTCTCTTCCCAGTGGTGAGCAGAAGCCATCACTCACCCAGGTAGGCAGCCTGGCTGGTGGACTCTGCGAGCCCTTCGCGCCGCAGGTCCTTCCCCGCATCCCCTGGGGTGGAGCAATGGGCAGGGGAGCTCTCCAGCATAAAATTCTTGCTGCGGGAAGTGCTGATGATGCGAGGTGGCAGGAGGATATTGATAACAGTCTGGAGCAGCAGCAGGACCTCAGGCTGCTCCAGCCAGGGGCTGTCTGAGATGCATTGGGAGGGGAGAGAAAGAGAAAGATCAGGCTACATCTCATCAAAGATACCCAAAAGATCCAGACCCTGTTCAGTTCCAAAATGGGGTGCAATCTCAAATGTCCCCTAAGCCAATACTCCGTCCCCCAAACCTTGTTATGCTGCTTCTCCTCCTGCAAGCAAAGGCAAAGTTTATTTTAGCACCAACACAAACACACACGAACACAGAGCTACACAGCACAAAGAAATGTCCTGCTCAGTGGTCTCTTAATCTCATTTCCTTTGACATTCCCCTCTCCCTTTACTCTGCTTTCGTTTAGGGATTTACCAGTGATCACCCTCTATAGAAGAAAGCAAGGAGCAGGACCTGTGCCAGACAAGTGGCATGGGTTGGGCAGACTGTGAGCCACAGGGGCACACAATTTCTGTGACCTCTGCTCCCCTCTGTGGCTGCTGCTACAACAGATTTGTCTTGCCCTGCACTCCATTTTCGAAAGAAGGAGCACATCTGTGTAAGACCTGACTCAAGAACCATGGCACAGCTGAAACAAAGAGAAGAAACAACAACAACATCTCCCAATGGGGCTCTTTTCAGTCTCAGACCCAAAGGGCACTTAGCTGATACACTGCCAGTGACAGAAAACCAAATGAAAAAATAAAAACAAAAAATCAACAGAGAGCAGGGAAAGTGTAAACATCGGTTGTCAGAAAAGGGGGAGAAAAATTCTTTTTGTTAAATTAGTCAGACCTTTGCTTCCAGATCCTACTGTGAGCACAAATGGAATCAGTAGGTTTAAAAGCATTCCTTCCCTTCTTTCCTGATTGGTGAATGGGGAGACGACATGGCTTAGGGGGAAATCTTCTTTCAAAGCCTGTGCAGTAATAATAAGAAAGGATTAAACGATTTCATCAGCAGATCACGCACACAAGTTACTGCAGGGAATGACGATCCCCTGGGCATCCTGGTTACACAGTACAACACCAGCATAGATGTCCTGATTGAATTAGAAGCCCTGAGACCACTTAGTCAGGAGGGAAAGGAATTCACTGAATAACATAGGTCTCACCTGCTCTTGTCATGGCCAAGAGCTAAGAAGCCCAGATTCCTAACTCATAGACATCATTAACAAAATCAGATGTATCCCACAGGAGTCAGCTGAGTGTTAGTCCTAAACTCTGCACTACTGTGAATGGCATCAGGATCTGACCCAGACTACGAGGAATAAAAAAATGAACAGAGGAAATTGCACAAATGACATAATCTAGATATTCTGCTGTCTGAACAGGGAGTTTATTCCCAAACACATTTTTTGTTCCGCCTCACTTTGTGCTGCCCTGTCATCCTCCCTAACGCAAAGAATGAACTCCTGAAAAATAAACAAAATGCACATTTACTTCTTGATGCATAGTCAAACCTAAATTGAAAGGTCTTTCATCTTTAGAGGAGGGAATACAAATGACTGTCAGTAGAACTCTGCTTACTTGCAACTTCCCAGTTGCTACAGACTTAGCTGTGAAATGCAACTGAACCTTGCAACCCCTCAAGCTTGCAGGTCTGGGCTGAGAAATTCCAGGAGAAGATGTTTTCTGATGGGGTGTGAAGTACTTCTGTTTCATGTCCTGCTGGAAGGATTAGGAATATGACTACTCATGTGTTTTTCTGACACGTTTGGTTTTCATTACATTTGAAGCCCATGAAAAGAATGAGTGAACAAGGAGCAGAGGATAATAAAAGTAAAAACTCCCAATACTTTAAAAAAATTGATTAATTTAGTATCTGGTTTTAAAAAAGAGAAAAGATTTCAGAGAAGGTGAAGGTGGCCCTTTTTTTTGCTTTTGATTAAAAAACCGTTACCTCAGAGCTGGAAGAAATCTGTCCTCTTTTGGTGTCAGTTGGTACCAAAAAGTCCTTTTGTGCCTCATGCTCTGAGGGACAGCACTGTGTTTTGGTCCCTATAAGCCCTCCTTCCCAAGCCGCCCCACTGCTCAGAAATACCTGCTGAAGTATTCAACTGGATGTGCCAGTGCATATTTAAAAATGCAAGTTGGAGCTAGATTAGGAAATTTGTCCCTTCTTTGGTCACCATTCTATCTGATTTCATGCCAATGGGGAGGGAAGGGGATACAGAGGCAGAAAGACTCTGTAATAGTTATGGCACTGCTATATGAAAGGAATAGTGATGAATTCTCCAAAAAGTCCAGGATGTTTTTTTTTATTCTGGACAACAAGGATGCTATTGAGTCAGCAACTGAAAAGCCAAGTTGCCCTGCTTTTTTGAGCTGGCACACTGTGTGACCAGCTCAGGTAAGAGCAGAAGAGCACAAACTCCACTCTCAGTTACACCCATGGTCCCACAGGAAAAGAAGTAGGGTTGCATGGATGTGACCCAGGCCAGGGCCCATCTCCCCGTGGCACAGGCTCCTTAGATGCTGCAGAGAATCCTAACGTGCTTGTCAGAGCCTTAAACAGCATCAATCAGCCGAACTCCCTGGACTTCAATGGCAATGTTAAGCTGATGGATGCTTGCTGTGGACTTGGCCCCAACAGGTGAATTCTGAGCTCAGTTCAAGTCTTCAAAAAGAAGAGAGAATTTACATGTTGCTTCTCTTTCATTTTTGGTGTATATGTTCCACAGTTTTTGCCCAGCTTTTGCAGAAAGAAAACAGAGCACCGATGAGTTGGTGTCTCAACCAGAAGTTATAAAAGGCCTGGCTACAGGCCAGGGCAGACACACCTGTATCTGCAATGCTACAAGCCGGACAACAGCTGTGCTGAAGGGCAGAGGTGGCGAGAGATAAGGGCTGAGATGAAGAAGGGGTAATCCGTCAGCCACACTGGAGGGTCCTACCACTCCCATCACCTGCAATATAAACAGAGCACATCACCACAACTGACTGCTTGCAGTTTCATCCATGCCATATCCTCCAACGTCAGTGAAATGGAGGGACCTTCCATCGAGCACTGGGTTGGGGTGGCTCTAGGAGAACCAGCCCCCCCCAGTGGTCCTTGTGGGAGCTGGGGCCAGTGAGGAGGAGTTCTAGCAGGGAAAGGGAGGGGAGAAGAAGGAACCAGCAAGGATGGGAGGAGTGCACAGGTAACCTGGTACATTTATAAATGTACCCGGTACCAGCCCTGAATGACCAGCACTGGACCAGTGGAACAGTTAGAGTTGGAGGATATGTCATGTAACAACTGTAACAAATAAAAATATGTCATCAAAGCAAAAAGTCTGCATTGAAACTGGACATCTTTTCCCTTCTCTTGCTGATCTACTTGAAAAATAATGTCCTAAGTCTGACCCAAGCCGGGTTTTGTACAATGTTCAGATTCCTCTCAAACACAGTCTGTTCTTAGGAACTCTAGGTATGATTCATCTCACCTGACCCCAGATGTCTGAAGCAGAGTCACCTGCATGTGACCTGGTTGTCTGGAACTCCTTGAAATATCAGCACAAGAAAACAGCACTTCTAGGGGAGAGTTATTTGAGCCATTTTGGATGTGTCCCTCAGGAGGAATTAAATCAGAGGCCTGCATATGCCTGTTTCTCTCCATGGCTGGACACATCTAGATGACAGGAACGGGGAGAAGCTACCTTGCAGACACCTAAACTTAAGGGAGATGAATGCACTCTATTTTTCCAAATTCAGCCTGGGGAGAAAGGCAGTGACCAGTTTTCTGCCAGAAAACCAAATGACAATTTAGAAGGGGAAGAAGCAGAGCCCTTTCTTTATATCACCATGGATTATCACTTAGACATTTCCCCTGCCTTCCTGGCTGATCTCTTTTGGGGCTTCATGATGCAGCTGGTCTACACATGATAGAGCATGCAATCAGGGGTGCTCCCACAGCTCACAGTGGCCATAGTTCTGACAGCTAAGGATAAAATACTCTTAACAGTAAGAACACATCTTTTCCTGGTAGCTCTCCCTGATGTTCCCAGCCAGCTGAACGTAAGCATGATGACTGCACTTCAGCACTGCAGATCTTTCTGCTATTTTTAGAGCACTGGCTAATTCTTAATGCAGGCCCTTCGGAGAGCTTGCTGGTGTGATTCACTCTGCCATGGCTGCTTGCCAAACTGCAAGTCCATTCTAAACTTGTATTTGGGCTAACTCTGTAGCCACCTCCCCATGTAGCAACCCTAAGTAGTCTGAGGGCCCAGATTTGCAGTGCCTCCAAGTAGCTACCTCTGCTTGAAGAAGGGAGGGGTCTTACAGACTCTGATAGGCTGGAGCTTCCCTGCCCTTGCAGAGATGAGTGCTGTATGGACTTGAAGGACAGGAGCCTGGCAAAAATTGATAATGCATTTTAACTGATGATCATTGTTTTTAAAGCTCCTCAGAGCACTGGTCAACCCTGGGAAGTTTTCTGTTATTGCTAGAAAAAGTTACAACGTTTATGTTCTAAGAAGAAAATGTTATAAAACCCAGTAACAATAAAAATGCTAGGGCAGCCTTTCCCCCTTTATTTGTATTTTTTCCACATGGAATGTAAGCATGCATGTTTGTCGAAATGGATGGAGTTACACTGATATCAAATTGAGGGTTTGCCCCTAGCGTAGCAGCTGCCGAAACACTACAGTCTATCACTGAATGACCAGACAGGCTCCGTCCGTATCATCTCTCTGTTGTAACACACTTAGGAGCATAAATTGTACTAAGAGTGGGATCTGAACATTGTACAGTGCAAACCTGTATTAGATCAAGCCAGGGACATTGCAAACAGTGGAGTGAATCCACCCATGTAAACCCTTCTAACTAGCCAACACCTGATGGCCTCTGTCAGAGGCCATCAGGGTCCTTCCCCACTGGAGACGGTAGGTATCCCCAGTGCCACCCTCTCCCCGTCTCTACCAGGTGTGTGCAGTCTCCACCACCCCACTCTCCAACTTGCAGCCCTCAACTCTCAGCTCAATCTGGCAAAGGTGGATCTTCAAAGTGGTGCGTGGGAAGCAACGGAAATAAATCGCTTGACCACCACTACCGGTCACTGTATCTCCCCATGCACCACTTCAAAAATGAACCTTGCTATCTCTAGTGTCACTTGCGAAGTCCCCTTGCGAGGGGTAAGGGGGGCAGGTAAAATGACGGGATGGGAATGAACTGTCATCTTCAGTCCAGAGAAGTCAACAGCAGGGGGAGGTTTAGCAAAGGTTCACGGGGTTGCCGCTCGGCTACTCACCAGATTGACACACACATTGATCAGAGACCTAAGGTGAGGCAGGAAGGATATGATTGGCTGCCTCTGAAGTGTCAAACAAACCCCTTCAATCAAATTGCTGGCAGGCTCCCACTCAACCTGGCGCCTGCAATACAACAGTAGGTGCCATTAGCCGCGGGCCTCCTGCCCCCCACCAGACGCTCGCAAACACGGCGACCGACACACAGTGACGCCCACAGAGGAAACGTTTCAGACAGCAACGACGTCCAAGATGAGCACAAAGTGCGCAACAGAGAAAAGGTTTTACCCACGCAGCTCAGGAAAGCACAGAGCCACAGAGCACACTGGGCGTTTGAGAGAGACGAGAAACGTAGCAGAGGGGTCTGCGCTAGCGACACAAACCCCCTCACAACAGCAGTGGACGATGAGCTGTGTTTCACTCCCTGATGCTTCCCTCTGACAGATGGTCAATGAAAGGGAGCCACCAGACAGATGTCTCAGGTGTGCCTGTGTGGGGAAAGCAGTCTGCTATGCCATGCTCCCAACTGAGAGCGACCTCACGGAGGGGAACAAACCCCATCAGTTGTGGGTGCCCTCTGTAAGCTACTTTGCAGTCTAGTCTGCTCTGCCAGAGTGACTCCTAGACAGAGTCTGCCCTAAACTTAAACTGGCCCAGCAGTACAAGCTTTACCTTCCTCACCCTGTGCAGGAGGGTTGATTCATTCCCTACCAGCACCAAAAAGTCCTTCATTCCAGGATCCTTTCTTCCCTGACACTTTGCTTTTTCACCAAAACAGCTTTCAGGGCTCATGACAGATGCTGAATGGAGTCCTTCCTAACTGTAAGCAGACACAGCATAGGTAACATCAAAGGGGTTCAACATCCTTCATCTCAGGGCCTGACTCTTTGGAGTAAGTACAGTTCTCAAGCCAACATCTGCCTGTGCACTTATTGGTACAGAAGGACAAGGCTTGCATAACTTGTTAGGTCAAGACTAAACAATACCCTAGTCAAGCTCCTCAGTAGACTTAGAGACACATGTGGGATCAAGTGTTCACCGTGTAAGTTCTTATGCAGACCAACATACATCTTGGCTTTCAGCATCCACTGTTCCTAAATCTCCAGAATAGTAGTTTGTTTTTGTACTTGTTCTTACACATATACTACTCCCACCAGATGCCGTTTTTGGAGCGGGGTGCCCACAGGAGGCAGCATGTAAGATTCTGATGTGAGTACCCCAGTGGATGGCTCCTAGGGCCTGGCACCCAGCCCCGTCTCTAAGAGGCTTCTTGGCCCAATGACACTTAAATGTAGTTGCTGCATTTGGTCCAGTGGCTTTGCTGTCTCTGTCCCTTTGGATACAGAAGAGCAGTTTCAGCCAGGCATAGGTACAGGCACAGACAGAGAGAATATGAAGGGAATGTTAATTTATGAGCATTCATTCAGCTTACACAAAGAGGAAAGATCTTGAGGAACAGGAAGACTCCTAAGCTACCTTTGAGGCAGAAGAAAGTATGAGCGAGAAAAGAAAGAATGAGCGAGAAGCAGGCAAGACATGGCAAAGAATCAAACCAACAGGAAGGAGAAGCATCAAAATTTCTGCCTCTAAATTTGCTACAGGAGCAGGAGTTTCTTAAAGCAGATTGTTAGCCAAAGGAAAGTGATAGGTAGTGATGCCAGAAAGAAGAGATCAACTCCCTGTTATGTACCCATCTTAGTTGCGTACATACGGTTCCCACTAGGACCTAAAGTTTTGTGTCTGAGTCCTAAATTCTGATGTTCTCTGACATCATTCAGCTTCTCAGCTGAGACTGCTAACAAAGTGACTGATTCAAGCAGTCGAGGACATATGCCCATGAGGGTGACTGAGACCAATGACTCTTTTTACTCAGATCACTGGAAAATCCACAGGGCTGAGAGATTTTACACTACCCAGACTGGATTTGCATCACTGCCTCCAAGGTGGGAATACTCCATATTGAATACTTCTTCGCCAAAGCCTGCACCATAATGCTACTATGCAATGCACCAGGTTTTCATTAGCCACTGACTAAATACAATCAATGCAGTTCTGTTCCCTTTACTAAGGAGCATTCAGAAGCTACTGCATAGCTCCAGACTATTTTTATCTTTACAGACAACATAACAGTATTTTCATGAGAAGTCATGCTAGAGATACTCTTACTTACAGTTTAACTTTCCATTAAAAAATAAAATTAATCCCCTCAACTCACAGCTAGAATAAACAAAGAGGGTAGTGAGATGGTACAAATCTGAAGACTTATTTTGGAGAAAGAAAAAAGAGATTTCTGGAAGTTCTCTCTGTAGTTCTTAATAACCATGCATTTCTTCTCTTGCTACCAGAAGACACAACAAAAATGTCAACATAAATGCACACTCACAGAGATAAAAACGTCTGTTCATTTTGTGATATGTTGTAAAGGTTCACTGCAACATGACAGTTTTAGTTAGATGACATACCCACACTTCAAGGCTTGCAACATCAGAAACGGACCCCAGAGGGTTTCCATTATACCTGCTCACCTCAAAGTAGGCATCTTGTGAATTTTATTGAACATACGATCCAATCTCTTTAAGATGAGGATAAGGGCAGGTCTCACCGCCTCAGCTGTCCAGTCAGTGATGGGCAGCATCTCCATGATGTAGCGCCGGAGACCTCGGCTTTCCATCGTCTGTGTGTCATAAGGTGCCAGTTTCAGCAGCGAATGTGCGATTTCTGCCAATCTAAAACCAGGGTTTGTCAAGAGGAAAATCAAATACAACTTGCATTTCTCCACACATGCCAATGAACTAACAGATAAACCTTCGGTAGCCTAGTAAAAAGAAAAAGATGCAAAAGTCAAATGTGCTGCTATTTAAACTCTTAGACCCGATACCACAGTTCCTGGTCTGTTAAGATTCTTTTGCTGGAATCACTGTTTATATTTATGTACGTGTGAATGGTCTAAGGAGTATTTTTACACTGATATTAAATGCACCAAAGGAACATCAGGAATCATGGATTTGTGTAGCTAAAAACAAAGTACCGGAGCTGTTAGCAAGATTACAACATTGGAAATGCCTGTGAAACACAGACATGACATCACCTGTATGTCAATTAATGAGTGATTTGATTTGTGCTTGTTTTTTAGTGTCACCACTTTAAGAGGTCTCACTGTGCAATTTTCAGGTGTTAAATTTTAAAAATAATGTGCTGTCCCGTAGGTTTACACAATATGTACTTTGTATGATTATGCCCTGCAGCTTTGATTTGTTTCTCCTAACACCTCTACAGATTGTGTTTCTGTTGCTTCTTCTGACCCTCCCAGATGGCCTCACCGATGGCATTTTCTGCATTGACTGTGAAATACCATGGCAACATTTAACTTGCACTTGCAATTTGACAAAGACCTACTGAAATACTTGAATATTTGCAGAAGACAAAGACAAGTAATAAAGCTACATCTACTAATAAAAGGGCTAGAAACCCGTATGCTCCCTGAAACATCAATAGACTTTGTAGTGGACTATTACAGTACAATCCTATTCGTATTTTGGGGGCTTCTTCTGAAGTGCCTTCAACCAATGGAACATATTTCTATTCTCTTTAAAATTTGCCTAGCAATATCAAGGGCAACGAGTTCCTCAAATTAACCGAAAAGGCTATAAAAGTGTTTCTTTATCCACTATTTCTTTATTATTACTTTTTACAACTGCTTTGACCTACTATGGAGTAGGACTGTTTTCTTAAACACTGTGAAATTTAAATTATCATAATTAATAATTTAAATGATCAAAATTATCATTATGATTCTTTCTGGCAATACAATATCAGTGGCACATAATGGTATATGAAAACTTTCTTATGCATTATAAAGTGTGAGATCCATCTCATCCAACTTTACACGTCAATCTCAATTAATCTTCTAGCTCCGTTCATGCAGAAATAAACAACCTGGGAAATTCTTATCTTCCTGAAATACTGGGATAAACAGCTCATTGGATGTGCATCTCCCTTTTCATTGGGTCCAAAAAGATCTTTATGACTCTTGCAGACTAAACATTTAACATTTAAATGGCTAAAATTGGGTGAGATGAATCCTGTCTGAAGTGACTACCATATTATCTTGTTTTCTGAAGTCTCTGAAATGGCATCTGTCAGCCTCCCAAGGCCATGGCTGTCACATAACATTCTGGTAAATCTGCTCTCTACTTAGAAAAGTTTTTTTTCCTACAGCGGTTAAATCCTGTCAGTCATTTTACTGATACTTATGAAATGAATTTATGTAAGAATCAAGATGATGTTCGCTTTTATTTAGGGCTAACTATGATAAAGCAATTCAGGTTCCAACCCCAATAAAGCAGTTATTTCTAGCACTTTCCAGGAGACATAAGAGAATCAGAGCACAACTCATTATCTTCTGCAAATCAATCCCTTAGTTTTAGTGCTGCAACCTTTGACCATGAAAGACCTTCTCTCTTGAAAAGAATGCAGTATTTGCCAGCTACTACTGTGTACTGTGACTGTTTCATGGAAATCACACAAGAAAGTATCTTTCCAGAAAATATACGAATAACACCTTCTGTATCTATGGATTTAAGTTTGTTAAACTCGTCTTTTAAGAAAGGAACATAAAATAGTTTAAGAACAATTAAACTCAATTACTCGGGAATATAGAAACATGTAGAAAAGAAGTTCCTACATTACTGTTAAACTGCAAATACTTCTGGGTAGTACTCTAGAGCATACTTATGTTATATACAAATGTAAGACTAGGATAGTAAAAAGAAGCAAGCCCCTTACTTTACTGCACTAAATAAAGTTCATTCATCAGACACGCGGTCCTCACTCCTATTGAAATCATAAAAAACCCCAACATGTCTAACCAAGGACATAATCTGTCCTGAGAATCTCACGTTTGTTTCTTACACAAGATTAAAGTTCTTATCTCAGGCTTCTGTTGCTAAAAGTCATGGAGTTTGTAATGCAGCTAAATAGATGTATTGATTTCTGAGGCTTGTGTCCCTTGGAAAAAATGTAAAGGTAGCACTGCAAAAGCAGCCTTGTCCATCAGGTTTTCAGTTTGTTTGCAGCCAAGCACTACATAAGAATGACATGCATCTGTGGAAACAGACATCTCTTGTTTAAAATTACCCTCTAAATTATTAAAGGTTTGCCAGAGGGGGGGGAACAGCAACATTCAATTCATATGCAAACACACAAACCAAACAAAAAACACCTCCCTGCTCCCAAAGGAATTCGGGGCATTTGTTAAACAAGACCTAAATTAATGTCAAACACAATTTTGTGTTCTATAGAAACAGCCTGAATCCAAAGATCTCTAATTGCGACAGAATCTGCCAGCTAAGGGGCTTTGCCACTTTTTTCACAGCATGCATGTAAAAGGTAGAACTTTTAGAGGCTTTTCCTTGGTCCAGGGGCAGGAACAGAGCTGGCTCAGTACATTGCTAGGATCTGTCAGCCTTCAGCTTCCTTTACAGAGTATTCCTGAGGAAAACAGTATAGCCTCATATGAATCCCAGTTTTCCTTCTGACAAGTGCCAGTCAGAACAGTGCTAACTGTGGCTCACTAGGAGAATATCTGTGCTGTTTTCATGGAGACACACCTTACCATGAAACAACTCTAACGAGTTTATGTTTCCTGAGGGAATACTCTGTGAGAAAGGGGTTTCCCCTGAAAATGAATGAAAAACTGACAACAGAATCAGGTCCATTCCCTCTTGCCCCAGTTTTTGTTGTTTTATGTCTGGACAAACTTCTCAGTAGCACCTCACGGTATTTTGTGTTTACCATGAACAGCAAACACAGAGAAGAGAATCAGCTCTAAAGTGCTTAGAAGGCCCTACCCCCAGCTTCTTCTAGGTCAGCACCACGTGAAACGGTTTGCAGTGAGCATCCAACCAGCAAGCTGGGCTCCATGCTGCACCTTAATAAAAGACTTGTGCACCTGCTGCATCACACACTGAGGTGGTGGTCCTGTAAATGCCTTCTGCCCCATCCTCCCCTCTATTTCAGGCATTTATGCAATACAGTGCAGTGGTTGCTCTGCCCTTCTTGCTTGTTAGCAGCTGGTTCTGATGCACAGTGTCACAGGAGAGGATAAAGGTCGTATTCAGCCAGCTAGGCAGCTTCCCCACCCCTTGCCCTGCAGAGGCAGCCTTATCTGCTCTGCTTCTCACTGCATCTTATTCTGATGTACCAGATGGGCTTCCATGGAGCTATTTCATCCACTGGAGATGGGGGTCTGAATGAGACCAGAGGAGAGCATATGAAACCTTACTTATATAGACAAGCAGCATCAGGTACAATCTAAGGAACATCCAAAACAAGCTCTGCATGTTTCAGACAGCAACGTGCAACTACACTACCAAAAAGTGATTCCATCTGCTATTATGAAAAATTAAGAGCTAAATGAAAGGAATCCTCCTGAAATGAACAAGTAAAAGCAGAATGCCTGTGGAATACCTCATGTGGGACTTCACATCCAGCAGCTCCAGAGAAGTCACTCGGGGCTCACCAGCCAGATTCTGCAAAATCTTCAGCCTTGGACCACAGTGCTTGTAAAACTCTGTGCAGATATTCAACAATGACTCCCGCGGTCTCCTGAACTCCTCTCTGGCAATTCGTTCATCCAGCTCCTCTCGGGGAAGACCCTGGCCCTCCTCCAGTAAGTGAAGGTTCTCCCTGGAGGATATAAAATGAGAAAAAGTAGGAAGTGTTATATGCAGTGGAACAGCAGGGATAGATTGTAACAACCTCTCCAATTAGTTTTTGCAACAGATGCTTTCTGCTGCAATTGAAAAGAAAGATAGTTGCATCTGCAATAAAAAAAGGGAAATTATAATCTCCAAAGTCTTGTTAAAAATTTAAATAATTTCTATATGAACTATCCCTTGCTACCCTCCTCTGAAAAAAGGCTGCCTGTCACAGCAACAGTGGGTGGGACCCAGTGAACCTGGAAGCTGCTTGGGAACAATTCATCACATGTCAGGGAAGAATGGGCGAAGATTTTACTGTACCTGATGAAGTGTAGTTTGGCTCCCTGTTCTGGGTACCTGGGAAAATAGAAACAGTGCCGTTGTAAACGCCAACTTAATAATGCCTAAACCGTGCCTTTCTGAAAGAAGGCATCGCTGTTCTAGCCCAGAGTTATACTCGCCATGGGCAGGATGGTACCTTGTGTCACTACAAAAATGGCTACACATAGTGACCACATTGAATAGCCTTTATCTCCCAGCTGGCAGCAAACAAGAGATTCCTATAGTTATTGCTGTTATGAAAGGAAAAATTCAGGCTTAAAAACCATAGCCCTCTTTCAAGCAATTTCTCTTACTGATTTTCACCCCAGTGCTTGGTCTGTTTCATGAAGCCAGAGCTCACCTAGTGGAAAGAATACCTCAGAGTGCTTTTTTTTGTTTTATTGTCATTTTCTCTTGCCACTTCTTGTTGAGAAAGCATTAACAAACCCTGCACCACTTGGCTAACATGTCCAAGGCTGGACCAGCAATCATTCTACCATCACGAGACTCCTGCTGTTGCTAGCAGATGTCTGTTGCAATGATAACACAACAGAAGAAACAAGGGCAGGAAACCTGGAGCAGTGCAAAAATATTCTGGATCAGACACTGAATGTTTGATAATCAGAAAGATCTGGAAATGTAAACCAAGATGTCTGAGTCACACAGCATCAGGAGCCTCTACATTGCCTGTCAGAGATACATGTTAACTGCTTTCCAAAATCAGCAGACAGATAATAAACCACTACTTTCCATTACAACTTATTTTCCTTAGACTGGGCAATCTTGCAATGGAAGTAAATGTATATATATCCACATCAAACTTGAGCATGTTTATCTGCTTCTCAGATCCAGGATTGAAAGTCAAAGCTGTGTTTCTTCCATGCCTGAATTGGTCTTAAATTGGTCTCATTATCCCGCTTTACTCGGTGCTTGTCAGGCCACACCTGGAATACTGTGTACAGTTCTGGTCCCCACTATACAAAAAAGATGTGGACAGGCTGGACGGGGTCCAGAGAAGGGCCACCAAGATGATCAAGGGTCTGGGAAGCCTGCCGTACGAGGATAGGCTGAGAGAGATGGGTTTGTTCAGCTTTGAGAAAAGGAGGCTTAGAGGTGATCTCATCACCATGTACCAGTACTTAAAGGGGAGCTACAAAGAAGATGGAGACTCCCTTTTTACAAGGAGTCACATGGTGAGGACAAGGGGTAATGGGTACAAGTTACTCTTAGGGAGATTCCAATTGGACACAAGAAGTAAATTTTTCACAATGAGAACAGTCAACCATTCGGATAATCTCCCCAGGGAAGTGGTTGACTCTGCTACACTGAACACGTTTAAGACTCAGCTGGACTTGGTGCTGGGCCATCGCATCTAGACTGTGCTAGAATGGTTGGACCAGATGATCCTTGAGGTCCCTTCCAACCTGGTATTCTATGATTCTATGATTCTATGATTAAAGAATAACAGACTGATTCCAGGAGTTACGAACAAAGATGTGTACGCTACACATCTATAAATTGACATAATAGCCCTTTGATGATCCATGCAGAGAGTGATTTCTATCTATCTCCCTTCCAGACAAAAAAAGACAGGGAATAACTTGGAAAGCATGTCTTGCCAGAAGGGTGTTCCTGACTTACAGCCCATGGTATTGTACTATACCATTGGCTGTGCACAGACTTGCTACCAGCTGTTACAGACAAAAGAGAAATCCAGAGGAAATACTCTGCTCTGGAAGAACAGCTATGCCAGCTTTTGCTAGGAGAGAATTCCCTTTCCAGGTCAGTACAAACATTCAGATTTTAAGCACAGTAAGGCATAGCCAGGCCAGGAGAAGGCAGGGCTGCCCAGAAGAGTAATCAGTACTGCAAAGAAAATCTTCATAATCCCAAATGCTTGTGGGGGGATTTTGTAAAAAGATTTCTTAAACCCTTGCTCTGTGGCTGAGGAAATTGTCCAGTGACCTTGTCTAATTTGCAGCAGCCTAATTGGAATGGCCAATATGGCCAAGGAGCAGTATTACGGTCTGCTGGCGCCATCTCCTTCCTTATTTCCTTTTTCCATGTGAAGGTTTTTTTGTGAGGTTTTTTGTGTTTGTTTTTTTTTTTTTTAAGAAGGACAAAACCATTCCCAGTCATTCTTCCCTTTCTCTCAAATCCTCTGCCACCCACTCCTTTGCTACCTGTAACTGCAAAAAAAAGGAGGTAAAGATGATAGAAAGAGACCGTAGGAAAAGTAAAAGGAAATGGAAAAGGGAAGAAAAGAAAACTAGAGGAGGTGCCAGTCTCTGCGAGTCTCAACTGACATGCAGGTTGAGCTCATCCTGCTGTTCAGTCTCTCAGAACAAGGCCAGAAGGATCCAACCCTTCTGCTATCCAAGCGTGCTCTGCCCAGTGGTCACTTTGACAGTGGACTCAGAAGGAAGCAAAGCAGAGAACTGAGGGATGTAGTTGCTTTGTCAGTACACTTCTACAGTGCAAAAGAGGAAACAAAGAAAAAGACATTTAGGGTGGGTGTCCTCCATTTTGATATCCTGGTCTTCTATTTAGTCACATGGTTTTAAACTAGAAATTCTAGTCTTGGGGATTTTGGTTACTGTCAGAAATGCAGTCCTGGGCTATGTGCTCTTCTTATCTGATTGTTTTCTCTCACAGTGCTTAGAGCACTTCCTCAGACAGCTGAGGAAGTGCTCCAAGCACTCTGAGCAATGAGATGTTATCTTACTCAAAAAAAAGAGAAAAGCTGTTCTGAAAAATGAGAAAGAAAGAAAAGCCCACTGACTTACCTCGTGTTCACACCTGCTGACATGGTGTGGTTTGCTGTTGTGGTCCCTTTATGGCCTTGGTCACATCGACTCATCTGTGGGGCTGTCATAGGCCTGGCAAAGGGAAGGCGAATAGCACACTAAAGACTAAATCTACGAAGCACACTGAACTTCTGCTTGTGATCTGATGAAATTTGGCACTAATTTTACCATGTCTAAGACTCAACCAATATTCAAGCTGAGCTGCATATCATGACCTTCTGTGCATTCCCTCTCCCCACACTGATAACCAAATGCAGGCTCAGACCTTTGAAGCATGTGGGTTACCTGGTGAGAACTTCTACGCTGTACAAGAGGGCCTGCAAAGAGGTGGCAAGGGCAGCCATAGCAGCAATCTCCTCACGAGCTGCTGTCACAGTCTCTGCTTGAGAGGTCTGTCGCTTCAGTTTCTGCAAGTAACAGGGAACCAGCGCTTCCAAGACCATCAGCATCTGGAGGCTGGAAAAATAACCAATACTTGGTCTGTTTTATTTTGTTAATCCTGAAACTCACATCAGGCAGAGGCTTAACTTTCTATCTGAAGACCCCTGGATCTCTTGCTAGCCTTGTGATTTCATTACTTCTCACTAGATAAGCAGTCCTGGGCCAAAGAAACTCTTGGATCAGGAACTTCAGGGTGAACATTAGCTGAGGCATGAAACAATAACAATAAAACCAACCTTAACTTCTGGGTATCTTCTGAATATGCCACCCATTTGCAGACATTCATTTTCCCTTCCAAAGAGTCCTTTCTTCTCTGGTTCCCTCTTGGAAACTAACCTTTTTGCTTTACCAGTTTACCTCCCCTCTCGCTGTATCTTCCTGTTCTTTCCAGCTGCCTGTTCCTCCCCTCCAGTTCCCTTTCCATTGCTGCTCTGACAACAGAAACCTGCAGGACACAGTGTGATCCCCACTTGGAAATATTTGGATTTGGAGCCGGAGCCCTAGGAAAGGTATCAACAGGCCTCACAGAGAAGCCTCGTGCTTGGAATGCATTTCTATAGCCTCTGCCTCCATTTGTCAGCCTTGCTTTCGCATGCCATATGCAGCTTTTATGCCTTTTCTGAGTCTGCACAAACGAAGAAAACAGATTAGCACCTTCTGAATGATTCAGGAGCATAGGCCACCACTGTCACACACAGCTTGATGGCTTCACTGATTGAAAAGGTCAAGTCTTCATTCCCATAGCAGAAGTCTAAGGGAGTAAAGCAATATGAGAAGACTATCACACAAACATACTGAATATGAAAGGAGCTAGCACACTCCTCCCCTCTTCAATTGCTTGCTTCTCGTGTTAACAATCCCCAATAGGCTCTTGATTTTTGACAAAAAAATCCTGCCCTCCAAGAAATCAGTAAGTGGGAGACAGTTCTCCATAGGTCAAATCACTGCTGAGCATAAGGCCTACAGCTGCTACCGGAGTCCCGTTTCAAACATCACCTGTCACAAGCAAAATCTTAAGCTCATACATGACAAGGACATGTGTCAGCTTAATGACAATTTTTATGCCCCCTCTGCTTTTTCCTAGATGTTTCCACTGCACTAAAAATGATGCTGATACACCACTGATGGCAGAAGATAGTTTTACTTCTAAAAAGTCAAGCCCCTTTTATACTGGTAGCCACATGGGCGCCAGCACAAAAGTGAGTCTGGTTTGCTAGTGATTTGAGAAAAAGTTTTCAAAAGCATTTCAGTCCCATACTACAAATATTACTTTGGGGATAATTAGTGCCAGGCACCAAGAAACTGAAGCATCCAAAGAATAATATTTGTAATACAACTGTAGTCCTGTTTTCTGAACGGACTTTGGTATACAGGAGCCCAAGTCAAAGTTAAGGTCCCAAAGCATGTTAATCACTTTGAACAATGGAACTTGGAAGTCAGATGTTTTAGATAATTCTGATCTTCATATAGAAAATACCAGGCACACAACATACTCATCTACTGTCTCATCATCCACACACACTTGGGAATTTTCAGAGATGCCTTTGAATAACCCTCCACAGAAACCCCAAAGGTTTTATATAAATGTTTACTACAATCCACAAAGAGGAAAAAATATCTTCCAATTCTGTACCATTTTATATTATAACTTATGATATAATTGTGCAGCATCATAAAATCCCAGTATATAACAAAGCTTTAACTCTAAGGCTAGACAGATTTCACAGTCCATCAAAATCAGTGTTATTTAAGGGAAGTGCAAATTTGGAAAATAAATTGAAGATCCTTATAAAAATCAGAAAAAATTACTTCCCTGCAAATCACAAAGCAGCCAAATTCTTAAATGCTGCATTGCACATTGCATGGATAACTATCAAGAGACAGTGTCCTGCATATATCATACAGCTGTACATATTCTGCTTTGTGATAAATCAACAACCCCCCTAGAACTCAGCACTGTTGAATGTCTGAATGGCATCCATCATTTACTAGTCATAGTCTGCCCACGGGAGAGGATGCTTTTGTTTCCTGCCCACGTGGAGCAGAGGAGAGGATGACACTGATCTTGTCAGCATGATACAGTTTATTAGGCATCTTGATTCTTCACCCACACATGATAAAATTCAAAATGCCAGGGGCTAGTCTCAGACTAGCAGGCTCAATGCAGAAAAAGTAGCTGTGGAATAAAATAAATTAATAATTCCCCTCCTGCAGAAAATATCAAAAGGATGGTGGGTGATAAAGCCAACCTAAAAGCCTCATGAGGCATAAAAGACAGATATGACTGCATTCTGGGAGAAGAAAAGGGCCCTGAACAAATCATGCTGCATCAAATGCATGTTGAATCAATAAACAACAAAGCAGAATTACTGAATAAAGGGTGCGTTGCTGTTACCTAATGACTTGAGAGGCTTTTCGGCTTTCACCAGTTCTAAGATGTCCAAAATGTCTGGAGTATCTCCCTCTAAAGACTGCAGCAGGTCAAACAGGCACTGAGCTGACACTCCTTTGCTGGTTCCATTGTTTGTAGCATCCTGTTTCAACAACAGACATTCGCGGTTGGTTTTCTGAAGGCCTGTGTGCATTCCAGGAATCTTTATCTGGAGGTGTGGGGAACGTTTTTTCCTTTGGATAAAGGGCCCACATGGAGTTCAAGAGCTTACTGCAATGAAACAAGCCTTGCCTGACAATCAACAAATTGATGCTACAGTGCAAGCATGATCTGAAAACTGCACACAGCTTTACTTTCCAGAAACAGCAGATCTTTGCTGCCCTGTGAAGGAGAAAGATGTGTGTGCTTACAGTGTGCGTACAGTTAGATTTGGCAGTCCCACTTCAGATTAAAATTCCATTAACTTGTTTTAACTCACTAAAATGTTAAAAAGTAATTAGTAAATATTTTAAAACATGGCTCATCCAGTCTTATAGTTCACATGTACTAAAACGTGGCATTAAGCTTTTGTTCTTATTGCTAAGAAAGGATTTGCATTTAAAGAGTTACAAATCATCATGATTTGTAAAAGTTTGTCCTTTTACAACCTATTTATACACAGAAATTTAAAGTGAGACGACATTTACTAGCCCGGATACCAGTGGCCCATTATCTCAGCATCCTGCTCAATCAACTGATGAAGAGAAGCATGCAGAAATAAGTTCAGGAACTGGTTCTTCACAGCACCAAGTGCAGTAAGCACAGTGCTGCTGCTCCAGCTGTTTTCTCTTTGTGATCTCTGATGGGGGCTGGCTGCATATGCAGGCTTCCCCACACTGAGACTAGGGAATGGCTTTTACTCACAGGGAACTCCAGGAGAGGGGCCACACTTGCAAACAGCTGCAGAATAAAGGGCTTGCGATGCAGAACATAGAACTGGCGGCACGCAAACTCAATCGCTTGGCGTAACTGTGGGTTGCTTTCATAGTCAGCGTATACCTGAGCAAATGAAAAAGGACATGGAAGTGCGACTCCAGTGAAAGGGCTCTTCATCTCCTAATCCCAGACTGAATCAGCTACAGCCTTGTCATTCCTGGTATGTTTACCCAATGCTTTTTAAAGATGGAGACTTGTCTGCCCTCCTCGGCAATGCATTTCAGGGACAAACTATGCTTAGAAAAAAGGTTTGCTTGTCACTCTTGAACCTTCTTTGTTACAGCTTTAATCCCTTATTTTTTGTCCTATGTATGAGAGGTAGATTCCTCCCCTCTCCTTCCTAGAAGCACTTGTTTGAAGCCAGTTAGTGCTTTCTTCCTCAATCTTCATCTTTTTCAGTTAAACAAATCCTGGCTCTTTTAGTCCTTTCTCATATGACATGCTTTCTAGATGATCCCTGTTCCAGCCTGCAGTCTTTTCAGTTAACTGATGGGTTTTGTGCAGTGCCCACAGCTGGACAGAGCCAGCACTTCAAGTTAGGAGTGCTGCTGATTGGAGCAGCAGAATTATTCCATGTTTCTTTTACAAGATAGAAATCTGTATAGTTACCCCAGAGTGGCATTTGAGACCTTTTCTTTTTTATTTTTTATCATTCAACAGAAGGACACTGTTGATTCATGTTTAGCTTCAGATCTATAACAACTCCAATATTCTGTTCTGCAGAAGTGCTACTGAATCAGCTACTTTCCCTTCCATATTTATGTGGCTGATTATTCATAAGTAAGGACCTACGCTTGTCCAGCCTGATCAACATAATCTGGTTGGTTTTGTTGGGTTTTTTTTTCAGACTGCATCTCCAGTTTGTCAAGATAATTTGAACTAGCCTGTCCTCCAACACACTGACAGTTCCACCCACTTTTAAGATATTTTAAGGTTCTTAGAGTGGCATTTCCTTCAGGGCTGGCCGCTGAACCATGCAGCCAACGTGTTGCCAAAGATGTGGGATTTGTTTCTCAGTTATGTAAACACTATGCATTGCTAGGAACAACTTCACTGTGCTTCCTTCTTCTGTCCATTTCAATTGCCTGTCTGCGCTTCTCTGCTGGTACAAGCCTGTGGGAGGTTTGGGGTTGAGATGGGCAGGATTTTCTTGCTATTTGCTGGCAACAGGTAATGCTGAGATTTTACGGTAGTGCAAAATTCCCATTACAGCACAGAGCTCTTGAAGGTTTCTAAAAAATTACTGGAGTGTGAGACCTCTGCAGAGATGTATTCACTCCTCTGTAGCCTAGTAGGCTGAAGAGATGAGGATGTCTTTAGAACAAGCAGAAGCCTCTAGCATGCTTATGAGGACAGTCTGTCACCATGGCCTGTTACACTTGCAATATCTCATTTACTTGAGAAAAGGGAAATAATTAACTGCATATGCATTTCACCATGGAAAGTAGAAAAACCTGCAACAAAAAGAGTCCTGTGGGGTTATGTGCATGTATGCATTGGGAATTAATTTATTAATGGCTGGTTCAAGCCCAGTAGTGGTAGAAGAATTTATTTTTGATGACCACAAGCAAACCAGCTGATCTTGGGTGCCTGGAAGAAAGATGTGAGGGTCTGCAAAAAAACCCAAGCTTAGCAACACTTGGATTTTCTTTTGGAATTGCTTTTTGCCTCCCAGAAGTGGTATTTTATTAATTCAGTAGTTGGAAATAATTGGGGGGCGGGGGGGAGAAAGAATCACTAAACTAATTTCTCTCAGTATGAAAAGTGAAAATGAAGCAAGAGACCTTCACAGGACTGAATGGTTCCTGCCAAGTACTTCAAATTAACTTATTAAGTTATTTTATTTCAAAATGCCTTGTTTCTAATGAATAAACCCATGCACTGCAGACCTGGGCGCAATACATACTTATCTAACCGTGTAAGGCATGATATTAGAGTTTCCCATAACTAAAGAGTTTGTTTAGATAGCTGAATTCATCACTGGTCCTAATTATTGTGCTCTGTTAAATATACACAGGGGTGTCACAGTCATTGCTTCTTTTACAGAAACAATAGTTTTTTTCTGTGTTTGCATTATAATACTAAATCTGTATTTAGATACTGTCTTTGAGCCCTGCAGAAATAATATTTCTGTCTGTAAAAGAACTATATTGTTTTTTTTATTTTCAGTATCTGATTTTTCCCAAATGTCAGCAGGAAAGAAAGCAGACTTGTACACCTCAAAGTGAAGAGAAACTCCACCTCTAATACTTGCAATATTTGTCATCACTCACATGAAAAGACAGCGTGCAGTTTTTCATAAACACTTAGTGTTATTTTCTGTTGCTATTGAAATTGCAGATAATACAATTATCATACTTAAAGAAGTGAATATAACTTAGTTTCAATCAGCAAGTAGCAAATCTGGATATTTCAACTATTGCCCAAATTTCAGCCATCCCTGGAGGAAAAAACACTGAGGGAGACCCAAGGTCCAAAACTTTTCCACAAATTTCACATTTCTGTGTGGAAGTACATACTGAGGGAAACAGACATTCATTTATTTAATGTCAAGAAGAAAAGAAAATGTAGCCATTTACTCAAGAAGAAAAGGGAATGTAGTCTCAGGAATGCCAATTTGGGCCATCCCACCCTGATCTGTTGTTTGTCTTCTTGGGGCCTCCTGAATCTGTAACCTCAACAGGACTCAGCAGTGTAAAGTTTCCCCATTAACAGTCAGTTCTACGACAAAGTGCTTGCTCTGAAGTCTTCCCTCGTACTGTTCGTGGAAATGGCTCACCTGCAACATGCTGGGGAGGACCCACTGGTACCCGCTGAGGGAGAAGAGGTGGTTAAAGTGCACAGCTGTGTTGATGACTGTGGCAGCGTACTGCCTCAACAAGGCACTGTCCTCAGGGTGCAGGATCAGGGCACCGTTGAAGACGTTCAAGAACAGCATGATCTCGTCCCCCCAGGGGAACTCACTGGGCATGCCAAGGAACATCTCCTCCAGCAGCTTAATCCACAAGCTTTTCTGAAGAGTGTCCAGACCAAAGAGCTCTTTCCCAGCTGTGGGGGAGAAGAGGCAACAGCAATCAACTCTGTCCACCACAGCCAGCCTCACAACATTCCCAGAGTCCAAAGGCCTCTCCAAAGAACCATTCCACAACACTGACCATCATTCTGCCTTTTTAAAATTATTTCACCCATCCTGTGCTTCTGGAAGTGCCCACAGGGCTTGAGCAAACCTTGACTGAAAACAACACATGTGAAGATGAAGAATGATGAATATCACACAGCTCATTAAATCTGCTCCCCGCTGGTTGGAAATTCTCCTCTTAAAAAGCGAAAGCAGATCTGAGCTTGCATCATCTGCCCCACACAACTTGAATGGCTGTATGGATTTATGCTGAATTTTTATCCTTTAGGTGTCCCACACATGACAGGACATTGATGCAGAGTTACAATAATGCTTCTGAAAGCAAGTGCCTTTAGGGCCTGTTTCAGAACTTGCCAATGCTTACCATCCTGCAACAGTGGCCTGATTAATCCCCAGGTCAGGCTGGAAACGCTACTTGACTTTCAGAGCAAAGTTTCTAGAAAGAGGGCTGTTTCTATATCCCTGCTGCAGAATTTGCCCAGTCTTCATTGAAAGTCCATTGCTTCCTCAAAGTGGATGGCAAAGGACTGAGCAATCCTTTTTACGTGCAGTTATGCTACTGGACACAGTATTCTACCTGTAGTTTCATGCATAATTTTAATACATAATTATAACTTATTCTCATTTGGGTCCAAAGAAAGTAGCTTTGTCTGGAGACCTCTAACAGCAAAGCCCTTTCTGCTGCTGTGCTTACAAACCGACAGCTATGTATCATTTTCCCTAGGAAGAGATTTAGCAGCTTTCAGTAATGCTACAAGTCTGTATGTTTCTAAGGCAAACAAAGCCTCCATGTTTCTAAGGCAAATGAATTGCCCCACAGAAACCTTCTGGGCCCTGTACAACCACCAGAGAAAGCTATCAAAAGGCCATACCTTGGGGATCACTGAAGAGTGAGAACTCAGCATCAATGGCACTTCGGGGGAATGAAGGCAAGCGGAGGAGGTCTTCCTGGAGCATAGATACATGGGACTGCTTGTGGGCAGTAGGGATTTTCTGTGTCAGCGATATGAGGAACAACACCCGCCCCACCTCTTCTAGCTTGCGGGTGAAGACCTGAGAGAAAAAGAGACAAAGATCAGAATCAGTCTGATCAAAGTTCTTTACTAGGTATATGCACTTTTCTAGGTTAGCTTCCATGGCTTTCTCTGATGGAAGGGATGCTGCACTCATGGCCCAGAGGAACCTGTTGGCATGCACAGGGCTAGTGCTGCACCCTTTTGCTAGAATTTGTGTGATCACTCTTCTTCAGCCCAGCTCAGCAAAAACAGATCATGTTTGTAAAGGAGGTTTTAACAACACTTTCTATTTCAGGCTTGTGAAGGACCCTGAGTGGTTGTCAAGCACTTTGCAACTGTGCCATGTGGTCTTCTATAGATTAATGCAAGCTTTGCCATGTGAGCCCCAAGATGGTCAGAGGCAAACCAACTCCAAACTGAAGCTATACAGTTGCAGTTGCTCTCTGCAAGGTCTTGGACTACAGTCAACATGAAGTTGGAACAGTTATCTGCCTTCTGGGTTGAGGCTGGCTCATGTCTAGCCATAGAAAGTGTATGTATAGTTACAAAAGAAAAGTAGTCAATAAAAAAAGCAGACCAGATTCTGAGTTACTGTAAACAAGCAAAGTCCTGCTGACTTCAGGTTATCACTTCCAGTTTATACCAACTGGGAAACAGAGTTTCATTCTACCAGCCTCCTTTGAACTTCTGACTGGTAGGACTAGTCAGGCTAGCTATTTTATTTTAATGCTAAAAGTAACCATAAGGCAGAGTGACGCTCAGTAGTAGAAACAACTGTTTTTGGAAGCAGTTTCGAGACAGCTCTTAGCTACTGGGATGAAGCCAAAACTTGAAGCATGTGACAAAGCTCAGCTTCCCACGTCCTGCAGTTGCTATGACCTTGCTCTGAAGTGCACTCAGCTTAGAATTTGGTGCTCAATCAATCAACAGTAAAGAAAGTACTTTTCCATGGCTTGCTGCTCTGTGGGTAGACTCTACAGTGCTGTATTCTTTGCTGAAGCTGGATGTTGTCCAGCAACTTCTAGCATGACTACAGAGAGGCTGGTAGATGCTTGATTTAAGTTTTACCTTAGAAATATTTTGGCCTCTAAGTACTCTAAACAGAAAAATGTGGAGTGTAAAATAACACCCTGACAAAACTGGACAGGCCATTTTAATCTTTTGGGTTCATGTAGGGCATATCAAACTCATTTATTTAATATGTGGGACACATCTCCTAGAACCACAGTGAGAATAATTTCTGCCAGAGAAGCAACCAAAATGATCCCAAGTAATTTCAGATTTTTATAGACTTTCTACTGACAGATGTGGCACATGAAATATTTCCCTATTCTGTACTTACACATATGAGAGAGCATTAACTATATTCTCCATTATTTTAGCTGCTAGTCCCTCTTAAGCAGCTTTATAGCTGCTTCTTATAACGATTCCTGATGATATTTTCCTGTCCCTGCACTCACATTGCCAGGGACACAGCTACAGTAGCTGCTTTTTGGCTAGAATAATACAACTATTAATACCAATCGCATACAGTTTAACCACATCCCCCTCCTTTTTATTTCCTGCTTATTGTCATCCTTTGCAGATACAGCTAGAGCAACTTTTCCCTAAGCACTCAACCCTGTGCTACTGGGACAAATTTGCTTTTGTGGAAAACAGAGCACGTGGCTTCTACAGGTAGAGTGAGCTCAATACCATTGTCTTACTGTCTAAAGAAATGATACTTGTAGGGGTTTGCAGCACATTAAAGGCAGTGCCCTGCCACTTCAGTTAGGGTTTAGTTCCTAAGGGAGCTGCAGAACATTAGCCAGATCAGCCAGATTATCAAGTCATGAGACTGGAAGATAGGGAGGACAGCGCTCTTCTGAGGGCAGATATTCCCCTGACGAAACAATCGCTACTGCTGTGCCTCTGGGAGTAGCTATGGTAAGACTAGCATCTGACAGCAGGACAAGGAAGAGAGGCAGGTAATATTCTTTACAGTGAGAGGACAGAGAGGAAGGTAAAACAGATAATTCCTCCTCCACAGCCAGGCAGACTTGAGAAGAAAAAGTCTTAAATGGGTTCCTAAAGAGCCAGAGGTCATATTAAAGAAAGGAATAAGCAACTTTTGAAGCTGGCGCAACTGAAGCTCTTCTGACCAAGTATAGGAGAATGCAAAATGATCTGCCTAAAAGAAGCTGGCTGGAGAGAGTGGGAAGGAATCCACATTGCATTCTTTAACCCTTCTTAAAATACCATACACCTGTCCAATGGCACCAGGGCAGATTTCATGCCAATTGCTACTTCTCCAGCAAAGCTCTCTATCTGCATGCAGCATGAGTGAAGGCCTTTAAAGGAAAAAAAAAGTTTAATTACAGGGTTTGATTCTGGGCAGATGTGTTTGGCAACAGTAAGATACCTGCTTCTGAATGAGCTCTTGACCTTTTTCTGGATGCATCTGCACCAGGTTGAGCTGGGGAGAAACTGACCTCCGAAAAGGATAAATGTCACGGACGTAGGTCTGCCAGGAAAGGAAACAAGTGTATTTTAAACAAATGCAATCATAACAGCATCACTCAACAGAACTGAATAAAAGGCCCTTTAGCCCTTTCTGAAGCTTTTGGGTAGGCTTTCAGACAGCGTCAGGCATCATGGAAGAGCATAAACGGAAAAGAAATTTGCTCTTTTCTAAGAAAGCTAGACATTAATGACTTAAGAGCAAAGGACTCCACTTTTGCTTCTTCCTTATTCTGTCAAACTCCAGTCTTTCACCACACACAACTAAACACCCAAGATGTGGTGCCCACAGGACAGAATTCTGTCTGTTTATGGGCTGCTTGTTCTCCTTTAGACAACCCCAATGTTTAAAAAGGGATGAGATGGAAAGAATAAAGTCATCTGGACCTGACCTTTGCCTTACCTTGTTGTAATGAATAAGATTCCATCGCTTATCCATTAAAAAGTAATGAGAAGACTGCGTTTCAGGTATGTTAAAAAACTCCAAACACTCCTGAAGAGGAAGAAAGAAAAACATCCTGTTACTTATTAGCTGTCTTGTACAAAGACCACAACATCCAAAAGAAGAATGTCCAGCTAATAATCTATAAAGGCACAAACCTGCATGCCTCAGTCAGGCTAGTACACTCTTTTGGCATTAATTCTTAATTTCTCTTTTTAATCATAAAGTACATCAATATGTTTGTGATAATCAAGGCATGCTGATATCACAGTCCTGAACACTGATATTACTTATTTCGATGTCTTCATATTGCACATATATGTCTGGCTGTGAGAGCCACATGGGTATTGCAGCTTCCATGTCCATACTATGTATTTATCGAGCTTTAGTGATAGGTGATGTACAGAGACACTAAAGTTCAGATCCTTCAAAGGACTGAGATGTGTGATTCCCTTTAAAATTTAACATAGTTGGACAAACGGAAAGCTTTTACAAATCTGTTTCCTATGTGGCTCACTTAAGGCCATCCAGGAAATCTTTGGCAGGAGGGGAAACTGACCTCACATCACCCAGATCCCAAGATATCATCGTGGCTACTGAACCATCGTTTCCACTCTGATCTTGATCATTCTGTTTAGTCTTTAGTGTTGATAAAACCAAACATTTAAATGATTTATGTATTTGTCCAAAGGATAGTATACAGCAAACACCCAACAAACTGCAGTGTCTTTAAATGTAGTTGCGTTTGTGGGGTTCTGGCTGTCTGTGAGGTCAGGGCATTTCTATTATCTTTAATATGGGATCCTGTTTCTTGCAACTAAGCTCTCCTCATACGGAGACGGAAATGGCTGTTACAGCAAAACTTCTCCCTCCCACACTGAAACAGGACGATCAGGCAGAATGTATTGCTGGCATACAGGTATGGCAGGTAAATGTACTATTAAGCAGTTTGTCCCATTCAAAAACTCACTCCTACCTTCAGAAGAGCCTCAAACTGTGTGTCCTCATGGACTGGTAACTGAGTTGGGATGTCACACTCATTCTGTCCATGCACGACAAGGGTCTTTGTGCCTAAAGGAAAAAAAACAGTTACATTGTCCCTGGCCTCTTTAATTAACTCAATTTCAAAAGACTGCCTGTGGAGGAAAAGCGATAGTTAAAATTCATTCCTGGGCAGACAGACAATGCCGTTCCTGTCTGGAATCCATTATGTAGTGTTAGCATAGTCTCACGCTTCTATAGTTAATGAGAAATCGATCTGTTCCTAAAGGATTGAGCTGGCTTTAGCAGCAACCGTCACTCTGAGGAAGGAACAAACCTAAAATGTCAAATGTGTTTTTCAGCAAGATAGCTCTTGCCTGACTCGTGACATCCTAGGCTCACAGCATGCTCTTCTTGGGCTCTCTGAAGACTTAAATGAGAGGTTGCATGAAATCAAACTGAGTCTGAATGGTAGTCTCACAACGATCATCCTGCCAGCCTTTCACAGCCCAACTGATACAAAGCTCTGCATTGAAAAGACTCTTCTAATTCACTTTCTGTTTGCTTCTTTTAGAGCTCTTAGAGTGGCTTTCTGAATCTCAGGGAATTAGAGGTGGAATTTACTGACTGAATCCTCACCTCAAGGAAAACTGACTCAGAATATGCAGCCATTTGTAGCAGGTCCTTTTCTGATCCAGTTCTGATGGATCACCTTTTGGTAGAGGAGATCATGAACTTGGAAGTGAAGTAGATTTAAAGAATCATTTCTTATACCTGGCATTGAGGCAGTCACCAGCAGCTTCACTTCACATTGTTCCTTCTTCATAGTCTGTTTGAGATCCTTGAAGAACAGTCCTTCTACATAACCCACCACTTCCCAAAGGAAGGTAAGTGTGGCAGAAATGGCATCCATGCCCCATTCACATGGAGTGCGTACAAAATACATGATCAGTCCTACCTGCAGGTAATAAGTAAGAGGAATATCAGGTTATACACACTCTTAACTGTGCAGAGCATAGTATAAACACAGAACAACAATATTGTTCTCCTACCTTTCTTCACTCAGAGGGATAAACTCATTAAACTTGCAACTTGAAAGTTTATATATACTACAGAACAATTCGCCTGTACTATTCTTCCTTTTTCTAGAGAGGATGAGGGGTGAGGGCAAAAAGTACTGTTACAGCCCAGCCTTAAAAGCCATTGTAGATGAGGAAAAGGGAGAACCTCGGCAGTAAGAGAATTCCTATGCCTTCTGCTCTGATGTGCTGCCACATAGACAACTCACAAATAACAGAGGGCTCCTGGAGTAGCATACATCTTGTCTGTTTTTTCATCTTCTAACTGAAAGAACTGCAGCAAATGCATTTTCTATAATCTAGAAAGAAGCTACTAGATTTGCACTTTCTGAATCAAAATTAAGTAAAATAATTAAAGGTTTCTGGCACTGGGATACTTCTATTGGTCTACAAGTCATTGTCTGTGGTTCAATTCAGAAATCCATAACAGGTTGCTTAGGAGCTTAATAAAAAGTTAAAGGTTCCTTTTCCTATTCCTAGAAGGAATGATAGGCTGGTGTAAGCCTGGTGACTTGCACCCACAGCCAGAAGCAGGTGTGAGCTATAAAGGAAAAGTTAAGAGCATTTATCTCCTTGCAGATTGTGACATTAACTTCTTAGGACACATACAGGCAGAGGTGAGATTCTGGGCTGCACAGTGGACCCGCAAGCTACTCACCAAGTAGTTAAAGAGGATATGAGATGTCTGGGCAGGGAAGTCTCCAATGTTCAACAAAAGCTTCCTTAACATATACATCAGCTCATCCTGTAAGAAGAGCAAATGTTTTTTCTTTCCCTCGCAAAATGAAGAATGGATTTCTCCCTTTTGTCCTTACTGGTTTTGTTTCTTCCCATTTTTCCATACTCCCTTGTTCAGCTCTGTCTCTTGGTGCATGAAGTAGAACTACATGCTTATGACTGCTTCCACATTTCCCAAAATAAAGCCCAGGGCACAGCACTCGGCTCAATGTCTTTCTTTTTTTATCTGACAGAGGCCAATACCTCCTATTGCAATTTGTACTGACTGTAGCATTCTGATTCTGCACTCCTCTCCCTGTGATAATGCCTGTGTTGCTTATCACAACAAATGACTCCCTAGATGATCTGTGAAATCTAGGTTCAGCTCAACTCAATAGCTGTGGCTGCTGGGTAGGACATGGGGGCAGAATCTAACTTTTCCTCCTTTAGAGTCTGCCTGCTTTAAATGTAGACTAATACATTTCTTAAGGTGGGAAGGGGGTGTAGAGGGGAAGAAATCTCACTGTTAGCTAAGGACAGACAGACCGTATCATAAATTTCTTCTATGGCCCTCATCCTCTTAACCCACAGCAAATTTGAGCTGGTGTTAGGGGCATGCATATGCATAGGACAACCCATGCCAATGATACATCTGCTGAAATCTTCCAAGGAAATACACCTGTTCTCTGCGTTCTGTACTCATGGTTGTAGTAGGCTTATGAAGAGATGGTAAAACAGCAGACTATGCTCGCTCAGAGGCAGCTGAGGCTGGACAGCATATAGCTTCCTTCTCAAAGACGCTTAACAAATAGAACCGACCCTCTGAATTTAAATGGAAGCTTTGGGGACTATGGCTGAGAAGTCTCAGGAATAGTGAGGCCACTGAGACCTGATTACTCAAGGAACCAAAAAGCAGACTTTCCTGGCCTTTCCTGAGGTTTAATATTCATTTTGTAGTTCTTAGGTGGTGGCTTGGAAGGTGAGGACAGTGATATTACTGATATTGTACACTGAGCGGCAGTTGAGAAAGTGGTATGGAGAGTCTCACTGCCTTTCACCAGTCAGAACTGGTATGCCTTTCTTCCACAAAGCTTAGCCATGGCACTAGAAAATGGTCTAATAAGCCAGGGAGAGACAAGGCCACCCCTGTCTTTCAGAGAAAGCTGAACAGAGTGGCATGGGTGAGGCAATATTGCCTGTGCTAGACAGAAAGTGTTGTGCTTCACTAAGCAGTTGTTCAAAGCTTGGCTTAGAGCAAGTCAGATCCTTAGTGGTAGTAAATCAGCTATGTCCCATTTACATTGGTGGACAGAGATTGAAGCCAACTGATGATATGGCCTAAAAGACTTTGAGCTATGTTATAATAGCAAATGTTCTTCTCCAGTGATGCCCACAGAGTGATTCTGCTTGCAGCTGTGCTCCCCTGCTCTAAGCAATACATACACCCACTGGGGAGAGGAAGAGTTTACCTGTCGGTTGCTGATTGTGAGCTTCTCAAGGAAATGGCGCAAAACTGTAGAGGGGTCTTCAATTAAGCAGTTCCACAGGACTTGCTGAGCAACAGCGCTTACTGTAAAAGAGAAAGAAAACAAGGTAAAAACCGTCTCCCTTGGAAAAGCCTTGAACTGGTACACTTAAACACAAAAGTTCCTAACCTTCTACCACAATTATCATTTTTGTACTGAAACACAGAGGAGCCTCTATGAGGCACTAGGATTCGTCACCAGTGCAGTCATTGCAAGCAATAATGATAGGTCTAATATTTGAACCTTCCCTAGCTAGTGGTGATATGGCAGGAAGCACTTCACCACTGTAGTCAGAGGAATAATAAAGAAATAACTATTTGGATTCACAACTCCAGATGGACAAATCTGGCAATTAAAAAACCATAAATTCATATACTTTTTTGTTTATGCATAGAAGTTAAATTTCATGGTGATTCATTGAGTGATTTCATCTGGTATAGGTGAACAGTATTAGATAGCAGGGAATTGTGTTGATGATCAACTCCCCAAAGTGTAATTAATTGCAATCCTGTGAAGACTAACAACAACAGAGAATTATTCATTATTTTTTTTTCAGTACTCAGCCCCTGATCACAAAATGACACATACATTATTTAGGTGGCTGACTACACCCACCCAAAAGTGAATACAAAATGTAACAGAAAGTTAAATGTGCAGTCAGCCGACATGATGAGTGATGAGAAAGGAAGGAAAGGCAATAGTCCACCATCTATAAACATTTTAGAGAAACAAATACTGAAAAAAATGCATTATTACTTTACAAATACATCACAGACCACAAACAAAATGTTCAAGCTGTGCATAGGCGGCTTTCCGTTTGTCATAGGATCAAAGAAATGTTGGTGGGAATAGACCTCTGGAGGTCTCTAGTCCAAGCCCTGCTTGGAGCAGGACTGTCACCAACACCAGATTATGTCAACCATGGCTTTGACTAGCCAAGGTAGTCAAAGCCATGATAACTGCTGTGGATGGGGAATCCATGGAGACTGCACTATGCTCCTGGTTATGAAGTTCCTTCCAAATTTCTAACCTGAACCTCCCAAGTTGCAGCCTCTAAGTTAGAGTTCCTCTAACTCTTTGTTTCCTTTTCATCACACCAAACAAGCCCAGCTTCTGCAATCACTTCTCACAGAACACCTGTTTTAGGCCTCTTACCATCCTGGTATCCCCTCACTAGACCCTTTCCAGCTCCTCAATATCTTTCTTGAACTGGGGGCTTTTTTAGGGCCCCAGAAGAGCAAAAAACCCTCAAAACCAAACACAAATAATGGAGAAAAGAAGGAAAAACCCTACTAAGTCACATTTCTATTGTGAATCTACTTTCAAATAGCTTGTGAAGATTTAATAGATTATTCATATGCTTTTTAACAAACATAGATGCTCATAACAATATATAGCACATACTACTTCTAGGAAACATGAACTGTGAATACAAGGTTGTGTTACACCTCTTTTCCACTTTAATTATGGCACCTAACAAATGTAAGTCATTGTTCAAAAGTGCTGGCAGGTTCTGCCACCCTTGAGCAAGAATCACGTGAAGTTTAATCTAGGTCAGTACCAGCTACTCCATCCTCCCGGACTTCTCCATCTTCCATCAAATGGACAATGGGGAGCACTGCTGCACAGATGCAGGCTGGAAACACAGCTTGAGGTGGTTGTGGCACATGATGGTTTGGAGTATGCTCTGTAGTGTGTTCTTCATCTGGAGCAGTAAGAAGAGTAGAAGGTGAGTGTTAGTGAATAAGCCATGGTATTAGCCAGGCAGGTTAAGATAAACATTTCTGTTAGGTGCTGTACAAACAGAACAAAATGATAGGTTGTCCGATCACTGTGCAAGCATGGTAGGTTTACTGCTATCTCCAAGAACAAACTGAGCCTCCAGCCAACTTCTTGATCAAGAATTTTCATTGTAAATATATGCTTTTTCAATTTACATTTCTCTTCTTGTATGGAATGCATTTTCTTTTTGGTGAAACCCCATTTCATTACCATTTTTCAGCCAGAGTGCTCTCCATGGCACTACTCTGTAAATGAAACATGAGAAGTAAGGGAAGACATTGTGACAGCAGAGGCAAATAAAATAATGCAGGGCAGTAATTTATTATAAAGTGGCTCAAGCTTGGGAATACATTCAGCAAAAGTAAATGCCACCAGCTTTATGGATCAATAGGAAAGGCTTCCAGTGAATGAAATCCTAGGAAAGTGAAGTCAACCCACCTTCTGCACTGACTGCTGACCGCACTGACCAGACAGAGCCACGGCGGAAAGAGTAGTTCCTATGAGATGTACTGGAGGTGCAGGAAGGACTCACAGAGAGACGGCGGGAGGCCAGGTTGGCAACTTCTTCTACTGACAAAGAGAATGTGAAATGTCAATCCAGATCCAACTGACAGACTTTAGGGAACTTTCTGAAGGACAGCACTTACAACCAAATTGGAACATTGAAAGTTCAAGTCAGGTAACACTCAAAAGGTGCAATTGAAAATCTATAAAGATTGGTTAGGTAGGTAATTTACCCATGCTTTGGGAAACAGCAGAGCATTGTTCCATAAGAGTGTTCAGTGCTTTGGTGAGTCACATTGTAACTGAATCGGCTCTATACTTCCTTTCATCTACATCCTGTTAACCATCATGGTTGTTGATGCTTAGTTTTTCCTAAGAATTGGGTTTTCTGCTCACGAATTTCCCAATGTATGTTTAGATCTGAAAATCACTGTACTCACCTAATGGCACATACCTTGGAATGCCTTTAATGAAACCTTTGTGCTCTGTTAGCCTGGACCAATGAAAATCCCCATTCAAAGACTAAGCTTTTCATGACTCATGTCCTGTAACTTTGGCCATCTGAAATTTTGGTACTGAGGTTGAGCTGTCATCTAGGCTCTCCCACTAGTCACTGTAAATGTAGAAAACTCCAGGGACAATTCAGCCTATCCTAAGCTATGTGTCTTAAGACAGATAGTGCCAAAGGATGATTCCTCCCACCCTTTAATTATTAAAGGGTTAAAGTTAGGAAAGACAAATTTAATTTCTGAGCACACCAAAGCAGGGACTTTCCTAACAGTAACAATCAATGTTCCTGGACATCACACCCCTAAGCAGTGGTCTATGTTGGTGGCAGGTGCTCTCAGGTTCCTGGAATGCAGTTCCTGGCCCTGGAGCACACCTTCTTCTTCCTGCTCTGAGCTTGGTGTGCAGGTTGGCTCGTAGCAGGCCTCCTGAGTGATGGGGATGGCAGTGATGAGACTGGCTTCCCGGCCCAGGCGCTTCTTCTCTTCCTCCTGCTGCAAGTTCTTCAGGATGTGCTCCGCTCGCTGATGGGAACGTGACACAGCTCTGGCTGAAAATGACTTCTATCAGAAAGAAAAGAGAAGAAACACAGCCTGAAGCTGTTAGTTAAGATGCACGCATCCTGCATTTTCTGCCAGACACCTCAGTGACATACAGCAACTCAGTTTCTAAATACAAATCAGACTAGTGCTTGCTGAGCAGAGATTCACCAGGAGACTCCTCTTGGAGCTATGTCTACAATAAGCCTTGGCGCAACCTTCTCCCAGGAGACACCACATGAACCAATGCGGAGAAAATAGTCTGTCACACAGTTCAAGTGAACTAATCTTCTCTTGGAGAGAGAACAGCTGTGTGCTCCTGAGATCTGAGTTACTGTCTCTCACAGGGATATGATACGCAGTACAGTACCTCAGTGAACAAACAGAAAAGCCTTATGCCCATGTAGAAAATTCTATGATGTGCCCTACACAGACAGTGTACTAGATTTTTCCTAGCCAAGGAAGACAAGAAAACTCAGAGTTTAGCCCACATCTTTTGGCTTTAGCTTCCCCCATGCCACTGCAAAATAAAACCAGTGCTTACTGTCACGATGTCTCTACTTACCGACTGATCTTCATTTATAGGATCTTGCACACTCCCACTGCACTGAGGGACCCAGGGGGGATCAAACATTGGCACAGATGGCATCCCCAGGACAGGAGAAGGCAGAGTGAAGTTTATACTTGGAGGAGGGATCTAACAAAAACATGAAAGACATTTTGTTACAGTAGACCATTATTAATGTCAGTACTGATAATTAAACAGGTACCCAAGACATTAATTACCCAAGACATTAATTACCTCTGCAAATTTTTCCCAACTCCGTATCTCACTACACTGTAACACCATATATGACACAGATTTCTTTCTTTCTCTGATGTTTTTCCTGGCCATGTCCCCGTTACACTCTCCCCATTTTAAACAGGAGTTCTACACATCACCTCCCCCACTAGTGTGACTTACACAACCATTTTTTTCTCTAAACAGATTTTCAGGCTATGTCGTGGCAGAGTGTTGTTACACATCTATCCCCCAATGCAAGCTGTGTTTCATGTGTCCTATCTACCTTAAAGATCTGCTGTGCTCCCTCTTCCATCCTTGGCCAGACTTGATACCTAAACCTCCAGAGCGTGTGAAATTTGAGAATGGCATTCAGTCTTTGCACTGTTTCTGGGTGATGAAATTCGGACATCAGCATGTCAGAAACGGCATCTGGCACTTTCACAGCACACAACAGGAACATGGCAGCTGCAGGGAGAGAACATCTGATCATCTGTTTTCCTTAATAATGTGTTTATTTGGCAGAGAAAAACTCTGGCTGTACAAACCCCACCAAAAGAAACCTAATCTTGGCTCCAGAAATGAGGTCAGCAGTCTACCACACCTAGTGAAAATTGTACTGCTTCATGAAACCAAGCACGTGCGATTCCACCTTTCAGAGCCACACAGCGTTACATGTGATGCTTGTAAAAGGTTCTGGAAAACCTGCTTTTAAAATAAAATGCAGTTTTGCTCTTCTCACTAAAATCTCAGTCATGACTGGTTTAAAATAAGAAGCACCTCTTGAAGTAACAGGATTAATTCAGTTTGTCTTTCAAAGATTCCACTTCCAAGTGATTTCTGTGATGATTAATAAAGGCTGGTTTTACAGAAGCTCAGCCTTCCCCTCAGAGCAGGAGGCAGGGTCCCTGTAGATGTCTCACTGGTCTATTTTCATGGATAAAACCAAAAAGAAAGGTTCTTAGTTAAATGGGCACCATGCAATGATCACAATCTGCTTCCAAGAGAAAACGGAGTTGCGATGAATTGAGAGTCAAAGGACCAGATCACAATGGAAAACAGCACAGTAGAAGTTGAGCTGGCCCATAGCTGTTTCATTAGAGCATATTTGAGTATAAACATAGTCCAACTCCAGACAGATGGAGGCCAATTAATTTAGATGGGTATCTGAGGGGCACTGGGCAGGAAACAAAAGCAGGGGGAAGAGTGTTGCTGAGGGTCTCAGAGAGTCCATAGCTTCTTTGCCCAGTAGTTCACCACAGATCACTGAAGACAAATTTCTTTAGATTTGGTGGCTGTTGCTCCACAGTAGAAACAGGACATTTGCCATTGTGTTTGCCTCAACACTTATTCAGAAGGTGCCAGGCATGAGAGCTGTGCTGGTGGGAGACGGTCTGAACATCTGCGGAAAAACAAGGCTGCTCTTTGACTGCCTAGGTCCTGCCTTGCACTGCAAAGGCTCCCGTTCCTGCCCCAAAGTCCTGCTCCAAATCTGTAGGGATCCTGCTCTTTCACCAGCTCAGAGAACTTTCTACTTTTTGTTGTTTTCAATGTAACTATGTCAAGTCTTAGTAGGACTGATTTAAAAGTGTGAGCTCATACTGAAGTAACCAAAAAAAGAAATACAGCCTTGGAAGAGGTCAGTAGATGGTGCTGTTGTACACTAACACACGAGTTCTTTTTATCCAGCTTGTGGATAGCAACATTGTTAGTTTTCAGGTTTTGACATTGATGAATGTAATTTATGCTGGAGCTGAAATCACTCGCTACTAAAAAAGCTACTACAGGCCCTCAAATGGATTTTAATCCTCCCTTCAGGAAGGGGAGAAGGAGGAGGATGTATCTCAGGGGCTGCTTTGGAGGAGCAGCCAGCTGGCACTCCTCAGGAAGAGTGCCAAAGCTTTGTTTCCTTCCCTGTGAGCCATGGTAAGTTTTTTGTAAGAGAGAAAGAGTATCCAAAATTATTCCCCGAGAAAGGGACTTGAAGGGAGTGCAGTTTCAGGCAATTTGTTTCTCTTCTTTATTTTGTTCCTTTCTCTTCCTGTCTGCACAATTGGCCTGGGAAAGGCAAAGGAAGAGAGCACAGAGAAGACCTTTGGGCTGAAGAAGTGCACTGTGCATTGGTGGAACAGATGGAAACTGAGAGAAGCATGAAGAACGTGAGATGTGGAGTCAAACAATGGACTTCAGGGCAGAATTCATTGCCAGCTGTGGAAAATGAAGGACTGGTAAGCTAGATTGAAGTGTGATGAAAAGGGGAGCAATGTCTGAGGAGCACTTGAAAATGCTTGCGTTGTTAGCAGCATTTGATAAAAATGCCTGTAATTTAATCTTCAGTGTCAGAACACCTGTGTTGGCTTCCTTAGATGCACGAATCTGGGGAAGATGGCAATCTTTAAGCCATTTCCTTGGGTGCTGGGGGAGGAGAAAAGTAGAATTTGAAAGCTGTGGGAGATTGGCTTACAAACAACTTTGCTTTAATTTATGCTTTAGTTAAGCAATCTATGTGTTGCGTGTGAGGGATGTTCACAATTTCTAGGGTTGTGGCTCATGATTTCTGAACATCTGGCATTAGTACACACTGGCTATGAGCGTTTTGACAGGACAATAAGACTAGAAAGGACCTCCTGAGTCACATCATCTAATTCCTTTCACAGACTCTTAAATCTAAGTGCATTTGCTCTCTTTTCTGGTGGGTAGAAATCTTCTGTTTTCCAGATGAAAGAAGTCATTAAAAGTTCATACTCATCTTTATGCTACCACGGCTTAAAGAATTCTGCCTCTTTGCCTGGTCTGCTGTGTTTATGGAGAGCAACAGTATCCCCCCTCAGTCTTCACCTGAATCCATTAAATAAATGCCCTCATCATATAGGCTCTTCATTCTGCCTCTTGTCCTAACAGTCTTTCATTGTACCTATCCCATGTTAACGTCTCTCTCTTCAGTGACCAGAATTGTGCATGAATGTGCTGTGTCCTAGGTAATTGTATAATGTGCTTTACAACAGCATTAATACTTTGCATCTCTAATGAAATACTTCTTCTGACACATCCTGACTGTATGTATTGTTTCCACAGCTGAATTCTACTCAATAAGTCTTCTGGCCAACTGATATATTCTGAATTCCTCCAAACCTATACCAGTTCCATGGGAGAAGATCCAAGCTCATAATAGAACAATTCTTATTAGTTTGCAAGGATATAATGTTACACTTTGTAGTAATAAATTTCATCCCATGTCTGGAATTCCTTTTTTAAGGTGATACTCTCACAGGTATATGATGTTCAATCTTCTTCTGCCTTAAATATGCATCTCAACTATGTGTTATCAGCAAATGTCATCTGCACAATTTAATACCAAGAGGAAAAGGAAAATTTAGATAAATACCATACCATAAGACTACTTATTGATCAATGCTGCTGTCTCCATACAACATGAGAGTTTTCCTTTCAGCACAACAGAGGAGCTATGACAGTTCCACTCTCACCCCCTTTCTCAGTTTTTGTAGCAGCCCTCAACTGGTACTAACAATTTCCATGAGGCAACATACCAAATACTTCAGTAAACTCTGGACAGATTAAATCACTGCGTTTCCTCTGCTTAGAAGCACAGCTAAACAGATAAACTAATTTTGATGCTCTCTAATCATCCACCACAGCCAGGGTCTGAGAGATTGCCTTCTTGACACTTCTGACCACCTCTTTTGTACAGAGCACAAAAACACATGAAGGTCTATGAAAACCAAACAGCCCCCAAGAAACCCTTGGTGTCATTAAGACTCCTCCACTACAAAGCTGTCTTGCAAGGCCCTGTGATCTACTGTGAGTTGTGCAGCCAGGGTAGCCATACTACGTGGTTTTGTTCTCTTACCTGCTGCTCCAGCCATGTGCTCATCCACACTGAGCAGGAGCTCCCATGCTGCTGGCTGGATGTCCCCATACATCTCTTCCGTGAGGACAGGCGCTGCCTTGATTAGCAGTGACAAAGGTGCAGGGGAGAGGCTCATTACCTGCGAAAGAGAGAGCCATGCCTTACAGTTGAGCTGTGCAAACTATCCACAGTGAACAACACATTCTGTAATTTTACCCTAGTTTTGGTCTGCAGATTACCCACTGATAACCTCTAGTTTCAGCCATTTCAGATAATGCTCTGTAGAACATTGCTTCCAGCCTACACTGAAAGAGCAGTGTTTTCAAGCTAGTTCCTTGAGTCTGTTGCTAGTCACTCATGTCACCAAAACACTGATAAAGACAACAAAAGGAAAGCCAAACTCTCCCAAGGTGGTGCACAAACAGTGATACGGATTCATGAAAATCTCACAGACTGCCAAGAACAGGCCTGTGAAGAGCCTGTTGCTTCTTCAGGAACACTGAACAAGAAAGAACAAAGAAAACTATTGCTGTAAACTGACAGGTTGTATTTAAACACATTTGTGGATTTTTAATTTTTTTTTTTATTTTAATTTTTGGTATCCCCAGTTTTGATGCATGTGTTGCTATGGGAAGCCAGAGATGCAAACTGCAATTTAATGGAGCTACATGTTTAAAGGATTCTTTGATGGGGTAACCTTAGGAGGCTTAAATTTAGCATTACTCAGCTGGGGAAAACATGCAGGGCCAAACTGATTGATATTCAGGAACAACAGTTCTTCACATGCGCTTAGAAGTCCGTACACATTTTCCTTCTTGTTGCAGTCTAACCTGACATGTATGCATCAGCCTCCCTAATTAGCACATGGCCTAGTCAGTACCTGGTGCCTGATGTATTTTAACATTCCAGAGTCCTTCTTCCCTTCCAAGTTGTTATCAGTCACTCTCTTTTTTAGAGAAGGAGTTCTCAAGCATGACTTGTCTGAGCACTGAAAGAAAAAAAAAAGTGGAGTTCACATTTAGATTTCCCAAAATGTGGAAAGGGAGGAGATCATGTACAAAAGAAGTTTCCATACACTAAAAGCTGTCTAGTTCCAGAGCTGTAGCACAAAGCCATCTCCTGTGCTGGCAACAGGCTTAATATCAGTCAGATGACATACATACCTCATCAAATTTTCTTCTCTTTTTAACAATGCTTTTCCCAATAAACGCTTAAGGCAGAAGCCAGTAAACCAAATGAGGAATGTGAATGTGCTCTGTGTAATCTTCACAGGTGGCACACCCAGGTATTTCAGGAGAACAGTACTTTAAGCAGGTTAGAGGTAAAAAGCCTATAGCTTCCCTCTAAAAAATTACCCACGAAGGTATTTAGTGTGTACAACACTGATTCCTCTCAGCTACTTTTATCTTCTCTTCTTCCTCAGAAAGCATAAGTGACCGTAACACATTTCAGGACTTGAGCTCATGCCTGCCTGAGAGTTGTCCCTAGCAGATTGACAGTGACAGTGATAATGACAAGTCCTTTTTATGTTCGTTATTCACAATACCAGGGACTTTTCCCAGAATGCTAGGTTGCCACAGACTCTTCTCAAGCTAGTAGTCTGCTGATTAACACAGGTGTCCTTATTTATCAGAGAGCTCACAAGCCCCATGGAGCACATAGCTAGGTCTGCATATTGCAGCTACCTCCAGCCTTTCATTCTGCAAGCTGTGAGAGTAATAGGGAGGTTCCTCTGAAACCCAGATAAATGTGGAAATGGTGCCCATGCAGTCAGAGAATGACAACACTTGAAGAATACCAGAGCATGAGGAACCAGGATGAAAAGTCTACTGTTACATAAAATTCAAAAGTTATCAATTGTTCTCCTGCAGTGAGGTCTGTGCAAACACTGTGCATGTGTTTGTAGGAAACCTTATTGTCCCCCAACCTCTTTTTTCCTTGCTGTTGCTTAAAGGCTTTGATGGCTTGATGGATGATGAAATGTGTATCACTTTGCCTTGCAATTCATGGTTGGAGATGAAACAGCACACAGTAATGCACGGTGTTCTTTTGCTACCTTTCATGAACACTGCCAGCTGCTCATCTCAAGCCTGCCTTCTGTAGAGGAAATGACTGCCTCTCTTCCTAAATAACTGTGTGATACACTACTTTCCTGTGTCAGAGGAAATACATGGGGGTTACAGTTTCCAGGAAAGCAGAATCATTATCTGTTGTTTCATCTGCTCTGTGCTTTGTTCCATACAAACACCCTTCGATTTTCTAACTTGACAGGAAACAAACAATCTGCTGGTTGATGAAGAAACATTATGAACTTGTCTCCTGCTCCTTCATTTTCCACCTACAGGGATGACAGCCAACTGAAATCTTGATGAGAGTTTCATGAACACTTTTGTTTTCAATGTTACTGCAAAGTAGTTGAATGACTCCGCCATTACAAGTATTCAGAATAACTGTAGTCTGTCTGTTGTGGTCAGGAATATGAAAGTATTAACTAACTGTTGATATGATTCAGTTGGTACCTGCGTAGGCACTTTACTGAAAGCAGAAATGGATTTCCACTGAAGTTAAAGGCACCACTTTTATGGCTAAAAAGGTGCAATCTTGTTTGAATATCCTGCTGAATTGGTCATTAAAAGTGTGTCACTAAAGAGACTGTAACATTAAAGACAACAGCTCTGAGAGCTCAGACCTAAAAGAAAGAAATTATGCAAGATTTTACAAGAATTTCAAGAGTGACACTTATTAACAGATGAGAAGAAACATGAAAAAAGAGACTGGACTCCAGGGGCTGATAAGTGGAGGTCATAAAAGAACATTAAAATTAAAGTCAAGTTATAAGCTTTTAAACGACCTTATCAGCAACTAAGATTCTTCCCAATCAATACAGATTATGTTCCTTCCATAATGCTAAATGACTTAATAGTTTTTTTGGGTTTTTTTTTACAGCAGATCTGTGTTTAGGAAGGGCTGTGTTCATTTTGTCATGAAAGAACTGTTTGAGCACATTACGCAGTCCTTGAAGGTAATTATGATCTGCCCGACAAACCCCCAAACATTGCTTTTTCCCATCTACTCACTTCCTTTTGCTTTTTGCCTCTTGCCACACTGTTCAATGAGCTGTTTTCTCGCAGAGAGTCCACTGTGTCTCCATACAGGAGTTTGATGGCCCGGACAAGGCGAGCACAGGACCGGCTGTGATGGAGGTAGCAGTGTGGGTGACAGTAGTCAATATGGGTACATATGAAACTTTGCTGGTTGCATAATAGGATCATAACCTTGAAAAGAAAAAAGAGAATAGTTACCTATAGAAAAGGGAGTTACACAGAGAATGGCACAGGGCAGCCACTGATGGGGACAGTCAAACTAACTTTTCCACAGCGTAGCTGGGGACGCATAAAGCTCGACACAGCTTTTTTTGAAAAGGTATTGTGTGTCTGTGCAGAGCTCCATACTTGCAAGTGATTTACAATGGCTAGGCATGGCTAAAGAAATGTCAGTCTTAAAGCAGACAAAGAGACAGAGCTGCTGTAGATGTGTATGTTTGGCTGGTGGCAAGATTAAGGCTGAGGAAAACAGTATTCTCTCAGTTTGCAGAAAAGCTGTTGTACCGCCACTCTGAGATGAGGGCTTAGACTGGAAATTGTCAACTACTCAATCATCATTAAAGCTGCAAACCCACCAGGTTCAGGGGTTAGTTTCCTTCAAGGAAGGGGAAAGGAAATGTCTCAGTATACTCTCAAGTAGGAATAAACTGTGCCAGTTGTTCTGCATATGCTTCCCTCCCTGTGCCTCAGTAGGCCCATCCAGCCTAGCTTTATGTTAGCTGGCTCAGTTACTATTTCTAGTGGTGTTGCCATATGGCAGCTAGGAGCTGTAAAACCTGACTAAGAAACAGAGTAAATATTTTGGCATTTAGCTATTCTGAGCCCTGCTTTGCTGCAGCAACACTGCTATTAGTCCCTTAATTAAAGACAGCCTTGGGTAAATCTACACTTCAGTCACTGGTCTCTGGTGTAACTCAGAGGGTTTCTTCCTGGAGGAGTAGAGCTCAGTCCAGCAGCTCTTTGTACATTGGTCTTCATGTCACACACAAACCCAGCAGCTTAGCAGCACTCTGAGGAAAACACACAGGCATCCTCAAGCCATTCACACTGTAGGTCAGAACTGGCTTTTATGAATCCTTCTCTTTATCCCACAACCTAGTGCAGAAATACCCAGAACTACCAGAAAGAGGCTATCCCACCTTTTCCATCCATTTATTGTCTGTGCAGCTGCAGTCTGCTGGCTCTCTCAAGTAAGGCAGCCACATCACTCTCAACTCTCAAATATTTAGGCTTCCAAAAAGTCAGGAGCTTAATTTAAAACAAATCGGTGCTGCCTATGTGGGATTCTTGTCTTTGCCTGCCTGTTCTGGCCTCATGTTATTTTGGGGTCAATCAGGAATAACTCAAGCCACTAGTGTGGTATCAATATGCAAATGGTATAAATCTGATCAGCATTGTATAGCCTCTACCCAGCCTCTAGTCCACTGTTATAACTTGTAGTTACGCTACACTGACATAGAGTGAGGACATCACGCTCCAGGCTGCCGTAAAAGACAAGTAAAGGAAATGCTGGTGCATGCATAGAAGTAACTGGAACCAGTGATCCTTCTGAGTTGTTTTCTCATGACCATTAAGTAAAGCATTTTTTTTGTTTTGCCTGTAGTTTTAGTCACCATCCACCCACACCTTCTTTCCAATAAACAAAAAGAGAAAGTTCTCCTGTGATATTGGTACTTGCATGGCATTAACTGGAACAGGTGATTTTTCAAATCTTCCTTTCTCCTATGCAGGCTAATCACATGTAAAGTGGGACAAACATCTCAAGTTCCCTGCAGTTTATGAGTCCATGCATCCTCCCACATTGAGCAGAGGCACCGTGATTTATCCTAAGCTGCTAGCTAGGGAGATGCCTTTAGCCTCTAGCAATTCATCACCTAGTACACACTCTCACATATAACATACTCAGTTTAGTACACTGGAATTTCCAAATCTGACAGGGAAGTGGGGTAGTCCAGGGATTGAGGTACTAGCTTGGAAGATATAACATTCAAGTTCCCCCCCTGCCACCCTCTTCCAAAAAAGACTGCTTTTCAAATCAAGAACTGCTTCTGAAATTGCAGTATAGATGAATCTTGTTCTTGCCCACACCCCATAGGAATGTGGCAGTTGAGAGCAGACTGTGAAATACTTGGGGGAAAGAGGGAGATATGAACTCATTATTGACAGCTGTCTTTCCCAAAGGCAACCGAGAAGTCAAAAGGCATCTGTCCTCATACACACATGCAGGATACAATCAATCCGTGCACAGGGAGTCAATCCAACTTTTCTGCAAAGCATGTGCACACAGGCACACTGACCATACCGCACCATCTCAGAGTGTCAAGAGGCAACAGAGGTAGAGGTGTACAGTCCTTGGATATCAGTGGATTGAACAGTGTATACTTGCCCAACTGACTTTTGGCATGTCTAAATCATGGGTAAGGAGATCACCAAAATGGATGTCTTAGGCCCTGCATGACCAAACCACATTTGTACTGTTGTACTCCCCGTCCGTTGGATAGAGTCGAAACTACACAAGGCCCTGTTGGGTTAGACATTGTGATAGAATGCATCTAATGGAATCAAAGAAAATGTTCCAAAAGTTTTTTTTTTCCCCACAAGGTGCCTAATTGAGCTCATTGCCATAGAGTTAATGGAGACAAAAATATATAAATTGGCTCAAAAAGGGGTTGGAAAAACTCCATGAGGAAAAATCTTCTGGTACTTAGTAAACATAGTGGTCATAACAGAACCTCCAGCTCAAATATCTTCTAAAATGCCATTTCCCAGAAGCTGGGACCCAGCTCACACTGTAGCCCATTCTGTTACTCTTCCTGAGCTACCCACTACTAGCCATGCTGGAGATAAGATACTGAGGAAATGGATTTTTCAGCTGAGGTAGCATGGCTGCCCCTGCACACCTAGAGAGAAATAGTCCCTTTTCCCTTACAAACTAAATATATGAAATGGACAGAGGGAGCAAGGCAAAATCTTTCTGGTTTTACTCCATTTTAGAAATGGCAAACAGATGATTTTCAAAGGTCGCAGCTTACTTACGCTTGAGATCCTTGATGCTACATGGAGAAAGCACAGATTGTGATCTGGTTATTGCCAGCACAAAGGTTTTCCTACTGAAAACGCCATCCTTGAGAGTGCTGCCGGCGACTCATACTTACATGCAGCCATGACATGTTCCGATGATAGTTCTCCTCTGTGCCTGTGTTGCTCAGCACCTCGGGCTCAATGCTAGGTTCGCTCGCGCTCCAAGGGCTCCCTTCTTCAAAAGAAAAATACCCAAAAGGTGGTTGTTTTTATTGCTCCCTATGTGTTTAAAGACTAGGGGCAGCACTTGTAAGCCAGGCCAGCCTTGTGGGAACAGACCAGAGTACACAGAATATGCCACACTGGAAAGACTGCGTTTGGACACCCCTCCCCAATCCTTGTATCATGCTGGCTTGACAATTACAAGAACCATTTACACTCGGCTCACAGGCTGTCTTGTCAGTAGCAAGCACTGCTCCCTCCCCACATTTTTCTTTAATGGAAGGGGAGAAGGTAAACGAAAAATATCAGAAACAAATACTTTGCACCATTCAGATGCTGCAAATGGTTGGTTTAGTGATCTGCATTGACTGGGCTCTGTGGTTAAAAATATCAACAAAAATCCAACCAGAAGTGGCATCCACCTGGATACGCCAATGGACAAAGTCACTGCTAATTGCCCATGGAAACTGCTAATGTCATGGGGATGAAAGGGGAAAAAAATCCTGATTCTTGCACACTAGTTCTAAAGAACTCAGACAAGGGAGAGATTTCTCTGGGAACTTCACTGATCCCCGTGTTTCCTCTAACCATTTCATAACCTATGGGCCTCCTATAATACTAACATTAATGCTGTTAAGAGATGGCCGGGGATGAACTTTTTTAATCCTTTCTTTCTCCTCTTTAAGTGAACTGTGACTTGCCAAAGTCTACAAAACACGCAATCCCACTCTCCATGTTCACCTACAGAAGCATCTTTTGGGCAACATAAAAATGACCATTAAGCTTGGGACATTATTTCAGCTCCAAATGTATCCAAACCGTAGTTTTTGGTTAACACCTCTAGCAAAGGGAGCCCCTTTAGTTCAACTGTGATGGAGATTTCTCATGGCAGGATTCACATTTGGTTTCCATAAGATAAATATCTGGGGATCCATCTTTTGAAGACTAAGGCAGGCATCTGTAAACTGTAAAAATATATGTATATGCCAATATGTAGAAATATAGTATGTAGCATGTACATGTTATGTTCTACATAGAGGAATATATATTACATGTCATATGACATGCCTATGACATCATATGTTACACAGAATATGAAGTGCATGTCTGTACATATGTATATATCCTACCTGTTAATATGGACAATAAAATGTCATATATCCATTTGATCTCACGTGTTCACTATATCATATTATTTAGGGGTGTGTGTATGTGCATATACACACGTGCATGTGCTCCCCTAAAGACAGCATGCGTTTGGCTGGCAGGCACCAGCATTCCAAGAGTTCATGCTCTAACACGGAGCTCTGAATTGACAACCTGTGCATGGAGCTGACGCTGCACCCAGGATTTGAAACACGTTCCTCCCAGGCCCTTGTTCGGGCACTCCCTGAAGAGGACTCCAAGTTCTTTCCTAGCCTGTTAGGGTGGGGGTCTCTCGTCATTTCTAGCTCTGCTGCAATCCCATCAAGAGTTTAGGTCCTGCCTATTGCCCCCTCCCTTTCCACCCACTCGTCTAAGTTACCTATATCAGTGACAGTGTCCCTGCTGTGGGACAGCTGCAGCTCCTCATTCTCAGACTCTGAGTCCTGCCGTGATAACTTGGTGCTCTTTAGGCTGCCGGCCCGGCGAATGCTGGAAAGGGAACCCCCCTTCTTCACCCGGAAACTGCGGGTTCCTTTAATCTGGAGCAAGCGGGAGCCTCCTATCCTGATCTTCCTGCTGGGAACTGTATTAAAAGAATAAAAGAGGACTTTTTTCCCCTTAATTTTTCCCCATTTGAAAAAGAAAGATATCCTGGCCCTCCCCTCCCGCCCGACCCTTTGCTGCCAGCCTGTATTGCAGCATCTTTTCTTCTACCAAGGTATGTGGGGCCACAGGCTCCCTCCAAAGCCACCGCCAATGCAGCTCTGTCAATCAGGCAGTAAAGAAAGATGTTTAACAGAAATGCGTTCAGCACCTCATTTCCTGGAGACCTGGTACGTCACCTCAGGCCTTGTCTGTATTTGGAATTAGCCCTCATTCAACCACCAGCAAGTAGAGTCAGCTGCTCTAACAGAAACCCAAAACGTGGACAAGGAAAACCTACGATTCACACCAATTTGAATCAATTCCTGCCAGGAAACAGGATCTACCCAATGGATGTAAATTGCAGTTTTCTTTGTCAGCCCCTGGGGTTTACATTAGTGCAGAATCACCTCTTGCTAGGGATAGATGGCTGAATCCCAAGCATGAACAAGGCACCATGGACAAACCTATTTTCCTGTGGGCCTGGGTTCTGTAAACCTCACTGAGCTCTGCAGTAGGATCAATTTTTTTATTCATACAGCACGTGTGACTGCAGAAGGGTAGTCTGCTTCATGAGGTTACCACGCAAGACTTCTTTGAAGTAAGATTTGCATAAATCCGTATCTCTGCATGTTACTCTTCATCATTAGAATGCTTTAGAGGAAACGGGAGCACGTAGATCCTCTCCTTCAGACAAATCAGCAGCTTTCAGGCATTAACAACATCCATTGACACTCTGCATTTTTGATGAGCACAGACATGAAATGGTTCAATGTTCAAAGCACCAACCGTTTGCACTTTCATTCTCCTCTTAGTTCAAAGGCAGTACATGGCAGTATGTCAGTCCAAATGTTGCAACACTCAGTCATTTTACTGCAGATCTAATCAGGCAAGGCCATGTGTGATCGATTACCTTTTGGTGTGTTGTTGAGAATGAACAGGATACAGCTTTTTGGATACCACAGGTAAGTAAAATATTTTAATAAAATTGTATTTTGGCTTCAGGAAAAATCAAACACACCTTTACTCCTGAGAATGCCCCTAATTCCTCCAGAACCCAATTCCCACTCCAATTTCCAGTGGCTAATGTCCTGGCCGAAGACAGCTGGATAGGTTTTGAGAGCTACTCCTCAGTCCTCATGAATCAGCTGAGCAAATCACTGTTGAGTGACCAGAGAATCTCCCTCCAAGTGACCATGCTGAGTTCCTTAGCAATCACTACTGCTTGAATTCTGTTCAGATCAGCCTCAATACAGTGGCTCAGTTCCCCCGAACGCCAAACCATTTAAGCACTTGTAACTGCATTTCATGTGCAGAATCCCATTTTAGCACGCAAACAGTACATATGATCCTCTGAGAGCCTGCATCTACCTAGCTTTAGTGTCTGTATTTCAGACCTACCTGGAGCAGCTTCTATACAGTAAACTCGTAGCTTTTGGATAGCTGTTAAGCCACGCCTGAGGTGAGCAATGAGAGCAAAGTTTTTAACACTCCGGAAAAAATGAAAGGAAACAGATTAGTACTCATCAAAGAGGTTGAGATAAAGAAACCTGTCTCTGCAGGCGAGAAAAATTAAGTTACATTCACACAACAACATTTTCTTATCTAGAAAAGTGTAGATTACGAAAGATGCTTCTGCATCTGTTATGTTTGGCCCAGGTGGATCCCCAGAAGAATATGCTGTGGCCAGAGAAAAAAACATAATTATTGTAATTTTAAAATATAACATTATCTTGCATTTATTTAGCTTCCGAAGTACTGCAAATACATTTTTGCTAGAGTATATTAGGATATTAGGATTCAGCCTTCCTACCATAGTCACTTTTCCCATCTCTAAAATGTAGTAAAGAGGCAGCTTTAGTAAAGGAATACTACATGGCAGCTTAGGGAAAAGGGAGAATGGGGAAAAAAAAAAAAAACACTGAAACTGCAAGGAAAATGTAGTTTAACAGTCAAGGATGCAGAAAGTTAATACTATCTTTGCAAAAATAACTCAATTCTGCATTATGCCTGTAGCACAGTAACACAGGAAGGAAAACCTAAGTCAGCATTGTCTCTAAGAAAAATAGCATAGTTAGAGACCAGCCACCAGCATTTTCCAGCAGGACTGCGTGCTTGTAGTCATTCTCCCACTCAGGTACCATCTCAGTGAATGGGACTGCTGCCTGAGAGGCTGAAAAGTGGTTTCAAGTAGTTGTCATAACTATCCTCAAAAAAAAATCCAATCCCAAAACCAATCTTTTCCTCATCGAAATAGTTAGAGACATTTTATCCCACTGATCTTAGACTATCAGACAGACCATAAGGCTGTGTGCTTCTCTGGGCTGCCAATACGCCAAGGGTACAAAAAATGAGGTTGAGCATGAATTTATCCAGCTCACCTTTGTTAGGTGGATACCTAACTGTCTTCATAGGAGTAACTGTCTCACCTGACACAGTTTTGGAGGCAGTTTTATACCATGTAAGTCATGAAAGCAGTTGTAATATTTTCTCCAGTAATTGCATCAGGCTCACAGCTGAAGACAACACAAAATTTATCCAAAGCCCCCTGAAGTCAATAAAAGCTCCTCTGAATCATTAATACACATTACAGTTCCTAGAGGATAACCAGCCACAGACTCCATCCTTTTCAAACAATCATCAGACATTTATCCTTTTTAAACAATCATCAAAATTATCATTCAAACATCTGCACCTTTATATGGCTATTATGAGTCAGAATTTAAACAGTTCTAGAAAACTTGTTAGAGGGAGAATCATTTACAGATAACTGTCTGGCAGTTTAGCCTCTAATTGCAAATACGGACGATGACTGTATATTGTATTGCAACACTTGTACCATCAGATAGTATGTGAGTTTTGCATGAGATGGCTCAAAAATGGAAACAATCTGCTGTTCTCAGCAAACACAGTGAGCTTGGGGTTTGCTTGTACAGTATACAGTATGCTGGTAACATTAATCTGCTAGCCATCAAAAGCCACATAGGTGTGTGTTTTTCATGTGGTAGCAAAGAATTCAAGAGATCAAGTGATCAACCACTAATTCTGTGAGATGCCATGACTTCCAAGATTTTCACAGAAAGATCCCAATCTTCCCTCTTATCTGTGGTTTTCCCAAAATGAAAAATTGTAATCAGAATAAAAAACAAACGAGAACACTTTTGATCTTTATTTTTAAAGTGAATCAAATAGTGATGCTTCTCTCAGCATCCCACTGAGAGACAGTTTCAAACAAGGCACCCTCCTTTTTAGAAATCTTGCAGTGCTCTCAATCAGTTTCAGTCACAGCAGTGTTTTACAAAATTTAACATCTTTGCTTCTCACATTTGTTATATTGAACCCTGAAGGCCAGAAGCGTCTCAGAAATGATTCAAAGCCACGTGACTCCATGGCCACCTGCTTTTTAACACAGTCTATGCAAATGAAAACATAAAATCAAGCGCCACTTCACAAGCCCTGAGAATACAAAAGCCTTATTGTGCTGACAAACCTTTTTTCTCCTCAAAGCCAGCCTCAGATTTGAGGGTGTGGCTGCTGCTGTGCAGGGAATCCTTTGAATCTTCGTTTTCATCCAGAACCCCAGCAAAGCTGATCTTTCTTTCATACCTGTGCCGGTCCATCTCAGGGTCCAGACGCAGCCTGCAGCTCTCCAGATCCTGTAGCAGAATGTAGACCACACAGATGTGCAAGCAGTATCAGCCCCCATGCTTTTCACTGCAACCACAGAAGCTTCGGGAAGAACTGCTTTAGGTGGGAATTTATTTCTATCACACAGTTCTCCATCGACCCTGACACTTTCTAATCCAACTACTCTTCGGACTTGCAGCACACTGAGCCACGCTGTCAGGATGGAAGAGTTAACAGGTGTTAACACACATTTCTGGTTAACGCTGCTGAGTGAATTGGCACCCTGTCTTCAGGGTCATGAGGGGGGAAAACACATAAATGGCCCCTAATGGATAGGTGGCAATAAAAGGTGGCCCTTGCCCAAGATGCTGGGTGAGTGGTTAGGTCTCTACTCCAAAAGGCTCCCTGTGGTTGATTAGGGAATGCATTGCCACTGTACTCATCAGAGGCAGAAAAGCTGAGAGAGGGCTAGCTGACAGTGTGACAGCCATGGTAGCATGGCCCAGAGCAAGCCTTTTGTGTGCAGATCAGGCTGAAAGGACACAGTAGAAAACAGGGAGTAATAAAAAAGTTGGCTGCACTTAAATTCTGGAAAATAAACAGCATTGCACCAGAGAGAAGCTAGTTTGCACCATCATTTTCTCCTATTAACGGAAATGGCACCATTTGTGCCATCTACTGGCTACCAATTTGGGCCAAAAAAGCCAAAGTCCTAAGATTCCACAAGCTATGGATTATCATCCACTTTCTCTAACCACAGCTAGAAAAAGTGAAAGAAAGACTGTGAACTCCCACACTGGCAGACACAGATAAAATGCTGGGCTCTTTAAGAACATAGTTTGTGCCTTTTGACTGGGGGTGTCATAAGCTTTGAGATCTCCCCACCCAAAATGTAACTAGGTGAAATCTAAAATGAAAGCTCCTTGCTGTGAGTAAACGGTTGATGAATGTGAATGATAACATCACTGAAATTATCCAAAATAGTTATTCCAGATAAAATTCTGTAGGCTCAAGAGATCTCATACAGGAATTCACACACAAAACTCCTATAGAATGTACTGGGAACTACCTGGGTAGTGACAAAGTCTACTACTCTAAGAGTTGTTTTTAAAGAAAAAGGTTTTTCTCAAACAGCTAGACTGAGCTGCGCTGAAATGGCTTAACTAGCCTAGCACCAGCTGAAGGTCCCAAATCATTTACAGTCAGCTTTGCATCTCCAGGGAAAATTATCATAAATGATTGTCAGAAAAGCTAACAGTTGATTGCCATAAGGGAAAAATTTTAAATTTGCTCAATAACAAAACCTGGGATATAAAAAGGTGGGTGCCTAAAGTAATCATTTGTAGTATCTCTAGCATTGAAAACTTCCATGTAAATTGTTTAAAACGTATCTAACACAGTTCAGGATATGAAACAAAGGCTAAAGCATTTCAGGATAAAAATCTGTGATCAAATCTGTCTGAATTACAGCAGCTTCATAAATTAGCATGCATAAGCTGAGCCATGATAGCAGTACAGGTATATTCCTAGGGCATGGTCACAGTTCCCCTCCCTGGAGGGTTTAAACACATTACTCCTCCCAGCTGTTTGTCAACATGCTTACATTGGAAATTGCTGCCCCCACAAATTAACTGACAGAATGAAATACATCCTCTTAGCACATAGTTAGTCTGACTCTATCTTCAGCAACTGGCCTTTTACAATAAAGTGACCTGCTCGGTTGACATGGGGCCAGCGGTGGACGTTGTCTACCTGCACTTCTCCAAGGCTTTTGATACAGGTCCCCACAGCCTCCTCCTGGAGAAATTGATGCGTTACAGCCTAGACAAGTGGTCTGTGTGGTGGGCGAGGAATTGGCTGGCGGGCCACACCCAAAGGGTGGTGGTAAATAGCTCTTTTTCAAACTGGCAACCTGTCACAAGTGGGGTCCCCCAGAGATCGATATTGGGCCAATGTTATTCAATATCTTCGTAAGTGATCTGGATAATGGGATCAAGTGTAGCCTGATGAAGTTTGCAGATGACACCGAACTGAGTGGGGAAGTAGACACTCTGGAAGGGAGAGCCACCCTGCAGGAAGATCTGGATAGGCTGGAAGAGTGGGCTAACATGAGCCTTATGAAGTTTAACAAGGACAAGTATAAGGTCTTGCACCTGGGAAAACATAATCCAGGGGTGCAGCACACACTGGGATCCACCTGGCTAGAGAGCAGCTCTGTGGAAAGGGACCTGGGGGTCCTGGTAGACAGGAAGCTCAACATGAATGAGCAGTGTGCTGCTGCGGCCAAGAAAGTCAACAGGATGCTGGGTTGCATCCAAAAGGGCATCACCAGCAGAGATAAAGAAGACATTATCCCACTCTACTCGGCGCTTCTCAGGCCACACCTGGAATACTGTGTACAGTTCTGGTCCCCACTATACAAAAAAGATGTGGACAGGCTGGACGGGGTCCAGAGAAGGGCCACCAAGATGATCAAGGGTCTGGGAAGCCTGCCGTACGAGGATAGGCTGAGAGAGATGGGTTTGTTCAACCTTGAGAAAAGGAGGCTTAGAGGTGATCTCATCACCATGTACCAGTACTTAAAGGGGAGCTACAAAGAAGATGGAGACTCCGTTTTTACAAGGAGTCACATGGTGAGGACAAGGGGTAATGGGTACAAGTTACTCTTAGGGAGATTCCAATTGGACACAAGAGGTAAATTTTTCACAATGAGAACAGTCAACCATTCGGATAATCTCCCCAGGGAAGTGGTTGACTCCACTACACTGGACATGTTTAAGACTCAGCTGGACATGGTGCTGGGCCATCTCGTCTAGACTGTGCTCTTGCCTAGAAAGGTTGGACCAGATGATCCTTGAGGTCCCTTCCAACCTGGTATTCTATGATTCTATGATTCTATGAACTGCTAAGCTAAAATGAATGACTTTCCACCACAGCAAATGACAAGTTCCAGTTCTCTGGCTCTACTGTGGCAGCAGTAGGCTTCAAGAGAATGGATTCATCACTCCCAGCCATTTTCAAAGTGAGCTTGTATCTACTCCACCAGCTTCAGTAAAAGGATTTGATTGAAACTTCAGTCAGGACTGCCTGCCTCACTCAAACATAGGTAAGGGTGCTTCTGCCCTCCGCCTGGTAACTCTGGATGGACTGTGGGTAAGTAAACTGCTTCACCACAATTAGTTCAGTTGCAAATGCTTCAGTTCTTCAAGGCTGCTAAATCTGTTCTCATAGCTATGGAACAGGTAGGCCTGCAAACACCAGTGGAAGTGAGATTTGCTCTACTGGAATTTCAGATTTATGCGCCATAACATTATGTACCTGATTCTTTGGAAAGGAAGCATCACTCTATAAAAACAGAGACTTAATATTTTAATCTGGAGTGTTGTTGGCTCTTTCCCACCCCCCCGTACAAAGTTAAAAGAAGCACTTTATGGCCATTTTCTCTAGTAGGCTCTTGCATAACATGACCTTAAGGTTTCTTCTGCCTACGCGTCACAGAATAATTCCTCCTCCTTCTCTCCCATATACAAGTCTGAAAAGCTATTAATCAGTTGCATTTCTAACTGGCACAAAAGCACAAATTTCTGTTGACCTTCATTACCCAATATATTCTTAGCTCCAAGCCTAAATACTTTACTGAGATGAATTCTAAACCCTGGTATTATCCTGCTTTTGGATGCAGTCATTTATTACGTGGTAAAAATATCAACAAAGTGCTTAGAAAGACTGAATTTATCCCTGTTTTTTAAAATTGCCCTTCTTGAATACCTGGGGGCTGAGTCACTTCATCATAGGTCATCTACAGCCTTTGAAACCAGTTTCAGAACCTAATTACAATAATGCCCAGCCAAATCAGCCTGTCAAGCACAATTGTCATCAGCAAAATTTGATCTCCGTCTATCAATAACAAAAAACAGAATAGTAGGGCTAAATCCTTCATGTTCACTTGGAAACTTCTCATTCTTTCTTTATAATTTTTATCCTGATTTCCTAAAGAAATTAGGCTTAAAAGATGAAACTGTGTCTACCATTCAATTCTCATCTCATTCCATGTTAACCACCTCTGAAGCTGATGGTCACCTTCAACCCAATTTGACAAAAGATAACTGAGTACCTGTGTATTTTGTGAAACAACAGGCTGAAGGCAACATTAAGCTGCATTATTAAACATAAGAGAATCCACACAAGAATGAACCATTGGAAATCCGGTTTCATGGGTTCTGCTGTTCACAAATTTGTGACCTAATCAGTCATTTAGCTTACTATTCATGCCAGGATTTGCCTGTGCCTCTCTCAGTCTCATGGAGGTTTTTTTTCTTACCTTGCTTCTTTGTCTCTGTTTCTTTCCTTTCTTCCCCCAGTCCTTTCAATTATGTTATCTAACCCAAGCCAAAACTCTGCAATTTTTAAGGTCCAGCAAATTCTCTGTAAACCATCCTCCTTCCTTTCTCCTAACTGCCCTGTTCAGTTCTCTGTCAACTGGCCCTCCTAATCAGCTAGGCAGCACGCAAACTGTCACCTCCAGCAGTCCATCTCCCACACCTCTCAAGTCCCCCACACTCAGTTACTTAATCCATCGGCTGCCCTCTTCTCTATTTTGAAACTTTCTTGAACTTCCAGTACATGTCGTGCTTCCACAGTCTTATCTTCTTAATCAACCCATTTGATCTGCCCTGGCCATCTTCTGTTCACCAGACGATGGCTCCTTTCTCCCTGCATCAGAGATCCACTTGAGTTATTAGCTCACCCTACCTTGCCTCAGACAGGCACAGAGCCCAATGACTTCTGTGGGCATGGTTCCCTCCTCAGTGTGTATTGTCCACTTACCACAAGAGGCTCAGTACGTGGCCTGGGCATGTAGGGAAAGGTCTCTCGAAGGAATGTGGTTATCTCCAGGAGAAGCTGACAGGCTGCCATTTTCAGTGCAAAAGGACAACAACATTTGGTAGGATTCACAGTGCCTAGGAAAAAATATTCCTATGGTGAGCAAGGAGATGATACAAAATCTGGAACCAAGAAGTGATGGACATTTTCACATATGGTGCACAATGCAAGCTGCACTAAAAAAGAGGAAAACCCAGACTTCTATCTATGCTACTTTTCCTACACTAAAAGGAACATAGCCAAACAAATATCAATCCGTGTATTTACCAGCACATGCAATAGTACTAACACACTATAGTGTACTATAGTATATATTATAGTGTATTATGGTGAAGTATCTACTAAACTAACATGATCTTACAGCATTTTGTATACACCTCATTTAAAGTAAATACAGCTTAAGAAGTACATACCCTTCTTCCCCTTTACAGTTTTGCATTCAGCCAAATCTTCTGCAGTTCTACAAAAGAACCACTTTAAAAAATAGGAAAATTTCTCAAAATGCATGGAGTTATGACTAGCCAACAAAGAGATACTGTGCCTATTATTAATTGCTATCCTGATAACTGGAAAAGACAGCCTCCTTTGAAGTCAGGCTTCTTTATTTGTGCACAGAATCCAAGTGCTGTTTAGAGATAATCAAGGAAAAAAAAATCAAACTGCTTAATCAAATTATATATTCAAATGCTTAACCTAAAACAAAGGGGGAAAGAGAAGAGGGATTATCGAAATACTTGAAGTTTTGTCTCAACTGAGTCTAAACAATCAGCTTCAAAAGCCCTACACTTTGTAACCCATCTAATGCCATTCAAAGCTTGAAAGATTTTTCAGTGCTTGATCAATTTGAAAAATACTATTTAGGGTAATAGGGTACAGCAGAAAAAGTAAATAAAAAAATTAGTTGTGACCACAACTAACCACACCTATTTTTTAATAGTGTCTGATATTACCTTCTACATACATTTCAGAGAGATTTATGTTTTCATTTGCTTTCCCTCATGTATGATCTAACTAGTTTTTGCAAAGAAACAGTCCAAACTGAACAAGTGAGAGGATACTGCAGGGATCAGATAAAATCAGATTAATTCTGTGATGCTTGCTAATTCCCTTGTACACATTACCAGTAACAAATTATGGACTTTGTAGGGACTAAAATTACCTGAACTATCAAATACAGATGGGAATTACAGTGTAATGGGATATACAACTGCATATTTCATGCTCCTCAGTCTACTCCCTACAGCATACAGGGCAGTTTTTGAAAAATCTCTGCCTTCAGCAAGAATGCAGATCGGTTATTTTCAGACCGTGGCTTTCAGGAGAGTACTCAAGGTTTTACATGGCTTTCTAGATCATAACCTGTTCTCTCTGTTTGCTTGTCTTAGACCACCCTTTTAAAGCAGCTCCACATCCTCCCATGAGTGCCTTATCAGTGGCTGAACGGGGATAAGAAAGACTGTTCTGTCACTTGGTCATGGGAATGCAGTTGTTCTTCACCTTTACAAAAGTCATTCATGGTGCAGGAGAGGGAAAATTTTGGGTGCACTCTCCTGCTTTGGATATATCTCTTAAAGGGCCAATAAAATATCCAGAACAGCCACCCACATTCATGTAGCTGCTAGTACCGGCACACCACATAGTGGCACATGTGAAGATCTAGCTTAGGGCCAATACCTTCTCTTGAGATCATTTCCCACAAATGCCATTTCACTGCTCCCACCTAGTCCTCTCTACTCCAAAGCTGGCCTTTATGCAGTGATAAGAACAAACCCAGAACCACAGAAAAAGAAATCAGAAGATACATAAACAGTACTAGCACACTACATCCAATGGCGAACAACAGTACATGTACACAGGAACCAGTACGTTACAGCACACACGTATATACAAATGGTGTCTGGAGAGGACATAATGTTTGTTACCACCTACACCTACAACAGTATGTGTTTTGACTTAATTTATTTTGATTCACAGGGTGTGTTATAATTTGCATGCCTATATAGACTTTCAGAATCAGTGATCTGCGACACCCCCCCACTTACATACACACACACAAAAATGTGTGTGTTTTAGTCATCTTGTTGTTATACAGGTTTTTAATGATACATTTTATACCACTGTGCTATATTTCTGCCTGAGAATCAGGCAAATATACTGAAGTCAAGATTTAAAAGCCTTTGGCAGATCTGTGCCAATTCACATCAGGTGAGGAGATGACTCTTCAATGTTAAGAAACAGAAAAGCAGCTGATCTTACACAAATATTTTGGCAGAAATAACTGGAAAGAATGGGAGTCTGAACCATTTTTGGCACTCAGGTGACAGGAAGACTCAAGAAATTAGTACCCGGCTTATAATTGCAGTTGCCAGCATACAGGAATTGCAACTCACTGCCTGGTTTCACCCCCTTTTCCTTCAAAGTCTCCCAGTGCTGCTACCCATCTGTCATGTTGTACATCCAGGCACGGAAAGAACAGGGGAGGAAGTTAGGGTGAAGGTGAGGGACTGGGAAATACAGCTGGGTGGCAAGAGGATGAAAAGAGAAGAAAAATTAAGTGCTCCTAAAGCAGAGATTCTTACAAGCGGGGGTTCTTGTAGTAAAGGGAGTCTCCTTACTGTCATCTAAAAAGTCTTCTTCCTCATCCTCCTTTCTCAGGCGCCTCTTGGTCTCCTCATCATAAATGAGGCCCAGCAGGTTGGCAGGGCTCTCACTCTCAGCATGGCACAGCTCGTTGAGGCGGACACCAATTGCCTGCAGACAGGGAGAAAGAGAAAGCACAAGGAGGTGAGAATTTCAGCCCAAATCACTGCTGGTCAAGGGCTCTGCCCCATACAGGCTGTGGAGATGTTCCAGCCAGAACAGAGTGTCCTGGCTTTATTTTTATTGTTTGTGAAATGCAGTAAAGTAGAGAAAGGGACAATAGAAGATTAATTGCTAACAAAATCATAATTTATTTCACCTTCTTTTTCAACCAAAATTTGCAAACAGTGTCATATTTCAGGATGAAAAATTTTTGCAGATTTAGTTAAGTAACAACAACAAAAAAATCCCCAAACTGGCACATGATAGGCAGGAGATTAGGTCATTATTTTCTATGAGTTTCTTCCACTTTGCTTTCTGACCTTGATATATGTGTACCAGATTTTTGCTAAGGCTGAGAATATTTAAGAAATTGTTTAGGAACTTAAACTCCGTTTAAGAAACTATCCTGTGACTTAGGAACCCAGTAACAGTCCCTGTTTCCTCCACAAAACTGTTGAATGCCTGTGGGAAAGCCTGCTTCCATCTTTAAAGGAGAGACTGCCTGATGCACTTCCTAAAAATGAGCTGTCAATACGTGTGTAAAAGCTGGGAAGGTGCATGGGTAATGGTGTAGAGGGGATCCATGTAGAGAACACAGACAATTTCCACTGAATACTGTTACATTCTCCAGAAAGGCATTGATCGTTTATTTGTGGCTGTTTGCCAGCATCATTATCAGCATGTAAGCAGCCCTCATGGTGCTGTCCAAAAAGCTATAGAAGAGGGTGTGTTAGCAAGAAGAATGCTTTCCTGCTAAGACACTTCAGAGCTCTTAAGGATTTTCTTCATTTTCTTTGCTGCAGGTAGGTGAAGAGAACAGAGACAAGTATGTAAAAATTTATCCTATGATATCATCACTTCGTGAAGGAGGAAATGTGTTTAATTACTGAATTTTCATCAGCACTTGCCATTTGGCCTCCTTGGTTTTGGGATAGTTTCAGAGAAAGGTACTACAGAGAATTTCTGAATCTTCTACAAGTCAGCACTGATGGTCATGCCAGCACTAAATAATTTTCCTGTCTCAGCTGAAGGAAAGCAGAAATAGATAAACAGTCACAAACAGGTATTAGTATGGCTCTTCTTCCTTGCTACTAAGCAGTTCCTGTGAAATCCAGCAACAATGAAGAGCATAGACTCTGCTACATGAAGAGAATAAGGTGGTGGTGGTGTGGTTTACAAGCTTATGCAAATAGTTGCCAATCTCAGCCATCTCAGGGACTTCAACCACCCTGATATCTGCTGGAAAGACAACACAGCTAGGCACACACAGTCCAGGAGGTTCCTGCAGAGCACTGATGATAACTTTATGACACAGGTGGGGGAGGAGCCAACAAGGAGAGGTGTGCTGCTGGGCATTGTACTAACAAAGAAGGACTGGTAGGAGATGTAAAGGTTGAGGGCAGTTTTGTCTGCAGTGACCATGAGATGGTGGAGTTCAGGACCCTGCATGGAGGAAGCAGGGCAGTAAGAAGGATTACAACCCTGGACTTCAAGAGAGCTAACTTTGGCCTCTTCAAGGACCTACCTGGAGGAATGCCATGGGTTAGGGCTCTAGAAAGTGGGGGGTTCCAAGAGAGCTGGTTAATATGCAAGCATCACTTCCTCCAAGCTCAAAATCTGGCTAAACTCAAACATAAGAAGGAAGTTTATGGAACGTGGAAAAAGGGACAGGCTACTTGGGAGAAATATAGGAACATTGTCAGAGTATGCGGGGATGCGGTGAGGAAGGCTAAGGTCCACTTGGTATTAAATCTGGCAAGGGATGTCAAGGATGACAAGAAGGGCTTCTTCAAGTACATCAGTAGCAAAAGGAACACTAGGGAAAATGTGGGCCCACGGCTGTATGAGGTGGGTGCCCTGGTGACAGAGGATACAGAAAAGGAGGAGTTACTGAATGCCACCTTTGCTTCAGTCTTTACTGCTAAGGCTGGCCCTCAGGAATCCCAGACCCTGGAGGCAGGAGAGAAAGTCTGGAGAAAGGAAGACTTTCCCTTGGTTGAGGAGGATTGGGTTAGAGATCATTTAGGCAAACTGGACACCCACAAATCCATGGTTGCCAATGGGATACCCCCATGAGTGCTGAAGGAGCTGGCAGATGTTACTGCTAAGCCACTCCCCATCATCTTTGAAAAGTCATGGAAAACAGGAGAGGTGCCTGAGGACTGGAGGAAAGCCAGTGTCACTCCAGTCTTCAAAAAGGGCAAGAAGGAGGACCCAGGAAACTACAGGCCAGTCAGCCTCACCTCTGTCCCTGGAAAGGTGATGGAACAGCTCATTCTGGATGTCATCTCTAAGCATGTGGAGGAAAAGAAGGTTATCAGGAGTAGTCAACATGGATTCACCAAGGGGAAATCATGCTTGACCAATCTGATAGCCTTCTACGATGGCAGGACTGGCTGGGTAGATGAGGGGAGAACAGTGGCTGTTGTCTACCTTGACTTCAGCAAGGCTTTTGACACTGTCTCCCATAGCATCCTCATAGGTAAGCTCAGGGAGTGTGGGTTAGATGAGTGGACAGTGAGATGGATTGAGAACTGGCTGAATGTCAGAGCTCAGAGGGTCGTGATCAGTGGCGCAGAGTCTAGTTGGAGGCCTGTAGCTAGCAGTGTTCCCCAGGGGTCAGGGCTGGGTCCAGTCTTGTTCAACTTATTCATCAGCGACCAAGTTTGCTGATGATACAAAACCGGGAGGAGTGGGTGATACACCAGAAGGCTGTGCTGCCATTCGGCGAGACCTGGACAGGCCAGAGAGCTGGGCGGAGAGGAACCTAATGAAGTTCAACAAAGGCAAGTGTAGGGTCCTGCACCTAGGGAGGAGTAACCCCACGCACCAGTACAGGTTAAGGGTTGACCTGCTGGAAAGCAGCTCTGCGGAGAAGGACGTGGGAGTCCTGGTGGACAAGTTAACCATGAGCCAGCAATGTGCCCTTGTGGCCAAGAAGGCCAATGGTGTCCTGGGGTGCGTTAGGAAGAGTGTGGCCAGCAGGTTGAAGGAGGTTATCCTCCCCTTCTACTCTGCCCTGGTGAGGCCACCTCTGGAGTACTGTGTCCAGTTCTGGGCTCCCCAGTTGAAGAAAGACAAGGAACTACCACTGAAGAGAGGCCAGCGGAGTGCTACGAAGGTGATTAGGGGACTGGAGCATCTCTCTTGTGAGGAGAGGCTGAGAGAGCAGGGTCTGTTTACCCTGAAGAAGAGGAGACTGAGAGGGGATTTATCAACGCTTACAAATATCTTAAGGGCGGGTGTCAGGAAGACGGGGCCAGACTCTTTTCAGTGGTGCCCAGCGACAGGATAAGGGGCAATGGGCACAAACTGAAACACAGGAAGTTCCATCTGAATATGAGGAAGAACTTCTTTACTTTGAGGGTGACAGAGCACTGGAACAGGCTGCCCAGAGACACTGTAGAGTCTCCTTCTCTGGAGATATTCAAAACCCGCCTGGATGCGATCCTGTGCAACCTGTTCTAGGTGAACCTGCTTTAGCAGGGGCGTTGGACTAGATGATCTCCAGAGGTCCATTCCAACCCCAGCCATTCTGTGATTCTGTTATCTGTGAGCCTGCACGTTGCTAAATAAACTCCACATCTCTCACAATTTTTTCCCCTTTCATGTTTCAGGCATTTAAAGGAAGAAATATTCTGCTTGCCTCTCCACAAAGCAGTAATTTATCACATATTATTTATCCTGTGTTGCCCACCCTAATATTAAACTAATCATACATAATCCCACAGCATTCTAACTAATGAGCACTGAATTCCTAACACGTATTATCTGCATGAATTATCCTTGGTTTTCCTAGCAAAGAGAAAGCATGCCACACTTTAAAAGAAAATGCCTCTTAACAGAAGAAGCCAAAGGACGTGACAGACTAACCTGATCAGAATAGATTTAACATTGTATTATTTAAAAAGACAGCCTAACAAGTGATATTGCATGATTCAATAAGCTCATCACTGTTACAGGCAGTCAAATCCTACCTCACGTGGAAAGGGTTTACCACTGTTATCCACTGATGGCTGTTAGGGAGGCTGAATTAAAGGAGTTGGGTAGGGAAAAAAAGGTTTTACATTCATTCTTGGTCTCACTAAACTTTAACAGCACTGTATATCACAGTTAGCGAGCAATGACAGACAAGCAAGGATCCATAATTAGCACAAATGTCCAGCCTTATTTACTGCAAGAAAAAAATAGAACAAGGCCTCAGTGCATTCACAGACTAATACATTCTTTTCTCTTTGTCCAAGGATCTTCCTTCCAGAGCAGCAGCTCTGCTGCCACCAAGCAGCAAGGATGGTGTGCTGTAGTGTTGACAAGGATCTGGTAGCATGGAGGCAGAGATGGGCTGGAGGAGGTATCCCACCTTCTTGATACTGGAGCTGCTTAGGAGCTATGTGAGTGCACAGTCATTCCGCCCTTCAGGCTGATATTGCCTCCGGTGAAATGGGCAGGTTAACACACAGAAACGACAGTATGTTCTGCAGCAGGTGCCTGTACTACAGCAACAGAAAGCTGCTTCTGCTCACAGTTCAGCCTATCTGGTTGGAATTTGGTCATAGCCAACAAAAGCAGCCATCTGAGGAGCGTAGCTTGCAGTGTCCCAGCCCTACAGGCTTGGCTGGTGGCTGCTGCTTATACTTGCAGCCACCTTCATCTGAAACAGCTTCTGGGAGGTAAAAGCAGTGCCAGAGGACCAGTCTTGCCCAGCATTCAACATAAAGGACATAAAGAAACTGCACCTCAGCAGTGACAAACCATGAGTCTGTCTGGGGGCTGGTGATGCTGTGGGTAACTATACTGTCCTAGCCTCCAGTGAGAAAAAACAGAAATATTCACGGGTGGCAGGACACCTTGCAGGAAAAAGAGAAGAAATTTGCATGGTAAAGACTACTCTCCAAATCTTCTCCTGCCTTACAGTAAAGTAAAAGTAATGCTTTACCCTTCTGGGATGTTCTGAAGCAGCTAGCAAACACATGCTATTCCTAGCATGGAGAATGCATCCAGATATGCCTTACGTTGCCATTAAAGGGGAAGAGAATGATGCTAAGTTGCTTGCCATCACATTTCCCTGGCTCCTTTCTTGTGACGTTGCATCATATGGTGATACTTTAACATTTCTAAAAGAAAACCTTCCTGGACTTTTTTCAAGGTCAGGCTATTTCATTTTCTAAAAATGGCAGCTGATGGGGAATCTAACTGGCTTCTAATGGTTACTGACTTGCTTGCTCCCATTTTGTCAGAATCTGAAGAAAAGGAATGTCTAGAGGCACAGAGTCCACAAACAGATGGACAGTCCTGACTGTCAGCAATGCATGCAAAAATACAAGGACTATGTAATCGTATGTTTTCCACTTGGAAGGATTCCTCAAAGGGGTTAGGCTAAGGTGGTGACCTCATGGAATATAGAAGAAAATACATTCACACTATGTACTTTTTCAAGGAACTTTGGTATCTGTGCTGCTGTTAAGATAGTCACCTGTGTTTGAGACATAAGAGACTCAGGTAGCATTCCCTTAATTAGCTTCAGAAATGGAAGGAGGAGAGCTGCCAAGAGACAAAGCTTATTAGCTTGGGTGCTCAGACCCAAGCTAGGTTCTCCCCCTGGGCTGTGTTTTGTGGTGGGAATGTACTGACATGGTCAGCACTAGCTCAAGGGTCCTTACAGTGTGCCCCACTGAGAAGCGTGCATTGGTTTAACCAATGAGAATATGGGTCAGCAAGGCTTTTTTTGGCATGGCTTATGTAAGTACCCCAAGACTGCAGAATACATGGTTTTCAAATTCCCCTGAGCCTTGGATTTTATGTAATTTTTTTCTTTTATTTTTTGGATCATGATGCTCACTGTAAAAATCTCTGGTTTTGTGAAAAGAGGTGAGAAGCACAAAGCTCACTTCCCGATAGACATATGTAATAGGCACCATAGAGGTCAAAGGAACTTCTCCCACTTGAGTTTTGAGTTGTGTGAAATGACTTGCAATAAGCATCAGACCTTCAGCAGGTATACCCTGGTGGGCTTCCAAAGAAATTGCAAGCAGCACTGACAGGGCCCGACAAGGCAATTGCCTAGTTCATGTATGGTAAGAGATCACGATCAAATAAAACTTGAAGGAGCCAAGCTCAGAACAAACAGAGACCGTTCTTTAGATGATGTGTAGTAGCCCCATAGAATTCCTTGCCAAAGAATGATGAGTGCTAGCAGTTTGTACGAGTGCAAAGAGAGACAGAACAAGTACGTCAAAGAGAAATCCATTACTAAATATACAGCACTACATCTAGCTCAAGCAGCCCTGGGCTAAAAATACTCAGAAGCAAGAAAAAAGCAAGTAGTATCACACACTCTGCTCTTACTCTTCCTTAAGCATTCACATATGACAAGTGCTGGAAACAGGAGAGCGGACCAAATGGATCCTCAGAGGGAACACAGCAGGGGGAGGGGAAGGAAGGGGACACTGTTACATCCTAACAAAGTCCATTTCCATAAGGAGAAGAGTTGATCCTGGCAGGCTGTGAAGTGCGAGTTGGAAGAGAGGCTTATGAGTCCCCATTTTACTGGAACTGAAATTCTGCATAGGAACCAATTACCTTTACATTTTGATATATTTTTAAGGTAAATAGAAGAGAAACAAACACTTACATCTCCCCACTGGTAGAAGAGCTTAGCTGCATTCCACTGCAGCTTCTGGTTCCTTTTGTTGCCCACGATAGGAGAACGCCCACGGGACAAGCCTTTCTTAGTAATGTTCACATGATGGCCCTTCATCCACTCGGGCCAGTTGCCACGATTACAGCGGTGAACGAAGCGTGCACACTCAAGGAACAGGGCTGCTCTCGCCACTACAGGAGCTTCCTGAAATATTTGCAAAAAATCACCTTAAATGCAAATACATTGGAGAAACACTCTGAACATTAGAGGATTTTGTGCTTTAATCAATTGCTTCACAAGTTTGCCATGGAGTCATACAGACTGAGCAATGTCTCCATCAGTCTGAAACCAGGATCTCTGCCTTGAGTCACACCTCTTGAGCTAATAAAACCAAAGCGTATAAACACTGAACAGTTATGCTTAATCCAACCACTAGAGGGGCAGAAAGAGCCACATTATAAACATACAACCAACCTTGTTTCAGTCCCCCTCCGTAATCCTTTCTTTCAGAAACCATGTAACTGCCAAAAAGCAGAAGTGTGCATCTCACACTTTTACTGGAGGAATGAGTCAAGTTTTCTTTTCAGCTTCGCTAGTAAGGCTGCAAATACTGCAAATGCAAATGGCAGCATGGTCACATGAAGCCTAGCATTTGTGATGTTAAGTTCTGCTTGTGCATCTTGGGGGTGGAAGCATGAATGGAGGCTTGCTGAAACTAGGAAGAGTGCTATTTTGCATTTGTAACAAGCAGATCTGGAGAGTGAAATCCATTACTGGCATAAGTCAACAAAAATTCGCTGGTCTAACTTCAATGGCCTTAGCAAGCATCAGACAATTTAGTACTGAAACTTAACATCAGGCAGCTGAGTTTTGAAGTGATTGACTATTTTCCAGAGGAAAATCCTCCTGCCCCCACCTTGGAAGAGCACTTTTCTTTAACGGGAGAAATTATATTGAGTGTATCTTAGTTTGTATTAAATTGCCCAGCGGGATCCATGTTAGACCAATAAAGAATGCTTCCGAAACTCTCAAATACATTAAAAAATGGACACTGTAATTTGTTTCCTAAAGGGTAGCTTAGACTCATGAAGGAGACTTCTTCCCAGCAGTCTGCAACCCTGTGAAAATAACATCATTACAGACATGGAAAGTGACTAAAAGCAAATGGTTCTCCTCATTTCCATTTAATTTCCCCTTTCTCTTCCTGCAATTTTCATGAGCAAAAACCCCTGTGGTCAGCAGGTTGTAAAACTAAGAATACAACAATGTCTGCAATTTACAAGCTGGCTTTGAAAGGTTCCCTAACAGGGATTTCACAGAGCACAAACATGTGTATTCCACATATTTAGATGCTGACAGCTTTAATGAGATAATTTAAACAGATCAGCATCTACTTATAAGAGGAGGTTCTTCATCTGTGGTCCATAAATAACAGACGGGCCCTGAGACCATGGAAGAGTCTGTGGAAGATTATTAAATAGTGCCTCCAATAGTGCTTTAATCAAAAGCTGAAAGCAAGCAATTTTGGACCGATGCTCCAAAAGTTTGGGAATTGATTTAAGAAATTCTGTACTGCAGCAAAACTTACAGCCAGAAATTACTACCAGCAGGACTGAAAAAAGTCATGCCTTTCAGGGCACTGGCAAAAAAAAAGGATTATGTTTTGTCTACATTAAAAAGAAAGCATGTTAATTGCTTCCTGACACAACATCCTGTTGCAGCTTTTTGCTCATATTTTATTCAAATGTTGGAAGAAAATAGCAATCTTTTAGCAATTCTCTTGAACAAGAACATTAAAGCTGGCCCAGCGTTCTGAGGAGGAAGGCAGAAATCTAAAGCCAGACAGTCACTGACAACCAGAAACAAAACTAATATCTAGCACCTGGAAAAACCATTACAAATTACTTGTTGCCCACATGCAGTATGGAACACAGAATAGGTGAGGATTTTATTCTTTTATTCTCACAGAGTAAAACCTTAAGCACGGAGACATAAATGAAAAGATGAAGCCCCGGCCTTAGTCTCCTCCTGTTTTAGTTCACCACTGGTAAAGTCACAATTTCTTAGCATACAGGGATCTTGTAAAGATACACATTATAAACATTATGGAAGTACTCAACTACTATAACTAAACGAGCATATATAGGATGGGGGATGAAGAGGAGGAGTGTGTCCTGAAGCAGGAGTTCCAGACCAAAAACAACTGAAAAGACCTCCTGCATGAAGGAGGACTTTCTGAACATCACGGGGCACAAGCTCCCTGTGATTGCTTACCTGAGGCTCAGAGAAACCTGAAGCAGCAGCAAGAGAAAGATGAAGATGTGACAGAATGGACAAGGATGGATTCACACCACAGAGAAACACATCACAAATGGAGAGAAATGAATCAGGCAGGCGATGCATAGCTGAAAAGAACACAAGTTACCATGGTCACTGTCAACACTTAACACAGCAGCAATACTCTCATAAGCCTGCCTGTGCCTGTGAAACTGTTCACAAGTCCACCTTTAACATTAGACCTACTATATCGCTTTGCCTTTTGAAAATTGTTCTTGTACTGTATAAACTGACATGAATAAGAATCCACCATTTTCTTAACACAATTTCAAGTACTCCCATTGGAGCTTTTCAACAGATACCCTGATTTGTACTAAGAGCAGCAAAAGCAATGACCTGGGAGGGAGCAAATACAGAATGAATTTGGAATTTTACAGCATCACATTACTGTTCAAGTACAGCTGATTCTACAGAGTTTTATGACTGCAGAGTGTTTAGGTCCAGTTTTGTTTTCAAGGACAATGAATTTTATAAGACTAATCAACCAGTGGTAATTTTCTTGTGCCCTTTCTTATACTCTGCAAGGCACCTTGAGCAAAAATTCATTTCCAGTGGTCTCTTCAAGGAAAAAAAAAGCAAAATAGCAACAATCTACTTTTAGAGTAAATAAAGTAAATTCAAGTACTGTCAAAAGATGCTGACTGGATAGCTCTGCTTTGTCTAGCCACAAGATAAGTCTGGCATGAAAAGTAGCTTAGCAGGTACATGAAGACATGTGAGTAAATTATTAACCAATGTCTAGGAGAATTGCCTCAAAAAATGTTAGTTCAGATCTCTCTGATTATATCTAAAAATGGTCAAGTGCAATCCATGACACAGCTCTTTGTTTCTGTTCCCAGTCAACTATTCTGGGGACCTGTTTGGAGCAATCTCTGATTTCCTTCCAGGTCATATGCCCTCCTATGGACAAATATTTTCCTATGGAACCAGGGACATGGGAAAAACAGAGCCTGCCTAAAACCATTGGTGACACAGAGTCAGGATATTGGCAAGTATTCCTGCAGTTTAGGCTTCCCTTCTGCCCTCCCAATACTTGGTAGGTCCTCTCAAAAACAACCGTACCATAAAGCAGTGCCGTTATGGCATTTCAACAAGGTTAAGATGTACATGTTAGAATAGATCAGCTCACACATCTCATTGGAGAAGAGTAATGGTGATAGGTGTCACACACTGCTAAACTGGTCCAAAGAAAGCTTGTATTTTCCCCACTGAGTCATTTACACTAGTCTAATCAGGATACTTTAAGTAACATCTTTATACAATGCTACACAGTGGTTTATTGGAACCCTCTGCAGAAACTTGACCACAGACTGAAATGTCATATTACTTGCCTTTTGACTTCTGAAGTTTTGTAAAGAGGGAAAGAAAATCAATTTTATTATTGCCAAGTCTGGATTTAAGCTGGTGACATAAGGATGAAACTGCCTGCAACATATTATCAATTGTCATTGAATGTTTGCAAAGCCACAAATTGTAGTTTTATAAAATTCAGTCAAGGATGGATGCTGCTTCTGGGAAAATATGTTAACTACATAGTTTCTAAAACTAAGGCAACACTCAATTTAATATATAAATAAACCATTACTTCCATAAGGATTCAGCCTTTGTTTCATTGTTCTGATTTCTTTAAATCACTGCGGCAAACTTGTATAAACATCCAGGCTGATCAAAGATCGTGAAGTTGGTATAAGAATGGAATTTTGAAAATCTACATGAAAAAACATGCTGAAAAAGTTTATGAAAGAACTGAAACTGGAGATGTTTGCCTTTCATTTTTTAAAGGTTGCCATAGCAACTAGGCTGGATAAAATGACTTAAGAAGCTTTTAATTTGCATCAAATGTGATTCAAACTATTACTTCAAAAGCCTGAAAACAGAAGTTAAAAAAAAAACCAGAATGTTTTCTGTTGGGTGTACTCTACTAACATAAAATGTGGGAATTTTCTGTAACAGCATACATTGCCATTAAGCAATACAGCGAGATGACAAGCTGTCATCTTTTGAAACCTGCAGTGCATGTGACTTCTTAACTTCCACACATCTCCAATACTTTGCAGACAAAATGCCAGCTGAGCAGGTACTTGTAAGGAGTCTCCCAAGTCTGTAATTAGAACAAGGTTTCTTTCGCCTGTAGCTGCAGACCTTCTAGAAATTCTGATGCCAAAGCCTTCTGCATCATTCAGTGGAAAGGAAACAGAGTCAAACTCTATTTTGTAAAAGCCAGCTCTGGAAATCAGAACAGACATCTTCAAACTGTTCACTCTGACCAGTGGTTTTCAGTCAACTTCATACACGGGCACAGAGTAAGTTGGTCTGTGGCTTAAGCGTTTGGCAAATTTAAAAAATAAATAAGACATTTACAGGCAATAGATACATAATTGCCAAACCCCTGTTTTATCATCTGATTTATTAGGACACAGAGTAGCGCATCCCCGGAAGGATCTTAGTGACATACTTGACAGCAATGAGCTCCTCCCTGCCCACGCACCTTACGCTCCCTGCGTTAGTTTAGAATTCTCAGTGGGGTGGCAGCCTGACAGCCTCGAAGAATTAAGTTGTCTTTGTGCAGCACACGCGGCAGGAGTGACTATCTCCCCAATCTACCTTCTGAGCTCACTGCGACCCTGACTGGTAGGAACTGCTTCTGACTGTGAGAGCACGAGACAGGCTTCCCTATCAGCCACTGCTTCCATAGCTTCCAGGCAGAGGGCCAACAGTCTCCAACAGGAAGAGTGGGAACTAGTGAAGAAAACACCTGTCTACTGGAAGATGGATGGGAACCAGTCAAAACAGTAGAGCTAGATGTGAACAGATAGCAACAGCAACTTTGGGCCAATGTTAATGCAGACTTGCTTGAATCTGCAGCCTAAGGATGCAAGGTTAAGAAGAACATATAAAGGTATGGTGCACAGAGTGTATCATCCCTACAACTATGGAGCACACAAGGCAGCACAGCACTAGCAGAATGGGAGAGTCCATGAGCCTGACATCTCCAGCAGCGAGCAAAAAAACTGAATATAAGCACAAATGGCATGACAGTCAAAGAGGCAAGTGGTGAGGATAGGAAGACAAAAGGATAGAGAGGATGTGGATGCTCTGAGAGCAGTGGCTTTCAATCTTTTTAAGTTTGCAGACATCCAAACACTTATGGAAGGAAGTAGAAGAGCACTGTGCAGAGAAGTTACTAATAATTGGCTGGCTTTTCATAAGCTGTCTTTGTCACGCTCTTGTGCTTGTCACTTAAGCATCTCACAGAGCCCCACTGGTCCATGAACCACAGGCTGAAGGCCACTGCTTTAGAAATGGAGGGCAATGTTAAAAAAACAGCAGCTGCAAAGAAAGGAAGGAGGGAGATACAGAAGAGACACGCAGTGTCAGGAAGGAGGGACTTCTGTGGTTTGGATCTGCAAATTAGCAATATCTGGATTTAAAAGCATGCACACTGTGGCATTTGAAGTTTTTTCCACTGACTGGCTCTGGTGACTAATAGTTCAGTGTTGCCTAATGTATTTATAACTCTGTCAGAACTCCTGAGTGGAATTACTATGCCTCTCCAGGTAGTTATCCAGTCTTCAGTCCTTATTCTGTAGCTTATTATTGACACTAGGAGCAGAAGAAGAATGGCTGTGAGCAAAATTTGAAGTCTGACAATAAAAGCTCTGCGCTGACAATAATCTAGTTATGGGGAGCCATGTAAGAAAAAAAAAAAAAGGTCCATTTTGTCTGCATAGTCATGCAGTCACAGATGCTAAAACTCCACCTAATAACAGCAACACCAGTTGGCATTGCTGTGATGCTTTACCTGCTTTCTGTGCGGGCATGAACAGCATTAGTGAATGAAAACGGACCACCACGTATGCACATGCTCTCACTCAGCAGGTAAAAATACACCAATGAATGACTTACAAGATCTAGGGCTGCTGCCAAAATGGAGGCATCGGGGATAGTGCCTGGTTCACAGCAGTTCAGCAGAAACTGAAAGCGCTTCATGCCTTGTCGGATTGCTCCCAGGTTCACAACGTTCTTGGATTTTCCTCCTTCTTGGTTGGAGGTCAAGTGATCATCAAAGCTATGGCAACCTGAAGAGGTAGAGAGTACAGAGGGGATGCAGAGAGGGGTAGGGAGAAGGGAACACAGTCTCTCACCAATAAAAGAAGTGGTATAAAAACCCTGATGAGTACAGTCTTGGTCTAAATCCCTTCCTCACCTTGATGCGCTGTCTTGAAGATAACAGGGCATTTTTTACAATATTCATGACTTCTGTGAAATAGGCATACAGCAAGCCAGATTCTGGTCTTGGTCATACTGACGTCTGCCCCAAACAATTCCACCATACTCGGTGTGGAAGCCCAGGATCTACTCCAGCATAGATGAACCAGAATATGGCCCTTCCTCCCCACCTCTTTAACATCACACCTACTCTCTGTCTTTCCTGAATAATCTCTTCTCTTACTTCTCTATTGCCTCTAAGTTTACCTTAAAGTGCAGCATGCATAAACCTTATTCCTCATGCATCAATTTAGAAATATATCGTCTACTAGGACAGAAAAATCAGTAACAAATATTGCAAATGTTCTATGTGGAAATCAAGTACTGTCGTTTCTTTAGGCATACATCTTCTGCAGTTACCAGAACACCCAAATTGAGACTGGACTCAGCTCGTAGGTATCATCATCATTCCAGCCTCTCTCCCTTGAAGTATCCTCCACTCTTTGGGAAGGAAAGCTCCCTAATAAGAGTTCCTTTTGAAAATGAATCTAATACCCCCCTCCAGGGCTTCTTTCAAGCACAGTTTTAAACTCCATGTATAGAGTTCACATGATAAATCAACTAATCCCATTGCTGATTGGAATGAACACTTCTGAATGCAGAAGATCATTACGCAGTTGGTACCCAGAGTTGAGAGAGTGGTAGAAAGACACAGATGAGAAATCAGGAAAGTAGTTTCAAAGCCAAGGTGTCTGGTCAAAACAAGAATAGTCAGCTTCTGGGCTTTTTCTCTTTATCCATAATACTTTCCCTGTTTACATGTGAAAGTACAAAAGTTTACAGAATACTGAAGGATAAAGCACTGAGGAAGAGAACACCAAGTGGAGAATTCAAGATTGGCTTTAAACATGGATTTGAAAGACAAGCGGCAAAACGTCAGCTCTACAGGACTTTGTGACGTCTCCTTCCTCAGGAAAGAAGAATTGCTGAAACTCAAAGTCCCTTTGAGATCGCACTCCCCAGAATTACTTGGAAAGCACTTATGTACCACAAACAATAGTCACAACAGAAAATGACAACGTAGATCTTCAATTTTCCCCTGAAGACAGAGGTATATCAACTTTCAAGAGACTTCTTTATGACATCTGTGGCTTTTCTCTCTCCAGTGAAGCTGTACATAGTTTTCCAGTGAACAAAATGTTCCTATATGTTGGGAAATACTTAATCAAAATGGAACAAACAAACAAACAAAGTAGAAAGAACAGGTAGAACACTTACATAAATGAGCAGGCACAAATACCCTTTTCTTCCAACTCCTCCTGTTTCCTTACAGCCTGTAGCATGCTATCTGAGCTTTCTGCTATGGCTGTTGTAACACTAACTCATTTGAGGTACAAACAAATGTTTCCTATTGAGGGCCCTGTTAGGGCTGTGCCTGTATGAGATAAAGAACAGAAACTTGACTTTCTGATACAGAAAGGCATGCCTAAGGCATCTCCTTAACCCCCACTACAAAGATCTAGCAGAGGCTTTGTCCATCTGGGCTCAGTGGTACTACCTACAGTCTATCACTAGAGCCCTTTGCAGTCCTTCGCAGTCTCAGCCTTGCACTTTGTTGAAGCTTTGCAAGAGAATCCTTCAGAGACAGGTGATGACTGTCCTCCACTGTGCCCATCCTGGAGGAGCCTTGCCGTAAGCAGGGGAGCCCTCACTGGCTTAATGTTAATGTGACTCAGCCCTGCAGAAAATCTCACCCAGTGAGCAGAGACCATTTCCTAACATAGCAGGACACTGGATGCCCAAGGTCCTGCCCCCACAGTTGCTTCCTGTGAGAATGCGAGATCACCCTTTGGAGCAAGGATGTGCTGTGGTTTGCCTGTGCTGTATGCCTTGAACACCCTGGCAACTTCTATGGTCCCTCACAATGTCTTCAGTAAGTGCCCAAAGGAATGTTAAGGGTCTCATGTAAACATACTGTAACTCATTTCTGTATATATGCTGTGTTCTTAGCATAGGTAAAAATATCATTAAAATAAACATTTTGTTATGCATGAATGTGCATATATTTATGTGTGTATATATGCACACATACAAATACACACACACGTATGCTTACATACATATCCAACACAGAATTTCCAGTGGTCTAGATGATATATCACAATGAAGATTACAATTCAGAAATGATGTGACAAATTATTCTGTAATGTATTTCTCCTCTCTCTGTTTTCTTTTGAATTTGGTCTACTATGTTAAAAAACCCAAAAACACAAGAGGAAACACCACACGGAAAAAGCATCAGCAAAATAACGGCATAGCGTCATGAATGACAAGAATGGAAAGGCAGAAATAGGTTCAAAACAATGCTTTAGGGTCAGACCTTGAAGGATTTAGTAGTATGCCCATCCATCTTCAACAGTCTTTTATTCTCTTCTCCATAAGCACATAAAACATGCTGATCTTTATGGAAGATACAGAAGCACTGTAAATTTGAAGGCCCTCTGTAATGTAGCTGTTTTACTGTGTTATGAACCATCCCACCCTGAAAAGGCCTCGCATCGATTTCACTACGCACATACAAGTGCATACACACACAGGAGTGTACAACTACTCTAATATTTTTGCCGATGGTATGTGGCTTTCATTGCACACCAGAGATCCTTGTGGATAAGGTGATACAACTTCCTTAACTGTCACACTTTGCCTTATAAACTTCAAATACCCTCCCTTTGCTTCAGTTAGTGATCAGGCAACAGCCCAACCTTCCCCATCAACATCACTGGACAATTTGCCTGTTTCTCATACTAACATGCAAGGGTCTCTGTCTTTAACCCATTGCATCGCTTTTATTATGGTGTTTCTAATGCATGCATATGTTAAAACCAAGCATGTGTCATATACATCTCTTCTCTCACAGGCATGTAAAAGACATTTCAAGTTCTCTTCATTAATTACACAAATTCTGATGTTACTCCCAGAAGGCTGAAGTATGGACAGCACTTCCAAAGTTCAAAAAGCCAATACTAATGTGTCATCTGAATTTTGTATAGACATAAGATGTGCCACACATACCGAACAAGGCTTTTGATGCTCACAGGGCCAAGACTAAATCTGTGCCATTAAATCAAGACTATGGGCACTCAAGGCAGAAGCAAACTCACAGTGGCATAAAATCAGCATTAGCAAGATAAAAAAAAAATTCCTACAAGAAAATACGAAGGACATCTCACATGAGCACTGTAGAAACAGCTGTGGCAGTCTATAAAGATCCCACTGCCCCTCAGTTTTTCGTTCCCAGTAAGAGCTGGGAGAAAACATGGTGGAAGTATTTCATACCTACTTCAGCACAAAGTAATGGATGAAGAAAACAATACAATTCCTTCCGTTATAGGGGTATTCACCTTCAGCTACCAAGCTACAACAAGCTGCTGTGCTGATGCATTCTCCTTCTAAAGGAACAATACTTTTCACCCAGGAGCTAGTTGAAAACCACCACCAGTGTTTCTGCAGTGGTAGAATGATGACCAGTTTACACTGGTGAGATATGCTCATACTTTGCTAGTATCACTTGCCTGAGCAATGCCTTACACGCATTGTACTGCAGGTCTGGGAGAGATGATGGTGAAATACATAAAATGCGGTGTCAAAGTGTAATGTCAGAAAATAAAAAACATCATGCCAGAGAATGTAACATGCTGTAAAGCTACAGAAATCATGGTGAAAAAGAAAATCTACTGCTTTTTGTGTGTTTTTGGGAGTTGGATTGGGTTTTCTTGAAAAAACAGTAACAGAACTTCAAGATACAAGGTTGTCGCCCTGACAAGAAGGATGAGCTCTGAGCTGAGGACATGAGCATTTGAATGACTGCATGACATTTTAAAACAGAATATATCATGACCTTGTATTATTCATAAAGGCACTTTTCAAACATTGCTGCTTTTGAAAACGCATTGCAATTAAATAGACTTTCGTGGAAAGGAAAAGTAGTGTTGTTGTTATTATGTTGTGTGCTAAGAAAAAGGGACAGCATCCCTAATGAATGGTATGCAGACACTAGACATGCAAACACAGAAGAAAAGAGATAATTATAACAAGTTTTGTGCAGGGTTTTCCATTTCATCAGTGCTGATCTTTGCTAAAACTGTCAAATGGTCACAAATTGGAAAAAAAAACCAAAAAAACCTGATGGAACACCCATTGTTATATTACGCAATGAAAGATTTACACACCTAATTTTGAACTGAATAAGTGCTTTGAAGCAAGCATTAATTTTTCAAGTGTGTTGATCAAATTAAATTTGCTTTAAAAAGCCCAAATATTGTATTTGCATAATTTATTTGGATAGTCTTGATTTTTTAAAAAAATTGACTTTACTAGAGTTTTTTTTCTAAATCAAAAGAAAAGAAAGAAGGAAGGGAAAGAAAACCGTTACAAAGACTAAAAAGTTGGAGAAGGCTAGAATGGATACAAAAACTATGGAGAAAGCAGGAAAAAAGGGAAAGGGATAAAATACAGAAAGAAAGAGATTAAAAAAAGATAAAAGGAAAGAAAAAAGGAGACGAGAACCCTGATTTCTAACCATCTTTTTCTTCTGTGTGATGAAGCTTGGATGGGTGTCTTCGGCAGGTGCGCCATTTACCAAGACGCTTGAAGAAATTCTCCTCTTCATCTCGCCCATTGTCCAGGCCACCTCCTGGCCCCGCTCCTTCTGACAGCTTCACCGCACTGGTAAACTTCACCTGTGCAAAGACAGAAGGCCGGGTCAGGCTGTGCTGTACCACTATCTCTTGGTCTTCCTTGCTTAGAGATAAAGCATCTACAGAAGGGCTGTAACACAGTGGATCACCATAGCAACACAAGTGGGTCTACACAGATTTACGTACGCTGAAGCACTTCATCTTTTAAGCTTTCTGCTTAAAGGATTGGTCTTTCGCAAGAGGCTGTAAAGGCACAAAGAAGGAAGGAGAAGTGTGACCAACAATTAAACCTTAAGCGTGTTGACAGAGCCTGCATTTCTCTCTCAGTGAACCAAGGGAGACTGACAAGTACAGTGTACGTTTAACCTAGTCTTCACTTTGAGCCGCAAAAGTCCAGTATCAAATTCCCATGGTACTCTACTCTGAAGACTCCTGTGACTGAGGCTCATGGGCTGCAATGTCCATACTGAGTAGAATGTTTCCCTGGACAGGTAAAACCAGCCAGATCCTGTCCTTTCAAGCTCTCTGCAATCCCACCTGACACATTTACCTTGGAACTCTGCCTGATGAAAGACAGACGGTCAACAGAGCTGATATCTAGGAGATCTTCCACCCCGTCAGCCAGGCCAGAGAGGGAGGAACGCTTCAGCCAGTTCCCTGTTGCAGAATAAGCCACTCAGGACAATTCTGAAAATGCTTCCAAGCAGAATCTATTTATTAGCAATTTTAGTGTATTTCTCAAAAGTGTCCATGCCAGGGGTATGGGAAAATGGGAGGAAAGCAGAAAGCAACCTTTTTGTGTTACATGCATTAACTACCATGCAAGGCTGGGTCTTGGGACTTGTAAAGGTTATATCTTTGTCTATCAAATGCTATTTGTAATATTTCTCTTCTACAGAGAGGAACAATGCCCGTGAGATTAAGGTACTAGCCTACTACTTTGGAGACATGGATTCAATATTCTATTTTGCCACATATATCCTGTTACCTTTGGCAAATTGCTTACGTTTCCCTTTGCCTCAGTTCCCCATCTGTAAAATGGAGAGAGCAGCATTTCCCAGCTTCACTTGGGAGAATATACAATATACTTGGACAGTAAGGAACAGCGTTGCAATATTTCTTATATCTATCTGCGTTTCTCTGCACATGCAATATGTATATAGAATAGGAAGAGACATACATTTACCTATGGGGAGTTTGAGTTTCTTTCGAAGGGAGATTCGTCGGGAACGGGAGCGGGAGCGCCTTTCTGTGGTTGTCCCAGAGTGAGCAGTGGTGCACTCGGATGTGTCCTGCTCAGACTGACTACTGGTATCACTTGCTGCACTCTGTGACTTGAACATCTTTCGCCAGAAGTCCTTGCGTCCCAGAACGGCCCCTTGGATTTGCTCATCACTGGAAGAAAAGGGATGCAGAGTGTGAACTGCATTTCAGTGAAGTTTGGATGCTCAGAGGAATGAGGCCTCCCTCCTGCAGTCCCCTCTTGACCTCTCTATTCTTTGAGGTTGTTTCATTTTGAATTCCAAGCATACTCTTCTCAGTGGGACATACTCAAGTTTGACAACATGCTCAATATTGTTCGAGGCACAAAATAACCATCTTTTCTACCCTGGAGAAGCCTGTCCACTGAACAGATAATTCCAATTTGTAGTTTCTACATGTGAAAAACAGATCATCTTCTTTAGGTCAAAATGGCCCATATTGATAAGATTACACTGGTGCTTTCTATAAGCATGTGTACTAGAGAGCTTTCGGACATCACTATAGCCATTTTTGAACCTGCTGGAGTCACAGTTCTCATTAACGTATTGGAATGGGGACAGCATATTTTGCTATACTCTTGAGATCTCCCATGGCTGTGGCAGGGCTCAGAGCAGAACAGCTTTACAGCAGTAAAAGGCTTTGTGGTATCCTCGCAGTCTCAGAAACAGTGAGACTTTGCAGGCTCAGTTACTGTAGAAGAATGCATAATATAGTAATGTCTTCATACAGTGCATCTCAAAGCATTTTAACAAGACATACAGGTATTCAGAGGCACAGAGAAGTTAAATGACTTGCCTAAAGTTACTTAGGGACCAGGGGCCATTTATAAAATTTTCTAAAATTCTTGAGAGTATTGATTAAATCTACTTCAATATTAAATGGCAGAATTCTTTGGACAATAGAGACATCAACTGTGCAATCCCTAACAGCAGGTTGATTTGCTCATTGAGAAAACTGGTAGAGCACCTGTGCTGATAAGGGAAATGCAATAATCTTCAGAGACTACATGCCTGAGATAGGTCAGAAATGGGATAGCTCTTGGGAGGCAGTAAAGGATTAATGACCCTTAGCAACAACTTGGAAGTTGAAAATTAACAGTATCATCCCCAGAAGTACAAAGCAAGCATGGAGAACAGCTGTGATGACATCTCTGAGGGATTCACACTCTATTCATGGATATGGTAGTATACAATATTGACAAATCTACTGTACTGTCATTTGAAAATGTCTGGTGGTTCCCCATCAATATCAGGGTGGGTCCAGTTGGCAGCATTGAAAATAGGCATTACCTGGACATTATCAGCAGCTCCTGAACAGACATTCAATGCATTTGTTGTACCATCCAAAGAGATAAGTCCTTGCTGCCCTGCCCATTTGTACTAACCCCAGAAGGAAGCTGCTGGCAATAATGCATGAAACAATTCAATATTTACTCACTGTTCTGGAGTTTGCATTGGGCGGCTTGAGACGTAACTACGGCATTCATCAGGGGCAGCTGATGCCTGGCTTTTGTCAATGATGACGCTTCCCACCTCAGATCTATACAGACAATGTAAATCATCAGCTAAAGCAAATGGATGGCCCATCTCATGGTCATCACATAGCTACATGACATGGAAACCAGTGCTCCTGAGCAACAAAGCAGCTTTAGAGATGTACCCTCTCTTTAGCAACTTACTGCCTCTCTCTATATCATTCATGAAAAAGGCATCAGCTCTTAGAAGCGAAGCCATGGTTTTTAGGAGTTTTTCAACTTTCTTAATCCTTCTTCCCAACATTTTAATATGACAAGCCTCAAAGCACCAGAGAAAATTTATTTTTGGCAAAGAAGCATGTCAGGATTAGCTTTCTTGTGGGACTTGTTTTGCATACCAGGGTTTACCTGTCAGATAAACAACACTAAGGATATCATGTACATTAAAAGATATGTCCACACAGTGTTTTGGGACTGACACTATGCTTCTTACATCTCTTAACCTTTCCTTCTCCCAGTGTTTCCATTGCACTGTTCTCTTAGGCCTCTTGTATGAGAGGATTAACACTTTTTGCTGCAAATCTATTACTGTCTCAGTTCATTAAATTTTAAAGGAGACTGCTGCCACAGTGCAATTCTGTACATCAGGAACTGACATATACTATCAAGATAAAACACACAAGCCCTTGGACTTTCTACATTTGTGTTCAGTACATGTAGTCATACAGCCATATGCAAGTCAGTCATTTGCCTTCTCCCTCCTAGACACCCACCTTTTGCTCCCAGAAGGTTTTGGCTCTTGCTCCGTTTCCTCTAGTTTTTTTCCTGGTATTAACTTTTCAGCACTGTCTAAGAGGGCACTGAGTGCCACTCTCCGAAAGACATTCCCATGAGCCTCCTTAATAAACTGGACCAGCTGTCGGATATCGCAGTACAAGCCCTGAGCAGCAAGACATCATGAAAATGAAAGAATTCAGCCTGCGGTTTGTAAAGAAGCAATGAGAATCAATAGTTTCTAAAGTACTTCAGCAGGCCATTACTTCCTCTGTCTGTTGTCTGATATACTCTCCATGTACAGGGTTTGCGTTTTCTGGCTGGAAGCAAAAGCTGGAAACTCCATTTAGTGCACTCAGAAGAAGCAGACGATGAGGAGCATCATTGTTATGGAACATGCTCTGCAATGGCTCAAGCAGATTTAGAGGTATCAGAGGCTAAAATAGCTGCAAGATGAGGGAGCTGCAAAGATGACTTAAAGCCTGTTTTATCCCATTCATCTAGCCCATAATCTTAAAAGGCAGGAAAAAAGCTAAATGAAGGGGAGGGTGGGGAGTAGAGTGCAAAAAATTTCATGTTTTGTTTCAAAACCAGTGGGTGTCTTGGGATTTTTCTTAATTATTTTAAAGCTTTACATCATCGGAAGAGAGAGGAATGACTCACTCATTCCCCAGCCTACTCCTACACTCAAGGCTTTTTTTAGTTCTGAACATTCATATACATCTGTGATGTGACAAATCACCTCTATATCTGAGGGCAAGGGGACAGAGGGAGGGAACAGTTTTACAGGACCTGATTTTTGATCATCACCAACTTGGAAGAAGAGAGCTCATGTCATCCATTCTACTGTGGGGAGATAGCACATAGACAGCAACCAGCAGCACTTTGCTTTCCTCCAAGTATTTGGTAAATTGAATGTTTGTCTAAACCTTGGGAAGACATACAGAATTGCTGTTCAGTAAATCACATACTCTGCCACGGGTGAGCCACGCCCTTCACCAAATAACCTGTCTTTAACTTTGCTGAACGTTGATTTATACTGGCTGTGGTCTTGTTCATTAATCCCTTGCTCCAGACTATGCTACTTATCCATTTTGAAAAAAAAAAAAAAACAGAAGCTGCTTAAGCAGAGAGGAAAACACAATTCAGAGTGCACAACTTTTATCCTGGCTAAGTCCCCAGGTTCCAAGGCAGGCATGCAAGGAGGACATTTATATCATGTTTCAACTGTGACTGCATAGCTTGCTATGCTCAAGGGATTTGGCTAGACTGAATCAGTTCTTCACTGTAAAGCCTCACTGGGGACACCCAAGTGAAAAAGTAACTTTGTTAACAGGAAATCAAGTGCTTACCAGGTTTTCCGGGCTGTGCAGCTCATGTGTAGTGGAAGCACAGCGCGTGATCAACGACTTGAACATGGCACTCACAATAATACCTTCTACACTCTGGGCTGTAGACTTGTTGTCCACTGTGGTGAAGTTATTCCCAAATCCAGCCTTGTCTGTGAAATTCAAGTACAAGCAAGACGCCTTGTTAGGAACGGTTTAAAAAAGATGGCTTGAAGACACATGTAAATGCATTCAGATACGTGAGACAAGGGCAAGTCCCCACCTAATATCCTATGCTCAATTCTTCAATCCCACCCCACAAAAATAAAGCAGAAGAGAAGGGTAAATAAATGAGAAGGATGAAACCTTCCTAGAAATAGCTGTAGTATGAGAAAGGATTGAAAAGATCAGGACCACTCTGTTTTCCTTTTGTCCACATCTCTCACTTAGAGATGTAAAGAATAAGGCATAAAATTTGAACAACACCTCCAGCTTTTCTATTTACTATTCTAAAGGATAAGATATGTTTGATGAAACTGAAAAGTGACAATACCCATGAAAAGAAAGTCTTCTGAACTACAGGAATACTGTTCTTGCAAGGTGCACAAGGAGACCAAGCCCTCAGAAAGAGTCAAAAAAGAATTACACATTTATGTGAACAACATGAAACATCCCAGTTTCATTAGCTGAGAGAAAATACTTTCAAAAGCTGCATGAGCTGCCATGCTTCAAAGCATGAGCCAGTCAATAATTGATGAATACTTGGGGAAACTTCCTATGGGCATCTTCCTCACAAAAACTTGCTATATAATATTTTTCGATGCTTTCTCTGAAGTGCCTGAGATCAGAGGTAGGCTAATAGACTAGTCAGACTCCCCGAGTGCTTCAGAGCAGCTCTTCCTACTCTGTAAACAATCATTGTTAACTGTTGTTGCATGCACTGACCAAACATAAATGTTTGGTCATTCTAATAGCACCTGGAATAATTTTCCTAACTCAAAAAGGAAAGAAAAAAAAATATAGAGAGAGACACATGCACACATGCTTGTAACTGCAGGTATGTGCAGCTGTGTGTTCGTGTTCTTGTTTATTCAATCTGTTCTTGCTATTTACTGCCTCACCTGAGGCACCACAGACGGTTTTAATGCTCAGTTATACCTCCATTCAGAATAAACCCCGGATTAAACAGGCCATTCCAGCTGGTGCCTGGTCATGTCATGAAGCAGAAAACTTCCTGCCTGAGGCACAGTTGAATGAAAATATTTTCTTTGAAGAGCCATGAACAACAGGTAGGACGAATCAAAAGAGAGGCCTTCAGTTTCAGATGTACTGGGTGATGCAAGATCACTAGGTGAGATCACTGGGTGGTCAAATCAGAAGAGATCCAACTCCCCTGACTCGCACTGACTGAGGATACAATCTGTACATTCTGAGGATAGTAATTCACAATTTTTTTCTTTTTTAAAGGAAAAGAAAAAGACATGGCTTCTTTCTGATGGTACAATTTAGGAATATTCAAGTGAGAGTTTCTGATGCCAGCTATACTTACTGTCAGTGACTGGCTCCATGCAGAATCCCAGTAAAGCATGCAGGAAATCCACCACATTATTGAGAGAATCCCTGTTCACATAATCCCTCATGGTCTGCCGGAACTGCATCTTATCCAGTTTGTACAGCTTTGTGAGGCAGTTCTGAGCCTGCAACAATATCCATCAAAGTACGTGACTGAGTTTTGCTAATAGGAGCAGGGTATTTTTTGCTCTTGCTTAGCCAGTGCTCTGCTGTGCCGTCTAAAGTAACCTCGCCTAGAAGCCAGAAGGTTCGGGTCCTGCAACAGAAGACAGGTTCGCCTCTGAAGCGAACAAGAATTTCAGCACAAGGAGACAGTGCACCAGTATGGGTGCCACTGTTTGGAGGTGGTCGTGAAGTCACTGCCAGCCATATCTCAAGGCCTGTCCGCCTCTCCCCAAGCCCAAGGTAAAATCTCACTGCATATGAATTAAGTAGGAATATACCACCTCAGTCAAGGCTTATTGCCTTGGTGAAACAGGTTCTTAGCCTCAGGCATCTGATTTTCAGCCTCTGGCTCAGACCTAACCCATTTGATGCACCTGTACTCAGTGACCAATTTATATCATGCAAAACATTAGCTTTTTGTTTAATAGCTATTACTTGTCAATTTCTTATCACAAAAGTATCCATCCTACTGGGATGCCATGCAGGCTGGAGTTAGAGAATCTGAAATATCAGCTCTATGGCAAACATGAACTCTCCTGCTACCTACAGTAGGGTGCTTAACTTTCCAGTGAACTCAGACATGTGATTGTCCATGCAGTCAACACAAATGGTGCATGCAAAGCAGTTTGGCCAGACAAACACACAGAAAACGCAGCAGACTTAGACATGTAGGAAAATCTCTTCCCATAAAGACCTCAATTCAATGAGCCTGATAAGAACCTTGGCTCCAAGAGACCTATTAATTTATGCTTAATGTTATGCATAGGCCTGAATATTCTGCTGGCTCAGCTCCCATGTAACATAAAGGCCTAACTGACATTTTGATGAATATGGTAGATGTTCAACCAGTGCTCTGTGCAGAACCTTTCTACTGTTACCACTGAGACTTTCTTACGCCATCTTGTCCCACTGTGTCCAGAACTAACGTTACTGCTGCAGTCTCCTCAGTACCTGGCAGTCTAGCTAACAGAAGAATGCTGCATGATACAGAGGCAGCCAATCCATCTCTGAGCCATCTAGCTCAGATCCCAGAACCAAATTGTAACTCTGTTGGCATAGCTCAGGCTAACCAAAGCCACGGAGAAGCACCTGGCTCCCACCCACACCGTGGATGGGCACAGTGTAAATTCTCGTTGCAGTCATCAAAAATGCTCTCTGCTGCAAGCACAGGAAGTGAGGAGGAGGCATGTGCTGGAGAAAGCCTTTGAAAGGCTCACATTTGACAGGGCATTGGAATGATCTCAGGGAGTCAAAGTCTTCTGGATGAAGTCAGATGTCTGGGCTACATCCTGGGCACTTTTCACTGCTTCAACTTGGGCAGAATCAAAAATGTAAGGAATTTACAGTTACCATCCACCCTGCCCTTCAGCAGGGCACGAGTCTTCTATTTCCTTGCAGCACACTACCGTGCCTGCAAGCACAGTGCACAACAACTATCAGGAGCTGATGGAGCAGGCCAGCAGCAACCAGTCATAACCACCGTTAGGAAAGGTGAACATAACTACACCTTAGACTTCTGGATTCAGATATGCAACCCAAGATAGCTGCACCTCTTGTAAATAGTGTACTCTGTTGGGGTACTGTCAATGTGAAAAATTACTTACACCAGCTCACACAGGGGATTTGCTCCCATGTATTTGTCCCTTCCCAGCAAATCATCCATTGGGGTACTCAGAAGGACCCTGGGCACTCAGAAGGACCCTGGGCCTCAAGTGCGCTCTTAGCAAGCCCCAGGGGCTAGAAGGTAACATGATAGCTGAAAATCTCCTGAAAATCTGCTACAGCTGGGCTGCAACACGGTCTGTGAGCTGGGGCAAAGAGCAACACATTTACTGTCAATACAGAGAAAGCTACAGAGGGGGCAGACAGCAATCTCAGCAGCTGATGTCAAAAGTACAAGGAGGACGCTTTAATGAGCTTTAATTCTCTTACATTCTCCCGGAATACCTGGTGTCTCAGGCGATCTCCAGAGAGCCCTCGGTGTCCTTCCCCACAACCATAGGCACAACCGAGGGACTTCACAATTTTGATCAGCATTGTGAGTGCCAGCCTATGGGTACTGACAGATGGGCCTTCATCCTGAGAGTCACAGAGGGAAAGATGGTGTGAAACCCTGGCACAATCACTGGCATTTTGTTAGCATTTTACTTTTAACAAATTGCTGTCCATTTCTCCTCTCAGACACTCCATTACTGAGTTGTTACTCTTGAAATCTTTACTCCAATTATTCTTCAAGTTTAGGGATGAGCCCCCTCCCTTTCAGCTCCCCTCAAAAAGTCATGCTATAAATGTGAATTCCCCTACATGCTGCTATTAATACCATGCAGCATTTACTTCAAAAAATTCTGGCTGAAAAACAGAGAGCTAGCCTGCTGGAGCAGAAAAACAAGCATCTTTTAAAAATGTCTTAGGTATTATGCTACTATGAATTGCAACTTTGGAGGTCAGCAACAGTATCTCTTGGCCAATTCTTATAGCAATAATGAAAAATTTATGATTTCTGGCCCCAAAGAAAACAAACTGTGCTCACACACCGGGTTCTGTTTTCCCTTATAAGTTATGAATAATAAACCTGAAAAAAATCATTGTGATTGAGGGTTTCAGGCACTTTGACAAGATATTGAAAATGTCCATGCAAAGCTCACAAACTCTGCTTTTGGCAGCCGCTTTGCTGGAGTAGTTACAGTGCTTGAATTCCCAAACATGTTTCTTCAGTGGAACCCCAAGTGAGCACCTGAGCAAAACAAATTAATTTGTGATTGTCGTGCAAAAAAAAAAGGAGGGAAAACAGAAGGGCAGTTGCATACACATGCATACTCAATCTTAACAGATCTTACAGTACATTCAGGAATTGTATAAAGGGAAGCAAGACAAACCTTTTCTTGTTTTTTGTCATTCTTCTCATATGGCCCTCCTCCTCCACCACCTCCATCACTTCCACCTCCACCTCCTCCACCACTTCCACCACCTCCTTCTTCTCCTCCATCTCCAGCTCCACTGACTGGGGGAGGCCCAAATCCACAAGCTGAACCACCAGAAGCAGCCCCTTTGAGCTGGAAGGATCCTTCGCTTGGTCTCTTTTCAGGGGCCTCATTTTCTTTGTTGTCACTCTTCCTCCGAACCTTCTCTACACAGGGCACCACACCAAGCTGAAGTAAGCACTCCACAATGTTCAGTGCCACATCGCAAATCCGGGAACTGATGTCATGGTTCAGGACCAAGTAAACAGCCTTCAGGACAACCTGGGAGATTCAAACATCATATTTAAAGTCAGACTTATTTTCTCTCCTAGTACTATTTAGTGCCTGGAAATTCTAGTCACAGACCAGAGACTCATTATAGCAGGCACAGTAGAAACTCAGAATGAAGTACACACAACCCTCAACCCCAAGAGCCTACAATCTAGGTGTAAGACAAGAAACCACAGGCTGGGCACAGTCAGGCAGAAAAGGAAACCATGAGATGACATCTGTGAGCCTGAGAACACTGCTTCAGTGCACCAGGAGCTGTCAAGTCATTAAGGGGAATGCAGAAAAGGTGTTTTAAGGTGCCATTAGAAGAAAGGTGCTATTCAGTTTTATACTATTTTACAGGGAACTTGGTGCATGCCCCAGGAACACAGCCATTAAATAATATCACTTAAGATTTGATGTGTGCATTCCACATGCACATGCGCTCCTTGCAAGGAGTAACAGGAGTTGCAGTATCTCAGAGGAGACTTTTATGATATGCACAAATGTATCTGACTGACCTTTATGTACTGCTGAGAGAAGTCATATAAAGAGGTGGAGGAAAAGCCCATCAAAACCCTGATCTCAATGGTACAGCTATATTGACAGAAGAGGGACCTGGCTTTCCTCTTTCCTTGCCAATTACCGAGAGATCCAGCATGCCGTTCTTGTGGACAAAGTTGTTGGTTCCATCAATGTGATCCGTATCCTCCAAGCAACTGTAATTGATGCAGGAGTCTGTCAGGCTCCGTGGGAGGTTGGCACATGCAAGCGGCTCATGGGGCATCTCAGGGATAGGCACCTGGTTGCAAAGCTTCCTCATGTGCTCATTGAAGAAATCAGCGTAGCCCACATTGAATGAGGCCAGGGTAGTGTTGAAGGTGGCCACAGTGATGGTGGAGATCTGGGACCGCACTGCAGGGAGGAAAATGGCTACCTGTAAATTTCCATCTCTAGAGTTACGAAATGGCGAATTGAGGCTGTCCTTGTTTACAAGAAGGGAGCAGCTCTTAATGCAGCTTGTAATGCTGAAAGACAAGACAGGTTCCTAATTCCTATCATGGGTACAGGGATGAAAGCATAGATTCATTTCTTCCTTTAAGCCTGTGTAAATTAGAACAACCCCAAGCTTGCTCTAGCAGTACAGTTCCATGGCAGCTTAAGTTCATCTTAGTCAACTGGTCAGTTAAGTAGATCAGGGAGCTCAGCCAGTCTAAATCTAATCCAAAAGGGGGATTAGATTTTGGCTAGCTTTGCTCCCTGTATTGGTCCAGTGCCTGGTCTTAAAGGCAGCACTGTCCCTGCAAGGGAAAGAGGAAGGACTCTGCAGCTGGATTCAGGAGTGAAGGTAGGGTCACAGCAGCACCAATTTGGAACAGCTTTCTAAGTCACACCAGTTTGAAATATTTCCATCACACCTGTTGAAAAAAAAAGGAGCAGTGTGTTCCTAGCAGTACTTGTGACAGTCTAAACCATCTCCAAAATGCAAAGCTGACTGATGAGAAAGGCAATGATGTGGTGTCTAAGTTCACAGTGCTCAGAGAAGGGCCCTCATGACATAGGCAAGCTTAACTTTAAATTGGTTAGCTCAGGTAGTGACAGCATTTTGGCTACACAGGCCAATTTTTATCAAGGATTCACCACGGTTTTACAACTCATGCTGAGCTCCAGGCCACAATGTTAGTAATTTCCCACACTTAGTGCTTTGTAAGTAGGTTTATACACCCCGTAGTGTAGAAAGACCCTATGTGTCTCACCGTGTTGACTGGACCACCTTCTGCCAGGCAGTATAGTAAAAGGGCTATGGAATAACAAAGAACCTCTACCTAAGGCTATTTAATGTGTTCTAATGAATAAAATAACATACATCTAATAAGAATCTTCAAGCACTGACTCAGCGATGGACTGGTTATATTATGCAAATAACAACTTGCCAGAGCGGTGACTACTTTTCCTCATAGCCTGTGCAACCCTGCCAGCACTGAACTACCACTATTTATTATGCAAAATGTTCTAAGGTCTATGGCAGTACCTTGAAGTATGCTACAATTTGGTCAATGATCAGGGCAGAAATTAGCTGCCTGTAATCACAGGATTGCTTGCTGGCAAGTGTGACTTTTTAATGGCATTTACTGAAATTTGCATGGTGAAGATAACAATCAATACGGAATTAGGAAATTTTGTTCCTGAGCTACCAAGTTTGATGATTATCCAAGGGTAGCTATTTTTTGTTTCACTAAGGTTTTGCTTAGTTTGTTTTGAAATAGGTAACAAAAATCCATATCCAAATCCTACATAAAGTAACTTTTCCTGTGTTGTATCTTTATTTCATTATCACTGATAGGGCTGACTGCTGGATGGGACTCATAGAGGCAGGGAAGGAGGACTAAGGAGTCTCCATTTACATCCATGCATGCCCGCAGCATGTGCCTGTGATTCCTCTTGAGCAGCTACCTAGGACATAACTAATTTTTTATCTCTGCTTTTCAGTGTGTCAGCCAGAAGAAATGAGCTTATTAGCAAATGTCTCCTGGACAGGGAAAGTAGACAGCAGATGGGGAAACTATGAACAACCAGTATGCTTGGATATAGTTGGTCACACAAAACAAAAGAAATGTGTAATATTCATACTTATTCTCTAACTACAGAATGGTTCGTTCAAAGTCATAGACTACCACTAGAAATAATATGATTTGTCCTATTATATAGTTGCTGCACAATTGTACCTGGGGTACAACTAGAAAAACAAGCATTGCATATGGCTACCTTTTAGAAAATATTTGGCTAGGAAGCTGGTGTAGTGAGTGGGATTACTGTCCTATAGAACAAATGCAAGTTGGGAAGACAGACACCACAAAATTGATCCAGGAAAAGAGCTTTGCCCAGGAGACACAGAGCAGAGATGAAGGAGATGTGCCCACGCTGGATTAGAGCTGACACAAATCCATCCTCTCTCAGATTATTCAGATTTGCTGTGCTAAAAGAGCATGGATCTTTGAGAGCTCCAAGGCTACAGCACGTATCATGTGAGTGCACCTGTAGCCTCCTAGGTATGCTGCCTGACGGCTTGTGCAGAGACAGACTGTGCCCTGCTCCATGGAGCGTCTGATATCCTGTTCCCTCATCAAGGTTTAAGGTTGCACTTGCCACAGGTGAGGCCCAATCTCTACAACCAGGTTTTGCCAGTAGCACTACATATGAGGGAGAAAACAAATTCTCTGTGTTTAGGCAGTAGGAGCAGTGCCAGCAAAGTGCTCTGGTGTAGACAGCCATGCTGACAGAAGAGAGCCTTCCTCTGCTTGGCTAACATTGTTTGACAAAGGTGGGGTTGCCCTGCCAGTAGAAAGACTCTTCCTTCTGGAGCAGACTTCATCCCACCAGAGGCTCTCCCATCGTGGTTACACTGGCATTGCTATTTCTGCAGAGGGCTCCAAGACAGATGGGCCCCAGGGAGATTTCAAGGAAATTTAAAAGCCAGGCTTCTATTCGGAACCAGGGGAATTAAGAAAAAAACCTGGGATTCTGAGCACGATCTAGAAGCTGGGGACTGTGAAGGGGCATTAAATACCACAAGATTCCCCATGAAACCACTGAAGTTATCAATACCAAATTTCTGCCCAAACTCCTGTGCTGTGTTGTGGTAAGGTGAAAAAACACCAAACCCTGCCTTCTCCCTGTTGATGGCTGCCAATTTTTTTGACAAACTGCACCAGGTAAACATGAAAGGTTTGGAACATTTTTCTACACAGAAAAAAAAAACCTGAAGAGATGCGGAATAAAAAAGGAAAAAACAATTAGTCATATATTCATACATGGAAACAATAACACTTCCTCAGCTTCTTGGAGTTGATAGTTCAGTGAAACGTTTCTTTCCCGATGTGTTAAATTTACCTTCTTTGACTGTGTTCTCTCCATGGCTGTTTGAGTGGTCCGGCAGGTCAGAGACCAGCGTGTGATGAGAATGTGAATGCCTGGCGCTCAGGCTCTCCATCTCCGTGGCTGTGTCAGAGCTCCCCCGTCTGGTAAACTTTCCTAGGGTGAAGACATGAAATGAGTATTTAGGTTACTTGTCTGAGAGGTGCTTGGAGGCAAGAGACAGTAACTGAAGTTAGAAATTGAAGGATTGGAATCAGCAAAAGGCAAGGCCTTCTAGGAACCTGTGAAGCAGAACCAAACATTATAGTGAGATATCTCACCGGGGTTCACTGACATTAAGACACTATCTATAAACTCTCCACAAGGCTCTTTCCCTCAGCACATACAGATTTAGCTGACACCCACATTGTCACCCTCCAGCAGCTTCAGCTCTGAAAGACTCCACCCTTTAGGGCAAGCTACAGGAATCTGGCTTCTTCTCCCCTTGTCCAGAAGAAATAGGTATATTAGGATGGGGAGTGCTAAAGCAAAGGATCTGTTCATGGGATCTGAAATACATGATTTCATCAAGATATCAGAATGGAAGAACTGTAGGTTAAGCCAGGACAAGAACCTGGAACCCCTGAGATCAAAATGTAACAAACTTCTTGAGCTACTGAAGATATGGGAAAGAGGATTTGGATACTGAGTTTGCTATTCTTGTACAAATCTGTAGGTGTTTGTGTATTAACCATTGACAAAACACATGTGCATCTTTAAGAATTCGCTTGGCTAAGCTCATTGTCCTGTGTCCCAAAGACGGACATGTTTAAAATGGAGAGCTTACCAAATGATGCCATCTAAGCTGGTAAAAATGAGAAGGCTCTGGCATGGCCTTAGGCAGTCATTTTGCTGCCTACCATCTCCAAGAAAGGGTGCCAGGATGAAAATCTATGACATTAGGAATAAGTTTGTGAAACAGAAAGAATGCCTAGACACTGGTCAGTGAATGGAAAGCCTGAAGGAGCCAATATTTACATTTAAACACTGTATCTTTGCAGTATCAAGACAGTGTAAGCCTCACTGTCTGAGACAATACCCTATTTATTTTGTATCCACTTGAGGAAGACTGTGAATATTTTTTGCCATACTCCTAATGACCATATTGCTCCCTCTCCAGAGATTTCTCTTTAAAAGAAGAGGATGCAACCATTCCTTGAATCTATTTTAAGGTGCAGTTGTGCAATGCTTGCTGCCACTCAGGGAAAGTATATTGAAGTGGTACAGACATGACTACAGGTTGCTACAGTAGCTGCTATTCCAGTAAAGATGGTAGTTTTCAGAGAAAAAGGGAACTAAAGCGTAAGTCATTCAAGGTCTGCTGTCAGCACAGTTGCCACTTCTACAAACAAGTGTGTAACGCTGCAAACAGAGCCAAGGACATAAGGTGGCAATAGGATGGATGAAGAAATAAAGAGCCTCTGTTGTTCTCTGAATGTTCAGGACAGGAATGACACAGAACCTGGGGCAGAGATATCAGTATCTCACCTAATATGGTGGTTTGCCATCCTCCTCTCTCAATGCCACGCCGGTCCTCTCCGATTCCAGAGAAACTGCCAAAGGAGAAAGTGCTGCGAGTAGGCGAGACATCCAAATGATCCTCATGGAGAAGAAAGGGCACCCCCATCCTTCGTTGCCGCTTCTTCCCAGTATGGTGGAAAGGAATTGACCCTTTGCGCTCACGCTCCCTGTCCTCTTTGCGGCTCTTAAACTGCAGGAGGAAGAGGAGCAAGTATGAGAGCAGGTAGTGACTTTGAAGCATGGCAAACTACCATTTGAGGGAAAAAGATAACACAGATACATGGCTCAAGTGTAACCTTCCACTCTGAGCTTTTTATCTTGGCCATTTACCCTGACAGCAACTATCTGCACTGTGGGACCATATGAGTATTTAAAGGAACTCAGTCTTGCCCTAGGCTGGGATGGATGCCCTTGCATAATTTTATGACATTCGCAGACCATGAGCTAGATTCGTAGAATCCACAAAACTCTGCTAAGTATCTTGGATAGCTGCAAACCCAGAGCTTCATGAGGTAAAAACATAGGAAAAACTCACTAGATTAGCTGGAACTACAGTGAGCACCAGCACTTAAAAATCAGCACTGTTTGAGTAGCCTCTCCTCATGCAGTTTCAGCAGGACAGTTATTTGTATAAAGATTTCTGTATTGTGTTTGGAATGTGCGTATAAAAACCTATGCAATAACACATAATCACTTCCAATGGAAAGAGAAATCAATCTCACATATGGCATGAATATATATATATTCCAAGCAGACATTCGGCTGCTACTTAGCAGGACATTGAGGTGCTGAAACAGAGGTAAATTAAAGCACAATTTTCTTCCACTCACCTTTTTGAAGATGTTCATCCCCAGGTCTGTGGAGAGATCTGGAACTGCTGGTCTACGCAAGTTGGTCAGTGAAACCTTGGAAAATGCCTCTGTGCTTAGTGATTTTTCTTCCTCATTACATTTCATTGTAAGATCCTGCAGCTCCCAAAAGAAGACAATAAGCACAAGGAGAAATAGAGGATAATCAGCTTAAAAAAAAGAGCTACTTCTAAGAGCTGTCATAGGAGCACTGTAGAGGAAAAGGACCTTTAATTCATTACACAAAACACTATTCACATATTTAAAGAAAAACAAAAGAACAAAAAAAAAATTTAGAAACTCACTGAATTATTGATCTTGTCTATCATTCCTGTCACCACAGAAAAAAAGTACAGCACATTGTGCTGCCAGAGAAAGCCTGAGGCATGGCTGTCAGTGTGGTCTAGTGGCATGGAAGACTCATGTTCAGTTATACTCTGATTCTGATCCCAGGTACAACTCTGGGTAGCTGACAATCTTCTTGAGGCCTTGGTTTACATTTATGAGCAATCACAATGGCTACCCTTTTTGAAGTGTTTATTTAATATCTAAGAGAATATGCCCTTAATAACATATGCCCTTAAACATGCATTTTGGAACTGAACTGCAGTAAGCAGCTCTGTCCCTTCAAGAGAGTTGATTTCTAAAAATTTTATTTACTCACTAAAGAAACCTAAGACTTCTACATCAGTAAGCATCCACCACTTGTCATAACAGTGCTCCAAGATCTGTCCATCATAGTTATCATCATAGTTCATATTTGGGAAAGCCCCTATAGCTATAGCACAGAATGTCCCACGACAGTGAAAACCTTGAGACTAATTTACTGACAGTTCAGTAGAGGGCACTCTACTGTCCTTCTGCACTGAGCCACACACATTACAGCTGCCTACTGTAAAGAAAGGCTTTGCTACAAAAGGTGGCATGAGCTCAGCTCCTGGCCATCTGTTCTCATTAAAGATCTGATGCCACTTTTCATGAGATGTTTGTGCAGCTGACCTGACCAAATTCCCTCAGGATAATTTTCTTCTGCCTAAATATCAGCTTGTTTCCAATGGAGATGCTCTTTTTCCTTGCTCCCTCATCAGAAAGGTTCTGCTAAACAACTGGGTCATGTTAAAATGCTTTCTTGCTTTCAATTCAGAGACAGCCGAATAGATGAAGCAACTCCTGTGGTATAGAAGGTTTAGTTTCTGGCTAGCCAGATTGCGTATTGCAGAGATAGTGAGCTCTGCAATACACAAGTATGCAGTTTTATGCATAAGAAAGTCCAGCAGAAGCCAGTGACAGTCTCTGCAGCTGAAGTCTTAAGCACCAGTTACAGTATTTGCAGTACTGGGCTACTGGGGACCACACATTCTTCAGAGACTTTTCAGGCTAATCAAAGACTACCCTTGAATCCTTCCTATTGATTTTACCAACACAAGAATGAAGGACACACACAACAGAGAGATTCCTCTTCACAGTTGTTTTCAGTCACATTCAGTCAAGATATGCTTTTAAACCATTTTGTATATATGACTAAAGATTCAGGGGAGGAGTCAAATGTAAAATCCAATGGACAGCAAATCAGGATTCAACCCTAGGTGCTTTCAACAGCGAGGCCAGCAAGTATTTCATATAGCTTGGTTCTCAGCTTTTACAGCTCTTTGGCCTCTTCTGGCTGGAAAACATCATATGAATTTGTTTCAGATTCATTATCTTTGTACATTAGTTACTAAACCGGTGTTTTATTAGGTGGCTTAGGTCACCAAAAAGGACAGAGTGAGGATCAGGGTCTATTGTGATACAAGCCATACAAACACACAGGAAGACACAGTCCCAGTTCTGACATCCGCTTAGGGTAGGTATCAAGCAAACAACACTTGAAAACCAAATTACAGAATCACCTTAAATGTACAGTGTGGTATATGACATATTTTAATGAATCAAGCCAGCACTCCTGTTGAAGACGGATTAAAAATGTGGCTATTCTGTGCAGTAGGCCATGTGGCAATTATGATGTGCACAAGATGGATAAAAAAGCAAAATAGTTTTGAGGCTGCTACTCTCGATCTTGTTGTTTCTGTTTTCTATCACCTTCCTTCTGCACGACTGTATGGCTACCAGCTCATTAGTACTTCTCTCAACTCTCAAGATATTACACTTGAGACTCTTGGATTTATATTAGCATTGCAGCGAGCACTACAGCTGCATTGGTCTTATGCTTAATTTAAGCTTTGGCTCTTTGCCCCTGCAATGTTAGTGCAAGACTGTAGAGGTTTGTGAGCCTCTGAAGGTTTCATTTCCTAGACCTGTCCTTATACTGAATTCACTGCATACAGATGCAATGCAGGTTTCCTTTCTCACATGTTGCCAGGTCTGAAATATGTTTAGACTAAAGTCACTTTCTAGAGGAAGCTAGTATTCATTTTATTCACACTCCATCCAGTACCCCTCTTCCTATGTAACAAGGAGTGCTGGCATGCTGCATTGAATCTTTTTCTACGTTGCTGTTCAGTTTACTAGGCAACACATGGAGGATGTTTCTCGTTCTCTCAATCCCAACTGCTTTAGCCCAAGCTTATATTTGAAATGTGATTTCAGGCACATAGAAACCAACAAGAAGTGTGAGAGTTTTGCTGAGGCTTAGGGAGATGCAGGAAGTTACCCTGATAAACTGCAGAACAATAGAAAGAATGTGGATTTACCAGAAAAATCTACTGGTCCCTGATGTGATTTGCAGGCAGCTGTTTTTGTCTTTAATCTCTTTCTGCCTGCCACTTTAAATCGATCCCACTGAAACACAGAGTGCCGATGTTTTTGAGAACTTATTGATCAACCTGTGAGCAAAAATGATGACATTATGTTAGGAATTTAAGATCTAGACTGAAAAAGCAGGCTTTGAGGATATCCCTGTGTCCAATGAGCTGGTGAAGTCTCAGCACACAACCCCTTGTGTTGACAGAAAGAAATGACAAATCCTAGCCCTCTGGAGGTGGCATTCTATCCTCTGACAAGCAGAGAACCTTAAGTGATGAGACTCTGAATTTAAGAACAGCAGTTAAGTCCCTACAGTTGGCTGGGATGAAACAGAGCCTAGGTGTCTCTGTGCATTGCACAGATTTCAGTCCTCAGAGTTGTAAAGAAGGGGGATATAAGCTGAAACTTTTGCTGCATGGAAGACCGTTTCACCTCCTCCATCACAGCTGTTCTGCATAACAAATTGGAAACCTCTTTAAACAGGATTCCAATTTGATGAAGTACAGTAAAAATACACAGGACTGACACAGAGGTTACCAAAAGCAATCAAACCTGGCCCTGGGAAGAATGCCCTGGACAGAGTCCTCACATTAACAGCTAGAAAGTACCCAGTGGAATTGCCAAATGGATTTAGCAGAAAAATGTTAGTGAAGACCAACTGAGCAATGGAATCTTCTGCAAGAGAAACAGCCTGTTAAAGCAAGAAATAGCCAAGTGTGTGAAAGGAGAGAAGTGTTTCACTGTATAGAGAAGAACCAGCACAATACTAGTGCAAACAGTGCCTATGGAGGGCAACCCCATTCATGCTGCCACTGTGCTGAGAACCACTGACTGCACTCCCTGTTGCACGAGTAGCTAAACTTGTTAATGTGCAAAATAACTGGGTTGTTATGAGCAAAGGCAAGGGGACAGTATCTGCATGGAAACAGTGAACCACATCAACAGCAATATCTTCCAATTCTCCCTCCAGGAGATGATATTAAGGAGGATTTTCTGTACGTGCACAGCAATCCTATAAAATCCCCATGCAAAGGTAGATTAAGACTGAATAGTAATTCATATCACCTGGCCTTTATGGAGATATGTCAAGCTTTTACAGGGATGAAACAGGAAGGATTTTATAGAAATGGTACTAAAATATAATACAGTTTAAACAATACTGCTGCAGCTGAGCCCTTAAAACCACAAGTAACCACCAGCCCTCGTAAAAATCATAAGAATGACTATAAAATCCTGAGATTTAAAAATAACAGTACTAATATTTACATTGTTTATGCTTGTCTTCTGGCTTATGAGCATCTGGGCTGTACAGGAGAAAAGATATTTCACCCTTCTCCCTTATAAAATGACAGGTTAAAACCTGCCAGAGCTCTACAATACTGAAAGCAAGGATTTTAAGAAAAAATACCAAAAATTCTGAGAGTTCTGACTCAAAAAAGACATTTGACAGCAACACTAACAGAAGATACAGCCTTTTACTTGAGCTGTGTCATAAAATTGCATTGCAAAAATAGAATCTGTATTAAATTTTGTTAGGCAGTTCCATCAACTTAGTAAATCAGAATTTGCTGTTAAAAGCCCACATGACAGGAAAAGAGTGCACAACCTAAAAGTAGCACAAATCAACAAGGAGATTAACTGAAACTACAGCAGCATCCCCTTTTTATCCCTGGAACAACAGTGAGCTACCCAAAAGAAAAACATTTAAGCTCTAACACAAAGATCTTTACTGCACCGAGGTCAGGAGTCTGGGGTTCCTTTTCCAGCAAAACAGGGAGCAAGTCTTGACACCTATTAGGACAGTTTGTCTACTGAGGGTTTGCTGGCAAATATAAAGGTAAAAGTTACACAATAAGAATAACAGCAGGAGAAGATGTAACCACATGAAGGGCTTTTGCTCATTGCCACTCTTTGCAAAGTCTACTCCAATATTTTAACCCAACTGTTTGCCTGGAGTGTGCAGTGCTGTGCCAAGTGCAATTCCTTTTCTCCCTTTTGAGGGGTTACACCAAAGAAGTTCAGTGAGTCTTGAGCTGTAACACAAAGGCAGTCTCATTTCTTCTGACACCTACATTAGTATATTCTCACATTAAAAAATAATGTTATCACAGTTCACCCTAGATTAACTATCCCAAATCAACCCTCAAGCTTTCAGCAGTCACCAGCTCTTGTCTCTCTGCATCAGATTCTGCCTCCAAAATCCTCATCGTTCTCAGGGTCTCTTTCTGAATCAGTGCACATATCTGACCTCCAGGCAGTTTAACCAACACCAAAGCTGTGTGTTGTCCAGCTGTCACTTCCCAGCATCACCACAACAGTTGCTATTTTCATAGAATCATAGAATCATAGAATCTTTACGGTTGGAAAAGACCCTTAAGATCATAGAGTCCAACTGTTAACCTAACACTGCCAAATCCACGACTAAACCATGTCCCTAAGCACCACGTCTACCTGTCTTTTAAATCCCTCCAGGGATGGAGACTCAACCACTTCCCTAGGCAGCCTGTTCCAGTGCCTGACTACCCTTTCAGTGAAGAAGTTTTTCCTAATATCCAACCTAAACCTCCCCGGGCACAGCTTGAGGTTGTTTCCTCCTGTCCTATTTCCTAAATTTTCTTATTGATGGCAACTGCTTACCTGAGTTTTGTGGGTATTCACCAGAGAGGGTGCAGCAGCCACCATGGAGCTGCTGCGAGGTCTTGGTAAAGGGGTGATCTCTGGCTCAGGTGGTTTCTCCGGCTTTTCCTGTAGCATATGCCTCAGCCTCTGCAGGTAGTACATTAGTGACCATTGTGTGCCCTCCTCGGACCAATGTGGCTGCAGCAGGCAGCGCAGCACTGCCACATCAAAGTATGTGGCATAGCGAGACTTCTGGCATGGTGGGATCACCAAGGACACCCTGTTCCAAAAAGTAGGAGTAGAAATGTTAGTCGTCAGGCTCCTTAGCCCTTCTTAGGGACTCAGCTCTCTGAATAAAGAACCACTGAATGATGATCTGTCAAGTTTGTATGTTCATCTGTTCTTAAGGGGTCACTCTCGATACCACAAAGTTTTCTTTGATAGCTGGAAACCAATTCTGTCCTAGCATACATGCTGGTCCACCCAAAAAGACCCAAGAGCTCTACTAAGAGGCCTGAAATTTAGCCACTCATCAAGAGCTCTAAGCCATTCTCATTCTCCTGCCATCTGCTGAAATCACCAGGATATGCACACAGCTGTGCTTGCTTGAGCTTGCAGGGACATTTGACACTGACCCTTTGGGACTAAGGCCCTGACTGGGGAAAGCATTACTGAAGACACGTAAGTGGATATTTTGCTTTCAGCTCCCTAGAGGACTCAAGTACATGCTTTGTTAAGTGGATAGGGTTGCTTTCTTAAACTGTGGTTTGAAGATAAGACTCCAGCACCTGCACTAACTGAATAATTTGTTCAGCTGGAAACAGGCAACCCTTGACGATCTGCTGTTCAGATACTAGTCATATTTTTTAGGAATCGTTTACATTTGTACACATCAGGCCTTACTTAAGAAGGAGCAGGCAGGGCAGCTAAGTTAGTTAACCCTTTAAGCCAATTAAATAGATTCTTATACAACTAAAAGTTACTGTTATGGACACTCTTTGTCAAGGTGTGCTAGAGAAAAGGACCATTTTTAGTCTTCATTATGATTTTCTTGCCTTTCAGGTGGTGTCATTTCCTGATGGGTTTTAGTACAGAATTTCCTAAGTATTGTAGAACTTAGTGCACACAAAAGCAAGATGTCTGCAGTAAGCCTCAGAAATGAGACTCCAGAGATTTCAGATTTCAAAGGGATCATATCTGTTTTCAGAGCCAACCTTATTGCAATAAAATGCCCTACTTTTTTATTATTTGGTTTTTACACCACTTCTCTCCCAGCAGAGTGCAACTGGCCTGTTCTACTCCCTGTGCAGTCACTAGCTGTTAGGAGACAATCTGTCAGAAAAGAAGCATGAAAGGGAGTCGCAGGAATGAAAATCACATGGCAAAAGGTGTGAAATGCTGGGGGTGGAGCAGGAACTCCAGAGATCTGTCTATTTTGTTTGCCTGCGGAAGCACACAATTTTAATGTTTCCACTCACTGTCTTAGAAACACACCTTGGTGAACTGAGTACTTCTGTGATTTTTGAATTCTATAAAAATCAACAGCACTTCCATGAATTGTATTCTCAGACATTTGGGAATCATCACTAGAACATCAAATATTTTTTTTTTAAAACCATTTATATCGTCAATTCTGCTAAACAACATGCAAACAGCATTGGCAGGACACCCCCATCTCCAGCTGGGTACCAGCACATTCTGAACACAGGCATCCAAGGCCAAAGTCCAGCCTCTCCCATTAGGGAACAAGCAGCAATACTGCCCAGTGGAACCTCAAATGCCTAAGGTGAAGTGCATGCTTAAAGTGATTTGCTGGATCGCTGCCCAGTGGCACAAAGCTGCCCCGTGCATCCGAGGCAGATATAGGACTGGCAAAGGAGAAAGAAGTATGCCGTGAACGTTGACACCACTTGGAATCACATGAACCCGGCTCCATATTACACGCTTGGAAAGGGGCAGGTGGCAAGGCTGGGCTTGGAGCAGTGCGTGCATCTACAACTCAAACCTGCAGGAGCTGGTTTGCTGCCAGCCCTACAGGCCAATGTTGAAAGCACTTGGCGACTGCAGATCAGCCCGTCTGTGTCAGCATATGTCACTATATGCAATCTATAGATTCAAAGCTGCTCCCCTAGTGCTGTATTCAAGGTAAAAATGTTACAAGTTTGATGACTTTAAAATGAGCTGTTATAAAAACCTGAAAAACTGAATTAGGAAGGAGAAAATAATGATAAATGGCAATGTGCTATAAAGTTTTTCCCATAAACCTGATGTGAAGGCTGCTTTTATCACAGTTGAGATTGTGTCACATAGATGTAGCCTGTAAAAAAAATCTTAAAGATAGGTGGGATACTCAAAGCAAAGGAAATAAAGCCCATCACCTCAATAGCAAATGTGAAGGATGATGCATTGCTCCCTGGTCACTTTGCAGGATCCAGATCAGTGTCTGAGTCTAAACAGTCTTTCATGCCCCCCTGTAGGCGGCACAGGCAGACTCGAGGCACAGCTTGGAGCAAGGCGTGTTCCCCTTATGAAATATTTGTCACTAAAGTCCTTTCTGCAAAATCTGTTTCCCAGGCAGTGTGTTCAAGACAGCAGCTGGCCAAAGGGCTGTGGCTTTATTTGCTTCAGTGTTAAACTGTATCATCTGTAAATGGAGAATTTCACTGAATGGAGTGGGGATAATTAGCCAGGATCAGAGGAACAAGCCATTTGCTCAAGTGTCTGAGGCACCAGAAATTAAAATCTGTGCTTCATTTAGAAGGAAACCTAGTGTTCATATAATCAGCTCTTCGTTGCCTGTGACTGCAGGGAGAGTGGAAAGGCAGCCTTCCTTCAACCCCAGCCCAAGGACAAAGGAATACTGCGGCTGTTGGTAAGCAGAGTAAACAACATTTGTTCCCCAGTTGTCTGTTGCTTGGCAACCAAAGCTCCCTGTACAGTTTTAACTGATCAATGAGTCCTGCAAATGAGGAGACATAATGATGCTCTCTTCAAAGCCTGTCTGAAGCTTCATCCCCATAGCAACCACCAGACCCAGCTTGACAAATTGATCACCTGATGCTGCCTTCTTAAAAGGCTGCTTATTTTTTTATGGCTGTGCACTGTCTGAGCAGTAGTGTTCACACATAGAAAGGCAGTTCTGTCCCCAACTTCAGTTTTACTGGCTCACATAAATACAGTTAAATAAAGACCCAGAACTGACAGCAGGCTTGATACAAAATCCTGAGGGAAGCCTCCTGATGGGTCAGAACCCTAGAGAATAGCTTTGCCCTTTCCACCAGTGAAAGGGTGCATCAAATCCCTTTTTGAGAAATCAGAGCCATTCCTAGATTATATCCAGAAACCCACTCCATCCCACATTTCTTCTGTCTCTGTAATGAAGCAATTTCTTAAAACACTACAGTGTTTTGGATATGACATTTCCCCAAAGAGATAAACAACAGGACCAAAATTTTCAGGAGGAGTTTAAGTGACACTCCTAGATCCATAGAGACCTAATAATATAGCTAGGCTTCCCTCCCTCTTCAACCTCTGAACACACTCATCAGCTTCATTTACTTTATGGCACTACTGAGTGTCTAGCACTACTGAAAATCTGGTTCTATCTTTACCTGACCAAGTCTAGATTAAAAGAAGTTAATTTATCAGTGCCATGCTGGAAAACCATGGCCTGAGCTCCGCAGGGCAAGCTGGGAGGCTGTTTTCGTGGCTGTGCTTCTTTGTTAGTCTGTTCCTTTGGGCCAGTAGTCTACAGCAAGCTAAGCAGCAGGATGCAGAGAAGGCATAATGAAGGCAATGGAGGGAGGCCTGCAAAAATCCTTTGCTAAAGGCAAAGAAAATTTGATCAGAAGGAAGCCAGAAAAGATACCAGCTGCCTCATGCTGAACTAGCTGAGGATTGAACCTGCAGGTTATTTGTTAGTGTCTTTAATTATAAGAAACCAACATATTAGAAAAGACCAAAGAAACTGTCCCAACAGGCCAGCTAGAGATTTCTCCAATGAAAGTGGCATTAAGTATCAAGTGTCACCACCTTGTTCATCACCCAGAACTGAGATTTGTTGAATTAAGAGTCTGAGATAAACATCCAGCACCCTTGGTGTGTATGGACAACAGCAGATTCAAGATCAAGGACTTCTGTGACTTCCATCATTGAGTCACACCAGCCTAACTTTCTGCTGAAGGGGTTTGTACCTGGGATGTGCGGTACCTCTCTCCTGAGAGGTTTGGGAGGATACGCTTCCATCCAAGGAATTTCCACGATGACATGCTGAAACAGTGGCCTTTGGAGGTACAGAATCTGGCTGGGTTGTCTCACAGACCACCTGTAGTCCCTTTGGATAGTTTTAATAAAAGGAAGTAGGTATATAAACATATTTATTTCTCCCATATTAGTTTTCTTACTGCAGTTTGTGCTTAGACACGACTATTACTTATACCATAATACTATGGTAATATCATGGAGAAACTGATCAAGCCTGGGGCTTCGCAGAACTAGGCATCGTACAGGCAAAGGGTAAGACAGGGCTCTTGCCCAAGAAATACATAAGATCAGGCTTCCATCCTATAAGATAGCATAAGGCCAAGGAGATCCTGACAATTACACTCAATACCCTTTGGTTCCACTGCAGACAAGAATGGGAGCCTTCGTAAGAACTGTAATTTCTGGAGATGGAATACTTTAGGCTGGTAACCGCAAGTGCTGTTTCAATACTAATTTCCCCCCTCCCTCAGCTCCTTATTCAAGCTTATCTAACCTTAGCATAAAACTTACCTCGGTGTGTCCACTGTCCAGATTAGGGGATTCACAGGTCACGCTCTGATTGTTGGTAGGAGAACTTCTTTTAGCTGAGAAAAGAAGTCAAAGGAGGACATTTCAGGAATCACCTCTAATATTAAAATGTACCACTGAAAGGATAAACCAGAAAACAAAAACAAACCCGAAGCAGCATCTCTCTGCTGCAGACTTCCTAGGCATTAGCCACAGCCATAAAAAGAAAAAGAAAAAAGGACTGTTTTAATTTTAGCATAATTCTTTCATTTGTGTTGTCAACAACATTGTCTACTGAAAGGTCTCTATTTCTTTAAAATTAAATTTAAATAAAAATTTTATCCTAAATCCATTTGGCATCAAATTGTGTTTTCCTGCGCATATTAATGCCTTTTTTTTTTTGAAGCTCTTTCTCCTCCTATTTGCACATATATTCAGCTCCTTTTCTAGGTTACATCTCTCAGAATGTATTGTGATTTCCAATTTGACAAATGCCTGCATCACAGGAAACACACGAATGTCACACAGAAAGGCTGATCAGCGATACTGTAGAAGAACAAGGGCATCACAAAGACTAGGATGACAATTCTTGAAATCCTGTCACATTGCAAACTATTCAGATGTGACTTAGTATCAGACTGACTCCAAACAAAACATTGCAAAGCTTCTTCAGTAGAATTTTTTTAAAGTTGTTGGTTGAAGGAAAATTTAAGTAAATTTAACTTTTTTGTCCCAATTTGAGACAACAATGCTCAGATAACAGAATCTTCCTTGATATAAAGAACCTCATTCCAATTGCTATTTCCGTTCTGCTGAAAACATTTTCAAAACATAACAGAGTCTTTTCATTTCAGACTTTACTTCTGAAGCTATTCTTTAGGGATTTTCTGACCACATTCCAGACCTATGGAAAAAATTCCAACAGTCAAAGAAAACTTAGGACTAATTCCTTTTGTTAGTTCCAGGGCTGAAATCCTATTTTTTAATTCCAGAAGTTGAAGCAGAGGGAGGAAGAGCTAGATATCAAAGATGGTTTAAAATCATTTGAAATATTTGAATCTTTTAATTTCTGGACTGTCCCAGAGGCCCACAAAGCCTTCAGAACAAAATAGGACATCCAAAATGACTTGTCATCAGAAAAATCTGATTTAATGAACTACATTTTCACTACTGTGAAAATTACAGTTCTGTGCTTTGGAGAACAAGCAAGCAATGCTACAGCAATATACCTAGCACACTTTTAATTCACTACCTTGTAGGAGTTATGCAAAACTGTTGTCTAAAAACATAAAAGTAAAAAAGTTTTTTTAGAACTAGGCCAGACGCAAAGGCTTGGAAGCCTAAGCACCCAACTCCTCTCTCATTATGGCTGAAGTACAAAGGAAGAGCAACCCCTTCCAGTATGCAAAAGTGAATTCACAACCTAAACTTTCTTTGGAGCCTCTTGAAACTATATTTTGTTTAATTTCATAACATGGTGAAAATCAAATTTTAGATAGGAGAACCCACACTGCCAACTGTGTGCTATTCACTGTTAACTTCTGTCCACTGTTAGTCTGGGAAAGTCTTCCCCACCTGTGTCAGGCTGCTGCTAGCTACTGCCTTTGCCCTTCTTAGCGACTAAGGAAGACATGGTGAAACAGAGATACGAGGCTGACAGGAAATGATAACTCTACTGAAGAGTTTCTCATTTCCCATTTGTGATTTCTCTCTCCTCTCCTATTTAATTATTATGCAAATCTCAGTTGACTCTGAGGGGAAACAACCTTAAATTACTCTCAAAGGTTTGATGAGTTCCTGCAGTACTAACATATTCCTTCAAATACGATGGCTACAGAATGTAAGGCAGCATGAGGCAAACAAAAGAAAGGTTTCCCAGCTCTCAGGAGCTACATTACCACAGAAAAGTCACAGACCTGTAACGATATTCCTGATTGGTTTCACAAGGGCGTTGAAGGCAGAAACTTCAGGCTGCCTGTGCTCCCACATAGGCTGCCAAATAACAAGGCCACTAGCCAACCGAAATGTCAGGTCAGACTCCTAGAAAGACAAACAGAGGTTGTATCACACAAGCTCACACAAAAGAATGTGGTTTCCAGTCTAAAAGGACTGCGATTTCTCTGATGTATAGATCTTACAAGAAATGAGTGATACCACGTGCAGTTCTGTGTTCAGTATACGCTAACTCAAGGGACACTGACACTACAGCAGACATGAATACATTTCAAGTATACCTATTAAAAAATAATAGGGAAATCTCAATACAAAAATATACAAGAGGCTTTTTCCAAACGAAATTTCTATACTAGTTAATGAATCCCATTTTTTCCAGGACATTAAGCTGTAAAAGAAAAGACCATTCCTGTCTCAGAAAGCATCCCTTCTGACCATATATAACCACTTCATATTTAGTATTCAATCTCAACCTTACGATTTACACTCCAAGACTTGAACTTCTTGCCCCCAAAGGATAAGAATACTAAATATTAAAACATTACTCAGAAATTGAGGAAACGTAAAATGTAACAAATTACTATGAAATAGCAGTATACAATAATGTTGTTATTATTATTAGCACTGTTAGTACCTGAGCTATGTCAATACAGAGACATTGGTACTACTTAGATGTGTGCCATCATTGTTTCACATATGCAAGTAGCTGATATCATGTAAATTAGTACACAAGTAAATCTTAGCAGAATCAAGGTGCAAGTATGCACTTACTTGACCTAAGGTCAGATCTACGTTAGGAGACACTGGTGTTGGTATAGTCCAGCTATCCCCATAAGGCAAACAAACATGGTAATAGCAGTTCGGGCAGCATAATTATAGACGCACCACCGTCTCCTGTTGACATAGCTCCACATGCCTCAGCATTTGAAATTGATGATGCAGACAGAACTAAAGCAATGGCAGGAGCTGACTGCTTGTAGCTCTCCAGCCCTTCTATTCCCTACTCTTCATTAGTGCCGTCTCGTCATAATGAGCTCACCAGCCTTGTTATAAACTACGCTTGTTTTTAATTGCTATTTTTACTAAGGAGCACCTTGCAAGGGTTTTGGAAGTGGTAGCAGTAACATGTTTTACATCGTTACCTTGCTCTGCTTGCACATGTCAACGCTTTTATCTACAGTTGTTAAGTTACAGGATTACATGCATCCCCCTCACCCCGCAAAAGCCTCATTTAAAAACACATTGCTAAATACACAAATCCTCTCAGAAGTTAGGAATTCCATCATTTAGGTCTGCCTGTGCAAACATGTATCATCTTCCTTGAGCACATACATTACTTCGGTTATCTGATCAGATAGTATTCTCCCCCTGAGACCTCTACCTCTGTGAAACACAGAAGGGACAATACTAAATTAGTGAGCCAGGCACATGCCTCATTTACTTCACATTTTTTGAGCTTTGCTTTGATGACAGAAACATGCATGTTTTCATGGGTTTTTCAGTGTTCATCACTACAGTATCTCAGAGATCTCAGAGGTTTTGAAGGTAAACCTGAGATATTGTTATTAAACCCATCTTGTAAATGGGGAAACTACATCCCAGAAAGAATAATATAAAAAAAATTGGAAACCTAATCTTTAATAGCCAGGGTCTACCTCCAGTTTAATTTCATTTATTCAAAGGGGAGCTGACATTTGTCTGTGTAGCACTGAGAAGAATTCAGCATTTCTTCCTGTCGTATCCCAGTAGCTTACAGAGAAAATGTGGAACTAGTAAACAAATATGAAAAATTTGGGCTAAATAAATTGAGCAATACTGTACAAGAACTCAGCAGCAGAAGTAGGTAAAGAATCTAGCTCTCCAGACCTGCTTTCACCCGCCTTAACCAAAAGATTATCCTTTATCTCCTGTACTTTCTTATCTTCTTCAACTGTTGCAGCATACAAGGCTGGATTAGAACAGATCTACATCCAGATCCAAAGCCTCCATCACTTCATGACTTTATAGACCTTTTCCAAACACCTACTCTCCAGAGCCAGTTCCTCTTCCAAGGCTGAGCTGGAAAAGTAAAGACTAAACGGCAGCCCTCCAGAGAGACTAAAGACAAGAGGCAGGAGTCAGAGCATGCAGAAAATGTCTCCTCATCACACCACTCTGCAAAGTGATGCACTCAGCATAAAACCAACAGAGGGACCCCAGCAGACAGGAGGCCTGCAGCCTGCTTCCAACTTCAGGACAAAGGAATGCTCAATTGCCTTGGTCACTGCCATGCTTATACCACTATCCCACATTCCTGGTAATTCGCATCAAGATGATTAGTACTGACAACAACAAATCCCAGTGGCAGCCCCATGGTGGAATCCCTGAAAAGCTAGCAAGGCCCTTCTAAGTAATGGTTGAGAATCATTGGAGCAAGCTAAAGCTCAAAATCCTCTCTGCAGCTTCCAGGGTGTCGTGGTTTAACCCCAGCCAGCAACTAAGCACCACGCAGCCGCTCGCTCACCCCCCCCACCGGTGGGATGGGGGAGAGGATCGGAAGGGCAAAAGGGGAAAACTCGTGGGTTGAGATAAAAACAGTTTAATAACTAAAGTAAAATAAAAAATAGAACAGTAGTAATACAAAGCAAGCGGTACACTGTACAATTGCTCACCACCCGCCGACCGATGCCCAGCACGTCCCCCAAGCAGCGATCGAACCCCTCCCCGGCCAACTCCCCTGCTTATATACTGAGCATGACGTCACGTGGTATGGAATAGCCCCCGCCCAGTCTGAGTCAGCTGCCCCGGCTGTGCCCCCTCCCAGCTTCTTGTGCCCCTGGCAGAGCATGGGAAGCTGAAAGGTCCTTGACCAGTGTGAGCACCACTTAGCAAGTACTTAGCACTACTTAACAAGAACCAAAACATCAGTGTATCATCGACATTGTTCTCAACCTAAACCCAAAACACAGCCCCATACCGGCTACCAGGAAGAAAACCAACTCCATCCCAGCCGAAACCAGGACACAGGGTCCCAAAGACTTCACAAGGGCCACAGATCTTTGACATTCCCAAGGGCTGAAAATGGCTCACTTCAGATTTATTTCCCTTTGTCTCTGCCTGATGCTGTGGTGATTGTTCATGTCACTGGAAGTATTTCTTCCTGATGGCAGTGGTATTCTGCCAGCTTGTTAAAACATTTCCAGCGGTCACCCAGTGTGCACTGTAGGCTGAATTAATTAACAATCACAAAGGCAGAATCATTCTTTTCCTGCTCAGAGGTGTCTCCACACAAGTACCCCACCAATGTTGCACTTACTTTAATCCTGTGGACAAGGGGAGCAAAAAGGAACACAAAGAGCTCCACTGTGGCCATGGAATTCTGGAAGAACTTCCTTCTGTTATTCTCCTCCTCGTCATTCGTGGTGCTGGGCTGGGGATGTCCTGGTGATCCCTGGTTTTCAGCCTGGTGGATAAAGGCGCTACTGCTCCCTCCCCAACTAGAGCCTCTGTCTCCTCCAAATCGGTCATTGCTGCAGTCCTGAGGGGCTTCCAACAGCATCCAGTGAAGAGTGTGAAGAAGCTTTGTTTCAGCTACTCCAAGCTTATCCTGATGTCCTGGATGGAAAAATGCATCAAAGAATCTCACAGGTTTCCATTAATGGAGACTTTCAGAGCCGCACAGGAAACTGGGCATCCAACGTCCTGATAAGCATTTGAAAATTAAAATTCTACCATTAAAAGTATCAGCATTCTGCTCATTATGTTTGAAACCGCCTAATTCACAAGTCTCCATTTACTTCACAGCATTTGCAGTTCAGTCCCTGAAATGTCAGTTGCAGGCAACTGAATGCATGGACACAGAGTGCTCCTAGAAGATGCCAGCTTGACAGCCTTGTCTGTTTGACCCTATTGAATGGCAAGTCTCATGAAGACATGCTGAAATTCCTGCTGAAATCACTGCTGAAATCAGTAAAATACTAGTAAAAGTAAGTTAGATTTGGACTTGGTCCTATCCTTATTATCTGATTGACTTACCTGCTGAGAATCAAACACATTCGTCTGAATAAAAAGAAAAAAAAGAAAAAAAAAGAACTGAAGATATTAAAAGTGCCTGCTCCGATTGGGCACTGCACCATGCCTTGAAAGAAATATGTATTCCTTCAAGGAACCCATGCCTGCTGGGTGGCAAGGCTTCTTTTGCTAAAGCTAGTTCTATTATTTCTGGAAAATAGCAAAATATTATTGAACTACTTTGACTGTTCAGCTCATCAGACCATTAACTTCACTGGGGAAGCTCTCACAGATTACCCTGCTATAAATGAGAACAGATCAAGAAAGGCAATCCACAGAATGAACTAACTGGGATTCTAGGATTTAGAATATGTTGGCACCCTGAGCATCAATTTGTCATATTTTGACTGATAACTTCAAGTAATGGAAAAACAAACTCACATGAGCACTAACCTAGCTTGTTTCGGTTGGAGAGCAATGTTGCGGTGCAGTGCAGCACATGCGGGAGCGCAGCTTGGACAAGTTCCCAGCGAGAAATACTCTGGATGGCTTCAGAGAGAGCTGGAGAAAGGCCATGCAGCTTGTTCTCTACTAAAACTCTTTCAAAAGACTAAAAGTAAAAACAAAGAAAAAAAGACACTATGTATCTATTTCTGCACATACCTTCTAGTACATACAACATTCTCTTTTAAAAACCTACAATCTGTAAGTTTTCATTCTATAACTAAAGCACACCTTAGAATATTTTTCCTGAAAGACACAGGCTGTAGCTAAAGCTCACCAGACATATGGGCATACTTGGCTAAGAAATGAATGGGCCACTCAATATATTTTCTGTAATAAAAAAGAATGAAAGCAAGTATCATGTGTATGTTAGTAAGTGCCGACATCAAGCCAGACTTACAGTTGTGCTGGGTATTAACCTGGCATGCCAGTAATCCTGTTGGAAGTCACAGGAGCTAACAAAGCCTGTATTTGTGGAGCTGAGAGCTGGATGTTCTTCTCACACACACATGCTCTTTCAGTTTAGTGCAACATAAAGGGCAGCCCATTAAAGATACATAGGCCTTAGGAAATGTTTTCACACCCTGCCACAAAAAATAAACTGTACAAAATTTTTTGTCGAGCCATGATGTAATGTTTTTTTTGAACACTTAAAAGAGCTGATGGCTGCAGCAAGTTCATTATTTCCACCTCAAGCAAAACAAAATAAGACTATCTGCCTTTGAAATCCCTAAGGAAGTTCCTTATTGCTAGTTGCTCTCACCATTTCACTAAGTTCTTCCTCTGACCAGATACAAAGATCTCATTATAGGTCACAAAAGCAGTTATAGTCCTTCACTGAAGTTCCTAAAGTGAAGAAATACATTACTGATAATGCATGTCCTTGCCATATAACAGCTTAGCCTCCTGGCTACTTATTTGTTCACAAGCTGTTTCACCAATTTTATCAGGCTCTGGGCAAACAAGTAACTGTTGGCATTCACGACCTAACGGATGCTTCAAATGCCATCACTCCAGATTCATAAAGCTTATCCTTCAACACTAGTCATATCAATTTTTCCAGTAAAATTGGGGGGGGGTGGTGTAAATAAGAATAGACTTAATTATAAGGAAGAAAAGCAAAAAGGGAAGCAGTCGTAACCTAGCTCTCCTAAATGACCAGCCACTCCCAGGCGTGGCATGCTAGCCAGTGCTAATGTGCACTCTTCTGCACACCCCAGCAGCTGCGCACATATATTCTCTCAGGTCGTGGCCACATCCGCCGGTGTGGGCTGACATGAGCCTTCCATTGGGAGGCAGAATGCCCTGGTGCAAGCATAGTTCTGCACCATTGTGGTTTTACAGCATCCCTATAACAGCTCCGCTCTAGCCAGCACAGAGGCAGAGAAACACACATCTATTTGTATTTAAAACCTAAGACAGAAACTCCCCAATAGCACCAGGCATAGACAAAGAGAAGGGGGATGGACAGTCACACTTCCCACCTACTAGAAACCCCAGGTTCTAGTTAGAAAACTCAACAGACTTTCTTTATGGTGCAATGGCTGAAATTGGAGGGCATTCCTTGTAATATGTAGACAAAAATGCTGGCCTCCTGGGCATTAGTCAAAAATAATCTGCCGTGGATTAGGCTGTCAGCAATGTGTATTTCTTAGTACCAGGATCAGATAACATGTCTGCCAGGAAAAGGATGCCTCAAATCACTCTTACAGTGGTCTGCTGGGGGCCACATTGCCTACAAAGGGAAACGGTCTCCTGCCATTCATTTCTATCAGTCCAGGAATGGGGGAACACGAAGGCATGGCTGATGCTTGGAAAGCCTTGGGAGCGAAGTACTCGTAAGGTCTGAGTATTTTGTTCCATTCAGGAACTGCGAAGTCATCGAGCAACAGTAGCAGTTGAGAGCAAATTAGTTTAAACACAAAAGAGGTCTAGGACAACTATCCCAGACAAGGTTACCTAACAAAAGGGGGGAACAAAGCAGCAAAGTATCCCCAGAAGCAAGACAAGAGGTGCAGGGTTAATGCATGGTTACAAACAACATAAACTCTGAAAGAGCCAGTGAAAAACATGAGATTTTACTTATTTTTGTCAAAAGGGGACAGGGTACCACTCCTTATTTGTTTTTCCAGCCACACACTCCCACTTCTACTCATGCATCAGCTCTGGGGCTCACTGAAGCCTTCATTCAGCCAATGAATTTCAAGCTTCTACGCAAGGCAAAATGGAGCTCAGCATAGGGGTAAGTAGTTCCTACCAGGTTAGTGACCTGAATTAGCTCACTGAAAGGCCTGCCAAGCACCAGTGCTGACCTAGGCTTATTGAAAGAAATTATCTTCTCACCTCCAGTAGAAAAGCCAAACCATAAGCTCACACTTCAGTACAGTGACAAAGCTAACCAGTTTACAGTGCTAGGGGAGGAAAAAAATCACTGTGAGCAGCAACACTATTCTGAAGTATGATAGAAGACACAGTGTTGCTCCCTGGCTTTCCATTCAAGGTCTCATTCATGGGTACTTCAATGTCATCAGGGAGAAAGTCCTCCAACAACTGCTTTCTGGAAGCTCTGGCCCACATTCTGCATACTTCAGAAACTCAAGGGGAAGCCAAGGAGCCCGCAATTACGTCTTTAAATTAGGCTTGTATTCACCTCAACATTTTGGGTTTCTGAGCCACATGAAGCTCTTCCTACATAGTTAGCCACCAGATTCCTCTGTTCTTTCCTGGCCTGAGCAGAAAGCTAAATATATTTCTGTACCACAATGAAAGATTAGTTTCTGGAACAGCATATGTGATCACAAGCATCTGATACAGAAGTACCGTATGTTGCCAGAAAAATGCTAACACAAAGGCTACTGTATGGAAACCACTGAGCATCCCTGTGTGCTACAGGCACTGGCTGGTACACAATTGCCACTGTGCATGTACTGTCAGCACGGGACCTAGCTGGCATCAGTCCCCACACTGATACCTGTCACAAGCAGCTCAACAAAAACATGCAGTTCTTTGGACACGTGTTCCCATGGGATTTCCCTGGAGTTCTCCATAAACATCCAGCTCACAGCAGCTTCTGCCTACAGCAGACGTTCAAGATGCAAGGCCCTGGCTTAGCATTTGCTCCTGTAGAGCCTCCCTTTTGGTCTGCTATGGCTCTACTCTAACTTTGAGGACCTGCTACAGAGAATATACAGACATTAAGATGAAAGACCTAATTCTCACCCCACATGAACTAAGCAACTGCTGCTACAGCTGAGAGGAGTTACATGCTTCAATGAGAAGGCTGAGTGAGAATGTCTGAAGTAAGCTCCCTCTAAGTCAGTCAGAAGAGAGATATTGTCATGCTATGGGTATGTCTGGAGCTGCAGCCTCAGGGCTGCTGCTTGGCTAAGAAAACAGTTACCTACTTATAGCAGGCTTGTCTGTGCCCGCACACAAAGAATATCTGCCAAGGTGGTAGTGAGGGAAGTCAGTGTTATGCCTTGGCTGGAGAAAGGGCAGCCCCTTTCAGCGGTGTTCTGTGTGTGTTCAGCTCCCTCAGGGCCACTTACACAAGCGTTTTTCCTTTTAGCCTGGTGACGCCATCTGCTTTCACAAGCAGTGGCGGTCAGTCTTGTCTGGCTGCCTTCCCACTGCTGCTGTTCTCCTTTTACCTTCTTCTCCACCAAGAACCAAAGGGGCTGTCAAATACCTTGTGACTAGGGTCAGCCTGTATGTCACTTTGCTGCTGCAATGGGAACAGGCAGCTGCCTGAAGAAGCCTAGACAAGCAGTACAGGACAGAACAGATTCTGGCTGGGCTTTGCCATGGTTTCATGTACAGTTTTGCTCGAGTTGCATGAACTTTCCTTGCTCTACACCCAGGGGAGCTGTACCTGCAGTGAACTGCATAAGGCAGCAAGGGCTCAGCCAGGCCCCTAGCCCCCACTAGACAGCCAGGACCTTGGGAAGCTCAGCACCCCCCTGTTCCGTCCTCTCAGGAGTGCCAGATGAGCTGCAGGTCTCCTCCAGGGAAGTAGCCCTAGAGGATCTCACTTGAGAAAAAGGCAGTAAGCTAGGAGAGCAGGGCCCAGTGCTTAGCCTAGTGTATGTGCAGAAGGACCCTGGCAGAGACACAGAGAAACTATTAGTGCTTCTTGAACCAGACTGCTGTCCTTGGAAAGAACCTTACTGCCCTGTTCTTCCAAAGCTCAGGCTGCATCATAGTGGCAAGGAGAGACCATTGCTAAAGTCACTTCAGACTGAGTAGAAAGAACTTGAAATGCAGGCAGACAGTATTGTCAGTCTGGGAAAGGTCCTCTCAGTAGGGAAGAGTTCCTAGGAAGATCTAAAACATTAATCTAGGAGCTCATAGCATAAGGGGTGGTAAGGCTCCATTGTTTACTAAACATAGTAATAGTATTTCTATTGACAAACAATGAAACACAGATGCCAAGCACTTTATTTACAGAAAATTCCTGTGTTCAAAAACTCAGTTTTCTGCAACCATGTCCATTGGCTAGATAAAACAAAGGTGGCCTCTTTTTAAACTTTGTTCCATGTCTATCCTTTAATCATTCATAACAACAAAACATATTACTACGTTTGCAAAAACAAGTGAAAAACCTGAAAAGAGGTAAACTTTGAATTTGCAGGATCCTCCAGAAAACATTTGGGTTCTTCCACACCCAATGCAATCCAGGGTAAAAGAATTTAAAACACATCCTTGAGTCCCTTACCCTCACCCCCAAAAAAACATTAGCTTTGTACAGCACTCACATATGTTCCTGTGAGGTCATTTACAGCTTTGACTCATGCACATTAAGAACAACATTGTGTCAGGGCAGAAGAACTTCATAATGGGCAGAAGGAAGAACATTACATCCATACTGATGCACAAGAGCATTTAGACAGTGTAAGACAATGCGGGGGGTGTGTGTGTGGTATTTATCTTCAGATTAAAGGCTATTATTCATAGACCAATTGAAGTCAGTGTGATTGTTCAGGTAAGGAAAGCAAGACCATGAAAGGGACAGGTTTTTCCTCAAGTATTAAAGTATAAAGCAAAGTTCAAAGAAGCAATGCAATCTGCTCTTGCAGACCAGATGCTGTACTCACTGAATCTAGGCCTCCAGCATCTGCTTCCTCAATGCACAATATGCAGCAAATTCTACTGCAGCAAGTTTAGAGCCAAGAATAGTAATAGAATACTGCACAATGTTGTGTCGTATGCATTGTCAGGCAGTTAACAGCCTATAGACATGCCTAGAACAATTCTAGCTAGAGAATTTTAAAAGGACAGATCATATAATAGGTGCACAGTATTTTTAGGCACACTAGTCAATACAGTGGTGTTAGATAGTCAGCTTGATGTTTCAGAAGACAAGCCAACTACCTGTCAAGTTCCAGAAACCCTGTCTTACCCATGCACGTAGCACTCTGCTACCCTACTGGGTAATATGGAAAGTGTTGATGTGGGCAGGCATTCCTGTGCATTGGCAGGGATAGCAAACTGATGAGCAAAAGAAGGTGGTAGATGCAGCAGCTCAGGCTGTATCCCATCAATTGCTGAAAACTAAGCCCCACCTTTGAAAGCTTTCTACCATAATTTAATGATTATGTTAACAATTGGAGAAGAATCAGGTTCTCCTTCATCCAAGGGGTGGCAAATGGATAGAATCTTCATGAAATTAATTTTTCCAGAGCTCCCTTTCCCTTGGCTGAAGCGTGTGATTTATGTTGTCTTGCAGTTGGTTTGGTCTTTTTGTTTGGTTTTTCTGATATGTGCTCATAGAAGAAAGATGCTTTAGAATCAGCCTGAGGGAGACAGAGGAAGACCTGATGCCAACAGCACAGCATGAAGCACAAGGAAGGCACAGACAGATAGGTACATCATGGAGAATGCACAGAGAAGGGAGCTCTGTCCCTCTACTCAACAGTAACAGACATCAGCTCATAGGCGGGGCCACAGCCTCAGATTATAAGAGCTTCAAGGCATGGCTCCTGCACACTGCTGAGACTCCTGGTAAAGGACATAAGGCAACAAGCTCCATTTTCTAGCCTCTGAACAACAAGGAAGTGTCAATGGTATAAACCAGTGATCATGCTTTTTGCTCCATGTGCCAGAATTGCAATATATTTTACTCACCAACACGCTAAGCCAGCAGTCCTCTATCAGTATTTGGTATCTAGTAACAACCCTGAAAAATTTATGGAATTCTTAGAAGAAAATTAGTCAGCAGCAGCTAGGGCTTCTCCAGCTTAATATCTTGTGAAAAGGAAGTCAGAAAATTGTTGCAGAGAGACCTAAGTACTTTAAACTATTAAGATACATGTCCAGACCAAGTTTTTCCAGTCTGTCAAGTTTGGCTGCAACTGCTTAATGTACTTTAAGTCATCCAAAGATCACCAACAGTTCAAGGAATTCTGAAATTCCCTAGATACCCACCTTATTTGAACTTGCTGCATGCCTTCCCTTTCTCCTCCCTTTAGACAGTACATTGAGGTTTCATTCAAAATACAGTTAGAAATAAGAGTTATTCGTATCTGCATAATAACCTCTCTTTAATTATGCTGCTAAGACATGCTCCCTCTATTTTCCAGTAGAGGAGGTAGTTTCATCTTGCACAATGGTAAAAGTATTGTTTAAAGCCTCTTAGTAATGTTTAGATTTTCAATATTTTAAGTCTGAAAAAACTCCAGTATTCGCAAACTAAAATGACAAAAATGACAAAATCTCATCTGAAAGCACATAAACACATGATGAACTGCAAGTTTAGACCCAGATTGTCATAGCTCAGTCTGCCCATACCATTATTAACTTTATTTAATCACAAATTAGTTCAATTACTAATATCAATATATTTTTGTGGTGTCTAGAGATGCACATGATATCCAAATTCTCTAGATGGGAAAAGGTTTCAAATCCTTCCTGTGATAAAAGTACAAAATTAAGCTGAATGGACTAAATCCACTTCTGGCATAAGCTGAGAAGCTTGCTGATCAGCCACCATGGTCAGATAAAGTTGCACGAAAAGTTAGTTACTAATAACAGTTGAAAAAGAGAAACATGTACCTACCACACAGGAAGCTTCATATTGTTTCCCCAGTTTAGGTCTTAAAAATGCACTGAAGGAAGGGAGAAAAAGTGTTAGAGACCCAGTACTTCAAGTGTGGATTTTACTTACTTATTTTTAGGATTTTTCTCATGTCAGAAGGTTGGAAAAAGGCTGAGAAGCTTAATGTAAAGGAATACATAAGGCCAAAATGATGTTCAGATACCTGTGGATGACATCTGACAAAATGCCGTTACCTTTTCTAGAAGACAAAAGTATGCACACTGATATGCCGAGGCAGTTAATCCACCCTCAAGAAAACTCCTGTTCCCCATGGATAAAATCTGCCATCAGACAGTTTTCAGCCATTTTGCCTCAGTGAATGATTTTCAATATATTCTGTTTAAAATGTGTTAAATATTACTGAACTTTGCCTTGCCTCTATTTTAAGCCAGAGATCCATTTGCCAGTTTTGTATTAAGTATTTTTGTCCACAACTGCTGGTGTGCAAGGCTTATGATGAAATGCAGGCCCGTACCCTGTAGGTAGAGAACACCCAATCTTTACTGTCATTCCCCTCCAGAATGGGATCAGAGTTAAATATTAAAAAAATTAATCAGATCACCTTATTACAGCATTTTTTTTTTTGGAGGACACTAAAAATGTGGAATAAAGGGATTTTGTGACTGAGGCCTTAAATTAGAGCCACAACCTTCAAACCTTCCAACCTCCCCTCACAGCCCCCACAATGTTTTCAGTTTAGAATTCTGCTAAGACAGGATTTGCAAGGAACATAAAGCCCCAGCCATACATTCAGCCTGCCCCTGACACATCATTACTCTCCAATCCAATGAAATAAGGTGAGACTTTGACATATCTGTTTGTGTGCTGACCTCTCAAATCATAGATTACACTTCCAGAACAGCTGCAAATACAGATACAAGCAAAGCTGCAAGTCCGGTGCAGCACTGAAGGATGCTGCTTCTGGTACCAGTGCTCCAGGATCCCTCTTAAAAGTGGGGGTGGAAGTGGGGGGGATAGACGACAGGGAGGAGGGGAGAAGTGCACAGACACACATACACATGGATGTTTTAAAGTAAAATTGAGAAGCTGCCTGGGACTGCCACTAGGTTAAGCTGCCTCCAGTCCTTCCCCCATCCCCGATACACACAGATTGCTCTATATTGAGTGCAAAGAGAGCAGCTTGTTTCACGCCTTCATGTTGCAGCTGCAGTAGCCGCTTCCTCCCCGCCGCTGGGCAGCAGCTGGCCTGCCCCGCCCCCCCCCTCCCCCCCGCCCTGTTGCAGCTGTATGCCAAGCACCCAGGGCTTGCTGCTCTCACCTGGTTTGCCTCCATAGGAAGGTCTGGATGGGCAGAGGGATGCCACGGCCGCTCTCCTGCTCCTGGCCCTCTGAGCTTTTCCTTTTCACCATGATGCTGATGACAGCTGCTGCTGTGCGCCAGTCTCAGCAGACATACCAGCCGGGATCTCCCATGGCTGCCTCTTTGCTCTCCGTAACTCTTTACCCTCTTCCCTTCATCCTCTGCAGCCCTCCCCCGCCCCCCCCCCCCCCCCCCCCGCCTTCAGCTTTGCTGGTGCAAAATGGCTGCAGAAGGCAGGGAGGAAATCAGGGGAGCGAAGATGTCCGCGTCCCTCTGCTTCCTCCCTGCCTTCAGCACCTCCCTCTGTGGACAGCTCCCAGCACCCAGCGCCGCGCCGGCAGCCGCTGGCGAGGGAGGGCGGGGGGCGCGGGCGCGGCCCCGCCCCGCCCGGGCCTCCCGCGGCACCGCCGGCGCCCGGCGCGGCTGCTCCTCCCACCGCGCCCCGACCGACGGGGCCTCCGCGCCCGCTCCCGCTCCTTCCCCAGGGCGCGGCGCGCTCCGCCGGAAAGTTTTCGAGCCCCGGCAGCCCGCAGCCAGAGGAAGCTGCAGAGCAGCCGGGAGCCGGCGGGGTCAGGAGGCCTCTGCTTCCCTCCCTCGCCACCCGCCTGCCGCAGGGAGAAGTTCACACGGGCTGCTCCTGCGCGTCGGGTGGAGCCTGGGCGAGCTCCCCCGCAGCTGCCGAGGGACAGAACTGAACGAGGGCCTTTCGAGGTGCTGGGGAGCTCGTTAGTAGTTTGTAAGACCGAGTTCCCCTCCTTGGATCTACAAAGGCAGGAGCCCTCGAAGCGTCTGACACAGCACGGAGCACGGCTGTTGAACAGGGAGATACTCGTTTATCTCAAGAGTGGGGAGAGAAGGGACAAAAGTAATAAACCCTCTCTGAACATGAAGTTTGGTGGTAGGAGCAGGGGAAGTTTGGGGTAGTTATTCCATGGGTTTCTCTTACACAGAAAGAGTTGAGAAAAACAGAGGTGGAGAGGACGGTGAGTGCCAAAGCACATTTACTTGTTTCCATCTAGACACCAGACTAATACAAAGATATATTTGTGTCAGGTTTGCTGGAAATATTTCTCAGTCACTGTTAGATTAGCTCTCCTTCCATACCTAAGAATATCAGAAGATAGTATACTACTACAAAATATTAACATAATAAAATGAAAGACTAATGCAAGTCCACCCTTATCAGTTAATTTTTCACAAAAAATTGTGATATTCCATTGCTTATATAAAAAGATTGCAAATTTAAAGAGAGACGCTTCAACAAGCCAAGGCCATATCTCTTCCTGTCTTTCAGTCTTCATACTTCATATTAGGTCATTCCTAAACATTAACTGAGGTCATTCTTGCCTGGAACAGGAGCTGAACTGTCCGACACCACCTATTCCCTTCCTGATGGGCACTTTGAGAAACAGCTTTCCTGAAAACCCAGTGCCGCTACTTTGATAATCTGCATTTACTCCCACTTGGGATAAAGTTTTTTCTGGTGCCCAACCCAGGACTTCCTTGCAGTGACTTAGGCTGGTCTTGACCTTCACTCATGGAGAACAGGACCCTACGTGGTCTCCACTTTGCTAAAATCCCCCTCTTGCACAAAAGGGGTATCAAGACAGTTAATTAGAAGGTAATCTGTTAAATACAACCTAAACAATATGTTTACAACCAAATAATTTTAAATTATTAAAATCACTAATCTACCTGAGTGCTGAAATGCTAAACTAGTTGGTTTTGTGTGTCTTGTTTGGTTGAGTTTTTTGCTAACAGGAACTTTTTCTGCTGGTGCACAGAAGTAAGGCCTTTTTATTCACAGAATTAGCTTGCTCAGACAGGAAAGTTTTTAATTCCGATTTTTTTTCCTTCAATTAAGTGGGGTCAGACAGGAAAAAACAATCGTCATTTCTAAAATCTTATGAGAACTAACTACAGAGAGAAGATGGTTGAAGCAAATTACTTCTAAATGCAAGGTTATGTATTAAAGAAGTTCCCTACTCCACATCTCCTCAATGGATCCAGGGCTTCTAATACAAATCATCTTGTTTGGAAAGCAAATCTGAGTTTTAATTCCTGCCAGCATGCCTCTTGACAGTCAGAAGCGAAACACAATGCAGTAGGAGTGATAAACTTATTTTTAAATAATTGCTTTTTCCAGCCCTGAAATGTGTTATGAAATTATTGAATAAAGCATAACCTCAGTTAGTAACAAATCTGAAGTCTAGTTTTAGTAATCAGCAGCCAGGAGAATCACTCCTCTTCCAAGAAAAGTACGAGGACTAAAGAAAGTTTCAACGCTATTTGCAATTAAAGAAAAAAAATTAACTGAACTGATCTGTTAAGGCCTCAGAAAGTGCAAGGTCAGCGTCTTCCTCATGGACACTCACAATCTGAATAACTAGAACTCATAGCTTCACCACAGTTAAGAGGATTGCTGACCCTCAGCCAGGGACGAGGGTTGCAGGCTAGGGGTGGTTTTTGTGGATGTTATTTTAAGTGTCGAATAGTCTCACCCTCAAAATTAGTGCCAGCAGGCATTTTAGTTAGTTTATAATATTGAACTGGTTTGAGTTTAAGACACTCGCATTCTCTCAGTAACTGGTAAGTCCAGTTCAGATCTGGTTTTTGTTTTGCCTTGTTTGGAGGACACTAAAGGAGGAAACACAAGAGCAACGAAGAGCGCTGCAGCTTGCTCACAGACTACAGCCAAAATAGCCTACGAATTCTCCTGATTGACAGGGACACCAGAGGCACTTAGAATCATAGAATTGTTAAGGTTGGAAAAGACCCTTAAGATCATCGAGTCCAACCATTAACCTAGCACTGCCAAGTCCACCACTAAACCATGTCCTTAAGCACCACATCTACCCGTCTTTTAAATACCTCCAGGGATGGGGACTCAACCACTTCCCTGGGCAGCCTGTTCCAGTGCCTGACTACCCTTTTGGTGAAGAAATTTTTCCTAATATCCAACCTAAACCTCCCTGGGTGCAGCTTGAGGCCGTTTCCTCTCATCCTATCACTTGTTACTTGGCAGAAGGGACTGACCCCCACCTCACTACAATCTCCTTTCAGGTAGTTGTAGAGAGCAATAAGGTCTCCCCTCAGCCTCCTCTTCTCCAGGCTAAACAACCCCAGCTCCCTCAGCTGCTCCTCATAAGACTTTTGCTCTAGACCCTTCACCAGCTTTGTTGCCCTTCTTTGGACACGCTCCAGCACCTCGATGTCCTTCTTGTAGTGAGGGGCCCAAAGCTGAACACAGTACTCGAGGTGCGGCCTCACCAGTGCCAAGTACAGGGGCACTATCACCTCCCTGGCCCTGCTGGCCACACTATTTCTGATACAAGCCAGGATGCCATTGGCCCTCTTGGCCACCTGGGCACACTGCTGGCTCATGTTCAGGCGGCTGTCAACCAACACCCCCAGGTCCTTTTCTTCTGGGCAGCTCTCCAGCCACTCCTCCCCAAGCCTGTAGTGTTGCATGGGGTTGTTGTGACCAAAGTGCAGCACCCGGAACTGAGCGTTGTTGAACCTCATACAGTTGGCCTTGGCCCATCGATCCAGCCTGTCCAGGTCCCTCTGTAGAACCTTCCTACCCTCCAGCAGATCGACACTCCCACCCAACTTGGTGTCATCTGCAAACTTACTGAGGGTGCACTCAATCCCCTCATCCAGATCATCGATAAAGATATTGAACAGGACTGGCCCCAATACTGAGCCCTGGGGAACACCACTTGTGACTGGCCACCAATTAGATTTGACTCCATTCACCAAATGTGTTTCACTTGGTGTGTGTGTTCACTTGGTGTGGTCAGTCCCAGGCAGCTGCTTAGGGATAAACAGACAGGGATGAAAGTGTGACCACAAAGCTCCACAAAAACCCAAGTTTAGTAGGAAAACAATGGCATTCATTGGTTTCAAACCTATCCAGGTAAACATCATTGTTGCCCCTGAACAGAAGCAGTCCTAGAGAGCAGAGTTTGGAAGCTCACTAGCAGCACTTCACTGAGCCTCCAAAGGGGAATCCAAACGTCCTCTCTTCAGTCAGAAGAGGAGCAGGAGTGGAGCACACACGAGGCAACTACATGCTAGCTCCACATCTGTCACTCAGCAAGCAGGAGGACAATATACTAGTACCTCTACCTGGCTTTCTGTTACATCCTTGAAGGACTTTTTAGGAGAAACAAATAGCTTTGAAGTCCAGTATTATTTTCCTTACTCTTTCTTTGTGCATAGCCAGCACCTTGCCCTGTCACACAGCCATTAGCCAGCGGAGCTCAGGTAGCCCAACAGGCATTGAGAGGAAACTGCATAGCTGCTCCTTTGCAGTAATTTAAAATGTAGCTGCAAATGGCAAGTTTGACTAGAACGGCAATTTTCAGTCCAGAATATCACTCTCTGACAACACGTAGCCATAAAAGACACCTAAATCCCTCTGTTTCTACAGAGGTCTGAAGTACAGAACTTCTGATGCAAAACAAATCAGAGAGCAAAGAAAAGATTTTCAACAGCTGGCGCTAAGAACTGCAGTCACAAAGGTGCAGATTCTCCAATCAAGCCAGGCTGTGACTAGCACTAAACCGAGGAGGTGACAAAGGCGGTTTATACTAGTTTGACAGTGGCTAGAGACCAATTTTGTCCTTGCCTTGTTTTGGAGACAACACACACACACCCCACCACCACAAACGGCAAACAAAGCTAAAGTGATCTGTACCTATGTAAGTGCAACAGCTTGCAACTTGGGAATTGCATGTGTAAGAGAAGAAGGAACTTTACAGCCTGGAAGATTTTACTTATCTCTATACTGAACTTCTGCTTGCAGCAGAGGCTTTCAGATTTGCAGTCAGCATTTGACTGTACCTAAATACTAACACTGCAGGGAGTGCTGCAAAGAGAAAATCCTCCAGATCAGTCCCCCACTTTCCCTTACAGTGGAGACAGAGAGGAAGCAAGCAAACTCTTCAGGGGGGTCATCATAGTATGACAACAGCAAGGTGTCCTGAAAATTCATCTGTGCTCTGTTCACTAGGCTACGCTTGGGCTGGCCCAGAAACACAAGTCTGTTTTCCTGCAAAAAGATCAAGACTAGTGCAAGAAGTCACTGCTTTCAGGAAGCAGGTGTGGGGAAGAGCAGAGAAGGTGTCATTAGCTCTGCTGTACTCCAGCAACTCCCAGCCCACCCAAGTGCTTAGGCACAAAAGATGCCCATGACACTATTTTTCCATTTCTTCTCTTACTACAGGCAGCATCAGTCTGACGTCCCTCCAAATCACATGATTCTGTTTAATCACTGCTTTATTCATTGCACAGTTGTGTTTACGCATCCATCACAGTAGGATCCAGTCTTGATCCAGAAACAGCCAAAGCTGGCAGTATGCCACAGGAACATGGAGCAGAACCTAAGCATGAAGCTGCCACTCTACACAGGAGTGCCCAGAGCAGGGAACTGCTCTAAACCTCACTGTCTTGCACTTGTTTTCATGCTGGTGCTCTCTGAGCTCCCAGCCTCAATCCCTGCCACGCACGCTCCTAAGTATTCATACCTTTAATTTATCTGTTATTTTCTTTGTGCAGAAAGAGCCAGACTTGGAAACATTCAAGGCCAGGCTGGATGGGGCTCTGAGCAACCTGATCTAGTTGTAGACGTCCCTGCCCATTGCAGGGGGGTTGGACTAGATGACCTTTGGAGGTCCCTTCCATCCCAAAGCATTCTATGATTCTATGACTCCAAACTCTCAGGAGCATCTCGAGCCATTCTGTTGTGTAGCAGCCTTTCCAAGAGCAAAGGTGCAAACAGCTCCTAACCGTACACCCCAGAGCAGAGAACAAAGGCAATTGTTTGGCACACTCCTGAGAGCTTAGTCTTCCACAAGCTGCCAGCAGGCTTTTGTCCTTGGCTGAAAGGACCCATGCTGAAGATCCTTTCTCTCTTGGGACAACCAGTCACAGAAAGTCAGCACTGATGGATACCACACATTTTACCCTTTCTCATATGGGTCTGTCAGGTAGAAGCAGAAGTTATTCTTTCATTTATCCATTTTTCTTCCTAGGAAGTCTTTGGACCTCATTAAGTAACTACACTAGAACACAGCAAGAGCATCAGCAGAGAGTGGGCACAGAGGGCTATTTCCTTGGTATTGTATATGCTGTCATTTACATCAGTGTAAAGAGAAGGTCAAAGGCTGTTGTTTCAGCATGGCAACTGTATACATCCTCTTCGTGCTATCATGTACTATACAAGATAGAAGTATAGGGGAGTTTAAAACAAAGGCCTGATTCTCTCCTTCCCAGGTGTTTCGTAAAAATTAAAAAAACCTAGGGAAACACTATTTTTTCTTTAAGGGCTTTTAAAATCAGCATGAAAACATTTCAGCTAAGGTTCTTCAGAAGTCTCATTCACAGCTCTTCTTGCCAGCCCTGCTCCAACACAACACAACACAACTATGCGTTCAGAAACAAGGACAAATGAACCCCTAAAACTATGCAATGAAGGCCTAAAACTACCAGGTTTGCTGCTGTTGCTATGTGAATTTGGGCAGGAGCAGACTGTAGTCCAGCTGGATCAGATTCCATAAGGACAATCAGATATTTAATCTTGGGCACATTTAGCTGGAATCAGTAGGAGTGGCATAGCACTCATGCATCTGAGAATCCTATTTCAAAATGGAGCAGAAACACAGATCCTCCACAGTCACCGCAGAGAGAGAGTTACTGCCTTTGCATAATGTTCAAGCAACAAATCATATTCACAGAGCCATTCAATTGCAATTAAATACAGAATAGATGCAGGTTATGTTCCAACTGGATAAGGCAAGGAGAGATGGAACAAAATCCTAGAGATAACATAGGGGGGTCTCTGGACAACAGTCGGGGCGGCGGGAGGGATTCCAGCTTTCACTGTCAGGGTGTCACACCACCCCTTGGATCAGGACTCTCCAAGCTCTGGGATGTGACTGCTTTGGTAGTAACTGAAAAACTTTTACATCCTTTTGGGAAAAAAGACAACAAACCTCCTCCCCCAAAACCCCACCCCACCCAAACACATTTTACACCTTCTTCTGGAGAAGAAAGTGGGGATCTCTTGTTCCACTGAGTTACCAAACATGTCTTCCTCCTCATTGCTCAGAAGAGAGCTGAGAACTGCTTCCACCACATGCTTCACCTTCCAGAACAAGGGCGCTCACACAGGCCAGGTTTGGGAGCCTCTCCATCAGGGCCGCACTGTCTTTCACCTTCAAAGCAGCAACTGGGACTTCCCCGTGGCCACACGCCTCTAGGTGAAAGGCTTTCTGCCTGCCACTCTGATCTGATCCGTTTCTCTGACTCACCCACCTGCTTCTTCTACCATGTTCCTGTACAACGCGAGGAATACCCCATGAGCTGTGATAGGCGCAGATGGACAGATCCTCTGTACATCTAGCAAACATGTAGCAGGATTCCTGGGCTTCCCTCCACTTTCCATAACACTGTAGTTAAACATGATTTTATTCACGACTTGTACTCACCTCAGTGCTCCAACATCACAATCTGCTAGCAAATCATATCATCTACCACATGCTGCTAATAAGACACAACAATCATAGAAAGATCACCTCTTCTTTGTTCACTTTGGAAGGAGGAAACAGGTTCTTACCAGCTGTCCTCTAGCTGTGCTGTAGCTCTAGCTGCGAATGCTTAAATCAGGATTTACCCTTTTGTTCTCAACCTCTTAATCCTTTTCCTTTTAGCAGATGATACATTAGTTCTGCCTTGTGCCTAAGCACCCTTAGGAGGGTGGTTCTAATGGATAATTAACAGCACTTAATTATTCCTCCAGGTAGTTTGACTGCATTTATTTATGAATATTGCAGCATTATGTGAAAAGTCCAGCTTGCTCAGGGGCTGGGAAACTTAAGGCAGTCTCCTCAGCTGTATCTCCCTCATGCTGCTCGGGCTCCCAGGATTAACTTTCTGTTAGCAAGTCCCACTGCTGCTATCCAACTCTGCAGCATATGCAGAACTCCCACAGTAGCTGATACTGAAGCTCTCATTTCACCTGTGTCACTGCATCCACATCTGTATGGCCCAGGCTTGAAACCCTCCAGGGCAGGCATCAGAGCAGGAGGAGGCATCAGAAGCAGCCTTGCTTGAGCAGGTCCAGAGAGGGCAGCGCAAGGGCAGGAAAGCCTGAGAGGTGAGGCTTCCCTGTTTGCCCACACCACAGCCCCGTGCTGAGAAGGCACCTGGTCCACACAGGTGGTTTGGGCCAGCACACAAACATTTTCTGGAGTGTTCCTTCGTTCCACCTGCAATGTAGAGCTGCACTTCCTCCCTGACCCGAGCTAAGGCAGGGATTTAAGCACCCACCAACGGATCCAAAGTAACAAACTACTTCAAGCAGCCCTCAAACTTCAGGCTGTTTCCCCATTAGTTTTCAGGACGACCCCAAGAGCTCATCACCTACCGCTCCCATTATCTTTGGTCCACACCACCCCGCCGCCCTCAACAGGCTGCAGGGAGCCGGCCGGGCTGCGCCCCTCACGGCGGCTGAGGGCGCTCCCTACGGCTCTGAGGGGAGGGAGCGATGCGCCAACGCCAAACCAACGGCCGCTCGGGGACTGCTAACGGCTCCGCGGTATTTATAGCCCGCCGGAGCACGTGCCAGCCCCCTGCAGGCGCGAGGCAGCCGTTGGCCGCCATTTCCCTGAGGAGGGACCCTCTGGGGAGTGGGGTGGCAGCCCGCAGCCCCTCACGGCAGGGGCAGCGGCAGCAGCAGCGGCTCCGGCTCCTGCCCGACGGGGGAGGGCGGAGGGAAGGAGGGAGGGAGGCCTGCCCCGCCGTTCAGCCAAGTGGGAGAAAGCGGTAGAGCCGTGACCCGCAACTGTGACAAGTCCCTGGCAGCGGCCCAGCCTGTGACAAAGGGATGGCTCCGGCTGTTGGCGACACCTTCGCACACCTCTGCGCTGAAGGAAACACGGTGACGAGCGCGGGGAAGCTGGCTCATGTGCGGGCCTCCTCTGCCTGGAGGGCTCAATTGCTCAGTGCAGGGTGATGCTAAACCTCACCTGCAGGCTGGGACCCCAGGGTGAAGGACAGAATAACGTATTCACACAAAGCAGGGAAACATTGCCCGGCAGAAGAGGACGCTAGCTGTAAAAACTGATTCTTTTGGCAAGAAGTAACAGGGACTAGCTGAGAAATATGACTTAATCCGCTCTGACTTCTCCTGGCCAGGCTGACTACACAATACCAGCAGGTGTATGATACTTTTTTTTCATGTGAGGCAGCGATGCACGGTGGTTGAATGCAGGAGGAGCTGTATCACAGTGGAAACCAACACAAGTAGTTAGATGACAAGCGATTTTATTTTGCAAAACAATCACTATACAGCAACAAATACAATTGCAAATTGGATTGAAAAACATGAACTACCTACCACCAGCCATTCAAGAAATGCCTCTTTTATGGTAACAGGCTCTAGAATTACCAGAAAAAACACAGGTTTGTAACAGCAGACCGTATTCCTTGACATCCCAGCATACAGCATGTTTATTTGTTGGCTTTTTCTCTTTGCTAAAGTTGAAGTGGCTTTTATATGCTTGACTTTTCCAAGTGTGAAACTAATTTACCTTCCTGCAGTGCAAATTGCTGGAGTTGCAGAGGGAGTTGCTTTAGCAATCTGACTAGTGAGTGAACTCGACACACACCTAGGCTAGAAATCTACCTGCATCGATTTTCATAGCAAATGTGATCTACTCTTCAAGGCGTTTGCCTTTGAAGGGACATTTGTACTTGGGTTTCAAACAGTATTTGGTCCAGCATGGGAAAAACTTCGGCTCGCATGTGGTAGTCCACACAGGCTGCCTTTCGACTCCCTTTGGGTCGTGTATATAGGCAAACTTAGATTTGTAAGTAGTCACGATGAGGTTACTACTGTACCTTAGCAGAGCGTTGAATGGATAATACCATTTACTGCTGTACAGTGAAAATATACATAGCCCTTGTGGGCACACAATTTCCCTCATCAGTGTTAGTTTTTCCTTTACTGTTGCTGGACAGATTTATTTCTGCTTGTGGTTACACAGAAACAGCACTCTGCAGATGGGGCAGAAGCACTTTTTCTTTTGTCTCTACAACTTGATGGATTATTAATTTGGGGCTCTCCCCTAGCTATCCAAACAAGGTTTCACCATTCCTTTTGTCTGGATTATCTCTGCTTTGTCACAGCGTTGGGTCTCAGGCACCCAACACACCTGCTGCCACAACATGCCTGTGGAAAAGAAACACAACTGATGCACTTTCCAGGAAGCTGGCTCTATCTTCTTTAGTGGGCATTACATATTTACAAAACCGTTGTTTTTAAAACCAACATTCTTCTTCAGAAGTTAAGATTAATATGAACTTTTTCAGTGAACATCTAGAGTTATGTAACATAACGTTTTTTTTTTAATTTATTTAACAGCACGAAACTCTTGATTTCTTTTCATCTAACTCCACAGTGTTCTAGGATTCTTTCTATGGAAGGATGATTACGATTACAAAGGTCTTTGCTTGAATCAAGACAAGAAAGCTCATTTTAATGCATGAAATAAATGACTTGGTGTGTTACACCACTCTAACTTTGGACTCATAGGTGCATTAACTAAGCTTCATTTTCTAGAGTATGTCAATTTTAAAAGCAGAATAAAAAAACTTGAGTCTCAGGTTAACACTGCTCTCACTAGCTGGTGTTTAGCTTCAGAGAAGCTGAGGTTCAGGAGTACCATAGACTCTCTTCCACATTGGCAAAAGGCATAAAAAAACCCCACTGCAAGGCTAATTTATATTAATTGATAGAATGATCAGAGCAATGTGATATAAACACTATTTTGTTGTTTTTTCTTTCTGTCGTTTTTTCTGGAAAAATGGGAAGAGGCTTTTAATGCACCTCACTTGACACTGTTTCTGTCTGAATTCTTAGGATTACTCTAAGCAAAAGTATAACAAATACAAGGCAGAAATCAGAATCCTCCAGATGCACTTAGCATGGTTGTAAACTCACTGTCCTTTGTATAAAACAACCAAACAGTATTAGGTACTTTATAGTGTGAAAAAGCTTTTTGCAGAGCTGAAATGTTGTGTGTGGGGCTGTTAGGAGTTCATCTTCAGTAAAATTTTTAGAGATGTAATCATTTTGATTTGTCTTTGTACTCCTGTGACAGCTTAGCCAAAATCCCCCTTTGGTCCACTTACTTACTGTCTAGTAACTGTGCATTTACTACCTGAATTTAATGATGGGGAATCCTGTGCTATTATTAGAATCCTTCTCCACAGACAAAAATCTTCTCTGTGAGTCTTTTCAGATCAAACCCAAACACACACACGCACACATACAAATTAAGAAGGAAAAAGAACAGATCAAAAGCTTCCAACACACAATGTTAACCTAATACATGTATCAAGTATAGCTCAACTGACAGTGCAAAGTTTAATTAAGAGATTTCAAAAGGAAAAGATCAAAGAATCTGCAAGAATGTAAACTGGTCATTTCATAATGTCTACTGTACATATAGTATCAGCAGATTATTATCCGCTGATGAGTAATACTACCATATTACCTTCAGTGTTCTCTTAGTGTCCATAAGATAGTGTCGGAGTTCTCACAGGTAACTCCGTTAGATCGGTTGTTTATATATCTCTGCCCTTTATCTTTTATGCACACTTTTTCTTATACTTTTTATAGTCAATATAATCCCACTTTTCTCAGATTTTAAGATGCCCTATTTATTGATGAATCACTATGGCAACCCAGTGTAGGGAGCTCACTTTATTTATTCATGTACTGTAATTTACAGGCATCTCTGTTATGTTTATCACTGTTATCTGAGTGCCTGAGTGTATACATAAGACATCACTGAAGGAGTGGAAACAACATCTTAATACTTTTTTCTGTGTTTCAACTTTAGCAAAAGAAAAAAATAAATAAATCTAACATTCACTGTTACTACAGGAGTTAAAAAGAAAAAAAAACCAGAAAAAGAAAGAAAAAAAGCCAGAACCAAACTATTGTGGATTTTTTAAAAATCCAGAATCCAAACTCAGCCATCTTTGGAGACCCTTTTACAAATGTCTGGACCCCACAAAAATCATACCTTTGTGAAGAAAGGGAGGGAAGGGAAGAGGGAAGGAATCCTTTTTCTAGCATCACAGAAGAGACTTGCATCTGGCACTAAAACAGGGTCACGGCTTTTAGTTGTTACAGAAAGCAACTTCATGCTAAAATTTTCATCTTTTTTAAATGTATTCTTACGAATAGGAAAAAAACCCCTGCTAACATCTACTTTTACATACCTAAAATTGCAACACCAAAGGGTGCAAGAGACACAGATACTGTGAATAAAGAAGTAGAATATTCAAGTATATGAGGAGGGCATATCACAAATGGCCACAGAGAAATATATATATCTATAATACTGTATCAAACAGATGGAAAGGATGTGAAACTGGTGGTGCGTACACAAATCTAGCCGCTTAACCAACTTTCTAATCAGACACAAGTCCATTGGGGTGGAAGTGCTTGCTTTCAACAGCTTTTTTACGTCACTTCCCCAAGCATGGTTCAAATGTTTTCAACTACTATTTTTAGTTATTAGTTAAATAATTTATTGGCTTTTCAGCTATACACTGACATAATTAACCAGGTCCAAAAAAAATGTTAATAACTTAATTCAACTTTTGTTCTACTCATTTATACAAAATAACACTTTTTTTTTTAATTAAACTTGAATTTCTCTATATGCCCTTCCTTCTGGTAAGCAGACTGTTAATTTAACCTGTAATAACTTACAATGGGCAACTTCTTTTATTTCCCCATCTATCAACAGAACAGTGAAATGAGCAACTTGGGATATTAGCAAGGCTCTTCAGAAAGAGGTGGATGGCCTTCAGGCACATGAAAGGTAAAAATGCATTTTATCATAGTACGGTACTCCATGCAAGACAGAGCAGAGCAACAATAATTGTCCAATGTAACATACTGCAGTTGTATACCCATATAAAGCCAGTGTCTTCCTGTTGTAAATGGAGATCAGGCCAATTTCTGCATCTATTTACTTTTTTTTTTTTTTCTGTTTTTTTAACTGTATGGTAACTACAAGTCTTGGGATGTGACTTAGTTTTAGACATGGTAAAGAATGAATGTAACACCTGCTCTGAGCCCATTCCTGCCAAGAGCTCATGCCTAAATATTATTACTTCATACAATGCGAAATGAGCAAATTCATAAGCCCTGTTTAGCAAGGGCTGCTGTGACATCTTCAGCGAGGGTAGCAAGCTGGGGCGATTCAAGCAGGTTGATGCTTCCAGAGGACGAGACGTTGCTGAGTCTGCGTGGCGAAGCCACGCTGGACCTGCCTGGTGACTGTGTGATGATTTCAGCCCCGTGATCGACACGGGCTTTAGCGTGCTCTCTGAAGTTTAGCTTCTGGCTGTCAATCTGCTCCAGGAAAGCAAAGACTTTAACACATTATATATTCACCAAATTATCTCGTTATAGATCATCATTTGGGTCTCATTTTGTTTACTTTTAAGAACTCTTACAAGGATTGAAGCTTCTTCACTCCTTAGAATAATTGAAACTGAAGATTTTATCACCTTGTTTAATATGTATTGGCTTACTATGTTACATTCTCTTACTATTTCTCTCTCTGATGGATGCCTTAATGAGCAGTACCATTGTACCTAGCTGTATGAATTTAATAGACATTTTATGGGCATAGAATCATAGAATCGTTTAGGTTGGAAAAGACCTTTAAGATCAAGTCCAACCGTTAACCCAGCACTGCCAAGTCCACCACTACACCACGTCCCTAAGCACCACATCTACCTGTCTTTTAAATTTGTTTCTGAAATCTGTTTTTTCAAATGTTTGTGGAATGATCTTACTTTCAAGATGTCTTCCTCCTGTTTCACAAAGCAGTCCTGATCCTCTGGGATACCCATACTACAAACTTATTAGATCATACCAATGTTGTACCGTGGTCCCAAACAAGGATTATCTTTAGGGGGAAAGCCAGTGCACAAACTACAGGACGTTTCACTTTAAGATTCACTCTCAGCTTAGATGTGGATGTGAGATTGGTCATTCCAAATACCAAAGGGAGCAAATGGCATGTGAGCGTGCTCAAAGGAGAATAAACAGATATTTCCTACTCAATTCAGAGCCATCACTGAATTCACAGCTCTAATAATTTCACTGGGCCAGGGGCACAGTGGTAGCTTTTTCTCTGACAGCTGTCCCCTTACCTTGACGTTACCACCGCCAGGTACGTGGTGGGCATTTTCCAGTGAACCAACTTTAGCCTGAGCTTTTTCTTTGAAATCCAGTTTCACGCTCTCAATTTTCACACGTCCACCTCCTACACAGAAAAAGGAAATACAGATTAAGAGGCTGGAATGGCTCAGGAAAGCCTGACCTGATGCACACGAGTGCACTCACGTTACTTCCCTTTTAGTTGATATCTAATCATTTTAGAGAAGCCTAGAATACCACGCTGCATGGTCAGTAAAATATAAAATCTTCAACATATACTCAAACTATAAGTGTGTGCTGCAGCCCTACTGATTTTCATGGGATTTAAGCACATGCTTAAGTATTTTGCCGACTTCAGTATCTTATCAAACAAAATAAGTTACCAAAGTGTATTTACTTTCTCTTAGACTATAAAAGAGAATGGTATCATCCATGATTTCTCCTTCACATAACAGGATTAGGTCTTTGCTTTGTCCCACATCCCAGAAATTCCTACCATACCTGGCTTGTGGTGGATGTTCTTGAGTGACCCACACTTGGAAGTCACATGACTCAAGTCAATCTTCTTGGTTACGATTTGTACCTGTCAGAAGCACACACACACACACAAATTACAGGAATGAAAAGAATAAAATAAATAAAAAGCCAAGCCCAGCAGAGGGAGAGCCCAAGCCTCTACAAACAACTGGAAAAGGAGAGATGGTTAGTAGAAAACAGACCATGCCACAAAGGAGGAAACACCTGGATTAATACAGCAAGCTTCCTTCCCACCTAGGGAAATGACAGAGCTGGGTTAAGCTTTACTATTAGCAAAACAAAGAGGAGGACAAAGCAGATCAGCTTGGGGGTTCTAAAATGTTTCTGAGCTTCCTCTCAGGGTGAATGCTCTGAAGCCCTGCATGCAGCAGGACCCATCCCGTTTGCTTCTGCTCTTGAACGTGCATCCTGGCAACTAGGAATATTTCAGTGAGTGCTTTTTTCTCTACCATCTGTTTCATATTTTTCTGCATCTAAATATGGTATGCATTTCAGCTCAATTCACTATGGAGAGACTGATGAACCTACAAAGGTGACTCCTGCAGCTGTACCTGAGCTGGCTGGCGTTCAGTCAGCTGGCTTGGTGGTGCTCACCGGGTAGCAGTGGCATTGCTCTGTGCAGCCAGGCAGCAGCACAGGCACCCTCCCTCCTCCTGCTGCTCTGTGCCCTGCTGCCAGCCGCATTGCCATGACTGTGCTGAGCCCAGCTCAGGAACAGCCACAGAGCGACACCCCTGCCTTGCTGCGCTCCCAGCTAGCTCCCAGATGCAGCCCACAATCGCAATGACTGTGTTAGCAGGTCTTAAGAAGTTGCAGCCCCTCCAGGCCAGACAGGAGCTCCAGGATGACTGCAATGCCACTGGTTTGCTCACATCACCAGCAATGACTTAAGCCAGCGCTGGTGGCTGTACTGAATCTCTTTGGTTCAGACATGCCCACACCATCAGCTCTTCCATCTGATCATTTCCATCAGAGGGGTCAGAACCGCCTTAAGCTATTCCAGCATGACTTCTGGAACTAATGGGTGTCTGGTCAAACCCTGAGCAACCTCAGTTTGTTATACTGGAATAATGCTATGGCATTAGCATTAGCACTCAGCACACTGGCTGATCGCACCCTCTCGCTGAGCTTTCTTTGTCCTTATGTTTTATTTTTCTTCTCCTTCCTCTCAGGTTAGCTGAGGAAGGGCTGACGCACTGTAAGATGCCCAACTGTGAGGCTGGAGTCTCTTTCTGGAACTGACTTTCTTGGGCCACTCCCACAAAAGGCACTGAACCATTTCGGCTCACACTGGACTTTTAATGTCAGCACCCTGGAGCATTTAGAGATAACCCTTCTTTTCTCGTTTCCTTTTCCGGTCCAAGTTCTGGAAACACGTTGTGCTCTGTGGAGAAAGATCAGGAGGCCACCACTGCATACACAGGGCTCACATGACTACCAGACTGGACTCACATGTGAAACAGTAGCAAGAAGGAAAGTAGTGCTCAAAGGAAGGGAGACAGAGGGGTCTGCTGTGCGAGCTGGGTCACCACAGTGCAGATGCCTGTTCACAGGGTGTCTGTACTACTTACATTTCCTCCCCCTGCAGAATGTTTGATGTTATCTCTGGAACCACACCGGGACTGAATATCGCTAAAATCGATCTTCTTGTTTAAAATCCTAACCTAAAAGGAATTGGAGGTAACTTACTATACACCATACACACACTCCACCAGGGTGCAGGACAAGGGAGTCAGGGTAATTTTTCCTCCTGCTGTCACTCCTTCTGACACTTGTATTGAAATGTGAGAAAGTAAACCACGCCAATCTCTATGCTTAGTATGTTAACACAGCATATGTAAATGTACTATGCTGCTCTTTTTTCTACCTCACAAAGTAGTGAAGAAATACAGAGGGGAAAGTTTTTATACTGGGAGATATGAGAGGTGGTTTTTCCCTGAAAAGCTCAGAGAACTCCTTGCTTGCCTGGACTGGACATAGTCCTTGGACAGCCCGTCCTAGGCTCTCTTGAGTGATGGCCAGTGTTTCTGCTGAACTGGCCACAAGGAGAAGATGGAAACCCTCCTTCCCACAGCTCAGCACTCCAGCCTTTGATGCAGAAATCCCAGATCCAGCCAGCTCAGGCACGGATTGAAATCCTGAGGAATTCTGCCCCTCCTTCTGCCGTACAGCCATAACAGCAGCTACATTCATACAACAGACCTCAGAGCATCCTGTGAAAGGGGACTGACAAAATTAATTAAACTGAAGTCAGAGCTCTCTACTGCTCTCTCTCTTTACTGTCGTTTACTAAAGGACAATGCAGAAAACAACAGCATCTGGAACCTACAGCTGCAGTCACTGCTTCTTGATTTCTGGTGCTGGCCATAAAGTTGGTCACAACAACTTCCTGGTGCTATCAGCACTGTGCTTCTCCTCTGTGCTCTTTGCTTCTGGCAAAACAAGTACCTGACTTTCCCTTGGTGGTGCCAGCCTCCCTTACAGATGCCAGGAGCCCACATGTTTTCTGTCTCACCTTAGCCACAGGTGCACTGCAGGCATATGACAGTGCCTGGAGGTGAACTCTGCGAAGGGAAGGCCAAGCTGTCCTGTGCTTGACCCCCACCTTGACCCCCATGTAGTTCCTCCACCTGGCAGAACTCAGGAGCCACCAGTGATTGTCCTCCCAGGGAACGATGTGCTGCTGGATGGCAGTTACCAGTAGGCAGGGACAACTGGGTGCAGGGCACACACCTGAGTGACACTACTTCCAGACTTCTTTCTGAGCAAGGGCAGGGGTTTGTGCTCACTAGTGTTAGGCTTTTCAAGTGTGTGAGAAGGCATTTCTGGCCAAGGCTGCACCTGCCTTCTTTGCACCAGGTACTTTTACTTACTCAAAGAGTGCCACCCATGCAGCATATTGTTTCTCTGGGTTAAAGATGAAGGCTTTATTCAAAGGTTATGTTGGATTTTATTTATCTCTACGTTATTAATATACAATATGAATTTACAGAAAGCCACAGAATTTGGGGCATTATCTATTCATTTTGCTAAATGGCACTTGTAGAGCCTTCACTAAGATACTACTTAGCACAGTCCTATTGCCTGCTGTTGTAGGTAACCTACAGTGACTAACCGATATTGAGATAAGAGAGAGGGACAGACACACCGGGGTACCTTATTGCAGCTTCTTACCATGCCAGGAACACAAAGCAGCTGCAAACCAGCTGACGTGGTCAGTGGGAGGAAGAAGAACCCTGTGCAGTCTCTGCTTCCTGGCTTTAGGTCCTCAGACTGCCCCAGGCTCCCTGATAAATCGGAGATATATCACTCCCTCTGTGCCTCACTGCTTCAGACTAGAAAAAGACTATTTGCCCCCTTACAGGGATATCAGATTTTGCAGCTCTTGGCTCCTGCAGTGAGGATAATGTCACATTTTAGATAATGAGTTGAATCTTCTGGCACTGAGTACCTGGAGCACACTCTTGACTTAAGCCCAGTAAACTCCAAGAAGACATTTTCAGAGGGCCACACTTTGCAGCTAATGTGAAGAATTCCTTCACAGCAAGCTGTTTCATGGGTCCCCCTCATTACAAATAACGGAACCACTACATCAGTCAAACCATTAGAATGTTAAGTGTTCTCTCGCTTTAATAGGTAAAGATCTGTGGTGATGGCATGCTCAGCAATAAGGGCGATGACAGCACCAGAAAACTCCACAACTGGTAGGTCACCTTCAGAAGGGCATCTTCAGTAGGCAAACTGACTTCTATCTTTCCCTCTCCTACTGGCTTAATCCGTCCAAGTAAACCAACGTACACTGAAACATGAAAGCAAATGCCTTTTGCTTTCTCTCAATATACTATTTGTTTAAAAATGTACCCCAGTACTATACAAGACAGGTGTCACATCAGTTACAGAAACACACATCAGATGTGCAGTCAGATCTGGCTCCCAGAGAGCTTCAGCCCAGCCACAACTGGGCAAAACAGAAAGCCTTCCTAGCACTTTCTGAGCACATCTCTCTTGGCAATGGATCAGCAGCACCTCTTAGCAATGGCCACAGGGATGCATTTGCTCTGAAAATGCTGACTTAGGGGTCATGACAAGACCTCAGCGCTGTGGACTGGGGGCCTGTAGCTTAAAAACGGAGCCAAAGCAAGGTGATAAGTTGAGAGGGTGCCTTTGATCAAGTGCCTAAAGGTTGATTTGCACCCAGAAGCCTGACAGTTTATGAGTCTCATGGCCCATGGACCTGGCTAGCAGATATGTAAAGGACCAATCATCTCAATTATTCTCTCTGTCTCACTGGGTGAAATGTGCCCCTGTGTAGAGGGGCCAGCAGGAGACCTATGTATCATTTATGTTCTATGCTGAGGGCTGAAGTGAGCTGAGTGATGTGGATGTGTTCTGCTGGTCATCTGGCACAGGGAGGAACTGCCTTGACCCAGGTTTTCCCTGATGATCTGTTTCTCCCTTTCCTGGCATATATCAATACCCCTGCACATATTTAAATCATGACTGCCCTCTATAACTACGTGTTCCACAAACTAATGGAGCCTTGTTTCCTGTAATGTAAGGCTTTGAACTGCTTAATCCCTCCGTCCTATCCTATATTCTTCAGCAAGCCCTATTCCCTCTTGCCAGCAGTATCTCCCAAGCTTTCTTGCAGGTCTGCTAGACTGGGCAAATAGAAGCCAATACACATCTGGCCAGCTGTTTGTTGTCTCTGATTGTGGAGAAGGGGCTGAGTTATCACTGCCTTTCCCCCAATGACAGTGTTTTGCTGAGTCTCTGTTTCATATCCAGTCAACAACTATCACCCAAGTTGGAGGGACCGCCTGTGTTTCTAAGCACTGCTCCCTTGCCAGCACTGGTTGAAATGGGCCAACAAGTTACAAATGAGTTGAGGAAAGCTGAGACTGCCAGCCAGACAGCATGACTGCACGAGCTTTGTTTCCTTTGAGAAATCAGACTGTAAACATCAGAAGGAGAGTACCAGAGAGGGACAGGAACTATTTAGGCTAAAGAGGAACTTTGGCTTGCAAACAAAGAATGTAAACTGACTGTGAATTATTTGAAGCTGGAATCTAGAGGGAAATTTGTAACTGTCAGAGCAGGGAGGCTCTGGAACTGCCTCCCAAGGGAACAGAGCTACAACAAGAAAATGGTAAACTTTTATGATGGCAATTGATGAAAGGAATTAGATGATGCAGCTGCCTGTGACAGAGACAGCATGAACACCATGACTCACCAGGAAGGCCTCTGTGTTCCTGAATGTGTATGTACATCTTGTGTGGGGGTGGAGGTGCGGTAGGGAAGTACATATATGCCCTTCAGTTGTGCTGCACATTAAATGAAAGATCAAGCCTGCTCATGCTCTCATTCAGGAAAGGGAATATTTTAGTCTGTGGCAGAAACAGGACTGCTTTCTATTCACACTCTCTAAACATCCCAACAAGATAATGTCCTGACAGGTTCCCTCATAACCCATGCACTGACCTGCCAGTCTGAAACATGTACATTCTCTTCTGATGGGATGCTGGTTTGCCCAGGTATGCTGGACAGGGCCTGGAAGTTAGTATTTTGATCAGGACCAAGCTGAGGTTCCTCAGCATTTGTCATACCCACGTGAAGTTAAACCACAGTGAAAAAATTAAGCCTTGCAGACAATGTTGAGTTTATTCCACAAAACCACATTGCCCAAGGATAAAAATGACTTCTGCCTGAAGCCCTGGAAGTCTTACAGACCTTACCCCCACTCTGTCCTCTGATGATTGCTCAGCAGTAGTCCAGAAGTGAAGTCCAGGGCTGACTGTGTGCTGACGTACACACAGTACAACCTCACTGACTCATACTGCTTGTAGGTAGTCCCCAGCAGGCATCAGACACTGTGCTCCAATACCTTCTGTGCTGTTTGAATGCTGTCTGTCAAAGCATCATGAGATACAGGGCATTTATGGGTAGCCTGCTAGGAAACCAAGTGTTGAAGGTATTTTTCTCAAAGTTCATTTAGATGAGGCATATATTGATCTGCACTCAGCAGGATAAACTCTACCTCCCTTTCTACCTATAGTAGCCCAACTGGCAATCTAAACACGAAGGGGCTGTGGTCTGAGGGCAACATCTGCACTGGATCAGAGGGGATGTTTTGGGTTACGCCAGCTAACATGAGGACATATGACAAGCTGGCAATACCTGTGAATCTCCCAGTTAGCTATATGCCTCCCTATGGCTGTGCACAGAAAGTGAATTTGGATTTTGAAGTCTCCATGTACAACAGCCTCCAGTTTGCGGACCTGGAGCAGACTCTCCTCTGTCAGTACTGTACCACTGTGTTCAAGATGAGCAAAAATTTGTAGAAAAACTGAGTGGAAGACAAATAAAGGCAAAGGAGAATTTAGTTCAGTTGTGCCTCACTGCTAAAGACAACATCAATGATTGAAAAGTGCTTATGAAAGAGAAAGAATTATGTTCCATTGCTGCCCAGAATCATTCAGTTCAGCTGCTTTTCACAAAAAGAGGGAAAGCCCCTAACTTATCAGCATCTGGGCAGAGACTCAATAAACAGCTTCCCTCCTGTGGCTTACTACCCTGGTACACACCAAAACAAAGATACTCAAAGAACAAAAATGGATGCTGATAAAATTACAGGCTCTGAATATATTTTCCAAGAAGCTGATGATTTATGTTCTCCCTGCTTTGCAATTATGGCCTCTGAGAAGCTCTGCCACAAACACTGTGCCTGAAGCATTTAAAAATACTCTAGCTTGCCTCCACTTGCCATTTGAACATGCTGTGGGGCTGTGATACTGGGAAAAGCTCCCAGACTCCTAACAACTTATCAAAGAGGGCAAGTTCTTTGTACTTACCACAGCATCACAGTGATTTCACACAGCTACATCCCAGGAACTAGACATTATTTCAGTGTTTGGTCTCCTGGTTAACACAGGGATTGAGTGAGACAATAATTGGTCTTGCATAGGAAGCAAGGTTAAGGTTAAAACCTGATTAGAATCAAGAGGCAGTTCTAAGTGCTTCCAAATCTATATGCTGCCAAGGACAGATGAAACTACAGTTTTCATGCTCCTAGCAGAGGCTACAGGTAGAGGAAAGGGAGGGGGAAGGGTATTTATTTGGCCTAGCAAAGCCCTTGAAGAGAAAGACTGTGCCTCAGACTTTCCACATCTACAAACAGAGCTTGTGATCATGTTCAGCCTTTGCACTCCTGCAATTGCTGGATACATGCACCAGTGAAGCTGCCAGCCTACAAGCTAGCGAGATTCAAAACAAAAGGCTGCGCTGGACATAGCATAAGCAAAATAATGTACCATCCTCATCTTGCTCTTAGCAAAGGGTGAACAACATAGGTTCATTTCTGACTTTTAAAAACGTACCCAGAGGCAGACACTGAGCATGTAATATTTCAGCCTGAACAGTTAAACTCTGAAAAATTTACGAACAACTGAAAATAGGTACTTTCAAAGGGAAGTATCAGTAAAATAGAAGAGATGCCTTATGATCAGCCATGTCTTTAATAGGACAATGATGGCTGATTTACAAGCTTCTTTCTACCTATTTGCAAATTACTGTATTCATCTACTTAACAAGGCAGCCACACTGTACTAGGCATGTCCCTATCAATAAAGGGAGAAAGGCCTACAGAGAAACACTGAAAGGTTTTGCATAATTGTGCTGGGAAATACAAAGGGAAATGACCACTTTCCATGCCAAAGAGCTTACGGTCAAGAGACAACAGCTGAATTTAACGCACAGCGCAAGGAAGTGCAAGCTCCACGTCAGATGAACTGTAACACACGTTCTGTGATCATACCCCTCACTAAATCTGAGGAGCTGATTAAAAGAATAGTAGAAGAAATTGAAGGAGATTCACGCACAACAAATAAAAAAGATCCTAGGAGCTCAATTAATTCAGCTAAAACACAGGAGCCTTGTTTTAGTACTCCCTTAATGAAGAAACCAACCAACCAGATTTTGCTAAACTAGAGAGTCTGATACTTAAATTTTAGAGGCAACAGTCCCTATTCATGGAAAGAGTACTAATAGCTTCAAATATCAAGTGTTGAGCATCAAGTATCACAGTTTTCAAATCAGTTTCCTGATCTTTAAGAAGGGATGAGTTTTGAGTCACTATGTCTGGATTTTCTTTACTCCAGCATAATGGAGAAAATTAGGTTGTTCAGTTCAAGTTAAAAAAAAAATCTTGTGTTTGTCTCTTCATGCAAGCTGGCTTTTCCAAAACTCAGCAGGTACGTCCCTTAGCATCTCTTTTTATTGTTCAAATCCAAATTTCCAAGATAAAAACTAAGGTTTTTATCCTTTCCTTTCCTACCCTTTCTCATCTAGCAAAATAAACTCTTTTTCTCACCTTTCCGTGCAAGACAGAACACTACTACATGACTAAACAGCTTTGATCCAGATTATGTATTGCCTGAACATTTTTCCCAAAAGAACAACCTTCCCCATTTTATTGCCAAAATCTAGATTAGTTAGAGCTCAGCTGAAAAGGCCTCCTCTGCTGAACTTGCTGCTGGGATGACTCAGACTTTCACAGGAATTTATGTCCTGGTAATTTCAATCTACTCTAGCAAAAAATACAGCTTCTCCCCTTGCTATTACAAGAGACCACCAACGTATGGTAAGTCATGGATGGGATTTGCCTCCTCTAACATTAGCCAGCTAAGAGTTGGAACTGGTCACTTAAGCTGCCACTGTAGTCGGTGGAAAGATACTGAATCTTCCAGAAAGTGATACCTTCAACTCTAGCTAGACAGATTGAACACACCCCATCCGACTGGCAGAAATCAGTGCACTGCTGCTGACTGCCTTCAAAAGAGGGAGAAGCATCGACTTATGGCTACCGTAGTCAGTGGAAGTTTTGTTCCTGGCTAGAGCCCCATCAGACAGCTTATGACCCTCCTGATTGTGGTTCACAGTTTGTTCTCAACAAGCATGGTGCACATTTTACAGATGGTTGAGGCACAGCAGTGATGTTACTCTGTCCCAGCCACATAGAAAGTGACTGTCAGATCTGGATAGAAAGTCCCAATTCCCTGCTCATTTCTACCAACCAAACACCTTTCCTCAAAGAAACCTTCTGAAACTTGCTAAAGCCTGGCAACAATTGCTTCATTTTTCTAAAATATGAGTCAGGAAGAAGGATCTTGCTTGTCATCCAGAATAATTCAAGGCTTAACTGTACAGACTGTACTCAGGCAAGCCTTCCATTAAATGAGTGCAGTCGGAACACAGAAGCTGCAAGATGTTATTTCTGTACAATCTGCAATGATCAGCCAAAATCCTAAATTTCAAAAATTTAAAAATTATGGGTTTGAGCTGTGACAGAGTTTTGAAGTTGTGCCTGAAACTCCCAATTTCTCTTTGCATTTGTAGATCTGCAATTAACAAGGGATGAATCAGTTTCTAATTTTCAGTCCAGAACAAATCCCTTCAAATGTCTTGTAAATCCACAAAACCAGGAATGTATAAAGGAAACAAAAGCAGACTGACAGAGATGAATTTATCCTACAGTTATGAACTGTTGACTTGGTAAATGCACAAACTTATTCCAATGAATGCAGCTAACAGCGTGGAAACAATTGCCTTCCAGTCTGTCATTAGCTAAGTACTTTAACAACAGCCATGTTACAACATCAATCCACCCTTAACAGCTGCCTTCTGTGGCTCTGGTTTGGGAAAGCACCAAAGCTTGAACCTTATAGCTCTTTTATGTTCATCACTGTCCTGAACAGGGACATTCTCAAAGTGTTAGCTCACTTACGTTGCAGATCACAATGGACTGGAGAAAAAGTGCACGATGTGCCAGAAGGAGACAGGAGACAGAATGGGACCTAGTAACAATTCAGATTGCACTTTTTGTTAAGCCTATATTCTCCACTATCTTTTAGGACACTTCAACCGGTGCAACAATAGTATATAATCTAGATCTTCAGATTAATTATTGGGCCATCATCAGTGTTTGTAATATGGTGCGAATACATGTGAAACAGGAGGAGGAGTTATAAGATGCTGTCTCAAGGGGAACTTGCTGAATACCCTTTTGACCTGCAGTTCTCCCAGGAGGTGCTCAGCTTGTGGTGGCCCACCAAACCTGTCTGTCTCTGCACTGACTTTGCATCCTGGCAGGCTGTAGCTGAGGCGGGGAACACTTCAGGAGCCTACTGTTCTCTGCAGACTGGGTCATAAATTGTGATGATGGGGGGGGGGGGGGGTGGGGGGGGGTGTGCTGTGGGGGAATCTCTCCTGCTATCCAAACTGATTTTGAAGCTAACAAAAAATTATGCAAAGAAGACAACAGATATCCATCCAAGCCTCCTCCTCTGCCCAGCTCTGAGATGCCTTATCCTTCCCTGTGCTGGTCTCTCTTATCCTTTAATGCAGATGCCTCTTCTCCTTGCCAGAATTTTTGTGGTTTCTGGACAGGTTCTACTGAATAGTTGTCATCAATTTATGTAGACTTTCTGACCCATGACTGAATGCACTTTGCTTTCTACAGTTTAGGGAAGATGGTGAAGTTCTCTCTAAATCTTCCTAAAAACGTTCAAGGAACACTTCATTCTTCAACATGGCTTAGGTATTTCATTTTTCTGTGTGCCATCTTACTTCTTACAAGGTGCTTGGCTGTTACTATAGTTAGTGATATTTTAAACCTTATGCATGCCATTCTAGTCTGTACAGCTCCATTCACTTTGATGAAGCTATGCTGATTCACATCCACTGAAGTTCTTGCCCATGGCTGAGTTTTGATGTATACATTTTAAGATTACATTAAAAGATATCTAGGTTGGTTTTATCCTTGGTTGCTGTCCCCTGATGTTTTATAAATACTCTGCCTGGTCAGTAATGAAAAGATTCAATTGGTGCACTTTTGTACTCCGATATGGTACAAACCATATCCATAGGCAGAATTTCAAAAAGAAAAAAAAAATCTGAACAGAAAAGAAAAACCTCATTCTTGGCATCTGAAACAGATTTCCAACCCCTTCCCCCAGTTCCCCCATGCTTCCCTTGGGCTGTCTGAGAAGTAACAGATGCAAATGGGTTACTTTTGAAAGCACAGCATTTCCTCCACAGCTGATGCAGTGCGAAAATCCATCTGAAGCCCAGCAGACATACCCATGAGCAAGTCGCCTCTGAGCTTTGCCAAGAATGATACATTTCACCATGCTCTACTATAAAGAGAAAACCAGACAACCACCTACTGGCTGCATCACAGAGCGGAGAAGCCCTCATTTCTCCAGACTGCAGAATACCAATTAAACACATCTCAAGCCATCTATTCCTAGTAGGAGCTTAATGCACTGCAAAGTTAGCTTGCTTCTTCCCCTAGAAGCGTGGCCTTTTTCTGCGCCCCCCCCCCCCCCGCCCCATCAGGTGGAGCGATTTCTCTCCTTTTCTTTGTTTCTGTGGCTGGCAAGGCAGAGCTGAAGTAAAATCAGTCTGCTGTCTGATGAGTTTTTGATGAAATTCAAGGCTGAAGCACTGCATTTCTTGATTTATTTAGCATTCAGACATCCCCTGCTTCTTCATTTCTATACCTCAGCCTCTGGCAGTTTCAGAGTGCGGCTGCTTTCTCTAGGACAGCTGTAAGCTAAGAGAAGACCTTGTGCTAGGTTCAGATATGCCTCTGGTAAAAGGATAGTCTGTCTCCAAATGACACTTTTGGGCTGCATATCTGTATTCCTTTAGCGATTTGCATGTCCTGTTTATGTACTTAACTTGCCCAGATATATGCTGGCTTTTTGACTGCTTGTTTTTCCTGTGGTTATGGCTATCAGCACTTCCACTTCAGGTTATAAAACTTGAGCAGCTTTCTGTTTGTTTCATGTATCATCACTAAAAGCAGATAGCAGATAACAGCTCATTTCAGCCAGTGCAATATCTGCCACCAGACATTAAAGAAGTGAGCAGACACAAGGAAATGAAATTAGCTTTCATGTGCTCCTCTCACAGACCCTATAAAATTCAACTGCCGAAACTGGAAAAGAATGAATCCTAAAACCTCTTGTCTAGACTGAGCAACTATGGCATAAAGGAGACATAAAGGAAAAACTCAGCGAGTCTCTCTTTGCCTAACTCACAGCTCAGTGGCCACATACCACTGGGAATTAAAAAATGCTTTAGCTTCAGTGACATTATGTTCACCCAGCACATTTTCCCTGTGATCCCCGAAAGAGTGAAATGCCAACTGCTGTGCCGTTCTTCACCACCCAGCAAATACTCTGTGCAACTCTGTAGAACTGCTAAGGAAATGTAGCTGTCTAGGCATGGTGTTTACAAAGAAATACAATTTGCTGGGGGCCCCTGGTCCTGTACGGCTGTTACAGTCCACAGAGAGTAACGGGGAGGAGGAGGACAGGCTAACGTGGTGCTGGTTTTGAGCCCCATGTCTAGCAGCTGCGCTTGTTATGAGGAATGCTAATCCAGATGCAGTCTGAACTTGTGTTCCAAGCCTCCTGGAGCCCCTGCGCACCCTGACCATCTGCTACGCAATATGTCAAATGGGAGTTGAACTCCCATACAAAAGAATTACACAGACACTTGTCAAAATAAAGGCAGAAGAACCTTTGCTGAGGCATTATCTTCTTGACTTTATCTGAGTAACTGGCTACTGTCCAAATCCTGGAAAGCACTGAATGTGTTAATTTACCATGAAAACAGGATCAACGCCTAGGAGATACCTTTCTGCTTAATATATGAGCCTGTGTTTTTTCTCTGGAAGACCTGCAGTAGGCATAGGGTTGCAATGTTAAGTTTTGATCCAACTTATTATTTTTTTTCTGAGACAGCATTAGGCAAACCTCACTGTTATGTATGTTCCACTCTGTATTCCAAAACTCATATATATATATATATATATATATCAGTATCTGATCTGGAAACACTGTGCAACCCAGCTTTCTGGAACGTCTTGTTTTCAGGACAGCTGAATGGGGGAGCATGTTATTCACCCTCATGTCCTCTCCCTGGAGGTAGTTGAGAAGTGAACCTTTCATAAAGCACTCACACTGCCACGGCTGTAACTCAGCAATCTCAGGGAAGTAAAAGGGAGCTGGGGGCACTGAGTGTTTTCATCATGGGGTTGTGTCCAGAATCAATATGAAATGCACAGGTACTTTTTACAAAAAATAAATGAACATAATTGTTTACACCCACAAGACTGAGTTGTCCATATTTTTAGCATAAATATTGGTAAGCTGTATTCTTTTTCCTCATTCAGCCTCTTTGTTTCTAAATAAAATAGGATTTCTTTCAGGTTATAAATGCTTTTGTAACTCTTTAAACATTAACTAAATGGACCGCTTAATCCTGTAAGCTAGAGCAACAGTTCTTCCAAATAGAAAGACAAAAAAATGGCTTGGACATAATTTTGGCTTTTAATGCCATCTGTGTTACCATTTCTGCATTGCCCAAAAATGAGAGAAGACTATTGCAGCTCTGGCCATAGCTCTGCTTGGTAAGGCATCAAGCAGAGACTCTTCAGAGGAAAGTATAGACACCATACCTCAGGAAGATATACGGTGCTTCCTATCTGACCTTTCATCAGTCTCCAAAAGCTTCTGCTTAGCTTAAAAGCCTACGTGTTTACTGTCTTTTCCAAAGTTTGGTAAGTTCTGTCTGTAGTAACAGGGTATTTTGCTACCCTACACACATGTTCAGTCTTTAGCCAAAAGCAATCCTCATGACAATGTGCTTCATTGCATAACACTGCAAGCTATGAAACAATTTCTTTTTTTCAGCTTTTAATTGCATCAACATGTCCCTGAATTCTTGTTTTTTCAGAAAGTAAGAACAGACAATCCTGATCTGCCTTCTTACTCACTCACTTTTTCTTATTTTATGTACATTCTTATTACATTATACATTTCTTATTTTATATACATTCTCCATTCTTTATACAATTTAAGCCCTGTTCCTGCTTATTCAAACCCTGCAGCAAGAAAAACAGTTAAGTCTAATACCTGTCCCCTCCCATCATCTTGCAAACTCTTGTTTCAAATTTTTCACCAGATCTCAGTGAGGCACTATTAATTTTCAGGTGGCAAAATAATTTTCTGAAGATTGTCCTGGCCCCTGCCAGGGTTGTTTAACATCACTTAAAACAACCAATGTATATGGACAATAGAAGCAGCATTTGCAAGGCAACTCAAAATGGCTCCCATTCCATACCTATCCCAAAGGTGCTCACATAAGACTAAATCACATATGGATGAACATAAAGAGTAGCATCCTTACCTGCCCCCCTTTGGGCTGGTATTTGATGTTATCTGTTGATCCAATTTTGGACCTGACATTCTTGAGGTCAGGTAGAGGCTGATTAATAACTCGTAGCTGCTTTGGAGTGGCTGGAGATTTAGGAGGCGTGCGAATTATGGCAACTTTTTTCTCAGTAGGTACCAGTATGGCAGATTTGGGGGTCCCAGGAGTGTGTGGTGTTCTGGAGTAGCTGGGTGTCCCTGGAGTGCCTGGGGTACGAGAGGCGTAGCTTGGTGGTGTCCCTGGAGTGATGGCAGTGGAGCCAGGAGTAGTGGGGGTAGAAGTTCCACTTTTTCCTGTTCTGCTACGAATTGGCTCTGATCCTATATGCAAGAAAAAAAACAGCATTAGACCCACAGAAATAGAGCTCTTCTTCCCTCTGTACCTCCCAAGACTGCGTCCCCATGTGCCAAGCGAGATACAGCTCTAAGATGGCTGTGCTAGTGCTGGACTAGCTGGATGTCTGTCTCTGTGTCTTATTTTGCTAATGAGCCTGCCAGGAGTTACCTTGTCACATGTGGCTGAGCTGGTAAATTGCCCATGTGGTGACTGAGCCCTCCGCTCTGTAACACAGGTGTGCTTCCCACACCACCTATGCTTCCTGCAAAGCTTGCTAAACAAGGCACAGTATCACATCCGTTTCTGTCTTGGGGAAAGGACTAGAAGCACCCTTGGCATCTAGCCTTTGGACTTGATCTGACAACCTGACTAGCCAGTAAGAATGTCACCAATTTCAATGGATTTGGGCATTAAACTAGAGAAAATTCTGATTAAACAGGGGAAAATTCTGATTGTAATCCTGAAACTAAAGACTGGTGTGCTTAGTGTGCTTAGTCCTGAAACTAAGTGCCTGGCTGCCGCTGGTAATCTGGTGTCTGCAGCTGAACCCTGGGTGAGCATTCAGCTGATGAACAAGTCATAGCTCTATTCTGTGGATGGGCAGATGTCCCTCACGTTCAATTGCTATTTTTCATTAGTGCAGTGAAATAAAGAAATTACAGAAGGAAACCTTGATTAGAAGTCACATTCTAGTTACATCTGCATGCAAGTTAAAAATAAATAAATACTGTAACATTTTGTAGCAGCTCCATTCAGTGTTTATGGCATTGCCAGTCCTTTTCACCAAGCACAAGAATCAGTTTAGTAGTGGTATTGTGCTTTCTGCAGCCAGCTCTGCTGGTAACTCAAACACAGATGAGCAGAAGCCAAGATGTCTCCATATGCTGCTTAAAGCGAAGCTTTGCTGAGAATGCTCAGGGAGAGAGAGACCAAACCAACCCCGAAAGCCTGAGAACCCCAGTGCTGAATGGCTGCATACATGTTTTCACCTTTGAAACGCTCAGGAATTATAAAATCCAATGAGCCTCTCTAGAACATCCAGTGAGGCTAATAAAAATCTTATTTAAACTATTTGTTAATCAATCTGTTTATTTAATGATGGTGGACCAAACGCAACGCACTGCTGCCCCTGGGGTCCAGGAGGAACTCTTTGCTCTACGTGACTCATTAGACTGAACATACTCCACTCTCACCTGCAGTTTGCCTGAATGGTTTCTTTCTTTCCAAACCAACCCTAAACCAGAACCTTCTCACTATACCAACTGAGACAGAAAGGGAAGGATTTTTTTTTTTCCAGCTCCCTGTAGCTTTGGTATATTTATTTTTCATTCCTCAGCCCTTCACCACATTGGCAAATGCTCAATGGCCTCTCACTCCTAGCCAGCAGAATGGGGTGCTGTGCCAGCTGGGGACCACTCTGCTTACAAAGGGTCTCTGTTTTACCCTTGGAGCATCACCCAAGAATTTTAAAGGACTTTTTTTTGTAGAATTTAATCATCTGCTTCCCTTAAGCTGTCTTAAAAGGGGCCGAGATTGGTTTCTAAAGAGAGAACAGAGGAATTCCTATTGGAAAGCAGGGAGCTACATCGAGGTTCTGAGGCCTGGGCTGAATGCAAATCTATCTAAAAGTTCTGGGGGTATTTGGTAAAATTCTCTTTGTCCTGTAATTTCTTTTGGCTTGTGATTTGATAACATTGGTCCTCATAAAAGGACCTTGCTGGTTTGCTATCCTAACTTCCCCCAATGAGTCACTCCACTAGCTAACAGCTCAATTCTCAGCAGAGTTTTTACCCTAGCATTAGAGCACCGGGAGATCATTACTGTGAAACAGCAAGTTAATGACTATAATATTAGGTTCACTTTTCCAAGATCCATCAGAATATTTTATATTGCCTACTTCAGGTTTGTCTCATTTTTCTTGCTGCTGTTTGTAAATGCCCTGTGTTAAGTATCTTACCCAGCTTTGAGCTCCCTGCAAAGGCATTTTCTAATATTAGTGATTAGTCTGAGCAGCAGTCTTAGCTCTGGGCATTGCAGACTATGGAAAGGGTGCATCCTGTCCCTGGTTTCAAGCCCTTGCTGCTCAGCACTTGGTATCTGAACAAAAACAGTCTGTGGGGCTCTGATTTCCAACGGCATACCCCAGACCCACCCCTCTGTGTAAAAGGTAGGGACACATGATGCTAAGGCAATGTGACAAATCTAACAAGGATGGGAGACATTCACAGCAGTAGGAGAAGGTTAATATGCAAGAAACATACGGGTGGTCCGTCGTACTGAAGAGGAAAGTGAAGCTGTGAGGGAGAGAGAGTTCTCCTCTCTGTCTCGGTCTCCTGATACACCTCTTCGAGGAGGAAGGATAGAGGAAGGTCTTGGTAGAGAGGAACGCTTTTCGGGACTCTTGCTTACTCCATCCTAATAGTAGCAAAATAAAAAAGGAAGGTTTAGTTTTCAAAACTCACTTTCTGTGTTGTGCTTTCTCTCAACCTATATAAAGAGGGGGAAACTTCATCCTATGGGCCCAGTTTACTACTCACACAGGAAGCTGTGGGGATCCAGCCACCTCTTTACTGCATCAAAACACCCAACAGTCATCTTCTGAGCTACTTAAGACAGATAGAGATACTCTTGGATCTAAATATGGATGGATTCCACATTTGGTTCTTAATAAGGAACAAGGGTTTTTTAGTGCAAGCTGAAAGTAAAAAAAAAATCTCTGGAGCTCAGGTGTAAAATTCTTATGTAAATTTACCTGCAAAGTAACTGCAGTACTGGTGCCCAGAATACGCCCCACACTACATTGTTAGGTGATGCGCGTTTTGCATTTTCAAACACTAACTTGTAATTTTTTTTACGGAGAAGAATTTTTAGCTACAGCTTATTTTTTGAGTGTAGGACTATTAATCCTGATGTCTTCTCTTATTTCCTTCCATAATTATCTTTTTACTTTTTGAAATCAGCAGACACCTTCTTTTTACCAGGGTTAGAGTAATGGACATGTATGTTAGAATATTTTTGAACTTATGGGATGGGCAGCCGAAGACAGTCTTGCATAAGCAGATAGTCCTCCCAAAGGCAAATATGATGATGGTCCCAATGAGTAAAAGAAACACCAAACATAGCGTTACACAGAAAATGGAAGTTAATAGTGAAAACAGTTTTTAAATGGGGATAGGCATGAACTCAGCATCAAGTAGATTTGAAACACAAGTGAAATGTAAACATGGGGAAGCTAGGATGGACTGCCAAACATCTCTTTAAATTTATACTGCAACTTCTTCAACATAGTCCCATGCATAGACCAAATTAGGTTCCTAGAGCATTTGGCTTCCACCCTTCTTGCTGGTGATTAGAACTGTACCCTCCTACACTGGGGACTGAATTTGTTTTCAGAGAATATTAAGTGGTTTAAAATTACATTTTTTAAAATTGGAAGGCAAATTAGCACTGCTGTTCTTTGCCACTTACCCACGTGCAAATGGGTGCAACTTCTTAGTAGTCAATGAAGCAGCATCCATATGACCAATAAAAAGAAGATATGTCCTTCTAGTTATAACTTATTTCACTTATGTTTCCTCTGGAGAATCTCCTTTTTTTTTGTCCATTTTGTAGCACAAATCTTGTAGCCTGATAATCAGTTTTCCTGCCACTGGATGTAAGTAATCCCACATAAGCTTCATAGAGAATTACTCAAATTCAGTGGGGAGAGAATGCGATCCATGGAATTCATGTCCACATCTCCAAGCTAACTCTCTCTACGAACTCTGCTACCTTACCTTAGCATCTGATTTTGAGTAGGGCAAGCAGTCTCTTGGGCCTGCTGAGGAGGGCCGTACATAATAACTGTCTGTATCGAGAAAAGTGGCCCTTTTAGTAGTTACTGAGCAAGCTGAGCTGGGTCTTGGAGGAAGGAATGACTTTGCTCTAGACTTTGAGGCAGGAATCTTTGACAAAAAGGCAGTCTAGTCATGAGAAAACAAACAAAAGAAAACACAACATGAAGCTGGACAAAAGGAAAACACATGCAACATGGACCAAAAAAAAAAAAGCCAAGCTATGAATTAATACTTTTCCTGTGTCTGGTAATGGTGTCTATGCAGTTCTGACATGCATGAAAGTTTTAGTTCTGTGTTGTTCAATTGAAAGCATCTGGGTCTGGACAGAGTTACTGATTCTAGGAAGTGCCTTTTTCTGCAGATGCTATTTTTGTCATGTGTTAATTAGGACAAAAGTGGTGCCAGGTATGGCATTTAACTGGTACAACTGCTGGTTGGCTGCATTAGAAGCAAGCGCAAAACTACAGGAGCACCAAGAGACCCTAGTCCATTAAAACTAAGTTGTGCGTTTAAAATATATCCCTCTTATCCCAAGAATAAAACAGTGAGAATTGTAAAAGCAAAGTTACACCAGTATTCCCACAATGGCAGAATGACATGACAGTATTGCTTCTTGTGCCACTGTGTACCCACAAAATCCCTAATGCATCCCAATCACCGTATTCTGTGCATGTGGTGTCACTCTGTAGAGTGACAATGTGGAATCCTGGGATGAGGAAACCTGTATATGGTTGAAAGGCTGACCTGATATGTCGTTGTGGTCAGATACTTGTCTGATTCTGAATAATGATAATATCCCATTGAAAGAAAAATTAAACATCAATAGGACAGACTGAAAATTCTTTGTTGACACTTAGGAGCACCCAACTGCTTTGCAAAAAGGAATTTCCTTGAAAGAGAATAGGGCTACTTGCTTAAGCAACACTTTTTTTTCTCCCACGGGTATAACTGATACTACAAAGAACAACCGCAAGGCTGTTATCTTGGCAATGTAGTCCTCATTCTCTCTGTATTCATACAAGCATGAAGTTACACACAGGACAAATCCCAATGGGCCTGTAATTATGGGATTTGGTACAGAACTTTAGCCATGAAAAATTTGGCATTTGATCAGTCTAAGTCAGTCACCTAGACTCTCTTAATGTTCAGAAAAGGTGTCTGAGTTACTCCTTAAGTTATCTTTGTTAGAAAATGAGAAAAGAACGGTTTGTCAGCTCTCTACTGACAGGCATCTGGCTTAGGCTACATACCCAGCCTACAGAAAACTGAGGCTGGTGTGCTGAATGTCATCCACGACATCATCAACATGATTAAGAGTTGCAGAACTGTGTAACAAACAATTCCAGTCCTACAACACAGCTGAGAAGACTTCTATTGGATATCATCATCCATATCAAGTAGCTCTACTGAGCAAGACAAGAAATTAGTTCAAAGGATTTAAGTGCTTTATTAGCGAGAATATATTCCTAGAATGAGTTTTGCAACATATTTACATCTCTTAATACTTATTTCACTGTCTGACAATACACAGAATAAAATCAGTGAATAATTATTTTAAACAGAAACTGAACAACATCAAAGGCTTCTCCAGACTTTGACTGATTTGTCATAATTCAACTTATCGGTCCCATCCACTTGTGAAACTTTGGGCCATATTTACAAATCCACTAAGATATTGATGCTGAAGCTCTGTGGAAGCAGGGTATCTATGCTGGGTGGCTCCAAGAAGCAGACATTCTGCAAACGCCTTTCACCTGGTTTTCTGAACTTGAGATATAACTAAGCACACACAGTTTGAGGTCCAAATGTTCATTTAGTGGTTTTTGCCTTTTTCAACTTGTGGGTCATGCAAAATGGTTCCCGTAACGAGACTGGAAGACTCTTACAGATTAAGAATCTAGGCACAAGGTAGAGACCTCGTCCTTTTCACTCATATTGCATAGTGTCCTCCATGAACATGTGCATTTAACAGGGATGCTAAAGATGGACGAGACTGAGATCTTTCAATGGAACAGCTGGGGAAAAGGCATGACCTTGAGCTAAGGCACTGCTCTGAGATTATCACAGTCTAGATCCCCTCAGTGTTATTTAGGGGGCAAGGCACTTTTTAGCATCAGTAACAGCGGCAGAATCTGGCCCGACCAGATTTTAGTGACATGCTCAAGGCTGGCAGAGCAAGCAAAGAAACCAAATGCCTCAATCCCTGCCTGTTCTTTAGCCAGAAAACTATTCTTCTTCTCTGTTAGCAATACATTACCTTTGACCTCTGTTATAATTCATATTGCTGGAAGTACCAGCTGTCCACAGGACAAAGATCTATGTAATCCTGAATAAGACTCAGGGATTGCTGAAGTTGGGATGCAGAAACTTCACTTTATTTCAGAGGTGTTCCTAACACATGACCGATGCTCTCGGCATCTTGCTACCACAGGTACACAGCTCCTTCCAGCAGATGGAACTGCTTAGCCTTTCCTGAACTTGTTCTGCAAAGCAGTATGTAAACTGTAGTTTGAAGATGGATAACAAAACTGACTGGGTTGGATGATCTAACATTATCAGTAGAGAGGAAAAGGCTGCACTTGAAGGACACGAAAGCTGAAAATCAGGAAGAAACACAACAGAAAGGGAAAGGTCTTTATAGAGGTGAAGAGGTGAAGCCAAGGCACAGAAGAGAAAATGTCCAAGAGATGCGTGAGTGTGGCAAACAGAGAAGTGAGGCAACAGGGAGAGGAAGTAAGCAGGGGACAGACTTCTCATCTTTGCCATAATGTAAGGGACAGGAATAAGAAAGGTGTAGAGAAAGCAGATAATTTCAGAGAATGATGTTGCAGTGCTTGTACTTAGAGCACTCCATGAACACAGATGACTCTGAAAATGGGCTAGTATTGACTTCTTTTGTGTAAGTGTTGGTCACTCCCCAAGAAAAGACAGTAATAAACTATACTGTTGACTCAGACCAGAAACCTGTCCAGATATTTCTTAATGTACTAGCAAAGAAGCTCTAGCAGTTTCCCAGTTATGAGCTGAAATGGGTCAGACCTGAAAAACCACATGAAATCCCAGAATTTACGGCTGAATTCAGGTCTAAATTTCACAGCTCCTCCAAAGCCTCTAATCAATTATGCTGCTATCATCATTAACAATTTCTTACAATTCATAAATAATGTGCAGCACTTTATGAGACAGGGTTTTTTGTTCGCCAAAGAACTGATGAACTGGTTAGACAGAAGAAACAAATCAGCCATGGAATGCATTAGGAAATTTAGAAGAATCCTAAGGAACTTCTTCATTGTCAATGATAGCTAACAATGACAAAGTATTGTCATGCTGCAGATGTGAATTAGCATGTGTCACTGTCATGTAAAAAAAGGTTGCATAGGGGACAGTGAAAGGAGGTTGGTTTCTTGGGGATTTTTGAGTGGTGGGAGAGGAAGAGCATAGGGTCAGCATGGGAGCAGGGCGGAGAGGCACTGCAGTATTTGCTGAAGGAAACTCAGCAGAGGAGAGCCAGACGCAGAGAGCAAAACAGGCTGCAGAGCAGCTGAAGGCAGGGCACATAACTGTCAGGTTAAAACTCAGACAGAAATCAGCGGTCCAGGAAATGGCCATTCAGAAAGCACTTAATCATATATAAAATGCTACTGGCCAATAATTTCTACAGAGGCATGACCTCTGCAGAATGCATGGCTATGTAATGGTGCAGCAGAAGACATCCAGAGAGTCCTGGGGGAGGGTTTCTGCCTGCATAGCAATCGAGCAAGGTGGCAGCACGAGTCAGGTGCTGCAGAAAGGGCCAAGGTACACAGTTTATCCCAGAGGATGACCTGGCTCAAAATGCTGAACAACATCCAACTCCTGCAGTTTGGAGTCTGTGTGCCCCCTGTGGATCTGCAAACTGTCATCATCTACTACCCGGGACTGTAATTCAGAGGTTATTCAGGAAAGGTGGTTTTAATTACCCTTTTAAATGAATAATGAATACGGCAAACAAATTTTAAATGGAACACACCATTACTTATGGAATTAACACAAAAAGATCTGAAATAATATTATAAAGATGAACGATAAGATGATTTTACTCACTGAGAGTTTTTCCTTTGCTTGTTTAAACACACCAGGAGCCTGGTTTGTTTCACCACCTGCTGCTGAGAGACCCAAAGAAAGACTTGATAGTTAAAAACACAAAAATAATAAGCATTTCCACTTAGTACACTTATTAGAACAATTAAATGCCTTGGAACTACTGTGCAAAGCAATTACTTTGTAAATTACTCTCGGTGAACTGTATGCAGAAATGTACCTGCCTTAAAAATGTCCTATATTCATCATACTTGAGGTAAAATGGTATTCTGCACATTTTAAAAAAAAAAAAAAAAAAGAAATTTTGTATTCATGTTCAAAGAAGTCTAGAAACTACAGTAAAAAGTTCAAGAAATAGCTGACAACTATAAGAGGCTCTAGTTCTGAAGGTCAATCCTCAGGCACCTCTTAGCATCCTGATTTTCAGGACTGTCCTCTAAAAATCAGGCTCCTTTAAGTAATCCACAAATGAAAATTTTGAGAGAGGCCCCTGAAATCACCACTTTTCAAAATATTAGCCAACATTCCTAATGGAAAGCTAATGGAAAGAGAGAGATTCATTGCTGAATCATCATCCTAGTTGTGTCAACAACCTCACTGTGCCATGGGTCAAACTAAGCCCTCAGACTTTAGCAACTCAAACTATATCTGGGACATCAAGTATGTTAATTCAGTATTTCATTTATCTGATACAACATGATTTGAGGTAAGATTTTTCTCTCTGACTTAGATTCCATCCTTATGAAAAGTTTTGGAATGGGGCAGCTTTTCGGAAAGCAGGTTATTAGTTTCACCCCAACACTGTTGTTCAGGAAGTGTTTTGCCACGCAAAAACTAGATGTGAAATCTTTTGTCATCTGTGCCAGGATGCCTTTAGTAAATGCAGAAGCAGGACAGTGGTCACAGATGACAACCTGTTGCTGTAAACCCAACTGTCTTCCAACTGTAAGACCAATGCTAACACATGGTACAGGACAGAACCGATCAATTTTCTCCTTTCCCCATGCAGTTCCCAGGCGTGGTGAGGAGATCTCTGGATTTCTACCACACTTCCCACTCTGGTTCTACCCTCTTAATATAATTTCAGTGCTGTTTTTTTTTTTTTCTTAAATTGAAGGAACAGGAGAGAAAACTTGTGAGGAGTAAAAGAATATATAACTGCATACTTCAGTTCTGCTCAATTTGTAACAGGGATAAGTACAGCACAGCCCTCCTGCATCACATTTTACCACATCTGTTACTGCTGGGTTTGGCCTGTTTTGCATCTCTTCTAAATCATCACAAATAGCTTCTTTCCTCCTTCCCTTGGTATTGAACCTTAACCAGCCACCACTATGAAGTGGAAAGAATAGCTGTGCTGCTTGCGCTGACTTACCTGAAAGTACCACAACTTCTCCATCTGAACAAAGAATCTCTACAGGCTCTGCTGCCAGTTTAAACACACAACAAACATGTTTCACCTCGGGGGTGACCCCAGAACTGAAGATAAGGAACAGAAGCGTATCACATAGTGACTCCCGCTCATAGCCAGGTAATTGTCCTGGCCTTGCCATGTAAACACTCCTCTGATGGCACAATGGCAGTGATGTCTCACGGCCACCAACAAAACATGACTCGGATTGAGGTTTCACTCACGAACTACATTATTCAAGGCAAATACTTCACAACTCTTTCCTCAGAATTGGCCATGCAGTTTCTTTTCAAATGACAAGGATTAGTCTCTTAAAAAGCAGTCCCACCCTTGTGGATATGGCACTGTGTATTTGTCAGTGCTTACTTCACAGTGACATGGAAGGTTTTTTTCTAGTATTCAGGGGAAAAAAGGGGAAAGATGTCATTTCCCGAGTCACTACGCAGAAAATATGAGCAAATATTAACTTTTTTTTTGTAGACACTTATGACTAGACATGTTTCATTTTAAAGTCACAGTAAATGCAACACGGAGGTTTTAAGTGACTGCAATACACTCCAAGTTGTATAGACGACACTGCCCAGGGACTTTTGGTGGGGCTCCATTGGCCAGGTATCACTAAAGCTGACAAGACCATTCCAAATAGGACACATTGACAGTCAAAACTGGCTTCAAGAAATGGTGCTGTATTTTATGTAAAAGGAAAAAGGTGAGAGAGAAAATGTCCCTCTAAATTCCAGATCCTGGAAAGAGCCAGATGACTGGTTCAGGCTCAGAGATATGTAGGTTAACATATGACTGCTTACACTCTTAGAGTGCAGTGCTACGTGATATCCTTTCACGTGGCCTCCCCCCCAGGTCCCATCGGTAAGTATAAAAAGGTGAGGTAGAAGAAAATAAGGGACATTGTGAACTTTCCAGCAACGCTGAGTGTGGTGAAACATTCTAAGAGATATTTTTGTTTGCTTCGTGGTGTGGTTCAAGCTACTCTGCTTTAGAGCCCAAACCTCAAAGTTCAACCCACATTACTGCAGATTTTATGATCAATCTGGGTCCATTATTTTGGTTGCTCTCCATCTCAGGATTTAAATGTAGTGGGAGGTCATTTTTGTATTACATTTTTCACTTTGAGTAATATATCTGCTTCACTAGGTGTTAGAGTGAGAGAGAAAAAGCTCTGTCAGTTGCCAGGCAGCACACATTTAAGGCACCGGGCAGATTTCCTTATACGAGTCTACCGGTATGACTCAGACCTCTCCAGGACACTACTGGGCCAGAAGAGTTTAGGGGAGTTAGTGGTAGAGTATCTGAGGGCAAGACAGCACTGACCACATGGCTGTAGGAGTGTAGCTGAAGTTGAGAACACTACAAAGCTAACACTTCCCCCCCCCCCATTTCCACTGCTTATTGAACCCCCTGGGTCTTTCGAAAGAATATGTGAATTATGGGTCATAACTTCTGAGCTGATCGAGCTGTGCTTCAGCAAACAGCAAGAGGTAGCAAGAAGAGTTGTTTTAATCCTTTTTTAAAATTCCTCACTTTTGGGTAGATCTGGTCCAGAGTGCAAGTTAGGACGGCCTAGAGACTGAGAACTGAGGAGCCATCACTGCAACACAGAGGGACCTGGATGAGCCTTTCCTTCCCTGGCTCCATTTCTTGTGGAAGGGGGGAGTAAACGCGCCAGATTCCCTCACAGGAGCAAGGCGATGGGACCAAGTATTCAGTTCTGTTGTCCTAATGGAATACAACCAGGAGATAATACACACTTCATACAGTTAAGGCATGATATTAAAGCTACCCTCGCATAACTATCCTTTTACTGTATTTTCACTAGTCAGACCTCCATACTGAGACTGGTCTAAATTTAGAACAGGAGTGACTCATTGGTGCAAAACTGGATGGGAGCGACTTCTTAGGAACACTTTTGGTATTGCACTGTTTACCTGTAGGATAAGTAATAAATCCTGTTCTTAATTTCTAAGCCATGAGACAAGGCCGACGTAGTTCTGCGTTGCTGTACATGGTTCTTCTCTTAATAGCCCTAGTTTCACTCATGAACAACTGCACTGCAGCATGCGGCTATGTTACATGACAGAAAACCTGGCCTCTTTTAGCAATTTTCTTTTTTTTTTTTTTTTTAAGATCACCAGAAAAGTCAAGATGTTCATCTTTCTACCCTGAACTCACAGTAACAACAAGTAATACGACGAAAATGCTGAAAGTGTTATTTTTGGTCCTCTATATAATGATACACCTATCAAGCTGTAACAGGAATCATTTGTTTCGTCCTTTCATCTTCCTCTACCAAATATTAAGATTTTTGCTTGGAATGCATTCGTAGTGTGAGCCCAGATTTCTTCTCTCTCAGCTTCATGCTGCATGTGGCTGGATTCCCCCTGTGGATTTTGACTGTACAGCATAAACATCAGTGACAGATTGGGAAGTGTCAATGCAGATAACATCAATCAACAAAATATAAGTCTGAAACACTTCTTATTATGCATGAGAGTAAAAAAGCAAAATAATGGAAATGCATACCATGGTTTAAGCTGTCAACATTTTCCCACCAGCAAAAACCAAAAAAGCATAATTTAAAAAAAAAAGAAAAAAGAACAAAATGATGAGTAGAGATTCCTACAACACCACACTATAAGCACGATGCCAAATTACAACCACAGCACTTGGAGGTCCAAGCAATGACAAGCATACATGATCATGGCCTCCATTAAATAAACAAACAAACACCAGGAATGAAAGAAGAAAAGAAAAATGATACAAAACACTAAAAAAGCAATACTATTTGTGAAGACTGATATTCTTGGAGGAAAAAAATAAAAAAAATAGAGAAGCTGCTATAGCCATGAGATTTACAAAAAAAAATATGTCTATGTTTGCCAGCCACATTGCATAACTGAACAGAACGCAGTCACCTGTCTGCTTCCGTTTAACACAGGAGAGATGAGTTGGTCTAGTATATTTGATAGCAGGTTTTAAAATTATTTTCCTGGAGGGAGAGTGGGCCTGAACTTCAGTTTTTTTAGCAAGTTCAGCTTTCTTATACACTGCTATGGACAAGAAAACACAAAAACATAGAATCAGGAAAAAAACAGCGTACAGTTTCATATGACAATACATCAAGTGGCAGGCCCACTGCTCCACAACTCCAACCCGATGCGTCGCTTCTACTGGGGTGAACAAATCCTAAGTCAGAAGAGGGGGAGCACTGGTGCATTAACCTCAGATATGCTACCCAGTGATCAGTGGGGATGCCTACAGTGAAACGGGACTGGTGGAGCAGTGAGCCTTGCACATGGCTTTTCATATAGTTGTACAACATCTCATTAAAAAGCACTACCATTAATACTGTTAAGGTGCACATCAGCTACAACAGAGTAACCGGATAGTACTGTACAATAGTAAAACAAAAACAAAAAAAAAAAGCATATATTGTAATAGGGAGTGTTAAATGAACCTTTTTTCCTTCTCACTTCATCTCTGGAGAGTGTGCTAGGTTCCTTTTTAGCTATTTTCCTTTCAGGAGTAGAAATCCTGCCTCTCCCAGTTTTAAAAGGTTTCTCTTTTTTATGCTTATCGAGAGATGATCTTCGCAATTCTCTCTCTGCCTTCTCCTCTTTAGGAACAGTCTCTAACTGTTCAGTCATGATGCTCCTATCATCATCTGTAGGATCAGAGCAAATTATAACAACAAACAAAAGATTAGTAACAAATGTTAACAATACTGTCTTGGAGCAGGGAAAAATAGCTGAAGACAGAGCAGATGGATTAATAAAAAAAGGCAGACTATTTTACCATTTTTTCTGAAACATGCTGAGATTACTATTACAACTATAATAATTTCACTTTCTGATCATTATGATTTGGAAGCAAAAATATTTAACAGACAAAACAGAAAGGATAATGCACACCTTGAGTATCTGCCCAGAGACTGTCTGTGTCCATGATGGAGTCATCGATTGTTGTTTCATCTTTGTAATCATCACACGTCTCTGTCTTGTAGTCGGTGAGCAGGATTTCTTCTCTCTGGGGTGAAGCAGGAGCTTCTGGGGAGCCCTCCTTGGGCTCAACTTGCATGTCAGCCACTTCCTCAACCTCCAGCTCCTCTTCAGCCTGGGAGTCCCCTGTTTCGATGTCTTCCTGCTGAGTAGCAGCGAAGCGCACACTGTGAGAAGCAGATTCACCCTCATCAACTGTTGTCTGCACCACTGTGATAAAGTCATCCTCTACTGTCACCACGGATTCAATAATGCCTTTCAGTTCAGGCAGTGCTTCTGGGCTACCCTTGGCTAGCATTTCTTCAGCAGTAGGTTTCCCAAAGTCTGTTTCTGGGGGCATTTCTGATATAAGATGCTGTTTATCCTCTTCTTTTTCTTCTTCCCCTACTTCTACCTCTTCTTCCTCATCTTCTTCCCCTTTTGTGGCCCCAGCTGTCACTTCACATGGCAGCAGCTTTTGGATTTCCATAGGTTTCACAGCTGTATCAGGAATCTTTTCAGTTCCTTCTGCAGGCTGTGGTATGCTCTCCATCTGAATCTCAGCAGGCTCTTCCTGGAGAGGCTCAGCTTTTGGAAGGAGGAGCTCCATAGAAGGCTCCTCTGCTGGTAACTGTGCAGGCGTCTCTTCCCCAGACACGGGAGGTTTTGGAGGTTCTGCTTTGATATCCTCTGGTTTCAAGGATTCGCCATTCAAACCTTCTTGGGCTTGATCATGCTCTCCACTAGATTCATAAGATTCTTCTTTATCAACTGCCTCTTGATGTACCAGATCGGGCTTAGTTACTTTTTCCTTAATTTCTGTTTCAGACAGTTTGGTGCTGTCCTTCACATAACTAGGCTCGGTCTTGGAAAGTACATCTGCATCCTTTGCTTCTCTGGACAAGACGGTCTGATCTTTCTGTTGAGTGTCTTTGGGTTCAGGCTCTGCTCTTTTAACAGAGGCTTTGTCTTTCCCTGAAGGGAGAGAAACAACCTCACTGATCTTAGTATCTAATTGACTCTGATATTCTTGGTCAGCTCTCCTTGCAGCCACTTCCAAATCGTGCTTTATAGCATTGTAATCTGGTCTTATTGGAGCTTCTCTCTCAGCTATTTCAGGAACAACACTAAGAGTCTTCTCCTCCTTCTCCATCAACAAAGAAACAGCATCTCTTTCTATTGCTGTCTCTGAAGCTGATATTCTGTCATACGTAGTATCATCGGTTACATGAACTTTATCAACCACACTTTGTTCTTTCATTTCTAAGATTGCCTCATGTCTTGTCCTCTCTGGCTCGGCACCTTTAATGGGATAGGCCTCTTTAGAATCAACTTGATCTTCGCTTTTTTCTAGCACAGTATCCAGCTTCTCTTTTTTCTCCTGCTCAAAGTCCCTTGCCAGAATGGACTCACCAGTGGCATGCTGACTTAAGTCTTTTTCACCAAGGAATTCTTCTTTTGATTTTTCAGCTGCTGCCAGCTTCACTTCTATTAAAGATAGGTCGGGAGCCAGGCCACGTCTCAGTTTTTCATCTGCGCCTTCGTAAAAAGGACAGGTTTCGCTCGTTAAATTCTCACTGTCCTGAACTGGAGAAGGGAGTGGGACTGTGTACTTATTGAAAACACAGTAGCCCAAGTCTTCTAGCTGACTTTCAGCTTTTAGCGTTACGTGGTTTTCATCTGTCACAGGTGGCAGGGCTGTGCTGCTGTCTTCCACAACAGTGTCAGAAGGAACTGACTTCTTTTGTGCCATCTCAGCATCTGCACTCACAGAGGCTAATCTAGATCTTGTCCCTGCTAAGTCTAACATTTCAGGCAGGTCAGGAGCCAGGACAGTCCCATTTTTGTAATATTCTTTGGCCAGGAAAGGTGATTCAACCACGGCCTCAGGCTGGGCTTTTTCTTCTGCCACTGCTTTTTCTTCTTCAGTGTGCTCATCTTCCTCTCTACTATCAATGGGGAAGCAGGGGGCCTTCTCCAGTGCTGGTGTAGTTGCTGGCAAGTAGTCGTCACCTTCATCCATACTTCCACTAGTGTTAGTTAGAATATCCGAAGCTAGGGGAGAAAGATCATGTGCACGACCAAAGCTAAATCCTAGAGCTATTGAATCCAGGCAGGACATGGGCAAGTTAATAGACATACTTCTCTGTTCTATTGCAGATCTCCCCCCAAGTCCCAAGCTCCTGCTCAGAGTTAGGTCATCTTTATTTTTACTGTGGAGTTCTCTCTTATCCCCATAGACTTTGGGGTCAATAGTAAACATTCTTTCTGTCGGGGAACTTGGTTCTTCAGATTTGTCTGGCGTAAAGCTCTGTGCCAGGGTACTGTACCCTATTTCATGAGCAGGCCCACTCTGCTGCTGATCCAATTCTGTCTGTAATTCTTCCTCCTCTTCCTCTTTGTCTTCAGGTATTAGACGATCTGTCTGATAAGGCTCATACACACTCTCTTTAGTGTCACTTAGCTCATAGTAATCACTGCCTTGTTTCAGAGCATCTGCTTTGAAGGCTTCTTCTTTCAGAGCAGAGGTTTCAAAATACTTCGACATTCCCGATCGATCCTCCTCTTCTTTCATTTGATGAGGAGCTGAAACACTTGTCTTATCCTCCTTGATATCTTTTTTAACATCTTTCTCTTGAGAAGGTTCTAGAGCAGGAGTCTCATCAGTGGTTAAACTTCGTGCCTCAGGGCCTTTCTCTGTTATTCCAGATAACTGAGTGGTATCAGGGTGCTCTGCTGTTTTCTCAAGGGTCAGTTCATGGCTTAACTTGGATGGGGGTACCTGTGTGCTTGGCTGGACCTCCTTTTTCATGTCTACTGTTGCTGGGAGCCCACTTTGGTCCGCTTCTTTTTCTGCTTTGAGAATATCAGCTGACATTTTAGCTTCATCATCCTTTTGAAAGTCTGCTTTGTCTAGGGAAAGTGTCTTAACTTCAGGTTTTGTAGTAAATTTACCATCATCTAATATTTGAGCCTCCCCTTTATCATAGAAGTCATACCTTTCTTCCTCATCACTCTCATCCTTGGTCATGTCCTTTTCCTCCCCCCACACAGGGATTTTCTGGGTGCTTGGCGTTTTCAGGCCATCTACAGTTACTGCTGAGACTTCTTGCAGGGCTAGTGTCCTGTCCCCATGGAGCTGTTCATCTTTAGTGAGATCTTTGGCAAACAGTTGGTCAGTGAGTTCCTGTTTTGTTTTGGAACTGTCTTTGAGTGGAAGCTCCTGGGGGACAGTGGGAGATGGGCCTGAAGGAAGCTCGCTTTTGGCTGCTTCTGCCTTGGGTTCTGATAGCAACAGAGGACTTTCACCATGGCTGATGGCAAGATCTTGGACATCTTTAAGGTCGTCTTTAAATTTCATAGACATAACTTGGTTGGATGATGAGGGCACATCTGCAGTCCTTTCTTCTGTTTTGCTCACTTTAGGCAGTTCAGAGGGCAAGTCTTTTTGTTCTTGAGAAGCAGGAGGCTTGGCAGCAGGTTCTGCAAAACTGGCTTCCCCTTTCTTTTGTGAATCAGTTTCCAAGATCTGTTCTGATAGAGGTGAAGGCGTTTTTTCTTTGTCTTTGCTCTGTGAATCCTTTTTATCTATAGCGTCTGTTTTTGCTGGCTGTGGAACTAAGGCATCATGTTTAGGTTGCTCACCAGTCTTACTGTCTTTCCCAGATTCATGTTGCTTTGTGTCTAATGGTTCTGCTGTGAAAGGGCGTGCGCCCTCCTGGACACGGAATTCCATCTTCGTGGCTGCAAGTAAATCTGAAGTAGTTTGTTTGGGTTTTATAACAAAATTATTTAAAGCACTTACAGGCAGGCAGTCATGTGGCTTACAACAACATCTTAGTATGAATAATGGAAAGGAGAAGGAGAAAGATGCAAACATGCAGCAAGGCCATCCACCTAGAAATCTGCTTTAAAGTGTTAAACCCTAGTTTCCTTTCAATATATGAGATTTTATAGTGAAAACGTGAGTTGTACACATATAAATATGTAACCACTGAAATGAGATGATTTCATGTGAATTCTTCATCTTCATGGTTTGTATACAACAGTAAAACCACAAGTAATTCTCACTTCATTGGTATGCTTTGCTGGACTCTGTAACTTGTGTTAGTTTTGAGTTAGTAAAGTCTGCAAGATTAAGTCCAATCAGTAGTATATGTAGTTATACATTTCTATATCTATTTTACATTTTTCTTCTACATGCAGCCTAAACTAAAGAAATAATGCACATAAAAGGTTTTGCAAGTGTCCGAAGAGGCTAGTTTTTTTAATTGTACCAATTTTTGACATTTACTCTTTGGCAAATGACAAAAATCTCACTGCTGTCATGAAACCAGTATGTGTAAATTGGGAACACAGCTATTAATAGTCCCAGATCTTGAAGGTCTGGTCTTCAAAATGGCCAGCCATCTTCAGCTGTAATTGAAGTCAAAGAATACTTGGCATGTTTCAATGACTGTAGGTCAGGCCCTAATTAAGTTAATTTGAAACAAAAAATGCCGCTTTGACAGTCTGCCACTATATTTTTAGGGAGTAATACCTAGTTATGTTTTTTTTTTAATACACGCTCTGTTAATCATTAATAGCTTGTTATTTTTTAATATCCTATGGAAAATAATGATTCCTATCCTATGGAAATCTTTCTATCATGGAAAATATGAAGAGAGATACTGCAGAATGTGGCAGAACTTTCTGCAGTAATCTGTAAAAGACGTTTCATGAGTTTTTTCTAAAGCTTGTTACAACAAACATTGGGCCAACTCTGAATCTCCTCATCTCTGATTTAAAGTCCATAGAGCCATGTTTTTGCTCTGATGAATGTGAATTTTTTAGAACAATTAGTATCAAAGTATTGGTCATTCTTTAAATATTCACATATGTTAACATTTAGTCAAAAAAACAACAGCCATTCTGAACTCTACAGGTTAGAAAAAGGAGAGGTCTACAACTCCAGTAATTTTGCTCCTTTATGTTTTTACATTTGGTGACTTACTTGCAAACTCTATCAGCCATTGAGCTGATGTCATCCTCGTTTCACAGAAATTAAACAGCTAGATACTGACTTCCTTTATGTATCCTACTGTGCCTCTTACTGTAGTGCAAATGAACTACCAATGGCATCAAAACATATTCTGACTGCCAAAGGAATTTAATATTCTTTAACTGGGCCAGCCAGAACACCAGCCTCCCAAATGCAGCATTTCTTAGCCAGGTAGTGAATGGGTACATCACTACTCCATAGAAGGTGTCTGTACACCTTGTTGCACTGGCTGAAGAGAAATACCATTAAAAGGAACATCTTGAAGCCTAGTTCTTACATACTGCAAGACGATTGCAGTAAATATTTTGTTCAGTAAGCAGATCAGAACTTCACCCTATGCACCCAAGCCTAAATTTCACTATGAAGGCAAACATCCCAGTGGAAGTGATGGAGCTTTTGCCTGACCAAGGCGTTCCATCAGGGTTAAACATTTGTAATAAGTTAAGACACACAAAAAATCAGAGTTCTGGCAATGATCAAGGAGAGGAGGGATGGACTGCAATGAATGGCAAGGATATGACAAAAGAAGCGATAGCTTTAGGGAAGCTAAACCAGAATGCACTGAAGCACACACACAAAAAAACCCCAACCAAACAAACAAAAAACTTGCACACTGCAAATGAAAACATTTCTACAGTTTAAGCCTCTTTATGTCATAGTCAAAGTCAATAAATCTACTTTTTGAAAGAAAAGCAGATGAATCTCTGCACCAAAAAAGAAAAAAATATACATAGATTAGCAATGTGACTGGCAAACACATCTGAGATGAGGGGAAAAAGGCTTACGCAGAGGAATCAGCTTAGCTGCAAAGCGTATTTTATCATGGCAAAGTAAAACATCAGGAATCAGCCACAGTGGTGGGAAACCATGTTGTCATACAGCACCTATGCAATCATATTATCTGCTACACACTCTTCAAGCATAATAACAAGAGCAGTCATACTAATAAATGGGAAGAACAGGAAATGAAGCAGCCTTGGAAAGCACTGGAGAAAGCTGGAGGAGGATTCACCGGCAGCAAACACATGCAAACCTAAGGAGGACACACCTTCCTCAGCCGAGGAAGGGGATGTGTCTTTCAGGGACGTTTCTGCCACAACGGTTACACTCTCCCTGCTGGATGCCACGCATGGCACTTTGTCTTCATGACACACTTTGGCCTTCAAACCCGAATCCGACTGAGCCTCACAGAGGCCCTTTGCCTGGTCCAAAGGCTCAATGGGCCCATGCTCTTTCCCCAGTTGCTTCCCAGGAAGAGCAGCAGGTTTCGCTTCCACAGCCATTGGACTCTCTACTGGTTCTTCTTCTTGGGGATGGAAAAAGGAGGCGACATCAACACCACAGTAAACACCAAGCACACAGCTCAACAGGACTGCTTTTGCAGAACACTTTCAGCTCTGAACAGTTTAGATTTAAGTGTGCCAAAGGACTGCTAGTATCCAGCCCATTTTAGTCACTGTGGAACTGAATTTTCCTAAGGGAAAAAAAACAAACCAAAACAAAAAACCTGTTTCCCCCAGAGAAGCATGTTTATGCTATAAGATGAGAGCTGAAAGTGTTTCACAGGTATACCTCTCCCAAAGATGACTGTGGATCAAGTACTGATTGCAAATGGAGATGGTATTGAATGATGGATGGCCCTGACAACACCAGTGCATCAATGAGCTCAAAGTACACTGATATTTTTCTGATAAATGTGCTGTTTAATCCAGTACAAGACACTCAGTTGAGGTGGAGGAAGGTATGAGGCATTAATTTCTTTCCACTGACCTTGGCAACACTGACAGCTAAATGCCACCAAGTCAATCACATGGATCCTGGATTTGGCAAAAAATTGAGCCACTTCCATAGTCTTAATAAGCCTTGTGCATAGCTGATAACAAATGGTTTTGCAAGAATTCAGCTAAGATTCCTACACGGAGCAGATTTATAAACAATTTCTCCCTTAGGCTGCCTGACATCTGAACTCTGTATGTGAAAACCACAGATTTAACACAAGGACTCTTCATTTTCTTTTCTGTTTCCCCACTAGCCCCCAGGCTCCTCGTCACCAACCAAGTCAAAGAAACCAATGAGTGCAATATAACTATTTGTTCATCTGAATTTCTGAAATACTTCACTCAGTCTGTGGGCTGTTAGGATCAGTACAGCAGTATCAAGAGCAGTCTTTACTCATGCCATGGCAGAAGAATGATTAGCAAAGTTTCCATTCTGGACTGTACTCCTGCCATTGCTACTCAGATAGAATATTACCGTGCTCTGTTAGATTCCCTTCTGATAAGAAGTCAGGATTAAGTGTGAAACCTTTGATTCAGCAACATACTTAAGCAGCTGACCAGCAGCCATGCTGCAGTCAACCTGATGACTCCCCTGGGTTTAAAGTGTGTCTCGTGCTTAAGGACTTTGCTGAATCAGACTTAGAACAAAGTGGTTTCGAATCTGGAAGTGGCTGTATCCAGCCTCTTGGTATTAAAGTAAAACCTCTTTAAAAGACTTGATTTTTCTCCTGAGATTGGCCTGGTTAAAACCAGACAATCAACCATCCACTTCAGTTATGGCCTTTAAAAAGTGATTTAAAGAACACAAACATGATTTGAGGCTGAGAAAATATCGCTATGTAAAGTACAACACATTATTAATAACATATAAAAATGTAATTAAGGTTAGATACTATATCTTAAATGAATAGAAGCCAGAAGATTCAGAATCAGAACGGGACCGATGCCCGAGTGTTACAGGGATATTTACACATGGGCAGATTGTAAAAGCAGCCTGGCAGAACAGCAGGTGTCCAGCTGCAAGAGGCCCTAACTTGAATAACTTGCTTTACTTTTCTTTTTCCGATTTTATGTAGTTTTGTATGTGCATCCCTTTCAATTAAAAAATTTTAAGGAAAACCTCTCATTTTACTCTTAGCAATTTCAGGTATACACCTCCATTTCCTGAGACGCTTCGCACAATGCCACATGATTAAAACTAATTACTCACGAAAGTAGAAAGTTATCCCTGACTTAATGAAGGAATCCTACAGACTCCCTTTGTGCAGCAGACTCTCTTATGCCAAACAGACTGCATGCTTACAGGCAGCAAGTGAGGAGGGCTGTTTCATGATGCCTATCTTTTCACTGATGATCCAGCGTATTTCGCTTTGTTTTTCCTCCTAGATGTTCTGAGATCTTACACTTTCACCAGAGGTAGATGCATATGACTGAAAAGGAAGCTGCTCACAAATTAACCAATCCAGGAGTGCTGTAAGTACAGCTATAGGCACCCAGCTACAGTAAGGCTACTCCTGTGATTTTCTGTCTCCCCTAGCTTCAGGCAGACATGCTGACATTAACAATCTGCAATTATTAGCATTAATCTCTTTCTGGTGCTGTTGCAGTATTAGGCTATATTATCCTGTTAATTCTGAACAACTCTGGTTTTCTTGAAGTGACCCAGTGAGCAATTTCAGGTATACACCTCCATCTTCCTGAAACACAAACCTTTAGAGGATTCAGTACTGTTTTTAACTTCAGCTCCTGTGTCCCAAGATTGAGTTAGTCAAATGCTGTGAGATGAAACGTGATCTATTTTGCCTTGGAAAAAGAAGTCAGCATTCCTGTTAGTCACTGAAATAGATTCTCCCTTGATTCCTCAAAAGCCATTCCACTTCTGTGTAACCCCCACTGATAAAATAATACTTACTGATGTGCTCAGGCCATAGAAAAAGGGGGTACAGAAACACAGTAACAGTAAACTTTTTTTTTTTCCCCTCCTTCTTTGCAGTCAGCTGACACAATGTTAGCTGGGTGTATCCACAAAACAACATGATCCAATACTGCCTGATGTCACCTGTGTATACTGGGTTAAAGTTGATTTCCTTTGCCTGCTGGAGAATTAAAGACTTTCCACTGCTATCTTTGGTATAGACATGGTTTTTTTCCCCATTGTGTAAACAACTGACTTACCTCCAGTAACAATCTTTTGGTCTATTTTGCACGCTGTTCTTGGCAGTGATTCTCTGGCACGAAGAACAAATTAGCTTACGCTTCTTTTAACTAGCTGCTACTTTTGCTTCTGCTATAAGCCAGGCCAGTAGAACAAGAGCCCTGATTTAAGCAGGGACCATAGTTTCACTGACCCCAAAGTTGCATTCATTGCTCACGCTGCAGCTTCACTTTGAGATGGAGAGACTCTGGAGGGGCGCCACTTCCATGTGGGGAGAAAACACAACTAGGTTTCCCTCCCCAGAAAGCAGCAATCCCAGGCACATATATAATGGAATGGATGGCAGGTGGGTACAGGGGAAGAGGAACAAAATGGGACCATGCTCAGTTCACCTTCATCATGGCCCAACAAGACCTCTGTGCTCTTCACTGTGGCACTGGGACGTGTACTAGAGCCAGTCCACTCTGAGCTGAACAAAGGGTGTTCATAGTACTCCTCGTCCGAATTGTAGGGCTCATCATCAGGCACAGACACTGAAATGGAGGGGGCCAGGTGTTTACGCCACTCCCTGCTGGCAGCAGGCCCACAGCCTGGGCAGTGCTGTAGTGGTCCCACCTTATCCTCCGCCCCTTCATCTACAAATAGACATACACAGACAAAAACTGCAGGACAGACAGACAGACAAAGAAAAGACAAGACAGGATGGACACATGCACTAGCACCACCAGCCGCTATGTCATACTGCAGAGTGGATGAAATCAGCCAGGCTACAGGTTAATGCAGGATGGAGGAATGAGGCAACTGTGCATTTTAACACATGGGCCATGTATGTGGCAGTGTTTATGAATGTTGGAAACCAACTGTTGGAATAAGCACATTTCAAAACTATACACTCATTAATACTTGCACTGCTACTTATATATATTATACAGCTGACTGTATCAAAAACCTCTGAGGTATCCCGACACAGCTGTATCTTTCGTAGTCATCAGGTGAAGTATTTGGAAGTATAAATTTTCAAAAGTCCTTTAATTAAAAAGCAAACCAGCTTACACTTTCGTCAATGGTGGTTTTACTTCTCATTTGTATCTATTTCAAACGTCCCCACTTTCTTCCTTTCCCTATAAATAAGTAACATTTAAACAAAAAAGAAAAAAACCTTCCCCAAATTGCTAGCTACCTTTTTTTCCGATAAAGGCCATATAAAGCTGCTCACAGCAATCTCTGTTAGTCCTATATTTTACACTGTTGTGTCACTTTTCTGTGGGTGAACTAGCTCCCACCTCAGCATTTGCCAGTGCTTTGGAATGACAGCTTTATTCACCCGTCACTGTAGCGTCGCAGATAATCACATAATCATCTCAGGACTACACCAGCTACTGACAGCTACAGGGAGGGGGAGCTTGGGTTTGGTTTTGCAAGACAAAGAAAAGTTATACAGCCCAATAAAAATGATTGGCCTACCATCCCATCCATACGAACCTAAAGGGGAGACTTGAGAGCTCGTGTAGGCTAAAGTGCCCTGTCCACATGAATAAGGCTATGAAAAACTAAGCATTGACTACTAGAGAAAATACGTTTAAGCCTGTTGTCTGTGTATGACAACTGGCAGTTTGATGAACACCCCCGCATTCATGGGGTGCCTTCAGCAGCTGCAGCTATCCCACTGGATTTCCTATTAGCTTCAAGAACAAGTCCATGCCCAGTGTCCCTGGCCTTTCTCTAGGCAATTACAACTTAAAGAGTTTTCCTGGAGCTTCCAAAACGATCCTCTCAGATCCAAAACACTGAGTCAGAAAGCAAGGCTTTAACACAGGCAGTGTAACAGATATTAACCAGGTTTCTGTGTGTGACCTGAAAACAAGACAGCTCATGAATGCTGCTGTAACAACCATTACCCAAGTCTTGGAAAGCAATTTTTATCCATCCATATCACCTGGTGACATATTGTGACCAAACCAATTCCATCTATAAGAGCACTAAGCTTCTTCCTGGCAAATAACAGTAAGTTTTAAGTTTCTTCCTATAGCACACCATGACGAGACATCATCTGTGTCATCATCTGTGTCTTTAAAGAAGTCTGCTTTCTGCAGCAACATGGCAGCAAGTATCCTGTAATGTAATAACATATATTTCTTCTGCATGGGAAAAGAATGCTGTATTATCAACCCATTCAGGCTCAATCACCCACAAAAAGGAAGAAAAATTATTAATTGATGGCAATATTAGTAGCTCCAATATATGTCATTGTGCTACAAAAGGAAGATTATCCATGTTTAAGATTCCGTGACACCCCCGAGGCTGGCCAGGACTGAAGGTATGCTATGTGCACCTACGCACATACACAAATACCACTCACGGAACTTAGTTTAAGAGAACGGTTCTCACAATTTCTTTCAGGGCATGAAGAGTGCCTGAACCACTGACAGTTCAGTTGTTTTGCTCTTGTAGTGGAATCCAAACCCCAGATTCAGGGGTTTATGCGTGCTTAAGAGAGAGAGGTGTGGAAAGATAAGCCAGCAACCCGTCTCTGCCAAGCAGGAAGCTCTGCAGAGCACTGCAATAGGAAATGCCAAACACAGGCTGAACCTGAGCTTCCCACCTTTCCCTAGTACAGCAAGGTTGCAAGGAAGCATCTTGATCCTTGATCTGCAATGCAGAACTTGTGGATTTCTTCTCCACAGAAGCTTCTACAAAATTCAGTGACAGATTTGAGGGAGCTCACGGTTTGCAAAAGGCTAGTTACAGGGGGTGAGGACACGTCTCAGGATGTGACAGACCAGGAACCTACTCCCTCCTAAACCTGAGAAGATTCAAAACTACAACTCCTGCTTCTTTGCAGGGTGCCCTCACACTAATCTGTATATTACTGTGGACAAGAGTGGAAAGGGTTGATGCAGTCATCATCTCTTCTGCTGGAACTGGGGCATTGTAGAGAAAAGAACAGAAGGTTGATAAGGTCAGAAGCAGAACACAGAGAAGGAGGATGTACAAAAGGGGAGGTTCTCCTTCCAGCTGTGGGTCATAGTTATCCAGGGGCCCTTCAGAAGTAAAATGCATCAACAAGCGTGAAGATGAAACTTCTCTATACTGATGCAAACAAGGCTGAAAACTCCTTATTTATAGGCTCTGAGTGGATTGTAGGCAAGAAAACACAGGCCCTGCCTCTGCTCCTTAAAACTACAGGAACTGACAACAGTAAAAATGCTTAATACATATTTTTGTGATGGTGCAAAATCATTAGGAGTGCAACATCTAGTAATGTTTGGGGCTGTTGTGTCTGTAGGTATTACAGATTTACATTGTTTATTTATCAGTTTTAATAAAGATATTTTCAAAAGTACTGCAGATAATTTCATTAACAGGATAATTATGTCTTTAAAGGAGGATAGGCTTTTATTTTGGCAACAAGAAAAATCCTTTCTTTGTTGTTTTAGCCCCTTCTAATAGTTCTTTTCCATCTCAAAGCGTGGGAAAAATCCCCAATGTGTCCTAAAGTCCAAGATTAAAATAACTTCTCACAAAGGCTAATTCTGCTTTCGTTTCAGGTATCTTTTGAAGTAATTTTCACTGTAATAGATCCATTTTTATAGAACAGTTGGTTCCCTTCAGTTTGCAAAATATTCTTATTTGGTACATAAAGCTTAACCTGACATGACTATTTCAAAATGGAAGACACTCCATCAAAGGCATCCTTCTATCTTGTAACATTTAGAAAAATTATTACATGAAGATGTTGTTGACTATTGTCAAAAGGCGCAGAGCACAAAAGAAATGCCAAGCTGGCAAAAGAACATCGCATCAGCCCTGCATGACCAGATACAACTAATAAAAGAATTAGACGGTGCTAGGGAAAATTTCATTTCCTGAGCAAAATTATGTTACTATAGTTGAAATAAATGAAATCATTTCAGTAAGGCAAATTAGTTATCTTACCTTCTGCAGCAGTAAAAATGGACAGGCTCATTTGAATGTTTTTCTGCAGCCAAATGAAAGAAAGAAACCTACATCCACTGTCTCCTTTCTCTCGTGAAATACACTTGACCCACAAACCTCTCTGTCTTGTCTACCTTTTTTTTTTTTTTTAATTTGTGTTTGCTGCATGGCTGGCCACATCCACCTATGTCATGTCTACAACAGTGATTTCCTTCCTACTATGACTGAAGGAAGTCTCTTTTGGATTCAGAGCAATGCAACACACACTGACTAGTGCATTAGGAAAATGTTCTAAGAGAAGGGGAAAAAAAGGAGGTCTGAGGTAGATACACACACCAAGTGCTCACCTTTTTTGCTCAACAACTGTAGAATTGGGTTAAATTCATAAACTGTATTCTACTGAGCAGAAAGACAGACAGACAATGTAAAGGTGCATGAGGATGGATAGCCAGACGGTATAGGGAACTGAAGGTTTAAACAAGTACAGTAAAATTGGGTCAAACCCTACTGAGGCAAACTCTTCTGAATGGGAGCTTTGACCGAATAAACATGACAGGCCTCGCTCACTCAAGTCAGCAAAAGCTCAACTTACCCACAGAAAATAAGGACCACATCTTCTAACACAGAGGAAAACACAAGATTTTTACTACAGTTAACTACATTGAATTGACAACAAAAATTGACATTTTGGGACAAAGCAACATAATATACTTCTGGTGAAATTTTTTTCAAGAAGCTCCTTCTGTTCATCAGTCAACTCTACTGTGAGTTTCAGTTTCAGAGCTGGACAAAAACAAGAAGCTTCCAGCAGAGTGCATGAATGACTCGGCATATCATTTCTGTCCATACTTCCCTTACAAACCTACACTTTCAGGATTTCTACAGGCCATCTGCTCTGAAAAATGAAGAATTGAATCAAAATCTTGTCATGGAAAAGTCTCTTTTGACTAACATTAAAGGAAATTATTTGAATGTTTTTAAAAACTGTGGCATTGTGTAAATCATCAAAACGTCTCCCAAACACTGACCTTTCAGTCCTTGCAACCACCCCTGCGGGGTAGGTAAGTGCTATTATATTAATTCTACATGCAAGGAAAGAGAAAAACAACATTGTTAAGTGACTCGCTGAGTCATATGCACAGCTGGGAGCAGCACAGTCCAGTAGTTCATAATAACGTTAAGTTGTACAGTGTTCTGCCACCTTCTTGTGTTAATACAACTACCAAAATGGTTTCCATTTGCTTAGGGGGCAATCTACAACCTCCTGTCAATTAATCAATATAAGTACTTTATAAAATCCTAAAATACATGTAAATAATACTGCTGATAGAAACAGTACGCAAAGCTAATCCTCAACTAAGGATGTATGATGTAAGAACCTTGATATTGGCCTGAAGCAGAAGAACAAGCCCTTTACGGTGCTATTAAAAATCAAAAAGCATACGCTGAACTAGTCAAGTGAACTATATATTTAAAATAGTGGTAAAACTCTGGTAACAATTCTAAAAGCCTTTGCTAATACCCCACTAGCTTCCTTTTCAGTTAGCAGTTTTGATTGCCATTACCTCTGGGTGATGAGTCTAGGAACTGTTGTGCTATTTTTTTAAACAATGAGCAGATTTTTTTTTAAAAAAACAACAATCAATTAATCATATTTTTTTATATTGGTTACTAACAGCATCCAGTAGGCATTTCTAGTACAGTGGACTGATAAATGTTGTTGTTAACACAGCCTGTAATTGCATTATCTCAACAATGACCGCAGGATGGAACATCCCTAATTGCAGTGTCCTGATAAACTGAGAGTCAGACTATGTTAGCACATGAAATAGGAACCGTCCACTTGCAAAATTAATAGCGGCTTTGTGTTAAAATACCAACAAAGTTTGTTTGGCAAATGATAAGAAATAATTTTCATGCACTTATTTCCCAAAAAGAAAAAAAAATGCTAAAAGAAAATCCAAGAAGGAAATAAATGCATACATAAAAATGCTATTGACATAGCAGAGTTCAACTGACAGTCCCCTGGAGATTCTGAACCCAAATCCTTCCTGCATATCCACATGGTATGGCTCAGTTTTAACATATTGCTGTCTCCCTATATCGATGGCCTTGATGCAGCAACCTTCTGTTGAACAAAGCACTGACTCAGGTGCTTACTATTGTGACAACTTCACTGGGATTTAGGCCTCTGCTTAAAATTAAGACAACACTGAAATTCTTTGCTGGAGGGGATTTTAGCAGGAGGAAAATGTAGTGATCATGGGCTACTGAAATAGAACATTCATTGTGCAGAACACAGTAGAAATTTGCTTTGAGAGACTAGGATTTGACTCCTGCACTCTGTGTACAGAACCCCCAGTACACGTAGGCTTGGAAGCATGAATTACAGGTCGAAGACCAAAGAAATGATCCAACTCTGAATCTCCTTGTTTTCATGCATTTAAGATTCCAAAACCAAAGCTAATGGTAATTAAAAAAAGCAGCCAAACAAATCCGAAGAAAATAAAGATGACCCATACTCAATCATAGTTTTGGTGACAACATTGGGACAGCAGACATCTTGGCTCATATTGCATATAACCGATAAAAAGGTGAGCATCACCATATTTTTATATGGATGTACTTAACATATCCTGTCAGTTACCTCTATGCATATGTGTCTACCTCATCCATACATTGCAGTTGGTTTGCAGATGGGGAGTTATTGCTGGGGAATGCCTTATCTTTTCACAGGAAGCTGCAGAAAGTGTCTCCATTTTCTGATTCCCCCATCCTTTAGATTCATGTCTCATCCCTCTGCTGACAGCTGTGCACTGCAACATCCAGGAGACCCTTACCTTCCTCCAGAGCTCCAGTCTGCTCAGAAGCTGGCGACGGAGGCGGGGAAGGAGGCAGGTTGGCTGACTCTTCGACTGCTAGAAATCGAACAGTGAAAATGAGATACAGCAATTAATTCCCGGGAGACCGATGCCTGATACAAGCTGCAGTCAGCCTGAGAGAATTATTCGATGACTTGTGCCTAGTGGGTTTTCAGATAGACCCTTTCAGAATACATGGATTTTTAAAGTTATAATAAAAGGATTTTTTTTTTCACATGGCATGAATCATTTTCAAAATTCTGGTCATAGAGTACAATACAAAAATCAAGTACGAAATTATCTTTTAAACCAGTATTGCCACTTAGAAAACCTTCAGTCACCCAAGGCAACAACAATAAAGCATCTGAGCATGAGAGATTTTATAAATTCACGCTGACTATCAGAAACTGCCATCCAATCTCTTCAATTTACCTTGAGTACATGAACAGAAAACATTCTGCATGCTTTTTTTTTTTCTGCTGCTGAGTTCAAGGTTAATCACAGGATATATGCAAATATTGCTTGTCTAAATACGAAAGACATCAGCATAGGGAACTGATGTCAGCCATGACATAACAGTGATTCAGCTGAACAAGGTGCAGTGAAATCTTAGATGCACTTAGACTAGGTTGTTAGATTCATTCCCAGTCACGAGACCAGATACTGAAATCAGATGATGTTTTTTCAATTATTTCAATTCAAGTACGATGAAATCCTAAACAAACTGCTTCTTAAATGAACTCAGCATGACCTCTGCATCTGACTTCATACCAATCACTTTGAGAATTTTTTTCTTCAAAAACAGATCCACTACTGGGGCTTAACCAATGCTTTAAAAAAAATAAGAAGTAACAAATCTATTTTAACAGATCTGTCTCATAAACGGCACCTCTCAACAGGCAAATCTCAATTTCCGATTCAGAGCTTCTTCCCAAGCATAGCAAGGCCAGTTTCAAAGCCCCAGCAGAATTTGCCAGGCATCCTCCTATTGATTTCCGTGTGGTTTGGAAGAGACTCTTATGTGACTTGTCCTTAAGACCTGCTGTCCAGGAACAGAGTATTGATATCTTCGTCACAAAGCAATTCTACCCGCACTTATTTAGTGGTCACTGACCACAGGAACTGTAACACCAACAGTTGCTATTGAAGAAATACGTCTCAAAATATGTTTAAAATGTCTTATCTAACTAGATGGGACTGAATATCCATTTTGCTTCACCCAGGCCCCAGTGAAGCAATCTGTGCTTAAATATGTATGAAGTGTTTTGCAGAATTGGGGTCTTCCATGTAAAAATGAGTCTCTGTAAAGAAGGGAATTACCAATCAACACATCTCCCTGCTGCAGTTCAAAAATTAGTTCAATGAAGCAAAAGACTTTGGGAACCAAATTTCCAACAAACATTCTAAACTACTCATTGACTTTAATTCATTCCTAAGCAGGGTCCAGCCACTGTACCAAACAAAGCAGAGTGCCTGTGGGGAAAATACCACAAGGCATCATTTTGATTTGATCACAACGTACGTGCACTCAGCAGAACTTATCCTGGGGCAGGCTTGCAAGACTTGCCCTACCTCAGGACAGAGTATGGCCTTTCTCTGGCCTTTGGTGTACATGTTTTGAGCTACTGTGGAAGTTTTCTGGCAGGGAGGAAGCACTGTAGGTACAAATAGCTGTATACTTACTTTTTTCACATATATATGTACACACACACACGCATATACACATACTTGTATTTCAGAGAGACATTTCACAAAGGAGCCAGCAGGAGGATGGGGGCAAAGCATGAACCAGTGGCAGTGGTACCATTCCCAGTCTGGACCACTGGCATGTGCTCCTACCATGTGTAACTCCCTCTCCCACAATCTGCCCTCACCCTGCCCAGCTGCTAACCCCTCTCCCACCCTCACCCAGTGTGCCCCATTCCCCTCTGCTTCCTGTTGAGGTGCTCCTCCTCCATCTTTTTGAGTAGCTACCACCCAACCAGCAAAGCCTGACTTTCTTTTTATATGCCTCTCCTCTAATCTTTGCCTCTTCAGACATTAATCTTTCTCTCTCACGTTGCACATGGCTGAACACAAAGGGGCTCCGAGCACTGCTGGGTCCCACCAAACACTACAACAAAACCACTACCATCAATTACAGTCACAGCTGCGCTGCCCAGGAGCCAGAAACCAGGTGGAGAACTGCACTTAGAGCAAACAGTGAATGAGACAGTCACAGGGCCGTGAAGAACTGGGGCAACAAGGATACCACTATTATTACGTGGTTCCAGCATTTATCCAGTGGTGCTGCAGTTTACCCATGACCATAACTTATGTGAATACACAGCTGTAACTGCTTTTTTTTTTTTTGTAATATACATACGTATCACATTTGCAGACAGGAGGATACTTTGAACATTCTTTGGCTCGTTTTACCTAAAGGTAGTGGTCCAGGCTGATCTTTGTGCTGGGCTTCTTTTTCCTGTTCGCCTTTCAGGACTGCTACAGCTTCAGCTGTTACTACTTGTACTATCCTGGCAGACACTTCTTCTGTGGCAGCAGCAAAGTTAGAAAAAACAAAGAAAAGTATGCTAATGAGAACGGTGTTTTAAAATCATAAAGATTAGCTTAAACAATAAAAAATGGAGGCTGACTTAATCCATTTTTAAAGGGTAATCTTTTTTCCTGAAATATAAGCAAATCATTAAAAATAAAATAGAAGGACCAGATATTCCAAAGATCTCAGTGGAAAATGCTGAGTATTTATAAAAGCCAGGATCCCAGCCTTTACAGTAAGATGCACAAAGCATCATTATTAAATGCTCTTTCTGTTAGGGACAATGTGCAGCAACTGCAAAATTTTAAGATCATCGTTTATTAAATGTCTAGAATTTTTTTTTTGCAGGTACTGTTTTGCAAACAGGGGTAGAATGGCCAGCTGAGTAATGGGATTTCTTGACATTTAATATACGGAGTTAGCTGCATTCTTCCGTGCACTTTGGATGATATTTCCTCCTCATCAGCACACAGTTAGTATGCATTAAAGGCACTTCCCAGACAGACATCTATGCTGATGAGGGACTTGAAAAAGAAGGGACAAATAACATTTCTGTATGATTAAAATGTATGCTTTGTCCTCCTCACCCCTTTTAAGACTGCAATACAAAGCTTTATTTAAACAGTAGGTCTGAATATCATGCAGAGGGATTGCAGAGGATAACATTTGTTTGGTGGGATGGGCTCTCAGGCCCTGGTCTTGGACACAGGCTTGGCTCCTGGCCACTCGCTCTCACTGTGCTTGGCGCAGGGAAGGGGACTCGCTGAGGCGCAGCATGGTTGACAGACCCGGGTGCCGCAGGACCCCGTGCTTTGCTCTTCCCCACCTCCTCAACATGTGGCATGTCTGAGAGGGGCTGAGGAACCGGATGCTCTGGTGAGTGGAGGATGGTGGTGAGACCACTCAGGGAGTAAATACTTCCAAAATGAGAAACTGTATCTCATCTCAGCTCTAGACCCTCTCAAAGGTGCAGTGAAATGTCATCAGGCACACAACTGCATGTGGAAGTAAGCAGAGAGGTTTCCTGCCCTAAGGGCAGTTCAGGCACCTTTGATCTAGCAAATCAGGAATTAAGGGTTGGTCCGGCAGAACCATCTACAAAGGAATTCTGATAAAAAGTTTTCTTATCTGTGTATTAGCCCAGTCTCCCTTACTCATTAATCAACATATTCCTCCCTCTCATAGCCAAACTCAGTGGAAATAAACCCCTTCACTCCCCACCTATTTCTGAGTGCTAGCTGAGAGCTGTTTCAAACACAGGGTGCTGGGACCTGACACGGAGGTGAGCCCTAGGGAAGGCAAGGAGCTGCACAGCTGTGGGCCCACCTGCTGCATGGCTGGGCACACACCTGAAAACAGAGCAAGAATTCCAGTGCTGCTCCACCCCTCACGCAGAGACAGAAGTTTCTAATGGCAGACGGCAATACGCCCTGCTCCTGCCAGGAGACACTCGCAGAGCCCCCATTAATCACCATCCTGAGGGCAGAAATAAAAGTGCTCTGCTCACCCATTACTGTGTCCTTCAGGCAAGGACCGGCTGGGAAGGGGAAGTATATTTAAATCAATGCCCTACATGTAACTTTACAGCAACCACCCTAACAAGGGACGCTGTCCGTTAGATTAATAATGATGACTTCTTCTCACAGTTAGTACTCTTACAGAATTCCTTTGTACTTTTAATGTAACGTTATTTCTCTTCCGTTTGTCCTTTAGAAAAGCTGATTTTTTTCTCCCAAGAAGCATAGATGTGAGTTACTTGACTTTCACAGTCGTGTTTGTCTAAAAACAAAGTGCTACATTAATCTCTCTTCTGCACAAACTATGTAATGAGATATTAAAAAAAAACACCCACTGGCAAAGAACATTCATAATTGTTGGTATTTTTATCTTACAATTCACTTCCCTCCTGACTGGTTGCCAGGAGGGCAGTAACTGCAATAGTTTTATTAGCTGCAGCCAATAGCAAGTGTAGATGGATGAATATGTCAGAACAACTACTAAGCAACAAAAAAAATAAGCTGATTTAAAAAACTGTTAGCCCAAGAATACATGAGTATAAACTTGCCAGGGATAAATTCAGACTAGCAATCTGAAGATGCTGCTTTCCTACTGTTACGGGTGTGAAGTTCTGGCAGCCTTCCACATAGCAGGAAACAACTCAACTGGTTTTGAGATGGAGCTCGATATATTTATGAAAGGGACTACATATGATATAGATGCCTGTATTAGCAGGAGACTGCGAATGGCAGCTCTAGTTCTCTGTCCCTCTATTCAACAACGTGCCCCTAGTATGAGATGAAACTCCACTTTGTGGTTAAGCAGATCGAATCGAGCACCATAACCCCATAAATGAAGTCATGCATGTGGCTAGTTCTATGGACCAAAGAACAGGGATATTGATTTAAAGCACATCAACCTTCCCAGCTGCCTTTCAGGGGCCTGCACCTCATTTTGGGGCTTTTTGAATTTCTCCTGCTTCCACGCCTGCTGGATGCTGGGGGTGCTTCTCAGCACCTCTTAGCTCCTTCCTCTGGTGAGAAACATGGCACAGACACCTCCCAGACTGTCACATGGTGCTGCTGCTGCAGAGCAGTGGACTGGACACAAACAGTCCCTTGGAACCATTACAGGTCCTGACAATTCCCTCTGTTGTGAGGCACACGCAGACTGCAAAGCACAAGTGACATCGGAGAAAACTGGGAGAATGAACCTGCAGCTTGGCCCGTCCTCTTCCTGCAGACACGTGGTACCCTCTCCCATGCCACGCCATGCAGCTGGCGTGCTGCAGCACCTTGCATGGGTGGGACATGTGGGTAGGAAACAAACTGCTCATCCATAAAGCGTCCTTTGATACTTGGTATATCCCTGTTCAGATTCTGCTCTTTCAGAACAGGAAAGAGAATTGCTCCGACAGCTTTGGTGCACAGAGCTTCGCAGAGTACCACAGCTCCAGAGGACCCCATGCCGATTGCCACCACCGCTTTACGCCTAGAGGATGTTACACACGACCCTTCTTTCAAAATTTCCATGAATCTACTAATCGCAACACTCCTGACAAAAGTAACGTCATCAAGTCTATACTGTTAGCTCAGATGAACAAATCAAGACTCAATTAGGAAGACTGTTAGGAGAATCAATTTTTTAAGCTTATTTTCACATGAAAATTTTAAGAAAAGGCTCCAATTAATTTTTCAGATATAGAATATGGAAATGTATACCAGATTTAGTACCCTGGAGCATATCCAAAGGAAACCCACTTGGTCACCTGCTCTCCATCACCCAAGCTACTGCAAGCCTCCTCCCAGCAAGGTAAGACGAATCCCTACTAAAAACGGTCTCCTTTGTTACAGAATTTATACTTGTTCACATCCAGCCTGGTTCTGGGGTGCAAATGGGCTCTCTAAGGCTGGAAGACAGTTCCCGCTCTCTCAGCATTCTTCATGATTTAATTTGCTTGGGACAAAGATTATGTTCCACAGGGAGATATGGCTGGGGGTGAAAGGTTGCCTCCTGAAAAATGGAAATTTCAATTTCAGGCTAAGCAAAATAAGTAAATAAAAATACAAATGGCCTCCGGGGTTTGGTTTTGTTTTTGGTTTTGTTTGGCTGCTTTTTTTTAATCAAGAAAGGCTCACTTCTGAACACTCTCTTGATGGATATTTTGGGTGACACAGGAGGCACAGGCAGTTCGCCAGAAGAGCAGTGCTTTTGCTATACATGACTGCTGCAAAAGGACAGGCATTTTTGTACTAATGGACACTATAAATAGCAGATCCAATGGGTAAGTCAAATCCTCACAGGGCAGCTATTGAGACTCTTCATAGTTTCCTTATGGTTCAGTTAAAGTTCAAGGAAGCCTAATGGTAAAGAACAAAAAAAAGAAGAGTTAGCCAGCCTGGATGCCAGGCAAATTCTTCACAGCCTAAAAGCTTTGGATTCATTAGAGATAGTTTTGCTTGTAGAGATTTCTTTTGCTTCTCTTTAAGCAGGTAGACATTCTCTGACTCTACTTTGTGCTGCAAAAATGGCACTAACAATTGACAAGTAACACCAAATATATGTTTCTTAAAGGCAACAAGGACCTTGGCTTCACATAAGACTCCAGCACAACGAAGAACAGTAACATCGCTTTCCTTTGCATTTTGCAGAGAGTAAAATGCTGCTCCTTTTTACCAAGATGTCAGCTGCTCACGATACAGGACACAGACTGTCTCCCAGTTTGATTTCAGGGAATGTGACACCCAAAAGTGCAGGTGGTCCTTGAATGTGATGTCCGTAACAGAGAGGAGACATTGTGAAAGATCCTCAGCACGAGCTTTCAAAAGCCCCCTGACAATGAGCAGGCTGAACCAAGAGGCCAGGAGCTCACACATGGGGATGGTGATTCTGCTGCTCCCTTAAAAGTTGTCACTTCAGACCAAGCTCCGATGGGGCTGTCAGGTCATGTCTGCCTAGTTGCTACTAGTGCCATGGCTGCTCTCTGGCAGGAACAGAGGACTCTGCCCTGCTGAGAGGGTAGGCAACTGTCTTGGGCGCTACGCTAATTTAAACCAAAGTTAAAACTCAGACGAGTAAGTACTCTCTGCTCCTGGTTTTGGAAGTCAGCCCAAGTCTTCAACAAACCCCAGCATACCAAATCAGGACATCTGGAATCTCCCTGCCCCACAGATAACTCAGGGACACAAACCCTTTCAGAGTACTGGGATGCACAGGGGATGCTGAACCAGCTGTTGACGGTATGGGGAGCCGCAAACCTTTCCTCTTTGCTGGGTTTAGAAGGCCTGGTACCTCCAGAAGCTGCTGCCCTCCTCATAAGCACACCCTACGGCACAACAGCTGCCCAATCCTCACCCCCAGCTTGCACTGGTACCTATGTTTAAACTGCAGTAGACGTCATCCAGACACTCCTCCAGACACCTGAGAGAGCCCCCCTTCACTGACTCAACCAGGGGCCGTTAGGCGAGATTACATGCCAAAGTATGGCTACAGCAGAGCCAAAGATCTGGGCTCAGATCCTGTACAAGGCCAAGATGTCATTTCAAAGCCCTCCTTCATTTCTTATTGATGCTGCTGTGGTTGTCAATCGACTGCAGATGTCTCCACTGGCACCTGAATCCATTACCTACATTATTTTCATTTTGCAAGAAACCTTTCCAGTCCATTAAGGTTTTTAGCAGACAGGTTTGCCAGCCCCAGAGACAGATGTACGGATGGTGGCAAGAGTCTTTAAAAAAGGTGCCTCAGCTTTCACCAAATATTTCCAGAAAACTGTTAGAAATAATTGGCAACTATAATGGCAAGAGCAAAAATTAGATCTGTTACACATCTCTGCAGTGATGTATGGTATCTGCTCCCTTTGTGTCCTTTTTAATGGTCTTCCTTCAGACTCAGGCACTTTTTCTCTTCCAATCTACCATAACCTCAGGCTCAATCCGTTGAGGAGCCGAGTTTGCTATGAACACCACTTCCTAGGTGAAACTGCTCAGGCTCAGATATTTGCCTCTGACAGCCCTCATCCAGCAGTACCTTTTTATCTTCTTCTCTCTCCCTCCTACCCCTCTATGCAATGCTGTATTATTATTCTGAGGATTGTTTTTGACAGGAGAAACAACCTATGGGCAGGGCTCACGGCATCTTCCTGCCTCGCAGGTAGGTGCCCCGGCGCTGCCACAGGGATCCTGCCAGCAGAGGAACCAGAGCTGGTACAGCTCTCCCCGGGGAACAGCCGGCTCGTCAGCTCACATAACAGTGTCAGTGATTTCTCAGGCCAGAGCTGCCCCAGTCAGACCAGAGTTTGTCTCCCCAGCTCTTCTCCTTCCCCGACTGTAGGTGCCTGTGTTTCATTACTGCCATTCAGCCAGTTTGCTCAGCCTACCTATCTATCACTTCTTCCCACCTGAGCACCCATTTCACAGCAACAGGGACAGCTCCTCCTAAAACAGAAAAAGCATTTCACGTCCCCACAATTTCACTGGGACACTCCTCCCAGACTGGAGCAACGTCAGCCCCCACTCTTTCTAGCAACAGCTCTATCTGATACCACTACGGTAGCAGCGGATCTTGAGTTTGCTGTAGCCATGGAAGACGCCATCTGGTCTCTGTAAAGCAGAGCTTGTTTAAGACATAAACAAAGTTTAACGTGCTGGAACCACACGGCACAACAAATGCTCCAGGAGAAAACTGAAGGAAAGGGATGACAGGAAGGAGGGACGGAGAGGAGGAGACCAAAAATTGTGTCAAAACTTCACACACATTCACAATGTCACCCCTCAGACACCTACCAAGAAAATTAACAGTGAGCTCGGTTAAAGCAAAGGGTAATTAACGCTCTTGGAGCACTGAGACTAAAACAGGGATAAAGAAAGATGCAAACAGATGGAAAGGATAAAATAGTATGTTTCACTAATTTTGCTGCATTTTAGGGAAGGAACACAGGCAGAGCACAGCAAAAGGATTAGCTACATGTGTGCTTGCAGAATTGGGAAAACAAAGCAATTTCATCCAAAATGTGCCTGTCAAAATCCCCAGTGGGGTGCAGAGCAGTTTCCAAGGTAACCAGTGCTAATTGTTGGCACAGTGGAAACGAGTCAACAACAAAAGCACAGACCAACCTGCGCTGCTTAGTGAGGCAAAATACCCCAAATATATTCCTGCAGAAACGAAAGAAACAAAGTGGCTATCTGCTATCTTTGACAATGTGAAAAGCAAACAGGACGTATGGATTTTTTCCCCACCCTGGGTACCGCAATTCCAAGTGCAGCAGGACTACAAACCAAATAGCTATTTGATTTGTTTAGAGGCGTTAGCCAGTCCCCTAAGGACAGGTCCTGAATTCACGCTCAACTCTCTTGGAAGCTGGTGGACAACTCTTGTTTCAGTAAAGACTGCTGAAACGCTGGGGAAAAAAGACCTGGGCTTCACGCAGTGACATTTCTGATGGAAAAACCAAAGACACGTCTTGGACTTTATCACTGGGATCGTGACAACTCTAAGTACCGCCTTTCGCACTCGGATTAAAAGAGAAATGCACAGCAGCAATCAAAGCAGTATGAATAAGTTATATAAAACCCAAATAATGCCAACAGATTAGTGCTTGCAATTGAAGAAAAAAACAGTAACATAGCTTTACAGAATTCAAATATTTGCTCTCAAAAGGCTTTCGTGAGTGTAAATATTTTGCTGTAAGTAGGTCCTTGATCTGGATGTTGGCAATATCAACAGTAATTGGCAGGAGATATGATGGCAAATAATGGGAATATCAGCTTTTAAATTAGATGAAACCACAACACAACTGACAAGTATCATTTCCCTAATAAACTTGTTGACTTTAAGCTACTGTAGCACCAATGATGACAGTGACAGATTAATTTAATCACCAGGATTTACCAGCTAACCAACTGAACAGGTCAGAAAAGGCTTGTGTTTTGGGAAAGAAAGAGCTTTGATTGTATTGAACCCCAAAGGTATGAACATTCAGACTGCCTTTGGGGAAAGATGTATTGCAGTGACTATGTGCGAAGGATGATGCTCCCTGCATCTACAGGGGAGCTACAGCTGGATACCCAGCACAGCAGTTTCACACCCTGGTGAGCCCCACAGCAAATGGCTTATGCCTCCGTGTTTTGGGGTACTTCAGGTATTCAGCAGCCCCTCCTACCTTCTCCTTAAATTCAAGATTGTAAATGTGAATCACCATTATCCAGCCCCTCAACATATCTGCTTTATAGCAGAGTAAATCTGGTACAAAACTGGTGTACTGGCTGCAGCTGTGTTGGACTGGTTGTGCTCTGGTACAAACAGGAGGCTGGAGGGCGGCTTTCCCATGCACCCCTGGCTGCTCTGCAGCGTTTGGGGAAGCAGCAGCCCAGGACGCAAGCTGTCTGTCCTTGGATTGCTTCCACACATTCCACGTGTGCTTCACCTCCACTGCCCTGACTGCATTTTCCTGATCACCTTCTTCAGCGAGAGAGTTGGACAGGCAGTCCAAATCTCAAGGCACAAAAGTGGCAAAATACAAAGCGACTTGTGCTAGGAGCCAGGAGCAATTCAGAAAGCTCCAGTGAGCCCTCTCCTCCGGCTCCCCAGCACACCCCGGTGCACGTTCACTAAGCAGAGGCCTCTGCCATGCTGTCTAGCAGCTGTAAAACAAAACACCAAGGGATCAGTCCCCACACCACACCCCCCCACCCTTGAAATATGAAAGTCTGTTAAAAAGGAGTCATACAAATGTCAGTACAATAAAGCAATGCTTTAAAAATGAGCCCTCATTACTGCGAATACTTGCTCCCTGTGCATCCCCCTGAGTCGTATCTTCTTAAGTCTACTGCGTAGAACAAAATATTTACTGTCAGCATTTCCCAACCAAGTCAGAGGTGGGAAAAGCTAATCGGCTCTGTTTTGTGTGATGGATTGGCAACACAATTTACAGCTAACACGCAATATCAAAGCAGACAACACCAGACCCTCACCCAGGGCAATGCAGTGAGGTCCCACTGCCCTCCCTAGGACTTTGTATCAGCTAAAAACATCACTTGCAGGACGAAGCAGTCATGTTATCTTTCTTTAAAACATGGACTCCTTAGGACTCACGCAGAAGAAACCACTTTGGCTTCAAAACAAAGAACCGGATACTTAATCCTTTGAGTGTGAGTAAATACACATAACAGGTAACTCACTTTTAAATCATTATTTGTTCTGAACTTCAGTACACCTTAAGATTTTAAATAAACAGACTTCTAAGAACTAATTCTCTTTTAATAGAAATGGGAAAACAGCCCATAGAAGTCAATGGAGCTTCAGCCACCTACAGCAGGAGGTGACATGTCCCTTAAAGTTCATTTTTAGCTCCTTTTGGGCTGATTTTAAACACTTTTTACAGTGTTTCCTGTGATCTTTTTACAAAAGAATTCAAAGTATGCTACACAAACTCTGCTGAATTTAAGTTTACAATTAACATTAACCTGTGCACACGTTGTGTGGGATTTCTTGTTGTGCCTGGTCAGAAGGACTGAAAAATCATTCTGTCGATGCAACAGAATTTTGGTTCATCCTGTCAGGGGATACTGTGACATATAAAATGCAGCAATACCGTGCCCTGTTCAGCCTAGGGCTCACACGCTGCCAGCCCGACCCTGCTTAACCAGCTAGCTCTGCAATGCAGCAACAGCTGACGGCTGTTCTCTTCCCAGCTCTGCTTCCCAGCCTCGCCCCGTGCCTCTACCAAGCCAGATGTCTTTCTCCTGCCGACTGTGAGGAACGGTGTTGCGTACTTAAAAATGAGCGTGAGAGTGTTCCCACAGACAGGCGGAGCAGAACAGGTCCCATGTCACACACAAATTAACCAAGTCCCACAGAGGTCATGATGTGGGTGGATTTTCAGAGCAGTTCTCAGCCCTGCTCAGCAGTTCTGCCATCTCTCCCCCTCTGTTCTGGCACTGGCCCAATGGAAGGGAGTCTCATCTCTGCCAGGTCACCGCCTCTGACCGGGACTCATCCCTCACCGCTCACACCCTTGGAGACTACTAGCCCACACCTCTAAATCTGCAAAGTGATTAGGAAACAGAAATGTGCACCTACTCTCGCAGAAGGAAGGTGTGAGAGATGCACATAAAAGCCCTCAATGCACCTTCTGAACTACCTCTTGCACTTTTTCTGACAGACCTGTCTTCTCTCGGCATTTAAACACCTGCAAGCTTCTGCAGCCACAGTGACAGGGACCATCTGGGTGCTGTGAGGAGAGCTCAGACCAGGGTTGGGTCACTGCAGCCACCGGGAGAGGTCTGCATCCAAAGGCTCTCAAGTGCACAGAAAATGAGAAGTAGCTGTGGAAATTCAGGGTCACAGAAGAGCTACACTGGTTGGCTGGGACAAAGCTGGGAGTACATAGAGAGAACAAGAAAAGAGAAGAAAAAAAAAAAAGGCCAGAGGCAACATAAGTGAGAAAAGAGGAAGAGCTGACAGAGCAATTGTTTAGAAGGACAATATATTCTTAAATAGAGAGAAAGGATGACAGTGAAAGGAAAGGGAAAGCAACTCAGGGACAGGAACATCTAAGGATTAGCTCCCCAACAACCCGTGCAGGCTGGATTACCCTGGATTTGGCACATACTCTGAATTTGGGGTAAAAAACAATAGTCACAGCTGAAGCCTTTTCCTTCTCTCATATGTGGTGCAAGGCTATGGATGAAAACAGTTTGGGTACGTCACCAAGACTGCCACATCTGTGCAGCACTGGCAGCTGATACTTCTGCTCTTCTTTATTAACGTATCTGTCTCGCCAGATGCATGGGCTGCATGGACAGAAGACCAGACTGTAAATTAGTTTCATTGTAACGGCCATAGGCTATATGGGTTGCTGGGAGCTGTACCAAACTGACCATATATCACTATGAATTAGTCTCAAGGAAAGAAATAGGAACAAAAAAGTGAAATACCTGGGGTTTATTTTTCCCTCCCAAAGTATATAGTGCCTCCAAGTGAAACTGATTTCCATGAAGTATTCAATCTACTCAGTCCTGAGTGAAAATGACTCTCTGGAAAGCAGCTAACAGGTTTTCCTGCCTTGGAGATAATGATATCTCACAGTTATTTTCCATATACTGCATGCAACTAAAATTAAAGTATTAAAGTTTTGATCAGGTGTTTTCCACACGCAGGAGAAGGACTCACTCACATGATCTAATGTACACAGCTGGGGTGCCTTGAGTTTCCTGTACTTTTTGCATGTCATGAGGAATGCCTCAGTAATAATAAAACCCCAAAAAACAACCAAGACTGCATTTCTAAACCATTACCTCAGAATGGGTTTTCCAAGCACCACTGACTCCACTCTGCAGTCGGTCTGTGAAACAGCACAGGAAAACGTAAATGTTTTGCTCAGCATCTCCCAAAGAACAAATGACAGAGTCAAAACCAGCACGTGGCCCTCTCACTTTGAGTCTTGCCTTTGATTTTCCACATCAACTTTTCACAGCTGGTACGGACAGGAACTGAATCATCAGTGTTCATCTGCCAGCTAATGCCAGCCACTTTATGCTGATTTCCATCCCTTCAGCTGGCAAAGGCAAGCAAACCTGTATTAACGATTGTTATAAGGATTTAATTTACAGTGAGCAGCTAATCTACCAGTAGCAACTCCACAAAATGGAAAAACCCAAACCAAAACACCAGTACACATTAGGTTTTGCTGTCCTTACTCAGGATATGAATATAGCATGAGAATAGATGATTTCTTTCTCTGTATTGTAACCTCACAGACTAAAACAGCAGGGAAGACAAAGACAGGGGGTTTGTCCCTGGCTTCCTTCTAATCTTTTGAGCTTCTCGCTCAAATTAAGACCCAGATTGCCTTTGCTTTCCAATTTTAATACAGAGTAGCTCATCAGGGCTAGTTGAACCAAGAAATTTGTGCATATCTCTGTCTCTTTCTCACACACATGTATTTTGCACCATAAATATGCCCCAAAGTAATATTTCCTTTTCATTTCCATGAAAGTCATGCCTCTGTGAGGACAGCAGTGAGGTCCCCATCACAAAGCGCTCCCAGTCTCTCTCCCCATCCACCCTCTCTCCCTTAACCTTGAGAAGCAAACGCTAGAGGAAAAGGAAAAAAAATTAAATCCTCCTTTCCTTTGTCAGACAGCCTGGCTGTGGCTCAGAGCCGTTACAGAGAGGCTGTGCACTCCTGAATGCTAAATAAGCTCCCAGGCTACATACTTTCTCTCGGTGGAGCTTAAAAAGAGATCTCGCTCCACGCAGGGACGTGTTGGCATGGCAACACGCAAGGAAGAAATCAGCAATGCCTGGCACTCCTTGCAGGAGCAGCAGACTGTTTGTGCGACTCTCATTTTTGTAAGTGATCTGATGGTACCTACCTCCTCTCCGCCCAAGGTTAAACCCACGCCCAGCTGCATGTGGAAGAGCATACGTCCAGCCCATGCGCCGGGAGGACCTGCCTCCATCAGAAGCACCTGGGGACAGCGCGGAGCTGTGCCTTGTGCTGGGCTAACCTGTGGTTAGCCAGGGCTGGAAAGAGCACCAAGCTGCATACATGAGCATCCATAATGGGGAAAAGGGAGGAAGGGATTTGCAAAGCGTGAGGGCGAGCGAGTTAATGACCATGGCTCCAGGCTCTTCTGCTCCACAGTGTGTGAGACCCTGAGAGCTGATAATTGCCTGCACATGGGGCAAGGGGCCAGGAAATGAGGCAGGCGATGCCCACCAGCGTGTCCCAGGCTGTCAGCTAAGAACCTGCTGCTTCTCTTTCAAGGTGACTTTGGAGAAGAAGATGCCATTTCAGATCTGCCCGAAACAAGAGCAGCTGTGTATCTGCACAACAAGGCTCTGTTGTTTGGTAATGAACCTCCCTCCAAATCCTCCTGCCCTCAGATCAAAACTGGAATGGAAAATTATATGCTGGCACAGTCCCCAGCGATACCACCTTCCAGCTGCAATCGCAAAGACCACTGCCCACTGCCAAATATTGCCCAGTGCTCCTGCATGTCCTTCATGCTGCCATCCTGGGGCACGATCACGATGGCTTCCCTTCAGACAGGACAGGCAAGAGCCATCGAAGCACTCCACCCTCACCTTTCTGCAAGGGGCAGAGCTGAGCCAAGCCCAGAGGGCAGGAGCCTGCAGAGAGGCAGCGCGCAGCCCTGCACAGGGCCATGCTGCCTGCCTGTGGCTCTGCTGCAGCCCTCCTGCATAACCTGGGGCAGGTCTCTTCACACCTGCCTGCCTTTTCTCCTGGCTTTTACAAGCCTTGTCTACTTTACAATTCACAAATATTCACAATAAAAATATAATTCACAAATGCACAAGCTGACTCCTACAATATGCTGAAAAGGACTCCAGCACAACGGGCCATGATTTAGAACGTGGCATCTGGACATAACTGCCCCACCAGTCACTCAGCTAACGCCAGTGCTGGAGGGTTGAGATCCAGCCCATGGAAACAGCAAAGTCAGGATTTACAGCCCCCATCAGAGCAGGCAGTCAAACATGGATGGTGGGGAGGAAAGGCAGAGACAAACAGACAAAGGGCAAATTTTTGTTCACAAGAAGGGGAGACAAAAGCAAAAACTTAACTCCCAGGATGTGTTCTGTAATTGATGGGATATTAATCCTGCAGCAGCAATACCTGTCCTGGCTACAGCAGCTCCTGAAGAACGGCTGCAGACATTTTCAAAAGGCACCTTCGACAAACAGCGCTGACGGCATATAGCCTGAATTACCGGTGTGGTTGGAACAACACGTTATGAAAGATATTTCCTCCATATCCCAGCCTCATTGCTCCATGTTGCATCTTCAAGGTTGTTATTGATTACATTTTCTGGGAACATTGATGGCACCAAGTGAGTGCTGGTTGCCAGGCCAACACACTCACAGGCATTTTGCTCTTACTCCTTAAGGAAGCACAGCTGCTTATGCAATTCCCTCTTACAATGATCATAGCGTAAGAAGAAAACACCCAAGTGAATCAAAACACCAAGAGGGAGCCCAAAGGAAATGTCTAGTTGGTGCCTTCTCTTGGCTAGATTCAGCGGTGATATGGCACAATGCAGCAGTTCACTCTAATGGTGGTATTGCACCTGGTTTGAGATACAGTTTTCAAAAGTGAATCTGAACCACATGCTGACATTTTCAGAAGAGCTTTAGGGATAAAAGAGACTGATGGCTGAACTTCTCCAGGTGTCTGACACCCAGCCATAAAAGTCAACAGCACCTGCACACTGGGTTATCTCACCCCACTCCCTTTCACGCAATAATTTTTACATGCTTGTACTGCCCAAAACTGTGCCAGACCCTCCAGCTCCTACCAATACATTTCAATCACTGACTGACTGATTCTTGAAGTCCCAAGAGGAAGTGGGAGGGCAGAGTCAGCCCCTCAGAGAGGTTAGGGTTGGATAAAATGTGATGTCTTACTGGATTTCGTGACCGATAATGCCAGCCACAGAAAAACTGCAGAGACTGGTCTCTGCAGCAGTTAGTAAATATTCAGAGTCCAGAAGAAGATATCTGGGGGTGGGAGATGCTTGGGAAAAGATGGAGTTTCTCTGGCCTCATTCCTGGTCCTCTGCAGAGGAACAGCTGAGAGGACCTCTACAGCAAGCTTAACAGAGAATGGTAAAAAAACCTATTTTCTTTGAGTGCCCCGAAGAGGTTCTGCTGCCTCCATCTGTGCTCTCTCCAGCAACATAATTTGAACATGTCTAAAATATTCCAATAATGTGTCCCAGAAAATGACACTTGTATTACTCTTAACACAGAGCAGAAAAGTTTCAGAAGTCTGGTATGTTTGCCTGCATCTAAATTGGCAAAGATGATGGTGCACAGTAATTACTGTCACATTTCCTGGGCAAAAGGAGGGAGATCAAAATGCCTAATTAACAGCTTCTTTCCCATGGGAGCCATCAATGACATGGTAAGATACATTCTTCCAGCTTTGTAAAATAAACAAGTGGAACGGGACAAACACAGCAATCACATTAATCTTTGAACGTCATTGATTTTGCATCTTTCTGTGCATTTGGTCTGTGTTGCTTGAGACATGCTGCTTGCTGAAAATGCACATCTGACACAAAGGCTGAGAGGTACCTTTGGGGAACAGGCGTTCAGGGAGCTTGTGGGGGGCTCTGGTAACTCCAGGAGGGCTTGGGCAGCAGCAGGACAGCCAGTGCAAACAGCCAAATGAAAAGGAAAGCTCTGACAAAGCAGTCCTGTTGGAAGGAAAGCCTAAAAAGGCCTCCATACAAAGAAGGCCTGTTTGTATGTTTACTGGCAGTGCCATCTGAGTATTATCACTTGTACGGCAAGAGAGACAGACACAGAAAGGAAAAGAAGATTAAATGAGAAGTCACTAGAGGGGGAAAAACCATTAGCACACCATGGGACCAAGTGATGACTTGGTGCAGTTTCAGCCTGGAGAGGCTGTTGTGACCCCTTGCACAGAGCTGCAATCCTGCCCCCGTACATACTGCACCCACCATCACAGCTCCAGTCCTGGCTCTCGTGAGCTGAGCACCCTGAGCCGGCAGAACTAAGCATCATGATGATTTTCTAACAGCACAGTAGTGGCAAGGGCCATGAACAAGATCCTCTTTACCTGGAGAGCGGCTACTACAAGGCAAGGCTAAGAGAGATGATGGGATACAGACAGTTTCCTTGGGACACTGCCGGGTGGCTGAAACCAGCACTATCCCTATCTTCACCACAGCTTTTTAGCATAGCCAACCTAAAGGGACTATCCACCTCTGCTCAAGTATTTACTGGCCATGACCAGGCAGTCTTTCAGGCTGACATTCCTCACAGCTTATTTAAGTAAGTTTATTTAAAGAGTAGCTGGTCACAGGAATAGATTTGTTGCAGATGCCCATTTAGTCTGGCTGACCAAAGCCTAAAACAAATGGCTGAATTAGGATAAATTGCATTCAGGGCTGTAACATGAATTGCCCCTTGCCACTTTTCTCCTCGGTTGTTCCGTGCAGACTGTGCTATTCCTGTCATCCGAATCCCCTCCTCTCTGGGGTAATATCTGCCATCATGAAAAAGCTGTGTTGGCTCTGGATGAACAGATAAAACTGAACCTCTTTCTATTGTCCTTACCTTATCTTCAATTTTTCCTTCTTTCCCTGCCACTTCCCACCCCTGCTTTGCTCTCTCACAGCTTTCATCTCGCCAGCTCTCGGCCCTTCGCCTCTCCTCGCTCTCCCCACTGCTGGGTCTGCTCCCCCACCCTTCCTCAGCCCCTCACTCACCCCTCAGCTCAACGCTGCCACTTCTTCATTCCTCTTCGCAGGTCTAGGGCTCCCCCCTCTTTCTGTTCCACTTATAGACTAACACATACCAGTCTGTGGGTCCCCCCAGCCACCAAAAATCCCGGCCTCTCTCATTTATCTGTCATGGGCTCCCTCTCACCCACCTTTGTTATGACTTAAGGGCTCTGAAAAACAAGGTAGGAGTGCTCAACCTGCGGTCGGTCCGCGGTGCTGTGTCAGGAGGTCTGCTACAATTTTCCAGCAGTCTCTTTGCATCCCACATGGTTTGGGTACCCTGCCAATGAATGAAGGGCTCTGTTTGTCACTCTGGCAGGATGTGTTACTGTCCTTCACATTGACTGACACCAGGACAGAGCCACTGTCCTGAGGCTCTGGTAATAGGATTTCAGGAAATGCTTTTCCTTCAACTGTCAAAAAAATAATTCATCAAATAACTGTGTGGGTAATCCAAACCCCCTCCGATTATAAACCTGAATTTGGCATATAATGAAGAAAGCACTCAATCAGCTGAGTCACTGTACATAAAGACATTGTAGAAGATGCTTCACAATGCATCTAACTACTTTTACCCCTAATTATATAAATTTGACAGGTTAGTCATTATATTACTGAAAAGAAAAAGAAATGCATTTTAAGTGTAAAATAACAAACCTTTGCAGCTTGATGTTCCTTGCAAGTCAAATACGATGGATTGTGTTAAATTGGTTCCCAGGGAACACTGCAGCGCATCTGTACTGCTCCTCAGCGCTTCCTCCAAGTTAGTTGAGCACAACTTTTCAGTAAGCAAAGGCTGCCACTCTCGTATTTCATTATAAGTCAAACACATCCCATGCTCTACCATGGGGTCCAATCCAAAGCTTTCCACATCAGCCCACTTCAGAGTGAGTTTCTGAAGATTATGCTATCATGCCTCCTTTGCAGCACACATCTCACATGATGTGAAAATGTTTGGCTTGACAAGAGCTACAGATGTCATCCTCCCCTCTTAGTACTTCCAAAATCCTCACTGAAAATCCTGAGTCTGTGTGCAGGTGAGAAAGGACACGGACAGGCACACACAGGGAGAGCACATTGAAACTCAGCAGATCTCAGGCTGTGGGGGGCTGCAGATTGCCCCAAAGGCAAGATGTTTTCAGGAGCTCCTTGAGAGCAGCGTGGGACTCGTGGCTGGCAGAGGCATGGGGCTGAAGATGGAGCAGGGCTAAGCTGGTCTGCCAGGGGCAGCCCAAGTAGAGATATACATGTATATATTATACACACACACACAAACACATATAAAAAGGAATAGCTGTTTTACCACCCTTACTTATATCACATCCATAACAGCTTCCTATGGGCTATACCAAAAAACCCAGCCTATTCTCTCACACGTATTTGCCTTTGACTTCAGTGGATGCTGGATCAGGCCCTGAGGCTGCCCTGTCCACAGCACTGTGCACTCTCCCACGTTCCCATCGGTCCATTTGAAAGGAGGGCATTGATGTGTCTCCATAATGCAGCCATTACCAGCACGATACTGAGACAGATCAATCAAAGGCAGCACAACAGCCAGATTCAGAGGATTCCAAAATTGAGGTCAGACTCACTAACTCTTAGACAGATGCCAAGAGAGAAAGACACACATATATACAGGAAGGCAAATTTTAACTGTGCAAACCTAAAAATGTCACTTGCAGTGATTGATAGGATTCATTTTGGCAAGAACTGTTATTTCCTTCCCCATTACAACCCCTCGCCTCTGCATCAGTGTTGGCATAAGGTGTCTTTGTCCTGGTGGCCTGACTCTAACCTTCCCCTTAACACACAGCCCTCAGATTTTACAGCACAAGCCCTGCAAATGGGTACCCTGCTGTTTGCTGTGCCCCAAAGGGACTATTGCACTGCTGCAGAATACCTCTCCCTAGGAGAGGGTCATTTCATGACTAAATCCCAGCTCCTGGGTCAGTCAGGTGCTAGAGAGCTTCCTCAGGCAAAACGCCTCAAAACGTAACTGAGTTCTCATCAGCAGGGACGGGGCAACAGGCGGCTGCCTGGGAAATGCCCTGTTTATACTAGTGCTCTGCTGCAGATGAGCTGGTTGTTGCAGTTGCTGGCAATTTACGGGCTCCGACATGAAAGCTGAGAAGCCAGAGATTTTCCTAGGTTATTCTGCTGGACTTGCACCAGGGAAAATAAAATCCCTGTAAATCCACTCAAACCCACATTTTGGCTTAATTATCTCAGTTGACCTTGGCTTCCTGTGCATTTTCTCCTCAGCTGATTGGAGTCAGTAAGCTACTACAAATGATTAAACGATTCACATTATTGGCAATTATGTGTATCAGAGTGGCATTTAAAAACCCTACCTGATACAACACCCCGCTGCAGTGAAAACTGACAAGCAGACAAACACAGCAAAGGTGACTGAATTTGGTGGTGAATGACAATCCTGATTTCAAGATCAAACTCTCAATCAAACACCAAAAATCTACCTCTAAACTTCCTGCTTCATAATGCACTAAGCACATCCAGCTAGTAAATACTAGTGTAAAATGGCAACACATGCCCTGGTCCCTTTCTATCACAACAGTGAGTTGCCAACAGGTTTCTCCTTCAAAAAGAGAAAAATGATTAAAAATATATCTTAAGTATCCTAAGATGGTTTATGTTGCATTAATTAAATACAGGCTTAGCCACTGTGTGAGCATGCAGTGCACAAGCTTCCAGAAAGCTAGGAATTCATGCATGAAGGCAAGCAGTTTTAGGGACTTTTCTGGTGTTCAAGGACAAAGATGCCACGAGATCAGCTATATTAAGACTCCCAAACAAAAACTGTGTGTATCGACAGTAAGTCCACACACCAGAGATCTTGCAATCTAAGCAGACAGTGAGAAAGAAGCAGGGGAGGAGGAAATGAGGCCACAAAGTGGTGACTGAAGCAAACTTCACCCAGATCAAGAGCAGTCTTGTTCCCTTGGCAAGTATATGTCCCCAGTCCTGCTGCCTCCTCTAGACTATACTGCCTCGTTTTCACTTGTTCTGCTGTCTAACCCCTTGCACCAAAAACCAACATGAAAATACACTACTACAATGCCTGATGATGGGCAGCAGTGGGTTCTCACCTCCTCTCACCCATCAGCTGCAAACTCCTCAATTAAACATTCAGGTTTCTCTCAGACACTGACAATTGCTCAGAACCTGAGCTTGACAAAGCCTGAGAAGAGCACTTTGCTCCTCCCTTTCTAAGGAAGAGAAGTTCCTCTTCATCCTCTAAAGTTATTCCCACTTCTCCATGTGTATGGGTGGGACTTGTCCAAGATAGCGTGAAAAATCTGTGGCAAAGAAGAGAAACATGCTCAGTCTTCCCACAGCTCATGCCAACCCCTAAGAACTGCAGCATCTTGCCTTGGTGATTCCTGTACATCTGCTCCTACTTACTTGCTGGCTAAGCATAGCACAAAGTTGAGTTACAGCAAAGAGACAACACCGTGTTATCATCCCCCCAAACAATCATCAACAGTGTGTTCACCTGAATGCTCACACAAGATTTCTTTTACCTTTGGCTTTCAAGCTTTGGCTATCCACAAGAGACTCTTAAATTAAATCTAAACCCATTTACTTTTAGCAGAGAGATCCATTTCCAGCACAACTGCTTATGAAATGACTATAGGGTCCAAGAGCCTTAAAATTTTCCAGCTGCTGAGAAATTCTGGATGGCATCTCCAAATGCTGTCAAGCCAACAAACATTGCTAGAAAGATCTCTTTAGCATGCATGGATGGATGCATCAAGGGCAGTTGTGTCTGTACAAGAGAAATTCCTCTTGCACTGTGCATTTGGGGTTTAAAGTGGGAACTCTGCAGAGAGAGAATTAGCATTTATTTCTAAAACAGGAAACTTGCTTTGCATATTTCATTTTGACACAGTCACACCTTTTTTTTCCCAAATAACAAGCTGAATCCTAAAATACTTTACAAATAGACAAAGTCCCAGTGAGTATCCAGCGAAATATGCTGTGCTGGTTTTGGCTGGGGTAGGGTTAATTCTCTTCATAGTAGCTAGCATGGGGCTATGTTTTGGATTTGTGCTGGAAACAGTGTTGATAACACAGGGATGTTTTAGTTACTGCTGAGCAGGGCTTACACAGAGTCAAGGCCTTTTCTGCTCCTCACCCCACCCCACCAGCGAGTAGGCTGGGGGTGCACAAGAAGTCGGGAGGGGACACAGCTGAGACAGCTGACCCAGCCTGGCCAAAGGGCTATTCCACACCATATGACGGCATGCTCAGCATATAAAGCTGGGGGAAGAAGAAGGAAGGGGTGACGTTCGGCGTGATGGCGTTTGTCTTCCCAAGTAACCATTACATGTGATGGAGCCCTGTATTCCTGGGGATGGCTGAACACCTGCCTGCCGACAGGAAGCAGTGAATGAATTCCTTGGTTTGCTTTGCGTGCATGGCTTTTGCTTTACCTATTAAACTGTCTTTATCTCAACCCACGAGTTTTCTCACTTTTACCCTTCCAATTCTCTCCCCCATCCCACTCAGAGGGAGTGAGCGAGGGGCTGTGCGGTGCTTAGTTGCTGGCTGGGGTTAAACCCCAACATATGCCTGGGCATGGGTGAATAAATGTTGATGCTGAATTGTGGTATTCCCGGTCAGATTGAGCAACACATTATTCTGCAAATAGTCGGTGGTTTCAAGAAGGTGTTGTTACTTGTGAGCAGTAAGAGGAAAGCCCATCCTTCATGCACACACAAACGCATACAAGAGCAACATGAGCTATCAGTGCGCAACAGCTGAGCGGTTTCCTACTCCCTTCCAGCCCAGAGGAGCTGAGCAGCTGCTGTACACCAGCCTGTTCTCTCGTCCCCAGAGAGGTGACCCTGTCCCATCTACCAAGACACGCTAAGGCACGGTCATGCCTTTCCTGAAGTCTTCTCAGAGCACTGCCCAGGGTCTTGGGTAAGGATGCAAGCTGTGCAAACCCAGATGACGATGCACCTCTTGCTGTGAGGAGCTAGTGCCCTTCCAAGGCACATGCTCCCTCATGTCAGGTCCCCCGTGCCCTGGGGCACGTTTAGCTCCAGCTAACATTTCCCCTTGGAGAAATATCATCCAGTGGTCTGCAGAGCCCCTTGTTTCGTCGTGGGGCATCAAGGTGCATTACCTGCTGTCTCTCTGTCCCCTGCTGACAGCTCTCCATTGATCCCATTCTCTTCGGTCCGAGCGTACGTCCCCGGCTGCTCGTGGCCACCTAGCCCCGGCTCCTCGTCCTCTCGGTAGGGAAATCCATTGGCACTTCTGACCAGTCCGGCACCCGCGCCACCCTGTTCCTTAATTTCAGGTGAATGTGGGTGTGAAGAAGCCTCTGTTAGCTGACCTGAAGTCCAGTGCGGTGCCTTGGCTTCGTCTTTCCTATCCTCCGCCATGTTTCCTTGCCTTCACCACTTGGCCTGTAACGACATTAGCAGGAGAGATCAGCTCCAAGCAGGTGACTGTGCCCCTGGCCGGCAGGCAGCAACCAGGCGCAGCACAGGCACATTACCACCAGTGCTGCCAGGGAAACTCGCGTCTGGCAGATAAGAGAGGGTTTAAATGCAGAAGTGTCTCTGCTTGTCTGTCCTGGGCATGAGTGAACGGCTTTAAAACCAAAACAAACCACAAGCGGTAAAAATTATGGGTCAAGTCCTCCCTGACTCCCATATGCCTTGCAATTATTAGCACCAGTTTCTTGAGGGCTGCTCTTTCGTTAATGTGATTTTAACTCATTAATTACAGTTAAACGTCAACCCACTTAATGAGAAGTGAATTGGTCATCATAATGCACCGACATCTTCCCAGGGTGATAAAGAGAAGAATGCCACAACTGCTAAAAGAAGTGAAGCTGCTATTGTAATTTTCATTGCAGTTGCAAACAGTGAGTGCTTTTCGGGCACAGAAGTGCAGGGCAATGCGTCCTCTGCGGCACGTGCAATCTGCTGCTAGCCATTACAGAAACCACGTTTGAGAACATTCACTGGGTTCCCAAACATATGTGCTATTTGACCCTGTTTAGATCCCCTCTTACATGGTGTTTTGTGAATATTCACACTCATTCCCTTTTGTCCAGAACAGCCTGTGGGGAACAGTTGTTTCCCACACAAGCATTTGCATTCTCTTATGACTATTAGTATTTATACAGAAACAAAACTAATCATTATTTGCTACTTCACATGTATTTCACCCCTGTTAATTAGCTTTCATTTGTCCAAGCCAGGAAAAGAAGCCACTGCACAAGCCATAGGCTTTGGCTGCTCCTCACAGAAAAATGTAGTAGTAGCTCCTCAATACGTTAAGCCTACGAAGACAACATATCGCAATCTGTGTTTCCGTGATAAAGTAACCTCTGGGGAGGAGAGAAAGGCTTGACCTGAGCTAGCTACTTCAAAGCGAAAACCTTTTCCAAAAGCACTTGCGGCCTTTTTTTTCTTGGGAGAAAAAAAAACACCTAAAAGAAATCAGCTGAACGCAGTCAACCAGCCAGGTATCACAGAGGCTGAACAGTCTAGAAAAGAAGGCACAAAACTGGATGGTGCATATATTCTGCAGGCATTTAACAAAACCCAACCAACCAAACCAGAAAAAAACCCTAGTTTCCGCAGAGTCAGGTCAGTTTGCAGAAAACCTCTAAATATGAGAAAAAGCTGTTGTTATTTGTCAGATAATCATTCACAATTGATAACTTGACCCCTTTCTGATCGGATATTATCATTTAATAATAATGGCTTTCAGAGCTACTTTAAATTAAAAAAAATCATGGCAAATCATGAAAATGACATTTCATTCACAATAAATGTGATTTAAACTGTAGTTCCACCCCAAAAAGGACTAATAACTCTTTTGCCTCCTGGTGAAGCCACCGTGTTTTGGGAAGCGCAGCTCTGTCTGCTCTCACACTGACCCAGCACCATTCCCTGGGGATAACTAATTGCACAAACACTGCAGGAGCAGGTGAAACTTCAAGCCCAGCGTTTCCTCTGAGCTGTAATGAAAACGGTGGGCTGAGCAATATCACAAAGCTCGGTGGCAATGAGACATGCCTCAATCAACCACAGAAATAGTAAACAAGCTCCACATCCCTTTGCCTTCCCCACCTCCTTCACCCTGGCGGGAGGCTCATCAGTGAGCCATTCTGCATATACAGCAAGAGTCTTAATGCAGCCTTCTCAAATCATACCAGAAGAGCTGATGGGGTAATTACAGAGGAAAAAGCCCGAGCTGGGTAAAGACCATCTTCTGTGTGCCAAGGAGATAACCCTCTGCCTCTAGGTCTGTTTACTGCATGACACTAGAGAACATTTTCTGAGCAGAGCCTTTCCAAAACATGAGGCCATGGGACAAACGTCTCCCTCTGTAGAGTACTCTACTCCGTAGAGTAGCACACATCCAAAGCCACTGACATTTGGGGTCCAAGGACAGAACAGAGCCTGTTCTGGGAAAAAATAAGACATGCTCATCTATGTTCCCTGAGGAAGCTCAGAAAAAAAAGAAAAAATAAAAACCCAAAGCCTAACTAAAGGCTTTCCCCACCAATCCAATGTGCTTTGAACCTGACAGTGAGCCCCAGGAGCAGTATGAACCTGCCCATCAGTTTCAGCAGCTCAGCCCCCCGGGTCACCCATGCGAGGAGCCCAGAGCCTCGGCAGGGAGACGGAGGGTTACGCAAGACCTGAGCGTGGGGAACATGGTTCTGAAAAATCACTGGGACAAACGTAACAGTTATTATCCCACTGCCGCAGTTTGGAGGCTATTATCCCTGAAGTGCCCTTCCCCGTTCCAGGCAGACACTCCCTGCTTTACTTGAAGCTCTTGAGGAAGGATATTCACATCCTTACAATGGACTGTGTCACAGAAGTCCTCTGTGAAAGTAACAGAAGTGCTTTTATCTTTAAAAATAAATACAGTGGGCAGGCTTCAATAAGAGCTGTGTGTATCTGGAGGCAGAATTTGGCTCAGTATTTATAATAGATGGTTACAGAGTGAAACATGGATGAATTCATTCTTGACTCTCTTGTTATTCATCAAGTGCTCTCGGAGTTTATAATGGTAGTAGAAACACAGCGAGTGAGTCACAATGCATCTTTGTACTCAGCAATTTAGCAATGACTATCTGCTGTACAGCGTGATTCATCCACAGCTCACGTTCAAATCCAGAATACACAGGTGTGCTTTTTACCATCAGGTTAGTTGTTTTTCTGTCATTTCATTAGCATACAGTTAAATTAACCAGGTAATTCAAATATTGACACAGAAATACCAAGAGTGGACAAATATTATGGCAGAATTTAAATAGCATTAGGTATATAAAAAGAAGAAACCTGGAATAATTTGGACAGTCTAGGGAAGCACAGTACTTCAGGGAAGCAAAAAGTTCCTCTTTCCACTATGATTTTCTTATTCTTTGCATAAACTGCAATAAAGGCTTTCAAAAAATATCAGAAAAGAAGGAATAGCCCAATCCTCTAAAATGTCATGTTGCTTAGTTAAAAATTAAGTTGGATATTTATGAGCCTTTTTTCCCTGCCCATTATAGCAGAACCTCAATATCAGAGAATATGCAGCAGCAATCTTACTAGTACATTCTCACTAGTATGTTCTCACTGTTTTTCTTGTTCATCAGCTGAAGTTAATGGTGGTGAGAGGGTGACCGAGGCAGATGCTGGACCATGGCAGCCCCAGGGGAGCAGGAGGCTGCAGGAAGGGTGGTGGAGCTCGCGGGCGATACCAGGCTTGGCTGCACCAATGCCCCAGCATGGCTTCTTGCTCCAAAGCCATGCTAGTGACACACGCCAATACGCCAGGAGGCACGAGTGTGAGCCTCAGCACAGGCTGTGCCAGCTACATGGCACAGGATTGTGGAAACACTCCTCCTTCATTATGTTCCCCACCTTGAAGCCTGATCAAAGCCAACTGTGCAAACCAGGGTATGGGAGCGGGGGTGGGAAATGCCCCTTCCTTCTAGAGGGATCAATCAGGCGCAGTTGCGCACCACTGACCACATCAGTGATATGGACACACATCTCCTGTGGATCATGCACAGCCCTCCCCAAAAGGCTTTCCTTGCCCAGGCTGACATGCAGGATGCTCCCGAGACCCTGGCCATTCCCCATCCAGAGAGATCATGCTCCACCGGCAGCCACCAGCAGCAGCAGCGAAGAGACACTTCATAGATCTTAAATTCATGTCCTTGTAACTCAGGCACTAGGGATGGCATTATGGATCTGAACTGAACATTCTGCCTTCTAAACTAATAACTTGTAGCAGAAATGATGGTAAGAACAAATTCCCCCATCCTTTCCAGCCATTTGGGAGCTGTATAGAGACAAAAAAAAAATACTTAAATAACTTGGAATTAACACAGAGGGACAAACCTCGTGGGGAACATGTGGTCCAACTTTGCAGTTACCTCCTCCTTTCACAGCCACAGTACAAATGTTTCTTAACCCATATGCTCTTTTATGTGATACCAGCTCCTGTTGCCATGGCTGGGCTGAACCAAGCCTGAGTGCTTTGAACTCAAAACACAACAAATTACCCACAGTAGTACAGCATGAGAGCATGATATGCAAAGCCCAAGATAACGCTGATTTAAACATCCTGTCGTGACAGCTGTCCTTCTATGTATTTCGTGAGTACATCTTGCAGAATCATCTTAGCATTATATTAACATTGCCTTTGCATGCAAGCAGATGAATTTTCTATTAATTTCACTTTTTAAGACAACAGAATTAGGCCGATGCTGAAGGACTTTGCAAATACCCTGCCTTCCTGCTTCAAGCCATGTTTTTAGCTACTCCTGTGTCTACGAGCCCATTCACAGTGAAATGAGGCTATTTTGATTTCAGGGAAGCTAATTCGTTAACTAAGAGAAACAGCCACCTGGATACATGGAGGAAGAGCTACAATTCCAGTTTGGAGACAGAATAACACCAGAGGTTCCCAAAAGGAGACAACAGACTCCTCCAAAAAGAAAAACAAACCCTGGCAGGGGGCATGGCCAGATCCTGAGCTTCGTGGGAGGGAGAGGAGAGGGGAAGTGCCACTTATATGGCTCCAGGGCCAAATCCTGCTTCCCAAAGGGCTATTTAGCTCAGATGCATCATAGCAATGACTCAGCTACCCTGCTCCCGAGTCCGGAGCCAGGAGAGGGTGGGGATTGCTCCACGGAGGCAGGCTGGGGAGCAGAGGCATGGCTACCATGACCTCAGGTACCCAGGGTTCCCAAAACTCCTGAATGAGACTAAAAGACCATTTTTTATGAAATTTAAGAAATGCAAACTATTTCTTTTAGAGAAAAGAAATTTATGAGGTGAGGTGTTAATAAATTCTTGAAGAAAAGAGGGCACCAAGAAGTAGAGAATAGTGAAACTTAGATGTCTCTAAAATGAGTTACATTAAAAAAAAAAAGTTAAAAAAAAATCCTTCCTTGACGTAAAAAAAAAAACCAAACCACATACATGAATAGGGTGCAATCTAACTTATACTGGTAAATAGCACAACCAAGAAGACCTTTAATTCATGTCCACGTAGTAACTGGCCAGTTCAGATGATGTATCTGAATATTAAATACCAGACACTGTGGATTAAAAGGTCCCAAGGGAATTTGCCGGTAAAATTAACTTACCAACAACTGATGTCTAGAAGAGCCAAGGAAAGTGGGTAGGTATCAGGAGGCCGGAATGGAAACAAGGGACAGAAAGTGGGAAATCTAGATGGACAAATTCCAATAACCTCCTGTCACCATCAAAAAGCTCAGCCTGTAGTGTATGTAGTACCCAAATCCTATGGGTGCTATTGTCTTCATAGACTCTCCACATATTTACAAAACATGAGGGCTAATTCTGGATGCCATGAACACATGGAGAGCTTTGCACCCAAATTTCACTCTTTCCTTTCAGTTAACATGCATCTTCTCTCAAATGAATTTGATTATTTTTGGATGTGATCCATGTGCCTCACACTGATCAAAAAGAATCACAGCATGGATGGGGAGAAAGCCTCATGGTGTCCGACAGAGAACATGTTAGCTTCCCTCTTACTCAAAATGCTCAGTCATGGTCCACAAGCTATTAGATGATTAACAAAAGTTACCACTTGATCCTAAATGTCTAAGTACCATAATTCTAGTAATACGGTGTATTATTAGGGAGAATTATACATTCTCTCAATTGAAGCCACTCTACCTCTCAAGCCTAATAAAGGACAAACAGGTTTCTCTGGTCATTTATACAAATATGATTTATTTCTTCCTTGTCCACTGCTTGAGTTATTAGCTCACAGCTAGATCCCCCTTTCTAGACAATATGAGCAAGACTACCCTCTTAAATACTACCTTGCATTTGTTAAGAATGCAGGCAGTATTCATCTCCTCGCACTTGTATTAGCATTTGGCAGTTTTTAAAGGCTTTTCCATTTCTATACTGCAGTCAATAGTCACATATTCTTTGTAGAAAATCCTTTTGATTGTACCTTGGATTACAAAACGGATGAAAACTAACGGATGGCGCCTGGACCAGAGGCCGAACAAAGGAAGCTCACTGTGGAAAGATCAAGAAAATTTACTGCAATCTGCATCCTTGCCAGAGCTGAGAACGAGGGATGGCCGCAGCCTCCGAAGCAGTCGATCAGACCTGCAGCACTGGCACGGCAGAGAGCCAGAGGAGTGGCTGCTCATACTCCAGGCTCCGCTGCTCCTTCCTGCACGGTGTCCTGCCCTGTGGGCACAGAGATTTAAACCCCTCTCGGAGTTTCCCGAGGTTGGGCTGGGCATCAGCGGAGGCAGGCAGGTGGGAAGGGGGGGTCACCCCGCTGCAGGAGCCGCACAGCTCCTGATGAAGGGCAATGCTTTCACTTGGAGAAATGCGAACCTGACAAAGCCCCCCTGCTCTGTACTGAGTAACAAACGCTGCGTGGCCAGGTGGTACACCCAAGTGGTGTACAGGAGGGCCAAGATGTAGCACCAGTCGCATTTCTGTTGGTATCAAGCGAGTCCGTCCTGCTGCAGAACATAGGACAGGTAAACGTATGAGACCGAGTCTTTCAGCTGCCACTCCTGACTGACAGAGCTCTTATCTCCCCAAGGAAGGTATTAATTTCTCTGGGCTGCTGGAAAGCAGAGCGCAACTGAACCAACCTGCCGTCGGATGCTCCCCTCCCAAGACACATGGCTGCCCAGCATGCAGGGCTACCCTCGCTCCCACCCCCAGGGACTGCCTCAACCTGCTCAAACTCCAGAAATCTAAAACCAGGTGCCTTTCTCTCTTCCAATGGTGAAATCATGGTACTAGCAGCTTCTGCCTGCAAAAAAACTATCTACCATAGAGCTCACTTCTAGCTAAAAAGCCAGAAGAAACCCTACGCACCCCTTCCGGCTCCAACACCACCCCTTTTCAATAAACCGTTTCTATCCACAATGCTGCATTTTTACACCATTTACCATTCATCAAACACCCTCACACCCCCATCTATCACTAATCATAATTGCTTCCTGCAGGAGAGAGGAAAGGCATTTTAGCTGGTGAAGGAGATGGTAACCATAACAACAGCACCATGACAACTATAAGTGATATCTGAAACAAGAAATAAGGCAAAAACTTATTACCAATAAATTTGGCCCATGGTAAGGATGGCAAAAGCACTAAAGAAGCTATACCAGTCAGTAAAGGTGCCAACACAAAGAAACACAAGTCTCTCTGGATTAAATTGCACACAATCCTTCTGCAAATTTTAAGATGGGGCACCATGACAGCCTTATCTTCTCCTGATCAGTAAACAGAAAACGCAGTCCCTGCTCAATCCTACCTGAGATCTCTTGTGCCTCAGGGAGCCAGAGGGGCTGAAGGATGGAAGGAGTGCTGCTGGGAAGCCGGGATGTTTCCTGGCAGCCAGAAGACTCCCAAATTTCTCAGTGGAGTCTTTTGTTTCCAGGAGACTCCTTGAAACAAGCCCTGAACAAGGATGGGATTGCTCCCAGGGGAGCACCTCAGAGTCAGACACACTGCATTGATTTTTCCACCAAACACAATTTCAAACAGGCATCGTGAGCCCTCTCCATGCACTTTAGAGAAGGCATCGCAGTTGGCAGGCTTGTTTGAAACATGAGGCTCTGCAGCCATTAGCCAGCAACCATCTAAATGACCTGTGCCAAGGCCCTGACTTACAATCCTGGCAGAGAAAAAGATTCACCAACACTCGTGGCTACATTGGCTTTTTCACCCTCAGTGCAGGAGGCACAGAAAAAAACACCATAAATAGCACCAGCTCCAAGGGCTATGTGCAGATAAAGTTATTTGGGGTGTGATCAGACAGGGAAACGTTCAAAGAAGCAGCTGCACTACGTGGCCCTCTCGGGGCTTTTCAGGGGGAATTCGGCTCACCAGTTTGCTATGCAGGATTGCTCAGGGCAGGCACGGTAAAGTGGTCTTTCTCCATTGAAATACTTTGTCACCCTCTGCACAGCTTCCCTCTCCTAACCGCCTTGCTTTTTCAAAGCACTGCAATAATCTAACTGGAAATTAAACCTTTCTACATGGTACACTTCAGTTCTTCCACAATATGAATAAATGGAGATTTTCAACTCTGTATTTAAGACTTAATGAAATAAACACTCAACAACTCAGTCCGTATTTGTACTTTTACAGTCTGTTTTTCACTACCAAAGTAATTATAGAAGATTTGCCTCACTTATTACAAATACATTTTCAAAAAGCTAAGAAGAACAGAGGAAACCTTTAGTTTAAAGAGATGATTTTGAAGGGAAAAGGAGATTCAGATAGCATCCAGGAAACATGTCTCCAATAGAAGAAACACCTTTTTTTTTTAATATATTTCCCTCTTACCACAGTGGTCACTTCAAACCTCGGCAAGACGACAGTTGAAAATCTGTAACAACAACACAGCCAAGCTGGATGACAGGCTATATAAGACAAGAGTGCTCAAAATACTACTTAAGGGAAAAAATTCTTCATCAGTCAGGGAACAAGTAGTATAAAACTTGATATAGCCATTGCAGGCTGGGGAAAAGAAAAGGCAGAACTACTAGAAATACTGACAAATACATCACACTAAAAGCAGTGTGGCTGCCAACATTTCACAAGTTTGGCCAGCTGAAATCTTGTCAGAAACAAACACTGGCTGGCTAATAAAAACAAACACTGAATGCTTGGTTCCCTTCCCTACTGCCACTTCCATTATAATCTTCAGTGCTTATAAACAGCTGAAAAAAAAGTCATCTTCTGCTTATTTATCACACAGGTACAGAAGGTGACGGCAGCACATGCTACCTAGTTTACGATCATCTAATTCTTAGACTCATATTTTCAAGCCTGTTGTTTGAAGGAGTGCCAGCCAAACTGTGTATTTGCCACAACTACTGCAAACAGGCTTGATAGGTATGTGCCTCCTTTGCTCTCAAGTCACACTAATCAATACTTGTATTTGTATAGGGTCTGGTAAAGGTACGAAAAGGCTGGAGTGAAATTTTGCAGGATTTCTTTTTCCCCCACACTGACCTTGCTAAGACACATTGATTTGATGTTGCACCTCTTCTCTCAAGAGACTCTGTGATGGATGACAGCTCAGATTAGGTAGTGAGGAATTAATTAATTATGCTAATATGTCACTTGCATATTCTCCACGTAGGACAGGTCTATGCTCTTGCCAACTTCAGTGGAGCTACTCTGCATGCAGGTGAGGCAAACTGGACCATTTAGCAGGGAGGTGCTACGATCTTAACTCACATCCCTTATTTCTTCTAGTTTCACCGAGATCTCATCAAGCATGGCACATTTTCACATGATCTTAACTTTACTCAGTGAGCTTTTAATTAGAAAAAAAAATGCTGCCTCTACAAATGTGTCTGCATTTTTTGATTTTTCAAAGGTCTTACCTAACTTTTAAAAATAATTCCACCCCTGCTACAGTACAATCTTTGAAAATACCCAGATGCTATCTTTGGGAGCATCATCGCGTCAGCTACTACAAATGGTAAAAAGCATGTCCTGGGCTAATTTCTGGCAAATTCTTCCCTGTAAATACATGCAGGAGAACCAGCCTACAGCAGAAATCTGGAATGCAGCATTTACACCACACTCCAGCTCTCTGCACCCTCTCCAGGGCCATGGACCCCTGAAAAAGGGGTAGTTCAGTAACTCCGGGGGTGGACTTCCTGATCCAGCTGCCATCCCAACTTAATTCTGTCCTTCCATATGCTGAAGTAAAGGAACAGTCAATTATTCCACACCTGAACAAGCAACACAAAGATGCCAATGTGAAAATGAAGTATGGAGGTCGTAACAGGAAAGGATCTTCAAGGCCATGTGCTGCTCCAGTTTGTTTGGGTAAAAATTCTTGCTCATGTGAAAAAAGTTTTCTTCCCAGGTCAAGGGCAGCAGATTATTCCTTTGCTGAGAGTGCTTTTAGCTTCACTTCATAATACTCAGACACACCAGTCAATCATGCCAGGCACACAGTGGAAGCAGAAGCATCTTATTGTCTAACAGAGGCATTGTTTATTCATGCTGAAAAAGAGCATCAGACAGAAGAAAGCTTGTTCCGTGGTCCCTCCATCCAGACTCACTTAAGCATCTTTGACTCTCAGTTTCGCGGTCAGAAAACCTTAGAGGCAGGGGCCCAGGAACCCATTACAGCCAACTGAAGCCAATGCTTTTAACTGCAGCACAAAACATCTAACTGTAAATAAATAAATAGAAACAAGGAGACAAAGGGTTGAAAAACTGATTGGCAAAGAGGTTATTTGCAAAGTCTGCTTGCTTCTATATTTACAGCAAACTTGGCATGTATTGGCTAGTGCTAGAACTTTTTTTCCTAGGGAATGTCTGAGCAGTGACTGTTGTGCTGCAAAACCCTGGTCCTACAGAAGTAGTAGGATTATTTCATCCCTTCATATTATTTTCTAACCAACAATGTTACAAACAAAAGACTTCTTTTAACTTAAATATACCCTTATGCTTGTATGACTTAAAAATATGCTGTCCACCCACATTCAGCCACCCACTCGTATGACCCATGACTGTATACCCAGGCACATAAAATAATCTCTCCCTACCTGGAAATGAGAATACCCAGAAATCTTTTGTGCTCTTAAACATTCTAGACAGTAAAATCACAATATTTGGGATATAATTTTATCATGTGGTAGCTTTTCCCTGCCAAATCTTTACTCAACCAACCCTACTGCCTACAAAAGAAAAGAAAGCAAGCAGCCACTCCTCCAGCTTGTTCAGGCACAGGGGCAGGAGTGCAAGGAGGACAAAGCCAGTATTGAAGGAACCTGAAGCCACAGAGTTGTTTTTGCAGCCCTTGCTTTCAGAGAAAGTTTTTCCCTCAAAAGGGCTTCAATTAAGATCTTGAGATGTGCACTGAAACAGAAAGAGGAGTTTATGTGCCCTGGCTTGTATTTTAACTATAGTGATTTTAACATTTAATTTTTAATTCCTTGGTTTTTTGAATTAAGAAAATCAAGGTATCTGAAGTGTGAGGAGGAACCAACTCACTGAGTCATTCAGCCTTTCTGAAATCTTAATTGCAGGACTTGCTGTCATAGCAAAGACCTATTTCAGAGTCTTGTTTCCTCCCCAAGCTCCCATGGGTGTATGCGATTACCTGATTCTTGCTACTGGTTGGGTTTAACCTTGTTCTGCTGCCACCCCTTTTCTTCCCACCCTGTGCCAAGGGGTTGACATACGTATGTGAAGTCAGTGGCATTCTCCTGGGATAAGACGAAGAATGAATGAGTTTTGTAGGAGGCGAGGAATAAGCCCAGGGCCAGGGAGTAGGGAAGGGTAAGAGGGTTTCATTGGATGAAGAAAGTGCATGTCAAGAATGATAAGATGTGACTGATGAACAAATTCAGTAACTGAGGAAAAAATCTGGAAAAAAACCAAGCCATGGGGCTGAATGTGTGTTGTTTTAATACAAAGAGACAGACAGGGGGAAGGAAGGAAGCTAGGATTTGCCATCGCCAATCAAACCATCCAGTCTAGACTCCTGCCACAAGCAGCGGCCAGCACGAGCTGCTCCACGTGAAGAGGCAAGAAGCTCCACAGGGCTTCAGACTCCCATCAATGTGTTCTCAATGCCCAAAGTCTCCACCCGGTGACACAGACCTGCTGATCTCCATTGGAGCCAGGTGCCTACATGTCTGTGAGGATCCAGATCATCATGCTCTTTCCAATACAAGCAGTGCATACAGAAGATACCCTCAAGGTGACTTTCTAGACAAGGGAAGTAACCTATCTGTGTCCTTCCATGGACTGCCATCAGTGATTTCCATTAAAAGGCCAACAGGACACAAAAAGCACAACAGGATATAGGACATGCAGAGCATTGATGGACACAGAAAATTCACACATATATTTATGTGTTCAGGTGCTTCTGATGTCTTTTTTGAGAGGCATCCAGAATCCAACATATGATTCATCTTTAACTTCTCTGTATTTTTTCTTTTGCAAAGTCTTTCAGCAGCACTAATGCTGATGTTGGTTTAGGATGCCTGAAAGCATTAAGTATTAATCACAAATGAAATAAAGTAGACCTGGAAAAGGTACAGAGAGCTCAACGAGGATGATAAAAGATCTGGAGAAGCTTCTGTGCAAGGAATGACGAGACAGGCTATGACTCTTCATCCTGGGAAAGAGGGGAATGGGACAGACTTTTATAAAAATACGTGCAGCATGGAGAAGATAAGCAGAGAGGAGAAGAGAAAACAATCAATCCCTCTCTCCACAAAGAGCTATGGTGCATCAAACAGAACTTGCTGGTGGCAGGCTCCCTGCAAATAAATGGTGATTCTTCCCACTGTAGGGAATTACACTGTGCAGGAAATGGTGTATGACACAAGTTTCAGAGGTTCAAAAGCCAACTGCTGAATTTTTCTTCCATTAATTTGCCCATGGTTTCTCAATTTGAGAGCCTTTTCTGGGAAAGGAATGTTTTTACCATGTAAATAATATCTAGATCTAATGTGGCTTAGAGGCTTTATTTGCTATTTTAATATTAACTTTAAATAATTGTGTAGTTTCCTGTCATTGATTTTTGAAGGCAACCCTTCCCCATCAATGTGATAGAATGTCACAGCCCCTTGCTGAGCATCACAATGTTTAACAAACTCTCAATGAAAACACACTGTATGACATAGACTGTATTGCACTGTAAAACAAAAGCACTTATTACACAGCCAGGCTCTAACAAATGAACAGCTTTGTTGGTCTGGTAAGTTTCTAACTGAAACACAGCATTACATCCCAGACAGGTGCTCCTCCATGTCCCTCTGCTGATGCAGCAAAAACAAGCTCTGCAGACTACGTCTTGCCACTTGCGTGGGGCTGGTTGACCAGATGAAGAAAGGGGGTGCTCATTTTCAACCTGTTCTGCAGAATGAACTTGACCACCTCATGCTAAAAATCTACAGACAGCACACGGTGACACTTAGCTAAGGTTGGCGACATCAACAGGAAGATCAGCTGAAAAAAGTGTTCTGGGGCAGGGGTGATGCTGAAGAGAAAAAGCACATGAGCAGCTAGGAAGACAGATGGCCCTTCCAGAAGGACCTGGTTATGTATCCAGAGCTGCTGCTTGTAAGAGGTCTCATGAGATACTATATGTAAATGTTTTATAGATGAGATGCTGGAAGCTGCAACAGCGTAAGCAAAGTCTTGTATGTTTTCTTTTTCATTTAGGGCAAGCAGTCTGAAACACATGCCCCACCACTGACCTCAACTCTGACCCAGAGGGGCTGTCTCTGGTTGAAAAGATGATTCATTCACTCTGCTAGAAGGGCTGAATGAATAGGCAGTATTCAGACTGCAGAACGCTTATCACTTGGGATTCCCTCAAAATTTAGGTCTGACATGACTGGGTCAGTAACCATGCGCTTTTGTTCCTAGCTCCTTGAACAGAAATGTCTCTTTGCATCCTTCAGTGGTTCCCACAAATCAGGTTGATTTTTATGGCTTGCTAATTATTACTGCTAGACTTCTGCCGGGCTTCAGGATGAAAAGAAGTGTATTTCTGAAAGCTCAGGGCACAAAACTTACAGAATAAATCACTGTCTATCTGGCAGCAACAAAATCCAGCCATGGCAGCCACTTAAATATACACATCTGGATAGTGCTGAACTTTATTTGTTTAGGAATGGAAAGTTTTGTTCTGCTTTTGTTGACAGACCGTATTAAAGTCTGCCAAAAATGCAAAAAGAGAAAATGAAGTAACAAATTGGATTTTGTCTAGAGATGCATCAACATATATCAGACATCCAAAGCTATCTGAAACGACATTAAGGTTGCAAGGTTACACCTCAGGAGTTTGGCTGTGAAAGAAATCAGAGATGACTGCATAATCGTAACTGGGTTCCCTTCTGCATATATACTAAGCTACTGCCTAGCTCAATAAACATATTTTATTCTTCCCATTCCCTCTGCCTCCCAGTCTCCACTGCATCAGCTTCCCAGCCCAGCCCAGGCATTGCCCCTGTGGGCTCCAGTCCCTCACCCAGGGCCTGTTCATGTTTGCTGTCCAGACTATAGCTTTCACCACTGCAAACTGAAAGTTTTATCCTCCTCATACCAAGGTCCACTTTCAGATCCTCTCCTGCAGGTTTCATCCCAAGCAGTAGTTTCCTCATTCCCATTCCTCTATTAACTTCCAGTTTTCCTTCCTGGACATGTCATCCAGTCCCTCTCTACAACTTGCCTCGACCTCATTGCTTACCCATCCTCACCTTTCCCCACGCATCCTTTATCGGAGCTGTCTCTTCTGCCCTTGACCCCTTGCTTCCACAAGTTCTTGGCCTTGTTTTCTAACTTTGGTTGCCTCTGCATTTGAAAGTGTGGCCTTTCTCCTCTCCCAGAGACTATAAGCAAAGGAGAGGCAGCTTACTCTTTTCTTCACTCACAGTGATATGACACGACATGACATAAACTGGGCTGGTCAGGCTCAGGGAGGCTGGAAGCAGCAGAGGCTCTAGCAAGTCTCTCCTGACACTCAGCAAACTTTCAAAAGATACGTTGTCCCCGTCTCAACAACGAGGATGCTAAAGAACTTCACAGACAAGATCTCAAGTTAAGCCAGCAAATCTGGCTTCCTCAACCCAGCCCAGGAAGGCAGCCTTGCTCCAGGAAAGGGGAGCTTGGGCCAAAACACACGCATAAGAGAGCAAGATGAGCCTGACTGCCAGAGAGGAAAATTGCAGCCTAAATCACAAAAAGTTTGGCAAAATGGTAATAGAAACAGGGTCTTATAATGGAAAGTAGCAAGCCACCTTAGCTGGCAACCTCACCTAGAACACCACAATCAGCAAACGGACCATGTGTGAAAGGATGTGTATGTTATGCTCAGAGATGCACTAGCAGATAAGATTGCCGTATACATAGTGATGGCAAGTGATGCACTGGCAGTACCGCAGGCCAGAGTCTGATGGTCTGATTTGAAGCACAGGGTGTAAAGAGACCTGGAAAGACTTTTCCAGAGACGCAGACAACCCTTCTTTGTATCCCCTGAAAGAAAGTATAGGTTCAATCAGGGGAAAGCATAAGAGCTCCCAACAAAGGCATCTCAAAGGCTTTGCTATATCCTCTTCATCAGCAGAGAGCTGCCTGCCATTCAGATCTGGGCTCTATTCCTGCCCAGACTCCTGCTGCTGCTGGAGTGGCTCTGGGGAAGAGCCAGCGTGGATGCTGGGACTACAAAGGGAATGGCTTTGGACTCTCCGGGCCCCTCTTGCTGAGGGTAATGCAGCATTTATGCCTCCTGTTGTGGATCCCATAATCTCTGGTCCTTTCCTCTGGCGCTGCCACCACTATGTGTCTGAGCCCCAGCTGCCCTCCCCAGGCAGGTTCCAGCCATCCAAAGGGGCACACCATGCTCGGGCCTCCCCCTAATCTCTTCTTGCAGCATGCTAGTGCTGAGTACCAGGCAGCAAGATATTTGTCCCAGATCCTGTCTCAAAGGTGCAAAAGGACCTGAATTTACTCAGCCTGGGCCCTGAACTGAGGTTTGTCCTGGCCAGAACCCAGGCTGTAGCCCAAAAAGCCATACTGAGGTTCCTCACAGCCCACAGGACAGACCACGTGCAGAACAGCAGGGCACCTTGTTCTGAAGTCCAGACACCTCCCTACCTCCAAAAATGTTCTGAAGTGATAAACAACCATTACTTTCTCTGCATTTAGGCTTACAGCATGTGGAACAAAAGAGCCCCCACATCAAATGCTGGGCACCCCTACAAAACTGTGAAGAATGTACCCATGAAGAAACAGGCACTAAATCCAGTAAGATACAAATGAACTGCCCCAGCACCAGAGTGTCCCTCTTCAGTCTCATTCCTCTCTTATCCCCTCTCTGGGCACAAGAGAAGACACACCTCAGTGTACGGCCCATGTCTAGCCTCACGCCAATCTTTGAAACACCCCTGCGGCCAGTGCTAAACGCTCACAGATGAAAATACTGGTTTCAGGCATTGAGACTTCCTGATCAATTTACAGGTAGTGAAAGTCTTCTCCCACCCCACACCTGATTTCTGCACTGTATTAGGCTGAGCTGGCATTTGGGGACATTTTTCCAGGGTACAGTATCGAGGTATTTTCTAGCATCACTGGGTACCCTACATATGCACTGTCAAGAACAAAGAAATGATGAAACCCACTTTTTTTTGTAAACACAATACTTACATATTATAAAAAGAACTCCGCTGCTGTCCTTTTAGCTGTTCCCAGTTTGAAACACTTTACATGAGTGAGGCTGCAGCACAAACTAGAAAAATAAAACCCTAAAGCTCCTTTTCCTGAAGCACTGCTAGGATCAAACCCTACTGTGTGCATGCCAATCAGCAGAGATTTTCAGTGAAGGTTTACTCTGGTGCTTTGTCAGTGTTCTCTGGGAATATTACAAAAGTCAGGAGATTTTTCTTGAAGCAAATTTTCACTTGTCCTTCGAAGAGGCACCTTACTTGATACAGAAGGATTTGATGTGGGAGGATACTCCAAAACTGCAATCCTCAACACATTTCAATTTTCTTTAAATTTCTGAACATTTTAGAGGGGCTTTACTTAGTGAAGTGGGAATTGTTAACATCAAGCTAATAAAGACTACAATATCTACATCATTATATTTGACATAAAGCCCATGATCAAGTGCAAAACATTATCATTTAAAAGATACAGTTGATATTTCAAACATCAACCATTCAAATGATATGCTGCTTTGAAGAATATGTTGCGCTTTACTTTGTTGTACTGCTTCCAGGGAGCATTGCACATAACTCTTTGTAGCTTCTGAAATGAGGGTGGTATTCTTCCTTTTTCCACAGCAAGAAATGACTACTGAGATGTTTTTAAATAGAAGGCTTCTTTCTATCACTACTAAACAAACACAAAGGTGACAGGAAGTTACTGTATGATCAGTTCTCTCCATATAGCTAATATTTCATTGCTCCCTGTTTCCTACTATAAAAACCAAGGTGGCTCTATTTTCTTTGGCTCTTGACCTTTTACTGCTTTCTCTACTGGTTTACCTGTTCAGTATCCCAGAAGGCATTAACATGAAAGATTTCCAAAATCAATGGGGAGGTTTATGAACACTGTCTAATGTTCTCCTTGTCACACCAGAACAATCTTCCACGGCAAGGAAGGCGCAGAAGGAGTTCATGTTAGGGAGGATCGGTACAGCATTCACAGTCCTCTGCTCAAATTCCCAGACCAGTTCTTAGTCAGTGGTATGGAAAATGGTCAGGGAAAATACTTTAAGACATGGCATTAAGGCACTTCTCACTCCAGCTCTTCTTCAAAATCCAGATAAAAAAATTCATTGCAACTTAATTCCTAACATTCATTTTTCCACTACAGGAACTGCTGAACAAGGAAGTTACAAGATCATAAAAATAGGGGGGAGCAGCAAAGCCCAGTGCTGTAGCCATGCTAGAAAATACATTAAGGTCCCTGGACTGTCCCATCTCGGCAAATCATTGTGAAGTGTTTATGCAAGGCCAAATTAGACAGGAAAGGGCACAACTGGACTTTTTAACAGTAAAACGAATAACCGGTCCCTTTGCAGCAAAAAGTCTAAGCATCCAACATGTTCTTGAAGAGCAGGAAGAGCAGAGCAGTCCGGTCTTGCTGCAAAGCAGATCAATACCTGTGTGGAAGACCAGGGAGACAAGGATAGCTTTCTTCCCCATAGCTGAGATGTTTCTGCCCTTTCCCAACCCCTAAGTGCAGCATTCTGTCTTACTAGCAATCCCAGTATTTCTGAAAAATCCTGCTTTCAACACTTTTCTGAAGGTGCGGGCTTGGTCTTACTGACAGAGTCAGACATGCCTATGCTGGGAGATCACCCATGTGCATTAACCACCCCTGACATACAGCTCCTGAGACAAGGTTGTAGTTGTTCTGCAGGTAAGCAAGGCAAGGACATTTGGGGTGTTACAGTGTTAAATCCTGCACTGTTAATCTCCTGTAGGCAGGCTATAGTAAAAAAAAAAAATTTAGAACAAAGAAAAACCACTGGAACTTTATTTCCACACGTATTTAAGAGCGGGAAATAGCCAACACATTTTCTCATTGTAAATCCACTTCTTTCTCAGCCGCTAAGAGTGAACTGTATCTTACATTTTCTGACACCCCCACAGGATTACTGACTTGTATTCCCTTGATCACTGCATATCTGCAGGACTGCAAATACATTGCAGTATGAATTCATTAAGCGTAACACAGAAAGCATCAAACGCAATTGAACACATTTACATTACACATGGCAAAGCAGCAGACCATCTAGCCATCAGACACAACTGCCTAATTTCCATGAGTTAGCATGTTTTAGCCATGTGGTGCTTTCAAAATCAATTCATTAACAGAAAGTGAAGCATTCAATTCCAATCCTCCCTGATTTAATTTCAACCCCTTCTTGCTGCTCCTTTCTGCATCCATTCATATGTACTGAAACAAATTATAATGCCATACAGCATTCCCCAGTTTCTCATGCATTTACATGTGTGTTTTGATGGAGGCTCATGTTCGCGGTAGTGAATCAAAACACCTGTCAATAAATCTGCCTCTCTCAGAAATTACAAACGTGATATAACTATGATGCCAGAATACATATAAAAGAATGAAAAAGCAACATAAGGAGTACGTTACACATTACTTTAATTGCACCCTCTTTACAGAGAAGACAACAATAGAACCTGGTAAAAAGATGACGAAGATTTTCTGCATTCAGCAACACCTCCTTCCATTTTACTTCCCTTGTCATCTCTGCACCAGAAACACTGAAATAACCAGCATCACTGCAGTTGTAGTGACTTAACACCCACCTCAAGCACACAGAGAAAAAACGAATAATTTTGTAGGCTTCAGTGCTTTTAAATTATGTTTGTTACCATGAGAACTTGATTAAAATGCCACCCACAAGGTTGCAGAAGGGGGGAAAAAACAACAACAACAACAAAAATAATCTACTTTTAATCAGTGGTAGTACACTTGCTGCATTGCAGCGTTTTCATAAGCTCCACAACCTTCTGCAGTAAGAGGCAGTAGAGATGCCCAGACAGACATATTTTGCTGAATACTTTATTCTGGAAAAAAATTAGCTGACAGTATGGTTGTCACCCAGTACTATTATGCAATAGTCCATTTGAGGAAGATAAGCACACGTACATGTTCTGCACCATGTTACAAGGCTTGATTTGAAAACTAGATAATTATGCGTATGTGCAAGGCGGGGGCAACACTGACAGCCACTCAGGACAAAAATTTATTTTTGGTGATATCTGAGATAAATCAAAGCTATAAAACACTCTGGTTTCCCCTCCGTCTTATCCATTTGCTAGCTTTATAAATTTAGGCTGATTTTTACGTATATATATTTCTGGAAATTCAAATGATAGCACTGTATCATCTAGGCTGCCTTTTTTTTTTTTCTTTTTAATTTACAGTCCCATCATCTTTGGATTAATGGCTATGGATACTGAATTACTGCAGTTTGACTAGGAGCCAGAGCTTGCATAACAGGCACCCCAAGCCTGCAGCCACTTCAAAGCAGATAATTAGCACTGTGGCTGAATCAAGAGCCAGTAATAAACTACATAAAGTAGCTTGTTCAGCAGTGTAAGTGTTAAATGCAGGAGCTGATGCAGACTGTAAGAACAGCATGCAGCCAGTGGTGGGCTAGAAGGGGGAAGAGTTTCACACCTCTGATCAGAATAACTTACTAGCCACTTACTCAAGGAGTCATCTCAGACAGCTCTTTCTTTAAAAAGACATATCTACTCATTTATAGGAGGGAAACTACCGCTTATTGTAATTAACAGACCAGCCAGACTATATCCCATTTAAGGGGAGAACAGAGTGAATTTCCCTGTGAAAGACCAATCACCCTTTTGAGGACACTGTCCATGCCAGAGCACTAGGCATCCTTTAGACTTCAAACAAATCAGCTCTAAGAGGAAAAAAATCTATCAGCCAGAGAGAGATGGCATGCACTATGGCACAAACCCTGGCTACTATCTTCTCAAGAGGGAAACGTAAAGTGAGCTAAAAGAAGGGGAAAAAGTAGATCTTTGGTATAACTTCAGTGGAGTAGGCAGGTCTCCCAGTTCTTCACTTGCATCTTTATACAACATTAGTAGTTGGTCTATCCATTTTGAGTGTTATGCATAATCTCTGTATTTGCAGCTGTACTTTGACCTGTCATGAGTTAAGCATCACAGATTAGTTATTCACCAGAGGAGGTAACAAATCCATGAACCAGCAGCAGGGGACACCCTAAAAGATGGTGATGTCCCATCTGAATTGCTCAGGCTGCACAGGGAGATGGTACCATCTAGGCTGGGGGAGGCACGAACGTCTTCCAGTGACACCGGAGGCTCTCATCCATACAGTAAAATACAAGTGTACTTGCTTGAACTTAGAAGGTCAGATGAGGAATGTGTCATACCCTCTATTAGGCAAGATCCTAAAGGAGATTTTTTTAATCGCTGTCAATCAACATTTTGGGGACGAATTCTATGTGGCATCCATCACGAGTGATTTCAGTGAGGTCAAGAGAACTACCCTGGCTTACCCCAGCTCTGAATCTGGCACCCACTGGCTGCCTAGAGCTTCCACCTCAACCCCTTCCAGCTTCCACACATGTACAGGACTGACTCCCACCAACTTCCACGTGATAAACAACATGCAGGCAAAACGTGAGCAAAGCTTGACCCTATAGACACAGGAGACAATGGGCATATCATACCTGAGGGTGGAACATGGTGCAAAGAGATTTGAGAGAAGAGGGCCAAGGTGAGACATGCAGACCAGCCAGAATTACAGCAGCCACAGTTGAGCTCTACTTTCACACCTAGAACACGCAACGCTGTGAATGTGCCCGTTTAGGCCAGCAGGACCAGCGCAGACAGCCTCTTGGCTCAATGGCATCATTTTTCTAGGTTTTTTCCTCCTTTCCTTCTCTCTTTCTTTCTGCTAATTGCAGTGAATCTGGGATCGTGCTCCCATAGGGTTGCAAAGAGGAAGAACAATGTTACGATCATCCAAACCTCCCAGTGATGAAAAACAAAACTTCTCCCCTTTGTGTTCAAGGAAAAGCTTGGCTTATTCTTCATAGACATGGATTTTCCTGGAGATTAATAACATTAGCAATCATAAGGTACTTTAAATAAAGAGATTTCCCTTTTATTATCTATAGACTGCTGAGACTATGATTGTCTCACCTCTTTTCTGGATTATTGTTCATTTATTATTTGCTGGCAGTTTATCTTCTTCCATTAGGCATTAGCTGCATAGAATTTGCTAAAATTGACCAAAGGATGAAGAAATCCATGCACCAGTTTAAGTGCCTTCAAGATTATCTCACTCAAATAGAGGTTTTCTTCCTCCTACCACTGTGGTATAATACAGATATTCCTATAATCATGAGGATCTTTCAAAAGGCAGAACAGTTTTATGGTTAAGGCACTGAGATGCAAGATCAGAGTTCAGTCCAGGGCTCTGCTGTTCACCTGCTCCATGACCTTGAACTCATGAATAAATAAGCCTGTGCCTGAGTTCTCCCAGCTGTAAAACATGGATTATAATGCTCACGCTGTCTGTAACTTGCCTATTTTTGCTGCAAACCCTTCAGGGCAAGGGCTGTCTCTTCCCATATGTGCGAGGATGCTCTGGCTCCCAACCAAAACCTTCGGATCCAGATTTCAGAAAGTTTTGCTCAAGGAAGGACGTTTATCAGACACAGCATCTGCCTGGAGGCAGCACGACAAACTTGCAACCACAAAAAGGAGATCCAAAAGGAGAGGACTGCAACATTGGCCACTGACACCAGAGCCCGAGTTGCTTCTTGAGCACACTGGGGAAGCGGAGGGATCCAGGACACCGTGTGCCTGCTTGACAGCTCTGGGGACAGAGGCAGCCCTGAGCTTTGGCTGTCTAACAAGCTCTGGCGCCTGGGAGCCTAGAAGCTCAGCTCAGGCCCGACGGCGCTGCTGAAAGGGACCCTGATCTCTTAAAACTCTCAATGATCAGCTGGGACTATCAAGAATAGCCACAGTTTAAAATATGTATGTGAAGGCTCTGATGAAGGTTGCGGCCCAGAAACTACACTGAGTCCCTGCTGTTGATGTTAGCATAAAAACAAACAAAAATGCAGATTCTTATTTCAACTCCATAGGGCTGCTGGCCTGACCAACTGGGTTGTCTCTAAATGACTTAATTCTTTCACAGAATCTCCATAACACTTCCCCCCTCTTTCCTCCAGGGATCTATATAAAGCTTTCTGCATTTCTTCTTCTGATGGATCTCATTTCTAAAAATACTTTTACAAAGAACTGCCTTTGGTAGCAATTAAAAATGTGACACAATGTAGTGCCAGAATCCATTGAAGAAAACATAAATCACAAGGTATGCATCAAGTCCCTGATACCAACCTGCTTCCACAACTATATAACAGGTCCTTAAAATTTCTCCCTGACATTAAAGCAGTATTGTCACCCCCCTGCTCAATTCTGCCGGTTAACTCAGCTGAAGATGTGTGAACGTACAAGCAATCCAAAAATACTTGTTCCCTAATTCTCTCATTATGTTTGTGCTCCGGTTTCCTGTCTCTGCCTGTCTGCTGTGTCTATCCACATCCACAATTGTGAGTCACATCGGCCAATTTCTATCATGTTTGACAGAAGACACTAAGCTCCTACCTACCACCTTAGGAAATCCACAGATGGGTAGAGGAGAGGGAAGATATTAATGCCTCTGTGATGGGAAATACAAGGAGAAGAGCTCAGCCATTATTCCTTCTGTTTGGCAGTGTCCTGGTGGTCTAATCTGTAGTTGTGGAGCTCACATGCAGCCATAGCCTATGCTCTTTCTGGCCCAATTAACTGCCTAAGCAAAGACAGGTAGAGGATGAAGCAGGTGAAACAGTGGGAAGTCACTGCAGAGAGGATGTAGACAGTTGCTGAAAAATTGCTATGTGGAACTCAAATTAAGTCAGGAGACCCCAAAGGTCCAAGGAGTAAATGGAGATGATTTGGTGAAGAATCAGAAAAAACACAGGGGAAGAGAGCCGAGGATGCAGGGAAGAAACAAGTCCTGTGGGTCTGAAGGATCACAGGAGAGAGCGTGAATCTTTCACAGGGAACCAAGGGGATGAGAAAACTCGTGGTCCCTGGTACCACAAGAAGGGAATACAGGGGCTAGAAAGTTAGGGGTAGACTGTAGGTAGTGTGGTGAAAAAGGTCACGAACTGTGAGTAGAGAGCCGACGTTGGATACCACCCCACACTGATAAATAATACCAATTATTTTAATTTACAAAATAGTTTAATTGGCAAAACAACCATTTCCAGCAGTGAGCTGAACTCAAACCAAGAGGAAGACCTGACTTCAGGCATTTCAAAGTACAGATTTGCTCTGAAAGGTATAGGTACATTTCAGATTGCGAGAGAAGGCACTTTCATGACTTCCCCAGATCCTCCTCACTCAGGCCAGAAAAGAATAGCTTTCCTCAATCTTAATTTGGTGTATTTATTGCTAGCTGAAACCAGTTCTAAACACGCAGAACCTGGGGGGGCGGGCGGAGCAGATCTAGTTCCATTTTAAGGCCAACATTTAGATTAGTTTTTAATGGAGCTGAACTATTTTGTCCATTTCTGTTACTTGCTACAGTGGCCAATATGCAGAAATACAGACTGCATTAGTAACTGGAGTTTTGCTGTATTAGAGAGAAAAATATTCCCAATGGAAAACATGCTAAAATGGCAGAGACAGACTAAAGATGAAGCTGGCCTGATGTATTTTACAACCCATAATACACCGGATTTTAAGTCAGAAAACCCAAGTAATTTAAGATTAGATCCCTTGTTAGCTGCATAATATATGTGCTTTCATGCTGATATGTCCCAGGTGAACTGCATCACGTGAGTATGGTTTTCAATCTACAATTTCCCAGCATGAACTACGGAGTCACTACTAATTACACTGACAAATATGGTCTCACCAGTGTGCTTGTCTGGCTGCTTACACCTCCACGCCTCTTTGTAGATTTGACTGTAAGCTCTTTGGGGTCTGGAACAACTCTGCTGTTTGAGCACACAGCATCTAACACAACAGTGATCTAATCCAGACTTGGACACCTAGTTACTAATGTTATGGTAGCTACAGTAATGAATCACGAAGCATTAACAAGAATCACAGCAAAAGCTGTTGCCCACAGTAGCTAGTTCCCAGGCATGCCGCCATTAACCCTAGACTTGAGCCTGTTGTGTCTAATTTCTGTTTTCATTACACTCATAAAACAGAAACATAATTCTTCAGTGTTCTCACGATTTTTAGCAGCAAAACTGATGCAAGAATAATTGTATAAGCAAGCAAAATATTTTTTTTGCACAAAAGAAGTCTTAACTAAAATAAGGACACCAGGTAGTTAAATTATTAAGAGTATGCTGCAGAGAAATCTTACAGATGTAGGTAGGGGTAACATTATGAATTAATTTTAAGAAAGGACTACTGATCAAGGGCCTTGCAATCTACCCCAGATACCCCACACAGACATGGCAAAAGGCAGAACAACAGGCAAACATACAATTTTATTACAAAAACATCCTGAAGCCTTCTGATTTAGAATCCGAGGGTGATTCGGAAAACAACAAAGAGAAAAAGCTGTGTCTGTAATGTCAGGATCTCCCTTTCCATGTGAAGACCTCACTTGTACATGAATTGTACAGCATACTACATCCCTCTCCCTGCATAATTATTCCAGCTGCCCAACGTGTCATGGCCAGAGACTGGACTGAATTATAACTTCCTGCTTCAGAAGGGACCGAAGTCTCGGAAGGGTTAAAAATGAGGGAAAGGAATGACTCATCTTAAGGATGACAACTAGAATATTTTTTTTGTCACAATTATAAAGAGTTTTCTTTCATCAACTATGCTGGAAAGAACATTATGATTCAAACATCTGTTCTTCTCATAAGCTTCGCTCCTCAATACAAACGAATCTGTGCCTCTCTCAAACTCTTCTCATGGAGAATGCTCACGGCACTCCCATTACTCCCCCTATCTCTTTCAAAAGTGTGTTTACTAACATAACTGCTTAAATACACGTAACTCAGGCTTAACTCCAAGTGTCAGGTTTCCTAGCACTGAAGGTAACAGGGTTGGTAACGCTGAGGCACTCGGTGACTCGTGCTACTAAGCCACGTACAGTTATCAAGTGGGAATGGGATCATTGTTTCCACAAGTGCTTCGCAGGCAGCACTGACTTCCAGCCCCCGCTCAGTGCTGACAGGCGAAAGCCCATCCCCCTGCGCTGTATCCTGGCCCTGACGCCAACCAGAACCAGATGCTTCATGGGACAGTTCAGAAGAACTTGGCAGTAGGATGCTATGGACAAAGGTGGTTTTAGACAGCAGCAGGGTTTGCTGTGAAGATAAACAGGGGACATCTGGTAGGTCAGACCACTGGAGGAGGCAAGTGATACAAGGCCTTTTTGAGCAGGTCACCAGCCTGGTCGCACCCTGATGGATGGCATAATCTGACCAACACAGAGTTGCCCTCCAGTTCCCATGAATGAAGGGCTGGCAAACACACCACACAGCAAGGACTGTATACCTTTCAGAACTTAAACTATAATTTTTAGAAGTGTGGACAATTCCTTTTTCATATAGCCGTAAAGCTATAATCCTTAGCAAGATGATATGTTTTTAAAAGGATGTCCATGGCAAAAATTCAACTGCCTTTAGGAGAGCTGAGTTCCTACTCCACAGCATTGAATTTTCTTTCCCTCCACGTGATTCAAAGGACAAAACTCACAGTTGTGAGAATTCAAGATCAGCACACTGGACTAGTTCTTGAGCTACAGGAAGTATTACGTTGACTTTACTGTTGGAGATTCAACAGAAAATATACTTCTCAACTGCAGTAAATCTTCACAAAACCAAAAATCAGTTTGTCAACTCAACTTCACCTTGCTTCATTTTGCCCCTCTATAAAGTCACTTAATTACTGCACAGGAGTGGAAAAGCTCAGTATTGGGGTTGGCCGTTGATCCTGACAAAAGCATTAAGCATGAACTGCAACACATGGAACGGTCCAGTTCCCCTTACTCACCAATCTCTTCCTCAAAATTAAGCTCCTTTGCTCATCAGTACACAGGGGAAAGGAAGGATGACATTTCCCTCTTCCTCTCCCCTCCTTGTCCCTCTGGCCCACCTCTTGCATCCAAGAAGTTGGGAGATGCTTACTAAAAAGCCACAGCAAGTCATATAACCTCTGCCTGTCAATTCCTGCCTGAATAACCTTGCTTCTTGGCTGTAAACAAGTTTTAAGCATCTACTAGTGACTCAGCCTGCTAGGTAGGATTACTACTAACACTACCACCACCATCACCACGATTTACTAGTGACAGGGGACATTTTCCTTCCTTTCCATTGCTTAACAACCACACCTGAATCCTTTCAAAATGTAGCAAGTGCTACCTTTGACAGTTGATAAATAGAAGTAACACAATGTTCTGCCTTTATGCCTTATGTTCAAAACAGATGTTTTCAAACGAAAGAAGATGCAGATAATGGCTATTAAGAAAACCAGAAGAAAGGAGGAAAGAGACAGGTTGATTATAAAATTGATGACAGCCGTCCTTTCAAAGGAGGAAAGAGGTAGATTGAAAATAAGGGATAACCACAAAGGAGGAAAAACCAAAGGCTAGTTTGTCACAAGAACCCTATGGCCATTGATAAGTTTTAGCTGGAAGCTAAAGGTTTCTTGCAAGTGAGATTGCACAACAGCCTACTAGTTGGCGGGAAACTATTTTTAAGAGGGAGGTTGATGAAGAAGGATTGGATGCCATGCTGGCTGTGACAGCAGGCATGCCAAGAGCCTCCTTCAGCCCTGTGTCAGAACCACCCAGGTGGGGATGCCTCCCTGCAACTCTCCCAATGCCAAACAGGAGACACTCAAGCCGGCTGCATGGGAAAGAGCCAATAACACCACTAAGCTATATCTTGCACCCTGCCCACTTATAATCTTTCCCTAGTGCTACAAAGATCATTGAGAAAAAAACCAAAGTAAGCAATATGAAAAAGGAGAACATCTATAGAGTTTTTGACTCTCCAGAATCAAGAGAACATTTCATCTGTAGGTACTACAAGAAATTCTTCTAGCAGGTATCAATTCATATCCCTTTTCCTAAAAACTGTTCTAATCATTGCTCACTGACATTTTTCTGTACAATGTTAACTTCCAGCCAGCAGTGAGGGAAATTTCTAAGCCTGAAATACAAGCTACAGTGTATTTAAGATGCAGTCATTTAAAGTGCACTTAGCTATCTACAGAATTCCTGTAAGATGTGCTTGTATCTGAAGAGGTTACAACCCAATCAAACAAAATATCGATACGCAAATGTTCTCCCTGAGTACACCACAGGTTTACCTTGGCGTCATGCTGTCCTCAAGCTCAGGATGGCTGCTGCCAAGCACCCTCCCCATCTATGTGCCTCTCCTTCATCATCAGTAGATTCACAGTAGGAAAACAAGTGCAAGTAATGCTTATACTTAAAAGGCTACTCAAAATTATTAGGAATCTCAACATGACAGAGCCTTTGGAGGGTGTTAGAGTTCCCTCTCTGCTTAGAAACAGCCCCACACCGGGCCTAGGCAGAGTCCAGGTGAGCCAACTGTCTTGGTACCTTCCTGTTGTGGAGTGCCTTCACAGAACCAGCTTACATGCAGAGACAGCACAGTGAAAAAGCTCGTGGCAGAAGGAGGTGCTGAGTTTGTTCACAGTGTGCAGGGAAACAGGGGGCACAGTGACCAGCATGAAGAGTGCAGCAGCCCCAGAAGCATCAGAAGCAAAACCACACTACCAGAGAATGCTGTAATGCTTCCAAAGCTGAGCCCGCAGCTCCAAATGCTGCAAACGGGCTGTACTGACAGCCCAGCTCAGAGGGATGTGAGCTTTATCACTCCCATCCCTGTAGTCCTCTGTGCCACCTTGCTGGTTCTGTTACTCCTCCTCCCTGTCCAGCAGCCCAGCCTTGGGGTATGCTCTTACACAGGAGGCAACGCAACAGTCCCCTTTTCCTGAGTGCCTACCTCCTTTATCACAACTTTCCTCTGTCACCCACCAGCAGCACATTATTTCCACTGCTAGTTTTCACTGTTAATTTTAGTCACTACAGAGACAAAGGGACACAGGACAGACAGCAACGCTCAGAAGAAATACCTGTTTTTATCTCCCAACTGCTGATGCAGTGACCCTGTATAAAAAATGCTAGTTCTGACATATGATTGTTTCCCTCCCTTTCCTTTTCATTTCAGACTTGCCCACTTCTTAAACTGTCTATGGCATCCCAGCAGCACCAAGAGGCTATGGGGCACTCCACGTATGTACTCTTTATTTCAACAGCAATAATTTAGGCTTGTCAGTTAAAGATGGGACCTGCACAGACAATTTAAGCTTTGCACAGTAGATGTCTGAGAATTTATTTTATCACCAGTGGAATATTACCAATGGAGAAATGGTGAACGCAATAAAACTGCCTGTTACTTTAAGTCTTACAGGCTAATTAAATCCTTCATTTAGTACTTGCACGCTGCTGCAAGGGTATTCTGGGGCCATGGGAAAATTCCTGAAGCGTGCAGGATCACTGTAAGCAGCCTTATGCTGCCCTCCACCCTCACAGACGCTGGCAGGGAGCCAGCCTCCAGGCACGCTGGGTTGCTGTATGGGCTGGCTGCCCCCGGGGAGCCTGACATGAGCAAATGCCGGGACTAGGGCGGCTCCTGCCCTGCAGCAGTTCACCATCCAGAAGGCTCCTTCCCAAACTGCTGGGCTGCTTGTGCCGTGCTTTCCAGGAGGAGGAGTAGCACTGAAATTCACTGCAACAACAAAAGACACCCTAAACATCAGGTACGCCTGCAGCACGGCTCTCAGGGACAGGAGAGGCTGGCGCACACAGCCTTTATCTGACTCCCAAAGCCCAGGTCTGGGCTGCTATGGCTTGTGAGAGAGAAAAGTTCACAGATGAAAAGTGAACCGCCTGGTACTTGTATGTGTGCTTTATACAGCCTAAAAACCTAGAGGGCCAAACCTGATTCTTGATTTCCATTTCCTTCAAATTCAGGGCCAGGAGAGATTGCATGCAGAAATAAACTAGGGGGCTGATCAGGAAATGGATAGATTTATGGGCTTATAAAAGCTCAAGAAGTCCAAAACCAGCCTCGTACCCAATACATACACTTACACATACAAGTGCATGCATGCACGTACACACAGATCCCAGATCGTATGCTATTACAGATTTTTCATTCTGTAGCTTCCCTTCTTTTAAAGCTGTGCTTGATCTTTCCATTTTTTTCATCATTAATATCTTAGCAGCCTCAGAAGCATGGCACAGAATTTTGGGGAGGAATAGGGAAGACTCATTTTGCTCACAAAAGAGCAGAAAAAACACGAAAGATTTAAAAATACCCCATAATCCTACAGTTTGTTCTCTGTAAACTAAATCCTTGCCACGCTTTTCAGATGTCAAAAAAATGACAGCTTGTGAAATTTCAGTAAAATAAGGTCCAGAATGTATGCCCACTGACTGATGAATATCCTCAAATAATCACATTATTAATTGCTCCCCCCGCCCTTAAGTATAACCTCACAGAAGAAACATGTCCTAAACTGGCATAATCCAGCACCTTTTTATTAACAACAACACAGAGGAGGTAACTTTTACCAGTTGAATAAAATTCGTGTGTGTGTTCATGCTACTCCTCAAAAGATGCAGAGCTTGAACCTTCTCTAGCTTGCTGAGCTGAGAGGAGATCCTGGGAAGGGGACCACCATCCCAGTATGCCTTACATCTCACCCTCCATGAGCTTCTACAGACATCTCCTGAGCTCACCGAAACCCTCTTGTTTAGGTTGTGTTGTAAGACCAGGGCGAACACAACACTTCACCTCAAAAGAATGGCAGTATTTCACCCTGCCCTGCCCAAGTGAAGTTACAACAGCAGAAACTTGGCCACTTTGCCACCCTTCTCACTCTGCCCTTCTGCATTTCTTTCTTACACTTCATATGAAGTCTTTCAATCAAAATCTATTCCCATTTCCCAAAGTTCAATATTCTCTCTTAGCATTTCAACCTTGTGCTTGTGAGACCAGAAACTATGTTCACTTGTAAATCAAACTGAAATGAATACATGTGTATAAGAAAATATTGTCAAAACAAGTATCTGCTCATCCACATGACAGAGGCAGCACAGGTTCTCTCTAACACTTGTTTTCAGTCTTCTGAGACAGGGATCTCTTGAAAGTTTTCTCTTTCTCAAAGAGGAGTAAAAGTGCATTTCTTCCATCTAATCCAATCATTTTCAATTCTGGAAATGAGGCAGTATTATGCTTGCCCTTACTCTGCCAAACCGTTGTCATCTTTTCTGTGGTACAGCTCACTGCAGTGGCAGGGCATGACAAACCAGAGCAGCGTGCAGCAACACCGTCACCTCTCTCAGATGTTCTGCCTTTGTATCAACACCATCCTACGCCCTTTCCACCCAGAGCTGTAAGCAGGTTCTTGCTAAACCAAAAGCAAGAAGACAGCTGCTTTGACAATGGGTACAGTGGCTCCCATCAGACATAGGAGGCTTTTAAAATAAAAAACATGGAAGATTACAAAAGCGGGAACTAACCCCAGAAAAATAAAGTGTTCCAGAAGCTAGAGGAGTTTTCTTCTTGCTCTTTTCTCAAGCCTCCCTGGTCTGTTGAAGCAGCCTCCTTGTGAAACTATGCTAACAAGTAAAAAGGTCATACCTGTTTAAGCAGATGATAGGATGCTGTGTCTGGTTGTTAAACAAGGGAAACTCTCTGTTCCTATAAAGAAATAGAAATATACACTCTATTTAGTCTCTATTCAGTGAATTTACCATAAACTCAATAAGGACTATAAGATGTTGCATATTTGTACACTTATGTCTGAGCCTTTTTCTCTCAGGTTTATTTCCCAAGGCTCACTTGAGACACATCAACTCAGTTCCCCTGTTAAGTCCAATCTGCTCTGGGACCACCAAGGAGCTTCTTAATCCCTAGGCCTGCTCTAAGAAAAGCTGGCAATGGCTCCAAAAAGCTAGCCATCAGGGAAGGCAAATAGAGCACAGCACACTCCCAGCCAGACTCCCTCCATTGGGAGAGCTGGCGGGGCTGCTATATGCACCATCTCTGCTGTGGGAGGATCTCAAACAGGAATGAGGAAAACGGTTGCAAAAATGCCCAGAAAGTAATGAAAGAAGAGCAAGAGCCCCCTACTGACTCCCCAGCAAGACACTTCAGAGCAGCTGAAGACATCAATGCAGGGAACTACTCCAATTTCTTCTTAAAACTGTTTTTCTTGACTCACTTGTATAGCAGAGGGTCTTAAGTTTTCTCCAGTTTATCTCAGATAAATAGCAAAGGTTCCCACAGACATTACTACTCCTTTTGTGCTCCTCTCTGCTCAGTGAGAAATGCTTGGACATCAAATGTAGTTAGACTGTTGAAATAACCTCCTCTGCACATCCTCCTACACACCTTCTCTCCTTATTTTAAGTCTTTGATCAGAGCCCACTGAGGAAAACATTACAGATGCAAGCAGCAGACAGACACTGAAATGGCTGCAGAGAGAAAGGGGTCTCCTTGCTATGTGTGTCTTTGAGTATTCCCTAAGTATTATGGGGACAGCCGGTACTATCGCCTATATTTAAGGCTGCTCAGTTCCTTGCCTCTCAGATGCTTGTAACCTTGTTGATTTTAATTGTTCAGAAATTAATCCGTATATGATATCTGACTCAAGCTAATGCTTTGGTTTGGGAGTTGTTTGTTTTAAAGCTTCAGGAAGAATGGGCCAGGCATTTCCAGGAACTAGATTAGTGAGAAATACATGACTAAAACCAAGTTAAAAAGAAGGATAGTATTAAGGTAATGATAAAAAATGGGGTGCATGTATGCAATTAGAGAGAATCATAATGCATACACACAAAGGGGACTAACCTTAAGCTGGAGAGCAGTTCAGGCTTTTCCTGGACTCTCATTCTTTGACACTGAATTAGTCTCCTTGCCTGCACCATGTCACTGGCATGGGGCTGTGCTAGCTACAGCTTTCCACCAGTTTGCCCAGTTAACATCCAGCAAGAAGTGAAAGATTTTGCTGCCTTGAAGAGGAAAGGTTTCAGACAGTTCTGACAGCAAATAAATGGAAAACGACTGCTCCACCTTACTGCAGAGGCTGTCAGCAGAGTGTACCACTCACTCACACGCAATAATTAGTTACACTAAATGAGCTATGTGGAAATGAGGCTCCAGCCAACATCAATTCTACCCACCCGCAGGATGAAGAGGAATGTTAAAAAAAGCTAATTAAATTTGCTCTGGCTCAGCAGAAAGATCGATGCTCTCGACAGCTGAGTGTTCAGCACTCAGCGTCCCAACAGCCCTCTGATGTGTCACTGATGCAAAATAATGCCACGTAGTCAGAACCAGAGGAGGTGGATGCACGCCTCTTGGGAGAGGTAAATGCACAAGACAGAGGCATTCAACAGAACGTTAACAGAAGGAGGGACACACCTACAACAAATCCCAGATGACCAGATGGAATTTTTAATGAATTTAAAAAAAAAAAATTGTTTTCGTACTTTCACATTGTCTACTATACTGGTATTGAACATTCACTCTAATAGTCTGAGCTGAAACCTCAACCACTTCTCTGCTAGAAGTCTACCACAATAAATGTGATTCTAGCCAGCAGCAGAATACCAAAAATACCAGACAATCAAAATACAGGATGCCAGAAGTAGGAAGCAGTTTTGCTACCCCAGGAATTTGCTGGGGACAGGCTGTAATCAGCATTTCCACCTCTTGCTGACCAGGAAGAAAATGAGATGGTTCAAAGATTCTTCCCCTAGAAAACAGGAGAGAGACCCACCCACACAGAGGAGCCAACAGCTCCACAATTGGGGCAGTTATCTAGAAAGCAAGAAGTTAACATTTAAGTGCCTGGTCAGTACCTGGCACCACAGATATGAATGGGGTTTTCCACTTCCTATGAGCATCTTCTAATAATCATGTCACAGAATGTGGTAGGAATGTGTTTCTTTATGTTTGTTTTTCTCCTCTTGCTTCAGACAGAAATCCCTGAATAACATGTCCCAATAAGGAATTCATTGAAATTAGCACAGTCTTTAGAAGAGCTTTGTGCTTTGATGAAGGGACATGCTGGCTTGTCGGTGCTTTGGCGCCAGGACCACAGGGGACGGCACCTTGGCTGCTCTGAGCATCACGCTTTCCAAGGGACACGGCACAAAACAGACGAGCTATTTTTCACTCCTAATGGGAAGCTGCTATTCAGAGACCCTTCAATCTTGGGTATGAAAAATTTTTATCAGATCATACAAGTTTATCACAATGAATAAACCTCGCTGAAGTCCTGTTCACAAATATGGACTGGTAAGTGCATTTAGCATATGTTTACTTTCACTTAAGTACATTGTACAGTTTTTCTGTCGATGCAGACTGACACAGGTCTACACAGCTCTAGGCTGGATGCACTGCGACCTAGCACAAAATGGGTAAGGATACCTGTTTATTCTGGCTCTGCCATTTGCCTATGGGTAGAACATGTCACCAACTGCATCCTACTTTCCCTGTTGTATATATTAGGGATTGCATTTCCTTCTTTTTGTTAAACACTTTAACATCTGCCTATAAAAACTGATAGAAAAAACCCAATGTGCATATACATACACATGCACAACAGAGAACTAAGCTCTCATGCACAAACTATTTGCAATTATTCAGCACTAATGCGCAGCTACTCGTGCTTCTCCTCTTATTAAACTTCCAAAAACAACTGGCTTGATAGATTTATACATTTTGTTCAATAGAAAAAAGTACCTGTCTTTCACAGGAGCTGTTTCTCTTTCTTTCATTTTGGGGAGCTTTTTCAAAGACTCCTATCAAACCATGCATCTGTTCAGTTATTCGTGATGAAAATTATAAGGACTAAGTGCGTACTTTTCCTAAGCTGTTCTACTTCTTCCCCTCAGAAAGGAGCTGTGCTGTCATCCTGTGGGGTCAGCCCATCCTCCTGAGGCCCTGACTCTGCCTTGCAGAGATCTATTAGCTTCACTGAGCTGCCTGCAGAATTGCACATTTAAGACTATAAACTCTTCAGTCTGGGAGCTTGTCTTTTGCTACATATTCCCCCAGAGCAGCGTGCAAGCAATGATAAAAACCTAAATTGCCACAAATTACTTCTAAGCATTTAGTGTTTTGCCCAACAATGCATTATACACGTTAGTCGGCAAACACTAAGGCTGCAAATGGATCTGATCCATTAGCACCAAAGCTTTCCACATAGCTTTTTCCTTTCAGAGTACACTCTTCTCCTCCTCCTTACTTCCCACCTCCCTCATGCTTTCCCCTCAGCAGCAGAGGCTTAAAATAAGATAGCGAACACTTTTCAAAGGGATGCAAAGAAAAATAATCTGATATCTGGAGGGCAGAATTCACTACACACTTATTATTCAGTTTCTAAAGTGCTAGGGAATGAAGGTCACATACATCCGAGTTTCAGCTGGTATTGATGTGGATTGTGAATGGCTTTAAAGCACTGCAGCTAAAGGAGGCAATCCAGAGGCCAGGTTATGCTGCTGTAAATTGCTGACAATCAGCAGAAGTCAGCAGCTTACCCTGGCTGCAGACACGGCCCAGAAATTCAGAGAGGACTGCAGTAGGACAGTGCCTCAACTTGAGAATCAAGAGTCCAGTGCCACCCTGACTGAGAAAAACCCCTACTGAAATTTTCACCATCAGTTTGAATGGGCTTCAGGCAGCACATAGCTCAGTACCCCTCGCACTCCTAGAACATGGTTATGTCTGAAAGCTGGCTGTGCAGTACTGTCAGTTAGGAAGTGTTCCCTTTTGACTCAGCTGATCTAGAAAAAGTTTTAATGCTGCAAAAACAAGCAATGCTGATCTTGCCATCACTAATTCATTTATTCTAATTCATTTATTCTATTAAATTGCTGCTGTGTTACAAATGACTGGATTACTCTCAACACTTTTTAATTCCCACTGCTTGTCCAGTGACTACAGAATCTCCTCTTCACTATAATATCCACATCAAATTTTTCAGCAGGTTAAAAGAAATTTTAAAACCCCTACAAGTTGAGAAAAGTCTTTTCATGGGGAAAAGCATCTTGGGGGTGCTACTGCTAGTCTGAGCAGCTCACAGCCGTGCAGGTATAGGAGACAGTCAGGCTTGGTTATGACTGTGAGGAGGATATGGGGAAGATGAAAAGCTCTCTCAGTATCCAAGAATCTTGGGTAACTGGAGCCTGAAATACAGTGCAGACAGGAGACACTGTTCAATCATTTATGGAAATCAAGGTTAGCAGTGTCAGCATTGTTGGCTTGGGAGGAAATGGTTTCCTCATCCTCTTGGCGCAGAAGTAACTTGGCTACATTAGTGGCTGCCAGTAAGTAAGGAATAAAGAAAGGAAACAGAGAAGGACAAGGAAAGCAAAGGATAAAATGAGTACATCAATATTTTCACAGCTTGCATACAGCAGCCCAGCTAGGACCCCAAGGGGGTTTATGTTTCAGGAACCTCAGAGACAGAGACAATTGCTACATTTGATGAAAGTATACGGTGTCTGGGTTTTACAAATGGTGTCTCTATAATAGTGTATCTGATTTTAAAACGAGCAGGAAAATAAATTGTTCTGATGACAATTACTGTTGAGGCATTTTGCCACGTTTACTGGCATAGACCTGTCATTAACACTCCACTTCTCTTAACTACAACTTACTTCCGTTGTAGTTGCTCAGTAAAGATAGGTCTGGGGGCTGTTTTCCTGGTGTTGTCAAGATGAATTTTAATGCATACTGCTTGAAAGATGTGCCACCTGCTATTTTATATCTGTAATTTATTGTATAATGAGTTCCTATAAATTCTTATGATAGCTTAAGAGACTTGTAAAATGAAGTGCTGGCCTATTTTTTTCTCAGTTCGTCAGCAAAGCAGAAAGAGCTCAGGTCACTTTGAGTTCCTCCAGACGCCCCCCTTCGGCCGCAGCTCTGGCTGGCTTCCTCCGCAGAAGAATCTGGCCTCCAGGAAAAGAGCCATTATAAGACTCTTGCTGCTATGCTGGCATAGCAATGTACCACAGTTTTTGCCATTTGCTTTAAGAAGCCTCAGCTATTTCAGACACCCATTAAACTGTTGTATGGACACAAGCTAAGTCTTCACATGTTGGAGAGGAAAAGCTCACCAGAGACTCCTTTCTGGACAAGGACAGTCTGCTACAGTCATTTAGTGAAACAGAAACCAGCAACCCTGCAAGTTGGTAGCCAAGAGAAAGTATTTATTTAAGATCTGCAACTGACAAATCTTTCACCTATTAGGGGCACACTGTCCTCACCTCAATATCACACACCAGAAAACATGTTTCCACACTTGGGTCTAGCACCACACACACACAGAGCTCCCATCGGAAGCTGGAGACTTTTCCATTTGGGACATTACATTCCCCCTGCCTCTTGGGGTGAGGACCTTGCCAAACACTACTAATAAATTTGTAGGAAGTGATTGTGATTTCTTCCTGTTTTTTTTTCTCTTAATGAACAGCAAAAAAAATATTACTTACTTCAGAACAAGGGTACTGTACTACATGTATCTTATTAAACACTGCATTTAATCTGTCTTTTGACTAACAGTACTTTCTAAAACAAGCCATAGCTTTCAGTAAGCTCATGGACGCAAAACCAAAAGTGTGTGTTGAAATGAGACTGTTCCCAAGCAGAGCTCTTGCAGCGAATAAAGCCAAGATGTGCCAAGATTGCAGAGGGCTTTCTGTCTCAGTCATGAGTGACAGACACCATCAACAGAGAAAATCAGCCATTGCCTTTCATCTCCTTACAAAAGCCTTGACAACCAAGCTGTTGCAAACCAACAGTATAGGAGTCATTCCCTTAGACATCACAGTAATTTGGGGGGAGGAAAGGGGGAGAGAGGAGAGGAGGGAAGAAGAGGGCCTGAGGAGCTGGGACAAAGTGTTGGGACAAAGTGTCAGGACAAAGTGTCACAATGAGACTGACGGCTGGGCAGAGCCACTTCCAGCTTTGCTAAGCATGGATTTAGGGAAGCTGAAGATGTGCTGCCCAGAGCAGGCAGGACCCTGCACATCTCACAAGCCTGGTGTGAGTATATACCACGGACTGGCCATAGGTCCGTGCTGCCTACACTGCTACTCCAGGGACATGCTTCAACCCAGCAGCAATGAGGGCATTTTCTCAGTTGCTGGTGTTGAGTCCTGTCCTACCAGAGCAGTAGGAGATTCACCCCAGAGGGAAAGCAGCCGTATATTACTCCATGCTAAGCTCTATGCTGCTTTGGTTTCCAGGCTCACTTGTCCAAAGTTAAAGGTGGGTTTCCTTTCCGTACAGCATCCAGGGCTGTAATACAGATATAGCCCATGTGTGGGGTGGAGGTGAACAGACAAGGCAGCTGCAACAACTGCCTTCCAAAGGACAGCACAGGAGTCTTTCAACATTACTGAGGGTCTTCAGGGGTAGGAAGGGGGCTTTCTGCAGCTGAGAAATGAAGAAGGACATAAGAGAGGGGGTTAGAAAGCAAAAGCTGCTGCGCTGGCTTGGCTCCACCCTCTCGCTTGAGGATCCTTTTCTAACACACCAGTTCTGTTCATCCTGCAGATTTTCCTGTGATATACTAGGCAGACAGAAAATTTCCTCAGTACATCCTATACCCAAGAGTCAACAGTATTTCAGAGGTGTGATGGAAATGCAAAGTAAGACACAATAAAAATATGTCTTCTTTTTTTTTTTTGGCTTGACTTGGGTTTACTTTTCTTGTAGGTGTTATATTATACATTGTAAGGGTGTCAATTAAACTTCAGAAGATGATTCTGATGAAAAACTAATAAAATCCCATCTTGCAGGTTTGTAGACTGAGAGACTTCCTGTGTGTAACAGAGTGGGTTACTGACCAAGACAGGGAGAAATCCAAGGTCTCTCAGCTCCTGCCTCTAATAATAAGGTCGAACATATATTCCCAAAATTGCCCCTGATGTAACACGGTATGTAACTCCATACTCCTGTAGTACTCAAGTGCAGCCTTGTCCCAGCGTGCCTGTTAACACAAAGTACGTGATGCCAGGAGAAGAGCACTGGTGCAGGATTCAGGGCTGCTCTGGGGCTGTATGGGGAAGCCACATTAGCCTACAGTTATTCCACAGGTTCCTGTAATCAGCTGGCTGTATGTTATCTCTAATTTTAAATGCTCCAAAGTTAACTTTGAAGAGTGGAGAGCAGGCTGTGCAAATTGTGTGGTACCCATGTGTTGTAGTTTAACCCCAGCCAGCAACTAAGCACCACGCAGCCGCTCGCTCACCCCCCCACCGGTGGGATGGGGGAGAGGATCAGAAGGGCAAAAGGGGAAAACTCGTGGGTTGAGATAAAAACAGTTTAATAACTAAAGTAAAATAAATAATTAAAAAAAAAAAGAACAGTAGTAATACAAAGCAAGCGGTACACTGTACAATTGCTCACCACCCGCCGACCGATGCCCAGCACGTCCCCCAAGCAGCGATCGAACCCCTCCCTGGCCAACTCCCCTGCTTATATACTGAGCATGATGTCATATGGTATGGAATAGCCCCCCGCCCAGTCTGAGTCAGCTGCCCCAGCTGTGCCCCCTCCCAGCCTCCCATGCCCCTGGCAGAGCATGGGAAGCTGAAAGGTCCTTGACCAGTGTGAGCACCACTTAGCAAGTACTTAGCACAACTTAACAAGAACCAAAACATCAGTGTATCATCGACATTGTTCTCAACCTAAACCCAAAACACAGCCCCATACCGGCTACCAGGAAGAAAACCAACTCCATCCCAGCCGAAACCAGGACACCATGGTAACTGAGTTTAAGCTGCGGTTTTACACTGAGATGGATTTATTTGAGATAATAAGGACCAAAGCACCAGATTAAATAAGGAAGGGACACAGAAGACATTGGCTAGAATGCATCCTTGAAGGCACGGCTCCAACGTTGTGGCATATGTGCCACCAGAGATGCCCAAGATAAATACAAATGGCATAAAAACATTGCCTGAATACCTGGGAGCAAACACGACAGGGGACACAGTATAGGTTAGCAGGCATTCCCAGCCTTTTTTTGCAGAGATTTTAGTAACATACTTCTTCCTTCTGCCCAGTTTAGAGTGTCCCAGCCAAGCAGTGGTGTGGCAGTACTGACCACATCCCATGGCACATTATGGAAGGTTTACTGGCACTATTTTGGAACGAACCACATGGCTTTGCTCATGATTGTATTGACAGACCCATTTCACGCTCATCCCAGTAATACACGCACTTCTCATGCACCATACAACTGCAGAGCAAAAGCTCCCAGAGGCTTTAAATCTTTTATCTTCTAAATCACCTCTAAACTGCTTATCTCCATTAGCAATCTGGAATGCATAAGTCACCTGTCACAGGGTGAAAGGGAATTAAGTAAAGCAAAGTCTTTTGGTAGTTGAGCACTGGAAGCTTTTTGCCTGCTTTGCCGTGGATTTTCCAGACAGCCCTTGTAGTCATTTCCTCCATGCCTGCCTAGAGGTCTGCACCTCCAGAGTCGCAAGAAATGCCCACCGCCACCCCCTGCACATCCCAGCCAGGCACCCCAGGGACAGTGTCTATAAACTGTTATCAGCCTAATTAGGCCACGTCACACCAGCTCAGGAGCTGCTAAGCGGGACAGACCAGCAAACAACTTCCTTGTTCAGCTTCAGAGGTTTTGGGGAAGCCCCTGAGTTGCCAGGCGCTTTCACGAAAAGACATCCACAGACTGGACTTCAACCCTGGTGAGTGTCAGCCTCCCTTCTGTGCCAGGGTAGAGGCTCACCAGAGGAACCAGAGACCATGACCAAGACCTCACTGGGGTCTGCAGTGAGAATGCACAGTGAGAGGTGGCTTAGGAGAGGACAGGGGATGACAGCAGCCCTTGAGGACAGAATCATCACCATCTCCCTGCTCTGGATAGACACAGTCTAACCAAGGCAGCTGTCACGGTTAAGTCGCAGTTGTCCCAGGCCAACTGCTTGACTCCACTGCAGGAGGTGCCCTGCCTGGTAGCCAAAGGAATAGAGAAAATAGCTACATGTGCCTCGTCTGTTTGACTTTGTCATTCCTCTTGAATCTCAGCTCACACTCATCGTGTCAGTAGGTCAGCCTAACATGCTGAGCTCTGACCTGAGTCACCTGGAGCCCCACGACATGGTCTCTCTTGCTGCCCCTCCAGTGGGCATGAGGGGTGGAGCAGACATCATGTGCAAGGAACATCTGAAGTCACGACAGTGAATGCTGCTGGGTTTTGTCTGTCAGTCAGGAAGGCTGTGTGTGGGAGAACCACTGCACAAAGAGCCAGACACAACCGCTAGGGACTGCACACTCCATGAAGCCACTTGTAATGGAAGGAGACAAAGACTTCATATATGCATGACCTCCTATAATTCAGTAAGAAGCATGAAAGTTTTTCCATAAGAAGTAACGATCTTCGAAAAAATTTGGCTCCTTCTCACTCAAATAATATCTATCCCCAAATCTGAAATACAGCATCACTTTGTTTTCTGCTTGACCAACATCGATGGTCATAAAAGTGGATTGTCTCTCCTAGGCCAGGGACTGCTGAAACAACCACATCTGCCATTAAATTCCTCTTAGCATGCACCTGGTTCCTGCTTCGTGGAAAAACTAGTAACCTGCTGATGACTTAAGTAAATGAGCAATGCTCCATGCCAGAGAGAATATGATACCAGGACCAGCCAGGAAGAGATGTTTCCACTGTGGAACAGGACTCGCCAGCTGTCGCATATTCAGCCCCAGAACACAGGGTGGTTGGCACCAGCAGGTCCACATCCAGCCTTGACCCTTTCTCCTGTTTTCCCCTCATTCCACTGTTCACCTGTCTTTTCCCTCCTCCTTACTAAACTCTTAGGAGCAACAAACTCAAATGACATTTGCCTAACATCAGGCATTTGGTAAGAAATGCCAACTTCATTAGAAGATCAGTGATGCTTATGGGACATGGGTCCCACAAAAGCCACAGTTGCATGGTTCCCAGAGGTGCAACAGTAGGAAAATTGTCTGAAGAGACTAGAGAACAATAGTTCTCCAGTCCCTAAGAGCCTAAGTCCCCAAATTCCCTAAAATCAAAAGCTCTTACTTTTGTATCTAATATGGAAATTAAGAAAATATGAGCAAAAACTCTTCTCCTGCACTCCTGGTTACATGAAAGCCCTTGCGTGTTTGCAGTAGAGTACAGGTGGGTTCAGCTGATAAGAATTCAAGCACAGCTGTCTCACTGTATGCAGGGAAGAAATCTGTAAATATACTGATGGGACTGGGCAGAGGGCTGTCATAAACAGAATTTCGAGCTGGGGTGGAGGTTCCAAAACAGACTGTGGGTGCTTCCTGAGAGGCTGCCAATGCCAGCTTCGCATCTTCTCTCCAAAACAGACATATAAACAATTTCTAGTCACAGAGTTTAGACCATTATACTCAGCAAGTCTGTCATCCTCCATTACACAATTAGTAAAAAGTCTGGAGGCCAACTCACAGCAGAAACCTCTGACTCCTCCATTCCCCTGGGGCTCATGAGCACCCACTCCCCAGCTCATTTACCTTCCACAGGCTCTGGGGGATGCAGTCCCACACAGGCTCCTGCCAATTACCCAAGTCCCCAGCCAGGCTCAATGCTAACCAGCATCAACATTACCATCTCTGTAACAAGCGAGCACAAAGGGCCAGCCTCACAGCTGGGAGCAGTGATCACACTTCCCAGCTGTGTTTGGGGTTTGTGGGCACTTGGAAATGCATCCTGTCATTAAACCACTCTCTCTGTCTGCTCTTGTGAGAAATCCTACTTCATTTTCAGGGCTCTTTCTGCTCAGGACTCGGGCAGCAGGGCTGGAACAAAACACTGTGCCCATAAATAAAGCTAATGACACAAGTCTTGCTGCTACTCACTTGATCAATAACTTTTTTTTCCTCCTCTCTTCTTTTTTTTAAAAAACTTTTAATTTGCTGATTCTTTTACTTCTAAAGAAACTGTGGACTGGCCTTCTCTGCATGCTGGTAAATGGGCAGTTATTGGAGTGGTCCCCTCATGCTATGGGGACCCTCTCAGCTCCAGCAGCAGCAGAAGCCCCAGGCTGAGCCAGTACCCCACACCCTGAGCTGATTAGCCTTGCTGAAACATGAAGATTTTCAGCTGGGCTGAGGTGCCAGGCAAAGCAGTCATGCAGCTTTTGAAACCTAAGTTAGTGTTTCCTTACTGGGCTGCACTGAACCAGGTGGGAATTCCCCAGGTAGATCAGCACTGCTTAGCACAGTGTTGCACTGATCACCGATGCCCAGAGCTGGCAGGGATCACCTTGCCAGGTCCCACAAGGTTTCTGAAATGCTTTCTCAATCCAAGCTCAAGATATCAAAAAAAAAAAAAAAAAAAATCACTGCATATTTCAGACTAGGTCAACTGAAATGTTTCAACTGTGTTTTGCTTGGTTTTTCTTTGAGTTGAGTTTTCCTTGAGAAATTTGAGCTATTCCAAACTGAATGACTTTTTTCCTCCCATTTTCAAGATGTCTAAAAAGTCATTTTAAAACCAGAAAAGGGGGAGAAATTTTTCAGGAATGGGAAGTTTATTGAAACTAATCCCTTCCCAAGAACAGTTTTCATTTTATGAATTGTTTTCTTCTGATTAAAAAAAAAAAGTGTTCGATTAGAAAAAATCCCTTTAGCTCAACTTCCTAGCTTCAACATCAACCCCAAACCTAACTCTGGGAAACAAGTCCTTCATTACTTTCCCCAAAGATAAGACAGGAAAAACTGACCTGCTTTCATTTGGGAGGAGAGTTTGCTGTGAGGACTCTCTCCCATAATGTTTATATTCCAACCACTTGTTTATTTGAAAATTACGTAGTTCCTGCAAAACCAAATGTTCTGTATTTAATAACTTAAGCTATAAGTTATAAAAGCCAAATTCAGCAGACTATACGTTATTAAGAAATAAGGATCCAGATGGCTAGCTGAGGTCAAGCTGAGGCCAGCATACCCATAAAGAATACATACTTGTGTGTCCTTATTAAAGTTTAGGGATTTAGTAAAAACAGGAGTGTTTTCCTTTTAGAGCACTTATTTCAGATAATTTTGTTCACTTTAATAAAATATCCTACATCTTTCACAAAGTTTAAAATAACTAGAAGCTGCCAGAAGTGGGAGACCACTATATTGTGGTTTCACAAGGAACTGTTCCACTTTTTTTATATAATTAAAAAATAATGCTAACTTGTAACTACTTTTGTTAGAAGCCAGAAAGCTGTGTCAAGGTTCCTGCATTTTGGGAAGACTTCCTGGGGCTTGAGGGTCTAGAAAGCCTACAGAAATCAGTGCCGCCTCCTCTTTTGCAGCCATCTGCTCAGCTAAGATGAGCCTGTGACAGCGACCGCCTCTAGCTGCAGAACATTTGTCATCATTTACTGCTTCACAAAGCTCAGGTGGTTGATACTGGGTGCTGAAGCTTGCACTTTCCGGCCACTGCAGGTAACCCAGAGGAATCACCAGACGAAGCAGTAATCATCACTGCCTGTTACTGCCCACCACCTCGCCACTAACCTGACATGGGACTTGGCTTTTAAGACCAGGAATCTGCAAATCCAAAGGCAACTTTCTGCAAATTATGGAGGTTTTCAACATCAGCTGAGATCAGGTTAATGTGAAAGGCCTTGGTTCCAGCAACAAGTTGAAAAGACGGACTGGTGAGCACTGATCTGTTGAGGCTTCATCACTTCCAGGGTGAAGCCCTGCAGCTCACCACGGGCTTCGCCTGCAGCCACCCCAGGGCAGGCAGGGGTCTCTTCCACGTGGATTCAGCAAGACCTGCCTCATATCCTGTTTGATATCAACGTTGCCCAATGGTGAACTAGTTAACAGCTGATAACATTGTGACATGAGAGACTAGTGCAAGACGAAGCAATGAAATAGAAACGGGAAGAAGTTCAAGGGGTTCTGGTGCTCTCTCAAATCCCCATGGTACATCCCCTTCCCTCCTCTGAAAATCCTGGTGCTGCTGGCTGGACAAAATGAGACAAACTCACCATGAACATCAATAGCCAGTACTGCAGGAGGCACAGACTATACTGCCGGCCGATATGCTCACAGTTCCTCTTCACAATTTTCTATCACCCTTTCTCTGATAATTCCCTTTATTTATGAGCAGTTCAAAAGTGTATTTCATTATTATACTTTAATTGGTTTATGATTAAGCAAGCAGGCGGTGCTAAGGAGATGAGAAACCATGGTGCAACACAGTAGAAAGCATTAGATGCCTTATTTCCTCCCTCAAAAAGAACTGTATGGTGCATCTGAAAACACTTTGCTAGTGGCAAGCCAACAAGAAAAGCAGGGCAAACAGATTTCTACCCTCTTGAAACTAAATCCCTGTAAAGAAAATTATTATTCTCTCTCAGCACCGCATGCTTCTGATTGTATCAAAATACATTAAAATAACAATGCTTTTCCCTAAGCTGACCAATCTCAGGAAATGATTTACGGGCTGAAAGCGGTACTTCACTTGCTGGAGACTACATAAGTACCAGGCTGCACCGGTTATTCACAGTGCCACTCTTTCTCCAACAAAAGACAACACTGATTGCAATTACTTTTATGCAGACAGAATGAGTCAAAAATAGTGCTTTGACCTTAAGATTACAGACTTTATGGGACATAGCAAAGCCATTAACACCAAACACCTGTTGGAACAATTTTAAAAACAAATATTTTATTACCTAATTTACCTAGCAAACTTGCCTCTTTTTTAGAGCTAGGATGTAAAACTTTGGAAACTTTCAAAACAGAAGCTCGTTACTCAGAAGTGCATAACAGCTTCCTTAAAACACTATGCTGCATTATATAAATACCTTAATAAAGATTAAAGAATGTGTCTGAAAACCAAAGGTTACTGACCCATTTGACCACAACGGCTGCAGCCTTCTGTTACAGAGGACTTCAGGTACTTTAGCACAACTTAGACCTCATGCCAAATGAGTCACACATAGTATGGAAAGTCCTAAAGAAAACTCAGTTATATAGAGACCAGAACTTCTGCCCACCTGACAGGTACTTTTCTTTACATTCCTGATCCACTTTCAATTCACACATTTGAAAATGGATTCACATATTTGGAGACAACATGGAGCAACAGAAAGCACATTTTCTGTTTAAAAAACACTTGTCTATAACAACGAAGAACACAATAAGAAGAATCTCAAGTTCCGCACTGATGCATTTGCTAACAAAATTTTTACTTTCTGTTTTGAGGATATTACAGTTCTAAAAACCACCCTGTAGCTCAAAAACTGTTTCCATAAATGTAAGGAGATACTAGATCTCCTTAAAAGAGGATGATGAACCATACTGCTTAGGGATATAACACGATGCCACGAGTAAAGGCCTTACTTTCACCTCTAGAATCATGTTCTGCCCATCATATCACATGCAAGAGGATGTGGCAACACTTGCAGTCCTCATTCCAAAGTTCAGGTATTGCTCCTGGTCAAGGCCCCGTCAGGCAATGAGCTCTGTTGAGGGCAAACTTTCTGTGCTAGAAAAGGATAAGCAAGGTGAGTGATATATCAAAACCTCCTCAGCCAAGAGGAACAGCAAACTTCCATGGTTGTTGTGCAGAGGCAGAAAGCCCCGGCACATGCTCCGAGAGCTGAAAGAGGTGGCTCTTTCTGTACACGTGGAAGATACCACCAGATTCCAGCAACGTGATTAGCCAGACACCTCTCAGTGCTGTCAGTTATTATAGCCACGGCTTCCCTTTGTTGGGAGCACAGAGCCATGCACTGTTGGAGAGCACCCGCTGGACTCGGTTCGTGCAGCCCTGTGCATCCTGAGCTCTGGATGAGCCCTGTCTCACTTATGGAGTCAGCCCTGCACTGCAGCTTACGGAGCTCCCCAGGGTGGAACTAAACCAGCTCAAGTTTTTCTAGCTGTCTTCTTGTAGATCAGGACCAGGGAGTAAGGGGCCTAAACTCTGAGAGAAAGAAGATTTTCCTTTCAATCACAGGACCTGAAAGACTTCATTTTTTCAGCAGACTGTCACTGAATTCTGTATACCATGGTTCCATCAGCTCTAATCGTCAGAGCAAGTACCAACAACCTTGTAGGATTTGATCCTACTTATTTCTTGTTTATACCTACGTGCTAAGTACGTCCTTAACACATGCAGTCTTTGGCTGAGAGTGGGACCCATTACAGCAGGCAGTGCACACACTGAGAAAAGGCATTGGTCCTTGAAGAGTTTATAGCCCAATATAGACAAAGAGAAGATAGAAAAGGAAACCCCAGTTATTACCATGTACCTGTATTTATGACACAGAGTCTCTCTGTAATAAACAAACAACTTGTAATTCAGTATCAGTGCAGACTATATTCATATATAAGTTATACAACAGGAAAGTTATCTGCCTTTGGTCTTCCATAACCTGTCTCCTATTCCCCAGCTCTTGTGCTATCACCTGCTCCCTGCCTCCAATTTTTGAGGATTATCTGTGGATTCATTTTCAAGGAAAATAGTTTTAAGAACTATGTTGTATTGTGTGCATTTTTTTTAAGAGATTATGAATTGAGGCCAAGGAAGATAAAATGCCTTGCCTGAAAACATGCACGGGCTCTATAGCACATCAGGGAAGTGCATGCAAGATTTTCTGAGTTTCAATCTGAGCTCTAGTAACAGAATCACCGCTCCTGCTTAGCTAAGGGCTGCAGTCTCTGTGTGCAGTAAACAGATCATATGGGCCATAGGCCTGAAGTTTATCTTAAGCTCCTTTAAAAGCACCACTCATCATTCAAAGGAAAACGTGTGACCTTTTGTGACATCTCTCTGGAAGGAGCTTTCATGTCTGTTGCTGTGAGATGATTAGAAGACATAGTATTTTGAATGCAAACTAAGAAATCCCAGTGCTCTGCTGCTTCTTATTCTCAGGCATTAAGAAACAGATTTCTCTGGGTTTTGTAGGAATTGGGAAAATACATGAAAACAGGAAACAAGCAATGGAGTAGCAGGGAGCTTTGCCTGGCCCCTTCTTCCTCTTGCTGGTGGAAGTCTCACTCGTCTCGTGCTGAAGGGCATCCTCCAGCCACATATTGATCAGAAAAAGTTGCCTGGAGACTGGAGGAGGCAACAGCCAAACTGGAGGTATGGAAGGAATGAAAACCTTGCTCAGTCAGCTATTACAAATGGACAGCCACTCCTTATTCCAACCTCTCTGAGCATGGACTAGGACATTTTGCTGAACAAGAGCTTCTCCACCAAAAGGAAGGAACATCTAGCTCTTCATCGGACTGGCCATGATGTGGTTATGTTTTATCTCTCGTGCTGGATGAGGACCCAACTGGGTACGGAGGGAGAATATCAGGTAACAGATACGCAACACGTGCTCCCTCCTTTGGGGAGATGGTCTCCTCAGTTTTAAGTGTGCTTTGGGGATGATGCCGTAAGACTATGGGAACAGGTCTGGGTTGGATCTGCCAATGAGAGGATGATGCCCTGTCTGGTAATGACATCAACAGATGTCAGAAAGATAAAACTCTGCCTTATTAATACAATTGCTCCTAACTTCATTACACTTGCAATTCTCTACGCTTACCTGGCCAGAACTGTATCTGTGCCTAAAGAGGTATATCGTCACCTGACCTGACTCAAAACAGCCACAGTGACCTAAATGGCACGACTCTAGATTGCACCAGCTGAGGGTATCATCTCAAAGCAGAAGCTAGTTTAGGTAGACCTCAAAGTGCTCCTGGAAACTACATGGCATCTGAACTGAGCCCCCTGTGAGGTTATTCAGATAGTATCAGCCTTTATTAAGATTTCATTCCTTCAAGCCCCTTGCATCCACACATGTAGTGCCAATTTTCTGGTGACCTCTTATTACTGAGCTGGCCCATTTCCCAGAAAACATATGCCATGTGAAGTAGCTCACCCCAAATTACGCCAAACCAATTAAAACTGTTTTCAAAATGAATTGCCTCTTGGCTGAGCTTATTTTTGTGAAGCTGTATTTTGCTCTCCTTATTGACAGTCATGGTCTTTCATGCCCTTGCTGTACCCCAGTCATGGGGCATTAGCCCAAAATTACTTGAGGGAAACTACAGTCTTCCCTCCTGTGGCCAAAAAGCCCAGAGAAGATGAACACTGCAGGCTGTGCCGCATCCCAGTTTAATGATGAGGATAGTGGGAGACAGGAATTAAGGCTGAGACAGAGAAGTTCAAAGGCCTCCTACCAACAACTGCTAAGTCCAGTCTGACTTACAAAAGCAAAACTACACCACAGTGCTCTTCACTCAGGAAAAACAAAGGCATACAGAGAGGAGAAGCTGCCACCAAAATAACAGTACCAAAAATTTGTGTCTGAATTCTGTAGAGACATATGGTGTCCCAATAAAAGGCTCCACCAGAAGTAAATACGGACACAACTCATCCTGAACATGTGTGACAGTGGGGCCATAAAGTCTGGGAAAGAGAAGACAGAATGAATCTCCTGTAACCCAGTACATGTGCTCAGTGTCACAAGATAAATAATCGATTTGCCTTAATTAGCCTACATCCTCCTGCTGTCACGCAACCTCTACTTGGCAACTGCACAGCTAGGTGAAATCAACCTCTTATGTATCAGTAATTACCGGACAAAAGTTTAATTTTGCTATGTTCTAGTATCTCAGTGGCTCACTCTGCAAACTTAGCCATGGTATTTTCAATTCAGATGGATATAGGAGATGGCATACCTTAGTCATAGCTTCACAAATAACAGCTTGAACAACTGAAGAGGATTTAACCCACCAGCACAAACGTCAAGGAAACAGAAACAAAGAAATGCTGAAATAAAGACTGAGCACACGCTTCGTATGAAAGTAACCATTTAAAGCAAGAACATACTACTATAAAACAATTTCCTGTATATATGTGTGCACTTGTAATAATTTGCTTCAGCTATTTTCAGTTGTTGATTAACATTCAGTGAAGAAACAGTCTCACTAACACTAATCCATGTGGCTGTTTTAATGCTAAGAGACTAATGGGTGCTTATATGCCTCAAGAGGTTGGAAGAAGGGACTTACTCTTTTGGATAAACTGCATGTTGTGAATTATTTGTTCCAAGCTTATTATGCCTAAGAAAAGAAAGGTAACTGCTTAAAAGAGACAAACAATCCACCCTAATCTTGCCACCTACAGAAAAATATTGCAAAAGATATTTTATCATTGGAACTAATAATTGAACTATGCTGCACATGAGGCAATGCCTTGCATGGTGAAGGCTAGTGTGTGTCTTGGCTTCCAGAGATACACTAAGAACCACAAGTGCACACAAGGCTTCTTTCCTGTTGCAACATATGCACACACAAAAGGATAACTGCCTTTGCATTAGGGCAACTATGGCCCCACGGACCCCTCTGAGATTAAGACTTGCCTCTACACCTGCATATCAGAGGACAGCTAAGTCCCAACTCCCCTCCTGCTATCCATAGGTGAAAGCACAGCAGCAGAAAGATGCATCTCTTCATGTACCTCCCAAGCTGCTTGCAGCCGTCCCAGTTGTTACCACGACACAGTCCTGAGGAGCACAATTTGCCAATTATCTTTTTACCCACCCAACACTGTCACACCAGTCACAATGCAAAGTGTTTCTTGATTATAATTGAGTCAAAAGGATCCCCTGCTAAAAGTTGCTTCCATAACATTACTTTTTAGTACTGATTATTAATAGAACCAACTGATCGAAAATAATTTCCAAAAGTGAGATAGTTTAACAGGAAACTGGCAACAGTTAAAAGAGCTCACAAGGGAGCAAAAGGGGGGGATATTCACTGTGGCCTGTCCTACGAATGCCATGAGTTCAAAGCTTGCACCGAACTTCCAGCATTCTCCAACAGCTGAGAAGGTGCCCAAATGGGAACTAATCACTTCTAACTTGTTCTGAAATCCTGAAACGTGTACAAGAAAGCTAAAAGCTGTGTCAAAACTCTGCACCATTTTCACCTTGTTAATGAGCCCCATTCTGTATAAAACACACACACATCCGTGGTGGGTTTATGGAGAACATACGTAGGGACTTCTGCCACTAGGATTTCCATAGATGGAGAGAGTAAATAACATGCAGAAAGGAACTACACTGTAGGAAACAGTGCCCTAATTTTGACGGCATATGCTTTAATGTACTGTTTGCAACCAGTCAATAAAAGCACACAAATCTGTTTGAATATGGAAATGAAAGCATTCCAACGTGAGTTCAATTTTTAAGGTTGAGCCCACACAGCTGCATGTGTTGCTATTAAACCACTCAGAAGAAATATAATTTATTTTAAACAGCCTTTTTGGTATTTCCCCCCACCATTCTTGCCTTTAAACATTCAGCTAAGTCCATCACAATTATCGCCTATATATTCATTATAATTATGTAGCTATGTGAATTAAAGCATCATCATTTGTATAAACATAGCATATACTTAAACACCTCCACATTCAAACCACAACTACACCTTAACCAGCAATGTATGGGATGTCATTATACCAATTCACTCTACTAAAGATGGTCAACCAAGAAACAAACACCACCAGCAAAATGCAGATGTTTAGAGCTTTTTAGACATAAGGGCTGTATTACAAGTGTATCCACAGCAGCCATTAGCATTTTTGAGGAAATGGCAATTTGGGAACCAAAGCCAGCCAAAGCTCTATCAGCTCACCATGAGTAACTAGAAGGTGTATTTTAGTAGTTAATATTAAACAATAAATTCTCCCATTCTGCCAACATCATTAACATCACTTTTCGGCATAATGACAGCCTCTGGCAAAAGACTCTATGGTGACAATTCCAATTAAGTTTCCTCATCTTTATCTCACAGGTCACCTGTTAAAAAATGCATGTTTGCTCCATCTTCTCTCAGAACAAGACTGACTGCAGCGGAGGTTAAGTGTTCTTCTAAGCCAAGTAGGTCACGCCGTCTCAGCTCCGCTTTGTACAGGTACTCTGCATGTTGTGCGAGCTGTCATTTGACATGCCTTCCTCCGCGGCTTCTGGGCTGAGCTGCCTTATGCCCTGCAGACAGGCTGCCTCTCCTTCCCTCAGCAGTAGAAGGGAACCCAAAGAGCCACTGTCTTCACCTGCAGACCTCAGCAAAAAAAGTCCCCGCTAGCAGGAGCAGCCTTTTTCATGCCAGTATCTAAACCAGTCCAGTGTGCTCTCTTCACTGATTAAAGCAGCTCCTTAGGGGCCCAATCCAAAACCCACCGAAGCTGATAAAAGTTTTACTTTAGTTTCTAGTAGGCTTTGGATTGAGTCCTGTTGATATCATCATACACTTCCTACAAGATACACAAGGGGAAAAGGGGGAGAACCTGTTTTAATGTAATCCTGTGTTCCCCTTACCTTAAGGAAAGAGTGGTCAAAAGGATCATTCTGTTATACCAGCAGTGCCTAGGACCTAAGCAATGATTTCAGGAATCCATCACAAGCTGATTTCACAGCTGTGGTGCAAGGTGCAAGGACAGCTACCAGCTGAAGAGACCCAATGGGAATGTGGAGTATATCCTCAGAGTAAGCAAGTCTGATTCCCTCTTGGATGCAGTTATGCACAGAGGCTGTTTCTAGAAGCTGAGTATTTGACCCTGTGGACATCACCCCCAGTCCCTATCCCTCTCCCAGGGAGAGAGTACTCTCTCCCAAAAGGGAACTCGCATGTCAAGGCTGAGACCACACAGACCATCGTATCTGAGTGATACGATACCAAACGAGAACCCACATAACATCAAAATCTCTACAGATCTAAGAGCCAGATAGGCTGAAAAGAAGAAAAGGGACATGGTCCCAGAATAAAGGAAACTTCAGAGTTTCTTAGACCATATAACAAAGAAAATGCACGTTTGTTTAATCATCCATAGCCCCTTAATGCAAGTATGGGTCAAATGGTACAGTTTTTGCATACAGACAAGCCTACAAGAACTGATTGCACGCACACACACACAAATTCACCCCATGCCATGGCGAGGTTAGATGATTCTAAGATAGAGGACAAACAGCAGGAAGGTGAAGCTGCATATTAAAATGCTAAGATCAGTTGTTAGATCTCAAGTCTCTGAGGGAGTGCAGAAAACAGAAGTATGGAGTTCATTGCCTTGAGTCCAGGAGCATTTATCTTTTTTGTTCAGTATCAACAACTGGGTCTTTATTAGGCCAGGAAACAACTAAACCCAGGCCTTTTGACAGTTTTGCCTTGACGCAATCAAATAGGATTCACCCTTAAAGTGGCTTTCCTGGCAGTTTCAAGACCCAAGATACCCACAGGAGTTTCATATAACAGATGCTGTGCAATACACTTTCGGCCCTAATACCAAGTTTTACACAGGGTGATTTTTAGGCAGTTAAAATGTTCTTTTCTGGTGTCTTAAATATCACAGTAAAAGCATTCACCATTTCTGCTTATACAAGTACTTGCTAGGCTACTGCCCTCCCATGCTGCAGACCGCAGTGTTTTGTTTGCTCCAAAAAACAAAGCACTGTCACTTAGCTCTTTGCACTTACCCCATCAATGGCACATTCTCACAGCAATGCCTTCAACCTGCAAATCCCCTGGGAGGACTGCAATCCTTTTGCAAGATCTAGGGCCAGTCTTGGCAAGTGACTGACCTAGTCGCTCTAGTTTCAAGCCAATATAGGGCATGTACAGGCTTTAGATAACTATATAAATGCATATATTTTATGTATCTACCGCATAGCCTCCAGAAACGTGAAGGTTTTGCAGTTTTCCACACATTTTCTAGGTAAGAAAGCTGAGAAATGTAGTCAGGTGTGAAGGCAGGAATTAAATGACTCATCCCAAGTTGCAGAGCAATCAGTGAAAGATCTAGTAGAAAACTGCCTTCATGCAAGCAATTTTGCGCAACAGCATCTATAGAACTCTTATGTTAAGCACTGTAGAGCTGCCCCATCACATGAGCTACTTGAAGTTTGTGGATTGCTCCTTCATGTCCATCCTCCTCCTCTCCCCCTCCCAGAAACTGCAACTGATATCAGGTAAGCAGCATGAAATCACTGGGGCTTGCAAGGATTACCAGTTGCATGACTGGAGCCTAAAAAGACAAAAAAAAAAAAAAAAAAACAACAGACCTGAAACACTAAAGTGGGGAAAATCCTAAAGGCAACACAACCCGAGCAATAGTCGGCAAACATGCAATTGCTGCTGGACAAACTTCAAGCGCCTGTTTCCGCAGGCACCCAGATGTGGCAGCAGGCTCCCATAGCAGTACTGTGATCAATGTGCTGCAAGTCCCGGGAGCGCCTGTCTTCCCAACCAGTACATTCTACATATACAATACAATGTGCTGTAGAGTGAAAAAAAGTCTTTTACCTGGAGGTGTTTATTTTCTTTAATCCATTTTTTTTACCCTCTAAGGGTAGCAATTGTTCCATTGCTTTGAACTTAAAAAATCACAACCAGTGAAGCATATTTAGTAACTAAGAGTATATTTTCATTCGTTCAATCGTGTTGTGTCTCAGTGTCCCCACACCAGTTTCTCTACTCTCAAACTGTTTTATTCAGTGTGCCTAACCATCTACAGTTACTCACATTTTCTTTTACAATGGTCTGACTGCTTCATAGTTGCTCCTTAGTTTTGCTTAAGTAAGACTGTCGCAGTACCACAGTCCTTCCTCCCCCTGTCCTGAATGCAAAGGATGCTCAAGGTTGTTAGTGCAGGAGGGATGAAGGTTCATTTTCTACAAATTGTTACTCACTGCAGAACAATACCAAAGCCACGCTAATGGCTAGTCTCAACAGGAATTCAAAACAGAAAAGGATCTTTTTCTTCCCCTCCCTCCTCCACCACCTTTCTTTTCGGTTGGTTGTTCTTTTTCAAGACACTCCCTCCTGCTTAAGCTTTGAAGATAGATACTGCCCCTCTAGCAGCCACCTCCCTACAAGGGACCCCCGACATGCTATAGCTGTGACCAGGAGCACCAAAAGGAAATACTTTCTTGGTCCCATCGTTCAGCTTGCTGATATGCTGATTACCACCACCACTGACTCAACAACCCAGGCACAGCACTCCATAACAACATCTCCTTTAGGATATATTAAGAATGGATTTATGCAGTGATTATTGGAGCACCTCAAATCTTTTGTGAAAGCCCAGCAGGTATCTCTGGGACACAGACGGGAAACTGGCAAAAAGAGACGAACACATAACAGCAAAGACCTCAAAATTCAACTGTTTATTAACCTGCTCATGCACCAACCACCTCCCAGCTTTCAACTCTGGTAAAGGAAGCAAGGTCCTGAGAGTGGTGCCACATTTCACATGCTCGAGGACTCACCCCTTCCCATAAGCCTGTCAGCACAGAAAGCTGTACAGGATTTTGCTATAGAGTGAGCTAAGACACCGTTCAATTTTTAATTCACAGATGTGCACTGACAAGCAACAGGCTGTGTTAAGTGCCGAAGGACAGTTCAATAGTCTCTGGTCTCTGCAAAACCACGGGGCTACCCTGCAGCTCTCAGGAGTACAACAGTGGGAGGATGCCTTCAACAGCAGCCAGGGGACTCTGAACTCACACGGGCTTCACCTCTGTTGGGATGACAAAGACCTTCACAAATCTTCCAGAATATTCCTGCTTTCTTGCACTTATTAAAATTCTTATGACTTGGACAGTTTATCAAAGGGAAGAAATTCACTTGGGCACTTCAGTGTTTGTAGCCCTTCAAAAGTCTTTATTGTTGATGTTGAGAACACCTGGATAGAACAGATCAATAAAACATGAACTGCGGACCAACTCCTATTCCCACTCGCATGCAGTGCTGCAGACCTTCTGCAGCTGCTGCACTTAACTGGCTTTGGACTTGGTCCAGAGATGCAGAGACCTTCAGTCTGCTCAACAGTGCCACGCAGACAGCAGAACCAGCCACTGGCTGATGAATCAGAATTATCTCCTGACAGCAGGTAAGCAGACTGACTTGGATACGAACTGGCACAATGAACAGTGTCTACAATATGTTACACATTTACCATTACATTTTTATTACTGTTAGCCCACTTCAAAACTCCTTCAAACCTCTCAACTCTAGCTAGCAAATTTTTTTTTACAGAGTTCCCTGAAGCATCTTCCATGTCCAACACTTGTTGTTCTCCAAACCTTGCATTTATTTCCCTCCTAATATATTAAATCATAAAACATATTTTGGCTTTCAATGCTTAATGCTCCAGCTAGTGTTTATATGGCTACTGTCTTCTGTTTAAAGCAAAGCACCCTATTAAAGTGCAGTGATTAATCAAGATCATAAATGCTGTGGTAAGGCCCATGCTACCAATCACATTTCTTGCGCAGAAAGGCACTCATGCCAAAAAGGGGGAGAAAAGGCTCATTTACCACTATTGTAATACGATTATTTTCTGTTAAGAAGAGTGGCAGCTCCTTTATCCAACAATGAATGCAGACTGACCAGCAGTTTGGAGACTTAGTAAGATATGGTTAAAGATAATAATAAAACAAAGTTATCCTGTGTGAACGAGGACAGATGGCAGCCACACAATAGCCATCAAGTCTACTTAAACAGATAAGTAGTCTTCCTACGCCCAGCCCAGCTCTAGACATGTGCTGATTCAAAGACTGGCTCTCATTGCATGGAGCCCTCTAACCTGAAACAGGTGCAGAGGTCATGCTCTCATTCACAAATTTGCTCATTCTCTCTGTCAAGCACAAAATAAGCAAAACCCACAACAGATGCTCCTGCACAGCAGCGATAAGCTATGCCTCTGTGCTTTGCAAACATGTGCGTCGGACCCTGGGACAAAGCAGGACAGCTCTGGGAAAGGCAGAGGAGGACTGCATCGGAAACGCAGCCGCCAGCCTGGCAAGCCCAGCCTTTCATCAGATTTCTGAGCCTCGGCAGAGACAAGCTGCCATGGATGGCAGAGGGCTGCACAAGTGATACCCGTTTCATTTCAGAGATGCAGACTGTCCCCAGGCAGACTTTCTGTACAGACAGAATCAGTGACAGATACAGGGAAAACAGAACAAAACACCACCAGTATCAGCCAGGGTGGCCAGAGTGAATTTTGAATGACATGGATCAGTGAAAGACTTAATGCCACTAAGCAACCAAGGGTCTCAGATCCAATGCCAATTTCTGCAATGGGGAGCATTTTACCAAACACAAAAGGTCCTGATGAGCCTGAGAAACCAGGAGCCAGAGAAAAGCGGAAAAGCTGGAGGGGAGGCATCAGGGCGCTGGTGAGACAAACCATCTCAGCAAGTTTCTGTGAAGTCTGATGGGCTCTTCCCCCCAGGCACTGCAAGACTGGGGCTTTTAATATAGCAAGGATTACTCCAGTCCATGGGCTTAACCTTCCTACAGCAAACCTACCCAGAGACAGAGTGCCGCTGTCTTTCTGCTGCAAGGTGGTCTATCAGCCGTAGCCTGGCAAGTCAGGATTTCAGGCATGGCCAGCAGTTACGGCTTCTTGCAGGGGCTGAGTGCCCCTGCTTCCCGCCTGACTGACATCCTGCACTACTTCATCTTTATATACGTCTGTCTTCTGATGATCTCTGCAAGCAGCATTGCTGGGAAATGAAAATGCTCTGGGTTCAGTTCTCATAAACACGGCTGTAAATCCTCAAAAGCCTTTTTAAGCTCTGTCATAATATATGACTTTCTTTCCCATGACATAGTTTATTATACACCTATTTCTTTCCATTGTTTTAAGAGGAAAGGGGACATAACTGCAAGGAAGCATATTAGCACTGTAACATGAATTGAATCCAAAGGTGATAAAATTTTTTGGCAGAATGTGTATGAGCAGTTTGGACCCCTCATTACATTTAGTAAACTATACAAACAGAAGTACAGGTGGAAAGAAGATGCTCACATCTGTGACTATCCTTCACTAGAAGCCTAGCCTAAGGCTTTTCAAGTCAAGTCAACTTCATAAATGCTGGATTAGGCCCAGTAAGAGTATTTTTAAAATTATTTTATCAATTTTACTTCAGTAGCAGCATTTCAGAAGGCATGAATAATCTTTTTCCCCTAATGAGACAGAAGCAAATGTCTCAGCTTTGACAGATGTAGAAAGCCCCCCCAGAAAATGGCCCAAACACTGGGTTTTTACAAACTGAGTGAAATTCTGGGTGAGTGAAAGAAGGTACACTCCTTTTTTTCCCCTAGCATTGCAGATTTAAAATCTACTGTCTGTATCATGTATACACACATATATACACAGGCCAAATTCATATTTGGTTACTGAAAAGCTGATTTGCTCCAGGAATTAGTTTTCTACAGTACTTTATTCCAACAGACCTCAAAAATAATTCTAACTCCAGCACTCCTTCATCAGCATTAGGAAGAAGACTTTGTTTTGGTATTTCTCCTGCCCGTTTGGATACTGCAGAAAGGCATTTTATGGGTCAAGACAGTGTTATTACAAGGGCTCCTCATAATAGAGCGAGCTCTGGAAAATGTAAATGCAAACATTAACAAAATGTAAGTGAACACATGAATGCAAATGCAATGCTTTGACTATACCTCCTTCCTTGTGTCCCACTGCTTTTCTCCATTTTTAATTATAGGTTGGTATTTTAGGGGGAAAATCACAAATCTTTTGCAAAGCTGACACTATGGCTGAATACTCGTGTTTGCTCTGCTGGGCACAGATTAACCTTTAACATATGAAGAACAAAAAATAAGTTCTGGGTTTCACAGCCAAGAAGTATTTTATAGGGCAGTCATGATGATATCAAATTACAATCCAAAAGGTAACTGAGGTGGCTCCAGCACTCAAGATGTCTCTGGAACGGAACCACAACCATTTGCCAAGTTGCCTGTTAAAGGATGTCGCAACAGCCCTGAGCCTCCATGAGCCCTGGTTTAAACATAATCAGCAGAAGGTAGAGGGATTTTCCCCCCCGCAGATCAGCTTACAACTGGGAGAGGAAAAAATAAAAAAAGGACAAGACAGTCTTGTTGCTACAGCACTCAAATTGGTGTCAGGAGAAGAGCTCCCCAGGCCCAAGTCTTGCTCAGGAGTGCTGCATGATCTTTAGCAAAAGCTGCAATTGCCTCATTTCTCCCTGCACAGGAGGGCTGGTGTCGCAGCCCTGGAGTTATACAGCTGGTGGCAGTAACGGTGGCTTTCATACACACAGTGAAGAACAATGTCACTAGCATGGAGACAGCAGAACCGGGAGGCACCTCTCGGCCGCGTGCAGACCCTCGTACCCAAAGGCATCCTTGCATACAACTGTTGCGCAGTCAAACTGCAGCAATACAACTGCGTAGAGCCTTCTGCCTGGAGGATCTTGACCTGCGCCTGGGCTGCCTGGCTGCCAAGCACAAACTCCCAGGAGCAGGAATTGTTACACTTAATGCACCCTTCTGCTGTTGTTCCCTGAATTCAAGACGCTAAATAAAATTAATCACATTGCATTTCCTGCAAAAATATATGAATGAGGGATGACAGCACACACAAAAAAAGCAGGGCCTAAGCGTTGGTGGATCTGTAAATATCACTCTGAGGGTGAAACAGTTAAGGACAAGAACACTGAAAGTAACAGGATTCCACCATAATGACAATATGTTCGCTCAAAAACTCTTAAGAATCCTTCCTAGCCAGTCCCACTGTACTCAGGGCCGTACAGCCACATCATACTAAGAGGTCTATGAAGATCAAAATCTCTGACTACCCTGCTCTTACACTCTCCCTTGGCAAACACGACACTGAGGGCACACAGCAGACTGAGCGGGGACCAGTGATACGCACAACAGTTCAGAATGACACTCTCTTCGTCTCCTTTTGTCTGTGATACAGCCACAGAGAACTTCTCTCTTTTGGGTTTTTTGTTTGTTTTGTTTTTTTTTTTATTCAAATGTTCTTTAGTGAGTTCTTTCAGGGAGCTAGTCTTGGTTTGTATACTGTTTGCAAGTCACATGGATGCGCTGCTTATACCATGGAGCATGGTTTCAATCCCTTCTGTAATTAATGACTAAAGTACTCAAGTTTCCTCTTGAGTAATGCACACAATGGTGTTTGAAGTTTTTACACACACTGGCTACAACTGTAAAACTGTTTTTAGTAGTTGCATACATCAGTCTTGAATTTACCTTTTCATAAGTACTTCCACAAGTGTCTGCTGAAAGACATGTTTACTAATGGACACTAGCTACAATAAACCTAAGAATAAGCACATTCATTTAAATACTCAAAGGCATTTTGTGTATTTTGCAGGAAAGATTGCTGCAGTAAGCAATTCTGTCCATGTCTCACGGCTGCTGTTACAAATACTGCTGTTCTTATCATTCATTACGTAACACCACTGCTACAAATAATAGCACCAATTCTTATTTTAATGATTATTAATATGCTTAGTTGTATTGCAGCAGTACTTTGTGGCAACAAGAAAGAGAATTCAATTCTCCTAGGCACTGCACATCCATCTAAGGAGAAACCAAGCTCCTGCTCAGAGGGACATCAACAGCAGCTCTTGAGTTGTTGTGGTTTAACCCGGCAGGCAGCTAAACACCACACAGCCATTCGCTCACTCTCCCCATCTCCAGTGGGATGGGGGAGACAATTGGGGGGGGGGGGAAGTAAAATTCATGGGTTGAGACAAAGACAGTTTAATAGGACAGAAAAGGAAGGGAAAATAATAATAATTATAATAATAATAATGATGATGATTATGATTATCATTGATGATGATTATGATGATGATGATGATAAAAGAATATACAAAATAAGTGATGCACAATGCAGTCGCTCACCACACACCGACCGATGCCCAGCCCATCCCTAAACAGTGGTCACCTCCCGGCCAACTCCCCCCAGTTTATATACTGAGCCTGATGTCATACGGTATGGAATAGCCCTTTGGCCAGTCTGGGTCAGCTGTCCTGGCTGTGCCCCCTCCCAGCTTCTTGTGCACCTGGCAGAGCACAGGAAGCTGAAAAGTCCTTGACTAGTGTAAACACTACTTAGCAACAACTAAAACATCAGTGTGTTATCAACATTATACTCATACTAAATCCATAACACAGCACTATACCAGTGTCCTGGTTTCGGCTGGGATGGAGTTGGTTTTCTTCCTGGTAGCCGGTATGGGGCTGTGTTTTGGGTTTAGGTTGAGAACAATGTCGATGATACACTGATGTTTTGGTTCTTGTTAAGTAGTGCTAAGTACTTGCTAAGTGGTGCTCACACTGGTCAAGGACCTTTCAGCTTCCCATGCTCTGCCAGGGGCATGGGAGGCTGGGAGGGGGCACAGCCGGGGCAGCTGACTCAGACTGGCCGGGGGCTATTCCATACCATATGACATCATGCTCAGTATATAAGCAGGGGAGTTGGCCAGGGAGGGGTTCGGTCGCTGCTTGGGGAACGTGCTGGGCATCGGTCGGCGGGTGGTGAGCAATTGTACAGTGTACCGCTTGCTTTGTATTACTACTGTTCTATTTCTATTTTACTTTAGTTATTAAACTGTTTTTATCTCAACCCACGAGTTTTCCCCTTTTGCCCTTCTGATCCTCTCCCCCATCCCACCGGTGGGGGGGGTGAGCGAGCGGCTGCGTGGTGCTTGGTTGCTGGCTGGGGTTAAACCACGACAACCAGCTACTAGGAAGAAAATTACCTCTATCCCAGCTGAAACCAGGACATGAGTACAATGAGCCCACAGCACCAGGTGCTGGGAGCAGAAACCTCTGCTGACTGCAGTGTGTTTTGAAAAGAGATGGAGGCCCCTTTGGCATATGTATAGGACTGTGGGGTGAGGGGGGATCACAGAGTTTTATATCTCAGATTTCTATCTTCTCTGAGCGCATTCAGCACACTACTGAGCATCCCAATTTGTTGTTTTAACTTCGATCTTATCATGACTAGGAAAAAAAATATTATCAGTGCAATCTTGACTCATTCTTTGGCATCTAATGTTCCTTTAGTTTTATCATCATGTTGCTAAACCTAAGAAAAGATTACTCAACTGTTGTCTTGTCCTTTAGAGATTCAGAGCATACAGTGTAGGAGCTGCATGCTGGCTCTAGCAGAGCATGTGTTCTGAGTGAGGAGCTCACCACACAGCACATTCAGCTGCAGTTTGTTTCACTTAAAAATAAAGCATGCATGTTTCAGATTTCCTATAAACTTTACAAGGTGACAAGACCAACTGTCAGACTACAGTCGACTTCGCGGGGGAAGTCACCAGAGCAGTATGTCATCAGGGCAGGGGATCTGTCCTCCCTGGACAGCTGATCCTGAGAGCGGCTGAGCATCTCCACAGCTGGCCAGGATTACACCCTGCTGTAACACCACGATGAGGCCTGGCAATACAGACTTGCTGGCATACACTTAAACTGCAGCAGTAACTAAGCCCTGATTTACCGTCAAGTTATCAATACAGGTATCAGCCATCTTGAATCATTATAAACTTGGTTTATACTGCACTAAGTCAACACAGAGGGCCCTAACGCCAATCCATCAGACAAGCCACTGCAATCACATTAAGAAGTGCTGAGAAGGGGTTTGGGTTGATGAAAGTAAATCCACCCTTAAACAGATTTCAGTTAAACTGCTGCGACTATGGAAATCCTGAAACAGGTAGTTCTGTTCTAAATTATTAAATGTTACTGGGTTTGTGCCTTCTCTGACCTCAGTCAGAGACCACTTCATGTGGACTGTGACTGTGGACTGGGTCTTTATGCCTTTGCTTTCAGACAGAAACGAAAGCAAGCTGGAGCTATCACTGAGATTGCTCCCCTGTGTGCTCAGGGCTGGATACAAGGGAAGAAAGGTACAGCAGTGATGATTTCCAGACAGGGCAGCCTGGTTTCCAGGGCTAGAGTGTCCAAAAGCAGAACCTGATCAACCTCCACATCCTTACAGCCCTATGTTTTCTACCCCTGCTGCCCTTTCTCCCTGATGCCTCAAACATCTTAAAAAAAAAAAAAAAAGAAAAGAAAATAGAATAGCAGGAGAATTTGGAAAATGCACACTGGCAAGAGTGTTTTCTAACCCTGTGAAACTCCCCATCTTACCTTGACAATTATCAGCACAGAAATGACAATAAAACACTAACAGTCTTCCCGATGCTCACAGAGGATGTAAAATACAGTTGCAAGAGAGCAGCAGTCACTAGCGTGTGCACTACTGCCAGAACATGTGGGGCCTGACAGCACACTGACCAACTCTACTGCCTCACAGCATAAGGATATACCTAGTAGGTGAACAGTGCTCCTATAGAGCAGAACTAGGTGCAAAAATGAGACGCCAGTTTAGCATGATTTCCTCTCTGCTGTACTACCTATGCAGTGGACCGTGCTGCCCCATACATGAAGTTGGCAGGGATTTGTCGAGGACCTTTTCACAGAGATGTGTTGTGGATTTGTTTCCACGTTTGTAACTCAAACACCTGAAACGGGGATGCGCTGCACATAAGTCCCCAGAGCTGTCACACGTACCTTTCTCTGCCCAGCCAAACTCAGGGCTGTGGATTCCGCCATAAGATGAAGTTTTTCAGTGTTAAATGCTACAATGCTGAGCAGCACAGTGCCTGGGTCCCTTTTGGCATGTGGATAGAAGCAATTTAGGAACCACAGAGACACAGGCAACAGGACAATACCGGGAGTTTTATACTGACACTTAAATACACAGCTCTATGATGTCTCCCCCACTGCTCTCTATTCCTGTCTCTAGCAGTCATGAACCTCTTCCCGTTGATGATGAAAAGGCTAAAGAAAGGCACTTTCTTAAATATGACTCATTTTCTTTTAGCCAATTAAGGCATACGTTTGCGTTTTTCAGAGCAAATATACACACAAAGTAAGAAAAAGAAAAGATGAACCCAATTTACTAACCACACATATTGAAAAATCACCTTATCACAAGAACCAGGATGACTCAGAAAACAAATGTAAATAGCTTCTGTGATTTAGCACCGACTGACACCCAATGGATTAAAATAAATTGCCCATAATTTCGCGCAAGCTCCATGCTAATGTACTCCATAAAATGTCAGTGAAAATGCAGCAGTGCGTAACTATCTAGAGGCTTCACTTGGTGGCAAATAATACAATGAATTGTCCCCTGACCAGGACAGGGAAAGGAATTTAATCTGCATCTCCAGCCTTTCAGGGAATGTTCCAGGTTTGTAAAGCATGAGTCAGCAGCATTGCTGCTATGGAGGTTTTTTTCCTAGCATGCTGCTGGCAATACAGCCTCTTCTGGCTTTCCCAGCTTTGGTATGCCAGCTTAAGTGTCCATCAGGAAATAGCCACCTTTTGTACGAAATGGGACAGATGAATTAATTGTCATTTATTCATTAGCATGTTAAAAGCCATCGCAAACCTGTATGATCACAATGTAATTCTATACAGCAAAGAGCTCCACAGGAAGAAAGAGTTAAGTTGATGGGTAAAGGCAGGAGAAATCCAGTATTTTACTGCATGTATCCTAACCTTTTCATTGGTACTGCTCCTACAGTAATATCACAACCCCCTTTGTTACTGCAGCCAAGGCAAAAGCCACCATACTAAGTCTCATGATAAATCTTGCACATATGCAGCTTCTTCTAACCAAGGATCTCAATCATTTTGAGAAGCTGATGAATACCCCTACTGAGGAATACACTGGCAGAAAATAAGGAAGAGAAGGAGGACACCAGCTTTCAGAAATGAACCTGGCAGCTTACAGCCCTTCACGGGAACTACAGGCCTGCACCTAATCACTTCTTCCTCCAGCTAAGGCCTGGTCCAGTTCATCCTCCATTGCATTTCTGCACTTTGATGGTTGTTTTCTTGACAGGTTATACAGGGTCCTTCCTAAAGTTACTAAACCAAACTTCTGCTAACTGTCTAACTGTCCCTAACTCCTAATATTTAACCATCGTTTGGCAGAGAGTGAAGGACAGAAATGTATTTTCTTCTTAGAAATGAAAAACAAAGCAGAAATGAGTCCTCCCTTCCCCCAAATGAAGAAGACACTGACATAACCTCAGCACTTGCTGCCTCTGATCTTCCAGCCAGGCAGTACATGCACACGATGGCCAGCCGGCAGCCCAGAGCAGCTCTAGCGCACGCCATGTCCTGCCCAGCTGACAGCACACAGCCACAGAGAAACTGGGGTACTCTGGCACAAAGGTAAGGGAAGATGTGGTATGGGAAGAGGGGCACAAAAGATGTAAACCCATAGGAAAGCAACTCTCATCAGGACCATGATACATTAGTTCCAGTCTTACCCACAGAAAACCAGTTTCAGGTGGATTACGTTCTCCCCAGCTAATAATTTTTGAGTCCATTGACCAATTTCAGCCTGCTTTGGTGCAGAAGCAGAGATAACTGCCTTCCTACAAGTCACATGAAACCACACATCCAAGTAGAAGAGACAGACCCTGCAAGTGACCCCCTTCAATGTCCCAACTGAAAGCCATAACATAGGACCCATTTTTGCCACTGAAAAATTTGCCTAGGAGATAGTCTTTCTAATCAGTAAAACAGCAGGTAAATCTTCACTGAGAATTCGTCATGAAGCACAAGACATAAATCAGCAGGAAAGTCAGCGCCATTAATTCCAATGCTCAAAAAAAATACTTGTTTCATGTAATCACAGGACAAGACAACATTAATACTGGTGATCTAACCCTAGTACACAAACCGAGAGTGCTGAGATCCAGCCTAGAACAGCCATACAGCAAAATTCCTCCTTACCTCCATCGCACGTGCTAAGAGAGGGCCGTCTAACAAGTGGGGTTAAAAAATGGATGACGATCTGAGGACGGAGGCAGACATGGGGGCCCAAGCTCGCTCTTGATGCTGCTCCCCGCAAGAGAGCCCTGGGGATGAACTGATGCCACGCGTTTGCTTCTGAACGCCTGTGGCGCATTTGGTCACCATGTCATTTGTTTAAATGAAGGTGAGTGCCAAACATCACGTCATTCTGGGTGCATGCCCTGGAGTCCACTAACTGCAATCCAACACACCTCATTGCCACTGCACGCTCTGGCTTCTGTTACCTTTTTGTATCAGCTAACAAAATGTTTTTCTTTTGATATTCCAAGCCATCTTATGCTACCCCCGTGGCCATAGGATTTTTAAATCCTGTCAATCTAGAATTAATTCTCTCCTTACAGAGTAAGTGACCTTTACCTCTACTTCAAGAAAATTATATTGTTTGAAATAATTTCCATTTTTGCCAGCATAAGCTCTCATTTTCTTCTTTGCAGACAGAAGGAACAATTTGTAATGTGAATCTTAAAAACCCACATCAAAGGAGGAGGTTAAAATGACTGATAAATCAGAGGTTTAAGAAATGTCTATGTATTGTTTATTTAAAAAACAAATAAACAAACAAACCCAGAGTCTCCTCACCAACTCTGTTTTATTAACAAATAGTTGACACCCTTTCTTTGTTTTTAGGAGACCATAGAGGACTGATAATATGCTGTGCACAGCAGATAAGAGACATTTCCATAGAAGATGAAAACCATTCATCCAAGGGGATCACGTTGTCAACAAATTTGACTCATTATCCACAGATACTGTAAAAACTAGGCAGTTCTACTTGTCTGCTAACAATGCCATCACTTCCATTTGTGAGAGATCCTTCCTTTCCCCTTCTCCAATGCTGCAGCAAAACCTTGGATTTTGACATCAAGCCCAGCAAGCAGTCTTAGTCCTTGAGACAGAGCTTGCAAAACATTAATGAAATCAGAATTAGACTGCAGTTTGGCTTGATGCCCTTGGATAATGGAAGTGAAATTAAAAGTAGAGGGAAGAGAAGGGACTTGCTCATAGCTAAAAAACAGATCGATGAATGAATTTTTTCCAAGAATTAAAGGATTTTATACACTACTTACTTCAGGTTTTTCTATTTCAGTGAGTCTAGTGATAATTGATAGCAGGAGGAAATAGTATTAAAAGCAACTAAGAAAAACTAACAAGTAAAGCATTCCTTTGAAGAATTTTATTTAGCCAGGAAAACCTATTAGGTAAGAAGCCTTCTGCCAAAGACAGAAAAAATACAAGGGCCAAGAGAAGTGAAAGATGTATAGAAGAGGAAAACAAGGAATAGAATTGTACATAAGAAAAATAGGAGAATATCCTGAAAAATTCACAAATGCTTTCCCCCAGGAAACAGCATCTATCAATCAGCCCTAGCAACTAATTGCAATGAAATTGATTATTCATCACATTTCAGAGGGATGCATTGCTGCTAGCAGTGGCCCACATCCTTGCCAGCACTGACGTTCTGGCTTGGGGTTCCTGCTTGTCCAGGGACCCAAACTGGACACTTCAGGAGACCAGGCTTTCTCACAGAGTTATCATTATTCCTCATTTACCCAGGCTGGAAACATAACTGCCTTTCCTGAAGAATTTCTCACCTTTTTTATTCTGGTTTTCAAAAGGTACCCTGAAACTTCAGACTAAAGACACATGCAGATTTTGATTGCTGCCCTACAAACACACATATTCCCTCCAGGTCTAAATGCAGAGCTAAGAAGTATGGGAAGAACAACACATGATAAAGTCTGGTTTGGAAGGTATTGGCTGAGAGCTGGCACCTGAGAAGTTAATGTGAGATGGATATACCTTTGCCTCTATCCATCAAGGTGGAGGGAGCAGATTTTCAATCCTGCCTAGATTTTTTTTTTTAAGGGCACAGTCCCCACTGCAAATCCATGAGATCTGTATGCTTAAGCACTTGACACATCTGAAAGTTCAATACAAAGAAAGTCGCTTCATGTTTTTTATTCTGCAGGGTTTTCTCTCACCATTTCCTTTACACATCAAGGGGTTAAAGCAACCAAAGCCAAAAAGTATTAGGGAGAAGGTTAATAAACTACTTCTCTTGGGAAATAGCAATGACACTGTCAAAAAAACCCAGTCTGTTTGCTTCATTTTGATATGTAGAAATAATTTCTGAAGTGCTGGTTATATGTCAAAAAGCCATCAGACAGACAGTCTTTCAGCACTGCCCCACCCTGCCAGGCTACTGAAACGCTGTGCATAAAAACCCTGCGCTGAGACACACGCAGATCTTGGCAGCAGTGAATGGGTTAAAAGAAGTTTCCCTCCTCCATGAAAGCAATACAGTATGAAACCACCACTATGCTTTCTTCTGTGTGCTGTGATAGATTGTACCTGCTCTGAGCAAGCCAGTGAGTTTAACCCTGTTCTTGCTGATGCTAAAATCAATATTAAGATGACCCCACATCTGATATGACTGGAGGCACTTTTGCACCCCCACTACACTAACCCAAGACAATAGACAAGCACTCAGGTTTGTATCTCACCCTTTGGTAGCTGCAGCTGAAAGGACTAATTAAATAGCTAAAGCATATGCGTACACATCAAAAATAACTTTATAGTGCCTGCCAAAACAATTTGAAAAATCTATGCAAAGCTGCAACAAAACATATTTTGACAAAATGAAGAATAACAACTATTGTTTAAATAAAAAAAAACAGCAAACCAAAAAACAACAAAGAACAGCCCACACCCTGTATCACATTCATTCCCACACTCTCAAAATCACATTCAAATACAGAGGTGTCCTACCTTTTCGATCTGTGAACAAGCAGATTCCAATCAGTGCGTCACGTCCAAGACTATATACTGGAGAATCTGTTAATATAAAACAAAGGTAGGGGGAAAAAAATGGAAAGCACTTAATTTTTGCTGAAAAACAGTTTTCAGCTGTGAGAAAAGTTTTTCTTCTATTATACAAAGACATAGATGCATAAACATATCCATACAAGTATGTGTGTATGGAGGTGTGTGTGCATATAATATACATTGTGTATGCATCAAATATATTTATAAACAAACCCATAGAAGTTTATTAACCATACATTTTAATTCATCCAGTGTGCGCCGCTATGGAATTTAATCTACAGCAGACTAAATCCAAAACGCTACAGCACAAACGTATAACTCTTTCAAATCGTCAACAAGCAAACAAAGCTGACATTTTTAAAAGAAAATCATTACCAGCTCATATGCTGCCATACCACAGAAGCCTATCCTTAAATAACTGCTGCATAATCATTCTCCTGGAGTGTTGTTATCCATCGGCTCGCTGCCTATCTCCAGACAGACGCAGTCTGCAAGCCACCAGCTTGTATCGACCATGTGTAAGTCAGGAAAAGGAAAACTGCAAATTAGAAGAAGTCCCCGCAGTGGTGAAAAGGAAAAGAGGGTGAGTGGGAGAGGAAGAGGGAGTTCACTGGCCACAGAAATTTCGAGAATGATGACAAACCAGCCGGCTCCGCCATCATCCACTTACAATAGGATGCTGCACCTCGCGGCTGCTGAAGCAGTTTGTCAAGGGGTTGCTAGTATCAAATGCCTGACAGGCATTTTAATTGCATCCAACCAAGTGCGTCCCCAGGAATCGGGCCTTTAATCCTATGAATATCATCAACTGGTTTCTTTTGTGCTGCTGCCAAACACACACAGGCACGCACTGCACACAGGCAGCAGCGCACCCGGTTTTCACTGCGATGCCGATCCAAATCCTAAACAGGTTTTACGGACAGTACATGCTGAAAAGGAGGTCTTGAGGGATTTAGCATTTTCTGCATTACAGATTAGGCGGGCGATTCACTCTCCCCCTTTATTTTTCTATCTAATGCTTCTGTTCACGTGTTGGAACCAGCTCGTCTATGCTGTTATTTGAGCCTTGCATTTGCTTATTCACACCAACAGGAAATAAAACCAGGGAAAGCGCAGAAATGCTGCAGGACTGTAGGGATGAGCAGGGACCCTTCAGGACTAATACAACAGAGGAACAGGGCTCCCCGCACAGTTCAGCTCGCAAACGAGTTGCTGTGAGGAGTCCAGTTTTACTGCCACTATTCAGCCATCGTGTTTTCCTTGATCTCATCTCCCTGTTCCAAGGCTTTCTCCAGAACAATGTTAATCTGAGTAGGACAAGGGACCTGTGAATTGGGAAATCAGCCAGTGTTTTGGGAGGAGGCATGGCATGCCTGGGGAGGGGCACCAGGGAAGGGGTAGAGGAACATGAAGGAATTTTTTAAAAAAGAGAGTGAGAAAAAGTTGAAAGATTAACTAGTTTGGTTTTGAGAATTTTAAGTTTGTAATGAAACCGCATAAACAGCAAAGGAGCAGTCAAGAGAAACCAATGAGCCCAACCACACTCTTAAGGGCTGAAGACAAGCTTAAATTTCTCTGCAGTCAGGACACACAAGCCAACTAGATCCACTTCCCAACAGCAAGCTGGTGTTTCTCAGTCCCTGTTACAGCAGAGCCCTTGAGAGCAAAGGATGTCAACAGGAGAAAAAAAACATCTCCCTACCACCAAGTTTGGGAGAGGTCCAACAAACCCCATCTACCTTTGAGAGCGACAATGGGCTTGCAAGAAGGAGTAACAAATCTCCCATGGATTTTCAGGGCTTCTGTGTGCAGGGCTCTCCCAAAACTTTGGCGGTAGAGGGCTGCAAAGGGAATTGATTCCTTTCTGCCTTCCCCCACAACCACGACAAGATGACTTTTCACACATCCATCAAACTTTGCATCAACCAGAAGTTCCACCCTCATTGCTATAAACAGATCCTTGTGCCTTAAAAGCAACTGTCCTGACCTGACAGTTTTCCCCCACTCCCTAAATCACCACAGCAGTGAGGAGAACAAGGAAATGGAGGAAAGCAGCCCCCAAAGACAGCCTGTATGGGACAAGGATGATGGTGGAGCAGGTACCGCATGGCAGCAAAAAGGCCTTCAGAAGGAACGGAAAAAACAAGCAAGAGCAGCACTAGCGCAATTCTTAGACCTTTCCTCTGAGAAAGCCTCCTGTGACTCATCAGAAGGGGTGCCTGCTGCTGCCAAACCTCCCACTGCAGAGCTCATCCTCTGCAGAAACCAAGGAAACTCTAATCCTGAAACTCTGATCCTGCCTTCATCTTCCTCAGCTCCACAATTTAACAGTTGGTGCTTGTTCACAGCATCGCTACCATCCCTCCCTCACTTCTACAGCTCCCCCTCCACCAGCCACTCTTTCCCCAAAGCAACCAGGAGCTCTGGGAAGTCCCAGAAACACCACCATGGAGTTGGGATGGTGGAGGGATAGCAAGAACTCCTGAAAACCGTCCTGTAGTTTCTCTCAGATGTTCTTGACAGACATCATGTGGTTCACAAGGGACTGATATATATTGCCAGGCTGTGTCCTACAGGCTGGAGCCCATGGCTGAATCTTCAACCAGCCATCCAAATCGCCTTCACTCTGCCCATGCAAGCATTTCCAGGGACCCAATCTGCCGAAACAGCCCATGGCAAATGGTTTCATCATAAGATATTGCAAATAAGAGTCAATCTTAATAATCAAGTTTGTTGTGGCTGCATTGCGATATGTCTTTTCATATTCCTATAAAAGCATTTCTGACAAGACAAAAGACACAGGAGGAGACAGGGATGAAGGGCCTAATCCAGGTACATGCTGGAACACAGAGAACACTCTCTGACATCCCTGTCTGAGATTTAACCTCATGTTTTCCTGACTCAGCCAGGTAAGCAGGATCAGCCACAAAGCAAACTCATCGCATAAACTTAATGCACCCCAACACAGTGAAACAGGAACACTTGTGAGCAAAAAGAAAATACAAACGTTAGCAAGTTGACAAGTCAAGGTCCTGGAAACGTTTAAATTATGAACTTATAGCATGCATTTTCAGCACCATACCTCTCAAAGAGGAATAAAGACATTTACAGTCTCAGTAAAAGGAGGTGTTGAGACTGTGACTGAAGACTGGTCTAAACTCTAGAAGATCTTGCATGTTCAGGTGGGTTTTTCTCTTTAATTCTGACATTGATGCAAGACAGTGCACTCAGTTTCATTACTGTACTGTAGGAGAGCTTAGAAAATCCAGCTGCATACTGGGTGCCTCTGTGCAAGGTGCTGGGCAAAACAGGAGACAGCTTCTATTATAACAGATTACTTAGAGGAGCCAAAACACAAAAGGGGGTACTGGTAGCATTCTCCTCATTTTCAGGATAATGAAAAAAACAACAATTAAGGGGCTTGGGCTTGCCTAAGGTCACACACAATCTCTGTTGCCAAGCCAAGCTGGAAGAACCTCCCAGAACCTCAGCCTAAGATCTTTCCACCCCAGCCACTGCCGCAGTCTTGCTACCAGCCTTTAACAAAGGACTTGGGGGTTGGTTGTGTCTTTTTTAGCAAATACAGGGTGAACATTTTATGCAATCAATGCCTAAAATAGCATCCAGTATCATCAGTGATGTAGATTAAGAGGAATAAGTCTACTGAACAGAAACTGCACCACTCTGGTAAAAATAGCCCTGGAACCGGGAATTTTCTTTTTATTCACTATTGCCTTACCACTTACAACAGTGCTAGGGATGGCTGCCTGCTAGAGAGGTTGAGAGGAGACAGATGCTTCACCAGACTCTGTAAATATTGCCTGTTCTTCTGCAGTAGTAATAAACATCAGACTATCCTACTTTAACAGCCATTTGAGGGACAACCTTTCTTTTCTTTTTTTCCCTCCTTGAGGGGGGAAAAACAGAATAGAACAGCAATAATTAATTCTGGAAAAACACATGCAGTATAGCACACTAGCTGTTTCACTAGAGCTACACAGTGAGGAAGGCTGAGGCTGGAGTCACCGTCTGTATCTCTATGGTTACTGATAACAGAGAGGATGAAGGGTGGGGAGGAGTTATGAAAAGCTGTAGACTGAGTTAGCAGCTTCTGTGGGTAACAAGGTGCAAAGGATTTCAAGGCAGGTTAGAAAGTTTCAGGATGCAGGGGGGCCCTGGTTTTGTTTTTAGTCTCCCCCCTGAAAGAACAAGTGTGCAAGAGCTGATCTACCCACCTCATGCAGCCAGCCCCTCAAGAGCCTTTTCAATTGCATTATTTCCTTTACATCAGTGATGCCTTGAGCTTTGTATCTACAGCAGATTTCAACATCTTTGTGGGACTTACCTGTCCTTCCTCCCAGGCTACCAATAAAACAGGCCTGTACTGGTGACATTGCCCTTCCCCAGCATCCACACAAAGGCATCCCTTCACACTGAGTATCATGGCCAGCTCTCTTGCACCCATTAACCGACCAGCTGACACAACAACATGGGTTTCTGTGCAGTGTGGTTATATAAATGAGCCTTCAAAACCCAGGCAAATTATGTCCTCTTTTTTCCCCTACCTCAGCTTATTTGTTTTAAACCTGTCAGACAGATATTTTCAGGCATGATCTCTCTTTTGTGAATCCAAGCTGACTCTCCTCAACTAAATAATAGATATGAGGAATACCTAGAAAGGGATCTCCTATTTCCATTTCGCTCTGTGCCAGCGCGTCACTGAAATCAAGCTGGAAGATGCAAGATATTCAAATCCACCCAGGCCTGCTTTTCAGAACAACCAATTCTGCACAGAACCCTTTGAAGCTACCAGATAAATGTATTCTTGGGTTTTCTTAGGAAATGCTTGTTTTCTAGCTTAGAGACCATGAGAACAAAAGAATAAGGAAGCCAAATTCATGAAAGGTGTTTGTTAGCCCCCAAACCTTGTATGTATATGTGCTATAGTTACTAATAACAGCTGCAATGCAAGCTTTTGTATAATAACCCCATAATAAACCAACACCTCTGCCCTGGGTACTGCATGTGGAGGGGAACAGCCCAGTCTCACTGCTCATTCAGCCTGCTGCTTCTGGGGTGCCAGTGTCAGTGATAGCTGGGCAAAACACCCCAAGCTCAAAATCCATTCACAGAGGAAAAGCAAAGAGTAAAGAGATGAGTGAGTAGTCACACCCCAAATTTTGACATGGCAGAAGCAAACCTCCATCTCAGAGAGCCATTGAAACATCACTAAACTCATCTGATGTTTCCCCATCAGCACAGCCTGCAAGTGCCCTGTCACCAACACATTGGGCCCAGTGATTTCCCCACTTCCCCTGGAAGACTATTTCAATTTTCACTTGGTTCCTTGAGCCCGCAATATCAGAAATAATTGATAGCACCAACACTCCTGCAAAAACCAATGCCACTTGAGAGTGCCATGACTTTCCACAAAACCAGATCACTGAACCACACACATCCATGAGCACAATGTCTTCAGAGGCTGCAAGACAGACGTGTGCAGTCAACACTGCATTATTAGGAGGCTCAAAGATTATACGAGCTAACAAAAAGGTCCCCTCTGACAGTCCCAGGCCACTGGAGTCTCTACAATAGATTCATTGCCATTTTAAACATGTAGGTGAAAGAGGTGGGTTTATTCTTCTTTTCCATTTTTATTTAGTCTTTAATTCCACTTCCTGCAGGGAGCTAAACTGCATAGTTTTGCATTACCACATAAAGTAGTAGTGTTACACATAAAGCTGTAGTGTTATAGCCACAACAAGCTAAGGTCACAACACAAGGCAAGTTTTCAGGGAATACTATTTGCTCTTATCAGAGCGGTGCTGGTGCCCACAGCAGTCAAAACCCAAATGATAATTAATCCTCTGGTCTACCTAAAGATACCATTTTTCCTACAAATCCTCCCTCACACGCCAGTAAGAGGCGGAGGCAACTCCCATGGCCACCACAAGCACCGAGTCCTGTGAGGGACTCGGGATTCATGACCACCTCCAAGATAAATGGGAGGATGAGGTTTAGTCAGTCTCTCAGAAACTGAGTTTTTTCTAATGAAAATTAAGAGTTAGGGGTGTCAGAAAAAGGCAAAGATAGACTAACATAGTTCGAAACAATGCTTGTGGTGTTGCCTTGACTGTTACAAGGTAATCAACTGCTTTTTGTATTCCAGTTCTCAAAATCCCCCTTGCCACTACCTGGCTCTTTGCTCCAAAGCCTCCTCCCAGCTCTCTTCCAAATGCTGCTTCATTCTCACTCCTCCTGTTCCATTTGTTTCCCACTCTTCCCCTTTCGCTTCCATCACTGCCCTCTCTTCTTCATGCATCCTTCCTTTACCTCCCTTTTTCTGATACCTCCCCCTAACAACCCTTGCCTCCCCACAAGAGGTAAAGGACACAGCAAAGTCAAAAGCCTGAACAGCACGTGCTGCATGACATCCGTTGAGCATTGCGTTACTTATTCTGCTTGCCTGCGTTAGTCCTTCCTCCACAGCTTCATCCTGTCTTTAAGGGCAATTCTGCCCTTCACTCTCTGCTTGCAGAGGAAAGGAAAGTGATTGCCCAACACACTCATAAATTCCTGCTTCAGAGAGACACTTAAACCAGGCTCCTAAAGCTGCAGGATCCAAACCCACCAGTTAATGCTGAAAACTGTGGTCAACTTTCCCGTTATACCTCTGCCTAGACTGACAGACACTCCTGAGAGCATGTAACAGTTGGTGCCATCCAGTTCAACCCCAGCCTTAACCTCAACTGAGCCACAGGTGCTCTGGTAGCCCTTAAGTACACCCAGCCCTTGCCCCGGTGGGTGTCCACATGAAAGCCTGTCACCCCATGCACATCTTAGAGACACACTGAGTGTTTCTGCATCCTATCACATGGCTTATGACTAAGAAAATACTACAGAAACAAACCCTACCACTTCTTCTCATCTTTTCTCTCTCCTGGCCTACCAGTGGGGTGATGAATCAAGACAAAAACTTGCTTACGGTAAAGTATCACAGCTACTGTGACAGAATTTATTCAAATGTCAGTTTTACTTCACTTAGCCATGTAACCTAATGTTTTTCCATTAACTGTCATGTCATACCTCATCACAGAAGCTTTAGTTATTATTCTGTATTAGATTTGTAAATAAAATATTTTAAATTCATGAATCATTTGTTGAATCAGATTTTGCATGACCTGCAATTAAAATATAAATTCTGAGCTGGCATGGCCTTAAACATATATAAAGCAATAACTTCAATGTAAAATACACAAATTTATCTGTTTTGTCTAATCATAGGGTTTGGGCAGTATTTCGATTTAAATCCCATTTATATTTAGGACAATGTGTAAGCAAACATTAAGTTCCATTTCAGTCAGTGGGACGTTGGCACGTAGTGAAATGCAGTACTGAAAATAGAGGTTTGCCCGAAACGGGTCTGTATCTGTGATCCCTTTCAGAGAAAAGGTATTTGCTCCTTCATTTTCATAAGTCAGTTTCAAGATCAACATGTTTTCAGAGATATCTTCCCTAACAGCTAAGTACTGCTTTCCTAAAAGCTGCCATCTAGTTATTTTCTCCCCATGTTTACACTCTCCTTCAAGAAATTAAAAAAAAAAAAAAAAATTGGTTAGCCCTAACAACTCACTGCTTTTCCTCGACAGCAAAACCAACCAGACAGGCAACAGAAATTGCAGTAACATGTAGTAACATGTAGCAGAATTGGTTTGAACAGCTTCTCACTTAGCAGTGCTTTATGTAACAAAGGCAGTCAGGCAGAAACCCATGGAAGAGCTACCAGCAGCTGAGCCACGCAGAGGGGAAGCAACTCGGTCCTCACTACAAAGGAGAGATGACAAAAGCTGCCTTATGAGAACACTGCTAACTAGTCAGCCTGACCCACATGGGCACAGACGTAACACTGTGCCAGCATGATGCAACAGCTTATTCCCTCTTCGCATGGGCATCCACGTCCTATGCATGGAGATGAGCCTGTCCAATAGCTGTCTTCACAGACTGCAGATTTCCTGTAAAACCAACCATAATTAATAGCCACTTTGACCTCTAAGACAAAGTCCAGCTAAAACTACCAGAAGCCCTTTCCTGAATTCAGTGCATTTGGATCAGAACTTGTACTTCACACACACTCTTATAGTGCTTCAGATAAAGGCAAGGAGGACTGGCAGCGTGTGCACTGTCCATTACAGATACCCTCTTTGCAAAGGACCCTGTTGCAAAGGGCTTCTTAATGGATTTTGACTGTTGCATTTACTGTGAAATGAACATAGCAGATACTGCAGGCTAATTCATTAGCTACTTATGATTGATTCTTGTTTTCATCACCATAAAAGCAGATTTCCTGTGGTTAACATAATGATCCCTATTCCCTCTTTGCTTACACACATTTAAGTCAGCCACAGCTCCACTGAGTCCACAGCAGTTGCTACATCAAGACTAAAATGGGTTTAATGACTGGAGACTTGGATTGGGTAACTTAAACATAGGTTTCCTTCACCCTGGTCTCACAGTGCTGTCCAAAATGATTTTTAAGCTCTTTGTACATGAGAATTACTTCCCTCATCTCTACCAGGTAGTTGCCTCAAGGGTGAAAAGCAGCAGCTGTTTAACAGCACTCAGTTACACTGCCCATGAGCTCAGGATATGAAGCTAAGAGTGCCACAACCAATTGCCGTCACCAGGGAGACTTTTGGGAGGTATAACGTGATTATAGTCAAATGTGGTTTATCAGAATGGGATGGAAGACAAGAAAGTCATTAGGCAAAATGGAATTTCATATAAATGGAGGACCTTGGAATTTATCTGTTATACCTCAAAGGATGTGACCTTTTAGATGAAGTACCACCTTGATCGATTGCATTTTAGATGACAAGCCCAAACAGCAGCACTGCCAGTAAGTTGTGGAACTTCTGCTGTTTCAACAACTGCCATGGGAATTCTTGCTACTGTAAGCCTTCTGGACACTGGTTTACACTGTATTCAAAGGATGGTACTGTTCAGCACAGCAGTGACCCCACAGCAACACTACAGCACTGATGAAAATATGATCTGGAATTAAAAGGGGAGAAGGCTGAGGTGAGGATGGAGAGAGAAATTGCCAGTCTCAGCTCCTCTACCATCCTAATACAGTTTACTTGGAAGATTTCTATTCAGACTGACAGGCAACAGAAGAAAGCACAGACAGCTCAAAAGACAAGGGGTTTATGCTCTGTGCAAGGCTCCTGAGATACACAGAACCATAAGGGAGAGACAGAAATAAGGGTTTGGTAGCTTTAACAACAAACTATACTAGTACGGAGGAAGAACAGTCAGAGACCAATAGAACTACGCTAACCTTTTTAAGAGCCTAAATATTTAAAAAAAAAAAAAAAAATCATACAAAAACCAGAGACAAATATCATGTAACTAAGGAAAAACTAAGCAAAAACACAGGAATCAATCAGAAAAGCTAAGGAACAAAATGAATTATAATAAGCAAAGAACATAAAAGGCAACCAAAAAAGATTCAATACGACCTGAAAAGAAAACAGGGCAAGTCACGGTTCAGCAGAGGCACACAGCAAAGATGACGCACAGAAGGGTAGGATTCAACGTATTCAACATTTGCCTCAATTTTCACAAGTACGATCAACTGTAAGCAAACACTGCATGCAATTAGTTTTAAAAAGAAGCAGAACCTCAGGTCAGAATAGGAAGAAGCAGCTTAAGAAACACTCAAAACAAGATAGATGCAGCTCAGCAAATTTTGTGAGTCCATCCTGACTCAGGAAGAGCATTTAAGGTTTCAGAACAGATCCCAGATCAAACATCACTCCCTCTTGAAAGGAAACTGCGGGAAATTACAAACCAGTCAGTTTAACCTCATCCTTGTAAAGATTTTGGAACAAATAAACAAACAAGCAGTTTACAAGCACCTACAGGACAGCATCATGACTGAAAAAATACTACTGGCAATGAGTTTGTCAATAACAAATCCCAATAAATTCATCTCATTTCCTCCTGATTTTGCATTTATAAAATTCAGGTTTGACCCCAAGTGAGGATGAGCTTTTCACACTTAGAAAAGCATGTCCAAAAACTAAGATCATTGCAGCATACTGCAGAGCATCTCCCAAATCTAAAAGCAGGAAATCAAGAAAGAAAAGGACTGAACAGCATATTGAGAGACATGGCCTCAAACACATAACTAGACAAAGGGGGAGTAAGTAGCTAGGCAGTAGCTTGGCAGGAAAAGGCTTACTGTGGGCAAAAAAAGCAAAATCAGTTTTATTTATCCTAATGGCAATGCGGTCCCTAAAACACTGGGATAATTATTCCATTTTCTTTGTTGGTGGTGATGTCTCAGCTGGAGAAGTGCCAAAACTTGGGGTTTGCACAGTAAGAAAGATATTGGCAAACTGAGGAGAGTCCAGATATAAGCAAAAGGGAGAGTCTGGGAAAATATTCTTCTAATCTTTCCTTGTAAAGCACATGTTTTCAGATAGGTTTCTCTGAAGTACAGAAAACCAAACAGTAATAAAAATCTTCCAGAATATATAATTTGTGACAATAAAGCAAGCAAGCAATTACACTCTAAATCAACAGGGGGGGGATAAAAGATGGATTCACTGGGCTAATTAAAAGCAAAGATGATTTTTTGGTGAGGCATTTAAAAAAAAAATCTGCTGCTGAGGAAGGTCAAACAATTTATTTATGTATTTATTTTTATAAAAAGAGCACCAAGGACAGTGCCTAGACATGCTTGCATCCTCCTATGAGTGAATGAGGATCCTGTTGTCCTATCCTACAGGCGCCTGGTTTCTGTAACTGTGCAACAGTGCATACATTGGGCAACTGGTTCAGCGCCCAGCAAAATTCAGCTGGGCCACAGGACTGATTTATATTCCCAAGAAGCCAAATCAGGATCGACAGTGCAGAGCATGGCACTGCACCAACATTGCTCCCTCTACACCTTTCTAATCTGAGCCAGCCATGGTGCTGGGGACCTCAGCCTCAGCCCCAATTTGCCATTAGGGCTAGGGTTCAGAGAGCCACAAAGCCTACAGCTCCAGAGACACTGGGGCTGGAAAAGGCATGCCAAGGGGAGCACGGCACTGCACCAACATTGCTCCCACTACATTAACATGGTCTCTCAGGGGACAAGGCAGGTGCGACAAGTCCTGCAGCTCTTCCATATGAATCCCACCTACTGCTCCCCTCTTTGCTGCTGGAGCACCTCAGTGGGGTGGGGAGGGCACCAAGGCTGGCCCTTGCCTCTCCACAGTGCCATTGAGATCGTAAGTTAGGGTCTGGGAGCAAACAGTTTTACTGGGTCGGTGACCTGCCATCCCCCAGACTTCCAGATGGTCCACAGAGTGGGACTGGTTCAGATGAAGGTGTTTGTCCACTTGTTAACATGAAAGTAGAGGCTGAAGAACACAGATGCTCCTAGCATTTGCAAGAAGGCTCCCTACCTCTTTTTAAAAGGGTTCAGAATCAAAGTCAGTCTTTGTGGCACGACGTCTCTTATCTTTCAGCAAAACCCCCAAGCAATGATGCAGAACCTGCGAGTGAAAAACCAGGAGTGCAACACCATTAAAAAAGACCACTGAAGGAACGAAGAAAAGAGAATAACTAATACACATTTGCTCCAAGGTTCTCTCTGCACCAGTTGGCAAAAAGAATACGACTGAATCATTAATAATTGAAGGAACTTGAAGACAAAGGCATTTTCAGCCAACATTAGATAAAGGGATGAAAGAGGGCTGTAATGAGAATTCTGACAATGGTATCATTTGGGGGGGGGGGCACTGAGAAGGAGGGGGTTATATTTAAAAGAAATAGTTCCTTTGTAAAATGAGAGCAAGCATTCTCATTACTGATGCAGAAAGATACATCTGAAAGACCTTATTCAGCTGATGGTGTCACTGAACACCCTTTTGGACACAAGCTCTCCACTAACAATATTAAACAAGGACAGGAGACTGCTGTAGCAAAATATAAAGTGTCACTTGTTTATATTTTTTAGCCTCATAAATTATTAAGGGATGAATATTAACAAGCATCCAGCTTTCTGAGCTGTTCCCTCACTCTGATGATTCTCTGCACATAGTTGATGGGATATTTAAACCAGCTTAAGCTTTCATTGATTTTAGAAGTTGGCCCTGCAGACCAAGTGAGGACCAACATTACTAGCAAAACACACTGGTTATTCCTTCTTAGGAGCCTTCTTGGACAGAGGAATTTCCACCGATACCTTCAAAGGCCATCAGCTACAGCTTCAAAAACAGTACAGAAAAGATAAAATTAGATAAATTTCCTAGGAGGAGGGAAGGGAAAAAAAAAACAAAAAAAAAACCCAAAACCCAAAACAAAACAAAAAATAAACCCCAACTCACAACTCTGCATCATCTGCAGAAAAGACTAGTAGCAACCTGTCATGAACTAAAAGCTCACACTATCAGAGTAACAAACTCCAAATTAACTATTGATATATTCACCTAAAAAGCTATTCTTGCAAACCTTTCCAAGCCCCAGGAATATGGTAGGGCAAACCACAAAGGCATTTTCAGAATTACACTATAACATCATCACTCACCACGGCTGAGTCGATGGGAAACAACCAATTCACTACTCTTGCAAGAAGTAAGACAGCAAATGCAACAGAGCACCACAACATAACACAACCTGTCTGCAGTCCTGCCTGAACAAAAGCCATTAAGAGGAGGAGGGTGGCCCTCCTGCAGCTGTTCACACCCAGAGAACTTCTTCCCAACTCCACACGAAGACTGCATTTTCTGGTCTACCAACTTCACTCAAGTCACCTTCTGCTGTCCTCTGAATATCCCTACTGCAATCAGCAGGATGACTGGAGCTGTAACAGTTAGTCAACCCAGGTAAACGTGGCTGGACAGGCCCTACAGAGCCTGTTCTTGGTTGTACTCTGCAGGTACAAGCATGGAGCCACGGAAGTGGAATGGATAGAACCCAGTTCATGAGGACAGTGGGGTTTTTTTTTCATTATCTTCTTTTAGCTGCTGGGGATCTCTAACATGTAGACTCACCTTTGTAACTCCTGGCTTTTAGGCGCCGTTACTTTCTTGAGTCTCCCTTGGATCATCTCTCTTTGCAGATCTTGCTGCAAGCTTGGAAATGCTTAGCCTGCTGTGCCGTGGCTCAGCAGCGTTTCAGTGAGCAGAGAGGGAGCTCCAGGGGCCATTCACCCCATCCACCTCAGTACAAGTCATCCCCCCACAAAGATACACACTTACCTCCCATAACTAAGCCTTGACTTTAGCTCAGACTAGAAACCGAACCCCAAGACAACTTGGGATTCACCTCACTTAATAGCAGCCCTTATTCACAGGACTTGCAAATTGCCTAATATTTCTAATATTGCCTAATATTTTGTACTGGACTCATTAATCATTTTTAATTACTTTCCAGTCAATGCAAACCAAAAACCTCAGAACTTGGACAACTGGCAACATCATCCTTCAACATTTCATCACTTAGACTCAGATATAAATCTTCTACCTGACAGAGCTTTCACAGGACAAAAGATTAGTGGAAAAGGAATGGGTTTTCATTATAGGATTTATTCTCTATTCATTGTATATGTAAGGTTTTTAAGGGACGAAATCAGCCTGTGTGTTCATTTGGCAATTACCAATCCTCTCTTCAACTTAATTTCTTAATCTTTCCTAATCAGAGACTAAATTTTGAAGAACAGAAAAAGAAATATTTATTGCACTTCTTAATAAAGGGAAACCATGACAAGTCATTAGTAAATCATGAACAGCTTTACTAATAAAAAATATAGGGCCATGCCAAAATAACCAGCTTTCACTCATAAAAAAGCCAGCATGCAAACAAAACACAAGAAACCCACACCTGCTGTGGAGAGTTGCAGGTCAGGAGTCAAAAAAAAAAAAAAAAAAATCACATCTGGTAAGGCTGCCTGAGCCTTTGTTAACTTGGGATATTTCTCCAGGATATTTTGATTCTTTGCTACAAGATGTCATCTGTTAAGGCCATCAAAGGACTGGGAGCTCTAGAAAAACTCAGGCTAAGTGTTTCTCAAACAGCATCCACTGGTTACACCTGGGTGCTGGAAATCATCTGAGCTTTAACCACTGCAATGCTGGGAAACACACTTTTCTTCCAGCCCTTTTTGTTCCCCCAGCAGATTGTATTTGCTGATCCTTCTTGCTGGATTTAGGCCACTTCCAGTTGCTGACCCTGGTTAGTCCATCAGGAGAGGGCCCTAACGAAATGAGCTTTCTCAAAACAGATTTTCTTCTTGCTGCTGTTCCCCACTCTTGCATTCACAGATCTCTCCTCTGTTCTCTTCTCCAGCCATTCCTGAGGGCAGGGTTCAACATTACAGAGGCAAGTCACGTAAGGAGCATATGCCAAGATTCAGTGAAAGACACCAGCAGGATGAAAGGGCTTTCTCTTCCTTACACCTCTTGGAGAGACTTAGCATATCTTCTCAGTAAAAAGATGTATCCACACATGCCCCATCTACTGACTGTCAAACAGACCAGCTGATTCCTGTCTCCCACCTTTCCCAAATTCCAAAATATTCTGTTAGTCTAGAGCTTAACAGAATCTATCAACCATTAGACACAGCTAAAAGCTGTGAATACTTAGAAGTATTCAAACCTTTTAAAAAAAAAAAATGCATGAGCTTATCTTATTCTCTGATTTCTGCTTCCTGAGTCACTACCCAGGGGTGGTAGTGACTGATGGGGGCGGGGGGAGCAGCTCTCCCCCCCCCGAACTTCACAAAGCTTTCAGGCTAAGAAAACAACATCTTCTGACCGACTTAGGATAATTCTGAAATGTTTCTGTGCTATAAATATAGGAGCAAGTGTAAATAAATGTAAAATTAGATAAATGTGGAATACACACACTACTAGCACTCCATTTCTTCCATCTTTTTTCCCTTGTTCTTCAACCTATTTGGTGTAAATTTAACAATTCTGACTCTTTGGCTTCTGTCTATCTCTTTCACCTTTCTGCTATTTCTTTGCATCTCCATATTCTCTTCCACTCCATTTCCCACCTTTCTCCATTGTCCATGTCCTCGAGGCCTGCATCAACTCTGCCATGGCACCTTGCTCACTTTCGGTGCTGTGGGCTGTGCCTGCCGTCCGCCCAGGCCCCCATCAACGGCCTGCAATCTCCCAACCCTACCAAGAACAAGGCTTCCACAGCCACGTTACACTCCCCCCGCATGCTGCAAATCCTTGGGTGAATGCTAAATGCGTGTCCTCGGCCAGGTCTTCCTGCGTGTGGCATAAATGCTCACTCCCCACCATGCCCCAAACCCACATAGTGTCCCTGGTGCATCCTTCACTGTGCTCTTCCACCCTCTGGCTCTCTTTCCCCCTTGTCCCCTGCCCCACTTCATTCTAAGCAGACCAAGTGCTGCTTAATCATCTCACAATGGTGTCAGGAGGCCCAAATAATGACTGTGTTGCAATGCATACCTCAATCCTTAAGTGAAAGCTGTTCAGTACATGTGCTGGACCCCATTGTCAAACTGCTCTCAAAAATTCAATAAGCATGCCATTGGGGCAAGCAAAATGGAGAAGTATTTTCTTTATGCTTTCCCCACCTAACCTTAAAGCCTTTTTCCTTGTCTCCTTCCATCCCCTTGAACAAGGAAGACACCAAGTGTAGGAGCCTTCTCTATATAAAGCTATATTTTATTAATAAGTATACACACACGCATTGGTTTAGATTGACTTCAACATACAGCCAAGATAGAAATAACTGAAAACTACTTTATTTTGTTATGCCTTGGTAGAAATGATTTTACACATCAGTAACTTGAAAAACAAGTCACTGTGACCAGCAAATGCCTTCTACCCTGCAACATGCAATCTGATAAGCAGAAGGCAGAGTGCAAAAGGCACTTGAAGATAAAAGTCTCCTGACAGCATGCCCCTAATATCCATGCATGGAGCAGGTGCTTGCCATCTGATAGAGAACTAAGAGAACAAGATAAACTAAAAAGCTTAAGGGTTTTTTTGCTATCTCATTTTATTTTTATTCAACTACCACTCCACATGTTGCTACTTAATTTCTGTGGCTCAAGGTTTTGGCCCTTTAGAAGACCAAAAGACCCTCTCACCCTGAATTAATCTTTCATTCCTGAAAAGCACTGGACTGAATCTCCTTATTTCCCCCTGGGTACACCAAGGGTAGTGACAGCTGATCCCTGCCTGCACTGCCCAGTCAATTATTATTATTTTCCTTCTGAAGCCCACAAAGACTCTTCAGGAGTGAAGGCTCTCTCAGTGCGAGGGCACCACGCAAACACCTGCTAAGAAATGAATGCATGAGACGAGATAACGGGTGGGAGGAGGAAAGAGGCTCTAAGGGGCAAAGTAGCTCACTGGAACCAGAGGCAAGAGCCCAGTCTAGCTCCTGCATCTCTGCCCTGACTTCCAGAAACTGGGTGAGAAAAGATTTCCTGCAACCCAGCTTTCTCCCCACATTTGACTTTCCTTACCCAATAGCAGGGCAAAAGATTATTGTATTGTTTACATTTTATCTACACTGCAGCTGCTTGAGGCCTCAGTCCCAAACCAGTCCCAGAGTAGTAGGTGCTGCATCCACTTGCACCAAGCTTATCAGCTGCACAGTAAACAAACGACAATGCAGATACAGGTGGACAATGCCTGTCAGCTGCAGGATGAGGTGGTATCTCAGCTGGGACCTGTTGATGCACTTTCAGCTGGCACTGCATGACATGGGACTCCTCTGAGGACAGCACGGTGGTTTGGCTGCCACAAGGTGCTTCCTCACACCTCCCAGTCCACGTGGAGGGAAAGCAGGAAAGAAAGCAAAGAGGATGCAGCTTGAAAATTGGCAGCGAGTGCTATATGGACTGGGAATAGGACTAACACACACACCAAAAAAAAAAAAAACCAAACCAAAACCAACCAAAAAACCCCACCACACCCCTGTAAGCAAAGAGCAATCAGGTTCAAACCACTTATAGTTCATGCTGACTTTGGCCAAACAAATCTAATGTCTCTAGCAGTCTCTCTTAGTGAAAGACAGCCAAACCCCTGATGTAGCCAGGTCCCTTTAAGCTCTTAAAAACTGAAGACTAGCTCACAGAATTCTTTAAGATAAGAAAAATAGAAAAGAAAAATAGATTTTAAAAAAAAATAATTCTGTCTTACCCGAAGATTCAGAGAAATAATGCTGCACGAGTGAAGCCCAACCCTACATCAATGCCCTGCTGAAAGCCTGGCTGCTCTCAGGGAAGAGCCAACCTGAGCACAGTCTGAGCTTAGGGAGCAGGGAACCCTTGGGAAGAGAGGGGATGGGTCTTTCCAAGCAAACCTCTCCCCGGTGAGCTCCCAGCAGGAGCAGAGAAACAGAAAGGCCCAGCGTTCGCCAACACGGGATAGACGGTGCAGGGCAAAACCCAAGCTGACACACAGGCTTATTCATTTGCTTGCTGTTTATTATGTATAAGCACGGTGCCATCTGCTTTACTATATCCTTTAAAAGGCTGTAGCAGCAACGAGGAAGGCAGCCTGTTTGCCATCCTCCTGCTACAGAGCAAGGTAGGCTGCTCTCCGCGGAGGGTAGGCTGCCCCTTCCCCGAGAGCACCCGTGCAGGCATCACTGAAGGGGCCAGGGTGCTGGGCAGGCAGGGAGGGACAGAGCCAGGGGGAAGGTGATCAGGAAATGGCTGACAACAGCAGAGCACACTCATCTCGCGCAGCCAGGTGACTTTGGGTCCCATTGCAGGCTGAGCGCTGGCACTGCCAGCGAGGGGGAGCAGGGAGACTGCAGAGTCAGGAGGGAAGTGGGATTTTGGCCATGCTCAGAACACCCATTATCCCAGTTGAAACAGGACTGTTGACTGAGCTGGAGGGTGCTTACTGGCAGGCAGGCAGCCTGGCTGCTCTAGCAGCCTTGGCGAGAGGAGGGAACCTACAGTCCTGCAACTTTTGCAGGACACAAAGTTGCTGCTTCCAGGGCCAATTCTCCTTCTTCGAAAAGGGCTTTTCCCCCAACTGAGGGTAACTAACTTGGTGTCAAAGCACTAAGGAAGATTGAGGCCCAGGTCACTGAAGAAGTTTGTTTATCAATTTCAGAGCTGGGTGGCTTCAAACAAGGAGACATGACAACCTTAGAAAGGGCGCCTTGAGGTTGCCACCAAATGCAGCAAAGCTACAAGCTATGGGACTATTCACTGAACATGTGCACATCCCACACCGTTTTGGGGATCCCAATATTAGATCAATCACTCATCCCATCCCACCACTGATTACTGCCATCCTCTCCCCCATACATGCCCAGCCTCAGTGGCTGGTAAAGCCTCAGTGCAGCCCTGTGGAATCAAATGCTAGAGAACCAAATATCTATATATATGTATGTATATATATACACACACGCCATATAACTGTGAAACACCCCATCTGCTCACGTTACAACACTTTAAACGCATGCAATTAACTGAACTGAAATGGCATAAGGATCTGGATCAGTCAGTGTCTTTTTCCCCCCCGACTCCCACTATTTCCACCTCTCACCCTAACATACGGAATGCCATATGAATTACTGAATGGATCATGCTAAAACTGGAGCCTGTAAAATCTATTTTTAATACAGATTACAGGGGGATATTGTCAGTCCGTGGTGCAGCATTGTTTGCCTTACAAGCTTGGTCTGTCACTACTTCTGGCAAGCCCCACTTCCAGCGCTGACAACTCCAAAGTCTTCAATATTTTTCCTTGGTGCTCTGAAATAAAACTCAGTTTTCTTCCGAGTTCCTTGGCGGGAACTTTGAAGGAATAGCAGGTTAGGAGAGAGTTAGTATACTGCAGTTCTTCCAGCCTGCTGCTGCCATTCTGAAGTAGCCATGGGATGCCTAACAAGAATGCCCAGTTTTCACTGTCAAAGCTACAAAGGTATCTATTAATCAAACATGTGGGGCTGTTATACTGAGCTTTCATAAAACGTCATTGAGACACACAAATCATGTGCTGCCCCAAGAAGCAGCTAGAGAGGAATCGGTAGATTTTTCATCCTCTGGTACAAATTGGGAGGGTACAACTTTTTCAATGCCTCACTGGGAGCCCCTCCATCCTAAGGAGCCACAACAACACAAAGTCTTGGCAGGAGAAATAACTGGAACAACCTAGTTTGTTTATATGCTGATAATTAAATCCTGATGCAAAGCTAAGCAGACTCGGGTAAGGATCCAGCAGCAGACAGACACAAAAATACAAAATCTCTTTACAAGGCCACAGCAAGCTCTAGTAGGCATTTTAAAGCCAAGGCAGGTCAGGTCAGCTGGGTTATTATTAGCTCTGAGTGGCCCATACCTCAGTGTTAGCATACATTACCTGAAATTGCAACAGTTATCAAGAGCTGCATTTTCTCCTACCCTTGAAAAACCAATTAAACCATTCCCAATCTCATCTTTACAGCCAAATGCACCATCAGCAATGCAGACTCAATCCAAAACCAATGTCAGATAAAAGGCTTCAGGTGAGGTCATAGGGAATTAGAGGGAACATGTGCCAAAAGAAAGTGATTTCTGGACAGTAACCCCTTCTTTTCTTTTAACCTATAGAGGCTCATCAGACTCAAGCTCCACTGGAAGCATTTTCTTCCACAATGAATTTAACAATTCAGAGAAGAGCAACTCACACACAGAGGACCATGTGGATGCACAGTTTCTAACTGATTCTAGAAATGATGCTCACATTTGCATATTAGATTTTACCTGAGGAAATGCAGGTGCTGCCTAGGCAAAATGGGAGGCTGGGACCAATCCAGCATTTCCAGCTCTGGTTGGAGACAAACAAGCCAGTGGTTCACAGAGTTCCCAGCAGTTAGGGAAGGGAAGCCGGGTGCACTGAAGCAGCTTTAAAAGTGTTTAACAAAGCAGAAACTGGAACTGATGTGTCATAAAACGCTATCAATTACCATGAAACCGTTACTTCATTCTAATGTACCACAAATCTAAACCTGCCTCTTCAGGGTACCACCATTTCATAAGCAGAGGCAGCTTAGAGCCTCACACTTAAAATGTTTTCACATTTCCTCTCCCCTCAATGAGAAAGAAATTCCAAGTCATTCCTTCCTGGTTACTCTCTGCAGGACTCAAACTTCAGAAACGCTCTTATGTCTTTCCCTGCGACACTGAAATTTGTTGGCAAGGCTGTGCCTTCTTGTGTATCTGCAGCAGATCAGGCTTTCACCCTTTACATACAAACTCCCTTTCCTCTCCTCCACTCTGCACTATAGATATTTTATTTCGCTTTCCCTGATGTAACCACAGATCAAAGGACCTGAAGCATTTTAAAGCAGGGCTAGGATCTGACATGGATTAGGCATCCACGTAAAGGAATAGAGAGACCTTGTGCTCCCTCAAAAGCTGTCTTCTCATTGGACTGGTGCATATAAAAAAGCAAGTTTCTACTCCTCCAGAGGAGGTAGGGAGGAAAAGGTGGGCACCTATCTCTTATGGTCAATGTGGTCAAACTCAATTGGGAAGGAGGCCCAAGCTGAGAGATCACCACCAGGAAAAGCAGGCAAGAAATTAAACCTTCAAGAAGCAGTAAGGCAGCATGCCTGAGATGGAGCTCAAGGAGAGAGAGACCCAGTCCCTGTGGCCAAGGCACTGCCGTTGCTCAGAGTGGTGCCTCACATCACAGCAGAGCCCTTGGTCTGGTCGGCTGAAGCTATCCCAGCCTGTATGTTCCTCTGGCTCACAAAGTGTGATATGCTATGCCTTCACTTCAGTGTGGGGGAAGAGGGGGAGGGAGAAAGGGGCAAATTAATTCAGAAGCTCTTGGCAGGCACATGAGTAACAAAATAAAGGCAGAAGTTATGTAGAACAGGCCTGCACTGCCAAGTGAAGTCACAAGTGGCTTAGTTCAGATTTTAGTCTTTTTTTTATTTTTATTGTTGTTGTTGTTGTTATTATTATTAGCATTTGGCAAAAGGAGCCAGGAAATACCTTGCTGGTGATGTCTGCTTCTCCCAGCACAAGCCAGTTTGGAATGCTGAATGGCTTACCCTGAAAAAGGGAGAACTACACTATTTCCAAGCCCCTGACTTTTACTGCCATTTATTTAAGCAGCATTGCAACAATTTTATTTTTGCTTTTATTTGTAAGTTAATACACAATGAGAACAAATATTATTTCTAAGGTAATACACAGTGAGAACAAATAATCCCAAGAATGTTCATTTGTCTCCTTCTTAGGGAGAGAGGGAAATTTCCAAACACACACACACTCACACACACTCACTCACTCTCTCTCTCTCGTTGAGTTCAATGTAACAGGAAAAAGCCTCTGTTCACTTAAAGGCCTTATAAAGAAAGGAATCCTGAAAGAATCCTGTCTTTCAGATATGTAAACACAAAACTAGAATTCACTGGTTCATCTGAAAAGTGAAATAAATGGTCCCACTGCAGGATATAAATAACTCCCAGTTAAACCAATGTAAATGACTTGCTCCCTGCAGCAGCAGAACGTATGGTCTAACAGGGCATCTAATTTTGAAGGAACCTGTTTTTAACTTCTGGGCAAAGAAGTAGCTTAAGCTTAAGGAGGATGAAAAAATTATGTATGTTACTTACAAAAAAAGGCCCAGTTTAGCAATATATAGAGCATCAAATTCATAGAACACTAAGCAAGCCTCCTACAAACCTCTTGCTTGAAGTGAAAGCCAAAAATACAGCACTCTCTTTGATAGAATATACCCCTCCATCTGTTTGCTGCTTCAGGTCAGATTAAATACTGCAGCTTCCTAGAAAGCTAAATAAACTTTACCTAAAGGGACCCTCAAAACACTGACATGTGACTCTGGCCAGCTTGCTTCCTTCTTCTCCAGAGTCTGTAGCAACAGAGAGTCCTGTGCCACTGCTGAGAGACTCACCACACTCCCTGAGGCAGCGCTTCCTCATACCAGGCTGTTGTGCCAAATGCTGTATCTTCATTATGTTATCTAAAAGCAGCTGGATGCTTCTCCTGGGTGGACCCCAGGACCAAATTTCTCCATTTCTGCAAGTTGAGCTTTTTTCAGAAGTGTGGCTGCTGGCAGAAGTAAGCTGTACGCTTATGTTTCACCCAGTCACAACAGGGTCCCATTTGCACAATCACACACAAAGCAGCATTTTGTACTCTCATGAGCACAACCAGTTTCTAGGGTCAAGTAACCTTTAATCCAACAGCCTGATGTCAATGTCATGAATCAACATAATAAATATTCAGATATATATAATTACTGTGAATATTTCACTCACATGCTGTTGGAAAACCACGACTCCAAGTCCTTTGCTTGAAAGCACAGGACTTCTGCCATCTCAAATGATGGAGAGCCTCTATAGCTGCTTGTACTGGTTATCATCTACCCAGTCTGGATGGAACACCAGCACTGTCCACCCAGAACATTGCACTCACCACTTCCAATAAACCAACGTTCAATTTAACTCACTCATCTGTCCCTGTCCAAATTTGTAAAGACACATGTTACCTCTCCTTTCTAACCACTACTAAAAGCTGACAGCTGTTTACATCACTGCATAGAAGACTATTTCATAATATACTGAATTACTGAAGGAACAAGCTCCTTCTTCAAGAAGAGCATGAGCATAATACTTGTGACTTTAAATGCAAAACTGATCTTACTGAAAACTATCCTTACTTAACTAAAACTCTAGCAGATGCAAACAATAAAACCAAGGGGTAAGAAATGTGAAATACACTTCTTGAGCAAGATACCTGAAACAGTTTCTTAAACATCCTGTATAAATAGCTGCTTCAGAAGCAGCTCTTATGCATGAGTGTTTAAGAAACCACCGTTACTTCAGAGATGGCATTGTGTTCTTTATGAGGCTACACACCTGAATTGGCTCTGTTCTAATGTTTTACGAACCACACAAAATTCATTGTCGTTCATTCTTATACCACCATAAATTCTTGACAGAAACACAGATCTGGTAACCAGCCATTTATATATTGCTATTTCACATCTCGGCCTCACCTACCCATTTTCTTATAGCCATGGCTGACAGAAACCCCAGGTGCAGGCTCTATATGGAAGCAGGAATTGCTAGATTTATAGTCATTGCTAAACCAAATGAGAAGCCAGTGAATGGACCAAGGGAACCTGATGTGTCATAATATCTACCATGTCGTGCATAGCTCCTGCAGTTAGTAGAAAGATAAAACCTAAATCACAACATCTACCCAGTTCTTCAAGAAGAAACAGGGCAAGAGAAGCCACAAAAAAGCAGCAGCCAGGCACAAGCTGGTTCATGATACCAAGAACCCTTCAAAGCATATTGTCACAAACTGGTGTCAAGCCCACCAAATTACTCAGGAGCACTTGCTAAGTAAACGTGGAACATTTTGTTGTAGCAGCCTTTTTCACCTTACACTTACTTGTGCAGTTGTGCAACCGCAGCAGCATGAGACAGCTCCCCCGAGCTTGCTCATCCCAGGACACAGACGCTTCCTCTCACTTAGAGAGTAAGGTTTGCTCTTGAAGCCCAGACTCTCACAAGCACAAATGCTCACAGTGGTGCTGCCACAGCCACATACACATGCACCAGCAAAGCCTTTAGCCCAGAAAAGACACCGCCACAAGCAGCATGCTGAAGTGGCCCTGTGATTCCCTCTGCTATCTCCCCAGAGCCCTGCGTAGGACCGTGAGAGGCTTATGAGAAATTCACACACAAACAGTAAACTAATACAGAGCGCAAAGTAACTTGCTTGCTTAAGTAGTTACCACATTGTCACACAGCCTACTTACTGTTAAATCACCATTCCTTTGCCTCTACAGTAGAGTGAGGTATGTCTACATGTATAAACAAACCCTAAATATCTATAGGATTGTGGGCTGGTGCAAAAGTCCTAATGCTTGAATCTGGGTAGGTTTGCTGTATGGCAGAAGTGCTGTACTCATGTTACAGAAAGACAAGTCTCAATTGCAATCAGGTCTTCATGCATTTACATGCCCACCAGAGCTGGTGCCAGGCTGCATGACAAGCAGCAGGACAGCCACTGTACACAGCAGGCCAGAATGATGCAAAGTACTGCATTTCTTCCTGAATCAAATGCAGTTCTGCCCTTTTTCAACTCTTCCCTTTCCACCTCTCATTGTCCCCCTAAGCTGAAATACAAAAACTCCATTTTGACAGAACCGCAGGGAAATGCAAGGACACAAATATGTTATTCACAATCCAGAAAATCTGTCCTCTGAATTAGAAGCAGCCAAAGGCTGAATTCTCCAGGGCAACTTGCTCCAAGTACTTGATGTGGCCAAGGATAAAGCTAACAAGGCAGAAAAAAAGCTCAGATTTAAGCAATCAACTGCTGAGCTGCTGAATGGAACACAACTGTGGATAGGACTTCAGAACATTATGAGAAACATTTTAGTTTTATTTGTGCATCAGCAGCATCCCCCTTCTCTCCTGTGTCATACAGCTGTGGCTGAGGTCAGCAGAGCTGTCAAAGCCAGTGCAGCCCCTCCATAAACACCACAGACTGATAACCATTTCTCTGTGAGGATTATTTGGAGTTTGTTCCCTTTGGCTATCCAGTTTGCTGCAGCAACAAAAATAACTCTACTTCAATAAAGCAAGACCTATACAGAAATTAACAGGAGCTGAGTTCAGACAATACTAAAAAGAGACACGATAAAAGTATCATATCCAAACATTTACAAGATTACTACGCACACCAGAGAATGCATGCGGTGGATAGGAAAAATAGGTCTATCAAAGCACTAAAAATCTAGGTAGTTATTGGGAAGAAATTTTCTATCAGTAAGGACAGTGAATCAAAAGTAAAGCAGCACTAGCACTGGTGTATGCACTACATCCCTGAACCACAGTGAGGGAACTGGGGAACAAGCTCTATTTTCTGGCTAGCCACCTTCCTTCATCCACCCAAATACTTTTATTTGCAGTTTTGGCAGCTCCCAACACAGCTGCCTCTCCCCTCCATTATTGTGATTTTCAATTTAATACACCATCATTTTGTCTTCCAGCATTCCCTCTGAGCCAATATCCCGCTGCTAGGGGCAGCAAAGAGCCTTTCTGCTAGGTCTTAACCTTCCATTTTCTGTGATGTGCAATGCACCATGGGGTGCATATTGCTACACTGCAAAAAGTTTTAATTCAGAAGCAATCCCATGAACACCTTCTAGGCACTAGCTGGGTCATTTAGTGAGAAAAAGCAGCTAGGAAAGCATAAGAAAAACACTACATATGCCATAAAAAGACCAATCATTTCTTCAAGCAGCGGGGTGCTATAAGATGACAAAGTCTTGTCTCCCTTGCAATGCCTGTCTGTAGTAAAAGGGCCAGAGGCAGCTCCATGCCGATTTCACCCCAGCAGGCAGCAGCAGGGCTACGCCAACACGGATCTGGCAGAGCACAGAGGCATTTTGGCTGGTGGGGAAGAACCACCACGTTGTTCTCCCAGGGCCACCCCAGGCGCTGCAAGATCTCCATAAGGGACCCTAGTTAGGGTCATGTTAAGAGGCGCCGTCTGTCCCCGTGCCCTCAGCTCTGCTGCAGTGGGACTGCTCCTTACATAAGGCGCTCCCTGAGCTGGACAGAAAAGCCCTTTAATGCGCTGGTGTCCCATCCAATCCTCCTCCCAGCAAAGAGTTTAATGAGGGCTGTTTTCAAGCAAGGTTAGGAGGAAAACAATTATCTTTTTTATTTGTATGAACACAGAAAGTAATTGAGCAGAGTAGGGAGGGGTGTGCAGGAGGGAAACAGAAAGCATGGCCTTTTTCCTCCTTCTGCATATAGCTCTGAGCCTTAGAAGTACTGGGGTAAATACTTAAGTTCAGAGGATACACAGTATCTGAACTGGAAAAATATGAAAAGGAAGTACAAGAATAAAAACTTCTACAAAAACTTCCAGCCTTTTTCCTTGATCATTTAGGGGGTTTGAGTTTTGCCACTCCTGCCCCCCAAATCAAAGAGAAATTGCAATGAAACTGAAACTTTTTGTCCAATCACAAATTTTTTCTTTCCTGAAACGTCTCACATTGAACTAGTCAGGCCAACATGAAAAACGTTCTTGTAGGTGTAGAGTTAATGATTTGCTCAACAGGGATGGATTTGATTTGCCTTGTTCATATCAAGACTTGGCACAGCTTACATTCCCTCATCAGCAGTACCCAAAAAACCCAACCTTACAACCACCACCAAACTCATAATGATGCTCAATTGCTCTGCAGAAGTTATCATCTCTTATAATTTTACATTCTGTATCATCTCTTTGCAAGTACAGCTTCTCCCATTCTTGCACTCAGCCAGGACCAGGCTTCTTACCGGCACCAGTTTGTGGAGGTGCAGTCCTGTCCCTGTGTTTTGCTCAGTTGTTGCAAGGCCAGACCCAACACTGTGGTGCCCTGTCAAGGGGACACCACAGGAGCAAGCTAACCCACCCGCAGATGCTAGGGCACTATCTGGATTGCAGGCCCGCCTCCCAGGAGCTGCTCCGCTTCATCGGCTCCCTTCCCTGCTGGTGGCTGCCATGGCTGCAGCAAGGCAAAGCAGGCACCTTTCTAAAAGGGATTAACGTCTCAGCACCAACTTGGCCTACTAAGCGGAAACCAAATGACACTACAGCTCTGCCCCACATGCTGCCATCCTACCCTGCACCAAACGAGGGCTGTGGCAGTGCGCAATGCTGCGGGTCTGCCCTCTCTGCACTTCGCACATGCTTTGACTCATAAAGCTCAACCAGCAGGCACCGCACTGAAAATCTCCTCTTAGTTGTTCTGGTTTCCCACAAAGGAAGCACTCCTTTCCATCTACACTCGCATTGCTCCCTCGGCACAACAGTATTCCACCTGAGCACTCTTGTGAGCAAGTTTATGGTAGGTTACACCTATTAAGCCAAACATTACTACTGCTTATTTTGATTGCAACAGTGTTTAGGAAACAGCTGAGAATGGGGCTGCATTGTACCAGGTACTGTACAAATACACAGGAAGATTATTCATATAGATATGTAGGTTCTGTACAGTATCAATGTTTTTGTGGAAAATGAGCAGTAAAAGCATATCACAAAGATTTTCTAGCAACTCCAGGACATCTTCCTTGACGGGGTAAAAATACTACTTTGCATGAAGTTATATGCACCTATTTTCATTTGGTGGGAACTTGTGTAGCAGAAAAAAGATTCCAGATTTTGAAAATGCTGGTATTATAGAAAGACAGACGAGGATCTCTGTCCCAAAGAGTTTGCTATCTCAGTCATCATTAAATATCAAGGAGAAAAAAAAACAAACAAACAATAAAACCCCAACAAAACACCTTCCTTCATTTATATGGTGTAAATACACAGTTTCTCCAGACAGAGACTACTACTTTAACTGCCTCAACTTCTGTTTAAAGCAGCAGATTTTTTATTATTTTAGATGACTTGGGCTAGAGGGCAAAATCCTAGATGTGGCAGAGTGTCAGCATTTTATACCAGGATTTTTTGTTCGTTCATTTTTAAAGTCTCTCTCTTGTTTTAAACACAAGTAAAACCAAGTGCTCAATTCCACTAACACTTGTAAATAACATTAAAAGACAAGTACCCTGGTGTGTTTAACATCAGTTCGAAAATTGTTGTAAGGGATGGACCATAAACATGATTTTGAATGGAATTATTTCCTTCCTATTTTAACATTTTTTTAATATGTCTCTGGAAATGAAAAGGACTATTCACAACCTTGAAAGGATGGATTTTCTGGGGAATTCTGTCCTGTTTCCCACCTATACTGGTTTTATATTCAAGGCACATTTTAATACTGACTAAATTATCCAAACTCTTATCATGCTATACACACATACCCCCCCAAAAAATACTCAAACTCAGAAATCATGCCTTTTGGTGAATTTTTTTTTCATGGTAAAATATACAAGTGTATAATAGCAATAACGTCCTTTCTTTCACACAATTCTTGTAGCTGCTGAGCACTGCAGGAGGTCCCCTTCATCCTCACTTACTTCAGTGGAAGTTCCTACAGCATCGTTTGGGATAAAGTCCTTAAACACTGAGTTTACAAAGCATTTAAGCATCTGCATAACTTTAGGCACTTGGGCAATCCATCCTCACTCAGCAGAGCACTTAAGCACTTTCGGTAAATCATGTGCTTGGTGGCTTCCCTGACTCAAGGCTTTAATGTTATGCCTTTACAGGACTATCCAGCTTCCACAGTGCGACTGAAATACAGAGCCAACAGCTCCAGAAGTTACAGACCAAAGTTGGCTTTGCTTTTTGAAGACAGTATGGTTAACAGACAGAATATGTGTACCATAAGCCTATTATGTGCAGTACATAAAAAGCTCTGATTGGGATCAGATGTTGGCAGGTTTCATTCACTTGCTGTTAAAAGAAATAAAATGTGTTTTAAATGACGAGGAACCCTTGGAAACCAGCAGTAAATAAAAGTACTCTTCAGGATGAGGGCAGGACTGAGCATGATGGATGTAGCAGCAGGTTCACTACTACATACCTGAATCTCTGCAAACAGCAATGCGTCTTTGCATCTGCTATACTTTTCAATTATAGATTAGTCCTGGTTTTGCTCTAGTTTATCTGCTCTTCTCACCATGGCAACACATCTAAAACTACCAGATACTTACCCCTCTCCCTTCCCTCCCTTCAGCCAACTTGGAACAGATTTGGAGTTGTTTATGTGGCTTTTATTTAGATGTCTCCCCCACAAGCCCATCTCCAAATGCTGAGTTACTACAGGTGCTCCAAACAGCAAGGCTCTCTATTTTGCCCTCTGCAGGTCCCAAGGTTAATAGTCTGTATGATTTACTTCTGGCATTGATTTCTGCACACAATTTGAGCTGTGTGTCAACTACTTAACAGTTTTCATCACAAGCCCACCAGAGCCATTGGCAGGCTTGCTGCTGATTTAGTTACTGCTGTTCCCATTCATCTAATCATCAAACAAAATAATCCTTAATTAAAAAAAAAATTGGCTCCAAACTCCCAGGCATCAATCTTTGGTGTATTGATCCTTTATCACCTAGGTTTGAAAGCTGCAAGAGAGTCCTAAATGTTGACAATTTATCTTCACCAGTTTCAATACTTTTTCTTCCCCCAGATGAGCAATGGTAAAATCTGTGTTTATTTACCTAGAAACACTGTAGACAGGAGAGCAAGATGTTTCTCTTTCAGAGCCACCCAGTTTTTGCGTACACAGAAAAAAAAGCTAATTAGGACGCAACAGAGCATTGGCTGAAGAGAAAACTGAGCCAGCAAGACATGCAGGCAGGACCAAGCTGTCCTCGGAAAGCCCCAGAGGAACAGAAGACACATGGCTACACCATCAGTTAAGAGCCTGCTGTCAGATCAGACTCACCCACCATCCATATTGTAAACCCCTGGCTCATGCTAAGAGGATGCTTCAACCCAAGCTCTCTGGACAAAGAGATTAGTCATATTCAGCATCTTAGCAGGCCCAGATTATTAATGTGATCTGGACAGCTTTGGAATGGGAAAGGCAAAGCAAGCTACTGACAGCCCACCAGCAGACTGGAGAAGATGGCTCCACCTGTGTACACTTCAGATGCTTTGATCCAGATATAAAGCCAGGCACTGGCCAGCCACAGTGAGGCATGATGTACTGGAGCCTGCTTCTTATTTCACATTGCAAAAATACCCAGAGCTAAGAGAGGTTGAAGAACTACCATAAAAAGGCAACAGTTTCCTAGACCACCATGATGAAACATCAACATCTGAGATTGGGCTCCAGCAGAGGGAAGAAGGAGGCAAGGAGGAATTTGAGATGAGGTAGCTCACAGACTGGAAACATCCCAAATGAAAGATGCAGTCAGAAAACTAAGAAGAGCACAAAGCAAACTACTTTATAAAAAGCAAAAGTCCTTGTACATTCCCAGAACAGAATCACAGACTAGTTGAGGTTGGCAGGGACCTCTGGAGATCATCTAGTCCAACCCCCTCTGCACAAGCAGGGTTGCATTTGTTCATATCAGCAACTATTTGTCCAGAAGCAACCCATTTAAAATAACCCTTTGGTCCAGTTTAATTAGAAATGCAACTTAAAAAAAAAAATTCACAGTCCTGCATGTTAATTGGTCAGGTCAGTGGATGTTAGTCCTTTCCCACTTGAAAACAATGATTTTCACCTTCATTACTAATCGTATCACAAGCCCCTGGCTTTTCACAGCCCTTAGCTAAACTTGTACGTCATCTTGAACTTGGTATCTGAGACACTACTTTGATGCATTCCTCAGGAGTACCCTAAGAGCATTTTCTGCTACACATAAGAGCATGAGCAAATGAGTCAGCACACACTGGGTGTGAACTTGTGTTGCTCTTTACTCCCTGTTTATTTATCTAGGTGTAAGTCAGGAACAACCCCACTGCTGTCAACTGAATTATATCAAAGAATGAAAGAAAGTGCACACAGCCTTCTAAATGGAAGACACAGTATCATGTTTTACTGGTTGCATAGAACACTGCACATCATTATAGGCTCACAAAACATGAGTGTTTTATGTGCTACTTATTAAACCATACTTGCTGTCCTAATACAAGAGCAACACAAAAAGAGGATAAAAGTTACATAAATGCAAATCTACCTGTTTTCTGAAGTCCTGCTACAGCTTACACTGTGAGGTTGATATTCTCAGGACAGGAATGGAGTTCAGTAACATCCCTTCTGCACAACCAGAAACCCACAGCAGAAGAACGTTTAAGCAGACAGACAGCACACAGCAACGTTCACACCTAGGAGTTCTGGCCACAGCCAGAAAAAAGATCTTATGTAGGAGTATAACTTTAATCATGTATGTAATCCCCTAGAGTCTATTTATGGGCTTGAAAATTAAGACTGTACTTGACTACTTTTCTGGAGGGAGGAAGCCTATGATTTCCTAAAATGATGGGAAATAGCAGCGTTCCAAGGCAACTTTATTTACTTTATTATTGAATGTCCACATTCCTCAGTTTAGCACTTCAAAAATAAATGCCTTTAAACAGTCCACTTACAGCACTAGCTACATGATCAGTTCAACATTTTCCAGTCATCCATGGTTATTTAAGTGCAAAATGAAATCAGAATAAAAACACAACAGAAGCAAACATGCTTGGAGTTCAGAAATAACAAAAAGCCCCTCCTGTTCTTTAAGATACTTTCCACTCATACCAGAGTATTTGTTGCTGGAATGAAAGTGAATGAGGCCCTCCAGCCCAAAGGTAATATACAAAACAGTGCATGGAAGGAAAAAAAAAAAGGGGGGGGGGGGGGGAGGAGGGATTCAGAACAGAAGTGTCATCTTGCTAATAACTATTCTTTCTATATCAAATACTTTCCATTAGTGAGGATGATTCACAGCAAACACCACTGCCAGCCTATCCCCAGCAGTACCTAGTCAAAATGATGTTGCAACTCTCAGGAATAACATGCAATAACCATATGATTTCCTGCAATGAAATGTCAGCCCTGAGTCCAATGCTATTGCTGTGAAGGCTGTAGCTGTGCCTAATGAAGACCAGAAACATTCCCCCTGCCCCCTAGCAATGCTTCATAGCAATGGTGGCACCCTGTCAAGAGGGAAGAAGTCACACCTCTTCTCAAATCTGCCACTCTGATGATTTGTTGTCGTTGTAGCACAAAAATTCTGCTAACATTTCATGTGAAAAAGGACCACTTCAGCACACACTTTTCTGATTATAATTTGTTTCTTCAAAATACATGGAAGCATTTGTTCACTGAAAGCTAACGAGCGTCTTAGTGGCTTGAAGAACCAGCACCCAGAAACCATGGGAAAAACCTGAAGGCAATTTGATAAATGCTTCCCCTTTCCAAGATCAGAGGACCAGATGTGCTCAACCTAGAGCAGCCGGGTTAATAAACATATAAAACATAACCAACAACCATTCAAGACATGAATGTAATGGGAGGAAAATGCAACTGTTGCTAGATCTGACTTGTACAAACTGCGCTTCAGATTGCAAATGACTCCTGGGGCTAAGTTCTCAGCATCTTTTGTCAACTGTTACTATCTATGAGAAAGCAGGGATGTTCATCTTCCTAATTAAATACCTAATTACCCTACCATGGGCACAAACCAGAGCAACTGTTTGCAAGCACCAAAATACACATCCACCATCCTTCAGTTAGGAAACCCACCCTTTGCCCTGTGCGTATGCTGCATTCTTCTGGCATTTTGCTTGCAGAATGTGCAGCTTTTTTGATCCAGTCCAAAGATGTGATTTGCAAAGTCAAGAAGGGAATAAAAGCATGTCTGAAGGAGGACAAAATCTTCTCCAAGATAGACCACAACACTCCAAAGCTGACAGTATCATCTGTGAAACAGTAACTGCCACAGCATTACCTTGCTTTTCTCCTATTGTATTTCTAGGAATCTGGCTATCAGAATGCCTTTCAAGCAGAATTTCTAACATCATAAAGTTGTATCTTCAACCCACTCTCCTGCATGGTTAACTGTTTTTTTGAAAGGTTTTCAGACTCTTAAAGTCTTGGGGAAAAGTTTAAACAGACTGAGATTGGTTTCAAATACACACATGCCTTGCAGTATGACATTTCTCTAACTGCAGCCAAGATTTCCATTTACTTTAATGGAAAGTGACTGTTCTAAATGACTCCCCTCTCACATCCCTGCACTCCTACTTGGATCTCCTTTCATTTCCTCACTCTGCCCATACATTCAGACCTCCTTCACTGACACCAGGTTTTAGATTGCTGGATTCCTCTCACACCCTCAGTGTAAGTCTCCCCAGCTTTATTCACTGGAGCCAGGTGAGTATCAGGCCTGCTACTGCAACTACTCACATGCTCATATATCCTTATTCACATGACTAACATGGTACATCAATATAAGTGTTCGCAGTGTCAGGAACAAAACAATTTTGACTACAGTAATACAGAATTACTTGGACCTGGCTTTAGCTCAGCAATGATAACCAGCACAGCCAAGGCTTCACGCTCATCTGCTCCCATCAGCTGATGCTGACTTTACAACGTGGCCCAAAAGTTTTAACTAAATGTGATCAGGATACTTGTTACCTTCATGGCTTTTGTTCGTGCCTTTTCAAACAGTAGCCTGGCTGGGTGTAAGAACCATTAGAGTAACAGACTACCAAATGGAAACATCCCTTTTTTTGTGGTTTTTTTTTTAAATAAAGAAAGAAACTGGGGGGGGGGGGAAGAAAAAGGCAGTAAAAATAGAACTGGCTGGAAACCAGAGACCACAAGAAGAGCTGGCTTACAGGAAATTGCCCTCATCAGTTACTAGATGGGAAATTTTTTCCCCATGTATTACATGGATCATGCAGAGATGGGATGGTTTTACACACACTCAAAAAAAGTGTATTATCATAAGACAACCTAGCTTGTAATCTTGTACAGTTGGGGAGAAGGGGAATGGAAGGGTTGCTCCTTTTCTGTCCATACCAGCAAAGCAGAAAGGATCCCAGAAGATACTTTGTCCACTGAATTAGCAAGTTTCAGTTACTGAGTTTTAAAATAAAAACATTAAAATGTTTCAGCCAACATAAAGCATCAAAACAAAATCAACAAAACAGTAACAGATATATCATGAAACAGAAGTGTAGGGCCCCTGATTTCAGTGGTTCTACTCATATGAGCGAGCATTATTCACAGTAATAATGTCTCATTTGTTCAGGTCTTTACATGCTGTTTCATTGCAGAAGTATTACACCTATTTTCACTGTGCCACTCTAATTGAGCTTAATAGCATATTACTTAACAAGGTCTACAGCTACAGGCAAAGCTTACCTATTGCTTTTTAATACAAAAATGGTACATTTCCTAACCTGCCAATACGAGTGGTTTTGTCACAGAATGAGCAAGTGTTTGCAAAAATGTGGCTGCTGTTGCATGATGTGGTTTAAGCCATGAATGAACAAATAGCTAAATCTCCTCCCAAACAGACAGCTTTTGCGATGTGCAATCATAACCACAATTTGGCTCTATCGTCTGGCTAGGACTTCAAGCAGCTTTTACTAGTTACTCCTCAGTTGCTCTGCAGGCAGTAAACGGTAGGCTTCTCAAAAAAAATGCCAAACTATTCACTGACAATTTCTTTTTGTTTATGAAACCAGTTCTCCAAACAGCAACGCTGCTAATACACATTAATAACAGCATGCTTGCTCCACAGTTCTGCAGCATGATAAATCTATTATTAGCCCTATTTTTGTATGGCTTGAGGTCACCTAGGAAGTCAACAGCAAAGCTGGGTTTTGAGCACAGCCCACCTGAACGTCACTCTCCCTTTCTGTTGCCCATGGGACCAACATGCACAGAGATACTATACCGTGCTCTGCCCCGTGTCACAGTGTCCAAAGCCAGTCGTGGTCAAAGAGAGTCCTTCTACATACACAGCAAACTTTGGATCAATCCTGCTATCACGCTAATAAAGACCAAGAAAAGCTAGGACTGTTTTCCACCACTTGCTGAGCTTCCATCACCTCATTGACCCTTTTTTTTAGGACAGGTCTATTATTTCCATTATGTGGCTCAAAATTATCATTCCTAGAAGAGCCATTCACCAGCTTGGACTAGGTAACTCCCCCAGCACCTTTTTTCTGTACTTCTTAAGGACCACATTCTGCCTCCCATACACATACTAACTAGCATCTTCTTCCCCAAACACTCTCATTGCCGCACTGCAAATCCGGTACTGCAGCAGAGTTTGCCTCTTGCATTGCCAGCAAGCTTCATAATACAATCATGTACCAACTGCTCCTATATTTCCCTAACAAGTATCTTTTTCAATTTGTATTTTAAAAGAAAAACATTTCAAAGAAGTATCCCATAATATGTAGAACTGTGTTCTTCCCCAATACTTGCCATTAAATTGATATTGAAAGCTCAGGAGAAATACTCAGGTCATAATCATGTTTGATAATGGAAATCCATCATCCAGCAGCTAGCAAACAGAAAAGGGGATCTGAAAATTACTTTTACTAAAAGACAATTTAAAGTTCTAGATGTTTAAGACACTGTCTCTCCCTTTATTCTCCACCAGCATTTAACACCTGAAACCAGCATCATTCCCACAGACATGAAGACATGCTTTTACAAAAGGTGAGGCTGAATGCAGTGCTTCTCTCTACTGAAGAGCCTTTAAAACAATTTTGCACCCTGCTCATCAGGAGGCAGGTCAGAGGCTCTTCCCAGACCCTTGCAAAGCTCATGTTTGCTAGACTCCCCCTCACTCCAATGGGCAAGTTGTCTTTACTCCTGTATCATACATGGCTATAGAGACACTACGAGGTAAAGTATGCAAACTATTAAAAACGAAGGTCATGACAGAGCCCCAAAGTTCTTTACTGGTTCTTTACCTGCAGGCCATGCTGTACTAACTTTATCACAGCAACTTCCAGATGAATTCAGACAAACACATAAGGAATAGCCAATCACTGTCAGCCCCGTTCTCCTTGTCAAGGACAACACCAGCATACGTCACCTCTGGAATCACATCTATAGGGAGCTTTGGCGCTGCCCCTGTCCTACAGCACGGCTCATTTACCTGGCTCTGAGCACTGACCTTATGGTCATTTTTATTTCCTAGCTGCTGCACTCCCTGCAGCTTACACTATCCCCGATCTAACCTCATGATGGTAAATAGTCACAGCCTGCACTCTGCACTTAGGCAAAATTTTCATCTGCCCTGCTTGATTTGGCATCATTTTCCTAGATTTTGTTATTCCTGCCTGAATAAGCTATTTCCTCATCTCTGCATGACTTTTTTTTAAGTTCTTATCTCTATTTAATGTCTTTTCCATCCCATCTCCTTCAGCACCTAGGAAGCCTACGGACACCTCAGCAGCTAACCTGTTATAGATAAGAACATCCCTGCTATTTACAGATTTGTTTCAAAGCAGAACGCTACAAAAATCCCTTTTCTGCCCCGAGGAGCAGAAGAAAGGTCATGCCTTCCACTGTCTTCCTGCTGATAATCCAAGCAATCTTTCCTGTTCAATTTGCAAAAAGTCCTGCAGTTTAAAAGCACGTCCTAGCACAATGCAGCACAACCACATCATGCGAAACTAAGGCAAGACACACAATCACAGGGGCTCTGTGGAGAGACACAGTGCCCCATAAAACATGCAGACTAGTCTCTGCAACAGGGGATGTGCATGGGGGCAAGCGTAACACCCATCTCCTGACACCTGACCAATACACCTGTCCACTGGTCACCGGTGGAGGAGAGGGTCTGCGGCATACTTTTTAATCAAGTGGAGATCAGAAAACATCTCCAGAGGAGGGCAAGATTTAACCAGGAGAATCAAAGACAGTTTTAAATCAAAGTGGTAAATGGGACAGCTCCCATGCAAAGAGCCTCCCAGCACATATATTGAGACACACAGAGTTCATGTAACCCTACAAAACTAGGTAGCATATTTGCAGAGGAAATCAATCGGAGCTGAAGGAAGTAGCCTTTCTAGAAATGCAAGCACTGACATTTTACAGGCTGCTTCTCAGGAACATGGCTTTATTTCACAGTTAAAATATTTTGTTCAATCTGCCTGGAGAACATGCCAGGAGCAATCTGACCAGACCAGGTCCCAAGCCCTTTCATTAGCACAGAAGCATCACCTTTGCTTATCCCCTTCTCGAAGGGGTCTATTTTCAGATTCCTAAGATAGATGACAGCCTTCTGAGATTTGTTGCTCTTGTAAAAGTTGATATGAAAAAAACCACACTGTGGCCTAACATCTCCCAAGAATCTCTTCGTTATGTGTGCACCTGAAAATGCAAAACTTTCTCCCCACTTCCCCACATCTTCCGATTCCACATGTGCCACTGCTGAACCTATACCTGAATCCTAACTTCCAAATGCCATATAAAGCTAATTAGGAAGGTAATACTGCTTCCTGATTGAGGCAGGCACAGCCTAACAGGCAGGGCAGTGTCTGCTCTGCACCATTACACAGAAGGACATACTGACCACCCCCTTAGCCCTACACCAAGGGTTCAGCTACACTGACCTGGATGCAGGGCTGAGTCACGTAGCCCTCTTTGGTAGAGGGTTCTGCTAAATGCCACCCTCTGTCCCAGCTCCAAAGGCTCCACAGGGCTCTGTGCAAGTGGGAAACACAGGATTTGCAAACAGGCCAGCGATATTTCCAGATCTGCAGGGCTAAGCTTGGGGTTTCCTTCTCAAAGACTCTAAACTGACGTTTAAAATAGAAAAATACCCCACTGCTTTTTGAAAACTTCTGAACCAGCTCTCAGTCACTCCACTTTGTCTAAATGTCCCTCTGCCTTTTTCTTTTTTTTTTCCTTGCAAAAGCAAGTTTTATCCACAGAGTCATGCACTTTAAAAATACCCTGAACCCACAAATCACAGTTATTGTGCCCGAGCACATGATTCATAACCACAATAAAGTTGTCTGAGGCTTGCCTACTCTCTTCTTCACTGACACTAATTCTAAAGATTAAAAATGAGATGCAGATTGCTTCTTCTGCAAATATACTCTGTAACCTTCATGAGAGCTGGGTAACCTTCAGCCTAAGCTTCATTCCTTACCTACAAAACATGCACCATACAGGCAAGTTACTACCCTCAGCATCTCCCATGTCCCTCTTCTCTCCATTACTAAGCTGAAGTACAGCAAAATACAAAACCCGTTCACACTCAGAGAAGGGCTCTAAGATCCCGCATCTTTGTAACGTCAGCATCACCAGATACAGGCTGGAGAAAGTAGCTTTTGGAAATGCCATACAGAACAGGAGCCTTCTTAAGGCAGCCCTTAACCTGTTTCTTATAGGCAGATACTCATTCAGGTTGCACGGCAGGAAAGAAACACTCCAAAAGCCTACAATAAGGCTGGTCACAATAAGAAGGTGACATGACTGCCTGACATGCTTCAGCTAAAGCAGCAGACAGCATGATGTTCACATTTGAATATGCCCAAAGAGATTACAGTTTAAAAAAGGACTGCACCAGCTACGTCAGTGGCCAGTGTCTGTGATCTGTCAAACAAATACCGTTCCCAAAACAGAGTGCTTGCATCTTCAAAACTCATGTTTTCAACTGGGAATACAGGAGACACTTCCACACACAACAGCAGCTCCCCTGGGCCAGTCAGGGCTTTCACTCTTTTCACAGCTGTAAGGACTCACTGAGGAAGGGTGGGTGAAGTCAGCATGAAAGAAACGGACATCCTGCTCCTGACTTCCATCTAAAAAAAAAAAAAAAATCAGAGTTTGCCCCTACCCCAAACAAACTTATCTAGCATGCAGCTTGTCCAGGCAACCTGCAGGGTCTAAATAGTACATCCCTCATGAAACCCATGGGTCTCCAGCCAGGCAGCCCCTCCATGTACTGCTCAGCTGAATTTGAACCTTCTTCCCTCAGCAAACAGGCTGCAAGGCCCACTCAGCTTTAAACCTGCTACTTTCATTGCAACCATGTGATAAAAAAAAAGAGAGTTTGACTCTTGGGGTCTCAACAGTGGTGCCCTCCCATCAGCAGGAGCATGGTCTGCAGGACTCCCCCATTTCTTTTTGATTGCTCTCTGGCCTTTGCAGCCAGGAGTGATACAAGGACTTAAGCAGTGCGAGTTCCTCCATCAGGTCCTAGTGGGGAGCTGGGTAGGATGACTGGTAAGCAGCTTCTGTTTGCACATTTGTTTTTATCATCTTCCTGAGTGGAGGTTTTTGCTTCATTACAGTAGCCAAGAAAATGCAGAGCTGCTTCAGCTGAGGTACAGCAGAACAGACTATCTTTTCCTTTACCTGTTTTCTTTCAAATGATTGCAGTTACCCCAAAGAACACAGTGAAAGAAGTAACATTTCCTCACAGGGACAAATAGGCTACAGGATTTCTCTGAACTGCAAATTATTTTATTATTTATTAATGATTAGCAGTGTTGTAGAAACAGACCAGACACTTCAAGCTCAGCTCCAGATTTTGTTTTGAAATATCCTTTAAAGGAAAGGTGTCCTCCCCTGTACTGCACTTGTAAAAACAGAATCACTTTTGTCTATTCACAGTGAGACCTGAAAACCATTTAAAAAAAAGGGAGGGAATTGCCCATGATGTGCAGAAACAAACAAGCTAAGTTCCTGCACTACACTGCTTTTGTGAGACTTGCTTCTTCCATCTCACACGGTGACAGATGAACACTGAAAGCAATTTTACATCATCTTCTGTCAGCACATGAGACACCTAATAAATCCCAAGATGTAGAAAACACCCAGAAGGCTTTTTTTCTGTTTCTTTTGGCTGCATAATTACAGGCAGTAGTTACTACACTCACGCTGCCTCCCCCTCTGCCCTTGCAGAAATAATAGGCAAACAATGTGAAAAACACAAAAGATACCAGGGGAAAACCTAATTGCTACGTTTTGTGTAAATATAGGACATCTTTCAGGCATCTGTCTGGCTTGTACAGGATCTGGAGCTATTCTTTCCAGAATGGCTTGATCCAAGTAATTCATTTTCTTAAATGGTTTATTTGCATAAGACTGTGAGACACCTGACAGCAGGCAGAAAGCAACCACAGCAGCAGGTGCTGCACTGATCTCAGGCCTCGGTGCTGATTAACACCAGCAGAGATGCTGATCCCAAGGAATACATAATCACTGCTCATGGCCTGCAACTATTTTCCAAGCCCCAGTACCTCCTTCTCTGCTGTGCACAAAAGGCACTTTCTTTTCATCCGCAGACAACACAGCAGAACCAAAGGGCCTACCATGGGATGGCAGCCTGGAACAGTGCTCCAGAGGGCCTGGAAGGGGAAAACAGAGATGCTAGATGCTGCTGGCAAAGTTTCTGATGGATTCAGGAAGGCCAAACTTCACACAGGGGAAGCATTAATCCCATGGAAAGCAAGAACTCATGGAGATGTGCTGCTGTGTGATGTCCTCCCAACCCTTCACACTGAACCAAAGCTGAGGTTCCTCAAAGCTGGGTCCTCGCACCACTACCATAACTGGCTATTGTTTTAAATTTGGTAGGCATTACACTCCCAGACAATTTGACTAGCCTGACCAAAAAGAAAGCAAACCCTCCACCATATGCTCACCATTACTGCCAATCTCTGAGTCCAGCAGTAACAAGAACAGCATAAAGGCTTTCCTGTTGCTATGTTACAGATGTTGCTCAGTATCTTCATGGTGCATTTCTGAGACTCAAGAGCCTGTTTACTGGCTGTTATAAATGCATGTGGGTGCACGTCTGTTGAAATCAACGGAGCTACAGCAATTTCAGAGATAAATAAGCATCTGGCCCTGATGCTTCGAGCTTTCTAGCACAAACACAACATGCACAATTGCATTCTGACCTGAAGAGCTTAAGCACAGCAATCTTCAGTTTCAGCTCTTGCTTATAACAAAAATACGTAATTGTTAATACAAAAATACTGGCAGAATCAGCCAGAATTGTATTTAAAAGTCCACGCTTTCTAGGTCAGCTCCCACAGCTTACATATGAAACTTGCCTTTGTATTTGCTCGAGAAAAGCAACAGCTTTTCATCCAAAGCAATAGTTTCCTACTTGATGGATTGGGGTCCGTATTTTCTCCTTCTGAGCACATTATAATGTGCCTCAGATGCATGCACCCCTGTTCTAATTAGAAACAAAATGTAAGTTTATACACTTATCTCTCCATACTGTTACTGTTTGCACTATGGAGCTATTTCTTAGTTGTTACATCAGGATAAGCTGTTAATTAAGATGTACAGTGGAAAAAGGCACTTTGATGGAAGAGACAACAAAGCACTGCACAGGGCTCAGGAGATTGGAGTCTGATCCTGGCTGGGCTGCAGACTTGCCTACTGTCTGCAGATAATATTAACATCTTGAGACGTGCCTCATTTCCTTGCATGCAAACTGGAGATACTAATGTTCCCTTTGTACTTCAGGAATGGATCTCTAAGGAGGCTTCTCCTTCACCCTCTGTCTGCCTCAGCTCTGGAACTAAACACCTTCACAAAAGAGTAAACATGGCATTTTTCTGGTTCCTAAACTCAGCCCCCCAGTCATGGGGGAGGGGGGGAAAGACACAGGGCTGTACACTGCTGGGGAACATGGGCTTCCCTCTACCCACAGTCTTGTACTAGTTCAAACTCATTTGTGACTCGGTACAGGTTTGGTTTTGAAAACAGTCAACCCCTGCACCTTTCCATTCACCTCCCATCCCACCTCAATGACAAGGATTTTTGGGCAGGCACTGTTCCCTGACTGGTGTCTTTCCAAATCAGTCTCAGGTTCAAAAGCCTTTCCCCAATGCAAACATTCGACCACACAGAGCCTTGCCCCCCAACTATCCCCACTGCACATATTCCCAGAACTTTTCTATAGGAAGATAGGAAAAACTTCTTCCCCGAAAGGGTGGTCAGGCACTGGAACAGGCTGCCCAGGGAAGTGGTTGAGTCCCCACCCCGGAGGTATTTAAAAGACGGGTAGACGTGGTGCTTAGGGACATGGTTTAGTGGTGGACTTGGCAGTGCTAGGTTAAGGGTTGGACTCGATGATCTTAAAGGTCTTTTCCAACCTTAACGATTCTATGATTCTAAGATCATTATTTAGTTCAGCAGGTACCTCAAGGAGAAGGAAAAAAAAAAAAATGAACAAAAGCTTATAAAGTTCTGGATTTCAAATGCAGCACCATTGTGATGCATTGTATCTTCCCTAGCCTTGAGCCTTTGATTCAAATAGTTGGAAAGAGCACTCTGAGTGTGACAGCTCAGCTAAGAGCACATGAATTGGTTGAATTCTTGCCTACAATTCTGTGCCACAGCCAAATCTCTCCTAGGACTGCACTTGAAAACTGAGGATTGAGGTTTTCACATTTTCAGCCACACAATTCCCCTTGACTCTTGTTCAGAAGAGGGGGCTTTGGAAGCCTCAGCTCAAAGTAACCACCACTTGCAGCATCAAAGTGTGAGATAATGGCATTTATATAAATGTCTAGCAATGCAAAGAACTGTGTTGTACAGCATTTGGATTATAAACCTATCTATCTGATGGAGAAAAACAGCAAAGTGTAAACTGCCCCCTGTGCAACAGTGGTTAAGTAAGGACAACAGTGACATGGACCTATAAACAAGTATTTTCCTCTTTTTGGTCAGGATCAAAATGTTATGAGGATCCATTCATGCCCAACTCTTTCAACTCCTAGGCTAACTTTCCCCATGCTGAATCAGACTGCATTCCCTAGAAGCATAGGGCTGACTTGATTTCAACTGAGATTTGAGACACAAGTCCTAAACAGACTAGGAATTATAAACCCAATAGCTTGACAAAAGTTATTTCAGCTACACACAAATATCCAGAGGAGAGGTAACAGAAGACATATGATTTGTGTATCCTAAAAAGTGTTATGTGTTTAGTTCATACAGTAAAATAACCAGATGATTATAACAGTAAAAAGGCAGATCAGTTCCAAGCAAAAACAGCGGGGTTTCATATGAAAGCTTTAAAGTGCAATAACTCCTGCCTTTATACATTGCTCAGACAAATGAATTGAAGCTCAGACAACTGAATTGAATTCTACAATCCACCTTTCAAAGTCTGAAAATCAATAAAATTTGGTGAATGGCTCCCATTAATCCCATATGCTTCCAAGGTGAGAAACAACACTAGAAGAGATACTGTAATGCCTTTAGATCATGAGGCATGTTTATGCCCGCAGCAGTAAGAAAAATAACTGATTCTTCCTACAACTGTCATCCTTTTCTCTTACAGACCTGGCCACATGGAAAATCTGACATTCCCTTTAGGCAGAGCTGCAGTGAGACCCTCCATACTGCCCTATCAGATCAAATAGCTTTAACCCTGGTTCTGTTGTTACTGGTACCAGTGGAAGACAACTACAAGTGACTTCATGGGAGAAAGGAAAGACTCTTGACATATCACCTGTTGAGTGGTAATGGTTCCAGAAACGTGTGAGGACAAAAGGAATGGAGATAAAAATCTACGAACAGGATATGAGTCGGGACTGTAACTAAGAGAAAAACTTCTATTTTGGAGTGCTACACACTGAAATGCTTTCTCCCCGCCAATAACAAAAGATACTCAAGTCGTAAAGGCATTACAGCCAGTATGCTCAAAGGCTGTAAGTGAAGCAAACCTTGTAGATAGAGATAACATCTCCTACAGCTGGGGGCGGGGGGGAACACAACAAACAAACAAACAAACAAACAAACAAACAAGAAAAGCTTTCAGGAATAGAAACTTTTATCCAGGTCCTCACCACTCACCTGCAAACTTGCCTGTTTTTCCTGCTATATCAGATAATCTCATAAAAGATGTTTTCTCTCTCCAAAGGGACTTGTCTCACTTTAAATTAAGCTTTTCAGGTTAGAATTAAAGGGCATAACATCTCTTCTTTAATACTGTCTCAGAAGATGTCACTGCTGTATTACAAAGAAAGGGCCTGGCCCCTACCCCCACTGAAGTCAAGAGCAAAACTCCCACTCATTGCTATGGAGAAAGATCTAATCAAAATTGTTATTATCCTACTGCCTCCCAGCCTCCTGGTATGGCATGCAGGAAGTAACAAGGGATATGTTTTTACCCCACTGAAGTACTAAAACAAGAATTTAAAAAAAAGTATTGTAAGGGCCTACTGGCTGGTCTAGCAATTTATTCCACATAAATGAACTGCATCAGAAAGTGTTTGAAGATTGAGCATTAAGTAGAAGCAGACGCTTGCAGTTCTACAATATGTTGTTTCCTTTTAAAAAAGTTGTGTACCACCTGTTCCTTCCATTTGCTGTTTTTTCCTGAAGACATTGCTGGCAATGGAATTAGTCATTAAAAGCAACCCACAAACACTTACTTGGTTAACTAACTAGCACTAGGGAGCTGCTGGCGTCAATAAGAACAACTTCCTCAGATACTCCCTCAATAAATATTTTTCTGGCCCTGCCTCTGGGTTTCACATCTGGTGTTTGGTAGAACATTAACTCAGGCATTTGCTACCACTCAGAAAACTGCTGCTATTTTAACTCTGCATCTTTATACATTATATGTAATCTCAGACAATGAAAAACAAAGTGGCCCTTAAGAAGAGCACGTATTTTCGTGTATTCATAATCTCAGGCTTTAAATTATTTGAGTGAGTGGAGTTTGGACATGTAGTCTGAATGCCCAGATGCACTCGAAAGAGAACAAAAACAATAAGCCAGTTCTGCTGCTGTGCAATATAGACATACTTGAGCTGACTTCAGTAGAGCCATGACAATTAGAAATCCGGTCCATTAGACTTAATACTGCAAGCACAGCTGGTTCAGAGTCATATGGGTGCCAGCTGGTTTGCCTGCACTAGCGGAGAAAAGATACTACAGCCACAACCCTCATTCAACACCTCCCACTTCATTTCCTCCCTGGCAGGGTCTGAGGGCAGACAGGCTTCCCTGGTCCCCATCCGACCCACAGGCTTCTGGGGAGGAAGGCGTCACGCAGGCACCCTTTTTGCACAAACGAACACGGGGAGCGTCGCAAAGGTCTGCAAGGTGCACTCTCACTCCACAAGACCCGGCTGGTTAACGTCGCAGTTTGATGGCCTCCATCCTAAACTGCTGGATGCAGCCCAGGACATGTGTTTTCTAACTCTTCAGCATACTGGCCAGACCACAGCCCTCCTGCCGCCCAGGGCTAACAGGATTGCCCACTGAGAGTGTGAGGCAGTGCGCTGCACATCCCAGCAAAGCGCTGCTGGGGGCAAACACCACAAGAGATCTCCAGATGAAGAAACTCTGCCTCTCTCTGCCCCATGGGCTGAAGGGCTCCTTCTTATCAGAGGAGCACTTGGAACAATAATACAAGGAGCACTTCCAATCAACTGGATTTTTTTTTTTTTTTTTTTTTGTAAGCTCAAGTTCCTTGTGACTTCAACACGAACAGCCAAGGCTCAGTCTAAATAGCTTCTGCCTCACACGACTCTCTCTCCAAGGTATTTAGCATCCCTTAGCATCAAGCCAAAGGATGCTGGATGTGATGTCAATGCCTTCAACAGCGAAGCGGGTCTGGCTTTCTCTTCTCCTTTTTTATTTTAGCACAAAGAGAAAAGTATCACACAGGAAATCTGTAACAGAGAGAGGAGTGGGCCTAAGGATAATATCCTTGTTGTTTGGCCATATGGACTGTCATCACTCCCCTGTACCACACACGCAGCATCGCCCTCCTCAGGAGCCTCTGCTGTGGGAGCTCTTTGCATTGCTGAATCCCTTCACGCTTTCTGTTCCTAGCAGCAGAATAGGAGAGACTGGTAATGATGAGTATATGTGAGCAGCCCCAGAAAACAACTTGAGGTACATAATCTTACACTGGGAACTAGAGAACCAGTACACCCTGGTGCGATGACACTTAGATTTCTCCAAGGGATCAGGTGCCTTATTGCAATCATTTAGTTGCCGTGCTATAGCAGACCGCTTTTACAAGATACAAACAGGCCAAAAGAGAAGCAATTTTAAAGACAGAAGCACAAAAGACTCCATGGTATAAGTGGTGATCACAGTTCTCATATCGCTCTTTTAACAGTATAGAGGTAAATGCTCAGCTAGATCTGTCTGTTTATAGGGCTTGTAAGGACACCAACTCACTCAGCTTCTTCGTGCCTCACGTTCGACATGGAAGTGTCCAAAAACCAAAAGCTTTTTCTAGATTCAATGGGAAGAGGGAGGTTCTCCAGAAAATGGCTCAACCACACATGACCTTCATAGCCCTCCTGAGGTGCTAATCTACAGACTCTCCTCTCTGCAGGAGGAGAGCAGGGCGAGCACACTTCTTGCAAGCAGTAGTCACACACAAGGGCCTAATGTTAAGCTAGGCAATGCAGGTCTTTGGGCTTTTAAAAAAATTCTCTCTACTTTTTGTTCATACCACATGGAAATTCACCACAAATTAGTATAGGTCTGGGAACTATTTCCCACATACACTCATGTTCTTCCTGTGAAATATTCTGATAAGATTTAAAAACATGTTTTTGTTGCTTTTTTTTCTTTTAGATTCTCGGTAAGACACAACTGTTGTGCTTACACTTCATGTTTTGTTTTGATGATTTGGGGTTTATTGCCTGCAATTGTGAAAAATTAGGTAATATTTACGTTCAATATGTGCCTGAGCTTGCAGAGACAGGTCTGAAACAAATGGTCCTGCTTTCATTCCTTTGTGCAAGATATACAACTGCTATGTGATGAGCAAGAAGGAGAGGGAAGGTGCTTTGGGGCAGTCCAGAAAGTGATGCAACAGAGTCAGGCCAAGAAATGTGTGAAGATTTTTTCTGTGCCATTATGTGGGTTGTGTACAAGGTTAAGAGAGGGTTATAAGGAAGGCTATTAAGACGAAAGGGAGAGCTGAACATTTAGTGTGCTGTGAAAAAGTAACATCATCTGAACATTCCTTAGATTCACGCAGGAGAAGAGGGAAAGAGAATAATATCAGACAGAAGAACTAACAAAATTCGAAGTTTAAAGTGTTTATTCACGCTTGGTCTGGGGCTGCTCCTGCAGCCTGCACTCACTGTTTGATCAGCTTACTAAAATGGGATTTAGGCAACCAATTATTTAATTACAAGAAGCTTTTCTGCTCTCCCTTTATGCAAGAACATATCTTCTCCACATGGTAAATTGTGAGCAGCTCAAACACAGCTGAAAGTACACATATTCTGGGCACCGGGAGAATCGGATTACTCCTCACTCCTAAAAACAGACAGGATTTTACCTATCCCTTTCAGCCGACAGCTCCCCAGCCTGCATTAACTTTCCTGGTTACACACATCACTGTTTGTGATGAGATTTTGGTAAGAGCAGACAGCACATTCAACACCTGCCATCAAGATTTTTGAAGCTCCAACTAGCACCAGTGAATTAAAATGCTGAATGAACTCTCCCTGACTTCACTGTTGCTCTTTGCAAAGAGCACCCACCAAACAGCTTCGTCTACACTTCAAGCTCAGATCCTCAAATCACTCTCTTCCATTACAGTTCTCTGGCTTGGCCTCATTACAGCGTTTTAAGACCCGGCTCTTCCTGACCATTTAACTTTTTGCCTAATGAATCATGTTCAATGACATGCAGAGGCTGACAAGGAGCAGCTAAAAGAAGCATCTTGCACTCGCTGAAATCAAAGCTAGACCTTTTCTCACTGGAAAAGGATTAATACCATGACTATTAATCCAACCCCAGCAGTTTCATTTCAAGTATGTTGACAACTGGAGGCTTGCTGATAAATTTTCACACCTCACCTCTTTCTCTCATTGCCTTCCACAAACACATGAGAAAAGGCTTACAAGACTACAGCAATTCTTTTTAGCATCTTGAAAACACAAATAGTATGTCTGCACTGCAGCCCATCATCATTATAACACAGTTGTTGCCAAACACTGCACTCTGAAATAGCCAGCAGAGATACTGCTGCTCTGCACTGAAATACTGCCCATCATTCTCTGGCTTTAGAAAGACTCATGCCTTCAGACACAGAAAAAAAAAAAAAAAAACTATGACCTCCAAGAGAGAGAAGAGGGGCTGCAGTAAGAGCAGCAGTGTTGCAGCCAGAAGAAACTGCCCCCAGCACACAGAGGCAGGCAAGACATGTCCCAGTTTTTACTCCAATCCTCACCCTAGAAAGAAGAAGGACAATAACCAGGAAACAAACAAAAAAAAAACCACCACCAAAAAAAAAACCAAACTATGACTTCGTTGTGGCTGTGTAGTGTCAGCAGATAAACCTGGTGCTTGAAAACTTCAAGTAACTGAGATCAGCATTTTTCTTGGCTGAAGAGGAATGACCAAATAATTGTCATTGCAACAACCACTGGATAAAGCAAAAATGGCATTTACTGGCTCTCTCTGTGTTGTTTTTCACTTGAGCCATTCAAATAACCAAGAGCTGTCTGCACCCATTACACAAACCCTCCTCTGAACAGATAATGCCAGGGTGCAGTGGGAAATCCAGGGATCAGCATTTCTTTGCATCTGTGCTGCGTTGCAAATTTGCATATTCCATAAACAACCTCAATAAAACATTTCAACAAAGCAGAGCAAGAAACAAGGTGACCATGTGGTGACTGACAGACAAGTAATCAGCGCATGTTGCAGAGAACATTTTTGGCAACGATGAACCCTAAATTTGAAGTGCAAGAAGAGAGAAATGCCACATCATAGATTCAGCTTGCAGTGCTTGTACTCAGCAGCACCAGCTTTTGGATAGCTCAACTTGTACTGCCAGTAAGACATTTCCTACAGAAAACAGACACTTGCACAAAAAAAGTTGGCAAAAATCCCAATGCGCTTTTATTTTCACTTAAGTTTCCACCTCTATGCCATAAACACCTTCACTGTATAGCCCAGGAAATGTACGCATTGTCTTTGTTTAAAACACCATCAAAATGCATAACACACGCACATGCAGACATAGGAGGAGTCCTGTCAAACTATTTGGTTTTGTTTGAACAAGCCACAGAGATTCATTAGGCAATCCAACCCAGTGAAGTCGAGATGTGCAGCATTGCCAGTGTTCTGCAATGACTGATACAAGATCAACAAAACCAGAAAACCCACCTTTTGATGTCGTCACGTTGTCAGTCACCGGATATTTTAGTTCAGGATTCCACAATCTGAAACAAAGTAAAAGCTCTCAGTTAGTGGCAGCTATTAAAGGGAACAGGCTCTCATATTTTATTAAATAAAGACTCATGAATTGCAGCATGTGATTAACAAAATACCTGCCTTCTCTGCTTTTGGTAACGTGCAAAGTTACACCAAACTCGCCTTTCCAGTGACTAGAACCTCTCCTGCCATCATAGCTTACATCCCTTCATGTGCATCAGACCACGTCCCACCAAAGAGCTTGGGCCTTCAGAATGCCTATTCTCATATAAAGTGGATATCCACAGAAAAGCAGATTCCACTGAAACACAGCCTACACTGACAGTTTCTGTTAGGATCAGAGTTTCACAGAAATAAAAACCCCTTCTTATTTTACAGAAAGGAGATCTGCAAGCAGAAGACCTTTCATGTATCTAGTTTCACCAGGGATGATTCACCAAAAATTACAAACGATGGTAACAGCAACAACCAAAAGTCCAAGGAGGCAGCAAACAAAGAACACAGATAATACGACTTAATGTACCAAAAAGTTCCCTTGTTTCCAGGAATCCCACAGTTATATCACACAGTAAAAAATGATGCGCTTACAAGCTGCAGACCAGACTGATGGGACATATAAATTGAGTATCATGTAATTGAGTATCATGTACCATAGAAAAGCTGCAACAGGGAAGTGCTGCCGAGCAATCACAGAGGAGAATTCTCTCTGGTGCTACAGATGTTTATTTCATGACCTTGGGCACATCCTGAACTACTTTGTGCTCTAGTTACTACTATCTTAAGATGAGTTTAGTATCATTGCAACAGCATAAATGAGGATTGATTAATTACTGCTTTGCAAATCCTGGGAAAGGCTGGGCAGGGGAGAAGCACTTATAAAGTGCAAATTGTTGGTATTTACGAATTGCATTGAATTGCCCAAGAAGGAGGGAGAACAGACTGACTTCTCTTCCCAGCTTCAAGCCAACAGCCAGCAAACAGATCATTTTCCACTACTATCACCTTTAATCAGCATGCACCCTACCTGGAGAATTAACTTCTGCCAGAATGTGGATAACAAAAAAAAAAAAAAAAAAAAAAATCACAGCTGGACAAAGCTATATTAGATGTTCACTGCTTGACAGGGAAGGATGGAGAGAAGATAAATGCTAGCAGGAATAAAAGCACTTTGTACTTTTACTCAACTTTGCTATGTCTCACTGTACCTGTGATCACAGGGATTGTCACTGAAAGTAATGGGAATCTTGCTTCCGACTTTATCGAACTTAGAAATGAAGCATTTAAAGAAATTTAAAGCACTACAGAAAGGTAGTGAAGGGCAGATTCAGTGTCTTGCCAAAGTTAACACGAGGCGGTGGCTGAATCACAAGCAGAAAGCAAAGACACCATCCCTACATCCTGCTTTTAAGCATGGGGCAACTTCCTGAAAAGCAAAAAAAAGATTACGTCTGTATTGCACGCTGCTGTTATAACTGAGGATAATGATGGAGATGTAACCAGGAGAAAAATGGGAGAAAACTCAAGCTCAACTATTTCTTCTTTCCTCCCAGTACCAGAAAATGAAAAGTCAGTCCTTACAATATGCTGGCCAGGCGTGGTCCCTATTATCTTCAGTTAATTCCACATGTCTGAGAAGGAAATCAGCTCTAAGCCGGTTAGACTTGCTAAATGAGATTTGTCTAAGGCCCCACCCGCAGAGGCAGTGTCATGCACCAAAGATTTGGCATTCTTTAGGAAGATGCTACTTGTCCAGACACTCTTAATAATGGTCAGCAAAACACAACCATCTAACTCATAGACCATCTGACTCATAGATAACACTCCCTTCTTGAGCAAAACCCCATTCAGCACCTCCTAACCTCTGAGGAGCTCCCAGCCCATATCCAAAGCAAGAGATTAGCAGGGATGGTACCAGCAGGATTCCTTTTATAAAGCTTCTGGTGAGCGTATGATGGACAAGCACACAACCCTGGCACCTCCAGCAAGGAGAACTCCCAGCATCTTTAAGGCCTGGTCCCCAATGTTTACTCATTGAGAGACTCTAGACTCATCCTAATATCTTGGGTCATGAAAAAAGGGAAACAGACTTGTTGCTAGCAAGATAATATGGTTGTGAAACACCAATCAGACACCTATTTACTTTTCTGCTTTAGTTACACTCCGTTAACCTTGTTTTAGGAACCTCAAGATTTTCAGAATCACAGCCCTGACTCATGCAGCCTGTGGTGAACACCCAGGACACATTTAGGAAAAGACTACTAATAAATAAAGTACCATGGCAATTGCTTGACTTAGAGAAAACACAATTAGCACTGCTACATGTTGGCATTTTGTCTTTTGAATGCTTGTTGGCTAATAAAATCAGGAGTTGTTTTTAAAGAACATGCCTTTATTGAATAATTTATCTACCCCTTTCCTATAACTACAGTGGCATTTGCTAATGCTGTCAGCTTCTATGTGAAGTTGGTGTTCCTGCAAGGAGTCACACTGACGGATCTGGTTAGCAAAGTCTTTCACTAACAGCTTTCCAGTAATGTGCAATAGCAAAATAAAGTTGTCCAGTATTTGCCAGCCCCGAGAGAGGAACATGTGCTATGAAGACAGCTGTGCCTATCCAAAATATCCATTGGCACAGGTGGACACATCAAGATCTTTTAACACCCTGGGTACATTTCATTTCAGAAGATGGAGTTGGTTTGGCTAAAAGGGAGAAACTGTTTAAAAATCTGAAGGCAGGAGATGGATTGGGTAATGGTGATCATGAAATGACAACACCAACTATTCCAACAGACAGAAGGAACAAGCGCAGCAGATTAAGGGCAGTGAATCTCAAAAAAGATTTCAAGCAACTCTGCACAGGTCAGCAGGGCTCCATGGGAGGCCAAAAGAGTGCAGGAAAGCTACAAGTGCTGGAGATGGAATACAGATACAAAGGTAAACTATTCTGAGGCAAAAGAAAGCTAGGACATCAAGTACAGTGGTGACCAAAACAGAGAGATATGTTTAAAGAATATTAAGAAGAGACTCATGCAGGTAAGTCAGCTGAAAGATGAAATTAAACTACAATTTTTTTATTATGTAAAAAACAAACAAACCCACCCAAAACAAACCAATCACACAGTAATGGATGAAACCACTGACACTGCAAGCTAATGGGAGATGAGGGAAGTCCTAAAGCGCTGCCTGAAGGCATGCACAGGACCCCCATAAAAAGGAAAGAGGATGACAACCACATGGAACTAGAGACCTGTCAGTCTAACTCAGATTCCTGAAACAAATCGTTAATCAATTATAAATACCCAAAAGATGGTTAGATGATCAAAATCAGCAAATCTGCTTCTGTAAAGAACCAACCAAGATAAACTGGTCTAATCTAGTTTTCTGTTACAGTATAGCATATTTACTGGAAAAAGGGCAGCACAGACATGCTATACTCTTCAGGGGTTTGAATGAGTTCTCAGAGGTGTCAGTCTGAGGCTCACTTCTTTGCAGTATTTTGTGTGACTAGCCCGAAAAAAGCACTGAGCTGAGAGAGTTTGCAAGTATTTCATTAGGTCCAAAATAGTCCAGAATCAACACCATGAAACTCAATGATGTAAAGTGCTGCTGTAGTGCTGCTGCAGAGGCAGCAAAAAGAAATATTTCAGTACACAGCTTCATCCACCAAAATCTTAGCTGAAGCCCAACAGGCTGAGCCCAGGTACGTGACTTTGCACAGGAGGAGCTGGGGTACAAATGCACATTGCTCTCTGCTGTACTGTGTGGAGGTAAGTCACACCCCACAGAAAAGCAAAGTGAACAACTGCATATTCAGCTTCCACAGTCAGATTTTCCAGAGCTCTTCTGTCAGAGCCATCAACATAGTACTGTTAACTGTTGCCTGCAACACAGACATGCCTTAACACAGGAGATAATCCTCCAAAGTATAAAGCTAGCAGTTGTTGAACATGTCTGAAAGACTTGCAAAGGAGATTTAGGCTAATCTAAATCTAATTAGGAACCTACTGAGGCTGTACACCACCTTCACTGGACAGTCAAAAAGAACCAGGTAAACAGGACGGGAATACCTTGGGGAATTTGCCTCCACAACCAAGGTCTGCATCATACCTCTTGCAATTCCTTCCTTCCTTGGGTTACCTCTCTTCGATCTGCCTACTGTAGAGAATGGACAGTCCAAGATTTTTGGTTGTTTGCCTGCCTGCATGTGATGATGCTGAGCAGCAGGAGCTGTGGATGTACTCTGAAGGCCTTGTACCTGAAAATACACTAGGCTAATTCACATTTTGGACTGAGGTTCACTTTTGAAGCCTACTGTTGCAGCCCGCTCAGAGCAGTCTGTGTGAAGGGAGAACAAATGCATCTTCTGTTTCTTTAAAAAGCCAGAAATTTCAAAGCCCACTTTATCTCTAATTGGAGTAAGACTGTTACTCATCTGCTGTGGTACTTTTGATAGCCTCTCTTACCAACGTCTCGTGAAATGAAAAGTTTAATGAGTCCTAAAAACCCCAGAATATTTTAGATTGTTTATACATGAAAAATGATCTATGGCTCAGAGCTGAAGAGGGAGTAATGTAACAGATCTGTGGGGCATCTTCCCTGCTGTGCAAAAAAGGAGCAGATACACATTCAATATCGTTAATGGAAGCTGAGAGCCTAGTTTCCCAGGAGCTATATGGAGCATATACCCTTTCAACTTTAATCTCCCAGTTTCAGGGACAGGAATTCACACCAGAGGTACATTGTGCGCTGTCGGTACTTCAGCAGCGACAGATCCTCAAAGCTTCCATTTGGTTCTTTGACTGATCCTGTTATCCTTTTGCCATTTTTTAATGCTTAAACACATTTTCAAAGGTGCAACTTGACACACTGCAAGGGTACCAACAGTGCAAGAAAATATGTAACAAAAAAAAAAAATTACTTTAAAAAGCAATCAGTGTTGCTCTAACACTGCTCCTATTCAAGTAAATTCTTTATCCTTTCGTAACAAGGCACTTCTGTTAGTATCAACCTGCAAATTCTTAATTGCTTCCTATTCTCATTCATAGGCAATGTCTTTCTCATAGCAATTCTGGTTTCCAGGGAGTTTATTCTGGATCTATACAATTGCAAGTGAAATTAAACCACATCCTTTTATTACCTGCTTAGCCGATTTTCAATTTACGCTGTAAGAGAGAACATGGTTGGAAGCTTTCTGTGAGGAAAGAATAGCCTGAAACTTTTTTCTTCTTCCATGAGATTTCATACTCAAAATTCTGACTCCTAGTTAGGACAGATCAGCACAGCTCTACCAAAATGCCAGGGAATGGCACTGATTCATAGCAGTTAAGGATCAGTGCTGGACACATGTCTCGGGGAACCACAACGTGAGTTCTTCCTTCTTCTGTAGTGATGAAAAGATGCTTGGAAAGTATCTTTGCTTTCTTCTCCTGCCAGAGAATCTACATGTTCCCATTCTCTCCCTAAAACAAATCCTTGAGTGTTTCTCCTGTTACTCTCACAACATCTGGTCCTGAGCCCACAGAGTCAATCAGAGCTTCACCACTGACCACCACTTGCCAACCACATTACCACACTAAGCCCTGCCAATCACAACTTTTTAAGAGGAAGCATTAAATGAACAGTCTCCCTCTGTCTTACAGGCTCCTGTTATTTTAATGACCAAACTCCTCCCAATCTACAATCTTTACCTTCCCAGTTCTTCTACAATATAGCAAAGGATGTTATCCCAGTACACAAGGGTAACTGAGGCACACAGAGATTAAGTTATTTACTGCAAGTTCCCAAGAAAATCTTTGAAAACACACACAGACCTCAATTCAGATGTCACCTCCGCTGGGTGCCTGCACCAAACAAGTCTGTCACATGGCCTCAGCTTATGCTGAGGGCACCCATTAAACAGGCTCACAGCAGCTACACAATTTTGGAAAGTCCATAAGCAGCCCTAGTCAAGGGTTAATAGTTGAGAAAAACCTTCTTAACAACTACCATAGGCAGTCTCCTTTCAACAACGAGCAAATCAAAGAAGAATATAATGCAAAGCTTCAATAATACAGAGAAGAAAAAAAAAAAAAACAGCAGCCAAATGACACTCATTTCTAAAAATCAAGTTCAATTTAAGGTACTCGGAAATCAATAAGAGGTCTTCTGGAGTTTCTAAGTGTCACACGCATGAAGGATTACTTTGGGGAAGCATATTTCTTAATTAGATAATGGATCAATTCAATCTGTGGTAACCTTAAAGATATGAAACATCCAAACAGGCTGATTTGGTAAATATGAATCTTGAATAATCTAAAAAGACTCTGCCGTCCTAGATAAGAAAAAAGAAGTTAAGAAGTTAGTTAAAGAATAAACTTTTCTGAGCAGTTTGAACTCCAGCTTCCTGATGCACACATTTTAATTATGAGATCACCATGTCTTTCCACAGGACCTGCTCTTCACTCTTAAAGCAATTAAAGCTACTCCAGGGATGAACCAAGGGAGGTGTCTGTAGGACAGCTCTCTCTGACACCACAACTCAAGGGCATGTAATAAAACGAGAACTGGGGATGGGGAAAGGAGTGTGCAGGTGTGAGGAGGATGGCCTCAAAGTCATTGCAGGATGCCCTAGACAGCTGTTTCTTTCCCAGCCTCTGCCCAGGGCCTGGTGTCCTACCTGCATCTCTGTGCCCAAACTGCTCAGACAGGGTCAGAGCAGAGTGCTGATGACTCCACAGGGAACCTGAGCAGCTTCCACTGGACACCTACAAGAAGGGTTACTTGGACTTTAAAAGTTTGTTCCACCTCTACAGTGCAAGCACACCTCCATTTCACTGCAGGGTTCTGAAATATAAATTCCTAAACATGTGACACAGTAAGAGAACGTAAGAATGACTGATACAGAAAAGAACCCAGTCATACACAGTTTGCAGAAAACAAGAAGAATGAAGACATGCACTGAAATTACAGGAGAAAACCAAAAACACTGAGTGGCTGTTCCCAAATCAAGCAACATCCACACCATGCACTTAAGGCAGGAGTTCTGTGGAAACAAGTAATAATGTGATCCCATAATTAAAGACTGCTTTATAATACGTATGCAGAAGGCTGCCACAAAGACTGCACAAACACCCTTTATTCCAGCATTTCCTGAAATGAGCCATTTGACTCGGCAATGTTAAAAGGTTCCTTCAACAGCTTTTTTGGTCCGTGATACATCATCTAGATGTAACTGAGGTCAAGTGCATTAAGAATCTGAGTAACATTTTGTGCAGCAACATGACAAAAGAGGCACTGTCTGACCTACAAGCGCTGACTAGCACTCAATCTATTTCTACGGCCATACTAGAAACATATGTGGAAGCATACAGAACTTGGAATTTATTAAAAAAAAACCCGTCTTTAAGTTTTTTTTAATTCTGAATAAAATATATAAATACTAAGTCTTTGGCAGCCTCTTAGTCCCTCTATGAATCACAGTGGCATCACAGAAACAGCACATTAACAACACTATCCAGTCTAAAGGTTAATCGGGGAAGACAAGGACACATAGCAGGGCTTTCTGGGTGCCTCACCCAGAGACCTTAGTAACAAGTAACAATGGCAAACTGATTCAAATCTGGCTTACAAACCCCATTTTTTACAGATTTATTACCTTTTAATTAGTAGGCACAAGCATCATTCTAGTTTTAAACAATCCTTCCTTGAGAAGTGACATGATTGCTATTGTATTTGCATTTCAGCCAAGGAAGGATGTACTTTTTCCTTTATTAAAAGGGCTGACGCTCAGTAACATAATTAATGAGCAGCTTTGAATGTGATCTTCCTTTAAAACCCTCTATTCAGGATCAGAACACTGTTTGTAATTATAGGTGCTGAGCAAAGAGCTTGTCTTGGTACATTTCAAAATGCTACATATATAATTCATCTCCAGCTTTTTTTCAAGGTAGAGATTTTCAAAGGCTGCAGGGGCTTTCAGAATGGAGGGGTCTGATTTAATAGGGGCTGGTCACTCAAAGCAGATGCTCAGAAAACTGCTCCAAAAGCCCTAAGCCAACCACTGGGGCAACTGTTCTTATGAGCAAAAAAGGAAACTGGGCTCTGACACAGCAAGCTGCGATTCTTGAAAGTAATCCTTAATCATACAAGCAGCCCTACTAACTTCAGTGGGTCCTACCACATAACCGTTTGTAAAACCAAGACATACCAAGTACAGGGCTCAAGGGATCCCACGCAACATTTCCACTGACACTTTTTGGTTCTGGAATAGTCTCTTTACATACTTTTTCAAAAGATACAAGGAAAGCACTTGGGAGCAAGCAAGAACAGCCACAGCCTTAACTAAATTACACCACACTTGTCAAAACTCTAGACCATGTGTTGATCTGAGATAGAGAAGGTATCTGACAGGGCATACAGTGTTAACCTAACCAAACAGGCAGAGGCCGCTTGATTGTATTCAGGACCTACATCAAAGAGAGCAGAGGGTTTATGAAAGCTGTATATGTTCTGGTCCTCAATATTTGGGTGTGCAGATATGCATGTATGTATATGTGTCTGTATGTATATAGACACACATAGAATAATTATACAAACTTTTTTTTTTTAAAGGAAAGACAGGAAAGGAAAGCACCTGGAAAAGGAAAGGCAGCCAGGACATGAACATCTGAAGAGCAAATATATTGAAAATTAAACATCCTATGCAATTACAGTAGATTCTACAAGTATTTTCTGAGCATTGGCTCTTACAAGCACAAGACTGCCACTGAATCAGAATGACTGCTTCCATTCTGTGAGGCAAAACCAAGAGCACACCTGATTTGAGCCTTCATGCCATGGCAATTTATACCTGCAAAGCATGTAGCCACATGGTCCCACTTTTAAAGAGGTTTATTTATTTTTTTTTTTAATCCTGTATCACCATAACTCTGACAGTAAGTCCTTCTACAGTGGTTGAAGTGCACACCATCTCAGGATAATGCCTTGTGCTGGCTGCCAAAGACTCAATCAAGCTCATCAGCAGTGTGCTGTGGCATACCGATTTTGACACTTCAAGGAATCACAAAATATTCAGTTCAACTCCTTAATCCTTTAATGCAGCTTCCCATCGATCACAGAGCTCGCTGTAATTGCAGGTTTCAAAAAGCACCAATAAGATTATTAACACAGCAATGCAGAGGACAGCACAACAAGAAAAGGACTTCAGATGCCAAATCATTTCTATGCAAAGTCTGTACTGCAATCTCCTCATATGCATCAATGTCAAACCATAGGCAGAATTACCTGTATGTGGTCCACAGAGGTATAGTAAGCCAACAAGCTGCCAGAGCACACTGCAAGCATAAATCATTTCCTAGGTGTAGTATCAGTCCCTACGTTTAGGTACAGGCACCTCATATTACAAAGGTTGAGTCCAGAAACTCCACTGCTGACCATTTAGTCACTGGACATTTGAGCCAGGGACCCAGTTCTGCCACTCACCTCTGGTGAACCTCTGTCTCCAACATCCCACTCTGACCCTGCTGAACAGACCCTGTAAACATACGGGAATTGCAGGAAACCTGACTTACGACTTTGCAGTCTCACTGCACCCTTCCATACTTGCAGCTAGTTTTTCTCTGCTATGTACAGTGACCATACAATTCTTCAGAAAAGAATTTGCTGTCTCTTACTGGTAAGTCCCATTATCCAATTTTCAGTTTGTCTGCACTATACTGGCTTTATATTTTAGGCTTTCTCTCCCATTCACCCCTCCCAATTTACTGTGCAGCATTTTGCAATCTCTCAACAATGCAGACAAATCGCTGCCTACTGTCATCCTTCCATCACTCTTTGGGTAGCGGGACACCTTTGTCCAAGACAAATTGAGGCAGATACTCTCTAGGACAGTCAGGCAAGAATCTTTGTGTAATAAATTTATGAGTGCCAGTTTATTTGAAAACTATATAGAGCAAATAAGCGTATATTCTTCTGTCCAGGTCTCAGGATTTTTCCCCATCTCCTCCCCTCATGTGTTAAGAGTGGGATCTTACCCACACACACTGACCCCAGGAGTAGTGTAGGATATATGGCTCCAGCATAAAATCATGGAACACACCAGGAGGCATGTGTGCTGTCAGGTATCCCTGATATGGGCATTTACTCCACCACGTAATGTCAGTGTTTAAAATCAGCTGTCTTTGGCTAGGATACCCAGTGCTCAAGCACCTGTCATCATCCACCTGGACAAACTACACTGGTTCCAGAATTTCTCCCTCAGCTTTCAATCCTCAGCAGGTTGCTCTGCAAATACAACACTTTTCCCTCTGATTTCCCACTGTCTCCTTGCAACCCTTAAGTACTTTTCCCCTACACCACTTAACCGTAGCAATGTGCTGGTGTAAGGCCAGGTACTGTCACCCTTGTCAGCACTTTTTTTCTACTGTTTCCAGAAGTCCCAAGGAACATGTAAGCCAAGTGCTGCAACAGCAGAGGAGTACCATCATCACCACTGAACAGATAAGGTACGATATCTCCTGGGTTTTTTTTCCTCGCAATCCCCATGATTTCTCTTCTCTGCTTAGCACTGACATCTCAACTGTTCCACCTTACAAAGCTCAAGATACAAACACTCATAGTTCAATACAAAGATGACTTTCCCTATCAGCTGAATGCAACAAAGTCCTGCCATCCATGACCCTCAGGCAGTCATGGGATGTGTGCACTTGAGAGGCAAAATCTCTGTGCTAAAGCCCTACAGATAACACTGCGTAGCCATAATTACCTCACATAGGACTCTTCTGCGCTCGACCATGGAAGAAAGAGCACTCAATAGAGCAAACTACCAAGCAACAATCAGCAAACAGCACTCAAGTCAAATGCAATCATGGTTACATACATGGGTACATTGGGTTCGTGATGTCTTTAAGACTAGAGCCTATTTTGCATTGCCCCCAGCTCAAAGGCAAATATGCCAGCAGTAATGGTAACTGAACCAAAGAACTGGATAATTCTGCCCTAAGGAGAGAACATTTGCTAAAGGCTGAATCAAAAGCCAGAACATCTCTGGTAAGAGAAAGCTTCAGCACTTCCTGTTACTTGCAAATCACTTGAGCACTGTGAATCGATCTTGTTAAACACAGATGACACACCTGGTCTAGGCACAGCAGAGGAAGCCTTTGTGATAGTATGGCAGGCCTCACTGCTGCAGTAGAACAAAGGGGTACTGCAGGCAAGCACAACCACCAACCACACATTCAGCACAGAAGACTTGGTTGTGTGATCACAGCCTGTGTATTTTCTTTCATTCACATCTACTCAGCAAGTATCAGCCTTAAGACAAGGCATAGAACCAAAGCACAACTTCCCAGCTGGGACCATAAATCAAAAATTAAACAAGGTAAACAAGACAAGCAAAGAGAATACACCTCACCATCCCCCCATCAGTGAACACTGTTTTCACTTTTCCTTTTCCTTTTCTTGAAGAATAAGTGATGGGTAAATAAAAAAGAATCAATGGTTGCTGGGGGTTTTATTCATTTCCACATGTTTTATCTTTACAGGAAAATCATTCTCATCATCATACCCAGTGTAAACTCCAATGATATGAACTGACCGCTTTGCTTTTACCATTCCTACCTGGCCAGGACAGCAGTTCTGGTTTCTATCCAACACTTAAAATATTCACCTATGTATTCTATCCCTGTCAATCTCTGAATCATCTTAATTATTTAGTAATCTGCTACAAGGATTTCTTTAGAAAAGATCTGTTCAACATGGCACATATGGAATCCTCCTCAGTGAAGGATTTATTTTCTTGTCAGATTAGAAAATAAATTGATAAAATTACTCTTGCTTTCCAAGATAATGGATGTGTTACACCAATTCTTTAGACTTCTTAGCTTTAGGGTAGAAATTTTCAAAAACATGGTAGCACCTGGACAGACCAAAGAATGCAAATTCCTAACCACCTTTCAAAAAAAAAAAAAAAGCACACCTTCAAATATTCAGTCCCTTTTGAAAAGGGTAACAGGACCCACAGTACTAGTTATACCCAAAATAAGATCTAGAACTGGGGATTATAAACCATATTCTTTGACCACACTTAATTCATCAAGCAAAATCTAAGATTTCTGCAGCTAAGAAGGAAAAAGCTAAATCATGCTGCACAGAGAGGATCTTTTCCTTGCGTGTATTAGTTTGGATACTTTGCAACTGATCCTCTGAGGAGGTAATACATATATACAGACACACCTCAAAATACAGTGCTCGCTGTTTCTCTGCAGAGCCACAAGCTGGATATCCTCCCCACTCCTCCCTTCCCAGATGCCTGGAAAATCCTTGTGGATTTACAAGAGCAGAGACCACAGCTGTCCCACTAAACATCCAAAAGCTGCTGCTGTGTGACTACCAAATACATCTTTACTCGGGCCAGGGAAAACTCTCCTGAATCCCAGTGTGGGAGCCTGCCCTACCCAGAGATTTTCCACTTCCATCGTGCTGCGGGTAAGCACAGAGCCAGTGGGGCACAACGCCGCGGGCAGTGGGAGCAGGCCTGGCCCGTGGCTGCACCAGCACCCAGCCAGCACAGAAGGGCATCCTGCGCAAAGGCAGCTGCTGGGACGCGGGAAGGCAACTGCCTCTTGCAGCAACAGCCTCCGAAGGGAAAATAAAAGTGAAAAGGTGGTTGTGGCCTGGCTAATCCTGTAATCAAATAAACTCTTAATGGCTCTCTAGTGGTGTGTAATTCTGGTGGAAGAATTATGCCGCTTTTGTGAAAAATTATAAATTAAATCTGCTTTTCTTCTGGGGTTTTGTGGATAATTTCACTCTTTTCTTTACCTCGCAAGCAAAAGATTTCAATATTTTTTTTAAATACTTTTACAAAAGTTTAAAGTTCTTCAAAATGGCAATCTTCCAATTAAAAAAAATATTATTGACTGAGTGGTACTGGTAAAATTTAATCATTACCACAACAAAAAACGTCATTGGATTTCTTCCTCTCATTGCAAATACCTCACCATGAGCTTCCAGAGCCTTGCCCATCTACTAAAGTAGACGCTCCATAACAAGCAGCTAAACTTTCAAATTCCCTCATATTGCAGGAGAGCGTACACACATGAATTATGCTTTATAACAGGAAGAGAAGCCGCCTATAAATTTTATGTGCAATTTCCAAAAGACAGATTCTATTCAACATTAAACATTTAGACAACAGCTAAGGAAGAATAACCAGAGTAACTAGAATAGTCAAACTGCGTGCTACAAGGGGAAATAAACATGACGATCTGTTTGACAATAATATAACCTCCAATGTTGTTTTCCAGCACTATACAGGAAAAAAGGGATAATTCTATTTATTATTATATTAAAAACAACATCTGTGCTTACAAGTGTCCTTGGGAAAAGGTGCACAACGTATTCCTTTTTCTGCAAAGGCCATGGGGAAAAAGAAAACCAAGTACCTCTACTTTCTGCATCACTGTCATGTTGTAACCAAGGCGGCTAATTAATGGGGCTGCCTCAGCAGCTGTCATGAAACTATTACTTTTTTTTTGTTCTTCAGAATAGGCTTACTGCATTTTTACCCATTTAAAACTTTCAAGCAAATACAAGAGGATGAATTTTTTGATAAGTCTAGTTTTATCCAGATAGAAAAAAGCAACCATGGGAACACATTCTTTTTCAATTATGTCTTGTCTGCAGATTACAACAGGTAAAATCTTGGAAAAACTTATTACTCAAGTAAAACCAGCAAAAAGCTTTCCATTTTGACTCAAGTCTCCTTAATTTTCAGGGCTGCCTGTTTTTCTTTGACCAGCAATAAAAGACAGATTTTCTGAATTTCAAACCATTTGCAAACAATGTGCAAGTAGTTCAGTTGAAAGAAAAATCTGCAAAATTAAAAAATTTTGCTGGTGAAAGTTTACCATCCTTTTCAACTCGCCAGAAATGTTTGGTTATATTATTCAAGCCATCCTTATCATGATACATAAAATCAATTTCAGCAACAATGCCATGCTGTATCTTTTAATTAAGGTATTTATTAGTAATGATAAGATCCTGTTGCCACAGAAAGAGGAATTTACATTACTAGATAAATTTTAAAATACTATTTTTGAAACTTGTCCATCAGACACAAATGTTTCAGATTCTTTTCTAAATTAGCTCCTATAATAACATGACAAACTGAAAACATTCCCAACCATTTCAGTGTTGCATACATCAGATGTAGCAAAGAATGCTATCCACATGCTCTCCTTTAGCCTGCTTTTTGCATACAAAAGTCAAACATGTATAGAGTTTTCAAGATCTTTGTTTTCTGTTTTATATACTATTCCTTAGATCTCGGGTTTCCCCAATGGAAATCCCTCAATTTATTTATCAAACATATCAGAGTTTTAAAAGATGATTCTATGTTCAAACCATTAAAGGAGTTTCCTGTGCAAATAGCAACCTTCTGGGGAAAATATATTTTATTCACTCCTTCTGTTCTTCTCACTTCGTTGTCGATGCTACTTAATTCACCACAAACAGATGCTTGACAAGTGTCTTGCCCTCTACCCCAAATAAATGTTTTGAAACTAGAAAAGATATCCGTACGTTTGTGGGATTTTTTTCCCTATGAGAATTTGCTGTAGCAAACCTCACCAGCTTAAACAAAAAGATCTCCATGCAGTACAATGGTAAGGTGGCAGAGATGATCATAACACCTCTTCAACCTTCTTTGTTATGGCATCTCTATCAGGACGTCAACAGATGAGGATAAAGCAGGGCACTCCACCCAGACAACACAGCAGGAAAAACTGGATATTCCTCAGAGCAATCACTGCAGAGCTGGGAACCTGACCACAGCTTTCCTTTCCATTCTCAAATGAGAATCAATATAAGAAAAGATAAGACATCTCTTAGAAGTGCATGTATTTACCTTATATTTTATACATCTTTGTGCTACATTTTTTATGTCCTGTGCTTTTCTAAAACACACAGCGTTTTTGCCTCTGTCACATACTACAGTCTCAGTGCTTGCGACAGCTGGGATATTCTATTTAGCAGTCATTTCTGGATCCTTCCATCATTTTCCTGTCAGCACAGCCACCCTTAGCCACTCAGGCAGGCACAGTATATTACAGCATCTAATTTCCATTTATCCTTGAATGATCAAAAAGATATTTCAGAAGTACACAATAAAAATATTTAAAAGGAACAGACATTTGAAAAGATAAAATAAACAGAGGTACCTGCACAATGCCACACCACCATTCCACCTCGTCTCCTGGGCACGGGAAGTGCGTCGTGTATGGCACATCACCTGTTTTCAGCCACTGCTTACACCTTCAAATGGTCTTTCTATTCTTTATGACATTTGATTTCACTTTAGGTTTTATTTGAGAAAAACCTTCAAAGTGGGCCAGTACAAACTGTTTCAACTCTCAGTTCCCAAAACTGACACTGACATCAGTGTTTGCCCAGCCTTCTCCCTGTACCTGCAGCATACACCTCCAAAACTAAAAGAAAAAAAAATGCAAAGCCGTGCTACTGCAGCATAATCTATGTTGATACCTACATGATCTAAAAGGCAGGGTCTGAAATGCAACCAAAGTAACTCACTGGCTTTCAGAGTCCTTACCACAACTGTACCCAGCTGCCTCGCTGCCCCCAGGTCACTCTCACAGCAGAACAGACCAGAGTCCTGCGTGACAAAATCCTAAGGTGGCTGCTCTGACCACACAGCCCAGAACCACATTTGGCACTGCATCCCAGAAGCTGTACAGCTACAATAGTGCAGCATTTGTTCACAGGCTAATTGCCTTCACATCTCCATTAATACCCACACCTCTGGGTCTTGGACTACATCAGGGATCTCCGCATCATACAGCATGCCACTTCACTAGCCAGGCATGGTCACCCAAAGGGAGTTTATATACAAAACAAGGACTAAACCTGGCTTTCCAGAGTCCAGGTGCAATTCAGCATCATATTTCTTAGAGCAGAACTCCAAGTCTTGGCTTTTATTCTTTCACAGAACTTCAGTGTAACAGAAATACAGTTCTCTGTTAAAGCACACAGACTGTGAAGTAGCACTTGTCCTTGTTCAACTTAATTCACAAAATCCCAAATCCAGTTTTACAACTGATTTTAAATGCATCTGTCATCCAGTGGGCCATATCTGCTGCACATTGCTAAGACCTGCTTCTGCTTTACAGGAAGGGAGTCTGTTACTGCTGCCACCAGCTTTGCAACTGGGTTGGTTTTCAGCTAGAAGGGGGTCTTGGCCAACACACAACCACATGGCATGTGCATAAGTAAAACTAGTTGTGCCTGTGCAAAGCAAAGCCCAGCAATAACCCAGTCACGCACAGAACTTTTCACTAGTCCTCCTCGCAAACGTGACTCCTCATTTAGCTCTTGCTGTCATGAAAACAACCATAAGGGGATTAAAGCACAGATGTCTCTCTGCCTTCATCTCCCCACCCTTAAAATCTATCAGGTTGGCCTGATTTAAACCAGGAAAAAAAAAAATCCTTGTTTGTCAGCATATACTACCCCTGGTGATGTCAAGAGCTTCAGACAAGTCTGTGATTCAAAGATCATGGAGAAGAACTAGATGCAATATTTGAAAGGGAAAACTCCTCTCCCTTTCAAATGCAGATAAAATACAAACTGATTTAAACTAATATAAACTTAATTAGACCCTGTAATAGTGAGGTTGAGCGTCCTTTTTGTGTGTCCAGGGCTGTCTGGCATATTTAGGCTAATAAGCATCATTTATTACTCTTTGACCTCTCTTTTCAAGAGTGCCCAGCCATGTGCTATGCTTCTCGGCCTGTGGGAATGACAGGACATGGGGCTATTCAACAGGATGGGACCAAAGAACCAACACTGTGGGAAGGGGGGAGTGGAATAGGGAGAGAGTATGGAGAGAAAAAAAAGAAAAAAAAAAGAAAACAAAAAAAACCCCAAGAAACAGAACAATCCAAAAAGGAAAAGGTAAAAAATTTTGATGCAGAAGGGAAACAACTCCTGTAGGTCTTCTGATAAGAAATTCCTTTTGGTAGAAAGATGTGCCACAAGGATTAACTTGAAAGAACGCTCGGGTATGGTACAGTGTGGTGAGCAGCTGGTAAAACATCACGCCTCATTACCCACCAACACTAACGTGAACACCTCACACCTGGTCCTCAGTCATTCTGGAGCAGTGTTGACAGTTCTGCTATTAACACAGGAGCTGTTGCAACCCAATTCTTAAGAAGTACCATTAGCCAAAGACAGAAATTTTCAGCCCCTCTGAAAGCAAGACAGGTAAGGGATGGCCCTAACCAGCTCAGGGGAGAAACTACCTTCTGCAGCCCTTCAAAGGCAGCTATCCCCCTTCGAGGGAAGACGTACATGTCCAGGTTTGGGACAACAGAAAGCAAACATTTCACTGATGTGTGGGGATAACAGGGCATGGTAGCCAGCAGGGCTGGCTTCTACACAATACATCCCCCACCCCCTTCATCCCCCCTGAATAACTCTGGGTGAATCAGTGCCCAGCACCTCTCCATCCTTGTCCTACTTCAATGTAAATTGTCCAGACAACAATTTACATCTTACCCCAAGTCTTTATGTTGTCTAGCCTAGGCAGCCTCCCTTGCAGCATGTAGATGCTGCTACAGCACAAATAGTTTTATAGCAAGGACACTTAGTATCCAGCATCAATGTAAGCTATGTGAAAACTTAAGTCCCAATTTCAAGAGTCACTTAAACATTTCTCAGTCTTGCTGCAACTCAGCAGGCTCCACTTGACACCTCTCTGCAGGCACTAACATTTCCACAAAGCTACTCCACTTCTATAGCAGCCGAATGAAAAAGGGAAAGCTCTGTTTTAGGAGTTGAACAACATCTCCAAGCCCAGTAAGAAAAATAATAAGTAAATATGTACCGTGGAACATATCGGAACATACTCAAAATACTGATAAAGTTTGGGTTTTGCTGCCCTCAGTGACCTTCTGTCCTAAATTAGCTACTGAAATCCAAACTGATTTTCTTCTCTGTTCTTTTGGCTTTCAAACAGTTCTGACAGTCCCATTAGCATTGCCTTGTTTATCTCCTCCTCATGGCTTCTCATCTGGACAAATATTTATTTTTGCTTCTTCTTAACTGTGTATGCAGTTTTCATTACCACCAGAAGGATTACAATAATTTCTGTACTCATTTGATGGACATGCTGCTTTGTTTTCCACTCTATTTAGGAAGGGAAAAAAAAGTATTGATTAACGATCATCAACTATTCTTCAGCTTCTCTCCCAGGAACTGTATTACTGTGTCATGTACAATAACATTTATGCCCTTAAACCCAATTAAGAACTGGCTTCATGGATTATAGCTCCAAGAAGGTCAGAATATCAGGGGTTCAAAGGAAATTAGTTATCTTCTTGGAAAATAAATCTTCTCACAAACTTAGGATGCACATCTGGCACAGTCCTGTCAGTCTTAAGTCAAGAACATCAAAATCTACAAATATGTTTATCAGCAGAAGACTATCTGTGCAGACACACAGTTTGTATTTATGGTATCAGTAATCCTCTAAAGGACTCCAAGTCCAGGCAACCAGTAGTTCTATAAGGCATCCTTGCAAGAAATCCCCTAATATTTTCAGACTATTACCCAGTACGGGGGAAGAAACCTATCATTCAGTCAGTCTTAAATACTGATTTTTAAACAGGTAAGAAGCACTTCTGGCTTTGTAGTGGCAGCAATGATATACTTGGTGTTTCAGCCTTTTAAAACATATTTAAGTGTGCAAACACGAAATCCCAAAACCGATGAGTGGAACTCATTGATCATTATTTCCTGCAGGAACCTGACCCATAGTAAAAAGGCAGTGAAACAAGACAATTATATCTTCACTGAAATCAGTAATTAATAGCAGGAAAGAAGTAGCAAACCAGGAACCACAATACAGTAAATGAAGAATTATTTGATGCAAATGCAATTCATTCAGTATCATGACACTTAAATGTTACATTTCATTTACTATTCACAGAAGACCACTTTTACTGCCTGCAGTACACTGTTATTTTTTAATCATAATTTAATTAGTATCAGTGGAAATAAACTTACCATCCTGTTAAGAAAAGGTCAGTGGTGTGCAACAACTTACCAAGTATGAAAATAAATGCTACCGGTCCTTTTCTTTTTTTTTTTTTTAAATACTAAATGTGTCATGGAGCCGCAGATGAAATCAGGACCTCACTTGAGTCATGTGCTGCATCATAAATACTACAAGGACTTCTGTTCTAAAGAGTTTCTCATTTAAAGACACCAAAGACACCCCCACTCTCCCAAGGAGACCAGCACAGCTCCCAGCAGCACCTGCCTAAGCGGGGAAGACAGGGAGATGTGAAGGCAGAGGTCCTGGTACCCAAACACCTCTCAAACCTCCCAGCTCCTCCTCCCACACAAGCACACTTCCACACCACAGCTGCTGCCTGGGGCAATATCCAAACACTACACGTTTAGGAAACACCAACATACGTATTTTTAATCCTGACCCAAGCAATGTTAGCAGGGTAAGAAAGAGACCACACGGGAGAACTAATTAAAGATCTCTACCCAGACACGGTTGTTTTGTTCATTTTCTTGTTGCTGGCTTGGCTGGTTTCAGTTTGTTTCTTCAACATTTCTTTGCCTTTGTGTGTGATCCATCTATTCAAATACAACTGCAAAGGATGTATCCATCTTTTTTGTGTAGTGATAATATTGGGATGGCAGAAACAAACAGATGTTTTACTCCCAAAGAATGTACTAATACTGAGAAAAGTAAAAGTGGTTCTGGCTGAATTCCAGCAGTTTAAGCAAACGGACCCTTAGTAGTTAAACAACACACTGCCTATAGGCAATGTTGCCTGTGGGAAGCCCTTTAAAACAAAGTTTAGATCTCCTACTCCATCTCCCTTTCTCATTCACCAAGACAGATGAAAAACAAATGTTTCTAGAGAATTATCATTGTGATACTTCCCCAAGACAGAGAAGCAATGTGATTTGTTCAGGAAATATGCTATGGTAGATTTTCACACCCCATTTTGCCATGCATGTGAAGCTTTCAGCTCAGGCTGCATGGGGTCTGCTGCGGTACAAGGAGGTTCCAAGGCCCACATCTGTTGGGCTGAACCCCGCCAACAGCCCCTGCCTGAACAGGGTCATTTTAACTATGACGTCTGCCGGTTTCAGTCTTCAGAAGACATAAATGAACTCAGGGGCATGGACAGCTGTGGCATCACAGTGCCTGCTACGGCCTAAGACCCGTCTCAAACGGCAAAATGTGAAAGAAAGCACAGAACAGCACCAGAGAAATTATGCAGGCTAATTTTGTCTGATCAGAACCTAGCAGATAAAATTTCAGGGATCAGCAAGATTTCTGCTCTGTTAGAGTGATGGACACACAAATATCCCGTTCATATGTTCACATGCCATGTTCATTTGCTAAGGGATACAGGGCACAGCTCAGACCTGGCAGAGAGCCCAACCGTAGTAACGCACTGAAACGAAGAGATCATTGTGAAAGCAATAAATCTTAATAATATTCTGATATTAGCTGCAAATGAAAGGTGCTGTTTATCTCAAGCACTTTTAAAGAGCTTCTGAAAGATATTTTCAACCTTTAAAAAAAATAAATTTTGTAGCCTAAGCATTTCCATAGCAGATTAGCAAGGAGGTACTGAGACACAAACCAGAAGCTAGTACTACTCCTCTGTTTTTCTCCCAGACTCATGGACTTTTCATGTCCTCCCTCGCAAAAGTCAGCCTTAACCAGGCAGAAGAGATTTAACCTTGGCACAAGCTACAACAGCCAGCAGCTTCATCTTGGTAAAAACATTTGTCACCCACAGGCTGGCCAGAGGAGGAAAAAAGTAACCTATGAGCAGCAGACATGTTCTGCTGCTGAGAGAGAATAGCTGCAGTGCAGAAACAGCTATTTTGGTCACGAATTGCGTGCGGACCCTGTGGTTGTTCAGCAGCTGAACTGTAAGTGTCAGAAACAAAACCTGCCTCTTCCTATCTTTGCTATTATCTTCTGTTGACCCATTTGGGCCTGTGTGCCCTCTCTTTTCAGCAGAAACAGTACAGCTCTTTCCCTGGCACCTAAAACTGAGTCTTTGGTGAGCCTAGAACATCACATAGAAGAGTCCCTTTTAACAAGCGGATAAGGCATACAAAGGTAGGAGAGGAAAAAACCTACCGTTTCAGAAAGCTACTCTGCTGGTTTTGTACATCTGCTAATGTTCCCCCACTGTTCTTCACAACTCCACCCATACGTAAATATAACTGTCATTCAACAACTTACAGCAAACTCCCCAAAACAGAATGGCATCAGAGTTGGGATGGAGGGAGGACCTGCACACCTGCTTTACTGTCTCTGTTGCACTCAAAGTCAATGCTAAAACTCCAGCTGATGGTTGCAAAAGTCACACCACAGCTGACTACCCTTAGCACATCTGATCTTCATCATCAGTTTCCATTCAAAAGGCAATGGTCTTCACACAGAACTAGAATCACAGAATGGTACAGGTTGGAAGGGCCTCTGGAGGTCTCTAGTCCAAGCACCTAGTCAGGTCACCCAGACTTCATCCACTTGAGCTTCAAAATACCTCCACAACTGAAGAGTCTACAACTCCTCACAGTCTCAGTTTCAGTGTTTGACCATCCTCACGGTAGAGAATTTTTCCTATATCTACTTGGAATTTCCCCTGTTGCAACCTGTATCCTTTGCCCTGGCCCTTTCATCGTGCACTTCCAAGAAGAGTTTGGCAGCACTTTTTCTATACCCTCCCTATCCATGAGATAGCTAAAGGCAGCAATAAGTCTCCCCCATAGCATCCTCTCTTCCAGATGGAAAAAAATAATTTCTCTCTCTCTGTCTGTCCTCATACCTCATTGTCCCATTAATCACCCTGGTGGCCCCTCCACTGGACTCGTTCCAGTACATATCGATGTTGTTCTTATGCTGGGGAACCTGAAACTGGACCTAGTATTCCAGATTTGAGCTCTCACACTCAGCTGTGATTCTGCAGATCACCTGCCTGAAGGGTGGGCTGTAGTACCTTCCAACTAAAAACAGCGCACACAAACGCGGCATGAAAGCACAATAATTCTGCTTTTTACAGAAATGGCAGAGTTCCCAAAGACAGGTAAAAGACACAGACCAGAAATTCTGATTTACTTTGAGTCAAACCTTTGCTCTTAACTCACTTTGCACCAAGACCTCTGCTCCTACTATGAAGTGTTTTGGAGATTCCACTGTGTTTCCTCTGTCTGGAAAGCTCACCTGCACATACCCTGATGCAGTGTATTACATCTCAACAAAAGTGCATATTTTATGGGTGCAAGCTCCAGTTTATAGCTAAACCTTACTGGGAAACAGCACAATAGCTCCCAATGACATATTATAATACTGTTGCAGAAGTTCCTGGAGCTGCAGTGGGACACGTGGAGTTCAGGTCTATCAGCACTGCCTGCTGGGACAGACTGTACTTCTCACACAGAAGGGAGCAACTGGTTGAGCTCCCAGCGGAGGGACTCCCTACCAAGAAGAAAACATAATAAAACTTCCCTAAGTGACTCAGAAAGCTGAGCCCAAGTGAAAGGCAAAACCCTCACCAGGTTCTGAAGACAAACTTGAGTCTCTGTGCAGCAAGAGCATCTAAATGGCTGGAGAGGTTGGTCTAGTGTCATGTGATCCATTTAGCTAAATAAAAGTCTGGAAGAGGAACACATTTCACGTATTTCTGATCCCTCACTTTAAGTGACTGCAACCTTCTAAAAAATAAGGTAGGTTATTCAACAGCCACATCTTTAACAAATCTCCACATCATGTGGTCAGACAGACACAGCAAAGCATAAGAACCCCAACAGACTGTATCAGACTTTTCAGGACAACTGCTCAAGCTTGCACACATGAACTATGCAGTTGCTGCCAGCAAGCATCTGATCTACTGCATATGGGCGAGTCAAGTCTAAGTCTGCAGAGAAGGCCTAGTAACACGAGAGGGTACAAACTACAGCATGTATTCCTAACCCGCCTGCAAGGAGTTACATGACCCCTTCAGTTGCGAGATACCACTGGTTTATGTCAGCAGAGAATGCCCTTGATTGTTACCTGACACGTGTAATCCTGGCCAGCAAGTACAAGACCCTGAAAGTGTCCTGTCTACAACACAGGTGAACACATCTGTCCTGGTTTCAGCTTGGATAGAGTTAATTTTCTTCTTGGTAGCCGTTAAGGGGCTGTGTTTTGAGTTTAGGTTGAGAACAATGTCGATGCTAAGTACCGCTAAATAGTCGCTAAGTAGCGCTTACACTGGTCAAGGACTTTTCAGCTTCCCATGCTCTGCCCGGTGCACGGGGGGGGGGGCTGGGAGGGAGCACAGCCAGGGGCGCTGACCCAGACTAGCCAAAGAGTTGTTCCATACCATATGACGTCATGCTCAGTATATAAGCTGGGGGAAGAAGAAGGAAGGGGGGGACATCTGGCGTGATGGCGTTTGTCTTCCCAAGTAACCGTTACGCGTGATGGAGCCCTGCTTTCCTGGGGATGGCCGAACACCTGCCTGCCGATGGGAAGTAGCGAATTAATTCCTTGTTTTGCTTTGTTTGCGTGTGCAGCTTTGCTTTACCTATTTAACTGTTCTATTTTATTTTACTTCAATTATTAAACTGTTCTTATCTCAACCCATGAGCTCTCTCCCTTTTACCCTTCCGATTCTCTCCCCCATCCCACTGGGGGGGAGTGAGCAAGCGGCTGTGTGGTGCTTAGTTGCTAGCTGGGGTTAAACCACGACAGTCCTTTCAACAATTACAGGTTGGACCAATCCAATTTGTTTTCAATTCACCACTCATCCATACCAGTTTTCCCAAGTCTTTTAATCTCCCTTCCCAAATTGCCACAGAAGAGGGACCAAGCATTAGCTGAGGTGTCAGCCTGCAAGTGCTGCTAGCGGCTCTGGCTGCAAGCAGGTTCCAAAGGCTGAAATGCGAACACTTGCTCTAAATGGAAAGCTGGACTTAAATTGCAAGAAAGTTTTTAAAAAAAAATAAACACAAAGCTGGCCCACCTATACTGTCTATAAAAGAAAACGCATTGGTATCTCACCAGTCACTACTCCCCAGGTATCATAAACACTGTCTCCTACTTGAGGTTGCCTCCCCACAAGCTGGCAACCCAGCTACTCACATGCGTTTGTTGAACCAAGCTAGGTTAGCACAGAGTTACCACCATACAATAACTCAGTTCATTTGGATCAAACTGGGAGAGGGAGCCTGCAAATATAGGTAGCTCAGCCAGGACTGGGTATCAGTGGCTGAAGCATTAACCTCTACCACAAGCACAGGTGCTCTAAGAGGAGAAGAAACAAGAAAATATTATTTTTGGATGGTACTACAGCATTGCCTATCTGTGCTACTCTTCCCCAGGCCTCACTATGCTGCTCCACCCAACCCCCATGCAAATGGCCTATGTGAAATTCCTTGATAGTGCAATCCAGCTGCTAATGGACAGAAATCCAGGTCACAAGATCCATTATCCACACCACTGGCCCCTTCAGTGGCAGCGTCAGCAAAGAGGCCAAGGACTGAATGATCACACACCTCAAGTGGAAGTGGATGGCTCGCCCTCCAGTAATTTATTCAGTTATTGATAGAAAAACATTAGTGCATGAATTCATTAAATGTTATTTCTCCATCTTTGAGGCTAGATGAATAATGAAAACAATGATTCACAAATGGCTTATTACAAAAAAGGCAAACCAAACACCAAGATCTCTTATTTACAGAGGATTGTTTCAGCAACTCTACCTCAAAGTGCCAGGGTGGAGTCTCCAGGTCTGCCTCTGCACAGTAGGACAGTATCTCAAATGTTGCACTCATGATACATGTTTGCTATTCCTGTTTCTCTGTGCTTCCAGGACTATTCCATCCAGCTTCCAGAATAGTGCAAAAATTCATTTTCAAAACAAAAACACATAAATTAACTCTTCATATTAAAGGGATGTATTTGTTTTTCCTTCAGGAAACTGTGCACTCACTCAATATGCCTGACACTATTGCTAGTTTACCAAACAAACCACTTGAAGAGAGAATTACTGCAAAGCAGGCTGGAATGACTTCCTGGAGATCACTTGGGTTCTGTGCAAGGCATCAGTTCTCCTCAAGGTGCAGAAAGAAGGGGGAATGGAAAGCCATCCCATGTGCAGAGCCACAGTGGAGGCATGGCTTCCCAGAGCAAGCCGCTCCTTTTCAAAGGACTACAGTGGAACCAGAATGGCTCTCTGCAGTGGGCACTGCAGGATCAGGATCTGCATCCATAAATGTCTATCTACACAGCACTGTCGCAGCACACCTGCGTGACTAAGAAGCCAACTCCCACTAAAAGCCAGTGGCATGCAGGGACACAACCTTAAGTGTCACTGTGTTTCTAGAGGGACAGACAGGTGCATGCTAGGATTTACCAACACTGGCCTGGCACCTCACCTCCCAGCACTTCCAGTAAGAGCTAGGATTTGTAGACACCAGAAATGCTTGCAACTACAGGAAATTTAAGCACACTTTAAAAAAAAAAAAAAAAAAAAAAAACAGCTGGAAATCACCAACGCATTTTAAAAACTCTACCCAAACCAGTAAGATTTCAAGTGGCAACAGCAAAATTGCATTTCTCCTTTTGAGATGGCAGTTCTCACCCTAGAGATCCAACCCTAGATGACAACTGCTAGGTTTTTTTTTAATCTGATATAATCTAAATATAACTTTTTTTTTTTTAATGATGTGGTTAAAGAAATCTACTCTCAGAAGAACACATCTGAAGCCAGCTTCCAATGCCAAATTATTTTTTTTTTTAATTGCCAAGTTATTATCCTATAATCCCTAAAGATACTAGAAGTCCTTATGATGGAAACACAGCCTTAACTACAGAAAAATAATATTGTGATATCTGAGCACACTCAGTTCATTTTTTGGTTGACATCAGATGTTAAGTAGTTACAATTCCCAATTTCCTAAAGTTGAATATCCTTCTGTGTCATAAAAATACTTGTCTCCAAGAACAAAACAAAAAACTCCTGTGACAGGTGGTCTTCACCGCTATAACCACCTGATCCAGGAGACAAGCCAGGACTTTTCTATTTTTAGACACTAAATCAGCTTCTATTAAACAGAACTCCCTTCTTTTTGAGCAGCAAAACCTATTGCCATAGAATGCTTACTTTCATGATGATGGCAGAGATGAGAAATGGGGGAGAATAAAGAAAAAGAGTAATTGCAAGCTGATTTAGATAATCTGAACACAATGCAAATACACTGAAGACAAATTTAACGAGTATTAGGAAAAGTAAACTGAGTGACAAGTTCACACATTCTCTCCCTCTCTATTAAAATAAAAACTTAACTATGACCACTAAAGCTTTTTTCCTCATTCCATCTCATGAGCAGAAATAGTGACACACTTTTTGAGGAGAAATATTGTCCCTGTGCTCAAGACCTGAAGACCTTCATCTCCTTTGGTCTTTACACTGCATGGAGGGAATCAGGCCATCAACATCAATGGTACCTCCATCAAGGTCCAGGTACTCTGCTTCCCCTCCAAGGGCTACCCTCAAGTCCTCTGGGACAACTCAGAGCCAGCTGCAGACACAGGGTCTTCAGCCAGGTGGCACCTGGAAAGCCCAAATGCCCAGCCCACACAGCTCTGTGCAGTCACCCACCCAGACACTGAGCTGCTCAGAATGGAAACATTTTACTTTGCATTACACACAAGGCAACACATTAAGCAAGCAGCAGCAGCAAGCCCCCAGGAGCCACACGTGATTTAATGGGACTGTGTACAAAGAAATTCAGGATTTGTGTGCATCCCAATTCCCGCTGCATTTCACAGGGATGTGCATGCCTAATTCCTTGGATCCTTTTGAAAATGCCAACCTTACAAGTTTTGGCCCCTACATTCATACCGGCAAGCATGTGGAAGGCAACAGATCAATTCACAGAAGAAACAAACATTTGTACTCATTTTCTTTGAGGACCGAGGTTTTTCAGACTAACAGGAAAGATCTACACGCTCAAAAGCTGTTCTACAATCCAAACTATACAAACCGTAGTCAACACTGCAGATCCAATGGACTGAGAGACATATCACTTTATTGCAAAACTAGAAATTTGTATTTTGGAAGAAAAGTAACATTAACAAAAATATCTCTTACAGCATTAATTATAGTGGGAAGAACAAAGAACAGTATGTTGGGAACTGGGAGCAAACCAGGTTATCTACAAGGCATCGTGTCAGCACAGTTATTCTGATCCATGTGCATTTTTGTGTTAAGTCATCATTTGCCAGGACTTCTGGGAGAGAATTTGAAGCTAATAATTTTTTTTCCTCTATACCAAGTGCTGAGGAGTTTTGGGCCTATCTGCCCCTGTCGGAGGTTCAATGTAAAGTCCTTACAAATCAATACATCATAGAGAGCAGACAGGTAAAAGGAGCTTGCAAGTCTCGGAAGGAAGCTGGGAGTCAGAGTCACAGCTGTACCTCAGTTCCATTAGCCGCTTCATGAACGTTCCTCACAAGAGAATGTCTTCTGAAAAAATAAATACACACTCTGATTAAGTAAATTGTGAGGAGTTAATTTGCAATTCTTCAATCCCCAAGTGAGTCCAAGACCAATCTCCCTGGTGTTTCATCTACAGTAATTTAATAGTTTACATTGCAAGACTGTCCTGGTTTCAGCTGGGATGGAGTTGGTTTTCTTCCTGGTAGCTGGTATGGGGCTGTGTTTTGGGTTTAGGTTGAGAACAATGTCGATGATACACTGATGTTTTGGTTCTTGTTAAGTAGTGCTAAGTACTTGCTAAGCGGTGCTCACACTGGTCAAGGACTTTTCAGCTTCCCATGCTCTGCCAGGGGCACGGGAGGCTGGGAGGGGGCACAGCCGGGGCAGCTGACTCAGACTGGGCGGGGGGCTATTCCATACCACGTGACATCATGCTCAGTATATAAGCAGGGGAGTTGGCCGGGGAGGGGTTCGATCGCTGCTTGGGGAACGTGCTGGGCATCGGTCGGCGGGTGGTGAGCAATTGTACAGTGTACCGCTTGCTTTGTATTACTACTGTTCTATTTTTATTTTACTTTAGTTATTAAACTGTTCTTATCTCAACCCATGAGTTTTCCCCTTTTGCCCTTCCGATCCTCTCCCCCATCCCACCGGTGGGGGGTGAGCGAGCGGCTGCGTGGTGCTTAGTTGCTGGCTGGGGTTAAACCACGACAAAGACTTATGGCCTACAAGGAAGATACCAGGACAAATCTTGAGTACATTATTCACCCTATTTCCACTGATTCAAAGGCACTACTAGGCCAATTAAAGCAAACAAGATTTAGCAGTCCACTACCTGCCCCAATGATTAGTAGAGTAAGGTGTTTTCCCTGCTGGGATCAACAGCTCCACAGCTAACAGCTTCCACCTGCAAGCACATTCAGGTTAGGAATGCAAAAAGAGGCAAAACCAAATGTGTTCCTCCATTCACATTCCACTTTGCTCAAGCCACTGTGCAATTTAACTCCCTACTCCCACAAACAGAGACATGCAACCTAAGGTGAGCCTTCTAGATTCACACATCCAAATCATTCTGAGCTATGCTAAACAATGTGTCCTCCGCTGCATTTGGGGCTAATTTTTTTGCTTGTTTTCTTCCCACATCCCCTTCCTTTGCTTGTCAGAAACTGAGTTCATCATTATTCGTTCAAGTAATGTTGCCCCAGCCCTGCAATGTCTCAGAGCTCCAGAACAGCAAAGCACTTTTTTTTTATGTAGACTGCACTTGATAAAATTAATAAAAACTACACAGCATCTTTAAAGGGCCATCTTCTATCAGCATAGCAAGAGCACAAGTTCTTAACAATAAATAAAAGGAGCGCAAACCAAACAGCGCTAAGAGTCCAGGAGGTTCTAAGCCTCTTCTGCTATGAATCAATCAAACTGAACAGCCTCTAAAGAGCATCTATTTCCAGGCCACACTGTGCACTGCCAAATATTCAAAAAGTGACTGTCAATGCTCTTTTAAGGAACGCACAATGTCCTGAACACTATTTACATAAGTGTCACAATTCATTTTCTATACATAGAACATCTGAATGAAAAGCCTCTTCTTTAGATTCGGTTACATAAATAAAACACTATATTGGGCTGGTCAATATACTGTTGTAAAGCAAATGATTTGTGTAAACTGGTGACAAGCATCCCTCCCATGCTGCATACCACAGAAGATGTAAATATAAGCGCAAAAATTATTTTCTCTCCAATCTACTGAGAGAAATGAAGTTTCATCAAGCATGAGTTTAGCCCAACAATCCTCTCTCTATCGAAAAGTAGTATAATCACAAATGACTTGAGATTCTTCACTAAGGAAAATGATGGATGTGTGTGATAATTTCCAGGTCTTGCAACCTGAACATCATCAGACGTAAGACAAAAAATATTTAGTTTACAGGTGAAAGGATGCAATGTCAATGCTTTGATGCAGAATACCCGAATGCCCTTTTCAGAGCAACTGTGAGTATGAGTAATTCGCCGGAAATTGTGAGGAGGTGATAAATGACTTGTAGAGTTCTCCAACTGGTTTTCTATGCATATGCTCCAGTTGATAAAACACAACTTACTTAACTAGGACAAGACAACTGAGCAGTGAAGACAGCACAGGAAATGCCATTTCTGCCGTTAGCCAAAATGCTCATGTGGCATTTACATTCTCAGAGAATCATCAGGAAAGTTTGTTCCTTTTTTCTTCCTTAAGAACAGAAGCACAAGTGTTTATAAGAATCAAGAACACCTCCTTTCTTCTCCACCCACATGGGCTTGGCAGCATGTCCCGGTATTTTGTGATGTCAGCGTTGAAAAACCTGCATTACATTGCTTTAGGGCCTCTCAGAAAATAAAAACAATTAAACTACACACTGATTTAAGACCTGCCCTTTTCTCTTCTTTGTGCCCTGCATTCAAAGAGACACTTGTTGGTTCCCCTAATAAGTCTGGCCCCAATTCAGCTGCTGATTGGAGTTGGCTCATGGGATTAACGTTTAGGATATGAACTGATGAACATTTACGAATTGGGAGGTCTCTATGGTTACCTGGGCAGCGCGTGGTGCTGTCAGCAGTGCAGCTGGAAAGGGTGTTAGGGCTTTAAGAGTACAGCAAGAGTAATATTCTGGAGCTCAAAACCATGAAGGAAATAACAAAACCACTCAGAGATCCTTGCAGGACAGAGGAACTGTGAAGTGCCATTTCCCCCAGAAGAAGGCACTCTCTTGCCTGCCCACACTAGTTAGGGAGCTGGGCAGAGGAGGTGGCTGCTGCTTCCATCAGCATTTGCTGGCAAACTGTCAGCTCAACCAAACAGCCAAACACAAATACCTATCTTGGAAGTAACACAGGAGTCCCGGACCAGGGGAGCAGGATGCAGACAAAATGCTCAGTTCAAGCATGCCTTTCCTCTCTGGATCCCTTGTCATCAATGTGGTTCTCCCTACATATTTAGGAGCATCCCTCACCTAAGTGCACCATAATGTCAGCCAAATCTGCAAGAGCGGAATGAAACCTGCCTTTTTGTTAATACACCCACAATTCTCAAATTTATACCCACAGACTCTCTCCTAACATAGGCTTTTCTGAGCAAAGAATGAATTCTGCCCCAAAGGCTTGAAAGGTTTAAGGACAGTGCCACAGCAGGGTGTGCACTGTTCGAAGGGCAGCAAAGGGAATAATCATGCTGGTAAGCACATAATCACGCTTTAGGTGCTAATCCTGCAACGTAGCCTACAAGCCCAGACTCCTCTTTATCCCTAATGAAGAGGCTGGGACCTCACATGCGTGCATTGATGCCACAGATACCTGTTTTTGGCTAGAGGACTTGGGCCTCAATCACAACTGGAAAAAACACCCAAAACCAGATTTTGGCCCTGATTGGAAAATGCCAAAATTAAACTCCAAAACAATAACTAAAAATTAACTAATGGCCAACAAGTAATTCAGGCACAGATTTCACTTACACCTAAACAGTAAATCCTGTTTGGTGGTGTTTAAGCAGGTGACATTCCATTGACACATCAAGATTTATAAAGCCTGCTAGCTATTTTACTGGAAAATAACTCTATTACGCTAATAACAAGATTTCCAGAGATTACAGTCTGGGCTCAACTGTTGTACTATCTAGTCGACAGAATACCACAGAAAGAAAGAGTAAATAGAAACATCAGTTATCTTTGAAACAATGCAGTTAGATTCTGACCCAACACAAACTGATCCCTCTCTGTCTGCTACTTCAGTGGAGTACAGAAGAGAAACATGAATGCTCACCTCTGTGCATGCATATGCACATACTTATGTTTTTACATGAATTTGCCTGCTTGTGTTCATGGCCCAAACAGGTCAGAAACCTCCCTCCTCCTCCCCAAAAGTCACTGATGCAAGTTACATGCAATAATTGGCAAGTGACACACTGAAGGATCTGCACTTTGCCCCTTTGAAGAAAGATGATGCTGTAGCGTTGACAGGCCACTGCTTTTATTACACACTGCCCTCGGTGCCCAAGGAATCTCTTCATAAATCCCCATACTCAGCAATTAAGCCATGATCTTTAGCCAGGTCTATATGCAGCTCACTTGCAGGGCACCCTAGAAAGTTTTGGCAAATTTACTATTTCCAATAGGCATAATGAATAAAAACAAAGAAAAAAGATCTGCAAATAACTAACAATCTGATCCAAGTCATTATTGTCCTTCCCACAGACTTTGTAGAGAATAAACGAAAGCTATGGGCTTGTTATGAGTGCTGTATTAACCTTACCAACTGAAAACAAAGCATCCTTTATTTCTTCTGAGGATCCTAGGTAAAGAATGTCTCAGTAGGAGTCAAAGATTGTAGTAGTGATGATTATGGATTCTCCCACAACATAATCTGCCTTCTGAAACTCTTTCAGTGGAAGATGCTAATTAATAACACATGCTTCTTTTCATTGAATCAAACAGGATCTAGATCACATATCATTACTTCTGTCCTTTATTCCTGCTCTCCTATTGAATTCACACCAAAATCCCAGGCATGATCTGCTATCCAGGGCCCCAGTGAAGTCCTCCATGACAGCTACCTTGCTTAAGGACAATAAAACTGTCAATAAAGGTGAGACTCATAACTGAAGCTGATATCAGCCTCTTGACAACCAGCTTACAACTGCATAACTTCTCCCACTGCAAGGGAAACAGGTCACAGAACCTTCCCCCTTGCAGAGCAACAAACAAAACCTGTTTCCTTCCTTTAAGGTCCTCTCAGTTGTAATTCGTACAAACAAAAATGCTACCAAGCCACTGAGGGAAGAGGAATAAGGGGCATACTTATCTAAATACGCTGTAGAAGTCATCCAGGTGTCAGCATGGCAAGTAGGGCAAAACAGGAAATGAATAAGATGATTTAATAGCTCTTTTCTTGTCAGTTGATTATAAAGATGGTTACAAGATGAATGTTCATTATTTCAACAGGCATGCACAGTTTATTCTGTCATTCTTCATATTTTAGAGTTTTCCACTGAACTGACAGAGATTACATATACATTATTACACACAGCGTTTGACAGACTATCCAAAGATGTCCTTTACAACAATTTATTTCCTTTGGTACAGTACTACATTATTCTTATTGCCAAAGGCATTACTGCCATAGGAGAAGCTTCCTATTTACAGTCCTTCTACATGTGGAGGAGCTATTGCTCTAGCATGCGAATGTAGTATGCAGAAGGACTCAGAAGGACCTACCATCATTCATGTACATCAGTACAAAACTGAATGAAGTAGCACTGATTGCAGGTAAAACATATTTCAATTGGAAACTGTCCAAGTGACAACTCTCATCTATTGACAGTAATGGCCCTATTGTTGACCCTATTTCTATTTAACACGGTCCAAGTATGAGACTCCAGTAGTATTTGTACAAGAAGTTCCATTCAGCTCAGTGGAGTTATATATGTGCACACATACACATGCACGTGCATAAATATTTTTAAGAGTAAGGATGTACAATGGAAAGTTTACTGAAAGTTAATACAAGGCACCCATGCTGGTCAGTATGGAAAAGCCTTGAGGAACCTCAATGCAGTAATTCTCTACAAAGTTCTATCAGATTCAGGGTTAGGCTCTTGTGGAAAGAGCCCTGAGTCATAGTTCAAGATTCACAAATACACGATTTAAAGTAGACTCCAGTAGACCACAGAAAGTACCAAAGCTATTAGCCCAGCCAGGCATTTTCCAGTATCTCAAATGACATTTTATAAAGATGTACTTTTCCATCTGACAAACAGCATGGTTTCACCAGTTGTCACCATAAAAATCTAAATGGCAAAACCAAAATTAAACTACAGCTTTTTTAGTATGGAAAACAGAAAGCAAACATCTGCTGTGTCTTCTGCCTCACTAGTTTTGAGTTTTTAATGAGTTAAGCTAGACAATGTGAAAAAAATACTCTTTTAAAGCACTGTTCTAACATTATGCATGTCTCTGAGCCATCAAAATCAAACATTAATGTATAGGACCATGATTAAATGAAACACAACACCACTTCATAACACTGTTAAAAAGTCAGGCTGAAAGGGGTCTTTTTCTGGTTTGAAACTGTAGCCTGGCCTTAGCAATAAAACTCAAGACGGTTTAAGATCTCTTGAGATCATGAATGTCCTTATCAAACTTAGGCCAATAAGGCGAAGTACTTCACTGCATTCCCTAGGCAAAGTAATATTATAAACAATAATTACTACTATTAAGTGGATATAAGTTTGGAGACTTAAAACTATTCTATCATTAACATCCCCTACATAATCATACCACAAGTCTCCCTGGGGAAAAAAAAAAGAAAAAACAATGAAAAAAGAAGCTAAACACCTATCAGGCAAACATGCCAAAGGTGTCAGACACACACACAGCTCTAAGCACCTTTACATAGACATACAACATTCTCAACAGCTGATTTTGTGTGAAAGCAGGTGCCAAAGCCCTGATACAGAAGAACAACAAAGACCACAGCCACTCAGCTTCCAGCTGGGAACAAGTCCCAGCCCACTTCTCCAGGCCCATTCCAACCAAAACTTAGCTCCAATTCTACCTACCACTTCATGCACGCTCAGGCCTCCAGCAAGTTCCTCACAGTGTCACAATGAACCCGAACTCCTTGACAAAAATGAGATTATTGTGCCTGGTTTTCTGCTTTCAATGTTTCTGCAAAATATGCTTCTTTCAAGGACTAACCCAAAGTCCAGCAGAGCCAAAATAAAGATTCCCTCCAAGGGCAAGCCGTCTCGCAGACTGATTCACAGAAGTCTTTAGCACTTTAGCAGGCCTGTGGCAGCCCCTCCTAAGACGAGGCACTCCAGGAGCTCTCCATCCCGACTCTGCAAAATTACAGCAGGATCCATACCAGCACCTTCTGCTCATTTTAGCACCAATGCATTACTGGAGCAGTAATTCTGTACATTCAGAAGTACAAGTCTTCATCAGGTTTACACACAATAGCAGCAGGACTGGTGGGGAAAAAGAACTTGTGTTCTGTTCTTTGTCACAACTTTCCCAAGCTGGAGAGCACCAACACAGTGTGCAATTGCTAATCGTCCCCTCCTCATTCACTGCTCGAACACTTCTTCACTGAAAAAAACCTGCACACCCCCAAAAACTGAAGCTGCCTGCACCAGATATTGTCTAAAGGAAGTACCCTAATTATGCCTATTTTAGGATTTACATTCTAATTTCAGCTTCAAGACAGCTGGGCTCCTCTCAGGGGAAAACCAACAGCAGCACAGTAAATCCTTCAGGCATGTTCCCCCTCCTTTTCTTTCCAAGTTGCTGCTGTGGGGTTTTGCACTGGTTGAAGGCACTGTCAAGGCACAACAAAAGAATATTCTAGCCTCTCCGGGTAACAAACTGTTAAGGTAAGGACTGCCTAACCTGGGGCAGTAGCTTTCAAGAACTGAGAAGATTTATTTTTCCTCTCCCAAGGGTAAAATAAGAAATACCATATAGCCTTTCAGATTCAGGGAGATTAAAAAAATGAAAACTTACTGAACAACTTGATCCACCCTTTCAAGACAGAGTTGTTCCACATTCATGTAGCTGCCCCATATCATGTGGTAGGGTGTCATTGGCTTGTCTTTAATAAAATACAAACATTTCTATTGCATAATGCAAGTTAGCTTGTCTTTAACAAGGATCTCAGCTGCAGAACCAACCCCACATGTCGTAGCCTTAAAAACTCAAGTGATATTTAAAACAAGTTTTTTGAGGTGGATTCCTCAGAACTCACTGCATGAAATTCACAACAGGCTTTGATATCAACAGTAACAAGTAATTCAACAGACATTTCAATGATAAGTGTTTTCAAGTTCTGCTTATCAACATTTTAATATGAAAGAGATATACTGTCTGCAAAGAAGCTGCTCAAAGAATATACAGGATAAAAGCCAGCAATGCTCTTATTATTCCATCAACGTCACGAGAACGGAAGTAATGAACAACCTATTCAAGCTTCCTGCGGATGCTCCAAAGCATTTGTAAGGAAGGCAATCAGAGTTTACACAGACCCTGGACTAGCAAAGTTCCTTCTTCACTTATTAATCCCACAACGTACCTAAAGACCTTGCAAAGCAGGGCAGCGAGCAGGTTAGCAGTGCAAGATGGTATCCATCAGTCCCAGATTCAGCAAGAGCTGGAAGACAAGAGCCACTGACTCACAGAAACAACTCCCTCAAGAGATGGGCATTTCCCATCTTCCAGTGCAGCAGTGAGACAGCCAAAACCTACCCACGCATCTCAGTACTGCCGTGTCTCTTACCTGCCGGGCTAAGCAGATGAGTACAGGGGATGTAGGAGGGAGAGCAGTTTCCTCATGCTCAATTCTGTGCCCCAGCACAGGGCCAGCCTGAATTCCTGACCCATCCCATGCCACCAACTGCTGCTGCTGACTAGTCACCAACACAGAAAGGGTTTACGTGCTAGCACAGTTCTTCCCAAATCTCTATTTCCCTACTGACATTCTCATCATTCACTTGAAAATTAAAAAAGTTTGCCCTTTCTGGATTGCAGGCACATTGAAGGGGATATATAAAACAAAATTAAATACAGATAGAATATTAATGTAAGATACTGAGTCAAGCTTATATAAATTACAGCGCAAACCACACAGTCCTATCCTACTAACAGTCTGAGCAACCCTTATCTGTTGCACACATAAATATTCAGAGAGAAACACACAATGCCAGCTGCCCTCGGGTAGCAGAATAGTACCGGTTCCATGTTACTGCCATCGCTCACAGCTCTGCGGTCTCCAGCCCACCTGCCACCACCCCGGGCTGCTTTGTGCCTCTGACTGAAGTGCACGGGCTCTTTTGTTGGTCGCCTAGAAAATACCGCCTGCAGTATTTGAGCCCTAACATTTCAAGTAGCTCTAATTCAGCTTTCAGCTCAGCTCAGTTCTTTGTCCTCTATAAACAACTTACGTTTAATTGCGACTGGCTACAATTTTCTAATTTTTTGTGACCCCAAACCTCTAAATCTATTACCCAGAAACAGCCACAGTAATCCTTAATGAAGGTGTGGGTATGATGCAGCATGCTAAGGGCCATCTGGTTGCCAGGTGTTTCCTGGCTTAGCTTTTCCTCACAATACACATCCCTCCTCCTCCTCTAATTCCAAGGAAGGCAATTTCTACCTCAGGACAGTCCTTCGTTAAAGACACAGGCAAGGGCTTTACTGCAAGCAAGTCAGCTGCAGCACAGCAATGTTCAGAGTCTGCAGCAGAAAGCCTAGAAGGGCTGTTTATTACCATACATATCTCCCTGTGACTACCAGCAAAAGACTGTGCCAAGTGTATTTCTGACTGTTAATAGGAAGGGAGCCAAGTGCAACATTTTCACTGTAACCCTATATCTTGTGTCCTTCACTCACAATCAAAAAAAAAAAATTAAAAGAAAGCAGTTTCTTTAGAACAGGACCATTTATATAAAAAGCAGGTGATTTAAAAAGTACTAGGCAAGATTCGCAACCGGTGTAATCTGATGTCTTTTAGGGAGCAACACAACCTATTCAGGGAGGTTAGATCCTGTGATCTTTATTTTCAAAATGGAGCATTAACTTTCTTAAAATCCCTGTCTTTCAGACAGGTAAAGGCCTTCCAGCTCTCAGATACACATTCCTGCCCCTCCCCTTCACCAGCACTCTGCAGCATTTCAGAGAGCTGGACTCGCAGAAAGTAAGTCATTTTTGCGCAGCACTAAGGTTGCCCTGGCTCAACTTCCTGAGCTGGCTTCCCACGGGGTCAGGCAAGGACCAGGCACTGTGGGAGCAAACAGGCACAGGACCCGCACAGCACCAGCTGAAGTAAGCCTTGGCCACCAAGAGACCGCATCCCACACTACCAAACTGGAAGGCTTCTCCTGGTTCCCACTATTGCACTAACATTAATTTGCATAAAGCGTCTCACATTTCAGGCTAAACCCAGCAAGCATCTACTTGGGCACTTGCAGTGTTCTGTTCTCGGGAGCAGTTTCAGACTGGTTATATACAAGTACCAGGGTCGGTGGACATGCATAGCAAAATTGTCTTGATATTTCTCAAGCAGGGTAGGGAAAACTGATTTTTGCTACAGCAAAGAGAAAAGGCCTTGTGACTCCTTCCAGTGTGTGGAAAGGGACTCCGTGCTGGGGAGCTCTGAACAGTCAGGCTTGATGCTCCTGGTATCCTCAGGAATTAGTAGGATAAGAAACAGCAACTGCTGCTGCTCAGCAAGGCAAAAATGTCTAACCTGCCCCAGCAGCCAGGAACCTGCTTTCCCAGGCTCAGGCATAAATGAAGTACCCAGCTGAGTGGTAGCCTGCAGGCCACTCCAGCAGCCCGCAGCCCTTGGCACAGTCTGTAGGTGCCCTAGGCCTACACTGCCTATGGGGCTGTCAGGCCCTAATTAAATTATTGGTGAATACAGAGAGGATGATTTTGCAAAGACAAGGCTGAAATTTGCCCATAAAATCCCAACAGGAATAATTTCCAAGCCAAGAAGAGCTTCTCAGGTTCTACTGTGGATCAGGACCTAAGCAAACAGGACAAGCTAAAACCAAAAGTGTACCTGTGATTAACGTGCCAGAGGCTCTCACCATTAGCCCAGAGCCCCACCAGCAAGCACACCCTGTCCACCCCATGGCTGCCTTGCCCATGATCCAAGACTCCTGTTAGCTCCTCAGAAGAGGAGCAACTCCTCGTTTCAAAACGAGGTCCAGCAGGAGAATATCACAGGTTCTTTTTCCATGGTTTCATCTACATAGTGGGTTTCTTATTTATATGGAGCTCTGCCCAGAGCTATGTTTCAAGGCAAAATGAGTGATGAAACTGAAAAGCAACAAATGAAAAGACAGAGACATTTAAATGCAGCCAGAGCTCCAGTGGAAGGTGAAATTGCCCAGTACCACTGCCAATTGTGAAGGATTTTCAAGTTCAGCTGCAAAGTAAATCCATCATGGAAAGAGAAATATTAACAAGTGACTAGAGACACAGCACCTTTATTCCTGAGGCACACTTGCTTGATCATTTGTCTATCTGCATATTTTAATATCTTCTAAAAGGAAAGTTTCTGCTAGAAATTATTTTCGCAAGCCTCAAAACATTCTTCAAAGAGCTAGTCATCTGCTTAGTGACACAGGCATGGGGTAAGGCTTGTTTATTAATCTAGGAGGATTACACTTCAATCTAGATCATGCCTTGCCTGCAGGTAAGGGCAGTAGAGCAAACAATACACCAGACTTTCCAACTGCAAAGGCATGAGGGGAACAGAATCCAAAAGAAAGTTATGTTTATATCATGTTTGGATGCGGAAAAGAGGGGAACATCAGGAGACAGCTGCTTCTTTATATCTGTTGTTCAACAGTCTCTGGAAATCCTGGACAGGCAGATTCTATTCCTACTGTTGTGTCGACTCTGAAAATAAACCTTCCAGCTACAGCTGAAACAAGTCTCCACAGCTAGTTTTTCAAATAAAAATGTAACACATGCCTCCGACCTCTCTTTTTGCCTTTTAAATGCGTGCAGAGATCACTCCCCCGCTGGAGGAAAACTGATTTTTCACTTACCTTTCCTCTCCCTTAGAGAAATGAGAGAAAGCCACTAATACATTACCAGAGAAAACACAAAAATACACTACATCTAAAATATTAATTCTCTTGCCCGTCCCAGGACACATCACTTACTCCATTGCACACTGGAATAAGCAGTGTCACCGGGGCTGATCCTGCAAAAACTTAAAATGCAGAAGAAAATTGCACCTTCTTCAGAAAAAAAAAATTACTACTTCAATACCAATATAAACCAAATCAGAAACAAAACTAACTCAGATCTTTCAAGTGACCGAAACCTCAGAATTGAAATTCACCTCAGAATGGCAGAGCAGTAAGGGCAAAACAAATCACTTGGTGCTGACCACATTTAGAGGTATTTCAGAGGAGTGACCCATAATGTCAACTCTGCAATACCATGCCTTCAAGGAAATAGTTCTTTCTGATCCTAGTAGTAAACATAGCTTCATGTCCTGAAGTATGGAAAACATTAGGTTTGCCCAATATTTTTTTTCCAAGTACTTACCCCTTCTACTACTTGTAATAGGCTGTAAAAAAAATTCAGTCCTAAAACACTTAATTCAAAGTGTAAACAAGTTACTTAACTCTAAGTACAACTTTCACCATCACCGCATTGCTCTGTCCCCATCACTGGAAGAAAATAGAAAATTCATGACCCCACCCAAAAAAGGAGTATCTGCCTTAAACAACCAGTAACATTTTTATCTGCTGGCTCAGGAAGGTACACACCTTCCGCCAATTAAACACTGCCATTGTCAGCATCTTTAAAAAAAATTAGTTGCAATCAAAGGCTACTCTTTCATAAACAGCAGTGTACATATTCAGTTGTGCTGCAAGACAAGTAGAATCAAGTTCATAAGGCATTGTTTCAGGGGATACTACTTGACATACTATCAAGTGTCTCAAAGCCTGAGCTTGTGATAAGGACTTCAAAGACAACTTAGTCCAGATGAACCAATGAACAGAAAACCTCCATGATTACAGCTGCTTGGTGTGCATCAAGCAACACCGGCAGCACCTGCACAAGTCAGCACTCACCCAAAAGTCAATCTCTAAATGGACTCAAGGGCTGCAGAGATGGCTGATGGGAAAGGCTTGATTGACTCTGTGCCTGTTGGTAATTACAGGTAATAATGCAGGTCAGTGCTGGCACCCTGACACCAGCTTTACCATCTAAACAAACACACAACCATTCAGGCATCTGAAGAATCAATACCATAAATATAGTAAAATAAGAAAATGTGTTTCTAACTTCTGAGTGCCTGTAATTATCAACTAAAGCTTTGCAACATATTATTAATTCCACTTATTGCTAACAGTGATGCTGTAAGTGTACAGTGGACCAAAACAAGTGTGGGGGGGGAGCCTGACGGAATTCGTTTTTTTTGCCCATAGAAACAGTTTTGTACTAGAGGTCATTATAAGTGAATGAAATTTGACTATGCTTTTTTTTTTCCAAATGCAGTCACAAAAAACTTCTCAGTTATTCATATTTAAAGGCACATCCAGGAGTATCTTTAATCTTGCATTCAAAATACTGACAGTGTTTTAAGCAACACTAGTAGCATGCCATTTAAAATGATCTAACCTAAAGGACTGGAAGTATTATCTATAAATCGCTGCTGCTAATTTTGGCAAACTATGTAGAATATAAAATTATAGATATTAATTTGTCATATTAGCAAATGCCTTTTATTCAAAGTCTTAGACATAAGTTTATTATATGCTGTAACAGCCAGCACTGGGTAATATGAAATGCTTGCATTCAATTCAATTTTGCTAAGCCTCATTCAGAAGCACAACCAGCTCTCTATACCCCAAAAAGCTTAACTTTGCAGGACAACACGGAATGAAAGCTCTTATTTACCACACTCTATCCCTTGCTCTTTGGAATGAATCACGTTATTAACTGTTCCCCCCCCCCCCCCGCACAGAGAGATATTTGTTTGTTTTTCTTTTGTTTTCTTTTTTTTTAATTACTCTCTCACATATGCTTGCCAACTTTCCCTTTACTGCTCCAGGAAATACACATATTTTATCTCCCTAAACCAAAAGAATTATACAGTTTCCTTCCTCCTGATTTATGGGTTTCTTCATCATTTTCCTGGGGGAAATTTTCTTTACAGGATATCAAATCAATCATGTTAGAAAAGATGGGGACAGGGACAAAACACTAACTTGCCACTTTCCTTCCAGCCACACTTAGCCTCAACCCTAAACACCAGGCCTGCTCTGGACTCCCAGCAACACAGACACTAACTCCCAGGTGTATTCTGAGCATGCTGACAGCCTGTGAAGAGCACCCTTACAGCCAAACTCTGCCCTGACTGAAACGGTGCAAATCAAGAACAACTCTATACAAATCTGGAGGAGCTGACTCTCTTAATTCAGAAATCTCCCTCCTATTCTTGTGGCTATCTTCCTGCACCACGTATTTTCTAATAGAGGTGTGGGGGAGTGCTGAGGGAAGGCAGGGTAACTGCAGGTCAGGAAGCAGCTTAGGGCTGGCACACCTGGCTTCAGTCTGATTCCCTCCCAGCCCAAGCTACAGGTCGACAAGCAGAATGGGAGCAAGCTCTACTCCTTGAGCAAGCTCTACTCTCCTTTTCCTTTGCAAATCATTCAGCTCCACCCCTGCATCTCTCCTTTTTGAGCCCCTGGATTTTCTCTTCAGCCTTCTTGAACATTTTCTAATTGCTGAGGGAAATAAAAGCTAGTGTTGATTTCAGCATGACTCAAGGGAAGCAAGCAAACGCCTAACCGCCTGAACACGGTCTTGCTGCAAACAGGAGCGGCAGCCTGCCTGCCCACCACGCCCCGCGACACAACCACGAAACAGCAGCTTGAGACACCTGAAAACCACATCAGGCACCAGCAGACAGGGATTTGTCAGTGAGAGGCACCCTGCACGTGAACATACGGCTGCTGTTAATCAAGCCATTGTCACAGTAGCTCAAACAAAGGTAGCAGCTCTGAGTGATACCACATGGCCAGAACAGGAATGGGTACGCAAGCATACCTTACCAGATCACATGGAAGCAGCTGCAAGAACAGGACAGGGGCTTTAGGAGGCTGGGGGTCTCTTTGTCCCACAACTGGCCAGGGGACAGTGGAATCGTGTTAACATTAGCGTGTTTTGGATGTCAGCACTGGGAGTCATTGCATTGCAGCGTACAGCCTCGGGTCCAGAGTCCAGACAAATTCCCCGTGAGGGGATCAGATCTTTCTGCTCAGACCCAGCAGTCACAGAAAGGCTGCTGCAGAAAACAGAATAACTTGGCACAAAAAGAGCTGGTTACCTAAAACAAGCCCCAAAACATAAGAATTCAGATCCAGACCTAAACCCTCCTTGAAGTCAAAGGATTTTGAATGCACAATTTCAGCCCATTTCACAGCAAACACAGAAAAGAGGCTTTCCTCACAGTCTGCCTCAGCATCTGAGCTTTCCCAGAGGTTAAGGGGGTCTTTACACTTAAGGTCTGGCACCTTGCAATTGCCTGCACTGGCTTAGTAAGTTATACAGATACCTTCTACAGAAAATTAGGAGAACAAAAAAGAGAGAGACAGACTTAGCTCTACCTCAAATCCAGCTGGGGTTCCTCCAGGCACAGCCTGGACAACACCATGGTTGAATTCTGTAGGGAAGGAGGCCAATCAATGCAGATCTGCACTCACAGCCAGCAGATCTGGGTTTCTGGCCCAGTAGTAAAGAACCCAGGTCACTTTTGAAGGTCCACAGCACTTTCTGCTGTTCATCTCTGGATCAAATTTGGCCCAAGACTGGAATTTTCAAAAGCATAACCCTAACTCTGCTCTGAACCTTTATAATATAATATTCCTACCCTATGTTCCCACTTTGAGATATTTTCTAACCCTGTTCATCCAATATCAGAACCTCAGGAAAAGTGGCAAGTTTCACATAGCCAGGCAGCTCTTCCAGCAGATAATATATGTTCCTCAAAACAGAACTGACAGCTCCTAGTTTTAAACCAGAAACCAGCCCCTATCATTCTCTCCAGAAAATAGAGTAAAAACATAGGGTTAAGTGAATCAATAGGTCTTATAATTAAGTGCTGCCAAGTTAGCCAACATGATTGGACTGCTGGTTTTGATTTGGGTTTTTTTGATATTGTTTATCCAGAGGTTGCATACAGCTAATTTTGCAAACAGCTATTGAAATTTAGTTTCAATCTCCCTCAGGGGACAAAATGACAGGTTTCACAAGCAGAAAAGTAAGTTTTCATAGACTCCGCTCACTGGAAGCTACTGCGATTTAACTGCATTATGGCTAGTAGTACTAAAAAAACCTCTTCCTACTTCTTGTCGGGGGTTTGACCAACACAAGAAATACTCATCAGATCCCCGTACCCATGAGTGCCAGGTGTAAATGAGGGAGCAGAATTTGCCAGAGGGGCTGAATTCTACCTACAAATCCATAACTTAAGAATTCACAGGTATAAACTGATTATTCCCCTGAAGGGGAAAAGTACCCCAGATCTTCAATAATGAGAAAACAGAGCTGAAAGGGGCAATGTCTTTTTCCAGATGGTGCGAGTCAGGTGCAGATTCAATGAATTCAACACAGTTATATTGATTTTCTCCACTTAACACTCTTGCTTGTAATAGGGCCATTGTCTCCTTTATACTATATGAATGTAGAGATACACATATATATTTTATCTGGAAGATAGACACTGTATGCTAAAATAAACAAATAACTTATTACACCACAGGAAGTTAGAAAAACAGCATATTTAAAAAATGCTAAAAGAGAAGCAGTATATGGTAACATCGGTCAAGACAATCAACCAGCACTAACCTGTCTCGCAGATTACAGGAAACAAAGAGAACCAATATATCTTTATATTACTGAGGTTGCCCAAGCCTCACCTTTTCACCGTAATTCCTTTCAAACTAGCACACTAACAAAGATGCTAGATACTGAGTACAAACACCAACACTCTGAGATTGTTGTCTCGTTATCATTTTGAATGACGAGTTCCCCCCCACCTCCCCAGTCAAGACAAAAGAACAAAGATCAGTTTCATCTGCAAAACTGCTGTAGGGAAAAACAGCAGTGAGTGTAAAACCATAAGGAGCAACAGCATTAGCTCATCTTTTCTCCTTAATAAAGCAGCAAACAATTAGTGTTAAAGTAAAATGGGTCAATCAAGACCTCAAATCTTCTTAACAACTAGCACAGTCAACCCGTGTGGCCACAGCAATCCAAATTAACCCCATGGATACATCGGTCCTTTCCTCCAATACCGAGAAAGCAATTACAAATGTCACATTGAATTTCCTTCTAAAACACCCTCCTATAGTTTAGTAGCATAGCCTGTGATTAAACCTACCCATGAAATAAAAGCTTTTTCCTCTACTGCGGCAGATGGTTTAAGAAACCACCTCTGTTTCCAGCACCAATCCTCTAAATCAGCTCCACCCTACAGAAATTGGCCTCATGCTGTTTTTTCTTATTAGCTGAGATGCACTACAGAACTGCTGCTAATCAGCACACCTGTACAGGAAGCAAAAGAGCAGCAGAAAAAGCACCAGCCCTGAACATGTCAAGACCCACCCATACTCTCCCTTAGCATGTGCATGTATGTTTGGGGAGGGATAAGCAATGTAGTGATTTCACGGAACATCGTTCATTTCCATGCTCTCTCTGGAGGTACTCGGCACCACCAGACATCATCAAGGGTTTTCCACCAGTGAGCCAACATACCCTGAATTTACACTCTTTCCCTTTTCAGCAAAAACGTTCCCTTTTCCATTAAAAACATGCTTAACTTTTAAGCATGCTTAAGGCTCACTTTCAAGGGCAATTAAGCATGTGTTTAAACAACTGAATAAATCCAGATGGACCAAAACAAGCATCCTTGAGTCTTAGGGAACAATTCTACATATCAGCACATGCATAATTTTATTTCTTCATCAAGTACACACATGGACTTTAAGGTAGCACACAAACAAAACATCCGCATCATCAGATAATTCAGTTTAGAAGGGACCTTGGGAAGTCACCTAGTCCTAGAACTCCAGGATACTACACCTTTCCAAATTTCTGGCTGTTACTCACTCATGTGCACGTTAACTGCAACACTCCCTGATCCCTTTCTAGGTAAGGCTTCAGTTCAGCTACAAATGTCCTCTTCAGGGAACCCCAATAAAGCCAAGCAGTGTTTTTTTAATCACTTGCTGTGAGCCAGAGGTTATACCAGATGAGTTCTGAGCACAGTCACTGCCTGTGTTGTAGGTGAAAGATTTGTAAGGAACTCAGGCCTTTGGACTGACCCACCATTTATAGAGAAGCACGACTATCAGAGCTTTTTTTTTTTCCCTTCACCTTCTTAAGCTAATTGTCATTTGTCCCGTCATGGCAGATCAGATTTCAGATCTCACAGATGCTGCAGCTGCATTACAATTTGTAGAGCTTGTAATAATAAAAAGGTAACTTTCTGAAAGCCATCATCATAAAGTCCTCACAACCTAAATTCTTTTTGACTTCTCCCTCTTCCCACCCCTTTAAGAAAACAAACCTGTCTCCAACACATGTGTATGACATGCCACATTTGGGGGTGATAGCTGAAATAGTCCAGCAGAGTCTGCAATGGGCCTCACCCGCCCAATTCTGTGTTTAGGTGTTTCTAGCGATTTCCACGGCTTAGATAACTGTTAAGTAAGCATGGAGCCAGAGCCCGCTCTGGTGTCAGTACACATAGCAAATGTTTCTTCTCATGAATCAAGGTATATGGTTTAGCAAACAGTAACTCATACAGGAAGCAGCATGACACAAGCCAAAAGGAAAGGTATGCTTCTGGGAAAAAAAAAACAAACAAAAAAAACCCCAAACCATCTAGCAACAAGAGAATTCTTAACCCACAGACTGCAGCAATTCATTTAGGGACTACTATGATCAGATCACTCATGCCAAGGCACATCACCTCAGGGGTCATTAAATGATGACTTTTTTTTTTATTGTCAGAACATATTTATAAGAGCACAGCTAAGTGGGTACTGACACAACATACCGTAACAATTACATCAGATGTCTAAATCAAGGGTGCAAATGCCGCTTTATGTAACAAACTGCATTATAAGCACAATGAACTGCCCTCCATGCTCAAAGCGTGCTAAAATTCTCCACAGAAGAACAGCAACTTTTTATTCTCAGGATGACAGCTCTTTGGCTTCTCTCAAACACCCACAGGCAATGCGCAATATGGGTGCAAGAAATTGTAAAGTTCCATTAACCAAATCCTGTCCCTTGGGTAAAAGATGAGAAGAGATAGAACTTACGCTACTACACCTCACTGCTGAAATCACCCCTCTTCGCAGAGCCCTGCTGCACTGGGGCTCACCTGCGTGTTTCATTTTCACACTGAATGGTCTCACTAAGCCATTGCAGTTATTTTCAGAGTGTTAGTTTAGCTCACCTGTAAACACCTGAGCTCCAGGAGACTGGTACTACTTTTAAGATTGGGGTCCTGCCCGCTGCTGAGTGCATCATCAGTGTTTTGCGAATGCGTGAAATGATATAGCAGTGAGGAATTCAGCGGTTCCTAGACCTAGGTGCTACAAGGGTGAGTTTGGGCTCCATTTTACGTATCACACTTTCAGACATTAGCAGCAGAAATATATGCCCATCCACAAACTTAACTGGACTGTCTCTATGCTAACTGATGAGAGTTTTTAGCACACGCAGGGAAGGTGCCCATTCTCTCATTGTTGGTGAATCACTTCTTAGTGATCTAAGAAGTAATGGCAGGGGTAACTTCACTAGGTAATGCTCTCTCAGCACATTCTCACTTCCCAGCAAGGGCTGAGATGCTGTAATCACGTCATCCAGTCGGGAGGGAAGCGAGAGAAGCTATAGAAAATAAATACATTCTGCAGCTGAGCCTCTTCTTGGGTGCACTGGCTGAGATCTGTAGTCTAGACATCCCTGCAAGTCTAAACCAGCACAGGTGAAAAGAAACAGATTCTTTCACAGGGAGAAAACAAAGGTTTGGGGAGGAAATTGGAAGAAACAAAAAGGATATGTGCTTCAATCTTGCAAGGAAGAACCCTTCTGAAAACAAAAGGGACAGGTTTTCTGAACTGCAAGCAGAACAAATGCTGGACAGCAAATGATATTTGTGAGAAAGGATGGAGAAAGGTTTATTGACACAACCACAAAGATATGACAAATTATGAAAAGGGATGCTAGAGACCTAGCGTAAGTAAGACTTACAACATAGGTACAAACATATCCTGTTCTACTGCATGATTTTATGTTAATGATCACTTATATGTGAAAGCCTGCTATTTTATATGAGGAAGAAGCCTACATGGAAATCAACCAATGAATCGGAGAATACCTTTATTCAGAGGAAACTTGAAAGTTCCTGCTTAGCATGGGGAAATAAATGATGTCGTTATCTCACATACAGAAAGCAACTCTCCTGGCATGCGGCACACCGCCTTCTTTCCCAAAGGTGTTTCATAAAGCACATCTTATTCAAATGGCAGGTCGTAATTAGTGTCTCAAACATATATGCAACAAATGGAGGCAAGCAGTCTTTATTTGGTAGATCACAGTCGGCGCAACATCACGGCACCGCAGAGCTGCTTATGCTCATGGCTTGTACCTGCAGCACTTCGAGCGAGGCACATTTTGCATAATTTTCTCTTACATAAAAAGGCTTTGTTCTCCACCGCCTCACTGCGGCTACCAGCCTCCCCGTGCACAGTTGTTTCCCCTCCGCGGCTGATCCATTCAATTCAGGGAATGATTTTATTTTTTTTTCTCCTCTCCGATGCAAATTAAAAGCACTTACAACCATCGCACCCCCTTGTCTGACACGATGTTCTTTGTTCAGCCTTACAGATCCCTTTAGAGGAGCTTAGGGGTGGGGGCAGGAGAGGACAGAAGGTTACATCCCTTGAAGGGTTTGACGGGCTAGAGATGCTCAAAACCCTTAAAGGCAGCTGACAAAAGTCGACTGCCCCTACGAAGATAACACAGGCGTTATCGGGGAGCCGCCCCCTCTCTTTACCTCCGGCCACCGCTCCGGCAGGTCCGCAGGGGCGACCGGCGGCAAACTTCGGCCGGGTCCGCCTTCTGTCAGAGCCCGCGCCCGGCTGAGGGAGCACGCGCCGGCCCGGGGCGGTGCGGCGCGAGCCAGCCCCGCGCCCCCAACGGTCCCCAACGGCTCCCGCGGCGCGCGGCCACCCCACAGGCTGCCCCTCCGAGGGGCGCCGGCCCCCCGGCCCCCGCACCCACCGCCGCCGGCCGCTTTGTCCCTTCGTCTCCTCCTCTTCTTCCGACGGGCACCCCCCCGCCCCGGGCTGCGGAGCGCCCTCCGCCCGGTAACGCCCGCCCGCAGCGGGGCGGCGGCGAGGGGCTCGGGAGGGTCCTTACCTGAGCGCCGCGGCGGCTGCCGGCACCGGGACGCACTGCCGCGCCGAGGGGCAGAGAGAGGGCGCGCCGCCGCCGTGCCCGCCTCAGCCCGCCCCGCCGCTCTCGGGGCTGTCGCCGGGACGCGGCCGCCTGCGCGCCGCGAGCCCCCGGGACCCGCCCCCCCTCCCCCGCCCCCCGGCCCCGCCCCGGCCCCGGCGCCGCTCCCGCAGGGCCCCGCGGCGGCGGCGGCGGCGGCCGGCCCCTCGCTGCCGCCCCGCCCCGCGCCCTGCCCGCCGCCCGCAGCGGCCCCTGCATTGCGGAGGGGCCCCGCGGCCGCCCCGGTACCTGTGCGGGGCGCTCCCGCTCCCGGGAGCCGCGGGGCGCGCAGCGCCGTCCGGCAGGGCGCTGCCTTAGGTGTTTACGTGGCGGCGTTCCTGCACCGGCGCTGGGCTGCTCCGTGACAGCCGGCCCCGGCCCCCGCCCTGCGCCCAGCCCTCAGCCCAGGGTGTGCCCCTGCCCTGCCCTGCCCTGCCCGTGGCCGATCGTCCCCGCCGTCGCGGAAAAGCATCCCGAAAGGCCCTCACCTGATTTCATTTGGGTCTTCCAATGATGCAAGTCTCAGCTCAATCTAATTTCTCATTTTCTTCTGGAAAAAGAGAACGAATAATGGCGAGAGAGGTTAAAAAGCGCTTTTACAGCACCTCAGAAACTGCACTGCTGCTAACTTAGAAATTGTGCTCCTGTAGGGCCGAGGTCTCCGACCATTTCCTGGACTCCGGCAATAAAAGGTAGCCTATTACTTTGTCACTTACCAGCTTTTCAAACTGAACTCTCCTCCTCAGCCCCTCAGGACGTCAATTACTGTTTCCATATTCCTTCAGTGAAAGTAAAGCACACAAGGGCAAAGTCATCCATCAAGTAATGCCACCGCTGTGGTGGAGCTCCAGCATCGACCCATCTTACCCTTTCTGGTCAGAATCACTTTGTTTCTGTTCCCTTTGCTGGAGATGAAAGGGTAAAATGGTACTCTCTTACCTTTTCTATTTCCTAAACAAATTAGCCTAATGGGTTTGTTTTAAAAATGAATGTGCAAAAGCCGGTCTGTCAGAATCTTAACTGGCAATTCTGAATATGTCATGTGTGTAATAGCCTAATAAATGTTTTTGAAACAGGTACTATGTTTTGATCCAGTAAAGATAAATATTGCTATTCTTCTTTATATTTGAGTGCCCAGAATACACACTAACTGTAACTCATACTGCAGTGTAAAAACTTTAAATGCTAATTTCACTTTTGTTTTGTTTTGCTGCACCACTCTGAGCAAGTATTCTATCTGTATTTTTTCCAAAGCCTCACTAATTTTAGGCACCCAGTTTGATTTCAAGCATGACTTTCAAGAGTACTGAGCACTCGTTTTCTTCATGGACTTGAGTAGCTGTTCTAGAATATTTCATATCTGTAATTTGGGCCTTATGTGTCTTAGACTGGGTGGTCAAAACGCAGGCTCAAGAAAGCCTAGGCCCCACTCTTGCTTCTGTTTCTTCAGCTGCAATACGGAGATGGCCATTCCTCAACAGCTGCTACACTGGATTATATTCCAGTCCCATGTTAATGTCAAGAAAGTGACTCGGGGATGCAAAATTATTTTGTTAAGTATCTTTATGTATTTGTAAATCAGGAAATTTTCTTTTCCTTTAAAGGTCTGCCTGTGAGTCAAGGCTACAGACATCTTCTCTTCCCCTCCTTTTCCAGAGCCCTCCTCAAGCTGTTTGGGAGAACTTCCCACCACTGCCGCTTCCCTATTGTAGCATTTCATCTGTAAATCAGCGGCATGCAAAGGGAGCAGGATCTTGCCAAGGGGACAAAACCGTCACGTTCCCTCTGGTCACTCACCATCGGTGATGTATATCCATCCAGGAGAGATGCTTCCAGAGAAAACAGATTTGCTGCAGGCAGTCTTTCTTCCAGACACACAAGGAACTTTCTTCCAGTGCACAAGGAATGTGCACCAGCATCCCCAGCACCCCAGGGATCAGCAGTGCCTTTCCCCTGATGTCTTCTTCCGTGCCTCCCCTTGGAGGCCTACGCAGCCCTGCAAAGACCTTGATGGAGCTCTTCCCCCCCCAGCACAGGGACTTTGCCCTTCCTTTCACCACCTAGATGACAGGGATGCAGGCTTAAATAAAGCCTAATCAGAAGGAGCCCTGAGAGGGAATGAGCAGTTGACTTGATGAAGGAGAAACAGTTACACTTCATCCAAATGGAAATTAGATTTATTTAAAGCTTACAATAAAAAAAAAAAAAAAAGGGAAAGGACAGCTTATACTTTTGTGGGAAACAAATACTGCAACGGGCATCATGGAAGAGATGTCTTAACGGAAAGACACCATGTACAATAAATAGACTGTGCACTGTCCATAAACATTCCTAGAGATCAGGGGGGTGATAAAACTAACTGGAGAAATGCTCAGAATATTCCATGTGCCATGGAGGAATCGATGCCTCTAGCTCAGATGCAGTACGGTAGCAGCCTGTCTCTTTTCAGCAGCAGCCTGCAGAGAGAGAGAGAAGGTGAATCCTGGAAGATAGTCATTCACTTGCAGCTCTCCTTTAAACAATCATCAAAGATGATGAAAAGTACACGCAGAAAAAAGCAACGTGGCATTCGCCATTTTCCCCAAGATAATTATCTAGTCAAATTACATTATAATTTACATTAAATATTCAGAAACAGTGTTGACACTAGATGTTTTAAGACAGGAAAAATTCTTATAATTTATGTTAGAGATATTAAAATGCAGGCACATATTTTTATTAGAAATATTCATGCAGAGATCAAAAAGCATCATCTCACTAAGAGATAGTGGGGAAAGATTTTTTTCTGCAAAGGAAAAACAGATTTTTACATAACCTCACAAACGATGAGCTTTATAGTCAAGCTTTGACGCACTGAATTATGGATCTCTATATGGCGGTCTGGTAAGTTAAACACAGAAGATTGTTGCCTGCCTGCTAAAAGAGAAAGGAGGGACATCGTTGTCTGCAGCCCTTTTTAGAACAGATTCATTTGAAACAGTGGCTGTGAAATGCCATTCGAAAAGGGGCTTGTGTCAATACATATTCTTCTCTTACTATATAGCTGTAATAACAAACCACTGCTGCTCCTCTGACAGTTTATCGAGCTGCAGTTGTTGGCAACTTAGGTATTTGGCTTCACTTCAGACTGGGGAAGGAAACATTTAATTTCTCAAAAACACAGGATGACTCAAGCCTCGGTGCCAATGTCACAACATTAGCTGAGCGAACAGAGCAGTCAAGGCAAAGCCAGCTCTTATTTATTCACGATGGGAAGAGCTACGAGCACCACCAAGGATGATGAAGCAATGCAAAGTATGGCTATGGCCCTTTTACACGCTTTCGCCGGTGGCATACGTGCAGTCTCTGGACATGTTCAACAACCGGCTGAGCAGTTTTTTGCCACCTTTCCTCTTGGAAACACTTAGGCTAAGGTGACCGGGAAAGGCAGCGCTCCTGCCTCGGCATTGCTGCAACGTTGCTCTCAGTTGGAAAACTCTAGGGTCCCTCTAGTGCCCAACGGAGGCAATGAGGAAGGAAGGTGAGCTGAAAAGCTCCTTCAAATGATTATCAACCACTAAGCAAAATAAAAGCTTCCACTGAAAATAGTATGTACTTATCCCTGGCTTTGCATAGCAAACTATGCTCAATTTGTTTCTGTTTTGGATAAGAAACTGAACTGTATCTCATCAGCTCATATAGTAACATTTCCATGTAAAAGCCTTCCTTTTTCTGCCTGTCTCCCATTTGATAACATTTACCTTTCAAAGATTATTTGGAGATATTACTTGTTTGTAAATGTATGCCTCAGGTTGCTACAGGAAAGCTTTAAGCAAAGGTGAGATCTAGCTCCAGTGAAAGGACTTGTACCAGAGCAATGTTACCCTTGTAGACCTTAGTTATCTTTGGTCTTTTTGTCCAAGGGACTGTAGGTACCCCTGTGAATTATGATGGAAGAATTAGCTCCAGGGAGCTACACTCTAATTTACTAAATGCTTTTGATGTCAAAAGCCAGCCTCTGCATGAGAAGTAGAATAATTTGAAAGCAGAGAGAGGGTACAAAATACTGGTGCCACCTGCTCTTGGGAACACAGGGAGACAAGAACTGCAGTACAGAATGCACTCCAGCGGACGTCTCCATTTCTCATTGCTGTGATTGAAAGCAAAGGGTCCCCAGATAACATGCCAAAGTGAAACATGGACAGTCAAGGTCACTTACAGGGTATGCGGTTATGTGCAGAGCTTCCTCCTTCCCCTGTCATTTACCTAACCCGGCTACTTTTCCTTTCAGCTCTTGAGGCTTTGTGACACCTTGGTTATGGGGCTGGTTCCTTTGCTGAAGATGAAAAAGCTGGATGTCAGGCTTGTCATGTTAGGGACATCTCACAGGAGGTTTTGTAAACGTATTCAAAAGGAAGCGAGGGGAGTACTGATCCCTGCAGGATTCAGCAGTAGAAAGTTCTTAACCTAAAGCAATTTTCACTGCTTTAACCCATTTTGTGGGGTACAGAGGCAGTTCAGCTATTAGGTTTCCATCTCTACAAAAAGAAAAAAAAACACAGGTCTCTAGGAAAATAAGGTTTGTTCCTCTTAACATTTTCAAGTTATAACAGGGAGTGATGATTTCCAGGAAGTAATAAATACGAGTTTGTGAGCTTGGGTTGTTTGTTTTGCCATCTCTAGCTTCTCACTAGTACAAGTACTGCCTTCTTTATCTGTCCTGAAAGCTGTGGGAATAAAGCTACTGCATCATTCAGTCTTACTAGGTCTTCTAATGAAACAGACACATAAACATCCACTGCCTACCTACAAGATTGAAGAGAAGATGAACAGAACACACGTTAAGGTTTAAGTAGTGAAATCTCTTTAGACATTGCATCTGTAGCAAAATTATATGAAAAAGTTGCTTTTCAAAATAAATATGATGTGTAAGTTACTGAGTAGTCAAACTGGTCAGAACATGAGGGATATACTATTTTTGAGATTTAATTTCCTGTTCTAGGGGAAAGTCTGAATTTTTCCAACAGTAGCTGCTGGTGATTAAAGTCCTTGGAAGGAATCTATTACTATGCTTGCATGCTTGCACATGGAAGCTCTTCAGCCCTCTGATGCACTGATAGCTTGTTTTATTAATGTGGAATTTTGATAAGGCTTTTTACTTTTTAATATGCTCCTCTTGTTATGTTCAACAATGTACATGTTACTGCATTTTCCAAGCCTGAAGCTTAATTATCAGCTGAAAACAGATTAGCCTAATCAAGTTAACACCACAATATGGGGCGACATAGTTCATCTTGGGTTTGGGGCTTTGTATTTTTCCCCTTTCTGTGAATAAAACGCTACTGTTATTTGTTAAGAGAGGGGAGACATTGCAGACAGAATGAGGGGCTATTTTCTCACCAAAACCATGGGTTGAGGTTAAGCAACAATGTACTTTGGCTTTTTCCCATGACCAAGCTTCAAACTCAGCTTTTGTGCAAACACCAAATGCAGTGGTCCCGTCTAGGTTTGAGAATGGCCTCAGCCTGATCAATGAGCACACCCATCATGTCTCAGTGTGGCAGAAATACTTCCCCAGCCTGAGGAAGGTGGTCCTGAATGCCTGAAGACTACCTGTTGGTTCGCTGTTATAAAACTGCTCCTCTTCCAGGGTCATCATCAGCACATGACTCTAACAGTCTGCTTTGTACATGAAAGATGAGGGGTGGAGTCCTGAGTGGTAGCACATACATGCTGTCTAGAAATTCATGCTAGCTTATGCCCATGTATTTGCCCACAGTTATCTAGCTGCACAAATCAGTACTCCCTGTGCAGTTACCCAATCTGAATTACAGATGTTTTCGCATTTAAGCGCCTGGTTTAATGAACTGATACATTTGCTGCAACCAGCTTCAAAAATGCAGCCTGAGTGCCTGAATGTTATCTCCTGAAAGCAGAGCTGAAGAACCCGTGGGATCGGTAAAGACTAGCAGCTATAAACACGGTAGCATAGTCTCTGACATGCCAGCAGGTGGGTGAACTTATGTAAAAATATTCCCAAAAAATGGTTGATCAGATCTTATTAAATCTGTTGTCACTGTAGGAAAGCAGTAGTTCATGCAACGTGATGGGGCAAATCACCACTCAGCCTAGCAGTCACACAACTACATCTGTGAGTTGGGTTGATGTAGGCCACTTCTTTTTCGATTACGACTTTGGATTTTAAGATTTGAAGAACCTGTACTCCAACCCAGTTCAACAGCAGCAGAGCCTGGGGTGCTCATTCCCATAAGGTACCTCAGCCAGTGATCTAAATGAAAAAAAAAAATCAAAACAAGGATTAATTCTGCCTTGAATCTTGTATTCTGTCAAAGGAGCTGCACGACAAATGTAAAGCACATTATAATCAAGGAGCTGATGGGTGGAGAGAGAAGCATTTCAGGTGGTTGCGACACCTATAAACATCCATTGTCTGAAGCGACTCCTTGTCATCACTCGGTATTTCTGATTTTCGAAGTGTCTGCGGATGCTTGCACAGGCTGGTGCGTTGCCATGGATACCGTGGTGTCAGTGCCGAGGCTGTTAGCAAATGGGCTGGTCTGTTTGTGTACCTCCGCAGTGAAAAGAAAGAAAAATCCTGTCATTTGTGTGGCTGCTAGCAAAGGGAGCCTGACAGTGAAACGAAATGACTCCACATAATGGTTTTCAGAATCTCCTCCTCTTGGAAATGATGGGGTAGTAAAGAGAGGGAAGGTAATGAATCAAAGGAGCAAGGAGAGCTGTCAAATGCTTATCAAAACCCCTTCCGCATAGCTCAAGACAAGGGTCCTTACATGATAACATCAGCTATATGGGCAAGAAAAATCAATATGAAGGTTTAATAATTCAGTTTCCTAATGGCCTGGCATCACTTTCTGCAAGAGCCAGGAAAAAGAACAACAACAAAGATGATAAAAAACAAAAAGGCGTGATCAATAGACAACGTAACACAGAAGAGTAATTTGCTTCGAGTGGTACCCTGGGAGCAAGCAACAGATATGCATTATAAAACTAATATTTAGCTAGTATACATATAATGCCTTTACCCAGGCACAACTCCACTGCTACGTGAGATGCAAAACAGGTTTAGAAGTGACGGGCAAGTGAATACACAGGAAACCAAGTAAAAAGCCTGGGCAGTGGTCCAGGCTATTTTCAAACTTTGGCTTTTTTGTTGGTGTTAGAACAACCCCATAAATTACACATATATATGGCACAAATCCATGTGAGCTGGATTCCCACATATCAATGCAGTATTTTATTAGGCAACAACACAAGGCTGTCCCACTTGATTACAAGTTTTCAGCTTTTGCCCTGTTGTTCTAAAGGGAGCTCTGCAAAGATTCGGCACATCACCATGTGTTTCACCAAGAGCTTTTCTTGGTTTTGAGTTGGGGGGGTCAAAAAGCACTAAAACTTTCACAGGGGAGGTTTGTTCCTCACTGCTTACATAGATGTTTAAGTTAAATAGCTGTTAACAACAAGAAATAATGACAATGTGAGGTCACCCTCGGTGTACCTTTTCTCAGTAGGGCTGTGTCACTGTATATGAACCAGAAATCCAGTGCAAAATATTTTATAGTGAACTCCTCATTCCTTAACTGATCAGGTTTCATTCGCATTGTTTCCCTGCCATAAAACAGAGAAAACGGAGTTGACCTGTTCTGTGGTCAACCATGGTGTCTTCCCAGGCTCACATCTGTAATGAATGCAAGCACCAAGAGAATTCTTTGGACATGAGGAAGATAAACAGAAAGCCAAAACCGCAGTCCTTGCCCTCCCTGTAGGTCCCTTTGGTCTGGCGTCATGCCCGAGATGCAGCCAGGGATTTGGTTGCTTTCCAGCTATGGACCAACGCAGCTAGTAACTCCCAGGAAGCTCCTTCAGCATGAAGCCACTCCAGCCTCTCCTTGTGGCCTCGCTCTGGGGACAGTCCAGCACAGTGACACAGCTCTATCAAGGTGCTGGCTCTTCTCTTTATTTCCCATTGCTGACTCACACTGAAGGAAGCTGAAACTCAAGAAAAGCTTTCCCCAGCCTGCTTTTCCACAAGAAACCCTGGCCACAGTCACCACTGAGATGAAACGTGAGTCCTTGTGCTCACAATCCTACCAGATGGAAGTTCAGAGAAACCTTCTCCTGCGTTCAGAGGAACTGCTGTTAAATTCAGCTGTCAAGCTGAGCACTCACCTCCAGACTATTAATTAATGTTGCTGGAAGCACAGTGCTGTTGTCTCTCACATGTAGCTGCTCTGGGAACCAAAGACATGTCCTGGGCAATTGGTGGCGAATGCCAATTTTTGCAGTGTCATGAAAATGACTATTTTCATGACACCGAAAAAATGCAATCGCAGTTTGTAGAGATATAAAACAAGTCACCTATGCAAACTGGCAGGGAAAAGCTGAAAGGCGTTGCTGTTGCAGACACAGATCAATACTTACACAATGCATACGGCCAGTTCTAGAGTTCACATTGATAATGCATCACGTAACCTGACTCCAGTAACCAGGCCTTAACTCTGGCAATCAGAGTTTTTCCTTGCAGAAACCCCCAAGGAGCTCCTCTCTGACCTCATTTCCCTCTTTCAAGGGCCTTTATTCAATAATTTCCCCCCAAACACATACATTCCTTAAAACCAGTGTCTCTGGCCACAGTCTGCAAACAACCCAGCTCTAGCAAAAGCCAAGCTAGTGACAACCAGAGCCATGTAAGCTAAAAGCTAACAGTCATGGTCATTAAAACCTCAGCATTCGGGGCCTGTAATATTCCTGCACATACATTGATGAGCATCCTTTGGGTCTTGTCGTATTTGAGATGCTTCAGTGCCCACTCTGCTATGGCTCGGGCTCTTATTATAGTCTTGTAGCTAAGCAACAGTAACCTCAGCTGGGCAGCCCAAATGATGTGGCAAGGGCAAGTTATCCTGCAGCAATATGCAGTGGCAATTCAGGAGGAAGATAATACTTTGAACATGGTGTTAACCATGCTGGGAAAACCTCTACGGTCTTCAATGGGCTTCAGATCAACCCCAAAAGAACTCAAAATCAGCAGGTAAGGTTAGGACAACAGGTCTACACTCTCTGTGACTGAGAAACAAACCAAGAAAAATTATCTGCAGGGGTGGAATTCATGGCCTTCCATTTGCTGGGAAAACAAGAGTAGAAGAGTATCGGCAAGGTTAAAGAAATACAGATGGGAAAGTTTTCCTGACACTCAAAATAGGAGAAAATCCTGACCCAACCACAGCTGGTGCTAGAACTGCCACACTTGACATGGAGGCTAAAGAGGAATCATGAGGAAGAGGTAACACCCCCCTCTGTTAACATAAACAAACATTTAACAGAAAGCTGCCCCTTCCTGGTGTGCGGGGTGGGAGTCAGACAGAAATTCTGTCATTTAGTCCTGGGGGAGTTGGCTGGGGAAGCACCACTTCTACCTTCACCCTTGTCAGAGCCACTAGGTAAAGCCCTGACTCTGAGCATGAAGAACATCAGCCCCAACAGGGCTTTTTGCTCCAAGCCAGGCCTTGGTCCCAGCCTGGTCAAGCTGTATAAAGACCTGCAGGCACTTTTTGGTCAAAAGAGCGTGGAAATTAACTTTTTTCATCTGCGTAGAGCCCTGAGGTAGGAATAAAATGCCATTTGGCAGCATTCCTGAAGCGAAGTACATGCGCTATCAAATATAACTGCAGCACTGAGATATTCCAGCTGCTGCTGCCCAACAGGCAAATGTGCTTCTCTTCTAACATCACCTTCACTCTGCTTTTCTTAAAGCATTTACAGACATTTATGAATTAAGCTTCATGCCACACTCGTGCTGTAGGAAAGGGCTGGCCAGAGAGACACAGCAGCTCAGTAGTTAAGATGCCAGGCTGGAAGCGAGGGTCACCAAGCCACCGTCTTGTCCTCCAAAGCTTCTGTGAGGACAAGCACATTGAAGTGTGCCAGGTAGCCTGCACCCACCTGTGGGTACCTCTGTCATTTTTAGGTCAATAGTAACATTTCTATCTCCTTTTCAGATGGAGGTGGGTGGGCACGTCAGGGTTGCACAGAAACTCGGTAACAGACGCAGAACCAGAGAAGTTTCCAACCCGATGCCGTAAGATCACATATTTTACCACTCGGTAGAATTAATTTTTGTGCCTCGCATCTTCTCAGCCATGAAATTCATAGTTAACTCTTGGTGTGGAAATCACAAAAGCTTCCCATTATAGGCACCTAAAGCTCAAGCCTTAAGTGCAAATTTAGGAATTGGCATTATCATCAATGACTGGGCAGCTCTCCCTGCTTTCAGTCAGGATTTACACAGGATCTACCAGGGACATTAGCCTCAGGCTATTCTCTGCCTAGCAGGAGACATCTTTATGGGGACAGATGCAGCTGATTTGCAGAATTCGCTGACAGAGGACTCTGTGAAGGTGAAAACCCACAAGGGCTCAAGGAGGGTAGAGACAAATTCATGGAGGATTGGTCCATCAGCAGCTACTGAAGGCAGGGGGTCAGACATCTCACCCTCGGGGCATCTCTGAGCAGGCAGCTGCTGCAAGAGGGTACCATGAGCAGGACCTCTATAAGCTCGCTCTGCTTGTCATTCTCTTTCCCTAAGCATTCAGTACTTTCCATTATACTCTCTATCTGCTGGTCTGAAACAGCCATGGCAATTCTTTTGTTAGAAGGGAGGCCATAAAAAAATTGTGATTTAAACAATGCGTCAAGTTTAGCCATTTCTCAAAAAGTCTTTTCAACTAATAACCTCAGAGCAAAAATAAAAAGGCATTTCTGCAGTAAATGTGAAAGGCTCTTGACTCATCTCACAAAGTGACTGACAGCCATAAGGTGTGGAGTGATCTAATTTTAGAATTATCATAAGAATTATCATATAAGACTCCAAATTTATTTTATTAAAGGGAGCTATAACTAAATTTTGATGCCATTAGATTATACAATTAAACATTGGCTTGCTTACAGGCCTTCATATTTTGCCCCACGTAAAAACAACTGTATCTACAAATGGATGTCTTCTGAGATTGTCTCCTGCAGGATGTTTAACAGCTACTGACATATGAAATAAATCCTTAAAATCTAAACCAAAAATTTTTAATCTACAGAAGTGAATTAAAGAAAGTTGTGGCTTGATATGGGGACCTACTAAATGTTTGCTACTCAATGAACTCCCCAAATTCTAAACCCTTCCAGGTAAGTGAAAAATAATTAACTTTAGCTTTCTTCCCTTTCCAGATGAGATGATAAACAGCACTCTCTGGGTTTTCTTAGGAAATAAAAATAATACAGAAGAGGAAATAGATTAAACATTGCCATATCATCATTTAAATCACATTAATATGATGCATCCAACTATTAAAAAACATTTAGTCTCAATAGATCAATTATTTTTGGATCTCAGAAGTTGTAGCTGAGCAATACAAAGGCAGAGTTTTTGAGGCAGAGGGCTTGGGACCCATCAGAGATTCAGAATTTGATGACCACAATTTGAAAATCACTTTTTTCCTAACACACAACAAACCACCCCAATATAACTTTGTTCTTACAACAACCAGAAAAAACAATCAATTCCTAAACTTTAGCACTGCATATAAGGTCTGGACTGATTCAGTTCACTGCAAAAACACCTTGTGGAAGCAAAGCACAGCAATATTAAAGATCCATTAGAGGTGATGATTTACCCAGAATGGCTCAATATTTGCATCCATATTAATGTGTGAGCCAACATACAGACTCAACTATGAGTGCTGGGTTTTAAAAATAAACAAAAGCTCAATACGGCTTGCTATTAATAAATAATGGTAATAACAATAAAGCGATAAAACACAGGCTATTTAATTTACTTTTGTAAGAGCCAGTTCACATAAGGTGATACTTTCAGAGGGAAACATTAACCATTATTATTACTTGCCCACAAAAAGCTAAAGAGAAAAGGCACAGCCATCCTGTAGTTTGCAAATATTAAAGATAAAACGACCAGCTTTGCCTACGTCCTGGAAAGAGAGAGGGAAAAAGGGCAAGAAAGGAAAAAGTTTTTTAGTGGAGATCATTTCACTGGGCTTTTAGATTATGCCTGTATGTTCCCTGTTTGGTCCTTCCCTGCACAAAGCAATGAGCGTTTGTGCATAGCATGCAAGGAGGAGCCGTGTCCTCCCAGCAAGCAGCACGTGGCCGTGAGATGCCTCTTTGGCTGTGTTGAGGGCTCTGTGCAGAGCAGCAGCCTTCTGCAGACTGGGCTTCTTTTATGTTTTCCTATAGATGTTGATATTACTGTAGCTACATTCTCCAGAGTGCAATTTTGAATGTGTCCTGGGGAAGAAATGCAAGGCTCAAAGCAGAGTCATAGGTGTTGTGACCTGAATTTTTTCTACAAAAACAAGAAAATAAGGTGTGTGCTAACATTTGTATGGCAGATTCATTCTAGAAAGTACAGCTTCCTTAGTGTTACCATCAGGGCCAAATTAAATGACCTATTTAGTGCAACTGCTTTCCTGATCAGACTTATTGATCCTTTCTGACCTCTCCATTAAAGACTTAAGTGTATCTCAACAGTTACCTCAGAGAAGACAAAGCATGTAGTTGAAACCTGCAGATTCAGGATAAGAAAAATGCCCAAATGTAAACTGTTACAGTGCTTGAGCTAATTCACCAGCAGCATGGACATCTGCACAGGGCTGGAAGTCCTAATCTTACCAGCTGGTCCAGGCTAAGCCATCCCCCCTGTTTGGTCAGAGCCCCAAGTCTGCCAGTGAGATTTAAGTTCTTGTGTCATGGAAGTGCTTTTGAACATTTTGTCCTATAAAAACTTATTTACCCCATATCTTGCAGGACAGAAAAAATTCCTAATAATTTCATTCAGTAAAAATGAGCTCCTGTTACCCAAAGGATGCTGCCTCACTCATGCGGGCAGGGGAAAGTGTTCAGCCTTCAGCATGGCATGTCCTAGGCAATAGGGAAATGAGTAATCGGCTGCTCAGTGGCATTTTGAGATAGCTTGCTTTCATTTCTCAGTTTGTTACTGAAATCCATGATGATATAAGGTGACTCCAGGCTCAGACAGACTGATTTCTCAGTGGAGCTCTGCCTTGAATTTTCTTCATTAAATATATATATATATATGCACACACATATATTAAAAAATGGATCCTACTCCAAGAGCCTAGTAAAATTGATGAAATGGCTCCCATTGGCTTCCTTGGGCACTGGTTCAAAATATTAATCTGATAATCGTTATGGCTCAAATTCAGCAAAGTTGTTAAGTATATATCTAACTGAAAGCACCTGAACAGTCCTATTATGATGATTCATGGATTTAAAAATAGAAATACGTTTAAATGCTCTCTTGAACTTGGGTCTAAATGAAATCAATACATGTCATGCATCTTATTCATGAAATATTAAGGGAAGATACATATTTTATTGTGCTCTGTGTGTGCATATGTACTTAGCACTGATTATTCTGTAATAGAGCTATGCATAATTTAAACTGTATAGCATCCACATTGTGGGGGGAGAAATCTTCATTAAACCCAGAACAGTACACTTCTTGGTGGTGTGGGGATTTATTTTATTCTTTTAAACTATGGATGCCTGGGTGATAATTCTGTTCTCACATGTTCAAAAGCCCTTTTCCAGGGAGAAAGAAATCACAGCCTCCTCTACAGCACTGGGAGAAGAGCCCAAAACCAGTGAGTGGCTGCAAGCTGGCGGCTGGGCAGCGCAGAGGTCTGTGCTGGCCTCTGCTGACAGGCAGGACCGCAGCAAGTGCCCAAATCACTGCAAGAGCCTCTGGCGCTGCTCAGGACCATCCCTCACCAGCAAAGCTAAGAAATCCCTTGTTGCATTTAACGGTGTAATCAGCTGGACAGGAAAAAAGGGAGCCTGTGGTAGTAAAGCCCATGTTGTTCATTCACTACCAGGGATAACTGTCATTATTATTGGTTTATAAGCCATTTTTCTATTCTGGTTCTTGTTTGCCAATGACATCATGCTATCTGTGGGCCTTCCAGTAATATCTAAAGGACTGGCTGAAAGAAGCATTCAAGGGCAGACTTAATTATATTTGTGCATGGAAGCGCACTTCTACTCTGCCATGCACATCGGGGAACGTGTCATTAAACTGCTTAAAGTCAGCATGTGTTTAAAAGCATTGCTCACCCAGGTGATGCATGACATATTTAGCACTTGCCTCATACGGATGGGTTTTAAAAGCTTTGCTGCCTTTTCTCACAACATGACCCTCCCTGGCCACGCCTGGGACAGGCTTTGGCCCTGCCGGAGAAGGCTGTTCCCAGCAATTCAGACACCTCTGTGCCCTGCACAGGCAAAGCCGGCAGCTCTGCCCGTGGCTGCCTGCCTCTGAACTCCAAGGCCATGGTTCTCCACCAAAGTGGAAGACAGGGCAAGAAGAAATGGGAGGAAAGAAACAGCTCAGCTTTGTGCAGCAAAGTGATGCAGTTACAGAGAGATCCCTCTGAGGCAGATTCTCCACCTCTGGAGCCACAGCTGGCTCCATGGAGGAGCTGCGTCAGGCAGCTCATGCATCCTCTCTCACTTTCCCAGGCACTCTAGCAGAGGGAATTAGCTCTAAAGATGATGCAAAGGGCTATCTTCATTCAGTGTGGCCAGATCTGCCAGTGGGGATGCTGCAGTAAGACTAGAAAACCCTGCTGGTTCTCCAACCCATTTTGGATTTCTTTTGCTGCATGGAAATGAGTTAAGCAACACAACCACCACCAGGTAACAGCAGGGAATACTCTGAAGCCTCCCTGCTTCCCAGCCTGTGTGCATGCACACACAAATATACATGGTTTTTGACAAGCAAATCGCTATTAAGCAAATATCAATGCCCCTTTCTTCTCCTGGCCTTCCACGATTACTCAAATAATCAAAATAAAGTTCTTAAGGCCAGACTGACCAACTTTGTCACAGGCAAAGCTTACAGCATGAAAGTCTCTGGCGGGAGAAAACACGCTGGGTGCAGTTCTTTCCGGCATGCTCTGTGTCGAGCCCCATGTCCTGCCACACAGCAGAGCTGCTCTGCTCTCACATACCTGGAGCTTCACTGCAGGAGAAGAGCAGAAAATGCTCTCAGTGATGTTAGGGTCTCACCAAGCTGTAAGCACACACATGTGACTGAAGTTGTGCTCTCAATACGGGGTCACCCTCGAGCAGTTCCTGCAACCCACCTTTTACCATTCTTATTGTGAATGGGGGTTTCAGCCCACTTTGTTTCATTTTGCTTAGATTCGTCTAATTCTTTACCTCTTTAAGTTTGTGGGAAATAAAAAAAACAAAATCTCCAGTTTTGATTCAGTTTTGAGTTCAAGCCAATCCAACTATGATTTCACATCTCTTCTGGCAGATAATGATGATGTAGGCAAACTTTATTTGAAGACTTTGGAAAACAACATGAATAAATTTTTAAGTCGCAGAGGATTTGCTCAAAATGTTCCAGCAGTAGCATTATGGGATATAAATATTTGGCACTGGTAGTTGTATTCACTGAATTATTAACTCCAGAGAGTTAATATGTCACCCATGACTTCCCCATGCCTATCATTTACTAAGCATGCAATGATGAACACCTGGCACAGAACAAGCCTCCCAGGTAGATGCTTGGAAAACCCCTCTGGAAAGTCACCGGGAATTAGTCTGAGCCACCTGAAATGCAGGAGGCACATGCCCAGCAGGCAAGTGCTGCACTGTGACCCGGGCTGCGCTCGTACACGAAGCCACCTCGTCTGGAAACGTCAGACATGTGCTCAGAGCCCAGCAGTCAACTGGGATAATAATTTGGAAAAATAAGAACAAACCTGAGGCTGGGACTGAACATGTAGGTCAAAAAGGTATAAGGAGCAGGAAAATTTCCTGCACTCACACCAAAGTCTTTTTTTATTTATTCTGTGGATACAGGGGTCAATGGCACTATACCGAAGTCACGAACGCAACTCAGTATGTGTTGCCCATCTCCATCCGCCTCTAGCCTTAGATTGGTAAGGAAAGATGGAGAATTCCCACTCCCTGAGCAAGCCAAAATAAGTCTCTGATTTCTTTGCTGAGCCCCCATAGCTCAATTTGAGTCTGGTCTCTGCGTACATGCGCAGATAAGCTTCACCAAACTCACTGACTTGCTGTGTATGCAGATGGATGCAGTATTACCAAACACCCTGCAATATAAGAGCTATGAAACCTTTTTCTCCCCCCCCCGCCCCCCAAAGAAGTAATTTTTAAGTGCTACCAAGAGCTATGTTACTTCTCTAAAAATAAGGCACCATTGTCATGTGCAGCTACAAAGGCTTGGTGATAGATGGCGCTACACGAACATGAATTTGTTTTTTAAACAACGACATTAAATATTTACTATTACATTTCCTTACACACGAAGTGCACCTGAGTAGCGTCAGTATTTTAATTATTTCTTACACATGCATAAATAATATATTAGAAATAAAAGAGAGGAAGACAATGTATTGAGATGCTGCAAGACAGAACAGGGAATAGTCTCTGTGATTCAACTCTCAGCAAAAAACTCCGATACAGTTGCAAGTGTCTCCCCCTTAGCCAAGAGCTGAAGGGTGGGAGGAAGAGGAGGCGATTGTAGGTAACACACTGAAGTCAGTTAATTTCTAATTTCCTGGGTCCCAAAATACCACTGGCAGAGTGTGCTATTTCTAATAGTAAAGCTGCTAGAATAAAATATTTAAACAGCACTGGCAAGTGCAATAACAGCAGTGGTAAATTTCCATTTGACCTAAACACTGCTCCAGTCCTGGCTGGTGGTGGTCAGCTGGCAAGGCAGGCTGCTGGAGGAGAAGACATCCTCACACCACGGGGAGAAGGGGAAGAACTACATGAGTGAAGTGCATAGAGTGAAAAGGGCATTCAAAGCACATCACATCAGTAAGCACATTGGGGGGTAAAATTTGCAGAGACCCATGGTAATGTGAAATGTGTAGAGCAACAATAACAAAAAGCTCACCATTTTCTTTTAACAAGTATCATCATCTTCACTCTTAATCCGTACAGAAAAGTTCCTACTGACTCATACCGATGTTCTCTGCATCTCTCCCACACCTACACTCATAGACCAGATACTTAAAAAGCAAATGTCCTCAGGAATGTGAATTTACCTTGTTTTTTTCATGTTAGTGCTAGTAACATCAGTGATTGCCTGAAACCAACCTTTGACCTGCTGGAGCAGCTTCACGTCTGGGACTCCTCCAGAAAATGTGTTGCGCTGATGTCTAAGTGGTGAAAATGCCTGCTAAGGAGCAACAGGAAACAAGGGAGCACCAGGTTTGAGAGACTAACATTAAAAACTAAGCAACAAGATTTTGTAAAATGTAGTCCTTCATGTTGTGTGCACAAGAGGTTTGCTTCATCCTCCACATGCATGGATTAAACCAATGCAAATATCTTTTCTCCACTGGTGATTTAGAGAAACAGTAGCACACAGAGACAGCATGAAGAGTGGAGAAGCTCAGCGCGTAAGGCTAAAAAGCCCAGAGAAGACAGAGCAGCAATGCCAAGAGGCATTCATGGAACAACCACCTCTCTTGCTCCCACTTTTGAAGCAAACCTTCCACTTGTCCCCAGCTCCTGCACTTCGATTCACATTGCAAAGCAGCCGCAAGGCACCCAGACTGGACTGCTCTAGGATGAAACTAAACTGGCTCATCTGGTCCTATCACCAAGGTGAGCTTAGGCTGTGGGAGCAGATCAGAGCTAGTTCAGTGTAAAGCCTGGAAAACATGCACAGCACAACATCAGGTCCTCAGCACCCACTGCCTCTCTCTGCAGAGGCTCTCCATGCCTGCCACATAGGTGCAGCCCTTGCACATGGCAAAGAGATGCCAGTTGGCTCCTCCATGTACGCCAGCACTGCAACTGCCTTGGGATAACAGGGTCATGCTCTGGCCAAAGAAAATGCCAGTGTCACCCTGTCCTTCTTCTCACTGGACTCATATACATATTATTCTGGTTGGCACCCAGAGCTTCCCTCTGAGCTTTTCCTTGGAATCAGCACCGTGTGGTGACAGCTGGTGGAGCCCCATCTGCCAGCTGGGCCCTGCAAACTTCCACTCCTCCTCCTCTCTATAAACCTCCATCCCCACCTCCTCACAGCATTCAACAGTGAAGTGAGAGAGCTCCTAGAGAGTTTTTCTTGCAGAACTGAGATGGGGATCATATAATCTTTATGATATCCACTGTGTTATTAAATCTGCAAGATCTGAACCATGTTTAATAACACACTTGTTCCAAGCAGAGGCAGTTAATCTTCCACTATCAGCTTTTAACCCTCAAAATATTTGTACTCCAGCAGCAAGGTTTGTATGGCCTAAGCAGTAATTAGAAAATTTAAGCAGCACCCAGGGAAGCTTCCTGAGCTGTTCTGCATTTCCTCATTTAAGTTCATAAATAAATAAATAAAATCTGTCGTCCTGTCCTCTAAAAGGACTTTGATATTTCCTAAAACTCAGTAAGCCGGGGGAGACTAATATGGGCAGAAATACTAACTGTATTGGGGAGGAACAGACAGCTCCTAAAGCTCACTTTTTTAGTTCTGAAGAGGCTTTGAGAAGTGTTAAGGAGTTCTCAGAAGTCTTTTTACAAAAGACACGTTTAAAGGCATGAAAAAAAATCAAGTTATTTAACAGTAACGATGGCAGCAATTGCTCATGAAGTGGCTGTGAGCACCCTAGCTGGCACTGACAGTCAAGACATGCAAGAGGGATGGAGGAAGGGAAGAGGATGGTGATGCCTTTTTGTGCATTTGGGTAAATCTTGTCTGGTAAGTGGTGAAATACTGTAGGAGATGGATCTCGCAGCCATGCGTTCCCCATGGGATGATGTTCACATAGGGGTGATGCACGGCTGCATCTCCCACAGCTGCAGTTCCTGCCACCTTTCATAGCACAGGAATTAAACCAAGAGAGTCACATCAAGAAGAGATATACATCAACCCTTTGGAGTCCCCAGTGCCGTTGATGTACAATGACACTTTGAACCAGTCCTTCCAACTTCGATAGCAAAAGAGCAGGAAAAAGGCAAGGGTTGGCCCATAGTTTGAGACTCCTGGTCTGCAGGACTGCTGTCACTGTCAGCCAGCTTTCAGATCCCAAGGAAAAGAGATAAGAAAGCACTTGATGAAGGAAAACAACTCTGTTCAGGTCAACACTTCAGCTATTTCTTCCCTCCCATGGAGATTAATGCACCTAACATGGCCTCCAACTGCCTTTGTGCAGATGAAGTGAAGCAGTTACATGGCTTATTGAGTCTCTGCTATAGGAGTCAGAAAATTTTTCACAGAGTAGTTGGTTGAGAGTTGGACACATTTTAGCAGAGAGAATCATGGCTATCTGCTAAGCCAGAGATGTGCAGAGGTCACTTACAGTCAGGCTGTGAGCATTACTTGGTGATAGACCCTGCCAGCTCCATGTCCGCTCCTTATTTCAGTCCCCTTTTGCTCCGCCCTCCACCATCCAAGCTCTGCACCCTTTCTACAGATTGACATCCATGAACTCTACCTTGAGTTAATGCCGATGTCGTGTCCCATGCAACTAGTGCTGTTCCTGCTCCCTGTCCCCACCTCCCTGGGAAAAGCAGGTGAGACTTTTACAAACAAGGAGCAGAGAAACCAAGACAAAGGCATGCAATGCTCTGCTGAACTAAGTCCTCATCATCATTTCATGAGTCTGCACAACTCACCATGAATCATGCAGACATCCCAAATTTCATGGACTCCTTATAGCCTTTTTAGCCTTACACATTCAACCTGGCAAATTACAGGTCGCAGTTACATATATCCTATTAGCACATATATCTATCCTTTCCCTAGAAGTTTCCCATGTAAGCCCTGCAACTTGTCAGCAAGTAGCCTGCTGCTCTCGTTTTGAGTAATGTATCCAGTTCTGTTGACTTCAAAGGCTAGGGAAAATATAGTTCATGCAGAAGAATCTATAATATCAAGGACTAAAAGACAACTAGCATTTGAGTATTAGAAAAAAGGCGGGGGGAGGGAGTTAATACAACCTTTCAAAAATTTTACCAGACTAATAAGAACTTTAGCAAAAAAATCAAAAAACAAAATAAAAACCAAACCCCAACAAATATTTTTTTCAATATTTCAATGAAAATAGAGCAAGTATCCGCTATTTCAAGTTAAGGAAACAATCTTGCACTAGAACAAACAAGAAAATTACCATTTATACGCACAGACCTAAGCATCTGTTGGCTATAGATAAACTACAGCAGGGCTGGAAGTTTCCCTACATCATCTTTTTGGGCAACAGGAAAACATAAGCTTGCAGAGGAAAGCAGGGACATTTCCTGGGTTGTGAGAATAACATCAGGGAAAGGGATCCACAGCCCACTACAAAGAGAGAGGGGGCATCTCGGAAGGGGACGAAATAGCTGTAAAGCTGTAGTGCTCTGACTTTAATAGTAGGCAGGAACTGAAGGTCTGTTTTCCCACATTTAGGAGAACCATAAATAAGGAAGTTTAGAGCATTAGCACACCAGTTCCGACAGAGTACTTGAGAGAGAATCAGGTTTGTGGAAGTACAGGAAATTTAAAGTACATTTAAAGCTGCTACAAAGTTATTAATTAAATATCGTAACATATTCATACCTATGTCTCTTCATTTATATCCGTCACCTTAAATTGTAGATGTAGCTACAGGCAAACAAGTAAAGGAAATTTGTAACATTAACGCCAGATTTTAAACAGTAAATATTTCACAAACTTCTGAATAGCCTGTGCTCAGTGTATTTCTTTTTTTCATATATCTGTATCCTGCTTCAAGGGTGAAGCTGTTCCAGCAGCCTGATACAGAATTCATCTGGGAAATGCTGGAGGGAAGTCTAAGATTGCAAGTACATTTTTTCTCCCCTTCCTCTTTAGTTCCTGTTATTTGCCTGCACAATTGCATCTTAATTTAAGTTATCTTAAAAGTATTAATGAGCCCATTGTATCTTCTATCTGTACTTAAATAGCTGGAATTCCAAACAATGGTCATATCAAAAAAATGCCACTTTCTTGCCTGGATAAATAAGGAAACCTGTAGATCTTCAGCAACTGCACAGTGTCAAACTTCTCCTGCCGCATGTCATTTCTCAGTGCTAAGGGAAATGTACAATAAAATCCATTAACTGCTCTTGCCCTTGAGCCATCACACCGTTATCTCGGGCTGCATTTTAGGATAATGCAGGAGGAGGAACACACATGCTGCTTTTACAGCTCTCTAGTGCACTGAAGGCAATCGCTTATGTTGAATCAGAGCGATGGACCCCATCGCCCCACTGCTTTAGAAGATCAATCCAGTTTTATGTTTGCTTTACTTTTTGGAGGGAAGGGGGCTTCAAGGTTTACATGTAATGTCAGAAACTCAAGAAAAACATTTTCTATGTGACTCAGCCTGGAAGAAAGTATTTCTCTCAACTTCACTTGTTATACAAAGATATTCACAAATATATTTTACATTCACTCTTTGTGACAGATCCAGTTAAACTGCAGCATTAAGATGAGATATAGCCTTTGGCAGGCCTTAGAAGACCACAGATAATAACATACACAATAGACATGAGGAAAACTATTTTCACCACGAGGGTGGTCAAACACTGGAGCAGGTTGCAGAATCTCCATCCTTGGAGACATGCAAAACTCCAGTGGACAAGCTCCCAAGCAGCCTGATCTAACTGGACTTAGATGACTTCCAGTGGTCCCTTCAAACCTGAATTATTCTATATTTCTATTCATTTCAGACATTGGCAGGAGTTCCCAAAAACCATAAGAGAAAGTTTCACAAAGGATTAGCTCATGGCAAACAGCTGGTAAGTTCTTAACCCAGCAGCTGCTAGGTCAGGTTTTGAAGAGGTGAAGCTCTACGTAAGGTTATTGTACCCTACACGATATGGTTCAGTATGCAGAATACTGAAAATACACACTGTCTGAACATGTCACCCCTACAAGAGCCTTCCCATGGTGTCCAATGCCTGCAGATAAAGGGTTCCTAACAGAGTTGCTCTGACAGAGGGGACAGAGCTGTTGCTGTCTGCCCAACCAGCAATCCACAGGCTGCAGACCACCGGTACCAGCAGCTTCAAAGCAGCTGCTGCAGCCACATTTGCAGAACCGCACCACTTCTGATGGAAGCATTGCACAACAAACAAGCGACCTCTTCTTCCAGAAAGTAATTCACAAAATCCCTATTGTCCTGGTTAGCCAAATGTTTGTTTCCTTGTTAGGTTTCTGTACTGTAATTCTGCCTCTGCTCAGCTGTGGTAATACCACAGCAGCTAACAGAGCCATTAAGTGTCTGAGAACAAGAAAAAGCCAAAATATGGGGCGGCACTTATTTTCTTGCAGGCTCCACTTCTTTGGAAGACGAACTAAGCACTGGCACTTAGTCCCTTAGGTACCCCACCACCTGCAGGTAAGCAAGCCAAAAATCATCCTAGGTCTTCTCATGCCCCTACAAGGATGGTTCCTGCATCTCTGTTTGGACACCATCACCTAAACACTCTTACTAAGCTAAGTAAAAGGATAATTAAGCATAAAAGAGGTCAGAACTGCCATTTCATATAGCTCACTGAGTCTACCTAGTATAAGACATTGGAAGAAAAAAAGATGCTTTGTGCAGCAAGGTGTCTCCAAATTTCTAAAGTCATCCTATCTGGGTACTCAAGAGTGGGTTTTCTGCACTGTTTACAAGCTGCCAGTGGGAACATATCTGCATTATTTTTGAAAGAATGAAGGGAATTACGAAGAAGCTTTTTGGGTTTGGAATTTCCCAATTCATGGGACTGTTCAAAAATCCTTGGCTTCCAGTCAACTCCTACTCTTGCAGTGAAACCAAGAAAGTAACATTTAAAAAGTTAACAACAACAAAAATTAAAAAACAAAGTTCAAATTGAAAAAGGCACTTAACTACATTTTTGTAGTGTTGCTCTGAAACACTGATCTGCGCTACTGGACTCAAAATTCACTTCAGAAAGGATATTTTGTGATTTGCTCTGTCTCCATCAGTAACGTATCAGTAATGTTACAGTGCTAGAGCTTGGTAGGAAACACTTCTGTTAGCCAATAAATTTCTTCAGGACTACAAAAATTTCTCCTTTCCATGCTGGAACAAACCCCTATTGTGACTTTTTTTCCCTGACAAACAGCAAAGGCAGGGAAAACCTCCTCAGAGCGCTGCTCATAGCACAGTGCCAGCAGGGCCAACAGGGTGAAGAACGTTCAACTTGGGTCTTTCTTCTCCCTTCCCTACCTCTTTCAAGCACTGCAAGTCACGAGCCAGAGGTCTGTCTGCCCGATGAAATATTACCATTCGGATGACTCAGCCGAGATGATCTGGCCGTACTCCCATCGAGTTAGTCAAATAATATGGCTCTGACATCTTCTCTGGAGAATGAATCACACATGTAGGAACAGACAGCCATTCAGACATATAAAAGGAAACACAAAGCTAGGCATTCTCCTTGAAAGTTCAGGGAAAAAGAGAAATTTGCCTCCCAACTAAGCCTCTAATTTGTAGCGTAACCCACAGTCCCCTCCTCATATCTAAAGGGCAGAACTTTTAATGAGGTCATTTAGGAATGCATAGTTAGCATATTTTTAGTCTGTATAGCTAGAAGTAGATTTGTTTTCTTAACAAGTGCTCTCTCATCAACCTGACATGCTACAGCCCCAAAAATGGACCTATTTTCAAAACCACTTTGAGTCAGGGAGAGTCTCTACACAAGTTACATCAAGGCCTTAGTAATTTTTCAAAATATAATAAAGAGACAACATACACAGCATCTCATAAGCCTTTGGAAAATGTGATGCACTTCTGTTTTATGTGCTTATTTCTGCTCTGAAGAGATTACAACAAAGAATGAATAGTTTACATGCATTCTTAACCAATATATTACTCAATTTGCTTAAAAAGGTGCATTTCTATTATGTATCCTGCCAACAAATTTTGAGTAGGCAGAATTCATGAGTGTTTCTGGGAGTTATGAAAGGAGAAAGCTGTGTCCTTTCTGTGCATCTAAGAGTCTGAATATTCCCATTACGGCCAACTTTATTTAAAAACAACAACAACAAAAACAACACAACAAAAAAACCCAAACACAAATGAGGCACAGCATAAAACCCCCCCCCAACATACTGGAAAATGCAACCCTACTATTCCAAGAATATCAAGAATGTCGACAAGTGGCAATGGTAATCAAGAAGGTAGAGGAAGAATGTATATTAACAGAAATGTCTTTTATTTGGCTCGTATGAAACTTATTCACCTTGTAGCTCATGATCTGAAGAGTGCCTGTAGCATAGACATTTGGCATCCTGAGAGAAGTGAACGAGGTGACACTGGGTAAAATTGGAGGCCTTGTGTTTTCTCCTCTCTTTCACTAAATAAAGTGTTATTACTGATGCTTTGTATTAAACAGATAAAACAAAATTCTCGGTGCTTAGGCACCAAGACTCACCCATGAAACAGCTAAGGCATTCTTAACTTCCTCACACCATTACCATTTCCTACTCTGCTCTGAATTTTAAAGAGCCTACAGACAGCCTAAAGACTTTTTTGCCTTTACAGACATAATTGTGAACCAAGACTAAAGTTTTCTAATTTTACTAAAGATAGTTGTTATCGTTAGGTTTTGCATGGTTCCTTACCCACAGCTTTACTTTTTCCAACAAATGAATATATTTTATCACAGTGCTGTCACTGTATTTATCATATCACTAGGATGTACCACTTCAGAATCAAATAGAAAACAATTATAAATTAAGCTATGTTTATAATAAGAGCTCCCAGCATTTATTTAGTTCCTTTAGACCCTGGTCTGAAACCCACCTGAGTAATGAGAGCCTTAAAGAACCTTAAACTGCATCCTCTGGAGCGCAGTGTTGGTACCAATTGTGGTGATGCGATGCCAACCATGTTAGAGAAGTTGATGCCTGTCACTGCCCATAATAAATCCTCACAGTAATTAACCAATTTCAATACTGTCTATCCCTGTTGATCCACTTTTACTCAAGTTTTTCTCTGGAGAGAGAAAAGAATTTGCTATTGTTTAATAGAAGCTACGGCTCAAGACCAGATTTTTCTACAATTATTTCACATTGACTTGAATTTTTTGAGGTTCAAGCTTATAACCATTTGAGATGCTGGGAAACACATCAGTTAGGCATAGTCCTCCTCAGCACACTCTGCTTTAACTTTCTGCACCAGTTTCACTGCACAGCCAACCTCAGTGTTGCCCTCCATGCTGCACCTTACAAAGCATTCAGTTTTCATCAATTCACACTGAATTAGCATCCTTCTTTCCATCCTATACCTTAAAACTCATCATTCCTCACACAATAAGACTACACAACCAACAAATTCCTGCATGAAAATCTCCACAAGAATATTCTACTATCAGCAAACTCCTGCATGAAAACCTCCAGCATAATTCTCTACCATCAACACATTCCTATCAGAAAGCTTTACATTATCCCTAAGTTTCCCACTCAAAAAACATCTGGAAACAGAGATCCACTGTCCCAACAACAGCTAAAACACCCCAATGATCAGTGCAAACTTAAAACCAGGAGTGCACTATGATTTTGTTGGCATGTGTTAATGCAGAGCTGGGTTTGAAAGTTGCTAAGTGCTGAAAAAAAAAACCCAGTATTTGCACTTGGAGAAGTGCAGATAGAGAAGCTTTTTTAAAGAGCCAGAAGGAAACTGCTCTTCAGTGCTCTGAAGTCAAGGGTAACTGAGGAGATCTGTATCTCCTAGGAAATATCTTCTGCTCCAACCAGAACTTCTGCTTGCATTACCAACCTGCAGACCCCTACCCCAAGCAGAGATTTGGCCCTGAAAACCTGAAAAGGTACAAGTACCATTTTCCAAGTGCAAATTGAGGATATTCAGAACTTCATAGACAGAGTCACAAAAACAAGCGTCATCATGACATTGGAGCAAAATCTTCAGTTCACCCTGGTAAGGTTGCCTGGCTCCAATGCTCATACACAGACCATTTAACACTGAATACAGCTCTCACCACGGAAGGTGAGAATTACAGAAATAAATTAAAAAACCAAGAAGTTACATAGCTGCTTTATGAGACTAGAACTGGCATTTATTTCTGGGTAACTTTCAAGAATGACATTTGCAAGCTTGATAAAACATTTACAATTCCTCTAGCAGAGGATTGTCATTCCTACAGACCTTTACCACTGATTAAAGCACATGGCCCAAACACACCATCAAAAAGCAAACAAATGGAAACTAATCAGTATATTCTATTCCAAGGTAAGGTGATACCTTTTGTGTTATTGCAGTAGGTAAAACCCAGCCATGCTGTACCAGCTACATTTTACCAAACTCCTCTAATTACTCCTTTTCTTTCCCTGACTACTGGGAGGGCCAGTAATGGGCCACAGCTGGTGGCATTTAATGTTACACTGCTCCCAGCAGCTGCAGCCCTGGCTTCACTTTGGGCACAGCTTTAATTAGCTGTGATACTTTGGGTGTAATTACAGCTTAAAGTTGATTTCTCTCTCTCTTTTTTTTTTTTTAAAGAATTATTGACAGACATATTCTTTGTCTCCTACTGTGAAAAGGGATGCAAATATTGAAGTTGCCATATTTAAAGGAGTAGAAAGGTAACCTAAAGAAAGCCTACATTTCAGGAAGATTCTTATTTTTAATATCTAGGTTTTTTTAGAATTTTTATGACACAGGAGTTAGTGTGAAGAGTTTGCAGGTCACTGATGAAATGACTAGAGCACAAGTCTTACGAGGAGCGGCTGAGGGAGCTGGGGTTGCTTAGTTTGGAGAAGAGGAGGCTGAGGGGAGACCTTATTGCTCTCTACAACTACCTGAAAGGAGGTTGTAGCGAGGTGGGGGTTGGTCTCTTCTCCCCAGTAACAAGCGATAGGACGAGAGGAAATGGCCTCAAGGTGTGCCAGGGAAAGTTTAGGTTGGATATTAGGAAAAACTTCTTCACTGAAAGAGTAGTCAGGCATTGGAACAGGCTGCCCAGGGAAGTGGTTGAGTCCCCATCCCTGGAGGTATTTAAAAGATTTAAAAGATGCGGTGCTCGAGGACATGGTTTAGTGGCGGACTTGGCGGTGGTAGGTTAACGGTTGGACCTGATGATCTTAAAGGTCTTTTTCAACCTTAACAATTCTATGGTTCTATGACTCAATTTTGCTGCTCATCATCGTACGATGCTATGCAGGCAAATATCCCTAGTAAGGTCAGTGGGGCTTGTCCCTTCCTTAGGGAATGGTGCAAAGAGTAAAACATTGTAGGACACAAGCCTGGAGGTCTAGAATTTACTAGAATTTATCTAGATTTAGTTTTTACTAGAATTTATCTAGATTTACATCCAGAGTAAGTGTTTTCCATATTCCTCTGTTTTACAGGTTTGCAAAATGGGGAAATGCACAGTATCGACCATCTAAACCCACAGGCAAAACATTAACTTAAAAAAAAAAAAAGCTCTCGTAACTGTTAAGACAGCCTGGAAATATTGCAAAATAGCATTTCAATGGCTCTGTTATTGCAGAGGTACTTCCAACATTGAATAATCCTTACCATTTGAAACAATCTGCTATTTAACTGAGAATTTAAAGTATACTCAAGATACTCTAGCCTAACCTCTTCCTTTGAGGCAGAGTTGACTGTGTCTGCCATCTCTGAGGACACATCCTTCTGTGACTAAATATATTAGTGTACTGGAAAACCTCCCACCTTGTTACTGCTCCAGCTTTTGTGGATGGTGCAGAAAACACCGCTGCCTGCACTGAAGTTACAAAGCCCCGTGCACAGCATGGATAATTGAAATTATTTAGAGTGAATTAGCTGTTCTGTATTTTACGGACAGCTGCTAGGAGCCACAAGTTAGCAGCGTAATGTTGGCACAAGCTGGCATACGTCCTAAAATCCAAATTGTGATCCAAAATTAACATAAATATTTTAGCAAACTGGTGTCTTTGTATTTTTAATACATTGAAGCTAAAAAAGTAAACTTTTTTCTTTGTAAAGCAAACTGTTAATTAATAAATAGCACTGACCACTGAGGTTCCCAAATTGACACCTGGGACACCACTGTCTGAAATACCTATTACTTGGCTGCCAGTCCATCTGGGAGAACATCAGTGAAGCTTGTCAACCAGAAAGCTAACCTCCACCCAGAAATAGTATCCAATTTACTGGAATTTCAATATAATGCTCTCTCATTATCCAATTATACTTTATTTTGAGACAATCTTCCCTGGCAATAGCTCATCGTAGCCTGTGAAAAGTTTGCTGCTTGGACACACTTCCATTTGGTCAAAATTTTCACTAAAAATGGTTGTAAATATTGTAAAACCAGATTTTTTTTTAAAAAAAGGTCTTCTCTTTATAGGGAGATTTGTTAGTATACATCTTCCTCAAATGCAGGCAGTTCCATTGCTGATGAACTGGCATTAATATCTAATAATACTATTAGTTTCAGCTTCTATTTTTTCACTTTGGATGCCCAGTGAAATGATATTTGATATCTGACTTTTGAATCAGCACTGCCTCCTTTTGAGGCTAGTAGCTTTGTTATGATAGCTGTTTCTTGTCATACTACATTATTGCAAAAGAAATCAATTGAAAAACACCACATTTTTGACATAATAAACCTACTGCGTGTGACGTAGTTTTCATCAGAGTTCACCTGCTTTACACTTCTAAATACCATCTTTGAATTGCCTTGCATCTCCCATCTTTATTTAAAGTAGCATTGAGCTAATATTTATTAACTTTTCCACTGAAAACTTCATATATACATATATATAAAAAAGTCTGCACGTATATAGCTTAGAGCTTTATCCCTGTGGCTCTAATTCTATATTTGTTTTCGTTCTGCTTAGCATCCAGAAAACTCAAGAAGGCCAAAGAAAATTAGCAACACTTGTATCAAGAAAAGATTTTTTTGAGAGTTTTAATTTATCCAACCTTTTTGCTATGAAATGAACTTGTGGGTAATGTACAACCCAAAGCAGCTTTACCAGCCTGTAACACGTCGTGTGGGAATGTAATAACCTTTTTCACTTACCCAGGTAAGCAATATCGCAGAGAAATATGTATTGACTTAATATATATCCTTAATAGCTGGCACAGCAATGGTAACCCCTGTTAGCTTTCTGCCTTGGTTAAGCAAGCAGCCAGAGATGAGATGCCTGAGATGAGCCATCAGTTCATGCAGCAGGAGGCAAGGAGACAGCTTAACTCTCTAGCAAGTGATTTTCCATTCCTGGTGCCAGCCATTGTTACCAGAATAACCCTGTGGTTTCTCCCCAGAAGCTTTGCAAAGATGTTGTGTGTCTTTTGGTGGTTCACAAGCTCGGTTTTCCCAAGCTCGGTTTTCCCAGGATTTTGGTGCCTGCAGGGTTATGAAGGGGTTTTCTGTGATGGATGTGCTCGACCCCTTGACCAGACTGGCAGTGGTTTGGTGCAGGCTCTGAAAGAGATAAGGCCTAAGCTGTAGACAGGCTGTGAACTCCTCTAGTTTCAATCTGTTCTCTGAAAACCCATGAAAGAACAGAGCGACTCCTTTATCACGGAACAAGGTTGTGGGTACAAGGAGTCTCCTGCATACCTTTTCTATCGATCGCATGTAATTTGACTACAAGCCAACCACTTTATCCTAGAAATATGACAGTCTAAGTGAGCCTTTTTGGAGCTCTCCCTGCTAGGGAGTGTGGCTGCATGGCAGTGATCTCCCCCTTGAGCTGGGGCACCTCTCAAGGTAGCTCCTTGAGGCAGAGAGACATTTTACCAACAAGTCTTTGGTAAATGATACCACGCATATAGTAACTTTGATTTTGTCTTGCTAACTGATTGCATGGTGAACTGATGCCAAAGAAACTTTATATAAACTTTGCTTATGTAATCCTTTAGACATAAACCATTGACCAAGTCTGAGACTAGGACTGTATTCAGCCACACCGAGACTCCTCTCTGAGGAAGGAGTTTAGAAAGCAAGGGGGTTCTTTCTGAAAACCCCCTGTTTGTGATTCAACAGGAGGGTCTTCCTTACTCGTTGTGTTTCTTCCATTAGACATAAACCATTGTACAAGTCTGAGACTAAGACTGGACCTAACCACACCTAAGCTCCAGCAGGAGTTTAGAAAGCAAGGGGGTCTACTCTGTACTTGGTGACTCAACAGGAGGGTCTTCCTTACTCTTTGCATCTCCGGTCTCTCTGTGAATCATTCTAACTCAACTCTAACTTAATTTTCCTTTGTATGATTCTTCCATGCAGTAATTAATAGAGTGAACCTTGCCATCAAACTTTGTTAAGTAGCACTTTCACAACATCATATTAAAACCACTTTTGCTAATATCTTTGTTGGCAATTCCTTAAGCATTATAAATCACCCGTTTATGACATTTTCCTAACCGGTTCTCTGGCATCCTTGGGAGAAACAGCAGGTAGCCTCCAACTAAGTTTGTGTGGCATAAAGGGGTACTTTTAGGTGTCTGGTTTGCTTTGGTTAGAGTTGACTGCGCAACAGCCATGCACAGGAAGCCTGCAAGATGGAAGTGGCTTAGCAGTAAGGAGCAGGGGTGCCATATAGATAGGACGAACTAAACTAAAAATAGAAAACAGAGAAGTCATTTTTATCATTTATTGTACTCCTTAAAAATGAAATAATGGGGAAAAAAAAAAAAGATCTGGCTGGAACAGGAGTTACAAGCTTCAGCTGTACCTCTAAGGCAGTTGGAGATGGTGATGCTTACCAGGTACTGAGTACTTTTATGAATTTCTGTTTGTGTGTTTTACTTGTAGAAGCAGCACCACCTCTTGTCCCGTACAGGCATCGTTTTAAAGAAATAACCATGGAAGAGAGAGTTCAGAGTGGCAGAATAACGTATCCAGAGAGCAAGGTTTAAGACATGAAGCCTAGTGAGACAGGAACTCCATTTCCAAATTCATTTTACTTATGTCCAGCTTCATGTGCACTTACAGACATTTTTATGCCATTCCTGTGGTTTGTGTATCTTGACTGCAGTACCGATTTATAAAAATTGCCAAGAAATATCATTTGAGACTTGAGACCCTGTCTTCCCATTACAGAGTCAACTCCAAGAAAAGGATACTTCAGATATTTTTAAGAAGTATTGTAGGGTCCCACTAAACACCATGTCCTTCTTCAGATCTAGCTCTGTCCGTGGAAGAGTTCATTGCTCAAGACAAGCCCCACCTCACCATCAGCTGGATACACCAGTCAAAAACTCCATTAATTCAATAGAATTCATTAAGATCTGATATTTAAAACAGTCTAAACTAGCTCACTTATTTAAACAAGATAGGTCAGCACACACTTGTTTGTGTTGCTCCATTAGTTTCCTATAAAACTACAACTACTACAACTAAAGTTTGAATGTAGGTTGGTATTAGACTATAAAATCTTTGAGGCTGGAGGTGTCACTTTAACTGTGCCTGGTACTATGGGAAACCCCCCTGGGTCTGGGGTCCACTGCAAGATAAGTTAGAGGTTTGTTAAATTAAGTTCTTCTCTGTATTGATTTGACACCTGAAAGTGGAAAAAGACAACAGCTCATAGTAAAATAATCTGGAAATGTGGAGATCATTTCCCTCTCCTCCCAGCAGCGGCCATGCTCACACTCCTCCCACTTTCCCATGGAAGCACCAGTGCTCCTTGGACCCCTGCCAGTGCCCTCCTGCCTGTGATCAGCGTGGGCAGAGCTTGATGTCACAGCAATACGGAGGAAATTCCTGCATGGTTTATTGAGGATATTAGACCTTCTGGCAGCAATCCTTGCAGATCTAAGCAAAGTCTGAGGCAGTGAGGCTTGGCTGCGGTGCCAGCATTGATTATGTTGACTTACTGTTTGCCTTCCTGGAAAGGAACAAGATATACCGAGACACTGATGTAACAAATCCCTACTTTATTATGCTTCAACCCTGAGCTTTTATCCCACCCAGAGCTGGCTGCCGTTTATCTTCAAGTTGCTTGCATAGCGCATAACTCACCCTAAGTGATTCTGCCCGAGATACACATTCACCTCCTCCCCAACCTTCCTTAGTCCCTCAGCCTTTACCTTGTGTGCGGCTTAAAGTCCTGAAGGAGAGCTGTGCTAAATGTTAACCCATCCCTTTCCACAAAACATAAAACCCAGTGGCTTTACCACACACAAAAGTCCGTGTAAAACATACTTGACATACAGCAGTGCCATGGCCGGTTTTGGACGTGCTTCAATGCTGAAACTCACTTTTTGTTACAGATGGTGAAGAAGAAATATCTTTACCTTCTGGGGTTTTGTCTTTTTTAAAAAAGACAATATCAGTTCAAGTAACGGATTGGCAAAAGTCAAACTTCCCTTACAGGTCTGAATTTGTGTTTGTTGGAGTTGCATGCATCCCTGGAATAATATGTTAGCATATAATTCCTTCCTCCAGTTTCAGATTGGACTACAGCATTTTAAGCCACATCACAATTTTCTTCTATCTCCAAAAAAAAAGCATATATTCCAAAATTAATGGACTCTTCACCTGAAAAATATGCTTGACTCTCAAAGCTCTGTGGCTAATGTACTTAGGCAATCAAGCACAGTTCTTTTACTCAGTGATTCAGAGTATATTCCTTAACTGACTGCAGAAGATGGGTCTTTCAATGTTTTACTTTTTTTTTTTTTTGAAAAAAGCTAAAGTCTGTCTTCAAAAGTATGAAATTTAAGGGGAGATTAACCCAAACCATGTAATTTACAACAACATGAAACAAATCTACGTTAGTTGAGTCCGTAGGTGGAAGTGTCATACACCCATCTGCCACATACCACCAAAGCATATCAAGTAACTCCTGATATGAAACAGTTTCAGAATCAGTCACAGTCCAAACAAATACTCTTAGAATATGATCAGATTAAGTTGTTTAAAATACAGGGCATGTGGAAGTCATCAAAACTGACATCAGATGGAAATCAGGCTTCTCTTCTGAAAGAGCTGCACACAGGGTAGGTCTTAGTGTAGGATCAGCAACTTTCCTGGACTGTTTCCTGCTCTCAAATGGTTTAGCAAAATGCTTTTAAAAAGCATAATAGACATCCAAAAGGGTTTTATAAAGTGACATTGAATTATATCTATCATTTTGATAGATACTAGGGTGGCTGCTTTAAAAAGCAGACTGCAAGTAGGAAAAAAACACTGTCAAATAGGAATCAGCCTTAAAACATACATCAGACTCAACAGAATATGTCACCATGGAAAGCCTGCTGCAAGCATGCCAGCAGAACCAAGAGGACCTCTAGCATTTTGCTGAACATAATACCTGGTAAAAGCACGTCCTTGACAATGACGCAAGTTTCTCTTCCTACAGAAAGTTATTTAGATGCGTTTTCCATGAGTGACAATGTGATATTTGAAGATATCTGTGGATAATGATACTAGAAGAAGTGAATATCTTCTACAGGCATGCCCTGCATGTCTTAAGACACCGTAAGAGGAGGAAGAGATTTAGAAACACTTAAGAGGTAAAAATATTTTTAATAGACTAGCTTAAGGTGATTAGGAACACAACAGTGATGATGACCTCCTCTAGAGGGTCTGATGGATCTGATGCGCAATGAGATAATTCCTTTGATGCCTGTGCAAAATGTCCATTGTGGGAGGATTTTTTTCCTAATCAGAAAAATGAAAGGAAATATTTTTTCATCTTCTTAATGGCAACACACACAAAACTCTTAGCCAAGTTAAAGGGGAAGGCATTATGCACTTCAGCTCTTCTAGAAGAGAGGGGACGCTGCCAGGCTTTTCCTCCGAGCCGCAGTTGATTTTCCTAGCCTGTGGACATGCCCACTCCTGCCTCCCTGCCACATTTGCTCCCAGCTCCATTCAGCACAGCATTTACTGGGCTGAACAGCCTTGGAAAGACAGGACATCACACAGCACGAATGGGTTTATACTTCTAGTCCCCAGCTTTACTAGCATTTGCCAGTCTTCCCTCCCCACCATGTCCTCCTTCACCCTGGCTTACAGACACAGCCCGGGAAACTGTTGCGCTGGTAGGTATTACTTCCAGGGCTGTCAATGGTGATGATGCAGCTGTGACCTGAGCAGAGCAGAAGAGCAGAAGCCAAGAGCCAGCTGTGTCTTGCAGCTGCATGGGGCAGAGGAGGATTCCTGCTTGGCCTGGGAATAGCCACAGAGGGAAACACCCAGGAGAGGACAAGAGGTGCAATATGGAAGATGCATTGCCAAAAAATGTAGTGGAGCATGTGGAACTAAGGGGAGAGATATGAAGTGTTGGTGGAAGGTAGGGATGGCAAAAAAGGAGGGGGAAAACGGTGCTTCAGAGCCTGCAAGGTCACTAGACCATCTTTGGTGAATGATGCATTAAGAGACCCCTAAGGGGCTGAATGAGATCTTTGGTCCAGGAGGGAGCATGGACTGAGAGCAGTGAAGGGGAAAGCTGTTTGTTAAATAGGTTTTCCATGAACATGCTGGCAAAGACAGAAATACCCTGACATTTACCTTTTCCTCTCAACCTTCCAGGAACAAAATACTCTGAAATCCAGCTGAATGCAAAGACATGTCTCCTGGCTCCTTTGGAAACCATCTTTGGCAAATTTGTTAGCAACGATGTGTATCCTTCTAGCACATGGAGGGTATGAATTAATTCCCCATGGTTGATCCAACCCTCTAACCCTGCAAAAAATGTCTGCACTAAAACTAAGAACTTCCTCGCTCCCAGGCAGAAAAGGTTAACTCCTTCCTTGCTGAAACTGCAAACTTTAAAAACTCACACTGAATTTCAGACATATTCAGGTCAGTCAGCAGGAGCAGAAAAAAAGCTTTGGACAGATTTTAGGGCACACATTGAGTTCAATTTTTGGAATGGGGAAGTTTAATTGCTGGTTGCACAGAATATCACAGAACTTGATATCACTTGTAAACTGTTATACAGCAGTAAGGGAAGAGTTTCCTCTCTAGTAGAGGGTGATTTACAGACATGCCCAAGTGGCAGCTGGGACAAGTAACAAAGTCCAGCCTTTATTTCTTTCAAATTAAACATCTGAAAGCACATAGGATGCCCATCAGTCTTGTGTAGCTGGTGCTCAGAGACTTCCCATTATTTCTATTCATCCCATTCACAGAGCACTGGAGAAACTTCCCCCTCTCTGACAAGCAGTGCCAGAGGAGGACAAATGAACTCTCCTGGAGCCAAACATCTGGCTGGTCCCAGAGGGGCAGGGAATGGCGAGAAAGCCCCTACCTCCAAGCACATGGGCTGGCACAGTAAAGCTCTGTGAAACCTATTCACCATTGGGTTCATCACGCATATTCCTCGGCAGCCCTCACAAAGTCTTCATTACAAATGTAAATTAAGCTCCAAAGACATCTAAATTCTCAAAAAGACAGAGATGCAAATCATGGGGAAGGACATCAAAAGCGAAAAAGAATTTTAGCTGAAGGGAGTCAAACAGTATTCTGGGAATTAACAGAGACTTTACAATGGATAAGGGAGGGTTACCAGGGATTCAGCATGAAAATTCAAGGATTAAAGACCTTTAAGTTAACCTGTTTTCAGGATAATGATGGCAGGAATGTGGGCATCAGCATTTGTTTCCCATTTACTATGTGATTTTAAGTAGGGGAAGGACCAAAAGCCTGACTGATCTTCAGGGCCATTTAAGGTAAAACTGCACTTCTTGGCTTTCCCAACCACTCCCAGAAATACCTGGAAGGCATGAGACTATTTTGGGCTCCAGCTGATACCAAACGGTTGTCACAGCAGCCACATGCTGGATGGATGGGAACCTCTTTGCAGCAGAACTTGTAGCCTGAAGAGTCTCCCCAGCCTCATCCAGAGCCGGTGCTCCCGCCAGCTGCAGATGCACGGTGACATTAAACAAGAATGAATGTGCTAAAACCACGGACTGAAATTCAACTGGCAAATGTTAACATCTTTTTTTTTTTTTTTTTACCTTAAGTGGTATGTTAAGAGCATCCTGTGCTGTGTTTTGCACTCCAGCAGAAACTGGCCACGCTGGGCAATGGGTTACTCAGTATTTAGATATCAGCCAAGGGGCTTCTCACACCGTGGTATTTAAGGCTGCCCAATTTAAGGCTGCCCAATACTTTTCCTAATAACACCCAGCTCTCCATTGTCAAGCCGTAAGCCCTGAGTTGAAATATTTAGCAACTGACTAGTTGCACAGCCTAAAATATTAAATATCAGCTGTTTGGGAGCTGGTGTTGTTTTGTTTTGCTCTGTTTTCAGACACAGTCATTTCCAGGGGCAAAGCTAGGGAAGAACACTTCATCCACCCACACAGGCAAGGAGAAGCCAATCCTTCCAGCAGCTCCAGCACTTCCATTTCTTGGCAATCTGGGGTGGGGGGAGAAATTTGACATTAAACTGTGAGGGCTGCCACAGGGATCAACAATGTATCAAGAGCTCTTGGGCATTTCAGTTTAAATTCTCCAAAGACTGGGCAAATTTCCCTGTAACTGATACCCACAGACCACCTTGAAAAGGGACACGAGGTGATAGGAGGAAGCAAATGTCCCTGGTACCCAGCAGCTGGCAGTGGTGGGAGGCTTGGCTCCAGCTGCAGGAATGGGGGACAATGAGCGGAAGAAAGGGAGATAAGCAGCCAGGAAACAGGCAGGGGAGAGCAGGGCAGAAAGCTGCAAGAAAGCAGAAAGGGAGAGCTGCAAGGGGAAAAGCAAGACCAGCATCCAGTGGCAAACAGGAGGGAAGGCCCTATCGGAAAGGAAGCCCTCAGGAAACGTCAGATGGGATGTCGGAGCAAGGGCGCTGGGGTAAAGGCTCCACAAGGCCTGGGGGAGCAGGAAAACAACACTGGCAAGGGGGAGTAGAGGGACTAGGAGCCTCTCTGTGAAGTCCCTGGGGCAATGGAGACTGGAACATGGGATGGAGAAGCCTGGTTATCCTGTGCTGTGGGGAGGAATTGTCACTTGGACAAACAACCTCCCAGAAGGAAAAGCTGGAACAGGCTGGGATTATGGATGTAAGACATGGTGACTAATGTCCACTTATGGATACTCAGTCTAGGACAAAAAAAAAAATGGTGGTGCAGATTTCCCTATCTCAGCAATGCAATGAGAGGCCCATAAGAAGACACACCACCTGGGACAGAAACGGGTCCATATGGAGGACAAAGAGGTTCAGTCTTCCCAATGGACCATATAGGATCATGTGATCAAAATCTCTTCAGCTGTCTGATTTCAAACCCTACATAACTGCACACAAACCTTTATTACGGGCAAGCTGGATTTGCTACATTAAGCATTCAACTTTTAGGAAGTCCTAATATTAGAGCTATTGATGACATGTGCATTCAGTCCCACTATTGACCTGTGATGGTATGATGCTGCGTTTAGTTATACACATTATTTCATTTGCGGGCTCCTGAATTTTTTAACTACTCAGCACCTCCTGAAGCTGCTGAAAAGCCACCTGTTGCATAGCATTTCAGTGGCATTCTCACTGCCATAAGTACTCACAGGAATGAACAACTTTATCTTCCATGAGAAATTATCATCCTCATTTTACAGCCAGAAAGCTAAACTGAACCCACTAGAAATACCCACTAGCTGCAGGGTCCCACCTTTAGACAGGATGTTTTAGAGGCTCACATTTTTACGGCATTTTACACATAGGGTGTGGACGGTTGCCCATTTGTGCTTGCAAGCACATGGCATCTGCTGTCCAGGCATCCACCTGGCCCCAGGAACAGAGAATGTGGTGCATCACTTGGGAAAGGTGCACAAGAGCGGAGCCACAAGTACTTTCTGCTGCCTTCATCCTGACACCCATTTTCTGTCACTCCCCCCATCTCCCTTCGTTATCACTCATTAAAGCTGTCAAGCCCTGCAGCAGGTAAGATGGCAATTGGCTGGTCCAAAGCACCGTATCTGCCAGCGTGGGATTACTTCTAAGCTTATAATCTCTCCTGTGTGACAAGGCTTATTTGGGCCTTGTGTAGGCATTTAGAGCTGCTCTCTGAAGGAAGCGATTACACAGTTTTTCATGCCCAACCTAGGATCACAACAGCGGGCTCAGTCAGTGCTGACGTGGGGTCTTTCCCCTGGGTTTCACTGCATAACCTAGGCTTGTTTGTAGGGAATTACTGAGGGAGTAATTCAGCCTCAGGATTTCCTACCTCTCATCCGCCCTGTTTCATAACCGCAGGGAAGCTGCCCATCAAAACAGTCACTGCTTCTACTGTGGCTTAGACAATTCTGCATCTATACACGTTTCTCCAGCACAAGCTGAAAATCGAGGTTTAGTGCACATCTGGGAAGCCTCGTGCAAGGCAGCTTCAGGTTTGGAGCACAGGCTGATGCTCTCCAGCGGTTGGGAAGTGTGGGAAGAACCAGGCACTAATTAACCCAGTGCTCAGGGGAGGGGGGTTGCAATCCCCAGGGTGACAGGTCAGAGAGGTGGGGAAATACATCTCTCCCAAGAACCCTACAGGGAACAAAGCTTTTTTCCCCCCAAAAGACAGAGAACAAGAACATTTTGACAAAGACGGTCAAGCCCAAGCAGTTTTGCTGCTGATCTCAGCGCTAGCAGTGCCTGGTCAGTGATGCAGTTACAGTCAGCTTTCTGGACATGTTGCTTTTTGGTGTTGTCCTTGTTAATAGTGTGGTGCAGTGACCATTCAGGAATGCATCTTATGAATAGGGCTTAGCTGTTTATCATCAGGAAAAGGAAACTGCATTGCAGGGATAGTTACATTTTGTTCTCCTTCCTCTGTTCATTCATTTTACTGCTGAAGACTTGCAAAGCACAGAAGTGCAAAGGAAACGCTAGCCATGGCTCACGTGCAGAAAGACAGCAGTCGTCAGAGTCTGCACCTACCCATGCTCCAACACCACTGTTCAATGTGAACGATAATCAAATAACCGGTACCATGTTATGGAGGGAATGAAAATCCCCCCTCCAAGGGTGGCAGAACGACTTAGTAAGCCCTCTCCTGCAGGACAGAGCTATCGTACTGCCCTATAGATGAAGCAAAGGACTTCTTAAGTTACACAGCAGCACTGCCAGAGAGCGGGGAGGCAAGCCAGGGGTCCCGACTCCATGCGCTCTGCAGGCTATCAGGCTGCGCCATGAGCAGACATTACCAGCTGGTATGGGGCTTGGGTTGTTTCATGTGAGGGAAGGGAAACAATAGTAGCCAGTGAATCTCTCCCGCACAGCTGGATTTAAGCGTCCCCAGCTGTATTACTTCCCCAGCGAATAACGTTCATTTGTTCATTCATTCTTACTATCTCATTGACTTACCTGCCTAATTTATAATATACAAACTTTTAAATGTATGGATTTTGGCATCTTACAGAATAGCAGCAACATACAGGGGAACCAGAAAATGGCACTGGCAGCCCCCCAAAGCTGGGGACCCTTGCAGCCTACGTCTTCCCAGCAGACACTGGATTCATCCAGGGTATAACTCAGAGTTGACATATTTCATCCCATCATCGATATTACACTCGACTGATGCTTTTCTCAGGCTCGATATGCTAGAATCTTATAAAAAGAAAAAAAAAATTATTCCAGTTGAGTCCTATTCTATAGTCTGATATCCTCCCTTTAAAAACGCTGAACATCTCCCCCTTCCCCTTCCCCTCCGCCCCTGCCGCATCCCCCCCCCCCCCCCCCCCCCCCCCCCCCCCGAGGATCCTGATGTTGCATTTTTCTCCGAACAAAGGCTTTCTGAAAGCAGGAGGCCCTCCGGCTGCTTACTGCTACTGGCGCTGGCTCTCCCTGCAACCCCATTTAACTGAACTATGCTACTCTCATTAGCATTAATGTGAAAGTTGTTCTCACCATATAGATTCTGCTTATTATTGGCTTTAACAGAAGGAATTATATACTGAAATAATAATACCCAGGCTGACATTAAACTCTGTTATTTTCATGCCATTGCTAACACGTCCAGAGCAGATTTATTAAAACAGTGAGTCAACCCTTGCCAGAAACTAGAGACATTGCTTGTGAATAAGCAACTTTGGTGTTTATTCCTCCTGCGTTCTCATCTGCTGAGCTGCACTAGGAAAGGGTGCCTTCTGATAAGCAACATGTCAGGCTAATTGTCCACAGAGATTTTAAGCTGCATAGTTTCTCTCTGGTCTAACATAAGCCAGATGTGGGAAAGGCATGGTTTTAATCAATCCTTCTATACATCCCATGACACTTGGTCACGTGTGCACGCATAGGTATGTGCGTCACCCAGTAAAATAACCACGTTGTACGCAACTAATAAGCTGGCTGTCACACGTGGTTTTGTTTGTGCTCCTTTTATAGGATTTTAGTGCTGCCTCCAAATAAACTAGTTCTGAAAAAAAAGAAAGTCTTTGCATTTGCAAGTGAAATAAGTAAATAATCAATAGAGCACTCTTGCCATAGCCACAAAGGTTTTCATAATAGATTGAGCACGACCCTCAAGTAGTTTCACTGCCGGTAAAAAGGGAAGATTAAAAGCCATATACTGTCTCTATACTGTTAGATAAGAGCTTGGGAAACAGAGGGAAACCAGCTTTCCCTCCAGCACGTGGATGGCCATTTAAAAGGGACACACTATCAAAGTCCATGCTAGAAGCTTCGGTGCAGCTGTGCTGCTCTACAGCTATCCGAGGTCTATTTTTCCCTGAAGCAAGCGACAGAGCCAGGCACATGGTGAGAGCAGAGCCCTGCATGAACTGCAGGGTCACTTACTAACACCACACTGGCCAGCGCAGGACACAAAATAAACAGCTGATTTTCATCTCTGGTGACACCTGAGTTCAGATGCTGTTATCACTGCAGTGAGCAGAAGCAGGTTTGCCTCCAGACCAGAGTCTTCCAATACGGATATTCTCAATATCAAACTCAGATCCAGAGAGCTAAAGGAAACAGCTCAATGCACCATCAGTTCACATGGATTCCCAGCCATGCCAGCACTTGCTGTATTGGAAACCCCTCCATTTAATAGCCCCAGCCAGACCAAGATGCTCCTCACCCATAAGCATTACTGCTCAGCCATCTGAGGGTGCTCTCAGGTGATTGCTGCCAAGACCTTGCTCTCACAGAGGCAAACACATCTCAACAAGCTCGCCCTCACCTCTTCAACTGCTCCCTTAACTGAGGGAAGAGAGATGGGTAACCAATCCTCCTAGCTGGCATGGTGCAGAGGAGAACAAACCCACCACTAGCACCCCTGCTCTTCTTCAGAGGAAGCCACCACACCCTCCTCTCCTCACTGCAAAAATGCTAAACAGCAGTGGTTAATGACATCAAAAACAGCTGCCTCGCCTTCTGGTCATCAGCTTCTTGATCACATGAAGAATGGGCAAGCGCTTCAGCCTAGCAAATAAAACATAAAGGACTTGAAGAAGATACGAAACCGGTTCTCATCAATTAATGAAGTAGATCTATTTCTTTCCTTTTCTTTGTCCCCAGGGAGCATTATTTTTCCTTTGACCCTAACTAGGGGGATTGAAAGGTGAAGCAAGAGTGTCTTCTTTTAAGAGAGGAATGAAGTAAATGCTGGATGGGAAGCAGGACCTTCACAAACAATTTAATTGAGTAAAACACCATCTGTTAGCAGACACTGACCTGCTTTGAGTGCAGGACTGGGGTGACAGCTTGAGGAAGCACAAGGCAAAGCTCAACACAACTTGGGGAAGATAAAAAGAAAACATTTTCACACCATAGACTCTAATTCTAAACTGCATGAGAGGTTAGGCGAGTCTCAAACTGAGACCTGATTAAGCAAGATGTAAAATAACAAACTTCTTTGCTTTCTTCAGAAGGCTCTGAGAATGGGGACAGGAGGACCGTAGTAAAAAAGACTCCTCAGAAGTATGGTTTTCTTGGCTTTTTGTGCAGCAGATTTTCCTTCTCACATTAACTGCTTGCTATTCACTGATTTCTTAAAAAAAAAAATTGAAAAGTCCAAAGCCCAATAATTAAATATGATTGACAATGGGCTTCATAGGACTTGCTGCTTCAGTGATGATGTTCACCTTGCCCTACCTACTGTGACCACCATATGCAGAGACCTGCTCGCTGGTAGCATGGCTGGAAAACACAGGAACCAGGCATCAGAGTAGATGAGAACAGAAGCACCAAACTACAATGTCCAAAGTACACCAGAGCAATGTTTTCAAATGGGAATAGCTTTGTTGTTGTTGTTCAAATGATTCTTACTCTTCTAATTCAGCTTCCTCTTTGAAAGTCCTTCCACTGCTTCTAAGCCCGCCTGTGCAGTACCCTGAGCAAACACTGAACTAGCTGGAGCCTTAATATTCCACTGCTAGCCTTCAAAGCCAACCTTTCCCCTAAATTACTGGTTTATTTTTCATTAAAAAAAAAAAAGATTCTCAATGTTGCAGGAAACAGTTCTATGTTTCAACTTGCTTGGTATCCAGCCCAATGGAAAACTTGTCCTGAGACCTCTGGTCATGAACTGAAATCTTAAAATAGCATAATAATAACTATTCCCAAATATTTCTGTGTTTACTTATTATCAACCTATTTTCCAAATACCTAACAACTGCATCACTCTCTTCTTAATGCTAGGCAGCCCTACTGCACTTAAGGCAATACTGACAGCTGAGAACACAACAGCCATTTGCATCTTAAGTAGAGTGCATTCCCCTCTGTAGACTACAGCGGACTGTTCTTTTATTTACTCCATTTTAAATTCTTTTGAGCATGAGAGAGTAGGAAAACAGAAGATAATTTCAAGTATGTTGGCACTATCTGCAAAGAATTCTATAAAAGCACAAAAATGAACTTTTTTTTTCTTTTTACATTTTGAACAGTAATATAAAACTATGACATTGGTTCAAAAGTCAGATAAGGTCTGTGTTGACAACTACAATTCTTTTATTGGACATATTTTACTGAGCATTGAACACTTGTTTATGTAGGCACAGACTTAAAAATAACACCACAAAATCAAAAGGATAAAGTGCAGACCTGTACTGAGAAGCAGGCCTGGTAAGTCAGTCTACTCCTACAACTCAGCAGAGAAGAGAAAGAAAAGGGGGAAAAAAACTGCCGTTATAAGAGAAGTAGTATATTATAAATTACGTCCTGCGGTAACAGAACTATACAACCTCTCCTGCAAGGTCCAGAGCACTGGAAAACCCAAGTCCGCTGTGTACAAGCACACCATGTTTGTCGCAGGAAATATTTTAAGTTAGACTTTGGCTTACACAAGTGGTTTATTTATAAGAAAACTTAACAAAGGTGTACTGATTAAAACAGTTCTCTTAACATCATTTCTTTATATATTTCAGAATAAAAAAAATATGCACTTAAAAACAGATAACAACCTCCCCCCAACACAGTAAGTTTCAGCAAACAGTGACCAAGAAAAGGTGAAAGGGGGAAGCTAGTGTGAGTCATGACTTTAAGCGATGGTCTTTGCCAGATCTCATTCCTGCTTGCATCAGAATTTTCTCCCTAAGATGATTCAGGAGATAAAATGGTAAATGCAGCATGTCCTTATCTTTCCCCATCTCATAAGAGCAGTTTTCTACAGTTCTTAGTAACAGAAGAAAAATATATATTTCCAGAGCTTGCACACATCTGGGAAAAAAAAAAAAAAAAGAGGAAGAAAACAAGAGGGAGAATAAAAACTAATATAAGCTAAAACATTATTTTGTAGTAAACAATAGAATATAACGTGCAATAGTGCAATTTCTCCTTTGCTGCTCCAACAACGAAGTCTTGGTAGATAGTCCACTGCATGTCAATGTATGGCATCCCACATCTAACTACGTGCTTGTCGGGCACTGCTGGGTTTGCCGGGCTTCGGAGCCGAGTCGCTGTGTCCAGGCTCTCCCTTCCCCTTCCCAAGGTGGCGGAGTTTCTGATCCCAGCGCTGCATATTGAAAGGCAAAGAAATTACAAAAGAGATTACAGAAAAAGATACAAGCCATTATAAAACAACTGCATGTGTTTACAAACAGCAGCAAAAAAATAAAAGCCACAGCTGTTTCCACTGTGTTACCCTCCATTGGGCTCAAACGGTGGAATATGAGGTTATCAGTAAAAGTCACTTTAAAAAGAAAAACCATTTGCTGGCTTTCTTGTAGCCTCTGTGAATGAAGGGGCTGATACAAAGCATAATGGCTCCAGCAGAAAAGCGTCTCACCTTCTAAATAATAAAATGTAAATGAAGCTATCTGTGCAATCTCTGGGGGAAGCAGGATGAAAAAACAGTCAAGTGACTTTTATTAATTTTTAAAAAATTATTACTATTTATTTATTTTTACTTTTCCAGGTAATAGCAACCGCAGTACAAAAAGATGTAATAAATATAAGTTGGTACAACTGATGATGCTTTTGGAAAAGGACATCGCGATGAGAAGCAGGTGGCGATGTGGCATGGTCCTCAGCAGCCCCAGCCTGGGCGCGAGGGCAGAACGCAGCGGGTCGCGGGCCGCAAAAAAGTAAGTGAGAAAATAAGTCAGCTCCCAAAAAAACACCAACAAATGACACTGCCACCCCAGAACTGGAACTAAGCAGAAGCCAGCCCACGGCAATAACGTGCTATTTGCTCTACGGCACTGGATTTCATCAAGTTCTGCCAAATCAAACAACTTGGAATAAGATCCCCATATCTTTTCACTCATGTCATCTCCATGGACGTGACAAATGTGCACAGAAAAACTTGCATTTGTAATCAGAACAGTATTTTCCTGCCAGTCACCATTAAGGCTGTTGATGAAAGTGTTGAGTGGAAGAGGAGACTGGTTTGCACAGGCACAACCATTATGTCAAATCAACGGCTGAGAAATTGTGTCAAAATAAGAATATCCTTTGTAAAACGACACTCGTAACAATGCTGAAATCACTGATACTTTGGTGGTGCATTGAAACATAAAAAGGCAATCCTTCCAGAACTTGGAAGGCATTAGAATACATTTAAATTACAAAACATTAGAATATATTTTCATATATTGCTTGCATTTGAGCTCATTGCTTCCAATTCGCTATGTCATGACTTCCTTATCAGGTACCTCCCTCATCTAAACCAGAAAGGTAAATTTAAAATAGTCATTAATCCACACAATTTGGTAAGAAAGAAAACTGTATTTAAAGAACATTAAATCTGAAAAGTATAATTCTGACTTAGTCTGAAAAACATTTGTAAAGCTCTCTTTTTTTTTAAATTAGTACCATAATGCCAATTAAGCAGGTGTGTGTTGCAGAATGCACCATTTGCCTATGGAGTTAAAACACTACGACTATTTGTTTTTTTGAGACGGAGGTTTTGATTGCTGCTACACTGCTATACTTTGGGGTAATTCAATGTATCCCTTTAGTTTGTTTAGCATAATTTCTAAGTAATATAGCAAATAACATAGCGAGTTAATTTTTAACGTTAATTAACTGGGGTCAGCACAGGTATTTTCCTCCCTTATTTTGAAAAGATTAGGTAGATGTTTCATGGTATCTACAACACTTGACTTTTGGTGAGATATTTTCTTACCTTTACTTTTTTACCGAGACGATCCTTCCATTTCTCGGCTATGGAGCCTTCCACCAAGAGTAACCTACACAACAGAGACAACCATTTACTCCATCAACAGCCATGCAACCCAACACATGCCAGAGTAAGATCTCTGTGCCTGCAGAGAGCTTTGTCACCCGTGAACACCATTAAGGAGCCATATGGAAAGTCACACCAAGTTCTCCTTAGCTGGTGGCTCTGAAGTTCAGCTTTACAGCCAGGGGAACAAACAACAATAAATATGCTCCAAGGGTAATGCAGAAAGAGTTACCTGGAGCGCTCCTCGTCTTCGTAGCCCATAATGATGTACTCCTCGTTGGCACTGAGCGGTGGGCACAGGCAGCCGGAGTTCGTGTGAAGGTTTACAGTGTCCTTTGGGATGTTCACCAGGGAAGATTTTAGGATCTCCTTTACTTCCACTACTGCAGTGACGTCGTGACATTTAGTCTTCACCTCCTTCACTTTAGCCCGAATGACTGGGAAAAAGTCACAAAGAGTATAGTTAGCAGCAGCAGATAATGCAGGTCACCCCCAAGCCCTTCTTGGTGACCTCTGGGATTAGTCTTTTGCATGGTCCATTATCAAAAGCTTAGCTGAACTCCAGCAATGTCCCTGCCCCCATCTCTTCACTTCATTATTTCATCCTCCACCAAGACAGTTGCAGGTAGCTCATTATATCTTGTAATAGTATGGTCACAAGCAGGAGTTATATACCAGTTGGATTTGCATCCTATTTAAATTAGGCTTAATTTTTAGCATCCCTTCTTCTTCACCCTTTCCACTCTATGTATTTGATTCATTCCTTGTATGCTCTCCTCCTCCCTCAAGCTATAACTGCTCCCTCTTTGACTACTTGCAGTACAGATGACTGAACTTAATTTGTCACTCTCAACCTTTCAGGAAACATGAATGTGCATTAAAACTTCTCCTATTGCTACGTCTGCTAGCTGATAGGCCCTTACTTTTTTTTATTCTCTCTCCAGTGACCCAGCACCAATCTGCTCTGCTCTTTATGAACTCCAAATGCTCCTGATCTTGACCTGATGACCTGTCTAATTGTTTCCTCCCTCACCCTTTCTTTTTGCCTAAAGTTGCACAGGAGGGAAAGCTGCCTTTCAAAGGCAATGCTTTTCATTTCTCTTATGGTGACCAGTGAACTGATACCACATGCAAATGCAAAGCCAATCCAGAGGTCATGCTCCAGAGAACGCCACATCTTTCATAGCTTGCAAACAAGAGTCCCTTTCCATTACAGACAGCAGATTCCCTGGACTCCCAATTTCTTCTAACCTGTGTAAAAAAGGTAATATGGAAGAAAGAAAACCATGGACTTATATATCTTTTTTTCTTCACATGCATTGCCCATAAAGACAATCAGCCAGCATGCATTGCAGCCACATTAAATACAGCTGCCAACAATTAATAGCTGTTATGCATTTAACATACACAATTTACCCCAAGTAATCCACTTCCTTAAAACCTCTTAAGACTTCAAAACAAAATCGTCCTTTAGTTTGGAGTTCTTTCAAATGCATTTTGAAACCTCTTTTGATTTCAAAAGCTCAAAAAGATAGGCAGCACGCTCAGCAACTCTCTACCATGTGCAGGTGTGGTACCCACCAGAGAACAGTCGCTCCGTAAAGATTTTCCAAACAAATCCACCAAAACAACATAAAACCAACTAGTCACCTAAAAAACCACAATGTTTGACTGAACACAATTATAATTTTTCAGCTTTTAATAGGATTTATTTTTAAAAGAAGGTTATCTGACAATAGCTGTATAAATGCATGATCTTAATAAATGTTACACAATTATTATAATTTAAATGAAGTCTTTAACTTCAGTGAGCCTAAGGCTATTCACATGTGTAATAGGAAAAAGGATGGGCCCAATTGTTCAATCCCTGTGACATGTATTCACTGGCTTCATCAGCTTAATTTGCTTAAAACAAACAGTATGAAGAAAAGTAGTAGCTTGGATCTCTGATATGCCTGAAGAGCAGGACGACCTGGACAAGAGAGGACATAATATGGACACAGCACTTTTACAGGTATTGCTGACACCATAACACAGCCAGCAAGATGTTTATTGCTGGCTTCGATACGTGAAAAGAACCTAGTATGCCTATTAGATCCCGTGTGAGTTTGTAGGCATGAAAGTTAGTAAAAACATCCTTTCCTGTGAAAGCAGAGCATACCGGAGCTGGAAATCAAAGAGGCAATTCAGGCACAGCAGCCCACAACGGCATTTTTGTCACATCACTTTTCACACTAAAGAAGTGCACAAAGCCCAGATGCCTGCACTGACACTGAAATAATACTCAACATCAACAAAGACACTCTTGTACTAACATATTAAGCTAATCCCCTCCATCCTTCTAATTTGGAAATGTTTCAGGCCACATCTTCCTTCTGTAATAAGTACTATTGTATTAACCATCAGTAATTGGGCCCATAGGCTTTTTTAATGAAAACTTTTCCCCTTACTTTAGCCGTAGAAACACTAGTAGCTGGCCACACAGCTGTCCTTACCGTAGTTATAATTGTTGCGTAGATAGGTCTTCTGGGTAGCTTTTATAGGCTTGCATTTGCAGCGCTCTAGAAGACAGAAACTTTTGTTTAGAAAGAAAAGAGCATATGTTCAGTGACAATCTCCCCAAAACCCCAAGCTCATGCCTAATGAAAATTGCACTGAATTGACTTGTTTATTACAGGCAAATGAAATATTAAAATCCACAGGGTATTCCTGGTCTGCTCTGCTGGAAGATGCTGTGGAACTGTCCATGAGATCTCAAAGGTTTCTAGGAGAAAACTTGACATGCTGAAATTTAAAAAACAAAACAAAACAACTAAAAAAATACGACACCCCCCCCCCAACAGCAAAGATACAAGGACTTGGAGTCTGAAGTGACAAGATCTTCCATTTTAAGCCAATTCGAAGTTCAGTCTTGGTTTCTTCTGTGCTCACAGGTGCTGCGATTCCATATCCTTACAATGCCATTCTCTCTTCTGTACTACACTTACTGAATGCCCTCCTTTCTGCACCTTTAATCACACAGACTACAATATAGACGCAGAAAGAAAATACTACAGCAGGGCATGATTTAACATTTGATTGGAGACTACACATCTCAGCTCAGTTTAACACACTGGGATATTCTGGCTAGCAGGCATTCGCCACAAGGAATATGATTTTTGTGGCTAATTCTCAACATACAGTCTGTCTCTGGAACCGCACCACAAGATTTCTTACAGCGGCACAGCCCCTTTACACCTAAAGATGTCCAAGAGCTACAGTCGACAGACGAACCATGTCAGAGGGTGGTGGGACCAAGTGGCATGTCGCTCCCTGCTCTGAACGCTTCTGGGATGGTCCCAACAAAATGAAACTTCAACCATGTTTCTCCAGCGGTGTCTGGCAGAAGGTTTAAGAGAGATTAAGTTTAAGTTTAAGATTAAGAGGCTGAAGGGCCTCACTTGACTACTGCAAGTGTTTAGTGTTACCTTTGATCCTGCTCTGCACTCTCCCTCAATTAAAAAAGCCAGCCTTGAGCAAATGGCCTTTGACTGAACTGTAGATTAGTCTTTACCAGACTTGGTTGGTTTGTCGACTCAACGGCTTCATGCTCTACACAGAACTGACCTAGACAGGGATTTTAGAGCACTACGTGGAGAATATTAACCACTGGCACGTTTGCATTTGATCTTACCAATTCTGTGACAGGACAAACCAGAAAAGGCATCTCAAACATACAGTTAGTGGAGCTGCCTGAAAAGGCTACCACCAACCCTTCTCATAAATCTATGCCGTGGATCATCAGACCTGAATATAATTTAAGCCCATGCCACACATGTGGAGTTCAGGCACAGGTAGTAACAAACACAGGCCACAGAGCCACCCTGCTCTCTGGGTTTGCTGTATAAAATTATGACCCAGAACTTCACGTTTAATTAACATACATAGGGAAATTATTAGCCCTTATGGTGGTAAGGATGGCCTTCAAAAGACAACACAAATGAGCACTGTCAGAGCACCATTTCCAGTGGCGCAGCTTCCAGACAGCTGGGAACCACAACAGAGGTAAAAACACTTTCATTAGCGCCCAGGGAGTGCTGGGGCTGAAGCTCCAGACCCATGCGTTCATTAACACCACCGATATTTCATGGCTGGTTGTGCTAATGCAAATATTTAGTTATTTCAAGCTAGTGTGTAAGTGGAGTTTGGTGGAGTCGCATGGTCGAGCCCAGCTGACTGATATCTCCCCCTCCAAGCCCACTGCTGCACCCATTGCAAACAGCAGGTCCCAGTATTACGTACATGTGGTCATCTATTTTGACATTTGACTTGGCATTTAAGTGGAAGTAGACTTAATGCGGCCTATTTCTATACACCATCGTTCTAAAATAACAATGTATATAGTTAGTGACTTAGTTAAATCCCATATGAAAAGTTTGAAAAAGAACTTTTATTTGCTACATAATATTTCTGCATTTAAAAAAAAGAGAGGTGGCATCGTATGGTTATGGACTTCTCAAATCTTTATTTGTTTTGTACTGAAAGAATTTTTGTAGTTGGAAATACACAAAAAATACAGGAAAGAGGAGAACTTTTCAAAAGAAGAGGATATTGTTTCCTTGAATTTCAAACACATCCTCAGGAATCTATATATAGAGTCCTACAGACTTCAGCTTTTGTATGAGACTGTGTTAAAATAATAAAGGCAGAGAAGGGAAGTGATTTTTGGCTTCCCTTCTGCCTGTGGGAGCTCATGCATACTTTAGGCCAAATTATGGCCCATTTATATGCTGCCTCAAAACAAGTCATAAAAGATGTGCTCCTATGACCAACACTCCCGCAGGCATCTCAGCGTTCACGTCCAACAAGTCGTACACTTTAACGCTCTCCTGCCCTACAGTACTTTGCTCTGTGGCACAAGTAGAATAAAATAATCTAAATTACAGGACAAGAATACATAGCCTCACATTTCCCTTAATTTTAAGACGGCATTGGACTATTTTATTTTATTAATTTGAGGAATATATTTTATTAGTCTTGTTCTAGAAACGAATTATAAACTTGCTGATGTTCTTAATGATGGATATCTCCGAGTTGCCCTACTGCTTTTCAAATTTACATTTCAAAGAACTTTACAAAACGCTGCATTATTTCTAACTACTCCTTAGAGATACAGAAACTAACACAGAGTCACTTGCCAAGGTCAGCTATAAAGTCAGTCGCAGAGCTAGAACTGACTCCTCTCTCCCAGCTCCTGTTACAGTGACTTTCAAAGGGAGCACATATTTGATTGATGCATGTTTCTTGCAAAGTTGAGCTTTCCCCAGGGAGTGGGAACACCCATAAAAGATGGCTATAAAAACGTACTGCATCTCTCGATGCTGAAGGAAAGTCCTATCTTACATGGTAGTTTCCTCTGAAGCTGCCAGAATTACCAGAAGAGCTCTGGGACCACAACAATGTTATATCCCAAGCACTGAGACAGGCACCAGAGCCTCACACCAGTTTTGACTGAGATCTCAGCTAACTCTGCCGTTAAATATTCTTTTTTAATACAAGTCAACATAGGACTAACAAAAGCTCAACATCTAGACCTTTGTAAACTTCTCCCTATAAATGCCAAAACAAATGGACTACGTGGGAAAAGGGTTTTCTGCACGGATCGCTACCAAGAAATGTGCCATCTTAAACGTACATGCATGCACAATCTAAAACCTGGCTGTAATAGTGATCAGTACAAGCACTCAAACCTGGCAAATGCTTCCCTGATAAATTAAGGATAAAAAAAATCTGGAAGAACTTCTAAGCGACTTAAAAAGCATCCGATAAAGCAGACAACAATGTAGTTTACTGCCAAGAGAGGCAAAAAAAGCACACCCCCCCCCCCCAAACCCTTACAGACTCAGAGGGAAGGTTTTGCCAGTGGACACTGCCAGGGATAAAAGGTGCCTCGAAGAGGGGTAATACATGAGTACTGCTCACTGCAACTGTACACAGCAGCACACGCAATATGCTCCAGAAACCACAGAGCTGAGTCCAGGATTTTCTAAATCACATCAGGTTGTTACCCGCAAAAAAAAAAAAAAAAATTCTATTTACAATGGCAAAATTACAAATTTACTTTACTGAACATGTAAATAAAGCAATTATGAAACACAGCCTTATAGGTGGCTAAACTGTGTAACTGTCAGTTGAAAGAGGTGTAGTGCATTGAACGAGAAATTGTGTTTCTACAGCAAAAAGCAGTGACAAAAATATTACCCTTCCTTTTCATCAGCTCTTTTTCTGCACATCTTCACCCTGTTTTTTGGATGGGATCTTTTTACATCTCATTTTGCTTTTGCTAGTTGAAAAGCATCATGACAGCAACAGTATAACTGAATCTTACTCTTTTCCACTGCAGGGTTGCTTACTGGTATTACATGCAGTCTGCATCCCTGAGGGCAAGCAGTGCTGAAGATACGTTTAATATTTTTGATATAAGGTGATGTTGAAGTATCCAGCTTTACTTTCAGATGCAAAGCGTAGCTTGTACGTTCTTTATACAGTCACTGCAGAGCATGAAATCCACACTTTCTCAATGCCACACAATTGAAAATGGCTTAAAACTAAAAAGATACTAGTATTAGCAATAGAAATCTTTAGAAAGTCTTTCAGACGCGCTCAAGACAATTTAAAGTGAAGCTTGTTAAGGGGCTTACTTTTATCAGATTTTTCTAATTGCAGCTGGCTTTCTGAAGATTTTCACTTTCACTGCGATTTAAATAACACTTTGCACCTACATAGCTACTTTCACATTGGGACCTACTGATCACATTTTAAAACTGCATTATAAGCTGGGCATTACCAATACCTTTTTACAATTTTGTCACAGAGATTAATGCTGAAGTTATCAAAACTTGGTATCCAATTTTATGCTCCACAACCATCCTTAGGCATTTATATAATAAACTGGGCATCAGTGCGTGCTGTAGCTGGTCAACACCTCTGGAGAAGGAAAGGCACGATGGCCAATACTAGGTTTCCAAGTGTCATCTTTTTGACAGAGGTCTAAGAGGAAAACTCCTGAAGGAATGGTAATAAAATCCAAGGAAACCTATAGTCATTGGCTGGCTTGAGCAACAAATTCACATTTCTGTAACCTACTAGCTACCAATCTGGGCTTTGCTTCTTTGCATTGCCTATGACTAGAGGTAACACTCAAGAGGTTTTACGCAGTTCCAGCAAAACCAAACCAAACCAAAAATAAAAGCAACAGGGGACCTGCTGGAATAAAACCAGTCTCAGAAGGTCTCAGCCTTGATCATCTCAGATTAACGGGAGTTTTGCTGTTATCTACAAAGAGGTCAGAATTTAATTTGCAAACTTTGAAGTCAGAATGAACCATTATCTTCACTGGTTTTCCCCAGTGGAAATCCATTTAATGATCATTCTCACAGTTCAAGACAAAACTTTTAATGAAATCAGCACAGCCCTTTTGATTTGATGGAAATTTTGCCCTGACAAAAGCAGAAGAGAGGAGCACTAAAAGACATACTAAAGAATTAACTGAGTTGCCTGCTGAGAGGTCCACAGGCTGACCAGCCCCAAATCTCACCTGCCCACAGGATACAAAAGCATAACCTACTGTCGTGGTTTAACCCCAGCCAGCAGCTAAGCACCACGCAGCCGCTTGCTCACCCCCCACCGGTGGGATGGGGAAGAGGATTGGAAGGGCAAAAGGGGAAAACTCGTGGGTTGAGATAAAAAACACTTTAATAACTAAAGTAAAATAAAAAAAATAGAACAGTAGTAATACAAAGCAAGCGGTACACTGTACAATTGCTCACCACCCGCCGACCGATGCCCAGCACGTCCCCCAAGCAGCGATTGAACCCCTCCCTGGCCAACTCCCCTGCTTATATACTGAGCATGACGTCACGTGGTATGGAATAGCCCCCCGCCCAGTCTGAGTCAGCTGCCCCGGCTGTGCCCCCTCCCATCCTCCCGTGCCCCTGGCAGAGCATGGGAAGCTGAAAGGTCCTTGACCAGTGTGAGCGCCACTTAGCAAGTACTTAGCACTACTTAGCAAGAACCAAAACATCAGTGTATCATCGACATTGTTCTCAACCTAAACCCAAAACACAGCCCCATACCAGCTACCAGGAAGAAAACCAACTCCATCCCAGCCGAAACCAGGACACCTACAGGATTCCAAGACAAGACAGTGTATTTAAACATCACTTTGTACCCCTCTTACTTAATCAAGTATTAAAAGGATTTGAAAGACTACAACTTATTATACAGTTTTATAAAAGTGTACTCACCGATGCTGGCGCCTCTACAGTTGCCATTATTAGAATCCATAGGGAAATCTGGCACGGATTCGTAAAATATGTGAAGAAATGTTAGTATTTTTAATATTGGATTATTTCAATACACCCAACATTACAATGTTTTCTGTTTCTCTATGATTTAGTATATTAAAACTTAATAACTTAATTAACTAATAGATTGTAATGTTCTACAGGCCAGCCTGTTAGAAGTTGACACGATTTCTTATCTGAACTTCACCTGAGTCCGGCACATCATGTTAAATGCTGAAGCAGATTAAATATCCCATTTCTACTGGTGCATAGGCTGGCAGATTTAGGACAAGGATGGAAATTTATGGCATGAACTTACGAGCATCTACAAAAAGTACACGTACTGTTTGCATTTAATTAGATGATGAAGGGGAAATTACTTTTGGTTTGTTTTTTTGGTTACTGAGGAAATCAAACCAACCAACCACAATCATATCATTGAAGCAAATGCCAAAACAAATGTTTCAGACCTTCCCTTTCCCCTCAGTTTAAAAACATACTGATTATTTTGAAGGACAGATAAGGAACAGAAGGAAAAAAAGGCACTATGCCCCAAGAACTGCTTTTAGACACATTCTTAAGTGGAATGTGTCCCACAGTGGTAAAATGCATCACTTCAAACATATTATTTATTAAATCACACAATTTAATGGATTTATACATATACTTCATCATGAAAAACAAGTATGTTAATGCGTATAATGTTGTACAAGTTAAGGAAAAAATAAATGCACAAGAAACAAGACTTGGGAGAGAGGCAGTATACTTTATTAGAATGACACATAAAACGGAAAAAACAAATGAGCTTTCAAATAAAAAGCCGTTCTTTAAGTTTGCATGCTCAAACGTCTACACAGCTTTTTCAACTCTGGAAGCTGGTATCATACAAACATCATCTTTCTCATATCCTTACACTATCATGGAGACAACACTGCTTCCACAATATAGAACAAATTAATACAAGACCATGTAACAAAAGCTCCTGCTCCTGAATCTCTAAGGATCTGCCTGTAATACAGCCCAGGACACTGATGGTATTCGGTACAGGTGAAGGGTTTAGATGTGTGGACTAAATTTCAAGGGCTGGGACCACTATTTAATCACAAGTTCTGTAAATATGTATTTAAAATACTTGTTTACAAGAGATCTACTATTACTTAGTTAATCTTCTAATTTGGCCATCCTTTTGAAAAAAAAAAATCTCCATCTTAATGCATATTTATATTTCTCATAGCAACATGAAACTTCCTTTACATAAATGGGGATATGACTAAATGACAGTCAGGGCAAGAGTAAATCTGAAAAACAACTTATTCCTTTACTAACATAATAAGTAACTTAAAAAAATTGAGACTTCAGGAGTAATTATTCCTACCAGTGCAAGGAGCAGAGTATAGAAAATAGCATAGAATAGAATAGATTGAATAAATGCCCTTTTACATCCAATATCCTGTTGCTAGTAAAAATCACACCTATTTTCTTCCAAAGAAAGTTCCAAACTACTGCAGGATCTTAGCTTATAAAACAAACCCAGCATTTTCATGGAGCCAATTTGGTCTTCGGTTATCAGGCACTTCCACAGCAGCTGTAAGGCTTCTCCATGCTGCCTTGAAACAAGTCAAATTACCCACGCTAATTCTTACTTATGTGCTTTATTTTCGTCACTGACCTGAGCTATCCTCAGATTTTAAAAAAGCTGTTGTTATCAGGTGGTAATTAAAGAGCATGACCCCTACCAACAGTATACGGTTAAAAAAAGAGATCGTCATCAAATTTAAATGCATTTTACATTGTATCAAGTACTTTCCTGTATTCCAGGACAGGATGCAAGAGGAATTAAAATGGTCTTGCTCTTGTAAATGGTTAAGTAAAAGGATGACCACACTTCTTCTCATTCTTTCTGCCCTGGGCCAACCCTCTGTTGTCTTGTTCATTTAGCCAGTGCTTTGCTTTAAACCTGCAATTCCTTCTGACGTGGTAACAGCATAGAGAGCGCTCGGGTCTACAGCCTGATAATCCTCCCATCTGCTCTCATCTGCAAAATTCTCCCAGCCACCAACCATGGAGAGGTGGCTCTGCCTCTCCATGTGCCTAAGACTGGCCTGAGATGTTTCACCACTCTCTGGGCATTCAAGATGCCAGCAAAGAAAGCTCTCCAGATTTGCTGCCCCTCTCATTCAGTTGCCTTGGTCAACTTCTCAGGTTGCCTTCAAGGCTGGCTGGTTTTGCACATGTACAAGGCAACTCTCTGGTGCTTCACGTGGCCCAGCAAGCTACAATTCCTGCCAAAATAGGTACTTCAGTTATGACCAAAGGGATGGTTCGTTCACGCTTCCAAAGCACGTTCCCTATGCCAACAAGATTGTTACTGGGGGTAGAAAAACTTTCATCAGCAGAGGAGGCAAGGGAAATACCAGGCTGAATATTTATCATCTTCACATCCCTGGAGGGAAGAGGGAAGGAAAAAGAAGTCCTGAAGTGCACTCTCCCTTCCTAAATCAACGGCTGATCCAAGCAGTCATGACTTCATGGTGTTTCAGCAAACCAAGTCCAATTCACTCGGGAATTACAACTAAACATAAACCAGGTAAGGGGTTCGCAGCCTGCCCTGACCCCACTCGGGGGTACAATGCTCACGTGTATCGGCTGAGGAACTGTCCTTCAAACTTACACTGATGCGAGGCGGGCTGGTAAACACTCAATATGCCCAATATAAACCTGGTCCTGCAAACAAACACGGCACTAAACTGCTTTCCACCAGATGTTCCCTTCCACTCCTAAGTACACAGCTTATTTTATTTTTACCAAATTACGATGCACCACAACCTCAAACCATTTCCTAATTCTGGATTCTTTCACCAGGTCACTTGTCCTACCCCAAACCAGTGGTTGCAGGTATCTGATGAAGCAGCTGGCTGTGCAACAAGAGTAATTCAGATGTGTGCAGAGCAGCTGTTAATGGAAATGGCTCCCGTTTCTGTGCCTGTGTGAAGGCTGTGGTGCGCAGCACATTGTGCTCTGCAATTGCAGTCAGAATTGTCTGTCAATGAGCAAAGGAGGAGTAAACAGGTATCAATACGTCACTTCATGATTCATTTCCCTACTTGCGAGGGCTTGGGCCAGGCAAGTATTGACCTTGGCTTGATGCTTATCTTTCCTGGTGCACTCATGCTTATTTAGGGATGAGCGGTTTCTACTGATGGAGAGTAGCATGGGCTTGCAGAGGGGACCAGAGACCTCCACCACTGTACAACATGTCTCAGGAAAGGCTTCACATCTCCCTGATCCTTCCCCTTGTCAAGCTCATACCGCCTGGTCCCTTCTCATCTACGGGGGAAGCGATGGGAAAAGGGTCTGGGCCAGCCCTGCCACCAGCCACTTGCAAGATCTTAGGTGGGTGTGAGCAACCTCGAAATCCCCTGACCCCAGCAGTCTAATGGGCAGAAACCTCTCTCCATCAGGAGATGCCCACTGCTTAGACCTCCAGCTGTAATGCGGACAGAAAAAAAAGAAAAAAGCTGTTTTTAAAAATTAACAACCGATTTCCTATTGTTCCACTTCTCTTCTGAGGCAACCTCTCTGCCAAGTTTTGTCTATGCAAAACAATTTTTTTGAGAGAAATATCTGTCAGCGATGATTAGCAGGATTGCCAAAGAGGAAATATTATCCAGAGCTCCAATCCAAAGGCTTCCCACTAAATTTTGTTTAAGAGCAGGGGGAAAAATCCAAACTGATTTTTCCAATAAGCAGTTTTAATTAATCGCTTTTCAGAGGGATGCTATATTAAAAAAACAAACCACTAACAAGGAGAGCAGAATAAAAGCCACTTGCGTAGTAAGTGTGCAAAATAACAACACCTAGATCACAGATTTGGGTGAGAGGTTTGGGAAAAGGAAACAAGCTGGTAAAACTCAGTTTTGAGCAAACTTCTTACTTATTATCACAGTTTAAATTAAAAAAAAGAAGCAGAGAAAGAGCCAAAAGTAACACGATCCTGATTGTCACTGCAATTACAGAATATGGCCCAGCTATTACTGAAGCCATTCCAGGTACCCTGCTCTAAAGAACAAAACCACAGTGAGAGGTTGCTGCTTGGGCACTTTCTTCAGATGGAGGCATTTGTGAGCCCCACTGATTAAGAAACCTTCAAATATGCATGAATTCAGACTTTGTAATCTACTTCACGTCTTAATACAGAGAGGATCTTTGCTAATCTGATTGCAAAAACATGCATAGTGAACCAAAGTAATAGGGAAATTGATCCTCGTTAAAATTTGATACAGATCACTTGAACTCCAAGTCACAGAGCAGCCTGCAACATGACAATACAGCTGCTCCACATAATGAATTATTCCACATAACGAATCCTGCTGGGTTTTGATGACATTTAACGGCCTGGGTCTTGACTTGATGATTAGACCATAAAAGCCATTCTAGGGGACTCAGCTTACAAAGGCAGACAAACTGAAATGATAGTATAACACCATCAATGGTATCATCATTTGGGACAAGAGGAAACGGCCTCAAGTTGCGCCAGGGCAGGTTTAGGTTGGATATTAGGAAAAACTTCTTCACTGAAAGGGTAGTCAGGCACTGGAACAGGCTGCCCAGGGAAGTGGCTGAGTCCCCATCCCTGGAGGTATTTAAAAGACGGGCAGATGTGGTGCTTGAGGACATGGTTTAGTGGTGGACTTGGCAGTGCTAGGTTAACGGTTGGACTCGATGATCTTAAGGGTCTTTTCCAGCCTTAACGATTCTATGATTCTATGATCATTAATAAGGTTTAAATAATCTTTCTTACTTTTCCTGCCTTCTTTAAGGCTTGAAGCTTGTAATGATTTTGTTCTTTAACTGAGAAACGAGGCTGCTTCTGACTTTTGAGTAAACACCTAAACCAAATCTCAACTTTAAAATGACAACGTGGGCATGACTGCTCGTCCTCGGTACAGCCTGAAACACTCTCCAACACCGCTGTGCATTTTGGCTACTGTAAGTAGAGCTATGCAAGTCTGAGAGCACATTTGATCTGGAGTCTGGAAACCACTGTTTTGGAAATGAAGTTAATAACATATGAAAAACAAGCATGGGAAACGGCTCTTTCACTTTTCTTTTAAGCATACAATGCCAAATTCACATACTGGATTACTATGAATTCATCTAGGCAGACAGGCAGGTATGGAGGACTTGGCCTACACAGAGAAATCATGGGTTCATATAAGATTTAAGAAAATACGTCTCCATCACTTGAAAAATCTTTAATTTTCTTTAATGTTTAAGAGGTGGTATTTTTTTAAGAGATTCAGAGTTGTCCTCAGCCATCTTATGATAATCACCCAAAACGGTTTGGACATTAATTACACGTGGTTGATACCTTGTGATGATGCTTCCCTTTTCTCTAACATATCATTAACAACCCGACATGCCTTCAAGCTATTTTTCTATCTAAATAAGATACGATGAGACCGAAATCCAACCGACGGATCTGTCCTCCGATACGCATAGTACCCATCATACTGCTCTCCTTTTATTGCCAGTTCCCTCTTCAAAACAGGAATAAGTATGTCACTTGAGACATAAACACTCTGCTAGACAGTAGCAGCCAAGCACATGTGCTGAAGTGCTTTTCTGAATCGGCATCCCAACACCAGCAACGACTGTGGTCAGGCTGGTCATTTATTATGTGTAAAAGCAACGGCAGGTCCCGCTATTGAAATTTTAGATGCACGACAGTTTTTGTCTATCAGCACTTCTTGCTGCTTCACAGACTAAGGAAGATCTGATAGGACCCTGCATGAAGGAAGCAGATAACCTGATAGATGTAAGGCAGAGTCAGCATATACACTCAGCACAAGGAGACTGAAATATATGGTGCATGTGAATGGGACCTCCTGCATAAGCAAGACAGCTTGTATCGATGTCTGTGAGCAGAACTGCTTTCATCCCCAAAAAGCAAAGGACAGGGATGCAGGATAAAAGCCATACATCAGACATTAGCATGCACTAACCTCACATCTGAGATGTTAACGTATTGTCAAGATGCATTTTCACCCTCCATCCTGGACTGTGATTTGTCAGATCTTCCACAAAAAGCCAAAATATTCAGCGTCATACCTGCCTCCAGAACACTCACACCATGCCCGGAGCGCTCCTCTGTTGCCTGGGTGTAAAGGAACCCAGGTGTTTCCCAAAGATAATGAAAAATCGAGAAAGATATGTTTCCCACAGGACGCTTGTTTGAAGGCGGTCCCTGTAACTGGAAGAACCTCAGACCTCAAATCAGCAGTGTGGTACAGCTCAGGTTTTAGAGACTAGCACAAGCCCAGGGGGTCTGCAGAGCTTTCCCTCTAACTGAGCCCTGAATGAGGCAGTTCTGTTCTTATCAGCCTTCACCATCACGGACATAGAAGCGGCTATTTCATCCCTTCAACGTGTCAGCAGCCCTGAAGAACATCAGGAGAATGACACAAATACCTCCCTCATTCCTGCAAAGAGGAAGCCTCTAGATCTTCCTTACCACCTGGGCTGCAAGTGGAAAGAGGTCCTAGAAGATGTTTGTGGAGGACTCATAACCTGTGCCTCAATAACCGAAAGTGAACTTCTAACTGGGATTTGCCACAAATTCTACTAACCACAGTTTCTCCACATTTTGCAACAGCCACAGTCTACTAGGCATGAGGAATACAACTGATCGGAGAGGGATTTCTCATCTTTTACTGCAACGTCAGCCAAAGAAAAGAAGTCAAGTGAACTTCAAATGATCTTCAACTTGGCGTCATTGAAATGAGAGTCAAGACCAATTACTTCAATGGTGACAGGGAATTTTTGCGAGCATCTACACAAGCTCTTCTCAGCGGCAGAAGAGCAGATGAGAACTGATCCAGCATGATGTTAACCTGCTGCAGCCTCCTGCAGGAGACTCAACGCGAAGAAACTGTGTCCTGAGGGTCAGAAGAGCTCTTGCACCAGCTGAACCATGTACTCAGAAGAAAGATGCATGGGAATGGAAATTGGGCTTTCCGAACCCTGTTCCTGCTCTGATAAGGACAAACATCCGACCATGTCATCCTTCAGGCTGCTGCCTTATGGAAGGGACATGCAACAACCCTTACCAGTAATAATGCAGAGACCTCAAGAGGAAACAGTAGAATCCTGTTACTTTGCACATAGCAAAAGATGAAAGAAAAATCAAAATTTCACTTCTGAAGAATAAAAAAAACCCCTCTTCTACAACAGAAGCCCATGAAAAAATGGATTTATATTTCTGCCTGCTCTATTAGATGTAGTTTACAGACAATACAAGGGGCAGGAGTGCTTAGGAGATAAAATAAGAGCAAGTATTCTGCATGCTCCCCATTAGGCAGTTGGTTATTCGTGTCTTCTACTTGGCTGCAATCCTTTATTTGGAGAATTGAATTTGGAAGTGTTCACCTTACCTCTTCCTAGAACAGGAATCCTTCACTCTGCTTTCTAAAGGAGCAGTTTTATTCCCTCAAGAAGGATTCTTTCAGTCTGGTGCATAATGCATCAGTTCAAAATTTTCAGCCCAGAAATGAGAATGTCATCAGGTTCTCATTCACTGAAAGAGAGTTTTCATGGATCCAGCCCTGGAATCCCTCAAAGAGGTTATTGTACTGCTGAGGTCCTCAGAAATAGGTAACTCGGGGGCAATTTTAGCCAAACTTCCTCCGTCCAGATTTGAATGTGATTGCTTTCAAATCGCTGCAGACCTGCCAAGCTTCGCTGTTTGGAGCCATTTTTAAGGCGCTTTTGAAAGCACCTCAATGCTGCGGAGAAGGCGCTTGGTGTTCAAAACCGCACTTCCCCAAACCATCCCAGCAGGTCCGCAGCCCCCAGAGAGCAGCAGCAGCAGCAGCGAGGCGGCTGCAGGCAAACATAGATGGTTGGGTTCATGGGCTGGGGTCAACTGCGGGGGGGGGAGGAAGGCTGGAAAGGCGAGAGGGGAGCAATTAGAAGGGTTAGAGAGAAACAGTAGTAACGACTGGAGACACCAGGGTATGGTCATTGAGTTGAGATTTCAAGAGGTGGAGAGGGTAACTCGATGAAGTCAGAGAAGGAGCGGGGTTAGCCTGGCCTACAAATAAATGGGGAGGAGGGGAGAGAGCAGCTCACCTGGGAAGGCTGAGCTGGGGAGCACAGTCAGGAAACCGAAGCATGAGATTTCGTTAGGAGAGGAAAACAGGAATTACGGTGTTTGGCATTGCTGGCAGCGGGATACATAAAGCATTTGGTAACAGGACAGAAGCACAGTCAAATACTGTGCTGAGCACAGCATGAAAAAACACCCCTTTCATTCACAGGACGCTGCTGGGGGAGGATGGAGAGGTGGGATCGGCTGCCCGTCAGCGAGCTCCCGCAACCCAGCATTGCAGCTGTGGGCACCGAAGGAGGCGGAGGGCAGCACCACGAGCCCATGGGGCGCATGGGTGCTGCCCTGCCTCAGCCCCCGACCCCTCTTAGCTGCTCCCCTGCCCCAGCTCTGCCCTCCCGCTCCTCTGAGGGAGAGGTCTGGCAGACCCACCAACACTGCAACTTTGCAGCAAGGAAACGTAGCTTGGTTCCACGACCAGCAAATGCCTTCCTCAAGTGAGGCAGGAACTGTGGTCATTTTGTAAAGGTCAAACCTCACTTGTGATAACCACCCACTGGCTTGCTTTAATTTCTTATTCAATAGCTCCTTCAATTTAATATTTCTGTGGTGCTCATCTTGCCATACTGGAACTGTGCCCCGCTAACTCTTCCAGCCCAATGGCAGCCGTGACAGGAGCGTACCTGTAACAGAGCAGTGTCCCTGAGCACCCGCAGGTTTGCAGCATCGTGGTGGCCAAAGCAGCCAGCAGCCTTCACCTGACCGCCCAGAGATGCTCCTGCCTCCCTGGTACCCCAGGACGGCAGCCGGACACCCAGTGCCAGCCGTCCTGTGGGACCACAGCGAGCGCAGCCAGGGAAACGGGATGCAGCGAGAAAGCCAAGAAGCTCCAATGGCCCCTGGGAGGCCGTGTGGGTCAGGTACCATCAGAGCTGTGCTGGAGCTGCTTCGGTGCTGGAGGCAGCCTGAGGCTCGCTCAGGGACACCACGAATGAAACACAGTGGAAGGCTGCACCTTTGCTGTGCTCCTCTCCTGACTGCTAGTCGCAAGCCCAGCGACCTGATGGGGGGACCTGTGCAGCAACCGGGCATTCAGTACCAACCACAGAGATGAGGCTGTTTTCTCCCCTTCAGCTGCGTGAGTGCCAGCGCTGGCACGGGAGGAGGCTGGGGAGGCCACAGCCCCCCAGCTCCTGCCCGGGGCTCCTCTGGGCACGGCTCTTGCCCCCAAATCCTCTGGCTGTGCCCAGGTGGGGCGATGGCCTTGGTGGGAGGGGAGCAGCCCGCTTTGGGGAGAGCAAGCGGCTGGGGATGAGCGAAGAGAGGCGCTGGGGGTACTGGCAGCCTGGGGACAAGCCTCAGCACCTCTCTCTGGGGCAGCTCTGCCTTCTTAACGGGCAACCGCCGACGAAATACCAGAGTGGGGCATCGAAACGTTCCCCGTTTATGTGAACTGAGGGTTGTCGCTCCTGCACTTTTAAGCGTCCCCCAGCGCGACGGCAGGGCTGTCATTTGTCACACCCCCTCTTTCCCAACAGCAAAACTTTTCCAGCGGCGATGCGGCTGCTGAAGGCGGAGAAAAGAGAAGCAAAAAGTGGAGGGAAAGAAAGGAGGCTCAGAGAGAAGTCCGAACGAGCGGAGACGAGGCAGGGCTCCCCGGGGCGGGCTCCCCTCCCCGCTCGCCGGCGCCCATTGTCCGGGCGGGCGGGCGGCGCGGAGCGGAGCAGCCCCGGCCCCAGCCCCGGCCCGGTCCGCGGGCACTCACCGGCGCCCTCGGCGGTGACGATGGCCTCGGGGGAGATGCAGACGCCGCGGTCGTAGAGCGGCAGCTCGTCGCAGGCCAGGCTCTCGGGCCAGGCGTGGCGATAGCGGATGAGGACGGGCTCGCAGCCGGCGCGGGCGCGCTCGCAGACGGACTTGCAGGGCTTGATGGGCTCATGCTGGAAGTCGATGGTGCAGATGGGCGCGTACATAGCGCAGAGGAAGAAGAGGAGGTCGGGGCTGCAGTTGGTGCCCAGCAGCCCCTCGAACTGCTCCATGGCCAGCACGGCGTTGGCCTGCGTGCTGTGGTGCAGGTGGTTCGGCATCTTGGTCATGTTCCAGGGCAGCGGCTTGCACAGCGGGATGCGCACCGGCTCGCAGGCCGCCGCCCGCCCCGCCGGCGCCCGCCCCAGCACCAGCAGCCCGGCCAGGGCCAGCACCGGCAGCCCCCGCCACATGCCGCCGCCCGCCCCGACGGCGTGCCCCCGCCGCGCCGCGCCGAGCCGAGGGGCCGAGCGGCGAGACCCGGGCGCGGGGGGCGGCTCCTCCGCCGCCGCCGGCCGCGCTGCCCCCGCCCGCCGACCGGCCCCTCCGCGCCTCCCGCCGCCGGGCGGGACGCGACGGGACGGGACGGGGCGCCCCGCGGGGCCCGCCTCTCCCCCGCCGGCGGGGCGCGGGCGGTGCCCGGGGAGCCCCGCTCCGCCCCCGAGCTCGGCCCCGAACAAAGGAGAGCGGCGGCGGGGCGCTGCCCGGGGGGCGGCCGCCGCGCCGCGCCGCTCCTCTGGGGTGGGAGGGGGAAAGGGTCCTTGTGGTACGCACAAAACAAGAAAGAAAGGAATGCTTTCCCTCCGCCGGGAAGGGCGAGCGTTTGCTTCGGGAAGAAAGTAAAAACGTCGCTGTAGCCGCAGGCACAAACGCGTTAATTTCGGCTGGGCCGCCCGGGGATGAGCGATTCGCGTAGCGCTACGCGGGAAATGCCTGCGTTTGCGCGCAGCGCTGTGCGCGGTGCGAGGGCTGGGGAGGGAGGTGCGCGGGGAGGAAGAGGAGATGGTGGAAGGCACCTTGAAAGGGTGACGGGGGACCCTGTAAGAATGAAGAGATTAATTCAGCTGGGCTAGAGGTGCTTTCTTTTCATAAGGTTAAAAAAAAAAAGCGGCCACATATTGAAGTTTAAGTAGCTCGCAGAGCAATGGCACAACACAGCGCGTCCTAACTGATCTGCAAAAAGAACCTTGATATAAATGAACTAATATTTATTAACTGAATAAATTCTTCCTAATTATAAAAGTATTGAGCAAATACTTGATCATGTGTTTGGTTTAGGTTTACTGTGGTATTAGCGGGTTTATTATTTCAGTTTCTGCCATTAAATCAAACGTGTGAGTAGATACACACCTACCAGATGAGGAGATACACGCCTACCAGATGAGGAGATACACGCCTACCAGAAGCCAGTGCTTGGAAACCAGACCAAAAATCTGAATAGGTTACGAAAGCAACCATGGATCCAGACTCAGAAACGCGGGGTCCTATGCCTGGAAAGGCTTTTTTACATTTTTTAACTTTATCACTGCAGGTGAAACCTTGATCCCTTTAACTCAGCTGCAAAAGCCCTGTTGGCTCCAGTGAAGGCACACATCAAGCAAACAGGGAGTTGTAATAAAGCCAGTGGAGCAGAGGTACCATGTGCATGTTTCAGCATCCCCACACAAGTATTTGGCCTTTTATTTGCCCCCCTCTGCAGTCAGGTGCTAATTCCAAGGACTGAATTGTTCCCTGCACTTCCAGAAGAAACTTCGGGCCTCAGAGACAAGTAGAAACATCCATACACGTGTGCACGTGTGACAGCCTCAGGAGCTGTCAGTCAGGCTGCTCATGCCCCTAAGCCTGCATCCAGGTTTGCAAAATAGCGATGAGGGAGCTTGTTCATCTGTAGAGGGAATTAAAGAGAGATCTGGTTTGACTCACCCTCTCAGCTCCTCAAATTAAGTCATAGCAAAGTCCAAGGCTTGAATTTCCTCTTGTAGTGTAAAATACGTGTTGAAAAAGTATGTGGTGTAATAAAAAACTTACCCAGCTAGTTGGGAACTGAATATGCTGGCTTTCTCTGCAGGACCTTACCTGGCAGAGATGATGGATGTGGGAGCAGCGCATCCCACGGTATCGGAGTCGAGCAGGATGGGCCGGAACGATGCAAGAACCAGCAACATGAATGACCTCTAGTTCCTATTTTTCCCCTTCAACATGAAATTTTCTAATCTCTGTATTTTATTTCCGGGAATGATTTTTCAGATCACCTTCAATCTGTTTTAGAATTGATAATCACACAGAACTACTTTAAAATAATTTCCTATGCTTTGCAGGAAAAAGCATCAATGTGTTGAATATTCCTATGCATGCTATAAGGCTATCACTTAAATACATTTAATTTTTTAACCCCAAGTCATGATCTACATGAGATGACCTTGCACTTCTTTTTTTAAACAGTAAAGATACTGCAGCTACTTTCTCAGTACAGCAAATACTGACATCCCCACAACCTCACAAGCACTAACATATGTCCCCATGAGATCTGGCTTTAAATCTTCCAGCATCGGTGTGAAGGTACCTGCATTTAGCTGGCAGAGCATCGCCTGCTGTCCTGCTCCGCTGGCGATCCCCTCCTGCTGTTGCACCGGGGGAGGCAGCTGGTGCCAGGGCCCAGGCAAGCATCGGCTGCCAGCGGGATGGGGGACTGCTGGCCGGCGCGGCCATCAGTGTTAATTACCCCTCGGCATTTCCAGTATAAATCAGCTTATATCTGGTGGCAAAAATTCACCTCTGGCTGAAACTTGGCAAAGGCAATCTGTGTTCTGACAAGTGTGGTCAGAGTGCTTTGCCCTGCACAGGGAGAGGTTATGCTAGAGAGAGTATCAAATGGTTGGAGGAAGAGAGCAAAGTAACAACCTGCTCTCTGTCTTCACACACAGTTGCTGCAAAACACTGAAACTGCTAATTGAAACTAAAATACATGTACATACTTAAAATGAGGAAGGTGGAGTTCATACGTTAGCTGAACAAACTTAAGTGCTGCGGTATCTAGAATTTGCCACTAGTCTCAAAGTACTGTATAAGAGAGGTCAAAACCATCACCCCCGTTTTGCAGAGGGAGAACTGTGATGGGAGAGGTGACGAGATTTGCTCGCCCCTCCCCAGGCTGTCTGTGCTCATACTACGCGGCCCCAAGGGTGCATGCTTTCCAGATGACCGCACAAACGATGCACGGATTTTCACCCAAAGCTCATATACAATCAAAAAGGTCTGGCAGGAAAGTAGCTTTTACTTTGGGTGCCACCGCATCACTGCTGGGAATTTCATCGCTTTCTCTACTGCACCTTCTTAAGATTTAGGAAGAAAACAAAGTCTCTTTCTACAGCTTGCATCAACAAGGGCAATGCTAAACCTTTGGGGGTGGGTGGTGACAATAATCGGATTCCTAATCTTGTACAACTCCAAAAGGCGCTAGTCAAATTACTGTATTATCATTACATCAGCTCGATGTCATGTATGACTAGCAGGAATTTCTTAATAAAAGCGTGCCCAGGCAGCGGGCTGGGATCAGCACTGCCTGCCTGTGAGTTTCCTGGTGGGCTTCGAGGGGTTGGTACAGACCTGGAAGTTTGAAGACTAGTACTACAGCCCATAGTATCACACAAAGTCATTTCTTAGAATAAGTGAGCCCTCGGCGGGGCTGAGGCCTAAGGCGAGGATTTGCCCCTGGAGTAGCTCCTACGAAAATTACAGAAAAAGTTTATTATTGTTATTACATCCTGCAAGAATCACTGTAAGCCACAACAGTACAAAACGCAGCCTGAGGCCAAACTGCCCTCAGTAACTTATCTATAACCCCATTAAAAAAAAAAATAACTCAGTGGCCTTGCGGTGCTGTGAGGATGGATTTCAGCGGGAGGTGGCTGGATAACCCTCACAGCTCTGGGGATGGCGGAGTGACTTTATTTGGGTACAGAAGTGTAGCAGCATGAGGAGGGCTGCAGAGAAGATGAAAAGGGATTGAGGGCTTTGTTCCTGCACACTTCCCCAAAAGGAAGCTAAATAAGGAACTGCTTCCAGACGGCTGGCATTAATTTATTCCTTTGTTGGTTCTTTCCTTACATAGTGTCTATTTTTGCCCTGTCTCTGCTTGTTTTTCTCTTGTGGGAGTCAGATAAACAACAGGCTTAAGCAGCAAGAGGCGGCTTTCTGAGATGCTCTGATGTCCAGCTCAGCTGTTAGAACTGCACACTAGCAAAACTTTGTGGCTTAAAATATGTAAATGTATATATTTTAAAGTTTAAGCTGGAAGAAGTAAATTACTGAATAGAAATTTACCTTATTAAAAATAAAATTGCAATTTGAAGCCTTCTTTGCAACAGTAAGAAATGCATAGGGGTTTGGCCAAGATGAATGGGTTGTAGCCAAGGCACTCCTGAGTGCATTTGTTAGTGTCAGTTCTATCCTCAAGTGCTTTAGGTACATAAAACATCCCCATATAGACATCCCAGCAGCTTCCCTCTATGAGGCAGAGGGTGTTTATAGTCCAGAGGAGGCACAGGGAGGATGAGAGCCCAGCTCAAACCAGGTAGCATCTACTCTGGCTTGGGGCAGAGTTCAGCAGATCAACGCATCTGTATTTACATTTCTAAGAGGAATGACATGAAGTAGATACTGTGGATGCATGTAACTCCATAGTCTGTTACGACCTGTTGAGAAATGAGTACATGTCTAAAACTAACAAGGAAGAGGTGAAATTCAGAAAGGGAGAATTAGAGGAAAGATCAGGAAAAAAAATGCAGAACAGATGTGTCATTTTTCCTGGTCTAACAACTACTCTGATGATAAAGGGCCCACGTGGCATGGCACATTTATTTTTAGATACCGTAAGCCCCATTGGCACTGGTAGGGAACAGCTTGCGTTAGGCTGAAAGCTCTAGGTGACATTATTATAAGTCACCTTTTCCCTTTCAGTTTGCATGTTCTGCCAGACCCTTCAGACCAGCAACCTGCGACAGTGTTCAGAGAAGACGCAAGCCCATCCTCTGCTTGGTGGGCTTCCCATCATCTTACTGGTTCAGGCTGCCGAAGTGCCCAGTGGGCTGCTGTTTATAAACCAGGTACTATGTTTTATGGTCTGCTCCTGCCCATTCCAACTGAAAAAAAAAGTGCAAGCATGACCATATCTATTCAGGCTGTTCCTAAGAAGAAAACTAACTGCGATAAAAATACTTCTTCAGAACAGGTTTTCACTTTCCCGAACCTTTCTATAGCAATCTGAGGATTACATACAATTTAATTTGCTTATGTACACTGCCTTAAAAAAAACAAACACAAAATCACAAACCAAAAAGAACCAAGAAACTCACCAAAAACAACCCCCTAAAATACTTCTTACACTGCTGGTACTAAAACCATAAAATCATTGACTTACAGAGTCATAAAAATGGGATTTATTGTACATTTCCTGTTCCAGCCAGGGTCTTGTTTCAGCTTCCTCAGGTAGACAAAACACAGGGGACTATTAACTTATTTTAATAATCTTTCAAGCCTCTACATAGATGACTTGGAAGTAGCAAGGAAGAAGAAAAGGTTCTTTTAATGCAGTCTCTTTCAGACTTGTAATTTTTGGGACTGTTTTTTTATTAGAGAGCTCATTATTAACTATCCTGTGCCCTCGGGGTCTGCATGCCTCCTAGAATAAATTTTTTTCGTATTAATATTTGCTCACATTACCTGTCTTCTTGAGATCCCAGCAAAAAACCCTGTTCACCCAATGTTTTGCATCCTAGGTTACTGGTAAAATTAACAGTATGGCTAGGAAAATATGCTGCTTTATCTTTAAAGACCAAGAAGCCCAACTAACATGCATTTCAAAGACAAAATGATTTTAGGCTTTCAGTCTGTCGGTATAGACACACACTCATACACATCTCCCAGGGAAGTCGTATTTTGCAGGGTGAATTTGTTTGCTGCTTGGGATTTTCCCAGATTTTTGTAGCCATGTCAGGGCTTACAGCTTCTCGATACTGAAGTTTGCTACCTGCAATGCTGATTTTCCACCTGGACATTGGAACTTTTATTAGTGTTTCTGCAGAAAAGCACAGCCAGGTTTATTGCAAGCGATTAATTGCTTTTCAAAGCACTCGGCCATGCTGAAGAGACTTAGAGCAGAAGACAAAAAGCTGAACCTTCTTTGGAACTGTCTTTGTAATCCTCCTCTGACAATCCTCCCAGTGCAGTAGTGGATATATTGTGTAAATCTGAGCACAAGAGATGCCAGTGGAAAGAGAAATGCTCCTGTTTCTTGTTTAGCTGGAATTACGATATCCACAACTTTCCTCATCCCTGGGTTGTGCACACATTAAGTGCACATGCAAGTAAAGCAATGGATGGAACTTCCATCTTTTCCTTTGGGAGAGCACATCTTAAATTCAGAGGCAATAAATGCTTTCTATCTGTAATCTATAGCTGCTCAAATTCGTGACCACTGCACAAAATTCAAAATTAATATCAGAGAGCTTTTTATTGTTCCAAATCTTTAAAATCATCTAAATATCATGTCCACTGTAATTCTCTCTCGTTTGTAAATGAATTGCCTAAAGCCTGTGATCACATTCAGAACAATGTTTTCACATTTCAAAATACAGAAAAGCAGAAGTACTTCTTCTGTATATCACCATATACACAGCTCTCTGTTTCCATTGAAGAGCTCACATGAAGATATCTGAATGTTTTCACAGTCATGCAAGTTTATCACCAAAAGTATAGGAAAATAAGGCAAAAGCATCCAACAGGTACTTAAAACTGAGAAATGTGAGAAGAGCCTGTTTTTCAGAGGCATAAAGAACAGAAACTTTGTCCCCAGTTCCACAAAGGTCCCCCTTCAGATAACAGTACTGCGAGTGCTGCAAGACTAACATGTTTGTCTAAATACTTGGAAAACCAATTTACATTCTGGAAAATATTAAGAAAACAGCAAAAGGGAGCCGAGCTGATCACACACCCAAAGCCCAGTCAGCCTGGATAGCACTCGGACTTGTAGACTTAAGACTGGGAAAGCATTTGCCTGTGTTTCACAGCAAAGTAGCTCCAGTTTCATTTCGTTCCACTGTTCCTCATCAGTCTGTGTTAATACAGCAATTCCCCAGTGCAAAGATGAAGAACAACCATCTACAGTCACTTAACTGTACTGATTGAAACAGAGTTTGAAGGCAGTTCTTCGGAAACCTGCTTGCTGCACCAGAGGGGACACCGGGGAGGATGCTCCTCTGCTTCACGTCCCGGCATACAATTTTTTCTTTTTCTTTTAAACTACTGCTCAAGTATTTATGAATGCTAGATAGCCTCTGTGGTAGTATTATGTACAGATGTTCAATTTAAATATGCATTCAGTTCGTTATTCTAATGCAACAAATTGCTATACTCTATTACGACGATCGTGCAGATAATGAAAAAATACGTCCTTCCCTCCCACTGTGGGCCATACTAGAGACACAACAGAATCCACTGAACACTCTCCGAGTTATAATCGCCTCCAGATGGAGCGTTTAATGCAAAAAACTTGCAAAGCTCTATAATACCATATACATTACGCAGCATTTCTAGTCTGGCCCCTGCAGAAATGATTTGAGATGCCTAGCTCAAAGGCCATAACCACTCAGAATTTAATTTTGTTAAACCATAAATTTACTATTTCAGATTTACAGCCTCTCCGCTTGCACGGCCCAAGTCTGCCTCTGCTCCTGCTTGCCCAGATTTATTAGCAGCACCCAGCAGTATTAAGTACCAAAATCACACCTGTGCCTAAAAATAAGCCCTGCACAAACAGTGGAGTTTTACAGTAACAGCCTAATATCGCCAGGTGCTGAAACTGAGACTCACCGCTGATTTCAGGGGGAGCTGATTGAGTTTGACGTGCCCTAGGATCAAGTATTACCTATAAATAGAAGCGAACACAGTTCGCGTGTATATTACTCATGTTTTTAGCAATTACTGGTGGGATCACAAAGGGCTCTGTATGGGAACCTCAGCAAGTTTAGGAAAAGAAACATTGCCTTTCCTGAGAGCTTTTACCAACACACTTGTGAGCCACACAAACAGCAGATGCTCTAGAAAGCCGAGAACTATGAAATCTAATCCTATAAAAACAATTTCATTTGAAGAAGTCAACCCATGCTCACAGAAGTTTTTAACTCTACCAGGTTAAGATTCCCAGTTGCCTCACGTGTACGCCTCGATTGCACCCTTGCTCCATCAGACCCCTTACAGCAGTAAGCACACAGAGCCGACGATGCTTTCCAGATGAGTAGCTTCTCGATGCTTATTTTTAACTTCACAACTCATTTCTTGTCCCATTTCTGATTTACTGAAAAGTTTTAAAACTGGGCAGTTGCTGAGGCTGCAGCCACTGCTGTGACTTCACGAGGGTGTTCATGTTTTGCCAATTTATTTTTACTTCTGTAAGGGAGAGTAACAAAGGCAGAAAATAGGTATAGAAAGATTCACAAAAATTAAGGAGGAGCTGGTCGTTTATAAGCACAAATACCACAATGTCACTTAAGTGTGAAGCAATTACACAATAACATAATCCACAGCCTAGCCTAAAGTAAGTGCCCAGTCCCTTCGAAAATCTTGGGTTTTTTGCAGAACCCTTTCCTTGCTCACCAGATCTTTTAGCCCTTTGCAGCAGCCCACAGCATTCAGGATGAAGTGATTGTAAATCACTGGACAAAGTATACACTGGGTACATACTAAAGCTCTTCACCTGCAAAAAAAAAAAAAGTGATTTGGATATTTTGGGAACTTTGGGACTTTCAGATCATGGTTCTTAATCCCACACATACTTTGGTGGTGGCAGAATAAAAATCATGCCCAGGAAATTATTAACATGTTTATCTTCCTCCAGTTCCCCGATATTAAGAATGTTTTTTTAACTAAAAAATAATCATAAAAAAAGGTGAAATAATGGGATGTCAGTGTTGATTACTAAATGTTTTAAAGTTGCTTTACTTCTCTACTCAACAAACTTCCATAGCTCAACTAACACCAACAGAAAAAGCTAGTGGCATTTTTCCAGAAAATATTTATAGGTTTTAAGTGTAGCCATTTCGCTATCCCTCCGCTAGTATTTCTTTAACAAGATCCATAAAACTAACCTCCCAACAAGCTTTTCTCAGGCTAGGGTCCCCCCCCCCCCCATTTATAGACTGTTAATACAACAATGCTGCTTTTTTCCTCTCCCCAAAGCCACAGGCTTGCTTACTAAAATTGGAAACACTAATCCTTTTTTAGCAGTATACCTCACAAGCATACACACAAATATTTGCCAGTTTAACTGGGCAGGAATAAACTTGATCAAGGTTTTGTGACTTAGAAAAGCTTGCGTATTTTACCTGCTCACTAAGGACTAATTAAATACCCGATGAGCCCGTCCTCTATTTGCAGGGCTGTTGGTCACCATGCTGGAATCATTAGAATACAAGTTTAGAAAAAGACATTTTCCAATACCACAGGACTTTTTATTGGTAGCTTTCCTTAGGGAGAAGGCAGCAGGGGTTTCGCCCGCTTTGCATCTCAGCTCCAATGCTTTTGCTAACTACCCACACTCCCACAGCCCCATCCCACTCGATTCAAGCAGCGTATATGGTGGTTTTAAAATGGTCCTCAATGGTTATCATTGGCTTTAATTTCATTCTCCCCCTTCACACTAGGGTCACTGAGCACTTAACAACATGTAGACCTAGAAGTTGAGGTCCAGGCACCTCAACGTTATGCCAGAGGCTGTGCCCTTACTTGCTGTTCTCTGTCCTCATCACCTACCTGCCAAATTACAATATTGATACACGACTCCTCTTTTTTACTGCTTGGATCTTCTTCCAGTAACTGGGATTTTGAGAAGCTCCAAGGTGATGTTGGTTTGAAATGTTCCAGGATCCTTCTTTAAAGGCATGTGATACCTACTGCACCATGCTAAGTGTCAGCTCAGCCAACAAAATCCACGGGACGGTGTCCATTTCCACCAGCTGAAGAGACATATTTAAAACCAAATGAACTCTGATTCCACACACCCCTTAGCAAATGACTGTGACCACTTTCAACCGTCGCCTGTGCCACCACGGATTAGCCAGCAAACAATTAGCATTATATGATAAAATTCAAACGCATGTTACTGTCTTGTCACTATGGTTTCCCTCTGAGCTTCTACTAGATAAAAGTCCACATATTTTCTTGGCATTCAAGCAATAATTGTTGTGAAAATAGTGGTGCAATTATTTCCCTAATAAAGTTAACTCTAAAGGAAGTGTCACAGGCTCAGCCTTTTGACACTTTTGACACTCAGCTGCTTTTTGGCCCTTTGAAATGCTTTGTTATCTAAAATAATAAACTGCTGAGATGAACTCTTTCACTTACCTGATCTCATTGTAACACTAAACATCATTCCTGACACCTTCCACTTTAAAGACATAAATGGAACGAAATCCCAACAGCACAGACTGTCTTTAGTGTTTCACTGTAACAGGCATACGCAATGTTCCTATCCAGTTCTGCTGGCTCGGTCTTGACAAGCACGTGCTCATACTAAGATGCCTCCAAGTTTTACACTTTCAGGCATCCTTTACGTACAAATGATCCTAAAGCTGGACAAGTTTGCTTCATGCATAGAGTGGAAAAAAGATGACACCTCAGTTGAGATTTTTAAATGCAGTTCTGAAGTCTGTGAGATACAATTAAATCTACAATTTAAGCCATGAAGTGTCAAATGAGACTTCAGAGCTACAAAATGGACTCGGAGTAACCGAGCAACGTCTTTCCCAACTTCTCTGAGCACTCTGTGATCACCACTTTCAACTCCTCTCTTACCTCACTTTTCACTCCTTTTGTATCATCATAATTAGCATTAGGTTAATTTACAGTGCATTCTTAGTTTTACGTCTCTTTCCTTTGTATGCCTATGCAAGGAATGGTTTCATTGTTGTTGCTGTTGTGTCCTTGCTATTATTAAACAGATTATAATTGAATTTGTATTTAGAAATAATACTGCTCTTGCCAAACACAAGTCTTCTGTTCTCTGTGCTGGCTGCCCACTGAGTTTACCTCCAATTTAGCCAAACTCAAAGGCTAACGACAAGGGCAGGGAGGGCAAGAGCAGACGAGTTTGCAGGTAACCTGTGGTAATGCCTTCCCCATCTTCCGGTCGCAACCTGAAGTGAGAACTGACAAGATATGAAATTGTGTTGCTAATGGACAATAAACTGGATTTACTAGCATTGGGGTTTTAAATATTCAGCTGTAATAGCTTTGCAGCTCGCACCTGTACTCACACAGGTGTCAGTGTAATTTTTTATTATTTACCTTCATTATTTGTGAGAAGGCACTTTTTAAGATTACTGTTATCATGAACAAGGCAATAGCCTGGAAGTCCACACAAGAAACTATTCAAATCCCCTTGCTTCACCCTAAGCTCAACATACGCTTTTCATTCCGATTTTAATACTAACATTTTCTATTACTGAATTGTGTGAGACACACTGACATTATATCCAGTGAGCAGGTCGTTTTGACCTAGTAATACTAGAAACAGCATGACTAATAGCAAATTAGATATAGTTCTGGACACAGGTCAGGGGGCCATTTTGATTTTGTTATGTGTTAGTACAAATATTTACAGACTTTATAACATAACAAATAGCAACAGCATACAAGGAGCACCCAATTCAAGTAAAAAGCTTTTGTCGTTTCAGGGGAAGATTTACCTTTATCATAAAAATGATTCAAAAATTGTACTTAAAGAAAAAATAGGCAGAACTTTAGGTTTTTTTGAAAACTGGTTATTTGACAACACTGAAAACGGTGGTCCGCATCCATGAAACCAAATCAAATGTGCGTAGCTGTCGTTTAAATTACGTTGCTTTGCACAGCCAGCCGTGCCAGTGTTTCAGAGCTAGCCACAAGGATTGAAATGAAAGCGGTTTCCCTGTATTCATTCAATCCTTAATTTATCAGCCAAGTTTAGTAGTGAATAGAACTGCAATAAATTACTTCTGCAGTATCCAAAATGTATTATAGAGTTAAAAGATGCTTGAATTTGAATATGAAAACAATTGGAAGCCTATGTCTAAAAAACTCTTTTATTGATTCAACAGGATAATTGGCTCCACCTATAAACCTAGCTTTGAGTTGGTTCAGCCTGACGGAGCAATTCATCTAAAAAATGTTACAGTGTTAGTTCAGACATACCCATACTTACAGAATTTACAATAGTTACCGGTAAGTAACTGAGAGTTCACTCTCTAGTGTGAATCACAATGCTGAATCCCAGGACCAGGGAAACTTTTGGCAAAAAAACAATTTAGAGGCAAGGCGTATTTACTTATGGTTCAGAATTCTTGAATTTGGAATGAATAAGCTCTGAAGTCATACAAGCCCATGATGACCTGCTGAAGAAGGCTCCTATTTTTCCTCAAATCACCGGCCTCATTTCAACATTTTCTGGGGAGAATGCCATTCTCCAGCGCATCAAAACTAGTATGCTCCAAGTGTCAAGTTTGGTTACCAATTCCTTTCCCTATCTAGAAAACAAATTGCTACAGCAAAAAAGGTTTAACAGTTGCCCTTGTTTTTAATGGTAATCTTTTTTCCTGATGGACGCATCTTTTTAAATTATAAAAATAGTTTTCTGGGCAGCAACAGGACATTCTTCTTCCATGCTCTCTCTCACATGAGGCAGAGCCCTCCCCCGCGAATTAGACATTTGATCCAAACTGGCTCCATATGGGACCAGCTCAGCCGCCTGTGCTTCATGCTTCAGGAATTACAAACACTTCTGGAAATGCACAAAAGGCCACCTGAGATGACTCAATATACAATGTCAACAGTTGAACTTACTAACTTGTGGACATGGCGTCGCCGGCTCCAGAGGAAGAATTCTTTCTCTACCTTCTTCCCCAACAAACTTGCTTCGACAGGCTTATTATGGTTTGTGTCATGCATGGACACGGGTTGCCTTGAGGACTATGCTTGATGTGCTCTGCCTTCCACAAGCAGGCTGAACCCTAAATAGCTTTGTGGTAGCTCAGCTGAAACCAGAAATAACAGAAATACAGCAAGCAAGGACACTCTCCCACCCCCACCCAAAACCCCTCCAAAAGGCACTCCAAAACCCAACCAATACATGGATGAGTCCACATAATTCTTCCCCAATTTCCCCATTTTTTTTTTTGTTCGGTTATGAGCTTGCTCTGAGTTCTTGCAGGAAGGGTAGTTAAAAAGGCATCAACTCAGGCATTTGTGTGCCAGACAGCACAGCGCAATCATGTGAGGGCTCCCACAGAAACTACCGAGTCTAAAAGGTTCACGACTAAATCTAATCCGGCTGCGTCAGAAGTAGCTTCTTGCAGAGATACTGCACTCGTTATCTGTTTGTCAGAGATTACCTATTTTCTAGGCCTCGTTCAGTAACACCTCAGACAGTGGAAAGCTGACAGGGATCCGAGGTAAACAACCAAATACAATTGCTTTGTATTTCAAAAGATTAAAGACACAAAATAGGTTATTTCTTAAACTTGAGTTTTTCAAGAGTCAGTCTTGAAAACAGGCATTATTCTTCCACAAAAGGCTACATTACAATCGAAATCTTAATTAAAATCAAGACATTTGAACATATGAGATTATAAATATTACAGAATAGAACTCTCAAGTCTCGCATTCAACCTAACTTCTTTATGAACAAACTTATTCGTTATGGTACTAAATTATCAATTTAAAACCAGTTTCATGGTTATAACATAAAATGCATAATTAGGAAAAATATAGATGTACTGTCTTACTTCCTTAGGACAATTTTATTCCAGTACTTTTTTCCTCCGGACAGAGGAAGCTATTGTAGCTGAGCACACAACAGCTCTTTCATAATAGAAAAAGTTACCAGCATGCACATAAGTTGCATCAAGAACAGGGGCTCTATACAATGTCCAGAGCCTGTTGAGAAACACATAGCTTTTATATGCTGTGGATTAAAGAGCACAACCATCTGGTCAGCTTTCAGGCTAAATGAGCCAATGCTATCCTGCATGCCAATTTGCACGACTGATAAAAAAAGGCCTATTATACATCTGTCTCAGTAATGTCTGATGTTACGGTTTTAGCAACACTCTCCTGTTTTATGATTATTTCAAGTTTTATACTTTAACAATACACTTATTTCTATGGGTACAACTGGCATTGCTACGTACTACATAAATGCTTTTCTCGCTTTATTATGTAAAATTAAGATTCAAAGGATAATGGCGCTAAACTGACACTTTTTACATTGTTTTTAATTCCTTCTTCCAACTTTTTACAAGATTCACTATCACAGAAGCCAAAAGGTGAAGGATTAAAAGAAGTCTTCACATAAAAGCTCTAAGGATTGATATTTAATGAACTGTGAGATGTAAATCAATGCACAACAGCACAGTTTAAGCTTAAAATACCAGGATAACATTTATATTAAAAATAATTCACCTACAGATAATACAGTCTAGTGTTTATTGTATGTTATGGAAGGTACACTTGAATTTCAAAAATTTAAAACATATAAAAAGTGGTTAAAGGCTAACATTTTATCAACATGTGATAAATGTGTAAGAATGTTTATTATACAGCAGGGTACAATGGTAGTGTTAATGCCAACAGGGCACCACAGAAGTTAGTTTAAAAAAAATTTCCACTATGCTTTATACAAACAACACCACTTGCTGTTGTTTAAGAGTATCGGGAGAGGATCTCTGTCTGAAGGATAAGCAGTCCTATAACATTTTTAATGTTAGATAGTGTCATAGTATGTAGATCGGTGAATGTTTCAAAATAAAACTAGAAATGCTGTAATTACTTCACAGAAATGCACATCCAATATTTGTTTTCAATAAGAACAATAGGTACAAGATTATAACTCTCCCTATATGAAATAATTTACACACAGATGAAAGCTACACTATCTAAAATAATCACTAAATACATTTTTTTTCTGGGAAATAAACAAGCAATTTTTGCTCTGCATGATCAATATCAAAAAACATATAGCAGAAGTAGTATTCTTGAAACATAACCGATGCTCTAAAGTGTAACAAAACAAAAAAAAAAAAGGGAAGAAATGAGAAAAAAGATTTTCCATGAATGTGCAACCTAAAATCAACCAAGCTTATATTGTAGTACAACCATATTAAGAAACCACTGATCAGAAATACAACTTTATGGAAAAAGTTTATAATCCACAAAACTGTTCATCAGGCCATAAAGTAAAATAGCTCCACAGTTTACAGATAAAAAACTGAGGGCACATAGATGCGTGCTTTGTCTTATCTCCAGTAAGTAGATACTTAGGCAGAGGATGTGACACTTTGTTTGTAGACAGCATGGTATGCATTTCTCAGCAAGACATAAGGGAAACAAGACTCCAAGAGATCCATTGTCAGGAATGGAGACTCCTGCACAATCTGAAAAATACCAGAAACACAAGGTTTTGCAGAACACCTTCTACTGCCTGCTGCTGCTAATCTATTTCACAGAGATACTTCTGGTCTGCACCACAACAACACTCACGTATTTCATAGCAAAAAGAAATAATACAAAGTTGAAACGTTGGTGAGTTTATAGCAATGTGTTTCCCCCCAATGCTAGTCATTTAGCTTTCCTATATATATAGTCATATAGCACTCCTGCCACTTCCAAAAGATACAGAATACTGAAAGAAAACCTCTGATCGGGGAGGATTCCCCCCCCGCCCCACTCTGAACAGTGCTTCTTTAATGTGAAATTTCATTTTAATATAGTAAGTACTAAATGATCAATGAAAATTATCTGAACAATGTGATATAATGCTCTAGGCAACAAAGCACTATGGTAAAAATGTGTGTGTGTGTTGGGGGAATGAAAAAAATTAATTTCTGACATTAGAATGCCAGAAAGAATGACATAAAAAATCGTTTCCACTGGTTGATGAGCTACAACACACAAGGTGACACCCAAAACCCCCTTCTTGAATGACGTACTGGGGAGCCTATTCCATAAAACAGACAAAAGCTTACCATGTCTAGTAGTAGGTAAACAGATTCTCTGTTCCTTGTAGTAGTTTTGTCCGTCTCCTGGCCAATCTTCAGTAGACTAGATGATGCAAGCTACATAAAAATGAGTATTTCAAAGCAATAAATAAAACAATGCATTGATCGACTTCTGCTATTTTCCTATACACACACAAAAAACCTTTCTGGAGAAATCAGTATCCTAGCCCACAGACACTGCAGTGTACTAATAACTACAAAGGAAAGTTAAGTAATCCTGAATGTACAAACCATCACTGGGCTTTAGTCTCAGTGAGCCATTTTTGTTTATTTCTAGCAGTGTTTAATAAGCAATATGTGCTATTTTAATACAAAAAGTGAATTAATTTATTGCAAAGAACTTTTGGTTGTAATCATTGGTTGACTATTATAAAGTCTACTGAAATTAATGGCAACTTCCACGGGATCAAGATCTCATTTTCTCTGTCCTTCTCAAAACGCATATAAAACTTATTGCATTTTGGTAAGATTTAAAGTGATTGGAGTTTTTATTGTTTGAAGTTATACCCATTTTGCAATAGAAGGACAAATTAAGTTTTACTTCCTAAACTATATTTTTAATTGAAGAAATGTCATCCTAAATGCAAATGAATAATATTTTATCAGACCATGAGCAACCCTACAATACTAGTTGTAAAAGGTATCCTAGAAGCTTGTAATTTACAAGCTCAAGATAACAGAATACAGTAAAATACTTAATTTGCAGATGCATCGATAACCCATGTTTTCATGCCTTACAGAAATTTGAAAAAAACTCTTTTCAACTTTCAGATGTATAATCATCATTATACATTGCGCTCACACCAAGCAATGGCAATATGCCTAAACCACGTTTACCAGAAATGGATTTTAACTTAAAATGTTAACTTTAAAATCTAAATCAAGATTCCTCTTGAACAAATTCTGTCATTAATCAATTTGTAATATAAAGTGAATGCGCATACTTCAAAATAACCTTAGCACATACTCATCAGTATTAAATAACCTAGTAAGTTTTTTCCGCATTTAATTAACTTTGACAGGAAAGGATGTCATCTCCAGCAGTACATTTTCTTCTTAAGAGAAAAGTTTTTCTTTCAGACTAACAGTAAGTGATATATAAAACGTGTTAGAAAAGAAAGATTATCAAAATATCTGAACCATCAAGTTATGGTCTGTGCAGTAAAAGCAGTGGTCTGAAACCAGTTCGTAAACACTGAAAAAATGCAAACCTCATACCAAAACTGTTTTTATCACATGAAACTATACTGGTTTCCTTCACTTGTCTAATGTATGCAACTTGACACAACCATTTCTCTTTCATCTTTTACAGCCAGCAGTTGCATTAGACAAGGTCAAAGCCAAAGATTTTTTCTGTTTTACAAAATGCAATGAACTTCCAGGAATGAAAGATCTTTTTAAGAAAAAAAAAGGAAGAAAAAGGGAAAAAAAAAAAAGATCATTTCTGTGGACTTCTAGTTACAGAAAGTTACCATTATCCCACCCCCATAAGTGTGCAAGGCACCTAAAATAAGGGGGAAAGAGATATTTTTTCATATTTCAAGGCCAAACAGCAAAAATCAAGGATCACTCAAAATCAGTAGTAATTTTTAAAAATTAAAGTGAAGCTGCCATTTTAGCCTTTAGTTTCCCTTCAAGTATCGGCTAATTAAGAGCCACTTTAAAAATTCTATTTCTACTTGGGCAGCACACCAAAATGTATTTAAAAATGCATCACCAGCACCTAAGGGCTTTTGATTTTTTCTAAGCATCACTAAGGATCTCAGAAGCTTTGATCTTCAAAACCTACTCTGAAGCATAAAAATCCCTCTTCCCAAATATCCCTGTAACATACTGTGATCAGACAGTTACTGTGTTTAAGAAAGGCAGACATGTCAGAAGGTACAACTCAAAAGCCACTCTCTTCGAAAAAGTAAAATAAACTAAAGAGTCCAACACATCATGGGAAAAAGTCTGCTAGACAGAATCTTGATTCTATATGCATCGCACATTTCTTTTTCCAGTCGTGGGCCATACAATGTAAGAGATGGTATGTGCTAAAATACTAAAGAGTATACTGAAAAAAAAAAAAAAGATATTTGTACTGATTTGCTACTGTTACTTTCCAACATCACACACAGCTGACTATTGCTAAAGGACTACCACTAAATTTAATCTACATATAGACTTGCATTAACAATATGCTTTTCTCTCCTGTGCACCAAAACCAGATTTATATAAAATCAATTGCACTGCATCCCAAATTAATATTACATTTTCCATCTGAATTAGAAAATACTTCCTGAAGTCAATAGGTATTTTTCTTGTTAAGATACAAATTTTAACCTATTGCTAGACTTCAAAAAGTAACTTTCCCACACCTGATTTCCTCCTAATCAAAATCAACATTGTATTATACAATAACTTTAGTTTCTCTGCAATCTATAACTACAGGAAAATAAGTAACATTACAAACATTATGAAGCAATATTGCTATAGGAATAAATGTTGGTTAATCAATACTCATCCATACTAATCTAAATCTTTATAGTATGTCCTTGTGATTTAGATTACTCATGGCTGACTGCCACTGTAAAGCTAACACTTGCAATGACAAACATTGATAATTTAATGACAGCCCTGCACAAGCTAGACTACATATAAAAATGGATTGAGGGGCATTAGGGGGTGAGAGTTCCCCTCTTTTTAGAGGAGCTGGCTCTAGAAATGAAGTTATACATACGGCCAAAAATTCTTTAAGACGGTCTTCAATGCTTCCCTTGTGGATGGTAAATAAAGCTGCAGCAATCTGGTTGATAGCTTTTGCCAAGCAATGAATGTTGTTGCAATGCCCTAAACAAAAACATATACAGATTACCTCAGCATCATGTTTGAAAATGACAGTATTCTCTGGAAAATATCACCAAAGAGTAAACAGACTTGTCACAATCAAAGATCAACTTTTAGCATCTTAAACAACGGGAGCAAAGTACTGGTACTCTGAACTTGGTATCAGGAAAGCCACCAGAAGTACAGATCTCCCTTTTGAATGCTGTAATAGTCACAACAACCAGACAAAGATCCCTGTGGCTTTTAGAAATAAGGAAGAATAACATATTGGAAGCTTATTTGGCTTCTACAAAACTTGAGAGTATTACCATTCGACTAGGCTAAAAAGACATGTGCAAGCAGGATTTTTTTTTCAAGCTTAATTGGCTGTTTTTCTCCCCTCTGTGTAAATGAACAAGTCGTCATGCCCAGACAGCATTCACCCAAGAGATCTACAGGAACTCAAGAACAAAACAGTTGAATTGCTAATTGCTGTACAAAACATCTTGCCTAAAATTCAGGCTTCAGAGGCCTGGAAGGTGACTAAATGACACCAGTTTTCAGAGCAGAACTGCTCCTCAGTAAGCCTGACATCTCTTCTAGGCAAATTAAGTCAAATCCACCACTTCAAAACAAAATTAACAGACACCTGGGCAAATATCTTGGGAAAGTGCTAGCATATGAAAAGGATGAGGTCTTTGAAGGAGTTAAGAAGCATACAAGCATGCAAACACTGCTGATTCTTACCAATTCTTTTTGACCATTGCTGAGCACTGAGCTCTTTTTTTCCACTCAGTCATTTATCATAACTCCAAGATCATGCCTTAATAGCAAGGTCAGCTAGACCCCATCACTCCACGTGAGAAAATTGATTGTCTTCCCCATGCCTATCACTATTCTTACTGAAAATGAATTTTATCTGTCATTTTATTGCACAATTTACTCAGTGTCATAATATCTATCTGCAGCTCTTTACTCCTCTAATATCCTCAGTAACTTCACATGATATGAACATTTTCTCACTTCACTCTTCACTCTCCTTCTGGGTGGTCTATGAATATGCTGGCTAGTAGGTCCCGGCAAAGATCCCTGTGGATCTCCACCAGCAGGCCCCCAGAGTTGATACTCCTACTCCATCTCCTATTTGTTAATTAAATATCGCTGCATGAATATGCTAGTCCAAAAAAAAAAAAAAAAAGAACAGATCACCACTTTCCTCGAACATTCTGCTGATTTAAGTTTATATTTTTGAAGTGGCTTGATTTTTTTGAAGTTACTTCATTTTTATGTCTCAGAGCCTGCAGAAAAAGCATCAGCAAGGGAATTCAGCTGATGAATTGTTGTCTTCCAACCTGCGACGGGTTTCAAGTATTTAGAAAAGGCTATGTCTCTTGCAGACTAGTGTTCTATTCTAGCCTTCAGACAACAAATTAGTCCTCTAGCCTGATATTTGACTAGCAGTTTAGATCCTTACTGGGAACAAAAGTAAAGGTCTGTTAGAGTCTGAGCCTTTATCTAGAGCTAGTGGAAGAAACCGGCTTGATCTTGACATAGGCAGAGAGAACACAGACATTGCTAAAGCTGTCCAAGAACTGTCTGTGTTTGGGAGGTATGTCTTGCCATATTAGAAAGCTGAAACTCCTTCAGATCTGTGACTTGATGATAAATTCAGGATTTGTCCAGGGAATTTGCTTCATAAAAAGCAGCATTTATTAAGTTCTCATTCTGGAAATAGCGTCTATTAAGTGTCTAAAACCAGATGTTCTACAATAAGGGCAGAACACAAGAAAAAGTAATATTATGCAAGGAAGGCAGGACTGACAAGGTCTATTCTGTTTGTTCAGTTATTTTTGTAGAATGAACATATTTTATGTATTCCTTTTGCCAGACTTTTCCTCTCAATAAAAAAAGAGCCCACTCAGTATAAGAATTACATAATACAGAGGCCACATCTCATAAAATCAGTAGCAACTCCTAATATGGGCTTATTTGAGTTCTAGATTTAACTTCTCTCCAGTCACAGTTTTATGAGATCTTATTAACTGTACTTACTTTAAGAACCCACTTTGAAACAGGCTTTGTCTGACTTCATGTTAAGAGTTACTGAACATAAATGAAATCACAGAAACTGGAATATTTAGGCTACACAATATAAAACAGGCAGAAGATAGAATTATCTGTTTTTTCAGCCTGCCAAGACCCTGAGGACTAAGAGGGTCCTTGGAAGAAAGGGGAATGGAGGAAGGCAAACCTGCATGAGCTCTAACCTGCTGGAGAACCTCTAGCTAGCCTGACTCATGTTCTTAGAAATAAATTTGCAGAGGGGTGAATGTGAAAATATAATCACCGTTAAAAACTTTTAGTACCGTCCCCTTGGCAAGTAGTGTAAGTTTTGAGACTCTACAGCAGGTAAGATGCTTTCAAAGGAGAAACTGGTAGCAGAAAGTGCTTCCAGAGGGCTTCTTTTACAAAACTATAAACAAGTAATATTTAAGAGATGTGGTCTTAAACACACATAAGCAAGTTCATTTGGACTGAGTTAAGAGAACCAACCTGATTGTCCTTTAACAAGCAAGTTTCTACCCATGCCCCTCACCAGTCACATTTGATATTGCCTATGGTCCGAGATTTTCATTCAGCCATCGTGACTTTGAAAAAGCTCGCAAAAAGCAGCAGAAATACTATGAGAGTGCAGATAACATGAAACAACTCTGCGTGTTACAGATTGTTCTCCCTATTCATCAGAAAAAACTGTTAACTTTAAAATTCTTAACTTTTTAAATCAATGTTCAAGTTCTACTCATTGCATCAGAGATTTATCCAACTTTTTCACAATTGGCAAAAGGCTACACTATCTGTTTAAAATGAAACTAGAGTTAACAAATCCCTAATCTCTCAAAACTGATGAAAACGTTAATTAACCCCATTTTAAACAACAATCTCGGGTCTCTCAAAAAATGTGATTTGCATACTACACTAAGTGATACAAAAGGCTTTCAGAATTTTTGGTCTTTTCCTGGTACTTTAAACTTTCAGAAGTCAGTTTAGACATAATCTTTGAGAGTTAAATTTTGACTGGATTAAAAATAATGTGACTTAAAAAAAAAATAGAAAAAACACTCTGTACACAGCAAATGCATGCAGAATAAAAATGATCTTTTATGTGAGCCATGCTACACATCACAAAGGAAATAGCTTGAACAGCTGAAAGGTGACTTTTGTATGTGTTGGAACAGTTCTGTCAGTGTCGTCCCCCCCCCCCCGCCTTTTTGTCTGAAAGAGAACTTTTTTTTTGGTGGATTACATGCAAAGAATTTCCTTGAGGCAAAGATTTTTATTTTTTTTAAATAAGAAAGTTGAACTACTGCATAAGATATAATTCTGTTCACAGCTTACAGCTTCCAGATTCTGTTTTCAAAATTTTATGCTTAGTAATATGGACAGCATATTAAATATAGAAAAGACACCTTGTATGAGTGGCCCGAAGCCAATGTAAAGATTACTAAAACATCTATACTATTACATAAGTCTTACACTAATGTAGAACGTATGCTCTAGCAATTCCACATATTAGGACGAGATTGCCCCCTACAGTATCTGAACTGCTTTTAAAATCTCAAGTAGAAGACTCATTTTTCATAGAAAGTTATCTCAAACAAGAGTTGAAGTACATGCTTTTTAAAGCAACTTTCAGAAGAACCTTCCTAGATTAGGGCTAACTGATTTTTAAATTTTGTTCACTACAAAATGTAAGTAACTATTTAAAGCAAAAGTATTCAAGAAACTACCAGGACTACAATGAAGAAAGCATTCACAGCAAATATTTAGCTGACTCTACATTACCTTCAATGGCGGGGCTATACTGAGACATCACATTACTAGCCAAAGTCGGCAAGGAGACTGCCACGAAGACCATGAGAAGGCAAGCAATTTTATATTCCTCTTCTGGACTAATGTTTTCTAAAAACAAAACCAAAGTTCTTTAATTAAAGAAGTCATCTTAAAATATTTCCTTTCAACTGCAGGTAGTTTAGAATATAAAATGTTGGACCAAACTGCAGTTTAAACCCAAAAACAATAAACTCGATGTCTGTATTGTGAAAGGAGGAGTATAATGTCAGTCTTGCCAAAAGACACAGGTTAGAGATTCAAAATGTCCAGTTTGTTATCTACAAGAATGAAGGCAAGCTGCTGCCACCTTATCACTTCTAACCATTTAGTTACTAAGACTTTAATATGCTGAGCAGAATAGTATTTTTACATGCTGGTGTAAATCCAGTTATTGCTCTGAGGTGAGGAGAGCTTCTCTTGCACTCTCCCTTTGGTAAACGAGCAGAAGGTGATGTGCACTCACCTCAATTCATGCTAAAACCTTGTGCTTTCAAGAACAGCAGCATCACCACATATTAGCGTAAGATTAGTTTAAAAAAAGTCAACAGTAGGTGAAATACAGTACTTGTATCTGTACAAATTGAATTACTAAAAGCAAAATACTTCAAACTGCGAAGGTAAGAATCAAAATACAAGATCCTAACCCATCATGAAAATATACAGAAATTCCCTGTCTTGTTCACCCAGCTTAAACATTTCACAGCTGCACCAAAATGAAAATAATCTATTTAAAATGCCATTTCAGATACTAGCTATCTTCCAAAGACAGACCTACTTATATTACATATAATGTACATAAAACAAATAGACTTTTTTTTAAGGTATACAAAGAAATTGTGCTTGACACCAAAGTTTGAATATTAAAATGCCCCTTGGAATTAGCTGTATTTTCCTCTCCCAAAATTACTATTAAAGCAAGAAAAAACAACTTAGGTAGCATTTAAAATATTCACGATCTGATTATAACATTAACTATCCATTACACACAGGGGAAAAAAAGCAATAAAGTGCTCAGTAAGGAAGATATGGAAAAAAAGCTCAAGATTGTCAAAAAGCACTTAAGAGTCTTAATTCATGCCTTCAAACCTGCCAGAGTAAACAAAACTGAAAAGCTTAGACAGTGGTGCTTTAAAGCAAATAAGAGGAAGCACTATACATGTTAGAACATTACCATGTTTATTTTACCATGTTTCCCCTTGTAAGCTCCATGTTAACACTTGTATAACACAATGTTGTGAAATTCATGAAGTGCATTCAGCTGGCATTTCAGCTCCTGATGCCTACTTATGTGACACAGATTTGTTACAGATCTGTACAACGGAACTGATCATGTCTGTAGCTGTTCACAACAGAGTCCTGTTTTCGTTGTCCTTAAATTACAGTAGTTTTCACCATTAGCCATTAAACTCCTTCGACATCTACTTGTTATCCTTTTCTAGGTCAATAAGTTAATTCGTATGTGGTTGAAAAGTTTCTCAAGCTAATATATCAGTAGGCAGCAGGCACAAATAATTCATGTTCTTATGCCATTTATGAAGTTCACTGAAGGAACACCAAGGACCCAAGATATAAAAAGTCTCCTCCTAGCAATTTAAACACTTCCATGCCTGGGTGCATTTATTTTTTTGCCCCCCCCCCCCTTTTTTTCCTTTCTCCTTTTTTACATTTGTATTGTTCAAGTTGTAACTTCTTACCTGATTTTTGGGAAGACAGTGCTACAACCAGGGCAGGATCAATCTCACAAGGCAATCCAGCAGCCGATGACAGTTCATATACATTCATTGCCACCTGAGGACCAGAAGAAAGATAATTACAAAAAAGACAACACTGAATGCTTTTTGTGTAAACATGATGAAGCACAGTTTTGCTGTCATGTTTAAAATGTTCATATTAGAGTCTGAGGCACTAAGGAATTTCAGAGACTTGGCTAAAACAAGAGAAAGAGACTCAAGATTTTTGTTTGTTTCTAACCTACATTGAACAGCTGGGTCAGTACTTTGTGTGCTAGATTATAATTTCTTTCTGTCAAGCCAAACAAAGCTTGTCTACTTTTCTACATTACCTCCAAAGCAAACATCCTGACTTCCAATTAGCTGTTTCTACATCTTTTTTTACTGTTCAAAAGAAAACTAACACATTTTATCTACCAGATCTAAAGTATCAGCTAACATCTGCAAATATAGCATTTTTAGACAAAAGCCAAAAGTCACAATCTAGTGAAATATTAGAGTCAGGCAGAAAAGAAACCTTACAACAAGTCAAATTTGATACAGATTCAGTGTCCAGTGATTCCAAGTGCCAAGAATTAGACTCTAAGTGGCCCTAACACTTGGAGGAACTAAGAACACCTTTCTTTAAATGTATTCCATTTTCCAGCCTGTCCCAGGCTCTATCTTTTAACAAACTTTCAACACAGTTCTTCTCTTTCCGCAGTTTACATTTTGGACAAAGTATCTGAAGCTGTAGTTCAGATGCATCCCTGCAAAAGCAGGTTTACACGAAATACAAAGGACCACAGCAAATGCTAGCTATGTGTCTTATTGCCATTAACATTTAAGAAGTTTTACACTTTGCCCATGAATTCTCATATATAGTTGGTCAGCTGCATGTCGGGGATATTGTGCAGGTCATCCTTATTCGTGTGCTCCAGCCTGGCTACCCAAGGGCAAGTTCTGATATGAAAAGCATACAATTTTGCATGCACAGTGCTATGCTGTCAGCAGGACATGTGATATTACCTTGAGTACAGTCCTGCATTAAAAGAATTACAGAGCATCTGGACAGGAGCTGGTTCACAACAAACTGGTTAAGGCGCAACAGTGGAACAAATGCAAGCCTGTTTCTAAAAGCCTGTATACGCATCCCAACAATTTAATATTAAAAAAATAACCAAATAAAAGAAGAACAAACCCCCATTTTGCCAGTCACCCCAAATCATAAGTTTCAGGGATACTAAAATAAAAATAATATTTCATAACAATTATTTATTTCATCAACAGCTTTAAAGCTATTTATGCTTTGCTTGGTAAATTCAGTACATAGGAAATTACTATGATAGTATGTCCTAGAATATGCCCAATTGGACAATTGTCCCAACCCATTGTACAAAACCTTGTAAAGATCTGTCTGCTGACATGCTTTCATTTAGGAAAGAGTAGTCTGCCTTATTGTTCCCAAACAAGCCCTTGTTGCCTACAATTGCACTGCTGTATGTGACAAGGCCAGGAGAATGCTCAGCCAAGGAGCTGCAGATTGTCCACAGGGCTTAATTGTTAGCAGGCTCATAGCACAGTTCTGGCCCTTCCAACAAGCTGTTTTCAAGACAAAGCTCCGGCAGAGTTGCAGTGTAGCACACGGAGTTCCCAGCGGGCAATATGGACAAGACTACACAGGTTTGGCTCCAGGCAAGCCATGCAGTCTCAAACAAGCCTATGTGGCATCATGCCACACCACAAAGCATTATGTCTACGGTTGGTATCATCCGAACACCAGCATGGTGGACTGTACCACAGCACTTAGACTTTATTTCAGATACTCTGAACTAGGAAAAAAAACTACACACAGAATAGGTATATTTAAGAATCACAGTGGAACTACAGCAGGCCCAGTGAAGGCCAACAGCCAAATATTACGTGAAGCAGAGGCAACTAGGTGGTGCTCCATGGCATGAGCCAGAGAACAGTCCTCAGCATGGTTTTATTTAGCAGTAGCTGGCTTTTTTTGCCATCCAGTTATTCCAGTAACTCCAAATTACTCCAGTGACTTCCAGAAGAGAAGCAGCAAGTACTATACTTTCTTGTATCTGCTGACACAAATGAGTTCAGTGATGTCTTCAGAGATCCATTGAGATGTTTAAAATGATCTGTTCACATGAGCTTAAAAATATCAGTGGTAAAATACTGTCTCCAATGATTACTGTTGCAGCCTTTATCCTACCCTATTTTTCAGGACCCCTTTGATACCAGAGGCTGTAAGATGCTTTCTGAAAAGATCGGGCAAAGTAAGCAGTAAACTTTCCTTCTCATCTCTTCTGCATGCTGATTCCTCAAGTTCAATAATGGAACATGATGCTTTGGTGATCAATGATTGTCTCTGCAACTCTAGGTGAGAATTTTAGAAAGGCTTTTCTCGAGACGTACAAAGGCAACTTGCATAATTTTGATATAATTTTTATCATGAGCCAGTATCCTTGAAGGTAATTTTCCATAGCATTTTCACAGAATTCCTCTATTGTGGTATGAATTTCAATGTTTTCTGGGACATCAAACATTCATGGCTGGTTTATCAGCATTGCAAGTTTCAGAAAGCACGTGATTATATTTCGGAGTGAAATAGCATACGTGTGAAATTTGAGTAACTTCTCATATTCTTCATGCAACCTCGGACTCATTTCAGACAGACTGCTAAATGATGTCTTCTGAAATCATGAGGCCCACCATAATTGACTCTGAACTGTTCTTGCAATGTGCTTTTAAACAGGAGAAGGATTTTTTTTAATTTAGTTAATCTTCATCCACAACAGAACTTAAGTTTCTTTCCTCAAGAATAAATGGCAAAATGTAAACTTCAAGTTCAGGAACAACAACATATTCCATCCCTCAAAAACCCTACTTTGCTCAAGAGCAGATTTCTAAAAATTGTTTCTGTAAAAGTGAATCAAGAGTTGCACAATGTATATCCCACTACACATTTTCTGCAAATCAAATTGTCACAATACCATTAAGAAGCCTGCAAACCTTCACAGGCTCCAAGCTGCAATGAGAGATTAAAAAATCATCTAGGCTGCAGCTACTGTGCATATGCATCCAGAAGCCACATGATGTACTGACAAGGGTTTTTGGATAGAAACATACTACTATTCAGAAGCAAGGCACCTTATTTAAGCTGCTAACTTTTTTTAGACGGTGGGTTCACAAGACTTTTCAATTTAAGGTCAAAATCAGACTTGCAGCTATTACACGCATTAGTGCTCCAACCACACACACGGTGTCCTTGAAACATTTAGTTTTACCAGTTATACTGCTCACACTATGAAGCAGCTCAGTATTCTTCCCGTTATCACTTAATCATGTTTTAACAGTTGACAAATATTGTTCTTAATTCTTTCCATGAAAGCTCTCAAATGTGATCACGGACAGATAGACTTGTGCTTATCCTATCAGTTGTTTGTTTGTTTGTTTTTCCTAGAACATTAGGAGGCTGCAGATGCACAACTACTTCGTTCTTTGGAAAAAAAGGGTGTTTTTTGTTTCTGGATTTTTCACACTAAGCATGAAAGTCTTGCCCCTTACATATTTTCAGTAAGCTCCAAAAATGACTCCATCACCCTTTGGGCCAAACATTACCTTCATGTCAGTCTCTCTTGGAATGTGATCTTTGAAGTCCTCGATGGAACTTACAAGGAAAGGAATGTGGTAGGATAAGACCTAAGAGACACAAACACATACAAAATAAGAAAAAATACTTCCCATGTTAATGATCAGTTAGACACTACCATTATTTTACTGGACTTACTAATTTTTTTAAATGAGTCTTTATTTTATGCATATGAATTTGTTTGCAGATTTAAGACATTAAAGCCTAATAAATTGAAAAGTCAAGCTGTTTGCAAAAAATGAAATGAAAGCTTTTAAAACATACTAAACACAGAAAACATTGAGAGGCATGCTCAAAGTAAAACTTGTATGTTTTAATGTAACATTTCTCTGAACAGTACTCAAAAAGTAGATTCCACCCCCAACTTGCAATTCAAAGTTCAATTATGAATTAGTATTGCCATTTTACCCACATGCGAACCTTTTAAGGTAGCATTTCTAAACAGTGAAGCTTCAAATACCTTATCATTCCATTAAATTAAATACAATAAAAATTATTCAGAAGATATTCAGTTATTTCTTACATCTCTAAGTGCTTCCTGTGCCAACGACCGAAAAGACAAGATAACACCAATAATCGTCATTCTCTTCAAAACACTGTCAACAGCTGAAGAGAAACAAGAGCAACAGTGAACAAGAACCTGTTGATATTTACAAGCTCAATTCTTAAAAAAAGAGAAAGATAACATTTAACAAAATACTGAAAAACACAAGGTACTGAAACAATGGCATTCCTTAAAAGGCCAAAATAAACAGTGCTTAAGCAGGTTTTTATAGCTGAGTTGACAATGGCATTTTCAGTACACACAGCTGATAACATTGGATGCTAACACTAGTTCTGTGTTTTCCTGAGGCCAAAAATGTCTCTTTATAATAATTATTTTTGTTAAAAATAATTACTTATGTTAATTACATGTAAAAATCCTTCTAAAGAATGCAATAACTTACACTGTGATGGAATCAAATCAGAAAGGTGTGTCAAAAAAGCCTGTGTTTTCTTTTCTATGGCTATGCATCCAGTCCTTATAGCTATATGTTATCATCCCTGAAGAGAAAAGATGCTCAAAGCTCATCACTATTCTAGTGCCCATGCACTAATTAACACTGAAATCTCATTTCGTCTGTACATGAGAAGACTGGAAACTTTTGAAAAGATGCATCAGTTTACACGAGCGCACATACATTTTGCTGCTTTTGTATACTTAATATAGAGAAATTAATTTTTCTCATTTTCTTTACAAAGACAAAGATAAAAAACAATTCTATATCTTTAGTAGGACCTTGCTAGTTACCCACATGATAATCTTTTAAAGAGCGCTGCCATCTGGTCTGGCTTGTCAAAGCTGGTCCTCATTTGTGTTAGAACTTCAACATTCTCCACCACAAGTTTCTAAAAAGAAGCAAGGATTCAGGTCAGCTATAGATTTCAGTATGTTAACAGGATAAATGCATGGTTTAGGATATTTCAGTCTGGCAGAGAGGCAACTAAACTCATGGAACACAGATGTACCCACTGCATTCTTAATGGGACTACAATATCAGTATTATCATCAGGCACTACTCTACACAAAAGCAAGCTCTGAATCAAAAAGCAGAGGATTAGATACCCCTTGGAACATGATTTTTATATTCAGCAATGTGTACAACTTCCTAAAACAATGGAACTAAACTCAGTAAAACCAGACAATAGCTCCTCATGCTTTTTATAAGAAAAGTATACATATATCAATGAAAATGCAGATTCACAAAGTAATCCATTCTTTTGGGTTGCTCCTTTCTCTAGTTATGCTGTAAGGATTAGAAATTTAATGTTGGTAAAATTGAAAAATGGAATGAAGAGTGTAAGAGTCAGAATCTTAAATCTTGGTGCAGTTCACTTGACATTTTCTTCCATTATAATATGAAATAAAACCATCCACTCAAGTCCCAACACCTTAGCCTGAAACAGTTAAACTCAAGTGCAGTATTTTTCATGTCAGTTTGACCAAAAGAAAAGAAAACGTGTGTCTGTTTCTAATTTGTAACAGCTCTCATACATGCAACTTGTAGCATTAGGGTAAATGTAATAACTTTCTTGAAATCATTCTCCAAATATGTATCAGATTTAAATTTAAATTACAGAGATTGCATAATCACATCTATAAAATGTCAGATCCAAAAAGGGTTTCTTGCTAGCTGAGGAACTTATGTAGTGCCAAGTAGTATTTTTAAACTCTCTTCAAGCAAGGAATAGGTACTTTATTCTTACAAAAAATATTTTTGCAGTTTGAACGCAAAGTTCCCTATTTCAGAAATGGAAAGTATGATTATCTCTCTTTAGGTAGAGGACAACCAGCAGCTAAGAAAATTTAGATATCTTGTGTGCCTCTGAACATTAAATGAAGAAAGCATTTCCCTTCTTTTAAAGAAGACTTAATTTAGTGCTTTGTATACTAAACAAATATATACTTGTATAACTAATATCAAGGTAGAAAAGAACTGAAAGATGGAGGAAGAAAAAGATATTCTGGATTGGGCGTGGTCTTCCAAAGTGATTATTAATAGTTTTCTTTTTCAAGTGAATGCATTCCAATCCCCCTTATTTACTAGGCAGCAGAAACAAAAGGAGCAATGAGGAGAGAGCAGGAAAAACTACTATTCATCAAACATGTAGGCCATTATAAGCCTGGAACGTAATTTAAGATATATCATATAAAATCTAAGAAGAGATATACCTGCAGGAACCTACTGCTTTAATAGTTTTATTTTACTTTGCTTCAACCCATGCTGAAAACAGGGCAAAACATAGCAACTAGCAAGCAGGGAAATTAAGTTTCAGAGTAAATATTCCTGTGAGCACAGGAGGAGAAAAAAACAACACAACTTAAACTATAATGCTGCTATGAAATAAACAGTGCTCTGTATTTATTCCCACCCAGTCAAGTTGCCTGTGTGAAGCAAATCTGTCCAACAGCTTAGACCTCTCAGATTCAACTACATTGTGTCATGGTCATGCTATTTCCATAACCTCAAGTCTATCCATAATCCACTCAGTCTTCTCACTTTCATTCTTATCTTCAGTGAGAAGCAAGGAAAGAAATAAGCTATACAAGATGTAGCAAACTAACCACCTCCGAGAATGTGTGCACATTTGCACGCACATAGACACACAAGATGTACTTCTATGCTGAAAGCCAAAGCAAGACCGGTTTGCACTGAATTCAAGATGGGCAATTTTAAACCAACCGATGTATCAGAACTTGGCAGATGTGTGACATTTTAATTTAAATCCCTCAAAGCTCTCCAGAATGCAAGATTGAAGGCAATAGCCCACGCGCATTGTTATTGAGTCAAGATTTCAGCTTTACAAAAAATAACCAGCACATTAGTTCAAGATTTAAAGGGAACAGGCTGGAATGCAGTTCAAACAGTTACTTCAATGAGGCAAACTTCCCCTCCTCACCCCGGTCTTAAACTTCAGATATAAAACCAACACCTGGTCCCACTGCGGGAAGCAAAGCAAGCACGTTGATCCCTACTCTTAATAATTCCCCATTCTATCCCTCTTGTTGCTTCCTTCCCCCAAACACAGATGTTTCTCAGTGCTCTCTTGCTAAGCCAACTGCATCTCAGCCAGAGATGAACATTTTATTACTTTATTTTTTCCCTCCAAATATGTGGTCATGTGCATGTGGATCTACATTATGTTCTGCTTACCCTTAGCAGTATCAGAAAACAACACATCTCAGAGACAATTTAAAGTTGCTTTTTTAAAAAAATACACAGAGCTACAATATCAATCATGCCGATTTTGAGAAAGTATGACAACTCCACAGTAAGTGGACAAAGACAACAGCGACCAACAAACATCTGCCCCGACGGCTTTGTGTTTTACTTGATATGTGACAGATGTCGCTTTGTGCATAGCCAGGAGTTACATAATTTAACCTTAAAACCCTACCATTCTCACCCGGAAAGTCTCATCCCAAAACTCAAAAACTGAAATGGGCATAAGGAATCAACTGCCCTGTCTGGCTGGTCACTCAGGACAGGGTTGCTGCATGCTCTTGCGGTAGCTGGGAACGCGTGAGCAGCCCCTCTCCTTAAGCTGTGACATTGAATAAAAGGCTTCACATCTTTTAGGTCACCATACATCCTAGCAACTCAGCAGTGCCAAAATTCACGATGTTTACGGGAGAACAAGATCTTCTAAATTGTAACATGGGATATATTAAAAACACACACTTTTAAAGGCCTGGTACGCTAATAATAATAAATTGTTGTTGAAGGAAAAAAATGAAAGTTCCTTAGATGTCTTAAGTATTCATGTGCATTTTTAAAAACACAGCATGCATGAATAGTTACAAAAAAAATCCTTATTGTAATTAGTAGTTAAATAAATTGAATATGATGAGATGTAATAACAACTTGGAATTAAATTTGGAAGTGACACTAAAAGAGTAAGTCATATGAAAAGCAAATATATGCCAATTAGTGGCATTTTAATAGTATGACTATCCTGGGAAAGTAGTACATGTTATTAAATATGTTAAAAACTCTTTCCAGAAAGAGTTAATTACATAGGCACCAAGTGCTTCCCCTGTCATTGTTCGTTGTTCTGAATACACATGCAACTAGCTTCCTTGACATGCCCATACTTCCATCTTTTTTTCATGGCACCAACTTTACTGTTTGTGTTGCTGTAGGTATCAGAAGAATATGTCTAAAACCAAGGAAAACAAAGAAAAAAGACCTGAAGTCTCCCACCCATGTAAACTGAAAAATAGATGCTAACACACATGATGAAGAAAGTAAGTCCTTATAGATGACTAAAATACATTTGAAATTTTCATGCTAAGTTTTGAGAGTCAACAGACTTGGGTAAGTGCTCTGCAAGCACCTGGAGATCTTGAAAAACGTTTCTCCCATTGATGATAAAAAGAGATCTGACTCCTAACTTAGGGTATCTAACATAGAAATCAACAGAGCCTGCATGAAGTCCTGCCCATTCAGCTGCTGAAGAATGTGGGATACACACATACTACATGTGCAAACGTACTACAAAATAAGAGTAAAATTCACAGCTTTGTCAGTTTGTTTGATGCAGTCACTTCAAAAAGATAGCAAGCAGAAGCATAGCTATTAAATATCCTAAAGAAAGCTTAAACAGGAAACAACCCGCCTTCCCACCCACCCGTTTCCCAAGGTTACCTTTAGCTCAGCAACCTGTGAAGAAATGTGCCACATCAGACTTTCACTTAGGAACTTCATGCCATATGGTCCCAGAAGTTCAGAAAGGGCTCTCATTTCTGAGAAATAAAACAAACTGTTTTACTTCCAAGATTCCTTCTTCGGTTATTTGATGCCCATCGTGCATCTAGCAATAATGTTCTAATTGCAAAAATATTTTACCACAAAATAGAAATTTAGATATGAGAACTTGTATTGTAGTAGAACAGAAGCAGCAGTCACCAACACATTATTCTCCTATCTCTTGTAGCTTAAATGCAACAACCCTGTTTGACCAAACATAGGAAAGGCGAACTCTCTCAAGGCATAGAGGCAGCATGAATAAAAAGTACTTAAAATACTACTGAAAGTTAACAAATGCTGCCTATAATAGAACGCTCTAAGAGTTGCTGTTATTCCAATTACTCAAGCACACGATAACTATCCCTCACAAACATTCAGTAGAAACATCAAAGTTTACCTGATATGTCAGAGTACTCCTCAGCATTAAATGTCAATTCATTTTCTGTAGGCAAATTCACAAATGCTTTCATGGCTGGAAAATAGGCTATGTGACCATTGCTGACTTGCCGTAGTAAAGTTTCCAAATACCTTATCGGAAAGGGAAAAAGTTTTAGATGAAAAGACACATGGTCATCGATAGTCTATACAGATGAAGTATACTTGTGTGACAAGGGACAGCAAAGCCTATAGACTAAAGTTTTACTTTCATAGTTCAACTGATATCTGTACCTTACTCTACATCTCCCCCCATAAAAAGTGAATTTCACGATACGCAAACTTTTAAAGTGCTTTTAACAGGTACTGGGAGAAGTAAACTTGTGAAGTCAGAAACTTAAGAAAATTTCAAACTCCACTTCTCCAATTCCAGATTTTTAATTAAATAAAAATAATATAAAAAACTTGTAATGAGTGTTCATATAATTACTTACCAATTTGTGTACAGACTGGTAATGGTTGGCTCACCGTGACTATCTAAATGCTGGGTTTGCTGAAGCAGAACATTGTTAAATACTCGTGTAATGTCGATCTGTACATAATTTTCTATTGACTGGAGAACTGTCATATAGGCTCTTACACTGGTTAACAGCTCTGAAGGCTTTGCGATCTCTTGTGTTGCTTGATTATACATAGTCATTCCAACAATTGACCTTTTAGAAACCAAAAAAAAATTGGAAACAAATAAATTGCACTTATTAGTAAAATTAAACAGAGACAAAGATGCAGCTATAAAATTATTTTATATTCAAAGCTTTTCTCTGAATACTTTTCCAATCTGCAAGTATAAAACTCTAATCAATGAATATACTATACCAGCACTTTTAAAAATAGTTCTAGATGCCAACGACAACTGTATTCATGGTTCCAGCAAAACTGTCATGAGACTGTAAGAATACTCACCAAGTATTTTTAAAATAAAGCTTCCCTGCCCCCCCCCATATAAGGGCAATCCACAATGTGGAAGACTTATTACAACTACTTTGGTAAATAAATTAATGTTAAAGTCTTTTAAAATGCAAAACTTCTGGGAAATGCAAGAGCAATGATGTATTAAAGTGTTCAAAGCATATTAACTAAGGCAAAAATTCTTTGACCGAAGTTGCTGTCATAGTTTTAGTTTGAAATATCTGTAAAAAACCATATAGCTATAATTATGAATGGAAAATATTCAAAGCAAAACTTCTATCTTGTGTTGCTTTGCGTAAGTATTTAAAGGCACATCTGATTATCTTGTGATATTAACTATGCCTACTGTATTTGACTGCGTAACTTTTGCAAGACACAAACAATACCATTTAATCTTTCTGCCTCAGCTCACGCAGTATAAAAAAAAATCTCAAAGTTATCTTGAAAGATCTCATGTCTTCTGCAGTACAGATAGCTTTCCTAGAGTGTATTTTTTTGAGTAGTTCTAGAGGAGAACATCAGCTTATTTAAGTAACATTTTTGTTGTTGCTTGGAAATGTGCAAATAAGCCTATTATCACAAGTTTACTTCTCAGAGAGTCTCTCTTTTATTTTAAAACCAATTCAAAATTGGTATTACTACAAGATTAAGTGGCATAATAATAAGCTCTAGTCCAATCATACATGAAACAGCAGGTTAAAACAATAAACAAAAAAGCTCCTAACACCAAAATAATAACACTTTATTTAAAGGTAAACTGCAAACCTCTGGAAGAAATGCCACTTAAATATCTGAAAAATCATTATAAACTGAATATTCATTCTGTTTGGCTAACAAGTCTCATTTCTTTCATAAGACAACAAAAAGGAAAGCAGACTCTGAAAGCCATCTGCCTGTGGCTTCAGCCCCAATCCACAAGCCAAACCCCCCCAAAATTAAAAAAAAATTAAGCAAATATGACCTTTACTGGTCTAGGTTTATAAACCTGAAGAGTACAGCTGACTTCTTATAAAGTCATAAAGTTATCTTTACTTTTATGCCACCTTGTCTTACTTGAAAGATGGAGGGCTCCAGAGACCTAACATTATGTCTTGATGAGTAAAAGTTTTAAGTCTTTATACCTTGTATGGAATATATAACTAGTAATCCTTGGCATAAAATACAACCAGGATAGCTGGCTGTTTTAATATGAAGTCCTCTCCAGAAGTTGCCATGTGCCTATTTCTGTAAACGACGATGGGAAGATCAAGGTAGGAACAGACAAGAATATCAAGTGGCAATACTTTTTATTTTAAGAAAAAAGGTAATTAAAATATCTTTTCAGTTGGCTTTGTCAGGTCTTGAGTTCCAATCTTTACATTTCCCTTTCAGCAAGGCAGTAAACTCAAACACTTGAAACAATCCAGCACTGTGCAAAAGAACGGTGGGAAGACAGTCTTTATAAATGCCTAAAAATAGATGTCATGAACTCCTACAAAATACATAGGACTAGGAATGCAGGATCAGGCTATTATATAGGTGATATTAATTTCCGAATTAACAACTGTGTATGTCTGCATATATAACTTAATTGTAATTTCAGTCAGAATTTGACTTATGAGTTTCACAATCCACCGTTTTAAAATCTAGTTTTCCATAGGAAGTATACAATACTTTCAATGTCAAATCAGCAAAGACTTATCTTGTATATGAATACTTCTAACTTTACAATATTTCTTACTTGGTAAAGCGGATTTCCAGGTGAGACGTTAAATATTCTCTTGGGGTAAACGTGTGCTCCCAAACCACCATGTTTGGTACGTAATTGATTGAGAAGCAGAGCTCAGAAAGTGCAGTGTGCAGTTTGTCCAGGCTTTAAGAACAGGCAACAAGAAATTAAGAAAAATATTTAATGTAACATAAGTATGTATTATCATGGAAGGCACATGCTGGATGGAAGATGCCTCAAGAGCAAGTACAGCTCTAACTCTTCCTTTCATTATCTTTTTCTGCTTTGAGATACTTTTCCAGCTTATTTAAAAAACAGTATTTTGGGTAAGAACACATCCTACAACTGCATAGTGATCTGCATCACATACAGTGATGCGAGAGATATACTTTTTTTTTATATATATATATATATACACACACACACACACATAAATTTCTTCCCCCTTGAAAAGAAAAGTCTGTTAAAGTGGTTTTTTCCTAACTGAACTAAGCAACACAAGTCATGTTTGCTCCTAGCCAGTACTAAAAGCCTGAAAATATTGGGGGAGGGTATCTTAAGCTACAAATAAGTTCTCTTCCCTCTACTTCTCTAATCTTTACAGTTCTCTGATGTTTGGTTGTTGCAACTGTAGCAAAACCACTTCCCTTTCAGCAGTGTCTGTGTTTAGCCACTCCCAGCCACAACACTTAACATTTATTGTTTCCTTTTTCTTAGCTTCCTTCCTCTTCATACTTTTATCACTCTTCCATCTAGTCCTGTGATCTTTCCTAACAATTATCTTCTCCCTTTTCCTCCCCTATCATGTCTTATACCCCAACCTGTATTTATTAATCTTTGTTATCTCTTTCAGGTGGGTTTTTGCTTTTTATCTGCTGGTGCTTTCAATTTTTCTGTAGCTACTACCAAGGAAACCTTCCCCAGTTGGTACAGGCACTGGAGCCTCAACTCCATCCGAGCAGCTGAAGGCAGCAGTCTTTCAGCAGCAAGAACTTCCAGCCCAGCCTGTACTTTACCTAGTTCAGAGCGTTAAGCAAGGCAGAATCGAAGATGCCATCCACTCCTTGGACTCCCACTTCCACAACAATTACTATGACTATACAGAAAACATAGCTACTACACAGGGATCCTTTCTGCTCAGAAAAGGAAACAGCCAAGGGAATAAATTCAAGAGATACACATTCCTATTGCTCTATGTAACAGAATTCAGTCTCTATACAAGCTACAGAAGCATCATATGCTCACAAACTACAAAGTTGTTATATTTACAGTCAATTAAACTTACTCAGATACACATTGAATGCTTCTTGCTTAATTCAAAACACATGTTTTGACTTGGGATTCTAGGTGAAAGGAACAGAAGAGGCTTACTTTGTCACAACCAATCTGTTTTTCCTCATGCTTTCTACTCCTGGTTTCTCCCTTTCAGGTTCTCCTTTCTTTCCAGTCTGTTTTTTTGACTTTTTGTTCACTGCTTGACTGATGGTTTTGGCACAATGCTTTGGCAGCAACTAGTAGAGGAAAAAAATAGCACACCAAATTAAAATCCAACTTCTTAGCAGCCATGAGATACAAAATAAGTTTATGGTCCAAGTGGAGACTTCATCACACAAGTAACACATTCTTCCTTTGACTACTAATTACACAATTCTAATATAAAAAGTTTTCCTCAAACCACTTTCCATTTTATAAACAGAAAGCTTCCCCAAACCAGAAAAAAGGGTGAACAGGAAATAGAACGATAAAAATTCAGAAAGTTGAACAACCTAGAAAATCCCAAAGGGGAATTAAAAGAACAGACACAACCACACTCACCTGATCACTCAGCGTACATTGTTCTGTGCAAATGTCTGTGATAAGATTTCGAGCTTGCTTAGCCATTTCATCCAAGAACATGTTACACAAGGAAAGACTACGATCTCCAATATGATGTCGCTGTTAAAGGGGAAAAAAAAAAAGGAAGTCTTATTTTCAGTTTCCTGTTAGTCCTACAATATTCAGACAACACACACACACTGTACTGCAGTTAATGGTTCACTAAATCATAGAACTGGGGTAGGAGAAATAATGAATTCATTAGTCCTTAATAGTCTCAGCCCTGGGATTTTATTTTTTTTGGAAGCAACTTGAACCATGAAATGTTCAAAGTCAAAATGGCATATTAAAGTAAAGTTAAAAAGTATTTTGCTTACTATATTTTGCAAAACATTTTCTGTAAAAGGAGGCAAAATGCATTTTAAAAAGCAGGTTTTCATGTTTCATTTTGGAATGAATCTACTTTAAAGTGTCCAATACTCAAGGTTTCTGTGAATCTCCTCTTCATTACTTTGTATCAGTACTAAATCTAAGAGAAAAAAGCATGCAACTCAAGCTATAGAGAAAGCACAGTGTCATTCACACCACTGAGAAAGTCAATAGTGAAGCTCTACCACATTAATTTCTGGATTCAGTTCCTTTGTCACTGGATCTGCACAAGCATAGCCTTCTGTCTCAATGAAATCCTTCTTTCACCACTAATGTTTACTTTCTAACAGCCACACTAGCACATATTGTACACAGTACAGCAAAGATTATTTTTCAAAAATGGTAAGAGTTACCAAGTCATACGATTCAGATATTGGATTAAAAGTTCTGCTGGCTGTGGCAAAATGTGCTTGCTGCAGCTGAATTCAGAGTAACTAGCATACAGTAGACTTTGGCTACCAATTCCTTACTGTTACTGTAATTGTTCTGAAAGACATCTCTTGTCCTGAAGGGAAGCTTTCCTGGAAACTTTTTAGTGATTGTCTGGTATAAATAGAGTTTGCAGCTGTTTAAAGCAAAGTATACAGGGAAAATAATGATATAGACATATATTGAGATGAAATTTAGCAAAAGAGGGTTTAAATAAGAAAAACCCGCATTGTGCGTATTACAATAGATCTTATTAATCAAATTGTTTCAGATGAGCACTGTTAAGAATGAAAACACACTTTCATGAGCACTACACAAAATTGGCCAAGTTAACCCCCAGAGTAATTTCAAGGTCAACAGACATACAGGAAATGGACTAAAGGATCTATTTCATTACTATTTCCTTTAAGAAAGGGTCCATTTCTTTAAGCAACATTCTGCATTTTTTCATTTCTAATTCTAACCAAAGAGGGCTTGCGTTACCCAGTTCTGACCAAAACAAATGCTTGCATCATACTGTATATCACTTAGGATTTTTTTTTTTTTTAAATCTTAATGAAGAGGCACTATTTATAACAAGCCATACAGAACTCCCAACTTCCTAATTCCTTTTTCTAACTATGAGCTTATCAACACTGTTGCTTGTAAATTTTAATAGGCATACAGGATTCAGTAGCATCTCAGCCTGAATGACCCCAGAAAAGTCATCTCATCTTTGTACCTTAGTTTAATCTCTCTTTAAAGCAAAGATAACAATACTTAATCACTTCTGAAAAGGATTTTGAGATCTGTGGGTGAAGAATCACATAAGAAGGTATCTACTTGCTTTACTTCCCTTTTTACCACTCTCCTCCCTCGAATCTTATATTGCTATAACAAACATCATCTTGCAGTGTTCAGCTCTAGTCCTCTCTACTTTAAACGAGAGATGAAAATAACTTATATATTTTAAAATTACCTCTTCTGGGCAGAGTTCATGGGTGCAGCTCATAAAATGAGTACAAAGCAGTGGGAATGCAATTGAGTATCTTGACTGAGAGGGAAGCTCCAAACACTGCTGAAACATCTTCTCAAAAGCACGACTATAAAAACTGATCAGAAAGAAACATTTAAATGGAACACATATATCATTTTGCCGCAAACAAGGTCTACTTCATACAAATCAAATATGCTATTAGTGTCAGATTTGTAGTCATAACTTATATGAAAAATTGCATCATGCTTTCAAAGAAGTTTGTTTTGCATTCACTTCTTATGCGTTATATTTGCATCTATTATTATTATTAGCATATTTTTATTCTGATGTTTGCCACATAGGCACTGCAAAAACTTGCACCTTTTGCAAAAATGTATTAAGGAAGAATCTGCAAATAACCCCAGATCAATTATGTGACTGCTTGAAGAATCTCTCTGACAGATCTTCAGAAATACCTTTATCAAACTAATTCAGATGGAAACCAGAAATTCTAATTGATTCTCCCACTGGCCTATCTTCCTACAAAGTTTGCTATTTAAAAATTATACTTGCAAGGACAAACCAAACAATAAATAATAAAAAGCTTCTCCAGTCAGGTTAGTAACATACCAAAATATAGAAAGATCCGAGGTTTCAACCAACATCTCCACCAAAGAATCTACCATTTTTGTGTGGAAAATGATTGTGTTCATCATTTTTCCTAGTTCTCTATGGTCTGCAAGACTAAGCGAAGCTTTAGAAACACTAGTGTAGGCCTGGAAAGACACAAGAACAATTTTATGTTATATCTACAGCTGCTTTTTTGCAAAGTCCATTGCTATTGCCCAATATAAAGGTTAAATACTGATTATGCTATGTGTAGGACACCTGTGTACTTAAAGATTGTGGATAGACTATTTTATCTTTCCACTATAGCTTAAGAGAAGCAAACTGCCCTTCAATGAAGTCTCCAAATGTCAGTTGAATATGACACCGATTCACAGAAACTGTAGAACAAATGTATTGACAAAACACAAACACACACTTGTGAGCCCCCCCCTTTAACAATCAGGTTTTGGAAAGGAAGTAAAGAATGCATATTTTGAAAATATAACATGTCTATCTAATCTTGAGACAATTTATTTACAGTCTAAACAGTACTCCCCTCTTTATTAAGTCAATTGAAGATACTATTATTGCAATGCACAGAAGTGATCTCACTGAATAATATTTTCTCTCTGAACAGTCTCTACCTTCCCTTGGCTGGGCAGGCTGAATCACATTCCGTACAGTGCACAGCTGCCAAACTGCTCATCCTCAACACATTCTATTTCCAAACTGTTGTAAACACCCCAAAGAATGATTTGCAAAAAGTATGCAAAGCAAAGTTACATCAAAATGTAGCAAATTATCTGCTTAAGTATTTGTTTGATTTTAAAAGAGTAGGTTGTTCTTAGCTAGCCTGTCATCCACTTGCAGTATGAGAGTAACCTAGAAGAGCAGTAATTTATTAAACATTTCGGTTTTAAGTTAGTAAAGTGTCATGCATAAAGTCTTACCTGCAATCTAAACCAATCTAATCTCATTCCTCTGAAGTCAAATACCTCTCCATCTTCAACTGCATCAGGGAAAAATACAGAACATAAAACCTTTAGGAAGACAACTACAAATTCAGATACACTATATCAGACCTTCTAAAAAACCCCGAAGTACTCAAGAATTACGTAGGTACTGAACCTCATGCTTTTACTCAAGAATTGCAATTGAGCACAGCCACGCTAATATGAATTAAAATATCTAGATGAAAACGTGTAATATGCTTTCTAAATTAAAAGGTAGGATTACTTCCCAATAACATTCTTCAAAAGCTCTATCTGTATAGAGCTGCCCTGAAAAAGGGACACACCACAAGAAGCAGATACTGTAATGAAAGAGAAACAAGGGAACAAATTGAGTTTATGCAAGTTATCTGCTTCTACTGATTGCATGAAACAAAAAGTGATGAAGCTTTCCAGAGGAATCCACCATTCTGTTACCATTTTCCCAAGTTCATTTAAACTTACCTTGTTTCACGCTTAGTGAAGTCATTGTGTTTACAAAAGAGGACATGATGATTGATTCATCCTCTGGGCACACTGAGAGATTCTAAAATAAATGTTGTTGCTATTATTATTTCAAACTTGGTTTAAGAAACAACGTCAATACTCATGCCCAATTTATCAGCTATACTCTGAAATGTATAAAAATTTACAAAAGGTAACTTAATCAATGGAATATTTCAAATACTGGTATTTAACAACTTTCACTTTTTAATTCATTCGTTGATGACAAATACCTAGAAAAGCCTGCTTCCAAACCAACATCTGCTCAAAACGGAAAAATCTGTCAGTAAATGTGCCCACGCATTTTCAGGCTGTAGTCATTTACAAAATGGACACCAAACACTTTCCTGTTATACAACAGACAACAAACATTTTTCTGACCTCTACAGGCACCTGATCTGTCTGCATAGAAAGTCTGGTCATGGTAGGATGTAATGGAGGCCACATCAGTATCACTTTGCTTCCCACAAAACCCTCTCTCAACACTTTTTTTACTAACATTGATTTGAATGATTTATGCCACCTGAAAGATGGGCTATCAAGTTTTCAAATTTTACAAAATGCAACTGTTCATGAAAAAGCAGTTTCAGCAACTGATAAGATCATGTTTCTATTAAATAATCCAATACAGAAGTTTCTCATAATTCTAGCTATGACTAACATACATTTTAACCTAAAGGCTGAAAAAATCCCAATTATCACTCAATCATTTGTCTAGTCTTGTGCTTGATACCTGTTATGAATTAATTACAACTAAAATTCAAGCTGTTTTCTTTTTCCTCATTTCAGTTTGATCCTAAGGATTATTCTATCTAAACACAGAACATTTGTGCCACTTGTACAGCATTTAGAAGTCATTCACTAAATCTAGGAAATCATCTCCCAGGAATCGATGACAAATCTCAAAAATATTTCACTCTGTCACACTAACAAATCTGTTAACATATAAGTATATAGAGTTATCACAATAGTGAAATGAACTGATCTTCAAACTGTTCAAATAGTTCATTTAAATAAACAGTAAAGAATGTCAGTTCCACCTTCGGGTAATTGATGTAATGCTTGGAAGTGTGAAATTAATTTTTGAAAACAAAAAAAGCTTGCAATACAAACTTGTCCAGTTTGAGTAGCTAACTAGTCACAAAATTTGGGCTCCATCTAGTGGTCACTAGGGAATAAAATCAAAACAGTTCAGAAAGCCTATCATTTCTTTGTCAGAAATAAGAAAAATCTCTACAATGCTCCTTCAGTGGCAGTACCCATTTCATTGTCTCTAAACATAACATTGTTTAATAACATTTAAGTATTCATATAGTAACCAAAAGTACAACTCTAAATCCCAGAATTAAACAGCAAGTTAATTTGCCTTATTCCATGATGTTCATCAAAATCCATACACCAGGATGCATTTCATAAAGTAATTTTGGACAAAAAGCACTTATTAAAGTTTGCGTTTGAGAACCCAAAACCACAGTCTTGCCATACCTGAACAAGCTCATTTAACACCACTGCATCAAACCCGGAGAGATACTGTACATAGTATCTCTGCATCACAGGTCCGTATTTTCGCACATGTGCTCTGAGCTCCTCCATGTAGAATATTAGCTCAGCTATGTGTCTAGGCAAGAAGACAAGGAAAAGCTTACAAATATGAAACACTCAAAATATTAAAACCAATTTCTATCAGCGGAATGCTTCTCAAGGGGACTTCCTCCCATACCTTGCTCTTAAATCTATTAATAGGCAATTTCTGTATGAAAATACTTGTTCACATTGGAAAATGAGTTTACATAGGTAATTTTCTCTGCAAGGTAAAATCCACTCAACAGGAGATAAATTAGCAGGATGCCCTCATCATAATCCTCAACCGTTTGTATAACTATACACTTATTTTTTTGAAGAAGCCCTTCTATAACGCTCAATTTGAAAAATAAAAAATTCTCAAAAAGTGGTTAAATCTGAAAAATACAATTTTAGTAACTGCTTTTCTGTTGGGTTGGTTTTGGTTTGTTTGTTTGTTTTTTAAAACCATGGGGATGGTTAAATTCTTGCACAGGTTGTGTTCAGAGAGGCTGTGGGACCTCCATCCCTAGCACCTAGCCCAGTGAAGAAAACCCAAGGGTTTTCTACTCCAGCTGCAGATTATATATAGCCTTGTTATTGTCACTTGTTGTTTAAACTCCTGCAGTCAATGCACAGACTTTCAGTTCAGTCTTGTGTTCAATAATCTTGAGAACAGCTCAAAGACAACTAGTGCCCTTCTGCCTATCCATATTCATAAATATCTTAAGCCCATTTCTCATTTTTCCCTTCTGTTTATGATGACACTAATGCTGTATTACATAAATCTTGTCTGATTTAAAAGACAGTGTTGCTACAATACAGAGACAATCTACAAATCAACAAATCAAGCTTTTTGACAGTTTCCTTCCCACCACCACTGATTTCTTCAATACAAATCAGTAACACTGAAAACAGACTGATAAAGCTTTTTTTTGTTTTGCTTTCTCAAAGGAAAAAACTCCTAAAATTTTTATAAAATATTTTTATTTTATAAATACATTTTCCAGAGAAAACAACTTTCACCAATGTGCTTCAGTTCCTGGGATTCCCAGGTAAAGATTTTCTGAGCAGTCCCAATTCTTCCGTATTGCCATCCTTTCCCAAGATTCCCTTGCTTTCAAATGCATTTCATCTGTGAAATTCTCATAAATATTTAAGGTATCACACTAAAAATTGTTAACATACTTATCTATGAAATCATCTGCGCTCTTCTTTGGCATATTATCTGCATGACGAAGAAGCCAAATAATTTCATCACGAGCAAAGGATAACGCCATAAATACAAAAAGTGCCTGAAAAAGAGAAGTTGTTCACAAGCTTATGGATACATACAACAGTTGGACACCTTGTGCACACTAAGAGGCAACTGGTCTCTAAAACCAAAGAGTCTTGAAACCTAAGTAGGTTTTCTCTCAGAGTAAAGTGTGGGCTTTTTTCCCCCCAAACAAACTAAATGTCATATTATCACTGAGAAACAAAAGTAAGATTGAATAAATGCAAAACATAAGAACTGTAATTACCTTGGGACCCAACAGGCCTGGCTGATCAGACAGGACAGTAGCCAGTTCTTTGAGTGCAGAACGTAAAAACTTGCGTCTCTCTCTATGCATTGAACCACTGCATCAAAAGAACAAACTGAAACATCATCCACAGAACATTTGATTTTTCCAAACACTTAAGTCCCAGAGTAGGCAGCTCATATCATACCAACTTCAGTATCTTGAAGGATGTGGTTCAATTAAAATTGGCATCCCCATCACCAATTCCATATATTCCTGAAGTACAGTTAAATTTAAAACCCAATTTCTCTGCCCCTGCTCTGTGATTTGCATTTGACTCCACTAAAACATTTATATTTAATTTGCATTCACATTAAGTAACTAGACAAAAAGAAACTAGAGAGTAAACTAAATGCTTCCATCCTGAAAATTTGAAAAATAATCTAAACCTTGGGATGTTAAATTGATAATGGCATTAAGCAAATACAGATTTAGAAGAACAATCAGTACATGATCTCATTGGAATACGCACAACTAATTCAGGATTCAACAAATCCTGTTTATACATTCTTTATAACTTTGTTGAGAAAACCAACACTAAAATCCATCAGGAAAACTTTGCAAGACACTTACGCATGTGAAACAGCAGCTTCTTTGCACTCTCTGATATCATTAATACGCTTGTTGTAGCTGCAAGTAAAAAAAGCAATGCAATATGGTAATAAGTAGCACAATTTAGCAGGAGCTGAGTGGTACTTGAGAGGAGCTGCAATGCCACAGCAAGCAGGATACAGCAAAAAGCTCACAGAAGACTTATTTCCCTGATCAGAGTTAAACGCTGAAACTGGATACCCAAACCGAAAATAATCTCCACTAAAGTGCTCCTGGTGTTTGCTGGTAGAGATCTCAACTTTGCTTCTGTCTGTGTTTTCATATGATATATTGCAAAAACAGTGGCAGACAGATGCAATTTTTCAACCAAACTCTGCATTCATGACATCATTTCTCTTCGCTAGGTTCAGATTTGTGGGCAAGATCATTAATTTTAACTTTTGCCATTTTAGAGACTGATTCACCAGACTTTTTCAGAACTGAGATAAAAAAAGGCATGATGGTTATGAAATCAAGGCTCCTGGAAGTTATGCATTAAAGAAACAGTCAAGATACTAGGCAAAAATGTTTGCATACTGACTATCCTCAAGCAGAACTTACGTGAAGTAGAAGTAACATTTTCAAAACAGTTCTTCAAGAAATTATGCTTTTTTAAGAGAGGTTATGAAAGGAGAAAAAGAGCACAAAAACTTACCCTCGTATGTTTACAAACAAGTCTTCTGCAGCTTTGTGAATATGGAATACTTCATCTCGAAAGAGAGCCAAGCAAGAGCTGCTTTGAAGTGCAAGTTTCCAAAGGTTCAAAGCTGTAGCATCACTATTTAGGATTCCATGGCACAAAATAAATCCAACTTCAAAAGTTTACATTGATGCGTGTCACAAACCAGATGCACAAAGACAGTAAGAGAACAATGAGATTATTATGCATTTTCTCTTAAATAGTTCATCGATAAACTGTTTCATGGATAACATTGTTTTATATATAAAAAAAATACCCCACACTGTTCTAGGAGAAGTATTTTTGTAATATTTTTGTAACATGAATTCCTTAATCCTGATACTACTCAGCTATTTTCATCAGAATTACTAAAACCCTCATTTTTAGTCAGTCTGGAATAAACTGATGACACAATTCCATTCCTGCATATGCTGAATTCTAACTTCTGTATGCAAAAGTATAATACATACAAATGAGATTTAGTCAAGTTCTTTAGAATCTAATTTGAATACAACAGCTTCTCTACAGTACAGAAAAGCAAGCAGTCTTTTAAATGTTAACTATTTTTTTAATACAACCACGAGCTGTTTCAAAAGATTTTACTCACAAATGATCCATTTTTCCATTGCATCCAGAGAGAGGTATTCACATGGCATCTGTTGAAAAAACAGTAATTTGCATCAAACTAATTATATAAAAGACAATATATTTCATAAGAAGTACTTTTTTAGAAAAAAAGGTACAAATAAAGCCTTAAATGCTGATGAATCATGGAAGACAGCTTCTAATTACTAACAGGGCATTGTTTCATCCCTCTAGAAACTGAGGGTTTGAACATTAAATGAGCTTCCATGCCCTCCATAAATTTTGTTCAATACCTTGAACAAAACAGTGAACAATTTTTGACAAATGTTTAGCTTCAACAAACATTGTGTTTAAGAATATGAAAGAACTAAAGGCTTTTGATATATGTTAATCACAACCTGACAGCTGTTAACGCTTGAATTTTTTCAGAAAGATGACCACTCATATCACAACTGAGGGAGCAAAAGCACAGGGTAAAAATTTTAAAGGAAGCATCAGTTCTGATTCTCAGTCTGTTGCCCCACAAACATCTGAGACAGTACACAGGATTCCTTCCTTCTACACTGCAGAAGTTAACATTGCTTCCCTTCATCTTTTGACTATCAATACTGGAAATGAAGGCATGAGCTAACCAACAGAAGCTTTAATTAATGTGAGAACACTTCTCTCCCATACTAAAGTATTCAGCTCTCCCAACTAACCTATTTATGTCTCTTATTAAAAGCCACATAAAGGTTAATCAAATAGAAAACAAAACATCTCTACATTATTTTATGGGAAACCTTGCTTAACTTTATCATATAATGCAAATTAAAAGGCCATACTGTGTCAGACTGTGCAGGATTAAGCATTGTACTGGGGGCACTGATGAGGCTCAGTAGTTGTGCGTTTCTCCACTGGTCAGCTGAGAGATTTCTTCGAGGATAGACCATCTGGAGTGAAATCAGAGCATCTGAAAGGGACTAAAAAGGAGACCAATGATTAGTTTGAAGATGTCCTCAAGGCTCAGTCTTGAATAAACATCCAAGTTCTTTACTTCGTGTTGTGAACTGTGTATTGACACTGCTATGCTCCAAGCACAAGAGACACTATTTTATCAGTAGTGCTGTTTTCTCAGCATTATTACTAACAATAATCAAAATATTGTATTGAACTAGTTCTGAAATTAAACCTGAGGTTAAAACCCATTGCATCTAGTTTATTTCACATATAAAAGACTATTCCAGGCTGAGGGAGGGATGAGGAGAAGCAGAAGGTTTTGATTTTTTTTATTATTTTTTAATTAAGAATTATAAAACTCTGAGTTCAGAATTAGAGGACATGAAAAAAATCAATAGGAGACAACAAATCTGTCACATATAACTGAAAGTTGTTCATTATTTATTCAAGCATCCCAATTATTGTGTTATTCCCTTCTCTGCCACTTCATTAGTATGTCCTTCCCTCTTTGCTAGCAAATTATAATTATTTTGAGCAGATACTGTCTACAGGAGCATCTGCATAGCAGATTAAGCTTATCCAAGTAAGTGTTGTCCCACACCTTCTCCCTGTTTTTTTGCATCAATACCAGTGCTTGTATGAGTCCTCAGGGACCTAGGTCTAAGCATTATGGCAGCAAAGAAGGTCACTCAGGCAAACAAAAACAAAACAAAACAAAACAGTCATCTGCTGAAGCTAATTTAAAGGACTAAACAACTGTCAGGTTTACTGCAAAGTAGTGAGATGATGGAAGGACAACTTCAGTGTGCAGTTCCATGAGAGTGTAACCTAAGTATTTGTTTCTATAGCATGGTGCCTGAAGGGATCACTGACCCCAATTTATATCTCTAGCACAGAATAAGCAGAAGAGCAAAAATCAGACTGAAAAATGGCTTTACAAAACATTTCAAAGGAAAGGATTGGTCCATGATTAAATATGAAAGCATAAAAAAAAATAATAATACTGAAAAGTGAAGCATCTTTGCTAAAATGTATACAAGAAAAGATTAATTGCAAATGAGATCCTTAGCTGATTAAGTCTTAACAAGACAGGAATCATGCAGAAGAAAGTATAACAAAAATAAGATTACAGCTTATTTAGACAAATGAGCAGTATTCAAAACTATTTCACTTCAAAGCACTTGGAGAAGTAGCTGAAAAACTCTCTGAACTTCTAGTGACCGTCTTCAAAAGTTTAAGGAAATTAAGAAAAATCTCAAGAGGACTAGAGAAGGAAAACACAACCAGTACCTAGACTTCAAAACGGGGGGGAAGGGGGAATCCCCAAATCTTAAAAACATCAGGCAATAACTTAGTATTTTACTTAAATGCCTCTCAGAGATTCCAAAATAAGTTGTTAGGCAATCGATTTGCAAACACCTAGAAAATAACACCTTTATAAATTACAGTCTGTCAGTACTGATCAAACAAATGTAGTTTCCTTTGACAGAGGAGCAAGCTTAGTGGACAAACAGGAAGCGATAAACAGGATATACATTGACTTTGGTGAGGCTTCTGTCACTTTTCCAAGGTATTCTCATATGAAAATACAGCCTAGATAAATCATCACAGAATTGCAGCACAACTAGCTGTGTAAGAATAAAAGCTTAAAAACATTTGTACAGAAAAGGCTAAAGGAATTGGGTTCATTTAACTTAGTGAAGTCAACTGAACAAGGTACACAATGTCAGCTTTTGAGTATAGGGGATATTATTAAAGAGGCAGTGGTGATCTCCAGCATCCTCAGTTTAAGGGCAATCCAAAGCAAAAACCCTCAGGTTACAAAACGGAAAAACACATTCATCTAGGATTGTAAACCAGGAAAAAACTGGTTTCATAGAAACATCAGGAATCTCCTTAATTTCAAGCTACAAACCAAAACAAAACACAGATGTAGCTATTCTCAGATGATCCACAACTGATTTTGAATCAATTTCTAATCCTTAGTGAATAAAATGAAACCTTACCAATGGGTCTTAGCATTCCTGTATTTCTATAGGTTCTGTTATTTAATAGGATATCAATCCCCAGCCCCAGACATCCATTATAAGTAAATTCTCCTGTAAAATTTATACCTAATGGCTTTTGACAAAACAAACTCCCGCATATTTACTTTTTTATCTCTGCTTCTCTCAATTAAGGTTACTGTGTTCCTGTGAAAAGTAGTTACATACTTTACTGTGAGGTACAAATTCCTCCATCATTTTCTTTAAAGGATTTTCATAATCCACAATCATCTGGCCAAGGCGTGGATATTCTCTGTCACTAAAAGCAACAACAAACAATTCACTCAGGTGTAGTTAATATTAGTAGTAGTATTATTAAACACACTTCCTACACAACAGATTTTTACCTTGCTCCATGTGTCATTTCATGGGCATAGTTATACAATCCAATGATAGCCTTCCTTTCTTCAATTCGAGACAGCAATATCATTAGAGTTGTGTAGGTTATAATCAAATCTAGGTAGTTCTTTGTTAAATCGAAGTTTACAGTCTAGAGATAAAAAACAGTAAATTATCACTCTAAAACTTTTAGAAACAAGTATAAAACTTTTTTCTTACCTTTCCATCAATTTTCAGCATTTTTAGATACAATGGACTGTCTTTATCAAAGTTTTTGTTCTGGTTGCATATAGACTTTGTATAATCTTAATTTATTCACTCAGATCCCCAGAACTGTTTGTATTCATGAAAGCAAGCATGCAAATAAATCTTTCTGGGCTCAAGTGCCGTAGGTTAGCTGACAGACAGGAAAACTTTTCTTGGATGTTACTAAGCAGTCAGCAAGTGCCTTGGCCTGTGAATTATATTTTAATAAGACTCTGTAATGTAAAAAAACTAGCGCATATTCCACTGGCCCGGTAAGATCATTCCATAGGATACATACCTGCTCCTCTTTCATAGTATGAAACTAAGTCAGCCAAAATTTAGCATAATGACTAAAACTAGCAAGGTGACATAATGAACACTAGGAAAGAAAGCTGACACCAAAAAGAAAAGGTGTTTGAGATTTTGCTTGGGGTTTTTTTGGTGTTTGGTGGTTTGCTTGTTTGTTTTTTTAATGTAACACCTTTAGCTGCTGTTGTACTTGCTTTAGCCAACACCAGAAGTGACCTCCTCACATATCCCTTAGGTGGACAGCAGTTATATTCCTGTTTTGTAAGCCTACATGGCTTAAGCCATGTAGATGACAGAATAAACTTGCAGATACAATAAAGCAAAAATTACAGAAAGATTTGTATGTCTGGTAACAGATAATGCTGTTACCGCTGTCCATGTTTAAAATGGTCTATCTTTTGATTTCAAGCTATTTATAAAAGTTAGAGATCTGAATATTACAGTATTTTTATTTCTCTTGTATTTATAATTAGAGATCTCATGTTCCTTGGACTAACATAAACATGTCTGTCTAATTCTCCACACAGGATTCTGATCAAAAACATTTTTAAGTGGCATTTGAAAATTTAAACACAGAAACTTACAATATCAAAGAAGACTTGGCAAGCATCAATAGTGTTCAGCAGCTCACAAACATGGTCCTTGAAAAATAAAGGAATAACTTCAGTTTAAAAAGACCTAAGTAAATGACTTTACTATGCTTAGTGATGGAGACTGATTTTATTTTTTTTTTTTAAAGAACAGAGCTACAAGTCCAGCTATTTCATTACATAGTGTTTTTTCATAAATAGAAAGACAGAAGCCTGATGTGACAGAACAACTGACATACTTGCAATACCTTACCTTAAATTCCATAACATCAACAAAAGTGAAGTAGTATAACGCCAGGTTCTTCAGAATCTCCGATTTTTCTTTCTGGAGCTGGGCAAGCTGTTGCTAAAAGAGAAACAAACATGCACACTGTTCTTAGAAGAACTTGAGAAGACTGCTGAAAAATAATACCTGTGAAGTGCAGAGTAACCACCAGGCTATGCAAAGAAACCTTAACATGGTTTTCTAAGACTGAGGTTCTGTGTGTCTCAAATACACACAAGAGTTCTCAGAACAGATCATTTTAACAGCTGCCGACTATACTTTGAAGATAAAAGTCAAATTAGTACACATTAGTACCAAAGTCATATTGTTTAGCTCAGCTAGAGATGAAAATGGGTAGTTAGGAAAACAGTGTTATCATATAGTATAATTAGCAAAAGCAGAACAGTACGTGAGCACAAATCAGTATGACCTAAACAAAACAATGACGTTACTTGAAGTGGGAGAAAAGAAGGTGGCAGGTTACAAACTTTACTACAGAAAAACATTATGCTTTTAAATTCTGAACTTACCAAAAAGAATATCCAGGCAAAGCCACGTTAAGCATGCAAAATAAAATGTAGATACAAACATAAAATACAGTAACGGTTCTTTGACCAGTTCCATATAAACACAATAATACATTCAAACAAAAGCAACAAAATAAAGAAACAAAAAAAGAAGCAAAACACTAGCATTAGACACTGGTGGATAAAATGGAAGAGGCAAATGTGAATACAAAGGCATAAAATACTTCGCATGGATTTTTTTTTTTAAACAGACAATGAAATATCATTTAATTTCCGTATTTTTCAAAATTTTCTGGAGGAACCAGACATCACTTAATTACAATTAAGAACACAAAAAAAAGCAGCTGTTACTGAACTGCCATACTGTTTATCTATGTATTACAGTCTCACAGCAGTGCAAGAATCTAATTATTTAACTTGCAATATCCAGCTACTAATTAAGTCTCTTTCCTGATATATGAATTTAAATGAGTTAAAGCAGTCATAATACTCAATATGAAAAAGTGCCCTCCAAAAAGCTGCAAGATTTTAAATTAAAGACTGATGAAGTTAAATAGGATTTTCTTCTCAGCAAGAGCAATCAATTATAAGAAAGATTAAATAAATTGTTTCAAATTGGTTAGCTTATTTTCATGAGGTTAGAACTGAATACACTTCTTCATCTCCCTCTCTTTATAAAGCAGTGCTCTGTGTTCTCAGTTTTATGTAAAGCACTAAAATTCCTCTAAATTAAAAAAACCAGACTACCTGGACCACTATATCATATGTAAGATAATTTTTGCTTCTTTCCTCTGAATTTTTAAAGCGATTATGATTTTTAGAAGTGATTATGATTTTTAGAAGTGATTATGATTTTTAGAAGCCTTGAGCTGTAAGACTTCCATTATAGCCACGGAAGACAGGCATATACAGAGTTATGAGCGAACTGGAATGGATACATTATAAAATACTCCTGCCTACTCTTAAACCAGAGCAAAGAATTTAACTTTGAAGGTCCAACTTTGAATGCCTGCCCTCTATAATATTTAAGTTTCTTTCACACAGTCATTAGCTGTGACTTAAATGAAAAATGGGTGCAAGTACATATGCTTATTCTGTAACCTCTCCTGATAATCTCATGCACTAGGAAATAGGTTATTTCCACTTAAACTGCTGCTGTACAAAACCTGTTTTCAAATATAAGTCCTATGAATTGTATTTTGATCCTCAGTATGAATTTGCTGCTACCTTTCCCAGTGCGTACCTTAAACTTTAACTGCCTTGTGCTCAGAGAACGAAGCACCCAGCATCGTCATACGCAAAGCCTGGAGCTCCTGCAGGTCTGCACAGCTCCAGCAAACCTCCAGGCCAACTTGCCTCTATACTCAGGACCTCCGCAGAGGAAAGAGTGCTTTGTACTTCCAGGGCTGCTTTGTCAGCCAACAGTTGTTACGATGAACATTCATCGCTTAAGATGCTTGGTTTTAGTCTTCATTTAAACTATTTATTGCAAGTGATTTGTTTTTAAAACACCAAGCAGAAATAGGATTTGCTTCTGTGAAACTAACACAAGCGTGAATTGGATGAATTTGAGGAGATGTTTAATGATTTTTCAGGAACAGACCACATGCTATCGTTCAGAAATAAGAATAATTCTAGTGCAGAAAGATGATGAAACCAAAACTTGCGTTACGACTGCACATACCCTTTAACAACTTTTTCCTACTGCAATCCTAACTCACAGTAAACGAGGTGCAATGCTAAGGGAGACTATCAAGATTATAGGTTGTTGTACACAACACCTATGTTTGGTATAACAAACAGCAACTGAGGACATGACAATGTCAAAGCCACAACACATTTGGGCCACAATACATGAAGCAGGGAGAGATGGCAAAAAGGGAGATGGTGCTGGGAACTATGCCCGCAAAATAATCAGTCTTTATTCAGAAATTCTGCGAAGCTGTACATTAAATAAGAGAATACAGGGAGGTATTCATTACACTCAACCAAGAGCTAAGGAATCACTCCTGGGCACTGTTAACTAGTTACCTGTATTCCCAGAAATACTTAAATGATGCTAAAACTTTCATACAGAGTTAAGGTGATCATTCTTTGAAATCTAAGTGTTAAGGATGTAAGAAAACTTTTTAAAAAAATATTAGTATCAAGGTAAAACAATATGTCAACTGTAATCACTGTTAAATCAGTATGATGCAAACAGTTCAATTCATACAGCACAGCCTGACCAGTGATGTTTAAAAGTACAGCTTAACAGCATGTAGGGTCTTGGATGTTTATTTGCATTTTTTATCACTCAGGAATGTGGGTGTAGGCTCTTTCCACACCCACTGCAACAAAACTTTCCATTACTCATTTCCTAACAGCTGTCAAGAAATAGCTGGTGCTATATATTTGGGTTGAGGCTTTTTTCCTTCGCCTGCATTTCCGTTTATCAGCAAACATTTCTGTTTCCAATATTCAACAAAAGTTTTAAAATAGGATAAGTTGAAGAAATAACTCTTAAAACATTACTAGCATCAAAAGATTATTTTCACTATAGCTAACCATGCCTTGTTGATTGGTTAGACATAAGTTTTATTTATTCTTAAAGAATATAAAGTACAAATTATATGAACAAGGACAACAGTGTTTTTGTTGAATGAGCAAAATTAGATTTAAGATGTATGAAAAGCTGTAGAAATTTTAGCATAATATAGCAAGATTTAAAAAATGAAATAATTTATCTGAAATCAATTATTTTGTCTATAAACAAAATACCACCTCTCCAATCACATTTGATTATTATTTATAAATCGGGATTTTAAATACCAGAAAGTGAAGCTGACACTTTATCGAGTATGTTATCTAGAAGAGAAAGAACTGATCTTTACCAAATTGTCTTGTGCCTTTCCTTCTTCATACTAAACCCCCAAAATCTTTACACAACTGATGATGTGCACAGAGAAAGTACATTAAAAGAAGTGCACTACAGGAAGCGAAAAATAAATCAGAAAGTGCAAGACAGCCTCACTTAAAGCTTACATGAACACAATGGCTCAGAGACAACAAAGTAATGACACAGATGCTGGCATTTTAACAATGTGAATAAATACAATTTAATATGAAGGCACAGGAAAAATACGAGACAACTAGAAAAGGTTGTTCAGAGAGTTTTATGTGTGGAAAACCAGAGGATAACTGTAGTTCTGCAACTATTTTATCATATTTAATTGACTGGTAGCAGTAGTATGTGAATAAATGTCTTATTTCACAATCCGTGAATAGACAGTAGGTAGGGGAATTTTCTCCTTCTTATATCAGTGTGATATTTTTCCTACAAGTATGATCATTAAACACTTGTATTTGTTTTTTACAAACTGACACCATAGATATTACAATCTCCTCAGAGAAAACACCATCAACTTAATCTTACTAGCTGGAATACAAGGCCCCAAAAGCAGTATTACAAATTCTGACCAGTAAAATTCTGGGGACAGGGGTAAATCATCACTGTCAGTATTCTTACTGTCATTTATTATACTCACTATGCTTGCCACCTGTAGAGTCTTCAGATTAAGATTTTAAAAATTCAACTCGTGAACAAAGTTCTGCATCTACAAAATTCATAGCAGAATGGTGGGGAGAGAGAGAAGGACCTAATCAAATGAAGAAAATGAGTTTTAAATTCTGTAAACTAACTGTAGAATGATGGATGTGTCCTTGGTTTTGTTATTTCCAATTAAAAGCAGCCTCTGAAGTGACAGGCTGCATATAGAAAGATGTAATAGAATATTCAACATGTTTACTAACTAATGTTTCTACTGCAAGACCTATTTTTGGTTTGTTTTCAAGTTTCTAGGACTAAGTTAACTCTTTTGAAAAGAAAATAGCGACCCATGACCCTCCACAACTGTTAACTGTCCCCAGGGTTGACCATATTATTAACAATGGCAGACAACTGGAGCAGTGAGGCTCCTTTTTAAAAACTGATCTACCTGTTGGTCATAAGGAACAGTTTCCCCATTCTCTCACTTTCTTTACATAAATTCATACAGTAATTCCTACATTAGGCTTATTACATATTATTGTATCGTACAAGCTTTGGCCACAGGTCTTGACATCTCTGAGGCAACTGTTTACAGAACAAAAGTCTTGTCTGTGCTATTCTATAGATAAAAATGCTTTGGACATATGTCTCCAGATGCCTGCATCCTTACACTTATGTCATGAAATCATGAAAGACCTCGTTTGAAATGCATGAAAACTAATTTTGGAATGCCATCTCAGTAACACTGCTTAACTAAAATACTGTTTAGGTATTAATGAGGTTTTTTTGTTTCTCTCTCTTTTAATGGCCAAGCTCTTAAGTTGTCAATCATCAAATCAAAAGAGGATTTCAGTTTTAATGGATGAAGAAAACAGGTTAAGTATTACAAACATTCACTCCTTTGCGGGTATTGCATACGCTATTAAGCCACAAGAGTAAGCACATGACTAGTTGGTTTAGCTTGGCAAGTGACTCATATGGACTGATTTGACTTACAGCAGTGTACTACAATGATTTATTACAAAAATTGATAAAAATTAAATTGGTTTTGGATGCTACTCCATCTCAAATTCATGCACAATCAGGGGTTAAGCCATGAATATAAACATTGCTGCTGATAGCACTTAGGATTTTGAAAAAAGGTAAGTTACATTATGACAGTTCTGTCTGGTTAAACATTTTAAAGAGACTTCAAGATTTCACATTACCTTTTGGAATCACTAGGAAAAAATTCTCACTTTCAAATGACTGTTAGGCTGAAAAATTTTACATACTATTCTCTGATTATATTATAGCATAAGTCATTTTAAGCTGCAAAGTCAGTCTTATGAAGGCAACAACTGAAGGTATCAGACGTGCTACTGTGTACAAAATCAGGACAGTAAGTATGGCTATATCAGAGCAAGGCATTAGCAGAGCAATTTCAATTCTGAATGATTTTTAGTAAAATGTAGATAAAATTTTATTTGTTGCAGATATTTTGCTGTTTCTTCTGAAATAAACTTAGTACATCCTATTCTCAAGCATAAGAAATCTCAACTGCTTGTACAAAGCTGAACAGAGACTAGTTACTCATCGTCTGGCTTTACTCATGTAGGGGGATCTCCTGTAAACTAAACTACTGCCCTGGTGAGTTTTGGAAAACCGATCTAATTTGCAGTCCCTTCAGCAATGTACGTTCCTTGAGCAGCAGTGAGCAGAGTTGAACAGGCAGCCGTGCAAGGAAAGCATGGCGTCCTCTTACCTGGAAAAGATTTTAGTCTTCATGGCCAGGAACCCAGTTAGTTTTGCGGTAGAATATAGGGAGTTGGGTTTTTATTGCTTAAGTAAGCAATAAGGTGTCTGAAAAAACGAGTCTCCCAGACAAGAGAGAGAGAACTCCAGAAAGCTGGGGAAAAATATTTAAGTTTACTGAATTTGGGGATTTAAGTTACTTTGCTTAAGTTAATCTTAAGAAATCAGCTGCCATGGGTGTTAATTACCCTACCGTTTCCTCAAAAGTTTTTTAGAGAAAAAGAATTACCAATACATGAGGCACCACGGCTGAGACCCCGATTTTTCCTCGGAAGAGAATGTCTAAATTATCTTCACTAGCACTGTGCAAATTACAATATTAAAAGCCTCATTAGAAACAAGCAAACAAACAAATTACGTCTTCCTTTTGACACTGTACCCCTTGCAGGGGCTGAAAGGAGTATTTCAAAAAGTTAAGTGTTTTGAAAAAGACTAATTATTGGAAGCACCTATCACAAATTAAAAATCAAGACCGGTTATAAAGCGCATATTTCAATAATTTTATTATAGAAAAAAAGCATTTAATAAAAGCATGCATTAACATGTCTTCTAATAAGCTTTGGCCAAGGAGGTCCAGCCATGCTGTGCCCACACCACCTCTCCCACATTCAGCTAATTTGCTATGCAACCAGTTCACTGTACAGTGAAACTGTGAAAAACACAGTAAGCAGACCAAACATACATACTGGGATCTAAAAGGAAAAAGTCAATACACCCATGAAGAAAAAGTAAATAAAATGTAAAGTGAACTAATTTGTATCTAAAGATCTTAACCCAGGCAGGCTGGAAATGCTCGCACTGCTTGTACTCTACTCTCATATGATCTTATTTCCAGTCCCTGCTGATATAATACAGCATCAAATTATTACAATTAAATTGGGAAAATAACGCCCCAAAATACTATCTCCTAAGAAACTGAATGTGTAGTCAATACAAAGCACAATGGAATTGATACGAATAATACTGGGAAGATAGCTACTAAAAGATAAAGATTAGCAGTATGCAGAAAACATGGATGTTTCTCCCACTAACCATTCACTTACAAACTTCTGAGTAATGTTTCACTGGTCTGCTTACTGCTAAGCCATGACTAAGCCTTAACTTCTTCAGTAGACATTTAAAAATATAGGAAGTTTTTCTACAGGGAAATTGCTGAGGAGCAATCTGAGTAAAAGAAAAACATATGTTCAAGAAAGAAGGCAGATATTCCCACTACTTCCCATATGTGGTGTTTTGGAAAGCAGAAAGGAGGCTAGCTCCACCACACTAAGACACAGAGCTTTACCTGTGCAGGCAGCAGATTTTTCAGACCCCCCCCACAATCTACAGAAAACCTATGTCTTTTCTCCCTGCATCTTCAGTTCCCCATCATGAAGTATTTTATTCTGGTTTTACAATGGCATTAAATGTTAGCATTGACTGAGAAGAGTAATTGTTAGGTCCTACTACATTTTTTTTTTTGAGTTCTGTATATTCCCTTTTGATTTCTCTGTGGTGAGAACCTTGCCTGTACACCTTATAAGAGGATGAGGTCTAAAAAACCTTCAGAAAAATCAGGCTGCTTCTGCGTCCCTTACTTTGGAACTTTTCTTCTGAAGCCGGTCAAGGAAATTCAGTAAAAATAAATGTTACCCTGAGTCAATACTAGCACAATCAGATCACTAATCTGACCAAGAATGATGGTGCTATAAAGCTTTTTGGAAGGCTTCTCCAATTTAGAAGGCTTTTTCAATGCAAAGCTTTAGTCAATTTAAAATAAATACTAAGGTTTCCCAAACACAGAAGATAGATGCTCTTTATTATTATATAGCTTCCTTTTCAAATAGGACTCCAAGATGTTTGTTTCTCACGTTGTCAGTCCTTCAATTTTTTTGTTTACATACACTCCCTCCTTTGCAGGTATTTCATACACTATTAAGCAGTACTACATTGTTGGCCGACATCATTAACAGTTGATTTAAGAGCTCAGCCTTCAAACTGCACATTTGCAAGGTTATATGGCTCACGATGGTGACTAGAGAAGAAAGGGCAAGTGTAAGAGATCACACGGACTGCCCTCGGACAACGGGAGAGAGTGAGTTACGAACTGACGAGGTCCAGAGGTATCTGTAATCGATCCTTTGGAAGATGAACTACTCCACTGTATTTTTTAGCCTGGTCAGCCAGGATTCATCGGGCATTTCATTTTTGTTTGAACTGCTCATAAACTTTCACTCTTGCTACAATATTGAAAAACAGCGATTGTCAGACATCACTCTAGTCTGACTCAGCATGTCAAACACTGAAGGAGGAACAAAACCAGGAGCTGTATTTTTTGTGAATAAAGATGTAAAAGCTATCAATAGCAAACATAACAATCACTTGTTTCAAAAGACTAAAAATGCAGGCTTTTCGAGATCAGGCATCTACCTGATTTACAGCAGAGACGGCTCATACTCTTCAATAAAATGTGTTGTTCACCTCTGAGACACAAAACACTGTAAATGATGGCACTTGAGAGAAACAAACTAGCAGCTAAGAATAGGTCAAAAAATCCAAAAACCAGGCACCACTGCTTCTCTCACCGAATACAAGCTTGTTTAGCAACATCACCTACTGACATGTTAATAGGTATTACTAACTGTATAGATGCACAATGGTAAGCTACGGCAACCGCTGCAATCGAACACACAAAATCCAAAACACCTCCCTGAAAGGCTGTCCTGGCATTTTTACTGCAAGGAGGAAGCAGAGGTTATGATTTCTCAACTATTTCCCCTGCAATAATCCTTCGTAATATTCCATTAATGATGTGTCCTTGTTCCAATAAGCTTCCTGCCCTTTTAAATCTCTGATCACCCGTTTCCCTACTGAAGGAACTCACTGGCATGCCCTCCTAACATACAGTGAGCTGGTTGTTGGCCAACCAGGGAGGGAGACAAAGGAAGAGCACGGAGGGGAACATCTTCCTGACCAGGAGCTAGATGCTTATGCCTTTTTGAAGCTAAGGTTTACAAACAAAAATTTATCTTACATCAAACTAGAACTGTCTCTGCACATGACATAGCTTTTGTCTCATTAGGTATCTGTTATGGGTAAAGGTTTCTTTTGGGACATACAACACACTACAGGAAAACATCTGTAAATAACTAAGACAAGCAAACTGCCGTCAGCTCTGACCTCAGGGAGGGAAACCTCAGCTGCCTATTGCTAGAACTCAAAATCCCTACTTTAAACTGTGCTCACACATAAAGAGGGTAGGCTTTTGATAGCTGTGCTTAACAGCACAGGCCTGGCTGGCTCATGGTAAATAAACACAAGGCAATGACAAAACATTTTGAGCATGTCCTATTTTAGAAACTGTGATTGTCAAAATATATCAAGTTAGCTTTGATCTCTTTCCATAAACTTCACAGTACCAAATCCTTAAATATCTATCATTAGTTAAGCTCCAAATTCATGGTCAACAACTGGAAGACATATAGAGCATACATGCAACTGCATTAAACAAATTCTACGTGCATAATCTTTCACTTTTAATAGATCTGCCACTGAAGTTTAGAGAATACAGAAGCATTGACCAAACATGGTTTAAAGGGTTTACTATTTTTACATAACTTTGATAAAGAATTTGCCATATTTGTTACTAACATAATCAACTTCAACACAAAGATGAGCAATATTAAACAGCGCAAAACATGTACAAATTTTAAAGTGAGAAAGCAATGTTACTGAAATAGTTTCCTTCATAAGGGAAAGTTTTCTGATTTTTTTTTCATTGGTATTACTGGAGACATTATGCAGAAATTCTAGGTGGCATTGTAAAAGAAACTAATTATTCCCACTGCTATTACCACTAGCGTTCTGCAGAAACCTGAATGCTTAAAGCAAGCCTAAACCTCTCAAGCACACATGCAAGTAGTTGCATGCAGGGAACATGCAAACCCAACACCTACCTCCACTTCCACCTTTGGAAAGAAATATAAGCAGGTAAAACAAAAATCTTTCCCTTGACTTTCAAAGTGAAACAGAGACACAAGCGTACATCACCTCTCAAAAAGCCTACCTGTAATCTAACAATCTTAATAATCTCTAAAAGGCTACAAAGTAAAATTCAGCAATACTAGATCACTTAGAAGGGTGAAAAATAATTTCCTACTGCAACTGAACTCACTACATCTGAGGAGGAAACAACTACATTTCTGTATTTTTGTACTTCACAAGGTTTCTCCTTACATACTAACGCATTCTTTATTCCCACAGGGACTGACCTCATAGGCAAGAGCACCTGTAAGGTATGAGCATCTGTAAAGTACAAACACATTTTCACACTTTGCAGTCAGGTGCCATTTATTGATCTGCTGGTCAGGTCTCATCACAAATAAAGTTATGCAACTTCCATCTTCTGCAATCAGGCTGGTCACCAAGAATTTCTACTACCAAAGTAGGGCATGATTTTTTTTAGGATTACTTCCCATTGACAATTCTTTGAAATGGAACAGAAGAGAGTAGACAAAAGGAAAACCAGAAGGTGTCCTACCTTAACAAAACCAATCCAGAATTACAGTATAATAGTCTCTCATTGGAGACAGTTCTTTCTAAAGTATTCCGACAGACATTTGGATCAACAACTATATTCCAACTGCAACTGTCAGCATCAGAGGCTTTATAAGAACACATAAAACCTCACATATTTGAGCAACAAGTGCTGAAGGGTATTGAGAAAAATACTTATATAGCCTTTTAGTTACTTACATTGTTGTTGCGTGTTTCTACTGCCGGAAACTTCCTGACTATGAATTTGACAGCAGATTCCAGGTTTTTGTCAATAAGATAGGATGGTTTGGCTTTGGGGTCACCACATGCCTATAAAAAAATACAATAAAAAATGAAGTAAACACACAATCATTCATCTAAAACTAAGTGATAGTTGCAAATCTGAAGACAAACTAGAAAGATTCTTTTTTTGTTTGTTTTTAGTGAGCAGGTGATAAAATGAAAGGCAAAGTGCAGGGACTGTCACAGCTGAAATATGCAATGGGAAACAGTACAGAGATGCTCTTCTACTGAAAAAGATGCATGGAAATATCAAAGCAGTTAGTGCAGAACAGCAGTGAGGGAAAAAACTCAATCCTAAAAGAAGGAGAAAAAAATGGTATCCTTTTAATGCTATTCCTGGTTTGAGGTAGTGTTGTATTCATCTGGAGTTAATAAACTGTTAGAAAATTCAATCATGTCATCATCTGTGGAGGACAGTGCTGGGCACATTAAATGATTAAACTATCTTTTGTGAAACAAAATTAAAAGCCCCACCACCAATCTGCATTTAATTTTTCTTCAAATTGTTAACTGCAAGACAATTTTCCATCCCACAATAAAACCACGAGTACTTGCCTAAAGTATCCTATTTCCTTAATTAAGAACTCAAGTTTTGCTCATTTTCTTTACTCCGACAGTAGCATAGGCTGCGCTTTAAAAGCGGCAATCAAGAAATTTCATTAAATTTTGATCTGAACAGAAGTCGCAACTAAGTGTTAGTCTCTTAAATAACTTATAGACATATCAGAACAGCTTCTGTGGACAAACAACTGATGAAGCACCTACTTTTGCCAGCTACAGTGCATGCTGTCAGACACACTACTTCTTCTCAACTACTCTGACTAGCAAGCCATGCTATACCATTTAGTTTGGAGAAACATACTAAAAGCAGCGTTACTTACATGACAAAATTTGCGCTCAAATTGTATTTTCTCTCAAATATTCATTTAGTTTTATAGTCCTCGTAGGGATTTGCAAAGGATTTTCGTGTCTCATGCAAAACTAAATTACATGCTAGGCGTTTCTACGCAACATAGTGAACTCGAATGACAGCTCATTTAAAAACTTTTCCACATTGATTTCTATGACCGAGTTGTGGACTGTAGAGACAGAAGTCATGGAGTATGAGACCGATTCTGAAAGCGGGCAAGCGGGCAAAGGGAAGGTGAAAAGCTTTGCAAACCTTCCAAACTTGTCCTTGCTGGGAAAGCAGTGTAATAAAAAGAGAGAAAAATTACATATAAACAAATTACTCTTAAATTCTAAAATAGGTTACATTTAAGTGAACTAATACACTATTACCTACATCCAAGAGAACATTATGATCATCTGTTACTCTAGGCAGCATACTTTCTACTCGATGGTGATTATTCTAATACTCACAAACAACTTTACATGTACTTATTAGAATTTTACTATTGTGCAAAGTGCTGCTTATATGCTGAAACATGTAACTTCTAATAGTATTTCCAAACTAAGTTCAGGTAGGGAGAGAAAAAAAAGGAGTTAACAAACATCACATGCAACTACAGGGGGGAAAAGGAGAGAAACTCAGTGAAGTTTTACATACCTGAAAAAGAAACGGTAGCCAAGAAAAAAAACAAAAGAGTCATTATTGTAAGTTTCTAAAACTCCTACCAGCAGTACATGACCATCATGACGTATGCTAACATACTACTCTAATACCAAAACTCTCACATTCACTAATTTTTTTCCACAAAAATACTAAATTTTATTAAAACATCACATCTATAATACTCCAAGAGGAATTTATAATTAAAATAAATTCAGCAACATCCACATTATCAATTAGATATTAAATAGTTGCTTCGATATTCTTACAGCAGCAAACAACACGTGCCACAGAAGATCTATTCTGTACACACTTTAAAGTCTTTACACAATTTCAAAAGTAAAAATTATACTGTAAATAGACATCAAAAAAGTAAACAATGCACACTTGAAATTTATGAAGCCTTAATTAACTAGATGCCTTGGGTTTGTCAGAATCTATGTCAGATTGTTTCCATTTTCTGTCCTTGCCATACATTATATCACTTTCTCTACTAAAAGAAGGACCACAAGCTAAGAAAACAGCTTAATGGACAACATATATTTGTGGCCTGTTAAAATCCAATATGGTTGCTCTTATATAGGAGATGAATTATCTGCCACCATTGACCTCCTAATGTTTTCAGTCTGAATTGAAACCTTACTTCCACATACACTCCTTATTTTTCCTAGCAACAGATGTTTTTCCTCCTATAAATCAGCTTTCCAAAATGTTAACTAAAAATTATGTTCTACCCAAGCCCTTACACAGATCATTCACACGGAAACAGACGTCTGAAAATGCTAACATGCACATCCTGGCATGGCTTCAGGAACTCCATTCCCAGAGGTGACCAATATTATCCTCAGTTTAACTGGCAATCCCCTCAATATACCTGAATATGAAAGAGAGCGCTTTGCTCCCTCCCGTTGTTTGCTTACATCACACTTAAAGCAACTGTAATTCTTCCTACTAATAAACTACACAAGATTGATCCATAGATAAGAAAGAAAATTGCTGCAAGATATAAAAGGTATCCTTCATACAGTTCAAAAATCCAGCTTCTATAAAGCTGTGCAAGCCTACCTATGTGGACTGAACAGAAAGAGGACAACAGAAACCACCGAACCAGTGGGCCAATGCCTTTTCCTTCCCTCTCCCATACGCCACAGCAGCTCAGCTCCTTTCTAAGAACTGCTATTATTAGATTACTAGCATTGTTGCATCAATACAGTTTTCATTCGTACTGTTACCTGCATTCAGCATCACATGTAAAACAGTCTACATAAGCTAAACCTCTCCTAAAATGGCAAACAGACCTATGAAGCTCAAGCTCACTACAGTTTACTCTAGAAAGCATAAAAAAACAAAACCACAAACCTCAATCCTAGCACTTTCACACAAGTGTTAAAGTGTGGTAAGGCACATAACCACAATTTTGCACTGTAGAAAGAACAAAGACAGTGAGGGCAATGGCCTTAGAATATAGATAAGAAAGGTAGCTTTTGCTTTTAAGAGCTGTATTAGTCAATGCAAAATCCCTTGTCAGTACTGTAATAGGCAGGAACATTGTGGTACAGCATACAAAGATCACTTTGCCATATACAGCTCTCCAGCATTCAAATAGAATTTTGAGAATTAGCCAAATGCAGTAGCCCTTTCTCAATCAGCCTTAGATATCACTTTTTCCCCTAAGTGGGCTGCAATAACCTTTTTTCATTTCTTATCTTTAAAAAAAAACCCCAACCAAACAACAGAATGGCTACATTTTTTGAGCATTAAAAAGAAATTCGAGAATTAAAAATCTTCTTAGTAGTGCAGCATTCATGGAATACAGCTCTGAAGCTATGGGATTCCAGCTGCTTCAGCCCCAAAATATTACACTGAAAGAATCTCCCAGCAGCCCTCTGTAAATTCCTTTGTACATTACTAAACAGCTGTCAAGCAGTTACACTGAAAAAGATGATGCAAAGCTACCGTCAGAGACTAATCTAAGTAATGAAAAAAAAAAAAACCTAAAAAGGACTCAGACACTGTATTTTTATCAAGTTACACAGCATTTCTTTCCACAGCGCTTTAGAATGGTACGATAAGCTCTCAACTAAGTGAACGTATTTTCCTGATCTGATTCTGTGCATCCAGCTCTAACAAGAACAACATGATTTCTATAGCTAAGAGATTCACTATTTAGAATACATCTTTGCTACCACATGCATAAGCCATCAAACTTCAGATAAGACAGATCAGACTACATGTACTGCTTAGAGATGCTTCACTATGCCATACGTTTTAAATTAAAGCAGCATTTTCCTACCTAGCCTAATAATCTAGATAACTAGATTATTGTTATTAAACAAAATTCAGACTCTGTTCTTCACTTGATGCTATGAGGTTCTTTTATACTATTTCCACTTTGAAAATGAAGAATACGACATAGCTTCACTTTCTATGTTGTACTCGTTCAGAAGCGGCCAACAAGAAAATACCCAACAACAAAAACCTGCTTAAGGTCTACATTTAAGGTAAGTAGCCTCTAAAGAAGAACACAGAATCCAGTACAACTGCCTTTGGCCCAGAGTACACCAACATTAAGAGATACAGCAAAGAGACCTTTTGCCCCAATACAGTTACAGCTATCACTGCAAAAATCAAAGCCTAACATTTTATTTCCTACTTGAAGACAGAGGATGCTGGATGAGAACAAAAAAACCATCCATCAACAAAATAACTACGTATATCCAGCTGATGTGACATGAACAAAGGGAAGTTTATGTTCAGGTACAATCATTGTCAAAAGCCAGTGCCACGGCATAGTATACACAGGGTGCAAACTTGCATTTAGAAAACCTAAACTTCACTCGTGCTTTTTACCTAAACCTGCCACGTGCCCTTGAGTAAGAAGATTGGGAAGTATTACTTGAGTTACATAGTGTAGGATGATTAAAAAAAAAAGCCTAAATATGTTACTGTGTTATGGAAATACCTTTTATATCCTTCTTTTTGATGCTAAGCCCAACCTAACAGTTGGACTTGATGATCTTAAAGGTCTTTTCCAACCTAAATGATTCTACGATTCTATTCCAAATGATTAGCAGGGCTGTTTCCCAATAAAGGAGAAACAGCCATCTGAATCAATAATTCCCCATTTTTGTCCCCCAAACCTCCTACATCAGAAGATGGTTATAAAACAAGTCATATTTTGCAGCAATTTAACATGCTTTTATTACTTCAAGAGCTCTTGATTTACTGTTACTGCAGACTTCAGATAAAGCACTGCTGAGCACAGTTCGACTGGACTGTGATAAAATATACTGAAATAAATCTTAGTCAACAAATCACCTCACCTTCAACTTTAATTTACAAATCAATCTGCACTAAAAACCTCTGTGAATTTAACCAGCAAATTGATGGAATTTCAACAACAGAAAAAAAAAAGCCATCCCCTGAGCTAGCAGCTTTCATTAATAAATGGAAATATGCTAAGATTTCTCATATTAAAAAAAAGGGAAAAAAACCTCATGTATGTACTGCTTACAGTTTACGACAGCACATTCTCTTGACACGCAAGAAAGGCATGCACAGTAAAATCGTTCTTCCCTTGTAATAGCTGCTGACATTAAAGACCTCAGCCTAAAATATATCTATAAGTTTGAATGCCTGGTTTGCGGCTATGCATCCTATAAATTATACTAAATAATACATGGCAAAGAAACATTCAAAGAGACAGGTTCATCATTAACTCTAGGTTTCAGTAGGATAAACCATATTATTTATTTTTTGTTTCTGTCATGCATTTAAAATAATGAGATTACAAACTGACAATCTATAATTTTTAAAAAGCAGAACTCCTGAGACGGAGAGAGAGGTGAATAATCAATAAAGAGCTACTTTGAATGGTGAATACGTAAGGAAACAGTTCACACTATGTTTGCCTTAACATCTCTGATGAAGCCTACCACAACTGCTTTGCTGTATTTTAGCTTTTGTGGAAGCCTAAGTTTAATAATAAACAGGCTGGTCCTAGACAAGCTTTGTGAATGAAGCCTTGTCCCTCTCAACAGCAATGCAAGCAGATGCAAGAATTAGTCAGTCACACATGGACAAATTATTAGAGTTCAATACTTTTGATGGCTAAAATTTAACTGTCCTACACCAGTATCACTTGGGTAATCTTGTACCAAGTAAGTTACATTACTGATGTTTCCAGTTACATAACTGATACTTGTACAAAAGGTAAACCTATATTTTTTATATATAAACTACGCTAACAGATTCAACCAGAACCGTAGTGTTCCCATGATCCAATCAGGATCTGGAATCAGAAGAAAGTCTCTAGTTAACTCATTTTGGGACAGTCTCTATAGGCCTTGGACATACCCAAAATATGGCTCAAAATTATTATAAATTTAACAGCTATTGCACTTTTCATGCACAAAGGTTCAAAAGTTTGAAAGATAACACACTTTCATATTAATTCAAAATTACAATTAAAGGTGTTAAAAGTCAGTCTAATGTTTTCTAGAGACAAGCAAGACGTCTCCCTCACCATTATTCATTATTTAGTGTGTCTTGAACCCTGAAGTATATACTTTATTTTAAATCCTAGTGTATCTCTACTCAGAGATCCAACCCATTAAAATGTAAGCTCATGTGAAATCAGAAGAAAAGGCTAGAAAGGACCTTGAGAAATTGCCTACCCTACTTTCCTGTTCCAAAGCAGGATCAACTGTATGTATGTTGCTCCTGGGAGATGTCTGCCAAATCTTTACTTACAGGCCTCCAACAGGCTACGTTCAAAAACATTCTCACAGTCTTCTTCAATATTTAATGATCTTTTTTCATTACGAAGTTCTAAGATCTAAACTGAACTTTCCTTGCTACAATTTAATCCATCACTTCTTGATCTCTGTGGCCATACTGAATTGCACAAACTGTTCCCCTTCTCTCTACAGCAGTCCTAAATACTTAAAAACTTATATCACTTATTAATTTACTTTTAAAAAATCTTCCCATTTTCTTAATGGGTGAAGTTTTCTGCACCACTGGTCTTTCTTATTATTCTGCTCTGGACTTTATCCATTTTGTCCACATCTTTCTTGAAAAGAGTATCGAATCAGATACATCTCAGATGAGTCTCAATGCATGCCATGTAGAGCAAAAGGATTACTTACTTTGTTTTCAGACTATCTTGCTCACACATTATAAAACCTCGTGTTGCCTCTGATTTCTTGCAGTGAAACTTAGTTGGCTCACGTTTGCCCCGCCATGTCCCTAACTAACATGTCCCTGCCATGTCCCAGCTATTTTCTGCAGACCTGCTATCTCATTACTTTTCATTTTGTATTTTAAATTTCACTAAGCACAGAATAGCGTACAATCATACTTGCTCAGTCACCTCCAAGTTAGACCATACCTACAATTTGTTAAGCTCAAATTGAATTCCAATTAGGTTCTTCATTATTTCTGTAGCTTCTCCCAGTTTCCTACCTACAAATTTATTAAGCACACTGTAGTCACTATCTAGGTTGTTAATACAAAGAGTAACTGGAACCAGAGGTAAGACACACCCCAACGAGACCCTGCTGAACCACGATCTGACAGCAAGATCTTTATAGCCATTCCCTAATATGGTTATCCATCTTCTTTCATCATTACAATTTCATCCAGACCGTACTTCCTTCGATTGTTCGTGAGAACAATCAAATGAGGTAATGTCAGCAGCCTTGCTAAGGTCAATGTGTAAAATTTCTACTAAGTTATCCACACTAGAGTGACCTGTCACCTCGCCAATGAAAGAAATACAGTTGGTTTGACTATGTGTACAGTGATAAATTCACATTGTCCTCTTGTGTTTGTAGCACCTGTTTAAGTAAGCACTCGGTTCTGTTAATCAAATATGGGGCAGGGGAAACACAAAGAAAAAAAAACGAAGAGAAGTTTCACTGCCACAAAACCTTCCCTAAATGTGATTTATAAAGTAACATCTTAATAAAAGAAAGCAAGGCAATGGGAATGCCCTGTCTATTCTGAATCTAAAATGTGAACTGTTACAACTTTTTAGCTGCATCTCCTCTGCACACTATCTTAAAAATCTATTGCAATTAAAACTGGATTTCTTTTTGTGTCAACACATGGCAGGCCAAATGAACAGGAACTGGGGGGGGCAGGTAATTCATATTTGTAAACAACGAAACAATGCAAGATAATTCCAGGCGTCTACATTTGATGCAAAAGGAAAAATCCACCTGGCTTTCTCTCTGTATATTTTAGAACATACCATGGGATATTTTTACATTGTATTAGAAAGTCTCATTGTTTCTTTACAAAATTAGTTGCTTTTCTCAGTTTAAAAAAAATAACGTGTCATGGTATCAGCAGTTTGTGTCTGCTCCTGAGCAAAGGAATTTTCTTTTTTTTTATTGCCAGCACTCACTGTAAATTTGTTTGAGGTTTCCTTCTCCTCTTCTTATCAGTGGGACACTATTCTGAGCCATTCCTCCAATATCACAAACGCAAATAAGCCAACATATACTGTCATCTTAACCTTTAAAGAACTGCTGACATCTATCAAGCAGTAGAAGCAATACTGCCCCACCCTAAGACACTTCCTGATGACCTGAAGACATTATCTGTTCTTCCCAATACCAGACTTCCAATTCAAAACAAGATTAGTTGTGAGCTTTTCCTCTCAGCTCCAAGCTCTGCACTCCAGCACAGAGCTCAGTGTCAAAAGGGTGATCTAATCCTATACCCTTCTAAACTTCAGATTGGAAACTTCTCCATGTTCTGCCAGTCACGTAAAATCTCTCCTACATTTTCCTGAAGAAGCACTCTAGTGCCTGAGCAAAACGGTACACTTTGTCAACTGGCTTTTACAACTGTCCCCTGCAATGTTTAGATTTTGTCAAGTCCTCTCCAGTCCAGTTTCGGAGCTTTTGGGATCTTTTTCTTCACCGCAATCATCTCATAAGCAGCATAAAAGGCTGGTGAAGTAAGATTTGACCTCTATTCAGCTTTGGCTGATCTGGTCAACTTGTCATTGTTTTATCACGGGAGATTTGATGCAGTCCTCCTCTTTCCCTCACAGCATGTGCCTTCTCTTGCTCTTCTGAAAAGAGTATGTACTTTAACTGCTGCAGAAGAGAAAATAAATAGGGAAAATAAAAAGTACTCAGTCTTTAAAATGGCTAACAAGTGATATGCTCAATACAGGTAAAAATCCAATACTCCCACTATTGCAGCTTTAAAGAACTAACTGGCAATTAATCACCTGCTAAATGATTTTAAATCTGGCTTCATACTAAGGTATGTAGCGCTCACAATAGGACTGGGACCACATTTTCAGTTTGGAACAGTAAAAATAAAGTCAGCTAAAGCCCCTGCAAATATTTATTCTGTTCCTTATCTATGACTTCAGTTTGGTTATGCATATCTAAGAATTGGTTTAAGATTCTCGTTTTTCAGATAGTATGTAATCATCACAGTTGTGAAAGTCAAAAGAATTTCTTAACGACATTTTAAGAAAAAATTTTGCACAAAACGTAAAACCTGTACCGTGAAGAACAGCAGAACATTGCTAGCAAAGCAATTAATGCTAAATAACAGACTCATCATGTCTGAGTAACATATACTCTAAATAATTCAAAACTTTAACTTTTATCCCTAGCAGTTCTATCAACAGTAGCACTGCTTTGACATCCATCAAAATCACACACTCTTGATTTGCTCCGGGTAAATCTATACTTCAGGTATTTTAAGATGAAATCTCTTACTGCAAATACTTTCTGGTTTCCAAGGGCTTTATAAACAAACAAAAGACAGGCCCACAGAAAACAAGATTATTTCTCTGCCACCACTCTTGAACAATACACTTATTTGACAGTACTGGCAGCATTACACAAAGCTTACCAACACAGTCTCCATCTGCTCTGAAAGGTAACCACAAAATCCAAGCTTCACCTGAGCCAGGATGGCATGAAAAAAACCCTGCTATCTTTGATTTATAGAGGTTTCGTTGTAGGCAAGTAATGACAAAAGAGTTACATGGAAAACAACAATACAGTTGCTAGCCTGGATAATTGAGGATAAGTTCTTAAAAAGTAGAAGGAACAAACCAGGAGAGAAACCGCAATGGTAAGATTTCCAAGTTCAGGACTAATACTGGTCCCAGCACAAAAGACGGCTGAAAGCAGCAAGCAAAGGGTCATTCTTCAAAATAACAGCAGCATCAAAAAATCTACCTCCATGCAGATCAAATGTGAGTTTTGTCTCATCATCCACTATTACCTTAGTAACTCCACTTTTCATATTTTCCATGTCACTCTCAGAGGCAAAACCCCATACATTCAAATACTCTATCTTAAAAGCAACAAGCTTTAAACTATTTCAGAAAACAACAACAGTACAGAAGGTCAGTAAACAGGAAACAATGAACAATTAACCGCTATAAGCACAATGACATCAAAACTGAAATTTATATAGGAAGATGAAATATAAATATCAAGTTTCTAATGGCTTTTAACAACTTCTGTAATTCCTTGGAAAGTAAAATTCTGCTTTGTTTCTAACAGTGGAGAAAATTCTTAATCCTTTAAAATCTCTACTCCCTAGACAGCATCTACAGCAATCTGTAAGGCAGCTACGAATACTTCACCTCTCACTTCCTCTTATTAAAAGAAGTCTTAACCATTTCCTTTAACCGCAATACCACATATTGTGTGGTTATCTCTAGTAACTTGAGTTTCGATATCTTCAGTGGAGGAAGCGATGAGAATCTTAAACAGCAGTTTTGGAATCGACTGTTTTCAGAGACGGAAAAAGTAAGGGGAGAAAAAAAAAGAAATAAAGAAAAATAAAGTGTTCCAAGCAGCCAGCTATGCTGCAGCTGGGCTGAAGAGAGATCCACAATAAAATACAGCAATCGATCCCGAGACTTCTGGGGCTCACCATCAGAGCTAACCAGTTACCACTGTCAAGCAGTACTGACTGCAGCTTAAGAAAACAACTATTTGAATCACAAATCACTATATGAATACACAGAGCTGCGTCTGGGACATCTCCAGATTTGCAAAACTACACGTCACACAATAATCAAGCCGCTTGGCCATGCCTCCTCTCTCACTGTATGTAAGACCTATGCAATTTTGGACTCGGTTCATGGCATTTGCAGGAAAAACTGCTGTCACCTCTAGCGCTGATGCTCCCCTACCGAGAACCTATCCATTTGCATCACTTCACTAACACGAGTAACAGCAGAAGCTACCACCATATGGGCAAACGTGCTCAGGACTCTGCCATCTAAACATGCCAGCAGAAATGTGTCTGCAGGCACTGGACCGCTTAACATGAGTAAGTGTCCCCAAATCAGAACACTGGTAATGAAAACAGCGTCTGCACTCAAAACGGTTAAGGCATAGCTGTATGTCAAGATGAGATTTAATTTTTCCTGTCTCGTTTCCTGCCTTCTCCCCGCAAAGCACAGCTATGCTCAGGCTAAGTTCCCCTAGCCTGTTTTTCACCTGGTATATGTCTCTCAAAGCATAACAAGCACATACACGAATGTCTTCCCCATTTTGATGCTTTTCCCCATAAATAGGGAATTTCTGTTTTGTGTTTTTATATTATATATAGTGTGATTATATTGTTATAATTATTAAGTTGAAGCAATTTTCCAATGTACAAAACTGCAAACTAAAAGGAACCTCACTTCTATTTCAGAAAGATAGGAATTTGCAATAATTTAGTTTGAATGCTTTATTTATGTCAGTGAAGATCTGCAGAAACACTCAAGTGCACATCAACTACTGACACTGCTTTGGATCAACACTGACTTCTGAATACTTCAATCATTTGTTGGTTCGCCCCCCCCCCCCCCCCGAAACAACATGTTAAATAAAATTGACATTGCACTTGGTATAACCAAGTAGCTCTTACTAATTCTGGAGTACAAGTCTCCCATACGAGCAAAACAATTTGACAAAACACATCCTTTAGCTCTGATCTGTTAGGCAGGATCACTCCTGACAGAAACCTGGGTTCAGAAGACAGAGGGACCAAGTAAGCACCTAAAACTCTCAAACTCCCTCTGCTATTGCTGCAGTACAGGCCAGCTGAATGCAGCGTGCGAATGGCACAGAAATTTTAACACCCTAAAGCTATGCTTGTTGCTTGAAGATAACTAACATTTTCTTTGAAATAAGAAAAAGCTCCCTGAAATAACTGCGTTCAAGGCAAAGCAATAAAATCCTAACCAATATTCATTACTGGAAGTGGATCAGCAGCCATACACATTCAGATGATGTATCACACGTCAGGAAAATTAAGCTGGTAAGGACACATGAAGCACCCGGAGGTGGGGATGGCCATGAACTACGTTCTTCCACATAGGAAAGCACAACGATTTCCTCCAGGAGAGGAATTAACTACGCAGGGAGGCGTAACCCTTCCTTTCCGTCAATACCGAGACCCGCAGCTTCCTGCGCGGCCGAACCACCTCATTCACCTATGCAAACCCCGATTTATTTCACGTCGGGAAGGCGGGGAGCAGTGCTAGCACCCACGGCAGCTTCAAACATCTGCTCCATCTCACGCCGGGAGCTGCTAAGCAACGCGCGCCTCGAACTTATTGAAATTAAACTTACTAATTTTACCCCAAACCCTTCCCTCCGGTAGCGACAGGTTTCGCAACTCGGCGTGGGAAAGCACGGGCTGAGCAGCCCACTCCCGGCTCCCGTGACTCACGCACGGCGGGGCGGGAGCGGCTCCGGGCGGCACCGGCTGCCGCGGGCGCGGGGGCCGCGCCGGGCCTAGGCCCCACGGCGGGGGGCGCCGGGCCTGCGGCCGCTGCGCAGCACCGGGCCTCCCTCTCTCCCTCCCTCCGGCCAGGTAGCGAGGCGGCGGCCGCCCGGGAAGCCCCGGCCTCCCCGCCCCCAGCCGCCGCCCCCGGGCCCGCAGGCGGCGCGGCGGCGGGCCGGGCCGGAGCGCCTGACCGCGGCGGCGGCGCGGCTCCCGCCGCCTCCCCGCCCTGCCTCTCGGGCCCCGCAGCTAGGCCGCAGCGCGGCCGGCTGAGCCGCAAGCCGCGCGGCGGCGGAGCGCCGGGACGGCCCGGGCCCGGTCGGTCGGAGGCGGCGGCGGTGGGGATCGCGCCGGGGCGGTTCCTCCCCCCGCCTCCCCGCCGGGGCCCCCGCACCTTCTTGATGTTGTAGAGCCGGGTGAGCATGCCGACGCCCCGGTCGTTCAGGATGGTGAGCTTCTCCGCCAGCTTCTGCTGGCTCGGCTGCAGCACCGACCGCGACATCCTGCCCCGCTGCGCTCCGAGCCCCCGGCCCGAGCCCCGCCGTGGCGCGGCCGCCGGCCCGCCGCTGCCTCTCCCCCCGCCGCCGCCGCCGCCGGCCTCGCTCGCTGCTGCCTCCGCGGGGCGTGGCCACGGCGGCGTGGCGCGGCGCGCGTCACGTGGCGCGGCTCTCGGCCGCCCCCTGCGGGCGGGCCCGGGGCGGCGGCGGCGGCGGGGAGCGGAGGGGCCGCCCCGCTGCCCCCCGAAAGCCGCGGGCCGTGAGCGTCAGGTGCGCTTACCCGTGGCGGTGGGCCTTTCTGGCGCGTTTCTTCTGCCATTGTTCTTAATAGCAGACCCGTTAGGCCCTGTTTTAGGTAGAATCCCAAGGTGTGCTTCAAAACCATGCAGAACGTTCGTTTTTCTTCAAGGTTTAAAACAAAACCCGATTTTTTCACTTAATCGACTGAAAGGAAGAACTGAAGCTCAGGAAGGCATTGCACAGCGCGTATTGACACAATTATCATCGCCGGTGACCCTGATTTTGCAAGGGCGCTTCTGTCGGCACCGCAGAACCCCACCGGCGATGGGACCCGGGAAGCAGGAGGAAGCGGGGGACACCCACGGAGTGGGGGCTGCGAGGCAACCGGTGACCCTCCGCCACTGAGGAGGCTCTCGCCATTCCCCCGAGCCGTTGCTCCAGGCTGATGTACAGCACATTCAGAGAAATACCATTTCGCCAATTAGATGAGTCACATCACTGCTATTTTTTTCTCTTGAAGCCATGGGTATTAAAAGCATATATTTTTAAGAATAGTGAGGTTTCCATGCCGTGAATGTCAACGAGAGGCTTCCACCAGAGCTATCCCTTACTGCAACCTGTTACCAAGACGGTTGCACTGCTGAGCGGCCAGTGCAACCAGCTGGGACACAGGGCTCTTGGGTCTTCTTAATGGAAGATAGGCTTAGGAATTAACCTTCGAATCTCATTTTTTTATAATGGCACCACCATCTGTGCCTTTTTTGCATATTAATACTTATATTTAATTTTCAGTTTGCATTTTTGCATCAGAAATCAGAATCAGACGATCTCAGTCTTTTAGCGGTTTTAAGCTAATAGATTTTAGAAAGCATAGAAATAAATGTGAGAAGCCTAAATGTAATTAAATTGTTACTGACCTCCTTCTTCACTTTAGCAGTTACAAGATAATTTATGATTCAGAATGAAACCGAGAAGCAAGAACTTAGAGTTCCAATCTTAAGTCTGCTATTGACTCATTCTTTGGCCTTTATCAGATGATTTTCTGCCTCAGCTTTGTGTCCAAGAGTCAGGAATACCTAGCAACAATGTTGTAATGATTAATTAGCTTAGACCTGACCTTTCACTACTGGAGTCTATGGAAAACATCAGAAACGTTCAAATCAGTATTTAAACTTACAAAGCATAAAATGCTATGTAATTTCAAAGTATTTAATGAATAATAGCTATAGTAATATTTTTACAGAAAGCATCTTCCTTCTATTATTAATTAATTTTTTAAAAAATCAAATAAAATATTTCTAGTTGCAATAAAGATGTTTCCCATGTAGTTGCACTGCAAAATAAGAACAAATACTATTGCTGAGGGCAATTTTTTTTGTTTCTCACCTACAGCTAAAACACCACCAGCCAATTTTTAATTCCATATTCAATTATTTTTCAGCCATATTGAGTCTTCTGGAAGTTTCAAACATTAACAATCACAGAATTTGTAATTTATATATAGCCAAGCAAGTGGAATGATATAAACATCGTGACAGTTCATTGGGAGTTTTTGTGCATCATATTGAATCATCCATGATCTAATATCCCAATCCTTCTTCCTCTGGAATTAGTATAAAAACTAACTACTAGTAGAAAAACTTACAATGGAGTCAAAGCCACTTGGTTTTGATAAAGTTTGTGCTTATAGAGCTTGCTGGAGAACTTCCAAGCTCTCTGTAACTACTAATGTAGTTTTCAACATGAAAGGAATCACAGTCGCTCTCCACACTGCACAGATAACAGGTTGAGGCACAGAAGGGAAAAATGACTGACACTTTCTCCTTTGTAGTAATGGCAGAGCATCCTGTTTTTAAACTCCCACACTATTCACGAGGCTGTTTACAAGATCCTGTTATAAGGAGCACCTCTGGTTTCTATATTTTTTTTTTAATGCAAATGGTGCTGAGTTTGCTGCATTTCTTGAAAACATACTGCATACCGGAATAGGCAAAGGATCAATATCAGTAAACAAGAATTTCTGATACAAGGAATATTTACCACCATGCAGCCATACAGACCTAATGCTAGTTTATCTGAATTATCACTGTAACCTGGTTAGTCACAGACTTTTAACAATATTCTTCTAACATGCAAGCAGGTACGTGAAAATGAAAAATAATCTACTCTTTAAGTAGAGCCTGACAAAGTAGACCAGATGTTTTCAAGTACAGAGTGTCCCTTACCACCCTCCACAAAAGGAGGGTTTTTCAGCAAAGGTATCAGCGAGGTGCCAAGACCTGATTAGGAAAAGAAGGTGTACCATATCTCAACTCAGAGAAAGACATGAAAGGCGAGTTCAAAACTCAGTGACAGAAGATGTTACTGCCCACACAGACACAAGATGCCGCTGATCACATAATTGGCAGGATCTTACTAATCTGAGTGTCAGGACTGGTGTCAAGTTTAGAACTACAAAGCATGCATTTTTTTTCCTCTTGCTTTTAAACACTTACTGTTTATTAGAAGGAGAAAATGTGCACATCTAGGGAAGATACGGTATAGCCAAAAAGTTAGGTTTCATAGAAACCACATCAAAAAAACTTGGAAACCTTTGCTATATGTGAATGGAGAAATCACAATAACAGAAAGCAGATGTCACCGAGATCAAATGGGTTAATGTGAATGCATGTACTTAAGCAGTCAACAGTTTTGTCATCACTTTTAATGGTGTCAGGGTAAAGCCCATGTTGTCATACTACTTTTGCTGCAACTTTGTGTAGAAACTGCAGGAATATGTACAGATTTTTGGCAGGAAGATTTATTGCATGTTAGACTATAAAAATATCTGCATTGTACAATCTGGGTTCACCAGTCTAGCTGCAAGCATAACAATAAAGTGGAAATACAAGCTTTGTCAGTAAGAGCATGGCTCTTACAGGTGTGGCAAAATTAAATGAAGGGAAGAATAAGGCTAACAATTATTTTTAAAACACACAACTACTATTTGCTTGATGATTATTAATGATTAACATTTAAACAGCTTTCTATATTTATTCCAAAAGTAGGATTTTAGGGCAAGTTTCAAACAGCACTTCAGATTTGGCTTGAGCTCAGCTCTGGTCCTTTTAAAGTCAACTTTCTGTTCAGTTCAGGATTTAATTGTGCTATTCACTATGGGGCTTTCAGACGGTAATGAAAATATTGTTTGAGAAGCTTCAAAAGAATAATCACCAAGTAGCTCCATATATATTAACTCCACCTGGTGTTCAGTGAAGCATGTAAACTGTACGTATACTTTTCTAGCATTGTTACTTTAAAACATGTAATGGACAATTTACTACTGCAGAGTAGACTGTATTACCACCTAAGTCTTTGCTACACTTCTAACTTACATTTCTGTAGAAGTATTTCTATATATATTTCCTTTCCTGTCTGCATTTTTTTCCTTGGTTTAACTTCTTTTGACTTGGGGACTGTTCAAAACTCCATGACCAGGAGTTTCAGTGAAATGGCAGCCATCAGGAGCTGCACTCTCCATGAGCGATCTAGCACGGTCCACTGCATGACTTCTACCCATTTGGCCAACAGAAACCAAGAAGCAATTTTTACAGACTCATTTTGTTCAATATTTCCTTTTCAGGTAGAAACAATTCAAAACACAAAGCTAAACTGTTATTTGAACAGACCAGAATTTTTAAATGGTCATGATAATCCAAATTATTTGGGTCGTGCCATAGTATTTATTTGTTAATAATACATAAATATTTATCGCATTGTTAAACTTGCATGTAAAGGCATACAAGCTGAAAACTTTACCATACAAAGGCTATACCATTGTTCAGATCACCTGTAAAAATAATAAATAGCATTGAACAAATAGTTGCCTTTATCAGACAGACTTTTAATCCTATCTGAAGGAGCAACACATTCAGAAGACCTATCATCCTCACTAAACCAAGCTGACGATTCATTGTATTTTAATCTACAATTTTCTTGATGAATCCAAACCTTTTTCATTATTTAATCTGTCATGAAGCCGACATGTCTGCAATTTCCCACGTTCCCTTTTTCTCCTCTCTTTAAAGGTGTTTGGGCATTATTTTAATCTATTCTGTCATTAACATGCAAGCTTATATGTGTACCAGCTCCCTGTTCAATTTTGTGCATGTCTCTAAGTCCTTCTAGCCAAGGTTGTATATGACATACAGCAGTTGTTCAGACATACTAGGCCTTTAAACTTAAAAGAAAAGACCATGAACATTGGATAGGGAGGACATAAAAGAGGTGTGCAAAGCCAGTTTGGAACAGATGATGAATATTATAGCAGCTATTCTCTCATGCACTGCAGAAACCTGCTGGTTTGAGAATGCATGAGCACTTCTGCTCATACTGGAGGGACAAGTATGATGAGCCTGCTCCAGAACTTCTCATCTGACACTATGCGAATGAGCCTTAATCAGTAGGGAAGCAGGTTGTTATCAACATCTGAGAGCTAGCTTTCTCAGTGTGTCCCAGGTCCATGACTAACCAGTAATGCTTAACTGGCAAATCAAATGTCACCCTGGTGGCTATGGAAGTTTGTGACAGCAGGAGGAAAATTGGTTATGTGTGAGCTATCAGCATGGCTAAAGAGAATGAGTTTAGAAAGTAGTGGTGGGCTAAGATTTGGCTTGTTTCAGCCTGAAGCACTGATTACTTTTAGAACAGAGGTGGAATCAGATGGTAGGTTAGATCCAATTGTATAGTTTCAGAGTTAGGATTACAGTTAACTCTTGCAGAAACCATTGAGCAAGTGGATTAAAGAGTTTTCTCGCTGGCTATCAAACAAAGCTTAGGAGGGCTGTCAGAATGAGTCACCCAACTAGATTAAGGTCTTGAACTGATGTGGGTGTAGACCTTAAGTTAGGTTTCTAGGCAGGGGTTACATCACCAGCTTTAAAAACATCCTGATAAATACTGAAATCAGAAAGGGCACTGGATTAGGAGTCCACCTAGATTAGAAAGGACATTTTACTTGCAGTTTCCTTGAAACAGGCTGAAGAGTCAAGAAGAACCAACAGTGATCTCTGAGATGTCTGTGAGGCCACTAAATAGAGACAGAATGCCTAATAGGCTTGCAAATCTATATCATAAAGATGAGTTAGCCTATGCTAATAAATCCAGACCAGAAAAAATCATGGGTGATCAGTTTGCAATGATCTCTGTCCTCTTTGAAACTGGGATGTGGTCAGAAAGCTGTGCATTGATGCTGGAATACAGATGCCAGCTAGCCAAACAGGACCCATCAAGCTGGTCCTGCACACAGAAAAATTGGGGGGCTTCTGTTGGCCCCACATTATTCAGTATCTTTGTCCACCTACAGAGCCTTCTTCGGCAGGCACATACAAGTTCATGTGCTCTGACCTGCTTTCTTTAGCCTCTGTTACACTTCTTCTGTCCTAGATAAATGGGGTAACTCCAGGGAGTAATGTGTGGCTACAGTTATAAATGTACAAAAATAACCTATCAGAGGTTTCTTTGTCTCCTCCCTTCCTCTCCCTTTCTCTCATGAGAATCCAGGGGAGTAGCACGTACGTCTTTAAATACAATAGCTTTTACGGTCCATCCAGAAAAGACTAAGAAATAAGCCCTTTGCCTTAAATTTACCCTACATTTAGGGGAGGAAAATTTTAGCCAAGGAACACCCAAAGAATGAAGGGATTTCCCCCACTGTTTCTAGGAATCACATTTACCAGTGGGGATCTTGAATACTGATTATAGTAAAAATCAAGCTAAAATGTTCCCTTTAAAAGTTTGAGGTTTACATGTGACAGAACAGTCCAACTGTAGATTTTTATAGAGAAAATATGGGTGGAGAAAAGCAAGCTAGTGGAGAAGGCACAAGCGTCACCCAAATTGTCACACCGATGAGCTATCATCAAACTGGGGAAAAAAAAAATCTGAAAAACTACTACAGTTATCTTCGACATTTCCATCTGTAATGTTTTCTCCATTTGACAGAGAAATATGAATCATTTAAGGGTATAAAAAAACCACAACAGTTGTTTCACACAGCACAGAAATATACAACTTTAAACAGAAATGGAAACAATACTGTGATAGATATGACAAAAGTCTATCTCTGGTATGCAGTGTGAATCCCTATGTGTGGAGAAGGGTAGCAGGACAGGATGAGGCTGTGAACACTGAGGAGTGCTCATACTTCAAATAATTGTAGCTCAGAACTAAAGTTCAGTGGTTAGTAAGATTGCTACAATAAAAATTAATGTGGTCATCTCTTCAAATTTACATCACTTGAACAAACAGATGGGATTACTCTGATCTTAACATTTGCCGTTCAAATAGCCTAGTTTGTTGAGCTCTTTGAAATAAGATGCAGAAAATTTTGCTTGTGGGGAAACTAGGTGTGGTAATTTTACTACAGGGAGCATAAATACTTCAAAAATACGTATTTCCTAATGATTTGTTCTCTAGGGAAAGACTGCATGATTGCCTTCACTGAAGCAGAGGACTAGATATCAAAGAATTTGCTTGTATAGATTAGTTGAACAACTGATGTTTTGTGTATTTTTAAATATTTTTCCATTTAAGTAATACCTTTAAGAGTTATAAAGCAGAATGTGAAATAATACAAACAAAATTTTAAGGATGTCTAAAAGGTGATAAAATAATTAATTATAAGATCTATACCAATTATTCCTAGTGGATCTCCTTAGATAGATTAGTTCTACTGCATTTAGGGCTTTTCACATACCTTTCTTCTTTGGTGATAAAATTTTCATTTTTTTTGTTGTTGTAGTGTTTGGGGTTTTTTTTGGTTTTTTTTTTTTTTTTTAAGGATGTTCCCCTAAATACCTTTTAACATGTTTGAAAAAAGTTTGGCTTATAGGTATAACTCATTATATATATCTTCCAGGGTTGGGTTTTGGTTTTGTTTTCCCTGCAATATTTTGTGACGTTGATAACGAAACTGTTAATGATCTAGCATGTGCTACTCACAAAAAATAATCATCTCTAATCCAGGAAAATGTCTTCCCTTCATAGATAGCGCTCATGTCAGAAATAGTCTCTTGTTCAACTTGCTGAATTATGTTCCAGTAACAAGGGATGCCATTAGTGAAGTAGTATCAGAGCTTTCATCTGCTTGAATTAATGAAGCTCATTGTTTAGGGTTGGACAGAAAACAGCTATTCCATCTTATGAAAAATCGTGAAGTTTTAAAATTAAGGTGAAGCCAAGAACTCTCAGTGCTGCTCACAAAAAGTCATTGACTGGTACTCTAAATGCTAAACATCCTTTTTGGTAGGACATTTGTCCTCACAATCAAACTTGAATGGAAATCTTTCACATTCAAGGACAGTGTTATTCAGTAGCTTTTGATGATTTTGAAAGTGTGGTTAAAACATGTGGGGGGGAAAGGAAGAAAGGGAAATGCTGGTCATGACTTGTTTTGACAAGATAGTCCCAAAGGTAAGAAATCTTCCTAATTAAGATGTTAATCAAAGTAGTAAATGAATTACATCAAATGTATTCATATTGACATCCCTTTGTAATTTTCTTCCATTAGTCTAAGTCTAAATGAATTACATGTTTTTTCTAAAGTAAATCAGAAAACATTGCTACATCATTTTGAACTTCATTTATGGTCTATATGTCTACATGCAAAAATGACCATATTAAAAAAATCAAATAATTAATCAGTTATTTTAATAAGCAAACAGAATGGAAGCTTTTGGCTACTTTAAAAATAATTATTAAATAGGGTAAAGTGAGGAGTTACTTTTGAGTTGAAGCAAAATGATTCAGTACTTTCTCTTTACTGAAATACTCAAAGAGAAGACACAGTTAAAAACCCTGACCTTTCAGTCTGTCTGCTTATTGAAGAATAAGAGAAAAATACTAAACACTAAGAGACAGTTTAGGTCAATCTGGGTCATTCTTTGACTCTGTAGTATACCAAAAATGATTAGTTTTTTCTGACTGTCTGTGTGCGTACACGTATATTCCAGGATGTCACCTCTTTTTATAGAAATGTCTTTCCTTTAAGTTATCAGTTTTCTTTTTTTTGAAGCCCTGGTTTTCAAATACTTTCAGCTATCCCCCAAATACTGATAGATGCATCTATCTCAGTCCTCACAGAAAAAATAAATCCCAGCAGTATCGCTTCCTTTGCTGACACATGCAATATCACATTACAAACTTAGTTATAATGGTAGTTTTTATCCCATCAACACTATTGACTAGTAAGGCTTTACTCTATCCCCTGCAATTTGTATTCTCTTACAGTTTGCAGATATAGCCTCTGGGGTCAGGGATTTTATGTAATTAAAATATGAAGTGATTTTATGGAATTTTTAAACTTCATAATGCTAAGCTTACTCATTTTTATTATTCACTTGACCAGGAAGAAAATAAAAACATAAGAACTTGGTCAGAGCAAAAGCCCATCCAGCTCAGTACCCTGTCTCTATCCCATGGCCAAAGAACGGAGCACTAAGGAAGAGTGTGAGAATGGACTAAGTATGTGCCACTGCCTCTGCAGAATGTGCTCCCAGACTCCAACAGTTTGTGGCTCAGGGACTTCGTGAGCCAGAGACGCTGTCTTGCATTCAATACCTGTTGATCTACTTCTCTTCTATGAATGTGTCCATCGCCTTCTGAACCCATGCAAACTTTTAGGATTCTGTAGCAAAGGCTCACTTAGCTTACTTGTGTCTTGTATATAGGAATTTGAAGAAATAACACAAGCCAGCTCCTGCCTGAATATATTTGTATTTGGAGAAGGAAAGGAAAATTAGATCTCTCCTTGTCAGTGGGACGGAAGTTGTTAATTAGGAAGCTCTGAGCTGGCTGGATCAAGCTATAGACGTAGAATGAGATAGGGCACAGATAGCTTCATTTTCCTTCCCTGCCTGCAGGGAACTTCTTCCCACACACAAGCATGCAAGCACAATGCAATATTAGCAATATGCTAAGGCAAGAAAAGGGCACGCAGAGGAACTGTATTCTCCAATTTTTTTTTTTGCAGGAAGTGAGATGCTATGCTTATGCATGTTTCACTTCACCTTAACCCCTACTTTCAGAAGGCATCTCTTCATGGTAAACAGTAAGAATAGGGCCTACTTCCATGTCTGACTAAGCTAATCTACAAAATAATTCTCCTACTGCATTGGGTTTATGATCCTGACTAGAAGCTATAATGGTTTCCTTCTTGATCTCTGTGAAGCTAGAAAAACTTGCTATGCACCCTGGTACAAATTGTAACATTAATATTTTATTACGCCTGTGGAAGCTACACATAAGCAAAAGCTACATATAAGATGCTACAAGGGCTCTGAAATAAACTTTGATTTTACCTTCTTTAATTTTAACTTTCCAGGCTGTAGGCTTGGTCTTTGCTGCAAGAGAAACTTTTGGGGACTTCTGTTCTAAAGTAGCTCTCATGTCTTTGAATGACCACTGAAATAAACCTGTAGAGAAACAGGAAGGTTGGGAGACAGATTAATTGCATTTATGCAGAAGTAGGCTGCTAGAAGCTGAAGTGCAGAATGGAAATTGCTCTTTTGAGTGTCCTGATAAAAAAAAAACAAATCGTGAGTAGTCATAATGGTCAGCCATTCAAAAATCATAGTCTTACCTTTTATTTCACCCCTGACCCTTAAAATGGAGAAAGAAAACCGTACTTTGGGTTTCAAAGGACTTGAAAACATTACAGAAGCTCACCTATGTTAGCACCATTTCTCTTGAAAAGCTCAGGTCTCCTCTTCTCTTTTTGAAGGTCTTGACCCCTACAGGTTCTTTTCAGGCCTTACTGCAAAGTCAACTTCTCTTAAGTAGTTTTTTCTGAAGTGAAGATATTCTTAAAAATGAAATAACACACAAATGGTGGAGAACAACTGCCTTGGTGACTGATGGTCTGTGCTAACTGTATAGTTAATTATCACTCCTTTGCAGAGCAGCTAGCCTGAATGGAAGGTGGTTTGTATGTGTACATTTTTGTTAAAATGGATCACGTTTTTGTAGTCTCTTAAAAGCTATTCCTTTCTCTGATTAACTTTACCTGTGTCTCTACTACTGAGCTGACATACCCAGTTTTACACCAAGGTTCAAGAACACATGAACATTTTATACATACATATGTATATCTCTCTCTCTTTATATAGATCTGTCTTAGCTCACACATGACTGCACTGAAGCAAGTCGAAGTGCTCCTGGAGAAGAGAAACCTGAGCACAAATGGGAGTGGAATTCAGATCCTACTTATGTAACACAGATATGAGTTATGTCAGATCTTCCTCACACCAACAGGTCTCCAGGGATACTCCCTATGGCTATTAAACATTTCAGCTTTGCATTCTACCCTGTTCTTCAGTGCTCATTATTCAGCATAATCCGTGACACACTATAAAAATATACATCTTTAGATCAGTGAATCAGCCAGCTCATTTGCATGGATTGCTCACAAAGTGTGGTGAGAGCAGAGAGGAATGCCGTGATAAGTGTTTGTAGAGCCATGCCTTTGGTTATGAGCCTGGCTTTGCTTCTGGGGAAATTTCCCTGCAGCAATATGAGGACATACGCCAGTGGAAACACCACTGGTTCAGGCTAGCTTTATAAGAACCAGCAAACAATGCTGCTTGAAATAAATAAATAGAATAAAGAGAAGCTGGCTACCCTTCAGGCCAGGAATAGAAGGTAGTGTTTGGAGGAGGTTCACAGACTTACTAATATTATTAGGAGAGACCACTTGGCCTCTGATTGTTCACAGTCTTTTGCAGCATGGACTGGGCTTTTCATATGCACGTTGTCAGAGTCAGATCACCAACTCAGTCTCCCAGGCTACAGACTCAAAGACTTGAGGAACTGGGGGATTGGATCTCAGGGAATGGATTTCAGGGATGGATCCTCTGCTCTCACACAGAGAAACACTACATAGGTAAAGCTGGTCAAGAATGATGTAGCATACATTAGAAGCATAGCTGTAATGGATGTTTTGATTTGTACGTTAAAGGGGTGTAGAAAGAGAGGATATGTCAATGTGTGCTTAGGATATATACTAGCCCCTGCAATGGGAAGCCCTCTGCAGCAGTAAATGAGCACTACAATTATGTAGAACCCAAGCACAAAAAAGTTTCAAGAAGACTCCCACCACCTCTGGCCTCACCCCATTCCCACCCACAAGTAACTGCCCATTGTTTAGCCAACAGGGTCTAGTGCTGCTAATGTGCTACAAACTGGCAGAGGCAGAAATCCAGAAACAAAGTAATGCCATACACTGGAGCTTGGCTCACTACCAACCAGGTCACAGTATGTGTCACTGCACCAATACGTGCAGCAATGCCCTGTCAAATTTTTGTTTTGATAACTTTCTGTACACAGCCTTCAGCATGCTCCTGCTTCCCAGAACTTTCCCTATTTGGACCAAGTACTATGGCAACACTTTTAAAATGGCATATACATACAATCTGCCCCTGCCTTCACCCCTTCTTCCTGCCATCCTAGAAGAAAAAAAACCTACAATAATTGACAGACTTTTAGTTTCTTAGGCCTATATGGCTCACCTCAGCAATGTAGTGATCTCAGTACACAAAACTGACAATCCTTGCAGACTTTTCACTCTTCACTATATTCAGTTCCAGAAGAGGCCTTGCTACAAATTCATTCTTCCCCCAAAAATGATATTTCAAGATTTTGTCTACACTTCAGTAGCTTTTTAAGGTCATATGTTTCACTTCCCAGTCAGGATCTGACTTTACATAGATTTTCCAGGCATGTTACTGGATACCAGGACAAAAGAGGTAGTATCTGCATCCTCATTCAGGATATGGGACAAAGGTACACAACCAGGCTGGAGAAGAGGACAAGTCATTCTCCATCAACCCCACTCTCACTTTGCTGGGACTCTAGTTTTCTTCCAGAATATTCCTTCCATGCCTACCAGATGTGGACAAGTCTAAAGGATGGAAAACAAATGGGTGAGAACAAACACGTGGTTGTGTCTCAGCCAAAACCTCTCTACATGAGGGAAATGGCACGGAGCACAGACACGTGCCAAAGCAAACACCTCTGAAGGGAAACGTGATTTTTTTTTCCCCCCTCTAGCATGTCATGCTCCAGCCATCCTCCCATGTACCATCTTGCCCTGTTGCTTAGGGTGTGAATGATCCTGAGCTTGTGCCTCCAAATTGCTCGCTTTTTCAGAAATCGGAAAGACAGCAGGAGCAGGCATCATGTCTTGGCAACTTTGCAAAGCTGAAACTGAGACTCTGTGTCAGGTAAGGGCCTCCACACTGTGTGGGGCACACCATTCTAGAGTGCATGAGGCAGACAAGTCACCGCTAGAAGTGCTTATATGTGCATTGGCACAAACGGTGGTGAAATAGTTACTATGCCAGGAGGCAACTCCCGCTGAAGTCAGTATGGACAGGGGTTGCCTGTCCCAAGGCTGCCTGTCCCAAGCGGTCCAAGTACCACCGAGTGTTTTGATGAGAGTCTAACACATACAGTGCAATTTAAGCTTTAAGCTATTCTCTGCACTTGTTTCAAGTATGAGATCATCTTTCTTGAATACGGTCATCCCCAAATAGCACAATGCACTTCCGAAAAGGCTTATTAGAACTTTATACAATAGCATTATTATTTCCCTCTCTCTATTTTAAATATCTCCTGATGCATTCTATGGTCACGCTTGCCTTTCTCATCACCACACTACATTCATGATTCACAGTCATCCTGTGACCAACTGGTGCACACAGTTATTTTCAACTTCTCAGTTATTTTCAACTAATGAACGTACAGTCTGAAGCAGAGGCTTGTATTATTAGTTAGATATTAGCTGACAATATTCTGATTTTTGCCCCATTTCTCTTACTCAAATTCATCTGGTTATTGCAGTTTGAAATGTGATGTAATTAGTGTACTAATTAGGGTTTGATTCTCCACTTCAGTTAAATTACTGGCATAAGCAATTGATTCTCAATTTTTGGTGCATTTTACAATCAAGTTCAACCCTCTAGCATATGCATTCTTCAGGGTGCAAGGCTGGTTTCTCAACGTCAGCTATCCAGAATGTCTGCTTATCATTTCTTTGATAGAAGCTAGCTCTTTTGCATTGATAAGTACAGACAGTACATAGACCAAAATGAATAGTGGAAGGAAACAAATACAACAGAGAGATGACGTATCATCATATGAGCTTTCTGAATGTGTACAAGCTGCTTTCTGTAATAATTAGTGTCTATGTTACACATTTCTTAGTTTATACCCACTAGAACAGGTTCTGCTGAATTTCTTGACAGGTGAAACAGAAGAACTATAAACTTAAAAATTACTTAAAACTCTACTGCATTTGCATTGGTAGGTAGCTTATTAAAAAGCTAAAGATCCAGCAATACCATAAATGCATTCAATCAATGAAGTAGAGACAGCATCCAGCTCCTGCCATATCTTTAGAGAAGTCTTCTACCCTCAGCAAAGAATGCAAGAGGCAGTGATCATCTGTGAACTGAGATCCTGATTTTAAACTCTAATCTCACGATTATCTTCTCTTCTATCTTGTAATGGAAAGTATGAACAACTTGACGGCAGCATGTAAATGCCTGCATCACAAAAAATAGTGTCTATGAATATTTGGGCTAGATCTAATGCTTATGATATGGACACACTAATTAAATAATAATATACTAATTCTGCATATAAACATCTGCAGAATATTTGGATTTCAGAGAGAGAATAATAGTATAGATTTTATGTACAGTAGCGACCCCTGGTGTTGAACGTAGTTATAACAATGACAAAACATTCCTAGCAGAAAATGAATCGATTACTTTGGAATCAGCTGCCTTTCTCTGTCCACACATATTGCAGACTCTTCCTCAGAGGTTAAGGAACAATATGTAGTTCTATTATTAAGTTTAATTGCAGATCTGCCACAGCTTAGTCTTGCAAATGCTTACATAGCATGTCCCATACTTACACGGGGCAGAAGTTGGTTACAAAGCACATCCTACAGCCTTTCTACTCAAATGGCAGGCTTCTGGATCTGGACTGCAAGCAAATTTTGCTAAGGCCTTGCCAATTGCCTGACACATGAGCCTCTCCACATTCTTGCAGGATACCCTACTGTTCTTGGTCTTTCACAGGGGCAGCTGTAGCAAGCCAATGCAGCTTGAAAAACAGCCATGAAATATTATGCAATTGCTGGCTTAACCCACAGACCTAAAGCTCTCCATTGCTTTCTTCTGATCAATTGCATCAAAAGTATTGAGTAGACCTTAACAAAAATGAATGAATCAATTTCTACACCATTATTGTTTTAATTTAACTGCTATAAGCCACAGTCCACTTTCAGAGAGGCTACTGAATATACACCTACCATGCAGAATGTTATAAAACCTCCTACTTGTATTTAAAATTTTATTTTTGTGGCAGAAAGTGATTGCTGAGAGTTATGTTTTGTCCTGGAGCCTTCTGTTTGGCACCTTTCTTACCTTGATCTCTGATCCACCCCAGATCTCTGTTCTGTTCCTCTCCTTGTCCTAAGCATCTTCCTTGATTTTACCTCTTGGTTTAGACTCTTGCTTTTCCAGACGGTGTGTGGGGTATTCCGCCTTTCCCAGATGAACTTGATTTTATGTCTAATTCCTGAGAAGGTTGCCTCTGGCATTCCTAGAAATAACTTATGCTCTTGCAGTTCCTAACACTGTTCTCTGCTTCTTGAATTGACAAGGCATTTGCAGACCACTTTACATGGAACAAAAGTTGCCATTCTGTACCGCATTTTTAGGAACTATCAGAAGGATCTTTTCAGAGTCATCAGATCCTGCCAGCATAGGTTTGAGGAATATTATAACATCAGAGGGGAAGTACTGTAGTGATACATCCTTATTCTACAAGCCAGCATGGAGGACTGTTAAAAAACTGAAATGCATTTCTGGCACAATTTAAGTTAACAGTATTTCCATTTAACTTCACAGACAAAAATTTCCCACACTTACATACTGGCTGTGTAACACTACAGATAGTACTCTATAGACAATACATGAAAACATGGGCATTAAGTGGCTTGGGAATAAGGGAAAAGCAGCCTCACCTTGCCTCCCTTTTCTTCCTATTTTGCCTCTTTTGTAAACATAAGCAGCTGATTTTGTTTAGCCTTTGGTCACAAGACCAATGACTTGGGGTGGGGGGGAGTATTTAATTCTAATATTTTCCATTTAACTGCTTACAATATTTTCCCATGCCTCCCATGAAGCAAGCCCCAATTACAGTCAGACAGGCATTGCTGCATGATTTGTTTTTCAAAACAGCAGCACTTATTTCAAAAACAGGCATTTTCAATTGGAAGGCTGCTTTAATGACACTTGCTGCATTCTTCACTAGCAGACCAAAACCCCACAAATCACAGGAATAAAAATAATTAACCCCCCCAAAGTTTTAGGTGAACCCAAAGCTTTCTCCCAGGCTTGGAAGTACCGAAGAAAAAGCACTGGCAAATCTCCTGTGGCTGGCCCCACCGGAGGCCAGACCAGGCTCGGCTCTCTAGGGCGACCCCAAGGCCTCGCGGGGAGTTATTTCCCACTCCTGTCGTTTCGAGGGCTCGACGCAGCGGGTAGGGGGAGGCCGCGGGGTCCAGCCCCGGTAACGGCCGGCCCGAGCCCACCTTCCCACCGCGAAACCGGGCGGGAAGAACCTCACCCCACGGCCTCAGCGGCGCCCCCGCCACCTCACCCCTCCTCCCGCCGGGGGGGAACCTTTATCGCGCTCCCCCGCCACTGCGCGCCGAGGCACCGCCCCCGAGGGGCCGGCAGCCAATGGGGGCCGCCGGCGCTCGGCCAATGGCGGGCGGCCTGGCGCAGCGGCCGGAGGCAGGCGCGGAGGCCCGGCCCGGCCCGGGCCGGCGGGGCCGTCAGTCGCGGGGCGAGCAGCGGCGGTGCCCGCGCCATGCACTCCCTCGCCCACGAGATCCGCAGCTTCTCCAGGGCCAACCTGCGGAAGCAGCGCACCCGCGTAACGACGCTGACCGGCAGGAGGATCATCGAGACGTGGCGCGGCGCCTGCCTGCAGGTGGAGGAGGAGGAGGCGGAGGCGGCGCCCGGCGGCAGCGGCTACGTGCAGGACCTCAGCGCCGACCTCCAGGTCGGCGTGGTGAAGCCCTGGTTGCTGCTGGGTGAGTGGGGCCGGGGGCGGCGGGGGGCGGCGGGCCCGAGAGGCCGCGGTTCGTCCGGCCAAGCAAGCGCTTGGCGGCGGTAACGGGCCCGGAGGCTTCCTGAAGCGGCAGAGCTGCCGGCCGGGAAGGGGCTTAGCGTGGCAACCGGCTCGCTTTCTCTTCAGGGTCGCAGGATGCTGCTCACGACCTGGAGACGATGAAAAAGTATAAGGTAACGTGACAGGGAAACAAGAATGCATCTCGCGTAGTGCTTGCTAGTGGATTTCTTTTTTAAGTTAAAACGTTTAAAATATTCTCAAGTAACTTTAAGAAAAATCATATTACATTTGCATGCTTAAAAGGCTGCTCCATTTGCAGACGGATGGAAGCCTTTGAGCTTCACAAGAAGCTGAAATACTTTGCTGCAAGGCTAATGAGTGTTTAGAGCTGTTTTCTGGAACAGATTCCTGCATTGCCATATGCGTTTCAGTTTCAGACACTGAGCAGCATCAGGCCTCCTTGCCTTATGGGGACTGATGAAACAAGAAAAACCAAGCAGCAGCTCTAAGTCTGTCCCGAACTTTGGTCTTTTTACTCTTCTCTGTTACAGTAATGGGGTGATAAGGCCTTCGGACAGTGGTGCTTCTGCAGGACAGGGAGTGCACCAGTCTGGCATCTGATGCCATCTAAATGTCACTTCACTGTAAGTTAAAATAACCCACAACCTGGCCATAGCCTGAACAGAGCAAAGATGGCAGGAGGCCAGAGGTGGTCTCGCCTGCCAAGTGCAGGTATAGTTTACTCTGAAATCCTTCTGCTCCAGTAAATGGTGCTGGTAACTCAGTAGGAGGAACATTAAGCTGATGGGTTAGGGCAGGCTTGAAATTTGGGGGACTGTTGAGTGGTCTGTCCTCTCATTCCTATTGCTTTCTCTTTTATTTTCCATCTGTGTGCTGACAACTCCCTTCTCTGTTGAAAATCCTTACTGTAGTCTGTGTTTGGTTGAGCACAGATCTTTTCATTTCCTCTCAAAAAAACCAAGGAAACTGAAATTTATCACAATATATTTTAACACATGTTAAAACTTTGCTTGGAGAAAAGCATACCATAGACAGCGTGTGTATGTAAAACTGAACATTGCAGCTGTGTAAGGTACAGTCTATGTATGCCTAAAGAATAATTCACCTTTGCTACTGCTCATTTTGCTTGCTGTCTTCAGAAAATGCCTTTTTTCTCTTTTTTTCTTTTTTTTTTTTGACTTAGGTTACTCACGTTCTAAATGTGGCATACGGAGTCCAAAATGCCTTCCTCAATGACTTTATATACAAGACCATTTCTATTCTGGACCTCCCAGAAACTGATATTACCTCCTATTTCCCAGAATGTTTTGAGTTTATTGAGAAAGCCAAGATCCAGGTACAGTATATCACTAATCAATGTTAGTAGTTATCCTGTTTAGATTATTTATTACACTATTTAAAATCTAAACCAGCTTCTTTTGTCAAAAGAAAGTATGGTACTAAATGAATAGTTTTGCCATTGCCTTTTTTAATTTTAAATAGAGAATCAAAGCAATTTCTAAGCATTCCTAGTGACAGGGCACTGTGTTAATCCGCATTCCCTCCAGTATTGTTTTTTCAGCATGACTGTCTTGCATGTTTTAGAGAAATGCTTCTTTAATACATTTGGACCAGTGGCTGACTTTAGATAAAGAAATCCTGTCATATGTCCAAGTCACTACATCTGACAGAGGGAAAAGGAGAAACTTTACTTTCTATAATTTATCCGTTGGGGATGTTGTTTTGGGTTAGGAGGAAGCCTAATAGGGCTTTTACAGATCTGTGTGGTTTGTCAGCAGCCGTCAACCATCCTTGTGCTTTTTCTTGACCATCCACTGAAGATGCAACACACTGAGCTACGAATCCACATACAACTGTGTACCGAGACTGTCAGAGAATGCGTTAGTAGTCTTGGAGCCAACCAGTGATTTTAACTGCTAACAAAATCCTGAAAAAGACATGACGTAGGAAGTAGGGTGAAGGGACTCCTTCTGGGGTTGCTTGGCAGCCCTGTCTGCAACCAAGACCATCCCTGACTCCTGTTTCTTAAATTCAGGCTTAGTGTGTCATTTATGACAACCATTGCTTTGCTCTCAACACCATGACTTGACAACGAAACCTTATTGCACGTTATTCCACCATGTATACCATATCCATTATTTACGTAGATTGGGATAAAAGAAGATAATCTTGCCCAGGCTTTCTTTGTGTCACACAATGTTCTTTCCTTCTCTCATTTATCATTTATGAGCTATGTGATATGCATTGTCACTTAATGAGCTTTTCAAGGTTTCTAGTTACGGTTTCCACTTCATTTCTAAATGAGACTTGCCATTCATAACTGCAGTGTTGCTTTCTGCCTCCGGTGTTTATGTTCCAGTTACTATTTTGTAAGCTAAGGAGTTTTCCTGAAAACTTTTACAGCAATATTAGTAGTTTTTTAATGGGAGGGTTGGGTAAAAGAGCAGGTAATTGATGGAATAGATGTTCTCCAGGATCAGTTCATGAAGTGTGTGATAGTAGTATGTGGAGACAGATCTCTGGATGGTTTGAATCACTTTATTTGCTTTGTCAAAATAGCGTTAAAACATCTTATGATAAATTGTATCATGAAGTGCTCTTCTGTTTAAGTAATTGCAAAGAGATACTACTGTTTCATCTCCTAACGTGGGGGAGAGGGAGATGTTCACTGGTGAGAGAGCGTGATATATGAGAAATTATTACTAGAAAATGGTTAACTTAATGAAGGAGTATGAGAGCACTTGAATTTGAGAATGCAAGTAAAGCCTGCACTGTTCAGTAAGTCACTGCCAGCTGGTACTTGTAACAGGATTGACTTTTCTAAAACTGTAACTGCTCAAGTCCGTAGATGCCATGGTACAAATTCTGATACTGATCAGCGCTCACCTTTTCTTCTAGGCTCCAAACTGGCAGGCAGATTTTCCATGACATGTTAGATGACCCATGTCAGATCATAGTGCTATGAATGAGGGATTTTTTTTTTTTATCTTTCTGTTTAATACCTAATTATAAAACCTCTAAAGTCTTGTCTTTCCAGGGAGAAAATCTTAGCTCATTCATGAACATCTCTCCTTATTGTTCCCTCTGTCCCTCCTAAAGAAAAAGCCCTGGCACCACTGCAAAGCGGATCCCTAAGGAACTACATTAGCCCATGGCTCTTCACCAAAAGCTTTATGCTGCTTTTTCATTTCTTTTCTCAGTGAGGCTTTTTGCGCACTGTGTATAACCACTGTATAATCATCTTTTCTCTTGGTGGAAGGTGATTTTGCTTCCCTCTATATAAAAATTTTAAAAAAACAACTTGGTCTTGAATCTTAAGACATTCTTGCAAGACCATGGACCATTTCTGGGTAGGCGAAGGTTAGGCTATCAGGATCAGAGCAAGGAGTTCTTGGTAAATAGAGATTAATTTCGTATCTGCAATCCGTTTCTCACTTTTATTCTGTATTCATATCTAATACAAAATTAGTTAAGAATTACAGGCCAAATTCATCTTTGTATAAAGAAACAATGGGGTTTAGCAAGGAAAGAAAAATATTCGCAGTATTAAATTTGGCTTAATGTTATTGCCCATGTTCATTCATGTTCAGTAATTTTCAGGTCTGTTCCATGGGTATAATTTTGGCAATGTACAACAGAACAGTCATTAAAAAAAAAACAAAACAAAACCAAACACTTAAAAGAAATGTGAAAGAGGAAAATAAAGCATGAACTATACAAAGGGGAAAAAAAAAAGGATCACTTTCAATGCTTATTTTTTGCCCTCAGTGCTGCTGCTAGATATTGATCTTGATTATGGTACATTCTCTCTGAAATACCTCCCACTAAATCAGTAAAAAATACTCCAGATCTACAGTGGATAAGCTTCAGCAATTGCTTCATTAGCAGGGGCATAAATATAATTTTTACTGTCATTATTATAAAGGAGCTGGTGGATTTACAGGTCACCACTGGCACTTCCTCAGGTAGCTGAAATACACATACAAGTCTGCTTTGCACGCTGCTGTAGTCCATGTGATCAGGAAGCATGCCCCTGTGAATGTGAGGAAGGGAACGAAGATTACAGTTTCCAGCAGACAATGCAAAGGGGATGTGATTTCCATTGCAAAAAAGGGTGGTACTGCAGCTCATTGTGCTGGGATGCAGGAGCTTAGATTCAGTTCCTAGCTCTGCAATAATCTTGTTAACTCAAGCAAGTTGTTCTTCTAGTCTCAGCTTGGCATTTCTTCAACAAGGATAATAACACTCAATTTCATACTTCTTTGTCTTATTATTTAAACAGGAAGATTTTTGGAGCAGGAACCATTTTCTGCTCTGTGTGTTTATTAATATACCAGATAATTGCAACGCCCATGTCTGTAACATAAGCCATCAAGTTCCTGGAAAGGAACCGTGGTGGTTATAAGGTCTTTTTTTCCTCGAGGTAAAATGCCCATTGAATAATTTGTGCCTGTTAAGGGCAGACAGAGCAGGCCGTTTATATCTAGAATATATTTGTTTAGCCTCAAGTATCTGAGCTCTTTGTCTTGTGTTTCAGTACCTTTATTCAGCATATGAAGATGCTTGAGGTTTGGGGTTTTTTTTTTGTGAAAGTGGCATTTGGCAGACAGTTTGGACCAAGCCTTTTCCAGGTCATAGTCTGACATACAAACGTGACATCATCACGAAGCCTGGGCCTTGCAAATGTCGCCTAAGCCACACTAGATTATCTAGTTGTCTTTGTGTTAACTCACACCCATTATTTCTTAACAAAACTTGCAGTGTCTTTTTAAAGAGTCATTCAGGTGCCTCAAAGATTGTGTCGGAAATGTTTAAGTAGGATAAAAACACTAATTTTATAGAAAATTCAGGATACGCCTGAATTTAAACCCCAGGAGAAACATTTGTGAATTTATGGGAGGATCAGTAGTTTTGGATTTTGCACCTTAGTCCCCCAGTTAAGGGACCTTAGTTGTACCAGCTGTGCCAGCCACTGCAGTTGTACCAGTGGTGTGATGGGGAGGTAGAGATTTGTTGCAAATCACACGATATCTTTTCTGATTTTTCTGTTCCTATGCATGATCCTGCTTACCCAGAATCTTCGCTGAAGAAGTCCAGAGTATGCAAGAAGCGTGCAACTGAAACTACAAGATGTTCTAAAATCTGCCTCTGTGCCTAGCTGTTTGCTGCCTTGCTATGTTTTTAACCTGGTAACCAGATACAGTCAAGCTCTTTTCCATATTGCAAATCAAATCTATTTTAAAATTGGCACCCAATTAGATCACATACCTTAGTATCCCAGCTGTCTGTGATTTGTTTTTTTCATGAGGGGGCTGCTGCAAGGTCTTGGGGAAAGGGACAGAGGAATGTTTTTTAGTTCTAAGGTATGAATGAGCTTTGAAGTATTTGATAATTATCAACTGGCTTTGGTTAGAAAAATATTTAGTTTTCGGCTTATATATCTGTGTTTGGAGTTACTTATATGTGTAAATATTTGCTTTGAGCTCAGCAAGGAGCTTTTAACAAGTCTTAATAGATTTTTATATAAAGTTTCTAATACTTGTTGCTATCTACTTAACGAATATCCCAACTTATGTTTCATTTGTTTCTTGAAGGATGGCGTGGTACTGGTCCACTGTAATGCAGGAGTCTCCCGTGCAGCGGCGGTAGTCATCGGTTTTCTAATGAATTCAGAAAGACTCAGTTTTGCTACGGCCTTTTCCGTGGTGAAAAATGCAAGGCCTGCGGCTTGTCCAAATCCTGGCTTCATGGAACAGCTTCACAAGTACCAAGAACAGAATATAAAGGCAAATGGAAGCATAAATGATCATGACTGATCAAAGAGGAGAAGTGAAACAATCTGTTTTGACTATACAGTAACAGATGTTGGATGTACTTTAATCTGTCATTTTGCAGTCCCCTTTCACGTATGCATTTTAAAGTCTTCACATATTTTTTTTCTTAGCCCCCTTTGACTCCCTTTTTTTTTTAGCATGTAGTCTAAAGGCCAAATGGTATTCCACTGACTTCAGAGATGATTTTGCCCAAGAACAAGCTCTTCCTATAGCGTTGATAAAAAGATAAAATTCAGTTTGCCTTGAAATATTAGAAAAAAACCAGAATGATGTTTTTTTATTGAACCATCAGAAAATGCAGGCAATAGAGAAAGGAAATAAAGTAACTGAGATAAGTTGCCCTGTTTAATACTAAACCAAATCTATGCATTCTAGTTGGTGTAAAATCTAGGTAATAAAATGTTCATATAATAAAGTACCTTGATATTGGATTTTAAATTTATATTGCAACTAAAGAGGATTTTATTGAATTTTGTGGGCTAGCCAGCCATTAAGTATTTTTGGAAATTAAAATAGGTGGTCTTTTGAGCATGCTCAAAATGTGTAGGATGCTTTAATGGTTCATGTCTTTCTGTTTCTCATGAAGTAGTGATTCGAAGTGCACTAACATGATGTTTTCAAAGTGCTGGAACCAAGCTATCGGGGTTTTTTTGTAGGTCATTTCAGTGGAGATACAAAAAATGTTTGTAACAAGCTATCTCTGACTCGCTACTGCCTTTTCTTTGTATTCCGTCCTCATTTGCTGTCCCCTCACTCCATTCCACATCATGTACAAAGAACAGATATCATAGGATAGGTAACTTTGGCCCTCCTGACAGATGTCGGGCTGGAATTACTGTCTTAAGATGGCATTTTAAAAAAAAAAAATCTGTGAAAAATTTTAACAGTATTTTTGTGGCCTTCATGCCAGTTCTAAATGGTTTGTTATATTAATATAAAATAAAAAGAACAGTGTTTGGATAAATTTTGTGCTAAAGTTATTTCAAAGATTTGGTTTCAAGAACTGAAACAGTATTCTCTCTGTACCACTAGTTTGAACTGTAGCATGTCATTGCCTATGAACTACGCTGTGTCTTGTTCTCAATATTAATTGCTCATGCTAAAGGCTAATGCAAGGTTTAGGTTACCCCACCACATCTGATTGCTGTTCTGTGGTCATCATTTCCCTATTTCCATGGGGGAACTGGTCACTGCATTTCCGTTTCAGATGCAGATGGCTGTATGTGCTGTCAGCCTTGGAAATGACAGTCAGTCTTTTCCCTGGTGAGTAAGCTTTCCCGCTTCGTCTCAGTGGTAGGTGTACGAGTTCTTAGCCCACAGAAATAATCCAGGACAAGCATTTGTAACGATAACTACGGTTCTTTACGTCGTGTGCCTAACGATCGCAGTTCACAACACCCGACCCACCCGTCCGAGAGCCGGGCCGCCGCGCTGCGGCAGGGGCGGCCGTTTGTCGGGGGGCCGTGAAGCGCGGGCCCGGCCGCAGCTCGACGGCAGCGGCGCCAGGAAAGCCGGCGGAACCCCGGCTCTCTCCTGAGGAGCTGGCTCTGCCGCTGCTGCGGCCCAGGCCTGGCTGAGGTCGGCGCTTTGCGGGAGAGGCCCGGCCGCCGGGAGGGGCGGGAGCGCAGCCAGGCCCCTCCCCGCTGTGAGGTAACACCTCCCAGCCATGGCCGCTCACAAGATGGCGGGAGGGCGGGTCGGAAGTGACGGCGGGAGGAAGTTCAGTCCCGTTTGAAAGCGCCCGGCGGAGGTGCCGGCGGCCTTTTCCCGCCGCCCGGGCCGACAATGGCCGCCTTCGCCATGGAGCCGCCGCCTGCAGGTGAGTCAGGCCGCCGGGCCGCCCCCGCTTCCTGGCGTCGTGACCCCTTCGGCTTTGCCGGGCGCCGCCTCGCCCCGCGCGCGCCGTTCCGTGCGGCCGTTGGGCGCGTGCGGGGCCGTTGGGCGGCGCGAGGCGCCTCAGAAGTCGCTGCTGCCCGGCCCAGGCTCTCCCCCCCCCGGCGCTGCCCCCGCTCCTCTGGCCTGGGGAGGGGACCGGGGCCGGTCCCGGTCCCCTGCTCCAGGCGGGGGGACGCGTTGGGGGAGTCTGGACGCCGCCGGGCTGAAGTGGGTGATGGGAGACCGCGCCAGGATGAGCGCCTTCCGCTGAGATATAGCGAAAGGGGGCGTGGGCTTAAACTAAGCAGACACCGCGCCGGTGCTCCGTGATGTAAGATCCGTACCTGAAGCACCCCGAAACCCCAGGGCAGCTCAGGGGTGTGGCGAGAGCCGGGCTGTGGCGGCCGGGCCGCGGGGAAGCCGCGATGTGGCTGGCGTGAGCCCGCGGTGCTGTGTCGGAGCACGTTTCTGCGGGCTGGGGCGCGGAACCGGCCGGCAGGGGAGGAGAATCCAGCCTTGGCGTGATTGCTTTTACTAAGAAACACCTTTAAAACAACCCAAACCCCATAATTACCTTCAAAACCAGAAATCCAGCCGTAACCAAAGTAGTATATTTTTAAGAACGAAGTCTCAGTGTGGTCATTCTTGTAGTTGCAAAAAATGCAAGACTGTGATAAACTTTGCTTACTTGGAAAAGAAATGATTAGAACTGTTTTAATCACTTACTGTATATTGTTTTATGTTTCTTTAATAGAACCACTATTTAAGCAATGGAAAAGACTAGGTCACTTTGCTTCTTCCATCTTTTAAAATTTTGTTCTCATTAACACAGGAGCTGAGCCAATGACTCTTGGCTCCCCGACATCTCCAAAACCAGGAGCTAGTGCTCAATTTCTTCCTGGATTCTTGATGGGCGATTTACCTGCGCCAGTGACTCCGCAACCACGTGCTTTAAGCGGCCCTTCAGTTGGTGTAATGGAAATGAGGTCTCCGCTACTTACAGGTCATAATTCGTTGCATGCTGAAAAATTGTCCTGAAAGTTAAAGTTTGGTTTGTCTTGTTGCTGTACATGACTGCTGCAGACTTGAATTCTTGTAATTGTAACTTGCTATAAATGAGCTCAACTCATTGAATAAATGGTGAACTCAAGTGTATTCAATGGAGTTGGCCTAAACTCTTCAAAGTAGACTTAAGTTTCATAAATGTTTTAAACATGGCAGTTTTGGTACTAGGAAAGGTTACTTTTACAGGGAAGGTAATATGAACCTCTCCTAATATAAAATCAATTTATACAGCTCATTACAAGTCAATTACACATACAGCCATCAATGTTTTCTCTTTGTTTAAAACAGAGATGTCTGCTGGCAAACTAAATGCAGCTTGGGCAAGCTGCTGATTTCTTTGCAATGAATTCCAAAAAGTCACCTACAGATTGTCAGACTTCCGAAAACTGGGTGGAGAAAAACTAAAAAATACTTCTTAATTACTATCTAGTGGTTATATTTACAGTGTTAATGTCTGCTGTGATTGGGCTGTAGTAGTGACTTTTCCTAGCTGTAGATGCTCATCTCTTTCCAACCACGTAGCTGATCTGACTGGAACAAGTCCTTACCCATGTTTCTAAGGTGGTGGTAGTATTATATGTCTGTTTTCTCATCTGAGAAGTATGAGTGAGTCATTAACAGCTTTGTTGATTTATTTCGTGTCATGGGTGATCTTGGCTTTTGTATTAAATCAGTTGGCATAATCTATCTGATGGTGTTAGTGAGCTAGTAATTTTGAAGGAGAAATTGAGGATTAAAGTACTGTAAGATAATTTTAGATACTTTTTTTTTCCCCCCAATTTCAAGCAGAATTGGACTCGATGATCCTTATGGGTCCCTTCCAACTTGACATATTCCATGACTGGTGGTCTGTTGGTCTCCTGCTTCTTGCTCTTGTCTGTCCCCCCCACATACAAGCCTCTTAAGAAAATATTTATGAAATTGAAAATAGTCATGTGAATTTCACCTAACTGTTTTTAAAAGGGTTTATTACAGCCTCAGAATATCAATTCTAGAAAAGAGGGAACCAGTAAGTTACTAACACAGGCTCCCCAAAATGAGTGATTAAGTATATTGCTTAAACTGAAAACCTTAATGGGAGAGTGCTTTATATAATACACTATACCAAAGTGCATGTAAGTAATGAATATACTGGGTTAATAAGAGGCCTAAAACTTCTAGGTGATACTTGTGTAAGGAGGCAGTTTCTGACATACATGTAATACTCTTATGCAGAACATTCAAACCTGAACAGTTTGGTGGGCCAGATTGTTTCACTGGCGGTTTGCAAAACTATCAACAGTCTTTTATGGCTGAATTTACTGCTGAACTTTCAAGAACAAGTAGCAGTGGAGTAAAATTACAAGTTTTCTCATGCTCTTCGTTTGTTCCTTTTAATTGCAGGAGGATCTCCCCCACAACCAGTAGTCCCTACACATAAAGATAAAAGCGGTGCTCCACCAGTTAGAAGCATATATGATGAATTATCTAGTCCTGGACTTGGATCAACGCCTCTAACCTCCAGAAGACCAGTAAGTGGCTTAGGTACTGGCCTCTTCTTAGCAGAAGATGTGAGGTAGCTTACTGCTTCAGTGAATTCTTTAACTCAGTTGTATAAACTGCTGTAGCAAAATGACTGATGAGTCTTGAGACCATGCTGTTGCTTAGTCTGGATGTTTGGAGTGCCTGTTCCTGTGTAGTCTAAATGAGAGCTGTAATTGTGATTTTTGATACTACAGAGAATGAAAAATGCAAATCATGCCTCATCTATGCTTTGTACATGACAAATGTAGACTTGTTGCAGCTTTTCACCTTCTTGCAAATTTATTGGGCTGCTGATTGCCATAAGGGTCCAAATATGCGTTATCTTTTCTTTTAGTGGGCAATAGAGGCACTTACTCAGCACAAAATTCCTTCTGTTTCAGTAAAATATCTAACCAAAATTTGGGCAGGGAGGTGGGGTTTATTTTGAAAGAGTAACAGTAAAATTTCTACAAAGTCATTCTAATAATAAGGTCCGCTACTTACCTCAATTGAGCAGTCATGCGTTACTAGGTTCTTTCTCAGTGAACATGATTCTTTTGCTGCAAGGAGAAGGCCTTTCACTGAATGAGTAGTCTTTTTATTGAGTATTGCCTTCTGAAAAGTTTGTTCTGAAAGTTCAAGTTTTCTATGAAGGACAGAATCCAATACTGTCTTAAAGGACTGGATATTTTAAAAAAAATAATGGGCAGCTATCAGAATGCATGTTGCTATGTCTACAGGTACTCCAGTTTGTTTGATCTTGTATCTAAGAAATGCCATGATTCAGGCTAAAAATGCACTAAAATTGTTTTGGATATTGAAATCCTTCTATGTTAAAAAGAAAATAACTGCTAGCAGCTAAATCTCAAAGTATACTTTCCTTCAGTGCAATTGCACTAAGTAGTTGAGATGGAAAATAGTCTAGTGATGAGGAATACAAGTGGGGGTTATGCTCCCATGATTTCTAAGCCCTTTAGACAGTGAAAAATCAGATGCTGGTAACTTCTGGTACTGGCATCCTTTCCATCAGGAGGCACGTGAATGTGTGAATTACTTCACTACAGCAATAGTAAGATGCCTATTTTGAAAAAGTTAAACTATAAAGTTTCTGAGTATTGATACCTAAAGGTACTTGGTTTCACAAAGCATATGTGATTGGTGTTAGGTAACAGATTTTTCAGTTCCTGTTACCTAAAGCTCACCATAAGCCTCAATAAGCTTTCTTCTTGTATACCAGTAGCTCTTTCTTGTTAGATGATGATAAAATATTGTAGACACCCTGAATACTGTTGCCTGTGCTGCTTCCCTTCTATAGTTTGCTCTACACTCCCATACTGTCTCTGATACTTCCATTTAAACCTCTGATCAGAAAAGTTAACTGCATTCTCTTCTAAGGCTTAGTAATCAGCTGGAAATTCCAGAATGTAATAGTTGAGGCCTACTGGATGTTCAGGCTATCTGCTAGACTATGTGCTAGAATGTAAAAACATTGTCAAATAACTTTTCATTAATAACTTTTAATAATCTTGTATTAAATATACATGTAAATGTCTGCTCTTACTCTTAAAAATTAGGAGTAACTTAAGGGAAACAGTTAATATTCTTGCCTGATGCTTAAGTTACCTGAAAATGATCTCTTCTCATCTGAGAAGTGTGCCTGTAAGAATGATTTGTTACTTTCTGTATTTTAATGCAGGCCAGCTTTTCTCTAACACAGAGCCCATTGGTTGGAACTATGCCGTCAACTCCTGGAACAGGTAGGTGTCCTGTCAAAATATATAATCTGCTTTCTTACTGCTTTCCTTAATACACAAAAAAATCATCGCTGTTCAAGGTACATCAACTCCCTGCTAATTTGCAAAGGAATTGTGTCTGTCTTTACTAGCTTTTCAGAAGGTATGTGGATGTGAATAGGAGATACTTTTCCACTCTGAGACTAACTGAATTTCAATCAACTTATGCAAAATTTGTTGTTGAACTGAGCACAGAGGTGATTGTACTTGAATGAAGCAGCTGAGATTGATTGGTTGCCTTCCATCTTCGTAAGGTTTCCTGTCTTGTGTATGAACCTGTGGTGGCTTGATAAGCTTAATTCTGCTGTCTTGTTCCTATTTGGCTTCTATATTAAGCTGCTGGTGTTTAGACGTCAAGGAGAAAGTTAGGTTGCTAGTCATAAAACTTACTAGCATGCTTGCAGGCGTGAAGTTACGGTTGACTTACTGTTGTCTGTGTCTGCAAATAAATTGCCCTCAAACTCTTCCATATACAAGTGAAATGTTTGGTACTGAATTTATTCTTTTACTATACGCTCTTAAGGCTCTTAAGCTTATGTGTCTTGCAAAAGTAATTTGTTAAATAATGCCATTTCAATTTAACAGCTTCAAGTATGTTCAGTCCTGCAAGTATTGGGCAGCCTAGGAAGACTACCCTATCTCCTGCTCAGCTAGATCCTTTTTATACTCAGGGTGATTCCCTGACTTCAGAAGATCAACTTGATGACACATGGGTAACTGTATTTGGGTAAGTTGGTTTCAAAAAACCATGGTGAAAGTATTGGAAAAACCGTGGGTGAAGTCTTTGCAGCATATGGAAAGAAGTACTTGGACGTTGCTGTTGTCTGGTATTCCTAGGTTCTGCAGGAAATACAACTGTGGTTAAAGCCAGCAAATGCATTTATTTTAGTGAAGCACCTTAACTTAAGCTACATGTTAATTTTTTCAAGTTAAAAAGGCAGCATTCTACCATTGAGTTGTGTGTTGAAGTAAAAATGCCTAGAAGATAATATTCCTCAAGTCACTGCTTCTAAAATGGCATTAACACACTGATCTCTCTTGAGTTTCTAAAAGCCATTCATAGGTTTGTATTTTAGCACTGTAATTCTTAAACTACTCGTTATAATTTTTTGGGTATTTTTTGTCTTTCAGATTTCCTCAAGCATCAGCTTCATATATTCTTCTACAGTTTGCTCAGTATGGAAACATATTAAAGCATGTGGTATGTCTTAGTTTGAGACTTATTTCTGAAAACATTCTGGCTCATTCTTTAACAGGCTAAATTTCACAATTTTCATTTAATCTCATACAGATGTCCAACACAGGAAACTGGATGCATATTCGATATCAGTCTAAGCTTCAAGCCCGGAAAGCCTTAAGCAAAGATGGAAGAATTTTTGGTGAATCTATCATGATTGGTGTCAAGCCATGTATAGATAAAGTAAGTTAACACCTGCTTTTATTTAAATATAAGGCACTCTGGTTTTGGGCTTCCTCTTTATTTTCTCTGACTTCTTTAATTTTTTTTCTTTTTGAATTGCAAAGCATAGGTAGTTCAGTTATATAGGTATAGCCTATTATACCTTACATGAGTTTTTCTTAAGTATTTGACAAAATTTCCTGCTGAGAAGGATCATTATGGGAAATCTCTGTGCTCCTTGGAAGGTACAATGCGCAGAATTATATTGCTGCACAAGATATGAAGTGAAACCATAACATAAGAGACAATTGAGGTAAAAGTCTCAGACTGGAATTTGTAGCGTTTAGGGACTGCAAGAGATATCTGATGGGAGATTAAGACTGTTATTGCTCCTAATTGTCCTTCTTTTTTATGTGCCTTTTTAGCTGATTCTGGCTTTTCAGTTTATCTTAGTACATCAGACTGAAAATTTGTTAGCAAGACAGTCCTGATCCGATTCTCCCACCTGCCCCTACAAAAACAGGTCCCTTTCTTGTAAGTAGTGGTTGGGATAGGCATGGTTGTATTTCAGTCTAATTTTATCATGAGCTATTAGTTTCTGGGCATTGACAATGCCCTGACCATTAATTCTTGCAGCACTTTGCATTGGGTACTGTACATTAGCTTAAGCAAATGACAGTCATTCTTTTATAGTTCACAGATTATTTTTTTGGTCTCCTCTAAGGATAAGTGATGCTAAAGAGTAATGTAAGCTTTCAAATGTAAACCATTCTGAGAAGGCAGCCGTAGAAATTGAGCTTGCAATTACTTCAATTTTTCAGTTCAAAACATTCCTTATATTGATTACAATTCAGAAACAAATGTACTTCAGTGTCCCTTTCCTCTGTGGGTTTCTGATGATAGGGCTTCTAGGCTCTTCTTACCTTATTTTCTATTTTGGTGTCTAGTTTGTGTCAATAACTGAATTGCCTATAAGCTGAAACTCTAGAAGTAATGATCTAAGACATTTAATTGTCAGGCATCTGATCTTTGTTGCTTTTGAATTCTCATTATGTCTTTTTTGGATAGTGTCCACTTTCAAATATCAGTAAATAAACCCATAATCATTAACCTGTATTTTTGGAGGCAAGAGAGATTTCTGGAGACTAATCCACTGAGAGTTTGGCATTAGCTTGTAAATGTCTTCCTTGCAATTGAAAACTAGACATGGTGAATTTCACATCAGTGCTTAGGCTTCTGATTTAAAAGTAGCAGTTAGTTCCATGGGTTCTCCTCATGCTGAGCAGAGTGTCAGCTGCCACCCGCACTGGACACCAATCCTATCCTGGATTTTGGATAGCTGTCTCCTGCCAGATGTGCTTCTGAATTTCTGCTCTCTTTAGGCTGGTTGAATGCTGTGTTCCACTGAGTCTAAATGCAGCAAACCGGGCTGGTTGTCATTTCCCATCTTGTTTTCTTTGGGTTCTTGTGGAACTTGTGGTTCCCATCAAGTCACTTGCTTCCTCTTCCATTCTACATGCATTCCTTTCTAAACATAAGCTTACAAAATGGAGCCTTTGGACTTCTTTTCTGGCATTTGCTAAGGGGACTGAGTGAAACTCCTTGGCAAGTTGAAAAGCAAAAAGCTGCAAGTTGGTAAAGGCTTGGAGACTGTCCTGTATGGATCAGGTAAAATATTTTAGATGTATTTGGAAAGAGGATGTTATGCTACTTAGTTCAACTGGGCCTGAAAAAAGTTACTACTTGAAGTTGACTGCAAGTCTTACAGTTTATTTTCTCTATACTGTTTCAAACTCGGCTGACATGTAGTACATACAGTGAACAGATTACATGCTTCTACTACGTTGCAATGGCATAATCCAACATATAAACAACTGCAGTGAGGAAAATGCTTGGTGGTGATGTGTACTTGTGCGCTCTATACTGACAGGCAATTGACCTGTGGTCTTTGCTTACTTTGAGATGTGAACATATTTTATCAAACAATTCTAGATAATAGATAATTCTAGATAATAAAGGTTGAAATACTGCTTTTTAGTATTTGTTTACATTATATTAACTCTCTTTTTAAGAGTGTGATGGAAAACTTTGAAAGAAGCTCTACGTCCTCAATGTCTTCAGTTTTCACTCCACCTACAAAATCGGTCGGCACACCAGTGCAACCTGCAAATAATACTACAAGGATTTCTACAATGAGACCTCTTGCAACAGCATATAAAGCTTCCACTAGTGACTATCAGGTATTTTAAGGGAAACAGAAGCATGTGTTTCTTTGTGCTGTCTCCCCTTAGTTGTATGAGGCTGTATACACATTAACTTCAGTGTGACCTTAGCCTTTATCTTCTCCTGTCATTTCATTAAAGATGTGGTTCAAATACAAACTCAGTCTGTTCAGTCTCTAAAATAATAATAATAAAAAATAATGAATTAATGACTTGTCACTTTTCTAGAGCTTAAGGGCTTGTTTTGAGATCTTTCAAATGTATTTTGTCAAAATATAGTAGCAGTTAGGAAAAGAAAAAAACCTGGTTAGTATAAAAAGAATTAACTATATGTTGACTGATTCTCTTTATTTTCTCTCTTCCTCTTCCCCCCGCCTTCTAGGTGGTTTCTGACAGACAAACTCCTAGGAAAGATGAAAGTATTGTATCTAAAGCAATGGAATATGTGTTCGGCTGGTAATATGCAAGAGGAAGTAACACACTAAGTTGGTCAGGGTTTGAAATATGCTACTGGCATCCGTGGTTAGTTGTATAACTACTGGTGGCAGTATTTTAACTTACATCTCACCTGTTATGCCTTCAGTTAATTCAGCAGACATGTAGCTTGCACTTTAAATGGTGGCAATGTACACACGGTTTTAAAAACTGAGTAAGTGTAAATATAAGTGCTTTTTCCCTATTTGTGCTCTGATTGCATGATTGTAGAAAAAATATCAGCACTGACTTTTTTTTTGTCCCCTGTGTAATTACTTTCTGTGAATTAGTTCCCAGTAAGTTGGAAATGTTTAAAATGGCAGCTTTATTTACTGATGCCTTGAATTTTATTGTTTCTTTTTTCTGGAAAGATGTTGGGCTACTTGCAGGAAGAACACTATGCACAGCTGGCTCCCAGGGACAGGGACTATTCTTAGTATATGTGATTTTAATCTTTATTAGGATTCATTGCTGTTTTAGAGTTATCTCTGATATCATGTTCTAAATGTCATAGCAACCTTTTAACTCTTTTTGTTTTATTAATAAAGCTAAATTAAGTTTTTTTTTTCTTAGGTTGTTTTTTAAACAAGTATGAGTTCTGTTAGGAAAAACTATTTGCAGTACTCTGTTAAGTATGATGCTGCCTAATGTTTATTAAAGTGTCATCAGCAGAGCAAATGCTGCTGATTTTTACTGAAGGTAGTACCAACTGGCGTTAAAACTAGCTAATGTTTAAATGTCATCTCCATCGGTATTTATAGCAGTGTGCACTTAACAGGTAACAAACTGTAGCATTCTAAGCTATCAAATGTTGAGTTGAAATAGCTGAATAGAAAAATGCAATGTGTCAGTGACCAGAGCTGCTTTCATTTCAAGACTCTTCTAAGAAATTTTCTCTAAGGTATTGGCTGAATTATGATTTTTTTTTTTAAATTGAACTTCCGCCTTTGAAGTTTTCTTTTGGAGGTGAGCCTCTCAAGTAATCATGTGTGTCATGTAAGCTCATAGTCTTTGAGATAAAGGTCTCTTTCATCTGGGAAGAAAGCAATTTTTTCTCCAATACTTGGGAAGCTACATGCAACTATTACTTTTTTGATTTTGTGGCTGTTAGTGTGGGTCAACATCAGCATTTTAGTTTGGGTCAATAGTGTGTTGGTCAGGTGAATATCCAGTCATACCCATTTCCATGCCTTGCTTCACACTGCAGTGTGGTCTCAGAATTCTTCAGCTGCACTTCTCTGATGAAATTAGATTGAAAGATTAGTCCAGGAGCATGCCTAATGTCCCTCAGATGCTAATGGGCATCCAGCTTACAGGATTAAGCTAGAGATAGTCCTGAGTAAAATCCCCAAAACACTTAGGGAGAAGTCAGGTTTCTACCTCAGGGCACTTTGTGCTTCATTGTATGCTTTAGAAGTAACTTAACTTGCAGGCAGATTCAGAGATTTTTGAGATGTGTTTTACTGTATTTGCTGGCTGATGCTAACCACTCATTTGCTTTTGATCAAAGGGAGCTGCTCAAACCTAACTAATATCTGAATGTGTTTTCTCAGAATACATATGGCTTTTTCTTCGTCAAAAATATTTGTCATGCAGATGACTTCAGAAAGAAAATAGGTAATTCAGCTAAATTCTTGTTTTACTAGTTGATTTCAAAATACACTTCTGGTGCCCTTCAGACTTGTAATGATGTATATAGGATTTAGTTTAGTGAAGTGATGAAGAATGAGATTGAACTCGGATCAAGTAAGTCTGAAGCTAAATACATAAGGAAGGAGTTGGAGCCAAAGTCAGTAGTTTGGCTGACCTATTTTACCAATAAGTACCAGATTTAAAACTGTGCTAAGTTGGGGGGGGGGGGTTCCCAGTTGTTTACCTTAGTCTCTTGTTTCTCATAGTGTTAGGAATGACTTTACTAATAGGTCATTGGAGCTTCCTGTAGAGTAAAAGCACTTGGGAGTAGCAGATGTTGTTTACTTTGCTCTGGAGGTAGTAAATAGGAGGAGAAGAAAGTTTAGAACATATAAATCTGTGTATTTCTGGACAGTATCACGAAGAAATTATCTTCATATGGCTTCTGCTGGTAAGACTTAATATATTGTCTTACTGACGAGCACTAGTTAAACTCTGGTATCAATGATCTGGGCTTACTAAGTATGAGCACATTACAGTCCCACACTGCATAAAACACTGCACAGCTTTGTTGCAACGTGTTCCTGATAATATTGTTATGAATTATATAAGTGTACACGGGCCACGTGTGAAAGGGCAGAGGGTATTGAGAAGTACATTTGTGAAGAATCTCTGAAACACTTGGAAGGTCTTCAAGTAAACCTTTTCAAGGCTAGCAACCGTTGTTAGGTAGCATGGCATTTAAAAATCCAATTCTTCCTGTTTGTTAACTATGTACTTGCTGCTTTGCAATAAGGAAGGATTCTTTTTTAGCTGTAGCTAGATTGATTTACATTAAAACCAAAGTTACAGACTTCAGCTAGTGATGTGTAACATACTAATGAAACTCAGTTCTGGTTTCAGTTGTATGGGGTTTCTTGTAAGACTGCCAACTACATTTCTCATAGGATTATGGCTTCAGTTTAAAATAAAACTGTCATGAATACTTTTCTGTTGTCTGCCTCAATCACAAGCATGTTACTCAGGGATCTAATTCACTTCTCTTAGTATATAGATCTGCACAGTTTTAAATTCTAGAAGGATTTGTTGTATTGTTTCAATGGTAATTTCACTACAATTTTAACAGATTTTTTTTTTTGGTAAAGACTTTTGTAACTTGGAGATAGTGTTTATTTTTGTCCTCCTTTTTCCCTCCCACCCCTCCTCAATTTAGCTTTCTAGTAACTTTCAAAGTGAGTGATATTTGTTTGGGTAATTCATGTACACTAACATAAAATGAAGATCAAATGTTAGAGTACATCATGTCTCCCTCTCATTTCAAGTTGTAGGCATCTACCTCCACTGTGTGCCAGTTCTTCAGAACTTTAATGAGAGGTTTAACTGATATTGAATGGAATATGGTATCTTAATTATATGTTAGTTAGGAAGTGCATAAACAGTACTGTGAGAAAATAGCAGTGCTGAAATGTCTCTTAGTTGAAGTGCTTTAGTAATAAAAGAAGAAAGGACAAAGATGAGTTTACTAAATATCTTGATTCGGGAGTAATTCAGATTTCTAAATATTGCTTTAATGAAATAATTCTTAAACTTTATTTGAAATCTTACCAGTGTTCACTCATCTCCATTTTGAGATGGATAAATTGACCAAATGATATTTTAGCAGAATATACCACAAAATCCATTTTATATGAACATAATTGGCTTTTTTTTTGATAGTCTGAGTACACGTGTAAAAATACAAGACTTGCATCAGTTTTGTTTAATTTGACTGTATATGACTAGACTACAGATGAGTCTGCAAAAATGTACTGCTTAAATATGTTTAGAAGTAGTAAGCTGTTCAGTTGTTAAGTGAGTAAAAACAAAATAAACTGGCTTAAAAACAACTTGGAATCAGGAGTTGGTTTACTGAATTGCAGACTTCAGGTGAGAAGGCTTTGGAATAAACATTCTAGATCTCTAGTAAAAACATCAGTCCTCAGGTAGCGTCATGGCTTTTGGTAATGCTGCCTTTTTTAATTGCTTGCACAAGAGTAAAAGGCGTTCTTTTGATGTGGTGTGTCTCCCAATAAGTATCAAAGTGCAAACAGTACTGACTGTCAAATTTCTGTTAGTGTTTATGAATGAGAGTTCAATTGGTGAAGTTACCTTTAAAAATGAATGCATAATTAATAATTTTGTAAAATGTTTTTGATCTTCTATTAAGGAATCCTTTGACTCAAGTACGTTTCTGTGTGATGAATATAAACTGTGCTTCTATCACCAAAGTCATATTTTCAACTTTTCTGGAAGTAAAACTCATGTTGAAATCAAGAGCATGTCTGAGAAGGTTTAAATTCTTATGTCCTACATAATGTCATCAAATATCTTGATTCTTCAAGTTCTTCAGTTTTGTAAGTGAACTTTCAGCTTAAATAAAGAGTTGATTGCTGATGCAAACAGGTGCAGTTAAAGTGACCCCAAAATTCTGGTCTCTGTAGATGAAATGCTGGGTTTTGTTCATTACAGTCCTTTTGTGTGTGAAGTTGGAGACTATTCTGATTAGAAACACCATGAAAGTAAGGAATTGCTTTGAACAGTCGTTGTTTTATTTTGCTCAATTGTTTATCGCATCAGATTTTGGTATAGTTTACTGCAGAAATCAGTTTATGAACATATCTTTTATTGTAGGGATGAATTGAATTTTCAGTATGAAGAATAGAGAGCTTTTCAATGTTTTTTTTTTTTTCCTTTCTATTGTGTATGTTAGCACCTAATTAGCATCTTGTTTAGCTGCCTTTGGAGCCCTGTGTTCTGTGAGAATCTGTCCCTTGTTGCAGAATTAAGTTCCAAAAAATGCGGTTTTCTTTTTCAAGGATCTTTTCAACCCCCTGGTGTTAAGAAGGTAACCTTGAATACATGAAGCAAGGATAACCTGATAAATGGATGTCTGTGGAGATCTTGGAAAATATAGTTCTGTAGTGCAGATTATCCAGTTGTTATTAATAGACTATTTGTTTTGAAACATGAAGATAGTCGAAAATTGGTTATCAGATAAAGTGCTGTAGCTGAATATTTTAGTTGGAACCCAGACTGGGGGAGTTTTTTTGAGTGCTAGTATGCTAACTGGTGGTTGTTCTTTTGCCAAAGCTCCCCTTTCCTCCTGGCAACTAAATGTATAGCTGGCTTGAAAGAATCATGGTTGCAACACTGGCTGTCATGACATAAAGCACAGTAAAATGAGTTTATTAAGCTGTTTAGATCTTTTAATATATTAATAACATACATTATTAATTCAACTAGTGTTAGTTTCCAGCTCAAAAATGCTCAGCAATCCATACTGCAATAGAGTCAGACCTTGCTTCCATAAAGTCATAAAACTGTAATGAAACTTCCTCTTTATTAAAAAAAAAAAAAGTCTTTTCTGCAAAGTCACCAACTTTTCTTGCACAACGTGCTTTCTCAGCTGGCAAGTACTTTGACTTACTGGGCTTTGTCACTGGGTGCTCTTAGCTCTCTTTTTAAAGTTGGCAAGTTTAATTTGTTTACTGTGTAGGATTGTATCAGTGGATAAGATCATGCTGCTGACTTCGGTGAAGTTGAGTGAAGGCCTGCAATATTTTCCAAGCATGCAATATGAAAGCATGTAGTATCACATTTCAATAGACAAAATACAGTTAAAATTGTCCATCATAGGATACTATAATGGACTATGGATTTTTAGGTGCCACAGTTTCTCTTCTTTGTAATTGAATTGTGCTTGTGAACATATGAAAATGTTCATTTGCAGATTCAAGGTCATGAAGTAGAAATTGCACAGAGGTCAACCCTATATACAGGCTAGAGAACAGTTTAATATTAATTACATTATTTTTTCCAGATGACTGCATTAACAATGGAGCTTGCATATATATATTGAATAGTATTGTTTTGTTCTCGCTAATGGTAAATTGGAAAAAAAAAAGACATTGTTATTCATATGCACTTAGACTTGCCAGCTTTCCAGTTTCTAGCAAATGCAGTGGTTCTTTAGAATGAGAAGTATCAAACTGCTTTCACTCTGGGTAAATGGTAGGAATGGAATAGGATGAACGTACATCTTAAAGGCTTAAAGCATCTTCCTAAAAATTAATCTAATGTTGTTTACAGACACTTGCATAATTAAGAATTTAAAATGTACTTTTAATTATTTTGTTATGGAGACAACTAGCCTAATAGATACACAATGATTAACTGCAATATTAGTATTTTAATGGAGTAGGTGATGGTAATGACTGTATTTTCAGCTTTGACGGTTTAGTCCTTGATGAGCATCTTACTAGTCCAGTCTTGAAATGTTTTTTTCCAGCTCTATATAGAGTTGCCACTGGAAAAGGTCCTGAAAGATATACAGTCATAGAATATCTCGAGTTGGAAGTGACCCATAAGGATCATCAAGTCCAACTCCCGGCACTACAACTATGGCACTAGTACATGTTATTACTAGTCACAGTACTGTGGTGGCAGCTGGCATTCTGTGCCTCAAGAGATGAAAACAAGTTTATTTGGATGAATTAAAGCTGTAATAGCATATCAAAATGTGATACAGGAGCAGCTGCATAGCTTCTTTATTTCTAGAAGACTTTTGTGGTGTCTGACTCTAGATAGGCATATAATGAACCTTGCAATTTTACGTGTGTATACCAGATATTCAGGGTATCATCAATGGCATAACATGACAAAGACCAGGTCAAGTATAATTATTCAAAAATGAGTAACAAAGTTTGTAAGGCATGAAGAATAGTCTCAAAAACCGACTGGGAAACTTTTGTACTGTACAAATACTTACCATCAAACTACTGTAAAATTCATAAAGTATTGGAAGCTTATATTCTGGTATCTTCTGCCATTACAGATGTTTGAAGAGTTTAAAACTTGGACTTAAATTTAACTTTGACACACAACTATAACAATGGTGCACTTATCTCTGAACCTTAACACCTTGCATGAAAAAACCAAGGTTACATAAATGTCATTTGCATTCAGACTTATCACAGCGTAAAGAGGGTAAGAAATATGGTTTAGTAGCATTTTCTCAGTATTCTTCATCTGCCCTTTTTTTTGTGCAATTAAAGTAGCATGATAAAAATTGCCACCTCTGTTTCTGAAAAAACTGCCACCTCTGCATTGTGTTAAGTGGGTAGCACATGAAATATAATTGACATAGCAATGCTGTAAATGCTTGTAGTGAAAGAAATGCAGTGTTTCCTCTACCTAGCATGTTTTTGATTGGCATTGTGTGCCAGGTCTTTATTTGCTGGATGAAGGATTTCTTTTTAACAACTAGTAATGGTTTTGTGGGTATCATTCTATGACCATCTGGAATTGCTGACATTTGAGTCCCTGTAGGATGGACTGGGAACAACTATGCACATAGTTTGTATGAACTCTTTGGGCTGGAAAAAAATTCTGTGTGGGGATTTGGTTCCACAATCTCTGTATTAGGTTCTGTTACATTTTTCTGTCTCCTCTCTCAAAACCTCTCCCAATTCACAATGCAGAATTTGGTTCCACTGGAAGATGTGCCAGCTTTGTTATAGAACTGAAAGAAATGAGATCACGCCAGCTGTTCTTTAGACATAAACCCACTATTTCTCTCCTAAAGAGATACACCAAAGCTCTACAAGCTTCCTTGCAGCAGTATTGCTGCACCAGTATTTTAGCATACTGAAATTTGAGCTACCAGTGTAAATAACATCTGGCAGTCACTGTGTTAGCTTCAGGTCAAATATTACCAAACATGATGATGCTCCCCATAAGATTATGGGTTTTTCCTGTAGTTCTATATATATATAAATGCTATATTGTGGTAAGCTTTTACAATAATTTATGGATGTAAATTAAAAGACTTTTTTTCATAATGCGTTCAAGGCAGAAAAAACTGAAGATGCGGTTTGATGGTGGAATGGAGTTCTTGAAGATACATTATTAAAAATGTGAGGAACACTACCACAAAAGTTAGTCAATAGGATTAGAAAACTGTTATTCTTTAAAAAAAAAAACAAAAACAAACTAAAAGAAACAAAACCCAAAAAACCCCACCAAACCCCAAAACTTATTTATTGCAAGTAGTGTATATAGACTGATTTTTGCATAGTACTGATCATTGACCAGATCATTTACTGTTAACTGCATTTGAAATTCCAGTCACAGAGTATATTGTAATTGTTCTCTGAAGCTACTAAGAGCCAAAAAAATCATTTTACTTCAACTCTAAATCTAATTACTCTTTTCTGAAGTCTGACAATATTATATTTCATATTCTGTGTTTTTAATAAGAATGTTTTCTCAGACTTTTGTCTCCTGAAGTCAGTGGGATTCTTAAAGTTGAAATCTCCAGCTATGTAATAACAGAACTTAAATAGTTGGTGAGTTTGACAGTGTGTTAAATTAATTGTGGGGATTTTTTATTATTTTAATAACCTCATACAAACAAATGTACTACTGACATCAAAGAAAATTCAGTAAAAGCAGGGTAAACTTTTATGCAGGTCACAAGCTAATAGAAGGTCTCAAATTTTCAACACTACCTCTTAAGTTATCTTAACATTTGCATGAAATTTTTTTTTTGGGAGGTTGTGTTTTGTTTGTTCTGCCTTTTTTTTTTTTTTTGCAACAGTAGCCCAGCACTGTTAGAGCTGATGGTGTAGACTTTCTTTGTGTTCAGTAATACAAGGAGACTATAAAATCTCTTTCCAAAAGGAAAAGAAACTAATATGGCTTACTGCAGCAAATTCAAGCAGCAACCTGATCTGACATATTAAGTCAGAGTGCCTAGACAGGATCTAGAGTTTCACATATATTGGGATTAAAGATGAACACCTTTCCCTACAGCTAGTTGCAAAATAGAGTGTCTGTTATAACCTGCATGTTATTACTGTGAATGGTCGATCATGATTCCCTCTTGATCGCGATTTTCTATCTTGTCCATTATTTTTATCCAACAGTTTTCTTCCCAATTTATTCCATGCTCAAGTTCAAAAGAAATAGTTTTGCTTTCTGTGGGATACAAATAAATGTTCTGCAGCGGAAAATGTAGCCCACCATTGCACTGCCTTTATCCCTTTCTTAAGGGTACTTCAGTGGGCATATAAAGCCTTTTCCTTTGGTGTTGTGTCAGTGTTCAGAGATCACATCTGTTCTCATTATATCTCAGGTTCACCTTGGCACAGCAGGAAAAGCCTTCCTCAATATAAGGAGACACCAATACCTGGCAAATCATATGATAAACGAGTGAATTCTTTTTATACATTTTTAACTGCCAAAATTCTAGGCAGGGGAAAAGTTGCATGATCTTTACTGTGCAGGGAGAGAAGGTATGGGAATAGTAAATCATATAAAACATGATGGCCTAGAAGCTTTAGGTTATTATAAAAGCATATGTTTCCAGACTTTTACTGCTATGTGGAAAGGATCTTGATCTTGCAGGAGGATCTCTGTCTAGAACCCAGGGATCTCCTCTCTTATTTGCTGAAGATTGTCTTTACCAAAATACCCAGAATCTTCTGGTAGCTTAAATGTCTCAAATCCTGCATGGATGTCTGGGACCTTCTCTTGTACTGGTTTTAGACTCCCATTCTTGTCATAGTGCCTTTTGTAAGCACTACATAGACACTTGGGAAGAAGTAGGTACTGCCCTGCAGAACTTAAAACCTGGAAATGTGAGATTGATGGAAATCGGGATCTTCATTTTATAGATAAGGAAACTGATGAACTGAAAGATTAAATGACTGATTCCAGGGTTACACAGTAGATGTGGAGTAGCAGAACACGTGTAGACCAGAGTCTGCTTCTGCACTGTATTAGAAGAATTCTTCACTTCCTGCTAATGCTACTGTGGAGCTAGCAAATAATTTTTAATTCCTTAATTTTTTTTTAAGAAAACTTAGTGTTGGGTAGCTTCTGCTAGAAAACTGGTTAAGGCTGTATTAGTGCACCTTTTCTTTTGCTGCATAAACATACAGAGATGGAAATGCCTGCTCCTCTCCCCCTCCCCTGCTTTTGTGCTTGCTCTGTGTTTGCAAACAGGAAGCCAAGTTTGTTGAGAGGGGTAGAAATAAAGCCCTCACGTACTACTTTACCTTGTCATCTTAAAATGCTATAGCACCTTTTATCAGCTAAAAGTCAAGAGTGATGTGGAAGTGTCGTTACTGCAATGCAGCTGTTTTTGTGGAATAATAGCGAAGAGGAGGATAGAAATAGCAAAGGGGGGCTGGTGTGTCACAGAACAGTAGCAAATATTATGTAAGTGAAGGTTAAGTCCTACTCTCATGTAGAAACAATAGAAATCTCTCAGAACAAAGAAATCTTGTGTTACACGACGGAGAGAGGAGAAAATACTCCCATATCTGAAGTATTAACTGCATAATACAGCTCCTGTAAGTGAGGGGAAAGAAGGCTTGGTTTTTTTCTGCCAGCAGGGGCCCTGTCAACTTGAGATTTAAATGCCCAAGCTACCCTACAAAACTGATATATATCCCAATATTTGCATAAAAGATTTATTAATTTTTTGAAAGCATAAGTTTGGTAGGAGTGTTCTGGTGGATTGAGATTTTGGTGACAAATAGGAATGATACATCAAATTTTCCATTCTTCCTTTTTTTTTCCTCAGTTTTTAATAATCTGTATGAATTACTGTGTGTATTTTCTTCCCAAAGGTAAGGAGTGTAAGCTTAAAATTAGCATCTTGGCAGGAGGAAAGAATGTATCTTCTGTATAGCCTGTACAAAAGCAAAGTGTGTATGTGTATCACAGACTTTGCAGGCCTTGACCTCTGGAGAGGCCACATGGATTTGAAAGTTGGCAGAGAAGATTGCAAACAGTAGTGAGCTCACGACCTGACGTTTTGAAGCAGTGCAAGAGACTGTCTCAGGTATTGATCCAAATGTGTCTAATTGCGATCTCAAAAGTGGCTGCTGCAGCTAAGATTTTTGCTAGATTTCATGTGATCTCTCTACTGGCAGCTTGGTTTTGGGCAAAGGTTTCTGCAGAAGATTCCCAGATGAGAAAGAAAGTTGTGAAATATAAAAAGGACAGTAGGGCTTGAGGCACCAGTGCTGTTTGGGGTAGTGTGGCCAGCTGAGTACCTACACTTACACGTTTTCCCCTTGGCATTTTCTGGTCAGACCCATTAGTCTTGCTCCTACCCACTAGAAATGTGAGGGAGAAAAAGATGTTACTTTGTGTCTGATAGTGACTTCAAAAAAGTCTGATTCACTGTGCTCTAAAATTACTGTATTGACTTCAAGATTTAGGTCCTGTTAATAGCAGTGATATTAGATTGATTTTGGACTGCAGGTCCTATATCATTTAGAAGAGATACAGAATTGAATCAAATAACTGAAACTCTCGTGTTTAAAAAAAAAATGGAAATAGATTGCTGTGGGAATGATAATTAGGATATCTGCTGTTGTGTTGAAACAAACTAACTTTTTACAAAATTGAGTTATCTAAACTGTTTGTGCATCTACCCCATCTACATCTATAGTGTGATCAGTTTAGTGATGTCATTTAGATTTATATTTTCTTTCATCAGATGTTGGCGGTGTAAGCTCTTGTTTTGCTTCTGTATCACCATGAGGGCACACGATACCTAGTTCTTCAATGGACTGAGTCCTTTCACAGGGTAACTCCTTGGGTAAGGGTGTTACAGTAAACAAAAAACTTGAAAGCAGAGCAACAGATAGGTTATTTTATGTTGGCTTACAAATTCTATGTCAAGCTGACTTAAAAGAAAGGATTGACAGGATGGGAAAGGAAAGGATTGATAGAATAGATATGAAGTCATTCATCCACAGGTAGGTGTTTATGCCCTGCTTTAGAGCAAAAGAACCAAAGCAAATGGAAGAGAAAAAAAGTTGTAAAAGAGGAGGAAGAAGCTGGCACTGGAACCATTATGATTCACAAGGAAGGCTGTCACGGGGAGACAGCAAACTGTCCACCCAGCACTGTTTCAGCTATCTCCACTGATTGTTTCTGGTTATTAAAATGGAGTGTTCCTGTGTCTTGCTATGTAAATTCATTGAGGGTTTTCTTCTAATATATTGTATTAAAAAAATGTTTGGGGTATTTTATACCTTAATACTGTTGAAATGAACTGTTGAGCACTGCTCAACTGTTTCTTTATTTCCTGTTTAAAATATATACTGTAGAACAGCCTGACAACAGTCCTGGATAATGCTGTTCCTTGGCAATGATCAGGTTCATCTTCAGCCAGTCTGAGGATGAGGGTCTCAACTGAAGGAAGGAATATGTAAGTTCTTATGATAACTCCATTTAGAAAATTATTCAGGTATAAGTTCCATCCACAAGCCATGTACTTAAATAGTGTTGACTTAAGCGTAGGCTTCACAGGAAGCCTAGTGCTTAGGTTTTGCATCAATACCTTGCTGAATAGAATAAACAATGAAAATCAGAAATATGTTAAAAACTGAAATATAATTGTTTGGTAACAAGAAAATACATACAAATCTTTAACGCTTTCATTTGTGCTTACATGCATTTGTGCAAAACTTACCTGTTTTGTAGTTTTCAGGTGTGAAAGTACGTTTGCAAAATAATGTACACAAAGCAGAGATTTGATTGCAGTCTTTAGTGAAAACTAGCAAAAAGATAACGTTTTAAGTTGAAATTCAAGGGTGTGTTTTTTTCTTTTTGCAATCTGAATGTGAGGTGACAAAGACCAAAACCTGTTTTCATTCTATTACTTAAGCAATGTTATGACAATACCTAACCTGTATAGAACAGGATATGTTCTCAAGGTAGTACTTCTTAAAATGCATCCAGCAACAGTTTAAACTAAGCAAGGTTAGACTGGAAGTAAACTCTATTCTATCATTAGCTCTTTATGGTTCATTAGTTTTAACATTTGGAGTTGGAGTGCCACCTGGGTAAGAATGCATTGGATTATTTTCTGCAGTGCTGTCTATCTTGATATAGTGCTGACTCTGTTATTCTTGCATCTAATGTATTCAAGTTGGCATGAACGTGAAAGACATAATTCTCATTACATGTGCTAAGCCAGGCAGCGAGGGAAACAAGCTTGACTAAATGCTTGGATTTCAACCAATGGTGCAGCAAACTAATGTTGGTTCTGAAAATGAAAACTGTTACTGTATCAGCTGGAAACACTGTGAGCTTTAAGAATCACAATTTAAAAAAAGAAACTGAGAACACCATTTGGCAAGTTAACCCTCTTCAGTTTAAAAGCATCAGAATGAAAATTCATGTGAGTAATAAAGGTACTTGTTACTAATAACAATTGCTGATTTTTATGCTGAAGGACGTATTGTGTGGCACTTTGATTTTGAGTTGATGCACTCCTTGGCAGCAACAGACAATAAAAATGGATAGAAATTTTCAGTACCAGTAGCTGCTTCAAGAGCTCTTGGAGGTCAGTTTTTCAGAATATGCTTTAAAGCTAAGAAAGTTGCATCAGCAGAGTTCCAATTGTCCTTGAGAGCTTGATACCAACTTTGAACTCCTCGCTTTCACCGCAGTATGTAATTGTCCCGCTGTGTTTGTGGGCTGGCAGTACTCTTATTTAGAGCACTGCCCTGCTCTTGGAAACAAGCGATTCCCACTTAGGCAGCTCAGTTTCTTCTATAGCTTAAAAGCATTTTCATCTATTTTTTCTTTTCCAAATACCTACAGAGTGCATGGCTATTTATTAGCATGTGTGACAGCTTAAATGGCTCTTGTCAACATTTACCCATTTAGAAAAGTGGCAGTCTTCATTTGTGATGCTGTAACAAAAATGATCTCTAAAGAAAAGTCTCACGTGTTTCTTAAAATATAAAGTGATATCTCTAAAATGTATTCTGTGAGGTTGAAACCAATTCAAAGAATAATTTGTGATCTAAACAGATCAATATGGAATACAATGTTAACATTTTTTCAACCTGTCTTTGGAAGACCAACTTTTTCTTGTGCTTACCAGCAAAGCTATGGCCCCACACAATTCCTAGTGGTTATAATACTGTTTGACAAAAGTAGTCGTGATATAGGGTAAAGGCAGTAGCATTGTAGACAGTAAAATATGTCAAATGTAAAATGAAGGGAAAGAGAGAAAAAAGGGTATTCATTTCCAGCAGTTCCAGCAATATTTATTTCCTGGAATACTGGCTTTTCTCAAACTCTTGCAGTGTTTTTTAAATAGAGCAAGAAATTCTGCCACCACTGGAACTAATAATTGGTAAAACAGTGACTCTTGTGTGATCAGGATTTGACCCCTAGAGTCCTCGTACACTGCTGACTGTGGTCTATGGGGAAATAGAAGCTGCAGACTCTAAAAGTAGAGATTTGCCGTTGTTCTTGCTAAATAGCTTTGTGAATAACTACCTAAATCCAGGATGGATTCAAGATCACAAAGTGTTTAGTAAAACAGGGCAGGGGGGAAATGAATGGATCTGTTTCCAGAGTATTTGATACGAAGCTTTATTTGGGAAACATACAAAGAAAATCATGCTGTGTGACAATCATGCTTCCATAGTTTGAAAGCATATAAAATAAGTAGCTGTGACCCAAGCAGGTTAACAGGCAGCCTTTTCATGAAGAACATAGCCTCTGTGTGTGTCTCCGTCTTTCTGTAACAGCAGCCACCTCTCAGTTATGTATGTGTGACTGCAAGGCGCTCAGTAGTATTTCCTAGACATAAGTAATTTTTTTGGTAAAAGTTTAAGCATGAAAAAGGATTACTTGAACAAACTTTTATCCATCTGCTTTAATGTATACCTGTTTGCTATATGCAGGTGAAATCAGCCTCAAACCTATTCAATTTTTCTCACACTCTTACCATTCTCTCACTCAACAATACAACTTCAAGCTGTTTATAGCTAATTCCAGAGCAGAGAAATACCTTGCTTACATGGAGGGAGAGCATGCATACTTAATAGAGTATCTGTCTTTTTGAAGCAGATAGAGCAATTAAAATTATTTAATCATTATAATTTATGTGCATAATTACATACATAATATGTGTATAATTTATGTGTAGTAAAGGGATTTCCCCCCCCCTTGTCTAGGGAAGTAGGACTTAGAAAATTGAGATGTGAGCTATCAAGATGTGAGAGATGACTGCAAATTTTAATTTCATACTTTCCCTTTTCATATTAATTGTTGATATTTTATGAGCCTATTTCTTGTGGAAGGGTTAGTTGTAACCCAAAACTCTGTTTTGAGAAGAAACCTGAAAGCTAAAGTGGAAGTATGATGGACTATGTGGGGAAAGAATTTGAAGTGTTCTGTCTATACAGTACATCTTATGGTATACCATATCTTCCTAGCACAATGGGGTTTACTTGATTTTCTTTTTTTCTCATTTATTTGTCAAAACTCAATGATGTCATTGCTGATTGCTATAATAGTAGTTTAGGGTTAACGGTTTACCAACCACATACATAAATCTGTGAGATCAAAAGGTCTTATCATGGCTCTGTAAGGGTGTTCCTATCCTGGAAGTTTCTAGATGCAACCAGAAACACTACTGATATAAAGCTTTCATGGAACTCCATAAATTGTCCTGTAAGCCTTTTTTAAACTGGAGGAAAAGGTGACCTACTTAATGAATAAAGAATGGACCGTACTGAGCAGCCTGGAAACAGGTCAAAGAAAGCTATAGCTGTTGTTTTTAACCATATTAAAATACTGCCCTTCAGCACTTCTTTATGCTAGCGTGTAGCCCAGAATTAGAGCAGTGTAACAATCTTTTATCCTATCCCGTGCCTTTTTTCTTTCTTAGGTTTGGTGTCTGCTTCTGAAACAACTATTCCATTTTCCAGAGTCTTTCAACCAATGCAAAAATATATTGTATGTAAACTGAGAATCCATACTTTATGAACAAAGTCTGATTTAGGGAAAATATTCAAGAGGTAAATGTCTTTAATTTCCAAAATGACTTGTCTTTAGGTCAAGATTATGGGCTATGAAGAATGTTATTTATTGTGCTTCTTGGCTTTCGAGTAACTTTGTTTTAAAATAGGGTAATTGTTTTTGTTGTAGTTGTTTTCTAAAGGACATTGACATCCCAAAGTAGCTGTCTTAGGTTTAATGAATATATATATATACACACACACACACACACACACACACGGACAACCAGACTGCAGACGTATTTTAGCCTTTATCTATGGTAACAGTAAACAGTTAATATGTGGTGTGTTAAGACCTAAATTACTCTTTTGTGCCACTGGAATTTTTTGCTTTAATGAAACATCGATTCACTTGGCATTTTTATTAACAGCCACTGTTTTTATTTCTAATGAAGCAAAATCTTACAGGGCTGCAGTTTACTACCTTTTCTCCCCCTACTATTTTTGGGGTGTCATAGTGGTTTTGAAAACCAATTTACTTCACATTCCACTTCTACTGCCAGCTTGACTAAAAACGGCTTAATTATGTACAGAAACATAATAAATGCACAAGTGAAAAGAAAATCATGTTAAAGAACACGCAGATTACAGTAGAGAGTAAGATAACTGGGTGAGCAGCGGCTATTGTCAGAGCTGTAAGAACAGCTGTATTCAGATGTTTATAGTTGCCATTTTGGTACTTTGACTCTGTCTTGGGGGGAAAAAAGTGAATTCTGAGATGAATAAATGCATTATTCTGTCTCCTAGTCAGAATACCTCTGTCAGGGCACCTCTGTTCCATTTTGAGATGTATTTGGTGGGGATGACCTTGCAGAACTGTTCACTCTCAAGTTGGAATTTGTGTCACTATTCTGTATGGCACTAACAGTAGTAAATTGGTTATGTAGTTCCTAACAAACTCGTGTGCATTGTAGGCTTGAAAAAGTTAGAGCAATACAGTTTCTTAGAGGAGTTAATTTTCTGCTTTGGTAGAAAAGGATCAAAGAAACTATAAAAGACAACCTATCTATATGCTTTTACATATGGCATTGTCCTGGTTTCAGCTGGGATAGAGTTAATTTTCTTCTTAGTAGCTGGTATAGTGCTGTGTTTTGGATTTAGTATGAGAAGAATGTTGATAACACAGTGTTTGTTTCGTTGTTGCGGAGTAGTGCTTACACTAAGTCAAGGACTTTTCAGCTTCCCATGCTCTGCCAGGGGCACAAGAAAGGAGGGAGGGAGGGGGCACAGCCAGGACAGCTGACCCAAACTGGCCAGAGGGCTATTCCATACCGTATGGCATCATGCTCAGTATATAAGCTGGGGGGAAAAAGAAGGAAGGGGGGGACGTTCAGAGTGATAGTTAATTTTCTTCATAGTAGCTAGTATGGGGCTATGTTTTGGATGAAACAGCCTTGATCATACAGGGATGTTTTAGTTACTGCTGAGCAGTGCTTACACAGAGTCAAGGCCTTTTCTGCTCCTCACCCCACCCCACCAGCGAGTAGGCTGGGGGTGCACAAGGAGTTGGGAGGGGACACAGCCAGGACAGCTGACCCCAACTGACCAAAGGGCTATTCCACACCATACGACATCATGCTCAGCATAGAAAGCTGGGGGAAGAAGAAGGAAGGGGGGGACGTTTGGAGTGATGGCCTTTGTCTTCCCAAGTAACCGTTAAACGTGTTGGAGCCCTGCTTTCCTGGAGATGGCTGAACACCTGCCTGCCGATGGGAAGTAGTGAATGAATTCCTTGCTTTGCTTGTGCTTGTGTGCGCGGCTTTTGCTTTCCCTATTAAACTGTCTTTATCTCAGCCCACGAGTTTTCTCACTTCTACTCTTCTGATTCTCTCCCTCATCCCACAAGGGGGGGAGTGAGTGAGCAGCTGTGTGGTGCTTAGTTGCTGGCTGGGGTTAAACCATGATAGGTATGCTAAAGATAATAGTATAATATTATAGTATAAATATAGCATAGTATAAAGTATAATAGGAAAGCACACCAGATGAAACCAATATTTTCATCTGTGCTGCTCAAGGCAGCTCCATTGCATTGGATGGAATTATGATAACTTAAAAGAAATAAGGCTTACCTTTGAGGTGCTTCTTGAAAATGTGACAAGCTTGTCAGAAAAGCTGTAGGGAGAACTGTGAAAACTAGAAATAGGAACTAAACACAGCTGGTTACAGCATCTCTGCAGGGGCCCAGTGAGCAATATGGATTTATTTACAATGGAGGAAAGAAGTCTCTTAGCTTTTGCCCTAGGACTTTGCTTTAGGGTCTGATTCTGTAAAATTCAGAGTAACTTCTAGAAGTGTTAAAACTTATCTCCTGCATGAAGTCTGTCTGAATCGCCTTTTGAGAATTTCCAGAAATAGTTCAGCAGCTTTTGCTATGAATCCTAAAATAATCAGCCTCCTTCCTCCTTTGTTTGAGAAGGAATTAAAGGTTTAGTTGGTTTCTTATGAATGTTACTGATTATTGCACTGCACTGTGATTACTGTTTAGTTGCTGTGTTTGCCAATTATAGGATACTTAAACTTCAGAAATGTAGTGCTGATGACCTTCAGGATGCTTTTCCTTGACCCTGTCATGAAATAAGCTTTTCTGTGTAGCGGACCAAAGATATTGAGCATTGCCAAAGATTAGGCTGTGTGCTGCAGAACTCACCTGATCCTTGTGTATAATGTGTTTGCCTGTTTTTATGAACACTGTACCCTGAAGAGCTGTGAACACAAACCAAGCAAGTTACAACAGAGTATCTGAGCTCAACAGCTGTAAGCACTCACATGTTTGAGAAGACCAAAATGTTGCAGTGATAGATGCCAGGAATTATGAGGTGCTAAACTCATAGAAGTAAACAGTCATACTTGTGTGACTATTGCTTATAGAGTAAAATTCTCATTTTGTGGCAATATGAGCAACAAAACTGAGCTGCTCAGTGTATCCATGGTGAAGTGCCTTTCGTCTTGGATCACTAGTAAAGAGCAGAGGATATGGTCCATATAACCAGTTCAGTCAGTGTTGTGTCAGAGAATATCAAGGGTTAACAAGAATAGCAAAGCTGTATAGATGTTTTTCACAATAAAGATGCAACTCTAACTGGACAGAAGCTATGCAGTGTATCTGGAGGATAACAAACTCCAGCTACAGCAAACTTCGTATTTATTTGGAGTGGTGGTAGATGTAATCCCATAGCCATTCTTTTCAAAGCTCATTTTCCTATCTTATGCATGCAAACAAACATCCAAATGCTTGTTCTGCAGAAGCATGGGTGCAGAAAACAGGCAGACAGATTTTAATTAAACTTTATTAAATTTTTAAATAGATGAGTACTATAAGGCATTCTTTTTACAGTTTGACATCAAATGATCTCATGATTTTTCCAGGTTAGGAGTAACTAGTTTATAATAAGGCCAGGAAAAACAATCAGCTTTAAAATTGAGGGTATCTATTCTTTTGTTCGCTGTACCACCTACTGTTTGATGAAGATTAATCAATTCACCCCACGTTCTGTGCTGCACATATAGAGGCTATGAAAGCCTCTTAATCTAAGTCTAAAATACTCTTGCTATTACTGCAATTGAAACTGCTGTGACCTGTCACCACATAGAGGCACTAGACTCATTCTTTTTCCCTTTATAACATCTGTAGTTTTCCCATTAGCTAAACTGGCCAAATGGTTTGTGGTGTTAATTTGCTTAGCAAGGACTCTGTGTAGTGTGCAAAGCTTGAGTGAACTCCTTTCCATGGATACTCTCCCACCAGTTTATATGGGAACTGGGGGGGTGGGAGGGTATTGGGCATGTGTAGGGATGGCAGGATTAGTCATGTGTAGGGACAGCAGTTTGAGAAAGAGATTAAAGCACTGGTAGTGGGCATCTTTCCTTCAGAATTTTTCACTGTAATAATTCACAGCAAAACCTGGTGTTCAGATTTTAAAACTTTCAATATTTTGGCATAAACCACCCTGGAGAAGGTAGAACCTTCCTCAGATTTAAGCTTTGAGATGACAGAGTTTCTTCATCCCATTATAACTTAATCCCTAAATTCTTAAGAACCGTAAATTCAAAATCCAGCAGTTCGAGCTTACTCTTCTCTCCAGGCAAAGTAGATAAATAAGAACTTCGGTGTTGCTTGTTTCTTGGGCAGAGTGAAGGCTTATCAGTCTTTTATTTTTTTACATATTTTTAATATTTTTTTTTTTAGATATGAGTGTGTATGTGTGTGTATGTACTCTTCTCCATGGCATGATGTAATGTGTTTCATACTTGCTGTTTTATGAAAATGCTCTTCATCATTGGATCTATAGGTTGCTGTTGTTCTGGGATCCTTTGAACTGAGAGACAGTGGATAAAATTTCAGTGTTGAGACTCGTATTTTCCAAACAGCGTTCAGAAGGAGTACGGCACTGCCTGCATCTGCTAAAACTAAAACCAAGAGCTTGTTGGAGTCCTGAACCGAGCGGCAGAGAGCAAGCACTCGGTCTATAGCCTCAGGCCTCTGTCAAGCAGGAGAGGAGAGCCCTGAAGCAGCACAGCAATCTGGCAAGAGTAATTTTTCCAATAGCAATGATGGAGTCTTTAAAAAAAAAAAAAAGCTTAAAAAATAAGCTTTGAAAACCTTTTTGCTAGCTGGTTAAAATTAGCAAAGAAAGTACTGAAGCGGGCATGGTGGTGGAGACAAAAAGGCATTTTGCTGTTTAGTTTCATTGTGGTTAGAAATACTTATTTGTGAAGGAGGGACTTGCCAGCAGGATTTTGTCAGCCTTTTTGAGATAGAGACATCAGCTACAGAAAGACCTCAGGAGAGGGCTGTTGGTGGTGAAACAGTATTCCCCTTTCCTTTTTGGTATTTATCAGAGGTTTTGGGTCTGTCACTCTGCAACTGAAGAGCTCATGCTTCATTCCTTCCAAAGAGACTGTAATCAGTAGTAGCCCATTGAGCTAATTGTTTGCTTGTTTGAGTGTTTTGAAACAACAAAATGAAGAGAGAAATAGAGGCAGGCTGCCTTCTTAACAAAATCCCAGAAGTAACAGAGTCATTTTCTGTGTGTTGAAAAAGCCTGCAGCCCAAGTCTCTTTTTGTCTGAAAGTGACATATTAGTCTGAGTTCCTTAGAGAAGAAGGAAAATTACTGGCCAGTGGGGCCATTTATTTTTGTTTCTGTGTGCTTAAGGAAAAAGAAACACAGTAGCTATTGCCTGGATCAAAATGAGTAGTTCACTATAGATTCCACCCCCCGGCTCCTGATTCAGAGAACAAATACCCATGGGGATATTTTAAGGATGCTGTTCTGAATTTTGTTGCCCTTCCAGTTAAAATAAAATATAAACTTCAGTAACTGCTAAGGAATTGGGTATATATAACTCCATGAAATAACAGATTCATGGTTGAATTTCTCTCTTAGCTATTTCTTTATCACACTCAGGGACTCAGCTGCATACCAAAGAGCAGAAATTGATACATTTTTTTGACCAAATTTCCTCCCTTCTACAAAGAAGCCTGCAAGTAAAAGAAGTAGATACAATTCATGTTGGGTAACAGAGCAATGACTAAGAAGGCATTAAACTCTAAATTTTTAGTAACTCTTGGAACAGGAGGGAAAAAAAAAAAAAAACGAAACAGCTGGCTGAGAAGCCTGTTCCTGCTCTCAGGAAGCTTCTTGTGGTGCAAATCCACTGATGCCAGGAGGTAACCTAAACAGAGGAGCTGTGAGGAGAACTTAATGGCTACTGACTCTTACTGAGTAGCCATTGTGGCAACTAGATTGCAAATATGTATACTTCCTGATTTTTGGTTGTGGCTATTGTAATTTCTAAGCAGTCCTTTTCCACTTAAAAGCACCAAAACTCAAACAAACAAATATTCATGTTGGGAGAATCACTCATTTTGCTGCCTGAATATTTGCTTTTGTGATAACTATCATTAAGAATTTTTTTTTTTTTTGTTATAGTAGGGGCTATAGGCTAAAACAGACTGAGGGATCCACCATCCCTCCACCAATGGCAAAAATCAAAATGCAGGAGAGGAACAGTAAGGAGGGGGCGGAGGGGAAGATGTAAAGAGGTGAATTAACCTGTCTTGGACAATATGGTGGTGAAGCTGGACTAATCCTTGAGATAGTAAAGATTTAGGGGTGATGCTCACTGAATGAACAGCTGTAGCAGTTCAAGATGTTACTGCCCTTCAGCGGAGTGTTTCCGTCCCCGCAGCAGACATGCATAGCCCTGCAGCTCGATGTGAACTGCTTTGTCAGAGATGAGCAAAAGCTCTGCCCTGTGAAAGGGATTGCACACCCTTTTTGCCCTGGTGGCACCGCAGCCTGCAGGGTGGGTAACTGGAGCTGTACCAACTTGACCTACAACAGTGTTCACCACAGCTTGCCTTGCCAAAGTCTGTCATTTGACCGCTTTTTCTTTTTTTCTTCTTCTCCTGAGTGTATACTTAATTTTCCTGATGGGAACGTGGTGGTGATATGTGCTGTGGTTTTTATGGTAAACTGAAGGGGTACGTAAAGATAAATGAAAAAGTGAAAGGTACATACATGTATTTTACCTGTAGTATGCAGATGCCAGGTGCCCACCAAAGCTGTTCTATCACTCCCCTCCTCAGCTGGACAGGGGAGAGAAATATAACGAAAGACTTGTGGGTTGAGATAAGGACAGGGAGACATCATTCACCAATTACCATCATGGGCAAAACAGACTCAACTTGGGGAAATTCGCTTAATTTATTGCCAATCAAATCAGAGTAAGGTAATGAGAAAATAAAAACTAAATCTTAAAACACCTTCCCTTCCTTCTTCCCAGGCTCAACTTTGCTCCTGATTTTCTCTACCTCCTCCCTCCCCCAGCAGCACAGGTGGATGGGGAATGGGGGCTGGGGTCAGTTCACCACATGTTGTCTCTCCCACTCCTTCCTCCTCAGGGAGAGGACTCCTCACACTCTTCCCCTGCTCCAGTGTGGGGTCCCTCCCCCAGGAGATGGTCCTCCACGAACTTCTCCATCATGAGTCCTTCCCACGGGCTGCAGTCCTTCAGGAACAGACTGCTCCAGTGTGGGTCCTCCATGGGGTCACAAGTCCTGCCAGCAAACCTGCTCCAGTGTGGGCTCCTCTCTCCATGGGTCCTGTGAGGAGCCTGCTCCAGCACAGGCTTCCCACAAGGCCACAGCCTCCTTTGGGCATCCACCTGCTCTGGTGTGGGGTCCTCCACGGGCTGCAGGTGGGTACCTGCTCCACCATTAACCTCCATGGGCTGCAGGGGGACAGCCTGCCTCACCATGGTCTTTACCAGGGGCTGCAGGGGATTCTTTGGTCCCCCTCCTTCCTCACTGACTTTGGTGTCTGCAGGGCTGTTTCTCTCACATATTCTCACTCCTCTCTCCGGCTGCAGTTGCACAGGTTCCCCGCCCCCCCGCCCTTCTTAAATATGTTATCTCAGAGGCCCTACCACCGTCGCTGATGGGCTCAGCCTTGGCCAGTGGCGGGTCATCTTGGAGCCGGCTGGCATTGGCTCTATAGGACATTGGGGAAGCTTCTAGCAGCTTCTCACAGTAGCCACCCCTGTAGCCCCCCTGCTACTAAAATCTTGCCATGCAAACCCAATACAATCTGTTACACTCAACTTAGATTTTAATTTTAAGTGGTCATTTGGGTCAGGCTTCATCAACAGCAATTGTTCTAAAAGTGGCAATTTGGAAGCGTTCTGTTTTATGCACTGCTTTTTTGTCTTCTAATGTTGATGATTTAAGCAAGTGGGGTAGAAGACCACAGGAGGGTGGAAAGTCAGTGTGTGCCAGCTGTGAACACATCCTTGAAGCTCAGCCTTCCTACTCTCCATGTCCATTATCTATCTGTATTAAAAATATCTGGGATCTAGATAGCTGTGAAATTCCACAAACAAATGAAAAGCTTCATGCAAATATAATTTCCTTAATAGCAGAACTTTCATCTGCTTTGACTTACCAAGCTTTCTTGTAATCCTTCACTCAGTGTATACATGAGGGCAGTGTGCAGGATTTACATTCCTTTATTTGAAAACCTGTTCTGAAATCTCTGAACTTGTTTCACAAATCAGTGGAGCAAAGTGGCTTTTGTAGAATTATTGCTGCAAATAAGTTGAGAATCAAACCCTCTATCTGGAGAATTAGATCTCAGAATAGGTTTTACTCTGAACTTGCACTCTATTTTGCAAAATCTGGTCTCAACATGGTTAAAAACCTTCACTAAGGGCTGTTATTCTCCCAGATATTTCTGAAAAGCAGTCAGTGAACGGTGTGTACATATCTAAAGGCTGATTTGATCCTTAGGGAAGCTATGTCTATTCTTGGATTTCGGTATGTTCTCAAAGGATTGTTTTCTGTTTTGTAAAAATACTGCAAAAAGAAAGCAAGGAAGGAATTTCCTATTATTTCCTTCCAAGCTCCTCCTTGAATGATTATGCTGGCTAGCAAGTTCTGCAATATGCCTAAATGCAGGCCTGTAATCTTTTAATGCATTTAACACAGAAAACAAAGTGCTTTTCAGTGCAATCATATGCAGGTAAGTACATACATTTTTCTGCATTTTGTAAATCTCATTTTGTTGGCGTAGCTATGGCAAGTATTCATTTTTTTCCCTGTATTTTTCAAATGAAGTTCAAACAATGAGTGGGCAGAACACTGTACATACACAGAAACCTGCCATCTGTCAGTACCTTTCCTGCACTGGAAGCGCTATCACCAACAGCGATACACCGTTAGATGGGGGGCATAGCAGGGTGCTCACTAAGGTGTTGGGAGTGTGATCAGCACACACTCGTTTTACAGGGGAACCAGTTTCCCAAGGTCCTACTACAAGGTCGGGAAACTCGTGGTGTTTAAAGATGAAGGACAAAGCCCACCTGCTTAAGGTAGGGCTGGGTTTGGCTGTAATTCTCTATCGGACTTTCCTTGGGGGATTTACGTAGAGCTACCCCTAACACTGAGACTCCTCTACATGTGCATGAAGGTACTACAGACATCATCACATTCTGCTGTGCTCATCGTATAATTTAAGGTGATCTGTGGGAGCAACAGCTTATGACACGTACTCTCTTTCACTGCTGGAGGCAAGAGTCAAATATGCCTTTCCTGGAGCTCATTGTGCACAGGAGGGTGAGGCAAGCTGCTGCTGGTGAAAAACGACAGTAAAAACCAGATCTTACCATATTGCCTTTGTACTCCGATCTACCTTTTTGGATGTATAGCAGCAAAAAAATTTGTTTCTTTGATTACTAACACCTTACATTTGAGGAGCACAAAGGGTCTGTTTCCAGCTGCTGTCTCTCTTGGGCTTCCTATTCTGTCTTCTCCTTCTCTGTGATACTAGAGAAGGGGCAGTCTTCTGGAAATCAAAACAAACCAGATATTAAACTACTGATGAAGTCACAGTTGTTGCTACTTCTTGACATCAGTGGTTCTGGTAGAAAAGAGACTTTCAACAAGTGACTGCCGCTATGGCTGTTGTGTTCCTTAGGATGATATAAAATGCTTGGGGAAAAAAAACCCCACGCCACTAATGTATATTTAAAATGTGTTATGTGCAAACTGTGCTGGATATTTGAAATAGAACAAATGGTAAGCTTCAACAGAAAGGGTTTCTGGGGGAGGGATTTCTTCAGGCCGTTTTTTAGTATGTTAGTTTCCTGATCTGAATACAAAGAATTCAGACCATGCTAATCATTTTCTGAAATGATTCATAATTCCTTCCCACGCTTCAGCAAAACTATAGAAAATGACACTTTCTTAAATCTGTAGGTTAATTTAAAATCCTGCTACAGTTTCTGTTAAAGAAAGCAAAACCTATCTGTTCACAAGACCTGGCTTTTTGGGAGGGTGGAAGTTTATACTTTGAAGTGTGGAGGGGGGTTGGATTCTGCTACTGTTTTCCTTCTTTCATCTTTTTTTTTTTGCTTCAGCCAACAGCAAGATTCTGTCCTTGTCCTTCGTGTTCATGAGTGTGCTGCTTTTGGCTGGGATAGAGTTAATTTTCTTCATAGTAGCTAGCATGGGCCTATGTTTTGGATTTGTGCTGGAAACAGTGTTGATAATACAGGGATGTTTTAGTTACTGCTGAGCAGGGCTTACACAGAGTCAAGGCCTCTTCTGCTCCTCACCCCACCCCACCAGCGAGTAGGCTGGGGGGTGCACAAGAAGTCGGGAGGGGACGCAGCTGGGACAGCTGACCCAGCCTGGCCAAAGGGATATTCCACACCATATGACGGCATGCTCAGCATATAAAGCTGGGGGAAGAAGAAGGAAGTGGGGGATGTTTGGAGTGATGGCGTTTGTCTTCCCAAGTAACCATTACGCATGATGGAGCCCTGTATTCCTGGGGATGGCTGAACACCTGCCTGCCGACAGGAAGCAGTGAATGAATTCCTTGGTTTGCTTTGCGTGCATGGCTTTTGCTTTACCTATTAAACTGTCTTTATCTCAACCCACGAGTTTTCTCACTTTTACCCTTCCGATTCTCTCCCCCATCCCACCAGGGGGGAAAGAGCGAGCGGCTGTGTGGTGTTTAGTTGCCGGCTGGGGTTAAACCACGACAGTGAGTCTCAGGAGAACAGCATGTACCATTTCTGTGCTATTTTTATTCCTTCCTCCTGGTAATCTATTGGTACTTTCAGCCTAAATTGGGTCACCTTGAAGATTAAATAATGGCAGTACGGGAAGCCATTTATGGAAGAAAGTCAGTTGGTTTATTTCTTTTTTTGTTTTGCTGGATAAGGGAAGTTTTTGTCCTCTGGACAGGATTCTCGAGTAGCTTTTTATCTTTGGTGTTCTTAAGGTATAATATAAAGTCCTGGGATACTGTTTTTCACACTAACAGAATAATTAATCTTAATTGCATTGATTGTTTTACCATACTTTAGTGGATAAGTGATTAGGAATGGCTTTATATCACAAGACAGTATAAGGTGTCTTATCCAATTGTCTATGAGCTGGCAAAAAAAATAGCTACCATTTGGTGCGTGGAAAATGGAATTGCATCAGCTACGTTGCTCTAGTGATATGACCTTCTGTCTGCATCATTCGTCAGCCTATTTGTGTGTAGAGATTCCCTCATGAAAACAGTAGATGATTTATTGTAATAGCATGTTTATGGCTCCGCTTCCCCTAGGTTAGAGACAACCAAAGCACGACTGAAAGGGTTCAAACAATGGCTCTGGTTGTTGGCCATCTGTCAAGAGTGTGGCAATGCACACATGCCCTGGCGATGAAACAGGGTCCAAACCTGCTGTTCCTTCACAGGGACTGAGCACTTGGTACATCTCCTTCTGGAATCACTTTGAGATTTTTTTCATTATTTCAATGGTCTTTGGATGCCTTTGAGTATAATTTTTCTTTGGAAGAAGAATTCAGCTTACGAGCAATTTTTCTTCCACTGCTGAGAATACCAGTTCTGTGTGGTGTGTGTGTATATATATCCTTCATCTTTAAACACCTTTGCATGTATTGTGACCTCTGGAAGCTGGCTTCCCTCCAGGTCTGCGTTGATCGCACTCCAAACACCTTACTGAGTGCACTGAGACTAGAGATATATCTATATAAACATAGGAAGACTGGAAAGTCTGGAAATCCATGTGGAAATTGCATGCAAACTCTTGGCAAGCAGCCAGAGCAAATGTGAGAGAAAATGAATATCTTTTTTTCCCAGGTAGATGGGCAATGTTTGGTACTTGGGTCTCTCCTGGGCAGTTAGGGATGCACTGATGTGCAGTAGAGCTGTAATTCTGTGTATTTCCCCATTATCCTTAGCTCTAAATTTGTTTTCCAGCAACAGTGCTGCATGCTGAGAGTCAAGTGGGGCTTTTTACACCCATATCCACAACGATGTCTATTCTAATGAAATAAATTGTGTACTTAATACTTTTGTTTTAGGGCATGAAGTCATTAGCAGGAATGGGGAGCCCAGTTCTCCAGCCTCCCAGCTGAGTACTTACCTAATAAGCCCAAACCGATGCTTTGTCAGCTCACAGAAGCCAAAACTACTTTGTATTTTATTCTGTCTGGCTATGATTTCTACCTGGATCGTATTAGTGTCTAAGCTGTACCCATGTATTCTGATATACATATAAGGGATGTCAGGATAAAAGATGCTTGAAATGGTAATCATTCATATTTCTATCCAGTTAATTTCCTAGAGGTCCTGCACTTACTGCTGATTCATTGCTGTACAATTTTGGTTGGATGTCTAAATCCCTTCTGAGTGCCCTCAGCCTCGCAAACCCTGGAAACTGTTTTGTGCTTGCAACAGCAGTAGAGTCTTTCAGCCTCTGGAGACCTCTCCATATGTGCAGCCAGTGTCAGGACCAGATTATGGAGAAGCCAGTTAGGACCCCTACCCAACAAATTCTCCACTGAGATAAAACAGTCGGCAGAGAGGTCTTGTTTCTGCTTACAGAGGTGTTTCTTAACAAGCTCCAGCAGATCTAGGAACAATTTGATTACTAGGGAGTTTCTCAAGGGGGCACTTGAAAAATTATGGAAATTTGAATTTTCAGGATGATCTTCATGCCTGCCTTGTCTGCATGAGGCAGAGTGAGCTAGGATTTCAGTTTTTCCTGGGTGTTTCTTGCTTTAACTTCTCTGCCTGTGAACTTGCTGCAACTGGAGAAGGAGAGGGCAAAGACAGCAGAAATCAGACAACTACATTAAAAATAGAGAAATGTTTTAAAGCTGGTGTTACTGCTGAGACTGGAGGGAGGAAAGGATTTTAAAGTGTCAGTAGGGCATAAGAGCTATTGCAGAGTCCAGTTGTCCCTGGGTTTTGAATTCCCAAACAGATTTTTGAAATAGCGTAGTATGTCATGTTTGACTTCAGCCATTTCAATCTCTAACAATGAGGAGGAATCCAGGGCAACGGTGTCAGCTGAACTGTAGATGAGTAAAATTGCAGGCTGGTGCTGGAAGATATTATTTTCAATGATACCTTCTAGAATAGCCTGGGATTGCCAGGCAGGATACTCTTCTCCCCGTTCAGAGCCCCTCTCACCAAGAGCAAAGCAAATGTAGCTTTTGGGCACTACTGTCACTGAAAAACAGTGTAAGGTATTACTTAGCGCTGTTCAATTATTTATTTGGCCAGTAGTATACAGAGCTGTTGAGTTTTATACCTGTAAGTTTTGATGAAAATGTGACTTCTACATAGTCTAGAAGGAGAAAAACAGGGTGCTTGAGCAGAAACTGACTTTGAGTCCCTGACCACCAGGTTAGGGACAAGAAAGACAAATACAAGGAATAAATGTTGCATGAAGAAATGCTACAAGAAGGGCTGGAAGGAGGATCTGGGGAACTACAGGCCTGTCAGCCTGACCTTGGTGCTGGGGAAGGGTATGGAGCAGATCATCCTGAGTGCCATCACGTGGTACGTATGGGACAACCAGGGGATCAGGCCCAGTCAGCATAGGTTGATGAAAGACAGATCCTGCTTGACTAACCTGATCTCCTTCTCTGACAAGGTGACCTGCTTAGTGGATGAGGGAAAGGCTGTGGATGTTGTCTACTTGGACTTCAGTAAAGCCTTTGACACCATTTCCCACAGTATTCTCCTGGAGAAACTGGCTGCTCATGGCTTGTATGAGTGTACTCTTCGCTGGGTGAAAAACTGGCTGGACGGCCGGGCCCAAAGAGTTGTGGTGAATGGAGTTCAATATGGTTGGCAGCCAGTCACAAGTGGTGTTCCCCAGGGCTCAGTACTGGGGCCAGTTCTGTTTAATATCTTTATCAATGATCTGGATGAGGGGATTGAGTGCACCCTCAGTAAGTTTGCAGATGACACCAAGTTGGGTGGGAGTGTTGATCTGCTGGAGGGTAGGAAGGCTCTACAGAGGGATCTGGACAGGCTGGATTGATGGGCCAAGGCCAACTGTATGAGGTTCAACAAGGCTCAGTGCTGGGCCCTGCACTTGGGTCACAACAACCCCAGGCAACACTACAGGCTTGGGGAGGAGTGGCTGGAGAGCTGCCCAGCAGAAAAGGACCTGGGGTTGTTGGTCAACAGCTGACTGAATATGAGCCAGCAGTGTGCCCAGGTGGCCAAGGAGGCCAATAGCATCCTGGCTTGTATCAGAAATAGTGTGGCCAGCAGGACTAGGGAACTGATCATCACCTTGTACTTGGACTGGTGAGGCCGCACCTCAAGTACTGTGTCCAGTTTTGGACCCCTCACTACAAGAAGGACATTGAGGTGCTGAAGCGTGTCCAAAGAAGGGCAACGAAGCTGGTGAAGGGTCTAGAGCACAAGCCTTGTGAGGAGCAGCTGAGGGAGCTGGGGTTGTTTAGTTTGGAGAAGAGGAGGCTGAGGGGAGACCTTATGGCTCTTTACAACTACCTGAAAGGAGGCTGTAGCGAGGTGGGGGTCAGTCTCTTCTCTCAAGTAACAAGTGATAGGACGAGAGGAAACAGCCTCACGCTGTGCCAGGGGAGGTTTAGGTTGGATATTAGGAAAACTTTCTTCACCGAAAGGGTAGTCAGGCACTGGAACAGGCTTCCCAGGGAAGTGGTTGAGTCCCCATCCCTGGAGGTATTTAAAAGACGGGTAGATGTGGTGCTTGAGGACATGGTTTAGTGGTGGACTTGGCAGTGCTAGGTTAAGGGTTGGACCTGATGATCTTAAAGGTCTTTTCCAACCTAAACGATTCTATGACTCTGAAATTCCAAACATGCCAACCATCTCTGCTTTATCTGTAACATCAACCTCTGTGATGCCTAAACTGTTTTTCAGGGAAATTCAGTCTTTATGGTGTGGTCTTTTGGAATTCTTAAGCAGTTTTTTCTGCTCCTCATCCTCATTAATTGTGTTAACTTTTAATACCTGCTTCTCAGAAATCCAAATTTAAACATAAAACCTGTAAATATAGTAACTAAGCTTTCTTCATGTCTTTTCAGTCTTTCTGAGAAAGCATTCAGGGACAGAAAAGGCATAAAAGGAACAAGCAGGTGATAGGCACATTTTTATGGAATTCAAAGTGCGTTCATTGCTTCTGTCAGCTGAAAAGTTGTGTCTGAAATAAACTGCTAACTAAAATGGAACAGCCAGATAAATTTAAATGTAAAAAATGTAAAAAGCTACTTCTCCTCCCCTTCTTCCCTTCTGTCTTTTTTAAAATAAGATGTTTGGGCATTTTGGATGGTTTGTTGTAGTGTATCACTGTGTCAGGACTGGGACTTTTGAGCCATGTAGGGTTTTTCTGGTTAAAACCAACATCAAAATATGGACTAGAAATCAGCTGAATTTTTATCTGGCAAAATCAAAATAAACTCCATGACAGTAGTGGTTTTACTCCTGGAGTGAGGCTGTATAGCCATATAACCCATTTAGGATTCACATTCAGGATCCTGTCAGGATTCAAGTTATCTGCAGGGCTTGAGGATTTTTTTTTTTTAGGACCCAGGATTTTTTGTGACACAATCACACTAAAAAGTTTATATAAATTCTTCTAAACCCGCCAGTGAACTTGTAAAATTGATTTCCTAACCCCCTAGACTTTAACAATTTCCAATTTTAAAACCTGTGCAAAAATTGTTTACATCTGCCATCTACTAGATACACTGCCAGCTGGTACGAGCTGCAGGTACAGACCTCTCAAAGAGGTGGGGAAATGTTTGCAGCAGTGGGAAGTATGGCAATTGCTTTTTTTTTTTTAAAAAAAAAAAAAAAAGCCTGCTGCAAGCCAGTCTTCTGCTTTGCAGATGCATGGCTGAATGTGGTTTGGAGAGCTTGCTCATCCTTCTTTTTACCAGGCTGTCATATCAAAACAGAAAGTGCTCAGAAATGTTATCCTTGATGTTGGGAAACTCCAGCTTCACTTTTACCTTTAGCAGAAATCTTGAATCTCAGACTGATTTTACATGCTTGCAATTACTGCATTTTGACCCAGTGCTTCTGCCTGAGTTCAAGGTGTGAAATAAGCAGCCTGTACCTGTGGACAGTGGTTTCTTTTTCAGAACTTGGTTTAAAAAGTGTCCAGCAGATGGTGCAATGTGCTTTTTTTAGCTACAGAAATGCTTAGATCTTGAAGTTTCCTTTGGGCTGAAATTAAATGAAATAATTTTATATGCTCTGATCTGAAGCTAACATTTTTAAAAAAATTGAATTTTAGAAATAAGAATATACAGGTTCTGTATTTTTTATGCTAAAGAAATCAGTTGAATTTGATATGCATTTCTGTAATACCTCCCCTGTCCTTACAAACACTTCTGAAAACAGAACTGAATTTTTAGGGAAGCCATGACTTTGCTTAATCCCTGTAAATGGAGAAGTGCAGTCTTTGTCACCCACGATTATCACAGCATCTGACAAAGTGGGGTTTAGCACATTTGCCTCCTGAAAGAAGGAACAGGAGTTTCTTAAAGCTATGTCTGTAGGAGAGTAAGTCAGTTCCTAGTATAGTATGTTTGCAGTTTAAAAACAGTTGGTGGTTTAAAACCAGTTACTTTCTACCCTCAAACAGTAATTTCCTGATGTTAAAAATCAGTGCCAGACAAGACATCTCTATATTTCCACTTAATAATGATTAATTGCAATTAATTAGAAGACTGCTTTTTGCACAGATAAACAGTCTGCCTATTTGTTCTTGATGCTGCCCTTCTCATACAAAATCCAAGGGTTAATTTGGTGCTTGAAATGACAGGCCAAAATGCTGTTGGCCAACTTTCTACAGAATAGCCTGAGATATCACTTCTGGTTATGAGCAGAGTTGATCGCATCATACGCCCCTTTACAACTCTCACTCAAAAACCCCCAAACAAACAAAAAAATCCCGGCATATATATATATATATATATATATATGCGCATGTGTATATATATATATACACACAATTAGCAGGAATCATAGTAACAGAAAATCTTGGTAAGAGAGCAGTGCAAAGATGATATGGATTAGTTTTCCTTCTGTGATTCTCTTAAAATGTGCCCACCAGTTTGTCAAAACTTCTGAGAGGCTGTGATGTTAAAAAATGCACACTGAGGCATCAAGAGAAGTTGTAGAGCTCTACAGAGGCTTAAATCCCTTGCAGCAGATGCTTCTTCTATGTTCTCTTTTACTCCATTTCTGAGTAAGTTACACAAATTTAGCTCTGAGAGCCAGAAGTGATGAGTTAAGGAGAAAATCATGTCATCTTTGGAGAGAAGAGTCAAACTCTATCTAGAAGAGCATGCACAAATTCCTTCCAGGATTATATGGGCTTGCTTCAACAATTTCCTCATAGTGTTTAAAAGAACCATTAAATTACTTGCCCATCTCCTGTTAATAATGGAAAACTCCTCATAGAGCTGAAGACCCGAACAATGGAGATGCCCCAAAAGTGCAATAGGTTTTATTGTACTCATGAAACCGCAGTCTATAAATATTTTAAATCTCTTAAAATTGTGTTTCTAACTCTCCCTTTTGTGGGCTCCTGAATGCAGCGCTAATGTGAGTGAAATGCTTCTGGGAAACCCAGGGAAATGCAATCAGATTCAATTTAATACCGACATACCTACTTTCTTGTGCCTGTTGGATTTTGGTGGTAAATCAGCCGTAGGCCATTTAGTGTTTATTTTAACAAATGTGAGTACTGGGATCCAAGTTCACATCCAGAGTTCAAAGACTTTTTAGGCTGTTGTGGGGTGGAAGCATGGAAGAAGTGGCAAGCTTAGTTCTTGTAGGAGGAAATATAGCTCTTATTTTATAGAAATCTTTTAGTTTAGCAGGCACTGATGCAACTCCTCTGGTTATGAGTGACAAGTCACGGAGTATGATGTGTCTTAGCTGGAAAGTCTCACTGTGGCGCAGACGACATGAGGGTGCAGAGTAGCACATCTGTCACATCTTGTGGGCTGTTACAGAATATGTGATGTTACTGAGTTTTGAACCATTCTTCAGCCTTTAATTCCATGACTATTTTTGAGTTGGGGTGTTTCTCATTTGCCATACTGGAGGTTAATTTGCAACATAACATCAACCTGGTCTTTCACTGAGAGGCAATGTCAGATTTGCTGACTGATATGCTTTCTGAAAGTGCTTCCCTGCTAGACTGATCCTGATTAATAAAACATATGAAAGCAAAAGAAAATTGAGTCTTCCCTAGCTTTTTTTGTACTTATAACTAATTTACATTTGTAGTACCTTTAAGACCTATATGGTCTTTTTTTCAGCTACACCCTGCTTGCATTTTAAGCCATTCAGATGCAGACCTTGTCTAAACTGGAAACTCTGTAATTGCATTAGCACAAGGCTTTGTCCAAGCTATTAATCCTTGGTGAGGAGCAGAGTGCTACAGCAATACAGTGTAATGAATTTTTGATTGGAGATGTTGAGGGTCTGATTGATTCAGAGGATAAGCTCTTCCACAATTGTCGCAAAGAGGCAGTAGTCCGTAACGCTGGAATTCTTAGGAAAACTATGAAAATACTTAAAAAACCCAACGAACGCACTTCTCAATGTGTAATTATTAGAGTCAAATCCTGAAGCCCATTGATTATGTCTTGTCTGCATAAAGATAGAATCAATACCTGATGATCCAGTGATCAAAATCTGATAAATCTCTTAAATCAGTCCTTCTTTAATAAGACAACTCACCATTTTCTTTCCTTCTGTTTTGTCTTCTAGGCTAGAAGAAACACTAGAATTTATGTCAAAGGTAACGACATGTGGCTGACCTGTATGGTCTTCAAGAACAGACAGGAGTACTCCCTTCCCCCAAGCATCTGGTTTCTTGGTCCTTGGAAGATCTGCAAATAGAAATGCAGTATGGCTGGAGCTTTAGCAATACTTAACCAGGTGACCATCTTCCTCTCACACAGCATAATGGCGCAAAGCTAATAAGGAATAATAAGGTGATGAAAGGCACACTTGGCGTTCAGTGCAAGTAAGCATAGAGATGAAGTACCTAAATGGGCTGTCCAGTGTGTGAATGAGCCTGCCTTCATTTCTTGGTTGTTCCTCAGGACACGTGTCCTGTCTCTCCTTGCCATTTTGCCCCTTGGCTGGCAGTCCCCATATTTTTTTCTCCTGGGTCAGTGTTATGTCCACACGGCTGTGAAATGCAGGTTGGATTTCTCTTTTGTGAATGATAATTTGAGGAATTGCTTCATTTTACTCTCCTCCTGGGAATCTGGGCACAAGACGTTTGTTTGGGGAAGTCAGCACAGACCAGGCAGTTACCAGACCCTTGCTTTCCAACTCATCCAGCATGATTGCAGCAGGCATTCCTGCTTTTTAAGCCCACTGGATGTTTATGGACTCCTTTACCGCACAGGCTTTCTTCCTCTTCCCACGCTTTTCAGCAAGGCAAAAGGCACTTGCTGTTTTACACGCAGTGCAATGAACATGGATCAGTGACTGCTGCAATTGATTAAAGTTAGTCAGGAAAAGTGAAACCAAGTCAGAGGCTTGCGGAGTTGTGCTACTTATTAGATACTCTTCTAATACTCAGAAATCAAGGCTTTTAATCTCACGTATTAATGCCCCAGGCAAACTCTTAATTACTAAATTAAACAGATTATTTACCTATTCGGTTTTAAGGTTTAGGAATAGCACTGCTGATTTATCTGTTCAGCGAAGGAGAGGGAGGTGTATACAGCCTATTATTTCCTGATAAAATTTATGCACTGGTTAACTATAAAGCATCTTATGTTTATAATTTTAAGCCTGTCATTGTCACTGAAGCTCAACTTTCTACCACGCCCCAGTTATGGTTAGGAAAGCATATCCAGGATTTTACTATAAACAAGTAGTAACTTTAGAGATAATAAAGTGCTAGAGTTTTAAGTATATTTTATATCTGTAAGCTGGATGCAGTGAACAAAAGTAATTACTGTGCATTATTCTTTATCTTTTTGCATTTAATAGTCCGATTGGAATTCTAAATGCTTTGACTAAGCAGCAATGCTGCAGGCCTAGAACCCCCTCTGTCTCTTTTTAAGGATTTGATTAAAAATGCTAATTTTAAATAACTTTTCTGATGGCAACTGAGTTAGCCTTGTAATTATTTAAATAAAACTTAACTAACTTTTTCATGAGAAATATTTTAAGATTTCCCCTTCTGAAACTCTGTGGTTTTTATAAAGCTGATTTCTTCTAACTGAAGTATCTACTGCATTCACACACACCCCGCCTTTTCCTTCCTTCCCAGGCATCAGGAAACGGGCATTTTCCATGTATCTTAAAGCAGTAAGTTATTACTATTATGATCTCTGTAGGTTTTTCAAAGATGATTGTTGCTCCCTTGGGTCAGGGCCTTTTCCTTTATATCATTTGTATGGCCTTCACTGCAAGTGATAACGGGGCTCCTTGACTCCACCAGAACTAGAGCAGGGATTGGATGGGCAAAGTGATCTCATGGGCTGGCTCTTGCCTGAGACTGTCCCCTCCTATGTGTCCTGATGATGTTACAGAACCTGGCAGAAACAAAGCAGAAGAGATTTATTGAAAAGGTTTACAGTTAGGGCTATGCAGATTACAGCAATCATTGTAATGAATTTGGTATAATATGGAATCCAGGGAAAAGGGCAAGTATCTAATCAAAATAGCATTGAGTCCCAAAGGAAAGATAAAATCAGTGAGTCAGGAGGTCCAGCTTGATTTTTAAAGATTTATCATCCACTTTATTCACTTTAATTCAGACAGATTAAAGCATAAAACCCAGCTATCACCATGCAAATATCAACAGGATTAAATAATATAATCTTTGGAGACGAGTATTTAAGTCAAGTAATTTAGCCAATCAGTTAAACTTTTCCTTCCCAAACATGTCTTTTAGCTCCCTTATCTGCAATGCAGATCGCTTGCATTCAGTTCAGCACTTGGTCTGCATGCATAATTTCCAGGAGGAGTTCAGGATGTGAAACAAGTCAATGAATGCCTGTAGAGCTCTGTAATGGGCTGAGGAAATCGGACAGCTGTATTTTGATAAAGGGCAGTTCTGTACCTGCAGCTGTGTGATCCTATATTTGTATGTAAAATTAACCCCCTGTTTTTCTGTCTTTTGTTCCACTGAGGTGAGGAGTTGATCTCACCTGTTGCTGGCATTTGCTGGATTGGAGAATGGTCAGCCACTTCTTCCCCAGTTCAGGCCTCTGGCTGTATCAGCCTGAAGACATAACTACCTGAAATATCCTGCCCTATCAATAGTTTATTAAAACCTTTGCCAAACTCAGAAAGAAAAATGTTGATGTAGTTGCAATAGAAACCAGGGGACAAGTGAAGCTTTTGTGACCTACTGTGGCATATTCAGACCCTTCCTCCTTGTGATTTTTGCTTGCAGATCAAGTGATCCCATCTAGTGAGCCAACTGGCCAAGCTCTTTTATTCCCACTTTCTTTTTTTCCTAACAACAGGTCCCTTTGGCAACCTCGCTGCCAGTGAGGCAGCCCCAGGGCTTGGGTAAAGGTGGTGGTCTCTGTACATGGCACCTTTACCACGGCCAGGAAATGCGATGTGTATGGGGAGCTGCAGGATTGGTATGTGCACCTGTTTTGCCTTGAATGCAAATGTGTTTTGGTACTTGGTTTCAAAGAAGTCAAACCAGCTGTGTCTTCTCAGCCCAGAACCGACACAGGGAGGCAGCTCTTCTGGCTCCAGCCTTTCTCCTTTCTTCTCCCTATTTTCATCCCTGAATAACCAACTTCCACTTTTCTGAAGAAACCAGCTCCTTTTAATTGTCTTCCAAGTGTTGCAGGTTTTGTTTTTTCCTTTGTTGTTATTCATATTGCTGCTGCTCAGGTTGGCTTTGTTATTACACCTGTTAATATTGCATGATAAAATGAATTGTTAATTGCTGAATCTCTGAAGAGAGGACAACAGGCTGCTTACTGCCTGCAGGAGAGGTGGGAGGCTGTCAAGGACTGTTGGGACCTAGTGTCAGATCAATCACGCACTGGAGGCCTACATCAGAAGGTAGTTTTGAAAGTGAGGAAGAGGCTCCAGTGTTAAGAATATTCCTCAAACTGATCAGTTCCTCCCTGTTGCTGAAAGGTGCTCCTTGAAGTGTCAGTGCAGCTTAGGTATAAATTACCTGCTGGATATAATTGGTATTAGCTCCTGTTAATACTGCCAGAAGCTGCTACAAATCATATTTTCTCTTGATGCAAGAGAAGTTGGAAATGCTTTTCTATCATAGGTTTGTCTAAATCTATGTTCCACGCTGTAGGACCTATTTAGAGACATTTACAATTTACAAAACAAACCATATCAGTACTCAAGGATGCTGATTTCTGTTTTCTCATCTTTCCCCTTGTTATTTCAATAAGGACCAGCTGTCTCTGTGAGTACTGCTGCCTGCCATTGTGTGACTGCTGTTATTTAAGGAAAGTTGATGCAGATTTGTTGTTTTCACTTATTTTTACGAACATGTGAGGATATTTTGCCTCCTAGGCAACACACTCCCCCCCCGCCCCCCCGCTGCCCCCAGCTCATTTTTAGCTCTCCCAACAGTATTAAGGGATACTATTTAGAAACACAGAAGGAAAAACTGGAGAGCGGCTTGCTGAGTGGGTCCTTTAGTTTGAGACTAGACAAATCATTCCATATGAATTTCTGTTGTGATATGACACCATAAAGAGCAAATGTAATTTCATGTTGCATTATTATTTATTGGATTTATAACAAAACTGCAATTACAGGGGAGCCTTACTCATTCAAATGTGCTGAGACATGATCAGCATGCACACTAGTAAAAGTTTATACTATTGCAATATAGCTGCTGCTAGCACAAAAATGGGTTCTTTGAGATAGTGGTGAGGCTTTATTTAAATCTCTTGTGGTGGCAGTGGCCCCAGAACAGCAGAGGTGGCAACTGACCTTCAGCGCAGTGACATTCCTCTAAATCTCTTCAAGTTACTTCTATGAATTGAGGAGACTCTTTGTCTACAGGTGGATGGCCCATCTATTCTTTCAGCTTCTGCTTATAAACAGAATCAGTGAAATTTCAGATCCCTTTCTACCTCTGCCCAAAAAACTCCAAACCTCTACAATATATATGTGCTGGGGTCACAGTTAGCAGAAAGGTAAAATATTAGTAAAACCAGTACAAAGGTGACATGAATTAGTTTTTCTTCACGGATTCTCTTAAAATATGTCCACCAGTTTTTCAAGAACTGAGAGTCCACATTGTTGGAAAATGCACAGGCAAACAAAATAACTTATTCTTATAAATACAAATCTCCACTGCCTTCCATTTTTCCTTCAATCTTATATCTTAGTCAATAGGTAACAGCAGAGGAAGGATGGAGAGAACTATGGAGAAGGATCCTGGAGAAGATCAGTCTAGCAGCCTGCCTGCCTTTTAATCTGTATTGATTCTATTTCACTTACAATTATTTAATCTACAGAAATTAAAATGGCACTGATCAAATACAACAGTGCTATCTCACAACTGGCATTTGGGAAGACAGCCGTTCACATGCACAATAGTGGCATGACTGTAAAGAAAGAGAAATCCTTGCTAGTCCACTTTACTTCGAAAGGGCTGTAAGAGGAAGTGATGATATGTTCTGGTGTTTGGGTTGGTTTTGGTTTGGTTTTTTTTTTTTTTTTTTGAGAAACTGCACCTGAAGAATATTTTCACTTAGAAATCAAGATAGTAAGAAACTAGAAGGAGCTCACAGAAGGATAACAAAAGGCTTTTGACACCAAGGTTATCCAATTCTCCCTTTTCTCACAACATACAGTGCTGTTGGACAGCTAGAACATGGACAAACGCAGTGGATAGCAGATGTATAGGATCATTCCTGTGTTCAGCCAACAGCTCACTGCTAGAAATGCAGTGCTACTGGATGGACCTTGGCAGAACACTGCAGACATTGGTGCATCTGATGAAGGTGGGGCTGTTGGCACGTGCTGAAAGCCATGGAGGCACACATCTAGGCTGGAGTGGATTCTCATCCAGACGGCTCAGAGCACGGCTCATGTCTGCAACCAGACCAGATAATACTCTCTGGGCTTTCATTCTCTGTGGCTTTGTTCTTGCTAAAAAATCAACCCAATGTATATGATGGAAGATAAGATCATCAGTATGAAGGAAGAGCGAGTAAGCACTGCTGGAACTGGTCCATATTTTGTAAGTATAAGTTAATGATCAAATGTGATTGTAGAGAAACTCATTTTCTTGAGAGCATACATTTAAAAAGAGATATTAACACTGTAGTGTGGTAATCAGACACTGCAATATCCATGGTAAAATGCCAATGTTCCAGAGATCTGACAAATCCAGCATTTGTTATTCACCTATCCAAAATACTTGGCTTTGAAAAAGCAGTGCCAAGTGCCAGCAGAAAGGTTTTCATTACAAATTCAACACAACACGCAGTCAGCTTCAGTACAGAGCTAACTGTAGGGGGTTTCTTTGGCTTCACTTATAAGGTAGAAAGGATATTAATTGGCCCATAATTCAAGCTGAAATAAGGAAAGGAGAAAGATAAGATGAGCTGTCAAAGGAAGCAGCTAGATTTGCTGGTGATTTTTGGGTAGTGAGTTGAGGGAAAGGAGCACTTATCCTTGAGAACTGCACAAAATCATTTGTAAAGTCATTAGTCTTATGAATTATTTTGACTGTTATTGTTATTAATTATTTGTACTGAAGTAGCACTTGGAGAAAAGAGTTATGCTAAAAATCTTATTCTACTGACTTCTGCAAAAGCACACAATAAAAAGGCAATCTTTCCCCTGAAGAGCTTTTAATCTTAATGCCACTCTTTATTCGCAGTGTTTTTTCTTCTCATTTTCATAATTACATTTGGTATTTCCATCCTCTCTTTTATTCCCGTACATGGCACCTGAACCTCTTCCTCAGAGCTGTGTTGGTGTTTGGCAAATATGAAGTTCATGCATCTGCACTCTTTTATGTCTCTGACTGTCCTTTGGTTTTGCTCTTCTCAGCATGTGGTTCCTTTTCTCACAGTTAATTTTCCCCTTCTTTTATTTTCTTGTCTCCTTTTCTGCTATTTCTTCTATTGTCTCAGTCTCCGTTTTTCAACCATTCTCAGACTTCTCTGATATTTTTCATGCATTCTTTTCATCTGACATTTTCCCTCTTGGTTCTCTTTCCAATTTTGGGGGAGATCTGGGAAGAAGTAACTCTTGTCTTCTTTTGCCCTAGCTGCACTTTTTCTGGTGAATTGTTCTACCTCTCCTCACTTGCCGTATCCAGCAAGAATCTGCCAACAAGAAAGGTTATTTGGGGAAAGCATACCTTTTAATAGAGAAGATGCTGCTGCACCATGACTCAGGGCTGTGCTGGGTGTCACCGATTGCTGGAAGGTCCAGCTGGGGGGGTTCTGGTTCTGGACGGTCTTCAGTACAAGACAATTACACTACATTTACTTGAGATATAGCCTGGATATTAGAGAGTTTTATAAATAATGTTTACTTTGTGAGCTTCCTGGCAAAGTTCCAACATTGTCTATTGGATCATAGTGAAGAAATAGGAACTAGGCAAAAAGGACAGAGTTAACTGTCGGCAGCTTGTCCTTCTGCTCTGCTATTAATTATGGTGGCTTACCATAGTTTGTTTGCAATAATTACAGGTATATTGCCAAAGTAGCCTTTAGACAGGATTGGTGTTGTCATAACTGTTATTGTTCAAGAACTGCATTTTTCAATTAGGGGAAATACATGAGATACATTATCTGTAACAATCTCTTTTAATGATAACAATGGATATGGAAATTAGTCCAGACTATAAAATTAAAGATATTTGAATAATTATAGTGTAATCAAGTCAAAATTACTGATGCCTTTATTTGAGGCCAGATTATGTGGAAAACAGCACAAGAATATACGTGCTTTGAAATCTGAAAGACATCAGTATTTGATAGCACATTTGCATATATTGCACCAAATAAGTTTGTTTTGTGTCTGTCAAAGATTTAAAATATAAATAACAGTCACTAGGCTAGTTTTCAGAGGCTTGGGTATGTTGACAGAAACTCCTTTGTGGTTCAGTTTGCTGGCATGTCTCAGATGCTTTGGTATGGTGGATTTGCAGCATAAAGGTGAATTTAATGGTGCTCAACAAGGTGGCTCAGAAATGTCTGCATTATAGATGCCTGTTTATTGGATTTTTCTGAAAAAGTGTCAATTTTTGTCAGTTCCCTTCTCCCCTTTCTTATTTAATGTTACACATATTCTTTGTTTAAAGAGAAACAAGCAAAAAGGCCAAGGAGCCCAAGGGAGGTCAGAGACATCAGTTCAAGGGATAAATATTCATTTTCTTATTGTGTGTAAAAAAAACCCCAAACCAAAACCACACAAACCACAAAAAAAAACCCCCAACAACAAAAAAACCAAAACCAAAACAAGCATCCCTCTTCCTCGCCAAAAAAAAAACCCCCACGAAAACAACAAAAGAAAAACCAAAGCCAACGAACCAAAACCCCACAGCCCCCCCACCTCCTTCTCAGGCTTTGAAGAAAACAACCTCTTCTGTAATTCTTTACCTTTAATAGCAAGTGCTGACTCACCAAGCCAGAAGAAGGAGAAGGAACAGTTCGAAGCTCTGGCAGGCTTCCAGCTGGTAAGTCTCAGACACTGCCTGTGTCAAAGGAGAACTGGAAACAGAGCTGTGAACTCCAGTCTATTTATTTGTGCAAAAAGGATGGCAAAAAAATAATTTGCATCATTTGACTTCATTGCAGAAGGTGATAAGGCTATATTTATATTTTATTTTTTTGAGGGGTTTAATTCCCAAACAATGTGAAAAGTTGACAGGAAAGCCTTTATAAGAATGTTAAATCCTTAAACCAACTGGCAGATAATTGTGGGTTTTATATTAGTGGAGGGAAAGGCATTAGGTTTCAGCTACTTGTTAAGATTTAATATAACAGCAGGGATAAGAAATCCTTAGGAAAGTTGCTGCTAAAGTCAAAGTGAGCTCTGAGATTTTTTCATGCAATGGGCAAAGTTGTCTCAAGCACTAAGAAGGCAAATAATTTAAAGGAGACCTGGTGTCCTGGTTTCAGCTGGGATAGAGTTAATTTTCTTCATAGTAGCTAGTATGGGGCTATGTTTTGGATGAAACAGCCTTGATCATACAGGGATGTTTTAGTTACTGCTGAGCAGTGCTTACACAGAGTCAAGGCCTTTTCTGCTCCTCACCCCACCCCACCAGCGAGTAGGCTGGGGGTGCACAAGGAGTTGGGAGGGGACACAGCCAGGACAGCTGACCCCAACTGACCAAAGGGCTATTCCACACCATACGACATCGTGCTCAGCATAGAAAGCTGGGGGAAGAAGAAGGAAGGGGGGGACGTTTGGAGTGATGGCCTTTGTCTTCCCAAGTAACCGTTAAACGTGTTGGAGCCCTGCTTTCCTGGAGATGGCTGAACACCTGCCTGCCGATGGGAAGTAGTGAATGAATTCCTTCCTTTGCTTTGCTTGTGCGTGTGGTTTTTGCTTTACCTATTAAACTGTCTTTATCTCAACCTACGCGTTTTCTCACTTCTACTCTTCTGATTCTCTCCCCCATCCCACTCAGAGGGAGTGAGCAAGGTGCTGTGTGGTGCTTAGTTGCCAGCTGGGGTTAAACCATGACACTTGAGAAGCTGGAAAACATTTTCAATGGTGTTTCTCCTTGTCTTCTTTGCACTTCTCTCTTATTTTCTGCAGAGTTTTTTCAGGACATAAACATGTTAGGTATCACAAGAGAAAAATCTCAGTAAATTCTGTCTAATCACTAAGAGTATGAAGGACATGAAAAAGGGATATTTTCAGTGAGGTTTTTGAGGAAAAGGAAGCACAGATTTATTCTGTTAACAAGCATAGGTAGGTAATACAGGATTCTCCCGTTCATGTCCATTTTCCATGGTAGATGGAAATTGGCCAAAAACAACTAAAAGAGAGCTCCCTCTCACCCATAAAACATTGTTGGCAATAACAATGTGGTTGTATCTGATGTCAGGCTTATGAAATTCAACACAAATTTGAACTGCAATAGGTAGGAAGAAATATGGAAGCCAGTGGTCAAGAGGCATTTTACTGCCTCATGATAAGCTCCTGCTGCATTCAAACAATTTCAGAACAAATAAGAATTTGGACTAGTAAAAACAAGACCACTGTTCTTCATCTTTATTTAGTAAGGAAAGGTAGAGAATGAGGAAGATTTGGGGTTTTGATTCTTGATGCTTGGCTCTGGTCCAGAAAGCATAAGAATAATTTTTTTGGGGATGGCCAAGCAGAAATTCTTGGCAGTCTTGGGTAGTAATGGGAAGAGATTTTAACTGTCAGTTAAAATTACTCTGAACTACAGTTAGACTTCCTATAGTGTTGTCTAATGAAATTTTCATAAGCCCTGTACAGTGATCTCCATGCATGGCCTCATGCTGCATGGAGGGATCCACCATGGTAATGCTTCATGACCTGCAACGTAAGCTCCTCACCTGCGAATCCCACGAGTACTGAATTGAAAATGAGCAGGAAATGTTATGTATTAGCAAATTGCATGACCTATTTTTATAGCAATCAGAACAGTTGTCAAAAGACTAAGTAGCAAGTTTTGGGAAATGGCTAAGAAACTTAATAAAGCCAAGTGGTTCATCGGTCTGGCTGAGGCAGCTAATGTTGCGGATGCATTATAGAGCTGAAGTTAATCCAAATGAGGCCCTTGGCATGTGCAACTAATGGCGGAGGAGAAGTAAGTGGCACTTCCAAGTTTAAGAACTTGAAGTTCTTGTGACACTATATATATTTAATCTTCCTGCTACTAATTTTAGGAATTACTTGTTTAAAATTTTGTTCATCGCCAGTTAAAATAATTCACTAATGAACTCAGCAGTGAGACTACATTGAGCTATATAGTCTTAAATCATGTTATTGTTTTAGAGTATCTAAACTAGTGGATATTTAGATAATGCCTTTGAAGAACAAAAGGAAAACAAGAAAATGGGAGAAAATATGTGATATTTTTATTTAGCTTTTTGTCATTTGTATGAGAAAACAGTTTTAAGTCTCCATTCCGATCAAGTATATCAGGTACTACCATGCAGTAGAACAAAGCCTTTTCCTGAGCTCCAAGGAGGTGATCTTAGTGAGTTACAGAAGATCAGAGTGGGACCAGTGCAAGGCACAGTATCTTGTAATAAACCTTGAATTCAGTTAGGTTTATTATTATCAGTTTCTCAAGTTGGAAACCAATACTTGGTGTGCTGGGACCGTACCATTGGAAACTAAATGCACAAATAGCAGTTGCTGAAGCACAGGATAATTTTCTGCATCCACCTGAACAAAATTAGGAAGGTTTATTTCTGTTTATGCGGTTTAATCTCCCTCTTGCCCAGTCCCCCCCGCCCTGAAGCGCAAGCCCTGCAAAGTGTTAAATCAAAAATACATTTTTGAGGTCAATGGCAAAAATTAAGGTGAACTAATGTGAGAAAACATAAGCAGACTCCTACATCTAGACTATAAAAAGACGACAATACAAGCAAACATATTTGTGTTCACGGTGAGATTCAGGCAAAGCTCTGCAGAGCTTCCAGCGTCCATTCCACCACCTTTGCAATGTCATGGCAGGCTTGAAATGACGAGGAGAAAAGGATACATTCCCTAGTCTACTGGAATGTGTTCAAGCCCATGTTATAACCTCTAATATATCTTTGTTACTCTGTAGTGCTGATATTATTTAACTTGGCCTCTTGAAAATACATTGTCAAGGGACTGGGCTTCTGCTGCTTAAAAAGATATTTCATTCTGATAGAGAAGTGTTTCTAGTGTGAAAAGTCAAGGAAGAAAGGAAACTCCACTGTGCTTGTGGGTTTTCCTTAACTGCTGCTAATCCAAGGCAGTTTAGTCATCACCAAAATCTTGGTTTTTCTTATAAAGGAAAGTTGCTATTAACTATTTTAATTGTGTCTTCTAATATCTGCATGTGGTTAAAGATAGCTGAAAAACATTTAAGTGTTGTTTCTGTTTTGCAGAGTTTAAATTAATCAAACTGTATTTTTTTAAAAACAGAAACAAACCAGATTCCCTTGGAAAAGGGAAATGATGGAAAAGGAAGGTATTCTGTTTCAAAGAAAGTTTGTTATTGCTTTATTTGAACTTAATTTTCAGTGAAGGAAAACGTTGCTCAAAATAATGCTTCAATAAGCACTCTATTTTTTTCTTTTTTTGAGCTTTGTTCTTCCTTAAATCAGAACCCATTATTCATTTGAAATGCATGGATCACTTTTATGAAATGGTAGAGTTAAGCGTTGGGTTGCCCTGGGAGCATTATGTCACTGTCACAGATGTGGAGTTCTGTGGAGAATAACATTTAACTATCTCATATGCGGTCCTCTGCCACATAGTCCTCAAGACCTCCTCCTTCCTCATCCTGTAGCAACCACTGGCTTGTGTTTATGAAGTGAACTAATTCAGAATTTACCATTTCCTATTAAAAATGTGGCTTTCTTCCTTATAGTGAATTATGCAAATGAGACATCATTATTCCTTCCCAGGAAGAAAACAAAACAGAAAAATAATGAAACAGACTGAAGAACTTGCTTCTTACAATGTGCATGTGATTGCCAGAGTCAGAAATATAATTGACAGAACAATTATACTTTCATTTCCTTGAACCATTCTTCCATGCCACTTCAAATCTAACTTTGGCAGGCCAAAGAAAATAACTGTGTGAGCCTATGTACTGAAATCAGGAGTCTGGCACAATCCTCTACCAAGAACGCACTTTGTAGAGGGTTTACTTTTCCACTGCATTTGACAATAATGTGAACGAGAGCTTTGACTCCCTGTTGGCTTACAGTGGTGAGCCACTTATTTTTTTCAGGCAGTCTACTGTCAACTAAAAATTAAAAAAACCACAAACCTACAAATAGCATATAATAATGTTTATGTAAGAGAACTTGCTGTTTCCAGCAGCTAATCATGTGTCAAACACGAGACATTTTTTAAGCAATGCCTCAATAATAATTTTTATAAGCTTAAAGCTAGGTCATTTTATTCATTTAAAGTCAATTTCTACTGCTACAAAATGCCTACTTCGTATTGACAGCTGTGAAATAACCAAATGTCAGGTTTGAATCTTGCAAAATTGTTTTGCATAAATTTTCATGTGCCCACATGTGCTGACTGAAGGCAGTGGGTCACGCACACACAAATGAATCTGGGTCAGACTATTAAATTACTGAAATCCAAACTCCACTCTCCACTAGAGCTGAACATGTCTCTGAAACGTCTGAAGGACACAAAATCCAATCAGTACAGGTGAGTAGTGCTACCTATTCCCATCTATAACAGAAACTGTGGAGTTCTTCCCTCTTGGGGAATTCTTCTTTCTCCCTTAGAGACAGTCAGTCTTCAGCCTTCCTCTCCAAGCACAGCAGACCAGTGTTGGTACAGCTGATTTCTAAGCAAGGAAATGGGCTTCTTGCAAAAGCTACTGAGATGCACTGGTGCCATTAGAAATAAAATACAGACCCATGTTATACTGAAATGACGTGGAGACATAGAACAAGCTTTCTCTTATCATAACTTGGATGACTTCAGCAGTGCTACAATTACAACAACAAGATATTGATATGCAGTAAAGTAAATAAATGTTGCTTCTATTTAGACTGAACCAAATCTGGCTGAGCTATAAACAACATCAGTGAAATGCAGATTTTTGTTTTGCTCATCAAAAATGTTTGTCTTCTAAGTTCAGAAATAAAATTCACTTTCTTTCCTTTTTGTCCCTCATGACAGATGCTATTTGTAGAAAGTATATACTTATGTAAAATTAAATGAAGCAGCAACTACAAATGACCTTTTTACTCTCTCATGTGCTTGCATATTATCTTTATATCTGTGGTTTTGGTATACCTTTAAAATTCCTTTGTGGGTTTATTTAAAATATGAGTATCTATGCATATTTATGTAGTTATACTGTAATTTAAAAAGTAATGCAGTATTGTATTTTTCCTCACTAAAATTAAGTGTCTAAATAATAGACAAAGTACTGTATTCATATCCTGAAGCCATGAAATTTTTAGTGATGTTTAACAATTATAGTTGCCACACAGGCAAAGACAGATCCAAAATTCCTTCCTGTCAATAGGTTTTGATTTACACCCTACATAAAAATAGATGTCCTTCACTAACATTTGTGGTGCTTCTTGTCCCTTAGGTACCGATGCCTGTTTATAACAGATCCCAGGTTTTGAAGGTATGTTCTTCAAATTCCCATCTATTACAACAAACCACTTGCCATATGGGATTGCTTCTGCTGTACACAGGAAAACAAATGCAGTGTTGGAATAAATCATTCATGTTCAGACTTAGCAGAAAGTGTCTTAAAACGGTGTTGTTTGCATTGTCTGAGGAAGGAACGAGCAAGCTAGCAATAAGTGAACATACTAACCGACTAAACTGTCCTTCTGTGGCTGTGCCCTCCTTGAGCATCGCCCTGAGGCATCTAACCCCTGTCTTTCTTCTCACCTAGCTAGGCTCTAGCAGTTCCGAAATTCATGATAGCGACACTTAGGCAGGTCAGGTAAGATTCCTACCAAGGGGTCCAGAGTTGGAGGTTAATGCTTTCCTCTCTCCCAGACCCCTTCTGTGGTGGACATTGTGGTGGACGAGTATGCCCGTGGTGGGAACATGGATGTCTCCTGGGAAGCTGTCAGCTGAGCTATTATGTATATTTGGTCACCTGAAGCATTTTTTTTTATTGTCATCACTGCTTTTCTTCAACTCAGAAGAGTAGCAGTGTGAAGAAAGGCATTTAGCATGTACCTAAGTTTCTAATAAGTCAAACAGAACTTTAAATAATGCCCATAATGGAGTGTGTGGTTTCTAAATACAGATGGTATGTTTTATACATTAGGGACCTATGGTATCCAAAGGCCAACTAGCTTTCTGCAGAGTATATTTTAAGTCTTGGTGTGCCTGCTGGATATTGCATTCCCCAAGGTCTTTCTGTAAGAACAGCAGGAGAATTTTATTATGAAAGTAAGAACTAGGTGGCTCATTACCTTTGTAGTGCATCATTCCCCATAGGAGCATCTAATTGTCTGCTGAATGATTCCAGTAGTTTCGCTCCAACACCTTTGCCTGGGAAGAGGTGCTCTTTCTAGACTGATGATTAATTGCATGACTAGGTTGACTTTTTTTTTCATTGTATTTTCATCCTTGTTGAAATTTTTTAAAAAGATTTTTTTAAAAGTAGCTTATTACAGATTATACTTCTGTGAGTGGCATGTAGTGAACTTAACTCCTATTACTTTTATTCATTTTTACAACTTCTAGGCTTTCTGTAACTGCTTCCACTTGGAGGTTGATTCTTTTTAAAATCAGTGTAATTCCACTGACCAGAGTGCTCTCATGCCAGACAAGGAGAAGTAAATTTTCTGGAGTCTGTGAAACTACGCTGACATGGTGTCTGACCAGATTTATTTGGTAACAGCTCACGAACAGGGCATTAATTGGAAGAGCATGTCAGAGACTTGAAAACAGAAAGAAAAGCAGAAATATTTGCTCCTCTCCAGACAGGCTGAGGAGGTGTCCATGACTCACATGGTGAGACTATGACCGGTCCGCAGTGACACAGTTTCCACAGCTTCAAAACAACAGAAACAAAAGGAAAATCAAAAGTGGAGCTGAGCAGAGATTCTTGCCCTAATGCTATTGTATTGCACAATACTTTCCCAATTCCAGAAGTCACTGTGCGCCACTTGGATTCTGCTGTTAAAATAGCTTAAATGTTGCTCTAAATGGCACACGTCCATCTCAGGGACCCTACGGAGCTGTGAGGACAAGGTCTGGTTACAAGGCTTTCACAGAAATCCCAGGGAGGTCACAGCTGTCTCAGCCACATCCTTATGTCAGCATAGATGTGATGGTTATGGTAAAGGTTAATAAACTGTTTGCATGTTGCTGCTGATCTTCCTATGCTCATTCCTTCTATGGATGGATTTATCTTTTAGGGTTGTTTTTCTAAGCCTAAAGCAATCCCAGTTCGGGGAGAACATGTCCCAGAATCCTTGTATCTAAAACCTTAGACTGTAACTTTTCAAAAACAAAGGATGCTGAGATGACATCATGCTGGCAAAATAAGTGCCTTTGAAAGATTTTGTAGCTGGGATCTTTTCAGATGAGGAACGTAATGATATATTTATATCCTATCTGTGAAAGATTGAATAGGATAGCAATGGTAGAAGGTTATCTCTAGGGGCAGTCCAAGGACTAAGCTGTGCAAAATTACCTGCACTCAGGTAGTTTCTATCAATAAGTATCCAGAGTAAGTCACTGGTTGCCTAGCTAACACAAACTCATACAGAGATGTCTGTAGCCCAGCCTAATACAAGCAGGTTCCTATATTAACAGTGTATGTGTGGTGAGAGAGAAAAGATTGTTTTAGAAGTATATATAAAATAAATAGTTTTGATATAAAGGACAAGGTTCTGTTGTGCCCTACTCTGGCTAGATGAACTTGCAGTAAAGGCAAGTAAACTGCCATGCACTTGCACAATAAAATGTCTGGAGGTGTTTCAAATGCCTCCCTGACTGGAGATCTTTTATGGGCAGGTGAGATGGCAGACAGCGGTAGGGTTGGCAGGCTGAAGGGCATGGCCACCAGGTCCTTATGACACTGAATGAGGTGAGAAGTGCTCGTGGCTCTTGATTAATTGTGTAGGAGTGGTTTTGAGCTTGCTCTTCCTGGTCTTTCAAACAAGCTATCCTCCTTGAGAAGGATAGCTTGGAAAAGCTGTATCCTCTACTCCCATTCATATCCCTCTATCCTGTACTGCTCACAGGGACAGACTTTTGGCCATGAGCTTTCAAAGCTAGTTGTCTAACTGAGTGCAAGAAATCTCTAGCGGCAAACTAAGAAAACTGTAGAAGATATGAGTTTTGGAGAAATAGCTCTCTCCTGTCCCTGTCAAATGTTTTTAAGGTCAAACAGTTTGATGCTTGTCTTGTGAGCAATGACTACGAACAGGCAAGTATAACTCTCTTTATAGGAGTACGTTCTACTATTTCTATGATTGATTGGATGTATTTCAGGCAGTTTTAATTCACTTTAAAATAAAGCTGCTGAGTTGTTTTCAGCCTTTACCTGTCAAGTCACAAATTTCCTTCTCGCTTTGTCCACGGGTTGTAGTGGCACAATCAGAGAAAGGGTCCTAAAAGCCTACCTCTGCTGTGTCTGTTACCTGTGAAAAGAAAATCAGCTTCAACCTGGGAAACACTCATGTATTCACTTAATTGTATGCACTCAAATTGTTCCATTGACTTCACTGAGCACACCCACGTATTTTAAGTTGAGCATGTGCTTAATTACCTTACTAAATCAGGGTCCATATGCATAAAATTAAGTATATGTGTAAGTGCCTGTGTATTCGGGGCCCCAATGGAAACCACAGTAAAATACAGAGTTGCATTTTACATTCATTAACTGAGTAATATTGTCATTGAAGTCGGTAGTCATTTTGCTGAGTAAGGCCAAGAGGCACCTGGCCCATACATCTCACATCCCCAGCTGTGACTCTTCATGTACAAGAGTTAAAATACAGCACTGATGCACCAGGCTGCAAGTGAGGAAAGAGAGGTCTAATCAGGCTGCCATAAAAATCCCACAGCAATTTGCCATGTCTGTGAGAAGTTCTGAAACAAGGTTTTAGAATGAAACAAAATACTCAATTTATTCAGCAGAATAAAAGAAAGTAATTCAATTAATGGGTTAATATGAACTTCTAACACACAAAGAGAGAGCCCAGTGTTTCATTGTAAGCAACGGTTGTCTTGCTGAAAGACAGCAGAACTGTGACAAAATACATCTAACTTATATGTAAGTTAAAAAAACCCCAAACACATAAAACAATGTGGGACAATATAAAATCACACCTATCAAACAAGGTTATAATATAATCATTCAATTCACTAACAGACACTTAAGGAATGCTCATGGAGGGAAGAGCTCCAGATGTCATTTTTATATCTCTCCAGGTTCCCCTTAATACGAAAAATCAGTCAAATATGCCTATATCTGTTCCCCAAATCTGTCTTCTGCATGTACTGAAAGGCACAGAGCTTTTCTTTCTTTTAAATGATGCTAGTGGGAGAGGAAGACAAAGGGCTGATCTTTGAATTGGGGCTGGATACAGAAGTACTTAATAAGTTTATTTCATAAGAAGAGGAGCCCAAATGGCTTAGGTCAGTAGGTGGCACCTGCTTTTGCCTGGTGGTTAACCCACACCACTCATCTTGCGCAGAGAGGATCAGATCTCTCTCTGATTTTAGGGCTCACACAGTTACCTGGAGATGCTGTAGATGGTTCTGAAATATTCAGAGATAGATGTGTCTTTTTTTTTTCCTGTTAAATTTGTGCTGAGAAAAGTCTCCCTTGGGCTACTATTGGTTTTTCTCCAGGACAAAGTTTGCTGGTGGCAATCCTAAAGAGATGGCGGTGTACTCCTCCAGGTGAGCAACAGGATCTGAATTCTTCAGGTGGTTAAGGGAGGGTGGTGTCTTATAATTATCTAATTTGAATGGGCCTCTATTCAGTCTACTGACTTTTGAGACGTGATCCTTAGGCTTCAGTTTCTCTCCAAGTTTTGTAAAGTGATGTATCTAACTCAGGAGTGTAGTTTACATCAGACAGTAGGAAGCCAAGGAGTTGAATATTGCAATGCTGAAGCTAAGTCCCCCTTCTGGATCTTGCTCTGCTTCACAAAGACACATGAATAGATTTTTCCTCAAGAAAAGGAGTCTGTGTTTGTGTCTCAGGGTGGAAGGGCTCTGGGGGGTTGTACAGAGAGGCACCAGGCATCAGGTCCTATGCCATTGTACTAGACAGAGTTTGGTGCGCTACAGGAAGATTTACCGTGACATGGTCTGGGCTGAGCAACTGCCAATCCAGAAGAAGTATCCTTAATCTAGGGTCTTTATTTTATTGTCTAATTCTTTTGTTGTTGGTGGTTTTTTTTTGTTTCTTCCATAAATTGTCATGTTGCTATGCATAGAGTTATCTTGTAATCACTAAGCATACCCTGTTCAGAGCAAGGTGGCAGCTCCACCTATTCAGGATAAACACGCAAACTCTCTCTAAACTCAAGACAGGTTTCTCTAAGGATGCTATATGTGATAGTAGCAGCTTGGGACCGTATCATTGCTAGAAATGGGGTATGAAGGAACAACCTGCCTGCAGTGTTAGATATGACTGAGCAGAACTCCCTGTTTCCAATTCACAAACAAGATTTTTCTGGTAAAACAGAAATTAGACCTTTGTAACAGATCAAAAAACAAAGAAGAAAGCATGTTACTTGGTTACAGTTCACTGGGAAATCCTACCATATCATATGGCCACAAAAGACTAGGGAGACTATTAAAAGTATATTCAGTTGCGAAGAGGTGATTAAAAAGGCAAAGGACAGATCAATGCTGTTTGAATCTTTGTTATATTATGGTACTAGCTTGTGATTATGCAAAGTCATAAAAGAGAGAAAAGAATGTGATGGTTATGGTGTATGTGGAATTAGTGGAGCAAAATTGTTTGTGATTTAAAGTAAAAGAATGATACTGTGTGAGTCACAGCAAAAAGAGCAACGATAGGAGACTGGGGAGAGAGATGAGTCAGAGAAGCTGTTTGTGTCAGAAGTCTGAAGAAAATTAAAGAAATGCTGAAAATAAAGTCTCTCAAATGTTAGTTTAAATCACACAGTAATAGCTTACATAACATGTTATAGAGTTCATAAGGTTTTTTATATTACTTATGGTCCTTCTAATAATCATACAAGCATAATGTTTTTTTTTTTTTAAACTATTTTCAACAATGCAAAAGAAACTGTTGAAACAGCAGCTCTAAGAAAACTGAAAGCAAATACTTATTGAATTCAGAGCAGGCTATGGCAATTCAAAGACATCAGTTATCTTGTTTATACTCTATAATTAACTTAGTAAAAGATATTAATTCCTACTTTTTTGAACCAAAGAAGTTTCTGTCAATTGTGGGATAGACTGATTTTTTTTTTAATGTGATGTTCTAGTAATTCTTGTAGTTTTTCTTATGTTTTCTAATTCCAGTATTAAATTAAAGTTGTCATTTAGTTAAGGCAGAACAGAGCAATAACTACAGGGCAAATGAATTATTCCCCCTCCCATCCTTCGTCTATCATAGGTGTAACACAGGCCACAGTCATAATCTATGCTTCCAACTCTAAAAAAGAGTTATAGCCTAGCATAGAAAAAGTCTAGCAGTTGTGACTCTCAACTAAATTACTTTCTGTCCTCAGATCCGAAAAACGGACTTCTCGGTTTGACTTGAGGTTGAAAAGCTCGTTGTCTTTGCTGGGAGTGGAAACTTCACAATATCTCAGTGTTTTCCCTTCCATAGCCTGCAGGAAGGTGGTGTTCCAGCCAGTAAAAGCTTTGGATGTTTCAGAGGGGAAAGGAGCAGCTTGTAGTGCCCACATTCGGCTCACACACTGGGAGGGAGAGGTGCAGAGCCTGTGCTCCAGCTGAGGTAAAGCATATTGGCAGCAAAAGCACTGTCTGCAGTAGCAGGCTTAGAAAAGATCTAGGCACTAGGTGTAACCTAGTGAAAAAAATTAGGTAAACACTAAGTTTGGAAGGAAAAGGGAGGGTAGGAGTTATCAATCAGGTAGCTTATGCATGCAGAAAATTGATGCAGTTAGAGACAGTGGAGTAAGAAAGCAAGAGAAGACATAAAGTGAAATGGAATATAAGGGAAGGAGATTATTGCTGGGAGTTAGTCAACCAGGAGATGGAGACACAGAGGTGAGGCAATAGGAAACACGAATCCTCCAGGGCACTAGCAAGCATATGCAAAGGTATTAAAGAGTCAACAAGAAGTAATGACAGAGCTCTGTCTTCAGTTTATTTGTGTTTTTTTTTTTTGTTTTGGGGTTTTTTTTGTTTGTTTTTTTTTCCATTGTAATTGTGTTTCTTTTTCTGCATGATTTAAATTTTTGTGGCTGGCAGCAGTAAAATGCCAAAACTTGCAGTCTTGGCTTCTTTACTGCTGATGTGGTTATTTAATGCATAATTTATTGTGCAGTTATTACGAAAAAGAACTGCAAGATGGAACAAATACTGGTGTTATGGTAACCACAATGAAAATGAGCAAGAACATAGTTTTAGAAAATGAGATAAGGTTTCAAAGCAAGATGTTTCTGTGTCTAGGCAATTAGGCTTGTTTTACATGTGGATCTTCTTTCTGAAGACATCCCCCTACCCCACCTCCAGTCTTTGAAAGCAAGATGTAGTGAGTTTTCCCACAAAGAGACATTCTGTAACTTTCCCTAGATGCAAGTACACTTCTAGAAAGCTTTGAATTACAAAGAGGTACATTGACAAAATTTATCTTAAATGCCTCTTTCTGCAGGTTAGAAAGTGGATCCCCTATTTTTGGTGTGTCACCCAGAATGGTATGAGACCTGACCTTTTAATGACTTTTTTCAAGTCAGTTGAATAATTTCTACTCAGAGTTTATTTACCTCTGTAGTGTCTTGCTTAGTTTGTTTTGTGAATCTTTCTATTATTTTTTTGTTTTAAAGCCACAGTTTTTAATTTCATTTTTTTTAAATGCCTCAGCAGTAACTTCTGTTATCCTTGACATTTCTGCGTCACCATAATATGAACTGCTGCAGTGGGAAACATAATCCTCTAATCTGGCTAGCTCAGATGCATTGTTCCTATAGAGACATTTTCTAATTCAATGTATTTACTAACAGCTCTGAGCACTCTGTTCACTCTGACATCTGCATTGGGAACAGTTTTATTAATGGAAACTGTAGTCAGACAGTGGGTTTATGCCTATGACTTATTCCACTAACTGGAATAACAGTGCTGGTTCATATGATGGTAGGATTCAAAGCCCTACCTTTTGGTTCAAGAAGCTATAAGATATGCATACATATACATATATACATGTGTGTGTTTATGTGTATGTGTACACATATATTCAGATTGCCAGTAAATCAATTCTTTTATTGAGAGAGCAGATCTGAATATTCATCCAAACTTTCCTAAGTTTTCTGAGGAATCCTAAAAATCATTTACGATAGCCATTCAAGAAAGTAAACTATTTTGGCAGTTTCAGGTTTTCAGACAAATGTTCAGTTTTCTGTAGAAACAGATTTTTCCATGATATTTTTTCAGAACCCTCAGTTTTAGGAAATGGAACATTTCTGACCAGTCTTAGTATTTAATTACTTTATTTCTCATCTATTACCCCTAAAACTTATGCTGAGTTGCTGTCCCTGGATATCCTAAGGATGAGCCTAACATTTAGACTGTGAGATTTGTCACTGTTTTGGTGGGCTATTTATTTCAATAGTATCTTCTTTTCAAAAGCGTAATAATTTTGTGCTTTTTCTGTCACTTCAGTGATATTATATAAAGCTGCCTGCAAGAGGTACTTTTAGGAATGGTGCCTGAGTTATTAGTCCATTAACGAATAGTTAGCTAATGGCCAGTGTTGAAGTCAGAAAACTGGTCTGGATGAATTTGCAGTAAAACTGATCTGCCACTTAGGTTTTCGTTTGAATGCTAAAAAGGACACATAGCAAAGAGGCAATATATAATATATAGAAATACTTTTACAGACTTAAATAGTATCTGGATATGCAGAGACTTTTAGTAAAGTCAAAGCAAATTGCTGCTTAAGTACATATAAAATCCTAGGATGGGGTGGAAGATCATTAGTGGTATGATTTAGTTTAGACAGTCATACAGTCAAACTAGTGGTTAATGGCAAATACCATCATGATCTTTAGATAGGAGACTGAATCGTCAATATAGGGAATACAATACTGTATCTCCATGAAACTAAGATTCATCTTACTATGGCTGTTCTATGCTGGAAGCATGATAGAAAAGTACCTTTATTCCTGTAGGAGCAAAACTTTCTTAACTCTTTCCTTCCCCTCAAAAAAGCCAAAGGTCAAAAGGTTTTATGCACAGTTTCCCACAATGAAACAGAGGATGAAAAGATCCCTTAAACTGCAAAGCAAGAAGAAAGGTCCTCAGCACTAATGATGTTTTCTATTACCAAATGCTCTGAAACCTAAAAATTAAAAACAAGAGCAAATACTATTTGTGTTTATCTATCTGTATGTGCTATATTATAAACACATGCTCAAAGGTTTAATGATTTTTGGAGAAATACTCATTAATGACTATGATTCATTGTAAAAAATAATATAAGCTGATTGGCAAAAAATATAAGTTTATAACATGCAATTGTTTTGAAGAATGGAAAATTATTTTTCTCAAAAGTTGACACATTTATTAAGAAGCCCTTTGATGATGTAACACCAAGCTCTTGGAGAAACATATCAGTGCTAGTTGGTTTCATCCTTTATTGACAACGGCATTTTGGATTTGGCAGTGTATGGGGAACTGTTTTCAGCTGAAGTTGTTGGTGCAGTCGCTGAACGATGCTATTCTTGTAAGAAGAAAATGATTTCATTGGAAGGCTACTGAGGGGTGTACTGAAATCACAGAAGAAATATCTGCGCATGTTGCAACACAACATGCTAAAAAAACCCCAAGGAAATGACTGCAAAAAGGTATATTTTGAGAATCTCGGAAATAAAGGGAGTCTTCACTAATAGTGTTTCCATTGCACTGTTACCGGGTGCTCTTGTTCCCCAGTAACTTCAAGACATCCATCTCGTATCCTTGAATCTGTATCAATTTCAAATTATTCTTTGTTGCTACCATGCCTCTTGAACCTTCTCTCTTCAGCTCATGATTTCCCCTTAATTTTTTCCCAGTTTACTCACCCTTTGTTTCTTTCTGTATCTCCGTGTTTTTCCTTCCATATGCTAAAGACTGGAAATGCTAACCTTGCACATACCTATTTGTTATCATCTCCATCATCTTCCCTACTTAAATTTTCTTGGAGAGCTGTACATCAATGCTTCTAATAAAAATCATTGTTTCAGAGTCCTGTGACATCTGTAAGAACTAGAAATGTGTGACTACACATGTCTACATCTTCAATTTACTAATATATTGCTAAGGGTAACTTTGTACAAAATGAAAAACCAAAAATTACTTAAGATACACAAACAGACTTAGGTAAATATGTTAGCATTCAGATATTTCCTTTCGCAGCAAATTAACACTTAATATAGCTATGGTGTGCAATTCACTGGGCCTGAGTGCTCAGCACTTGTCCATTGTATTTATCACTTCTGTTCTCACTGATCCCTTCTAAAGAGTCACGGAGCCCAGCGCAATAATTTGCTGCAAATAGCCCTTATTCAAATGAGGAACTGCTCACAAGAATTATGATTTCATATAGTGATAGCTCTTACAGGATCAGATCTAATAAAAGTTCACCTGATACAATTTCTTATGTAAATGAGTTTTCCAGACCATTTCTCTCTTTCTAGTTGCACTGTTACCTATGCTGCCGCCATACTCCAAAGAAATTCATTATTCTTCCATTTCTTTACTTTAAACGAAATGTTTGCTGAACCTAATTGATACTGCAATGTCTCTTTTTGCAGGGCAAAGAGAATTGTACAAGAGTAATTCAGTCTATTGAGTTATTCATAGCCATTGTGTTTGACTGCGCCTTACTGACCTTGTATTTTTTTCTGAAAAATATTGGAAATCATTTTCACGGATGGAACTGATGGGAAACAATCAGTCAATCACATGAGAGACGGTGGATTCAGTAAGCTCAATGGAAATTATTGTAGAAAGTTTTAGAAGTGTCTTTGTCCATAAAATGTCAGTGCTTTTTTTTCCTCCTCAAGGTTACTTTGAAAGCAAATATTTGGAGGCTGCCATACACTCTTGATTATTCTTAAAGACAGTGAAGACAGAAAACAAAAATATCTACAGTAAGAGACAAGCAATGGGAATGATGAGAAAAGGTGAAGAGAGGTGCAGTCAGTTACGTGGATTTCGGGTAAGCTGGTGTGGGGTTTTTAAGTCTGCTTCTGTGAAATGGGAATTTTAGGTCTTAGAGACCCTGATGGGCCTTTTAGATAAAAGGGGAAACAAAAGTGTTGCCAGTTTCTTGCTCTTTCACCCTGGCAATCCACAAGAACAAATGTTTCATGCCAGTCAGCAACAATTCCTGTAATGCAATTAAAATGCAAATGCATAAGTGAGCCCACTGGCTACTCAGACTATCCTATGGAGGTTTTAGTTTTGGCTAATGCTAATGTGCACTGTTAGAATTTGGTCCCATCAGTGTCATATTGGGCTCTACTTGTTACAGTGGCCATGCCCGAAGGCCATTCCCATCTTTCCATCCTAAATCCCTCTTCTGTATGAATGAATGCCTCTCATTTATTTTGGCTAATGTTTGTCAGTGTGGTCGCAGTCCATGAGCAACTCGCCTTCCTCTGCTCTTCAACAATTTGGGTCGTTCAGGACATAAAATCTGAATAAATTTCAGGCATTATTTTTTTCTTAGATTAGTACAGCATAAATTACTTAAAAATATACTAGCTATTAATTTTGAATGTTAGTTAATTGTACCTTGGTCTTTATTTTACTACTGATTCATAAAGTTAATGGAGTACATCCCTATCTTGGTTTGACAGCATATAAAAAGTAAGCATTAAATGTAAACTGTGGTTTTAGAGTGAGATTCCTTGATAACAGAAAATGGTTTTTACTTTGGTGAAGAGACTGTCCCTAAGGAAGCCGATTAGGAGGAAATTGTTAGATATGAAAGAGATACTGTTGTCCATTTTTCCCCACTACCAGAAAAATCTTTGTGGTTGTGACCTCTGTAATACACTCATGTGCAAGGTATTTCATGGTGTGAAATCTTTATTTACTTCTGATTACCATTTCCCTTCTCTTTGTAGCCTTTAAAAAAAAAATCAAAACTGATGAGAATCAAACTACAGAATATGGGAAAAGCTGAAAGTACACTTTCTACCAATTTCCTGACAAATGAGATACTGTACTCTTGAGTCTTTATTTTTTAGACAAAGGCTGTAAGAACAGCAAGTGGCACAACATGAATCTATTCTTGTGTCAATTACTTTAGTGAAAATGGAAAATAGTGGTACCGCAGCCCATGAGTACCCTTGAAATGGTCAAGAGCTGCAAACTCATGAGACGCTCTGCTCAGCACAGCTGGTTTAAGTACCACACCATCTCCCAAAAACCACTCTGCCAAGCTCAGTAATTTTCTTCCCACTGTGAGGGGATCTAATAGAGGGTTGTTATAATAAACTTTAATAGAATTGAAAGCCAAAGTATATAGACACCTTATATCAGAGATGGCCTTATGATGAAAGTACACAGTACGCCTTGTTCTTGGGATATCTGAATACAGACTTCTACATTCAGTGAAGAGTTTAACAAGGCTGAACCACAAGACATACCACAGCTTTCCACCCAGAAAAACCCCATACAAAATACATAAAAATTAGGCAACTTAACTCACCCTTCTGACTTCAGGCCTACTGCTATTTCTTTACAATAGCGGGCTGCCTAAGAATAAATGAAATTAACCTGCCATTAAGCAATTTTTCACAACTCACGTTTAAAAATGATACCGGTATCAACAGGCAGACATGAAGCACAGCTACTGCTGCAAGCCTGCGTGTCTATATCTTCTGATTGTGTTTCATGACGACATAGTTATCTGGGGCTGGAGTTCCTTTTTCTTGTCCTCTCGCTTAACAAAGACTGAAAGCACAACCCGAAAAGCTTACAAAGCTTGTTAGCAATCTTGTCTTTATGCACAATCTGATCTTCCTCTGTGTAGTCTTCTGAAATTAGGTATGTTGGGTATGAAACTCTTGCTGGCCTTTCAGAAGTAAACCTTGTCTCAGTGACAAAGCAATTGTGATTTTCCTGGTTAGATGCTGAAATTGAGTCACGTAGTGAGCAATAGTCAGATAAATTAAAACTTGGGCTACTAGTGCCTAGAACTTACCATTTTATTGAAGGAATAGTTTCCTAAGGATCACTAAAAAAAAGCAATTCTGACAATGTTTCTGGATTAATAAAAAGTAGGAGGGCAGATAGATTCTCTTCTCAAAACAACTTCCAGCACAGATGTTCTGAGACCCTGAAGTTCAAATTAAGTCCATGGGTGTTTCCAGTGTCTTAGGTACTTAAATTCTGAAATTGTAGATCCATTAAAGACAATTTTGGAATTACCCTCCCTGGAACCACAATCTTCTCATCTTTCAAAGCTCAACCATCTTTGGCCTCAGCTTGATTCTTTTTTTTAAAGCTTTTTCTGTTTGCTGCACAAGATGAAAAGCTGTAAAAAGGAAATGCATAAGGAGAGTGTACAATAGACAAAGCATGGTTACACAGCGGTTGAGTTTGAAAGATATGCTCAGTCTTTTAATCTGTCTGCTTTCAGCATTGTGAAAGACTAACCTCCACAATAATATCTTAAGTGCTTTATCTAATGCTGACACTCAGTGTTTGTTGCTACAAACGGTGCTAATATCTTGGCTAAACTGATAGTCGGCAAGTTCTGTTATGCATGTGAGCTCTCTATTGTATATATATCAGTGTGTGTGTGTGTGTGCACCTGCCTCAAAAATGCTTATTCACAGAAGAAATATTGAACCAGTCCAAAAAGTTCCTATTCTCAAATTTAAAAAAAGTTTTGAACTAAACCCAAGTGGCATGTAGGAGTTTTGCTGAATATAACTCCTGCATATACCTGTCATGTCCTGAAGCAGTGCATAAATACAATTAGAGAATCGTATACAGCCTTCTGGCTATGAAGAATGGATTTTAAGCATATGATTTCAGATCAGAAAGTTCTTATGAGGACTCATTTATGGCAAAGAGGAATTTTATAAATGAGAACTTTTTTCCTTCTCTAATAGGGCATATTTGGTTGTGCTATTTTAAATAAAGGCCATTGTGAAAGGAATACAATCAGTTGGAGTGGTTGTAAGAATTTAGACCTTTTTTTCAAAACAAAACAACCCTGGAATTACAGTATATAGGATGTGCTTATAAACTGCCAGCAATTTTTACAGTACTGAATAGTTCAAGGTAAATTCCTCTTTCTGATAACATCAGGCCAAATTCTCTGCTTGTATCAGGGAATGAAGGTTTCCTGAGAGCTTTGGCCCATCCTGGATTGTAAAAAAGCTTACTGAAGCATTTATATCTATGGTTTAAACCAGGGATTTTATTAGACCAGTAAGGGTTTTGAAAACAGTAAAAATAAATCATGTTCCTGAGGGTCTAGCCCATTCCTTCTTCTTGAGCATATTATCTCAGTGGTATTTACTGCTGTTAGAAAATAAAATATGGTTTTTGTAAGTCATCAGAAATTCTGTTCTGAATAGAAAATGGGGGACACCCCACTGAATAAGAAACTACATCTTTTCCTATAGTCAGTTTTCAGTGTAGCTAGTTTCACTGCATGATTCTGCAGTAGAGGGAAATGGAGGTAAATTAGGTTTTCAGAAATTAGGTCCAGATCCAGACATTCCACTGTTTAGCTGAACTCAGATTTAGGGTTTATACAACCAGTAGTGACTTCTATTTCAGTTGAGACCTAGACTTCTATTTGGAGAACTGGGATTTTTGTTCCATCTTTAGTTGGTTGTATCTTACAGCTGCATATCTTGAAAGTACCTGCGAGGCTTTAAAATTGTCCTAACTCAATTAATTGTAATAATGGTGAAATGGAACTATATGAAACAGAACAGGGAGATTGGATAGCTCAGTTACACAGCATTATATTTTTGGAGCACTTCATCTTTTTTATAACATTGCATGCTTTCCTTTCTTTCCTTTATAGCTGACACTTACGTGTCTGTTCTGCTTTAGTCTGTAATACATCTTTTGGGGCATGGTGTTCCAAAGAACTCCTTCTGCTGTAGATATTTATGAGATCAAAGCCAGTACCTATCAAACATGCTAATGAAAACACCTTAAAACCAGTTTAGTGCGTAAGTACATTTCAGCAAGAGGAAAATGTTACTCAGCTAACAACAATAGTTTTCATGTAGAATGCAATGCAAGACAGTTGATATATCTACAGTACAAATTAATTCACTTTATGAAGTGGACTGAGTTAAGGGACATAAAAAGAATTGCATTATGCTATTGCGGTGAGTATCAAACAGCCCTTTCAGGTAGTTTGCATTTGTAATTCTACTTAGAATATTAGATGTAGGAAATGTTCCTCTTGCTCAATTACATTTAATGTGGCAAATTAGTTCAGGCAAAATATAGCTGTCCCATTCAATTCCAAAGTTAACTTTTCATAGAGTATCAAGGTGCTGCTAGTGAATCCAGACTACTCAATCTAATGCATAATTAACAGCTGTAATGCTATGAATAAATATATTGCTCAAATGTATAACATAATGAAGGTATAGCTTATGAGCGTTTCCCTAACTTTGTTTATATTGTTAACAGCAATCTAAGCAACATTGCAAACACTAGAAAATCTTAAATATTTCTGAATGAGAACTGAGAAAATATTACATGTAAAGTACATCCTGGATAATCTGTGTGGATAAAATGTTATCTGCAAGTGGAAAATGTAGCTTCTTTCAATTTTTAATCTCCTCCCTAATGTCTCTGTTCCCTGTTCCCTGCATCTCGGTGCACTGAGCTGGGCTGCACGGTTCAGTGCAGGTGGAAAGCAAAGGACAGTTTATGGGAGGAGAGAATAGTATGTGGTCTCCCTATTATGTTGCTATATACTTACCATATGTCTATCAAACACAGAGAAATAAAAGAACTCCTAATAACTCTTCCTGGATGATCATACAGTACTAGTTGGAATTTACTCTAGAGAAAGTGGTTCTCATGATGCATAAGGAAGTGTGATCATCCCATCAAAACATGAGAGAATATTATTAATCTGTATTAAAAAGACTAATGAAATGGAGTACAATATCCTGCCAGCTGTGGTTTAGAATTCTCCCTTCTTTCATTTGAATTACGAAGCAGGAAAACCCATAATCAGTGCAGGGCATGGAAGTGAGGGAGAAGGAAGTAATTTAAAAGTGTGTTTTCATTTCTCAGATCTGAAGGACCTGAGGGACCAGCTCAATTCTTGGTTTAAACAAGAGCAGCCATCTGACATGCTGTAGCTCTACAGAAAATTCAAATAAAAAAAAATCTGGGCTGTGGGAATAGAAAGCACATGATTTTTTTTCTTTTGTTTTGATCTTTCATATGTAGGAATTTACTAATGCAGGGAGATTTTTTCCATGCCTTGTAGACAAGTTCCATGGGCACGTCAAAGGTCTGATCCTGCATCTGTGAGTCTGTATGTTCAGAAGCAACAGTTTATACACATCTTGGTCATGGCACTTCACGGTTGTTACCATCTTCTATGGCATTAAAACAGTTGAGAGATTTTAGTGATTCTGGACCTTAACTGTGCACTTTGCAATCAAATAAAAATGGCTTTCAGGAATGGCAGCCAGTATGAAATGTTGATATAGAAACTGTTTCCTACACAAAAAGTCATAACACTACTCTTGAGCATATCTATGTTATGCATTTTAAAGTGCACTGAACAAATATTCCAAAGGGAAAGGGCATATGTTATTGCAGTCCTGGGGCAATACCAGAGTTACAAGATTGATTTTGTTTGGTATTTATTCAGCTATTCAGGATTAAGTATATCATTACTCTGCAACACTGCATTAGGCAAAGCCCTGATATCCCATATAGTCTCTATCAAGGTATACCTCAGAGTATATATATGCTTGAAAGAAAGTCAAGATGTAATACCACAGGTCAACTCAACCTATGAAAATGTGCACCAAAAAATGCTTTAGGATTTCTGAACACAATTTTGTGAGACAATTTGTTAGGTTTCATGTTTTGTTACTCTCAAAGTTTAAGAATGGCATATTTCTACTCCAGTCCTATAGCTTTTCTTCTAACAGGTTGATACCGGCTGAGATGCATATAAATGCCTGGTTAATGCAAGGCAGTGGAGCTCACCAGGTTTGGTCTGGACCACTTATGTGAAAGAGCACTTTACAAACAAGGCCACTGAGGTCAACAGCTGTACAGGGTTCATCTATGTGAAGTAGTTATGGAGCAAGGGACCTACCACTTCAGAAATGGTCAGTCCTTCTCTTGAAGTTAAATATCCACAGTTAATTAAAAGGGCAATGTAATTTTGTGGCAAAATCCCAGGGCAGGTAGGACAGTGGGGGGAAAAAAGGAAAACCTGGAGGTGATCTTGCAAATGTACTTAATGGTATTTACACATATCAAATAGCTAATAAAGCACATAAAAACCCACTCATGTTCTAATATCCTTTCATAGGTCCTCCCAGTAGCTGTACCTATATGAAGATGTACATCTGTGAGATTTTCAAGCCTGATTAGAAATACCTTTGTACAAAGATCCCAGAATTACTGTTGGTAAGGGAAGCAAGTACCTTTGTGTCTCATTAAAAAATAAATAAATCACAGATGAGTGTTCCCCTTTCCTAATAAATTGAGCATCACGTTAATGCTCAGAACTATCAAAATTTATTTCACTTTATTATTGCAACAGAACATCAAATTAAGGTTTTGGATAAATTCTTTATTTTTCCTGTATAATCCATGACATTTATTACAGTTCAAATGACTAAAATGTATGGGAGAAGACATTTATTTTATGAGCATTTAAAAAGAGAATGTGTTTCACTGAAATGTTGAAACAGAATGTAGGAGCTGATTAGACATGCCTGCCGCACTGCCGAAGCATGAACTTGAAAAACTCAAGGAATCTGGGGAGATGTAATGCTACTGACATTGTGCATGGGAATGTTGTAACTCAGAAAGCTATGCACACCACTTATTTTCAAGTTTGGTATTACACCTTTATCCAGAGTATAATTAGTAAAAACAAGAGCAGCAACTCCCCCCACCCCCCAAAAAAACCCAATCAACCATCCCTACATCTATATAAACTTAAAGATATTTATCTTGATCAAAATGTTTTCCCCTGATGAATAACTAGCGTAATCAGTTGTCTTTCATTTTAGTATTTTTTAATTCCACTCAAATCTGAGCTTCTGATAGAAAGTATTTAGATCAAGAAGTAAACTTGTGTTTCTAATGGATTACTTGTGGAACAGAGCATGCAGTAAAATGAATAATGGAGGGGAATTTTTAAAAATTGCAAACTGACCTTTGAAATGTCAGAATTTGGATGTTTCCTGTAATCAACATTCTGTGATAAATGAGCGCAGTAAATGTAAAGATCCTTGGTTCAAAAGTGTGTGTAATCGAAATCCAATGAGAGATCGATGGCCTTTTGGTGACCTTTTCTGAAAAGGTCAAATGACAACATTTATGGGAAACTTTTCCTGTGCTTGGAGGATGATTATAAATGGATTTATTGCATTTTGGTGTTCTAGCTGTGGAGGAAAACTATGCCTATATGTGTGAGTTCTGTATATTTATATGTGTATGTACGTAATTTTTAGTTATTCACCCTTGTAGGTGTGTGAATTTCATGCATAAAAATATGTATACACATATCTTCATGTATATATATTATTTAAAAATTTAAGTTTAAATTTTTATTAATGTTCATTAATCAGTGAAATGCTACTTCAAACACATGAAATGTTATCTCATTATTTTTAAGTTCTTAGGAAGACAATAGGAGGATTGAACATGAACTCAGTGGGAAATCGTTTTCATTCTGCCAACAGTGATAACATATTGGAAATGAAATCAGCAACAAAAGCTCATATTACATTGTCAGAATCCACACAACGTTTTGTGGGAAGCAAGAGTCTCACTTGCAAAGGTATGTTTAGGAATAAGTCCACCGAGGTCTGAGTAACTGTTGGAGAATGTTTTTGTGCTGATCTTAGCAAAGTAGCACCAAAAAGTCCAAAATGATTCAAAGTTGTAAATTAGACACGGACATCACCAGAACATCAGCTTTTTGATGTCTGCCCTGCAGTTTTGTAGTTGAAATGATGAAAATATGCTATTCATTTTTCTGAATGATTGATATGACTTTTTTTGTGGTGAAATTATATACATGTGTTCAGCTTTCAGTGAGGACCCGCACTGCTTGATTTTTTTCTTTTATCTCCTTAAAAATTTATTCTTGAAGAAGAGCTATTTTCCATGTTTCTGTGGAAAAGAATGGATTATGAGCTGTCTTACACTTCATTACAAAAGCTTCATATGCTTGCAGCTTAAACAAAATTGCTTAAAAAAAATTGATTATTACATCAATCTTACTGTGAATTACTGGAAAATCACGTAGACAACATTAGCTTTGGCTGGACTGTGTTTTGCAGTGTGTGAGAATTAAAATCGGGTACACTAGTTGCAGGAAATTAACATTTATTGAAATATATAAAGAAATGATCAAACTAATTTGTTGACTATTTGGCTGTCCAAGGTGTATGTTGTAATTTGTAATTACATGCCATTACACTTTTATAAGTTCAAAATGTCTTCTCCAAATTCCCAACTGCAGTGAAAGCATTTGACTTTTCTTATGTAAGATATTGTTTTAGAAAGAAATTGAAAGAGTGGGGGATTCTGCAGTGTATGGATGCTTTATTAGTAAAGCTTGTTCTTCTATGTAGTATCAGGTACAAAAAGGTAATCTGTAAGACATTTTCTAGTTCTGTAACTTTTACGTTGCCTCCAAAATGGTTTTCATGGTTTCCTCCTATTAAGCAAAAATTGAAATCTAGTATGTATATATTTATTCCTGCCATTCCAGTTATCCTCTTCTCTTTTTGGCTTAGTTAGGAGAGTGACTCAATCTAACAGTTTTCTGAAAGACACAACAGGTTTGGTCTTGAGTGCTGGTACTGTTGGCTTGTCTCATAGAGCTGTTCCCGTTCCTTCAGTATGACCTTCAAAATGCTACTGGCTTCCAGGGTTGCCTCAGCTTGTAAATACTGTTTTCTACTCATATTTTCAACCCAGTTTCCTGAAGACCATGGTGTTTCTGACTTTGCTCAATGTCTGCCTGTGGATATCTATTTGTGACTATCTGTGCACACAGCCCCCCTGTAGGAACTTTTTATGTACTTGCTAATTTCAGTCAGATTTGAAAATGGCTCAGAAATACTAAGGTGCTGCATGTTCAATGAAAACAGACATCCAAAACATGAGAGAATTTATTGGCAGTTCAGCTCATTAGACACTAGAGCATCCACATAGAAATATTCTTAAAGTTTTTCTCACTCACTGAGGACGTTCAATGAGAATATGCAGTTTTGGACAACTGATAGTTGAACCATGGGGCATAAACCCACAGGGACCTGCTTTCAGTAGTTTTATTGTTCACAGAACTGTTTGCTTCCTTCATGGAAATTCAAAAGGAGATCTGAGAGCCCAACACAACTGTTGCCTCCTTTTGCATCATTCATCATTAATGAACTAACATGGATAATAATATAATTACTCTGATCATAGTAAACAAGTTTGATGGCTCTGGTGACAAGCAACCTGCTCACACGCTCCTTGCTCTACTGTTTCTGTGCTTGTTGTAAGAGTAAAAAGGGGGTGAGGAGCGGCAAGAGGACGAAATTTAACAGTGTAAAATAGCAGCTATAACTGGACATAGAAATAAATCTGTAGAAAGGTAAGCAACTTTTACCATGGCCCCCTGAGACTTGAAGAGCAGTTTAAATTAAATGAAAAAGACTGCTTCCATATGAAAAAATAACAATATGTCTTAGGTGACATATTTCTTTGATATGCCAGTATATAATGCCAAATTGCAGCGATAAAAACCCACAGGTGCTCTGATCTTTAAGTGGCCTGTTCTATTAATATTTCTTTACAGTATGCAGCATTAACTATTTTTGAAACTATCCTAAACGTAAATGTGTCAGTTATTATTTCATACCATTATTTTGCAATCCAAAACTTGAGCTACAAGTTGCAATGTGTTGTGCTTTTATTTGCATTACCAGTGGATTTGATATTGCAGACAAATGGGAGTTGGAGTGTAATTTTTCTGACATGGCTGACTGACGCATTTGATATTAAATAGTCAGTAGAAACAGGCCAGCAATATCCTCTCTCATGATTATTATAACTTATGATTAAAAGATGGGGTATGTTAAGACAGCTTTCTCACAATCTTCCTTTGAAAGAAAAACTAAACATCTTTAAATTCAGGCAGTATACACAGCACATCAAGTTGTTGTCTTTCAAAGTAGTGGAAGGAATTGTTTCCTTTCTTAATAGTTTTGGTCTTCACTATGAAATGAGCTTTCAATAAATGACTTCCTTTAGCAATAGCATGGATGAGAAAAATAAATTAGAAGAGTAAAAGTCAGTGGTTAAGAATGCACCCATTTATTCACTTATTTTTGTACTTTGTGTAAATTTTCAGCACTGTGTACAATATGCCTTTATTATACCAAGGAGATTTGCATTTTAATGCACTGCACATAACAAACCTTTACAAACCCTTGTGTTTTGCCAAAAATAACAAATGTCAGAACCTGGCATGCTCCAGTCCATTGTTAAAAAAAAAAAGGATGAATATATTAAGACCTTAAATCTATCACAATGTTACATACTTTGGTATTAACACAGGAGTTAATGTTAGCAATTGCACATAAGACGGCATGTTGTCTGGACATTAAATCCTTGGACTGACTTGTCAGGTAAGGAGTAAATATTCAGAAGAATAATGACTTTCTTCATGTGAGCTAATGTTTTGCCCACAGTTTTGCACTTGTCTTTACAAATCTTAGTTTGTTTCCAAATATCAAAGAGTGAATTGGGCACTTGGAGATTCAGTTACTGAATTTTGCTTTCATAATTTAGTTTGCAAATGTATATTACATTTGCAGATACTGAGGTCAGGCCTTGACTTAGCTTTAAAAATACCTGTCATGGTAAAATATTTGTCCTTCCAACATGAAATAAACTGTTCAGCTGTCAATGGAAAAGAATAGTTCAAAGACTTTTTTTGGCTGGTACGTTCTACTGAGAAAATCAGGATGATGTCTATCTGAGGAGGTGCTCCATCAGGGATATATATTGAAGTCAAGTGGAAACAAAGAATTCTAAGACTATTTATGAAGTGCTAATGCTGTGAAACAGATTTGAAAGTTCTCAGGAAGTTGCCTCCATTGATACATAAGAAAACCTGATCTAATATATATAAGTTTTAATGTTTATCTCTTGTTCTCTCCTATTCTCTTCAATCTCAATGAACTCAAGGTTAAACTTTTCATTATGCCCCATGTAAAAACTTCTGTCTGTACTAGAATAAGCATCAGCTGCTGCATTAGCTGTGCTGCTGAGACTGTCCTGGATTTTATGAACAAATCAGTTCTGGTTCAGTAAGATTACTGTTTGGCTATCAGAAGCTGCCAATAAAGACTGTAGTGATAATATGCAAAATTCTTTTAAAGTGTTTTTTTTTTTTAAGAAAGTGTACGTGCCTTGAGTTAAGATTTCTCTCATACATTTATAGGCTCCAGACTTAGTATTAGAAGGTGTGTGTTTTGTGAAAGTTCACCTAAAGAAACAAACCCCACCCAGTTGGCTGTTACAGCAAGCATATCTGAAATATCATCAAATGCCATCATTTTGTCCTCCTGGCATGTATGTGTCCTTTCACTGTGTTTGGCCAAAGATAATCATTATGGTAGGCTAAGAGTTATGTTTTTGGGGGAAGATGGTAAAGATCCGTGAACTAGTATAATAAGAAAATTTCTGCAGCTTTACCTGATAAAGATGTTCCAGTAGAAAAAAACGCTGTAATTTGTAAAGGAAACTTTCCACTATCATTATATTTCCAATTGCTGAAAAGATGTATGGCATTTAGAAATGCCACTTTCAAAAGAGAAAGGTAGCTTCAGGTTTTTTTCTTTTCAGTGGTTCTTTAGATACTTCCATAAAAAGAGTTTGTTGTTATCATTTTCCTTTCATGAACAGAATTAAAAATGCTGATGCTACCAACTTTCAGTTTTGTAGAAATAAACAATTCACATTCATACAACACAGTCCTTGATGCAGAAAGTGTAGACATCTATAGATATGTGGTAGCTTGCTGTTTGAAAGGATATTTGAAAAAATGTGTTCAGGAGATGCACTGAATTCTCTCAGGACCATTTCATAAGTTTGACCCATAGAAAAAAATTCACAAAAGAAAATAAATACTTCCTGGCTATTTTATGCTTTTACCTCTACAAGCACTAGACTCGGCTCAGCTTAAATGGGAAACATCAGCCTGATTAGTATAAATTTTCCATCGGTACAGAATAGTTGAAAAAACTCTTAAACAACATCTTACAGGTAGGTTAGAGGAAGTATGACTGATGCAAAGGGAAAATGTCCAAACACACCTATGCCACAAAAAGCTTTTCCTACTTCATAGCCATCTATTTTCAGCTCAAGTTAGTATATACGTATGTCTTTGCACGGGTTTTTGCATGAGTGTCTGTCCTGACGGGGGAAAGAAGGCTTGGATTTTATTCAGATGAAAGGCAAAATGAACTTCTCTGAAAACTGTTAAAACCATGAGGTTTACGCTTGGCTAAGAGAAGACAGCAACTCAGCACTAACAAAGCCAATATAAAAGAGTGCACCCCTCTATAATCACAATTTAGCACAGGCAATATACTTTAGTGTGCAAGTTTTAATCTCCATCCCTGAGCTACTGTTGTCCAAAAGGCAATAAAAGTGACCTTCCCTCGCTTTTGCTTCTCATTATTGAAGGTGAAAAATGACAAAGCAAACAAAACAAGCGGTTAGGAATCATACTGTCAAGTCGAATAGGACTATTTCATTTGACACTTTTACTGGAATCTGATTCAGAAAAGAGAACTACGAAACATGAACAAAGTTAGGAGATACCATATCATTTTAGGAAGGAAAAAGTAGGATTCTTTAAATTTTTATCTTTTCTTGGATGGGGTGTAAGCAATGCTCCTGTAGTCACATATTGCTGAGATAAGTGCTGATGCAGGTTAGGCTGCTGATGGACTACCAGTAGAAATCGCAAGGATTAAGGCTTGAAGGACTGTGGACTGCTGCAATATGATCAGTGACTAGTGGATGGTGATAAAATGCTGCAAATTACTGTGTGTGAGATTTATAATGGCTTGCTTCAAGTACTCAAAGTTCAGACCTGGCAGTTGAGTGCAAGAAGCAGATGTTTGACTGCTCCTGTGATTTGAGACCAGTATGGTGATAAACAGTCTGACATAAAATGAGCAGCAGTGGATTCAAACAGGGTTCATGGCAGATATATATACAGTAACATATTATATGTGGGATGAGCAATTTACTGAAGATTCAGAGCTTGAGTTCTGACACAAAGATATCAATCACGTGAGATTTGTATCGAGAGGTGTTTGCTTTCTGCCTACAGATAAAAACCTCCTGTGAATGACTTGAGAGATTTGCATGTAAACCTGCTCTACAGCCTAAATGTGAGTCACAGGCTTTTCTTTTCTGCTTTGTCATGAAAAGTATATTTAAAATATACTTGTATATGCTTTATAAAAAGTATACTCATATGTACTTTATATATACTTATGTACATAAAAGTATATTTAAATCTAAGCTTGGATACATAGGTAACTACAGTAGTCTTTGTTGTACAAAACAGAAAATTTTCTTTGTTAAATCTGCTGTTTCTCTAAATATTCCATCTCTAAGATGTACCATTTCAAACCTCAGTTATTCTTCTGAGACTGTAATGTATTCAGATGGTACAATGCATCATGCTTGGTGGACACTGAATCTGAATGTAAAGGAAAATTCAGATGTTTAGTCTCTCTATATCCATGTAAAACTGTGGTATCAGTATGCGGAAACTGTGGTATCAATATGCAGAAATGGTAGAATGAAATTTTTTCTTTTGTTCAGGGCTATTTCTGCTTAGAACTGATAAAGTATTATTTTTCCATTCTATGTTATTACAATTCTTAAATTTTCTGTTTAAATCATTGATTTTGTATTTTTGATTTTTATTTTATATTTTATCTGTGTACACATTAGAGTATTTGAAGCAGAAGACATTCTCTTAATGTATTCAGCTGTGGAAAACAGAAGCTATTACATTACTAGATTTGCTGTAAAGAATACTGACATCCATGTTAGAGCAAAGATAATAAAAATAAGTTATTTTAAATTGTAAAAGATATGGTAGATTTCATTGACATAAAACATAGTAATTGGCATTGTTATATAATGGCAATTAAAAAGCACTATAAAGAATAAGGTCTGATTCAAAGACTACCAACAAGGCTAAGTGTATGAGAAAAACAAATGTCCTGTGAAGGAAAGATACCATGTAAATGGAAAGAAGAAAATATTCCATTATTTGATATACAATCCTGAAGAACACACAGCATAAGCAGAGCTTTCTGAAAGCTATGGCAACTTGAAACTACACCATGGAGAAATCCAGATGAGTGAGAAAATCTATATACAGATCTGAGATACTAGATTGAAAAGTGTATTTACCTTCTGGTCTTCCACCTAGTTCAACATGATGGATTATGAAAGTCAAAAGCACAGAAAACTATATGTGGCTTATTTGATATGAAGATTTCTGTACCTCTTCTTGATATTTCTCTTAGCGCGTTTTTTTCTCACTGTCCCGATTTCCCTGCGTTCTCACACACATGATTAATGAATATGTAACTTTGAGCTCTTCAACTTTTCTGCCATCTTCAGAGGTCTTTGAACTGAGCCCTTCTAGGCATTCCCGAAGGACTTAGGCACTCCGAAGTCTTTTTCATATCTTTATGTGAAGATACTTTAGCTCCCTTTTGTTCTAATCTGGTCTACTATTATTCACACAGAACGTCTATCTGCTCTTGGGCCCAAGAGGTGGCGGATGAATGTAATTTTTCTGCAGTCCCCACTTCCACCCACCCTTATTATCTCTTTAAGACCCTAAGGATTTTTTACTTAATTCTCTTTTCACGCATCGTGATCACTATCTTGACTTCATCCCATTAATTACTACCATACATCTTTATTGAACGTTACAGTCTGAAAATTAACGTAGAAAAACATTGTGGGCCTGATCACAAACATACTCAGGTAAATGTAATCTTTCCATTTGATTTTCAGTGGATTTAGAATTATAGGTGATAGTTTCCCTTTGAAATAACTTTCCAACTAAAAAAAAGTAGCTAGGCTTCCTGAAAAAGTTATAATGTTATTTTCTGGATCAGTCCTGAAGTCCTTTGTTCCAGTAAATCCTTGGAGGCTGGATAACTAAAGGAGCTTTGGATTAGCTGTCTGAAACTAATGGCATTAAATCAATTGCTACAAGAATATATTTAGGCTGAGCATTAATAATATGGGAGGCTGGATGGCATAATGATGGAGCACTGGCCTGGGATTCGGGAGGTCTGGACTGCGTTCTTGGCTCAGCCAATAACTTGCTGGGCGACCTCAGGAAAGTCACTTTACTTACTGTTGCCTTATTAAAAAGTTCAATGTGGAAAGTGCTTTGAACTCTTCTGATGTCAAATGTTATATCACCACCATATATATTGTAACCATGTAGGTGAATGTCTATTAAATGTCAACCAGAATGAAAGTGGTGAGTGCCTGTGGTTAAAAAACTTTTATGGAAACTGCTTGAGACTCCTGTCAAATCTATATTTCTGTAACAATCTCATACAAGAAGGAGAAGGAATATGAAGATGCCCAAAGGTTTTTTGTCTCACAAATAGCTCTTTAGGCTGCCAAGAGTGGTTTAATAATGACATATATTGTACAATGCAAGATAAAAGTAGAAGGACGTATCAAGTGGGATTCTGTAAGAGTTTATCCTGGTTATTGCAGTAGTCAGCCTTTTCATTAGGGCACAAAATAAGATGCACCAGGAAGGAATAGAGAGTATCAATGATGATGGAGAGCGCTGGTCTACTGTTTTAGATAGCAATTTTATTGATAGGTACCACTGAGAAAGCTAACGTACTTCATACCATTTTTTTTTTAACGGATCAGAGTTCAGCTGCCAGTAGGAAGATCAGCTGCACATTACTGGTGGCAAAAAGGGAGGATTTGAGGCTACAGCAGGAGAAGAAATCATCAGAGAGAGCTAAGCAAGGTTTGATTTTTTGAAATTGGCTGGACTTGGTCTCTCTTCACTGGGAAGCTCAGAATGAGGTGAATCAAATGGAGCCATTAAAGGTTACCTTTGAGAAAGTGTGGAAGATTTATGAAGTCCTAGACCCTGGAAAAGGGCAAATGCAATCCTTATCTTTAAAAAGGGAAAAAAGGAGGATCAGAGAAATTAAAGACCAGTCAGCCTTCCCAGAAAAAAATACTGAAGAAACAATCAAATCATTTGTAAGGGAAACAACCCAAGCAAGTGGGAAACAACAAACATCTGTCAAAAGCAAATTATCTGAGTTTCAAACCAACTTTTTCCTGTGAAAGAATAGAGTGGCTATAGTAGAACTAACCAGTGTTGTGTACTTTGACCTTTGTAAGCATAACATGGCAGCTTCAAAAGTAAACCGGGAAAAGTGTGTCTGTAATTAAACTGCCCTAAGGTTGGTACAAGACTGTCTGAAAAGCCATGTTCACAGAGAAGTTATTAATGATTCACTGCCAAACTATCAAGCAGGATCCTGTGTACTTTGGTTGCGGCAGTACTCAACACTTTCAGTAACTTGGATGACGAAACTAAAGCTATGCTTAGTAAATATGCAGACAATACCACTCTAGACAGCTTCAGGCTTGTTGCAAAAATACCAAAAAATTTCAAAGAACTTGATAATTTAGAGAAATGGTCTGAAAAACAGAGTGGAGTTCAATAAGGACAAATATGAGGTACTGAACTTGTACAACAATAACCAGCTGTGCCAGTTAAGAGTAAGCTGGGTGGCAGATCTGCAAGGGAAGATCTGGGGTCTTACTGGTATCACTAGCGGAAACACTTAAACACTGTCAAGCTGTTGTGCAAAATACAAGCATCCACTGGATGCACAAGAAGAAACATGCCCTGCAGGATAAGTGAAGGCACCCTGGTGAAATCCTATGTCCATTTTCAACACTACATTTCATGGAGGATGAGACTGGAGAACGGCAAGTGTAAGGCAATGAGAATGACTGTACTAGTGAAGATTTAATGAACTGGTGTTATTTCATCTGAAGAGAAAATAAGACAAAGGTGCTACATAATAATTGCCTTCAAATTCAGAAGAGACTGCTGCAAAGAAAGGGAATAATTTTTCTCCATGTCCAAGTGAATGAGACATGAAGTAATGAGCTAAACCTGAAGCAACTGATTTAGATTAGACATTAAGAAAAAGTTTCTAACAGTAGGGGTAGTTCAGTGTGAGAATAGATTCTGTGCTCTCCGCAGGCAATCTCCATAATTGGAAATTTTTAAGAACAGGGTAGACTAATGTCTGAGTATAGTTGACTCAGCCCTAAAGCAGCCATACTGTCCACAATCCTACTTCTCTTTGTGGAGGGCAGATTAGAAGTCGGAACAGCTACCTGGGACGTAGGATTTTGGGCTTTCATTCCAGTAATTATTTTTTTTTTTCTGGTGCATGTCCCGGCTTCTACTTCTGTTGCTACCTCAGTGTAATTTATATACAGCTAGTCTATGATAGTTTCATTAGAAGGGCAATGTAAATAAAAGTGGTGAGAAAAATATATTAATGTTTGTAAAGTACTTTATGAGCCTCAGATGAAAGGCAGTATATAAGCATAAACATTATTATGGGAAATCAATGAATAAAGTAATAAACCAAATTGAATAAAAAATGAAACAAAACCCAAAAAAGTGCTGTACTCTGCACATAAACCCCATAAAATATATATTCACCTTAAATAATAACAGCCCATTTTCAGGAGTTGTGGTTTGTTTTTTTTTTTAAACTAATTAAGTCTTTTTCATTTACCAAAGTTCAAACAATTAATCACAGACATATGTAATCAAACTAAAGTTTATTTCTTATTACCTATTCATATTGCAATCCTAGCATTTGAGATGATTACATACTATATATAAACACATACCTACCATGTAATCATTTAAAGTGGTGTGAACAGCGTATAGGTAGTTCAAAATGAACACCGTATGCACAGCACAAAACATTAATAGCATTCCAGAGTATGTCACATCATGAGAAAGTCTAATCTGTTCCTGAAACGAATTTGACTCAGTCACCAGTGAGATGAAGAAAACTGATTACAGTGAACTATTTTCTTTTACATCAAATAAGGGATAATCTTATCCTCAAGATTTGTTTTTTTTTCCTTGAAGAAAAAAAACATGTTTTGAAGAAGATCATGTTTTTAAAGCAGCTGCAACCAATCAATCACACTTGAATCCTATGGCATTATTTTTGGTGGTGTTACTTAATCAGTTAATTTTAAGATGACCTATTCTACTTCATAGCAAATAAATAGGAATTTCCCATTTCTGAAATGGGAGTTGTTTCTTTGGTACTTGTCCAGCACTCTTTGCATAGTTAAAGAAGCAATAAAGATGCAGAAGAGTTAATTGAAGATTTTTTTTTAGTTGGAAAATTAATGAATAGTTCAGGCAATAGGGTTTGAAGGAAAAAGTAAAAGATCATAGCTTAAAATGAGCAAACTCATTAATCAGAAAGAAGGTAGACTGACAGTCAACCTCTGTTTGTTCATTAATGTTTACAGGATATATAAAAATACATAATAACACCAATAGAAATCCTGTGAACAGCCTGTTCCTTTCCTTTCATAGCCAGGGTATTCAAATTTGCACTTTGTCTAACACTAATCCCAACTGTAACTGGAGACAGTTCCAGATGCAGCAGCAACTTAAGAAGGACATCAGGAGGGGGTCATAGAGGTAATTTATGAAATGAATTAATGAGAGTTAAGAATGTATTCTACATTTACAAGTCCTTTCATCTAAGGCTCTTGCAGCAATTTATAAACATTGCTGCACTGCTGTAACAGAAGAAATAGTTATTGCATAAAATTCTCAGGAGTATGTAAGTCCTACTGATGTGGTGTAGTAACTAGGCATCTAATGACCAAGTCACCTTAGAAAAGAGGACTTCAACACCTGAATTTTGATGAATTTAAAAGTGTTTAGATGCTTTCAATGCCTCCCAATTTTTATTATTATTATTATTATTATTATTATTATTATTATTATTATTATTATTAAAGAAGATAGAAGCATAGAGAGCGTGGTTCTGTTCTGTCACCCAGCTGGGAGCTGTTGGCACCAACAAAGCTTATATCTGTGATGTGCTGAATGTCTTCATAAAATAATCAGTAGAAAATGGAGACATCTTGTACCTCCAGCATCTTACAAGACTTATATGGTCAGAATCAGGCCCAGAAATATGAGATACAGGAAGTCATGTTATCGTGACAGAGAATCAAGATTATAACCATGCCTATACTTTTACGAGAAGACTGTCTTCCTGCAGTCATAGATTAATAAAATCCAGGGTAGGGCTTGGAGAAAAACAACAAACCAATTAGTTTCTAAGGATAAATGAAGAAACCAAATACAAAACTTGGGCTATCTAGGCTTTTTCATGCAGACAAACAACATTACTTGGAATACCTGTCCATGTAAAAAGCCAAAAAGATTGAAGCAGAAGTAACAGGTGTTGTCAAGAAATAATACTGTTTGCAACAGTATTGTAAAAGGAAGTGAAAAAAGGACAAAAAGCCAGAATTATTTGCTTTGTTTTCTAACCTTAATTCTGATATAAATTAATTACAAAACATAAGAGAAATTGCATTATCTTGGTGGACAGAGGATCAAACCATTTTACTTCCTTTTGTCTTCTTGTTTCTTAGATATTTCCTTGAGGACTTTGAGAACTGCCAGAACTGTCATGAGATGGTCTTCTGCCCTCTTGCATGGGAAGAAACAAGTCAGTTGTATGTGTTCATCAAACAAAGTTTAAAGATTTTCTTTTAAATGAAAATTCATCTATAATCCTGGTGGCTGTGGCCTAAAACAAAGGCAATGCCCCCAGTGAATGCCAGGGAGGGCAACCTGAAAATGAAGAGAGGTCTGTTGATATTTGGTGAAGGGAAAAAGGAGTAAGTGAAAGGATCGACAGGCAGATGTGGAGCATGGTTGTTTTACGTATATGTGGAAGCACTGACCAAACACAAACTGGTTACAAAGCTGTCAGGACTAGGTTCAAAAGCCAGTAGCAAGCCAAGAGGGGCTGGTGGAGCAAAGGAGAGAGAGGCATAGGCAGTGGAAGCACTTCACAACACAAGCTCTGTGGCAGCTTAAATCGTTTTACTTGTGAACTCTCCAAATTCAAGCCTGGATCTTGTTGACATTTGGATCTCAGCAGCAGGACTCCATATATGTCTTAGGACAATGACATAGATACATACTTTGCACGTAAAATATGATGGGAAGTTTTATAATCTTAGATTTCAGTGGTCATTTCATCATGAGTCCTAAACCAGTAGCTATTTACAACACAGCTATCATGTGAAAGGTGGGTTTCTTCAAGAAACATCATCAAGAAACATCAACTTGAGGAAAGAAAAGGAGAACTGTCTCGTGAATAAAGCAGAATGACACTTCAAGGGGCTGTTTCTTGAGACAGTACAGAACCATGGACTGGATCACCTCCTTTGGTCAAAATTTCTTCGAAGTATCATAATCTCTCAATGAGTGAGTACAATGAACTGTGGGAGCAGAGCTGGGTTCTCAGCTGATGGAAATAGGCAGAGGGGGTCCATGCTGTCTGAGGAAGCTTCCCAAATGTCTGGGTTACTTAAAGTGAATTATAGTAAGACTTCTTGGCAGTATTTGGTGTTGGGCACTGATGTAGAGTGCAGCTTCTCAGAACTGATGGTTTTATGGTTTCAAATAGTTCACTGGGATGTAATTTGGCTGGTTCAACAGAACTTGGCTCAGCACTTTGCTGTGTTACATCATGTTTGTACCAGTTCTTGCTTTTTGGCATTTAGCTGTAGTTTCTGTCCTCTATCCGGTAAAGGATAGCAGGAAATTGTGAAGATTTAAGTGGTAATGAATCAGCATCATTGTCTGGAAGCTTGAAAGTTGCTGACCAGTGCCTCAAACAGGATAGTCTCTTCAAAAGAGTAACTGGTTGTCAGGTATCTTCATGTTTAGGTAGAAGACCAGATTCAGACTGTCATTTCTCTTGTGGGTTAGAGTGGAGATGACCCATGCACTGTTCAGGAAGAAACGTGGGGCAAGGGCTTTGGGACTTCCTGATTTGTCTGGTTGTGAGTCTGAATACCTCATTCTCATTCTGACATAGGTGTTGGTGAATGTCTTTATGATGCCCTTCAACAATCTATAAATGAGCATAAAATCATCTCGATCTGGCTCTGTTTTTACTGTCAGGTGAAAGGATCAGAATTAAATGTCTTAGCTAAGACCTATTCTGGACTTGATTTATGCAGAGAACACAACCAAAATGGATCGAATACAACAGTGTTCGTCTATTCTTCTGATGTTAGAACCTAATCCAAGACTCACAATTATCTTTCAATCAGTATCAATGAAAAATGGGCGTACCCACTGTGATTTCTTAAACTAAGAAATACATATCTGCTATATATCTGCATGTTCCTTTGACTCAAATAATGTCTCAGCTCAAAAAAACCCAGGAGGCTGTGCTTAATATCTCTAAGTCAACTACACCACCATCACTCTGAGGAAAGCTAAATCAGAAAAGTTTTTACAAAGTATCAAACATCCCTGTCAATATACTTCGCCTAGTGCTTGCTTTAATTCCCGAAAGAGTAAAATAAGGTGTTCCTATTTGATAATATTTGAATCAGACTTACAATGAATCACAATACTACAGCACGGTCTTTTTTTTTTTTTTAAATTCGTTTATAATTCCAAGTTCATTTGTAATGTTGATACAGCTGCATCTATCAGGAATCCTCTCAGATAGGCAAGTCCTCTGTCAGGACTCTAAATTTCTAGCACTCAGATGTGGTACTCTTGCTACTCTCCTGGGGCACCACATCCTAATGGAGTTTTCCCAGTAAGAAGAAAAGAGGCGTGGAGAGCAGAATAGCCAGCTGAAAAGTAAAGTAACATCCGTGGGCTCGAGGGAACAAATAGGCTTTACCTTGTAGTTCATTCTTCAGGCTCCTTCCCTACCAATGGAACTGGAGAGCTGTCATTAGTGTGGCACTGACTAGTGCACATCTGAAAGGTGATCTTATACTGTTGGGTTTTTTTTTTTTCTTTTGAGATCGACTCTAAGGAAATAAAACCCCCTCTATTGTTTTCACTTCAATGCGTGTACCGGTAGATGGTGCTAGCAATTGCTCTATTCACGATGGTGCCATACGGTACTGACATTTGAAAAAAGCAATGTTTTATGACAGCAGCAAGAATTACTTCTCTTTGTGAATCTATATTCTGTCAAAGACTTTACGTTAGGCCTTGCTGAAGTGCTGTCATTTTCATTTAAACTAAAGGTCCTCTGCAGCAGTCAGCTCCACAAAGGGTCTCACCTCGTCAACAACAATTTCACACAAGTGTGAGATTAGCAGAGAAGCTGCTGAAACAAAAGATACTTGTTAAATACAGCAAGGGTCAACTACAGAAGGTTGATGCTAGATGCTTCAAAAACAAGGCTTCAAGGTGCATGGAAGAAGTGCAAACTCTTATTAGGAGTGACTGCTGCCCGTGCCTACTCGTGTGCTTTGCAAACCGCGAGTTTGGCAACGGTGCTCAGCAGCTCTCATGCTGCTCTTCAGTAGAGGTGGAGCACTGATGAGGGAGACAGATACGCTTAAATCAAAATTATAGGGCAAGAGCCTGCGGATGGTCAAGCTTCCTATTAACAGACGGCACATCTGGGAGGTGAGTTAAGAAACCTAAAATCTCTCCTGTAAATCAATAAGCTCGAAACCAGATGAGACAGGACCTTTCTGTGATGCATTAGGAAGGTGCTCAGCCAGGTCCTAATGTTAAATTCTCCTCAATTTTAAGGTCCTAAACTAAACAAAGGAACCAAAGCCCACAGCCATGCTTTCACCAAAAACCACGGAGCCATGTTATTTCACGTATTGTTTATGTAGATGGAAGAAGGCAGTATAACGTACAGCCTGGGGGAAATCTACAGGTCCAGTTCTGAGGGCTGAGCACCCAACAAAGACAGACTGCAGGGAGTGGGAGAGGGAGGCCTAAGGAGATGATGAACTAAGATGGATTTTTATTCCAATAATCAGGTCTGATGAAGAAGTAGGCATTTAGCACTAGTCTATGTTCCCTAACCTGGTGTTATATTATTCTGGTGTACACTGAAATAGTGTCTGGGCATTTAAGTTTCACAAACATAGTAAGGGAACTGGGTCTCTGGAGACCTTCTGAGCCTAGCAGAAAAGGTAGGAAAAAATGTTATTTCCATTTTACAGGTGAAGTTTCAAAACTTAGACAGACTGAGGGTTACGTGGGAAGCAAGTTTTCCTGACCTCAGTTTTAGCACCTAAATAGAAATTATCCATTTTACTTTTCCTCCTGTAAGATAACCAGAGCTCTGTTCTCCAACTAATCAGAGATTTTTCAACAACTATCTCTTCATGAAAACCTGAAAATGTAATATCTGCAGTTAGCTGGCTTGATTTTTCAAACTGCATAGCATTCAGCAGTTCTCTGGCATTTCTGGGATTACTAGCTTCTCAGCACTACATCAAGCCTCTTATTTAAGTTTCTGAAGTGTGAGGTTAGGGTCCTAGTTTTAGACACAAATTTTTGCTTTGAAAATTGTGGTCAGCAACTGTACAGTGTTTAAAAAAAATTTATCCTGACAAGGGAGTTCTCCTCCAGAGTTTTAACCCTGGCAAGTTTTTAATTTCTCTTTTCTCCCTCCCAGGGAAAGGATTCATTAAAGATACAAAGCACTATAAAACTGTCAGATCAGATGCATGATATGTATAATTAATGGCATAGAACAAAGCAATAAACCCTACCCTGAAAATCCTAAATCTTTTTTTTTCTTTGAAGTTGCCTCCTGCTTTCACCCTTCCAATTCCTGTAGGACTGTGTAATGCGGTTTAGATGAAATCAGTTACTTCAGGGCAAGAAAACAGTGCCAGTGTTTCAGTTTTCATCTGAACAGAAACATTTTGGACCCTGAGAAAGAATCACTGCTAGTTCATGGCTTTCCTTTGGCCTGCAAGTTCACTTGCCTGTTTTCAAAACCACTTGCTCGAGATGTGTTGCACTGATTGTTGCTCTGCCATGCTGTTTCAGAAAGGTCACACTGCATTGCATTCCTGCAACACAACATGATGAAGGCAATCAAAAGTGAGGGGCTCATATCTACGGCACATTTGACAGGTGCAACAGCAAATGTAGACATTATGTTTTCTTGAAGGATTGCTGAGAAAGTAAATTGTGTTTCCATGCCTACCTGAAAGCCATATTATGAGCCTTTCATCTTTAATTAGCAGGTATTCATATAGAGAATCAGGATATAGACTTTGCATAGTTGATGATTATATGAATTTACTTTTTTTATCAAATCTTAATGGTTTTGGAAATCCTGGTTCACCAAGTTGCTTTGGCAGGCAAAGGGGAGGTTTTTTGATTCTTCTGGAGAGCTAGAAAAAGATCCCATATAAGGGTCAGATGGCACATAATCAGTTCCTGTAATTGTAGGTGAAGGTACCACTGGACCTTTATTCTTGTTTGGCTTCTTGCTGTTCTTAGCAATTTTCAGTAAAATATAGTAAATAAGGGGGAAATCACTTACACATAGAAAAATTATCACAAAGAAACCTGAAGAATAATATCTATCAGAATAATTACTTTAACATTACCACTCAAGGAGTCAAGATACCAAGCTCCATATGGGGAATCTTAAATTTGAAATGGTCTCAATCTGCTGAATAGTTTCATTCATACAACCCAAATGTGCCTTGCAGGCAGTCTGGGTGCAATCATGAAGATTCAAATGGAGAAGAAAGACACAGTTTAAGGCCTGATAAATGAAGAAACATACAACCTATAGGGGAAAAATAGAGTAGAAAATACTTCATGTAGCCTACTAAAGCCTATTAAGCCTTTAATAATTATACTGTGGGCCCTTACAGAATCACAGAACGGCTGAGGCTGGAAGGGACCTCTGGAGGTCATCTTGTCCAACCCCCCTGCTCAAGCAGTGCCACCTAGAGCTGGCCGCCCAGGACCATGTCCAGACGGCTTTTGAGTATCTCCAGGGATGAAGACTCCCCAATGGTTACACTATGGTGAAACTTCTTGAACCAGGTATCAATCATATACCAAAGCAATGCTCGGTTTTTCCTCAGCTGCCGAAAAAGTCTAGTTAATAGTGTGCAAGGGCATGGCCTGAGCATAGCTCTCTGGCACAGTAATACAGCTGTGCCTTTGGGTATTCAGATTCTGTTTGAAATTACTTTCAAAACTTGTCAGATGATAATTGTTTAGAGGAATAAAATAAAGAAATCACAATGATGCTCTCGATCTCCTTCAGGCAACAGAACATTTTGGCTTGCATCTCTGAGGGAAAATTGGAACTTAAGAACTTAATTTTCAAATGAATAGTTTGAATTTTTCTTTTGGCATAGATACTAATATATGCGCTATGTGTATGCCAAGTGAAGTATTCTGCCTGTCAGAATATCATCGCTGATCTTGGGAAAGAGGACTCCTTTTCAGAGAAGGGCTATAGGGAGTTAGTTGTCATTTGAAATTTTTCTGTATTCCAGCAGGGTTGGGTATGATATGGAAGGCCAACAATGACAGAGGCAATGCTATAGAATGGGATTATGTGTCTGTCTGAACCACAGGACCCAAAGTCTTGCAAGAAGCAGCACTGTCCATTCTGTGAAGCATGAATGACAAAAATTATTGACCTTGGGAAAGATCTGAAGTGAGTTACATGAAGGTGATGCCATTGGCATCACTTCCTTTCTTACATGACCTAATTGCATGGAAGAGGCTGACCTAGGCTCAGGTAAAACTGGAAAACAGTTGTATAACAGTGTTTGATGTTTAGTATTTGCAGAATTCGTTGTTTAGTGTTTCTGTTGGGTAGTAGACATATGAAGTAGGGTATGTGAGCCAAAGAGAATGTTTTCTGATGCTTGATGCAGGGACAATAAGGAAGTCAGAGGAAGTCCACTGTACTCTAAAATCTCAGTTCATGCACTATCCTTTTGAAATCCAAGCAGGTTTTTCTAACCCACTGTGTTTAATCTCAATATCTACTCTGTCATTGAGGCACTGATTTGTTCTTTCTTCTGTACTGAAAATGACACTGTTCTCATGGAAACTGCCATTGCTTCTGGAGAGGACTATATCTAGTCTTCTAAACCTTTCTAAGTGGACATGAATGGCCTTATATGACTTTAATATAAAATAAATAGAGAAATACCGTAGTTTGGCACAGGAAATGAACCGAAGCTTGCAATGATTTAGTTTCCAAAAGTTTGATCAGAGAAGTTATAGTATCTATTTCAGAAACTCATTTAAAGAGAGAAGTATAGCACACAGAGAAGACTAATAACTATCTTGGTCAGGAATGCTTGAAAAAAACATCTGCTTTCACAGACTTTTATTAGAGCCGGTATACCGAGAGCCTGAATTTGTGCGGCTGAGGAGACATGTTTTACCTATGTTTTCTGAGGCAAGTGTGCAATATAGTTCTATTTCTGCCAGAATGTGTGTTATTAATTTATGGAAACTAAAGGCAGAGCAAGATCTGGAAAAGCATTTTTTTTAATGGCCGTAATTCAGGCATCTAAAAATAATACATCCAGGTTATTTTTATAGCCTGTTGTTTGTGTGGTTTCTTTTTAGTTCTTTCTTGAATGACTTAGTAATTTTGTTCTGTGTTTGGTAAGGCTACTATTTCACTATAGCTCTGTACATGAAAAAGTACTTAGAAACATCTGCTCTGAATTTGTTTTTTAGTTAATTAACAATTAATGCCTTTTTTTTTCAGTGAACATAGCAACTTGAGTTGACCTCATTTATTCTATTCAAAAATTGAAATACTTTAATTACATCACTGCCTTCCTCCTCAGATCATTTTAAGATGATGTAGTTTCAATTTGTATGGTCTCTCCTCATATTGTACATATTTTTAACCTGAGGTTCCAGCTTATTAACATCTGTACTGCTTTACAGTGCTGCAGGATGCTATTAGACAACCAGGTTACGAGGACAGAATTCAGCAGACAGATTTCAATTTCCTTACTCTTAGAAACAGGGCTTGGTTCAGAGCAGGGCTTGAGGGCGTCTCTCAGGGTCATAAGCACCCCCTGTCCGACAGGACTTTGTTTTGCCCTCTCTGCATTTCTGGGAAGTGCTCCGTACCAGAAGGGGGCTCAGAACGAGGGGCTGGCACGTCCCCACCTCGCAGCGACACTGTGCTACTTGTGCACAGGCAGAGTGCAAAGGGTTACAGCTATCAAGCACAGTAACTGGTTCACTCACCTGGCAGCTGAGCCCAGCCAGCATCTGCTCCACTTGTCCTGGTGAATGCATTGAACTATTCATAGCAAGTTCATCAATTACTACAGAGGAGCATAAGAGCCCTTCTTCCACCTAGTTCCTTCATCATCCTCATACCAGAATGCCTGGAAATTTAGACAAGTAGTTTCACATCTTGTAGGAGATGAGATTGAAGATTTATAGTGTGAGCTATCAAATGATGAAAGAGGTGGTAGTGGTGGAACCACTCCTGCTATTTTGTGAAATCTAATCTTACATTTCAGTCTTTGAGAGCAGTCTGGTTTGTTCCAGATCAACTAAAATATTTTGTGTGCAAATGACCTTTTTGCTTAAGCAAGGAAAATGGATCAAATATATTTGTTTCAGATTGAACTGATTTAATTTTTGGTTCAGTTTTTGAACTAACCTTGTGGTATTGAGGACAAAATATTAAGCAGTGCAGTAAAAAAGGTTACACTGTAGTTACAATGCATGCCTGATGCACATGAATTGGTATCAAATACTGGTACAACAAATGAAGTGTTAGTGACTGGACACCTTTCTAGTGACTTTCTGAGCCATTAATTCCATGTGCTGTGGAGTTCATGTACAGCTTCCCTAATGCATGAGGATCTGGCTTGGTTCCTTGTCCCATATTTTTTAGGTGCATGATGAAATTAGAGATCTAACAAAAGAGCATGAGAATGTATTTTTGAATATCAGAAAATACAGCCTCAGTAGCAAGCCCTTCTGGGACTATTTATTTATGTATAGTTAAGGTTTGCACCCTGTGTGTGTTTTGTGGTGATTACTTGTAGGGAAAAATATATTTTTATACATAATGCAGTAGTGTACAGTTCGTACAAGCAGATATGCTGGAAATTAAACCATGAAAGAAAGTATTTCTTTACACTATTCTCAGTGGTGTACTGGGAATATACGGTTTCCTAAATTATACCTGGGAATCTCCTATAGGTACATTATTAGATGTTTCATACAGAACTTCAGTGGCTGTGGAAAAATTCAGGATGTATCATTACAAATGCAGCTTCAGTGATCTTTTTAAAAAAGGCAACTCAGTTTTATGTTGCATTACTTTCAATTTATTTTCAGTTTTCATTATAAATAATAATAAAGAAAACACTGTTTTCTTTAATATCACTTTTCTTTTGTTAGCTTCCTCTTTCAGACAACCAACCAAGCCAGCATCATGGGAACAGGAGTAAACAAAAAAAAACACCCAAGAAAAAAATACTCCTTTCTTGAAAGCACACTAGTTAGCTATGTACAGTGTCTTCAGCAGGATTTGGTAGAAGGAAAGTAGATGATACATTTGCCTGCAGAATTTTTTTTCTCAGACTGAAGTTTTTTTTTCATTTAAGACAAGTGTGTTTCAAAAAATGTTTTATTTCTATTCTTTTGCCCAGTATTGATTTAAGAAAAGAAAGCCTTGTTACAAAATAAATGCAAATGGCTGAAAAAAAGTATCCCAATATGCTGCCAAAGAATTAAAATGCATTATCAAGTGATAAATGCAGGAGATTTTTTTTCTCTCTCCCTCTCCCCCTGCCTCCCTCATCACAATTACCTACTTATGAAGTATGCCAGATTGACAGCCCTGGAGACAAAATGTAACACTGCATGGGCCAGAACACTATTAGATACCTGCCTGTTATGATGCTTCAAGTAGGAACAGAAGTGATCACTCGGAAGTATGTCATCTCAGCCCATTAATCAGACCCACTCAGCCCGTGACTTCCTTACTGAGTTGTCCAACAATGACACCTTTCTATCAGCTACTACATCTGCTGGCATCAAAGAAGGTTTTGTGATGTGAACATATTTTTACTTACAACTGAGTGGAGGTAAACTCTTTTTTTTTTTTTTTCTAAACTTAATTTCTGTTCCTGCTTTTATTTTTCCATTTTAACACAGAACGTAATAATTACAAAAATACTCATGGCTGTGTATATCTCTCTAGCTCCCTCTCAGAATGCCACCACAGGACATCAGAAGGATAAAATGAAATATTTTCAGATGTAGTATTTCTGTATCCTACCAGAATATTAAGAAAAGATTATTTCTAAGGAAGATTATTTAATCCTACTGTATATTTGAGTGTGCCCGTGTGCATATGATCACTTTTCTCCAATACGATGGAAAACAGGACCATTAATTCATATTCTGTAAAACTAACAACAGTATGAATTCCATTCTTTTGTCGGAGTACACAGTTCCTCTCATAGTTATTACTAATTAAGTAGTTCGTTAGTATGCAGAAGCCCTTACAAGTATCTCCTCTCTGCTGGCAGAACCAGATAAAATGGGTATGACTGGGATTTGCAGGAGCCCTTCCTACACACCAGCATGCATTTAGCCTTCTCCTGCAGTCAAGAGTGCCCCTTCCCTGTGTAAATGATTCTTCCTGCAAGTGCCGACAGCTCTGCCAGACCCTGTCAGTGTGTCACATATACAGGCCACCAATTTAACAGTACATGCAATGTCCTGGAAGTCTTCCAATCATCCTTCTCTTCACTTTGTTTTGCTTCCACCGATGGTCTCTCTCCTATCAGATATGGGCTGTTAGGCAATGAAAGTATGCTGTTTCAATGGGCCTGTGGTGAGAGTTACAATGTGCGGTCCTGATTTTTAGAAACAACAGCCATCCTTAATTCCAACAGAGGCCTGTGGGTGCTACAGAAAATCAGACCCTCCGCAAGCTCAGAAGAGAAAGTAAAGCGATATTTGTGCCTTTCACTTCTTGAGTATTTGCATGGATTCTATCACTCAGGTCAATGCAACCTTTCCTACCATCTTTTTTTGCTACTTAAAAACAGCCTTTTTAGAACAGTGGGCTTTTTCCTTAGAAAAAAACTGTCTTTTTGTTCCACATACGTGTTTGCACAGCCATCACTGCTGCACTGAAGTAGATAGGAAATTGTTCATAGTTCAGTGAAAAGCTATTTTAAAATCAGTCCTGGTTCCACAGATGCTATAAACATCCATTTTGATCAGTTAAAAAACATGGTTGCTTTTACTAAAAGCAGGCTCTGGGATGATTTTGTTTTGATTGTTCAACGCTGTTGGTGTTAAAGATAGATATGTCAGCATTCAAAAGATGGTCCTAAGGCGCTCAGATTTTTTAAATAGCAAGCAAAATTCTCATTAACAGGCAATTTTAAATCACAATAACATTCATTTTTTGGACTATTAAGCATATAGAGTGTTTATATTTCCAGCAAAGAATGAACTAATGGAAAATAAAATCCTGCCATGCACTAGTGCCACAGCGTTGCAACATAATGTATGTGAGGCTGATTACAATTCAGCCTTTCAACAGGATTATACATGATCAAAGCTTCTGGAGTGAGAACTATGTAACTTAAATGATTGAAAACAATTTTAATGTTTAAGTTTGTCTTCTCTCTTCTTCTTTCGAATCAAAGCTTGTTTCTTGTTAATGATGTGTTAAACTGAAAAAAAACCAACTGTCGTCTATATACCTTCCTAATTACAGGCAAACATGTTCGGTGACACATCCATTCAATACACAGCCAACTCAGGTTTTTTGCCTTAGGTCTGTGTTGCTGGTAGGATTAACTGTATCAGCCTAAAAATATCTGCCCTTTTTGATGTCTAAGTAACAAATCAGCACCAGTTCCCAGAAAGGCAAAACGCCGTTCTTCGAAGGAAAGTCCCATCAGGTAGGACAGGACTTCCCGCTCCCCAACAGGCAGCTGTGCTTCCACTGAGAAGGAGGGCTGAACTCGTCTGCAGGGATTTGACTTTCCCCGCTCACCTTCCACTAACCGTGACTTCTCTGAGAGAGTGATAATTCACTCTAGAAGGTCTGGTCCATGGTTATCCATCACTATCAGCACATCTCAAACTGTCAAACACCTCCGGTAGGACTCTTTCAGATGTTAGCTTAATGATTTTAAGTCACTAAAATTTCTTCTGAGTTTTTATGTCCATGGGCAAAATGCCAATGTCAAACAAAATCCTGTACTTTTGAAAAAACTATTAATGAGATAATGAGATAATACTGAACCTCTTATTTAATCAATTGTTAATCAGTATCCAAAAAAGACCCAGGAAATCAGGAGCAGTCTTTTGGTTTTGATACAGAACTCATGAAAACATAATCTCACTCTCTTGCTTTTCCTAGGGCCTAGTATAAATTTGATATCATTCTAGCAATGTTCAATATCAATAGTAACTTTCTGGAGGGCCTGGTACACGATGTTGGTTAATGCTCTGAACGTAAACAAGGGGCTTCACGACTGTCAGAGTACCTTCCTTTCTGTGACTACTTTCACAATCACATTGATTAATTTTTTCAACAAACTCACATTTTACTTGCTGCTGCTTTAACTCCTACCAAAACCTGCAAAGCAGAAATTTCAGCTCATCTGTGCAATCCCTTAGTTTATTATCGCAGACCCAGATGTGCAGAGGTTCTTTCAGACTTTGCAGGTGCAGCACTAAGCTCTTGCCGCCTAGCAGCCCGCCCTTCAACGAGACCACTGAGAGAAGAAGGGTCACTGTTTCATGGTACACCGTACTTACAGCTTGGCTATGGAGAATTAATGTGGTGTCAGTTTACTGCCTTTCCTCAATGTCACTAATCTTGCACATATGCTTTCGCACAATCGGCAGATGTGGCCGAGGAAAGACACAGAATCAAACTCAGTAGGAAATCTACTTGCAAGTGGTATTAATAGAAAAACCACATACAGGAATAATTTAAGTACCGTTACTTCCCTGAAGAGACAATACTGCTGTCAGGAAAAATTTCAAAAGCAAAATAAACGGTATTGTTAGAGACATGAAAAAATAGTCTCCCCTGCTCTCCTTTCTTCCTCCTCCTTTTTTTTCCCCCACCAATTTCATCCACCATTTTGATGGAGGAAAATACGAAGTATTTTGGCCATAATATTGATTAATCAGGTTGTCTGGCCTTTTAGAAATAGACAACTAATTTTTTTTATTTTTCCTCATAAGAAAATTAGTTTTTGCTGGTGGCTCCCAAGTCTTCCTAAAAAGAAATTTATGCTATACATAGTTACCCAACATTAAAGAAGAAAAGGACTATTCTGTTTTAGAACTGTTATCGAATATCTTATCTCAAAAATCTACCATCATCAGAGTGCTTTAGCTGCCTATTAACAAGAAATTATGCTTACACTTATGGAGTAAAGAGACAAGTTCACTAAATTAACACTTCAAAGGAGCTGGCTGATGTCAAAAGACACACAATTTGCACAACACTTAACCCATGTTAGCTTCCTGGCTTCTAGATCTCTCTCTTTGGAAATCATTATGGAAAGTGTCGAACTGGCAACTTTTGACTTTGATATGTTGCAAAATACCTCCACAGCACACTCAAACTCTGCATAGGCTTCCAGCCTATTGATATGCATCAGTTAGAAACAGTAGATTCCGGTTATTCTCCTGTTTTTTTAGGGAGACTGCCCTCAAGGCAACTTACAACATCTGCTGTGAACACATGAAATCCTTCTCGCACTGAAAAGTCAGCTTGCCACTTGGTTTAATGGAGCCAAGATATCAGACTTGTTCAGTGGAGTCAGGCAGAGCTTGGACAGTCAACAGTGTAAAAATCAGTGAGTCAACAAACTTTCAGTAAGAGAAAAATGAGAGAATCAGACACAGGAATTAATGCCACAATTTAAAAAAAAAACCACCACCAACCCTGGCCCTCACTGTTGTTGCAGCCACATAGAATTTATAGCTAACCAGGCCATAAACCCCAAAGTAACATTAATCAGCCTGCCAGCCCTTGCAACATACACTTACTCCTAAAAAATGCATTTAAAATTGTCCTCATTTCTTTTTCTGAAGACCCCCAAGATCCTGATTATGCTGTTCAGTGAATGTCTCTATAAAACAAACAATTTTTCTAGCCTAAGACAGGCAACACTATTGAGGAGCATTTTTTCAGTTTCTTGTACAATAGCAATGAATCTTTAGATAAGAGTGCTGGTATCACTTCTTTTATTTTCTTTTTACTTTCCTTAAACAATTTATTATGTTAGTAAACTGATAAAACTCTTGTTTGGTTCATTCCTACTTAAAATTAGTAACAGTTCCAGGCTAATGATTGTTTGCTAGTTTAGAAACTAGTAATGTGAAGGAACATCTCAATTCTCTCTCTGCTTTTACCTGCCAGCGTGTTCTTTTTCTTTGTTCTGGGTCCACAGTTTGAAGATCCGCCTGAGAAGTCCAGTAAGACCAGTGCAGTTATGTTGTACTACTGACTTTCCTCTGATGCACACAACAGGAAAATACAGTTTAGGACAGGCTTATGATTGAACAGCTACGGAAATTTGGTCCTACTACTGCTAATAACAAATCACACCCTGGAACGAGTCAATGACCTTAATTTCATTAGAAGCTACTTCTGGTTTTAGGCAAATTCGAAAAAAACAAGCCCTAAGGATCCATTAACTAACCATGTTTTTGGGTTTTTTACTAATTACTGATTTTTTTTTTAAATTAGTTACTATTAGTTACTGTATGAACAGGACAGAAAGAAACTGAACTTAGGAGGGAAAGGATTTTTTAAAGGGAGATTGGCTCTTAGCAGCTCTATCATGAATGCAGGATGCCCATGAACTTGAGAAACATCTCAGTTTCAGTTAAGCCCATTTTCTCCTCCATACAAAACATCATCTCCCCATCACGTAACAGAGACTACTGCCAGTCTGCCTTCTGTACTGCAGTCTCTCCTTTTGATTCCTTGTTTGGGTGCCCTTGTGTTACAGCACCTTTTACCTTTCCTCTGGTCATACTGGTCATCAGTGTTCTTAGCCGTAAAAACAAGGAGAGAGAAAATTACTTGGTACTTTCTTAGGTCCAAGACATCCACTAGCAAGGAAATTTAAAGAGGATGGAGTAGTGTTTTCCTGTGCTGTAATAAAGTGTTTCTTTCTAGTGCCTCCTAGAGCTGCTCTTCCGTGTTTCCATTCACAAGCCACTCTTCACTCTTCAGCACACCATGATTTTTACATGGCTTCATATTTCCCAGAGTTTATCAGCAGGGTGACAGATTGAATGGTTATAGGACTTTATGGCAAGAAAGGGTATTACAAAAGTCACACTGCAAGCACTGTACCAAGGGGAAAAAAGCAGCACTGGAAACCTGTTCCCTTACAGATGTTCTAGTTGAGACATAGTCACAATTATTTTAGGAGGAAAAACATCTCACGCTAAATACGACTAATTATTTGGATCATTTTCTGCTTTGGACAGATTGTGACAGTCTTACATAAACCGTGGCACCAAGTGTTAGGGCAGTCTGATTTTTGACCCAGATCTGATTATTTTGCGGCACACACAACTCTGCTTCCAGTGGAAGATTCCCCCATGTAAAGTTTCTAAACGTGGTAAATAAAGCCATCTGTTGTAGAAGCTGGATTTTTAAATTATATGCCCTGTTAAGCACTGTTTTGCACACAGAGACATTCATGACTAAAGATACAACTGTATGCCTTTCTAAAAGGAATTCTGCTCTCCTGATATTACACATTTCTGAGCCACATACCAGATGTCTAAAATAACCTTTATTCTTCTTACATTTACTTGTATCAGACTGATTTCGATCTTTTCCCTTTCCATTGACCTCTGTTGTTTCTTTCCACTTCCTACTTTCTCTTGATCTGTATTATAAATACAAACATAATAAATGTTTTATGAAAAGTTTAGTTAATGAAACTGGCTAATATTTGAAAATATAAATATGTTATACATGTTATATATAGTAAAGTAATCAAAGTATCTCCCATGAAAGAGATCTCATCAGCCTCTAGTCCATGGTAAGCATCTTCTCTGTAGAGATGAGTGAGAAGCACTTAACGGAAGTAAGCGGGGATTTCCATGGTAAGAATAAACAGGATTTTTTTCCAGACTTTTCAATAACAGTTTAAGAAAAAGAAAAACATTTTTTTCCCCATTGGTAACTGAATTTGCAGACCCCATTTGTTTAGCTAAATTGTTGTTGAGTCAGCAAGTGATTAAATTGCTATTTCCAGGACTATTCTTCTGCTCCGTGCACTCTCTTTGGTCACAAAGAGTAGTAGTTCTGGTTAGAAAACAGGGGAGTGAACAGAAATTTATGCTGCAAATCAGCATATGGAAGGAACACTATGTACTGTTTCGACAACCACTTTCTCACTTATGGGGTCCATATGGGTTACTTTAATAGGGTTTAATATTTGTCCTCTTTTTATTCTTATGAGAACAGATATAACAGACCAGGGACTGATGTCTCCTTAAGGAGATTGGGGCACCATCTGGATTCATGCCAGCTAAGATTCTGCTCAGCTGGCTCACTTTTTATCTAAGCCCTAGAAAAGTTCAAAAACATATATATAGTTTACCTTTTAAATTCTTTTGCACGGTTTATTATTTGTGGAACAATGGTGCAGTATTTTCCATGCCAGTGTCTTGCCCTGTTAGTCTACTGCAAGGCTTCACGGTTCTTGGTGATTTTGGGATTACGAAGTCTGGCAGTCATGTGATTTGCAAACATGAGGTTAAATCTAAGGAGCAGTTGTGTGGATAGCACTTACATATTGTCCTGGTTTCAGCTGGGATAGACTTAATTTTCTTCTTAGTAGCTAGTAGAGTGCTGTGTTTTGGATTTAGGATGAGAATAATGTTGATAACACAGTGATGTTTTGTTTCTTGCTGAGCAGAGTTTACACTGGTCAAGGACTTTTCAGCTTCCTGTGGTCTGCCAGGACAGCTGACCCAGACTGGCCAAAGGGCTATTCCATACCATATGACATCATGCTCAGTATATAAGCTGGGGGAAGAAGAAGGAAGGGGGGGATATTCGGCATGATGGCGTTTGGCTTCCCAAGTAACCGCTATGCGTGATGGATCTTTCCATCTCCAGGATCTCCTGCTTTCCTGGAGATGGCTGAACACCTGCCTGCCAATGGGAAGTAGTGAATGAATTCCTTGCTTTGCTTTGCTTGTGCGTGCAGCTTTTGCTTTCCCTATTAAACTGTCTTTATCTCAACCCATGAGTTTTCTCACTTTTACTCCTCCGATTCTCTCCCCCATCCCACCGGGGGGGAGTGAGTGAGCGGCTGCGTGGTGCTTAGTTGCTGGCTGGGGTTAAACCACGACACATATAAATATACATACACTTAAATCATTATATGTATTTTGCTAATGTAGAAAGCAATGCTGGATCTTGCCTTGCAGACTGTAATTTTCAGCAGTTCGGTATGACTGAAGCATTTGCTTTGATGACTTTAAATATCAATACCCGTAGAGATGGACGAGACACATATATCATCTTGTCTATCTTTTAGTAAAGCACAGGCTTCTATGTTTACCCTGATACCTCTGTGTTAGAAGTATCAAACACCCTAACTGAGGTCGGACAGTCTAATTCATGGCTTTTTAATAGTTACTGTTCTCATAGTGCACATCTTCGCATCGCTTTGAAGATAAAGATATGAATACTCCACGGTTTATTGGAGCTTGTTTGAATAGTCAATTACCCTTGTTGTTAAAAATTTGCACTTGCTATCTACACTTACTTTATTTAAACTTTCACTTTATGTTGTAGCTGTTAATGAAAATACAATTTGATGTAGAAAATTAGAAACTGGAAAAGCAAAAAGAAATAATGAAGAAATGGACTGAAGAGACCTGAAGCGAGGCTTAGGATTTCTGAATCTCAGGAATGGCAAGAACCAAATCAGCACTTTTCATGTGAATCATGTAAGTTCAAACATTTCTAAATTTTTTGACCAGGTGAATTAAAAAGACACAAATTTGTATCTTTAAAGTGGATTGTTTTATACTGTAGCTACCCTCGCTGACTTCTATTTTAACTTGAATATTATTTCAGGATGAAATACACATTTTTTGTTGTAGTCTAAAAAATTTGTTTCAAATTGATCATTTCAGAGAGGGCAGATTAAAAAAAATAAATGACTTGATAGAAAATAGAACCAAATGTCCTGATTTAGTCAGATATAAAGAAGTGGTTGAAACACAAACATAGAAAAATGGCTAAATTATTCGTCAGCTCTGTTTTTTATTCCTTCTCATATTCTTTTTCTGTGTAATTTTGCCTTTTTTTTTTTTTTTTTTGCTAAAGGCTTAATCCTGCTACTTTTAAAATGGTACATTACCCCCAAGATCAAATGAGATCCTGAGGGAAGTATTTAAAAAGATGGAAAATGGGGATATTTATACTTCTTGCCATTTGGCAACTAATTCAAATGTCTGAATTAGAGAATAGTTTTCCTCAGTATACCACATGACTAACAGAGAGAGGACATTCCAGTAGGCAATTCAAAATGCTAAACTAAGTTCTTGCCATGAACAGTCTTTTGGAGGTCCTACATAATAAATAATACCAGGTGATACCAAACAGTACACCATTAGTATGGTATTTAGTACTATTAAAAAAAGTACACTGAAAATCTATATAGTGAACATTTGCCAATTGATTACCATGGTCTTCATTCTGTTTTTTTCACATAATTTTTGTGCCAGTTTTTATTAATTTATCCTGTGCATGAGAGACTGGAGGCATCTCAAAAAAATGTCTCATTTCCATAGAGCTGAGATGGTCTAGATTTAGTTAGATTTTATGTTCATTTTTCCTTTTTTATCTCCTCTCTGTTTCAAAGTCACCACTAAGTTTAGACTATTACTGAGCTTTTTGATGAAATATGAAATCTTGTCCTCCGGGTTGTTTTCAGCTATCTTTTGCTTACCATGGGCCATGGTTTACTGCAGCCCTGGAAGCTGTCCAGTGACCACCCAGAGTGCATTTACCTTCTTTCTCCTTTTAATAAAAATGTGCAGTAAAAATTGCAGAGTACATTTACCTTCTTTCTCCTTTTAATAAAAATGTGCAGTAAAAAGGGCCAACATTTCAGTAGTGGGTGACAGAATGGTAGCTCGCAGTTCTATACAAGCTGTTAAACTGAAGGCTTTTGTTTGCATGCTTACATCAGGAAACCAATTAGGCCCTTAGGCCTCCAACTTTGTATATATTTAAAGTATTTACCTTCTTTTCCTTTTTCCAGTTTTCTCATTTTCCCTTGTGACAGGTTGCAGCACTCTTCTGAACTTCTGCTTCATGTCAAATATGCCGCAAAACCAGTGCAGTGACTCAGAAAATAAAATGAATACATCATTTATTAAGCTGTGCAGGGATGGGCTTACAGAAAACCAGATTTACTCCCTGTTGAATCAGTCTTCTAAATACTAGGAATGTAGTTATAATACAAAATAAAATTAACTGTTTGGTTTTCCCTACAGGACAGTAACGAACTTTTTGTCGTTTCTTTATATACTCTTGACCACAATGATCAAAGATCTAACGCTCCTAGGTGGAACTGCATGCAAATGACAGTTTTCAGGTGAATGTTAAACAGTTTGCAGCACTGATTACTGCTGTGTGTACTCAAGTTCTTGGAAATCATGTAAACCAGCATATAGGCATAAGCAGAGATTTTCTAGAAGGAGGATAGCTGTAAGAGGTTTTTAATCTTGCCCTTCATTTCCTATTTTCTTGTCATGGTGCTGAAAACTTCCACCATCTTTTGAAAGCTCTGTCACTTCTCTCGTACTTCCAGCCAGTCACATGCGCTAACGGAGCAGGAACAAAACTGGTGTACAACACAAGAGGCAGGGGAATTGGTGTCTCTCCCTGCTAGAATCTACCTGTATCACCTTGGGGGGCAAGAATTACATCCTCCAGTATCATGTAACATCTTCATCCTTTTCATCCTGCAAGCCCGTGCCCATTGAAGGAATAATTTGTTCTAATGCATTTTTCATCATCGAAAGCACTTTTCTAATGGCAGCAGCAAATCCATTTTGAGAATATCTTTTGCAATAGAGTAGAATAGAGAGAGAAACAAATCAGCAGCTGAATTACTATTTCTGCTTTGGACAGGTATGTGAAAATCTTAGAAAAACTTGGTTAAAGTATTCATGAAACCCAGGTAACGTTAAAGCAGAGATGGTTGACTCTCATTTGCCAAGCTGCTGGACATACACACCAGCAAATGAATCATCTCAGTAAATGTTTACTTCAGATTTGTGGAGCTGTGTTATTTTCAGTTTAGCTGGGCTTTTCTCTCTGGAATTTCCTAACATTTTTAAAATGGCACAAGAATGAGGTCTGTTTCTCACTTCACAAACTGTGTCAACTTACTTTAAGACTTCTTGTCTCTCACCCTTCAGGCAAGACCTAGTTTTGCATAATTTACCCATTTTTACAATTCAGAAACTCTGGATGAAATTCCATCATGATGTTCAGCTGTTTTGTTGTAAAGATAGCTTGGCACTATTTGACACAAACATCAACAAAATCCTATCACAGTGAATAATCGTCACTAACTCACTTTGGAAAATGCGTTCCATAAAAACAGTCATCACTGTAACAAGAAAAAAATTCTATGGGCATTAAAAGTGAGAATACAGACAGGGCAAGGATGAAGAATTAGAGAAAGAAAAAAGTTCCACTGTGCCCTATTACTTATTAGAAATATTTCAGTTCATATTGGGTATATTTAAAGGACTCCAAGCTCAAACACAGAAAAATACTAAAGCTAACATCATTAGCTATAAGGCTAATGTAGAAGAATGTGTTGATTTAAAGAATAGCGGACAACGTAACTTCTGATTTTCCTTTATCATATCTTTATGTGATATCACTTTACCCGATTTTAAACCTAATGCTTATTAAAAATGCAAGATATGTCATACATGAAATATATACATATGTCGTATGAAACATATGTTCTGTGTGAAAATTTTAACTTTGCTTTGTGGTCTCATATAATACAGCAATATTTATATTGTTCCTGTCCTCCCACTAGATGGATCTGTTCTGTTCTTTCGCCCATATGTATTCACATCTGCCATAGTGGGAGGTAACCAGTTTAGAAATGGAGAACAGATCCTTGGACTAAATTCTGATCTCATTTACATCACTCAGTAATGGAGTTACCAGCTCTCCACGCTGAAAATCCATTATAATTGCTATTTCTACCCTCCTCCCCAATAAGGATTTATTTTAATTGGATAAATCACATTATAATATAGTTTCTATATATATGCACAGAGACAGAGGTGAATCTCCTGTAGGATTATGAGATGCATGGAAATATTTGAAATATTTTCATTTTTAAAATATTGCCTTCTGTGTTTGTTGTTGAATGTAAACAATCCCACCTTTTAAGTTTCTTTTCAAATGATAGCCTTTTCTGCCTTCATCACTTTTTCTTGATCAATATTGAGAACACTATTATCGCTGTACCTAAGTGCATTATGCTATCAATGTTAGTCTTATTCCTTATACATCTTATTATCTTGTTCCCCTTTTTGCTTTCATCGAGCAGAGACCTTCACTGAACTATCCATGACAATTTTGTCCAATTTCAGAGTTGCTACAGTTAACTGAGAATCCTTTTAAATCTTAAGAACCCTGAAAATTGCAGGAAATAGACTGTACGGACTGGACAGGCTGGTCGTAAGTATTGGCTTCTTTGGTCCCCATTGGATAGTTTTAACAGTGTTGCTCTTTATTTCACCCTTAACTGTAAAGAGAATATTTGCAAAAAAATTAGTAAAATTGGAATAGTCATATAAAAGGAAAAATTAGTTCACCAGAAAATGCACAAATGAACAAATCATTATGTCTGCAGATCCTTTATTATTAAAAATGAGAGAAGGAAGGGGCACTCAATGTGTAAGTCACCTTGTACAGAACCTGGATATTGACAGCAGTAGAACGGTGGAAGGCAGAAATAGGGAGCATACCAAAAAAGATTAATTCTCAGTGGAAAGGTGATTTTCTCCTAAGAACAACCTTTATACTTGCTGTGAAGTTAAAGAAGAGCACACAGCAGAAAATGACACCCGATAGCAACCACAACTTTGTTACTCATAAAACTGTTAACTAAGCACACACAGTATTTGCAGCTCGGAAATGTGCAACTTTCCATAAAAATTTCAGTCTGTGGAAAACTATGTATATTGAAATTCATAGAAATGCTTACTCACTGCAAAAATGTTCCATGTCCAAATTAGATGCCTTTCATAAGGCAGTAAAATATTACAAATTCAGTATTTTTACATGCCCACTTTCAAGTTGACTTTACACTACACTTGCAATAATACCAACATTGACAGATCTCTACCGTTAAAAAAAAAAAATTAATACGTGAATACTTAAGTCCATTTTTAAGTTCGTGTAGTCAGTCACAACTGAGTACCGAAGGATAACTTTTTGTTGACTGTTCTTCCTCGCAGAGGCTGCAGTTTAGGTAACACACATGACAGAGGAGTGGAGTTTTTTCCACATCTCATGTACAGAGCTGCTGAAGATCTGGGTCTGTGGAGAATCCCAAAGGCTTTGTAAGATTCCTGGTACTCTCCAGAAGCATATTGTTTCTGTAAAGGACAAGAAAGGTGTACGAAAAGGGGTAATTTTCCTTCATATCACCCCGATCCAGAACACGTTTTGAAGGCCTAACATCTGATGTGCTTTGTGAGGCTGCTGGGCTGAGCCCTAATTACACAGCCAACACCCTGGGAACCCCCAAACTTGACCCTGAGATCCCCCAAGTCCTTCTGGCCCTTCCAGCAAGGTTCTCCCAGCACATGCCCTCTATCATTTGCACCTGGGGCTGTCTGTGTTCCCACCAGCATCTCTGAGGGCGGGCAGCACCCACCAGCTGGTCCCAGTTAACAACACTAATGTCCAAGTGCTGCTGCAGCAAATCAGAGCAGGCTCCCAGCTTCCAAAACCTGGGGTGTGATGATGCTTTTCTTACTCAGAACTGGCTCCTACAGGAGTAGGTATGGAGAAGACAGAAGCACGTCTTTCCTCTCTGAAAGAAGACCAGCAGTTCAACCTGGAGGAAGGTGTGGTCTTTATTGTGGCTGTTAACTTGTGGTAGTGCCCTGCGCTGTTGCTGACTGGAGTGGAAAGGTTAATTGGGCAGCTTTGCAGAAGCAGGGTTAGAGCATTTGTTGCCTTGCCTGCAAGGGTGCATGCCTACCCTCGCGCTGGTCTGAGGATGGATGTGTTGCCTGTTCAGCTGCCTGTGCCTGCAGCAGCTGCGTGAGGCCTGAGCCTGTCCTACCAGTACGGAACAGCTCACAGCGGCAGCATCTAAATACATAAGCTTTTACTGGCTGAGCAGACATCTGGACAAGACCCACGGGGGTGGTGTCCAGTTGAGGGCTATGAAACACGCCGCAGCCACCGTGGGCTCCGGAGCGCTCCCCGCGGGGGCCTGACGGGCGCGGCCGCTGGCCGCCGGTTGCCGCCGCTGTTGCTAGGACAGAGCGGCGGGCAGGCGGTTGGCCACGTGTCCGGGCGGCGGCTCGCCGCTCTGCCATTGGCCGCTGCAGCCGCCCGCGGCGGGGCCCTGGTTGCTGGGCAGATTGGGGTTGCCAGGCGACCGGCGGACTGGGCCCTGCGCGCGCAGCGGGGCCGGGCGAGCTGGGCCGCGGGCCCGGGGCGCTGGCTCCGTTGTGAAGATAACTTAAAAAAGCCACAAAAACACCAAAACGAAAAAGCCCCAGTTGTGCGTGCCTCAGAGCCGATGAGGTGCGGTGCAGGGGTTCGGCAGCATTAGCCTCGCTGTGAGGGACGCTGTTCAGTGTGTGAAGCGGCCTGTGGTCTAGGTGCCTCCTGGATGAGGCCTTGGGGTCCTCTGAGGCAGTGCAGCCTGCTTGCAAAGCATGTTTTAGGGGATTTATCTTACTAATAGTTTAAAATATTTGTCTTTTTTTTTCTAAATTGGGTGCTTTGGATGTTGAATAGAAAGTTTTGGGCTTGAAATTCTGGCTGAATAATCACATGGGAGCTTAAATGTAGATTTAATTACATCTCATTATAAAAGCGTTCAGGAGAATGCTCAGGTTTTTTTTCTCTGAAGAATCCTCACTTCAGGAGAAAGCTGTTATGATTAATATGATCACTGGCTACTCCAGCTCTGGAGTAAAATTTTATTTTTCTACCTATGACTAAGCTAAGTTAGAGCTGATACTTTCCTTTTGCCTGCATGAGACTTCATTAAAATGACAAAACTATACAACAAAGCAATGTTACTGTGTATTTATGTTGCAATGTAGTGAGTAATTATAAATGAGGGTCTCCCTACAGTCCTGACATGTGGGTGCCTCTCAGGAGATGGTAGCAGTGGTGGGGCCTGGTGTGAGCCAGTGGCAGGGCTGGAGTGATGTGTTCCCAAGGGACAGCACAGCACTCCAGCCAGGCTGATTACCTGTGTTTTTCTAAATCTCTCATGCAAATACATCTACTGTGCTGTGACTGTTGGGAGGGTGGCTCAGATGGTCTTTAAGTGTGGCACTTGCTGTTATCAAACTGGGAGCTATTTTTACAGGGGCAGTTTGGAATATAGAAGCTTGTGCATTGCTCTGCAGGATAATTTAGGTTGGAAGAGGTTTCTGGAGCTCATCTAGTCCAGGCTTATGCTCAAAGCAGCACCACCTTCAGAGTTGGACCACGCTGGTCAGGTGGTGTGTGTTGACCCTGGTGGGCAGCAAAGCACCACACAGCTGCCCGCTCACTTCCACTCACCCCCAGTAGATGGGGGAAGAAGAAAGGAAGAATAAAAGCAAGAAAACTTGGGGGGCTCAAGATTTTTAAAAAAAAAAAGAAAAGTAGTATGATAAGTGGAAGAATAGAAGAAAACCAAACGAGTGATGCAGAAGCAATCACTCGCCACCTCCTGTGGGTAGACCAATGCTCAGCCAGTTTCTGAGCAAAAGATGGCTAACCCTATTAAACCCCCCTCTTTTCTCTCATACTGCTGAGCATGATGTTATATGGTATGGAATATCTCATTGGTTCGGGTCACCTGCCTGGTTGCCCCCTCCCAGCCTATTGCAGACCCCTCAATCTACTCACTGGTGAGGCAGAGTGAGAAACAGAAGGTCTCGATGCTGTGCAAATGCTGTTCAGCAAAAGCTACAACATTACTGTGTTATTAGTACTGTTTTGGTAAAAATTTAAACCACAGCACCATATGAGCTGTTATGAAGAAAGCCAACTCTATGCTAGCCAGGCCCTGTACATCAGGGCTTTGTCCATTTGAGTTTTGAAAATTTTCAGAGGTGGCGCTTCCTCTCTGTGCAGGTGGTGCCAGTGCCTGGCCACTCCTGCTTTGAAATTCCACTTTTCTTGTGTGTAATTGGAATTTCCTTTGCTGCAACCTGTGACTGTTGCTTCTCCTTTCGCTGACTCTCCTGGGGAGGAGTAGGAGTCATGTCTTCTCTATAACCATGCTTTAGGCTGATGAGGACAGCAGTTAAGATCCACCTCTTAGAAGCCTTCTGATCCTCCAGGATGCGTGTCCCAATCTAATGTTGGGGAGGTTTTGTTACCGTCCGAAGGATGGGATTAAGACACGGAATAGGGTCAAATGCTGTACAACCTTTTAACTTTATTTTGGTGAACAAAGGGGTGGGGACCGGGTAGGGAGGCAATGGGGAAAATGGGGAAGAGGAAAAAAGGGGAGAGGGAAAACGGGGGGGGGGGGAGAGAGAGAGAGCTCAAGCAGGTGAGAAGAGGGCCACATGGGGAACTAGCTACCACTACTCTGAGTCTGGTGGTGTCCAGTCGACGCAGCCTCTGTGTCCAGCTGGCCCAGTCCCTGTGTCCAGGTGCCGAAGCTTCCGCAGGAGCAGGTTCCAAGGGGTGCACGGGAAAGAAGGTGAAGACCCCCAAAAGGTGCGCATGGCCCTTTTTATAGGGGTTCCATGCTCATGTGCAGAATGTGTCTGCATACGTGCAGTTCATGATATACGTGTCGTTTCCTCAAGCAGCCGCCTTCTGCCTTTTTGCGCTCTGGTCTCTGCGCAGGTGTCCTGTGGTACTTGTCTGCAGACCATTATGGTGGTTTTGTCGGAGGCTGGATGTGGTCCAAGTCAGAAAATGGTGGTATAACAGCAACGTCGAGATGATTCTAGTTCCATAACAGTCCTTGACAATGGATAAAACCTGTTTCTTCAATCTCTTTCTACACTTAATGAGCTCCAGCCTCTGCTTTAGTGGGGAGTTAGAGGTCCACTCTGTTTTGGCCTGCATTGAGGGCCATTTTAGTGGCCTTTTGCTGGACTTGTTCCATTAGTCAGTATTTCTTGTGTGTGGAGGCTCAAAATGAGGCAGAGTGTTCCAGGTATGGCCTCACAGCGGCCAAGTAGGGCATTAGAGTCACTCTGCTTTCTTTGACCTTGCTGTGCTCTTGCTGATCCACATGCTGTTGACTCACGTTAAAATCCCTGTCCAGATGGGACACCCCCACCCCCCCGATGTTTTTTTGCAAAGCTGCTGCATAGTCCATCTCCAGACTGTACTGTTTCATGGGGATATTCTGTCCATGGTGCAAGACTCTGCGGTTGTCTGCTTATTTTATCAAGTTCTATCTTTCTACTACTTTAAAGCAATAAAGTGGAGCAGCAGTGCAGAACGAGAGCCTCCAATCTTGATATTGGATATTAAACTTCCTTACTCTCCAGTAGCAAATGCATCCAGGATATGTGAGTTAGCTTTAAAGTTTTATGCTTCTTAAAAAATGAGGGAGAGATGTCCCTTTCTCAAGTGTCTTTCAGATTACTTTGCAAACTGCAATAAACTACAATGCAAAATCTGAATTATCTGGTTGTATGAGTTCAGGATAATGTGCTAGTCGCTGTTATCTGCTGTGGTGAGTGGAACGGAAGGTACATCAGCCTGGCACAGATAATGATTCCCTCATATCAGTTTTGCTGAGGTACTTGGAATATCCACCCTAGTTTCAAAGACTGTAAAATCTTACAATTTGCAGGTTTACATTCTGAATTTTTATCTATTCCCAGGGTCTGCCAGCTATATTGAAGTGATATTGTATTATGTATGGGGAAATAGAAAGCTATCATCTCAAAATAGACCATAATATTGCACCTTATTAGAAAATACAAGTGGATTTTCTGCCAGCAACCATGACTTATGATAATGACTGTTATCAATATGCAATTACTTGTGTTACCCTAGAACATATTGACATTCATTTATTTAAAGATAATGTAACACATTTGTATTCATTGAGGTAATCTATGGATATGATTAAATGTGAATGCCCATCTTATACCAAATAGTAAAATGAAAAAAAAAAATTGTAATCAGACCTTCTGCACTGCTAAAAATAGGCTGTATTAAATTCTGAAAATTGCATTTGAGCTTATTTGAATCACAGTGGCAAACAAACATAAAAAAGCAAAAGCATAACTTGGGTGATTACTAATTCAAGCATTCATTCTTTCTAATGATATTGGGGAAACTTGGCAATAAGGAAAAATAAAACTTGAAATAAAACTGTAATCCTGTGTCTGTGGAATGGACTACAGAGTTTGTGATCAATGTGGAGCAGAAGTCCATTTAAATGGTGAATCTTAGTGGAGGTAGAAGTCTTATTTGAATAGGTTGTGTAGATCTGTTCTGAAGATGCAGAGGTTAGATGTAGCAATAGAGACAGGCATTTAAACATGCTCTTTAGGTTTTGAATCATCATTTTATCCCACAAATGCTTCTGTTTTGCAGAGAATCCGGGGTTTTCAGGCTTCTAACTAAAAATATGTACTTATATATAACACATGTGCCTCATAAGAGTGGTTCTCCAGTGACAGGTTGTTACGATAATGAACACTTTGAGGTCCACTTCAAAGATACTATGCAAAGCAGTCTCAATATTCTGAGCTTGCAAGTGCTTCTGTTGGTGACATTTGCGAGAGTGAAGCTCAGTGTGTTCATTTGTCCAGTTACATGGTATAAAATGCTACCTGCATTTCTGCAACTAACTACTTTTTTTATGTCTGCTATTTGTCTAAAATATCTTGGATTTAATGAACTCTGAAAGAAAAAAACCAAAAATGTCAATGTTATTGGTTTCTTGCTTGAAAATTAGGGCTATCCAAGTGAACTGTTGGATGCTTCATAGAATCATAGGATGGTTTGGATTGGAAGGGACCTTTAAAGATCACCTAATCCGATCCATCTGCCACGGGCAGGAATGTCTTACACTAGACTGGGTTGCTCAAAGCCCCATTCAGCCTGACCTTGAACACTTCCAGGGATGGGGCATCTATAACTTCTTTGGGCAACCTGTTCTGGTGTCTCACCACCCTCATTGTGTGTGTGTGTGTGTAGAAAGAAAACAAAAAACCAAAACACCCCACCCCCCAAAAAATCCAACTCCCAAACAAATGAAGGAAAACAAACAAAAAAACCACAAAACAACCAAAAAACACTTCCTTATATCAATCTAAATTCGACATAATCCAATCTAAAACTATTGCCCTTTGTCCTGTCACTACAGACCTTGGTAAAAAGTCCCTCTCCATCTTCCCTATAAGCCCCCCCCTTATTCATTGAAAGGCCACAATAAGGTCTCCCTAGAGCCATCTCTTCTCCAGGCTGAACATCCCCAGCTCTCTGGCTTTCTTCATAGGAGAGGCCCTCTAATAATTTTCTCCCTCCTCTGGACCTGCTCCAACAGGTCCATGTCTGTCTTGTACTGGGGACCCCAGAGCTGGATGCAGTACTCCAGGTGGGGGTCTCATGAGAGTGGAGTAGAGTAGGAGACCCACCTCCCTTGACCTGCTGGCCACACTTCTCTTTATGCAGCCCAGGGTACGGTTGGCTTTCTGGGCTGCAAGTGCACATTGCTGCCCCATGTCCAATTTTTTCATCTGCCAGTATCCCCAAGTCCTCCTCAGCAGGGCTGCTCTCAATCCATTCCAGTCTATAGTGATACTGGGGATGGCTCTGAGCCGAATAACTGATCAAGTGCCGTTTTCTTTCCAAATAACAAAGCTGCATTTTTGTCAGGTATTGTTAAATGTGTAGCTGCATGGCTAGAATTTCTTTATTGAATGTATGTATATAATATAGGTGTATAATTTTGAATCATGCTTTGCAGATTGACACGCTGCCTTAATAGCAATTTGCAGCTCAGCATGATTAAAGAAGACTGTCTTCATTCCTTGGTTGATTCTGGCAGTAGCTGCAAAACAAACCAGTGATTTCAAAAGTCTGTCTCCAGAATGTTATTCTCCAAAGCAAAGAAAAATGAAGTTATGTTTCTCAGAAACACATCTTTTATAATCTGAGCTTACTGGAAGGCAGCAAAGAATTCTCATGGGTGCACTAATTCCAAACATTTATCAATCAAACTAAGTTTTTTAAGTAAAGTATCTGTTGCTTTGAATGGGGCCTCACTGCAGTATTACTAATACTGTGGGTTGTTTCTCTTCCAGTTTATCTTAATATCAGTTTACCTCTAGTCTCCTAATGCAGTTCCTGTAGTCACTGTAAACTCTTCTCAGTTAGGGGGGAGTTGGCAACCAGCGTTATCAAACTTAAAAGTAAGAAGTCTTCCATTTGATTTGGGGCTAATGGTTTGTTCATCTATTGCTGCAGGAACGTCTGTTCCTCTTATGAATAATTCCTTTTGAACTTGCAATCCTTTATCTGTGCTGAGAGCTCCTGCTGGAGCTTGCAAATGCTTATGAAGCTGTTTCAGCTATCATATTTTGTATGTGCTTCTGCATAAGTCGGAATGTGCTCTGCTCTGTGACCTAATCTGAAGTGAACTTGCTCTTTACTGGGGAAAGCTGATGCAGAGGTTTTAGTCCTCTGAAGTAGCATTCAGAGTTTCTTAATATCATCAGGCTTGCGGTGCCCCATCACACCACTCCCTGTAGTTCAACCTTTCTAACCTACATCCTTGCGTGATATGAAACTGTGGTGTTTCCAACAGACAGTAGTTATGAGTTATTGAATACTTCTGACTTAATTTGCTGCTTAGACCCTCACTCCATTTGGAAAAAAAAATTACTTTTTTGTTACCTAGGAGAAATTCCCTGGGCATACGGGTAGATGTAGTAAACTGAGATGACTGTACCAGATAAACCTTTAGAGCTTCTGATGCCCAGTCCTTTGGACAAATGAAGTGCTACAAGATTTTCACATGGGGCTTTGTCTACTACAGTCTCCCAAGTACTTGCTCTGGCCCTTTGGGGGATTTTCAACATGCAGACACCTGTTGGGATGTCAACACAGTAGTGTGCAAGCAATCCCCAGGGTTTTCTAGACTGACTTTAGTCAACCATTAAAGCCAAGGTCAGCAGTTGGTCTTGAGACTTAACTATAGCTCTGATTTAGAGCTGACTTCTTGCAGCTTCTTCTGAACCTTGTTCATAATCTATCTTCTAGTTTTCTCCTCTCTTAGAGCCTTTTAAGTCTAACCCTAGTCTAATCCTTCTGTGCAGAGTAAACTTCACGTGTCCCAGTACAATTCCAAAGGGACAGTCTATATCTGGATGATTAGATTGTTCACTCTTCAGAAACATTGCTGTAATGCAACTCGGGTAGAAAATGGTACAGCTTAAATTAATACCTGTCTTGTGTAATTTCATAATTATGTAATTAAATATTCTTGTAGATAGTCCAGATCATACTGGGGGGGGCGGGGAGGAGGAGAATTATATTAGCCTTTTCTTCCATATTGCAGAAATGGAGGCTTTTAAAATAAACATAGTAACAATGTCTCCTGCCAGAAACTCTTAAGAAAGGCTCAAATGCTGTAATTTATTTTAAAGTGGCCAGGTCTCTACATAAAATTTTTCATTAATTATTGTATAAAACATTTTCCATTTTGAAAAATTGTAGTAGGTTTGACAAGCACTTGACTGACATCATGTTGATTAAATATCATTTCCTCTGACAACCCCAATGAGACCTCCTACTCGCAGTAAATGCATGAGCTAATTGAATTCTTTTTTTAAACTGCTTTTGCATTTCAAACTATAGAAGTGACACCAGACCCCCTTCTCCCACACAGCTCAAATATATGCCTTTCTGATGGCTCCTTTTGGCATGCCACTTAGGTAACATCAGTGGTTTTGGTAAATGCACCAGGATGTCTGCTGTGTTTTGAATGTGAAATATGGAAATAGAGGTTTGGGTTTTGGTTTGTGGGGGGTTTTTTGGGGGGGGGTGGGGGGGACTCTGAGTTCAAGCACAGAACCATCAATTTACAGTTTTGTGGGTGATCAAAAACCTGGGGTAGCTCAATTTTATAAAGACAGACTATCACAACATTGGATTGATTTAGCCGTGATCTTTTGTCCCAATTTCAGTGAAATAAAATAGAGTTGCTTGAGGGGAATAAGGCTGTACATGCACTTCATTGATTGCACACTTTATATAAAGATGTTCTTATAGAACAAAAAAAAAATATCAAGGCAGTAAGGGCAAATCGTGCCTGACAAATTTGGTGTCCTGTTATGACTGAATTAGTGTTGGTGGATAAGGGAAGAGCAACAGACGTCATCTATCTGGACTTGTGCAAAGCATTTGACACTGTCCCACACAACACCCTTGTCTCTAAATTGGAGAGACATGGATTTCATGGATGGACCACTTGGTGGATAAGGAATTGGCTGGACGGTCACACTCAGAGTTGCAGTCAACGGCTCGATGTCCAAATGGAGATCAGTGACGAGTGGCGTTCCTCAGGGGTTGGTATTGGGACTGGGACTGTTTCACATCTTTGTTGGTGACGTGGACAGTGGGATTGAGTGCACCCTCAGCAAGTTTGCCAATGACACCAAGCTGTGTGGTGCAGTCGACACGCTGGAGGGAAGGGGTGCCATCCAGAGGGACCTTGCCAGGCTAGAGAGGTGGGCCTGTGCAAACCTCCTGAAGTTCAACAAGGCTGAGTGCAAGGTCCTGCACATGGGTCGGGGCAATCCCAAGCACAACTACAGGCTGGGTGGAGAATGGATTGAGAGCAGCCTTGAGGAGAAGGTCTTGGGGGTGTTGGGTGATGAGAAGCTCAACATGACCTGGCAATGTGCTTTTGCAGCCCAGAAAGCCAACCGTATCCTGGGCTGCATCAAAAGAAGCGTGACCAGCAGGTTGAGGGAGGTGATTCTGCCCCTCTGCTCTTGTGAGATGCCACCTGGAGTGCTGTGTTCAGCTCTGGGGATCCCAGCATAAGAAGGACATGTTGGATGGCGCTTTGAGCAACCTGGTCTAGTGGAAGGTGTGTCTCTGCCCATGGCAGGGGGGTTGGAACCAGATTATCTTTAAGGTGCCTTCCCACCCAAACCATTCTATGATAGGAACAAGTCTTAATTCATATGAAAGTAGTATTATTTTCATCCCTAAATATACTACCTTTTATTTAAAAGCAGCCAATATATTTAGTTGAGCATGTTACTGATGCGTCCCAGATTATTTGGCAGAAGTGATCTGGTTGCATCTTTGGGATATTGATGAAAGCAGCAAGTAATGTCAGGTTGAGGGAGGCACTCCCTTTGGACACTTTCACCAGCAATGTGTGTGTGTAGTAATTTCTGCTTTCTGATTGTATTTTCTACTTCTGAGAATATACCATCTTAAGCATCTTATACTTTGAAGGCATCTGTCTTAGTCAAAAGCTCATTCAGTATCATTGCAGGCGCCTTCTGAAGTCTCTAAATATCTGATATCAGATATAACTAAATGTTATTTCTGATGCCTAAATATCTTTTATCCCATATGGATATAGCTAGAGTAGAACCAAATGTTTTACCATAGGCTATATTGACACAGTCTAATTCCATAAATACAATAGATGCTATAATTCATTATGCGATAATTATTTATTGTTTTCAACTGAGTTAGATATCAGCCATTCCACTCTTTATTTCCCTGGCTCCCATGTTATCCTGTTTTGCTGGTTTTAGATGCAGGAATCTGGTACAGCAAGTGCCTGGTAGGTGGTGTTGTAAAGCACTGCAGGTCAGTTCTGATGATCTAGTCAGCTCTTGACCAGCTCTCTAAAAATTGCCGAATGCAAGTTGTCAAGTTATTGGTGTTTTCAGTGTTCAGTGGCTGCAGCAGCTTCTAAATACCCTCCCTGGTTAGGTTTGGAATAAAATACTTAGTCTTGTCACATAAATATAGCTTTGCATTTTGGAGAAAAAGGGCAACAAAGGGTTTTTGACTGTTTCTTCCTCCTATTATGAAGTTCAAGCATTACCATGTAATGGTGTCAATATTTTGGAAATTGCTGTTTTTCATAGTAGAACATTTCTTTTTCTTCAGTTCTGCTGGTTGTACACTTCTCTCAGTATCTTTCAGAAATTTACTTAGGTTTTTGCCCCCAAATTCTGCCTCTTTGACTTTCCTTATTACTGTGTGTAACTTGAAATTCCCAGTGCATATTAATTGCTATGATCTTGTCTTTCATTTGCTCTATGTACATATGGTTTCCTTTGGAAACTGAGATGAACTTCGCAAATTTGCATTACCCCCTTCCCAATGTGTCTGTACCCCCCAAATCAGCAAAAAGAAGTTTCCACATTATACTTGTGTTTTGTCTTGTTGTTTGAACTATCTTTTTCAGCTTTTCAGTAGCATCATGAATGAGATTTTTCTGGTTATAACATGTTTCATTATAGTCTGTTTTAATTTACTACTTAAAAGGTTTCAATAGATGTGGTCTGTAGTTTAGATGTCATTATGTATCTTATACATACAATATTAAAAACATTAAAAATACGAGAAATTTGAGAGAGTAGATATAATGAAAAATGCATATCTTGTTTTATGATCATGACTGAGCTTTTTTAACTTATTTTCTTTGGAGGGAAGCATTTGTAAAAACAGGATGCATTTGTCATTTGGGCATGCTATGTAAGAATAAGTTTTTAGAATAAGAAACCCAAACAAACCTCAAACACCTCTAACCCCCCTCCAACTAATGGATTTTGGAGTACAATATTTTTCTATAACAGCTTAAATTACTACTATTTGCTTTCAGAAGGCTCTTCCCAGCTGTACAAAGCTTGAAAATAGGCCAAAATATCAGGCAGGCACTAATAAAAAATAAAATAAAACAAATAATATCAAACTGCTGAATCCAGCCAGCTAAGGTTGATATTCTGTATTAATTCCAGTTTTCTTGACATTTTAAATTTTTTTGCAGATGTTAGTTAACTGTCAAGTGTGTTACCTGGTGGACAAGACTTAGCATTATTTAATCCAAAATGATTTATATGTAGTGTTATTGTTTGGTATGATAAATCAGTCTGACTTGCCTTCCCCATCCCCTTCTTCCTGGGGACACAATGAATGAGTATATTGTACATTCTGAGAGCAAGCACATGTCTTAATGCAACGGGAGGGCATCAAAAGTCCAGTGTTTGGTGGGGGACGTTGTTTGCTGCTTGAGCTTTTTGCTAATATGAATTGTATTAACTGTTAATACAATTGTTGAAACATTTGATGCTGATGATTCAACTCAGTTTTGCGTCCACTGTATGAAGCTTTTCATGTCTTAGGATAACTTACATGAGTTGATGCTTAAGGATAGATGACGAAAACTAGCAGTGTTGTTTAAAGTGCAGTAGGAGGCACGTTGCTGTGCCTGGATATTATGCTGGGTTCAACAACTGTCGTGGTTGCCGTATGGACTCTAGATAGTGTTTCTTAAGGGCACCCCTCTGTATTAAAGCAGATAACGTGATTAAGGCTCTTGGTTTTAGGTAGTTACACTGCTATGTAGCTCTATTGAAGCATAAATTAAGAAAGTCATTAAACCACTGTAATGCCTTCCAGTATACAAGCTGCATCCAAGAAGGAAACGTAGGGCCTGTGTGGCATATACACTCTATGAGACTACAGCGTATGCCAGTGCCTGTTTTGTATTTGTGCTTTGTACGGAAGTAGGCTCTGTCATCACTTAAATAATACATTACAGCATATTAAACAGAACATTTAATGAAGGTACATCTTTCTGTTCCAGCTGTGATGATTATAAATTAATTTTATCTCTAGCCACACTTATGAGTTTATTGCCTGAACATTAATCGTTATCTGGGGAATAACTAATTGTTGGAAGAGAGCGGGGTGATTTTTCCTCTGTTGGCATGGGCATGACACTGAAAGAATTGAGATATTTTTTTATATGTTCTGACATAAAACTGTTTGGCAAGTAACAGTAACTTAAAAAAAAAGATATTAACTGGGAGTCTATACCAATTTCCAGTTTCCTCCCCCAGGAGGAACTGGCACGAACTGCTTTACCAACCTTCAAAGAGAAATATAAATGTAACAGTGCCCTTCACTATTAACAAGAAAGTGAGAAGATTGACACATTTAAATATGGTGTTTAGAGCCTGAATGAGTAATTCATAATAGCAGATAATTTGCAATGTAAGGAGTTGAGTCATTGTCATACCTTTCTATTCACAGATAATCTGTGAGCAGGGTTCTGGGAGTTCAGAGTGAGTGATGGGTAGCTTTCAGTTCATGGTGGGAATGAATGTGTGTGTGCTGGTCTACATAATCTGAAACTCTTCCTGAGCTTTGATCTGTCGTGTCCAGAGAAGTTAGTCTTCTGTAACATAGCAAGAGATGACCAAGCTGTGTGGCAACCAAAAGAAGCTCCACCAAGACTTGATTGCTTATGAAGATAACTCATGTCCACTGCCATCAAATCTGTCTGTTCCTCTTTCAAGGAGGACCTCAAGAATCCTGTTCAAAGGATCCAGCTAACTGTGTCAGTGCTGCACTAAATTCACTATGCAAAAGAGTTCTAACCTTGAGCTAAACTTCACGAAAGGTATGTCAAAATGTTGGAGTACCTCAGTGGTCTCTTAATTAAAAAATGTATTTTTCTAGTGTTTATAAATTCATACTTTTTTCCTAAATAGTATTCAACTCTTCTTTAAAGTTGCTGATATGTCTGCATTTAATCTGCTAATATTCAGGAAACATGGACACATTTTTCCTTGAGCTATGTCCCTAGCTCCAGTGTTCAATGTTTTTTAGAGCAGACTGCTTCTGGAAATAGCTTTCTACTAAGAGACAATAGATGGAAACTGTTTACGAGAGAGGTTAAATCTCTGTGGTTTATTTTGATGGGTCAGTCTTTTCCTGGTTTTATTCACATTTTCCTAGTATTTAGCTACAAAAGTTGGCTCACATCTGCATTTCCCCCCCCCTCTACTTGCAAGTAAAATCCAGGATAATCATTAAATAACTGGAACTGAAAATTGTATTTTACACCCTAGTGTAAATTTTCAAATTCTTTCCAACTCAAAATTTACAGTAAGTTCATGCACACAAAAGTACAGAGGTAGTAATCACAATGAGAGATTAATGGTCACATTTTATGATAAGAAAAAATGCAGTTGTCAGTGTCATCCTTCTGTGATGTTGTTGCTTATGGCTTCTCTTCAGCTAAGAACTCCATGCCTTTCAGTAAATGACATAAATCTCTGCAGATCCTTGATGTAGTTGGTCAAAATGTTACCTGTCTAGATACTTCAAGTATGAAGAACAGGGATGGCAAGCATGGTATGTGGAAGTATCAAGGTGGAGTAGAGAAAATGGCAGGTGTTAAGACCAGCTCCGCAGATGAACAAGATTGCTCCAGGCCAGTTGGTGTCCCCCTGTTAAGTCTTAAGGAGATGATGGACCGTGTTGCTTTTGTTTAGACAGAAGCAGTTGTAGAGTGTGTCATATCTTTTTCCCCTGGTTTCTCTCCAAGGAGTTGAAGAAATACATTGAGTTGGTCTTCTCTGCTGGAAGCAAGAACAAAAGTTGAAAACCAAACTTGGCCTGAACATACAAGGGACTTTCTATGTATGGTGTGTGATGATTTTTAAAAAAAAAAAAAAAAAAAAATGCCTCTAGAAACTTTAATATTATTAAAAGGGTGGTGTATGTGACAGATGCAAGGCCTTGGGAGCAAGCTGGCTCAGAAGGACGCCAGACAACAGATACGTGAACTCTTCATTACTCTGTTACAATATGTTGCTTGGTGCCCGGTAGGATATAGTAATTTCTGATGGGTGACTAATGGGTATTTCCAACAGCTGACAAATTAGCAGAAGCCTCACTAGCTCAATTCTTCATCAAGTGAAGAAAGGCTTGCAGTGTGCAGTGAGAATAGCTCAAGATGATTGCCCATAAAAAGCATTTGGTATGGGGATTACCGAAACGTAAAAAATTAGCCTTTAAATATCCAGTTATTTTTGCTCAGTAGAAGAACTGATGTGCAGGCAACTGCCTTGGATTCACTAGAAAACCCTGGGCTGTACTGCTTGTGGCCTTACAGAGCAGATGGGGGTTAAGCAGTGGCGATGGCATGTGTCTTGACTCCATTTATCATGCCACAAGTGTCTTCTCATCAATGCTTTTGCCCAAACTAAAGGGTTCAATTTGAAAACTTTTGAATGCTTGTTCAATCCTCCTCAGAAAACAGAAATGCAAATTCTGAGGTGATGTCAGGCTTGCAAAGGTGATCAGCCTAAATTAAAAAGGGAATGAATGGTTTGAATCCTGGAAGGAGGAAGATATATCTGTCTGTTTGAGGGTGAGGAAAGATGCTGGGATGGGGGGATGGAAACACTCATTCTTGATACAAACATGGATTCACATAGGTATCACTTTCAGCTGAAGAGTATTTATATCATAATTATGCAAATATTTGTAGAAATGAGTCGTGTTAGCTATACCAGTACTTCTAGGGGAACAAATAAAACTGATTTCCTGAATAAAAAGCCTGCAGAGCTGAATCTACAGGCTCAGCTCTGGAGATAATGTTTAGACTTGTGTGTCTGAACCAAAGTCATCTCTTCCATACATATAAAGTACAGGTGTATTTTGGCTTTTAAGACTAGAACCAAGTTTCTGAAATTCCTTGCTAGTAAAGTCTGATACTTGCCTGTCAAGAAAATAGAGGGAAAGGCTTCACTGTTGCTCTCAGAGTATAATGTTTTGCTATGCTGAGCTGGCTCAGAATGTGCTGTTTCAAACCAGTTCCATGAAACAATCTCCTTTATGCCCCGATAGCTCAGACTGCATCTCTGTGTTCCCCTGTAGGCAAGCACTGGAGGAACACACCTTGTGTCACCAAGTGATGGAGTTTCTAATTTGCCTGAATTCTATCTGATAATCTGTTGATCAGCTAATTGTGTACCAAGGAAAACAATTTGGGTGGCTCTAATAGTTAGGACAGGATAGAGGTATCAAACTGAAAAGCTTCACTGTAGACAGCGTGCTATTTTCTGTTGACTTGAAAGAAACTTTTCAGATCAGCGCGCTGAAATGCTTAAATTTCTGGAATTTCAAATGGTTTATTTTTGAGATATTTTGACATTTTCAGATTGACATTTCTAATTGTACTGTGTGAGAGCTTTCTTCAGAAGTGATATGCAGCATTTTGTTCAGCATTTGTTGCAAAAGATTTTTGGATATTTTTAGAGGAGAAAATTATCAGTAAGTCCTAGGAAATGTTGAACAAGGCTTGAAAATAAAGAATACATGTAGCAGATGTAGTTTTAAATAAGAAATTGAGCTGTCTCAGTTTTCAAAACTTTTGTATCTCATTTTTATTGCACTATTTTTGAATGTGATAGTAACTGTTATCTATGGATCAGGTATTTTCTGTTACATTTAGGAATTTGGCTTGTAATTAAACATGAAAAGGTGTATGAAGATGTGTTTAAAATTTTAGTTTGGTAGTCATAGGGTTTTTGTCCTCATACTTTATGTGGAAAGGAGAGACTTGTTGAGTAAATGAACTTTAGTTAAGACAGTGATGACTGACATTGCTAGTATTATGTATTTCTACTGTATTTATATTGATGAAAGAATACAGTTGAAATATTAATTGCAGATGACATAACTTCTCTAGAAATAAATGAAACTAGCAATAAGAACGGATAAAATTAGTATTCCAGTCTGTTTCAACTTCCTTCAGGATAGGTCCTTCTTTCTAATTCATTTTCACCTTTAAATTTATTATTCTCCCTCTCTGTCCTTTCTTCCAAACCTAAATGTGATTCATTGACTTAAAACTATTCAAAATATGCCTATTGATTTCGAACAGATCAGAGCTATTGTTTTATTTTTCTGTGCAGCTTATCTGTGATCTGAACATCCTTTCACCCTGGTGGACCTTCCCACTTCAAACTTTATCACATCTTGTTTTTTCTTTTCTTTGCATTTTCTATTCTTTTTGGCTCCCATCACTGCTAAATAGGAGTTTGGCTTAAAATCACTTAGCTGTGAGGATTCAATGAAAGGGGAGATTTCTGGCAAACATGGAACCATCACCTGTGTTCGCTTTCTTTGTGCAGCCACTATGTTATGTTTTACTTTTCTCACCCCTTTTATGTCATAAAAAAGACTTGCTATTTTGGTCTGCCTGCTCTCATTCTTACCTTTATGTCCTTGTTCCTTACAGACATTCTTCTGCTTCAAAATAGTCATTTGTTCTCTCTCTATCTGCATCCTTTCTTTGTCACATGCCTGGTTTAGTGTGTGATCTATGAAGTCTTAATTTCTGGTTCTTCCTCATCTTTGAATGCGGTAACTTGCATTATTTATTTTGTGTGTGGTAATGGTGATGCAGTAGTTGGCTCAGCAACAACTGGGACCAGTGAAGATTGCCATGCCTCGACTACAACTTCTGTGTTTGCACTATACACACTTGCATTTAAAAATAATTTCTTCTTAAAAAGAGGTTACATTTAAATTAAGATAGTGGTGAATAAAGGAAAGCATGGGGAGAGCTGTCAGTGGAGAACTGGTCAATGAACTGGTTTGCAAATGTGTATAGGGCACTCTCCCCTGGTATGAATAGCAATACATGGGAGGAGAAGGGACTTACTGGAAATATTAACAAGCGAGTCAGTGAAGATTTACTCCATAGGGTTGTAAGCAATATTCTAGTATTGACTTTGAATAACCAGTAACAAATATTGCGCATTGGAGCTTGTGTGTAGCACCAATTTTTTTAATAAGAGAGGTAGCGAAGGATTGTGGAAGAAAACACTTTGATAAGGATCAAAGCAATAAATCAGGAAGGTGGTGGTTACAGATGCATTTTAAGTGTCAAAGTAAAGCAAGGCAGTGTTTTTCTAGACCACATTGAGTGTATTACAGTAGTATACATGTGTTGTGATGAGAATAGTGGCTGTGAAAACTTGTTGCATGGATGGATAAGAAAGCCTGACCTGAAAGATAGCAAGAATAATAATGAAGATTTAACCAGATATTGGATTGGAGGGAAAGAATTGGCAGTGACATGCAAGTGATGAGTTTGAGTGACAGGGAGCAGAGCACTGCCTTACATGACTCGGAAAAGAGTTAACTTGAGTGGGAAGGTCAGGATTTCCATTTTTGCCTTGTTGAGCTGTAGCTGAAATATCAACAGCCATAAGGATATGTCAGAATAGAAAGATGAGAGATGAATCATTCACTCGGAAATGATGGTTGTGTTTTGTATTTCCAGAGAAGACCGGCCAGAGGCACAGTACTGGGAGATGAGAATTAGAACAGGGGGAAAGTTCTGCAGCGTTCCTGGAGTCCTGGTTCCCCCTTTGGAGGGGAAATCTTGTAAGGCTGATCTGACATTGAATAGGAAGGATTAAAAACCCAAACAATTCAATTCATTGCTAATTTATCTAGTTCCTTTATAGAGTTCACTTCCTCAAATTACTTTTACCTTTCTGGTTTCTGCAAGTATGCTCCTGTGTTGAGAACTTTTGAAGCATTATTTTAAAATGTGCCCTGTCAGCTTGCATCTTTTTTTACTTTTAAAGCCTTGAGACAATTTCTGTTCCATATATCACCATTATCAGAAACTCAAACTGAATGTATTTACAGTGCTGGAATTTTTAGAGCCAATTGCTGTAACAAAATTCAGGTATTCTGTTGTTGTAGTTGTGCATTCATTGTCTGGTTTTCTTCTCTTCACTTGAAGACAAGCAGCTACATTTGCACTGAAAAACTTGGTAATTGCAAATCAGTATCTTAATGCTGATGGAACAATAGTTGTACACAGAGCAGTAGATAACATGTTGATTGATGGTTTTCAATTCATGTCTAAGCATAATGTTAAATGAGAGAAGGGGATTTTTATTAAATAAACAGCTAGGAATTTTATTATATTTAAATACTGAATACCTTCAGTAATGTTTTTCTGCTGCATTGAAGCAGAAACTTGTAAGTGAAAGGATACTACAATCACTTCCCAGCCCTCTTGTGGGGGAAACATTAGTTTCAGTCCTATTGCTTCTGATCTCATATCAGTGTGCAATAGTTACCTGGCATCACAAATACGCTTCTGTTTCTTGGCAAATTGTTTGCCTTTGTTAGACAAAAGATCAAATGTTACCCTTTTATTGCTGTGTTGACGGTTATGTTGATGGTAGTGGTATTAGTATACTGTTCCTGAAGTATTTGAAGAAAAAGCTCTAATACAGAATAGGACTAGCAATGTCTTATTTCTGATATATAATTTTAATGTTAGATACACATATATCCTGATTTGTACTGTTCTTTTCCTAACTATCCTATACCTTGTGTCTTACCTCTCAGCCACTCCTGCAAAGACTCTTTTGAAAGCCTCTGCTAAGAAATGTGACTAATCCACAGATTTCAGATCTCTCAACAGATCTTCTAGCTATTCTCCATTGACTGCTCAGCTCCTAAGTCAAACTCTGGCAGAAGGGCGTGCATACTAGGGTGTTCCTTAACACACAGGGCATGCATAAATAGGGTATTTTCAGTATTTGCTCATCTGCATTTAAATTTGCTCTTTCACATGCGGATGGACTGACAGTTGGATCTTTCTGTGCTTAAAAATGGATCTTGCAAAAGAAAGTTCAGACTCAAAGGAAAAAGTAGGAAACCAAGATATTCTAACTTTTTTGCTGTGTTAGCTGAAAATATTTTTACTGATGTTCTCACTGGGTTGAGGCTTTCTATGTTACAGTTTTGGGGACAGGAAGGTTTTTGAACTCCGGTTCACTTTCTCTATGTAATTCTCAAAATTCAACAAAGTTATTTTAAAAAGGCATTGTGTTTGCTTTATTCAGGCATGTGTGTGTATGATCACACACTGCACCTGGGTGCAGTGCACACGGGCATAGTGTTGCCCAAGCCTGACTCCCAGTTCCACCACTGCATTCGGTGTTTGTGTGGTTTGTCTGTGGGACAAGATGGCACGCTTGAAACCCCTTTCCACCTGCAACTCGGTGCTGTGCTGAAGACAGAAATTGTTTCTGGTCTTGTCTGTGGATACAACAGCTTATTTCTCAGCTTACTGCATAGAATCATAGAATGGTTAAGGTTGGAAAGGACCTCTGAGATTGAGCCCAACCTGTTAACCTAACTGCCTGGTCCACCTCTAAACTATGTCCCTAAACACCACATCCACACATTTTTTGAATACTTCCAGGGACTGTGATTGTACCACTTCCCTGGGCAGTCTGTTCCAATGCCTAACCACTCTCTCCGTGAAGAAATTTTTCCTAATATCTAATCTAAATCATAGAATTGTTAAGGTTGGAAAAGACCCCCAGGATCATCAGGTCCAACCGTTAACCTACCACTGCCAAGTCCACCACTAAACCATGTCCTCAAGCACCACATCTACCCGTCTTTTAAATACCTCCAGGGATGGGGACTCAACCACTTCCCTGGGCAACCTGTTCCAGTGCCTGACTACTCTTTCAGTAAAGAAGTTTTTCCTAATATCTAACCTAAACTTACCCTGGTGCAGCTTGAGGCCATTTCCTCTCGTCCTATCGCTTGCTACTGGGGTGAAGAGACCAACCCCCACCTCTCTACAAGCTCCTTTCAGGTAGTTGTAGAGGGCAATAAGGTCTCCCCTCAGCCTCCTCTTCTCCAAACTAAACAACCCCAGCTCCCTCAGCTGCTCCTCATAAGACTTGTTCTCTAGACCCTTCACCAACCTAGTTGCCCTTCTCTGGACACGCTCCAGCACCTCAGTGTCCTTCTTGAAGTGAGGGGCCCAAAACTGGACACAGTACTTGAGCTGCGGCCTCACCAGTGCCAAATACAGGGGCACTATCACCTCCCTGGTCCTGCTGGCCACACTATTCCTGATACAAGCCAGGATGCCATTGGCCCTCTTGGCCACCTGGCCACACTGCTGGCTCATGTTTAGGCAGCTGTCAACCATCACCCCCAGGTCGTTTTCAGCCAGGCAGCTTTCCGGCCACTCCTCCCCAAGCCGGTAGCATTGCCTGGGGTTGTTATGACCGAAGTGCAGGACCTGGCACTTGGCCTTGTTGAACCTCATACAGTTGGCCCCGGCCCAACAATCCAGCCTGTCCAGGTCCCTCTGCAGGGCCTTCCTACCCTCTAGCAGATCGACACTCCCACCCAACTTGGTGTCATCTGCAAACTTACTGAGGGTGCACTCGATCCCCTCATCCAGATCATCGATAAAGATATTGAACAGGACTGGTCCCAACACTGAGCCCTGGGGAACACCACTCGTGACCGGTCGCCAACTGGATTTGGCTCCATTCACCACCACTCTCTGGGCTTGGCCGTCCAGCCAGTTTTTAACCCAGCTCAGAGTGCACTTGTCCAAGCCATGAGCAGCCAGCTTCTGCAGGAGAATGCTGTGGGAGATGGTGTCAAAGGCCTTACTGAAGTCCAAGTAGACAACATCCACAGCCTTCCCCTCATCCACTAAGCGGGTCACCTTGTCATAGAAGGAGACCAGGTTAGTGAAGCAGGACCTGCCTTTCATAAACCCATGATGGCTGAGCCTGATCCCCCGGTTGTCCCGCACATGCCGCATAATGGCACTCAGGATGATCTGTTCCATGACCTTCCCCGGCACCGAGGTCAGGCTGACAGGCCTGTAGTTCCCTGGATCTTCCTTCCGACCCTTCTTGTAGATGGGTGTCACATTAGCTAACTTCCAGTCATCTGGGACCTCCCCGGTTGACCAGGACTGCTGATAAATGATGGAGAGTGGCTTGGCAAGCTCTTCCGCCAGCTCCCTCAGTATCCTCGGGTGGATCCCATCTGGCCCCATAGACCTGTGGGCATCCAGGTGGAGGAGCAGGTCGGTGACTGCCACCTCTTTGACAGCTGGGACTTCATTCTGTGTCCTATCTCCATCTCCCAGCTCAGGGGCATGAAAACCTTGAGGACGACCAGTCCGACTATTAAAGACTGAGGCAAAGAAGGCATTAAGTACCTCAGCCTTCTCCTCATCCTTCGTGGCACAACTTGAGGCCGTTTCCTCTTGTCCTCTTATCGCTTGTTACTTGGAAGGAGACCGACCCTCACCTCGCTACAACCTCCTTTCAGGTAGTTGTAAAGAGCCATAAGGTCTCCCCTCAGCCTCCTCTTCTCCAGACTAAACAACCCCAGCTCCCTCAGCTGTTCCTCATAAGACTTTTGCTCTAGACCCTTCACCAGCTTTGTTGCCCTTCTCTGGACATGCTCCAGCACCTCAATGTCCTTCTTGAAGTGAGGGGCCTAAAACTGGACACAGTATTTGAGGTGTGGCCTCACCAGTGCTGAGTACAGGGGCACTATCACCTCCCTGGTCCTGCTGGCCACACTATTCCTGATACAAGCCAGGATGCTATTGGCCACCTGGGCACACTGCTGGCTCATGTTCAGGCCGCTGTCAGCCAACACCCCCGGGTCCTTTTCTGGTGGGCAGCTCTCCAGCCACTCTTCCCCAAGCCTGTAGCATTGCCTGGGGTTGTTGTGACCGAAGTGCAGGACCCGTCACTTGGCCTTGTTGAACCTCATACAGTTGGCCTTGGCCCATCGATCCAGCCTGTCCAGATCCCTCTGCAGAGCCTTCTTACCCTCCAGCAGATCAACACTTCCACCCAACTTGGTGTCATCTGCAAACTTACTGAGGGTGCACTCGATCCCCTCATTCAGATCGTTGATAAAGATATTAAACAGAAGCAGATAAAGATATTAAACAGAACTGGTGAGGTTCTGATATTAAACAGAGGTGAGCAGTGTGTCGTGTAGGACTGGAAATCCTGCCCAACAGAGCACTCTTGTGAGGTGAGTAAGTGGGAGATTTAAATAAATGCCTGGTGCATTGCTTCAGGCTGTGGCCTGTATTGAATTATTTGTGTAGCAGTATTTGTCATACACTGTAGCTATGCAAAAGGGAAATGGGCTCTCTTAAAGACTGATGTGATGATCAACTGGAGAGACATACAGTAGTCATGCTAGATTTTGATTACCATTAAAGTGAGTTTATGTTCATGTGATTAAGAATCATTTATTGGGTCTGAGTAGAATTCAGCATTTTTATTTATCATGCTTTCAAGGAATAAAATTACTTATGCTGAGTTTTAAGCAGACTAGCTTGCAACAACATTTAAAATAGGTTTGTTGTAATAAGTTTGTCCTTTTGACAGTCTTGTGAAATTACTCTAAAATATCTTCAAAGACATTGATACACTATAAGTACTTTCAGCTTTGAAGAGCAGAAGTCTCCATTTAGGGAAAGGGACAGTAATTTTTTATTAACTGTGTCTGTCTGCTTAATCTCTTCAGTCCAGATATGTTTCATCAGCAGCCTCTTCAATGTGTTAAAATATTTATGTACTGCAGAGAACTCCAGTCAGGGTCACGTGTTTTCTCCAGGGAAACAATATTAAAAGTCTTTTGTATGTTAAAAGCCTTTTCATGGTGTCTGGTTGAAATAGCTCAATTGATGACTTGTTGCCATTAGGCAATATGTCAAAATATTATCTCAGAACTATTTTGCTAATAGGTACCCTAAAAGTGATAATTTTTACTGTGGAATGGATAGATGAAGGTAGAAATGAATAGACTGCTGATTATCTTATTGAAAAAGTCCATATATACATCTGCCTTTAAACTTCTTTTGAAATCATAAACTAATTAAGTCTGTATAGCATAACAGCAGCAAGTAACAGCTCATTACTCTTTAAAAAATAAATGAGACAATTATATAAATAATTGATAACAAATATAAATGTTTACCTAAGCACCTTGAGTTCCAATAGATAGGGGAAGACTAGATAGTACTGCTAAACTATTGTTTTAATGAATCATGTGAGAAATGGTAAATGAAAGCAAAACCTTATTTCAGAGACACGTATGCTGCTACCCTAAATTAGGTTGTATGGCTTGCTGTTTTCTTGACCAGCACTGATTAATTGTAAATGCTTGACTTATGTTGATCACTGAGCAATTAATCAAAATTAAATGCAACAAGGACATTCATTGCAAGCATACCAAGAGGCCAAAGCCATGTTTAGATTTACATGTGTTAAGACATCTTTGTTCTGAGGGCGCTTAAGTATGGCACAGGACAGTATGGTATCTCAGCACCTTACTTAACTGAGACCTCTGCCCTGTGCAGTGATCTGCAGTAAAGATCACTCTTGGAAAGAGCAACGATATAGTTTTTCCACATGTGCATATAGAGAGAGAGGTGTGCCATGCATTTCATGACACACCTGACATCTTTTTCCATCAAGAAATCTTTTTGGTGCAAAACTTCTTGTCTGTCTCTTCCTCTATGTCTAGGAGCTACAGGCATGATAGATACCAACTGTAACTGTACAGATGACACAGTGCAGATCTGTCCTTGTGTAGCAGGGAAGTCCTTTCACGATGTACTGCATTATGTTCAGAAATAGAAAAGCAGTAGCAGCTGAACCATGCACTTGCACTATGTAGACAACTTGGCTGTTAGGTGAACCAATAGCTACAGAGCAGTATTTCTCTGTAGTCAGAAGCACTGGCAGCCGGTGTACAAAGCTCTTGGGTTTTGCACTTTGTGATGCTGATCCAGGCTTATGCACGTTTAACTTCAGCATCCTGAGATGCTAGGTAGTGGCCAAGATGCTCAACATCATTTAGAAATGGAGATCTCATTTAGATGGTGCAATTTGTAGTCAGTTAAGGATGGGCTTCAGAGGAGTAAAATAAGAGTGAAATAGGATAGTTATTGTCTGTGCTAAATGAAGTTGATTAGTACTTATTTACTGTTGCTATCTAAATACTATTGACTGAATTTAAATGTGAAGAAAAGTGTAAGAAAAATATGGAAGCACCGAAATAGCATGAACCTATAGCTCATGAGAATATTTTGGTGGGACATGTGCAAGTAGTTGGGTTGTGTACTTGGTTACTTCATCTCGTTGTCCTGCGTTTTACTCACTACTGGTCTTAGACCAGAATGAAAGAAATATAGTAACAATTTTGGCAAGGGCTGAATTTGTAGGTCTCTTATGTAAGAAAAAATAATGTGTACAGCTTCTTCCCTTAGGCAGCAAAACATCATACATGCTTTTTTACTTCTTGTTTTGATGTGTGCATACTTTCCCAATCTTTCCTTCCCTATGTGGCTTTAAAGGTAAATTATAGAGATTATATTTCGACAGTTCTTGCAGGAATAATTATTTAAGTCTCACAGTTGAATGAGTGGCTCAGATACGTGATGTCTGTCATAGCAGACAAAACCAGTAGCAAAGCTACAACTGAAAAGAAATGTGTCTAATAAGCTGAAAACTACATTTAACAAGAAAATGAAATATTTAAGAGTGTGCAAAAAAAAAAAAACCACAACAAAAAAACCCCAAACAAACAAAAAAAAAACAAAACCAGAAAATTATTTCAGTACCATGTCTGTGTTGGAAGTGGTATGTGTTTTTACTAAGGCTTTCAACAAGCATTTGAATTGGATAACTAGCCATTGAGAAATATTTAGTAGCTGAGGAGTTTAAAGTCCTTAAGAGCTCAAATTGAGTTAATAAATCCCACGTGAAGGGCCTAGTGAAGTGGAGGGTGGGGGGAGTTCAGACAAGAAAAGGAAAACTCTAGCTAATAATTTAAAGCAGAAAACAAACACCCCTCCGGGAAGAAAAAAAAAAAAACAAACCAAAACCCACCCAACAACCAACCAAAAAAACCCCCCAAAAAATCACAAACAACAAACCAACCAAAAAAACCCAAAACCTGAAACCCAACCCAGGCTGAGAAGCCAAGCATGTGCACGTAGAATTTGGGATAAAAAATAAAGAAAACCTTGGGAAGTAGTGCATGAGTAAATGAAATATGTACTGGAAGGAGTAGTTAGAAGTTGAAGTAAAAGATTAAGTGGCAACAAGGTACATGGTAAATAAGTGACTGTACTTATTAGAGAATGCTGTGCCCAGTTAATTATTTAGTTAGCCCAATGAGCTAGATTAACAGTAATGAATTGGGCAGTAAATATCTAGTAGGACAGCTGTGTGGAGCACATTGACATGCTGGAAGTGTCCTTGTCCCCTGGTGCTGCAGTGCCAGTGCTGAGAAAATAGCCAGTTCGTGCCTGTCGCAGGGATGTTGCTCATAAGCCTCTGTTGCTGCTCAACCTTTGGATACCTTCTTCAGGTGCTCTTCTGTACCCCTGTATGGGTGGAATGAAAAAAATGTGGCAGTAGTATATGAAATTCAAATGAAAGACTCCTGAAATCCCTTTAAATTTCTCCTTAAATTCTCGATCTACCAGACACCTTTATAGGCAAGTCTCTTGTGAATTTTTTTTTAACTGATTTGTTGCTCTCTTGCAGAAGACCCCAAAACCCTTTAATGATTACACAAAGATGCTTTCCAAATGCATAAGAAATACACAGGAATGAGAAATGGTAATGAGCAGAAACGGATGTCTTGTCTTTGGAGCAATTATGGAACAATAATTATGGATAGAAGTAGAACCTCCCAGCGGTGGGGGGTTTTCACAAGTGAAGCAAGAATAGCTTCAAACACCAAAAAATGAAATGAATGAAAAGTAGCTATTTATAAGAAGTGAGAAAATCATATGTGAAAACATAGTATTATTTATGTGATGGCTGGTCATTTTGTGTTACTAGATATACTGTTTCTTAGCTGCTTTTCAGTGTAGGGTGATAACAAGTTATGCTTCAGAGGTAATAATTGCCATGCAACTCAAAGGAACCCCCCCCCCCCAAAAAAAAACCAACAAAAGAAAACAAACCAAAACCAAACAAATCAAAACAAAAAAAACCCCCCAACTTTTATCCAGAAAGTGGCTCTACTTATTATGCTTCCAAAGAAGAACTAATACACATGCCTTCTGTTTTAATCATCCCTGTTTCTTCTGTTCTTCATCTGTGGGTTTTAGTGTGGTATGAAATTTTAAGTTCGTCTTCTAATTATCTCTCAAATTTCTGAAATACCCATAACTAATGCAGTGTTTATTAAATTTCCCCCTATTCTTTTTCTTTTTCCTTTTAGAGCTATATTGAATTCACCTGAAATGAGAGTACTATAAATAAGTACAGACTTGTAGAGATTTCCCCACTCTCGTGTCTTTGGTCAGGTAATACTCTTCCATGGTTTACTGATGCAGCAGTGCTAGAGTAAAGTACTATGCACGGGAAACTGCGAATTTAAGGAAAATTAAATGTAAAACTTCTTTCCAATGTAGCACAACTGAGACCTGGACTAAACTTTGGAGTGTTTAGTATGAAAGCTAACAGGATCTGGTTATTTAGAATGAAAGTAGTGAACAGAACAGATAAAAATGGTGATTTGATACTGTAGCGCTACTTGAAACTTTATCTTGAAAGACATATAACATATTTAACTATTAAAAATACTTAATTACCAAACTAAATTTCAATGTGCAAGGATTGGCGGTGGATTTTGGTGAACTAAGTACAAATACTAGACTGAAGAACAGCAGTTGTTCCTAATCTGAGTATCTGAGTTCCCTAGGGATGGGGGAGATTTCACTGGAATCTCTCAGTTTGTTGCTGGAATCATTGGTCCCAATGCTGGTCTATTGTACTTCTCAAGTGTTTTCCAGCAGGAGATCTCACTGCTGGCAAATGTGTTTTGTTTTGTTTTTTTTAAAGGTGCTACAGCAGATAGGCATCCAATTTCTCTTCTGGTTCAGATGCTATAATGTTATCTGAGAGGTTAAAAAACCAGTCATTTGAACTTTCTATCTCTGGAGCCTGAATGCTTTGCCCATCACGTATGTGGAAGACTCCACAGTCCAGTGGTATACTTAATTTCCATGCCAAATTACCATATAGTTTCCCAATGAGTGGAAAAACATGCATGGCATAAATTTTTTGTGTGTGCTGCAGACACAGTGGAAGACATAATTACATGTGAAATGTAACCCTGACATAGAATGATAGAATGGTTTGGGTTGGAAGGGACCTTAAAGATCATCCAGTTCCAGCCTCCCTGCCATAGGCAGACACACCTTCCGCTAGACCACGTTGCTCAAAGGCCCATCCAGGCTGGCCTTGAACACTTCCAGGGATGAGGGATCCACAACTTCTCTGGGCTGCCTGTTCCAGTGCCTCACCACCTTCGTAGTAAGTGTCTCTTCTTCCTAAGTGTCTCTTGTTCTCAAAAGAAATAAACGTGAGATTTTAGTCCCATGTATCTTGTAAAGGCATACCTAGAGAAGATTTTTAGTGAGCTGAAGCACTCTTGTGCAAGAGATTAGTTTTTTCCATATATGTTTATTTTATAAGTGTTTAAATGAGTAAAATGTAGACAGAAGTTATGTATTTATGCTAGGAAGCAAATTGTTTTATATTGCAACTTAAGGAAATAGTTGTTCAACTGTTCTGATTTGTTAAGGATGGTCATACCTTAAGCCTAGCTTTTTACCGTTAGAATCATAAGATGGATTAGATCAGAGAGGATCTTTAAAGATCATCTAGTTCCAACCCCCCTGCCATGGGCAGGGACATCTTCCCCTAGATCAGGTTGCTCAAAGCCCCCTCCAGTCTGACCTTGAACACTTCCAATGACGGGGCATCCACAACTTCTGGGCAACCTGTTCCAGTGCCTCACAGCCCTCACCGTGTGTGTGTGAAATTCCTTCTAGTCAGTCTCAATCTACCCTCTTTCAGTTTAGAACTGCTGCTCTGGGAACCCCAGAGCTTGGTGCAGTACCCCAGGTGGGGTCTTGGGATTGGGGTAGAGGGAGAGAATCACCTCCCTTGGCCTTCTAAAATATTTATCATATTTTAGATACTCCGGTAAACTTTTTTACTTGGTTTTACATTTCAGTTTGAACTTGCTTGTTTCTTTTATCTATTATTGGACAAGTACTAAGGTCTTTTGACAGTGATTTTACTGTAGAAACCTAACAGTGATTTCAGTACGAAGATCTTTTCTCAATGTAGGGTCATTATAGTAGCTTCAATGCCCTGTCTGCTCTTATCTTGAATAGAGTGTACAGGTAAAATATTGCTAGTCCTTAAATTGAACTCGTAATGGAAGTGTTAAATTATATTTTTTTTTCAATGAAGCTTCTGTAAGAAATGGTAATGCTTAATGAAATATAACTTAGGTATTGCAAAACCATACCTGGCTAGAGATTGGTACTGTTCTTATCTATTTGACTTGCATTAAGGTTGCTGATGTAGGATTCATCCAAAAGAACGTCTCCCAAAGCAGCCTCCCCACCCCCCCCACCACCTTGGTGGCAATATCCCATCATCCTACTCTCTTGAGCTGTTATTGTAGAATAAATCCAATAAAAATGCCAATAAAAAAAACCAGCTTTTAAAAATATAATCATGGTATCACTGTTTAGAGGCAGTGAAGCAATAAAGCAACTGACTCTTATCGAATAAGTTCTTTGAGCTAAAGAACCAAAATTATCCAAATGGAACTAGAGAAAGCAAAGGCTAAGAAGTAGGGGTCTGGAACTGTTGTATTGGTTATTAAAACAAAAATGAAACAAAAATCTGTGCTCAACCACCTAATCCTTGTGAGAACACGGGTCCATTTCTGGACAGCCCATACATTGCCTTGCTCCTTGTAGTAGGTAACCCTTTTAATATGAATAATTGAATATTTAATTCCAGGGTATCTGTTTTTCCTAACATAAAAATAAACTCTCTTTATTCTTAAAAAAAAGTGCTAATACAAAGAATATTTCATGATGCCTATGAGTTAGGTAGTCATCTTGAAGATACTATTCAGCGTCAGACTTCTTATGTCATCTTTGTTTAAAGACATAAGGGTTTGTAAAATTCAGAACAGTGTTGAGGGAAACGACCATACATGCTACTTGGATATGAAGTCATTGGTCCTTCCAATAATGTGAGCCTGGTTGCTTTTCCTGCAATTAACTGTTTAATGATTATTCATAGCAGACAATTTACTTAACATCAGCAGTGTGCGTACTTCTATCAGGTATGCCTATAGTGATAAGGTAGTAAAAACTATGTGCTCTATAATCCACCATATGCAATATGAAAACATCTGTCTCAAGATCCTGTTTTAGACACTGTCATCAAACCTAGAAACTCAGCCCTTTACTGAATATTTGATACATGAAAGAGGAGTAAAACTGAGGCACTAAAAGCGCTCATCTCTGAATGTATTGTTCCCTCAAAGCTCTCAGGGTGCTGCTTGACGGTGATTCCCATCTGGAGGTGAGAAATGTGGTTACTTCTCAGATGGGAACTTATTACCTGTAGTCAAACATAGCATTCAGTGTCCTTGTATTGTAAGATCAGCAGTTGTTGCTGAAGTACGAGGCACTTCATTTATAGCTAGTTTAGCTTTTTCAGCAGAAGTGCTAGGGAAGTAATCACTCCCTAATGCTTTGATGACTAAGCCATCACTTGGAAGTGGTGTCTTGCATTATCTCAGCTTGCAGATTCAATACTCAAACAGGTTTTAAAAAGCTGGAAGCTGCTCTTCACAGACCACCGGAGTGGAAATTGCCACATTCCTGGTCATTACCACATAAGTGGTGGTTTGATTTTTCTGAAAACATCTATTCATCAACAGCCACTTTGTAAAAAAGATGTTCCCAGCCAGTCGGTCAGATTCCCAGTGAAAACTAACTCTTCCTTTTGAATATCCTGTGTTTTTTAACTTACCCTGGGGGGACAAAATTTGATCTAATCACAGAAGAGAAACTTTTTTTGAGAACCGTGAAAAATATTATTCTTGACAATTCAGTTGCATAGTTTTTTTAAGATAAGATAAATGTTAATGGTCAATTACTGTATGTGGCACCTAAGTGATGTCATTCCTCTTGCTCTTATTCTAGGAATTCTATGCAGATTTTCCAGATGTATTTAATGCTGAATATATTGTATCTGGTTGCTTATACAATGGATTTGTATATCAGTAAGTTATAATCATATAAGAATATATAATTAGCTCTGAGGAATTAAAAAAGACAGACTGATACTTGACCAAATTTTCTTCTCTGTTTATATTTGAAGTTTAATTTTGTCTGTCTTGTTTTTCATTGTAACCAATTTCAGTGTTAAATCTTACAAGAAACAATAGTAGAAGATCAATAGTGAAGTTGCCTCTGTCTGACAGGTCTGAAATGGTAACAGAATCTTTTTAATATTTGGAGGTGGTTTCAATCTTGGCATTCAAGCTCTGTATCAGACCTAATGGAAGACTGATTTTTTGCTAAACCAGACATGAACTGTGTGATGCCATGTAACTAGAAGAGACCCTCAGCAGTTAGCAAAAATGATGTCAGAAAACCTAGTGGTGCAGTAATTAGTTCAGGGTTAGGTGACAAAGGGACCAAAAATAAGATTGAATGAAATGGCAGAGCAATAGATATACTTAGTTATTTCAATAACTCTGTAGTTCACATAATTTTTTCTATCACAGAGCAGACAAGTTGTTACAAAAATAATCTGTAAGATATCTGTCTCTGTGAATAGTTAATAGATGAAGTGTTAAATGATGGTTTAGCACATATAGCATTATCTATGAGCTTTATAGGAACAATACTTTATTCTGTGCCCTACGTAAACAGGTTGTTGCAGGAAGCTGTTAGTCAAAGCTTAAGCGATGAGATGTTAGTCTGTAAGTGAATGCTTATTTTTGTGCTTCCACATGATTTCTTCATTTAAATTGTTCTTTAATAGTAGAGAATGGATAACATGGCTTCTTAGATTATTGCTGTTTTTATCTCTTCGTCTCTGATAATCAGTGGCCTACTGTAAAACTGAGCCTTAGAGAAGGAGGAAAAAAAATAATTAACCACAGCAGCTTGTCAGTTTGAATGCAATGCAAAACCAGATTTGCAGCACGAATGTCAGAGCTCTGTGTGATGAAAAATAATGGATGTGCAGCAGTGCAGTGCTGTAGAGGGGGACAGAGTGCTGTGGGGCTGAAAAACAGCAAACAGGTAGCACTCGGGTGTTGCCAGTGTGCAAAAAGAGGGGGGGGGAAGAAAAAGTTGAACTGCTGAGTGACTAAAAAGGCAAAAAAAACTTCTGTGAGTTTTTTAATATTAATGCTTAACAAAAGGTCAGAAAAACTTCCACACCAGAATGTATTCTCTAATGAGCTTTCTTGGAGAAAGACATTCAGATATTTTTCTCATAATTTTAATATTCAGAGTTGGGGATGTCTTCCCCTCAGTGAATAGTCTGTACAGGGAAATGTGATCTGAAACTGTTAATGAATTTAGGTCAAATTCAAACAAGAAATAAGGTTTCCAGTGTAGGATTATAAATGATAAATACTGTTGTCTTAAGTAGGCCAAGTCTTAAAGCAATCGTCCAATATTTGAGTGAGCAAGAATCAGTTCCTTGCACTGCCCTAATACCTGTAAGTTCCTGCTTTTTAGGAGAATTATTGTGCACATTGTTCTGTGGTGTTTTCTTTGTTTTTAAGTCCTGCCTGTTAACTCTCAACTTCATGTAAGTAATCATGCAGGATTGGAAACTAAAATGTAGTAGTCCAGCACCACTTCAAGCTGCGATGAATGGATAAAGCTTTTTGCTATACTAAAGATAGGACAGTGGTTAATTTGTGGAGTTACTTCTAGGCTCCTTTTGACTTTGTGTATTTTGAGTTATTCTAATTACATCTGTTCCATGCCTCTCAGTAGTATGTGTTAATTCTTTATGGAGCTCAGAATCCCATAAACCTGAGGAGAGGAGGAAAGGGAACCAGCAGCCTTTTTTTTGTTGGTATAGCCAACAAAAGGCCTTTGGACCTTTGAAGTTTGTGAAAAATCACCGCTTAAACCTTTTGGCATGCTCTCAGTTGCATGTTAGTCAATGATTATAGATATAATTTGGTGCATAGATGAAAGTTTACATTGATTTATTATTTTGTACATAGGGTATTCGGCCATTCTGGGGGCTAATTAACATTCACTTCTGAATTTAGTATTTCTGCGAACTGGCTTCCTCTGTTTCATAATGATGAGCTGACCATAGGAGAGGCATTAGGCTTCATTTGCAGTGTCTTCAAAGACACTAGCTATACAAACACAAACCAAATGTTTCAAGAGTCTATGTGAATACAATACAGGAGGAAAAAAAAAAAAAAAGTAGTATGCTTGTGAGGAACACCGTTGTCTCCTGCCTTTGCCAGTGTTGTACATACCCATTTGTTAGATTTTTAGTAACCACTAGAAATATGAAGGCATTCCTTTAACCTGTTTGTCATGATGTTTTATTCACGAGCTTACATTTAGACTGATGACTCTCACTGCAAAGTAAGCAAATCGGGCATAACATGTTTGTCATCATCAGTTTATAATGGAGAAAAGTAGTTTTCCACAGCATATTATTTAATTATTTTGAAGCTTTACTGTTTTGTGTTGTATAGTGTATCACAGAGTAATCTACAAACCTGTTTTGCTGATGTGTGCTCCTAAATGCATTTCTAGAATTTAGAGAGTACAGTATATGCTGTTCCCATTGAGTACAGTTGTAAGAGAGAGAAAATACGATTTCATTTTCCTCATGTATTTTTTTGAACCATCTTGCCCTGTTTGTTGCACTGCGTAAGGGTCTCTTATCTAAGCTGGATAATACTATGTTTGTATTTACTCATTTGACTTCCAGACAGGTATTAGTTCACTGAAAAATAAACTCAGAATTGGCTAATACTTGGGAAGCTAGACAGTTCAGAAAGACTAACAAAGAATAGTTTGCATACCCTTACTCATTAAGGCTTTCTGTTTTCACTTCATGAGGAAAAGATAAGGCTAGGAATAATTGAAACAAGACCACATAGAATAGCTGCAGAAACAGCACCACGCAGCCGCTCGCTCACCCCCCACCGGTGGGATGGGGGAGAGGATCGGAAGGGCAAAAGGGGAAAACTCGTGGGTTGAGATAAAAACAGTTTAATAACTAAAGTAAAATAGAAATAGAACAGTAGTAATACAAAGCAAGCGGTACACTGTACAATTGCTCACCACCCGCCGACCGATGCCCAGCACGTCCCTCAAGCAGCAACCGAACCCCTCCCCGGCCAACTCCCCTGCTTATATACTGAGCATGATGTCATATGGTATGGAATAGCCCCCCGCCCAGTCTGAGTCAGCTGCCCCGGCTGTGCCCCCTCCCAGCCTCCCGTGCCCCTGGCAGAGCATGGGAAGCTGAAAGGTCCTTGACCAGTGTGAGCACCACTTAGCAAGTACTTAGCACTACTTAACAAGAACCAAAACATCAGTGTATCATCGACATTGTTCTCAACCTAAACCCAAAACACAGCCCCATACCGGCTACCAGGAAGAAAACCAACTCCATCCCAGCCGAAACCAGGACATAGACAAAACATGTTGATGTCTTTTTGGAAGCTTTGAAAGTAAAATATGGTTTATTCACATTCGTTGCACTTACATATTTACTTCCAATTAATATTCAGCTGGTCAAATTTTACTAATAGTATTTACTAATAGAAATCTCCACTAAAGAATTGTAAACTTCAAACTCTTGTCTTCAGGATAGGTTATTTCAATCTTAGAAACTCTAACTGAACCTTAACTCAGTTGCACAACTAGATTCATATATTGGTTAACTGGAGTGATACAAAAACCAGAGCAAACTACTTTTTGGGCTCCAGGGGCTGGATTCAGGTGAAGCTGAGGGCATGTACTGCTGAAAACTTTATAAATGGCAAGCTGCTGCTAATAAATGTGCATTTAGAACAAAGCTGTTTGCAAATGATCTGTAGACCTGGCGGGGGGGGGGGGGAGGGAAGTGTTGATAATATGAGCTAGTACTAATCAGTAAAGATATTTATACAGCTAGGTGTCGTGCTGCATTTCTTTTATGTTTAGTATGTATGGTCATGACAGAGGTTTGTCTCCCAAATACGTTCTAGGGTAACTTTTCATTCGTCAGATGATTGAACAAAATCACTACTTTGAATGTTGACCTAGCCATCTCCTTGCCCCTTAATCAAGGTGCTACAGAGAAGAAAAAAAACCCACCACTTTTTTGGAAAGTAAATTTCTGTTCTATAAAAACCATATTACACATCAGTCTGTCCTTTTCCTTTTCCCCTTCACATATCAGTATTTAGGCTTGTGACCAAGTGAGGATTATGTGATCAAACTTTGTGGTGTTCAGCCAGTTCCTCAATTTGGCTCTCTCCAGTGTAACTTCTCCAGTCTTGGAAACAAAACAGAGGTGTAGAAGTGAGGCTTGTGTTGAGCAAAGAGCCTTGGAGGTATTGAATGTACAGGTAGTACATTGATGTAAATGGGATGCAAAGGTTTTGGATGCTATGCTGTTGCCGCTAGGAATGTCGTTTTACTTGAGGAGGGACTGAATGTTTGAGTGTTATATGGATTATGAAAACCAGATACATAAATGGGTTGTTCTGAATCATTCTATATACAGCATTGTGCATAACTGGATGGTAGGAAAAAAAAAAATCAATGTTTTTAATAAGTATCTGTGTTTACAAGGAGTGTTTCTGTTTCTAGAGAAGTACCCAGGGACATGAAGTATGTCTTCATTTCGTTATTTCTCATTATATATATGATTTGTGGATAAAAACAATGATATCACTCCTGAAGCCTATTTTATAGTGTAACTTGACAGGGTGACATAGCATCATCTGGTGATTTTTTTTTTTTTTTGAGCATCTTCTGTGCACAAGGTGATATGCAAAACTTTAAAGCATGTGATGGATGACTTTACAGAGCCTGGCAAAGTCAAATGACATATCGTCACAGTTGATCTAAGTCTGAAAGAAACTGAGTGCAGTAGTCAGGTTTTTTGTGATAGATGAGATGTTTGGGTGATTACCTCTTCTCCAAGAGAAAAAAAAAAAACCTGAGGGACATGAAACTTTTACTCCCTTTTTCTATTCCGGTCAGAGCTATACCTCATACTGGGCACAAAATTCCAGCTTACCTTATCCAAATAGCCTTTTGCTATCAAGGAATATTTTTGTTCTGAAATAAAGTCAGATTACCACTCTTCCTTGTTTTCACTGATATATCAAGAGGTCCATTTACTGTAGGAAAAAATCGGGTAAAAGCGGCTTTGTGCAGCTTTCCACTGCAAACAATGCTAGAAAATTGTTGTGAGGGAAAATAACTTCTGTAAGCACAACCATTATCAGACCTTTCCAGTTATTTCTGTCAAAATTTTGTAATCTAGTATGGTTTCACTGAAGTTCTGTTTGTACCTAAACAGTTATTTTTTGATGCAAAATAAGTGTCCCTGTCTTCATTGCTTGCTCCAACAGGGAAGAAAGGCAAATTTGTGAGTAACCTTCCCATATCAGTAGTCAGCCCTAAGGAAAATATTCAGGCAATTCACTGAGAGCCTTGACCTAGTCTGTTTGCAAAATTCTGCCAGGTAAACAGTTACTTGGTTGTGTGTGGCCTAACATAATAGTCATATTTGCACATTCAGTTAATGGCTATTTTGCTGAAACGGAGGTATAAAAAAAGGGGGAAAAAAGTAAGTCTGAGAACCATGAGTTTTGGCACTTCTGCTCATTGTATGAAAAGACTGTAGCAAATAGAGGTCTCTTCCCTGGGGGTTTTTATTTGGTAATGAAACAGCAATTAAAACATCTTATGATAGCTATTTCCATATTTTGGCTTGTATTCTTAATTTCCTTGAAATTGCTTGAAAATGCTTTCTGTAGTCCTTGGAAAAAAATGAATATTTATCCTTAAATACATATTTTTACAGTAATGGTAGAGTATCAAAATGTTATAAATTACTGAAAATCAGTTTGACTATATTAAATCAGTACTAAGTGGAAAAACTAACAGTAGTATCAGTATTTCCAATCTGTGAGACTTCAGGCACAAAGATGCTGCATTGGTGACTCTGAGTACACTCATATAAATGAAACAGATCCTTCTTTTAAATAAAATATAGGTTGAAAATGGATTACCACATAGTGTCTTTGAATTTATGGATATTAAGACATAATAGCATGGGTTATTTATTGTATAAGAATATTTCTAAGGATCTATGTAGTTCTTGTTTAAACCAATGCAACATCCAATCTTCATTGGAAGGCATTAATAAAGAGTACTGTCTTTGCTCACTTACTACTAGTTTAATACAGACAGACATAGATTAAGAATGAGGTAGCATGGGAAATGGGCCATTAGCTGCAACAAAGTGCCAGTAATGTAAGGAGACATATTAATAATGACAATGGCAATGTCATTGATGATGAAAAATGCAACTTCTACACTTCTATGAAGTTCTCTCTCCTTTTTTCTCTCTCCTTTTTTCCCCCCCGCCCTCTTCTTCTTCTCCCTTCTCCTTTCTCCAGGAATTGCTGTTAATTGCCCTTTCTCTGGTGTCCATTTACAACTTTATTTCTCACTACTTTTTCTGAGCAGGTTATCTTATTGAAAATTAACACAAAGTAACTAAACCTAAAATAGAATAAAAATGTCAGCAAGTGTGATGAATCATCTGGTCTGCACTGCAAGCATATTGTTTACAGGCAATATTAAATCCATTAATAAAAAGCTTTCCTGAGGTATAAAAACATTAATGGTTTACAGATATAAACCTCAAGAATTCTGTGTAAAGTAAAATTGTTTAGATGGAATATAAATCGCTGCACAACTGGAACTTCACAGCATTCTGTTTTGTAGATGGGTACCTGAAAATCTATGACTTTACTGATGGAGAGGGATGACACAAAGTCTGAGCAACAGATAAATCCACAATTAAAGCTGAATTCTGCCCACAGAAAAGTATTCTCTAAATTCATAGCTTAAACCCTTGCTCTTTGCATTAAGAGAAAGTATCCACATAACACCTATTTATGGTCTGTAATGAAAGGTTTAGCTAACATGTTGCTCTTCTACGAAGGGAATTGCAGTAGAAAAATACAAATTAATGAAAAATACAATTACAAAGAATTACATACTAAATGGCTGTTTGTGCTGTTTATTACTGTGTTTGTTGTTAATGTTCAATAAATATTCAGCTTTTATATATTAGCATTTCATTAGTGAAAAATGAATCTCTAGTTATAGGAAACTGTTGCTAAGAATATTATGGCAACACTTTTTGAAATGCTTCCAAAATCGACTCTGAAGTTTTTCTTGCTAAGATCTAAGTGAAGAGGGCTGCATGCTGTAGGGCTGAGCATTGCCAGAATGCTGTGGAGCAATATTCAGGAGGGAGCAATGCCAAAAATGGGGTGAATATCTGTTATGACCCGGTCTGATTGTCAGGCTCGGGGAAAGTTCGTAATGATCCCAAGGGCGAAATTAAGACACAAACGAGGTCATATGCCGCCAATCAGATGTTTTATTAGGTAAATATAAAAGAGTAAAGCGATAGGAAAGGCAGGAAATATTAGGAGGAAATTAAGCAAGCGATCAGAGAGGTAAGCAAAGGATAGTCACCACCCTGGGTCCAGCGGCGTCCCGTTGGTCCTTAGTCTTCAGTTCTTCGGTGGTGGAAAAGCTTCTTCTTCTTTTAGTTCTTCAGAGGTGGAAAAGCTGCTTCTTCTATTTCTTTCTTCCTTTCTTTCTTCCTTTCTTCCTTTCTTTTCTTCACCCTTCTGGTTTCGTTGTACCATCTCTTATCCCATGTTGGAGAGGGAGTTTGCCCTCTCATTTCCATTTGGTTACCCAGAGCAACATCACGTATGCCACACGTGCACATCCAGTCACACAATATGTATTGCTGGTGGGCAAGTGGCCTGGCCCAGATATCAATTGGTGTCCCATTCTTGGTGGTGCCTGATAAGCCAAAGAATGCCCGGCTGCTTCAGCAAGTTTGCATGTTCCCTTGCAAGTTGATGGTACCTGATAAACCAAAGAATGGCCTGCAGCTTGAGCAAGTTTGCACATCTCTTTGCAAGCTAGTGGCACTTGATAAGCCAAAGAATGGTCCGCCCTTGGGCCTTATCAGACAGAAGAGTGGTCTGCTGTCCAGTCTTATCAGATAAACACACCCAAGCAAGCTTTGAGACAATTGTTCTTAACACTTCAGACTCTTACAATATCTTAAACTGAAACTTGGCTTGGTTAAAAATCTATAGTAAACTTTCAGTAAGCTTGATCCCCATCTGGAAGATGCAAGGGTTTCCCACAGCCTATTTCACCATTTCTCACAACTTTCAAGCAAGCCTTGAAACACAATGAGCATTAATGCAGCTTGAGGTAATCTTGATGTATGAGAAATAAAGATAAAAATAGTTCTCTTCCAGGTGGATTATCATCCAAATTACTTGAGAGCAACACAGAAGTCTTCCTTTCAGCTGCAACACAGGGAGTGGTTGTGTCCCTACCGGACTTTTGGGAAGATGGCAAAGCAAGCAGTTCAATAATAGTAACTCCTGATCTGTGCAGGTTTTGAAGGTGAATAAAGCTTTCCCTGCCTGTTACTGGTTTCCATCTAGAGAGATGGTTAACCCATTAAGCACTACCATCTGAGATTGGTCATCCAACCATTTAACCTATCCATCCATCTAGAGTGTAACATCAAAACTTGGATACACGACTCTTGTTGAAAGTCTTGCTAAAGACAAAGTAAGATGGAGCCGGGCTTTTCACAGTGCTGCTGGGTGGGAGGGCAAGAGACAGTGGACATAAATTGGTAAGACAGAAGCTCAGACTGGATATAGGGAGAAACTTTTTCCCAATGAGGAAGGTCCAGCAGTGACACAGGTTGCCCAAAAATGCTGTGCATTCTCTGTCCTGGGGGGTCGTCAAGACCTGACTGGATAAAATGTCCTGAGTAACCTGGTTTGTCCCTATAGCTGACCCTGCTGTGAGCAGGAAGTTGGACTGGAGATGTCCTGAGATCCCTTCCAGCCTGAATGATTCTGTGGTTCTGCAATTCTGCGGTTCTGTGATATTTAACTCTATTGTTTGCAGCATCAGTCATGCTTTTAACCAGGTAAGTACCGTACCTGTTTACTGTTCGCATTCATTTACAGCCACTGATGAAATTACACATGGACGTTCCTTAAGCAGTTATTCCAAAGTATCTACTATTCTTCCCTTGTTCACAAATCTGGTCATTTTATTATAGAAGGTGGTTGGGTTGGTCAGGCATGGTTTCCCCATGGTAAATCCTTGCTTGACTGTTCCTAATTGCTTTTTACTCCTTCACGTGTCCAGAAACGTGTTCCAAGAGGACTTGCTCCCTGACTTGTTTCAGTCAAGCTAAGTGTATAAAAGCACGAGGCTTCATGTAACAATGACAACATGGTAAATTGTCTTCCTGGTGTTGTATTTAATGAATAGTTCTGTAAAAATGATAAACAGTGCAAGCCATCCTATTTGGGATGGATTTTAATTAGGTAATTAACAGCATTAGTAAAAGGAAAAGTGTATCACTTGTAGCATAGCATGTATCAGTAAACTTGCAGGAGTAGTTTCTCATGCACTAGAAGCTGAACAGGAATTTGCTTCACAACTAGTTTACATATATTTTCTCCTTTTTGAATAATAGTTTCACATTTTGACTCTTAGTGAAATCAGTGTGTTTATTAATATGGGATAGAGTGAGAAAATGAGGGTATGAGAACGTGTTCATTTAGCTTTTGCAAGGTTCCTGACAGAGCCTTACTTTCAGTCCCTGTAAGAACGTTAATTTACATGAATATATTGGGAATATTGGTGGAATAATAAGACTATGCTAACCTCTTAGAAAAGAAGAAAAATTGATTCTCCAGAGTTACTTACAAAACCAACTGATTTCATTATATTAGATCTGTATCTTCCTTGAGTGCTTTTGCCTTTTTCTGTAACAGGACTCAGGTTAAAACTGGATGTGTTTTGACTGCACATTTAGGAAACTGAGGATACCATATATTTCCTTAACTTAAAATTTAGTCAGGGTTGGATTTTTGACTTGCTGAATGCTTGGAAGGTACTAGGAACCTCATACTAGTTAAATATGACTGATCAAAGATGCTTGCCTTGCAGAGTTGTCTGAAAAGGGTGGAGAAGGGCATGTATAAGACAGACCTCATGTTTTTGTACAAAATGAGAATGTAAATGAAGTAACAGCTTTGCTCATTCACCATTTGATTGTGGGTTGAGACAATGTCTGAGGCTCCAGTACTCACAGTGGGTGAAAAGCAAAGGGTAGCATTTAGCTGCATTCAGTAGCAGTGTCCTCAGGTGCTGAGTTGTGTAGAAAAGGCTGGTGATGCTTCTGTAAAGATACTGCTTTGGAGTGGTGTGTTCTATGTAACTAGAGCTGATGGTGGAAAAAGGCTGCCTTTGAAAGGGAATCTTAATCCTAAAGATATGGAAGCGATCAAACTTTTTGGGCAAAGACTTTGTGTTGATTTAAAGTAGCAGTTGAAAGCCAAACAGCAGGCATGAAGACAGTTATATGCACCCAACATTGAAATATAGGTGAGATTGACTGGAAGTGATAATGCAAAAAAACCCCAATGCTGGCAAATATCTGGAGAGTTCTTAATGAGTTTTTTCTAAAGGACAAAATTCAAGGGCATCACAAAGATCTATAATTTCATACAGCACTGTAATTGTTTTGCCACTGCAGCTGGTCTGTGTGTTCTTAGATTAATTTTTATTGAAAAAGGATACTTTAAGTAATTGCAATAGATTTTCACTGAAACAAATATTTATTTGACAAAAATCAATGCATTTTAATTTGTGCTGCTACATTGTGCTCACATGTCTGTATGCAGACGTGTGCTTTGGGCTGGTATGGAGGAATATGAAGAAACAAAACATTTTTTGTTGGAGCATCCTTTCTGTTTCATCACTCTTTAATGCCTCTACCTCAGTTGTTCCCTCTTTTCAGGCCAGTTGCTTTTTGCTTCCAATAGGACTTCTCAAACCCTTTTCTGAAGTTCTTTGTAGCTGTTCTCTGGCTTCATTTCACATCTTAAACATCTTTAAAGTATAAGTAGAAAATTCCTCATACTTTTGCTTAGTGTGCCAGTTCAGAGCACTTTTCAGTGCAGTCCTACTTAGCACAGTGGTTAGACTGAATTGTTTGCTTGAACTGTTGTAAGTAAAGACTGAGCCTGCGACTGCTACAGTATTTTGTGCTGATACTGTTGGTCTGTCCTAACAACGTTGTCTATTCATGTTGTTTTAGTCCTAATCTCCGCCTTGGCTCAAGTACCAAAGCTTGACCAGCTGTCACAGTGCTAACTGGTTAGGATTACTTCAAAGCTAAGTGAAAATAGAGATTTATTTCCTTGAGTGTCTGCAGCAGTGCTAGTTACAGCTATGGCTCAAGTGCATTTTTGGGAAATGGGATTGTTAATGTCCTGTGGCCCCCTGAAGTGTTGAGCACTGGGTAGGACTCTGATGCCCAACTGCCTGGAAAGCTCCAGAATAGTGTATGCAATGAGCTGTATCTCCTGAAGCAGTAAAGCAGGATGGTAATGCTGTATCATCATTGTTCTGATGTATAAAAGACAAACTTTGAAAAAAGCATTTATATTATGGTCCCTCACTTTCAAGTATTACAATAATACATAGTGGTAACTGAATTGATGGTATTTATGTGCAGTGAGAATGCTTCCCTGGGTTTTAAGCAAGATTAAGCTGCAGATGCTGAAAACAACTAATTAAGGATAAATCACAGCATCACTTAATAGAAATCTACTCTTCCCTGATAGAACAACTTCTCGTTATCTGCCTTAAACACTTGTGTTTTACTGAGAAGGCAGGTAGCAAATTTATCCCTGAAATAGATGTTCCTATTATATGTTCCCTTATGTTTCAAATTGAGTAACAGTCTTTTCCTTTCATCCTGCAGAAGGGAAGCACTGTGTGTTGGTTAAGGCAAGAGAATGTGAGACGAGATCCATGTTCTTTGGGTTTTGAGGGAACTGTCCATCTGTCTATGGAGGTAGTCACTTTGTTCAATTCTGTGGGCTCAGCAGTGGTTTTTGTCTGAAAGGAAAGGATGATTCAACTGGTACGTTGCTGGAGGAAATATCAGAAAACGTTTGTGGCTCAGTAACGCAATTCATGTCTAGGTTTGTCTTTGGATGCACAAAGAAGTACTGCTCAGGAGGTTGTTTTCTGTCCTCTGTCCTAAGCTGAAGCTGGGTCTGTATCTGCACCGTGGCATTACAACAGTAGCCGGCAAGTTGGAAGAGGAGAGAAGACCCTAGATTTTTTTTTTTTTTTTTATCTCCATGCCTTCTGAGAAGCAAAATGTGACAATGTCTGGGAGGTTTCTCTGAATATTGGAATCCATTAGGAAGTATCTTAGTCTTATGGGAGTGGGAAGGCCTTTCTAGCACCAACTGTACAAAGTAATGGGTTCCAGTCAAAGCTATTGCTGGGCGTCTCTAATCAAGAACAGTATATACCTGGTGCACTTTGTGTTCAGTGTTAAACATCATTGTTGTGAAGTTTCTCCTGAACTTGAAAACTTGTCCTCTGCAAGTGACTGGTCTATAGAAATGCAGAGTTTAAGGTTTTAGGAGCAGAGGGGGAAAAACAGTTACTTCAGGTATCTTGAAGGATCTTGTCACCTGCAGACAACTGTCTTAATCTGTAGACTGGTGACTTTCTTCATAGAAAGCTCTTTGGATCCAATATTAAGTTTCTATTTCTATATTCCTGCCCCCTTTCTCTAAAGCACTGTTTTCGTCTACTTCCAAAAGTATTCTGTAGGCAGTTCTCTATGTTGTCTTCATCCTTCAATGTGCCAAACCCCAGGGAAGAACAGACTGGCTTAGTATTAGTTGCTACTGCATTTGCTAGTACTTCACTGTGGACAGTTGGTGTGAAAGAACCAGGTTATGGGGAAGTCTTGCGTTTTAGATTACATAGTTTATGCTGTCAGTATGTATTTGGTGTTTTGCAGTAATTGGTAGAAGTAGGCAAACAAAAGTGAGTGAATTCTTCCATAAACCATGGGAATATACCTTAATCACTTTATTTTTAGTACTTTGTAGATTAAATGCAAAGGAAACATAGCATTTATGGAAGAGGAGTGGTGACTAGTTTGGTTTTGTTTAGTACTTTATACTAGAAAACATGAGACAACATGCTACACTAAATGTCATGGATTACAGTAAATCAATTTAATTTCTATATGAATCTCAGACTTCTGATGCAGATGTTTAATGAAGTGAGCTGGTTCCCCACTGACTTTGCATTACCATTTTGAGTAATTTTCCTAACTTGCAGTGTTTTTTATGATCTCAACAGAGTAAAAGTAACAGCTGTCTTGTCTTGAGTTTTTCCCATGTAGTATTCTGAGGAAATAATAATTTGAGTTCATACAAAGCATTTGACACTGTCCCATACAACATCCTTGTCTCTAAATTGGAGAGACATGGATTTCATGGATGGACCACTTGGTAGATTAAGGAATTGGCTGGACGGTCACACTCAGAGTTGCAGTCAACGGCTCGATGTCCAAATGGAGATCAGTGACGAGTGGCGTTCCTCAGGGGTTGGTATTGGGACTGGGACTGTTTCACATCTTTGTTGGTGACGTGGACAGTGGGATTGAGTGCACCCTCAGCAAGTTTGCCAATGACACCAAGCTGTGTGGTGCAGTCGACACGCTGGAGGGAAGGGGTGCCATCCAGAGGGACCTTGCCAGGCTAGAGAGGTGGGCCTGTGCAAACCTCCTGAAGTTCAACAAGGCTGAGTGCAAGGTCCTGCACATGGGTCGGGGCAATCCCAAGCACAACTACAGGCTGGGTGGAGAATGGATTGAGAGCAGCCTTGAGGAGAAGGTCTTGGGGGTGTTGGGTGATGAGAAGCTCAACATGACCTGGCAATGTGCTTTTGCAGCCCAGAAAGCCAACCGTATCCTGGGCTGCATCAAAAGAAGCGTGACCAGCAGGTTGAGGGAGGTGATTCTGCCCCTCTGCTCTTGTGAGATGCCACCTGGAGTGCTGTGTTCAGCTCTGGGGATCCCAACATAAGAAGGACATGGACCTGCTGGAGCGAGTCCAGAGGAGGACCACAAAGATGATCAGAGGGCTGAAGCACTTCTCCTATGAGGACAGGGTTGAGAGAGTTGGGCTTGTTCAGCCTGGAGAAGAGAAGGCTCCAGGGAGACCTTATAGCAGCCTTCCAGTACCTGAAGGGGACCTACAAGAAAGCTGGAGAGGGACTTTTTACAAGGGCATGTAGTGCTAGGACAAGAGGTAATGGCATTAAACTGAAAGAGGGCAGATTTAGATTAGATATAAGGAAAAAATTCTTCACTATGAGGGTGGTGAGGCACGGGAACATGTTCCCCAGAGAAGCTGTGGATGCTCCATCCCTGGAAGTGTTCAAGGCCAGGTGAATGGGGTTTTGAGCAACCTGGTCTAGTGGAAGGTGTCCTTGCCCATGGCAGGGGGGTTGGAACTAGGTGATCTTTAAGGTCCCTTCCAACCCAAACCATTTTATGATTCTATGATATAAACAAGTTGATAATAGTGTGGTGGGGCAGAAATCTGAAAACCAACATTAGGGCTATTAATGATGTGAAAACATACTGCTTGAAAATTTTCAGTATTTTGGGGGGAAAAAAAAGCCAAATGTATTGATAAACTACAGTTGAATTTTTGTGGGGTAATAATCCCTTTCTACAGAAGATTTTCATGGACTGGTTTTACTTTATATGTTGTAACTCTCAAGATATCACATTTAGGAGCAGAAGTAAATTTTAGAATTTTCTAATTCAAAGTATTTAAGTAGTTATTAATGTAACTAACCACTGTTAATATTTTGTAATACTGTTCGTAATATAATAATACATAAAGCATTTGTGGAGTTGATGCTAAGAGGGGAAAATAGTAATTCCAATGAAACGGGAATGAAGGGACAGAAAGACCTTCTGTAAGACCAAATAAAACCAGGAGTACTTATAGTAGGAGTACTTATACATACTTGGTTGGGTGGACTATGGGCAGAATTTATGGGATGGGACTGTGCAGGCAGTCAGAGCTATTGCTGCATGTGTAGGTGCAGAGAGAGTGGCAGGAGATGAGCTTCCCTTATGGATGTGACCCATCAGCATCTGGAGATGCTGCCTGTGGGGGTGGTTGCTGTTGCTTGGCACGTATGGTGGATGGACCACCATGAATAAAATGATACTCTGGTTTTGCTATTAGTAGTTTTATTAATTCAAAGGATCGAGAGCTATGCTATAAAAAAGACACTGCTGAAGATTGAAACTTAAACTTAGGGCTTTTCTGGTACTTTATAAATATTTTCTCTAAAGCTTTTTTTCTACTGCTAAAAATAGCTTCCACTGTGTAAATACTTTATTATTATTTATTGCTTATGTAATGGTTTTATGTTAAGCATTTGCTGCAGTTTTCCTGTTAGCCCTGTTTCAGGTAAAAGTATAGTCAATAAAACAAAAGCAGCAGCAAAATGTTCATCTTGCCACTCACAGCTGTATTCATCCAGCTCATGGCCTTGCTTCTAGAAAATGTACCACTCTCTGTGACTTACACTATGCTACTTTTTTATTAAAGCTATTTCTTGCATATTGGATAAACTCCTTCATCCTTTTTAGCTTCAGTGAGTGGGAGAGAGTGCAAGCAGCATTGACCACAGTGTTAAAGATGCTTTTAGAAGATAAAAAAATATCTGAGATAAAGTATGAAAGGCTGAAAATAGGAAAATAAAGTACTGGAATGAATAACATACATTAAGAAAACAGTGGCTCTCATATATATTCGAGAGAGGTTGGTGGAATTCCCATCCTCTGGAAGATTCTCTCTGTTGCATATCTCAGTGCTTGTTCTTCCACAGCTGTGTGGTCTGTTTGTATTTTGTAAGGTTTTTGTGGCTGGTAGATATTACATATTTAGATCTTTCAAAAAAAAAATGGTGGTCTGTATATATATATATTTTTTTTTTTACCCGATGCTTATGTCAGTCCTTCATTCTCTGCATACCCTGACTTGCACTTGATAAAATTGCTAAAGTTTGCACAGGGTGGAATTTGCTTCTTACCACTTGAACTGTTGCAAGAAAATGGTATGATGATGTGCTACAATCCTTTTAGTCCCGGCTCCTGATTTTTCATTTCACTCGCATATTAAAAACTATTGATTCAATCTTATTTTATTAAAATTAAGCTGGAATCTGATATTCAGCCTTGGCCAAAATAAACTACTACAGAAGATGGCCAAACCATCTTTTCCTAAAATCGCAGAGCTAAGTTTCTCAGTTGATGTGTTCCTTTATTCTTTTGGCAAAACCCGCACCCTCTGAGACAGTGCTTATTTACCCAGCAAGGAAACATTGGGCAAACTTGCTGCCATCATAAGCATGTTTTCTAGGTGGTATTTTCCTGTAAGTCAGAAGAACCAGGAAATTTGGCTTTGCAAGCTGGCATTCTCTTCCCTGGAAAGATACAAAACAAATCTTCTAGGACTAAAAGTATATTCTAAAATATTTTTTCAACCAGGTTCTTGGCTTGGAGGTCCCTTGGATATAACCGGAGGTGTGGTTGCTGATGAGCAGCTGTACACAGTCTGTTTTGTTTTGTTTTTCTCTGACTACTTTGTGCAGAATCAGAGATAACGGAGCAAAATTGAGGTGTCCCAGTTTGCATGTAAGGCTACCAATTAATGAAATTGGCTTTCTTAGTTGAAGTTGTATAACTAAAAAATGAGAGAACTTTCAATGGTATAATTGTCTTCTATATGGGAAAGTTAAAGCTCATGTAATCTGTATAGCAATAGTGCTATATTGTTACCTGCAGGCAAAACCCCACGAATCTGTTGTCTTCTGGGGAAACAACTGTTGAAATGAGTTCAGCCAGGAGAAACCAACGATTCTTGGTGAAATATTTCCTGCAAAGCAATTGAACAAATCCAGAAACTACTTTTGATAAAATCCAAAATATTTTTGGCTGAAAAATACAGTCTTCATAGGCAGAAGCATATAAAAATTTACTTAATTATATTTCAAGGGCTTTGTAAGAGACCTTAGTATCCTTCAAGGAGAATGAAGCTTTAGCAGGATGTGATCAGCTAAAACTCAGCTTCTTGGAGCTCCAGGACTGGCAAGCCATCATCTGCAATCCTTTTTTCCCCTATGAAATCGGATGTGGTCTGATGTTAAGATGGGTACTTCTGCTTCTCTAAGGAAAATACAGTAATATCTTTAGGTTGAAGTCTAAACCCTAATAAATCTGCAAAAGCATTCCTTGCTCTTATCTGCTGCTACCTCAAATGTAAGATGATCTCAGACTTCTCTAAACAATATCAGTTCACTATAGGCATATGTAAACACAATAGCATATTATAATCTGTGTTTCCACAGTGTACCTTTCATCCTGTGACCATTCCCCTTACCCACCTCTTCTGTTTGGAGTTCATTTAATAGTATGTTAAAGTGAAATTGTTTTGGAAGTCACCCTTTCACTCCGTTCATCTATTTGTTTGCTTGTTCTTCCATCTTATTTTCCAGTAACAAAATAACTGTTTGTCCACCATATTGAAATAAAAACCTGCCTCCAATTCATTTATGTTCCTTGCAGCTCATTGTCTTGAAATTAAGGAGTTCAAGGGCCAAAAGAAAAATTAAATGCTAGGCTGAAGTCTTGTGAAGATAGCCATGTGCTGCTTCTAGCAGCAAACTGGTGCTTTTCGAAGTAAATCCAAGTAACTAGGTAGTTCATTAAGGTGCTCAAGTCATCTTATCTTAAAATATTTGATCTCCAAAATGAAATAACACTTCTTGTAATTTCACTGTCACTGCAGATATTTGCTCATAATGCTTGGAAGTGTGTGATTTCAAAGTAGACATGCCTACCCTCAGTTATTCGCCCTCTGAACTGCCTTGCTGTTCACTCTTACTAGTTCAGATTAAGTTATTTTTATGTGTGTTCATTGGTGTTTGTTTAAATGCAGCTTTATTGTAGAGCTCTGAACATATTTCTAGTAGTCAGTGTCTAGGAATAATCTTAAATATGCTATTTAATTATTTTTGGTGTAACATTGAAAAAACAGAGAAGGACATGAACATAAATTTCAGTGGTTTAGTTCTAATTTTGCTCAACAAAAATAAACAGCTCATTTTGAAATCGGTGACTTTGCTGTGATGTTGCAGGCACGAAGATATTTTCTTATTTAACGTAATCCTCATTGGAAAATACAGGCTCTGAGAGAGACATGGGGAGATGAGGATCAGACATGACACCAGATGCTGTTGCTGTCCCCAGCCATTTTCTCCATCGCTTTGATGGATGTTTCTGTCCCCATGGCAGGGATGTCTGCTCAACTCATGAATCAGGTCCTGAAGAGCAGCAGTTTTCAGTCTGGCATAGTATGGTAACTAACTTCTGCTTCAGTTTGTCTTACTACAGAGGGCTAAAGGCATAATAAGAAGTGATGCGAGAGCAGATTTTCAAGCAGATCAGATGTAGTGTCTCCAGGTCAGCAACATCTGGCACAGAGATGGGCCATGCAGGGAGGCAGCCGCAATCTTAGCGGTCCAGTTCTAGGCTGTTGCTGCAAATTTCTCAGAGTATATAAATGATTGTAAAGCAACTGATGAGGTTAAAGTTAACTACATCAGAGGTAAAAACAACTGGTATAACTATTTCTGTGTGATTTATGAAGAAAGGAAGAACAGGAGAGCCTTTGTCTGCAACAGTAATAAACTTACTCTTTCCTTCTATTGGAAGACAGACCAGCACCTGGAACTTGTGCAACCCACAAGATTTTAAGCTTTCTTAACAGAAATCCACAAGTTCTTTACAGCTATAACTGTTGATAACAAAATACATTATGAATTGGCATGTATTAAATGTCTCCTTGTAATCCTACAAATTAACCTGGTTAACTACCTGAACTTTCCAAAATTGACTTGAAATTGAAGAAACACTTTTGTGAAACACTCTTTATATATACCTTTTAATCTCCATATACAAAAATATGTAAATGTAGTATGTAATTACAAGATCGTGCATATCTGTAAAGGAGGATTAAGTGGAGCATGAGGATACACCTCAAATAAGACATCTTCTGAAACTTATTGGAAAGACCCTGAACATGCCCAGAACCTTTTTCAGTGTTTTACTTGGTGTCAGGGAGTAGAACTGCAATGCAGGAGAAAAGGGGACTGGCAGCTGCTGATGGTCTTACCCTCTTAGGCTTTCTCAAGGTTTAGAAGGTATCCCACTGGAAGAAGCACAAGAAGGTGCAGTGGTCTGATGTCCTGTACCATGGAGTGGGACATGGTCAGAATAGCGATAAACATGTGCTGAACTTCTGCCCCAAATACAGTTGAAACTAGTCATGTGCTCTCCTGACTTCTTTTGCCCCTAGACCTGAAGCTGATTTTAAAAAATACTATGAATTACATGGTTTATAACACATGTAATGTCTTCCAAGTAGGATTTATCACACTTTCATATTGATTACCTCTTCAAGTAAAGCTTAGCCTTTCCCTTCTTAGTTGTATGCTCTTTTTTTAACTAGATAGCATTTAAATAATCTTAAAGGCTTTTAATAGTTTTCTTGGGTCTTTAAGACTCCATGGGAAATAATAGTTAAGGTAAAAGCAGAGTATGAATTTATTTAGGTATTTTTCTTGTCTGGGAATGACTGATTAATTAGTTGGAGATAATTTCATTCACATTTGCTGCATTTCCTTCTTTGTGATTTTTCTCATTAGCTTTTGTCAAAAGCATGAGTAATTGTGCAAAATACATTTAGAATACAAATCAGACCTATCAGAATAGTCACATTCCTAATTGGTGAAGATGATTTAATGAATACTTACACACTATTTTCTTGCTTTTATGTAAGCAAACCCATATTACACTTCTAGCATTCTATGAAGTTTTAAAATTCTGAACATTTTTATTTCACTTCACACACACACAGAAGTAACTTAACACTGTTTTTGCATGGAAATGAGACCTATGATTTATTTTGAGATACTCTTATTGCTATTCACTGGAATGCTTTTAGGTGATTCGGTGAACTCTGGAGGCCATGGTGGAGACTGAATTCATTTTAGCCCTACCTGCTGCTAATAACCTTTCTATCCGCCATTAAACATAATTGTTCTATAGGTTTAGTACAGACCCAGCGGGCTCTTCTGCTGGTGTTAAAGAGCACCTCCCGTCTTCAGCCAGCCCCCACTTAGGAGGAATGTTCTTTTTCACGCTTCAGCAGCCATCTGCTATGGATGGCTTGCAGGTCCATTATATCCCGAAACTGATGGAACGATGCTGCCGCTGTGTCATACCGTGTGAGACGTCTTTAGAGCTGTCCCCTGCGGGTATCTGCGATAATGAATACTGTGAGCGATTGACAAATTGCGGCAGCAGGGTCAGGAGGGGTATCCCCATGTGAAAGCCTGAAGCTGCCATGTAACTGAAGCAGTGCAGGGTTTAATTCTTTCAGCAGGCGAATCTTCTAAATGATGAGATTTAAGTATGGCCTAGATATCATTAGGGCACTTCAGCTATCAGAGTTGGGGGGCGGGGGGGAAGTGGAAAGCATTGCAGCCTTGTGTTTTTGAGAACAGATCTGAGAGCTCCTTGTTTCTTCTGCAAACTTTAACAAGTTATGTGGCCTCTGTGTGTATAAGGCACACAAAATAAACATTGGATCACTGAAAGACAAGTGCTGTATGAGTTCAGTTTTCTTCATTAGGTTAAATTTTGAGTCGCACTTGCTCAGGCTTCAGTTTCCCAGGCTGACCTGGAGGGGCCAGATCTCCACAGGCAGAAAATGTTCCCAACGAAGGAAGTCTAATGTGGAGGTCTGCTGCAAAACTGGAGCAGCATGTGTGTAAGATACTCCAGTGCAGTATCTTGCTCTGTGACAAAGGAAAATAAGATGTGAAGAACACTTAAGTAAACGTTGCTGCCTTTTTCAGCTGGTGCAATATAGCACATCTGAAGATTAAACAAAGTTATGCTACCTTTTAATGTCCTCAAATTCAAAAGATGCTACATCATAGCCAAAATATTGCACGGTGCCTGAATATGTTCTACGTAGTAGTGTAATGGACTATAATATAAGGTTGTCTATGAAATTTAGTACTGGGCTAAAAATGGCAATATGGACAGTATCGGAGCATGTAACTTCCAGGTTGGTGTGTGGGTGTGAATTAGAGATGTTTAATTAACCTTTTTGATGTTCAGACTGTGCTGCATTATAAACTGCACCTTAAAGGATTCAGTTGGGAAGCTAAATTATGTCAATTCAGACTTGCTTGGTTCTCACTGAGGTCAGAGTTCAACAGAGCACTGCAGTACTGGGGCAAATAGAGTTTTACTGACCTCTAAAATCGTTTCTGGAACCAAAAGCAGGAGGAAGATAAGAAAATGTAGGAAAGCCTGGATAGAAATAACAAAATAAAAAACAAAACAAACTTATGAAAGGATAGAAATAACAAAATAAAAACCAAAACAAACTTAATGAAAGGATGAGATTTACCTAGGTCTACTTGTATCTCTGGATTGCATTTGGTATGCAGGAAAGGAGCATGTAGTATTTCGTCACTTGAAAATTTGGCAGATACGTTACCACTGTCTTTTTTCCATTGAATGAAGCTTCAATTTTCTTAACTACACCACCAGTCTTTATCAACTCTGTTTCAATTCTGTTATATTTACTCCTGTGTCATACTGGTTCTTATGTTTAAAGCAAAAGTTTTGCTTTTGTTACTGAATGTGCTTTTTTACAAACTGTTTGTGAAGGTGCAGAAGCTTCCTCTCTATAGAGCTACCTTTTTTGACTCATTTATCTATAGTTATCTATAGGAAAGGTGCCTCATCTGAATTGCATGGCTTAAATATGTATAGTACATTAGAATATAGATGCATTACATGAAGTGTGGAGGTCTGTGTCCTAGTGCTGGAAGTCACCTAAGCATCACTGATAAATGAGACACTGAACAGCCGCGAGGCTTATGTGCAGTCGAGTGTGTTGCTGTTTGCTCTCTTCTTGTTGTTCAGATACTAAAAACTCTACTAGTAAAATGTAATATACTCATCTCACTGAACGCATAATAATGCTTCCTTATAAAGAGCTTTTCTCACAATGGATAAATTTTGACTTTAAGTGCTGGTCAAACTCGCAGTGAAACAAAGGAAGCTTTGTGGACAAAATTAAACTGAAACATGGCACTCATAATTTTGATTTGAAAAATCACAGCAGAGTTTTCTTGTGTTTAGGTAAAATCTTCTGTTTACTGTTTTGTTTTTTGTTGTACACTAAATGACAGCTTGGCAATGAGATGCTTCTTTAATTAAATGCGAGCACAAGAATTATGCTCTATGCTGTTTGACTCCATCAATACTGTTGGTGGTGTGGAAAGCTGCTCTGCAGTTTCGTGCATCCTATGTTCATGTTGTGTGAAATGACTCGAAGGCATTGGCCTTGGAAAGCCATGCCATGAGTCGCTGCCAGCCCTTCTGTCCTCTGTGCTTTCTCCATAGTGGTATAACCTGTGTCATGCAGCTGAGAGGAGGCAATACGAATGGCGCATGTCTGTAGCCCTGTGGTACGGTACCACCACGGCTAATAGCAAACCATCAGTTTTGTACCCAGTTTGGTAGGCCTCATCACTGAGGCCTGTCGGGCTTGCTCAGGCTGGACTCTTCATGACCTGTCCACAGCTTTGTCTCATCTGGTTTTGCTGTAACAGCAACTTTTCTAATTGACTAAGTGCCTGTGGCAAATTTGTTTTACTATTTGTTTATCCTTGTATGATGCCACTACAGTTTCGTGACTCACAAGTGGTGTGATATAGAGAAATCCAGGCCTGGTGTGGTAACAGAGGCCTTGAAGAGCGGAGATGCAGGAGGCACGTGGAGGTGCACAGGCACAAGGTGCTGCTGGGGCTGTAAGCAACTCGTCCGTGGAAATGCAAAGAAATGCAGACCACCTGAGCTGGGCAAAACTGGCTTTAAGAACAAAGTAATAGTGCCCATCGTCCATAAAGGGGATCATGTAGTAAATCTGGATGGAGCGTGGAGCTGCAAACTGATGTCGAAAGATCAAGAGATAAAAATGTTAGCAAACGTATATTTAAATAAAACTGTCCTGAGCTCATCCCAGAGTGAGGAAGAAGAAACCATCAGCATGAACATCTTATTCCTCCTAGCAAAGGACTAGTGATGGTGACAGCTCTCTAACCACACCAACACCGGAATGAAACCCCTGGCTGAAGGACACAGAGGAGTGTGAGCATAACACCAGAAAGGTAAAAATTTCTATATGCACACTTAAATTCTGTCCTCCTTTCTTCTGTGATAGTTAATTTCAACTAATAATGACGAGACTGTTAAAATGTCAGATAGACTGAGAACAAATTCTTGGCATATATGTATTTTATATATAAATGAAAGATGTGCTTTCTATTTGCCCATAAAACAAGGTTTGAACATAATAAGGGTAAGGGCTTCTTTCTCAGGGGAGAAATTCCTCTAGATTTGAAAGCCTATTAAAATCTTTCTGCTTTCATGCTCAGAAGGGATGCCAGGATGTGATCCTTTAATTCCATCTTAAATCAGATGAATAAGCAATCAGCAATCATGAATATTGTGCCAGAACCGCATATCGAGTACAAGAGTAGAGATTGATTACTCAGTGCTTCTGCACAGAGGTATTTTGCAGGAAATCTGCATCACAATGCATTGCTTCCTATTAGATTGGATTTAATAAAACAAACCAGAGGTTCAGCATTTTTTGTAGATTCCACTTTCAGTGATGGCTAGATAGATTTCTCTCTAAAAATAATGTTATTCTGCAGCTGAGGAATAGAGAATGTTCTTCCAGTTACTGCAACATCAGCAGTGCTTTGCCATCTATTTTTCTAGCATGTGTGTTAAAATGATCCCTTTTATGAATCTGGCAATGTGTCAGCAGCATGGCTGAGAATAGCAGGGATGGATGTGAGCCATAAACCAAAAGCTAGACCCTCCTTGATTTAAGAACAGTACTTTATACTTGGCCAGGTCAAGATCTTGGCATCAGGTACTTCTGACTTGGATAGTTTGGCTTCATTTTGAGTAACTAGTTTCCTTTATCATGGTGAGAGAAAATAAATGCCACGAGATAAGTATCGTCACCCCCATATGGGCTGAACAGAGCCTGAAGAAAAGTTGCCATTTAAGTTGTTGGTTGTCAGCTTGGTTTTGTTCAGTACTGGGAATATTTTTGTTACGTAGTAGTATAGCAGCTGTAGATCCGAATCATTTAATGACTAATGCCCAGGGATCAAGAAGAGCAGACATGCACACAGAACCATATCTAGACTTGGGGATGTGTTGGGGTGATTGCTTTATAACTGGACTCTGAACACCCAAAATCTTAAGTCTGTTTTGAATTCTGCAGCTGTGATCCAGTTCTAAGCAAAATGCTATATTACATTGATAATAAAAATTACTTGGACCTCTGTTAACTCATGACTCTGATGTTACACGTAGAGAGAAAAATTAAAAGCACTACCACTATACTCTGATTCAAATCTTTGGGTTTTGCCACATCCCTAGAGAGGGCTATCAAATCTGATCATGAACCAGTTGCTGAATGACTGCATTTTTTTAGCCAGTTTACCTTAATATGCTTGTCTGAAACTATTGTGGTCGTAGAGCTGACTGAGGAGTAGGTCAAGTGTCCCTGCCATTGGGATGGAGTTGCCTGTGGAGGTGAGCAGAAGGCAAGGGGTGGTAAGTCTCTTGCCATGTGTCTGTCAAAGCGCTGAGTCCACTGGAGATTTACAGCATTATATATGAACTGGAAAATAACATTTATTTCTTTCATACTGTAGTGAAACCACTGATTTGATCAAAGTTACTACTGATATGCTCTGGTTATGCCAAATAAGAATCCCCAGCCTAGTCTTTTATTTTTTTCCACTAGGTTTATGATTGTCTTTCAGTACTGTTTTAATAACATGTCAAAAAGGAACCTTCACTTTGTAACCTAGTTTGATGGCCCAGCTATTATTGGTAGATAAGTTTAAGCCTCTTTCCTACTTGACTGCATTTTTATGAAGTCTGAAATGCCAATAAGCATTAAAATAAAAATTTTAACGAAACTTGGCAAAGGAAAACCTGAAAAGGTCTTGAGAAGACCATCTGATTTTTGACAAGTTGAGAGTTTCTTAGGGTGGGAGCTTGTAGCACATCTTTTTTTTAAAAAAAAAAAAAAATCAGTGCCTTTACATTGTATTTTCTAGCAGTTTTTAATCCTGAGACGACATTCTTTGTCAGGGGAATATGTTCACTATATATAGCAATATATCTCACATACAGTTTATTGTATTGATGTGTGTAATGAGCTAGAAACAAAACATACTTTAAAAAGTACATAAAAAGAAACTCATAACATGTTGGATTTAAATCTGCTAATATTTAATCTGCACTTCATCTGACAAGTTGAAGAAAAGGCCCTGATGATATGGAATTGTAAGAAATGAATAGGTTATTCTGGCACATGTATTCATCTTGCTTCTAATCAGTGAAAAAATAACCTGGTCTACAGCTTAGCCTGTCAACAACTTGCATAAAATATTTGTGACTGCCACTTGTAACATCTTAAATATTAATAAATCTATCAGGAATCATATCTGCAAGCAAAAAGGCAGGAAAGGAGTTAGAGAATAGCATGCAGCACGTTTTTAAAACAAAAATAGCATTACTTATGACCTATTAAATATAACCTATTAATATGCATATATCACATATATAGCCTGTGCATGAAAAGTATGGTGGGTTATGTGGTAGTTGAAACGTGTTGCTTTGGATCCACAGCAAATTTCAAAAAGAAAAACAGATTGTTATCATTCAAGAAGAGTATGTGTATTATAGCTTTATAACAAAGCAGTCTGGATTGTATTATTTCTGAATGACATATAGCAGTAGTCTATCCTCTGCTTTTGCAGCTGCTGTATTGAAGAATGAAACTTGGAAAGCTTCATCATGTTTTCTACTTCTTAGGACTCCCCTGAGACTGCTGTGCTTGTACGCCAGTGGCCTCAGTTGCTTTAGGCATCCAGATCAGGAGGAATATAACTTCCCATAATAGAGAGTTTTTGCACAAAAGGGAATAGTTTAAGGGGAGAAATCTGAGTGCCTGTTAACACTGCTTCAGGCAGAGATGATATCAAGATCACACTAATGGTTTTCCTGATCTTGCAGCTCCAGGCCAATGGCCATACTCACCTCCAGGTGAATTGTTCTGTAAGTTGCCGGAATTGACCTTTAAAAAATATAGCTTGCTTATTTGTCCAGGTAAAAAAAAAAACAACAAAACCAAAAAACAACCAAAAAAACCCCCCAAAAAACCCCAACCAAGCAAAAAAACCAAACCACCAACCAAAAAAACACATTTGGTCCTGTCCAAAAAGACTATGCTAGCTGTCAAGTGAGATGGTAGAATCCCGTAGAGTTCTTGTCTCCTCCAGACACCAGCTTTTTGCCGGGTAGAGCTGTGAAGTTTCTTGAAATTAGTGTAGTGTCAAAGTACAAATGTTTAATTGGCTCTATCAAAAGTCAGCCAGGGATATAAATAATGAGTCCCGTCCCACACAGTTCCTCTGTTATATCGCCTGCAAAGCGCTCCGCTTCTGACAGTGGTAGCATTGTACTCCTGTCTCAGCAATGGTACCCGCTCTGGAGACATAGTTGTGTTGCTATATTTCTGCAGGAAGAGCTAGATGGGAAGTCTGTTACCTGAGAAATGCCTGGTTAGTATTGAGCTGTAAGATTTTTCTGCTCTCGCAGTAGTAGAGCACAGACAACATCATTCAGTGCATAGCTTTTTATTTGTGGTTTCTCTTGTCCTCTTTTATTTATCTGCCTGACCAGTGGCCTCTAGAGCTCAACAAGGAGAAGCAGGAAATCTCAGGCACTTGTGTGTTAATGTGATCCCAATAGGAATAAGGGGAGTGAGCTGCAAAAAAGATACTTTTTAAGTTTTCATATTTTTTTTTTTCCAAATGAACCATCTATATTATGCCACAACAGATTGTTAATAGCAGAGTAAATTGTATTATTAGCTTTGCTAGCTTTCTCCTCCTGAAGGCGAGTGTTCAACTTGGTTTTGTCATATCAGACAATTTGCTAATTTTGGTTTGGCTTGCATTGATTTGTTAGAAACTGTACTGCTCCTTTGCCCACAGCAAAATACAAATGAATGCATCTACAGAAATTTCCTGTTGAGGTTTTTCAGGTGTCCTTTAAGACTGTGACCTCAAGGATACATATAACCTTTTGGTGTATCTACTTGCCTGATAACTTAAAATAATGTAAGATAATTATCTCTAAAAATCAATAGGAAAAATTAGGAAAGAGGTGTTTCTATCTACTGGATTTTGAGACGGAAGTATCAAAGCATTTATGTTGCAAACCTGGAATATTTAAGGAATCATATCTTATTCTGTTCTTTCTTATAACTATTTACTATTGAGAAACTTAGTTGTAGTATATTTTTGACACCAAGAAAATCTGGAAAAGAATTGATCCTCTAATGAAAAATGCATTAAAATATATGCCTTAGACCGAGCTCTGGTCTCAGTGTAGAACACTGTCAAATTCACTGGAGTGTTGTGGTATTCACATTGATGGTAGCTTGTAAGGCACAGAACTAGGGGGATATTTTAAAGTGGTGTTTAATGTTGCTTACAGGCTGCTTCATCTGATCATGTAGTTGGTGAATTGACTTAAATGATTCATCTGGAAAAGCAACCAACAAAACAGCTTGATGAAAGAGCAAAAGTAATTAACAATCAGTTAATTTGCTAGACATAAAAAATTCCTTCTAATACTTAGTATGCCATAAAATACTCAAAATATCATTAGGAAAAAGGTATGAATCATGATGGCACTCGGAAAGTACAAGCGCTATTCAAAGTGGATCACACTTCATTTTTGGGTAAATATCATTTAACCATAGAAATAGCTAACCATCAGGCTGTCAATTACTTTCAAATAGCAGAGGCACCAGTGTTCAGATAAGAATGTGCTTTATACAGAAAGCTGTGCTAACAAAAGCAGATGCTTAGGTATAAATCCTGTCTTGTGGGAACTCTGTAGATTAAATTCTTCATCACTGTGGCTGCAGAGTAAGACTCCAAGGCTGCTGTTGAGGCTAAAGGCTGGTTTACTGTGGTGGTTGTGTCTAGTGGCCAATTAAAGTTACGATGTGTAGATGCCAAATGCTATATAAGCTATACGGTATTTTCTTAGAAAGCTTATAATCTAAATAAATGGATTAACAACTGGAGGGGCATGAGGAAAAAGGAGACAGTGTGGATAGATACATCTCTAAATGTGCATTCTTAAACTAAATGTTTAGCACTTTTAAAAATTTTTTTGCACTCTGGTAGTAGACTATCTTGGGAAAGGTCTGCAGGAGGAAGGGCTTGTTCTGGGAGAATTTCATACATAGGACACTGATTTATAGAAAATAAATATAAATATAAATATAAATAAATATAAATATAAACAGTGTAAACTACTACACTATTACACTAATAGTGTAATATAATATAAATAGAAATAGTGTAAACTGAACCCATTTTGGAAGCTTCATAGAAGATTCCTAGTGGGTTTGGCACTTTTCCTAGTTTACCTGGGGCCACAGCCACTGATTCTCTTAGAGATGCTATTCATAGGTTCATACTGGTATGAAGGAAAAAATAGTCATAGAATCATAGAATGCATTGGGATGGAAGGGACCTTTAAAGGTCATCTAGTCCATCCCCCCTGCAGGGACATCTACAACTCGATCAGGTTGCTCAGAGCCCTGTCCAGCCTGTCCTTGAATGTTTCCAAGGATGGAGCATCTACCACCTCTCTGGGCAACCTGTTCTAGTGTTTCACCACCCTCATTGTAAAAAATTTCTTCCTTATATCCAGTCTCAATCTACCGTCTTTTAGTTTAAAACCATTACCCCTTGTCCTGTCGCTACTGGCCCTGCTAAAAAGTCTGTCTCCATCTTTCTTGTAAGCCCCCTTTAAGTACTGAAAGGCTGCAATAAGGTCACGCTGCAGCCTTCTCTTCTCCAGGCTGAAGAGCCCCAGCTCTTTCAGCCTTTCCTCATAAGAGAGGTGTTTAACCCGTCTGATCATTTTTGTGGCCCTCCTCTGGACCCTCTCCAACAGGTCCATGTTCTTCTGGTACTGATGACCCCAGAGCTGGACACAGTACTCCAGGTGGGGTCTCACCAGAGCAGAGTAGAGGGGGAGAATCACCTCCCTCGACCTGCTGGCCATGCTTCTTTTGATGCAGCCCAGGATACAGTTGGCCTTCTGGGCTGTGAGAGCACATTGCTGGCTCAAGTCCAGCTTTTCATCTGTCAGTACCCCCAAGTCCTTCTCGGCAAGGCTGCTTGCAATCCCTTCATCCCCCAGCCTGTATTGATATTGGGGATTACCCTGACCCAAGTGCAGGAGCCTGCACTTGTCCTTGTTGAACCTTATGAGGTTCACACAGGCCTGCCTCTCCAGCCTGTCCAGATCCCTCTGGATGGCATCACGTCCCTCCAGCGTGTCAACTGCACCACTCAGCTTCGTGTCATCTGCAAACTTGCTGAGGGTGCTCTCAATCCCGCTATGTCATTGATGAAGATACTGAGCAGCACTGGTTCCAGAACAAACCCCTGAGGGACACCACTTGTCACTGTTCTCCATCTGGACATTGAGCTGTTGACCACTACTCTCTGGATGCGACCATCCAGCTAATTCCTTATCCACCGAACAGTCCACCCATCAAAGCCATATCCTTCCAATTTAGAGAGGAGGATATTGTGGGGGACTGTGTCAAAGGCCTTACAGAAGTCCAGGTAGATGACATCCGTAGCTCTTCCCTCGTCCACTGATGTAGTTACTCCATCATAGAAGGCCACTAGGTTGGTCAGGCAGGACTTGCCCTTGGTGAAGCCATGCTGGCTGTCTTGAATCACCTCCCTGTCCTCCATGTGCCTTAGCATAGATTCTGGCAGGATCTGTTCCATGATCTTCGCAGGCACAGAGGTGAGGCTGACAGATCGGTAGTTCCCAGGGTCTTCCTTTTTACCCTTTTTAAAAATGGCGGCAATATTTCTCTTTTTCTAGTCCCCAGGGATTTTGCCTGACTGCCATGACTTTTCAAGTATCATGGTGAGTGGCTTGGCAACTACATCAGCCAATTCCCTCGGGACTTGGATGCATCTCATCAGGACCCATAGACTTATATACATTCAGGTTCCTCAGGTGGTCACAAACCTGATCTTCTCTTACAGTGGGAGGACCTCTGTCCTCCCGATCCCCATCAAATGACCCATTGACTCGGGAGGTGTGAGGAGAGAGACTGCCAATGAAGACTGAGGCAAAAAAGTTGTTGAGTACCTCAGCCTTCTCCTTGTCTGTTGTTATCAGCTCGCCACTACTGCTCATCGGGGGGTACGCTTTCCTTAACCTTCCTTTTCTGGTTGACATACTTGTAGAAGCCCTTCTTATTATTCTTCACATCCCTCGCCCGGTTCAGCTCCAGCCGAGCCTTGGCCTTCCTGATCCCATCCTTACACAACCAGGCAGCATCCCTGTACTCTTCCCAAGATACCAGTCCCTTCTTCCACTGCCTGTGCAATCTCTTCTTGGCCTTTAGTTTGACCCCCAGGTCATGGCTCAGCCATGCCGGCCTCTTCCCTTCCTTGCCCAATTTCCTGCACCTGGGGATCAAGAGCTCTTGTGCCCTATGGAAAGCATCCCTGAAGACCTGCCAGCTGTGTTCTACTCCCTTGTCCCTGAGGGCCATTTCCCAGGGAGTCCTGTTGATTAACTCCTTAAAAAGCTGGAATTTTGCTTTCCTAAAATTCAGGGTCCTGACTATACTCTTCAGCCAACCCTTACCTCTCCAGACTGTGAACTCTACCAGTGTGTGATCACTACAGCCGAGGATGCCTCCAATCCTGACATCACCAATGAGCTCGCTTACATTGGTGACTACCAGATCCGGTACTGCGTCCCCTCTAGTCTTGAGAGAAAGCTGTATATCTAGATATCTCTGGCCTGCCTTCAGATGTGAAAAGATCTGGTGATAAAAGTGAAGCATTTCTAGGTAATGTGATCTTTAGGCACTTCTAATTATTATGATGTTAGCAATTACTAGGAGATTGTTTTGTATCTTTATGTCATTATACCATGAACTATATAGACCAGGGATATGGTGATCACTTATAGTTACTGATAAACTACCAGAAATATGTCTTTATCAAGAAGTAATACTGTTCTTTGAAGTAAATGCATAGTGGTCTTACACACAAGAACATATATAAGAATGTTACTTAGGTTGCCGAGTCAAGCATCAAAATTTAGGAAGCTACAAAATCACGATGGCTTAAATGATAGCTGCATCTCTTCTTTTGAATCTAAACCACACTAAATGAGGTGGGAATTCTGTGGAAAAAACCTAATGTGGTTATACAGATAAGGACTGTTTCATAATGCATGTTCATGGGGAGGAAGGAAAAGTATTTTTTTAAAAACAAAACCACTTTGAGAGGAAATTCACAGCATGAAGAAAAGGTGTCCTTTAAGATGATTCAAGGTGAAGTAGCAAAGGGCTGCTCCAAACTGTGGAGGTGTAAAATGGTTATTTCTCAGGAGAATCTATTAAAATGGGAATTGTCACCCTATAATGAAAGGTAAGTGCTGTGATACCTGTAATTATGGTGAAGTGTACCTTTCCACTCTGAAAATCCTCATTTTGGCTGCATTCAGCTCTTTCATATGGTGTTTTCCATTCTGGTCATTACTTCCTGGCATTTTTTTGCACTGAAAGTAGTTCAGCGTTTTTTCTGGGTTATTGTAACATCAAACACATCTGGATTATTGTGGATTAATACAATGGCTTGCAAGAAGCCACTGTATAAGTCTGTTTGGAGTCCAGGCTGTCATTGCCCCAGCCCTGCAAGTCTGTGCGAGTTGCTTCTGCTGCCAAAAGAAACACTACTGTCCCCCATGGTCTCCATCCACTTATTTTTGTCCGGATATCCATTACTCTTTTACCAGCCATGAAAATCTCTGCTCTCTGGCAATGAACAGGATTAGTGTTTCTTTTGTATTAGCTAATTAACTGATGGGATCCCCAGCATAGTTCATCATTTGGCACACATGTGCCAGTGTAATGAAGGAAAGATGGGAAGGGCTTTTTCAATCTTCCACTGAACTGTGGCAAAATTATTTGTCACAGTGGTTTCAACTAATTTTTGCTGTGGGATAGTGAGACTAGGCTTAACCTCATTGAAAGATCATAGCATGTCACCTAAAAGGGCAAACTAAATTTCAATAGATAATGCCTAAAACTTCACAGGAGGTATTACATTGGCTTGGTAGGAGGATTTTGGGGTGATGAGCAGTTTTGCTTGGTGTTTGCCAAGGAGATGCTAAGAGGCAAGTGACCATAGAAGAAACAATAGAGATAAAGAAATATATGGAGACGAAGGTTTGGAGCTGTTCTGTGGCTTTAGCTTGGCTCTGGGACCTGCAAAATCATCAGGCTTCTCTGCGGTTGCTCTTCATCCTGGGGTAGAAAATATCTTGCATCACAAACTTCTAGGATTGGATTACAGGACTACCACCTACCAAAAAAAAAAAACCACCCCAACCAAACCTCACTTTTTAAATTAGTCCTTTTGGGGTTTATCAGTGAATCATATTGAAGCATTGAGCTCTTGTCACTAGTAGCTTTTCAAGAGCCTTCAAAAAAGGAAACAACCTATCTGCTTATTTCTGTTTAATGACTGGTATATGAATCTGATATTGTTAATTTGGCTCCTGCTTTGTGAGTAGTGCTGACTTCCTAAACTGTGTTGCCTTTGTCCCATGCAGCAGGAGAACTTCTAAAACTTTTCAGATTAATAATTAAATTGGGTTTATTATTAACATTGGAATGTTGGGACAAAATTAGAATGACTTTCAAGTAAAACTTGGTCATTAAAACATGCTGTTGAAGAAGGGACTGACCATTTTAAGACATACAGGTGAATCGACAAATATTTTTAGCTTGCTATCAGTTATGAATGTCAAGATTGAAAGTACAGCTACAGTAGCTTATGTTCAATTTTAGAGAAGGAAGACGCTTTTCATGTGCATGCAAGTAAAGGGAATTTCAGTTCCTGGCATCTTAGAATGTTTTAGGCTGTACTGTTCTTGTATGTAATCTTGGTGCAAGTGTTGTGCTTGTTGGCATTTTCTTTCCAAACTGCAGGGTGTCTTCTACTTAGATATTTGCAGTCTTAGCTATATTGCCAGATTTCCTCTGAAACTGCTGGAGGGACAGTACTAGTTGTGAAAAGCCACAGATCATGTTTATCATAGCAATTTCATCTGGCTCAAATAGTTTTGTGATCTACCTTTAGCTGAAAAAAAAAAAAGTAGGAAATTATATAGTACTACTGAAATTTAGTCAAATGCAGTGCCCCAGATCTTAGAAATTACTTCTGGGAATAATTCCAGTTGATAATTACCATTTTAAAATGTCTTTTAAGCCACTCTGCTTAATTACCCATGTAAATATGTATTAGAATTTAAAAGCACTATAGATGCAGTAAAAATGAAATGGGAATGTGTTTGCTTGTAGATACAATAAAAATGATCTTGTTCTCTGATGTGTGCACAGTTCTAAATAGAAATCTAAATAATAGAAACAGCATTCGAATAACACTTTACAATGTTGCTTTTCCCCCTCCTGGTTCTTGTAGGTCCAGTTTCACGATCAGGAGGACATGCTGAAAAGCCCCTTTGCTTTCTGTTTTGTGGGCATGTTTGTTTTGAGGCTGCTGAAAGAAGCAGGCTGAAGTGGTAGATGTATCTAGTGGTATTTCTTTTTCCACTGCAAATGGAGTGGCTTAGGCAGGTGCATTTGAAATGTGTAAGTGCTGGAAACTTGGGAACAAACATTGTTTACTCAGGAAAATAGATTTTTGAATTGGATGTAGTTTGTTGTAGACTGGGTTCATTAACGTGGGGCTGCAGTGAAAGGCAGAAGCCTGCCTTGGTCAGATCTTCAGAGCAGTGAAAGGCAGAGGCCACTTGTGTGGGCATTGTGGTGTTGAGAGAGAAGGAAAAGTGTAAACATGGCTTCTCATCTCAAGTTCTCGACTGATGTCATGAATTCATAATTCATGAATTATCTGGGCTTTCTGATGCAACTTCTGTATTCAATGTGGCTCTCCATGTTGCTTTTTCTATTTTACTGTATCTTTCACCAGTAACTTCAGTGCAATTTCTCCCTTGGTTTCTGAGCATGCCTCATTTGAGTGTATGCTGAGATAAATAAAAAATATTTATTTTTATTTATATTATTTTATATTATTTATATTATTTTATAATATTTATTTTTATTTTATATTCCCCCAATATTTATGGGGACCTGAAGCAGGTTTACCTGGACCTGCAAGCTGCCATACAAGTGTGGGTTTTTTTCTTTTTTCTTTTTTTTTTTCCTGGCAAAAGGTTAAATAGATGGAGGGAAAGAAATAGGCTATTGAACTGGCTGCTCTTAGTTTGAGGCAAGACACCAGGCATAATATGAAAGGATTGCCATGTTAAAAATCAGTTACTTCATAATAATCAAATGTAAGCAGGCTAAACTCTTATTGCACCCTTCCCTTTACTCTGGCGTGTTTCTCTGGTGCTTATTTCCAATAGTTAGCATCTCTCCTGTAGCTTTTACGTGTTGTAGATGGCAGGTCATCCAGGTAAACTAGAACACTGTTGTAAGGGAGCAGTACCGACACTGTACTTAATAAAGGATAAACCTCTGTGGAATAAAGCATTTGGAATATACAGGGGCTTATACTATCCTGATTCAAGCCTAAAGATTGCCCTCCAGTGCCAAGTTAAAGTTGTCCAACTTTGATAGTGTGACACTGCACGTCATCACCACGACTGTCACCTGCCTGAGGCAAGGAGGAATACTGGTCGGGTTTCCGAGAGGATTATCATCATGGGAGGGTGAACCTTAGCATCTCTCAGTTCACATTCATCACTAAAAGGTCAAAAAAAAGTCTTAGTTTGAAACAATTTTTAAAGCATTTTAATAGCTCCACTCCCCTCTGTTACGTAAATCCTTAGCAAAGCAGCTGAGCACAGAGGACTTCTCTGGTGGGAGAGGGGCAGCGGAGCTGCTCCTGCAGCACATCCGCTATGGTGTAGTCTCTGTAGCCTCTCAGCAGCAATGTGAGAGGGGATTTTGGTTAAATTGAAACACTGGGGATTGAGTAACACTTACTCTACTCCGTATCTGATCTGTCCAGTACTGGTTATTCCCTTTGTGGCTTTTATATGTAGGGCTTTTAAGAACTCATTCTGCAGCCCAGGAGAGCTCATGTCCTGTGTGAACCTGTCGCATCTCTCCCTTCTCTTTGAACCGATGCTTGTTAGGCTATAAATATTCATGGAAGAAAGATTAGGGCACAGTTGAATGTTTATGTTTGTATTATAATTAAAGACCAAATTCCCCTTCCCCACATTCTTACTATAAAAAGTTTCAAGATTAGGAGAGTCTGTGTGTTAACATTAAATATGCCAAGGGAGTATTGTCATGGGAGTAGCTTATGACCTGGCTGTGTGGACTTGTGCCTTCAGTTTTATTACTGTATGCTTGCCTGTAATTTAGTCTTTTAATGAAAACCTTAATGAAAATAAATGTTTTTCCCAAGACTATTTTGAAATCCTCAGGGAGAAGGAAAAAAAAACCATGAGAAATGTTTGGCTGAAACTCATAACCAGAGAGGAGAAGGAGGTGATAGTGAGAGGCAGAATATGAGCAAAGTATCCAAAGGTTATTACCTTTCAATCCTTTTGCAAAGTGAAAAAGTAGGTAGCAATAAAGATTTGTAAGTCTGATAAAATACCTCCAGAGGACCTAACTTCTGTGCAGTATTGTGGTTTTACTAAATCAAGGTCAGATGAGAACTAGATTAGCTGCATGATTAATGTGTATATTGGGCCTAACATAGCAAAGTCAGCCAGCAGACTGAGGACACTTTCATTACAAAGATTGTGCAAATAAGCAGGTATGTTTAACCATGCAGTAGATTTGACTGAAACAATGAAGTTATTTCTAAAAAATTTGCTATTCATTCACTTCAACAGAACTTACTTCACAAGAAACAGCCGCTTGAAAGAAACAAAAGGAAAAAAAATCTTAACAGTGCAATGAATGGACTAAAAACCCTTCAGAAAGTGTACATTAGTGAGTTAACATTTGATGCAACAAATGCACTGTTTCCAGTTTTTTCTGCTGTAAAGCTTATAGGAAGGAAATGTAGCAGGCATGGAAAAACACTGGCTATATTTGTGATGCGGTACTATGCTGCACCGTGAGTTCCCTGTCAGATGTGTTAGGTTTGCTGTGCCCACCCAGCAGATCAGTTGCATATGTCCAGTAGGTCTTTGACATCTGGAGCAGTCACATTCTTGCTTTTTGAACTGCAAAGCCTTGTAGATAAAGTAGAATAAATTTTATTTATAAAATGCATCCTAAGAAAAATAACAGTAAGCTGTTCCAAGTTTGCTAAACTTCATTGTGTTTTTTTTTTCCTTTTAGATTAAAATAAAAACCCAAACCAAAAACACAAGTAGTTGAGAAAATGTTTAAAACTAGGCTTGCATTTCTAGATAACAATAACTTGGTGAAAGGGTATTTCTATGGAAGCAAGGAATAAAATCAAACTTGAGGGGAGTTATAATGAAATCTATGAGACAGCAACTCTGCCTGAAAAGGTCTCATAACATAGAGAACTCAAACTCATCGCTGTAGCAGGGCTAGGGCATATCTGAGAAGAAATTGTGATGCCAGCTTTCTTTCTGAAAGGGAAAGGAGTTCTGTTACTTTTGCATCAACTCTGGTGATGCATAAAAGTGTGAACTGTCACTAAGATCTGTTCTGTTGCTAGTGATGTCATTATCTACAAGCCAGATACCCATTTTGCTGGGTACTGTACAAACAATCCCTGGAACAGCTATTTAAGTAGATCACAATTAATAACAAAGAGCTGAGTTGTGGGAGTATCTTGAACACATAGTTTGTATTTTATGGTGTAAAACCACCAAAATAATCCTTTTAAAACAATAAAAAGTAATAATTTAGTCATCTACTGACACCCCAACAGCACCCTGAACTTGCCAACTCAGGCCCTCTGCATTATTTTCTTTTTAAATAGTTTCTAAGAGGAAAATTACAGGAGGTGACAGAGCTACTATTAGCTAGTAGCACTTGGAAAAAAACCTGCATTTTTAATGATCTTTGCAGTTGATCAGTCTGTGTGTAACACAATACAGGGCATAATTATTTGTATGTAGTGTGGACTTAACTGTTTAGAAAGTCAAGGTAAATCTTACTGTCATGTACTTTTAAGTCGACTTGTATAACTTCAGTGGCAATATTTACATTTGGAATAATTGGCACAATTTTCACTTCTCAAATACATTTAAAAGTGAATGTGTTTGCAGTTGTAACCACCTCCCCCTTGTCTATGTACTTTTCAAATTGGGGAAGAGAAATACTAATTGGGAACAGAGAAATGGAGAGAAAATGGGCAATTTTTCCTCCAATGAGGACAAGAAATAAAAATTGAGTAGCGTAGGGGAGGAGTGCTTTGAGGTAGAAGGCTGACAGTCTGATGTTTGGTTAGGGAAGAAATCCAGGTGTTTAAGAAACTGTTGAGGTACTCATATTTTCTCATTACTCATCCTAACCAGATTTTGAAAGATAAATGACTCATCTGCAGAATGCATTGTATTTTTTTTTTATTTAAGAGAAAGTCCTTAGAGAATACTTTAGCATATTTTTTTCCACTGGAACAAATGAGCAGCTTGCCCAGATGAGATCTTTGTCCATCCAGCCTTGTATCTTAAATGGCTACTAGATGATACTAGATTAACTAGGCAAGCTTTTAGTAAGATTTCCTCAGAGGGGTCTGCCAGCCATTACCAATTTGCAATTCACGGATTGTTTGACCTAAATGTATTTTGGTTTTGTATTTAATAGTCTATTTTCCAGTCACTTTCAAATCAGGTAAACTGGTAGGAACTATAATATCCTGTGCTGAGAGGCCCACAGGTTACTTAGAGGACTGGTGCAAACAAAGTAAAAATGAGATGTCTACACACTACATATTTCAGCTGCTTTGTAAGAAGAAGTGAACAAGTATATAAACAAAGTCCATCATCCCAAGGATATGTTCTTCTCTCGCTTCCTTACTGCCTCCCGTATGGGACAAGGCCCCACTTACTTCAGGACTGAGTTTTTCAATGAACTTAATTCAAGTGGCATGTTTAGACTGTGACTTGAAAACAGCATTAAACAGGATTTGGAAATTATTGGGATGGTATTAATATAACAAAGCAGATCCAGTTAGTGGACAAGCTTATGAAGAAATAGGATGTTCTGTTGCTCTTTTGAGAAAAGATGTTTAGGGATTGAAATATTGATATAACTTGTTTTATTAGTCCATTAAACAGCTTCCTAGAAGTCACTCTGCCACATCCTCCTATTTCTGAAAGATATTATGACTTACTGACAAAGCCAGGTAGAAAGAGGGAGCTTACCAGGAGAAGAATTAGATGGCAACACTATCTATATTGAGTTGAAAAAATCAAGACAAGTACCTGAAAAACTAAATTTGCAATTCAGTTGTTCACTTTTCTGTTCCTTCCAACACTGCTGAGAAACTTTCACCACTGAAAAGGTGGAAAGAAATAAAAACAGCCCAGAAGTGGCTGATCAGAACATCTATTCTCTTTCTGCTTCTTCAGAAGTGAAGCTGCATCTTTTGTTGTGCTATTTTTGTGATATCTTTGTGTAGTTTTTCCAGAATGGGATTAAATTTTTAACAATGACAAGAGCTTCAAACTTGTTCCACTAATTTCTTTTCTTTTTCAGCAAAGTAGTGGTTAATACCATCTTTAATACCTAGAAGCCTGTCAAGCAAGATGTTTTTCATTATAAATTTTGGGGTGAAAGGAGAAAATGAATATGATTTAAGTGAAGCTTCTGACATATTTTAAATATTCATCTGTTTCTACCTTTTCTGTATATCTTTAGGAAATTTTGCATATTTGTTTTAAGGAAGTGCTTGCCATAGCATTAAACAGGCTTTGTATCTCAAATGCTAGGCCATTTTTCATTGCTTAAAACATGGGGTATCTGTGTAAACACCATTGACTTATGAGCTAAATCTATCGAAATTGAGATTGCTCTGCATGCAGGCACTTGGATGTTCACTTCTGGAGGTACCTTGTGAAGAAGAATTGACCCCAGTGCCCTTTCCCCATGTTTTTAAATATGAAAAAAATATCAAAAGTACTCCAGACATTAAAACTGCTGCACAACAAAGCTACAAATGTAGGTTACTTATTACTAAATTTTAAATAGAAGTTATAGTTATTTTAGGTATATTTGGATCAATCTAGGCCTGTGATGTGTGAAACTTATGTTGATCACCCATTTGAATCCCAGAAAGAACATTTCTAAAATGACAGCATATATTGTTTCCCCTGATTTTCTTCAGACCTTCTGACCTATTGATGTACATCACTAATCAAAATGTGTTACTTGTGGATCCTTAATTGAATTTGGATTGTAGTTCATTGTCTTTATCCTATGATGTCCATTGGTCAAGTCTTGGTCATTGGAAAAGCTGTTTTTTTTCCTATGGCTTTTATGATCCTTGCTGGTAGCTACAGCTGGTGACACCAGTGGTGTTGACCACACCAGGGGAGCTCTCAAGAGGACATGGAGCTCTCACTAGTGGTTGAAGTGAGGATCTAGATGAAATTAGATGAAACCTAGAATAGAAAATGGATCTATTACTCGCAGAATTGAGAAGATCACAGGCTACCTTTGTTTTCAGAACCAGATATCCTCAATATATTCATATTATATCCTCATATATCCTCAATATATTTGGAACAGGCTGCCCAGGGAAGTGGTTGAGTCCCCATCCCTGGAGGTATTTAAAAGATGGATAGATGCGGTGCTTAGAGACATGGTTTAGTGGTGGACTTGGCAGTGCTAGGTTAAGGGTTGGACTTGATGATCTTAAAGGTCTTTTCCAACCAAAATGATTCTATGATTCTATTCTACACACAATGCATCCACTCACACAAGCATTCATTCTAAGTAAGCAAGCAAGCAAGCTAAAAAAATCTATAAACTATTATAGATAGGCATTTCTGGTGCTTTTTGAATAAGATGGAAGTTTGTATATTTTAAAATTTGCTAGAAACGCAATATTTAAGATCTCTGTGGAAGGAGAGAGAATTTGTTTCAAAGATTGACCATGAGCAGGAGGAATGTCTTTATATTTTAACATTCTGAGAATATGAAAATTGCATTTTTATTGGTGTTTGGACTGTCAATACCAACTCAAAACCTATGATAACAACAGGCTATGCAAAACGTTGTACTGCTGTTGTGAGATAATGCTAGCACAATAATTAACTCATCAATCAAACTTGGAGCAGATACTCCAGAAACAGGGAGGTGAGTCTGCAAAGATTGATAAATATTACTCAGCAGAAATTCTCAAACACCCTGCTAGAAGGGGTTTCTAAGAAAGTAGTCTTGTTAAAACCCATCTGTCTGGAGACAGTTTTCCCGTGAAGCGCAAGTGCAGTACAGCTCTGCTGTAGTAGGATGGACGCATAAAAGTTAACTTTTTGTTAGTAAATTATAGCAATACGTACATAAATTCTCGTAAATGTCATGTTAATATAGTGACATTAATTAATTACATATCTAAATATCATACAAATTCTCATAAATATCATACATAAGTATCTGTATATAGGCATATGTGCCCACACACTTCCAAAGTGTTAGTGTGTCCAGTATACAGGTGTAAGCAATAATATGGCAGCAATAATGGAAGTCAAGTTTTGCTTTAAAAGTTTTCTTTCCTACTATGCTCTTTCTGTTTTTCCTCCAGGGTTTATGTATAAGTTTTCAATGAAGAACATAACTGTGTTGTTATGAAGGCTTTCTTTTAATAGTAGGATAATAAAAGTTATTGCATTTCTGAACAGTGCCTCAGGCATTTATTTAAATTAAATTAATGCTTGAAAAAGGCTGCACTCAAGCACTTTCCTAATTGCTACCTCAAAATAGAGTTTATGCCCAGAATTACAGGGATCTGAACAAGGGCTCGATTCACCGTAGTGGAAAACATTTGGCAGTCAAAACCTGTCTATGCCTGTGCAAGCTGTCCCCTAACTTTGGCATCCAAAGGTTGTTCTTCTGGTGGAGCAAAACTATCTCAGCTTCAAAAGGATGGAGGAACTTGGCTGCTGTCTCTTGTCAGCACTGGGGTGGTCCTTCTGCCAGCACGTCTACATCTCCTGCAGGCTCAGCATCCTACGTGGCATTCCAGCAAGATGCAACCTCTCATGAAACACAGATTTGTCTCCCTCTTTTTTTGTGTGTGCATGTGGTCAGAGAAATGTCTGACACTTTGTACGTAACGGCCTATAGATCGCAGCAATTATCCATGCAGGGAGAAAGAAAACTGATTTAAATGCTTCTTTTTGGAAGAACTGAAGGCAATATTTCTTACAAGGGTAGAAGGTGCTGACTTCAAAACACCACCCCTCTGAGTCACTGTTGGTTTTGAATTTTCTTTTGACATGTTTAATGCTCTTTAGGCACAGTATAGGAATTTATGGCTTCAGGGATTCCTGTTGTAGACTGAACACCTAGAACTTGGCATGGCAGACCATAAATACTGGTCTGGATAAAGCCCTGAGCAACTTCCTTGAGACCCTTTGAGTAGCAGGTTATATGCTCCCCTAAGGTCCCTTCTAACCTAAACAAATTTATGACATAAGAAAAAATGCACACACTTTATCTCAAATAGAAACAGGATTGTAATTTAATATCTATCTGTTTGTTACCTCTGCATGTAGATTAGATCACCTGTTCAGCATCTGATACAGGCTGACTAAAGATTTGCGTTGGTAAATTGTACTAGTCAGAACTAGAAACATCAACGCTTTCTCCTGTCTGTATTTTCTGCACTTTAGGGATGAGGTGATAGAGAACAAAGTTGCGCTTATCTAAAAAGAAGTTGATCCTGTGTGAGATCCTGTATGAGTAATGCTCTGAATACCCCAAGAATCTCCCAAGACCGATGGTATTTGTCTGCCCCTGGACCCCTGTGTTTCCCAGCTTGGTCAGCTCCCTATCTGGAAATCCCTATTGCCAAAAGGGTTTTTTTTGTTTGTTTTTTTAGGGGGTACCTGAAGCAATTTAAGCTTGGGCATCTTTATAATAAACTGTAGTTTAGATGTATTCTGACCTATAACTTCTCCTTCCTATGGTTTGAAAACAGATGAGGAAGAAACTCTGAAGATTTTTTTTTTTTATTATTATTAATTTTCAGCAGAGTTTTCCCTTCCCATGGGTTTCCATTAGAAGTGGATTACATTGTGCCCCTGGTAATCATTGAATAAATATGTTAAAAAGTGCTCGATCATTTTAGCAAGTACCCCCGTGTGGCTTCTGCAGTGCCTTGTTTGAATTTTACAAGATGTTCAACATTTTCTATGCCTTATTGGTTTGACCTTTAAATATTATTTAAAAAGTGGATGTGATATCATCTGCAACTAGCAGATAAAGGCTTACGAGTAAAAGGACAATATTTTGTTGGAGGATTGCTATATTTAAGAATAGCGTGGCCTTTGAAGGTCTTGTGAAATAGCAATAAAATTAGTGTATTTTCTAATAGAAAAAAGTCAAAGGCTATAGTTTATAACCTGAACTTGGAAGTTTTTCCACCTGATCTGATTTTTTTGTTATTTTCTATATCATTAGTTACATGCTGGGCAGTATAAAGGTACGTTTATAGCAAGATAGCTTAGATAGAAGAATATAAAGAAAAATGTCTTGTTCCACCTTTAATGTAAACTCACATAGTATATAACTATACAGTTGTAGGTTGCATGTGAAGCATTTGCAGTTTTTTAAAGGAGTCTGAATAAGGAAGACCATGAAGTAAAAGTGAAAGGTTTCATTAACTAAAAAAAAAAATAAAAAAAAATCTATGTAACAGAATTATAATTATATACACATATAATTTTTGTCATTTCATAATTATTTGGGGGTTTAGTGCATTTTTCAGATTGTTTAACATAATGACTGTAGAACAGCAGTTTGCAGGCTGTGAACACTCTTAGGCATTGCTGTCCTCTGAGAGGATGTCAGGAGTGTAGCTGTTGTGCATGTTCTAGGACTGGATGGCATCTCAGTTTTGTGTTTTGTTTTGCCCATGAAAGGCTTATACTTTTGTTGCTGAAGCACGCACCTTCACTGAGAAGTTGCATTTTTTTATATTGAGGGGTTCAGAAAGCGTTTTTTGGTATTATCTGATGTGTCTCTCCCTCTGAGCAGACTTAAAATAATAAAGATGCAGTGTTGAGGCTGAATACAAAATATTGTATGAGTTTGTAATAGTATTAACTAAGCTATGTGCATTCTACAGAAAGTGTTACCTTTAGGTTATTTTCCACAGGACCTTTTTAAGTGACTTGAGGAAAGCATTTGATGTAACATTGGCCAGTTCTGCTATATGTGTATTTTTCATGGATGTGTTTGGTTTGGTTTTTTTTGTTTCCCCTGCCCCGAGCTAGCTTTTCTGTCTGTAAGCCTTTAGCTGTGTTTGGCAAAGGAAGGATTTAAAAAGCTTTTTCCAGCAAAAGTGGACCAGAATGAGCCCTTTCTGCCAGCTGGGAGTACAAATGCATCTACTCGGTGTGGTGTTGCAGTCAGGCACGACTGACTCTAATTACTCCATTAGGGAGACCACTGAGACTATAAAGAGAGCCTGTGAACAGTATTTCCCTTTCTGACCTTGACCTAGGAGCAGAATGACAAAAATAATATTGTATGAAATGTAGACTCTCTTAAACCTGATTGTTTCATTATCTTCCATCAGCCTCCAGTATTTAAAAGGAAAAGTGTAAGCAATAATAGAGAACAATAAAAAGGATACCATTAATAATTACCATATTACAAAAAATTGGTTACTACTTTGCTTCTTAAACTACATGAAGAATAACAAAGATTAGTTTAAAACACAAAATATTTAAAACCAAAGATTTTTATATGTACTGTGGTCAGTTTTCTATTTTTCAATCCATTTTGTTCAGTTTGCTTAAAGGACAGCTGGTAGGAATTCACTTTGTATTAACCCTAGGCTTAATCTCTTCCTCTCAGGTGGGAATTGAAACCCTTTTGTGCTGAATTCAGTAAATGCTTGCCAGGCACTAAATGTAATAAAATTCATTTCTGATTGTATGAACATTTTAATTTGAAGAAAAAAAATGTGGTAATGAATGACATGAAGAACAATGGTTGAAAATGTTACAGTTAAGTCTCAGTTTCAGTAATAAAATGTAGTTACATTCCCTTACCTCTTTTTTTTTTGGTGTTTTTCCCACCAAAAGTTACCAGTGTGTCTAGGTATTACACAACCCTTTTGTCTGAATATTTTATTATAAAGGACTCTCATTACTTAATTTTGTACCCCTCAAAATTTGAAACGTTTCAGGGATGTTTCATTTTAATCTGAATTTCTATTCTTATCTTTCCCAGAACTGGGACTGCAGAGAACTTTTTCACATTGCTGAAAAAATTACAAGTGAAAACTGAAATAATTCAGGACAGATAACTATTTGATTATCTCAAGTGACAGCTTCAGTAGCTTTTTGCCACTTCGGGCATCCACACACATAGTTATGTGTGTGTGGATGTACAAGGTGGCAAAACAGAGTTATGTGTGTGTTGCTGAAAACAAGACCTGCTATGGCTACACATAAAATGATCTGAAAGGGATTAATGAGGCTTGAAGAGAGTCACAGTGGGACTCAATCCATAAGGGAAGGAGCTCTGCGGATGATGCTCACGATGAGAAAATTTTTCCTCTTGTGTCAGGATTGTGCCTCATCCGTGCTCCTGATTGTGTTTTATAGCTATTTTGGACTTCAGTAAACACTCCCTAATGAGAAATATCATGATGAAAGCTGTACTTCTCTAAATAACAGGTCTGTTTTAGTAGTTCAGCCATTGAAGAGAGATTGCTCAGCATTCCTGGAGCTATTCGTTTTGGTGTTCTACAGAGAAGATGTTTTCTCTGTGAATCAAAGCATTTTGCCATCTCTGGCAACAAAAGACCAAGCGACTTCAAAATTGTTAGAACTTTATCATTTTGCATTTGTTCTTGCCCCAGTGTTTACATGATGCTATGCTGCTCTTAAAAATCAAAATCTCATTAGCATTTAAATGTCTCTGCTTCCTCATAGTTTGAATGGCTTTAGAGCATGCACTCATTACTTGCTTTTGTTTCTAAGAGGGGAACTCAGCTACATTCTCCAAAACACTTTATCAGCAATTTTTCTTGCTCAGAGTGCAACAGGTGGATGTGTTACCTTTACTCTTAACAGGAGCACAATATAATTTATGTAGTCTTAACAGCAAAAACTGTTACCAATGCTAAATGCTTAAAATATGAATACTTTAATTGATTTTCTTCTGGTTTACTTTGCTTTTTTGCTCTTCTAAAGGAATGTGTAAAACTTCACATGGAGGTGCTATCTTTTTGGAGTTGTTTACAGATTTTTTTTAAAAAAAAAGTTTAAATGTTTCTTATTTTCAGCAGTAACTACTAGTTTGTCATTTTATCCAGAGCTGAGAAACGTCATTACAGTGTCTCCTTTTATACTTCTCACTCCTTTCATCAGGATGTCTGTTGTGCTGGCGTGAAGAGGCTTAAATTCCAGCATCTTTAAGATATTTAATTACTTTTTATGCATCATTAAAGATACAGTTTTATATTCTGATTTGGGATTAAACATCCCCTCAGATCATGGTGGGACACATCATCCCTGCAGTTTCATCTTGGACACTTCTGTTGCAATGGAATTAGTACAAACCAGGAATTTAAGCCAATGAAGGGCTACAGGAAAAAGTACATTGTCCTTTTTCGTCTTTATATGTGATTCAAATGGAGATATTCCTTATGAAAACTAATAACTGTCTTATAACCACCAACTACAATGATAGCAAAAAAGTGTGTTTAAGAACAAAACTGACTTGTTATATTCTGGCTCTCTAAAACCTCTTCCTTGAGCACTGAGTGTGTACCATCTCCCTTTGGTTTGCTTTCCAGCTAGAACTTGCTATTTACTCTTTCCTAAATCTTGGCATTAGTAAAAGCTACAAGTTAAACTACTTCTGTATAAAACTTCATACCCTCTGTTTGATTATTATTTCCGAGTGTCATATCTTATGACATCTTGAGAAGTTTATAACAGTTTATTTTTCTGGAGGAGGCTATGGTGATTACTCTGTCTTTATGCTCTTTCACTTATTAAACCTTTCCCCTCTTAATCTACTTAAAGCTAATAGAAAGTAACCTTGAAATTAAACTTTAGACTTGTTTTCCAGGATTTCAGCATCAGAGATGATTTGAAAAATGACCCAAGACTTGCAAGAAATGGCCAAAGCAGGATTAATCCATTACTTAATTACAAAGCCCTTTCACCTCAAAAGGAGGCATTATCATCATTGTTGTCATTCTTGGCCTTGTATGAATTGCTTGGGGGGTACTTATTAAATCTTGTACATGTCAGTGATACCTGTGAATGTGAGATTACCACTGCTTTGTTTAAAGCTGAGGTGGCCAAGAGACCATTTCAGGGTTGTGACTGCTGGCAGGGCTGAAGGTTTAGTTGAAATGTGTGCCTGAACAGCCCACTAGTTCTAGTTCATTGATGCTAGTTGTCATTTAATTATGTTTTTATTTATGAATGGCATAATGGAGACTTCAGTGGGCTTGAGATTCCCCAGAGCATAAATGGGTATTAGTTCCTCTCCCCCTCCGTTAGCTCCATCACATGTTAACATATTTGTGTGCAATTTATGGGTGTCTAATGGAGCATTTGTTTGGGCATGCTGGATGTTTCAGTATTGGGTCTGTCCCTGGAGTACCTTATCTCCAGATAAAGATATGACAGCCATCAGTGAGCTCAGATTGGCCTGTAAAGGTTTTTGAAAAAGGGAATTGGAATTGTGATTATTAATTTATAATTCCCCATTTACCTGACACATCTCTCAAAATTTAAATGAGATTCTAGGAAACACTGATGAGCATTAGGCATAAGCAAATACCCAAAAGTTTTGTCTTCTGAAAAATCACAATGGATTCAATTATAAATAGTTCAGGTGATGTAAATTTCTGACCCAGTTTTGGGCAGAATGTTACATTCAGAGCTTTGCCATCATCTTGGCATCTGAGTTGTACATGACACTTCAGGGTAGCAGAGCCTCGGTTAGCACTCTACACAGGCTGTGGTAGAGATTTTGGACAAACCTTGTATCCTCAGGCTGCTTGGAGTACCTTTAATTTAAAATGTGAATACCTGCTTGGGCATTCAGTAATCGCTTAGGAGAGATTGTCATCTTTCATTACTGCATTAACCTTTAGAACTAACAACAGTGTGCCAGCTCGCAATAATTGAGCTGAGGTCCATGAAAATTAGTTTCTTACTTTGTGATTGCACATATGGTCAGGTCATTCACTCACTGTTATTTTGCCAATGACATTCCTCTCTCACTAAATTTAGCTTCATTTTTTAATTACTAGTTTAGATTGTTATCTCTTTATAATACCTATCCTAGAGCTAGAGGGGGAAGAATGGGAGAAACACCTCTGCATCCTTTGAAACTCATAGCTCACACCTTTTCCAGAACTGCTTTTGTGGAATTTAACAGAGCATGGGTTTGAGGCAATTCCCATTGCTGTGTTTTGAGGGAAGGAACAAGTGTTTGGGACATCATGCATTCTGAAATAGAAACTATAATTTTGTGTTCCACGCAGTCTGTCCCTCCTTGCCTGTGCTCCAACCCAAACCCCCTTCATTTAACAAGCTAGACTTATTTTTTTTTCCCTTTTGTGGTATGATATTCAGAAGTCCTAAATTCTTAGCACTTAATGGAAATTAGGCATGTGCAATTTCCATAATAATGGGGTATTGGTGTTACTTCAATAAACTTGTTTTTAATAAGAAGTAACACTGTATGTCTGATTGGAAAACAGAACTCTTCTAGGGATTGATTCTCAGTTAAATTCAGATGATGTAAACGTAACTGAAAAGTTATGTATTTGTAAGTTGGTGTGAACAACTCGAAGGTCTGTGTGAAAGAAGCCTTAGAGAAGTGATTTTGCATACTGAGCACATTTCTTGTCTGAACCACATGTTATTAGAGGCTGTTTTCAAATTGGATAGAAAGCTTTAGAATTCTGCTCTTGAGGGCTGATCTACCATTTCCAGTTATATAATGTAGCACTTTCTTAATTTCTGATAAAATGTATGCTGGGTAGATTTTTATACTTTAATTTCTATTGCTTTAGAACTTGCTAATAGTAAATCACACCATACTTCTTTGCAAGTGGAGCTATGCAGAGTATTCATACTAGAAGTGCTGAAAATGATGCTGAGAGTATTTTGTTGAAAGGACTAATATCTCTCCCTATCACTTCCAGTCACTTAAACAGCTGAATCAAAACCAAATGTTATTTTCTTCAGCTGTGAATTATTTTCATTGTGCCAGTTACAATTTTCCAATCCCTGAATTCTATGCAATGATTTTTTTAAAAAAACCCCAACCTACTATTTGTTTGTTTATTGTTTATTATGGTGCTGATAGATGTCCAAACCACTTAAGAGATAATCAGGCAATTTCCAAAGTACTTATCAAGTGAATTAGAGACAAGTTGAAGGTGCAGCAGGAAAATTCATTTCTATTAAACTAAATTGTCTTAAATTAATGAGGTAAAGAGAATACAACTTGTGTCCGACCTGTGTCTAAGATTTTTCCCTCATTCAAGTAGAACAATTAGTGATTTGTCTGCATATGCAAACATCCCAAAATAGCTATTTTGGAACAATTTTTCTGAATAATTGCTTTGATATAAATTTCCTGCACAGGCAGTCATACTCCAGAACAAGAATTATGGGATTAGTTTAACTTAATGGAATAATGTGTTGTTATTCTAAGACAAGTGTGACTTCATGGAATTTTATTCCAAAATAATTCTCCATGTTAGTTATCAAGTACTAGCAAGCTCGAGGATTCTAAGCACTCTTATAATTTCTGTAATGGTTTTATGGAATTTGAAGCAGGAAGGATCCACAAAATCACCAAGCCTGATGGAGGATGTATCAAAGTCCCTTAAATGTTGCAGTCTTATCCCTGCAATTTATTGGTCTCATGTATAGCTAATGCTAGTTTGTTTTTAGAGTAAAGATGAATCTTCTACAAAGGTAATCAGCTTTTGTAAATTCAAAATATGGAAAAATTACAATGCAGTTTGTTGAAGAATTTTCACCAGAAAGTGGGTATCTCTAGGTTTGCTTTATTAACAACTCAGAGTTGGGCCACCACCTCAGTGAGTGGCAGCCAAGTTTTGCAGTTGTCACCTTATATATATTCCTATAACAATTACATGGTTATACAATTACACGATTATCAAAGTCCACCTGCATTAACAATTCCTTATTTTTCTGGTCAGTAGACAGTTCTTGATTTCCCATCAGTAAACCGATTCTTTGCGTTCCGTTTCAGTTCCTGTGTATCGGTCACGTAGACCCCTTCAATCACTGGTCCGATGCAAGAGCATAAAAGTCATTTATTTTCCTCCAAGTTTTACAATGATCCATTTAAAACTGTCTTCAAATTCTAAGAATCAGGCCACTTAACTTGTATTATGAATGCTTACCTTACCCCTATTCTCATCTAAGGTCTACATCAATTAAAATGTCATAATCAAATGTTCAATTATTCATCTTTCCTTACTACATCTATCTTTATCTACTGATTAACTTGGCTGGTGATTAATCCAGTCATGGGATAGGACTCCAACCATGGGATAGGACTGTACAGGGACAAAATGAGCAGTGTAGCATGGATGTAGATTAATAGAAAACTCCTGTAGTTATACAATTCATGTAATTTATCTTTTTCTGAATAACTATTCTTAAATACACAATAATGTTCAAAGCCTCGATTAACTATTTCTTAACAAGTTAGAGTTCATTGCTCTAATAGTCTAAAAATGTTTACCCTCATTTCTCCCCAAATCTCCCATAGCTTAATTTTCCTGATGGCGAAGTTGTGATGAAGTAGAGAAACACAACTGCTCACTTGCTACTTTTTTTGATGAGAGGTACTTTATTACAAATTTGCATAACAAGTAATTTAATTTCTCATTGTAATCCCTGAAAGTTTTGATGACCATCTTTGTAAATGTAAAATTGTATTTGCAGTTCCAGTGAAACCAATCTGCGGTGCAATTTTATAAGGGATGGAAATATGTTCTTTGACACAATTCTCTGCAGGGTCACTTAAGATGATGTGATGTTAACCAATTAAAACTTGTCTGGTTGCTTTACAAAGTCTTACCTGGATGCTATCTGGAAAAAGGACTTTGCGGAGAAATTTTGATGCATATACAGCAACTGATTATATTCTCAATTTTTCTGTTGCTAATTCAGCTGCCTTCAGTTATATATATTTCTTTCCTGATTCACTATGCATATCTTTTACGAGCCCTCAATCTCTCATGCTTGTTTCCACAAGATATTTTTGACAGTTGAAAACAGTTTGAGGACCAAATGCAGTTTTCTCAAACTTGTAAGCATGTTTTTCTATCTCCAGCTAGTGCTTCAGTTCTGTCAGTATATATTACAATGCCTATAAATGCAAATGCTATTAATGAAAGTTCAACATCTCCCAGATGCTTATGCTAAAGTAGTCATACTGCTTCTGATTAATCACTTAATTAGATACCCGATGCTTCCAATACTTTTGATGAATATTCTGGTTTTTAGATCAATATTGCACTTTCCAGTTCCTTCTGGGATCTGGACTGCTGCATGTGACAGAGCATGCGTGATAGTGCTGAGGATGTTATTAAACTTTCTTTACAAATTAGCTTGTTTTTCTTTCAGTTATGCTTAGATTTGTAAGGGATCATTGAGTATTTGGTATTGTAAGTATCACTGCAAATCCTCAGTTTTCTTTTATGCTGTAGATTGCAAAAGCAACTCACACTACTGAATTCTTACTGAACTTGAGTCTCCTGTATATCGCTTATGGCTGTATCAAAGTAAGAAATGATTTGGAGAGTAGCCACCTTACCAATAAACTCTTTCCTGTAGAAAATATTTCAAAGCCTTAGAAAGCCAATGGGAGCCAAAGATTGCACGTTAATGTCATCTAATACTCTAATGCTAAACTGTGCTGAACTGCTTAGTATTCACAAACGTCTTGATGTGTGCCATTGATCTGGAAAGTGGTTCTCGGATCAGGTGTTTGACATGCAGTGTCCGTATCACGCTTGTATTCACTGATGGACTGGCCATGTGAAAGATGAAATATGTGATCAATTAAAACTGATTATAAAGAGTTCAAAACTCCTTGGTGCGATGATTTTACTGTGGATTATCATCTCTCGTTGATAACAGGCTTATTGGATGAAACCTTTTCTGATAGCATTTGTGGAAACATAACTGAGAGCGATGCCAAAAATGTAAGGGTCTAATGTAGAGCTTGTGAAAGGCTGTGGAAAGGTTCCAGTTTTCACTGGTGTTTAAAGCTTTGGTGTGATTTATATTTAAGGCAGAGAATAAAAAGTATTAAATTCTAATTAAAAATAAATCTTAAAATAGAAGCCCTTATTTTAGTCAGGCATAGTTAGGATTTTGACTATATTTTCCACGTATTTAAACGTGAATTAAATGACTTTTGAATCCTGATGCTAAAGCAAAAGATGCCCCTTTCCTGGCTCTTGTCCTGGCACTAGAGTAGGTAACTTTTTCATGAAAAAAATAAACCAGAAGCTGACCAAGGTCTCTGTTGTTACAGGATCTGGCATGGACATGGAGAGCTCCTTGAGGCAGTGTACTTTAACTATGTTGAGTAGAAATCTGGGCTCTTTTTGAAAAGCACTTTCATACACATAGTGATTCCAGGTGTTGTCAGTTTTTTGTAATTTTACTTTCCTAATCTTTTTGGTGCGACATGGTATGTATATAAAAATATCTGTATTTCTTAAAGTGGTTTTGTGGTTGGTTTTGGAGCCTTCTAATCAGATGCGAGAAGGATGGTGTGATTCTAGTCAGTCTGGTCCCTCTCTAGTAGGATCTCTCAATTTAGGGCACACCTGTTAATTGTATCTCCTAGTTAGAAAAGGAACATAGCTAGAAAAAGTTGCAAATGGGATGATATACGTTTACAAAGAAACTTTCTAATTTGAACATGTTGCTATTTGCACACCAGTTTAGTGGCTCTTAATGAAAATCAGTTAAAATACCAGTACCTATAATTACCAGACCTATGTGTCTTGGCATAAGGTGCTAGATGCAGGCAATACAACTTCTATGTTTTACTCTAATTAGATCTGTTTAAATATAAGAATGACATTTTGCTGTTGAGAGCAGTTACTGAATTTCCACCTTGAATAACCATTGACTAATTGGCAAAGCGGGAATATTTTGAAAGCAGCAATTTCTTCTGCTTTGTGATGGGGTGATGGCATGAGGTTTTCTGTAATTATCATCCTCGACACACTATTCAGATAGAAGTTTGCATCTGGAAATGTCTTTGTGTTGAATTCAGTAACTGTCACAGTTTAATTATTACCAGACACTGGTGCAGTTAATACTTTCTCCTGTGCATGAATGCAACAAATGAATAGGATTTGTTGTGGACAAATAGTTTTAATCTTTTTTTCTGTAGCAGGAAACAAAGTTTATGTCTTGTCTTTTAACCTTATAATAAGACTAACTTTGTTAATAACTAATGACTACATCATGAAACTACTTTTCATATGGCGTTTAGTTATCCAGAAATTGCCCATGGTCTAGGGGCTGTGGAAGCTGTTTTGAATAGTAATGGTGTGTGCTACTCCCTTTTACTTGTCATGGATTTCTGCAGAAAAAGGCACTTGATCATCATTATGAAAATCTATCAATGTTATCATTAATCATAGTGACTTGTGAATTTTAGGAAGAGTGGGGTTACTTACTCTTTAAAAGTGACACTGGTAGGATGGCATTCATCTTAGTTACTTTCAGCTGTCTGAAAGTTGTATCATTAGTTTAAGATAGTTGCCTGGACTCCTTCTGTGTTTAAGGGAGAAAATCAGGCATTTTAAGAGGCAGATTTGGTTTCCCTAATTAATCGATGTGCTGAACAAAATGTCAGCTGGTGTCCGTCAGCCTCCACTGGCTGTAGAGAATGCCTCGGTAATTAGCTTTGACTGTACACCTAACCTGATATGACCAATATTGCTAGATGTATCCTACTTTTCAGAGTCTGAAATCCTCATGTTAATTTTATAATTGTCTACCTTTAGTGACATCATTTCTTTATTCTAGTTTAACTGAAATGATGAAAATAAAATACATTCCTGTAATTTCAAACTGGAATGCCACTTTGCCAATGAACCTCACAAAAATTCTAAGTTGCAATGTATCAAAGCACAGCAATAAAAAGTTACTCAGATGAAAGTAGAACTTTCTGTAAATATTTTCTGCTCAAGAAATTGTTTTCAAGTATTTGCGAAGATTCAGAACTTCCCAGCCAATTGTTAGCTTACTGAATTTGTGTGTGTTTGATCTTTTTAATATGGTTAATACTCACTTTGCTTCAATATGGTGTTACGGGCATGTGCATGCATTATTTATGATAGAAAAATGATCTGGGGGGAATAGGTGGGAGAGCTTAAAAATATAAAGCAACACTGAGAAAAAGAAAAGAAAAACTGAGTGGAAAGCAGTAGGAATGAAATGAAGTAGATTATGTGTGTCAACTTACCTAGGTATCTCAGTGAGACAGGGTTTTAGCCATAATCTAGATAAAGAAACAAAAGTTGTAAGGAATGCTGTAAGTGTGGTTGAGGAGAAAACATAGATTGTGTATGCCTATTTTGACCAAAAAGGAACTCAGTAAGAAAAAATGATAATGTTGAAATACTGGAGAGGAGAGTTGCTTCAGCATCACGTTAAAATGCATGTTCTGAAGTAGGATATCAGAAATATCTACATTTCATTGATAGGTCTGTGTAAAGATGTATGATGTATAAGTTAGTAAATGTTGTTAATGAAATTGGTAACTGAAGGCAGAGGAAAATAAATTTGTGGATGATCTTATACTTTCTGACCTATGACTTTCTGAAAATATTACCTAAACCAGCCATACTTGAGTATCATGTTCCAGAAGCAGCTGTGCCACTCCACGTATGTATTTCTGGGACATTTTGGTATACTGCAACTCCATTGTTGTATTATTGGATGCTTTCACATGCTCTCTTTCCCTTTAAAGACAAACCCATGGATGATCCCAAATTCAAGAAGTTGCTAAACTGCAAGTGCTCCATGTGCTGTAGAATACTGGCTTGATTATGCCTTTGTTTCTATTATGTTTACTTGCTTTGCATTTGTATTTTGTTGTGTGTGCCAGCTAATGGTCTGGTACAGAGCATCAGAAGAAGTCAAAGTCAGTGACTGGACTTCCAGATTGCCCTGGGCATTGGAGGGTGGGGAGGAAGATGGCAATTTTATTCTAATCCTTTGACTTTTTTAAAGTTCATTACAGATTGTGGATAACTAGGTGCAGTCTTTCTGTAACAAACAGCATCACTGAATGCTACTCATCAATAAAATTTTGTAACTAAATTGAAATAGCAATTGAATAATTGAACTTTACCAATTGAACCTGCCCAATTAGTTCCATGTTGGTTTTGTAGAGAAGCCAGAACAAATTACCTAGTCCCCCTCTGTCAATAAAAAAAATTACCTCTCCTTCTTGTTTAACTTTTACCATTCTTCACACATACTCAATTTTATAGCTTCAAAATTATTTAAATACATATGCTACTTTATTTTGTTCATTGGAAGCTTACATTTGCAGCATATTCAGCCATGTATGTCTTGAAGTTTTTATCTTTAAAGATGTTCACAATTTGCAGTTTCATGCAAACATATATTTATATCCTGATTGCATTTGAACTGAAGCAGAAGCCAAGGCGAATATCTTTGTCCACTCATGGTCAGAATAAACAATAATGGTCAACTGCGTCTCAAAGATACTATATAAGCAAAAGCGTTATTTACACAGATAATCAAAACATCCAAAACAAGGTACCCAGCAAAGTATACTAAGAAAGATATTGAGGAGCAGAAAAGTTTTCTTAATTTGGAATACTTAATGTTGATATAATATAATTTTTGTATTATTTTTACTAAAAAGCTACCCATACTGCTGCTTGCATATAGGTATGTAATTATGTGTGAGGATAGGTTTCGGGGAGAGTATAAAGTTTTAGTGGAAGTGCAGGACTTCAAGAGCATTTTAATTAGAAAATGGATGTATAACTGGACCAAAGACCAGCAACCAGAGTGTTGGAAGCTTACCCTCAGATCTGATAAATAATTTTCTGATTCACTTGATAAATTCAGCCAGTTTCTGTGTACCTTATTTGCCTCTGAAAAATGAAAATATATGGTTTAGCTTCCTAATCATCAGACTGAATAATAATAATAATTTTCATTGCTGTTGAATATATTCACAGGAAAGAAAGCCTTATCCACAAAAGACCTACACAATAATAAAAGAAGTCTGGAAAATATAACTTCATCAGGAAGTGAACAACACCTAAATTTAGATTAGTTCGAAATGCCAGTCCTTCTGAAGGCATAACTTGCTGGCCACTATTCAGATATAAGCAAGACATGCTGAAAGGAATTCTGGAGCATATGCAATAGCTATTTTAAATCAATTTTGAGGAAACGGGTATAATTTTGGGGTTTTTTTTTTTACACATATGCTCAAATTTATATGAATCAAATCTGTACAATAACTTCCTTGCTCCCAGCTATTTCTTGTCTATAATCTGTTAAATAAGTGGCCTCCATACTGAGACGTGTTCCAGGTTTTTTGTTTGTTTGTTTTTAAATGGAAATAGTGTGGTGTAGGTCAAAAGACTATTCAGTTAAAATGTAAACCTGTCATAGGCTGTAGTAGTGTGCTATGGAACCATTAGGCAGAATACAGAAACCTCTTATTCGAGTCAATATCTTTTCCAGTCTTTCTTGTAACAATCATTCCCTCCGCAAGTGCGACTTGCGGCAACAAAGGATTTGCCTGCTGTGTGAAACTACGTACATAATCTCTGTAATGCTAAGCATCTCAATCAGAAGGGGAGGTTGTCCTTTAGTAATTTATACAAATGATACACTTTATCATTTGATTACTCTTTTATTTAATATGCTTTTTTGATCTGCCACAGCTGATCAGATATTCACTCTGGTGGTAACAGTCTTTTAATAATGAATTCATTTTCATGTCTGTGAAGCAGTAATCATGGGGACCTGTCTTTTAATAATTGCTAATTAATATAAGTACATATTCAGTCTTTGCTTTCATCATAATCATTGTGTGACACTTGGCATAGAAGAAAATATTGTGTGAAATAAATTGTATTTCTTCAACTTGAAGTGACTCAGGACTAGGAGATGCCCAAGCAGGATGTTGACATAAATGCAAAAAATGTCACTAGTAAATTCTCTATTTAATATTTAGATAGTTGTCCTCTTTTTGTGATTTCTCTACAACTTTATACTTGGGGTATATTTAGCTTTGGAATCTTAGCCATCCAAACAGGTGAGGGAGAGGAGGAGGAAGATGAAAGGGAAGAGTTTGCTCCTTTCTTGGAAAATTTCTGTATTTCTAGGGGATGACCATGAGACCTGACAAGTATGTGTGTGAAAGCTCATTACATAGCAATGAATGGAGTTACTCTGGCCTTGAATTATGAAATAAACATTAGTGCATTTGTTTCCAATAATGTCTATAGTCCAATAGATGTTTTAGAAACATGTAGAAGTCCACTCCATTTCTGATGTATTTGCACAGAAGTGGAGGATTTTTTTTTTGGCCATGTATTGTTCTGTGGACTATTTTCTAATGTGTATCATAGACACATAATGGTAAAAACATTGGTATTGCAAAATGTGGTGCAGATATCAAACTGCTGCAGAGGTGCAAAGATGAGCAGAAAAAAAGACTCAAGGTCATAAATTAGTATATCTCACATTATTAGATTCTTTTGCTGTCTTTAATCTTGATCTGCAAATGATATCTGACTCTCTTCTCTAGGATAGCTATCTTGGAGTGCTTCTGGTGGCCATGGTTGATGTTCTGATGTCTTTCTACTTGAGTTTATACAAAAAACCTGTGACTCTTACAGAACAACTCCTCAATTCTCTACTGCTCATTGCCAGAAAAAATTCTGGAGGCTCCTTCAGCTCAGTGGGATGGCAATATGACTTCAGGTATTTATTCTTTTAATTAATACCCTTTGATACCAAGTCATCTAGGCTCATAGATGACTCTGCAGCTGATGGCAGTCATTTGCAGGATTATTCATTCTAAAGAAGACATGGTTTAATTAGTAATCAACTGTTAACAGTTGTCATCTCCATTAAGCATTAGCTCTAACTAATGTCTGTCATGTACTAAGGAATTGCTTGGAACCGAGTGGATGGTGGTTTGCAGTACTGGTACACAAGTACTTCAGGGAAGGAGGTGCTTCTGTTTTCTTCCCTTCTTCCTTTCATGGTCAAATAAAGACAGTCTAGCTTCTGGGTTTTCTTCATGAGACAAATCGTCATTGTTTTATAAACCTGGTTCATATCAGGAATATTTATTGTAGATAGATCCCAAAGGAAAATATTCCAGAAGATCTCCAGAGAGCAGCTTCTGTATGAACGACTGATGTGCTATTTAAAAAAATAAAAAATCTTCAGATAACTTATATGGAATTTCCTTGTAGAGGCTTTTCCACAGAGATGCTGCAGATATTACTGATATTTTATAATAATCTATCCTTACGTGACTTGATTATTTTACACTGAACAAATTACAATGTTTTTGTAAGTCCCCTTGGTATACCGTTGTTAAACTCTTGCATTTTTTGTAGCATGCATTATCAGGCATAAACAAACATTACAACAATTTGCCAGACAATCATAAAATGATTCTACACTATGCAATGTTTTAAACTTTGAGAAGCAAATTAATTTGCATATATCCCTGGTGCATTATAAAGGATTAGCTAAAGCTATTTCTGTGTAATGTAATTCTTTTAGCTCATTTTCATTTAGGGGCAAATCCAGGCTAAATATGATGAATAAATTGTTCCCTGCAAATAACTTGCTCGAGTCTAGTTGTGGAGACTATTCTTAAAGAATTTTCAACAGAAAACTCATTTTCTTAAAGCACCCAACATAAAGTGTAAGGATTTCCTCTATTCATTCTGCTCTACGTATTTTTAATCCCTCATAAAGTTTATTTGTGCTTAAACTAGGTTTTCATACTTTGTCTTCTCAGAAATAAACTGGAAAAGAAAGGCTGAGCCAGATACTTAGAGCTGTATAGCTTTTTGTTGTTGTGAGTTAGTTGTGACCATTTGAAGGTTGTGACCATTTGACAGTTGCTTGTCTTAGAAATTTCTCTAATTGACAGGTGTAGGGTTACCGTATTGGACAACAGCTTTTTAAAAAAATCTCAAATTGAGAAGAATGTTTATTACAAATACTGTATATTTTGGGAGCTAAGTATTCTTTCCCCCAGTTCTTCAGCTCTTTCACTTTCTCCCCTGCAATCAAAACTTTGCCTACAGTACCACAGCATATAACAGCTTGGTTAACATTCAACAGGCACCAGTGCATCTTCCTGGTTAAAGTGCAAATTGATTGCAAAAGCTTTATCCACCTTACTCTTTGGTTTGGAGAACTGACACTTAGTGCTTAACTAACTTCTCCAGGCTTCATTCAGTTGATTAAGCATGGGAGGAAATTCTGATACATTTATGTTCCTGTCTACTCCCAGATCTGCTGTGTCTATCTGTACTATTTAAGTACTGGTGAGCTCTGGGAAGATGTCCTCCTCAAATTGCCTGGGTAGAAAAACCTAGTGCAGCACACCAGAGTATTGGGATAGATTTGCTTTTGGAAATGTTGTGCAGGAGGGTGGCAGTGCATCATGGTTTGGAGTACAGCTAGGTATTTCACAGCTAGAGTTGCAGAGAGTGGGATGGAGTATAGGCAGCCTGTAGTACCACGTGCACTGGGGAAAAGAGTGGTCAGGCTGCTTTTCAGTATATTCAGATAAGTCTAACATCTGATCCAATCATCCTCAAGAAAAGCTAGTTGCACTGCTTACAGGACAGTATTACTTTTTGAGAAGTCATCTGCTTTTACTCAATAAAATGGCAAGTGGTAGATCAGTAATATTTATGGTTTTCTCGCACTTTATGAAGTATTGCATACAGAAAGGCTCATATTTTTGCCATTCATGTACTAATTAATAATTGGAGTATAATTTTAATGTATTTTTTACCTTTGAATGCACAGAGTGTATGGTTTGAGGAAAATTATAGGACGAAGCATATTTATCTTATGACCTGATTGACAAATACCTATGCATAAATAAATGCTATGAAAATGTTCATGTGTAATTGAAAAGATGAATTGCCAATAAAGCAAGGCAAAACAGCATCTCCCAAACTTTTTGTAGCCAGCATCTTATGGTCGTCTTTTCCTTTCCCTTGAATCTCTTCTGCTGAGCTCTCCTGTATCTGTGACGCGTACCTTGCCAGCTGGTAACTGCTGGGAATGAAGCTGTGCTGGGAACAGGCTGTGGTGCCCTACCTCAAAATAACACCAGGACTTACTACATCTTGGCATAGATGTAGACAGAGAGGTAGCGAGGACGGATGAGAGAATGCATTGTGCCTTCCTGCAGAGATGGGTATCTGTCGGGCTGTGCCTTGTTCCTTGAGGAGCTGTGGAAGTGAGGCAGGTGCTATTAACATCACAGGGAACATAAGGGATGGTTGAGAGTAAAGGGGAAGAGTAGGCAGGAGGCTGGGAACAGAAAATGGATTTGGTTGTGAGAAAGTACTTATTGCATTACAGTTTTTAAAGAGCGTGAGGCAAACTGGAGATGAGAAAGAAAGAGCTAGATGCACATGTTCATGCCTATGTACCTATGCCTCTTGTTAAGCTAAATAGCTAAAACAGTCCTGTAGAAACTAAATCTCCAATATATGACAAATACCTATTTCTGAAATGAAAGCTTGGGAAAAAAAACCACAACAAAATGCCCATGAAAACCCACAACAGACCAGACAAGCAAGGCTATATCCTGTCGTTACAAAGGTTGAAAAAGTGACTAGAAAAAACATTGAGGCTGACAGAGTTTATAGAGGACAGCCAAAAACATCATCAAGCTGTACCCAGGGAATAGTGCTGTTTTAGCAAAAGCTGTCAAGTGAGAAGAAAGCATTTCAGGGGAGTTCAGTTTTCACTGTAGACTAGGGAAATGCCAGTTAATAACTAGTGTAGATCTAGGCTCTGTTTCATAGCTATTTTTTTCAGTAATTTGTTTTCATGATAGTTGTAGTCCCCTAATTCTTAAGCATAAGAAATAGAAGGAAAAATTATTTCTTCCTCACTGCATTCATATATCAAAATTTGTTTTTAATAAAACTAGATGCTTATTATGACAGATAGTGCATGTTAATGGTGGTTGTGTTTATTTCACTTTACAGTGATTGTCTTTTATTTTGGAATTTAACATGTCAGTGTTTTAAAATATTTTAATTTATTTAATATGGAGATAAAAAGTGCCATTTTAGAGCTGGTGGAATTCTCTTTTTTAATTCACATATTTTCCCACTGGAAAATGAAGTTTATCAAACTTTACTTTTCCAAGAAAGATGATGGATTTAATTAAAAGTATCTTTTTGTAACTGCAATGGAATTGTTTTTTTGATTCTTCAATGAAAGCAAAGCCCTTACACTTGAGCTGAGATGAATTTCATTATTTCCATCTCCAGACAGTGATGTGTTGCACCTGTGAAGCCAAATTTCAGAGTACTGTCAGCGTTTCCCAGTAATGCCACTAACTCAGCACTTTGGTCTATATCTTCCATAAGGTGTAATATCTACAACAGAAAATCTCTGCTTGTTGCAGCACTGCTGTGGTGTATCCCGGGGTTCCCAATGACACCGATGCTCTCATTTTATTGGTTCCAGCTTGTTGTATGGCAGTCAATATTGCTGGAAATATATTAGAAATGTCTGAGTGACTATTAGTCAACAGACTAAGAGCTTCAACGGGGGTTGTAGCCTTGGAGCAGTGGTTTTGTCTGACTGGCAGATCTGAAATTGAGCCTTCCCAAAAATGCATTGCCCTGGGAGGAAGGCAAAGGACAGAACAAGACTATGGAGCATCAGAATGTTTGGAGGCAAATAGTTTATTCATATGAATTCTCCTTACCTGGGGCAGCTCTGCTGCTCTCTAGAGAGAATGTTTTCTTACTGCTGGCTGGTATTTTGCTTGAATAAATGGAGAAGCAGACTCCATGAACTTGCACTGTGTACAGCTTGGGAGGCTTCAAACACATTGTAATAGACTGTCTCTCTTGAGAACAAATCCCAGGGAAAAATACTAAGTTCTATAATCTGTTTGCTAAAAATCAGCCATGTGTAGCTTATTCGAGACTGAGTTGCCTCTATTTTTGATTTTGTGCGGGATTTGCTGAGCTCCTAGGTATGCCTCATCAAATTCCCGTGACATTCAAATCACCATCATAATCACCTGCTGCTTTCCCAGTAAGCTGACCAAAATAAATGTCATTTGTTCCACTGTGTGCCTCTACTATGCCTCAAACATAATAGTTCATTTCTTCACCGAACATTTTTTCCTTTATCATTCTTAGGCAGTGATTGATATCATGTGTTCTTTTTAATTTGCCTTTTTAATATTTTGCTTTTTGTCTTTCCTGAAAATATTTTAGCACTTGACTTTCATGAGATGCCTTTAGTTCAGTTTCTGTTTTTATTCTTCATATTCTGCTCTCACCTTCTCCCTGCTTCTCCTTCTGACTAATGTGGAACATTGTTTCTGAGCCAGGTGATAGTCATGTAATGACTCAGTGGTGATAACTCATTTTTCAAGAGTAAGTTTAACTGCTAGCAGCAATGCCTTTCATCTCAGTGCACGAGTTACCATCTATTCTTTTGTAATTCTATCAACTCAGCCTTTAAAAGGTGAGAAGCTGTCCAAAATATGTAATGCATATGTCTGTTCGGCAAGAGGTCTAGTTGCTTCTTTAACTTGCTCTTGCATATACAGCATTTTTTTAACTACTTTTTTTTTTTTTTTACTTCATGTTAAATGCAATACAATTATATTTTTACTTTGTGTTAAATTGTATGATGCCTTTTCAGGAAACGGCACACAGCACAGTCTATGATTCTGAAATGGATGGTCTTTCACCTGATCAAATATGATATAATGAGCCAGGGGCTGATTAAAAGAAATAGATGTAAGAAGTAGTACTTGTCTACGAACCAGGAAAGGAAACCTCTGATGTGCAGTTTAAATATTTATACTTTCTCCTTAAAACCAAACTGAGGGTAATCATTGAGCAAAGTTGATTTTGAGTTTTAGCTATTATGTATTATATATTCAAGGGTATTTTGTACAAAAATAACTGATCTGAAAGTCATATATGGCAAAAAGTTAGGTATCTAAAGTGGAATAACTTCTGATTTCACTTGCTGCTTAAGAAGTTTGTAATAGAAATTTTTCAGTGGTGTATGTTTCTAATCTCCTTACTGTTGCTTTGAAGGGGCATAAGGTGGTTTCTTTTTCTGTTTTTAATGAAATATGCATCCATTTGCCATACATCCTTCAGAACAAGGAAATATAACCTAAACCATAGCTTGATGATGAACTCAAGATTCATTTTTGCATGTTATTTGCAAAGAGAAATGAGGTGCTGTGATGCTTGTATGTGTATGTCCAGACTTGAAGTCACTTGAAATTACAGATGAAATAAGCAAAACAAAATGGACTGCTGGGCTCTGTTTTATGGAGTTAGTGTGGAGCATCTATGAAAATCAGCCATAAAACTGATAGCTCTTTCTTACTCCCACTTTATTGATATTTTTAGTAGTAACTTTGAATTCTTTATTCTCTTTGATTTGACACCATTTTAAGATTACTTAAACATTTTTTGCTTTAACTGTGAAATTCATTATTTTTAGCTACATATTGACATTTTTCATGTTTGGAGAAATGTGTTCCTGAATGGCTGCCAATAAAACTTTCCTCCTAGATGCCATTCTTGTCATCAGTTATTGTTCCCTCATCACCCCAGACAGAAAAATAACTGTAGTTATCCCATCACCATTTGTGTTGGGGTTTTGACCTACTAATAGAATGTATTTCCTTCAAAAATATTGTGGATGTAGCTGATGTATTACTTTCTGGAATTTTACAGGGCATTTTCTCCCTCAGATTCCCCCCCCCCCACCCCCCGCCCAAATAATGTAATTAGTTAGGGAGCTTGTGACATGTCTTACGTTAGGGGAGCTTCTCCCCCCCGCCATTCTATTGCTGTAGTAATTTCAAAAGCTTCTCAACTTTCTGCCTTTTTTTGGAGGGGTGGGGGAAGGGAGAAAAAAAAAATTATTGCATTCAGTGTTCAGACAGTCTGTTCTTTGTTTAACGTTAAAGATGTCTCAGTCTCCCTTATGACTGCTTGCCTACTATGCTCAATTTTGTTTAGATAACTTCTGTTCTGCTTCTGTTGTGCTTCTAGTGTGTGATTTCTGTTTTTCTTAGTTTATTTTTCTTAGTTTATATCATCTACAAGATCAGTTGAAACATGTAATATGTCAGAAACATATGTAATATGTCAGAAAAATGCTGTCAATTGCTGTCTTTCTCCTAACTTTTGATTTTCACCAGTTTCACAAATTACCCTGGACATCAATTAAATTCTCTTTCATGGAAGATATTTAGGTTAATTTAAAGCTGGTGGGTTTTCTTATTCTTCAGTCTTTGCTATGATTCATAGCCTGCCTGTCTTTCATGTTACCATAATTGCATAGCAAGACAATTGGCAGAAGGGCACATAGATATTTCAATTCATTTTGCATGAGACTCTTGCTATCCCTAATAATTTCACTTTTTTTTTTTCCTTTAAGATTCTCTGTTGGTCATCTTGTCTTCTATTAGTAACTTTGAATTATTTTTGATAGAAACAAAAAGAATAAGCAAGATTGGGGAAAAAAATTCAAACCAGTTCTGATTACTGATAAGGGACGAAAGCCAGAAGGTATATCTTTGTGTGCAAAAAATAAAGAACCTGACAGCAATAATTGCAACAGTGAATGAGTAGGAGTGGCATTACAGAAATGTTAAATCAGTAATATCAGAGCAAATGGAAATGTTAAACTTGCGTAAAGAACACTTTTTAAATATCCTTCATACACTTGGATAAAGGGATGGTAAAATTTACATCAAATGCTCATTTCTTTGTGAATGAAACAGCTGGGTAGACCTCCTTTATGCAGGGTACTAAGTGTTACAAGGCCAAATTAAAGATTGTATTTGATAGACTTCAATCTTCAGGTTTGGGCAGGAACTTCTCTCTTTAAAAGCATTGCTGCATTGCTGAAGCTGGCAAGTAGTTATTTACTTAGCTGCTTCTTCCCTCCCCCTCCATTTTACAGTCTTTATTCTTGGTATGGCTTTACACTATAGAAGTGGTATCATGAGCAGTGCAACTGTCATGTCATTACTATTGTATTTCCCTATTAAGGAAAGGAAATTAACTTAGTTCAGTGAACTTAACCTAATGTTTGGTCATGGAAGTGAAACATCGCTAAGAAATACTGTGCTAATGCACAAACAGCAAAGCAATCAAGTTTACGTTGCCCAGAGGGTAGAATCTAAATGAAATGGGTTCTATGTGTTCACAGGATGTTGATTAGATACAAATGCGAGTCAAAGCCCAAGTACAAGAAGGGCGCAAGTCCTGTGCTGTGGTATTTTGTGCCAGCTCTTCATATTTGGTGTAGTTACTGCAGTAGCTGTGAATCACTGAAGCTTAGATGTATTGCACCCAATTCTATTTTTTTCTGTGTGGACTTCTCTTTCATGAAGGATTGGATCCTCTGACCGCCTTGCATCTCAGAAGCAGCTGAAGTAGGGCCCTAGATCTGGCTCAGCATATTAGCAGTGTACAACACGTCTTGATTGGGAAGTTTCTGTTGTACCCAAAACCAAGATATGCAAGGTACCATTTTTGTCAATATGACTGGAATAACGTGTAGATGACCTTGGCTACCAAAAGACATGTAAAACCGCGGGTTAAGAAGGGCAGCCTATTGATTAGTACTGCTAAATTAATTACAAGGCCTAGAGATTCCCTCTGGTCCTCTTCCACTCCCAAAGCCATCAAGCTGTGTTGGTGCTCTGAGGATACCTGACTGTCTATGGAAATACATTTTTCAGTAATGCCATGTGTTCTTGAACTGTGTTGGTATTGCGAGGGAAACCACACTTTGTTGTACCATGTTGTTCAGTTCCTATTACTACATGTATAAGGACATTAGCTTAGCATCGTAAGTTCACAGGAGAACTGAGGGTAGAAGGTATGACAGGAGGTCATCTCAGACACTACTATAGTCAAGCACATTTAGCACCATCTCATATTGTTACTTCTCATCTCTTTTTAGAGTGGAATCTCTGAATTAAAGATTTTTTTTTTTTCCTTTGCTGGAGTTTTCCAAATCTTCTAGGTGTGACTACAATATACATGACAAATAATGATATATTGCATTTCAGTGTATTTCCAGCTATGCTCTTTTCCCCAAGACATTAGAAGAATCGGATCTTAAATTTTCACCTGAATCTCTGATGTTTTAAAGAGTTATCTTTTCTTTAGTGTCTCCCAATGAAATATTCTCTGAAGCATCATATATTTGGGTCAGAAGAAGCCAAAGTCCAAAGCCTTTAAGCTTCTTATATGAAAAGAAGATTCAAAGAAGCAAAAATGATGGAAATAAAGTAAAAGTAATACTGTTGCACATGTGAAAGTGCCAAATTGCCTGGTTCGGTTCTTAAGATAGGGCAATGTAAGTGCCTAACATGTGAATGTACTTCTCTTCTTGCCTGGTCTCCTGATAATACTCATTTTTTACTTAATGTGGATTTTGTGAAAAAATTTTTATCCTTTAAAAAAAAAATATTGCTGCTTATCCAAAAGTTTCAGCTCTGTCACTGTCAATCCTGTCAGCATGTTAGTAAGACTATAGAAATGAGCCCACTGACTCATTACGCATGCCATGCAATACTTCAAAGTGCAATATCTTTAATTTCTTACAACCGCAGCAAGCACACTGGTTTGGAGTCAAACATATGAACCTGATACTCTGGTTGCATATAGTGAAGAGAAGTCTAACTTGTAAGGCTATTTCCACTGTGGATTTACAGTTACATTCTTCTTTACCGGGGAACCTTCCCTGAAATCAGTGTTCAGAGTTGTCCTCATTGATTTTAATGATCTCATGTTGATTGTCATTGATCTTCACGCAACTCTAATAACAAAATGAATTTTTTTTTTTTAACAGGGAAAAGTTATTTGATATCTTGATATCAAGAATCAAAGCAAATTAAGCTTAAGGTTACAGTGCTGCAAGGATCCATGCTGAAGGACTCTGGATTCCTGAGACTTTCTATTTAAATGCTGAAGATCCAGTCTCAAATCAGTGATTAGTTACCAAAGAATTTCTGCTTGAAGTATTTTTGAAAGCATAAGCACTTAATTGTTCCTGAAAATGTAGTCCTTTCAGTCTCTGATTTTGCAGTTAATTTCTTTTCTCATCTCTTTTCTTGTTTTCTGGTAATTTTTTATTATTTTTTTTAAAACTCTGTTTGATCTGTGTTGGGCAGCTTATTTCACTCCTTTGTGTATTTTTAAGAATTTGTTTTATTTTCAGTCCAAGAGGTCTACATAGCCTAGTAACTTCCTGCCCACCCCTCATTTCATTCCTGAAGTGGATTTTTTTTTTCTTTGAAAATCCAAAGTCTTTAAAAAAATATATTAGATGGGCCTGAAGCATACAGTAAAACAGAAAGCAAACTTCTGAAATAAAAACCAAAGACCTAGAGGATCAAAATCAAATGTTATTTCGTCATGAAAGATTGGTTAAGATTTCTGGAGGGCTCTCAATCACACAGCACAATGTACTTGCGTCAGTATATCTGTAATTCTGGACAAGTTATAAACGATGTGTAAATGACCTGAGTTGTCATTAATTTCATCAAGCACCAACACAAGAATTCCTTCTGTTTTCTTAGGCATTTGGGAAACAAACAGCTTTGTCAGCTGAGCTTTTCCTTTCAAATAAAACAGGTACTAATATGAGAGTACTTGAACCTTTTCACTTTCTATTTTGAATTCTGGATTCATGCAGATTGATACCTGTTGTCCTACTAATGTATGGTGGAAGAAGCTTTACAGAAGAACACATGATGTTTCTACTGAGCTTAATAGTGGGCAGAACTGAAATACAGCTGTACCTTGTTCTAAGGTCATGAGAGATGGAGTCAATTACAAATTATTTCAATTTAACGAAAAAAAAAAAGATCCAGGAACTGACCAAGGAAACTGTGATTAAAAAGTCTTTGAGAAGCTTTCTGGCAGTGATTTCCTGTAACTTCAGGTGTTCAAAGAACTGTCCTACTGTTATTCAGCAGTCTTATTCAAATGGAAACCCTTCATACACTTCATCAGTACCTTTCTTGTTCATCAATCACTTGCTGAGCTTCTCACTCCTGGAAGAAAATCTTGGTTTAGTTTACATCCTAGCTCTGTGCGTTCGTCTGTATGTCTGACTTGTAAAGAATCCTGGACTTCTAGTAGTGCAGGAAATAGAGAGATGGAAATAAACACAAATAAAGTGCACTTTAATTGAAGGGTGAAGATATCCTTTTGTAGGCGTGGAGAATGGTGCACATGTAAAAACTTCAGAGAAAACGTCAATGGAAACAGACACGTTGCAAAATGCCACACAGTGTGTTGATACTCAGAGGGAATGGGATTTTCTAGAAGGGCGTGGAGCTTTGTTTTGTGGCTCTCTTCTTGTATACTGAGAGACCTAGCAGGTCCCCGAGTTTTAACTCTTCTGGTACTCTTGAAGTCATACAAAGTTTAAAGACTTCTTGGTCTGGTACTGCCGGACAATGAAGTATTTTGATTATAAACTACAGGAGACCGCTTATAGCACTGAAGTCTCAAAGCTCCTAAGTGGGGAATTGTACATACTCATCCCTTGTATATATGAATATAGATGCATGCATAACTTGCTGATGCAGCAGCCCTAATACCAGTGATAGAGCTATAGTTATTTATGTAGGTATAGTATATAGGTAATATAGTTCTTCTAGTTACTAAATAAGCTTAGAGGGTTACCTATTCTGCTAGTTTTTTCTATTTTTGATACAAATGTCTTCTATACCATAATGTACTCCGTAGTATCTATGCCCTTTTTGCTTCATCCCGTTTTCATTTATACTGTGCAGCATTAGTGTAAGCTGAATGTGGAAATTTCCAGCCTCTGTGGCTGGGTTATCACCTGCCTGAGGATGGTGCTCAGAAGTATACTCTGCTGAAGTCATGACTTTGTTTCTTTTCTTCTAATCATGAAGTTGTTTGTAGTCATTTGCTTATTTTATTGAATTTCAGGCTGTTGTATTATAAGCTATGCCACGTGCAGTTTCCTGCTCATGAGTTTTAATCCATGCTTGTCTGAGAAATTTTAATTGATCTGACATCTAAAATGTAGGAAAACATTACTTTCTCTGTGTAAATTATTTTGAAATAAGATGTGGCTAATTTTGAGGGAGGTTTCCCTTTTTCTTCTGGAACACTTTAAGAAATAAAAACAAATCCAAGAAGCAGCTCAGCTTTCTCTAATAATGCTTGGTGTGCCTTAGTTTCTGTGCTTTGGTTTGAAATTGTGTTGTATTGGTTGCTTATCCAAATGTGGCTTTTAAGTAGCTGTTGTGTCAACAAATAGCACCTCTAGAGACTTGTAACAGACCTTATAAGTAATTACTCTAACACTTTACATTGCCTTCCTTCTCACTCTTACTCACTTGTCTGCCTCTTGCTTACAAACAAAAAGTACACTAGAAACTAGGCTAACAGGTTTTTCATACTGAATATCCAATTGAGTACTGAATTGCTTGTTAAATAATAGGTTTCCCTCTACATTTAGATAAGCAAAAATAACAAAATTATTTGTACTAAAATTGCTGTCTTTTTTTAACGCATCAATACCAGAATTTTCTAGACTTGCCAAAGTTTTCAACCTGGGTCTTTAACTACTAGAAGTTGAAAATGTTCCTCTGACCTTCACAAACCCCACCCGGTTCTTGTGCAGTACTGGCTCTGAGAGGCTGCACTGTGGCTGTTGACCCCAGACTGCATCACGAACAGCAGTGCTTTAAAGTTGCTTGTAATTGGCGGGCATTGCTGCTAAATAAAGAATAGATGTTTACAGGTCTGAAAAATTAACAGAAATCTCCCAACCTGTGGATGCTCTGCTTAGATAGATGCCCAAGAGGAGGAGAGGGAGAGCAGGTGGAGAAGGAGCCTCTTTGACAAAGAGAAAATGTTAATTCATTTTTTTTTCTGCATCATGTCAGCTTTGATTTCTTCTTCATCTTTGTCTACATCCCTAAATTATCTGCCATAATTGTGCAAGTAGCTTGAATGAATGAAGGCTTTGCCTAATTAAATTGTGAAAGACTGAAATGCAGGTATAATCTGATTATCCAAGCAAAATGACAAAATAAAAATAATGTGCAAGTGATTGGTGTGACCTATTGAACCTAAATTTAGCTTATTGTTTGTCTTACTGATACTGCTTTGACTAAAACTGACATCACCTTGCATGTCTGTAAAACAGCACAAATAACTTTATCTTATATATGAAGAAGTAATATTTGTAATGCTCACCTTAATTTTAGTGTCTGATGGTTCAAGGGAAGGTATTTCAACAAAATTGATACAAATGGTGCTTCCTAATTCTTGGTGAGTAATTGACATTTAAATATGCAACTTAAAGTAGTCTTAGGCTGATAGCATTGCACTAGATAAATGTATGAAATCAATATACAAATCATTGATTTTGCTTTCCTTACTTTGAGCTGAATTTAGAGCTGTTGATGCTGTTGATAACAACAGTTGCCCATGATCAGGATTATTTGTCTTTGTATTAAGCTATGGACAAACGTATATACAATAGGAGGCAGATATTAAACTCATCCCTGTCAAAATATACTATTGCGTGTTACAAAATCGTGGGCTCCTGGTGTAGCTACAGTTTTTGTACAAAATGCACATACAAGTATTGCTTTGTCATGCCTCAGTCTCTCTCTGTTTAATGGATGCAAAGTAACTCAGGTTATTTTAAGGGCATTCATGGAGTAAAATTGTTTTCTTCACTGTCCTCTGCATTTTATCGTACAGAGTATCTACCTGGTAGGGGAACCAACAAATCAATTTTCTGGGTGAAGATTTTCAGTGCAATTTTCTCAACATGATCAAAGTAGCTGGTGAGCTTCCCCCTAAAATCTCTGACAGCAGTTTTCATATCTTCCTCTCTTCCCACATACCACCTTGTTTCCATAAACTGCTAGTATTGCCATTTTCTTGTAAATCTGTTTACCATTCCAACTGCTATCTTGACAGCTGTTCTTTTACTTGAAATACACTTTGAATCACATGAACCACATGGTGGTTGTTTGGGTGCTCTTACCTGTGCCGTGATCTCTGTGCTGGGATCCTCCTCTGCTACTAACAAGTGGTATGTAACAGTTTGGGCTGGCTTACTTGATGACTAAGTGTTTCTAATTTAGGAATCTGCCTAAAAGGGGCTGCTTTCGCTAAGGCAACATAATTCACATGGAAAGGTGCTGCAGATCTTTTCCTGATCCAATTCAACCTCCTCTAAACATTTAGCTGCCTTTCTTTAAAGTGTCTCGGCAAGCTTTGACTGTGAGCATATTAAGATGCTGAGGCATGAAGACTCAAGACCCTGCATCTCTCAGCTTCCGATATTGAACTTAAACGTGTAAATCAAACTTCAGCCTCTGTCACATGTATCAGGATATTAGCTGGCTGGGTATTTTGCAGGAGGATTAATTATTCTGACCAGAGACAAACTATGGGGATAAAAGTTTGTTTGATTTAAAGAATTATAAACTTCTGTCTGAAGAGGTTATTTACATTTTATTCACAATTAGATAAGTTTACTTCTGATGACAGAAATGTGTATCTCTAAAATATATGTAGTTGAAAATAATTTAATTAAATTCAAGATTAATTAGAACTATATTGTTGATTTATTTTCAGAAGGCCCATGTACAGTACTAGATATGGCTGCATAAACTGTAGATTTAGATATTTGACTTTGTCATTAGCACAGAAATGAAAATCCTTTTGATATTAAAAAAAAAAAAAAGGGCAAAAAGCACTTCATAACACCATCTGGAGATGCTTTTCATTTCCTCGGCTGAGGAATACAAAGGGAAGCTTTTAAATCCAACTTCAGTAGCACAGAATAACTTCTGTTGAATTCAGTGTGGACACGGAGGTTTGAGCAAAGCGGTCCTGTCCAGTTCAGAGTCCCATTCAGAATATTAAATCCGATATAACTTCAAAGGGATTATAATATTCTACTTCTAGTATAGTCCTGTCTTTTCTTTGACCCACTTTGGAATTCTTTAAAATTTGGCTAAAGAAATCAGATTGACAGCATTGGTCCAGGCACAGGCTTTGTATTCAAGCCAAGTATTATCTTTGTCTATGCCAATGCAATTAGAGTAAATGAAGTACAGTGAAGCTGCGGAGACAGGATCATCAAGAGTAAGTTACTGCAGATCTTTTAACCCGAGAATGTCTGTAAGTCTGAACCAAGACAAGTGAAGCTTTTGGACTCTGATCATTCATTGGTGTTCTCATTTTAATACTTTTTTTTTTAATAATCAATAGCACTTTGACACTAACAATCTCTTACTTCTCCCAATACTTTTTTCCTAATTCAAATCAGAACTAAGATTGCAGTAAAATCTTTTCAAAATTATTCCATTGTAAGTGGTGATAGGTACTTAACATACATACTATTGATTGAATGCATATTTGAATAGCTAATGAAAGAAAAATATTGACTTTTGGTGTTTTTTAACTCTTGCAATTTTTTTTTCCTTTATGTAGCCCTCACTCTTTAAAAGCTTTTGCCACAAATGTGTGGGGAAAGCAAAGGTGTTTATCTTTCTTTCTTGTGTTGAATCATATGGATCCCTGGAGATACATTAAACCTATAAAAATATAAAAGTCTTTTTTTTTCTTTTCCTAAATGGACTATATTGGTTATAAATAAACCTTTTATCCTAAAAGGGAAAGAAAACAATTTAAAGTAGATTTCAGTGTAGCCTTTGTGCTTTTCCTCTAAGCAGTAGTCAGCTCTGATCTAACATTGCGTCAAAATGACATACCTGCTCTGTAGCTGTAAAAGTTGCAAATTCTTAGTGTAATTCAGAGCCACTGAACATACACAAGGTACAATTCAAATGCCAACATGTGTAATGCTTGGGAATGTAGGGATTATCTTTTCCATAATTATTCTTATTTTAAAACAATCATTTAGTCATTTAAGCTGCACTTAATTTTCTCAGCCCTTATTTGCTCATGCACAAAAAGTAGTCCCCATCCTGTTGACCATGTTCAGACCAGAGAGAAAAATTGGTTGATGTAAATAAAGCAGTTTAGAAACTGGGTGTTTTCTGTTTAGGTGTTGAATTAAAAAAAACAACATGCTGACTCAAACTGAAGAAGTGACTGTTTTGTCACTCAGCCTTGAAATGGTTTCCTATGTAACAAACAACTAACAGGAATTTTTGGGTTTATTTTCTTTAATATTTCATGGTGTATATAGTAAAATTTAATCTCAGTGACTCACTTAAAAATATCCAGTTAAAGTGTCTGAGTTTTTCCAGCTTCCTTTCCTGTGATACCCAAACTTCAGTTTGCAGGGAGTAAACTACCGGAAAATGGTTGTGAAACCACGAGCAATGCTTCTTGTGTATGTAGTTAGATGGAGAGACTGGGTGAAACCACATACCCGCTTCTCCCCACAGAGCATACAACACACTTTTCAAAAATGTGCTTGCCTCAGCTGGTAAAAAGGGAGCGCTTGGTAGCTCCTCTTTAGCCAGGAAAAGGGCTGATCATTACTGATCTTTGAAAAAACTTGTAGCTGAGCTCTTCCTTCAGGGGCAAAGGTTCTGTGTCTGGCAATGCTGTTTAACAAATGGCAATATTAACTTACCAAATCAAAATTTAACTCTAGGTTTGGCGGTATATCCATTAGCTGTGTTTACGATAGCAATGCTAAAATCTTGGTTAGATGATACTTATATTCTAGGTAATATATTGCTTAAAATAATGGACAGATATTAAAAGATGACTTAAAAGGAATTCCAGAACTGTGTTTATTTCTAGTGGTCACATTTGGGAGAAGGGTCTGAAAATATTACCTTGTATTATCAAGATGAGAAGTCAGACCTTACACTCTGTCATTCTGCTCTGTACAGGAGGCAGAGGTCAGGTGTAGCTGGGTTTTTTTTTCTCCACTGTCCAATGGACTATAGTTCTACAGGCAACAGCAAATGTACCAATGGTCTAAGAATATTGCTTTAAGCGATCTTCCCTGTGCTCTTCTACCAGCAGTTGTCAGAGACAAACTCTACAAACCTGCCTGGTCTTGTATAACTAGACTGTAATGACTAAAACAGCAAATAAGTGTGCCTGTAGTTAAAGCAAGTTTATTTTCTGTTTTTACCCTTGTCTGCAGACCTAGTAGAGAACTTGATGGCTACACCCAAAAGTTTGATGGCCAGAATGCATTGGAATAAGCAGAAATCCTTCCCAAGCCCCGAGGGTAAGTAAAGTTAAAAAGTGTAAGATTATATTCCACAAGTAAAAGAACCGTGCCCTCCTGCTCCCCCCAAAAAAGCTATCTGTGATGCATGCTTTTTCTAGTAAAAGCCAAGCTTGGCTAAAGTGTTATGGGAAAAGTGTAGGTAACTGTTAGAACTTCAGTTAATATTTTTTTTTTTGTCAGAATTAAGCAAACTGGTTTATAAGAGGCATTATTAAATTGAGTATTATGAAGTAGAACAATGTTTGCCCTCCTAAGTGAAGGACACAATTTTGCTTCTAGTAACTCGCAAGAATTGCATAGTCAATTCTTCTGTAAGATCTTTTAAAATAATTAGTCTAGAACCTTCTGGCCAGTGGTGATTAGTGACCCAAGGATAAAGTTTCCTTCCAATTAATTAGAGATCAGTTAAACACTACTGGAATTCAAAGCTAATTCTTCCATTGCTGACAGGAGCAGTTACATCCCAGAGGTAGTTAATGTCAGCTCTGGGATGTGTCTTCTGTCTGTGATAAATTGTTGGGATCATTGCATGGTTAATAATGTTTGTTTAAGAGTTAACAGTATAAAGTTTGAAAACAAGATGTTAAGTTTCCTCACACTTCAAATGTTTCTTAATGTGAAGCCTGTTCTCAAAACCATAGGATTTGCAGTTTCTTCTCTTGTCTGATTATACCATGAGGTTCTCTTCAAGTAAGATCATTAAACAGTTACTATCTCATAACAAATGGGATTGAATAGAGCAGGGGGTTTCCTGTTTTCTAAAATAGAAACAATTTTTACTCTAAAAATAGGTTAAAATGTAGGAAGAAGTAGAAGGTTTCACATCTAGCTTGAAGTCTCCAATTGCACTAAAAATAACTTTTTAGAAGGGCAAGTAAGAAAATAGTAGTACCATTTTCATGCTCCTACCGTTTTTAGCTAATGGTCTGTATTTAGGAACTTCAGCATTTATGGGACTTACATTGCTCCTAGGTTTTTCTCAGCAATCTGTTCTCCACTGGAATTTTAAAATCTAGGTCCACATACCCATGTTCACTAGCTCATACCAGGTCCATACTGATTTTTCATCATCATGACTTAAGCTATTAGTGTTGCTGTGGTCATTTAAAATCATTACTATTTTTTTCTCTATTTTAGACATACTCTTAGTGATGAAAGTAGTGATGTATGAATAGTTCACTAATAAAAAAAAAATTCACTTAGTGATCCCCCCTCCCCCCCAATTTCGTGAAGACCTTAAGATGTCTTCAGATGTATTTATTATTTGGAATCAAGCGGTGTGAAGCAACCAGTCAGTGTGGAAAATTCTTAGGGTATAAATTGCTTGTGCATAATGAATTCCAAATACTTGCCATTTGAAACTGAAGCTGTTTGATAGGATGCGGGAATCACATGGATTTTTTGTTTCCTGTTCCAATGAATCTTTGTGTTAGAATTGTCAGAATACTTATAGAAAGCAATTCATCTGAAATTTTATATTTGTATAAAGAGTCTGTCATCGAACTTCTTGCTGCAATATTTGCATAAAATAAACACAATAGGTGACTGAACAATTAATGTAAATACATTTAAGGATGCAGACACATATTCATAAACATTTCTTTCAGTATTCATCTAGATGCAATTGTAAAACTGAGCTTTGGATCCTTCCTGGATGTAAGTAAAGCTTCTTTATTTCATCCTTATCCTTTTTAATGAAATAAAAATATGCTGATTTATTAACCTCACTTGAAGCTTTATCACAAACAGCTGGGGATTACTTTAGCTAATATGACATCTGTGCATGGTTATGCATCCCATCATGCTTCCTTGTGCTACTCTACTCTTCCTATATTAAAAGTGTCAGGACAATACTGCAAGCATAATGGTGCTGGTTTTTAATCAGCATAGACACAGTAAACAACTGTTCATTAGCAAATTAGAAGAAAGAGAATGGCTTCAAATCGTAACTTCTAAATAAAAAGCTGATTTTGTGAGTTAAAATATTCTCAACATATTCCTTATTCTAGATGTATTTTCCATCTGTCTCAGTTGATAAGGAACTTTTGGCAGTCTAATGAATTCTTTGATCACTTTGTCACCTCTTTAACTACTAAACCTATTTTACCTATTTGAAATATGTTCATATGCCTAAGAGTTTCTTCAGAACAACATGTTATAGATAAAGATCTCAAATTTTTTTACAGAAATGGATCAAGTCAGAAAAATGTCATATTTGTATTCAAATGGAAAAGAACAATTGAATTTAGAATGTCAGTATTGTATTAATATATACATTGATCATGTTATTTTGGTTTGTTTTAAATTCTGGAAGCTGATCTAAAATTTTGCATACAATTCATCTTATTATATTGTGAAGTGGCAAAGAGGGGAACATAGAGGAATTAAATAAAAATAACGATGATATATTTTGCTGTGTTGAAACTCTTCCCAACAGGTGCTGCTTGTCTTGTTGAAAATCAACAGAAATAATACAAAAGAATGAAATGTTTGTGTAACTTGAGTGATAATCAAAATTGTAAAATACAGCTATGAAAGCTGGCAGACAGGATACAATTTCTAGCATTTATAGACAATGTTTAGTAGTATGGTGTTTTCTTAGGTGGCTATCCTCATATGACAATTTATCATCAACTACTTGCAGCGCAGTGAGAAAAGGTTTGCAGCTTTGTGGTGACACGTCCTTGTTGCACTGAACTTTGAATACTGTAGTCAATATGTAGATGTTTTCTGATTAGGATCAAAACCTCAGAGCTCTGTATACAAGCTCAAGCAGTGATCCATAGTACTAACCATATATTAGTTCACCCACAAAGTAAACACAAGCAAATGTAATGTATGGTACACATAATAAGAACCACTATTTTTGAGAGAACAGTGGTTTATGTTTCTGGGTAGCACATGTGATGAGTTCTTGAAAGCAACATTTCCAGCTGAGATTATAGATTTCCAGCTGCTTTTTGTAGGAGATGGTTTTCACTTGCACCCTGGAATTAGGGCATTCCCCCCCTAGGTGACTCTTATCGTTTTACTCTGCTTGAGGAGTCTACAACACTAATCTGTTCAGAGTGTGCCTGTGCTAGAAGGTAGTCTAGGGTTGAATTGCCTTTCTTTTATTGTGTGCCCAATGTGGTGATTTGTATAAAATACTTAAATATTTTTAATGTCAGAGACAGAAATGGAGTAAGAGAATGAATCTGTAGTATGATAGTTAGTTAATGAGAGATAAGGGCCCATCTTCAAATTAACACTATACTAGTAGTTGGGCTAAACAGGCGTTGGTTGTTTTCACCCTTCAGTCTACATGGTATTCGCTGTCATGTGTATCCACATATTTAATGAGAATCAGAGAGACGGAATAACTCCATAGTCTTGCGTCTGACTCTCATCTGGAAGTAGAATAAATATTTGCAACAGGTATTTTATGATCTTATGCCAAGTAGAAAATCACCAGCAGAATATGTTTAGAGGATCTATTCCTGAGGACATGACGCTGGTTATTCTGGTGTTCTCCTGGGACATGAGTGCTAAGAGTTCAAATCTGTTCACTCAGTTTGTCCTACTGAATTACTAGGTAAAATCATGATGGTAGTTCTTCTCTGAATGAACCCCATACCCTGTTCTCTTTTCTCCCTCCCCAAGTTGAATCAAACCTAATTTGTGATTTTAGCCAAAACTTCCATTTTCAAGATGGCAAAAGCTTTTTTTGGTGAAAAAGTTACTTTGGAAAGAGGAAAAAAAAATAATCCAGGCAAATTTAATGCCAGTTTTCTTTGTTGGGTGAAGCAGTTACAAAAACACGAAATAATTTAAAAATACCTATTCACAGTTACCTGAAATGGGGAAGTGCCCATTAACAACGAAGGAGATGCTCTGGCAAATCTATTCACTGATACTGAATCACTCTGCAAGTTTCTGCATGTATTCCTTTTATACCAAAAATAGTAGAAGAACGTATCAACTAAGTGGTCCTCAGTGGCATTCTTTAGAGAGAGGATATGGCTGAAACATGTCTCTTCACTCTGTTCATGTTCTGCAAGCTACAATTTGGTGTAGTATCTGTTCAGAGGACAAAATAACAATTGAATAAAGTATCAGATTGTTTAAAGCTTTTCAATAGTCACTTAAGATTCAGACAGATTTTTAACAGACATTGAAAGAGAAGATGAAAGCGTCTGGATGAAGATTGACAGACAAAATAAGTATCAAAAGATAATTTCATGTGAGTTGGGAGATTGATTTTTCTTTACATGACTGATGGCTTTCACATACATTAGGCAAGTGTCTGTTTCAGCTTTTGGTTGTAAATTCTGTGCAAGTACTATCCAGTATGTATTTTGAATTTGAGTTACTATTTACCGCATGTGCATATGACATTTGCAGGGTTGGGGGGGGAGATTTTTAAAAAACGATGAAAATTTTAATACCCTCTCTGTAGATAACCAGCCTAAATATGTCATGACTTAAAGGCATAGAAATGTTTTCCCCAATTTTCAGAGAAATCAGGATGATTTGCCTAATTTCTGAAACAAATTATATTAGCAAACCCTTAGCAAAGGGTATTGTACAGATACACCAAGGGAAAAAAATATCTTGTGATACAAAATAGATATTGTGAACTCAGCAATATAAGAGAAGGTATTTTACACTTTGAAGAATGGAGTGTTTTCCTAAGACAGCTCTCACCCACTCAGATATAATGAGTCCTTGAACTGCTTATTCAGATATGTTGTATTTGCATTTTCTGTTTGTTTCCTACCCGATCTAGAAGACTAAATAAAGTAATGGGGTAAACAGAAGGAATGTTTTAAATCTGCGGTGGTAAACCGCCAAGCCAGCATTGGCTAGCAACTTGATTTTCAATCAAATGTCAGAATTGCTTTTTTGTCACTACATTGCTGTGAGTAAACTTTAACTAAATATCCTGTGGGACATATATACTCTCTGCAGTGGTCACTTAAGTGACACTGTCCAGTTAAAACTTTCAAAGGTATGCCTACTTATCTCCTATAAACAATTATCTGCTGTGTCAAGCGATGCATGCTATGATGCTGGAGCTTTGTGGATGTGTAATCAAAGTGTTTCCCTCCCCATGAATCTTGTTTCTAACCCTGAAGACAGGTTATAAATGACTTTCAGAGTGTTTTTTCTTCTGTTAGGTATTTGGTAGCATAGATTTCAAATGCATAAACAATGTTGTATTTCCCGTTTATTTCATTGCCCCAGCCAGGGCAGGTGAATGCATGATGTAGTTGATAGAGGAATAATACAGTTTAAATATTCTGTATTCTGTTGCTCTTCTCCAGTACAAAATCTTAACTAGTAGAATAAACAGTAGAACAGATATTACATGCACTGCTCAGCCTGTTGTTTCTCAACTGAAAAGTAAAATTGGCTAAACTGAACATTTGCAAGCACTCCGATGATAAAATAATAAGCTTTTTAGTCATGAACATATATGCAGTTTACCTAGAAGTGGACTCAAAGTTTAGCATCTGGAAAATTGTTTTTCCTCTTCTCCCTGCCAAGAATTTCCATTTCATAATGTCAAATTAAGATAAGCACATTGCAGCCTGACCATTGAATGCTGTGCTGACATTAAGAAACAGGTTTGGGAATGGATTTGAGAGTTTCTGGAGCAGCAGATTTCAAACAGGGAAGCTGCAAAAGAGGGAAAAGCAGTGTGTTGGAGTGTGTCAAGTTTTGAATTTATAAATGAGAAGCCAGAATGCCATTTATCCTTGATGTAAGTTCATCAAAATAATTTGTATCTTATATTTGTTGTGTAAGAATAAAGAACGGAGTGGTGTTTGGGACAGCTGGTTCTTCAGGTTTGTGACAATTCTAAGAATATATACTTCTGCAGCAACATTTGCTAAATGTATGCACATCATGAATTGTGATTTCAGTGAGCTTTTTTCCAAATAAATGGAAATTTTGGAGAAGGAACACTTTAAAATAGGGATATTTCCTCCTATAAATATATTTAGTCTGGAGAAAAGGAGGCTCGAGGGGAGACCTTATTGCTCTCTGAAAGGAGGTTGTAGCGAGGTGGATGTTGGTCTTTTCCGCCAAGTAACAAAGCAATAGGACAAGAGGAAATGGCCTCAAGTTGCACCCAGGGACGTTTAGATTGGATATTAGGAAAAATTTCTTTACCGAAAGGGTTTTCAAGCATTGGAACAGGCTGCTCAGGGAAGTGGTTGAGCCACCATCCCTGAAGGTATTTAAAAGACATGTAGATGTGATGCTTAGGGACGTGGTTTAGTGGAACTTGGCAGTGTTAGGTTAACAGTTGGACTTGATGATCTTAAAGGTCTTTTCCAACCTAAATGATTCTATGTCCTTCTTTAAAAGTAGCACTGAATTCAATATAGTGGCTTAAATTTGTTTTGCCTCAGCTCAACAGAAAAAATTGGAATAAGTACCTTAGGGGGAATTGACAAAGTAGTAATTTTAAAAATTTCTCATACATTTCTGTGGGACACTCTGTTTATGATCAGACTGAATGATATAGCTCTAGGTAAGGTTTTCCATGTTTTGCCCACTCCCAGCTGCTTATGTTCAGCAAGTGCATTCATTTCAAAATGTAGAATATGATGTATTACGTTGTATGTCCTGTTTACTTCAGTGAAACTTTGGCTTCCAAACAAAAATTTCTGTTTACATCAGAAAAATAGTTGCTAAACTTTCATTGTCTGAAAACATTTATCGACTGTATCAGCCTGCCTTTTTGGCTAGCCAACCCACAGATTCCGTGGTTAACATTGATGCTGTGCAAAGCAGATTTTTGCCCTGTGCAGACTGCCTCATTAATTCTGCTCAGACCGCACCTTCCAAAAATCAGTGCGCTGTTGTTTTCTCATCTCTAACCAAATATTCGTCTTTAATCTGCTTTGGAATACAGCATGGTTTGTGACATGACAGTAATATATCTGACATAATCAATCAGGTGAAACATTATTGTAAGGCAAGCAGGCTAGAGAAACAATTTTAAAAATTGATAAGGGAATAAAATGTGCATTTTATATATTTGTTTTTCTTTAAACAGTTTAGAAAGAAATTGTTTTCTATTTCAGGAAACTTCCTTCATACTGCTTGTAATATAACTGCACCAGTGTGAACTGCCATCTTTCTAACAAGGGAGAAATGATAAAGCTATGGTTTTTAACTTCTTGGAGTCTTAAAGTTGATCCTCTTGACCTTGAAAACAGTACTTTTTGCGATGTTTTGGACTTTTATCTTGAGACATAGTTATAGCTGTCCAAGATAAGAAAGGATAGATTCTTCCTTTGGGTACATCTGCAAATTTTCATTTTGGAGTTAGTTTATAAATGAAGTATCCTCATTTGAGAAAAGAAGATGTAAGGTAAACAAGAAGTTTGTTGGCTGCATCCACAGCAATGACAATTCATGGAAAAAAAATATCAAATACTGACTTTAGTGGTGTTATGCTGATTTAGTTTTGCTGAGAATCAAGTGTATGTTATAGCAAAAAGGCAAAGAAAATCTATCACATTCTTTCTGAGTAGTCTCTTCTGAATCTATTTATTGATACTATTGCTTCATGTGCTTTTAAAACGTCATTTGTCATACAGGTGTTTAGAGACCATTTGAAAATTAGTGTTTTCCCGTGGGTATCAATGGAAAAGCTATATGATTATCAAGTGCTTCTAATCTGGGACATTTGAACCCCAATCCAAGTATTCTTTGTTTAAATTTTGTGACAGAGATTACTTGACAATATTTACTTGCCACAATAAATTATTGCCCACTCACAAATGGAAATTATTACTACAAAATTGGAATTCATTCAGAATGGAAGCTTAAGTTCAGATCGAGTTGTTAATAACATATCCAGAAATGAACACTGGAAAAAATGATTAAGTAAAGTCTGTCAGATTTTACATGCAGCCACTTTTTATATGAAAACTTCTCCTTTTATATATGAAGAAACAGCTGTAATGTATCTATCTTATTGCCATAAATGCATTCATAGGGTAAAGTAATATCAGGACAAAAACTCATGTGATACTCCTGCTCCCTTGTATTCTTCCAGCCTTATTTTTGGCTAGAAGGCTTCCTCAGCCTGATATGGTTATGCTAGGTTTGACATATATTATGATATCAAAGTCATTTATTGTTTGCTAAGTATTTTTAGAGAAAACCCCCCACAAACCAACAACAGAAAACCCACAAACAAAACAACCCCACACATGATAAAAACAAGCCAGAGGTGAGCATCTGGTTCTATAAGCCAGGATGCTTTGTTCTTGAACAGATCCTTCCTGGTGCAACTCCTGAGAATCACTGTCATGGGATCCTATCGACGCGAGCCTTTCACCTCCCCCAGTAAAGCTGGAAAAATCTTCATTACCCTTTTTCCAGACCTATTGATTTACCCACAACTCATGGAAGGTTAGTTAAAACACTTAGAATGATAAACCAGCAGAATTTTTAAGGGCTTGTTTGCACCTGAAGTTTTTGAAGGACCTATTATTTCTGCAGAGCTGTTTACCTCTGCTTCAGCATAATAGGAAATGCACCCTGTACATGGGGATGCATCTGGAAGTACTTCTCCAGACAGTGTGTCTTCTGAAAGATGTCTCCTTTTCTCTTCCCTCTCTGGAAAGTATGATTCAGTTTGCACAGCAGCTGTGGCTGCAATCTACTTTCACAAATCAGCAAAACAACACTAAACTACTGTCATTTCTGTCAAGGAGCTGGTGCCTTGCCAGTGCTGTTGTTTCATGTCCCAGTGTTTTGTAAGATCTTGACACATACTGCTTTGAGGATTCAGAAATCATCTTGCCGTTCGGGGGTCTCATTTGGTAAGTGAGATGGATAAAGTCTGACTGAAATGAAATATTTTACTCTAAATGTCAGTCATGCCGTATATTCCTAAAGGAAAACGTGATGCTTAAACTGGCTGCCCACTGAGATTTAGGCAAGCTCTTGGAAGAGAACTCCTTCGGATGTGAAATAAATGCCAAGTGGGATGTGTGTTGGGGAGAGAGGGGTATGTAAGCTTGGCTTTTTGCCCATTGCTTAGGTTTCCGTGACAAAAGATTTCTGAAAGTGGTGTGATTGCTGAAGGAAGCTTGTCTCAATAAGTTCCAGCTCCTGAACTCGCCATCTGAGTTTGGCAACAAGTAGGTTTTCTGAGCTTTACCTTACTTGATGGGCAGAACACTGATTTAAAAAATCAGCTTTGATTTAAAATAGAAAGAAGTTTTGCTTTGTTTTTATGGTGCTTTGAAGATGAAATACACGTGATTTCTCAGATCTGTTTGTCTGTTTCCCCCTTATCCCTACTACTTCAGTTTCTGTTCTCTAGTGTGTAATACCTTATAGTAAATGCTGTTTTCAAAGATGAAGGTTTTTGCACTTTGCTGTTTTGCCTTTTCCTATGTTAGAATAGGCTTTATACATCTGCAGAAATGTCTTGAAGGCATCCTATGTTTATATCTGGTTGAAAACATAATGCTTTGCAAAACATAGTTTTTTTCAATTCTGTTTCCAAATACCAGTAATAAGATTTGAAATCAGTTTATTGAATATCAATGTAGGGGAATGGTGGAAGTGAATAACTAAACTGTTTTTCAAAAGTAGGGACTGATAAGTGCAATAAAAGCTTTTTGGGACATGTTGTTTGCCATGGCAGCAGGATGGACTTGGTGTGCAAAAGATGTCACCGAGCTCTGGTTCCTTTTTTCCGATGGGGCAAGAAGGACCACTTTAATTATTCAAAGGGAGAATTTAACACCCTAAATCTGTGTATACATTTTGGCAACATAAATGGGTGGGGAAAAAAAAAGGGAGTAGATGTTTCTGGATATAGTTCAATCGTTTGCAGTTGCATTAGGATACAATTTTCATAAAGGACATCAAATCACAAGTGCTATGTTATAAATCAGTCCCTAAGTACTTGGACTGAAAATGAATTTTCTCCATGGGCAGGTTGTACCTTACTTGTTCATGATAATGCTGCTTGTACCTCACCTCCAAATGTAAACTGTTGCACTAGTTTGTATTGGAAACTACATTATTGCACGTGGTGGGGAAGAATTCGGTAGTTCCTATGTTTTTAATCATAATGGAAGGGTAGTGGAAGAATCCATTTGTAAGAGTTTGTGTGCAGGAGGTTAAGGACATCCAACACTGTTTACTTACATTCTATCTGGAGAGTCTGTATTACCATATTAGATGCTTCATACTGTTATTTTGTCTGTATTGTAACATGTAGTGGGGGGAAAGGGGGTTCTTTCTGCTTTTTTTAGCTAGTTGTCTCTGCAGTTGTCCTTTTGGAATAATTTTGTTTTGGGAGGCAAGGATGACAAGTGCCCCACTGCATTTCTCTGCAGAGACTTGTATATACTGGTTATTTATTGCTCTCTTAATCTACTTGAACATGAATAAGTGTTATTATGTGACTGATTATTTCCTTTGCTGTATTCTATGTTTTTCTTATAATACTTAGCTGGAATATTCAGATTATATTAGTGAATAGCAATGAAAACAAGTACCACTTGAAATGGGAAGCTGGCAAAGTGTGGGAAGGTGTTTTGAAATACACACCTGTATATTTTGTGTGAATCTTTATCTTTACTAAACCTGTGTGTTGGGTTTTTTTTTTTTGGGGGGGGGGGGGGGGTTTATGTTAACTACTGCTGAATGCAGAAGAAACAGTAGGGTATGTTTTGTGATGGATTTGCACTTATCCCTATGAAAAGGTGGATCTCGGGCATTCGATAACACTACAATGTCTGTAATCTTATGACATAAAATGGATGTTTCATCTATATAAAAGAGGATGATAAATTGTGATATCACTCCCAGTTTTCTGCAGAGTTCTCTACAAAGAAATTCTGTTTATCTTCTTTCCTTTATATGATTCTTGTACTTTGTAAGATGTTCCTTAAGTTTGTCTTATTTCTGTATTAGCAAATCTGTCTTTGTCTTCCCGTGAGGTGAACTGCTGTTTCCACTGCAGCTTGTTTGTCTGCTAGAAGACTAAATCTGCTTCATGACTTTGACTCTATCGATGAGAGGGAGGTTGATGTATATTACTATATTGATCTTTTTTTCTGACATTAGCACAATGAACTAGAAACAATCCCTAGATTTGAGGAAAAGACAAATTGAAAATGCTTTTCTCCTATTAAAGTACATGATTTAAAAAACCATACTTTTAAAAGTTGCTTTTTCTATTCAGGTCCCCTTGATTTGAAATAAAATACATTTTAAATTTACATGAAATACATCCCAGTCCTCTTTTCTACTCTCTAGTATTATGATGGAGGCACCTCCCTCCCCCATTAATTCCTTTGAATTGAGTGTTGTGCTTCTGTGTACATACACATACACATTTATTGGATAAAACAGGACACTGATAAAAGTTGATTGTATGGCAGTATTGTAATACTACTACAATGTCCCTTTTCATAGAAGGAAATGTACATTCACACCATATATGTCTGCAAAGAAACAATAAAGGTGCCTTTTTAAGGTATTTGCTTTATTTAATTGTCCTTTGTGTCCCTTATACCAGTTGCCTTTCAGTTGTCTAGAGATTCAAGGAGATAGATGTGTATATACATATATATATATATTTGGTCCATTTTTTTTTAGAGTTTTCTTATTTTTAAATTAGATTTAGGCTTTTGTATTGTAGAATTTAATGTTAAGAAATATAACAATTAAGCATTTGACTAAAATACTTACGTGTTTCTGGAAGAGCTTAAAGGTTAGAAAAACATGTTGCAGGAATGGGTTGAGTATAGCTGACCTTGGGAACCCAAGTGGACTAAATGACTTCTTGACCTCTTCTAGTCATTTTGGCTATGACTCTGTTGTTTAAACTAATATGAAGAATTATTGCAATTATATTCACATTTAGGTATCTCTTCAAAGGACATCTAAAGTGACATTTTCACATGAATTATTATGCTTCATTTTTAAAATTCAGAAATTCTATCCTATTTCATTTTAGCATACTATAGTGCTGATGAGCAATCTTAATGGAGGGAGAATGACAATCCCTACTTTGGGAACAGAGATGCAGGATCAGGCCACACTGCTGGGTTTTCTTCACCCAGTTCATGAGTCCTTTCAACATATGGCAGATTTTCTACCCACTTGAGTCCCTCTAGAACCATCACAGACTTCCATAGAAAGATTAATTATCACTAATTCAGTCATATAATCAAACAAAAGATACTTGTGGGTATACTCTAATCGCAATAAACCAGGTAACAAGTATCTAATGTATTGAAATAATTGTATCAAAACACAGTATATATCTGCTTATTAAATGTAATATAGTGTAAACTGAATAAAATAACAGTCAATTCACTGAGTACCACCTATGCCTTAATCCATTGATTTTAATCCTCCACGTATTTTCAATGATTAAATAAATAGTATGCAAATATGTCTATGTTAATCAAAAATAGTAATATAATTTTCAAGCAGTATTTAAAATAGTATTCAAAATTATCTTATATCATATGTGAGATAGAAGTTCAGTGCTTCTCTGAGGAGTTCTGAGTGTGATAAAAATGCCGTAGTGGAAAGACCCCAGATTTGGTCTTAAAAAGGCAAAACAATCAGAAGGTACTTGTGAAGCATGTATGAAATATAATATAAAGATCACTCTGGTTTGTTCTATAAGTGTGCAGCCTCAACCCTATTCAGTCATCTGGTGTATACCTTAATACAAATGACTTATGTTAATATAAAATAAATTCATATACCTAGCATGGAAACTTCATAACATATGCATAGAACAGGAATACCAGCCCTACAATGAATGGTCTAATCTGTCTATAGTTTTATTTTTAGTACTTTGTGTCATTTTGCAGTGAACTGTGAAATTCTCCCTTTGCAAACATTTAAACCCTAGAAATCCTGCTTAAGTATAGCAGAATTCTGTTTAATTATGTCTTTGGCAAATGAAGGAATAGGATTCAGCTTCTTTTACATAGGATAACTTTTTGTAGGATTGTTTCTGGTACAGAACTGCAATCACTGAGTAAAGTGTGTGATGTAGTATGGAGGTGGCATGGAGATGTCCTTAAATAAACAGCTGATTCATATCAGCAGTGATTCTTTTAGTTGATACTTCCACTTTTTCTTACTATCCTTCTCAAGCAAGCATATAGCAGTAGACCTGCAAGCATAAATCCATATGGAGGAATGTATCAAGGTCAAAATGCTTCAATCACTTCTCTGAAATGCTCATTTTGTGTTAACAGTCGTGCTGCCTGAACAATTTGCAAGTTCAGGTTGAGGCAAAAGCATGCCATTTATTTTGTCAAAGGTGATCTAATGTGATGCTCTGGAAAGACAGGGTTACTAGGAGAAGAGATCTAATTATAACTGCAGCTTATTTCAGTAACACTGGTGGGCACTGCCAGTTTTAGCAAAATGATGAGTTATATCTTTGTTTCTTGCCCACAGTATCTAGGAACATGTCTGCTTGCTGTAGCAAGTTAAATCGTGTCCCTTTCATAATCTGGGACCACCAAGGAGAGCACTAGTGGCCTGTGTGTCCCATCCAGGAACTGCATGCAGTCTTTTTCCCATCAGGATGTCTAATCAGCTGCAAGTCCTTTCTCTTTCCTCTTTTGTAGGCATGACAAAGACTTGGGTGATTACTTAAAAATTTCAGACAGTTACAATTAAAATCTCATACCTTTTGGAGTAAAACAAATCTTTTGTTGATCTCAATACTTTGTATGACAAGGCAAAAATGAATATCACATTGCTTAAACTGAAATAAATTATAAAATGGCTGGGGAAAAAAATTAAATAAATTCTGGTGTAAATATTCCTGTAATTCCAGGGAGGCTCTTCTATTTCACCTGCTGTCTCCATTAACTGAATACTGTTTCCTACTACAGAAAACGTTTTTGTTCTTCTGTACCGTTCATAACAATAAATGCTGTTTTGCTAAAGACTGAGAACAAGCCAGAAGGGAGGAGTTTAGGTAGTAAATATTTGTAAAGTGTATGGGGTTTCTTGTGCCTTGCTAGTTAAAATGTGTGCTGTTTCAGATTAAAATTAAATGTAGGCTTTGCATTGGGAAAAGCTATTTAAAGAAAGCTCATTTTTTTCTCTGATATTGAGGGTGTAGAAGTAGGTGAAGACTGATCAAGAGTAATTGGTTATGAATATTTTATCCATAAAAGAGTTTTGAGTGTAAAAATAAGACGACAGAGGCAGAAATGGATGAAAATAGCATTGGGGCATCAGGAAAGGAAAAAAAAAAACCACCAGCATACTTGCCTATCCTCCAATTTTTATTGTGGAAAGAGAAAGTGGAGATGATGCTATAGGTTAGGAAAACATGCCCTGCTCATATTTCAGATTCTGTGTTTCCCCATTCTGTAAATAATGATTGTTTTATCTGTTGGTTACTGGCCATGTTAAATATAGAAAAAAAACATCCAGCAGAGAAGAATGATATTTAGTTCTCTGGATGTAACTTCATCTCCCTTTTTGAGATGACTTTTTCTTCCATTTTCTACTGGTCCACTGGATGGCTCTCTGATCACTTACATACTGTGTACGCAGGCATTTCTCTATAGTGTGATCATTTGCTTAATATCGTACCAATACCTTTGCTTCTCAGTGTTGAAGGCAAATACTACTAATTTCAGCAGCAGAAACAATTAATCAGGCAGCATTTCTATACCAAGAGCCGTGACACAGAAAAAGACATAACTAGGGCTGCTTTGAAGGGCCAAGTCTCAGTCCCTCCTGGGCAGCTGTTATTTTCTACCATCTGGAAATTTCTTCGAGGAGCCGCACAAATAGGTGAAAAGGGGTTTAGCGGCTTTATAGGGTGCATCATTATTCAGAATGGGTCTAGTTTATTCGTACATCTAGGTTTATGGGTGAGAATGGTTCTGTTAGTCTCTTGGAGTAGGGTTTCCTACTAGGATCTGAGCATCCCGTGTCCCAGCGAACCAGAACAGCGCGTAATTCTGCTATTCAAGATACAATATCTTATACTGGTTGAGAGGATGCTTTACTGGTGTTAAGGTCAGTATTAAATGGTTTGCTTGGTAAGAGGTGTTTGCAGGCGTGGACTCATGCCTTACAAGTGTTCATATATACACTCAGTGTCAGATGTACTGCAGTGTCCACAGTGTGAAGATCCACAGTTTTGATAGGGAATGGCAATAGTGGAGAAATGCCTTCCCAGGCAGGTTCAGGCCTCGCTGGGACAGACATGACTCTGGTTTCCCCATACTCATTTTCTGTGTTCTTGAGGTTTTCTCTTAGAAGAGAAATGGCAAAACAAACAGATGCAGTCTAATCTGCACTCCGCAAAATGCATGTTGTATCTTAAAAAGATATCTAGAGGGGAAGTAAATCCAAAAGGCCAATGATGCTGTACTCAATTAAAACTGAAGAAAGCAAGAGCTTTTTATAGCTGTCTTTTCCTATAAATCACTGACTTCCTCTCCTTGGGAGATTGCCAGTGTAAAATCCAAGAATTTCTTGGCATTACTGAAATCAGAGGAGACCTAGTTTATGTTCCCAGAACTGTGCAGAACAGAGCTGGGAAGGGTTTCATTTCTGCACCAAACCAGAATAAGCCTCTCAAAAAAAAAAACCTATCATGTACATTCACAAATTAGTATAGCACTGTGTAGTGACACTACTATAAATTGTATCACAGGGAACTACTGCTTTAGTGCAGTCTCTTTAGAAAAAGACTTGGTGCATAAGAAATCCTTCATTTCTATCTGACTTTGCTTGAGCTGTCTGCACTGTGTTAGCGAGGTCAGAGAGCACATGAACTGTACCCCAATAATCTGCATTACTCAACTATAAGATCAGGTTTTTGGCTTTGTTTTGAATCATTCCCTCTAGTCCTGGCTAGAACAAAGATCAGGAACAGTTCAGGGATACAGTGCTCCAGGGACCACTCCCTAAAAGCTGTGCGGCTGGGATGCCATCGGGTTTGCTTTCTTCCAGCACTGCCTCGGCAGGCTTTGTGCCTCCAGCGCTACCACATCAGTGGACTGATGTGAGGGGATTTTTGCTAACTGCACCTTTCTCTGATTTTTAGTTCTACTCTGAATATTTTTCCTGTATAAACCTTTTACCTGTGAGGCTCAGGAGGAGCAAATTTGTGGAGCTCATCTACTGTAAAAGTGAAGGAAGCTGGACTAGTGGAACCATGCAGCTGCCATGAAGTAAATGGATTATTAAATAATTTAATGCAGTCAAGTAGTCTATTTATAACTTTTTGAGAAGTGTTCAGTAGTTTTCCCTAATTGCTAAACAGCCTGAAAATAGTTCCAAGGTCTTAAATGATAGAACCTCTTCTAATTAGCACGATGACATTCTCTCCTTGTCTCAGCAAAATTCACTTTAGGATTCTGTTAGGTTCTTAGCACCATAGTGTGCTGCAAAAAAGATTTCCCAGATATCAGCAATGTTTTGGAAGCTATTTTTAAAAACAAAAAAAAACCCCAAGCCCAAGCAGGAATTCATGGTAGAGCTGTACGCAAATAACATTTCTGACTATGTGAATGGAGTTACTCTAATGCTTTGGACCAAATCTTTCCTTATGTGCATTAAAGAGATTTAGCTCAGATTCTTAAATAGCATAATTCATTTTTGGTAGCTGTTGGAGCAAAGCTATTGGTGTGTGAGTAAATAATTTGTCATAAAAGTCTACTTATTACTTTTTTTCCCCCCTTCCCTTGAGAGGCAGGCAGAAGTATTATCTGGTGGCAGGAAGACTGTATAAGATGTCTGAAGCAGACTATTAAGCTTGCTGAAGAAGAAAGGTCCATTGCTCCATCTCTCCAGTGTAGTCCCTCTTATAGTGGTATGCTTAGAGCATCAATCTGCTGCTCAGGAAGATATCCCACTCCTCTACCGTACAGCACCTGTCTGTCTTCTGAGTACTCTCCAGACAACTCATGTGAACACCAGGCAATGTGTTGTACTTATTATCACATGAAGATACGTTAGCATTAGCCACAAGAATACTTTTGTCTCAGGAAATACCTATAGCTTGGTTACTTCCTTCAAGACAAAATCCAACTCTATTTCTCAGTTTGACACTCAGATGAACCATTTGTTTTCTCTTTCATGATGTGTGCCTCCAGTGTTTCTGACTGTTACAAAAACTTTAAATCGCTGACCAAAAGATGAATGTTCTGTAGCTCTAAAGCAAGCCCCAGAAGCAGAAGTGATGATTGAAAGGTACGTATCAGTTTACTATCTAGATACTTTAATTTTTGATGCATTCAGTTGCTGAAGAAATAAACGACTTTTTTCTAGTTCTAGATTGAATGATAATCACAAAAGTGATTAATTGTATATATAGGAATTCCACATACACATCTCTGGTTGTTTTCCTCTTTCTTTACTCTATTAGACAGTAATAATTCTATTTCTATTTGTACCTACTCTTGCAGTGCTTAGAAAGGGAGCAATCTGATTTTGCCCTAGAGACATAATTCAGTTTCATATATTACTGTTTTAAATACTTTCCTCCCACAAAATCTAGATCTTTGTTTCTGTCTTCTACTGTGAGATATTAAAGCATATTTTTCACATTTATATTTCTGTTCCTTTCACTCTATATGAACTCAAGAGGTCAAGGTAACAAGAAAGTGCAAATGGAAGGAATAAGAATTTTGCATTTTTTTACCTAAGAGAATATTAAAAATAAACTAGAAAAAGTTAATTTGGTATCTTATACTGCATATATTTCTTATGATGGGTCATTTATAAAATGCAGCAGTCTTAAAAGACGCTAAAACTTCTTCATCTGAGAAGATCAGAGTGCTTTATTTGCTTTAAATTAGCTCTAGGTCTTTAAGGCTTTATTTATATTCAAGGATATGCAGGGGGTTGCTACTATAGCTCTGAGGGGTATGCGAGTGAGGAAGAGAATCCTGAAGAGAGGGAGGTCAGAGATTTCTATGTGATACAAATGAAGAAATTGTATTAAAGTTTTAACTTCAAAAAGCTTTCCAGGGCAGCAAGTCAGTCTTTGTAGCAAAGGGAAAAGGGACAAGCAAGAGAGACAAGAGAGATGGGTAAGTTGATAGTCCCAGCTAACCTCAGAGTCAGTGGGGTTTCCCTGGCTAAGCCATAACACAGAAGTATTCTTCATAACATATAGAAGAGACTTCTAACTTAGTCATCAAGAAGTTAAGGCTTGGCTGTAATAAGCTCTTGGTTTTCATTTGAGGCTTATGTAATATTTATAAGACAACTTTGGTGTCTTCATTTTCCTGGAATAAGAAAGAATAGATGATGATGAGGTCTCAGGTTTATTCCTGTAACCTTAATACGTACAGTGAGTCTGAGTGCAGCTTTGTAAAGAAGGTTTGCACAGTGCATTGGCACCAATTGCTATGCTGGTGTAAGAAAAGATCAAATGACCAGTACTTGGGGATTATCTTTTTTCTTTTCAATGCTGAATTTTTTTGAGAACATCAGTCTGTTGGTTCATGCTGACATTTGAATAATACTGTTGAGGTCTGAGAACTTCTGCTAGCTCCTAGAGCTAGCCACTGTGCAGAAACTAATTGTTACATGATTTAATGATAAAATTTGGAATTCTATTAACTTAGTGAGCTGTATAAACACTGGCTCTTTTATCTTGTCTGACCTGCATGTTCTCTCACTTCGAAGAAAGATACTTCTTTTTAACTGTAGGGTCTAAAAAGATTTATATCAGGTCTGGAAATCAGGATGAACTCTATTCCCTTTTGAGGGCTATTCTTACACCTGACTGCTACCATTGTTTCCTGTTTCTTGGCTTTTTCCTTCCCCGTGGACAACGGGTTAATGCAATAGTGCCTAATTGAGACACTTTTCACTAAAATTTCTTCGTGTTTCAAGAGGTTGAATGCAGACTTGTGGTGCTTGTCAGTGCAGTTCAGGTGAGTGGTGGGGAATACATAAGAGCAAACTTTAGGCTAGAGATGAAATCAAGGATCCAGGAAAGCTCTAGTCTATCTTCTAAAGGAATACCAAAACTACATGGAAATAAGTGTGATGGTGTTCAGAGGACAAGGAAAAATCAGATCTTTGTCCACCTCATGAAAAAAATGTCCATGCCTTGCAGCCTTTGTAATCTCCTTTGCAGGAGATTTTTTTAAAATAAATACAAACTGGTGAAACATATAGTTTCATTCAGAACCAGCGTGAACTGTCAGCACAACCAAATCACTGGAATTCAGAGTTTTGTATGTGGATGGTGAAACAACAGCAAATGAAAATGTGGTCCATTGGCAAGACAGCAGCAACTGTTAATTAATTTGGGAAACAAAAGAGGAAAAAAGATCTCTTAGGCAGCTTGGACTTGAGCTAAAATAATACAGCAAGATTAAAATCAGTAATTGCCAGGGGTGTTAATTAGAACTGGGACCACACATATAAAGTGTGTCTCGCAGAATATACTAAAGAAGTCATGTCTGAGTCAGGTTACAGAGAATAATGATTTTGCTTTAGCCTATCTTCTTGTATTAAATAATTTTTTCCTCTACGCAGTGTATGTAGTTATCAGGGAACAGAGCTTATTAGAACTTAAATGATAGCCAGTACATCTGCCTGCATCCTCTCAAATTTTGAACTCCCGTATCTCAGCTCCAAAGCTGCAAACTCAGCCACAGTATTAAGGATCTTGGAGCCCTAAGGCAGTGATCCAGTGTTAATGGAAATTCCTTCATTTTCTTCAGGTTATTTTACAGTTTCTGACAAATCAAATGGCATTATAAAGACTTTTAGCAGGTTTAGCTCAGTTTCATTAATCCTTTGGTGGATCATAAATATTTAAAGTTGATTATTTAAAAGGAGAAGGGAGATAAGGGAGGATATTTACCTGTGAGCTAATTTAAATAAAAATATTAATGTATCTCTGCACAGAGTTTTCCTTTCTTTAAAATCTTAGCTGCCAACTGATCAAAATTTCAAAAAAAAAATTTGTTCTCCTGAAGACTTGAAGGAAGACAAAGATATAAAACTTAAAATCTTAATGTATTGTCAGTTCTATATAAAAGTTTTTGTATTATCCTGTCACATGGATTTCACTGCTAATAAATGTTTGTACAGAAAGTTCATTTATGGTAATCTTCCCCACAGAGTAGTATTGGATTAAAAAACTGTTGCTAGTTGTCATCCAACTTCTTTTCACTCAAAGACTTTTTTTGAATTTATGATTTTTTGCAATTCTTAAAAGAAATCTTCCCCTGCTAGCATCATCATACCATTGACGTGCCTTGCTTTGGCACGGAAAAGTCCAAGGGCTATGATGACTGCATGATGATGCAGACCTCGTCTTTTCTGGAACTGATGGGACTTGGAAGGGCTCTTGGGCTAAGGAAGGATTAGTTGCAGGATCAGCTTTGCTGCTCTGGTTGCAGAGGCATTGAGGAAATAAACTTCCACTGAACGTCAAGTATTTGTAAAAGTATACTTTTTCCCCCTCTGCTATTCTTGGGCAAGCCTACATTATATCAAAAAGTTTAATTTCTTTAACTGTTGTTCATGTACAGGAAAGTAAGATTGATAAGTCAGTGCAACTTGCATATAGTAAGAGTTGGGTTGAGGGATGATAACCTGTGTAAAACACCCTGGGTTGTGGGCCAGGAGGAAAGCAGCCTGTTCTTTCACCTTCAGTAGCAGCGCTAGCCAGCCTCTTTGTGTGCAAACAGAGCTTCTGTCCCATGTAATTCCTCTGAGTACTTGACTGCTTCTGCTGGATATGTGTATCCTTACCAGGAGAAATTGGGATAAGGAGTTTGGAGCTCAACACTGCTTTTGATCCTGAAGTGTTTAATTGAATGGCTCTCTGCATTGCAAAGGTAAAAGCCTCTACTTATTTTTTTCATGCAAATAGGTGAAATGGCTCACACGTTTCTCAAAGTTAAACCAATCCAGTAGATAGCTGATGTACTCATCTCAATGGGGTGCATGAACCTTTGTAAATACATTTAATGGAGCTTCCTATTTGTGTTGGGAGCTTAGTCACCCTACTCAAAGTTTGTCCATCTTGTACCAGAGATATGAAGCAACAAGGTTCTCCTACTAATTAAAAAAAAGATTCCTAGTAAGAGCCAACATTAAATCAAGTTCCTATTCTTCCTCTTGGCAGCGTGGAGCCAGGCATAAGGCAGAACCATATGTGCTTCTCTTAAGTGCTGATTTGCTGAAGTGTTGTTAGCCAGATTTAAGTGTTCTCCTTTAACTGTTAATAACTGTGTTCTGGGACACTGAGTTATGGTCCAGAAAATCACCACGCTTTTTTCCAGTATTTGAAAATGTGGTTTGGTGCTAGAGTGAAAAAAAAAAAAATTAATTGTTTAAGTATGTTTTGTTTATATATATGCTAACACGCAAAAAACTATATGAATATAATACACAAATTTAACTACGGCACATGAGAACAGGAAACTGGACATGTATTTTGTGTACAACAGAAATTAGAGATCATGCAGAATAAAAGTACCAAATCAAATGCTTCTCATTTCTGGTAGCTTTGATAGGATCCCAACCAGCCCTTGCACTGCACAGTCCTCTTCTTAGGTCCACAGTCTGCTGAGCACAAGCAATAGTCCATATGCATGTGAACTCTGGTGAGGTTCAAAGTCTGGACTCAGGTCTCAAATCTTCAGGACACTCTCTGTAATCTAGCTCTATGTGTACTTAATAGTATGCTAAAAGTATTTTAAGTCTTCTATCTTTTTTTTTTTTTTTTGGTTATTTTATCCAATATCTGCTTTCAATTATCTGAAAGATTAATACATGAAAGAAGTGCTTTTGGCCTTCACCGTACTGCTATGGGATCTGGTCAGTCTTTCTTGTAGCTCCGCTGAGCTCAGTCTCAGCCTGTGAGAGGCAGCCATATCTCGGTAAAAGCCAGTGAGGCATACCTTTACGAATGGCTAAATTAATATCAAGAAGACTAGCTCAGAAAAGAAATTTATTTTTTAAAAAGTTTCCTGTGGGAAGAAATATTTCTGAAAAAGCAAGCACAGGACAGGTGGGAAGGGATCAAATCAACAACATGGGGGTGGGAGCAGTGATAGCCAAATATGTGGAAGGTAGATGGAGAGCAGCATTGCAACACAAAATTGGGGTCTACTGCTCCACTTAAAAAACCCCAACCAACCAAACAAAAAAAACCAAAAAAATAACCCACCCCCCCAAAAAAACCCCAACAACCCCCTAAAAAACAGGTAAGAAATTTGGAGTACAGAATCACGAATTCCTTCTCAAAATTGAAGTACAATCTGTTCTGCACATCTGTGAATGCAGATGGTCACTGTTCTTAATTATTAAGCATAAAAACTAACACACTTGCTTTGACTGAGGTAAAAATCATGTATGTAGCTTGTGTTATTCAGCTGTCCTGGCTACACATTTAGCAAAATAGCAGCATGATGACTATTTTCACAACAAGAAGAATCTACATACATTTAGTATAGTAAAAACAAAATTTATTTTATAAAATATACCAAAATGGGTGCTAAATCTGCAATTGGTTTGTTGTTAGGAGGAAATGGCACCTTTCCCCCACATTCTGTTACAAAGATTTTAGGTCACTTCTTTCTGTTTTGGCTTTGTATAATATGTGTTAGTACATATTTTATAAATGAAGTTGAAAATGTAGTACAGCCTTTTATGATGTTTGTTTCTGCTTTTGGTTTATTTTCTTGCCTTGCTTTTCATCCTTAAAATAACAAAGGAGAAATACCTGTCAGGTGGGGAAAACCACAGGGCACCATACTAGTGGTGCCTGCAAGTATCTGGGAGAAACAAGCATGGGAAGACAGTACTTGGTAGCTTGTAGTAAAATAGGCAGAAATTTAATTAAAAGAAGTCTAGCAGCAGGAAGTAGTCTTGGGCTAAATGATAAATGAAAGACGGTATTAATACTTAGGTAGTATTTATAACTTAAGTGATATACCCTATTTATTGATCTGGTCTCTTTCTCCAAAGCATGAAAGTTAAAGAACCGCAGTGGTTTTTTTCATGCATTTGGAAGGAAGGTGAGCCCAACCTCTGTAAGGAGCACAAGCAAATTGCAAAATTGTGCTCTTTCTGCGTTTACAGACTTCTCTATCATGTGATTTGCCTCTTCTTTCAGTGTTAAGAAATGCAATGGTCAATGGTAGAATACATTTGTTTTCCTACCAAGTGGAGGAACAATTAAAAAATGAACGATCATGACAATCATAGCATTAAGTCATTAGAATTCATTTTTTTCAGACAGCTTTCTTTTTGCTGCAGATATATCACTTCTTTAGAATATGTTTACAGAAAATTCAAGAAAAATATGAGCTTACATTGAATTGAATGTTCTTTAGCAATGTCATCATAATAGAGAAACTTGCTTCCTTTTTTTACAGTGGTTGTAGTTAGATTTCTTTGTATGCTGTTTCTTTTTTATTGCCATGAATTTGAAATTGGTATCTGTCAGTGCTGCAAGAAGCTCTTTTCTCTTGAAATAATCCCTTTCCTTACACCCTGTGATTTTCACTATTTATCAGCAACATTTTTCTGTCTTTTTTCGAAGTCTAAGGGTAGTTTTTATTATAATTCAGACGCATGTTCACATCAGTGCTATCTCTAGAAGAAGCTATACTTTTGACTTGTCAGACAATGTATGATTAAACCTATGGATAAATACTTATTTTGGCCTGAATGGTTTCAGCAAATCTATCATTTAACCTACTTCCTTTGAAACTCTCATACAATTTTAAAGCCCCATGAAGATATTGCTCTGTCAATAATGGGAACACAGCTCTCTATGTAGATAAGGAATGAAACATACCTTTACTGCCTATATAACTACAGATTCACCTTTATTTACCTTTGAGAAGAAATCATCTGCTCTGTAAAATGCTGGCCTAATTACTTTTCTGTGAATAGAGTCCAAAATGCCTCTAAAACAACAACGTGCCAGTGCAAGTTTTTAGTATTTTAATTTGAATTGCTAAAATTGATATTTAAAATGGGACTTTGTTGTGATTCCACTGTAGTGCTAGAGGGGGATAAAGCAACCAAAAAAAAATCACCATCAGAAATTAAAAACTAAATAGCAAATACAGCTACTATTCAGAGTGAAACCAAAGGTTTGGTTTTTTTTTCTTCAAAAAAAATTAGATTGTAAATGCTGGAGAGGGCAGGTAGATAATTGGCCGTATGTGTGGGTATGTATGTGCAAAATTGAACTGTTTCTTGCTAGCTGCAACCAGTCCAGGTTGGTTATAAACTTTGCTAAGGCATGGACTAAACAAACGTGGCATGTCCTGAATTCTGTAATGACTAAAGGGACATGAGACAGAACCACCAAACAAAAGGCTGATCACAGGAGGATGAAGAACCTGGCTGGAGGAAAGATCCTGGAAGCAGAGGAAGGTCCTGGAGATCAGAGGGATGCGTGGAGATGATGCTAAAGTAACACCCAGGACTGGTAGCTGTGAGCAGCTGCAAGGCACGAAGTGGTGTAACTTTCTGCCCAGCCTTCCTGGACCTCCCTCCTGGGAAGGGACCTTGAGATCAAGTGAACCTCGTGCTGAAGTGGTGCTGCAGGGAGCAAGTGTGTGTGCCTGAAATAAGCAGGGTAAAAGCTCTAATCTCATTGTTTCTTAAGCAAAGCCCAGTACGTAGATGCATTATACGTTGTTACTTACTCTGTCACACCCGTGACAGTTAACTTTCTTCCGTGTCTATAACCATTTGCTTTGGCAGGCTTAAATTGATTGAAATTCTATTTTTATCTGAAATAACTGGTTTTGCCATTTCAGCAAAATGGAAGTAACTGATTTGTTTGTATTAAGATATTTTGCTTTTAGTATAGTTGCTACATGAAAGACAAAGATGATGTGTATATATACACTATACACTTTAGATAGCTTGTGTTGTTTCCTAATAGATTGTATTACCAAGTAGTGCCAAGCCACTCTCCATCATCTATCAGCAGTCCTGGTCAACCGGGGAGGTCCCAGATGACTGGAAGTTAGCTAATGTGACACCCATCTACAAGAAGGGTCGGAAGGAGGATCCAGGGAACTACAGGCCTGTCAGCCTGACCTCGGTGCCGGGGAAGGTCATGGAACAGATCATCCTGAGTGCCATTATGCGGCATGTGCGGGACAACCGGGGGATCAGGCTCAGCCATCATGGGTTTATGAAAGGCAGGTCCTGCTTCACTAACCTGGTCTCCTTCTATGACAAGGTGACCCGCTTAGTGGATGAGGGGAAGGCTGTGGATGTTGTCTACTTGGACTTCAGTAAGGCCTTTGACACCATCTCCCACAGCATTCTCCTGCAGAAGCTGGCTGCTCATGGCTTGGACAAGTGCACTCTGAGCTGGGTTAAAAACTGGCTGGACGGCCAAGCCCAGAGAGTGGTGGTGAATGGAGCCAAATCCAGTTGGCAACCGGTCACGAGTGGTGTTCCCCAGGGCTCAGTGTTGGGACCAGTCCTGTTCAATATCTTTATCGATGATCTGGATGAGGGGATCGAGTGCACCCTCAGTAAGTTTGCAGATGACACCAAGTTGGGTGGGAGTGTCGATCTGCTGGAGGGTAGGAAGGCCCTGCAGAGGGACTTGGACAGGCTGGATTGTTGGGCTGGGGCCAACTGTATGAGGTTCAACAAGGCCAAGTGCCAGGTCCTGCACTTCGGTCACAACAACCCCAGGCAACGCTACAGGCTTGGGGAGGAGTGGCTGGAAAGCTGCCTGGCTGAAAAGGACCTGGGGGTGATGGTTGACAGCCGCCTAAACATGAGCCAGCAGTGTGCCCAGGTGGCCAAGAAGGCCAATGGCATCCTGGCTTGTATCAGGAATAGTGTGGCCAGCAGGACCAGGGAGGTGATAGTGCCCCTGTACTCAGCACTGGTGAGGCTGCGCCTCGAATACTGTGTCCAGTTTTGGGCCTCTCACTACAAGAAGGACATTGAAGTGCTGGAGCGTGTCCAAAGAAGGACAACAAGGTTGGTGAAGGGTCTAGAGAATAAGTCTTATGAGGAGCGGCTGAGGGAGCTGGGGTGGTTTAGTTTGGAGAAGAGGAGGCTGAGAGGAGACCTTATGGCTCTCTACAACTACCTGAAAGGAGGTTGTAGAGAGGTGGGGGTTGGTCTCTTCTCCCCAGTAACAAGTGATAGAATGAGAAGAAATGGCCTCAAGTTGCGCCAGGGGAGGTTTAGGTTGGATATTAGGAAAAACTTCTTCACCAAAAGGGTGGTCAGGCACTGGAACAGGCTGCCCAGGGAAGTGGTTGAGTCCCCATCCCTGGAGGTTTTTAAAAGACGGGTAGATGTGGTGCTTGAGGACATGGTTTTGTGGTGGACTTGGTAGTGGTAGGTTAACGGTTGGACCTGATGATCCTGGGGGTCTTTTCCAACCTTAAAGATTCTATGATTCTATTATAATTGAAGTAACTTAACATCTCCCAGAAACTTCTCTGAAATCTTCAGGAGTATGAAGACAAGTAAGTAAAGGCTTTTCAAGAACTTGCATGCACATTCTCTGTTTAGGCTCTTGTTTGCACTTGTAGCCAAGGTGTTACCTGAAGTTGATGATTCAGTTAGTCCAGCTTCATGTTCCTTTTGTAACATCAGTCCTTTATGGGCAGATACATTTCCGAGCTGCATTGACCCAATTTAGTGTTTGCTTCCAAAGAATTGTTGAGAAATATAAGGGAAATATATGCTGAAGACTGGGAAAGCAGTCTGGAGGATTGTAGCAAAGCTTCTTGCTGCAGAGTAGAGTTACGGCCTTTGTCACAATTTTAGGATCAAAGTTGGTCTAATGGGGCTAAAGGACAGCACGGGGTCATTTCCTCTTAATTAATCTGAGATCGTTTTCCTCCATTTGCAGGAATGTTAACCATAGTCTAGAGATCAACTGGGGAAGGCATACTGAAAATAAAGGATAAAACAAAACAACAACAACAAAAAAACCACGCCCAAGCTCTTTCTACAAATGGGGCTAGTTCTGGAAAGGAGTATTTATGTACTGTGAAATCCGAAGTCCTTTGGCCATACAGATATTTATGTACACCTTTCCAGTGATATATCAGATAGGTGCAAATAGAAGAACAAATAGCAATTTAAGGAAATAGATACACAAGCTGTCATCAGCTTTATTTGACCTGATACAAGGTATGAACTAAAAGTATCAGCCTTATTTCTTCTACTTAACAAAACATGAGGGTAAAACATATAAACTATTTTTTATTATGAAGCATGTAACTTATTTTTTTACACAATTATTCAGCTGCTTTTCCCACCTCTTTCATATTGAGTAATGAGCTTGTTACTCTGAGCTTCAGAAAGCTTTAACGCAGAGGTTAAACAGTTTTACTGTGCACTTTGCACGTCTGAATTTTGTATTCAACTTAGCTGAAATCTTTGGGTTAAGGAGGTAAATCTTTTCGAACTTTAAAACTTTGAAAATGAAGAAATGCAAATCTGTAGAAAATACCACACTATAGCACAGCTGCTAGAGCAGTACACCATAAGGCTATTTGGCACTATGTGTACTCAACCCCTTTTGTCAAAAGGTTATGTGAGAGAGTATATCCCCATTAGCAAGTGGTATGGCCTTATAGAGGTGAAGAGCTGGTTTGAGGATGTTACATCTACATTAAATGTGCTGGAGGGGAGATTATTCTGTAGCATCTGTGGTTGGGTCCTGTCAGTTGAGAGAAGCACTTTAGATTGGCTCCTGGATGCTGCCTTTTTGCTCAGTTTCATCCCCAAAGAATTCCCTTCATGTGCTTCAAGACTACTTCATTAGGCAAACTAAAACACAGTAATGATCAGAGCTGTCTTTTTAAAAACAGCAAAAATGACAACCCATCATCATCTGTTATTGTTGTGTTGCAAAGACCTGGATTCTGTCCCTTATCTCCTTGTGCTATTTTCATTTTTCCAGAAGTCATTCGGTAGTGCAGTGGGAATTCTAGCTGCAGCATTACACCTGTGTTTGGAGGGACAGTGCATATTTCATTGCATGGTTCAATATATTGTCTCACTGACAGAGCAGAAGTGTTTTTACCAGACTATTTGTCACTGTTCTGCTTTGGGAAGAATAGTCTCTGGGAGAACAGAGCAGTCTTCTGAGATAAAATGAAGCCCTGGAAACCTTTAGGCAGCCTGCCATGATTTGTGGGAACATGCTTGGTATTTATGTGTAGTCTGGGAGTGGGCTTTTTTCCTTCCCTTGATTCTGCTTGGCACAAACACGAGATTGTTTTGGTGAGGATAAATTGCTCAGGTGGTGTTTCTGGAACACTTCTAATAAGGATGGTGTTAAGATGATTGCAGGAGAACTCGGTGATTTTAACATCATTACTGCATGTTTGAAGGAGCCTGATTTTAGCTAAAATCAAAATTTAGGAACATCACAAAGTAGCAGTTAGTATTGATTTTTGTATGTAAGGAGTCTTTGATTGTTGTGTAGGTTGCTTGATTTTCCTGGTTTATAAATTGCAGTCTTGGAGGATTTTATGTTTGGTTGCTCACTTTTTTCTTCCACCTTCACTGCCTCTAGATTGTCCTTTCTAAGTAATGGTCTTCACTCAAAATCCTTCCTAGATCTCACAGCAAATCCTCAATGTGTTTCAAGAAGGGCACATTAAACTTTTAATTTCATTTTCAAATCTTTACTTGATAGAACTCATATCATGAGGAAGATATCAGTATTGCCTTTGGCTTTCAATAGCTATATTTTTTTGGCAAAAATGTGATGGTTTGTAGTGCTGGTCTAGCTATTTTCACCTTGTCAGATATAGATATCAGTAGTGAATAATGCTTGTATGTGTCTCCTCTGATAATGTCGTCTTTAAAAGACATTAATGTGATTGTAAGATTGGGTAAAGTTAGTAGTAATATGTACTGGGGAGATTCTGTCACCTGTTATGATAATGATTCTTCTGGATGCCGCATTATAATTATACAAATGAATGGAAGATGTTTATCTTGGTTGGGTTTTTAATTGATTGGATGGCACAGGTTGTTAATCAAGCTAGAGAGAGCATTAAAAACCCTGTGTGGGAGTATTTCTCGTACTGTTCTCGGGGTTTTTTTTGTTTTATTGATGTTTCTTTTTATTAATTTCTCTAAAGACTAAAAGATAAGTAAGTCTATCCTAGTGCAAAATATTTATGTAAATAATAACGTTAAGTCCGTAGCAATTAAAGCACACTCCTTAAGTTAAACATCTTGGTAAACTGGAATGTCAAGCATCTGTCTTGACTTTAGTGATATAATACGTGTTTCTTTGATGGCATGAGAGATGGTTCCTGTACCCCAGTGGCCTGGGTATTTTGCTGGAAAATGGAAGACCAGTATAGAGTCATCTGTTCAGACATACGTTGGTTATTTATGCAAGTTGAACAGCTCAAGGGGCGAGACTACTCAGAAATAACCAATAATGAGCCATTTGATACTGAAAGGAAAAAAAAAAAAATCTTTTTGTAAGACTGTCTTCCCTGGGCCTTCTCCTCAGTTATACAACGAAATGTTGTTCTACAGCCTGGAATGATTTGCCGTTCCTCTTACCTTAGAGAGCATTGCTCTGTCTCGGATCCTAAGACCAGTCCTTCAGAAGGCCCATTAGTGACTTCTCTCTAGTATGAAAATGTTCCTTTTAAAACAGCCTTCATCCTCCTTTTGTCCATTTCTTTCCCAACATATTAACTTTCAAATTTATTCCCAAAGCTACGTATGTTTCTGTTCCCTGAATGTTTCAACCATTATTAGTTTATTGCCATTACGCTGTATGTGCTACCAGGTCTTTTAGACATGGGGATGGCATTCGTATCTTCCACTTGTCCTTTTCCTTCACCGTTTCTTCCCCCAGAAGAGCCTTTGACCTGTTCTGTGGGTGGATGTTGTGGTCCAAACTACAGCTGGTTTTTAAGTGCTTCAGGGTCTTCTGTGAAGGACAGGAAAATGTGAAAACCCACTGATGGGGGAGTGGAAGTCAGACTAAACACCATCTTCCCACTAGCAGAGCATCTATAGCTGAAATGTTAATGTCTAAGTGGATTTTTATTAGAAATAGGTCTCTCAGATTCTAATTCAGATGTCTGAGGTTGACGGCAATATCAATAAAAAGCCAGCAGCGTGGCCTTTATTCCCTACTCCGGTGCTGACATGTGACAAAAATAAGCATGATAATTTTATAGCTTCTTTTTTTCTGCCCAAAACATAGCTGCATTAATCTGAAAGACAGCTGATTTTTCAAGGTCAAAAGTGCCTAGCTACAAATTGATGAGCTATTATGCGTGTCTGTGGTTTCTTTGATGGTTCTGTATTAATAACATGCGTGCAGAACAGGCCATAAAAATTCCATTTAAGGGTATTAAAACATACTGGGACATTTAATCAGGTTAGAAATCCTGTCAGTTGGCTGTAGGCATGGTGTTGTTCAGTCCATCATTAACAAAGTGTGCAGAACATAAAGATGAATCCCTATTACATCAGCTCAGACTTCACTGAAATGACCTTTTTGTTTGGGGCGTTTGGCTAATGGTTCAGTGGAAATATATTGCATAAGTGTGAGTACACTACTGGCTAGCAGAGTAGTCCGCTGTCCCTACAGCGAGCAAATTTATACAGAAAGAACAGAAAATATTTCCAGTGTCACTAACAAAGCTTTTGTAATAGGAATATATGCATTTTGCAGCAAAAACATATTAAAAAGTATATTGTTTCGTCAGCTTCCAATATTTAGTCTTTAAGGAGTAACTTTGCTAGAGGTGTAAATGCACATGGCTGTTCTTAAGCAACCTTACCATTAAAATGAATCTACATTAGAAATTATTGCAGTTTAAAATAGATATTTTGAGGTACTGAGAGTTTTACTGGGTAACAAAAGTGGTATTTCTACCAAGATTAGACTCTATGTAAAGTCTGTAAGATAATGTTGTGCGTGAAGTCCCATTACACAAACTCCAAGTTAAATTGTCCCTTTTTAAATTGAATTTGAAGTAGCTGCAAAAGCAAATGAGTCTGGGAATGAAAATAAAGCTAGACATTGGAATTTCACTTTTTATGTACATCGTGTTTTTACATGTATTAAATGCTTTTGTTAAGAACAAAGATTTTATTGATACATGTAATTCTGATTTTAAACAATTTAGCAGACTATTTTTTTGGCAGATGCTTTAGGAAAGGAAAAAAAAAAGTTTGGTTTTATACTGGAAAGTCTGGATATAGTCCTTGCCTCCATTTTTTAATAGCTTGATAAAATCTCCTGGTTTTGTCACTGTGATAGTCTTCTTTACTTACATGGATTCACTTTAAGTGCAAAATATTCAGCTTAGCAAAATACGTTTTAATGGATGTTTAACCTATTTCAATCTTGTTAAGAATTTATGATACTTTAAGATACTTTATATTTTATGCTTTTGTGTTATATATGTTTAAAAACTCCTCAAATGTGCAATTTCTCATGCCTTCATTGTTTTTATAATGAAAAGTCAGATCTTTTCATTCCTTCTGCCTGCCATTCTGGTAATGCCCAGTAGAAACATGTTCTAAGTTGAGCATCAGTTCATAATTTACCCTTTAATAGTTTTTTTTGTTGTTGTTATTTTTTTCTCTCTCCAAAAAAGAAGTAGCATGGATAGTTCCCTTACTTAGGGTAAGCTCAATGTCACTTTGTCTTGGAAACTTTGCCCATGTGTGCAGTTCTTGGTTGGGGTTTGTTCTCCCTTTTAGCAGACACTGGCTGGCTGAAGGATGAATAATACTCCTGCTTGCCAAAAAGTGGACTGCTTCTATCCCAGTCCACTGCACTTCTCAGTTTGGCTCCTGGTGAAGAATTTGATAGAGGCAATTCTCAAATGCTGGCTTTTTTGATGATGAAAACCTATTACGTTAGCTGTTCCCCTGGCTGAGCCAGAGTGAGGGAGGAGGTCCTCCGAGTTGGCTTATGTAAGTAGAAAGCCTTCAGTGCTTTCAAGGTGAAACACATCTATTCGCTGCTTTCCTGAATAATTAAATAATTGCAGTAGTGCTAAGGAAGCAGAAAGAAGAGCAAAGATCTGACTTTAAAGGCTCCTCTGCTTCTAATCATAGTCCTGTTCAGCACAATTTTTTCTCGCATTAAATGCTGGGCAGAATTGTTCATCAAAATGTTGAGAAAAATAATACGGTGTTAAACAGGATATAGGGAGTGAAGTTCAGTGAATAGATGGTACATTACATCATGGGACCTTGTAAGGGTAGCTGTAGCTATTTTTCAGCTATTTCCTGTGAGATGTGCATAATAATCCCAGTAAAGGGCACCTTAGGAAAACACATGAAAAATGGAAGGATGTATAGCTTTGATTTCAGTATCTTTATTATGACATATCCCTGTATTGCTTCTTAACATATAGTGTAAGAGAAAAAGGAAACTCAGGAGATTTTAAAAGGCTTTTTATTAAAGTGATACAGCTCCAAATAATTGTCTTTTTCATGAATATACTAAAAGCTAAAGCTATTTGGCAAGTAAAATCCTGGCTAAGCGAGCACTTTAGGAAAACTGTTTTACTTCTGAGTACTGGATGTGCTAATTACATGATCTGATGCCTTACGGAGGAAAAAGTGTCTTGAGAGATTCCTTACTAAATATCAGGAGTTGTTTTTGCATTGTTTTATAGAAAATCTTTTCAATAAATGGTCACTATAAATAGGCTGTAGGTCTCCAAAATGACAGCTGTCTTTCAGGAGGCCAGCAGTACTGCATTGGTGGGTGAGTAGTGTTCACTCATTACGTTTTATTGGTTTTTTAACACACTTTCTATTACAAGCCAACTGATGATTGCTAGTAATATATCAGACTCTTATTTTTACTGTGTTTTTAAATAATGACTGTTAATCCTTTAGTAGTTATGATATAAAAATCTAACCACAGAATGAAATGTTTATTATCAATTTTCTCTCACCATAAATTGACTTTTTTTCAGTATGTGGCAAGCATTGTTAGAACAAAGTACTGAGATTTTCATATAGACCATAAGATACTGCCATGCCATCAGTATTAATGAGTAGTAGTAGTAGTACTGATAAGAGTAGCAATCTCTCTACATCGCTCATTTTAAGCCCCGAGATTTTCTGTACAATCTTGGTCTAATCTCTCTGCTATTTCTGTTCAATTAGTACCTTGACTAATATAGTATTAAAATGTTTTTTAAGTACCCGGGCTTAAGACTTGCATTGCTTCCATGCTCTTTTGTCTGTAAATTATGTGCTCAAACCCAATGTTTAAATGCAGCTTCAAATTTGGCTCAGGATTTCAAACTTTTTGATGTTTTAAAAACAAATTCAGAGCTGATTGGCTCCTGCTGTTATCTGTAGTAACAGCAAATTTGTTTCTAGATTTAGGTTGTGAGGATAATACATGTCATGTTACTTGTAGCTGACAAAAATACGCTAGTAACACTTATCTTAAAGTAGCATCACAGCATCTTAAAGAAGCATGCTTAAGGTACGACATGATGAGAAGCTGGGCAGTGAGTATAAGGGAAATGTCTCCTTTCATTTATGCACTTATGCATTACAAATAAAGCTGCCAACAGCAGTGAGTTATATCTTTCCTTATGCTTAGTGTATGAGCAATAAGGGATCTCCTTGGGATCCTGCTTGCATATGTTCACGCTCCGTGAGATTTGCAGATAAGGGTACCTCAGCTGCTCTGTACTAGCTGAGAAGCTCTTTTGTCTCTTGAAGGACTTTCTCACTGCATATTTTAGTTTTTTCTGTAGGTCCTAAGGAGGAATTTTACTGCTGCTTATAAGATGGCAAAGGAGGCTTTGCCTCCTGTTCTGCTTCCTTTCCAGAAAAAATTTGCAAAGTTTTCCTGATTTAAGTGTACCTATCTTCAAAAGCCGGATGGTAAACATTTATAAGCCCCCCCCCCCTCCCCCCCAATTAGGGTATACCTGGATATCGGTTCTACCTATGTACAAGTATGATTATTACAGGCAAAGAGAATATTGCTAAAAGAATGTCTATCTATAAAAATTAAATTATTGCAACAGGCCTGGTAACATCTTGCATAGCTGGCAGCATGCCAGTTTATGGTACTAATGAATACATTTCGTGATAATTTTAAAATTTACAACTGCAATTAGAAAAACATTTCTCCATCTACGTGTAAAAAAAGATTTAAAAAAATATGATTGTGGATAACTCAAAACGCTCCAAAAGAACCACATTATCTGCTGACTGCCAAAGAGAGGTGGTGAAGCTAGTTAAAAGTCTGCTGCTCAGAGAACAAGACAGCTGTCATTTAATGCGACATTCTCAGTCTTTTGTAGAAACAATTAGAGCATGCAAATTTTTATTCACTTATGCAGCCTGCACCTTCACTTCTACTGATACAAACATATGCATTTTGATAGTATTCTATAGTTTTTATAAATCTACTAGCTTGTGACTACTTCAGTTGTTTAACTCTGGAGTCCAAAATGTATCCATTTTTTCCATTATATTTTGATTACCATTATCTACCAATATATTTTAAGTTGCTTGTACTTAGGCGTAATTTTTTGTTTTCAAGTAAAATACCTGAAGAGCTAAATTCAGTTTCAGATTACTTGCTGACAGTTTTATCCCCTAAGCATACTTTCATGGCACAATGCAGGGTCCTACCCTCTGTGTATGCAATTTTTAATATATTACTATTTACATTGGTTTAACTATGTCATAAAATATACAGACTGCACGGTGCAGCCTGAGCAAACAGTGCAGCACTCAGTTATACTTTGAACCTTTGGAATTTAAATGCTAATTAAACTGTGATGTGCTTTCCACACGATGCAAATCTGGAGGCTACGCACCTCTGTTTATAGAACAGCCATCCTCTGAACTGTGTGGTGCACAGGGGTAAGTCTCTTCTCTGGCTGGGAATTGAAACATGGATAGTTTTGTAGCCCCTGTAATATTTGCTGTTCAACAGTAAGGGTCCTGATGCAGGAAAGGTGTGTGGGAGAAGGATTGGGGGGGAAAAAGCAGCTCTAGAGGCAGGAATTTCACCTCCAAATTGCAGATGCTCTCAGTACTTCTGCTCTGTGGGATTACTTGGAAGGAAGGACCAGTCCTGGATAGCCTGGGGTTTTTGCAACACATTTAATATTTGCACCCTGACTCATATTTCCTTGTGATGTAAAGGTTTCAGATATGGGAATCTGAGCCTTCCTTTGCAAAGAGAGAGGCGGGGGATCTGCCAGCAACAGGCTCTGTCCATGTAAATGCTCTGAAAGGATAATTTAAACCCACCACCTTCATAAGCAACACAGATCTCTATTTTTAGAAATTAATGAATAGATGTTTCTGCAATACAAAAATCCTAATAAAAACCTACAGCTTCCTATACAGCAACTTACCATCAAAAAATTACAGACGTACATTGATTTCTATGATATTTCATATTTTCAACTTCACAAATTGCCAAGTATTAGAAAAACATACTGTACTCTGGATACTTATAAGTCATTGCAATCTGGTACTTGAAGCCATTGTATAAGCCAAATAACATCTGTTACTCGGAAAAATATTACAACATTTTATGATCCTAAGTATTTATGAGATGGAAGCTGACTGCAGAAAAGGAGCTCATATGGTAAAGCCAGTCAGCTGCAACTCGAACCTTGCACCGTTTTTGCAGTCTCTTTCTCCTTGTTTCTTTTACCTGACCTTATCCTTATCTATTATCCTTATCTTTCACTTAGTGAGATTCTGTCAAGACCATGCTTCAGATAAGCCCCCCAAGCATAACATCTTCTTGGCTACCTTCAGGAGGCTGTTCAAGCCCTGAGGACTTGCCCAGTGTCCTGAGCAGATGCCCCTGACTGTGCAGAGGTTGGAAACCTGCTGGAACTGGGGTTTTCCAGCAAGTTGAGTGTGAACAGAATTTGGGTTTTTCATCTGAGGTGCTAATTCATAATATGCCATTTTTTCTCCCCCTGTTCAGATTTATGGGTCTGGCATTGATAACTGATGCAAATGTCCTGGAATAGATTAAAAAAAAAAAGGTAGATGAAACAAAGGAGATAATTTCTTTGAAATGGCAAATTTTTTTGGGTCTTACAGAATATTAAATTGAAGGATTAATATTCTGTATGCATAATTATTATAAAATATATTTCAGTGTAGATAAAATGCATGCAAAGTAACTGGAAGAAGGGAAAGAGAAAGAATATAGAGCAAAGAACGTATTCATAGAATTTAGCTCTTTCTGTTGCAAATTGTTAGTGAACTAATCCTGTTTTCAATTATTCATTGTTTTGACTGTTTTCTAAAGATATATTTCAGCCAGTGCATTTTTTCAGGCTCCATACTAGAGGAATTGCTTCAAATATTCACTATTTATAGTTTCACATAGGAACTGTTTTTAATGCTCATAGAGATAATAAACTGCTCTGAAATATGTTTTAAAATACTTTAGTGAATATTTTTGTATGCAAAGTCATTTGCTTGGTTACACTTACAATGTAAATGACTTAAAAATGTAGGAGAATGCAGTGAAAATATATTTGTTAAAGGACATGGAACAAAATGCGGAAAAATAATCTTTTTGCTGTACTTGTGTATTTTAAAGTAAAGTCTAGAACACTGTTGCCTCGTATGTCCATCATCTGAAACTTGTTTAAAACTCTGATTTCCAGACAGTGTAGCTGGAGTAATTTTGAGGATGTTTCCTTAGATTGTAATTTCCTCGGCACTGATGGAGGAATTAAAACTGGATGATGAAGTAAGCCGTCAAAGGTTCAGCTTCTTGCCTACTTTCTAGAAACTTAAGAGTATCCTGGAAACACAGCCTAGATTTTTCTCCATCAAAACTAACAAGACTACTCTTCAGAGTGTGCCGTTAAGCATCTCTGTGTGTGTGTATGTAGCCTTATATAAATGCCTATCCAGTTATAACCATGGATGTATTTTTGCTGTTTTATTCAATTGAGTTATAACGGCATGCAGTGTCTTAAAATCGTACTGTTTCTACTGTTTGTAAAGAATTATAATTTCACTTAAGACATTTCAAGTTTCTTATAGTAGTCTGACTTCTGAATCCTTGGTAATTTAGTGTAGTCAATTTTTTCAGGATTTCTGAGTTTTCAAAAAATTAGCAGATATATTTACCTAAGAAAAATCCAGGAAGGTGTTAGATGCAATCTTGTCTAATGATTGTGGTCTAAAATGCAATCCCTGGTGTTGAAAGCTCCTGAGGTAGTATACGACTGGAACCTGGAAGAGCATTATATTGAATTAGCATTTTATGCTTACATGGTTTCTGCACGCCTTCCCAGGCTTTTGTGGCTGGCAGCTGTCAGAAACAGGAGATGTGGCTGCATGAACTTTTGGTGTGGCTCAGTACAGCCATTTAATGTTTTGTTTTGTGTTTAAATAACTGGTTACTTTTACTGAATTTCCTGTCACTTTTATTAATTGCCTTATTGGTCTTTATTATTTGTCATTAATATCTCTTTGCTCCACAAGAAGATTGTTGAAGGGTTAGCAGCTCATTAAATGTGAGAAACTGAAGTACTTTTTAGCTGTATTTAGTTACACTAGCACTTCGTTTTTCAAACATTTGATATCAAGAGTGCTTGAGAAGTAATCCACTGGCAAGGGATGTGTGCGTTAGCTGGCATCTGAAATCCTCGGTGAGCCCCAGTGTGGGGGTGGCATCCTCTGCTGTAGTGTCATAAAAAATGTTATCAAAGGACATGGGGCACATGATATTAGGAAAATTATTCTGAAGTGATAGCTAGCAGTCAATGATTATTATAAACAATGTATAAGCAACATCTTTTTGTTAACAAATGGCAGCGATGTTAAGGATGAGGTACGTTATACAGCAATTGCCTTCTGCTTAGTTACCTATTTATCTGCTTAAAGCTATAAAAACCTATTTTATATCCTTTTCTGTTTAATATTATGCTGTAAATAGCATACAGAGGTTTTTACAAAGATAATACGTCCTGCCGTGTATAACTTGTATGACACATTTTGAAAGTGATATGTTCTTTCCTAATTGTATCTGGTTGAAACCACTGCAGATTTTCATTGTCCCTCACCTTTGTGCATTAATAGACTCTAATATTCTTTCTGGAGATGGACAGAAATAGAAAGATAAATATGCATTATTATAAAGATAGTGTGAATTTTTTCTACATAATGAGTATATTTTTACAGTAATGTAGTAGAGTCTTTAGAGCAGTATGTTTAAACTCTAATCAGTTTTCATTAGGGCTCTGGAGAACCTAATAACTCGTTGAGTTGTTGATAATTTTGAGTTTTGAAACATTGCTTTGAATGAAAATTTAAAAGATCAACAGATAACTCTGAACTCCTTATAGTCACCTACTAAAGACACTTCCCATGTTCTTCGCTTAGTCTTCTGGAAGAGTTAAGGACCTGATGTTCACAAGTTTGCAGGAAACTGTAAGTGATCGGTATGGAAACTGTTACGCAATGATTGTCCGGTAAAAAGCAAATAGAAACATAGAGGGTGTCACCAAGGGTCAAATAAGCAGGTCATGCTCAAGGATTAAGGTGAATTAAGCATATGATGAACTTTTATTGTTAGTATGGTCAGTGGCTACGTGGTCACAATCTTTTTTTACAGCCATGAACTCTTATTGTTTCCTTAAGGAAGCCAGGAAAAATTGACTTTCAATTCAGGGTCTTATTTTAAAGTAGATAAATTTTATGGAAGATGTAGAATTGCAATTTTCAGAAATAGAAGTGTCTGAATGTCATTCTAAAAAGCCGTAGAAGCTGAAATCCCCTTCTAAAGGATGATTCTTCATATTTACGTGATTTGGCTAGCTCCATCTAAGAGTACAGTTGACTTAGTGGTAAGAAAGATCACTGTTTTAAGTGTGAATCTGTGGAGTTCTCAGAAAATCCTTTTTTCCCCTCTGAAATTTGCAATGACTTCTTACAAAGTTGATACATGTTGAATGGAAAACCTCCTTATCATGTTGAATTTTAATTCTGAGAGGTTGTTACTCTGTGTAGTAGCACTAAGTAGAAAGTGATATTTTGACATGTTTTTACAGTTGAAAAACTGTATGCTGAATCAGGATGATATCTCAAAATCTTGTAAATCTTTACAAGCAAAAAAAAATTTGCTTTTGTCAGTTACTTAGCTATTCTTTTAAAAATTTGCTTTTAGTGAAACTTCAATTTGCAGTAATGACAATAGGATGTTTGAAAACATTTGCACAAAAAATGTGTCAGAGAAAATGTTAAATTCTATTTCACATAATTTTTTAGGTTTTGACAAAGTGTCTTTATCTGTTAAAAGAAATGTTTTATCTAAAAATTCCCAGATAGCTAGAATTAAAGCTATCAGCCATTTAAAGTGACATATTTGAAAGTCTTCTTACCATATTACTTACAGCCCACAGAAGGGATAGGCAAATTTTTCAGGGAGGTGAGGGATGCCATCAGAATGAATGTCTGCCACATAAGACTAGTGTAGAATTTGCCTATTTTAATAGTTTAATGCAAATTTTCACTCTTTCACTTGAGGTGTGAGTTTTGGGGGAGCAAATAAGCATTGTTAAAATATGCATTGATTTGAAATAGTATTTGACATATTGTCTGAATATAGGCATTTCTACTAAATAGTGTGACAGATTTAAGTGGAGTCTTTAATTTCTAAAACATCACACTGCTTGAGCTTGGGTTTTAGTGCCTTGCAGGAATTTGCACTCCAAATTCTGTGATTTTTTTAAACAGTGGATTTCCCACTATACTGATGAATCTTGTAATATTAGAGATACAATTATTATTCTGTGGTGTCTTACTAGTGCTGTTAAATATTATATTCATCAATTCCTGGAAATATTTTTTTTCATCCAAACTTGTATATTAGTGCAGATAGAGTTAAAGTTATTTGCCTATACCTTTGCAACATCCAGGACGCACTTGCAAAGATTTAAGAGCTTACCGGTGTTAAAGCATCAGCATAGTGAAAACAGAAAATGAAAACATAGCAGGCTAGAGGATATGTTCTTTTTTTCCTATTACTCTGAGTGCTGTTTAAACCAATTAATCTTCTCAGTATATCTAATTTAAATAATGCAGTGGAGCTAATGCTTCTTTTAAAGAAAGTTTTAAATGAGGTTGCCTTCAGTTTGTCTTTCATTCTTTTATCTTTCATTGTGGTTCTGGTAATAAAAAAAGTTCCTTTAAGCTGTTGAGTACCAAAGATAAATGGCCCCCACCAAAGGGTATAAATACATCCATTCTAGCAAGAATTACATAAGAGGAGAAATGAATGTCTAACTTTTTTTCCAGCGCGGGTTTTCCAGATTTCCCCATGTTTTTGTTTTTTCCTAAAACATCTACGGGGGGGGGGGGGGGGGGGGGGGCGGAATTAAAATGTCACAGTTTTCAGTTCAGCAAATACAATGTCTTATATTTGGTAAACCTGGTTATCCTTCAGCTCTTTCAGAACTTGATTAATAGAATTTTTGGAATTTTGGAAGGCTGGAATTTTTGGTCTTTTAGAAGCAAGGTTTTTCTTGTTATTGACTAATATTCAGGGAAACCTTGAATATCAGATCCTGGATACCTTGTAAATCAGCATGATTTTTTTGTTTTTGCAATTTTTGCTTTCATAATCTTTAGAAACTATATACCAAGTTTTACTTCAACTATTATAGTTAATCATTGCTTTTCTGTGGATATCTCAAAAGGAGATGCAAGAAGTTACCCTGCAAGTATTTGCAGGCTGAGGCTTGTATGTTAATACAAGATGAGAAGTTTCTAAGCTTATATGCCAAAATGATCACAAACCTCGACGTTTACAGTATATCAACCAAAACAAATTAGAAATTGAAATATACAACAGGGTTAAAAAAATGAGGAAAAATTATTAGAGCAGTGCAAGTTTTATGTTATTCAATCCACTTCTATGAGTGGCATTTTTTAAATATATGATTTAATTTAAATGAGTATTTCCTATTTCGAATGCTAGAATTATCCTTTCAGTGATAAAAATCATCAATTAAAAAGTAAAAACCAGGAGCTTAGGCATTATAAAATTTTATATGAAAGGTATGTATTTCTTACTGAGGTGGAATATATGACTACATCCTTAAATATCTGAGTACATTTCTAATATTAGTTAATAACCCTCACCTAAAGAGAAACAGAATAAACTGTTTTTAAATAAGTGAATAGTTTTTCAGAGTTCTTCTATCATAGACTAATTCTTTTGACAAAAGACATTTAATTAGGTTCAGGTAAGCAGAGTCATGGGATAGGCAAAAGTGATGCAGCTGCAGGACAAGTTTAGCCTCTGATACAGCAGAAACCTGTAACTTCTGTGTAGCTTCTCAGTCACGAGCTATTTAGACCAGTTTGACACTTTTTCAAAGTGGGGCTGTTAATTCACAATCCAAAAGTGGGGATGGGGGGGAATAATCTACCCATCTCTTCTTTTGACCCATACACTAATTGCCAAACAGGTCTTTCTGTAATATGTAGGCTGGAGAATGGTTTTAAGTTGTGCATGTGCTTCAGACCCCTTCTAAAACTTTGGACTGAGAATTAATGTTGTGATTGGGGAAAAGCTACTTTTTATAAACTCATTTTCTGTTTTACCAAAACATGCAACTCCTGGGGCAGGAAAAGATGCAATGATATCTTACCACACTGCTTGAATATACCATCTACTTCATTTTGTGTTGCTGTTTGTGTTTGTGTAAACCTGAAGTTTATCTATATGATGCAATAGAGTGTGAGGGAGAGATTACCAAAACTGGCTCTTTTTGGTGCAGGAAGGAGTGTGTAGCATTGCTGGGTTAGCAGGGTATTCACCCTGAACACGAACATATTAAAATAGGGACAACAATCTTAATGTTCATGAAGCATCAACCAGCATATATTATCAATTCCAGAATACTGTCCTCTGTGGAAAAGTTATTCTGCAATATAAATCTTTATTCCATTGTAGTTACCCTACTAAATTGAATAACTGTTTTCCTGACTTATATATCTGTTATGGCAAAGTCTGTATTCAGGTATGTTTATTTCCCTCATTTCTTTCTTTCTTTTTTTTTTTTTTTTTTCTTTTTTTTTTCTTTTTCTTTTTTTTATGACCAGCCATACAGTTTATTTGTCCATTTGACATATTTAACTCCCTCTTCTCCCAGAAGATGAAGATTTATTTATTTCTTTATTTATTTTTAAATCTTGTGCTTTGATTTTTAAATTAAATTGGAAATCCAAAACCTCAGGAACTTCAGAGCATTTAGAAAGAACAGAGGAAGAAGGAAAGACAATTAGAAAACTGGGGAAGATGGAAAATGAGGGAACACCACCACAGTCCTATCAAAATCAGATGTAAATTTACATTCTAGGGTCTTAACCTCATCAGACTAATAGATTTATATTTAAACAGGCATTTAGCAGAGCAGGAATGTTTTTCGTGTCTAATATATTTATAACCTTGAAGGACTCTTCTTTTTTTTCTTCTTTCTCTTGACCTTTTATTAGAACACACTTTTAAACTGTGAAGTGGTGAATGTCGTAGAGCTTTGCTGGAGGCACATGAAGCTCATTCAAATCACAAATGTTACTGTATAAAGTTCACAAACTTTCATTTATTTTCCACCCAGAGAAGAAAGGTTAAATGTTCCTTTTTTTTTTTTTTTTTAAGGCAGTACTTGGACAGTGACAGGTTGAAAGGCTGCTAAATGTAAGTGGCTCTTGAAAACCGTGGTTTGGTTGTGAATGCGTATCAAACAGGTTGAGAAATGAAAACAATAAATTTCCGTGCCTCTGAAACATAATGATTAAATGATTCATTTTGGCCTTTTTTTTGTAAAGAAAAAAGATGATGATATTTGGCTGTGTCTGTGTTGGAAAGGAGGATTGGATCAGTTTTCACAAGAGTGAAGTGGTATAAGTACCTGAAGAAATATGCTTTTTTCCCCCACTTTGAACTCTCTCTAGTCCGGTGCCATGGACTGAATACTTGCTACCTGTGGAAGAGCTTTAGATGCACTTCTGGAGCATAGCTGTTTTGCTTCATTTCACCCTAAAGAAACCCAGGTCATGCACTCAGAGGGTGCTCAGTGTGGGACCTGGTGTGTGGAAGGATGGAGTGAATGATGGTGAGACCCCCCAGTCTCGGCTGAAACACTCCCATGACATTCCTTGTGAGTCTCTATTTTGAAAACCTTGAATTGCTTTTGCTGCTTGAAATTTGGAGGTGTTTGGATCTAAATTCTATTTTTATCTGAATCACAAGAAAGAATAAGTGTTTAGATTATTGTTCTTCATTGTTCAGACTCGTGATCAGCCAAATCAATAATACTTTTGAATCTCTGTGTATCCATGCTGGTAAACAATTGGGTCTTTCTTAGGGGTGTGTGTGCTGGTACTTTTAGATGAAAAACAATTTCCACTGCTATCGGCCACCTTTTTGTACTTTTGCGCAGTCCTTACAATTCCTGATCCTGAGGGCTGTGTAGGCTATGAGTTCCCATCTCCTTCATACGCTCTTCCAGGGTGCGGGAAGGGACTCTGCCTGTAGTTAGTGCCTGCTGGAGTGGATTTGCAGGTGATCAGAAATGGTTTCCCATATGGAAGCCATAAAGCAGTGTAGAGCCCTGTTTGAAACTAGTATTCACCCTTGCCGAAAGCACTGAACAACCACGTCTTTTTGTGTGTGACACCCTGAATTTCTCATTCCCATTTTATTCTCAAGCTTTTTTCATGTACAGAATACATAGCACTCAGTCTGACAGGGGGAACCACAGAGTATTTTTGTGCTGCTGGTTTCTTTCCATCCTTGTCATCTTTATAGTGTTTTTCCCCATGCAGATCCCGATTGTGAACGTTTGTTATCTATGAATTTTCGTTTTGGACGTGAGTTAGCAATGACTGAAAGTACAGTTTGTAGCTCAGCTACTGCAATTGTTTTTGAGGATAAGTGTTGGGGTTACAACAGCCTTTTAGTCATTTTCCTTTATGCAGATGCTGTGGAAATAAATGTATTCTTCTCCTATTTCTCCTTCTGGCCAAGCCTACAGGACAGTCTTGACAGCCGTGTAGCAGTTTCAGCTTGGAGAGTGTCAGTATTCCTCCAACAGCGTCTGTTTTCTGTATATCAAGCTGGTCATTTTATTTGAACAATTGGGCTTATTTCACTTATAGATGCAGTAGTTGCTGTAATGATTTCATGAAATATGCATATGGTGGACTAGAGAAAACTATCAAGACTCATGCATTTTGCATGGGGCTTGCTCACTTTTTTCTCTTCCCACAGGTCTCCTCCCTCCTGGATAATGTGGCTTAGTGCATAAGAATTCTAAGTTTTCAATAAATGCAGGAGGAAAGGCTCTTCAGGAGCCTCGTTGTTGAAAAGCTTATTTGCGTTTTTAAGTGCGGGTGTTAAGCTAGATTTATTCCAAAACTTTAAAGCTCCAAATCCATCAGAAAAAAGTCCTCCAAACTGGAAATAAGGGTTTCAGAAGATGGCTATGTTTTACTGTTTGCTCAGGTTTTTCAGTGCAGCTCAAACACCAGTGGGCAGCATCCCAAGCCAGAGTCAGGAAGCAGAAAATTCAGCAGCGCATTTTCCATGCTTTACATAAAGCCCCAGGCAGCCCTCTGACCGGGGCTGCATCTGGCGAGAGGTGCCACGCTGTTCAGCTGGCCCTTCCTCCTGTGTTTGGCTGTCCTTCAGCTTCCCTTCCTAGGCTTTGAGGTTTCTCCTGCTCTTTTGTCCAACGGTGAAAAGGAAAAAATAGAGATCTCTCTTGGGGCTCTGATGCCCCAAGGATGGGGTCACCTTCTCTGGCTGCAGTGTTTCACCCACCAAAAACCATGATCTAGATGTGAAACATGGGAATAATTCGGAACAGAGCAAGTACAGTTCTGTGGCATAAAAAGGAAGAATATGGGTGCCACACATACTGTATTTGTGCTATATTTAGCATTTCTAGCTTTGTCTCTGGAAGAAGGGAATGTCAGGTGGAGAGAAGTGAGAGTCAGTGCATTTGAGGAACAACTGAAATAAACAGAAGGGTAAGCTAGGCTTGGACATTTAAATGCTAATTTCCAGGCACAATGCAATGAAATGTCACATTGCATCCAAACTCTGAGAAAGCTGGATTCTTCTCTTGTGCCTCTTGCATATCTGCACCCCAGAAGCTTGCAGTGAAGAGACTTTTTGTCCAAATGACTTTGCCTTGATATTGATAGAAAAATTCCATGGAAAATGGTTGTGTTCAGAATTACTGTGTAATAGCCACATACTGCAGTGATAACAGCCAGCAGAAAACCTTGAGAGATACAACATGATGATTTGCTACTTCATTTCTTTTGCAAATGCTGGCTAATCTGATCTATTTATTGTGGTTGCTTCTAATTTACTCCTTGTGCCAAGGTATAGGTGCTGATGGTGTGGATTTAGGTAACTTTGCTCCAAGAAAACCACAGCACTTCTTCCAGCAAAACCAACTGGTTTTTTTTTTTTTAGTTTTCTTTCCCCTTTTCCCTTGTGTTGCTGTTAGCAGAGTGAAAGAAAAAAAAAAAAAGTTGAAATATTTTAAAGGAAATTTCTGGTGGAGTTTTGTTGAGGGGCTTACTACAGTGTTTTTCAAAACATTTTAGATATTCATTCAGATTAAATGTGGACTGTGAAATGAAAGCAAGTCAAAAAAGCCATAATTTATCCCAAATCTTAAATAATAAAAAAATCTTCTGCTTGCTTTATCTTTACAGTGATTAATTTCTGTTTCTTTGCTTCTTGAAGGTTTTAAAACTACATTGCTATAGCAGATTTGTAATTTGAATACCATAGTATATGCATTTACATTGAACAATGGTTGACATTTTGAATCCATATCTTTTTATCATATGAAATGTAGAGCTTCAAGCAAAATTACAGAGTCCATAGAGCTCTGTAGCATGGGGAGAACCATTACATTCATATCTACACTTTTTGATTTTGGCCTAGCTTTAAGAAATGTAATAGTAGTCTTGCATGTTCAACTCTAACGTGCTACTTCTCTGGACCACATACAAACCTCAAAAGTTTTCAAGATTGACACAACCAAGAAATATTTATGCTAATGAAGGAGAAAAGTGACAGACCCTGCAGCATATTGCTATGGTCTTCGGGATAAAGATATGATTTTGATATCTCATACTTGCTGCAGATATGTAATGACCTCTTTATCTGTGTATCCATCTGTAAAGCAGGGATAGCAATACTTTCTTATAATTAAACTGCTTTCAGACCTGCAAAGGGGAACTTGCTACATGAAAGCTTAGAGCAGTTATTGTGACAGCCTGGGCTGCAGCATGGCAGTCAGCAAGGCTGAGATGAGGAGAGCAGAGACTTTAATTTGCTTTTGTATGTAAGCTACAATGCTGCCAAATGCTGCTTTGAAGCTACTGTACTGATATTAAGAGGAGTATTGGACTCTGAAGGAAGTTTTTGGCTGTTAACTTGCTAGGAATTACTTAACATTAGACTGAGAACAATCCTGATTTTTTTTTTTTTTTTTTTTTAAGATCAGTTAACAGAGACCCTTATCAACTTTCTCTTGTCTGTCTTTGGAGTGCACTCTATAGCAGATACTTATCTCCCTACCCCATTTTCTGACCATTTTTGAGGTGCAGATGGTGGGTTTCTGGCTGATGTTAATCTATGTGAATTTCAAAAGTTGACTTATTAAAAGCCAAACAATCCTCTCATGCATTATGGGTTTTAATATTTTTCTCTAGCACCTTCCCAAAACAATAGACTTCAAGGACACACCAGCTACTTTCTGTTTTCAGGAATATATTTCACTTTTTCAATCAGACATTGTTTTGTTAGGTTTATGTTGCTCAGCAAATTGCTGTCTGTGAAATGCAAAATGGATTATTTGGTAATTAAAATATTTCAAGTTTATGAGAGAGTTTGAAATCAGTAAAATATTCTTATTTCAGTGGAATGGAGCTATATGTCTGTTAGCACAGAATCCTGTAAGTAATAGAGGAATAGAAGTAAAATTAATAGATGCTTTCCATCTCCTTTGGGATTGTTCTCTACTGGATGGTATGTTTACTACCAGGATTTTTTTTTCCTACTCTAAGTATCCCAAGAGATGGGCCTTTTAATGTACCTATTATTTTTCATATGCAATTTAAAAAAGTCTCTCTCTTCAGTGGAATCATGTAGTATTACAATTGTGATTTGCAACACGCCTTAGCATCTGAAATGCAAAGCAGTGTAACACCCTTTAGTGCTGAGACTAGTGGACAGCCCAGCATCTCTGGCCAAAGGTCAATAATTAAGGGAGCTCAGTAGCAGAGTTGAGGAAAAAGAATATAAAGATTTCTTAGTGCTCTAAGATAACCTATTCTGAAAGAAAAATGAAAGAGAAATAGAAAAAATAATCCTTTCTTTTTATATATTTTTGTTACCATAGTAATTCTTGTCATACATTTTATATAAATGTCACCTGCCAGCAATATAGAAACTTCACTTTGAAGAGAAAAATACTTTCAGGTGTATAATTTTGTCAACAGTAATGTTAGCATTTATCATGGCCAAATCTTTGCAACTGATAAATATTGTTCTGTTTCTAGTTTTTCATTTTCCCCTACTGACATTTTTAAACCAATATCCTGTAAATGTCAGTATTGTTAATTTTACATCTTGGAAAGGTGAAAGGTTAAAGAATTATATATTGGGATGCAAAAACATAATAGAAATAAGTTGAAGTTTAATGAGACTTTGAGTAGAGTGCTTTTAAGACTACTTTTTTAACTGCGGGTTATGTGTACGTTCTTTATTGCACTGCAGCATTTATGCCCACAAAAACCTTTCTGTTACATAATTTCCTGGTTTTGATAATTTTAATAAGGAAATATGTCTGTAAAACCATGAAAACTGGCAATCAATTGAAACAGCATTTTTAAAATTATGTTTAAAGCTGATGGAAAAATCATAAATAAGAAGTAAACTCATTTGAAAACGACTCTGGGGATATAAAACTCATTATGGTGTGGTAGCAGGTAAGCACTGAGAAAAATCATACTTTTGTTATACCTACTAGAAAAGTAGTCTAAAGGAAAAAAAAAAGTCTACAGGGAAAGAATTTTTGGATAATTTGAGGGAATGCTATTGATGAATAGAATTGACTATATTTGCATATCAGTCACATGCAGTGACACACACCACTTGGTCAAACAAAAGTTTCCTCTCCTTGGTCAAGAATAAAAATTCTTCCCATATCTCTAATGTCTTCCCGCTTCCTTTCCTCTAGTGTTGCATGACCTTACTCATGGATTAAGGCTTCATATGAAAGCTGCACAGAGGTTGAATGCGAACATTTCTTGAAGGTGAAGTAGACAAACATCCTTAGCAAAACCCTGTTATATTACAAATTGTAATGTTATTGTCATTTTGGAACACAGTTGTGATGAAAAAAATCCTATTTTGCGTCTTGGAGAAGCTCCTAACTTTCATTAGAATAATTTCTGTTGGTCTTTGATGCTAAAAATGGGGCAAAGATCAATTGATTATCACAGCATAAAACGTGAACTAGCAAATTTAAAATTTAATGCAGCATAAAATTAGCAATTTGAAGAATTTTTTTGAAGTACTTTGCCCTAAATAGAATCCTGTGGAGAGATTTAAACTTCTAGGTCCCCTACTAGATGTTGCAAATACTGAAGGGCAGGGATGACTAATGAACAAAAAGAATTAACAATGCAGAATTAACATGATTACTGGTTGGGTATGATAGTATTTACAGAGCCTGCACAGGAGGAAGGTTGATTAAAATTTGTGTTATTGCATCTGAAAAGAAAGTTAGTGGTAGTACCTAGATCAGAGAGCTGCTTCGATAAACGTACAAAGTATGAATGTTTAGCCAGAGGTTTAAACCTCAGTGTGAAACGTGCAACACCTGAAATAGATGTCTGCTACTGATTTTCTACGTATTTTGAAAGTTGTGCCAAGAAATGTTGCTCAAAGTATGTTGTGCGTTTTACTCAATATCTGCAAAAACAAAACATGAGACTCTGTAAAATGTTGTTTCTCTTTGTAACATTGTGTGGGTTTTTTTACTCATTAAGTTTTTCCATGCTTTATTTTATGGTTATGAATTGTTTTATTTAGGATATACTGCTTTGGTGCTTTCACAGATGTAAAACTTTGTTAGACCAACTTCTCTGTTTAGTGCTAGTACCATAACTGAGGTTTAGGATGAAAACCCTGTAGTAGTTCTGGGAGGTGGGGGGGTGGAGGATTTTTAACCTGAATAATTTTCATGATTTAGTTTATGTCACAGCTCTATGGCACATTGAGAGGGGAATGAATCAGTGAAGTAATAAGAAATAGCTGGATGCCATGCAGCTGTTCTGCTCTTGGGGTCTGAGGTGATATATCTACCTGTTTTCTATTCTTCTGTATTATTCCTCCAAATCACATATGTACTTCTTTGGGAGCTCACTGCTCCTACCCGAAAAAGCAGGGTCTGTCCTTCCCGATATTTCTGCCCTTAGAAGAATCCCTTTAGCCAAGCTGTCTTCTGAAATGCTCCTGTACCCTTTCAGCCCTGTGGTAATTATGTCCTTAACATAATGCTGCTGCTACTTCAGCACCAGTTGATGGCCATTTCCAAACACCTGTCCCTCCCTTTCTTCTCTTGGCTAATGAGCCCAAGGCAGAGAAACCCAGCACAGCTAAAATCTGATGCTTCCCATCAGCTTGCCTAGTTGGTTCCCTGATTAATAGTTACAAACAGAAAGTGACTGCAGCTATTTTCCTTTGCTTTTTGAATTTATAAATTAATAGGAATACAAATGCTTTACAGTATTATTCTAGGGCTACGGGCTACAGGCTGCAGTGATCCTACCAAGAATAACGTAAAAACTGAAATAATTTGGAATTGGGATTCTTCTGTTAAAGTTTTCTAAGGATGCCATACCTATCCTCCTATTGAGGAGTCAGTTTTCACATGGGAGAATAATACTCATTTCATATCTAAAATTATCAAAACATTTTCTTCCTTCTTTTGTCTTCTGAACCCACATATCAGAAACGTGATCCAGGAAAAAAATTAATTCATTTCAATACTGCAAAAACGCTAGTCTCATTTCTTCTTCCTCTCCCCATTTCAGATTTAATTCTTGCCTTAGAAAAGTTACCAACAAAGGATGAAGAAATGTTCCTAGCTATTAGTGTATGATAAGAATATTTTAAACATCACAATGATCAGCATCCTCTGGGAAATAATCTTATCTCTCTCTCATGTGATTTGATTAAAAAGAGAGCCTGGAAAAAAGGTTTATTGCTGACTAAATGCAGAGACTCATCTGACCTTTCTGCTTAAAATGTTATTTCAAATAACATCTATCTATTAAAGAGCTATATTGCAGGTTATCAGTGTTTAAGAAATGTTAGAGTATGCACTTGGTATCTTCACACAGATCTCTCAGCTTATCTTCATTCTCTGTCTTCAAACCATCTGCTCCTTTCCTATGGTCATTGTTTTCCATATTAATTAGTACAGACTGTCTGCTGACTAAATAAGGATTTAAAGACTTAATTCCAATGTGCCTAACTGTTTGGGGAAAAAAAAGAAAATAGAAAAAAATATAGTGATGCTGTTTGGAATTTGCAATCATTAGTATAAAGCTGTGAGTGCACTTCTGGGTGTTTAGGCAGCTTGAATAATTTAGGGCCTTTATATATATCTGACTTGTCTCATTTGATTTATCTTCTTCACATGAGATTTTGTACTATTTCTGGGTACTTTATTATCACTATTGTCTCTCACATTTGTAATAGGGATAGAAGGACAGAGCACGAGCAAAGATTTGAGGGAGAGGGTAGCATCTGCTTACCATCAATTGATTTAGCACTAAGTGGTATGTAAGCACATTTAGCCTTTCCCATCAAATATGAAAATCAACCTCTATAAGACACTGGGAACTTACTTTTTCCTTTCACATTTCAGCCTGCTATTTTTCCAAATTTTCCCAACATTTCCAAATTGACAGCATTGATGATCACTAAAGGCATAGCTCTATTTTAATATAAATCCTTTCTGTTGTTCTTGTGATCGTTTTTCTCGAACGTATTTTGCTCGTCACAACAGAAATCCTGTGTGAAAATGAAAGGCAGTGTTTGGGTCATGTGAAAACGTTTCATCTCCTCTGTCATGTGAAAATTATTAGCCATTTCTCTGCAGAAACCTGTCTCTTATTTGGAGAGAAACTGCTATGTAGATTCTAACAACAGCTAACGTACTAATAGGCTGTGTTGCCCTTGAAGGTACTGATGCAGAAGGATCGTACTCTTGAAATAGATACTGAAGGACATAGACCTGATGTAGTAGGGCCAAGAGAGCTGGCCCAGATTCAAACAGAAATTTGATTGTTTCTAGTTTTCATTATTTTAGTCTATTGCGTTCTTTCCTGATTCGGATAACACTTGCAGTGCGTGCATGCTTTCATTGCATACTTCAGCGCTGTCAAAGGTACAGCATTAGAAAGCTGGTGGCAGTTTCTCCAGGACGTAGATACCTTGCTGCACCTCTGTTGCAGAGTCATGATTCTTTTTTCCTCCGTATTTGCTGAGATTTCCCCAAAATGTGCAAGATGGTCATTAGGACAGGAGGTGCTCTGGTGAACCATTTGCACCTTTTCCTCCAGATACCTACAAAATATCCTAGAGGGTTCTTGCTCTCTGTCTCTTTATAACTCTCACAACTGCATTTCTCGCTTGGCGAGGTATTTGTGTGAAAGAAATGCTCTCTGTGGTGGTGGGCTGGGGTTTGATTCTGCTATCCTTTGTCTGATAGATCCCATTGAAGGGGTGAGTAGTTTGACTGTAGAATGGTGCGTACTGAGAATATGTAAAATGAAAAGTCGTGCCATGCAAACCTAGAAAACTCAGTCTTTCTTCTGCATGGTTGTGTACATAGCTAGTAAAAAACAAACAAAGTTTAGAAGTCTGGTGTGGAGGCTACACTAAATTTTATTTCATGAATTATTTGAGTGAAGAAGCACAAGTCAGTTTTAGCACTTACCTCTACTTTATCATTCTGTCATATGCTTTTGTAGATGATATTTTATTATACGCATTATTACATGGTATCCGAAATGCAACTGAAGGCATATATAGTTAACTATAATAGGTGGTGCAAATGCCATATGTATCAATATAAAAGCATATATTTGGTCCTCGCAAGCACTCTTCCAATCTTGAAAAAGCCCATATTTGCAATATTATAATTAAAAAAGATGCTTTGATTTCAATAGCACGTAGTTGCTAACTGTTCCTCTTTAAAACCCAAGTTCTTCCATTCACTTACAATTGCTAGTTTTCAGTGACAAAGCGATCATCATGATTGTAATTAAATATTTATCATACAGTTCTCTTTTGTCATTTGGATGTTACAAGGCAGGCAAAGATATACTTTAAAGGCTGAATAGTAAGCTATATTATGATAGTATATCAGGCAAATGAGTGTTTGATGGGCTGTGTTAATGTGAGCTAAAAATAAAATCCCATCTGTTCACCTTTCAAACTGCATCAAGACACTGCATATGGGTTGCGGAATAATTTAATGAAACGCAAATGAAAATATGTTTATTTCCATCTTGCCGAAACAAGTGAAACAGGCAACTTGTTAGTAAAGATGTTTTAACAAGGAAGGAATTGTGTGCTTATGGCTTTTCTGGAATACAGTAGCACTGCATTCATTTAAGAGCAAAAATGAGTAGATATAGAAACAGAGATAGTCACTGAAGACAACATCTCTAATAATCATATGAAGCTCAAATCTTGATTACTGGTGCCAAGATTCTGAATTATTTGAACAATTAAGGATGTACCCCCTTAGCATCAGTCCTGTAGAATGCATTGTGTATCATGATCTTCAGAAACACTATTTTTCAATGCTCATTTTTCTTACAATTTAATGAGTTCTCTTAATTTATTGGTAGACTATAGAGAAACTTTAGAGCCACATGCTGATTTACCCCAGCTAATGATCTATTCAATAAAAATAAGCTGTTTCAAGGTATGAGGTATGCTCTGTATCATGGCTAGGTGCTGTGCAATGAGAAGATAAATGGAGGCACCACTGTCTTGGAGCTCTTGCTGATGGTGGTATAAGTTGAAGCCACTGGAGCAACAATAATTTTTGCGTGCTCAGGATTTTTCAGTGCGCTACCTATTTTAATATTTCTAGTAGAATGGGTTTTTTTCACTTTTTCAGGTAATTGTATCTTTGACGTTGACGTAGTTGTATTCATCTTGCTGCTCTCTTGTGCTACAGGCCCTTGAAACTTTTGGCTATTGCTTTTCCCAAGCATTTCCTATTGCCTCTCCTTTATCTTCAGCCAAAGCTCAACCATTTCTAGTGAGTTCAAATCACAGATCTCCTTCTTTTACTGGTGTTCTAAAACAAAATTAAAAGACACCATGTAATCTGTTAACTGCACTTGAAGGGTATGAGATGATTTGGTTTGTTTTTGAAATAGCTGTGTGACCTAACCCTGAAATTAGGAGTTAATTTACAATATGTAGGTCTCTTACAGATGAGGAAACACTTGAGCAAGGCACAGCCAGGTACAAAGAGTTCATCTAGTTACGGAAAAAAGAAAAAGGAAAGTATAAAATGTCAGGAGGAGAAGAAAATGGCTTCTCTTGGGTAAGAAGTGCCTTGTGGTTCAGGCTACATCTAGCTCCACAATAGAAAAAAAAAATTCCTGTGTTTCTTCTCAGAAGAAAATATGGATGTGAATTTATAGTATGCTTCACCAGTGTCCTAGGAGACCAGGAATTGTAAATATACTGCAGGCTGTATGAGTCCATATGATCTTTCTTGACTTCAACTTAGTGATTGCTGTCAATAAGAATATTTAAAAAAAAAAAAAAAAAAGGTATGCTGAACATGCAAGTCAGAAGGGGTGGGTGTGTGCATGTATATTTGTGTGTATATATATAAAAATCATAGCATTTGCTTTGGTTAAACAGATTGGATTCCCAAATAGCTGAGATGTGTTACAACAGCTCTGAAAATGAAAGCCACTTGCAAAAGCCTTATGTTAGAGGTGAAAAAACTGTCTGACTTGTCATCTTTTCCAGGTCCCAAAACCCTCTGAAGCTGGTTGACAGGAAATGTTGAGCAATTGCTTTCTGTCAGTCTTCAATGGAAATGTTTTTTTTTTTTTCTTTTTTCTTTTATTTTTTTTAAAAAGACTTATCCAGGCATTATTTTTAGATGTGTGGAGGTACATAAAAATATGATGGAAAGTACATAGTTTCTTCATCCCCAAAAAAAAGATCTTACTTAAAAGACATTTTTCAAAATCAAAGTATTTTCTTGGAAAATTTTGCAGAAAAGAAAAACTTTGAATTTATGTGAAAAAAAGTAATGCTTTATTCTTTGACTTCTGTCCAACTGTAGTTTTATGAAAACTTAGTGATGAAAGATCTCTGAAGAAAGAACGAATTTGTTTTTCAACCAATTCCTGTTAAATCATAGTAGTCCATTTTGCTTTGTATTTGCTATGCCTAAGATACCATGTGCATAAGTAGGTAATTTAAATACATTACTAATTTCTGTCTTCTGCTCTTCAAAAGGTTATAAAAGTAATCAAAGTACATTAGCTAAAATCCTAAATTTGTAACATGAATAGATAGAAATTAAGAGCACTTACTTAGTCACCACATGTGTGCACAGGTATGAAATGACAGTCAGAGCCTCCTCATGTGAAATCATTGTTCTTTTAATTTTATTTTTATTATTTTTAATTCAATATCATATTTGTGCTTTCCTGATTAATGCAGTAGTTTTCCATTATCTGTGGTTACCTAATGCTTAGAATACATTTCATCTGTAGACTTCATAGAATCATAGAATACCAGGCTGGAAGGGACATCAAGGATCATCTGGTCCAACCATTCTAGCACAATCTAGACGCGATGGCCCAGCACCAAGTCCAGCTGAGTCTTAAACGTGTTCAGCGTAGTGGAGTCAACCACTTCCCTGGGGAGATTATTCCAATGGTTGACTGTTCTCATTGTGAAAAATTTACCTCTCATGTCCAATCGGAATCTCCCTAAGAGTAACTTGCACCCCTTACCCCTAGTCCTCACCATGTGACTCCTTGTAAAAAGGGAGTTTCCATCTTCTTTGTAGCTCCCCTTTAAGCACTGGTACATGGTGATGAGATCACCTCTAAGCCTCCTTTTCTCAAGACTTCTTGATTCTCCTCAGATGAAAACCAAGAAGTAAGGGCCAATAAAAATATTACTGAAATTCTCCATAAAGTATGCCTACACAAGAACTTGGGAACCGTTTCTCTCCATGTCTTTACTGTTTTATCTTCCATAATGGAGCTTCAGGAAAACCAGCTCGATAGCCTTGACGTGACGCAGTAATCATTAGCAATACAAGCAACTTTTATCACATTCCTTGTGATTTTACAGAGAAATTTAGTCAGATATTTGAGTCTTAAACTCTTGTTACAGATTGTTAGTTGTTTAGTATTCATTGAAGGCTTTCAGATGCCAATACAGATTGCCACCAGAAAATGCCGAGCATTTCAAGTTTTGAAAGTCAGTCTGCCAAGATTTAATTATATGTCTAAGTAAATCTACCCCTGCTGGAAGTATTGCATCGCTGCCTAATGGGGGAAAGAAAGAACAGCCCGTGAAAGGTTCACTTCTTGTGGTCTCTGCTGTGTTAATACTGAAAGTCATAGTATTGGTATGGTTTGTTTTTGGAAAGGGTTTTGTTTGCTGTGATTCTGTGCACTTTTATGCCACCCTATACAAACCACTGTAACGCTACTGATCTCAGAATCTACTGCCTTATTTTTTTTATAGATTTAAAAGTAGGCAGGGCAAGGCAATCCAGAGATGTCAATGTGACCAAAATATATTAATGGTGGTATTCTCCTGTAATGACTGATGTAATGCACAAGTCAGTGTATGTGTTATTTATCAGTTGCTTTACATACTAAGTTTTAGTTCATTTTTTTTCCTAATAAAAAGCCCAAGTTTCTTCTTAAGTTTCTTTTTCTCTTTTCCTCTTCTTTTCCACAGCTAACCTGTAAGAAAACTTAGTGAATGAAGTCTATTCAGCACTTGTATTCCTTTTTCCCATTGTTCTGATGAGGTACAGTATTACATGAAATGTGCATACTGTTCCAAGCACTTATTAGGATTTTCGAAATCAGGAAGGTTTTTAATTTTTCACTTACAAGTTTAGAAAAGGGTGTTACCTTAAAGATTCCTTTTCTTCTGAAGATCCATCCGGGAAGAATCTTTTTTCTCCTTATACTGTTTAATTCTCCTTTTTCCTTCTCTTCACAACCTTAAGGTTAGAAAGATAATTCTCTTAATGATTTTTTTCAGATCTAGGACAATTTCCTCTTCATTTTACTTTTCGATATTGCTTGTTCTCATCTATGTTTCTTGACCCCTCAGGGGCTGTATGCTAAGCTTTCCTTGCTAGTACTGATGTTTGTTAATGCGGTAGACCGAATGTATGCAGAATAAAATAGATGTTAATAGGTGTGTTAGAGTCCCAGAGGTCTTGTTGCTGTCACGCTGCTCCTCCTCTCTTGTGCTGAAGGCACCCCGTCTGCACAGTTACTCGCTTTCCTTCCACTGAAACAACGAGAGTGCAAAATCATGAGAAAAATATACAACTTGGCATAGTTGAACGTTCCTTAAGTTCCTTCCTTAGCCATCATGTATGTTACCAAAAATTAGCTGAAAATAGGAGATAAGTTTTTCTTGAAACTGAACCACCTTTATTTATTGTTACATACTTAAACAATTTGTTTCCATTCAAATACTGAAGCCGGTGATAGATATTTCTCTTTGCTCAAAATTTACTGAGAGCTTCAGCCCATTAATAGCAGTGGGCATTCATTAATGTCTGAGTAATGTGATACAAGTTGGCACTTTGTTTCCTGTCCTGCCATCACTTCTCACCACAAGAGTCAGTTTTTCAGGACATGTAATGAGCCGTCATTGCAGTTGATTGCTGCATGACAATGGGCTATGAAAAATGTAGCTGGAAGTTTATGGGATGTATGCACAGATTTTTGGTTATGCAGCTTTAACTATAGTGCTAAGCAATTTAGTTTAAAGGTAGTTCCGTTTTTATGTGAAACCTTCAATAGAAGAATCTGCAATCTGTGTACTAAAGAACTGGATTAAGGAGATCAGTTGCTATTGAAGGAAGTACTGAAAGCTCTTTCAAAATTGCCAGCAGAGCTTGGTGCTGTGTTGTATCCTTAATTAGCAAATATAAGCTCTAGAGAAGACTAATTCAGGCATATTCAGTAATGATAAGAGATGTGAAAATAAAATATCTCTAGGATTCTCCCAAGGCAAAATGAAAAGTGATTTTATTCATACTTATCATCAGACAATAGTTTGTATCCATTCATAGAGGCAGGTGGATATAGACTGTCTTGGGATGTTCTGTCATGGGAGCAAGGATCAGTACAAAACTTGGCCGAGTCTCAGGTGAGTGTCATGACTGCAAGAGCAGCCCTTGCTTCCACTGATGCTTTTTTCCAGATTTTAAGATTCCTAAACACTGGACTGGCCTTGATAGGTAGATGAAGAGTATTCCATTTGCATTGACAATAAAAGTGTAAGAAGTGAAATATTGGTTTAATTCATTGTTGTCCCCACATGGCTTGGCAAATCCTGCTTGGTTTGATACTAACGCAGTGCAGATGCGCATCCTATGTGAATTTACACCTAGGGAAACTAACTTTGTTCCTTGATTGTAAGCATGATGACTAAGCACTGTGATGTGTAATAATGTATTTTGTTCTTCTCATGATATCTGCCTTAGGAAGTGTACAGTTTGGAGTACACATTGTAAGTCAAACACTTATGAAACCTTGTTATTCTATGAATGGGTCCTTTCCTAATTTATTACACATCATCTAGCCAATAAGGTAGAGACTTTATAGAACGTATACATTAACTTACTGAAAAAGTGTGCATGCAAATGTTATTCCCATTTGTCTTCTAGAAGGCAATTAATGTCTCTTTTTCTCTTGTAGCAGGTAGCCTACTGGGATATAAAAATAATTAATACCTTGGAGCATTATCTCATGGAATCTCATGTTTATTTTATTTAAGGTAAAGCATCTCTAATACAGGTCAAAAAATCAGGCTAAGATTTGTGTTCCCTGGAGATAATTCAGGTGCTTTAACAGAATCTGTATTTCTCCCTGAGGATAGGTTGGTACTGCTGCCGTGTGCAGTAACAGGGATTTTAGACAACAATATCAGTATGTCACAATTTGTTGCATTAGTGCAGGTTCCCACATTTCCTTCTCAGTCCCTTAAAATGTTTCTTGGACTGTGTGCTCTCAAAAGAGCTAGGCTTTTCCAAGTGCTAAAGCTACGTACTAGAGAATCCTATTAAGTAATCTTATTCTTCATGTTTCAGAAAGAGGGATTTTGTTCCATTTTTAAGGCACGATAAACAGTAAATAGTCTAGGTAACAATATTCCGACCCATATGTTCTTCTGTATGAGTCTCTGGTTGCACTTAACTCCAGTCTGCTACTACCATTTGTGATTCAGTTGAAAATACTGTACTGGAAAGAAAAAGTGTTATGTACCCTGGTTGTGTGGTATGGAGGGAAAAGTGAGTAAATTCTGCCGTTTTTTATGTATAAAAAGGAGGTAAGATCTTTACTAAGAAACTAGAAATGTAAAAATTCTGCTTGAGAATAAAAATGTTAATGTGTATCTATCTGAAAGGTCAATTTTACGGCTCTCTCCCATTGGATTCCATATGGATATACCATTCTTCCTTTATGGATATACCACAGAATTTATGGAGTAGGAGGGTACGTGTGCGCTGTGGTCGGAAATGCACAGCTACTTAGCTGCTATGTACTTGCCTCTCTGAACAAATCAGCTGCCTGCAGCAAAATAGATTTCAGTGTAGCTTATAAGTTTTCTCCATGCAGTCCATACTTCTGTTTTAAACAAGAAAGGAATAATAAGGGAACTATTTGGGGCATTTTAAGCCCTGTTGTAAAACTGCCAAATTAATTTTGTATCTGGCATATTACTTGTTAAGTATCTGATCTATTCTGTCAACGGACTAAATTCTATTCTAATGCAAATGAAAACCAAATTAAGTTAGCCAAACACCAGAATCCTTCTGCGCCTCTTCCTCCTTCTGCCTCTCTTATACCACGTTCTAGGGATGACTGTTGCAGGCTTAATAAAGGATTTGATTTCAATGAATGTTACTGTTGTAAAATAAGAACCTTTATTCATCCACAGCTTGAAAGCATCTAGCAGGCTAAAAGCCATTAGTATAGATAAATCCAAATCACACCTGAGGATGTGAGGTGTTCCCCACGATCTGCAGTCCTTCCCTGCAACCCCTTTTATGACCTTCATCTTAAACAATTAGATCCAAAAAGTGAAGGAGAAATCTTTCCTACAGAGCCATCTGCTAAAGCGGTGCTGAAGTTGCCCACATTAGCATGTACAAATACCTAAGAGCATCTCTAGTGTGAAAGATGCATCTCACATGGGCTGTTTGTATCAGAGTTTGGTAACCTTTTGCTGGGGCAGACTGGGTTAGTGCATGTACTGATGTTCTTGCTCCCATTCTCTTGGAAAGCCCTCAAGGCCCCTTGTCACTCTTTCTCCAGATCTCCTTTTTCTTGCCAGGCATATTTCTACTTATTCCCTCTTTCAGATACTCTGATTCTTCATTCTAGTGGGAATCCCTTCTCCAGTGTTTGTTCATAGGTAGACATGCATGACCTCTAGGCACTACCTCCTGTCCTATGAACCTTCACAACAATAGGTGGCGTGAATCCTACTATCAGGTAAATACAGTTACAATATAAAGTTTAATAGTTCAAAAGGTTTATATATGAAGAATAGATTTTAGTGTGTAAAATTATTTGCAGTACCACGGAGCTTGGAATTTGTAGAAAATTTATGCTGAGAGAACAGCTTTGAAGGAATTAGTCTGTTAATAACAAATAAAAGCATTGAAAGTAATAGTCCTTGTACAGGTTCAACAAAGGTGTTTACTATTTTGCAAATGAACTCTTAGCTAAAAATTTCAAATTGTTATTTTAAGCTCAGTTTTTAGGACTATAAAAATGAGCTTGAAAGCTTTCTTAATATAGAACATTGTGCAATAGCGTGACGTAGTTGAGATATTGAGGCCAGCAGACAAAACAATGCAAACTGTTCTGAAAGAAGCATTCTCTCAGGGGTGTCCTAGAGCCCTTGTCCTCAGCTATCCTGGGGTCTGCACCCTCGGTGCCGGGGTCCCCTTCTGTAGAAATCGGGGACCTGGGGAGAGGAAAAGGAAGTGGGAGAAGAAAATGTGTGCCTAGTTCTCATTTGAACCTGCCAGGGTTTAGTACCTTGGAAGTGCTTTCAGCTTCCACATCCTAGGTACATTAGACGTAGCTTCAAAACAGCAAAGATAGGCGATTATAGCTTTCATGGTACTGTTTTTACCTAATGTAATATTCCTATTTGCTCGGTCATACCAAGAAACGAGATCCCCAAATGGCTTTTCAAACTGTCATATTTAAATAGATGACCTTAATTTAAGCACTTTCTGTGCTTTCTTTTGTCCTGTTAGGGGTGGGGGAAACTGGATATAATTTTTCTAATCAGATGAAAATTGCAGATGAAATAAAAATACTGGTTGTGTCTTTTATGACAGGTGTCTGATCCAAGTCCCTTTCTGTACCTACCCCCAAAATTATCTGTACCCATCCTGCATAAAACAAACATTTCAAAATGTCTACTGTACTACTTTCTTTCACCAAAAAAGGGCCTGATGTTTCCAGTAATATGCAGTTTTTCCTATAGATTTTCTCAGAGGTTCAAGTGAAATATAAGTATTCCAAGTATACTGCAATTCAGTGTAGTCTTGGAACTGCAGAGTGGCAAAAAAAAGTAAGAATATAGTAATGAATGGTGAAAAAAGTAGAGAAATATTTAGTAGGAAAATGTGAGCTATTTACAAAAAAAATACAGGTAATGACTTGTTAAGTCACAAGTGTTTCATATCCTCTTGTTTCAACCATATAAAACTCTAGCAGAAACCGATCTATTCTGTGTTCCTGCAGTGCGCAGTGTGTCTTATCCTGAGCTCCAAGGCCTAAACACAGCACAAACTAAGATGAGAATTGAGTGTATATTTCTGAATCCACAGTGATGTATAATTGTCAGACACCTGTTTTATGTGTAAAAAATACTTAGCAGCAGAACAAAATAATTCACAAAAAATTTGTACTCCCAGAAAAATTGTCTTAAAAGTCCTGCATAAAATCTATGAAATCCAGTATCAGTATATATGTAAAAAGAATTTATTAGTGACACCCATTCTGAACGATGCTAATTATACCTCTAAAAATACTTGTAGCGTGATCTGTAAATGATATTAAAAAAACCACCCCAAACCTGGACATGTGGAATTGTGTGAAACTATACCTGCAAATGTACAAAACTGTGCTAAAAAAAACACCTTTAAATAAATCTTACACATGTAATTAGCCTGAAGGCTGTAATGTGAAAGCTGCCAAACAATGTAAAGCATTGTCTGCTGTATACCCTGAGAACAAAGCAAATGGATGTGCTGAAGTAGTAAGAATAGCAATAGCCAAAAATACATAGGGTGGATTTCTCCTCAAAATACATAGTTTCTGCTGAAAATGAGCTCATCTCAGAATGCAAAGTGGCATCCTGAAACAGGTTTTGTTTTATTGTTTTTAAGTGATTCGTCCTTGTGTTTTATGACTGAACTAAATGCACTGTGTATAGGAAGTACTTTGAATAGATTTAGAGTGAAGAAAGTTTAGGATGAACCGTTGTTGATTTTTTCCTTTGACAGATCTGTGATAGCTTATAATGAGTGTATAAAGAGACAAGAGCCAATCTAGATTTGAAAGATAAACATCTGAAAAGCCTAAGATATTCAAAAGAGGCAACACAAACAAAATGATCATATGGTGATTTAACTATTCTCCTAGCCTATTTAATTTTAGGTCCTTGAGAAGTCTCTATGAATGGCTTTGGAAGTTCTAGAGAAAAGAAGGTGTTGTTCCTGCCTTGACACCCATACAATATATTCAAATGCAGAAATTAATTTAAGCTCTAACAAAGCCATAGGTCCAAATGGTATATATTCAGATTGTGATTATTTTTCAGTGATGGATCCGGCTGAAAGGGAAATGATGTACACATCCAGCAGAAGAGGATTTTGAGAGTTTCATTTGGAGTGAGAAACAGGAGGGAGGGGCTGGATTCGGTCTTCTGACCTGTGAGGTGTTATAACTGGTTAGCTGTTGGGATGCTGGACAAAGCATCAATTAAGAAAGCTTTATTTTATCATGTGAAAATGAGATTTGCATGTGCTGGAAACCGTCATTCTAGGCAGCCATTATATGTTGCTCAAATAACAAACTACTTGTCGATTGGTTTGGTCCGTTTTCAGTCTCTGAAACCATATAATTGCCTGAAGTCTTAATCTCTAAATATTCCCAGTAAGCTTTCCCAACTTTCTGACTGGCTAAGGCTCTTATTTAGGACTGTTACTGTTTCAGGACTAGCATGAGTGGTAGCCAGCCGCAGGTACAGAACAGTGCTCTCAACACCCTGGTCTGTACCTGCTGTGAACTGCTCTCTTAATTCCATGTTTGTCTCTCTGAGATGAGTGTGATAGAGGATTTTGCTCGAGATGCTGAACCACTGCAGGCTGGATATTGCTGTTGTGTACTTCTCCCACAGTGATGCCAACCTGTTTTAATTGCTTGCTCTTCAGAGTATTGAAAGGGTTAAAAACCACGAGAGCAAGAAAGATGATGTAAATACCTTAGTCACTCAATTAGATCAGAAGACACCCTGTTGTGATTTAAGGATGTTGTGAATACCTTGTTAGACTTGAGGGCAGTCTGATGTGATTTAGGGAGTAGCTAGAAGAACAGTTATAAAATAAGGGAGGCTCTGGGATAATTTCGTTACAGACAACTCGGCCTTGGGAGAATAGATGCACGGAACCATGAAGATAGGAAGAAACAGAAGAATGGCAACAATAGTCTTGAAGGACAACATCTACGTGATCCTAGGACTGAGTTTGTGCAGAAGCAAAGGTCAATCAGCGAACACAGTGAGGAAGACTACGAGCCTTCATCTGAAGACCCCCAAAGACCACTACAAGAGATGACTGCGCATGCGAATCAGATATTTACATATGTTAATAAGTTCCTGGAAATCTCATGTTTATGCATAGCAATTCTCGGAAATCCTATGAATATGCATGATTGTATAGTATATATTCTCTAAAAGTTCAGTAATTCGTTGGAGCACTTATGGTGGAGAATCCCCAGTGCTGCCCAGTGCTGCAATAAAGAATACCTGCTTAATAGTAACTTCGTTGCTATTGAGTTTCATTTCAGGGACTCTCTGAATGCTCCGTTTCTCCCTCGGGGAGATTCGGACTGTGAGGAGAAGCATCCGTGGATTTTTGTATCAGTATGACTTTGAAATCCACCATAATTAAACCGAATAGGTAAGACCTGCTGTAAGATTTCACAGTTAGTCCTTTGCAAGAAATGCTGTCTCTGAATTATGCTCAGGGAATGGATTTTCAGGTAGCTTTTTTTTTTTTTTTTTGTGGTATGTCTGCTAAAAAATTCAGCTTCACATATTCTATATGTATAAGGATCTGGGGCAACTGCAACAGAGCAGAGATGGGTAGATATAGACCAAGAAAATCTATAACTCTTAAGAGTGAAAGGATCAAAAAAGTATCCATACTTTTGCTTATACAGTTGTTCCTGTAAACTTCAATTCAACTTAATTCTGGAAGTGAAAAAAGCCGTGGACAATAGAAGGTTGGAATGTATTTTAAAAGAGGCAAATGAATCTTGCTGGCTTCACCCTCCTTACAGTTGTCCATATTTCCTGTTCCCCAAATCACCAATCCTATACAGGATAACAGAAGCTCATCCAGTCAAGCTGCCAAAACAATTCCATGTTACTCCCATGATTAGTCATATACTCAAATTGCTGAGTACTTAAGTCCCAGTTGAAGTAAGTAACTTGATTAAAGAAAAATGTTCAGGTTCACTTAGATATTCACATAAATTTTAGAGCAGTTGCAAATATATTAGTTGAACATAAGAAGACAGCAATTTTGAATCATTTGCTCAGCTTTATGTGCCAAACAAGGAGGGCTGAGATGCACATTGTTTAAATGCTTATTGCCAAGTCCTGATCAAAACTCTCCTACAAAAATAAAGATTTTATTTATTGGACATAGAGATCCATTTCCTCTAAATGTCATATAACCCCCTCAAGCTACTAACAGTCTCTAAAGTGATATGAAGGATATTACTTAGGGTTTCTATAAACTTAAAAGAAAGGGGTGGGGGGGGTGGAGTGGGACAGAGAAAAAAGGAGCTAAAAACTGAAACGCAAAACACCTGACCAACTCTGTCTCCTTCTGGAATACCTTCTCATCTGAGATCCATAGTCTGTCTTGAACACTGAATGCTCTTAAGAGCAGCTGAAGCAGTTGGCAGGCAAATTGAGAGTAGCTACACTGTCATCCAGCTCTAACTATATATTTAATTTGGTAAATATGTAAGTTGTGAGAACATCCAAATATTGATTACAGTCTGTGGGAACTGGCTGTTTTCTTTAGATGGAATGAGATCCTTTGATACGCACCTCTGTCAAACATTGGAGAGCGTTAGGCTGCTATATCTGAGCTTCATACACAGCTTGGTGATATGTTTCCCTCTGGAAAAATTCTTTTACACATTAAGCATCCAAATGCAGAATTTGGAATTAATGAAAATCAACCTCCATGTTTCAAAAACGTAAGAGATTAAATTTGAAATTACTTAATTATGGTATATGAAATATGCAAAACCCCCTGAGTTTTGAGCAAAGATTTTTGCAAAAAAAGCAAAGTTTTATAGCAGTAGGTGCTTCAAATTGTTCAGGGTTTGATTTTCTGTATGGAAAATTAGGCTTTAAAAATTAGTTTCTACTGTTAATAAATAACCCAGAGCTGAAATTTCAATTTTCAGAAAAGCAAAAGAATAGATTATGTTAACTAATAGATGGGAAAATAAATTTTCGCTTCCTGAGGAAAGAAACAGATTGTGTCTCCTAATGACTTTGCATTTGTTCAAGTAATTTTGTAGTCAGTTCAGAATGGATCTGAATTGTATCAACATTTATTATTATTACTAATATCTGGACTATAATAATCAAAACAGAAATATAAAAATGCTCATGAACAGTTGATATTAGAGGGGGATGGAGTATGTGCATACACCCCCCTCCAAAAATAATTAAGAATGTATCCAAACATTCTGGCCAAAATAAGCTGAATCCTCCTTAATTTCCTGTTGTTGTTTTCTTCTAGACAAACCAAGCTGAAAAGAGACACTGATTTAATTTGGTAAGGAATAGGTTGTCTGTCTGATGCCTTGTTTTCTGCTTGCTTGTATCTTGCCAACAATTATCTTGTCAAAAGGTAATGTAGGCAACAGAGAAGCAGTTAGAAAACTTCTGATAGAGGTAAACTTTTTTACTGCAATAAAACTTGATCTAAAAACAATCAAATGTTATTATTTAAAGAATTTGTCCGCGTGTTTTCCCGTAAAACAAATACTGCCTTTCCAATTGACGTTTTCTGGACCTGAACCTCTGCACATTAATGCAGATTATGGCACAAAACAGATTCAGACCTGAAATTAAGATTAATTAGAGAAAGATTGTATAGAGCTGGGTCTGTGCTGTTTTCCAGTGCCATTTGTTGAAAAGGATGTAGCTGGAATGCTTCTGCCCTCAAAGTGTCCTCGTGGGACCTGGGACATTGGGACTTTGTAGCTAGGAGCAACCTGGGACATTACACACTGCTGGCTTCCGTGCCAATGCGGCAATATCTGTAAGAAGGAGCAATCTCTTTTTAGTCTTTTATTGATTAGTATAATCAACTTTAAACTCTGAGCAATTTTTCTCCATCTGTTTTAGCTTTAAAGGTTTCTGTTTCTGGCTCAGATCAAAGAAAGCTCTAGTGTCCAAGAGATGATCTATTTCTTTCCAAAAATAGCAGTTCAAAATATTACCTCTCCCTCCAGTCCTTGACTTATTTATGTCCTTAAATCATCTTGGGTAAAACACTGCTGGTGCTTTTGGTGTGTATGTGGCTATTTGAAAACTCTGCCCAGTGAGAAACTGGACATTTGTTTAAAGCCTGGGTAATGGAGATATATATACGTATACACACACATACATGTCATGTATAGAGGCTATAAATATACATCTGGATCAGTGTGAAGCCTCAAAATCCATTTAGACATCAGATTTCTTGATGCAATGACATATCTGACTTGGCACTTCTACCTATTGGACAAGCTTGGGGAGAAAAGGGATCCTCTTGTTATAGATGTGGCTTGAAATGTTACAGAATCATCAACGTGGGAGTGAGGAAAGTTGGGCAGTCTGTGGTGGGGTAGAAAATTTGGTCTTCTGTTGGATTTAGAGTTGCAGAATAACTTTTGACGGCAGTTCATGGCAAGTTTTAAAAATTTGTAAAAAGTTGTACATCAGCTCTCAGGCAGTATGCTGGCTTGTTTGGGATAGAGTTTTGGCTCAAAGAAGTCTTCTGTACTTGGATGCAATAAATGTAAGGATTCAGGCTAAAAGGCAGAATGAGATTGAATTTACTGCTTGGATTTTTCTTTCAGGAAGACTTGGAAACTGATTATGCATTTAATAATGCAGAAGCACATGATGGCTGAAACATAATTTTCTTTCTTTACTTTTGTAGTTCTTTTGTAAAGGTTGCAATATCATCTTTTGAAGCAAGTTCAGATGCTTTGGGTTTTTTACATTTACTTTAACAGCAAATATTGAAAGTATGGTAATGTTATTTGCCTTAAATTTCGTGGGGTGGGGGGAGGCAGAATCCTGGTGTTTAGTAATAGAAGGAAAAACTTTTATTAGAAAGTTTGTATCTGTTAATACTTGTAATGTCTACAAATTAAAAAAATTTACACCTTTTAAAGGAGACATTAACAGGGTCGTAATCAAAACAGTTTACAAAGCTGTGATTTTGCTGATTTTGCTGAGTTATCTTGGCATCAAAACTCATTTGCTATTGTGTAATCTAGCTATGAGGCTGTTAAAGAAAATGTTTTTTTAACTAAGCTTATATACCTATTGTATTGGCTTTTGGCAGTAATTCTGGAAAATTATTTTCCCTTTTGCTGAATGGGAGTTTTGGACTAAAATTACAGAGTAATTACACCAGGTCTGTGCAGAAAATATGCCCCTGTTTCTTCAGAGGGGGAACTGAATTGTGACCTCCAGTTCCAATTACACTAAATCATTTCTGAATATGTGACGTTCTCTAATAACACTTTTGATTAATATCTTGTGATACTTGCCAATTTACTAGGCCCATAACCATCTTTCTGTTCTATGTTTTTTCAGTATCTAATGCAATGTGACCTCATCCCACAATTCTGAACCCCACATTGGCTGTAATTAAAGTGCATTAATAATAATATCAACTATTTGTTAAAGTTAATCTGAAAATAATTGTGACTAATGAAGGACCCTAGGACAATCATGATGGCATTCATGACAGTTCATGAGTTGAAAGAGAAGCAAAACATTGTTATAGAAATGTTTGAACTTTTCTGCCTATGTTTAAATATTCACAAAAGTTTGGAAATGGTTTCTGGCACCTCATTGCCATGGTGGTCAACTCTGTGCATGATATAACACATGAGTCAGCGTGAAACAGAAACCCAAGCATTCTTTCAGCTGCTGTATTTGTTTACATTTATAGACGCTGTGAAGAAAATATTTTGCTTTCCCTGTTAGCCATGAACAACGTGTAGCAGCAGAGGCCGAAGGATGATGTAAGGAATGGGTAGACAAACACTGGAGAAAGAAAATATATAGGTAAATGTAATCTTTGGTTGTTATTCCAAATTATGGAAATGCAGGGTGCAGCAATGATTGGAGCTGTCTGCTGCCAGGACAAAGATGCTGAAGACTTTATACTGGCTGATATAGAAGTCTCTCTGGTAGCACTCTCTGGGTCTGTCTGACTTTTCGGCCTGCTACATTTCTGAGATGTCAGGTTGTTAAATAAGGATCGTGTTCTCCAGATGAATTAATTTTTATTTTTTTCCTTCGCACACTCTGCATTGTGTTGCAGAGAGCAGGAACTGGTTGAATCAAATGAAGGGTTGGACTTGATGATCTCAGAGGTCCTTTCCAGCCTTAACGATTCTATGAGGGGCAATGGAAAACACATTGCCTGTAAAACTTTAAGCCTAAGGGGAAGCCAGTGGGTTGACAAAAGGTTGAGTTATCCAGTGTCAGATTGCTGTCCCCTCCCCTTCATGCTACATACTTGCTACAAGGCACAACAGTTCTGTTTTTTTTTTTCTGTCATCTTCTGAACTTTTAAGGGCATTAAATCAGCTGAATTGCACCAAATTTAAGTTTTAAAATTTTTTTTAGCACTTTTTCCAATGTAGGGGTTCATAAAAGGTATGCCCTTTAGCATCAGATGAAAAAACTTTGAGAATTAAATCACAGCAATATTGTCCCATCTTTTGTCTATCATATTAGAGGTGTTTGGACAAATGGCAACTGTAGCTATTTTTGTCCCCTACCTCCTTTTTGAATTTGTGAAAATGCAGGCTGCTTCATGAGCTTACGTTATAGCTGCTTTTGGAGGGACCTCCAGCTCTGTTTCTAGACCACAGCTCCCAGGATGTTTGAACTTTTGGATGTTTATGTGGATTATTTCTTTCTGGATTTCCCCACTGGCGAATGTATGTGCTGTGTAAAACTGATGGCAATGCCCAAAACGTAATGCAAAGAAGAAAAGAAAAAGAAAAAGCTATGAAACTAATGTGAGCTGATGTAAGCTGCCAAGGAAATGGCAAAGGGATAAAAAAAGGAATAATTTTTCCTGACAAAAAATGAAAGACAAATAAAAGGTAGAGGGCTGTGTGAGAACCCTTTGCACTTTCTTCTGCATCTGCTTTGTCCTTATGCTTGTAGTGAGATCTCCCGTGGCAGCGTTTGTGAAGGGTATTTTTTGTGAAAAGCCAGTTTAAGAAACGAAGCAGTGGGGAAAGTGGAATTACTATGAATTATTTCTCTCTCTTGCCCTGATCAGATTCTGTTTCTCTCTCTGGCAATCCTGCCAGCTGCAGAGCAAGGCAAGCAATTCCAGTTTGAAGATGTTGATCTTTTTTTTTTCTGTTGAGATTTACATTAAACGTAATGGTTTAGAGGGCTCCAGTCAGGGAAGTTTACCTTTACAGACAGTATGATAGTAGCCATGTGCCATTGCCAGCCACCTCCAATTCTACCTTATTCTGTAAAACTCATTAGCAGCAGCAGCATGTTTTGCAACATGCAGGGAATACCACACATATAGTCACAATTTAGGAGAAAAAAATCATGCTAGTCTTTAATTATCTATCCTGAGATATTAGTTGTGTGCTTCTACTTACTCCCACCTTTACTCTTCTGTAACAAAGAGCCTTTGCTGGATAACGAAACCGTAGCTAGGTAGGAGAGCTGATGTTTTTGTGGGTAAATATTATCACACTATTTAAAAATTAAGGATAGGAATTAAATAATACTAATCAGAAATATTTGAAGCAGACTGAGCTTATGAACTTTACTGGAACCTACTATTTTCTGACTGCTTTTTATAAAGCAAGGGTAAGCGTCACTAGATATGGTCTCCTATTTATAAAGAGCAGGCTCTTTGATTCTCCTGTTTCTGCACAGCACTGTATGACTGATCCTGCCCATGTTGGATTATTTTGACTCTACTGACATCCCCACCTTGCCTTCATGTTCAATTCAAAGCTAAGGCACTTTACAGCCTCTAGCAGTCTAATCTGATTTAAGCTTTCAGTGGAGCTTAAACATTTGGTAATTTTGGCTGTTCATAATTTAAAAAAATGCAGTAAAGTTGTTTTTATTTTTTTTCCCCTCAAAAGTCACCTGTTTTGTGGCTTTCATTGCTTTCCAAAAAAAGTTAATTTAGCAATTGACTAATCCAGTTAGGTCTGGATTTTCTTTTCTGCTACTAAGTGCTTACCAGAATACCTTATGCTTTCTTCATATGCAATTTCTGAAACATTTCAGAGCAAAACCAGCATGTATATACAGCACTGGCAAAAAACTGTTTGCTAAATCATCTGACAACTAAGATGCACACCTACATAGGTGTATTTATATGGTTGTTTTAACAGTTTACTGGATGTTTTTGCAGTGTGTAACATGGCAGGTGCCACTGGAGGGCTTGCAAGCTGTTTGAAGCGATCCTTCGCTAACCCCATATGCTGTATTCGTAATTTTTGCTATAAAATCATACTCTAGGTAAATCATGAACACTGTGTGATTGTGATTTGACTGAAAATAATTATTCAGGTAGTTATTGACCATCACCGATGTATTGATTGCTCTCCTAGTAGAGCTATCACAATGCACTGCCAGGTCTTCAGCTCTCGGCCACTAATTATTTTGGTCTATAGATCCTTTCAAGAAGTTGTATGTTAAAAGCTAAAAGCAGAAATAGTACTTTATATTCAGAGTGATCCATTGCTGACAGTGATTGTAATACAGTTCAGGAAAACAGTATCTCACAGAGCTAGAGGGTAATCGCCTGGAAAGTTGGATTTGAACTTCTTGTATGTAGGAGTGCTGAGGTTTCAGCATGACAGCTCAGGGATGCAATAGAGAAATGCGTAATATCACCGAGGAAGAAATAATTAAGATCACGCAAAATAGGAGAGAGGAAGCCAGGAAGAAGTGATAAGAGATGGTAGGACCCAGAACACTCCATTGTATTTATGGTAGGAATAAATTTAAGAGTGACTCAGAAACTATGCAGCTTAATTAAGCCTATTAGAAGAGTGTTAAGAGAGCTGTAGCTGGACAGACAGCTGCCTGATGATGGAAGAAGTCAGGAAACCGAAAAAACTTCAGAAAATCAGCACAAAGAAACTAATTCCTGTTGCTGAAGAACTGAACTAAAAACGTCAACTGGTTGGACTTATGAGTAAATAGCAAATTAACTCTTTGCTCTTGGGTTTTTTTTCTATAGGTTCTGAACAGGAGCCACTCTTTGTTCCTCCAGTTTTTCCATCACTTATTTGAACTGAAACGATTTCTGTGTGCAAGTGAGTACTAATTCTCCACATATGTTGGACAGAAAATTGGAAATACGTAACAGGTGAATCAGAAAATGCCACATTTTTTTCAGCCTATTTCATTTCAACGTTTCAGGGATGTGCAGTCCTTAGGAAAATTTGATCTAAAAGTGTTACTATGCTTTTTTAGGAAAAAAAAAAAGTGGCTAAATTTATTAAAGCTATTTAAAGTATGGCTATAATTCACAAATCCTCATTTCTGATCACTTAAGGTCATTTTTCAGTAGGGATTTCTGTCTCTCTTATGTACTGTAAGTATGTTATGCAGCTATATCAGGCAGAACTTAAAACCATAGATATTTAAATAGTGTAAAGAGAAAAGCATCGTCGGAAGTAAGCTACTCAATAATAGGAAGACTCTGGTAAAAATGAATCAGTCTAGTATAAAGAGCTCAAATTTGCCACTTATTATGTGCATGTGCGTAATGCAATGGTGTTGCACTGGAAGTGAAATGGAGGAGTTGTGGAGTAATCTGCAATATTCGGATGGCATTTAATTCCTATATATTTTACAATGTGGAAAGAAAAACCCTCCTGGAAGATGGTGAGCTCTGGCTGCACACAGATGATGTACTGTAAGAGAGAATTGTTATTGTCAATGAGACATCTGCAGAACATAACGCAGAAAGTCTTTAGCAAAATTGCAGTTAGCAGAGAAAACAGTAAACAATTGTCTTCCCAGTGTTGCTTAAGATTAACGTAGCGACAGGCTGTGCAAACATGGCATGAAAACTCAGTGCTAAGTTTTCATCCCTGAAGAACAGAGAAGGAGGCTTCTCTAGCTATTGTTTTTTAACCTCTGTTTGGAATGGTCTGTGCTCTATCCTGAAAGATACTCTGCGGATCTCTAAATAGGAAGGTTCCCAGATTCTTCTGGGAGAAATTACTGTTCTGCATTTTCTTCTTAAAGGTAGTCCTGTCGGAATTCAGACACCTCAGCAGTTTGAAAATAGTTCCTCCTCAACTGTATTACGATGGCTACAATGGTATTTGTTGTAGGATAAGATGATAATCTTGCTATCTCTACATCATTGGTACAGATAAGACCTAGAACAGTTTTCAATTCACAGGTCCATATAGACATTTAGTTCTCGTTAATGACAACGATGGGCTGTGAAGTGTCTAAAATTCCATGTAATGTCTGTTTTGAGCTTAAGCTTGTAAAAATGCAGCTAGAATAGTGCTGGAGAGTAAACAGCATGCAAGCTGTACGTAACAATTTTTGATTTATATGCTGCACTGAGCCAAAACAAAGGCATTCAGAAAGTTTTCACCCATGGTTACTCCTACAATAATAACTGCAGGTCGACATCCCCCAAGCCAATAATGAAGAGGTAACGGCTGTATTGGGGACTTTTTGTTGTTTTTGTTGCTGCTTTAAATGAATGGGGGGGGAAGGGGGAAAGTATGAACTGTTATAATTAGAAGGCTAAATTAATCTCTAGTTTTATACTGATACAAATGTATGCTAGATTCATTTTGCTACTGGGGGTGAGTTTGGAGTTGCACTGGTATAAGTGCCGACTTGTGTGTACTGTATTAAACATGTTCCCACAGAAAGTACAAACTAAAATGCCTTACAGGGTCCCTGAAAATTAGCATCTTTAGGGGACTTCCTCCCTGTTCTCATAATTTCACTGCTTCATTTATTCACTATATGACTATTTTGCCATACAGCTGGGGTAGATACTTGAGGGGCAGCAGATCTGTACACTTTGCTGCTCTCCGTGCAGCTGGGCCGTCTGCTCCACCCACCCACTCCATCCTATACCAATAACTCTTCTGGCAATGATAGCCAGGAGTCACAAGCTTTAAAAAAAAAAACAAAAAACAAACAAAAAAACCAACACCCCCCAAACCTTTAAGTTTTATGTGTTTTTTAAATCTGGGCTTTTAATTCTACATCTGTTAGGTATTGCTAAAATCCATTATAATATAATAATATCTGAGGTAAAATAGAAAAAGAAAGGAACAGTAGGAGTTCTTTTAAAGGATGCTTTTAATACTGCTTTTACTGCAGATGCTTTCTGTCTCACAGCTAGGTGCAAACAAGATGACTATTCTGAAATCTGTGTAAAGGTAGTAACTTTTGTGATGAGGGCAGAAATTTTAATTATAGAGAAATGCATACTGCTTTACTGATGGCTCTGTTAGAAACTTCCATTTTTTACTTTTATAAATGCCTTTTATACAGTCTTTATATGGATTGTACAGTCATTGAAAATAAAACTTTTTCCATAATAGAAATGAACGTTAAGAACAAAAATAATCTAGAAAAGTACATAAGGTAACGCTGGTAGTTTCAGATGAGTCTGACCATAAGCTACTAGCAAAGTGAGAAAGAAACAGCTTTTCTTATGTCATCCAGAGTAGGTCCTGCCAATTTGTGTCTGGGCAGTTAATGTAAACCCCAAGGTTCTGAAAATTTTGTATGTCCTATCTTGCTTCATTTAGTTCTCAGGGCTCCAGCCGAAGAGGGCACCAAGCACTTCCTTTGGCAGATTGATTCAGTGACTGCTAAATTTCACTGTCAAGAATAATTCTTACTTTTAGCCTGCATTTTCACTGTCAGGAACATTTCTTGATGTTCAGTCCATATTTGACCTTTCTTAAGTTCCTTGTGTATTCTTAAAGAACTTCTCATAAATAGGCTTAGATAAATCCCACTCCGTGGTGGTTTTTCTTTAGTTCTTACTTTCTCTCACTATCAGTTGGTCCTGTTTCTAGTTAACCAATATAACTTTTTTTTTTGATCCCTTAAGGGATTATTTGTTCTTGGAGGGAGACTATATAAAACATGTGGAGCATAACTGTAATTGGGGTGTGTGTGTATATATATATTTTTTTTTTTCCAAGTGAAAATTCAAGTATATATTTTAAGTGAATCAGTAAGACATAGTAGGAGGCTTTTTGGGTGAGGTTCCTCCAGGACCAATCTCAACATGGCAAGCGTATTCAAGTTTTATGAATAGTTTATATCTCCTGAAACATTAATTTTTTTCTCACCAGCAATAAATATGTAGTCTTAGTCACTGGGTACTCCACAAGGTCAGGAGGGTAAGTTTTGGTGCACTATCTCTTAGAAAGCAAGGACCTATCCTCATGACCAGTTTCAGTAGAAAATGTAACTAGGTATCGTTTTTTAAATGCTTCCTATTCGGACAAATAATGTCTTATAATTGATTGGTAAATGTGTCGGTTGATAACTAATAACGTTTCATTCCTCTGAAATATTCCCTGCAAATGGCTCAGTCCAATTAAAGTACTTGGTTTATTGATCTATGTCCTATTCTTTCTTTTTCATCTTCCTGCAAGGCCTTTCATCCTTCTCTTACTACTGGGATTCATCAGTTTTAGTTTACATCTGCATTTGCAGATGACTCTGAAATACAAGCTCCTGTTTGAAAGTTGTAAAGTTTCCACAGGCTGTGCTGGGTAGGATCTGAACTTGTACTCGAAGGATGCTAAGGTTTCTGTCCCTCTTCCTGCAAAGCAATTACTCGCATCATTAATTAAAACAACCTAGCGTATGTTTCCATAGGGCACTACTTTGGCACTGTGGAAGGACCTAAATGTAGTGAAATTTTTTGTTTGTTTGTTTGCTTTTTTATTAAGAAAAGTGACCTCTGCTGTCTTTGTGACTAAAACCATTAGAAATAATATGCAGCATTAGGATGAGCCAATCTGCCTGATGCTCTATTTAAATTTTAGTGACACTTTTTGGCCTATTTTTTTTTTTTTCCGGTAGAAAAATATAGCTACAAAGCAACACAATCGCATTTTGTAAAAATAGAAACTTAAAAAGATAAGAGACAAAGCTACAAGTTAACATGTGTGGAAATATTAGAAAGATGCCTACAGTACGTCTGGGATGTTCAGCGCTTGTATCTGTACACGAGCAAGCGATTGTTGCTCTGGCTGTTTGTATTTGCCTAACCTTCCATTATCAAATAAAATCCAGAACAAAATACAATTTCTGTCTGAGACAAATATGACTAGAATCCCCAGAAAGACTCTAAAGGTCAGATCATCTGTTTTGAAATATTGCTCCCCAGTATCTACAAAGTCTTAGTGACATTAAACAGTACAATGTGTAGTTTGCTAGAGGGTACCCCAGTGTTATATATTTAAAGCACAAGCTGTAACCTAGAAATAAATAAATTAAGAAATATTCTGTGGTGAAAGACTTCCAACTCTGACGACTATTTGTGGAATAAGAATACTGTGGAAACTGTTTTTAATCTGGCAGCAGGTGAACTCCAAATCTCTGATGCTCCTGGCACTTTGTCTCCTGGTCTGCTCAGATGGTGGCTCTCACCGAGTCCAGGGACTATTGCTAAAACTGACTTCCACACCTATTTATTTTGAAAAGAAAAATGGTGATTGCTTTACTCATAAATGGACAAATATTTGCATTTTATAATTGTTTACACAGAGATTAGGAAAACTGAATCATAACAAGGTGCTTTTCTTCCTTTGAAAGGGGGTAGAATTTTAATTAACAATATTTCATTTTTAGGAAATATGGGACTATAGGAGACTTGTTGCTGTTGTTATATTTTTTTTCTTTTACAGTGAGTTTTACCAGGAGGCTTCTTAACTAATAATGAAATCTTATCTTGGGCATCTACTTAAATTGAATTAGAAGGTAACTTAATTAAAAAAGTAGACAAAAAGGCAAGTATATCTGCAATTTTAATGTTCTCAAAGCTAACTGCACACACACGGTTTTATAACATATCTGTCTACTAAAAGAAAAAAAAAATACATGTAAAGACTGTACAGGGACACATATGATTACTAGGACTGAAACCACAGAGGTTCAGCAAAACTGTTGGTGGTGATAAGCAAAGCTTTTCAAATGTGCAAATGTTAGCCAGTTAATTTCTATGGGGGGAAAAAAAAGGTAGTTCTGGAAATCAGTGGAAGTTGGGTATGTAATCTCCAGGGATGCCTTTGACAATTTCCTTCCTAGAGTTACTCAGTAAATGAGAAGACATAAGCAAGAGATGGGGTGAATGTGTATGTAAGTAACTACAGCCACATACAGATATAACTCTAATATTCTGGTCAGCGAGAGCAACACACAAACAGCGGAAGAGCAATTCCAGATAGCAAGCAGAGTTACGTGCAAAAAAGAAAACTCTGAGGGGAATTAAGGCTGAAATGAGAGATGTTTCTGTAAGTGACTGCTGCCATATTACCACAATAAGATTATATTTAGTTTCTCAGGAGATACTTTCTATGATTAAATTTCACTCCTGAACTACCCTGGATTCAGCACATGATTGAGTCACCTTGAATCCAACGATCACTGAAATGAGAAAAATCATATTTAACATTAAAATAATAATTTTTATTCCATGTAACTCATTTATAACATGCCTCTCTGTTAACACACTGCTACCAGAAACCATTTCAAACTGTGGGAAAATATATAGGACTTCAAGTGTAAATGAGATTTTACTACTTTCACTTAACTATGCAAAAAGTTGAGTACTTGTATTCTAAGTGTATTTGTTTAGGAGGCTTTCCATAATGCACAGCAAATCTGAGAGGCAAAATGTTAATGTCAATATACTGTGTTAAAGGAAGCATTTAATTGCCTCTATTGGTTACATCTATATTGCTTTTTAGTGGCTTGATCATTCAATAATGCACAATTTTACCCCTGAGTGGTTTAGTATAGCTTGGGGGGAAAAAAAAGGCCACATTCCATATATTTACAGGATTTTTTATAGTTAGAAAACAGCAAACAATCTCCTGTCAGGCACTGAAGATCACCAAGGTACAGAATCAGCTTTGTTGAGGTCAGGTCCTAGCCCCTGTTATCTTCTAAGGAAACTCTGGTTTAAACTGAAAAGCTTCCATTAAATTAAACTGGCAAGGCAGAACAGCGTCTTGCTGTTGATCTCATACTTGCAGAATGACACATTGGGTTGTCACTGTAGCAGAGTTAGGATCACACTTCATAAGATTAAATTCCTTAGTTTTATTTTCTTGTTTGTATATCTCTCTCAGCCTAATTGAGTTATGGTCTAAGCTTAGACCTTTAGTTTAGCCTTAACAAAAAAAAAAACAACAAGCCTTTGAAATCTTTAGTCTTACCAAATTTTTATCACTGGCATGAGCAGCTTGAAACACAATTAACCTGTTACCAATATCAGGTTTTATTTATCCTCAAGCTCAAACCATTGATGTTATTGATCTGCTTTAGGGCTAATCGCTCCACTGTGTAATCTAGGAAGTTGTTACATTACTTCTTTCCATGGAACTGATGTGTTTCAAACTGTAGATTAGGACCAGTGTAGTACAAACACTAATAATTCCTGTGGTAAGATTGTGTACTAGGGAGATAAGGACATTTCATTGATGAATGGGGAGTAACCACTCACTATGACTGTGTTCTGCCTCTTTCTGGCCACATAGGAAATATTAGTGTTTCCACCCCTTATATTAAGTTAAAAAAGGGAGGGTAGAAAGGTTTGTCCTAATGGTATTTCAAAATCACTAAATATTTTACTTTACAGCTGTGAGGTTAAGCAAAAGTAAAATGCAGAGCTTTGAGCCCTTCATCCTTTGCAAGACTAGAGGAAAGATGTTTAATCATCTTTTTCAGCCAAAGTACAATGTCCTGTGGTGTCTTTTGACAGATTATCTTTGAGTCTTCAGTAGGCAAACCACCCGATGAAATACTTTTGAATCTTGTAATCCGTAGATCCGTGTTGATTTTTACTGGATGAAAACCAGATCCTGGCAAAAGAAAGCCTGAGAAACTGTGAATGGAGGTGGTATCACCTGAAACGGGGTCCTAGCAAAGTCTGAGATTTCAGTACTTTTTATATAAAATACAGAGAGAGACAGGTCTGCTTCTGAGAGTAATGATGGTAATGTTATGGATCTGTCTTAGGCACTATAAGAGAGATGCATGATGATTATCAGGAGGCAATAGCTGGTATCCAATAAAGGTTTTTAGCATTTGACACTCCATTATTTTAAGAGATGGAAAAGTGGCCATTGAGATGTATTCCTGCTTAATCAACAACAAAATCAGTTTTCATGCACAAGGCACTATAAAAGGATTGCTGCATTGTTTACAGGTGATTCTGTGGCCAAATTTAAAAAAAAAAAAAAGCTTCTAGTTTTTGCCTGCAATATTATTCATCACTGTTGGTGAAACTGCACTCTTAACATAAAAATAACTGCTAGTGTTCTATTTGGAATAAATGATTTTTAGTCAAGAATTATCTCCTTAACTTACATTCATGACCATAGACTTGCTGGTGTTAATTGAAACATGCTGGGCATATATACAGACTTAATGTGATGGTGTGTGTCAGTCTTTTCCATGTAGGTCTGTACTGTGGAAAAACTCACAGGATTGTTAGTTTTTTATCTTACTGACTGTATTTGGTGTTGTACAGTTTAATGGCAGCAAAGGTTTCCATATTCTACTGAATCCTGCCACAATTTCTTGTAAAGTGGTTACCTTTGAACGTGAACATTTAGAAAAAGATGTCATTGCACTGTAGAATAGAAACTTTGTCTACATGAAAACGTGTGGCCATTTAATTTAAGGAAGGATTTAAAATAAATTACTGTTGAACTAGTGCAAAATGACTTCATGAGAAAGGTGAGCAAACAGCAGAAGATACAGAGTATTAACTGCCTGTTCTGTTTCAGTTTTCCCCTAAAAGGTTAATTATTTTTAATACAATTATTAAAACACAACAGGGGACAGGAACAGAATAAAGAACAGGTCAAAGAACTCTTACATCAATCAATGCTGTCAGCTAAACAGGATCTGATGAATTTTACTTTAGGACATTTCAGAACTAACTAAAGCAATGTCTGTGCTTAAAATTGGGTAAAATCTGAGAGAACTAGAGAAGGCCCAAAATAAGCATTATTTCCAAAGACAGATGGGATACAGAGTGTTTCAGGAAATATTAAGCAGGCAGCCTAATTACAAAAGGCAAAAAAGATGCTGTAAAATTAAATAATCCATATGTATATATGTAGAAACTGAGAATAAGCTGCAGATATGGTGGACTGTCAAGAACAAATCATACCTCTTCTTTGACTGCTCATAACATGCTTAAATGAAAAGGATGTGAGGTTAGGGTAAAGCAGCAGATGTAATAAAATTTTGGTAAAGATTTGTATGTAACCCTCTACAGCATTTGCAAAAGCTATCAATAAGCACATTGTCTTAGTAAAACTGTTGTAAAATGTACCTACTTTATACAAGAGGCAGACACCCTCACCCCCCCAAATAAAGTAGATATCGATCTTTTTTTTGTGATGTTGGAAGGACTTTTTCCTCTGGGTTCGGTACTGGATGCAATTCTGTATCCTATAGAGTAGTGATTTTTGTAGTCAGAGTGTCTGACTATATTTCTATTCCATTTTAAGGTTTTATAGTATACAAAACCTGGTACTTCATTGATTACAAGTAACTAAATTTGAACATCAACTGCATATGGCAGGACACCTGCAAAACCAAAAGCTGGTATTTCCTATAGGAGAAATGTTCTGCCTTAAAACTTTTTCCTTATTTTGCTTTGTTTTTATTGTGTGAAGATTCTTCAAAACAAATTAGGATAGGCAAATTAATGACAAAACTGGCATAACACACATCCCTTCGGTGGTTTTTTGAGAAGCTTCCACACTCCTGGGGTTTAGCAACGCTGTCATTTGCAATCTGTAATTTTCCTGTTTTCTGCAATGAATAGAGGATTAAAGACCAATCAGGTTTCAATGTGAACACTAGTCCAAGCTTTGGACAGCTTTCCATTTTTCAGATTTATATCTGAATGTAAGCACAGTTCATTGTTCCAGCAAACTTTACATTTAATATATTTTACTGTGTCCCCACACAACAGATGATTGCTATACTTACAGTTTTTAAAATAAATGTTAAATAGTTTTTCATGACACATAGACCTAAAACATTGTCTCAGTCTGAACCTTTAGAGTTGAAGGACTGTCTATAAGGGATTTATGAATAGCAAAGAAGATTCTTAAAAGCTAATTTTCAGCATATCGGATTTATACTTGTTTTCTGAAGACTGGGTTCTCATTGTAATATTACATATAATTACGTCACTTTTTGACATTATATTATATAACCTTTTTTTGGAGCAAAATGGTGATGAGTAAGACAAGATGCCACTTATTTTTAATTGCTTTAAATCAAAACTTGTAGGCTGCCATGGAGTGGGTGGGGAGGTGTGCGCTGCATTTCTCAAGCAGGGAACACTGTTTGAAGCAATTACCTAAACTGCTTAGAGACATTCAAAGAAATCTTTCATATTTAAACCACTTTATGTTAGACATGAGACATGAATATCTCTATGTGGACAAGAGATAAGCTGCTTTAAAATGGTTTTCAAGCATGTTTGGAAAAAAGCATGAGGCCCCTGGAGTTCATATCTTGAATTCCAACTTGGATGCACTATTTCCAAAGTCCCTCAGCAGAAACGGTGAATTTCAGCAGGAATATGACTGTTCTGAATTCTTTTTTCCCTCCTCATTGCCTATGGTTTTCATGATGTTTCTAGTTTGATAGAGTTGTATTTTTTTTTTCCTCAAGAGCTCAGTGACATCATTGACCTGCAGGCATATCCCCAGGCTTGGGACCTCAATAAAGCCTATGGGAATGCTTGTTCCGATGGTAAAAAAGAGTACTTTGAGTCTTAGCTTTCTAATTTTGGATAATGGTTATTATTGTAACACCCTGTAATTGTACTGATTTGATTCCACTGTGCCTTGGAGTGTTATAACTTTGGGAAGGACGGAAATTTGGGAACGGGGACTGACACTCATTACTTAAATAATTTTCTGCTTGCAGGAAGGGGCAGTTTGCCAGAGACAGCTTGTTGCCTTGAAAGTCATAGCCTGACTTATGAATTTTAACATCCAGCTGCTGTGGTCCTAGGAGAGAATTCCCTTACCTGTCTCCTGGGCAGTCAGCTGGATGTTTCTCTCATATAGGTGGAAAGTGTCTCTGAACACAGTCTTAGCAGCAGGAATATCTTGGTCTTCTCAAATTTGCCTGTAAGATTAGTCTACCAGGATAAGCATCCTTCCCATAGGTTGTGATTACAATAGGGGCACCACAGCATATCTGCACAACTGGAAACACAGGTTAGAGACAGCTATGCTACTCAACTAAACCCACCAGATGCATTATTTCTTTTAGACTAAACTTTTTACTTTTTTAAAATTATTATTTTTTCCTCCTTAAAAAAAAGGAGCTTTGTGTTCTCAGGAAGAACAGATTTCTGTAAATACAAAATAGCTTAATAAATTCCCAGTATATAATAAGAATATAATTTTTAAAACCTATACCAGGCCCCACACAAAGTCTCCTAGCTGTTTATCTCTTCCAGTCTTCAGTGATTTAGGATTCAAAGTGAGATAAAAATGTTTGGTTTTGAACATTTCTGTGCTGTTCATTAATAAAGTGAAGTTTTGGTAATTAGGCTGTGATGTCAGAAACTAGCTATGCATCAAGAAATCCTATTAATCTCTAAAAATGTAAATGATCTTTTTAGTACTGCCTTCATTCAGTAATACTAATATCAACTTAATAATATCACATAGTAATTGCCAAGGTTCTTCTCTCCTGTGTAAGAAAAATAGAAAATGGTATGATTATAATTATTACTGCCATTTTACAGAAGAGAAAGCTGAAACACAAAGAAAAAACTAAATTCCCTGAATTTGCATGATACAATGGGTTCCAAGAAACATTAAAATCAATAGCCATTGCCCCCTGTAATCAGCCCATCACAGCATACACAGTGCACAATCCATAAACTGGTATTTGCATAGATTTGCATGTGAATAAAGTAAGATTTGTATTCAATGGTTACTGGAAAGATGATATTTAAAAAATCTTGGGCTTAAGATGTCTGACAACAATAGAACTCCAGAAGACCGAGAAAAATTCAAGAGGAATTGCATCTTTTAGTGACATTCATACAGTGTTGTAAAATTATATTAGATAATATTGAAATTAAAGGCATAGTTTCCAAAGATGTTTTGGAACATAGCTTCCATCATACTTTGGTTTAGAGGTAGAGGAGGTTATTCTCAGCAGCTAACTTTGAGAAAACTTTTCTCCCTGGATTTTCTTGCTCATTGAATTAGAAGAGGGTAGCTAAAACTACGAGCCATCAGAGTAGCTTCAAGTAAAACCTGACTCTGAACCCTTTCCTAGAGGAACTCATTGCTTTCTGTTGTCTTGAGAGGGAATGTAGACTGGGAGAGCTAAGCTCAAGTTCGTGTTTCTGAATACTTTTTTATGTGCAGAAGTTTATTTGATGTCATAAAGTATCCGCACCGCAGTAAATTTAATACAACCTTCTAAATTCCTGCTATCACGCAGCCGTGGAAGGCCTGAATTTCTGATTTTCTGTGACCTCTTCATGCTGTTGGAGCAGCATAAAGTGACTCTGTAGCAGGCAAAACTGCTGACTGAGGAATCTAGCTCTTGGCATAAAGCTGGCAAAACATCTTTATACTTTGCTATGGCAGTCCCCATTATTCTGTCATTTTAGGAATAGGAAAGAAGAATCAGTCATTGTGATGAAGAAGCCAGGACGGAGGATTGAAGCAGACAGATGTTGTCAGAGATGAGGAGGAGGTGGCAGATGTGAGACCTACATTTGTATTGGTGGGAAGCCAGGGCACAACGTGCTCCATCTGCTCCTGACTGCATGTGACCCAAGCAGCAGTGAACTCTATATTATTAAGTGGAATTTACCCTCTAGGGCAGGAAATCCCCCTCTCAGTAGAGGAGAACAATTAAAGGGACAAGACTGGAAAAAAAAGATGTTACGAATAAAGCAAGAATTGTCAGAGGTGGTTGATGAATCACTGACAGAACATTGACATGTCATTAATGAAAGAAAGGTAATTATTATAATTTTTTAAGCAACGATGCATGTCTTTGTTTCACCCGTTCCCTGGATGAGGAATGAAATACGCTGAAGGGATGTGAGAGTTACACGTGGGGTGCACAATGAAGGTTCGGGTTATGGTCCCTCACATAGTAGTAGCATGCAGCTGAAAGCAGTGGCGATCATGCTTGTAGGAGATGACCTTTCCTAGACAGCAACGGGGTTCTCTACAGTTTGTCAAAACCTGTCAGATGTATACATATCTCTGTAGGAAGGTCTGCTGCAGGGGTAAAGTTCTGGTTTCTGTCTGCCTCCTGCAAGAGCTTCCTTGTCTTCTGTGTTCGGCAAAAAGTTTCTAAAAGTAGACTGTCTTCTTGAACGCTGTTCAGCTTCCTTCCTTCCAGGCTGCTTTCGACAGAACTAAAACAAGCTACATTTAAAACCTATCCAGATTGCATTTTTCTTATTTTTCCTGAAAGCCCAGACACCTACTGTCCATTGGTAAAGAGCGAGCCGAATTAAAGTCTGTTTGTGAGAAACAGAAATGTATGCCATATTTTACAAAATGTTGTGAATGTCCTAATATTTTGCACTGTAGGAGCTTGGCTGGCTGGCTGTAATACCTCACAGAAATGTGCATTTCTTCTCCTTGAAAAACAGACTGCCTCACCAGAATAAAAGGAAGGTTTATGATGAGAATGTAAAATGCTTCTGTTTACCCTAATATTTAGATCAATAAAGACACAAAGAGCAGTAAAAGAAACTCAACAGTAAAAATCTTGCTGTTGCTTTTAGTGGCAGAAAAATTTCAAGATCATATCAATTTCAAGATCACGTGATGCCTCTTAATTGACTTGGACAACTGCGCACTACAGAAGGATGTCAATAGATGATCTTTTTAGATGTATGTAATTAATAGTAGCTTTACATAAGAAGAGAGAGGTCTCAAGAATGGCTTTATGCTGCTCAGAGAAAGACTGGAAATGAAATATTCTTTATTGCTGGAGTATTAAAGAGTTATCCTGGTTTCGGCTGGGATGGAGTTGGTTTTCTTCCTGGTAGCCGGTATGGGGCTGTGTTTTGGGTTTAGGTTGAGAACAATGTCGATGATACACTGATGTTTTGGTTCTTGTTAAGTAGTGCTAAGTACTTGCTAAGTGGTGCTCACACTGGCCAAGGACCTTTCAGCTTCCCATGCTCTGCCAGGGGCACGGGAGGCTGGGAGGGGGCACAGCCGGGGCAGCTGACTCAGACTGGGCGGGGGGCTATTCCATACCACGTGACGTCATGCTCAGTATATAAGCAGGGGAGTTGGCCGGGGAGGGGTTCGATCGCTGCTTGGGGGACGTGCTGGGCATCGGTCGGCAGGTGGTGAGCAATTGTACAGTGTACCGCTTGCTTTGTATTACTATCATACTATTATTATTTGTTATTATTATTGTTATTATTACTATTACTACTGTTCTATTTTTATTTTATTTTAGTTATTAAACTGTTTTTATGTCAACCCACGAGTTTTCCCCTTTTGCCCTTCCGATCCTCTCCCCCATCCCACCGGTGGGGGGTGAGCGAGCGGCTGCGTGGTGCTTAGTTGCTGGCTGGGGTTAAACCACAACAAGAGTTTACAGGAGTACAGAGAAAAAATAGTAAGAGCAAGTAAGAAATAGTAATGTGTTTATAAAATTGAAGTGTCTGTAAAAAAACCAGCTGCTAGGTGATGAAAGAGGTAGAAGACAGACAAAAGCATTACTGTTTCAGAAAGAGGACTTGAAGACTGAATTAATTTAATTTTTGGTTATTGCCATGGACACAACTTCTGACTAAACCTGCAAGTTTCACCTCTGCCCTGTGATAAATGCAATTAATTCCTTTGAGTTATGCTGATAAAGCTTCTGGATGGTAATTAGCAGTAAGTCCCGAAATAAATTCTAATGTAAGATGTTGCAATTGTTTGCTGTAATTGATTACATTATTGATAGTATAAACATAATTTCCTCTGCTTTATGACAGGAAACTTAATTGGAAAAATAGTCCAGTAGAACTGACATACTAGTGCCCTTCAGTTGATTGCTATGAGCGTGGTGGTGATGATCCAGTTGTATCTCAGCAATAACATAAATGGTCTTGTGATTGTACATTCCTCTCAACTTCAATTCTGCGGTCTTTTGGTTCTTTCCATTCCTCTCTATAGCAGTATGGCAACTTCTTGGAAAAGTCTTGATTAAGTGGAAAAGGGACATAAGATTCAGAAAATTTTTATGCTTTTTAGTATGTTTTTGATCTCCTTGACGTTCTCTTCTCATTTGTAGCATCGGTCCTGAGAGAACATTGATCTTTGTCTGGGTCCCACAGGAAACCTTGATGTCTGAAGCGAGACTGGGTAGGATGTAACCATGTAAGTCAGAAGAATTTTATTTCATGTCAAAGGAATATTTCAGTTACTTTTCTCATTGCATAGGCGCTTTACTATTTTACTGTAATACTCGCAGGGATCTGGAGTTACTCCTTCATGTATCTTCACAGTCTCTCTGAAAGCCCAAACCCTGGTGGGATCTGGAAATGTAGGTGGTCTTTGATGAAAGAGCTCAATTCAGTCAGCAATCTCAGAACACGCCACTTCTGTGAAGGATCCTCATCTTGTCCGGTTGTAGGTACTTCATGGTGGTCATGTGCTTTTGGAGTAGGGGACCCGACTTCTGCTCCTATTTCAATTCTAAGAATTACAACCTGCATCTCCCAAGAGATTTTCTGAGCATCCAGGACCTAAATTACTTTGTAATGTAAGTATGTTTCTTCCCTTCTATTGAAACTTTTTGAATGTCATTTCTAAAATTGGGATTTCACTGGGTCACTGCCATTTTTCAGTCATTCTAGACTTATAGGGATTAGCTAGTAATTGAAGCTGGAGAGCCATAAGCAGAGGGTAAACTCATCAGCCCTGTGCCTATATCTCTTATTCAATACAGTAATTGATACATGTTTGTCAGATTAGCCCAGTGGCCTGGGTGAGGGGGGAGTGGAACTTTTGACATTCTTTTTTAATTTCATATGCACTAATTTCATACTTATTACTTTAATTTAGAAAAACCTTGAGAATTTGCTTTTACTTTATCTTTATATGCTACCCGAGATCATCTGTAAACCAAGATACAAAAATTTGAATAAAACAAGCATGAACATGACAGAATAATAGGTTATTAAATTTTCAGGAAGACAGTAGGTATTTAAATTAAGGAGACATCAAAAATCTGCATACAAAAATGTTTAGCGTAAAGATTACAACATCTAACAAGATGAGACAAGCAAGAGCTCATCAACAGAGGGTGGCTCTAATTGGAGTGGCACAAGTAAGGAAGACAAAGAAAACAACCTCAGTTGTGGATTTTTTTTTTTTTTTAGGGAATGAAATTTGTCAAGAAACCTAGGAGAAATCTCATTCCACTGCTTACTGCCATATCATCAAGGTAACAGAACAAAATGTGTTAAAATAAAAAGGCATCAAAGAAATTCTGTAAAAAGAAATAGCAGTCTGGGATAGACGGAAATGCTCCCTCTGAGTCAAATCAAGCCTTAGAGCAGAATAATACTCTCTTATGTGTTATCTTCATTAGTGACTATTCTGTATCCTATTTAACAAGTATTTCTGTGAGTGGCAGAACGCATAACGCTCCATTTTCTTCAGTGCCATCTGTCGCATGGAATCTCTAATAATGGTTGAATCTGCTCTGTAAACATTTCTTCAGTGGAAGTATTAATCTGTCTCCTTGGTCGTTTCATGCCACCTCTTCTGACAAACTTGGGAGCTTAACATCTTTGGTACTTCTACCCCACTGTCAAATAGGGTTGACCTTGACCTAAGCATGAATGAGAAGGTTGGTTTTTGGAGAATTACAAGGCGGAGATTGATCGATAATGGGAGTTTATAAGTTCTGTTTCCTTAGGAAAGAGGGAATGCTGAGCTGGACTTAGAAAAGGAAACTTTCCTCTATAATAGCTTCACACTGATTTCTAGGAATATTGTATTTGTGAACAATCAATTAATAATGCTAAATGACTGAGCCATATTCAGGATGCCCAATTTGATCCTAAGTAGCTGACCACAACTCTGCACATTGCAGCACTCTGCCTGTCATTTGTAACAAGTGCTTACGCTCACGGAAAATGTGATGTTAGGCATCTGCATGTCGTCTTTTCACAGACTGACTTTCAGCCTTTACCCAGAAAGTGCCCCTGCTGAGCACCTGATTTGGTTGTCACATATAGCAATGTAATTCCATTAACTCAACTGTGATGGCGTTAATCCTCATTTACATGAGCATCGGTGACAGGAGAAGGCGGCCCTCTGTACCTCATCTGAAAAAAATGTAATTACTCTGTGCATATAGAGATTGATCAGATCCTCCCGAGTCGAGGAAAAGCCTCCCACTGATTTCGGTAGTCTTTGGGACCTTATTAGAGACTTCTATTTCATTTTGAGGTACAAATAAATAGTCTTAACAGTGGTGATCAAGCAGTGCTGGTCCTGTTTAGAAGATGAATTAGCCAGTGAAGAGAAATCAAAGCTTATATGAGAGGTGCTGTAATCTAAAGGATAAACCATTGTTTTTTTAACAGCAGTAGTTATTTCAGTAGACTGCACTTTTATCACCGAATAACAAACCCTATTTAAATCTCTGCTCGAAGTTGGCTGTCACTAAAATACTGGTAATGCTTTGAGCAGGTAGAAAAATATTGTCATTAAGGTCAAGGATCAGAGCCTTCTCTTTGGTAGGGAAATCTTCATCATGTGAATATGTCTTCATTATGATAAAATAAGGAAGTAAACTACAAGGAGGTCATTGACTGTAAGAAGCAATTTTCCAGCTTTTATTGCTTCTGATACTCTACAGTGTAATTCACAAACAAAAGCATAAATCAACAGCAACCTTTTCCAGCAGGTTAGCAGAGAATGGGGAGAGATCAAGCCACATAACACAGGATATTAAATTGCCATGACCAATTTCCTGTAATCGTTCTTAAAAGAAAGCAGAACATTTCTTCCTTATAATTACAAAGCTATTTTGTAAAATCCCACATATTTTAGAACTGTTCCAGAGCATCCAATATAATAAGTCTGTCTGCTGTAAAAAATATGAACAAGCAAACAAACAAATGCAAGCATTCATATATATTCCCCTGCCACGCTAGTGAATTTTCCTATCACATGCATGACTGCTCCCTATTCTGGCACTTACTTTATCACAACATTTACAAAGGCTTCTAGGCCACGAACAAGTAGTTTCAAGAAAAGTATGTGGAGGCTGCTGTGTCTCATAAATACAATCCATTTTCTTTCGTTTCTTGATAGTATGTGCTCAGCTATAACAATTCTGCAAACTCAGCTATTGGGAGCATTTATAAATTGTATGGGTTTATGTTTCCCAGCATCTCTCAGAGTAAAAGGTATCTCAATATTTTGATTCTTCGTCAATGAGTAGTGCTCTTACAATCCTCACAGGCATGTTGTTTACAATTAAGCTAAATATAATAGTAGAATTGTGACCCTCTGAATTTACATTTTAACTTTGAAAAATTGTTAGCTTAATTTTAGGTTTTTTAATGTGTCAGAACTATACCAGGATGTTGGTGGTTTGAGCTGTGCCCACAGTTGCCTTCCCTGCTGCTGTCCCCCTCACAAATGTCACAGTTTGTGGATCATGCGTACTTTTGTAACAATACCTGCAGTGGCTGATGTAGTGAAATTTAGAATGAGGGCAAACATGGTGAGCATTAAAGGTTTTGAATAGTTAATAAGAGAAGAAAAAAAATATTTACGCCTAGAACATAAGCCTGAGATCAGGATTTCCAGTTGCTACTCAATACTGCCGTTGACTGAAAGTGATTACTACTTTGGGTTTGGTTATTTGGTTAACTATTTTGGTAAGGTTACGCTTTCATCGTGAGGTGGAAATGTGAAGTATTGTGGTGCTCCTGTAGCAGTTTGGTGGCTGAAGTTGAAGCTAGCTTGTTGTTCTAAACTTGATGTTTTGGGGATTTATGTTTTTAATAATTCCTTCTCCCTATCATTCCCATCCATGCCTAACTTTCATAGAAACAGTCTTGTATGCCCTCCTGTATGCAACCATCTTATAAAAGGTAGGTATTTTCAGGGAAGTCTAGATTTCCAAATGGCCTTGCAGTTTCCTTTTTCAATTATATAATATCTTCAGTTCGTTATATTTAGAAAGTGGGCTTACCTACAAACTTAGTCTATAGTTTGCTGCTTTTAAGTAACGCTGAGGAGAACTGACTATTGAAACAAAGGTTTTCTTTAATATCTTCTTAAAATACAGTTGATTGCTCAAAGTCTGTCAGTTGGCAACATGTTGCTGCTAATGTGAGTGATGAGATTCGTTCTGGTTTGGTGGAGCTTCCCAGATAATTAAGGAATTTTTTTTTTTTTAGGATGGTGTGTGTCTTATGTACATGTAAATTCATAATTAATAAAAAAACCTTGCTGTAAAAATGTCAGAAATAGAAATTGCCATTTGAGAAGCTATCAGTGAAGGAGAAATTCAAATGGAAAACAGAACATAGAATGTAAGTATATTCAATAGCAGAATCACAGAAAATAGTCTGCTCTCATATTTTGAAATTAAACTGTACATACTTTTTCCATTAATTTAAAGAACTTACACTGTGAGTAGGGACATTGATAATGCATTTTACCGTTCAGCTGGTACAATAAGTTATTTGTAACTGAATATATAATTCTGTTAATTCATTCAATGCCAGCATTGGAGATAGCCATTTTTAACAGGCAGGAAACTTGTTAATGTGAAAAGCCAAAGTTTACAGAGAAAACAACTGGTATTAAGTCAGTGTGTTAGTATGGTGCTTGTGAGCAAGTTTCAGCCTTAGAGTGGGGTTTGTCCCCTGCAGTACTGGGGCTTCAGACAGTGATAGCCCAAAGTGTGAAACATCCCTGTGAAGTCAACAGTACATCCAAGGAAGGTATGTTGATGTTACAGTAGTTGTTAACAAAGAATATTTAATCTTCTAGAGAGAAAGCAACAAAATAATCTGGAACAACTTGTGTGTGCCAATTACACTTCAGTCCTACTGCACTCCTTTTGACACAGGAAGAGGATGAGGGCAGGGGATCTGTGTTCTTCCCTTCTGTGCCAGTGCTGCTCTCCTTCTACATGGTTTCTGAATGTTTTGCTCATCCCACGTAGCACTCACATTTTCTCCATCTGCTTAAATCATCATTCAAATTACAATTAAATTCAAAATCAAGTATTGTGCACATAGAATGAAGTAGCTAAGCAGGAGTAGCTTTGCCATACTGTGTCCTCACAGCACTTATAAATAGTTGTACTAAAATAAGTAAGCTAAAAGGAAGTAAATGTTTCTTTCACATTCCATAATTTTGCTTTCTCCTGAAACTAAGATTTTCTCTATTTGCTGGGTAAAACTTTGAGAAGGACCTTCTTCATTCCCTGTAAGAGACTGAGTTGGATGTATCTATAAAAGACCACTTTTTTGAATCTTTGTTTTGCTTTCAGAACCATTTCAAAAAGGAGGAGATTTTTTCCTTTTTTGGTACACCTATACTAGGAAACCAGCACAGAATATTTCACCTGTGAAATTAAAGTGCAGGAAATAACTAATAGCAGCCAAATACTGTGAGCAATTTTGTTGTTTGACTAGGATGGGAAAATTGCAAAAAAATCTCACACAAACCAGTTTCTTTGATATTTGTAATGTAGTTTTGTAAGATAGATGTTGTAAAGCAGAAACTTTTGGAGAATATACAATAATTTTTCTTTTTATCTAAAGGAAACTTAAACTCAGTCATCTATGTAATCTCTGGATAAAACCTTTCTATATTTAGATATTATTATAGGTGATATTATTATAGGTGATGAAACACAAAACCAGCAAAAATTAACAGGCAGACAAAACCCTATAAATGAAAGGAGATGATGACTAACAGCTTTTTTTATTGTAAATATGTTGATTTTAAATGTAATTATAGAAATAATCTTTATTTTAGATATGTTTTCTCTTATGTCTTATCTCTGTGCATTCTAAACGTGTTTTGTTATAATATTCACACCTTCTTAAAACTGCCTTTTACGTCTTTCCTCATGATACTGTTTCACTGCTTTATAAAGTGGTGAAAAAAACTGCATGCTAGTATTAAAATGCCCCTGGTTGTCTGCCAAAGTTCCATGCCTAATCAGTGCTTTTGTTGTGGGTCAAAGTGAAGTGCACCTTACCTATTGAAAAGTTATATTTCTTAAATAGTTTTGAAATTGTATTTCCTTGTGTATAAACAGAAGGACACTGCCAGCAGGACCCCTGTTTTCAGACGAGAATCCCTTCTTATAAATTATCCCAAGTCTGTGTAGTAATGAGGCCATTTATATGGAAATAGATGCACTACTGTTCTTTTGCTGGCTCTCCAGCAATTCATGAACTGCGTTTCACATTATGAGAAGTGCTTCGTGAATCAGATGAAAAGCAAAATTGAGACACTGGTAATTTCCAACTTCCTTTGATAAATACTGCTCCAAACATGAAGGTGGTGAAAGAGCCGAGAGGTGTAAGACAGAGGAGGTGCAAGTGATAATAATGTCAGGGGAATTGAATGCTATTGCAGAATATGGTCTCCTCTTCCTCGGGTGATAAATACAGACGGACAGCAGAGACATTTATCAAAAGATAAACAATGAGCTCAAAGGTGTTTATTTTCATAGAGGGACATGCCTTTTATCTGTGGATGATGTACTAGTGACTCTTATCAATTAAAATCAATAGTGTCTCCAGTACATTAGCAGAGCAGGTACTTACCCAACTAAAAAGGCTACTTCTAATTTCCTTAGATAATGAAGATTTCTGAGAGATAGGCAACATGCTGATTCATAAAAATATAGTTGACTTAGATTTTCTTTTCAAGCAACTCCTAGCAACTTTCTAAGCAAATGCAAGTAACTTCAGGCAGAAGTAGCAAGTATTTCAGGTGTGTTATCTCTGGTCAATAGCAATAATTTCAATAAAGTCATGGTAGAATTTTAGCTTGCATGAATTCTTTTTGAGCTTCACCAGGTAGTGAGTGAAGGCTAGAATTTGGGTAGGGATGCCCTAGAGTGATAAATCTGTAAACTGGTAATTTGAAACTAATTTCTAATAAAGGAGCTACTGAACTCCTAGTAATTTGTGACACTGTACTCTCACCTACCAGTTATTGAATATCATATCAATTACATATATATACACACACCTTTCTGCGTGTAAGTGACAGCTTTTGTTACTTTATTTTGAATTTCAAAAAAAAACCAATATTGCTTTTGGTTCTTAAAACCACTGTTCCTTGAGTCTTGTAAATTATTAAAAATTTCCTCATGATTGCAAGGAACATGTGTGGAAAGAAAATCTGTGAGAATAAAAAGAAATAAATATAAAGATCACATTTTAAATCTCAACATTGTAAAGGAGAAGGGATTGTTTTTTTCTGGAGACTGAATTAACTCAGGTTGGTATTGTAAGATCTTCCAGACATATTCTTATTTTTAGGTGAGTGAGGATTGGGGGAGGGGAAAATATAAAATTAAAAAATTAGGGTGAATGAATATTTCTTGATTTCTATTAGTGATATTACTAATTTGTCTTAAAACAAATGGTGGATTGGCTACCTTAGCTGACTATGGTTGAACAGAAATTTACCATAACCTAGGAAACTTGCGATTCTGCTACCCTTTGTAATTAAGGGCACTTGAAGGTATAGAAAAGATTCAGGGTCATTTTATTTCTTGGGAAGGAAGTTATGTTTTGGAACTGCTGGTGGGTGGGTAGGGATTTTTTTCCCTTTTCCATAAATAAAGAACATTATTTAGGATATTACATCTTTTCCTTGGCCAGTGAAGGAGCTGCTTGAACTCTCACACCAAACATTCTAGGAAAACAAAATGAATTGCAAATTGGAGGTCCTAGGGAGAGGGGAAAAAAGAACAGAGGAAGGTATTCTGGTCCTTTGCCAATAAAACTAATGCTGCATTTATCCCATGGAGTTCCCTATCTCCAGGGAGGAGAAGGCATGCTACTTGTTTCTTCATGCTACTTGTTGGTATACAGAGAGCTGCCAAGGTATTCATCTTGAACTTTGTCCACCTGGTTATTATTGCATCAGGATGAAATACTGGACAACTGTTTTCCTTCTAAAAACAAAGGAAAAGGAAAAAGCAAAGGCAAGAAAAGCAATGGAATGAAAGTGGAGATTTTTCTTACTATGTCAACTCTGTCTTTCTCCCCAAGAAAATGCAATTTGGTATGAAGTATATAGAAAAGATGCTTTAAAGAACCTCACGAATTGGCCGTGCATTTATTTATGCACATTTCAGCCTGACTCATTACATATCGTCATGAGGCTCCCCAGGCTACGCATAAAAAGAAGAGCAGGCATAAATCAAACTAGATGCAACTCTTCCCTTTCTTCACTGCTTCTTTAGATTTTTTTTTTCAGTCATACACATAAAGAACATATTTTTCCTTATTACTCAGAGAGGGAATACCATTCCTTATATTGTCATCACTCTTTCTATCCAATAATAACAGTAATAATGATAATCCTCATTGCATATGTATTTTAAAGCAGGATATAATTCTGTGGAGCTACAAGCACATTACTTTTGCCATTGTTCATCTAATCTCTTGAGAATTTGTTTTTCTTTCCAGTGAGTAGTTGATCTTAAACTTTTCTGTCAAGTTCTAAGATGAAAAGTTTCTACTAAACAACTCTTATGTGGTTTATCCCTCTCATATGCACTCTATCTTGTCTTTAAAGTGTGTGACCTAAATAAATGTATCTTTTGTTGTAAATAAATGTATGTTTTGTTCTTTTGTTCTTTGCTATGGGGACAATAAATCCAAAATAAATTCATTTTGAATATTTGATTGAAATCAGAATTGAATTCAAAGTTTTCTGAGCAGTTTTTTTTCAGCCTGTATCTTTAGTAATTTTTACAAATTCCCTGTGGGTGGTATTCTTTCTGCCTCATTTTAGGCTAGTCTCCTGAAACAATCTGTCTAGACTGTTTACGTTCGACGAAGCAAGAAAGGTTTCCCTGGAGGATGATGCATAGTACCTAAGTGGGGGTTCTGCTCTGAATTTCTCTTCAGAGAAAGAGGACTATATCCCTTGTCAATACAAGAACGTGCCTCAGTTCCCTATTGGAATTAGATGACTGTCATTAGTGGAGTGTGAATACATTTTTTTTTCCTTCAGATTTTTCCTTTCAGTGTTTCTTCCAGGGTTTTTGGGGGTGGTTTGGCTTTTTGTATTTTTTTAATTGTTTTTTTAATGAAGATGCTGATCATCTGCCTATTCAAAATGTATGGCAGAATGGGTTTGCCAGTGCAAGCCAAGAAGTTAGGCACTCCCCCAAGCTCTGTAGAGTTCACCATGTATCTGCCAGTATGCTTTCAAAGGGCTGAAAAAGCAAGGTTAGGGCATGCTTGGGAAAAATTTGAGAAATAAAGTAGTTTTTGGAAAGTGACAGAGTAAATAGTGAGGATATGTGAAAGAAGTTCCTAGGAGGGGTGTAAAAGGGAACTCTGAGCTCTGGGCTTGATAGACCAGTTAGTAAGCTGCTGCTTCTGGTCTTCGTTCCGAGGCATGTTGAACTTAATTGTCTTCTTTTTTTCCTCTTCTTTTGTTCTTCTGCAATGTTGATCAGTCTCAGTGTGGAAGAAAGTAAAGATTTAGTGACATGGGAAAATGACAGGCAGGGCTGAGGGGAGGTAAGGTCCTCCTTCAAATCTGCTAACTTATGAGTTGAGCTCATGAGTATAGAATCATAGAATCGTTTAGGTTGGAAAAGACCCTTAAGATCATAGAGTCCAACCGTTAACCTAGCACTGCCCAGTCCACCACTAAACCATGTCCCTAAGCACCACATCGACCTGTCTTTTAAATACCTCCAGGGATGGAGACTCAACCACTTCCCTGGGCAGCCTGCTCCAGTGCCTGACTACCCTTTCAGTGAAGAAGTTTTTCCTAATATCCAACCTAAACTTCCCCGGGCACAGCTTGAGGCTTTTTCCTCTAGTCCTATCCCTTGTTACTGGGGAGAAGAGACCAACCCCCACCTCTCTACAAGCTCCTTTCAGGTAGTTGTAGAGAGCAATAAGGTCTCCCTCTCAGCCTCCTCTTCTCCAAACTAAACAACCCCAGCTCCCTCAGCCACTTCTCATAAGACTTGTGCTCTAGACCCTTCACCGCCTTCGTTGCCCTTCTTCGGGCATGCTCCAGCACCTCGATGTCCTTCTTGTAGTGAGGGGCCCAAAACTGGACACAGTATTCGAGGTGCGGCCTCACCAGTGCCAAGTACTAGGGGACGATCGCCTGCCTAGTCCTGCTGGCCACACTATTTCTGATACAAGCCAGGATGCTATTGGTCTCCTTGGCCACCTGGCCATGCTGCTGGCTCATATTCAGCCAGCTGTTGTCCAACACCCCCAGGTCCTTTTCTTCTGGGCAGCTTTCCAGCCACTCCTCCCCAAGCCTGTAGTGTTGCCTGGGGTTGTTGTGACCCAAGTGCAGGACCAGGCACTGAGCCTTGTTGAACCTCGTACAGTTGGCCTCAGCCCATCGATCCAGCCTGTCCAGGTCCCTCTGTGGAGTCTTCCTACCCTCCAGCAGATCAACACTCCCACCCAACTTGGTGTCATCTGCAAACTTACTGAAGGTGCACTCGATCCCCTCATCCAGATCATTGATAAGGAGTTTTTTAAAACATAATGCAGTTAAGATTCAGGTTTATAATTCAAAAAGAATTACGTGAGAGGAGGGAGCATCAATGATAAGAAACACCCCTTCCACCAAACCCATTGGAGTAATCTTTTGATAAAAGAAAGATTATTGTTTCCTGAATAGATATCTCTCAGGACTTGTCTTAGGGCATGTTTGTTTAACAGCTTGAAGATTACACCAGAATGTAGCCAGCATAAATTTTAGATGTCAAAGGAGGTGAGAACTGAATCTCACTGATGTTCAGGTTGGTAAAGATCATCCTAAATTGTAAACATTAATTAACACTGTTCTTCACCCAATAGATCCTCAGCCTGTATAGATTATTTTTTTTCTTATTTCCAAAGAATATTACAAGAAGAGTTCTTTTTGGCATTGTTTGTGGAGGTACTTAGTAAATTTTTTAATTCTAAATGGCCAATGCTGTTCTTAATACTAAATGTTTTAAATTTTTCAATCTTTTTTTTTTAAAAAGGTAAAAATAAGTAAGCATTTCTTTCCAAATGGAGTGCGGCACTTATTTAAACTCTTTGGGTAAAAAAATATTATTTTAAAATTATATTATTATTATATTATAAATTATTATTTGAAATTATATATATATAAAAATCTGTACCTTGCTACATCTGGCAGTTTTGAGTAAAGTCAGGATGTATAAATTATGACTCTAGCAATTTAAGATGTTACAGCAGAATATAAAATACTAGTGGATGATCAAAAACTATAATTGTTAGGATTTTCATCTTCCAACCAGTAAAAATCACCTGCTTAGGTAATGATAAAAAGAGTTTTTGTCTTCAGGTTTTATGCAATACAGTCCCCTCTCCCTTCATTTTTTTCCTTTTCTGATAGCATGATTTTTAAAAAATTCATATTATAAACGAAGTTGGAATAATCACCTGTTTCGGTTGTCCTGCGCTGTTACATAACTTAAACAATTTTGGAGGAGGGTACAAAAATCAGGCTTTTACTTTTGATCACAACTTTCCTAGCCATTAAGACAGATCGCTTCTTTTTGTAGCTCTGTAATATACTGGCTGTCTCTTTGGTGTTGTCTTTGAAAGAATAAATGTTCTCCAAAGGAGTTACTGCCAGGAGGCAGAGTGCTTCTCTTGACAGCTCCTTATGCAGTCAGCTGGAGGAAAGATGCTGATCCTGATGCTACTTCACCTCACAGAGGTTCAGTGAGCTACAACTGAGTTTCAAGGCCATGTGAATTTTCAGAAAATAAAGGCCAAAGGAACAGATTTCTGCATCTAAACTTGGTGAGTGGAAGATTGTACGAGAAACCTTGTGTGAGAATTATTTGCTTAACAATTATAGTTTGAATTCCAGCCTGTCCACTGATTCAGGCCACCCTTCTTGGCAAAGCGCCTTCTCATTTTTCAGCACTGTTCCCTCAACTGAACAGGGTGGAGCCTGAGTCTATAGTAAATCTGTATAATTGAAATAATATTCTTAAATTGTTTTGTATTAGAAGGGCATATTTTTTATTCCCATTTGTGATTATATATATAAAAATATGACTTAAAAGAAAAAAAAAATTACTGTTTTTCAATTAGGAGTTGGTCTGAAAATATTTTCTGTTAAGCCTGATTCCTTGTTTCTGTGAGCAGTGTGTTACAAAGCATTATCCTACTATGTCAACCAGCATGCTTCAAAGAACAATAACTTACAGCTGGGTTTATTAATTATCACCTTATGTAAACCTACCAGAGGTGAGCTTGGATTTCTGGAACCAAGTATCAACGTGTTGATGCTTAACCACTTTTCTACTTTCCTAGTGGCATAATGAAAGCTACAGATCTTCTACATGTGGAAGGTAGCAATATCAAAGCAAGTAGGTGTAGATCTAAATGGAGGCATTCCAGTTTAATTTCTTGCTTTTGTATTTTGTGTGCATGTTTCCCTGGGACCAGGGTAGATGAGAAAATGGGCAGTAACAGAATTTCCCTGTATTGCTGTTCCACTTCAAACCTGGGAATGTTTACAGTTGTGTCGCATTTGCCTTAAACCCAGCAGATCATTTTAGAGACAGTGACTGCTTTTGGATACATTCCCATGCCACTGTCTCTTCTCCTAGATGATGAAAAGCCTGCAGGAAGAGAGTGAATCCAGTCAGGGAGAGCCAGAAATAAGCTCTGCTTTCATTTATTGATTTTAAGGTGTTCAATCTTTTTATCTCTAGGTCCTTCTAGTAAGGACTGGGTATATTCTCATGCTTTTGTTGTTAGAAGAAATACGAATAAACAGACATTATAAAGAATCAAACCTATCTAGATGGGAGTTCAGACCAGTTTTGCTGGTGGAGGCTTTCTGGAAACCCATTATGCTCACTGGAGAGATCTGTTACAGCATCCAGTTCTTGCCTTGTGTTAGATCAGATCCCACCAGTTTTAGTTATCTTCGTTATTTACTGCATACCTCACTGCTGTCCTCATTGGAAAATCTGTAAGGTCTTAACCATAAAGGATATATTATATCCTTTACGTTCAGTTAAAAACAAAGCACAACTCCTTACCCAAATACTTTGAAGTAAGTTTAATGTTTTCAATAATACTTTAATATACTTTTGTATGATAAAAATAGTAAAACTAATTTAATCATAAAAATGCTGGTTTTGGAGATAAGCATTCATGTGAAGAATAGTTAGATTATTTTTAAATGAAGTTAGATCCTATTGATCTATTGATCTTACATTTAATAAACTTTCAGCTACAAAGTGTGGGTGAACTTACGTTACTTGTATTGAAGCTGTAAACATGATAATGGTATTGCAATTACTAGATAGAAACCATTTGCATTATATATGTCGTTCACTACTAAATGTCTAGCACAAAACAATTGTCACAATTCTACCCTTTTCTCCGTATTAAGTAATGCCAAATGCTCTTAACTTCAGGAGATCAAATACTTAATTTCAGGAATTCAAACTGAACAGTATTTAAATCCTCACCTGTATCTGTAATTTGCTTTGTGCTAGGCACTGTACAAAGTTTTAACCATCCAGTGCTCTAAATTTTCTTTGAAAACCTGTAGCCCACTTATGTAAAGAAGTTATTGAGCTGACATTAAATATACTTTTTTTTTTTTTGCAAGATTAGGTACTAATTTTTTTTCTGTTATTGTGCCAATATCTTTGAAGGAAACCACTCCTTACAGATGCATATGTCTCATCTTCCCATAAATACTGGCATTAATAAAGTCATGTAATACTATTTCTTTCTACTATTTAAAATCCGATAAGGTAGTATGTTTCCTCACTGTGTGATCTGCTGTGGTGCAATGCAGAAGAAATAGTTGACACTTCACTAATTTTGCAGTGCTAAACTGTGATCTATATTCATCAGTATCCACTGCAGCTGTCAGCCCAAAGGTGAAGTTATTTCTTGGTTTTTGTACTGGTACAAGGAAGGGGAGAATCCTCCAAATATTTTGTGTCCCTTTAGACCCATTTCTCATCAGTGAGAATGAGTGTTGGCCACCAAATGTGCAACAAAGTGCCACAGCAAACAATGCTGATCCTTTATAATGTTAAGAGATGGTGGATTTGGCAAGACTTTAAAGACAAGTATGAAGTTCATTACCTGACTGACTGGCATAAGGAAAAGCTTACCCTTGTTCTCACTTAGTCCCCAGTCTACTTTGTGCAAATAAGTCTTTGTGCAGCAATATGGAGACCTGATTTTATGCCACGATGTGAGCACTCACAAGACCCTGTACGTGTTGCCCAGTGCAGGAGTGTAGAACATCCTATGTGCTCTAATCAAATGCCAGGGCAGGAAAAGAGAGGGGATTAAGCTTTCAATTTATTTATTTCCTGTTTTTCAGGTCTTTTCTATTTTACTATTTCTTGGGATGGGTAAGATGTATTTATTATAAATCTGTTTGGGAAACTGGCACCAAATTTAGTTTGCTAATGTTACAGGTAGAGGAGAGAATTGTGCTGGAACGTGTGAAGAAAACAGAGGTTTAATTACACTTGCTTTTATGGCTATTGAAGTTTAGCTTTTAGAAACAGCCTATCATTGCTCCAAGTAATAGTGCCTGGAAGTGATTTACTGTTTTCTTTCCATCAGTAAATGCTGCACAGTGAAAAATTGAGGTTTTATTAGTGTGTGTTCAAATTCCAAAGAGCTGTGTTGTAAGCATGTGCATATCCATCTTTTCCTTCATTAAAAAAATTCTCTTTAAAGATGTTATTGAGAATGGTATCTATGTATGGAAATTACATGTTTGCAAAGAATTATGTTTGAGTTGCATCACATGATAAGAAATCTCTAATTTTCTTGAAATTTGTACTTCAGAGAATTTCTGAGAGTGAATCGTGGGTTGGGGATCTCTTGATCCAGCATCTCTTGATGTTGGACTAGATGATTCCAGTCCAACAGTATTCTTCAGCTGGGTTTGGTCTAAAAAGCACGTCATTAAAATTAACTATTCTTTAACTTTGTTGTCTTCTAAAAGTTTCTCATTCAATCAAACAGCAAAAACAACGTTATATGAATAAAACCATTGTTAAGAAATTATCAACAAATAAGTGAATGGTTTAAATTACATAAAAGTTGAAAAATAGTACTAATTCTAGTTATTAGCCAATAATAAAAAATAGCAAACATCAGTATAATTAAATTATCAGCTGAAATCTTACTTTGTTTATCCATACCTATAATAAAGAAATGGATAAGAAATGACAAATAAATAAAAAAGCCCAGACATGCATCTAGGGAAACTAGAGATACATGTTTCAGAAGCTTTTACAAGGATAGACCCCCACTGCAACAAGATGTTTTTTTCTTTAATTGAATTCCTCTTCCAATCTGGTTGGTGTTTTGAACTGCTATTTAAAAGACTTGTCTCCAGGGAAACAAGATCTATGTGGGACCGAGAGACTCTGACACATTAAAGTGTGGTTGTAGTCAGAAGAAGTGACTCTGGAAAAAATGACATTGTGGACTTCCATATTTTTCTTTCTCTGGGACTTCCAGATCAAATTGGCTCAGCTGACAAGTCAATCAATGATTTTCTAACTGCCAGTGTTTCAGCTTGGTGTGGGAACTGAAAATCAAGCTGTGGTATTTCTTCTTATTATTGCATTGCTAGTGATGCCAGCCATCAGACCTGAGATGGTGTTATTACTTAGGATGCGCAAGGTAAAATCCAGCTCAGTTTCCCTGTTTTTTAAACAGGGAAATGATACCTGCTTGTTTGTGAGCTCTATATAGTTTACACGAGTCTTCATCTGCCTTCCCTAATTTATACTGATCCTTGATTAGAATAGTGCATTGTTTTCATCTTCTGAAACTATAACTTTATGAAAGGTTCAAACTTAGAACAGGTCAAGTATGTAACATCTTTCTTGACAGATAATTTACCTACTTTTAAATAGTTTTTTTCATCATTTGCTTCTTTTTCACCCCTTTTTCCTACTTTCCTTTTCTAAAAGCAGAGGGTGACTAGAAATGGAGCAGACAATAAGGTGTGGAGAGCTGGAAACTGCTGAGAAACCTGTGCAGGTTCTTGACTAGAAGATACAGAAAGTCACCTGAGAATAAGCACTGTCAAGGAACTCATTTAGTAAGCCAGAAGGAAAACACGCTTAGAATGGGCTTGGGGATGAAATTTGTTACAGATCCAGAGGAGGGCCATCTCATGGGTTAGCAGAGTGGCTTGTGGCTTAAGGTCAAAGACTGAAGGAGACTAGTTAATGTGGTAGGATATAGGCTCCTCCTCATAATGCCTCATGGTGTTACTGTTGCAATATCTGACTTCTTTCCAGAACTGCATTAAAGCCTCCTGGTCCAGGTGGCAGCCAGCAGGCTGGATATGGCCACGGGATGCTTCCCTCCAGCCTGAAACCTCACGCTTTTGGAGCAGACAAGGGGCATGACTATCTAGGCAGTGCTCTCGATTGGGAAGGACAAATGCTTCTGCAGCAAATGCAAAGTGCTTGGAATGGAGCTTTTCTGGAAGAAATGGACTGTGTTAGAGGAATGTTTCTGCTATGTATGTGCGCATGTTTAATAGCTCACATATGAGACTTTCACTTATTTTTTCAGGGAGAACTGTTTCAAAAGTGGGACCGTTGCTCGATACACAATGGTACAAAAGTCTGGTTTGTTTGTTCATGCTCTCTCTCACAATCTTTCCTCTGGGAGAACTGTTTCTGCAGGACAGCAGTTTATTTTGATAGTTTTTATTTTGTTTGTATTTCAAATTATTTTACCTTTTTTTTTTTTTAATAAAAAGAAAGGTTTAGGCCACATGCCTTACGTTTGGGCTGGAATGGCATGAGATTAGTGAAGGTCAAGTGGGAGTTTGTTCCTCCATCTTGAATCAGTTGAAAATTTATTGAGAATGCACTGTGTCCTGGACAGGTGAACTTCACCTTTATGGTTAAAGAGTGGGCAGAGTTGCTTCTGTATGACGTTTGCTGTAGAGCTCAACTGGATATTTTATCCATACCGACCTCAGCTCAGTACGCGTACTGGACCAGAGGATCAAGATACTGAATTGATATTAAACTAGTCCTGATTTTCTACAGAAACAAATGAAAGAGGCTTACCCTCTGTATTGCGAGCAGATGAAAGGTAGCTTTATGTACTAGCTGAGTTCTCTTCCCTTCTCATGCATAGTAGGAATGGCTGATACTCTTCACTGAACGCCTATGCAGTGACAGTTGTCTTCTGGAAAATACGAGTTTAACACAAGCATTCTTTTTAATGTTTGAGTTGGATGAAACTTAATTGTACTTAACCATTTCAAGCTAGAAAGTGTATTTTTTTAAATCAAATTCAATAGGCTTTCTTTGTTCCATTGAAACCAGTAGTGTCATACTAATGATAGCAATCTTGTTTCTTTTTTTTTTATTTGTTTTGCTATTTACTATTAAAATAAAACCACTTTTAGTACTAGTTTTCAATCAACCATTGTCAGACATTTTATATTTTAAATTTCTTTATGTAAGTATATCATTATTCCAAAATGATCCTTTCTGCAGATGAGTGTTGCACTAAAATTTCCTCTAATTATTACTTTTGATATCAGTACTTTATTGAATTAGCTGTTTCCAATTTAATTATACTTGCTTCATTGTCTAGGTCACCTTTTAAACAAATTCATATCAGTACAAAATTGCGGGTATTACTGAATTGGATTGTGATGGTTCTATTCTCATGAAGATAATTTCTCTTTTTTAGCTCACATTTGGGAAAAGATGAATTAATATTAATTTATTGAAAGTGTTTAGAAATTTTTTATTACTGGTAGGAAAAATTGATATAAATAATGTTTAGTTGTTTAGTTTTCAAAAACATATGGGGAACAGTATTCTACTCAAGTAATTCTTAGTTTAATTACTGTTTATTCCAAAAAGTGGAAAGATGAAGTAATTTTTTTTTTTTTTTTTATTTCTGAGAGATGCAATAGATGTGAGGGCTTCATAGAAACAAGCAAAAACATTGGTCTTTACTCTGAAGAGCATAAGGTATTGAATAATCCAGTATGTGTTTAAGCCCCCAAGCAATCCTACTGGACTTGGATTAAAATAATTACAATCACAGTTTTTTTAGGATTAGGTGTTAAACTCAAATTTGGCACAACAAATCGTGGCCATAAATAAACGAACCCAAATGTAGAAGGAGAGGTTCAATAATAGAACAGATATAACTGTAATGACTAAATAAATAACAGACTCCTCATAAACATCTTCACAGTCCCATTATCCTTTCTAGTTGAGTCTTGTTTTTAATAGGATTGTATGGAGGATATTAACAACTGTTGTATTAACAAAACCAATGCTAAGCTGTTCACCTACTACTAGTTCTTCTACTAAACGGGGTTTTTTTTGTTTTGTTTTGTTTTTTTCCCATTGTAGATGCTGTATCGGCAGGGCTTTGGTGCAAATGAAATATAGGTTTGTATTAATATTGGTTTGTTAGCTTAAGTGAGTTTGCATAAACATTTATATCTGTTTTTCCTTCAACAGTTTTCATTGTAAAATTCTTATAGACTGTGTTAAAATTTTAAAGGTTTGTTTTTTTTAATGGCATAAATGTATATGAATGTGCTTATATGTATGCGTATTTATGTGTTGGTGTATGTATAATATCAGTTTTCATAGTGCAGAAGTCAAGAAAGCACTGGCTTTCAGCCTAGCCGCCTAATTTATCAGCCAGAAAGACAAAGTTGAAAAAAATCTTTTCTATAAGGCCAAGCCATGAAAGATGGCCAAGCCAATGAGGAAGAGATGTCACATTAGTGAGTTTCTTCTGTGTGTTTTTCTCCAACCGAGAAGGTTTCTTTAAACACCGTTTTTGTACATTTATGTGGTATAAAATCTCCTCTATCACATGTAATGCCCCTTAGCTATATGCAGGTACATGTTCAATACATCTGCAAAATGATGGCCTGTTAATAACCAAAATGAGTGGCAGAGTCTGACTGTCCTCCTCTGTGGCTGAACTTCAGAGTTTTGAGTCCCTGTCCTGTAGGCTTTCTTCCATTGCTTATTTCATTTATTCATCTACCAGGAGAGCATGAGCAAGGCCTAACTCTGCTTTAAGAGACTCGGTCAAATCAATATCATGACACCTGGAGCGTTCAGTCCTGTACCAGCATTCCTACGGATGAGTGCTTTTGTGAAAGCAAACATAACACTTGTTCTAGGTCACTGGACATGTAGCAAACAAATCTGATCCAGGCTGGGTTTTCTGGACATGTTGTTCATCCCCACGAGAGAGATGGAATAATCTGGTTGCATTATACTGACCTTCAGTCAAAGGGGGTAAGTGCTTACTCTCATTTATCTCAAGTTATACTTAGCCTGGCTGAAATTTTCATATGTACCAATGTTTAATTGGCAATGCTATTAAAAAAACACCTCAGAACTGATGGGCATATTATTGCCTACTTGATCTTTGGTATTTGCTGTATATCTAGTGAGCTAGGAAAACACTTGTTTCTTACGGAGCCATTCTCCACGCTGTTGGAGAGATGAATCTGAGATGATAGAATTAGGAGGTCAGCAATATTTCTTGTGCTCAGCTAGAAAAAAGAGATCTTGGGAAAATCTCAATGTGTTTCGCAGGAAACTTTGACGTTTCATAAACAATAACAACCATGTCTTTGAAAAATGTCTCTTCTGAATTCATGGGAAAGTTTGAAGAGGGGTGGAAATTTCTTCTAAGGGGAAAAAAATAAAAATGTAAAACCAGCATTTAATTTACACTGACACAATGCATTTGACAATTCAACCGTAATAATAGTCTACAGTATGCTGTTAGGTTCTGTTATGCCAAATCATATTTTAAGGAATAAAGCCTTTTAAGTAAACATAGTTTTATTATCTCAGTCTCTTTGTTATGTTTGTTTCTCTGTTAGGTGAAGGTTATACTCAAACTGACTATAAAGTATTTTTGTCTCAGTCAGCAGCTGCTGAGGTTCGAGGGAACAAATTCATTTTGGAAACTGTGTGTTAATGCGTTTCCAAAAGGAACGTTGTACAGATCGTCTGTTCTGTGGGACATCTAAAAATATTATATGTTATGAATTAGAAGAGAACCAAATTTTGAAATGTCAAAATCTCATGTAGACCAAAAATACCGCATGTCAATCAGCTCTGTTCGGTACGCATCTTCTGACTTTTGCAGCAAAGAGCCTTTGTCGCAATCCCAAGCTCTCATGAGAACAGGCCACTCGTCATCAGCGGCAGGCAGGAGCTGACGAGGTAAGGTACAGGAGTGATCATGCACTTGAAAACCACAATAGTGACATCTGCAGACACTTTTGAATGTAAAAATCCTGTGCTGGGGATTAAAAAATATAAACTTCACACTGTGTGCAAATAGGCAACTTCCAGCTGATGTAGTTTCTGCCTGATAGACAGTCTCTGTTCTTCATGATAACGAAGAGACTGGTCTGCCCAGAAAGACAGAAAATGCACCTGCAACAGCATCCGACCTCACAAGCTGAGTGTGGAGGTTACTGTCAGAAATGGTGTTGGGTCAGCAGCAAAACCTGAGCAAACTGGACCATGCAGAGCCTGGGATGGTTTATTTTCTTCCCCTAGCTTTACTCTGAGAGCACCAAAATGTTTTAGAAAAAGGTAGAAAATAGAGGAAAAAAATGACACAACAGATAACTTACCAGAAAGCCTGGTAAAATAATAGGTATTGAAAATGAAAATAATATAATAAGGTGCTTTGGACTAGCATAGGAGGTCAGCACTACCAACCCCACTTAAAACTATCACCAGTAAATAAGCTGTTTTATGTTGGATTCCCTTATATTTGTTTGGATAAATGTTTTAATTTCACTGATGGAAATATTTAATAAAAACACAACCTTGACTGCATGCCTAGTGTTTCCAATCTTATGGAGAGATTTAATAAATGAGGCCCTGCAACTTTTATTTAGTGTCTTCAGGTGGTAAATTAACTACAAGAGGGCTTCCCTATTGTTCCCTGAAAGCAGTAAAAGCAGAGGAAGAATTAAAAGCAAACGACTAATTTAAATCTGAGTGTAAGGGCTAGAGAATTCAAAGGGAGCCTATCCTTGGTGCACAATAATCTTCATATGAAGGCAGAACGTTATAGAAATTAAATATAGAGTACATATTTGAATAAATGAACAAACTCATTTATGAAGTATAGCTAAGTGCAATGCACTTTGAATGATGGAAATTAATCTAGTGATTTTCTGATAGAAACTATTTGTCATACAGTCACACACAACATAGTTTCATTGCTTTAACTTTTAAAACATTCTTTGCAGCTGAAACTAAGAATAAAGTTTGGGGGTTTTATGGCTGTTGATCTGACTACCAGATCATCAACTGATGCAAAGAGGCACCTGCCCACTGAAGGCAGTGCTGGCTGGGAGTTAAAGGAATGGAATAATAATTTTGTTTTGTTTTGTTTTTTATGATACATGCTGGAAGAGAGCAAAGAGAAAGAAATTCCCTTTGCTCTCCCTCATGTTCATTTTTTCACCTGCTGCTTGTTCTTGACAGATGTGTGAGAAGGGGCTTGCAGGAGAGGTTCAACAGCTATACTAGAGACAAGATCTCACCTGGCTTGGCTATTGACAGGTAAACACGTGAGGATTTCCAGCAATGCACGGTAGGGAAAACGTGGAGGGTAAAAGCTGTGTAAAAAAGTTTTTAAAGTGCGTGGGAGATGATCACAAGGACTGCTGAGGTCTGGTTTCCTATGGTTTGTAGCTGAGTCCTCATCACAGCAGCAACAGCATGTGCACTCCTTTAGGGGTATCTCCATGCGCCTCGAGTGCCTGTGAATGGCCCCAGGGAGGTCCCTCTGCACAGACCCCTCTCATGGGGGCTCACAGAGGAGCTTATTGCAGAGCCTTTCCCTTAGTAGGAAGCAGTCATGGGGCATCTCTCCTCTAATCAGACATATTGTCATGAAATTCAGAGGAATCCTGTCCCTTTGTCAAATACGGCCATGTTGTCCAGTGTGTTCAGTTCACTGTAAGGAACATGACGACATAAGCATCTCTTCCTGGGGAAGCCAAACTAAAAAATAATGTGACAGACAAAGAGACAGAGAAGGAGGGTGCAGATGGGACCAAAGGGATGGGGGAAGACAAAAATACCAATGTTACAGAAAGAGACACAATGCCAAGGCCTGGGAGAGTCAGACCATCTGGTTCTGTTGCAGCATCTCTACGCGACTGTCTCCTCTCTTTCTTTCTCTTTGTCAGCAAGAGGGGATAAACTATGTGAGGCATAACATGAAGGCTTTGGTGTAAAACAGATGATGAAGTAGCCGGCATTAAGAAAAGCTTGTTTTATTCACTATGATTTGCAAAAGATCTCTCTCAGCGGTACAGGTTGTGACAGCGATTTGCTATATGCAGATTTTTCACTGCAGCAGTAGCTGTTTGCCACCCCTTCTGCGTGTTTATAAGGCGATACCTCGTGGATAAACCGTGAATCCCTTGAGCAAAGCAGTGCCTGCTAATGTTTTACACATCTAGAGCCCAGTTAAAGCTAACTGGCATTACAATAAATGACCCAGCTGACCACTTCTCCCAAGCTGTGTGATTCAGGAAAGCTGAGCCAAAGGTTGCTCCCAGGGACCAGGATGGTTCAGAGAGTTCGTAACAGAATACAAAGCCTTTCACTCCTGGGTTGCCCGTTGTGGTCCAAAATGACAGAGAGAGTTATGTTTGAATGGCCTGTGTGCTAAAAATGAGTTGCTCTACTCCAGTCTGCAGTATAGCTGACACATCATAGCCGTAGCTGCAGGAAGACTAATGATCCTGTGTTCATGCCACATAAACCACCCCTAGCAACTTCTTTAGTTTCCACCAGGTCATGATGGACACAGCTTGGCACCTGTACGTAGGAGTTTGCAATGCCGTTACCTCTTCTGGAGCCTTCTGGGGAATAAAGAGCAACCATAAGTCTCGGTCAATCTGGCACCTTTAATGGGCACTAAATTGACTTAGAAGGGATAGTGAGGGAAGCATTCGGGAAGCATATAATAGACCCAAAATGATCTTCATGCCCTGGAACTGGAGTTTCAGCATTTACAACAGGACGAATGTTTTACATGAATACAAATTTCAAGCAAAACAACCGTGGGGAGAATTTTACGTTCAGCAAGCTGCTGTCGGGCTGATAGGAGAGGGGAGTGCATACACAGAGCTGGGTGCAAGTTTTGCATTTAATTAAATGGGAAGTCTGCATGAAGGTTATGCCATCTCTGTAAGAAGCCCTGCATTTTTTAGCATTTGACATGCAGCATTATAAGTAGGAGAATGGTTAAATGACAGCCACAATAACAAGTTATATTGTTCATAGCAGTCAGGTGTCAGCAAAATGGATTGATTTCTATTAGGGAGCACTAAAGGAGTATTGGATTCAATTGAATGAAGTAAATGTGCTGTAATATCTATCTGAAGTTTCTTGCATTTTCCTGTAGTGGTACCTGAGAGAAGTGAAAATGTATGTGTAAATACAGATATTAAAGAATTACCAGAGTACAGATACTGAAAATTTCCTGTCTAGGAAGCCCTGTGGGAACCATGTGCTTGTTTACTGTTTCCATCTCTTCTGGAAAGGATGCAAATTTCTACACCTATGATTAAAATAGTGTTTTCAAAAATGCTGAAGGAAAGATGCAGCTGCCACAGAGAATGCAATTCTTTGTTAGACTGGCTTTAACCATGTGAAGGCATTAGAAACAAAGTGAATTTCTTTAGCCTAAGTCAGCAATGTTAACATAAATGTAATGTATTTTTTAGTGCTACTAACTTGAATTTGCTTTAATAGAATAGGAAAAAATATCTTGGTCCTTTTACCCAAGACTTGTAAAATAGTAAGGCCTACATTATCTTGAGGGTAAGAGCTCTGCAGAAAACAGAAAGACAATTCCTTTCCCCATAAGAATAGTTTGCTGCTATCATCAAACTCTGCTGCTGACGCAGACCCAGATGAGCTCTTCTTGCTTTGGTATTTAGTTCATACGTGTTTAAAAAATCTGCCAAATTGGCAGTGAATGTTTCTGTTCAGGCTCTGTGATAATGAATAGGTACCCTCTCAGTTTAAGCAGTCATCTAAACAAACCCTTCCCTGTCATGTAGGCAGCCTATTTCATATGCAAAAGTTAGTTAAGCGATATCAGAAATTTTAAGTATCTTTTTAAACACATGCACTCGATCTCAAACTTACACATCTTACAGGCAAAATAACAAAATCTCTAGTATGTACTCTGGCACTCCAGGAACCTAATTCGGCTTATTCTGGTGTGACTTGCTTTTATCAAAAGTTCTTTGTTTAGACAGCATTGGCATTTGTATAGTTTCCTTTGGTTTGACTTTTTTCCGTGCCATCTCTATTGTTATACTAAGGCAGTCATTAAGCATTAAAACAATTGTCCTACAGCTGCTTTCAGCTGGGAGCTGTTAGTGGTAAGGTCTCAATTCACACTAGTAGGACGTACACAAAAGGTAAGACTTGAATGCAAAGTTGCAATCTATCAGAATTCAATGACTTGATGGAAACACACCCCCAAGAAAATTTTGCAATCGATGGTGATATTGAGCAAGATCTGAATTTCATCTGCAATAGGTTTGATATGGAAATCAATAGCAGAGAACTTTCCATCCTTGCAGGCATCCATTGGTGGACACAAAGGATCAGAACAATAGATTATTGCCTCGTATAATCTCCTTGATTATTTTATAGGAGCGAGGGACTGCAGAATACTATAACTTTTGCCACAGCAGCACAAAAAGCAGCCCCAGAACCCTGTGGAGAAGTACAAATAACAAAAACAATCGCTTTTGCATTTCTTAGGGTGAGCAGTAAGTTCGCTTTGTCTGATGCATAGTTGAGGTAATTACAGAATAAAATAATAGCAACGAGATATGACAAAAGTTGAAAATCAGTGCTTGCTATGGGAGCCGTTGGGTGTATTTTGACACACGTGCAGATACACAGACCTTCAAAGTTTGGCTGGATACCCACAGCGTGTTCAATTTTACCTACTGGATACAGCTCCTTACCTTGAGCTAGTGCTTGTATTGGGGTGGTTTTCAATCCATTTCTTATTGGGAAGCAAAGCATTGATTTCTATTGATAGTCTGGGCCTTGCTAAGTAAACAAGTCCTTTTTATTTGTGCCCTTTTTCTACTCCTGTTCAGAGGTATGACAGCTGAGATGTTTTTATTGCTGGTTCCTATTCCTGAATACTGCTGGTGTGGAAGATCAAAGGTAAACTGTCTCTTGATTTTGCTTCTCTTATTAGTTTCAAGCATTTGAATTAACATGCCACTATTAGCCAAATTACCAATATTTGTTATACTGTGTTATCTGTGATATTATCTGTTTCCTGAATGGAAAAAAATAGATATTTGAGGTGGTTATTGTATTTTGTGATTCTTATCATGCCTTTATAGAAGAGTAACTCACTTCACTTGGGTTGAGATGTTTCTGATATACATCATGGAAAAGGGAGGGATTGAGAGAGAGAGAGAATAAGCAGGCCATGATATTTTAAGGATGATATCAGTATCAGATGATAATGGTCCACAAAGCAAACTGGATAGATAAAAGATATTAAATCAGAGGAACCAATATCTCAGTTTTATTTCTTTTGAACTTTGAAGCTTTCTTTTGTCACGGTTATGAGGAAGAAATACTGTATGATCATGGAAACAGAGGAGGGAAACAGAATTGTTTGATATCATGAACACAAATGTGGTTTGAGATTTGTATTTTTTTCCTCAAGATGACAGTGAGAGGCCTTACAGATGCATCTTTGAAAGCTCAGCAGCTGAGTTATATGCATCCCAAATAGCAGAAAATTATAGAAACAGTAGTGTTATGGTTTTGTGGCCTTTTCCTGAGTCAGCTCTAAACTGAAACTGCAGATGCCAGAAGAGACCGATTAGTGTGATATCAACACTGTAACTGAGATACTCAAAATAAGTAACCAATAAATTGTCAAAGAAAGAGCTGAACAAAATAATGGTGAGATTAAAACAGTCATTAATACTGAAAAGCTAGAGTGGGATAAAAGGGGCCATGAGCATTACAGTGCAGCTACCCATGCAGCCTACAACAGTTTTTTAATTAAGAAGCCATTAGCGGTCTAAATGCTGGGTAGTGTTATTCTAACTCCCACATCATGTCAGTTAAAACACTATTAATATGTTTGATGCATTATGAGGTAAATCAGAGATAAACTGCTCAGGTCTAAGAAGATAGATTTATCTTTTACGCTTTTACAGAATTTCTGGGGTGGGGGGAGATGTTCACTGCCAGTGCCCAATGGGAACGCTATGTTCTTGACTGGCTTTCCAGTTCACAGAGGTTGGGACTGAAACTTGGGAGAAAAGGGTTTGATTCTGGCTTCTGCTGTAAGCCTACTGAGTGAGCTTGTCAGTCATTTTTTTCCTCCAATAAGTCTTTTATGCGTGGAAAAGAAAAAAATTGTGATTACTATATAAAGTAGTTGGAGTATTAGAGGTTAAAAATGTTGTTATTCAGATAGATCTAGATATATATACACACGCACACACATATGTTATCACCAAAATCATTGAGCTTCACACTTTGACAAAGTGTCCATCTGTTTCCTGCTTATTTCTACAAGATACTCTCATTTATTAACATAAGAGGAAATGGAAGCAATTGCAGTGCTAGTTTTAGCTTAAAAAGTTAAACTGATTTCAACGTTCTATAGAACACTATCAGTGAAAATATTGAGGGAATTTAAAATATGTATATACCCACTAGATATCCACTGTGATTAGATATCACAGAAGAGTTGGAACAAACATTAACAGAAATTAAACAGATCTAGAGATCTGTAAGTCCCAAAGGTACAGATCAATAATAAATTAATAAAATAGTTCAAAACCACGCATGAGAATAGTTCTCAAAATTGGCTGCTGTAACAAAATGATCTTAAAGGGCAAACCAAGTGTTTCAAGTAGAAAGCAAGAGGAAAATTGGACTTCATAGAATCATGGAATAGTTTGGGTTGGAAGGGACCTTTAAAGGTCATCTAGTCCATCCCCCCTGCAACAAGCAGGGACATCTTCAACTCGATCAGGTTGCTCAGAGCCCCGTCCAGCCTGACCTTGAATGTTTCCAGGGATGGGGCATCTACCACCTCTCTGGGCAACCTGTTCCAGTGGTTCACCACCCTCATCGTAACAAATTGCTTCCTTAGTCTGAACCTACCGTCTTTTAGTTTAAAACCATTACCCCTTGTCCTGTTGCAACAGGCCCTGCTAAAAAGTTTGTCCTCGTCTTTCCTATAAGCCTCTAAGTACTGAAAGGCTGCAACAAGGTGTCCCCACAGCCTTCTCTTCTCCAGGCTGAACAACCCCAGCTCTCTCAGCATTTCCTCATAGGAGAGGTGTTTCACCCATCTGATCATTTTTGTGGCCCTCCTCTGGACCCTCTCCAAGAGGTCCATGTCTTTCCTGTGCTGAGGACTCCAAAGCTGGATGCAATACTCCAGGTGGGGTCTCACCAGAGCAGAGTAGAGGGGGAGAATCACCTCCCTTGACCTGCTGGCCATGCTGCTTTTGATGCAGCCCAGGATATGGTTGGCTTTCTGGGCTGTGAGCGCACATTTCCAGCTCATGTCCAGCTTTTCATCCATCAGTACCCAAGTCCTCCTCCATAGGGCTACTCTCAATCCCTTCATCCCCCATCCTGTATTGATACTGGGGGTTGCCCCGACCCAGGTGCAGGACCTTGCACTTAATGTTGTTGAACCTCAAGAGGTTCACATGGGCCCACTTCTGGAGCTTGTCCAGGTCCCTCTGGATGGCATTCCATCCCTCAGGTGTGTCAACGGCACCACTCAGCTTGGTGTCATCTGCAGACTTGCTGATGGTGCACTCGACCCCACTGTCTGTGTCACTGATGAAGATCTTAAATGGTACTGGTCCCAATATGGACCCCTGAGGGACACCACTCATCACCGATCTCCATCTGGACATTGAGCCATTGATCACTACCCTCTGGATGCGACCATCCAACCAATTCCTCATCCACCAAACAGTCCACCCATCAAATCCATCTCTCTCCAATTTAGAGAGAAGGGTGTTGGGGGGGACTGCATCAAAGGCCTTATGGAAGTCCAGATAGATGACATCCATAGCTCTTCCTTTGTCCGCTGATGTAGACACTCCATCATAGAAGGCCATTAGGTTGGTCAGGCAGGACTTGCCTTGGTGAAGCCATGCTGGCTCTCTTGAATCACCTCCCTGTCCTCCATGTGCCTCAGCATAGCTTCTAGGAGAATCTGTCCCATGATCCTCCCAGGCACAGAGGTGAGGCTGACAGGTTGGTAGTTCCCAGGGTCTCTTTAAAAATGGGTGCAGTGTTTCCCTTTTTCCAGTCCCCAGGGACTTCACCTGACTGACACGACTTTCCAAATATCACGGGGAGTGGCTCAGCAACTACATCAACCAATTCCCTCAGGACTCTGGGATGCATCTCGTCAGGTCCCATAGACTTACATATATTGAGGTTCCTCAGGTGCTCACAAGCCTGACCTTCTCTTACAGTGGGAGGGACTTTGCTCCCCCAGTCCCCATCTTACGATCCATCCACTTGAGAGGTGTGGGAAGAGAGGTTGCCAGTAAAGACTGAGGCAAAGAAGTTGTTGAGTACGTCAGCCTTCTCCTTGTCTGTCATTACCAGTTTGCCAGTTTTGCTCATCGGGGGGTACGCTTTTTTTGACCTTCCTTTTCTGGCTGACATACCTGTAGAAGCCCTTCTTATTATTCTTTGCATCCCTTGCCAAGTTCAGCTCTGTTACGACCCGGCCTGATAGTCAGGCTCGGGGAAAGTTCGTAATGATCCCAAGGGCAAAATTAAGACACAAACGAGGTCATATGCCGCCAATCAGATGTTTTATTAGGTAAATATAAAAGAGTAAAGCGATAGGAAAGGCAGGAAATATTAGGAGGAAAATAAGCAAGCGATCAGAGAGGTAAGCAAAGGATAGTCACCACCCTGGATCCAGCGGCGTCCCGTTGGTCCTCAGTCTTCAGTTCTCCGGTGGTGGAAAGGCGGCTTCTTCTTTTAGTTCTTCAGGGGTGGAAAAGCTTCTTCTTCCATTTCTTTCTTCAACTTCTTTCTTCTTTCTGCCTACTTCTGGTTTTGTTGTACCGTCTTTTATCCCATGTTGGAGAGGGAGTTTGCCCTCTCATTTCCATTTGGTTACCCAGAGCAACATCACGTATGCCACACGTGCACATCCAGTCACACAATATGTATTGCTGGTGGGCAAGTGGCCTGGCCCAGATATCAATTGGTGTCCCATTCTTGGTGGTGCCTGATAAGCCAAAGAATGCCCGGCTGCTTCAGCAAGCTTGCATGTTCCCTTGCAAGTTGATGGTACCTGATCAGCAAAAGAATGGCCTGCTGCTTCAGCAAGTTCGCACATTTCCTTGCAAGTTAATGGTACCTGATAAGCCAAAGAATGGCCTGCAGCTTGAGCAAGTTTGCACATCTCTTTGCAAGCTAGTGGCACTTGATAAGCCAAAGAATGGTCCGCCCTTGGGCCTTATCAGACAGAAGAGTGGTCTGCTGTCCAGTCTTATCAGATAAACACACCCAAGCAAGCTTTGAGACAATTGTTCTTAACACTTCAGACTCTTACAAGCTCCAGCTGTACCTTTGCCTTCCTGACCCTATCCCTACACAACTGGGCAGCATCCCTACACTCTTCCCAGGATGCCTGTCCCTGCTTCCACTGCTGTGCATTTCCTTCTTGCCCTTTAGTTTGACCAGCAGGTCTTGACTCATCCATGCTGGTCTCTTGCCTTCCTTTCCTGGTTTCTTACAACTGGGTATCGAGAGCTCTTGTGCTCTATGGAAAGCATCCTTAAAGATCTGCCAGCTCTGTTCTACTCCCTTGTCCCTGAGGGCAGTTTCCCAGGGGGTCCTATTGACTAACTCCTTGAACAGCTGGAAGTTTTGCTTTCCTAAAATTCAGGGTCCTGACTTTACTCTTTGCCTGACCCATATCCCTCAGGACTGTGAGCTCCACCACTGCATGATCACTGCAGCCCACGCTGCCTCCAATCTTGATGTCACCGATTAGCTCACTTGCGTTGGTGACCAACCCCCCTCTGGTAGGGCTGTCTATTAACTGGCTTAAGAAGTTATCCTCAATGCACTCCAGGAGTCTCCTGGATTGCCTACAGCTCGCCATGCTACTTTTCCAGCAGATGTCGGGGTGGTTGAAGTCCCCCAGCAGGATGACTGCCTGCGAGAGCAATGCCTCCTACAGCTGGAGTAAGAAGTCTTCGTCAATAGGCTCCCCTTGATCAGGTGGCCTGTAGCAGACACCAACCACAAGGTTCCCTTTGTTGCCTTGGTCTCTGATTCTTACCCATAAGCTTTCAACCTGCTTGTGGCTATTCTTCAGAGACAGTTCTTCACACTCTATCCATTTCTTGATGTAGAGGGCAATGTCTCCGCCCCTCCTTCCTCGCCTGTCCCTTCTGAACAGCCTGTAGCCATTGATAGCCACACTCCAGTCATGGGATTTGTCCCACCAAGTGTCAGTAATGGCAACTAGGTCGTAGCTTTCTAGCAGCACGGTGGCTTCCAGCTCCTTCTGTTTGTTGCCCATGCTGTGTGCATTGGTGTAGAGGCACTTCAGCTGGGCTGTTGGCCATGTCACCTTCTTAGAGGAACACCCCTTAATTCCTTTGAGGTATTTCACTGGTGTTTCCCTGTTGGCTCCTATGAGTTGACTAGTTGGCTTTGACAACTGTATTTTGTAATGTACTACATGCATTCTAATATAATAAATGAAACCATTGTTCAATATGGTATAACAGAAACTGGATGAAATGGTACACATTTCACGTATGTAAAAGGCTTTCAAAATGCATCAATACTTCTCAAGTGTAAGGCTTTCTAGTGGCTTTGCATGGGAAAGGATGACAACATTTCAATAGTGTTGAGCTTGAGATTTATTTCTCCATTTAACTTCTCTGTTAATTAGGTCATTTTACTAACTAGCCATTTATGTGACGGATGATTCCTAAAGTAAATGCAACAACAGTCATGCACGCTTGGAAATACTTTATAAGAAGATCTGCCAATATTGCAGTTAAGGGTTTCAGGGATTAGTGATTAGCTGATTAATATGTACATTTACATTCAAAATGATAACAGCCTGTGGTATTGAGATGCCTGGAGTTCACTCTGTTAATGCTTGGTCTTTTGAGCTGGAGAATTGCCTAAAAGGTACCTAACTTAGCACATTGTCAATAAGTAGGTATGAGACTTTATATATTACTTGAAATAATGCATCTATCATGTAATAGTCAATAGTTAAGGGAAGTAGAAGAGACTGTAATTGATTCTAAGAAAATATATATAACTGTGCCCAGAATTACTGTAAAAGAAAAGCCAAATATATGAAGCTGTTATTACTTTTCTCTGTATGCCAAAAACAGTGTTTCAAAAACCCTGTGGCTTCAGGGAGTGACAACCTGAACCCATTGAAGTCAATGGGAGTATTGTTATTAAATTCAATACGACCAGGATTTCACCTCGGGTTCAGGCACTAGGAGTTTAGCATGCAGCAGGGAATGAAGGCATTTTGCTCTTGATTTATGAAATACATCTTGCTGTGTCACATTACTGGATTGTTGCTGGTTTATGTTAACAAAGATGGGGTCAGATCTTTCTACTGAAAACCCCCTGATTGCAGCCACTTGATCCAAAACAAATCTATCTGTTATTAGCAACATGGGATTTATGGAATGGATCCGAGCAGTTATGGTTCCACGTGAAGAGCATCAATATGAGAACAGATATTACATTGCAGCACTGACAAAGTTTAAGGCTGTAACTGCTGATACCCAGAAAAAAGGTGAGTGCATTAAGGAAGAAAGGAGATCCCGTGCTTTTTTCTCTTGTACTCTTTTCCTCAGCATCTGCTGGCCGCTGTTGGAGATACAGAAGTAGTTTAAGTGAATGTGTTTGGATGCTGTGTGGCAGTTCTTGTCACTATAAGCTTTTCAGAACACTATTGCCCCTTCTTTTTTGGTTAAAAATATGGAGCAAAAGAGCAAATATGTGAGTCATGAACAACTCTGTCTTCCTGAACAAGGGGGATAGATAGCCCTGTTCTCAATACACATGATCTGGGGAAGCTGTGGAAGTTCACATGCTGACCAGATAATGATGTGGCTAAAATACTCCAGATAAGAGCAAGACAAGCTGGAGAAAGTAATGGTGATCGGTCACTTATTTCTAATCTTGGAATAAATCTCTAAAACACAGACCTATGTCAGCCAAGTAAGGGTCAGTACTCTTCTAGCACTTGTGTATATATGTGTATGTTTGACATGATGCGATTTGAGGCACATCCTGTATCTGAGATCCTTAGCATCTATTTTATTTAAATCATTCAACTCCCAAACCAGTGTCCCTGCTTTTCTTGAAAGTACTGCTTGAAAACCTGCAGTTCCTCTGCAAATTAAGTGGCAAGAGTAGCTAAATGTGAGGCAAGCCTGGGCTTGCTCTCTATGCCTCCTGCCCAAGTCTGCAGTGCTTTTTGTAGCTTTTTGATACCAGCACGGGCTGCTTCCCAGGTAGTTTCCAATACTGCCATTATTCTCAACTTCAGGAGCACTTACCTGCCATGACAAGGTGCCTGCTCTAGCCTTAAGACAAAATGGAAAGACAGAAGGGAAGCAGCGAAGGGCTGTGTTGTTGTTATATAAATATAATTTAGTGCTTTGAGTGAAGTGTCCCACAAATAACAAAACAACAAGGGAAACAATAGACTCCTGTTTCAGTCTAGGAAGGGGAGTGCAGGTATGCAGAGCAAGGCAGAGTATACAGTGAGTTATAGAGACAGTGAGCTCAGTCCCTGCTCTACTGTGTGGCCGGAGGCTACCCTTCGTGCTTTCAAAGATGGCATTGGATGGGCGGCGGGGGGGGAAGGACTATCTCTGTGTTTGTAAGAGGGGGAAAAACAAAGTTTGGGATAAGCCTAATGCAGTTTTTTAGTTTGCAATTCTGTCTTCCATTATAAACTCTAAAGTTAGCATTTCCACTATTTAAGCTAAACTATGATAGAAGAAATACCTTTTTTTTTCCCTTGACCTTTCAGTAGAATTATTGAGATTATTTCCTTTTAAGAGCCTACAGACAGAAAGGCTATAAATATGGAAATATTCTTATGAACTAAACATATGTTGTTATATCTAAAATAAAAAAAAAAATTCTTTGAGCTCCTTACTGCTTCTGTTGGAACTATCAGATTATTTCGGTCCAGACAAAAACTTAATTTAAGAAATTAAACGAAATCAACATCTCTAAAGTGCCAGGTGTCTTATTCGTATGTTTTCTTTAAGATATGCATTGAAATTGCAAGTGGATCAGAAGACAGTTGTTATAGTAAATTCTGACTCAATAAACAGATGCTGCAGGGTTTAAATAAATGATGGGGTTTTCTCCTTTATGGAACAAAATTGAAATGATGAAAATGCACAGTAGTCCCAGACATTTGTACATGCTCCTGAAGTTGCAGTATTTCTGATTATTTTCAAAATAATAAATGTCGATGAAGATCTTTTCTAATGGGAAAGGGAAGTTATGAATTGCAGAGAATACTAAAAAGATCTTTGTATGTTGATACTGGAATACTAGTATGTTGTTTATGGCCATCTAGATTTTTCTTAGATTCTTATGAGATTTACTATTCTGCAGTTTGTTATCAAGGTGTTTTTAGTTTGTTTATACAAAAATGACTGCGGGTTCCTCAAGTTTGAAAGATTTCCGCCCCCCCCCCCGGCTTTTTTTTTTTCCTTTCTACAGACAGCATTATCTCCTATCATCAGAAATACTGTCTAGGAGAAGTCTTGTGTTATTGTATTACACATGTAGAACATGGGATAGGAAATAAAAAAGAGATGGAAGAAAAATTTTAAAACTAACGTGTAAAATTTGCCTCAAGGGATTGTAAACAATTTGTAATTTGTAAACAATTCTACATAGCATTTGCCCAGAACTATATGTCCTGGGTTGTTTCATCATTTTATAAAGTCTTATAAATCTTATCAGACTCAATACTGATGTAACTTCTTGGAACGGTTCCTTACTCTTTAAGTTTACAGAATATTTCATCCTCAGTGTCAATCTCAGCGCGATGGACTGTATTTTGCATCATAATGGTTTTCTGAATGTAAAAAAGGACTGACTAATTTATATGACAAAGCCACTTCGCTTGATGTATGAATTCATATCTATTCAACAGGCTTGGTCTGAAGCTGGTATCTTGAGAAATTTAACAGAGATACCATCTATAATCCCACTGGTTTTGCACATATTAAAGGCCTATATGTTGTAGATGGTGCATCTGTACTTAGAAATCAGTATGTAATATGAGGGATACCCCAGATTTGTTGAAATAGATTCTGAAAGCACCTGAGAGGAATGCTGTCCTCGAATTACTCCAGCCTCCTAGCAATACTGATTAAAAGTAATAATGAAATAAAGTACTAATGGAAAACCATGAAGTTTGGAAGGCACACAAGATGACACGTGCACAAACTTGCAAACCTATGGAGTCCTTGATCTACAGTTATTAATATGGTGCTGTGGACCGCTTTCTTGGTGGTATTTTTGTGTTGGTCCCGTCCGTCCCCCCCCGCCCCATTCCCTCCTTACTTTCATTTTGATGATCTTAACAATGTTGACAAATCCTTTTTATTCAAGTGTTAGAAGAGAAAGCCTATTAAATTCCATGAAAATCGCTGAAGAATTTTTTCCTAGGCATAAGTCCCAAGAAAGTCTTTTGGCTTTTTAGTGACCTCACAACTAGACCCACCTAACTTAGTTCACTGGAATAAAAAAAAACATTACCTGGCCTGTTTTGGGACATGGTTCCTGAGTTTCATTTTGCCATGATGCATTAAGAAAGGTTCACTGTCAAAATGATTGAGAGAAATTCATCATTTAAAAAAAAAAAAAAAATCAATGGCTTTATCCACTGTAGCAAAATCCCATGCAAGATGAGTCTTGATCTACATCTCATCAAGTACTTATTAGTGTTGTAGTAGATATATAAACTTTTGACAACTGATCTAATAGTGGAAGGGAATTAAATAGCTGTAAAAACACAGATGAATCTTAGCTGTGTGAAAAGAATTTCAAAGCAGATTGTCCTTGATCACTTGCTTGTGCAATACTTAAAGGAAGATTAACCCATAATACCAATTTTCCTATAAATCCTATTTAAAATACGGGGGGTGGAAAACCCCAAAACAAACTCCCAACCCCCACATGATTTAAAAAAAACAGCCAATAAATGATTTGGTAATGCAAACAAAATTGCAACTGGTAAGAGAAGCTAATTAAATGGAGCATGTGTAAAGATTTTTAGTATTAAAAAAGTGGTAGTATGGGTAAAATAATCTTCTTTTATTTTTACCTCTGAGTTTCCAAAATAGATGTCTTACAGTGGGACACATTACAGGTAGATTTTGCTGTGTCACCTGTGGCTTGCTAATGTGAACCTTCCCAGAAAGTGAGTGGTTGCAACTGTGCAGTGCAGATTGCTGTTAGTTCTCCAGTTTCCTGTGTTTAAGAAAACAAATTTCTGTAGAATACTTCTACCTACTCAATTGCCTCTCAAATTTATAGTAATCACTATTATTTCAATTTCTTTTTAAAGAAAACTTGCAGTCACAGACAAGTTAAAGTTCTTTACAGCAGATGTTTTTTACTTAACTTTTTTATATTGTCATTGGATTGTGCTGGTCATGAAGACACCCTAAAATTTAGAATGTTACTACATCAGGGTTCATATTTTTCCTCTTTATTTAGTTCACTATTTCCACTGGCTGCAGTTGATTCACAGCTCAATAATGCTTTCCCATCAGGGGGAGCATATATGTATAAGTAAAGGGGGAATAAAAGAAAAATAAATTTTGGTCAAAAGATAATTATTTAGGGAAAAAAAGAATGAAATACAAGAAGTCTCAGAGGTCTATCTTATGTTAGAACTCAAATTCTATCATGGCTAGAGAATAAAATATTATTTCGATGCTTGTCTACTCTGTGTTGTGCTTCCCTTCACAGTGCTCATCACTATTGGCCTTACCTACATTTTATAATTGTGGTGGGCTTTAGGTATAAAATGGTATCTCCATCAGAGAGATGGAATACCTTGCCCATGCTCCAAAATGCACGTTTCTAATAGTAAAGAGAAAGAACTGATAAACTTTAGAGAGAAATAAGTGTCCGATGCCTTGTCTCTCCAGATGCTTGTACAGAAGGCTAAGCATACTTCGCTTGCTGGCTACGAGCTCATATCTCTGTGCTTAGCAAAACCTTAGTCAAATCTTCAGACTTTTGCCGTTGTACAATAGGCAGATGCTCTTGTATTACCTCAGGAGGAAATTTGCAGTCTTTATACTAAAGGCTGATACTGTATGTTCCCTAAATTACACAGAACTACCCAAGAATTATCATAAGTGTATTTATATTACACTGAGCTACTATTCTATTATGTTCACTTATAAGAAAATATCTAAAAAACAGGAAATAGGTTTTTTTGAATGTTATAAGAAATGTTATTCTGTTCTTCTGACTTTCTCGTGTGCTCTTTTGCTTTGTGGCATTTACTATGTACGTACTAGGAACGTGAGACAAGTTGTATCATGTCAGACCAAAGATCCATTTAGCTCAATACCCTGTTTCTAGCACTCTTCAGTAATGGATGCTAGAGGAAAGATATAAGCTTGAGACAAGCAGTGCTGTTCTGTCAGAGGTACCTATATACTCTGGCCTACAGCAAGTCATGGCTCAAAGATTTCCTGCGCTAATGGTGGCCTCTTTAAAGTTTAATAGTGTTTAATAGGAAGTATACACCTGACTGTTTTGTGTATCTTGGTGCTCACAATTGTTAGGATAAGCAGCTTCCCAATAGTATAAGCTCTTGTGTGATGATACGCTGTAGAAATTCAGATCTAGATTGACCTTGCTTCGCTGGGGTTTAACTCAGGTCTTTCAGAGGATGAAAAGTAAACTGTACCATGCTGTGAAGTTACAGCAAGTGGAATTTGCATTGTTTGCTGCCTTTTGTTGTTTTTCAGCATCTTGCCGTGTTCTGTTCCTGCCCTGCCCCTCCACCTCCTTCTTTACTTCCCTTGCTTTCCTATTCTCCTGTCTGTTTTTTGAAATCAGTACAGTATTTTAGGAAGTGTCCACATCTTCGGATGTTTATCTTTGGATCTTCTTACTTTGTCATGAAATTATTCCCTGGCACCTCATCTTGACGGTATCTCTTGTCCCAGGGAAAAGGGCCGGGGGAAGGCTGTGAAAAATGAAGCCCTTACATCAACGCTGCATTCTTATAAAGCTAGTGGATAGGCTCTTAATAGCTTTTTAAATACTGACCATGTTGTATGCAGCCTTTGCTTTTACCTTCAGAACTGAAGAACTGCTGGCAAGAAATACATTTCTGATTTACTATATTTAATAGAGGAAAAAGTTACGAAGAAGTTTTCAGAGGGTAAAGCAGTTGCCAAAAAGCTACTGCTTCAGAAGTGTGGATGCTTATCTATACTAATTTGATACAGAAATAGAGGTGTAAATCTGAAGGGATCAGGATTTGTTCCAGCACTGTATTGCCCATTTCCATCCAACCCAGAAATTCTACCTATACATCTTCCTCAGGCAAATTTTCTATCCTAAGCAAACTCACATAATATAATAAACTCTACTCTAGATAAACTTCTATGATACTTCTAAAGAGAAGTAATTTTAATGTCTTGTGTGAAATTCAATGTCACCTTTGTTTTATACATGACTACATCTGTATGTTTGTGTCTATATCCTCAAAACTAAAACCATAGAAAAACATTTTTAAAAAGATCTTTTTCATACACATGCTAGTAAAAACCTAAAACTAACTACCACCACTTACTTATCTGAACATAAACTTTGAGCTTTTAGTCAGATCAAATATATATTTTAACTCCTGAAGAAATTTAAATTTGGATTACTCTGACCATTCTTGCAGAAATATAATATTGATTTTTCATTACTTTATTGCCTGTGTTTTTAACAACACAAATACTATATTTCTTAATGTTTTCATGGAATTACATGAAATATGCAAGTCTTCTATAAACTGTAGGAAAAGACAATGCAGGGTTCATTGCTGAGCTTAGTGAAAGAAGAATTTCACTCAGTGTGTACTTCCATCCCGGTCTTGACAATTTTCAGAAGAATCTAGTTTAATTTTTTATTGTTCTTGATGGTGTTTGAGTAGTGATGATCTAATTTCAGTATTCTGAAATGTTAGGATTTATTTTTCAAGCAAGCTGGAACTTGCAGCTCCCATTAGACACACAACAGTATTCCCACGCTGAAATGTTTCAGCTTGGGTCTAGGGGGGAGAAGGGGAGGAGGCATACCAGAGTTTTCTGTGGAGAGGAGAAAGCTTTTCAAAAAGTTTGGTCAAGAAACCCAGGTAACTAATTAGATATATTTATATTGACATGTTTGGGGACTTAATAAATAAATATAATCAACTCTGTTTTAGATGACAAGATGAACATCCTGCTGTCCTCGCTCAGCACACTCTCCAGTTGGGTTGAGTGTCTGATTTACCTGGCTTAGGTGAGCAAAAGAATGTGGCGTTATAAATCCTGAGGCTCTGTAAATGCCAATAAAAAGGTAAACCACAGTTTGACCACAGATAAGTTTTATTTATTTTGTCTCAAAATGTGGGGGGTTTGGGGATTCTGTTTGGTTTTTAAGGAAAAGGTTTATGGTTAAGTCGAACGAAAATACCAGTAAGTTGTGATTTGTTAATTTTTTTCAGTATCACTTTCCCAAAGCAAGATTTAAATGCGAGGTTCTACATGCTCCTTAAGCATATCTTCTAGAGTAGAAATGGCATGCTTTGAAGGAATTTTAGCTTTTCAGAAGCCGTCGGAGTGGTCGCTGTAGTTGCCCAAAAAAATTCATCCACCTTGCTTTTGCCCAGAAGAAAACTGTATTTGACTGTTTGCATTATTGGGTAACAATGTAGGAAAGTTGCACATCTTATAGAGAGACAGAAAACCTGTTGTCGTGGTTTAACCCCAGCCAGCAGCTAAGCACCACGCAGCCGCTCGCTCACCCCCCACCGGTGGGATGGGGGAGAGGATCGGAAGAGCAAAAGGGGAAAAACTCGTGGGTTGAGATAAAAACAGTTTAATAACTAAAGTAAAATAAAAAATAGAACAGTAGTAATACAAAGCAAGCGGTACACTGTACAATTGCTCACCACCCGCCGACCGATGCCCAGCACATCCCCCAAGCAGCGATCGAACCCCTCCCCTGCCAACTCCCCTGCTTATATACTGAGCATGACGTCACGTGGTATGGAATAGCCCCCGCCCAGTCTGAGTCAGCTGCCCCGGCTGTGCCCCCTCCCAGCCTCCCGTGCCCCTGGCAGAGCATGGGAAGCTGAAAGGTCCTTGGCCAGTGTGAGCACCACTTAGCAAGTACTTAGCACTACTTAACAAGAACCAAAACATCAGTGTATCATCGACATTGTTCTCAACCTAAACCCAAAACACAGCCCCATACCGGCTACCAGGAAGAAAACCAACTCCATCCCAGCCGAAACCAGGACACCTGTGAAGAAAAACATTTTAAAAAATCCTCTCCCTGAATTTTACAATATTACTTGAGTGTCTCCACACAAGCTGATCTGCTAAATAAAGAAAGAATAAGAATAGGGATTGTGTAATGTTTTCAGATGGTGGCTTTGTTATGTTGATATTACTATGCCTTTGGCTGTAGTTTCACTGAAAATGGCCGTTCAGTCTGTCATCAGCCCTAAAGCAAATGGCGGTGGTAGGAGAGTCACAGGAGTGTGATTTGGGCATGGAATCAGCTGCCCCTGCTAAAATACAGGAGATTTGTGTATTGCTTACCAGGATGAAAATGCTATATTTTTTAGTTAAAATTCTTACTGTGAATATGATGCAGGTATATCTGAATTAATGCAGGATAGAGAAAATTCTTAAATAGTATCCTAAACAATGCACAGCATTGTACACAACATCTCAATCCTAATAATAGCTCTAAAATGCCCTTATTAATCCCATAATTGCAAATAACTTCTATATGATCTTATCATAAAGCTACCAAAATGGTAGTGAGACAGCCAAGCAGACATGCTTTAAAGTCTCAAAATCTTAATGCTATGAGAAGCTCCTACAGCAAGCTTTGTGTGGCTGTTCACACCCTCTTACCCACCTGTCTTCAATGATTACGCCAGCCTCTGGAGGTCACTGGCACCTGATGTAGATTGGAGCCACCTTGCAACTGTTCTTATTTACCCTGGTAACAGTACAGACTGCTCCATGATTGAGTGAGGACAAAAGTGTTTTGGTGCTGCTTGGGAATTAACATTTCTTCTCTGTGGCTTTGGATCTTAGCCATCATCTTCAACTTGTATTTGTGATGTGGTTACACTGGCTGCTGTTGTATTGGTGGTATTTGCTAGAGAGCTGCTCTAAGTATGCACGGAGCTGGTTTGTTAACTGGAAGTAAATTACTGATTCATTTTTTAGCTAGTTAAAGGGAAGAAAAACAAAACAACCACCTTGTTTTTGCAGGGATAGGATTGTCTGGTGCCAGGGCTGTGGACTTCTTGTGTTACCTTTCACGTAAGACACAAGGAACTGTACCAGTTACTTACTGCCAGTGCCTATCTTATCTACTGCTGGAGCTACCTGGAAGGTGCAAGGCTCAGTAGAATGATTCAGAGCAGGTCAGTTATGATGACTGTTCTTGCAAAGTCTCTTGCAAAGCCAAGACTCCTTGATTTATGTATTGACTGTGACTCTGACTTGGGGTGAGTTGAGGTGGTTCACAGAGCAGATGCAAGGTAAGGATGGTTTCACTCCAACTCGTTCCCCGCTGAAAGCAGAGCTATAACTAGCTTGAGCTACTTGTCTCTGAATGCAAACCTGAATTCAGTGTAGTATCACTGACATAAAAAATGTTCTCATCTGCTGATTGAAATGCTAATAAAAATACCTGAATAAAACCTGCGTCCACTCAACATTCAGAATCTCTCTGCCTAGTAATAGAGGTTAACAGCTACCTTTTGTACCTTGGTCTGATGGTAGAGTACTTGTGCAAAACACAGCTTGGTTGGATACTGGCTTCTTGGTAGCCTGAGTGTGTCTGACTCTACAGCTATTCCTTCTGGTGACATTTCTTTGGCTTGCAGACTGTAGAGCAGCATCTGATGGAAATGTCCTCTGTCCTTGTTGAATGTATGTACTCTCGGGAATGCAAGATCTGTGAGGCTAGAGAAAGAGCAAGCAAGAAAGTATCCGTTTTGTGGCTTAACGGATAGAAAATATTCCTCAAAGAAAGGTGGAAGTTTTGGGATATTTCTCCTGTTAATACGGTTTTATTCCACTGGGTGGAATGGTTTTGAGGACATCAGGTTACGCATCTTTTAGGCCTTTTAATTGGTTTGGTTTTTTTTTTCTCTCAAATAAAATGGAAATATTGAACTTGTGAATCATTGTGATCTTTAGCCTTGTCTCCCAAAATATTGTTCAAGATGTAAATTCCAATGGTAGTCTTGGATTTATTTGGGCAAATGCCATACTCTGCACTGTAGCCACTACCAGAGCACGGGTTTAAGTACTAGGTGCTTCTCAGATGAGATACCTGTCACGGTGTGAATATCTGTTGGATAGAGCAGTAAATGTTTCCTAAATAAATGCATCTTGGGCAATGTGGCATAAGCTTTAACCTCTTCTGCTTCAGTGTACCAACAGTAAAATAGTAACAGCAGCTTTTAATATCTTTTAGTAGTTTTCAGGGGATAAATGAAATGCTTAATTTCTGTGGTTAAATTAGGACAGAGTGAGAGAAAGAGACAGAATTTGTCAGTTCCTTCATTATCTTGATATGTTTGATATTAAAGCACTTTGAAAAAAAAATCTATTTTTATTAATGCATAGATTCAAACAACTTAGAAACTTGAAACATTATTCTCCCTCTGAGAATATTATTCTCACTGTCATTATTCTCTTATTGTAAGAATAATAGGAAATATTTTTAGAAGAAGAAAGCAGAGAAAATATATGTTTACATTCTAGAAAGCACTTTGAAAAAAAGACATTGTCTTTTCAGATCTAAGTATTTAATATTATTGTTCTGATTTCAACTCTGTACCCTGAGTTTATCCATTGCTACCTCATCCCAGAGGACTTGGTTTCATTCAGTGAACAGGACAGATGCTTCTGAGGTTGGCATATTTTTTGTTTGTAATAACTTTAGTTTGTATATGTCTACCTTCTCTAATTACATATGGAAAGTGGGGTTTAATATTTAAACATTTTAATATACAAATGTCAACATCACTACTTCAAAAAAATACAGGAAATAAAGTAATAACTGTAGCAGAACCTCTAAAAAGGCTAGAGGTGCCAACATTAAACTCCCAGGGTGTCTTTTAATTCTTCCATGCAGTTGTGCATAGGTATTTAAAGTGCAGAGGTATTTAAAGTAGCGAGATCAAGTTCTCCGTTATGGAATCAGGTAATGCAGTTAATATTATCCACAAATAGCTTTTATATACAGGAAACCATCTGTAAAAGCATTTTTCCTGCAGTGTATCATTTGATGTTTAAAGTTTTATGAAATAAAAGTATGGGACTTTCAGATTATACCTATACATGGCATGTGTCGATGTCCCTAACAGGTGGTTCTGTCTCAATGCAGAAATAGGAGCACATTTAAAAGAACTCAGAAATTCTGAATTTCCTTTTCTTTTATAATTTTAAATTAAAGAAACTATAATTGTGCTTGCAGTTCATGCCTTTGCCTGTCTTGATTCTTTGAGAGTGGCATTGAGAGGAAAGAGGGAATATAAGCATCCTACATTTTCATAAACACGTCAAAGGAAAGATTAACCTAAAATGATATTTTACAATCATAACAATCTGCAATAACTGCAAATAAAGTCGTATCTCTCACTGAAAATGTCAGAGAAAGATTATCCTAAAATAACACTAGCTGATAGATTACAATTGGCATTTGATAGCTTAATAAAGGAAAAGAAAGCGGCATAGTTTGAGCCACGGGTGTCCTCCATCTTATCTTCCTTGCTGGCTAGAACTGGAGGCAAAAGAGCAATTTTTAAGTCCTCTATTTGACACCTAATTATGCCATCCTGTGACTGGGATGTCTTCTAGGAGAGACAGGCTCTGTCAGAGGCTGTGATGGTAGGCTGGGCTTTCCCCCTCTCTCTCAGTAAAGCTCTGCTCCACTCACTGAAAGGGACTGTGGCTGTTCAGCATAACACTGCTCTGTGCCTTGCAGACCCGTTATGCTAACGGGGGCTCCTAGGACAATATCTGAGCACTGGAAATATTGTTCTGACCTGTCACAGGACTAATGAAGAGGATAAGGTAGATTTGGGGCTCCTTTTGAGAATACTGGATCATTTCAGGTTCAATGGCCTTGAAAATAACTCATCCAAAATCTCTTCATCATGTTTATAACAAGATGTTTGGATACTACTGTAATGACTGTATAGAATGGCAGCTTCTTTTTTTTACCTGCTAGGAATGAACTGGCCTGTTGCAGTTGTTGCTTGCACACACTAAGTAACTAGAGAGCCATGTGCACTGTGATACTGCTCTTTGTTTCAGTGGTCGTGTTGTGCTGAAATTTAGAGAAGCGGTTAAATGAAGCATCTGCTTCCACATACTCCTACTGCTGATTACATCTTATTCCAAATAGGGCCAAGATGTAATCTGCAATGTAAAATTGTGTCTAAGCCTGTAGTGAATCGGAATAAATTCCCATAAATTATGGGAATTGTGAGCTAGGTGTGTTAGCATCGTCACTGTTCTCTTACTGTAGAGTCTTACCTCACTGTAAATTGCTTTGAAGTTTTGATAATTGATGTTTAGTTATACCTGAGAGGACAGGGCAATTCTTTCCTAAAAGATGCTAATTTTCTAAAAGCCTCTGTTTGAGTATAAATATTTCAATAATAAAGTATTTCTTGTCATAGAGAAAAGATGATTAATGAATATTTTCCCTGTTTCGGCTACTTGGCTCACCCCCCTTGCTTTTCCTTGTAGTGATGCTCATTAGCTTTCTGGCCATATGGTAGCAGTATATAGATTTCAGTTTTATTCCATCTATTTTTTATTTTTTCTGCAGAGACACTCAGGAAGTACATGTGAATAGTGTTGGGCTGAGCCTTGGTGTTTGCAGGCTGCTGTCCTTATATTTGCAGTTAGACCCCTGGGACAAGAGAGTGATGGGGGAGTGAGCCGCTGCCCAGGGCATATTCTCTGCAGGCAGGTTTTACAACTAGTTTAAGTCTTTTGGCAACAGGGTCGTTGAAAAGAATAAGTAAGGAACAACCAGCTATCACAGCAGTAAATTTTCAGACGAGGTGGCTTAGATCTGTCTTGAGTGAAGGCAATGCAGCAGTGCTGTCAGCTGAGTGCCAGTTTTGGAGGACCTGTGTGGTCCAAACAGAAATATAACTCTGAAACCTGGATCTAATGACTTCAGTGGAACTGGGAAGCAGTGATTTAAGTAGGGGACACACTTGTCCTTGTTTGAACACCAAAGAGAACAGCAAAGATGAAGCTACTGGGGATAATTGGGCGGGAAAAGCACAGGAGGCAGGAAAGTGCAATGTAGTCCCACAAGGAATGGTTGACCTATTTCAAGGCAAAGGTGGAATAATCTGGCAATAAGACAGAAGAAGGGATGTTGCGTTTGAGTGATGTATTCCTTCTGTTTGGAAAGCTGTGCAGGTAGCAAGGATAGCCCAGTGACACTGCTGATCACAGGTGACAGAGAAGCAAATTTAGGGGCATGGTAAATGATGAGAATAAGAGGTGGTGTGGTCACTCCTGTATGTTGTTAAGGGCGGAACTTTGGGAGAAGCAGGACAGCTAGTAGAGCAGGAAAAGCAGAGAAAACAGGGTAGGTTTTGTTGGTGTGGGTTTTTTCGTTTATTTCCCTGCAATGAATTTAGTAACTGCTCTGAGGGATTTGATCCAGCAAGGCATTGCACCAGGAACAAAATCTGTGCTGACAAGTCAGATGTGGTTTAGATCTGGCAAAAACATTCAGATCCTTTGCAGCTTTTGCTATTGAGCATCATTAAGACACCCCTGACAAAGTACCAAAACACCCTTAAAATACATGGATGTGTCACCTGTTTTGGAAGAAGCCAAGACAATGCAAAACTTTTGAAGTACTTGCCAGTCTTAAGTCTCCAAAATTTTATAAGAAATCTTACAAGAATGGGACTTCCAATGAGCCTCTCAGTATCTTCTGCTTCAGGTTGTCCCATAAATACCTCAAGCTGTCCTCCTCTGCAATATTTTGCTTCCCATAGCTCCAGTCCCCATCAGAGCTGAAATACAGAAGTACTCATATGTGTGTTAATGCATGAAAATTCAGTGTACACATTCAACAAACAACACAACCTTTTTAAAACACCTTTAAATTAAAGACTATAAAATCAATTTAAAAAATGAAGAAAAATTCTTTGTTATTTTCCTTTTCCACAGCTGAACCTTTAGTACGAAATTATTGTTTTATGAGCTAAAACCTGACAAGTTTACTCAGTTATCTAAATGAATTCAAGTATTTGCCTGTTTAATGATGTGTGGCTTTTGTCCTTTAAAACATAACTTCTATTTATAATTACTATTTATAACTTTTTTAAAGAAAACAAAATGCAGAATTACTTCTGGACTGCATTTCTTATATTGAGGAAAGTAAAATGATTTCTAATTTTACACTTGAAAATTTGCTAATACTTTGCATATTTTTGATCCAGTTAATTATTTACTGATAATCTATATTGCATAAAAATATTATAAGTAAAAATGATAAAGGAAAATGTCATTGGGACAGAATGCAAGATGGTAGTTGATGTAAAAATTAAATAATTGGAGGTTATCAAGTTCTATTTTTAATAAAAAAGTGACTGTCATTTCTGGAAGGTTAAATTATTCAATGATCTTTCTACTTTTAATGCGGAAGCTCATAGTCGTATTGTGGAGTATAGGAAGGTTTTATAGAGGTCAGCTGATAAGAATAAAAGCATTACGTTAATTTTCTTAGGAAAGTTTATTATTCATTTGTGTAAAATGACTTTTTTTTTCCCCTCTCTCAATTTTTGAAGCCACAAAACCTATGGTTCAGGATATAAAGCCAAATTTTGGTGGGTGTTTTTTTTTTTTATACAGGTATAAATTGAAATTAATTTTGTTATAGTGTATTGCATTTTATTGTGGTATATTTTTATCAGATAACTCCTTAAAAGTCTGACTTGAATATTTATAGTCCTGCCTTTTGCAAGCTAACAGGTATTTTTAAAAGTTTCATATACTATTATTTCCTGCAAAAGCCTGAGTCTGATAATCCTCACTTGTCTGCACTAGAGTGACTTGCACAAGAACACCAGTTGATCTTTTATCTGTGCATTTTCTCATAGGAACTTCAAAAGGAAGTCAATGCAAATATGACAGCAACGTTAAAATGCTGTAGAAATCTCTTGTGCTTGCTTAGTGAGATTTGAAAATTTAATATGTCTAGGTATATAATTTTTTCTCCCTTGTTGAGATAACACAACATAAGTTGGCACAGAGTTTGATTTGTGTTTGTATGCACCTGTCACTTGTGGCAGTGTTTTTTAGTTTGGGTTTGGTTTTTGGGTTTGGTTGGGTTTTTTTTTTGAGGTATTGCTTTAGTTAAAAATCTAGTGTAAAGGAAATGGAACTATTAATAATGAATATTAGATTTTTTTCTTGGCAAAAGGATCCCATCCAGTTTATTCAGATTATCACTTTCACCATGAAGAGCAATTTAATTTTGTTTTATTATGGCAAATATCTAAGACTATATTTGAACTCACATCTGTTAACAATGCTATGTGTACATAATTTCAATGAGAAATATTCTATTACAGAAATATTTCTATTTTACTCCTTTAGTTATATGAGCCATACCTCTTACTTTTTAAGGAAACTTCCATTGTGAGCCAAATTCCTCATTAAGCAGATAGGGAATATTCTTTCTCTCAGGTGTTCATCCTCCACTGGCATGTCTGAAAGCCTCCAAGAAATGCTGTAAATTATGTGACTAATCTGCTTGGTCTCATCCTTTCTCCTTTCTAACTGATGGGACTTGCTTAAGGTGTCACTGAATAGCATCAGTGCCTGAGAGAAACTAGAGTGACTTCCAGAGTATGCATGCTGTTTGAAACGGGGTCTAGGGGATTTAGACCCATACAGGGATTTGGTGGTCTCCATTTCGGATGGTCTAGTTCTCTGCTGATATTTCCTTTCCCTGAAGCAGGTCCCATGTTCTAGACAAAAACGCTGTTGGGGCATTGTCACTTGCTTCCATGGTACTTATTGTATTAATTGCAATGTTAGACCATTGCAACTAGACCATAATTGCAACTAGACCATAGCTGCCCATAGAAACCGGAGTTGTGCAAAGAGAAATCAACTGTTGGGCACATAGAAGTCATCCTCTAGTGAATACCGAATAGTAGATCAAACCTTGGCTTGCATAGACATATGGGCTGCTGAGTTACCTATGAAACTTTTTTGGATATGTGACCTTATTCCTAGAGGCAAGGAAGTACAGCAGCAATAATTACTGCAGGACCAAGGAGGATGGGTTGCTTAGAAGAGGTCAGTATCTGAAAGGCTGCACACTTTTATGCATAAGCATAAAATAAGCAGCGAATGGGACAAAAATCTGTAAAGAAAGTGATTTATCAGTGTGAGGAGAGGTGCCCTTGAAAATACTTCAGTTGATACACTTCTTGAAGTCTATTTGTCTTCTAACTAAGCCTGCTTTTCTTGACTTTTCCTTGAGTTTAGCCAGCTGTTTTTCTTTTTGGCACTAATTTTGGCTGATGTTCAGATGCCTAGTAACTTTACCATTTCAAATATTCGTCCATGTACCACTTATGTTTCATCTCATGCTGTGAAAAAAGCTTTCAGAATGGCTTCCTACAGGTGTTGAATAATTTAGATGAAAAATTAAACTTGCTGAATGCCACAATCAGTTTTAAGTATATAGAAGAGTTGCTGATAAGAATGACCTTTTCAGAGAATGACTTTTCAGGGAGTTTCTCTTCATCCATGCAGCTTGTTAGAGACTTCATTATCCCTTTAAAATTAATAATAAAGATTAAGAATATCTTATTGACGCAGGAATAATAAGCCTTGATAAAGATTGATAATGTTATTAAGAACAAGATTAATAAAAATAATGAGCACTTGATCATCAAAATAAAGAAATCTTTAAAAATAGTTACTTTGGACACCAACACGACAAGTTTCTAAAGTTGTCCTGAAGTCCATCTTCTCAGGAATTGGCAACTCGGGTAAATAAAACTGTGTTATATGGTGTAGGAAATGTTCTAATATTGGTGCCAGCATTTCTCCTGAGACTGTATGTTTCAGGAGTTTTATGATACTCAATGGGAAAAATTCACTGTGAGTTAAAGGCATGGTTTCTCTGTTCTGATTATTAAAATATGGCTTTCAAGAAGGATAAATGGTCTTTTTAAACACAGTTTATAGAGTGTGATATGGCCATTTTATTATTATGCTTTAAAATGTTTAACTGAATATGACTTGAAAACAGCCTTCATTAAAAAAGTACTCAAGAGCATGAATATAAGTCCAAAACCTGACATAATTTCTTCTGTTATTTTGGTTTGGAAAGGAGGGATGTTACTCACCTATTTAACTACATATAGTACTTATCCTTCATGAATGTTCCTGATACATCGCAGTTGGTTTTGGGTTGGTGTGGTTTGTTTTTTTTTTTTAAATCCCACCTATCCATATTTAGAAAGTAGACTTACAATTCCTTCAGAGCTGTGCAAGGCAACAATCCTCATTTTAAAAGCATCTACTTTTAACTTGCTTTTGTATAAAGCTTGCCACTGTGTGCTTCACTTAGAATAAACCAGAAATTAATCTGAAGGAGAAACTATTCATTGTGAACATGTCAGCTTCCATAGTATCTTATGGATTTTAAAGAGGTGTTTTGAGCTACATTATAAAACAAATAATACCCTTCTGAAAGAGAGAAAAGAAAAAAAAAGTTCTTTGAATAGTGCTGTGTTGTCATGAAATATCTGCTTACTCTCAGACAAATCCACTTACTTTTAATAACACCCATGTTTTTGTAATATGCTGCCTTCACGAAATTTCTCTGCAGTCGATGAAGCTCCACTGAGGTGAAAAGGTCTGTGCTGATGGATGAGTTTGTGAGGCCAGAGCCACTTTTACCAAATTTATCTGCCAGATCCCCACTGAATCCATACGGTGCGATGAAAGGGACAACTGGAAAATCCCCTGCTCCTTTTTCTTCTCTGTTGAAATGTGGGTAGAGCATCCATCTTATAGAGATCTGAGTCATGTTTCCAGCTCAGCCTTTAAACTGTTGAATGGGGCACTTTCCTGCCTGGGCAACAGCTGTTCTGGTGGATAGAATAGGGAAAAAATGTCAGTGATGATGTCCCTTGTAGATGTGTTGAGGTCTAGGGCTGGAAATCAGAAGTGGAAGGGATAGGTGTTGAGACATCCTTCTGTATGTACAGATGCTGTAACAACATCCCACACGGGGAAATACAAATTTTGGTGTTTGCCAGCATACATGGAAAATGAATACACTTGACTAGAAAGCTGAACATACTCTTTTTAATCTGGGGTAGCCACCTATGTGGAGACAGATGTGACAGGGAGTGTTTACACTACCATAGCCATATGGTGGCTTTAGGGTATGAACAGCTTTAGCTTTCCCAAAGCTGAAATACAGCCATATGATTGTATAGTGACAGCATGTAGCATCAGTGGGGGGAAATAAGCTTGCTTTTAGAGGCACATTAAATTAAAGGTGTTGTGAAATCACTAAACTGACCCTTGAGTCGGGGAAAGGAAAGCAGAAGCATTTGTTGCCTTGGCGGCAGGAAGGAAGTTACCATGACTATAGGTGTAATTCTTAGTGTTTGAAGTTTTCCTTTCTGCTTTTTTTATCTTGAAGGTTTTATTTTAATTCCTTTTGAGTTAGGAGTGAATATGAGCAAATTGTGACACCTGGAGTCAAGTGCTTTTGGTGGAAGTCAGATCTGAAGGGTGGGTAGGAGCAGCCTCAGCTGAGGACACCATCCAAGCAGCTGGCTGTGTGTTAAATCATAGAATGGTTTGAGTTGGAAGGGATCTTAAAGATCATCTAGTTTCAACCTGCATGGCATGGGCAAGGACACCTTCCACTAGACCAGGTTGCTCAAAGCGCCATCTAATCTGGCATTGAACACTTCCAGGGATGGGGCATCCACAACTACTCTGGGCCGCCTGTTCCAGTGCCTCACCACCCTCATAGTGAAGAATTTCTTATAGCTAATCTAAATCTATCCTCTTTCAGTTTAAAGCCATTACCCCTTGTCCTGTCACTATGTGCCCTTGTAAAAAGTCCCTCTCCAGCTTTCTTGTAGGCCCCCTTCAGGTACTGGAAGGCTGCTATAAGGTCTCCCTGGAGCCTTTTCTTCTCCAGGCTGAACAACCCCAACTCTCTCAGCCTGTCCTCACAGGAGAGGTGCTCCAGCCCTCTGATCATCTTATGGTCCTCCTCTGGACTTGCTCCAGCACATCCGTGTCCTTCTTATGTTGGAGGCGTTTGTGCTCCTGATGATGTCCAGCTGGCTCACAGTGGAGAGCTGCCAAGTGCAAGTACAAGTTTGGGGCTTGGGTGGTACTAAGTTAGGCTGGGAAGAACAGCTGGCAAATCTCAAAAAAGTCCTTGGCACTCCCAGCTTAAGGAGTACATCTGCTCTCTTTGACTGTAGTGTAGCATGTGGACATCTGTGTATTACTTGTGGGTGCTCAGATGTGGCATTGGCCAGCAGTGCTTGTTTCCATTTGAATCTGGCTGGAAGGACATGCTCTCTTTCTTCCCGTGTGGAGCCTGTCATAACTACTGGGTGCTTGTGTTGGCATTAAATCCTGCTGTTGTGATGATACGGGTCAGAGGATTTGTGCAGAAGGCACGTGGCTTGGGAATTAATTCCAACACTGTTGGATCCCTTTCTTGAAATTAAGATTTATCTATCTTAAGTAAGATCCAAAGTCTGGACAGTGGCTGACTGCCCTGTGCCAACATTTGAGAAGTAAAATGATTCCTGGTGTTTCCTTTTGCAGAAACTTACCCTCCAGCAGTTTCTCTCCTTTCACCACTCGCTCGCTGTGCTAAAGCCCAGTCCCTCTCCACCCTGACCTTCCTTGTGAGCCTGGAGCTATGGCTCTGGAGACCCCCATGTGGCTGCATGACGGGAAATTCTTTTTCTCTTTTATCTTAAATGGTCATAAGGCCAAACTCAATCCAGTATTAAAGAGGTGATGTCAAATAAATTCAAATAATGAAAGACAGTGGGTTTATCCATGTGCCTGCTATTTTTATTGCTTCCTTTACTATAACAGATGAAGCAAGCAACTAAAGAATCTACCACTTGTATTTTAGCTCTAAGACTTCAGCTGTTAAAGATCTGATACAAATGTTAGAATGCAATTGAAAAGAGATTCAGTTCTCTTAAAATTCTTATTAGAGACAGTTGCATCTCTAACGTGTCTGTCTTTCAACCGCTGCTTAATATCACATAAATCAAGTAGCATTATGACAGTGACTGTAATATCATGGGAGGGACTGTGGGCCCAAGTTGCTAGCATACAGTATTAGAAATAGAGTAATCTGATTAAATTTTAATATAAAATAAATTGCATTTGCAATTTATTAAGATTCTGTTCCTGGGCTGATACTGTTCATCTGTAGCATCCTTCATAACTCATCTTTATGCACAACTTTCTTTAATCAACAAAATGGCCAACTGGAATAAAAGAAGCATTAATGGAAAAGTATCTGTGATTGTAACTGTATATCTCTGAATATTAGTTTCATAGATTTATTTACTTATTTTTTTCTGCTTAGGTCTCGTGCCCTTGACCTCATGAATACACAGTTTTCACAATATGTCTGATCTTTGTCATCAATGCCAGTAACAAAGCATCACTGTGAGCTAGGAAAATGCTAATCAAGTAGAAAAGCATCAGCTGGTCCTGATCTGTCCATGCTGCAGCATACATTGTTCCACATTAATGGTTTTATAGAGATGATGCTTTTTAGAAACAGCTTTTCCACTAAAACCGCTGAAACTCCAAAAGTGTGGCAATGATAATCTCACTAAAAAGAACTTCCCAAGTGATTCTCATCTTAAGACTGTTAACGTGGAAATTGCAGTGAGTTATTTCTAACCTGTGATCCTTTTGACTGAGATTCCTGCCATCTACACGAATTCTAAGCTTAATGGAAGCTTGGTGAAATACAAGTTTTAAGATAGGCAAAATCCAGAAATTGTCAACACAGAGTGTGGGTAAAGCCCAAACACAGCTGATGTGCCCACATTGATATCCTGCTTCTTGCATTGACAAATGCAAGTTCCTTCATAACGCATAGGGCCACATAACTGGATTCTTTGGAAATTCCCCTGCCTATGCTGATTGATGGAATTGAAAAATTTTACTATGTCAGCAACATTGACATAACTGGTAAAATTGAACCACGCACCACTTCTTTTCCTGATTGCATTTAGAAAAACTTTGCACTGACTTGGGAGGAAGCAGAGTTCAGACCTTATCTGTTATGGGAATTTCCAAGCAATTCTGACTATTTGAATAATGCATTTTTGACTTTTAGTTACATACTGTACAGAGGAAACGTTGGTAGGAATGGCTGGATTCAAAGAGTACCAGTCATAGGTAAATCTAATTATAAATATTGAAACTCTATTTCAACACCAGTAAATTAGTTTAGCCAGTAAAGCTAAAATCTATCAATACATGTTTTTTGAAAAACACAGTCTTTTTGAAGGTTTGTATTAGATAATACCCTTTTTTATCATGATCTTAGTGTTTTTTCCAGATGCCTATTTTGTCAGCTCCATCACACCCTGTTTATTTTAACTTATCATATCTCAGGTTAAATCTACCACATCAGCTGCAGTGATCAAAAAACTTAGTGCCTGAAGCCAGTTACGAATGCCACTGTAGCAAAGCTGTCACCACTGCTTATTCAGGCTGGGGGGGAGGGAAAGCTTACTTGAGATGTGCAGCCCAGACAGTCTAATTTGTTGTTTTGGTTAAGTCAGGGTAATTCTGTTTTTGGCTTTAAACTATTTAATTTTTCATGATAAACATATACAGTATCATATTTGAGTAGAAAAACCACATGAATGTGTGTATTTTCATTCCACTAAAAAAAAAGTATCTATGAAGTACAGCAGTTGAATATCAGTGTGCAGATCTGTCACATTTTTCATGAACTTTAGGTGACAACTTATGTTCAAGACAAAACAAAAACCCATGGCTACTTTTGTTATCAATTTACATTGACATTTCAAATCTACAGTATTCTTCAAGTCTTTACAGAGCTTATATAAAATACTCAATGCTAAATGTATAACAGCTACTAAAACTACCTTCTTGATGTGACTGGAGAAATCACTGTTTATTTTATCTACCACTGGATCATCTGTATTGGAGTCAAAAATAGTTTATGCCTGTAAAATTTCTTGTGAATATACATTCCTTATGTTATTTAAGTGCATTTCATTTGGGGTGGTGGAGGGCAGCAGCACTGCAAGCACCAGCAACCATATCTATTTTACTTTGCTCAAATTGGAAAATAAGAAAAGAAAGCTCTGAGAAACTGAACAATTTGGAGGAACCTCAATATTGTCTTCAAATACAATTTTGGTTGATGACTTCATACTTTCCTGTTTTCCTTCTCCTTTTTTGATAGAAATGACCTTACAGAATGGAAGTTGACTGACATAGAAATATGTGCCCTGCTTTAAAACCAGAAACACCTGGTTTTGTGGGGTGCTTAACACCTTATTTAAAAAAAAAAGAAAACAAAACCAAACAACAACAAAAAAACCATTATACCCCAGGTTTACTTGCAGTTTACAGGACAGCCTGACTTGATAACTTGATATCTGAGTTTCTTCCTAAAACTGGTGATCAATATTTTGAGTACAGCTATAAATGTTGGCCAGTGCAGCACTTTTAACATATTGATGTGTACTTTTGCCAGTTTACCTTTATGTTTCAGTTTAATTGGCTTATGCAAGATAAAATCTCAACTGACAATGTAAAATTTTTTTGATATTAGCACTCAGTGACAGTTGTAATATAAACACACAGTACTTGGTGCAGCATTTATCAGAGTTAAGTTCTGCTTGATAGGATGGAAACCTACATCCTTTTCTTTGAGAAATGAAAAGCTGTTCTGACATACTAAAGCCATCAGTTGAACAGCGATATATAAATGGTCCAGATCACTCTCCTATCCCTCTTCCCACCTAAATATAAGTGCTTACACTGTTAGCCTTTACACATGAAACTATCCATGATTTTGATCATTTGTTAAAAAACTCTCTACTGGATCTGTAACTTTATGCCTAGGTTCTTGGATTTATCATGTTCTGCATTTTTTTTCATCCTTCAGTTGTAATAATATCCTTTTCTATTTGTCGTGTATTTCCCTTATTTCACCTGCTTTTTTTTCCTGAGATCATCATCTTGATCTTATTGAAATGTAAAGCAAATTACTTGTCTTGTTTTCACAACATGATTTATCCTATGCCTAATAGGAAGAAAAAGTTTCTTCTTTCTTTGGTGTCTGTCTTATAGAAGTACTCAGCTGAAGAGCCTCTTCCCCCCCCCCCCCCCCCCCCCCGTTTTATTTCTTTACACCATTCAGCTCAGTGTGACTCTGTGCATTTGTCTCTTATCCCTGCAAGGCATGACTTATGTGACTTGCATTTCAGTTCTGGTGACTAATGTTTTCTGTTACTAGCTCTTTCTTATTTATCCCTTATTTCTTTCTTGACATAGTTATTAATTCACTTCTGTCTGAAATGTCTTCCCGTACTATAAACTTAAGCTATTTTCAGAAGTTGAGGGATGGGAACTCCAGATAGGACCTTCACATTTACCTCTTCCACAGTTTGAATTCCCAAGTCTGGTTGCCTTTGTAAACTAAGATAACTAGTTAATGAGCTACTTTCCTTTCAATGTAACATCCTAAACCTTAGTTATATTTCAGCTGTGCAGTATGACTGCCCAACAGTTAAGCTATGCCCCTCTGCACTGATAGAAGATGCTGCCTCCTACCTCACTCCATGGTGCTCCCAACTCTGTCCTCCGCCAGCTCAAGTCTGGAAGCTGTATGTCTGGTTTCAGTTGCAATGCACCAAATTGAATCAGTTGCAGTAGATCTAATTAGTTTACATGAGATACTGCGTGATGTGGTTATATTTTTCCTGGTCCCAGACTGATAAGACCACATGTGGATTTTATTGGCTTGGAGTTCAGCGCACTCTCTGCACCACTTCTTAATAAACAGAAATATTTAAAGATGAAGTGCAGCTATTTAGATTCCTGTCAGTATTTCATTTTTATTGTGTGTCTGTCTAACAAAGACATGCATTACTTCTGTTAGTGGAAACAGGCTGTGAATTTGTCTGAGGGATCAGTGCAGACCCATCCAATACAGCCTGCAACTGTAGCAGAAAAACAGCATTGACAATGAGACGTGAATGCTTGAATAAGAATAGGAGGTCTGTGGGGAAGGATCAGTAAAATATTGATTTTAATTAGTCCTACTAATTTCTTAAACAAGTGTGCAAACTTTTTCATGAAAAAGCATATAGCTTTTCAGACTACTCCTGATATAATCTGAATAAGACCAGGCTGCTCTGATCATTCCAAGCTTATAATTTATCTGCAGGCTGCAGGACACGTGAACTAATGGTTTAAAAAGCAAACAAGGTGTTGAGTAGTACAGAAAAAGAGAAGTCTGAAGATGAGCTTTGCAAAATCAAAAAACCCAATTTTTTCAAAGTCAATTAATTATAAATTAAGTGTGTTTTCAGGAAATGCTGTTACTGTATTTGGTGATGCTGTGGTTATTGAAAGCCATAGGCAATTAGGCAGCCAGTGTTGCACTGAAACCAAACAATCAAGCGAGGCCACACCAAAAACCAGGATAAACAGCCCACATAGTTTTTAACTATGGTGTATTTGAAATTCTTTTCTCTGTGGATGATGATAAACTGATGTTGGCCATTACTGGAGAGCTGAAGAAATAACAGTCCAGCTTTAAATTTACAGTTCAGGTCTGCTATTATAGAGAAACTAATAACAACTCTTAACCCCTGCTGAAGCCAAAAGTGTAACATGAAATCCTGATAGGGATAAAAGTAGGAATGTACTGAAGTTGGCTGGCAGGTTTAGCTTTGTCCTGCCCTAGACGCGCTGGTTTCATAGTTTAGATTGTTTGCATGTTGTTAAACATAATATTTGAAATTCATCAGCATTCTTGCATTCAAAATTAATATATGCTCTTTGAGGGTTGATTATAATGTAACCCCTAAAAAATTAAGGTGGGAAGTAAATATGGCTCAGGAGAAATTTATTTTTTAGTTCGAATGAATACTCTCCTCCCTTTCCCTCCTCTCCCCTTTTAAATTATTTTGGTCAATCCCTCAGCTATATTCATGTATTAGTATTGAAAGAATTCATTATTGTACAAGAACGTGCAGACTGTGTGAAAACATAAGACTCCATCAATTTTGCTGTTACATTACACAGATGTACACCAGCTACTATAAAATTTTTTTGGTAGTGTTCTTGATTTGCTAATGTCTCTTTACATTATTTTGTGAATAGAAAAAGGGGTATTGTCATCTGAAAAATTCCACTCATTATATTTGTTTACAGTCCACCACATTAGACAAAATGTTTTCCATCTAAAAATGACCCAAGGTAATTAGGAACTAAGAAAGCTTTATTTTTTCCAGGAAATAAAAGTTTGACATTTTTTAGTGTTATGTGTTGAAAACAATCTGTTCTATCTGCATAGCTGTATTCTTTTATTTAGGTACAATTTATGTGTTGTCATTTATTTTTCAAAGTTTGCAAATATCAAACAATCTCCTTCAAGTATTTGGCTGCTTTTCTGACTTAGTGGAGATAGAGATATTTATCGCCTGACATGACACATTAAAAAACCCTTGGAAGTATATTGACTGAGGTTGCTTTGCAAAATAGCTTGATAGCTCTTCCTTTGAAAGCATGGAAAGAAGTAGATATTATCAAGTTGTTCAGTGGAATAACTCATTAATAATACATGTTTAAAATGGATTCATATCATCATAGAATAGTTTGGGTTGGAAGGGACCTTTAAAGGTCATCTAGTCCATCCCCCCTGCAACAAGCAGGGACATCTTCAACTCGATCAGGTTGCTCAGAGCCCCGTCCAGCCTGACCTTGAATGTTTCCAGGGATGGGGCATCTACCACCTCTCTGGGCAACCTGTTCCAGTGGTTCACCACCCTCATCGTAACAAATTGCTTCCTTAGTCTGAACCTACCGTCTTTTAGTTTAAAACCATTACCCCTTGTCCTGTTGCAACAGGCCCTGCTAAAAAGTTTGTCCTCGTCTTTCCTATAAGCCTCTTAACTACTGAAAGGCTGCAACAAGGTCTCCCTGGAGCCTTCTCTTCTCCAGGCTGAACAACCCCAGCTCTCTCAGCATTTCCTCATAGGAGAGGTGTTCCATCCCTCTGATCATTTTTGTGGCCCTCCTCTGGACCCTCTCCAACAGGTCCATGTTTTTCCTGTGCTGAGGACTCCAAAGCTGGACGCAATACTCCAGATGGGGTCTCACCAGAGCAGAGTAGAGGGGGAGAATCACCTCCCTTGACCTGCTGGCCATGCTGCTTTTGATGCAGCCCAGGATATGGTTGGCTTTCTGGGCTGCGAGCGCACGTTTCCAGCTCATGTCCAGCTTTTCATCCATCAGTACCCAAGTCCTCCTCCATAGGGCTACTCTCAATCCCTTCATCCCCCATCCTGTATTGATACTGGGGGTTGCCCCGACCCAGGTGCAGGACCTTGCACTTAATGTTGTTGAACCTCAAGAGGTTCACATGGGCCCACTTCTGGAGCTTTTCCAGGTCCCTCTGGATGGCATTCCATCCCTCAGGTGTGTCAACGGCACCACTCAGCTTGGTGTCATCTGCAGACTTGCTGATGGTGCACTCCATCCCACTATGTTGTTGATGAAGATATTAAGGGAATGAGCCCTTTGGTGTCTTTGTAATATTCATGTTGCTTCTATGGAAAGGAAAGACTGAAACTATTATTTCTGTTGAACCTAATTTCTTTTCTTTTTTTTTCCCCCTGCCAAGATATTCATAATTCTAATTCATTCCTGTACTCTGGAGCATATTCCTTTAGCCCCCAAGACAGGCAGGTGAAGCAGTTTCCTGCAGGATGAACTACTACTTTAAAACATTTTGATTCTTTTGCCACTTGTCACTCATATATTGCATTCTGCAGATGTACTTGAACATACTAGGGAAGAATTAGGCAATCTTTCATCATTTACAAGCAGTGCAACACTACTCTCTGCTGTGAGTAAGTGCTGGCAGAGAACTGACAGCTTTGAATTGGAGTACTACCTGGGGGGAGACCCTGGGCCTTCCTCACGGTTATTAAAACAAGGATATCAAATGCAATACTCGATTTCCTGACCTTGTGGGGTTTGGGGATGCTGGGCTTAGACCAGCAGTTGTGGGACAGTAGCTGGTGATCTTCCAGGCTGCTGCAGAAGTGATGTTCCACAGGGGATGGTGCTTAGGACAGTCCTAACACATAGACCAGAGCAGGTGGACACAGCCTGAATATTTTGTATTGATGGGTATCGCTTGTCTTGGAGTGCAAAATTAGCACTTCTATAAGAAAAATTTGTAAGGAGGCGTAGTCCTTGACTGAGCTGTTTAGAAGGGACAGTTGTCTTAGTGGGAGGGCAGTCTTTTTCCTTTTTATTTTCCTTTCATTTTCCTTATCTGTGAGTTTTTGTTTTGTTTTGTTTTGTTTTTCTTAATCTTCTTAGCCCAAAGGGAAGTTGGGACATAAAGGCAGCTCTTGTGTATTGGGGGCAGGTGGTGTGGGGTGGTGGTGTCCATTCAACATTACCATAATTTCCTTGGGCAGAATCCAGTGGCAAAGTCCCTGGAGTTATTCTCATGCTGGGAACCTTTCACGTGTGCCCTACTGCCACCTATATCTTCTAAGTAAGAAAAAAAGAAAACAATCCATGTTTCTCCTCAGAATGTTTTACTGCCCATTTTCATTCTGGTTTATTTCTTCTAATGTTCCTACTTTAAACCTTTATTGGCTGAGCGGTATGACCTTAGTTTTTCAGTGAATTTCAGTGATGTGATCCCATTAGATTTTGTGACAGTAATTTGAATTTTTATTTTACAGCATAGATAATCTAAATGTTAAAGGTGGGTTTTTTAAGTAGGAATGTAGAAGAAGTCAAACTGAAGCTTTCTCCTTAATAGGAAAGTCTACCTAAGTGCAAAAACAGATAAATATATATATGTAAGAAGTCTGAAGTCTAATATAGAGGATGTCAAAGTGATTAAAGTAATCTTGGAAGTTATTAGCGAAATCATCGTTACAAATAAGATATTTTAATGCTAATTTGACCTATTTAAGTCTTGCATTAAAAAAAAAAAGCTGCACAATGCAAAAATAGGCAAGATATTGCTTCCTATATAGCATGCCTATACCTTCCCCCTTTAAACTTTTTCACCAAAGCTATATCGTAAAGAAATCAGGTAATTCATTCAAGATCACTGACTGTTTTGCTGATTTTTTGCAAAGCACAGAGGATAGACACCCTCTTCTGTTGGTATCAGAAACTGTTGGGTGTATTTGGTACAGCAAAGCAAGCATTTAAATTATAGCAGAATGCTGAAAAACATTACAAATTATGTCCTCATGGATAATGTGAAAACTGCTGTCACTCTGTTAGCTTCATCTGGTCCATGACACTGGAATTGTTGCTTCCAACAGTATTTTTCCCTGTTTCTGCTCACATTTTCCTTTAAAATTCCTGATTATGAAAGGCCCTGGAGACACGTATGAATTATACCACTTTGGATAAATGTCTGAAAACGATGGGAAACAAAAAAGCAAAAGTATTGACCAAAAAAACAATCAGTGATTTTTTTACATGGATGTGTAGGAAGAAGAATGTGGGCATGTGACTATGGGGAAAAAAAAAATCTTATATTGCTGCAACCCTTCTGTAGTCTGTTCTCTGTTAAAAATTCACCCTGCTTGTTAGCAGAGACAGAGAAGTTCTAGAGAATACCCTCTGGCAGATATACTGCCCAAAAACCAATTGCTTCCCATGGTGAAAGTATAATACTGGATGATGTGCACAACACTTCACCCTGCCAATAGCTACAGAAACAACTGGAGAAGTTGCAGTGTGCAGAGCTGGCTTTTCAGTAAGGAAAAGTGAGGAGTCATCTAGGGAGTGTGAAGGGGTATTATCATCAACTGTCGGAACAACTGGATCATAAAGCAATAATCTGACGATGCCATATTTTAAAATACAAAATAATTAGATTCTTAATGGAGTGCAATATTATATATAAATATGAAACTTTTCCTAGCTTAAATTTTAATTTCATAGGGTGCTGGGATACTACAAACTAGAGTTTTCACATATGAAAATGCAATGATATTTAACTCGGGGGAGGGGGGGAGAGGTGAACAAATAAAGGGCACTTAATATTTTGGGAAGTGGGGATACTATCTATTTTGGGTATTTTTAGTATAAAAATAATTTGGCTGGGTTTTCATCAAGAGTGTGAAATTTCATGAAGTTATTGAATGGAATATTTCACAATAAGGAATGACTTTCCTTTCTTGACTATGCAATGTGCTCTGACCAGTGCATTAATATAAAACCAGCACAGGTAAGCTGCACGCTTTTGGAACTGCTCCCATTATCCACATAACAATGGTGCATAATAATACTCTCCCTTTATATCAGGATTCAAAACACTGAATAAGCTATGAAAAAAAGAACTCAAATATAATTTCTTTTGGTCCAGGAGAAAAGGAGAAGGATACCCAGAAAATAAAGTGAGAAGGACGATACCTATTATTACAAGTGCAATTGAATTTGTATCAGTTGATGCTAGATTTTCCCCCCCTTGTATCTGACAGAGGAAGAAACTGGGAAGTGCTACTGTACCAAAGATGCCTGGCAAATCAACAACAGCTAGCAGTCTTACTGCTTATAAAACTGCTTTAGCTACAGTAGCTTTAACTCTTAGTAGTCTGTCCTGAGCATTCAACCTACTTTCTGAAGTGGAAGACAGGGAAATACTTCAGTAAAATTGTCATGTTCTCAGTACCACCGCTACAGCTCCAGAGAACCTAAAGCCTTTCGGGGAGTGGGGGGGTGGGAAACCCTGTCCCCTTCTGAAGGAACAGATGCTGAAAAAGGTGCAGTGTGCCCTGTGCTCTCCAGGCTGCTTCTCTTGAGCAGCAGTGGGGGAGCGGAGCCCTGTCTCATAGGCTCAGATTTGGCTGCATTTTCAGATCTCTGCGTGCAAGGCTGAGTTGTGCTGGGGGAGGTCTTTTGTGTCTGTGGACTTTGTCCTCCGTTTAATTTTTATTGTGATAATATTGAGTAAATGGCAGTGTCTCTCCTCTCCACTGCTTCAGCTGCCACTTGGAGAACTCACTCAAAATTGCTTGGAAATGGGTATCATGGTGCCACAGCAAATAGGAATGGAGAGAGAGTTCTGCACAGCAGTGTGGGAACAGGGGTACCGCTGCCTGGGGGTGTCCTGGGGTCCGGTCTCTCTGTGCCATCATCTGAGGGTCAAGTAATGACCCAGAAGTGTACTATGGAATAATCTTTCATTCCAAACTCTGTGTTGCCACCTAGAACCAAAGATATTAATAGTGGAAAAAAAAGTCTAAATATTATTCATCATAAAACTTTTATTTATGTTATTGGGGGAAAAAAGCCCCATAGCATGATATTTAGCTGCAGCTAAGGGTCAGAAGAAAACCATTCTCTGAATCTTTTTTCCTTTGTGCCTGTAATTACACCTACCTTACCTCTAAAGGAGTACCTCAAACTTAGTGGCATTAAAGTGTTACACAAAAGAGCAAAGATTGTTGGAAAGGTTCACTTATTAAAGGAAGAGCCATCTTCCAGTTCCTTTTCCTTCCCCTTCTCTCCAGTGCCAGCCAAAAAAATGTGTATGTGTCTTGTATATATGCATTATATATACATATGTATACATATATGCACATTATATATATACATTCCAAAACATATATATGTAAGGTATATTTTGGCCTAAAATGATCTTTGTGCTTTTCTTAACACTTCTGTACAAATTTCATCACTACTATGTAGGGTTTTTTTTTTGTTTTCAGAGGAAACAAATCGTAAGTGAAGAGTAACGCCACTAAAGCGAACATTAATGTCATCTTCTGGTAGCTGTTGACATAGACCTCAGTGCCAGCTGTCAAGAACATGCCAGGATGGCTAAAACCTTGCAAGTCTCATGGGCTGTTTGCCTACTCTGATGCTCTAGGCTGCAGGCAGGGTTGAGTGCACGCAACTCCCTTGCAGAATAGCTTTGCAAATGGCAAGGAGTGCCACCTCCCAAGACACTAAGCCTCTGGACCATGCCCTGTGTGGGCATCACTGGTGGGATACTGAAAACCCAGTGCTGCGTTAGCAGCATACGGAGCTGCTGAGTGTGTTTGCGCAGGGAGGCCAGGATGCTCTTGAAGCAGTTCCCTCACCGTGACTGAAACCACCTAGGTCTTTGAAGTGACTTGCTGAGGAATGGTACCCAGCAATGAAACAACCCAAATATGGCAGGAGTTGAAAGCTGTTGAAAATAGCTGTGATTGTTAGCCCTGCAGATCTTGACTAATATTCTCAAATCTGGAAACTAAGGCTGAGAATGGACAAAAAAATTACCTGTTGTATATAGAGACATAATCAGATACCCAAAGACAAGGAACAAATGCTGCAATTTTTATGCTCTTTCCCATGTATACGTTTGCTAAGGTACTACAATTTTTGAAGTAGATACATGCATCTATCTCCAGAGATTGAATTGACTTAATGATTTTGTTGCTGAAATGTCTCGAGTTTACAGCATGAGGTAATTATATTTGAGTCTCTAGGGAAATGGATTTATAGTAATGTGGGAAAGAGAAAGTTAATTTGATTATCGGGCAGAAGATCAAAAGACTTTTACTAACACAGAAGAAAGTCGCTGGCAATGTCTTAGACTAGAAAACTGGGAGAAATGGAAATCTTAGACCAAAAGACAAATTCTGAAAATGCCTATTAAGAATATAATTTGAATTATTATTTTCTAATATTTCCTAAAATGTTCTTGCAAGTTCTATAGATCTATAAAACATACATGTAAGGAAAGTTGAGTAATGCATTGAGTTACTCGTTATGTTATTTTTCCATATTTAAAGTCTGTAGGCACAGGCAGGACTCTGTCAGTGGGAATAACAAGAGGGCAAGAGGTCCAAGTAATTTAGCATCCTAAAATTGGAGGAGATGCATTGTCTAGCCTGTATGCTAGTGTCATGTGAGATTACCCTGTTCCTAGACAATTCCAGATAGATGGCTATCTTCTTGATTTTAGAAATCTAATAGAAGTGATTATTCCATAACCTCTGAGTAACCTTTTCCAGAGTACGTCTACTCTAACGGATGCAAAGGGGTTTTAGTTGTACAGCACACATTTTCTTTGCTGTAGGGATGCACCTATTATTTTCTGGCATTCTGTGAATTAAAAAATTACGAACATTTAGATCTTCTTTCTCACTCATATCTTGCACACTTGGTGTGTCATTATCTCATATTCACTGTTTGCAGTAACAAAGTTGCCATGGGAATATTGATTTGAAAAATTTAGCACTTTCCTTTGGTGATAGGAGTATCTGGATGTTAATGTTTCTGTTCTTATCTTACTCGATGAAATGTAAACGTCTACAGTATTTAATGCAATTTATCAGTTTAAAAACGTGATAGCTGTTATTACTGCTCAGCATTGCTTTTCTCTGGCTAGGAAATGTTTCAAAGAAGTTAATTGATTAAATATTGTACAGTCTGATCACTTAACATCGGTTAAATATGCCATTAGTCAAGAAAATTTTGGGATATGTGTCTGATGAAAACATTAAGATTTTTCTCCACATCATCTTAAGTCTAACTGCCGTTTTAACTTAGCCTGAGACTTTACATTTACAACAGCTCTACTTTCATTGTAAATTGCTTTCCCAAAAACACTTCATGTCTCTTCTTTTTTCACATTGTACCAGTCCTTGTTTTTCTTCCTGGATTTAATGACAAGCCTCATTTATAGAAGATATTAATAAAATGGCAGCATCTGTCTTCTCCCAGACTTGTGGAGCATTTGTGCTGGCAGTGTTAGAGTTGTCTTAGAGCAGTCACTTGTTTAGGCTGCTGAAGGCTGCCCAGACCACCATAGCAATCTGCACTCTACTCTTCTTTTTCAGTGTAATATATTAAAGATCTTTAAAGTAATATAAAAAGAGAAAACAATGAAAGATGAGGGAGCAAAAAATCTTGGACCTTAAAAGAGAATAATGATAAACTGTCACCTTGTATGTTACACAGAGAACTCTTGAGAAAGAACAGAAAAAAGGAGAATATTTAATTCTTGAGCCTGTTTGAAATCAGACTTGTTTGAAAACACCATCTCTTTTGATGAACAGGTGAAATCCAGGAAAATATTTAGGGAACAGAGACATTTTGTTCCATTGTATTATTTCTTAAACCTATACTGGCATCTGCGATAGAGAACTATTTTGTTTTCTGAGCCCAAATCTCATTTAGAAAAAAAAAAATAATTTGTCTAAATCAAACTGTGTATTAAAAAGGGGGGTGGGCATTTTTGCTACTGAGGGCTAAAGAAATCTTTCAGGAAAAGAAATCTTTCAGGAAAAGAAATCTTTCAGGAACCTTTGGTAAATCATACATTAACAAACTCATTAGTATCATCCGATAATGAGAAGAAAAAGCCCCCTCAGCTGCAGGCAGTATTGGGCAGGACAGAGAGGAGAGAGCCAAGGGTCCAACACTGCTGCTTGAAAGCAAAACTGCCAACGCTGTTATCTTCCACAGGGCAGCCCCAAAAGCTGGCTGTGCTCATTAATGTTCTCTGGCTTTCACTATAGTCTGGACCAAGGTGGCATGCACAAACCTTTGGGAGTAGTTTCCCACTTCAATCCACAAATACAGTTTCTTTCCACTTACATGGCTTGCTCTGAAGGCTTGAGCTACAGGATCTCAAGCGTAAAACCTTAGTGGTGTGGGCTATCATTCGGCTGTGACCAGTACTGAGACTAAATTGCTGTAATTAAAGGTTACTCCAGACTAAGCTGCCAGTAGTATTCATTACTGCAAGATTAAAGTTTGTTTATTAGCTTGTTATTGATGGAATTAAGCCCACTGGTTGGGAGCAATTCAGAACTTGAAAGAATTGAAATAACTGTGTCATACAAAGAATGAAACCATTTACTGGTAATATCAAAAAATGTATGGATTGAAATAATAAGATCATGCCAATTTAACTACAAGTGGACAGCAAAGATCTATTGCAAAGCTCAAACTTTTAATCTGATGTGGTCTAACAGCCCCTGTGGATGGACAGCTGTTACATCTAAGGTCAGCTGTGGCCATAGAAAGCTCCAAAATCTTACCATCTTTACTAGTGCATTGGGGATTGTTTCAGGATCAGCTGTGGCATGCACCTTTTGAGGCAGTTCCTTTGCACCAAAATCTTTTTCTTGGTCACGGTGGAGGATGATTTGGAGTCCCGCAAGGTGCTGAAGCAAATGCCAAATTTGAAGACTGTGCGCACCAGCTGGAGGCCCGAGCTGGCTCAGCAGGGATGTAGGAGATGCTTTTCCTCGGATGGAAGGTGCCATAGGATGCAAGGGCGATGCCAGGAGTGTGAGATATGGGCTCAGCACCAGCGCCACCCTGGCTGGAAGAATGACTTTAACTGGCCTATTGTTGGGTCTGTTCTCTGTCCCTGTTTCTCACCCTGCCATTTGAGGAGACAGAAAATTAGAAACCAGCCTATCGTTTTTTTTGATTGTTCTTCCCTATTCTTCAGTGGTCTACCTGCAGGTGATCTATAATTAAAACATCATATTCCATACAATTTTGAAGCCATCTGGCTGTGTCATGGGGAGGGAGGAAGGTGGGGCTGGGGTGGGGGACAAGGGGATGTGTTGCGTGAAGGGCTGTTTTCTGACCGAGCCTCAGTCGGGATATTTGTTACCTCTGCTGACATGGGGATGCTGTGTGCTTACAAAGTTTTCCGAAAAGCCTTTTCTTGTTCTGATTGAATCACACCGACTTCAGTTAGCAGGCCCTCTGATATGCTTTAGAAAGATAAAATGAAAGAAACCACCCCAAGAAGTATATTTTCTTTTTGCTGTTCACGGTGATTAATGTGAGTGGCTCTTCACAATCCATTTCCAATTAATTTTAGCAAAGGGGAGCTCTGCTGGCCTTGTATATGAACTAAACTTCATATTAAAAGATTATTTAAGGGATTGCGGGCTAAGGATTGAACACAGAGCTTAAGCTCCAAACCAGCCACCATGTGAGTCACCAGAAGCCACAGCTCTTCCTCAGCATGAGTCATCCTAATGATAGATTTGGAGCCAGTGGAGCTTAGTGCCTTAATCCCCCCTGCCACCAAACCTGCTTCTCCTCTCTAAACCTCACTAAAGGTCTACCTGGCCTCTGGTTGCTCTGAGGGTTGCTGACAGCCTCAGCCATGCCTGGAAGAAGACAAGGGGAGGTCACAGTATGTAACATGTTTCCAGCTCCCAGGTGATGTGGCTGGAGGGGAAATAAATGGGTATTTTAGTGCTTTCCATTTCAGCGTTGGGACTGGGTGAACAGTAGTCATGCTGAAACCCACACCAATCCCCTAAAATCAGATACCTTTTGTCTTTTTAAGAGAGGGAGAAGAAATGTTTTGCTTCCTCTTTCTTCAAGCTCTTTTAAATACTTATGGTACAACTTTATATCATCCTTAGTAAGGAAAATAAAACTGTTACTGCTTATGAGAAGGTGTTATTTAAATGCTATCCTTGCTGTCACAGATCTGTTATTATTTTCACTCTTCCCTGAGCTATAATGTCTTCTACAAATACTGTTGATGTTGAAGAGCAAGAAAACTTTTTAAAATTGCATTTTGATAATTATATCAGAAAACCCCATGTATGCCAGGATTTAAAAGAATGGGAGTTAACAGGCAAACCTTTGTAAGCTTAACTGAGAAGCAGAAAAAGGAAGGAAAGCATTAATCAGCATTACCTCCTGTAGTTTTATTCTACTAATGGCCAAGATATACTATAGCTCTAAAATAGCTGATTCATTCTTCCACTTTTATTCTTGGGATGCACTAACAGCTGCAGAATATGATGCCAAGTGCTGGCTGCTGCCTGTCCTGGATTCAGACTGGCTGTGGGGAGCTGCTAGGATGGTGCTGATTTTAATCCAGTAAGCAGTGACAGAAAGGGAAGAGCAGAAAGTTTTGGCTTCTGAGGGTGTGCGTGGGCATACATGGTAGACGAAACCCTTAGGATGGAGAGAATTTGGTCTGAGAAGAGATTTCAGGTGGTTCATTTTTTTTCCTTTAACCTAAGTCTAGCTTGATTTGTGATGCTTTCAATCACTTAGCCTCTTCTCCTTAGCTCCTTACCACTGGTAAGTGGTGATGGATACTTCTTCCCTCCTATGTTATCCATATCACGTTTGAGAGTCTTTTATGCTGAGAGATGACAATAGGATAAAAATGTGGGAAAGCATTATTAGCGCTGTACAAGTTATATTTGTCTGAGGAAAAATGAATGCTGTTGTTATTTGTTCCGAAGCAGCTAATACCACTTTATTTTCAAGATTTGTGAGAGACAGGAGGAGAACAGGTTGTACTTTCACGGCACACAGATACAGCTCAATTGGAGAGATAGCACACTTACATCTGCTGGCTGTTATAGGTTTACAGCTGATTTGTTATGATCCATTCACTGAGCAGAAGGAAAAACTGTTATGTTCAACATGAAATATAGTATATGTGCTTTTGATGCAAATAAAAAGTGGAAGCTATTGATCATTACTAAAAAACCCCATCTTTTCCATTTGGGTTGAATCTTGAAGTGCTTTGCAGAGGAGCAGTGCTCCCAGACAACATCAGAGTACTACACTGTGTAAACGTGAAATTCGGGTATTGTAGGTGTTGTCACTTGAAGTCCACTCTGGACAAGCAAAGAGTGAAAAAATAAAGGGATGCCTCCTGTATCTGTGTAGGGTATCTGTGATAGCAGGACAAATCAGATCTTGCAGAGGCTGGGCAATAGCAAGCCTCAGACGGTGGAGTGGTCACCAGCAAGAAGGAAACTCTTTCTGGAGAATTTCTCTGTCTTCCCGGATAATCCCGTGGGAGAATCTCTCTTTGTAAAAGATGTGAATTCAGACTTCTATAGTGAGAAGAAAAGGAACGGGAAGAGGAAATTGTTATAACTGCTGATCTTAGAGATTGTGCAGTTGAAGCGATTGCTTCATAAAGCCTTGCTTTGTATGTTATTACTGAATATTACTCTATTGAAAGTCAAAGAGAGGATGCCTGTTTTAGCAAAGACAGCCCTGATCAGATGGAGAAAATAAAGATACAAAGGGCAATTATACTGAAATATATAATCCTTCAAGGAGAAAAGCAGGATTCACACAAATCACCTGTCCATCAGTCAGCTAATAGCTTAGTTGCTCTGTGGGCCTGGGGCACTATGAGTGGACAAGTTTAGGCTGAGCCTGTCAATCCTGACTGTCTTGTTAGGAGAGATAAAAAATGTATATGCTGTGATCCATATTCACCGATTGATGCTGAGAACTATACAACAGGGCTTCCTGCATATGGAACTATACAGCAGCTTTCTGACTGTCAGTACTCTTGCATGGCATTTCAGGGTCGTTCAGATTTCCCTACTCGAGAGAAGGGCTGGAAATCTGTTACTAAAAGACCTCCATGTTTTCCCTAGTTTCTTTTACATTGAAAGGAGAAGAAAGATTTGATTCGCAGGTTTCCAAGTCAGAAATTGAAGACTTGATTGCTTGGAGTGCTTCTGCGGCTCCTTGATGTGGCACTAATTCTTGCAAAAAAAAAAAAGGTGCCTCGTCTGACTCTGTACCCTGTTTGTAACTTTTGATTATTCATTCTGGATGCACACGAATTTTTCTGTGAAATTACTGGAAAAGAATGAAGGCAGATTTGAGAACGAATTGCCTGGAAAAATTGTATGTATGGGTTTGGCTTTTACAGCAGCCTCTTTCTTTTTTAAAGCGTTCATCTGGACATGCAACAAACAAAACCCATTTAACTGCCCTCCCCCCCCCCCCCCAGCTTGTTTCTCATATTTTTTATCAGATAGCTTTTTCAGCAGTTTTTCTACTCAGTAGTAATTTCATTCAGAGTGTATGATATTGGGGCAAACACTGCACATTTGCCCCTTCAGCTCTCTCCGTTCTCCCCCTAAATACCTCTTGCATATAAGCATCACGATGCAAACGTGTGCACAAGTTCTAATTTCTTTTGCAACTTGTGGGCCAGCAAGAGATGAAATACAGATGCTGTGTGACTGGGAAATAGGTTTGTATGTTAGAAGGAACACAGAAAGGAATTATGTTAACAGGACGTATTGGAAAAAGGGGGGAAAAAGTTGTATGTCTTTCTGCATTAGCATTGTATGACTTCGTAGGTACAAGGCAAGACTGTTTTTAAATTTTAGCTTTTTCTTTAATATGTTATGTTACCCCAGTAGCACTGTTTATGACAAATGTGACCTGCTGGAACATGTTTGCTTATAAATCTATTTATAACCCTATTATTGCAACAACAATTATTGCAATAACTAACTGAGAATGAAGTGTGATGGTTAGATGTCCACTGGCATATTGCTCATCCATTCTCTATTAAGTCTATCTACCATTATCAAACTTCCTGTACTTAAACATCAGGAGATGATCTTGGAGGGGTTTTGCTTGTTCATAAGTACCCTGTGGGAGAGCAGCGCAAGCTATCACTGTTTAGTAAAAACAAAGAGCAGACCACAGAAGAAGTCTCAACAATACCTTGCTTTTTGCACATAGAGTTGTTCTGCTACTTCTAAGTATTGACTAGCCAGGCAGTTTAATTTTATATGGAAAATAGCCTTGTGATAACAAAGAAGGTTCTTCATTAAAATAATTCAACAGACAACAGTGAAGTAGCAGCTAGAAATGGCTTACTCAGAAGGTGTAAAGGACCAAGGCCATTTACTGTAGGCAAAAGGTAGCCCTGAACAAGACGTGAACAATGAACTGGCAAGAAGTGGTGAAAGGAAAAGGAATAGTGAATTTCACCTATTAAATTTATTTTTCAGATGTGTTTGCAACCTATTTGCCTTTCCTTTTCCTTTTTCCTTTCATTTGATTTCAGTAGTGTATAAAGAAGACGTTTCCATCACCCAGAGCTATTGTTCCAGAACCTCATGGGGTTTAAGTTGATATAGCATTAACTTACGTCATTGGGGCTGTACTAGCACACCCCACCTGGCACTATTGGCCATTAAAGACACATTTTGCCAACAGTAACTGCTTTTCTTTGAGAGCGTGGTTCCCAAGTAGGTTCTCCTGCTCTTTGGGAAGGCGACCTAGGTTGTATCGTGGTCCTGATGATATTGCTGTTGGACTCATTTTGTCAATTGAATGCAAAGACTTATTTTTTAGGCAGTGTCACAGCTTGCATGATTCTGTTTTACTCCTACTTGTGAAAATCAATCATGGGGAACACGGCAGGGGAAATTACCAGCATGAGCAGGGAGTTCCTTGAGCAGCAGCTTATCCCCATGCCAATCAAGTGCTTTGCTCTTTCCCTGCCTATGTTTGCAGAAGTCCATGTATTATTTTGGATCTGTTGTGTGGTATAAAATGAGAGCTCTTCCATAAGAGTGAATGACTGTGCTTTTTATATGCCTCAGATTCTCTCGCCTATAACTTTTTAGTATGATAATCATAATATGATACTTTATAAAATTATATATTACAATCCAGTGATACGTTATAATAGTATTAACGTTTTATGTGTTCCCTGGGGGTGAAAGTTCTGCAACAGATATCTATATATATCATGTATATGTATAAAATATATATACATATATATATATTTATCTCAGCTGAATAATGGAGGCTCCCTTCTTGTAGAAATATATGTTGTAGTCCTGATTAACTCCAAGAGCAGGAGGATGCAACAAACGTGGCAGTGTGCTTGAGCAAGGGGCTTTTTACAGACTGGTAGGATCCCAGCACAGACCATAAGAAACAATGTGTCGCTGTCTGTGGCCTACAAGAGTATCTGAACTGGAAGGAGATGGAATAGCAGCAGTGGTGCTTTCAAGAATTTCAGCTGCTTGAATGGAGCTTTTCACATCTAAGCTTTCTTGTTAGAGAGAAGTGAAGACGCTGGACACCCTGTTACGGAGCCACGAACCAGTCCTTTGTCATAAAGTTAGTGCTCAGCAAGGCTTGTGTCTAGCTCTCCGTGCTAAGAAGGAGGAATATCACAGTAATTAAACTAAACTCTTTAGCAAAGTTTGAAACTGCTGTGATATAGTTGCCGGATAGCTCATTTCTGAAAATGCAGTGGACGGATTTGTTGTTGTTGCTGTGGGCAGCAGGCAGGGCAGAATCCCTAAATAACTGATGCCTGTGCTTAGCTGTCTTCCCACTACAGCATATTTCCTAATCTTTGCTGGGTCATTTTTCTTGCAGAACAGTGACACTGCTTGCTTTCTATTTAATACTGTTACTGGTCGATGGCTGGTACTGACTGCAATTTAAACAAAAATAAACTCTAAGGCTTTTGATTTAATTGCTTTCTGATGTACCATACTCTGTCAGTGAAGCAGATATCCTTGTTCTTAGACAACCTCTGATTTAATCTTGATTTTAAAGCAGTCAGCAAAGCCATTCAGCTCTCCAGTTTCTGATTCTGTTTATTGCCAATAGATTTGCATTTCTGTAGCTCAGTTTCAGCAAACTCCTTTTTGAGGTTTGAAGATTTAGTTACCTCAATTGGTGTAGATTGGTGGTGTTGACTTCATTAGGGCCACTCAGTGGTGTGCATTTAAGGATGTGAGAGCCCTTTGCAGCAGTATGGCCTCAACATCTTTATGGATCATTAAATTGTAACATAGTTCAAGGCAAAACCAGCAACAGCAAAGCTACTCCTAGTGTAACACTCAAAAAGTTGTAGAGCTTTAAAAGAAATGTGACAAATTTGGTTCCTATTAGACCTTATAGGATTAAAAAAAAAAAAAAAACAACAAAACCACACACATCTGGGAACTACATCAAAATTATGGTGAAATTAAACTGGTAAAGGGAAAGTAAAGACTGTAGCGAAAGCACTGTATGTTTACCCAGTTCCAATGGAAAGATCTTTTCTGTTGCTGAGGTGTACCTTATGCTTTGTGTGGTAATATAGGATACAGATGGATATCAATAAATGCTGCATATTGCTTATTTTAATTTTTAAATCTATTATTTAAAGAACTTTAGAGAATACACGGCTATTGAATAGAAGATGATTGTTCAATGATAGGATTTGAAAATGGATTTAAAATTCATAACAAAAGCAAACATATATGCTCTGTATGCTTTGTTTTCTATACTAGTTGTGAGGACATGTTCCTGCAAAGCTGTGTAAGGACCTTACTATATATGTTAGGGGTTAAATAACTTTTTTTTATTATTTTTAATTTAGCTTCCATTTGAACTTAAGCACTTTCACCTACCCACTCCTAGGGGAATGAAATATATTTACCATAATTCAACTGTAGCTTAATTTCCTTAGCTACATGGTAAGCCAATGATCTCTGGAGAATGTGCTTCTTTTGTAAGAGGATTACAAACAGAGGAAAGCATTAAATAATTACACAACTTCCAGATATTTATGACTGCAGTGAGATCACCTGACATTTGGGACTTTTTTTTTAACCTGAAATTGAATTAATCCAGGGTCTTTGGTGATTCTTAATGTTTAAAGTATTCCATGCTTTTTAAAAATATCTATTATCTCTTCTCACCTTGTAGCAAAAAGACTTATACAGAGCTCTACCAAATAAAAGCTATTAGTAAAGTACCCTAAATGACATTGATCATACAACGATTATGTTTTTAGAAATATGCAAATCGAGGTATGAATTTGCTTTCTGTTAGTATTTGTACTAACTTACAGCTAGACTGAACAACTGTTCTCTAAGGGACTCCTTTCAAGGTATGAGAGTCAGTGTTATAAAATTAATGTAATATCATAGAAATTTAAAGGCAGGGAAAACAAAACTGTGCTGCTGGTCAAGAGCCTGTGCTAAAACTGATTGGAATTCAGATGCATATTTGGTTATTAAAATGGCCCCTCATTTTTTTTTAGCTTGCGGGGCTCTTGCATATCATTTGATCTGAGTTCCTGGGGGCTCAGGCCAAGCTGCATGTATCCAGTTGTACCCATGCTTGGTCCCCCGTAGCAAGTATTGACTGTAACCGCACACTGGACGCATTGTCACAACTGATCTGCTGTATGCACGCACCAGTACCCATTCCTGTATGTTCTCCATATGGAGTCCCAACCGCTACGGTTTGTCCTGCACTGACTGTGCTTGCAGTTGCCACAGACAGCAGTTGCATAGCTCCCTTCATCAGCAGAATGGCTTCAGTACATCCATACCCCGTGGAGAGAGGATAAATCAGCAAAATAATCAAAGAGGAGAGAGGAAGGGATAACAAATGCCTCTTTGAATCCCTGACCCGTTTTCCACAGCAGCAGAAAGCAGAATTTTGCTTTGTGTCTTTTCACCCTAATTGTGGATCGTGGCTGCAGCTTCACCCTGCAAAACACCACATCTGAGCAATAGACCTTCTGTTGACACCATGTACGTGGTTTTCTAGACCTGATAGGATTTTGGCTAGTAAAGGATTTTATATAAGACATACCAGAATGGTTTTTATTTTACCTACATCAGCATAAATTACTCTCTTCTACATATAAATCTATATCTGCCTCTCCCTGATGTTGTCACTGATGTTCACCGTTTTTAACATGTTCATATATAAGAACGCAGCTGAGGAGCTTTAGTAGACCGAGATGTCGCGTGCCTGCTGTCAAGCTACGGCAGTCACAGAAGAGCCAGCCAGGACCTGAGGGCAGCCCAAGAATCTATGTGGTTGTTTTTCAGCTGGGGAGCAGGACAGACCGCCCTGGTTGCATGATAGAGATGCTCGCGCTGCTTCAGGCAGTGCTGCTTGCTGGACGGAGCCCACAGCGCTGTCCCAGCACAGGTCCTCCCAGGGACATTGCTTCTTCTACCTCCCAGCATGGTCTGGGAACACAAACACCTCCTACAGCCTTCCCAGTTTGTTTGTCTGACCTCCGGCAACCCTTCATCTGTGAACGGGGGAAAAAGCAGTCGTGTATATATACCGCATATGTAATAATCTGCCTTCTCATGACATCACCCCTGTGACATTGCACCTTGGCGTGATGCCATAAAGTGCTTACATACTTGCCTCATCAGAGCATCTTTATGAGCTCATGGTCTGGCAGAGGCTTTATCAGTGCATTGCAGATGAGCAAGCAGACAGACAGACGCGGGCATTGAGGACAGAAGCTGGAATACGTGGAGCGGAGAGTTTTTGAGCTCAGCCAGAAGTATTTGTGAAGTGGAGTTTTTCAGCCTTGCGCTTTGTGATGTGAAGGTGATGTGAGTCACATCGTCCTGCTGAAGGTCTGTGCAGAACACGTTCGCTCTGAATACTGCTGGAGGGATTGTGAAAAACACGGTTGCCACCTTGTATGTATCAACATGTCCTGTGGAGACATACAGGGTCAAGACAGCGCCATCCTATTCAACAATGCAGAATTTCCCCTGCTGCGTAGGGCTGTGCTCCAGGGACCTCTTCTCGATGCATCAGATGCACGGTCATGTCATGTAAACAGGACCCAGACAGGAAAAACCGAGCTTGCTGCTCATTAAGCGTCTTTATTATCACATGTCTGAATAGTGATAAAATCCAAATGCTGTATACAGGACTATATGTCAAAATAAGGACTATATGAATAAAGAAAACATCCAGGATGTGTTTTAATTCCAGTCATCTTAAAAGCCACATAATTAAGACAATGAAGATGATTGCTTCTTCATCCTCAGAAAAAGGAACGAAGAGGAAACTTAACATAGATAATGTGCCAAAAAGAAAGGAAAACTAGATATAAGGTTCTTTAGGAATAATTTTCACAAAACCTTTCCTGTCATCTTACAGTCTTCCTTGTTATCCATCAGGAAAAACCAAATCACAGCTATTTATATAGCCTGGATTTTATTTAGTTCCCCTCTTTTCCAGCATGACTATAGTTCTGGCTGCTCTTAGGGAAGTTAGGAAATGAGTTAGCTTCAATATTAATGTAGTGAGTTACATTTGCAAAGGCAATCAAGAGCTTTACACGGTGTTCTGAAATACCGGAATTCAATTCACAGACTTTGCCAAGGCTCTATTTTTATTTTGTCTTCATCTGATGTTATCAAGGTTGTTCATGTTCCAAAAATGCATGAGTTTTAGCAGTAGTTAGCAGTTGGTAAATAGGAGTCAAGAAGACCGAGGCTTTTAACACGTTCAGAATGTTTAATTTCCCCTCCATCTGATGATAATAATTTCACATGTAAAAAAAAAATAACACAAAATTATGTGGATTTAAAAAAGCCTCCCACGCACCTTATGGAATTAAAATACTGTGTGGGCCTGGAACCACGAGTATCTTCACTAAGGATGATCTCCAGAAGCATGTTATATTTGAGAAAAAAAATAAATGAAAAATTAATTGTAGCTGTTTTAGTCAAACACTCTGCTTTTCTAACATTTTGCTTGTGCCCATTAGGTAATCATGCCATTTATGTTTAACTGAAAATTTTCCTTAGGGTGATATCTGTAAAATTTAAATATTTGCTTATTCATTTGGAGCGATTCTATTATTAGAACATAATGGTAGGGTAAGTCTTGAAGTATGTCCAAGGAAAGGTCAGGCTTTGCTGAAACTTTCTTAGCTGAAGCTTTTTCATGCCAAAATGTATTTAACAGTATAGTCTGCTGTGTATTTTCATAAGGTCAGATGATTTTGGTTGTGGCATGAAGAGCTGGTTGAAAGTCTGGCTTCCCAAGCAGACTTGGCACACAACCAAGACATATACTATGCTTTGCAGAGTCACATAACAGGCTGACGCAGAAGACATGCTGGAGATAAATGTGGGAAATCCTATCTGCTTCATCATCCGATAGATGTGGAGAGGAAAAAAAAAAACCAACCAACCCTTCTCTGAGACATTTTTAGGAAGCGATCTGATGAGTATATAGTATAAATGCTTTTTGTGAATTTTTTTTTTTTTTGGAAGCATGGCAGGTGGGACTTAGAAATTGTTAAAATAAGACAGGATAGACACAGCCTTAGTGTGTTCAGGAATATATATGTTACTGCATTTTATTAATAATTAGCCTTTTTTAATTTACCTAACAAAAAACCCCAAGATGACCATAGAAAACTATTCCTTTTAATGGTACTAGTAGTGCTGTAAAATGAGAACAGCACACGTTACAGTATAGTACGGCAGTAATAATACCATTCTGACTGTTGTAACAATTATTTCAGATTTTAATCTCAGATTAAAAACACTATGAAGTGAAACTGCAAAATCTGCAGAAAAGAAAAAATGATGACGCTGAGGGAGGGAGCCCCATTTCCTACAGCCACTCCTCTTAAAATGCTGCCTATTACACAGCGGAGGAAGTACTCACAAATTCAGAGTGCTGCTTGTCTCCACTCTTCCCAGAGGCCATACACGGATGCTGAACATGCCTGCATTGTTTGTAAATGTTTTTTATATTGTCCCTGCAGTAAATATATTGCAACATGAAAAGTATAATATGTGTGGTAAAATTTACTCATTTTCTTGATTAAAAGGACAACATTGCTCACAGTGAACCTTTTCAAAACCTGAGTTGATCTGGAAATAACCTTGTAGCTGGTAGAGCTTAGAAATGTAATAAAATGTGGGGGAAATTTTTAATATAATTTAGGATGCAAGAGTCAGTGAGGAGATGCAGAATGACATGGAAAAGATGTGCATACAAAATACAAATACATACAAAACAGAGATATTTCGTATAGTGATGGTGGCTTGTAGTATAGACCCTTTATGATACAGTTAGACTACAGTTAAGAATTAAATTACAAAGAAATTTATCAATGATGTTTTTGTACTACGTATACTTTGACAGGTTTCATTCATAAATCTCATATACTAAGAGCATTTTACAAGATATCATTACAGAAGCACTAAAAAGATACAGTAACTGTGAGCAGATTTTGCCAAAAAACATTTCCTGAAGAAGTGTCATGCACAGCAAACCAGAAATATGCTATTTTTAAACAGATTTGTATATAGAAAGCATCTTCAGGAAGAAGAGATGGAATTTTATCTTCCTTAGGTACACGCCTGTTGGTAAGATATTTTTATCGTGTACTGCAATCTAATGTTAGATCATATAAGAGGGGGTTTGCACATTCCTTTCTCGTTTCTGGTAGGAAATTAAATTCTGATAAGGTTCTATATGATGTCTTTTATCACTCTGTAGAGTAGCAATTTAAAGACCAGAAACACATATGGGTTTTCATCGTTGTGGTCCAGTTTTGACCACTGGAGTTGGGTTTCCTGCTGCTGTTTTCATGAGGTCAGAAAATGCTTTGTCCAAAATCCACTTACTTTGCTGCTAGCCTTCAGTTCAAGGAATGTTCTGTTAAATTCAAAATACACAGTTGCAATATTGAGCAAAAATTGGCTTCCTGCTAATAAATTAATACAAATAGTATTTGGTTTTCTCATTAGTTCCTCATATGAAGGGTGAGTAAACTGCAGATGAGAAATTATAGGAAAACATATTTTGTAAAATGAAGCATCAGTTACAGTCAAAGAATTGACTGTACTGAAAATTAAGCAATGAGGAAAACAAATTGTGGATGTGAGGAGTCTGCGATGCGGATATGAAAGATAGTACGGGCTTGCCATCCCTGAAGGCAGAGCACAAGGGCAGGCTGGAGTATCAGTGTCAGTGCTTACCAGAGAACCTCTACAAGTAAAAAGCAAGGAAGATGAAGGAGACTATGAAGGAGCAGTGATGTAGAAGTAGACATGTGCCCCGCATGTTTATATTCGATCTCATTTTGCAGTGGCATTCCCTGAATGTTATTTTCATTCTTGAAGTCTTTCAATGAGACAGTTTTGTTACATGTCCTGCTTTTCAACCTTTATGGTGTTATTATGAAACTTATCTATATTTTGCTTTCTGAAAATAATGTGGAGGACATAATGGAGATGAATATCCAGCCAAAGAACTTAAATTGCTGTCTTTAAGAGATGATCTTTAAATATAATCTGCCTGCAAGTAGATTATACTTTTGGTCATTTGGATGTAAATATACTTCTATAAGAGAATTTTCTGCTCTGGAAAGTGAGTGGAAGGAATTTAGAAAAGATGCATGAAAATGATTAGGAAGCTCAAGGAATCAATTTATGTTTGAGAATTAAAGTAATGACAATAAAGCTTTACCAGCAGAAGCTACAAGGATCCAGGGACTTCAGCGTCTTGCAGTAATGCATGAGTATTTGTAAAGAGGAAGAGAAAAGCTTGAAGGTTATTTGATTTCAGTATTAGGTCACATAATTGATGGGGGTTTCAAGCTGACAAAAGTGTAGCAGTGACGACATTTAAAAGTGGCAAGTTTAGACAACGTAAGGGGGTAAGGGAGCATCCCGGCAGTGGCTGAGTCTACCAGGCTCAGTCTTAATAAAGACAAGGTACAAATCTCAAGATCTCCTTCGAAAGAAGTAGGGTTGGGCTTTCTTTGTTGTGGGTTTTTTTTTTTCCTTGTTTTCAGACTAACTCCAGATCAGCAGGTTTAAACATATCTTATTTCTTCTTGTGAGAAGCAGATGTTTTTTTTTTTCTTCCGCCTGTTTTGTTTTAACGTTTTTGTTTTACAGTAAATGCATTTTCCTGTAAAAAGTATACAGCACACTGGTTCCCAGGGAATAGTTGAATTTTATTTTTGTTTTGACTTTTAAAACGTTTTATATTTTCTTTTTCTCTTCTCACATTTCAAATGCATTAGGGTCATTGGTTCTAATGGGAATACCAATGTTAACGTTGGTTCAAGGGTAATTTAATGTATTTAGGTGTCAGTGTTGAAATTCTGTAAAAGCAAATATGCATTATTTTGAGTGTTTGTAGACATAGATTATAGATATCCTGTGTTAAATTCAGGTTTGTGTGGAGAAAGTGTAATATACAGTTATGGAAGTATGTCAAGTGACATTGGAGTGTACATAGCAATAATGAAAGTGGAAAATTAAGCTCCTAAATATATATATATATGCATACACTGTGTCACAATTATGCAAAGAAGGAAGTGGAAGATGGTCTTTTCAAACTGGAGAAGGTTTATTTTTGGTGGCCCTATCCATGTACTTATCATCAGGAACTGTTGCTCTAAAGGGCCATAGCTGTAGAGCAGAAAAATCTTGAAACTACCTAAACCTTTTTCCACTCAATAATAAATAAATGAGGTCAGAATGCTTATTATTTTAATTAAATTAATGTGTAGTCATTAAAAATAACAATATTTCATCCTCCCATCTTGGAGACAAGAAGGACTGTTAGTTCAGGATTCAGCAACACAAGAGCAATATAACTCCAAGGCAGCTCAAAAATTGGATGAAAAAACAACTGCTCGTGTTGCTGCTTGGGCACAGATTTTCAGCTTAGCCATGGCAGTCGTCTTGATATTGCTATTAATAGTATTCTGCCTTGTCTTCTGATTACACAGGTTTTGCAGATACCCAAGAAAACGTACATTTAGATAAAACATAGCGTGATTTATATAGCTTGAGCTAATGAGTAAGTTTTTACTTAATTAAATGAATTATGTAGACATTTTTTAATTGTCAAAATGCCAAAACCCGATATGCTAGGCTTTGGAAATCCTCTCTATTTTTAGAACAATACTGACTTTATTTCTTATAATGAAATTTTTTTAGGCTAGTAATCTATAATGTACTCAAGGCTATTTTGATATGGCTATCTTTAATTAAGCACATAAGTTATTAATATTTTGAAAGTTGGATTAAATTATTTTGGTAGTTTTAACATGACTATTTTTAATTATATTCTGTCATTACAGCAGACAGATTGGTAAGTCATTAGTATTAAGGAAAAATATATTAAGGAAAAAATATAATTGTTGTAATGAGTAAACAGGGCCTTTCACACAGTAAGTTGATAGTGTTAAGCGCCACTCAGGAGGACTATAATGAGTACTTCAAGACTATTACTGTACTGCATGTATCTACTTGTATTTAAATCATAAGTCATAAAAATTGTGGGGTTTTAAAATTATTATTATGATGTATCATGCAGGTCATACATATTCCTGTGAGGAGTTCTACAGCCATTTTAAGCTGTACAGTAAAAAAGGTAAATTAACTATGAAAGTCTATTCAGATAAAAGCAGGAGATAAAACTTTGGTGCAGAACAGTAAACCAATGTAGATGTAAAGCTCTGTCAGCCTCTGGATCTTGCTTCGTTTTCCCAAGCAAGCCTTGCAGTGCTATTGACAGTGTGTGTTGTGTGCTCTAATGCCCAGGATCCACGAGGTAAAGCTCGGACTGCCTTAATTATCATCACCAACCTCACTGCTGCTGAAGGTTTAAAACAAATTCTTTGATTATATATATATATAACTATTACCTGCTCCTTATATAAGCTGTGGTGTAAAGGAGTACAGGCTGAATTGTACATAGCAATATGTCATATAATACAATATTAGAAATATCTTTCCTCAGCATGTACTTAATATTCTGCTGTGTTCTGGTATTGTTAGAACAAGCACCCTGTGAAAGTGAACCAATTAATGCCTGATGTGATTTATGGTGTCTTAAATTGGGAGGTTGTAACCATAAATATTGCAAAGGGGTTTGATTTTCAGATGATGCCAAACATTCCCATTCTAAAAACTGGATCTCACTGAAATGTATAATATTAGGAAAGTAAACACATCATTTTTAATTTCATTTTTATTCTTCTATGTGCCCATTAGAGATCACATGAAAAAGGAAGCCATAATGGTGTGTCATATATTGAACACAATGAAATGTATTACAATATTAATCACTAGAGGTTTTTTCCTCATTGGGTCTCTAATTTATATTGGCTCATTCAGGAATAATACAGTGCTACTTTCTGACCTGTCATCAGTGTCACCCCAGTTCTCTTCAGCTTTTACATTGAGAAAATTATGTTGTTGAACTGAATGCTAAAGAAGCAGACGGTTTTTAAGATTAATTTTTAGAGTTAGTACACTAGCCCTTCCCAAAATGTATTAAAATTTTTCTTTCATCCTTTGAAAGATTTTTAGAAACTATTTTATTCATCCTTTCATTACTGTGGCATAAAGACTAATGAATATTATACATTTCCAGTGTTACATATGTCCACATAAGTAAGTATACATGTTCACACACACAAAAATATGTATAGAGACAGAATGAATGAATACATGGCTGAATGAATACTGGTTGTGTTCTGAGTTCTATTTTCACTTCTCTTGAACTTCTTGATCTCATTACCACCACCCAGTGGAAAAGCCTGGAGGTAATGCCAAGTCCTGAGGTGAACTTCAGGACTTCTTCTATGGAAATACCTACTACTTCAGTGAATGAGCCCAAGCTTACTGTAGGTGAAGTCTCCTATTGACTGTGGAAGACTTTTGATCAGTTCTTTAGACTCCAGATCTTTTAACTCTGGAAAAAGTTGTGTGGAGGTTGGCAAGGAAAATAATCTGCTTCTGATAAATGGCCATAACCCATCTGCTATCCTAGATCTCAAAATGTACCATTTTCCTATTTATTCACTAATTTGCTTTTGTTTACCAAGTTTTTTCTTGATGCCTCGTTTATTTTAGTTAAAAGCCTTTAATTTCTTAAGTATCTTTGAAGTGTTGTATTCTTTAACAAAGCAAGTTTTAACTGGTTAAAAGTGAGTGAAAAATTTTAATTGGTAAAAATTAAAACTTGGTGCTCATTATGTAGTCAACTCCCTTTCCCGAAAAGTACAGGACCCTGAAGGGCTGCTTGAAACCTCTTTGGATATTGCTTATGGACGTAATGTCTCATTGGTTTTAATATTGTGCTAGCTATGTAACCTGCCTGATGGATTTTAGGGAGTTTTGGCTGGTGACTCTGTGGAAGTGCACCCTTTCTGCGGTCTTACTGCCTTTTTTTCTTTTTTTTTTTTGGATGTATAGAGGGGTATATTTTTTTACTGAGTTTTTCCACGCTATCCCTGAAAGATTGTTCCTTGCACTGTTGTGCTAGATTGCTACAGAAGTGACGCTGAAGAGGATTTTGTATAGGAGTCAGTTGTGAAAAATGGAGGTATTGCCATTGGTGAGGTCATATGACTCAATTTTTGTCATATGATTTTTCATAATTTGATTTAATTTGTTCTGTTTGGTTTTGACTTGGATGTTTGGGTTGAGTCGATGTTGGGAAACTAATTCCATCACAGATTGTTCTTGGGATTCATTTACTAGTCGCTGGCTCTATTTGCTTTCCACAGAGAGCCACTCGTCACGTGTGTGTGATAGAGGATTGCTTGTAAGATGATGTTTAACATAGCAGAGTGAATTGCATTTTCAGTGTTTGAAATGGGCAACAGTTGCTTTTGCAGAGGGTTCTTTTACCTTGGCTGGACCATCAGTGTTTTCTGGCCCTTGTAAAAGTCTCTTGCTATTTAATGCTTTGGTGGTACCTCAGTTACTTGTTGATGTCACCTCATACTCAGAGCATCATTTGCAATTTTTTTTCTTTTCCTTTTTTTTTTGGGGGGGGGGGGGGGGGATTAGGGAATCCCTCCCTTTTTTGTTAGGGAGGGATTAGGGAAGAAAAAAAGAAGAAGCATGCATGAGCTGTTGGGGAAATTCTGCAGCATAAACATTAAGAAGGGAAGATACAGAGGACAGTGTATTTGATTCAAGAACAACAGAAAGTTTTTTTCCCAATAGTATCCTAAAGCAGACAGTAGTAGTATTGGTAATTTGGAAGAAAACGGGCGGAAAAGCGTTTGCATCTCTTACCCACGTTAATTTGTTCAGGGCTAGATATAGATGCTATGGATATGTGAAAAGAAGGAAGGGGTAATTCTCACCAGACTGCTGCATCCTGGAGCTGTTCTGCAAGAGCTATGGTATAAAATTATGTGCTTTGGAGGGCTGAAGGAGCAAAGAAAAGAAAAAAAACCCCACTGTGTTTTAATAAATCTTTGTTGCTACTTTCGGGATCAAGCAGAAATATTAGTTTAAGCCTTTGCAGTCATCCCCCTGTGACTCTTGAGGGCTGCAGGGTACAGCCCACGATTTGACTGCATGCTATGCGGCTTTAAGGCACTATTGCCTTTCCTTAGCTTTTGTGATACCAGCGCTCCACTTAGCTCTTGCATTGAAACAGGGAACTCACTCTGATACTCTTCACATACGGTGAAGGCTACCAGAGCATCCCAGTTTCCTTTCTTCTAGCTTCACCACCCCCATAGCTGATGAATGAATGCATTTCTAATATAGTGTATAATGTCTATTACACTGTAATGGCCTTTAAAAGGTACACTGGATACTCCTGTTTTTCCTTCCACTTAATGCAAGGATGGCAGACATCCGAAACGGGGAAAAACATCCAAGGCTAAGTGAAAAGAAAAAAAAAAAAAAAAAAAGAGGAGCAATAAAAAAGGAGACTGAAAGTGCAGGAGACGGTAAAAAGGGTAAAAAGGTGCGTCTCAGACAGCAGATTACTTACGAAGAGATATTCTTAGGATAAACTGAATTTTATTGAATTCAGTAAGAATTGCTGTGGGAGCTGAATTGAGTTTCTTGTGACTTACAGCACAGATAATTCTTTCTATCCTTGACGGATATGTTTCAGCGGTGAGTGAATGATTTCTCAGGATATATTCACTTGGTAACACATACTCTGTGCCATGCTTTAAAGGCTGTTAAACAAAAGAGGATTGTTTACACTGTTGAATATTTTTTCTGGATCATGCCAGGACTATTTCTTGAATGATGAATATTATTAAATATTAAAATGCAGAATGCTGAGTATTGTCACAGGCAGAAAACCAGTACAATGTATGTGAATTAATGTAATTTTCTCACTGGCTTCTAGTTCACAAGTTTTCCAGAAAGTCTCTCAAATCTATAGCCTGTTTCTTGAGTCAATATTTGCCATTTTATACAGGAACAATGCCTTGAAGATTTTTCCAAATAGGAAGTATCAGGGAGAACAAGAGAATGAGTAAATCAGCAGCATTGATTATTATTATATGGCAGTGTTGAATAAATAGCAGCATACACAGCTCAGACCCCAGATACTTACCCAGGGGAATAGGATAGAGACAGAAATAGGTAAGACTGATGGTATGTAGGAGCCATGGGGTTAGGGACTGATGAAATTAGCAATTTATTAAGATTAAAAAAAAAAACAAACCCAACATTTGGGAAGGAAGAAGCATCTTGAGCCTGTGTGATCACAATAGAGAAACAGAATGAGGCAGGAAAAGTACAGTGAAGGATTAAAGGAAGACACCCAAGGAAAACTGAAGATAGCAAAGTATCAGAGAAGCAGCCAAAAAAAAAAAAAAAAAAACAAAACCCAAAGAAAAGAGGCCAACCAGAATAAGTAGGAGTAGAAAATGTACATTTTGCTTATTAGCAAAACAACTTGTAATTTCTTTATGGAGTGCTTTGGAACAATCAAGTGGTCTTTAGTTGTGGGGTTTTTTTTTCTTCTTCTTTAATAGAAGAGGACAACAATCTTCATTAGCAGAAGCTATAGCAGCTTTTAAAGTTGTTTAAGATACTCTCATTTTTTACAAAGCATGCTGATCCTTTCAAGCTTGAGCGATGGGAGTAGATCATGTCTCTGTTGCTACAGTAAGACGTTTCCCATGTCCTCATACTCTAACGTAACTCAGTGCCTGCATGCCTCTGAAAGGCCAGAGTGCAGCCATACAACCCTGAAAGTGCCTGTGTATGACTGTAGTAGGTGTAATTTAATGGGTCAGTGACGTGTAATGAAATGGTCAGTGCAAATATTTGAGAACAATGTTCTCATTCTTTGAAATGGTGGATGCGTGGACTAGACTGTCTGTGAGGAGTTGCACTCCCAGGCAGAAGCATCCTGACATTTAGAAGGTGGAAAAAGTTGTTCTGGTCCAAGCTGGGGAATATATTTATTCCTAGAAAGGAATTGCATAATTTTATTTCTTTTTTTTCATATTTTTATTATTCTTTCTCTGTCTTTGCATGACTCTATCCTACCTAAACTTAGGACGTTTTTGAGAGAGAATCACGCCCATCATCCTGTCTGAAACTGGGCCTTAAATGTGCTGTGTTGTTAAAATCTATCAAATATTTATGATATTGATTTCATTTTTACACTGTAATAAATTTGCTCGTTATTTCTGGATGTATACGTACATACTTATAAGCAGAAAAAGTGTTGTTATGTGCGTTTACATTTTCACCCTCTTTTTGGGCTGTAACAAGAAGCAGCAAATTCTGATCCCTCACCTGTGTCTCAGCTGTCAAAACTTTCCACTTTTGCCATTTCCATGATTCCTTCCTAAGTACTGAAAATGCTGAAGGATGAGTGACAGCTGTCAGAATTTACTGTTCGCTGTGTACGAAAGGAAGTAAGGATAGAAAATGCTTATGGGAGGAAGGCACCTCTCATAAATTGGGGCTTCCTTCATCAAGGATACAAACTGCAAAGACAGGAATTTCTGCCAGGAAAGTGTTTGCCCCCTCCCAAGTTTCCTGGAAGCAGTTCCTTCATTTTGGAGGACAAGATGATAGGATGGTGGTATTATGTTGCCAGCAGTAAATGCTGACTAAGAGACATTTTCAGATGTTACATCATGGTTCTGGGCTTGTTTTCTGAGGTGTTCCCTCTTTTGGCACTGGACTTTCAGCCCATAAATCTTGATTTTTGCAATCCAGAATAAAGGTAAAGCAGGCTGGAAGATGCGCCAGCTAAGAGTGTTTCAAGTCTTACGTGATAAAGCTGCAAATCACAGATCTCTTGGGGAAAAAAAGGACTTTGAGCATCTTTATTAAACACATCTTACACTGTGACAAATTCTGGTTCTGGCAGCGAGTTCTGATTTGTGTGCTACAAAAAGCAAGAAACACTTAGGATGGTGAAGGAGTATGGTGTATATTATAGTTACCTCATGCTGATGTACCTAATGGTTTTAATCCACAGTTTGCTAGGGGCTTTATAAAACGGCGTGAGTACATTATACGTACGTTAAGGCTGAGGGTGAGGATCGCAGAGGCAGCACCAGAGCCTGCAACACACCATGGTTATTCTCCTTTTCCCCGCAGCCGCCGAGGCCCTGCGAGGCAGGGCGGGCAGAGCCGCCTCCGCAGCCTCCCCCGGGCCGGGGCGGGCAGCCGCCGCGCCGGGAGAGCCGTGAGTAACCGCGGGAGGGTCGGTAAGCGGCGGCGGGCACCCGGGGCGGAGGGATGCAGCCGCAGCCTTTCCTCGCCGCTCCTCCCGTCCTCACCAGAACCACGCCGTGACCCAGAAGTTTTGCCAGCGCGCTCCCCATTTTTTCCGAGATTGCCGCGCCGCCCCGGGCGGGATGCGGCAGGGTGCAAGGCTGCTGCACCGGCTGCAGCCCAGCGAGGGGCGGGATGGAGCCTGCCCTAAGCGGGGATGTGAGAAATGACCGATTTCACCCCGTTACGCCCTCACGGGCCAGAGGAGCCGAAAGCGGCGGGCGGGGGCGGCTCCCGATCCCGCCAAGCGCCTGCTAACGGACCCGGCCCGGGGAGCGGGGGCTGCTGCGCCCTGGAAAGGTTAAGGTGCCTGCTGAGTTAGGTATTAAATATATATATATATATATGTAATAAAAGAGAGAAGGGTGCGGTGGCAGGGCGCGGAGGCTGCTCGGAGGCGGGGCAGGAGCTCTGGGTCGGGGGCGGCGCGCCCCGGGCATCTCTCCCTGCCCCCCCCCCCCCCCCCGCCCCAGTCCCGGAGGAACCACACTCGCCCGCCCGCGGTAGTGCCCCCCAAAAAGAAAAGGGGAGCCCCTGCGGGGGGCACGCCCCGCCTGCGGGGCTCCGTCGCTCGCTGCGGTCGGGGGTGTGCCGTCTTCCCCTTCCCTCTGTACCTACCGCCGCCCCGGCGGGGGGTGTCGGCCCGTCCGCGGCGGGGGCAGCGGGGCGTGGGGGCTGTGGGTGGCGGTGAGGGCGGTGTGTGACAGATGTCCTCCTCTGACAGCTCTCGGTATCAGCCCAGTGGCTCCCTGCCATTGGCTCAGTGCAGCCGACCGGCAAGGCTGCTCGCTATAATAACACTATGCCTGCCAGAGGCGGCAGCTCAGACGGCTCCGCCGCGGCCGTGCCGCCGCTCCTCCCCCGGCAGCCAGCGCCGCGCCGAGCCTGAGGGGCTGCAACCCCCCCCCTCCCCCCAGCCGGCCGGCGGCGCCGCACATGCCGGGAGGCCCCGCCGGCCCGGCCCTCCCCGCCGAGCCCAGGCCGGCCTGAGAGCCCTGCCGGCGGCGGGGAGGCGGCCCCGGCCCCATCCCTGGCCCCATGGAGTGCTACTACATTGTCATCAGCTCCGCGCACCTCAGCAACGGGCACTTTCGCAACATCAAGGGAGTTTTCCGAGGCCCCCTCAGCAAGAACGGGAACAAAACTCTGGTAATGGCTTCTTCTCTTGCCTCCCTCCCTTCCCTCCTTCTCTCCTCTTCACAGCAGCGTCTCCGGCTAACTGGGAAGCGCTGCGTGAGCACCGCCAGCGATGCAGGCGGCCGGGGTGCTGCCCGGTTTTTTGCGCGGTCGGTGGTGCCACTGCCGCCGCGGGGATGCGGTGCCCTCAGCTCCCGCCTGCCGGGCTCCCCTCCTTGCCGGGGGGCTGCCCCTGGCTCCCCGTATTCCCCGGGGCAGTCCGTGCAGCAGCGGTAGGGTAGGCGCTTGCCTGTCCTTTCTCAGCTGCTGATGCGGAGGCTGCTTGTGGAGAGGCTGTGAATGGAAAGCCCAGAGACCCTCCTCGGCGGGGAGCCGCAGGGCTGGGGCTCCGCCGCCCGCAGCCCGGGGTGAGGTCTGGGGGAGGCGGCAGCTGCTCCGCTGAGGCGCTGATGGGCATCCCTCGGCGAGGAGGGCTCCGCCGGGGGCACCGGGCGACTCCCATCACCCCTGGGGCCAGGGGCAGCTGCAGCTCCTGCTTTAGAAAGTGGAGAAGGGAGCAGAAACTTGGTTACTTGAGGTCTGAGCTCTTTGGGTAGAGGGGTTCGTTTGTTTGAGAATAGCTTCAGAAATGATACAAATTTTTGTTTGTCAGCTGCTAAGTTTATTTTTAAAAGCAAAACTCTGGGTTTGAAAGGTATTGATGGGTTTAGGCAATTTGGCCAGAAAGTCTGCATAGGCTATTAAAACTGTTTCTATATACGTATGCCATACTTTGATATCTTTGTATCTGTTGGGTTTCCTATGGTTTTTGCTGACTTGTTTGGGCTTGCTTCGCTACTGTTACTGAACTTTAATGGAAGAGTTATGACGCGATAGTATTGGCAATACATGTGCTGTCCTGCCTGTTCAGATAAAAGGGATGTAGGATAACATCAGGCTGGGTGAGCTGCATCACGTAGCATCTCAGTCACGGCACAACAAAGTGTGGACAGATGTCTGGAGGGTAGGATGGAGCTGAAAAAGGGGCTTAGCCACGTTGTTTATCGCTCTCTCCCATCACCGTCTTATTCTGAAATCCCCTTTGGAGGAGATGGAGCAGAACTTACTCACCGCATTCTTGTTCCCTCGAATGCACGACCTATATTGATGGGGAATTTACTAAAGTACTTAACATTTGCTAGAGTTGGCAAGCCTGCAATTTCTTCCTAAATAAAGAGATTAAAGCAAGTCTGAGCCAAGTCATAAAAATAGTAACTACTACGAGAGAATCTGAGGCAGATTTTTGGACTGTTTCAAATGTAAAGTTCCTGCTTTCGGGTTGTAAATCTCACCACAATTTTATTTGCTGTGGATTCTGCATATTTTTCTGTTAGGGATTACAGTCTTTGAATTTTAACCAAGTATTTGTAGTATCCATGAGATGGCAATATGCATGTAATATTTCACTGTTACAGTTGCAAAACCAAGACCTACTGTAGAAGTATTTGGTACACTTTAAATAATTGCATGATATGTCGCCTTCTTTCTACTGAGCAATTTCAGTAAAGATGCATTTGGCAAGACTGAGAATACTCTGATGTAACTTTTGGACTGTGTATTATCTTGTAATTCATAATTGATTCTGCTTCAATAGCATTTTATTCTTGCTTTTTTACTTTTTCTCCCTTGGCAAAAAAACCAGCTCTGTATTATCAGCGTTCCTGATTGATTTATTTACTGGTAAAAACATTAGTGATATTATGTTTGGGAAGACTGGTGTTAACTTAAAATTCAAATAAACACATTGCGTAGGCTTTGAAACACTCTTACTCTGGAAAGAAATTTAACTCAACCCTCCTCTTCAGTGAGATAGCATAGATGCAAGGGGAGAAAAGATAGTATTGACTGTGGATTTGCCATGAGAAACCTTACTTTTAAAAGCTTTCGTTGTGAGCAGTGTAACTGTCAAAGTTTTCGCTGGGTTAAAAAGGGAGAGTTCTTGATGTTGGCTCTGTGGACAGCAAAAGGAAGTCCTTCACTATGAAATAAATGGTATATGTGTAGACATCAAGACTTTTATTTATGTTGGAATGATTTTTAATTTAAAGGAGGTAAAGATACCCATGGGTTGTGATGTGTGGTGATTGGATAGTTCAGACTAGTAGTTCTGAAGCGCTAAAGTATATTTCAGCCAGCTTCTGTGGGAAAATCAAATGTTACATCATTTCAGAGGATCAGTCACTTTCACTGTAAATAGGCTTTCAAACTTAAAAAGATGAAAATCTTTATTAATACAAAGTAGAACATGTCTTTAGAAGTTCTGATAAGAATGCAGCCTTTTAATATGCTCTTGGTGTCTTCCATCCTAGAATAAGATGAGGAGAAATAGCAATTTGTAAGTCTAAAAACCAGAAATATTTTGGAGCCGCTCTGCCTCAGACGTTTCTTCCCATTTTGCTCTAAAGCATTCACTCTGTTGCCAAGCTTTTTAAAATCACTGCTTCCTCATTAACTGAGGAGAACCCGAAAACAGCCTCTGCCTGTACAGCGTAGAGTTGCTTCTGTGCAAAACTTCTGATACTTGTTAAGCTTTGCTTCTCTTGAAGAGTTCTGCGACTATACTGTAGAAAGAAAGATGACTATACATGCTACAGTAGAATTTCAAAGCAAGTAGGAAAGTGCTGGTCCTAGTCAAATGATGAAGTTGTGGTTTCAGGATGATTTCACGTTAGCCTGTCTGCAAACCTGGAGCTTGTTAGGTTTCAGGGGAGGAAGGTCCTTAGAGCTTTTGACTGCTGTCCCACTCTGAAGTGACCTGGTATTCACCTGCAACTCATCTTTTTTTGCCCTACTCTCCAAGAGAGGTCACTGAGAAATACTTTTTCCTGACTGTTTGTCCCTGCGGGTGGTCTTTACATGTTCATCCTCTGTCTCCGTCCTGTTTCACACAGAATTAAAGTAATTTAAAGCTTTACAAAGTTTTGGTTCAAAGCTCCTGGAAGGTAAGAGGAAGAAAGAGCTACAAACCCCTGCTCACCTAGTAGGGAACGTGAAGCACAAAGCTTTGTCCTTCCTACTTTGAGTGGTTTAAAAAAAAAGTCTTTCTAGGTGGAGAGGATCAGAGAGTTACTTTTTGGTAAAAAGGTGGAATAACAGTGTCACTATAGCCTAGTTTCCAGGCACGGCCTTTCCTTAAGTTGTATCTATCTGCAATGCCACCGATTGCAGGGCTTTGAGACGGGGTTATTTAGGAGGTGGAAATAAGTGGATGAGGGATGAAAATATGAAGTAGGAGAACGAAGGGAAGGAAGGCCACAGTTCTGTTCCTCAAAGGAAGGTGTATGGGGAAAACCTGAGCTTGGAGAGAAGTGAAAGGCACAGGAGGGAACAAAGCAAAGGGTGGATTTAGGCAAACTGAGAAACGAGGCTATTGGAAAAAAAACACTTTTAAAAATTAAATAAAATAAGAAAAAATGCTTGTGAGTGAACCTTTAGTGAGATGGTAGGGGAAAATGAAGGAACGCATATTTATGTACAGTTCTGGGTATCTGATGGTACAGCTTTGCATACATGTGCTCCCGCAGGCCCGCTGGGTAACTGCTCAGTGTGGGTAGGGCCCACTTACCCAATTGTGATCTGCTGCTCCTTATCAGGAAAATGAATTTGAATTATGAATTGATGGGAAAGGGGCTCAGCACATCTGGAAGAATAGCATCCAAACTCTTAACATTCCTTCAGAAAATGCAGCAGTTTGGTTAAAAGAAATTGGTGGTGTTTGGGCTGTTGGATAAGGCTTCATCCTTTCCCACTGCAGTTTCTACTGTCTGGAATATTCTTCAAATATGTACAATCTCATAACAATAGCTAATCTACTACTGGAGTGCTCTGTGGCAGCTCTTTGGAAGGTGTGCCTGGCTGGTTTTTTTGGTGGAGTACTGTCCAAGTGAACTGACTGCTGTCTGGTCTTTGTGTGGCAGATGGTTTTTGAAGAAGAAACTCAAAACTTACCATGTGGGTCAGTAATATGCAAATTTCTGAAGCTCTTCCTGCATTTTTATGTAATATTGCTTATGCCTTGGTGTTTTAATCAATGAGTATAGGCCTGATTGCTTGGCCATTTATTGTCAGGGTTCATACTTGGTGACTTTGAAGTTTTTCCCCAAGGTTGTTCTTTTTAGCAGTAGCAGTTTATAGAAATTTGTTTTTCTACAAACTCTTCTTTTTGTCTATGGATTTCCTGAAGTTTTCATGCACTTACTGTGTTCTTTTTTTATGCCTTAAGTTATTTATGTCAAATTACGCTAGTCTGTCTTTGTAATTCATCTTCCTTGCTGTGGCTGCTGTCTTGCATCTTAGAATCTCAAAAAGTATTGAAACTTGTATGAAAGAATAGCTCTCTGGAGGGAGAAATCAGTTGTTTGGAGTTACAACCACAGGTGATTTGCTAAATCCTTAAAATATCTTTCAGAATATAAACTGAACCATTTTAAGGCATTATCCTAGTTACATGTATGATTTCTGGTCAGCAAGGGAACTGACTCTTTGCTTGGTCTTCTGAGTAGCTGGTACATGGGTAGTGACTGAATATCTGCTATTTCACTCTCTGATACTCCACTCGTGTAAATGGCTCTGTATCTGTTTCATCAAGATTTACAGTGATGGAGAACTGGCTATGGAGGGCTTGTTCGCTTCTTGTAATTGGACAAATACATTTTCTTTGTTGGTGATCAGAATGAGTAAGGTCCCATTACTTGTCTAAGGAGGTCAGTGAAAAGTTTAGACCTTTCGATGGTATAAATTGCTATTGTAATTCTAATATTAAGTCTCCTGTTGATACTGATAGAAAGTAGGTAAGATCAAAGTAAGTGAGTAGTTGGTTAAAGGACTGTAGTTTCAAATGTACCAAACACAGAAATCTATTATTGTGTATAACAATAACCTCTATATATGCATATATATATATATAGGTTTATACTTTGGTTATAAATATATACACAGGGGACTTCAGGGTAGAATTGAAATAGCAGTCCCCAGCTCCAAGGGAGGCAGGCACAAATTATTTCAAACTGGAATCAAACTCTGAACTCAATGTGGTAAGCCTTGTGGGGAGGAAGATCACATGAACTTCAGGTGGCTACCATGCAGTACAGCTTCATGTCTCCTAGACAACTTGGACATGGGTGCAGGGAGCACGTGTTGACCTTTAAAATACAGTGTAGGTACAGGTCTGTCTAAAAAGCTGTTGGATGTCCATTTAGACCATGTTTTATTAATCCAATTGTTTGTACCATCAGCTATCTTGCCTCTTGGGCTTATTGAACAAAACTGCTTTGAATTTTTATTTATATACCTCTGTGTGTGTGTGTATATGTGTATGTGTATATATATATATAAAAAAATATTTATAACTACTTTTAAAAGTCATAGGGCTTAGTTCTGCTTTTATAAAAACTCCGCGGAGTTCAGATATTGATATGCTCGTGTCTTCTGAAAATGCCATCTGTTGTTCAGGCTGTCTGTTGTCTTTGGTTCTTTTACATTTTGTGGAATGTTTTTGTATATCCAGATCAACTAAAGTAAATATGTTGTGGTGGACATAGAAATTCTCATAAAATAGGTTTTTATTACAAATGTCCATGCCCTACTACAGTAAGAAAGCAGTAAACTACCCATAAAACAGCTTTCCTGATGGAGAATACTGAAGCTGTTGTAATTCTGCATGATCAAGTGGAAATGTCTGCTGATTTCTAATACGTATGTAAAAGAAACAATACTTACCACAGGTTTATGTTAAATACTGGTAAAAACAGGTCCTGCAATTCTGTTTGCCGTATTGTATGTTGCCAGTAGCTAGGATAATTTTAAAATTTTATCTTATGCATGCAGAATTTAATAAAAGCATTGCAATGTATTGTTTTTTATCTTTAGTATTGCAGAGTTTGTACGGTAGAGTTGTTAGGCTAGAGTTATACTGGTTAAGGGAGAAAAATCACCTGTTACTTTCATCAGTGGTTTGTCCCCCGTGGATCTGCTAATGTCTTTTGGCATTTCAGCATGCTCATGACCTGAGTTTGGAACTTGAAAACATTCACATCTTTTCTATGGGAGAAGCTGAACAGCCCTAACTCATTACGATTTTAAGACAACAAAACAAATTCTACCTAATTTAATTTGAATAGTTAATCAGTGTCACTTAAATCATGATTGAAAACCAACCACTCAGAAAAAAACAAAATAATTTGGTAAAATGGAAGTAACAATAAAATCATATCTGTATTCTAGAGTTCATTTGTATGAACGCAAGCAGCTCCTTTTTTTTTTTTTTTTTTTTAATATGGCTATTGGTAATAACACTGGTTCAAAGTATCATCAACAGGGTTGTTTCGGTGAGTTGAGCGAACACGAGGCTATCATAATTTAAGTGCATTTCCAAAGCAACTCTGAGAGGTCGCAAGTCTCGTGCAGTGAGACACGGCGCTCTCGTATCCATCAGCCTCTGTATGAGTACATCGTCTGGTCCAAAAAATAGTAGGAGCCGGAGTCCAATGTGCAGCAGATTTAAACTGGGACAGCTTCTTATTCAGAGCTAGTACTGAGGCTGTAAAAGCTTATTAAATGCATGGTAAGCTTCAAACACATCGGTATTCTGTTGAATGTAATTAGACTATTACCATGGTTAAATTAGTACACTTGTTTAGTTTTTTCAGATCAAGGCCTTGAAGAGTAAGTCTGAGGAGAGCCTTTGCCTTGAATATTTTCTGATGCAAATATCCACAGCAATCTCTTAGCTCAGAGATACATAATATTAATTTTAACACGTTGCTCAAATATGCTAACTGGAAAACAGCAGATTGGCTTCTGTATTTTCAAAACCACACATATTTTTGGATTCATTAAACTTCTTGAACCCTCTCAAGGTTCAGGTTGCAATTCTAAAACTCTCACCTTTCCTGTAGGCTGTGGGAACATATGGGTTTTCTGACCTTCCTATCAGCAGGGATTAATCATTGAAAAAACTAGTTAACTGTGAGGAGCACATCTAGAGGATACTGAGTAGTAGCCTTTTAGTGTAGCACATTGGGTTTTCGAGTAGGGCTTGACTAAGTAGCTGCAAGATCTTGGATGCCCCTAACCGGTGACAATTACAATATTTCCTTTTTTTGAATGGCACTTAGGCATGCCAACAGGAACAGTTAATTTCTGCAAAAATCAAAGCTATTGAATAGATGCATCTTGAGATGTAGGGATGGACTAAGATAATCCCACAAAACCAATCCAGAGCATTTCTATTATTTAATATGTTAATACAGTTAATAATGATGATGGCCCTGTTTACAGCATAGATTCTTTAACACTGCCTGCTGATGGTGGAAAGTGAGTTGATTTTTTTGTTTGCTCACTTGTGATTCAAATGTAAACATGGGAGAGGGAGTGAGCCTTCCTAATTTAGCTGTATCTGGCCAATCCCTTATAAACAAATGCTAGTCAGACTCTTTTATTTTTCCATGCATTTTCAGAGCGAGAATGCACGCTTTCCCTCCAGCATTCTTGAGAGACTGTTATATGATAAGCTGTGACTTAATGTTGTTTAAAAAAACCCAAAGTAAACAAAACAACATTTACTCACAAGGAGACATGATATTTGTCATGTTTAACCTTGTTTTTTTCAATAGAGATAAGAAACTGCCTGAAGGCATCAGGAAACTGGAATTTTAAACTCATAGTGTAATTAATTTATTTTGTTGAAATATGTTTACGATTCCCTTCCTCTGAGGACTAGCCATGGCAGGGGTACAGATTGGGCAGAGGGTTTCGTTTTTGCTTTGGCAGAAGATGTTTGTTCTGAACCATCTGAGTTGTGTGCAAACATGAATTTCTGTGGAACCCTATTTTTTTAATTAGTTCAGATAGTAAATTTCCAAATATATTCAATATGGAATTTTAAATGGTGGTAGTTATACAGATAGTGTTGTAAGAAAGGAAATGCAAATTCTTCCCCCACAGCTCTGAAAGCAAATCCTCAAATAAGGCCTGGAGAGTAACCTCCAGAGCTCCTGCTTGGCATTGCTCTCCTCGTTGCATACCACAAAGAACAGGGTTTTGACTTAAAATTCTTGAAACGTCTTGGAAAATGTTTAGATTTGGTTTGAGGAACTGAGAGAGGTTTTGTTTTGTTTTGTTTTTTAGTATTTCATCAATATTCTTGGTTTGTACAAATGATATAGGACTTGTCAGGCTTTTTGTCTGACTGTGCTGATTTTCATTTCTTTAAAACAATTTTTTTTTTTTGTGAAAATGATGTTTTTAGAGAGACTCCTTTCCCCAAATAGCAAGTGATCAGGCTTCCTCCTCTGGGACCTAGCTCAACTCAAATGTTCATGTTGCTAGATTTCTCACAGCCAGCGTGTAGCTTACATTGGCGAAGTCTTGGTCAGGTTGTTGTCTTTAAAACTTTGTAGTGCAAAATGTCTGGTAGTATTTGCCTCTTCACCTAATAGAAGTAAGTTTCTGGACTAGGAAAGCTGTTTCCTTTCTAGCTTACTGATAACATATTTCCACAGCAAATACAAACCAGTGTATGTGAGACCTGTGAGACTGTAATTAAAAAAAAAAAAAGCTTTTTCTGTGTGTAGGTGTCTATAAAGTTTGTGGATTTTTTTCAGTAAATACAACTTGATTTACATGGCAAAATGTAATTGTTCTTTTAGGGTATCTGTTTAAATAGCTGCAGTTTCCAAGTATTTAATTTCTGCTGAAAGTGTTTTTAGCAGAAGACCACAATACCCATTACAGACTAGCATATCAGCTACTACTTAATAAAATGGATTTTGATAAAATGTCTGGGGTTAAAATCTGGGGATGCTCTTGGGTCTGCATAGGGTTATGATGCATTCAGAAGTCTAACCAAGCAGTCCGTGAAACAAACTGAGCCTAAATCTGTAAAGCAAAATGCTTTTACTTTATTTTTTTTAAACTAGTCGTTATTGAAACATATAATTATAGGGAAGTTTGCGTCAAGATGTTTAATTGTATAAGATGTTTGGTCTTGCTCAGTTGCAAACAGTTGGCTTTATCACAAGAGAGAATAGCATGGACAAAGATGTTCGCTTAAAGCCTGGCCGGTCTCTAAACCTGCCTGTCCCAGGCTCGGCACTTAGGTCTTAGGCTGTTCCCAATTTGCAGGTTTGCTTTCTGCCCTTTTCAGCAACACTGTTTTTCTGTGGTAGGAAAAAAAAAAAGGCATGTAGTCTTCCAATATCATGTCCAGTTCACTTCTCCTTAACTCCTCAGTTAATTGCTGGCTGCGCTGGGAAGGAGCAGAGGGGTGGCAATGAGGAGTGCCTGAGAGGTGTGGGCAGGGAGGATGGGGAAACGACCTGAGCAGCGCATGGGTACCAGCTGCAGGACAGCACTCTGGCCTTCCGCTCCCAGTGGGCAAGGAGTAAGTGTGTCATTGGCTGTTACGGCCTTTGGAAAAGGCAGGGGTTTTTAAAGTGTATTTGTGGCTATGGTAATGAGCTTCTCTGGACCAACAGACTTGAATTAATCAGCAAAGGTAACTTTTGCATTGAGTCATTTATTTATTTATTTATTGTGTGTTAGTGTTCTTCATATGTTTGGATAACTTGTTTTTATATCCCTAAATGTTAATACTGAGGAAAACAAAGAAGCTCACGGGCGATACCAAGAATGACTTACCCATTCCCTTAACGCAAAACTTCTTCCCCATTTTTAATAGCACAGGAAGATGTTTATCTAGATGTTAAGCTCTCACTTGGTTTGGTTTCTGAATTTAAAAAAATGACAAAGTAAAGAAGTGGTATAAATAACATTATATCAGAGATCTTGGGCTCCTTATGTACTTGCAGCATAGCATACTAGACTATAGTCTCCAATATTTTTTTTTAAATATTGTATTTTTACAAAATAGTCCTAATGCCAAAAAAAGTGATATAAAGTTTAGGTGTGCTTAAAAGTGAGACTCTGGAAATGTAATTACATAAAGAACATTATGCTCTTTTACATGAGCAGTCAACAACTGTTTATACAAATAAAATGGTTGTTAATAGGCAATTTTTTTAAAGGAAAATATCTTTTATGCTGCTTATTTATGATACATACTTAGAATATAGTTAGTTAATGCTTTAGAATACTTTGAGGTTAGCAGTGGAATATACTGCTGAATAGATTTGGGTTTTGTTGATTCTTTGCACTGATATTTTGAATCATAATGTTGATTTTCTGATAGTTTTAAGGAAAATATTCTTTCTCGAGGGAGAAAAATCAAGACAATACCTGCTCGTCCTGCTGTTCAAATGAGCCACTAAATCATCTGACACCTGTTTGTTTGGCAAATAAGGAAATGTGCGTGAACTAGCAGGTAGAATTAAGGAGTAGAAAGAGATTAAAATAGTTTTAAAGGACCACTTCCAAAGGTTTGTGGAGTTGTAATACTACTGGCCTGTTGAGCAGAGAGAAGAGCTTGCTACCAACAGGATGTCAAAAATACATGATAGTTTCTTTATGAAACACCTTTGAGTGCTCGTGGGTATGGAAGTGTCAAGGCAATGTAATTAGAAAAAGTCTAGTGAAACCTGGTAGCTATAGCATTATGCTGGCAACTGCAGGTGGTGGTAGAATGTGCCCAGAGTGGACCTGCTTTATAAATAACTGAGAAATAAAGAAGAAAAACAGAGTTTTCCAGTGCGCAGCTAGGTGTGTGAAAGAAATAGAAATACCCAAGCTTTTTCATACAGAGAGAAGGAATAGTTACCAAATCATAGCAAGCAATTACAGTGATTAATGATAAGATGGCACTGCAGAAAGACCATGACAAAGGTTTGCCTATCGCTGTCAGCATATTTGTGGTGGCAGTGGCAGTATCTGCCTTGTTCATTCATGTTCTTGCATTGAGAAACTGGATAGACGTGGAGAATTTTTGCTCAGTCAGACTCCTCTTGGAGGTGCGTGGTGGGAGGCAACAAGCTCAAGTTAAGAGATGGGAAATTCTGATCAGGCACAAGGAAAAAGAAAAATTTTGAGGGTGGTCAAACACTGGAAGAGGTTGTCAGACAGACTGTGGGATCTCTGTCCTTGGAAATGCTCGAAACTTGACTGAGCAGCCTTAAGCCACGCTTTAGGCAAGGCGTAGGATGAAATGTCCCTTCTATCCTCAGTCAATGTTACGATTCTGTGTTCGATCTGTAGGAGAGCAGCTTTTAATTTAACCTTCTGTAATGAGGTTCCTTGGGGAGCGAGGCGTGTCACTGTCACGTCCTGCTCACAGCCTTTTGGGACCACTGGGTGCCCATGGCTCACCTCATCCCAGATGATGGATGGCTGGCAGGAGTGGTGTCTCCACTCACTTTCTCTGGAGATCTCCTAATCTGTCAGAGGTCCAAAATACAGTGCTTGTTTCAGCTCTGAGTAACAAATAGTGTGGCCAGCAGGACCAGGGAGGTGATTGTGCCCCTGTATTCGGCACTGGTGAGGCCGCACTTCGAATACTGTGTCCAGTTTTGGGCCCCTCACTTCAAGAAGGACATCGAGGTGCTGGAGCGTGTCCAGAGAAGGGCAACTAGGTTGGTGAAGGGTCTAGAGACTAAGTCTTAGGAGGAGCGGCTGAGGGAGCTGGGGTTGTTTAGTTTGGAGAAGAGGAGGCTGAGAGGGAGACCTTATTGCTCTCTACAACTACCTGAAAGGAGGCTGTAGCGAGGTGGGTGTTGGTCTCTTCACCCCAGTAGCAAGTGATAGAACGAGAGGAAATGGCCTCAAGCTGTGCCAGGGTAAGTTTAGGTTAGACATTAGGAAAAACTTTTTCATTGAAAGAGTAGTCAGGCACTGGAGCAGGCTGCCCAGGGAAGTGGTTGAGTCTCCATCCCTGGAGGTATTTAAAAGATGGGTAGATGTGGTGCTTGAGGACATGTTTTAGTGGCGGACTTGGCAGTGGTAGGTTAACGGTTGGACCTGATGATCTTAAGGGTCTTTTCCAACCTTAACAATTCCATGATTCTGTGATTCTATGAAATAAATCAAATGCAACTATTGAATCTACTTAAGATTTCTTTTTAGGGATTCCCGAGCTGAGTCATGCAATTCATAGACAGTGACCCAATTTGTAATTAAGAAAGATGATGGACTCGGAACTTGTCCAAAACTAATTCATATTTAGCTCTCACTCCCCGCAAATCATATGCCTTATCAGCAGTATTTTATTGATTACACGTTTCATATTAAAAATTGCTGAAGTATATAATCTTGATTTTGGAAAGGCTTTTAAAAGGTACTCAGGAACACTGCCGATAGAGGAATTGATTTGTTGTCATTAGAACAGCATTATGCAGAGGCAAGAAAAACTCAAGCTGAGCATTTTCTAAAGGCATTGTATGCTGCCCTCCTGCATTACTGGAGATGCAGATTGTTGCAAAGAGGGAAGAATAAGGAACAAGCCATAAAGCTTATCTTCTTCAGCCCACAGAGCTCTTGCACTGTGGGATAGACGGTGTATATTTCACATAGTTTGAGTACTTCCAGGAAATTGGTCAGGTATTTTGCATCTTCTCATACAGTGGGTATGGTGTGCTTATGGGTTGATTTTGTTTGGGTTTTATATATTTATATATTATATTTTATGTAATATATATTATGTAAAACATTTTTGTATATTATATTTTTAATATATATTTTGTATATTCAGACCCATTGTTTAACATAATGGTGTGGCATCATACTCATTTCTTATAGTTCATGATTTACATAGAGCAAATATGATTCTGAGGGAAGGCAGTGCCAAAGCTCTTTATGAGTGGCTGAATCTCTCTTTTCTGTAAGAGGCGGCTATTTGATTCAGACAGTTTCCAATTAATTGAATGATACTGAGCAGAAGACCAACCTTGGAGAAGTCCCCATAGAGAAAATCTGTCTACGTGAAGCCTGTGTATGTTCTCCCCCATCCCCATCACAGCAGAAGATTTGAGCTTGCTTTGAAGTGCTCTGGGCACTGCAGGCCAGGTAGTGGCTAATGCTGACCATGTCGTAGTCAAGAGATGAATTTTGAATTTGTTTTCAAATTGGTTAGTAGAGTAACTGGAGCCATCTATAATGGCCTTCTAAAAAAATCTGTCAGAAGTTTGATACATAGTAAATGTGAAAGCTACAATATGGAATAAATTATCAAATGGCTCAAGTTCAGCGTCTCTTTGAAGACTATGGGGGGGTGTGTGTGTGTGTGCGTGTGTGTGTGGAGGAAATTACACTTGTATTTTACACCTGCCAAATTGAATTACAGCAACAAATCTGTATAATTACAATTCAGAGACCATGGTTTATTCTTGGAGTTAGGTAATTAGAAGCAGGACGACGCTTGAAGGTTCAAATTGGATTCTTAGAAAGAGTCCCTTGCATGAATATGACCTGTACAGAAATCAGTGTTTTCATCTCTTCTATTTTAAGAATTTTGAATCATAATGTAAAGTGACTCATCCATTATTTCCTCATCTCTTCATCAGTAAGACGCACAAGAAATTGTTCCTTTGATTCTTTCCCTGCAAATGTGAAATCTTTACAGTTTCTTCTCTTTTCAACAGGCATTCATAAATCCAATTAACATTAATGAGTCTCACATGTGTGCATCAAGAGGAAAAAAATGGACCTTTTGTCCCTTAAAGTATGTGTTTAACTGCAGAAAAAATGAAGAAAAAGCTTTTGGTGAATTACGCGATACAAAGTCAGTAGCTTCTATCTCATTTTCGCAGTAGCTAACACATTCTCCTGGTTCTCTCTCCCCTGTCAAGGGTCCTTGTGTGAGCTATAAATGCAGGATGAGCAGTGCTATTGGTAAAGTGGAGAGTGTTGTTATTACCTCCAGTTCTAAGATTAATTACTAATAGGCCACATTTTCAACCCAATGGCAGGATTACAATAGGGTTAATGTGACTGTACTTCTACTGTCTCATGACATAACTCTATGGGAATGGAGTGAAAGGAAGTAAAAAATATATCTCAGTAACCTATAAAGAAGAAATACTTAGCGCTCCTCTTCTTCAGAGGTTCTCCTGTCATCCCTCTAAAGAATAGGACCGATGTTGCAAGAAGTCGGTGACTTTGTGTATTATTCGGTAATATTTCTTGTTTACTTGTGGGGGACTCTTAGAGCAGCTATGACTTTCCCGATGACACAGGAGAAGTCTTGATCGAGCTCAACGCTGTTAGCAAGTGAATGGGATTTTAGTAAATTAAATACTGACCTCAAGAACAGCATCTGCTCCTGTTGCTGGAAAAACAGTCTCAACAGGGGGCATTTTGCTTAATTTAATTCATTGCCAGTTAACATCAACTTTTGATTACTGATTTGGGTATTGGGGTTGGGAAAGAAGACTTAAATTGAGGAAACACCTCCTTAAATTTGGCAGTGGTGAAGCTTGAATGGGGGTGGGCAGCTCACAGCAGTGTTGGGACCGACCACGATGGGTGTGGGGTCCACCACAAGTTCCCTCTCAGCCCCCCGCCACCCAAACCTGCCATGTGCCCCCAGTACACCTCCTCAGTCACAGCTGACATACAAAAAGACTCCAAGGAGCTCATTGCAATATAAATACACTGAAACCATATGGTCTATCAGAATCATAATATCACTTCAGAGGTTTAGAAATAGCATCTTTATTAGCTGTAATCACTCCAAAATTTTTGTTTAAATGAATAGCCGTAAGTACTCAATGTAGTTATATTTCCATACAAACCTGTTGTGCATTTTGGTTCAGAAAAGAAGGCCTCATCATTCACGTGAAAAAAAAGAATGGTAAAAGTCTCTTTGGTTGACCCTTGTGCTAGCAGCAACCTAGTAGGATCATGACTAGGCTCTCATAGAGGTATAGATTACGACTGCACTCCATGTAAGATGATCTAATGTGCACATCTACATAGGATGCTCTATGCTTTAAAATGACTGCTGTTGCACTTTTCTATGATGAAGCATTTCCTGATACTATTATAATTTTGCAACTGAGTTTCCTCTGCAGTATTTGAAGTTAAACCCATTTTGTCCTGACTAATTACTGGCCCTCCTTGATGGTTACATCCTTCAGATATTTGTAAGCTGTTAAGAATCCTCATTACATGCATCTTTGCCAAGCTTGGCACACTTAGCAATTTTCCTCTTTCGTACATCAGTTCCTCTAGTCTCGATTATGCTGTGGCTTATTTTTTTAAGCTTGCTCCAGCTTTTCAATATGAATCTATCAAAATGGTTCCCAGTAGTCCACATAAAAGGTGAAATTAGAAAAATTCCATGGTTATTGCTAGTGGTTCCTTCATGTTACAGATATTTGGGGGTGGATCGTGCAGTCTGTATTTATAGTGACATGTGCTTATTCTATACATAGTCTCACTAACATCATTGGGACCGCTCACTTCATCCTATTCTTATCACTTCCTCAATTCCCTCCTCCACTCCTCAAGTTCCTTGCCACAAATGCAGCGTTTGGCTATGGTAGAGTTTTTAATTTTCTGGAGCCTGTAGTTGTGCTATGACTTCTTTGTTGCCTTCAATGTATCAGATAGAATTTTCAGCTTTTTGGGAAGGTGCTTCGATAAATCCCCAATTATAACATTTGTAAGATAGACTTGTTTGTATTTTGTAAGAATAATGTGATCCTTGCCAGGAGCTGACAGATTTATTTCCTTCTACACTATTAATTGCTCAGACTTGTATATGTGTACGTATATATTTGTTCTTTCCCTTGTGAAAGAACAGAAATAAATATGAAGTATTTCTACACAGTTAGAGACATAAGTTTTATTTCTGACCTCTTTGTCTTTTCATCTTTGCCTTATATTTCCCACTCTGTAGTTCCCCCCTGCCCCCATCTGTGGAAAATCTGCCTAGCTTGGATAGCACTAACTCATTTTGCTGTCGTCCTGCTCTGTGCAAGCCTCACCTCAGTGGGTACATCCATTCTCTGTCATGGCTCTTTGACCTCCCAGTCCACTTTAGCTGACTCTCCTTAATGCTTTTTTTGGTTAGTGGGATGATCGGAATCCACTGAGGGTTTTTTTTTGTAAAAAAAAAAAAAGTTGTCAGATTTGTTCCTTTCACTGCAAATATTTGAAAATACCTGTGTTATGTTGAACTTAGATCTCACTGTTGATTCTTATACAGGTGTACAATTTGATTTTCTCAATTTTACCATTCTGACTAGATTGGCATTCTCATCACTTACCATCTACAACGACTTCAGGTTCTTCTGTCATTTTTTTTATAGACTGAGTTTTTAAAACGGCAGACGTAAATTGAATGAAGTTGAGCTTCACAGCAGACAAGTGCTAGTCACCAATACCCTTAAGTTAATTTTTACTTGTAACGAAACATGAGAGCTGTCAAGATGTGCGTTTAATCTGAAGAAGCCTACTGCCTTTGCATTTCCTAGTGATGCTGTAGACTGCCAGGCTGCAGAAATATGTTATTGTCAACTTTTTTATGACAGGATTAGCTCTTACATCTGTCTGATTGTTCTCTTCCACCCTTCATCGCTGCAGAGAAGTACAGGGTGTAACTTGCTGAGATTTCATGTTATTTTGCTTTGGGGCAACCGTGCTGTTTTCTTCTGTTCCCTCCTTCTCTGTGCTGGGGAGCGAGGTGCCTGAAGCATGGCGCTAACCTGCCAGCTGGGGTGGCATGGCTACCTTGCTTTCACTCCGATTAGAGTCCTGAGCTCGGCAATGAAAGGAAGGAAAGAAAACATCATAAAGCTTTCAAATACAATGCTGACAAGTTAATATGCATGCTTGAACACTTGAAAAAATGAAATTAAAATCCTGGGATGCCAGGATTGTCTGGTGAGCAATCATTTTTGTGACAAAGCTCTGGATTTGAGAAGTATTTGAAGAAAATAAACAGAGTTAGTGATTACTTTCCTTGACATCACCCAACACTTTTTTAAACCATACAGTAAACTTTAGTATTTTATGTTTCTTGCTGCCTTTTCCTATTCCCCTGTTTATTTCTTTTATATCCATCATTTGGAGGGGTAGGGGCTGCCTACAACTACATTACTTGTAATTGAAAAGATGATCTGCTAAATGCAATTCTCTGTTAATAGTCTCTGTCCTTTTTAACGTCTGTCTCTCTGGTGCTTCTGCTTTTCTTTTCTTTCTCAAGTGCTCTTTTTTGCATATTTTACTTTCTGCCTATACCTCCCTAATGCTGCTTTCTTTCGTTTTTGTATTTTTTGAGCTTTGTTCTGTTTCATATCCCAAGTCTCTGCAAGTCGTTTCTTAACACCAAATGCCATTTTTAGAAATAGATTAACTGCCTTTAGTCAATCAGAAAATGAGAATTCAAGCTCTGAGCTTTTGTTTTGACTTTTGTTAGAAGTAAAGAAGCATTTTTGATTATGTTGTAAGAATAAGGTCTCTAATACAGTCTTAATTGCTTTGCTCGTTAATTTGTTAGATCTGGTACAGATTTGATGATATCGTTGCAGCTGGCATTTAGCTAATTGAAAGAACACGACAATTTTTGTATTTAGATATTGCAAATGAGAGAATGGTGAAACTGATTTATGCTACTCTATTTCACTGCTTGTAATACTCCACATTTGTTCTTGTGAGCAGTTACAAGTGAGAAAAATCCTCATAAAGCCTGACTAGACAGAACTCAGAAGTTTGTATTTCTAAATGAGTGCACTGTTACTACTATTATTTCTTTTGCTAAAAACCAACTGGGACACCAGGATGAGTGTGTGTGTGCTCACATATATAAAATGTATTTTGAGGGTCACCATTCCTTTCATAATATGAACAGCATGGTGAAGGCTGTGTTTATGTAGACTTGAGTAAGCAGGGTGTGATCACACAAAAATGAAGAGATCTCTTGTGAAATTTTCTTGCAATGATGTTTTTGGATTTTTCTTGGACAAGGAGACAATGGCAAAATGGAAATCTGTTATTTTAAACTGTCCATCATGATGCTGAACGCTTAATCTGATGTGAATTCACCTTCAGGTCTATAAGATAAAGACCTGAGCTGTTGTTCATGACAAAAAGATGTAAAAAAGTAATGAAAAAGTGATTTTGAAGAAATGGGGGGTAGGTGAGGAAGCAGAGGAGGATTTGGCTGGGAACAAAGCATATGGATTGCTTCAACAGCATTGCTAGAAATGCTGAGGTGAGTTCAACTGCTGGTAGATGGAAGAGGGCAGCATTCATACTGGCAGAAAGATGGACTTTCCAGGGAAGTCTGTCACTCTCTGGCCATTTCTTGAGCAGATCTCAAGAACCTGTGGCAGCATGTAGCTTTGTTCAGGTATGTAATGAGCTACCTTGGGAATTGCTCCTTCTGTTATACTTGTGGGCTACATAAAGTCAAAAAGTCAAGAAGATACTAAAAAAGCATATACTGAAAATTTAATATTGCTTAAACTTTGTGTTCTCTGAAAGGCATAGAGGAATGTTTAAAACAAGATTGTGAAACTTTTGACTCCTCATAACTGTCAAACCTCATTGAAGCTTTTTTTAATAGTTTCCCTTCTGCTTTCTCCAGCTCGTTTCCCACAAGAACAGTCTCTCCAGATGACAATAATAATCAAATACGCTAATAAACACATGTATGGTACTTCAGTGCTACCTATGCATACACACGCATGTGCTTGCTGGTCTGTGTACGTGCATGGATGAAGGTCAGCTGTAAGGAGTTAGGCACCTGTACGCGCCATTCATCAAGCTGATGTTCGGAGCGTATAGAAACGCTAAATGGCTGGAAAGCAGCTATCTTGTTCAAAAAAGCCACTTAACGAGACATTCAGTGAGGAGGTAACATCTTTAAAAATATTTAGTGCCACTCGAAACCTGAAAAAGCAACTTTTTGAAATATTTAAAGACCAGCATTTTTCAGGGGAAAGCTGAGCGGTTCTTGTGGAATAACACTACTATCTTTTAATGTTACAATCACTCAACTGATAGGAAAAATATCTCTTGATTATTTTATACTTAGATCCGCTTACTACCTGGAAATACAGCTTGTACTGAAATATATTAATTGTTTAAAGGTGTCAGATATCAGAAGACAGATGGTTTCATTACACTGTATTAAGCATGTTAGAATAATAGTTTAATATGTTCAAATTGCTAGGCAGGCAGGGATCATGAGCCTTTCTAGCACTTTAACATAGCACTCCTGACTCTCTTCATGCGAACAAAAAGTGGGGTTTTCAGAAAGGTTCCTGCTTATGTAGTGTATGTTTTGCTTGCTTCAGCTATATTAAATGTTAGTTTTCACTGTTATATTTAATTTCTTAATGTATGCTATAGATTTTTCTCTTTCCTTTAATGTTGCCTGCATTTCAGAGGTAAATTAAATTAATCCCATGGTAACTTCATACATGCACGCAATCCTCTGACTGTCAAGCTTTTGTTATTAGTCTTGGAAACATTTGTTTATCATCAGACGCGCTAAGTCTTACGTGTTGAGACCAAGACATGTACCAGTGGTTCCTATCTCATTCTTCCTGAAGCAAAGTGTCGATCTCGCTCATTTTCAGTGGTTGTAATGACATATTACAAGTTGTCAGTAAGTGACAGCTTTTAAAATAGGGTCATGTCTTGCTTTTCTGCTAATAAAATACACTGTAAATGAGATACCTTGTATGGCCGTCTTTAACTGGGCAGTGGTGAATGAATCACATGTTTATTCTGATGTTAGTGTTTAATATATATGTGCCTTTGGATGCTTTATGTGTATCTGACCTGTTGAATAGCCTGAAGATAGCTCAAATTTCTACCCGTCTCCACATGGCCTTCCCTGATCCATGCCAATGAGTGGGAATCAGAAGAGAGCTACTTATGCCTCCTGTAGCAATAATTGGAGAATGTTTAAGTCAATCACGGGTATGTAGAAATGATCGCATTACCTTGGCTTAGAAATGTTACTCTCTGTTATCTGAGCATGCTTTTAGCCTGAGAAACGATGAGTAAATCGATTCAGCTTAGCTTTCTTTCCTCCTAGGCTAAGTTAATTTGAATCGCCTTACATTGCTTATGGTTAAGGGCAGGAATGAGGACAGCTGACGTATACAACCTTGTAAGAAGTTACAGTTGCCTATTTGAGCCGTAGGAGCTGCACTGAGGTGGCTTAAATTCTGTAAAATTGTTTTTGCCAGCACCTGCATTATAATTCATTTCTAAGAGATATTGTAGTTTTGAAGTGAATCGCCTTTCCCTCTTTAGCATACATTGGTGTGATTTGCACAGTGGTGCTGGGACAGGTGAACTAGATTCCTGTTGGAGAAAATGAAACTCTTCTCTGTGAGTCTACCAAAATATATGTCAAGCCATCACTAAGGGTCCAAACCTATGACTGGCCTTTGGATAGCTTTGAAACACATGCGTTGGGTCTAGGGAATTGGAATAAATCTAGTTTGAAGTCAAGTCCCTGATCTGCTTGTGGTACACGTTTATTTACACTAACTGCATCAATCTAGAGATCCATTCTCTTGTGCAATTTCTTTATAATGTGGACATGGCCATATGTCTACATACAATGTAGACTGAGCTATTTCCAGAATCAGCATTTTACTATATAATATGAAAGTGCAGTTAGATATTATAATAATTATACTGTTTCCTTTGTAGTGTATGAGGTGATAAACCAAGAAAAGAATAAAATATTTCAAATTTTTGTATTATATGCTTGCGTGCAAACATTCCTTCTTGCACAGATGCACACAAAATTTCTCCCCCATGTGGCTGGCAATGTCTGTTTTACCAAGTAAGGAGGCACAAGGGAAGCAGGTCTGTAGAGCAAGCGCATCAAAACCCCAGTGTGTGCAATGCATGGACTTGAGGGCTTTGCTCTGCTGGCTCTGATCCGCTCTAGTGGACTAAAAGGCCATTAGCAGGTGGAATGCATAGGCGAGTCCTGGAGTTCATCTTCCAGTTTCACTTGTGTGCTCCAGGACTTCTCCATGGTTTGCATCAAAACACAGTAAATGAGGGCAGTTGGGATGTCCAGAGGCGCACGCTTTGGGAACTAAAGTACTAATGCAGACACATCTGCTCATGTAGATGTACTTCTGCCAAACAACATGTACTAGAAGCAGGTATGGTTTTTTCAGGTGAGAGGTGAAAGTATGGGAGAGGTTGAAGCTATGTTTATGAAAGCCCATAATGTTTTAAAGTCAATTTATATTTGCTGTTGGGTTTTCTTTTTCTCCAGCAGAATATTCATGTGTCTTTTGAAATTAATTGCTCTGCTCATCATTAAAATCAGTGGAGTAGCATTTAAGTAAACCCCCAAGAACTAAGCTTGCAAGAAAAGTTCAAGCTCTTCCTGAGTGTTTGAGGGCAGAATCAGTGCCATGTCCGTCCGTCCGTAATCCCCTTAGATTGTCTGGCTTCATTAGGAGTAATAGCATCAGTAGGAGGAACTATACCTTCACTATCTCCCCCCACATTCTGCAGTTTTTCTCTCAATGATTCCATCTTTAAGTAGTTTGTCCTTTCTATTTGACTGTATTGAGCAAAGTTCACAAAATAAAACTTGTGATTCTTGCACTGCATAAGTTTAATTCCTGTTCTCTTTCAATTTAAGATTGTATGAACTGGGCCAGAAAAACAAGGCATGATATTTGGAAAAGTTATTTAAAGGTGGTTAAAACCTTAAATACTTTTTCATCTGATGCTAGGCAGAATTTGTTGTAGAAGTTCAGTAATTAAGTCAAACTGGGTGCTGTGCTTCACATACAGAAGAGCAGCTTGGCACCAACGCAGCAGAGCTGCCCTCTTGCATTTCTTTAGCAGTTGTTCCAATGTCACTGTGTCAATATAACAGTGCTTCTGTTCAGCCTTCTCTAATCACCTTGCTTAGATCCAGACATCTGAAAGAGCATGGGGAAAAATTGATTTAGCTTAAAGATTTAAAAAGAAAAAAAAAAATTGGAGGCAGTTCTGCTCTGTCTCTCTGGGACAGGGACTCTGGGGGACAGCTTGGGATGTCTGAGAGTTTTGTTTGCTCTTGCTCTTTCTTGTGCCAGTTATATGGCACTGCTCTGCACTGGGACATGGCCAGGACTTCTCTTGTCTGCGGAGCTCCTTCCATGGCCAAAGGAGTGAGTGTTACCTCTCTGATGTATGCTCTTGTTTCTGAGAGTCTCCTTCTCACTTTGGTAACCTGAACAGCAAAGGTTTCTCATCAAAGTTGATGGCAAAATGCCTGTTGAGTTTAATGTTGGAGCTCCTTTCTCATAGTGTTGACTGTTTGTATGAGACTTTTTTCCCTGATTATGTAAAATATGTGCAAATGTTTGCAATAGATGATTAAATGTGTACTACATGAACTTTTGGGACAATATTCCTCACTACTGCTGCAGCAAAATGCAGAGATGTGTATAAAAGGCTACAATAATTGTTAGAATATTCATGTTTTCATGCATTATATTAAATAGATTTATATTTTTAGAATTAAGGAAGACTAATATCTCTGTTGACGCCTGACTTTTTCAATGAAAAACAATAAGTGGCCAAGCGTTTTTTGGGTATAGAAGTAATTTGCACAGACTTTAAATGATACTGTTTTCTTATAGAATGACATACAGGCAGCTCGTGTGTATTTTCACTTGTATATATTTTAAATTACAAGGTAGCTGGGTTGGTAGTGATGCATTTTCCTTTTGTTACTGATGTATAACCTGAGCTGACAGCTCCCCTTAACAACTGGACATAATAGTCCTAAATGGGGTGACTGCTACCTGCGTGCGCTGGGTCCTTCTGTTCAGCTGGCATTTTGCCTACCTAGAAATTGCTCAATAAAAATTCAGTAGAATATATGGGCACATAGTGATCTTTTTAAAATCCCTACCAACTACCTTCCTTATTTGACCTCAAAAATTTACCGTTGTTCGTTGGCTCAATAATATTATCTGTATAGTTAAAGTTGCGGGGCGAGGGAACCAACCTGACTTTTCTCTGCTGTAAAGAAGCATGATCAAGCTAATTTTCAAATATATGTGTAAGGTAAAAGAATAATATGCAAATTTTATCTCAACTTGAAGATTAATAGTGGCATAGCTAGAAACAGTAATTTATGAACCAATAATGTAGATAGAGTGTGGGTGGGAAATACTGAGTTTTGAGAATGTCACGAGCTTTAATTGCAGGTCTTGCTCATTATTTGAAAAAACAAACCAAAAGCAAACAATTCTTAATTCCTTTTGGCTTCAGGAAATATTGTGTGGGGTGTAAATGCACGTTTCCAGTGCAAAGCCATGGGTAATGCTGTGTATTTCAGAATATTTTGGTAAAAGTGTGGCCACTCATGCCATCTTCTCCCACTTGGTATAGGTGTTGTGAAAACCTGGGGTTTGTGTTTATTTCCCTTTTCTGTTTCTAGTTTTAGATTTTGATGGAAAAAGACTCGTGACTGAACTCGCTTTTGCCAGGTACATCTGAGCAAGATTAGTTGGCTCTTACTCAAAGAAAGCATAAGGACAAGAGCAGTTCAGCACAGCTGGGTACGGGAGTGGGAAGCCAAAGCCTGGCAATAGCCATTAGCCATGTCCTGGCAGGCGCGAGTGTGAATCAGATGACTCCCAAGCAGGGTGGGAAGAGTGCTGTAGCATCTTTGTTGCATGACATTGGAGAAACCTTGAGCTGATCTAATTTTCTTCGCCAAAAAGTAGTTTATTAAAAGTAGGGTATTTTTTGTACTTTTGTATTGCAGTTTCTTGCAATTCAGCTAGAAAAGTCCTGTAATTGAAATCAAGTTACTTTAGCCTGTATCCTGAATACATCTGTTTGATATTGAGTTTGGAAAAAAAAGGGAGGGGGGAGTGGTAGAGGAGATAATTAGAAGGAAACTAATTAAGTTTGTTGCTTTGTATTTTTTGATGATCTTACTTTGGAAAAACGTATAATAAATACTCTTCCCTGTTGCCCTCTTCTCTCCTGCTCTCCTCTGTTTCATTTCAAACATGCAAGTATTTTATGAGAGGAGATTTTTTACATTTTTTTTTTAAAATACTTTGAGATAATTCTCAGTATTCATCTTTTCTACAAATTGACTGGACTCTAATCTTCTTGAGTACAAGTTTTGATTAGGGCATATAGATATATGAAAGGCACAGGATATATTTAAGAAACAGGTCCCAACTTAATTTTCTTTGCGCCTCTCCCTCTTACAAATTACCAGTATCTTTTCAAATACCAGGAATTTGAGAGAATAGGAATTCCCTGTACCTGATCAGCAGCTCTGGGTACATACTCTGCAGCATGATGCCTGGGGTTTGGGCAGCAAGTGCATGGCAAAGGAGACAGAGATTCCTCTTGCCCTTTGAGGTGCTGCTAAATATTTGTGTCTTCTTGGCCTCATGGAAGAGGAATAGAGTATATAAGCAGAGAGTTAAGTATGAAAACCTAATGTGAAGGAGAAATTTGCTATTTTCCATGATGATTTAAAATCTGAAAAGCTGGGATAAAATCATTATTATTGTGCTTTGCATCTGTGTTTTACTCTTTGTTAGACTTGAAAGGGAAAATGTTCGTTTCCTACAAATATGGTCCCAAACTCTTGACACATCTCCAGCCCAGCTGCTCACATCTGTAGTCTCAGTGTTTTTCAGGGGTAACAGAATAAGAGAGTAGTGTAATAAAAAAAAATTAAACCACCCCCTCCCCCAGCAACCCAAACTCACCAAAATCAGAGAATGGTCCGTTACATGGTATAAGATGTTTACATAGGAATTAAGTGAGAAGCATGAGAGCTCATTAGCTCCTTTGTTCTCATCTGGTTGGGCTGGAGGAGTGGAGAATTTTCCTTTTTCCCCTTGAGTGCAGGGAGGCTTGTCTGGGTGTGAGCCCTGCTCTCCCCTTCTGCATGGGACTTTCTCTTGGTTTGGCCAGTTACGCTCTCTGCAGGTTGCTTCCATGGCCTTGTTTGTTTGTTTGGTTTTGTTTTTCCTGCTGCTTTAATTGGTGTATGCTTTTAATTCAAAATCTACTTGTGGAGTTTAGGGTGTGTACCATTTATATAAATTTAAAATTACAGCACTTTCTCTGTTTCCCTCCCCCCAGATCCCTCAGTAATTATAAGAAGGATAGATTATTTTATCTAGAGCTTTTCCAGGCACAGTAATTTAGTCAAGAAGGTCATCACTCTGCTCCTATTCAAAAATCTATTTGTGCAACTTTTAACATCATATATTCCCTTGGGAATTAGCCTGATAAGAGAAATACAGATAAAATCACAATGATTTTGTGGAGATCTACTAAGAATGGAAGAGTTTAATAGTTAATTATTGTTAAGATGATAGTGAATAGTTTACATTTATAATACCTTATTGACAATTTACAAAGAAATCAGCCTTGGAAGTAGGGTAATCTTAGAAGTCTACTTAGCAAGTTTAAAGTAAGTATTCCAGGAAACCTGCTAAGTGAGCATAGTTCCACTCATCTGTGACACAGAGCTTTAAAATAGATGCTTGTGTTTTACATTCCTGTCTTTTATTAATAACTAATTAATGCATAGACATGGTGCACCTCGTATGAGGATTTTTGTAGACTGTAGAGAATCCCTAACCATTCTGGTTGGACTATATATGTAGACTTTTTATTTGAGTGTTGATGTGTCGATTCAAATGCAATTTCTTTGGAGCACAGTGAGGACGAATACTGGACTGGATGATAGACATTTGCAGTCCAGGAGAAGATAGGTATTAGCCAACTTTGGGCAAATAAACAAAAGCCAGAATTTCGCTGTTGAATAGAGTATGGCACAGCTCACTGTTTCTAGTTTATATACCCTTCCTTTGAGTTCGCTCCCAAATTTAGAAAAATTGTAGAATTGTTTAGGTTGGAAAAGACCTTTAATATCATAAAGTCCAGCTGTTAACCTAGTACTGCCAACTCCACCACGAAACCATGTCCCTAAGCACCACATCGACCTGTCTTTTAAATACCTCCAGGGATGGGGACTCAACCACTTCCCTGGGCAGCCTGATCCAGTGCTTGACAACCCTTTTGGTGAAGAAATTTTTCCTAATATCCAATCTAAACCACCCCAGGTGCAACTTGAGGCCATTTGCTCTTGTCATATTGCTTGCTACTTGGGAGAAGAGACCAACCCCCACCTCACTACAGCCTCCTTTCAGGTAGTTGTAAAGAGCGATAAGGTCTCCCGTCAGCCTCCTCTTCTCCAGGCTAAACAACCCCAGCTCCTTCAGCCGCTCCTCATAAGACTTGTGCTCTAGACCCTTCACCAGCTTTGTTGCCCTTCTCTGGACACGCTCCAGCACCTCAATGTCCTTCTTGAAGTGAGGGGCCCAAAGCTGAACACAGTATTTGAGGTGTGGCCTCACCAGTGCTGAGTACAGGGGCACTATCACCTCCCTGGTGCTGCTGGCCACACTATTCCTGATACAAGCCAGGATGCCATTGGCCCTCTTGGCCACCTGGGCACACTGCTGGCTCATATTCAGCCAGCTGTTGACCAACACCCCCAGGTCCTTTTCAGCCAGGCAGCTCTCCAGCCACTCTTTCCTCAAATATTTGGATGTAGCACAGAACTCTCTATTTGAATGTGAAAGAGTAGCTTTGGCCAGTAGACTTTACACTGAATTGCTCATAGTCTGTCTGTGTTAGCATTAAACTAGAGCAGCTGCTGTCTGTTCTGCCAACAGCATGAATCCAGCATAAAATCCATTTCACCTATGTGTTTGTGTCTGACCTAACCCAGGCTTGAGCTCCAGCAGCGGTCTGGTAGCATGCACGTTCAGCATCCATAAACACCTGTGAACGTAACCTTCCATGTCTGCCTTAGATGGCATCTCTGGTGCCATCCTTGGTTTACAGAGTATGCAAGAGAATAAAGTAGAGGGTTGACTTCTGAGAAGCAGAGGAAGGTTGGAAATATGAGCTTTGTCCTTGAGGGCTCTTGTCCTCATGAACTGTAGTTCATCTTCATCTGTACTATGGCCAACTATCCAATGTGATGAAATCATAAGAGATGTGGGTTTTTCTGGGATGTGGGAAAGATTTTTGTGTTAGAGATCCATTATTACTCTGATTTTATGTCCATATCTTATAAGCTTTCAATTTTAATAATTTTTGCAGACTTTATCAATGAGTTCTTGTAAAGGCTTTGAGTACTGTGAAACTGTTGGATTAGAGACAAGTGTAATGGAAAATAATCATTATTATTAGTATTAGCTAGTGAGATAAAACGGGGTAGGTGAAAATGGATTGCGGGAGTTGACTATGTTAACTGTCATCAGCAATTTTGGGACTTAAAAGACAACCTACAACTATTCGTATATTTTTTGGTTATTGTTCAATCGGAATAGAAAAGGGACACTGTCTTCTTTAGGGCTATTGAAAAGGGGAATTAAAAAGACTGAGTCTGCCACACCAGTTAGTTTTACAGAGAAGAGTGTGGAGATGTCTGGAAAGAGCTGGCTGTGACCTGGCTAAGGATTTAGTTACAGCATCTTAAGGGAGAAGGGAGATAAGGGTCTGGTTCATAGGTTTAGCCAGAGGGATGCTTTCCCAGGAGAGGGAACCACACCTGAGAACAGCCCCGGCAGCTTAGCTGGCTGATACTGATGCAATGTAGTAATGGGTTCACGCTTTAATTCCCGAGGAATTTAAATTCCACTGTACTTTATTTTTTGTTGTTATGGACACCATAATTTGGAGCAGCCTAGACTGATTATTTTATAGTATAGTTTAGTATATTTGATTTAGTTTATTATTTAAAGTTTAGTGTATTTGATTTAGTCTCTTATTTGAAGTAGAAACAGACATGTAAAATAGGATGCAGTTCAATGGGAGGCTCTTAGTTCCTAGTTCATCCCAGGCTGAGGTATCTCTTCTTAAGGGTGTTAGATATTGCTTCATCTCTGTGACTGATGAAGGCATTTTGGACTTTGCCTTAGACCCATGTTTTCTTTTCCTCTCCACTGTTTATTTGTTCCCCTGAACTTCCTACTTTTAACCTTTTTTCTTCTGTTCTGTAAATCGGCTTTTCCCAAATCCTTAATTTGAGGGGATGGGCAGGGATGTAAAGCTGGCTATGTATCCGGCTTGACAAACCAAAGGTAAAATTAATGAACAGCTGAATTGGGAAATAAAAGAAATGTATGTTCAGGTGGTTCTTTTTCTTTTCCAGTAATCCAGATACTTATGTTTTTTAAAACATACACCACACTGGGGCAGCAGTTAGCAAGCATAGGTTGTCTGAGCTCCAGTCTCGTGTCACGAGTGTTATGTATTTGGCATTCTCAAGGAGACTGGCAATTGATTTTGATTGCATTTGTGTGGTTTCTTTTGAGACAAACTCAGTTGTATGCATCTTCTGATTTGGATTAAGTAGCAGTTGCTAACTGCTTGGGTTGGTGCGTATGAAGAGGAAAAAGGTTAAAGCAGAAATGTGTTACCAGCTGATGCTCCTGTCAGCATCTCTGTCTCTAGTGTTCTCATACATGTTTTGAAAAGCATTTTGTGAATATGCATGTAGTAAATTAGCTATGTCTGCTTATCTACCGATGACATGTCTATGTTTTAAGTTCTCCTTTTTTTTCCCCTCTTTGGATTTCTGATGTAAAAAAGGTAATTTTCTCACTATAACCTGTGGTTATAGAAGGGAGTTACAGGCATTACAGGCTAGATTGACCCCCCAAGGTTCATATTGCTTTCCTGAATGCAAAATCCTTCTCTTGGTGACAGCTGTGGGCTTCTGTGCCATTGAATGTTTAGAGCAAATGTGGTAGGAACCTGGTAGATGCTTAGTATGCTGCAGGCTCCAAAGCTATCCAGAGGCTACTTCCATTCCTCTTGCTCTTCATCAAGTCCTAAACCTCACTGAGAAAGGGCCAAGGTATTAGCAAGAGTGTTGCGTATATTATTTTTTTATTACTTTGTTTACAGTGTTAACATTCTGCTAGCCTAACTGATGAAGTGTTTATTTACTATATTATTTAAATTACTTAAAATAAATAATTGCATGAGAAAAGTAAAAGGCTTAGGTGAAGTATTCGGCAACATGTGCTTTCTGGCTTAAACATGCAAACCCAGGCTCTTGAACAGCTGCCTGGGATTTACATGTGAATTGAGAGAGTTCATTAGGTACCTAATGACTGATTCAGGTTTGGGTCCTTATATTTAAAGTAATTGTTATCCTCTATAGATCTAGTGAGTTAATTTAAAATATTGAGTGACAAATCCTATTAAGGTGATGATTTTGTTATAATCTGTGATAATTCCTTTCAGAAACTTCATGATTATCCCTGATGTTTTCTCAGCCGATAGGTTCAGTTATGCAGTGGAAGTAAATAAGTCTGATAAAGGAGTGAAAATGAGTAAGAATCTGAAAATTCATGTATAAAGTTAGAGTATGCTTGGAGTGTCTGAAGAAGGAATACCGGTATCTTTTGAGTGATAAAACTCTGTTGAGTCTACTGATAACCAGAGGGGAAAGTAACTTATTGGTCTTTTTCCTCTTTCGGAAAGGCAGCACTACATTTGCTGCTTGTGGTCCTGTGTTTGGTACCCATGCACATTCTTTTGATGTGCATGGTAGTCTATATCACCAACCTGAAAGGGTGACTTCTGGTCCAGGCCCGTCATGTTGAGAAGACAGATAATTTCCTATTTCCATGTATAAAGTTCTGATTTTTGTACATACATGTTGTGTACATGGCAAGGAGCCAGTAAAAAGTCTGACCTAGTAGAACTGGAGCATCTGGCTATAATGTTGTTGAGAAAAATGTAGTGCAAATACACAAAAAATGTAGTAATTATAGATCAACTAATTAATCTCTGCATGTCTTGGTAAGAGGCCCAACTTATTTGTAATAAATCCTGTTGTGGTTTTTTTTTTTTTTTTTTTCAAGATGGAAGTTCTTTTGAACTGTCAGCTTGTATGTATGTCTGACAAAACCTATATATTAGATTGGCATATTGAATACGTTTTGGCCTCAAAATATTGAGAATGCATAGTGGTTTTACAAGACTTTGTGCTGAAGATGGAATAATGGTTATATTGAAGTAAATAAAAAATATATATACACGTTAGTAGGGTTAGTATTTTGTCTGAAAGTACATAATTGGCTACTAGTAGGTGATGCATCTAGTTCTGTTTTTTAAAAATTGTTCAAATATTATATTATCCTTTAAGTGACTGATGAAAATCTTGTAATAAGAAGGGATGAGTTATCCATTCCTGTTTTGTTTTTTCTTCCTAAAGTAATTATGGAGAGAATTTAAGCATGTTTTTTCAGTCCAGTGGCTACATACATTAACCATTGATTATCATTCATCTACGTGTACTCTGTCTGTGTGTGCTTGTGTGTACATAAAAAATATATAGGTGCATATGTATGTGTATGTCTGTTTTTTACATATGTACAGGTTTCCTGCTCAACTTTTAACATTCAGCTCCACAGTTTAGGTACACGTACCTGAACTATTTGCACAAATATATGTATTTTTATAGGCCTACCTACATATCAACCTGTTTTATCAACCTGTGTCAAGCCCTTAAAAATAAGTTACGGTAATGCTGAGAGGAAATCTTCCTCACTGCTTTAAAGCCAGGACTGTCAGTAAACTGCAGTTACATTCAAATGGCCAAGGTAGTTATTCTTTCTGCTAAATGAGAAGAAATCAGACAGAAAAATGTCTCCACCCATACAAAGATTGTACAACATTTTAATCTTTAATTTTCTCCTGCCTTAAGTCTTTAGCGGTGACCTACAAGGCTGTCTGATGAACTATGAAGAGGGCATAGAAATAGTATGTGTACTGCATAATTTTTTTTCCTTTGAGTTTTATATATTAGAAGTGGGGTTGAGTGTGAAGGTTCTGGGGTTAATGTGTATTTTCAGGACGTAGTTAGTGGTTTAAAGAGGGAGTGGTACAGATTAGTGAGGAAAGGCTGAAGAGGCACATGGATGGTTTACTGTTATTTTTAAAACTACTGACTCGTGAAGGGAAAGTCTTTTGTTTCCCTAATCTGCCAATTAATTGTTTTCATTGTTTGTGTGGAGATTTACCAGCAGTAGGTGGGAAGTGCCAAATAATGAACACATCCTCATCGAAATGAGTTTACAGGCAGTTATTACTGAGCACGGCTCTGGCTGGAGCCTGCTACCCAGCTCCCAGTGCACACCCTCAGCAGGTGCTCTGGAAGATCCTGTAGAAGCTTAAGATGTGCAGAGAGGTATTTCCAAGTCCAGCTGTTTCCAAGACCAAAGCAAAGGCTACTAATTAAACCAGTAAAATAATATTCTTACTGAACGTTCTCCTGTTTGTTGCATTATTCTTAAGGTAAGTGTCTTAGAAATAAATCCAAAGCTCCAGCAAGTTCCTCTGTGAAGTTCCTTTATTTTTTTGAGGGTTTTGTCAGAGGATCTTCACTGTTTTTGAAATTCAGTGTCTATTACCACTGAAGTTTTTATTTTATTTTTATTTTTTCCTTTTAACAAGGTTAGCAGTTCTGTGTATAGGGCTCTCCAGGTGTTTTCATAGTTTTCTTTCTGCAGCATAGCTCAGCAGATACTAGCACCTTTATGATAGTCAGTTGGTTTTTTCCCCTCTCCACTAGATTATTAGGTTTCTGTGTGTTAGGTTTAACTATTTTGCCAAACCAGCCCTCCAGGATTCTGTGCATATTGAAGTGATACTAAATGTTGATAATTTAGGAAAAGGTGTCAGTCTGCTGTATTTCCATATTGAAACTTCTTAAGAAAAAAACAATTTCATAACCACGTTCACAATATTTATCCAAGCATTTTTCCTCCTAATTTTAGGAGGCAATATCTTTCATACGCCCTCTCTCTTGCTCTCTCTCATGTTCTTGCATTCACTCTCACATAGCATTTAATTTCTGTGGCCTTCCTGATGTTAACATATGGTTCTCCAGGGCTCTTTAGCTGATAGAAGCTCAACAGAAAATTTTGTGGTAGACTTGTTTTTGTTTGTAATTGAGAAACATTGGCTGATGAGAGCTAGATATTAGTCCTTTACCTGCATGAACTAATATTTCACTCTTGAGTACTTCCATTGCAATTAGTGGGACATGTGCTAGATAAAGAACTGGCCAAGATTACCAGAATAGTAGGCAGCATCTTCCCAAGATGTCACACCCACCCCCCCGCCCCCGCTCAATTTGCTCTGTCTATTGTAGCAGCTTCTTAAGTCTTCTGACCAAAATCTCCCTGTCTTTGAGAGAGGGAGGCAAGATACCAGTAGAAAAACTGATCTGCTCTTGAAGATGCCTGTTTACTTAGGGGAAAGTCTTTAAAACATGTAGCTTCACTGTTACTCTTTAGTTCTTCATTGGTTTGGTACTGTTGTTGCTAATAAAGAGGAGGAGAAGAAAAATTCCATCAGAATTTTTTCTGAAAACACATCTGAGAAATTTTTTGTATTTTCTGTAATTTCCTGTGTGCCAATGACAATACACAATCAAAAGTGTGTTTTTGTTATACTGTTTATAATGGATATTTAAAATAAAGGTTGGAGCTTTCAGCTCTGGAATTTTATAGCTGCTATTTGGAAGCATGAAATTACTGTGGTTTTGAGTGATTACCTTTAAGATTATTAAATTTTTTTCAGAGAGAACAGTAAATGTTACCTTTTGAGGAAATTGAGAAGGTCTTCAAGGGCTGATCTTACCATCACTGCCCATGGTTTAATATCTGATGAGTATCCGGGGTGCTTTGTGTGCATGGAGGAGTCTGATGAAACAGAATGGTGTGTTCCCATTTCCATTTTAGTGCTGCTTTTTTCCTTCATGCTAGTTTTTCCTATTCAGCTAGCAGTGAAATGGAAAGTGTACTTGCTGTACCCATGCCAAAAATATCTTAAATATTGGCCATACATTCTGGAGGAAGGGGGAGGAGGAAGAATAGACACTCTAAAACTTCCCAGGGGCAGGATTTCAAGTTATCAATTGAAAACTCATAGATTGACCTCTGAGCAATTCAAAACCAATCTCAAAACACTTATCCACAATTTCCAAGCATCTTCAAGTCTGCCCCATGGAAGAGCAGGTGGTTCAACATCATTGCTCTCCAGGAACAGCTCAGTCCTGTTTTGTGTCTCTGCTAATTAGTGCCAACGCTGGCACCCTATCGAAGCTGATGGGTGCATTTAGAAGGTTGAGGATGCTTAGAGTAGTGCATTGATGTGAGCACATCTTTAACACGGAGGTTATCTTATTTAATGCCATTATGTTGCATTAAAAGACTTTGGATAATCTGAAATGCAGAAATATGCTCCATTAGGTAAATGGTGAGCTTGTGACCTTCGTGTCGCTTCGTTCTGTAGTCTTATTTATTCCAGCCATGTTAATAGGCTTGCAGGGCTGTACGCCTCTGAATTTGAACTCCGTTCGAAAATTTTCATGTTAATACTTTGGGCTCATGAATAAGCGAGGATGAATTTTAGGACTTCTGAGTTGGAAAGTATTTACTTATTTCAAGGTTAGATTTAGTAGTGTTATTAGTATGAGTTTTGCTCAGGGCAAAATTATTACTGTTCTATACAACTTCCAAAATGTTGGGATTCATAAATGTAAGTATATGGATGGTCCCTTGTTCATTTTTAAGAAAATGTTTCCTATTTTACTGGCTGTCTTTAAAACACATTACATGACACAAATGTCAGGTAGTTTGACTATGTACCCAATTTTAAGTTAAATAATAAATGTTATGGTATATTTACTTGTGTAAATACCTACCTGGTAACTAAACAGATGTTTGTAGCAATAAGAGTGATAGACAGCACTCCAGGGATATCTTGTGTCGTGTGTGGTTCTCAAGCTCATGTTATAGAGAAGCCTCCTTAGTCTTTGTGGCTGAAGAAGCTGCCCTGTTCTGGTCTTCCAAGTCAACAAATGGGTGCTATACATGGATCCGATCCAGCTGTGGTGAAACCCGTGGAGAATAAATACTGCTTCCGAGAGCAGGGAGTTCTCTGAGACCTATGAGATGTGACAGTATTCTGCTTAGCTGATAAATTGCAGTGTAGCAGGAAGGATGCTACAATGAGTATTGATTTCTTTTGTGCGTAGAACTCATTTTGCTACAGCTTGTGAATTGCCTTCATGAGCTGACAATCCATTAAGGATCACTTTGTGTGTCTCTTCCTTCATTATTGCTTCTTTTACTGCTTTCTGCTTTACTGCCTTTAAAATACATTGTCAAGGCAAAAATAAAATAGGTAAAGGAGAAACTCTAATAGGAGCAAAGCAATTTGGCTCTTGGTAAATTACTTTATTGCAAAAAATATTTTACTAGGAGACTATCTACAAAGACAATTTCAAGGAGCTAAACGTATTATATTAAAATTATTTTATAGTAGGGTAACTCACCTGATGATTGTAATTTTGTGTCACAAAATAGACCTTTTATTGTAAGAATTTTTTTTTTTTTTTAAGTCGGAAGACCTAAAATTCCAGTTTTATGTGGACATAATTTAGCCTTGTCTGTTCCGCATGGCCGGTCAGTGCCTCATATTCTGAATATGTGCCAGTAATACCTTCACAGATGCAATGCTTGGTTTCGTTCATGTCCAGGAGGGTTGTTTCTTCTTATTCTGAGTAAGCAGGGAACCACTATATTTCTCTATATTAATTTGATTGATTTTTCAAGGAAGTAGACAAGGTCTGTGACACAAGTGCATTAGTAATAAAAATGTATTTTTTGCAAGAAAACTTCGTATTTTCCTTAATCGCGTAATTGCATTGATTGGGTTTGGACATTTCTATTGTAGGAAGGATTGGAATTAAAACTTTGTAGATAAGGCTATCAATTATAAGACTAGCAAATTAAGAGGACTTCTGTGCTCCATTATGGAAGAAAGGGTATTTTTGTCACCAAGAAAATTTTTTAACTTGTAATAACTTCCCACGTGTATCTTGTTTTGTATCATTTTTGTGTCGTGGTGTTTTTTTTTTTTTTTTGTATTAGGCAAGTCTTGTCCTCCCACAAGTCTCCTTCTATTACCAATCTCTTAATCTCAGTGATGGATATTGACCGTCTGCATAGTGTTTTGTGATCTAGTGGTAGAGAGCTCTGCTGAAGAGCTGGACTGCATTTTTAGAAAACAGATGTTGCTCTTCAAAGCTGCTTTAAAAAATACAACTAAAATGTCCTGTGGCACTGGCTATTAAAATGTAGTTTAACGTAGTTAGTCTCACAAGCAGGGTGGCTTTCACATTGCGGGATTTTTCTTTTTTTCCTTTTTTCCCCCACTTGGACATTTGTGTGAAGATCTGATTCATCAGACTTCTGCAGCTTCGGGCAGGTCCGAAGCTCTGCTGCCAAGAACCTCAGCCTCAGTTCCTGCCAGGAGTTCTCTGGTAGGCAATGACCTCATTAGCCGCATTTCCTGGCTCTCTCGGTGCAGTGATGCTTAGCTATTTCTACCTGAGAGTGACTCTAAATACATTCAGCAAAGTTGTGTTGTACAAGTGGTTGGCCAGACTCTTGGTACTTGCTTCCTACCCCCCCCCCCCCATCTCTTCTTCCTTACACTTAATGATTTTAGCATTGGCTGACCTACAGTATTATCTTCTCATGCTTGTTTTCCATTGCCTCTGATCAGTGACCTGAGGAGTAATGTTCTAGTTGCTATTTACTTTTAAAAATAAGAATAATTGAGGTCATTAAACACCTTTTGGAAACTTGACTGTTTCTTGGTTTCCTTGGAAGACTATGGCAAGGGTACAGAAGTAAAATGAATGTCTTTTTTCTTTAAAACACATGGTGCCATGGGGTGCACTACATGCCTTCAGCCCCACCTCAAGAGTGGAAAAAGGATGAATCAGATAAGGCTGATCAGTTCCAAGGTGAGATTTTCTGGAACAGACTTAAATCTGCCTTTCCAGTATGTCATATAGATGAATTTGGGATTATTAGTAGACACAGAAGTGAAGAAAATTGGTAACCCCTTCCTGAACCACACATGCCAGATCAGGAATTTTAGTTTGGTGAATTAGTTTTATTGCAATTGATTTCCCAACTTCTTTACTAAGCTCTTTTTTGTTGTAAACCATGCTATCCTCCTCATGGGATTAAACATTGTAACTACTGGACTATGGAAGTGGCTATAACTATATCCATGTGGATCCTTTGAAAATATGTTTTTTTTAAAATATATAGAAGACAATTTCAAAGCTTGGATACTCTGTATAAACTCAGCAGCATATTTTTTCCTATATTTACTTTGACCTGACTTCATTGTCTGGATTTCAGTTTTTTTTCCCTTAACACCTTTTTTTTTTCCTCCTTCTTTTTTCTTTTTTTTTTAATGGGGAGGGCTTTTTATTTGTTTTGGGTTTTTTTTTTTGTGGGGGGTTTGGCTTTTATTGGTGTGTACTACAGCATTCACTTTTTTTTATTTGTTTAGGGTCAAATCCTTGGCCATGTACATGGAGCATCAAGAGACACAGAAGTAAGAGGTTTGTGCTATTTCTGCATACCATTGAGTGTCAGGGGGGCTGGAGGCACCTGCCCCATTCTTAGGTCCTATGACAGCAGACACCTTATAAATTTATTCTTATCCTTGTGGTGGTTACTCAAGCAGTCAGGCGGGGAGCTGGGATGAGCGTGGTCTGTAAGTCACTTGAAATCCTCTCGAGACTTCTGCAAAGGATGGTTATGAAGCAGCCGCTCGTTCTCTCTCTTTCCCTGTCTTTGTCTTCCCTCAGCTCTAAACACTCTGGTGTTATACCTGGCGTGTTGGATGGTGGGGACCAAACCGTGGTCAGTATTGTAGCAGTGTCATTATGAGCACAGACCTTTTGAAGCCAGTTTTCACCTTTGTTTTTCTGCTGGTGTGTGTTAAATATAATAGTTTGTGCTGTATAAGTGTATACAGTGTACATATATCTTTTGCAACACCTCAGCCATGAATCATTTGGTGTGGCTTTGGGGAACTGGATAATCTCAGTACTCATATTGGAGGTTTTACTCTGTAAGCCAAATGAAGTGTTAAATCCCAGCTTTCTTGCTAAAGGCATTAATCTGCCATAGGTAGATTGAAAGACTGGATTTTGATTTAAAATGTGGGATGAGATAGTTTGAATTTTGTGCAAATAGCACACAACTGTTTTAAATAATAAAAAAAAGAGAAGAACTGTAAGCTCAACATATGAGTACAGAAACGCTACAGTAAGCATAACACACACACAAAAAAAATCTGTGTAGGAATGTACTTTGCAAAATGCTAAGGAAAACTTAGCAGTCCAGCTTAGTTTTACTGAGATATTTGGTAATAAGAAAAGCAGTAGTCTTGTATTTCTTCACAATAAATAAAAGCTTTCTCAATAAAAGGGCAAGCTGAACCTTGTGAGGCTTTTCTATGGGCTCTTACAAGCTGTACCCAAAAGTTGGTGGAGCAGTGGCGGGAGGAATGGGAAAAATGTCTTTTATTTTAAATGAAAAATGATTGTATCTTTTGTATGTATGTTTTTTCATAGTATATCACTTGTCACACACACAAAAATCTTCCCACCCATTTTCCATTTGTACTCATCTGCTGGGTACTAGCATTTCTTTCTCTGCTTGTAGCAGAAATAATTTTAGTATTCAAAACATTAGTATGCTATCAGTTTAGTTCAGCAGTACTTTTGGGTTTCTCCTAATGCCAACGTTGTCGATTTTTAGACCAGTGCCTCAGTAAATATTGCCTTATTTTCATCAATTCTGTGATGGTTTACGATTTAGACTATTCAAGCTCGTAACTCCTGGAACTCTTATGTCAGTTCTTGTGCATCTACAATGCATTAATAGTTTCTCTTTAAGATGATTAAAAAGAAAATTCTCTTCAGAAGTGTTTTTTCCACAAAGTGGTTCATATCCCACTTTTTACTGTTGCCAGCTATAAGTTTTCAAGGATTATACAAAGAGAGCAAATTAATAAGGAAGTATCTGGTGATTTATTTTTTTTTTTCCTCTTATAGACATTAAAGCTCCTGTAAGTTTTGGAATGACCACTTTTGTTTTTAATATCCCTTTGGCTAAAGAAAAATCACTGCTGAAAGATAAAAGAAAAATAGTTTTAGTACCATGCTTGGACGAAGTAGGTCTGCTTTTGCTTTATATTTATTGGAAATCTTTCTGAATGTTATCTAGTCCTTACAGCTCCTAACAGGCTCTTTTTAAGTTGGGAAAGACTTTGATGGTTGAGCATGCCAGTGAGTTGAACATGCAAAACTACTATGTGTCGTATTTTCTGACAACTGTGAAAAGAGTTAGCAGAGAGATCTCCACATCACAGTTTGTTCTGTACAAGGGTAAACCCAATACCAAGCAATGACTTTCCCCAGGCTGAGCTTTATATGCAAGGTGGATAAGAAGCAATATGGGCTTGAACCCCACAGAATTCCCATCACAAAACAAAAAAGGGAGGTATCTCACAAGGAAGAAAAGAGGAGGAACAGTGCATAGAAAGGAAGCAGAGAAATCATATAAAATAAACTTTGCAAGGGCAAAAGTATTCATTTCACTCTAATTTTAATGAAAAGAATATGACAGTGAGATGTTTGCAAGGTGAGCCAGTTAACGTGTGTCATTGTGTGAACTTGGTTGTTGGCCAAGACAGAAGGATGCCCAGGGCTAGAGGAAGCAGGCAAATACCTGAAGCCTGTGTGCTGTAGGTCCAGCCAGGACAATCTTCTTGGTCTCGGTGCTTAGAGCGTACCGTGTGATGTGGTCTGCTGGCGGATGGTTGAGACAGGATGCTCTCTGGCACAACACAGCTGTGGCCTGACTGTTTTAGGGTATATTGACACATTTTAGTAAAAAATCTTTAAATCTCACTTGTGAAGTTTTGATCTGTTAAATTTATTTTTGTGAGGTACGGTGTTAACAAGTTGTACAGTGTTTGAGATGTATTTAGCCAGTATGAATAAATAAAATCATTAACATGAAATACACCTTTTTAAAACCCATTAGTTTGATCTGAACTTAATTTAATTTAATTTAGCTTGCCTTTAATTCAGGTTTCTTTTTTATAGTAATAAGCTGATTGCCTTCATTCATTTTTATACACAAGTAATTTAAAATACTTTGATGTATAAGTTGTTGCTATAGTGTCACAATACTTGAGAAAGAACGTGAAACATGCATAACTAAGAAAAACTTGAAATAATATGAAAACAATGAGAAGGGCAGAGAAATTTTGGGGAAAAATTATTACTTAAGTAACTTGCAGCAAGAACATACTTAAAATAGTTAACTCTTCTAACCACAGTAGTTTGGACTGATTTAACTGTAAAGCAGAGGAGTTCACTGAAGTTAATTTTACATTTTTGCAGTAAAGTATTTATAGTGAAATACTTTTCTTTCATTCTGAAGATCTTCCGAGTGTTTTAGGGCTACATAGATAATTAGATAATTAAATCCCTTTTACCCATATGTCAGCTTAGTCTATAACATGATAGTTGAAAGTTGGGGATTAAGAAAAATACTTTTTTCAATGTTGCTTGTTCATAAGTTATGATAGCCTTATCAACATCAAAAGCACCTATAATAGTTGTAATGCTAATTTCATGATAAGATGCTACTGAACTTCTTAGCAGGTCTTTTATGCTTTATTATTCTGTCTTTGAATTAAAATGCTGTACTTGGTCATTAAGGCATATGGTCAAGTTTTATTCTGATATTATTCTTCTGATACCAGTTTTTAACATGACAGATACATATGGGAACTGTGTTGTAATAGCCCAGAATGAAAGAACATGCTAATATTTTAACAGCCTCCCTAGGGCTTTTGGCCCTAAAGGCTACTTTGTGCCTCAGTGAGGATTTTGTCTTTGATTTCTGTGGCTTAGTGACTTAACCTGGATGCAGGAGATCTGGATGCAGGTCATGAATTTATCCACCTTGAGCAGGGAAGTTAAAAAAAAATTTAGATGTGAACACAATTAATGGCTATCAAAAATCCTGGATTGTGTCTGGCTTCAGTTATCTGTGGAAAAAAAGATGAAGACAAGCATTTTTACTTATTTATTTATTTATTTTACGTATTTTTGTTTTGTCTTCCATCTTTGGGAAAGTAAACTGTTTGTGGCACATTGATGTAAAGATTAGAGGAACAGGACCACAATTTTTGTTTATTGACTTAAGGAGCTAGTCCAATAAATCCTATCTGCTGTATATGCTGAACATCATACTGTAATGGTAATATTTTTCATAGTTAAGTTATGCATCTTTTTAAAAATATTAAATGTACTGTAAAATAATTGAAGAAGAAATTAGAAAGTTCTATAGCGATTTTTGGTCAACCAGAAGACTTAGCTGTAATCTGAAGGATGAATTCTGTTAGTGTGCACATTTTGAGCATGTATCACAAAAAAATCTGTGTGATTGCACATAAATATATACTGATAAGGATGAAGCATTTTTTCCCTCTAATCATTTTTATTTCAAAGCTTTAAAAAAATGATTTACAAAGTAAGAATAAGTGTGCTAAATTTATCTTAAAAAACAAGATTTAAACTGTAAGCCTCTGAAAAAGATTTTTTTTTTTTTGAGTGGAAATGAGCTAAGATATAGACAGCTGTCACTGGGTTTGCTTTAAACTTATTGTCCTAGTGTTGTAGCACTAAATTTATTCTGGAGAAAATACTGTCACAGAGGAGTCTCTCCTGTGGAGCCTGAGTAGAGGGCTCCATTTCTACAACCTATTTATTATTCCTTACCCCTTCCACCTCCTGGCCCCAGCTTTCTGCAGTGGCCAGGTTGCTCGCCCCAGAAGAAGTACCATTCGCCCTACTCTTTGCAAATTCATCATCTTTCTGTGCCCGTCACCTGCTCTTCTCTGGCAGGCGCTCCCTCACTGCAGAGCTACTGAGCAGCAGGGCTTTCTTTGCCTGTCCTGGTGTTCAGAGATGTCGCCTGACCTTCTCGCGGAGATGAGTCCAAGGGGTGGGTTGACCCTGGGTGTCCAGGGAGTCATTGTAAAAACAGCCAGCACTCCTGGGGATAAGGTTCACAAGTCGTGGCAAATCTGTTGGATTTCTGTGAAGTTGTAGAGCTGAGGAGAATTCATAAATTATGTTGGACAAATGTATGTGTATCAGCATTACTTTTTTCTCCCAGACACCAGAGAAGTTTGAAATTTCACTTTTTTCCCTTTCTCTGAATGACTTTTTTTAAAACGTAGCTTTGATGAGCCTGTTTGGGGTGGGAATTATGTATTTTGATGTTTTCAAAATAGAAATGTTTTACTTGGAGTTGCAAAACAACTGCTAAAATCTGTCTGGGTAAACTAGTTTTGCAGTAACATATCCGGACCTGCAGGTCCTCTGCATGTAATCCATCTGGTGTATCATATAACTAAGAGAGATGAGGGAGTTGTCTGATGGCAGTACTGTTTCTCCAGAGAGACCCACTCACAGAAGAGGAGAGGGCCGGAAGGCATTGGGAGGCAGGAATGCACTTTTCAATGTTTTGCTAAATTATTTAAGAATCAAATGCTTTAATTCTTTTTGTAGGCATTCCAGGTCAGTGCAAAGGAGGTAAAATATTACAGTTTGGATTATCTGATAGATGTTACAGAGAGTTCATTTTCTGCCAGAAGAATCGATCTGATGGAGAAGTCAGTAATAGCTCTGCTATATCTCCTAAGGGAGAACCTGGATTTGACTCAACTATCCCATAGGTACTTTGCCTACCTGGAGAGCTTTAGTTTGTATTTTGCCAAATCTTCTAATCTTTCTTCTCAGACTGTGGCTTTTTTTTTTTTTAATGATTGTTTCAATAACAGAATACAAAATTTACTTACCTATCTGTTGTGTAAAAATACCATATAATAGTGAAGTTGTTGAAACAACAGATTGTCGCAGACCCTTGTTCAAGTAGTCCAGATAATTTAAAGAAGAACAAAATCCTTGACAGAGTATTTTACAGGGATTACAGCATCCCACTAATAGTGAACAGCCTCCCCAACATGTATTTAAGTTCTAAGGAAATAAACTAAAAAGTATTAATTACTAAATTATAAAGCCGTGTTTTCACAGTTTTAATCTGTGTGATTTTGTTTGTAGATAAAGACTCCCTGCTAGTTTGGGGTTGTTCTGTTCTGCTTGAGATAATCATCAAATAATAGCTAATTCAGTACAATGATCAATTCAGTTGCAGATTAGTGTAGCATTCAGCAGTAAAAATAAATATCCCCAAACTGTACATACCCAAAGCAGTGTTTAATTCTAATACAAATTACGCTGAATGTTTTACAAATTTGCATGACTTGTTTGCAATCTCGTGGTCAAACCAAGATAATGAGATCTAAACACCAGGATTTAAGTTTAGGCACAAATAATGTGGTGTCTCTAAACGCTTCAGACTGCCTTAATTTTAACATATGCAGCTCTTTTAAATTTTGCAACTTCGATCCCTGATAAATGGGATTTTTAAAGTATGAAAAGAGCTTATCATGAAAGGAAGAACACTTAGTTTATTGTACTGGGTAAAGTCTTTTGGAGGTGATTACTCTCTCAATAAAACAGTGTGTTCAGCACTCCTGTGGCACAGGCATCTGTCACTCAAACAGATGTCACCCCATAAACCTGAAAATATAACTCTTTTTTTTCCATTCTGTGTGGATAAGTGAAGTCTTCAGGTTGATACGCTTGGTGACATTTAAGTGACAGATGTTCATGTCTAGTAGCCCTCAATGGGGAGGTGACCTTGTTGTCTTAGTGGGAGTTCTGTGTCAAGTGCTATAATTACACGTATTGCAGAGAATATATGCCTTTATGAAGGATTAAATTCATAAGGACGCTTTTACACTTCAGATTGCTATATGTGTAATGGAGAGGCTTGGAAAAAGATAGCAAGGTTTCAGGGTTTGATTCTAAATAGAACAAGATTAACTCTATGAACTCTGTAGGTATAAAAAAACCCCCAAAACTGTGGAGGATTAATGGTCTAACAACAGGCCCAAGGCTTGAATTTTTGAGCTTGTTCTTTTCTCCTGGATGGTCTAGATGATGTAACTGGTCCAGCCTGGAGGATTCATTTGCTGAGGAACATGCATGTAAAGTGCAGGGAAAAGGCTTTTGGTCTGAAGAACTGAAATCTCCAAACATTTCTGTTTGGGTCAGTCTAACTTGTAGTGCCTGGTGCTGTCCTCATCATGCAGATGTTTATGCATTGTTTATACATCAGAAAGATGGTGGAAATTTTTTCAGTAAACTGGATTCTGCTTGGATTAGTGTTAGGATGCGTACATACTTGGAGAAAAATTATGTTTCAGATGGATCAGTCTTCACTACTGTTGTCTTTGGTCGTTGTATTGGTTTCTATGCATGCAAGCTGAATTTAGTATTTATTTGTCATGAAGATGTTCTGAGTCCCCAAAATGTTCTCTTTGGATAGGTAATCTCTACCTAACTCTTCCTCTCAGAGCATGACTGATCTTCATTCAGTAGCCCCAACTGATTTATTTTCTGCCCTCGTAGCCTCTTTATTTTCTAGCTGTTTTTAAACATATGTTGCTTGGTGTACCCAAAAAGTTCTGTGACAAACAGTCCTGCAACATACTTGCATATGGTCTCAAAACAGCCGCCTCAGGCTTCCAATTTTATTGCATGCTTACTAATTTTTCATACTGGAAGAAACTAAACAGCAGTTTCCTTTTCACCTTCTCTATGTCATTTCATAATATGCAAAATCATAAAGAAAATCCCTGCAGATACTTAGGATTACTGAGTTTGATATTTAATTAAAAATTCAGAGACAGTGTCTTGAATATTTTGGTCATTATATGTGAACTTCTTGCAGATGTTACTCCCAGGAGTCTTTCTAAAGTAGTACAAAAGACCACACCTTTCAGTGTAAGTTATATTTGGCAATGACATTTTGTTTGGTTGTTTTTTGTTTTGTTTTTGTTTTCTTTAATGGTGAATTCTTAGTTTCAGCAAGGAGTTTTGCAAATGATCCGGAAGTGTAGTACTGGGGACCACATACATACAGTGTGTTCCTTGTGTACAGCATGGATCTTTGGCTCTTCGTTTCAGTAATTACATCATGTTAGAAGGAATCCTGGTTTTGGTGACATGGTGTGTGAATGACTGCAGCAAGAATTCAATGACTGCATCAATCGTGCCCGTGCGTAAAAGCAAACAGAATTTTTAATTAAAAAAGAAGGGCAACAAGCATTTCTGTAGGAATATGCTTGTATTTACAACGTAAATACGTACAAAATGCAGTAGTCATGACTGCCATAAGAAGATTACACTTCCAAGGGGTAAAAAACGAAAATCAATGTTTAAGCATCTGTGTTTGGGTCCTCAAATAACCAGTGGCCTTTTTTTGTTGTATTTATTTGTGGGGGTTTGTTGTGTTTTTTGTGTTGTTTTTACACTGTTGGTCTTAATCTTTCTCTACTTTAATTTCTTGTCAGCAAACCGGGATTAACAGAACACCTCTGAGGAATGATGTGAGGGCTAATGTATTAGCATTAAGCACTATAGAAAAGCCATTGAGAAAGTCATAACACACTGCTAAATTCTCAATTTACATTGTGTGCAATTCCAATTTTATTTTACTTCCTTTTTTGCCACAGCTCACTTAAAGTCTGAGTTACAAGTCTCAGTCCATTTACACATGAAGATTTTGCCTGCATATGCAGTTTTGTCAATTTAACAAGTCAGTTTTCATAAGTAAAATTTCATCCATTTTTTGATAAATGTTTAGAGACCCCAGCATAGTTTGTGGTGTTGTATTAATCACATGGAAGTTCACTGCAGAGCCCAGCTTAGTTTTTGTCTATGTATTTTGTCATACTGATTCTCCTACTATATAGCTTAAAAAAATTAATGTAGCATATGAGTTCTTATAATTTTTTTATTTCAGTACATGCATGTTTGTAGATTATATTAAAGACCTTCCTAAACAAACAGAGAAACAACCCCCCCAAATCCTTTTCTGGTAACATGACTGTGTCTTAGAACTGTTAGTTTGCTTGAGGACGCAAAGTTTCTTTTGGTAGTCTTGAGGAGTTTGCCCTACTCTGCAAAGATAAACAGTTAAGAACAATTATACAAAATAACAATAAAGCCAAATATCTGAATGTTTATTAAGAGTGCTTATGAAGTTTTGCCAGGATTCCTTACAGTTTTCTAAAATGTAATTTAAAATGAGTGCATTTATTTTATGAAAACCAAAATTATTAAAACTATTCTGAAAATAAGTTGCTGACACAGAAGATTTTGAAGATGCAGATTTTTAATTGCTCCAATTTTTTTCTTAAGGTACATTTTCAGTGCAATGAAAACATGACAAAAATAAAACATCTTATATAAAATACACTCAATGCTATTTTTACAGACCTTTTAGTCCAAACTTATTTTGATGGATGCTCATCGTTTTACTTAGGAGTCTGCATTTGGCAAGCGCAATATCTTGGTGAGTTTTAATTAATTACCGGAAAATTACTCAAGTTAATGATATGCAAGGTTTTTTACTAGCAGGGACTGTGGTAAATTCTGCACATTCTCACATGTTTTAACTTATTGCGGGGACCTGATCTATGTAGTGGTCTGTGTATGAGTTTCAGCCCAAACTATTTTCACAACGGAGGTTTTTCTATCTTTCAACCTGGTACATTCACATTGCACGAGTCATGAGCCAGGGGCTAGTTTTTTATTATTGTAAACATACCCTCTTCTTTCCTGTGAGCATGCTAACTATCATGATGACCAAAAATTTGATTTATAGTGAGAGGGAGAAAGCCAGTCCCTGTCCTTCTGTGCAACTTCACAAAAAAAAAAAAAACAGGACTAATTGAGGAGTCCTTATCCCTGAAAAATCTCTGGCATAATTTTGCTACTCATGTTTGTCTACTCTTCCAGATAGAGTGACTTTCTCATTTTCAATCTGTCACTTCTTTTCCTTTTTATGATAGAGGTGCAATATCTGCATTTCCAGACCATTTTTAACCCTAATTTGCTATCTGTGCATTCACTATTCCCTGTTTTACTACAATAGTGCTACCTCTAACATCCCCTGTTATGGTAAAAACATCTCTTTAGCAACTAAGGGAAGACCAGCATTATGAAGCATCAGAAAGTATTCATATAAATACCACATTTTGACTTGACCTTGTCCTGTAATTGGTTATCCTTGTTGTGTTTCTGTATTTCTTCTGGATTTCACACATTTAAGTACAGAGATCCTTCTAGATACTAATTATGTCAGGTATTTGCAAGCTGGTTTTCATGGCAGGTGACTGTGCAGAGTCCGAAGAATTTGCAAAGCTTGTCAACTTCTGTAAATGTTAAATACCAAGATGTAAATTCTGATAGGAATGATAGTAAGGCAGCTCACAGAAAGAAAACAGGCATGCAGTGTATCTTTTAGAGGTTTGATTCTGGTGGGTTTTCTTCATGACGTATATGCTCATTTGTATATTTTAGTTTCTTGTACTTCACATATGGAATTCTAGTTTAGTGATGGGCTTTTATATATGTAGGTATAAAAGTAGAAAGTACAGTGTAGAGAATCTATCAAAAAGGTCATGTCTAAGTTTTTCTCCAATATTTTTTATCTATCCAAGGACATAAAAATAGGAAAATGAAGTTTTTGTTGCTGTAATCTAACTCATTTGCTGAGTTCCCACTTTGCCGCTTCACTAAGACATGTGGATCTCGCTTGCATTACAGCTGCAAAAGCAAAGTCACTGGGTTGTGTGTCAACCTCTGTTCAGACCTATGCCATGGGAAAGGGAAGGACATTATTGCTGGCATTTAAATACCAAACCTTCAAAACAATTGTCCTCATGGATTTATTTTCTGAAAATGAATCTCTTTTCTATCAAATATTTGTATTTGGATTATTTTCAAATGTTACTTAAAATCTTTTGGGAAGATGCCATTTGTTCACTCTTGTCATTTTTCATTTCTTCCTGTTTTCTCTTAACATGGCATGACTTTTCTAATTTGACTCCCCTCCCCCAGCTATGACCAGCTGTGAAAAATTGTTTTTCAGCAGCCCTATGTGGCTTTTGGCAGACGTTTTCTACAGTCAGTGTGTATGGGTTCCTGAGGGGATTGCTGCTACATCTGCCATGGGATTGTGCTGCTCATGGCATGCACGAGTACTTATCTCTCAGGGCATTTTTCCTTTTGAATACCAATACAGGTCTTTTCTACAATTTTCTTAGGATGGTGTGAGTCTTCAACAGCATCATAAGCTACATCACAATCTATGCCAAGGTGACTGTTCTACCACTCAACCTGACAAAACAGACTGCAAGCATTTCCCAAGTTACTGGTTCAAACTGCTGCCAGTACAACAGCTCTGATGGTTGCTGTGCTGCAGCAGTGCTGTTTCTGTTGAACGATTACAAATATGGTACTATAATATAATATAGTATAATGTAATATAATATAATACAATATAATATGGAAATTAAGGCTACAAAAAACATACCCCTAATCCCACTCTATAGGATGCTGCCTTCAGGATGGAGAATGATGCAGGGTCCCAAAAGGGAATATACCCTATATGTCCACTTTTCCTACTGACATCCTGTTGTCCTGCTTGTCGTGTTCATTGGTTGGGAGGGAGATCCCCAAGCTTGTCCCCAAAATAGTTCTTGCTTTTTTTGCTGGTGAATATAATCCCTTTTTCTGAATGCTTTTGAAACAGTTCAAGTTTTACAGTCTTTGGAAGGTAACCTACTAGTGTCTAGCTAGCGCTGGATATCGTGGATTAGATATAACATTTAAAAACCATCCTCTAGTGTTTTGCCAAATGGCTTCAGAGCCTAGCGCATCTCTGCCATGCGGATGTGTGCCAGCAAATCTCTTAACGGGGTGATGAAGAATGCATATGGAAAGGAACTTGGAGCTTTAACAAGACAACCCGGACTGAGTGCATACAGTGAAAATGTCTTTACCGTCATCCCCTGCACACAGGCTCAAATTATCCTGCTTTTCTGCTAAATCCCGTTCTGTTAAAAACCTCAGCACAGGAATGGTGAAAGTAGATTAGGATAATTATTAATCATGAGTCCTCTGTCCACCTTGCTTCCTCATCTGGAAGAAATTATCCCCTGCTTAAGTTCAAGTGTGTTAACTGCTCTGCAACATAACAAGCCCTTAATCCTCAGGCTTCTAAAAGTGTCCTCTTGTGCTTTCAGATTTTCATCATCTTTAGGCTGCTTTGTCTGCTTTGCATTGCTTTAAAAAAAAAAAATTAAACACTTGCCAATCTTTCATGTTAAAGCTCCAGAAAAAAATCATTACAGGCCTTTTGTAGGTGACTTGTGAAATAAATATTTACTGAGGGTTGATCCGTTTTAGCACACTGCGAGTGCTACTTCGAAATTTAGTGTTTGGGTATGGGAATATTACAGTTCTTTTCACAGATAATTTTATTGATGTACCAACATTTCCTCTCTAAAATACTTCTTCTGACCTGTCTAACTCTTGTTTGTTTGCAGCCTGTGTATTTGGACAAAACCATAGATTTCGATATTATTTAATATTTACATAGGTAGTCTTCTAAAAGTCAAGTTACCTACTGAAGGCTATTATGTCAGATAGCACTTACAGTATTAGGAAAAAAATTATTATGCTCCCTTAATCATTGGGATGTATTTTTAATCTGCTGGATTAAGAGAACAGATTGTGACCACAGACTGTATATAGCCATCAGGCCAAACTATCTAATGCAGCCAGAATGTACAGGGGATGGGTCTGGTGTGAAACGCTGTAGTGTAAATTGTGTATTACTGGTGCCTTCTCCTAGTGCTGCACTGTGCATTACGAATGTGTCTTCTTGGGACATGATCAGAAATTCAGTTTGTTCACTGTGTTAACTTGCCATTTGGTGCTGAAACTGGAATTTAATACGAATTTACTTTAGCAACATGGTATAAAATTATCTGTGTATTTGCTACTTGTTTTGTCAAGTGAATTAATGATCTTACAATTAAAAAATAAATGCATCATATTGCAATGTGCCTTTTTTCAGCAGCAAGTACATAAATTACATTTAAAGTTAATATTTCTGTAAACAGATATCATTCTGGAAACTCATGGTCAATTAAATGTTTCAAGCCTATTGGTTTTTAATACGTTGTGCCCAATTTCTCTTGGTGCATTGAATTAAAGATCTCTACTAACATTTATGCCAAGGAAGAGTTCAGTCTGTTGGGACAGCACTTGGTCAGACTACAGAAGAGTTTCCAGGCAGGGTTGTAAACATTGAATGTGCTTTACTGCTGCCTGCCAGGGTGGAAGGGGCACGTTAGGGCAAGGCAGGTTTTTAGTCTGCATCTCTTACACCTGTGGGTCTGAGTATATTGGAACCTTTCTTACTCAACATTTTAACAATTCAGTAGTTAAATAACAAAATAGATCATTTGTGATGGGGAGGGATTAAAGGAGTTAATGGCTATATTTGCTTTCAGAGGCATGCATGCCTTCCATCGAAATAAATTAGTCTCTCAGGCTTCTGAGGAGAGTATTAGACCTAACATCATCTTAATATATTCTAAAGCTGTGTGTCTGAGAGAAGTGAATTAAAGGATTTTAAATTTCTAATTACTTCAGATGTAATTAATTTCCTCCTTTTTTTAAATAAAGTTGGATGCGAAAATCTGGTTTAAAAAGGCAGAGAGAATGTGAAGGGGAAAACCTGTTATCCTGTAAGAACTGCCGCAAAGCACTCAATTAACTATTTTATTTTGTGCATGGCAATTAGTTGTAGCAGGACTTTACAGATTCCAAGTCAGCATTTCATTTTTGTTTGAGAAACATCTTGCCTTTTACTACGGCGAATGTTATAGCATGCTCAAGACTAGCACCCTGTGTTTGAATGCGCTGCAGCCTTGCAGAGGATGCTTGGAGAGCTTCATCCCAGGTGCGAGCCAACTGCTGCCTGTCCTCGAGGATCTGCTCAGCTCCACTGTGTCTGCAGGGAGGTGAGACTCCACAGCAGAAATAACTTATGACAGTACAACTAACCCCAGAAAGAATTATTCTGAGTCACCCTCTCTGTAAGTTTATAGCTTGTGACATCTGACTGGGGTTTTGTGGCAGCCCTCAAGATTTATCAGTACTACCTGATCTCTCCTTTGTATCTTGCAGTGAATTTGGAGAATTCACAGCTCCTGACTTCTGTCTGCGTTGCTGGCACCAAATGTCAATTTTACTGAATTTCCCAAAGATGTGTTTAACTACTCACAGATCGGTGATGAATCCACTGAACAATCACCTCTGCTTTGACCAATTAAGAGCATGCTAAAACTAATGAATATAAATTTTGTAAGAAGAGATGCTGTGTTGCCTTTAGGTATTCCCAAAGTGCTGTCAATATTATCTCAGGATTGCACAGCAGCTCGGTGCTGAGTAAGGGCTAGAAAATGTTAGATGCTGCACTCTGCTGCTGCAGTAGTAACTGAAGATCTGTCTGCTAGGATGTCTTCCACATCTCAGTGCTTCATTTTTGGAAAAAGGAAGGTGAAAGAAACTTGATTATGGGGACCGAGCACTCCATTGAGAAATTGTACAGCAATAACTTGACATCAAAACAAAGTCTACTTGTGAAGTTTTTAACCTTGGTACATTAAAAGAACATGCTCAAATTAAGCCATAGGCTGTAAAGACTAATTTCTTACTCTCCCATTTTTGTGCCAAGAGAATTAACTGTACTCAATTAGCCTGAAAGTGGAGGTTAGCAGAATCAAATTTGTAGCACAGCCCTTCCTATCATCCAGAAGTACAAAAGCCTCTTTCTTCCTGCAGCTCTGGATGTGCAGGAAAATCCACGCTGCCTTGCCTGATCACAGAAGAGATTCTCTTACGAACCTGCGTCCTTTTCATCAGCATCTTCTTACGCAGTTAGCCCCATCTGTTGGGTGAGATCATGGCTTTCAAGTATAAGACAAATAAACCTGAAGTATTGACAGTCCCTTCCAGGCTAGACGTACCTGAGGTAACCTCAGACTTCTCTGCATGTTGGGCTCAGATGTCTTGTTTAAGTCTGTGAGCCTTCTGCTGGAGGATGTTTGTGAAGAAACGCTGCTTCTTCCCACCCCCTGCTCAGATACAGCAGTGAGGCAGGATTGCAAGCAATCATTCTTCAATACGTTCTTTAACAGTATGTTGCTTTGCTGTGGGAATTACGATCTAAGATGTTAATTGAATTCTTCCTCATCATTTTTGTTTTCTCTTTAGTGTTCTTTTTCAAATAGAAATCTCTTCCCTTGATCTTACCATCTATATGTATGCATTGTAAAAAGGATCTTCAGAGAATTAGCTGCTGATACAGATGAGCGTATAAGAAACATACAAGAAATGTGCTTTTTTTGGTGTGTTTTGGTTTGGGTTTTTTCTGTGGCTTCCAATTTCTTTAAATTTCATGGATGGCAAAAAGTGCGTTTTAACACCAGGGTAAATTGCTCGTAAAGTTTTGTTTGCAGTTCTAAACTGTGAAGTGACTAGTTTCCCAATGAAAGAAATCTAATAATTATTTTGATATGGACAAAATAACATATTTCCCCTCAGCTTTGTTTGCAAAAATAGTTCTACACAGCTTTCAAAACCATTTCTGCTGCAGCTTTCCATAAGATTTCCTTTGTCCTAAGCAATAGCAGGAAAAAGTGTGTGTGTGGGGGGAAATAATGTAAAGTGTTAGGGAAACTAAATAGTTTGCAACCAGCTTTTTTCCTATTAGCTATTTTGCTGGTTTTCAGTTGGCTAACTGGTTTGCTTACCTGGCATTCAGCTAGATGCACATATACAGAGCCTAAATATCAGGAGTGACAGGATATTTCTTGCTCAAGACGCATTCTTTGGGAAATAGTTTTTCTGAAAGAAAGTATTCTGCTATATGGAAATGGAGATTTCTAACTGGTGTTCTGTACTGTGATTTTTTTTTTTTTTTTCCCCCCCCTCCCCAGTGTGTTCAGTTCTCATTTCTTGCTAAAGACTTTTCTCCTTTCAAATTATCTTGTTCTTATTTGTGTTTATATGCTGCTGTCCATGGCTACTGGAAACAAGTTATTTGGAAACTACAATTCACTGGAATAAAGTGAGGTTAATCTCCAGTGTTTTTCTATAGCTCAGTGTAAGTGACAGTGTTTATAACCTGCTTCCAGAAAAACAGAGCTAAAGTTTTAAAGGAGTGAGGATGAAAGTATAAAATACAAAACTAATGCATGTTGCATAAGGTGTTTTTTTTTTTTTTCTCTTTGCAATGCTACATCTGCAGTCTCAGCTTACTACAGCACAATGGCAAAAAGGAAAATGTCCATTTAATAACCTTCTTGCCACCACAAATCTGTACTTGAAAGCATTTCCTTATGCAGTATGAAGTAGTCAAATAATTGTCAGAGCTGTTTAAGTCAATACATCCTCAGCTGGGATGAATAATGATTCCTCTTGAGAGGAATTTTGCTGGCAGGCTACAAACCTGGCCAGGAGATCCTGGTACTTCTCATGTAAAGCAGTAACTTATTTTGGAATAAGGTATCACTTTGTCTGCGTAAAGGAACTGGAATCTGGTATGTTCTTACGTAGCGTAGCACTGCAGTGCCGGCTCTGCAAAGCATCGATTTTACAGTGTGGTTGGGAGGTATGGAAGTAATTTGCCTCTTACAGAGGGGAATGGAGGCACGAAGATTAAATCCCAGGGAAAAGGTAGTCAGCATCATGAACAGCATTGCAGACACTAATTTTCTGGTGCCTTCTCATCTGTTTGCCTGTCACCTGAGGTGGTACTGGAGCCTCCGATTTCATAAATAGGCAGAGCGGGGTTCCTCAGAGCAAGATCCCGATGAGCCAGAGGAGTGCCCAAGTGATTCCTTAGGAAGCATTGAGACCAGGGGTTTTAGGTTCAGGTCCCCTCCAGGAGGAAGAGCAAAGATGATCCAAAGACTCTCACATCCTGGTGCATCATGTGAGCAGAGACAGCAGCAGTTTGTGATACCTCAGACGTGACCGTGTACCAAAATACCTGCCGGCACGAGTCTGGGCGGTGAGACAGGCAGAGGCAAGTGGAGTTTGTTAATTCTCAAATAGTTTTGGCATAACAGAGAAAAAGAAGTTGTGCAATGCTATCAGGACTGAATAATGATTGAATAATTGTGCCCAGAGACTGAACCTGAGGCACCTGGGAAGCATTACTGATGGAAGATGGGAAGTGGTCTTTAACGCTTGCTGGTGTTCGTTTGTGTTTCCCGTTTGATCTCGTTGTTTGTGCAGAGTCAGTTTCTCAGAACAGCAATATAAACTATAGCTAAATGACACGTCTTAGAAAAAACCCTAGTTACTGCCAAAGTAGTCCTTGTGAGCCAAATAATCAACATATTTTTAACCTGGGCCATAGCAAAAGCCCATAGGTAACCATTGGTACCTGTCACTAATGTCCCACTGTCATGTAGAGGTCAGATGGCCTTCCTTGTATATGTAGATATATGTATTAAATGTCTCACAACCTGTGTATGGTTTTTGGTGGCTAGCTATAGCTTAAGTTTAACAAAAAACCCCCACTAAATAGTTATTTTCTTAAATACTTGGTGTATGATGGACTATTTAAGATGACATAGAAGAATTAGGAACATCACTTGTGTAAAAGAAGGTAAAATTGCTTTGTCCTTTGTGATTCAGAAATAGAAATGAAATCAAATAAAGCTGCTGCAACCCCAGTTTAGGGCTGTGATGTGCTTTGCCATGATATTTGACTGGTTGAAGGGTCAGGCATTACGATCACATAAGTGAAATTAAAGTGAACAGTATAACATGGCTGAAAAGGGGAGAGTGCACAAAGACTGGAGAGATTACCATGGCAGGATTCTTCTGTGAATCTAGGAAGCAGATGAATTCTGTAAGGGACTCAGGAAAGGTAAGAAAAACTCAGGGGCAATGCAGAAAGGCTGTAAGCACTCAAGTCTATGATATCTCAGGGAACTATTCCAAGTGATCCACTGCAGCCAAAGAGAAACTGCTAACCGTGCACTTTATCTTACAAACCCAAAAGTGAGCCAATTGCTAAGTGCCTGAAATAACCAGAAGGAAAGGAGACTTGTTGGAGGATAGCTCCTCCAAGAGTCAGCGTACATCACATCCTGACAGTTTTAGGTATGACTTTGAAATGAAGATGATGATGATGTTCCACGCTGATGCCAAACTGTCAGGTAACTTCATCACACTCAACAATGAGCCTGTATTGAATGAGGTGTAATGGGCTAGTTTGAAATAGGGGGAGCCAGAGGAGGGCCATTTTTATTTTTATTTTTTAAAAACTTGGTGAATCCTGGATTCTGGTACGCTTTAAGTAAAGCCTCAGATATCAGAATCTGCCCATCAGAGGATTTTGTGTAATCAACCACTCCTTAAATTCAGTTTCTAAACAGTACAAAATTCATGCTATGTTGTAGAAGGACTTAGAGTATTGCTAATACCCACTGCAAAAAATAGTCCTGTATTCTGAATATCTTTGGTAGTTTTAGTTTATTTTGGAAAGACACTGGCTATGGCTGAATATATGAGACTACTTAATTGCACTGGCAGTCTTCTGATTAATTATTAGTGTGAAGTGGAAAGTTTACCACTAGTATCATTTTGTGTAATGTATTATATTGATAACATTATTAACATTCTGAGAATTGCTCAAAGACCTATATGCAAAGTTTTTATCCTCTTTAGAAAAAGGGCAATTAATTTCTTTGTGCTCAGTGAAGTAAGGACATCTGTAAATTATAGTTCTGGTATATAATTACATGTTTTGAGTAGCGCACTGAATGCTAGTAGAAATATAAACTATGTGTAGTGATAAATATATCATCCAAGTCCTGCAAAATAAGCGGACTTTTGTTATTGCTATTTTAATTGCATGTAATTGAACTATTTCTTCTGTTTAAGTTTTTCAGATCTCTTCATAGCTTGAAATGAAATTTGAGGGCAGAAAAAACTCCAACCTTGGGGTGACTGAGGAGATGATTCAGACTTTACTTATCTTCTTATGTCTGGTTCACTCAAGTGCAACAAAGATTATCAAATTTATTGATAATATTTTAAACTTAAGGCTTATGCAAATTCTGCACACTAAGTATTTACCTCCTTTCTCATTTTAAAGGCTAAACACTTCATGATGTGATAGGCAACTTCCACTAATAAGGCTAGAGTAAATCTTTCCTTCTTGAGAGTTTCCCATCTACAAGGATGAGTTGATCTGGACAGGACTTCTCTTGGGTTCAGCTGGCTGTGGCTGTGCTTTGTGACTGCATCCCGTGGACCAAATCTCTGTATCTCTAGTGAGGTCAATTGCCACAAACACCAAAACTGACAGTGAAATAGGATGCGTGTCTTGCTCTTGGGTGTCATGCAAAGATTAAAAAATAATAAATTTTATATATATTAAAATATATATATAGGTTAATGTCGTGGTTTAACCCCAGCCAGCAACTAAGCACCACGCAGCCACTCGCTCACTCCCCCCCGGTGGGATGGGGGAGAGAATTGGAAGGGTAAAAGGGAGAGAGCTCGTGGGTTGAGATAAGAACAGTTTAATAATTGAAGTAAAATGAAAGAGAACAGTTAAAGAGGTAAAGCAAAGGCTGCGCACGCAAACAAGGCAAAACAAGGAATTAATTCGCTACTTCCCATCGGCAGGCAGCTGTTCGGCCATCCCCAGGAAAGCAGGGCTCCATCACGCGTAACAGTTACTTGGGAAGACAAACGCCATCACGGCAGATGTCCCCCCCTTCCTTCCTTCTTCCCCCAGCTTATATACTGAGCATGACGTCATGTGGTATGGAATAACTCTTTGGCCAGTCTGGGTCAGCGCCCTTGGCTGTGCTCCCTCCCAGCCCCCCCGTGCACCGGGCAGAGCAGGGGAAGCTGAAAAGTCCTTGACCAATGCAAGCGCTACTTAGCAACTGTTTAGCGGTACTTAGCATCGACATTGTTCTCATCCTAAACCCAAAGCACAGCCCCATACCGGCTACCAGGAAGAAAATTAACTCTATCCCAGCTGAAACCAGGACAGTTAATAATTAAAATACTATGTGAAATCTGCAAAGAAAGCATTAGTTAAGAGATATTCTTATGTGTTTTGTTTATTGTTGTTCAATAGAATGTACTACAAGGGTCTGTGGGAATAAAGAAGTACTTTTCTCTTTTCCATGTTAAGCTCTTGTATAAGAGCATTCAGCATTAGTCTTTCTGCATGAAAATGCCAGACATGATTTTTAGTTTGGATGACTGCACTCTTATTGCCCAGAAACAGTTATTATCAAAATGTTCCTTGCTCATCTACATCCTTCAAAAACAAAATTAGAAGTATTATTGCAACATCTGTGGTAGGTTTTAGGAGCTATACTGTTTTGTAAGCTTGGGTGTTTTCCATTGCAGTTTCTATTGTGGAACAGACTTCAATAGAAATTTAAAGTAGATCATGATACAGACAGGTTTATATCACTCCATAACATTAAAATATCTGTGAAAAATTTTTAGGGGGAAATATAATTAATTGTAAAATAGTTCAAAGCTGAACGTACAATTAAAACTCTTCAGATTTTATTGAATTGGACACATTTCAAAGTGCTTCTGTAATATTTTCTGCACATACATAGCACACCTAGGGATGCTACATGTTGTTTTTTTGCCAGCAGAACTGTGAGAATATGGGGGGGGGTGCATTTGTTTGTAAGGACTTGGCAGTATTGAAAAGCAAGCTTATTTTTGAAATCAGCTGTTTTGAACTCAAAACACAAGGGTTTTGAAACTTGGCTTCCCTTGAATTGTTTATAATATGGAACTGCTAGACACTATGCTTTAAAAGTAAGTGATAAGTCAGAACAAAAATGAATGTGGTATTGCCTTGTCTGCACATCTGCATTTCTAAAGATTAGGCAGAATTTGACAGCAGACTAAAGGTTGTTTCATTCTTTGAGAATTCCTTCTCTTCATCTACATTGCATTTCTGGAGCTGGTATCCATGGCAATTCACAAGGATGATTTAGGAGCTAGGCTTGAAAACATCTATGAGAGTTCTTATTCTAACATACTTAACAACATTGCTTTGCAAGTCCATTTGTAGAGGTAAACTGTTGTAAGCAGTGTATTTTAAAATTCTTTTTTTCCCCCTAATGCACATAGAATGTCCATACTCTGTGGATTTGGTTCCATTTCTGTAATAAGTCTGAAATCCAGATGCTTCTGGATGCACCCAAATGTTTTTACAGCTTACAATAAAACATGAATGGGGTTTAGGTGAGCTGTAATGGCTAAGGACGGTGATTTAAACTTTTTAAATTTTAAGTGACCTTTTAGTTATTGGAGGATCAGTTGATAAAGTTTGATAAATGTCAAATTTACTAATAACAATATTTAAAAATCTGAGCATCTTCAGAGTCATACCTACTAAATCTTACCTGAGAGGGGGGAAAAATATCACACAAGACAAATACTTCTTAATGGTATTTGAATTTTAGATAGCTTTGGAGCGAAGAGCCATCTGTGAGCTAAATCCAAGGATTGTGATTTAGTAAGCCGTTATTTCCCCAAGAGCATCTTCTCTTAAAAAACGATTTATTTGTCTTTTGCTTGGAAGTTTTATGAGCTTCTGTGCCATTCTAGCACATTTCTGAGACAATCCTTTAGCCCAGCTCAACAATATTTTGGTTTGATCAATAGGTCTGTGTTGCTGTGAAGTTATATTTATTCTCTATTTGAGTTTTCATTAGCTACAGGAAATAGAAGTTGTTTCTCTCTTTCCATTATTATTCTCTCAGCCGTGGGTTTATTCCTTCATCTACCCTTTCTTCAGTTCCACTCTCCCTTAGGAGCTGGTCTTATGATTTAGCAGCCTGAGGGAAATAAATAAACAAATGTCTTGACTGAGCTTGTTAACTTCGTTACTTGGTTTAAAACCTACTTTGAAGAAAATCTGTGATTTCTACCTTGAGTACATTTGATACTTTTAACATACATTAAATGTTTTAAAGTTAGAGTTATTTTAAGCTTTTGGCAGAGTTGTATTACAGTCTAAACTTGATCAACAAACTTAATACTGAAATTCTTTGACACAATAGAAGGAAGAATATTTCAAGAATACAGTAGGTCATAGTACTTTGGCTTTTGTAATCCTTTGAAATTGTTTTGGTGCACGTGGAATTTGCTCCAGGTGGGTTGTATACCTTAGGGTATTTTTGTATATTGTGAAATAAGTTTTCTTGAGGAACTTGCAGTGGCAAGCCCAATAGCCTCCTTCAGTTTTAATCCTCCCATCACATCTAGGAAGACAAGGATTTGTCTTCTAACCAAAGAATTCAGTACTCTTATCACTTTTTTTCTCTCACCTTTTCTCTATAAATATTTTTGTCTTCTCTGTTTTCGTAATCGTGTCACCTGAAGTCCCTGAGGTGAAGCTGTCTGTTGTACTCACTTAACATCCACACATAGTAGACTGTAAATCAGAACTGAATTTTCCCCTTACAGAAGCTGATGGACTAGATTTTGATTTAAATTATGTAACCGTTAGTTAAAAATAGATGAATTTATTTTGGAGTTTACAGCTATGGCACTGAGTTTAAAAAAAGTGGTTCTTTTGGAATCTGATCAGTCCTGGAAGTGAATCACAGGATGGTTGAGATTGGCAGGGACCTCGTGTGATTCTCCCTCGACCTGCTGGCAATGCTCTGCCTAATGCAGCCCAGGATGCTGCTGGCCTTCTGTGCTGTGAGGGCATGTCGCTGGCTGCCAGGCAGCTTGGTGACCACCAGGATCCCGAGGTCTTCCCTCATGGCAAGTCATAAGGATTTTCCCATTGACTTTATCAAGAGTATATGTTAGAGCATACCCAGTGCTCTGTTCACTGTAGTCAACAGAAAGCAAGAACACCCCAGTATACTAGAACAGTGGAGAATAAAGGTAGAGTCAAGTTTTAGGAAATAAGAATGCATTTATCAAAGTGTGTCTTACTGAATGTCTGGGGAGTAACACAACTTGCAGAGATCTTGGAGTTCTCCTTCTGGAGCCAGCCGACATAAGTAGATGAGGATTGCGTGTGCAGCTTATATGCAAAAATGCTTTAGGAATTGCACTGTTCTGTGAAGCTAACATAACAAAAAAGGATACAAAGAGGATTGGCTTTGTGGAGATGATTCTTGTGGCGGTTAGAAGATGTGATGAGCTAAAAAGTAATCTAAATGCATACTGTACGATACCTAGCATGGCTTGATAACATTTTCCCTTTTTTATTAAATTATTCAAATGGCATTGCTTGTACAGGTTAGCAAATGCCATAAACCTGCCCAGTTGTTAGAAACAAGTTGGGTTTTGTTAAAGTTTATTGAACTGTAAAATATTATGTAGATACAATCGATTAATCTAAAGATTTACTTTGCTGTATTTTGGTGTGTGTTTTGTTAGTTAAGCTTCACATTTATTTTTTAAGTACTGTGCTATAAAAGAAACCTCACTTTAGTGAATAAATACTTCATTGATTTCTAAGGCATGCATATTTTCTTGGCTTCTGAAAACAAAGCATTTTTCTTTATTGGATTTTCATTGATTCTTTTAATTTTTTTAATAGTTATTTATTTTTTATAATACATTGCATAGTACAAAGCACTTGCAACTTTAAAAGTAACCTTGTCTTCCCTGGAAGTGCTTCTTTATATAAATCCAAAGTAAATTTTTAGTCATAAAAAGAATTTAACTAGCACCCTGCCTGAAAAATAATGAAAACTTTATGAAAAGCTACAAGGAAAATGTCAAAATGCTTTTCTTGACTATTTTAAAAATAATTTTGCTATGCTGTTGTGTTTCAAGAGCATCCATGCCAGTTGCAGCATCTCCAGGTGCTTTCAGGAAAGGTTTGCTGCGTTTCTGTGCCAGTAAGTCTGCACGAGGGCTCCCAGATGGCGTGGCCAAGACCCTTCGCTTTGGGAGCGTGATGAGGCCACACCAGTCCTGCAGAGCTCCCCAAGCATCTTTCTTTTCTGAGTCCTGAGTAGCAGTTCAGTCGGTTCTGCAGTACGCCTGAATATCACTGTAGCTTTATACTGCAGGCACCTGCTGCCCCAGCAGCAATAAAATCCTCTACCTGAGAGTCTCTCCTCCTTAGGTCTTGTTGTCTTACTAGGAGGACTCTTGGAGAGGTGTCCTGGAGCATGTGAGACTCCTGAGCTTATCTGGTGCCGCAGGGTTATGACTTCATGGATTCTTTTCTTCAGATCAGTAAAAGTCTGAGAAGAATGTTTAGGAAACTTTCTCTTCTATAGCACAAATTGTCCTTATTCACCACTAGCTAGGGATTACATATCTCTTCGTGTATTCAGTTTAGCTCTGAGTTCAGGTGGATGCTTTTTTCCTATTAACCTGTAATTTATCTAAAATAATTCCTAATGGTATACAAATGTGCAATTTTATTTAAGACTAATTAAAACTAATTAAAAGCTGATAGCTATGCTGACAAAATGTGTATTTGTCACTTGTGGACTCAACAGAATTATAAGTCCCTGTTTTTACCACTTAGTATTAATATTACTCTACAGACAGTTTAGACATCTGTGCATTGTGAAGCCATTCAAAACTGCTCTACTAGACGGACTTATTAAAAACATGTTATCTAATTCAACAGCTCATTGCTCTAAGCAAACCAGCTGGCGTAGCACAGAGCTAGAAAAAAAACCCAATGAAAGATGAATTTATAGGGCAGAGTCAGTTGTTTTATTACAAGAGATCTTTGGCAGGAAGGAAAGTATAGCTTTTATTTTCTGTTAGTTATAATATTAATAATTTTGTTGCAATTGCTTATCTCCTGCTTTGGTGAGTAGATGTGGAACATCTCTTGACTCTGCAAGAATTGGAAAGCTTACAAGGGTCTGGGAAAATAGATGTTGATTTGGGCTTTAATATGTTCAGTCTGTGCCTTCCCTAGCTGTTGCAGCCGTGTTGGAAGATGGAGGACGACCATGGCCCCATTCTTAGGAATTTCCCAACCTGGTGTTAATGTGATAAACAGGGATTTGCCTGTGACTGGAGTTGCACGTAACCAGTACATAGGGATAGAAAACATAATCCTTGCAGAATTAATTGGAGCTTAACAGGAATGTGCCCAGCAAACAAGGAGATTGTGCAGGCACTGAAGACTATAAAGCAGTATCTAAATACTGGGAAAGATGGAATAGTTATTTGGATTATGTTGGCTGCTCTGAGGTTATTGGAGTCTGCACTAAGAATGAATCTGTGGGCATCCCACACCACATGAGCAACACGAGTCACTGACATTTAAAGATCCTAGTGCTTTAATCTGTTGGAGGTCATGCAGGTTCTGTTAATGCACAGATTCAGACACTGAAGCTATGGTATTTTCCAAAAGTACTTCCCATGACCTGAATAAAAATCTTTGTGGAGTAACAGACTATGAAGAAGTACATGGATCTTCTCTATGGAAAAGAGTGGAGGCTGCAGTATAATTTATAACTTTTATCTTAACTTTGTTTTGTAAATCGATGCATGTACTTGTGAACAATTCAGAGATTTTAAGAGAAATCCATCCACATAACTCACGGAGACTTACATATGATGCAGGTGTAATAGTAGTAGGTTGTTAATCCTGATCAATGACAGAATCATATATGCATTCACAATGGACGTTTTTAGTAAACTAAATCCACTTACCCACTGAGCCTTCCAGGAAGCGCATCTGTGACCTGAGGACTGTGCTCTGTATATGCTTCATGTTCGTGGTAGATTTTTTTCCCCCCTGAGAAATAACTAATTTGTCCTACTTTTGCCATATTTGGAAATATTTCTCTTGAATCTTTTGGTACTGTTAGTAATACATTTATGGTTTCTTGTTCCCTAAATTTATTGACTTCAAAGGCAAATCTTTATTAAAGCTAATAATTGTCTGAATGGACCTCTAAAAAGGAAAGCATTGCTCTTAGCAACACATATTTACATCTGAATGTGTGTACAATATCTCTGATTACTGAGAAAATTTTGAAATAGGTTTTTGTTATATTCCTTGCAGAAAGGTAGCTGCGTATGGATGGTACCTCCTGGCTTCACGTTATGGGAAGGGACTAGACCAGCAGTACTGAATGGCTGCCGGTCTTCTTTTGTAATCCTTTATAATTTGCTCATGGGATATGTGAGTTGAACACTTGGAAGTTGCTTTTACAGGAAGAAAAAACTGTTGTCATGAAAAATCTAAGTTAAAAACATTAACTAGACGTGGACATGGCCCATGGAAATAACAATTAGCCTGGAATCCTGCCAGCATCCCTCTCCCAGGGTCTGACCCATCCAGTATTGATGGAAGAAACACACAGAAGCAAAAGATTCTTTTGTTTTGTTTTGTTTTTAAAGTCTATCAGTGCTTTAGTGGGCTATATCATAGTGCTTTTCTAGAAGGAGAAAGAAAAATGTTACTCTCTGGAGCTGTTCAGTGTTGTGGCTGTTGATAGGAAATAGGGGAGATTAAAATACCCTTCCTATGCTGGAACCTCTACAGACATCTGTGTTTGTACACATCTGTGTCCCTTCAAATTGATTCTGTCTGTCTCTAAAAATACTATCACGTACTGTATTTTTCTTGCAGAAATGAAATTCTCTCTAATATACAACATAATGAAAAATTGGATTAAATATCTTAAGATGGATTTGTCTTTCAAATGTTTTGCCATAATTTTCCATTATAATGACCAGTAATATCAGGCAGAGTCATTGCCTTCATCATTTCTCTCTCTTTTTTCCGCTCCTTTCTGCCTTCATTTCTGGCATGGTATGATAAACATACCCATGCTCATTATCAGAGCTTCGAAATGAGCAAGTGAGTATGAACTTCGAGTCGAGCTCTTCCAGAGAGAGGTAGATGAACTTTATTCACTGGGCTGTTCCCTTTGGCTGAGATTTTTTTTTTTTAATTAACTTAAAGTTCTAAAGGAAGAGGGCCACATTGGCTTCCACATTACCTGGATGTCTGCTAAGAGTATAGTCGTTATAGTGCCATAATTATACTGCAAAGGAACATCTTTTGTACTTTCTATAAGAAGTGCATTGAAAGACTCAAGACTGTACTCATCTTGTCCTGTTTATGCCCGTGTTTCACTCGTACTTTCTCAAAAAAAATCACAAAGCTGGCTTGGTAAGTGCCACTGACCACCTTAGATGCATCCAATTTGAAGAAAAAAAATGTCTGTATTATGAATAAAATTAACCAAGGCATAACTTTTCTTGGGCAAGTGTAGTTCAAAGTTGGCATTGGAAAGTGGCCCAGGGCTTCAAGACTCTGCAGCATTAAAATTCCATTTGTAAATCCAGTCTGCTGGTTATTGCCCTCCTGCCTCTTGGGTACCCATATATAGCTCCACTCCTGACATTTTCCCAGGGCTAGTTTGGCAACTTAAAGATGCAGTGCTGAGCCAATAATAAAGGTACACTACAGCTTTCACTGAAGGCTAATTGCTGTGTTTCTGCTTCCAGTGGGGTTTTGTCTGACTATTTGGGAATATAAGCTACTGTTTTACATTTCCTTGCAGCCTTACACCTTGGGCTATGCTGTTGTCTACAGATGTTAGCCTTTGGACATGTTAGTTTAAAAGCATCAAGTGAAAAACCTGAAGAGCTCAAGATTTGATGCTGATAATTCAGAAATCAGTAGGGTGATAAGGATAACTGTGTTATTGCAGCTGCCAGTTATTGCTGTTGATAAAGCGTAGATGCTGACTTTCCCTTGTGACTTTCTAGCTTTGCAAAACCTTCCTAATGGACTAGATTTGTAATCTGGACTGGGGGAATCCAGGATGCTAACAAATCACATTTTATATTTAACCAGTACTTTTGCTTGGGCTAATTAAAGTTGGTGACGTTTAATTTTTTTGAAGTGGTTACTTTAAACAAATATTTTTCATTCCTGCATCCTAAGGGAGTCTCCCATAAGGGAGACTGTAACTCTCTCCTCCCCTTCCTTTCCACCTTCCAGAATAACCCTGTCCTCCTTCTGAAGCTTTGAGGATTGCATCAGGCAAACATAATGTTTTGAATATTCATTTGTTTTGAATATCTGATAGTATGTATTTGCAAACCTGTCTGTCTACAGATGTATACTCACACACAGCGATCTTGATGTATAGTCTCTATAAATATGTATATGTTTATACATAGTATGACACAGTGTGGACATGCAGATGTGTGTGTCTGCATATATGCACACACACGTCCCTATTTATGGAATTAAATACACAGTCAGGATTCATTTTACAAAATGTTCTTCCAAAACATGCAGTTCTGTTGAATGATTTATAATTTACCAAAAGATATGGAAGCTCAGATACTAATTGCTACAAAAAGCTGATGAGTGATTAATGATCAGTGTTTGCAGACCCCTCTATTTTTGGACCCTTTGAAATTATTGCAGTAGAAAGGAAATGGAACAGTATTTCTAGAAGCTAATGTGTGTAAAAAGCATTCTATAAAGTTTCATTAAGTAGATTATTATGCTTTTAAAATATGATTTGTGCCTTTTTTTTTTTAATTTCATCCCTTAACTTCAAGAAGCCTTTCTTCAGACTCAGCAGTTGGTAACGTTTAATTTTGTGTCATTTTATGTCTTTAGAGATGTGTTGACATTTCTGCTTTTCAGAATAGCATTTTTACTTTCTGTCATCAGCCTGCATGTTATAAAATGCCATATTAACCTTTCTAACGCATTTAGGTGTTACACAGAAGATACTTTTTAATGGAATAATATACTGTTCATTAAATAAGTAGTACCTATTGTGTGAAAGAATTGTCTAACACCAAAACTCAATCAAGGCAAACTTGGGCGTATGCACTAATAGATTCTGGGCAGAGCACATAATTGTTTAAATACACTTGGAATTTCCTTCAGGAAAAAATCAGTTACATTTTTGAACATTGAACTGAGCTGGCAATATCTGCTCTTGACTTCTCAGGGATTTTGTAAAAGTCTTAGTGTTGGGTTGAAAGAGCCAGCCAACACCTAATGACCAGTGGTGGGAAGAGAAGAAAAATGTTCACGTGCAAGACTTCTTACCAAATGCTTAACCATTACAATGTGAGTGAGGGATGTTCTGCTTTGGCATCAGCAAGGTAATGGATTTTAATCGAGGGCAAATTTTGTCCTAAAATGGCAGTAGTTGTGTGTTGAATCTGATAACCACAGAATATTCATTTGTCGTATTACTTCTATAGCTATTTAAAAGTTAGTACCAAAGTATATTCAACCTTTGCATAATCCAAATATATTATGTGGTATAAATACAGATTTAATATGAGGAATAGCTCCAACTTCATGGGAACATGTGCCAAACTGATGAATGGTATCGGGACTTGGTGTATCTACACGGAATTTTAAATGTTGAAGCATTTAAATGTTGAAATTCTACGTCAGGTCCCCAAAGCAGTGCAGTTGCATCAGTATAGTGCTGCCTTTCAGCTGCAAATCCTCTAAGTAGAGTTTATGAGTTCAGGCACTGAGTCACCTGGAGCAGGCTCCACTGCTCAGGGTTTCAGAGCAGGCTTGGGTGGCTGCAGGTCAGATGGAAATTGCTGATGGAAATTGAGAGGAGGCTTACCCTGATGTTGTCTTTCACTCTTTACATGAGGTATTTTAAAATTTCTGCATTTTTAATTTGTTGCAGCCAGTTTAGAATGCTAATGACACTATCTGACGGTGATCAGTGACTTTTTCACATGTGCTTCTAATCATAACCATACAGTGATTCATAAAATCCAACCACTACACGGGCATTTAGTTCAGCAGGCAGCTAATGTTCTAATACATCTGGAGAATAAAAATCCAGCAATCAACCTTTATTCCTATAATTGCATGACAAAAATAAATTTAGAGTCAAGGGGGAAAGAGAGCAGTAGAGGCACAGTGTTTGTTATGCGGAAAAAAAAAAGTAAATTAGCAGGATTTATTCTAAACTGCATAGCTGAAAAATATTTGGAAAACAATATGTGAAGTAGATAAAATAAGGGATAAACATGATTTTTAAAATGTATCTTCACAAATTTTGCCAATTTAATGTTTCTGAACCCCGTGGTTCTTTTTTCACATCATATTAAGATAAGGTGAATGTGTGATCTAATTTTTACATTGAAACTAGTAGTCTACATTTTAATTTCTGCTTAAGTAAGCAAAACGATAACTTTCTGTCCGAATTCTAGTGGTTATGGTCAGGAAGAAGCCTGGCAAAATGTGCAACTTTTACATTTATTGAAATTAAAACCTATTCTTTATGTCACCTCGGGGCCAAAAGGATCCTATTAAACAAGTTGGTTTCAATCCAAGAAAGTAACTTAATCTAAGTCATTGCATCCTAACTATTTCTAATCAGTGAAAGTAGCAGATCCCCTTTTCCACCTCTGTCCTGTTTCTTCATGCTGTTACGTAGCTCTGAGGCATTTGCCTGCTCCTGTTTTCTGTGGCATATAATTGTATCTTATCTGAAGATATATCTGCAATGATCTACTGCGGTTCAGAAAAGGTTTTGCCAGGATGTTACACATATTGAACAGCATGCTGGAGAAAACATATTACTGAGAGACTCTGAATATAAGCGCTCTGCTATGACATATAGAAATGGGCTCTGGTTTTTGTAATAATAGGTCTGACTGCAGGCTAGATACTAAAGTTTATTTCCAGGTCCCAGGTTGTTCTGAAAGCAAATGTCAGAGCCTTATTAAATGAGTTAACATTATTGTTAGTCAGAAAAAGTCAAGTGGGTTTTTTTTTTTTATTTGTTAGGGGGTTTTTTAAGATTTTTTTTTTTTTCCCCCATGTGATTTTGCTTCCCCGTCTGAACAAGTTGGCTTCCTTGTGGAAATTTTGCCCTCATTCAGTTTTAAGTCTTCATTCTGGTTACAAGGGGGAGATGCAGTAACAGGTGTCATGGTTTTGGTGTAATGCAGTTTAAGAGAACCTGTCTTGGAGATTGCTCCGCAGAGTCCATTAAATAATCCACCTAACTTCTGCACATACTTCATAATACTATATCTGAATGAAAACTTTAAATTTGGGGAGCATCTATTTTCTTCTGAGATTAGTTTATTTTTAGAAAATAAATAAAGTATTCACAACCTTCCATTCAGAAGGAAAAAAATCAAATTTGGTAGATGGTTTTCAACCACAAATAGTCACTGTTTCTTATGTCTGTTGTCACAGTTTTCCTTATGACATAGGGCAATGAAATTTAATCCCAACTGAGGGATGTTAATGCCGTCAGAGGACAGCAAGGGTGAACCAGAGGGGTGTCAATTTAGAGCAAATGCAATACTACTGCTTCTGCTCAAGAAGGATAAGCAGCAGCAGATGAAGGAGGGAATTCCTTGGACACTAAAATATGCTCAGAGCAATTGCAAGATAATTATAAATGTTCTCTGAATGTTAGTGACTTTGGAGTGGTTCTCATTTACTATGGTAAATGCTTCCCCACATCATATCTTGGCTAGCTTATGGGAGAGGCTTTGCTTAGCTGGATGCAAACCCCTGAATTGTGTGCACCCTCTTTCTGCTGATGGGCGTGATGCATGTGGCTGGCAGCAGGAAAATAGAAAAGTTTTTTGTTTGATTTTTAAGAAACAAGGAATGAGAGACCTTCATGATTTTTTGAAGATGTTTTCTTAAAAAAAAAATCACATTTCAAGGAAAATACAAATATTAGTGGCTGTGAATAGCAATACTGGTTGAGAATAGCAAGTGTATGAAGGCATCATAATAAGATATATAGTCTGGAAAAAGTAATTTCACAGTAAAATGCTATTGTTTCTTCTGTTTATTCATGCACTCACTGTATTAGTCAATTGTTGCCCTCTCAGGGTTCCTGATTGAGACAGAATCAGTGTAGGACACAGGAAGTTTGTAAGCAAAGAGAAAGGATAGGATATATTAATTCCTATTCATTCATGGGCATGAATATTCATGGAATTGAACTTTTTAAATTTGCAAGACAGAAGTGTCCAGTTGAGGAAATAGACTTACCAAAATAAAACCATGGAGTAGCTTTAATCACTGAATGATAGATTTGAAAGACTTCTGCTGTATATGGTAAACAGGTTGTGTTGGGTGCTTTTTTGATTCATCAGTAAACACTAAGGAATTCAAAATATATGGTTTTGCTCCTAGAGCACCAAGTCATGTTAAGATTTCAGGTACTAATTAAAGCAACTTTAAAACAGTGAACCAGCAGTCAGATTGCCACTCTTAAACATCTGGGATACCTAGTGCTCTATGTTATTGCGAAACCCTGATTTTTAGCTGCAAAAGGGTTTTCATAGCTGTTTTCACCTACCTTTCCATTAATGAAAACCTGGATTTTTTCATTTCTATGTATAAACACATAACGTTTAATAATAACGAAGTACTTTTGTTGTGGAGGATAAAGATACACTGAAAACTGGAAAATGCGAGCACATTTCAAAATGCTAAAAGCAGTGAAGATGGAAATAATCATGTTCATTCAATCCGAAGTCATTATGAACTATTGAAATCATGCTGATTCAAACACCACTGTTATTTAACTTAAATTATAAATATTTTATTCTCATTGAAAGAGGAAAAAATAATTTTGATGAAGAATTACAGTAAACATTGTTTTCACTTTATCTTGTAGCTGCTTAAAAGGCTTGCGAAGAAGTTTCTCCTCTTTATTTTTCTCTCTCCCTTTTAGAGTTGTTTCCTGGCTCTCTTAGCAGCTCAGCGTTTTCTTGTTGTCTTTTGAGTGTTAGAGACTAACTGAAATCCAACTTACTGGAGGGCAAACCCAAGGTTCCCAATTATCAAATTGCTTCAGTTCAGATTCAGATGCAAATCTGGCCCAACTTACTGTAAAAAGTTTGAGTCTTATGAAGTTCTTATGAGGAACGCTTCATGTTTTCAGTTTATGAATGCTGTAAACCAGAAGGAAGCAAATCTTGTAAAAGAAGATGCAGGTATTTGACCAGTATTTTCTTGTGTGATTTTTAGCCCATGACATAGAGGAGCTTAATATGTTTCTGGAGTCATGTGTCGCCTGGCAGAGGTGTTGGTGGATAATGGGCTGTGCCAAGCAGGACCATAGCAGCTGAGGAGGAATTAGTGTGTCCAGAGTTTAGACCTGAGGAAGGATAGAATTTTGCATTCGTCTTTAACAAGCACTGCTTATCTATGTTTAATTAGGTAAGTTAATGACTTAGACCTCCTGGTACTTATGGTATAGAGATAATAGTTTATAATAATTCATTTCTTAACCCCTCCCTAGTGTCAAACAATTAATCTTCAAAGGCAGCATGTTTATCACATTTGGTGATAGAAACTTGGAATATAAACACCAAAACTTGAGCCCTGTAAATTAAATTTTTTTTCTTTATCTGGGAAGAGTTTTTTTCAGGGAGAAAGCATAAAGAATGCCCTGTCATTGGGACAAGGGTTAGGTAAGTGGCCAAAGCGGACTTTATGCCCTAAGGACATAAGGACAAACATTAATACACTGCTTTACATCCCAGGACAGAGCTGCCCTCCCTTCTTTCCAGCGCTGGCAAGGCTGTATTGCAGCAGTCTGTATCTGAGTGAAATCATTAGACAACCCCTTTAAGTTTCTTATCTGAATGATGAGTAGCAACCACAGGAAAATAAATCCTCTGCTGTACAGATATGTTGAATAACAGGTTGTGTTGTATGTGCCAAACAGGCTTAAATAGATATTGAACTAGACTGAGTTGATGGACAAAGGCGGTCTCTGGCATCCAGGTAAATCCACAACTTCCACTTAAACGTCTTCCAGAGGAGCTGTTAACCATTTCAGAATAGGAAGAAGACTGTGTAAATAATAGCCCAGGGCAAATCAACAACTACATAGGCTGTTTACCCTATGAAACTGTTAGTATTATAATCTTTGTTTTAATGTAAACATCGCTTCATACTTGCATGGATAGTTGCAGTGAGTGTCTGTCAGGGGAGGGGTGTCTTTTGGAGACAACTGCCTCCCTGACAGCCCATGTATGGCAAACTTAACAGTGGTTTTGTGTTTTTGTTTGTTTGTTTTTACTTATGTGTGTAGAGTCATTTACCTGCCTAGGATCAGGAAGCTACATCCACAGAATGCCTTTACCTGGTCTGAGCATCCTCTGTATCAAGTGGAAATCAGATGAGAAATTTGTAATTTTTTAAAATTTTCAGTTCACTAGGAAAATCTGTAAGTGTCCTGAATTCTTCAGGATCAGTTAAATAAATGACGCTAAGATATATCCCTGTCATTTTTAATGTTCAGCAACAGACTTATCTATTACACTTCTATATCCCCAAGTCTTTTGATGTAAGAAATATAAGATAGTCATGAAAACATGTTGAAAGACTGAAAATAGTACTTCAGTCAAAGACTATGAAATTTTCATTTATGTGCTTTGTCAGGAACAGAAACCTTTGGTAATAGTGTTAGTTCGATCCTTCCCTTGCATTTATCTCTGCATCACGCTAGGAATCGGTGTTGCGTCCTGTTTTCTTTTCAAGTAGCTTAGTATTACATAATAAATGTTATTTTGTAGTTCACTTGTGTATGAATGAAGTTCAGCATGTGGATTCTGTCATTTTGCTCTGCAAGGCCTGGCATTGCTATTCTGAGGGACTTCACTGGAGAGAGTATCCCTGTCCTTCCAATGTGCCGTTTTGTCTACTTGACTACTTGTTCTGAATGGTTTAATTTTTTTGATTGCTTCTTGATCACTTGCCCTAAACATGATCTACATTCCCCTGAAGTAACTTGTATCTTACAACTACATTTTGTTTGGAGTTAAAGTGGGCTTATTTTTTAAAGTAACATATTTGACCTGAAAAGCCTGGTTTTGGTGTTTGGAAAAATGTTGGGATATATGCTTTGTTCCCAAAGGTGTTGGGAAATATGTTTTTCTTTGTATTAAACTGGATAGACCTTCAGGATGATCTTCTGTTGCTCGCCTCACAGCAACAACAACAAAAAGTATCCTCAACATTTCCTGGTCCCTCGAGGTACCTACTCATACGCTCCCTGCAACACTGAAGTGGAAGGTCTGCAGTTCTCTGAGCTCAGCTGTCAAGTAGAGTCATACATCTTAAACTACAAAAATAGAAGTTGAAATAAGCAATTAGATTGTCTTGGGCAAGAGTGTAATCAGTGGTGAGAAACTGGGACTATAACTTTCTTAATGTAGCTATAGTGAAGAGAGCTACATCTAAGAGAGTGTGCTGAAACACAGTATTGCTGTTTTAGCAGCAGACGTGGGTTGATACTCACTCTACTGTTTTCAACTTCTCTGTGAGTCAGTATATCTAATCACCATGTCCATCATCTTCCTCCCAAGCATTACTGCTAACTTTTTTGGTGACCATCTCTCGTCAGAATGCCTAAGACCTACTAGAAGTATTGTAATAAATTTAATGATGCTTTAAAAGTCTTTTATAAAAGGATTTTTTCAGACCATATATTATTCCTTTATTGATGATTCCTGCAATTTAATACGTGTCACATAGAAGCTTGTTCTTAACGTGCTCAGATTGTTCAATATCAAAACTAGATTTAAGGGAAGAAGGTATTGAGGGAGATAGGGCAACCCATCAGCAGCCTCTGGCTTAATATATCTGGTGGGAAATTCTAATTTACCATCAAAGTGACAGCGACTCACTTGCTATGAAGTGCCAAGGAGACAGATGGCAATGTTGAAATATTCTGTGTTGTGCCTACCATCAGGTCTAGTGAAAAGAGAGCTCAGGAGCAACAACATGTTGTAGCAGAGTAAATAATACTTGCTAGCACTTTTTATGGGGAGTGAGTTTGCTTGTTTGAAGCTGTTGATGTAGAACTGAGCTGGATTCTTTAATGGGGATGGAATAGAAATGTTAGTTAGAAAGACAGGTTTATATTAAAATCTTACTACCTAGGAGCAGATAAATTAAATGTTCATTCCAGTAGAAAAGTATGAACTTCAATGTTCAAGTTCAGTGGAAGCAAGGAGGCAAGCATGCAAGTCTCAGACGACCAGTGTGGATAACTGCATTGGGATTGAGTGCCTGCCTCTCTGTCTTTGCTTTTTGTCCCAGTTTCACATCTGGATGGTACTGCTGCTGCTTGTGCCAGACTGATGCTGATTTGAGGCAGTTCCTCGTGATGAGTTGTAGCATATGGGATTCTCTGTTATAATTTATACAGGAGCAAATTAAGTCCTGTTTGTATTGTTAGATTGGACTTTGGAGGCTACTAGTACATCATGGTTTGTTGTAAGAGGCTCTACAAGGTAATATGGACACATCTGTAAAGTGTTAATAGCTACACCACCTTTATCTGGGTGGGAAGAGGAGGTACTGCAAGGAAATATTTGCTTAAGTTGTTCCTGTGGAACAGGGACTTAAGAATCAGGACTTGAGTGCTGTGCTGTCCCTGCTGGCTCGGTCCATGAATCTGGGCATGCCTCTTTGAATCTCTCTTTTTTAGTGTGTGAAAAAGTAGTGTAATGATACCAGGAATAACAGTATCAACTGCAATAATTTTTTGTTTACTCTAATGCACTTGAGTATTTGTAGGTAGCATTAAGTTCCTAAAAGCTGAAAAGTATTTGGAGAACCTGGACACTCTTCTACTTACTCTAGGTCTTCTTCTAACTGCTCTGTAACAGCTTTATGCTCTGAATCCAAAAGGTCAATTTCTAACACAGAAGGAAGCAGAAAAGTAAGAATTCACTTGTAGTTTTCTGGAAGTGTTGGTTATTTCTTTCTTATCTGTGAAAGATCTGTAAAGAAGAGAGTTTTAATCTTCATAGAAATAGCTTCTTTGTGGAAAGTTAAGCAAAACAAGAAGAATACAAGGTACTTACAATGATATAATGAGTTTTAAATGATATAAATTTTAAATATAGTAATCATATATATATATTAAAGTTGGCGCTTCTCATGATGAACTGATTTGGTCTTTACATTTCTTTTGCTGGATTCCAGTCAGAGCACTGATTCCAGCTGGACTTTTGAAACCTGAAGGAAATGGCCATATTATATACATAGATCTTCTTCTCCTTTCCTGTGTTAATTTCTTCCTGGACAAAGATACGGGGAGCTACTGTTATTTAGTTTAAAATTAAGTGTTATTATATGGCAAGTATTATTTAGGTCTTAACAAAAAATACATTAATTTGTATGACAGTTTTTCCCTTCTCACAGAAATCTTTTTGTCTAGGGTCTTGGTCTGTTGCACACATTACAATAAAAGCTTAATCTTGTTTTATGTTTGTTTTTGCAAGGGAACAGGAAACAGACCGTGAATGTATGTTTGACCCTTAGGAGAGATCTTTTTGGCTAATTCACTTTGATTATGTTACCATCGCCAGCAGACATTAGGGGGTTTTTATATGTAAGGACGGTAGAGAATCTGACCAGTAACATCCTGTGCAAATGAATTGTAATTCTTCTTTTATGATTTCTGTTAGAGCTACTTAAGATCCACAGGTTTCCTTGTAGGTAATGGTAGGTGAAAAGCTCACCTTCTTTGTAAATGTGTTCACTGTGTAAATGTGCTCACTGTGTAAATGTGCTCTTCCAGCCAAAACACATGCGCTCTCTGAATATTTCTAAGTTATATCACGGCCCAAATAGAAAGAAATGCACCGGAAAGATAAAAATTGAAGATATATAAGATGGTTTAGGTTGCATGAAATTCAAGATTGGAAGCAAAAAAAAAAAAATGTAAATAAGAGCAACTGACAGACTTGAATGTTGCTTAAATAGCAAGGGTTTATGTGTTTTCCTTTAAATAAAAAAAAAGAGTAGATATATTAGTAATTCATATTACAAGGACATATATTATTTGTTAATGATACAAGGTAGCAATAGTGCAGCTAAATGCGTTCCCGATTTAGTTTAGTATGTTTTCTATAACCAGGCAAGTAAGACAGAGATGTTCTGCATTATAACAAGCACATCATTAAAATGGCAGATGACCATAAAATTAAATCTTGCTGTCCCATGGGATCTTTCTGAATGTTAAGTGAAAGCATCTGCAACTGATTATTTTGTCCTTATTAAGCTCAAACAGTCCAGAACCTTGAGTTTTTAAATGCAAGTTCATCTCTTATGTCATGTATTTGTGGTGAAGTAATTGAATAAAAAGATGCAATATATTTTTAATAACATAAACTTATCTCAATGATTGTGATTAGAGTCTGGGTTGAGATCTTCCTACGCATGTATTGTTTTGATCTAGAAATCTGGCTGTCAGTCTCATGTCAGGGGTACTGCTAGAGCAACTTTAAGACTTCTTACTGAGTTCAGTTTGTGTGGAAGTATGTTATCACCTATTTTTTTAATCTATAAGCCTGGCTAAGAGCAGCAGGTACCAAGGTAAGTGAGAATGTATTTGGTCATTCCTATTCTGATAGGAACAAATAATGGGAGGTAAGGAGGACGAGTGGTCTGACATTAAGCCCTTATGAATCTTCTTATAAACTTGCAAATGTTATATTAGCAATGTGCTGCTAAACTGTGTGAACTTAGCCACTCCCAAGATTGTGTATTGTCTATATTGCATAAGCCACTGTGTGTATGAATAGAAATTTAAAATTAAGTCTTTCTTTCAGGGTAATGTGCTTCACAATAACTAGTTCACAAACATGAATCTATCTTGAAAGCCACTTTTCATAAATAAGAGTAGCTGTATTGCTACAGCATCATCTCGCATGATATCCATGGCATACAGCAGGTACCCATGCTTCCCTATTTTTCTGATGCAAGATACAGGGACAGGTTTCATTTTAGATCCGTCACTGGTGACTTCCATATTTCTGTATTTCTTGGTTTTGACTGGTGCTTACTGATACTAATTTGAACCTAGAAGTGCCTGAAAAACTGTACTAAACCCAAAATTTATGCAAAAGTCATGGGGATTTTATGACTGCGTCATCATCTCTGCATATATGGAAACTCGCATTTTCACCAATGCTAAAATTTGTGACTGTAAACCACTTGCATTTAGAAAAGACCTTTTTTTTTCCTAATGGCCAATTTTCATAGATTGTATGTAACAATGTATATTGAACAACTACATGGTAACATAAGTTAATAGTAGTGCCTTTGACCATTTAATTTCCCTTGACTATTCTAAATGATATTTATTTAATGTAAAAACAAATCTGAAGATGGGTTTCAGGAAACCCTTTTCCACCTGAGAGGCTGTATTTTATATGAAAGATGTGATACAGGTTTTCATTATACACTGCTATTAAATTTTAATAATATCTTGTCCTCTGTGTACTACTCTGTGTGTATAACATGAAATACATGTGTTTAGGAAAAAGAACGCAAAAAGTGAGGGACTTAATGAAAATTGGAAAAAGTGTTGGTGCAAGGATGTGTTCACTGCTGTAGTATTAATAGGATATTAAACTATTTCAGTTGACTGAGTAGAGCTATATAGTTAAAATAGGCTAGGTTAATCTTACTTTTTTCCCTGAGTTAAATTGCAAACAAGTTTTCTTCAGAAGTGATTACGGAGACAAAAAAAAAAAAAAAAACACAAAACCAAAAAACCCCAACAAAACCCCTAGAGTGACAGTATAAAATAGGTGATGCATTCTGACCTCATGACCATTTGCTGCCTTATTTACTGTGACATATTTATTATGAAAGAAAAAGAATCTAAAACATACCAGCAAATAGTCCTGACATTAGTGTTTTCTTGCAAACTCAAATAATCTTTACATCTGAAGGCTACGATTTTCCTATTTTGCAGCCTCCTTAAAGAGATTGTACCTGCAAAAACAGCAGCTATATGCAATCAATTGATTGCCAGAAGTTATTATCCCCCTAGGATGCTTTCCTTTTTATATGCGCTAGAACATTAAATTTAAAAATTAGGCCTGCTGTGAAACTAACAACAGTGTTCAACTGAAAAATGTCAATCCACTTCAAACAATTTCAAGAAGATGCCTTATTTTGCCCTTCACTTAAAAAAAAAAAAAAGTCTGAAGGGGCTACATAGCACATCTGCACTCGAGGCCAAATCCTGCATTACTGTGGGTAATGAAGACCTTGCGTGTGGCCTTGTCCCTGTGCTATCTTGCTGCTGTGTCTGAGGGAAGGTTGGAAGGTGGTAGTTGGATGTTCACCACCTCCTCTTCGGAAGATGATAGGAGCTGAAGGACTTTGTGAAGAGCACTCCCCACTGAGTGTCTTCCTTTCTTAACCCTGATTGACAATTTACATCCCAGACTCTGGTGAGACTGAGCTGTTGGATTTTTTTCAGACCTTCTGCCAGGAACAAAAAGCATATACTTTGAGAAAACTGTTAATAACACTTCAGGATTACGGAATGTAAGGAAATGTTAGCACCTGTGAGGCCAGTGCTTTGAAAACTCAGTGGCTCAAAGAAGCTGGAAACATTCAGGCTACTTTAAAGGGTATCGCTGTCAAAGAGGATGAAAAAAGCAAAGACAGAAAACCTGACCAGGAGTGTCACTGAGCTGAAGTATCTGTGTTGGAGAGTTATAAAGGATGGGTCAATGGAAAATCAAAGGAGTAGGATGATTTGGTTTCAAGTGTAGATAATGTAAGTGAGCATTAAAGTACTTAAAAGATGTTGCACCAAATTTTGCTTTACCTTCTTCAAAGTCAGCAGAGGCGCAGTAGATAATGATGGAAAGCTAATGCTAAAAGCCTTTAAACTTTGGATTTACAAAATCTAATTTTATATGGTATTTTCTTCTCCTTGCAATGTTATGCCAGTTCTGGTTTTGTCCCCTTTTGTATTTCGCTTAGTTTCAGTTGTAGATGCCATTTTGGTGTCCAGCTAAGAGTTTCCAAATTGCCAGGATCAGCTATCAAAGTACTGGGCTGTCACTAGTCTGATTGAAAAAGGAACTGGAGTGCTACTCACCACATTATTTATGAAAAGAGGAGCAACATAGCACGTGTTGAGTCAAATCCAACTCTATCTCCTGCAGAAGCCATGGAGCTGCATTTTGTAAGACCATAATAGGTTGTTTATGCTTATTAACTTTGGTATTTTGTGCCATTCTGAATAAATCCAAAATAATTTGAGTTCAGAAGTGGAGCTGAGATGATTATTATTATCTATAAATCTTTGAATCAGATTTTCCTTTACATTTAGAAATGTAACTTGTTTGCTTCTCAGTAATAAATAAAATTAGCCAAAATTAACTCACAAACATACCTGAAGGAAAAAATATAGTGTTATGAATGTATGGCTGTGCAGACAGTGGGTTAGATTAATCTCAATTAACTTCAGCCATCAAAAAAATGAAGAAGATTTCAGCTCCATTTCATGTGCTTTCACTGGACACTGCAGCCCTCTCATTTTAGCCATCTGCATTGAAAAGGCATAAACTCTGACCACTGGAACTGTCTAATTTTTCAATTAACTGCAGAGGAAGGCTTAGAAAAGGGAAGGGTAAGAAACTTGTTTGGTTTTGGATGAAAACCGTCATGTAGAAACTTTCTTTTTAATGAGACAGCATTAACCTGGAGAAATGTGAAAGTTTTCAGTAACTGTGAAAGTCAAATGTGATTGTAATAGAAAGTTTGCCAAATATAAAAATGGCATAAAAAGTAACACACACGATGCAAAGAACCAACTGAATATTTGCAGGCTGTCAACCTTGTAACAGTAAAGGGGGAAGCTAGATTTATTGGAAATGGGTTTCTTATGAGGTTTGTCATCTTCCCTGGTGACTGTCACTCTTCATGTCCACACTGAACTGTATTCAATCAGACAATGTAGCAAGTACATGGAAGTGTATTAACTCAATCCTGTTAGCATTTTTGCATATGAGCAATGAAGGAGGAGAGGTTTAAGTAGCAGCACTCTATAAAGGTAATATGTGAGGTGAAGTTCACTACTGATATGGAAGAAACAGCTTGATTAAAAATAATTTTCTAAAATCATTAGAAAAATGAAGTATATTTAAAAATCAGAAGAATTTTTTTTTTAGTGTGAACAGGTAAAATTTTGCCTGCTATTTGTATTTATAAGTGAATTTTTTTTTTTGCTTTTTTATTCAAAGCCCAGCATATGATATATGGTGTATGATATAGTGCAATTCTGTGAATGCTCAAGTGCACATTAACCCATTTTCATACTGGTTTCTTGCTTTGAATGATCAATCTCAGCTTGGCATCTAGCTGAAATTCAGATTTTATTGATTTATTAGTAATAATATTTGGTTCCAAAAGTCTGAACAAATGAGAAATTGTTGGATTTTTCTGACCAGTGTTGCAATTTATCAGCTATGTTTGTGGAAGTTTATGAAGGCTCGTGTCTCTCTGGATCGAAGTGAGAAGAATTTTCTGTGTCTTAGGAGGTCAGTTAGTATCATGTATTTCTTTCTAAGTCCCAGGTGATGTGTACTCTGTTGGTACTGGAAAAGAGGGAGAGCTCTTCAGGTTTGTTACAGCTCATCTTTTTGAGTGAGACAGTTTTTTCTGATGATGTGTCAAAGACATTTGTGATTTGCTGTTATTCATTGCTTATCGGTAATAATAATAGTACTTTGTATATACGGAACTGTTTTGATTTAAACTTTCTCAAGCACTTTATAAAATGGATAAACACCAAAAAAACTGTGAAGACTGCTCTGGGTCATACCACAGCACGATATTCTGTCTCCAGCATAAACAAGGACAATTTCTGATGTCCAACCTCCAGTCCTTTGTGGCTCAGTAGCTTCTCAAGCCAAACATGGTTCATACTGATTTTTAAACCTTAGCAGATTTCTGTTATACTAATTTGTCTAATCTGCCCTACATAATTTTTGGCATCCACAGCATCCTGTAGCAGTAAGTTCATGGTTTAACTACACCCCTTTTTTAGGGGGGTCTTAAACTGATCTAATGCTAATTTAATTAACCAATGAGTGGTTCCTGTGTTAGAATAATGAGTAACTGCTCCCTGTTCATCCTCTCCACATCCTTCATGTTTTTAAGACGATTGTGTCCTGCTTATAGTTGGAATGACTATAGCACAGGTATATGTATCTTAAGGCCTTGTTCCATATCCTGTAATATATATAGTCATAGACATTTTTGTCCAGGAAAACTGGTAAGGTTGGATTTTCCTTATTTTGACCGAGTAGTTCTGATTCCACTTCTGCTGAATAAGGTAGTGTTTACACGGATAACAGTGGCAGGTTTAAAGTGGAAGTGAACAAGGCATGCGTGTGGCTTCTATGTTTGTACAGATCTTTTCAATAGCGGGGAATAAAGATCTATGAATATTTTGCAGTTGAAGAGGCAAAAATAAGAACATTCACAATAAATAATACATTTTGTACATACCTTAGATTCTGCCATTTTCACATAAAAGGTATGTTACCTAAAAGTTATTGAGTCCAGAACAGAAAGAAACATTTTAAATACATCCGTATAGCTCGGAGGCCAAATAGACTGTTTCTGCAGTTAAATAATTATTGGATTTCATAGCCTGTTTATTTACAGGGGACAAACAAGTGCATTTATGCAATGTCTGTAATGAAAACCTTGCCTATATGTGAATTAGTGTTTTTTCTTCTTGGTGTATGTAGGATCTGCCATCCAGAATTAGGGTGAATTTTTTTTGTTGTTCTAAAGATCAGTTTCTCAAATAAACTGTAAAGTAAGCCTTGTAATCTGCAAAGAAAATGACTATTGGAAAGCAAAGCACACCTTTAGTTAGCATTCAACAAAGCAATGTAAGAAGAAAAAGAATTTTTGCAACACCTTGAAGGCTAACTCTCTATATATGTTAATAAACTCCCCAATTTCCCACAGTACCATTTTTATAATACAGTTTTGCTGCCTTAGGTTTTATCTAAATAAATTATGCTGGCTATAGTCTAAATTTAAAATTGTTTGGTAACATCATGATTGGATATGAGATAATTTACAGTGTGTCATAGCTTTTCTCTGAAGCATGCAAATTCGTTTATCTTTGGTTATCTGTAGTCTAATGAGATAGCATCCTTTTCTTTCAAGCATGTGCCCTTGTTATCTTCATACAACATGGACTTTTGTGGTATCAAAATGCTTACCCAGCACTTTTGAATACCTGGAGAAAGCTTGAAGTGGCTACACTGATAACAAGAGAGAAGAGTAGTGCCCATATGCTAATGTCCAAATCATTTTTTTTCTACCAGACATTAGAATGCATTTATTAATATCAAAATAGAATAATTCACATGTAGGCATTATTCTTTTTGTTTCCAGGAAAATAAGAAACTCTTGGCATAAAGGCATCTGTGACACTGCAGCACAAAGGCTTTCTCAAGTCACTAAGAGTATATTTTAATTCACTTAATGCAGGCTGCATTTGGGGCTGGTTTTGTAATCTTTCTCCTGGTTTTGTTATCAGTGGGATTGATACTTTAATACAATTGTGCCTGTGGCTGAAGTTTCTCACACTGCCTTAATGTACAGTGTGCATTAGCTGTTTTCTACAGATCTCCTAAGTGCTTTGTATGAAAAAGCAAGAATGGTAGTTGTTGCTTTCATGGTATTTTAATAACTGTTCTTCTACAACACTATGATTTAGCATGATTGAAGAAATACTAAAATCATATGTGGTTCTCTCACAGATCTTGATAGAACTGTAGAAAATTATGAAGAAGATGAAAGTAAATCTTGTAACAAGGAAAACGAGTAAAGAAGGTGTAAAGGACATTCACTTTTTTAAAACGTCATGAGATGGAATCTGTCTGGCAGTATCAGAAATACTAAAGGTGTTGATATGTTGATCTCTGCATACATCACAAACTTTATTTTGTAAAGGTATTACAGAAAAATTAAGCTATTTCTTTTTTAATCAATACATATTTTTCTAGTCTTAAACAAACAGTCTTTGAAATAGATGAGATGGATACCCTTAAGTATTTCTCTGTTGATGGGGAAGGTAGTATAGGGAAGCATTTAAAGTATTCATTACGAGCACTGTGTACTAGGAGCTGTTGTGGATTTATCCATCTTAATTTGTGTTGTACAACTGATGCATTTTCTGGCATTGTAACTTTCTTGTGGCATTTGTATCCTGCTTACGAATACCAATAATTGACTGCAGTGTCAAAACAGACGACTCAGGAGTGGACTGAAAACGTCAGCATCCCTTTGAATGCAAATTATTATTTTCAAAGGTTTCATACAATTAAAATCTGTGAAGTACAAATTGATTTAAGCTAACGTTGTTGTCATGGCGTTAAACACTTCCGACCACAACAGGTTTGGAATATTTTGGCAACGCACCACAGGGTGTATCAAGCTTTTGGCTTGATCAGCATGATCAAGCATTAGCATGGATCAGGGGTGCAGTTTTGAAGTCAGTCTCTGGGTCATCTCCGCTTGCCACATGTTCGTTCACGTTACGGAGCAGTTTTCAAGTGACCTCCCTTTGGCTGAACCCTAGTCTGCTCCGATGGACCATGCAGCCTTTAGTGGTGGGAGAAGACTACTTTTAACCCAAATGAAGGCCTCCTGAAATCTGCTCCTGTTACACCACATGATTTACTAATGCAGATGTAGGCAAAGTTTAAGTAATGTTCCATCTGAATTTATTTCACCTTTTTACTTGCCCAAACTGTTACCTTGTCCCCCTTCACCACCTTCCATTCTCACTTATGTACTTAGCCATTCACTAGCTTTTCTATTTTTTCATAAAAGAAATTACAATCAACTATCCCATCATCTTAAAAAAAATGTAAAAAGGATAATAAATCTCTTTTCCTTCAAACTTCAGTTTCCCCTTCTGTTTTGTATCTATGAACAGCTTGATGTAGAACTAACTGATCTTTAGTTTTTTTCACCTGTACCACCATTCTAGCACTTTTTACATCAGCTGGTCCTTCTCTACACTGTTATTGAAATTTTTAATGATCTGCTTTTAGTGATCTGTTTTGTCCTTATCTATCTTGCTTGGTTAGTCACATTCAAAACTGTTAACTGATCTTTTCCTAAACTTCTGTCTTCCCCAGGCTTTTAGGATACCAAGATTGTTCTCTCTTTATCCTACCATATTGGTGAATTATTCACTTCAGCAAATCCACAATAGAACTGGAAGAAGGGCAAACGAAAGTAGCACCCAGCTGACCTTTTGTCCTATGGGTAAAGAGAGATTCCTGACATGAACTGTAATCCAGGACAGGATTTCAAGATACAGGATTTGAGGTGTGTTGTAGGGTTAGTCTCTGGTGGAAGGAGGTTTACTGCATGTTATTATGAGAGCAGCTGGTCTTCTAGAAGGGAGAAGGTGGCACAGTGAAAAGAGCTGATGCAAAGGGAGAAAAACCATTAATTTAGCACAGAATCAAGCTACTGGAAAACAACATTAATCAGTACATCAAAGGAGATGAAAAGAAGGAATGTTCTGCCTTTGTGCAAATGTTAAGAGCCTGCAATAAATAAAAAGTAATGAAATCCCTCATTTATAATAAATTTGAACAGGTTGCTAATAATGTAGCCTAATGGGAAAATTCAAATGATTGAAAGGCTGAAAACATATTTAAATAGCACTGAGAGGGAAGAAGAGGAAAAGTGGTGGCTCAAATATGTGGAATTTTTCTGTGTTCATAATAATTTATGAAGTAATTCTCTTGACTAACTCACAGCTCCACTTTCTAATGTATAATTTGCAAAATGGGTATCTAATTCACCATGTGCAGTAGACCACCAGCAGAGAGCAACATGGCCAGCTCCTTAAAAGCCTCCTGTAATGTGTAGGAAGAAAAATCACTATTGTGGGAGACTTCAATTTGTGTGATGTTACTGGAGTCACACTGCCTTCTAAAGTACTGTTTGAATTTCTTTAAAAATATGTATATCTAATGTACATAAATGCAGATGATTAATTTCCTTCTACAAAATCTGATTTTGAGAGAATTCTGTATTACGCCTCATCTTCACAGATGAAGACAAAATTAGTGATGGCTTAAGTACCAAAGGGAGTAATTAACCAAAGTACAAAAGAACATGAGTTAGCTAAATTCTGAGCTGCAAGAATGACTTTAGGAAATCTGTGTGTGTGTGTGTATGCATATATATGTATATGTGCTCAGTGCACTGAAGAGGCCAGCTTTTGAGAATAATTGTGGTGCTTTTGATTAAAAAGAGAGCTCACTGAGGGCAAGGGAGAGTGGCTAAAAGAAATCACCTGAAAAAATGGAAGGGGAAGTTGATGTTAATGATTATGAATCAGAATCTAGAAATTGTAGAAAGCTACTGAGGAGTGTGTGTGTGTTTACACAGATATATATGTATGTATAATACATACATATATGTATTATATATATGTGTGTATAATACACATATATATGTGTATAATACACATATATATGTATTACCTATCACATATATAGTATATGTATATAAATATACCCCTAAATAAATCAATGATGAGGTAGAATCAACATTGTAAAATATTCTTTTTTCAATAATACTGGAATATTATATAGAAAATAATATATATAAATAAGTAAACTTAAAGTATTATTACTTCGTTAGTAATGAAAACGGAAAGGTTTTAAATAACGCCATAGAAATGAAAAATAGAGTTTGAAATGCAGAAATGTCAGAAGTTCTAGACAAGTATTGATGTTCTGTATTTGGAAAAGAAAGTTAGTAGAAGAGCATGATAAAATTTCATTACAACAGTAAATAAGGATGCTTAATAATGGATGGTAATGCTGGGCATTTTGCAATCAACAGATTTGAATTGCAAGTCTCTGAGAGTTTTAAAAAATCTGCTTGAGTCATTCTCTGAGTCATGACTGTTGATTTTTAGTAAGTCATAGAATATTGGGGAAGTTCCAGACGATGGGAAGAAATCTAATGTTGTGCCAATAAAAGGCTAAATGGGACGACCCAGATAATTATAAGTCTGTCAGCCTGACATTGATCTCAGGCAAAATAATGGAATGGTTTGTAAAGGACTCAATTAATAAGGAATTAAACAAGAGTAATATAATTATTGCTAATCAGCATGGGTTTATGGAAAACAGACCTTGTCAAATTAGCTTGGTATCATTTTTATGATATTACAAATTTGGCTGATGTAATGAAGTTTTGTAGGGCACTGACTTGGTACAAAGTATTGATGAAAATCTGGAAAAAACTAGGTGGTTATTTTGCAGTGTAGAAGGAAAATGAGTAAGTTCAGAGCTTTATGGTTAACAGCATAATTATTATTTTTTTAATGCTTATAATGGAGAACAATGTAACTTGAAAACAGACACTGTTTATTTTCTTCTGAGCCAGAGACCATTCTTTCTTACTACACAGGGCTGTCTCCCTAGAGCATGATGTATCCCAGTATTCTTCTAAAAATAATGAAGACAATCAATTACTGGTAAAAACATTCTGGTTTGGATGGTGAGCAATGTGTTTGAATGCTGTCTGATATCAAGATGCAGGGAGAAAGAAGGGTGCAGATAGCTAAGGATGAGAAGCGTGATAGGTCAAGATTGAAGAGGTGGAAGGATGGTAGATGACAACAAAACCATGTTTTTATTCTTTCTTCATCCTGTGTTTCTCTTTGCTTTATTGACCAGCTGTGTTCTTTTGTTGATTTCTTTGGCTATGCCAGTTAATGTACATGTACAGCACCTACCACAGTCAAGTGATACATCGTACTTCCCAGAAATGGGGACTTTTTTTTTTAACAGCGTGATGAAGTAATTTTCTTCTTGCAGCCTCTACTATCAGAAAAAATTGCACAAAGGCTAAAAGATAACAATTTGTAGTTAGCGTATATGGAGATAAAGTTTAACAACCCTTTTTACTGAGTTCTACTACAATTTTCTCAATTTCTTCGTATGTAAATTGTTGGGTTTGCTTCCTAAGGATTGATTAATTAAAAGTAAATCAGAGTGTTTTCTTTTATACTGGTTGTTTGTTAGAGCTTCCTGGAAACATGAATTTCTGTTCTTACGAGAATTCAGATCTTGACAAGAGAATAGAAGCAAAACTTCCAAATTTCCATCAGCCGTGATTGATGAAGAGCTTGTTGAGCAATGTTGCAAGAAATTTTCATACATTTGTCTTGCCCACAAGTTTGTATGGGAAGTCCAGTATTCCACTGGAGAATTTTTGTATGAGTGAGATGATATTCTCCATTAGAAAAATTACCTAAACCCCGCTTCGGACAGTTCATTTCTCATCATGATGTCAACCAAGGTTTATTAATGCTTTATGCAAAAATGGAAAACACAAGAGGAATTTTTGAAGTTGGGTCAGGTCTTAATGAGCTGTAAATAGGGCTTATCTAAACACATTATAGTTGCTTGAATAATTAATTTTGAATAATTGATTTTGCTTCATGTGTCTCTTAGATTTCCCCCCCCCCCTTTATACTAATCTATTGACGTGCAGATTTTTAGGTCCAAATAAATAAAAATTATGTGGTAAAATCCATCCAGAGCAAATCACTTATCCTGACGTCAGTATCTTATCCTCAGACAATATGGTGTGTATACATGCACGTACATGTTATGGGTCGAAAAGATCTAGATATCTTTGTGGAGGTTCATGGTGTTGAAAACATTTTTATAACTTCATGAATTTCTTTCTGAGAACAAATAAGCAAAGAGAATGCAAAAAGGTGATACTTTTCTGTTGGAAATATGGTAATTCTCTGGTTAAGATGCACAGAAATACACTAGATTTTAAAATTCTGCAAATTTTAACATTTACAGTACTGCAGGAACTACTCTAAAAACTCCAGTACCAAAATTTTTAAATGTGTACTGTTTGATACCAGTACTTATTTAAGTAGATACGTTAATTATATTTTTAGTCCTGATTTCTCTAAAAGGCTTTCACTAACAGTTTTTTGAGTCCATAATAAATGCATGCAAGGTGAGTAAAGTCTGAAATTAGTTTTAGATGGGAAGATGTGGAAAGGCTCTGACTTTTATTAGAGGCAGAGGGGATGGAAGAGACTGTTCTCATCCCCATAAATAATGAGGGCTTCCACTCTTTCCCGCCCGCCCCCCAGTTTCAGCAGTTGGGTCTGTTTTAAAAAAATGAACTAACAGTCATTGAAACTGAAGGACATGACATCTAAAACTGAGAGAAGGAGCTTGAAGTCATGGATAATTCAGTATGACAGAATACCACAGAGGCCAAGAGCAAGTTTAAAGAAAAATCAGAGCATCTCTTTCTTTAGATCTGCAATTACAGGAGATGAAATGTAAAAATGGAAGGGAGTAAAAATCCCTCATTCTTTAGATAAATTTACAAAAAAAAAAAAAAAAGGGAGGTAGGAGGAGAAAGAAATTTTGTCAGGAAATGGTTATTTTTCCAGTATCTTTCATGAAATGCTTTTAATGACCTTGAAACAGATCTGTTTAGTATTGGTGATGAGATATTAAATTAGAGGTATCTTTGATCCATCTTGGTGTGGTTATTCTTCTCTGCGTTAATCAATTTATTTGTGAGATAAGTAGAGGATTTTCAAAAAAGTGTATAAAACCCACAGAATTTGCAATTACAACCAAGAAAAATTGATACTTGCATTTAACTTTGCAGTTTGCGGTAAGTACTTCTCAATGCCAATATAGATTATTAACATATAAACGAGATATAATACGTGTGCAGCTTTCAGAGTGCCTACTAAAACTTTGAAACAGAATCTGGGAACGCATCTCCAAAGAAATAGCGAGACAGTTCAAAAATTCCATGTTTTATGTAATTGTAGTACTCTGTTAATCTGATCAAACTTAAATATTTCTAAGGTGCAATCCTAAATGTAATACAGTGCTATTTTTCTGGGTTTCACTTGCAGAAAATCTGGCAGGGAGATATTTTAAGAGACAGTATGGATTAAAATAGTCTACAGTTTTTCTGAAAAGTGTTTTCATATGGTTTCAAAAATAAATACATCTGAGGTGTTGGGATGTTCATGCAAAGAAAGACATCTGCTTTTGTCAAAACAATATAATGTTCTAAGTTGATTTAGCAATGGTTATAATCAGCAACAAATTACAGTCATGCTAAATGATGAGTTTTAGTATGTGTGCCACAACAAAAGGATATTGCAGGTGTTTTTAAAGTGAATAAAGTACTCTGATATATTAAAAAAGCAGTTCTCAAAGTTTGGAGATGTAGCCTTTTTCTTCTCTCTATTTTATTTTAATATATTTTAATAACTGACTGGATTTTTTTAAAAAAGACAAACCCAACATTATAATTTTGGCATCTGTTTCAGTAAAGTATAGTGATTGTGTATATGTGTCTGGAAACTGTGAGAATAATGGAACGTACAGTTTTAGAAATCAAAATACAGAATTATGCTCTTAATGTTAGAGACTCGGGAGAGAAGACTTAGAAGCATTGCTGAAGGCAATTATCTAGCGACTTGCTAAACTCACTGAACTGTTCGTATTAAATATACTAATTCCCCAGGCATTAACTCAGCTCAGGAAAGTTTCCTAGGTTTCTCTATATTAATATTGTTAGGAAGAAAAGCAGGGAAGCCGGGTCAATTTGTGAGACTAATCGGAACAGAATGAGGGTAACAGAAAGGATGCCTTCATTTTCTGTTTTTAGAGGACTGAAGACCTTTGTTCTTTCAACTTTTATATCAGAGAAGAAGGAAGAAAACTTTCAAAAATACAATTTAGGAGCCCCAGTGCAGAATATGGGATGTTGTATTGTGGGCACTAGTGGTATGCACTGAATGGCCAGTGGTCCTTGTACTGACAATCCCTTTGCTATTTCAATGCTGAGCAGAAAGATTACCTTGCTGCCTCCTCTTCCTTTTGGACAGTGGCATCCTCCGTTTTGCCATGTTCCTGCTGTTAGTTGTTCCACCTCTTCTCTGCTTCTGTAATTCCTTTTTGTCTGCCTATTCCTATTTGCCTCTTCTATCTTTTATTTCATGGTGTCTGAGAATTTTGAGACCAAACTGGTATTTGCCATCATAGTAACTCATTTTATTATGGATTATTTTGGTTTTCACATAGTACAGGACTACATTCTCTGTCCCATCCGGCCTGGTTTTCTACCCTGCTCTGGTACAGCTGGGGGAAAGAAAGGGCTTCCCAGAGAGTTTCTGGGGGTGTTGCTATGACTTTCCTACTCTATAAAGGGAAGAAATAGGGTCGAACTGAGTGGTATTTTTTTTTTCCATTCCCCAACTATTATCTGTAGAGCACCTCCAGTCCCTAACCCAAATTCATACACTTTGAGTGAAACCACCACCGTAGTATTGTTCTGAAGAAGCTTTTGTCTTGAGAGATAACTGCTATTTCGAAGAGGTTATGAAATGTGAGGCTGCGTTTGTTCTGTGAATAGTCTTTTCTTCCTAGAGTGCCTAAACATTTAAAGCATAGCTGTTGGCTTAGGTTAATCTCTCTGTAAATGCCTCGTGTAAAATAGTTTAAATATGACTATATATAAATATATACTTTATATATGAGCCTATTAAAAACTTTTAAGGAAAGTGACATATGACAAATGATGTATTTTCTCTCTACTGTTTCCTGGCATTTAGATTTTATTTGGTTGATGCTACACTTGCTATTCTATGTGTTGTCCTCGTGCTTAGGAGCTGAACAGGTTTGATTTGTGCCTGCGCACACAGTGTATTAAGCATAGGTGAAGTGGTCCATTGTAGCCAGTAAGAGGAAGGAACACCATCTTTAACTCCTCATCTGTGGAAGAAATTTCTTCTGCTTTTTTTTTTCTAAAATATCATCTACTTGTGCTGCCTCACAGAAAGTTTTTCTGAAGGTAGAAAATGTCATTGTCAAACTATCTTTAGAACTTAAATCAATTTCTTGATGTTGATCCTAAATCATATTCTGGTTTTGTTAGTTTCAATTTGCATACTTTTTTGTGCCTGTAAGTAGCACTAGGATCCAGCAATAAATCTGGATGTGATTCAGTGAAATATAATGTTGGGCAAGAGTTGGACATTGAACAACTCCTTCATGTTTGTTATGGGGATATTGATGTTTTGTTAAAAGAAAACATCTAACGAAAATGTGTTACAGGCTAGAAGGCAGAAGTTGTTACAACAACAAAAAGTTACTTCTGTGAAGCTTACACACAGTGTTATCTAGGCTAACTAAAATCCTTGGAATTCTCCTTCATAGCTTAGTTAAGCCCTTGATGTAACTTTCACCTTGAAAGAGTCGTAATTCAAAATTGTCATCTAGATACAGTATCTTTATTTAAAAATGGCTAATATGATTAGTTGCTTGGCGTAGCATTATAATTAAAGTATTTAATAGACTGTGTAAGTACTCTTCTTTTTATCCATACAGTTTCTTTGTGGGGTTGAGTTTTAAGGCCTGAATTCTTAACAAATTAATCAGCTTTCCGCAGCAAAGCAAACACAATTTCCTCCCTTGCATAATTTAAGTAATCCAGGCTTGGGGGAAGGGCCCAGTCTTTGGTGATGATGACTTTTTTTAATTCCTGCATAATTCTAAATCCTTGAAATTAAACATGTAACAGCAGAACAAGAAATGTTGCAATGCCCAGTGTTTTCCCACCTCGTTATTAGCCTGTGCTAAGGTAATACAAACAAAGGCTTTCTGTTGTGCTGCTCTGGAGTTGTACACTGTGGTGTAGTTTGGAGCCTTACCAACACACAGGTGAAAATAAATGCATATGAAAAGTGTGCAACCTTTTCTTCTCATTGATTATTTTTTTAAATATATTTTTTTAGCTCTGTAGTCTCCAGGCAGCTGAAGCTCAAGCTTCCATGACTCACAGCCATTTTCCTGTGCTGCACTCAGATAAGCAAGGTTTTATTGATGGAAGCAAATTAATTGGTGGACCTTTTACTTGTAATGATTTCTTTCCTCTGTATGTTAATTTCTTTTACTTATACAGAGACTTTTTTTCTGCTGATGTGGTAGACAGTGGCAACCAGGTATGCTGAATGTGTTCTTCCGTAGCTGTAAGATAGACTACACGCTACCTCCTACGCAATGCAGAATATATTTTTTGTAACCTTTTAAGATATAATTAGACCTGCAGTCTAGAGTATAGACACAGACTATTCTTACAGCCTCTATGGATCTGATCTTGGAAACAGGTAAACAGGGTTACCCCCATGAATAATCTCACTAAGATTGGTGCCCAGCAGTTTGCACGAATGAATCCCAGGGATCTTGCAATCGTTAGCGGTCTGATGCTGATCTATACCTCTGCCATAGCCCCAGCCTCTTGCTATTAAATAGAAGGATGTGAGTCTGAATAGGTTGCAATTAATTCTGAGTGCTGCAGTTAGATTACCTAGATGAAATTCAGCCCTTGTATCATTTCCAAGCTCTAATTGATACTCTGGATGCCTGTAACATTTTACATTGATTGCAAGGTTTTGTGTCGTCTTTGCTCTGCCAAATATTGCTTTTAACCATGTGTTTTGAGTGTTCACTATATATCTCTTTTGCTTTCATTCCATCTTAATGTTTTTTGAGCATTAGAGGAGTGAATGGCTACTTCATCCTTCGTCTATTGCAGACTTACGATTAGGCTGTAATGCACTTGTAGGTGTTTGAGTATCAGTAGATACACAAGTGGGTTGCTGGTTGAGGACAGAAATAAAAGTCTTTTATTTTCAAGTTGGAGAAACATACCTTTAAATACCTTTGCATCTACTTTTCATATGTTTCAAATTGAAAGGTTTTATATATTGTACTTTTTTCAAGACAAACTGTATAATCTCAGTGATTTCTGAGATTACAAGGGATAGATACTATGTATCTGAGATATGTAATTCTTTCCTATTTAGTCTGCACTGCTTAACCAAGTGCAGAAACGCTACTCTCTTGATTGAACTACCATTCACACTTGTCCTCCATGCTCCAATTCTTTGCGATACATGCAGGCTTTTTTTATATAAAACTGTACTTTTATCGTAGACCTGCAGTATTCATTTGGGGCGGGGGGGATGACAGCATTTTAAAGAATAGGGAGATCAGTTAGATTTTGCTAAATATGTGGATAATAGAGTGGTTATCATTGAAGTGCATGGATATAGATTGAATTTAGCATTTAAATGCACTGCAACTCTTCCCTATGGCACTTCTACAGTAGGTGAGAAATCAATGTTAAGTGTTTAGCTTAATTATTTATGCTAACAGAAAATTTTATTTGATCTGATAATTTTAGCCTGGGACCAGCTGAATAAGAAGTAGTTGAAGATTGCCATTGAGACAAAGTGGGGATTTGAAATGTAGATATTATCTGATCCTCATGTCTTGGAATGCAGAAGGATAAGTGGAAAGGGTATTCTTCCATGCTATTGGGATGAGCACCTGCCTTCCACTTGAGGAACGGGGCATTGGCATGAAAGAGAAGTTTGTGTCAGTCAGTCAAGTCTTTGCAGAGCAAAATCATTAAGCAATCTAAGTGTTGCATAACTCTTGGTTTAAACCCTCAGTATGGATTTTTAAGCAAACACTATTGCAAAAACTAAATTCATCCGACTGCCAAGATTTGAACTTCTAGGATAAAAACGTGGGGTGTGGGTTTATACTTGAGACGTCACCTTTTAAAAATACATTATTGGAGATGATTATTATTGCATTTATAAGCCAACATAAATATTATACAAAATAAAAGACAGAAAATCTCTGGAAGGTTCACCTGCAAGTATTTGCTGTATATGGGCATTAATATTATTGTAAAAGGTAAGTGGATAGTATGTTCAAGCAAAATTTTAAAACAAGGTATCAAGCCTTTTTCCCTGGCAAGGCCTGTCATTTTCTAGTCAGAGGACTGTCCTGGTTTAGGCTGGGATAGAGTTAATTTTCTTCGTAGTAGCTGGTATAGTGGTGTGTTTTGGATTTAGTATGAGAATAATGTTGATAACACTGATGTTTTAGTTCTTGCTAAGTAGTGCTTACACTAAGTCAAGGACTTTTTGGCTTCTCATGCTCTACTGACTGAGAAGGCTGGAGATGCACAAGAAGCTGGGAGAGGGCACAACCAGGACAGCTGACCCCAACTGGCCAAAGAGCTATTCCATACCATATGACATCATGCTCAATATATAAGCTGGGGGGAGTTGGCCAGGAGTGGGGGGACTGCTGTTTGGGGACAGGTTGGGCATCAGTCGGCAGGTGGCGAGCAATTGCATCGTGCATCACTTGCTTTGAATATTATTATTATTATTATTATTATTATTATTATTATTATTATTATTATTATTACTATTACTACTCCTACTACTATTTTACTTTTTTTATTTCAATTATTAAACTGTTCTTATCTCAACCCATGAGTTTCTTTGCTTTCACTCTTCCGATTCTCTCCTCCATCCCACCAGGGAGGGGGGAGTGAGTGAGCAGGTGTGTGTGAGCAGGTGTGTGGTGCTTAGTTGCTGGCTGGGGTTAAACCACAACAAGGACTTCCTAGAGTTTCAGGAAAAAATCATCTAGGCTCAGCAGGCTGTTAAAAGAGAATAACCCTAGTTGCAAGGGTTTTCAGGACATTGTGCTGCAATTGTTTTTTTGAGACAAATGTTGTCTTCCAAATTTTTTGGTCTTAGTAGGTCAAAAACTTTGTGCATTGCCAGAAATATTTTTAACTGACTTCCAAAGTGAAAATTAAAAATGTGAGTGGATTTACCTGTCTATAAGTAGAAAATCTAATGTATTCAGTGCTCTAAAGTATTTTGTCTGGCCAGCAGCTACTGCTCCAGAAATGTGCAGGTGTATTGTAGGTCCTGTCATGTCATAGACACTCTAGAGAATCAAAATACCAACTCATCTCTAGGCTTAGGCAACTGAATCCCACCGTGTGTTAAAAAATAATACGTTTTTTCTCAAAGCAGAGAACCATTTAAGTATTTTACATAGCTGTTCATTACAACACAGTATAAAGGCAGTAATTAATGCCTGCCTGATTATTTTCAATACAGCAATGAAATACTGTTAAGAATATTTGAAAATGTAAAAAATATATGAGAAAGCAGATAATTTAAGCTGGAGGTCTGTTTCATCATATGCAACTAGCAAATGCTACCTTTTGAAGACTGTGCTTTGCCCAGTGTAATTTGAATGAATACAGGTTTTACTAATTTCTCAGATTACATACTGCATATAAAAGAGCCCTGGTTAATCAACATTAGAACATGAAAATGGCATGAAAGTACTTTCTAAGTACATTTTATCACTTTTCTGTATCTTCCAGAAAACTTCTGGCATTACCAGAGACATAATTTTTTCAAGATTGGTTACAGAAAAACACTGATACATATTCTGTAGTTAAAGATCCTAAAATGTTTTCCATAAGCCACTTATACATCACCGAAGATTGCTCAGCTACATTTTTTAAGTTCATTAAGGATGATGAAAATCAGGGTGATGGAAAGATGCTTCCAATGAGTATCATTTGTATTCCTTCAAGAATTTGCTGCATTTTTTTAATGATACAATCTTGAAATTATACTGATCTTGTATGTGAGGAAGTTTGACATTGTAAATTCAATGAAGATTTATCTGTCTTGAAAAATAGATGAATAGAAGAGTATTCTTAGTAATAAATGTATTATATAAAATCATATCAAACCAGACATTTCATTAAATGGTGCTTAGTGACTCCAAAGTACTCAACTTCCTTTGACTTGGGCAAACAAAATTATATGTGTGTCTGACTTAGCCAATGTAAAGAGTGTGGGCTTTCAGAACTTCTAAAATACTCTTCAGAGACAGGAACACATCAACGATGGATACGTAAAGTTTGCATTGGGAATATTGTTTAGTGATTCCCTGGTTTTTACATGCACTCTTAAAATATGGAATTTATTATGTGTCGTGGTTTAACCCCAGTCAGCAACTAAGCACCACACAGCCACTCGCTCACTCCCCCCCTCGGTGGGATGGGGGAGAGAATCGGAGGAGTAAAAGTGAGAAAACTCATGGGTTGAGATAAAGACAGTTTAATAGGGAAAGCAAAAGCTGCGCGCACAAGCAAAGCAAAGCAAGGAATTCATTCACTACTTCCCATGGGCAGGCAGGTGTTCAGCCGTCTCCAGGAAAGCAGGGCTCCATCATGCGTAACGGTTACTTGGGAAGCCAAACGCCATCATGCCGAATGTCCCCCACTTCCTTCTTCTTCCCCCAGCTTATATACTGAGCATGATGTCATACGGTGTGGAATAGCCCTTTGGCCAGTCTGGGTCAGCTGTCCTGGCTCTGCTCCCTCCCAGCTTCTTGTGCACCTGGCAGAGCATGGGAAGCTGAAAAGTCCTTGACCAGTGTAAACTCTACTCAGCAAGAACCAAAACATCGCTGTGTTATCAACATTATTCTCATCCTAAATCCAAAACACAGCACTCTACTAGCTACTAAGAAGAAAATTAATTCTATCCCAGCTGAAACCAGGACATTATGTCCATTCATTCTCATCTAAAATGCAGCAGTGAAACACACTTTGTCTGTAAACCTCTCTGCGGATTACAGAAATTTGCTAAATACCAATTCTCTGAAGACTGCACTTCCAATTAAAGTTATTTTCAGTACACGTACAGAATTTTGAGAGCTGATTTCAAAAAACAAGGCTGTATCAAAATGCATAAAAACTGGAAAAAGTAACATATAAAATATCAAAATGAAAAATAATATATAAAATACATACTTGGGGGGTGTAGCAATACACAGCATCTGATAGGAGACTGGTATTTCTCTGAAGTATTCCATACAACTAAGCACCATTTCACATCTTTCCTGTGATGTTACCTTTTTTTTCTGACCAAGAAATGAGGCCACCTTATGTGTGAATCAGAATCCAGTTTCTATATATGGGTCTATTGAACACTTCAGCTTTCATGTTGGCTAAAGTACTCAGGAATGTTTTGCTTTGAGTTCTTCTGAGGGCAAAGGGACATGGTAATTCCTTTCTTTCCGAGGTCTGGATCTTGGCTATTGAGAATGGAGACAGGCTCTGATGCTCATGATTCTGCAAGTGCTTTTTGAGATCCTTATTGATATTATAGCACTGAAATATTAAAATACCATTATTCCAAACTTGTTTTGCTGGTCATATTTTCACAGAGGGTATGACTACCTGGTGATTTGTATGCCTCTAGTAATGTTAGTTCATTCCTTTTGATAAAGCAAATACCAAGAGTCTTTGTAGAAGAGTTGAATTTCGATACCTACCTGAGAGCCTGTACTTACTAGATTTGCAATGTTTATAATGGGAAAAAAAGAAGGGGGAAAAAAGTTAAAAGTAAGAAGCACTATCAAGAAATTATTCCTAATCATGTTACTATTCCTGAAGCATAACAAAAGAATTCTGGAAAAATAGAATTGCAGGATGCAAACATCAGGTGTCAGCTTGTCACTATGTTACATTTAAAGTAGTTATTAAAATCATTATGCTATCAAATGTGATGTTTAGATACACCAAGTATAGCAACCTGCTTAATTGCTCACTATTTTACAATGAGGGAAAGAAAGGCAGAAGGGAAGGCAGGAGTGGAGAGAATGGTATGTTTTCAAGGTACCTGTAAAGGCCTCTTTTCCTGTGGAGTAAATTAAGCATATGTTGTTCAATAAGACCTTAGTCTTTGAATATAGAATATGTTATTAGAAATGCAGCTGCCTACTGGTCTATGTAGTTCAGAAATGGTTTTATTGAGATCTTCGAGTAATGCAGCACGATGCACACTGACATGACTTTGTAGCTCTAATCATGTTATTGACACTGCTTTTCTTTTGGGGAATCAGATTAAAATGAACTGGTGTAGCCAAAAACAGTGTTTAAAATACTTCGTGTCAGGTGTCAAAATGTAATTTCCCATTGGACTAAAGCTGGAGAAACTCAGCCAAAGTTACTTTGGGTTTGTATTTGTAGAAGGAACAACTTGACTCTTGATTACTATAGAGACTTGTCAGTGAAAAGGCTGATATGTGATTCTAGGTTAAAACAGTAACTTACAGCATTGCTACAGTAACTACATAATGTAGCCAGTGAAAGGACAATTTCCAAAATATAAATTCTTGGGGAAAAAAAACAAAACCCAAAACCAAACCCTCAGCCATTTAGTTTTGAAGGGTAAATTTACCCCAAATTATATGTATTGTCCCCATAAAAAAGGGAAGAATGAGGGGAAAAAAGTAATTTCTCCCAATACCAAAGTTGTAATCATGTTATGTATTTGCATTATTTTTCTCTATTTCTTCAAAACTGGGATATTTTTCTTTTGTCCTGCACAGGGAGTAATATGATGCTATTGATGCAGAACCTACCAATGGCACCCTTTTTTATTTGGGTTGTAGTGATTTTGCCAAATAGTAACTAATGACACTGCATTTGTATTTCTCTACAACATTGAAGGCTGTTAAATGAACCCGTGCAATCACTAATTTCAGGGTAGTTGCTTTGTAAAGCAAATGACTTCTTTTGGGTAATCTTGAATTTTTCCTTGTTCTTAGTCATATCATTACTCAAAACTAGAATTAAAAAAATAAGGGATTTCACAGTTTTTAAAGCCTATATATCACAAGATCATCTCTTTCTAGTAGGTTACTAGCGGCAAATTTGTGCACAGTATGGTTAGGAATTTGTTTAACCCCCTCCGATCTGCAGGCACCTGGCGGCTCCATGGAAGACAGGAGGAACTCATCTTCTCATGGCCTAGGAGCTAGATGAGGCTAAAGTTAAGAGATGCCGTATTCACATAAAAGGGGACCATGGTATGTGGTGGCTGGCAGTGTTAGGTTAGTGTAATGTGTGAACAAACCATAAGAACACATTCATTCATGGTCCCTCTGGCAAACTGGAGGGTAGAAAGCCTGGGAATGTGCATATGTTTCAGGTCTGTGGGATGCATTAGTGGATCAACTTAGTAAAAAATACTTGGTCAACTGAAAATATTTGGGCTGAAAAATCAAAGTCTGTCAAGATTTTTTAAGACGTCTTTGAAAATGCTATGTGCCAGAATTCATTATACTCATTCTTACTGCTGGTAAATCATAATGAGCAGAACATATGGAGACCAATTTCTCAGAAAAGTTAAAAAAAAAAAAAAGGGCAAGTCATCTGTCTTCTGGTAACCAAGCTGGTTTAGTTTTCCAGGTGTATTATACAAAATAACCTGGTTTCTGTTATTGTTAATTACTCACCATTCAGATTCAGTTTTGGCTAAGAACTGGAGGACAGGTAATCTTTCTTGCTTACCTGTTATGTTTCCTGATAAGAAAATGCAGAAAAATAAGCTGTAAATATGGAAAACATTTGTTGAGTCTATTTCCGCCATCTGTAGAGGTCAATGCAAATTCTGCTATGTATATAAAATTTGAAAAAACTATAAACTTGATCTCTTTCTTCTCAAATCTAATGTTATGGAGATTAGAGCATGAGAGAAATGTGACTGGAGGTTAGCATTCACTAGGTTTTTCTCCTTCTGACTGGCAATTCTTGCCATATCACAATATGATTCATTGAGATGTATGTGTAGTCTTTGGTAAAAGATCTGAGTCAAAGCATAAGTGCATCATATCCTCTTCTGAGGATAATTTATTGAAGGGAATGTAGTTTTCATCTGTTTATAAAGTATCTGTGTAGTAGGTATCCCTTCCTTCCATTTGACCATAAAAGTCGCTGGCACTGCATGCTGTAGGTATATCTATAGATTTGTTAAGCATTTGTTTGGATGAATGGAAGCTGATATTCAGTTCATTAACCTGCTATAATGGGATGTTATTAGATTTACAAGAGCACTGGGAAATTCAGATAGACTGTTCTGTCCAGTAGGGAAGTATTTAGCTACTGTAGCATCACAGTTATTTATTTCATGTCTCCTTACTTGCCAGGTAGTAGGTTGGTCTGGGAGGAGACTGAAAATTAGGGATCCTATAGAGTAAGAAATGTATCTACTTCCTTCTCTCTGTACCTCGTGTCTTTTTTTTTGTATTGAGCTACTATTCTTTTGACCAAAATCATATATTTTTCCGATAAGCCTTTATAGTAGAGCTGTTGTGATTATTAATTGTGCTTCTCTGACAAGGAAATTTGTTTTATCAACACTCATCCGTTCTTGCATAGAAGAATTTCAATTTTCTATGAATCTGTGATTTAATTTTGGGCGTCTCTATTTAAAACCAGTTAGATAGAAATTATTAATATATCCACTCATCCAAATTATTCTGGATACTCTCCCTACTGTGATATGTTACTATAATTAATTCAAGCAAGTGTTTATATTGAGAAAAATGATGTTCTTATTCAAGGTACATAAGATATTTTGGGGGGGGAGGAGGCAACCTCCCAAAACCCCAAGCACCAACACCAGGCTGATACATTTTCTCACTAAATAAAAATGTTTTTTATTCTTCCCTAATTCTTCCTAACAAAGCAACAACATTCAAGCCTTAAGTCCATAGTCAGTTCAGTGACAGATGTGTCCTTGTCCAGACATACATACCTATTTTTTATTGTTATTTTTTCACATATCCTGTATTCTGGTTGTACTTCATTTACCATTGTCTGTACTCGTACAAATGCTTAGGGAAGCATAGGCACATCTTTGTATTTTAAATACTCAGAGCTCATTGTCCAGGTTCCTCTGAACGGAACATGGCAGGGAAAAAAGATGACATTACTACTTCTTTCTGTGTATGCCAGATGTGCAGGGCCTGGTTGATCTCATATGTCTAGGTGGGAAAGTTTATCTCAAAAACTCTAATGGGGACTCGCTTCTGTGTGTTTCAGAAGCAGTATTAGGTGGAAATGAGCAGAGTGGACATTATGATGCATATTAGCTTTATCATAGCTATTAGTTGTATAATTTAGGTTCTTCACACTTTCAGAGTGAAAGACTTTTTCACTTTTTTTAATGAAGATGTTTTAAAAATATGAAGATACATTGCATATGGTGTTAGAATCCAAAGCACTAGAAAAGTGCTAGCTAGGGAAAGCATACTTGAATCCAGTCACACATATCCTGTGGTGGAGGGGCGAGAGCCTTCACTCCTGATTTCTTAAGCCCTTTTTTAACGACTTTTTGGAAGACTGAATGTGGTCCATCCCACCCAGATGTATTGAAAGACTCCTGGGTGAGTTGGGTGGGTTGGTTTTTTTGCTTTGCCAATGTGTGTGACAAATGTGTGTGCAATTTTCACTTTATGTTAAGGAGCTGTCAAACTCAATCTGTGTTGACCAAAATCCTGTATTGAGATGACAAAATTATAATATAATAATTACTTTTTATGTCTGTGCATAGATAATTTAAATTGGACAGAGAGAGAGCTTCCAGGCTCCTTAATTTTCTACAAGGCTGATTTTTTACAGAGACAAAGGTGGAAGCTGTGGTTGTTTTTTGTTCTGAGGATTAAACCGCTTTGACTCAAATTCCAGACTTGTGACCTTTGAGAACACCCCACAGGACACAATCTAGGTTGCTTGTGTATTTTGGCTCTAGAAAGTGTTTGTGGACCATGACAAAAAACAGAGTATAAAATGCTAATCAGCTCAGAACTGATGTTTACTTTTGTTAGATGCAGACTGCTATTGTTTTTTAGATATTCACATTTGAAAAAATGAAACAAACCCAAAAGAAACAAACAACAAACCCACAACCTATTTTAAAAACATTTGATTAAAGGCAGGAGGCAATGATGACTGCTGGCCACAGTACCAACATTTCTGATATAAAATACTCCCCTTTTACTCTCTGATGTAAGAATGGTGATGTAAGAACAGCTGTATGACGTTCTGAGCAATGATGTAAGAACAGCTGTCACAATCCCTTAGTTGGGGGCCACCTCCACATGCTTCAGAAGTTCTCTGATCTCTTGAAAAAAGAGAGAGAGATGTCATTGAAAAACCACTAATAATATGGCACAGCAGACCTAGCGTTAGGCCTTTATCTACATTTTTTAAAATGTGATTAGAAATTGCATATCAGTTGATTGCATATCTTATTTCTTGAGAAACTATTCTGATGGTTACTTTACTATTACATCACCATGTACCTGAAGAGTCATGTCATTTTCTCACTGGAAATTCCATGGTTTGTTTAGATCTCTCTCTTCAAGGCAAACTGTCCTTTCCTGTGTATTTTCACAATCCTGATACCAGTGGATGGACCTTACTGGCCTTGTGTTGTTACATCAATATAGGTGTAAATTATTGTAATTCTTAAAGCGACTGATATAGCAGAGTCTTCTTATAAAAATTGCAGACATAGTCAGCCCACAATGAATTTTAACATTTGCCATATGACATCCATTTAAGAAAGCTGATTCGCAGCTTCTGTGAGTAGCTGTCAGAGGTAAAATTTTCCTTTTATCTCTCAGCTGATATGAAACTCCATTCTAATACAAAAATCGTGTGATGATTATAATTATACAGAAGCAAATAACTGAAAAATTTTGCCCATCCTCTTTCTCTGGAAGCAAAGAGAAATTCAAGGTTTTGAAGATGTGCTATGTTTTTTTCATTAGGTTCAAACTACATTTATATTAGCTGTTCAGAAATGACATGAAAATGTGCTGATTGACTGATGATTATGGGGAATAAATTAAATATATTTCAATATTGTAACTAGGAGCATAATGTCGATTCATGACCACAGTGCAGATTCCACCCTTGTCCTATATGTCATACATTCAGTGTGCAATTTCTGATGTTAAATTCATGTCAACAGATGCATTCAGTAGACATTTATGAGCTGGTACCTAAGAAATTGTATAAACTGTTAAAGCCAGCAGACTTACCCTTTTCTTTCTGTGAAATAAATGCGGAATAGAAGGGTATGGTTAAATCTGGGGGTTGGAAGTTGTTCAGGAAATGACAGTGCAATTGTGCCAATAAAAGATATAGCTTTGTTAGTATGGCGTGTTTGGTTATATGAATTTAGAGGTTATTGAGAAAAAGTTCAAATTCACTTTCTAGTCGATAGTTCAGAAAAGAATGAGATAGGTGCATTGGTGGGTGGGCACATGAGGGATATCTGTCTCTGGGTTCCTCAGTGCCTTTATAGGTCTCGTTTGTAGGAATCTAATTACGTTTTGAAAGGCCTGTTGACTTGCAGTGCTGTTCTGATTCTCAGCAAGGACAATGTGTTTGAATGTGGGATCTCTTGCACTTCTCTTTGCCTTTACTCTTTGTGATGGTGCTTCTTAGAAATGCTGGGGAAGGGAGAAAGAAAAAGGATAACAAATTTTCCCTTTCCTTTTGCCAGTTAAGTTTACATTCTCAAGTTTGACCATATATTAGCTGTAATGTGATAGTCATGCAGCATCTCAAAACATGTTTGCTTTGGAGCAAAAAGTGTTCTTATAGTAAATTATTCATTCAGATGTAGCTTTCGAGATGCTTGCTCGGTCTCTATTAAGCTTTGGTTAGAAATGTGAATGTTGAATAAATGACCAGAGGTGAGCAGTAGTGTCTGAAGCATTCATGTAGCTGTCTGAGGCAAATAGCCTCAAGCTGATTATGTGTATCAGCCTTCTCCATACCACTTGACCCCAACACGTTTTGGAGCAGGCAGGTCCTCCTTATTTCATCATTGCCATTGTTAAAGACAGTGGCCTGTCAGCTTGTTTCTTACTGAGGTCAAACACATCAAATGGAGTGGGACATCAGCATGATCAGATTGAAATTGCTTGCTGCACCAATTTCTAGCTGTATTGTGGTCTAATATCAAATCTCCTGGTTTCCTTGCAGCTAAGGCATAGAAGACACCCATAGTGTAGGGGGAAAAGAGGAAAAAAACTGGAGAAGAGATAAGTTTTCAGCCACATTATTATTAATCTGAACTTCCAGACGCGGGAGAGCTGTGGAGGCATGGATTGCAAAGCTCTGCCATTTATTGACCGAATTTACTGTTTTAGAATAGAGTTAATTTATCAAACTTTATGGAAGAAATATTGGTGATGTAGTAATACAAGCACGCAGTACTTTTATGGAAACAGAAAATGCCCTTTCAGAAATATTTCAGAAAAATATCAGCATTTCAAGACAATCACATCTTTTAAAATAGACTACTGGGGGGGGTTCCATGATCCTGTGGGAGTTTATGCAGAAATTTGCTGAAACAGAATCAGTTCTTACTTTTGACTGAGTATAGCCCAGTTCTATATATGTAATCTCAAAGCTCCCTAAACTGCAGCTGTTTTCCCAAATATGTAATATCACATCTTAAGCAACAAAAGGGGCTGTGTATTGGGTCTTAAGGTTGCCTTCAGAAAGCTAAATTCACATAAGAGTCTTAACATGCTTATTGTTTTTGTAAGCATCATGTTGCAGTGGAGTATTATTGGCCAAAATACTGTTTATATGTTAGGGCTGGACAGTCTTTTAGAAATTGAATGGTTTGCTCCAGGTATTTCCTTTATATGTAGACTAAGAAATGAGCCACAAATTGTACTTGAAAATGGGAATAATGTCTGTATTTACCTTCAAAGAACAAACTTTACCTGAGAGATCTGATGCTTTAGGTTAGACGATGCCATTTAGAAAGAATTTCCTTCCCAATGTAAATATTATATAAACTCCTAAACAGAATTTGATACATATGGAGCTGAGAATAAAATGGAAACATTATAAAAGTTTGCTAATCCAACAAATCCTGCTCATATTGTGTTTAGAGGGTTTTGAGGGTTTTGTTTGGTTTTTTTTTTTCAAGTCTTAAGGATTTTATCAATCTTGAGCAAATCTGTTATAATATGCTAAAAAACATGTTGACAGTGTCTGTAGTTCATCAGCACTTTTATTCCCCTGACTCAAAGGGGCTGATTTCTTCTACTGAGGAGCTTTTCTTTGATATTCAGGATGGACAAAAAACAGTGCTCTGCCAAACAACTGAAACAGGTAGTGGCTCAGAGAATTGCCCTTCGTTCCCCTCTATTACCTGGACATAAATAGCAAGGAAGAAGCAGCTTCAGTGGGCTTTAGAAACGTATGTGAAATGAGGGAAGAAAGATTGCAGGAGACTTTCATTCCTTTGGTTTGCATTGCAAAAAAGCTACCTGAGAGCCCACCAATGTACAAGCCCTAGGAAGACAGCTAGTTTTTGTGGTTTAATTAGTTGGAAGGTAAATGCTGTTTTGCATGTGGGTTTCCGCAGCTAATCAGCCTTTCATTCATATGTTGTTTTCTCTTGTAATTTTTTAAGAGAGCTGCAGCATGCTTGGAGCTCTTTTAAAACCTTGAAAGAAAAAGTGACAGATGTCTTGAGCATGACAATCCTGAGACTCTCCTCCCCTGTTTTTGGAAAAGACTTCTTCCTGCCTGTAACATAAATAGCTAAATCAGATGAAAAGGATCTATTGAGAACCTTTGCTTCAGCATGAACAGAGGAGGCTTGATAAATGTTATTGTAAGTGCCCTTATATATGCACAGGTTCAAACCATTTTTCTAGGTGCTGTTAGAGATTATGTGTTGGTATTTATACATTTTGAATAAAGAAATCTTCTCATCCCAAATATATCACTTATAATCAATATTATTAATATATTTAATTCAATATTACAAACCTGGAGTAAGCTCAATCTGAAACTGTCTTTAAAATGATGCTAAGCTACATCAGTTGAAATGAAATCTATAAAACTGCTTTTCCATGATAAATGCAAGCACAGATGATTTCTTTTTTAAATAAGGATAAAATCAAAGATGTTATTTGCATTTACTCTGATGTTTTTGTACCAAAACCTATAAAAAGACCACACAGTAATCAATTGCTGGTGTTGGCTATTGTATAAGTGTAGCTTTTGCAGTACATCATTAGTTTAATTCAGGTCAGGTTGGCTGAAATAAAACCATCTGAAACAAGTCTTATTTTGTGTGGCATTTAACAAGTGCGAGATGATAATTGCTATAACTGAAGCATGACTGCTTTTGTAATGAATACTTTCTGCTTGTGTTCTGAGTATGTAGCTCTGTGTGTGTAATACAGCATGCTTTAATCTTAAAATAATAAGCAAATTTGAAATTTAATTTATTGTTCAATAAAGTTGTATTTGACAGAGGTTCTGGCTTCAACAGTCAAGTGATCAATGTTTGCTTTTAATTACATAGCACTGGAGAGATCCTATACACCTCTTTTTGTGATGGCGTGTTTCCAAACAGTTGTGTTGATAATCATATCTGAAAAGCACGGTTTAAAATTGGTTAATGAAATTAAGTGTCAGCCCAACACATCACATTTTCTCCCCTGTGCTGTTCAATCAAATCAGTGTTATCTGATTTTACAGTGGCTTTAATGTGGTCCTTTTGTATTTAGGTGAGATTGTTTGACTTCTTTGCCTTTCCATTAATCTTGCCCACTGATGATACTGATGTCATCTTTCTGTTCACGTAAAGTCAATACATTCAGCAGTAGATTAAGAGCTACTCCTTTCTCGCTGGAAAAAATAAGTACAATAGTATGGCTTTGCCTTCTGGTCCTCCTGTGCAATCATAGAGCTAGTATACTATACATTAACATATGCCAGGGCTGCAGGAAAGTTGTAAGGTCTCTTTTGGCATTAATAAATGCCACATATATGCTGTGATCCTCTATTCAAAACTTCTTCACCAAAACTCAACCTGTTTTGCTGAGTGTGGGAAAACTGAGAACCACTGAAATGGAAAACCAGAGATACAAATATAGATAGATAGATATAGATACAAAGTCATGTAGATGTGTATTATGTTTGGAGAAGAAACAAGACTTGAAAGTCTAAGATTTCATTGTTGTAACCATCTTGGGTTATATAATCAGAGATTTTTGGAAGCATTATTTTAATGTTCCAGAGATAGGAAACAAAACCAAAACAACAACATAAAAAACCCAGAACAGAAACTTTTCCATTTAAGAAAGTTTTTGAACTGAGGAAGGAAATGCTATGTTTTGTTGGACAGCAAATGTTATTTAAGTCTTTCTTCAAGAGCATTACTGTGTGGGTCCTGCTGCCTAAAATTGGAGAATGTGTTGAGGGTGTATGCTTGAACTCGTGTTTCATGATTTCAGAAGATATGGAGAAAAAAGAGGACATAAAAAAGTTATTTTATTAAGGTCAGTATTTGCTTGCTGTAGGCACCAGCTGTGGACCTGTGGGAATGAGCCAGGTCCTGTCTTTCTGTTGGGAACTTCTCCCAGGATGGCTTATTTGGCTCCCTGCCACCAGTAGAAACTTCTGTTAATCCCGTGACTAGTTATGACGCCTTCTCATAAGTGGTGACGGTGGACCTAATTGTTTGCATGTGATTAGATATTACTTCATTAATGGCTAGGCCCTCAAGTATGGATGGACTTTTTGGGTTGGTTACTTGGGTGTGGGATGACATCTGTTGGGAGTCAGCTCTTCTCTGCCCTCCTCTCTGCTCATCCTCTTCTGAAGCGCTCAGAATAAAGACTGAAGCAAGCAATGATAGAGCCAGGGAGTTCTGAGACTATGCAAACAGCAATTTAAATATGCATTAAAAGAATTTGCATTTTCACTTACATACTGTTGAACTATTTTGCCTGCTACTTCTCTTTGTGACTCTATTACTTTTAAAAGCAATTTAAAAATACTTTATTTCATGATTATTTGTGTGTCATATAGTTACATCATAAAGAAGAATATTATGACTAGAATCAAGTAGGCAGGGGAAAAAGTATTTGTTAATGGAAAAAGTAAAAGTTTCACGCTAGTAAATATTTTACCAATTTATGAGAGAAAATGGTGTAGGAAAGCTTTTTAAAAGGTCAATGAATTTCTATTAAATTGTTCTATTCTCATAGCATTGAAAATTAAGCATGCAAGGTCAACATTAAAAGCCTTATGTTCAGCGGCTGAATTGCCATTTAAAGCAGAAGTTGAACACTTGGGATCAAGAAAGAGAAAGGAGTAAAAACTTCCAGAAGCTCTTATTCACAGCAGTGATTTTAGATCCACTTCCTTTGGTAAGATATTTCCAAAATGGAAATAGTCTATATGTAGAGAATATATGTGTATATATACCATCAACGCTCATCTCTTAAAGTGTCAGATTTGGTCAGTTTCATATAGGTTATTCTCCTAATGAGAATTCTGGCAGTTTTGAATGTTTGATGACTCCTAAAGGAAGTCAGCCAGGGAAAATACATAACCTATCCGTGTCGTGCTGTGTTACAGGGCTTTGTGTGCTTTATATCAGTTAGAAATCTCACCTTCCATTCCTGTTGGAAAGGCTTTTGGTCAACAGGTGGTTTGGGGGTGACCTGGAGGCCAGGAGCTGTAGGGGGTGGTTGGTTGGTGGGCTGGCTGGAGCTAGTACTGGGGAGCATCAGTGGTCCTGGGCATGAGGGGGTCTTTTATATGTGGTGAGATGTTGGTATTGTAGGTTTGGTCTTCATTTCTGCTAATTGCAGTTGCTGAAGGCTATGTTTCCGTGCAGACAGATGCTGTATCAATTGAGTTGGCCAAAGAAAGGTTTTCTTTAATAAAGACAGAAATCAATATTTCAGTAGCTTGTTTGAAAACATTTAACAGAATTATTGCAAAAATCCAAAGTGATGGCCACCATCACCTCTTTTCTATGTTCATCACTTGCTTGCTTGTGATTGCTGAGCTATAAACCCCAATTTTAATGTGACAGGAGCACAATCCTGAAAAAAATGTTTAAAAAACTTCACAAATGCAGGATGCAGAGAAAATAATATAGTCAACAGACATGTCTCACATTCTCAAGGAAAGCCTCCGAATAAAACCAGGATACTGCTGAGCACTGATTCTTTTCTATGTATTTTCATCTTTCTTTTCAGGGACACAAATTGTCATTCCCTGTCTGCTAAAATCTGTATTTTTCTACTATTATTGTTGTTAAGGCTTTTTTTTTTTTTTAATAAGGGAAGATTGCTAACAGCTGCAGCACCTGTTAAATTCTCATATCAAACTTAAAAGGATTTTTAATTTATTTTACTTTAAATCCGGTTTAGATTAGAATGACCTTTTCTTTGCTTCAAATTCCTTTCTTGAAAAATTAATGTTTTCCTCCATGTTGCATGTATTGATTATTAGTGCTGGTATTTATTCATAATTAAAAATACAGTAGGCAAGAAAACCATTTTTAAAGCTTGATCTAAAACCTTCTGGCATTTTTATTTCACCGCGTTTTGATATTAACCTTTGTAAGCACGTAAATAGAAAAACTGTGCTTTTTAAAGAGCTATAAGAAATTCAAATGGGCCAAACTGGTATTAATCTGTCTTTCAAATTTTGGGCTAACCCACCTCAAAAGTGTTCTAGCTGATACAGGAGTGCAGTCAGTCATTTTGTTGTGGCTTCAGACAGTCTCTATATGAAAATACAACTTTGATCTCAACAGTATCTGCACAAACCCCAACCAAGAACTGGCTTTGTTCTGATTTTTAGTGCTAAAAGTAACAACTTTCTCTTCAGGAAAGTAATTCTTTCTTTTTTTCTTTTTTTTTTTTTTTTTTTTTAAATGTTACATAAGCAAGACTCAAGCAGCCAAATATTAGAAAGATTAGAAAGAAGCAATTTAGCTTCGAAAGAGCTATATAGATTGTGGAGAGTGACAGAAGCTGTCAGTATTGATTTTCTGCCACTTTCCTGTCTGACCTTTTGGATTCCAGCGGGCGCTCTTAAGAGGATTTAGCTTGTAACAAATTAAAGATATCACAGAACAATTGCTGACTCATATTATGAGAGCTAACCAAGCTCCTTTGCTATCAGTGCAGTCTTATTGTACGCAGGGACATCGTCATTACTTGATTTAATGTGCTCCTGTAGATAAAACTGATTGAAAGGCTGTTTATAAAAACAAGGTTAATGATGCTAAATGCGGTTGCCACCTACTTTATTTTTATAGCCGAGATAGCTAAGAAGGCCAATAGCTTCCTGGCTTGTGTCAGAAATAGCCAGCCGCACTAGGGAGGTGATAGTGCCCCTGTACTGAGCACTGGTGAGGTTGCACCTTGAATACTGTGTTCAGTTTTGGGCCCCTCACTACAAGAAGGACATTGAGGTGCTGGAGTGTGTCCAAAGAAGGGCAATGAAGCTGGTTGAAGGGTCTAGAGCACAAGTCTTATGAGGAGCGGCTGAGGGAGCTGGGGTTGTTTAGCCTGGAGAAGAGGAGGCTCAGGGGAAACCTTATTACTCTCTACAACTACCTGAAAGGAGGTTGTAGCGAGGTGGGGGTCGGTCCCTTCTGCCAAGTAACAAGTGATAAGAGGACTAGAGCAAATGGCCTCAAGTTGCACCCGGGGAGGTTTAGATGGATATTAGGAAAACTTTCTTCACCGAAAGGGTTGTCAAGCATTGGAACAGGCTGCCCAGGGAAATGGTTGAGTCCCCATCCCTAGAGGTATTTAAAAGACGGATAGATGTGGTGCTTAGGGACATGGTTTAGTGGCGGACTTGGCAGTACTAGGTTAACGGTTGGACTTGATGATCTTAAGGGTCTTTTCCAACCTTAATGATTCTACGATTCTATGATTCTGTGTGTATATATATGTGTATATTTAAAAATATAATTTTAAACTTTGGCTTGTAAAATTTATGACATGCAAAGGGATAAAAACATACCAAAAACATTGATAAAACAGTGCTTAAAATTAAGTCAGCCATTAAACATATTCATATATAAAAGCTTTATCATCATTGTTGTGGATGAAATTGGAAGAAAAAACCTAACTACTTTGTCTTCATTTAACACCTGCTGGCAGCATCTCGACACAAAACTTCAACGTGAGCATCCTCTGCTAAGTACCCTTCCACCCTGTTTGGAAGAAATAAATTGCTTGTCTGGAGTGGTTAAAAGACTTTAATCTAACTTAATCATCTTGAAGTATTTTACCTTATGATGGAATTCAGTTTAGAGAAATAATTATTTTTTCACTGGATGCCCAGAATATGTATAATAAATATGTAATAATAAATAGGAAAATTCCTTGTAACTGTTAGCACAATTTTAAGAAACAAGACATTAGTATGTCATTTTTTCTGTGTGATAAACCTGTGCTATATTAATGTATTTTAAAATCCCACAGCAATATTGATCCAAAAGAGCTGTCTGTGCCTTCACTGTGAGAGGCAGCGAAGGGATGAATATTGTTGGAGGAGTGGAGCATTCCGTGTGCTGGTACCAGCATTCCCACCTCCCGCTCTTACCACTTTTGTGCTTTTTTTTTTTTTTTTCACAACATTTGGCAGAAAAGCCAAAAGCAGAAAAGAAAGTCCTGACACTTCTTTCTGGTAAGGTCAGGATTAAAACTGCCTTGAGTTTAGACTTCAGCCTGAAGCTGTCCACTGTGCTGACTTTTTTTTCTAACACTGGTTTTACCTAATTTCCCTGTTTTTTATGGGTCGTATCATTTTGGGATTTTTCTTTGTAAAATTGAGCCTGGCCTGATGGTTTCCCAAATCCATTTCTGTTGCTACAGGAAATTCAGCAAGACAGTAGATCAATTTAGCTATTAGGTAGCATATCTTAAGTCTGGTTTCCAAAATGAGATTTATTCTGCTGCACCCTGTATATGTACGTGTTAACGTACGTGTGTTCATACATGAAATGGAAAACACATTTCAGTGTAACTTAACAGAGAAGCAAAGATCTCAAAGTTTTATGTGGTTTACAATGATGGAGGATCTAGTGGAAGAGGAAAAGACCACAGCATGAGGATGTTATTCATAAATGTTGGAGGATCTGCACTTGAAACTCAGGTCCAGAGGAAATCAGACTGCTGATGCAGTTGCTGGCTGAGCTCTGTTTTGTTGAAGAACAAAGTCCGAGACCCAAAGACCTTTAAGGTTTGGGAATATATGTATCTTTTTGTCTGCTCACTGATACTTAGGGATCATTTTTTTAAATAGGCCTTGCTAAGCTCTGTATCCAGAATGTCAGTTTTAATTTTTTTGTGTAAGTAGCCATATTACTGCAATATTAAATTTTGTTGGTTTACTATTAACTGTAGGTAAGCTGGAACCCTGTTCATCTGACTCCTATATCAGCAATATTGCAGATACTGTTGCTTTTTAACAAAAATGATTAGTGGGCTCAGAAATTCTAATATTGTGTACGTTTCACCAATGATTCCTGCTGGAAAAGCCTGTTGTGCATCCAGAAGTTTCTGTGGCACAGGGCATTTGTCTGCTGTTTGTTTCTTCAAGGCAGCTGGAGTTCCTTTCAACTAAAAAGGGAAAACTTTTGGCTGGGCAGGGATGGCTTAAGGCTAAGAAAGAGTTGACTAATCCAAGAATACGAAGCCTTTGAAAAAAAAATCAGCACTTGTATGCAAGAAGTTGGTTTCTTTTACCAAATGCCTCAAGCTCACTGCTAATGCTGGCATCTCCTCAATATTATGTTTCTGTCTAGTGTGCTGTGCTGTTATTTCTCCTTTCCAATCTTTTTTTTCTAGTTGTATCAGAGGATCCTTGAGCTTCAAGGTGATGCTTCTTCTGTAACTGGTGAGCAGTTCACAACTTTATAGCAACTTCTTCATGAAGACTAAATAAAGATCATTGGATCTATGGTTATATGGAAACCTAAAAGCGCACATTTATCAGACAAAGCACACAACATTTAGATGGCTTGGTTTTTAGTTTTGGTTATTGCCCTAATTTCTTTTGGACCTTATGCTTTTGCTATTAGCTTTGATTCCCCCTGTAGTAGAGTTGGTCAGTCCTGGCCAGCTCTCTGACTTGTTCCGCATCTCACGCAGCCACACTCTTATTTGTACTGGCATGGTGGTGATGGAGCTGAACATTGCTAAACCAGATATGTGAACTGATTCAGGTTGTAATTAAACATATTATTTTCCCCTGAAGAAGTATTTTTAACCTAAATCAGCTTTCTGATCTAAATAAATGCATGCTCCTGCAAACAAGTGTGCTGGCATGAAGAGGAGTAACTGGGAATAGAAGAGAAGCCTTGCTGTTGAGGAGAAGGCAGTAACTATAAGGTATCACTTCAACTTCTGGGGACTCTCAAACTATCTTTTATGTTCTGTTCAGACTTTAAAACAATGGGAACCTATAGGCATCGCTCTAATAGAAATGGTCAGTAAGAAAGATATGTGGAATACTTTTATGCTGGACCTGATTTTTTTTTTTTTTTTTTGCCATGTACCTTTTAGTAGGAAAAGTCAAGACAAGTGTATTAGCACTGCTCACGTTGGGTTTGTGGTTTAGCATCTCTCCAATGGTCTGAGCACTGCAGTGTGTGGCAGATTGGCAGAAATAGTCCCTTGAACTTCAGTCAGATCTCGGTCTCTAGTCTTTCTGAGCTTTTGTGAGTCTGTATTGAAAACGTATTTAAAAACCCATTTCTTTACCTGACAGGATGCCACATGTCATTCTCTGCATTTTTGCTCAATTTCAGGGATTTTTGACAATTTGCTATGCACAAAACAGGACAGAAAATGGAGAAATGTGACTAACGACCATTTTAAATGTATCGTTTATGCTAACGTGCGTTTAAGTATGATATTTTTGAGGAAGCTTTTACTGTTTTGTGAATGTGGCTCATTTTCTCTGCATCTCTTTAAACACAGTTAATGATTATGGGCAATGCTGGGTAAATGCTTCATCATTGTGCATTCATCTCGCAGTGAAAGGTGCCATTCATACAGCAGCAAAACGGTACAGAGCACGGCTGCAGTCCTGATGCTGTTTTGAGAGTCTCCTTAGAAATCTCATTGGTGGTAATGGCCAGGCATTTTTAGGTATTTTCCATCAGCTCATGTACAGATACTGGACATAAGACATTTGAGTTTGGCTGTCTTCGTTGCAGGGCTGGCTGTTATTGAACACTTGCCTGGGTAGGTAGACCACAAAGAAATAGATAAAAATGCTTTCTCATGCCTTTTCTATATCTGACACTCTCAACTTCAGAAGCATTTGCCCAACAGTATATCTTGACACATGGCTGTACCAGAGTTCCTTGTTTTCTCCCCATTTTCCAACACAAGGATGAAAAGTATCAAATCAACCGAAATCTTTCCTTCTCCCCTTTGGCCAGGGGATGGAGTTAAAATCAGGCTTTTATGCACTTATGAGCCTTAAGTGGTATTTTTATTAAGCTTCCACTGTCTTTCCCTTTTTATTGAAATTATTGAGTATCAACTATCCAGCTTTATGGCCTAAAGTCTTAAAAGTTAAGTATTATCATTCATGTAAAGTAGCTATTCTCATGAGTTGCATCTGTTCAAATAACTCTTTCTATATGTGAGGGTCATAGCAATGATAAATGCTCCATCTGTTTCTCACACAAATAAAAAAGTAAAGAAAAGTCATTAAAAGTCATTGGAAAAAAGATATTTGCCATGGGTCACTGTTTAGCATATTTAGTATACAGACTGCTCCTTCAGCGGCAGCTACACTTATTCCAATCTCCTCCTTCCCCCCCCCCCCCTTTTTTTTAACCCAGGGTCATTCAGAAGTTTGCAACATTTTTTATCTTTTCAGTGAGAACAGAGACCAGGCCCATCTCCTCTCAAAGATACTATATCTGGGTTTAAGGCTATAATAAGGCCACTCATAATTTAGCTAGCATAGATCCGCCAAGGTAAATCAGGGCTCCTGCAGGGCTCTTCTCATACTTTGGCAGCTTACAAAACAATCTCAGAAATGAAAGAACAAGATCTTCAACACCAGTTTGTGCGTTTGCAAAGCACTGTTCTTACAGCTTCATTTCTCTTTGTCTAGGTAGTGTTACTGTCTTTTCACTTAGACTGAGCATCTTCATCATGCTTGATTACTGCTTGTGAAGAGTATTTTTTGTATCAACCCAAAATTAGAAGGAATTTTTAGAAGGATTTTTTCAAGGAGTTTTCTCTATGGCAAATTGAAACTTAATTCCATTTCCCATTAGGACAAACTTTTTCTGTGGGCTTGTGAGTAGAAGGATTTATTTGCATTATTTGAAGATGCCAAAAGAAATTATGCTTTTTTTCCCACCTCTTTTGAGTTCAGATGAAGTCTTTTTCTGACTATGGCAACACTGAGGATTAATTTTAGGAAAATAAATATTTACTGCGTCATGTTGCATCATCATGCAAATCTTAAGCTCATACATATTCATCATTAGACAACTGAAGGAGCTCAGGAGAGTAATTGCTAGTGGGTTTGGGGGTTTGTTGTGGTGGTGGTGGTGGATTTTTTAACTAAAATTAAAAGTACATTGGTCCAGCCCTACAGGCTGTATTCCATTTAATAACCAAATGTCTGCACAGGAGTTACTTCTTTCCAGTGGGATAAGCTGATACAGATGACCAGCTAAATATCAGAGTAGAGTTTCTGTTTTGCAGCTGGAAGTGTTTCCTATCTGCATCCAGATCTTGTTGGGCAGGCACACAAACCTGCCTAGGAGTGTTTCAGACCTGGCTCAGTTCTAAGGTATCTTTTTCAATGGCTGGGTATTTAAGTGCTCGTGGCACATAACTTCAGAGCACATAATGTAAGGCTAGTCATGATGGGTCCCTGAAGCTATAAAAAGATAGTAAATTTGCATGAAAAGGTTTAATGGTCTGGAAAGCCATAGTAAAATGGAATCAGTAAAAGAGTCTGTAAAGAAAAATTACTGAGCCTGCTGGGGGGATTTCCAGGAGCACGCACTTCCATAGGCACCATGCACAGTTCAGCGGCGCTCTGCTCCTGACTAACATGTTGACTGTGAAAATGCAGTGGACCTATTGAATTTAAAATATAGTTTGAAACTTCCTCAGTAGGGCAAATATAATACTCGCATTTCTGAGACGTTGATTTATATTTAAATAACAAAGTTTCAGATTTGTCTGAAAGTAGAACAGATTTCTATTTTAACCAGTCATGGAGAAGTTGTATTCTTGAGCAAAATGGGACAGAAATATCTTTATTTCAATTCAAAGATTATTACATTCCCTTTTGCTTTCCTTAAAAAAAAAAAACTTTTAAAAATATAAGCAGAAGCAGAAAAGAGAAAATACAGGAAAAATAGTGTTTTGAAAACTTAGCAAAAAAAAAAATCACTACAGAGGATCATGATAAAAATCTTGCAGAAAAAAATGTATTACAGTCAAGCACAGCAGCCAAAGCTAGGAAAACAACTCGATGATCACCAAGAACTCTCATCCTGAAAATACAGGTATGCAGATTTTCATGTGTCACTTGTCCCATAGATCAATTACGTGCTCAAAATTAAATATATTTAATAAGATGGAGTCCAATTTTCTGTTTTCCCTATGCCCCGGCCAACTTTACTGGCAATTTTTACTAGACCAAAAATTAACTTCACCAACAAATTAAAGCTTGAGGAGCTCTAGAGCAACTTTAAGAATACAAATTAATAGCAGCCAGTCAATTGGCAGTCAGTTAACTTGTGGTGAAATAAATAAACAACTGCCCTTGCCCTGTCCTTTGCCCTTCCTCGGGTCCTGAAACACCTTGCACAAGACGTGGTCATACCCCCTTTGGACTGAGGGCTGCTGGGCATGAACATTGACATTTGTTCCGGTGCTCAGTTTTCATGCTCAAGAAGGGTTTTCAGTCCATCTCCAGGGCTGCAAGTTCTGCAGGGTTAAAAGGCACTTCATTTAGTTTAGTGTGTCGCTGGAAGGATCAAATAGGAAAACTTGATTTTCCCAAAGAGTCTAATTACATTAGACACTTACCTGTCACTGAAATTACATTAAGTAGCTATGAAAATCTTTAGATGTCTACATGCCTGCTATAAAGAAATTAAATGCCAAAAATCAACCCCAGGATGTTTTTAAATCAAAATTCTGCTCTAATTAAAGTGTGTGACTGGACTATTTAACGTAGAGGAGTAAAGGAGATTAATACCAGGCTCCTTCTTCCCTTGCTTATCATTAAACAGTGATGAACATTCAGTGAAGAAGATATTATCTAGAGTTAAACCTTCTTTATTTTCTACAGCAAAGCCTTCTTCAGTTCCGCCTTGATTAGTGGTAGAGATGGGGTAGATAAATTTTTCTCCATTATAACTGGACCCATGCTTTCTCATAAGCACTGATAGAGAGTTCCTTAATACAAGTATCCAAGCAAAGATTTGTGGCCTGCACTCTCACCTTGTAAGTGCATGCTCTGCCTGGAAGTAGGTTTTAAAGCACTAGAATAAATAAATAATTCTACAGATCTGTGCACAGCAGTTAGTTTTAATGGCCAAAATACCCAATCAAGTGATTTTTATGAGTCTCAGTTAAAAGTAATTATACAGTATAAGTGCTTTAAGTAAGTTAATGAGACAGACAAATCTGATAACGAATTGCTGTCTCATCATAAGCTTCCTTTCAAGTTAATTCAATCTTAACATTGCAGGACACTGTTCTGCATTGCTTTGCTCTCCACTGAGTCCAGCTCTGTCCCTGTTCACATCTGTCTCACTCTATTTAGTACAAGGGGTGCGGAATTCAGCTGGTTTTCATTAATAGGTATATGGTTAACAAATTTGGTGTTCCAAAAAAATGAGGATGGCATTAGGAAGCAAACAGCACTAATTGGAATAAATTTTGCTATTTCCTTCTAATTTCACTATGTTATTTATCTTAATGCTAGGGTGTTTATCTAAACATGAAATACTGTCTGTGTGTTTATTAGGAAACTGAGAAACCAGTTTTATAATTATTTGCATGTCTTCAATAGCATTTTCAAGTACGCACATAGCAGAATACTGATTAGCTCTGTAGTATGTAGTAAGTGTTTTGGCTGGAATTGGTTGTCTGCAGGTAATCTTGAAGAGAAAGTAAAGGTAGGGTGGGGTTTTTTCAGCCTCTCATGTTCCATTAACATAGGGGTCTTCGGGGTACCACTTCTTCCTTGGGCCTATCCTCATCCAGTGCGGTGAAGCAGTGAAACAGTGGGGTCATTGCTGGTGGAAACTCTGTTGCCTAACAGGAGAACATCAGAAGGGAGCAAGAAATCAACGAAATAGCATCTGATGTTCATGGTCTTGTGAATTTTAGGTCGCTATCACATCTCACAGCTAATGGGAAAGTTTCAAGTAAGGTAATCAAAAAGATCTGACAATATTCTTGGTGTCTATTTTCCCAGCCAGTCTCCTTGTAAACTTGGTATGAAACTGAAACTCGCTATGAGTTTGTTAACATCAATGAGTAATTTGATCAATGCATCTAATTGCCTTTTGCTTTGGTCTCACCGCCTTGATAAGGACGGGAACCTTGTAAATAATTAGATTTGGTACTAGACTGCATTATTATCTATTTTTTATTTATTCCTTGAAATGCATCAGTGGATGATGTACGGACTGCTTACATGAGAAAAAAAGTGATATGCGACGATAAAAAAAAAAATACATGTACCAAGTAACACCAAGATTGATAGCAGAGGAGATGTTAGTAAATTGTACATTTTATTCACCAAAATCTGCTTCTTCATACTGTCTTTATAATACCTAGTAAATATACCAGAAATCAAGGAATCCATTGTTAATTGTGTCCACGGCTATCGCAGTTAATTGACTATAGAGAATTATGCCCTTAAACTATGGCTGATTTTTCCCTTGATTTATTTTTCCTTTTTTTTTCTTTTTTTTTAGTAACAGCATGTTTTTAGGCAGATTCTTTCATATAAACACAGCTAATATACAGAGTATTTTTGCCAAGTCAAGAGTATTAGCTCCAGTTTTTTGACAATGTTCAAAATACAATTTTGCCTTTTTTTTTTTTTAGTTATTCGGACAGAAAAAAAAGCTTTAAATATTTTTTGTGAAACAAGGTTGCACTGGAACATCTGTCAGGTCTAGTGTGGTCTAATCCAGAGGATCAGACCAGAGCAGTCTAATCCTCTCTGGGATGACTGTACCAGTAAATTATCCTGAAGAGAAGGGGTTTATTTCTGTAATACATTTTACTTTGCTGTGACTGCAGACCTGACCCTTTTAAGTCTACAGTAAATGCAGAATAGCTTACTGCAATAAAAGGAGCTCACATTTATTGTAAAGAATATTCACACTGGCAATCACCGTGGAGTAGATGATGTATTATAATTTTGCACTCTTTTTTTCTAGCTGACCTTTCTGTAGATAGTAGAAGTATGAGCCTGAAGTGCACTCCATAAAAATATCCACTAGATTGAGACATCCATTCAACTCTCCAAAGTTATCTATGTTTAGTGTTTCTGTAGCTTTCCTTCTTTTCCTCTTGTATAATGGGAGCAGAAAATCCAGTCTAGGTAGTTACAGGTAGCCCCTCTGTGGATGAAGTCCACTCTTAAACACATTGTGTCAGGTGTTTGCAGTAGCATTTGCCCAGGCTTAAGGCTTTGGAGGATGGAGAAGATGGATTTAGAGAAATAAAGCCAGCTGATAGATGTGATCACTTATTAGATATCTTTCATATAAATTATGAAAAATAGCTACAGTGAATTATAGCTGTAGGCTTTCAGATAATAAGCCTTTCAGGAAAAAAATAATGAAACTAAGTGACGCTCAGTTCTGAGTTTCATTACCAAGCTGAATCATAATTCAAAGTTCTTTTAAAACTTCCAGGATGGTTTGCAGATCTTGATGAAATTGAGAGTAAGCTTGATCATATTTAACCATTTTAAGTGAGTTTTTTGGCTGTTACTTTACTCCAGGAATATTCCTCTCCAATAAGTTTCCAGGTCATTTTTGTCTGCAATCCATTGCCCAGTACTGTCAAGGTCCAGGGACTGTAATGTTTTACTGTCAGTTTTTGGGCAGTTATCCCTCATCAAAATCGATAGAGCTCGCGAAAGCCGCCTCTTCCAAGGTAGTACTCCTTGCAAAATCAATAGAAATAGCCTAGCAGGCAGAGAACCAGCAACCTATATTCTCCTGTTTCCATCCCCATTCATCCTTGAAATCAGACTTTCCTCGGCTCCCAGTGCCAACCAGCAACAGGAACTTATCCTTAATCCTGACACAGCCTGGGGGATCCCATGGCCACAGGGAATCTTCTGAACACCCTCCATTGAGAGTTTTATTAAGGGTTTTTTTGTGTGTACCATGTACAATATAATAAGCTGAAGTCTTGGAAAGGACTAACAAAGATGTTTGGAGAGGTGATTCAGTATCTTTTCCCACCAGATTAAAATAACATTAATAAGTCTTATCTGGTAGTCTTAGGGGCTAATATGAAGAAACTACCTTTTTTTGGAATAAAAAATGGGTGTTTGTGGCCTTTTCCAATATGCAACAACTGAAACCAGCAGAATGCAGCTGCAAAGCAAAGCAAAGGGAATGGTCCTTGGTTAAGAGTCAGTTTCATTAGTTGTACAGAATAAAATCTTACACAGGTTCAAAAGGTTGACCTGATCCAGTACAGCCATTCATATGTTCCTAAGTTCAAATACTTTTGGTTCTTGTGATTTAGAAGTCCTGTATTTCCCCTTCCCCATGCACAATTAAACTCCATTGTTGTATTCCATCTACTTATTTGCATCTAATTTAGGTGATGTGATGATATTCTTTACTTGCCTCTGAAACTGCGATGTAATATTGTAATGTAAAATTAATCCTACCCCCAAAAGAACCATAGCTGAAGGAATTTAGTAGTAGAAAACCCAAGATCATGATGAGATTTTATTATTGTGCAGTAAAGTTGTCCATGGGGTTCCAGTGTCTCTGCTCCATTAGGATGCATTGGCACGTCAAATATAATTGCATTCAGGTTAGATTCTGCTATATAAGAAGTATATTGTTTCAAAAATGGTGCTTTATGTCAAGAGGAACACCAATGAAGTTACAGAACTTTATTCAAGGTATTATGCTACATTAGTAAGTCTTGCAAAGTTTTGTTTGAGGGTTAATCAACAATGTGGTGTGAGATCTTTCTATAAAGAAAAATTATTATTCAGTTCACTGTTCTTGTCTTAGAATCCATCACATTCACTCTCATCCTTCACAGATGTCATATATAATATTTCAAAGTTCTGATAATTCCCCAAAATCCAGAATTTTCTTTTTCATGTTTTTTAAAAAAAAATTAAGTGGCATCCCTTTGTAGATTATGAGAATTACTTTTAAAGTGTTTCAAGGGAGTATATCTCCTTAGGGTCTCTATATGCTGTCTCCACTGCTTTCCTAAACGTAGGCATCTTGGTAATAATTGTAGTGGTTCAAATCCTGTAGTTTCTTACTAGTTGATACCAAGAACTAAGTGCAGAGTTTCCAGGCTAGGTTTCCATACAGCATAAGTGCATTTCAAAGTGTAAACTACTGCTGTTTCTTGGAATAAAATGCTAACTCACTTTGGTTTTAAACAAAACAGATTTTATGAAACATTGTTTTAGAAATGTGTGAATTCCTCATGTGTCAGCCAGTATTCAAAACGCCACTCTGAAGTGACTTCTGCAATTCTTTTAATGGACAAAATTTTGATGAGGGAGTACCTCAGTTTGGATATGAATCAATGGTGTTTGCTAGCAGTCCAATCATGCTAAATTATAAAGTACTAGTTTAATTAAGTACTTTGTGGATATAATTCTAATTGTATGACTATTAGTCCTCTCTTTTTTTTAAATAAACATCAGTGTTATGAAAATATTCTCATCTGATAAACATAAATTTTTCCATTTTAAATTCCCCAAAATATATTGGAAGTATATGAGTCCTAAACTGTGAAAACTGGTAGCAAATAGGGACTTTTTTTCCCCAAATTAACTCAGTTTTGGATGTTCTGATTATGAGATCATCTTTTATCTTGATCTAACTGAACAAAGAAGAAGACAGAAACAAGGGGGATTTAGGGTCAGTTCCAAAGAGCTCACAGTGATGAAATTTTGTGAAACAAATCAAAGGGGTGTATTGTATTAAACAATATTTGCTGCATTTGGGATTTCAGGATGTGATTCTATCCCAGACAGACTTGTCAAAAGCAGGAGTCATTGCACTGAAGTTATGCATGTTCAGTGTTTAACTGGTATTAAACTAATTTGAGATGACAGACCATTTCCATGCTCTTTCAGAGCAGGCCATGTTATCATCAATGTATTTAGGAAATTAATAAATATTACTTGTATATAATTTGCTCATAAATGATAAGCAAGGTTGTTTGTAATGCTTTTGCTAATGTATGGTAAACAGAGATCTGTGTCTGTCATTCCAATATTAGATGACAAATAACAAAGCTATGGAAGATACTCATTACGTTTCAGATATGAAAGTGTTCCTCATGTTTTCATGTGTACACGCGTTCAAGAAGGACCCAGTAGGGTTTCTTTAATTTTATTTTCTTTTTAGTAAGCGTACTTTCTTGTAAAAGCCTGATAACTAAATTATTGTAGTTTGTATCTTCATGCTTATTCTGCTTGGGTATATTACCTAGCAGATCTTTAGAGCAGTGAGTCTTGGATCAAAATTAACTTGAAAATAGCCTTCAGCATGATAAATATTTGTATTTGGACAGAACCCAGGGCAATTCTTCCAGCCTCTGACAGAGCCCCTAAGGGGAGCTGGCAATTGTATAGCAAATTGAAGTGTGCAAATCTTCAGCCTCACAGCAGATACAGTAAATATGTGCAGTGTAACACAGCAAATATGTTAAGGCTTTTAGTTACGGAGGTGTGTAAATGTTTACAAATATGATTAACTGCAGAGCACAAAATCCATTTGCAGCATCAAAGGCAAAACTAAAATTACTTTTTCCCACCCCCCTCCAGGATTATGCTGAAAAGAAAAACACGATAGCAAAAGCTCTGGAAGATCTTAAAGCCAACTTCTACTGTGAACTCTGTGACAAGCAGTACTATAAACACCAGGAGTTTGACAATCACATTAACTCTTATGATCATGCTCACAAACAGGTAAGAGGAATCTGCTCACTACTTCAGCTTAGTTTCAGGTAGAATAACGAAATAAGATGTCCTTCAGGCGGGCTTGGAAATCACAGTTGAGTTGTGCCCAAATTTCAGGTTTTGGGAAGCAAAATACACTGTTTTCTTAGAAACAAATCTTAACATGAAGATTTTACAGTCCAAAATTCTGAGATGGAAAGAAAGGGAAATGTGAACAGTTAAGCTGTGAAGAGGAACAGGGAATAATGAAAAATATGAGTAAAAGTGTAAATGTACAATTTCCTTGTTATGAGTTTAATTTTGCACATAAATAAATACTGTGGTATGCCGAAGAGATGACTTACTGGGAGGCATTTGTTGCAACAGGTGTGGATAGGAAACTTGATGTACTCTTTGGTAAACTTTCTTTTAGTGCAGATACAGTTCTGAAATGGGCTGTGATTTTACTTAAATGCATTGAATATAAAAAAAACTGTGGTAATGAAAAGTTTCTGGCTCAGCTCACAATGAGATATGTGTTAGCTTTCAAACATTGGTATTTACATTTTTACCACCACATTTTATCACTGCACCTTCAAGTTGTGTGTCCTACTTTGGTAACATAAAAGCAGTGCTTCCACATAACAAGAGAGGCAATGCATCCCAGTGCAATGTCCTGGTCTCTGGAGGGGTTAGGACTGTGTAATTCAGAGGAAAATACAATGCATCTTGGCTCTGCCAAAGAGATATGTAATGATAATGTAAAGATAGGTAATAACTGTACAGGAAATTTCTATTTAGTCCACTTAGCTGGTAATTATCCTGTATCTTTTTTTTTTGATCTGGTGAAATCATATGATTGTGGATCTGGATTGATTGCTTTTCATTCTAATTGAATCTCCCCTTGTCCTGTAATTCTGCTCAGGGTGACGGTAGATGAGTTGCTACACATGTATCTATCTGTATTATGTAAACCAGTGATTTGCTTTTCTTTCCTTTAGCATTTCTCCCTGAAACGCTTCCCTCTCTCTCTCACTAGTATTTTTATTTAGCCCATAATTTACACTGTCAGCATGGGTATTAGGTTTAGTTTTGAGAACTAAGGAGATGTGGACCTCAGCAGCAATAGCAATCTGTGAGAAGCTGGAGGGAAAGATATGTTAGATAAGAAATTAGTAGGTAGCTTCATTGCATCCTATAGATATTTGTTATTAGTTGCAAATATTTTTAGTTAAAACACAGCTGGAACTGATTTTCAGGTGTTATGTTCACACAGCAGCACCTCATTGATGGAAGGCAGGAAAAAAGAAGTGATAGGCAGTCTTCCCCACTTGAACTCTCTTAGGATTTTTATTTATTAATTTTTAAGTGCTCTGAAGCACTTTTAAATAATGAGAACTTGAAGGCTGAAGTGTTCGTTCCTCTATTCAGTAGCAATGAAAAATTGATTTTGAAACTGCCGTCAGGTATGAGACTGATCAGGGACTTGTTTCCAGTTGTTCACATAGCTATTCTTAGTTTCTGATGGCTTTAGACAGGAGATGGTGGGCACTGCACCAGCATCTGATGGAGCACAGCAGATCCTACCTCTCCATCTTTTGTGTAGGAGGCCTGTGTGTCTGTGTTTGCATGTGGCTTTGTGGATGTGTTTGGTGAAACACAGGAAGCCATCCTCTTCCTCTGTAAGACCTCCACAAGTCTAATCTCCCTGGTAGGAAATCAGACAGAAGTGTCTAGTTTTCCAGTAGAAAAAATGGTATGGATGCTTGTTTGGGCGAAGTAATAATTTTCTGTAATATTACTGGCAAATAAGACTATTGATTCCTGAGATTAAAATGTTAAGTCCAGTTTAACTCTGCTGGTGTGTTTTTTTGTGGTGGTTTCTACTGGTGTTATAAAGAAACACCATTCCTCTTCCCATATTTTGGGTGAAAAAAGGGGCAGGCAGCATATGCTGCAGTGCAGGCTCACTCTGATTTGCTGAATTTTCAAGGAACTTCATACCATGTGCATTTTTGGAGTAACCTTATTTTAGTAAGTGTGCTAGAGCCATTTGCAGGTGCTACTGTTGAATGCTCTGATTTTGTCTTGAAACTTTCTGCCTCAATGGCAGAAGTTTTCCAGCAGTTCAGTTGTGGTGAGAGGAACAGATAATCAGTTTTTGGATTTTGCTTCATATTTTTCTCTAACTTTCTCCCTTTGATCACATCTTTCTACTAACAATGGATAGGTGAGGGGAAGCACTTACTAGAAAAAGTTTCCCATAATCAAAGAATAGAAAATGTACAGGATTTAAAATAGAAGATTTTATAATTATGTGGTTTTCCTGCATTGGATGGGGGGCCCTGTACTGTCAGGGGTTATTTGTGTTTCTTATAGCTTCTGAACACCCACTTTGAGATAGTATGAGGTCCTTCTGACCGGTCCAGAAAGAAAAGATAGGAATAGGGCAAAACTAATTTTATTTCCTAGGACCTGAAGGAGTTCAGGCCAGTGTCTCAAGATCTCCATTGCCTCTGTTAGTGTTTTCTTGTTCTTAGCTTTGACAATATGGTTTGAAGAGCAATATCTGTAGCCTTTATGATATAATCCTGGAAAAGCAACTTGTATCAGTCAACGGTAATGGAGAAAAATGAACTCTATTGTTTGCTTTGAAAGCCTAGACAAAAAAAAAAAAGAAAAAAAACCCCAAGATATAATGCAGGTATCTTTAAAAACAAAAATGTTCTGGGCTCAATACAGAGAGAAATGTAACTAAGGCTAATATTTAATATAGTAATGAGAGAATTGCTATTTGATGGTGATGGTCTAAAATCACGGAATGCAGCTTTTGAGACCCATGCCAGGACTTTAAAAACATCTGTATGATTTTATGCAGCGCTTCTTAAGTATTTGGAAGCACACAAGGAGCTCTCTGAAGTGCTGTATTCATGCAGAGTGAAAAAAATCCTGCCCATGTTCCTTGAAATGCTGCAGTTTTGATAAATGTGGCTGAGCATTAAGTCTAAGGCTCTGAATGACCTTCATCTCGTAGCCATTCAGAGTTGGCGAGTTGTTTTGTCTTGTCGGTGAAGAAGGCTGGATCACACAGCTAGATCCCCTACATCAGTCATTCCTCTAGAGACTTTTGTCGCTACAAGAATGAAGTGATTTTATTCCTGTATTTGAAAGTCTTCCTCTCCATCCCAGAACTTCTGATTAATCACCTAATATCACGGCAATGCACCCGAGCTTGGTGCTCTTTCCTCTCCCAGGAATGCTCAACAACAAAAAAAGCTGTGATGAAAAATAAAATTAACAGCCCTAATGTACTTGCATCTAGATATGCAAATACAATAAATTAAGTAAATTATAAGTAGGAGTTTTTTCCCACAGAATCAGAGGTCATTTCTCAAACTGTGTCTCCCTGGATGAAAATGATCTCCCTGCTCTAAAAATGTTTTTAAATTTGTATGGAAGTACTAAAAAACAAATTATGCAGGAAGACTAAATTAGTAGGTGTCTTCTTTCCCTATTACAGACACAGATTTCTCCTGTCTACGTTTTTATCCTCTCTACATGTTTTTCTTCTTTGCAGATTTTTTAGATCAGTGCCAAATAGGTTAGAGAATATCAATCTGTAGCCAGTCAGAAGTCCAAACTTTGAACATCTTTATGTGTTTGAATAAATATTTCATGGAATATGGGTGAAGAAAAACAAATTTGGAAGTGGAAGGGTGTGGTTAGGCATAACAATAATAATAAACCCATAATTTTGCTAAAGGTATACCTCCTATGAGGTATGAAGCATATAAGGTATACGGTAAGAACAGTATAGCACATTTGGGGATGCCAGTATTCTCAGCAAATATAATTGGATGTTATCAGTTGTTTGACTCTGCAATTTAAAAACAAAGCAGCAAATCCTTGTAGTCAGCATTACAGCTTTAAAAAAAAAGTAAAAAAATCTCATTGTAGAGTTGTTCCCTCTTAAAAAAGAAAAGATCCCATCTCTTCTACTTGGTCGATGCCTGCAGAGGGTGCACTGGAGTGCATCTGCTGGTCATGAGTAGGTCAGCTCCGGGCACTGCAGTGGATCTCCTCATAGGCCATCTGCAGCTTCTGGCATAGCCAAAGAGTTCATATTTGTTGGAAGGGAAATGCGACATGTACTCAGAGAATTGCAAAGTGAAAGAAATTAACTATTTACGAGGAGCAAACAGTATTTTATGTCATTTTTTCAGACCTGATTTTTGCAGGTTGGGACCCACTGAAGCTATTTGAATCAGACTAAGACAGAGACAACATGTTATATACCATCTTGGAAATATAGAAATAATGATTCTCAAAAAAACTGTCATCTTCTAGAGCAGTATGTCAATAAAGAGCTTTATTGTAGTACAGAATAAAACCTTAAGAGCTTCAAAAATGTTCTGAAGATTTGCTTCATAAGCGAAACAACTGTGATATATAGTGGGTCAGAGTTTCGGGGATGTTCGCCAATAAAGGATTTCATAAAATAAGATTATTAAAACTTCTGTTTCTCAAGCTTTATGTGTAGACCTTCCTGTGGATAAGCTGGAGTTGGTTACCTGATAGTGTAACGGTGAAGGGGATCACAAGGAGCGATGCAGAGCAAGACAGCACTCATTTCGTGACATGTGTCTGGCTTTGCCAGGCTCTGCTTAATGGGATGTGCCTAAGAGGGGAGGCTGGAGACAGAGCCCAAGGCCAGCTGCTCTCAGCTGGGTCCTGTCCTCTTCCATCAGTCAGCAGCCCCGCTATAGCTCCATGCTGCCTGACATTCCATTGCATTTTGCTGGACCTTGCTGTGCACTGAGCCCAGCCAGGAGGGATGTTTAAGATGACAAAATAGACAAGAAGGCCATGGTGAGAATTTATGGCAGTGAAAATCCCCGAGAGTGATAAAATAAATCATTAGTTCAAGGAGCACCTAGGCTGGTCTTGGATCAGAAGATGCCTGCATGGATGTCTTGGTGCCAAGCCCACGGTGTCTTGTGTGACTGAGAGGGCGGGTGTCTTTCTGCAGGGAGACTGGGGACGGGCAGGAGGAGGGCAGCTGCAGTCCCAGCTGCTTCATGCCCTGCTGGGGAAAGCGTGACCCCGGTGCATGCTGTTGGGTGGAGCTTGTGGAAAACTGGGGTGGGAAGCACTTGCAGCGTTATTTTTTCCGTTCCTTGCAAGTGAAAATAATTCTTTGCAATACATTTCAGTGCGCTTTCTTTTCTTTGTAGCTAAGTGACTTATCACTTTTAATATCAGATAGGATTCTTGCAGCTGAATTTTCTGGAACGGAGAAGTTTTATATTCCTTCCCTTCCTTCAGCTTGTTTCTCACGTTAGAAGAGAGCAACATCTCAGTGTGACCCTATGGGCAGGCAGTCTTAACTTTTTGAACATTAAGCAAGCATAGATGAGTATTTAAACATTTTTGTTTGAATTGATCTTGTGTAGCTCTTTCTTACTGTCATTATTGCTTTCCCAGAATGTAACTTGGCATCTCTTCCTATATTTCTTTTTTTTCCTCAGGAAAAGAGAGTCATCTTTGTACCCTTTTTAAATATTAAGGGAACACGAACAAATATTCAGCTGAGTCTTCATATACATATGTATATTTGTAATGCACATGCAACCACAAAATGACCCCCTCCTCTTCCACACGCTGCTCTATCACTGTATTTCCATTTTTTCCATGAATACTGCATTATTTAATGGTCTTTTGTGGTTGGATTGGGGTTTGTTTGTATTTTAGTAAAAAGCTTCCTTTTAAGTTTTAAGCATTTATCCTGACAGTAATACTAATGAGGGTCATCACCAGACCTATTAATTATAGCTCAGCACTGCTGGTAGCATTGGAACAGAGTATTGCAATAGACACTATGCTTCCTTTCTCAACTCCTTTAAAAAAAAAAAAAACAACAAACTTGCTGCTGTTACTCTGAAGAGAAAGGCAAAACTGGCAACATAACAGGACCACACTGGGCCATGAAGGAGGAGGGAAACAGAAATGAGGGTCTTTGCTCCTTTGCAATGTAATGATGTACCCAGACCAAATGCTGGAGAGAAATGTCCAAGGGGGAGCCTGTTTCTGGATAATAGGCTGCCAAGGGCGCTGTTTCTGGAGTCACCCCTGGGTGGGTGGTTTGGGGTAGGTTTTGGTGTAGACAGTGTGAAGTGCAAGGAGATAATTAGCGGGAACTGGAAGGCTTCAGGAAAAGGGGAAATATAGTCCTATTGCATTAGGGCACAAAGCCACTTGGAAGGTGTTTTGCTGGTCTATTAGTAATGTGTTTGCATTGGAGGGCTGCAAATGATAGTTTGTATTCTGCTTTACAGGATGTATTTTAAAATTAAATAGTTAAGTTCTGTTATTTATGAATATTTCAGTATATTTAGGGAGAAACTTCACACACTGTTTCCTGATAAAAGAAAAAAAAAAATCTATTTTCCTTCCAGTTTTTACTTTAACTGTAAAATTTAATCCCAGAAATTGGCTTCTTGATTGGTATCAGTGTAACAGAGTATTTAGGCACTCTTTAGCTCAAAACTTGTACTGACAGGTTAGATGAGGATATTCTTCAGTAAAATATTAATACTGCAAAATCCAGTTTTGTTGCCAACTATCATTCTGTTTCTTCATTACCAAAAAAGACATATCACTATGTTCCTGCCTTCATAATTACAACAGAAAAGATACTGCATAACGTTTTCTGGTTTTCATGTTTGGGAAATTCTGCTCTGTAATAATGTTTGATTAACTAATTGACTTATTTTTTCTGAAGAGGTGTTTTTTGAATAAACATAATTACAGTAGAGAAGTATATACCCTGTCTGTCCCACTAATAGCCTCCAAACAGAAATATTAACCCCATGCACTGACACTTCAGATTCCACGAGGAGCCTGTTCTTTAACACAGGAGTAGCCTTACTCAGCTGCAACCCTTCCTGAGTTTAGAAATTTGGTATTTATCCTCAGTTCTTTAATTTTTTTCTGTTTTGAATTACTGCAGCCTTCTCCTTTCTGTCCTTTTCAATATCCACATCAGTCTGATAACCTGATAAATCAGTGATGTTATATTTCCATGCAAAAAAAGTTACAAATTTAATTCAACCACCCATTGCTCACTGATTATTATCTTTCAAATCTAGATTGAGCAAGTTACTTGGGGGGTGGGGGTGGGGAATACAGCCCCAACGCAAAGAGGGAGGGAGGAGTAAGGGACAAGAAGAAACATGGTTTACTCCATACATCTCCCCAGCATGCATTTCTACTGTTTTGTGTTTCACTCTTTTATTTAAAACCATACTCATAAATTTCAGTTCAGCTTTGTCTTTTTAAATTAATTTGTGAAACTTTCTACATATAACTTAGCTGAACTAGAGGCTAATTTTAAACTTTGCTTTACCATATCAGCATTTATCAGGTTTCTGCTATTTGGCCAAGACCGTTGCAAAAGAAAATACTTTTTTCCTAAGATAAGAATGGACATCATAATTAGGATTTGAAGATAGGACATAATATAGTGTTCCAGTACATGATTCCTGAGGCATCATGCATATTGTAATGCATCTTTTGGCATACAGTGTTTTGATGGGGAGAAATGATTAAAAACTTGTGGTATGCAAACTTGGAGATGAGATAATAGTTTACCTATCACTTGCTTTGTTGTGTTAGGCTATAGATCAGCTAAGCAGTTATCTGGAAGAAAAATATTCTTTTTTATTTTCATTCATTCCTTAACAGAATCAATCTCCCAAAGTTAATATAAGTGTTATTATGGCTGCAAAGTTCAAAGCAATCAACAGAATACCTTTTCTGTAACTTTCAGAAATTCCAAATGCAGTTCCATTGCTGTCCTGAAAGTAATCAAGTAGAATATAGATTAAGTGTAAGTAATGAATAATATGAAAAGCATTTTGTTACTCCATGATTTTGAGCTGTCAGTGATCATAGAGAAAAATGGTATTTACAATTAAGTTTTAAATTTTCTTAAATGAAGGAGAAACTAATATGTTGCTAGTAATATATTAAATTATGGCCTCTGAAGGCGAATCATTTTTTTGTGACATTAACATGATTTAATTTGCTAAAACAATTAAGTGGTGGATGTGAATGGTTGGTACTCCATGCTTGATGCTGCAAAAGCTACCTTACAGTTTTCTATTTGCTACCAAAATTTTGGGATTTTTTTTTTTTTTTTTCCTTAGGAGCTCTGCTAGAATTGTATTTTATGCCCTACAGTTTGTGCATGCTGGTTTACATGTGAGAGTTCATTCTTCATTGGGAAGAACTGCACAACCTTTTCAGCAGAAGCCCCACTAAATCTTAGGGTAATTATCACAGTCTTTGCTGATCCATGCAAAATCAATCCTTCATTCATTTCAGAAAGAGCTTGTTCTTTTTTCAGTAGTGGTTCTGACCTGTTGACAAAACATAGCGTTGCAATCAGTGTTGCCTTTTGTGAAGAGGTGTGATGAGGCAAACAAACTATGTGGAAGTGATAGTTGGTTTCCCTCAAGCGATGATTCCTGCTCATTCTGTGTGCTCCATGCAGTAGGACATCGGGACCTCTACAGAGCCAGGAGCTAACTTACGGTACATCTAAGGAAAAGTTGTATGCCTTGAGCAGACGACTAGCACCGTAGTTTCTTTAGGCAGACTAGTGCTACTCTAGAAATTCTAATTACTGTTGTTCCGCATATTTTAGTTGCATTTCAGTAGCAGCTTATACAGAAATGTCTTCAAATTCCTAAACTGCTCTAGGAGTGTTCAGCAAAGTCTAAAATACAAGCTTGGGTTTTTCTTCCTTTTTCCATGTGCAGTCGATGCAGTCTCAGAACAATTCAGTTGCAGAGCCTCTTCTATCTTTGTGGCTGGCTTTTTGGGTTTAAGCTGCAGTGGTTAGCTGGTTGGCTTTTGTTTTGGTTTGTTTTTTAATTAGTAATACAACTACAGCTGTCCAGTAAAGGTCTGAGTGACTCCCTAAATTAAACTTTCCCCACCCTCACACTGCAAATGAATGAAATAAGAAAGACTTAAGTAAGGGCTCTGTGAGCATTTGTAGAGACAGATTAGGCGAGCAGGAATGCAGTCTGTTTTGACTTCTGTTGGCAGACAGGCAGTAGCCCTTGTTTAAGAGGATTTCAAGAGTCTGTGGGAAGGAAAGCTGGAAGGGTGCCCCTGACTTCAGTCCTGTTTGTATTTTGATTCAGCTGAGCTTTTTCCTTCACCTCAAGGATACCATACACTGTTATTCCAGTAATACCTCCTAGTTTCTCACTGTGCTTTCACTTATGCTTTGTCATGACAAATATCCTTGTGACAAACCTGAATTATTCTCTAAAGGACCTTTCCGTTTCTTCCAAAGTCTCCATGTGTGGCAGAAGAGTAGTGGCTCAACATCAAACGATTGAAAGTGTTGAAGTCTTTTGGTTGAATGATTTATGTTATTTTTTTTGAGACATTCAATCTGCAGAATGAATATAAATACAATATAAATACAAACAGTCTATGTGACTGTGCCTCCCTCTTGCAGGCATCCTTCTTTTTCCTTGAATTGTCTGTTCTAACAGCATGTTGCATCTTTTCTTAATTTAGAACTGACAAGAGACCCATGGTATACTGTAATATAAATAATAGTAATTCAAGTTCATTCATGATTAATACTACTACTTTTAAATGCCTGGCTTCTCTGATATGACTTACTGCTGTTGTCTTGATATGCAGTCTTGATATATGTAGTGATACCAAGAGAGAACACAAAAAGTTAGCTCTGCACCTGTAACTCACTTTCCCTTTTCTAGCACTGAAATTCAAGAAAATAAAAAAAAATCTATTAAATGAGAACCTCCACCTTCTTTAAGGCTGGTTTTTTACTTATTTATTTTTAACCACCTTTTTTGTGTATTTTTGTACAGCTGTTAAGTGCTTGCTTGCAGTGGCATCTGTATGTTCACATGTGGTATGGGATCTCATTGTGTTACATGATTTATAACTACAGAGAGATATATCTGCCTACAAATTGCTTGTAATGAGAGCTAGAAACAAAGCAAGAGACTCACAGCGATAGCATGGAAGAGAAAGGTTACAACAGTACCAGAGGATAGGGATCATTATCGCAGACTCCCTTAAGGATCCGGTCTTCTCCTCCTCACTTCTGTGCATCTTCCTCCCCTACTCTTATTGTCATCCCTTTCCTGGCTGCAAGAAAAGCATCTGTACCCCTGGCCAAGGGGGCTTTTGAGGGGGCACACTGGTTACAGTAAGCATTGCAAGAGCATGGCACTTGTTTAAGGATACTTAAGTTTATCAATAATCTTTGTCTCATGGACAAAAGGCATGGTATGAGACATTGCTGTCACTACGTATGATAAAAAATGGAATGCTATATGGATTTGAAAATGAACTCACAAATGGGACAAATTAGAAAAAAAGAAAATAAGTGAATGAATCATTAAAATGATGCTTATCAAACTCATCCTTAGTTGTTTTCACTCTCTTTTGCTAAGCAAGCATTAAGCTAACATGAATAGCGCTCTTTTTCTTCTCTTTTGTGAGACAGATGATGCTGCCACCTCTCTTTCTGTCTTGTCTCTCTTTGCAATCCCACTTCTCTGCCCCAGCAGGAGACTTCTTCTATGCCATCTCAAGACTCATTTCTTGCTTAATGAATCTTTCTTTTTTCCTTTGTTTGGATGTGAGTACAACACATGCTACTGATGTGGGTTACTTCATTTTCTTCCCTCATTTCTGCCCATAGTTACATGATCTGCATTTCTAAGGAATACCCCAATTAGTGTATTTTCTTGGCATCAGCCTACTAGGTAAGGTTGGTTAAAAGTTATGTATTGAATAATGAGAAATATACTAAAAATACCATCTAAGATAAATTATTAGAGTCTACCTGTGAGCGTTATATGCTCACTGAATAAGAACATGTTTGATTCCTAACCTGTCTCCCACCTGCTTTGCCTACAAAGGCTGTAACCTCTTCGTTGAGCCCTTGGTGTTTGCTTTGCACAGTGGAAGCTCTAGTCTGAGTTAATCCTTAGTGACCAACACTGTCAACATCTTCAAATGGCCAGACCCAATATAACTCAGTTCAACTTGTATCTCAAAGAGCAAAGAAGGTGTCTGAGGGGCAGGCAAAATCACTGAGGGATTAACAGCTAAAAAAAGTACTCTACAGGGAATATTTGCAAGGGGATTTTTGTGTTTAGATGCTTAGAAGTAGGTCAGGCCTGAAGCAGATGTCCATCCACCCCATGCCAAAATTCCCGCAAGGCATATACTATACCCAAGCCTATTTTAGGATCCTTTTTCTTTTTTTCTTAACTCAAAAAAAATCAGAGTGAGGAGGAGTGGCTGTCCAAGCAAAGCTCCCATAACAGCCGAGCAATAAGATTTCCAATGGTGAGAGCTGGGCAGCCCTAAAACGGTAGGTGTTGAATAACCTCACTTACGATGATGAGGTAGGGGGTTACTTTACTTAAATAACAGTAGATAATGTCTTAAATGATAGCTAGTCTTTTCCAAATGACTCTGCAGGTAGCAGATTTTCTTTTCAAGAACTGTTCGAGTATCTTGCTTTGGCTCTGCACACCTGCCTGGCTATGAACAAAGGGAAGCTGGAACAGCTAATGACTCATCTCTCTGCCTCAATTAACAGGAAGATCAACAAGGCAAAAATAATGTCATATCATTTTCCTTAAGCAATAGTGAGGAGAAAAGATTGTGTATTAAAAAGTGCTGAGTTTGGAAGCTTTTTATTCCCTTAAAGGGGATTTAAGATAAAATTCAAGGTTTATGTCCTCATTTGAGTACAAGTTCTCTACCTGCTCATCGTACAATGGAGATTCACCACTACAAAGGGGCTTCTGTGCCGTTCTCCATGGGTATTCACGGGGACATTTGACTCCTTTGCAAGTCCCTTAAGTTACCATCTGAATTGGAGCTATTTGATCTGTAATTTAATTGCTAAGTAGGCAACTGAGAATAGCAGGGTTCAAGCAGTGTATGTATCTTTTCTTGGTCCACTGCAGAGGGCAAGTGATTCCTCAGGTGAAGCCAACCCAGTTTTTCATTGTTGTGATTTTTTTTTTTTTTAAATGAAAGGAAAAAAAAGCAGAAGCATGTTTCTGAGCTCGGTTAACTCTTGGGGTGAGCCTTGCACAAGCAAGTTAATGGCTCTGCGTGCTGTGCAAGGTCTGAATTAAGTGGGGAGTCAGAGCAAGAGAAATGAGGGCAGCTAGTGAGGTCAGGGAGGGAGCCATACCCTGCCTGCCCTTGCACTTATTGAGGGGAGAACTCATCTTCCCATGGGAAGTGGCTGCAGGCGTGCAGGAGTCTGCTTGGCTGTCTGCAGCAACAGGCGCCCTGAAGAGGTGCCTTTCACTCCCCGGGCAGGGATTGTGTATAGCTGGAGGATGTAAAGTGGTATGGTGTGCCTTCCTGAGCACTTCACTTCAAGCATTCATTCATATGTGTGCGCTTTGGAAAATAAAAAATAAATAAAATAAAATATGCAGTGTTCATAATAAAAATCTAAAATACTAGTCACTTCTGAGAGCACAGATGAATTCTGCAAAGTAAACTGCCTGGTATGCTGCTAAGGAAAATATTTTCTTGTACATTTGTAACTGCTGTCATTGACAATAAAATTGCTTGAAATATAAAATAATGGTAGTGTGTTGCCTACCATGACAGAAACTGTAAAAGGTTTTGGCCTTTAGTACGCTTTAATGGGTGCTCTACAGAGGAACTGACACTTCCATTTATTAACTTGTAATTGTCCAAAATAAATCCTGCTTTTTTCCCTCCCAGTAGATTGAAGCCTAGTATATGCTAATTGTGCTGGCTCTTCTCCTGGCCTGACACCTTGACACTTTTGTCAGCTTTTAAAAGTTATTCCCTTATGAAAACTGTACCTCTACTGGTTATTCTGCCATAATGGCCTTGCCACTCATCTATTCTCTGTTTTTTATTCTGACATCAAAGTTTATACTTTGTGTTGCCCCCTGACAGGAGAGCGTTCTCTAATGACAAGCGGTAGGTCAGCGCTCCCTATTTCAGAGAGAATGCAAAAAAATTAAACCCAGCATTTCAGTTTGCAAGTGTATGCCTGGGGCTCTTGCTTTACTAAGGCTCAGGTATTTGCTCTTCATTAAAGAAATGAGGTTGTACAGTAAACTAATTTATTAGCTATACCACCCAGTGCTCTCATCTCATAAAATCTCACACTGTGCAGGGCTAGAGCATCTCATAATTTCTAAAAAAAGACCACTAATTAACATTTATGTGCTACAGGACATGATGGTACTTCAACGGGTGGCACTTTTTCCTTTGAGTCTGTACTGGAGCAATATAATTGTGTTGCCGGAGTTGCTGCCTTCGAGATATAAACCAAGACCTTGACCACCACGATAATTGAAGTTCCCAGACTGCTTTCTTAGGAGCGAGGGTGGTAATTCCAGTCGTGCACTGGCCAAAATCCAGGCAGGTAATTAGATTCTGTTACATTAATCCCCCCTGCAGCTTCAGCTGATGATAATGGCTTCTTCTCTTCCTATCCTCGCCGTTCGGTGTAATTGGTGTGCACCGTCAGACAGCTGCTGCCATCTAAGTCAAGAGCGGTTGTGTTTCATTGATCAATGATGTGGTATAGGTGTACTCCTCAACCCCAGCACCTGGAAAAGAATAAAAATCAATTGTTACACTGCAGAATTCATTGCTATCAGAAAAATATGGGTAAGGAAAAATACTATTATCTGTGTTTGAGTACTTGAGTCACTAGAAATCACTGGTTTCTCCATGTGGGTTACATGTCAGCAGATGAATGGTGCAATTGTACCCTGGCACTAATCAGCTCACATTGAAGAGAACGCAAGTTAAAGGCAATGCTTTTTCTTCCACTTGCTGAAAGTGCGGTAGCAGAATATTATTTCGGAGAGTTTGATGTGTTTTGGTGTGGGGTTTTTTTCCCTGATGACTACTCTGATGTGCTCTAGAATCGAAGTTTTTCTCCCTCTGACGTGGAGCATGGTGAAGTTACAATAATGTGGGGAACGCACAGTAACTGGGAGAGGCCAATAAACTGTTCTTCAGGTCGTTGACTCTGAACTGTAATAACCTCTGTTAAGATGGTGTAATTAACAGTTTCACTACATTCAGGATCTTCCAGAGTGAAAGGCAAAACTATCAAAATCGGTAGTAATTAGAGTTTCATTTTCATGTTCCAGTTGGGCTGAGCCTGGAAAATGAAGCTGCCAACTCTGTCTCCCCAAACAGCAGTGACTAGAAAGACCAGTTCTTAGAAAATGTGGTTGTTGCCACAGGTTCTCCCATTACCTTTAGGATTAAGAATGAGAAAATGGAAGACATTTCCATCATAAATCCAATTCAGAGGACCATTACAAAAGACCAGAAGTAGTTGAGGTGCTGTGCAAGAGGAAGGATCAACTAATTTAATGTGAATGAACATTAAAAGTAACATGACTTAGTCTTTCCTAAATTTTACATCCCATTCGCCATTTATTTGCTGCTGGTGGATAGAGTTAGGCTCTTCTGTAATGTGTCAATAGCTGGAGAATTCCTCCAGAGTGGAAGTGGGAGAGGCAATGCTTTCCTTGGTACTAAGAAATCTGGATACAGATTGCAGATGTGCTGCACACTGGATGCCAGCTGGTATCTTAAGGGTCAGTAGAAATTTCAAACAGAATGATTTATTGTTAGTGATACTGCCCCAGGCAGAAGGGAGAATTTGCAGCATCAAAGTGACATGTACTCTTTGTAGGCACATAAGATTCGTTCCACAACATCTGTTAAAAGAGGAAAGCAAGTTGAAGCTGTGCTAATGTATCTGCTTGTAAGGGTGTGAGACTGCTACCTATAATCATATCAGAAATCTTTATTGCCTTTTGGAAAACACTAGATCTGGTTTCAGTAGTGAGAAGTACCGGGGACTTTCATTGCTTCAATGTGCATGCATTGGATGAATAGACCCACCTTGTGCTACGTGCAGCTGTGTATATGCAGTGTCTCAGGGAAGGCTTTGAATTTCTGGTGGGAAGCCCAATATCCAAATTTAGGTTTTCAGTGATTTTGTTCTTACACTTCACCATCTTCTACCCTTTGAATGAAAGCTTGAAGTTTTAACACTGCAAAATATTGATAATTTAATACAAGAGGTACTTAAAATTATGCAAAATTACTTAAGCGGTCCTTATATTTTCTTTTTACTGTTGATTTTTCAATGCGATCATTAGTATACATTTTGGAAGGCTATCAGTATAAAAGATGGTTTTCTTTCACAAAGATGGCCATTTGCAATTTTTCACCCAGGATCTGATTACCCTTCTTAAATTTTAGAGAAAAAAAGTGCTAAAACCCTAGCGTAAGATGTAAGTTCAAGGCATAGCTACGTTCAGTTTATGCAGTAAAGTGATATAAATTAATGAGATTTGATGAGAACAGAAAACGCTATATAACTTAGAACCAACTTATTAAAACTAAGTAGCTATTACTTTAGTTCCATCTTCAGTGATCTTTTAGCAAGTTATTTCTTTTAATACAAATTGCTCTAATTTGGGCAGTGGGATCAAGAAAGAGCTTTAGTTGTCTGCTAGCAGCTTACCCAAGGACCTGATTCCTCAAAATTTGGGAAGGTCCTACAGAGTCCAGGTGCAGGTTTTCCTGTACAAACTGAGCTCTGGCACTGCCTTTGCAGGACAGTGAAATGGCAAATGGTCCTGAAATAAGTCAGATGTTTGTCTGCTGTTCCATCTGAAGAAGTGTTTTGAATGATGACATCGTGAACCATTCTCCTGCCTTTTGTTAGCAATGATCTATGACTTTGCTGATCTATAGCTAATCCTCATGTAAGCATCTCTGTGCCTCTGTAACAAGACAAAAGAACATGAAATGGGTTGTGTGGATTGCAGCTCCTTCTAAATATTCTCAAATCAGAAATCAGATCAAGCATCAGTACTGTGCAGTGTTTTTCATGGCAGCTGCTTCACACGATCTCAATTTTACAGGCAGAGTTTGAAGGACAGGCTATTTTGTTTCGCAACTGGGGCCATACAATAAATCTGAGTTAGAGCCAGAAATGGTGTATGGATCTCCTGATTGTCTTTATTTGAAGCCTATTTGGCCATGCTTTCCTTTAATTACAAATGTGCTCGCTACCCAGTGTGCCATATGTTCATGTGCTGATGTAGCCTAGTTTTGTGGCACACTGGTAAGGACAGTAGTTCTTTCAGCATACGTACTACAGAATAGCAATAATGCTATTCTATGCTGAATTGCATGCTTTTACTGGAACTAGAAGACATTTTAATTTGTGTAGATTTGTGTTAGAGGTAAAAGCGTAAGGGTTTTTTTGAAATTTTCTAAGAAAATTGGAACTTGAGAAATTTTCTAAGCCTTTCTGAGTCCTTCTGTGCCTATGTAGTTGCATCCTACACGAGCAGGCAAGAAACAGTTTTGGGGGATGGCAATTTGATGAATGGATTCAAGACTTCCATGAAGGATGAGTCACTGTGATGCCATTAAGAGAGAGAATTCCAACAATATATCCAAGATCTGCAGAGGGAAAAAAGTGTCGCTTCTGTAAAGCTTTGTTCTTCTAACCTTCCCTAAGCATCTTCTGTGGCAATTTTGCAAAAAAAAGGAGAGGATGTGGCAGGGAAAGACAAGTGTCTTACAGCTGGTTTTTTCCTATCCCAGCCCAGAGGGCACTACAGCATACTGCTAAGAAATCTTGGAGCAGTAAGGTGGGAACCTTAAGGCAGAAGTAACATTTTAAGACCAGCCCACTTTAGGGTATGTTGTGAAGTCTGAGAGCAGGTATCTGAAATATCTAGGTTTCTATGGGAGATAACTTGTAGAGAAAACAGCCAAATTTTTGGTAGGATAGAAGGAAATGTCATGATTTCCTTTTGTATTTTTTATAGTTATCCATAGGAAAAGAAGTATATAAAGAAATTTGAACCCAAATTTGTGGAAAGGTTTTCCTCTGTTCTTCATTAAAAATGCCCATAAGGTTTTCTAGAAAGAAAGAGATTGTGTTGTTGATGAAATAAAAAAAAAAAAACACAACAACTTTGGTCAATCAGAACCAGAAAAATACGATGATCACCCAGAGGGTTCTCCTGCCAAATTAAAGACCAACAAAAATACTTGTTTCAACTGAATAGTGTAAATCTTGTGCAAAAGTAGAGAATCTGGTCTGTAAATACTTATTAATTGTGGAGTGCTGTAGCAATGCTTGTGTAGTGCTTGAGGATGGTAAGAGGTTTGTTTGCAGGGCTGCGAGTTCTCAGAATAAGATTATTTTTTCTGGTCTTTGTAAGAAGAGTGGGCAAGGGTTTCATAGCTCTCACCAGTAGTTCTTAGTTGAGGAGTACTTTCGTTTGTTTCTTTGAATTTGCTGTAGGAGAAGAGTGTGAGACACTTATTTTTTTAACTTCCCTAAACATACAGTTATGTTGACCTTGAAATGATAAAGCTTCAGCTCTTATTTTCCATTTTCTGTGGCAATGTTTTATCCAGCAATACCTTCATGTTGAGTATAGACATTTTAAATCTATCTTCTGCTGAGCTATACAGAAGGTCCACCTAGTTAATTGCCCCTATTATTTATGTGTCAGATAGATAGTTTTTATGGGCTTCTTTCTCTTCTTTTCATCAAAGCTTGAGCATATAGCAGCTCAGATTTCAGAGTTCAGTGCTGTAGGTAGTGCTCTGTGCTGTCTTCCTTGTGTGATGCTCACCTGTTAATCACAATCTGTGTTGTGAGAGTGGATGTATTTCTATCCTGGGGCTGCTGTTATCAGAAAGAAAAGGTAAAAATGGATATTGTCAGTTTTCCTTAGGAACTGCTTTCTGCCTTTAAGAACGTGGACTGAGATTTGGGTACATTTCCATTCAGTAATGAGCTTTACATTATTAGTTAATTATTGTTTTTATTAATTTCCTAGTGATTCTTAATCAAGGGTAAATTATCTCCTGAAAGGTTCATATCTGATTGAGGCAGGGGAATATTGCCATGAATTGCTTCTGGGTTACATTAAAACAGAAAGCTGGACCTGCTGTACCGATCATCAGCTCTGTCACGTGCTCAGCCAGTTATTGAGGCTGAGGTACCTGACCAAACACCTTTAGCAGTTATGTGGGTGAAAGAAACACACCTGACATGTAAAGCCAAGAATTTGTTGTTAGTTTAGCCAAAGTCCTAAGAGCCTACTGAAAGAATTATTATTAGGCCAAGTACAATGATACTGGTGCTTATAGTCCAAATTATCCAATTATACGAGCTCATTCCTGATAATGATACAGATATATGTAAGCTTTCTAGCATCTGATCCTTCTTTGGTGTTACAGTCCTCTCAAGAAGAAAAGGGAGGTGTCATTACAAGTTGTCAGCATGACGAGTTCTTCTTGCGGGGGAGTGTGATGTTGATACTGGTGGTTTCTTCCTCCTTTTTGCCAGGAAGAGGGTGAAGTTTGATGGTTTCTTTCTCCTCATTCAGAGGTCCATTTGAGGTCATTTTAATGTATTTACTAACACAAATATGTGCTCCAGTGGTTCCCAATTGCGTACTGTAGTGAAATTTGCTACATATAGCATGTATTACATATGTTGGATGCTTCTTCATTTACTTTTTATCCCTAAACCCACTTTTATGCATATTTTAAAGTTGCATTTCTTTAGCAAGCAGTAGTTGAACACCAGTGAGTTGTTTATAGCCCTGGGACCCTGGTGTCATCCTGTTCCTTCCACTTCCAAGGCCTCTGCTACGACCTTGTGCTTGTCCTTTTGGGGGTCTGTGTTACAGTCCTGGTTTCCCTCAGCAGCCTTCAAGCTGTGGTTTACTGATAACTTAATATTTTATTAACATAGTGTGGTGACACGTACATCCTTGCTCTACAGTTACTAATATTTCAGTCTGCAAAAGCAATGATGCAGTAGAAGACACACATAAATAAAGACGTGCCCTCATAACTGCTTGCTACCAACATCTACTACTCAAGGTAATGTCAGTGGTATGTTATCAAAGTTACTTTACCACACATTTCATTTGCATAGTTGAAAATTGAAGTGTAAGTCAAATTACAGTATTAATTCATTTTGCCTTGCAAGATGGAGTCTTCATATTTAATAATTTTTTCTTTAATCTTGTGTTTTTCTCAGAGGAGTCTGTGTGAATAGTATTAAAGGTTGGGTTAAGGATGACAGATTTTGTCTGTGCCAGTTAGCTGTGGCTGTGAGATATGTCTCAAAATTTGCAAAGGCCTGTTCTTGTCTCAGTTTTCATTGGTCAAACTTTATATATTCTTTGAAGAAGCTTGTCATGGTCCTGGGATAATCTCTGGCAAGAACTGGATTCTGGTGACGAGAAGCAATTTGTGAACAGAGGCTTTGAACAGCTCAGTGATCCAATATAAAATTGATATGAGAAAGTGATTGTGATTTAGCTCTGGCATAAAGAATTAAAATAAAGACCTCACTTTGAGGGAATTCATGTATCTCCTTCAGCACCATCAGAGTTATTAGAGTATCCTTCAAGAATTATGGAAAATATCCTTTTGAGAACCTGACTGTAAATATTAATTCCTCATTTTCAGTCATTGTGCACATTGTAGAGACTGGAAAGATTAAGATTTGTGGTAGGTTCATTTCTGTCTCCGTGGCAATCTTTCCTAAAATGTCAATGACCAAACAGGCTGAAAACATAGGCTAAAAATTTCGGCTTGCAATTTTTAATGTGCTTGTAGAAAGGGTATTGTGTCCTCCTTCAGTAAAGAAGGAAGAATAATCAGAATACCAGCATGATCCTACAGAGAACTTCAGTGCTGGAAACCCAGTGAACCATTTTGCCCAGAGTGAAAAGCTGGTGGGTCACAATGACACCAGTAGGTGTTGGAGGGCACTGGAGTGAAGAGTTGTGGGATGAAGTCTCAAGGATCTCAGAGCTGCCAAGTGTGTTATTCATGCAGAAGACTGCAAAACAGTCTCCAAAGTGAGCAAAAGACAGCTTTAACAGCTGAGCCATCCAACGCTTGTGTGATGATGGAGCTATCCATTTTGTGGCCTTATCATCTCCCACTAGAAAGTCATTCTAAAGGGAAATCCAGTATTCCTTCTCCAAAGAGGTGTAGAGGTGACCTTTTTCTGAAAGGAGTTCTTCGTGAGGAAGTAGTTGCTCCTGTGGAATGATTTATGGAAGATGAATGCTGCTCAAATGAGGATTTTTCTAATAGCTTAAAGGTTTCCAGATAGAGTTCAGGTGGTGTGGAGCGCTTGTTACTTATGCGTGGGAAATTGTAACTGGCCATAGAATAAAGTGGTCATCAATATTTAGCACTCAGTGGCTGAAAATATCAGGAGGCAGTGCCTCACTGAATGAATATTTTGGTTGCAGCAGAACTGTCAAACTTGAAAATATTGTGTGTGCTATGCTCAGAAAGAGTATTCTGGCTGCTTAAACTTCATTGCTGGAGTGAAAGGAAAGTGGCAGATAATGCTGTGGGACCAAGGAATGGCACATGATGTCTAGAACAGTCCGTGCTGGGGTGTCTCTCCGGAGCAGCAAAGAGGAGCTGTGGCCTGTGAGGGCAGCCCCACACTTACAGCCGCCTGTGTCTGCCCAGAAGTGTGGAGTCGAGCCCTTTTCTCTACAGCATTGCCTTTTATTTAATGGCACTAGGAATAATCATTTATTGACAGGATTTAAAATATTGCATATGGGTTTTTTGAATTAGAATCCTAAATGGTGCAGGAGTGGGTGTAAAGGTAAAGTGATCCTTAAAGAAGTGACGTGTACCGATCTTGTCTTTAATCTTTGTGACTGAAGAAGCTTCCTTAAGCGTTGCTGAAAATTTCCATGGTGAATTTAAAACCTCTGCTCTCTCTGAGCTTAGCAGGAGTTTCTCCACTGACTTCAAGAGAAGTAGAATTAGGCCTAGAGTCATTAAAATAAATACCTTTAAATTAGAGACTAGCATATGTAACCACTTTCCAGATGTACAAATGTGTGTCAGCTTTATGTTCTTTTCATTATCTGGTAAAATTAATTTGATAGGCAAGATGCTAATTCTGTATTTCTGTGCTGTTTTCTTTGGTCTTGGCCTTAATATTTATGGAGTATTCAGCTGATTTTTGCTGAAGCTAACAAAAAATATCCTACAGCTTGCAATATGATCAGGCTGTTGTTATACACATGGTTAGTAGCTATTGCAGTGAAATATTCAGTATGCAATGCTCAGCAATTCTGCAGGCTTAAAACAACGTTTTTGCACAATGGCAATGCTGCAGCCATTTAGTCAACTTTAGAAAATATAGTTATCTTAAAACAAAAGCAACAAAAGTCTTAATTTATGATCTGTAACCTGTTATTTGTCAAAATCTTGGAGCCTTGTTCAACTGTAAGCCATAATGCTATCTGAATCCTGCAGCAGGGGATACTGGAAAGGAGCAGAAGATGCACAGGCACCATCAAATGAAACATGAGGCTTACTATGCTGGGGAGGGCATTAATCATCACATAATGAAGTATATGTTTGTTTCTGGCAGATAATTTTTGAAGGAAAAGCGTTTAAAAGAATAGAAAGCAAAGGAAGATTTGGTTTTCCTTCTGTTGCTCCAGCGTATATCTTTTGCAGTCGCCTAATCAAGAATAATTAGTAAGATCTTCATCAAAGCTTTCATGTATATTACAGGTGCAAGTGTGCAAAATATTTAATGTTCTGATTTTCCTCATGTTTTTGAAAACAATTAAGGGTTTTTTTTGTTTTGGTTTTCATTTTAAGCTCAACTTTCATTTATTTTTTCCCCATGAACTTACATAGGAAAATCTAACTGAACTCAAGACACTTTACAAGAAATATGCTTCATATATAAGTATGAAGTAGTCTCAAAAACTCATTATATTTCACGATAAAATAATTTCAGTTTTGATATTACAAAAGTAGAAAAGACCAATGTGAATTATCAGTTGTATAACATAACACATGTATTTAATATATATTTGTAGTATCTGAATGTAAAAGCTGGTTCAACAGTTCTTTTTTTCAGACTACACAACAAACTGAACTACTGCGTATTGCTCAAGTGTGCTCATGAGCAAGTTACAGTTGTTTGTGAACATTTGCATTACATCAGTTCATTTAAAGTTAATAAAAATCTCCTGAATCATGAAGAATCTCATCTTCTCATCACCCACCTCCCTTCGGGGCCCATGATGGGCAGGTAGAACAATCCCAGCCTTCCCTTCCTCTTAATTAATCCCCGCTTTCTCCCCAATCTGGGATGATGCTCATGACAGTGCTGGAAAAAGGGCACAGTTTCACTTCAACTGATTCTACCTATTCAGCAATATTGTGGACTCCAAGGACTTGCTATTTTTAAATCCTGCATATATCTATACCTGTGTGTGTTAGATTTCTTCTAATATTAAAAGACCATCAGGAAGGTATGGCTGCGATTCATGGTAGAAATAGGAGAGGAAAAGGATTATTCACAACCTGCATGTTCCTTGTCATCTGGAGGGCTTAATATCCGATCATATAAAACGCGGTTCTGTTGCAAATTTGTGGAGCTCTCAGTTTTTAAGAAAAGTTTTAAATTTTGCAGCTTAAAGTGAGATGGATACAGGCATAGGCAGAGGCAGTTAGAAGCAACTTTAACTTGCACCAAACTGAACGTTATTCATCAGCCAGCAATAGATCGATGTTATTTATTACAGGCCTCTTAAAAATAAAGTGAGTGGCAATGTAGTCCATACAGTGACAAAGTGAGGAGATGAGATAACTCACTGCATGAGATAGAAATCGTAAAAATGGTGGTTGGAAGGAGTCGCTGGCTTCCTGGTCACCAACCCAAGATCATTGAGTAAGATGGGGCTTTTTTCAGACATGTTTTGAATTTCTGCAGGGTTGGAAATGCCACAGTTCCTGTAGATAATGTGTTCTGGTGCTGCACCACCTGAGCAGGGAAGCTTTCCCCTCCACTAGCAAGAAGTGACTCCATCTGCTGTGTAACTCCCCATCAAGCAGTTGTAGGCTGCTGTTAAAATTCCCCTCTGTTCCTTTTCTATTGCAGGAACACATTATAGCAATAATTACATACTGGCAGCATGAAAAAAAAAATTCTTGTCTATTAATTTCTTGCTTAGCCTAATTGTTTGAGTGGCTGAATTACTAATTTCATTGAGGAATCTTGATATTTCTCCTTTCTGTGGAAATAACTTGCCTTGTTTAACTTCTGCTAGGGAAGGCGTGTAGCACTAACAGGGTAAGCTCTTGTAATATAGTATTCTTTTCTTGGAGCTTTAATTTTTTCTATAATCCTTACAAAGGGAGAAATTCTTTTTTTTTTTTTTAATAATGTAAAACATGGTCATGAAAAGTATGTAAAATTGCAGACCAGAGCACAAGTGAAGAGATACTGCCCTGTCATGCTGTGTGAAGTAAAGGGGTCTCCAGTTGCAGAACAGTAAAATATATATGCCCGCACAAACCACCAAAGACAGAAGGAAAATACGTGTATTTTTCATCTTAGTAAGCAATGTTTTCTGCTTTAAAAGGCATGTTTCATTCCCCATTTGAGTGTTTACAGGTGTTACAGGAGCTCTGATCTATTCAGTTATTATTTATAATTGATTAAGCTCAATCCTCTTTGCAAAAGGGTACTAATCTGGTTTGGTGTGACAAGTGTTTATCTAATGAGTACGTTGTTGCTCTGTTTGTCAAACCATAATTCACATAAATAAGCAATAAACCATCTCAGTTAACAGGGGGTATATCAACAGCAGTCATGCAGTATTCAGAGAAAGGGGAATATGCACAGCTTCTGGAATAATCACCAGCAGCTAAGAAATACTCATATTTAATCCCTGTATTAAGCAGTAATCATTTAAAAAAAAAAAAACAACAAACTGAACACAAACCCAAAAACCCCCTTTATTAACAATTAAAAATATGGTTTATATCACATACAGAGGGAATAAATATTTAATTTGTTTTAAATAAACCCAAAAGCCACTTTTCTGCCACCTCCATGACAGCGCTGAACTACCAACCCATGTTCCTCATGTTTAGGTAATTAGCAAATTTTTGTAGGGCAGGAGGGAGCTGCAATGGACTTCCAGCTCCTTTCAGCATGCAGATGGAGTTATAGACAGCATAGCAGCTAGGGAAGCTCATGCTGGATTTAGGACACACATGTAGGACTGACTATCCCATGTCTTCATGGTCTCAGCTTCATGCTGTTGTCACTGGCTGGGAGGGTGGAGTAGGAGCAGACTTGTGCCTCGCTCTCTTGGTCTGGCAGGTTGTTCACCAAAACCAGCACTGATGCCCGTGGCTGCAGCATTGCAGCCTCCTCATCCTCCCTCTTCTCACGTGGGCAATTTAGCAATTTAACTCTTCATCAATTATTGCATTTAGCTTCTCCTCCCTTTACAATTTCAAAGTCCTTGTGCCAGTTAAGCAGCAGCTGCATTTTCTGGTGTGTGGTATAGACATGACAGTATGTCAATTCTCTTAATGTAATGTAAAGCTATAGGAATGAATAATGCGCTGGACGCTTTCTCTGATCACTCGTCTGCTTTCTCAAAGGTTCCCATGTTAGCTGTGACTCTGCTATATCTGATCATTCATAAGCAACTAACTTGAAAAAATGCTGCAACAGAAATTTCAAGGTATAACACGGACACTTGGTATTTTAGTGCTCAATATATAAAGGGCTGTAACAACCTTCTTATGCTATTTGGGCTGCAGCATCGAGTATTTCATAGTTAGGGAGCAAGAAAAGGAAGTTTTATTTTGATGAGTTATTTTTAAAAGCTAACAATCGCATAAATTCATGATTCAGTGACTACCGGGAATACGGTCATTTTCCCTGATAAAATAAAAAGACGATAAAGCAGCAAAATTTGATGTCATGGCTGTTAAGTTCTGTAATTTTATACTTCCATTGATCAGAAGATGAATTTATGGTCTACGTAATTTCAGCATCATAAAAGTCCACATAATTTAATTGTTAATCTAAGGTAAAAAGCAAATTAGCATAATAATATCTGAACTGCACTGCCCTGAAATCCCCTGATAGGCATCTTTCTGACTCCTGCTATTATAAAAACTGTTCCCATTGGTTCTTGACCCTATTAAAGTTGTTCCTAGACTAGGGAGATAAGCTTTGCACAGGTAGTTTTTGAGAACCTCTCTGAATAAGCAGCCCTTAGGTGATGCCTTTGTGCTGGGGGGGATGGCTGGTTTTTAAGAGATATTAATGCTAGAGAGAGCGCCTGTATCAATCCTGATGCTTGTTAGGATTTCCCCTTGGGTTTCATAAACTTTGTTAAAAATTTAACTGCTATTCTTCAGAGTCAGTTCTGATAACATTAAATTATATGTTTTAAGGTATAAAATTATTTGAGGCTGGTTCCTCCCCCCATTTTATCACCTGGTACCATAGTATTCAGGTACATTGTGTTTCACTGTTCAGCCTTTACGTGCTTTCACTGTCCTGGGCATATATATTAATTAATGTCTTCTCTATGTTTTGAAGACCTATTAGTTTGAAGTGCTATTGTTACAAGTGCTTAAATCTTGAGTTCAAAAACAAAAAAAAACCCAAGAACCACTTTGCAAGGTGGCAGAAGGCTTGTAATAGTGATGCAAGAAGTGCACTTAATGCCATAATGTGTCTTTGCTTTCAAGAGGCTTTGATCCACAGAGGTCTTCAGGCACCTGGCTCCAGCAGCAGGATCTGGGCTTGCGGTTCCTATGTTATAAAATGCAGGGGAGAATTAGGAAACTGAGCATGAGCTTTTTGAAAAGCGGCATGCTGAAATTAATTGTCTAATGTGGTAAATGGGGAAATGAAGACAAGGGTGAAGTAACCAGAAATGGGGTCCCCTTGGAAGTCCACTTAGGATTTCTTTGATTTTTTTGATGGGTTTCTTCTACGGCAAGCCTGGGGACACCTGAGCTGTATGCCTCTGAGTGAAATACAGCCACACCTGAGTTTGGACCTCAGATGGTCTTCTCATGTATAGTTTCATCCATGCGTAGGTACATAGGAGCTGGTGAAGCCTACCTTTTCATCTGGACTTGCATACCTCAGCTCAGCATGATGTAACAGGTGTGCAGTAAGGTTCCTGTCTGAGTTTGTTAGAAATAGGTGGAATATTTCTGCTTCAGGCCTAGTGTTACATTTAGACTTGGTAATCCAGTTTCTGCTCAAGTGAAAGCAGCCCAGTTGCAGGATCCCATTGCAAGGCTGGAGAATTGGGGTCAGGCTTCCCATTGCTCCAGGCTGGGGGAAGTCATTAGCAAACTGATGGTGGTCCATGCTCTGCAGGTTCAAAGTGGCAATACAGTGTATCAGGATAATGATGAAGGCATTTAGTTCTCTTGGAGAAAAGTCATTTATTTATTCATTGTGAACTGTTTTTTGAACTCTGCTTGCTAGAACTTACATGTTTGGAGCTGGTTCATAAGCAGAGCAAAATACAGGAGGGAATCATATATAAATACTGTATGACTGCCTGCTAATTATTTGCTTACTGATCCATGGAAACAAACAAACATAACAGGCATTAAACTAACTATTGAAGTTAGCGTTAGTGAATAGCTCTGCCACATGGAAGGGCGTAAAAACGTTAAGAAAAAGATGCTTTTTAGGAATAAGGCACACTTGGGTTTTTTATTGCTGCCATTTACTTTGAACAACTTTGGGGGGGGGCTCGTGATACTCAGAATGCATGGACTAATGGCGTTTTACGTATAATTGGGTAATATCTCATTTTCATTTGCATCATACAAGCAAAACCGACAAAATACAAATATAGGGCAGCATAAATGCAGTGCTAGCAATCACTAGCATGACTAAGTGCAGTAAGGGAATGCAGGTGGTGATAGTTTATCAGATGGCTAAATAAAGACAAGTGGAAAATAACTACAATGGGGACAAAAAATGGGGACACGCATTTTCTCACTTAGATGACCTTTTATGTGTAGGAAATAGGATTTTTTGGAAACTGCCCAATCAGGCCTCAAACCACCTTGCACCAGGTGCATGTTTTGTGGTTTACAACTAAGAAAGGTTCCACTTATACATATGTATTTGCTGAATAAAGTCCTCAGGAGCTACCGAGGTATAATCCTTATAGATTGTTAAAGCTCTCCATGAAAAAGACTGAGATACCAGTTGTAAGAAAAAAAAAAAAAGCCACGTTGTATAACTAGTTCACATTCTGCTAAGACCAGTTTTCCATACAGGAAAGGGGTGGTGTATTTGACAGGAGATCTGACAGAAGAGGAGGTCTGGAATGAGTAGTTCTCCAGAAGAGAAGAGCAGACAGTCAGACATGAAGGCTGTGCACACAAAACTTCTTCCAGACTCCTCTGCCTTACGCGTTGACACCTACTTGTAGCAATCAAGGGAAACAATTCAATTACTTAAAAATTGTGAATGGTTCTTCTGTACCAGATCTGGTATGTGATAAACAGGTAATGACTGATCAGGCTGATGAGAGGCTCAGATCGGTAGAATAATGTTTGCTTGGCAATGATAGGCATGAAATGCATCTTCTATGCCTCCGAGATCACGTAAAACTTGCTTTAACAGCATTGTCCCTATTCACTGTGAGCGAGACCCTACTCACACCCTGAAACACAGAGTTGTGTTAACTTTGGCACTCCTGATGGCGTGGAGTCCTGCTCGCTTTCAGAAGGAAGAGAAAAGGGGTCAAAATCTGGTCAGAATCAAATCGCTAATTATAATCATCCCAGTAATTACAGTGAAGTGCTGTGGCTGGAGGGTGGTTATGGATTTGTATACCTCAGCTTCTAGTTTTTAACCTTGTGAAAAAGTGCCCTTTTATCTCTTTTCTTCTCTTGCTTTGTCGTATACTTCTTTCCTTACATAATAGAGGGGAAAAAAACCTGAGGAATTACTGAGCTCTACAAAATGGAATGAAATCCTGGTTTTAAATGCCAAAGGCTGGAGGTGGGGAGGAAGGAGCAAACTTCATCTCTTCTGTAGTATTCTGAGTACTCAGAAGTCACCTATGAAATGAAGTACTTCAGGTTTCACAAGTGGCTGGTGGGAAGCAGTGTCAGTATCATACTGTCTTTAGGAAAACAAGAATGCACAGGGGTAAGAAATGTTCTACAAAGATGCTTCATGCTTCAAACCTTTTTTCTTGGAAAAAAGTTACCATACATCCAGGTTTGAGTGAATTTATAACCTTATACTGCATTAGCACAATAAAGCAAATTTTGATAACTCTATCTAGAAAATATAAATGGTAGGAGTGATTACCTTTCAAATTACTTCACTGTATCTATCAAGGATGTCTTCAAAGGAATATCCAGTTGTTTGAAAAATAATGCAAAAATTGAAAATAGAGAGTAGTACTCATTTTTCTGCAAGCATTTCTTTGTTTTCTCATTGTGTTTCTATGTATACATTTCTTGGCATTAAGTGGACTGCCAAGGTAGCATTAGCATCACCCAAAATGGCAAAGACAGATTCAGATTCAGTGTGTAAATGAATGCTGTTATATGAGGAATATTTTTCTGTGAATAGGAGAAAAAAAATCACAAAAGGGGCAAAATAAAAAATTGAGAAGGAGCAGGAGAAAAGTGCTTATAGAGTTCTGCAAACTCCATTACGTGTGTATCCAACATGTGCCACCAGCAGTAAGAAAAGTTCTCAATGCCCCTTGAACAATTTGAAGTTAGAATTATTGCTTTTGCAAATCCACGTGGCCTGGCTGTTGGCCCTCAACACTAAAATGGTGGCAAGTTAATAGAATCATAGAATCATTTAGGTTGGAAAAGACCTTTAAGATCATCAAGTCCAACCCTTAACCTAGCACTGCCAAGTCCACCACTAAACCATGTTCCTAAGCACCACATCTACCCGTCTTTTAAAGACCTCCAAGATGGTGATTCAGTTACTGAGTTCTTCCCAGAATTATGAGATTACGATGTCATAAGATGATGTCATCTAGACTGTGAGCCGTATCAGGGACACACTGAGCACTGATGGGGTTTGGGACTTACAGGAATACTTTTTGCTGACATGAAGGATTAGGAAAGTCTCTGCATATTATCCTTCTGTGATATAAAGAAAACAAAATCCCCTTTCCGTGTGGAGAATCACAGCTGTGCATTTTAATTTCCCCCCAAAGAAACAGGCTGGAGATGAAATCGAATGAGATAGTGGATCAAACCTCAGTGTCTGCTTAACTGCTGAGTCAGACACCAGCAAGAGCAGGAGACAAGCTCCTTCAAAGGGAAGATTTTCCCATTTCAAAATACAAGACTTCTCTGGCCATTACATCCCTTGGGGATCCCTGCTGGGACAGGACCCCTTAATGTCTTTAGTAATGACCTGGATGGCAGGACAGCATGCTCTCAGGAGCTTTGCAGATGATACCACACTGATAACATGGCAGGGCAGGTCCAGAGGGACCTTGGTAGGCTGGAGGAAAGGGCTGACAGGTACTTCCCACAGTTCAGTGGTGACAAATGCTATGCCCAGCATCTCAGGCAGAAAAACCCAAGCTATAATACTGGCTAGGGGGTCGATAGGCTACAGAGCAGCTTTGCGGAAGAATACCTGGGGTGGCCTCATTTTTTATTACTATCTCAAAGAGCAATCAGGCTGCCGCGAAGTTTTTTGGGAAGTCATGAGCAAAATTCTGGATGAACATTGCCTTATCCTTCTGAGGCTGGTCTACAGTAATCACAAAAGCTACAGTAAAATTTTCTAGGTTATCTTTAACCTAGCTAACCTGTCTCTAGTATCTCTATGTATTTTGATTATTCACTTGAAATGTATTAATTTATTGAATGGGTCACTATGGTTAGGTTCAAAAATAATTCATGCCATGAGTGCTTACCAGAAAGTAACTGTCATTATAAACATTTCTCATCCCTGGGGTTTTTGTGTGCATTATACGACTATTTCTTGCAGAGACTGAAGGAACTGAAACAGAGGGAGTTTGCTCGAAATGTAGCATCTAAGTCACGAAAAGATGAAAGGAAACAGGAAAAAGCCCTTCAACGTTTGCACAAGCTAGCTGAACTAAGAAAAGAGACAACATGGTAAGTGCATAGCTGCTGAAACATAAAAATACTTTAAAATAATCCCTCCACTGTTAGCTGGTGCAGTGGGATGCAGAGCTGTTAGAGTCCCTCAGTTGGAGCCACACACGGATTTTTATGGCATTTTTGAAGGAGTATGTGTACAGTAATTTGATTCACGCTATGTGCAGAAATGAATGTTTAACGTTGCTTTTTCAGTGGAGCTAAAAATGACACGTATTTTTAGTTTAAAAAAAGATGTGTTTCATATATATTTCATAAAATCAGGCACATTGGTTGAAAGCTGAGTGAACTAGGTCATGCATTTGCAGGCTGACACTACTTCATTGATGAGGTGAGGAATACAGTCTGTCTTTCTAGGATGTAACAGATCTCTGCGATTTAGTTTTCAAACTGCTCGCCTGGGAAAGCATCCAGAAATCTAGTTTTAAATTTCAGTAACTGGATTTTTTATATTAAAAGGTAAGTGCTTCTTTTCCCCAGCTCAACAGAGTGTTTACCTCCCTCTGCAAAAGTGTCTCCTTGCTAGTCATACGTTTTAGTATTGCATCTAGACATACTGTTGAAATTAATACTGAGTTTCCTAGTTGTGACTGTATTCGCACTTAAATATGACAGTTATGACATTGACAAGCCACTGAAAATAACATACCAACTTTTCACAGTGGAATCTCAGGGGAAAAAGCAAAAAAGTAGACGCTCAAACGCAAATGTTTTCTTTTTATCCAGCCTTTGTCTCACCAGATGAACTAACAGAGAAGTCCAACCAAGTTGTAGCTCTTGTTTAGTAATAGTCTCTTTCTCCATAGCTTGGATGGTGGGCAGCATGCTGAAACAAAGTCTGTCTAAGCAGGTGGATGGGACATGAATGTTGTGAGGTCTGTTTGACATGAGCAACATGACACCTAATTTTAATATTCTTACGTTTTTATGATAAGTCATGTAGAGACTCTTTCTCCTCCATCAGTGTGTTAACTGTCTAAATTTAATACTTGAGGATATTAGATATTATTCCCCCTAAACATACTCCAAAATCTGAATTTAGCATATTTCAGGAAAAAGAGGAAAGAGGAACTTATTGTTTCCCTTTTTCCATGCTAGTGAAGCACAGATTTTGTGGGGTTTTGTTGTTTCTGTTTTGTTCTGGGTTTTTTTTTGGTTTGTTTTTTTTTTTTGTTTGTTTTTTTTTAGTATCTTTCTTCTAGTTCCTGAAGGAGAATTTATCTCTGAGCTTTATTTCTCTATTTCAGAATTGCTGTTTGCTACCACTTTGCATCCTTAGAGGTGTGATATAGACAGAAACACAGGATTTTTTAAACTGGTATTTTCTAGGTTGGTTTTGTAGAATTCACCATTTTGTTCTTTTAAAGAAAGGATCTGTGTGGGGTTTTTAATATATATTTTAAACTTATGAAGAACTAGACAAGGTAGGAATTCTCATAAGGAATTCCTTCTCATAAAACCTCTATCTTAATTTCTAGACCAAATACATTAAGTCCATCATTTTTTACCTCATCACTTCTTGGGGTCCTAAACAGCACTTGCAGGTTTTCTCAATGACCCATCATCTAGTATTGCTCTGCACTGTAACATAGAATAATTTGGTTAAAACAAAATTAAAAAAAAAATTGTTTTAACATAGATCCATTACTTCTAGTGCTGAGCAGTTCCTGTGGATCCTGGAAAATTGGCAGCTTAAACAGTTTTTGCTCTTCTCTTTGCTTCCTATTAAGTCAAATAGAACAGATGGGAAGAGGACATGAAATGAAGAACAGAAGTAGACAGTGATTAATTTTTTCTCAAGAGGGATGAATCACTTACTGCACTACTGTCAGCTGAAGTACTCTCCCCAATATTATTTTTCCATGAAAGAAATTGCTGAGATTGTGGCGGTTTGGTCTGTGAACACAAATAGGATGGGAGCTGCTGGGTGATTGCCTGTGGGCAGAGCAGCAGTCACTAGGATGATGACTAAGAGGGAAGTTGTCTATGAGGCGCTCTCTGTTTTAATATATTTTGTGGCACAAAGGAATGTAAAACCTCTGCTATTTGTAGTAATAGTGTTGTAACCATGATGGTCTGCCGGGAGGAGAAGCAAGATTTCTAGGGAGATATACAGTCTCTTATTTGGCCAGCCTAATGTCTAGGAAAAGTGAACTATCTTTTAGGAATATTAGCCCTTCAGCTGATAACTTCACATGAAGGAACTGGGGGCACAATATTTACTCATTAATTTTTTTATACTAGTCAACTTATTATAAAACATGACATTTTTTGATACTCTAAATCTACATATCCACAGATTCTTCCTCTTTCCTTAAAAAAATCTCTTAGATACCAATGTAACACCATATTTCTGTCTGCAGTTCTCTGAAAGGTACTGACTCCAAGTTTTGTTTTCCTTCCTAGTGCTCCTGGAAGTGGCCCTATGTTCAAATCCACTACAGTGACTGTGCGAGATCATTGCAATGATACCCCACAAAGTGCTGCCATAGATTCTGCCAACAAACAGGATTTCAGCTGTACGTTAATGCACGATGCACAGAATTGTAAAGACGTCACTTCTGTTATTTCTTCCACTCCTGGAAATGCATGTAGTAATAAATCCGACGCTAACAAATGTGGAGATCATGTTCAGGGAGCTCAAGGACATAGAGTTGGGTTCTCTTTTGCTTTTCCTAAGAAAGCAGCGGTGAAACTGGAGTCTTCAGCTGCCGTTTTCTACGAATATAATGATGAAACGTCTATGGAGCACGGATTTAGCAGAAGAAGTAGGTTTGTTCCAGGAGCATGTAACCTTCAGTCTCCTTCAGTGGCAGAAATAGTCCTGTGTCCTGAGGAGAAACATAACTGTTTTCACCCACTGGTGGAAAAATGCATAGACACAGCAGAAGCTCCTGAAGCTCAGGAGTCAAAAGAGCTGGCCAGTGAAGAAAGCAGGGTGCTGGAGAGTCCCATATTAACTCCTCCTGTGTCCCATTCAAAGCAACTGGTGTCCTCAGACATGGATGGCTACGATGTTGATGTAAGTGCAGTAGACTTACTGGACCAAACGCTACCTGTGGTTGCAGACAGTGCTCAGGTCCTGCCCCTGGACTGCAGCAGTTACGAGCTGCGGGCAAATGGGGCTCTTGCACAGGCGGTTGTGGAGGATTGTTTATTTCTGCAGGATGTTGTGAAGGAAAATGATAAAGACAGGAACAGTGATTCATCCACAACTGAAACTGAAATAAAAAAGCTGGGGGCAGATGCATTGGTTCCATCACCGTCTGAAGAAAGTAGTAGTGGAGTCCCACAAAGAAAACCAGACATGCACAAGAGACCTTGTGAACCCTTTGTTCCTGTTCTTAGCAAACATGGATCAAATATTCTTCAGTGGCCATCGGAAATGTTAATTTACACGAATACAGACCCATCAATTTCTTATAGCTGTAATCCTTTATATTTTGATTTCAAGTCATCAAGAGCAAGTGACAGCCAAGAAAAGCCCAAGCAGCCACCAAATGTACCTCATTTGCACCATAAAACTGAATCCAACCATAGCTTAGTCTCGGATTTTACAAATAAACCTACTTCAGAGTGTGGTGATTATGAAACAGAAATGAATAAAAATGTGTGCAACTATACAATACCCCTTATAACTGATGTTTCCCTCGTCAGAAATTGTGATCTTGCAAAAAATCAAAATAAAGTGTCCTTGGATGAGTCATTCAAGATTAGAAAATTAGAAAAGTATCACATTTCTAAAACTCACTTACGACAAAACACTGTGATAGATGAGAAATATAACAAAGTCTGGATCAAAGAAAGCCATGAAAAATGGCTTCACAAAAGTAGAAAACGGAAAAGGAGAAGAAAATTATGTCATTGTCATCATCATCACTGTGGGGACACAACATCGGCAGAAATGGAAGCATCCTCAGTGACTGAAAAAGAAATTAGTTACAGAGATGAAAATAAATATCAGCACCTCCAAAATAATCCAGAGAAGTGCAGGCATGATGCAGGGAATATCTGGCTAGCTACAGGTGAGATACAGCAGTCACATCAAAAACTTGGTATTGAAAATGATCGTAAGAGAGTTATGTCTGTGTCAGATCACGTACATGGGGACAGAGGCTGGTGTGACGTTTGGAGTGCAAAAAATAGCGGCCAACACCATGGTTGTAAACGACCGCACGGGAAGAGCAAAGCAAGCTCTCGGAGACAGGCAAAGCAGCTAGCTCTGAGTTCCAGGAGGCACAGCTTAAGGTACTCTAAAACATGTTGTAGCTGCAAAGTCAGGAAGTCAAGCTGTAGCCCAGACCATAAATGTTTAGGACACTGCAGTGAGGAGAAGAGTCTGAGTCAAAACCAGTCCATAAAGAGAGGTTACAATGTTCTGACAGAGGAACCGGAAAAATCCCACCGCAAGCGGAGACAGCATACCTATTCCTCTTCATCAGATGAAAGCTCATATGGACAGACATTATCAGCAGAGGAATATCTAAGGCAAGTGCATACTTTAGAGATGCATCACAAGGCAAAAGGGAAACGCAGGAGGAGGAAAACTAGAATCCATCATGTATTTCTTGACAGGAACGCGAGAAGTGAGACCTCCAGACCTTCCAAAGAAAATTCTGCATTAAATATTTTGGGGGACTTCTTGACTCAAGACAGTCTAGAGGAAACTAATGTGGATCCCAAAACTGATCATGCAAAAGATACGGATGAAACAATGCAGCTGGAGGAAAGCAGGTCATCCCTAGAAACTGATAGATCACACGTGCTGGAAAACGATAAACCGACAGCGTGCGCAGTGATGGAGAGCGCTCCGAGTACCTTTTCTGACGTTGTCGCAGGTTCTGCTGCTTCTGTTCCTGAGCACAGTGCTCCAGCAGCTGCCGGCACGCAGGATGTTCTGCAAGATGAAAAGAGAAAAGAAAATGTCAACAGTTGTGAAAATCAAGCTCGTTACAAATTTCCCCTCCCCAGCAGACATTTGGAACAAGCTCCTCCTAAATCCTATCTTTGCCATTATGAATTGGCTGAGTCTCTACCACATGAGAAAATAAATGAGGTGGCCAGCGAATGGGTACAGTGTAATCCTGGCATATTTAGCAGCCCACCACCTTTGCCATTCAAAGAAGCACATATAAACAGTCATACCTTTTTAACTACCGAGCAGTTAATAGCCCCCTTCACCCTGCCAGATCAGACGTTGATATTCCCTCCAGATAACCATGAAAAATTCAAAGACCTCCCATCTGAGGCTTTTCAGCAGATCATGCCACAAAACATGCTGGCCAACAAAGTGAAGTTCACCTTCCCTTCCCCGGTGATCCAGCCCCCAAATTCCCTGCTGCAGCCCTTACCCTTGCAGCCACCACTGTGTTCTACCTCCGTTACCACCATCCATCACACCGTCCTACAGCAGCACGCTGCCGCCGCCGCCAATACGTTGAAGGTTCTCCAGCCCCACCAGCAGTTCCTCTCCCAGGTCCCAGCTCTTTCCAGAGCGCCTTTACCTCATCTACCAGTAGGACCAAGGCTTTGCCCAGGGGGCCATGCAGCTTTCGTCGCCCCGCCACATTTGCCACTGCTGCCGCCCTCGGTCCTGCACCCGACCCAGCTGGCGTTTCCCCCACTGCCTCACACCGTCTTCCCATCCCTGCTGTCTCCACACCCAGCTGTCATTCCCCTGCAGCCCCTCTTTTAGGACAGGTTCCCTGGGATGGGGGAAGGAGCCTTCAGCTAAACGGTCCTGCTGTTTCTACAGTCCCCTTGGCTTTGCAAAACAGTTCTGTGAAATAAACTGGTTAATATTCCTCGTTCCTTGGGAAACATTTACTGTAAGTATAATGATGAAAACATTCATGTAAAGTTCAGACCTATACTATAACTAAAGCACTGAATAGTCTGATACTAATATGAACTCTCTCTATATAAGTGAAAATCATGTCTTAGAATATGTATAATGTATATAAAATATATTTATAGTTCTATAACTTATGTTGTAAAGTATTCACTTTTTGGTTTTTATCTTTGTGTATTTGCACCTATTTAATGTTTAGACAAAGCTAATGCACTATGTTTTGTACTATGTTCTCTGAAACTGTAAATCTAGTGACAAACTATCTCTTGCAATAAATTTTTGTTAACTACTTAAGTATATCAAAAATCTTTCATTATAAGCCTCATGGATGTTGTTCTTCCATGTTCTTCTGCAGCTGAATAGCATCCTGTACCCCTGCTATGTTGGGATAATCAGGTTTCCTATACGTCAGTGATTTATCAGGGAGGCTGAGAGGCTAATACCCTGAGGGCAGCTGTCATACTGAGCAAGAGAGAAAGGGTAATAGATCTGTTTGTGTTAGCAGTTTGATGTCACCGTGACAAATTTTGCCTACTTGTAGTATGTGCACAAACTGCTGACTGTTGGAGCTAATCCCTTTTATACTAAACCGCAAAAAGACAATGTAACAAAAATAACCTCAACGACAGAAGGGGAAAAAAAGGAAAATATCAATGGCAGTTTGACTTCAAGGGAATATTGCTTATAGTGAAAAGGTAGAGCATAGTGAAGGTCTTGGTTCCACCAAGCACACTTTCTCTGGTTGCACACATCCCTCGGTGGGCGACAGATCTGTCAGAGTGAAGGTCCTTGCTGCCTGTGCAACATGTGAAGATAGCAAGAGCACATGAGTGTGAAGGGGAGGTCAGGAACAGCTTCGCATGGGGAACCCAGCAGGGTTTGATTCAAATTCTTACCTCACTTCACCCCTCTCTTTCCCGCAGCATTTTGGTAAAGAAATAGAATAACATAAGAGTAGAAATTAATAATAATACTAATATACTGCCATTATTTCTAACTGTATTTCAGAGAATTCTCCCTACCTCTGCAGCCTTTTTATTGCTGTTGCACCTCACCCGGCTTTAGCCCAGGAAATCTTCCCATTTGCTGTAGTATGAGATATATCAGGCCCACACCTGCGATGGTCCAGAATAAAACCAAAAGTGGTTCTGAGATAGAGTCATCTCTTTGAGTTAAAATGAAGTGTTATCATGCAAGTGAAGCTAAGGATTTGCAGCACTCTCTTAGTGCTAGAAGTAGGCCCTCCATAATTAAAGGTAGGTGCTAGATCTCCAATTAATTACTTCTTTTCACCATTTTATATAGTATAATAAAAGTATATACAGTTGAACTGAAAGAATAGTAATTTTGGAATATTATTAATATACTTTGCATATTAATAGTTAAAGACATAATCCATTTGAAAAGTAATACTATATCCTAAAACATATATATCTGGGTATTCTTTTCTGCATCTATAGCGTTAGAACTTACCTATATCAATATTGCAAGTTTTACTATAATATTACATTAAAACGATAGCAAACAGCATCTTGCCACTATGATTACAGTGTCAGCTACTCAAGGGATGTGAGTTTTCTGTGCTGTGCAGTTACAAAGGGCTAAATTACGTTAATAAGCAAAAAGTTAAGAAGGAGCAGATGAACTGTCAGGTTCTGGAGAGCAGCTCAGATCCCCTGTCTGAGGCTGTGGCACAGAGCAGGATGTTGCTGAGCATCTATCCCTGTAATTCCATAAAGAATGTATATTTTCCCTAGTTGTAATTTCAGGTGAATGCCTGTTTCTATTTATCTGGTACCTGAAAAATATAGCATATAAGTGACTTTATACTCCTTTATTTTAACAGTATGCCTAAATAATCTGTATGTCTCCACTACCTCCTGTAAAATGCAGGTGCCAAGCAGGCTCTAAGCATGGGAATCTCTGTTTGAAGGTGGAAAGTGCATTCTAGCTGCTTCATCTCCCATCTTAGCTGACTTGCGCTGGCTTTTGTATTTCTGCCTTCCTCTGCAGTAGTCAGCGCAAATGGTCCCCTGGGTTCTGATGTCTTATCAAAGACAAAATCCATCTAATTATCTAACAGTACACTTGAAAAAAAGAAACCACGTAGGACAATTATGATTGCACGTGATCATATCCATACATTTTCATCTGGCAGGAGATTAAAAATTACCAATCTCAGATTTTCAGTTGCAACGTTCGTTGAAAAATCCCATCTATTGACTTAGAAGTCCACATTTTTTCAACAAAATGTCCAAACAGCTTTGAACATTACTTTTTTCCTACCATTTAAATTAAATTTTTTTCTATTTTAAGTTGTTAAACAGTTTTAAGGCATTGCACAATTATTTATTATCTACTGTAATTGCTTTTCAATAGTGTATAAACTACTTACAATAAAAGACTAATAACCATCAAATGTAATAATTTTCTAATATGGTATTGCCTTTAGTGCTAGAACTGTTGGTATATGTGACTTCATATGTAAAAGCAAAACCAATATAAAAATAAATCACGAGTTAGTTTAAAATTGAACACGCTAAATTAAATGACCTAATAAAATACTCTTTTGAGTTTCTGTTTTATTATTAAATATATACCTTTGAGTAAGTTATATAAGGGCAGTTCTTCTTTTTCATGTTTTATCTGGTATTTTAGATTAAATGTGTATTTTTATTCCATAACTTGGTAGTCTAATTTATAAATAAAAATTATTGCAAATGCTAAATAATTGAATTTTTATCATTCTAAATAAATTCCACCAAATTTGTTTAATCAATTTACTTCAGAATTTGCAAATTTACACAGATCTAGTGTGTCTATGTTCCTGGCCAGTTTGCCAGTTTTTAGAATTATTGGGCTGTCTTCGTAGTGTAAACAGTAAAAGTGGTACACCTGAATTGCAAGAATTAAATCCTCAGACCTAAACCTAAATGAGATTATAGATTTTTGTTAAATTATTTCCCAGAACAGCTCTGCAGAGAAATGCTTGAAAAGGTAATCTGTTCCACTGAGATGAGAAGAGTAGCTTTTTTTTTGTCCTTGGAAAGTTACAATCTGTCCAACTATGACCTTCTTGGGGATGTACCATTTCTCCGGTAATGTGAGCCATAGAGTAATGGTCTAGAGGAGCTTTTGGGCATTAAGGAAAATAATCGTCTCACGCTGTTATGGGCAGTTTGGAGTAATCGGACTCTTTTGTCTTGTCTGTAAGTACATAGAATTTTTTTAATGCTACTAATACATGCAAAGAATCAAATTGTTTATTTGGTTTCCTTCACAAACTAGAAGCTATGCAAGCTTTTAATTGCTGGGGAGAAATCACCAGATTTCCGATTCTACAGGACTGAGCAATGGGTAGTTACGGATATAGAAACTGCTGATCGTAAACATTGGTAAAAGAAACACCTTTTATGGAGTGAGAATATTTTTATCATTTGGTGTAATCAAGTAACAATGAAATTATTATGAAGCAAAGTCTTCTTTACTTGCAATGTTAACTTTTTATTAGTTAGTAAGCTTTTACACTGTTGAAAAACTCATTTGGATATGGTGTTCACATTAAGCTTTAAAAGACCATTGGGACATCCATTTCTCTTTAATATATTGCTATACATGATAATATGCTTCTTATACAATATACAACATGGCTATAATTTTCCTGCTGAATTAATTTTCTATAATTGTGCATTTTTCTCAAAATACATTTTTTGCGTTGTGATAATATTTACTTGATATGCTGCATTTAAAATACAGCTTTGAATATATTTGGCCAGACTCTTAATTGGTGTAAATCAATGTACAACTTCTGACTTTGGTGGAATTTCATTGATTTGTACCAACTGAAAATCGCTCATGTTGCAATGTTAAGGATTTTGTTAACTTTCCCAGATTAAGGCAATACGTTATGACCGTGTGAATGTATTTTGAAGACAGTTATTTGTTTGTAACTAAGGTGGTAAATTTTAATCTATTGGGTATTTTACTGTGGTGCTCATAGTCTGCGTGTTCTAAACTCCATATATTCATTTTCTGATATCCATTACTGTACATTGCCTGAAGACTTGTATATATGTAGCAGTGCACATATTTATGCAATATGCCTACCTGCTGTAAAATTTTACAAATCTCTATTAACTCTCTTTATTGAAAGTAAAGACATTTTTACTGTATAAAGATCATTTGATATTTTTAAATTAATATGGCTTACTATCTAAATGCATATGTTATTTTATAGATCACTTAGGTTTAATGCTTGCACCAGGCATGGTTTTGTATATTATTTTATGTCCTTCCTTCTCCCCTTTACTTCAGGAACACTATAAAGTTTTCTCTTTTTCTGTTTGTCTATGAGTAAGATTATCAGAGTTCATTGGAATTTATATATTTATGAATACGACCCAGGCTTTTTTATTACTTCTAACTGCAAAAATTAGTGTACCAACTTTAAGAATTATAAGCCATCTTATTTTTGCTTCAAGCTTCTGTTTTATTTTATGGATTTTATAAAAGGTTGGGAGAATTTCTACCCTGAGTCTGAATTTTGACCTGTTGGTGAAATTTTGAAACCAGTGAAGTCTAAGGAAGCTTTGCCATTAATATTGCTGAGGATTTATTTAACTGGGGCATTAGGGCTCTTTATTTATTAAAACTCCCTAATACTTGCTGCTTTCAGTTGAATAATAATTTCATAAGGTATGAGGAGGAGCACAATCCAGTAAAGAAAAGTTGATCCATTTTAAATCAGTCTTTTACTTCCTTTGTTGTAAGGATATTTGTGTAATTAATGACCATAAAGATACATCTTTACTATTTCTGTTATATATCATCAGTGTTTTGAAACACATACATGCACCTTCTATTCTGATACCAAAGGAAAAAACAGTTAATGAAAACATTGGGTTTTCTACGTATACAGGCTCATTTAGAAGTTTTAGTAAGTAGGACTACATTCATACAATATGTAGGTAAAATAATGTATCGGTGGTCTTTATTTCTACTGGGATAAGATGAAATGTGCAAATACATGTAGAGAAGAACATAATAATTAAGTAAACTTCAACTGTGGATCCACGATGGATATAGTATTATTTATGTGAATTAAAGAAGGTTACTGTTAAATCAGCAGTGGTGTTTGTTTGCCATGAATGAGATTTTTAAAGAGAAATTATTTTCTTCTTTTCCCCCCCTCAAAAGAAGCAGCAAATAGGAAAGTACTTTTGAAAATGTTTTTTTTTTTTTAATGAACTGTAGATAGTACCAGTGTACCTTTCTCAAGGCTCAGAAACAGCAAGTAAGTATTGCACATTTAAAATCATACATGTTATAAAGAAACATCTTGCATTTCTAGTGCAGTCATATACTTGATTAGGGTGGTGAAATCTGGAGGGAGAATTAGGCTAAAAAATAGAAAGTTCTACTACAAAAGGGCAGAATCTGCTTTTTACATTGTAATAAATCAAAGAAAGATCCATTTAAATCTGCATGTTTGCACTACTGTGAATATAGAAAAAGTGAAGCCCAGTTCAGGTCCGAATTTTTTCTTGCAATTTAACTCGGATTTAACAGCCTAGGTAATTTGACCCAAAGCCTTATTGTGTGTAACAGACTCTTATTTATGGCTTTTATGTCACTGGAGCACTGGCAAAAATTACAGTAAAATCCAATCTCTTTTCTCATGTTAATAATGCCTGTTGAAATAAAGAGGAGGCAGTCACTGTAAGACACACTGAAAGGAGGAAGCCTGAATCTGCCAATGCCTAAATAATACTTTTTGCTTGTGGAATTGTAATTGGAAATAGAAGTTTATTTGCATTTTAGTGTTTACACATATACATACATATGCAGATGTGCATGTGCGTGTTGGCCTGCACATACCAGGTTACTGGTGCAGGATTTTTTTTTTCTAGATGTAATTTTGCACCTGTAATTAAGTAGTGGTAAGAATAGCTTGTTTGGAATGTATGTAGTAGAAGAGAAGAAACGATTGAAGGGAGGAATATTGACACACAATCAGAAGGAGAAAAAGTGATTATTGTATAATAAACCCATCTTTTTCTCTCTAGGGTGGCGGGAAGTTGCTTCAAGTTACTTCACCTGCTTTTTATTGCCTGGCTGTATTTTGTATCTTTTTATCACTTAAATTAACAGTGCTGTTTTCCTTGGTATGCCTTTTGCTAGCTGGTCTGTCAATCCATCATTGTCAAAAAAAGACAGGATAGTGAGAGAAGATTTGCATACAATTTGCTCTTAATAAAGTCCCTTTTTTCTCTGGAGAAATTATTCACTGGAATGAACCTTCAGTGTGCAAAGTAAGCACGTTGCTCTCTTTGCTGCTGCCTGCAGCTGCACTGTGTTCTTCTCGCCTTCTGTTAACTTGTCATTCTCCAGAAGCAGAAGAAATAAAAACGAAGGTCCCTTCTTCTGGCACCACCAGTTTACCCAGCACTGGGTGTAGAGGAACATGGAGGAGTATTAACCACATCCTTCCCAGCAGAGGTATTATCATAAGTGGAAGGAGTGTTCACAATCACTGGACATTTATTTTTCAGTCCTTATCTACTTCCAAATGAATTACAGACAGTTTAAATGAAGCGCACAAGTAGAAACACTAGGGCAAAGTGGTTTAAGTGAATAAGGCATTTAAAAAACTGAGGTGCTTTGCTGTCTCATTGGACGTCCATCAGCTCTAGACATGCTGAGTTCTCTGCATTGCAGACTTTTGGCAGTGAGAACTCTCATAAGAAATTGGCCAGAGATTCGGTGGGCAAGGAAATGAATTACACTTCTCTCCTAAAGAAGATTATTGTTTTATGCCCATTTGACTAGATACTTTGGTAGAACAGTGTAGAGGACCTTCCTCTTGCTCTGTTGCTGGTAGTCCAGTTTCTGCATGGGGAGGTACAAGGTCATTGGGCCAGCAGTAGTATACGGGAGCACGTACGACCCATAGGGTGCAGATGCGTTGCTTCTGTGTGTGCCCACCAGCTGTCTGCCAGGTTTATGTTTAGTTAGCAACAGGACTCAGATCTCAGACTGGGTTTCCTTGGGTCCCTTGGACCAAGGCACAGTTGCCTGCCCCTGGCAGAGGTCAATCAGGACTCTGTTCTTGTGGTGGGACTAGGTCTGGCTTGGAGCCATAAAAGGAAGCCTAATCTAGGGTGGTAGGGTATTTTGTGATTTATTTTCCACCAAACGATGTGGGCAATAAATGTGTTATTGATTCATAAAAAAGGTAAAACACTATTCAGGTTGTAAAAAGCAGAGTAAATAGAAGCTAAGTGTTGGGATGAGATAAAGAATGTCAATCACAAAGCTATCACAACAGAGTTCTCAAAGGTAAGAAATTGATAATGAAGAATAAGAGCAATAATAATAATACTTTACAGGCAATATAAAATATCCTTAGATATACAATATCTGTAAACCAGTCCTCTCAGTCACCAGTCCAGTACTGGGAGTGTGACTGTATTCTGGGCAGCAGGTTATTCAGGGAGGCAGTGCTCTATGGGACAGAGTGGTATGCCGAGGAGTAGCAGTAATTGCTACTCTGAAGAATGTCTTGAAGGACAATAGAAAGTGGTTTTAGGAGAAAACATGCAGGTACTTCTGGAGGAAAAAAAAAAGGGGGGCGGGGGGGGCGGGGATTGAACCTGGCAATATTCATCGAGCTGGACAGCAACGCAGAGATACAAGGGAGGCCAGGTGGAAGGGGGCACTGCTGCAAGGGTTTTTCAAGAGAGCTTTAATAAACTATCCAAGCCTGCAGAGAGTAGTGATAATTAATCTCTAGAAACCCCCCTACCTCTCTTTATTCAGTTCTCCTTGGGGGTACTTTTACTTTTTAACCCCTGCATATCAAGCAGTGGGATTTCCTGACAGAGCATTGTGTGGCATTAGCATGAGCAGTGGGATGTATGAATCCTGCAGTAGCACAGGGACTAATTACCTGGAAAGGTTTAAGGAGCAAACACCTATTAGTGTTCTTCACAGAGAGCAATGTTGTACGGAAACATGAATAGAGACCACTGCAGCTGCATGTCTAAGAGGTTTTATTTGAGATTTAAATGTTTTAGACTCTTTCTGCTGCTGTGTCTCAGTGTGATGTATGGTATCAAAGCTGCTTCTTTCCATCGTTTTTCGTTATCACGCAGGGTTATGAAGCTTAACATAGCTGATAGATGCGATTTGACACACCACAAGCATATGCGTCAGCAGGAACATCTAAAAATGACACAATTTTCTCAAATGCTGCAGTTACAAAAATATCCTTCTTGTAAGATATTTTAAAATAAAACTATATGCATTTTGATGACAGTGCTGAGACCCCTTTCCAGGGAGCGTGGATATTTGGGGAGCTATCAGCTGGTTTACAATGTTACCTTACAACGGGAAGAAGTAGTGGAGGGTTAAGCAGATATTGCCAACCAGAGAATTTTTTTCTGAAACATTTTATATGATTTTAGCAACAGGAAAGCAAATCCTGGTGGTCATCAGGGATTCCTTGCCTGTGACCGCTCAGGCAGACAGCTCTCTGAAATTCAGTGGCCTTGTAGATGGAGAAAGCTCCATAGAATAACTGGCAAGCTTTCTTTTCATCTTTTAAATCCATAATGCATGTATATACATATTGTTAATAATTCATATTAATGGAGAGCTCTTGCCCAAGAGCACATTCCCCTATCACAGAAAATAAATTGTTTAATGATGTCTAGGATAGAAATCAGAGTCTGGCTCTAAATCCAGCTATTATAGAACAGTACTAGACATGCAGTGCACACTTCCATAAACAAATAAATTTATTGCAGTTTAATAACAGTGGAAATAAAAAATGTAAGGTAATTTAAATAATGTGCAAAATAAATCCATATTTTATCCTAAAGCCATAATGCAAAGTACTCACATTATCAGGAGTTCTTGATAGCCTTCAAGGCTGGCCCTAGTGCAGGTAAGCAGTAAGGTTGAACTTTAATGTTATCATCATCGTGGCCTAAATTTATAGGGAGGCAAAATTCAGTTTTGTGTTGGTAGTTGTCTGAGTCTGGTTGTTAGATGGAAAAGAGTTTGGGATTGCACAGTTAGGTACTGGGTCACTCAGTAGGTTTAGGTGACAGGATGGATGGAGAGTGGCTTTTGAGATTTGAGAGCAGAGGGAAGGAATGTCAGCCCCATTGAGGAAAACCAGGATAAGGAGATGGCAGTGGTGTGTTGCAGAGGTGGGCAAAATGGTGGGGAATGAAAAAGGGGTCTTCAATAGTCTTGCAGAGAAATGGTGCAAATTGGCTGTACCTTCTGAGTATTGGCTAATTTAGGCAAATAATTTTCATATTTTTTTATATGTAATATAATTTTTTTCATACGTTTTTAAATAAAATATAAGATGGACTTTCTTTCCAGCTTAGAAATGGGTAATAATGGAAGACTCAGTAGTGACTGAAATTTTGTTTTCCAAACCCCAGCAATTGCAATCTTCCTCAGGACAGTGAGAGCTCACTCAGCTGGGTAGTGTCATGTCCTATGGGGTTCTCCCAGTGAGTGCTCATCTGCAGCAGATTGCTTCTGGTCATCAGAAACGAACATATCAAGGTACCAGGTGACCTGAGATGTTTATGGTTTACATATGTTCTGTTTTTTGTTATAGTTTCATGTACCTACAATACACACAGACCAGTTTAGCGTTGTGTCAGACTAATTATTTTTCATCGTGATGTTCTCTGTGTGATAATTCAGCTTCAAACAATTTTTGCGTGTTCTATTAAATGATTACTCCTTTCCTTTTCACAGATTTATCATATTCATCCTACCCCTAGAGCTGAATTAATGATTCCAGTAAGTGATGTGCAACTCTTATTATATGATAACAACTACACGATACTAGGATAGGGGCCTTTTGTTTTTCAATATTCTGTTGAAGTATTAAGTAGGTACTGGTTTGACTTGAAATTATGAATTTGCATATGCTCGCCTACAACATATGTAGACGGTTGAGCTGCTCTCAATATATTTTTGTAGCTTGAACTAGTCTGTGTCAATAGGTTTTTGGTTTTATTGAAGATGTAGCTCAGAAATCTCAAGCCGAGGTCTGGATTTTGAATTTGGGATATTCACAGCAAACTTTTGGACTGGGCCTACATTTGAAAGCTTTGTGGGTCTGGTGGGAATTTCTGAAGCCATTAAACGGTTCTGGATGCTCTTTTTGAGACTGTATAAGAACTGTTTTAAATTTTCTCTTTCCACAAATTGAAAATCACACTGATCATCAGCCTCACGGACTCAGCTGCTTCCTTGGAGTTTTAGTCTACCAAGCATACCGTATTTGTGTACTAACCACCATAAATGGTACCTCATCCAGTTATTTTCCTGGAAAATCTCGCCATACCAAATTTTGCTTAGGGTAACTGAATTTGGTCATTTTAAAAATGCTGGCCATATTGGTTTTTATTTTAAAGTCTATACAATAATTTGCACATTCATTCCCCTTTTGCAAGCATGGAAAATTTTGAGAGCTGGCTTTCTCTTGCTGTTTGTCACAAGGAACTAATTTTATATTTAATATTTTTTTTCTTTCAAGTCATCCAGAAATTTTAATATGCTTGCTCTGTTATCCAATAAGAGAATGACTATTTATCCCAAGAGATATATTTTTCAGGCAAAAAAAAGAGAACCTTTGCTTCTTTGAGGATTTAAATGCAATTCTTGTTTCCTCTCAGCTCTGTGTCTTGTGACGCTCCTTGTCAGATTAGTGTGTTTTAAAGCTGTTGCTACCTGAGCTGTCAAAAAGGAAGATTAAAAACACACCTTTCTTTCTGGGGATTCATTTTGCATTGCAAAATGCAGAGGAAGAGAAAGAAAACCTTTCCTGCTTAATGTTGGCGTACATCTGAGGCTTGCTGTATGTGGCATTCTAGTTACATTTTGGGGTTAGGAAGGAATTACTGTTACTGTCAGACAGTCCTGGATATTCACACTAGAACACATCCACGATCCTGAAATGGTTATTAAATTGTGAGGAGCAGAATGTACTTGAAGATAGAAATGAAGGGTCATAGATTTGATTTTTATTTCAGTCACAAACATGGTGTGTGACTTAGGACAGACATAATTTCTCTCTGCTTCCTTTAGGAGACTGGAACAATTGCAATTATCTAATATAGTGGGTACACTTATCTTCCAATATAGTTGATCAATAGATGAAATACATTTTATTAACTTCTAAGTTTCATGAAGTTTTCAGCTAGGAAAAGAGAAAGATACATTATTTTTAATATTAACAAATTGACTCTATTTCAGAAATTATTTCAGAAAAATTTATGATGTAAATCTTTAGTGTATTTTTACACAAGTTGAAATAATTTCTGAAAGAAATACAGAGAATAACCGTTGTAACTGGAGCAACAGGGAGGCATTCTGCAGCAGCTCCGTTTGGTCCTAGATTCTAATGAGGCCATAAACGCTGGCCAATGTCCATAAACATTGCAGAGGTTTGGAGCGACAGTGTTCACCAGTGCCACTAATCCAACTTTAAATCAGTTTTTCAGAACCTGGGTCTTAGTCTCTGCTCAGTCTGAGTAACAAAATGCACAGAAGGGAAGTGATCCATATGAGAAAGCACTTCTCATTTCGTGGGACCTGAAGAATGATCCAGGACCATATATTTCTCCAGTATTTCAGTTAGTCTTTAAATGATTCATTTTGGCTATGCACTACTTATAGAAAGTGCTTGATTTTGATCTAATATGTATTCTGAAGGCATTTAAGGCCATTTTTTACAGATTCTTAAAGTAAGAGCCTGTTCCACTCTCACTAACAGTAAATAACTCTCTTTTCTGTATATGGATATCTTACCATATCTTACAGTCCGGTCAGTTTTTTTTCTAAATGGAGGAAGAAAAACTGATGTGGGAAAACAACCTGGAAAAAATAGTAAAATCAAACGACAGATCTCAACAGATCCCAACACCCATATCATAGGTATGTATATTTTCATGAGAAAACAAACATACAAAATCCAGTTCTTAAATTGTCTGGTTTTGCTTAGTAGAAATTATAAAATATGACGAGTTATCTATTCAGCCCAAATTCTACTTAGCAAGACATAAGAAAAAAACAACCAAGAGAGACTGCCTTACAGTTAAAAGACTGGCAGAATTCATAAGCAGAGTGTTCTTTTTTACTGGGGTATAATGAAATAAATGGACTTAAAAATGTTTCTGGATGCTGAAACCAGCTGGCCCAGTGGCAAGGTTCCTGTACTGCCCCAGGAAAGGTGGGTGTCTGTGAACAGGGAAGGAAGGGTCCCCAGATTGTTCAAAATGCAAAACTGTGCCTGGTAATTGCTTGGGAAAGTGCTAATTGGTGTAAGCTGGGTCTGTGCAAGGCAGTATAGTGACACCTGTAATCAGCCACAATCCAGTGTTCTGTAACTGTCTAAGGCACGCCTACATTTATCAGGGAGATGCAGCCAAAATGCTAAAGACTTTATAATGTGCAGAAATAGGTATTCAAATATATTATTTACTTTTTACCAAAAAAAACCCCACCAAACCCCCCCAAAAAAACCACAAAAACCCTGCACCACAACCAAAAAACCCAGGGGAAAAAAAAAAACAAAAACAAAACATCAAATGCTGCAGTAAAACCAATATCATGTGATAAGCCAGTAGTTCTAAAAGCACAATCATCAGATTTTTTTTTTTTTTAAATGAAGCTTGATTTATTTATGGGTAAGCTTATGGCTGCTTGAATTGGTAGGGGACTGAAGTCAGTAACCCATAGCTCATTATCAGTCTGTGTTTTTGTAGGTGCACTGTAGGAAAGGACAGGCTGACAACAGGTTTTCAGAGATACTGTGTTGGATTTTGCTGCTAAACAGGGAGTATATATATCGGACACATCTGATCTTATAAAAAATCAGTTACTCATTTTGGGATGTCAACTTTTTTTCCTCAAAATGTTGTTTGGTCTAGTACAAAATAAGAAAGTAATTGTACATTTTTGAAGAAGTCTTTCTTTTTACAGTGAGCATGGTGACCAGGGATTTTCTATATATATGCAGTAGGTCAGTGCTGCGTATAAATTTTTTTCAGATTGAAAAATGACAAATGTAAATGCATTTGTATCAGGTCATATTGTAAGAATGTGAAAGTATGTTCAATTATGTGATACATAATTTCACTTTATCGTGTTGTCCCAGGTGGGTGCTCTGTGATGGGATGGAGTACACGTGGTTACCATAGGAATGGTACATAGAAGGAAGCTTCTAAATAGAAAGAAGTACATTTGAGTTTAACTACGTATCTTTTGATGTCACTAATGAATTACTTTCATGTACAATATTTAAAAGGCAGATATTTGGAAATAAGCTTTATCCAGAAAGGTTATAAAACCCTTTAATATGTACCTTGAGAAAATACAAGTATTTTCTAGCCGTGTGTAAATGTGTAGCTCTCAGAGGTGATATGCATCATTATCTTTCTGCTACAACCTGCTCTTACAGGATCTATACAGCTTCATGTCAGCTTGTGCATGCTACATGGTTGATGAGATCTGAACAGGCTTTTCATGCCCATTGCCTTCTGCTCTTCATCAGTTCTGCTCTGGCGTGATTAATGTTTTCCCTTGCAGCAACCTTAATTGTTTTTTGAGGGTTAGAAGAGTGATCATAGTCACAGCTGCTATGAATTTCATTCTGATCTGCAAAGAGACTACACTATAAGCAAACATTTTCATCTTGAACACTTTAATCGATGGCTTTCAATTACAAATAGAGAGCCCACTAGCTGGCAACATTCCTTACCGGAGGGTAAATCCTCTCCCTATTAGTTATTCACCTTGCCTGTTATTCAGACGTTCACAGTTGAAATTGTGAGCTCCAGAAATAAAGGATGTGGTATTTACAAAAAACATTTCAAGTGCATGTCGTGGTTTAACCCCAGCCAGCAACTAAGCACCATGCAGCCACTTGCCCACTCCCCCCTGGTGGGATGGAGGAGAGAATCAGAAGAGTAAAAGTGAGGAAACTTCTGGGTTGAGATAAGAACACTTTAATAATTGAAATAAAGTAAAATAATAATATTAATAAAATTAATAATAATATACAAAGCACGTGATGCATGGTGCAATTGCTCACCACCCGCTGACCAATGCCCAGCCTGTCCCCAAGCAGCGGTTACTGCCACCCAGCCAACTCCCCCAGTTTATATACTGAGCCTGATGTCATATGGTATGGAATAGCCCTTTGGCCAGTCTGGGTCAGCTGTCCTGGCTCTGCTCCCTCCCAGCTTCTTGTGCACCTGGCAGAGCATGGGAAGCTGAAAAGTCCTTGACTTAGTGTAAACACTACTTAGCAACAACTAAACCATCAGTGTGTTATCAACATTATTCTCATACTAAATCCAAAAACAGCACTATACCAGCTACTAGGAAGAAAATTAACTCTATTTTATAACCAGGACAATCTCTAACTAATGAATGGGTACTGATAAAAAAAGCAGGGTAGGTGGCCACTTTCTTGAGTGCCTTGCCATGAAATGGCATTCAGTCTATGAACGGAGTCTCACTTCTCTCCTCCTCTCTTAGTTGCACTTTTGTTTTCTAGATCCCTGCTGATGCTTGCCTGAATTTAGGTTTCATGTACTACAGAGGTTTTTTTCTACAGTAACATGCTGTTCATGTCTTGCTTGTTGTTTGAACTTTTGGAGGTTTATTTTTGTTCTCTCCCCCTCCACTTACAGCAGTGTTACAATTCTTTCGTGCCTGCATCATGGGGAAATCACCAGGAAGGCAGCAGTTGATCATGGCAGCTTATGAGGCAAAATCCCATCCCATTAAAGAATACATAGCCAGGAGCATAACTTCATTTGAATGACTTCACTTAAATTCAGCTTCACATTGTGAATTTCATAGTACAGAGACAATACCAGCAATAGAATAAAGACGAAAAACTCCCAGTTGAAATAATGCCCAGAAATTGCATTCACTCGGTGCCAAAGACCTGTGCATGGCTGAAGTCTAACAAAGCTCTGTACTGAGCGAATTTAGGTAAGTACACTTTACATATGAGTAGAGAACATTTTATATAACATTTCTTGTGTTTCCTCCTAGCTATTTGGGGTTACAGTATAATAATTCTGTTCTCTGTAAGTAGTACTTTCCTTCATAAATTGTCCCATGAACTTAATGAGGCTGCTTTTCGATTTTGATGCCATTCACTATGAATACATCCAGTGATGGGCATCTGTAGTAAGTGGCTTATAGGTTACATATCAATCAGGACTGTAAAGCAAATAACTGATGCTTCCTTCTAAGTAGCTGGTGACCTATATGACAGGGCTTTATCTACTATTTGACTTATGTGGTGATAATGGAATGCTAAGTGAGATAAAATATGTGTATGGATTTGTATTTAAATACGCATTTTTATGTCAATTTCAATCAATGGATCATCATTTAAAAAAACCGCAAATTATTAAAACTTTCAGCTAAAGGCAGCACAACTGCCATAAAAGAATATATATATTAAATACCTATGAAGCAAATTGCATATATATGCCTGAGTTGTTTCCTAATGTAATAGCATTCAAAGTAGTGTAATATTTCATTTTCCAATTATGAAGAATAACAGAAGTAACCAGGATGACTGATTTCATGCAGTTATGCTTATGTCCCACCTTCTTCTACCCTATTTGAATGGAGTAACTTGCTATTAAGACTTTAGAGAAAAACCTCTTTGTTGGTTGAAAAGCCAGGTCATAAAATATATTTTGATGTGAATTGTAATGTGCTGTAGCTAATACCGGTTTAGTTTAAACTGTTTAAGTCTGTCATTGATAAAATAGTTCTGGTGGATTTTGGAATATATTAGAAACATTGGTAAATATTTCATATTTATTTCTTATAATTAAGTATCAGATGATGAATATCAATGAATCAATGGGTGTTTTTCCATACAACTGTGAGAAAAGCCAGGCTGCCCTGATGTTGCCTTTACCTTTAGTGTGATGTGAAACCATTGTTCAAGAATGTAAAGAAACATTGCTCAACAGTGTAGGATGATATAATTTAAATCCTTAATTAAACATGCATGGGGAAAGATGAAATCAATTTTTTAAATGTTATGTCAGTTTAAAAATATATGTTACTTAGTACATTTGTTATTAATTTAATTTTTAGTTATAAAAATATTTTTTAATTTTTTTTAATTGCCCATAAATTTGGGGAATAAAGTCTGAACATTTTGATAGAGTTTCAATGAAAATTTCTATTAAAGCTTGAAGCTCTGTGTATATATATTTTTTTTTTTTTCCCCATTCAGACGGTAGTGGGAGAAGTTATTCAGAGATGTGGTGGAACATCCATTCTTAGAGGTTTTCAGGAGTCAGGTAGACAGAGCCACGGCTGACCTGCCAACTTATATGGAAGACCATTAGATCCTAGTGATTTCATTAGAAGCACACTGCTAAAAATCAGCCCAAATAGAAGTGGGATTACAAGGGACAGTTAAATCTCATGCTTGGAGCAGAGATAAGTCAGCATCTCCATTAAGCCCTGTCACAGCAACCTCTCAAAAAAATTAAAATCCAGGTTTGATGAGTGGCATTCAAATCTCAGATTATTTTCCAAATTAAGAAAGGTTTTATCCAACTCTATTTGTATTTTCCTTCACCTTTTATCACTGGTACAAAAATCATTTGTGAAGTTGTGAAGCAAAAGAATGACAGGTGGCTGTATCTAAAGTCACACTGCAAGACATAAAACGTGAGAATTTTCATTCTTTGTGTGGTTACCAATAATTTAATCCAGTCTTCCCTGGGTGCACTGTTGGGATAGATTGCATTTTAATTCATGCTTTTCTTATAATAGTTTAAATTCCTTTTTGACAACTGACATTTTCTAATCTCTGTAGATTTCATCAAGAGTTGATTTGTTTTTAACAAACCACAATTATGCTGTATATTTATTTCACAAGTGAAACCTTTTCACTTGTAGATGTTAAGGGAATTATTACTTTTATTGATTATTTTACACTGAAGTTGTATTCTATCAAATAGAATGGGTCAAAGGTTTTCAAAACTCTTTCATTCCTCCAAGTAATTTAAGATACAGTTCAGTTACAGTGGCAGATCTGTTCTGGACTTTGGTTCAACATCTCGAGTTTCAAGTTGTTCTCGTGGTCCCATTAGATTATCTTATTGATTTGCCAGGCATTGATTTACTGACTGCTCTGCCATCCGCCATAAGAACATAGAGTTTGTTTGTAGTCTTAAATTATATTCCAAAATACTGTGCACAGACTAAGATTGCGGAGTAGGCTCCGTGGTTTTCAGTCAGATTTCCCTTTAAAAATATTTCTACGTAGGAATAAAAGAAAATTTGTTTAATGTTAGACGCATTTTCCATTGATAAACAGCTTAGGCAAAGAAATTGGAATTAACCAATTCATCTTAGCCCAGTAATGTATTCTCCTTTTTTATTTTAATTTGCACATACATCAGTTTTCTAGAAGAGGTAATTGTATTCAGCCTTTTCATTTTAGTGCAAAACTAATAGGTTTAGACTTTTGCCTGTACTTGCAAATATTACTCTGCAACACAAATATCTAAGACAGAGACTGCTGAGCGGGCAGTATGCAACGGGATTCTCTATAGACCTCTGCAGCAATGGGCCCCACCGTTCCTTATCAAGGAAATGTGCAGGTTACTAGAAAATCCATTAACTCTGTCTCCCCTCTGCTTCCTAGAATAGTTTCCCCTTTGTTCCTCTCCTAGCAAAGTGACAGAATATCTCTATAAACATGAGAGCACCTCTCCAATCTTTTATTCTTCCCAATAATCCTTCTCATAACAGCACAGCTTTTGATCAGCTCCACGTTACTGCAAACTCTTCACTACTTTGTGAAAAGAGACAATCCCAGTCTGCATCAGGGGGAGACACTGGTGGTGATACAAGCTAATAGGAAATTAATTTGCCTTGGCATGAGCTGGCAATTGTAGGGAGGAAATAATGCAGCAGATGGTGGGTTTATTCCCAAAACCAAAACTGAAATGCAAGGACTTCCACAAGGTCCTTGCTGAATAACAAAAGTAGTGAATTTGCATTCTCACCTCATCAATACCCCATCAGTATCTCTAGTCTTCTCTGAGAACCCCAGGTATGGACAAAATATAGTTAATCAGTTTATAAACATTGTATTAGACAAGTCTTTGCTTGGGACAGGGAGATGTATGCAGACAGACTCACAGACCCTCACAGAAACACATTTCCTATTTATTTATTTTGTAGTATTTAATAAGCTGACAATGCTTTGTGAAGATTCAGAGAAAGGTATTAAAATATTTCCTCCTCACATATTGATCTGCCTTATGGAAAGAAACTCTGAAACCTTCAGCATGTTATTTTGATGTTGCAGTTATGCACTAAATGTATTCTCTCTGGCCAGAGCAGACTTAAGAAAAATTGTCCAAGTTGAAAGAGGTTGTGAGATGGACAGGTGACAAGTTTCTGTTTAGCCACAGTCTGAAGCAAAATGGGCATTAGAGAGGCCACTTAGGCAGGATGCAGGACAAGAAGGAAAATAATTTTGGCAGTTTTGATATAGAAAAGCTGGTGGGTTTGGTGGATTCTTGGATCACTTCCATATATGAGTGTTGGAGTAGAAAAACAAGGCTTGGTTGTGTTCGCAGAGTATTGAGGTTTTTTTTTTTAAAGTCAAGAAATGTATGACAAAGTAACCAGGAAGTTTAGGAAAAAGAAAGCTCTCCTCTGTAAAGAAACACATTTTTCAGAGCTGCAAAGCGAACCAATATTAAAAGTTCCCAATGGCTGAAATCAAGGCAAATGCCAAAAGTAAATGTAACTACAGTGAGAGAGGGGGAACATCAGAATCACTGAGCTTTGAAGATACAATGGCCAACACAGAAAGATAAAACCTCTCTATCAGTAACAGCCAGAATATTAATTATCAATCCCATATGTTAAAGCATTTTGCTACTGCAATGCTGAGACTTTTGTCACACTTTTCCAGAAATACTGATTATCTGGCATACAGAATAGCATTATTTATCATATGTCTTCCTGGACTATCATGTCTTACATGCTGTGTTTAGAGTACTAACCTTCCTGCCATGTTATTTTCATGTCAACTTTAATTACTCTGCTTTTAAATGCTTACTACAGCAAAATGATTTTTCAGTGGATTAATGTTTAGGAGTATTCAAGTTCGTAGTACATTCTCTGACTGATGCATAACATGCATTTGATTAAAAAAATTAAAATTGCAGATTTAGGTTTTTATGTCTAGAAATATGTATTTATATGATTTCATCACTAAAGATACCTGGGTTTTTTATAAATATAACTTTATATATGGCAAAGCACATATTAATGCAAGAGAACATCTTGTTCCTAATATCAACCGTAAAATTTGATAACATTACATTTATAAGCTTAATTAAAGGAACAACCTTTAATAATTAAAGGAACAATCCCTTATAAACAAACTGGTGAAGAACCACTGACCAAACCTATTGTAAGAGAGTACACATGTGATAAGCAATGCTTACACCTAAGATGAGCCCATAATTAAGAATAGCTCTTCATTGATGCTTTTGTTTGAGACATCCCCAAGACTAATTACAATATACACAGTGAGTTTTCTTTGGTATAGATTTTCCTACTTTGCCTGGGGACCTGACAATGGAGGTTTTGAAACCTTAAGTATGTCTCTTAGCAACTTGCCAGAAAGAAGCTCTGCTGTGATTACTTATAATTCAAACATCACCTGCCAATGGTTTTGGCCAAATTCCTCCATTAAGAATAGGAGCAACCATACCATGCACTATGTAGTCCCCCACTGTCTTAGCAAGCTATTAGCTCCATCTTCCTACTGTATATTGCACCTGGAAGGGGACTTTTAAAAATAACCCCCACTTCTAATACCACTCTGCAATACAAGTTTCTTTCATCCTTTCGGGTTCCTGCCTCAGAGACGATGGAGAACCAAGTACCATGCAGAGGGCTAAACCCGGGAGCACAGCCAACAGCAGCAGCAGGAGTCAGAGCCAAACACAGTGGGTCCTACCAGAACAATTCTTCCTTCTTCCTTCCATAGCAACCTAAAAAGCCCCCTGAAAAGCCTTGGAAATTAGGGCTTTCCTGAATAACACACACCTGTGGGTTACTTATCTCCTTGTTTCGTATTACTGCTGTACGTGCAAGGTAGTAATTTTTGTTTGTTTCTTTTTAAAAAACAAAACAGAGTAATTAGGGTTCTCAACATGGAACACAGTAATTCTTTTTTATTATCTTTAAAGAAAAAAAAAATCAGCTAAAACTTTTGTAATGGGCTGCCACATAGTTGAAATGGAAGGTATTCCCAGGTATCAGGGGAATCTGCTGCTGGATAAATCTTCATGGCCAAGTTCTCGTATTTGCTACCATGAGCTGAAATAACACCACCTATGTTTTAAGCGTCCCCGAAAAAAAATTTTCACTGTGCTTGGAGTCTTATAAATGAGTATTTATTTGTCTTCTGCAGTCATCCCTGTTTTGTGTTCCACTGCCAGTAAGGAGCTTAATTTGAAGATAATTCAATACAACACTGTATCTCAGAGCTCTAGCGACAGGCGTGAAATTGTTTTATCTTTTTTGTTCTTGGTGCGCTGTGCTGATTGGGCTGGTGTGTAGACCATCTGCTGCTGAGGTAACTCTTGGGATACTTGTCAAATTGATTGCACTCAGAAACAACTGAGACAGAGGAAAAATAGAGTTTCTAATTACATTTTACCCGGGATCTTGTTTAACTCTAGGAAGTGGTAATTCAGAAATAAATGGCTTTGGTGGACATCTTAGAATCTTTAATTAACAAATTACTCTATTAACACACACATTGTTTTCCAGGTGAGTGAGATCATTTGCCCCTGGGGCTTTTTTTCCATATGCCTTCTATTCCTCCAGCTAAATATGTAGCAAATTGAAGTATTCATTTTGATTACGTAAAGCACATGGGTATACAATTATATGAAAAGAAAGATGACATTTGTTTCCTGCCTTCCCTAAGGCCCCTGCAGGCTTGCCTTTCCCTGAAGAAATAAGGCATAAAGTCATTAGAGTATATGCTTTTTCTCTCTACACATGACATTTTTGGAAGGGTGTTTTTAAAGCAAGACCCTTTACTAGAAACAATGGGGTAATGATTATTTACAGAATACCACTAAAATAAAAAGTTTTTCTCCCCAAAGTTTTATATTCTGGCATGTGTCTGTTGTGTGACCATTTTTGAGCTTTCAGGAATGAATTCATTTAATGTTATCAAATTTAAATAATAAATGTTTATTAAAACTTAATAAACATCTATTAAATATTTATGTAAACATAATTAGTTTAATGTTTAATTTTATTAAATGTTTATTAATCATTTATGCTTTATTAAACAATTAATCTGCATTTGAATCCCTTCTTTATATATTATTTTACAGGGACACGTTTTGTACTAGCTGTGAACCAATTCCTCAGCATATATTTTACTGTAAGATCTACTGTTTCATTGTGGTCTCAATCAAAGTTAGCTTGCATAGGTAAAATGGCATAATTTTCTTTAAACTATATAAAATCACCAGGGATTTTTTAATGTATATTTTTATGGTGCAACATGCAGAGGAATTTATTTGGAAAAAATTCAGATAATTAATTTGAAATAAGGTCAGGAGTGTGTAAAATAGTTTTGAAGGAGAGTTTCCAAGTCTTGGTTGCTTTTGCCTTGTCTTCATGAGATTTAGATCACCACGATCCTTATTGTGGTGATGCTCTTCTTATTCCATATCCTCTGTCTTGGGGAATTTTTTCCTTCTTACATGTCTTCGGCTAGTTGCTTAAGACAATGACTCATTGATTTATCTAGACCTGACCTCTCTCCCACTGCATGTTTCAGATGTATTTTCTGGTATTTCCTTCTGGATATCTTGAAGAAATTCAGCTTGGGGAACTCAAGCATGGCCCATTCTCTGGTTCCTTGTCTCCTCTGCCATCCACAGATGAGGAAGATGGGTTGTATCTGGATTCATGATAATGACAGGTGGTTACTACTGTAGACTGTTTATTGTTGGTGAATAAAAATTACTATGTAAATCACTGTTTAGATGAAGACATTGAAAGCTTCGTGCTAGTTCAGGCGTAGGATTTTCAGTACTCTCTTTCCTATTAATACTTATTGGAAAGCATACAGTTTATTTTTCCAGTCTCAGGAAGAAATGTGTCATCACTGGAGAATACTAAGGTAGAAGACATTGTGGCCAAGTAAACATCATGAAACCACAAAGATTAAATTCTACAAAATCATTACTGGAATTCTTTTTCAGAGTCTAAACTTTCCATCGTGTTCCAGGTAAAAGTATATGCTGTGCTTTTTCACTATTGTAAGTAATAGAAGAGCATGTGTTTGTATGCCTATGTATGTTCACAAGCTTTTGTGTTTATGTATGTTTGCATAAAATCTGTTTCTGACATCAACGGCGTGTGTTACGCATATTTCACATTGAGTTACTTTGTATTGCAACACCTACCTCCCTGGTATTTTGCTCTGTGATGGCTATGATGAGTGCTATCTTCCATATTATTAAATGATACCATGAGCATATGCTGGCATGTCACTGTAGCAAACAATGACTTGTAGCTCCCTTGAAAATGCACGTGTTTTATTGCTGCTTGAGAAAATAACACACATCACCACTGCAGTTCTAGTCGTTTTACTGATTGCTAAAGCATTTCCCCTCTATTACCTCTGCATTTTCTGTGTTGCCAGGTGTGAAATAAACAGAATCATAAAGTCAGGCTGTTTTGGAGAATAAAAACAGCAGCACAGTCTGTGCTGATGAAATAAGCAGCATGCTGATAGTGGAAAAATGCTAGTAGCTATTGGCAATCCAACATACGTGATATATAGTACAGTGTAAAAGACATATTTAAAAATTATTGTCATTAAAAGCAGTTGTAATATATATTACTGACTCGGGAAAATATTTCACCTTATCCTTAAATTTAAGTATGTGCTAAAGTCTTTCTGAGAGCAATAGGACTGCTACACTTGCTTGAAAGTAAACAATACTGATATTTAAGTGTTCCTTAAATATGGCTGGGCTGCCACAGGAACTGACACATTTGCTAGTTGCAATACGAGTTTCAACAGTTACAAGATCATATGCTTGATTCAATTCCTGGTAAAACCAGTAAGATCTTTTTTAATATTCCCATTGAGTTGAATAGCAGTTGACTCAGATGAGATGTGGTTGTGGAAATGGGTTTTAAAACTGGGCCTGATCAAAGCTATTTTGGATACAGGATGGGTGTATCTGGGGCTGAGAGGGTAAAAATTACCTAATTACAGAGTGAAGAAGAAAGATGACTTTATGGGGAGTCAGCAGAATGACTTGGATATACGAAGATTGTTTACATATTTAAGGATTTGCAGGATCAGCACAGGAACACGTCTGGGACAATTCTTGAAAAGGACAATGAAGCTACAGAAGTCTCAGTAAATAATAGAAACATTTCCCCTGAATGAATGACTAATGCTATTCAATATCAGCAGAGCAGAAAGCATAGCCAAAAGACGACCAGGAGAGGCACTAATGCACCTGAATAGCCCTAACTAGCCTCACCTGGGACCCCCATCCACGCCTGCCAGGGAGTCTGTTTAAGTTCAGCCTGGTGAGCTCCTGCTGTGTCCTGGCAGTAACATCATGAGATGGATTTCTCTTCCTTAAGATGCAAGTTTCATAAACAGCTTAGGTGAGAAAATGGTGAGTAACGTGCTCTGGCTGCCTCTATGTGTTCTTGCCACCTAATCTATGAATAGGATAACACTTCTTTCAGACAAGATGCAAACATTTTAAATACATTACAGACATCTAGAGTAAAATAAGAGATTTTTATTAAGGTTTCTTCTTGAAATATGAAGTGTTAACAAAATAATACGCTTCCTCTGTTAAAAAAAATTGCTGTGAAAAATCACTTGTGCAAACCTTAGCTAAAGACAAATTAGACTGAAAATCTTAACAAAAACAACAAAAAAAAGAAAAAAAACAACCAAACAGAAAAAGAAGCATAAGAGTTGAAGCTCTCTGAAAGATTTAGACATATAATCACATATAATCACCAATTACCAATAGGCTACTGTAGGAAGCATCTTGATCCGTGTTTACTCAAACAGCCCCTTTGGGCCTCTGCCAGAGCAGACAGATAGGGACTGGCTGAGCCTTTGCCATGACTCAGTATGGCCATCCTAATGGTCTGGGTCACAGAACAGAGACAGACAGACAAGAAGGGGGCAGAGAGGGAGAAAGAACTGGGAAAAGAGTTTCTTGATTATTGCAATCAAAACATCAAAAAGAGATTAGCTGGTCTAGAGTGTAATAATTAAATTTTTGTGTGGTGTTCTTTGCACAAACATGAGAAGAATTTCCTGGACTCACAATCTCTTAAGTGGCAAGCTAGAGGCAACATCTTTTTCTGTTTTAGTCTTTTTCCCCATCTCAGAAGGGGGCAATAATGAGCTGATGAGCAGCACCTAGGACACCTCTCTGAACCTTGTCTAGACAGGACTCTTTGCTCTTTATGGGAGAGCCTGTTTCTCAGAGTGTGTGTATATGTGTACAGTTCCTAATGCAACAAAAACATCTTCCTGATGTACAAACAATACAATGAAATAACATTTAATCATAATCCATTATGATTTATAGCCTTGGAGGAAAAAACAAATGAATGCCAGAAGCTTATCAGTAAGTGAGGTCAGACAAGGAGGAAGCTGCAGGAAAAAAAATATCACTAAACACCTATTGTCTTTTGAAGAGAGTCTCTAAATGTTTGTCGTCTTCTGCCTTAGAAGGAAAGGAAAGTGGTGTTTTTCTGCTTACGCAGTCTGGAATAGCCAACTATTTGACATGTTGGCCCATTAAGAGGATAACATAAACATCTATGCAGGCAAATGGAAGACAGTAAGAATTTCTAGCGAGGCTTTGGTTGATTTTCTTTTTTCTATACATCTTTGCATTTGAATTGGTTTTAACTTAACATCTTTAATTCTTCTACCGTAAACGTATCGGAGAACACACAAGGGTAATATGGTTGTAGGTGCTTTATAGTCCTGCAGGTAGGTGTAAAACTGTGTTTTGGACCTTTTCTTCCTCATGCTTTTTTTTGTTTTCTGATGTCCTCATCAGTTGTGAATTAGCCTTAACAGGCTCTTCTGAGGTTGTGGTCTAGTTTAACATCGAGCTTGATACCCTATGTTGTTCTAATGGCTTTATGTTTGAGCATAGACAGTCTTTTGGCAAGTATAAATGTAGATTCCTATCTTTGTTACCGTCTCTATTTAGGTGCTCTGCTCTTGGCATGTAAGTACCAGCAGATGCAATGAAGTATAAAGTGGCATTTGGCACCAGTGCGCCAGTGCCCTCACAGAGGAGGGACTTTCTATAGAAGCAATACTGCTTGCAAACTGCCCATCTAAACTCATTTTGCTTGGCACCCAGCAAAACTGGCACCGTCCCGGGTGAGCGGGCACCGTGCCATCACAGCAGATGGGGCTGAGTGAAGGGAGGCATTCGGGAAACCTTGTCCAACCACTGAGTACACATGCTTGAGGGCAGGGTTTCCAGCCAGCAGCATCAAAATGGCTCCCTGTCCTCAGCTCCCAGCTCTAGTTTAAAAGGCTTTGTGATAGATTTTAAGATGTCAGTCCTAGTTTCAAAATGTGGTATAGTTATATTGCTCTTGACAAAATTATTTCAGCCTGGATAACACAGTTATGCAGGAGAGTCTTAGAATTGCAACCAACAGACTAACAGAAGTATGATCTTAATATCTGTGTGATACCATAACCAATGTGCTCTGTTTAATGCTTTGGAGCATGTTCTCTGCAATAAGTAGACATTACCTAAAAATCATGAAGAGGTATATGTCATTGTGTGGAGTTGGGTGGGTTTTTTTCTGCAAAATGTTTTTCCAACACTGCACACAGGTGGAAAATACTCAATAGCAAAAAAAGTTAGAAACTGTCTCAAACAGGTGTTAAAAATCATAAGCTAAATGCAAGGGGGTAGGTTGTTTAACCATTTCAAAATACGTGCAAATATATGCACTCAAACTTGTGGCGTGGCCCTGGTAGATAAGTCAATGTTCAAAATTAAAGCAACATTGCAATCCACAATTACCTGTCTATTTTTTACACAATCACAACAATTATGTGTTTTTAAATCAGAACAGAAGCAAAGCATTTTGTGAAGCTGGTTGCCATGTCTGTGCCGCAGCAGGGCTCCTGAATGTCCCTTTTTATCACCTGATAAAAGCCCTGAACACCCATGCTGAGTCATATGTTGTCTATTTAAAAGTGATAAACACTCTTTAAAAAGCCACTATTAATTCCAGCATCTGCAGTGATGTGGGTATGGAAGCAATGAGACACCCATTCAACAGTAAGACCAGAGGGTGAAAGATAACAATTCCTCCTGACTTCCTTGGGTAAATATTGCTTTACAAAAAGCATGATCAATTTACAGGTATTACCAAATGGCTGTATCCAGAATATGTTACTTAAACTCCTATAAGCATAAGCTTGACATTAAACTGAGGCTGGAGTGATCGAAAAATCAAACTAAAATCAAAAGAAAATGAACAAGGTATGGACTAACTCATGGACTTCCTTGATCTGTCTGTAGTTGTCACACAGGGCAGTTATTCTTCTCACCGAAACAGCAATTTAATGACATTGATAGCGCTGTGGTGGCATTATTTGCTTTTGTGGTGTTCTGTCACTTCAAGAAATGTGATTTTTCATACCCTTGCTCAAGTACCATAATAAGTAGGATAACAGTATATTTTTTTTTTTTAAGTTTTGTTCATACAAAGCTTTTCTGAAAGGTAGAAATAACATACTTGGGGCCTGATTGATATGATTTTTTTATCTGGTTTGTTAGGTGTTTTCTTTTGTTTCTTTTAGTCAGCTCACAAATGAGAATATCATTTAGGATAATCCTAAGAGCTTAAATATGAATTTTTCCTCTCTCAGCAGATATCTATAAACTTATATAACGCAGAAGTAACTGCCCTGAACGTAATAAAATCAGTTACTAAAATTAGCAAGATTAAGTAGAAATATGTGGACTTAAGAGGAAGCTTTGCAATTAGTTATAATGTAGTTTTGACTTGTGCCTGGTATCAATCTCTGCAATAACTCTGAGGAGCAATTTCGGGTGCCCCCAGGAAGCCTGGCAGTGGCATGAGCTCTTTCCACTGGTCCCCAGCGCTGCCCAGGAGCCTTGGCTTCCTCTGCCACCTCCACGTGCTAGAAAAGCACCACTCTGCCTGCTGTGCAGGCCTCATGCTACAGGTAGTTTTCAGGAAAAAATATCAAATGCAAATAGTAATTATATTTTAGGACCACTGGGGCCCTGAGGAGACCTCGGGTCTTGTTTGGTTCATGCCACTTGGCTTAATTTAGCAGTTTCATTTCACAGTATAGAAAAGCCTCTGAGGCTGATTACATTACAAGTACATGGGACTCAGAATGAGGTTTTCAAAAGTCACCATCTGATCTGCTCAGGCTGAAGAGAGTAACATCCTAATACTCTCAGACACCTGACCTGTTTTCTTCTCTTCAGGGTGAAAGGATTTCAAATATTATCCCAAACTTCCTGTCAGAAAATACCTCTTTCCCTGGGAAATATAGAACAAAACCAAACTTTAACAAAACTGCTGAATTTACTTTCAGCATTGGAATTCACTATGATAGCCCTTACACACGTCTTGCATTTTGACTTGTGTAGCACAGAACCATCAATAACAACAAGGAATTAACTGGCAGCATGTTCTCCTCCAATACTGGAAAGAAAATGGAAAGCTGTGACTGGTTATGGCAAAGAATACAATCACAGCTAAAAAAAAAGAAAAGCACTTCCTTTTTAATAATATTTTGATTTAATTGCATTGCAATGTAGTGGTATTTCTTGTAGCTGGAGAGCATCAACACATTACACAAGTCTTGTAGACTGAGTGGATAATTAACGCCCATTCGTAGAAATACATGGATAATATGTTTAACTTTCACAGTGAGAGCTAGCATATTATTTTAGGAGGGGTTTTTTTTGGCCTTTAGAGTGGTGCTGAATATTAAGGGGTTTTTTTTCCCTCAGCTATTCCATTACCAGAATGAAATGCCACCAGTATTAATAGGATGGCAGAGTAAATGTCACAAGCTGAAGGGACCACAGGAATGTGTATTTGCCACATGTAGAAGCAGTACTTTATTACAGCGTAATGTGGAATTTATGAGCATTGCTGTAATATTCTAGATATGCCTCTCTGGTAATATCTGACATATATCAGTGCTAAAAGTCAGGCTACTGCAAAATCAGCTCCCTTTTGCTCTCTGTACCTTTCCTAGATGCTATGGAGCTATATAGTCCCAGTAATGTACTGTCAACTAGAGCAGGTAAAACTAGCCCCTGAATATTACTTATTGGCCTGTGAATGCAGATTGCATACACACTTTATTACCTGCTAATTTACCACCTGCTGGCTGAAGGATGACGAAAGTCTACTATTTGTTTTATAGGAATTCATTATGCCATTAACCTTTCACTCCTATAGGCCATGAGGAAGAATTCCTTCAGGTAAATCACTCCTATAATAATGCACTACAAATGAAAACAATGATTTATTGCACCCCACAAAGTCTAATAAACATAAATTATATCCTAATGCTCTGCACGTTGCAAATGATTGTAAGTTACTCTTTCCAAAGACTGTTTTAGTCTCCTCTGAAACATGTTAAGTAGGAATCATGCCCATTTTGGTATTTGAGGTAACATTTTCACATTCTGCATTGTAAAAACAGGGATGTTATTAAGGATTTTGTGTTTTATGTGTTCTAGTTATTTTTTAAGGAGGAAGAAGAGAAGGAGAGAGAAAACTGCAGCTGGCAGTTAATATTTTATTGATTTATTTTTGTTGCAAGAAGTCCTTGAAGGAAAACTGGTGTAATTTCAAAAGCAGTCAGCAGTTGTTTCTTTTAAAAGCCAATCTGTTTTGAACAGGTATTCCAGTGGCCACACTAAACTTGTGGTGGCTGTTTGATGTAGGATATGAGCTGGGTCCATGCAACCCGCTGTGCTCCGTGGAGGGAGCTGATGCATTCATGAGGTATAACTGGAGCAAACAATCAGACTCATAAGGATATTCCAGCTGAGCCTGGTCCAGGAGTATTTTAAGAAATATTCAGGTTTTGAACAGAAGTAGCCATGCTTGATTTAGGTTTATTGAAACGCTCAGGTGCTGAGATTCTTAGCTGGTGCAAAATATCACTGCTGCATGCCATGCCTGTGTTAGGAAAGGAAATATTCTTTAGGGTGCCCTCAGGCAGGGAAGCGCCAGGGCAGCGGAGACACCCGCCGGGAGCCGGCAGCTCCTGCAAGAGATGCTGAAGAGGCCTGGGCATTGCCAGAGCACCACGGCCACCCCACACACCTGTACAAAGCAGCGTGGGGAGCGTGAGCGACCAGAGTGGGCAAACAGAGCGTGGCACGTCAGCTTGTGGAGGAAGGGTGTTATTACCCTACCAGCTTGAAAGGTCAGTTCAATTGGTGGTCCTCACTCTCCCAGAAGGAGCTTAGCTATGGTATCCACCCAGCAGAAAGCCATGTCCTCTGCACTCGCCATAATGGATGTGGCAACCCAGACAGAGCTCCCACGAACGTGCAGCCGCTCAGGTCTCAGGCTGCAGGATGTGCCAGAGCCTTTCACTAGTAACAGGTGGCAGTAGTGAGAACAACAGTGTGAGGTGTAGATCAAGCGGATGATCTGCTCAGCTTGGTGGCAGAGCTACAAGAGGGAGTAGAAAGGTTAGGGAGCATCAGGGAGTCTGAGAAAGAGAGAGACTGGTGGAACCCTGCTCTGCCCTCCCTGAGAAAGAAACGGGAACAGCCACCAGAAAAAAAAACAAGATCAAGGGGATCCTGTATCCTCCCCCCCACCAGGCAGAAGGCAGTAGCTTAAAGGAAAGAAGTGAACAGAGGCAAGTCCACGTTTGAGGCAGCAGACAAACCCCCTCCTTGCCTACCTCACCTTCCCAGGTGCCTCTGTACATGAGGCTCTGGATGTGGAAGGTCAGTCAATGGATGATGTGGCTGATGGTCCATCTGCACTACAGGTGTTGCCAAGGCCGGAAAGGCCTACCCCCTGTATCATGACCACCTCCACGAGGAAGAAAAGACAGGTTATAGTTGTAGGTGACTCCCTTGAGGGGAACAGAGGGTCCAATATGTTGGACAGATCCTCCTCTTAGGGAGGTCTGCTGCCTCCCTGGGGCCCAGGTTAAGGACATCACTAGGAAACTTTCTAGCCTGGTACGGTGCTCGGACTATTACCTGTTATTGCTCTTCCATATGGGTGGCAATGAAGCTGCAACGCGTAGTCCAAGGGCAATCAAAAGAGACATCAGGGCCTTAGGACGGTTGGTAAAGGAATCTGGAGCACAGGTAATTTTTTCCTCTCTCCTCCCAGTTGCAGGCAGCAATATTGGAAGAAAGAGACTGACCTAGTCTATTAATACATGGCTCCGTGGCTGGTGTCACTGCCACAAATTTGGGATTTTTGATAATGGGATGCTCTACATGGCACCAGGCCTGCTGGTGTTAAATAGGATTCACCTTTCTGAAAGGGGGAAGAGGGTCTTTGCTCACAAGCTAGTGGGGCTGATTGACAGCTTAAAACTAGGCTTGAAGGGGGAGTGGGATAATATCAGGCTCACCTGTGACAAGCTGTGGGATGACATGCCAAGGTTAGAGAGACAGGGTGCTAGAGAGAGCCCTCAGCCTGTTACTCTGAGACTTGCTGGGTACACTGGAGCACACTTGAAGTCGTATGGAGATGAGACAGGGGATCCTGAGGTAATAGGAGCCAACAGGGCAACACTGGTGAAGTACCTCAAAGGAATTAAGGGGTGTTCCTCTAAGAAGGTGACATGGCCAACAGCCCAGCTGAAGTGCCTCTACACCAATGCATGCAGCATGGGCAACAAACAGGAGTTGGAAGCCACCGTGCTGCTAGAAAGCTACGACCTAGTTGCCATTACTGACACTTGGTGGGACAAATCCCATGACTGGAGTGTGGCTATCAATGGCTACAGGCTGTTCAGAAGGGACAGGCGAGGAAGGAGGGGCGGAGACATTGCCCTCTACATCAAGAAATGGATAGAGTGTGAAGAACTGTCTCTGAAGAATAGCCACAAGCAGGTTGAAAGCTTATGGGTAAGAATCAGAGACCAAGGCAACAAAGGGAACCTTGTGGTTGGTGTCTGCTACAGGCCACCTGATCAAGGGGAGCCTATTGACGAAGACTTCTTACTCCAGCTGTAGGAGGCATTGCTCTCGCAGGCAGTCATCCTGCTGGGGGACTTCAACCACCCCGACATCTGCTGGAAAAGTAGCATGGCGAGCTGTAGGCAATCCAGGAGACTCCTGGAGTGCATTGAGGATAACTTCTTAAGCCAGTTAATAGACAGCCCTACCAGAGGGGGGTTGGTCACCAACGCAAGTGAGCTAATCGGTGACATCAAGATTGGAGGCAGCGTGGGCTGCAGTGATCATGCAGTGGTGGAGCTCACAGTCCTGAGGGATATGGGTCAGGCAAAGAGTAAAGTCAGGACCCTGAATTTTAGGAAAGCAAAACTTCCAGCTGTTCAAGGAGTTAGTCAATAGGACTGAGGAACCTCAATATACGTAAGTCTATGGGACCTGACGAGATGCATCCCAGAGTCCTGAGGGAATTGGCTGATGTAGTTGCCGAGCCACTCCCCGTGATATTTGGAAAGTTGTGTCAGTCAGGTGAAGTCCCTGGGGACTGGAAAAAGGGAAACACTGCACCCATTTTTAAAGAGACCCTGGGAACTACCAACCTGTCAGCCTCACCTCTGTGCCTGGGAGGATCATGGGACAGATCTCCTAGAAGCTATGCTAAGGCACATGGAGGACAGGGAGGTGATTCAAGACACCCAGCATGGTTTCACCAAGGGCAAGTCCTGCCTGACCAACCTAATGGCCTTCTATGATGGAGTGTCTACATCAGCGGACAAAGGAAGAGCTATGGATGTCATCTATCTGAACTTCTGTAAGGCCTTTGATGCAGTCCCCCCCAACACCCTTCTCTCTAAATTGGAGAGAGATGGATTTGATGGGTGGACTGTTTGGTGGATGAGGAATTGGTTGGATAGTTGCATCCAGAGGGTAGTGGTCAATGGCTCAATGTCCAGATGGAGATCAACGATGAGTCGTGTCCCTCAGGGATCCATATTGGGACCAGTACCATTTAAGATCTTCATCAGTGACACAGACAGTGGGATTGAGTGTACCCTCAGCAAGTTTGCAGATGACACCAAGCTGAGTGGTGCCATTGACACACCTGAGGGATGGAATGCCATCCAGAGGGACCTGGACAAGCTCCAGAAGTAGGCCTATGTGAACCTCATGAGGTTCAACAAGGCCAAGTGCAACGTCCTGCACCTGGGTCAGGGCAACCCCCAGTATCAATACAGGCTGGGGGATGAAGGGATTGCAAGCAGCCCTGTGGAGGAGAACTTGGGGGTACTGGTGGATGAAAAGCTGGACATGAGCTGGAAATGTGCGCTCGCAGACCAGAAGGCCAACCATATCCTGGGCTGCATCAAAAGCAGCATGGGCAGCAGGTCAAGGGAGGTGATTCTCCCCCTCTACTCTGCTCTGGTGAGACCCCACCTGGAGTATTGCATCCAGCTTTGGAGTCCTCAGCACAGGAAAGACATGGACCTCTTGGAGAGGGTCCAGAGGAGGGCCACAAAAATGATCAGAGGGATGGAACACCTCTCCTATGAGGAAATGCTGAGAGAGCTGGGGTTGTTCAGCCTGGAGAAGAGAAGGCTCCAGGGAGACCTTGTTGCAGCCTTTCAGTAGTTAAAAGAGGCTTATAGGAAAGACGAGGACAAACTTTTTAGCAGGGCCTGTTGCAACAGGACAAGGGGTAATGGTTTTAAACTAAAAGACGGTAGATTCAGACTAGATCTAAGGAAGCAATTTGTTACGATGAGGGTGGTGAACCACTGGAACAGGTTTCCCAGAGAGGTGGTAGATGCCCCATCCCTGGAAACATTCAAGGTCAGGCTGGACGGGGCTCTGAGCAACCTGATCGAGTTGAAGATGTCCCTGCTCATTGCAGGGGGTTGGACTAGATGACCTTTAAAGGTCCCTTCCAATCCAAACTATTCTATGAAATAAAGAGGTTGTTTTGATTCTGTCACAAACAGCTAGCTCCACTGTATGGTCTTAGAATGCTGTAAATTGCTTTAGTCTCCTTTTTCTTTTTCAGCTTTATGTCCTCTCTTCCCTCTCTGTTTCTGGAGGCTCATTTTCTTCAAATTTGGAGAGGGTTGACTCTAAAAGTATTTTTTTTCCCCTCCATCCAGTTAAAGCAAAATGTTCTGCAAATTTTCCAATGTTTCAGTAAGTGTTTTGTGAAAGGGTACATCTGCAATGAGTGCTGCATTGGCGCTCTATCACTTCTATGTTTTCTGCACCTTTCTGATAGCCTATGAAATCTCTCATATCCATTTCAAGTGTTGCCAATTAAAAAAAATCCTTTGCCGTATGTGTGACATTCACCTTGATACCAGTGACATTCAGAGAGCCTGCTGATTTTTAAGCTAGTGATTAGGAACTGTCTGAAATAGTTTCACACATGGTTTGTAAATCCTCAGTCAGAGCTTTTCCATCACTGCTGCTGTGAAATATTTCTCCTTGGCTTTGCAGATGTTTAACAGATTCATTTGCAGGAACTTTTTGTCTTGAAAATTAAGTAATCTCTTTCTTGTCATAAACATTTATTTTCTACAAATACTATAGTGTATATATATACTAGTCAATGACTATAATGTAACACAATTTTGGACTAGATAGAGGTCAACGTAGGACATGACTGAGAAACTAAATAATGATTTAATTTGTTGTCTCTCTCTTTTCTTCTATCACCTTGTTTTTCTTTTCATTCTTTGTTCAAGTTGCTGTTAAGTTCCTTCTTACTGAAGCCATTTGATGCATCTTTCTTCTGCCCCTCAGTTTAGAATTAGTTCACAGTTTGAAATAAAATAAACAAACAAACTGTTCTCCCTTTGATGGTATTTCCATTCATCTTCAAGAAACATATCGATTTTCAGCTCCTGCGATCAGCTAGTTTAAATCTAAGGCATGATCACCTTACATTCTTTTTTTTAACTTGCTATTAAAAAGTAAGTTAGATAATTAGGTTCAAAGTAGATCTCTTAAATGGTCTCAAAAGGTCTTGCCTGGTGAATGAGTCATGCCAGAAGTTTTCTCCCCTCAGAAAAAGATGCAATTCCGTAACTCCTGTACTTAGAGCACTTAATACAAAGATGTAAATGATCTGATCAGAATGGCAACATCTATTTACTCAATTTGAATTGATCACAGAAAGCAGAAATTAACAGGACAGCCATAGTCCTGTTTAATAAATGTGGTGTGTCTGGGAGGATCATGGAAAATAAGGACATTTATTCTAGACCCTTTGCAGAAATTATATGCCTCAGTTTCAACATCTGCAATTAGTATAGCTGATTTTTATCTGTATGAGAGTTTGTATCTGGGGAAAAAAAAAAAAAAAACAAAAAACAACAGTGTCTAACTTCGTTGAATCTGTGGTCTAAATTGCCCACTACCATGCTCTTAGTGATGTTATGCTCCTTTGATCCTTTTTTTTTTTTTAGCTGTAGAATTGGGTTTTATAATAAGAAGAAAAAGAAATCTGCAAACAAGTCATGCAGATGTTATTACAAGCAGCAGCAATCACAATATGCCATGACCTATAAGAAAGCTGTTGACTGGAAGGTAGGCAGCATCTCATAAAGACTATTCCATTTCCCTGAGTTGCTGCCTGCTAAATGAAAAGTCTTCTTTTGAGAGTATTTTGCAGTCTGCTCAGTTCCCACTTGAAACTGTTGACAATAGCACATGATTGAAGAAAAGGTACAGTCCAGTTAAACTAGAGACTAGGTAAGAGATGCCATTAAGTAGTTCCATAGGTACCAGACACTTCAGTCTGTATAGCTTGTTCTAAATCCTGGCTAATGGCAGATGTGTTGGTTTGTAGGTTGGGTTAGACATTGGCTTAAAAATTTTGGTGAGCAACTCTAAATGAAAGTAATTACTCATTCATGTTCCTGCTAATAGGACTAAATGCTATGTTCAAAAGGTACATCCAAAGAGTCCACAGGATGAGTCCCCTGAACAGCTGGATAGCTGTGCTCAGAGGTTTCCTCTAAGTAAGTGTGCTCCCACGTCATTTGATAGAGGATAATGCAGTTTAATCACACACTTGAGGGGAACCAAATGACTTTAATTAGAGTCTTTTTAGTGTCAGTCTGATCAACTTCTGTTCATCTTCTAGCTTAACAGTGTTCATTTTTTAAAATGGCAGTCAACCATCATGATCCAGGTATTAATAGAATTACAGTTTCCACATCTTTATTTGAAAAGATAAAGATGGTCAGTGTCACAACTGCAATAATTCATATCAGATCTGATCAACATATGTGACTGAGTCAGGGTCACAGTTCAGCTGTTGAAAGACTTCTTTGTTCTTTTGGTTGCCTGGTTTTCAAAGAAAAATTTTTGCACTTGCACTGTTTCTTCTTGCTCTTTCTGTCTCACTTGTCCAATGCTTCCTGATAGCTTCTGTATTTATTGGCCTGTTTCAGCCAAACTTGGCAACTCTGGCTGAACTAAGGTCTCGTAGCTGTGAAGTGCCTATGGTTTTCATTAAAATTGCTAGTTTCGCATGTGCTTTAACATGCCTTTTGCTGAAGGGGCAAACATTACTCCTTCTGCCTGGCAGCAGTTTGCTGGCCCCTGAGTACCCACATGGCTCTGGGCTAGCCACAGTGTGTATCGTCTTGCAAGTGATAGACCAAATAAATGCACACAGGGGAAGGTGAGGACCCTGTGGAGGTCCTGGTAGGAACAAGAGGAAAGTGGGTGTTTGTCAAAGATGACTATTTGAACAAGAAGATTGTTTGTCACAGTAAGATACAGGAGGAATTGGGTAAGGGGGTGTCGTGGTTTAACCCCAGCCAGCAACTAAGCACCACGCAGCCGCTCGCTCACCCCCCCACCGGTGGGATGGGGGAGAGGATCAGAAGGGCAAAAGGGGAAAACTCGTGGGTTGAGATAAAAACAGTTTAATAACTAAAATAAAATAAAAATAGAACAGTAGTAATAGTAATAATAACAATAATAATAACAAATAATAATAGTATGATAGTAATACAAAGCAAGCGGTACACTGTACAATTGCTCACCACCCGCCGACCGATGCCCAGCACGTCCCCCAAGCAGCGATCGAACCCCTCCCCGGCCAACTCCCCTGCTTATATACTGAGCATGACGTCACGTGGTATGGAATAGCCCCCGCCCAGTCTGAGTCAGCTGCCCCGGCTGTGCCCCCTCCCAGCCTCCCGTGCCCCTGGCAGAGCATGGGAAGCTGAAAAGTCCTTGGCCAGTGTGAGCACCACTTAGCAAGTACTTAGCACTACTTAGCAAGAACCAAAACATCAGTGTATCATCGACATTGTTCTCAACCTAAACCCAAAACACAGCCCCATACCGGCTACCAGGAAGAAAACCAACTCCATCCCAGCTGAAACCAGGACAGGGGGGATCGGCAGGTGAGACAGGAGGCCTGAGGCAGAGGAGCTCTGTTTACAGGGGTAACTGGGTTAACAGTTTACAGACACGGTAGAAGATGAATGTCTCAGATGTGTAGGAAATCAGGCTTCATTAGCTTTGCTCCTTGCAGAAAAACATGTTATTAATTGCCTTTGGTCTCCTGGGGAACCACTAGCCTCGTTTGAAACTTTTCTGCTGCTTATTGTCTGATCGCTGAGGCATGCTCTGAACAGAAGGATGTCTTTGATGCTGATAGATCAAACTCTGAACTGAAATCTGCTGAGATGAGGAAGCCCGAATCCGCAAAGCCAGCTTTTAAGGAAACAGAGATCCCTCTCTGTGGAATAAAGGAACAAGTGTTGCCAGAGCCTGGAAATAGGAAGTCTGTGCTCTTTAATGCTCAGCGCTCTCTGGGGCCTGGCCAGCAGCCTGGAGGACAAAGGAGAAATTACTTGAGGATTTCTATCCAAGGAGGAAAAGAGAGCTAAGTGGCTGTATGTAGGAGTGAAAGGACAGCCTGATATGATGTGTAGTTAATGCCAGTTCCCATGCTTTCAGACTTGGAATACACAAAGCAGTAGCATTAACAAGTGCTCTACAGTGCTAGGGAGAATTGCCTGGGACTTTCTTTTCCTGTAACTGCTAATACATTTTGAACACGTATATTTAATTTGAGGATTTCCACCCTCTTCTTTTGGGTAAGAATTCTGACATAAGAACTGACTTCTGCACAGATAAAGTCTAAATCAAGGGTTTGTTTCATCTTTCTTACTGTGAAAATCTGGGAGAGAGCAGAAAAAAATTCTGCATTATTTTTGGAGAGGTAGTTCCCAGGTCTGATTTAATTCTCAGCCTTCTTCAACTCATACTTTACTACTCTGCCTTTTTCTTTCAGTATGATCATCTGATATAGGTCTGTTTATTATTTGCAAAGGTAGCCACTTTGGAGATGTGCTTGTTGAAAGTGTATGGCGTGAATGATTAGATAGTGCTAATTTAGAGGGAAACACATTTACGCACATAAATCCATCCTCTGTACTTCTCCAAAGGATTACATGATGCATTTATCTCTGTGACTTCCTCTGGACCCTCTGTGATGAAATCTTCAACTGGACGGGCTCTGATTTTCTGCCACCAGCCTTGTGTCACAGTTATCAAAACCCCAGGCAAGCTTCACATAGTAACTGCAATGTTTGCTTTTCATGCTGCTTCCAAAGGGACAGTTTGAGCAAAAGCAATAGAACACAGGTGAAATTTGGTTTGAACTACTACTCTCTTTTACAAAATTCATGTAACTGGACAATATTTTTGAAGGAATGGATAGGCCTGGATATAAGCTACATGTACAGAGCAATATGTGACTGATTAAGCTGTGGGATGATGTGACCAGGGACTTTTTGTGAGCGGCCTGATAAAACGTTGCAGGTAAGCATATCTACGTTCATTTGATATTCTTAATTGATTATTTTTTAACATAATACAGTTGATAATAGTGTTTAAATTTTAGTTGGTTTATCAAAGTTGTGAAATGGGAGAGGTCTTAATTAGACAGTAGAGTAATAGTTTAGAAGCAAGAGAGATTCAGGAAGATTAGTCACTGGAATTCTTATTTGGTGGAAACCTCAGAAAGGCATTAAAATAGACAAGTACATTAACAAACTTAAAATAAGCTTTTTATTACTTAATATTTTTTCACTGAAATTCAAAGCTTTGGCACTCTAAGTAAAGCAGAAAGTGGAAATCTCAGCAGCACTGCATTAATTTTTCAAGCCTTAATGTTCCAGACAGGGAATAAGTTATTACATCTGTTGCCCTCTGGGAGGAAGAATGAAAAGCACAAAAATGATTCTCCGCTGTTAGGATGGAATAACTGAATAATAGCTGATATAAGCAGCGGTGTCGCAGAAGAAAAGCTTACAGCAGCTTTTGTGTCATCATTAGGAGTGAACATTTCTCTGTATAACTAGTGTAGCAAGATTAGGAAACATGGCAGGGCTTATTTGTTCTTCTCAAGGGGCCCTTTACAATTATGGGAGAATTTCAAATGAGTACCTCATACGCAGCTGCTGATAATCTATGTGAGATACTCCTTTTTTCATGTTGAATTTGCAGCCTGTACACATCGCTTCCAGGATCCACAGGAGAAAATGTAATTGTCCACGGCAAGCTTATGAGAGCAATATGGCACTTCAAACTGTGGTGCCTCTGGGCAGGTTAGAGCTTTGCCTGCCAGAAGCTCAGCTCTTGGGTGGGCTCCTGGAGAAGAGGAAATGAGTCCATGAAGTTCTTGTCCCTCTGACAGGCAGAAATGTCTGCTGGGTTCTTGAGTGACTTGTTTTCCAAGGGAGAGCCCAGGAGGCCTCTTATTAATGACTGTCTTCTCTGTAAATGCATTCATAAAGCTTTTTAAGTACTGTGATAACATGGCAAATAAACAGAAGAATAACCCCAGTCTTGAGTAGAGGAAGGTACAGGACTTATTTGTGTGTCTATGAGCTCACCTGGAAATGAAGGAAGACACCAAAGTACCATCTACATGCTTCAATGGTGCCTCAAGCTTTAATCATCCCCAAGAGGTATGAAAGGCTTCACTAACAGAGAATGAAGATGAGGAAGAAAAGCAGCACGAATTTTTATAAGGGTCTGCCTCTTCCTGTCTCCTAATTGAATGTCAGGTATTACTGTGGCATGAAGGAAGCCACATGGGCAACAGGGATAAAAGCATTGTAGGCCTTCTCAAATCAATCTGTCCTTTGTTGAAAAGAAAATTAGAATGCAATGTATAGATTTTTATCTTTATTTAATTGATCTTAAGATAGCTTTATAACATGCTTTGTTGTGGGCTGCCACTGGCTTGCTATCCAAAGAAAGCTCATTTCACCTGATGGAACTAACTGTACTGAGAGTTTTCATGCACATTTATCTAATTAATACTGAACTAATATTGGTTCTCTAGAATGACCATGCCTTGTCAAGGGTTCATCTGAGGTCTGGGATGCAGAAGGCTGTGGCAATTTACTGTACGGCAGGATGTAATGCATAAACAAAGGGTATTTTAAGGCTGGTGTGAGCTAATAGAGAAGGTAAGTGCAAATTAAAGCTGATGAAAACATTCTGTCACTAATTTATTGCAACCACCATCTAACTGTATTTGTGTATTGAGGCAGACTAGGGATAGTTCTCTACTCTTCCCTCCATGCATTCTTTAATTTTCTTAATACTCTTATTTGCATTGGGCAATGCCAGAGCAGCTGTTGGTATGTGGATTTAGCTGACATCAGCTTTTTTAAACTTGGTTCACCACTCTATTTAATTAAGAGTTGTTGGAAAGCTTCCACATATTCTGTGTAGACTAGCTATGCCTTAAGCCTTACCCAGCTGATTTTGACAGTTCGTTACTAAATCCTGACAGGTCATGTGCTCTTATTGCATATATCAGCATTGTCCTTTAAAAACCAGTGTAGCAATTCTAGCGTGACCTGGTTGGGAATGAGGAATCTTCCTGACCGTAAACACCTTACGCAGCGTTGACAGTATGTAACAGTGGTACACCAAATGTGAAATCATTCATTTGTAAACACAAAACAAGTATGTGTTTTATTTTGTGTGTAAACATGCATAAAGCCAAAAAGCTTTTTCAATACCCCTGCCTCTATGCTAGCTTGTAATTAGCCCTATGTATTGGACTAAACATCAAACCCCCAAATCACGTGCAAATTAGTCTTTCATTCTTAAGATCCATCTGCCTCAGAGGTGAACTGTAGCTAAAGGCATCCAAAATCCACTACATAACAGCTCAGGAAAGGAAAGATCTGCAAGTGTTAAGAGTAAACCAATTATAAATAAGGGGAAGATTTTCTATGGTGAAGGGTAATCTGTCTCAGAAGTGGATTAACACTGACATATCCCCTGTAGACAAGAAGCTCAGAACTGACAGCCATTTGGATTTATGTCTGGAAATGCTGTCAACACCCACACGTCACGAAAAAAAAACGTGGTCTCTTGGCTGCCTGCAGTTGCAGCCATCTGTTTGGATGGTGCATTCCTGCTTATGGGTTGGTTGGAGTAGTTCACTAGGACTTCATGGGTGCCAAGCAGCAATAGCTTGAAAAGAGCAGACTGTATGTCTCAACATGCGCTGTATTTTTTATTAGGAGCCCTCATTCTGCATGATTGCCATAGCATCACAAACATCCTTGGTTTGCTGACATTTGTTGATACTCACATGTCAAAGTAAAGGAACAGAGACAAAACAGCTTTTGGGGGACCTTGTACCTGCCAAGATGCAGTGCAGTGGGCACTTCAAACTTAAAATACAATGTGGGACAATCCAAATGTCTTTAGGAGAGCCATCTCCTGAGCTTTCTAGATGAATAGAAAAAATTGCTGCCTTTTCACCAGCCACTGAATCAGCTGGAATTTATGACATAAAATTTCTCATTCAATTCCAGGATGGGAGAAGTCAGTCAAAAGACCTAATTACATGAATATTGAATATGGACACAGCACTCTTAAAAAAAAAAAAAAAAAAAAAAAGAATTAACTGCCACAGAAGTGGAGAGATCTGCATACCCAGGAGGCAATGCAGCTGTAAGGAATTTTATTCCTATGCTGTGGATTTTACTTATGTTTTTGTTCTACATTTAACAACAAAATTATTTCACTTTAGAAATTTGGTTATTATTTCATTAGATTTTCAATATACTAATTTTTATCTTGATTAACTTTTCCAGTTTTTCTTAAAAGCTTTTCAGAAAAAAAAAAAATCCAGTAACATTGTACCTAAATGAAATAACAGTGCAGGTATCGCTCTTAGCCAGAAGTGTAGTCATTGCGTCACTGCTGTCATCATTCGTGTTGGTTGGAAAATTATTTTATATAGCATTAAATCCCCACAGATTCAAAATGGCATGTGTTTCCTACATCTTGTATGAAGATTGTATTCTCCTAATTACCCATTGTGAATACAGCCAATATCTCTGTGTCTTGAAAGATATTGATAAATCTCCAGATCTGGCCTTCCTATTTGTTACCAAATCCATTTGCATTCCATATCATAAATATTATCCAGGGAGGTTTTTCATGGGTGATGTTAAATTAGATTACAGCCAGGCTGTATGATTAGATTAAAACCAGTTTACCAATCTGCTTCACAACTGTATTTCTCTGAAGCCCAATCAATTGCAGATCTAACAAATGCTAATGCACCGTGCCATACTGGGAGATCGCAGAGCTGGGCTGTCCATTATCAGAGCGCGCGGCAATGAGGCATGATGACAGTGCTGAGCTCTTGCTTCGCAGGGGGCTGCGCTGCCTGCTCGCCATCAAACCCATGCAGCACGACACGGTGCATCGCTCTCGGGAGAAATCCGTAAGGAACGTTAACAGGCAGAGGGATACGGTTGCCCCTCTCAGTGGAGCCAGCAGGATGAGGAGCAGCGGTGTCTTTTCAAAGTGAAACCAGCACTGTGCTTCGAGCAGCCCTGGAGGTCTCTGTTTAATGAAATAATTACCTCTCGAGCTGCTATTAAGAAGGAAAATTTTATTTAATTCTTCCGACACATTTTCCACACAGTGTTTGGAAGGAATGAAAATATGAAGTATCCACTAAAAAGCATAGGCTTTTAAGGTTAATGTCTAACATCACAGATTTCTGAGGGCATACGCTTATTGTCTTTGTAAGACAGATGCAACATGCTTTTAAAAGGCCCCCAGTCTGAGACATAGTCAGTAACATTGGACACGAATTTTCCCTTTGTCAAAAAGCAGTGTTTTATTTTTAAAGTGACTTTTTTTTTTTTAACTAAAGACAAATGGGATCAGTGTATTTTGCACACTGTTCCTGTTCAATCCTTCCTTATTTTAAAACAAGTATTACATTCACTTCTTGTCAAAGGTCTGTTATCTGGCCTTTTCCCCTGACAAGCCTACTTACTTCTTACATGTAACTATTTTTACTCCTGTTTTTTTAAACATATCTACCTTTCTCATATGCTCTCATAATTTTCTTCTTTTGCTAGATCCCTGATTTTTAACATGAACATGTCGGTGACTGAATAATGACACCACTGACTCCCAAACAAGTAAGAAAAAAAGGTGATTTTTTTTTTATTTATGTTTTGACTAAATTGCTTCAGTTATAAAATACAGAGTAGGTTTCTAGCACAAACTCCCAAACAATCTACCTGTACCTAGAAGCAGCATGCCACTATAGCATGGAAATGGGAGATAATAAGCTGCAGAAAATAGCAGTCTCTGTGCAGTATGCCGAGCGATGTCAGAAGACAAGAGGTTTTGCCTGAGAACACTGAGTGGTGGTAGTGGGGAGGTTGGACCATGAAGTATCTCTGACTCAGCTACAACATATAATGAGATACATGAAGAACCCATCCAAGTCTTCCATAGTGACTAAGTGCTATTCGCATGTCTCTGCTGGTGGCAAGGTGACTTTCACCTCTTCCCACACCCATCAGCTACCCGTGCTGGAAGAGCGCACTCCATCCCCGCTCTCCGTGTGAGCAGAGGACTCAGGTGAGCAGGCATTTGCTCCTCCCTTAGCTGGCATTCACCATGATGTGAGACTGAGCTTGTGATTAGGGCAGTAGTTTCACAGCATAAGCCCTGGGAATGACTGCATCATCTGGGACTTTGGCCAAAGCACACTAAAAGCCATGCAAAGTTTTTGATAGTGTATTCAAAAGAATTATGGTATAGGAACGGCATCTATATTCCAGGCTTTTCCAGCCTAATATGTCAAAGTTTTCTGAGGTTACTCGTTGAAGTAAATATTATCTACTTCTCCCATTTCCAAGAACCTTTTGCCCTTGACTAGACAAATGCTGACATTGCCGTGTTACTAATCTTGCCGATTTTCACAGTGTTTGATAAACACTTTGGAACAGATTTCATCACATCCAGCAGATTTAATGCTTCTTAAGATAAGGCAAGTGCCTAACAGTAACACTTTTCTCATTCAATTCAACTACAAGTAAGTACTGTAACATTTTCTGTCTGCATACTGTGTGTGATTATAGGATTAAAACTGAAGCAAAAGCCTGGTTTTGTAAGCAGTTAAAAATCTCTTGTTGAAGCTCTTCTTTCTCTCTTGCTATAGAAAATGGACTCATTTTTCCTTGACAGGTTTCCAGTTATAAAAACTGATTGTAGGCTAAAAAACCAGCATGTTGGGAGAGTTTTTATTTCCTTTTGAGAAGATCATTTTTAAATAGAAATGCACTCGATTTTGGAAAATTTAAATTTTATTTGTTCCAATTCTTCCTGCAAATTTATTTCTCTGCTTTATCCATTTTTCCTTTTCATACTTTGTGAAAGTTGCCGTAGCTACACATAAATTGCTGATAATTTCACTCAGTAAACAACTTTTTTTTTTTTCCAAATAAATCTTGGTACTTATGAAGGAAGATGTTACTTGTAACAATAAGAGGCTTCCTCTTCTGCCCTCCACCCTCTTGTCGATTGTGTCTATTAAAGCAGCAATATTTTTCTGACTCATACTTACCTGGTGATTCAGAACCTCAGAAATGAGATTCCATAATCAGAAATGACCACAGTGGCGGTTAATATCTGTGTGGGATATGGTACAGCTTGGAAATCTGTAATGCCCAACGTGTTACATCAGGCTCTGAGAAAGCATTCCCATTTTCTAATTTTGTCATCTGTAATGTAACACTGGATAGAGATATCAAATGCTTATTTAATTTTTTTTTGTCTCATCTTTAAAAATGTCTTCAAAATCACGAGACTTTCTAAGTGCTGCAATTTAACAAATAATAATAATAAAAAAGATTATATTCCATTTCTGTGCCTGTTGGAAAAGTTCCAGGAGCTGGTTGTGGTTGAGATGACAACCTGTTTTTACACAGTGAGAATCACTGTATGTGGTTCCCATTATAAAATATCCAGAATTGGCAACATCATTTACTACTGTTACTCTTTCAGTGAGCTGCACCTGTATAAGCCCAGGAGACAAGATGGGATGTGTCTGAAGGTGATGCAGGACAGAGATGTCATTGCGAAGCTGCTCTCCGATGTTGGAAAGGTCACAGCAATCGCAGGTGTTCCTCAGTCACTAAAAAACCCAAACATTACACCTGTCTTCAAAATGGGAAGGAAGGAGGATCTGGAAAACTACCAGCCAGTCAGCCTCACTTCAGTCCCTCTGAAAGTTATGGAGCAAGTCATCAAAGAAGCCATTTGAATTGTACTAGATATCGTACTGGAGAGTTGCTCTCACTCCCTTGTCCTCCGCGACTTTTTATGCGACGTGTACAAAGCACATTATCCGCTCTCAGGGATACCCTGTCCAGTGTAGTGGGCAAGGTAGAGCTCAAGGCAAGGTTAAAATCCACTTGCTGCCCTTCACTGCTTTTCTTTCATGAGCCTGAAAGCCAAGAGCTTGATTATAGATCACACTGATTGAACTGCATGAAATTTGTATTATTTCATGAGAGAAAAGAAAGCTGCAGCAGTTCAACTCTCTCTCCTCTAAAGCAGTTCCATTTTTAATTCAATAGTTGAACCAAACAAAAAGGCTTCCTTCCACAGATTTAGTGATAATATATCACACCAAGCGTAGCCCAAAACACCATTGGAGTGGCTTCCTAACACTGTTATTTGCACTTCCAAAGTCATGATTTACCCACATACTCCCTCAAAAATTTCAGCAATGAATCAAATGTATTGTTTTCTGTTTCTACGGTAATAGAGTAGGAGCACTTATAAAATCAGATGGTTTGTCTTAGCTGATGAACAGATGAGGGAAATATCATCCCAAACTTTATAGCTGCTTCAGAACCAACACAAGGTAAGTGCTTTAGTCAGATGTCTTAAGGACAATGTACAGCAAGGCAGGATTTGAGGCTTGTGTTACTGCCCCTGAGGCTGTCTTGGTAACACTGATTAGTTATAGGAATCTTTGCTATGAGACTTTTCTTTGGAAAATGCAAAGACATCATATATAAGTGAATATTACTTTTGAAGCATACAGCAAACCATGCTGGTTCCTGGCGTGCCGTGCTATGGCCAAAAACAACATGGAAAACATTTCCAGACATATATTTTTTATACAAAGGGTGCACACACAGACAAACACATACATATATCGACATTTGATTTGGCAGCTCTTTTTTCATTTTTTCTTAATATTTAATGTTAATTCATGTATGTGGTGTGCTTAATAAAACAGAATCTAAGTAGTCATGGCTGTAGCTTGATCTAAGCACATATACGGCTTTTAGAAATGTTTGCAGTACTTACAGTATGTGCAATAGCATATAAAAACCCTCAGAAGGTAGATGTTACTGGTGAATAGAGTCCATTCTAAAAAGCATCAAGTCATCATACAAATGCATAACATGTTTGATAATATTTTCTTCACAGGCGATAAAAATAATTCACTCAAATGATTGGATTGCATCCTTTATATCATTTTAAGGGAATTAAAGTCAGTTTTGTAGTTAACCTATGTCAATGCTTGGCAAGAATCATATCTATTTGAATCAATGATTTATTTTAGTGTCTTTCTCACACTGTCGTGTGGGTACCCAAAGGAAACCTTTCCTTAGATGAATAGAGCACTTATGTTCCATTTGTGTTGGACTTCCCTAGCAAGTAGAGAACGTGATCTGCGGTTCACTGCAGTGGGTGCAGACGTGTTATTAAAGCTGAATATTTAAATTAAGTAATTCTGGAAATAAATATATGCTGAAAAACACACATCAAATTTAAAATACCAATAACACCACTGTTATTATTTGTCCATTTTTGCCAGAAGTATTTTCCATTCTTCAAATGTGTCGTCTGGAAGGTGTCTCCAATTTTGCCATGTTTAAAGAACATGGGAATTTCAGCATTGCCGTAGTGAAGTTTGATACTATTTCATCCCTTCGCTCACATGGTTTGTGACTATTTCATTTGGAAAATTGGCTGATCCCTTTGATGCCTGTTTTCACAATCTTCATATCTTCAGAAAAAAGATCTATAAGAATTTTAAAAATAAGTAAGTCTTGTAGGGTTTTAAGAATCTCAGCTTACACTTTAGATGTTTGACGGACTGGAGAATATATCAACATATAACAAAAGGAAATGATACATCTTCTCTCTTCTGAAATACTGTCTGCTTAAAATGAGACTTGTAAAATGAACATTGAAAAGGAACCCTTGTAAAAAGCTTATTTTCTTTTGACGACATATAAAGTTGCTTTCTCTCTTTATTATTTTTTTAAGGAAAAGGAACAAATTCATTGTTTTCCTGTTTAGACTCATTTGATGTGGAGCAGAAGGAATATAATGGCTTAATTCTTTGTATGGTAATTTTTGTTTTTCTGTAGGGGAATGTACATGTGTGTATGAAAACCTTTCTTTAATAATAATTCCCAGATGCGTGGCAGAAATGATCTTTTGTGTCAGTCAAAATATCAAAGTTATTTGTTTCATTACATGCAATATAATTGCATTTTGTCCCTCTGATTTCTACAGCTGTATATCTTACTACACTTCCTTTTAGTAGATGCTACAGCAGAGTTGTAATTGAGCTTCAAAAAATGAACTTTCAAGCTGTTTTGGGACATCAGTTTGCCCAGATATGCAAATTACTTTCTAGAGAGTGGCTGTGAAGTTCAGATCTCACTCTGGATTCTGAATTGAAAGACATTTGCTCTAGTATTTTTGGTCAAGTTTTGCTTTCAAGGGCATTAACAGGAGAGCCATAGTGGTAAATGTGGGGCAAAAGTCCCACCTGTGCATTGTTGTTGCAGGTGATTGCCCTGCATGCAGTAGGAGGCTGAGATTATATGTTAGTGGCAATTTAAGAAGCAGCTATGCATAGGTGCAAGTCGAGTATGAGCTGAGTATGCACTTGTACATTTCCTTCTCTACCTGAATTGAAACAGAGCAAATGCAAACAGTACACAGAGCTATAAAAAGAAAATCACTTAACTTGAGAAGAGCCACACATGGCAAGACCAGTAGTCTGTCTAGCCTTGTGCAGGCCTCTGATGCTGGCCAAAACCAGGTGCTTAAGAGGGAAAGAATCAGCAGGTTCAAAAGCGAGTTAGACAAAATGAGGGGTGATTGGCTGCCCTCAGGGCAGCAGTAGGCTGTAATTGCCCTGACCAGCTTCACCTGTCCCTCCACCCACACCTGCAGCCCATCAACCCAGGAGCTCATTTAAGCTCCAGCCTGAAGGTTCAGACTTGGATTGAGCTGTTTTAGGTATAGGTGTTCCCAGTCCTGTTCCTGACTTATTGTTTGGATTTCCTGGACTGACTTTGGGCTTGACTTGGAACCCTCCCTGTGCTGAGGGTCACTGGACTGTTGATGGGTCTTGTTGCTGTCATTGTCTCTGCTCACCTGGATCAGGAGCCCCATCTGTGAGGTCAGTGTCTATATTTTTAAGTACAGAGCAACGGGGTGACCTAATATACTGTGGTTTTGCTAAGTACTAACCGAGGCAAGCATGTCTTGCCTCTACCAGAGTGCATAGACTTTAAATCTCTGCTTGGAATTCAGCACACTTACTTGGTAACAGTTAGTTGGTGGTAATTCAGCAAGTGCTGTAACACAGCTCTCTTTCTTGGGTGAAATATGAATTATCTGGAATCTGTAGTGAATTCAAATGAAGTGTGGTTAAGCAATGTATTACTATGGAAGGGGTTTAATGGCTTAGTAGTTCAAAATAATTTGTGTGTGTATGGGAAAAATCAAAAGAGCTGATACCTTACACAGTGTTTTCCCTCCTGAAGCATTTATAAGCCTAGCGTATGCAGGTTCAATTCACCACCCACTTAAATGAATCTGATTCAGTAGGAAAGTATGTGAGCTTTCTCTTCAGAGAGCTGTTTGAGTAGAAAATGTCAGGAGGCTGCATTTCCCCCATTTCTGAATGAGTGGGGCATGTGCTGTTTTTCTTAAGGAGTCTTCAGAGAGCTTTTAAATGCACAGGCTGTGCTATCACAGACTGTGGCTTTTTGCTTGGAAACTAAACTGCTGTTAATGTTTCCAGATGCTAACTTGCATCCATTGTGAAACTCTGAGTGTCAGGACGGTGTTAGATGCTTGTTGTTAGCTCTGGATGCTCTAGGAGGTGGCAGGACAGCAGTAATGCTTCTTGCAGTGGGGTTTTGCCTTACAGCCATCTGTCTAAGAGAATTAATATTTCGGTCCTCACAGGTACAACTGATTGCTCAGCTATCATTCAGGGGCAAGTGGGTGCTCAGAAAGAGAGCTTAGCAGTAGGATTCTAGGAAGATGCATATGCAAATAAACACTAAAATACAGATTTAGAAAGCATGTTAATCTTCTAGAGACAATCCTTGCATATCAGCTTCTAGCTTCTTTCATCAGGCCCAAGATTTGATACTAGCTCATTGAGCGAAGAGCCTGTAAATGCTTACTTCTTACTTACTGCTGAAGGCCGTTTACACTTCAAATCATAGGGAACTGTTGTGCCCTGTAAAGAAAGCTCCCTTCTAACCAGACCGGCTTTCCCTCAGAGAAAAGAACCACTGTCCCACCCAGTCATTTGGCTCGCATTAGTGTGCTTGAATGGTTTTCTGTGTAAACAAAGTTGGTATAAAGATACCACATGGAAAAAATCCACTTGTGAGGAGCTGTATTGATGGTCCTCTGGTTGCTTTGTTGTATTTTTGAGATGTAGCTTTTTTTTCATGTTTTAGCTGCCTGTTATGCCATGATGTAGAACATAATGACAACTATATTTACAACTAGTGTTTACAGAACCAGATGAAACTTAAATTTGTACTCAGGCTTATTCCCCAAACTGCCACTACTATGACACAACAGTTCTGTCCAGAAATGCAATAAAACTGGTTAAATCTGCAGGGATGTTTAAGAACATTACTAACATTTCTATAGAAGACTAGTGTTGACTTCGACTTTCTTTGCAATGAAGGATCGGGTAGCTAATGGCTGTAGTTCCTGAGGAGATCTCCTTATACAGATTTTTAGCTAAAAGCAATTAAATATAGGTACATTAGAAGGAAAACATACATCACCTATGCAGGTATGTGCAATCATGATGTCCTGAGGATAATGAGGGCTGCAAAGTGTTTAGTGTATTTGGATACTAAACCTGTATGTCTGGACTTGACGCTTTGTTTCTAAAACCTTGTCTAATAAGGTTAAGGGGTATGACTTACATTATACCAGGCTTTGAAGACCCTGAATATAGTTAAAGACCTACGGTCCATATTTATTGCCATTGTAATATGTGTATAGATAGATGCATGCTCACCAGCATCCACTTTGTCGCTAGTCATGAGGGGGAAAAAAACATAAGGGAAAAGTTGTAAGATGGTAGGGTTTGGGAAAAACAAGAGTGGCATGCTGTTCTCTAGCAGTCTGTTCCATAGGCCACGATTAACACAAAAAAATTCTCCTAGAGACTGCATGGAAGATGTTTTTGATTTAACTTTCTAAGCAAGTTGAGTCTACACACTCATGCTCTCCTATCCATCTACTCACAAACACTGAGACATTCCCTCAAGTAGTCTGGGTAGGATTACTTTCGTGCAACACAGAAGACAAGGAAGGCCAGCTATTGAATATGCATTGCATTCCTGGGTTCCTTTTGATTGCCAACTCATAAAATCACATATTCCTGAGTAATGAATGAATTATACTGATCTGAATAAATGACATTGATTCAGCTCAAGGCTCTTCAACTATGAGCAAGTTGTCATTTTGCAGTCCCTGTAGGATATGGCTAGACTTGCTAAATCAAGCTTCTGGCAGAGCATGGAAAGGATTGAAGCACTGGCTTCTGGAAGGGGTTACCTTCTTAGCGGTAGAGCGTATTTCATGTACACCTCCAAAACTCATGGTAGTAAAAGCAGTGCAAACAGTCCCGGTTTCTTAGCCCTCTAGCACAGCCAAGATGATCACAGTCATTTTGCTGCTCTTGGAAAGATGTTAATCAATGACCGACTTGACTGTTACACAGATTTAGTATCAAGCTGACGTTGTCAATGCTTATTGCTCAACCTTTCGCAACAAATAGTTGGGGGACTGGGTTTGGCAATGTGACTGATAGCTCCTTGTCTGCTCAATGCCTATGCTCCCCAATAAGGAAGTCTTTGACACTTGATAGACTATTCAAGCAATAATTAAACTCGGTCAAACCTCTGATGATTTTGGAGGGGTGCGGGGAGGGGATCGCTGTTTTGTGTCTGACTGCTGGGAATGAAGTCAGAGATCTGCATGCAGGAACGATAAACCAAACAGCTTAAATAAGGCATTGTGGTATGTGGAAGACCAAGGGTTGTAGAGGTCAGGAAATGCCAACAACTTATTTGAAGCTTGAAGCATTAAAATTGACTGCCTTTAAGTTTTAAGGTACCATTTCCCATTTTGTTTTTAATTTGTCCTGGTTTATTGACATTCCTTAATCGCTGGTAAAGTTTATTGCATACAATAGAAAAATTCAGAGTACTTCAGAAGGGCTTTAAGAGAATTTTGTTTAAGGTTATGTTTGGTTTGGGTTCCCCCCCCCCCCCCCGAATTATTGTAGTACTATGGAAATGATGCACATTTGATGTAGTACAACAACTACAAATGATGTAGTAAATGGATGAAAATATACTGAGGGTTGTAAGGCATTAAACTGGAATATTAGGAAAAATGACTTGAAGGAAAATGCCTGCTAAATAATACAAAAATTAAGAAATATTATCTTTCAAGTAAAGGAAACAAATGTTTCAACTGAAACGATCTTTAAGGAAAATTGTTCTATGTTAATAGGATATTGATGGAAAGAGAAAATAACAGGAAATGTGAGAACCATAGGGGCTGTTCAGTCCAGAAGAAGAACTATTTACATATGTGAACCATAAACCAGAAAGGCATGAGTTAAGGTCATAATGGCTAGATCCCAGGATCAATTGCACACATGTGGACCGTCTTATATCTTCTTGAAGATTAAGAAAGACTTCCTTCAGAGATTTTGTAACTCTGTATTTAAGTGACTGAAACTTCCTTGATCAACCTATAGTCCTCCTTGTACAGCTTCTGGGAACTGGGTGAGATCCATATGCATTTTTATCAAAGCCCAAATATCTTAGACTGGATGTTTAAATAAGAACTTTAATAGCTTTCTGATGTTTTTAAACTAATTCTTCTCACAGTAAATGTCAGGAACAACACTAATCACTTTCAGGGGAAAGTACAAATTTATTTTTTGGAACATTAGCTTCAAGTGCTATAAATATAATAGACCTACTAAATAACTGTTACGTGATTTTTATAAGCAAATGTAAAAGCAGACTTTTCTAGGATACTTTTTTTCCTTGATATAGTTTCTTAAGCTACATTAAGTTCTCACAAGACTTTGCATATATTATATCTTCACTGTATCACTGGAAAATTTGGTATTTCCAGAGTTTCTGTGCAAAAATTGGATAGACACTTGGGTGCCTTTGGTGAAGTAATATGCTATTGGATCATTGAGAATAGAATAAAATTTGAAATTGAGAAATACTATTCCATGTGAGAAAACATACTTCAAACCCTCTTGTGGTTTAATGTACTGTCTGAGATTTTCTGAGCTAGGTTGTTCTTGAATTGCACAGTGGTGATAGGGTATGTTACATATTAAATAGGTTTATAATAAAATCAGAAAACTAGTTGTGCCCAACTGGTAGCTTGGCAGACTTATGACATTGATCCATTTTTTGTGCTTATGAATAAGACGGGGACAAATATTGAAGTTATTACTGCTTTAATTTCAAAAGTGCTGTTTCTATCTGACATACACTTCCCAATTGTCTTTCCAAATTCATGTGAATTGACCACTGTTAGTACAGCTAAAAGGAAAATAATACAGTTTTCATACCATGTTTTATTTGTGGTCAGTGTGTATTAATTAGTTACATGTGCAGCCTTGTTGATTCTCCATCTGATGAGCCCAGACTATCTTGCTCACATTCATTCCAATATGTGCAGTGAGAATGTCACATATCACACAAACTTCCAATTAGGTAGCATATTTTTCACCCTTGTTAATGAAAGGAAGGGGACAAGCCAACCTCAGAAGTTGTGTGGGCTTTTTTCCTTTTTTTAATGTTCTGTAGCTGTCAAAATGTTCATTACTCATATGCCTAGCTCTTGCTGCAAAATTCCTCTTGTGACTTCCTTGCTTGCATCTTTAACAATTGAAGTATTAGGACAAGATTTTCAGAAATGTGCAACTTACAAGGAAGTTAGACTAAAAATCTATCTCCAGTAGCTAGAATTTTCTCAAAGAGATAATCTTACGTATAGCAAGGCTTTTGGAGATAAACCCATAAATACTAGAAGGTGTAGTATTTTCCACTGTTGCTCCATAAAGTACTTTCTAATAGAAATAACACAGTTCTGGAGGATGCTGACTCTAAGTGACTAACTGCTGCAAGTATCGATTTAGTTAACCATCAAAAATACTTACTGATTAAAGTTTTGGTTTGCATTAATAATTCATTATCTATGACAAGTGTGGATTTAAGAGTGTCTGAGCCTTGAGTGGGTTACCCATTAGCATCTAAGCTATGCAGCATTTGCTCCTTTATCATGTAACTCCTAAGTCTCCAACTTAGACTACTCTTGCCTGTTGTAGCCGTGTATGTTTTCGGATCCAAAATACTTTGAAATAGACTATAATCTGATATTCTATAGATCTGCAATAGTGTATGTTGCACGTAGAATAGGGGAATGCCAGGGAGAAACCTTGATGTGTAATGTATAGTGAATATCAAATAAATCTGAAGTCGAGCACACACATGGTGCGCTATGTGTTGGATGTTCTGGACTTAATGTGCACGCATTTTGACTATGCAAAGCATGAACAATCTGTATCAAATCTCTTAGACATGCTGCAGGTATGGTTTGACTACAGAACACTTGTAAAAGATCAAACAGATGTAGGATTTAACATCTATGTATTACGCAGTTACTGACTCCATGTTGAAGCTCCAGCTGGAGCTTCTAACAGCGTGCAGGAATGCATGTGCTGCACTGGATGTTAATGACAACTAAATTATTGTGTTTCCTTATCACATTTGCGTGTGGAACTTGGTTCGAAAAGGATAGTTGGAATAATAAGAAGCATTAGCAGTATTGTCAGTTACGATGTAATTATAATTAAAAGATACTAAAGCTGACTCTAATGAATTCTGGAGACTGCTAACATATCCTTCAGTATTAACTGTACCGGTATGGTAAAGCAAAAGGATGGGAGGATAGCATCATGAAGCATCCCCTGAGTTCGATTAATGAGAAATCAGACATATCAGAAATAATGAATATCTGTTCATTCATGGATAGAAAAAAAAAATTTCTTTAATTTCTCTGAAGAGGTGAGAGAAAGAAATGTAAATATAACCAGTCAGAGGACATCAATAGATAGTACGTAAAAACAAACAAACAAAAACACCAACCAGCCAAACAAAGCCAACAACAGCAAAACCCGACACCAAACTACCAAACAATTAGAAGAACAGAAAACCTTTAAAATTAGGGAAAGAACTTGGGAAAACTGGCAGAACAAAGCATGCCTGGAAGTCTCCCAACAGATCTTGGTAACATCTGTGTTTTGAACTGGAGAAACTGAATTGCTTGCTTGTTTGTTAATTAGGAAGGCTGGTATGTTGCTATGAGAAAATTGAAATGTGAATAATAAACCTGTCATGAGGATTACCAGTCATTTTTCCTAGATAAATATTCCTGTTCAAAGGTGAGATTCCGGAGGAATTATTTGATCTTCACGGTAGCCATTGACTTTGATACTTCTGTGTAAGAGTCGGGAGATACCAGATAATCAATAATGTCTTGAAAAAGACCTTCCTCTTTACAGAATCATTCTTTGTTATAGCTGGGCATTAACTATTCCTGGCCATAAATACTTTTTATTTCAAACAGATTTTAATTTGAGAGGAAACACCACCAGTCTTTTTTAAGAGCTACAGTTAAAAATCGTCTCGGCTAAGATACAAAACTCTCTTTAACTAACCTAACAGAAATGAGAGTTGATGGTAGAACAGGGGAGGCCCCAAACCCTTTCTTCTGTTCTTCAGAAACTAGAAATATCTACTCCAGTTGTTCAGTTGCTGGAGGATAAATCGCCCACCCACTCCCATCAGCCTGCACTGGTGTAAAGAACGCTGCCACAGGACTTCTTACAAACCCAGATAGAGAAGGATCAATTTTACCTTCAGCAAATTTAAAAACTGCAGTCTGGAGAGTAGGGCATAAACAAGGTATTTCTCTGTATTTCATCAAACCCTTGTTATTTGTGCTCCAATTAATGCTAGTTGTTAATCTCTCATTCGAGTTAATGGCATTTAAATTATACAACACAGAAGTTAAAATATTTCCAGAAGATGACAACAATTGGTGTACTTAACATTTGCTTTGATGGATCAAAGTAACGATCCACAGTTCTGAGTAGCCTTCAGCGTGTGAAGAATGAAGTTTACATGTGGGGCTTCTTGGAAAAGTGCAGACAAAATTAGGCTTAGCTGTACCAAATGGAGGGAAGGGGCATATGTGGGGAAGGTAAGGAGAGCTGGGCTTGCTGCTCCTGCTGCCGTCAGGAGACTGGGAGGAGGGAGTGGATCTCAGGGGGGTGGGGGGGATGCTGCTGGCAGGGGCTGCCCCCTCTTCCCCCAGAGGTGGTTGCCGCTGCCCGTGGAGAGCGGCTCTTTCCTCCTGGGACCACCATGGTACTTCAGTCTCTGACAGGAGGATTAAGAGGTCTTCTGTTAGACTAGGTGTATTATTTCTTATCAGGAAGGATCATCTGATATATTTCAAGCAAACTGACAGAACCTGAAGATGTAGTCAAAAAGTGTTGGTGATTTATTTCTCCACTGATTTTCAGCTCCAGTGGAATGCATGGATAAGATGCAAAAATATACCAGCTTAGAAATAACTCTTATATGATTATATCCAGGCTTTCCTCCTTAATATTTAGAGTAAATATAAATATATTCATAGCATTGTATATTACGCCTGTAGAAATGCATTCGCAGTGTGTCAATGTGTTATAAAAAATAATGGAAAATACTATTTTCTAATAAAAAACACAAAAAGGCAATAAGACTAGCAAAAGTTGTCCCAAAGAGACATATTGCTCCCTGTATTCTGTATTTGAAATTCAAATTGTAATTACAGCATTGTGCTTTGAGATTGTTCTAACAGTGATTTAGATTCTTTCCAGTGATCGCTTCTCTATAATGACTAGGTACTATAATGACTAGGTACTACTGGTGACACACAAATATCTTTGACAGATATGGTTAGTGAGCTTAATCCTGGATGTGAACAGTTTAGATAGATGCTATAATTACTTGAAAATACTGTTAAAAAAAAAATATCACTGGAATGTTTATGTTGGGCATCTAAGACTTTCATTTGCAGGATGATGGATCTGGTGTCTTTAGGAGTATGAAACTCTTTGTACAGGCAACTGGCAGGAAAGTGTATCTCTAAGCTTATATGCATGCATCACCATTGTGGAGTGTATATATGAATGTAGGTATATTGCCACGCTGTGGTATGCATGTCAACTGCTGTGCACCATACTAGGACTTAACTGCTGTGTATCATACCTAGAAGTTAGTGAGGTTTAAATGTATGTGGTTTTCAAGCAAGTGTGTGGCTGATGGTGGAGGGTGTGCAACAAAGTAGATTAATTCTGAGAGGTATATTAATAGTGTTACTTAAAGAATAACTTCTTTTGTAAATGGAGATATTTTGGTAGTGAGCATCTTTATCTTCCTTCCGGAAAATCTCTAGCCTTTTCACTGCAAGAAAATGGACAAAATCATTGCAATTTAAAATATAACCTTCAAAATATGGACGTGCATAGATTGGTGTCAAAGAGATTATATTTGCTCAAAAAAAATTTATCTAAAGGTTAACATATATATGCATGATTTTGTCCTACTGAGAGCTATAATATAAAAACCTGGAAGTCAGACTATCAAAATGGAAATTATTTTTATAAGGACCTCAACAGAAAAGCTGAGATAATATAGCATATCAATAATTTACATTAGACATTTTGATCTATATTTATTAATAAATGCAGCTTGGATATGTAGAGTTTCCACAGCAATTAAATTATAATATTGAAGGAATGTAAAAGGTAACAGGCCTTCTGCTGAGAGCAAGTGGAACATGTCAGGTGTGTTTAAAATGTTGCTAGCCTTCCAGAACCAATTAACTATAAACAACGTAGGCATTTTTTGTTGTATTTTAAGGAATAAAAATACGTGACCTTGAAAAACAATACATAACTTTCTTTGTCAGGGAAAAAAGCAAAACTACACATTGGAAATTATTACGGCTTCACAGAGGAGTTAATGTATGTGCTGCTCCAATGTAATCTTTTCTGTATCTTAGTTAAATATTACTCGCACTTCTGCAAGCCTCTCATTCTATTGCTATTATTCTATTATATCCTATACTATTACACTGCTTTTGTTTCATTCAGTGTTTTTCTTGGGCTAAAAATCAATAGCAATTGTTTTAAACAATGGTAGATGGATTCAGTATATTAGTACTTGGAGGTCTTCCTGCTTAGAAAAAAGTATTGGCTGGAGCTTTGGACACTTTGGGTACGCTTTTTACTTTGATCACAACAACCCCAGGCAATGCTACAGGCTTGGGGAGGAGTGGCTGGAGAGCTGCCTGGCTGAGAAGGACCTGGGGGGTGTTGGTCGACAGCCAGCTGAACATGAGCCAGCAGTGTGCCCAGGTGGCCAAGAGAGCCAATGGCATCCTGGTTTGTATCAGGAATAGTGTGGCCAGCAGGACCAGGGAGGTGATAGTGCCCCTGTACTCAGCACTGGTGAGGCCGCACCTCAAGTACTGTGTCCAGTTTTGGGCCCCTTACTACAAGAAGGACATTGAGGTGCTGGAGCGTGTAGAAAGAAGGGCAACGAAGGTGGTGAAGGGTCTAGAGAACAACTCATACGAGGAGTGGCTGAAGGAGCTGGGGTTGTTTAGCCTGGAGAAGAGGAGGCTGAGAGGGAGACCTTATTGCTCTCTACAACTACCTGAAAGGAGGTTGTAGAGAGGTGGGGGTTGGTCTCTTCTCCCAAGTAACAAGGGATAGGATGAGAGGAAATGGCCTCAAGCTGTGCCAGGGGAGGTTTAGATTGGATATTAGGAAAAACTTCTTCACCGAAAGGGTGGTCAGGCACTGGAACAGGCTGCCCAGGGAAGTGGTTGAGTCCCCATCCCTGGAGGTATTTAAAAGACGGGTAGATGTGGTGCTTGAGGACATGGTTTAGTGGTGGACTTGTCAGTGATAGGTTAATGGTTAGACTCGATGATCTTAAGGGTCTTTTCCAACCTTAATGATTCTATGATAGCTTCACAGTATCTAAATATCTACAGTACATCATAAGCAGGGAAATGTAGAATTCCCTTCCTTCCTGCAGCTGTTTCATTCTTTTATAAAACTACTCTTGATCTTATGTGATGAAAAGGGCCTCAGAACTGAGTAGTTTATTCATTTCATTAACACAGAGGCACAAATATCTGATGTTGCAGAAATATGGGAAACAGTTAATGGAATTAGTAAGGCTTTGTTACAAGTATATAAAAAAATTACAGCTTTTAAAATTATTTTGATAATCATAGAAATACTTCATAAGCATCTTTCTAAGGCAAGATTCAAACAGTCTTATACTAAAGCCAAATAACATTAATATAGGTATATCAAAATTTGGTTTTCAGTACAAAAACAGGTTAGTTGCCACTGCAGAACAACTTTGTTTCTTCTAACCAGAGCCTTATCCATTTGCATTGATTTTTTTAAATTAGTAATTCGGTGTGAGTTGATTCTAACAGTATCCTGCTCACAAATAACTGAATTAATTTTACAGGTTGAGATATGAAAACTAGTAATCAACAGTGATTTATGATGTGGCTTGGATTTTTGTAGCTACTTACTTTGAAGGATCTCAAAAAACTTAAGTGTATTAGTCTACCTTTCAAGAAAAGTGGATAGAAAAATAAACATCTGCGTAAGATTGCAAAACAGTTATAGCAGATAAGACTAGATGTTATTTCTCCTTCCAAATTCTAAGTTCTTAATCACATTCACCCAAGAATGTGATTTGAAGGATGAAATAGCTAAAATACAAGTCTTGCACACACACAGATGTATACGTAGGATATAAATATATACAAACATATACACATACACAGATTCTGTCTTTCTATTCATGATGGTGGCTTTTTAATCAGGAAAAAAAAAAAGCAGGGTTAACGTTGATATCTTTGCTTTATCCAACAAAGATAGTAAGTCACCATTTGAGGACTGCTTGTAAGATTAGAACGCAATCAGTTGCACCATTTGGCTGCAGAAGAAAGACTTCAGTTCACACATGTTCTTCTTTCTTTTTTTCCTTTTTTAAATGGAACATCCACAACAGTTCAGTGGAGCTCAAAATTACAGCTGAGGAATGATCAGTTAAATCTCAAAAAATTGCAGGAGGGAAATAGAGTGAGAAATTAGTTTCTTAATATTGACATGATACTGCAGCCATCATTATAAATAAGATTGTCATCTGATATCATTTTAGCTTCACATATGGATTTCTTATGTCTCACAATGGATCATGAAAATTTCCTCCAGTGAAATCTAAACAGATCTATTTGAAAGTTTAATATTCATTAAACAAGGGCTTCTTCAAGGAATGTAGATGTATGCACTACTGCTACCCATCTTGCCTGAAGACCTTCTTTCTACAGATGACTCACTTGTTAACCAGCTAAATTGGCTGCGTGCTTTCCATGGGAATTCATGAAAACTTCCTATACTTTCCCAAGGATGTTCCGACAGTAAATGCTAAATCTGAAGTTGGAAATGTCATTGGCTTTTATAAATTCTCAGAGCTCTGGTTCAAATCTGTAAGCCAATGGAAAGATGATGAGGACTGTTGTTTGACTGTCAAGTCAAATTTTATATGTATATATACATACACACATACATGTATATGTATTTAAGTATACATAGTATATTTTTTTACAGTGATTTTTTTAATGTACATTATTAGTTATAATGGTTTTACAGGGAAGAAATTATGGCTGAAATTAAATGCAAAATTTTGAAAGAAATCTCTGAAAATTGAAGAGCAGCTAGTCCCCTCATGTTGCAGACTATTGCGAAGACAACCCATTCAGCAATATCCCCCAAAGGATAAATATTTATTAAGCATGTGAAATACCCAAATAGATAATGAAGTTATTTGACAGGCTTTGTCTGTCTTTTCATTATAACGCAAGAAATGGCGATATTCTCTCCCTAGGCGAACTAGGAACAAAGTGGGATTCTGTGGGGGAATGCTTTTCTTCTCCTTTAGTGCATGCAATGGTGCCTGAACAGATTATTTCCTTTCGTCACCTGATGTGGAGAGACAAGGACAGGATATGGAAAGAAGGCAAAGTAATTATTGAGTTTGCTATGAAAATTCTGTGTGATTCCCAACTGTGTGCTCGTGTCAATTCTTGAAATAGATGTTACTGATTTAAAGTGATTTGCATTGTAATCAGACCACTGTGATGATAGGAGTCAGTTATGAACTGAGGTTAGATATGAAGAAAATGTGTATTTCCTGTCCCTTGGTCCTGGCAAAACAATACTGACCATCTGCTAATTGAGGCTGAGTCAAAGAAAGCTTTCTGAATTTTCCCCAAAATGTTCCAACCAGAAGAACAAATCTTTAAATTGGAGTTTGACACTTTCAGTCAATCAAACCTCACTTAAGTCTCAGATTCGTACAGGACTGCCCGAACTGATACAGCATCCTCTCTCTGTATTGCGTTCGCTTGTACAAATACTCTCTCTCTCTCTTTCCAGTCTGTTTCACTGTTACGAAATTCAGTTTCTCTAGTGTGTGAAATGTACTCTCTCACCTGTGCTGTAAACTTTCTATCTGTTATTTGTGTCTCTTGAACCATCTGAACAATTGCAGAATCACAGAATAACAGAATGGTTGAGGCTGAAGGGACATCTGGAGGTCATCTTGTCTAATGCCCTAATTAATATTATTGAAATGTCTCTTCACATATAGTTGGCAACATTTTTTTTTTCTCTGCCCAGAACTCCTTCCAATTTGTCTGTATCTGTCTGGGTTGCACCAGGTTTGTGCCATGTGGTAAATTTGGGCGCAACAGTTGTCAATGGAAGACATTTAATTAGCTGTGTTGTCCACAGAATGAAATCTTTATTGGTAGGGTTTAAAATCACAATAACATTCTTTGCTCTCATAACAATTTACAAGTTTATCTCTAATTAGCTGTCAGTTCTCAGCCTTAGGTCTTTTCTTGCACATGTTCAAAACATCTTCCTTCTGCCAAAATTGTGTTTTCAATAGACCTTCTCTCTCTGGCAATAGCATTCCCAATGTACTAGCTCAGGTGTTTTACCCCTAATTTGCTTAGTTATTTACTGATTTATCTCCTCTCTTGTTTTTTATTTTTCCTAATACTTCTAGGGGCTTGTACCAAAAAGCTAAAGTTCTTCTACGTCTTTTGAGTGAGACCTCTTCTACCTCTACTTGTGCCACTCTGATCTTTTATGTAGGATGGCTGCCACAGTAAAACAAAATGAGCCATTTACTCCAGATATTTGCTGGCTACTTCTTGATTTTGGTAGAAGGATGTTTCCCTTTGTTAGAATATGAATGAGTAATTCACAAGTTACCTGGTGGGCTTTTTTGCTTTTCTCTACTAGAAACTCATTGTAGAATCATTTAGGTTGGAAAAGTCCTTTAAGATCATAGAGTCCAACCCTTAACCTGGTGTTGCCAAGTCCACCACTAAACCACATCTACCCATCTTCTAAATACCTCCAGGGACGAGGACTCAACCACTTCCCTGGGAAGCCTGCTCAGGTGCCTGACTACCCTTTTGGTGAAGAAATTTTTCCTAATATCCAATCTAAACCTCCCCTGGCACAGCTTGAGGCCATTTCCTCTTGTCCTATCACTTGTTACTTGAGAGAAGAGACTGACCCCCACCTCGCTACAACCTCCTTTCAGGTAGTTGTAGAGAGCAATAAGGTCTCCCTCTCAGCCTCCTCTTCTCCAAACTAAACAACCCCAGCTCCCTCAGCCACTCCTCATAAGACTTTGTGCTCCAGACCCTTCACCGCCTTCGTTGCCCTCTTTGGACATGCTCCAGCACCTCAATGTCCTTCTTGTAGTGAGGAGCCCAAAACTGGACACAGTACTTGAGGTGCGGCCTCACCAGTGCTGAGTACAGGGGCACTATCACCTCCCTGGTCCTGCTGGCCACACTATTCCTGATACAAGCCAGGATGCCATTGGCCTTCTTGGCCACCTGGGCACACTGATGGCTCATATTCAGCTGGCTGTTGACCAACACCCCCAGGTCCTTCTCAGCCAGGCTGCTTTCCAGCCACTCCTCCCCAAGCCTGTAGTGTTGCATGGGGTTGTTGTGACCCAAGTGCAGGACCTGGCACTTGGCCTTGTTGAACCTCATACTGTTGGCCTTGGCCCATCAATCCAGCCTGTCCAGATCCCTCTGCAGGGCCTTCCTACCCTCCAGCAGATCAACACTCCGACCCAACTTGGTGTCATCTGCAAACTTACTGAGGGTGCACTCAATCCCCTCATCCAGATTGTTGATAAAGATATTAAACAGGACTGGCCCCAGTACTGAGCCCTGGGGAACACCACTTGTGACCAGCTGCCAACCATATTGAACTCCATTCACCACAACTCTTTGGGCCCAGCCATCGAGCCAGTGTTTTACCTAGAGAAGAGTACACTCATCCAAGCCTTGAGCAGCCAGTTTCTCCAGGAGAATACTGTGGGAAACCTTGTCAAAGGCTTTATTAAAGTCCAGGTAGACAACATCTACAGCCTTTCCCTCATCCACTAAGCGGGTCACCTTGTCATAGAAGGAGATCAGGTTAGTCAAGCAGGACCTGCTGCCTTTCATAAACCCATGCTGACTGTGCCTGACCCCCTGGTTGTCCCATACGTGCCATGTGGTGGCACTCAGGATGATCTGCTCCATAACCTTCCCCAGCACCGAGGTCAGGCTGACAGGCCTGTAGTTCCTCGAATCCTCCTTTTGGCCCTTCTTGTAGATGGGCATCACATTTGCTAACCTCCAGTCAACTGGGACCTCCCCAGTTAGCCAGGACTGCTGATAAATGATGCAAAGTGGCTTGGTGAGCACTGCTGCCAGCTCCCTCAGTACCCTTGGGTGGGTCCCATCTGCCCCCATAGACTTGTGTATGTCTACATGGTGTAGCAGGTCACTAACCATTTCCCCTTGGATTACGGAGGCTTCGTTCTGCTCCCTGTCCCTGTTTTCCAGCCCAGGGGGCTGGGTACCTCAAGAACAACTTAGACACAAAGTGTTTCCTCAGGTAGAGGAGAGGAGGGCCAGGCAGCATGGGATATGTGGAGATAGAGATGTTTTCATTACTTTTCCTTTGGTGACAAAGAGAGTGGTTTTATTGTTAGTAGTAGTGGTAGTTTCTAATTTTTGTATGATCTTTATATTGTGTCTGACTACATAAGAAACCTAGAGATAATAGAAATTGCAATAATTTTTGTAACTAAATAACAACAGGAATGTATAGATGTAAACAGATATATTATTTTCCAAGTGTCTTGTCTTTTAATAATACTTTTTCATCTGCATGTCATTAGCTTGTTTTTTCCAGAAAACAACCTTGTATTATTTCCCATATTTTCAAGTCCATGGAACCTGTACTAATTATTTTTCTGTTTTGATTATTTGCAACTCTTTCCAATTTAGGAATTTCAATAGTGTGCAGTTTGCAGCCTCATGGAGATCTGTATTGAAGACACTAACCAGTCATATAAAGATACATTAGACTCACTGCTGTTACATTAATGAACTTTAGTATACTAAAACATTAAAAAGAATTTTTAGTAAGTCTTTCTAATGTATTTCTAATCTACAGGGTGATTGCAGACAAATTCTGATTTGAAGTACACCTCTAGCAAAAACGAGTTAATTTTCCAAACAAAATAATAGAGAGGCAAAAGTATTACCTCACAAAGAAGTAGAAATTATTCTGAAATTCAAATCCCTTTTATCTCTTCTCAAAACTCTGCCTGCCTGCTGGCAACAAAAATGGTAACTTTTTCAGTGAGACTTCACCTTTTAGGATAAACAACTTGAAAGTTCAGTTTTAAATAATCATGAATCTGAAAACCTGCACTTGAAGATTGCATGGTACAAGCCAGCATTGTCATAGCAAACACTCCAACCTATCTATCCCCTTGCTCTTTATCTCTTTTTTTTTATCCTTAAGAAAAACAATCACAGAAAATATTTCTTTTTATTAAAAAAAAGGGGGATAATATTAAAATCACTTTACTGCAGCTGTTTTTGTACTATACTACTGGAATGCTGCTGACTGCTGTGGATGCATCTGATAAGCCTTTCATATCTAAAGAGATCAAATCCAGGCAAAGGTGAAAACAAGAGCACCAAAGAAAAAGGAAATGATGAGTCTATTTTATGAGAGGAGAGGAGGAAAAAAAAATGGGTTTCCTTATTTAGCTTAGCAGTGTAGGGCAGGAAAGGACTACTTTCAGAAATAGGGACTTCTCCAGTCCTGCTTACTGGTGAAGTTACGACCACATCACTTTTATTGAGACTGTCTTTATATCTTCAGTAGTACAAGGCAATGCTAAAGAACATTTAATCCATCAGAGTTCATAATCATGGATGTGTAACTTTCCAGTGGCCTTCTGTATTACACTAGGTCTGCAATACAGTAAAATAAAGCGCTTAAAGACAACGGGTTAATCTAGGATTTACCATCACGCTTGCTCCTTCCTTGATGTACATTAAACATTGTTCCATGGTCAAAATTTGTCTGTTAAGAGAACACTCCAATTGATCCTAGGAAACGCTAGTATTTAACATTGGCATTCAGATCATCAGGGAGGGAAGGCATCAGGAAATTAGCTCTAACAGCCCGGCTTTGAAAGTCCTCTTTTCTCTGAAATGGTGCTGTGCATCTCTAAGCACAGTCAGGAGTCTTCGCTTTCATTTCTAATATGCCCTTTGATTCCCCGCCCCCCCCCCCCTTTTGTCTCTGGATTAAGTAGAGGATGCTTCTGCCTGTGGGTTCTTCATTTTTTAATTTATTTTAGCAAATCAGTCCTGACATAATAGTAGGTCACATATTAAATATTTGTTGTCTACAGGCTTTGTTTTAGAGGCTTGGTGCTGTTTATATATCAGAAATCCCTTTCTTCAAGATTATGTCTTAAAAATAACTTGCATAGTCTATAAAATTTTTAAGGGCTTAAAAAGGATGCATGAGTTAATCAATGCGCCTTTGGTTGCTAGAAATAATATCTTACGTTCTGGGAAAGATTTCACGTTTAATGTTGGATGCCTGCAAGGTGATGTGGCATTGCAAAGCACAGAATTAAAATACCTGTTTTATACTGTTATTCATCTTAAAACTTCACAGCTGAAGCATGTTGTATTTTAAATGAAAATAATAACTTACACATTTTTTTCCACCTGAAATGTCTGTATGTTATTATTTCTTCTGTAGTTGTTGTTTGAGGTCCCAACTGAAATCAAGGCTTTATTTTAATAGATACTGAATTTACACATAATAAGAGACAGTACATGCCCAGTAAAATTTACAATAGACTTCAGAGAAAATGTACAAAAGGTCAGAGAAAGGAAGTGCTCTTATTTCAGTTTAATGAATAGAGAACTGAAACACAAAGAACACAAATTATTGCCTTACAATTACTCAGGAAGCCTACAGCAGGAATGAGAATGACACCTGCATCTTATGAGGTCTGATGGCTTGATTAGGAAGAAAAAAAAATAAATCCCCTTTCAATTTTTTTTTTTTAATTGAATTGTTTATTGAAGTTCTTTGTAGTTCTTACATGAAAGAAGCTGTAGAAATAATAATGTTTGTAATTAGGTAACTTTACAGGCGTCTTAGCTTGGCTCAGTGGTAAAACTTGAAGGTGAGCCTTCCCCTGAAGAAATATTAGGAGTACCTGGTGACTAATTACAGGCTTGGGGGAAAGGGAGTTGTCTGCAGGGTGATGCAAACAGTGTTTCAGTTGCAAGCACCTTGTCCCGCACTACTGGGTAGCGGGTACCCAAGTGAATTCTAAAAAGTTGTGGTTTTGGTGAGAGTGTCTTGATGCAATGTCTTCAAATAAGAGTCCCCTCTCTAGCATCCTGGCTGTCTTTCTGGTAGGAGGCTTGGGCATTGAGACAGCCCTTGAATTGCAGCTTCACAGGGGAACTGCTACGTAAGCATCCCTCCTGGCCAAAAAATACTAATAATGGAGCAACTGGCACAAATCTTGTTCCATATGTCTATTTTTCTTTTCTTTGCCTTTTTTTCTTTCCCCCACATCCTTAAAGTCCAGCTATATGTTTCTGTAGTATTTGGCAGAATGGTGATGACTTTTACAGTCATCATGCTACAACATATACATTAATTAAGAAATGATAGATAACTATGCTGTTAGAAAAAGTTATTTGGGACAAGGGGGGAGAAATACAAATTGCATTAACTGTGCAATCCTGCAAAGAGCTGTCTTATATAGTGATTCCTCTTTTGCTGCTGTTCAGGAGGAGGAGCAGAGCTTCTTCACTAGCCTGTGCATCTAGAGGCTTGCGTGCACTTTCCTTTAGGCTTGGCATTTAGGTAAGAGCAGCAAAAAGCTGGAAATACTGCTGCAGCAATACAAGGACAGGAAGGAACCTTCAATGATAGCTCTAACACAGAGTCATTAAAAAAACTGAACATTTTTATTTACCCTACTTAGCCAGCTTTTTGCATTTCATTTCCAGGTATTTCTTTCAAAGGGGAAAAAATGTTCCCGATATACTAAAATTTGATATTAAAGAGAGTCAGTGCATCATGTGCTTTTGCCACATATAACTGAGTAGTGGAAAACTTAGTGGTGGATAGACTTGCTGATGTTTGTGATCAGAAGGCTGCCGGCACAGTCCTAGCATGGTCACCCCACATCTGAAAATGCTCTTTCTTATGTGCAGACGTGAGATGAGAAGCAGATATTCCTTGATCTCTTTAATAAACAATATTAAAAAGTAAGTTTCTTCAAAGTGTTGTTTTATGATTTTGCTGTGTTAATAGCTTTTTCCTAGAATTATCAATTTTCTTCTCTCTTTAATTCTCCAGGGAGATACTTAACACGTTGACTCCTATACAAACACATATCATTTCAGCACAACCACCTCATTATCTTGCAAAGAAACGATGAGATTTTTATGCTGAAGCAACCTGTAGGTCAGTCAGACACTTCACCCTGAATTTTCCAAATGCACTGAACGTGAAGTCCAAAGAGATGACAAATACTCCTAGTGGAAAAACTGGCTTTGAGCTTCTCTTTTGTTACCAAAGACAATTCCAGCAACAAGAAATGAGGCAAATGTAAAGTGTCTGCCAAGTGTCTGACATTTAGGTGTTGCAGAAAGAATGTTCTTGAGTGGGGAAAAAAGCTGTGCTAAAATACCTGGTGGTAGCAGCCAACGCGTCTCTTCAAAGAGGAAAGCTCAAGAAACCCATTGTCACTGTAAACAATTCATTCTCCAGTGATTTTTCTATAATAACACTTTCCAAAATCTAGCTAGTCTTACGTGAAGCTACCCCTTCTGAAAAATGTAAAGGATGTCAAGTTGTTGTATGATATTAATGCATGTTAGACAGCAGAAAAGTGTTTAGTGAAGTATTTAGGTAGGTAAAATACACAAAATATTGCTAAAAATAACATTTGATAAAGGCAGGGACGGTCTTTTTACTACTTGGTGTGTAGTGTAAATGGTATGTACATTTTGAATGAGCTGGATTTTCTCACTGTCTTTTGGACAATACCCACAAATAAGGGATGCAATCCTGGACCAAAGATTCAAAACACCCAGCAACTCTGAATTTCTGAGGTTTCATAAATTATGCAAATTGTGTATTTGAGTTAATAAGGGGTGTTATTTTTTTTCCTGCCAATTTTTCTGTGTATGTGATGGACATGTGAAATTGGGGAGAAGCTCAGATTACTGGGATAATGCTTTTCTGTGTTAATACAGAGTTACTGTTCCTGTGAATCATCTAGGACGTACAAGGTATTCCTTTGGTACAGTGTGTAGAAAATACCCTTGATCTCTGCGCGTACAGAAAGATATTGTTATAAATATAATACAGCATCATAACTATTGGGATGAATCTATTTGCATTCATGGGGAAAAAGATCCTCATTTATCTTTCCCCTTTTCACACACACAGGTGTGATGTCATAATTTTACTTTATGTCTATATTTTACTTTTGTGCCAAACAAACCTGCTTAGGCTTTGTTTTCCTTCTAATCTGTTGTGCAAATAAATACTCTTCTTAGGGATATCACTATGTGGTAGGTAACTTAGACAATGCATTTTCTTTTTGATCAGTTAAATACTCACCTGAGGTAAAATTGAAAGATATCACCCTGTTTAAACAGGCATTAAAATAAAATGGACTTTTCTTCATTGCTAGGTGTTGTACTTCATATATAATTCATTTTTTTATCTAAAAAGTATATTTTCTCATTTCGCATTAATAGCAAGAAATTAATTTAACAGTGTGAATAGAGAGGTTTGAGAATAAAAGGGACTTGAGACACTTAGGATAAGTTCCTAACTCAGTTGCAGAATAATCATTCTAGCATTGATGTCTGAAAACAAATCTGCTTTTACTTCCATCCATATTCTCCCTTCTCTTCCATTTCCTCTAATTCTTCTCCTTATCTCCCCGCACTGCCCAAATATATTTATTTTTAGGTGCCTGGAGGTGAGGGGAGCAATGGAGTTGTTCTCTACCCAATCTACCAGGTCTGGATTGCTTTTTTTTTTTTTTTTTTTACTTCCACCCTGCCCCCAGTGGAATCATGAAAGCTTTCTCTGGCACATGGGTAATCATCCTGTTGCTGTTGACATCCAAAATTGCAGACAAACCATGATGGCTCAGCGTTCATTGAAGGCTGTATGTTCAGAACATGAGCCTGGCGTGAGCTTTCTCAAAGGTACCTGGGTCAATCCCTGCATAAGGGCAATGTCCTGATAATCAGAACAAATGAGCCTCCTGTTTACACATTTCCTCTAGGTAGAGCACAGTGCAGCAATACCTGGGTTACTGCATAAACCTGCTCCGCGTTTCAAAGCATGTAGCATGGCACTGCATTAATACATTTTCCAACACTGAACTTTAAAAAAAAAAAAAAAAAAACCACCCAAAAAAACCCCTTTTAAGATCTACTTTGATTAAACATAGAGCAGTTCAGCTGTTTGGAGGCAGGGTAGAATGGGCTAATATCACCGCATTATGGAGACGATGATGTGCTGGGTTTGCGGTGGCTACCCAGAGGGAGAAGGAATGACATCATTGTTGTGCTTGTTTTTAATCGGAACCAGTGCACTCTCTGGTTACACCCATCCTCAATGCAATTTACAGAACGGGTTTCAAAAGAGGAGAGCTGGATGAAAGGAGGTATTTCAACTGTGATTGATTCCAATCAAAGCCATTACTATGTTATTCTATACTCTTTCTAGATGATGTATAAATTCTATGCCTTATTTGTAAAAGCATACATTATCAAAGCTATCCATTTAGTATTTTCAATTAATTAATATTCACTTTGTTCTGACTCTGATAGTATTTGCTTCTCACGTCTGTTCTTGTTACTGGGCCAGGTGAACTAATAAGTACCAGCTTACTGTTTCTGTCAATAAAGCCAGGGTATCCAGCCAAAGGTACCTTACCGTATTATGAAGGGAAAACTCCATTAGTAAATGTGACCAGTTGCTTGTGAACAAACCATAAAAACACCGCTTGTCACGTAAAGTACTCAAAGGGAATTAATTAGTTCAGTCTTTTAGTTGAATCCAGGTTATAGGTACATTCATTTGCTTTGAAGTTTTTCAATAAGCAGAGTCCTGAGGAGCTAACCTCCCTTCATGTAAGTTGCACATTAAAGACATTTAAAATATTAATCAAAAGAAAATATGCAAATGCACACATACACATGTGCCCTGAAAAGGGATCATGCAGAATTTCTTCTATAAAATTACCTGGATTTCATGGTCTAATTAATACTATTGTATAGATAAATCGAGGGCAATAGAATGAAATGGCACTAAGAATTTCTCATGAGCAGTGAGGAATGAGTTGTCATATATGATGTTTCGTTCCCCGGTAGCTGAAGGTAGTAATGGACAGGCTTCTGGCTCAGACATTAATCTTCTCAGCTATATCCATAAATGAAATGTCATGCCTAACAACTCCTCTTTAATGGTATTTCATCTCAGCTTTCCCTGATTAAAATTAATGTCTGTGCATGTATGTATAAAAATGGAGATAAAAAGATCTACATATTCAGATGGTCAGAGAGTATACATTCACACACAGAGTGCCCAATTTCAAAGCATAGATAGAAAAAAAAACAACTGCAAAAAAAAAAGTCAGAGCACCTGTTCTTAGCAAACGTGACAACCTGCCAAAATTTCATCTTGAGATGTGCTTAAGACTATGACACAGATAACCAGAAATTACTGTGCACTGGGATAGCAAATTAAAATCCAGAAGTCAGTGAGGCCACAGGATATTGGATTTAAGACCATGACGAGGTTGTCAATGTTTATGACATTTCATTGCTGGAAAGATATCAGTGTACTCAATGTGTGTGTATATTTGAATGCTAAAGCTGGGCGAAAGTCTAAGTCAAATCCATAGGAAAACTTGTCATCATAAGCAATTGAGCATCCTTGGTTACAGTCAGTCATGGGGACCAGAAGCAAGTCCGAATGTATATACTATGAAAGAAATAGAAGAAACGTTATTCTGATGAAACAGAACTGAGACATGCAGTTTATTGAAGTTAAACTGGACTTTGGGTCCAGCTCAGTATGGCTAGTCATCTGGTATATTATTAATGTGAAATAAGAAAATGACAACTGAGGGGAGTGAGCTGGTTAGAACCCCGCAGTCTGCTCTTTCACCCAGAGTTGGCTTTATGTTGCCATGTACAGGGGTGAGTCTTGTCACTGGGGTTCAAACACAGACACAAGTTACATTGTTGAGTTTTCTAAGTATTGCGGATTTGTTCCAGGTCTGTTCAGAAGATACACATTGACATTATTTCTCAGAACATGAGTTAAATCCCTAAATTCTCAATTAATCAGTTTTAGCTTGGCATTTAAGTTTGTCTGAATTTTACTTGTCCCACCCTACTTTACTAATCAAGTAGAGCACTTTGTATTTTCTTATCCTTTTGAACAGCTTTGTTTGGCTAAATCAGATGCTTTTTAAAAAAATACATCAGTAAGCTGGGGCAGAAAGGTAAAATTTTAATGATCTTCACAGGTTCTTTTTGAGGGGTGTTTTACGGATAACAGTATAAGACATGACTGACATGTTAAAGCATTTTGTCCTTTGCCTTATCTAACTTAATCTTTTGCCTTAAAAAGGGCAATATTTCTCATGAAACATAATCTCCTATCACTTCTGACCACAGATCCAACCTATAATGTTATCTGACAGTAAATGCATAGCCTCGTCAAATCACTTATCTTCCCACGTTTCAGCAATAATTTTGAGGGAATCTGAATAAATTACATCTCAAATGGTACAGCTGCTCTCAAACAGCAGAACTAATGAATTGTCATGACTGGGAGAGAGGGAGAGGTGCCTTGCATCCGTAATCCGAGACAGCTGACAGGATGATGCCTGATCAGGTTTAGTCACCATCGCTAATTACACGCTGAGAAATTATAGCCACTTTTAAGTTAATGGCTGGTAAACACCTAGTGACAATTTATAGCAAGAAAGGACTTGCCCTGCAGCTTAAAAAGGGGGTGGGAAGGACACTTTATACTGCTGTGCTGACCCTCCAGCAGCGACTGTCCAACCCAAATTACTCTAAACTGATGGCCCTAGTTACTTCTGAGGCTTTTTAAATTTCTTCATATTTATAGCTTTTTAATATCCGTGGTGTTCTGTTTCCAAAGGTATTCCAAATACAAAAAACGGAGAACACTTCCATTTTAGATTTATTTTTTTTGGTAGAGATACATTAACGCTTTAAAGGCAAGTCTACTCAGTCATAAGCAAGAATTCAATTATTCTCATCCTCCGTCAATTCTTCTCCTCAGCTAAGTTTCTAAGGTTGTAATAAAAAATGTCAGTGGTGTGATGGTTATACCAACAATAAAATCATTTGCTCTCCATTTTTATCTGAAGATACTAAATCTAGCACGCCGGTCGTATCTCTAGAGTGGATTTGAGTGAATGGTGAATACTAGCTCAGTCAGCAGAGTTTTAAATCAACCCTAGTGTTCTGTAAAAGCGGGAGTACCTTGTCAGGTTTGAAAATGTTAATGGACTAGCTGGCAAGCATGACTTGAATTAGAATTTGAAACTTAAATTTCAATGTGTTTTTTTTCTTTTTTTTTTTTCTTCCCCCCTCTTATCTCTCAACTGTAACTTGCATAAATTGTCTAGTAAGCCAGACCAAGTGCTTCAGAATGCAGATCTATGATACGTAAACTAAGGTGAAGGTGATAAGTGAGAAAGGCAGGTAAATGACACTAAAAATAGTCAATTCAAGTGGGCCTTAAATTTGTAATACTGTACATGCTCCTGTGCTGCTTTAGTGCTGCTTAATATTTATCAGCCTGGGAATCTTCCTTCCAGACCTGTTGCAGTATTCATCCTCTCTGCTGTGTAGGAGAGATGGCAAAATCTAAAATCAATACATGTCTTAATACTCTGATACTGAAATGCTCAGTCTTGCTTTGATGTCCACATTTTGGAACTAAAGTTAAAAAATCCAAGAACAAAGAAGACCCACATTGACTTACTTCAGTTTATTAGTATAAAGAACTTTCTTTAGCTTTGAAAATGTCTATTTGTTTAATTTATCAAGATGACAACTGAGATAGAATTTAATTGCTGTTGTGTGAATAGTTTATCATTGACAAAAAGGAGAGCTGGTGAAGGGGCCTCTAATTTTTCAGGGAAGAGCATGACATATTTTTATTTATGGACAAGTTCTAATGAGATACTAAACCCAAATATTTAACCTTTCAAAAATGATGAAACCACCAGAGCAGCCTGAAGAGGCAAAGGCAAGTTTTCTGTTTCTTGTTGTCTTCTTATTGTACTGAACTTCTGGAAACTATACTTTAGGATATTGAAAGTGAAACTAGGTGCAATAGAGGGTTAACTTCTTTATTTGTATTACTCTTTGATATATTTGACTGGAAAGTCTTTACCTTTAAAAAGTGTAAATGAACATGTAAACTTAAGGTGCTGGGCTAGAAGTGTTTTTATTATCTGTAAATGTATACTAAGCTTGGTATGATGTTTAAAAAACCCAAAAGGTTTTACAGCTGAATTTCTTGTTTCTTCCTGCTCAGTTGCAATCAGTTCTGGTGGCAAAGTGACGCAATATTTGTATTTGAATGCAAAAGAATCTCAGTTATCAGTGTCATCTAAAATTCATGAGAGATTTCTCCAATTTGGCCTCTACAGAGAGTGCCTCTGTACAGAAGCTTTCATAGACATACAGATAGTGTTAAAAACGACAAAGTATCTTTTTAATTTGGAAAATGAAAAAAGTAAAGATAAAGCTTGGTAATGCATTAAAACTTTAGAAGGTCATGAATATGCTTACTATTAGGTCACTATTTACATATATGGAAACCTTTTAGAGGGGAAACCCTATTTATACGTTCTGCTCGAGGGAAAAGTTAATTGCTGGTAACTGTGTTAAAATTTCACTAAAAAAACCTCACACCAATTCATACTATGGAGGAGAAAAATGATGAATTCTGAACAGCAACCAGCATTACTTTTTTCACTGAAAGTGTTAATTCATGCTCCCAAAGACTACCAATACAAAACATGAATCAAATTGTCACTCTTGGCTACTAGTTTTGACTTCCTGCCTTTTGAAAAATGTATAGCCACTTTGTTCCTGTTTTCCAGTGATGTCAGTGAGAAACAAACCTTTTCTTTCATAGACGTTACCTCTTAGTTGACTATCACAAAAGGCTCTTGCCAGATGACATTTGTTACCACTGGATTAACAATGTTTTACAACACAAGGAAAGAAAATACTGGAGGGGTTGGAAAAAAAAAAAAACCACCCCACCCAAACAAAAAAAATAAACAGACACCCCACTCCACACCCCCCACCCCCCACCTCCCCCCCCAAAAAATCCAACCTCCAAAAACTCTAAAAATAAATGCAAACTTACTAGGCTAGGAAGGTTATCAGTATCACATTTTTATTTATGTATTTTTCAAACTTTTTGCATAAGTTTGAAAAATTTTCTTGAAAAGGTTTATATGCTGGGTCTCTTAGGATCTGACCAGAGTATCTTCCACAATCACAAACAGGAGAGGAATGCATGGGTGGTTCGTCTCCATGACTTTTATTGGGCAGGATGGGAGACGTGCTAATTCTTGCCAATACAGTAGCCAAATTTCTTTAAATCTTGTAGGAGCTTCCCCTAAGAAAAACTATCAACAGTACTATAGCATCATAAATATCTAATTGAAAGAAGTTCCCTGTTTCTCCAGTTTACATTTGATGCTCAGCCGCCTTCTAAAGAGATAGCAGCCCACTGTAGTTCACTTAAAATTATCAAAAATTATTCAGTACATCATCTCTCCCCACTAACATAGCATTAACACTTCACCACCAGTGGCGCAGATCAACAGCTTTCCTGGGTACCTTCTTAGGAGGAGCTTTAAGTTCTTTAATTAGCATGCTATTGCAAAAAGGATTATTCAGAAATGTATTTGCACCTTCAATTTTTGTGTGTGGGCCCTCTGACTATGCTTGGACTATGGTCAAATAAATAATTGTATTGATTTCAACAGTCTTTCCTATGAAGAAGCTAAGATTTCACTAGAACATTCCACCCAAGCAGACTTATGCAAGCAACTTCTTTTTGTGTATCTTATCCCCTGTTTATACAAAAAACCCTAAGTGATAGCACTATATCAATAACCCTTCACCTGACTCTTCTGAGGAGGAGTGCTTACAGCATGCAGGCTTCCTAAAATGAGTGGGTGGAAAAATTGTAAGACTATCTGTTCTCTAAGGATAAGCTTTAAAGATGCCTAAATCATTCTTTTGTGCTGTTAATGAACTGCAGAAAGTGTTTTGGAGGCTGCCGAGGGTTGTCTTGTGACCCCTCATTCAGAAACGCCCAGTGACTGAAATAGTGCAGAGTCAGTTCTTAAAGCTTGTTGGGTTTTTTAGTGATTCATATGGAGATATTTATGCCTGGTGTTCTGCAAGGGCTTCATTTGGATTATCTTATTGCATGTCTCCTTAGTAAGGGAGTAGCTTGTGTATCAGGAAAACATGCTTTTTTAGTTAGATTAAGAATTGATTTAATAAATAATATACAAAAATTATTGTGAAGTGGAAAATCACTACTTGAAGATGCTCTAATGAAGTCCTGAAACAGTCGTCATCTTCCTGCTTTCCTGAAATGGCATAAAAATCTCCCATATTTTTATGCTCCCAGAAGGGAGCATAAGCATGCTAAAGAATACTATATTTGTTCATATATCCAAAAATCTTTTTTTTTTCCTCTCTCCTAAAGCAGCTTAAGATTTCCAATTAATATAGAAAGCAGGTAAACTGGTTCTGAACTGGGATTGAAGGAGGCAATCATTTTCTGTTTCCTTACTGAAGCCCAGTAAGTTGTTTGTTTGTGGTGGTTTTTACTTTTTTTGAGTCTTCAACTAAGTGAACTGGAAACAGGCAAAATACTGCCTGTTTCACCACTGCTGTACACATTAAACCATCTTTTTTTTTTATGTATGTCACTTAATTGCTAATGCTGAAAGACTTCACAAAACTGCAGAAAACCTCGTTAACTGTAGTGAAAGCCATGATGATAGTAATGCTGAGTAAAAACAGTAAAAGTGACCTGATTTAATACATCTTAAACAAATTACTTTTGAAAGTTGAATTAAAAAAATAGCCGATGTCAGAAAAAGCCTCTTTGCTTTGCAGCATGGAAAAATTAGAAATTCTGCTGTTGCTACCTAGCAATGGCTGTCATAAAGCAAAATACTTGCTTAGAATCATGAGTTCTGTTCAGAAATACAAAACGTTTTTCTTGACAGTCTCTTTGGTGGCTTCATGTCACCCTGAAATCAAAGCATTGCTTTGCTGGATAGCTTGTTTTTTCACAACCTAATGGTATCTATGCTGACTGGATGCAACGTATCCCAAAGTGCACCATAAAACCGAGGTCTTTATCAAACAGCTTCGGTTCTGGGTCTGCTAAATCAAATAAAACAACCTTGATGGGTACAAAACCCTTAACAGTTTTCCATTGAAAGGGGCTATACTATATCACTATGGTTGGTGGGGACATAAAAACAAAACTAGTGTTCAAGCCTCCATTGTGGTAATACTTTTCAAAAATTAGCACAGAAAACTATCTGGCCGCAAAACCCACTTGCAGAGTATTACAGTTCCGGATCTGACATTGGCACTACTTTTCCTTTTTGCTGGGGAATTTACTGTAATCCAGAGATGATGCTCTGAAACTCGAATTCAGTCAGGAACCTCCCACATAGTTTTATCCTCTCCAAGGACGTAGTGTAACCTGACAGATGAGACCAGGGTTGTTTGTAACTGGTCTAGACATGGCAGCACAGAACTCAGTGTGGCCCAATTTATTGAGCTTCTTTATGCTGCTGTAACTTTTTAAACTGGTTTCATCTATTTTTGCACTACTCTGCAGATTAGATGCTGAAGATCTATGAAAGAGGAAAGCATCCCAGTTGAACTGAAGTGGCAGACCAGCAGCTTCAGGGGAAGCTACATGAAAAGGTCTGGGACTGCCAATGTAGCCTGTCACCTTGTTAAGCTGGTAAGTGGTGAAATGCTATGTTCACCTTTCAAAAACTAGCAGGATGTTCCTGTTCAGAAAAGGGAAAGAAAAAAAAAAAAAGAAAAAAAAAGAAAAAAAGGAAAAGGGCAGAAGATTGTTAAGCACCTATGTAGCAACCTCTTGAGGAAATTACAAGTTGGGCATATGCTTTCAAACTAGATCTCCTTGGATCTTTCTTAGAACCAAACTGCATATGTATGTCAGACAAATGCCCAAAAGTTTATCACAGACCTCACAGGACAACGTTTTTTAAAAACTTAAAAATTTTAGATTTTTATCTGAACTAATTTTCTTGTAGCTGAACTAATTTACCTACACTCAATTTTAGACAGGAATGAAAGATAACCATTCCTCATGCTCAACAGTTCTAGCTGGAAGGGGCCAGTTACAAAATTACCCAAAAATCTGAACTTGCTTCCTCTAGGACACCAGGGAGCTCATGGGAATGGTCCCCAAGCAAGGAAGATCTCTGACCTGTACGTTAAGTGCCAGGAGCAACAACGTTGTATAGGAATAACTAGTCATGAAGGCAGCTTGTTTTTTCCAGGCATTCTGTGCTTTAGTAGGGATCCTGGCATGGGATCAGGGCATCCTGCCTTTTCAGTTACCAGATCCACCGGATTCACGTGCAGCAACACAGCCTGCAGAGGAATTTGGCATAAACTAACTCCTGCAATACATATAACAGATCTCTAGTTGTCTGGTGTAGGGTGATTTGTTAAGTGCATGGTAAACAAACAAAAGCACTTTACCAACACTTTAAAAAAAGCAATGGAAATAAGTCAGGGAGATGTTGCATGTTCAGACAATTTAAAAGAAAAAAAAAAAAAAAAAGCCTCCTGGATGAAACAAAGTCCTGTAGTAGTGCCTGTAAAATCCCTTGGCACTGCCAGTTTTTCAAGTGTTTCACTTTGATTTGCACTTATGCTAATGAACATTTGAATGTTTCTGTCCTCCTGTTTGTTTTTACTTTTTTCAGTCTGGCCCAATACTATGCTTTTAAGATCTTATGCTCTGGGATAAAAATCATATTCTTTGCCTGTGCTTAGAGCACGCTCCCCATTCTTCACTTTAAAGTGTCACTGGTGCCGAGTCTGTTTGCAAAGAGGTGTATTTTTTTCCTATGGATGATGGGCTGCAGTTGTTCCAGACATCTCTCAAATGTTCAGTGGGATGGTGAGACAAACACCTGTTTGTTTCCAGTGTCTGTATAATCTGTACCATTTTTGCAGATGGTGCACTACACGGTTCTTTGAGGTACGTGCTAAATAGTCATGAATGACTTGGAAGGAATGCTGGAAAAAAATATAGATTAGAACTTCCAGCAGTTTCTGCTCCCATCAGATTTTTAAACCTGGTTGGGCAAGGGAGAGCATAGAAAGGGGAGGGGGAAAGGGAGGACTTCAAGATTGCAAATATTCCTGGGCTGTTAACATGCCATTTTTCAGCTATGAAAGAAGTCTTCTGTAATACAGAAATGAAGTGGTTTACCCAGCAGAAAACAAGTGTTGCCACGTTACTGTTTTTGGCAGGAGTTGGTGGTTCATCATTTGGACACATCAGGTACTTTCTTTGTGACTATCGTATAATTTAAAATGACAATGTTTCAAATGGTGACACAATGACAAAGTACTGATCTGTGGTGGAAATCTAGCATGATGAGAGAGATTCGGCCAGGCAATACTATCTTGAAAAGGAGTCAGAAGAGCACTTTGCTTTTAGTTTATTTATTTACTGTGCTTTACCTTTGCTGATTCACTACAAGAGAACTAGGAACTGAGTGCTATCTTGAAATGTCTCTAATTTATGTTTGGAGTATTTTATTCATAGCATTCTCTCTTCCAACATTTTGAGAACTTATTTATACAACATTGTTCATCACTTTGGAAACGGAGCTAAAATGAAACCTAGTGCACTTGCTGTGGTCGGAATATTTATGTCTGTCCACATAGTAAGGGAAAAAATCCTGCAGTTGAAACTCGCTCGGCTGGTTTAAATTGTCACAATTGCTTTGTGACTCTCAAATAGCAGAGAATATAGCTTGCATTTCAGAGGCATGTGCGCTGCCAATCCTTCCCAACCCAAGAAATTCCTTGATGTGCACAGTAGTTGCGTTAGGACAGAAACGCAGTACCAGCTGGTCAGTATTGATAGCTAATGACAGGAAAATACCCTATGTCTGGGAATTTACTGCTGCCATTCCTGTGACGGGAGCCAGGGTGAGATCTCTACATGGCTCCATAACCTCATACAAATTTTCTCCTGAGGGATTAAGTGGGACTTTGAGGATGGGAGTGAAGACAGATTGTGAGGTAACAAAGAAGGATTTGTTTTCTGTAGAAAAATATTGTATATTATTAACGTATTGATTAAATAAAGTCTAGCTAAAATGCCTTCCATTCAGAAAGGACTAAAGTTAAATGAGATTCTTGAAGTGTACCAACACATACCAGCCAAGTGCCAGTGAATGATATTACTTACTACCTCAGAAGCTGGAGTTATTTCTAAATGTTATACAGTTGTTTAGACTGAAATTAATAGGCATGTTGTGACTCTTTTTTTTTTTTTCTTCTTAAGTCACTCTTACTGCTGTTCCCGTGAGAGGTTGTGAAAGCAGGGTTGATTTACAGTGAGGATGATGCCCGAGATCATCCTGTTCCCCACCTTGCCAACAGGTTTCTTTTAAAAGGGTTTCCTATTCTCCTTTCCACCTTGCTTCCCTCTTGGGTTGCAGGGGAGGCACATACCTAGGCAAGTGGTGGGGAGCTGGGGGAAGGTATTCAAACAAATCTCCTAGCTTTAGCTCAGCAAAAGAAATTCTGTACATGCCACCACTGTTAAGTGCTATCAGAACCACTAAATACACAGGTCCAGGAGGATGTAGCTATCTCTGGTCATTTAAGGAATGTGAATTCTGTGTCTGACTGGCTGGTCTATGCTTTTGCCTTACGGGTTTGAACTATTCAGTGGCCATAACCAATTGTAAAATGCCATAAATGGAACAATATCTTGAAAGAAGCTACACAGCATCCTTCAGATTAAAAACTGGTACTTTTAAGTATGACTATTGTAATGGCAGTTTTAAAAAACTATGCTAACTACTGTAGATGGTGTTTGTTTTGGTGAGCAAATCACATGGCGTTAAGGAAAGTGTTTCTCTGCCCAGTTGTTCTTCTATGGCTGTGTTCAGTTTGAACTTCTCTCATTATTTTTATGATTAACTTATATTTCTAAACAAACATAAACTATCAGACCCCCAAATCCAAATCCCCCCATATATCACTTCAAAACAAAGCATTAAAAAAAACCCATCTGTGCTGTAGGAGACTCAGATTTCCCAAGTAACATTTCAAAGGCTGTTTCAAAAGTCAGGCTGGTCTGACTGGTTAGCAATGCACTTCTGAGATTTAAAGTCTGATCTCTTGCTTCTACCTTCCAGCCTATGGTTTTAGTCTTCTGTGGAGATGCGCTGAACAGAACAGCTGGCCTATAATTGGGAGAGATTGCTGCAGACACTTATCTCTGTGGGTGTTACTCCTGTTCTTGGCATTATTGCAGTTAAAATGGTTATCATTTTCATCTATAGTGTCTTTCTAAGTCAAAAAATAAGCATCTGCCACTTACCTTTTCAGTATTATTGAATCGTTTCAGTGTTGACTGATTTTGCGCTTTTCTTTTTCTTTTTTTTCTCTTTTCCCCTGCTGATCCTGGGGTTGGCTATAGCATAGCAAAAGTGGCACATTGTTATTGCTTACATGCCATTTAGCAGAAGCTTGCAGGATCTAAATGAGCTTAAAATTTCTGTTCCGCTTACCATGATTGGAGTGACAAAATCTTTTATCCTAACAATCAAGAAAAAATCGAAAGTATTTTATGCGTGCTCTAATTCTACAGTAATTCCGCAGCTTATTCAGATCTTGTTACACTGGCTGCTTTTCATGCCACACCTTACTGTTTGCTTATAACTCTGACTGCTCCAGGGCAAGTGCCCCTCTTGCCCAGACAGTCATTTCTAATTCTTACAAATTGGGAAGCCAAACTGGTGTGATCAGACTTCACATGACTGTTGAAACAGGGCTTGTACTACGTAACGGACCGGGACTCTAGAAACCTGATTTCAGTTATTGTCTTTAGCAAATATTTCTTTTGTGATCACACTTAATCCATTAATCAGTCTGGGTGTGATCTGTATCCTACCAAGATTAATAAATGTATTTATTTTGATTTCAGTGAACTTCAGCTTCCTCATCCACTAAGCGTGGCCATTGCTTTCTTGTTTCTCATCTTTTTCTGTAAAACAGATGTAGCACAATGAACATTTAGGCATCTGGGAAAAATAAAACACATGGCTCTGGTGGCATACGAGTAATGCTACTAATGATGAAAGAAAACAACCTTTTGAAGGTCAAGTTACTGCACATCCAAAATCTAGAAAGCATTTGTCATGCCCTGAGAATTGATCCGAAATCTGATCAATCTTGGAGAATAAAGCACCACAGAAAGCACACATTAGAAGATCTCTAACTGAAATTCCCTGTGGAACTGATTTTCTGGAAGCAGACTTGAGTATAGCATTGGTAATAGGACTAGCATGCTGGAAGGAGGCTTGCTATAATACACACGACTGAAAACCTGAAAAATAGCAGGGACAGCAGAAAAAGCAGTAAATACATCAGTGCTTACAGATAGAGGGACTAAAGCTCCTTCTTTCAGCACTGTGGAAACCTGGATCGCTCTTCAGATGCATAATTATAAATGTTAAGCATAAGGACCTCATCTTGAGAGTTTTAATGCCAGTTACCTGTAATAAACAGAAAGACCAACTTCATGAAGACTTTGAAATAGGAAGGGGATGACTGACTCCTGAGGGTTGCTACCATCTTAGAGCTCCTTGTGTTGCAAACTCTAGATAAAAAATAAGACCGTTTGCCTGTTTCATAAAGCTAAGCATATTTGATAGTGCCGTATCATAAAAACCTTGTCTCTTGAGAAACTGTGTGTAGTAGTTGTAAAAGCATTAGAGTTATTCTAGGAGTTTTCTGGGTCTATAATTTTTAATTGCTTTTATTACTTGTAAGTCAAGGCAAAGGGGCAAAGCAGCAATCAGTACTATCTCCTCTAGTCACATCATTTCATGCAATCAAGCCATGTCCTATGTAAACAGAAAGAAAGCAAAACCCAAAGATGAAAGCTCTGCCTGGTATTACCTAGGATTAACTGGTGAAAAGAAAAAAAAAAAAAAGTATTCATAAAAAATAGTAGAGGGCTAGCACAGGTCTTCTCCCCTGAACAGAGAATAAGACACAACCTTAACCCCTGGTGGGCCTGCTCTGTGCCTATTCAACCATTTTTGGCTTTCACAGTTTGTGCTAACATGGGCTGGAACAACTGTAATAGCTGTAGGGGGAGGAAAAAAAATATTCTGCTGTAGTGTTCAGTTTGAAATTATTTTCAGGCAGAAGAAAGCTGAATGTAGTGCACAATACAATTCCTGCTAAGGGAAGGGGCTGGCTTGGAAAAGGTGGCCAAGACTCAGAGCAACACAGCATAAGAGAAATTTGAAATGCAGTTTTATAAACCGTGCATTTCTCCTGCTCCTTTAGTTTATCTATAATACTCTGTCTTAAAAGAAAAATAAATAAATTGTCTGGATGTTTTTTCCAGCTTACTTTTGCTATTTGTATACTTAACCTTTATTCAAACCATGTCTTTTCAACAGCACTCTCTTTGTCTTTCATCCGTGGCAACAAAGAGCCAGTGCTCCTTTGCAAAATTAATACAGTCCTTTGCACAACATACTCTCCATGCAAAGGTAGGTACAAATCCACAGCAATTGTTACAAGTGGGTATTTATCATTTGTCCAATAATGATGAGTGTGATAGTTCCTAGCAATGAATTATTAAGATGATGGTGTTAGCCATGGCAAGTGGTGATCTAAGTTTTGTCACACCAAGGCAGCCTTAATATCTTCAAATCATATATAGCTTTATCACACTTTCTCTCTTTTTTAGTAGCTATTATCTGTCAGCCATTCTTCTTTTTCTTCCTCTTGCTTTCTCAGATGAGCAGAGATCTTTGATGCTTCCATTTACTTGCTCTGTGACTGGCTCAAACAAACCAAAATCCACCGGGCTTTGAAACAGGAGGAGCAGTGAAAGAGAAGGATTACAGTCAGACAGAAGAGACATACGTTTGTCTGTCGGTTGGTTGGTCTGGTTTTGATGTTGACATTTTGCTAGTATAAAAGCATTAGGAAGAAGCAGCAATGGCATTTTTTAGCATTGTGCTGCAAAAATAGCCAACTTGAATCTTCCTATTTGGTTTATGGCTATGCAATATTCCTTTTGTCCCCTCACTCTTTCACCTGTGCTCCCCTTCTGCTGTCTTCTCAGTTATGGCCTCTGTTCTCACAGAAGCAATCACTGGAGCAGCAGTAAGCTGAATGCAACTATTGCTTTAGCTACTATTCGAGTACATCATGTTGCAGTTCACTGGGATTTTTGTTACCTGTTTTTGCTTATTTATTTTGAGAGTGCTTTGGCTCTTCTTAGAGGAGATAACTTGGCCTTTTATGTATCGTATCTTAATCTGCTCAAGTCCTATACAACAATAAGAAAAATGCTAACGTAACTTAGAGGTAGCACTCTTTCATCTCATTTAAAAATCAGTTAACTGTTTGGTATGATTGCTTAGCTTACAGTGGCACAACTCCGCATATCACTAGCTTGTTTAGCTTTGATATACAGTAAAGCTAGCAGAGTATCACAAAGAAAAGTACCTTTAAACACTTCTTCCAAGCCATAACATGCATGCATACACGTATATAAATGAAATTGTGAAGTCTCTGAACATTTCTGTTCAGGTAGTAGATGGAGAAATGTTATTTTTGTACTAAATACTGCTGTAAGATACTGTCTTGCAGTAAATTTCTAGTTATTATGAAGCAGTAATCAGTGCTGAGTAGGTTTCTTTGCCTTAAAAGGATCCATAATCTACAGAGATTCTTGAGTGGCAGTCTAGATATGAGAAATGTTATTTGAATTAGGTGCAGTTTATATATTCCTATCCATTTTATAGTACTTTCCAGAGGCTCTGCTTAAGTTTTAGGCTTTCTCTATAAAAGCACATGCAATAAAAATGTTGCTGCCGCCAGCTTGTATGCCTGAAAGCTCATTTTTTTTGTCCTAACTTTATCAGTTTCTTTAATAAAAGATATTAACTCTCTTCACAAACTTGTCTCACAGAGAGAAGAAAAATATCTCCTGCTCCAAAGAAAGTATCAGTTATATTTAATGATTAAAACAAATCAGTGTAAGAGAAGACAAGAAAATTGTGGGGAGTAGCAAGCTATAAAAACTACTATTTTCTAGCCATTCTGAAAGTGGTTTTTGTTTTTCATAGTAGAATTGAGTTTTAAGGAAAAGTTGTAAGTAGCAAATTTATTGAATATTAACCAGACTTCAGTTCTTTTTCTACTGAATACCAAATAAATACTAGACTAAATGGTAAACAGTCCTCAGCTGAGGACTCTCACTTCTTTTGGAGGCACTGATCACTGAAGCAAAGTGAGCTCAGCAAGCATCGGCAGCTTCTAGGCGATCGTGAGAGTGCCAAGTGAAGTTACTGCATCCTACTTGCCGCAGCTGATCCTTCATTATTGTGGGTAAATGAGAACCATAAAAATATAGCAAGAAATCTCTCAAGACAGTGGTTTTAAAAGTGCATGGGTAAGGCCACTTTTCAGTAAGTCAAGAAAAGAAGACGGAACAGTAGGAGATGTTGGCTTATCTTTACTGCAGTGGCTTAGCGTACCGCAGAGCTCTGAAACCAGTTTCTGCCGTACTTCCCATTAAAGAGAAGCTGCCACTCATGTAACTTGTGCTCCTCAGGAAAAAAGGGGTTATGCGTGTGTGACCCGGCCAAGATTTGGATTAGCTCTCCAGAGGCAGAGGAGATTAGTGCACTGGGCAAAAATAATACCCTTAAAGGTGGAAGGCTTTAAGGTTTTCAACCATGCATATTTATAAACTGGCTCAGAAAGGTTTGGTTAACAAGATAAGCTCTCAGCAACAGTCTCTTCAACCTAAGGTTATTTCTTTCCTGAAGAAAAACATCTTACCAAAAAAGCTGCATGGTCAAATTAAGCTACACATTTTCAGCCTCAGATTGTATTTCACCACATGTATGAAATAGGTTTTATTGGAGCATGTGAAAAATTTGCAAGTGGTCTTTTTTAACCATAAAAAATAGTGACATTATTTAAAAATGTTTGCTCTAGATATAAAGCATATAGGGTGAGAATCTCTTGTTTCTTGCAGCTCACACACTCATCTCCCCAGAAGTACCTCTGCAACCTGCTGTAGGAGCCCAGGGTTTTAGGATTGGAAATCCTTTTCACAGTGTCTGACTGGCTGAGGCTTGCCCAGCGAGGTCAGGTTTCCACTCAGAGTTTCTCTGCCTTGCAAACAGAGGCAAGGACGTGAAAACCCAGGTCACTTGCTCCCAGGGTATGAAGATGTTGGGCATCCAGCTCCCCAGGGCAGCCGGAGCTGTGCAGCCCTGCCAAGTGTCACAGGGGGATGGACCCAGGCTTCCCCTTTCATGAAGAGTTTTGTGTATTCGACTGCTTTCTGGCTCAAAATCACCAATTTTGAAACATTTGCTGTCCCAAGTAGCATGGCAGGGGAAATGGAGGGAAGGTGGTGTTTCTCAACAGCCTGGGTTTGACTAGAATTTTGTGAAAACTAACACACTCACAAAACACTTCAGTTTTGACAAATCAGTATATTCTAATGAAAAGCTTTTACTAGGAACTTCTGGGTGGGCTGTTTTACACTCCTTTTTCTTGTTTGCAGCTGTAAATGAAAAAAAATTAACCAGGTGGAACTCCTCTCATACCATGTCTTCCTTTTGCCCTGTATCCAGCTCAGCTGCCTTTCTCCGTCTCCAACTTCAGCTGCTCCAAAGGCTGTTGGGAATGAAATGGTCTTCAAGTGCTTTTACAGGAAATTGGGATTTTGGCAGACTGACAGAGCTGCTTCCTCTGGAAAACACAAGTGAGGTAGGAGGTGAATTACACAGGACAACAAAAAGACACTTCCTTAACTGAAAAGGTTTCAGTCTGGCATGTATCAAAGGTGGCAATACATTAATGAGAGCATTTTGAAGAAGAGCCATTTATAGCAGCATCTGTTAAGCAGTCAAACCATAGTCACCACTCTATCCTGTCACCAGTAGTGTGTTTTGTGAAAAATAACTATAAACACCCATAACAACAGTCAGGAATCTGCAGTTCAGGAAGTTTGGGTAGTAAATAAATTTTATGATCCTACTGCAGAACAGAAATGCAAACATCAAGCCTTTAGGACTAGAAAAATCAGCTTGCTGCTCAGCTATCAATACATCATTCAGCTTCCATTTAGTGAAGCTGCAAATAAATATAATATTATTATCCAAAGGAATTTAATATGTTCAAAGTGGCACTTCTATAGAAGTAATGATAGACATAAAAATCTTGCTGCGTTATTAGCAAGAAATATAATGACCATCAACCAAACATAATCGTATTAAAAAAACCCCCTCTGGTCCTACAGATTGGGCAGTCTGTCTTCTGCTTACTATTGACTGCTTAAATGAAAGAAACAAGTATGACGGGAAGGCTGCAGAACAAGTAGATACTCTGCTAATCCTGCAAATGGAACTAGGAGCCATAGAGAAATGCAGCTCTAACAGTATGCAGCTTACAAGGTATGTATAATGAGTAAGTTGTCAGTAAATTGAACGTGTTGTATCTGATCCATGCCGAGGTCCACAAACTGTTAAAAAAATACAGTAGTAGTCTCCACTTACGCAAACTGTGCTCCTTCTGGATTTTGCTCACTCGATCCTTACATGTCTGTCAGATGCTACCAATGCAATCCAATACGGATTGCAGCAAGCATTGTATTTATCTATCTGCCCTTATTCTGGATGCACTGATCCTATGCACTGAGCAATACATAGAGCAAACACATATCCCAATTCAGATTCTTGATAAACAGAATTTTAAACTGTATTTTTAATTCCTAGGGTGATTAGCACAAATAGTAGCTTACCAGGAAGTTTTAGCAATAAAGAAAAAAAAAAAAATTATAAATTTGATTTGCATTGTAAGAGTAAGATTTATCAGCACAATTTCTGAAGAAAGGTATAAATGCAATGTCATCTTTATGACGAGGGCTCCTTCGACTACAGAAGCCATGAAAGAGGATTACGTCTGGTTTACTGCTACTGTTTTTCTGCAGGAGCCGAGGTAAATTCTGGGTGCGTGCAGAGCTCGGCTGTGCAATGAGTGCACGGTAGGGTTGCTGCGCCTTGTTTGAGCCTTTCCCAGAGCAGCAGCTGCCCGTGGGAGCTGTTTTTTTGAACTGATCGTTGAGAACGAGTCCTCTGTGGGACCATGTGGTGAGAGATACCATTAGCTGTAGTTGCTGTATTTAGGCAATTATCTGGAGGTATTTCTGATCAATTTTTATGAATGTTCTCTGTGACTGCTCCTTCTGCTTATATGTTGTGAAAAGCTTAATGATGCATTTCACTTGTCTCTCTTCTGCTGTCTGCCTCCATCTCTGCTCTGAACAGTTATAAAGGCAGGGTTCTTTTTTCACCCCCAGTGAAACACTTACTGTCAATAGCAATTTTTAGAGGAACAAGCTATTATACAAAGGTCAGGGAATTTTGTAAAGATCATAATTGCCTAAAGGCTTCATTAACCTTTACAAAATAGTGGTTGCTGGATTACACAACATACAATTAAATGACCATTAACATCCAGAGCAATTAATGAAAGTAACAACCTCAAGGTACTGCAAATCACATAGATGCTAGCCAATATCAGTCTCCAAGCACGAGTCTTATTCCAGCAAATAGACTTGAAATAAGATGTTCTACAAATGGCAAAGACTAGTTTCAGTGGAGTGCATGCTCCAGGCAACATATTAGTGCCTGGCAGAACATTATGGTGAGATTGAGTGGAATTATCCAGTGCTAGTAGCATTGCCCTCTTTCTGCAGGTATTCCAGAAATTAAGAGTCTCACAAATAATAACCACTTAAAGTAATGAGACGCTGTCCCTTTTGTTTGAAGAGATACCAGAGAATGGAAATCTGTATTTTCCCCAAAATCTTTTCAGGTACTAAGCCAATGATCATCCATAGTCTAGTAAACAGGCAGGCAAAAGTGAGGTTAAAACCTTTTTAATCTACCACTCCAAATAATCTGTTCATCTTCAACGAAATGAACCTTACCTTGTACTATTAAGCTAAATGGAAAGGCTTATCCAGTTTCAGGATTGTTATTTCTCATGATGTTGAGTGTTTCTTTCTTTGTAACAAATCACTCAGCATTTTTCCTAATAAAACTTAATAAAAATAACATGTTGAATAGGATAAATAGATGCTTTATTAACTAGAATTGTGACACAGTTACAAACTAAAAAAAAAAAAAAGTCGTGTATATATTTACATACAGGAAAACATACCCAAATAATGTTAAAGATAACAGATCATGTATTCAAGTTGGAAAAAGCAGAATTATGGTTCTCTGTAATCTTAATTTAGTCCCTTCTTTATACATCGGTATGGAAGGGTGCCAGCCGAGTGATTCTGGGCTTCGTTTATTGTACACTATTCAAATTCTCTCTGAAGGTGGAGCTATTAATTCTCTCATGCTTTCCCCACTGTGGCACTCATCGCTACAGTATCAAAGTGCTTCTCAAACACGAATTAACTAGCCTATGCAATATTATTTTATTGGTGTAGAATTACACTCAGATGAAGAACAGAGATAGTAACAAGTATGTTATCTACTAATTTTGGATGTACCTTATGTCATGCTTTTTTGAACAACTTAAGAGTTTTAAATATGAATATTTAAAGATGTACATGCTGTTGCTTGTGACCTCATAGTAAGTTATAAGTACCAAGCATGGAAAGGTTGATTTTTAGCTAGTGAAGTGTCTCAGTGCAACTGAAGAACAGTGCCTATAAGCAGCAGAGGGCATAAACCTTTTTCATGCTGAGACTATTTCTGTAAGAGAGAAGAATCTGACCTAGTCTACATCCTTGTTCATTTGTATTCAATCTGAGTCAAGGTCCGTTATGTTCATTGGAATAGGAGGTGTATAATCTGCATTATACTAAAAAAAGATAAAGATCTTTAGGCTTTCATGGGAAATGATCATCTTTCATATTTCCTCTCATTTTTCTTTTTTTTGTTTGAACCCTCCCTTTGCTGAGCAAAGGTGATAGTATAAGAGGTGATGGAGAGGGCACAGCAGCATGTTGGGTGAAAGACCTGGAGGCTGAGGTTATGAAACCGAAGAGACTAGAGCAGACACAAGAAAGTTGAGGGTGAGGCAGAGAGCTAGAAAAGCATGGTACCATGAACTTGATGAATACTGATAATTAGTTACAGTTCTGGATTGCATTGTTCTTATGTAAAAGGCAATGCAGCACCTGCTCTGTGTACACCGTACAGTCTTGAAAAGGAAAAATGTCAAATCCTAAAAGCATACCATACAATACCACATGTGAAGAACAAAGACCGTCCTTCCTCTGCAATAAATTTCTGAAGTACAACAAAACACTGGTGTGGTTTTGTTTGTTTGGTTTTTTTTTGTTTTTTTTTTTTTTTTCTCTCCTAGCACTTCAAAATGCAAGATAAAACTAATACAGGCAGTCTTGCTAAACACTCTGCATTACCGTGACAGTAGAATCAAAACCTGCACAGGGATAGTTAACCATTATCAAATATGTTTCAACCATTTCATTAAATATAGGCATGTCTACCATCAGGTACTCTACCCTTTAATATGAAAAAATGCAGATGATACATGGCCTTTCATTTATTGCCTTTATAATATATCCCTAATTTTATGTTTATTGAATAGTTTTATCATCACATACATAGATGGTTTGCTGAAGTGAGATCTTTCAGTATCTCGCTCATAAAGCCCGGTGGGTGTATACATGTGAATGTGTTTTTCTGGAAAGAGCTCCTCTCTTTTGGGTTGGCTTCTCTGTTTTTTTTGTTTGTTTGGTTTGGTTTTTTTTGTTTTTGTTGGTTTTTTTTAGAATTTTTACTTGGACTTCCTGGTGGTGTTTTTTTTTTTTTTTATGGGGCTGTTTATCTAACAAAATGCCACTTACCTGGAAAAAGGTTTAATGTATTTAATGAAGATTTGTGTTTTTAACAGGTCTTAAATTTAGCTGGACTACATTCATGCCTGTAAAGCATTAGCAAAACTTTTTTTTTGGTTGTTTGCAAGTTTGGCTAAAACATTTAGAGGAGAACGACTACCTGCTCATCTCTAAAAGCAAGAAAGAAAGGTGAACTGGTTGCATGGCAACAGCACCTACAAATAAGCAGGCATTTTCAGATATTATACAACATTATAAAGAAGAAAGAAGTGAAATTTGAGCCATGCTGAATAGTTCATAGAAAACTTATTCTTGAACCTACCAATTGAACAGCCATTTCCCCTAAGCATCTTCACAGCAAGGAAAGGAACCTAAAATTTGACTTCTTGATAGCTTTGATATCCAAAATGTGGAGTATACTATGCTACAGTACTTTTTTTTTTTTTTTTTTTTTTTTTTAATATTACCACAACTTGTTCTACAACTGGCCAACTGCAAACCTTCAGATGAGGTACTCCAGATTTGTATGAAAATCCCTGGCATGGAATCACTTCCAGGGAAAGTGTGCTTCATAACTTACTGTGTCTGTTTTTTAGTTACCTTGCAGCACCTAAGATTCAGACGGCTCAGTAGTATCCTAAGTAAGTCCATTGGAACAAGTTACAATTAATATTTGATAAACCAAAAACGCCATTTAGTCCTTTGTGTGCAGAACATCCAAAAATCTCTGGAAAGGTACCCTGGTGCTAAGTCCAAGTATCATCAGACTCTTTATGAAGTTAAATACTTAACAGTTGATTTCTACATTATACACTGTTTTCTCTGTACTCTCCCATTTAACTTCCCCCTTCTGATCACTGTGGTGCTTACTGTATGAAACTGGCATTTCAAACTTTTAGGGTGGCTGCTTCAATTCCACTGTTAATTATCTTTTCAGGACCAGCTATTTCTTTGTCTCTGCTTTTCTACAATTTTGGGATGTCAGGAGTTAAATGACATAGTTGTTATGATGTGCTTCTGATTTTTCATTGTCTTTCTGAAGAACCTGGGCTCTAGTCCCACACTTTGAAACTGCAGTTAGAAATTTTCAGTTAGGGTTAATTCTCTATTTTCCCTATTTCTACTTCTTGTCTGCCCAGTCCTTAAATCCTCTGTCACAATTCCTGGGCTGTTGTAATATCCACCATACTCATTTTAGACCATGGATGAGCATGAGACAGTAATATTGATGGATTACTCTTATATGTTTGGATTTGAATTTCTAATCTGCAAGCCATTCATGTTTTCTTCCCTTCTTTCATTAAAGAAAATGAAGGTACCCAGAAATAATCAATGTTTTGTGCTGTCTTCTTTAATAAAAAGGATCATACTGCAAGTAAGACTTAAGCACGTAAGTTCAAGTAAGTATTATTACTTGTATTTATTTATTTTATAGAGCTGTCATTTGGCATAGAGGGGAAGATGGGGCGGGGAGAAAGACATTAGTACAAGAGAAACGGTGTAACTCTTGCTTTTTTATGTTCCCTTCTGAGCTGTCCCTGAGGTTCACATTAGCATGCCATGGTGACAAGCATTTTTAGTTTTCACAAAAGTTAATGTTGTCTTGAAGTAATTAACTGGCAAAGAAGCTACTTAGTGTTATCTGGGGTATTGTAGGTATATTGCAGTGATGGCTCTGATTGATTTCATTTTGCGTAATATAATTTATTCCCATTTTCCTCTACCAATATAATGAGCCTTAACAAATGAATGCCCTCAACTTTCCTGGCATGTGATATTCTGATGGAAGGTGACCACTAAGCTGAAAATTAGTCTTCCCAAATTTCCAGAAATTCCCAGCCTCAAGCTGCTTTATCACCAGAGTTATCACAGGTCAGATTCTGAAGTTCAACTCATGTTTAGCAGTTGCTTATAAAACCAGTAGCTCCAATACAAGTTAAAGGCCATGACTATGTAAGCCAGCTCCTGCTGGCTGGTTCCTTTGCAGAGAGCCTGCAGCAACCCCACGTGTCCCTGCAGTGAGCCCACGTGTCTCCTGCTGACAAACCGGGTGGGCATGGAGAAGGGGGCAGGCTCTGAGGGGTGTCCCTCAATCTCATCTCTGCAAGCCTGAACACATCACAGGCTTGTGATCTGCCTAGCTACGAAGTCCATCCGTGGGCTACTCTTGGTGTGCATCCCAGATACAGTCAAAGCAACCATTAATGGCATTAAGATACTGCTAATCCTAAGTGACTCGACTTGCATGTTCATGATCTCTATTGGTCCCAATCTATTGGAAATAGAGAGGTAAAAGGAAAGCACAGGGTAACTGTGGGAATTCACACATAAAGACTTTATAGTTTTTCTTCTTTTTAAATCGGAACTCTTGAAAGCTTACTATTTTTTCTAAACATCTACGTGCTCCCATCAACAAATGACAGGAAAATCTGTCACATTAAAATACTTTATTGGAAGCCCATTTTTTCCATAGTAAAAAAACCTTATAGAAATTCTTATAAAAATCTCAGAAATAAATGTTTGTAGCCTACTGTAAAATACTGTTGTAATCATTATTGATATTTGCAGTCTAGGAGCTGTGACAGAGGATTAATTATGCCCCCAGTTTCTTGAGCTATGAATAAGCAAAGTAATTTAGTTGAACTTTCATTGACATCTTGCCAGTGTATGTGCTCATTAATGTGATTTGTCTGCTAGACTTGTACTTTACTGGTTAATTTAATACTTAAATGGTAATAAAAATTACCTGTATGGTAATCCTTAGAGTTAAGTTGCTGTGGAAGGGAACATCTCACATACACTGGTGGTGTGCTTCAGAACTACATAACCCCTAAATAAAAGGGTCATAAGAAATATCTTCAATCAAAGGACATCAGTCAATAGATATGATAATGTATTTCCAGAAAAGGCAGAGACGGAAGTAGTTAAATCCATGGAGGACTAGTGGAGATTGAAAGAGATGCGATTTACATGGCAAGGACCACATATCTATCCACGCTTCCCAGCGTGAGGCTAGAATAAATACACTGACAAAATGTTAAACAAGGAAGCTATTTAACCGCTTAAATAAGCGAATGTTCCTCAGTTACCCCCAGCTGCGCAACAAATGCCTGATGTAGGTTCTGGGTAAATCGGTCTGAAAATAATTTTATAAATTTGTGTCTGTATCTTACATGACTTCAGCATGGAAACTTTGAGGGTGTAGGGTATTAGAGGCAGCTTTGGTCAATGTAAGCAATGTAACAATATAACATGAGATTGTAATATCTCAAAAAATAGCTCTCATTCATTGTATCAGCCAAATTATTTTGGGGAAAATGTGTGGTAGAAATTTTTACTTTCAGACAAAATTTTTCCACGTTGGGTGTTTTTAAAAATAATTGACTTTGCAAAGCAGAGTAGTCACCACTCTTTCTTTTGTGTATTGTGAAGAACCTCTTGGACACGCTTAAGGTTGCATTTCCTTTGGCTCCAGTTCCGAGTGACCCATGTTCATGAAATGAAGAACTTCAACATTTCAACATACAAAACCAAGGATCAGATAGCTTTCCAATCGCTGTAGTTACCACTCATTCAAATGCCATCCTTTGCATTACATTTTAGTTGTACAGATCCAGTATTGATCCTCAAAAACCTCTGAGAAAATCTTTCTACTTCGCAGTGGCAGTAAAAGAAAGAAACTGCCTTTTGCAATTAACCGTCAGCCTTCAGCAGTCATCAGTTCTTCTTTGTATATTTTGAACACATTGGTGAGTCTGTATTGATGATCTATTTTCATAGTTGACCCTAGATAATCTTTCTCACAGAAGTACAGAAATTCTTGTAGCCTGCATTTTATCCACCTGTTTTTTTTTCCTGGATAACTAGATGTCACCACATTAGTTCCTGTCAGGAGAGAGCTTTTAAAGTAAGCTCATGATTTTCCCAATTTACAATAGTTTTGCTGCATGTCTCGGAAAGGCCAGTTTCTTTTCATCGTAAGGTGGGAAGATGTTGTCTAAGCGCACACCTACTGTTATCCAAGAGTCAACAGCACAATCGGACTATACGTAAGTCAAAACCAAAATCCTGGAAATGTGGTATGGGTCCTGGGTCCTCAGCCACACCTGTTTCTCACTGCAGATCATCTTGTGTTGATCTATGCAAGGTCCTAATATATATTGTAGTTGCAGCATGCCTGTTAGGTAACTGTAATTAAGAGAGTGTACATGTTGTCTGTATGAATAACTCGGTTACTGTCCTGGTTTCAGCTGGGATAGAGTTAATTTTCTTCCTAGTAGCTGGTATAGTGCTGTGTTTCAGATTTAGGATGAGAATAATGTTGATAACACAGTGATGTTTTAGTTGTTGCTAAGCAGTGCTTACACTAAGTCAAGGACTTTTCAGCTTCCCATGCTCTGCCAGGTGCACAAGAAGCTGGGAGGGGGCATAGCCAGGACAGCTGACCCAGACTGGCCCAAAGGGCTATTCCACACCGTATGACGTCATGCTCAGTATATAAGCTAGGGAGAGTTGGCTGGGGGACAGTGACTGCTGCCTGGGACAGGCTAGGCAGCGGTTGGCGGGTGGTGAGCAATTGCACCATGCATTGTATATTATTATTATTAATTTTATTATTATTATTATGACTAATTCAAGGCCGCACCTCGAATACTGCGTTCAGTTTTGGGCCCCTCACTTCAAGAAGGACATTGAGGTGCTGGAGCGTGTCCAAAGAAAGGCAACTAGGTTGGTGAAGGGTCTAGAGAACAAGTCTTATGAGGAACAGCTGAGGGAGCTGGGGTTGTTTAGTTTGGAGAAGAGGAGGCTGAGGGGAGACCTTATTGCTCTCTACAACTACCTGAAAGGAGGCTGTAGTGAGGTGGGTGTTGGTCTCTTCTCCCCAGTAACAAGTGACAGGACAAGAGGAAATGGCCTCAAGCTGTGCCCGGGGAAGTTTAGGTTGGATATTAGGAAAAACTTCTTTACTGAAAGAGTAGTCAGGCACTGGAACAGGTTGCCCAGGGAAGTGGTTGAGTCCCCATCCCTGGAGGTATTTAAAAGACGGGTAGATGTGGTGCTTGAGGACATGGTTTAGTGGTGGACTTGGCAGTGGTAGGTTAACGGTTGGACTCAATGATCTTAAGGGTCTTTTCCAACCTTAACAATTCTATGATTCTACTACTATTCTATTTCATTTTACTCCAATTATTAAACTGTTCTTAACCCACGAGTTTTTCTGACTTTCACCCTTCCAATTCTCTCCCCCATCCCACTGGGGTGGGGGGAGTGAGCGAGAGGCTGTGTGGTGCTTAGTGGCCGGCTGGGGTTAAACCATGACAGTTACACAGCTAAATAATGCAAAGTTATAATCACCAGTCATTTATGTCAGTAATGATCACTGCTTGGCATTTTTTTACTCCAGATATTTCCCAAGAGACATGATGATAATGTTTTCTGAGAGCACACTTATCTCAAAGCATCGTATCATGGCTCTTTCTAGGCTTTTAGCCTGCCTGGCTCCTAGGGTTCCCTTCCTCTTTCCCCCTTCCTTATATTGGTGCATAAATTTGCACCAACCCCCACCTCACTACAACCTCCTTTCAGGTAGTTGCAGAGAGCAATAAGGTCTCCTGTCAGCCTCCTCTTCTCCAAACTAAACAACCCCAGTTCCCTCAGCCACTCCTCATAAGACTTTTGCTCTAGACCCTTCACCACCTTCGTTGCCCTTCTTTGGACACGCTCCAGCACCTCGATGTCCTTCTTGTAGTGAGGGGCCCAAAACTGAACACAGTATTTGAGGTGTGGCCTCACCAGTGCCAAGTACAGGGGGATGAGCTGGGGCTCAGAAACATACATGTCAACCTAAACTTAGTCCTCTAAGCTGTTAGAATTGGTGACTCAAAAAGGCACAGAGAAGGGGAAAAGTTCCTCTAGTAACAACATGTAGACATTACTCTCTCTGTCCCTATGGCAAGGGATACCTGTAAGGCAAATGAGAGCAAACAAAGGCTTACCTGCCCCTCTTCCTAGATCATCCACTTGATCTGCTACTCGTACACAAGCTATGGTGCACAAGCCTGTGTATAATATTACCTGTTTTCCAGTTCCTAGGTTCTTTGCTTTCTCCTTAGAACTATGTCCCACCTAGAAGTATCCATATTGCCTAATTAAGTTACAAAAACCCCTTATTCTCTCTTTCAGAAGGAATCTTAGTGATAATGGTCACATGACAGATTTGACAGCAGAAGTAAACTAAATTGCTCTGTTCCACAACTTCTGGCACCGGTATGACAGATGAGTATATTCCTAAATCAGAGCGTAATTCCTGGCTCTTCAGTGTTACATTTTTGCAATGTAATCTATATCCATTTTTTTTTTTCTTCCAGAAGAGCCAGCTCACTTTCAGCTATGCTTTCTTTATTGAATAAAATCAACAGTTTCAGAATACTACTTTTTTTTCCTTTCCCATAGGATTCCCTGTCAGATCTGCAGGACTGGGTAAGGGTGTTTTTTTTTTTTTTTTTTTTTTTTCCTGACCACCCTTCAGTCAGGCTACAATAAAACCTGAAAGGAAAGAATGTCTGTCAATGTAGATGATCAACTGGCCAAATAAAGTGCTCTTCAGTGATATGACACAGTCTTTCTGTGTTGTTGCCAATCCCTGACTGGCACATGAAGACCTGTAGAGGTACTTGAACTTGATTCTTTCAGACTACAGAAGACTATTAATTACTCCTACGATGCTAACATCTCCTTACTGCTCATTCTAAAATGGTTTCATGATGTACACATCTTAATTAGTGTACATTTCTTTCTAAGTGAGGAAAAAAGAAAGAAACAGAAATTTAACAGAAGGCTGTGCTGAATTTATCTTCCTGGTATTCCCTTTCTGAAGGATATGATACTTAATGGTATCTTTTTTTACCAGAGGATAACTAATCTGCATAGGAAAAAATGGAATAACAAACCAAAAGAAGAAAAGAAGCAGCAGACAACTGAAAGGTCAAGCTAATATACCCTGCTCCCGTGACTGAAAAAAAAAAAAGGCATTAAAATACCCATGCATCTTCTCTATGTGAAAGTTTGTAAAGGGAGGAGAAAATGATACTACATGTATCTCTTATCACAATGACAGAAACAGTAATGACAACTGCAGGTATTACAAACTGTCCAATCTCATTTATGGCCTGCGTGCCTTAATTCAAATCATCACCCTTTCAGTTACACAACTCTATCTCAGTCTCTGCTCAGATACAGAAAGGGACGTTGGGAACAGAATACTGTTCCACCAGAAACCTGGTAATACATGATGGTTTTTAGGCATCTGCACAGAATTTGGCTCGCCATCTACGGAAGCACAGATTTCAAATATTGGCTCTGGGAATTCCTTAATTTTGACCAGGCTTAATGCATACTCAAAACCTTACACTTTATTTATCAACAGCGAGGTGATCTCTACCATCAGTGCAGAGTGGAAAGAAACAGATTGGTTTCTTAGTACGCAAATAGTGTGGGAGGGCTCAACACGGTCTGCTCTGGCTGCTGCCAGTTCTCGCTGCTGCTGCCAGCTTCAATCACTGCTGGCAGGCTGTGAGCACCCCACAGACTCTAGTCCCTGCTCCTTCTAGTGATCATCCTCACAGGACACATACGCTTGCTTTGTTACAACATTTAGATTTTTGCATGCTGTTAACATGAAAGAAACCACTGTCAACCCTGCCCAAAAGATATGTGCAAGCAAAAGGAGCATGAAGTGCGCTACAGAGCGGCAACTCCCCTCCCCCCCGTGAAGTATTCCTGTGCTATCCTCTTGTCACTAAAAGCAGATAAAATGGACTTTGTTTTACATTAAAGGTTTATTCCAAACCTTTGGAAATAAACACAGTATGTAGAATTTCTTTAAACCACCTCTATTTCAGTTAGGAACCTCTAGAGCAAGACTAAAGAGCTTTACAACTGTCAGTTTATTCACTATTTGCTCAAAGTGTTTGCTTTGTTTTGGGTTTTGTTCCCCCCCTCCCTTTTTTTAAACTTCAGTGCACCTCACTTAGCATTAACTGTTAACATGAACAGTGTTTCTCTAGTAGCTTTATCATTTTTGTCATATCCTGCTCAAGTAAAGTGAGAAAGGGTCAGTAAGTTTGAAAGGACACACTTCTGCCAGAAAATTGTATGATTTTCTTTTACTATAATTAACCAAATGCCTATCCGGACACTGCATACCATACAGGAGAAGAGTTAATGTTGTGGTACAGTTAGGAACTGGTAATTTTGTGCTATTTTTACTCACAATCATATGAGGTTTGTTTGTTCACGACAAAGTCGTACACTTTGCTTGGTTTTGCCGATTCCTTCTTCATTTTGTGCATCTGTTTATCATATGTGTCCCGGTAGCTGTGGAAAAGACAGGTTTTGAGAGACAAGAAAGTTGGACACACACTGGACAATATTCATATGTATTTTTCATAAATCAGTTTTACAAGGCTCGTAGAGATCCATTCACCACTAGAGCTCCTAAATACGAAAGTCCAATCTGAGTAATGCAATCAAAATTCTTCTTTGATAAAGTGATCAAATAGCAAGGGAAAAAAAAAAGCGCACTAGAATATAGTGACTTTTTTTTTTTTAAGACCATTAGTCTGATATACACAGTACTGAATAGCTATCAAAGGAGATTGATCGTTACTTTGCTCAGAGCTAAATGCTAGATGGAGAAATGCAGACATCATTAATGAGCTTAAAATCCAAGCATCACTCTGCACCACATGACATGGAAGATGCTATCATGAGAACATTCTTACTTTCCTATTCCTTCTTTTCTCTAATGATATTCTACTAACAAAGAACAATGTCTATGTGTGCATGAGAGACTTGCATGAGGAAATAGCTACCTCAGAGGTCAGATGGAGATTGCTGAAAGCAGAGATCAGATCAGGCAGACAAGGGTCAGATTCTAAACTGTGTTAGTTAATAGGTCTATGAATTCCGAACAACTGTGTTGGAAAATACTAGCCAACTTACAGAAAGCAATGAGAATCTCGTCCAAAAGTGGAAACATGGAGAAGAAAAAAACCCAACACCTTCAAATGACCTAAATTTTCAAGAGTTCTGATCTCTGTGAAGTTCCTTTGATTTATAATAGGAGAATATTTGCCAGTATAGCAAGAGATCTAATTTTCAGCATTGCAACATCCAGGGTGCAGAACTGATTCCTTGGATTAAGGCGATGCTACTCTCCTAAGTAGTCCCATTGAAACTAATTGAGCTATATCAATAGAACAGCAAAGGACACTCACAGTACAGCCTTTAGATTTTACCAGACTTACTTACTATTACTCATAATACTTCTGTTGTTACATGACCTGGGATGACTGACTGACCTGTGCTATGAAGTACTACTCAATGAATAGGGGGTGTGGCCTTTGGACACAGCTGCTTTCACTCCCTGTTATCAGAACCAATTTCATTGACATTCAGACCAAAAGGTAACAGACTCTTCTTCAATGCTTTTTACATGTCCAATTTGGATCCTAGAAATATTTGAGGTACTTCAATGTTTACAAATACCTGTACCTGCATAAGAACAAGTATATTAAGGCATGAACAAGAGCACTTCAGTTTATCATTCACTAGCCTCTTGTTAAAAAGCTGGAGATGTTCAGTCAGGGAAAGGAAAGATCACGTTGTGTCTTGAATCGGAGCTAACGAATTCTGAGAGCAGTCCACTTAGACATAAAGCCATATACTGCAATTTCTGCGAGCAAACGATTTGATGCAGTTATGAATAACTAAGTAATTTAGAGAAACTGAGAGTGGCCTGTAGACAAGAGGAAAGAAGCTACGCTTGATAACTACATTGCCCATTATGTAGCTCACAAAGCTCCGTTATTTAATAATATAGTTGTTATCAGGAGTTTTTAAATGGTCAATGATACATGAGTTTTCTTGCATTACTGTGGTAAACTTTACAGAATTCAAAGCAGAGCTAAGTATTCTCTTCTTTCTGTTCTGCTTTACTAGAGCAGAGCTATAGACATCTAGACACTCACAGAACCTCAGCAATTTGAATCTGGCTATGATTTATCAGTACATCTACTAACAATGAGGGGGTACCAAAAGATATGAACATGCAATCCACTTCACAAAAAAAAATTCTTCAAGATCCTAACAGGATGAATCTGAAGAAGTTTCAGTTTGATGAGTTTGCGTATTTAAAATGGCAGAAGAAGATCTGGTGGGCAGGACTGAAGGTAATTCTTTTGTGTCACAAACTACATTCTGGGGCGGGGGGAACAAGAGTTATTTATATGTGTAAACTAATGGTAACTTTTTTGGCCATCCTTCATAAAAGGAATACTTGATAGAGTACTTAGCAGAAGTATTGTCCCAGAAGATGTAGCACCTACAGACATTAATAACATTGTTGCTCTCTAAAATCTGTGAAAGTCCAGCATTTTGAAACCTTGGTAGTCCTCTCTTGGGGAAGGCTTCTTTTGTTTTGTTTTTGTTTTTTTCCGCCCCCCCCCCCCCCCCCGTGAAAAAAAATGTGCAACCTTCTGGGTGCACACTTTTCTTATGGTCTGCCAAACTATTTAATGACTTCAATACTAAAATTCCTTGGTTACATTTAAAAGTGCCTTTGCACTCTGAAATGCTTCCCTGCAAGCTGGAAAATTAGAAGACATCCAGGAAACAAAGTGATACTTTTAACAGCACAATTCTGACTCTCCATAATATTATCAGTAATAAAAGGTTTGAGGGCTTGGGGTTGCCAGTTTTGTAATCTTCACAACATACTCTAAAGATAGCTTTTCCTCTTACTTATCCATCCTATTGCTGTCTTGCTCATATATTCCACCACTGTGGTCAGCATTGTCGCGGATGAGTGGAATGCACCTCACTCAAAAGAGAGAAGCAGCAGTATGTTTTATTGAGGTAAAATAATAATTTGACAGAGTTCAATGAATTTGATGGAATTTAACAAAGTTTAACAGTGGTTTGCCAAGGTTCAGTAAGTTTGATGGCAAGGTTCACCTTATTAACTACTGCATGGAAGAAACATACAAAGTAAAATTGAGTTAGAATCGAATTGGAATGATTCACAGAGACCAGACACACAAAGACTAATGAGGACCCTCCCACTGAGTCACGAGGTTCAGAGTGGACCCCCTTGCTTTCTATAGGTGTGGCTGGGTCCAATCTTAGTCTCACACTTGGTCAACAGTTTAATGGCCTTATCCATACAATGTTTAGAAAAATATTCAGCAGCTACATAGATTAGTAATGTTTCATAGTATTAATTCAGCATGCTATCAGTTACTTACTGAGGATCTGTCACAGGTAAGGGATCTCTCAGCCTTGGGCAAGGAATGGTCTCTCAGTCTCAGGTAAGGAACTTAACCTGATGGTAATATTTATAGAGCGAAGTAGTTGGCTGCTAGTCAATAGTATAGACCAGATAGATGTCTTTTTGTTTTAGCTCTGATATCTTGTTCTGCACTTTGGTTACCTTGGATTTTTGGGTTTCAAAACCACCTTTCAAAATATTTTTCAAGGCATCATCACTGTTGTATGTGAGTCAGGGGCTTTCCAGCTCGCAAGTTCACTGCAAGGACACGAGGACTTTTTTTCCTTAGTGAGCCTAAACCAAAGTACGGCTAGGAGTCAAGTGTATCCGTCACAAGCATTCACACTTGTGATGTGTAGGCCATTTCAAACAACAAATCTATGAACTCGCCACAATTGCAAAAGTTACAGAAAAAAAGGGGACATGTACACAGGAAAGGCAGGACAGTAAGAAATCCTGAAGAGCAGTGGGAGGACCCTTAGTTTTTACTCCAGTTCAGACAATAGCTGGTGCCGATCATTAGGAGAGGAGGGTTAGGACATGCTGCAGACATCTTCATTTTTGGGGTAGGGACAGATGGAGATGTTCACTGGAGGCTAGACAGGGAGAGGCTGTAGCCCCTGCCATTCGTTTGTGATAACTGATAATGCTGCTATGAACAACAGTTGCTTAAGCATAAGCAAAACAAGCTTTGGTACTCTAGCTTGCCCATGGACAACCCCTGTTTCAGAGAGCCCGTTCACAGGAAAAAGATAAGTTGGCATAAGGGCCATGAATGCTTTTGTGACACCAGTATTTTCCTTTCTGAGGCCCCCAGGTGAGTAGGGCAGGGGAGAGGGCAGGTGCACAGAGAATTTGACTGTTCTCCTCCAGTGGCACAACTCAAGATGAGCATACGGACAAGCTTCTTGCTTGGCAATCTATGAATTAAATGGTTCATCTACAGGGGCTCATGTTTTAGAAGTAAAGCCTGCCAAAATGCAGATTCATCTAATTCCAAGGAAATTACAGACTGTTTAATTTGGTTTGGGTCCAAACTCAGGATGGGCAGTTTAGATGTAAGTAGGAGAAAGGGAAGCCAGTGCAATCAAACACCTTCCTTCTATTGGTTACTGTGTGAAATAGCTTAAGCCAGCACGTTGAGGACGGAGACAAGCAAAAATGGTTTCCTACATAATCACATACACCTCAGATCACTAAGCCTTCTTTGACTGTAATACAAAAGGACATGCTACACGTATTCCAAGTCCCTTTTTTTCCAAACATGCACTAGAAGAGAAAGCTTGGCCCAAGGAGATGATGCTCCACCCTAAATATCCTTAGGCTATGTCTTGTTTGCCTATGAAGAGAGAAGCGCTATTCTAAAGTAGTGACATGCAACTCCCTCCATGATGGTGGCTATAGAGGAGCCTGGGGTACAGCTAGAGGGACCCACAACAACAGAAACCTCTCTCACAGCCAAGTAAGCTCCCCCCCCCCATTAAAAGCTTAGTAAGATTGCAGAAAAGTAGTCCTCAGAGACCTAATGGGAAAAAGATTAGGAGACAGTTTGCTCTGAGTAGCCTGCAGCATTCTTCTTCGGTTTCATTATCATCTATATCTACCCTAGGAAACGTATAACTTTTCTGCGCCACTATCCTTTAACAGTGTGCACCAGGATCTTTCAGAGGAGTCAAAACATATTTTCACGTGTGGTGATGATCTTGCAACACAAGTTGCTATAAGCATAGCATCAACTTACACTTTGCTTCAGTACCACCTATTGACCAGTTTAGAAAAATATTCCTATTTAATAGCAGAACTTGGATACCTTAAAAACATCTAATACAAGTGTACTAGCTTTCCTCAAAGAAAAAGGCTCATTTATCTTTGTCTCTTGGAGCTACTTCTACCATTCGAAACCTCTCTGCCTAGAATGAAGCAGTAAATTGTATGTACCAGCAACTCATTTTTATGGAAGTTAGAAAGTTATGGCCCAGCAAGGCATTCCTCTCTCTCATCTGTTAATAAATATATCCATTTCATATAAAATGTAAGATATTTTGAAAACTTCATTGTGACTTCAAATCCATCGAAGCCCACCAAAGCATCAAACTGGGAGCAAGATGATTTTCCCACTTTGTAACATAAACTTATACATTTTAAACTCAGAGATTTTGTGATCTCATCTGACTTTCTTACAGACAAAATGTAGAATTAGACTAAGCGGTGCACTGGGTGCATAACATCTGACAGAGCTACAGCAATTCTAAACTGGTTTAAATACTTGAAAATATGATTTTCCTCTGTATTTTTAAAAACGTAAAAACAAGTCAGAGAGATACCTTATAACTGGTCCAATTTAATCACCCTTCAGATTACAGTCCTTGTGCCCTGTCCTCTCTCTAATGCTACGATCGCAGACATCTATCCCAGTTATGTGCAATCGCCATGCTCAAATTGTGACTGACATTTCTGGTTTCTGCACCAAAGCTGTATCTCAGATTAGAGATTACAGATAATTTGTAATTAAGTTCAGTGCTTATTCACATATTCATTGTTTAGTCCAAATGGGAGCATGGGGAAAAGTTTGATTTTGGCTCATCGTATCTCCACATTGCTGCATTCATAATCTGGAGCGTACCTGAAGACAAACGTGCCTTTGAATACCTAGTTTTAGGTCCAGAAGGCACTCCAGCAGCTGGGCAATGGGAGCGGTTCCCTTTCTCCTGAAACAATCATATCTGTAATAGGGGAGCAACACAGAACAAATGGCTTTAATTTCTGAGAAAGACAGAGGTTACTCTTATAAGGTATCATTTGATATTTCAGAGGAAACTGGTGTGGGGGCACTTCATAAACCCTGCAATACGAACCCATGTAAAAATGATGGGAGAAAAAAAAATCCAGTAAGATGGTAGTCTACTGCAAGTAACCAAGACCTGTGGCATTTGTAAGAAGTGGAATACAAATCCCACTTAGTATTTTTGCACAGTGCATTTTTTTCAAGTTCAACATTTAAATTAAACCCATCTCTAGGTGTGAATAATGAGACAGGTATCATTGTAGAACTAGAAAGAGGTAAGTCTGTGCACAGTTCATCATCAAACTGTCTTCTGCATGGTCACTGACTGGTTATTCAAACATGTTTGCAGAAAATAAGTATGAAGTTCAACGTCAGTGGATGATCGGTCTTTATGCACCATTTAAGCACATCATTTTATTTCAGAATGATACCGATTAAAACAATTCATGGGCAATCGTAGTCTTGTTCTGACTGGAAGGGCAGGAGAAATGTGACCCTATCATAAAACAAAGCACGTGCTACAGCAAACAGTGCTAATGTGGGCAAAAGCCTATGGGGGGTGACTATTTCCATGCCTGATTAAATGCATCTTATTGGTATAATGCCTTCAAATTGAAAAAGCTTAATTTTGAAACCACCAGATAATTGTGTAATTGTGGTATTTGTATTCCCTGTGATGAATCACGGAGTATAATTTCTAGCGGTTCTGTGAAAATAAAATTGCCTGAAAGCGTCCACGACAACTCTGTTCTTTAATGTAACTGGGGCTCAGAGTTTGGCCCTAAAGCAGGGCAACAATGTTTGAATTGAAGTTTCACTGACAAATAAGACTACACATACTATGTCCAGTAGACTTTTCATTCTAAGTAGTACATAAATCACCTTCCTTCTCAGAACAACAAGATCCCCGAGGTGTTTTCACAGGCCGGTCAGGTGCTTCTGATTTCTCTTTATAGCAAGCTCCTTTGAAGCTCGTTCAGGAGCATGAGCTGCACCGCTGCTGCGTTCTGTCTGGCAAGCAGTGCTGTCACTTTCAAAGGGAGATATATCTATGATGAACAGATTGGTTGGACTCTCATGAAAACAATATACCCAAAGCATTTTGAGTAAGCGGGTGATTCTCAGTGCTCTTTTAAATCTTCCTGTTTTGCTAAAACACAAGCCACCTGATAAATACATGTACAACAGAAGTAATTTCAGTCAAATTGTGGGAAATGCCTATCAAAGCTAATGACAACACCAAAAGATGCTAAGGAAAAAGCATCAAGATGCTACCGAATACATACATCAGTAAATTTGGGAGAAACACCTGGACTTGTACACAGAGGGTGTTTGTACATTGCCTTGTACAGGGACGAACAAAACACAAGTAATTGCAGGCAAATGAAGGTAATTTTTATTTCTGTCCTTTCACTTGTACAGAACTTGGCACACATTTTTCAAATGTAACTAAAGTCCACCGTGAGACTGTGTGCTTCCAGGCTATTAGTTCTTCTAAAGGCAAAGAAAAAGGGTATAAGAAAAATGCAAATTCAGGCCAGCAAAAAAATTTGTCATCACACACAGCAGCTACAGAAATTTTGGTACTAAGGTATGCAAACGTCATAGCTCTCCATTTAGTTCGAGTAAAATCGTCTTACAGCAATACAGCTACAGGACCAGTAAGTCTGGTGCTATTCAGCATCGTCACTCCCCCACACCAAGCAGCAGTAGTCAGCCTGGGAGTCACACCATCAATGAAAGGCCCCAGAAACACCAATACCTAGTACTGATGAACAACCATGGTAGAACAACACTCAAAAAGGGTAATCACCACTTAGACATAAAAGGTCAGTGGTGCTGTGCAGGTCTCTCGGATAAGCATGCCTCTCGTTGGCAAGGCCTGTGTGTCCATCTCCACTGTCCTGAACTGTAATGCCACCCGTGCCCCTCCTGTCTCATCTCCACCTCAGCCCACTGCCTGGGAAGGTTCAGATAACCTCACTGGTACTTGAGCAGGTTTTTCAGGGTTCTTTTACTGACTGTAAGGTTTACGTACAGCTGCCTAATCCCTTTTTTTCCAAAACCTGTACTGGCCTTCCTTCCTTTTACTCTTCTCAATGAAGGAATCTAGACCATTTCCTAGAGTTGCTGCCAATGACCTTTCTCCAGATGTCCTTGTCCCACAGTCCCTAGGATGCCACATACAGATGTACAGGTTATGTTTCATGCCCAAAATGCTACAAAGCAACACACAGGGTACACACAACAATGTGTGGTTTTCCAAGTAAAATGCTCTACCCTCAAAGCCACTATCTAGACCAGACTTGAGATGTAATATAACAAAGCACCGCAAATGAAACCATAGTATACAACAAAAAAACACGCAGTACAGCTCTAAAGGCGTTACTGATGTCACATGTCTGCGTAGGACTCATGTTTCTTTGTTTGGTTGGTTTTTTTAAAAAGAAGTTTACTCTTTGGGTAGTGAGAAACTTTTTCCTGCTATCAAGTTTAAATTTATTCATGGTCAATCTATATCCATTCAATTCTGTACCAATATTTTAAACCAAATAATTATTGCCTAATCTTGATATTTTCTCCACTGATGTAATCATAAGATATTCTTGTAGTTCCTCACCTTTCATTTTGCTAATCTAAACAAGCCTAGAAAAGTTATTTCAAGATCTTTTCAACTTTTCAACAGATACACTGTCCTTTCTATAAACAGAATAGTAACTCTTTTGTTCATCCACTCCAATAGTGATACATATTTTTAAGGTGACTGCTTACAGTAATCTATATGAAAGCTTACCAATGATTTTTACAGTATTTGTCTGATTATGCCAGAAAACATCATGCCTGGTACGTGAAAATTGCACTAGTTTTCTCTCAGTGGCAGCACATTACGTGGGTCACAGCCATAGTAAAGCTACAAATACACCCAGGCTCTTTCTGCTCTTCTGTAACATTGACATGATAAACTACAGAAATTCTTGTTAGCAGTCCCTCAGGACATGACTTTATGCAGTACATCTTGTGATATTAGGATCCAAAGTACATTTCCTTGTGTAATTAAGTTAATCTTATTTTTGTTATACCAATTGAAAGGCATTTAGTTCCCCGTTTATAAAAGACACAGCCTTGACTTCTGTTTTATAGCATCAGTTGAAAATTTCAAACACATGGAGGATTTGTCCCAATCATTAATGAATATTTTAATCAGTATTAAACCCCAAATTTCCTTTTAATATCCCCTACTGTACATGTCTGCCTTTGAGTTCTATACAAGAATTGTAAGGGGACAAAGTCAAAGAGTAGATGGACTTCAAAGTTCATATTGCAGAGATTTACCTTGAAAGGAAAACTTTGTGATTTCACCATATACATGTTGCGAAGAGCTATTCAAATGTATGGTACTATAAGCCACTGCATTATCTTCACATCATCTTATGTTTATACAATAGCAAACCTACTCCAGTTCTGCTCAGATATTTAAACTGTAAGCTCTTTGGTGTAAGTGTTATCCTTTTGCTGCATGCTTTCACAGTTTTTAGTCCCAGGAAGACAATGATCTTTGACTGGATACAAACACCACACATTATGCAAATTATCCATTAAGAATTTAGGGAGTCTGTCTTTGGCATCAAACAAATGCCCTGACAATTTACGTATTTAAATATCATCACCATGTTTGAACAAATAAAAAAGTAAATTTGTCTCTTACCCACGAATAACTAATCTTCATTAGTGATCATCCTCTAAATTATTGTGTAAATCTACCTCAGTGATACTGTTAAACACAGTTCACCCACAATAAATAATTATGTCTCCAGAATTAGGCAATTAGTCTAAAGTTCTCACATAATGCTTTACCTTACTTGTGAGTATTTAAGCTTCTAACCTAATATGTATGTACTATACCTTCAAAATCAATGTTTCATAATATTTTTTAAGGAAAAATCAGTAACTTCAAAAGGAAAGAGTGCTGTCGTGAGTGGCTAGACAATAATATGTAGACTGCAGGACAACAACTCCAAAAAATTTTGTAACTTTACATTCCTACATTACTGTACGATATTAGACACTACCACTCCCATAAGTTTTACTAAGCTGGAAACAGCTTGGAAGATGAAGGAAAACAACCTCTAAAAGCTGAAGAAATAGAATTACAAGTGTTGGCTGGCTCTGTGTTTTTTATGTTTTCAAAGACTGAAATATAGTGTCTAAAATTAAAATACCAATTTAAGCCGTCAACAATGACAACAAATATAGGTAAAACTATTTCTCATGTAACAGTATCTAATTCCTACTTCTCTCTGGGTTTTGGACACAAAACTGAGTGACAGAATTCATGCTGTAGTTATATTAAAACATCACCTCTGAAAGCACAGATATTTCAAAGCTTTTTCTACTGCATTTTTGGTGAAACAGACTTTTTAAAAGCTTATAGTGTTAAAAACTAGCACATATATAAAAAAAACAGTGGTTTGAGATTATTTCTTTTGTCAAGTTTAAAGTACGTATCATATAAAAGCATTAGAAACAGAAAAGGCTAGAGTGAAACATATGCAAATTTAATGTCATCATATATAGGCACTCCTGCAATATTGCCATCATCTACTACTTGAGACAATGAAACCCATCCAAAAACTACCTTAAAATAAGAAGCAATTTATACTGGAAACCAACTGAATACGTATGACAATCCCGTGCACTATTTGAATTAATCCGTTCAAACCATATTTAAAAAAAAAAAAACCATCAACATTCTCAAATTTAAGTGGGAAAAATCCTTAAATAATCCCTGAGTATATATGGTACTGCAATTAATAATATCCTTATGTTTTTAATCAAGTGTTGGCTTTTTTGTTTTTTAAAGCATACACAGAGGAAAACGCAAGAGGGAAAAATCATCACAAGCTGAAATGCTAAGCTTGTGTGCTCTCCTCACTGTATTTTAGAAAACCATTACCGTGCAAATAAAAATGGACAGTCTTGGATGCTGCCATAATTTTTACTTCTCATAGTATATTTTGGTGAGATCTTCCCAATTACATTCAAAATACTAATATGCTGCTGAAGTATAAAACGTTTTTAACATTTTTTTTTGCTATCACAGATGGTGCTAACATGTTTGAAGGATTCTCTCGCAGACTATTAAAGTCCACAGGCCAAACTTCAGACACTTGAGCTTCCCAATGTGAAACTGTTGATACTATTAGAATTCTTACTGTCATCGTACCTTACATCCCACACAAGTTAATTACTTTATTATCTAGAGCATAGTAACAATTCTAGATATAACATGGAAGGACTAAAAGGAAAGATCTTTACCTCTAGATTTCCAGAATTTGCATAACATCAACTATCCAGAATATATGAAATACTGAAAAATGTTACTCTTCAATGGAAAACAAGAGGGAAATATAGACAAAGCAGGTTTTGAGCTTAATTCTAGGATGCTTTTGAAAGTCAAGGACAAATAAAGTAAATGTTTGCAAGTACAATGCAGATGGCATAACATACTTGGGGCTTTTACATCATATTAGAGACTTTCATTTTGTGTTAGAAATTGTCATGTTACAAAGCACTCAACGTTACCTCAGCAGCTTCCTATAATTTAATTTATTTCTTTATTCAGACTGCATAAAGTTTCCACAATGGAAAAGTATACAAAACTGGAGGGAAAAAAGCCTCACTCAAACAGTACAGGATGGAATGAAATGTAGAACATGTAGAAGAATGGCGGGGTTTTTTTTTGATACATATGTTTCTGACAGTCCTTAACGTGATTTCCTACATCAATAGGAACCACTAACATGAACAAGCATTTCCAAGGTTTGTTTTGCAGTTTTCATTGCTAGAGTTCATTACCTTTTCTTTTCAGTTCTACTGAAAGGACAGATAACATACAGGGTATGCAGGAAAACTGCTCTTCGCTTCTTGTTGTTGGCTTACCATCTGGTACAGGATGTCTGCAGATACGATCAGTATTTTCTAGGGGGGGGAAAAGAGTTTGGTCAAATTTCTATTAGGAAGGGTTCACAATGTAATGAAGATCAGTCTAGAATAGCTCAGAGTGTCACTCTTAAGTCTTACACAGGGATACATCTTAAAGATCCAGGTTTCTCTTATCCCCATATCCATCAGACTACTGGCAATTTTGAATTAATGTCAAAATGGAATTGCTGGGGGGTTTTTGCGTTCTTAAATATTTTACCCCTTAGCACTTCCATTATCAACATCTATAGCAAAGAGATGAGAAATACAGGTGGTCTTGTAAAGTATTTTCAGAGTAAGACAATAGCGACATGTTTTTCAGACTTTATTGATACATGAAAACGTATTACAGAGGTAGAAAACACTGATAAGGGGACAATCCATTTATTTGAACAGAGTATGCAATTTGACTGTCGAAATTTGACCTGAGTTCTACGTGTGTTTAGAATTAACAGAAATTATCTGACCTAAATGCTTATGGTTTTCTTATGATTACTATCATCAGCAATAAAAAAAAGCTGAAATATAAAAATTGCCCCAAAAATGGAAGATTAACACAGCATTTACTGAACACAGTAAGAATACCAGCCTAGTGATGTCTGTTCATTTTCAGCCAGTATCACACCAAATCCTCAATCTGCACTAATACGACACTCAGCATTGCTGTTTGTGACAACTTCTACATCCGGTCTCCCTGGTGTTTTTTTAATCAACTTACAATTTTTCATGAAGTTATAGGTGTAGTCAGATAATGGAATAAAAAAACCCAACACCTTTCTACCAACAGCTGCCAATTTTTTCAAAACCAGAAATAATGGCAGGACCCATTCCAGTAACTGACAATGGAGGGCAGCAGAGATTCCTTAACCTTCCCCCCATTACATGCTCTGTTTACAGAGAAGAGCAGTCTGCCTTTTAGCCAAAATAGGCCATCAGCCCTATGCTTCCCATGTTTGTACAACGTATCACATCCCTCGAATCAGGGCACTGATGCTGTGCCCTGCCCCTGCAGCCTTTATGGAGCAGAGACGGGAGCTGCAAGCCAAGATCTTTTCTTTCCCTCGGGAGCATCTAAAAGCTCTCTTCTGCTGTACAGGCATCTATCTTGTGGCAGTTATCATATTATGTGAGGTTATCTCCCTATTTGTCTTATCTGCCTCCTTTTCACAGGAGAATGAAGCTACTTTATGTGTGGGGCAAAAGCCTGCATATAGTCAGCTAACTCACAGCAGCAAACATCAAGGCCTTTTTAGGACAGGGCATGTCATTTTAGAGCCCTGTGTATAAAAGGAACCAAGCAATTGCTTGGACTGCTTTCGCACTGTAGAGCACCTACTAGTTTTCTGCAAATTTTAGGCTAGACCTGATGAGTAAAAGGGTTTCCAGTCTGTCCCCAAGATGTTAAATATAAATAGGCAGCCATTCCAAACATTATGAAATTAAACATCCTCCTCTATTCTGTATAACAAAACCAAATTGCTACAATTGTGTCATTAAATGTCAAACGCAGCTAGTATGAAAAATTGGAGCAGCCTGCAGATTTTTCTCGGGTTCTGTCAGCAGCACACATCTGCCTGCAACAATGAATACCTATATCCATATGCTTTCTGTCAGCCTCTATGACAAATGCAGTACAGTCTTTGCTTCTAGCAAACACAGAGAATAAATGATATATAAAGCCCCTCTTTGTTCTGATTCATGGATAGAAGGCATTACACAGACAAAGAAAAATGTAATGTCTGCATGCTGATCGGGGATATTCAACCACTGCAGCTGTGAACTGATTTAGAAAGAACACTGTTTTATTTTATATTTATGGATTGGAATCCAAGCTAAACGTATTTGTAAACGACTGGGGCTCAGTTGTCACTTGGCCTCCATTCACTAACGCAAGCAATACGACTGCTCGGTCTGGGCATGCCAGTGCCGTAAGCTCTCAAGACTCACAGTAACAGCAATTCCCCTCCTCGCCACAGCTGCCTCAGCGACTGAAGGTGAACAAAGGCATCCAAAGCATTTGCTGTCATAGGCCAGCAGCAAAGTATAAATTCCCTGGAGTAATGGGCAGAAACTGGGAGGAGGCTGGTTCAGGAGGATTGCTTGCTCTTTCTAATGATCTTCCAGTGGTGTAGGACTTCCCTATCGCTATGTCTAAAAGGCAAAATTTGTCTTCCAAATGACAATGCCAAAAAACTGTACAATTATAATTTTTGCAAGGCTCAGCTTCCTATATTGCAATGAAGGAAAACAAAAGGCCACACCAAAGTAAGGTCTCTCTTGCAGTCCATCTTACTTACATCTTACATTCCCTTCTACTTCCCACATTCTAGCAGAGAAAAATTCCAGGCTTCTATAGAAACATACACTGATGTTAGGAAAGCATTTTATACAAATAAATATATCATATGATTAGGCTCATCCCCAGATGAAAGGTAGAATTCATGTCCCTTGAGTGCTCTAGATAATTAGAGGAAGATAAGCAGCTCCTAAAAGAAATTATGACCCACTAGATGTCTTACAGACCTATCTTGCAGCAGTGTCCATAAAATCCTTCTGGTGATACCTTACAGACTTGGTTGACTTGAGAGTCTAGGTGACTAAGGTAGGTTAGAGGTTTCACCTTACCCTTTTTGGCTAAATTTAAGAGGTAATTAAACCTAACAAAACATTAAGCTTTTAAACTCATACATCATGTTCATCACTGAATCACTATTTGCTTGTCTTGCTCTATTCCAAAGCTGATTTTAGGTAATCTACAAACATGCAATTTCAGAAATAAAATTTCACAACTGTTAGGCAACTGTGGCAGCAATGATCATTCCAGAATAACACCATTGAAATAGGAGGTGCTATTGGCTATGTTATTACAGGGATTGTTTCCATAAAACTCCTATAAAATCCATATGCACAGTAACCCATATTTGCAAGTGAAAACAGTTGCTGATGTGTGTAATTGTTTATTCTGAATACAGAACAGACATCTGCATGGGCAAATGGATGTGCATGCAAATTTCCTCCCAAACTTATAGACACAGGTTTGATCCAAAGCCACAAAAGCTTTTTGGAATATTCCTGTTGATTTCAGGGATTTTGCCCACAGATGTTACTTCCACACCATTGACATTACTCCCCTGCTCCTAAGTATCAAGACGCAGCTTAACTTCTCTTTTACTTATAGCACAGTTAAACTGATACTGAGTCCAATCAAGCCCAAATACTCTAAGAAGGGATAATCTCAAGAAGTAAGCTTGATAGTCACTACATAATTAAGCACGAATTGTACTGTTACGTATCTTCTCCTGCAGGGGATATTTGCAAGCAAAAATCAGGGATTTCTTTTTTTTTCCCTCCAGGAAATCTTTTTAATGAGAAAAACCTCCAGACTTTTAAAATCCATGTGTATATGTCAAAGCTTTCCACTAAAAAGAAAAAATCCCAAAACCTTTCATAAAGCTTAAACACCTTTCACAGTTACATTTTGCTGCTGATGATGATAAAGGATCAAAATAACTAAGAGTAAAAATAAAATATTCTGAAAAGCTTTTGAATTCTGTAATTGTGTTCATGTTGCATTGGGTTTTATTTAAATCCAAAGGCTCTCAATAATTAGAAAGCTTCCAGGTTATCCTCAGGCAGAAGAGTACTGTCAACTCTCTAATATTATTCAAATAACCAAGAAACATTTGATGCCTCTCTGTATTATACATTTGCTTCTACACAGGGTTTTTGAGGCCCTTGATCTACCGTTCTGAGGGCGCAGGGGCATCTTCTGCTTAAAATGCTCCCGGTCACCACAGGGCAGCCCATCTGTGTGAACCAGGTTCAAATTGGTGGTCAGGTCTCAAACAGAACTGAAATGCAGCCAAACAAGCAGCAGTGACCTCTGGCACTTCACTGTCTGGCTGATCCATGTAGGAATGGGCACTTGTTTTGCTTTGCCAAATCCTCTCATGATTTCTTTTGAAAAACTGAAGTTTCCATTCTTTTGGCTTAAGCCACCACACTTTAATAAGATGAGTTCTGGTTCTTGGTTTGCTGATTGATAAGGTTTGAAGCATGTTTAATTTGCGTTCAGTTACGTGTAATCTGGCAAGGGGCCAGAAGGAATAATTTATAAAGGAGATGAATTTGTATAGATTAGCCAAGTGCCTACTGAGTAAGAATATAGCCATCTATAAATATTTAGAAGAATTAAACAGCAAGGAAAGATAAATATTGTTGAAAATAACACATTTAGTAGGCTACTGAAGTATAACTAGGAATAAATAAAAACAAGCACAGAAAAAGGCTATGAACACACAGGAAAGGCTTAGCAGTATAATCAGGTAAGCAAAAAAAGGCCCTATCTCTGTATCTATACCTCTGCCATCATTCAGTCTAAGTTTATAATCTGAAGCATATTATGCATTACATCTAAGTTGATAGCTAAGTGGTTAGGTTAATGACCTTACTGGGTCTATGTTTCTAATTTTCAACTGAGCAGCTTGGGACATACATTGTATCTCTCTCCATTTACACTACCCATGTTACACTAACAATAAAATTTCTCTTTCTTCATACTGTGTAATGTATTTATGTTTTGTCTTTCGGTTAACATGTATTTAGCTACAGATTAAGACCAGTATCTACAAATGTCTGTTCTTCCTGTATGTTAGAAAGCTGTATCTGGTCAAAGTAGCACACCAGCTTGTATCTTATTAAAACAGATGTTGCTATACTTCAAAAATCGTTTTATATTAACAGTGTGCTGAAGATGTCAATGCATCTATCTACTGGTTTATATTCCTATCACTCCCTGTAGACAAACTTGTATGTGCATTTACATACACATATATGTATACATGTATACACACACAGACACACATGTCATTGAAGGATTATGTAGAGTACACACAGCACTTACCTTGGAAAAGAAAGCAAACAAGCTCGACTCATTATTGTTAAAATTTTGGTACAGCTTTCAGTCTGCCTCCTGATTCCAACAATTTAAGAAGGGGGAAAAAAGTATTTATCTCATATGAATAAACCACCACCATAAAGAATGGTTAAGCATAATTTTGCTAGTCTTTCCTACAAAATTTGCACTGCTTTTGTGGTGAGCTTTTTCCCCTCTTTCCTTAACAGGGGAAAGAGCATCACCAGAGAACATGACACAGTAAGTGGACATTTATTTAGTGGACCAAGTGGGAGATGGGCTGCATCAGGGAAAGCTTTACACTCACACACACGTACAGGTGCAGGTGACTGGGACCTGCCCCAAGCACTGCTCAGCCAGTCGGTACAGGAGACCCCTGGGGAAGACCACGCTTCCTCCCCGTGAGTGTTGGCACCAGCTCGACCCCAACACACAGCCTCCCACCACACACACTGCTCTACGCTGCGTCAGACATCTCGGCATGGCGATGTCACACACACGCACTTGACTATTACTCGGGGGTTTTACAGCCAGATGTTGGCACAGATTGCCAGTCAAACCAGTCCTCACTGATACCACACTGCATTTTCCAAAAAGAACCTCTCTAATATCAAGACATGTAGATCAAAAAGATCTACGGGCCACCCATGCTTGCACTCAAGCCCTTCCTGATACTGCAGGAGGAGCTCACCTTGCACGAGGAGATTGTCACAGCATCTCTTAACGAGAGAAATCTGCTATTTTTTTAAAGGAATTAAAATTGTATACCCTCAAGAAGCAATCATATAATTATTGCGCTGTATCATATCCTTACTTCTTCTCAGACTGCAGGAAAGATTGTATAGAGAGAATCTTTGTAGCATCTAAATACTTCTTCCAGTATTACTTTAAACTTTTCTAAATAAAAAGATATATCTAATTGCTCCTCCATTTTCCACTTCTGAATGAAAAAGTAAGAAAGGGCTAACAAAATGAAAGACATATTAAGTGCAAGTGAAGAATGGCTATTTCTCCACTAATCATCTCATGGGATTTTTAGAGAGAGATGTTAAAAGTATACTCTGGGAATAAGAAGCATCTCTTCAGTCTTTCAGAAGTCTAGTATTTTACTGACATGAGTTCTTGTCTCTATTAATTATGGAGGTCTGGGTGGAGTAATTAATTTAGATTAAAAATGGGTTTGGGTTGTTATTTTAATTATTTGAGTAATCCATACTTTGTACAGTTTTCTTTTTAAAATACAAAGTCTAAAATCTATGGAGTACAGACAAATACCTCTGTACAATCCCAGAGAGAACTTGACTTTATATTAATTGATCTGCTAAATCATGAAGTGGTTATTGCCTGTATATATTTAAAAATAGATAAAAAGGTCTTAATCATTACTTTTCATCTTGAAGTTCTGCTTTCTTACGTAGTAAAGATTGTAATCCTACACGGTTTATGCCTTATCTCTTACCTCTAAAAGTTGTTAGATTTCCTGTCAGAGAAGTCTGGTTTTTCTTCGTTTTGTCTAAGTATACCTAAAACCATACTAGAATATCAAAGAAAATTTAGAGTTTTGTATAGTATCTTTAGAAAACTTGTGACTACCTAAATTAATCCCAATGTCTTCCTAAAATCATAATCACTTCCACGTTAGGCCCTCGTAACGTGGAACATGTCAACTCCACTTGATACAAAATACCTACTCTAATGTGAACGAGACCAAAACAGAATTCTAGCATAGATAGCCAGCCAAACTAGAAATATTTCAAATAAAATGGTTCTCTCTCTACTGTGGGCACAGCCTGAAAAAAACCCTCTACATTAATTGCTGCTGCTGCTAATTCATTTGTCAGCATATATTAAAATCATGAATACATGGCAGAAGTATTCCTGGCCCAAAATGAGTTCTAGAAAGCATGATTTTAACCTGCATAGTTGCTCATAATGTCCAATCCTGTCTTTGGTTTGCCCGCTATTCTGACCTTATCCAATGAATTCCCAGGTTATGATTTTACTAAAGTAATTTACTGACAGAAGACGTTTCAAAAACAGTTATTTGACCTTTCCAGATTACGTGAATCTGAATTAAAGTATGAGCAATTACTGTAGCATTTAGATTTTCCACCTTCCCTTATTGATTTCTTTTCCCCCTACTTCAGTACTTTTGTTAGTACTAGTTAATTTTTGCTTGTCTTGGAAGTTAATTTGTAAATTTCAAAAACCAACATAGAAGGAATTTTCTGAGTTGATGCTGTGAGGTGAATTTTACAACCAAATATCATTATGATTTTAGTCTATTTTCAGGGAAAGACAGCTATACAGACTGCAATGAAGAACAGATTATTCCATAGATTAAAGACAAAAAGCCCAAAAGTAAACAGGATGACAGCTGCAAATAAGCTAATATATTTTCAGTCTCTGCAAAACATTAGGTTTTCTCAGCTGAGTAATGGAGTAAGAAGTTATGGGATATATATTATACAAGTATGTATTTTCAAAGTCATAAAGAAAACATCCATGTTTCACGTCAGTAACACTACTGCAGTATATCAGAATACTTCATATTTGGTATGGAGTCCATTCAATAAAAAAAGGTAACAATATTTATTGTGTTCAAACTAATTTATTGAATTTCATCTATTTTTAAGTGTTTCACAGAAGTGGCTTATGTGCCAGTCTTTAATGGGCAAACCTACATTTTACACACTTAGAAGAGAAAAAACCTGGCTCTACTGCAGATGATGACAAACCTACCAAGAATGCTAAGACTTTCAAAGGAAGTTGATATTATTGACCCAAAACACACAGAGACCCACAAGGAAATCACATTCTTCAATTCCTAGCCTCATCTAAAACCACTAAAATACAAACAAATCACTGGCTGTTTTATCTGTGTATCATCAGCTGAACCAAGAAGATGGCCATCTTCCACTGAAGCACATGCTTCCGTAGCACTTTTAAATTGTTAAAAAGATAGTGTTGCTAGCACAGCTATCAATTTAAAACAACAATCCATTTAAAGTTTTACTGACACCTAAAGTGCTGATAAACCTCCATCCCCCATCATCTCTTTATGAAAGGGACTGGACAAATCAGATTGGAAATCTTTAAAGATATTAGCTAAAAATCAAAAAGGAAGGGAATTTTTTCCTGACATGTTTATTCTCACTCTTTGACACTTTTACATTAAAATGTAACTTAATTTGATCCTTAATGAGCAATCAACTGTTCCTATCTTACTGGAACTACATCCATCTAAGTATCTCTGAGTAAACCAAAACATTATTTTCATTGTTTTTTAATGCACGTTTTATGTTTTAGTAAGGTATGTGATTTTTCTTTAAAAAGAGTTATAGTCTGCTTCTGTGAAATCCATTAGCTCAGAGTAGTGTTACGTTGTCCATTGTCCTGAAATTAAGAATCAAAATCTACTATGCATTGCACAGTATAGGAAGTCAGTATTATTTCTAAGATGAGTAACAGAAAAAAATCTTTTCCAGATTCCATAAATAACTGGACAGTCAATGGTTGGGCTTAAGAACATGCTACTTAAGGTAAACTGAGGTGTGGCCTTGCTGGCATCTACCACATTAAAAGTACTGCTGTTACAAAGATGAGGCTGCTGCATGCTTTTTGCAAATTCACTCCCCATTTTACAGGCAACAGCATACCAAAACACAAACCTCTCATTAAAATGCTGTATGTTGGACTTTACTGTAGGATAAGGAAAACAATTCTCCTTTGCAGTTTCTAAAAACAATATGGTACATTCTGTAAAACTAACCGTCTATTGAATTTTTGGTCTTCACCTTTGGAAAATGCTAAATATTTCTAATATTTTCATGAGTTACAGTACTTGTGGTAAGAAACACAAAGACACATGATCCAGACCCTTTCTTACCTAGAAAATGACTTGACGTTCAGAGTCCTACTTCAGTCTCAGACACAGAAAGCAGCAGTGAGGCAACTATGTCCCACCCAAGCCTCTGCAACTTTTTATTTAGAAATCTAGATTCCATTGATTTTTCTATGATTTTTAGGTTACATAGGATATTTGGAAGGTGGAGCTCTTGTACTCTTGGAAGGAATTTTCTGAAGCATCGTTCATATTGCCACCATGTGTTTGCTCTGGTGACATCTTTAGTAAAGCAACTAGTCTTTAAGAAAAGGGACGTAGAGACAAAACCAACTGATGTCACTGGCTTGAACTGCACTCAAAGGGAAGTGCTAATTTATCTCAGTTGATTGTTTTATTTATTCTGCTTTCCTATTAAAGTGGTATGAGATAGACTCCTTTATTTAGAAACCTTCTCCCAGAAATTCATTTTACCTAATTGTTGATGTTTATCAATAAGTTCTTAAAAGAATCAGCTGGTTTTTAACTTACTGTTGCAATTAATAGCAAGCTGTTAGGAAAGCCAACTAGGTATAATAGAAGCTATGCTTTCTAAGTGAAGATAAAAGCATACTCATTTATTCAAAACCAATGGAGAGGAAATAAAATGGAATACTACAACATACCAAGTGTCATTACCATTAAGTTAACATTACACACAATATCTGTGATGCTGAAATGCCCGAGTGTGGAGAGCATGTTTTCTCCTAAGTATTTAGAGGTATTTTCTGTCCACTCACGTACAAAATTGCACTTCAAGTTAAGCTCTTTACATAGTATGCAAAAGAAAATTTCCCCTAGACAATATACGCTACTCTGCTTTGAATTACTATAAATTTTTCAAGTAATTGGCTTGTCTTCCTATTCTGGGAACGTATGGCTATCTTTTCACTGCATGGTCATTTTCACCAAGCATTGTTTGTTATACCCATCCTACCAGGAACTCATTTTTGATGCACATCAAACTTTAGATAAATTCCTGGGGTCATTTTTCTTCCTGAACTCAGGAAGTTTCAGCCAAAAAGCATCACTTGCTATATTTAAGTGGTATCACTTGCTATCTTTAGGTCATTTAAACTGCTAGGTGGCAGGGGAGAAGATTTCTGAAGCTGCTGCAACCCTTTAATTTTTGTTGTGTATCTGCATGTGTCACAAAACAAAAAAAGTACTGCAAGATTCAGAAATCAGCCTCTACAGTAGAAGGAATTCCATCACAAAAAAAATATAAGAAACAATCTTCCATTACTGATACATTTGGCAATTCAAAAGCACCAGGAAATTACCTCAGTTGTCGAGTAAACAGGTATGTTCCATGTGGGGAAGGTCACAACTAGCAGAGAGCTCCAAAAATCTCCCTTCCTGTGCTCATCTTTATTTTTGTATCTTGCTCAGCAATAGCTGGTTTCACTTTTGCATCTTCTACTTCAGTTTTCTCATGCCAAATACATTCAGTAGGATGGCATCATACACAGCAGCTTCTGATCAGAGTCAAAACCCTTCTATTTACTGCTCCAATCATTTTTGTGTCAGACATATCCACCCTGCTACTTATTCCAAACCAGCTGTACTCTCTCCCCCTCACTAAAATCCGCTCATTTCTTAAGCATTGCTTTAGAGGAAGAAGCTATAAAACCTCTGAGCCTGTGCAATTTCTCCGCTTCTACAGTTCTTTCACATTATTGGTCCCTGAATAGTTTGGATGCTAGTAGGTCAAATTTCTATTACCCTGTCAGAAGACCTGCTAATTTTCCTGAAGGGCTGAAAGAGGAAGATAAAAATGATTCTCTAACCAACTATTTTATAGTCTTACCAAAAAATGGTGAGAATGGATCAGAGTTGCCAAACTTTAGATGCTCTACGGCTTTTAATACCACAGCCAAACTTCTTGGAATTTGACTTCAAAATGCAGATTTGTACATCTGGAAAGTGGGTGCCAAAAGGGGTAACACGGTTGTCTATTTACTGGTTTTATGCTTACTAGTTCTGGGTTCTTATGGAGCTTATGTCTGTCTAAACAAGCAAAGAGTAATTCAATACTCTAACTCATTGTGGAAGTTCAGCAAATAATTTACTGTACCTTCCACTTCCCAGCTTTCCAAATCTGTAAAGCACGGCATAAAACTACTGCATGAAGGTGTCACGAGGGTAGCTGCACAAACAAAAGATTTGTGGAACGTGTAATAAAGCCCATTTTCATCTGTAGTAACACTTCTCTTCCCTATTGTTTTGTAACTATGGCCTTAAACACAGTAACTTAGCTAAGTATTTGCTTTCCAGGATGGGAAGATACGAACTTAAAATAAGACAAGATTTTGGTCCAGAACTTCAGCTATTAAAAGCTGTAGATTTTGCAGTACCCTTCAACTGCTCTTGCCTGAGGGCCTTTCAGTGACCTATCTGAATGGTTGGGCTGCGTACATCAAGATGACTTTGCACATTATCCACATCCCACAGGAGAACTGCCTTTGCTCTGGAAATAGTATGCTCGTTTTTCCTTGCAGTGCACTTTTCACTACTGTCATGGTTTAATCCCAGCTGGCAAATAAGCACCACACAGCCACTCGCTCACCCTCCCCCTCTCAGTGGGATGGGGGAGAGAATCGGAAGAGTAAAAGTGAGAAAACTCAGGGTTTGAGATAAGAACAGTTTAATAATTGAAATAAAATAAATTAATAATAATAATGATAATAATAGTGAAAAGGAAAACAACAACAACAACAAAAGAACAAAACCAAGGAAAAACAAGTGACGCAACTGCTCACCACCCACCAACCAATGTCCAGCCTGTCCCCGAGCAGTGATCGCTGCTCCCTGGCCAGCTCCCCCCAGTTTATATACTGAGCATGGCATCATACGGTATGGAATAGCCCTTTGGCCAGGTTGGGTCAGCTGTCTTGGCTGTGCTCCCTCCCAGCTTCTTGTGCACTGGGCAGAGCACGGGAAGCTGAAAAAGTCCTTGACTACTGTAAGCACTACTTAGCAACAACTAAAGCATCACTGTGTTATCAACATTCTTCTCATCCTAAATCCAAAACACAGCACTATATCAGCTACTAGGAAGAAAGTAACTCTATCTCAGTCAAAACCAGGACAACTATATAATTACTCATATTCCAAAAATCATGAATACATGGCCAACAAGATTGGACTTGTCCTCCAGCATGCACACAAGTTCTTAGTGTGAACTAAGAACCTGGTACAGATAGTCATGTTTCATGGTTAGTCTTACCATGGGCCCGGGAGGTTGATGGGGCTGGGACTGTGGCCAGGTCACAAGACACTGACAGCCAACACAATGAGTCCTAAGACCAAGAAAATGAGCAACACAAATGTTAATACAATCTTATTTCTGTTCTGTGATTAAAAACCTTTATGAAAAAATCTGGTAGAGGTTAACAAATTACAACCTTTTAACAGAATGGTAAAAAAACATCTAAAAAAAATCTGCTGGTTAAATGCAGATTATAGATATGTATGTACATTATACGTACATAACATTAGGTTTATATCATATTTTACATATTTATAAAGTAAACTAACTACAGGTATATAACTTATGAAAGCCATCATTTTATAGTCCACAACATCTTAAAACAATTTCCACTTTAGATCTGGTTTTGAAAAGAAAAACAAGAGGATGGCAGGTCTCTTTGCCCATTAATCCCTCCTGAGAAGATAAACCACCAAGCATTATTTTTAACGGCCTGTTCCGTTATTTCACATCCAGTCACTACTCTAATTGTGGGCACGAATAAAGCACTGAGCTGTCAAGCTTAAATGTATTCAGGAATCTTATTTTCAAAAAGTCACACAGAAAAAGGTAACCTGTCCTTTGCCTTCCAGCTTTGTAAAATCACAGTCATAATGCTGAATAACAGTATTAAGGAGTCCCCATGAGATCATGGAATAATGATCTTAGGAAATTTGAATATTATGGTTACATTTGACTTTCACATCCATCCTGTCAGACTTTCACAACAAGCAACGTGACCATCAATTAGCATGAAATTCAGAGCAGTTCTCACCCCTTCTTTCATGGTATGTGCCACAAACTAATAATTTACAGCTCTGAGTCTCTCCAGCTCCTAAGCATATCAGCCAGGAAACCCCAGCAGTATACGGTCTGACAGATCGACTGCAGCGCACACTGCCTGAGCTCAGCACACACTGCAGCAGTCACGTCTGCAGTATTACAATTCAGCTTGGTTGCTAAGCATCAGTATTACAACAATATCAAGAGCAAAGTTATTTTTCCTCAAGTTATAGGAGAACAGCAATTCCCAAGTTCATCTTGAAGCACGTGCTTTCACCTGTATTCAATGCCTGTCATAACAGACTAGTACTGCTTGTGAATGAGGCTAACAGAAAAAACAGAAATAGAAAAGCACATATGGCAGCCTGCACTTACTGCTTAGGAAGACTTTCAGTCTGTCCCTACCTCAGTGTCACCCCTTGGCAACTTCCAACAGGTGAACATCATCTTGCAGGGCAATTGCCCTTAAACACATAAGATGTGCTGAGCATCCCAGAACTTTCCCCAATTCCTTGCTTCCTCCAAGACAAATGCTGGATGTCTGAACAGGCAAGCAAGTCAAGAAGCACACAACAGCCTTAAGGCCAACAATCATTATGCAGCCAACAGACAAAGGCAAGGGTGGCCCAGGATGGTCACGACTGTTGTCCCCAGTGAGTGAGTTTTCAATTATATTCTTGCACTATGCATGCTATGGAGTTGAAACTTCCAAAAATTTGTTTAAGTGTTGATTTCAACAATCAAGCCTCATTTCAAGCCTCTAAAGCATGTTTCACCAGCAAAAGAATAAGTACACAAACCAAAATTACTTAGCAAATGGAAAAGATATTCTGCCCCAAATTTCTGGTGCTTCCTGTTACTATGGTGAATACCAGTACCTACTGACAGAAACAAGAGGAAACATGCCTTTTTTTCCCCCCAAACTACAGCTAATATTTTAAAATCTTTTTAAAAAAGACTAATCAATCTCTCTTATATGTCTTGTGCTGTGACCAAGCTTTTGATATAAGGTTCTAGAAATCCTATAAGAATTGTATTTTATTTTCTCAAGCCACCTGTATTTATCAAAGAAGTGAAGTTGGTTACAGAATAGCTAGAAGCACCAACCAAAGCTTCACTATTGTTTTTCCCTCTGTTCGTTTTGCAGACAGACTTGGTAGAGGTCAGTTTCTGATAAAACAGTAGAAGATAGGAGAGTTAATGACTCGCATCTGCAATTTTAAATTATTCAGTTACCACTTGAGTACTAACCACAGGCGCAATAAACAGCAGCTAATACAAGTCATGCATGTTTCATAAAGGGAAGCTGTACCTTCTGGAGTATACTACATTTATCTCTGAAAAGAGCAACAGTGTTTTTTCAAAATCATTTAAGACCAGTTTTTCCTGCTATTGATTTAACTTTCTGCAGTAAACCCCCCCATTGATTTGAATAGGAGTTTTATTCAGGTACAGGAGACAGATTGCAATCTATTAAAAAAATATTTACTTTTAAAGTCATAAGTACAAGGAACACTTTTTACAAATGGGGTGGCTCAGTTTCCCTGTGGTTTATGCAACGCTCCTTTTCATGGGCTGCAGATCAACAGCTGTAGCCTCATGTGCTTCATGTTCTGCTGGGACATCCAAAAGACTGAGCACTATCCAAAAGTCAGACACATTCATGAAGAACAGGGTAGTGGTCACCAGTATTACAGTAACTTTGCACACTGCAATGAAAGTCTTTTCTTGTTGGATGCCTGGGAGCAGTCAGACACTCATCAAATGTTTGCAACTTTCAGCAGGGAGCTTCTCGTGTTGTCTGCAGAGATTGAACATGACCGAAGTACCTTTTCCTGCTGTTTGGAAAGGAGTCTAGCATAGAAATACGGAACAGAAACCCAGAAAAGGGAAGAAAACAGGAAGTACTGAAAGGTGCATAACTAATCTCAAGCAACTTGCTGGCAAGCTAGCAATCTTAGGAGCTTGGATCCCTCATATACCATAGTCAGTCATTACTTTCTTTAAATCAGTTATGACTGAGAAAACCTGAACAAACCTCACTACAATGGTTACTTAGTCATCCAGGAGACCTTTCTGGTGAGCTTACTTGCAATGAAGTCTCTGCTGTTACTGCTGGCAGTATTATTAATAGCAAAGCTTGTGAGACAGAGAATAGCAAAGCAAACAAGCAGGATTAAAAGATAAACCCCAAACATCCACAGAAGTGCTTGGCATGAAATAACAGTCTGCTAAAGCATAATCTAAGGAGAAAAGAAAATTTCACTTTAAATAAGAGCATTGTGAACACCTCTGATAGATGGAGAGAGGCACCGCTAGAGTATAGCCACAGGCTGTTAACTCCAGACCTGTTTTTATCTGGACCTGGCAAAGTCAGTATTTTCATAACTCTGCTACACTGAGAGTGCAGCTCACTGAGCTGTTAGCCATTTCCTTACACTTCTCATTTTTTTCTTCTATAATTGGTTCCCTATCCTTGACTTGGAAAGATAGTACCATGTAACATCGTTCTGACAGCAGAATATTTGTTCCTCTAAGGAATTAATGGTACTACTCTATATAAAAACGTCGCTATTGAACCAACACAGCTGCTCTTTTAACTCAATTAAAGAGCAGTCATCCAGGAATAGAAGATGACTTCTGAGGCAGGAGAACCCATGTCCCTCCAGAAATGCTACCTTTTCTCCAGCTGTGGAGCCGTGACCCCTCAGGATCCAAGCCATTAAAAAGTGCCTGACTATCACAGGATCTGTCAACTGATTACTGCACTCTGTCTTCCAAAGAGCTCTTTCATTCACAAAGGTATTAGCAGGGAGTTAAAGTGCCACCAATTTTTCTCTGCTATCTCTTGGATAGTGGTTTCATCTCTTCCAGTTAACAAGGTTAAAGAAGCAGAGATTGTCAGTGAAGTCACAGTAAATTAAAAGTGAAACTTCTCCGTCATTACTATTCCAGAGTTTCTGCCAAATTCACCACCTTCTCCTTGAGACTTCACTTCAAAGGAATGTCACTGAATTTTGAGACATGCACACTTAAAACCCGCATCCTAACCTTTCCCTCAAACAAACGTGTACAAATTCCCGTGAAAGAGCCCATAATAATTTTGATAAAGAAATATGCTGCTTTTATAGTAAGATCTTCAAAGACTCCAGCAAGTGATGTTATTCTGCAAGCCCCTCTCACTAGTTTTCCTACTAATGGAAGAAAGCCTGTCGCCTTTCAACATAGCCATTTCTAAATTTGGCAGGTTATCAGAGAAACACCAACAAGGTCCCTATTTTTAGCCTACTCATGTGATGATCCATGAATTTGTCCAAAACTGAGGTCCCTGTAACAGCAATACCACAGGACTGAGAGATGTAACATACCCATCTGCCAGTACATTTCATCTCTTCACTTTCCCAGCTCTCCTCACCAGGTTCTCAAGCAAATAAGAGGTTCACAGGGGACAACATTACAGAAGCGCAACTTGCCTTTTCCCTTACTCCAACCATAAAGACAGAGGAATCTACATGGAAATCAACACGTAGATTTAGAGTTGATAATTAAGTTCTCAATTGAACTCCTTCTCTCCTCAAAAAGTACATATCTCTCTTCAAAGTTTCATGAAACTCCAGCTGGTTTTAAATTCTTTACATGTAAATAAAATGTACACCTGTCCCACCATGGTTCAGTTGGAAGTGGTGAGTCTATACAATGAAACAGTGACTGAATGGATTTTGTTCACATGTGGCTTGTTTTGCTGTTCTGAAGAGCTGAAAAACCTGTTTACCAGTTTTGAAGTTTGGAATCCTGCCGGTTCCTTCCCAAATATGCAGAACAGAATTTTCTGCAAGATTTGTTTGCTGAGCTTAGAACTCAGCAGAACAGTCTTTGCTCCATCTAAAGGGGTTTAAAAATAAAAAACAACAGAAGAACCACAAGAGCAACCATCCCCAAAACCACTGAGACACTACAAACTGCTTTACTCCATTAAGCAAACAATTTAGGAACTTGGGCAAAGGAGAAATGTCCCTTAGTGCTGGAAATGTTGCTCATGTAAATAATAACAAATATGGTAGACCAGAACTTTCCTGAATCTAATTTTATTCATTCCTTCACAACACCTAGTATAGTAAACCATTATTTACTACAGTGATCAGTCAACTTAGGTTACTGCCTAAAGACGTGAAATAATACTGTTCTTACTATGCCCACAAAAAACATAAGTGGTTTTTGACACACATTCTGACAACTCGGCACATTTTTTAAAAGGTAGAGATAAGTACCAAGTCTGCATTAAAAGACTTTTTACATCACAGTACTGTGCAGAAATAAAACCTGACATAAGCAGAGATGTGATTAATATTCTTATTAGCAGAACAGGACTGACACACTACTACTGCCGTAACAATGAAAAGAAATATCAAAATTGCCATAGGTTAAATGTATGAAAGAAAACCATAGAACTAGGAAAATGCTTTAATGCTATAAGCAGTAAAAGAAGAAAAATGTACACAGCTAGAAATGGAGATGAAAGATAATCTAAACAGAGCTCAAATTAAATTAAAATACCGCCTTTTTAAAATAGCGGTAAGGTGGAATACAAGTGCAAAGGTAGACAGGAGTAGGAAACCAGAGAAGGAAGCTACTACAATCAAATTTGAAACAATGTGCCAAGAGGTATTATGCAACCCTTTAAGGTAAAATAATCTGAGCCCATGAACCTGGAAGAACTGATACATGCTTTTGCATATCCCTTAATAAGTACTGTAATAAATGTTTTAAAAAGGAGGATTTTTTTTTTTTTAAATCTAAACAAATTAAAAAGATCTAGAAAGGGTTTGGGTAATTACTTTTACCTCAAATGAATGGACGATGAACAGTGGGAATTTTGGATTATAAAATGATTAAAGATATAGATATAAAAAGCATGTTTTATAAAATGCAACGCTAGGTAAGCAAATATACATCAGCTTGGACTAACTAAGCATCTCTCAAAGAAAAATTTCCCCAATTAAAGAACAGAAGGTGGATACTACCCGTGGTTTGATACCACCACTTTTTGCCTTTTTGGCAATCAGTTGGATGCCCTTGAAGAGAGCAAGATCTCAGCTACACAGATTAATCAGTAGCAAACCATGACCCAGCAGTGTCATAAAATATGACTCAATAGCGTCATACATCATAGTTATAATAAAGAAGTTGACTGTGGAGAAACCAAATAATTTCTCATTAATTTAATCCACAATTTGTCCATTCTTCAAAATGTTATAATGGACATGAAATTTAATCAGGCCCTAAACAGTAAAACCAGCATCTTATTTTTGTTTTTAAGTACAAAATTCTCATCTATAACTTCATTCCTTCCAAGTAGGCACCACACACCACCAACTCATACTGCTTGCTCATTGAAAAAAATCTGCTACAATAATTTTCTTAATTTCAAAGTCAGACCTTCTCATAAAAAGTGTAAACAAAACCCTGGCCTTTATTCTCCAAGTATCCCTACATCAAAAGCAAGTACACTGCTAAGACTACAATTAAACTTTAAGAGTTCCTACCATCTATTTTACAATTCACATACCTTAAAAAACCCCCTAATATATCAAGTCTACTGCTAATTATGACCCATAGCCATAATTTTTTTCCCTTCTATCCAACATAAACCTTGCAATATCCATTATCATTGTAAATTACTTACAGCAGAGCTGCTGAATGCAAAAGCTAGGCTTATTGGAAATTCTGTTGGTACACAAAATAGCTTTACAATATATTACACCTTCCTACTTCTGTTAGACTTATTACTTTATATTTCAAGCAGAAGTAAATATTCCCCTTGTGGGAAAATACTGTCTATTTGTGTAAGACTTAATGACATAAGGTAAATTGTGCTGTTGGTTTGAGTTAGACATGCAATACACTTCAATAATGTGCTATTTCTTTTTGTGTATGATGCACTCCTAAAGAAAACATGATTAGAAAACCCATTTGTGTTTGAAATTTCCTTTGATTGTTTTAAAGGTTATTACTCACATCAACATTGTACTATTTTTCCCTCATCAATTTCCATTATCAGTTTGATTCAGAGCAATGCTGTCCCAGTAGGTTTCCCAAACAGATTTTAAGTGAATATAGTGCTCTGATTGAAAAAGCAAGGCAAACAAAAGCCTACTGATTCAATACATTCTGAAAGACAGTTAACAAGAATAATAAGAACTAAGTATTGCATTCAAAGATCCTTGTTTCACATTTTCATTAGAATATATATTCTTTCCTCAAAAAAGAAGAAAAATATCACTACATGCGACAAGACTTCTCAAATCTTTACAATAAATTAAATTTTCCTAAGAATTTTCCGTTTTATTAGACACTCTACAAACAGGAAGACGTAGCCAATCTCATCCAGTCTTTCCTTTCCGCTGCTCATTTACCAACATTTATAGCAAAGAACACTTGCTTGGCTTTTGTATATCTGATGTTCTCTTGTTATAAAAAGAAAGTGCAGTACCAGAAAAACATACAGATAAGGACTGTTGCTAACTAATGGACAAGTCAGTTTTCCAAGAAACCTGTGGAAAAACCACAAAGTGACCATCCCTGCCTCTATTACTGGTTGGTCACCTAAAAGCTGGTGGAACAAGACAGGAGAAACAGAAACTCCAGAAGGCAAACACTGGCAATGAATCCTTGAAGTTTGTCCATGCCTAAGTGCAGTCAATAAGCTAGATGAACTGAGTGCTCTCTGAAGAGAAATTGTTTTCCTGCCAGCAACTCCAATAGCTATTTAACCCAGAAAGGTTAACAGAGTCTATGCTGCTTTTAAAAAGTCAGTTCAGAAACGGCTCTTCATTTTTTCTTCTTTTTTCTCCTTAAGTACTAATTACTATTCAAGACAAGATTTCATGATAACAGTATGTTAACAAGAGATGTTTACTATTTTTCATAGCCTCTCTCTCCAGTGCTGAATTTTGCCTAGCAGATTTTCTTCAGGTTTATTCTGTCCAAAATTAATTTCTTTCTCTGTTTATTCATGCTTTTTTCACTCTACGTCAGAAAGCAGAAAGGAGTAAGGCATTTAAACATTACAGGATGCCTTAATACACAGACAAGAAAAACACGTGTTGTTGGCATATCGCTGCCTATTATTCATTACTTGGAGACCTAACAGTATAAAGTCAAGAATACAATGCAGAAGCTCTCCTAAGCATATCCAGGCAAAGTTCTGACAAACAGTTGTCAGAAATGCTGAAGATGGGGCTGATCCACCTCTGGGCAAGGTTTACAGTCTCCTGTCAACATCAGAAAAAACACCTGTCCTGGGCCAGAAAAAGGGACCGTCTAATTCTGTGCCCTCTTCCTGTTACTAGCCAGAAGATGACTCCTTGGAAAGTTATAAACATATGGCAAATACTTATGATACCTCCCCAAATCGTGTACCAAATACCAGTCATTTTCAGCTAAGCAACTGTATGAAGCTATCATTTGCTCATCCACTAGAGGAAGAAAAAAAAAAATTATCATTTTTTTTAAAATCATGACAACTGAAAACACAAGTTGTGCATATGTGTGTGTGTGTGTGTGTGCAGAATTACAATAAACTCTTAGAGTCCCCTAGAAAATGACTTTAGAACACCTAATACCAACCTGGCCACTTTGGGGCAGAGGGAGGCCAGTTTGAACTTCCCAAGAGCTGCAGTTTTCTGGGAACGAACTTTTCCCAGATTTCCACAGTACAACGTAATGGAGCCAACTTAACAGTACTCGCTTATGATGTATATGACGTTAGAATCTTATGCAGTCTCCTACTGCCTGTTCAGGATTGCTTTCTACCTATTTGATATTAGTAAAGAATCATTATTTCCATACAGGTTTGACCTTGAAAAAGTACCATTTGTAGATGGTGTTAAGGTCAACAGAAAAATAATAATTCACTCCAAAACTACTTCATGCACTACTTTGCTGGGATATGTAGCTCACTTTTGTAGTGTCGAGACTTCAAAAATTTGATTATAGTTTTGGTAAGCATCTTTCAAACCTACTAAAGCGACAAGATTGCTCTGGACTGCTTCATGTTTACCTGTTCCTAGTGAGAGTTTTCTGTATCTGGCTGCTACAGGGTGAGTTCCACTTTAATGTTGCAGAAGCAGTTAATCAAGTCACGTACATAGTTTGAACAACTAATGCTTCTTCCTGAAGGACAGTTAACATGTGGAAGGGAAAAAACAAACTGATATGCTAATAGTGTGAGAGTGGCACATCCCTAATTATATCATCAAGAAGAATTTAGTCACTTACATGACTGGAAGTCAAAGTGACGTAGTCCTTTATCACACGCAGATGCGCTTCTGAGTTTCAGTAGAATAGTTTCTTATTAGAAGTCAATTTAACCTAAATTCCTTTTTCCAACTTTATCCTTTGCTAACTGGAAACACACAAGAGTAAATACAGCCTCCAAGCCTAATGCAATATTCTGAAAGGATTAAATAAAATCTATCTGAGCAAACATAATATTGTTATACGTTTCTCAAGAAGGCTGAAGGATTATTAAGTGCTCTATGATTTTCTGACTAGAGAGGCAAGGTACTTTGGGACATGTCTCAGCCTACATTAGTGGGATTTGCCTCATCAACTGGATTATCAGAAAGAGTAAAGTCATTTAGAGAGACAGATTTATTTTTTTAAGGTACTGCAACAGCAAAACCAACAAAATCTAAAGAAAATTTAATTTATAAAAGCTGAGAAGATTTTATACATATGAACAATTGGCAACATGCAGTAATCTGTAATTACTGGAGGGGTCCTAGACCCACCTTATTTTTCCTAAGATTAAGTGAAAAATACAGCAAAAGTTTGTGCTTTTTTTTGTTGTTGTTGTTTTAAATGGAAGATAACATTTCTGCCTTAGAAAAAAATGACCCCAATATATCAAAATCACAAAAATGCCACTGAATGTAGCACTCATCCATGGATTTATAAAATACTAATAGTTAAGAATAAAGATAATTAAAATTACCTACTCTTGAACTCTATTTTCCATATTCAGATACTTCCTATGCTTGATGCAATCTGAAGCATAACCCAAAATGAGAGCTTTGGGAACCAACAAGTAAACTATTTCATGGGATGAGAGGAAACTCATTTCCTTTAAGGAGCGCTGAATGGACAGCCATTGGAGAAAAGCCATTAATCACTTTTTAAAAGAATAAATCCACTTTCTAAGTACAACACATAAATACGAACTGTTAACTATTAAATGTTCACCAATTAATTTAGAATGGATTCTTCTATTATATTATCTATTTTTATTTTCTTGTGTCTTTAAAATTAAAAAGGGGTTGAGGGGGGAACGCAGGCAGGAATCTAAACCTTCCTTTATGTTTTAAATGGTCTGTGCAGAAGTAAAAGCAAACCCACACCCTTACGGTACAAGAGAACAGGAGGGTACTCAGGCTACATTAGAGGTACTTCTGGTCATGGGACTGTCAGATGAGTTAAAAAGAAGATGATGCTAATGATAGCCCAGCATCAGTGCAAGTGGGAGGGCAATTGGAAGCTGGAAGACAGCTAACCAACACAGGCATCTCCCAGAAGTTGTGCACAAGCAACTGACACCTCTAGACTGGAGCAGTTTTGGGGCTCCAGACCTGGCCACTGATAACACAGCTGCTAAATATACTGCATTTCCAGGAAGCCCTGTGGTCATAAAATGTCATGTAGCTGTACAATTTTACTGCAAGAATCTTTTTTTGCAGACTCCCATTCAGTTTGTTCACTTACCATCTCCACCGTATCACATCCTGAGACTTAAATGATAGGTAACACCTTCTGGTACTTGGTTTCTCCATTGGCTGCCTACCACAAGGAACTGCAGCAAGTCTGAAGTGGCAGAAGACAATACTGAAGATGTTACTGTGGCATCTGCAGTGGATGAGCGTATTCTGCTTCTGTGTTTTAAAGGGAAGGGCACTAACCCAACCAATCTGGCATGGGTTGTTCATCACTATGAGAGAAGTCACCAGTAATGATTTAGTATCTTTATAATTAAGGGGTACTACTAAAGTCTCAAATACAACAGTATACCTTACTCTTACAAAAAGGCATTCAAAAATTAAATCTCGTTTTCACAATGTTTTTTAAAGATAACACACCTTTTTGTTTCATACATGATTTCAGTTAAATTTTAATTGAGATACAGTTAAGAGAATATCTGTTTTGGTGAAAAAAGTTCTTTTTTGTCCAAAGATTTTATGCAACTTTAATTCTTATTCAAATCAACTCACTAAACTAAATTAAACATAGTTCTGCTGTGGCAGAAATCTTCTCAGAACAAAAATTGGCACCAGAATGGTTTGTGGTGATGATTATTCCTAGGTCTGCATGAACATTTCAGATTGCATCTGTAAGAATGAATATATTATATTCCACTATAATAATAAGAATTTTTTAAAGTATAAACGCTGGCACAAGACTGAATCAATACAAATTGCTCACTAATAATTTAAATAAGAAATTAAGTTTCTAGTCATATAAGAAGTGAATTTCTGAAACAGCCTTTCAAGCAGGGCAGCTGAGACATTATCATCTAAAACTAAAATTATGAAAGGGACTCTGACTGTGTATATGTATTGCTACAAAGAAAAATAAAGTGTGAAATGATCAATTTTATTAGTGATCTGTGCTCCTCCGAAGTCTTTTGAGAGGAAAATAATTCACTTTATCTTTGCACCATATGTATATTATGTTAACCTAAATCACCAGTGGTTACTTCTGGTCACCCTTCATTACCCACAGTTTTACAAGATCAGAACTGATTGCTCCTACATCGAATACATTTTTTAGATTTTTTTCAACATTTTGTTTATTAAGAAGTTCTTCAGCTTAGCTTTTCTGCTAGTTCGTTTAGGATTTTGTTCTTTCCTCTTTTATAGCAGGTGCCAGAAGAAAAAGGCAACTACTCTTTTTTTGATGTTTTGTTGTATACTTATTCTAACCTCTTTTTAATATGTCTAAAATTTATGACTGCTAGGTAACTTTCCCCGATACAAATAAAAATTTTAGTGACCCATAGAATTTGGAATTTAAATTCATTTAGTTTTGTTACCATTATTTCCTAGTGTGACCATCATTGGTCACTGCAATTTAACACATACCGCACACTTTAATATAGCTGACACAATGGGCTCTAGGATCCTTTGAACAAATAACCATATTGAATGGCCTGTTCAAGTGACTGACTTTTCCTATTTTTTCTTAGTCACACAGGGTACCACATGTGAAAAGACTGACTGAAGACTGTCCTTGGACTCCTGAAGCTTACAAGATGCAGCATTAAAGTAGATGATGCTTGGAACTTGTTGGTTTCTTTTCAAACCCATTGCCAAGCTATAAAAGCTGAACTATAAACATTTGTGTTAAGCGGTTTTTGACTTTTTAAAAACAGAAACATTATTATGTGCACATTTACTAAACTTCATGAAAGATTCTTCAGTGCCACAGGTTCTCAGGGTCTGAAGTCCAATCAGAATTGGAGTGGTCTATTGATTCATTAATGACACAATTAACTGGAATTGGTGAACTATACCTTCAGGATCAATATCTGCAATAAAATAGCTAAACCACAATATTCAACATTTACAAAATGTTAATACCCATAATTTTCTAAATACTCATCTATAACTAATCCCAAGAAATCCTAATCACACACACAAAGCTACATGCACAAACCCCCCAACATGAAGCGTGAGCTACAAGCTTACACCTCCCCCTCTTCTGGGAGTTTTACATCCACCCCTCCAGCATTTGGGGGTAATCCATTTACACGTAGTGTTTACACCCACACTCAGCAGAGATATTCATCTGGCTATTTTACTTTGCCAAGGTTGGAGGGGAGCAGGAGAGGCGCCCTACAGGCACCCCTACACCTTAGTACAAGAGATTCTTTCTGAAGATTATCATGAAAAAAATTCCTTTTGATTTCAGGTAGATAGCATTTTGTCCCTCATGCCCTCATATTTTTCATTCCTGTATGAAATTAGAAAGGTAAATAAGAACTGACATTGTTTTAACCATCATTGTCCATTTATTTCATTTGGAATTGCTACATGCAGTTGTTATCCTTGCCACTTAAAATTATTTACCCAGATTTTAAGATCTGAGTATCAACACAAACTTGATTAGTATTAGATAATGAAATAAGTGCTGGTTTTATTTCCAAAAGTAATAAAGGTAAATGAATCTTCAAAATAAATGCAATGCTTTTAAAGAAAAAAAAGGTAAATACATACACCAAAAAAGTTTCAGTTGGCCTCACTCAACTTTTTCTCCTTTTAAACTTTTTCAGATAGTCTACATTAAAAAGGACTGCATTTTAAGCTGTTTGCCACAAGTACGAACAGCATTTCATATAAAAATATATCACTGCAGGGAAAACATATTCCATCTATATATGAAGTTCCAGCACAGCCTGGATTGAGTGATAATAAAGAAGAACTTGTCTGGCTTCCTACGCTGGACTGCTTTTGCTGCCAGCATCCTTGAAAACATTGCTCACTTTGCTGCAAACAATTCTTCAATTCTTAGGAAACCTGCACGTTAGTTTCTATTACATTAAACAACCTCACTACCGTATTTCCAAACTTTTGACCTCCAACAAAAATAGAAGCAAACACGAGAGTGTTTGCCTGTGCTATACCATTTCAGGGTCCAAAACACATGTATTCTTTCATTTCTGTTAAAAAATAAATCGTTATGTAATGCATCAACAGGATATTATTAAAGGACTGGCACAGCTTTATTGATCTTATTGCTTGGAAATCAATTATCCTCACAAGTGTCCTATCTTAAGTCTGCTTAGATAATAAGATTTTAAATGACCACTGACAGAAGTAGCACCTGTGTACCACAGCTACCTGTATACGCAGACACATACATATCCATCTGTGGACTACAGTGGACTATACATAATACCATATTATGTTTATGCAGCTAAGTCGTACTGAACAAGGCAATAGGACATGGATTACTTTATCAATTCATAAATAGCAGCCGTCTTGTACTATTCTGGTGACAAGGACTATAGAAATTCATACCAGAATAAGACCAATGCAGCCAAGGACAAGCTGGCTGTGGTCATTTACCTTCCCACACTACACACATTACTGTAGAAACCATACAAGCCTGGGAGGTGGTAGAGATGCCAAGGAAGTTCATAGTCCCATGAAGGATCCTTAGCGGTCACTGGGTTTTTTGTTTGAAAGTCCCTTTCTGCTGCTGACACAGCCCACGAGACCTGCAGTGTAACACCTGACCCCAAATTTTTATTTTGGATGGAATAGCTACTATGAGCCATGCCTTGTGTAAAAACTACAACACCCTGCTCTTGTCAGCCTCTCCAAATGCAAGATACTGTCTTTCTCAGTGCAAAAAGTCTTTCCATTTTAATTGGGTGTGGGAGGGAAGTAGCTTTTAATTTACTCCCCATCTCCCATCCCAGGAGTAGTTTGACATTTCCCCAGAGCTGACCTGGCTGACAGCACAAACACACAAAAAACCCACCATAGACTAAATTAATCCCAGTCAAAGAAATGGCAGATTTCCATCTACCTCTGCCACAACTTAAATGATGTTTGAATAGAAGTTAATGAGTAGTTAGAAGTAAAATATGCCTGTCCAAATGGGTAGCCTTTACTAAGACTAGCTTGGCTGCTATGAAGAATCAGGCATAAAATGACTGTTCATGGCTTCCCTACAAAGAATTTTTCTATACACTTTTGTACTACAGTGGACTTCAGAGCAGTCCTAGACTACAGATGCTGGCAGTCAAGAGCTGACTTTCATGCAAGAAGAATTTGAAGATCTTGAAAATTATTATAATTCTCAGGAAGGAAGGCGATGTGAAAAGTAGCCCTCATGTCTGAATTCTGACACCTGTCCTAAACCTTAACTTGATCTATTTCTTAGTCTTGATCTTTTGTGTTGCTAGGGTACAGAAAACTGCAATAATGAATTACACACAATAAAAGACTTCACCAATGACTGAAGGTATCTAGCCTATGTTCATATATAACCAGTTCAGAAGTCAGCAAAATTATTATTAGCTATTTGGTAAACTACAAATTATTAATTCATAGTCTCAGACAAGTTCACATCACAGAGTTAACTTCACTGAATCAAATATGCAGAGTCTTCCAATTAACTTCCAAAAGCTTTAAATCAGATCCCCATGTGGTGTGAGAGGTATAGACTGAATTAGGTTTTTCCTTACCCATTTCCATCATCCCATTGTAATGAAATTTCAAACACAGAAAATAGTTTGGCTGTGTGGGATAACTTTCTGTGTTATTTAAGTTGTATTTAAGAATTTGATATTCGAGAAGTTATTTCATTAACATGAATTCATTATTATGTTCTGGGAAAAAAACTGTGAAGGAAAATGGAAATTCTGTGTCTACTAACATGCAACAGACCAGCGGAGTTTTTTTGCAAATCTGGCTTTATATAATGGAGATTAAAGTCAAATACCATAGAGACAAATCATACCTCTTAGTCAATGCTTGAAAGAATGTAAAAATTAAACACTATAAAGAAAAAAAAAAGAACACGCAAATACAATAAGTCAAGCTCCTATAGAGTCTAGTTAGTCAGACTCCAAACTTGTTTTTCTTTTTTTCCATCCTTCTACAAACTTTCAGGTGCCTACCTTAGACATTAAGGTTTCTGGGCTACTAAGTATGAATTTATGGTAATCTATAAAGAATATGATCTTTCACTGTTTAATTTTCTTTCACAGACATTTTAAGTATCTGGTGCAATATGTAGGTATCAGAACACTCATGAGCCCTAGCGTTTCAGAGTAAGGTACAACAGCTATTCTGCATTGAAGGGATATTTGCCATCAGCTCTACCTTTGATAAGCAGGAAAGGTAAAGATGGCCAAGCCTACTAAGATATGTTCTAGCCCATTAAGCATAAAATGGGGGTTAGGATGGTGGAAGTCTATGCCTAACTCAACAGTTACTACGCATTCTCCTGTCCAGATGCCTAGAAACATGATTTTCTTTCCATTTTATTAAAACAGATTTTTAATCAGGGTTTAATTAGAGTGTTTGCAGCTGATGCACCTGTTTTTCTTCTGAAAAGTCAGGTTTTATGCATTTGCATTGATGGTATTTCTTAAAAGAAACTGGGCAATATTTTGAAACTTACAGAATGTGCTCTTTTAATGGGGTTGGGAGAAAGTCCTTGGACTCAGCCAGCTAGACCACTCCAACTCTTAAATGGGCTGGAAATAACAACACATTTCAGCTATATTTCTCGGCAATGTCCTGCCATTTGTTCACACAGACTTCTTTTTCAAAAGGCAAGTTGAAAAGTATCAAGAAGTACCTTTGCTGATCTTAATATACAGAATTCTTCTATTATTAGTACCTAATCCACATATATAAACAAACAGCAACCACATAGAAAGTTACTAGAATGAAAATAGGGATTCAATTTTTTTCTATGTGACTTTTACAAGAACATGAACAGAAGATTATATTTATTATATTGATGTGAATTAAAAACAGTAGCTTACATCAAAACACAAATACTGTTAGAGAATATCAATTCAAGGACAGTTTTTACTGAGAAATTAGCACAAAACCCAAAGCTACTACAGCAGTGAAATCTACATAAAGGAAGATCTCAAAACTGTTTGACATATTATACTAAATAAAACATCTGTGGCCATGAGCCTGCAATTTCATGCATTTGGACAGATTACTGTACTTGTGTGAAATGCAATCAACTTACTTTTAAAGACTTCGCTGTGGTTCACAGATGCTAATGCAATCACAATTAACATCTGAGTTATCATTTCTTACACACCAAGTTTGTATCAAAATCAGTGATTTTAAGAATTCAAGGTCAGGCCTTCAAACACTGAAATCTCTTGTCACTGAATATCTAGCAATGATTAAACTACAATGATTAAACATCTGGTTAGACTAAAATATAGTTGTTGAAGGAGCCTATGAAAAAACAGCTACTAGAGGGATGGAAAAAAATAGAACTGATTGCAGGTTTGTTAACCTGAGGCAGTAATTTGACTGCTTATCACTGCTTCATCAGCGCATCTTTATATGTTGAATAAAGCAGACACTAGATTACTGCTTTAATCAGCATCATAAAACATCATGTTTCTCTCTGCTTACTAACAGCTGGTTTAAGAGGAATAAAAGGTTTATTTGATGGGTAAGTTGGAAGATCTCCAAGGGCCCTCTAAGCTGCTGCTTTTCTACAGTTGGACTTCCAAAGTAAGTTGAGTCTTTACAAATATTGTTAGCTTAGTCTTTTAAAGCATGAAGTTCTCTACAAAAAAAAAAAGTCAAGATAAATTTGCTACCTCCGACACAAGAATCTACTCACTCATCCTTTAACATAATAATGTCAATTATATCCTGTTGTGCCATCAATAAGGAAAAAACATTACTTCCTTTAGATATATCAACTTAAAATCTAATTCCATACAAGAGAAGTAATATTTCACTACCTACAAATCATGCTGCTAAATTGTGAGGTTTCACAATTATACTTCCGTATTAAACCATTTTCACAAAAAAATTCCTCTACCTCTCATTTATCTTTCCCCTTGCTGTGGAAGAGACACATACAAGCAGAGCAAATTGACCAAGCTGTTATGTAAGGGAATCTCTATGACACGGATGTGAAAAAGAACCTCCTTGTATAGCACTGATTGCAGTATAGGACCCAACAAACTTTATGCTAGACAGAAAATAAGATTTTTAGAAGCTCTTTATGTCAATCTATTGCTACTCCTACTGAAATCTGTGTTACCGTGATGTTGAGCACCCATAAAAATCCCGAAGTATATAGCACCCACCCCACCCCCGCCCAAACAAACAAAAAAAACCCAAATCAAACATGTAAAAGAAAGTAGTGTTAAGAAAAATAAGTTCTCTCTGGTATTTTTTTATAATATACCTAGAACTACCTAAAATTATTTTAAAAATAATAATAATAATAATGAGGTAATTCAGCTGAGGATGTCTCTAATTATGGTTTGCTCTACTTTTCTTATCAAAGTTTGAAACAGAACAAACAAGCAGTGCCACTAGATCCCTACTGATTCCAGGAATTTTCTAGTGATGATAGTTGCTAGAAAACTGGGCATCTCTCCTAATGTCACATTATTTTATGTCATGTAAATTTCACTGTGACATGCATCTTCAACATGGCTTTGTAAAACAGTTCTAAAAGTCGTATTTACAGTTGCAGTGGGGCTTCCCTCCAGTGTAAATGCTCCACAGAGTCAGAGAGTTGCTTCCTGATGCCTTCAGTTTGAAGATTCAGGTCATCTTTGGTGATAAGCTTTACCCTCATATTGCCAGTTAATTCTCCTCCCAGGGAAATTGAATTATCATTACTCTACACATTATCTTCACTTTAGTTATTGAACAAATGCAACTGACAAATTAAAAAAAACCTCAGTCACCTGGCCATTTCAGCTTGAGTTACATAGTCACAGGTGAGGAGGGAAATGTAAAGTACAACCCACTGAATTTTGACATTTAAAATGTGTGATTTGCAGAATGGTCATTTGATGCATTGGCAAGTGTTTTCATTACAGTAAGAAAATAACTTTCAAGTAGAATCACAGCCTTCAAGGGTACATTAGACTTGGACACATGCGCCATGCAATACTGCAAAGATTTCTTATTCTGCTGCAGAAGTTAACGAGACAGTCATAATTAAATTAAATTAAAACAGCCTCCCAGAAATCCCTAAATTATGCCTGGGAGCTCTCCAGTCCCACTAGGATTAGGCAAGCACAAAACTGTTTCACAGATATCTCTATTCCACCCTGCCTATTAAAGGTACAGCACAGCACCTCCAGCAATACTGATTTTGAGGACAGGCTTTATTTGAAAAAGTAGGAGGCACACACTATGATTTTTTGTTCAATAATCCCATATTTATTTATCAGAACATTTACCACAGATATGCAGGAACCCGGGACTTCAATTCTGCACACACACACCCCCCGCCCCAAGATCAAGGCTGAGATCTGCCAAGGACAACAGTTATTGTTTTTGCCTTTGTTTTGTTTGCTCCCTTCCCATCAGTTTTTGTCTTGTTTCACAAGCCGCCATAGAGATCATTTATGGTCCATCTACAAAATCACTGAGAAGTCTCTGGACTGACATCCAGGCAAGAATTGCTATAGATGGCTTATCCGGTCAAACAGTGAAGCCATAGGTATGCATTTCGGGATGGTGTAGCGAACAAGAGCATAGGTAAGTATGCATCCTACAGACTTCTGAAGCTTATGTTACTGCTCCACATCTTCACTCAGCTGAAGTTAATACTAATTCGGTATGGCTCCATGTATCAAAATTTCACTTCCAGATACAGTAGGGAATACATTCAGGTATGTGAATATGCTGAAAAGCCAGCACACAAAAGCCATTTCTTTGCTTTAACGAGAACGAATAGCAAACTGAAGACAGATCATTCTCAATGTAGAGCTTTTACTAGGCAGACAGAAAAGAAATCAAGGCATCCACTACAATGAAATAATATAGCGAGACTTGGAGAAGAGGAAAGTCCTTTTGAACTCTCAACTCATGAAGCTTCAGACAGAAACACTTCAAGATAAACAGTAATGCCTCCTTCAGGACAGTGAGCACAGGTAAATTAAGAAAGCAATTAGCCCTTTCTCTTATGGAGGTGCTCTATACTTTGTCTCATCAAAATCTTGCAAGTAGGTTTTATCCATTAAGATAAGTATCCTATCTTAAAGGACTGCCTGAAACAATAGTCTTAGTTTTCACACACACAGCTCCAAAGCAAAACAAACAAACAAACAAACAAATGAAAAAAACCAAGCAGCATACAAAAATGAAGAGAAATAGCATTGAACGTCCAGGAACTACACACAGCGCCTTTAATGCAAACTCCAAGAGAAATCTCTCATCACCCAACCTCCAGCACTGAATTGCCTCAGCTGGTCCACAAGAAGTTACAGGGACAGTTGGCCTCTGGCCTCCTGAAGTGCCCTGAGCAGAGCCCAGGCTACTTCTTTGTTTCCAAGACAAAAGTGGGAGGGGGGCAGGGGGAACAATCCCAGACTCCAGACAGACAGAGGACAAAAAAGCTGACAGGACGGGGTGGTGTTCTACACTCCACCCTTTCACTCCACAGTCGTTCACTCACACCAGATGTAATGTTCCTTCTTTGGGCAGCAGGAACCCCTGCCGCAAAGACCAAGATGGAAATGACAAAAGATTTCTTCCTACCAGCTCCAACTGCTTGAGGAAATTTAACCTCTTAAGTAGGATTTGTACTGCAGATAGTATTTGAAAACCAGCTAGCTACTGAACAGCTATTCTGTCTACTGGCCATGACAGCTACTGCTGCATCACCAGAACAAGGCAGGGTATGGTCTTTCCATCACTATAATGCTTTCTTTTATTTAGTATTCTTTTAAAAAAGGTGATGTTTTGGAGGAGGAAATGCATCAAGCAGGTGCCCACAGTTTGGGGAAACATCAACACTTTTTATTTAATGAGCTACATACAAACACATACTTCTGTATGGAACTGCTTATGCCATTATCAACACAAACTGTGTTGAGCTGGCCTTGCATTGTATCAGACCAAACACAAATCAAGAAAGATTTCTAAAAAGAAAACAACCACCCCAAAGCCCTTTCTAGAAGACAAAAATAACATATCATTTCTAGAAGACAAAGTACAATTCCTTTTACCTTATTTTATATCTCCTCCTTCCTATTGGTACATTAACAAATTTACCTTTTGACTTAAGAATAATGTGTCATGTAACAGTACCTTCCTATACCTACAGTATGTACCTAACCTATACAGTACATACCTGTAATCATACCCTGAAAAATGGTGAGAAGCTGTGTATTCTTTCAGCAGTGACTTATACATGCTGAGAAGACTGATAAGATGGCAACAGAAAGGTTACACAGGGAATTGTTCACTTTTACTGCTGGGGACTAGGAATAGACGTTGTTCTCCTGTTTATATGAGCCAACAGTTTCTATTCACTAGCAACACAACAGAAAAGCTTCTTGGTTTGATGGATAGCCAGATGAGTTTTGTAAACATTTTTTAGATTACAATAAGCAAGGTGGTTTTTGTTTGTTCTTTTTTAATATTAGAGTGCACTCAGGAAACAAACTGCCCCAAAGCTAACAACATTCAGTTATTACTTTACTACCTAAGAAATCATTGAAATTTCAAGAGCTAGAGACCTATGGCTTTTATTCTGCCTGACATAAAAATCTGGCAAACACACAATCATTTGGAAACGAGTATATTACATTCTGATTAATCCTGCTATATCTTCTGCTATTCTCATCTGCAAGTAGGCACATTCTATTAGGTGAAAACAAGGCAGCCAGCTATTTGTGTGGGGAAAGAAAAGATGGGGGGGGGGGGAAGGTATTTCACAGAGTCATTTTCTGCATCACATGGTCTACTTCAGCCTCAAGAAAAGAAATAGCACCAGAATAAAGTAGTCCTTCTACAGACCTGGGATGATGACTATTCTCAAGGGGAGAATTTTGCACCAAAACCAGGAATGACAGTTTCAAGTAAAAAGAATATGCAGATTGGGATTTGGAAAGCTCAAGATACTAAGTGTCAAACAGCTGTTGCACAGATAGGTCCTTCAGAGCAACATCTGCAATTAACTCTGAAGGCCGACACATGGTTTTGCTTTTGATGGGAAGCACAAAAAAGGCAGCAACTCTTCAGTTGCTTATAGCTCCAGCCCAACCTGTGCATGTGCCCTCCTTTTCAGTGGGACCTCAGTTGTCACATGGAGTGTTCTTAACCTGTGACAGCCATTCAGGAGTCTGCCCTTGCTTCCATTTTATATAAACCAATATTTACTTCCAAAAAATAATTCCAAATTAAGGTTGAAAGTGCCATCAAAAGCTAAGAAAATATTTGGATTTGTGCAACTTGAATTCTACTCCTTGCTTGTACAATTGTGATACAATTATTAAAATATTGGATTTCCTCTCCACCTGAAACCTTGGGTCTAAGCGCCCACAACAGATGATTTCCATACACTAAGAAGCTAATGACCAGTTCAGTTCATTATGTCCACATCCATATCCTGCACTGAATATATAAAACAATTACTTTCCTAATTTTTTCCCCAATGCTGCCATTAGTATTCTTTACAAACAAGTATCTGTCTCTAGTACATTAGCATGCCACGAGCTGTAGCATCTTCAATGAGAGTTTTGCATAAAATCTACCTACAATCTGACAGCCGGAGGATGCCAACCATGGTAGGAACAGAGTAAGCCCAGCAGATTCATAGCCTTGCCTTGAGAAAACCAAATGCTTAAAATCCGATGTTCAATACAATTCATTTTTTAAAAGAGAAACTCTCGGCATAAGTTCTAAGAAACGTACTGTGACAGCTAAATAAACTGTTTTGCACTTGAAGGCAGAAGTCGGAGCTGATCGTATTAGCAACATTGTGACAACTGTTCATTTATCATAAGCAATAAATCTCAAAGTACCAAACTCAACCTTTTACACTTGTCTGCTTTTTAATAACCTCTATGTACCAATATAGAGAGTCACTATCAGGGGAAGCAGCCTAATGCTCTGTATGGTCAATTGTTTCTCATAATTAACTGTTCTGTGTAATATCTAAAGTAAATCCATCTTTGGAGACGGAGAAGAGACTGAAATGATGTTGGCAAATAAAGCTAAAATAAACCAACATAAAAACCCCAAATAAACAGCAGTGTATTCAATTAAATAAAATTAGTAAATATGCCCCCACACATATGGGGAAAAATCAACATATGATCAAACTAATAGGATTATGCAAAAGAAGCTTCTAATAATAGGCCTCTGATTAATCTTTTTTAGTCTTGGGGCTTGCCTATAATCATTCTTCATGTGCATAATTTAATTCGGGCAAAACCTAATTCTATTCAAAGGACATGTCTTACAACAACTCTCCAATTGTGAGGACTACTTTTCCTAATCTAGTTACAGTTCAGCAGATGGTAAGAGTCCACTCCTGTGCCATGCTTAGCTTTGTTCCACGCTTTGTTTTACTGACAAAAAAAAAAAAGGGTTTTATTGGGACCATCAAAACACAGTACCCTTGCTATACTAAACAGATAAATCAGAAGTGAGGAGAATGTCTCAGAAAACCTCGTGATTTCTAAAAGTTATCATGGTAATTACTTTGCTGGCTTAGTCTAGTAATACTTTCCTCTACTCCTTGACCATCTTATTTTTCAGGGGTTATTGCATGATTTTTGAAAAAATAAATGCTCTGTTATTGAATCAAATAGCATCCGTAGCATAGAGTCATAGAATATCTCAAGTTGGAAGGGACCCTTAAGTCCAACCTGCTGCTCCTCGCAGGACTACCTAAAACTAAATCATATGACTAAGAGCATTGTTCAGACATTATCTGACGTTATGTGTCTGTGCACATGCATATATGTGTCCATGTCTCCATATAAAGCAACATATATTTTATTATAAAGTTTTCCTAGGTTTAAGAAACATGATATTTACAGAAAAAAATGTATTAAAATATCCCAATATTTTAATTTGCTTTACAAGTTTCATAGAAGAAAGAAGGATAAAAAAGGGAAAAACGGGGAAATAAGAAAGGCAGTTCTACAGAAATTCTACTTGCCCCAGTAATTTTTTTTTAAAAACGTGAACTATGGTGAAAATATTTTCCAGTTATGGAAAAGTTTTCAGCTCCTAGAACAACTTAAAATCTTCACACAGGACTAAGAAAACATTCAGGGAAGTGGTTCTCTCTTTCTTTCCCCAAGTTACTTTGGCCAGTTATTTATTAGGGAACCCCGCTGCTGGAAGTTGAGACATTCTCTAGCATATATTCATTTTCCAGCTTCCTAAAATGCAATGTACTACAGGTGATAACTGAGGCCAATATTCATTTCCTGTTCTCATAAGGATAATTATGGTCTTTTGGTTATGAACCACACATGAAACAAGTTACAGCATTCAGCCAGCTATCAGGAAGACATCAAGCACCGTCACTTCAACCCCTCAAGTTGCACCTTTGCTCCTCATTCTCTCTCAAACTGAGTACATACAAAAAATTTACCTGCTTGCTCTGAACAAATGGAGTTCATTTTTGCTGCATGTGGTGTTAGATCAGCCCCCTGTAAGACAACTTTTGCAGTTCCGTATTCACTTATTATCAAGGTACATAAAAAGCAGACTAATAAGGCATTGCAGAAACCCCAAAATACAGGTTAATTAAAAGTTAATTTCCATGCTATAGGCTAGCAAGCTCTTACTAATATTAGAAATAAGAGACAAAGGGCTTAAAGTTTTAATTATAGAGAACAAAAGATTTTGGAATGAAATTTCAATACATTCTGAGCAAAATCAGTGAAGTTGCTGTAAGTGTGATTTAGATCATGATGTGAAGAGACGAGTTCCTTGGTATTGATTTCTTTCTTTTAATTTATATTACTGGTACTGTTACTACAAGCCTCAACTGTGGTGTTGGCAGGAATGAATTAACATTAATATACCCAGGGATCTGTTGGCTAACACAGTAAAAGCACTGGAGTCCAACGCTGCTGCAGAGCAGCATACCAAAACCTTGGCACAAAGGGAACGCAGCTAACTGCGTAAGTTGACTGAAAGCTAAAAACTGCAGTAGTAAATGCATGTAGCCATAGATCAAAATAGTATATACAAACTGTCCCAAGTAACAACAGAAAGGAGAACTAATCATTGGCCAAGCTGCAGGGAGGCAGCAGAGATGCAAGATGCTTCTAGAGCTACCAGATTTTAAAAAGAAAAAAACTACCAACCAGAAGAAACCTAAAGAACACTTTGAAAAATGAAGGGGGAAAGTAGCATTCTTGAGGGTAAGGGGGTAGTTTAACAACTGTTTTGCATGTGGAAGAATTAAAAGAAAGCATCCTTCCTACAGCACACGCAAATCCAGAAACAAAAGAGTAGTCATCAGCAGTGAAAGAGATAAGGATGCATATTTAACCTTAACAATAAAATAGTAATGTTGTCATTATTAAAAAAATGCAGTCAAGGGAAAACTGCATCTTAAACCCGAAGAAGTCAGTGTCCATAGAGCTGCAAAGGCACCATTTAAAAGAAAGTTCAATTTGTCCCAGAATCTTTCCAGAAATCTTCCTGAGGAGATGTGCTCTACCATGAAGTGAAAGCCTGTGCCAGCAGCGTGCCTACTAAATGGATTCATAACACTATACATCTTGGTCTGTCCCCAAGCTGCACTGGAGGCTGCTGAGGTGCAATATCTGTTTGCGCTCTATTAATCTCAAATGTACTAAATCAGGCACAGTAATACCATTTAAGTTTTTTATACTGCACATAACGTATGTGCATAATGTGACCTCAAGACAACATACCGATATGGTTCAAAAGTATCTCTGTTTCATCACATATTATTTCAATTCTCCCCGTTACTCACTTTTCTTTACAGACATATCATTGCCCTTCCAGACTGTTATCTGCTTGCACAGTCTGGCAAAGCAAAATCAGACAGAAGTTCTGCAGATTTAATAAGAATGCTTATAATGTGTCACAAGCTTCAGTGACTCTGGGGATTAGCTGTATTTAGAAATGCTATGTAATCATCAATGTTCTGCAACTAACCATGGTTTGAGATTAAAATATATAAAAACTTGTCAAGACTCTGATACACTTAATATCTGCTTAGTGACATCTCATTTAGAGAAAGGATACATTAACCTCAAAATGCTATTGTTTTTTCATAGCAGCAGTACAAGATGTAAGGTTGAGCTGGTGCTTGCTTTATGAACAGATTTTCAGAGTCACTGGCTGAATGGATTCAGATCTCAGCAGTCTAAAACTTAGTACAACAAGGTATCAGAAAAACACTGAAATCCATTAAATGGGTTTGCATACTGGAACCTCACAAAACATGACTGTAACCTGAGTTGAGGCTGTTTCTGCTCCTTAAATAAAAGAGAGGCCCTAAATTAAAATGACTAGAATTTGTCTACCAAGCATCCTCAGAACAAGTCTTTGGGTGTTGTGGGGAAAATATTTGAAATGAGCTAGATATTTTTATGCAAGAATGAATATTAAGTACTGAGCAGGTGCAGTATTTAATTTTCATAATGTTCTTGGTTATGCAGCAACGATAGCATTGCAACTTTCATTACAAGGTAAAATAGATTCTAACACATTTTGTTTTGACACTAACTGCCATTCAAATGAGTAAAAGAACCCTCACTTATTTTAATGACAGCTGGCTTAAAAAAAAAACACACGCAAATAAGACATTACATAAAGGAAAAAAGTCAATCAAATAATAAAACATAAATAAAATGCTAAATATAGGGACGCTATGGTCTTCACCATGCTCAAACCATCAAAGAACAGGTAATGAATAAACATAGAGAAGAAACAGAGGCAACATACACAGGTGGATCTGTGTTGTATTTACACAGAATGTATTTGCAGTTCCATCAAAAGAGCACCTACATAGCTGAAGAAGGGAAAGTGGCAAACTTCCAGGTAACCAAAGCAAGCCCAGCCAAACTTCCAGGTAACCAAAGCAAGCCCAGCCTCCCTGGGATTTTTGCTCAAGCAGCTACCTCTGAACAACTGGAGATTCTGAAATAAGTTTTTCGTCTTGCACAGTTCTTCAACCTCATTATCAAAACCACTGATCTACACATACAACAAAAAGCAGTATGCCATTGCTCTGGTCAGGAGCCGGACTGAATCATATTTTGTCTTCTATGTTCTTATTCTTGTTTCCTCAAACATCCTCATGAGGACTGACCTTGTCGGTCTCTTCTCCCAATGTCAGTCTCTTCTCCCAAGTAACAAGTGATAGGACAAGAGGAAACAGCCTCAAGCTGCGCCCGGGGAAGTTTAGGTTGGATATTAGGAAAAACTTCTTCACCGAAATGGTAGTCAGGCACTGGAATAGGCTGCCCAGGGAAGTGGTTGAGTCCCCATCCCTGGAGGTATTTAAAAGACGGGTAGACGTGGTGCTTAAGGACATGGTTTAGTGCTGGACTTGGCAGTGGTAGGTTAACGGTTGGACTTGATGATCTTAAGGGTCTTTTCCAACTTTAACGATTCTATGATTCTATGATTCTCACTCTTCAAATGTTGACTGAATCCCAAGCAAAGACCAGGAGAAGGGAAATTTTCTCATATTTTCTATCAATATATTTCCAAGCATTTTTACAGTATCATGTAAATAACAGCATCATTGTATAAAACCGTGTAACTGAAATGTTGTAATTAATTTTGATACCTGTCATCATAACCTGCAATTATCATGTAACTGGAGAACTATAATCAAGGAGCAAAGCCCAATTCTGTGTTTGATACATTTGCAGCAAGAGCTCTGTGGTTATGCATCTAAATAGGAGAAAACTCCACAAGCCAGAAGATTAGCTATACAACGAGTAGACTTTTAAAAGTCATTGTAATTAGAGATGCTCAACAAATAGCTCAACTGAATAAAAAGGGAAAGGAGAGGGGAAAAAAAATAGTGTTTTGCTGGTCTTCAGAGAAATATCAAGCTTTTGACATTTTCACACCTTTTAACTGTAATTGTGATGTAACTACATAAAATGCATTACAGACATTACACAGAAGTCATTCATAAATCTGCCTCAGATGCATTCAGCTATCTATACTATACTGATTCCCCAACAGTAAAGCAGAATTTGTAATTATTTATAAATCAACCAGGGCAATTTTTGAGGCTATAATAATATTTGCTTGGAATATCATAGCAATATTGTGACAACAAAGCTAAATGAATGTAGGAAAGCCTCTGTAAGAGAGGAAGATGATCGTACTTAATAATGAATTAAATAAAAAATTAAATAAAATCATTTGCACTCATTTTCTCACACCCACACATTTGCAAACACAGAAACACATGCATTGAAGTAGTTTGTCTATTACCACCTATACTGTCATGGAGCAGAAGAGACACCAGCTATCAATGTTTCACGTGTCCGGGGCTGTTCTTACAAAGGAGAGAATATGGTTGCGCTTTTCATGCTTTTTAGGAGTTGACAGGGATTCTGACCTTTAGACTATCCATTCTGTCCTATCCCTAGGGGAATACGACAATGTCAGTTATTTACTCACTATCTTTTGCCTCTTTATTTGGATGTCTGATGGTTGCAGTCCTGGTCTTTATCTGCCCTTCACCATTTCCTAACAGCTTCTGTGTCCATTATTTCACTCTGTCTTTTGTTTTCCCAATCTCTAGATCCTAAAAACCTTTATGTAACTGTGCTGTGATCTTGCTGCTCTAGGTGCCATCAAACCTTGCCTCACTTAGCCTTCTTTCATTGTTTCTTCTGGTGCTTTTACAGCCTTACCTTCCTATTCATCTCTCATTTGTATGAATCTTATGGTTTGTATTACAGATCTCTATAATGTCTTTTCACAAGGGTCCACAACTCAAACTCTGGACTACACTTTCTTCTTTATTAAGTAGTTCCCATCTGCAGAATCAGATCAAAGAAAAACTGATCTCTCTCAATCCCATCAATGGGATTTGAGCCTACAAAATTATCTGCATATTTTTAATTACACAAGTTACAGAGTGGTTTGTTGGTTTTTCTTTAAAGTTCGCACGACAGAACAACAGTGAAAGAAAACCTGCAGGTGTAACCAAGTTCACTCCTACACAAACGAGAACTCAGTTTGTTCCAGCACTTGGGTGGTTTGTGCTATAATGAACTTTTCCATTGTTCTCCTGTTCTGTGATGGTATAATTATCTTTAGGGATATTCATGTAAAACTGGCATTTTATCTGGTGAATAATTTACAGGTTAGCAAAGTTTACATACATACAAATTACATGCTTATCATTAACGTCAGTTAGACGAAAGAGAAAAAGTAGGAACCTGAAGAGATTATGTGCTGCTGTTTCACCACCTCATGCAAGCAAGATTAGCGGGGACTCTCAATGAACTCACCTACATTTTCCACAGAGTTGATTTCATAAAAGTCAGGTACAGATTGATTTGAAAAAGACCAGTGAGGAAATTCCATGAATACCATATACAGTGCCCTGTGCAGTGCCCTGACAGCAAGCATGGAAGAAGCAAATCAAAGCTGACATGTTGATACTGATCAAAATGGAAAAGATCAAGTATTAGATGGTCTTGTTCACAAAGATGAGTTGACTGAAATTAATTTATACAAGCTCCAGCTATTACAACTGTATTTAAAATAATAAAATTTACATAAAAATACAAAATATACTTTTAGCTGTGTTACAGCCTACTGAAAAAAAACGCAGTCTAAACTGAGAGAATGCCATGGATTTGATTTATGCTATACATCAATCGTGGACAATCTAATACCTCCATACTTGTCTTCAAAACACTTAACACTCTAGTATACACTGTCAATCTCAAAAAACATAAAACATTTTTTTAAATCACAGGCAACAGAACTTCTCCTTTAGTAACAACCAAGCAAGTGGATTAAGGGCAAAGAAATCTTTACAGCAATCCCACTTCACACATGTCCTGGGAACCTGATGGACGGGTTGAGAAAACAGCTAATTTTTATGAGAGCTACAGACTGAAGATAAATGGATGTTTTTAAGACTTCCGTCTATATAACCATTTCTCCCAGTGAATCCAGCACGAAACATAATGAAAAGATTTCCGTTATATCCAAAGGAGGGATAAAACAGTCACAAATTTTTAATAACATGCTGCCTCAAATGCTAAGTATGATGGTCCTTTTATGAATACTTAATTTTCTATTGAGTCTTATGTCCTTGAGCTAAAGCCCATAACTTCTATCAATATTACTGAAAATTATGCATTACTCACTCCTACATTGGTACACACTAACAAATATATCCGGGGGAAAAAAAAAACCCACTCCATTGCAGTCAATAGGAAAAAATACTGTCAAGTACCAGGTGAAGCAGGATTTCATCCAATGGGTGGCTTTTCAGATCAGAACCTGTACAGAAGTTTCTGGATTTGGAGAAATTTGAACCTATGGTAAACATTTTTAATGTATGTTAGCAAAGTGAGAAAACATGTGCTATAATGTTGGTTAGCAAAAATGCTATTTCATCAAGTGAGCACACTTCTTCACCTGCAGGTTTCTCCTCTCCTCTCATTTCAAATGAAACTAGTGTATTTTTTTTGTATGGTATATCCCATCATCCCTTCAAATCTGTTAGCGTGGACTCGCCAGATCACCCACAGATTTCAGCAGACTACAATAAGATTACTTAACAATCACATAATTTTGAAAAAACTTTTTTCAGCCATTGTAATTCCAAAGACAGACATCCTGTAAACATACAAACACCATCCAGAACCCCAGTTCTTTGTCCAGAAACACAATCTAAACCCTTCAGCTCAGGCTCTCCCCATTCACTCACTCTGGCACTCTGAGTAATGACTTTCACTGGCCAGCTCCTCTGCCAGTTCTCCCTTCCCTGCCAGCTGCCAAGCTTTGCAGAAAATCACTGGGGTATTTCAGTTTGTGAGAAATACTGACTCTGGATACAATTACATGCATTAAATTTAGCAATTTGTCAATTTCTCTCCTCATAAAATGTATTAGGAAAGCTTTGAGGAAAAACAACATCCATTCCAGTATGTTTGTTGGTAAGCTGGACAAAAAGAAAATTTTTCACCTTTGTTTTTATATCAAAAATTTTCTTACTGGTTGACCTTGTTTAGATTTTCAAAACAGTAAGAAAACAAAACAAAGGGTAGAGTTTCCCTTTTTTTTGAAAAAAGTATTCCCCCCCTCCCCTCCCAAAGTTGCTTTTCAGAATTTCATTTCTACAGAAACGCACACAAAGCCACCATCTTTATGAATTCCCAAAAGCTTTAGTTTGGTCAAAAAAAAAAAAATCAAACTGAAATAATCCATACATTTGCAGATCTCTAGTACTGGGACTTCCTAGTCTGAGTAAGTTATTAGAAGATATCACACTGTGCTATATCAATCTCTTCATATTTCTCTCTACAGTTTGAAGGTTTTTTCACTTGTGTGCAGCACAAAAATCTGTGCTTTTCCAAGTCAAATTAGCTCAGAATGACACACCATGAGCATAAAGAGCAGCTTAAAATTCAGAGACTAGAATTCTATCAACATAGTTTTTACGCTTCTCCATCAAAAGTATCTATTTTCTCCAGAAAATTACCATGGATACCTATTTTTATCTTATGTGAAATACAAATGTATTTCAAAGACCACCATTTATCTACAATTTTCTTTTGCATGTGGAAGATCTTGAGGACCACATTCTTACATTTTGTAAAAGCACTGCAGCTCAACTGCTTAAGTCAGTTTGCCTCATGTTTAAATGGAACTACAGTTTTTTATGCTACTTAAAAGAAAGGGAATGGCAAAAATCCATCATTCTTCAGTAATCTCCCAAATGTCAAGACATTTTGATACATCACCACAACAACTTAAAGATAAGCCCAAGAAAAGTATACACGAGATAATGTTTAAGAGACACTATACAATTCATGCGCCTCTCTGCAAACAGAGCAAATGCCTCCTCCAGCCTCCCAGACTTATGTTTTCTGGTTTTTGGTTTGGTGGGGTTTGTTTTGTTTTTAATTTAAAAAAAAAAAAAAAGATAATTACTTTATTGCTGACAGTTACTTTTCAGCAGAAACTGATGTGCCACTGCTGGGGAGAAGCACAGAACATAGACCATCAAAAGGCTTGAATGAGCACTATAGTCTATTAAATCAAAAATTTCAGAAGAGCTCTGGGAAATATCTATCTTAGTATTAATTAAGATTTACTGATGTACAAAGCAAAGCACTAGCAAGAATGGTACAAAATATTGTTGTAGTACAACATAAAGCAACAGTTCCAGATCAGTGCAGTTACATTGCACAGTGAAGTCTCACATCCACATTTTTCAATTGTTGCTACCATTTAACTTTTCACATATTAAATATTTGCAGTTTAATCTTAAACTCTCACTTTTTTTTTAAACTCAAAATCAGATTGCCTCTTATTTCAGAAAAATGTAGTCCTGCTTATTATGAAGCTAGGTTGTAACCAAACATTCCAAATAGTGAACAAGATCATATTCTCAGCAAATAAAATAATTGTGGCATCATTAGCCTATGCTATTTTAGTTGTATGAAAAATAAAGCTTTTTCAAAAGAAAAAAAAAATTAAATACCACATTTTGACATTAACTTCAGAAGGTCAGGGATTAATCTTGAAATTTACAAGTTCCACAAAAAAAAATTATGTAAAAAAATTGTAATAGTAATCCTCCCCCCCTTTTCATCAAACCAAGAAGCAAAACCAATCAAACCAAAACCAAATAAACAACAGGGCAAAAAACTCTACCCAATCCCTAAATCTACCATCAGTGCTTACCTTCTCCTGGAATGGACTATGTTATTCTTCAGAGATGTTGAAAACTGGATTTGCAATGGAAAATTTACCTCAGCTACCAAAGTCTGGAAAGCACATAATAGCAACAGCAACATGAAATTCACCCTTTACTCTGGCTTGAGGTGCTATTTGCCTTGCCGGTTTACGGTGTTTGTGCTCAAAGCTCCTTCTTTACATACACAAATGCTTCAATGTTTACACTAAAAACATCACAGCAAGTAATTAAATCTCAGGTCAAGAAGAGTAGGGAAGCTGAAAAACAAATTTTTAACTGTTGCCTTCCCCCCCCAATTTATTGCAAGCCTGACGGTGTAAATGATAAAACTAACTGAGGAGAGCATTAACTTAGAAAAGTTCAACTCTACATGCAGAGCTGCTGAGGCTGCACAAGCCTGCCAGCACATGAGGACTCAGAGGATTACCAGCCTCAGTGAGGAAAGGAGATTGCAGCAACATTCAAGATGGGCTCATTACCTCCAGGAGTAGAAGGAAAAAAGAGCCTGCATACAGCTAGCTGCAAACCCTGTATCCTGTCCGCTACACGTGTCTGTTTGTATAAAGAATTTCATTTTCTAATGGAACAGAAACCAGCCATGGATCTGAAGTGAGGAGAGCCGGATTAGAAAACAGAGTGAAAGAGTACATCCAGTCGCTCTTTACCTTTCTCTTGATTCAACACCCCAGCACACGAAGGGCTATAAAAGAGCTTGATTTTGCACCACTGCATGTTCCATTAACATCCTCATCATCACAGCTTAGCTGATCTGCACATAATTTCATTCTTTCTGCTGCCAAAAGGGTTCTTGTACTCTGCAGAGAGGATTTTTTCTAATTAGTTTATCTCTGCCTTGTTGACATACATAAAGCATTATGGGATATGTTTGCCAGTGAAAAGAAATGCAGTGATAAAACTAGTATCTTGACATCGCAGCGTATCATCGCTCGCTGTAATACACAATGGATTTTACATATGTACATGTGCGTGTACATTGTAAAAAGTAGAGGAAGAGAGGGAACATGTATACACAAAATGAGAAAGAACAGAGAAATTAAACACCTGTTAACTATATTGTACCAAAACCATTTCTGCTAAAGCATTCATTAAATTACAAAGTGGACTATTTGTCTGAACATCAGAGTGATGATCACATGTAACAGAAGAAAAAGCTTTCTGAGATACAAGGGCAAGAACAACTCTTATTTATGTTTAGAGACAAATGCCAGTCTGATCCGCCTAATAGTGACAGAAACTTGGCCAGGAAGACAGAATGTAAAATCAAGTAGGGCCTCTGTAAAAATGGATGACTAACTTTCGATTGATTTCTTTCCACTTCCTTAGGAACCAAATTGTTGTAAGACTCAGTTTGGAGCTCCCAGGTTGTTGGTCAGTAGGTGTAACTTCGACTCAGTAACCTCTGTGACACATCCGTTTCTATTTATTATATTCAAGTCTAAAATGGAATTTGTGCTTCCTTCACGTCCTCGTATTGATTTGATTTTCTCTGGCTACAAGAAGGGTTATTAGGTTTAATGTAGGTCATCAGGATGCACACTGATTTGTAAGCGAATGTAATGCAAAGTGATATGAGGTGCTAAAAAACACAGCTGGAGCATAGGGGACTGTAGAGAAAGTCACAAATACAGCTGAATATTCTTCTAAGAGAGAAAATAACAGCAGGGCACAAAGAATGCAACACTCGGTTATGTTCAGCTTTCCAAAAATAAACCTCTCCACATAGCAATAAATATATAAAATAGAGGTTATAGTTGAGAACAGTGGTTTTGGGTGAATGCACGGGAAGTCTACTTATCAAGACTGAGAGGAAGAAGGTTTGGCTCAAAGGGGATACCAAAGCCATTCGTCAATGGGATCTCTGTTTATACTCACCGTGGACCCAATTCAGCTGCTACAGTGTTAAATAAGCATATTCATATGAATCTGGATCTCTGCAATCTTGCAGTTAACAATCTAGTCTGTTACTGCCTTGAAGTGTTTCAGCATTACAAAAACAATGTCTGTTTAGGTCAGGAATTTTCTAAAGTATTATTCTAATCTCTTATTTTAGCTAGAGGTTGTGCAGCAAATTTCAATAAGCAGTGAGTTTTATACCATTTTCCTGGTCAAAGCCCAGCTAACTACCTGTTCTTTCTACCTAAATCCTTCTTGTACTTTTAGATGTAAAAGGCTCTGTTTTGAGCTGTCACGAAAAACAAGCATGCTACTACACCAGGTTGGGGGCAGCCTTCTTCCACATCACAGCTGACTACATTATATCATGGAGCTAAGTCATCCTACATGCATGCTTTGCATTCATTTTGCATCCTCTCCTATACATTTTAATACCTTTAGATGACTTCTGCATATATCAGTTACACAAGCTACTATTTTTTTGGTGATCATTTTGCCTACTAGAGGAACAATACGATCATGCCAAGCCAGGTAAAATCTAAGAAACAGGTCAGAAGAGAATTAAAAAAAAAAAATCAATGCGCGTATATTCATGGAAGCACTTGCTCCAGTACAGACATACCATTAAGGAGGCCTCTCCAGTGGAATAAGTAAGTCGTACCCAACAGAAGGATTAGAAAGGAGATAAAACTAACTCAGACTGTATATTTGAACAAATTCATAATAAAGGGAGATTAGACCAAACTCCGTAACTTTTTCTGTCACTCCTTCTGACAGCGTGAAGAGTCCATAACATCCTTCTAATGTGTTAGCAGAGGATTTCCAGAAAGAGGGAATATGGAACTTCTCACATATAGAAAGGATTATATAGTTAAGATACTGAAATGATACTCAGTAATTCTGATTTTTTAATACTCTGTCATAGACTTCCAAATGATTTCAAGAGTCCTTAATGCTTCCGTTTCTTACTTCTTTACCTGTAAAAGGGGAGTAATTATTTTTTTCAACTACAATGTGGCAATACAGTAAATTATTGCTTATCACATATACCGACACTATTTTGGTTGTAACAGTGAAATATTAAAGCTAGGAACGGGGAACTTAGTGCAGTGGTTCTGTAATCTGTTTGTGCCAGAACGGTTTTCTGGGGCCAAATACAGCCGATTGAAACCTTAAAAAAAATACATATACGTGTGTGTGTGTGATCCCATATGTACATGTGTACACATATATTTATGTGCATGTGCATTAATAGATCTCCTGCACTATAGCACAAATGAGACAGATTCCAGTTTTGCACTGTGGCCCAGATGAGAAAATTCAGGTCGAATTCTCTATTACCACATCATCTCTACAGCTGCGGAAGTACTGGGAAATACGCTCTCAGAAAACTCCAAATTACACTGTATGAGACATAATTATTAGATCATACAGATAATTGTATTGGGAGGAGGAGACATCACATTATTTTTGGTATGTCACTCAAAGTTCATGGCCACAGAATAGGCAGCTATGTCTCTCATATTTTGCTTGCCTTAACCAGTCTCATCTACGCAACTGAACTTATTTAAAACATCTCATCGACTCAGGGGTTTTTTCAAACCATTTCAAGAATTAAATCTTTGTGGTTTTCCCTCCGTCCCTGTCATGTGTACCTTTTTACAAACAAAATTATCCTATCCGCTGTTAATAACAAAGAGCAAATCTCATGAGGATCATAAGTACTCAGCACATCTTAATGCTGATTCCAAAATTAAAAGCCAGAGGGACTTCTTTTCCCTCTCTCTGAGGTCTTCCAGCAAATTATTGATTCTTGCTGATCTCCTTTCATTAATATATTTCTTTCTTACAGCCCGAGTGATTGCGTTAAAGTGCTTAGTAACTCTCTAATCATGTACATCTCCTGGGGCTGAAAAGAGCTTTGGTTTTAAAAGTAATTTGTTTCAAATGAAGCCTTATGCATCCTAATGTGAGGGCCAGGGGCTCAGGGAAAAAAGAAAAACTAAGTTTTTGGGGATCGTATTTGTGAGATCCAGCAATTTAAGCCATTTAAGATTTGACAGAATAATAACTCAAGTCCCTACCTTCTGAAAATCACCTACCATTAATAACCTCCTATGAAAATCTACTACTATAAAATTGAGTGGTTTTGAACCTTCCTGTTCACAAAATATATACTACTAGAAAAAAAACCTGTTAATAGACTCCAGCCTTTGGTAACCTTAAAGTCAGACTCACTGTCAACGCGAAGTATGAAAAAAATTGAGCCATAATACTTAAGATTTTTTTCATAAATATTGCAGTGGCAGTTTAGTCTTATCCTAGAAGTCCATCTAAGCTGCGTGATGCCCAGGATTTTCCCCTCACCTGAGCCACCTTTCCAGGCAGAAGCCTCACACTGCTGCCAGCACGTTAAAGGAGCACCTGCCACCAGCATAACTTGTTTCAACTCCATTACGCCATGGATCAAGCCCAGGTCCTTTACAGTTAAAATTCAGTCATGATAATAAATAGTATACTAGTCCCACAGAATACACCAGCACAACACAGTTGCATCTACTGAGAAGACACTGGGGTTGCACATTTTGGCCACGCAGGTTGACAAGGTATTCCACAAGTATCCTACTACACGCAATGTTTTGTGACTTCTGAGCTAAAGTGAAATTTTAAGTTTTTGGGTTTTTTGTTTTGTTTTTTTTTTTTAAGGAGCAACTCCCTTCAGAATTTTTAAAGGGCTTTAAGACAGGTAAAGGAAGCACAGAAAAATATATACATTGAATTTCTGATTTGCTTTAGTGCAAAGCCTTTCATAGCAGTTAAACTGCAATTAAGGTACCGATTAAACCTCAAAGAGATGGTGAGCTCAATATCCCAATGGGATGAGCAAACGCTTTAACTTCCTGTAATAAGATCTTTATGTTGCTTAGCATGAATGTGTTTAGAAGCCATCAGTGCTTACAAGCTGTATGGAAAGTCCTGGTACGCCCATTCACAACCACAAGCAGCCACAAAATCCTGTGCAGCAAGGTCTGAGGACCCACAGCAGGAGCAACTAATACTGAAGGAAGGGGGCTTAAGAACAGTAATATTGTTCTCTAGAGCTGGGTCAGACACACTTTCCCTCTCCAGAATTGCATTACGATCCATCCACATAAAGCCAGATAGGTAGACTACATACACAAATAGAGATGATCATCTGTATTTTGCTCAAACTCTTGCAGTAAGGTTGTACGTATGAGTGGTAGTTTTAAAAGCTTTGTATCTGCTGGGCTAGGATTGTAGTTCATATTCTGCACTGAACAGTGGATTACAAAGTAGAATTCAGCTCAGATATTCATTTCTATAGAGCACATTGATTTATTTATTTTAAAAAACCCTCTTCTTCCCCAGGAATGAAAACAAATGCTGATCAACTGCAGAAAACTGGAGAGATCCTGATGGTGTTATAACTGTCTGGTTATGACTGATTTCCTTGGTATGTTTTCTTTTTTGTTTGCTTTCTTTCTCCTATCTCAAATTTCGACTTAGTTCAGCATTATCCAAATAAATAGAGCTACATTATTCAAGTTTTCATTTTAAACTAAAACTGTAGGTAGTTATTTTACACCACATTATTCCTATCACATATTTTCATAACAGGTACTGGCCTTCAGTCACTATAACTGATTTTAATGAACTATAGTGGTAGTTCTAGGACTGCTTCATTTCCTGTCATCTTTACCAGTAGCCATGTGCACAGCTTATACACCCAAGCCTTCTACAAGAATCAAGACTTATACTTGTAAAACCTTAAATACACTATTGTGTGCTCAACTCCTAAATCCACTTATCTATTTTATTGTTAATTTTTCAGTTTTTGCTAGTACAGTCAAAGAGCTGTTAGCCTGCAAGATGTTTATGAAAATCTACGTATGCCCAAGAGCCACGAATAATGCAGCTTGTGCTGTGTGGAACAGAAGGAGAAAAATCTCTGGACGCAGATTTGCAAAAGAGAGAACATGTAGCTGATCCGCTTAGTGGATGAGGGGAAGGCTGTGGATGTTCTCTACTTGGACTTCAGTAAGGCCTTTGACACCGTCTCCCACAGCATTCTCCTGCACAAGCTGGCTGCTCACGGCTTGGACAAGTGCACTCTGCGCTGGGTTAAAAACTGGCTGGACGGCCAAGCCCAGAGAGTGGTGGTGAATGGAGCCAAGTCCAGTTGGCGACCGGTCACGAGTGGTGTTCCCCAGGGCTCCGTGTTAGGACCGGTCCTGTTTAATATCTTTATCGATGATCTGGATGAGGGGATTGAGTGCACCCTCAGTAAGTTTGCAGATGACACCAAGTTGGGTGGGAGTGTCGATCTGCTGGAGGGTAGGAAGGCCCTGCAGAGGGATCTGGACAGGCTGGATTGTTGGGCCAGGGCCAACTGTATGAGGTTCAACAAGGCCAAGTGCCGGGTCCTGCACTTGGGTCACAACAACCCCAGGCAACACTACAGGCTTGGGGAGGAGTGGCTGGAAAGCAGCCTGGCTGAAAAGGACCTGGGGGTGATGGTTGACAGCCGCCTAAACATGAGCCAGCAGTGTGCCCAGGTGGCCAAGAAGGCCAATGGCATCCTGGCTTGCATCAGGAATGGTGTGGCCAGCAGGACCAGGGAGGTGATAGTGCCCCTGTACTCAGCACTGGTGAGGCCGCACCTCAAGTACTGTGTCCAGTTTTGGGCCCCTCACTTCAAGAAGGACATCGAGGTGCTGGAGCATGTCCAAAGAAGGGCAACAAGGTTGGTGAAGGGTCTAGAGCACAAGTCTTATGAGGAACAGCTGAGGGAGCTGGGGTTGTTTAGTTTGGAGAAGAGGAGGCTGAGGGGAGACCTTATTGCTCTCTACAACTACCTGAAAGGAGGTTGTAGAGAGGTGGGGGTCAGTCTCTTCTCCCCAGTAACAAGCAATAGGACAAGAGGAAACGGCCTCAAGCTGCACCAGGGGAAGTTTAGGTGGGATATTAGGAAAAACTTCTTTACTGAAAGAGTGGTCAGGCACTGGAACAGGCTGCCCAGAGAAGTGGTTGAGTCCCCATCCCTGGAGGTATTTAAAAGACGGGTAGATGCAGTGCTTGAGGACATGGTTTAGTGGCGGACTTGGCAGTGGTAGGTTAATGGTTGGACCTGATGATCTTAAAGGTCTTTTCCAACCTTAACAATTCTATGATTCTATGATGCCACGATAAGCATGCTCAGTCCACAGGATTTATGAGGACAGAGGCAGAGCTATACTGCTTCCAGAAGCAGCTCATTGGTGCTCTGCAGCTGAACCAGCCCTTTTAGGCAGCACTGAAACTAATGAGCTTTGACTGCCCTGAGCAAAACCACTTGGTTGGATCCTGCACCACACCTTTTAGTGCTCCATATTCCAAAATGGTTTGGGTACAAGGGATAGGGCAAGAATGCAAAACCATACTCAGCCCAAGTCCCTGCAGTTTTCCCCTTCCTTGGATCTAATAATCCTTCAAAAAATGGGAAACATGGAGCATTAAAGAAACAGTAAGTACTGAGAGACCTGAGCAGACTCCTCGTGAATAATACCTTTATGGCAGGCTCTCCAGTGTATCCTACGCCTTGGATTTTTTCTATGATACCCAAACCAAGTCTGGAAAACAAGGATTTCTGTGTAAAGTCTGGGACCTACTTCGTGATGCCTTTGTACTTAATGTCTAAAGAGAAAAAAAACCTGTCCACTAACCATGCAGAAGTTGGTCACTGCTGGTTTAAATAGAGTCCTTTGTCATGATCAATTACTTTCTTAAATCATGGCTCAAAACAGCTACCATGAACACTGCTTTGTGAAAGAGAAGTAGGCAAAGCTATTTGCTGGTACATATTGAATTAGTCTGGCAGAAAAAAGCGGCTAAGACTAAAATAATAATTTAGTAGCTAAAATTGGCAGTTTTTCCACTCTTTCTGCAGCACCCAGCACCATTCAGGTAACAGACAGGTTCTGGCCTTTTATCAGCAAAACAAAGTGGATCAGATGATACATCTCTCACACTAAAAAAATTGCACCTGCTGAAACTTTGCAGAAGTTTCAAAGGAAGCAAAGTATTTCCTTTTGCAATATACACAAGTCAAAATATCTTTGCTACAAATGGTACGATCAGCCTGAGATTTCTGGACTTTTTTCTATTCCTCCCACTTCATCTGTCGCATCTGTTCAGCAGCATAAGGTGATTTGTAGATGCAGGCAGAAAAGAGGGCAGCCAGAGGTCTCCACAACAGTCACTGAAGACAAAAGAAGTTTATACCACTACTTTGATGGAGTGGGTCTGTCAAAGAAATTGTATTTCCCCTCCTAAGAGGATCTGGTTCCCTGAATATACAGGGCAAACTATCCAACTGTTTTTGCTTATCCGGGGGATATGCTGCAACTTCCAACGTGCGAAATTTGATAGGTTGGTAAAATTTCCAGCTGTCCACCCCCTAATTTGTTAAGCTATAAGGTTTGTTACATCCGAGAAGAGGTCCAATGTCTACAACATTAGTGAGCCAGGACAAAACTGCAGTTCGGCACAGGTTTCTTAGCAGGGATCTTAAGCTTTTCCAGATAGGCTTCACTTTGAATCCAAGAACCGAAAGCAAAATTGAGGACATTCAACTGTTTGAACCCCAGATTAAAATATGAGGAAGTGGGAGTCACTGACAATCAAAATTGTTAACTTTCAGAAAGCTTTGGTCTTCTGGACCTGAATGTTTTCAATTTATTTCTCTCCACTCAATATCTGAAAGAGACAAGAAATTTTACAACACCCACTATCTTTTGCCAGTAACTGTTAATTTTGTTTATGAGACCATGCTTATCCTAAATCACACAATAAAATGAAACCTGTTACTGTCTTTTTCCTTCATAGGTCATCACTGTCTTCAGGGAACTTGCTGCTAACTGAAGGTAGCAGAAGTTTCTTTTCTTCTTGCAGAAAAGATTAAAAAAACCAAAAGTATTAATTAAAAAAAATCCATTAAATATGTTGCACAAGTTCTGCTACTGGCTAAAACCTGTATAAAATCATATTACAGGGTAGCTTTTAGTTACCTTCACTTTTTTTGTACTGCTAAAGTCAATTTAATTCCATGCATACACTAGATATCAGATTACTTGATACGTTTTTCACCAACCATTATGCTAAGAAGCAGATGTTTTACATGTTATTGCCATCCAGAGGAAGATGCTTTAAGAACATGTGTGCATGTATATATACACATGCGTAGACATCCCTCTATTTTAACCTTATGTACTTCCCAAGTAATAGAAAATAGGGCTGTAACGCTTCAGTTGTTGCAAAATAAAACTTCTAGTTCAACATAGAAGTAATTAACTGGAGCATATTGAATCCACAAGCAGTAGGTTAAGTGCATAGGGTAATGTATTCATGTTATTTATATGACAGTTCTGTATCTTCCCCGCCCTCACTGAGGCACAAACATGTCTACCCATTGCAAGAGCATCTCAGCCTACCAGCTTGATCTGATCAACATAATTCTCGTCTGCACCACAAACACGAGATCACTGAAAATTAAATGTTCCACTTCATTTGACCTTTTCTGGTAGAAATATATTAAACATGTATAAAAATTGTACATTTTCTTCCATTCATTTCAGAATGTATTCAACCTGAAAGCAACAGAACATGGATTTCAAGAGCTGTCAGACACTCAATTTACTGCTGTTCTGGGTACTAAAATGCACAGGGCTCGGAGAACATAAAAAACAAAGCTACAGTTACACGCTCAGAATACAGAAGATCCAAAAGAGAATTCAAATATTTGCCAGCTGGTTTCCCAAGCCAGATTTTTGGCTTATTTGCGCATTTGCTACACAGACTACTTAGAGGCAGTATGTTTTATGCTCTCTCTCTCATTTTAATATTAATTGTTAAGTATTAATATATTCCATAGTTATATCTGCATAAAAGCTTATATGTGTATGTGCATTAACATAAGTATATAAGTATTTATGCACACACCTACCCAACAATTAAGGCTTTTCTTCTACACATTTACATACAGGCTTAAATGCAGAAGTGATCTTATCAACTTCCAACTGGACTACTCCCACATTTAAAATCACATGTTTTTACTACATATCCTGACATTAACATTATCCTGTACATGGTATAAGCAGATTTTCAGGCTTTGCAGATCACCTTCTTACAGAAAGCGATATCAGTAGCAAAGGGCATGGAAATATTCTGCATGCAACTTGTTCTTATTTGCATAATAAATACCAGTCTTAGGACAGAGATAGTCAAGTGACATGTCTTTCACCTCCCTGGGAGCCTAGCTCTGTGCTCAACTTTGCTGACTAAATTAACTCAGATCAGAGAACAGGGTAGACAACTAATATTCCTGCCATGAAAAAAAAAAACAACCCAACAAAAAAACCCAAACAAAAACAAAACACACCAAACAAACACAGAACAAAAATAAAGAAACAACTATCTTCCTTGAAACGTCGACACACCACATGGTACACGGGCAAATAAGAGCAGTGCTGAACTCCCCCTGCCAGTAGTAGCATGCAAGCCTCCACAGCCATGCCACCTGCTGACATGCTGTAACTGGTGCCCCAGGACAGCATATTAAAAAAAAAAAATTGTCACAAGATTTGAACAGTAGGTTCACAGTAGATTCAGGAATTTACCAATACTATTTTCATTTCATCTGCATGTGGTGGTCCCATCAGGATTTAACTAAGATTCTCACCATCACATCACCTGTGATTCATGTTCTAAAACTCACATGCTTCTGCAATAGTGCAAAGGGCTTTACGTAGGCTATTTTAGTATTCTGAAAAGAACTTCATGTCTTTCCATGAGGTATCAGCTGCATTAACAAGCATAGAACTTCAGTTTCTTACATTTGAGACTCTGGGCTTACTGCCTGTGGCCTTCATTCTGCAAGATAAGCTTTTACTCAGCAGTCCTCTGGTCTCCAACAGGAGTATGCCCTGAAGACATTCCTAGTAAAGGGCTGCACAATGTAGGAGAAGGCAGCAAGTATGGCAACTTTTTCTTGTAAAAAAGCCATTCATAGTTGTTTGGGGTTTTTTTTCTTTCTTCAAAGATAAAACAGTAGTATTTTAAACATTATAAAACGACAACTAATTAAACACTCTCCCAGAAGTCCATGCTTATTTCAACTTGGATCTGCAGTGAATGCTTTGTTCTGTAACTGCAAGTAGTTGGACTTCCTTGAAATGCTGAAAGGCACTTACTTCCTCCCACAGGGGCCCAGAAGCAGATCTTTAGGGATCTTACAGCTTGTGGCTACAAATCCGCAGATTTTCCAGGTTTCTGATTGATTCCTGATTCATTAATCGTGTAATAAGGAGTTGCTAGTCTGGTTTGGAGAACCATCAGTATCTGGGTATCTTCACTCTACATCGTATTTTGTATGACAGAAGTACATAAAGAGTCCAGTTTCTTCTAAAAATGTAACTAGCATGTTTAAGTGCACAAACACTTGCTTTAGTCCAGATGAGGCTATTGAGTGGTTTCAATAATCATATTACATAGGCACTACTTATGGTCACTAGATACTCTTCTTTCAAACCATTCTCTACAATCAATACTATTTTCCTTGGTCATATTGGTCAATTACTGGATGGTTTGGATAGAACTATAAGTAAAATGAATAGTTTAAGAACTTTGGCACTCTTTCATCTAATTTTTATAATTGGTCCCACTATTTAAATTTTTTACGAAGAAAAAAGTCTATTATCTCATTCAAATCAGTATTTACCATTAAGTTTACCATTAACTTAATTTGTAAAGACAAGCCTCAGATTAAATTAGAAATCTTGAATTATTCATGATAAGGTCTACTAATTTTACACTGTTACTTCTTATGTGAAACTTCAATGTGTCAGACCAGAAGTTTTTCTTTCTGGCAGGGAATAAATGCTTCAAAACACTCCCTAGAGAACGAAATGTAGCTGTCACATTGAAGATAATATATTTAATCTCTTTGTTACATTAGAGTAACTTTAATAAGCTTCATTGTACTGCATTTCTGTATAGCAACGCTGAAAAAAATTCATTTACTAAGTAAGCAGCATGATGGTCTGTACGTTTCTACCCACTTAACAATTAGATTAATGCTTTCAAAATAGTCAAAAGCAGCAGTAAATTCCTTTCATAAAAGCTGGCAAACACAGCAAGCACGTCAGTCATTCCTCAAAGCAAAGATGACAGTTACTTTCTAATCTTCACTGATTTAGTTGAATTTGGATTTAAATTACATATGATTTCTAGCTTCCTATAGTAAACCTTGTTCCACTCAAGACCCACTGTGCATGTATTTCATCTTAATTTATTTTAATGCATAAACATATTCTATCACCAACATGAAATACTTAAAAATGCTGACTATGTATAAAATGTGTTCTAATCGTCAAATAATTCTTCAAAAATTTGTATCTGGAGCCCAGAAATTAATTATATGTATAAATCCAGCTGTAACATGTATGTCAAACCCCAACTCTCTGAACATCACTTTCCTCTCATGTTTAAGTGGCTACTGAAAACTCAGCTTCCATTTACTACATGCTCATAATAAACAGCAAAGTGTCTTACGAGCACACTGCTGTAACAAGATTAAAGTGCCGATCACATGCAGCCCGTGTAAGGATCTGGCCTCCTTTTATCTGGTACAAGCATTCAGATTTGTTTCACGAAACATTTCACTGTTAAAAGTACAAAATACTCTTTAAACAGTCCGAACAACGATCCCTCAATATACATTAGAGCCTAGGAAATATCATTACTTTGGCATTTTATTTAACTTGCTTTTTTCATCCTTTACAAAGATAGCACAATTTTAACAAATATTGAATTCACAGAGTACAAGAGCCTATACAACATTGAGTAATTGCTACAGAATGCTTTCTGTGTTAGAAGCACAACAGTAGCTACCATGATAGTACCATTAAGCCAAAGCAGCGCACTTCTGCTTTGTGCAGAGGGGTGCGAAGTTACACTGACTTTTCTGCTACTTCTATTTTTCGGTAACATGAACTGCTAAAATTCTCCATTCTCATTTAAGCAGGGCAGAAACAATCTTATATACAATCTGAAACTGCAGTAATAGCAAACAGAGTCATTCAGGACTTTATAAACTGCAACCTAGTTAATGGTAGAGAAGATTATCAGGTATAAAATGTTAGAGTGTAAGAGCAGACTGACCAGATGAAAAGGAGCCAGTTGTTGTCATGACCATATATCTAAAAGTGAGACCTCCATGATAAATGAGTATCAACTCAATCAGTAGTTGAAAACAAACAAAGAATTAACAAATAGAATTAATGAGGGGAATAATATGCATAAAATCTGAAAAAAAAAAAACCAATATCATAAACAATGGTATAGGACTATTTTTCTAGTTCAGAGTAAGTACGGAAACTAGCAAGTTAACTGTAAGCAGTTAAACACATTCACAAACTGGTTTTGCTAATAAAACTTTCAGACAGTGCGCGCTGCTCATCTTGGAAAAGACTGCTTAAAAAGATGAGCTTTGTAATATTCCCCTGAGGATGAGCAAACATGAGTTTTGGTGTGCATTGGAAAGAAGCAAATTTAGAATTCAGAGACCTCAAAATGCTCTGTGGCTTCTTCTCCATCTATAGGTCCCCAATTAAAGACAGATGTTAAACATATGCTTCAGTCTATTTCAATTTAGGAAGTCAGTGAAGCATGTGTTCAAGGCTTACATTCTGCACAGGGATCATTGCAGAAGTAGGGAATTTAGTAATAAGTAATACTTAACTCTTAAGCAGCAGCTTGGATTAGTGATCTGAAGGTGTTTAATGTAGGAAATCACTATCATTAGCTTCATTTTAACAGATGAAAGAGCTGGGACACAGAAGTGAGTGATTTGTCTCCAGACATACAGAAGGCAAATAAAAAAAAACTAGGGAAAAAACCTTCATTATCCAATTCCCAGTTTAGACTTCCAGTCTCTCCAGCATCTAATACAACTACCCCAAATGCTAGATTTAACAGAAGAAAAACAGCACTAGATCAATATAGCTATTGTAAACCATCGGATGGTGCCCTGAAACTAAGAGGGTAATGACCACCAGATCTTCGCATATTCTGTAATACGAATCTGCAGTAAATCTAGTCCAACAGAGTAAATAGATGCAATCATTGATTACTTTTCCTAGGGAATTAGAACCTGAATCTGAGAAAATGTTGGTGGTCCATATCGACTTGAGATGTCTTCCTCCATTATACTCATGATTTTGTAACAGTTTCTGAATAATCTGCAGATCTATTTTTCTAGCCTGAAATATTTTCCCCAGGAACAGTAAACCAAATATTTGCAAGATATTTTTGACAAAATACGTTTCCAAGAATGTCCTCTGCTTTTACTGAATTCTTGCCCAATTTCAAAAAAACATGCAGACTTATTTGACTTATTACAGATGCATGAATGAAAGACTGCCAGTCAACTGCAGCGATTCCCAGTACCTGTCATACAACACAGAAGTATCATCAGTATCTTCTGAAAAATGGCCAGGACTGACAACTTTTTCATTTCAGCCTTCCTCAAAGACTAATAATATTGTTACACTCAACCTCACATGCCATTTCCACTGTCTGTACTTTTCGGTCCAAACCAACTCTTAAAACAAGCTGAATGAAATAATCTGTTTTGGCAGTAGTATGTACAAAAGACACACATCTGTTACCAAAACACTGATGTTCCCTCATTGCTTAATCAGCTGTGAAAACTTATCACTGCCTCTGCTATTTCACTCATGCAAGATTTATGTGACATTCAAAAAGATATGGCACAAGACTCTCAGTAACCAGTAAAACAGGTTAAATGATACCAGCATTTGACCACTATCCCCAGCAATAAAAATCATACAGAGAATTTCAGACATCAATAGAGCAAAGCCATTTTAACAGACATAGTTGATCACTAGGCAGATTATTTATACTCTGTATTTGTGCATGTTTTAAGGCAAGGGACACTATTTTTCCAACTGCTATTTTACTGTATTCCTGAAAACAGCATGTTAACAAGACTATGCTAACGTTCACGTTTGGAAAAAATCAGATCCTCAGAGTTTCATTACTTACTTTGTAATTATTTTAACTATTCCCTCAACAAGAGTACTTTTGCTTAAGACTTTAGATTTCACAGTTTATGTACAGAATTGCCTTTTAACAGCCTCTCTCTGGGCTCCCACAACCTTAATTCATTTGAAAACTATATGAACCTCTGTGCCATCTGGCAACTTTTTGCAATGTAATTATCCTGATAAATGTATGCATGATATTAGATGCTTTCCATTACAGAGGTGACTAATGTTGCTTCTATATTTACAAATCTGTCTGCAGATTTCTGTTACAGGTCCATTTGAGGAGGCTAGCAGACTTGTTCATTTAAACTTATATCTTACTGAAACTTGATGCCAAGGTTTTTTGCCAAACGTTATTTAAATTATGTACTACTGTTTATTTAAATCAGTTTCCTGTCTTGTAAATTAGGTATGCAAAGTAACAAAAAAGCCACAGAATTTGTTTTGAACATTTTTTGTATGCTGCTAAATTAAATTCTGAATAAAAGCATTGTTGCACTATCAGAGTGTCAAAAATAATGATTAAAGCAGCAGGTTTTCCTCTCATTTTGGAATTTCAGGAAGGCAGCTGCATGTCTTAATGAAAGTTTAGGAAAGACAGCTGACTTTGAAGTTTACATCGAAGTATTGTATGTGATCTGTGTTACACAAGACTACTTGAAAATATTATGAAACTAAACATAGCCCAGTGCTTCCTACCCAAACATTCAGTCTAACAATACATGGTGTGTTACATCATACTTTTGTTCATCCCAAAGAGCAGTGACATCATTGACCTGATGAGCACCATCATGAATAAAAACACTCCAGGACAAGTAGACACACTTGTGCTTCTATGTGTATGCGTACAAGTAACACACATTCAGTATTATCTGATACCCTGGTACACTGAAGGGAGGCACAGCAGCCTTTCCCTGTGGGAACTTATGTTTGCTGCTGCTCAAGACACTAAAAAATACAGTCTGCGCTTGCCGAGTTGAGAGCTGATAGCAGCCTGCCTTATTTTCCTCATCACTCCCATTTCTTCCCTCTTCCTCCCTTTCCACATCTCCAGCCATGCTATCCCCTCTCATCCCAGTTTTTCTCCTTGCTTTCATGGTAGTTTCTGGCATTTACTCTGCTGAGTAAAATTCAAGCCCTGCCTCCAGGGAACACTAATTTATACAAATTAGAAGTTTTTCCACCTGAAATACCCCAAAGCCTCACAGAGTATTTACTAGGGATCTGCAGACTGAAACAGAGACTAACGTCTTTAAAAGGCAGCTCAAAACACACAGGGAGTCACCCTCGGCTATAGCCCAGTCATTCACTCCATCAGTAAACGTCAGCATCTGCAGTCCATAGAAACTTGGCATGGAACAGCTGATCCAACATTTAAGAAAACCTTGTGGTCTCAGACTAGCTGTTGCCAAATTTTCATGGTGCCTAGAGAGAAGAGAAAACTTGTGAAATTACAAAAAAGTGAGACTGATAGAAGGAAGAGAGCTACAGTTCATCTCCGTTTAGAGAATAACAATATTTTTGTGTACTCAGCTTATTTAACATTTGCAAAACTGAGCAAGAGGGACCTGGAGAAATGGTTTCTGCACATTTTATAGCTGTATACCTAGTCGTGATATTAACTAAGGCTAGTAAATTCCCTTAACATTTGTCTTTTTTGGTAAGTTGATGTTATAAGGCTCACAGAGCAACATACTTTGCTTTCAAAAGTGCCTTAAAGCAGCTACTCAATGTACTTATGAATCATAACTAAACTGTTAAAAATATCTACGCTTTTTTAAACCTTTGAAATATAATCACTTATGTAAGTATAAGATATCAACTTATTTCCCAATATATGACACTTCATTGTGCTTTTTATATTAAATGTATCTAAAATAAATTGTGAATTACTATATCTGTGCTCCTCCTTGAAGTCAATTATGAAGGCAGCAGGGAAAGGGTTTTTCAGAAAGAGGTACAGAATCACCGGTTGCATGAGTCCTGCCAACAAGCCCCAATTTCTCAACTTTGACTCTATTTCATTTAGCACAGTGGCACATAACATCCTTCGGTTTGGGTGCCTGGGTTGGGGTTCCCCCAGGAAAGCTGTCTTCCAGTGTTTTCCTTACTAGATACTGCTGCAGATTGCTAAAACGCAGGAGGAAATGATGCTGGCAAATTCTCAGTCACCAAGCTTTTTATTTAAAACTCAGCATTTTCATTTGAGGTGCTGACAAATAACTGGGTTATCAGTGGGCAGACCACTAAACTTCATTATTAGATGTGCCAGTACAGAAGTACACTAATTATGCAGTTAAAGGTTCTGAACTCTACTGAAAAGGGAGCAGTTGGCTAAATTAGACAAAATTAATGAAAAAAGCAACACAATTTTAGACAGGCACATTTATCCTTCTTCAATTCAACCATTAGTAGTCTGTTTTGCTGCTGAGTAGCAACAGGCTGGTTCAGCACTAATTAAGCCAGTCATTATCACAGCTAGGTGTTTACAGCCTTTAAACTTCTCACTCATTTCTTCTCCCATTAGTTCCTAGGAAAAGCATTTGCCCTTTTTAATCCAGATAGCAAATAGACCAAAATAAAAAAATTATCCTATTTAGGGCTGTTAGCCAAGAGATTAAAAAGAGAAAAGCCTTCCACCTCAAGGCATCTCAAAGGATGCACCAGAGCATCTGGGCCAGGGTGATGGAGGGGGCAGCTGGTTCAGGGGCTGCCGACATCTGCTGACATTGCAAAGGTACATGATCCCAGAGAGGATTTCCTGAGACCCACAGAGACCTCCACAGAGCTCGTGTCAGTCTTCCCAGTGGCTGCAGGTGATGTTCAGACAGTTGTTGATACTACACAGACTGATGCATTGCAACTGAAGGGGGGGTGTGCGGTTTTCCCTTGCTGCTCTGTAAAGATAAGCTTTTACACATCATGATAATGCAGCAAGACGTGGAATGTCTGCATTTTATTAAATAACGTTATTCAATAGACTGGCTCACAGCCTCAGTGACAGCACAGGGATGCAAAGCTTCATTTTAAGTGAATACCACTCAGAGTAATTTGAGGAACAAAACATAACAAGGGAGAGCTGTAACATCCACAGTGTTTCTAATTAAGACTAAGCTCCTATACAAGCCTACTGCAAGTTATACGTGCATTTCCTGACACATCCAAAAGCGCCCAAAACTTGAACGCCCCAAACTCTGAAGACATGTCAGGTAAGTCCCTGGGATATCCAAAGAATTTCCTGAAAATCAGGGTCAATAATGGAAGTGCCTTGAAAGGGTTTGTAGGACTGGATCTTACAACCAAACCTTCCACAGAATATGAAGAGAAAACAGTCTAATGAAATCTAATAATAATAATTCAGGAAACAAATGCAACTATCCAAAAAGTCTTCTTTCTTCCTAAATGATGCACAAATAGTACATAAGTCTCAGCACAGACGACTTCTCCATATGAAGATTAACCCAGAGATATTCAAAACAGGTAAGACTTAAACCCAGTGTCATTGAATTAATGATTCTATTACGGTGATGCACAGAATGTCATTCCTCAAAGACAAGGAATCCCCCAAATGAATTTCTATCCATCAATATAAATTAACATCATTTAACACGCAGGTTCCCCCCTTATTTTTCAGTTCAGAAACATCTTCCAATTTTCAAGCTGACCACCTGAAATATTATAAAGACAACAGAATTCTTAGAGTATATCTTAACTGGGCAAACATTAGTGTAATAGCAAGTTACCAGTTACCAGTATACACATGGTCTTGCTTTACCATGTGACAGTTGTTGTGAAAGGACAAAAACATCTTCTAAGAACACAGAAACACAGTAGTCCAATAATAAAGCAATGGATGTTTTATAAGTATCTCTGAAGGCAGGCAAATTGGGACACCTCATTAAGAAAAAACAGAAGCTTCCTTTACGCTTTCAAAATACTTCAGCAAATATCTTGAATGATCTTTCTAATCATAAAAAGCTAATTTAAGCCATGTTTTTGAACCGTAAATCCCTTTTGTTTATGTCTCCTAACTATACCTCATTAAGAATCACAAAGTAAAACCAGACATGCTCTGCACAGCAATTGGTGCCATGCCAACTGAATCATCACATCTGAACTATTAGCAAAGTGGCCGCAAGTTTTTAAAGATGACTATAGAGAGATTTCAAAAGGAAAAGCTACCTGACTTCAGAAAGCAAAAATCTGCCCCAAACTTTGAAGCAATGAATACAACCATTTAACAGGGCAGCTGTGTTCCACAGTGCGCCTTGCAGTCTGGGTTCTCCTAACACAAACCTCAAGAAGCTTCTGGAGCACGCTGCACTTCCTCTCCCTTCCAAGTACCTTGGGTCCCATCACTCATCTGCTGATCACACCACGGGAAAGAGTACATCACTGGCTCTGGTCTAACAGCATTGGCAGTCAACTGAAGAACAGTGTTAAGTCGCACAATGTAAAGATAAGCAGAGAGAATCCAAATATTTGACAATATAGAACAAGTCTGTGACGATCAACTGGAAATTCACATGAAGATTTACACAAGCTTGGCACCAAGCAGCTCAATACTATCCTGTTAACAGGCCTTTATCTAAAAGTTGAAATGCTGTGTATCACAAGGCCCAACTTCTTCTCAGCTCAACCTTCCTTTGAAAGTATTTATCTTTACTTCTGAATGTACAAAAAGCATGCAATATAATAGTCCCAATTTAAGAATCCCCAAAACACATGGCGTATAAGGTCTTACTTTTCAAACCTTCAAAAACTACACAAATATCAGTGAGAATAAGGGTGTGGCTCATCTGCTGTACTGATACAGGATATGTCAAGCTACTTAATCACAAAAGAAATCAGTAAGTTGTTTTTTCCTTGCTGGAATATTTTTTTATTCTCTTTCAGCCACTACCAAAATCACTGATTATTTATTGCTGGTTCTTGTGAAGGTTTTAAACAGAAAAATTATCCACAGAAGTATCATATAAAATTATTTTGAATAGTTGAACCATGCACGTAAGTGATTATTAAGTCAGCTGAAATTATTTTTCCTCATTCCAGTAAGTTTTGCAAGATTTTAAAATAAATTTCCTAAAGAAAATGACATTATTAACAAAAGAGGAATGCTTTTTAAAAGTACGACAGCTCAACTGTTTTCTTTGCTCTCCTAAAAAACTGACATGAATTTTTAAACATCTCGCATAACACTGAATGTACTGGGTTTTTTTGTTTTTGTTTTTGTTTTTTTTTTAAACCTCGATACTTAATGTCAGTAAAAATCCTCCAACAGGTGCCATCATATGACTATAAAAATTCTTTTTACTGGAATTCTTATTTTCCTTTCCATATCAGGGCTGTACTCTGCTATAAAGACATCTTCTAACTGTATCCAAATCAGTAGCTGGGGAAAGGGAGCATGAGGATACATAATGGGCAAAAGAAAGACATTTCCTATTACACAGAGGCAGTTACAGTAATGATTAAAAAAATGCACTGAATGTGCTGCAAATAAGTTCTTAGGACACCCAATGCATAAAAAGATCTCTCACTATCAGGTATGCAAATATTTGAATATATACAAAGCATGGTGTTCTGGTACAACTGGGAAACAATGGGACCATTTCTAGACGATTTGCACATTAGGGATAGTACATCTTCCTCATTAGATTAATTAAGAACTAGGCAAGATAGCAATTGCGCAGATGTCGCTGAATGCTGCGCTGATATGCACAGCTGTCAGCATCAGGTATGGTGACATTGTGTTTAATGCTTACCTTGCCTGTATGTGACAGTCTCAGTAATGAAATGCTAGTTAGGAATAGAGCAGAAACATAGCTGCTTTCTCTGAAGAAATTAGATGGCTCCAAATCACCTAGAAACAGCTGCCAGAAAATTGTTTGAGTTATACAACTTGAGATTTTCAGAACAGCAGGAATAGATAATTTGCCAGAGTTCAGCAAACACAGTAAAAAGGCACCAGAAGGACCTGAGCTAGGTTTACTTAATGCTCCAAGGGGATACAGAATAGACTGCTTTCACAACTGAAATGTATTCATTTGCAGTTTCAATGAAATACGATTAGCCATAGGAAATCAAGGTTGATTCGTGGAAAAGGACAAGTTTTTCTGAAATATAATGGGAAACCTCAGTGTCACGCTTTTTGCAAGACCAGAACAACAAAGCAAGCCTGATTTCTGATTAGATTTTTCAGTAACAAGTCAGGGAGAAATCTACCAGAAATTATGCAAATTGTGGATTGAAAATCATACAGTTTCCTCAATAGGTTATTATAGGCTATGTGAGCAGTATCAGATGTACTTACGCAGGAGAAAAAGCCACACTGATTTATGTCAAATATCACAGTCGTGAGTTATCATAAGAATTATCTGTAGAACTCATTTTCATGTAAGAGTCTCCTGTATGTATAACCATCTTTTTCAAACTGCTGTGCAAGTGTCTTAACATCTAAACTGCACGCAATGTGCAAAGCCATAACACTGATTAAGTAATGATGCTCGGCATTTGAGGTTCATCATGCTTATGTCATAGTGAGAAATTTATAAATTGACTATGACCCTCAATAGCATAAAAAATAAATCTATTAAAATATACATTAAGCCCACAGCGAAAGATGAAAAAAATAAAGAGTCTAGCCCTCAATTCCTCCTAAAATACATACAGCAACATTCATATTTCAGCATTGCCCACATGTACCAGATACCTGCCATTCAATAAGATCAAAAAACCTCTAGTACCTGTCAGTATACAAGTCCCTTTACACTCACATTATGAAAGTCCTGCTAGAATATTCTTATACCTTGCATGTACTTAGAATTTACTGGACATAAGTAGAAGTCATTTTTTATAGAAAAGTTAGGTGTTGAAAGGTGAGGAAAAGGATATTTTTATACTAATCCAATTGTATTCAGCCACAGAGATCACTACCACAATATTGTAGGGCTCCTCCTGAACTTAACACTCCTGTATATTCTAAGATAATGGAGAAGTTTTTCCTCTAAGCCCTCATGGCAATGCTGCCCTTATAGAGCTACAAATACTTCTCCAAACTTTAAAGATGGATCCAACTTTACTATTTTTTCACCAATGACCAATTTCTCATCATATGTCTCTCGAGGAAAGCAGTTTATCAAGTCACAAATCATTCTTCTCATTTGGATGACTTCTGATTTAAAAGACACACATGTTCAGCACTGATTCCCAAGCATACATCTACTGATTATTTCATTATCAGCCTAAGAGCAAATATTAAGAAGACTTAGCTTGGTTTATTGTCAAGCTAATTACTTTTCCTGTGCCACTGTTTAAATTACGTAGGAATGCATTTACAATATTGTTCTCTTTCAGTGATTTGTTATTTGATGTTGCTTCCAGTATTAATTGTGCATTACTGAAAATTCTAATAAAATGGTGACACTTGAGTACCAGTATATCCATATAGACTTAATTGACTTATGGTAAAGAAAAAAAAGAAAAAAAAAAAAAAGAATAATGATAGGCAGTAATTACAATTCCTTCAATCAAATTAGTTAGAATACTCTTATTTAGTTTGTTGCCTTGGTGAATTTGCTTAAATGCTTCCTTTAAATGTTATTGACAGTATAATACTGGTTCTAACAGTCAGCTCTTCAGTATATTAATAGAGCTCATAAATGAACATAAAATATTAAAGAAGGCTAGCATTCATTACTGCTAAAAATGACTGTATGCACCAAATTCTAATGCAATGGTTAGCAACCCTTCCGTGGCCAGCAACAGAGACCTCCAAAAGAAAAGTGTATTATGGCCTGTATTTGCATAAACACTTTCAGATCTTTTTCATAATTGTAGACATAGAATATTACATTGAAATCTCTTATCTAACGATCCAAGAATGATTACTTTTCAAGTAGTATTTCAAATGAACCATTTCATCACGCTCCTCAAACTAACATAGTTCCACACCATTAGTTCCATAATCATGGCTAAGAATTTGGTTCTCCAGTCTTGATTTTAAACAGACATTCAGACGCAAACAAACACATCCTATCGATTACTTCAACATATTAAAAAGCTATAGAAAAGATCGTATCAGTCACATTAATGATTTAATCTAATATTATATGCAAAAGCACACTGGCTTACAGTTTCAAAAGGAAAGTGTATTTTTGATTGTGTTATTGTCAGAGAAAAGGAGTGTTAGGATTACTGAATCTAGGTGGAGATGTCTTTAAACATTTCACTGTGCCATTTTAGGCACCTTATTTCTTTGAAATTTCACTTTTCTCTCAATATTTTTTTAATCTCCAGATAAAAAACAGACACTATGCAACAAAGAACCATGCAAAAAAATGTATTCTTAAATTTAGATTGTTAATTCATACATTCAAGTTAGATCTTCTCTCTACTGTTTTTGAGTATTTGTACATGTAATTCTATACAAGCTAATACTACTAAGTTTTCATGATAGTTCTTGGCAGCAGATTTCCTAGAATGTCACGCATCACTTAAGAGGGGTGTGTGTGTGTGAGATTAATTATACAACTGTTGCCAAACAGCGACGGGTTTTTTCCTCTCACTGTTGTATAACCATTTTCATGTGGAAATAAACTTCCTAAACTACTGACATAAAAAGTAGCATTTCATCTCCTTCAGAAAACTTACAGTTAGCAGGTGAGGGGATCCAAACCCCTTACTTTTCAGCCTTATTACTATAGAAATACATTTCAGCATGGAACCCTTTGCTCCTTCAGGAAACCTACATCGTAGTTACCTCTTTGTCAGGTCATTTTCAAATAAGTAAGTTTTTCTAGTTTATACTTCTGAAATGCAGATTATTTCTGAAGTAATCATTCATTAGTTCACATACTTGTGACTTCATATGTACCCCTCTCTCCATCATTCCCGGATGCAAGTAAAACGATAGTGACTGCTTTGCCACATGGTATTTGAGGTAACGCACCCTAAAACACCTAACAAAAAAGAGGAAATAAATAGCCCTCGAGGATATTTACCACTATTTGGGGTAAAGAAGAAAAGAAAAGGAATCACAACACTGTTCTTTGCAATTAGCATTACAAACAAAAACATGTAAGAAAAAGCAATTGGGCATGATATTCTGCAGCAAGTATGAAAGCAAACAAACACTTTATATGGTTTTGGCTTTAGTTTTTAATATGTTCTTTTTACCCAGTTTTTTAAGAGAAGGCAACAAGCAGAATTTATCTGGGCTGTCACTGACAGCAATACAATGACAAGATGCATTTTTGTCATGAAAGAAAGAAGGAGCTATTAAGACAAAATTTGAGAATGAAAGTGCAGAAAGCCATGCAGAAGACTGGTCCGACAGGTCAAAGTCCACTTCAGATTTAAAGAAGTTAAGACAAGTAGTAGGATAAAGCAACACAGGAAGAGTATTTAAACTTGTTATTAATGTAACTTCTTTCACTAAGCATATATAAAAGTAGCAAAGGGTAAAACAAGTGTATTGAATAAAGTTAAAGTTGAATCCAACCCATGGCATAAGGCGATTATTTTCAGCAGCTTCCCAGTCCTCGTGCAGTGTGTTACCAACCTACTACCCTATCCGGTCTCTCAGTTCACAGCAAAGCATCATCAGAACTCCTCCATAAGGATGTGACCATCCCTATTGCTACTCCATCCTTTCCATCCCTACCAGCTAGCATAAGTGGTGCTGGATATTTGATGTAGGCCTGTTATTTGTCAAGTGTCATGAAAGAATTTTCTAAGCAAAGGTGTTCTAAAATCATTAAAATTGATCTTGAATTGTTTTGCTGACCAGAAAAATAGCAAGGGGGTGACAAAAATAGCAACGGGCCTGAGGACAGGATGACTGTACAAAAAACCCCAAACAATATTTGGTGGGGAGGATCACAGCCACCATGGGTCAAGAATCTCCAAGCAGGAAAAATGAGAACACAATTTAGAAGCTTGGGGCAATACTAACATATAATCTCTCATTGTAATGCCTCAGAGAGAGGCATTATCCTGAGCTGTGTTATTTTTGCAGAGTTTCTCTTTGGTTTCTGATTTAGTATATGTCAATACAATCTGTAGACTGTGCTTTATACCAATGTCTTTGTAACATTTGGGAGTGCAAACCCCACAGGATTCTGGCACCACAGCTGCATTCTAGCTGCATGCTTTAGCATTCCCACCCTTCTGAGTTGGTTTTCCAATGGAAAAATTCATTGGTTGAAAAAGAAATAAAAAAACTGGTATATTTCTACTGATTTCTACGTAATTACAGTCTAAATAAGAGTGATAGGAGCTGGACACTACTATTGTTCATGTGCCAGTTAAGGGCAATCAAACAAAAACCAGTAGCACTGTACCCTGTAACTTTGTTGCTTCTTTTGCCATACTGAAGCATAGGTCAAGCCACCAAAAAAAAAAAAAACAACCCACCAAACAAACCCCCTACAAGTCATGCTGAGCAGTGTGTATTTGCTTTCTTTCCTGACATCTTTCTTATCTACAGTTGCCCAAGACAGTTAAATACCCAATGGTCTCATTTTGAATTGGGTCAGACTGTTGCCTGACTTTATTTTTTGACCTGTTCTTTTCTTGAGAGCAAACTGACTTCAGTATTGATTTCTCCAATGGGATACAAGGTGCATACTACTGAAAAACATGAAGTGGTTCCATTCTGACATTGGCCATAAAGTGCCTGGTACTATAAAGAGACTTTCACACTGTTACTTAAATTCGGGGGTATTTGACCTGTACTATGACTTCAATGAATACTTGACTATTTGCACACTGCAAGTGTATGAATAACCTCCGCAAGGCCAGAGCAGAGAACAGAAGCTTTTATTGAAGGCTTTTTTCCGCAAAGTACAAGAGAGCAATTTAAACTGTCCTAGTTACTGTCACAATGAAGCTGGTGGCATCAAAACTAGAAGCCAGCTGGGCTGGGTGAAAGTGTGAGCACTTGATGAGAAAGCAAGAAGTATGCTATGAAGCATCAAACTCCATTCTTTCAGTATGCTCCAGGAAAAATAACACATACAAAAACCTGCACACAATCCACACAAAACTATAGGGCATCTAGCATTCTTGATAACCATCTTTTATATGACAGAGGTACTTCCAGTGTTTTCAAAGAACCGCAGTAGTGCCTCTATTAACCTGCATAGCTGGGGAAAAAATGGTATTTTCCTCTTATTAAAAAAAAAAAAATCTAGGTTAATTCTATCAGCTAAGCAAAAGCTGCACAAAGTTAAGCTTGATACAAGCTCTCAGTATTTTCACAAATTGTTCTGAATGGCACTGTCATGAAAAAGATTTGGGGAAGCCAACTAATTTTTTTAAAGTGTTGTTTCAATTAAGTGTCTAGCATTTGCAATTATGGAGTTTTGAAAAGCTGAAGCAACAACATGTTCTCATTAATTTATACAGCAACAACAGTTTTGGCATAAGGTTAGAATCACAGACCAATAAAACAGATGAGCAGGCAAAACTGTCTCTCACTGAAAAGACAATAGGCCTCAGCAGGCTTTCTTGCAAAGTCCATAACTAGTAAGCATTTACACAGAGTGAGTGATTTGAAGACTGTCACCAGCCGTTTGGGATATGTGTGCATGGGAGGGAGACAAGCATTTAGGAACAGGACAAGAAAAGAATTCCATGTGGTTACACATACACCCTTCTGCTTTTACTACAATTAATGAGATACAGGTAAAGTGATGAAAAATTGACACTAGTGTATAAAAATACACTATTCACCTCATGTTGGGACTTCTATCACAGTCGGTATTTGTCTTCCAAACTTCAAAATAATTTACAAATATTATGAGCTTGCAAAACTTTCTCACAAAGTATCCTGGTATACTAAATTTGACTACTTTTTATGAAGTTCTGAAGAAAGATCAACTAGTTTCTGCAAACCATTTTTGAAGTGCTTCTCAAGAGTTCCTCGAAGTAGTATGTTCCTAATACAGTCTGCCAGAAAAATATAGTATCACCATCTGAGAAAAGAAACCTGTCTGGGGGCTTTGATGACATAAAAAGTTTATTTATTCATCTTTTACAGGTTTAACTTACACAACAAATAACGCCTGTGGTGACTGGCATTATAGTTATTCCAGTTGGTACAGTTACACTTCAGTAAGTAAAATTTAGCCAACACTATATGAAATATGGTATTTCTCTAGTTTCTGATAAGCGTGGGGAAAAGATTTTTAGAAATAGTGGTATACTTTCATATTTGTTTAAAACAGAGATTTATTGCATGTTAATTAGTTGAAATTATTATCAAATTAATGTTGATCTTCATCCACTCCTAGACCTGACACAATGCACATCAAAATAATCTTGGTATAAGTTTTAAAGTTGTCAGTTAAAAAATACAGGCAATGTGGTTTGTACATGCACCATTTGCTTGGATTTAACATCACACATTTGTGCTTGCTTATACCTATTGCCATTTTCAGCCACTCTAAACAATGAGATATTGTTAATTCCTTCTTCAATGAAGCCTGATCCTCTTTAATAGAGAAAAGCAATACTTATCAGTACGAATTTGTCAAACTTCTACTTTGTCTTAAGTGCAAACAACTAAGTAAAACCACCTGCATGCAAGCATGTCCAAAACCACATGCATCCCCCTCCTGCATCCTGAACACATTTACAATGTTCTGTTACAAAGATCTAATTAGATTTTATTAAATCTGTGAATAATCTATTGGTGTTTTTAAGGGAAGGTAATGATGCCTATATGGGTGAAGATTTTAAGATGAGATCTTTGAAAAACTGAAATAGATATTAGCTTCTTATATTCAACTTTTTATTCCACACTTCAATTTCATGCCAACTCTTTCGATGCTTTATTTCTCTACACATTACCTTCTTAAATAAATTATTTGTCACTGCATTTCTTTAAGTGGACATAAAGTATAGTGAAGAAATAACATGTGGATTCCTCAGGACTTCAATATGAGAAGGTACATCCTTTAGTCTTTTACCACTTTGCTCCATATCTCCTTCTGAGACCAAAATTTCCATCACCACTAGGCAAAACTCCCCTCTGCAGGACAGTGTAATTCCCCACTACCCCCTCTGCTGCCAAGTGCTGCCCAGCTCTCAGTACACCACAGCTACAGGTCTGGACCACGGGCTCATTAATCAGATCATGTGGGTGCTGCTGTCATTTGGGCCGGAGTCCACTTCTGGTGTCAGAACAGGCCACAGCCAGAAAGGGCATGGGAACAGTTTGTTTGCACTTCTCTGTTTGTCTCTGCCTCCTGGAAGTGAAAGATTTCAGCTACTATCTAGATTTATGTATGGAGTTATCACAGCAGACCATTTAAATACAAAGTAATTAGTGCCGTTACCATTCAATTAACAAGTATTTTTCATTGAATAACCACAGATAATAAGACACATTTCTAAATTTTGCACGGAGCACTCCTACAGATATCCATGAAGGTTTACTGTGCATACATAGAGAGCATGCAACTCTGCTGTGAACAGCAGGGCTCTGCAGTGTGGACCAAAGCAGTGAACTTTACTCCTAGTTCTCCCACTGCCTCTCAGAAGATGCCCCTGACATGGCAGAAGAACCTATGGTTTTGGTGTGTGGGCTTCAGAATGAATATTTATTTATTGCTAATACTGAGGAAACACGTTAGTGAGAGATTCTGTACAAAAACAGTTTCAGGGGTCGAAGAAAAAAAAAAAAGAAAAACAGTACAGCATATACAAGTCTTCGTACACTGATGACCACAGGGTCAAATTAACATAGATGTTTTTGTGTATGTATACTGACATCCTAATGTGCTTCCTCCTCTTAGGCGGAATGTGTGAGAAAGGAGGTGATTAAGAAGGAGGGGTAAAAAAAAAAAACAAAAACCCACCAAACAAACCCATTCTTATTCACTGGATTTTCCAAAATGCTCTAAAACAGAACTTGTTCAAGTCAATGGAAATCTGACTTCTTATTTTCCTGTTAGCAATTAGACCAAGGTGACCGGTTGTAGGAAAAAAAAAAAAAAAATCTCGTGATGATGTTTTCATTTGGACAAACTAATTGCTGTCTGTGGGATGGATGGCTGAAGACAAGGAACAGTAAAGTGCCTGACAGGCTAAGGATACCAGGTTATGGTTTGCTACAAGACATCAACATATAAACTGTCCACTTACAGTGAATCTTTATTCATAATCTTTCCAGAATGTCTTCTCACTGATTGCATCACAAATAGCAAGGTCCTTTTGCTCTACCTTAAGCTCAAGTGCCATATGCTTTTCACAAGGTTAATTAATCAAAGGGTACTTGCTAATTAGGTGACATCAACATGTCTAGATATCTGTATGAAACTGCACTTCTATCTCTGTCCTGTTAGTTCTGGAAATTGCTTTAAAGAGGTAAGGCCTATGCAATGTAGCCACATGCTGCATGACGGCGTCAGCAGGAACCTACTCTGATGATGCTTAGCCCATCTGTCACACAAAGCACTTCAGTGAGCATTTTTTTTTTTTTTTTACAAGCAGTTTTTCCATTGCCAAGTGAATTTTCTTCCTCTCTTCAGGTATTTTCCACATTTTGTCAATACTTAAAATATAGGTTACAAACCATCCTCTCAATAACAGATTAGGGAAAAATTCACATGGTTATTTTCTTTTTATTGAGATAGGTTAAGATTCTTTTCCAATGTACCGATACTGCTCTCCTTCATCAGGAATAAAGTTTCAAGTAGTGAATAACTAAGAGGGATGAATAATTAAGTGAGAAAAATACTCTATTATGACTATCAAGCTTTTCAGAATAGGTAGGTGGGTTATGACAAAACTGAGATAATATAATAGGATGCTCCCAACAGCCACATAATATCTTCCAGCCTGATGTTTTGCAGAAGAACAGAATATGAATCCAGTCAAAGAAGAAATCATCACATATGGAGGAAGGCGCTTAATTCCTGAAGGATATTATTTCATCAGTTAGTGCTATAATACTTAGAGGTTATTTTGGAAACTAACATCTACATTTTTTTCATAAAAGCATAAACAAAAAATCATCTGTAACTTCACCTTTGACCATTTTGACAGTTCTTAACCTTAGGACAATCTTAGGACTGAAAGGACCTTCAAAGGGCTTCTCGTCTTTTACTATGCCTCAGCCATACCAGAACTATTCCTAGAGACAGTTACACCGCTTACCACACAACAGAGATTTCCCCTTCTTCCTAAGAAACCCTAGTTCTAAAATGATGAGTTCTGTTTCTTATTTGCTTCATTTTTTTTTTTAGTTTTCACTTTCAGCATTCATTCCGGATTTGATTCACACAGATCAGCTGTTGTATCTACAACCCAGAGCATCTTCCTGATCCTTCCACGGGGACCAGACTTGGCACATGCCCTCTTCCCCTGGCTACAGTTTCTGTGCGGAGCAAACCCAGAGCACACCTCAGCTGGTGGTCACTGTTCATCCTAACAGAAGCCCCAGACAGGAGAGATCCAGGGTACAGAGGACACAGTGGTGCTCACATAAAACACGCTTGTATTCGGTGCTTTCTATGGCTTTTTCAAACACATTTCAACAATAATCATATGTATCGAAGATCTCAACTTCCTTCTACTCCCATGTCCTCATTACTGGAAGTGCTGGCTACCAGTACGTTCAAGGAGCTAACAGTTGCCTGATACTAATCTCATTTCAGATGTTCTTTCTCAGTTCATCTGGACTTACAATTTTGATGGAGAGGAAAAAAATGTGACCTCACAAATGAAATCTGAATTATATCTCTCCCCTCCTTGCAGGCTAGATTTCACTATTATCATTAAAAAAAAAAATCACCACAAACAATCTGCCCATGGTATTTATGTCCTGCCACTAGTCACAGTACATAAGAACAGAAGTGAAAAATGAGAAAATATTGCAGAAACAGAATGAGTTTTGGCTTCTCAAAATAAAATAAAGAGGTGGTCACTTACTACAAATGCTTCAGGAAGACAAACATCAAGGAGTGGAAAAGGCAATATCAAGTCAAGAACAAATGACTATTAGAGGGGCATCAACACATTCAGGCTGTAAGTTATAAGACTGCCAGTCAGTAGAGTACTGAAGTTCTGGACTAGCCTCTGAATTAGAAAGGCAAGATAAATCACCCAATGTTATGTGACATAACTGTTGTTGATGACGGGCAAGTCAAGAGATTTCTTTTAATTCTGTGTTCTCATCTCTTTAGGACTTGCTCTCGTGTTTATTGAAATGTCAGCATGCAATGTAACTGCAGTGTTAAAGAAATAATGCAGCACATGAGTCTTTCTATTTGGGACCACACAAATGGGTATGAATACCCTATCATTTCATTTTTTAGATGGAATTCACTGAGATTATTCAAAGTAATTCACACAAGGGTACAAGTATCCACTTTTACCTCATATATACATAGAAAATATAAACAGACCTCTAAAGTCTTGCTTTTACAGCAAGATTTGCCTGCGAATATTTCAGTTGTTCTCTCTGAACCAGCTTCTGTTTCTGAACCTACATAAGTGATACTGTGGCTTAATTTGTGACAATTCAATTCTCAGGTAACAAAAGCACAAACCACAGCAGCCAGGTACACACGCAGTCAGAACCTCAAATTCCAGGTAAGGTGGTAAAAGGTTATTCTGGACACTTGCTGTTATTTGATCCTCTACTAGCAGTTAGGAACATAGCCAAAACCCTGCAATGTTGGTGACAGCAGGCTGACAAACACCTTCTATCAAAGTGATTGATAAACTCTTTGCCATCTTTTTCCACAACCTCTGAGCTTTATTTCTATCCTGCCTACACAGCCCTGATAGCTGTCCACTGGCCAGCTTCTGAGCGTTAAACAATCAATTTCTTCAGCAGGTCTGAAAGTAGTAGATGTATAGAACTCACTGTCACCCCAACACCCAGTATCTCCATCATCATTTCTTCTTAACAGGATGGCTGGGCCTGAAGAGATATATAAAAAATAAAACAGAAGCACCCCAGAGAAGGACAGAAGCAGGGACTCAAGCAGAAAATCCATACACTGGATGTAAGATCTATGGATTCACTGTCTTTCTCTTTACTAACCCACTGAAAATTTTTGACTTACCAAACATCCTTCCCAGGATTTATTCTGCATGCTTTCACAAGAACTAATGTTTCACAAGTATTTATTTTGAAAACCAGTGAAGGGACCAAACACATCAGCATTAGGGCTCCTAACAAAGTCCTCATGGCAACTCATGTACCTTGAAAATTCCTTTCTCACAGAAAATGCATATTTTGCAGTACTGAGATCAGCCATATCTCTCTTTCTACCCAAATAGAGAGTTCCATCTAAATTAACATTTCAGAACTGTTGTAATACAGCTTTGCTTGAATGAAAAAGTATCTTATTGCCAATATTATCACCATATAAAAATAATTATATCCCAGCTGAAATGTCTATTAATAATTGGCAATTATTTTCATTATTTTTCATCAAGGACTATACCATGATACAGCAGGTACAATATTCCTTACAGTCTCTCTCGTTTTACTTAACTCCTGACTTGCAGAACAGTGTCTGAATCATGACAACTATTTTCAGAAAGGAAGTACTTAAGAAGTACAGTAACTGTAAAAAGTCAGACTATTCAGGTACAGTAAAACAATTACAGCTTGCATTTTACTTTTTGGCAATACTGTCCTATTATTTCAATGGAACAAAAGCCTCTGTATAGGTTCTAAACTTTTTAAAAAGATGATACTTGGTGCAGTTCTGGCCATGATCCTAACACTAAGCCTTTGAGAACTGTTTTAAAAGTTTCAACTCCCTTTGAAGAACAAAGTTTTGGGTTTAGGTTGTTGGTTGTTTTTTTTTTCCCTTGAGGCTTTTCAAAATCAACCTATAAGATCAGTGTTTCTAGCTGAAAATTCCAGTTGAAATGCTTAAAAGTGAAATGCAGTATATCTTTGTCAAATTTACTTTTCTCACAATTCAAAAGTTAGTTATTTTACACCCACGACAACTCTCAACTTTCCCCCAATAATCTTAGATGTGCAGAGACCACAGTGCTGTTAAAAAATTACAAATAATTTCTATATGTTTCTTTCCTTGCCAGAACATTATCTTTCCTAAAATCTGTCTTCAAATTGTATTATAAAAAAAGATAAATGTATTTGGAGATTAACAATGAGATAAGTGAACACACTCCATGATATAACTGAAACTTTGTTAAAAAATATAATTAAAAAAATATTAAAGATTACCATTACTCAAAAAACCCAAAAGTTTTATAGAAGATAAATGAGTGATCTTTTTTTAAAGAAAAATTTCTCTGTCACCCCAATTCAAATTGTTTTCTACTTCCCTGCAAGAAATGTGATGATCTCTTAATCAAATTTAAAACAAGTATTTAGGACCCACACAGAAATACACACTGTGCAAGACAGTAATAAGATTATGTTTATAGGCAATCAATAAATCAGTTCCTGCCTGTGAAGAAATCTTCACACAGACTGCATTAAGAAGCCAATCCGAACCTCCTAGTTATCAGACTACTAGTTACCAAGTACAAACAGTCTGTCTGACTGAAGACAAGATGACCTGATGTAAGGGCTGATTTAATATAGTTTTGATTACAGGATCAAAGCATGGTGAACAGCAGAGAGTTTGGGTTTTGTGGTGTTTTTTTTCTTTTTTTGCGGGGGGGAGGGGGGGAGAGCACCTCTGTCAGAACAGAAGAGACTTTTTATCCCATCCTAGTGAAGCTGTATATAAGTGAATGGTATTGTTCTTTTAATGAATGACATTTTAGGTAATTGTTAAGATACAGAAGAAGGAATTACCTTTTTTTTTTTTTTTTTTTACTTTCTCCCCGTCTTAGATAAGATAGTTTTATTTCTGGTACTTATCTTCAATATGAAGCTTTTGTTTATATTTATGATCAAATTATAAGGCAGAAAGAAGACAACAGAATTTCACAATGCATTTTTCTTCACACTCTTTGCATCTAAAACAAGCTATACTGACACTGGTTGGCACCCCTGTTGAGTTTGTTGACAGTTACAGTGCTACACTAACTCCAGAGTTAGTCTCCTCATTTTACATTCTGAAAAGATGACATTTTGCACTGAATTTACTAGTTATGAATAATATGCTGCCTGTTAACATAAAATACAAAAAGCTACTTTCACAAGGAAATGTGTGTATTTTGATGTATTTTCCAAATATACACAGCAACTAGAACTGTTGCTTTTTGTCTGGATGTGCAAGAAAGCAACAGGAGAAGAATACAATGGAACAAATTCCTGGTTGCAGGACCGCTGACATTTCTAGACAGAGACAAAGCCCAGCAACTCTTTATCTCGTACCCTGCAACACTGAAGCAACACAAATATATGAAACAGTCCATCAATGGACCAATCACAGGTACCATCAGAAGATGAAGATGCCCAAGACAGGGCTTCATCTTCACACCTAGGCACCCAAAGCTTCTCCTCAGTTCTGCCATATATGCCAAAGATGACAATACAGAACTCCAGCACTACTTCTGTAAACTAACTGCATTATTTCAAAATAAAATTGTGTAATGACATACACATATAATTAAATCTGGTCAATGCTGACTACCTGTGGCAATAACCTCTCAAAAGAGAGTAATTAAACAGGAAATAAAAGTGAACAGCGCAACCAGTTCAAGGCCAAGACAAACAAAATCTTCAAAACCATTACAAAAAACATAAGGGGGGGGGGGGGAAGAGACTGTATCAGTGGGGGTGAACAAAAAGCCAAAAGGATTTTGGGGCACTCCAAGTTGCCTAGAAGCTGAAGTCAGTTGTATTTCTCCCTGAATGCTCACAACAGTCCCCACAAGCATTGCAGGAATTCCGGTTCCTCTCAGGTAAATGAGATCAGAAACTCTTTTTCTTTTTTGTCTTTTAAGTTATACGGTCACCAAAAAAAAAAAAAAAGCAAGTAACAAATTTTTTGATACTGCTAGCTTTCCAACTTTCTCAGGAGCTAAATATTTTATCTATATGTAGCTACTGTTTCAAGTTACAAGAGGATAGATATAAGTTGCAAACAGCTTACATCAATGGTAGTTTCTTTGGTGCCTAAATTTACTTCATTTCACAGTTCCTTAAAATGCTACCTCTTTATCCACCTTGTGAGCATGCCATTTGAACGATGCTCTGCAATGGTTCCCCCAAATATCTTGCAATAATAAAATCCTTAGAAGGCCAGCGGCAACATAAACATGGTATCTTGGTCAACCCAACAGTATTTATTGTAACGGAGAGAGTATAGCGCAACCTTCTGAACAAAGATTGCAAGATGTTTGACTCTCCAGTGTCATCTGCATTTGCCAGGGTGATATGCAACCTTAAAGACAACTTGAATAAAAAGAACGGCTAATGAGTCTTGCAGGCACACAAAGGCTGACTGTACTGCTCAGTAAGACTGCATCTTGCTTGAGTGAAGGAGAATGTTTCACTGGCTCACGGCAGTTCACGTACCCCAAAATCTCCTATTTATACTGCAATCTCTCCAACACCACCTACCAAAGGTGTAGTTCTGTAACCACATGGATTTCCTACAAGTTTGTGTTTTGTAGCTTAAAGGCTCATGCAACTTCTCCACATCAAGCTCACTCAGAGACCACAGCTCTGTAGTCCCTCTTCCTATCCTTTGTTGATCTGTAGTTTGAAAGCCTGAGCTCATGCAGTCTGTCAGAGACAGGACACATGCAGCCTTTCTTTTATTTGCCCACTAAATCCTTCTTTTCAGGATTTTAATTTTCTGCCAATCTTGTCTGAATGAGACAACGAATTCAAAGGTTGAAAGGCTTGAAGTGTTTGGTGAGCAGACACCAGACAGGTGTTTCCACAAGAAACTTTTTTTTGCATATAGATGAGCCATCACACTAATGCTGGCAATGACTTCAAGGTCCTAACCTTCATTTTCAAAGGTCAGCAACAACCAAGCCTGTAGTATAAATTCTCAGCCCCCTCCCACTCTCCCCGCCTTGAGTTTTAAATGGAAGAGAAGAGTTGAGGAAGGAAGTTCTTCAAACAACACTATCACAATTTAATCTATATTGCACTTCTCACTTGGCAGAACCTGGAATAAGTCTATCAAGGCTTTTACTGCTAAACAAAATCTTCGAGAGAAAAAAAAGAGCTGAAGAGCAATCACCTTGTACTTAACACATTGCAGGTCTCTTACAGAATCTGATCACTGGTGAGAAAAACTGAAAGCCACTTGAAAAAAAATTGAGAGCCACTGGACACAACAATTTGCAAATGAAACATATTTGCATAAGAAAGAAATGTCAACCTAGCTGAGAATGTGTTCACAAGACCTTTAAAAAAAAAAAAAACATGCCATGAGTGTAAAGCATTGTGTAATGCATTACAAGTTAAATGGCAAGGCGGGAGAAAATGGTATGTGGCTATTTTAGGAATAATCTTTAAACTCAACATTCAACTGAGCATTTTAATGATAAATAATTAACACACTTTCTGATGAGAAAGTAAGCACGAAGACTAGAATCACCACTGGACAAAAAAAAGAGAGCATGACTGGACAGAGACACCTGCAGGAAATTGTCAACTCCTAAGCAAACCATGCAAAATATGAAATCCAGAGGGAATTTTTTTGAGATATGCGAGAAATAAGACAAAGGATGTTAAGGCAGAGGATGTTAACCAACCTCTGTAAACAGTTAAAAAGACCTGGCCTGAGAGAAGAAACAGGAGGACACCATAAAACAGTCAAGCAAGGAAATATAAAGATAAGCATGAGAAAACAAGGCCACCAATAAAGCCGAAGTGAGAATCACTTGAACCATGAGTGAACCATCCTAATTAACACAGTAAAAACCACACCTCCATCAATGAAGCCCCCGGCCCAGGCAAAGACCCCTACTCACTGAGCATGCTCTGTAAATTTAAAACACACTGTACCTTTACATGTAGACAAGGTTTGCAAGAACCAATCGAAGCAAGGACGAACAAGCAAAATTGTGAAATACTGGTAACGGCTACTCAGAATGTATAAAATGTCACTTTATGTTAAACAAGGTGTGCTAGCCTTGTGGAATTACTACCTAGCACCCATCTTTGCACAGACATGAAATAAACAAATATTTGACTCTGTGTGTTATTTGGCTTTTTTTGCAAACCAGGTAAAAGAACCTTGCTTTTTGGGACAACAGAATTAGTACTGCTGTCCCAAAAACTTGGGTCCATTACCCAATGTGTATCACCCAATTTACACACAAAGTCAACGTATTTTCCTTTATTACATAAATGCGCAGATACAAGTGCATGGTACAAACCAGCATACCGTTGATGTAAACTAATAGTTATTTATACACAAGATTTTAACATATTTAATCATCTGATACATATTCACTGTTACTCTGTTAAATGACTGGTTAAAATTCTTCCCCTACCATGTAAATTACCATACATGCTCACTATGATTTTCGAGACCTTTAATTCCTTAACCTTTTGGGTCAGCGGGTTTCTTGAGTGGGTGGTCTTTGAGACGGTGGTCGTGATCTCCTCCTGCCAGAATTACCTTTCCCCTAGTTCCACTTAACTTTGGCAACACTAAGCAGTCCTTCACAGGCCATTAATGAAGCAAACTATCATTCACTTTGGGGTTCTTCGTTCTGAGACAGATATCCTGTTTCACAATGCCATGGTATTGTTAGGGTAAAATGAGCTAAGTTAATTTTTACCAATATCAGTATCAGGCCCATATTTTGTAGGTCTCCTCCTGTTAATGCATTGGCCAGGCAGAGCTCTTGAAGGATGACTAGTAGATAAAACTGTCAAAAGCAGCAAGAGTGTGGCTACTCTGAAATCAGTTCAACCACTTCCACGTGAAACCAACATGTCAAATTGAGATCACGTATGCTGTTTGCCTGGGTGACTTTAAAATATGTAAAAAAAAAAAAAAAAGGCCACAGACCTGCTTATGAAGCTTCCTATATACCTTTATTCTAGACTTCTGGTTAGTAGGATTTTCCGTTGTTCCTAACCATTTTGTGAATCTTGCATGATTCCAAATAAAACACTTCAGTTTGAATTTGTGGTTCACAAGTTAAGGGCTGGCTTGTTCTCTTACGACAACTTGACTTACCTCTATTTTCCTGGAAAAAGTGTTTCCCAAAATTCTACATAGAACAGCATCACCATTACTGTGAAGACAACACGAGCTGTGACAGTCTCTTTGACTTTAGGGAAAATTGATGAAAATTAAGGATCAGAAATAGGCTGTACTTATAGTTCTGTTTTCACAAAATAACATATATAATAAACAAAGAAATTGTGTTAAAATTACATGTAGGAAGGCTGTGCCAGGTCAGGCCATTCAAATCTAAAATTGAGAGAGACATACTATTTTTGAATTGCATATATTAAATTCAACAGGAAATCTGACATTATTACTGACTCAGAAAAACTGGGCCACTTTAGCCAAAGAAACATCATTTTTGTCAAGTCCAGTAAGATAGAGCTGATACAGCTCAACCATTGTGCCAGTTCTCAGTTTCACACATTCTTAGAGAAAAAAAGCATATTTTCTCATTTAGCAATTTCAAATGAACAACTGTACAGCTGTATGTTGTTGCTTGACCAAGCTTAAGTTGTTTGCTTAGTCCCAAACTTGCAAGATTTTGAAAAAATACACGGTGAAAATAAAAGAGGAAAAGCTATTCTAGACTTGCTTTGCTTGGCAACATAATTCTTTAAAAACAAGTTCAAGTTAGATATCTCAAAGCGAATTAATTGCATAACCAGAAGACAGTATCAGCTGATAGAATCACTAGAACTGCTAGGAATGATTGCATTATAGTGCCATCACTAATATAGATCTTAAAAATTGATTTTTGCCAAGAATGTTTTCGCACACCGTGTTATAGTCCAATTATATCCTAACCTATCAGCATATTTAGCTGTTATCAATTTAGAAAGCAAGCTAAAATTTAAATGATTGCTGCTACAGAGCCTCCAGAGCTCTCCTAACACTTGTTCAGTACTGTTGATCATTCAAAGTAGACTTCACCGATGTGAACTGGAACTGAATTGATTAGTCAACACGCTACCGTCGCTGCTGTGGTTATCCACTCCATGCCATCATTCGCACAAGCATCACATCATTTATTTTTCTTTTAATCACATTTCATTTCTGGAAAGAGGCTGATTCCACTTCTGGGGGAAAAAAAAAGCTTTAAACGGCATCATGAGCTGCCGTGTTATCTGCATTAATATTGCATTCCAGAGACTATTATAAATGTGCCCATTTAGGCACTAAATTACTCTCCACAAAAGCATAACAGCGAGTCACAGCAGAGTATTTTTGCTCCTTTCCCATTTATATCTGTCCTTCCATAGAACCACATAAGCAGATTGCCACCTTTAAAGGAAGGAATCTGTGAAAAAGGTGTGAACTTGCCAGTATACTCTGTAGTCTTTACTCTCGTCACCTCCTAAAACAAGCTGTGCCTTTACAACAAACAACAAAGTGTAAGATACAAGGCAACAAGTTGCCACAAACCAATTATCTCCAAGAGAACCAAGATAACCTTGGTCAAATCTAGCCAATGGACTTGGATGTTACTTAGGAAGGGGATGACAAATAACACACAGAGCAAAAGGCTACCTAAAAATTGTTTCCATAGAAATCTTGTCCCTTAAAACAGTGATAGAAATCACCATGGCAACTAACCTGAAGAATTCTGATGCAGATTTAAAATTTATCCTGGTTTAAGGATTAGAGGACAGATCAGACCACTGCACTAGCAGCTGTATCCCTCTTGGGGAAAGTTCAAGTTGGATGTTTGCTTAATTACAAATTATTATTTTTTTGCCATTACGTAAGATCTGTTACTAATTTTCTCTCCCAAAGAATAGAGTTGCACACAGATGTTGATGATTTTTAGAAGTTATGTTTCAGTTGACTGCATTAATTGTAAACAAAAAACCAAAAGCACCACGGTATACTGGATATTATTTAGAGCTCTCTATAAAATAAAAATCGATAATACGGTAGAAGAGAAAGGGATTTAAGTGATTTTATTCTCATTCTACACAAAAGCCATAAAATTTTTTAGTGCATCCATGTCTTTTTAAGGAATCTGTGTGACCACAGTAGCAGGGAAACTATTTTTTCCTATTCTTATGAACCAAATGAGGTATTCTCTGCTATGTACAATTTATATTTTGAGTCTTGGCTGCCTTTAAACCCTAACTGTAAAAGTTTTAGGTCTGTTTATACTCCCACCATTTTAGGAAAAAAAACCCCAAACAATCGGACAGTGACCTCTGGCTGCTGACCACACTTGGGGAAAAAAATGGGTAGCTTCTAGGAATGATTAAATCATTCTTTTATCTGAATATTTACTCTACATATCTAATGACAGTTACTCACAGGAGATTGTGAAGCCATGCCTTAAGGTCTAAACAAATAGTTCTTCATTTTCCCCTGCTTTCACGGTCATAATTTTGGTGCTGCCACCATTTTCAAGCTATGACATATACTCAAAAATCCTATTCTAAGGAAATTTGGAGTGAAAGTTCATTTAGATTGCTGAAAATGATCTTGCTGAAGAGCTCTCTTGGTCCCCTTTAATTCCATCCTAGCTGTTGTATTTAGGAAACAGACAGGTGAATAACTCCCTATCAACTACTAACCTATTCAAAACATGAATTTATTTCAAATACAAATGTTTCATCTGGAGGACGGCTAACGTAACATTATGAGGTTTTACTGTCATCTTCCTGCTTTTTTAAATTCTGTACATAGTGTGCTTAAGACTCTAAATAAGAATTCTGGCTTTAAGTGTAATTGTGGAACAGAAGATATTTGTGAACTATTAGCTACGGTGGAACTCAGCATAATGCATATGGCTGATCCAATTCCCTCCCTTGATTAAAGGGTAGCCACAGAGTCTGTATTTGGAAGCTCTAACTAATAAGCTAAGGGGATCTTTATGGTTTTCAATTTTCAAACAGCTGGCTTGTATGGAAACAAGATAGCTTGACACACAGAATTATTTATGCCCATGTAGATTCAGCGTGACTGATTATTTGCCACATGACAACAGAAATCTGCAAAATAAGTAATTTGAGAAAGAAACGGTTATCCCAATTCTAGCAAAAATTCTTCTCCATCATTAACTCAATCAAAATTGGTTTTATGCAGAGGTAGTATTTCAGTAGCTCAAGAAAACCACCATACTTGGCATATGCTCAGCAACAAAAAAAACCAAGCAAAACCAAACCAACCTACTCCACAAACACTGTTACCATATTCATTCTGTGAAGCAGATCAGTTCATTTTGATTTTATGTGGTTGTATTCTGTATTGTTTTACATGACATTTTATATGCATCAGTTCAAGAAGGCGGCTGGAAATTTTTCTTCATGTCACTGTGATTTTTAAATTTTATCCTGTTGTTACACAATCCTGTGACAATTAGTTGCTAAGATGCTACACAGGTACATACACAATGGAGCTATATTTCTCTTGCCCTGTGTGTTTATCACAATCAAGAAAAATAGAAAGAGAAAATGACGTTAGATTAGTTTTACTTCTACTGAAAACAGTTGTTTTGTCTTTCAGTTAAGAATGTTTTTTCTCTGCTTTATCCAGCCATTCAAACTTTCAGGAAATACTTGTGCAAATTAATACTAAGAGAACAAGCACTTTCAACATCTCTGAAAGTGCTTCTGACTCTTACCACTCTAGGTCATTAGATAGGTCATTAGATAGGTCATAGGTATAAAGCACGCTATTCTGATAGCGTGCTTTATACCACAGGTGTACACAGAAGGAAAGAATTTCTAACCCATCAACGTGAGTTAAACACACTAAAATGCTAGATTAAAAAACAAAACAAAACCAAAAAAACCCCACTCAAAACAACTAATCAAAAATTTTAAATAAACTTTTCCAAACAAAGCAGATGATTCCTTTTGTTGAACATCTTATACCTTTACTGCAGTAGAGACTTTTTCATGATTAATGTCTAACACAAAAGTAGCTAATTGCCAGTTGAGCTGTCTGCAACTGTTACAAATTGCAAAAATTGTACCTTATCTGTTGGATGCCTACATTATTCTGCACCTGCCTTTAGCTCACAAGATTTGAGCACTGAAGTCTTGACTTAATCTGAAGCGCTTCGCAGAAGCGCTGACAAAATCCTCACTAGAGAGCTTTCTCTGTGTAGCTATGCTATTCATTTTCTCTTAGGGACTGCAGCTTGGTGGAAGAGGAAAAGCAGTCTCTACCCATCAGTCACCTTCCTTCTCATTAATACATCCTGATTTTTTTCCTCAGTAAAGCTGACCATTTACCTGTGCAGACCTATGCAGCCACTGCCACATGCTTCCTCCTGCTGCAGTTCTCATTTTGTCCTTAGCAACTTGCTGGTACACATTACGTTAATGATCATACACTTGGTTTTCAATGCAGAGTTTACACTTTTATTTAGAAGAAAGTGGATGATTATCCAGGCTCTTAACTACAAAGAAAGGAAACCACCGCCTTTGGCCATACCAGAGAGAAAAGCTTCTTCATCATTCTATCTCATCTGAAGATGGAGGTTATTGCACTGATGTGGAAGGGAACATCAGAGATACGCACTCACTGCATGAAGCAGAAGCTGCCACTTTGGGAACTATGAGGACTGACATATGGAAGAGACCTTTCTAACTAGGACTTACAACACGCAGTGCAACTTTTCTTCCAGGGATGTGCCACTTTCATAAACAACAATCTTTCCAGAGAGAGGTGTCATCTAGCTAATGCCACTCAGGAACCTATACAGACCATGCTAGCCCTTACAGCCCAGGACCTACACATGGCTTCATAAAATTCCAACCGTTGTCTGTCATTCTGAAATCAACAAATGAGCAGAGATGGAGAACAAACTCTCTTAACTTCAACCAGATGGTCTCTTCTGGTGAAGTGTTTGAGGAAGCAAATCCACTGGCTACGTCACATACAAGAGAAACACACATCCATAAGGATCTATTAAGCCAAACACAATCTATCCAGTACACTATGTGAACCAAATAAAGCACAACACACATCACTATTAGGGGAAAAAAAACAAAAACCAAACAAAAACCCAAAAGACCTGCACACCTACAGGTAGTTACATAGTACTAATCCAATAAAAGATGTCAGCAGTGAAAAAAGGTCTGGATTCTATGAAAGGAGGCTAAAATATATTGGCTGAATATCTGAAATAATATATACAAGAGTATTTTCCTGCTCTTTAATCATTTGTGATTAAACAGTCTTTAAGCAAATCTTCTGAATTTGTTAACTGCTTCTAAGGGAGCTTTTCAGCAAGTAAATGTTAGTATGTACTTGGAATTACCCGGCTGATTTGTCATCTCACCTTCATGTGGTTAAGTCCATCACAGGAACCAATACATACTTAACACCACGTCAAGAAAGACTTAACAATATCCTATGTCGTATCATTTAGAGGAAGTCACATAAGTTTTGAAGTTAGCCTTTCACATCCACCGTATGACACTTATTAAATCCAAGTGTTTAAAACAAGATCTTATTAAGATTACACAGTGAGACTGGGGATACATAGCATTTTACCTACAAAGCACTGTAAAGCATCTTGAACAGTCGACTTCACACTGATGCAGATTTCAAAGATTCCCTACTTGAGAGCCTTAACTAGGCAGCTGTATTCTAATAGACCGTTTAGCCTCCTCTGAACTAAAATTTCCTGAGCAGCTTGCCAATTCAAAATAGTTTATTCTTCATACATTGTCGGTTTAGGCTACTTTGCTCTACTAAATCACCCTCAAATTATTAATGTGTATTGGGTTGCATGGCAAGGTTTTGGTAGTGGCGGGAGAAGGGGGGGGAGTGTTACAGGGGTGGCTCCTGTGAGAAGCTGCTAGAAGCTTCCCTGACATCTGACAGAGCCAATGCCAGCCAGCTCCAAGATGGCCATTGGCCAAGGCTGAGCCAATCAGCAACAGTGGTAGCACCTCTGGGATAACATATTTAAGGAGAGTTAAAAACAAACAAACAAACAAAAAAAACCCAAAAAACCCCACACCACAAACCAGTGCAATTGCAGCTGGAGAGAGGAGTGAGAATATGTGAGAGAAACAAGTCTGCAGACACTGAGGTCAGTGAAGAAGGAGGGGGAGGAGGTGCTCTAGGCACCAGAGCAGAGATTCCCCTGCAGCCCCTGGTGAAAACCACGGTGAGGCAGGCTGTTCCCCTGAAGCCCATGGAGGTTAATGGTGGAGCAGATCTCCACTTGCAGCCTGTGGAGGACCCCACGCCAGAGCAGGTGGATGCCCGAAGGAGGATGAGGCCCTGTGGGAAGGCCACGCTGGAGCAGGATCCTAGCAGGACCTGTGGACCCATGGAGAGAGGAACCCACGCTGGTGCAGGTTTGCTGGCAGGACTTGTGACCCCATGGGGGACCCATGCTGCAGCAGTCTGCTCCTGAAGGACTGCACCCCATGGGAAGAATGCATGATGGAGAAGTTCACGGAGGACTGTCTCCTGTGGGAGGGACCCCAGGCTGGAGCAGGAAAAGAGTGTAAGGAGTCCTCCCCCTGAGGAGGAAGGAGCAGCAGAGACAATGTGTGATGAACTGACCACAGCCCCCATTCCCTGTCCCCCTGCGCCACTCGGGGGGAGGAGGTACAGAAAATCAGGAGTGAAGTTGAGCCCAGGAAGAAGGGAGGGGTGGGGGGAAGGTGTTCTAAGATTTAGGTTTTATTTTCTCATTAACTTACTCTGATTTGATTGGCAATAAATTAAGCTAATTTCCCCAAGTTGAGTCTCTTTTGCCCATGATGGTAATTGGTGAATGATGTCTCCCTGTCCTTATCTCAACCCATGAGCCTTTCATTGTATTTTCTCTCCCCTGTCCAGCTGAGGAGGGGAGGGACAGAGCAGCTTTGGTGGGCACCTTATGTCCAGCCAGGGTCAACCCACCACATGCTGTCAGCAGTATGTCAGTGTAGTAGACTCTAAACCTTAAATTTCGGGCTCATGTGAAAAACATGCAGGAAGTCTTGTATTTTATGGCTATCCAAAAATTAAAAAAAAAAAAAAAAGGATTATCTGTTACAGAAAACACAACCATTAAATGGTTGTAATAGGTAGCTACATTACTACCTGTAGGAGTCTGAAGTTTCCCCATCATCGCTAATCATTAGGGAGTCCTACAAGCAAGATTCATCTTCTCCCTCTATCTAGAGTAAGTAGACAAGGAGTTTCCTTCACTACCACTTCTCTAATTTGTTTATTTTTGTTAGAGTTGCAATTAAACCATTAAGAGAGAGTTCTGGGACAAAGACTAAACCCCATTTCCTTGGGCTGATTCATTCAGGGTCTAAAAAGAAGCAAAGAAACCCCCCATTTTATGTGCAAATCAGACTTCTGGATCCTGGATGAAATAAAAACCAAAATGCATCAAAACAAGATGCAACACAAACACAAAAGCCTTCTGGTTTTACCGATATAGCCAATGCATATGTGCAGCATTGGTATTTGAAATGAAATTCCTGGTTTTCTATAGCTCAATGAATTAAGAGGCATGGGAAACAGTTTTTCCACTCGCATTATTTTATGGAGTTCATTTTACCAGCATTTGCTGCAAGATTTACAAGAGAGTTTACTCACCCATATACATTTGCAAATATGTAACTCACTACAACGGTAATTTCTAACTGTGCCTTGTTGTTCACTCTAGTACATAACATCTTCATTTTAGAAGATTTTGCTATGATATCTGCTATTAAACATTTTTGTTGACTTGCAACTTTTTGTGACCTGAGCCACAAAAAACCTAACATGCAAAATTCATGAAGTGAGTGTTCCTTTCAATAACCCTGTGGCTAAGTACTTTGTCTTGAGACACAATTCCCAGAACTTTTGCATCCTCTGAGCATTTCCATCTGCAAGGGTAATGCTCTGATTTCCATACCTTAGAATATTCTGGTGAAAAGTATTCTCAGTTACATATGCTTAGGTTTTTCCCCTCTGGATATGTATTAAAACACCCACTGGAATACAGACAGAATCTCAAGGTCCCACTTGCTAGAGACCCACTTCTAGTGCTCCGTTTCCCTAATCAGTGCATCATATTAATATAACTCTGTCCAACTCAGTGGATATTTACATTTCTTATGGAAACTCAAGGGGTTAGCACAGCTTCATTAGGAGAGATTAAAAAATGCATTTCTCCCTAGTCTAAAGTAGATGAACTCTGAAAAGGTGAATTAAGTGTCTTTAGATACAGAACATGTCTCACTTTTTTCAAAGTGGAAATTTAATTGTTCACTTATACCCCATGTTAGTACCGTAATTACTTAGTTATTGGAGAAGAGGGTGGAAGGCAGCATAAACCTCCTCTTGTGGATGTTCTTTAAGTTTAATCTTCCATTGTCTCACTTTTGTTTATTTGTTTGTTTGTTTATTTTTTAAAAAAGAAAAAAGAAAAAACCCACTGTTTCAAAAGGAAGACTTTTGCTTACAAAAATGAAGTTTCTAATTTTCTATTTTACACAAAAAACCCCACCCAAACTATTACTAAGCGTAATTGCATTTTGAACAACCAGTCCTTGCCCCTGCATTTATTCCCAGTCAGACATGGAGAAGGACTGTCACACAAATTCCTCAAAATAAGTCAACACTCAAAAGAAAAATGATACTCCTACAAATTCTACATGCACACATTACAACCAGGGTGACTATCCAAATCAGACGTGACACTATTAAAACCAAGCAGAAGCCAGTAATATGCACCTAAAAGCCATTACATTTCCCTTTGATCAAGCTACACTGAGTATCTAATTTTATAGCAGAACTACTACTGATTCTGTTAAAGGAAAAAAAAAACCACACACACCAATCCAGGTTCCCAATTAAGTGCTTCTCTCAGGAGTCAATGTGGCAACTATGTCAGCTGTACCCTGTAGTCTTATGTAATGCCAAGCTACTTTACCCGAGCAGTTTAAGATGGTTCCTTTCATTAAATGAAAGTGTTAAGAGCACCTATGAAAGCATTAGACGCAAAGCTTAAAAAAAACACAATACTTTTACCTCTTGTCAATTTGAACTAGTCTGCAAAGTTGTGATAGTTCTTCTGAAAACACTCCTTATATGGGTATTCAATTTCACAAGGCTAACTTAACACAGATGATTCTTGACTTTTTTTCAAGAAACATAGGCACAGTTTTGGTCTAAGAGCTTCTGACCAGCTCTACAATTAGCACACCAGCATCCAGACAAGTGTTTTGAAACAGTATTTTCTGTATGGCCTCAAGGTAAAAATGTCCTTCTATACCCAACTGGGACCGAACTTTTTTTTTAAAAAAAAAAAAAAGCTTTCTCACAAGAGTAAAGGAAGCAGCAATGTCTTGATGAACCATTAGTCCTTCACCACAATTTTTGGTTATAGTTCCATAGTGAGAGGGGAGAAGGTTCTAATAGATTTCATTAATTATTTCTATAAATACTGTATCCCATGAGCAGGTAAAGAGACACAAGAAAAAATACTACAGCAAAGTTAAGCAAAGACTCATGCACATTAATACTACATTCTGTGTAGCAGTATTAACGTGCATGAATCTTTGCTTAACTAGAACATTGTCTTAATGTGCATAAATCTTTGCATAACTTGATATCCATAGCACACAGTAATCAAGATACTAACATTATCTGCTGTGTTTGCATGTTGCTATACATCAGTATCAGTAAGTCAAAAAAAACCCCCCACAGTTACACAACTGACAGCAAATATTTCACACAGATTGTAACAAGCCATGAAGCTTCTCTCAGAGGGCAAGTCATTTGTGACCCGTACTGGACAATTAATGTCATCAGAGAACATAGAATTAATAGCCCTCATTAAAAGCATCTGGAGAATTTCACTGCTACAATAACTGTGACCAATCCAGAATGCCCAAGTACAAGTCAAGGTTGCATCCTTCACTCCTGCCTTGAAATTTTGATGAATAATCTTTTATTTATTATACATATGGCCTCTCTAGATCAGATTCTATATGTTTATTTTCACTGAATAAGCATTGCTTTACTATGTTGTAACAGCATCTGTAGGCTGCTAACACAAGATTTCTGCGTTTGTACTGAACAAGAGCAGGTATCCTGTTCTGAAGGGCTTGAAATCTAAGGAGCAACTTAAGGGAGCTGGTAAGGTTTACATAAAAAGAATCTGCAGTATTAAAAAAGAAGTTTGCCAAGTCTGGTCAGACATTCTATCAAACTTAAAAAAAAATCAGTAAGCTATTTTTCCCTCAAGTCATTTGTACTCCAGCTTGATACTGGAACTCAAAAATGGCTCTAAGTAACATACACAGATTATATGTTCAGCTTTCTATGTCTACATGTGTGCTGTATGCAATTAACATGAACAAATTAAACAGATTTGCTTGATAACTGAATTCAGAGAGGTTGCAATAGACAACGAAGATTATCAGAAGACAAAAATCATGTGTTATACAGTGAACTATTAATGTCACGTGCAGCAACGTATTATTCCCAGATATAAAATAATCACATATGACATGCCAATTCATGATCTTTCTTAAATGGAAAATCCAGATAAATTTAGAGGAACTGAAATGACGAGTCTTCGGATTCATAAGGATGTTTTGCCTCAATTCAGTATGGGTTAAAAAAGTTCTATGCAAATTATAGCTCATGTACCTTGATACCTACTTTTTTTTTTTTTAACCTTCCATTTTCAAGGAAGAATTTCTAGGGGGTGGGAGGTGGGGAAGAGTCACAGAAATATTGGTGTAGAACAAACCGCTGAGGATGAAGATTGATCAAAGTGCATGACTGATCCCAATGAGTTCTAGTTTATAAGCCATTCCCATTCTTAAGAACTCTCCATGATAGGCAACACACAAAAACCTTGGAGAAAGCTCTTACTTAAACTTCTTAAGCAAAATAGTTGTCTTATCACAGCTCAAGTGTCTCGGCCAGCAGAATTTGTTCAGAGCTATAGATTTTAAAGAGAAGACTCACAAAAGTACTCGCCTATGGAGAAATCCTGCATTGGGAAGGGAAGGAGCAGCAGTTAGGATCTTCCATATTTGAAAATAAGCATTCCAGCTCACCCTACCTAATCTCTATCAGAACTTTTTGTAAACCTCCTCCCAGGGGCGAAGTGTCTGTGAGTGAAGGGTTAGTTTTGATACACTTCAGCAGTGCAACCTTGTCTCAGATGCCTGAGAAGTCTGCTAAATTGTGAGAAAGAGCTGTGAAAAACTAGAGAGAAGTAAGCAAGTTAACAAGGTAAAAATCACAGACAGAAGTGAGGCTGCTGAGACAGTGATAGTACCTCCTGAATTCAAGACGAAAAACACCAGCATGAGAAGGTATAAAACCATATGGAGGGTGGGAACAACCATAAAATTGTGCCGTGGTTTAACCCCAGCCAGCAACTAAGCACCACGCAGCCGCTCGCTCACCCCCCACCGGTGGGATGGGGGAGAGAATCGGAAGGGCAAAAGGGGAAAACTCGTGGGTTGAGATAAAAACAGTTTAATAACTAAAGTAAAAAAAAAATAGAACAGTAGTAATACAAAGCAAGCGGTACACTGTACAATTGCTCACCACCCGCCGACCGATGCCCAGCACGTCCCCCAAGCAGCGATCGAACCCCTCCCCGGCCAACTCCCCTGCTTATATACTGAGCATGACGTCACGTGGTATGGAATAGCCCCCCGGCCAGTCTGAGTCAGCTGCCCTGGCTGTGCCCCCTCCCAGCCTCCCGTGCCCCTGGCAGAGCATGGGAAGCTGAAAAGTCCTTGACCAGTGTGAGCGCCACTTAGCAAGTACTTAGCACTACTTAACAAGAACCAAAACATCAGTGTATCATCGACATTGTTCTCAACCTAAACCCAAAACACAGCCCCATACCGGCTACCAGGAAGAAAACCAACTTCATCCCAGCCAAAACCAGGACAAATTGGAAGATAGCAACTCAACAACAATGAGATTCAGCCTGTTTTGAGAAACACTAAGGTTGTCATCTCCACCTGACTAATGACAGGTTGTCTGGCAAAATCTCACCAAGAGTCTCATTGGGATAGTTAGCGCAGCATCAAGTTAGTTCTAGCTATGTACTGCATGTTTAGCCAATAAACAATTGCTTTAGACTCGCAAACATATCCTGTTTGCAGAACCTCTCTGCACACAGTAGAAGCTGCCTGAGCAAAGTGACCCCACAGAGAAAGGACATGCTGTGGGCATGAAGCAAGAAAGAGCTTGCCTTGAAAGGTTTTTAGGAGAAAAAACAAACAAACAAACAAACAAAAAGAATAACAACAAGCAAAAACGTAGCTGCTCTTCTTATGTACCTATGTATGACACTGCTGCAACAGTCCCACATGATGGAAATTTCCTCTCTGTATCCAGAAAAAAGGATTAAGCCATATAACACATATTTTGGAAATAAAATTTCTGGCAGTAACCTGTCAAGAGAGTGCAAGTTTTGAATTAAAAACAAAATTCAATACCATTATTTAAAAGTAAGAGAGTAGGACTATACCTTAACACCTATTAGAGTGAAAAGACAAATATCCATTTAATTTGTTACACAGGATAACTATTTAGAACCAGTATTTTATAAGACACCATTTAAGAAAGCTGTATTAATAATTATTTTCTTCATCTTTAGTTTCTTAGAAAACAATACTAAAACTAGTAGAATTTGAGTGCTGACATAATAGCAAAATGGTCAAAGAACTGGTCTCTGCTAGAGAAGTGATTCCTATAAAACTCTGCATAGAAAAAAATGTCAGAGTTGTTTAGGTTGGAAAAGACCTTTAAGATCATCAAGTCCAACCCTTAACCTACCACTGCCCAGTCCACCACTAAACCATGTCCCTAAGCACCACATCTACATGTCTTTTAAATACCTCCAGGGATGGGGACTCAACCACTTCCCTGGGCAGCCTGTTCCAGTGCCTGGCTACCTTTTTGGTGAAGGAATTTTTCCTAATATCCAATCTAAACCTCCCCTGGTGCAACTTGAGGCTGTTTCCTCTAGTCCTCTTATCACTTGTTACTTGGCAGAAGGGACTAACCCCCACCTTGCTACAACCTACTTTCAGGTAGTTGTAAAGAGTGATAAGGTTTCCCCTCAGCCTCCTCTTCTCCAGGCTAAACAACCCCAGTTCCCTCAGCCGCTCCTCATAAGACTTGTGCTCTAGACCCTTCACCAACCTTATTGCCCTTCTTTGGGCACGCTTCAGCACCTCAATGTCCTTCTTGTAGTGAGGGGCCCAAAGCTGAACACAGTATTCGAGGTGCAGCCTCACCAGTGCTGAGTACAGGGGCACTATCACTTCCCTGGTCCTGCTGGCCACACTATTCCTGATACAAGCCAGGATGCCATTGGCCGCCTTGGCCACCTGGGCACACTGCTGGCTCATATTCAGCCAGCTGTTGACCAACACCCCTCGGTCCTTTTCTGCCAGGCAGCTTTCCAGCCACTCCTCCCTAAGCCTGTAGCGTTGCCTGGGGTTGTTGTGACCCAAGTTCAGGACCCGGCACTTGGCCTTGTTGAACCTCATACAGTTGGCCCTGGCCCAACAATCCAGCCTGTCCAGATCCCTCTGTAGGGCCTTCCTACCCTCCAGCAGATCAACACTCCTGCCCAACTCGGTGTCATCTGCAAACTTACTGAGGGTGCACTCGATCCCCTCATCCAGATTATTGATAAAGATATTAAACAGAACCGGCCCCAGTACTGAGCCCTGGGGAACACCACTTGTGACCGGCCACCAGCTGGATTGAACTCCATTCACCACAACTCTTTGGGCCCAGCCATCGAGCCAGTGTTTTACCTAGAGAAGAGTACACTCATCCAAGCCATGAGCAGCCAGTTTCTCCAGGAGAATGCTGTGGGAAACCTTGTCAAAGGCTTTACTAAAGTCCAGGTAGACAACATCTACAGCCTTTCCCTCATCCACTAAGCGGGTCACCTTGTCATATAAAGAGATCAGGTTAGTCAAGCAGGACTTGCGTTTCATAAACCCATGCTGACTGGGCCTGATCCCCTGGTTGTCCCGTACATGCCATGTGATGGCACTCAGGATGATCTGCTCCATAACCTTCCCCAGCACCGAGGTCAGGCTGACAGGCCTGTAGTTCCTCGGATCCTCCTTCTGGCCCTTCTTGTAGATGGGCGTCACATTTGCTAACCTCCAGTCAACTGGGACCTCCCCAGTTAGCCAGGACTGCTGATAAATGATGCAAAGTGGCTTGGTGAGCACTGCTGCCAGCTCCCTCAGTACCCTTGGGTGGATCCCATCTGGCCCCAAAGACCTGTGTGTGTTTACGTGGTGTACCGGGTTGCTGACCGTTTCCCCTTGGATTACAGGGGCTTTGTTCTGCTCCCCATGCCTGTTTTCCAGCTCAGGGGGCTAGGCATCCCAAGATCAACTGGTCTGACTATTAAAGACTGACGCAAAGAAGGCATTAAGTACCTAAGCCTTTTCCTTGTCCTCTGTCACTGTTTCCCCCTGCATCCAATAAAGGATGGAGATTCTCCTTAGCTCTCCTTTTGTTGCTAATCGATTTGTAGAAACATTTTTAATTGTCATTTACAGCAGTAGCCAGATTAAGTTCCAGCTGGGCTTTGGCCCTTCTAATCCTTTTCCTGCATAACCTCATGACATCCTTGTTGTCCTCCTGAGTTGCCTGCCCCTTCTTCCAAAGGTCATAAACTCTCCTTTTATTCCTGAGTTCCAGCCAAAGCTCTCTGTTCAGCCAGGCAGGTCTTCTCCCCCGCTGGCTCATCTTTCGGCACATGGGGACAGCCTGCTCCTGCACCTTTAAGATTTCCTTCTTGAAGGATGCCCAGCCTTCCTGGACTCCTTTGCCTGTCAGGACTGCCTCCCAAGGCACTCTGTCAACCAGGCTCCTGAACAGGCCAAAGTCTGCCCTCCAGAAGTCCATGGTAGCAGTTCTGCTGACCCCTCTCCTTACTTCTCCAAGAATCAAAAACTCTATCATTTCATGATCACTATGCCCAAGACAGCCTCCAACTGTCACATCACCCACAAGGCCTTCTCTGTTCACAAACAAGAGGTCCAGCGGGGCACCTTTCCTAGTTGGCTCCCTCACCATCTGTGTCAGGAAGTTATCTTCCACACACTCCAGGAACCTCCTAGACTGTTTACTCTCTGCTATACTGCATTTCCAGCAGACATCTGGTAATTTGAAGCCCCCCACGAGAACAAGGGCTAGCGATCGTGAGACTTCTCCCAGCTGCTTATAGTATACTTTGTCCACCTCTTCATCCTGGTTGGGCAGTCTATAACAGCCTACCACCATGATATCTACCTTGTTGGCCTTCCCCTCGATTCTTACCCATAAACACTCAACCCCATCATCACCATCATTAAGCTCTAGAATGCTACCAAGATCCCAAGAGACATACTAATTCTATCATTTGTATGCCCATGAACTCTTTCATGGTGACATATAGCATTTAAGCGGTTCAGAGGTATGAAAGCTCCAAAGAGACTGGAAAGAGAGGGCTGTGAAAAATCTCAGAAGTAGCTGTAAAACTGACAATTCATCTACTACAGAGTAATTTTTTTGGGTGGCCAAGGGAAAGAGGTCAGGAAGATATGTTGACGAATACTGAACAGGAATCATGCTTTAGAAACTTTTGTTTTTCAAGGTCATTAAAAAAGTTAGTCCTTTTCTTGTCACTGATAAGTACTTTTGAACAGCAATTTACAGAAGTCTGCAAGAACAAGATCAGTTGAATTATATTCTCTAGACCAGACATTATTGGACATAAAATAATCTAAATCGTACAAAACGGTATGACCATTTCAAGTATGATTCCCCAATAGTTGGGGGGGGGGAATATGCATAAAACATTGGGCCAAAACTCAAACCAGCAGCCTGATGCAATAGCAAAAACAGTGTTTCTGGAGTAAAGAATGCCTTCTAGACAGCTTTCACCTATGAAGACATGATGTCATCTCCCATTTACAGGCAGAAGAACAACCCATGACTATCAAATAATTTTTATAGGCAACTTTGAGCAACTCAAGCCTACATTCAAGAGCACTTCACATCTCCTTTAGCATATTCAGAAGAGCAGTGCAACAACAGGCTGGGATATATATGGCAGAACCTTGTAGTTCTGAAAATCAACCTTAAAGTCTCAATTTCTTTACCCGCAAAAGTGAAGCTATCAATGTGTTTCTCATCAGCTGCGGGGGAGAAGGGAAGAGGGGAGAAGAGAAGAAAGTGCAAGAAACTTTCCCACCAATACACACATAAGCAAGGAAGAGTTTAAGTATTTGTGCGTGACAAAGTTCAGTTCTTCAAATGAAACCATCCCCTTTCCTCACCATTCACAGCATTATACTCATCGTATCCCCTAACCCCTAAGGCTCACATCAGGGTGCACCACTGGATGCTGACTCACGACCAGACAACCATTCGTCCTCTGCAGAGCAGCAGGCAAAAGAGTCCGTGGAAGGAGTGACATATACACACCTAACAACCATAACATACCTGTGCACCACCTTCCATCTGTTACCACGACAGAGGAGTGGTAATAAATACTAGAAGGAAGATAAGCCAATGCTTCTAACAGCTTTCATTACTATTTATTCGATAAAGTGTCCTGGTTTCAGCTGGGATAGAGTTAATTTTCTTCTTAGTAGCTAGTAGAGTGCTGTGTTTTGGATTTAGGATGAGAATAATGTTGATAACACACTGATGTTTTGGTTCTTGCTAAGTAGTGCTTACACTAGTCAAGGACTTTTTCAGCTTCCCATGCTCTGCCAGGTGCACAAGAAGCTGGGAGGGGGCACAGCCAGGACAGCTGACCCAGACCAGCCAAAGGGCTATTCCACACCGTATGACATCATGCTCAGTATATAAACCGGGGGCAGCGATCGCTGCTGGGGGACGTGCTAGGCATCGGTCGGCGGGTGGTGAGCCAATTGTATAGTGTATCCCTTGCTCTGTATATTATTATCGTATTATTATTATTATATTATTATTATTACTACTATTCTATTTCATTTTACTTCAATTATTAAACTGTTCTTATCTCAATCCACGAGTTTTCTGACTGTAACCCTCCGATTCTCTCCCCCATCCCACCGTGGGGGGAGTGAGCGAGCGGCTGCGTGGTGCTTAGTTGCCGACTGGGGTTAAACCACGACAGTCCTTTTTGGCGCCCAACGTGGGGCTCGAAGGGTTTGAGATAATAACAGATTAACCAGAGCGTGGTAAGGAATTTGTATGTGTTAACAATTGCTCATCATAATATTGATTCATCTGTTCTCGGTATTAGTCTACCTGATTTGCACCATGCTTTTGTTTTTGCAGTACGTGTTAAAAATTTGTGTTGGGTTTTGCAGTTTGCTGTGCTCTGCAGTGATCAGTGATGTTTTGCCTGGGAGATTTGTTATTAAAACACTGACCTTGAGCGCTATCTGGTATTTGGGTTCTGTAGTGAAGCCATTACTGTACTTCGGGTACCACCTCATGGAGACACTTGGCAATTATACCTCTTCCTCTGAGAGCTTCTTTATGGAGGAAATACAGAATGGCACCTTTGTTGTTTTCTTCTATGATGTTTCGTCCTTCATTGCAACAACTTTTCAGTATCTTGAGCATCCTTGGGTAGTTAAGATATATCTATTGATAGTTCTTGGGAATATTGTTTCAGTTTTGTCTAAGGTTAATAAGCACCTTAAGAATATCATCCAGAGATCTGCTCCAAGGCTGGATAGTTATGAGTGGCAGGGTGTGTGGGAGAGCATGGGCAAGTACCTGGGACAGTGGGCACCTCCAATGTTTTGGAACTTCACTCCTGAACAAGTGCAGAATCCTGAAAATCTAGTAAAGTATTTGGAAAAAGTCTGTTGTCACCCTGGCAACTCCAGAGAGACACAAATCACTGCAACATGCTGGGGCCTGGCCCATGCTTACCGAGCCCTATTCAACACTATTCAGAACCCACAAGGGGAAGGGAAGGTCTCTGGATCTGACGACAAAATGACAGATGCTGTGGCTGCGCCAGCCCCTGCGCCAGCCCCTCAGGCCCCCACGACAGTCACTGTGGTTGCGCCAGCCCCCACAACAGGCACTGCGGTTGATCCAGAGAACCAACCCGTGCCAGTATCAGTTGCCCCTATACAGAAGAAAAAATATACAAGGAAATCAGCTCGTTTAGTAAAAGCTGATGATGAGCCAGCGTCATCAAGAGAACAGGAGGAGGAAGAGGCAGAACCCATAAACGAGACAGTAACCACACGATCCCTATCCCTGAGTGAGCTGCGAGATATGCGAAAAGATTTCAGTCGTCGTCCAGGCGAACCCATCATCACCTGGCTGCTCCGATGCTGGGATAATGGGGCCAGTAGCCTGGAATTAGAGGGTAGGGAAGCCAAGCAGCTGGGATCTCTTTCTAGGGAAGGAGGCATTGACAAAGTGATTGGAAAAGGGGTAAAAGCCCTCAGCCTTTGGAGGCGACTCCTGTCAGGCGTGAAGGAAAGGTATCCCTTCAAGGAAGATCTTATATGTCACCCAGGCAAGTGGACTGCCATGGAGAGAGGTATCCAGTACTTGAGGGAATTAGCCGTGCTGGAGGTGATTCATAATGACCTGAACAATGAGCAGTTATCCAAAGATCCAGATGAAGTCCAGTGCACACGACCCATGTGGCGGAAGTTTGTACGGAGCGCACCATCATCGTACGCAAACTCATTGGCAATAATGACCTGGAAAGATGAAGAGGGACCAACGGTGGATGAATTGGCTGGCCAACTCCGACAATACGAAGAAAGTCTCTCTTCCTCCCTACGGGCCTGCATCTCGGCTGTGGAGAAGTTGTCCCAGGATTTCCAGCAGTTCAAAGAGGACATGTCCTACTCCTCACCTGTACAGACCAGTATCTCAGCCATTAGGAGTAAGCGTCCCTCTCTTCAAGAGAGAAGATATAGTGGATACACACCACGGGCCACCCTGTGGTTTTATCTGCGTGACCACGGAGAGGACATGAGGAAGTGGGATGGAAAATCTACCTCGACCCTAGAGGCACGAGTACGTGAGTTGCAAGGAAAAAAAGGTGGTTCTTCCAGGAAAATTGCTGCTCCAGTTTCCAATGAGCAGTTCCCCAGACAAAGTAGAAGGGCTGATTTTGCTTCCGATCTTAGTAAAGGGATTTTCGATTCACATGTACAAGAAGTGAATAACGAATGCTATAACCAGGACTAGAGGGGCCCTGCCTCCAGCCAGGTGGAGGAGAGGGACAACCGGGTGTACTGGACTGTGTGGATTCGATGGCCTGGCACATCACACCCACAGGAATATAAGGCTTTAGTAGACACCGGTGCACAGTGTACCTTAATGCCATCAAGCTATGAAGGAGCAGAACCCATCTGTATTTCTGGAGTGACAGGGGGATCCCAAGAGTTGACTGTATTGGAGGCCGAAGTAAGCTTAACCGGGAAGGAGTGGCAGAAACACCCCATTGTGACTGGCCCGGAGGCTCCGTGCATCCTTGGCATAGACTACCTCAGGAGAGGGTATTTCAAGGACCCAAAAGGGTACCGGTGGGCTTTTGGCATAGCTGCCTTAGAGACAGAGGAAATTAAACAGCTGTCTACCCTGCCTGGTCTCTCGAAGGACCCTTCTATTGTGGGGTTGCTGAGGGTCAAAGAACAACAGGTACCAATCGCTACCACAACAGTGCACCGGCGGCAATATCGCACCAACAGAGACTCCCTGATTCCCATCCATAAGCTGATTCGTCGACTGGAGAGCCAAGGAGTGATCAGCAAGACTCACTCACCTTTTAACAGTCCCATATGGCCAGTGCAAAAGTCTAACGGAGAGTGGAGACTAACAGTAGACTATCGGGGCCTGAACGAAGTCACGCCGCCGCTGAGTGCTGCCGTGCCGGACATGCTAGAACTTCAATATGAATTGGAGTCAAAGGCAGCCAAATGGTATGCCACCATTGACATCGCTAATGCGTTTTTCTCTATCCCTTTGGTGGCAGAGTGCAGGCCACAGTTTGCTTTCACTTGGAGGGGTGTGCAGTACACCTGGAACCGACTGCCCCAGGGGTGGAAACACAGCCCCACCATTTGCCATGGACTGATCCAGACTACATTGGAACAGGGTGGGGCTCCGGAACACCTGCAATACATTGATGACATCATCGTGTGGGGCAACACAGCAGAAGAAGTTTTTGAGAAAGGGAAGAAAATAGTCCAAATCCTTCTGGAAGCCGGCTTTGCTATAAAACAAAGTAAGGTCAAGGGACCTGCACAGGAGATCCAGTTTTTAGGAATAAAATGGCAAGATGGACGTCGTCAGATCCCAATGGATGTGATCAACAAAATCACAGCCATGTCTCCACCAACTAGCAAAAAGGAAGCACAGGCTTTCCTGGGCGTTGTGGGTTTTTGGAGAATGCATATTCCAAATTACAGTCTCATCGTAAGCCCTCTCTATCAAGTGACCCGGAAGAAGAACGATTTCAAATGGGGCCCTGAGCAACGACAAGCCTTTGAACAAATTAAACGGGAGATAGTTCATGCAGTAGCCCTTGGGCCAGTCCGGGCAGGGCAAGATGTAAAGAATGTGCTCTACACTGCAGCCGGGGAGAATGGCCCTACCTGGAGCCTGTGGCAGAAAGCACCGGGGGAGACTAGAGGTCGACCCCTAGGGTTTTGGAGTCGAGGATACAGAGGATCCGAGGCTGGCTATACTCCAACGGAGAAAGAGATATTGGCAGCATATGAAGGGGTTCGAGCTGCTTCGGAAGTGGTTGGTACTGAAGCACAGCTCCTCCTGGCACCCCGACTGCCAGTGCTGGGCTGGATGTTCAAAGGGAGGGTCCCCTCTACACATCATGCAACTGACGCTACATGGAGTAAGTGGATCGCACTGATCACACAACGGGCCCGAATAGGAAACCCCAGTCGCCCAGGAATCTTGGAAGTGATCATGGACTGGCCAGAAGGCAAAGATTTCGGAATATCGCCAGAGGAGGAGGTGACACGTGCTGAGGAGGCCCCACTGTATAATAAACTGCCAGAAAATGAGAAGCAATATGCCCTGTTCACTGATGGGTCCTGTCGTCTTGTGGGGAAGCATCGGAGGTGGAAAGCTGCTGTATGGAATCCTGTACGACAAGTTGCAGAAACTGCTGAAGGAGAAGGTGAATCGAGTCAGTTTGCAGAGGTGAAAGCCATCCAGCTGGCTTTAGATATTGCTGAACGAGAAAAGTGGCCAATGCTATATCTCTATACTGACTCATGGATGGTGGCAAATGCCCTGTGGGGGTGGTTACGGCAATGGAAGCAGAGCAACTGGCAGCGCAGAGGCAAACCCATCTGGGCTGCCGCATTGTGGCAAGATATTGCTGCCCGGATAGAGAACCTGGTTGTAAAAGTACGTCACGTAGACGCTCATGTACCCAAGAGTCGGGCCACTGAAGAACATCAAAACAACCAGCAGGTGGATCAGGCTGCTAAGATTGAAGTGGCTCAAGTGGATCTGGACTGGCAACATAAGGGTGAATTATTTCTGGCTCGGTGGGCCCATGACACCTCAGGCCACCAAGGAAGAGATGCAACATATAGATGGGCTCGTGATCGAGGGGTGGATTTGACCATGGACACTATTGCACAGGTTATCCATGAATGTGAAACATGCGCTGCAATCAAGCAAGCCAAGCGGTTCAAGCCTCTCTGGTATGGAGGACGATGGCTCAAATATAAATACGGGGAGGCCTGGCAGATTGATTATATCACACTCCCACAAACCCGACAAGGCAAGCGCTATGTGCTTACAATGGTGGAAGCAACCACTGGATGGCTGGAAACATATCCCGTGCCCCACGCCACTGCCCGGAACACTATCCTGGGCCTTGAAAAGCAAGTCCTATGGCGACATGGTACTCCAGAAAGAATTGAGTCAGACAATGGGACTCATTTCCGAAATAGCCTCATAGACACCTGGGCCAAAGAGCATGGCATTGAGTGGGTATATCACATCCCCTATCATGCACCAGCCTCCGGGAAAATAGAACGATACAATGGACTGTTAAAGACTACACTAAAAGCAATGGGTGGTGGGACATTCAAACACTGGGATACACATTTAGCAAAGGCCACCTGGTTAGTCAACAGTAGGGGATCTGCCAATCGAGCTGGCCCTGCCCAATCAAGACTTTTACGTACTGTAGAGGGAGATAAAGTCCCTGTAGTGCACCTAAAAAATATAACAGGGAAGACAGTCTGGGTTACTCCTGCCTCAGGCAGAGGTAAACCCATCCGTGGGATTGCTTTTGCTCAAGGACCTGGGTGCACTTGGTGGGTGATGCGAGAGGATGGGGAAGTCCGATGTGTACCTCAAGGGGATTTGATTTTGGGTGAAAATAGCCAATGAACTGAATTGTATAATGTTAGTTGCTATATAATACTGGATGTCATCACTTCAATGATTACTATGTGCCATATCAACAGTATACAGTAAGAAGTGCCCAAATTAATGAAGAATGAACTTCGAGGAAACCGAGCAAAGTGCAGCAGTGATGGAACCAGAACTGGCTTCAGCATGCAACAATCCAACACCACACACCATCTTTCCTGCCCTGAAGAACTATTAGGACAGATGAAACCCAAAGTCATGGACTAAATGAACTCAACATTTTAGAGGGATAGCCTATAGACTAAGGAAATTATATCCATGTGTGTATGTGTGTATATATATATATATCTCTCTATATCAAAAGACTGGAAAAGTGGTAGTGATTAATTGGAATGTATTGGAAAGTGTAAGACCTGGGCATGATGTATATGGTATGGAATAAGGGGTGGATACTGTCCTGGTTTCAGCTGGGATAGAGTTAATTTTCTTCTTAGTAGCTAGTAGAGTGCTGTGTTTTGGATTTAGGATGAGAATAATGTTGATAACACACTGATGTTTTGGTTCTTGCTAAGTAGTGCTTACACTAGTCAAGGACTTTTTCAGCTTCCCATGCTCTGCCAGGTGCACAAGAAGCTGGGAGGGGGCACAGCCAGGACAGCTGACCCAGACCAGCCAAAGGGCTATTCCACACCGTATGACATCATGCTCAGTATATAAACCGGGGGCAGCGATCGCTGCTGGGGGACGTGCTAGGCATCGGTCGGCGGGTGGTGAGCCAATTGTATAGTGTATCCCTTGCTCTGTATATTATTATCGTATTATTATTATTATATTATTATTATTACTACTATTCTATTTCATTTTACTTCAATTATTAAACTGTTCTTATCTCAATCCACGAGTTTTCTGACTGTAACCCTCCGATTCTCTCCCCCATCCCACCGTGGGGGGAGTGAGCGAGCGGCTGCGTGGTGCTTAGTTGCCGACTGGGGTTAAACCACGACAAAAGCAACACAAACCTGAACTCCTAGGTTTCATTCACACCCCTAGGGAAGCATCTGGCTTTCCTGCCACTCTTCTTGCTTTGTTTCTCCTTGCTTTCTTGCTGCCTGTGTTTGCCAGGTCAATGACCAGGAAGACAATTTCCACACCTAACACCAACCAACACTCAGGCAATAAGCACATGTTGAAGAAAGCAGGGTGGAGGGGGAAGTGAACCACCATGGGAAGTACACAGGAAAAAAGCTACTGACTTTTAAGAAAAATAGGTTTTAGCTTTAGGCTTTAATGACATTTAGATTGAGCCTGCAGTTTATAGTATGAATTTAGTTTTAGCATTTAACTTAGGCCATGGCTAACAAAGTCAAAGAAAAGGTGAGAGGTTATAATAATTTAACTTGCTGATTCAGGAATTATCTTTGCAATATAGGTCTTATAATTTGAAGAAATTAGCCACAAGTCACTTAGTCCTTCATGAGAAGGGTGGCAGCTGACATGCCACATAAACTCAAGCGCTGTACTCCCATAACCCCCGCTACAGGTTTATGAAAAATTCTTAGTCTATTGTTACCAGATTAAGTCAACAGTACATGGTGAGTTTAAATCTAAGGCTGCTGGTAACTCCAGTTCATACATTATGCACATTGATCAAAGGGAAGTACTTGTGAACAGCTGTAACTTTTAGTCACATTTCAGTTAAAATGGGATAATTAGGATCTGTAGGAAAGTGTGTCCTTTCTTTTTCTTCACTGTACTATCTAATCTATGCCAATTATATGACATTTTGTTAGGCTTTAAAAAAAGAACATTCCAAATTACTGATATTAAACCAGTTGCTCTCCAATTTTAATTTAACTTGCTTCCTGTCCTGTCAATAAATTCAACAGAAAGATATATATACTGAAGTTAAGAGTTGTGTTGAACACAAAGCTACAGCCTACTTTCCTGGATGTGTTTACATGCATTATTATAGTTTAATCTGCTTCCTAATTTCTAAAGCCATGCATTTTTCCTCCTCTGTCATTTATTTTGAATGCATCATGTTCACAAATGCTGCTTCCTCTTCTGCCAGGGATTTTAACCATCTGTGCTAACACAGTTGCTGAGAGAGTCATATACAATAGGAAAAAGAGATAATAGTCATTAACATGAAACAACAATAAAAGACCTAAATTTGTAAGCTCCGACTTTCGCTACAGTTTATGATTAATGAAAACTAGTGCTTACTGAAAGCTGATTATGTGTTTCATTCTGTGTGAAGCCTGAGGGGCTGAGCCTTAGAACACTAAAATCCTTCAAATTCCACTCAATTTAATGTCTCTCTCCAATTAACTTTGCAGATTGAATCACTGAGTCAGCACAATCAGTGCAGCAAAAGCCATTAGAATAGATTTTCTTCTTTCTTGCTAAAAAAGCATCAGTTGGTGATCGCAGCTGATGAAGCAATACAAGACAGCACACCACCCCCAGAAAATTACATTTTCTTTGAACTCCCTAATTCACGACTTTCAAAGTACTGCTTGCATACTTACCTAAAGTTAGCTTAGAGTTTAGGCAAAGGCGATGTTTCAGCTTGGGGTAACGAGACAACCATTAAGTTGTGCACACTGTAGCCATTACTGCTATAGGAAGAGTTGGGGTGCAAACAAAGAGCTGCTGGGGAGCAAGGAGCATGAGAGGTAAGGAAAGAAAAAAAACCAACCAACCAACCACACTTCACCTTCCTTTATCTTTTCTCTCAGTACTTTCCTCAATCATGTTTTTTCTCGAATTATCAGTAAGCCAAGATTAATGGCAAGTAAATTACCAGATTAAACTGAAACACTGCTCATTATTCTATCAAGGTCACAATTGAGGAAGCACTCTGTTTAAGAATATCCAGCATAATGTTCTCACTGTTATGAATAACATGAACTCGCAGTTCCTACAAGCTCTTCTAGGTCAGCAGTCAAAGCCAAATTGGAGGCTGGCCACTACATACATTTGGTGCAGCATATTGGCTGTACAATCAAACAAGGTGGATATGGCATCTAAAGAGACAGTACCAGGGAGAAATAGAGTGCTTCTAAGAAAGAGGCAGAGTTAAGCAACTTGCAATCACTAAAAAAAGGCCATCCCTCCCACCTCAGCTTCATTCCCAGTCTTGCTGTTTCCTCTGCTGTTCTGTGGTGTTTTCTGACCTTATTAAGCTCATTGCAATGAGCCAGAAGATAAAAAAGTAAATAGTTTCCTGCTTGTGCAGTGAGTACTGACGCACAGGCAGAAGAAGGGAAGGTGGGACTAAAAGATGAGCAATCAGCCAAGCCCAACTCCTGACACCTCACCCTTTGCCTAAAAGGCTACATTTGGGTTTTGGGTTTTTTTTTTGTGTTCTTCAAACAAAGTAAAAAAAGTGTGTTTATTAAATTCCTATTCATCTACCAGGTCCTTAAGAAAGGGGTAATTACAACTGTGTGACTGGCAACCCCACAGAAGCTCAATTTCTCAGTAATTTATTCTAATATATGCTTCCCCCCCCCAGTGTTTCACTGAACAGAAGACAGTGCTTTTGAGAAGATGCCTATCCTAAAGAAAAAATTAATAATCCTAAAAAATGTTCCTTTGCTGATACTCTGAAAGAAATGACAAGCTATAATCCCAACACAAAGGAATCTAAATTGGAGTTAAAATAAAGCCTTTAGGTTATTTAGTGATTAGGGTATTTAATTTACTTATTTTCAAATTGCAGAAAGAATCAGAACATTCAAAATTATCTATATAAAGTTAATTATATCACATATAATTAAATTAAACACATGAACTAATTATATCACATAAAGTTAATTAAATATCACATTACAGTCTCAGTCATGCAACAACTATGTTTGCAGACAACAGAAAAAGGCAAAGATTCTGTTTTCAAGTCCTATCCGCCCCCCTTCAAACCAAATCAATTCATTATCTGTTTCTAATTAAATATAATGGACAAAAAAGAAGTACACTATAAAAGAAAAAAGTTTGATCTCCAGTATTTCTTGCTTTCTGGTGTTAAGTTTTGTGTTTTAAATCATTCCACTGTATCCCACTCATATACATCCCCATTATACACATTCAGTCTGTTCATATGGTCCTTTTCAACACATCATCTGTATTCTAAGAAAATACTAACCATCTACTATATATTCAAATTCTCTGCTTTTCACATTTTTTTAAAAAAATCACTATCTATTGGCTTAAGTTATACTACTAGAAGCTTAAATTTTAGTGAAGTTTTGGAAAATATGTTAGAGTTCTTGGTAAACATAAGCATTGCAGAGCAGACCGATAGTTCTCTACTGCCTGTCAAAAGAAAACCTACACTATTAAAATCAATGCACGTTCTATTTTATAGATTATGTTACCTGAAATATATTCTCAGATCAATTCAGATGGTTTTGTAGGTGAGGTTAACTCCATCAGTTCCTTCACACTGAGAGAAGAATTTTCAATGCCTTTATGAAAAAAAGAAAAAAAAAATTACAATGACTGTTTCAGCTTCCTTATAGAAATCTCCAGGGCAGCTTTGCCATTATGTGCCTATTTTGTACAGGAATACCAAAGCAAACATTCCTGTTTGAAAGATTTAGATCTAACTTAGCTGAGGGTTCTACGACTCTTGGACTGCTCTGAGAGAAGTCATAATTTCACTTTAAGATTTGAAATTCTATATTGTTTCAGTGCAGGACCAAGTTTTGCACTGACTCTCAAGGAATGACACAAATTGGAACTATTAAAACGTGGTCCAACAATTTGTGATGCTTCATTAAAATATGCACCTGGGGCAGAGGGGGAAGTCCTTCAAAGCCTGAGATACACAAAGCCCACTTAACTCTGTCAGGAAACAGCAAATGAAGCATGTGGATTTTTATTGGGGGGGGGGGGGGGCAGAGTGTAAGAAAAGTTAACATTGTAAGAGAATTAAATCTGTCATAGAATCATCTTAGAAGTATCTATAAAGGTATCTATTTTAAAGTCTTTAGTTAAAAGAAACAATCGCACAGAATAAACAATTTTATTTGTTTGGTTTTAGTGCCATTCAAACAACACATAGAGACTACTAGCTAGTTTAAAAGTCAATCAGTCCTCAGAGCAAGACAAGGTCAAATCTGTTTCGTTGTTTGGTTTTGGGTTTTTACTAACAGTTCATTCACTGTTCCACAGCACTACTTGCAAGAGCTCATGACTAATTAAACCAACACATGTGGGACAAACCCATAATTTAATGTATATACTGTCCATCACAATGCCTCCAATTTTGTTATTCCATTCCCATTTTGCCACTACCACTATTTGCTATATAGTATATTGCTAGATTAATGCAATTTTATTAAAAAAATGCAGCTGTAAGACTACAGTCATGTCACTAATATTAAAATTAAAAAATGGAGCATTGTTTTGCTAATTTTTTAATCTTGAAATATAATTCTCTTTCAGAATAACTACTTTCATTAAACCCTAGTATTCTAACAGAGTACAAATCTTCTTATTTATTTATATCACTTGGAAAATAAATTTGACTCTCAAATGTGCCCTTATGTCAGAGCAGCATGTGCACAGGACACAGTGCACAGGAAGAGGAAGGGCCTTTCTGCTGCGGTTATTGCATGCAGCTTGTTGCCCCCTCCATCTTTGCACAGTATCCACTAACTTACAGAAATAGTGTCAACCAAACTTCCAGCTGGAAGGTATAAACATGCCAGCTTACCCAAAAGCTTTTGAAGCAGATCCAGCAGCAGCCAGACTGCTGAGGCTCTGGCGCTCCCAGCACAGCGTGGGGGGTGCCTGCACTGTTCCAGAGGAGGAAGGATGAGCACTCTCTCCCTCAGCTAAGGAACTGTTTTCCTCACAGGCACACAAGTTACTTGAGAACATGTAGTGAATTTGTGAATTAACAAAGTAGTGAATCGGAGAACTCAAATGTTAGACTAGCCTACTGTACAAAGGGGACTGAGTCATCATTTGATTTGGGAGGTGGGAGGGCAGTTAAACCCCATGAGCTCATGAAATAAAGTTTACAGAGTACATTGTCCTGTAAATTTTGGGAGATCTAAACAGACTATGACAGCAGTTTATGTAAAAAGTAGGTTTTGATGACATGCTAACTAATAACAAGCAAGTCTGAGAGGACCAAATTTGCTGCTTGCCTACTAAGTTGTTCAAAAGCTTCTGACTTCCAGGATGTGCAGTATGCCCAAGACTCAGGATTCAGGTCCACCCTGGAAAGCTTTGCCAGGCAGAGACCCCCAGTGCACCCCCAGTGCAGCCAGACACAGTTTAAGATCTCATGGTCACAATTTTGAACATGATTTGTTTTATAAAAAAGTTTCCTTATATAAAAAGGAGCTGAGATTTTGAACTTGCAAAATAGAAGCACTTAATTTTTACAGTTTGCTCTGCTTCTACTTAAACACAGATTTTTATGAAACCAGGAAAGAAATTAAAATCTGAGTCAGCTGAGAGTCAGAAATACAAGATCCAAGAAGATAACCCATGCTGAACTCTGGTAAACAACAGTAAGAAGAATACCAGTAATAGTACATTAGTAAGTGTCAACAGTCTTTTTATGAGGACTTAACAGCCACAAATGCTCCTAGTTTATGTTTGGAAAAAAAAACGAAAAGACTAGACTAATCATACTGCAAGACTGATGCAATCCTTTCCCTCTCCTATCATGACTCAGAAAGCTCTTGATTAAAACAAAATCTTTAGAGTACAAATTAAGGGAGTCATCTGAAGATACAGAACTCATTTTCAATAATTCCTGTAAGCCTGGAGGGACTCCAAAAGATGTGGCTATATTTAAAACCAGCAAGTGAGATGACTCAGGCAACCTGTGCCCCATCCGTCTAAGTTCCAAATAAAGTAACTGGACTCCACCATTCAGAACTATTAATGAAGCTTTTAGGAAGACTGTGTAAAAAAAAAAAAAAAAAGACAGACATGTTTAGGGCAGCTAGACTTTGATGAGAATTAGTTTGGGGCAAAAAAGGCTTTGAGGTGCACAGGTGAGATCCTTGGCATTTCAGCTCACTCTCTCATACAGGTTGGGTCACTCAGCCAGGCTCCATTTCCTCATAATTACTACCATAAGAGGATCCCCAGTGAGTTGTTAATGGCATCCTGATTGCCTGGCATTATAGGAAACAAAATACAGCTGGCAGGCCTACCTCATTTCCACTGCCTTTCTGGTACTATTTTAAGGATTACATTCTCATACACAGGAGCACTAACACAACAGCAACATGCATGAGCTATTTCAGAACTCACCTGAAAGCCAGGGCCCAACAATGTAGCAGGGAACTTTGCTGTTCAGTTCAGTGGGACTAGTTTTACCTTGCCAACGTCTTAGACACACACTCCATATTTAAGTTACAACCTGAGAATGAAAAAAAAAACAAACTGTGGGCTACAGAGACACTTTATAATTTACAACTAGTAATCCTAGAGACAGATATAGATTCCAAGGGGTTGCACATAAAGGGACAGAACTACACTAATTAGAAATGTAGCAGAAAGCAACACTAAAGGAATTTCAGTAAGATGACTGTAATTACTTCTCAGGTGCACCAATCTGGTCTAAGCCATCCCCAACACCTTCAGCTGTGATTGCAGCCACAGAACTGAAGATGCTCAGCAAGTCACTAACATCTCTTAGGATGTGGCCCAAATAATTTACACAACATCACTTCAGCAACAGCTAAGAAACTCCAAATTTGTCATTTGACACAGTTTCAACTTTATTTCCCACAATTCCTCACTTTAAGTTCAATATTTTACTACAAATTCTGCACAAAATATAATTACAACAAGAAGCAGAGGTTAATATGTTCTTCTGTTATGCCTCAAAGTCCCAGGTAGTAACAACAAAAACGTCAGTCTAAGAGCTACTCTGTTGAAAATAAGCCAAGTAAGAAAAACAATTGTGGTAAGATTTTTTAAGTGCTATTTTGCAACTTCTCCTTTTTTGTTTTAGTAAAAAATACTGACAACTACTTCTAAACTTGCCCCAAAAGAAGAGTTAATCAAAACTTTTCAAACACCATTAAGGTTCCATTAAAGTAATTTCAGCTTCAGTTTAAGGAGGGTTCACTCATCATTAATCAAATATGTCAATGAGCTCTTCAGCCTAATGATTTTGCATACAAATATATACAAATAGAAAGGCTAGCATAATGACTCCAAACCAGTCAAATTGACAAACACACATTTCCAATAGCCTCATAGTAAAGGGATCAGAGTGTATTCTTTAGCCAATGGCACTGGCAGGCTGCTGTTACCAAAACTCACCACACACAATGCCATTAATCCAAACGCATCACTATTACAACAGGGATAAAATTGAGCAAAATACTCATAGCACCATTGGAAGTATTAAGCTATTAACAGATTTTAGACAATATTTCTTTACATTAGAATTAGTATCCCTTCTCAAAATGTGACCCTGCCCACTTCCAATAAAAACTGAACAGGAATTATGTCTGTCTCTCAGATATTGAAGAGCTCTGGGGGAAGGACAGAGCATTTCAGCTAGTATATTTAAGCTATGAACTGAGGCATTTTGGGCACAAATCAGACCAAGTCCAAGCATCAGATAAAACCATTCTTTTTTTCCCCTAAAGTGGATGAAGTAACCTGTATTTCCCCCATCATCATCCATATTAAAATTCAGTTTTGGACAGAAGCTCAGCTTCTCCACATCACAGCCAGGTGGCATCTCAGGAGGCTTCAGAGCCATAGCTGACAGAGGTCTCCAGTGTTTCAGCAAGCAGTGTTGTGAATACCCAGGGAAGGGTTATGGATGAAGATCTTCACCTCTCCAAAATGATCTGAATTTGGCTCAGGATTTGTTCTTGGAGCACTTCATCCAGTTGTAACAACTGCGCAGGCCTAACATGAGCTGTGCGATCCAGGCGGAGATCTCCATGTCCTGACTCCTGTCCACACTAACCCAGGATCACAAAGCTAGTCCTCCCTGCTGACTTCCCTGTTGGGACACCACTACTTATAAGTCTCTGTACTGGGTTGACCTTGGCTGGATGCCAGGTGCCACCAAGCCACTCTATCTCACTCCTCTCCTCAGCAGGATGGGTGGAAGAATGAGATGGGGAAAAAAAACCACCACCTCCTGGGTCAGGATAAAGGTAGTCTAAGAAAAGCAAAAGAAAAGGCTGCATGCGGAAGCAAAAGGAAAACAAAAATTTTATTTTCTACTTCCCATCAGCAGGTGTGTACAGCCACTTCCTGGGAAGCAGGGCTTCAGTTCACATAGCAGTTGCTCCAGAAGACAAATGTCATAAATAACGAATGCCCCCCCACCTTTCTCTTAGCTTTTATTGCTGAGCTGATGTCATGTGGTATAGAATATCCGTTTGGTCAGTTTGAGTCAGCTGTCCTGGCTATGTGCCCTCCCAACATCTTGCCCACCCCCAGCCTACTGGTCAGGGGGGAATGTTGGAGAGACAGCCTTGATGCTGCAGCACTGCTCAACAGTAGCCAAAACACTGGTGTGTTATCAACACCTTTTAGCTATGAATACAAAGCACAGCACTATGAAGGCTGCTATTGGGAAAATTAACTCCATCTTGGTCAGACCCAACACAACTTCCACCCCTTATTCCATACCATTTCCGTCATGCTCAGGTCCCACATAATTTAATACATATATAGATATATCTATATCTTCTACCCATTCCATTGTATTTAATTCTCATTACAGAAATCCCTTCTTACCCACACTTACAACTTAAACTACATACTTAAACCATCTTTATACCCAACATACAGATTTATACATTCTCATTAACTACTGTCCTCTGTCCCTTCTGAGGTACATTTTACTCATGTGGCTTGCCTGATTGCAGCACGTTTCACATTCATGAGTGACCTGTGTGATGGTCTCCATGGTCAGGTCCACCCCCTTGATCATGAGCCCATCTCTATGTTGCATCTCTCCCTAGATGTTCTGATGTTTCGTGGGCCGATCGAGCTACAAATAGCTCACCCTTATGCTCCCAGTCCAGGTCCACCTAAGCTATTTCAATTTCAGCAGCCTTGTCTACATGTTCATTGTTTCAATGTTCTTCAGTGGCATGGCTTTTCGGCATGTGAGCATCTATATGGCATACCTTTAGAGCCATGTTGTCTACCCAGGCAGCGAAGTCCTGCCACTATGCAGCAGCCCAGATGGGTCTACCCCCGTGCTGCCAATTGGTCTTCTTCCACTGCTGTAGCCAACCCCATAGGGCATTAGCCACCATCTATGAGTCAGTATAGAGACAAAGTACTGGCCACTTTTCTTGTTCAGCAATCTTTAGGGTTGGTTGGATGGCTTTCACTTCTTCAAACTGACTTGACTCACCTTCTCCTTCAGTGGAGAACAACTCATTGCGTGGGACTCTGCACAGCAGCTTTCCACTTCCGACAGTTTCCTACCACATGACAGGATCCATCAGTAAAGAAAACATAACACCTTTCATCTTCTGATAACTTATTATATGACCTCAAACACTTCTTCTGCCTTGTTTCCCCACACGATGATGTCATCAATGTATTGTAGATGTTCAGTGGGCATCATCCTTTTCCAGTGCAGTTTGGATTAGTCCATGACAAATGGTGGGGCTGTGCTTCCACCCCTGGGGCAGTCGATTCCAGGTGTACTGGACACCCTTCCACATGAAAGCAAACTCTGGCCTGCACTCAGCTGCCAAAGGAATTGAGAAAAACGCATTGGCAATGTCAATTGTAGCATACCACCTGGCTGCCTTCGACTCCAGTTCATATTGGAGCTCTAACACATGTGGTACAGCAGCACTCAGTGGTAGCGTCACTTCGTTCAGGCCATGATAGTCTACTGTTAACCTCCACCCTCTGTCAGACTTTTGCGCTGGCCATATAGGACTATTAAAAGGTGAGCGAGTCTTGCTGATGACATCTTGTCTTTCCAGTTGATCAATCAGCTCACGGATGGGAGCCAGGGAGTCTTGGTTTGTGTGATATTGCTGCTGGTACACCATCCTGGTACCAACTGGCATCTGCTGTTCTTCAATTCGCAGCAATCCCACAACGAAGGGATCTTCCAAGAGGCCAGGCAGGGTAGATAAGTCTTGGATCTTCTCTGTGTTCACAGTGGCTACACCAAAAGCCCATCAGTACCCCTTTGGGTCCTTGAAGTACCCTCTCCTGAGGTAGTTTATGCCAAGGATACAAGGGGCCTTTGGGCCAATCAGAATGGGGTGCTTTTCCCACTTGTCCCCCGTTAAGCTCACCTCAGCCTCCAATACAGACAATTCTTGGCATCTCCCTGTCACTCCAGAAATCCAGATGAGTTCTATCCATACACAGCGTACACTGTGCATCAGTGTCTACCAAAGCCTTATACTTCTGTGGGCCTGATGTGCCAGGCCATCAAACCCACAGAGTCCAGTATACCTGGTCATCCCTTTCCTCCTCTTGGCCGAAGGCAGGGACCCTCTATTCCTGTTCCTTGTCAGAGTATTCACTGTCTGACCCTTGCAGTTCCAGATCAGAAGTCCTCTCACCAGGATCAAGGGAGGTGATTTCAGTTCTTCTATGTCTGGGAGATGGCCAATTGCCTTCTTGTGTCTCTACAGCAACTAAGCTGACAGCTTTCTTGGGTGGCCCCTTTTTAACAGCTGTCTTCCCTCTCAGTTTGCATACATGGGCTTCTAGCTTAAAGGTGGGTTCACCATCCCACTTCCTCACGTCCTCCCCCAGTCACACATGAAGAACCAGAGTGCGCCACACAGCACGTGCCTGGGGCTCCCTTTCCCTCTGACCAGGGCAGGAGAGGGCTGATTTCTTGGGGCGCCCTGACAGCCAAGGCGCTGGCCCATAGGGATGAGGAGGTACAGAGATTTTCTTCAAAGTTTTGGAGCCAAGACGACACTCTCTCCACAGCTGGTTTATCCATATCCAGGCAATACATCACTGCCAAGCTGTCAGAATATGATGCTGGGGCACTCTGAATCACCTTCCTCCACATGGCCCATGTACACAGGGCATCCTCTGGATCTCTGGAGAGCTCATCACTGTCTAGATCACTGTAGATGACTTCCAGCACCGCTAATTCTCTCAGGTACTGGATGCCTTCATCTGCAGTAGTCCACTTTCCTGGGGAGTTCACAAGATCTTCCTTGAATGGGTATTTTGCCCTCACACTTCAGAGGAGCCATCTCCAGAGACTGCAAATTGCTGCCTTTTTTCCAATTCCTCTCTCAATTCCTCAGCTTCTAGCAAGGGATCCCAGCTGTTGGGCTTCCTTACCTTCCAATTGCTCATTTTTAGCCCCATTATCCCAGCATCGGAGCAGTCAGGCTGCAATCTGCTCACCCGGCTGGCAGCTATAATCTTTCCATATGTCTCGAAGCTCTGATGAGGTCAGGGACCAGGCAGCTTCCGCTTCCTATTTGAATTGTCTCCCTCCTTCCTCCAATTTCTGTGTCGAAGGACTGGCTTCCCGATCAAACCTTTCCTCTTCTTTCTCCTCCCTTACTAATATGGACCCATTATTCTCCTTGTCCACTGTTTCTTTTTCACTACTGAGGCAACTACTGTAGTTGTTCTCTGGGTCCCCATCTCACCCATGGTGTCCTCAGATGCAGCTTGGGTCCCTGCCTCAACCACAGTCCTCTGAGAGTACAGAACTGTGGCTCAAAAGGCACAGGCCAGGCCCCAGTACAGTGCTAGAAGCTGTTGGTTTTCACTGGGGTAGGCAGGGCACCCTTCTATCAGTTGGTGCGTCAGTTTGCCAGGGTTGCTTGCCTGTTCAGGTGTAAAGTCCCAGGTTATGGGAAGCGAGAACCATCCTGGGAATCTGCCCGAATCTTTCCACATAACCTGCCACTCAGGCATCGGCCGCCTCAGGGTGCATTTCAGCATCACCTCACCCAAAAGTTGTTTTCTCTCACACCAGGACAAAGACCAGATTCCACAAAACCCATAATATGCCAACGGCATTAAATTAGTAGTATTATACAGCTCACATAAGGGTGAATGAACAAGGACATCAGGAGCCTGCATAGTAAAACCATCCACGTGAACCCCGAGTAGCGGGAAGATGTATTCCCTCATCATCTCCACAAGGTAGCTCCCCCAGCACGGTAAGGCCATCAATACCAGGGCAAAGCACGTAGCCACTGTTTGTATTAACATGTTCCCAAGCTTAGCAAAATAAAGAGATAAGCAATGCAGCCAACAAACTCTGTGACCAACACAGGAGCTTGCCACTAAATAACTGCTATAGCTATAGCACACTTAATACGAAACTGCCGTTGTCTCGTGCCCAATGTGGGGCACCAAAAAAAGGACCGTGGTGGGTTGACCCTGGCTGGACATAAGGTGCCCACCAAAGCTGCTCTGTCCCTCCCCTCCTCAGCTGGACAGGGGAGAGAAAATACAACGAAAGGTTCATGGGTTGAGATAAGGACAGGGAGACATCATTCACCAATTACCATCACAGGCAAAACAGACTCAACTTGGGGAAATTAGCTTAATTTATCGCCAATCAAATCAGAGTAAGGCAATAAGAAAATAAAAACTATATCTTAAAACACCTTCCCCCTACCCCTCCCTTCTTCCTGGGCTCAACTTCACTCCTGATTTTCTGTACCTCCTCCCCACAGCAGCGCAGGGGGACAGGGAATGGGGGCTGTGGTCAGTTCATCACACATTGTCTCTGCTGCTCCTTCCTCCTCAGGGGGAGGACTCCTCACACTCTTTTCCTGCTCCAGCCTGGGGTCCCTCCCACAGGAGACAGTCCTCCATGAACTTCTCCATCATGAGTCCTTCCCACAGACTGCAGTTCTTCACAAACTGCTCCAGCACGGGTCCCTTCCACGGGGTGCAGTCCTTCAGGAACAGACTGCTCCAGCGTGGGTCCCCCGTGAGGTCACAAGCCCTGCCAGCAAACCTGCTCCAGCATGGGCTCCTCTCTCCACAGGATCACAGGTCCTGCCAGGAGCCTACTCCAGCGCGGCCTTCCCACAGGGTGACAGCCTCCTTTGGGCATCCACCTGCTCCAGCATGGGGTCCTCCACAGGCTGCAAGTGGAGATCTGCTCCACCATTAACCTCCATGGGCTGCAGGGGGACAGCCTGCCTCACCATGGTCTTCACCAGGGGCTGCAGGGGAATCTCTGCTCCAGTGCCTGGAGCACCTCCTCCCCCTCCTTCTTCACTGACCTTGGTGTCTGCAGGGCTGTTTCTCTCACATATCTCCTCTCTCTCACATCACTCCTCTCTCTGGCTGCAATTGTGCAGTTTCTCCCCCCTCGCCTTCTTCAGTATGTTATCACAAGAGGTGCTACCACTGTTGCTGATTGGCTCAGCCTTGGCCAGTGGCAGGTCCGTCTTGGAGCCGACTGGCATTGGCTCTATTGGACATCAGGGAAGCTTCTAGCAGCTTCTCACAGAAGCCACCGCTGTAACACCCACTGCTACCAAAATCTTGCCATGCAAACCCAATACATTCTCACAGAACAGGGATCTTACCTTCCATGAAATCTGACACATTTCCCTCTGGTCAGCAGAGCTGGAGCCAGGTAATAGGTATGCCTGCTCCCCTGCATACAGGGAAGGAGTCAAAGGAGGAGCAGGCAGCAGGCAAGAAACAAAGTTCAGCATGGAGAGGAGATGCACATTCTATCCGGCCTGTACAGCTTCAGCAGGCTTCGATCACCACGCTGCCAGATTTGGTTCCCTGGCCATCATGCATCAGCCAACTACATAAAATAAGCTGTAAGATAAGTGGAGGAGTAGGTCTTTGCCTAGCCTATCTTCAAAGCCAGATAATGCTGTGATAAACACCCAATGCTCATAATTCAGATGAGGAATTGCATTTCTTTCACCAGACCTGACTTTTATTCCAGTGCTGGAATCCAGACTCCTAAGTTAAATTTGATGAGGACGGTGCCACTAACATGACCATTTTTAATCATCAGATCTTCGATATTCTTACTAATGATAGCAAATATACTTGTCCTTGGGGATAACCACTCTAGTACTATTTTTATTCCAATATTCATGCATTCAAGCCTGAGCTTGCTGCTAATGGCAAGACTGTCAGTGGCAGGGGAAGGAAGGCAGGAGAAAAGAGGGCAAGGGTCAAGAAATTAGTCTTCCAAGAATAAAAGGGTGAGTGGTGTGTCGTATTTTAAATAATTTCTCAGTAACTGCAAGATAAGGACCTACAAAATATCTCTCATGTTTTTAACAGAGGGAAAACAGGTCTAATGCATTAGCTTAACTTTATTTGCTAAAATGTAAACATGTAAATTTAGAGAGACCATGGTAATAGAAAAATCTAGGTATAATCTTTAAGAAAATGAAGATAAATATGCTATATCTGGGGAAACTGTATCTTCATAGATTATGTCAAAGATTAAGACACACATAATTGATTTAGCTAGCATAAGACAAATGAGACACAGAGAGAGCCAAGAAAGTAATAGTTTTAAGGAACATTCATTAAGCTTAACTAAGTAAAATACAGTTTATAACATGCAGAGTAGCTTTCATAATTTATAGGTATTCAGTTTTCACATTTTCATTAGTGGATATATTCAAGACTGTACTGACAAATGAAAAGTTCCAGTTTAAGAAAATAAATCCACAGAAAAAAAAATATACAAGGCCAGATCAATTTGCCATTACAAGCTTAGGGACCTGTTCACACTATAATATTGCTGATAAATGCAAATTTGATTCTGTGCTTAGAGCATGGAACTTAAGATTTGTGAAAGAAAAATTTTAAGAGTCAGATAAAATCAAGCCTGTCTATGGACTCACAATTTGCATGGCACGGGGCTGGTTTTTGTTTTGTTAAAAAGGAAAGCACATAAGAATTTTTTTTTTAAAACTCAAGATAATATATAAAAACAAACTTGCGTTGTTATTTACATTCCTCAGGAAAAGGCCTTGAGTGCTCTGACTGCAATTTAGACATAGCTGCTCAGCATATATGGGTGGGAGAATCTCATTTATTTTTTCCTTCAGAAACATACAACACAGGAGGAGTTAGTTGCAAGACAACCATTCTAGCACAATTTATACAAGCTGCCATTATGGGTGTTCATGCTCTTGAAAACCTTTCCATCTTCCTTGTTTTGCTTTTCCTCATAAACAAATCATCCTTCCTTCTATTAAGGCTGTACAGACTTTTTTTATTTTTACTACATTGGTTTGTTGTTAATGAGATTATGCTGATCCTCATTCTTTGCAGGACTAGTTTCAACAATTATTCAGCAATTCTGACTCACTCATTATGAGCTGATAATTCAGTAAGTAGGAAAAATCATTGGATAGCATTAATCTTTCCACTGCCATTACATGCACACATTCAAGCACTCATTTTTTAGTTGAAAAGCTTAAATTAGGCACCAGTATAGAACACAAGACATTATACAACAGAGTTGCTATATGCTCCAAACTGTAAAGAAACACAGTAAGCTAGTAGGTAAATCAGGTATTTCCAAACTAGTCAGACTACTTGCAGAGAACATGAACAGACTGTACCAAGGAACAGAGATGTTTTTATACGTACTATTGCAATAAAACCAGGTGGAGATGAATTCTATTATTTCACTGATAGTTTTTACTCTAATCAAACCAGCATTACCTGAATTAAAAACCTTAGTCTGAGAAGCTGATTTGGACAGAATTACCCTTAACCTTGACAATCCAGACATGCCATTGTGAACAACCTTCCAAAGTTAATTACTTATATGTAGCAAAAGTATAGTTCTATCTAGTAAATTAAACAACAATTGATTTTTATTCTTCATTGCCAAGAAAAGCAAGGATTATTGCTTAGCAGCTTTTTTGTTTTTAAGGGTTGTCAACTTTGAGATGTGCTCCTGGCTGTTATACTACCTCTGCTTTCACGTTGCTTCTTCCCCTCATCCTCAGAATAAAGAAAAGACATGGGGGAAGGAGGGATATTTTTGGGGGAAAAAAAAAAAAAAAAAGCAAAAAAGCCAAACAATCTCAATTGCTTCCTTTTCTTTCCCCCATTAACTGCAGTTTCATCCAGTAGTGTTAAGGTGAAACACAAGTGGCTTATTGTACACTTTTTTGCACCGCAACTTTGGCTCAGTTAATAAGACAGTCACCCAAAGCCACGTCAATTTGATCAACCATCACCATCACAGGTCATCTGAAAGCTTTTCTAATGGCAACATCTATAGCAGTAATACAGTAAATATGCAAATTTGTTGATAGGCCCAAGGACTCTGAGGTTACTGCAAGTCAGCACAAAGTTTACGGTCCAAGAGAGAGCTAAACAAGTCATCTCCAAATATTGCAATATGCAAAAAGTGAACTGCTCACAATTAACAAATATAATTTGTCACGACAATGCACAGCTCCTGCATTTTAGAATATACTGCACATTTGGGCTGGTGGTTTTTTTTTTTTTCCCTAAATTTAATTTAAAGGCATTTTGATTTAAATGAATTCTGATAGTTGTACAGTTTTTAGAAGTGTAGTAAGATGCAGAATAACTAATGGAAGAATGTATAAGTAAGCCCAAGATTGCAATAAGTTTTATAAATATGTGTCCAAGTGCTTACTTGCACACAGCACTGCTACAAACTGACCATCCCGGCACCTGCTGATCCCAGTGAGGTCAAGAAAATAACCCTTTGAATAAACTTCATAATGTAAGTTAGCTGGGTTCAAGCTAGTTAACTACTTAATTATTTTATTGGAGGCTAGCAGAGATGTAACACACCATGAAACTTTTGAAAAAATACAGGAAAAGAACATTAGTGTCTCTCTAGCCTCCCAGCTCAGGGCATTCAGTAGCACAGCAGGGAGACTTCTTCAGTTCAACATAGCCAAACTACTTTCATGGAAAAGCATGGTGTAGGAAAAAACCTGCAATTCAGGTACAGTATAATGCTTGGAAAAAGATTATAAGTTCAGTCAACTCTAACTGGAGCCTTTATGTAACTTTTTTTGCTGAGTACTACAATTGCGTATTCTAACACCATTTTTTCTAAATCCCAGCCATTACCTGATTCTAAACAGGTCAAGTTTTCTCCTACACTTTTGTTTTACTGAAAGCTATCAAATAAATTTTCTTCCTGAGAAACTTAACCTAATGATTGTGACTACTGGTCACATATCATCAATAACATTAATTAGCTTTAGCACTGCTGATTTTTATCAGCCAGATATTGTCCCAGCAACTCCACAAAGAGATACGTGATCATTTAGAAGTGAGATTTTTAGACTTCCCTTCAGACACAGCAATTTTTTTTTCTTCCTTCACCATACTAGTGCTGTTCAAGTGACCAATACAAAAGTGGAACACACACTATGTTCAAAGGTCTTGCTAAGTGCCAATTTCAGAGTAGGACAAATGTTTTCTACCCCAAAAGACAACTTCACTTATACACAATTATTCTGGCAAACAATATGACTGTTTTGCTCAACACATTCTTTAAGAAGGCACAATATTTTCATATGAAATACCTAATTTAGTAGCTTTTTAAGTAGTAAGCTGAAAAAAAGAAATTTGAGTGAAGTGTTTCTTGGATCCCGAATAATTCTTCATTTTGCTCAGCATGACATTATTTATTCCATGTTCTGTAAATTAGAAATGCAATGTTCATCTAGTTCTACTCATCTTCATGGAACATAACATTTGTCCACACTTGCTCCATGAATAGCTTTGTTTCTGCAGATGATCTAGCAAAGCCAATGAGTGTATTGTCTACACAAACACACACACACAGAGGTGAAGTATGTAAACAGTTCTACCAAAACTTTAAGTGATAAAGTTTGGGTTCATTAAAATACTGTGAAAAACAGGAAGCAAATTGTATTCACGGATGAGCAGCTTTATACCTAAGCACCCTCCAACTTTCTATAAATACAACTTACTGCAAATGTGACAATGCAGACATGGATCTACCAAGCCTCACTTACCTCACCAATAACCTTCAGCACATTTTCAGTCTAATCATAACCCACCAAGTTCAGTCAACCAAGCTAAGCAATTATTTAGCTTGCTCCTCTGACTGATAGAAAAACATGCTTTTGTAATCATGTGTGTCTAGATAACACATTTCATATAAGGCAACTTCCCGTGGATCAAACAGATCAATAGGTCTGGTCAGTTTATCTGTGCAAGTTTTAAGTTTACTTTGCAGGATCACATGAAAAGTGTCATCACTCACTGAAGTCATGTAAAATTCTCACTCATCTAACTTCTGAGGAGTTTTTGCTCACAGAACTCAACTAGGAACACATTTGGAACACTCTGTTGATTTATCTTGGACTTAACCAGCAAGTTTAAGTCATAGATTTAAAGACAGAATTGGTCAAGTGTTTCTGCTTTTCCTAGCTGTATTTTCTGACTCTGATGAATGCAGGAAATTTAAAAAGTTATATTTTAAAAAAAATTAAAATAAGTGCTTTTCAGATTTTTTTTCTTTTCTTTTTACAGCCCAGGAAAACCAAGCAGCCACATTTCACTGAAGTATCCAAGTATTTTTAAAAATAGAAACCACTATGGGAAATCAAATTAAGGGAATACCTAGTTGTCCCAGAAGAAACACAATACTGGGCACTACAGAAGATCATTTGAAAAGGTGATGGATACTTAGCACAAGTCCAATAATTCCACCAGAACAAAAAGGAATGTGCAACAATGTTAAGTGGTCAGGCCAAAAACAACCTCAAAACCTCTGGCAACATGCCCATAAATGCGTTGGTACGTTGGAAATGAAGCATTTAAATAATTAAACTCTTGCTTCCAAAAGTCACATTGGGGGGAAAAAAAAAAAATCAGGAGAGCTACTGCTATGTCTTAACTATCTAGTATCATAACCAAAGGGAAAAAGAAAAAAAAAAAAGAAAAACCCATACTTGCTCAACTGTTTGTAAACATTATTTTACATTTCACTGTCAAAAGAAAAAAAAAAAAGATTTCTCCAGACTTTCCCATTATATTTTGAAGAGTTTTATCCTAATAGGATGTAAGTGAAATTCAATTTTGAAAGCTTGGGACAAAAGGAAGGGGAAAGGCAAGTCTTTTTAATATGCTGATCCACTGAAGACAACAACTATCTTGCTATACATAGTCCTATATTGATAGTTTCAGTTAATCCATTGTTCAAAATGAGCACAGACAGATTAGATGGTGGCTTTAAAATGTTTCTAACACTTCCTAGGGAATATCTAGTAAGAGATCATTTGACACCAGCTAAGCAGCATGAACTTGTTTAAAACTGACCTTTCCCCTTCCCTCCCACAGCATAACTAATCAACCATTTACACTGCTCTAGATCAAACCCAGAGGCCAAGAATGACATCCTAGACTAATTTAATTTCTTACTCTATTAAAATTACTTTCCTTAATGCTTACTCATTAGCATGTTTTCAAGACTAAGTCATCAGTATGAAAATGGATGTCTTTCAGAAAAAAGTTTCCAAAAATAAAAAGGTAAAAAATAACAAGTTCTGCAGAAGTAAAAAAAGCTTTTGTTTGTTTGTTTGTTTGCACTCGGTTGTTTTCCAACTGAATCTCCAGGTATGTTGCCATCTAGTTGTGTAGCATACAGATAACAACACACCCTCCAGATGTAGGTTACAATTTCTTCTTTATTATGGCAATTTCTGGAGTCTAAGACTACCACCATAATTGCTAGATGTATCTGAAGTAGCACCTGACCCATAAAAACAGCTTTCTAAATAAAGTAGTAAGTAGACATTTGCAAGCATCTACCCACAATCTCACCTACCACTTCAAACCTCATAGCCCCAAGCTCCATAGTGAACCTAATAGTTTTTCCATTGTCAAATTTGGTAATGAAATTCTGTTTAAATTCAAATGTTCATATTCATATATGCAGTTGTAGGTGCTAAGAAGAATATGCACAGCTTCTGAGTCACACAGTTAAAATCTTTCCATATAACACCCAATCTGTCACCCATTTAACCAGCTAGTTCTTTGTTTAGCAAATCTGAATGCAAACTACACTCCTATTTTCATAAATTTTTTTGTTCACAGCATGATTTTTATGAAGCTGCAGTCACACAAATATATTTGTTTATTTTAATAAGGCAAGCTGTTTTAATACTGTTATTTAACAGTCAAAGAAAATATCCTTCAACATGTATTAAAAAGAATAAAGGAAACAAACAAGGTAACTAAAACACACGATTAATGACCATAGAATGCAGTTTGGGTAGATACAGCTGTTCACCACAAAAGGAAACATTTTGTCATATTTAGACAAAACTTTAAATATTTCCTATTTTTAAAAAAACAAGCTAAGACGGTCTTACAGTGCTGCATTATTAACAGTGGGGCAAGAATTCACATTGGCATGGTTAATGACAATGTACCATGTCCTCATTTGAGGCATTATCATCTCTCCTTTACCACACCTACCTACGAAAAAGGGAACTAGACTTTACTTCAGGTTTGTGAAGCTAACCCCTTATTCATGACAGCCTGGCTACCAAGAAAACTCCTCCCATAACATATCTGATTGCATTTAAAAAAGGTACCAGTTGCTCAGTTATAGTCTTAATATGGAAAACATCTGACTTCAGTTAATTCATTACAAATTACTTTAAAACAGTATCTGTATATGAAGCTAATTAAAGACATTCAAAGATTGGGTGTGGAGGAGAAAACACCATACAATAGGAAAAAAAGTTTTAAAAATACATTCCCTATTCTAGTAAAACCTAAGGGAGATGATCCACAGAAGTCAAAAGAATCACTTCCATATTTAAAGTTCACTTTGTATTTTACGAGGAGTAATTTCTCATATTAAATAGATTTCCTTTGCGTAAATGAAAATAAGAGTCTGCATTGATTGAAGATATTATTTCAAGTAAAAAAAAAAAAATCCCAATCCTGAATTATGTATTTCTAGCAACAGGAATATTTTCACAGCAAAAAGTACACCTGAAATCTTTTCAGGGTAGCTGTGATTGAACAATGCTGATCTTGCCAGTTTTCCATTACCAGATTGAGGTCTAGAAGAGCTGAGGTAACAGGTTGAAAAATGCACTCTTTTCATTAAAGAAGCAGTCTAGCAGCATGTATTAACACAGTGCCTATCGTACATCGAGTCGCAAAATTATTCTGAGATCCAAGAGTCCCTGGCTGATGGCCCAGTAAGTACAGATTTGTCAAACTAGATGGAAGTGACAGTCTCATTTACTATCAATTTTTATGGTAGTGAAGACATGCAAGAGCCATCTTCACCACTCACTTCTGAGTTTTTAATCAGTTTTTGGCCACCTCTGTCCATAACCTAGAGGAACCATTTAACACATCAGTAACCTCTGAAACCAGCAGTCATTAGCAAATGGCACTCAGGAATGCAAAGAATTAGACACGATATTGACAATTAAGATCCACCAGAATGTGCACTATTGATCCTTCTGTGATATGTGGCTTCGAGTCAACTGCAAACATTAGGGAAGTGAACCACCACCGCCACCTTCTACCACATGCATAAAGCTGCACCTTCACTCAAAATAATAATTCCCAAGACTTGACTAGGAATGAAGCATGCGAGAGTCTCGGCCTTCAAGCAATCTGAGCTACAAAGACTGTCAGAAGCCTTTTTTTATTCCTACATTGTACAGAAAAACAGACACACTGCTTCCATCCTTTCCCACACTGCTCAGTTCCTTGTCCTCAGTCCAGTCTTACTTATTTCAGAACTTCTGTGTTTAACCTGGAGCATCTAAGCAGGGAAAGGTCTTTACAAATCACAAAACTGACCATGCATCCATGAGTCGTGTTACCACCTGTATATTTAATCTCCTGCTACGCACTATAGTACAAAGGGAACACAGGCAATGCAATTTCATACAGTAAAAGGTAAATAGCTTTCATACAAGATCCATATCAAAACACTATTTTGTTCACCCCTAAAGATCCCTCTTTCTTTGTCTTGTAGTTTTCTTTAACATTCACTAAGTCATTAAAATTAAAAAAAATAGGGTACTTCTATGTTGAAAAAGAAGTCAGAAAATTTTATTGAAAAGGTAGTAAAGCTGCAAAACGGTGAGTTTTCTATTACTCTCCCCCAATTTTTCTTCTGTTTAGTATACAGCACATAATTTGGGTCTACAAGGCTGCAGGCTGTTATTAAAAGGAAAGTTTAGCAGCTTCTAGCAACAGAAGGTTCCCATTACCAGATGATAATAAAGATTACAAAAAGAATTTTATTGCTGCCTGATCATTGCAATGACAACACTGAAGCAGGGCAATTGTTCCCTACATTTTTTTTTAAAAGGAAGTTTTTCATATGAAAAACAACTATACACTTCACTCTTTATGACTGACTTTAGGCAAAGAGAAAATACGGCCAAGGGAAAAATCGTAAGATAAGCTCTCCCTCAGTATTGCAGCTATAGCAACAGTACTTAAAGTGGTACAGACAGTACAAAGCAACTAAAAAATCCCTAGGTAGAGCAAATCAACACAACTCTATTGAGATCAGAGAAACTGTATTCTCATATACATACTCCTGCTCAGGCCCCAAGACCCTTGAAGTATGTTTGTGCTTGAATTTTATAAAGCTCACACTACAGATGCAATCGATGGTAGCAGCCTGTCATCTTCAGTGGGAGCAAATGTAGGTCATTACAGGTACTTTCAGGAAAACTACCCCTGGAAACAGCAGCCACAAACAGATCTTAATACAAGCCACAGTAACACAATTATGTCCTTATTCAATTTGTGTTTATTTGACACTTATTGAAAACACCATTCTAGTTTCTATTTCAGTCTCAGAAGTGGTTGGGACTCAGGACAAGGTATTTATTCCCCCAAGTGGTTTGATTACTTTTTTTTTTTTTTTACATCTTTTTGTCATCCCCTCTTTGACAAGATTCTTGATTATAGTTTCCAAAAGAGCATTTTTTCCAGAAAGTTTAAATCCCTTGGACCACTGGACTAGCCTCCACCTCATGAATGTTTCTTCACTGACTATTTCTCAAAACATGCAATTCTGCCCACCCCCACAAATTAAAATCCTCAGCAAATATAACACTTCCCAGAAGGAAGGAAGTAACTTCTGGGACTAGCGTGGAGAATTCCAGACCCATCTTGCATGATGGAGTGACCGGAGAATACAGAGGAAGATGAAAATGAATATATATGGAACATACCATAACACAAGGAAATAAGAAAAACAACTCTACTATCACATATGAGGTGTTACCTGCTGACTGCAGTTTCAGAGCTGGACCATAGGGTTATGATAAATGTAGTAATGGGCTCCTCCATGGATATGAATCTAAGCATTTTGAGATCTGATTAAGGAATGGAGTTATTGCCAGGCTAAGCCTCTGCTGAGAAAACAGGTATCTCAATCCTTGAGAAGAACCGAAACATCTCCCACAAGTATTCTGTAGCATACCATACATATAATGGATGTATACGTTTAAAGACATACATTTGTTACCTAGGTATTTTGCTGGAAGTACCCCAAAAGAGTAACTATCCATTAACATAGTAAGAACATGTCGTGGTTTAACCCCAGCCAGCAACTAAGCATCACACAGCCGCTTGCTTGCTCCCCTACCGGTGGGATGGGGGAGAGAATCGGAAGGGCAAAAGGGGGAAACTCGTGGGTTGAGATAAGAACAGTTTAATAACTAAAGCAAAATAAAAATAGAACAGTAGTAATAGTAATAATAACAATAATAATAACAACAAATAATAATAGTACAATAGTAATACAAAGCAAGCGGTACACTTTACAGTTGCTCACCACCTGCCGACCAATGCCCAGCACGTGCCCCAGGCAGCAATTGTTACCACCCCCCCACCCCCACCCTGGCCAATTCCCCCCACTTATATACCGAGCATGACATCATATGGTATGGAATAGCCCTTTGGCCAGTCTGAGTCAGCTGCCCCGGCTGTGCCCCCTCCCAGCTTCTTGTGCACCGGGCAGAGCATGGGAAGCTGAAAGGTCCTTGACCAGTGTGAGCACCACTTAGCAAGTACTTAGCACTACTTAGCAAGAACTAAAACATCAGTGTATCATCGACATTGTTCTCAACCTAAACCCAAAACACAGCCCCATACCGGCTACCAGGAAGAAAATTAACTCTATCCCAGCTGAAACCAGAACAGAACAAATACTGTACCATGTCATTTCCCTTATTGCCTTGTTAAACGAAGTTTGCTAAAACACACTTGCTGCACTTAAACTAAGAAATTCTCTACCCCTCCAAACACTACATTGAAAGAATGTTAAGTTGTGCCACAGAATTTATATCAAAGAAACTCACAAATACAAAACATACCATATGTCTCATTGTAAAGTGAAAGTGTCTGTGAACATGCTCATCAGTTTTGTGACAGACACATCACCAAGACCCTGAAAGAAATTGCTGCAGTCCTCTGAAGCTGAAACTTATTGACCAAATAGACTTGGAGATCTTCCAGCTTGTTAAAGGTGCTAATGATTCATGTATGCAATTTTTGAAGAAAGAAATGAGCTTCAGCAGTGAGTTTGATTTTTCTGTCAAAAAGTCAAACTGCGCTTTAAGTTGTGCAGTGCTGCTATCTACCTGAACATGCTGAGATACTTCAGAGAAAAATTATAATTCAATATCTTCCCTAAACAACTTGCCTTCAACAAGGCAAAGATACGTAGGAGGTTTCTGCCTACTGTAAACCCTACTGTTTAAACCGAGTAAATTCATATATGTGTTCAGCATCACTGTGCCATTAACACTGTTCCATTACTAGAGGTACCTACAAAAAAGTGCTCTTTAGTTTCATGCAGTTTAACACACATTATCAAAAGCCTTTTGAATAAAGTAGTGTCGTGGTTTAACCCCAGCCAGCAGCTAAGCACCGCGCAGCTGCTCGCTCACTCCCCCCACCCCAGTGGGATGGGGAAGAGAATTGGGAGGGTTACAGTCAGAAAACTTGTGGGTTGAGATAAGAACAGTTTAATAATTGAAGTAAAATGAAATAGAATAGTAGTAATAATAAAAATAATATAATAATACAATAATAATATACAGAGCAAGTGATATACTATACAATTAGCTCACCACCTGCCAACCAATGCCCAGCACGTCCCTGAGCAGCGATCGCTGCCCCCCCAGCCAACTCCCCCAGTTTATATACTGAGCATGGCATCATACGGTATGGAATAGCCCTTTGGCCAGTTTGGGTCAGCTGTCCTGGCTGTGCCCCCTCCCAGCTTCTTGTGCACCTGGCAGAGCATGGGAAGCTGAAAAAGTCCTTGACCAGTGTAAACTCTACTCAGCAAGAACCAAAACATCAGCATGTTATCAGCATTATTCTCATCCTAAGTCCAAAACACAGCACTCTACTAGCTACTAAGAAGAAAATTAAGTCTATCCCAGCTGAAACCAGGACAGGTAGGCAAGGGAAGAGCTTGTGGCAAGTGATCCTGTATTTATGCATTTTTTATGCAATGCCATGGCAAAATTTTGCTGCAGTACATTTGTCTGTCACATTTCCTGTCACTATGAAAAAAGAAATACCTTGTAAGTGTGTTTTCTGTTTGTTTACAGAAATTTCCATTAAAGCCAGGGAAAGAGGGGAGGGAGATAGTTGTGTCTCATGCAGGGAGACTAAATGTGGTTAAGCAGACAGGAGGATAAGAACTTTCTGCCTCTATATGTACCATGCTCCTGAATTATAGGAAGTTTTTCCTCATTATCATTCATTTTCTGGAGTTTCTAGTTAACTCATACCAATCAATAAAGCTTTCAAAAAGACATAATTATAAGTGGAGAAGATAAAAAAGGAAAATTAGAGTATATTATTAGGTGGGGGAAGGGGGGAAGAAAATGAGAAGCAAAAAACACATTCTGAATCCCAGCCCAGAGAGGTAAGTGGATAATTTGAGATGTATCTCTTGTCTCCAATCCTACAGCTGGAAATTCCCTGTTAGTGTCCTGTCCTAAATCACAATCTTGACAGCATACAGGAAAAAGCTAACATGACCAGCAGTCATTAATAGCAACAACAGATCAGTCAGGTCACTTAAGTCAAGCTAAATCTAAATCAGATATAAAGCTGAATGAGGTATATGCATATCAATAATCTCAAAGCATTTGTTTCTGTTCTCTTTTTAAGGCAGCTTTTCAATAAATAGTTCCATGTAAAATACCTTGTGAAGTGCAGAAACATGAACAAATCAAGTAGGAGAAAACAGGTTCACTGTACAAATTCCTCTTGCAAATTCTGGTAGGTGGTTGGTCTGGGTAAACCCTATTTAAAGAAAACAAAATGCATGGAAGATGCGCTTTGAGCTCAGAGCCCCTAACTGTGTATAAATAAAATATGTAAATGATTGCCATGAAAAGAATACACAGTAAGTTAATCCTCTTTAAAGATCATAGATGTATAGTACAAGGAAAATAAATTGCTCGAAGACAGATTTTCTAAATTAACTTTGACAGTAAGCCAAAGTTCAAATCAGGTAGTATTTAATCATGTATTGGACTTGCTGCATTTTTCCTGGTTTTTTTTTGTTGTTGTTGTTTTTTTGGTTGTTTGTTGTTTGTTTTTTTTTAAAAAACATACTTAATTGCACAACTCGATCCCAGATACATGTATGTGTAACAGGCTTTTTGATGGCAAAGACTGTGTCCAGAAAATTGCAGAGTTGTGTTTGATGGAACTGCTACGTTGACTACTAAATTCTAAACCTCTTTGGCCTGCTCACCCAGTGTGCCAAACTTACTAGATCTACATCTGTCCCGTACAACTTCCTCCAAATCTGAAATGACATTATCACATCATAAATTCACCAGAGGGAGACAGTCACAGCGTAAGACTAAGTTAGAGTAAAATAATATAATTACATGAAACTGTGGTGCTGGGGGCGGGGTATCCAACAAGAGGCAATGATGCTTCAACCTGGCCTTTCAAGAAGGCTGGCATGCTAGTGTAATCAAACATCAACATTCAAACTCCTAAGATAATTTTCTTTAATGTTTTTTCATTATGTTGAAGCAGTAGGCCATCCAAATAAACGAAGTATATATCAGCTTTTCCAAAATAAATGCTGGAGGCACACCCAGAACACCATTAAATCTAAACTGAATGAATATACACAGAAACATTTTCGGTCTGGCGTAAGAAATTCTTAAGTACAATCGGTTACTGTTTGTTAGTACCATGATTATCTCACTATTGAGGAAACACATCACAAATTGTCCAGCCCCTGACTATGAAACGTGCCCATCCTACATCGTCAGAGGCAGTGAGATGTGAAGCACTTGGTTGCAGGGCAGGGGGATGTAAGCGCATTGCAGGCTGGACAGCAGCAGAGGGTACGTATGTATGCACACACTGAGCAAAACAGTTGCAGAGAAATTGCAACTAGGAGGGTTTTTTTCCAAATTAAAAAAAAAAAAAAGCCTTTCTGTGGGCACAAAAAGATGTCTTGCTGAAATTAAAAAAAAAAAAAAGGGAAAAAAGTTGGACCTCTTAGTATTTTTTCATGATAACGTGAATGGCATGTGTGGGTTTATTTTTCAGCCATAGCTCTGCTAAGCAAATGACAGATATGCAAGTTTGTTTTAAATTCACACATTTAAGTAAAAAATATACTGCCAATTTTAACTTCTTCATAGGAAAGAGGCACTGAAAGATTTCGTGTAAGTCCAAGGCACCCTTCTGTTTGCTTTTGAAGGGGAATTTCTGGTCAGAAAAATAAACAGAGATCCCCAAGATAAGGCTGTTTCAAAGAAGCCACACAATCCAATTAACTAATTTTTTCCATAATAAAATCATAAACCATTGATTAAGCATTACTGGGCTGGCACATTACCAGCTGTATTAATACAAAAGAGGCATCACCTACCTACGTGGAGCACAGCCTTCACAGGAGTCAGCTGTACCATTACAGCCCTCGGAGGACAGTAAACCTATCACACATCAGCACATACTCCTAAAATACCAGGAAATATGAGGCATGTGCAGAAAGATCTAGCTAACTCCATCAATTACTGAGCAGTAGTAGGAACTTCACTATCCGCTCAGCTTACAAAAACTGAGTTTCCAGGCGTATGCATATTTCAAACGTCATTGTACACAACTTTACACTAGCAGTTTGCTAAATGCAACCAACACACCACCTACATAGCTAAATATTGCTCAAGTGAGCTCTTTCACACAGCAGCAAGCGTTTGTGCAAGATTACACTCCTACTGATTTCCACACCTGTTTGTCCTGCTCACCCAATGCAACGCAACCTTGTCAGATCTACCTCTACTTCATGCAATTTCTTCCAAGGATGAATAGGCCTTGCATATTCTGAAACTTAAGAACGCATAAGCCACAAGTATTTCAAAAAAAGTTCCTGAAAAAAAAGAAAAAAACCCAAACCACAGCCAGCAGACCACAGCAGAGAGGGAGACGGAGAACGTTCCAGATGTTCCAGCACCTCTCCACCTCCTGCTCCTCAGCTGCTCCCCTCCCTCCCCTAGGAAAGGCTAGAAGAAACTGCACAGGTTTCAGCAAGAACAGGAATATACCAGATCAGAAATGAGAAAAGCAGGAAAGTAAAGTTCAAGCCTCTTTGCAGTGCCTATTCCACAATGTCACTTTCATTTAAAGCTAGCTCCTAAACATTTAGCAAGCTGCTGAACAACAAACAACCACACGCTGTACTCACTACCTCAGCTTCTCTTCACACCCAGCAGCAAACTTGGTCTGGTCTTCAGAAAACCTGCTAAGATCCTACCTAGCTGCCTTCAAAAGCTGTGTAAATCTTCCTCCTTCACAGACCCACCAAAACCCTTCCTAGCGTTGTTTTTGCCTCGACGCCGCTCCTTTTCCCTCGAGAGAAGAAAGGTTTGTGCGGGAAGCCTCTCCCCCGCAGCTGGGTGCTGGGGACGGCACTGCAAATGGCCGCCTGGTAGCGGGCAGGACGCAGCTTCCCCAAGTAAGCTCAGCTGTGGTAAATCCCCACAGTGCCCCAGCCGGTGTGCACTGAAGCCCGGGTTACTCACCTCCGAACAAATTCAGCTTGCTTAGCACAGGGGGCAGGGGATGGTGTGGTTTTGTTGGTGTCGAGCAAAGGGTAACCCGCTCGCCCAGCTACGACAGTCTCAGGAGTTTGTTAAGAAACGAAAAAATTCAGCAGGTTAAAAACCGGTGTCAGCAAGGTCCTTCCCATGTGGATTTGCATGTACGACAAAGACATGCTAACAGAGAGGCAAAGAAATGCTAACGCAGAAATAACGCCGGCCGTTGGCCTTGCCCTCCCCAGAAGCCCGCCTTCACGACCACCTCTCTCAAGTACCTGCTAATGAACCGCGTCCATTGTTCCCTGCCAAAAGAGGCAGCTATAAACTGACCTTACTCCTGTCTTAATAAAGATCATACAACCCTTCCCCACCTCGCCGGGTTGGGTTCTGCAGTAGCAGTCATCTCTAGAGCTGCTGTCTGCACATGGAGGTTAAAAAAAATGTGTTTGCCACTAGAGAAGGGGAGAGAAATGACTTCCTTTCATGCAGTACTGTAATGCTAATAAAATAGTGGATAAACTCATGAAATTGATTAAAAAGCAAAACATGAGTAAACTTAACCTGATTTCTTGTTCCAGGCCAGGTAACAGGAAATGAATAAATTATATTTTAAGGAAGCTAGAAGGTAAGCTGTAACGGTCTTTACCCTCAACACTTCAGTTATTGAGAGGCCCCCTGGCCTCTCAGCCCATATCCTAACGCTGCGGATAAACAGGACAAACGCAGTCTGGCCAGCAGCCATGAAAAAGAAATCTTGAAGAGGTTTCCTCTTAGTCACTGAAAACTATACCATTGACTGTCACCACTTACTCTGTTTGCAAATAACGATGTAAATTTCCAAGGAATGTAAATTTTCTTTTGAAGGTAAATCAGAATTTGGGAAAGAGATGCTGACAAACAGTGTTAGCATAACTGAAATCGACCAGAACTCACTTGGATATTTTGGTAACATAGTTGTATTTATTTACATACAAACAGAAATAATGAAGGAAATTGATTTCAGATGTCTTAAAGTCACTAAAGAACAGGTCTAAAGGCCCAGAGAAAGAAATAGTAAGACAAAGGGTAAGAAAAAAAGTGGGCTTCTTTTCTAATAAGCTGTGTAGAGGTTGTATTTGATAATGCTAATCAGCTGGAAGTCGGACAATAAATGAAACTGTCCTGTGCCAGGCTTTTTGACTCTGAGTGATTCCTGAATGCCACACATTATCAGCAGTAAAACTTTAAAAACCCCTCAGAGAGGAAGTCAAAATTCTCAGAAGCTAAGGAAAGCACCTAAAGCAAGGTTAGCTAGAATAACAGGATTCCCTTTGCAAAACAAGGTACTTGGAAAGGACTTAAGTTCAGAAACTAACAAATTGCAAAGCATTTGCTATTTTGAAAGATAACAGCTAACCCGTTCATCAGTTAAAGCAACTTGCCTGTGAGGAATATTTTTGGAGGAGCACTGAAGCTACAGGAGTTTGCTGCATTTCATGTAAAGCGATACGTGCCATGCAGGTTTGCTTTTAGTATTTTTCAGATGAAAAATGTTGCAGCAGAACCAGATAGATATGTGCAGTGGCTAAAGATGAACACAGATGAAAATTCTATTCTCAAGAAATAATTTAACTAGGAAAAAGTTTAATACAACTGTGCATCCAGTTGGAGCACAAGTTTGAAGATATCATTGATCTTTTTGCTCCAATAGACAAGGAGCGAGTAATCAAGATCCTTCAAAATAGCAAAGGATGTAGGCAAATGTTTATCTAATCTACTTTCCTAAACTTGCCATCATTATAAATAAGTTGAGAGTAAACCATATTTTTAAAAGAATAATTTAATCTAAAGATACATTTCTGAAATATGTCCACTTACGTAGGAAACAAAGTTTGAAACTTGGCAGACTAAACAGAGAAAGCCCCACTTTTAACATAAATGAGTCAATCTAGGCAGCTGCAGTAAGAGCACTATGGAAGTCTTTTTAGACCAGGATACACAAAGTTGGATCCTAGAAGTTTTCTGTATTTTGATGGTAGGACAAAATTGAGCTCAATAGTTGAATGGGAGAGGTGGCTTTGATGTTCATACATGGAGATAAAAAGTATCACGTTGCTATTATTAAAAGGCCAGTGCTATAGGACCACAAATTGCCCTGGGATTAGGGGTGGGTCTATGCAGACATTCTTCTTTTGGCAAATACCCTTTATCTCCTCTCAGAGAGATGAAAAGATTTTTAAACTAGAAGGAGCTGTGTTTGAATAAAAAGGGCTTTCCTATATGCTGGAATATAGGCGAACGTATTTAACATTTTAAGTCTGGAAAAGCAACTGGGCAAGACCAAATAGAAATAAGGATCCATAAACAACTCTGCCTGTTTGCTATGGTTTTAATTTCCACTGAATTTCAGAGTTAAAACAAATTCTGCCCAGTCCTCTCCAACTCCTGGGGGACTCATTTCATCCCTTCTGATGCCACTACTTGCTGCAGAGTCCTATCCTGCTATTGCAGATCACTTGAATGCCTCGTGGAGTCCAGAACGGTCTTCCCCTGACTGTGCTCAGTGGATCCCCAAGGGACGAAAAAATACCCTCCACTGCGCTTCCCCATGGGGCTTATCTGCCCCAGCAACCTCTTCACAGAACTTAAGGTATAACAGGAACACGCAAGTAACATTATCCCTCAGAGTCGGCGTTAGCTGAAACTAACGTAAACAACCTAACACAATAACTCAGTGGGGGCTGACAGTAATAGAGACATACAGCTAAAATAGGCATGATTATAGTTAGCTAGAAAAGGATATGATTTGTAAACAGAATATATACCTGAGAGAGTTTTGGAGCTTGCAGGCACACCCTGGAGACCATTACATCAAAATAGATGAAATTCAGTCCAGAGCTGCATCTGTACACGCCCATCTGACTTAAGGACAACGTAACTGCCCATGAAACATAGATGTATAAATTATGATTTTCAGGAATACTTCCAAGGAAATGAATTATAGCTATTAAAACAGAGTACCTGGGACAACACATTTCCAGCCTGTTTTAACAATTTGAAGTGACTCAGGAAAGCGGAGGCTCATTGCATAAGCCAAAAAATACAGGCTAAGTGGAAGTGCTAATGGTAGCACAAGAAAAACTAACCCCCAATTCAAAGTAAGCAGAGATTTGTTTCTGTAGGTTTGGAACAAACAAACAAACAAAGCGAGCCAGTTCTGCAGATCTTAATTCTCCATCTCACTTTCCTGAGATTCTTTTCTAGTGGGTACTTGGCTAAGCAAGGAATAGTATACATTTGTTTTCACTAAGGATACTGTATCTGAAATGAACATCTCTGGCAACAGACCAGAATTTAATGGGAATAGATTTAAGAAATGTTTAATGTCATATGAGTAACATCACTGTAAGCCCTCATTATTCTCAGTTCCCAGATGACAGCAATATACAAATTAATATAGTACTTACACTGCAGAACTACTTCAGAAAAAGCTCAATTTTTTTCACCAGAAAATTAGAAAGAAGAATACCTGGATTATAAGGAACTGATGTCAGAATTGTTGGTTACTTGCAGGTAGATAAAGAGAAACAAACATAACCTTGCTTCTTCAAAATGATGCTGAGCGCATCAGTAAGGGGAAAGCACAGCTCTAACCAGTTATGTGCCACACTCAGCCTTGCAGTGCTGCAGGGTCAGAAGCCAGGACAAAGGGTACTTCAGAGAAATATGTTGTGTTATCTCCTGGTCAGTTGAAATGTTGAACGCAGGGGGCATAGAGGCATGTGGGTTTATCTGAGAGTACAAAGCCTTCTGGGATAGCCTTGGAGGACTATGGAAGATGGCGCAAGCCATCTTCATGCAGGCCTGTCCATACATGGGGCTGAAGATTTCGATTTACTCTGCACACACTCAAAATGACTTAGAAGTCTTAGCTGAAAGGAACTGAACATCAGGTTTAAAAAAAAGATTTTAAATGAGCATATCACTGATGGCCCAAGACCACTTTCTGTAGGTCTCCAATCAAGGAATTGAATAATTGTTGGCATTTTCTGTCAAAAACTTTACAAAGCCTCATCAAAAAGATTGCTTTCTTCTAGGGCTAAGTAGAAGGATGAGAGAAGAAAGACTGGATTTCAGCATATCATGACAGAACTCAGCAGGAATCTCTACAGGAAGAGCTACAAAGCACATTTCATTTGAAGCAATGAACTTTAATAGGAATTTCATTTTACACATGAATGTACCTTGTGTGATAATCTCCAGTGTGTTTATTCATCAGCTGGAACTCAGGATGTGAATGTGAAGGTGATAGGAGCAGCGAATTTTATGTTCCCAAAGTGTTAGAAAAAGTATTAACCTTTTAATGATTCTTCATTCAAACCCAGCTTTCACAGTAAAAAGTAAAACAATCTATTTTATTTTCTCTGCAATATTAAGCACAAAAGGGAATCCTAGCTCATAGTTGGAGAAACAGTGAATATAAAAGATTTTATGCTATTTACGTCTGTTCAGAAGTTGTGTAAGTGACACACAAACAGTGGGATCATCAATGCAGCAAAAAAACCCCATACACAATGTTTGAAAATTTAGCCCGAAGGCCTTTCTATTGGTCCTGATCCAGACAAACATTTTTCAAAAGCATCTTTTTTTCAAAATATCCAAGATAGCCTAATTCCAACTGTAAGTAAATGTACTGTAAATTTTTTTAAATGTGACTTACTAGGGGGTTGGACAGGCTCAGAGAACTGATAATGGATGTTACGGAGAAAAACTGTGTGAATTTATTTGAAATCAAGGACAAAGCAAGGATTTGTCATTCATTCTGATTTCAGTTTCCTGGGATGTAAGCCACAGGTAGTTTAAAACAGAAAATTATTATGCATACCATAAATAGGTAAAGAGCATCTGAAAATTATTCCTAAGAGCAGTAAAATGTCCAATTATAGTTTTTCACTACCCAAAAAAATATCCTAGCAGGCATAGCAAGAGATTTTTTTTTCCATGCTCTACAGGCTTTTAGCAAGAAGAATACATTTCTTTCTGTGTGTTATTTATCTGGAGGAGGAATTAGATACATTAGCCATCCAGGGCTTTTCCTACAGCTTGCCTTTTCAGTGGAATATTACTATAAGGTATTCTAGATAAGCGGTTTTCTTCCTCTGTTTAATTATTCCTGCCACCTGCGTAGGTGAGTCAACCTCACATACTAGGCTTCCCATCAGGAGCAGCACATGCCTTTCAGGAAGGTACTGTCTGTTATCCTATGATATATCACGAGTTAACAGCTTTCTTGACAGTATCAGCTAGCACATTTGAGACAGTAAGGATGTAGAAAACCATAACCCCCCATTCAATATCCCCTTCAAAACAAGTTTCTGGGATGGAATATTATATTTTGTTCAGACATACTTGTACTATATACCCTGTGGGAACCACTGGAAAAATCAGTTTATCTCAGCTAGAAGCCCAGCTATATAAACTGGTGCCATTCTCACACTACGTGCAAAGAACAATGTATGCACCACTTGTACACACTATCCGTTCACCGAGAATTGAGAATAAGAGCTATCTGCACACATAGTATCACATAAATATTTGGTATTTAAGGGGTTAAAGGATCTGAGAAATATTCATCTTTCTCTTAAGTATCTATGTGCTAAACTGGGCGATGCTGAAGTGCTTCTGAGGTTGTGGGATCCTACCGGTCATGTCCAATGCTGGAGTAAAGTCCTCGTTCATGCCAGGTTTTCCAGCCTGCTCCCTTCCCTGTGAAGGGAACCCAAATGTCCCGCCCCACCTAGGATCACACCCTGTTCCCAGGAGATCCCTGAGCTGGACAGCCAGGGAATCAGGGCCAAGGGAGCACCGGAGAGTTTACATGAAAGTATTATTTTCCTATGCTGATATAACACTGTAAGACCCATATACTTTGTGGCTAGGTCTCAGTGTTTTCTTCCAGACTTCAGGTATCTAACGTGCTTTGAAGATGAGTATGTCTTGTTTGTGGTCATGCACTTAATGTACTGCAGGGCTGAGAATGGAATTTACTGGGATGCTTTAGCACTTTCTAGCATTAGAGGTGAGATTCTCATTGCAACTAACTTCACTTCAGTGTACTTCAGACAAAATTTCAATGGGACAGGAGGTAGGTTTTTTTCACTGACCTCTGAACAGAACCAAAACAGTCTTCCCCTTCTTCCCCATATCATTAATCGAAGTACAGGTCCCTCGTACAGCTCTTACACAATACCCACAAAGGAAAGTCAAGTATCAATACAAATGGCTTGTAGTGCAGAAAGACCTTGTTTCTTCTATTTTTTTAGATATTAATTAACATTTTTTCTCTTAAAAACTGCTCGTAGATCTCAGGAGTAGCAAAGGATGGCATATTATGTATCAGTTGCTATGGTAACTAATCTTTTCTAAAAGGGAGAAACAGAAAAAATTTGTAGCAGTCCATTTCTCACTACGAACAAAGGATGCCACTAAATAGTCTTTACTTTGCAACCCATTGACTTCCTTTGTTTTACTTTTATTTATAAATGATCACAACTGATTTAGTACAGGACTATGCATTTTTTTCTTTCAGTCTGAATATTCTGAGTTTCCTGTTTCCATGGAGTGTCAGAAAAACAATTTAATTGAACTCAGAAAAAAGTAGAGGGTTTGTGAAAGGGGGTTGAGTCAATTCCAGATCTCAGATTGATTTTTGTGTGTGTGTGTGAAGGTATAATATTAATGAAGAGTCTTTATGGGACATACTTTGGGTTGGAAATGGTTACACTTCCCAGAAAAATTACATCTAGTGAAGAAATTAGGGCAAATTTTACCATATTTCTCTATTTCTTTCTCTCTGTCTTGAACCAGAGGGATATCACCAGGACTGGAAAGGTCCTTCATGTCTTGGTCACTCTTTGACCCCAATGCAAGCCTCCCTCTTGCAGTGGGATATAGATTTAGTTTATACTCCTTTCATAATAAATTTCTGAGGTATCGTTTGCTGGTGGCACAGAACTCCTGAACTGTGCTTGCGGAGTCTGACGGTGGCAAACTGTGACTCTTTAAAAAAAAGTACCAGCATCAGCTGGCTAAAAGAGACATTTACTTTTACCCTACTTCTACTTCTAGTAACAATCTTCATCAAAATCCATTTAAAAAAAAAGCACTACTGGTGTAGCTTTATCCCGGTGTCAGACTCAAACAGCAGTTTGGAAGCACTGCTCTCGAGAACCTCCAACAGTGCAGCTACTGCCAGGAGCAGCCCTTTGCCCGATGGCAGGGGTACCCCCAGGCACAGAGACAACACACACACTGTGACAAAAGAGAGACAGGGCCGTTTCTGATGTTGAAATATGAGAGAAGGTGATGGTGGTGGGTAGGAATAAAGAGAATGCTTTTATAAAAGCTCCCTAAATCATGTCAAAAGATTTCTCATTTGCTTTTCTTGCCCTCTTCCTTTCTCCTCACTGCTGTCTTCCACAAGACAAGAATCATGAAGTAAACAACCTAATTCAAAGAGTTGTGTAACAAAAATGTGCTTCATATTGTTCAGGGGTGCAGAAGAAAAAGCAAACAAACTAGCAACTGCATGAATTGGCTTTCTTACCAGTCTACTGGCAAAGAAAGCTCATACTTTGCCAGACTGAAAACTGCAGAATAAAGCTGCTTGCACACAGACAGCCTGGGAACTGCAGCCATTTAATAAGTGGTTCCACTTGGCATAACTCTGAGCAATGGATTATATTTACTTTATCAGATTTACCAAATTACTCACCTGCCTACAACAAAAAAGTCACCTACAGGAGATAAATGTAGCTCAGCTGTAATAATACTCTCCTTCAACTGGTAGCAAGTCACAAGTGGTACTCTGTAAAGGACAGGAAATTCTTAACCCTTCTAATTGCTGGCCTTAGGAACTGGAAGCAAGCACAGAAAAATGAGGATCTAAAGAATTCTGTAATATGCATCATTAATTTCTCTATTTAGAACAAATTATAGAACAAACAAGTGTTTATTGCAGAAAACAATTCTATGGTCATGACTTATTTTCCAGTATCTATATGAAGAGCTGGATGAAATACTTTATTCCCTCAGCTAAAATCCTCTGTATCTGAAGAGACATTGCAATGGAGATGAGATACCTCTGGAGAAGCTCTAATTCTGCCTTACGGAAGAGAAAAAACTATTATATGAAATAATTTTTTTATGTTCGGCTGCTACAGCGTCAGCAGAGCAGCTGCGAGAAGGAAAGAAAACCAGGTAGAAACTAGCCTTGAAGTATGTTTGACGGGAAATAAACGAAAAGCTGTAGATCACTGAAAAAGCGGCACAGCCAGACCTGCAGGGAACGGGGAGAGCTGCAAAAGCTTCTAGAAGTTTTTAGGGTTATTTGAGACCAGCTAATTACACAGTTGAGGGAGCTGAACTCAGGCAGGGCTGGTGACGGGAACAGAGCTGCTTGATCTAGGTCACAGAAGTGCTACGGCGCAGGTTTTTCTATCTGAGGGACTTTTATAGCTCCCATCTGCATAGTATCTAAAAGCCTTACACTCTTTTAATGTGTTTATTCTCAAAACGTCCCTGTGAGGCAGGGAAGCATTATTATTACCATTTTACTCATAGGAAACTAAAAACTGGAGACTGTAGGGAAGATCTTCAGTTGGCATAAATTGTCAAAGCTCCAGTAAAACCAAGAGCGTCCACTGACTCTCCAGTAAGGTGAGTGGAACTAAGATGATTTAAACTGGCTGAGGTTTGTTTCCCTACATGATTTGTCCAAGGTCACACAGGATCATGACAGTATTGAAAAATGAAACCAGGCTTCTGAGGAGCACTAATGACTAGCCTACCACTTTGTTTTTCATGTCTAATATTGGCAAACGTGATTGAAGAAGAAACCTGAGCCTCAGAGCTGTAAAATGCATGAGGGAGCAGATGCACAGTTTTAACTTACTTCTGCTATGGCAGCCTTTTTCTGGTCCTTTCTGACTCTTTATCAGTTGTTGAGTTTGAGAGCAGGAATAATTCTTGCTGTATTTCTGATGATACATTTCTCTTCTGCCACCCCTGCTTTTCCCTCAGTATGTACTTGCCCATTAGTTGCCATCACACTCTCCACTCCGTCCCCAGCCCTGGAGTCCTATGCTCCCTCCCCGTGCTGTGGCACACTTCGTGGGATGCACCAGCAGCCTGCTGGGGTCGCAGGCTGCTGGTGCATCCGGGGCTGCGTCCTTTGCCAATGCCTAGCTGCCAGCAGAAAGCATTTCCAGGCTAAATGCACATTATCTTTCAGAACCAATGCCTTTAGCATCCAAACACTACAACATGGTTTGGCCAAGTATCAGCAAAAAGTCCATGAGGAGAGCAAGAGACATCTCATCAATGCCTGGGGCTAGAGAGACCATTATTCTACCAGCAGCAGAAAATACCAGAACTTGATGGAAGATGCTTGTTTCTCATAGAAGTGAAGTTGGGAGGTAACTATGCAGAATTGAGGCATTTTTCCAAAATTCACAGTCAGTTGTTTTAGAAGTACTTTCACTGAACTTAAAGTACTTTGAATTTCACATTTGTGAAACATAAAAATATTTTGTACAGTTTTTATACTTTAGCAGCAACAGAATAAAAGTAAACAATTGACTTCCTGCAAGTTGTTGTGCATATGAACTGCTATTCTAAGATCCATCTTACCTGTTGATGCTACATCTGGCAGCCTTGAACGACATTCATAACATTTGAATTTTTCAAATAGAAAACTTGCCAAGCCTCGAAACAATGAGCAGGGATGACAGATGTCAGTCATTTCCTCTGACAGGTCAAATGGAAATTTTTGCTTGAGTGGTTTAGGTTTTGCAACATTTAAAGCAAAACAAGAATTATCACTAGAGTATAAAATGAATTAAGGTGCATAAACTAAATGCCAAAGACAGATATATATACCGATAATATAAAATTACTACCATGCGAACAAAGTATCAACTAGGGGCAGCACAGGGAGCATACTGCTGTCTATCAAGACAGAAAAAGATTTGTGATGTCATTGGAAATCCTTTTACAGCAGTCAAAAGAGAAGCCCTGAACTTGACAAAGAAGGTCTGCTCTTTCTTTGATCCTATCAATCAAGAGTCCAATAGGTCTTCACTCAAATAAGTTATATCTTAGTTTCACCCTTGGACAAATACCAAGTCTTCTTCCTTCTACCATTCTGAAGAACAATTGATTTATGCTTTTTTTAGGAATGTAAGAAATGATCTTTGGAATGTAACTGATACTTGCAGGATTACCGACCATTGCCTCCACAGGAGAATGTCAAGGTGACAAATACATTCGAGGATGACTATTTTTAATGTTGGATAGCACGGCAGAAAACTAATTACAGACGTCAGTTATGTTTTATTTGTGCAAGGAAGACACTGTCAGTAGCATACTAATATAACACCATAGACCAGATAAATTCTGCTATCGTTTACACTGTACAGAACCCACAGTTAGTCCACTTAGCTATAATAAATGAAAACTACAGCAGGAGAAAATCAAAGTTATGCTATCAGTTGGTAAGTTGTCTCATTGCCCACAAGTACTGTCCTTTCTCACAAACAGCTCTGAGTTTAAATCTCCATCTCTTATTCTGTCATGCTCAAGCCGGGATTTAGGAAGCAGGAAACAGATGTGGCACAAAAATATGTCTGAAATAGGCAAGGCCAGCTGAGAGGAGCAAAAGGTGAAAAAAGTTTAAGAAATTTTTCTACAACATTCATTGTATCGTTTCTCCATCACCAACTTTATTTCAGTCCAGAGTTCGATTCTCTTGCATAGTATCTTAATTCTGTCAGTTATCACATTTATCTGCATGGGATCATTTGTAAAGTGCCAGACTCTCCACCTCAGTTGTAAGTCCTAGGAGCAGAAATCTATAGACAGATTTAAAGTGTATAATATATTTATATATAAAGTATATATAATATATCTCCTAGTTTTTGATAAATAAACCCCAGAAAACTACTGGTCTAGAGTCTTATAAATTATAGCTTAAACAATTTGAAAGTCAGTATTATTTTAACTTTTTTGGCTTTCAATGGATTAGATTCTGTTATTGTGCAATAATCACATATTAGCATGTCTCAAATACTTAAAATGGTACATACATGTAAATCCTCCTTGCGAGAATCTGTCTCAGCATTTAGGAACTATTTTGGCTACAGGCACGACCAGGAAATCTGTGCACAGGGTCCACAATCTGAATATCCAGACATTACAGACTAGAAACTGCCACGCTCAAAAAGCAAAACAATCTCTTTTCTGCAGGAATTACTAGCTCAGCACAGCAGCACATGAGCGTAAATAGACAGGTACGGCTCTAGAGCTGGCTTGTATTCAGAAGGCCTGAAATATGAGAGGAATAAGCTCTAATCATTTGAGGGGGGAGGGAGGGAGGAGTAGTACACCAAGGGAGGGGCGGACACACCAACCAAAAAAACCCTATATGGACTGCATCTTTGGTAGGAGAGAATGAAGAGAACCCACAAATCAAATCCTTGGACTTAGGATTAAGGACAAAAGAAAGTGGGAATCCTTTCTGAGGCCAGTTCAGAAGGCTCCTACAAGACTTGGAAAAACAATCACATGGATTAATGACAGTTGAAGGCTTTTTTCCCCTTTAATTTCTTGCAAAGTTTAATAAAAAGGCAATACCTTTTAACAGGAGCAACTGATGGAGTTGGAAAAACAGACAAGCTTTCTTCAGGCATCTTCAGCTGTTTAAACCCTATAGTATTTCTCTTGTTTACATCTATTAAGCACCATAGTTACAGCCACGTTAGTACCACTTTTCTTTTCCCTTTATATCACAATCTCTATTCAAAAACAGTATGAATCCTAAATCCAGAAACAGCGCAAATCCTACGAATCCTGATACTCGCTCACTAATGTGCAATATCTCAATGCCACCATCAGATAGCTTTTTACATATTATTCATCAACAGCAGAAGAGAAGATGCTAATAAGTTTCAACTCAAGGGTACCGTATAACATAACTAAGCCCATATGGTTTAGCTAACACAGCCAGCTTTCCAAGATTATTTTACTATGCATACTTTGGTCCTTGCAGCCGGACAAGCTGGGGTTTTATTTGTTGTCTTTTTTTTTCTTTTTTCTTTTTTCTTTTTTTTTTTATGTCTCCACCATCTGTTTTATGAATCCTTGAATTTATAATATAAAGGTCATTGTTTCAGCATATGAGGAATTAGATTTTGCTCATAAGGCAGAGGTTGGAGAGAATTAAATGAATATATACATTTTAATAAATGTATATGTGCATGCGCCACCATAAGTGTTTTGGACCATGTAACTTAAAGTATTTGATAAATTGCTAGGAGGGTTCTTAGAGGGAAGTCTTGAACGAATGGCCCCAAGGAAGAGCTTTTAATCAGATCTTTGGGGATCTGGTACAGATTCTCCACATTTAAAACAGACAAAATTAAGGCAAATTCCTGATTTTTTTGGTGTATGTCTATGTAGAAAATACTGTTGCAGTACTGTATCAGCAATATAGCAAATGTCCACCTAAAATCCTACAGGAGAGGAAGGTGATCTTAAAACTAAAACCTGAAACAAAACAGGTCTCACTCAGGCTCTCAGAGACTCGTACTCACCAGCACCTGGATGTCTGCAATGTCCAAGAAGTCTGTCTGGCTGTCAGGGCAGAGGCAATGCTTTGTAAGATATGAACTTTTGGTGAATGATTCCTCATCCAGATCCTTAGGATGTAAAACCAGATGGCAAGACAATCCTACAGTGCTTGCAGAATATAATGCAGCAGAGATCTACACAGCTGAGATATCAGAAGACAGCCAAATGGAAACTAACTTCTCCTCTGTGACCACAGAAAGAATCTCACAAAATATCACTTCTAGTAGTATTAAAACAGTGGCTACTAACATCTAGTTTCTCACTGTTTCATTCATTTGGAATTTCAACAGCATCACGATCCTTTCTGGGACAGGGGACAAGGGAATCAAGGCACTGACATTCAAAGATGGACACAGTACGTGTAGGACCTCTGCTTGGATATCAGGACAGAAGACTATGAACAGCTAGTGTTATTTAACCAATTTCAAAGGTCAGGCAAGGGGATTATGGGAATTTGTGATTGGTATGTGTATGCGTAGATACGTGCATACTATATACTTACAAGGCTGTGGGTTCACTGCTTGATGAGTCCCTTGGAATCAGAATGGCAAGAGGGGCACAGCCATTTGTGATAACTCTCTTGTACTCCTTGCGCTAGGATGGCATCTTCCTTCCTCCATCCAAAAAACAGCCTGAGAGCAAGGCAAATGTAAGAAAATTTACATGGCATATCACTTTCAGTAATTGATTTTAACAATTGTTTTTGAGACGTGATTATTTTAGGACTGAAAAAGCAACCTTTCTGCTATTATATGATGACTATTATTTCTGGGGATAATTTGTTATTGCTTAAACTAGATAATTGAAAAGTTAATTTTTAAACTATATTTGTGGAATTCAAAGCTCTGGATAGTTATTTCAATGAGGATTTATGGGGTTTTGTTTTTTCAGCTATACAGAATGCATACACTGCGGTACACAAAAATAAGGTCACATTTTATGATCCCCTACTTTGACACCTGAAAACAGTTAAGAATCAGTCAGAAACTCAAGTGTTTCCAGTCATTGACTTCCCTGCTGTAGATAAAATGCCAAGCTGGGTTTTAGAAAGCCTTTTCTTTCCATAATGTACGGTGTATTCTGTCTAAACTAAGCACAGAGAATTTACAGGAGAAAAAAAGGTAAAAATCCCAAAGATTTCAATTAGTAACATAAAATGCTAGCCATGCGTAATGAATATTCAAACATTTTCACTGCAACACAGCAGACTATACATTTTTCTTCAGCGCTGACTTCCCTCCTCAGCCTCATTCTCTATTTGCAGGTCAGACAAGTTTAACGTATCACCACATTAGCTCCTCTCAGCTCACGCTGAGGGAAGGACCCCCGCAGTGTCACGGCTGTCCATCACACTGAAGTGATTAGACAAAATCTTGGTTCCCCTGGCAGTGATGAGCTAGCAGCGGTGAGCCTCTGCCAGCCTGGTCCAGCTCCCCACTGACTGTTACAGCCGAAGCTGAAAATCCACCATGTGTTGTCATCCCCGACAGCATCCGTCAGAAGCTGCCTGTCAGCTCGCTGCAGTTTTGACCCTCAAACACTGAGCCAGTGTCTCCAGCTTTACCATACCTCAGCATATTGCCGTGATGAGTATGATAGGAGGAACAAAGGATTTGCCTCTCAAAACCTGAATTTTTCTCTGCTTTTGTTTTTCAGTATTCCTGAAATTCTTTTTAAAAGCCCTAATATGTTAATCTATTTGAACACAATAAAGCGCTCACAGTCCCAAATTCAGTTATGACAACGTGTATTCATTAAAGTCCTCCAGACAATAACCTTAGTTCCAGTTTGGGAGGTCTGAGATTATGAATTCTAATTTGTCAGTGATAAACAGGCAGTCATACATTCACACATATGAGCAATTCTCACTGGTATCAGTGTGAAGCATACTGTGGACAAAGAGCAACATTTAACTTTTTTTTTGGTAACTTTACATAGTCCGTATCGTGCCTCTGAGTGCCTGGACCCATCATAAAACAGAAACTTAACCTTGAGCCGAGTCCTTAGGAGGTACTGCAGCTTTAGAATAAGAAACAGCAACACAATCTGATGCCATCTTTGAGATTCTTTGAAACCATAGGTACTAAAGAGCATTTTTTTCTCTTTTTGTTAGTATGTTTGCATACAAATATTCATTCCCCAACACAACACAACTACTGCTGTTTTCACAAAAATCTAAATATAGAGGAAATAATTCCGCTTGTCCCATGCAAAGGTCTTTTTCTTTTCTGGTAGCAGAACACTATGAGTCAGCAGCAGTTTATTGCTTTTCTGTCTCAAGAATTTTTGAGGCAGGCTCTCAAATTAGGTTGGATCTTCACTCACATCAGTCAGAGAGAACTCATTGATTTCACCATCTGCAGACTGGAGCAGATCAAGTCTTTATCCCCCCCTTTTTTCTTTCTCAACTCAACATTTTGGTAAAACGCGTACAAAAAGTTTCATGATAATTCCAAAGATGTGGCAGGGAGTCCCATTAACATTACTGATTTTATTGGCCCTTCTGCATCCTTATCAATGTCTTTTAGAACTGATAGAGAACTTAACGATGCTGTAAAAACTGTTTGCTCTCTTACAATAAATATCATCATCTCTCCTACATTTACTCAATAGAATAAAGCTGAGATAAGTAGGTGTAACACCCCACAGGAACCATGATTTTGGAGTAAAAACGTATAGCACTGCAGTACATAACAGTAATAAATACTAATATAACTACAGGAGAAGCCAAAGAACTGAAGTACAGGCATGTGCTGCTATCCATCGAGTATACCTGAAAAGCGTGACAGTTACAACTCAATAGACAGCAAAACAGTTTTCCCCATAAGGTTCAATGTACTAGTGGGGAAATGCATGCAGAACTCAAGAAACACACACGATTTAAGTACATAGGGACAGTATACAACAACATAAGATCTTTCCTGTTCATATTGCAGTAAAACTGCCCAAAAAAGCAAGATCTCAATAGTAGGAAGGCAGAGCAAAGGTGAAAGGCATAGCTGTACACAGGATGCTCTCTGCATTCCTGTTATGGTGTAATACAAAAATAATATTGAAATATGAAAAAAATCCTATGTTGTGGGATATCCATATTCCTTGTAGTTACTTTAATATAAAAAAACCTACAACAAAACAAAACAAAAAACTGTGAAAAAAAACCCCATAGTTTGGTTTGGGCAGTGTAAAAGGGAAGGGTGACAAACTAGGTAATAAAAACACTTAACGGAACAGGCCAGTAAATGATCAATGATTAAACTTCAAAAAAACAAATAGATAGGCAACCGAACATGCAGTATTACTAGGGCTTTCAAATACACAGTGCACATGGTCTGCCCACAGACTACACAACCTAGATCATGGCTGCTTAAATGCCACGTAAACCCAGACCAGAGCCAGATCACAAATAAATTTATTTCAGCCTTGATTCAGTCATGAAGAATTATGGGTCTGTGAGCCCGAATTTGATGTTGTGCAAACTAAAGGAACAACTAAACTGGAGTTTGAATACAACTAATAATTAAAGATAAAGGACTGAATTTATAGAAAACGTTTTCCAGGAGTTCATGGGGATGTGGGCTCTAGTGTCATGTTGCAACCAAGAAAGTTACAATGTGTTTAAACAGAGGATTATTCCATACAAGTGGAAAGATTACTTTGTGTTTGACAGATTGACAGGCACACTAGAATTATGAATTTGCATCAGACATCTAAAGGTTATAGGGATGACTGTACTAGTCAGATAAAAGATTCATTTAGTGCAGTATCTGGCCATTAACAATAGCCATTCGCAGAGGCTCGGAAGGACATGAGCCTGGGATGGAGTGATAATTCCCCTGTCTCTGAGCTTCCAGCAGTTCCCAAACTGGCAGTTGCCTCACCAGTACCATGATTACCTGACTCTCTATAATTTATTTAATCATATTTTGAACCCATCAAAACTTGTGGAATCTAAAAAGTTCAGTGGGTATGAGTTTCTCAACTTAATTATGCATAACACAAAAAAGTTCTTTTCATTTTATATGAACTGTCTGCCTAGTCATTTCATATGCCTTGGTTTATGTCCTTTGAATAGCAAATAATCATTCCCTCAAGCCCCCCCCATTCATTCAGGATTGTATAGATGTCTATAATAACCATTTGCAATCATTTCTTTTCTAAGCTATAGCGTCTTAGTTATTTCATCTCCTCTGCATACAGAAGGTATTCTGTACCTCTGATCGTTATTCTCTGTGTTTTTCTAGGTTACTATATCCTTTTCTGAAGCAAGGTGAGTGGACTTGTAGCATATATTTAAATGTGAGTTCCCCAAAACTGTATAGCGCTGTATAATGATGTTTCATCCCGTCCTTTTCAGTATTTCCTAACACCTTCACTGTCCTGCCCACCACCTGACACCAAGCTAATGTTTATAAGTAGCTACAGATAAGCTTATAATTCTCTTTCAATAACAGCAGATTTAGAACATACCATGATATATGAAGATTTTGTTTGTTTACTTGTTTTCCCCTGTGGGCATGGCTTTTTATTTATCAACATTGAATTTCATCTGCTGCTTACTTGGCACTGTGAAATGGTAGAACAATGGTCTGTAGCCATCCTCAGTTTTGATACTCTCTATCATCAGCAAACTTTCCTATTCATCCCTTTCTCATCATACAGGAATGTGTTAAAAAGCAAGATTTCCAGCATCTCATTTTGTTATAAAAATAGACCGTTTCTTCTGACTCGCTTTCTAACTTTAAAGTAGCTATCAGTTTCTGAGAATACAGTTTCTTTGTCTTGTGACAGGTTAGCTTCTTCAACAGCCATTGGCAAAGAACCTTGTCATACACTTTGGTGTGCTTCAGGGGGGGAAAACGCAGCTGGTGCAGAGCAGACCTATGGAATTAATGAAGAGATACAAATACTTACAGAACTATAGTGGGGATCGAAATACTCAAGAATCATATTAAAAGACTAGCTTACTGCAATTAAATATACCTTCTTGCTGAAAAAAAATCTTGTAAAAATGAGTACTTAATCTGAAAAAAGCTGTGGTGGAAGTTGAAATGTGATTTAGACTAGAAATAGAGTGCGTTATTTTTAAATGGTGAAGACAATTAATCATTCAAACAAATAACCAGTGGCAGTGATGGATTCTATACCATGTACAACATTTCTCAAAAGTATCTTTCAGTTAAAAATATTTCTTGCAAGTTCTTTGTTTTCTGTTATAAAGAAAATTAGATTAGTCTGTTCTAATGGCATTTTCTGAGCTGAGTCTAGAGTCTACTTAATGACGTGCTGCTTTATTAATTCCTTTTTTGGTCCAGTTCCTGGAAAATGTACTAACAATCCGCTTCTGTACAAGCTCAGCCTAGAAATCTTACACAGATATTAGTTTACTAAAAATAGTCAGTTAATAGTTTTCTCTCTCTAATCTCATCAAAAGAAATGTGCTATATTAATAAGTATTCACACTGTGGTATTTACAAACAGTGTGCCACTCTGGTACAGACTGTTCTTATGCAAACACTTTGGATTAAAATATTTAACCACTACCAAATCTCTTCCTTAAATCCTTTGTCCAGATAACCTGCACAACAGACATCCATATGCAAAGTTAGTAGCTGGCCACTTTCTGATTTAAATTTCAAGTTAAACTGCTGTAGAGATCCTATGACAGATGCAGAATACAACAGCTGCTTAAAGGAGCAATAGATGTCTGCTCTCATCTCCTTGAATGATGGCGATATAATGCCTTTATTCTAAAATTGCTGTGAAGATCTCCCATGTGGCAAAAGGCAGCCAGCATAGACAATGAGAGGGTTCACTGCTTTCAGCCTTATGATTATACAATTATCTCTGTCTGATAAACTGTTCCAGAATCGTCTGAGCCAAAAGCCATAAGTCTGTTCAATGCTGTATCAATTTGTGTAATATTTTTTCCTGTAATCAAATACCATATTTCTGTTCTAGCCAACTTTAGATTATATTGAGACCATTAGCTTCAGCTTTCCAAAAGCCATATGATCTCAGTGTGTACACAGAGCGATTGTCCTTACTCCAAGCTCCGTAAACAAAAAGAAAATGTATTTATTTGGAATGCATCGGCTATATTTTTTTCCCACAATGCTGGAGAATGTGCCCAAGCACATCTCAAGCGATGCTTGTAATTTGTAGTTTACTGTCTACACTGCTGACAGTTTAGAGATCAAATAATGAAGTGCGAGAGGTGCGCTGATCACTGCAGACCTAGTTATATTACATCTCAAGAGAAGATACGCAGCAGACTCACAAGCATCCGCCACCACTCAACAGCTTATTAATCAGAAGCCTGCTGGTCTCTCATCATCTTTGCTATTCCCCACTGTCAGGAGCTGTGTTTACACAAGAGCTCTCAGTGAAGTTATTCCTAAGAAGGATACAAATACCCGTCTGGTCCCTTTTCTGACTGTAGAACGTGCTCATTGCCAAATCCAGACAGGGCTCTCTGAATAAATGGGTGTTATTTCCCTCAAAAAAAAAGAAACGCATGGGAAACCACATAACGAGATCTCTCTCAAGTTCACTTGGCGTTCAGCATAAGGCCACTCTAAAAAAATGAAATAGAAAGAGGCATTTTCAACATTTTGTAATATGCACCCTTTTTTTAAAAATATCTTTTCCCCAAACAATAAGAAAAATAATTACTACTTATATGCAGAAAACAGAAATTAAGCAGCCTGAGATCAAGATTAAAGTCAGTTAAAGAGAGGAAGCCCAGGTAAGTTTGCGTCTGAATTGTGCAATAATGAATGCACACCTCTAACTTTCTAGCTTTGAAAAATAAACAGGTAAGTTACCTGCTGGCTATTTACTCCTAAGCATTTAGGTAGCGCTGTCTGGGACTTCCTTCTGCAAGCTGCAATGTCAGGAAGCACAAAAGAAGGAGTGGGAGGTTTTGCCAGAAACATGTGGGGGCAATAAAAATGGGACTACGCAATGAACGCTCTCCTACACTCATGCAAATAGAGGGAAGGGTGGGGAAGTAATATTTCAGGGTGATTTACTTGACAAAGACTTAGTGAAGAGCCAAAGATTTAGCATATTACTTTTTATTGAAAACATTATTCTTAGTGAGGTTTTTTTTGTTAGTGAAATATAGATGCAATGCTGAACTGAATTGTGAACTGAAGATAAGAGAAAACGGTGATTAGCTCTAATTGAATACAATGAATAAGGTCAGTCAGGCCATCATGAGCACAGAATGGGGTCTCCTATTAAAATAGTGTGCTCTAATAAATTTCTTTTGAACATCTTTCTGTCATTTATCAGCAGTCCTGGCTAACTGGGGAGGTCCCAGTTGACTGGAGGTTAGCAAATGTGACGCCCATCTACAAGAAGGGCCAGAAGGAGGATCCGAGGAACTACAGGCCTGTCAGCCTGACCTCGGTGCTGGGGAAGGTTATGGAGCAGATCATCCTGAGTGCCATCACATGGCATGTACGGGACAACCAGGGGATCAGGCCCAGTCAGCATGGGTTTATGAAACGCAAGTCCTGCTTGACTAACCTGATCTCTTTATATGACAAGGTGACCCGCTTAGTGGATGAGGGAAAGGCTGTGGATGTTGTCTACCTGGACTTCAGTAAAGCCTTTGACACCATTTCCCACAGCATTCTCCTGGAGAAACTGGCTGCTCATGGCTTCGATGGGCGTATTCTTCGCTGGATAAAAAACTGTCTGGATGGCAGGGCCCAGAGAGTTGTGGTGAATGGAGTTAAATCCAGTTGGCGGCCAGTCACAAGTGGTGCTCCCCAGGGCTCAGTACTGGGGCCGGTTCTGTTTAATATCTTTATCAACAATCTGGATGAGGGGATCGAGTGCACCCTCAGTAAGTTTGCAGACGACACCGAGTTGGGTGGGAGTGTTGATCTGCTGGAGGGTAGGAAGGCCCTACAGAGGGATCTGGACAGGCTGGATTGTTGGGCCAGGGCCAACTGTATGAGGTTCAACAAGGCCAAGTGCCGGGTCCTGCACTTGGGTCACAACAACCCCAGGCAACGCTACAGGCTTAGGGAGGAGTGGCTGGAAAGCTGCCTGGCAGAAAAGGACCGAGGGGTGTTGGTCAACAGCTGGCTGAATATGAGCCAGCAGCATGGCCAGGTGGCCAAGGAGGCCAATGGCATCCTGGCTTGCATCAGGAATAGTGTGGCCAGCAGGACCAGGGAGGTGATCAACCCCCTGTACTCAGCACTGGTGAGGCTGCACCTTGAATACTGTGTTCAGTTTTGGGCTCCTCACTACAAGAAGGACATTGAGGTGCTGAAGCGTGTCCAAAGAAGGGCAATGAAGCTGGTGAAGGGTCTAGAGCACAAGTCTTAAGAGCAGTGGTTGAGGGAGCTGGGGTTGTTTAGCCTGGAGAAGAGGAGGCTGAGGGGAGACCTTATTGCTCTCTACAACTACCTGAAAGGAGGCTGTAGTGAGGTGGGGGTTGGTCCCTTCTGCCAAGTAACAAGTGATAAGAGGACTAGAGGAAACAGCCTCAAGTTGCACCAGGGGAGGTTTAGGTTGGATATTAGGAAAAACTTCTTCACCAAAAGGGTAGCCAGGCACTGGAACAGGCTGCCCAGGGAAGTGGTTGAGTCCTCATCCCTGGAGGTATTTAAAAGACAGGTAGATGTGGTGCTTAGGGACATGGTTTAGTGGTGGACTTGGCAATGCTAGGTTAACGGTTGGACTTGATGATCTTAAAGGTCTTTTCCAATCTAAAGGATTCTATGATCCTATCTGAAATTTTGGTGGTTCCAGCTATAATTTACCACTCTCTAAATAGTTGTTTAAAAACCCCTGTTTCCGTAGAAAGCATCTAGAACAGTCATTCTCTATACCTTCAAGAAAGCTCATACTATGGGGTTATATTTCATGCTACCTACTAACTCAACAAGAACTCCGGACAAGCCCCACACTATGGTGAAAATAGAAAGCAGAAAATGGAAAGGTTGTCAGCCACAACGCAGGACTTGTAAAAACGTAGGTCTGTTCCCAATGGCACAGGGGCCAGCAATGTTACTTTTTAAGAAAACAGCTGTCCCACTGTGAACACTTTACCTGTTGTACACTGTACCTGCTGTTAACTCTTCCACTCTCAAAACAATATTCTAACAAAACCTAATGAAATGGCTTTTCATTATACACAGTTCATTTGTGTGCATTAGAAACTGTGCCACTGACTGATGTGCAGTAATTAGTCTCACCGTGGTAGGCTTTTGATGTATCATCTTCTATTTCAAGAGCAAGAAGCTGTAGGATGTGGTGGGATGATCTAACTGTTGTGAACATGTAGGAATTTCACTGTGAAAATTATTGTTGACCAGCCAACGTGACTGGGAGCCAGCTCCAACCTTTTTTTTTTTTTTTTAGCAGAACCTATCCATTTTGCATCCTTGATTTCATATTTCAGTAAAAAATAGACATCTTTTATTTTAGAGGTGGGAAGAAAAGCAATTATTATCTTACCTTGCTAAATCTACCAATGGATATATGAGAAAACTTCAGTGAGTGACAGTTCATTTGTTAAATGTGGTATACATAGCATGGTATACCAAAGCAGAAATTAATTATTTCACTCTGATTTTTGTACTATGTATTATTTGTAAGACATCTGTGCTCAGAACTCCCAAATGAACTCAAAGCTCTGCCACTTCAGATGCTGTAAAGTAGTACAAATATCACAATCAGGTGTATATAATGGTAATATATAAAGTACATGGAATGGCCATACTGCCCAGTCAGCAGATAGCAAGGCACTCCAGGCAATTTAAAAATATATAAACAAAAGGTTTACACTTTTTCTTTTTCATTTTTCCTGAGAGCAAAATGGGGGAGTGACAGGAAGTAGAAAATGAAGGAAAATAAGGGAATTTCCTGCATTAATTAATATGAATAAACTAGTGGTTTTTCATTTCATTGGCATTTCAAAAAATTTCAAATTAAGTTCTGCCTGCAGAAAGACTATTAACTGACCATCCGTGTAATTGCTTAAAAAAAACAAAACAAAAACAAAAACATGGACAAAAAACCAAAAAAAAAAAAAAGGTAGAGAAACCTTTAGGATTCCTATATGTTATGTAAAAGTTTTCAGACTAGTAATGGAAAACACTGCATCAACTTTCAGATTAAACGGACAGAATTATTAGCTCTTATTCAAATTCCGTCAATGTATTATGTTCTTTCTATGTCACAATTAATATCTATCGGCTTTCCAAGACATTTTAATTTCTTTCACGTCTAAGTTTAGATCATTGGCAGCTTTATCATTCTGTGCTTGCTGATAAAATAAGAATTAACACTATCTTTGGATGCTTGATGTCAAATTAACAATATTTCCAATGTACTCTTGCAAGAAACACAAAATATCATGATCTGATTACCTACCTAATCACTTCCTTCCCATTTGTCCTTTTGACTAGTAACCAAAGCACTTTTTTCACTGTTTATCTTGTATCTCCTATAAATGAATGAATATCCTCAATATTTGCATCCCTCTTTGGTCAATAACAATAAGACACACAAAGCCCAGCAGATAATCCAGGTGCATTTGCCCACATCCACACACACAATCTGCTCCAAAAATCCTGAAATCCATTTCCAAGATTGTGCCTTGCAAATCTCCCTGCAGGAAAACTACTCCTCATTTCTAGCTTATAGTCTTCCACAGTTATGCGTGAACAAACATAGGCAGCACACATAGAAATGAGCATATATGTTTTTTAAAATTGCATATATAGCATCATTGTGTTTTTTTAGTTATAGCCAGATGCTCTTTTCAGTCTTAAGTCCGGCTCTCCACAAATCCTAGTAACCAGGGAAGTGAGGGAAGGAGTTTAAGCAGCCCATCACGCTTGCTATTATTACCTGGAGAGTGCAAATTATGTGTTAAGAAGAGTGGCCATCAGGAAAGGACAAGCAGTGATGGAGCCAAAGGCAGGAGAAATTCACCTACTTCCCAACTCAGGAGCGAATATCACCTTTGTCCTTGTCTAGTCTGCTACACCCAATAGGCTAATTTAACTTACCAGCGCCTTACTTTTAGGAGACAGTGGAGACAGTAGAGGCTACACAAAATCAGTATGGATTGCTGAAACAGAACGTCTTGGTTTTTTGACAAGTTACTCAAAAGATTATAATTCCAAGAGAAAATATTAAACTGCTAAGAATGGAGTCTGTCCTGAATATTATTGTCCAAAATGTGAACTAATGACTTTGGATTTAGCCGTATGTACAACACACCTCTACGAAGGTCATCAGTTTGTTTGGCACTAATGAGAGGGAAACAAGAGCTTTGATTTTCCTTGGTAGCATCCCAAAGCGGGAATGCACTGTCATTGAACATCCTAGTGGGTACCTATATCTGTAATCAAGCACTGCAATGCCTTTGAGGTGATTGTCATCAACAAGTAACAGTTAAGTCATATCTGGCAAGACAGTTGCGTGATTTTAACATGATACATGAGATTCTGTGTAGACATGTACCATGTATTTTCTCAAGACAGTGTTAAGCAAAAAAAGAATATTAAATAGATAGCAATATTTTTTTTTGGAAGCCTTTAAATTCATTGTTGGGTAACGTCATACAGCAATGTCATGGTGCATATCATGCTTTAAACAAAAATCCCCAAGCCCCTCAACAGGGCAGAGGCTTGCGGAGCATCCCAAATTATCATTCCCTGACTGTTAGTGCAACATGTTATAACAGAATACAGAGTTTAGGCAGGAGAATGCTAGTTTCAGCAGGCTTTATCAAAAGTCATGAAGCCTTATTGCAACAAGAAACATCATCTGTCAGTGCAAGAAAGAGAATGAATGATAATCTTTGTTTAAAAACTGCCAAGGAGTGATTCAACATTCATCAACTCACTTCATTCTCATTAGCAAAATTTAAATATCCAATTTAGCAACCTTTCACTTTTCCTTTTTAGATGATGGTGTGTTGCTAAACTCATTTTATAGAGAATAATTGGTAATAATACTCCCCTTCTTTCTGTGAAATCCTGAGATGATTCATGAAATAATTTCCATTTCATCTGGAACATTTTCCTTTCTGCAGTACCTGTGGAACCAACCCAATTGTCTTTTTCAGAAATCATTAGCTCGCTAGTGCAAACCATCTCTTAAGATGCTTTTATTACTTCTGAAAGCCCTACCTCCTAATGGACAGAATGTAATTGAGCACAGATGCTATTTGCAATGAATAGACAATCCAAACTTCCAAACAATTGCACAGCATTAAGTTACTCTGAGTGCACAAACAAGCTTGTTATTGTTTTTAATTTTTATCCATTGGGCTTGAAATTGCAGCCAGAGTAAAACGATAGGCAATGCTATGGCTCGTAGGCTCAGTTCAGACACCATTTTGCCTGAATTAGAAAAGCAAAGAAAGCACTCTATGTCATAGAACTACAAAGACTGTATGATCTTGATCTTATTTGCTTTGAAAAACCTCCTGCAGACTTCAATGGGATTTGGAATAGGCCTTCCGTGAGTTATAGAAACAAGACCCACTTTTTGTATACTTCACATGAGTTCTCTAAACAGGAATTAATTAATATTTTGACATTTTAGAGTAGTAGTTGGTATTTAACGGAAATATTTCCAGAGATCATTGCACTTGATATTGATCAATACAATTACTGACATCAGAAATATGGCATTTCCATAATACTATGGAATAGCATGCTCAGAGTGCTACACAAATCATATCAGCAGTACTAAAGAGCAAAGAAAAAACCAAAACATTCATGAAAATTCTGTAAATACCTAAAAAATTTCAAAAGGCTGACCATTTATGAACATCCAATATCTTAAATATTTATTCTAAGTTTATCTGAAACAAGAAGCAATCAAATTTGGAAGAAGGTAAGATTGAGAGCAGGCTTCTTCTAGGCATGTCAGAATTCACATTTTTTCATCTCATCCAGAATGGAGAGTGCTCACTATTTAATTTGCAGCCCATCAGAACAGAAATTTCCCGCATTTTTCAATTATGTAGGAACCTCAAAGGAACTTACAGCTTAGGTCTCCAACTTGATGTTTTGAGCATTCTCATAGAAATTACTTCTTGAAAATGTGTATTTCATTGAAGTCAAATAGATTAGTGCACATAGGTTATACAAAGGTTTCACAGGTGAAGCATTCCTGGAAGGGCCTTTGGTGGGATATAGATGCATTAGACTAAGGAAAATAGCTCACAGTTGTTCAGTTTCTGATACCCACACATCTTAGATTTTGTTACAAGTCTTTAAAATAAATAATATTAATGCACTTAATTCATTAATTAATTCCTTTCTTCTAGATACACTGAGATGAGAAACTAAACAGAAAACCAGGACCTGCTAAATGGCTAATACTTGCTAAAATTATTACTAATCTACTTTTCCTGGTTTTTTCTATACTTTTCCATCTTAACTTGGATGCATTGGAAAAGTTTCATATGAATACGCATTGTAGGGGTTGCAAATTGCATTGAACTAACTGGCCATTTGAATCTGCCAATAAAAAACATCTGCAAATGCTAAAATCAAAGGGATATTAACTATTTTTTCTTCAAGCCTCAAGTTTCATCCTCAGCGAGTTGAGGATACAAGTCCCAACATTCAGCTTCTGTCACTTGCCCACAGAACCACACTCAAGCTACGTTAGTGCCTTGTATGCGCTTCCTATATGAAAAATCACATATGGAAAAAAAAAAAAGAAAAAAGAAATTACATCGTAGTTTGTATGCAAGACAATGCCTGTTGATTCAGAACAAGAGTTTTGAGCTGTTTTCTCCCTTTGATATTTCTCTTTTGAAAAAGGAAAGAAGAAACAAGTAATGTGCAAGGCTGTCTACAAATCACTGTAGTATTGCAACATTTGGAATACACACCCTTCGCAGTTTTAAAGTCTCTTGCATATTTTACATACATGCAAATATCTTTTTTAAATGTAAACTTGGATGAAAAACTAGACAGTAAACTTCTGAAACTACGACTTTTATCACATTTTTGTCTTTTAAAAAAATCCTGACAACTGAAAGAAAATTAATCCACAACAAAACCATTTCTACAGTACTTTATCAGGAAAGAAATCTCGCCGTGTTGTTCAGCATCTTCATTTATTTATTAACTTTGCTCTGCTTCTCTCCCCTCCCAAACTTGATACCTGCTCTTAAATTCTACTTAGGATAATTTTTGCAACTTTTCCCCTTATCTGTTTTCATGTGACAATGTGTCAATCATTTGATAGTATGGGAATGTTCCCTAGCTATCAGTCAAAAGTCTTGTTCCTCAGGAGACTGACATCACATCACTGGAAAGCAATCTGTCCGGTCAGTCAAATATTTTCTCAGGGATTTTTTCAGTGAATTGTGTCAGAACCATGTACACAAAACTGTCTGTTAATGTAGGCAGTTATTTATAGTTGGGGGCGGGGGAGGAGGGACCAAAAATATTAACTGCATTACATACTGCTGTAGTATTGTGCAATAAGTTTTTAATAAGGCACATTAAAAAAACCCTACTTCAGATTTGGGGTTTATCGTACAAAAGCTTAATATTTACATATGATGGTGAACACATTCCTGAATGGGGATTTATTTCCCTCCAAGTTCATCTCCAAACATCATACTTGGATTTCCAAACTTGGATAAATCTGTTAGGTCTGACTTTATCCCAGCTAAGTCTAAGCACAAGACTGACATTTCAAAATTGAGGAGCATTGGTTCCTCCCTAGTCGATGTACCCAGGCGATGCCCAGAAGGTAACAGAGATGCTAAGAGGGTTCAGTCATCTCTGGAAGTAGCTATTTTTCTTTACAAATACCCTGAAGTTAACCAGTGTGATTATGGCCTTCTGACAGACAATCACATGTATTTCAGCACCAGCATTAAAGGTATATTCCTTCTGTCATTTCTAAATGTTCCTAGGTAAAGTGCCCATGTTTTATTGCCATGAAATGTATATACTGTCACATTTTTCAGAAGCATAGGGATTCTGTTCAGTGGGCCACAGACACTTGTGGTCATATTTTTGAAGGCACAGATACATGTTTGAGTTTTAAGACGTCCTTAGGCTCTTATGCAGCAGAAGTTAAGAGCTCAGGCACCTCTTTGCATCTGTAAACAAAATTAGAAGTGCTGCAGAAGGCTTAAAGCAGAATGATTAACAGCAACACCGTAAGCACTGAATAACTTAAGATTTGCACCCACACAGCAAGAACAGCTCTTTCAAAGAAATGAAAATGCAAAAGTGTAATAGAAGGGGCCCTGGCTCCTAATGTGTGTTTCTGTCACAAGAGAGTTAACATCTAATCAGTTATTTAAATTAAAATGTCTAAGCATCAAAAATAACTAAATGCCTTAAGCAAGGGCATTTAGCCAGAAAATGCTAAAATACACATCAAAGAATATTACTGGCTAAAGGGTATGAACTCAAGGGTCTAAAGGTGAAAAAATTCTCTGAGCATTTTATCTTTCAAAGCTCAAACACAGAGGAGCTGATACATACCAGATGCTAAAGGGGTGTAAGGTAGGCTCTTACCAATAACAGAGGAATGATGGATACAGGTACAAGAGCTTCTGCTGTTTTGTGACTAGGCTAGAAGCAGAGAGCAATATGTGGATGAAGCAGGAAGCATTTATGAATACAGTAATGACTGACTGAATAGGTCCTGTCTTCCTTCTTGTAAAACTGACACACCAAAAGCAAAAATATTGTGCTATTAAGCAGAATTATTATGACAAACAAAATCAGTAGGAAATTTTTTGGTAGGCCCTAACAAAGTACCAGCATTCAAGAATTCCTGGATGTACATTCAGCTCTTCTAAAGAAGGGTTAGGGGATAGTATGAAGGTCAGGAGTTATATGCAGAATGAGACCTAGCTAAAACACCAAAAATCAGAAGTATTTATTACCTCAGAGAAAAAGAAATTGATTGAGGTAAACAGGCCAGAAAAAGACAACTTTATTTTACCTGTGCAATTTTAAGGCTACAAGCATAGGAGCAATCTCAGTTAGAGAAGAATTGAAGAAAATGTAGTGCTGTAAGGAAAGTACCATATCATCACAAGACTGCTGTATAGAATATTGTTAGCATCTGGAATTTTTCATATAGCCATGGAAAATATGCCTATCCAGCCTGTTGAAGTAAGGACTGACAATACTCTCATCTCAACCAGAAGTGATGCTGAATATCTGCCATCATTAGAGAAGGTACAGCAAAAATTGAAGGGAGCTAGGACTCGGTGTCAAAAAAAGTGGGTGCGTCTTTGAGACTAAAGCATAGACTTAAACTACAGGACCAAGGAAAAGATGAAAATCATTGCTATGAAAGACAAACTCATGACATCTGAATGAATCTCAGTCATATAGAACACAATTTGGCATACACAAATCTGGGCAAAGAATGAATCTTGTCTTGTTCATCCTGTATAGCTGGGAGAGTTTTGTAGTATAATATGAAAAATAGTAAAAAATGGTTAGTTGGGTATGTTTTCATCTCTCTATCTAGTGCTTTTCCTAGCTGCAGCAAAACTAAAAAAAAATAACCAACCACTAAGCAATCATTTTTAGAGTTGTGTGAAATCCCTTTTACCAGCTTGACATGTCATATATGACTGGTAAGATTCAGCTATGAAGTCAGCCAAAGCAGCTGGCTGTGCATAGTACTCAGCTTTTACCTGAAATTCAAATGATTAAGTAAGTAAATAAGTACTCAAATGATTAAGTAAGTTTGGGCAGCACTGTGCCAGTATGGATTCACTCTATACACCAAAGCCAATCTAGTTCTGTGCTTGTCTTAGAGAGATTGTATTATTCACAGGAGATCATACAGATCATTTACAGGACACATGTAAAAATTTCCTCTGTTATGGCTAGACAGGATCCCAACATGTCTCAAAGGCAGCAACGTGTACTGTATGCTGCTAGGGCAAGGTCAGGAGTACAGAAGTAGGGTTATAAAATGAACGTAGGCTGTGGGGCACAGCAGTCATCTTTCACTCACAAAACAAGATGAGCTTTCTGCACTTCAGCTACCTGGCATTTTTTTGTGTGAAATCCATAGTTGATAAAAACACAGATCAGACCTGGAAATAGCAGCAAAGAGATATGAGCAGTGTTATACATGGCAGAAAAAGCTTATAAGCCCGGTGACCCTTCTTGCTCGTGAATGCCTGAATCCAGCCATGAGATAGACTCTGTATGTCTGTTTTAATAGCAAATGTTCTTATTACACAGAAAGATCTTGACAACCAATGGTGCCTCCAACAGAGGGCTTAGACAAACCTTTCTTAAACAGGTCCAGTCACAGGTACTATTCCAGATTTTAAAGATCCCCTGAAACAAGAATGGAACAAAACATTATCCAACATCCCCATTCCATCACAAGGTCCAGAACCTAGTTTTTTGTTGGTTTTGTTTGTTTGGTTGGTTTTTTTTAAGAGAGAGGTGAAGAAATGATTTAAAGCAATTTGAACAAGGCAATTTCTTTTTAGATGCTGTCTAACTCCATAACTCTGATAAGAGCAAACCTTCACCAGCTTTGGATGGAAAGGAAGACAAGAACTCATTCAGATTAAATCTAAGTCAGGATGGCAAGAGAACTGTAAAACAAGCTTTTCAAAATCAGTCTGTGTATATCAGTCCAAAGAAAGAGTTAAGCCAAAAGAACCTGACATATATCAGATGTATCAAGAGCTCTCTGCCCTCCAGTAGACCATATATCATTCTGGAGCAAACTGGATCCTTGTTATTCAAAGAGCATTACACCAATGCTGTAAGGAAATGCTTGAACTGTAAGGAAACAGCAGGACAGGGTTTGCTTATGAAGTGACATGGAGTGCAAGAGTCCTTTGCCTTTCCTAACAATTTTCTGAAGGAAGAGGGGCCAGGAAGATTTCATCCTTCTGGGAACACCAGACACGGGGAGAGTCTATAGAACTGAGGGACTGAGAGAGTGAAAAGTAAGGTGAGAGAGAGCAACTCTTCCCACCTGAGATTAGAAAAGACATCCTTGCTCTAAAAAAATATCTTCGTTCATAAACTAGGAATAACAAAGGAGTCGACAAAGAGTTAGCCAGTTGCCCGAAGAGATAAAGGGTAGAGCTACGTTCTTCCCTGTCTCATTTCCTGTCTATTCTGTGGAACTTTCCCCTTCATCCTCTTCGTGGTATGATTAATATAAAGCTGCATGTTTCCTGCAGTAACTAAGTAGATTAGTTTCCTGTGAACAGAACAGCTGCTTTAAAAAGGCCCCGTATCACTTCTGAAATAGGAGTTAGGCACCTAAATAACTTACCAATCTCTGTTGAAAATTTCACCCTTAGCCTACCGCATGCTTCTCTTCTCCATCTGCAGACTGAAGATAAGAGCTTTTGAATGTGGCTGCTTCTGTCATCTTGGGAATAAGCGAGTTAGAGAAAAAAAGACACAGTGGCAGTGAGCACTCAAGCTGGCATAATGGCAGCACTGCACTGATAGCCTCCTTTTTCATGAACTATGGAAAAATGGTACTACTCCTCAATTCAAGTACACTGATTCTCACTAGCATAGCGTTTGACCTTCTTGATGCAGACCTTATGAAAATCTATATATAAAATCATATAAAATAACTAGGGTACATTCCTGCTCCTATCAGACTTCCTGTATACCATAATGAAAATAGAATGCATATCTTTATGAGAATTTACCTAATAGAATAACAGGCACCTATATATTCTACAGGATCACTTCTAAGACAGTCTGAACACGAGTTGATCTCCAAGTTCCATTCCCTGCTAAGCAGAGCTGATGTTGACTGCTACGTTTACCTTCCAAAATACCTCTATCCAAGCAAAGGAAAACAAAAGCAGGAGGCAAAAAGTTAGCTAAGGTCTTATGCTGAACCTGAAAGTAAAGTGTTAGGTGCTGAATGAAACCACTGAGTTATCTCTAAGATGGGATAAACCACTGTAAAGATCTAACAACATTTAGAACTTATGAGCACTTTCTAATGAGTTGTGGTTATTTCAAGCCATGCTGAAAGATTTATTTGGTCTGCTGCTATCAAAAAACAGTGAAGGCTAAAACTCAGAAGGCTTGGAGGTTTCAGATGAAATCCCCACAATACCTGGATTGTGAGGCGAGCCTTGTGGTCTTATGTTGATACACAAGTAAAACATTTAACTGTGAAATCTGAAAATACACTTTGGCAACTGTTTTATAAATTTCAAGTTGTATTCATTAATCCTTTATTGTTAAAACCAAAATAATTTAAAATGTAATTTTTTTAAAAATTATGTCCATTTTTAATGTGCTTTGCACAGCAACAAAAGATAAGAGAACAATGCCATGGTGTTTAATTCCTAGTACCGGACCTAGAGGATGAGAACCCCCACTAGAATAGCAAGGATTTGGCACCTATTTCTTCTTCTCAACTTCACACCATCTCAGGTAGAAGTTCTGTCCCCAAGTCATCTAGTTGTGAAAAAGACTTTCTATACTTCTTCACCGTGACAGTAGGGGAAACCCCATGTTTATGACTGAGACCAGACTTTCTGAATACTCATCTAAAATATATGTGATCAGCAGATGTATTACCACGTCCTTTGTTCTGGCAGAAAACGTGGCATTCCCTCAGGTTTGGCCCCTTCGTCTTGCTTTGGACGATGCAACTCCATTGCTTACACAGCACTTTCCATATGAGCTTTTATAAGTATGACAAGGGCATTAACTGCAACTAGCATCAAGTAACTGATACTTCTTAAAGTATTTGCACATTGTTCAGCCACATCATTTTGTCAGTTATTCTGATGATGACATGAAACACAAGCACTGCAGGAAAGCACTGCTGTCCCATAATCAATCAAATCCGGATGCAGTAAGATTCAGCAGTTGGAGGGTATGAACAATCCAGCCTGGAAGACAGTGGAGGTAAAGGCATAAAGATTTGCTGATGTGCAGTTCTTAATGAGCAGAGCAAGCAGAAATGCAGGGAGCCACGAAAAAACCCCACAACACTTTGAAGCTGCAGGAGCCTAACAGCAGACTAACTAATGGCAGTTTGTTTGTTCCCTGTTTCTAAGCAAGAAAGCAGAGATGGTAGTTAAGAACTGGCAACTCTTTTAAGCCCAGACTTTCATGCTGAGCATACCACAAGTATTCACAGTTAGAGTTAGTGCATTCTGGAATTTTAAAACTCAAGTATACTAATACTACTGATACAAATCACACTTGAACTGTTAATCTGGGTAAGACATACAGTTCCTACATTCCTTCCCCTACTGCTTAACATCTTGGACTGTGCTTTCTATAGAGTTTTTACGTTCCCTGAAATTCAGTGAAGAATCAGAATTTATGCTTCCATATCATTCCTTAGAGACAACCAGTCCATGCCCATAGATTCTCAAAATGACATAAATAGGTATACAGGAATAACATGTACCTGTGAATAAGCAATACTGTTCAGAATACTGGAAGCAATACTGTTCAGAAAGGGTATTCAAATCTTCTATTATGGCAGAATACAAATCGTTAATTAATCAATGCAATGACATGTGGCATCTGTGAAGCCCCTCTATCCTCCTAGTGATGAAGTTTGCACAGCTGGCAAATATTAAAAAAAACAATTACAAGAACCATTTTGAAAGTTTAGGAAACTCTAAACAGTATTAAAGACTAAATATTAATTAAAACAAGTATCATTCAAATGTCTTATAGGACTCTGAGGTACTAATGAACTCTGTTAAGAGCAATAATCAGGTTTACAAATTAAACTGCTGGATTATATATTAGGCAAGGTTCAGTTTGTTGGAGCTTTTTGTGTAATGAGGTTATTTTGCCTCTTGATACAATAAATCTAATTTTACATGTTTATTATGACATGTTATTAAACTGCTTTATAGGAGGAACATTAGAGGCACATTTTGGAACTTCTCAATGTCCAAGCTAATTTAAAGAAAGAACATCAAGTGCTCCTCTGTGACATTATTATTTTTAATTAATTTGCTAGCAAAAAAAAAAGAAAAAAAAAAGAAAAAAAAGACAAGTGGTATGTTCTGCTTCAGCTACAGTACAAATACGTACAGATTCATGTTGAGCTTTAACATTTGCATTTCTTGAGCTAAAACAAAACAACAATGGGAAAAAAAACCAACCCAAACACCATTTTCCAATTAAAAAAATGTAAAATCCTAATCTCAGTGTACAATCAACTGAATAAACACAGAAATAGTCTTTTGTCCTTAACCAGGCTTCTGTATTTCCATTGGTTGGCTGAGCTTTCAGGCAGTATATGAAATATCACATACAATTCTGTTCTGACTCCAAGAAAAATACTCTATTACAGATGTATCAAACTACTAGCAGAAATTTTGGCCTCATTTTCTAGTCATGATTGGTGTCACAGATGGTACAAACCTCTACATCTTTAAGAATGCTATAAAAAGTTCAATATTAAATAAACATTATAAAATGGTTAGTTTGTTTGACTAACTCAGCACAAGTTACATATATCTATAATGTAGCCAAGTTGATTAGTCACCTGAACTGTTTGGGTTTTTTAGTGTTCGGGTTTTTTTAGTGTTCATCTCTTCGAAAAAAAAGTGCTCCATTTGCAATTTTCAGTTTTTCCGTAAGAAATCTTGCTGCATGTATAAAGCAGTTTCCAGTAATGGTCACAACTGTAGCAACAACTTTCAATTTTTAATTTTCATTAACTAAAGCTTAATAGAAAGTAATAGATATATTTTTTTAAGTTTAAAATTTATGACTAAACTGCAGCACTATGGATATGAAATGTTGGCTTTACTACTCAGAATATGAACACATTAAAATACAGATAGTGGCATGTGCATAAAACTACATAATGCTGCGCAAGTCCTGATGCTTTTTTTTCAAGTGGGCTTCAGAGCCCACTTAAAAGCAAAAGGACTAAATGAAATATGACCAAAAGGTTAGCTTATGAAAAATTATATATATTCTAGTATAAATACAATAGCACATGCAACTTTATTTTATTTGAGCATCCAAACTAGAAAAAAAAACTGAAGATGTTTTCTAACGGCATGAATTCAGCTAAAATCCCCATGCAAAGCAAAACATCTCTATTGACATGCAGAACTCAAAGCTTTGGTTGATTTTAATTTGTTCCTACTGGCTTTAACAGAAGGCAAATTTTCTTGTATCCCCTCATGGAATTTGACCGCACGTATAAAATTAAATGCTACTGAAAACAAAGCTTTCAATACTTAATATTAAAATATAAATGATAATTGTTACCATACAATACCTAAGATGGCTCATAGCTTAAGCAGCAAAATAACCAGTGCAGTAATAAAATACCCTCATTTTTGCATGTGCTTATACAAATATCTTTAAAAACTGTTAGGCTGTCTTCTAAAAAAAGCCTATAGATCAAAATGCTCCCAGATGCCCCTGATGCCAGTGACATGTGGAGCAGCCAGCCAGACACAGCAGCCCTGACTGCCAGCTCCCTTCCCCTGCAGGACAGGCAGCTCTACGCATCCCGAGCACGAGGCGAGGTGCAGGAAGCCTGGCCAGACCTGCCATCTTCAGAGTTTGAATGCATCGGGATGTGCTTGGAGCTCATTCTTCTATAGCCCTGGGTCATTTCCTTCTAATTTTCATTCTACCCACCTCCCTTAAAACAGAGTTGAACAACTCCACTGCACACGATGAACATATGGAAGCATCATTTTACCCCCCACTTTTCATGACCTTTCTGACAGTGAAGAAATTGCTTGACATTAAGATCTATTTCTCTTTCACTCATTAAAACAGAGAGTGATTGTGCAGAGCTGCTGGAAACAAAGGTTGATGCTTCCTCATTGGCATTTGGCCTGGCAAAATCTCTCTGCAGTGAAGATAAACCACAAATAAATACCAGACCATCAGGCCTGATCAGGCTACTTTAACTCCCCTCCCTTCCTAGGGAGGAGTCCTCTGGCATTTACAAGCTTGAAGACATGGATTCTCTATCCCACAAGTCTGTTACAAGCATTTTTGCATTTATAAGGTGCAAAACTATCACCTATAAAGTAAATACCTTATAGAAGCCTCAGTAAATCCAACCTCTTTCTTTACCCACAACTTCTCCACTATACCCCTCAAAATGAACTTTGGAGATTTCTAAGCATCTCTTCTTAGAGTCCCTAGCCTGCACTGGCAATACAATGGTGAGAGAATATTGTCCTAAAATATTCTCCTGAGTAGCAGAAAAAGAAATGGGTTTCAGCTGACAATGAGAAAAGCTGCAGAGCTCGCTGTTGTTTGTCATTTCTACTGTCAGATCCTTGAGGTTTTTTCCTTACAATTTGATTTATTCATTCTATTTCTTTGTGTCATGTTTCTACAAGCCTCATTACATGGCTATGGAAAAAATCCTGCTGATGAATTTTTGTTATCTGAAAAATGAGAATGCTTCCCATACTAAATGGTTCAAGGTTTGTTAGGTAGTGAAGTCATTATGTAAAAAACCGTCACTTACAGGAAACTCCAGCTTTTTGGCACCAGGCTCTGGAACTTCTACAGCTAATGAAGGATTCTACATAATGATATAGAGTCTGTGCATTCTTTTGGCAAAATATAAATAAGCAGAAAAAGGACATGTAAGGAAATTTTCCTTGGAAATAGAAACATATAAAAGTAATTGAATTATTTGACCTTTGAGTTTCTTATCTTTTTTTTCCCTCCTCAAAGGGTTACCTTAAAAATAAAATCTTTAATGCTGACTGAAGTAAGGATGATTACAATTTCATAATCTAGAGTGCTCTTGTGTATCTGTTTTTGAAGCCCATACCCAAGGTGAAGTTTATGCTATAGAACTTAATTTTCTATATCATATTCACAGGTACATTCTGAGATTCTTGGCAGCCGTTTTTTTGTGTGTGAGGAAAAGAATAAAATTAATTCCTTCGTTTGACTAGTTCTGAACTGCAAGCTGAGCGTACAATGCATCATACATATCTATATGCACTCACATACGCACAAAGATCTGTTTCTATCTATGCTCTGTCAGTGCATATGCGTGCACACATGAATACCTGCCTTAACACGTGGTTAAATCTAAGCCTGTTATCTAGTGGCCATTCTAAGACAATTCCTACTTTGGGTTTGTACATAACAGGAAGAGATTCAAAATCTCCTTTCCAGGAGCCAAACGAAAACCCCCTCTAACTTACAAACGTGCTGCTCAGTTGACCCTAGAGTCTGCTTCACTGGTACTGAGGGAGGAAGGAGGACTGAGTCCTGCTCTTAACATGCTTGTTCTTTCATGTTATACCTGCTAGTTATTTGGAGAAGTCACAGATTTTTTGGTGCCTACTCATCTATACCGCAACCCATCCTGTATTAACAGAGACAATTGACTTTTTTAGTTAAATGCTAGTTCTGAGTAAACCCCCAATATAATATATCCCTACAACATATCTCTGCCTAAAAATGCACGATGTTAAAGTTAGTGATAACAGCACACTCCTAATCAATCCTGATGTTAAACTCTTGGTTTATATGCATATATAAATAAATAAATGTGCATACGGAAAAAGTATATATGAGGATTTTGTACATTATTCTGTTACATATATACATACCATTTTCATTAGAACTGAAGTTCATACTGCAACAAGCTATTGCTGTTTTTTTCTGTCTTCGCTTAGTGAGTACATATTTTATTAAAATGTTCTTTTTTTACATTCTGGGGATGTGACCTTGGTTTTGTCTAATTACTAAGTTCTGGCAGATTAAGAAAAGCCTTCTATTTCAAAACACCATACGAAATCTCCTTAGTTACAAGGAGAAAATGTGCTATACTCCTGTATTATAAAAATAACTCCACATTTGTGTTTTGTGAGGCATTAGGAGAGCGGAAGTTAGTCAAAATCCTGTATTCAATATTACCCTCAACCTTTTTGAATCAGAGAGAATGAAAGAGAGAGATACCCAGAAGGGCAAACCAGTACATCAGAAAGCTGTGCTAGAAATCTGTCACTAGGACTGCAGGCTTTGCTACAAAGAGCACAGCAGTCAGCAGTGTGGGCAGCCAAAAGAACAAGCAAGGTTGTTCAAGAAGCTGCCACCACAGACCTAGAGATGCTAGAAAAATATAGGAATTGTAGCAAGCACATTTAAATAGCACAGAGTTCATGGTATACACCGTTACAAAGCACCAGGACTGCCACTCTGTCATAGCTTGGTTTAGTCACTACTGAAGGGGTTCAAGAGATTTGTGCTTTTGCTTCTTTGCAGATGGAACAGAAGCTGCTCATTCATCTAATGTTAAAATGCTGAGTTTTATTTTATATTAAGTTACACAGAGTCAGGAGGCCATGATCTTAGCCACCACAATAACAAAATAAAATAGTTATTTCTCATGGCATCCTCATCTCGTTAATAAAAGCAGCACCTCCTTTGAGAATGAGGCACATGAGAACATAATACATGTATTTGGGCTTGAGAGAAAATAAACAAATGGATCCTCCAAAGAGAAATAGAAGAATGTGGGACATTGTGACAAAGTTCTTCGTTTGCAGTCCTGTACATACACTGTAGACAAGAGTAAAGGGCATGTATATGAGTTATTTTTCTTCCATGGCATAAATCCAGCAATACCAACAGAGCTGGGAACTCTCCCAGTCACAAGAGATGAATGTAAGCAATTCAGCAGACGTGCTTTCCAAAGAACTGTATATTCCTTGCTTTGCTAGGGGAATTTGATCTTAAAATCACATGGAACTGCATCAGCAAAGACCTCTTGCTGCTAATTGATGTTGTAGATAAAATGAGGAAGACAGAAAATTATCCCCTAGCCATTATTTACCCAGGTTTGTTTGCAAAAGTTCAGTGTCAAAAGCCATGTGACAAAGCATCACAATTCAAACCTCTCCAGTATGGCAGAAAAAAAGCTATAGGGATTTTTCAGTAGTATTTGGTCAGGTGGGTCCTAAGCTGGGACTTAGCATTTATCTTTATGTAGCTATAGTCAGGCGAAGCCTATTTATGATTTACAGAATCATAGAATGCTTTGGGATGGAAGGGACCTTTAAAGATCATCTAGTCCATCCCCCCTACAATTGGCAGGGACATCTTCAACTAGATCAGGTTGCTCAGAGCCCCATCCAGCCTGTCCTTGAATATTTCCAAGGATGGGGCATCTACCACCTCTCTGGGCAACCTGTTCCAGTGTTTCACCATCCTGATTGTGAAAATTTTTTTCCTTGTGTTTAGTCTAAATCTACCCTCCGTTAGTTTAAAACCATTACCCCTTGCCCTGTTGCAGCAGACCTTGCTAAAAAGACTATTCCCATCTTTCTTGTAGGCCCCCTTTAAGTATTGAAAGGCCACAATAAGGTCTCCCCACAACCCCAGCTCTCTCAGCATTTCCTCGTAGGAGAGGTGTTCCATCCCTCTGATCATTTTTGTGGCCCTTCTCTGGACGCGTTCCAACAGGTCCATGTCCTTCCTGTGCTGAGGACTCCAAAGCTGGATGCAATACTCCAGGTGGGGTCTCACCAGAGCAGAGTAGAGGGGGAGAATCACCTCCCTTGACCTGCTGCCCATGCTGCTTTTGATGCAGCCCAGGATATGGTTGGCCTTTTGGGCTGCGAGAGCACATTGTCAGTCATGCGCAGCTTTTCATCCACCAGTAACCCCAAGTCCTTCTCCTCAGGGCTGCTCTCAATCCCTTCATCCCCCAGCCTGTACTGATACCAGGGATTGCCCCGAGCCAGGTGCAGGACCCTTGTACTTGGCCTTCTTGAACCTCATGAGGTTCACACAGGCTCACTTCTCAAGCTTGTCTAGGTCCCTCTGGATGGCATCCTGTCCCTCAGGCGTGTCAACTGCACCGCTTGGCTTGGTGTCATCTGCAAACTTGCTGAGGGTACACTCGATCCCACTATGTAATTGATGAAGATATTAAACAGCACTGGCCCCAGTACGGACCCCTGAGGGACACCACTTGTCACTGATCTCCATCTGGACATTGAGCCATTGATTTACGTCTGCTATATCTGATTTTACTTATATACGATACGTAAAAAGCTGCAGTGAAGATGGGCAAACACAATCACGTGTTCATCACATCAGTCAGTTCATCACACATTGTCTCTGCTGCTCCCTCCTCCTCAGGGGGAGGACTCCTCACACTCTTCCCCTGCTCCACCGTGGGGTCCCTCCCACAGGAGACAGTCCTCCATGAACTTCTCCATCATGAGTCCTTCCCACAGACTGCAGTTCTTCACAAACTGCTCCAGCACGGGTCCCTTCCACGGGGTGCAGTCCTTCAGGAACAGACTGCTCCAGCGTGGGTCCCCCGTGAGGTCACAAGCCCTGCCAGCAAACCTGCTCCAGCATGGGCTCCTCTCTCCACAGGATCACAGGTCCTGCCAGGAGCCTGCTCCAGCATGGGCTTCCCACAGGGTGACAGCCTCCTTTGGGCATCCACCTGCTCCAGCATGGGGTCCTCCACAGGCTGCAAGTGGAGATCTGCTCCACCATTAACCTCCATGGGCTGCAGGGGGACAGCCTGCCTCACCATGGTCTTCACCAGGGGCTGCAGGGGAATCTCTGCTCTGGTGCCTGGAGCACCTCCTCCCCCTCCTTCTTCACTGACCTTGGTGTCTGCAGGGCTGTTCCTCTCACATATTCTCACTCCTTTCTCTGGCTGCAATTGCTCAGTTCCCCCCGCCCCGCCCCTTCTTAAATATGTTATCCCAGAGGTGCTGCCACCGTTGCTGATGGGCTTGGCCTTGGCCAGTGGCGGGTCCGTCTTGGAGCTGGCTGGCATTGGCTCTATTGGACATCAGGGAAGCTTCTAGCAGCTTCTAACAGAGCCACCCCTATAGCCCCCCCGCTACCAAAACTTTGCCATGCAAACCCAATACATTAATTCAATGTATTGGCTGAGCTAGCCCAAGGGATGCAGTGGCTCTCTATGGATTCAGTGGCTCACCTGTGTGGATATGATTACACATTTGACACCAGAGCTGTAATAAACTTATTAAAAATTTAGATATATTGGATAAAAAGGCTGACATGAAAGCTACATATAATTGATGTATTGAGTACAATAGTTAGTGTTCATTGCTATCTTTTGGTATAGAATCTTAAATTCTCTTCCTTACTTTTAAATGATTTTTCCTGGAGTTCATTCAGATACCAGGTCCTTATCTGCCTACATAGACACAGACTAATTGAACAGAATGGTGGTCGTGGGACCACATTAACTAAACAAGAAGATACAAAGCCCTTCTGATCTTTAAGTTGGTAAATGAGAGATGTGTCTGATTTTGAGATGAACGCTATAAAAATTATTTTTTCCTGAACAGATGGTAACTCCCAAATTCTTTAAAGTAATTTATCTTTTTTTTTTTTTTTAATGTTCAAATAAGTCTGGAATTGTTACCAACGGAGAGAGACTCTAGCTTTCACCTCTCTGCAATGTTTAGCAGTCCCTGCTTAACCCCACTGTCACACCTACATACCACCAACCCATGACTGTGTTGATAGCACATTTATGGCATTATCCCCATGCACTTGGTTGCTCTCACCTTCAGCTCCTCGTATGCAGGAGAGTTGATGTCCAACAGATTTCAGGTACGGAATGTGTTATGCTTTTTGAGCTCTACTTCTCCCTGGTAAATGCCATATAGAGATTTCAAACAATCCAATGTGTAGCAGGGAGTCCTTGTGAGACAACGGACAGCTGTCAAGCTAAAACAAAAAATCAACTGAAAATGAGTTGTTTTGAAAATTAAGAGTCAGAAAATACATTCCACCAAACTAAGACAGGCAGTAAATGTTCACTACATTAATTTCCCCCCCCCTCTATTTTTATTCTGAAGTAGTTGTGCTACTGCAACTTCTTAAGGGGAAGACTGCTGTACCCTTAGTCAGCCCCTACTTCAAGGAAGATTACTTAGCAGTAAAAGGTACTGTATATTCTTATGAAAGGTGCTACACTGTCATCCAAAGGAAATGAAGTTGAAACTACAGACAAATCTAATGTATAGCAGTACATTTTAGCTCAGGTTCTTGTCTGACTCCAGTGGAGCGTCACTGATTTACAACTACTGAGCATCTGGCTTAAATTTTCAATGTTACTGAAGTAATTATTATAGCTCTTAAGGACAAAATCTTTATTTTTTAATGCTGTAAAAAACCCACAGTCTGCTTGAACACCACTTTTTAATTAAAAAAAATCAATTTTTTTTTTTATCATTCAAATCCAAAGAAAGAGTATCTAAGAATTAGGAGTTAGCCATAAATTGTGAGGAAATGGAGTAAAAAAATTGTAACAGCTTGAAAAATATCCTAGTTGTCATAGACCACAGTAAATTATATTGTACATAAAGTTTTGGGAAAAAAAGGAACATCATGAGGTAAATGGGAAGATTAGAAAAATAGACAAAAGCTGCAAGAAAAATTAATGTGTTAAAAATTAATAGCTTTTAATGTTGAGACTCATAACCATGGCCTTTTTCAGGGCAATCAGTCTTTTCGTGACTACTAATAATAAAGTACTAGTTGTCTAGATTTCTTCCTAATGAAACAGGTGTACAACAGTTTAGTCAGATATTACCAGAAACGTTTGCTTGTTTTTCTTTCTCAGTTGTTGATAGCATTACTGAGATGACAGCTGCTGATAAACAAGTCTCTGTAAATTTGAATTAATCAAATTTTCACATAGATAACTGAAGGCTCCCACACTACAAGGCTGTTCAAAAGAAGAATTTCAAAAACAGAAAACCACATTATTTTAATTTCTATAATTTCAGTGAATAAATGTAATTAAGTAGCATTTCAGCAAATAAATGTAATTAGGCAGCATTTATTTTTTTATTTTAATATTGTGTTCTGGTAATACTGTCATATTTTCTCTATTTATCAAATATGCATACTTCCTTCAATTAATTTATCTATTTTATTTTACTGATATTAAATTACCTGTGTATACTTCAGTTAATTTACCTTTTTTTACTTTGCTATTTGCTGACATTAATTCAGTTCATGAGGTACGTTTCAGAAAGTCTTTGTTGAAAATGTGACATCATGGGTTTAGTCTAGAGATGCAAAAAAATCAGAGGAGAAGAAACTGAGTTGGAAGGGAGATGGGTTTTTCTCCCTATTTTTTTTCCCCCCTGAACTCAGAACCTGGGAAAAAAAAAAATGAAATACTTATCATTCATAGTGTTTTCTTTAAAAAATATTAAAATAATTCTATGTCATCCTTAAAATATTCTTTTTGCTTTGCACTTTGTACTTCAAAATGCTTTCCATCTGACAAGTATTTCAGATTAGTTACTTCAGTTTGTGAATTGTGATCTTGCAATTTGCAATACCTGACTGAAACACTCACAAACATCTGTCTGCAAAGGAGAAACAATCACTGGAATTACAGGATCAGGGCTTAAAGTTTTATATAGTTCAGATACATTTTCAGATATTGGCATACCAAATGGCATTGGCATAACAAATGGTTTAGCAATTCTGGAGTTGCAATTTCTTTGAAAGAGTACCTGAAAGCTCATGCTATTTTTATAAGCCTTAGCAATTGAGCTTAAATGGGGGACACCTTCTTGAATGGCACTATTAAACCAGGATACAATTTGAAGACTACTGTATCTTATATTTTAGCTGAAAACGTCTTAGTGTATAGTTCACTATTTGAGAAGAATATTTGAAAACTTTCACCTTTTTCTGCCTTTGAAAAAGTGATCTCCCTTACTTCCTTACAGTTCCCACTCTTATGCTAATGACTGAAAAGCCAAGTATTCTACTAAATACAATTGATTCGGGCCTTTAGCATTTAATGCAATTATTTTTTCTTGAGATGTGTTATAAAACTCAAAAAAGGATTTTATTGCACCCATTTCATTACACCCAGCATGAATTTTGAAGGCTAATTTTGACACTAAACCAGAAATAAATGTATTCCAACTGACAGAAATAAGACATTAGTTTCATATGAAAGCATTGTTTGGATATTATTTTTCCATATTAGCAGCTGTGTTCACTGATATGATCTAGAAGATGCTAATATGATTATACATTTCATTGCTTACTAGAAATACAATTAAGCCTAATAACAAGTTCATAATGGGATATAGTGCAATATGCTCATCTAGGGCTCCTTAAAATTTTCCTCAATGAAGACAGTCATGGTATCAACTGTCTGTGTATGATAGGTAAGCCAGCATCAAAAGGATAATGGTTGATGAGTAGAAGTGCAGCCAGTCATCATCCTACCAATCCCAATGGAATGGGATGTACAACTGCAGAAAATAATGATCTGCTGCTTCAAGGAGCCCAAAAGTATCACCTGAAAGAGATACAGACAAAAATGATGCGTAAAATGATCTTAAAGTTTTTTCATTAATTTGGTGTTCAGAAAGTATCAGATTGATGCCTCTTTAAGGTTGAATGTCTTCACTTGTCCTTATATATTAATTTTTAAATAATGGATTTAACCACAATGAGTATCACTATCAGAAGTAAGGAGGTTCAGAAGAACAGGAAGGTCAAGTCCAGTAATAAGAGATTACTGTGTGGTATGATAAGGCTGTCTGAGGGTTTCTGCTTAGTCTTACAGGAAAGCAACATTACTCCAGGATGTGTCAGTAAATATAAAATCAACATACAGATGTTATCAGAGAGGACTAAGTGTTAAATCCAAGAAGACTCATGATGGAGAGCTAAGCTCTTCTCTTGAGAAAAGCTCTTGTGCAGATTTTGCTCCACACTACAAGAAAGGGCAAAAATAACAGTAATTTCTTTGATTTAGCACAATAACATGCCCATTTTTTCATTTCATCTTAGAAATGGATTCTCTTTTTCCATGAAGTCACTAGCAGAGCCATTATTTCCATTCAGCAGAGATAAAACATATAGCGAGTAAGTGTACACAAAAAAGCAGTACACCAGTCATGGACTAAAGTGGAAAAAAATAAAAAAGATGCTTTTAGAACTGATATAATTTAAGAGACACCCACAATATGAAGAACATGCTTCAAAAGACAGAGATTTGCTTTTAAAAACAACTAATATCTTTCATGTGTTAGAGAGCCAGGCCAGGAGAATTTCAATCTCTTAAAGATCCAAATACTATAACTTATTAAAGGGTTTTGTTTTAGTTCTTAACACAGCATTAGTCATAATTCAAATTAATCTACTTCAGTTTTTTCCCATTATCAGCTCATCAGGTTAGCTTAGAGATCAAGCTTAGTTTTCAAATTAACCATATTTTTCTGTTACTTTATAGCAGAAGTAAATGAATGAGAAGGAAATTCATGGCAGCATATTAATGGAAAAAAATATATTTGCAGCTTAGCTTTGACCATTTTAACTTTTAGATCTGTAGCTATAGCTGGGATAATAAACATGGTGAGGAGGTAGTAAAATGTTGCAAAAATTCTTAGAATCATAGAATGTCCTGAGTTGGAAGGGACCCACAAGGATCATCGAGTCCAACTCCTGTCCCTGCATAGGACAACCCCAAAAATCACACCATATGTCTGAGGGCGTTGTCCAAATGCTTCTTGAATGTTGTCAGGCTTGGTGCCGTGATTACCTCCTGGGGGACCTTGTTCCAGTTCTCCACCACCCTCTCGGTGAAGAAACTTTTCCTAATGTCCAACCTAAACCATCCCTGGCAGATCTTCCTGTCCTTCCCTTGGGTCCTGCCATTGGTCATCAGGGAGGAGGGATCAGCACCTGCCCCTCCTCCTTCCCTCATGAGGAAGCTGTAGACAGAGATGAGGTCTCCCCTGAGTCTTCTCTTCTCCAGGCTGAACAGACCAAGTGACTTCAGCCGCTCCTCGTACGGCTTCCCCTCTAAACCCTTCACCATCTTTGTGGCTCTCCTCTGGACACTCTCTAGCAGCTTTGTATCCTTTTTGTACTGTGGTGCCCAAAACTGCACACAGCACTCAAGATGAGGTCACGCCAGTGCAGAGTAGAGTGGGACACTCATCTCCCTCGACCGGCTAGCAATGCAGTGCTTGATGCATGCCAGGACATGGTTGGCCCTCTTGGCTGCCAGGGCACACTGTTGGCTCGTGTTCAACTTGCTGTCGACCAGAACCCCCAGATCCCTCTTCTGCGGGGCTGCTCTCCAGCCTCTCATTCCCCAGTCTGTATGTACATCCAGGGTTGCCCTGTCCCAGGTGCAAAATCCAGCACTTGCCCTTGTTAAACTTCATACATGATAGCCCAGCTCTCTAATTTGTCTAGGTCTCTCTGCAGTGCCTCTCTGCCCTCAGGAGTGTCAATAGTTGAAACAGTTAGGAATCTGATTCTATCATTTTTCTCATGCACATGTGCGCATCCCACAGAATGATATAATAGGAATAAAGCTTAGATAATAATTAAATTTTGGATGCTCACCTAAAAGGCACCAGTTAACCTTCTGCAACACAGCATGTTGACATCCTGATCCAAGACTAGAGCACTAACTGTGAAAGCAGTTTGGCTACTGTAATTTTCACATACATAACTTGCACATTACTTGTTCAAAACCTGTGATACAGCAGCAAGTAATATGCACTGACAAGCAATATGAAAGGAAATCTCACTTGAGTCCTCTCTCTCCCAGGAACTGCCAGCCCTTTCCCCGCTAGAGTACTCAGCTTCAGACTCTTCCCTCTGCCACCACTGATTTTATGCAAGTATATGAGTTATGGGTTATGTGGAGATTTATTTTCAAATATCAAGAGTGAAAGGTACATGTTGTTTACAAGACATTGCTGCAAATAAAAATAGCAACCTTGAATTATAGTACATACATTACAGGTATTTTTTTTTTCCTAAATTTTTAAAATGTCTTTCTTCAGACAAGAACACCCTCAAATTTAATTGAGTTTATACAAAAGTTTTTCATACCACTTGACCTGATCAACACAAATAGAATAAGCCAAATTTCTGTTCAACTTTTAGTCAATATGCAGTCATTCCCATATAAGCAAAGCCAGCCATATGAATATTTTTAAGTGTATGCAAACTGTTAATCTTGAATCAAACTAGTAGGCTGTCAAAGTCAAGCTACTTGATTCTGTATTTTATTCCTTTTATTCCACATTCAGAAACAAGAATTGTCTTTCAAACAAGTGGTAGAAGCAGTGCTGTGCATGGGCAAGATGATTTGTGGACCTGTATCTGGGCACATTCTTCAATATTTTAAAGTTAGAGATATGTTTTAAGTACTATGTTCAGCTAGACTTTTGCTCTATTTGCTTTCCAGGCTGTACGTGCTTTAAAGGTACAGTAAATGAAGATTAGGCAAAAAAGAAAGCAACTTTTCAAAACATCAGACTGTCCCTGGACTTTTTTTAAAAAGAGAATTTAATTTTCTTCTTCAGTGTAATAAACGGTAAATAACCAAATAATATAAATTAGCCATGTAAGTCATATAATTTAACCCCTAAGGCTAAGTATCATTATCCCTACTTTAAAGAGTTAAGCAACAAAGACACTAAGGCCAAAACGATATTTAACTTGCATAAACACAAATAGTTGTTTCAAAACTCATGTTAGCAGCTGAAGGGAAAATTAGCCATAGATTTCTGCACGCCTCTAGCACTTCTATGAACAACTGTAGATTTAGTTTTAGCCATTTATGCAGTATTATTAGGAACATCAGTAATAATAAGAGACTACTACATGTACTTACATCTAGTCATGTTGGCAACACAACTGAGAACAAATGCAGAAGCCAGACTCTGCCCCTGTATTTTAAGCCCGAATCACTGTGCAAGATTTAGTGCACTAACACTTTACCCATTCTGTATGGAAACCATACCAAAACTGGGCCCCAAAGGGTTAAAAAGTTCAGCCACAGTTCTCAAAGGAATCTGAATATGTGAATCAGTTCCTAACTGTTTTAGGCTTGCCTTTTGAGGATGCTCCACCACATACATATATTTATAGTTACCTAGTTTTACAAACTTGCTTATTCTAGTGGAACATCAGGGAAAACAACAGTTGAATTTAACATCTCTGTTTATCATAGACTTAGCTGTGTTACAAGACCTTTCCAATTTCAAACCGAGTGAAACAAATAAAACATAGGTGCCAGGTTCATTAGCATTTAATGAATAACAAATTAACTTGCCTCTGCTAGTAATCTGAACTTGTCTTACTCCTGAGTTTTTCAATTATATTATCTTCTTTCATGCAAATTAAAGGACTACACAAGCACAATTAGATGTGGCAGCTACAAACAACTGGAAAAGAGCTCAACAAAATAAATTAGAGAACTCTTCTTTATTCAAACTGAGCATGTATCAATTCAGATAACTGGCAGCTCTCTTCAGCTTTTGTCTATAGCAACCCAGAAAGGAAATAGGTATTAAGTTTGTGTTTCTATGAAAATAGGCTATGACTTGGTTCCTCCCTTCTTTGATTCCCTCTCCTTTCCCACTGCTTATCAACTCAGTTTCTTAATATTACACTGATGAGTTGCCTAGTTCCTCTGTTTTACTCACAGATCTGCTCACTAGAGTACATAAATATAGATCCCTCTGCTGACCTTACTTCATTCTCTTTTTATGACATTATTTGCCCAAAGACATTCAACATTTTTCTTGAATTTCAGTTATGTTTGCCTTTAGCATCTTGGGCTCCTGTTTCTTTCCCTCAGCACCCTGCTACAGGGGGGAAGAAAGCTACACCATAAGGAAGCTTTAAACTTAGATTTTTCCATTACAAAAATATTTTAATTGTATTTTTCTCTAAAATCTTATCCTCTCTGTTGGGAGTAATGGGAGTATAACAGACTTACCATTGCATAATTGTGGCTGTCATTTTTTAAGTGATATTTTAATTATGTCTAAAAAGAAAACAAAGTTTTTAAATGTAGTCTTCTGAAATGTTTCTTTGCTCTTAAGAAGTCAGTTACTGTTCTTTACATTGAACTTCCTGTAATCCAAGAAGAAAAAAAATGCCTTGAATTAACAATAAGCTTTGCTTCAAAATAACAGTTTTTTAAACATTTTAATAATACAATGCTCATTTAGATTTAATAGCATACTTTTAAAATAAAATCAAAGTAATTTAGTCAAAATTCACTGCTATTTTGCAAACTTGCTAGGGGAGGTAAAGAGTTTCAGTGTCCTCTGTTAAATTATATTGCTTGTAGATGATGTTGTTTGGCACCTTTGAAAATTAGGGTATCCAACAGCCTGAACTATTAAACACCTAAAGGAGCCATGTACTGAACTGATGTTTCTTTTTGGCTTTGTATCTGTTTCTTAGGCAATTATTCTGCCTGCAGAGCTCATGAAAATTTTATGGGGCAAGGTTTAATTGACAATGTTTGGCAGCTGGCACCTACACAGAATAGAGTTTATATACAACCAGAGGAGAATAGTCCACAGTAAAAGCTCTGAAACATACATCATGGACCTCCTCACCACCCACGGTTTTACTCCACAAAGTTCAGCTGTTGCACCCCATGACGTGCTAATGAAGACATAGCTGATAAAACATACCACCTAAGCAGAAAATGGGAGATCTTAAAACATATTAATGAGAACGATGTGGAAGACTAAGCCACAGACTAGAGTGTGGATGAAACAATTGGAAAATGAAATGATGCCCATGAAGTTTCTGCAATACAAAAGGATAAAAAAATTGTTCTTTGGCAGTTCCACGTTGTGTTAATACAGTATACCCCTACTTAAAGATAAGAATAATCTACTTAACAGGAGCAAACCCAAAAAACTACCCTCTGTGTGCCACCTATTTTAGTCTAGTAAACTTTGTCTTACAAAGGTTGCAAAATACTTTTTACCTTGCAAAAATTATTCTCAGATATTCTGAAAATCAGTTAGGTTCTTATCATTATTCTTTCAAGGAGACTATGCTCTTCTGATACTGACCTCTATGAAGAAGCTGACCATATGTCCAGCAATTTTTTGCAATTTCTGGGGGATAAATTAGACTTCCACAGCCAAGTAACTTTAGGAGCAAAAGTCAAGATATTTGGTATCTGGAGTTTAGCTGTTGAATAGCAAGGCAATGCTGACCCTCTCCTGAGACCTTAATATAGGCCACAGATAAAATTAATATATCAGAGAACACTACTGGCTCCTTCTTGTGCCCTAGAAACCAAGCAAGATTAATGAACTTGTTTTGTAACCCCTGGAGTATGTTCTAGGTAGGTAAATGACAAACACTGACAGAGCAAGGAAAGCAGGTTGATTTTACATGGAATTAATCTTTAAATAACGGGGATATGGAAGTCTTTTCCTTTCCAAGTAACATTTGTCATCAGTACTCACTGGTATAATCAGGGGTAACCAGGCCATAAAAAAGCTTTGACTTCTTCAGAGAAGCATTCTGGAAACATTTTGTCGGACAATCTCACAGCAGTTTGCTCTGCTTCTGCCTTGTACTTAAATACCCATTTAGGACAGTGCTACATTCGTTATAATTTCTAAGCCAGTATGGAAAGTGATTTCATAGCACGGAGAAAACTGTAGAACCTGCAATCCGGTGCAGAAGCACACTGAACTGTTGGGTTCCCCCCCACCCTGTAATATCTCATTTCCTTTTATGCTCTAAGGTTGAGCAAGAACAGATGTGAGATGTTGTGATCACTGCTTTTTCTGCAAGGAGAATAGTTTAATCGTTCTGTATCGCAGGCAACAGCTTCCCACGCTTATTTCTGTGATCTTATCAAGGTTGCAAACTATCTAAGCAAAAGAAATACATTTTGATGTCTACAGCCTTCTTTACAGTTTTTTGTTTTACACTGATTAGCAAAAGCAGCAAGTTTTTATCTTGATTTTTAAGTGTAAATTGGAACATTGGTAGCATAGGAAACTCCATAGGCAGGCAAATAAGCTTCAGGGCTTTTTAATATTAATAAAGAAGCCTGCAAAAATTTGGAGACATAAAGAATATAAAAGAGCAAAAGTACATTTCAAATGAGGACAATAACAAAAAACCTCCAAAACTAAAAGAGTAAAATAAAACAAAGCATGATGTGTGTATGTGTCGGGGGTACCTTTTAATCTTTCACTGTAGGAAATCTCTCAAAAGGGAAGAGAGAGGGATGCCACAGATTCAAACAGCCCTTTCTTGGCATCATTCAGATCAGTTGTGCTGCTTATTGTGTTTTAGAGAGTAAGAATGAACTGTAGGGAGATTCCCCCATACATGTTTGTTAGGAGCTACACACATCTCCTAGCCCACCTTCAAAGAATGGATGAGCCTTATGGTTCATTATATTAACGTCTCTGTCCCTGTGAACTTCTACAGGCAGTATCCAGCACTTTAAAATCTGCTCATATCAATATTAACTTTAATGTTGAACACTTGCATTATGTCTCATTTGATCTTGAAAAGCACATCTGCCAAAACTCAAATCTAGACTTGCAAGCTCCACACTAACCCATACTGAAATTTTTTTTCATTAAACTTCAGCTATATAGATGTAAATATGAACTGCATACTTACTGACAGCCCGTTGGTGGTAAATCTTTGTGTCCACTGAGGGCAATAACAAAGATTTCATTCATCATAACTCAGTGTAGAAAGCATCAAATCCGCAAGTACAATGCTAGTTTGCAGTGCCTCATTTCAGTGCTGGATTGAAGTAATCACAGTCAGTAAAATATGAAGTACAAGAGCAGAATACCCTTGATTTTTTGTCTTCTTCCTACCAATAGTTTCTGTCACATATACTTGATAATAGTTCTGCTCAATCTGAAGCCTGTTACCCTGTTATCTACATACAGGAACGACATCTACGTGACTATCCATTTTATTTTTAAATGTATTTGTCATTCTCAATAATCAGGACAAAATTACGAATTGTAAAATGCTTCTAACAACATATTTTAGTTTGCAATTTAGTTGATAATGTTGATTTAGGTTTAATTTAGTACAATTTAAGTTATATTTCAGACTTCCTCTCTGTAACTAAAGTCACGCTATTTCTGCTCTGATTGCCCATCCATATTCTCTACCACAGCACTACGCTTTTAGTACATTCTTTTTCTTGTGTCACATTGATTTACAGCTTACTTTGGGAAATGCTCACACTTCAACATTTTGATTAAATTATGGGGTTGATTCAGATATATTCTTCACCTAGAAATTCTATTGGCTTCAGTGGGAATTTGCATGTGCAAGGAATGCAAAAGTAGACCATGTTCCTAATAAACACAACGAAAAATATCACAGATCTTTTACTAGGCACTTACCTTATTTTCATCCAATTACGACAGAATAAATTGATGGAAATTATTATTTTTTACCTGTTCACTTAGGTTCTGTTAAGTGTAATCTTGCATTCCTGAATAGTTTCATTAACTGTTTTGGGAAGTATCATACAAACATATTTCTTTCTTGGGAAGTATAAAGGATGACCTTTTCTGTTCTACTTTTTTGCACAACTGTTTAGAATAATGACATATTTCATTGTACTTTTCAATTTATGACATCTCTTGGTTCTTTCTGTGTTGAGAAAAATGTCTGTATTTATATACATTTGACTTTGGTTTGTATGTAGGCTCCAGGTAGACCTTCGGCCTTCATCACTTAGCCTTGAGTTTGATGGAGCTTAGTTTTCCTTCAGGATAGACTATATATAGTCATTCAGCCAACAATCAATAACAGAATTAAAGGCAAGAATAATTAAAAACATTAAAAACTCATATGAAAATAAATGGAATAATTGACATCTCATAGGAAGACTTTAAATTTGCTTTCTCTGATATTTTTCTGGTTAGAAATCTCTCCCTGTCACCTGCCCTCTCTAGAGATTTTAGATTTGTGTGGGCAGGCATGGATGTTCGTGCATGCAAGGGGAAGAGGTGGGAATATAGAGGTCTCTTCATCCATCTTATCCAGCCAGCATGCCAAGTGATTAGTTACCTGACTTCAGCACAACATTTCACAGAGGTTTTGGCTGTTACTATGAAGTACATATATGAATGGGAATGGAGAGGGAATGGTGACTTTGTCAGATAACAATTCATCTCAAATATACCTCAGTTTCCCTCAATGATATAAGTTCCTCTGTAAGGGCATACTTACCAAGACATTTTCTCCTCCAAGGGATTACATCAGTTTGGGGGATAATAGTATGTATATAAGAACTCTCACATTTACGCTTCTAAAGATAGTCATACAGGGAAAGACTTAAAATAGTCTGGCATAAGAACTCATTTTTAAAAATAAATTTAAAACTATATTAACTATCAAACACAGATAAAGTACTATCCTTTAAAATAATGTGTATTTTCCTATTTTTGCACATACTAACAGCACTTTTGTGCATACTGAAAGAACTGTATCCAAAAGAGAGCACTGACAGTTTAAGTCTCCGTTTTTTTGTTATTTTATATTCTAATTAAATTATTGTTCATGTAAAATGCGAGGATGCCATTCTGAGCATGGAAAAGGGTAAACGAAGCAAGTTAAGTTTCTACAAAAGAGCTTGTATGATGGTATATGCTGTATTCTACTTAAATTGAATTACCTCTCCACTTTCTGATCTAGACAGATAGTGAATGGCATTCGCTATGCCAGCACAGATCAGCTGTTCAGTGAATGCTGCTGGCCGTTTCTGGGTATCCAAACAGCTAAAGTACCTAATGCCTTCAAGTAATTAGATTGTTTTCCTAACTACTAGGGAAGATTTAAAAATTCAGTTTGCTATGAGTACCATCATTCTCATGAGCAGAATTCAGCTTTGAGGCAGAAATTCCATGAACACTTAACACAACTGATCTATTTTCTCCTTTTGCTTTATTTTTCTGTAAAGAATTTCACAGAGTCAGATTCTATTTTCTTTTTTCTACAAAATTCCATTGAAACTACTTTGTAGTATATCAGCAAAGGCCTCAGAAACAGACCCAAAGATTTTAATCACAAAGTCTTAAGAATTGTGCTCTTTCTTAGAAAACATTTCAAAGCAGGGTGATTTTTTTTTTTTTTAAATAGGAAAGCCTATTGTGTCACTCTCCTTTCTTTCATCCATTTTATTAGCTGGAGTAGTCCACTCAAGGAGTCAAGAAAGTATGAAGTTCAGATGGGGAAAGGTCGGACACAGAACTTCTCAGTATGACTTAGAAGTTTGAGTTAACAAAATAGCAGAACGTATCACAATCCAACAGCAGTTAAATGCACCCTCCAAGTTGCTCAATGCTCATTTTGAAGACATTTATTCTATTTCTTCTAATTGTTTCAAAATTTATTTCCTTATTCATTCCATGCTGATGAAAGGCTCTGCAAAGCAACAGCAGTAAAATGCTTCTAAAACCCACGCAGGGTTTTATATATAAACAGCTGGAAAATGGGCTAAATTGAGAATTGCATATGCACGCTGCAAGGACTGAAATTTTAAAGTGACAACTGATGCTATTCAGGGAAAACAGGAAAGTAACAGTGAATAATGGAATTAGATGAGATACAGTCAAACCTCTCATTCAATTTCTATCTGTAAATCACTAAATATGTTTCTAGCAATAATAGTATAGGAAGTCATATGCTGTTTCAGCAATCCATTTATATTTAATTAAACTTATAATGTATAAGCCCCAAGTTATAATTTTTGCCTTTTTGATTCAAGCTATGGTTCATTTATTTTAATGCCTTTGGGAGTTTTGCCAGTTAATAATTGAAGAGGTCATTTTGTTATGAATTGCTTCTTGCTTTTCCATCCTATGTATTTATTTAGTTTACAGCAAAGGGAATTTTCAAATTTCTGAAGGGCTACCAGTAGGCACAGTCACTGCCAGCTCTGTGTTCTAGCAGACAGTGAGGCTTTAAACTTGTATTCTAAAACACAGGGAGACAATTTTCAGATTGCTGGAGTCAGGTACCTTGTGCTGATGTTTGATTTGTTTGCACGATGTGGTTCTGCAACTGACGTGTCATAACTTATCAACATCTGCAGGAAAGTTCTTGCTAGCAAGGCTCCATCACTTTAGGAACTGCAATCAGCAAGCAAAGCCCAATCAAACTCAATGTTCATAAAATCTGCCCCCCCCCCCCGGGTTTCTAAAACAATGCATTTCTGAAACAATACCCTTAATAGCAAGATGTAATATAAGTAAAGTTTTCTTTGTTGTTGTTGTTTTTTTTTTCCAGACAAACTAAACCAATGTTCATTAAAACACAAAATATCATGCTAAAAAAAAAAGCACAGACATTTTTTTCAAGGACAGGATGGGGAAGGAGAGGAGGAAAGAAAGAGCCACTATTTTAATTGACTACATCATGTCTTCTGATAGTAGCAAATAAATTGTGAGAAATCCTTTAATACATTGAAAACCTAGAAAATAATATAGGCCACCTTGTTTCCTATGTATAGAAAGAGGGACCGTTTCTGGAACTTTAGCAGTCAAGTCAACAGAACTTCCTGCTGTGCTGCCTGTTACTATAAAATAGGATTTATATGGCAAAGTAATGGTTCTTGTAAATACATTTCCTCAGCTATATCAATAAAACCACAGATATAGTTGTGTTCCAGAAAGGCCTCTGATTGTGTTAAGTGGTCATTTCGCCTTTCCTTCTTTGGACATCCATACTGCAACATCTCTGATTGCAATGTACCATTAAAGAATATTGAAAAATGCTTTGCAACACTTCTAATTTGCCAATAAATGTTCCCTGTGAATAAACTGATACAATATACAAATTCTTGTGTTTGGAAGACTTGGAAATAAATGATCTTTCACTGGATTCTACTCTGTGTTATTCAAGAGCTTTGATACCTCATGATCTTTTTTTCCTTAGGCTTTCAGTTAAATCTGATATTCTGGCTTATTGTCAGAAAAGTTTTCTTTTAACTTTACCTTTCAAAACAATTCTAGAATTTATAGACATAATGAAATGCTGTAAATGTGTCATTGTAGATTAATACAGTTAAATATATCATTGAAAATAATTTTCAAAATACAGACTGTAATAAAAATTAAATTTGATACATTTAAATAATAAAAACCCAAAATGGTTTGGAACTGTCAAACATACCTTTTCCTTTCACCAAAAGATTCAGGAACACTAAATATTAGAAAGAAAATCCACCAGCAAAATGCGTACATGGAATGATCACTGGTGGCTACCTATACTTCATCTTCACTTTAATGACATATCTATCAATCTATTAATTAAAAAAAATGTTTTTATTTCCCACTTATTATCAAGCACAATGGCTTTGGACTGCCTTTCGGTCTCCAATAGACACACTGAGATCTGCCAAACCTGAACCTTTGATTTGGATGAAGCATTTATACAATTACCACTGACATCTGAAATGCAGCCATCATCAATTGCATCATATGGTATAAACACAGAGAGCAGGAAAAAGCTTAGGGAATCTGACAAGAGAGAATTGCAAGGCAGAAAAATAATTGCACAAACGATTGTGTATGGATTTCTTATAGAACGAGATCAGATATTCTCCATGCTCAGTAATGGGCATATACGCAAATGCCTGCGTATACATCAGTACCCACTGTGAGCAAAACCTTGAATAGGAGTGATGCCATCAGGAGAATCTCAGGCCAATAAGCAAACCAGAGCTCTGATGGCCAGAGTTGAGAAGATCCAGGAGATCTAATGCTTTGCTCATATGTGTGTGTGCAAATGAATAACATGTGGAGCCAATCCAAACATTACATCTAGCTTTAAATCCTTTTAACATACCTGGCTCCAGTATTTGTGTAATCCCAGCATTAATTTAAATGCCTTGTATACAATCTAGTGGCATATATAAACACAGACAGTGTGATGCCAACTTGTAATGTGCTTTATTGCTTAAAATGTTACAGACCAATTAAAATGCGGTTCTTACTCCAGCTTTGCAACCCATGACATTTGACTTTTTTTAGACGCGATCCTTTGGGATTTATCTAACGTACTGTTGGAACAGTCACAGACAATTTAACTTTCTTGGAATATATTAGTTTATGCTGCTGCTATAAAGGATCCAAATTAAATTCCCTGTAGGGATTTTTAACTGCCATACTAAGATGTACAAAGTAATTTTTTTTTCTAACAACAGGGACTACAATAATGACTGTTGAATTTCGTTTTGATAATGACAGATGTTACAAAGACAAAGTAGGAATTCTTAATGAGATTTTGGGTGCCATTATCCCCATTTCATATACTTACATATTTTCAAATTTGATAGTAGTAACACTGTTTCCTTCATTATAAGATACTGCTTTTATTATTTTAGATAAATTTTCTACGTTGCATCAGATTCTCTCTAAGTTGCTCTAATTCAGAGCCTTTTACTTGAAGCATTGTAAAAATCTTTAACTTCTTGTGGTAATATATAATCCTAATACATGGAGAAGTAGATGAATATAAGATCAGAAGAAGGGAATTTATACAAGTCTCTGGCTAGGTACAATTTGTTCTCACTCTGTCGCTATTTTATGCGTGGTTATAGAAAAGTGGTTGAATAAAATGACGAAGCATTCTATTTTGATACAATGATGGATAAAAACATCTCTTTTTTTTTACTTGAAAGACAGATAACAAAGTTCATAAAAGATGAATACTGAACAGACTGAATAAAATAATCAAATAAATAATTAAATAAATTTAGATTCTGATTATATTTAGAAATATAACAATGGATATCTAGGTACCAATGTTTTCTACTTATTTTTTATAAATTAATTCTTTTAAAACCTTATCCTTTACCTTTTACCCCTCCTTGCCCATTTCCATCTCTTTTACTAGAATTAAAATACTCGCTTTTACAAGGATTTTAAGAAACTTTGTTCATGTGATAGATTTCAAAAGTTACTGAAATCAGCAGCCTGTCTGAATGCTCCCGAAAGTATTTGCAAATTCATAAAGCAAATGCTGAAGATTCCATGTGGTTTTAAATTACAATATATTCTTTGATTTCTACAGAATTTAATTTGTCAAACCCACCCAAACTGTGATATCTATATCTTCAGAACACAGCACACTTCTGACTCCTGTCTGCCAAGAAAACAGCTGTGTCCGAATTATCTCAGGGGCACAGATGTCACTCATCAGTTGTACTGGGTTGCACTCAAAAATAAAAGTGCAAATGCTTACCCTTACATGCATATAGCTGATATACAGGAACAAGAAATTAATACTTCTAAAGATCCTTATATATGTTTTGAACACTGAATTCACACCAAGTCTTTTTGAGTTTATAAATCACTATATGAATAATGCTATATATTCTGCTTAACTCCTGAAAGGTTAGCAGCAAAATATTTTTAAAAACAATTGCAGATTTCTACCCATGTCCTCAAGTGATATCTTTACTACACAGTAGCTACTGTATCCAATACAGAGAGCAGGAAAAGAGATCACAAACTAATGGCAGCCATTTGAGTAGTCCTCTGAATTATTAATAAATTAGATCTATGGAAGCCATTTAGAATGACTCATTAAGCCAATTAACTCCCTATTTCATGAGCAAACATTCGGTGTTCTAACAGAACAGAAGGTAGGAACTAGTAGATAAATAATGATTATTAGAATAGCAGAGATTTTTTTGAAGCAATTGTCAAGCTACAGAGAAAGTGTTACGTGAAAGTCTCAGGAAGGACTTTCAGAAATTGGTGTGGCAGAAAATTAGCATGAACTAGTAAAAAAAAGATAATCTGATTACATAAAAAGCGTACATGACAATGTAGTAAATAAGGAACGCTATCTAATTTGTACAGGCCCTAAAATACAGCAGTCATAAATTAAAGGTAAAGCTGTATCACTAGCTCTGCTCAGGATTTAATACCAGTGCTTAGGCACAGAGGTTTAAAGTGTAGCCCCTAGTGAATAAACCTGCTGCATGCAAACTGAGAGAATTACTGTTACTAGGGAATGCTTCACTTTGCATTTTATGATTTGTGTTTGCCTGTGTAGTTTCAGCATTATCTTACCATAGTATTTATTACATTTTAATTTATTAAAGAAATAAACTTCACACACAAAAAATCAGAATATATCTTTGCACACTTAATAAGATTTTCTGAACTAGTTTAATCTCCTTTATCAATTTAAATGTGCACTGGCTGAAGAGGAATTAGCCATTTTATGGTGTACTGGAATTAAATTAATGATGATTATTTGGTGATGTAAAATTAATGCATTTTAATCAGCTATTATTAGTGCATCTATTTACATGCAATTATTTTCCTTAAGTATTAAATGCAAAATAAAGATGTAGCAGATGCAAATTGTGCAAATAGCAATAGTCTGTATGACAGAACATATTTTCTTCTATATATCTGCAATTTATTATACTCTTCTAGTAGGCCACTATAAATATTTACTATTTATTAGCCCTTTAAACCTTGCAAGCTAATATATAGCAGTCCAAATTATAGCAACCTGTAAGTTTTTTCTAATTTCTGTTTGATCACACAAAGAGCCCAGAGACCACTCAATGAAACTAAGATCCCACTTGCTCATAAGGTAGGCTTTTAAAGGGTAATCTGTCGAAAAAAAAGTCAATAAATACCTTCATAATTTTTTCCTGAATACAATGTGATCTATAACAGAACCGATGAATCTAAGTTATAACTCTGATATAATAGAATCCATAAAACAAATCCGGAATCTATAGCAGATGTAATCACTCCTTCAGAATGCAAAAATACTGACTTTTTAAAAAATTAGTATTTTAGACTAGACAAATCAAGACTCAGTAAAAGAGGCTATTCTGAGAAAATCACAGGCTTGAATCAATGAATTAGTTCACATGTTGTACTGGACAGCACCATAAATAGGGTTATGTAAAAAAAAAAAAAATGAGAAAGAGCAGTAAAAAGCCATCAGTACTGAGCAAGTTATTGTGTGACTGTTACAATTCCTGCTATCATTACAACTCAACGTACATACCTCCAGTGCAAACATGCTTCAAATTCAGGAGACAGATGCAGAACTGGGTATGTGCATTGCCTAAATTTAGTTATTTAAAGCTGTGCAGGATACTTGCACTCATAGTGTTCCCTCTTGTCCCCAGATCAACCAGCCTGGCAGCAGGTCTCAGCAGCCCCAGCAGATCTCCTTCCAGATTTCCTTGCAACATGCCCAAGCAGGAGACTCACCCAGGCTATGCCCTGAAATGCAGTCAGGACATAATCAGGGTGCACGCTAGATCTGGAGACTGCTAGAAATGTCCACCAACTGCTGGATGCTTGATTATCTACATACCTTGATGTAGTTAGTCTTATAAATGTCCTACACAGTCAATGAAGAAAGCCAACTCTTAAATTTTTCTTCTGTATCATTTATGCAGCAAATCTAAGACTAATTTAGACTAATACATATTTCTTCCAAACACATGCTTATTTAAGAGAGAATTTTTGTAAATTTTTTATTTCAATGTTCCATTCAAGTACTAAAAAAAAAAAAAACCAACCCTAATATATATATATATATTTAATGCTATGAAGAAAGTTAAGAACTTCAGTGGAGTTCAAATAAGCCTGGGAAGTCTTTTATATTGATACTACCTTGGCTAGTTTTTCAGATAAATCATCTTACCTCAGTTCTCTTTGCTACTAAGTGAAAAAACTGATTTTCAAAGACAGGTTTGGTTTTTTTTCCTCCTTAAAATAAATACCCAATTCTATACTATTTGGATAAATAAAAAGCTGCACCTATTTTCAGTAGGGATTAATACAAGGAAAGTTTGTGTCATGCAGAAGACTAAATTCTGCAATCATAATGGGTCCCCTCCAGCCATATTTATGAATGAACTTCTGAATTATTACTTTTATTGTCCCTGATGAGTGCTACTTTTCATTTCAGTTTCTGTTATTTATAGCACAATGCCTCAAGGAGTAAGTACAAACAACATATGGAGGATCTACCAACTCATGCATAATACTTCAGCTTGACTTGTGCTCCTATGGGGATTTAGATACTAATACTGAATTACTTCATTATTGGTCTGGAACCCTCTGAAGGCAATCCCCTCTTTTCAAACCATATGATCTTTATTTGATAAGGAAGAAAAAGAATGAAGCACAAGCTCAAATAATCTTGTTTAGTTGGTTAAGAATCTACACAGCACTAAATATGTTTTACTGATATATTTATGAAGACTTTTGTGTTATCTTGACTAGTACACAGACTGTGAACTTGACATAGTTTTGGGACCAGGCTGCATTCCCTGTTCCCTGTTGTTTTGCACTGGTCTGATGGCACAAAGCAGACAGAAAGCCACTTTTTTCAGGGCTAGAGAAATGCTCAGAACAACAGCAGAGTGACTATTGTTTCTCCTTCAGAAAAAAGGCCTGGGGGAAAAGATCACGGCATGGCTATTCCTGGCCTTTAATAATTCCTCTCATGTCACTAAAGCCACGTAAATGTAAAGTTACACATAAATCTGCTATCTCAAAGCTGCAGGAAACATTTTGCACTTCCATTGTGAAAGCCTGCATGGAGGCTGCCTCATTTAGGAAGGAAAGATAAGGGGTGAGGAGGAAACAGGGGAGATGCATCTGAATGAGTGGTCCTGCTGAACCTCAGGAGAAGTTTAAGACCAGCACCCACCAGATGACAAACATGAAGTACTTCTGCATGGGAAGCCCTGTGGCCAGCACCGGATTAGGTCCTCTGCTTTGATGTAGACACTGAGGCAGGACACCAAGATGAATTATTGCTGGTAGCTCCCAAGAAGAAACACTGGTAAGGTTATAAACTGTTTAAGCCAGGAACCTCTTCTCTCACTCTCAATAAAAAAGAGTTAATACTCTCAGTTGAAGGCATGAAGTATATTCTGTCAAGGAGAATATACTTTATTGTACATTCCTTTAACAGCCAACGGCATTTGCCAAAATTTTTCAAACATCAAACTTGTTTGAATTAAAACATGGCCTTTTCTGAAAAGCCATTTTAGAAATGTATTCATTTTTCTTACTACAGTAGTTATATATCTACATGTATTCTTCATTTGTAAGTAAAAAGTTTCAAAACCAACATTTAATTTCTATTATTTTTCAAATTGAAAATGGAAGCAACTTTGAAACCGTTTTTCCCCATTGTAAACACATTTAGGATCATATTGTCTAATATTGTGATATTTTCCCCTCTCTGTCTTCCTGTAAAAAGTACGGTATGACCAATACTAGATGCTATCTCAGTTGAAGGCTAATCTTTCCTCTAGGGTACCATAACTTCACAGTGGCTTATTTATAACATGGAAGATGTACTCAGAAACTGTATAAATGCAATATACTTAACCTCTTGCTCTTTCCCTCTCAAAACTTGATAATGGGCAACTGTTCAACATATTTTTGAACTACCACCACCTTTACTGAGGTCAGTGAAGCCTTTATTCATTCTTATCAATCATATTTTACAATTTGTCAACCATTTTACTCACTTCAAGATGGGAACTTTTATTTGTTCACTTAAGAAAAAACCCTTGACAGATAAATATTGAGGTTAATCTGCTGCTGTTTAAGTACAGCTGTACTAACAAAAGATTTGTTCAAATTTAGACAATGCGCTGGTTCTGATAAAATGCATATTTGCATGTTTGTCCTTATGTTTCACCATATGTCATTGCCTGCAATGATGTTGAGTAATACAGCTGTCATATTAGCTGATATGGTTGCTACTTTAATAGATTGAACAAATATAATCTGATCTCCTTAAATTAAATATGGGTATTTTTGCAATATGGTGTTTTGCAGGGCTATATACTGATTGCAAATATAGTCACTGTCATAAAATAAACTAGAAATCCTAGAGAGACTATTTATATAAACACCACTTAATATTGTCTCTGACAAATGAAGTGGAACAGGTAAGGCAACTTTTGAATCAGATTTCAGTGTCTGGGGAGAACTTCTTTTGTAATTTGTTATATGGCTGTAAAACCAACAAAGAATGCATTTTATTACTTGAAAACTCCATTTCTTGAAATTCTAACTTTATTTTTATGATGAATATATTTCAATATTAAATGTATACCAAAATATATGGAGTATGAAAATACAAGCTTTAAGAAATACAAAAATGCTTCTCTCACTATATGAATAAACAACTTAGTAGTTAAATAGCAATTATTTATTTTCCTTATTTTGTTTATTAAATTGTGGAATTCATTGCCACAAGTTGTTTTGGATGCCAGAAGTGTAAATGAAAGAAAATCCATCGGGGCTATTAGCATACACAAACTAGTGCAAGAAATCCCAGAGAAGAGGGTATATCAGCTAAGCTATCATTCTGATACTTGACCTGACGTTTTCTCTCCCCAAGTATCAATTATGGTCTAGTGTTGAAGAAGGTGTAACTTGTGATTAAGAGCCTCATCTTCTCCAGTACCTCCATTTCTATGTTCTTAATGCTAATTGGCTTAAAAAAAAGAGATGTGAACTAAAGGAGACAGCTTCTATCTTTCAAACACAGAGGCAGCAAAAGGAAATACTTAGTATCCATAAGATTTTCTCTTTGTGGCAAAAAGGCTTTGATAAAAGCTATCACTAGGGCCTATTTTAAAGCATAAAGATCATCCTATATTTAAATTAGATATTAACTTTTCTGTGAAGATTTAATGGAAGAGGGAATGCTTGTCAACATTACTAAAATTTGCAGAGCTCACCTTGAACTATTTTTTTTCACACACAGTAACTGCGTTTGTCTGTATTAAACATTAATCTCAGTAGCAAGACAGTGTGCTCTGACAAGAGCAGTTATAAACACATTCTTAAGTATCTACATTTCATTGCAAATTGCTTTTGCTCCAACACTGCTCAGATTTAAATCTCTATACTGTCTTCTATAATATACTTTTTTGTAATTTCAAAAAATATTTGCTAAGAATGGTATTTATTTTTTGTTACATAAAATTTGTTGTTATATCAACATATCTGCAGTAAATTCTCTAATGAAAATGTAATTTTTTAAAATCAAAACTGTAAGGACAGAGCATTGGGAATACTGGATTTTAAGCAGAATTTTCAAAGCTTATAAATGGTCTACATTATAACGCTGCTTAATTGTGTTCTTCCTTTTATAGATAAGATTAAGCTTGCAAAGGGGAACTGCATCTTGGTTTTAGTATACAACCCTCACCCCATTCTTTGAATTACAAAGTCAGGAAGAGTAGAAAAATCTGGTATAGTCCTACCCTCAGACAGTGATTCAATTGTTCAAAGAAGCTAAATTTCTCTTCTGTGAAACTCTTATGGCAATATTACAGAGTGAATAAGAGTTTAAACACTAGAAGGAATACAGGGTATCATATCTAGCTATTAATAACACATTAGCTTAGAGAACTATTTTGTCTAACACTTAGGAAAGTTTCTTTGCTGGTATTAATTGTAACGTCTGTCCTCTATTATCAGTCAAGAGACATCAAAACCAGGCTCCATCTGGGGGGAAAATGAAGTCCCAAAGCGAAAAGAGAAAAAAAAAAAAAAAGTTATAGGAATTAACTGAAATATAAGTGTGCTGTTTATTAATTTCAGATGCATTGATTCAGACAGCTGTCCTGATAAATATAGGAAGGTGGATATCACATTTTTAAGCAAATATTTTCTAGAAACTTATTTCAAATAATAGTATTAAGTATCAGTTCAGGAATTCGAAGGAAACTGGCCAAATGGCAAGACTTTATGGATGACGTTTTATGTAGAGACTTTATTTTGCACTAATAATCCCAAACAGATAGACAAGGTTATTGATTTGAGGTGTGGATGAAGATTTTTTTGCAGCACTGTCATCCTCTCTCCTATTTCCAACCCCTGCCACACTGAAAAAGAGGACGCAAGACAGTAATAGGATCCTATTTCCAAGAGCTACCTTACAGAAAAATAAATATGATCTCTTCAGCTTGAATAAATACATTGTTTAACCATTTGCAGTTCTTAGTTCTTCAATTTTTTAATTTATTTTTACTTTTTTATTTATCAAACCAAAAATTCCAATTTTTTCCTGTCTTTCTGCCAGAGATATTTTTCCTTTTGTCCACCCACTTTGCAACATAATATTCACTGTTAGCTCATGGATATAATGCTCAAAGATGAGCAAAGCTTCATAGACATTTTCATTACCATACGATCTTCTAAATGCTGCCCTAAATTACAGGTCTGATCACAGGTTTATCGCTTGTGGAAGGAGGAGTGGGATAGGAAATCTGAGAAGAACTGGAGAGAGACTTGGGATAGGGGAGTGGGACCAAGAAAGAGGAGCCTGAAGAACCGGGTTTCTTTGTTTCTGTCGGTCTTGAGGCTGGGACCAATGACGGCCTCATGAGTCCCTACAGCTCTGTTTGATTTTGGGGAGATACAAACTTTCTGCCTTCTTTACTGCATGTCTTCACACAAAAGACCTGCCAAGACAATCAGGGCACAGGAATGTTCTGCAGAGCAGAGCTTGCAGCTAGCAGAAGAGGCTGGCGTGGGAAGCTGCTGAAGGTGTTGCAGAAAGGTCTGGTAGGGACAGGCAGAGACTGAAGGCCATCCTCTGTTTAAGATAATGCCTGCTGTCATTCAAGACTGTGACTTGTAAAATTTACAACAAGATCTCACTACTGTACTACAAAATATAATCATATTACTGTTAAATACAAAATATCCTTACTGTTATTAAATATAAAGAAAAGAAGACTAGAAGGACAAATTGTTGAAAATACTTCATGGCTTCTAAAGGGGCTAAATCAATGGGAACAAGAGAGAAGCAGCCCAAGTTTCAATCAGCCAAAACCCTGCTGGATACAGCATGTTCCCAGCAGCAACAGCTCTCCTCAGCGGGTGAGAGAAAACAAACTCGGGTAAGACTTGCTCTTTTACTGGGGAGACGTTTTAGGTCCTGCCTCGGGACAGGAGCTAACCCACACATTCCAGCAGTTTTGCTGGTAGAAAAGCAGTCTCCAGTATGCAAACCTCAAAAATATTTGGTAAAAGATGTCAGGTAGGAGAGCTGAGTAGAGAGAACCGCTTTCAGACAAATAAAAATAATGGGAAATGGCAGTAAAATCTACATGAAATTATGATTATTTGGATATAGGTTGACAGAACAACCTTAATTTTATCTTAGACTTGTCTGAAGGAGGTTTCATATGGGGTTTTTTGTCTGCTTTCACCTCTCTGATACACATGATGAGCACACAAGGAACAAAATAAAAGCAACTGGTATGTTACAAGACTTTATGCTGTCTTTTGAGTGTTTACTTTGCACACAAACCATAATTACATCACAACAGACTTTTATCAAGGCCAGAACCATCATTTAACTCAATTGTTAAATTCAGTAATAATATCAGAGTATACTAAATCTCATCTTTTTTTTTTTTTGTCTTTAGTATATGAAGACTTAATTCTGTTAGAAAATCAGCCAGGCTTTTGAATGCTTTCAACTCATGTTACTGAATCCATTACCCCTAGTTCCAAATCACAGTCAAACTCTCTTCACAGCTTCTCCCCATTTGCACTCACATAAATCTGTTGACACAAATGGAAGCATTTAAGACTAATGTTTTTGTAGCTCAGCCTAGCAATCCCAGTCAGTTGTTCTTGTTTCAAGAGGGAGGTGCACCTATGCAAGATATAAATTGTGACCTGAGTAGTGTGAAAGACAAACTGTAAATGGAAGTACTTTTTGAAAGTTGCACCATGAGACAGTAATTTAACTAGAGGAGTTGTTTCATGTTTTCCCAATTAAAAAGAGGAAGAAGACAGAACTGAGGTCTAAATTTCAAATATGTTAAGAGTGTACAAGATCCTGTTTTTTTGAAGAAGAGCAAATGGTCTAGACACAGTCCTGAGGTCCCTTCTGACCCTACATATGTAATGCTTTAAGTTTTGTGCCAAGAGATTCCTTTCGGAGCATGTAAAGACAAAAGGAAGCGTTAGGAGTCACAGTCATGACTCTGTAAGTTGTTAAGGGATGGAAAGTTTGGAGGTGATAGAAAGGCAAAATCATTAGTTTACACAGTTCAATGTCCAGATAACTTGTTAGATGAAAGGAGCTTTCAAACCTCTCTTTCCTCATCGACTTTGATTCCTTTATACTTTAGCAGTTCATAGAGAGGCTTACAAGGAGAACTGTATACCTATTGACAGCTGAGATTTGAATTATTAAGGTGAACTGAAATGAAATGCCCTCGTTTCCTGCACCAGTGAACATCCCAAATGTGGCATCTCTTTTATTAGTGATGAAGCTACTATTTTATTCTCTCCATTCCACAGTTTTCTGAATGTTCAAGATAGCAATTTCAATGACAGCCAAGGACATTGAATACATTGTATTTCAGAGACAAAACTTCCGTTGTGATTGTTCACTGGTATTTCTACCAGGGAAAATTAGAGTGCCACAACCCATACTAAAATCAATAGAATGCCTATTATAATACTGATGCATGCTGCTGCATATTTATTAATCTCATCTGCAATAGTAGAATATAAGATGACATAGGGTAAAATAAAAAGTCTCAGGACATTCACTAATATAACCAAAAAAATTAATTAGAAATTAGTAAACTAGCAATGTAGGGAATATGATTGTAATCCTACTGTCTTCCCTTGAAAAAAAATCAGTCCTAAGAAGATATTTGCTTTGCTATGAAATCACCACAAAATCTGCCATTATATCTGTAGCTTGAATTTATTATGAGTGTCTTGGTATGAATCCATTCTGTTGCATCAACAGAACTTTCCATTTTTTTCTTCACTAGTAGATGTTTTTTGTATATCTCTGCTGTCCTGCAAAAAAATAACATTTATGTATTCACTTTATCCTGGCAAAGTCAGAGGTATCAGTACAGATCAACAATAAAATTTTCAAGGGATTATCTAACATGGAAAAAAAAAAGCCATGAAGATTATGTAATTAGAAAAAAAAAACATATTTGGAAACTGTATAAGGCAGTGGTGAGGACAGCAAACTCTATATATTCTACTCTATAGTTAGGCATACTGTAATACACTGTAATTATAAATGTATTACCAGTCTATGTTTAGTAAATTTTTCTACGCCATTCTAGTCTGTAAAACTGACTTTGATTTTATCAGTTCCAACTGACTGAAACTATTTTTTGACCTCTTGAAAGTACCTCTTCTATATTCCTCTGATTATGCAAAACATATCTTCAATAATTAGTGATTTTAGGGGAGAAAAAGGGCAAGAATCCATCCAAGAATTCCAAATGCAATGCTTTAGTGGTTAGCAGCATCCAAATGTATTTTAAAACGATAATTCCAAATACAGCAATTTATATGCTCAATATTCATACAATTTATACTATTGACCAGGGTATGTTCTATGTTATACAAAAATACAAGCAATAAATTGCACAGTCCTGTCTGAAACAAATTTATCATCTACATGTGACTTTATCATCTGTTAATCCAGTGGCCCCAGAATTTATTGTAACATGCCAGATCCCTGAGCAACTTCAAACAGTGCCCATTTTCTAAAATCGGCAAGTCAGAAGTTTACTTTTTCCCTTCACAGTACTCTAACATTCTCTGCTCTCCTTCAAAACACAAAAAGAATTCCAAAAAACCCAAAGAAAACCTAAAGCTGTCAAGAGTTAAGAGAAAGGATTCAGTCTTGTATCAGTGACAGATTTGCCATAAATAAATGTTTAATTGATTTAAAATTCCTTTGCTTGGGAACACAGAGAATTTGACGACCTCTGAGAAAGTTTAGGCTTTTAAATCTTTTCTCTTGGGACTTTCAAAATCTTAGATTCATGAAAATAAGAGTAGGTATAAGGCATTTATGAAAGTATGATGTACTTGTTATTTAAAAAAATGTATTCTTCTGTTTTGCTTTTTTTAACTTACCATCTCTTAGCACAAAGAAAATGTATAACAAACATGGTCAAGTGCAGAAACAATAAAATCAATTTTCAGCAAGTTAGCAATTTCATTCTTCATATTTCAGCTTGACATCAGTTAAGACAAAACATTGTAACAAGCCAAATACTGTAATCGAAGAAAATACCTTTTTACATTTTTATCATTTCTGTCCTTCATGAAAAGTACTTGTGATCCTCTCAGAGTCCCAAAGGGGATTTCTAACTGACACGGCTTTGAAGAGCAATCAGGCATCGCTCTTTAAAAGGAGACTTTAACATAATCAAAAGCAGGGCAAACTGCCAGTTTTCCTGGCAATCCCAAATGGACAATGTTCCATTACGTACTCCTCCCTCCGCTTAAATTCATACTGAACTTAAATAAAAGCCTTGGTTGTGCAACTTCAGGGACTGCATCTTGTTTGAAAATGGCAAGCAGTCACTCACTCCAGTGAGACTGGATCGAAGAAAACAGGATAAAAGATACAGCCAATTACACCATTGCTCTTTCTAAGCTGTTCAATAAATCAGCAGCTCAGTATGTGTGGTATTTCAAGAACCTCTGTTTCAAACTACTTGTACGTATTCATCCCCATTTAGTCCATATCTTGAAAGCCACTGAAGCAATTGCTGCTGAAAACATGACCCACCATGGCAGTAAAACCCCAGTTATATTACACATAAGGGACTTAGCCGAAGTAATGCAGGTTTTTACTGGAAATGAATTTATGTATGATGACTTGAAAAATGTAGCTATTTTGTAGCTATTTTCATTTATTGGTAATACATTTTGATTTTGTTATAAGTAGATCCTAAATTTGTCCAAGCAGAAATTAAGACAAACTATATGTTAGCCCTTTCAGATTTAGTCGAAACCGAGAGCTCCAGGCTTTACCTGCAACTGCTAAAATGCACAAAGGAGACTATATTTTCCATGCAGCCAGCAGCTCCAATATCACATTAGCAGTCATTTTTTGCCAAGAGCTCAGCTGCTCTAATACTATTTGAAAACATAGTCCACATACTTTTTTGGATTGTGTTTCCCACTTTTTATATAACATTGAGAATTTTTCTCCTGACACTCTTGGGTTTTGATGTCAGAGATAACCTTGACTGACTGTTAACTGGAGATTCCACCAGGTTCACCACAAGAAGCATTAAAAGGATGAACTCAAGCACTTCTCATAAGAAAGAAAAAGAAACCACAGTCCAAATATAATTATAAAGAAAGAAAAGGGATTGTTAACAAGGAGTTCGAAAGCCTCATCGACTCCAATTGTATTTTCTAGGCACTTGATATTGCCCTCTGTTTTGACATCCATTCAACACACGAGTTTCAAAACCTTCCTTGACTGATTTTTCCATTTAGCACAACAGCACACAAGACTGTGACCTGAGTAGGCAGATAACTTTTCAAAATACTTGTTTTGCACCTAACTCTCAGAAACTGTTCTTGCAACTCTTTATTTTTTTGAAAAGAAGTGTTTAATTTAAAACATTTCTTCCCTCCAAATTCTTGCAATAACATTTGGTGAAAATGGGACTATTACCTTTCACCATTACATTCAACAAGAGTTCTAGTTGCAATAGAAACATTTTATGTTCTTTGACTTTCTCATAAAATAGTATTTATGGAGCTTATGCACAGAGTACAGTTGCTTTTTCCTTTCATGTTCTTATATCATCTCCATTATTGTAGTTTCTAAATACTCTACATACTGAAAAAATACAACAAAATTTTGCTGTACCTAGAAAAGAGGGAAAAAAGAGATCATTTATTCACCACAAAATTCGATTCATGCCTGTCTTTTGTTAACTGCTTCTAGCAATTCCTTATTGCAATTGAGCCATCACACAGAATCTTTTATTTCAACAGGCAAGAAAATTGTAATTTTTAATTATAATCATTGTTTGCCTTCATCTTTTTGGACAGTGCCATGGAGGACTGATGAAGCTCTTCCCCATCCTAAAATAGTACCATACAACAGGATATAGCAGCTTAAGGAAAACTGACTGGAAAGAGAAGCTTAGCGAGAGCCTAAAGAAATTTTCTGTTTCATTATGACTGTTTCTTGCTTTATGATTCATTACTGGTGCTTATTTCTAGCCTCTCTGTGTAGTGAAACCCAAACAAGTTTGAAGGGGGGGGGAATTGAGTAGTATTGTTTGAGTACTACCAAATATACTACTGCCAAAATCAGCATATGGTAATTGCTTTGATGTTTAATTCCCTGATGTGTGGACAAAGACTTGGTTTTGGTCCTTGAGAATGAAAGAGCTCTGTGCGTTGTTTTAGTGGATGATGATTCTCATTCGCTTGAGGTTGACATTTACTTTGCACATTAGATACAGAACGTGACCTGGTTTGTGAATTGACTGTGGGAATCCTACAGTGGTCATCTTACAGAGTCCTCACCACCAGAATAGCAAAATCTCTGTGTCAAGTTAGGTATTTTATCATTTTACCATTTTATCATTGCTGACAGTCTACTATAAAGCTGAAGAAATATTTTCAAAATGCTGACTTTTCAAACTACACTAGTCAGCTTATTGTCCTTAGACCATCATAGCTACATCATCACTACATAAAATATGTGACATTTGGCTTTGCTTTCTTTTGGATGAGTGCTGCTAGATACATGCATTCAAATAAATTTGTTTTACTTGAGGCACCTTTTCAGCATTTGAGGTCTGAAGAGAAAATGAATGCAACATTATCTTTCCTGTGGAAAGACAATTCATCAGCAAATACAAAGCTCCATAAAATGAGCAGAAAATGCAATACTTATACCAATTTGACTCTCTTCTTCACCAAAAGCACATAATAGCACAGTAAGCATTCTGTTCTGTCTCTCCTCATTGAAACATTACTGAGCCAGGCCTGTTTAATCGGAGCAGGAAGGAGGTTTTTTTACCCTGAAAAACCTTCAGCCTCGGTGCACATGTTAATCTGTTTTCATTCCAATTTTCTGACAGCAAGAGTCACTGGATTTATTCCACTGAATTACAGTAGTGCACTAGTGAATTATACTAGCATTTTAAACTGATCATATTTTCTAGGCAGATAATAGCACAGTCATTAGATAAGTCCAACTCCTCATTTATCAACGTCTTATTCAGGTAACTCTGAAAAGAAGAAGGTATCTTAAGATGTGAGGAAAAATTGAAATACTTATATTTATAGAGAACAAATTCCTGTCATATCCTTGATAGGAATATGATAATAGTTTTGTTTCAGACCTCTATCTAATAAAACTTAAAGCTTTGGGAAATTCTGAAACCTTCAAAGCTTAGCTGGCTTCAGGTTCTTAGGACAGGAAGAGTTACCAGGAATACCCATGTTTAAAATCTTCTGCTCCATCTTGTACAAGAGAAAAACAAGGAGAGCCTTGCCACAGGGGGGCATAATGTCTAAACATCTGCACACACTGTAACTCGATTGCATAGGCTGCTATTGCATGCTACCAGGCAATATAAATTTCACAAATTACAACAGAATTCATGATAGGCTGGGGAGCAGGAAGCAGGAGAGAATACTTAATTACTTCCCAGAGTAATAAAATAGCAGAGTAATAAAACAGATCATGTAACTTCTCACCCTGCCTTTTCCATCACTGTTGCTACAATTACTATCACATTTTCTACTGCTGCTTCAAACACGATAGATTTGCACTTCAGTTCACATCAGCTTCTCTCTCTGCTACAGGAAGATATATTTTTTGAAACATTATCTAAAGTTTCACCACCCTGATTATTAATTAAAACTCATGGCAAAATGCACACATACTGAACATACGCCAAACCCCAACCAAACCCAAGTGAAATATTTTTAATGCCTTCAGAAGAGACAGGCTGAGACTAGGGACATGTCATTTTTATTTAACCTTTTCAGTGCCAGGTTGCCACTGCTGTCACTAAGATCTCACCTCCCTCTTCATTCCCTCTCAAGTACTCCAGCGAAAGCTACAGCCATACAGAGTGACAATGGACATAGTGACACTCAGGAGGAGGTTCTGATTGTTCTCCGACTGCTCTGGTCTAATCAACAGACAAATAAAATATTATCAAGTATTCCAGCTGGTTTTTGAATTTAGGGAAAGTTTGTCTCGGCATTGGGAATTTCTAGAGAAACTTGTATCCACAGTGATGCATTCAAGTATTTCAATCTTACAACACAAGGTTAAACTCATGAATGAAAAGGTTATGCTAATGGAATATCAGAGTCCAGAACTTGGGCTCCCAATAACCAACTTTTCATACTCTGCTGAGTTTAGTACACTTTGCAAGACGGCTTATTTCACTGAATCAAGAAAGCCAGATTCTCAGCCAGCTGGTTAACATGGCTCTTGCACTTCTGTGAGAGCAATCACAATGAGGAGAACAAGGAATACTTGTTTGGTTTAAAACTTTTTTATAAAACTTTTAGAAAACAACCATGACAATACTATGTCATGTGGGAAGCAGTGCAAGAGAGTGAAGGAAGAAGGATGGCTTTGCACAAAGTAAAAATGACACTATTTTTACTTAAAAATGAAAAATTCATAATAAATTTGTAAAGAAAAGTATTTAAGAGCATTCATTTGTAAGCAATAATTTTATCACATACAGCTCTGCAACAGCTGTAAATATTCCAAGCAAGCCACAACAAAGAAAGTAACAATTTCTTTAGGTAATTCCAAGTTTTTAGTGGTCTAAAACTGTAGCCTATCTAAACAAAACATTTTAATATTGAAATGAAAACCAGCCATTTATACTTCAATATCCAAGGTAGACAGATCTATCAGAAATGTATCTTTCATCCCATTAACGGTGCAGATGAATACTCTGAGCATTTCCCAGTTTTGATCCAGACTGAACATTAAGCAAAACTGAAGGTGTGAATTCAGAGCAGAGTCACAGGCAGACCGAGCAGATTGTGGTGAATCAGAACACAGAACTAAGTGCAATGGTCACGCCATAACAGGTAACTCACACCACTGAACAATAGCAAGGGCTGCAAGAACTGCACTAATGATTTGCCAGGTTTACTGAGAGGACTTGAGCACTTGACAGCTCTAGAGAAGCTCATGTGAGAGTACTGAGAATAGATAAGCCACAGCCAAAGCTAGTGGCTGTGGGTATTTCAACAGAAAAGGAATTTAGGGCTCCTTGGATGGGATTAATCTTTTCTATTGTGTAAAGATCCGCAGGTCAGCTAATTTTGTGGGATATATTTGAAGTTGGTGGAAAGAATTAGGAGTCAGCATAGCCATCTAAAGCTAAGGGGGAAAAAAAAACAACCCCTATTCTTTGAGTTTCTGTGTTTCATTCTATGCAGAGGTAGATCAAACATTTCAAAACAAACATCTTTGTTATGTTTACTGCTAGTGATTTTGAAAAACTGTGTAATAGGAGTGGGTGGAAGCTTTCACCATAGTAAGCTACAAAATCATAAGTGTCATATTCCCAAGTCCTTCTTCCTAACAGCATTCTGAAAGGATGCTTAAAAATATGCATTTTGGGATCAGTTCCACATCCTGGAGGAAGCTGAAATTTCAATTCCGGTCCATCTTCCTCTATTTCCAGTTAAATCTCTAAGTAATTGCTCTTGTGTTAAATGGAAGCGGAAATAAGTTTCATTCACTAGAGAAAGGGTAATCATTTACTTATCTACTTTTAAGAAAATTGTGAAGTATAACAAGAAATGGAATACTAATGCATTTTAATACCAGTTAGTGATTATTTGGCTCACTGGATGTTAAGTATTAGAAAATCAAATGTTTTGTTTTTCACACAGCAATTCATACTGATGACAGTTCTTCAATGGGACATTTCCCCCAGACACGAGGAATTAGAAATTTGATTATTTTTTTTTAACATTTTTCTAATACTATACAGAGAAAAAGATGAAAGATAAAGGCAAATTCATTAAATGCTTAAAAATCAATCCTGAAAAAATGTAATTTTCTTTGTCACTTATTATCCATCAGTCAGTCTGAGCATCTTTTTTCATTTTCTAGCTGTCACATCAAACTCCATCTGACTAAAATAAACCTTTAAGATTGAATATTGATATACAGTATGGTATTTTCTGGTATCTATACATCATTTGGCTATTTGACTACAGTTCCCTTTTCATTTGAATGAGCTTTCATTCCCTTCTGACATGTGAGTTATAACTCACAGACATCTTTCTTTACTGGCCACGGATTTTAATGCAGCAGAATACCAATAAACATGATTCCAAAAATAAGAGATGAGAAGTGCATGCTACGTAAGTCTACCACCTATTTGTTTTTATTTCACTGGATGATCTCCCCTATGTCATCCAAAGACATGAAGCTCAAAACAAGAGTATAAGAGCATCAGTCTTTTGCTGAATGAATGTCCTCTATGCCAGCATAGGCCTTCATCTCAGTCAAGCCTCATCACAGCACTGTGTAGGCATTTTGCATGTGTAGCATGTTTACAAAAAAAGCAAGAATAAACAAACTAAGAAGGCAAAACTGCTTTAGGCACTAATTAGGACAAGAACCCTGTGTTCAGTTCTCTCCTTTCCCCAAGACAATATAATTCACCCCTCTGTACCTCAGTTCTGAATTTGTGAAATGGAATAACAGGACTTCCCATCTCCTGTATAATCCGATTATATACCTGGAAGAAATTCAGATTCGTTCAGTGACAGGCATTGGAGTGTGTAAGCATCCTGGGCAGAAAAAAAAACGCAAAAAAGATGCAAAAATGTTCTTCCTTAAAACACATGAACTAGAATAGTGGCCCTGATCAAGAGCCCATCTGCTCCACTACTCTGTTTTCAGCACGGTTGGAGGGTAAAGTAAAACCAGGGCAAACATATATGGCTGCCTCCCTTTCATATACAACTAGCCTCCAACTACTTCCAGCTTACAGAGGATTTCCTTTTAATTATTAATTATGCATTTTCATTTTTAATTTAATGTTTAATTGTTAATTAATCCTTTTAAATTGTTAATTAATCCTTTTAATTGTTAATTATTTGACAAGTACCACTTAGTCTGTTAATTCTTACTTATATTTCATATACAATAAATAGTCCTTACTCATACTTGTCAGCAATATTTAGTAGCAGATTCTTTATCAGGCCAAATACCTGCTGCAGGTATTTTTTATATAAAATATTAAGTTGCATTGATTAGTGGAGTGTCTCCTATCAAAGTGCTGCTCCAATTATTTTTAATTTGATTTGGAATTTATTTTGAAGCTCTAGACGTCAGCTGTGACCTTGAAAAAACAAAACAAAACAAACCCCAACAGACCAAGAATTTTGGTTTAAACTAATTAGAAGTGGTCCCAGTATCCATTTTTCTGTGCTCTGTCTTAACTTGGTAAAAAAGCCACCTGTCCCTGCCCTCCCTTTAATCCTGACCCATAAGCTCTTGGTTGGCTCCTCATCCATCCCCAGGTGGAGCTCCATGCACTCCAGCTGGTTGTGGAAGGCTGCTGTCTTAATAAAATACTATTATAGCGCTAGACCAGCCAGCAAGGATAAATAACCATATCACAATCTAGACTTCAAATATCAATAAGCAGTAACAACCCTTCATGCAAGGGTTGGACAGGAGTGGGCTGAATGACCTTTACTTCTCAAACATTCTTCTAACAGTAATGGAATACACAGTAGGAGGAAAGCACTTGGGAAAAAAATCTGTTTTGGGAAAGCAAGCTGATCAGTCTGTAGACACTAGTTTAAGTCAAGAGTTATTTTTCCTCTCCTGAGAACACTTACACATTTTCCCCTTAGGTCTGAATGATTTCCATTTACCTTGTATCATAGTTAAACAACTTCATCTACAAAGAGTTGCCAATAAAATATTTGCAAAATAGCTAGCAATAAAAAGAGCCAGTTATAAACATGCTGCAAGTATTTACTGAATGTCTACATTCCAGGTGGCAAACAGGCATGAATTGTTACTCTGAACACCAGTCCCATAACTTCACAAAATCCCTCTCTGTGTGCTTGACCAAATACTATATTTAGGGTGACAAGAAATGGCTACTAACCCAGCTAGTGCATAGCATTGTATGAAATGTTTTCTGTTAATTTCAAAAACAAACAAACAAACAAAAGCAAACTCACAAAAACCTCCTGTTCTACATATAAAGGCTACTCTGTTTTTTTAGTACTTGAAAAAAACTCACATAAATAAAATGACGATGGCCTAGGCAGCTGATGATTTTTCTCATGGTTTAGGCTCCTGTGCTTTTTCTGTGGTTGTCGTGGTTTAACCCCAGCCGTCAACTAAGCAGCACACAGCCGCTTGCTCACTTGCCCACAATGGGATGGGGTAAAGAATCGAAAGAGTAAAAGTGAGAAAACTCGTGGGCTGAGATAAAGACAGTTTAATAGGTAAAGCAAAAGTGTGTGTGCAAGCAAGGCAAAGCAAGGAATTAATTTGCTACTTCCCATGGGCAGGCAGGTGTTCAGCCATCTCCATGAAAGCAGGGCTCCATCACACGTAACGGTTACTTGGGAAGACAAACGCCATCACTCCAAACGTCCCCATCTGCCTTCTTCTTCCCCCAGCTTATATACTGAGCATGATGTCATATGGTACGGAATAGCCCTTTGGCCAGGTTGGGTATAGAATTTCCTTCTTTAAGAACAATAATATTCTGGATTGCCAATAGAAGTAAATTTAATTTTGGGCTAAGAAACCGTGCTTTCCCTTACATGTTAATCTAAAATATTTTTCACTTTTGAAGCAGCTTTTCCAAATCAGGTTAACAGTCCTTTAACAGATTTTGAAAATAGACTAATACTGTGTAAATAAACAAAACATGCTGTAAGTCAGTCTCCTAAGACCACATTCATCAAAGGCTGAAGAGTTATGGATACGTTTCTCAGGACAAAGAGCATCATGGTGAATTGTAACTGACCTCCTTGTGTGACGAATTTTTTTTTTTCAGTAGTCTTCAGAGATCAGTTCAATTTATAAAAAACTAAGCATTTAGAGAGACTAAAATAGCATGCTCAATGTACCAAATCAATATTGTCCTTAATATATCAGCTGCAAGGAAGCATAAAATTTTTTGGTGGTATTAAACTTTTTCCTGCTACAGGAGGGAAAAACCTGAAACACTATACCTCTTAAAAGCAAAAGGAAATTAAAGAGTTTGTAATGATACAGTTTCTTGATGCAGTTCCTTCTTGAGAGTCTCTTCTAATCCATTACTCTGCATCAGTCTAAGATCTGTCCTCTCATCTAATCTTTTTCTTGATAAAAAGAAAGCACCTGTCATAAGAATACACTTGAAACATGAACACATGTCCAAATATATTTAAAGCCTTAATATAGAGCAACACATTCAAATTGTAAATACTCAGCCCTGAAATTATCTGATATTATATAATTACAATTTATTATAAAACTATGCTTTAACTTTGCCTATACTCTTTGCATAGCCATGTACAGCTGGCTTAAGAGAAAAAAAATGTCATAGGCATTTTCCAAACTACTTTACTGGCCCTTAGTCTTTTCCCACTGTAATCACTTAGAGGACTTTTTTATTCATCTCAAAGAAAGTGGATTCAGACCTGAGTTTTCAAAAGAATTCCATCTTATATGTAACGTGAAAATATACTGCTTTTTGAACAGCAGCAATCTATCACTCCTTTAGAATCAGTAGACTTAGCTACAATTTGGTGCATTTCACAACACGCCTGTAGAAAGTTCTGTTATTGCTGATGACTTACAAGAATATCAGTCATTCCCCTTTCTTTTCTATGGAGTAATTGCTAACTGCCATGCCCTGGCTGAAAGCTGTGCCATAGTAGGGAGCTTGCTTCACTATGATATTTGTCTTTTCTTTTTTTTTTTTAATATCCTAATATTGTTATTATTCACTATAACCAGCTATACAACATATATAGCTATATAATATCTACATAAACTATTTTACTCAGTGAGGAAAACTTATGAAGTCAGCCAGAGCCACAGTTTGTAGTAGGTCAGACTACAGAAAGCATGAGCAATAGATTGAGTACTGACTATCACCTGTGCTAAGGGTATTTAATTTCACTATAGTTTGATATTTATCTGTACTTGGAGCCAGATAACAAGCTCTCTGGCAAAGGTTCAGTGCGCAGCGCTGGAAAATCTCACGTCAACCAAAGGAGCATTAGCCTAATTGAGATGTTGCATGCAATACTGTAAACCTAACCAGAACCTTTCTGTAACAACTGATGTTCTAGTCAAGCAGGGACAAGCTGCAGTGACCCCATCTTTCTGATCTTGTTTTGCAGTCGCATAGTATTTTGTAAAACTGATGCCTCCATACTGACAATATACTTCCATGGAATTCAACTTTTTTATTATTATTCTGAGTGAAAAAAATCTTGCTATCTTCCCAGTTCTTACACCAAGGCAGACTTCATGCGGTTACAACAAAATGGACGATAGAAAACTATGAATTGGTCTTAATTGGCAATGGCATTAGAGCTGGCCCATAGTTTTTTACTATCTTTCATGGAAACTTAAGAAAGATTTGTTGCAAAAAGACAGGCTTCCAAAACTCAGAGCAGAAGTAACAATAGCTTACGCGACTTGAAATGTAACAGGACAACTCAGTGAGTAGCACGAGCACGCGTATTCAGATAAAGACTTAATGGATTGCCTCCCATTGTCATGTAATACCAAAACAAAAAGTTAATGACATAACGACATGCTTCCTGATTTTTCTGAACCTACAGAAATTATGAAGCACTAAATTTCTATATCCAGTTTGATCATCTGGGAAACGATGTAAGAAAGAAAAAAGATCTGTCCAAAAAGTAAAGATACCTCTATGCCTATTGTATGAATAGTGACTACTCTGTAAGTCTTAGATGTTGGTGCTCCATTGTCTGCTGAAAAAAGGACTTGTTTTTGAATAGACCTGCCAAGGTTTTATATACCAGTTGAAAAGCTGAGCTCTCTTCTAAAACAATTTGCCAAACTTCCTAGTGAATTTGAGTCAACAGTTTTATAAAAGGCATCTGAACCCTGAAAAGCAAATTTGTTTGGATGTACTCAACTTAATAGAGCCTCAAGTGACCCATTAAATTTTGTTCATTAGACTCACTGACATAATTTAAAACACTTCATCCAGATAAATTTTATGTCAAGCACAATTTGTTTTGTACCCATGTGAAAAGTCCAGTCAGCAGAAGTTCAAATGGGATTTAATAGAATGAACAAAGTACATTAATGATGGCTAGCAATAAAACCAATAAAACGTGCAGCAAGTATATTTCTTTACCTAAGAAAGAGATACCTATGCATCAGTAGGAAAACAGATATCCCTCTTTTCAGTGTGTACTGATACATCCATCCCACAAACCTTTAGTGAAATTTCAGGGAGGGTCCTGTTTCACATTAAACCAAAACCCAAAGCCATCCTACAGGCACTGTTTCAGTTGGTTGGTTTTTTCCCCTCAATAAACCAAAAAGAAGGAAACACAGAAAGCAGAGCATTCACATAATATGAAAGAGAGCTAGTTAAAGGCCTGTTTTTCTGTTCCTCATATCTGAGGAGCATGATCTTTGTAGACTTAGCTCATGGTTTCGCAGCTGTGTAGGCAGAATTTAATTTGTCTTTTGTCAGGATTTTTTCCATGCTTTGAAGAGGGTAAAAATTCAATTTTGCAGAAATGGCAGAGCTGATCCTAAAGGATAATAGAATACCTGGATCAGTAGGATGCTAGGAGAAAGTGAGAGTTGAGAAGGGTCAGGGAGATTTCGAAATTCTTTCAGGAGAAAAGAGGATTTCCCCCTCTTGCACATCCATCTGTCCCACAGGAACATCTTTGCTCTGCTTTCTCTGTTCTCTCTGCTAGTCCCATGCAGTTAGTGGGTGACTCTCCAGTTCCAGCAACCTTACAAGAAATTTTACTACTCTGCCATGATGGCCTTACTTACTGTCTCATCCCTATAGAGGCTTTATGAACATATCAAAAGGCTGAATCCTGTAGATGGGTATTTACTGAGGTACTAATATATTTTGGATGTACAACTTTATCTTTAATCCTGTCTTTTCAGTTCCAGGGTGTGCTGTAACTCTAAAAGACCTAACAGAAAATGGACAGGGCATGTTCAAAAGTAAACATCTTAATCACTGTAGTGAATTTACCGAGACTGCTTTTTTCAGGGTAATACTAACACTATCAAAGTGATTTGGGAAAGATTTGCGATCAGGTCCTCCTAAGCTCACATGTTATACAAAGACAAGGAATGAGACATTATTTGTTTGTCTGCTATCAGTGATAAACAGAGTGAGAAGTGGGGACAAAAGCCAGGGCCAGAGTGGAATTGTGGCTTTCCTGGACACAGACAGGACTCCTGAGTGAAACACAGAATGCTCTACTGTTATTTTAGAAAGCTCTCTTATCTCTTGTTCTCTGTCATTGTAGTGAAAGCACTGACAGCTTTAATAATTTTGGATGAAGCTTATCTTTCCTACATGCTCCTCTTCCCATGTGCTCTCTGAAGAATTATTATGCAAAATTCTGGGAAACTTTTATTAAAACTCTGTTAAATCAAAGAAGTATTTGTGAAGACCACTTCACTGAACAGTTTGAGCCTTGGAATGTCTCCACAGATGCTAAGACTGAAGGACTCTGCCTGAGATTGGTTCGGTATCCAGTGGTTTAATAAAATGCTAGCTTTTAGTGGAAGGTCTGACAGCGCTGTAGGGAGTTGGGCTGTAGGATGCATTCTTGGCAAGATGCCATAAACCCTGCCTTAATTACTGAGACTGACCACCACCCTTCTTTTCCTCCTTCTCCCCTGAAATTCCATGCTGGACCTCAAAAATACTACCCAGTAGGACCTACAGCAAAACTAATTTATTTTTGTGAAGAGTTTCCATTTCAGGAAATATGGATTTCCATGATAAAATTTTCAACCTTCTCTATGTTACATGTGTGTTTGCTTATTTAAATTAATTAACACTTGGTATTCAAACATTCATCTTCAATCTACAACTCTACTTATGTAGTGTACATTATAGAAAAAACTACAAAATAAATGCATTTCATCTCAATGCAAGAGCAGTGTTTGAGAAAGATAAAGGAAACATATCTGAGATGTGCACATTCTCATCAAATTGGTCCATAATATTTCCATATCTTACATATGTTTTATTGCCAGTGACAAAACTAAAATCTCAAAAAGATACAAGTGAATACCTATGAATTTTCCCTACTAAAAACTACTTCAAAAACTGAGTGCAGGTTTTGGGAAAGGCTAAAACTATTATGAAGACACTTCTAGTGGAAATGTTGAGCTCCTTAGTCCTTGAGATTAATCTGAATTAAAGAAACATGGTCAAAAGAGAGACTTTATACCCTGATTTTGAAGCCTTCAAATTCTGTAGGCTTCATATGAATACATGTAAGACACAGCTTGCTTAGCCCACTGTTGAGATGTAGAAAAAGTTTGCACGTCTTGAGTCATGATGATATATACAATTTTGTCTGCATGTGCACTTTAAAAAGTAATTTTTATTCTCTCATTCAGATTCATATTTCAAGCCTGGCAAGAAAATTAACTTTTCTGTGAGTCTTCGTATTAGTCCTCCAGGGTCTAGCTAGTCTGGAATTCTTTAGCAATTAGGTGTCTAGAGATTAATTAGGAAGAGAAAACACTTCTTCCATAATGAAACCAAAACAAAAACACAAACATGAAACCCTCCTTCTAAAAAAAATATAATTGGAAACACAGTAATGTTTTCTACATTGTCAGCCGGTTGGAATCAGTGGAATACTTTTCCCTCTATTTGCTACAATCCCATGCAGGCATACAACAGACTTGGCTGTCTCAGAAATAAGCACTTGTGCTTTTGAGCCTCAATATTCCCCTTTTTTCAACCTGCTGTCAAATTACAGACCGTGAACTGACTGTAAATCTCTCAGTATCGTAATGCTTTTGAGAAGAATGGGTGGTACAAAATGTCTTGGTACTGTCATATACTTTTTTTCCTAGTAGAAATATAAAACAAAGTCTGAAAAGAAGGCAAATGATAAGATTGTGAGGTCCAACAGAAATCTGTGTAACTAGGCAATATGAAACAAAAGACACTTGATAATTGTGGTACCGTACACAATTAAAATAAATAATTAATGCAGATATTTGTACATCATCAATTAAATAAACATTTAGAAAACAATTCTCAGCCTCACTATTAACATCATAATAGCAATTACAATACACTTTATAGAGAAGATAATCTATTTTAGAATAAGAAACAAAATTTTACATAGACAAAAATAGAGTTGGAAAAGTAAGAATATAATTTCTTGGTTTTATCTCTCCATCTCGGAAAGGATACAGAGGGATTAAAAGGCAAAAATACTTAGAAAAGGGAAAAGAAAAAGTGAAGATACAGCACATGACAGTACAACAAATTATACCATTGTATCCAGATAAGGTCACCTGCATGTTCTTTACCTTTTCTCACAAAACAAGAATACAAAGAAAGTAAAAATAAAATGCAATTATCAATTAAAAAATTCTTTATAATTCTAAGCATGCTATACAATGCCTGGAGTTTAAGGCATAGTGAGAAGGCCAAGCACACAATAGCTTTAAAAATTAACATACATTTACACATACATACAGCATTGTGTTTAAAGTATCCAAAGATACTCTAGGTTAGATACAAAATTATGAGGAATTTAAATTCTCATGCTTCCTGAGCATAAGACTTGTACTAATTGCTGCAGTTAGGAAGAAAGTAGACCCAGGAGACAGTAATTTGACTTAATCCATTACAAAGTTTTACACTCTTTTTCTCTCTGAGGTATCTGACACTGGACAAACTAGAAGAGTAGGTAGACCAATAGTCTACTGTAATGTAGAGCTTATATTCCTACAGAAAATGAGTTTGAAATGATCCTGATATTCAACTTGTTCAACTACTCATTCCTGTTAAAATGAAAGAACAGTATTTTGCATTGCATTTGTATAGAAAATTATATTTGTGGACATACAGACATCATAAACCCACCACAAATTAAGTAACATCTGCAATCTGGTACAAGTCCATCATAAGCATATCTGAAAGAAATAATAATACATAACCCTGGAACTAATTGAAGAGCCACAAATCTTTGGGACAATTGGGGCTATTCAAATAAAGATTTTGACATTTTCAAAAATAGTGCACATCATTCTTTTTCTCCCACTTCTCCCAGACCAAACTATTCCCTGGAGTTGATGCATGAATGGTTTCACTTAATTAAAAAAATACTTTGGGTGAGTTAGGTACTGACCAAAAAATGCACACTGTTCTAAGTACTTCATTATCTGTGTTAAGTTAGAGCTACTGTGTCATGAAGACATGAATAAATCATATTTAAACCATACCTATTTAAAACATAACGTACAATAACAGGAAGTATGGATTATAAGAGAAATATTTTGGTAGTTTCTAAGTCGTCCCTTTTCTCCAATTCACCTCTCACGAGCTCCTTGGGTTTTTTTTCATATAAATCTATACAAAGTAATTTTTTCCAGTCATCTCCATAACAACTCTTCACAGCATTGCTGTAATATAGCTTGTACTTCTACTGAAATCTTGGGTTGAAATTCTGGATCTTGAAGTCCATAAGCATTTCGACAAACAATTTAAGTGCGGTCAAGATTTCATCTCTTACAGAGATGACAATTCTCCTGGACTTGGATGAGCCTATGTTTACTCAATCCGTAATTTTAATCAAGTTTTTACTTCTCCAAAGTCCTCCAGTGTTCAGCTAATATTATCAGAATTATTTTGTTTCTACTGCATGCATCCTTTATTAGACAAGACCTACGAAGACACTCTTAGAGAGGCCATCCTAAATAAGACTCAAAGGGAACTGAAATGCATGAGATTTATTATTGTTTAGCAAACAAAGTATATAGCAGGAAAATGAAACTTAAGTCTTGAAAATAAGGAAACTGTCTTTTAAATCTACTCCATTGATTTTTTTTTTCTGAAAGAACAAAAATATTCTAATCTAACCAAAAATGCCGCCATCTAACTGAATGTATCCCCACATAACTGACACACACAAATTTCTACCTACATTTAAACCTTTGTTAGAGAACATAAGGATAGCTGTGAGAAAATGACTTCACGTGCATTGAGATGTGCTGCTTTGCTTTCTGTTTAGCTCCATAGGCACCACCCCCGCCAGAGGACTTGGAGTGGTCTGTCTGAGCCTCTGACTCACTCTCCTGGTAAGATCCTTTAAAATTCATCATACCATGTGCAAAGACAAGTTAATGAGATCTCGTAATTGCCTCCAAACAATATATGCTCAAGCAGATTACATTCATTAGCAATCACACATATAGCCTCATAAATCTATTTTAAGAGAGTGTGACATTTCTTTCCTTGAGTAGCATCTATTCTAAGCCCATTTGCTGATGTTCCTTTAAGTCTGAAGTCCGCATTGATGGACATGGCCATTTTTGAGACCTGCCCTAGCACAGATGCTTTCACACCCACTGCTGCACAGCAGATTCCCACCAGGGAGTAAAGAGAGCTTCTCAATAGCACAAATCAGGCATGTAATTGGAAATGCCAAAGACCAAAACACCTCTGTGTGACACAGTGCTGTGACAAGCATTGCACCCACAGGAAAATATATAGGCATATTTCAGCAAATTTTCATGTCTTTAAGCCAATGAACCAAGCTGTAGCCAACAAGCATTGCATAAGGAAATTAAAAAAAAAAAAAAATATTCTTTCCATGCCTTTTCACATATTACTTTCTCAGAAACTGTTCTGATGCAGAAACCTTCTGTTGCAAGAGTTACCATCAAGTAATATTTTACACTCAAGTTAGAAAATCACAAGGAACAGGAATAAAAAATAAAATGCTAATAAATCTTCAACTATAGTGATGTGGAAGTGAGTCTATAATTACTTCCACCACTCACAATACATTTTTAATATACTTCTACAGGGTAAGGCCTATCAATTATTCTTTAGACTAAGAAAAACAAACCAAATTATCTTTTCTAATCTAACATTATATACAACTGTAATGAATTTGTGAATTATGTACTCAATTCAGAACATGTGACTTGACGTCATTTTACTTGACTTTAACTACTGAATTCTCACCTATACTACTACAATACCAGACCTGAGCATTGAACAAAAACAAGACAGAGAAACTAAGATAAAGAATTTAATGGTAGAATTTTAAAATATTTAAAAGTAATTTGAATAAGTACTATTCATCTTAATAGCACGATTTATAAATGCTCTCCAGGAATAGAGACTTTCTCATGATAAATGCTTCTATTTGAATTCAGTAATGAATTAATTTTTAATAAGGCAATGATCTTGTTAGCATTAAAGGTGATTCCCCTTTCTTTTTACATTAAAAAACTGGCCAAATTTCTGCAAGTGGTTAACCTCTAGTTGTTAGGTATAAAAAAGTTATTATTTTTCATACATTCTAAAGCTTCTATCTGCAGCATGGGTGACATACCATGAAAAAGAAGAAAATGTATCATTTAATGGTGCAAATAGGGTTCAACTCACTGGAATGAGTTACCTTAGACGTTTATTTCAGCTGAGCAACAAAACTTCGGTTTTGTATTAAGTTCAAAATACAGTTACTTTTTAAAGCATTTTCATAAGTGTACTTTAGCATTTCATAATTTAAAAAATATTTTTAATTATTTACATTTTAAATGTTTCCTAAATATATTGATATATGTATGATAATATATTTAAGTACTGTGTCAATTTATTATATATTTATATTTTAACTTTTTTATAGCCCTGAAAATTTCTTCTAAATTAATTTTACTTATGGTCTAAATTACTGAGTTCATAATGTCTACCTTTTCTAAATAGTAATAATAAAAAAACCCCAAATCCATAAATTAATTAAAATTTTGCTGGGAACAGAAAGGAAATTCTTTCTCTACAAAAAGCATTCTGCTAAATATTGGGAAAAATAAATAATTTTAGTATGCAGCAATAACCAGAAGAATCTTACTGCGAATAAGTGGGGAATCACACAATGACTTTACTGATCTTTAAGAATATGTGTAGCAAGGAAAATATTTGTTATATATTTCAAAAACATTTACTCCAAATGTAGAAATTAATTCGTGAACATTTGTTGTTCATAAGTTGATAAAAGTACATTCAAATAGTGTAATATAAAATAAACAATCCAGAAAGAAAAATATTTTAGAAACATGCACTAATTTTTATTTCCTATTATTTGAGAAAAAGGCAGGGATGTAGGGAGGGAGAATAGCTTTAAAGTATTTTTCATGAGGCCTTCATTTAGAACACAGTAAAATATCACTGGGAGAATTCTGGGATGCCAAGTTTCACAGGTATACAGGTATTAATTTTATTAACCTGATATATAAATAGCTAAATATTTCAAGAATAGTTTAAACATATTATTAAATAACTTTTTAAAATATATGCATATACACATACATACACTTATGTATATATGTGGAGGCTTTTAAAAAGTGGAGGTTTTCTGACCTTTGTCACATTAATATATAAACATGCATCTTTTGTAAACATATACAATTTATCTAAATCTCAAGGGAAGAAAACATTGCAAATTGAATTGACATTTGCTGAACAGTAAAATGTCTAGTTTCCATTTTGAGTTTTTTACTTTCTAAAATCATTATAGATAATATGAAAATGTGTTATATTTGAGCATGCACAGTTCTCAGTTTGAATAAATGAAAATTAAAAATATGGGAAAAACAAGAAGCAAGGATACACTAATTTGGTTTTATAAACTTTCTAGGATTTAATTTTCTAAGTTAATTCTAAGTTAACTGTCATGTGTAGAATATTTCCCCTAGTCCCTTTGCTGAGGATTTGGCATGGTATAGCACTCTAGTAATCCAGAAGAGAATATAATCTCAGGCTACACCCCAAATGTGTTTTGTTTTGCAGATGTATAGAGATGGCCCCACTAAAGAGACCTTGTATGAAACAATTTATTTTTTTGAAGACATGCTATTACTTCCAGATATAATTACACTTCTTACCGGAGTTCTAACTTTGAAAATTCATGAAGATGATGATTTATTTATAATGCCTGCACTTATACAGTATTTTTTTTTCATGATAAAGAAAAATGCTGAATCAATGTTTATTAAGTGCGTGACTGGATGGTTTAAGCTGTTTTATTTATTATGAAGGGTTAAATTTTTTTCTTGTTTTTGTTTTTTAGTTACGTATTATTTCCTCTTTTCTTTAAAATTTTTTAATCAATCCTATGGTGACAGACTCAGTTTTACAGTCAATCCTGTGAGTTACATGACATATTACCGCCTTCAGATTTATCTTTCATATCAGTTGGGTTTTCCCTACTGGAAAGTTAAGTGAAAATCTTTAGAGAAGTATAGAATTATTTAAGGATGCTGCCTATAAAATCTTCATATGTTATGGATATTGTCTATGTTCACCATTATATTATGTTTAAACATTTATTAATGTTTATTTAATAAAGAATGTACTCAGTGGGAGAAAATTTGTAAGCCAAATAGCTAGCATACGTAGCCATACAGGTTTTTTGTTGTTTTTTTTTTTCCTACCAATCTCTCAACCTGTTATTTAGACATCAAGAAAAATATACTTTTAATTATAAATATATTGTTAATGTGTACATATTAACTCAAGGTTATTTGCACCTAAGAGCTCCCGTTTTCAAAATTTATTTCATACAAAAAAACCCCGTTGTAAATATGAATGGTACACAGCAACCTTATTTGTGACAGAAAACAACAAACAGTATGAATGTTAAAATACCGCATAGCATTTGCTGAATCCTAACTTGTTTAACTGTCATGTTTCATTTGAAGGCATTAGAGCAAGGACAGATTAAAGCAGCTCAGGATCTGGCCTGATAAGTACAGTAAAAGCCCGCTCTTATAAAGAGCATTGAGAAAATGCTCACAGTTCCCACCACAGTGCTTGGGGATCTAAAACTGCAGTCTGATCTGTCCGTCTGTTCCCTAATTTCTTTTTTTGCTTTTTTATATTCATAGAGAAAAGTCTCTTATTTTTTCTCCTCTTTCTTTGAATAATGAGATATCTGCAAATTATCAGGGAAGAGGAGCTCCTGTTTACCACTGTCATATTCGATACCCTGTTACATCTTCCACTTAAGTGTTTTGCACCATGTTTCAAATTGACAAAAATTAAATACAATGGTGAGAAATCACAAAGCAAGAATGAATATTTGAATGAAGTGATAAATGTTGGAGAAACAGAAACATGGACAGAAAGCAGCACATTTAAATGTGTCAAGCTTTTAATATCTGCTACGCAGCATAAATAACATGGGAGTATGTGGCTGCACTACGTGAGAAGACACACACCAAAATATTTTGACATATTCAATAAGCTGTTGAACAGGACTAAAATACTAAAGAAACAGATGAGCTGTTGTAAGAGTCTGAAGTGTTAAGAACCATTGTCTCAAAGCTTGCTTGGGTGTGTTTATCTGATAAGACTGGACAGCAGACCACTCTTCTGTCTGATAAGGCCCAAGGGCGGACCATTCTTTGGCTTATCAAGTGCCACTATCTTGCAAAGAGATGCACAAACTTGCTGAAGCTGCAGGCCATTCTTTGGCTTATCAGGTACCATTAACTTGCAAGGAAATGTGCAAACTTGCTGGAGCAGCAGGCCATTCTTTGGCTTATCAGGTACCATTAACTTGCAAGGGAACATGCAAGCTTGCTGAAGCTGCAGGCCATTCTTTGGCTTATCAGGCACCACCAAGAATGGGACACCAATTGATATCCGGGCCAGGCCACTTGCCCACCAGCAATACATATTGTGTGACTGGATGTGCAGGTGTGGCATACGTGATAACCAAATGGAGATGAGAGGGGAAACTCCCTCTCCAACATGGGATAAAAGACGGTACTACGAAACCTGAAAAAAAAAAAAAAAGAAGGGTCTGAAAAGAAGAAAGTACAACGAGGTCTGAAAAAGAAGAAAGTACAACGAGGTCTGAAAAGAAGAAAGTACAACGAGGGCTGAAAGAAGAAAGCACAACGAAAGCAGAAAGAAGGCAGAAAGAAGAAGCTTTTCCACCCCCTGAAGAACTAAAAGAAGAAGAAGCCTTTCCACCACCGGAGAACTGAAGACTGAGGACCAACGGGACGTCGCTGGATCCAGGGTGGTGACTATCCTTTGCTTACCTCTCTGATCGCTTGCTTATTTTCCTCCTAATATTTCCTGCCTTTCCTATCGCTTTACTCTTTTATATTTACCTAATAAAACATCTGATTGGCGGCATATGACCTCGTTTGTGTCTTAATTTCGCCCTTGGGATCATCTCGAACCTTCCCCGAGCCTGACTATCAGGCCGGGTCGTAACAGCTGTAAGGAGGAAATATGTCAGCATGGCAGGAGAGATGAACTGAGATATATAAGAAAGGGATCACCCTCTTGCTTCTATGAAGAAGCAACAGAACCAATATAAACGTGAGATAATATAAGAAATTTAATTTCACAAGCCAAATCCTTGTCTCAAGTTTGACACAGACAGCCCACCCTACTATCAACAAAAACATAACAATACTGGAGAAAATTTAATTTTCTTCTAAAGGACAAACCAGTGTATGTATTGGACCAGATATATGAATCTGCATATTCCCTAAAAAACTGCAGAAGTTCAATTGTCTGTTTTGTTTCTAAATACTCATTTATGTATTTATTGAAGCTGTTGGCTTCCAGAAGCTTAAATACTAGCATCATTTTTATGTCAGAACCTGTTTTCCTCTCAAAGCACTGGTTTCTATAAATACATAGATATGCATTTGTAAAAAGGAAATGTCAAACAGAGATGCTGCACTGAAACAGCGAATGATTTACCTGATATGCCTAAAAGCTCAAAATGTCATTACTATTCTTTTAGTAATATGAAGTATCATACAGAAAGTTTTAGCTGTATTTTGTCCTTTTTTTTTTTTTTTAATCAGGTTAATGCTTTTCAGATGCCTTTAAAGACATACATTATTAGTTCTTTTAAAAGACTGCCTCCTTTGATTTAAAATGCTGTGAAGGAACTGCAGTTTGGCTTGCCAAGAAATAACACTGTTTCTTAACAATTTGCAGAAAAATATTTATCCCAACACAAAAAGCACGCAGCTAGAATTCTTCTGTCTTCTGCCAGCAGAGGAGCTATATGAATATTTTTTTTCTTATAAGAAAGCAAGAGAAGCTGGATGAGAAAACTGGCACAAAGGAAGAAGAAAATAACCACCACAGTGAAATATGAAATCTCTGCTCTATTGACCTCAATGCAGTCCAAATTGACTTCAATGTGGTCAGAGTTTCACAGTCATCTGGTGAGGCTGAACTCGAAGTGCTTGGTGTCAGAAGTCATCACAGTCAGGGAGCTGAATTCCTTGGTATTGCAAGCTGTGTGTCACTTGCCTTCCTCCTCTGTTTATATCTAACAAGCATCCTCTCTTGTTTCTCTTGGACTATTTTAATCCAAGGTCATCTTTAGCAGCATCTTTTCATCTGACACAAATCTATAACTTTCTAAGCGAGGCTCCCGTCTCTTCTAGACCTCCTTTTCCAGCCAGAATTGCCTGCCTTGTAAATCAATGATACACTCTTAGTTCCCAATCAACTTGTCTCTTCCCTGCTTTCCTTAGGTGTCTGACCTTATTGTAACCATCCATCTGTGCTAAATCTCCACCCTTGCACCGCTACTGCTCACCTGATAAATTAATCCTGCCATCCTATATCCATGCTATTTGAATTTAATAATGTGAAACATTTTATAAGTCCCGTTTGCATTAATGTAAATGGTTTTAAATTACCTAGCTAAATCACGGCAGAGATTGGATAAATAGAGCTTTGAAGATGGGGTAAAAGCCGAAGAGGAGGAAAAAAACCTCTTTGAGATGAAGGAAGCATATAATAGTAATTTCAAATTAAATACAATCTTCGGGAAAGTGATTTGGGGGTAAATGTGAAAATATTGAAATTATTGGTTTAGTGCAGAGTAACAATTTAAAAAAGGCAAACAAGGCACTAGTTCATGTCAGAATAGGAAAGGCATGACTAGTTTAATGTATCAATATTATGCAAGGCATCCTTTATATACCTGAAACATCTAGGAAAATATTAACCAATGTGTTGTTGAAAGATACTGACTTATGGGACCAGAAAAATGGAGAATTATTAGAATATCCAAGATATTTTGTAAGGAAAAGAGTTATTCTGATTGGAGATGTATTTGGAAGGAGAGGAGTCAGTTCAAGTTAGGTCCAGGAACTACTACAAAGTATATTTGACTGGATTTTAAAAGCATTTTCTGCTTTTCATATGAGTTTCCTATAAGCAATATTTTATGAGTAACTTCTCAATCAGTGTGTATTGCTCAACTGGTGAAATGACTCCTAATTTTGAAAACACTCACTTTATCCATAAGTAAAACAAATAAAGTCATTATGAATAATTCCATGCCCAAAAATATGTATGCATATGCATACAGAGTACAGGATAACAGATCAAATATTTACAATTGTCCATGCACTCTGATATTTGCACCAACCTGAGTAAGATAAGAAGCATCAATCTAAAGCAAATATACCACCACTTCCTGAGACAACAAGTATGTGGAAAATGTAACACAATCTACATAATATCACACTTCTTCCTACATTCTCAGCATAGAAGAGTAGATTTTGTGCTTAATACTATATTTAACCAAGATAAAGGTAACAGCTGTTAATCTACACACAAACAGCAGATACTGTGATCTCCTCTTCTCTATCCTTTCTCAGTATGTTAAAATTGAGATGTGGGAAAAAGAAACACGAAATCAGTACAGCATCCGTGAAAAGTCTCATAAAAATCCTTATTAAAAGACTTCTTCACATACAATAAATATACAACTTCAATGTCTTTAGACAAAAAAAATCCAGCATTTTTCAAAACAATTTTGCAGTCTTCCCATCTATATTTTTAGCTTAATACTTCTACCACGGTACTGACATGTTTGGGTGGGCACTGATAACAGTTTGACAATGAGCTAAGCATGGATGTCAGCCCATCAAAGAGTAAAGGAGGTCTACAAGATACATACAGTATTGTACAGTGAATATAAACAGATGGTTATAAAAAATGTTCTAAATATGCAATGATAATGATTGTTATAGCTTGAGTACATTTTCAGTACATCAATAAAATGCACCAATTAAATACATATAGTAAGAGATAATAGTAAATAGAAAAATACATAATGTAACACAAAATAATTGATTACATATTCATAGAGGGGAGCCATTGCCAAATTTCTTTGACTGCAAGCTACCCCACAGCTGCATAAACTGTGTGCTGTTTGTTCCTGAGAACACAAGTTGCTTGTCATCTTCACTGATTAATGGAAATTACAGTGACAAACTCTGAATCCAATTGTTACCTAAAGGTGACAGATAATCAATATATTTGCATTCCCTCACAAGCATGGGTAAGGAGGAGTATGATACTCTGAACTTATGCAGGAATAAATAATCTTGGCTATAAATATAAGAACTATGCATCACTCCTACTTATTTTCCCTATCAACTGCCTGCCAGCATTTTTTCCAGCTGGAACTAGGGTACTGGCCATGGTGCACTGCCTAGATTGCAGGAACAACGTGAACAGGTCTCAGGTTATAAGTTATTACCATAGTCCCACATGGCACATAATCCTCCTGCAATGCCAAATAAGGAACCGCTAGATTTCATATTACTCTTTTATGAGTCAACAGAATTAGCAAGTTTGAAAAAAACAGCTCCTAGAAGAGATGAAGGATACTTAACTCAGCAGAAGTGAGCTGTAATATAGCTCTCTACTTGTAATCCATTACCCAGTTCTGAGTTCATCTTTACCTCAGAATGGCCGCTAAAGCTGAAATAACCAACAGTAGGGGCCTTACTAGTACTGCTGCAAACAGCAACCTGAATCATAAAACTTGCACAAAAAAATCCACTACCACATGCAATATGGCTAATAGAGCTAATGAATCTTCTGCTTATAAAAACGGACAAAAATTGAACTTGAGGGACTATTGAAGATTAGACCTCTATGCTCCAAAAATCCTTGAAACAAACATTCTTCAAAGCATCAGCAAGGAAGTCAGGATTTACGATTTCAAAGTTGGATGAGCATTATCTGTAGCTCATCATTAGCACTGCTAGCAAGATTCCTGTAAATGTGAGAAGCATTCACTGTGCCGCTACTCAGCCATGGCACATATATCTCCCAGTGAGCCATATGGAAGAGACAACGGAGCATGAAGATCTATAAGCCTGAAATGGATTATGAGGCTTGCTGATTATACACACTGCACTTTTTAAAAAAAAATGTATTCCCACTTTTTAAAAATACTTTCAACCAATAACTGCTGTCACTGAGAGAGAAAACATTTTTTTTTAAAATTATATACTTCTATTCAACTTTTAATGCACAAAGTTGCATTAAAAATACAAGATGATACACATGAAAAACAAATAGAAATGGACACATTTGACTACACCAGAATTCCTTCCCTCACTCAATCCTGAACATCAAAATTAAGCACATTATAGTGATTCAGGACTGAATCCCATACTTTCAAGTCATTCTTCATCCTGAATTGACAACAAAATTTTCTATCTCTCAAGGTTGTAGATAAGAGATATAAAAATCAAGCACAGAACATGTCACAAATATCAGCTTGATGGTAACAAACGTTGCCTCTTTATGTGTCCCAGCAGCACCTGCAGTTGCTGACATTACCACTTGGCCATTTTTATTTCCATAGTCAAGGGTGCAGGGGTATCCAGCTTATCTTTGGAAAGATGGAATTCACCAGTCCATTTCCCAACTATAAACTAAAAGACCAGGCTTTCTGTCCTTTCATCTGCTTCAATTTTGTAGGGAAATATTCAGAATGCTTTGAAATGATACTTTACTAAAAAAAAAGTCAAAACAGATGCATCCCATTACCATGGTGTGCAAGAACATTCAGTTCCTTGTTTTCTGTCACTTGGGTGACACTTCTAACCTCACTGAAGCTTGCTGGAAGAAGCCAAATAAATTGGACAAAACTTGCAAATTTAGAATGCAAAGAGAAACAACCACCTATCTAAATTAGCTTTCCTGCTATATGAACTTTTCATCCATCAGCATCTATCACAGGACTAGATCAAATCACAAGGTGCAGATTTAATCGATTTCTAAAAATGCATTTCACTACTTCCTAGCAGAAAACCATTTTTAGCTAGTCATCGTAAGAAGGGCATCATCAACATGTCTGGCCCCAGCATGCTGTAATTTTTTTGTTTTCAGTTTAAAATGTTCTTAATCTGTCAATCTGAAACAGCATCCTGAAACTGCTACTGGCACAGACGTGCAATAGGAATCTGAAAAATAAACTTGAGAAGGAACTCATTACCAGGTCTAAAAATCTAACATTGCCCAACAAGTCTGGTGGCTCTCAGCACCCCCCTGGTGACTGTGAGAGCACTGTTCATCAATCAAGGTAGAAGGCTAGTTTTAAGCATTATAATAGATGTCTCTCCTTAATATTGGTTGTTAATCGTTAACTGCACTTAGGAAAAGATAATGTCTGGAACTGCATCTATTAAAGCATGTGTCAGTAACCAGCTGGAATGACTGAGTGATAACTGAACATGCACAGAGATCCTCCAAAACCATGACACATGGTATATTATCCATTTGGAATCTTACACTTTCATACAATCTCCCTCTAACGTTTAAAATGTTCACAAGCTTGAATAAATAATCTGTTGTCAAACACATGGAACAAACACTACAAAGTTAATAATTTGGCATGAGAGCTGTGGGTCATCGCTATGACTGAAGCAACCATGTATTTTTCTTTATTTCTTAACTCCTTTTTGAGAACTGAACTATCTTGACAAATATCTAATGAAATAATTCAATATATTTTCTTTATGCAGTATGTACATTTACAGGCTCTTACTTCCAAAGAGTGCATTAGATATAGCTACATTTCTCAAATAATTAATCATCTTTTTTGTCAGTCAGAAAGAGGTAGCTCAGTTCAGGTTTAAATAGCTATTACTTTGTCAAGACTGTTGCTCCTTTTAAATTATTTATGCAGATTGCAGAAATTTATATTAAACTTTGATGTTTCTGTGCAAATATTCTAAACATTAAATGGTATATTGATCTTTGCCCAACACATTTCTGTGACCAGATATAATAAAGGACAACTATTACAAAAAGAAATGCTATACATGTCACCTAATTCTAGGTTATAAACAGATGGCATGATGTGAAACTCTGCTAAACTGCCGATAACATTGAAGAAGTTCAAGGTAATAAAGCTGCTCTTACTGGATAGAAAAATACATTCAAAAAACCATATATTTCAAAAGAGGAAAGACTGGGAAACTGAAGATCTTGCATTACATGGGATACTAGGGAAAAAAACCCAAACTGGTTTTTTCCTCAGGCCCTTATATAGGCTTCTCAAATTCAGAATGCAATTTGATTTAGGAGTGATGCAGAGTATTATTTTTTAACAGAAGACAAGGGAAAGAGCTCTTGCTTCCTTTCTGAATATGACCAGAAAAGGCAACTGATAGCTTCAGCTTTCTTTTGAGCTGGCAGTTTCCAAACATGGAGTGATTCCGCTTTGAATGTGAATAGATGCCACAATTTTCTCCTCTCTTTTGGCAAGTAACTAAACAACTGCTTTTCTGGATGCCACTGAAATGTCCCTTATTAAGTTAATTTAAAACTTGCATAACTGACATGAATTATTAGCATGAGCGTACTTGTTGAAACTGCATATACTAATTAATTGTTACATACTTGAAGGTGTGATGGACTGTCCCGCCATGCTAAAAGAAGATACGAGTTGTGTCAGTGCTTCTTTGTTTATGCATGTTTTGAGAGGTCTGCACAAATATAAGGGTTTGGGCAAATAGACTGATAACAGTCCAGTGTTAAGAGTGTAGAATTTCAAGGAAGATTGCACAATCACTTTGAAAATAAACTTGCAGCTTATTGCCTAGATTTCTTTAGAGCTTTGGATTTGCTTGCTTATTCATCTTGATGGCTGGGTCACGAATCTCCTCAGACAGAAGAGGAAGTGAAAATTATTTTCAGAAGAAATAGCACTGAATGGCAAAGCCAATAAGGACTTCTAAAACTAAAATTCATCTTAAAAACTCACTTTTTCCCAAGAACCATGCTGTCTTACCCATATTTCTCTTTAGATATGGGCTTAATAAATTTCTGTCTGCTGTCTTTTTGGCTGTAATGTCAGACTTTTTAAAAGGACAGAATATTTTGCCTAAACACTCTTACCAGAATCCTGTGAATTAAAATTTTACCTTCATGGATTTTTAGATTAAAAGTTCCTTCTTTTTCTACCAGACAATATCCTGACTTCTCTTTTGTTGTCTATCCCCAAATTCTCACACTACACCACCACCATGATGTGTTACAAATTGATGAGTCCAAGGTGAATCTCCTAATGAGTCATTGCTTCCCCAGTTTCACTGAAAAGCAGTTATCATTATGCTATAAAACTTTGTCCTTGCAAAACAGAATGATTATTCTTCAGTCTAAGAATTTCAGGGATAAATTTTAAGTGCTTTTTTCTCTCTCTTGCTTGCTCAGTAACCTTTAAAAAGTAGAGAAGCCTTTAGTTTTAGAGAGTTTTAATTAAAAGTTGAATGCTAGAAGAGTTACAAAGCACATCAAGGCATTCACAGAAATCGAGAAAAAGTGCATCTTTAACAGGGAGGACAGCAAGTATACATTTCTAACTGAAGAGCCCTAAGTTAATCCTGTATTCAGATACATAGCTTCTTATCAGATTGCAATTATTTGGACTACATAAAAATCCATCTGAATTAATGCAAGTCCTTCCACTGCTGTTCACTTTCACTACTTTTCCCATATTTTTGTTTTTCTGGGTTTCACCCAGAAGTACTGAAAAGTAAAATAAAAAATAGAATATATATATATAAAATCTCCTGTATCAGGAAGTACTGGAGAGCATGACAAAAGCATAATTTCGTAAAATTCTCAGTCTAGTTTCCAGAGCAGAAAGTGATTTCTTTTCCTCAAGCCTGCTCCTGCACTAAAACTTTATTCTCCTTGTTACTCAGTGCACTATATTAGGATCAGCTTTCTGTTTTTCACATAGTAGAGTAATATCTTCTTCAATCTCTAGAGAAATATTCCTGATCACTTAAATCCTGGTGGTATTTCTAGGTACGTGAAGTTTGTAGGTAGAATTCAAAATCTCCTTGGAACAGTGCTCTTACACATCGACTTAAAGGATACCATTTCATGCTTGGAGCCAGGTATATTTCTCTCTGTTCAAAAGTGGTTTTAACTCCTTGATGATGAGTTAGCTAGAAAGATCTTTATAGCCAGAATCAGTAATGTGTCCCATATTGCAACCAAATGCAGCACAGGTACAACTCTGTACTGGAGTCTCCAATGGTGCCTTCACTTATGTACCCATCATTAGCCTCATGGAATCGTTAGACTATGCTTTATATATTTTTTTTTCTAAATTTAAATAAGTCATATGAAGAGCTATATCCCTTCCTACACCAGAGTGCAATCTAAGATCACTGATACTCTCTCAAACTTTTGACTACCAATAGTAAGAGAAAGATTAGTTTGGTCCAGGCTTTCATTATAAAAAAGATGGATTTGGTCTCTGCCTGTAAGACAATTGATCAAGATCAGCACATAAATAGAAAGAGATACAGACTTTGGTATTTTATTTGATGTGCATACAGTAAGACCAGGTGATTTCCACATGACAGCCTTCATGGCCTCTCGAAGTATTTGTTGTACGTTACTGATTGCATCCGCAGATACTGGCACACAGCGGCTATGTGCTCAGGCTTGTGAATACTGGAATAAGCAGCATGGAAGTGGCAGAGAAGGTAGAAAGAAATGTAGCAGATTGACCTGCTGCAACATTTTCTTCTGTGGAATTTTTCCCTTGGAAGTCAGAGACAGGAAGCAAAGCATAAAAGATAAACCTAGTGCAAGTCTGATATCTTACAGGCCTACAAAACTAGAGATAGGACAGTAAACCCTTGCAGACTTTGGAAACTTTACAGATGATACAGTCTGAAAGGTTTTGTGTGTGTGTACATGCACATTTGTAACTGGCTTCAATCATATGCAGCTTCCTTTAACACTATGTGAGTTCGTATCACTCAAACAAGGTAACTGCGTTATATACGATTAGTCCCAAAATAAATAGAAATATTTCTTTAATAATAATTAAAATAGCTTATTTTAACATACAGTGCAGAATACAGCCCCAAACTCTTTTCTACTAGAAAATATCACTCAAGGTCCTATGTATAAATCTTTTGTATGAAAGATGGTGTAATCTAATGAAGAATGCTCAGAAGGTTAAAACACTTTCTTCTCTGCCATTTGGTTTAAAGAGGAGCACATTAAGATTCCTTTATAGGGTAAAGTGCCAGTTCTCTCTCAGAACAGATCCTATAGAAAACAAATCACAGCAGTTTTCTTAAACTCTCCATCACTTGAAAACGAAAATCACCTTTATATTCTCTGCAAAGCTTAAACATTCCGTTTGCCTGAAAGTAATATGTACTCTGTCTTTTTTATACACAGTAATTTTATTAAGGGGATTTTATTTTCAAAGGAAACTGAACAAAGCAATTTAAAGGCTCTCAGAGGAATAACGAGCAATAGTGAATTTTGATGGATAACGAGTTATTTTCTATTTATTATTCTATTACACATTCAAATCAGAAATATGCCTGTAAATGAACAAATAGGAAAGAACCACATAATCTCCAGGATAAAATTATAAAAATAACTGGCACATGGAACATCACAGATCTGCTAATAAGTATTTTGATAAGGCAACCCAAGTAGAGTTGAAACTGCATGATTAAAGAAAAGCTGTATTTAAGAAAAGGGAGAAAACACTGGTACGTTAAAAATGATGACTATGTAGATGATGTTTAAAGGTAGGTTATATAAACATTTAAAAAAAAAAACCAAACATGAGAAATAGATCACCTCAAAGAAGCCTACCACAGAGAACACATTTGAGGTAAAAAGCAAAAACTGAAAAAACAGAATTGCTCCTTAGCAGTGGTGTCTGCAATTGTAAATTAAGCAGAAGTAACTTATAACTGGAATGATATCCATGCTTCTCCTAGAGAATTTGAGAAATGCAAGGGCTGGGGTGCAAAAAAACCCAAGTTAATGGAACAAAGTACTAGTTTGTGAATGTAATGAAGTAATGCATCAAAGGAGAATTGTGGAAATCATTAAAAACCTTACTAACAATATTCAAAGAAGAATCACACATCCCCTTTGTATTAAGGTGGGGGACAGAAAACCAAACAATGCCATTTCAGAAGAAATCAAACAAACCTAAGCTAAAAGAAAAATCTGCATTTGGCACACAAGAGAAAGAATCAAACAAGAATATATATTCTAGATTACTAAGCTATTGTAAACACTGCAACTTTCAGTGTTTAATTATATAAAGAATTAGTGAAGAAGCAACTTCACTGCTGGAGGCTGAAATAAAAGAAAGCTCTGAGAAACTGTGCTGATATGGCCACATAATGATATGGTATATAGTGCATACTATAGCAATTATCTTGTAAAAGGCCGGGGCGGGGGGGGAGGAGGGGGGAAGAATAAACACCTCCTTCCGGCCCTTCATATAGATGGGCATCACATTTGCTAAACTTTCAGTATTATTTCTGTAGAACAAATATAAATTTCATAAGAAAAAAGGTATATAAAGAAGGATGCTTAATATTTCATTCTGTTTTTTCATTTTCCTTTCCATCTGTGCTACAGTGACCAGAGAATGTAATTAATGGTAGAGCATGGTCAGGTAATTGCAATCAGTTCAGAGTGCTTTAGGAAGTTACTGCCCTCGTCAGCTGATTGCGTGCAGACCTGTCATCCATTACAATGCAAAATTAAATGATTTAGCATATGTTTCTTGCAAGGATGGACTGTTGAGTCCATCCTCTGTAGGCACAAGCTAAAGATTCAAAATATTTCCTCTGTTTTCCAGTCTTTAGGCACAATACCTTCCATATGAAGACATAAACACATCATTAAAATACAGGTTAAAATGTTATTAATACTAAAAACATAATCCTATAATCGTCATTTATTCCCATGAAAGTTATAGCAATCACAAAGTCCAAACCGCTTAACTAAACCATGTAGAACAAGTACTGTGTTTCTGCCAAGGATATTGGTACCTCTGACTTTCTAACCTCTCTGCTGGAAAAAAAGACATTTCTAGAAGAATGAAAGACTTGCCTGCTATGCAGTGACTTTCCATTAGTGTGACTGAAAAGTTTCCTCAGCTTTTTTTCTTCCCCAGAAGCATCTACTTCAGCTTAATAATACAGGACGGTTACAGAAAACACATTCAGAATTACCTAGTTATCAAGTATTTGGTTAGTCTCCCTCCTCTGAAGTCCTACTAAGCAAGCCATGTTATTGTTACAAAACTCTTGCTTGATTACGTGCTGCATTTGATCTGAAATTAAACATTTGATCTGAGAAACATTGAGTTACACACTGAACTAGCTCTTTAAAAAATGCCTTAAGAGGATGGCCCAATAGAGAGAGAAGGAGTAAGGCATTAAGTGATACATCAATATTGAAAGGAGAGAGAAGTATTATATGAATTGAGCATTTGTTCAGGAAGTAATTAGTTGTCTTTTTTCCCTTTCATGTTGCTGGAGAAAAACTCCTCTAAAAAAAGACAGGCTGATGCGTTTCCAGCATCGGGGAAGCCCAGGCTGCAGGGGCACAGCAGGGTCTGCTGCAGGAATTCCAGACCTCCATCGAAACCTGGCTCAGATCTGTTGTGGGATAAATAGCAAACTTCTGCTTCCCTTTCCTACATTCATTTCTGAGTAGAACTCAAGAATTATTGATGGTGATACCCTGATATAAAAGATGACACTTCTCCAAAGCACACCTGACAACCCTAAAATCATACAAGTCTCTCCCTGCTGAGAAAAGCAGCTTTTGAACAGCTGTTTCAAAGATCTTTAAGATGATCATTGTCCTGCGCAGGCAGGGACTCAACTTTAAATTCTGTGTTAATATTTGAACTGAAGTAATATTAAATTAAGATCAATCTGAGGTATTAAATACGTATGAATAAAACAACAAGGAAGTCAAGTTCAAGAAATACATGCAAATTACTGGGTCTGATTCTCACCTCACTTAACATTATTTTATATCACTCATTGCAATCAAATTATTTTTTATTTACTCCAGAGAATCTTGTGCCCCATTACACTGCATACCAGCCACTCTGAATCTGATGAACGAGATGCGTATTTTGGTCAGAGGTTTTATATGTAACTCATTATTTTTGTTTTCCTGCTCCAAAAGCTATTTCCAAAGGTTCCTATCCATGTTACCAGAAGATGTTATAGTGTTCAACATTACTGTATTTAGCCTATAATTTATACAGGCCTACCTACCATTTTGTTTCTATGACAAGCTTTCAAGTAAGCTAGGTGTGGTAACATCCTTCAATGATGTGTGCTCTCAAGTGCTTCAAGACAATTATATAGTACATCAGATCTATTTCAAAGATGAATTAGGGTTTTTTGTTTATATATTATTTTAAAAAAAGTAAAATTCTTGTGATTTTTCTCCAGAGGAAAATAATTACCGTTATATTCAATTCTATAAAAATTAACATTTATTAGAGATGCACTTTTTTTGTTTTGGGTGGGGTTTTTTTTTGTTTGGTTTGGTTTTTTGAGAAGGAAAGTTGAAAGGAGTTGAGTTCTTTGTCTAGTTCTGGTTAAGAATTTCCAAGCAATAGAAAATAATTTAGCTCCATATTTTCCAGTAAAAGTAAAGGAAAATGCTGTTTACTTGCTCCATATTAAAAATGTCTTCCTACTGTTACTAATTTATACTGCGGTATATCCAAAGCTCCCATTTGTGTCTGAAGCTCATTGTGAATAGTGCTGAACACAGAGTGCCCATCCCAGAGTATTATACTCTACAGACATTACACATGGATTAAGACTCAAAGTCTAATTTCAGTCTCTTCTTCAGCCAAAGATTTTGTACACAAGCTTGGTAAACCTGTTCATCTTTTTGTCTCTCTTTCACCTGTCTGGTCATCTTAGACTAAGTTATTCATGACAGAAACTTATAGATATGCCTGATACGACAGGATTTCCTACCATTTCTATCCTGTTTCTCTCTCCATCTGTTCCAGACCTTATGGCCCCAGTTACTGATTTTGTCTTTCCAGCTTCACTGTGGAATCAGATAGAATTGAGAGAACAGAAAGGGGAAATCATTCAGTGCAAGGATGTTAGAAAACAACAAAAAAAAGTGTGATGGCCCTCAAAGTTAGTTTCCCGCTGTGACAGATCATCCCCTGACTACTGCAATTCTCCTTCCTCCTCCTGTAAGGGTAACAATGGTCAGGAAAACAAGAATACATGCCTTAATTTCTCTTGGAGTCTACCGTCCTCTCTTTTTTTGATAAGTCTGTCAAATTTTCAAAAATATTTTTTTTATCTTTTTTAATAGCATACTGAAGGAGGTATTCATATTCAAAGCCCACTAACTTAAAGGGTGTTAACTATAAAGTAAAAGCACAAATAAGGAATCAACCAGCACTGATTTTGAAAAGATAATTAAAAGGTCCTATTAAAGAAAATTATGTACAAATATATTCCATAAAATTCCATTTAAAATCAACAATAGAAAACCATAATCAACTTATACACTTTCCTTTTCCTCTTACTTATGCTCACATATACAAGTGTTTCTTCCCTCTCCTACATGACTGAAAAAGATTGGAAAGTTGTGGCAGGAAAATTCATGATTAAGCCAATTAAGCCTCACAATAGGACTGGTCCTTCAAATGTCATTTTAAGTCATACTTTGGCTCTGCTGGGATTCTTACCTAAATTAGGACTGCACAATTGTATCTGAAAAGGAGCCAGTTCAGCCTGCCCTGCTGTCTAGAATACAACACTTGAGCATATTGATTGATAAACAGTATGCTGAGAGATACAGAGAAAAGAACGAACTCCAGCAAACACATTATTGTTCCACTTCCTTACAATTATCACCTTATTAAAGAATTCTGCATTATTTCTGCTAACTAGGTTTTCAGTTGTTAGTGGATATGTATCAGAAATTAAAGATGATTGATCACAGTTTCTGACTGATTGCCCCAGTCAGAAAAAGCGAACATCTGTAGGTGCCAAACCCCTGGAAATGAACCTAACTGTGGCCCTAACTGTGTGACCTAACAAAGTCTAGTGAGGCTTGATCCAGCTCTTTGCACCTCCTACCTCCCAGCCTAATTGATGAAGTCCACAGAACAAAAGAGCTTTAAGAAATCGCCTTCCTTCCTCTCATCCCCAAGAAATTAATGCCCCCAAATGGAGTAAAGATGAAAGTTTATGGTATGCTGACAGTTCACAACTACACTAGCAGTCAATGTAGGAGGTAAATATTTTAGAAAAGAAAGTTAGCACTTAGTAAAATGTGGCTTCAAAACTTGCATGCTACTAACATGCAAGGTCCTGACTGGTGTTATACTGTACAATCCATTGTACCAAACCAGCCGTACACAAAGCTGTAAGACTGAAGTTATAAGATCTCAAGACAAAATACCGAAGTGTCTTTTCAGTGAGGCTCAAGACATTTTTCTCCTCGTGTTTGAATCCCTCAGTATATTCTCATAAAGCTTTCATAAGATGCAAAACCATTATTTGTTCACATACAGTAAATGGTAAATTAGCATTCCAGTAGGACTTTCAAATTTAAATGGATTATCTTTGATTTCTTTAGTTAAAGTATTCATTAACTGCCATTTTACCAACTAGAAATTAGAAGGAATTATGTATACGCAAATAGCCATAGAGTAGGGACATTTCTCCATTTAAAACAGAGACAGAAATTATTTACTGTTGGCATGAAACAATGCAACCTACTACAGTACTATGGTCATGTTGCTGGCGCTATTAGCAGTTATGGTAGCTACTGCAATTCTTTCAGCACATTATCTCCTGTGAATGAATTTATAGTATACCACAGGGCTTCTTAGAAATGTACACTTCTTATACTAGCTAACACTACATAAAGCTAGGACTCAGCTTTGAGAAGTACATAATCACCTGTATAACTTTATTTTTATAAGCAGAGCCACTGATGTTAATGGGGATAACTCCTGTGGTTAACTAGGCATGCTTTTAACTGCTTTGTCAAAGTGGCATACTATCCCAGTGTGCATCTGAAGAAAGCTTAAAACATGCAGGCAATACTATATACAAGCATATCTGTAGTCATGAAGAAGGGAAATAATTTGTAGCTAATAAATGCAATGAATGAATTAAACCATTTCTGCACACAATGCATCTATACACCTATTCAAATTCTGAGGGTATATTCATTACGTGAGTTTAGCATACTCCAATGTCACCAAAGCAGCAAGGCAGAGTCACCCGAGCCACTCACCTCCCACCACTTTCTCACAGCTCGACCCCCCAGCTCCCCGCCATGCTCCAGGCTGGCAGGTCTTCACATCTAAGGTGCTGCCTGTTTTCGTAACACAATGCTTGCACCGCATATTCAAATTTCCTCCTTATTCCCCTTTCCTGTACTCTCTCTTCCTTGTCACTGCTCTCCGCATCCCAATATAGCCTTTCTTTTCCTGCACTCCCATTGCACTAGGTCCCCTGTCACCATGCAATCAATAAAGTAGGGATTGTATAGAGAAAAGACAGCTGCCACGCAGCTAGCCTAACTGGTTCTGTATAAGCCCTTTTTCCATAAGGAGGAGCAGACAAATTCAGGTCAATGTGAGCACCACTTCAGGTGCGCTTAGTAAGAGGAACTCCAAACTACACTGTGGAGGCTGTGCCAGCCCCACTGACTCCAATATTAGCTGTAAAAAACCCAAGTCTATTATATATGCAAATCCAGCATCTGAAGATCCAGATCAGTTGTTTGAATCCTTAGACTCCAGAGTTTTACACATTCACAGTGACTGGTGACCCACAGTTACTAGTTATTGACAGACCCAAAAGCTGAGCCAGCATTGCCTTGCATGAAGGAGGCTTCTTTACACATTTCTTGGATCCAACTTAGAATTCATTTTAACAATCATCATAATTATTTTACTGTCGAATACTCTACAATCTACAGATGTGACACACACAAATCCCCAGGGTTCAAGGCTGTGAAGCAAAGGGAATTACAATTGCCAAATTGCTTCAGATTTCTTCTTAAACAGTTGGAGAGCAACAGTGTTACCATCAGTTTGTTGCTCACTTTAACTAGTCTGCACTGTCATTTAAGCAAGCCTCATATTTACATTTTAATAATTAATAAAATACATAGGATACTAAGTACATCACTATAAAGATGCTGATTATATTACAGTGAAATACTAAGATTCCAGCTTGCTATATTAATCAATATGGTTGCCTCGGTTGCACAAAGATAATTAAATTTTCATTGCAATTCACTAAGAGTAAGATTAGCTATAAATATTTCAACAAAGAGGATAAAAGGAGACTGTTAATATTTCATGTATCATGGATAACATTTTCAAAACACCTTTAAAAAAAAAAGAAACAAAATTGAATGCAAATTTTTTCTGGAGCTTGATCTCGATTTTTAAGGACTGATGAAAAAGGTAAGAAGATAAAATTCTGTACCTGGATACCCAGTTTTTACTTCATGCTCACAGAAAGAATTTTTTGCTTATCACTGGAAATTACCTTCAATATTTTAGACTGAGAACAGAAATATATGACCTCTTTCAATATTAAGGCCTGTTTCAGGCAGATGAGTATGTCTTATAGAGGTACTCATAGGAAAGAGTTGGAAACAGAACTTGTACACAGAACAGTTTCTTTTTCCCATTTGCTTAATGAATTACAAGGCCTGAAAGATTAGATTTATTCCACCTTTTTGAACATATGATAGTGGACTTGGACTACACTAGTTGCCCTGGAAGATCACAGAGGTAGCTGGAGAGTGTCCAAGTCCCCAGCAAATTCCAGTGCCGCTGTCAGAGACACACAGGGTCTCTTAAAGAAAACAGAAAGAGACTCTAACGTCAGGCTGCACACTGTGTATGCACTGGGTCTTCAAATATCCCACTACACAGGCCAAATTCTCAGTTGGATTGCCCTGAAACATTGGTTCATAGCGATGGGAAAGTCATTGCTTAAAGCCTGTTCTTCCAAACTCAATGTAGATGTTGCTACCTGCTGCTCTTAGCGTAGCTGTGAGTAACTGTCAGCAATATTATGAAAGGCAAGAAGAGGCAAAACAATATGATGAGGAAGACATGCCCACGTTCATAATGTTTAAGATCAAATTCTACACTTAGGTAACTTGACTGGTTTCAATGGATATGTGTAGCACTAAGGGCTTCATTTCATATTTTTCTGATGTAATCGTTTTGGGTTTGAGTCTATAGTTAAAGACAGCATGACAAAGGATCAATTTAAAGTAATGTTCCTGTTAACACAATTTTGATATGAAGCAGTAGGGAAAGCACTCTCAAAGCATCAAGTGCAATTTCTGCCACAGCACTACCTGTAACTGAAATTACATATAGCCATCAAAATCTCACACTTGACTTTGAAAATTTACCCTCAATTGTTCCCAGTGAGAAGAAACTACTGATTATACCTGCTACTTCATTTCATCAAAATGTTACCATTGGAAGTGAGATTTAAATCAATTGCACTAAGGGTCCTTTGGCCTATGAAAGAAGTGCCCATCAGGTGTTATGCACATGGTTTCTGTAACGAATATACCAACCTATTCCTCAGAAATGCTTATGGAAAAAATATTGCCACTTGAAAACAGATCAAAATAGCTCTAGATAATATTTTAAAATATTAATTGGCTTTGAAATAATAAAAGAAAATAGAACCTTACCCCAGAGTTCAGATGGTAAAAAACAAAAAAAGAAAAGCAAACTATAGCAGTATACATCTGGGATACACTATCCCTTAGTAGGACCAGGAACAGATGTTTGAAGTTTGCAGCAGCAACTGCTATTCACGTACCAGTGCCTGGTGCAGTCATGCCTGGCCTGATAATGTACTTTATGTGCTTCAGTGTTGTATGTGCTAAATAAAGCAATACAGAAGGAGCAAAACAATAAAAAACAGGAGGAAAGAAAAAAAAAAAAAGAACAAAGGCACTGCTATTTCTTTTCCCATTGGGGTTTAATTTCATAATAACCTTTCTGCCTTTAAACTGCAGTGGAGCAGGAGGAGCCTGGCCGTGGGTGGAGAGGGTCCTAGCTCTGCCCTGGGCACCACCACTGAGCTCAGCGCATCCAAGGCACTGCTTCTGCCAGCTCAGAGGCCCACCAGGCCACCTACCATGGTGTCAACATGAGCCATAGCACAGGTGAAGACATTCTCATATAGGAGATCCTGATTGTCCATGTGAACAGTCATCCCTTCTAGTCACCGGGCCATGGCACTAGAATGCCTTGCATCTTAAGACCCAAACATTTTACATTAAGTACTTCCAGTACATATAATTAAGCGCATCTCTCAGTTTCTGCAGGATATGGGCATAAGCAGCTTTCATTTCCTTTATAGATGTAAATGTTTCTCAAGAAAAAAATAATAAGATCAGAGCTACATAAAACTGTTTAAAAAAGACTAAGAAAGAATGGCTGCAAAAAGACCTAAAAAGATCTATTACACTTCAGGAATCTTTGCTAAGGTATATTTAAATTCTTTATCTTGAGGTGTTATGTAAAATATCTTATTTCAGATACAAACATTTGGATACCTGATCAGTGTCTTTTTGGAATAAAAGGAATGAAGAGGAAAAAATGACATCATTATCAACTGGGAAGCCCTAGGGAGCAGATTTCAATACATTATTATACAGAGGAAACTGCATTACATGGACTGAAAAGTTCATCATTGCATTTTAAAAATCTGATTGTAAACATTTCACTGGGTTTTATTGTCTATGTTGACTGCATGCTGTTGGAAAATCCATTGCATTATATTTTTTGAGGTGCTACTGGACACTAGCAATAAAAACCTACCTCTACCTATAGCAATTTTACCTTAGCAACAGGGAAGCTAGCTAGTTTATTTCAAGATAATTTTTATAAAATGTGGCAAATGAAAATCATGGAAAACACAAGGAAAAAATACATTTCAGTCAGCAGAAAATCCAACTAAAACAAGAACCTCAATCTTAATAAGCAATTCAAAAGTATTTGGTCAGTTTTAAAGAATTTTAGCAGATAGAAACTTTAAAAGTCATGTATGCATCCAAGCACCCCTTCCAATCCAACAATGCAATTTTTTTTACTGAGACCAAAACACTGTATTTTCCTTCAGATTTTTATGTATTTCCATTTTACTTCTGAGTGCCTTATTAATTCCACTGTTAAACTGATACAGTTGATTCCTTCAAGTTTAATGTTGATAGCTTTTATAACAAGAAGAGAGGAAAAAATAGTATTTTTAAAAGGAAAAAAGGGGCAATTTAAAAGCAATAGCTGTCTATGACATTGAAATGACTGAAACTATGTCAAGCCTGGTTTAACCTGTTCAGGTTCCTAAGAATTGAAGATTCTCTGCACAAAACCACACAAGTCTGAATTCTGAAAGAAAACTTACAGCAAGTTTCTTCTGAGTTGCTGATCAGTTACATTCTTTACTTGATTTCAAATACATAACCAAGAACAGAATAACATTTTTAACGTCAGCTCTGAAAAATCTACGTAAGAGAATGGCCATTGCACATCTGCCTTTTGACAGGGACATAAACAAACTACAATATTTTCGTTCCTTCATTATTATTATTTCACTGTCTTGCATACTGTCAGCAAGGTCCTGATACCTTAGGTGCTGTTAAACTTTTTAAGTAGACAAATGCCCTGATTCTCACAGCAACTCATTATCCAGAACCAGTAAGTTTAATAAGAATGAAATGCCCCAGAGTACTTGATGATATCCTTGCCTGAAACTTAAAAATTTAAAATATAATTTTAAAATTTCTGCAACAGTTCACTGAAAATCTTTTTCCATTTCTTATCCCACCATCCTCCCCCATAAAATTAGTATATCACAAAGAAACTTTAAGGAGTGATATCCATTCATTTCTTCCGGTCTTGTTAGATCCTAGCTGTACACAAGGATAAGGATTATTGCATCTCTTGAATATTCATTTCCACTAATACTGTTGCCTGACTTGTTACATCTGAAGAGCTAGAATATTTTAATTTATGATCATATTAATTATATGTAGAGTATTAATCCCAAAGTTTGTCAGTTCTAGGATAATTCTAAATTGTGTTAAGTCTCCCATTTGAGTAATTCCTGTAGAGAGCATTATCTCTTAATTCTAGCCTATGCAGTCATGATGGCCACATGTATAATTAAGTAAAGTTGTAAACTCTTCCAAGTATATAATATTCACATCTTTAGTAGCTTGGTAGGTAGCTTTATCCCAGCTTGAATCCATTCCTTATTTATAAAGTCAAATTTAAAGGTATCCCTAATACACAGAATATTATAATCTAAAAGAAGATTATATAGCAACAGAGTTATGATAAAAGAGAAAGAATAGTTTTAAATGTAAATATTTTCCATATTGCTACAGCAAATACAAAAATAAATAATAAACAAAGAATAAACAGATTCTCAAGCGAAGCTCCTATACAATCTGTCAGACACTAGAAGCTGGGAAGAAATACGTGCAAGTGCAGCTTATCAATAGTGGCAGATTTAAAGGAATTGAAAACTTTGTATTTGAAAATACAGAAGTCTGCCTGGCAGTAAGTTTTTTTGATTGATATCAAGAAGGATTTACCTTAGGAGCAAACAATTGTGGCCTAATAAGTGAAGAAATACATTTAATGTAAAGGTTTCTCCTTATGACTAAAATGATGCAAAGGAATCTTGGCAAATAGATAAGAATCAGACTTTTTTTTTTAAAGGAATGTAGAGCAAATTACTTAGCTTGATCCACATCTCATGCTCTAAAAATTCCAGGGAAAACTTTTAAAAAAGAGTTTTTCCTTTGTGATTTCCAGATCATTCGGCTACTGTTCTAGTGAACAGAAAAATGTCCTTCTTAATTTTCTTTAGAACTTCCTGTTGCAATAGTCTCTAACAACCTCCCAGAGTGACACCTAGTGATGAATTCATTTATAGGTAGCATTTGGCTTTTCTATTTCATCAGTCTTTTGAGTACTTACTACATTCACAGCCAGGTTACCTCAATACACTTTCTTCCTGCTTCTATTTTGAATTCTTAGGAAAATCAGAAAACATGAAGATTTTATAAAAATAGGACATAAATAAAATATTTAGAGCTTTGTCACAGCTTGGGTAGAACTGATATGAAAAGAATTCAGATTTAATCTAGATAAATTAGTCAATTAGGATTGCCCACAAAAAATGAATACATATATCAGACTGAAACATGATTTCCATTTTCTGAAGCCTAAACAGAAATGGCAATGCTCTTAGGCATGAGGACAAAGTTCCTAATACATAACCATGTATTTCATATACTATGCTAACACTATCTATATGTCACTGAAATTTTGAAGTTCCCAAATTCTAGAGTATTACATGAACTTTCTACTACAATATTATTGCATGTTAAAATCTTAAAGCTCTCTAAAGCTCTTGATCATAATAATTCACCTGACGCTCAGCCTTTCTTTCAAAATTAGCTGGCCTATTAGACAGTGAAACAACCTTTGATAAGAAAACTTATAAAGTTCAATAGAGAAATGCAAAGTATATTCCAAATGAATTATTTGTTTCTCTTCTGAGTTAATATTGTATATGATTTATTTTAAAGCTGGAAAAGGCAGAATTTAATCTGCATTTTTTATACTAATTTTCTAGTGAATAACAACATTCGGATCTGGCAGTTCAGTAAACTCTCATTTTTAGTTCACGCCATTTAGCAAAGCTGATTACAATCTCTCTCTTGCAGGTAAGCTGTTTGTCAGTTCTATTGTCAAGACGCTTTGAGAGGCTTACATGGGGAAATAATTATTAACGAATCTTCTGCAAATAAAATTGTTTCTTGTTTCTTCCTCTCTTCTGAGCTCAGCAAGTTTTGTTACTCGCTTTTACTGTTGTACAGTAATATAATAACAAAACAGTGCAATGAGGTATTAAGGGGAAAACCAGAAGTACCTTCAGGGACTATAGACATATTATGTATTGACATTACATATGGTTGCAAATAGTAGTTTAAACAAAAAAATCTTTTATATAAGGTATGAATAACCTGAAATTGACCTTGAGAACACCCAGACACATCTTCTGGTGAAGACGACTTTGGAGAGGTGACAGCTCAGGCCAACTTTTATCTTACTCATCTGATACTGTAAGGAAGGATACACTGCTAACCACTGTACATTATCTATTCAGAGGCAGATTAGAAGGCATTCATGGTTCTCTGTTTGCAAGCTGCATCTAACCATAGCATAAGATTAATAAATCTTATGTTTTCCTTACTGAAAGCACATTGTGTTTGAAATCTAATTGCTGTACATAATGTAAAATGTACTTAGTTGTTTTACATGTGTCGCATGCCAAGAGAATAACAGTATGCGGAAGAAAGGCAAAACCAGGCTGGCATATGTTTTCTGCATCTCACTGAAGTACCATCTCCCCGGGCACTGCCTGAGGCAACAATCATCAACAAAGCTCCATGCGAATATCAAAACCAAGAAAAATCACAAACAAAAAATTAATGGTCACAGCCACTTTCTTGACATCATACAGACTGACTAAGCAAATTGAGTAAGCAAACCTGACTTATATTACCTTCTCATTTTGCTCTGACCCAGTAGTTAAGATTCACATCAAAGGAACATCAATCAAAATAAAGTAAAAGAACTTGCTGTTTTGCCACAAACATTTATTTGATCCACAAATTTGCAATTCTTTTTAGAAGGTGGTGATGGGAATTTCAAATATTCTATAGAAAATATCTTTTTCACATCCTCAAGTTTTTAAAATACCGTAGCTGTAATGAATTTTGGTACACAAACACTGGTTTCCTCACCAAGACAATCATGTAACTATTATTTATTGACAAGTCCTAAACATCGACACATATCTGTAAGGATATTATAAATTCAGTTAACTGGCTAACTACAGATACATAGTTTTATTTTCAGGCTTCTAAGTAATTCTTTACTTAAGGCTTCCTTCTTACAGAAATTTGTAGAATCTCCTGCAAATGCATTTTGTGCTAGGCTATGTAAGTTTGCTATTACCGTCTTTTCATTACTCGAGCCCACAGATGGGTATATAGCTTGAAAACCAGAAAGTGCCTTTCTTACATATATAGACATTCGGTCACTATTTCAAAAGTATCTTTTTGTTGTTTGGTTTTGTGTGGGTTTTTTTGGTTTGGGGGTTTTTTTTTGTTTGTTTGTTTGGTAAGTAATTTACATATACAAAAAGAGGTATGTCTAAAAATTTGAAATGGAAGTAATAAAAACATTACAAGAAACACAAAACCATATGACACTGAGAATGTTTTACACAAATTGCAAGGATTAGAGAAGGAAATCTGAACTCAACTTTTAATAATATTTTCAATTTAAAACCAAAAACATCATTGAGATTACATCCCATTTTATTCTGTTCAGCAATTATTTGCTTGTAACTTCACTTTGCTGTTCCAAGAGAATAAGAGCTAATGAAATTTCTACAGATGTTTTCTATCTTAATTCCCCCAGCTCACCACTGTTACAGCCATAACTCCAACTCCCCGCCATGCTCCCAGTGACACTTAAGAGATGCCAAAGTTATGACCCATCTGCATATGCATATTGATTATCTAAGTGGTTGCTGCTTAACAGAATTTATAATGGCTGTGACTTTCTTGCCTAGTCATCAGTGGGAATGCTCATTTCCTCTGCACAGCTGCTGAAGGTCACAAAACTTGTAGAAAGCAAAATCACAGAGATTTTTTTTCCCCCTAGTTAGATTTTGTTGACAGTGGTTAGTTGGTTTAAAAGTCATAATTGACACACAGATGGACTTAATTACATAATCTTCAGTTCCTTAAAAAAAAATCCGTTAAAAAAAAATGCATTTCCTTTTCCCAGACTTGCATAGGCCAAGTTCTACTGCACATAGGTAGCTGCAGAATTTGGACTTTAAATGTCTAAGCCAGATGTACTAATTTCACTGCCAAACAGGACTTTGCATCAATGAAAGTACTTTCTGCCAAGGTAAGGAAAGGTTTCAAAATTCAGAATTTAAATATCCAGTATTTCTATAACTGAAAAATTGAGCAGCCTTTTCATTTTGTGTATACTACCCCTGTCATAGAAAAGAGGAATCCTCTAAGCTTAACATGAAAAACTCAGAGGCAACAATATTTTCTTCAGGCATTCCCAAATGGTCTCCTTTAAGATAAGATCCACCTGATAATTAGTTTCACCTCCACTCTTTTGAAATGCTAGCAGAATTTAAATAATATATATTAAATGTAATACATAAATGAATTGCGAGAAGGTTCTTATTTTATTTTGTAATCAACCAAACTACAGTTATAGGCTCCCTTAGGTACAAATGTTGGGAACAGATGGTCATCTTTTCACCTCAAAAGAAAATTGGTGTTTGATAATGAAATCTTGATCACCTACCATCTGCCTGCTAATGATTAGCAGCAACAGGATCATTTGTCTGAGTATACTCAAGGAGAAGTGCATCTTGGACAACTTTGAGGACTCTGATTATCTTAGTTCACCAAGTAAATTAGACGTCAAATATTAGAAAGGTTATAGGTAAACTCAAGGTCTTTATATCTTCTGTCAAATTTTGAATCTTTGCTGAGATCCTAACTGGAAAATATATATGTTAAAATATTACCTTTTCTGCAAGTACACGCATGTAACCCTATCACCACAATTTTGTAGAGTTTTTGCTTCCTGAGAAAGACAAAGACATAATGTGAAACTTGAACAACTCTGCAACAATATGCAAAATAATAAAACCTGTTGATTTCAAAGCTAATATTTGAAAACTAAAAGTCCAACATTACAGGCAAAGCCTGTAGCTGACCCTTAATCAGCCATGCCTTTGATGTGGAAAGACTTGTCCCCCTCCCAGCTGTTTCTTTGAAGCAATCCTTGCTTTCAGTTGCTACAGCAAGGTTTTTATAGAACACAAAAATAGCCAAATATAGCAATGTAACTTTAAGCAGAGAAAATTCATTTTTCTGAGTAGAAAACATAAAATGGTTTGAAAGCAAAGGTCCTTGTACCCCCTGCGTCTATAAAGGATAAGACCTTTGCTCTGATTTTCCTTTGTAGTTCAGCAACTTTCAGACTGCCTGAGCTTAACAAAGACCAAAAAGTCATTTCTGTGATGTACAGGAAAGACTTAATTTCTTCACTTCTGAGATTTGACTACCATAGCTGCTCGTAACATCCCCTGATCCTCTCAGAAGTCTCCTGCTCTCCTGCCTTGACTTTCTTCCCACTGAGTGTGTCCAGCTCTCTCCGAGTTATCATCTTGCCCCTCTCTCTGCTAAAGTCTCCACAAAGCCCAGAAGTGCCACAGCAAGACCATGGCAGACAAAGAGACTTCCTCTTGGCCCTTTCTGGGACATAGCTTTTAATATAGCACATACAGGGCTGAAAGTAAATAAATTGTCTAGTTCTACCATCTGTCAGATATCACTCCTCCTAGAGAAAACCAAGAAGGATTCTCTCCTGATATGACACAGTGCAACATTTGTCCCCCTAAGGTGATGTTCCTGGACAGTCAGAAACATCAATACTTTTGCTTGTCAGTGTTTCTGCTAGCATGCCATATGTTTGGCAAGAACAAATTTAACCTCATACATTTTGAATTCTCTTCTTTCATGGTATCTTATCATTTTAGATGTGTATCTACAACAGAAGGCTTCCCATACAAACAAGATAGCATTTTCTCAAGAGACTGCACAATTGCCAAGCATTTCTTCTCCTTTTCTGGATACAGAAAGTGTTGCTTCTTCTGAAATATATGCTACAGGAGAAAATTTTTCTTTCTCATTCTCTGATACACCAGAGCAGATTCTGAGGTATCTGTGGGCACAGCAGAAGATTTTTTTTTTTTTTTGGGGGGGGGGGCGGGGGGCGGGGGAGAAGCCATGTGTCCATTTCACCTGACCTGACTTGGATTCTCCATATTGCAGTTCTAGGGATTGCTGCAGTTTTAGTGTTCAGCACAACAACTCAGCAATATCTCACAGATCCCATGAATAACACATGTAACTTCTTTTTAGTGGAAAGAATTAGGCAATTCAGTATGGCATTTTGACTGGATGTGAAATTACAGTGTTATTTTTGATTGTGTCTTAGAAGCTGCATCTATATAAATAACCATATCTTTTCCTGTTATTTTCCAGCAACACAGAAACTGAAATCTGTTCAACAGTTACCTTTTTTAGTTACACTGTGCTATATTCCAAAAGAAAAACAAGAAGCCCTCAAGGTTTGGGACAATAGCTCACTTGATTACTCTCTTTTGAATCAACTAATCGAACATGTGCTGATGTTCTCAAATGAAGCCATTTTCCCACCTGAATTAAAATTAGCACCTATTTCTACCCTCTCTAGACTATTTTTTTTTAAGAGTATGCATACTATTCCCCTTTTAGTGCAGTTTGTTTCTCATACTCTTTGAACTCTTCCCACAAGCCTTGCTTTCCAATTTGAAGTAGCACATTTGAGTGTTTTCCTTCCATTCCTCCTGTCTTAAGTCTAGGATACATTTTGCTACATGCCTTTTCTTATTACAGAACCAACATTTCTCTCCAACCTCCCCAAATGCCTTCTACATATTCCTTGGGGGACTGGATTTCAGCAGCTTTAGGCTGGAAGCCTTCCCATGAAAGACTGGCTTTTTTTTTTTTTTTGCTCTTCAGACTTTCTGTTCCTTTTGGCTTGGCTCACCATATGCTTCCCAATACATTTCACAGAATCACAGAATGGCTGGGGTTGGAATGGACCCCTGGAGATCATCTAGTCCAACCCCCTTGCTAAAGCAGGTTTACCTAGAACAGGTTGCACAGGATCGCATCCAGGCAGGTTTTGAATATCTCCAGAGAAGGAGACTCTACAATGTCTCTGGGCAGCCTGTTCCAGTGCTCTGTCACCCTCAAAGTAAAGAAGTTTTTCCTCATGTTCAGATGGAACTTCCTGTGTTTCAGTTTGTGCCCATTGCCCCTTATCCTGTCGCTGGGCCCCACTGAAAAGAGTCTGGCCCCGTCCTCCTGACACCCGCCCTTAAGATATTTGTAAGCGTTGATAAATCCCCTCTCAGTCTCCTCCAGGGTAAACAGACCCAGCTCTCTCAGCCTCTCCTCACAAGAGAGATGCTGCAGTCCCCTAATCACCTTCGTAGCACTCCGCTGGCCTCTCTTCAGTGGTAGTTCCTTGTCTTTCTTCAACTGGGGAGCCCCGAACTGGACACAGTACTCCAGAGGTGGCCCCACCAGGGCAGAGTAGAAGGGGAGGATAACCTCCCTCAACCTGCTGACCACACTCTTCCTAACGCACCCCAGGACACCATTGGCCTTCTTGGCCGCAAGGGCACATTGCTGGCTCATGGCTAACTTGTTGTCCACCAGGACTCCCAGGTCCTTCTCCACAGAGCTGCTTTCCAGCAGGTCAACCCCTAACCTGTACTTGTGCATGGGGTTACTCCTCCTTAGCTGCAGGACCCTACACTTGCCTTTGTTGAACTTCATTAGGTTCCTCTCCGCCCAACTCTCTGGCCTGTCCAGGTCTCGCCGAATGGCAGCACAGCCTTCTGGTGTATCACCCACTCCTCCCAGTTTTGTATCATCAGCAAACTTGGTCGCTGATGAATAAGTTGAACAAGACTGGACCCAGCCCTGACCCCTGGGGAACACTGCTAGCTACAGGCCTCCAACTAGACTCTGCACCACTGATCATGACCCTCTGAGCTCTGACATTCAGCCAGTTCTCAATCCATCTCACTGTCCACTCATCTAACCCACACTCCCTGAGCTTACCTATGAGGATGCTATGGGAGACAGTGTCAAAAGCCTTGCTGAAGTCAAGGTAGACAACAGCCACTGTTCTCCCCTCATCTACCCAGCCAGTCCTGCCATCGTAGAAGGCTATCAGATTGGTCAAGCATGATCTCCCCTTGGTGAATCCATGTTGACTACTCCTGATAACCTCCTTTTCCTCCACATGCTTAGAGATGACATCCAGAATGAGCTGTTCCATCACCTTTCCAGGGACAGAGGTGAGGCTGACTGGCCTGTAGTTTCCTGGGTCCTCTTTCTTGCCCTTTTTGAAGACTGGAGTGACACTGGCTTTCCTCCAGTCCTCAGGCACCTCTCCTGTTCTCCATAACTTTTCAAAGATGATGGGGAGTGGCTCAGCAATAACGTCTGCTAGCTGTCTCAGCACTTGTGGATACATCCCATCGGCGCCCATGGATTTGTGGGTGTCCAGTTTGCCTAAATGATCTCTAACCCGATCCTCCTCAACCAAGGGAAAGTCTTCCTTTCTCCAGACTTTCTCTCCTGCCTCCAGGGTCTGGGATACCTGAGTGCCGGCCTTAGCAGTAAAGACTGAAGCAAAGGTGGCATTCAGTAACTCCTCCTTTTCTGTATCCTCTGTCACCAGGGCACCCACCTCATTCAGCAGTGGACCAACATTTTCCCTAGTGTTCCTTTTGCTACTGAAACAGGTAGTTTTTCTGTTTCTCAATAGTGAAGTGTCAGCTTTAATCTTAATAAGTTACCATAGAGATAACCTATCTCAACAAATTCTTTCCTGCTTCACATGATCAGTCCTACACAGTTAGCCTTCCTTCATTTTACCACAGGGCTGGTAGTCATGTTGCACAATCACATATGAATAAGCTTCCAGAGCACCTCCATACAATAAGACAGTATAATTTGAATAAAGAGAGAGAGCAGAGTTGTTCGATAGGTTTCTCCAAAGCACCAAAAAACCCAAGACCTGGAGAGATCATCTTTGAAGAAGGGAGTGTGCAAATTATGCAAATTTGCAAAACACAAAAATAATGCAAAGAAAAATTTCAGGGACTCAGAGCCAAACTATATATGGGGGAAACTCTGGTTAAAGTTAATTGAGTGAGGTGTCTGGAGAAAGAATAATAAAGCAATGATTAACCTTCGCGGATTTTTTTTTTTAGTCTCAACAGATTTTCCAGGAGCTATTTGAATATGCCAGCTTAGACCACACTACTCAGTCCACAAAACACTAAAGATACCATTCAATAACAACTGTGATAGATTGTAACAAGACTGCTAACTCATTACACTTCACATTACTGGGTAGATTTTATGTACCTAATTACATAAATGCACAGCAGAAGAAATCCTAGTAGGCAGGATAGTAGTAGACTGGCATGCGCCCTCCAACACAACAGTTATTAATGCCCTAGTCAGCTCAATTTTGACTGTGGAATTGCAGGTTATATTCTTATTAATATAAATTCCGACCCTTAGAGATAAGACATATAAAGCTATTTATGGCTTCTTACCAGGCCCCTGCTGATGCTATCTGAAAGCTATTCAAGTTTTTAATATCTAAAGACAAATAGTGACATATCAATACCTAATGAAATAAGCAAAAATATACTGAAATAATAAGAAGCACTACTATAAAACAAAAGCAGTGATTTATTATAATTTTATCACAAACAAGTTGTAGATTAAATTTCAAAGGAATAAGAGAGTTGAATTCTTCATTTTCTCTATAAGCCTTTATGCTGTATATTAATTTGCGTTTACATAGACCATCTGCCCTTTCACATACCTTTAGAATGTCTTTTAATGAGTACGTGAATCATCTTACCATCCTGAATAATTAAAAAAGATATTAAACTACAACCAGGAAATCTAGCTCTATTATTATTATTTTACATTTTTTCCCCAAGTCATGGCCATCAGCTTTATATGATAGAGAAAACCTGACCTTTTCCTTTTACTTCTCCCCCATCTTCAGCTATGTAAACTCATCTCAAACTGTAACTAAGTGCAAGAAATTAGAGGCACTTGCTACATTTCAAAAATACTTTTCCACCTATCTTCAAATGCCATGGGTCATAAGGCCTTCCTTACTTCTTTTTTACAGAATTACAAGATATTTTATTTAAAAATGCCTTTAATGGAGAAGTATTAGCATTTATCTTGGAAGGTTTAAGGAGGCAATCTTTATAAGGAGCATTAAAATCTTCTATAAGGCTGAACAGAGTAGTTAAAAAAATCCAGTAAATTGCTGGGTACACAACCATTCTTTGAAGTCCAAAATGCAAGCAATAACTTTCATGCTGATTACAATTATTAATTCCTTCTTTTACTGTAAACTTGCCCTCTATCTCCAGTACGAATTTGCTGATGTTCAGTCTCTGGCAGCTTCCCCTCCTCTGCCCTCCCCTGTGATTACCCAAAGTTTTACCCTTCCCAGCCAAACATGATCCAGCCAAGCAAAGATTATTACTTAGATAAGAAAAACACAACAAGATTTTCATACTGTGTTTGATCTAATTCTCATTATTTCTATGGCTTTTGGATCAAGCACTCTTACCACCTTTTACTTCTACGTGCCTTTACTGACGTTTTGAATGAGACATCCTTTTACCAAAACGTAACAAAGATGACAAACAGCAGTAAGTGCTGCTTGATTAGTTTTTCACTTTTTCACCAGTATTCAGTTGCAAGTCTTAACATAGTGGAAATAATTCCCCCTTAAACTGATGCAAAAACCAACCCAAACCAAAACAAAAAAAACCTCAAAAAAACCCCAACCCTGAAAGTATAATTATAGCTATCACAATTATTTGAAATCTTTGATGTGAACATACATCCTGTCACATAGCAATAAAAAGGTTCAGATTCTCAATGGTCAGAAGTGAGATGAAAACATTTACAGGAGTACCACTCATTTCATCACAGGCCATCATGTCGTAGATTTTAAGAAACACTGCAGAAATAAATTGCAAAGGTAAACAATCAATATATTCCATATACTTTTACTCCCTTAGTTCCATCAATCCACAGATGACTACATGTTGATTTAATAGCATTTTGGTAAAGAAACAATAACATAATGACTATAGTTACAGAAATTGTAGAAGTATACTGCACTGTAAGCTTTTGTACAAGGGCATAATTGTTATATTTTTCACGAGTTATTAGTTCTATTGTTTTGAAAACAAAATAGAGCCAGAAAAAGCCAGGCCTCTCTCTCCTGCATCAGTATTCTACTTAGAGTAATAAATAATTCCCAAAATCAAAGCTGGTCACAAATTGATGCCCCAAAATGCCCATCTGTATCGGTACAGCAAGATAGACTCTGAAACTTATCTCCAGGCATCAGCGATGTGGAAAACATCCATATACCTCAGGACCCCCTCTACCATCCTTGGTGAGACTAATTTTCGCAAGAGCATTTATGATTAAATACTGCAAAAGTAAGAATTCAGAGTGCATTTGCCAAAAATACTAAGATAAAGTCTACCCTCAATGAGTAGATTTCCTTATTTCCACAGGGGTCTAAGTTGAGTTCTAGTGGTTACTTGCTCCTGAGTGCCAGCAGGGGACACATAGTTGTTTTATTAAATGTTGGATTGTTCATAGCAAAAGCCATATTCTCATAATTATGGTTATGTTAACCCAACATGCCATATTAAAACAGTGATTCTGCACCAGCTTGCATGCTATGCTGCCCCAGCAATTACACCATCACAATGAATAGTCTTGTGGCATGAACGCTCCAACAGTTCTGCAAGTAAACAGGTGGCAGATAAGATAAACACAGCCCAAGGCACATGTAGCTTTCTAAAATTATTATTATTAAAGAAAATGTCCATAAATATACTCTATTGCTTACACCCATAGAAACCTAGTGCCTTTCAGGTACTCAGTTTTATTTTGCACATATGGGATTTATTTTTTTGTTTATGCACAGAGTGAAATAGCTCAACAAATTCCAAACGTGGGAGGGTGAGAGAAAATAGAACATGCATATATAGCATGTGTATAGAGTTGCATCATCCGCCTGTGAAGCAGTGACTATTAACCCCTAGGCAGCCATCACTTCTCTACCTTGCCAGTCAAATAAATGAGGTAATAGCAAGTGAACTGGCTGGAGCATATAAGCAGTGTTATGCATGAATCAATCACTTGAAATACTGCACTGCAGTGAGAAAAATACAAACTGGAGAGACAGCAAGAATCAGCATTCCCTCTCCTTTTTGTCAAGTAGCACCAATGTTATCACAAAAACGGAGATGCACAAAACACGTTGATGGGCACAGACGTTCTACACCAAGCATAGGTTAGCTATTAAGATCACTATGACAGACATCCCTTTTTTTATTTGTTCTGTTACTTTGAAGACTGCAAAGACAGACAATACATGATAGCTGTTAAATAACAGCACAGTAGAAAGTAGCTGGCACTACCTGTGCAGCTTTAGTCCCTGTTACTCCGCTATTGATTAACACTAACAATTAACTTATTTTGAAACTCTCTTTCCTTCCTGGATGACCTCTGCGGCAAGCTGCAGAACAAGGAACACTTACCAAAAAAATTATCTACAGTAAGTTTGAAAATGATAGCTACTCATATGTATGATCTTCCAGAGCACAAATATTCTTTAGCAATAACACTTAACAATCAGACCCTACCATTTCCTTTAAGCCTGCTGAAAGCACTGAACAAAGTGACAGGTTGATGATGTAACCCAGCTCCTACCTGAAGGAAGACAGATGAACTGAACGAAAATTAATGCTTACCGTTTACGGCAAATGATTTTCATGTATACAGTCTTAAACCAAGACAGTGAATTGTCTGAGGCTTTTCAAGTATACTGAAGTATTTTAAAACAATTCTATTAGAAACACAACCAAGTCTTCATCTGTATTTTGTAATAAACACCACCACCAGTATCTTCAACAGAAGATTGATTTATGCCTGACTATGGCCATACTACCTGTTCTAATGTCCCACATATTTAATTTTTGGCATTCTTTTTTTGATGCTCATCTTCATCCCTCCTATTCTGTTCCACAGGCCCATTTAGTCTTGGCTTTGCTGTTACTATTTTTGACTCCTTCCCAACTTTTTCGAGGTATCTTAATCCTTGTCAACCCAAAATACCCTGCTCATTTCACTTATCTCTGGCAGTTGTTTTACTTTGGCAGCTCTAAAATTTGAGAAAGTTCATGACAATGTTCAGAAATGCGGTGTGGTATTATTTCATGAGGTGGTCAAGCATGTTAAAGAACACACCTACCCATCACTACCAAGAAAATGAGTTTGACTTTATCACCTTAATTCTAGGGCACATTTATCCACAACAAAAAACAGTGTATGTTATTGGCATAGCAATTATAGCTGGCTGGCTGTATCAGCAGGGGAAAGCACAGGGCTGGAATAGAAAAGCTGTCTCCAGTCAGAGGTGAGGGTCACTGAAGTGATGTGGAGGCAGAAAAAGGCTATATCATGCAAGCTGCTGCTCCTGCCTTCCTACAAGCAGGAAGGCTGTGAAAAACGCCCAGAGCATCTTGGCCTCTGAGACCTGTTCTCTCACATTCAGCTAATAAGAGTTACAGCTTTTAACTTTCCTATGTGTTCCCTTTTGCAGAAAGTCATATATTTTAACAATCACTATACTAAAAAACCCTTCAACAAAACAGACAAAAAAAACCCTTGAAAGACTAATGAACAACGAGCACCGTGATAGAAGGCGCACTCTGAATATATCGATGCAAAATTTTGGATCACATATTTCATTTTTCTGTCTCCTTCCTGTTACTCAGTGAGAAATATCATGCTCACTTTTGCTTACCGGGATTAATCTTCTGCTTTTCCTCAGGATTTCATTTTTCCCTTCCTCTCACTCTACAAAGGGAGTTTGTTAGTCTGAAAGAAGTGGCATGAAAAGAAAGCTCTGTAATACACTGCTATCGACTTGTCCTGGTTTCAGCTGGGATAGAGTTAATTTTCTTCCTAGTAGCTGGTATAGTGCTGTGTTTTGGATTTAGGATGAGAATAATGTTGATAACACATTGATGTTTTAGTTGTTGCTAAGTAGTGCTTACACTAGTCAAGGACTTTTTCAGCTTCCCATGCTCTGCCAGGTGCACAAGAAGCTGGGAGGGGGCACAGCCAAGACAGCTGACCCAAACTGGCCAAAGGGCTATTCCATACCATATGACATCAGGCTCAGTATATAAACTGGAAGGAATTGGCCAGGGGACAGTGATCAGTGCTTGGGGACTGACTGGATGTCAGTCAGCAGGTACTGAGCAGTTGCATCACTTGTTTTTCCTGGGTTTTGTTCATCTCTCTCTTGTTTTCCTTTTCATTACAATTTATTACTATTATTATTATTTTATTTCAATTATTAAACTGTTCTAATCTAAACTCATGAATTTTCTTACTTTTGCTCTTCAGATTCTCTCCCCCATCCCACCAGGGCGGGGAGGGTGAGCAAGTGACTGTGTGGTGTTTAGTTGTCGACTGGGGCTAAACCATGACACAACTCCAGTGGGATATCAATGAACTTGATACCAGTTTAAATGGACTTCAGAAGGATGCCCACGCACCTCATGTGTGCTAACACAAAGAACGGAAAGCAGCAGCATGAAGATCAAGAGCAACATGCCTGAGAGCTAGAAAACCAAGTGAGGCAAAGGAGGCAACTGCAAGTTACATGAGTGGCAGCAGCAATGTGAAGCAGCAGGCTCTGACTGTACGTAAATCTATATGGCCACCTCCTCACCAGCCAAGGTTTGGTGTTCATGGAAGTTGAAGGAGACCCTGGAAATCCTGTTCCACAGGACGGCTGTTAGCACTGGACCAACAGAAGTTTTTTTGGTGTGCTGAAACAGGCTTCAGAAAAGCCTGGGTTATTGATATAGATTCATTTTCTTCCCATATGCTTCCCAACTCTATAATCCTACCACATAAAAAAGTTTTATTATTGAAAAAGAGTGAAATCCATCCATTGAAATGACCAAGTACAGGACCACTGGCTGTGTTCAAATACTATGGCATCAAAATTAATTTTACAACTTATTTTGAATCTGCTTATTGTAAGAACATACAAGTAGATACTGTAGTCTATTTTAGTCCTTAATCTCTTAGAGTAAGCAGGGCCTCTGTGATTTGACATTAGGTAATGAAGGGGGGGGCGGGGGGAGAGGCAGGGGAGGGGAAGATGTGCTTTGTGTATATGCTTGAGTTCCCTATTCAGAGATAAGCTCTATCTGCATTTTCATGAGATATTTCCTCCCATAAACTTTAAGAAATTTACTTATTGAGTGCATAGTCTTTAATAGCGATTACACAATTTAATATCTTTCCTGAAAGCTAAGTTACCATGCTGTTTATGATGTATGCTTACACTCCCTGGTGAAAGGTTTATGAATTGTTATTTATAACTCTTCTCCATCTTTCAGAAATGCTTAGAGCAGCATTGTGAAGGATAAAGTGCCATTCTGAAGAGGACAAAAATGAGCACAGGAAAGTAGAAAAATTAATTAGATAGCAATGTTTAACCAAAGGAATTGCCCATTTTCCTTGGTAGACGCATAAATAGCTATGGGGGAAAAGTGAGTTTAATTTAAAAAATGCTTTTCTATCACAAATACTACTGCTTCACAAATGCCATTACCTTAGGAAATTTTAGGCACAAAATAAACGAAGATCTCTTATTTATCTTGAAAAATTATTGCAAAAGGTATCGCTTAATAGTTTGCTTACGTCAGTTCATGTGGAAATTGGCAGGCTCCTTGGCATTTTGGTAATTACATTCAGAAGATAAAGATGATAGCAGATAAAATGGACTAAGCAAGAGAAGCACATGTTTATGTGTGTGTGATATATTGCACAAAGGGCAAGAGGAGGAGGAAGAGAAGGAAATCAAATGTGGGGGAAAGACAGGGGGGAGAAGGGAAGCTAAAAAGATCAGTGGCAAAGAGCCCAAGAAAAGCAAGGGGAAACAAATACCAGAAAAGAATGAAAGAAAGAATAAATTTAACAGCAATTTGGTAAAAAAATTACATGTTAAATTTTTACAATGTGAACATTCCAGTTTAAACATAATGGAAACAGAACACAATTAAAGTAGCTAAAAAAGAAAACAATGAACAACATGAAAACAGTCCAAAATAAAATACAGATGTGCAAAATAAGATAAAACAAGACATAATGAATACGTCTGTGTTAAAAATGTGTCATGGGAAGAACCAAGTTCCTTTCGTGTTTTAAATGCATCTATACCATGGTAAGCTTTTGAACTAGTTACTTGAACTTCTACCAGAAATGGATCTGAAAGTAGGTACAAGCCCACAATTTTATTACATGCCATGCAAGAGCGAGCTATGGATTTAATCTTAAAGGCTTCTGAGCACTGTAAAAGAATTCAACCTTACTTAATGATCAATGTCCCCAGCTCCAGTGGAGCAATTGCACAGCTAGGCATTTTACAGGATGCCTTTGAAGAATTCGGGGTCTGTAGTGCCAAGTTCATAAGAAAGGCTCAAAAAATAGAAGAGTATTATTAACCCTAAAATGAAACCAAAACACAACTGCAGTTCCACCTTTCAGTAGCAACAGACTCTTAAATAGTCGATTATCTTAAAGATCACATTTAGACATAATACATGCTAATGAGTGACTACAATGCTTCTGAAATGCCAGGAACAGTGGGAAGCAACAATGAGTCAGAGAAGAAATAGAGACTTCATTTCTCTGGGAAACTACACCTCCATTTAAGTACTTTACTGTTTACATAAGAATATTTCTGGGTTATTAAGAAAAGCGAATGGAACATCTGATAGGTATGTTTGGGGATCTGGTGCTCCATCTCCACATTCTGTGGCATACCATCTTCTGCAGAGCCAGTGTAAAGATTCCTAAGTGCTACCTTATGCCTTTTGGTCCATTTCTGGATCAAACCCAAGCCCTCTAATTTACGTTGCATTAGCTTGCTACTTCAGGCAGAGCTAATGGTGTCTGAGGTGATCAGTCATTCCCACTGTAGTCTGTGAGTGGGAGTGAACATCTGAACTAGTAAATGCCTATCTCCTGCTCCTCTTCATCACAGCACACACCAAATGGGAGCATTTCTGTTTATAGCTAGGAAAATTACAGTCTGTGATATTGTTAGGAGATTATTTATGGCAAATTTGCTTCCACCTGTGATGCTAATTGTGAATGTTTAGAGTCATCATTCAGTCTGGCTACAAAGGAGCACAAAGTAACGAGGTAAAATGTAGACAGACTGTTGGGCACCCACATTGATACCTTTGCATTTCTCATCCATGTACTCTTTGCTTAGAAGGACAGAACAAAAAATAATAAAAATTTTAGACTCAACTTACTGATTTGCATGCAGTTTTGGTGCAGAAGTACATGATATCCTTAATACTGTGAAGCCAAATAAAAAGACAACCTTGCTAAATATTGCAAAATATTGTCTTCCTTGCCTCATGATTATCATTTGTACCCTAGTCATAAGTCATATGCTTTTATGAAATTCAACTGCTGCATTTTTTTTTCCTAATAATTTACCTTTGGGCACAGACAGGTAGTTCCTTGGAGTATATTTATTCTGGTTTTATCTTTAGTTTCAAATTTCAAAGAAAAGCCTTAAACATTATGTATTGCTATGTTTATTTTTGACTATTTATAAATTTGTTGTTTCAATGTTTAGATTTTTTTTTCCTCGACTCTGCAATAAACTTTATTCCTAAATGAGTCAGGGCATCAGCAGTGCCCAGCCCTGCACAGAAGAGAATGCAGAAGGCTCAGCCCTTTTGGAATTGCATTGCTCACAGTCTTCAATACAGGTATAAAAGATAACAATATAAATAAAAGAAGTAAGATTCAGTATAATGAAAATATTTTTAAAAGAAGCCTTTCTGCTTGACTCCTTAGAGACACATGATGCTATATCACAGTGAAATAGTCAATGATTAGGTTAGAAAGCTCAGCAACCAGGCTGGTTTACAAAGTGCATATGACACAGTCTGCAATTGGCACTGAAAAAGGGCCTCTTTAAGATGAAATAAAAGCAATGCTCTTCATATAAGTCCTCTCAGGTTTTTTCTTTGTCACAATAACTCTCTCTCTACTGTATGCTATTTTTTGCACATATATTTACAAATATGAGCATTAGTTGTGCCACACAGAGAAAAGCCGTACCTCTACAGTACCCCGTAGAATTAAGTCCTTAAGTCTATATAAGAAAACAGAGTGGAAAACTACCTGAAGATTTGAAGTGTGTGCAACAGGCTGGAGGGCAGCTGGAGGAGATCCAGTGTGCATCATTTACTTTACTGCACCCTGAATCCTGAATTACAAAAGAGGAGGACTGTTCTCAAATCAAAGAATAAACAGTTCAATTTTTCTTGAAGTGTTTAACGTAAGCCAAAGCATAACAACATTGTACATTAGTAAAATACACATAGAAGCTGTAACCACTGGCATGACTAATATAATATGTTGTAGCACTGAGGGCATTATTGTATTATAAATATTCATTCAAATGGTAATTTATTATAGTTACATTGCACCTGCAGGAAAAATATATTCAGAAAACCTAAAATGTTTTAATAAATAATGAAGGCAAACAACTTAAGCACTATGTAAGCGTATTGGATGCATTAAATTTGTTACTTACTGCTAAATACAAAGTGATGCAGAATATTCCCGTGTTTTAAAAATTAATTATTAATGTCCACCATAGTCACAGGGCAACTACACTTGTGTTCCTTCTGATTTTCTTTATACTCTTTCCAGTTCATGATTCCCTTCTTGGAAAACATATATGGACTTGTATATCACAGTCCAGCTATGACTCCTTCCGTCACCACAGCTCCTAAACAAATTAGCCTCACACAGTCCTCCTCAGCCATCTCCAGCTGATGAATTAATGGCTTAGAGATGTCCCATGTTACTCATAGCTGGTTTTATAATCTTGCACTTCATAGTACTGAATTTCTCCCCTTCTTCATTGCTCCACCTCTCCAAATCATTCCAGTTTTCCTACACAACATTCTAATGCTGTTCTATACTGATTATTCCCTCCTGACTTTAAAAAGACATTTTGATTCATGTATACTAGTTTTATGGTCTGATGTTTGTAATGAAAACAGGTTAAGACTAGCTCTAAAACAGCTCATTGAGGTTATCCAACAGTAACATTATTATCTCTTAGATTCCCTTTTTGGCACAATTTCAGGACTCTAGCACGTTCTTCATCCACTTTGCTATTTTGTACTATGCTAGTCTTCAATACTACACCAACCCTTCCTCCAGCAGCAATGACTCAGTGTTCTCCTGAAAGCCCAGTGACAGCCAACCAAAAGACTGAATTTCTCTTCAAATGGAAATTTATCAGTGCTTTCAAGGGCTCTTTTAAATCAGAATAGAAGCACAATTATTTAATTTTTACTTTAAAAAACCCTAAGAACATACAAATAAAAGTTGTAATGATGTGGTCTGTCAGAAACACTAAAATACAAGTGGGTTTTTTTGGGGTGGTGGGAGGGTGGGGTTTCTGTGTTTGCAGCTGGCTCAGTAAACCTGAAGAGACTGCTTCAGTGAGCACTGGAAGGTTTGTAACCAATGAGGCGCTAAGAACAAAGCCCTGTGCAATCTCAGTCCAGAATTGCCACTGCAGGACAGAATCTTGGAGCCATGGTGATATGTGGGGCTTCAAACCTGTCACCTTCCTGCCACTGCTATGGACAACCTCCCTCCTCTCAAACTGTGTCCTCTGGGAAGGCAACCTACAGAGCCAGCTCCAGAAAAAAGGTCTATTATTCCCCCAAAATAGGCATCAGTTTACTTCAGCATAACCTCTCTAGGATATATTAGTGTCACATTTCATGCAATTTATGCCTTTATCATCATCTTATATATATTTTTACTCTGTTAACAGATCTGTCTTGCCTTGATTACTTAGATTTAAATATAGACTGTGAATTCTTTTATTTTTCTACTCATCTGGATACCAAGTCAGACTTAAAACAACTTGTTCCTTGACCTGTGATTGCATGTGTTACTTCTTTCAATATTATGAAAGGGATTTATCCAGTTTCCACAAAATACAGGCACTATGTTCTTTAAGCTGATATTTTCTATTTTCATTCATATGTTTCCATTAGTAATGCTCTTCATTAGTAAATGAAGTACAATATATGTTTACTTTAGGGCAAAGCAAAGGGTTTTACATTGAAAAAAAAGCCCCATTTCTTCTTGCTCTTTGTTTTAAACTACTTTAAGACAGCTGCCAGTTCTCTAAATATTCTGTTTTCCAAGATATATGAAATGGCTGATCTTAAAAGGATTCCTTGGCTTTCTTGAGAACGCTTTGCTTTAAGAGACTTCAGCCTTCCCTGTATCTCAGTCTTATTATCATGTCAAATTATGAGTCCACAGTACTTTGCAATAACACACACACACGTGTGTGTATATATATATATGTTTAGCGTGTATACAGAACTTCAAATGAGAGCCTAGTGGCTAGAAACAAAAATGCAGACTAGTCTGACAAACATCACCAAGCGATTCCTTAAATACTTCCCAGCAAATGCCATAAAATCCATCTTGTAGCACCCCTTTCTTCTAGAAAAAGGAATACTAATTAGTGAAGCCACTCAAGCCATGGTATCAGCTCAGTTCTGGTCTTTCCTTTTGTATGTATTCTGAGTCAAGTGTGCTGATTTTTAAGATGAAATTAAGTATTTACTGCTCTTTATTCTACTTACATCTCCAAAATCAAGACAACTAAACTTTGTTAGTTTAGTTGTTGATTACATTCTCATAGGTTATAGCAGTACAAATATCATAAGCCAAGTGCTAAATCATATGGTGTCATTGCTCTCAAACCTCTTATTTCTCTCATTCATAAGTATCAACTGAGAAGCAAAAGAATCCCAAACTCTCAACAGCATCTGAAAGACAATGGGAGTCCTCCTGAAAAGCATGCTCTAACAGGAAAGTAATATAACTTGACAATTTCAAAACTGAAAGCTCAAGGTGATCGTGGTCATCCTTAAATCCAGAGAAACTCATCCTTTTGGACACATGCATGCCTATAATTTTTGGTATTCTGGACTTCTTTTTAATAAACTATTTTTCATATTAAAGCTATGTGGTTCTAGTGCTTTCTGTAAAATTTTATTTCCTTTGAGATAAAACATAAATTATTCACAACCTCTGCAAATATATGCAATAAAAGCACCATCAAGCATTGGAAGCAGACTCGCATATAAGCTTAGCTGTTACAGACTTGTGCCCCTTCTTTTTCTGCTTTTGGGATCATTTTATTCTTTACCACAGTTAAGAAAGAAGGTATCACTCTTTTCTCATCATGATATTCTGGTAGCTAGTAATCTCATGTCTTACACTTTCACTTAAAAATATAACATGTGCCGTGTTAACTAGCAAGCTACAAACATTTACAGATTTCATTTAAGTATTTTAGTCATATATTTAAATAGCTGTAGGTTTTCGGCTTCTTTTGAAACTAAAGATTTACAGTTGATGATTTTCTTTTGTGGGAGGGAACACACAATAAAGAGGTAGCATTATGGGTATTTGGAGTGTTGCTATTAAAATTTTTGAGTAAATTGTGTTACCAGTAGAAATTATTAGTAGAATTGATTCCCAAATCCTAGGCCATGTGGGTACAATTGATCTTAACACGAGGCAGCAATTATTTATAATTTTTAAAAAGTATAAAAATATTGCAGTTCTACTGTATCATTCATCTGAACTACTTTGGCTAAATATTATTCCACTCCTCACTAAACAATGATGAACTTTTGAAAAGCAGGAAAAAAATTAGAAACACTGAGGTCTATGAAGTGGCTAAATTTTCATATGTTCTCAGGCTATGAACTCTTCAAGTAATAACAAAATAGCAAGTAACTGAGCAAAAAAGATTTGTGATTGGTTGGGTTTTGGATAAGAGTACTATACTTTCAATTGAAGATAAAAGACCATCGGAACCAAGTGGATTTCCTTTGTAAGGTTACAAATCCTTTCCTAGGATCCTGAACAGATTAAACCTCTCTGCAATCCTTCTCCAAAAGTATTACCCAACGTACCAAATACTGCCAAAACAGATTAATGGAATTCAAAGGATGTTTTCACACAGCAAAAATTCTTAATTGAAACTAAAAAATGTCGTTATGCCTAGCAATATCGCAGAAGGTGAAAGAGCATTTAGGCCTTAAACCTTTACCAATAATAAGTTAAATATAGAGATAATCACATATGAGAAGAGATAATATACAGGTGTTTTTACACATATACACACACATAATATGCAGACTCAGATACCATTAAAATGGGATCTTTAGACTGATAATTATAACTATTTCAAAATCTTGTTGAAATAAATATGCACATTTAAGTTCTTAAGAGATTTCACCATCTTGGGCTTCTGTATTATACATAAAATAATAATGATCGCTATTTCCTCATGCGACAATACAATACAAATTCAATTAGACTAGTCACTGTTCTATTAACGGAAAACTAATGAACTGGAATCTTATGGCCAAATTATATCACTAAGTCTGGGTTTTTTTCAGCAACGTTTTGCTGTAAACGTAAGAGTTTAAAGAGGCAAAATGACAAATTATTATCTTGTCCCACTTGCAAACTTGTAGTACAAAAATCCATTCTGCTAAGCGAACATTGTTCACATTGGACTTGGAAGGCATACTCGTTTCTGGCAGCAGCTCTGAAGTCTTTTCAGATGGTGCTTTTAACACCAGTAAGCATTGAGGAAGCTGTTGCATCACAATCACAATCATAAACAAAGACAGGACACTAGAGGAGTGTGCTTTCCCGTAACTACATAACCAACCAAAATTCATGCTGTAAACCGTGGGCAGGAAAGGATTATACCAAGAAATAACCTTATATTATGCTTTTCCACTTGAAAACTTTGTCCTGAATAAATGTGAATGCTCTAGACATTTGTAAAGGGTTTCTACACATCCAGATCCCCAGTTGGCATAGTATGTATGATTTGTACACCTGGAACAGCTAGCCAGATGTGTTGCACATGTGTGCATCAACTGTGTCAAGCATATGCAACATATCTGAAGCACTAGGGAACCATTGGACTCAGCACACATGAACCCAGTCACGTCTAGCTCAGATGCTTTAGAGCAGATACACAGCAAGTTAAGATTTGGTAACCCTATTTTATAAAATCTAGAAGCTTGGCCCTCTTTACTTCAGCAGTGCTTTGCACTAAAGCAGTGCTAAATTGAGAAGGCCCTTCAACAGAAGGCAATACAAAGTGAATGAGATAACTGTTGTCAGGGAATGCAAAGCGAGCAAGTTTTTTTCCATGTTACATACCTTCATGCATCTTTGAGTTAAGATCAGATATATGCTGGACCAGATTTCCACATTTTACCTTCTTCAGACCATTCTCTTATGGTTTTCACACTGGCTGTACCGCTTATCCCCCATTTTGAACACCTCTGGAGCCAGCATCAAAAAGCACTTAAAATCTACCCATAGTATTTGAAAGTCTTTGCCTCTCTACCTAATTGAGACCTCAATTATTTTTTATTTCTTCTGTCCATCGTCACAGTGATTTTAGTTTAGTTAGTATTTAAGTATAAGAACAGCAATAGAAGGAGAGCCACAGAACTCTATCAAAGTGATCTTCTCAGAAAGGATCTAATGGGAGAAATAGACCATATTGATGGCCAAACAAATGGCTGTAGTCAGGCAGGAATGGGCAAGTGAGAAGCCAACATGAAAATGGAGAAGTCTGGCATGTCCTCCAAGGGGAGTGCATGTTTCATTCAGTTTATGACCTTGACAGGCAGACACTGTATACACACTGTCTGTATTTGTGACACCAGCTGGGTTGTAAGTATGTTCCACTAACTAATTTCACCACTTAACATGCCTGAAGAAAATCACATTATTGAGGACATGCCAGGGGATTTTGATTTCAGTTTTATTTCTTTACATCTTGCAGGTGTGAAAATTCAAAAATTTCAATTTCATTTTCATAGTCCCTTTCCCAGGATTTTGCATGTATATGGTCTGGAAAACAACGCCCAGCAAACCTCTGCTTTTAAACAGTGGGGTAACTTTCTGGTAAATCTGTGCAACAGCTCAGGCCGTATCTGTTATCTTCTGTCTTGCTTGGTACTACACAATTGCTGTGGTTCTGTTACGCAGTATTAAAAGACTCACCTCAAAGAGGTGAACATGGTTTAGTCTTTAAAAAAAAAAAAAAAAAAAAAAAAGCTATAATCCAAGTTTTCATCAAGATGTTGCCAGCCACAAGTTTCCTCTATTTTAATCTCTCCAGCTAGAGCCAGGTTACGAAGCAGAAATATTTCCAGGAAACTGTTACCATTGCTTGGGCTGTAAGAAAATGCTGTTCCATACTGTTTGCAATCAGCTTTCCTCACAGGATCAGATAAATGGCACTAAAGTATATAACAAAGCAGCATCAGCCTCTCTGAAGAAATATGTCTTGCAAAGCTTAAAACTTGCTGCAGCTGCTGACCTGCTCTAGCAGTAGATGCTGTCATGCCTAATCTTGGCAGCAGTTAAAGACTGTAAAAGAAACTAAAAGAGATAGTAGAACAGGTTTAGAAATATGAAGAGGTTATATTGTTTTTTCCACTCATGAATTTATTCCACAGTTGAACAGATTAACATAGACTGCAAGCTATTGTGTTGGCCCATAAGCAGGCAGAAGCTGAGGAAGTCAGGTAAATTACCTGCCACTGAATGTGAAAATTAGTTAAGCCTTAAAAAACACTTTATAGGGTTTCAGAAAACACCACTGTCTCTACTGTATGATAATGAGAGTTGAGCTCCAGGGAATTGCAGTTCTTTCACAGAAGGTGCCTTAGTAAATTATTATATCCCTTCACCTGGGCTTCCTTTATTTTTAGGAATGAAGACTTTTATTCAGGGCAAGGATTGTCAGTAATGTTTTGTTTGATGCTATGTAGAATGTATTTGCCATTATCTGTTTTAAATAGGTGAATTCAAAAGGCCAACAGAAGCAAGTAAAGTATTTTCAGTCTGTTGATCATTTAGAGACAAACTGGAAAACTGCCTGGATTCAACCTGATGGCAGATGTATTTATTGTCTATTTGCTTGTTCCAACACAGCAAAACAAGAGTATATGTGCTGCTTGCATTTTTGCCTGGGGGACAGAGGCTTTATATTGTAGTTAATGGACCATCTACAAACAGAAAATTAATTTGGCAAGAACTCACTGATGTTGTGGAAATCAGAGAAGCATGGTCCATTTTGAAAGTAATTAATCCAGCCAACAGAGAAATAAAATTTCAGTTGTTTGGGGCATGAGAACTTTGGCATACAGAAAGCAAGAGAAACAAAGCCTTTTTGAAGAGAGTTTATGTGCAGAGGGACATGTGACATTTTGGAAACAGTGTACACAGAAGAGCAGTTAACATTTCCAGTAACGGAGCAAGGTTGAAATGTTAGTGAACCTCGCCTGGTTTAAAGCTATGTTATCCAGAAAAGTAATTTTTCTATAGCTGCCAATACACTCATGTTTCCTGACAAAAATGAGAGGCACATTTCTTCGAAAGACCCAATTGATAAACTACTGGAATCATTTGCTTTCTCAGATTCGTAGTTGGGGATTTCTTCACTGTTTGTTTACAGTCCTTGAGAGAACAAGGAAGCTTCTGATAAAGAGAAGTAGCACATTCCACCCCTCTGTGTATCTGTGGCCTCTGTGGAACAGAGATACATTCTTGATGGTGAGATTTTAGCGCATTTGAAACCCTGGATTCACAGCGCTGCAGAGAATTTTGCTGGCAGTTTCTTACAGAAAGGGTGTTAATGTTTTTTGGCAAAAATGGATTTCAAAATCAGGCACCACTCACACTGATTATACTTCCAGGTCCAGAAGCTGAATTTGTTAAAGGAGTGACTGGACACTATTGGATAATGAGGTGAACAGCAGAAACACTGATGACTTTCTAGTCTATTCAATGGTGGCACAGTGAAACTTCCATCAAAATTATATTCTGTAAAGTTGTAAGAGACTAAAATGTTAAGAACAATTGTCTCAAAGCTTGCTTGTGTGTATTTATCTCATAAGACCAGACAGCAGACCACTCTTTTGTCTGATAAGACCCGAGGGCAGACCATTCTTTGGCTTATCAGGTACCACTAGCTTGCAAGGAAACTGGTGCAAACTTGCTGAAGCAGCAGGCCATTCTTTGGCTTATCAGGCACCACCAAGAATAGGACACCAACTGGTATCCGGGCGAGGCCGCTTGCCCACCAACAACATACATTGTGTGATTAGATGTGGGAGAATGGCTAAGTGAGAAGGGACATGATCTTTTCAGTATGAGCAATCCTGCTTTTAGTGTATCAAGAAGCACAGAGGATACTATAAACTGGCCTTGAACAGCAAAGGACCACTTGGCAAACAACATAAGAAGCGGAACTAAGTCCGGAATGTGCTAACGAACCTCTTCGCGTGAACAGCAACCCTGTACCGATCATATAACTGTCTTAAGCACGTGAACACAGGTAATGAACCAATCATATAGATATTGCTACCGTGTGCTTTGCTGATTGTCTATATAAACCTGGTAATTGTCTGAAATAAACGAGAACGATCATACTTGCATCGAGGTTACATCGTTACTCCGGGTCCGTCTTCCCACTCCGACATCTGGTAGCAGAGGATGGTTACTTCGCCTGCGATCTCCGAGACTGCGGTGAGCAGCAGAGGAGGGTGACGTCGCTCGCGATCTCCGAGACTGTGGTGAGCAGCAGAGGAGGGTGACATCGCTCACGTTCTCCGTGACTGCGGTAAGCAGCTAGAGGAGGGGAGTGGGAAGTTTCGTCTGAGAGAAGCGCTGCTCGGGTCAAGAAGGCAGAGTAGACGCCGGTGTGAGGTCGCTCCTCACCTCTCAGGCATAGGCGCTGCTTGGGTCAAAAGGGCAGAGCAGACGCTGGTGTGAGGCGCAGTAATGGAAACAGAGGCTGCAGCCACACTGCTAGCTGGAATCCTCTCTAAGAGAGGGATAGAAGAACCAGCAAAGCAATTATGTAAATTAATTACACTGGGACAGCGTTGGGGTCATTTTTCTGACACTCACCTGTTATTTTCCGTATCGGAATGGCGGGACTTAGGAGGGACGATGTGGCAAAAAACGATTGAGGGAGATGAAAAAGAAATAAAGGCCGTTCGTACACTTTGGAACACCGTGTTAGAGACTTTAAAAGCGATGATAGCAGAAAGAGAAGTGGCATGCGCTGCTGCTCAAATGCTGGGTCCAGGAAAAGTTATTGAGAAACCTCAAAGTAAACCAAGACCTATCACGCGCTTCTTCGAACTGCCTGCCGTAAGAGGCATGTCTGGGACTATTTGTAAAAACGTAAGTGAACTGCGGGAAAAGGAAAGTCTTAACTCACCGGGCAAAATAAAAGGTGTGCTGCCGACCCCGGTGCAAACACCCGAAAAAGCGGAAGTTTCTCTTAGCCACCGCTGCCTTCCTCTGGGGAATCATCGGGGACTACAACTTCCAAGAAAGAACTGCAGCAACCCCCAGATGTTACTACAGAGATGTTACAAACGGTTCTAAAACGACTTGAGAAATTGGAAACACAAACAACTACGAAGGAAGAAAGCGTGCCTCCATGTTTAATGAAACCATCAGCACACCCTAGAGTTGCACGCGCTGGAGTGGTATTATTAGGGATGCGATTTTAGAAGGACAATGGAAACCCGTAGGGGAAAAAAAAAAAAAGGAAAGAAAAAAAAGGGAAAAAAAAAAGAAAAAAAAGAGAAAAGAAAGAAAAAAGAGAGAAAAAAGAAAAAAGAAAGGAAAAAAGAGAGAAAAAAGAAAAAAGAAAGGAAAAAAGAGAGAAAAAAGAAAAAAGAAAGGAAAAAAGAGAGAAAAAAGGAAAAAAGAGAGAAAAAAGGAAAAAAGAGAGAAAAAAGGAAAAAAGAGAGAAAAAAGGAAAAAAGAGAGAAAAAAGGAAAAAAGAGAGAAAAAAGGAAAAAAGAGAGAAAAAAGGAAAAAAGAGAGAAAAAAGGAAAAAAGAGAGAAAAAAGGAAAAAAGAGAGAAAAAAGGAAAAAAGAGAGAGAAAAAAGAGAGAAAAAAGGAAAAAAGGAAAGGAAAAAAGGAAAAAGGAAAAAGGAAAGAGGAAAGAGGAAAGAGGAAAGAGGAAAGAGGAAAGAGGAAAGAGGAAAGAGGAAAGAGGAAAGAGGAAAGAGGAAAGAGGAAAGAGGAAAGAGGAAAGAGGAAAGAGGAAAGAGGAAAGAGGAAAGAGGAAAGAGGAAAGAGAAAAGAGAAAAGAGAAAAGAGAAAAGAGAAAAGAGAAAAGAGAAAAGAGAAAAGAGAAAAGAGAAAAGAGAAAAGAGAAAAGAGAAGAGAGAAAAGAGAAAAAAGAGAAAAAAGAGAAAAAAGAGAAAAAAGAGAAAAAAGAGAAAAAAGAGAAAAAAGAGAAAAAAGAGAAAAAAGAGAAAAAAGAGAAAAAAGAGAAAAAAGAGAAAAAGAGAAAAAAGAGAAAAAAGAGAAAAAAGAAAAAAGAGAAAATATGTGGGTTACATGGGCAAACAAGACAGGACAACAAGCTTTTTGTCTATTGCTTGCTTCTGCGACAGAGCCTTTTCGAACATGTTTAATGGGATACCTGGCTTCAACGTAGGGGAATTTCATAGCTTTGCCACGCAAAATTGTAGTTTGTCTATTTCTGTTAGTAATTATAGTGCCACGCTTATTAATAGCCTGAATGTTACCTGATAAGTTTGCTTACCGAAGGAATTCGAATTTTAATCACCCTTTCTATTTTAGGATTATGTTTTTGTGTAGCATTTAGCTGTGTTAAACGAGCTTTGTTAAAAGTGGTAAATCACACCTGGATTGCTCAAAAACAAGAAGGGGGAATTGTGGGAGAATGGCTAAGTGAGAAGGGACATGATCTTTTCAGTATGAGCAATCCTGCTTTTAGTGTATCAAGAAGCACAGAGGATACTATAAACTGACCTTGAACAGCAAAGGACCACTTGGCAAACAACATAAGAAGCGGAACTAAGTCCGGAATGTGCTAACGAACCTCTTCGCGTGAACAGCAACCCTGTACCGATCATATAACTGTCTTAAGCGCGTGAACACATGTAATGAACCAATCATATAGATATTGCTACCGTGTGCTTTGCTGATTGTCTATATAAACCTGGTAATTGTCTGAAATAAACGAGAACGATCATACTTGCATTGAGGTTACATCGTTACTCCGGGTCCGTCTTCCCACTCCGACAATTAGATGTGCATGTGTTGTGTACATGATGTTGCCCTGGGCAACCAAACCAAAACAAGAGAGCAAACTCTCTCTCCAACACCGGATAAAAGACGGCACAACGAAACCTGAGTGTGGCCATCCACCACCGAAGAACTGAAGACTGAGGAGGACCAACGGGACGCCGCTGGATCCATGGTGGTGACTATCCTTTGCTTATCTCTCTGAATGCTTGCTTAATTTCCTCCTAATATTTCCTGTCTTTCCTATTGCTTTACTCTTTTATAGTTACCCAATAAAACATCTGATTGGCAGCATATGACCTCATTTGTGCCTTAATTTCACGCTTAGGATCATTACAAACCTTCCCCGAGCCTGACAATCAGACTAGGACTTAACAAAAGTCTTCTGAGATATGTTTTAAAAAACATGTCTTGAACAGAACTATAAAAATAATTTTATCAAAAGGCATGTAATCAGCATAAACAAAACAATAGAATATTACACTTTCTGACACTGGAAGAACATGCATGGATAGCCAACAGCCTGAATTCATCCTGCTTCAGTCAGGACCTTAAATTCTGGTCTGAACAATGAGCAGTTTTAATATTCACAAAACCATAAGGTCATATTTTCTCCCATTTTAGTGATCGCACACACTCTATCTCAACCATTCTGTCTTTGTGTTAGAATTGAATCTCTCTACATTGACCTTTTAATTTGGCTGAAAAGTAGGTGAAAACAGCACTTATTGAATCTATGGATTTATATAAGAAAGTTTGGCACCTTTCTCATCCTGTGCTTCAACTTGAACGTTTCACCTGAGGACTAGAAACAAATATGACAGTGAAGCTGGTAGTATTTTTTGGCCTATAACATCTTCACTACTGGGGATGATAAATCAGCCAAATAAGGTAATCATTTCATCTTACAGTGTCACGCTTTGATAGGAAGAACATCTTTTTATTGTAAAAATAGCAAAAATGAAAATAGTCATTGAAACAGGCAACTAACAAAGGCATATTAAGGGATTTTTTTTTTTTTAGTGTCACACAATACTGTGACTAGATACGATCTCTGATCTCTCACAATCAATTCAAAATAATGTCAAAATAGTAAGTTTTGCTCTTTAGGAAACAGCTTCATTCTCCAGAGAGATACATTGGTTAAAAATAATGTGTTGATCAAGTAGAACACAGATTAGCAATTCAGTTATTCTTTTCTAGACTACTAAATATATTTTGATGCAACTAGCAAATTAGAAGTTTTTGAATGAATTTTATATATAAAGAGCATTTTCCCTCTAGGTAGATGCAATGACACACCATGAATTCACCAAGGGGCACTCTCTATGTGCTCCACACTCTATACACTCTAATTTTCTCATTACCCTCTGAAGACATGCATGTCTTCTCTCATTAAAAAGTGGCAGAAAATTATGTGTAACAGTCTAACTTCTAATGAACAGCTCATATCCAGCCAGCTGAAGAAAAGAGTTCACAAAGAAACTTTGGGAATAACAACCATTCAGTCAACCTAACGTCCTCTGTGCAACAAAATTCATCGTCACAATTGGATTTATGGCCACATAAGACTCAAAGTCAACTGTTTAACAGGATGCTACAATCTACTGAGAGATCAGTACTCAGAAGTCAGGATAAAAAAAAAAAAATCTCTTAACTTCTATTGCATGGATTGGCTAACAAATTTAAACTGTTAGGGCATGAATCAGCATAGGCACTGATGCACAGATTTGGCTTCCACCGAAGTAGAGGAAAACCCATTTGCAAACAGCATTTGGTTCCCTATATAACTTCGTATTCAGGTATCTTTTATTTATTTTTGCTAGAAAATAATTGTTCTCCCCCCTAGAGTAGTACATAATAGAATGAAAAGTACATTTGTAAAATAAAGTACACAGCATGTAGATGAAGATAGTGCACAGTTTACATGACTGAGATTTCTTCATTGTCCAAGTGCCAAAGTGCCTGAAGAAAACTGTGCTAGCATTACATAGGGATATATTGCTGTTACTGAGTCGCTAACAGGCAATATAATGAAATCACAGTTTGTCCAATTCTGAAACTCACACTTATAAAAGCAACAACCCTTATAAATGGAAGAAAACCTAAACATTTCATATATTCTGCTCTTGTAACTTACAGAAATAAATTAACATAGGCATCCTGCCTATAGATGCTCAGATAAAGCGCTCACTAGACTGAAGGGGAATGTGTCTGCAGGCACATAGAAATATACAGAAATCAATTATTCAGAAATATTTTGGGATGTAGCACCTAAAATACGAGGGTCCTTGTCCTAACAAATATCTCAGTGGTGCCTGAAAGGTTTGTCTCAGAGCAGAATCAAGTTTTGCCAATCAAGCAGCTCTACAATGTGTTGAATAAAATCTATGCTAATTGAAGGAGGACTGTCAAGGCTGGAGTGAGAAGGAGAAAGTAAAATCCAAATTTCTTCTGTATTTTTCCAAGCAGAGCCATAAGCCTATTTGCTTTTCTTCCTGCTACAGACGCAACTACTGTTTTTTCCTGGTTTATTTTGTACTCCTTAATGGAATATTAAACAAACAAACAAAAAAATCCACAAAAACAACCACCAAGCCAAAACCCAGAAAAGCCCACACTAAAACCAAAAAACAAACTAAACACAACACTCGGGCATCCCAGAACAGCATATTTGTCATTGAGGTGAGAGAGGATACACCTGAGCTTCTCAAACTAAAGCCCTCTTCACAAACATGAGCCTTAAAATTATGTTAGAAATTACTACATTTAGTAATCAGTGCTATGCTTATTGAAGGTCTTAACACAAACAACAGACAGGTGTAGACCCATGTCTTCAGCCATCCTTGCAATGTCTAGAAATATGGTTGAAAAACACTAGGCAGAACCAAACTAGCAGAAACTTATGCTACTTCAGTTGCACATATTCCCTAGGGAGATGATTTTGAATATTATCTGGACTGTATATAGAGAATATAAAATCCAGCAGAGAGGACAGTTTATAAACATCTGGGGTTTGTTTCTTTAATTCTTGCCTAGCTTTATTTAAATATTCAACATCCTGGCAAACAAACTTTTTAATAAAAATAGCCTTCTCATTAAATCTTCCTTGTGCATATATATAGTATAAAAAAAACCCCCACACTTTCTACCCAATTCTACAATAACTTACCCATACAAATTCTATTCAAAAAACACATCCTAGAATCACATTTAAGATATTGGAATCTGATTTTTTTTTTTTTTTAAACAGTTGAATTCTGAAAACCTTAAGCTTAGCCTTCTTTCTACAAATATTTTATCAGGCAAGGAGGAAAGAAATCACCAAAGCATGCTGCCAAGTGAATCAATATTTTTAATTAAAATTTTCTCATCTAAAAAACTGAGTGCTTATTAATGAATTCAAACATGTTTATAGGATGGATTTTGATTGTGCACGTTAGCTCTTTCTTGGCTGATGAGCAAGTGAATCTAATATAAAATTAAAGTCTTCATTATTACTGTAATTCTTTCCCTCTTCAGCATTCTGCTGTGCCACAGCTTCCTCCTGTGTACGTACGCTTCTCTGGAAATCTCATCTGAAGAGCGACAATTTGTCTCTCGTAGCTAACCCAAACAAGTGTACGTGCATGATATAAAGGCAAAACCAAAACAAAACACTAACTTTACTGTGTAGAGAAAGATTGCGTGAACACTACTGGGTGTTAAACTTATCCCAGTGTACTCCTTGAGCTCAACGCAAAAATCTTTCAACAGAGAGACATTCTGCATAGCAGTAATCCTCCAGCTATGCTCAGAGTCACAAAAAGCTGCAACTACTACTTTTCTAGTATTGACTGGATCTTGCTAATGGACAACAAAGCTTAAGGGTCACTGTCACATAGCTAGCCAGCTGTGAAAACAAAACCGGCTTCTCCCTTGCTCCTAGTCAGGGCCAATACTTTATACTGCCTCTTGCAGTATTGTTTAAAACGTTCTTCTCATTTTTTAAATAAATAGCTTTTTTTTAGTTAAATTCAACATTTTTTTTTTTTAATATGCTTCTGCTATAACTAGTCATTACTTCGGAAAAAAGTTAAGTGAAATTTCTTTCACTTGTAACATAGAGGTCTGGACACCTGCTGGTATAAATAAGTATAGCTACAATGTAAATACTGCTTGGCACTAGGGCTGCATGGTAAATATTTTAGCTTCATGTGCCTTTCTGAACATCATCAGCAACAACCTGACTAAAACTTAAAAAACAAACAAAACAAAACTGAAAAACCTTGGGCAGCAGTGTGGACTTTATTCCTTTGTATAGGCCTTTCAACAACTTCCCATCTAGGTGATAAATGGAAGTACAAACACCAAAATACACAGATATGGACAGGCCTTATCTATGAATAGCAAACTTTTTCCCCCATTTTTGGACTTAAGGTCAAATTTTCCAAAAGCCAAAAACAGAACAATGCCTGAGGGAAGGGCTTTCCCTTTAACTTATTTTTTGAATGAATAGGCTATTTTCAAAAGCCAACTTCACCACTTCTACTATTCTATCATCTTAATGCCAAAGCAGAAATGTACAAAATCAGCACCTAATTATACATCACTGTCAAAGACCCTGGTACTACTACTCAAGGTATAAATTTCTCACCATAGAACAAAATAATAGATGACAGTGGGCGCAGAGCTAGCAGACAGAAGCACTATCTGAACCACAGTAGCTATGGAGGTGTGTTAAAATCTGTTGGAGGCATAAGAAAACTTCTAGAGTTTTTAAAGATTAGCACATGTCAGAGTAATTTGTTTGGCAATAGATTTTGTGAGGAAGTGAATGCAAGACCACCAACATAAACAGGGATTTGCACAAACAGTAACAGACAACTGGGGAACAGTGAGAGCTAATTACCCAGTTCTGTATACCAACTCAATGCTTAAAGGGCATAGCCTGCATCAGTCTCATCTCTTATTAACTTATAACACATGTGTGTGAGTTTTGGGGTTTGGGTGGTTTTGGGGTTTTTGTTTGTTTGTTTGTTTTTTTCAATGGTTGGGTTTTGGTTTTTGTTTTTGGTTTTTTTTGGTGTTTTTTTTTTTTTTTTCTTTCTTGAAACTCAAGGAATGGCTCACATTGGGCCATTCAAGAAAATCCAGGTAATCCTGTGCCAAGCAGCCTGGCACATAACCTAGGGTGAGTTGGAGCAACATCCTTCCAAGGTCTCAGAGGTGCAGCTCTGGCACTTACTGAGACCTGGGAGTCCTCCTACAGCTATGCAGCCTGACTCACAAGAACTGGTAATATACTGTACCACTGGGAGCAGCTCCTTAGTGTATAACACTCAAACCTGTTAGATTGACCTAATAAATAAAATTAAAACCAACACTGAAAAGAAGCCTCTTTCACTTCAATTATAAAAATACTACTAGATAACCACATTGCATAATACAGATGAATAGATTTATAACTTTGTTTTTCAGCCAAGAAGCTTGATGTAATTTACTGAAATTTAGAAGTTATTTCTTGAATTGCACCCAAAGGTGCTATAACAGCATATTAAAAGAAAAGTCACTATCCAAAAAGCTCATGATATAAATAGAAAGTATTTGGCAAAAGGATAGGTAGTATATTACAAAACTGTTTTACTTAGATTTTTTTGTTTTTCAACTTACTACTTTATTTTTTTGTCAGCGTTTGAGGGACTTGCTCATTTCACAAGGATGTAAAGTCTTTGTATTCAATTCTGTGGCTGTTCCCTACAGATTATTCAATTTCTCTCCCTCTAAGCAGAGGCAAGGCTATACCAACACTACCAGAGTACTAAATTCAGAAGAATGTTTAGAGGGTTTTTTTTTAAATCTTTAATATGAACTAATGAATGCATATAATCTTGAATTTAATTGGCAAGCGCACCACAGAGCAACTAGGAAGGGTGTGTTTTCAGTTTCCATCTCTTATAACTTAGAGGCATCCCCAAGAGCAAACAGAGACTGTTTTAAATTCCAGGTACTTCCCCAGATCATTAAGAGTACTCTGAAGATCAAACCTGTGAAATCATATAACATTTAATTCCTTACTCAACTCCTCTGTACCAGTGCCATTGCAATAATTCAGATGAACAACCAAGAGGAGAACATCATCTTATCTCTGGCTCCACAGCATCAGGTAACTAAATTCTGTGCAAAATAAATTCACTATAGCTGTTTCTACAAGTTCACAAAATGTCTAGTGATTGTCTTTTTTCTTATAACACCAGTTTTAAGTACCTGATCCAAATCCTGTATAAGTCAATAGAGCTCTTTCTATTTACATCAGTAGACTTTGAATGAAAGTTTATGTCAGATTCTTACTGCAAACAAGTATAGAGCTTAGCCAACAGAAAATAATTTCTTTCCTTCTGAATTCTGGTCAGTGGGAAAACTACAACATTGCTGGTAGATTGTTTTTCTTCTTCTAATTCACTCTAACTCTTTGTAGTTGAACAGAAAATCCTTGATACAAGAAATAGGTGTGCTCACTGAAACCCCAGAAGAAATCAAAACAACAAGGCAGTGAGCTGTCTCTGAAGTTAGTTCAGCTATGTAATGGTAAGAGAACTAAAACCTTTTAAAATAGTATAAACAAGCTAAGTCCAGAGGATAACATAGGTAAAAAAAATTATAAAGCAGCACAGCAAACCAGATTTTTCCTCAGAGCACCCCACGAAGTAAATGAGAACTGCTTGGTGGAAGCTAACTCTGCTGACATTTTAGATTTTGACAGAACCTCCACATCCCAGATTTTTTTAAGTTTGTACATTATTAATAGCTTCTTATTTTGTCATTTTAAAACACACAAAATCCAAGAGCATTGTACCAAAACACATAGATGAGATATACACAAACTCATCCAACTCCCTCTGAATCATTTGAATATTGAATATAAAATCTTCTGCACTAACAGTCATGAAACAATTGCAAGTCCCATGTCTTCTAAACAACATATCTATTTGTGTATATACAAACCATATCTCAAATAAACCCCAGATCTTTGAAATGCTGTTCTTTTTATAAAGAATCCTCAGATGATTGTATATCTAACAACACTCACTCTCAAACCACCCTTGAAATCAGGCACAGGGCTAGAAAACTCAAACAAAAAGGGATACTGTGAGAATAAGAAAGCTAGCAATGAGGGTAACAGGTAGGAGTATAATATTGGTATCAAAAAAACCCTGATTGAGTTAAGTTTTGCCTTCCATTACTTATATATGTAGGTGTCGTATAACCTTACTCTTATTGTTTGTTTTATTTTTGCCTTTGCTTTATTCCCTCCCAAAGGTTAAATATTGTTTATCATTGCAAGAAGCACACAGAGACTCCGTCTCCAAAATTAAACTTGATGGATAAAAAGGAGAAATGCCATATCACGTTGTAAGAGGGAATAAAGTAGGTTTCACAATTTGGGAAACAAACAGTGTAATCAAGAGAAGTAAAGCAATGCGGTAGCAGAATTTCAGCTTACTAAAAGAATACACTATGGTTTAAGAAATCATTTTAAGAGGAAAGCAGCAGGTGATGTCAGCAATACCAATTTAGTGAGAGTATCCTATGCTTTTTAATAAGCTAGTGCATCACCAACAGCAATATCATTCAGATGAGAACAAATAGTATTGTGGAAGATAAACCTGACTTCACGGTTTTATATTAAATAAATAAATAATGCATTAAGAAGAGAAGTGAAATACCAGGCAAAAGAGGACATCTAATTAATACATTTTATGGTCAACTTATAGTATGGCCACATTCATAATAGTTCCTATGAGTTTTTGAGATTGCTTTATAGCTTTCTAGTAATAAGCCCACAGCAACCAATACAATGCTTTCAGAAACTTACAGAAGATTTTGTCACAGAGAGTCGGTCCTACTGACCTTCAGCCAGCAAAAAGTTAGCTTTAAACTAGTTTAAAGCCAGTTTGAAAGACTCCTCTCTTTAATCGCTGTAGCTTACTTGAATTTGCTCTCCCACATGGAAGGAATTTCATCGTAACACAAGTGTCCTCAGATCATTAATGGAGCCTAAAACATCACATTTAAACGAAGTGACTGACTGAGATGGTAAGCATTGCATGGGATGAATACAAACACAAATGCACAGACAGGCAAAGAACACCCATCAGGTAAGGTGTGAATTTCCAGCTAATCAAATACTTATTACACGTTCTAAATTCATGATGTTGTCTCACCTTTCTTTCACTGCGTTGTCATAAAACCTACTGTATAGCCATACCTGCTGTAGGCCAGAAACAATTAACAATTTAATGAGTAACAATTTGAAATTACAAGATCAATAGCTATGTTTATCTAATCCATCCTATCCTGCATAGATAAAAATGCCCCAAATGAAACCTCATCTCCAGCCACCTGGTTCCCTTTGGAACATGGAGCAGCAACCAAGAGTGACTCAGTTTTGATTAATCCCTCAAAACAATTATCACTGAACAGTTTGGGAAAAGTATAACTGGTAGGAAATATAAATTGCTTACTGAGGTTTTGGAGGGTCTTTGGACACTTTCTTCAAAGCTGTCTGCTATTACCCATCATCTAGCACTTAAAAGTAAGATATGTATGTATCTTGTATCATGTATCTTGCAATTTTTTTAGACTAACACAGTGATATGTTACTATTATTGATTGACTTTGCAGGAAGAAAAAAAAAAGCCACAGACATGGCCAGTTGTTTAGCCAATGTATCTGAGAAAGATTACTGTGATTTGTATGTTTCATTTTATTGGAAAAGTATTTGCTGAATATACAACACAGAGATATAATGTATATTTACTTATTCCTCAAATAAATTAATAGTAAGCACTTTACCAGGCCTTTTAGGTCTTGGCTGGCTCTCCTTCAAGATATATTGCTGCATATTAGCAAGGACTTGCTCAGTTTTCCAAACAATAGGGAAAATCTCTAATTTGTCAACAAGGCTCCCTTCTTACGTACTCATACTGACTTCTTACTAAAATGACAAGTACAGGTAATTTCTCATGGATCTTCACTTGTGCTCAATGTTTATTACCCCCCAGTTTTTCTAGGGACTTTAACTGAAGATGTCCAAAGCAGAAAGAGAACTGAAGGAGTCATGGTAGAATGTGGCAGATACCAGGGATCAGTCTAAAAGAGAAACTTCAGCAGTCAGAAGAAATGCTGACTACTAAGAGACATACGTGACAAATGAAACAAAGGAACAACAACTTGACAAAAGCATAGAGAAACATGCAAGGCAGGGGAAAAAAAGGTGGAAAGGAGAAGTGATATTTCAGAAAACTTTATCTGAAGGGAGGTAGCAATGCTGTTTTGGAATGTAGTATATGAAGATTTGCATATCTTTGGTTTGTTTAATGTGGAATATTTGATTACTTTTTTTTTTTTTTGTAATATTGAGTATTTTACTCCATGAACAACTTTAATCTGTAACTTCTCCCAAAATGTGGCTTATGATATGCCTGATGGTAGTTGCCAGCAAGCTAAGTGGCTACATAACTTCGCTATTTTGCTTGTGTTCAGCGAGTAGCTGCATTTAAAACACAAATATTTCCAAATAATATTTTGCCATTTTAGGAATTGCATGGTTGCTACATGAGAATCTGAGAAGAAAGGTAGCTCTATTAAGATAATTCTGTTTGATATAAACCTTTTGTGTTAACAGATTCTCTACATGTTTCAATAACATTCTATTCACATTAAAACTACTGAAAATATACAACAATAAATGTAGTAGGAACAGGCCTCTACTGACTAAGGAAATGTCTGTAGTTTAATAAGTTTAATTATATGTATAATTAATTATGTGTATTAATACATAATAATACAGATGATCACCGCATAGGAATGAAAGGCACACACATGGCATCTATTTACATTTCATTATAAAACTCTAATCTATCACTTTTTCATGCCCAAAATTCAACACAGTTTTCACACTCCAACAGTGATTCTCAAGAAACTTATTTAAAAAAAAAAAGTTTGGGCAGTACAGACTGTTATCACATGTGGTATTTTCTTATGACAAGTTTGAGTTCCTTTTCTACATGTTACTCACAATCTACCACCATGAAGCAAATCCAAATCTATAAATTCCATGTTATACCCCTACTGCAAAAGGTCTATAACTTTTCTAAGGAAACTTTGTTAGAATCACACCATTAAATAATTAATGCAGACTACTGGAAAAGTAAAGGAAAAAGAGCTTGAGAAGACTATGGAGTAATAATGACAGGGAGAAATAGCCATGTGAAGACATTGTCCTCTCTGATTAACCACCTTAAATTTGTATTCCCTTCTCTGGGATTGCTCAGAACACAACCATAGATGTAGTGTGGCATCTGGGTCCCTTTTGCTATCTGTCAGGCCATAATACTGTTCTGGATCAGGAAAAAGTAAAGCCCTATGCAAGGGCAGTAAACAACATGGGGGGGGCGGGATTGTCCACAGTGGTAATGCCACCATTCCTATATCCCTATCAAGTTGGAATCTGCTGTGCTGTATTATATGAAACATTTTAATATTCCTTTAGAAATACACAAAAGTTTGGCTTCAATAAGCAGAACTTCTGATGCTTCATTATACATTTTCTAGTCTGTTCTAATATTCTGTAGCATCAAGAAAATCATTAAATTAGAAAAATCTCTGTTCACATTTTTGCTCTGAATTGATTCTCTTCAGTAATTCCTAATCTGATGTTTCAAAGATGAAATGAGCCATATTAAATGTCTATACGTGTCTAGTATAGACTAGAAGTTTCCAGATGCTCAGATAAACAAACTGAACTCAATGTACTCACAACTGGCAGAAGTGCTGTGTCTTCACTCTGAAGCACATACTAATTTTTTCTCTGCAGAGCGGAAAACAACTTTTCCAAGAACGAAAACTTCTTTACAGAAGTTAGGGTACCTTTTGCTGATGAAGGTTAAGGGGTATTTTGCTGCTCCCTGGGCCCCAGATTTCCCTCCGTTCTCAAACATGTCAATGTCCAAGTAAGATATCTACAAAAAAGACTGCAACTATCAATGCCCTATAATAATTAGATAGTACAGCAGAAAACATATGAATAATTTGGAAATTCTTCATCAATTATGCTATTATTTAATCTAAATATATATTTGGTAAATTGATGATGAAAGAGTCCACACTCATCTGTGTGGTTCTTGTGCTAAACTTAATTTTTAAGGTTTGGGGTTTTTTTTGTGGTTTTTTGGGGGGTTTTTTTTGTTTGGTTTTGGTTTTGGTTCCCCCCCCACCCCAGCAGGAGCACAAAGCACCCAGTGCAAAGAGGGATCATTCTGGACTTGTTGGCACTGTGAAAATCCATTAGTAACAATACATCAGTTAGAAAGCTTTAAAAAAGTTTCAAAAATACTATAACGCTTCACAAACTCTGAAGTGCATTTTTGGTCACCTTCTTAATCAAAGTCAAATTTCTATACTATAAATACCACACAACACACACATATGTGCCTAGTACACAAACTCAAAAAACATGCATATGGAAATAAAATATATACGCCATGTTAAAAAAGAAACAAAGGCCACACGGATTGGTTCCATATATGAGAAACAGCTCTATCAAATTATATTTTCTTTTACACTTAGTCTAATCATGAAGCTTAGTGGCTTCAGTCTGATATATATGTGGCTATTATTAAAGCATAAGTTGCTACCTTTATCTGCACCCCAAAACATCACTAAAGCTCCAGGTTACCCATCATGGCACAAATGTACAAGCAGATCTAGCCTGAAAAAAGGGGCATAATATGAATATAAGCTCATTTTTTAAATAGTACTTTAAAAACAGGTTTAAAGAGAAATCAGCACAAACATATCTCATTATTTTCCATTAGCAAGGAAAAAAATTGGGACACCCTATCATCAGTGACATTCAGACTAATGCTAGAGAATACACAACAGTGCTTATACATAGATCTGGGGATGCCTATTCACTTATTATTTAACAAGGGGTTTTTTCTTTTTTCCCAGAATTTTGCTTTTACTTTGCAGCAGCTTTTTTTTTTTCTTTTTGCCCTCACTTTTTTTTTTTTTTTTAATTCTTTCTATACAGTAGTGTGGTGTGTTAGTTCCAGGGACAAACATGACTTTGGAAACTTCTGCATTCATACCGAACAACAGTGGCAGCTTGAACATAGTCTGTTTCCAAGCTCTATCATAGCTGACTCTTCAAAATGATATCAGGAAATATAGTTAAAATATATGAGCCAATTACTTTTAGGCAAGTTATCAAGTAGATGTAGAAGTAAAATCGAATCAGATAAGCTACTGCATCTTAATTACTAGCAATGTTCTCTCTTGCTTATGAGAATCTAAATATTCATTAATTCTGAGCAATTAGCAATAATGAAATGAAAGTCTGATGCTGGAGTTTGGAATTAGGTATGTCAGTTCAGTAAAAGATGTATGAATTAACTTCTTCACATCTTCTATCAGGAACCCTTCATGAGCACTGTGGTGACAAGTTATTTACTATAAATGTATGCAGATCAGGATGCTGAAGTCTGAAGAAGCTACTAAAGCAAATGTTTGTTCTAGATGCATGGGATGACGATAGATGGTTTTTATGTCTGTGTACTGTATGCAGCAATGTGTTCAATTCAAAGCACAAGAATTCAACTCTCCGTTCACCGTGTGCTCAGGGATGCTACTACAGTATCATGAGAAAACAGCTGTGTGGATCTATGCCAAAAAAATGCAGAAAAAAACCCATAATTTTGCCAGGAAACATTTGTTTATATATTCTATTTAAGCCTAACAAGTCTCGATCCTGCTTGCATAAATTGCCTATTACTCAGCTCTGTTCCAGTTGTAAAGTATAATCAGTCTCTCTTTCAAACCTATCACTAAATGCAAATATAGTCCATGAAGAATCTTCTACACTTTTAAAATAAAGTATAATCCAACCTTTCATAAGTATACACTATGAAGTCTTCAATGACATAAACAGATAGCAATTCATCAGGACCATAGACTTGTGCTACTTGTATTGCATAAAGTACCAAAACCAGAAAGGGAAACTGGAACAGAAAAGCACAATTCAGTGTAGATTCTTGACTTTCCTCAGCCTGCCTTATTACAAAGAAATTTAACATTCTTTGAAATAATTTTATCTTTTTCCACAAATTAATGCAACTTCATTACAAAAAAAAAAATCTTCAATTCATTATTGTTAAATGATCTAAATTAATAAGAACTTAGGTATGTGACTATTCAAATTTACCACTATAAGCATCTCACCTGCATGAGAACTATTTTTACCCATGTTGATGTTAGGAATACACAACAGTGTCAAAAACTTAAGTTCCACTGTTAAACTTCTAAATTTCTGCTAGAAATATATTGGAACAACTACTTATATAATTTAGTGCTATCGGTAAGAAAACTAATGAGAAGTCCCTGAGGAAACATTCGGGAATATTTTCAAACAGTGAATATGGTGAGTAACTAATTTCTTTTCCTAATCAGAGGCACCTCTAAGTCTACAGAAAGATTTATTATGTTATATTCAATCTGAAGGTTAATTAGAAAGTAGGTTACCAAGGGCAAAAGGTTCTGGAGGTATAATTTTTTTTCTCTTAACTTTCAGTGATATGATATGATGTATGATATAGTTTAATCAAGAAGCTTTGAAAACTAGAAAAAAATTATTATTTACAAGTTCTATGAATAGAAAACCCTCTGACTCAGGCCATTTTTACAGATATAGCAAAATGTCATATTTACCAACACGAGCAGCTTACTGGGACCAGTCCTCTCTTGCTCCATGTTCTCACTCTGAACTAGTTATTTTTGCAGAAAATCACAAAAGTTTTCCCTACTCATAGTAATGTAAGTCTAACAAACAGAGCAATTCACAAAGTGCAAATCCCTCCAGGTCTTTGCAAGGTATTATTTGTCAGTGCAATAATCCATTAGGTTGAACTACTACTCGGTTGCCTAAGTCTAAAAGTCAAAGTTCTCTCCTTTCAGACTTCCTAATATTTAAACCTTCATGAAACATTTCTTCTTTTCCTCCTCTCCTGGGGAAAAATAGCAAGACAACTCTGTTTGCCTTAGTAAGTTTATCACTTTATAAATGTTCTAAATCATTGAATCAGATGCCTTTTTATCTTCATTTTCTAAAATTCTTAATAAAGATTTAGATAATGCATCAGCTGGTTGCAGGTGACTACAGTTCCTCCACAACCATAAGCTTTTGCTTACTGAGCCAGTCACTTTGTGGCTTCTTCCAGGCAACACGCAAAAGCTTCTCCTTCTTGAAATAGCAAAAGTTTGTTTTATGTCTTCTCTGTCCACGTTCCTGAGTGAAAATATCTAAATACAATGCTTTGCTTCTGTGGATATTTTACTACCTTCAGTCTTTACACCTTAACATCTTTCAGTTTGTATAGCTTCTATGCCCTAGTAACTATATATATATATATATGTATATATATGTATGTAATTCTGGGAAAGTATATTGTAACTTGGTAAAATAATTTTTTGGTACACTACACCTGCTCAAGTATTTTCTGGGTCAGGTGTTTTTATAATCTAAGAATAAAATATATGCGCATGTATGTGTTGACTCTTTGCCACACTGTGTAAATATCACAAAGGGAAATAAAGTCCTGTATTTTCCTTCAAAATTACACTTCTATAAAAAGCTATAAAGTTAAATATGTTACACAGCTTCTCCAGGACAGTATGCAATTCATACAATTCAATTTATGCTTCATCAAGGTACTTTTTAAATGAATTAATTGAATTAATTGCTGATTAGTTTAAAGCCTAAAACATAAGTTAGTCCTTAAATGATTTACTGGACTATTCTTCTGGAATTTTGCTTGGGGGGGGGAAAAAATGATATCAGAATTCTACCCAAGATAATTTAGAAAATTTTGGTTATTTCAATTATGTAAATTGTGATTAAGTACTAGCTAAAATGCCAGAACCACAACGAGCCAAGCCCATGCATCAGTCCATTTTAAAATTCAATCAAAACTGAACCTTTAAATTAAGACACTCCCTTCACTCCTACCCCCAGCATTTCACTAGCATCTACTAAGGAAAACCAATACTAACAGAATTGCAATGTTACATCCTAGAAGCGAGTAAGGTGAAGGAAGGTTTTTCTGAATTGGTCAACAAACCCTTCCATATTTATTTGTAGAAACTCCTAACCCTACAAACATGTAGCCTGATATGTTGATGGTGAAGTGATGAAAATCTGCTGCAGGTTGCAGCACTGGCCTGCCTGGAATTACAAATAGCTTGACACACACAACCAGCCAAACAAACTTCGGAAACCATTAAAAGAAATCCCTGAAGTTACTAAGCTTTTGTATAAATTTTCTGTTATTTGGTGAGTGTGATGGATTGGTCTGTTAGATTATGCAGAGCCCCAGATGGCTGGCTGGCAAAAGGGTTAAATAGGTAATGGATGTTATTCATATAGAAATCTTTTAAGTCCCAGAGAAAAATGAAAAACAAAGCAAACTGAGTTTGCTCTTCAGGGATGTTTACTTCTTTTCTCTTGCTGCTTCTCCATATCTGAAACAATACACTTTTTACCTTAGGGCAATGCATTATTGAAGAGAGCATTGTGTTGGTTAAAAGCTATACGACTACTTTAGATGAGGCTGATTGGCTCGACCCTTTTATACCCACAAATTATGAAGCCTACACCACTAGAGATTTACTTTAATTTGAAAGTTCAGTTTAGGCAGAAGCCTGTTTCAGTCCTGAGGGCAACTACTCTAATCTGGGAAATTTCTAAAGTTTAGGTTGTTTCTGAAACTGGCAGAATAGCTGTATGTCCTTCCCCCCACCTTTTTTTTTTTTAAAATGACGATTCACATGGTTCTCAACACCTATGCAGTGCACAAGGTAAACTTCTCATAAGAAAGTTAGCTTAAAAATATATCACTAAAAATTCTATATGAATTAGATATGACAGCTGTATAGGAACACTTCATCTGGTCTGAAAAACTGCATCTCTGAACTCCACTAACGCTCCATCAATGGTGTTCTCAAACTGGCTGCACCGAACACAAAGTAGGAATCAGTGGTCGATGTTGAGCACAACAGGACTGCACAAGAATATAAAAAAAATTTGCACTAAGGTTTTTCCATTTAAGGGAATAATGGCTTGGAAAAAGTGTTTCATAAGTAGGTTACAAGCAGGCACAAGCTTTTAAGGAGATCAAAAACAGACAAGTTTGTGCAAATTCAGAGGGACATAATCTAGACCAATCTAATCATCAGAAAATATGAGAAAAAGATTCATTTATCATTAAGAAATTTCAGTGAAGACATCTTTTCACCACTCAACTGTATTGAAAACAAGAGGTGAAGTATTAGAAAGCCTAAGGAATACCTCAGACATTACTGAAAATACTGCAAATCCTATTATAAAAGTCAATAGTACTCATGTAACTCCTAGTACGTTCTGCTCAGACACACTTTTTCAAAAAGAGTAGTAATAATGGATTTACTTTTTCAAAAAGAGTAGTAATAAAGGATTTAGAGATAAGCAAAAATAAAAGACCTGAGAGTTTACCAAAATGGAAAAAAAAAATATAACTGCAAAACAGAGATGCTTCAATATGCTTCCAGAATGCTTCTAAGGAATTTAAAAAAAAAAAAAAAAATCTATTTTTATAGTGTTCCTCTTTTCTTTACCAATTCCTTCTCACCATCAGCATCTTGCTAAGAATCAGTTAGTCTCATATAGCAAAACCTTGAACAGTTTAGAATATTCATCTTTGAGTTCATTTTTTGTTTTGTCTCTGAAACAGTTAAGTGACAAAAACAAATCTTCACATTCCTTAAACTGGACCAAGGACTCATTCAACTTTTGGAGAAGGTCTTTCAGTTATTACTATTTTCATTTGTATTGATTTCATTCCCAAACCCTTTTAAAACTGTGTCACTGTATCACCTCTTACTGCACAGACACAGCAACATTTCTTAGAGATTCCAGTGTGAAGTTGAGGAATGTGTCCAAGAGAGTATTAAAGGAGCGGTTGAAGTTACCAGTGCTATCAAGATTCTTTTCTAAGTATTAAACGCTTCTTAAATAGAATTGTAGATTATCCTTTTCCAACTAATTTTCAGTTGGATATAAACTTTTTTTTTTTTTTTTACAATTACCTAATAAGCAAATAAGAAAATTAGGGAGTCATAAATGTTATTGTAAAATTTTGGTCATATGTTCACAGGTTTCAAAAGTTAAGACCAAGGTGATCCTTGGCTACAGTTTTGTTCCTTACTTTTCTCACTGGGAGAATTCTCTATAAAACCATTTTAGAAGATTCATAAAAAATTGTAAGATCGGGTTTATAGGCTTGATACTTACACTTTATATACACACCTGCTAGTGTGTGCACTAGCCACAAAATGAGTTGTAGTCAAAGACTGGAACAGGTTTGCCCAGAGAGATTGTTAATTCTCTGTCTGTGGAGATATTCAAAACCCAACTAGACGCAGTCCTGGGCACCCTGCTCTAGCTGACCCTGCTTGAGCCAAAGGGTTGAACTAGATCATCCCAAGAGGTTCTTTCGATTCTGCAATTAGTAATTACGTTCATGAGGCAGGAGAAAAGATTGTATTCTGACAGATATATTTTGATATCAGCTATGTTACCAAGTACGAAGCTTCATTAAAAAACATGAAGTGCACAGTTTATTGTAAACTTCAATTACTCTCTCTCTATTCTGAGAAAGTATTGTCTTGCCTAAAATCTTGTAAAATCAACAGTAGAAACAATCTTAAGTCCTATCTTCTAGTTAAAGTGTCAGCAATTAAAAAACAGCAGTGAATCATGATTTCTCATACATGTGTTTATAGAAGCTAAATGATATATAAATATATCTAATAATCAACCTTTAGATCATACCACTGTCAAAAAGAATATTGATATCACTTTGAAATAAAATCTTTTTATTCAGTAAAACAGTAGCTAATGGGTATAATTACTTTGTAGCCTTTCTTAAGGATAACCAGTTTTAATATTTAAGGATTAAGTACATCATTCTTCAATCTAATATGGATCTTGAGAAGCCTTGTAAAAGTAATACTGTGTTGACTCAGATTTCTGGATGGTAGACAATTAGTTTCCATTTGCTATTCACAGACTTTAGTATTGAAGAAATACTGGATTCAAAAGCAACTTGGGAATGAGAGATTTTGCTTTGTTCCCCACAAAAAAAAGAATAATTTTTTCCCTTTTATATGTTTCACAGCCAAAATAATATTCAGAATCAGTGCACAAAATTGCAATACAGAGTTACAAGCAAGTCATCTCACACAGCATTGTGCTGCTGATTGGCAACATGTAGACATTTGTACACTCATCACAGAACATACAGAATACTTTAAACCACCATCCGGCCAGCATAACTTTAAGTCACCATCAGTTTTCTATAACTGTTCATTAACTGTATATTTGCAGACATTTATATAGTGCTTCCAAATAAAGTAACAGGGATTACTACAATCCAAGCATAAAATGAATTTCTTAGTCACAAAAATTAGTTTCCTAATACTCTCCTAGAAATCAGATGTTTCTAATGTTCTTTGCTATAGTCATCAAAAAAACCAAAAGAAAACCACAACAAAAAACCCATGCACTCTCGGAGCACAGAAACACAGGATCTGTCCATTCAGTAGATTAAAATCCACAATACAGCAAAAGACCCTGTATGTATATATTAACTGCATCCTTCTCGTCCTTATCCTATCTCCATCAAAAGCCTTGGGATAAGAGCTGGTGGAAGGAATAATACCCAAAATATTTCCTTTTTAATGTGTTTTTCATGCATTTTTGCTTGTGTGTGTGTATATATATACACACACACATACAAACATTAGTTCTCATTTCATTTCTATTATCACTGTAAAATACACTCCATACACTATATTCCAATGAAGTATCAAGTGTGCAAAACAGCAGAAATAAATAGCAATATGTGAAATGGATGTATCTGTACTTATCTGAATCCCAATACGTGCTACTGATCTGCAAATATACAGTAGTGGAGCAATCTTTACTCCTTTTTGATCACTGACTGTCTAGAAATTGCCATGGTAATCCTGAAGCCATACAAAAGCAACAGAGTTTGGATGTTTCTGTGGTAGAAGGCTATTACGTGCAACGTATATTACTTGAAATTTCTGAATACCTAATTCCTGTCCCAAAATAAGACTTACTAAAGTAATTGGAAAATATCCTGCAGCCAAGCAACCTGGTTCAGAACTACAGCGTATATTGTCTCATTCTCCCTCATATGGAAAAAATAGATGAGAAGTAACATAATCTAATATTGCCAACGAGACTGATTGGTTCAAAAATATTAACAATAAAAGCACAGCATAATAGTTGCAGCTTTCCATGGATGAAGTTTTTCTCTAGTGACAAGAGCACCACCTATAGACTTACAAAATCATTCTTTCATTGTGTTTGCCCTTACACAGCAGCTTAGTTTCTAGTCTTTAAAACTGTAAAATGTTTCACCTGTCACAAACTAATACTTAACAATAGTGCAGTAATTGTATAGAATTTATATCAGCTAAAGGTATGGCCCTATTTCCTTAAAAACAGTTACATTTTTAGAATATGAGCTCTGGCAAAAAAAATGTGTTGATAAAGACTATGTCATTTGGCTTGAAAGGGACTTTCAGTAACACTGCCTTTTAACGGTTCTTAAAGGACAAATGGATATATAACAACACGACAAACAATTAATACATACTACGACAAAGTTATCTGTATGAGTGGGTGTGGAAACAACAAAAACACTGAATGTTATTAAGTTAGCTTAAACATCACTGTACCCTTTCGGTTTCATTAGCTACACATGCCCTTACAATGCAGTAAGGAGCAGATAGTGAATGCATTATTTGCTTAGCAAGGGCTCAGTCATTGCACTAGTTTCACTGAAGTCAGTGAGGCTGCACTGGTCATACGAGAGGTTCGCAGTTCAGTCCCGAGGGACTTACTTCAAGATCTATGCAAACCTTGACCTAATGAGAAATACACTGACAAGTTGATAACACTGTAAAATAACAGAATGTTAACATGTTCTGCTAATATTATAGAATCAATCAGTACAGTTCAACTCACTTTCCTTAAAATACCAGTCTTCTCACTTTATGAAAGCAAATACAGAATTTTTTATTTCTATAAAAGCATCAAGATACTGGGAGGCTATAAAAGTAGTTTAGATTAAAGAAGGATGGTGAATTAAGGAGAAAAAAAATCAAACTGCTTTTTCAATAATTTAATGAGTAGACACACATGAATGACATTGACTTATTCCTAATTACTGCTAGTAACTTTCTACTTTAGAAAAATGTTAAACTAAACCAGAACAGAGCACTCTTTCAAAAAAAGGTTTTTAGAAATAACCACAGGGAATAATTTTTCTGAAGACTTAGTCACAATTAACACTAGGCATAGGGAAGCTCCAGTTTCATTTTGTGCTTATGTACGTAGAGTGTGTAACATTTATTGTAATACACTTTACATTTACATCTAAGCCACGTAACACAGCATGGAGTTTTCCTCATCTCAGCTACATGTCATGATAGGATATAAGAGGCAAAACTCTCACATCTTCTGTCTTTTTCCTGTCAAAATAGTGTGATATTAACATCACAGAAAGCCTGATGCCTTTCTTAGCTAGTAAGAAGAAATACATGTAAAATCCTCTAGTGTTTTTTCTTCTTTTGAAAGAGCAAATTTACAAAACGCAAACTGGATTTGCTCAATCTTTTCTCATCAGTCATCTGAGTAATCTTATTAAGAACAATCAGACCCTTATGTGTAAATTTTAGGCCAAGAGATTTGCAAAAATATAGAGATTAGCACTACAGTTACCAGGTCCTTATCTGAAGCGATTAAAAAGAAAATTGGCATTTACTGGGCCTATGTTTGACCTTGCAGCTATGTAAATCCAGTTTCCCTGGTTTATTCCACGAGGATAAAAAGATTCACTGTTTCTTGTACTCTGAATAAATTCCTTTAAATCATCAGTTTCTAGCTCGTTCATTCACCACTGTTCAAGACTGTACACGACAAAAAGAAGGAACCATAACTAGCTACAACGCCCTCCTTAGAAGCCTGATCTAGTGGGTCAATTAGCAACTAGCTGGTCAACAAAACCTAGGAAAACTGGCTGCCCTCCTAAAGGATCTAGTAAGGAGAATGACCTGCTATTGGGGAACCATGAGGAACACTTAGAAAAGAGTAATAAAGAGTTTTCATTTTCACACAACCCTGTGAACAAAATTCAGTGGTTCAGCCACGAATAAACCTTCAAGATCAGGATTGTCTGTCACCCATAACCATCTCAAGACACTTTTGCAAATGCACAGGTGTTAAATCTTGGTCACTGCCATTTCTCTTTTTCCGCTCCTATATATTATTTTTATACTTTATTTTATAAGACTGCTGAAGAGTTCCAAGTTGTAGACCATAACCCCACTATATGGGAACTACAGAAAAGCGAAATAAAAGGAGAGTTGTTGTTATGCATGCAAGTCATTACCCATAGTCATATAATATTTTGTAGAAGACAGAAGACTTCAGACGTTGTAACCAGACCAACAGAGGAATACCAAGAAAGAAGATCTCGTGGCCCACTTGATAGTATCAGCACACCAGGTAGATGTCCAAGTATTCCCAAGTTAGAAGTATTTTTTAAAAGAGATAAAAGAAAACTTTGCAGATACTTTGCAAAACTCCTCCACCTTCTGAGAAAGGAAGTTAATATCACTGGCAAATTTGAAAGGAGTAATGACCTCTCAGGTATGCAAAGACTCCTAATAGTATAGCAACTAATGTTTTATACAGTAGAAAACAAAGGTTTAAAAGTTGAAAACTTGGAAGTTGAATAGCAGATTATGTACACAAAACCAACAAGTTCAGGAAGTCACCCTTGCAGCAGCAATCTTGACAGAGATGAGCAGGAAAGCGTGAATTTGTCAAAGGTAGAACTATGGAGCTACGAAATGATGGGATTCTGACTGAGAATATCAATTATGTGGATTGATAGGTTAGGATATGTCATAGAGATGTTATGCAGAAAGAATGTGAAAGACCTACAGATGGCCTGAAGATGAAATGTTAGACAAGTTCTTGTCAAAGAGCCCTGATTCCTGCACGTAATAGTAGTAAGCTTCTTCACAGCTTGAATCAGGCTGTTGCATCACCTACATGCACTGTGAAAATTCAGGGAATTCAAACAGTTCTTGTATAATACTATATTAGACTCCCAACAGATTTAAAATAATTTATTATTGAACAGCAATTTAACTTTTCATTCTCTTTTATTAACTTAAGGACATAACTATACTACTTAATTTAAGTACTAAAGAATTCATGATGAGAGCCCACTGGAGAATGCATTGAGATTACAGTTCTGAGTAAAAAACCACCAGTTTTCTGATTTGTTCATATTAACTGGCAATAAGCTTATAATAAATTTATGCAATCAACACTAAATTCATGAAAATAACTGCCTGGCAGAAAGAATGACTGTCTAATGAGAGCTCAATATAGAGGACTAAAAAGTAATGTCAGAAGCTAATAGTTTTAGAGCCTCCTACAATCAGAAAAGCCAGGGTGGAAGAAAGGATTTTAATTATTTTGTTCTTTTGCAAGGTAGACATTTCTGATGACTAAAATTACCATGAGAGAGGCAAAAAACTCACAGTCTTATATTTAATTGCACCACCCCCCCATTTATATTGGGAATTGTTTCCTTAACTGTTGGGGGAAAAAAAAAGAAAGAAAGAAAAAACCCTCACATTTTTCTAGCCTAAGCAGGAGAAACACTTTTTTTTTCCCTAAGACAGGCTCACACTGAGGGGATAGCTATTAGATTTTCTTCTGATGGATTTTTCTCATTTACTTAATCCACCAAGGGTTAGTAGGGTAGTTGTTGGAAGTACATTTGCCAACAATCGAGTTGTGATTATCACAATCATGACTTTTTGCTTTTGCCTGCCCAGGCAGCAAAAAAAAATATTGAATCTGGACCATTGCACAGCAGGCTCCTGAAAAACACTGCAAGATACATCTGTGTGCACTTATATTCATAAGGATTTGAAAAAAGATAAAGGAATTTCTTTTTAATACAATGTCATGGACATGATCTTACTTTTGGCACAGTTGGAAACAAATTGCTAGCAGTGTCAGAAGCCAGAAAGAGCACCTGATTCAATGTAGTTTCCAAATCAATGAAAAGCATTTCAAGCTTTCTGACTGTCAAGGTTTTTCTTTATCACTTGTCACCATATTAAACAGCTCTGTATTTTAGGGATACCATGACTCTGGATTTTCTCCTGGCTTTTGTGAAATTATACTTCATTGGTGTGCAAACTTCTCCTATTCTTAGTCCTAAAGTGTTGTTTTCAGAATCTAGAAGATAGCTTCAGGTAGAAGCAGAAATTGTTGTTTGGATCTTGGTGTTACTTTCATTTACAAAGTGGGCATATTTCTGAATATAGATAAAGCAAAAGGGGATAATCATTCTGTTCTCTTCTTTCCCCAATTTGAAGTCCTTCCTAGGAAGCACTATATTTAAAAGTCATCTGAAAACTTTTGCTGTGGGTTCAAACTATTTGGTTTTGCTGTATTTCTATCATTTCAATGTAAATGCTTCTGAGAGTTGGTGCTCTAGTTCCTGCTGTATAAACAGTTACTGCTCAGGAGTCTGCATGTGACTACATAGCTTTTTTCCATAAAGAAGATCATTTATATATGTTTGCAAGCAATAGAAGGTAGCTACTGCACAACGATTTCATTAGACTAAACCTTCACTTGACCAACTCAAGCTAGGCTGCTATCAGGGAGTTTATTTGCTGGATGCCCTATGTGCCCATAGGCCTCTGAGTCTGCAGAGAGCCCAGCTACTTCCCTCTGACTTTCAGTCATTCAAGCCCTTTCATGGGCTATAGGCTGTGCTAAGACCTGACTGTGACAGTCTGACAAATCCAGCTCTGTTTATCCAGCCCTGATTGCTCACTTTCTTCTTAGTCATTCTTTTTTCTCAGGATCTCAAAGGTTCTAACCATTTCATTTATATTCTTCATTACAATAGCCTGTAATCTTCAGAGAGGAAACAAAAACATAGTAGAAAAATAGACACTTTCCTGTTGGTAAACATAATACAATTATTTCAGAAAATTTTATACTTCCCTAAATCAAACTAGTTTTTATGTCTTTTGAGTACTCTCATTGTTCAAAATGTCGTTTCACTAGGATTCCTTGCAAAGTAGAGTATTGTTCAAGTTGTTGTTACATTAATCTGACCTAGTTTAGCATGTGAAATTAATTCTCTTCAAAAGTCCATCCAGACTGGCAATTCAAGGAGATCTCAAGCTTAAGAAAACAAAATTCTGAAATCTATTGATAGAACTCTCTGAAGGAAAAAAAAAAAAAAAAAAAAAAAAAATCACACCACCTTTTGAGGCTTTTGTTCTGTACTAAAACAAAATCAAAAGTCTGCTAATACTCTGGTTTTGCAAAAAGTCAATTAAAAAAAAAAATCTATAAAAATGTCCATTTTGAATCAAATAGTTCTCCTGTTGAAGAAGCCTTCCTGGCTAAGCTTTGTGGTAATCCATATGGCCCCATGGACTGTCTTCAATAGGAGGGGCTTCAACAGAAGCTTAAGAGTTTTGCCAACTTAGTCTAACCACAGTAAAACTGTCTCATGGGCATTTTTACAAAGTTAGTAAGCTTTTCTTACAGAAGTGTTCAAATTTTGGACAGACATAATATCATTATGAGAAAGATATAACAACAAGTAAGTGCTGTAATATCTTTTGGAACAATATGAATATCACAGAAAAAAAAAATCAATTTTACACTAGGCTGGCTGGGACATTTAACAAGGAATTCCTATGTACCACAACTCAGAGTGCCATAAAATTGAAGTAAAATTAAATAATGTCTTGGTGCTTAAAGTAACAAAGAAGCAGGTTTAGAATGATATTTGTCAGAGAAAGTAATCAGCAGTGGAACGTGAAATGCATAAAGACTATAAGAATGGACTTAATTTACAATTTAAAACAGGTGTTTTCATTTTTGATGGCATGAACAAGTAACTAGTTAGAAATTTTTGTTCAAATAAAGAAAATTATTTTTTCTTTGCTTGGTTTAAATCAGAGAAAAGCTAAAAAAATAGGTAAAGTATTTCTTGAAGCTTGCAAACTTATTCTGAAACATGTTCAGGCTTCAGAGAAAAGCAAGAACAAACCCAACAGAATTTCAGCAGATTCTAAGGAGAGGTTTTCTTGTTGGGTGGTGGTTTTTTGCTTGGGGTTGGGCGGGGGTTTTGGAGTTTTTCTAAGCTTTTTTTTGAATGAAGTCAGTTCACTGGATTTAGATCACATCAAACTGCTGGCCACGATGCATAAAGTTGTGCTCAACAATCTTGAAATTAAATTCAGTTAAGCTTTATGTTTTGAGGTCTGTTTCTAATAATTTTGAATATGTAAACAGTAAAACTGTGTCAAACAACAACAAACAAATTTTTATTATGACTATTTCAGCTGGATCCTTTTTAAATTAGACCTCTGGCTTAAAGAGTATTTGCAAACCAAAAAATCATCTAGCAGGACTTTGAGCTGTAAAACACAATGCTGGCTGAAGTGATTATTAAAATAGAGCACTGTACAAAAACATGTTATCTGTGGTTGCAGAATAAATGCTTATCCAAAGAGGATATTTTCCTCCTAATACTTGTAGACATTGTACAAAGGATTGGAGTAAACTGGCAAAAACAGTGAATCCAGGCAAACTGACGTTTGTATGGGTGGATGTATTCTAAGAACAGATAAGCACATGGCTTCCTCCCAATCAACGGCCCATTTTCAGGACTCGGCCATTAAGCGTGCAGAAAGCCACTGCTGTAACTAAAAAAAGCAAGAGGAATGGCTTTTAATTTTAGCTAAATACTTTTTAAGCAGTATTCTTTCCCATGTGATTATCCAGTCTCCACTGGAGATTACTCACTGGCAATAAGCAGAAACATGAGACTAGATAAACTCAGTTTTATTTATTTTTTAATCTAACATCCTCACACAGAAGTTCAGCTTTTCCATTACTGCTGTCAATCTAGCTATCTAGGGGAGCTGCAGATATTCTCCAATGAAAATGTTTATTAAATATCTCAACATAAAAACATGCAACACATCACATCTGTCTAGCACTATATTACTCATCTAAGGCTTTGACATACATGTACCACCAACACAAGAGAACTCAGGCAGAGTTACTAGATGTATAAGTCATTTGAAATAAATTTGCCTCTTGAAAGTGCCATGCTCAGTAACATCCTAAGCAAAACATATCAGAGGACAAAATACAATTGAATCCTCTCTCTCTCTCACTCAGACAGTTCAAACATTAGACCACACACCAGGAAAATTAATAAACTCAGACCCTGACCTGTTTCCTCAAAACTTTGTGACATTTCAATTAAAAAGGAATTCATAATCTACATTTTAGTATCTTTTATAAATCATTCTGAAACAGTCCTGGTTTCTGTGTCTCAGTGAAAAAACAAAACTCAGGTCATGGAAAGAGGATAGCTTTTTCATTTAGCTCAGTGGGGGCTGGAAATTTTCTGGAATTTTAAAAATTATCACCAACTCCTGAATGTCTGTGCAAAATCCCAGAGCGTAACATCCAGTTGCTTTGCAAAGGCGTCTGACTACAAACCTCAGCCTCCAACGAATGAAGTACAGCTCAGCTATAATGATTTTTCTGTAATCATCTTCATAACATAATAGCTAATTAAGAACAAATTATGTTGTCTAGTGTTATGAAATAGATACAAATACATGCAGTAACTGCTTTAGGCTTTTTTTTTTTCCTTTTAAAAACAACTCCAAAGTATACTGCATCAAACATTTTCCAAAAAAAAAAAACCTTGCAAAGTAGTTTTAATGAATCTTTCATGGTTCAATAAACTATTGTATTAGGTCATTCTCCTGATGAAGCAATGTTCGAATCTCATTATATTTATTCAGAAAGGAATAAGGTACTAGTGTTATTGGATTTCTTATAATTAGTTAAAAAGCAATTTGTTGGCATTTCCTTTGCTTATGCTCATAGGGTTTAAAAAAGAAAAAGAAAGGGTTGTGACAAGTAATATTGTCCTGTATGTAAGTAGAACATAATGCATCACACACAATAACAATTCTCTGGCATCCTACAGCTGGGATGTGCTTTAAGCTTCAGGGTAAGACAGCCTCTTTCTATTACATCCTTCCCCCTCCTGTCATCTCTACTTTTCAAAATAGCAGACCTGAGAATAAGCTTTAATGGCTGAATGCTCTGAAGAAAATACACCAGGTGGTCCCTATAGCTGATGCATAATTAATAGAAAGTAAATCAGTTGCTTTGTATAGGGAATAAAGTAAAAGCCCAGTCAAAATAACCAGCCTCATCACAACATTCTGTTTCCAACAGAAATTAATTTTGTGAGCTGCAGGAGTTTGAAATAAACATGTGAGTGCTAAAAAGACCTATTGCCATCATCTCAGCATGGAGAGAAAGATTGAAAGGTACTTTCTGAATAAGGGTTACAGTCTCAGGACTAGTCTGGGTATGGACAATATTTTTCCACCGTGATCTTTAGGAAAAAAAAAAGAGTAGAATAAATAGTACCACATGTCTTCTCAGCTGGAACATCTGTGACTAAGAGGTTGGCACAAATTTATAATCTTAGATAACCATATGAATCTAACCATAATTGACAGACATAGCTTTAATGACATAGTTTTATCGATTTTCACTGGGACCAGTGTCCTCAGGCTTGAAGTACTAAATACCATTAAAAGAGCATGAGATTTCTCGAGCATTCACCAAGAAAAATATTCTCACATTTTATAATCTATAGCTGTTTTTTTTTTTTTTTATATGAGCCCAAAGACAGCCTGAACAAGTTGATATAAGAGGAATCTGTTGAAGGTTACTAAATACACAGAAACTCATAAAGTCCCTGCTCAGAGAACAGCTAGAGTCTGGGAAAGCATTAAGAAATATCAAATATGCTTATCCTGCTCCTGTGTAGAAACCTGCTTGTGAGCACTGCTAGAAACGGGCTCATTGAACCCAGTAGAGATCTCAAGTTCTTGTTTCACACAAGATACAATCTATGTAATTGCAGCTCCTTGTAGGAGGTGATAAAGCAGCATATCAATAGCACACTAAATGTCATTTTATAAAAATACAGCTTTTTCTTAAACACACTGAAGGCACTTCAAAGTCTTTGAGTGAAGCACAAATTATGTTATCCATAGTAAACAGCACAAACACACAACTGGGAGGTGCCAAAACCCTCTCAGATTTTAAAAACCTCTCCTCCCCTCCCACATTCAAGATGTTTCTCTTGATTCAAGATTATTCCAGTATAACTTCCTAAAGACTTTATTCCATCCTTATATCTGCCAGCATTTTTCATTCCCTCTAAAATATGTTTTCCAAAAAATATTTCCCAGTAGAAAACTCCAAACAAAAGCAGCTCCAAAGGATTTCACAGACATACTTTATCAAAAAATAATTGGCTTGCTAAGGAATTCATAAGCCTGTAACGCATAACTACAAACCTCTTTCAGCTGTGATCAAGACATCTGTATTCATAAATTCTAAAACTTAAAGAAGTTTCTTATATGCTAGATAGAAGCTTTTTTTAAAAAAATAAAATAAATCAAGCTCTCACAGGATGGGTAGGTGAATCTTTGTTTCCATGGCTTTGTTTCTTGCTTTGGGGAGTACTGCCTTTTTTCTGTAGTTCCGTGAGAGATTCAGGGAATATACTCATGTACTGAAATACATTCACATACTGAAATACTGAGACAGAGAGATACAGAGGGAGCCACCTTCTCTGTGTCCTGGATTTCTGTGTTTGATTCACACTCTTACAAACAATTTTGAAGAAAAAGTTTATGTTGAATACTTTTCAGCACTTCATGATAAAACCATTGCTACATTCTGATATGAAATCAAAATTATGCACCTGACCTGGATTTATATCCGAAAGAAACAAGGGCACAAAATTGGGGAAGGGTGAAAAGCATTGTACAAAAGCAGTCATGCTTTTGCAATACACAAATGAAGGAAGTCACAAAAATATTTTCAGGAAGACTAACTATAGAAAGCAAGTACTTGGGAGATGGCAGAAGTTTTGATTCTCTCACTTTTCTCTTACTCTCGCCTATGCTCAGCGACCTCCTGACACCATGTCAGTCTTAGAATGGAACTATAGCTTCTCACAGAGTATCCATTCTAGGGAGACTATTTTGCACTATTTTACATTACTTCTTCTGAAGAGTCTGTAAAGTAGCATCAGTTATCTACTATATTACACTCATTGATTGAAACTGAAATTATTATTAATGCAAACAAATTTATGAACAAAAACTATTCCTCCTCATTTATCTGGCCCTTTCAAACCTGATATGAGCTATATAACTAAGACTTTTTTTTTTTAAACTGATCCAAATATTCATCACAGGTTAACCTCCCCCTTTCCCACTCCCCCTCTCCCAAAACTTCCAAAAAGATTGTCTGAATTTGACTACATTAGAAATAATTTTAACTCAAATACATGAAAATTTCCTGTTCAACTTGATCAGATTTGTGAGTTTCAGGCATGATTCAACACACATTGAGAAATGTATATCTTTCTTGGCAGATTCTAGAAATTCAGCTACTTTGAATCAGCCTTAGCCTTCACAGTCACTGAACAAGTGTCCTCCTCTAACTGGTATAAGCCTCATTTTATTTAAATGAAAGTAATAGCGGCTACACTGGGATGAATCCCTGCAAAAAAGTACACGCAAGCATGGCAGCTTCCCACTGCTCATGTAACCTGTGAAGAAATTCTGGACCAATACAGAACATCCTTAAAGTCTATCTTCAGGGAACTTTTTCTGGAGAGAACAATTAAAAAAAAAGAAGAAAAACATGCATTTCTGTGGAATCCTGAATTTTGGCAGCAGCACCTCACCTCTTTCTAAAGGAAACAAAACATGAGTGCTCTCCTTTCAGTGCACCCTGAGAAGTCAGTTGTGATTGCCTCATCCTCAAACAGGAAACTAGAACTGGAAAAAATTCGGAGTAGGGCAACTAGTTTAATTACAACTATTGAACAGCTTCCATAAAATAAAGGGTTAAGCAGAAGAGGGTACTTCAGTTTGGAGAAGAGATGACTGAAGAAAAGGGGAAAAAAACCAGACAGCTATAAATTCAGGAACTCCACAGAAAAGATGAACAAGAAGCAATTGTTCATTGTCTTTTATACAAGCATATGGAAACATCAAACTAAACTAGCAAGCAGCAGATTCAAAATGAACCAAGATTCTTCACAATGTGCAATAGGGAGACCTTTTGACAATCTTACATCCCAGGTGCATAGTTATGGATACTGCCAGAGACAAGTTACTAAACTAGAAATATCTTTAATTTGATTTACTACACCCTTGCACCTTCATTGCGTTCAGAGACACACTCACCATATAGGTAAAATCCACCAGCAGAAAGCCACATACATCATGCCATGATGTAACTAACTTGATCTTAACCCATTTTAGCTCCTTTGCAATGACCTGAACAAAAGTATGCCAAGTACAGGTGGTTTTTTCCTGATATACTTAATCTTTCTTTAAATTAAATGTATTCCCAAATCTTTTTAACAGAGGGTTTTTTAATTATTATTTCTAGCATTGTTTACAAAAAAAAACAACCAACCAAACAACAACAAAACCAACCCAAAACAAAAAACCACCCATGACAGTTAAGGTCCACTTCAGAAAGAAATAAAATTGTTTCAACCATTTCATTAACAATCACTGCAGCAAGGTGCTCTTCAAATTAAACAGAAGCTAGTGAAAGTTATTTCTGCTTTCAGAATTGATTTGATTATGAATATGAATAATTATTTATATATCTATAGATAATTTTATGTAGAAAATTATCCAATCACTCAATTCAACATTTCATCATAAAATGACTCAGAAATCATGCTATAGGCTGGCTAATTCACTGTTAGTAGTGTTGGTCTGCTGCATAGACTTTGCATGGACTACAACAATTGCAAATCACAACCCTTAGGGAGAACAGCCTCTAAGAGACTACTGTTTTTCTTCACACGTAATTCACTTGCCCCTAAAGCCAAACACTGCACCGTAACTATGCTGAATGACTGGCACAGGAATTGCTTGATATATATGCGTGCTTGACCTCATCAGATACATCCATCACATTTCCAAGCTGCTACAATTAAACAGGACTATTTTTACAGATTTGCTCAATATTCAAAATTTGCTCAGTGATTTACCTGCATCAGCAAAAGCAATAATTTTAACTGTTCCCTGGCAGTCTAGTTCAGCATATTCCTGCTAGTGATTCAAAACACATACAACCCTGCCGTTCCACCAGGTAATGCAGTGATTAGGCAACTTTCCAGCAAACAGTTCTTAAGATTGCTTCATAAAAATTCCATTTGGAAAAAGCTTTATTTCTTGTTTGTGAATTGATAAGATATTGCGATAACTGCTTAGAGATATATATATGCAGTCCACCAAGTGAGTTAAATTCCATTTCCACAAACGCTATCACTGCTTTTGCAGTTTAAAAAACTATAAACTAGTTCTTGTATACATATAATTAATTTGGGTGCTGCTTTTTATAAACACACACATATAACATACTAAAAACATGCAATGAAAGAGGTGAAAATATCCAGAAAATAGTCAACAAGAGGCAACTTCCCAAGTAGAAACCTAGTGGCATTATCTGAATTATAAATTGCCCAGACCAAAAACCAGTCTGGAGGTGCAGGAAAGAAACTCTCTTGTTAATGGAGAAAACACAGAATCAGAATCTATATCTTCTTTTGAAGTTCTACCCTAGGTAATACCCTTAAGCTAAATCCAAAACTTCCAGAAATAAGCAGAAACAGTGCAACTCAGATTAAAAGTAAGAAAATCAGTCAAACAAAACCTAAATTTTAAGCATAGTAATTCTTAAACTTAGTGCATCAGTTTGTTATCCCCAAATGAAGAAAAGTGTTTAGCTTGTTTTAACAGCATCCTATAAAAGACAGTATTCAATTGCAAGCTTTGTTGTTTAAAAGTGTTTTGGTCAAAAAAAAAAAAAAAAACACTCAAAAAAATATGATTCATTTTTGTGATAATAGCTGACACTTATTAGCAATAACCTCTTACTCTCTCCTATTTTCATTTCCTCAAAAAGCAACAGAAAACAAAACTCAAAGCAACCTCACATGTTCAGCCTCAAATTTTTCTTTGTTGTTTTTGGAAAAAGCTTTATAATGGCTTCATTGAAGGCTCTTTCAAAATCTAAACGCATCTTTATAATTTAATAGAGTAATAAAGCTGCATAAATTACAATTATGTAAGACATTTTAAATTGGGAAAAATGCTTTAAACTAATGTGCAAAGAGGCAACATCCAGAGAATGTCAAATGGAAAGGAAAGCAATTTGTGATGATAAAGTAGTATTGAAAGCCTTAGTACAAACTGCATGAAACGGTAAAATACAAAGAGAAAAACTAATTTTGTTGTTTGTTTTAAACAAAGTCTTAATATTTAAGATATGTAAAACAATGCCATCTTTGTAAAAAAGACTCCATCTCTTTTATAAATGGATCCAACTAGCCCTAGCAAAAGTGGCAAAAATGTGTTTTGAAATGGTCTATGCATACATACTAATCCATCTGCACTATGGACTATATATATGCACTATATACTATATTAGATGTATCTTGTATTCCATAATATTTTACATGCTTATAAAATGACTATAATTCAGAACCTTGCAATCCAGGTTCCTAAGATAAATTAACATGACAAAATTACTCAACCTCCATTCTCTATGGAAGGATAAATGCAAAGCAGTTTGCAGCTCACTGTGGATTTAAATATTCCAAACGCTGATAGTTTGCAAGACAATTACAGACTTTCCTATGTCAAAAATTAAGAGTGGAGTCTATTTCAAATTAATTTGTCTAAACATATAATAAAGTAATTATGTTAAGCAAATTATAATATACACATAGTTACACAAACTATTGCATTATAACGCAACTGTCTGAAACACCTGGCAGTTTCACAACTAAATGCTACTTCAGCTTATTTGGCTGAATGAGGGCATCTTAGCCCTTCTACCATTACAGCCAGAGTCTACCATTAGCATGAGTATTCCAGATAGGCAATGTCAGGAATCTTATTAACCATCTTAAAAAGCAGCAGGTAAGAAGGGAGATATTGTGAACTCGCTGATCTTATCCCCTTCCAATTCATGGAAGTTTTGCATGCTTAAAAAATAGAACTAACTTTTCCATGACATCATTCAGCTTCAGTACTGATGCTTTTCATCAACACAACTACCATGTACATGGATGTATGACTTAACCTCTCCTTTCACAGAAGCCATTCCTAATTTTATTTTTTTTTTTTTACTCTATTTCCTCAGATCATAATTCTAAAACTCTTTTTCATTTTTTTTGTCATTTCCATGGCTTAATTCTTCAGTACTGTTAAGTGAGGTGACCCTCTCAGTTCCGTAAAGCTACACTGAGTTACAGCAGCTGAGAATCTATTGATTGCCCAGCACTTACAGCTTTCCTCCCCACCCTTATTGATGATTAGATTTTTACAATATTTTAATTCATTAAAAACTAAAGTTAATTTCACTGAAATATAACCAATGGGTAAAAAGCTTGCTTCCAAGTGCACTAGAGGGAGTTTGACAATTACTTCACGAGGACTAGCTTTCAACCTAGGTTTCATTTCCTGTTTGGCTGCTTTTAAAAGATAAGAAATTTGGAAAATCATACATCTGTTTAGGGATTCTTACTATGGACCTTGCAGGCCATTGTTACTACAGAGTGGCCTTGTATTGAACAACCTAATCCTGCTGAAGTAGAAAAGCATTCTGGCATCAATACCATAGAACTGATATTTGGCCTCTGGAGTCTTAACAGAATGACAAGAGCATGAAAATACAGCATTAACAACTGCATCAAAGAAAACAGTAAATACAATCCAAATCTTACTATTTCCTTGGTAAGCTCACAGATAAGCGATGCAGTGAAAGAGGAACATGTTATACAGTAGAGATGCAACCCATTTTCCTAAATGTGGGGCATCTGCTGATTGCAACAGGCTTCAATTTAGATTTGAAGGTATGCTTTTTACACGATTTTTATAAGACAGATCCTATCTAACATCCTACTTTAAATGGAAACTAGCAGGCAAGTAGGGTAAATGAAGTCTATAGGTAAAAATTAAAATTTTCTATACCTGCTTATACTTTACTTTCATATATCTTCCAAAATGATAAGGAACAGCACCATCACGGTTAAAATTCAATCCGCAGAAGTCTTCCACCAGAGCTTCATCCAGCTTAGGAATGGACCTTCTGTTTATATCATCAATTTCTTAGTTTTCCAATTGAGTTGCCAAACAGCAGTTAGTGCAGCATCACTAAATAAATGGAGCTGTATCACAAATCAGCTTTACTGAAAGCACTTACAAATTTAACATCAGAAACAATAAAAGAAAAGCTAGGGCTAGTTTTCTGAGCAGTCTGTTTGTGGTAGACACACTTGAAATTACTCATAGGAAATGTCCACTCGTTTATGCTATAGGGTCTAAATTTACTTACATATACTTGAATATATATAGCAAAATTGTAATGCAGCTTCACAGAATGATTCACAAAAAAACCTGCGATGGAGCACTAGACTTCAGAGGGGACTTTCACCTTAGTCACCACCTTCAGTTGTTTGGTTTTACTCCAAGGCTCTTTAATCTTTATCCTTGGCCTTTTCCTCTAGCTTTCTATTACCAACTGTGGTGTAGAACCATACTAATGAAATTAAATAATCAGATGTGCTACATGTTTCTTTAAAGATGGGATAAATCTATACTTAGTATTCCTAAAAAAACCAGAGTAATTAAAACCAGACAATGCAATACTGTTGTTATAAATTAAGTACCTACAGTTACAGGTGTTTCTTGGTAGTAGTAAACATGGAAGAGGAAATAACAACCTAACATCCTGGTTTATACTATGAGACTGCTTGTTATAAATCACATTTTTACAGTGTTATATTCAACAGAGTAGATCAATATTCAATAGATAGATCCTTAAGTCATGGACACACTTGAAAATACTGCTTATTGATCAAAATTCCACAAACACATTGCAAAAAACCTAAAGCAACCATATAGGAGAGAAAACGAGGACTTAATAGGAGGTTGACATTAAAAACCCAGTCTTCAAAATAATGTAAGCTGATTTTAAAGTGAGGCTAGCTTTTTAAATGTTAAGAGCATAAAATTGAAGAATTCATTTAATTTACTGTCAGTTGAACATTGCTAATGTAAATTATAGATAACTGTATCAGGTCATTCTTGACTAAATTAAATGTTATCTATCATTATGACATTACTAAAGGCTTTTAAAAATTCTGTTGTTAAAGGCAATCAATTTTAAATTAAACTATGTGTATTCAGTCAGTGTTCTAACCAATGATGAGGCAAACATGTCTTAAGGTGATAGTAGGGATTTATGCCTTCAAAACTTTTGATCGAAAATTTAAACAAGTTGGAATTTGAAAAGCAAATGAAGATTTACTGTATTTTTCCCACAAAGCTCTTCCTTCCTTTTTGATTTATTTCTGGTCATCACTTGTTAGATTGAAGCTTGCTGAAAGTATTAACCCTTTTTGAGACCCACCAGCATTTTCAGCCTGATTCAAAATCCACTGAAAGCAATGAAAAAAAACTTCTGTAAACTTCAGTGAGGCCTTCTAGGATCTGTAAGTGCTCGGCAGCTACCAGCAATAGGACTGAGAGGGCTTTGAATAAGTTTCATGATGCTCAGCATATGATTTGGCAATCACACATTTTTTAAAAGATCAGAGATGACTACTTGCATCTCTTCAGTATGGCAGTCTCTGCTCTTAGAAAACTTGCTGTACAATGCGAATAGCAAAAGCTATAAAATTAGGAGCAATATATATAGCCGTAAGATATGGAAAAGTTAAGAAGAAAAAAATCTTAATTTGTATTTATGTACATATTTGAAAAATACGTATGCCTACATCTGACACACACACAGAGATATTCATATATATAATATATATATAAAAAACCTACAATGACTTCTCAAAACTCTCACTGGGGAATGCCAGGCAATATATTCATTTCAGCCAAATTGGTACTTAGGCATTCTCTTGACTGTGGGCATTCTGGGTCACGCTCATTTCTTTTACAATTTTTCCTGCCATGGAAGTGAAAATGACATTGATTTTTGTTCCTTGGCAAAGTCACTGTTATCCTCCTTGTTTACAGAATCACTCTATCACAGATGAAATTCTGTGTTTATTTTTTAAGCAATTGTCAGTAATAGTGTCTATGCTGTATACATACATCCATCATGCTGGAACAGCATGATCCTTAAAAGAAACTTCCTTTCTAAGCCCTTGAAAAGATATTCTGAATACACTCAGTAGAATTGGAAAGTGTCAGCTATTAGCAGTAAGAATTTACCTCCACAATTTAGTCACAGTACATCATTTCACCTCTTACCCAAAAGAATTTAAGAATTAAAAAGTCTGCTCTTTTCCACCTCTGTTAGTCCCTGACCATGTAATTTCCATCTCCTGGTTTGGCCATTGACAGCTTTTCAACACAAAATATGTTAAGCAATCATTGACTCATTTAAGTTAGACTGTTGAACATTGTAATTAAGTATTAGCAGGAATTAGACGCAAGTAATTTTGCCCAGGGGCAGGGAATGTTCCTTACCATATTCCCCTTTCACCCCCATATCTGAAGCAAGTAAGTAGTTCTTTTGACAGACCTGAGTTTGCTTCCATCATGAATCAAACATACAGCAAATTTCTTCAGTTGCATCCTACAGCAACGGGTTCACAGCTATCCGTCTTGCTTTTGGGGAAGGAGGAAGTTGGTAAAGCACGAATGTTGTTCCTAATGATGCAGGGACACACTGTACACAATCATTGCATGTACATATTATTCCTATGAACAGCTCTCAACTCCTGTGAAATCCTGGAGCTCAAGACCTGGTTAACTAGTAATTTTTATGGATTATGTAATATTTGCTTGAGGATATATGTATCACTGGCTTCTGCAGGAGAAACTGTCAGACCTTTTATGCATTCATCAGTTTGCAATTTTCACACCTTCCAGTAGCTGATCTGGAAAAAGGATATAAGCCACTAATATTCACAGATTGCTCAGAATATCTGTCAGGCAGTTCCTTCAGTACAAAATTGTACTGAAGGACATAAGCAGTCCGAGATAGATACTTGTCATGGTTTAACCCCAGCCAGCAACTAAGCACCACGCAGCCGCTCACTCACTCCCCCCCCGGTGGGATGGGAGAGAGAATCGGAGGAGTAAAATTGAGAAAACTCATGGGTTGAGATAAAGACAGTTTAATAGGGAAAGCAAAAGCCATGCGCACAAGCAAAGCAAAGCAAGGAATTCATTCACTACTTCCCATCGGCAGGCAGGTGTTCAGCCATCCCCAGGAAAGCAGGGCTCCATCACGCGTAACGGTTACTTGGGAAGCCAAACGCCATCATGCCGAATGTCCCCCACTTCCTTCTTCTTCCCCCAGCTTATATACTGAGCATGATGTCATATGGCATGGAATAGCCCTTTGGCCAGCCTGGGTCAGCTGTCCTGGCTCTGCTCCCTCCCAGCTTCTTGTGCCCCTGGCAGAGCATGGGAAGCTGAAAAGTCCTTGACCAGTGTAAACTCTACTCAGCAAGAACCAAAACATCGCTGTGTTATCAACATTATTCTCATCCTAAATCCAAAACACAGCACTCTACTAGCTACCAAGAAGAAAATTAACTCTATCCCAGCTGAAACCAGGACAATACTGCACAGAGCAGTGATAATTTCACCACTGAACCGACATTTATAAAAGTACAATAGCTTTTGCAGAGCAGACTTTTTGACATTCTTTCTGTATTATTTTGTTAGATCAAATGTCCAATCTATCCAAATCAAATACAGAAATGCTTTTGAAAGATTGCATTTCTCCCCAGAGTTAATGTTAGGATCAGATCAATTGCAAAGATATTGGTATTCATATCTGAAACTTTTTAACTGAAGACAACCCTTGTCTGTCACTTTAACAAAACAAATTAAGTGCAACATATTTTATATACCTCACAAGGCTGGCGAGTACCCTCCAGTATCATTCTGATGAAACTTGTGCCAAAAAAAATACTGCCCTCCTTTGTCCTTCTGACTTGCTTTCTTTGCTTATCAGTTGTGGGAGAAGAGGAAATCCCCTTTTTTTCCTGCTTGCTAAAGAATACACCTATACATACTTGCCAATAGACATGGTTTTGCAACAGAAATACTCCTTAACATGTTCCTACTTTGGTATTAGAAGAAAAATAATATCTTCTAACAGTGTCTCAAACATGATCTTAAACAGTTCAGAAGATAATTTAGAGACAATAGCAGTTAAATCACTGTACACACTCAAATGTAATCTTTTTGTTCCTTGGTACATCCCTAAGCTGCAGATTGCTGCAGACTAGGAGAACATAGTGGAGAAGAACCGCTAAAAATATTTACCTTATACTTTTTACTATTTACCTTATACTTTTTACTATTTACCTTTAGCTACATATGGAAAATAAATACCTGAAATACATGAAGATAAACAAAAAAGCCAAGTTATGCTTGGAGACGTGTCACAGGAAGTTCCCTCCCCCCCCCCCCCCCCCCCAGCCCCTTCTTTCTTTTTTAAAAGACTTAGATTGCAGGAAGACAACAGAAATTCACTTCAGGAAATATTTCAATACCTGTTCAATAAAATTCCAGAGGCTTGGATTCTTTATGTCTATTTCTGCAATCTCATGTAAAGACCTTTACAGGAAAGAACACAGTAAGATGTATTTGATATTCTGCTGTTAGGAATTCCTTCATTAAAGGGAATTATTTATCTGCTGTTTTCTACAGCTTCATAAGACAGTATAGTTTATATCACACACTGATATTTAGACTGAAGAGGACTATTTTCAGTAATGAAATTGTGTAGTGATCTCAGTTTAGTCCTTCTATTTAGTCCTTTTAAATTCACATTAAAAAATATTTAAATCCATAGACAAAAATATTTTAAATGCAAGAGCTATGACACATGCATTGATAAAAATATACAACAAAAATTTTAAGAAAAGGAGAAAGGGTCCATAGTTAGCCACACACATATGCAATACTTTTTCTTATTTTAACTGTGCAACTTAATCTTCATGCCAGTTTCATGTTTATTCAGAACAACGTTGTGTGTGAATGCTCTTGAAAATTAGGCACCATAGCAAACAAATCTAAGTGAAATAAAGCAAGAAACAGAATAATTGGAAATATTAAAAGGAAAGAGACTTCAAAAATTTATTCAGAAATTCCTAACACAGTTGCTATTGATAAGTGGGAAATTAACAGCTCTATTTTTAAGGAACTATTTAATGTTTTAGTAATAGATATATCAGAAATACAGAGACAAGAAGGGGGAGGGGGTGAGGGAATGATGGAAACACCTTAATCTATCTTGATAATGTTGGAAGGTGGAAGTCGGTGACTAAAACAACAAAACAACCCCCCCCAAAAAACAACAAAAATCCAAGAAACAATATCAACATTTTATATATTATTAATAGATATTAGTTTTCATTAAGAACACAAGTGTACCATTAGGCAATGGCTTAATTTAATCCAGACAGAAAATGATAACACTAATTTTTAATAAACTTTTAAATAACAGTTGAACTAGTAAACACTGAACTGTCTGAGCGCAGAGTAGGGCAGGAGCAATACAACATTTTTCAATGTATGAATGCTATTCATAATGAATGAATGAACATAAAGACCTGTGACAAACCTTTAGTAAGCGCAGGGCATGGTTCTGAGATGTGGACATCACTGGGATTAATAGCAGACTAAGTCTAAACCATAAGGTTCATAGAGCTTTGCTCACCAGATGATCAGCTAAGCCCTGCAGAATCTAATTTCTGAATTTATGTATAGATTCACAGAAAATACAACTCCCATAGACATTCCCTTTTTTTAAAAAGGTATATATAAATACATGGAAAAACTTATATACAGACCCACATATGCAATCACAGTCATATCAGTGTTGGTCTGGATATATCATCAACATGTAATTTTAGAATACATCCAAGTTACACTCAAAGTGAGCATGGCAGAAGTCACAAAATCTTGCAAAATTTTTGGTATTCCTAGAACATTACAGGACTGAACTAATTTCCAACCTAAGATTATCTACTGTATGAAAATAGAATGCAGTACTCCTCCTAGCTAGAAGAAAACACGTTTATATTTAGTTTCCACAAAACTGCAAACATTGAAAGCACATTTGTTCCCCAAACGTGGTATAGCTTCATACCTTGAACAATCTGCTCAGTGTGTTGCTTTTCAAATCACTATATGCTAATATTTTTTGACAGACCACTAAATAACATAGAGAAGTCAGTGAGTCAGCAATACAGGACTGTTATTGCCTCTGACACCTGACTCCAGCAGAGGCATTCTTTACAATTTAATCAAGAGTAACTAACCCATGCTTCTATTGACTACAGCTGACATTCAGCAGTGCCAGCTAGATACATCATTTTCATACAGTTTAGAGATATAACTGTGACACCACATCAGAAAGAATATTAGCAGTATAACAACACTGAATTTGTACAGCTAGAGGAATATAAATGGTAAGATACTAACCATATCAATTAGAGAACTTAAATTGCTGTGGAAAAAGTAATAACTGAGGCTACAAAATCTAGGAGCTTTGTAGACAAAGATTGGTTTCACACAGCTATCTTGAAAAGCTATCCTGCTACCTGATTATAGGCCTTGTGAGGCACTTCACCTGTCAGAAAGGCGTACAGTGATGAGACCATGTAATAGAAAAGTCTTCTGTTTACAAGTACCTTCAGCATTGAATTCATTTGGACTGTACAAACAATCAATACTTTTTGTTTCAAATAATTTACTGTGAAAATAGTTTTCCAGTATTTCAGTCACTAAAAGAACTAAAATGTATTCTAATGTATTTAGAAATGTATTCTAAAAAGTATTTAAGTCTAAATGACACACAAAGAAAGAATTCCCTGATAGGCAATGTGTTCTTGCAACTTTGTGGCTCTTTTGTCATCTTATCAGCTGGTTATTTCCCATAACAGTACAAACCCTTCAGAATTACCTCAGCAGACCCCTGGGCTACCATGCATGCAGAAAGACAGGTCTACAAGGTGATGTGCAAATGTGACATCATGCAAACGTTACTATACTGCTTCTTGGACTACCTTATCCCTGGAAAGAGAACAGTCATAACTCATTCCTATATCTCTGCACCCATTCTTCTAGCACCTCGATTACCCCTTTTTTCCCCCCTATTACCTGGGGTATCCTCTGGACATTATCCTAGACAACTGAGAGCCAATGCATTTGACAGAAATAGAGTATGCCTCTGCAATGTTTTTAATGGACTTATGGGGAAAAATGATTGGCAACTTTATTAATGTGTCACATTCCACTGCCCCCAGGCTCCCAAGCTGTTTTATTAATTTAGGCATCATTCAGCCTGCATAAAATTGGAAGCCAATGTAGTTTCTAATAGAGTTAAAGAAAGAAGCAGACATCCCCGGCAGGAAGCTCCCAGGACTCCAGTTAGCTACCTAAAATCAGACGGTTATGAATAGTCTCCACAGATATCTCCTATTACAGAAGAGAAAAAGACTTGTCAAAAATGCTGATGGGATTGGAATATGCAGCACGAAGGAACACAATTGTATTCAGAGGAGCTCCTTCCCACAAGCTTTGCACAATACCAGAGCTGTATTCAGAGCCCTGGTGCCACTACTATAATTTTAAAAATTTGACCTGAGTTATATCAAGTAGACAACACATTTCTGGCAGATACTGGCTGAAGACATAGATTAATCAAAACAGAGAAAAGGTATCATACTATTGTATTTGTATCTAATGCCTTATTGACACGGCTTGTGACACAAGGGTTATCAATAAGGAAAGGACATTAACTTAGTTTTTCTCTTTTCATTGTGGAAAATTGATTAACAGTTCATTACAAATTAGAAAAAATCTCAGCTATTCCAAAGCATGCAGAATATTGTCTCTTCCTTGTAGAAGCATCTGGCTTTCACTACCACTGACACCTATGAAAAGCCATCTTTGTACCACAATAGCAAGCAACATCACAGACTCCAAGCAACAGGCACTGTGGAGTTGGAGCAATATGCTTAGACAATCAAAAACATCAAAGAGCTTGAGTTAAAAGGGTACCAGTAACAGTTAAATTATGATAGCTGTCATTAAATAAGAAATTGTTCCATAGGCATTTAGAATGCTATAATGGCTCACAGGGGGAATTAAGAGAACAAGAGAATAAAGACATCGAGTTATAGGTCTCTCTGATTTACTGGACTTTTCAGTAAGGTTTCTAAGAAAATTGTTTTGTGCAGAAGATCACAGAGCAGCTTAAGTCAAGATAAAAGAAAAACCTGAGAGAACATTTCCTTTTCAAAGGCAGACAGCTGTATGTGGCAAGTGGAGCATGAGTCTGGGTATAATACTGTAATCATATTAACTGTTCAATGCAGAAAACCTTTTTGTAGGTGCAGCTTTCATATTTTCCCCTGTACATTCTTTCTTTGGATCCTTACAATTTATCACCATCAAAAAGATGTAATTAATCAGGTGTTGCGATCAGGAAAAGTAAAGACTTTAAAAGCCATTGGGAAGTCTAAACATTTAGAAAAGGTCCACAGAAAAGACCACACACTATGTATTTAGCACATACATTTACAAAATACACATAAATACAACATAAACTAATAAATTATCAAGTAAGATTCTAATAAATTATTGAGTTTAATATTAAAAAGCTACTTTTTTTGGCACAAGAAATGGATGCATTCATTGTGCTTTATGATTTTCACATCAATGTTCTTTTTTACTCAAATATCCTTTCATCATTTAAGTTTAAAACCAAATAAAAACTAGAAGGAAGATAGATAAAATATTTAGATAGTATATGAAATAGTGTAATTAAAGGGAAATTGCTGCAGACAGAAAACAGACTGTATTTGGTCTCAGTAACTAGAAGCCAATACTAAGATCACCAATGCAAGTTAAGAAAGTCCAGGTGATTTCAGTAAACTTTAACAAACCTGTTATCAGAAATGCACAATAAATTTTTGACACTCGACTAATTTCATCAACCTTAGTCTGAGGAATTGAAGCTGAAAGTGGTGGGCCAGCACAGTAGCTGAGAGCGTGCCTGTTTCAGCTATCAATCATAGGCAATCGAAACAGAACATTATACTGACCAGAAACAAGAGAGACCCTTAAAATTTTATTCCATTGCTTTTGCATGGAACAAAAGCAAATCTGTTGAATTTTGCTCTGGTAAGGGTTGTAATACAGGAAATGTTATTATACTCTGGAAAATAAAGTTCTATCACATGACAGTCATTTGACACTCTTTAAGAGAGAAATTGAGAAACAACTGAATTAAAATTCTGTGTATTCAATGTATTAATACACACATTATTTTTAATTTCATCAACACACACTTTTGCACTCATGCCTTCCAGCACTAATAAGTAAACAAAGAACCAGTATATATCCTTCATTGAACATTTTCTTCTGAGCTGTAAAAGAAAAGCTGCCACATAACAGAAAGTACTAAAATGCATTCTGACATACTGGTGTTGTTAGAAACCTGTTTTAAAGGACAACTGAAACTACGACATATAACGTAAGTATGAAAGCATCATCTGACTGGCACAGGAGACAAAGATCTATCCTGAGACTACAGAAGTTTTCTTCAATGCTTTAAGGAGGATTAAAACATGCTTCAAAGTTTTCAGAAATCACTTTTAAGTATTTGTAAAATATTGCTTAGTATGCTGAAATTACAGCTTTTTAAACTGCTTTCAATTTTTTCAGTTACAAAAGTCTACTTTTCTGATTCAATAAAAACAGTTATTGCATCTTGCTTTGGCCTTTTTACACTATTTCGTTTTTATCTCAACCATTCACATTTTATTTTAAAGCTCCATAATTCTGAATATAAACAGCTCTAATCTTTTAAATGAGTCGTCATGTTATTTTTAAGCTAATTCTGTGTTTTTCCAGTTCTCTATGACATTTTCCTGTAGGCTACAGAATACTGAATGTTCTAGCACCAGATAAGTACAATAGTAATTGAATATTAGTCTATATGCTTGTGGGCAGGGTACTTAGGGACATGAAAAAAATATTTTACTTCTGAGCAAAAAAATGAAAAATGTTTTATCATTGTGTAAGAGCCACTAAAATAATCTTAAACTGGCTACTAAAGAAAAAGGATTTTTTTTTCCTAATACAGTTATTTAAATTGCATTTCACTCATTTCCAGTACTGCCCTACCAGTGTATATCCTCCAATTTTCCAAACCAGTGCATTATGAGGATGGTTCACAGACACTTCACTTAAGGACAGGTGCGGAAAAAATCAATCAAGTCCTAGATTTAGTCCTCAGTCCTGTAATAAGGTACATTTAGGAAAACCTGGCGCATAGGTGAAGCCTGTGACAGTTAACAAAGCTCCTCAAACTTATTTACTAGTATAATTTTTTTGAAGTACTAATTTCACATTATATTGAAAATTTGGCACTGTGCTTCAAGATTTAATTCTATATTCAAAAGCATTTAGTAATAAACTAAACATTACTCTCCCCTTTCAAAACATTGGCAACTAATTAATACTCACAGTTTGGATTCAGCCAGCAGGGAAATGAACATAGCTAAATACAATCTTTCAAATTAACAGGCTCTCTCTATAAGCTATAAAATTATTCTTTAAACGGAACTACTGTTTTATTACTACTGGGATCTTAGGTTCATTATGTTCTCATAATGCTTTCAAATATATCTATTAATCGGCATAATCACAAATGGCAAGAATTAATTTCAAACAGATGCAGTAAGTTGCTTATTCATTCTTGATTTCAGCAACAATTTTCATTACAGATATTTATATTTCAAAGAATGTTTCCAATACATAATGAAAAACTATGGCTTATTCCTAATGTCATGACTGTAGTTTCTTACACAAATACCAAATGTAACTTAAAAAAAAAGTGAATTAAGTACCTCTCCCAAGTCCCAAAGCCCACAAAACGCAGAATTTTTCCACTGAATTTAAATAAAACCTTTAGCGCTTTTTAATCTAAAAGCAACTAAATGAGTCTTAAAATTCTCTAAACTTGGAGTTTTAAGTCTTCAGAGAGTTTTCTTTTGAAATTTTCAGAGTGTTTCCCCACCTGCACATACACCAGTGCATCCCTTAAAGGTGAAGTAAAGGTGAAGCATCCTTTACACTAATAGCAAGACATGATTATAAATTCTGATATGTTAGCATGACAACAAATGAAATTCCGCTATTCTTACAAGGAACTTTTATAGTCTAGTTCACAGCTGGGAAAAGATGCTTTTTCGGGGGAGTGGGGGGGTGGGGATGGTTGGGTTTTTTCCAATCCTGAGTTCAGTTTAGCTAAGCCAAAGTTAGAAACAGCTGCTAGGCAATGCCTGAGGTCCTTCTCATGTGAACTGCAAAATACTTTGTGTCCAAGCTCTATTTAAACACATTCTTCCCTGACTTCCTCCTCAAACCAAGGACAAATACCAGGAGTACAGTAGCTTTTACTACAACTTTCTCCTCCCTTGCCTCTCTCCCCACCCTTTACAAATATATCTTTATATACGTATGTCCTGGTTTCAGCTAGGATAGAGTTAATTTTCTTCCTAGTAGCTGCTATAGTGCTGTTTTGGATTTAGTATGAGAATAATGTTGATAACACACTGATATTTCAGTTGTTGCTGAGTAGTCAAGGACTTCTCAGCTTCCCACGCTTTGCCATGTGCACAAGAAGCTGGGAGGGGACACAGCTGGGACAGCTGACCCAGCCTGGCCAAAGGGCTATTCCATATCATATGACATCATGCTCAGTATATGAACTGGGGGAAGAAGAAGGGGTGGACATTCAGAGTGATGGCATTTGCCTTCCCAAGTAACCCTTATGTGTGATGGAGCCCTGCTTTCCTGGGGATGGCTGAACACCTGCCTGCCGATGGGAAGTAGTGAATGAATTCCTTGTTTTGCTTTGCTTCTGCTTGTGGCTTTTGCTTTACCTATTAAACTGTCTGTATCTCAACCCCTGAGTTTTCTCACTTTTACCTTTCTGATTCTCTCCCCCATCCCATTGTGGGCGAGTGAGCGAGAGGCTGTGTGGTGCTTAGTTGCTGGCTGGGGTTAAACCACAACAATGTATTACATATTAAAATATATAATTTACATTTGTACAGGAGTTGAAGCGCAATGACACTTAGATGTAAAGTGCTTTGATATATACTCTCAAGATCCATATATGTATGAAGGGTTTTGAACATAATATTTAAGGGGGAAATTAGTGGACAAAGGAAGTATTTTTACATTGACCCTATCTAAATGAAACTCAGGTTATTTGTGCCCTAGACCCAATTCACTTTTGCCAACTTTCTTATGGCCACTAACATGGTCAAATACTTATGGTCAAGTACTATTAAGAAACCATCAGTAATTTGGCTGAATACACACTATAAACTATTCCCCAGATGAACCCTGGACAGAGCGCAGAAGACAGACAGACAGCAGAATAGTTATAAGTCCATACATGTATCCCATTAATCAAAAGACCAAACCATACAATGTCTTTAGTGCACAAAAATCAAAATTACATGTTGTAAGTGGAGGAAAAGACGAATAGTAAGTTAGAAAACAATCACACCTGATAGCTCTTTTGCCTGAACTGTTTCCATCATTCTAAACACTCCAGACAAATAATTTCTGTTTTCCCATTGTTTATGCTTTACTTTCTGTGCTGAGAAAAGCCTGTGGCATTTTATGTGATGTTCTTTTCTAGAGATAACCTGACTTAGTTCCTTTTATTGGCGATGTTTCCATGATGTGAACTGTTGTTGTGAGTTAACCAAGATCTTGTAATGAGAATATTTCTATGTAATCTACTTGCCTAGTTATTATTTCAACATGTCAGTTTGCATTGAGGAGAAAATATATGGAAATTTGATACATTGAAACGATGAACCAAGTAACAGGGCGGGGGAAAGAAGTTAGAGCTGAAAAATGAACATTTGTTTATTGACTGCAAAGGATTAAGCAGGGATTATTTTTCTTCTCCTCCCTCTCCATTTCAGTTCATGATTTCTAAAAAAAAAGTCAGGTAAATATTAGGTGCTGTGTCTGTATGAGAGGCATACATTAATCCTTCAGTTAATCCTTACCATCAGCTGCAAATAGTTTAATGAATTGATAAAACAATAATAAAGTTTCTAGAGCATCTTCCATAACACAGACTTCAGCAGTAGTTTGTAAATATTGAAAAAGTTTTACATTTACGTTGATAGCTGGGAAAAATAAATCAAATAATTCATTTAGCATCAGTCTAGAGGATCAGAAACAGATTCTTCACCTCCTGCGTTGACATTGACACAAAGCAGAATTGTTTGTGAATGCTCTAAACAGACAACAGTGATAATCCAGGTGTTCTTTCAAAACACAGTGTCAGTATTGTGTGATGCTGTCTGTTGTTGCCCACCCTGATCCCAAAGGCTATTTCTAGTCTGTCATTCAACCGCTGCTCTTATGAAGTACATAAAATTAGAAAAGTTTAACTATGAACACAGTTGAAAGCCATAACTTGTACTGTTTATTAAATTCAGTTCTAAATTTTGAAGGATTTGTCTTAGCTGTTGCCTCCACCTCAATTTTACAGTTCCTCATATGTGTTTCTTCCCTTTAAGTAAACACAGCTATGCATTTATTTAAATATCTACATGTTTAATATCTAAATATTTAATTTTTCTCATCTCTCTATTTAGCAGCCCTTTTGAATAACACCCTTGTGCATGCTTGTTTTTTACACTAGGGCCATAGTATACATTTTATATTGTTTTCTTGCATATTAAGTGTAATTGTATTACTGTATATATTTAGGACTATCATTATTTTGCTACAGAAAACATGGCATGTCAGCAAAGCCATGCATTACATACATAAAAGTGCTCTAATTTAACAATGATTCACTAACAACTTTATGTCTCTTTCTTAAAAAAAATATGCATTTTTTTATATTCAAAAACACTTCCTTTCCCTTTTTCCCCAGCCTTTACATGGGCACAGATGTAGCTATAACAAACGACCACATGGTACTGGCAGGGGTTTATTTCAAAACTCACATAAAGCAGTCAGATCCAGCATTCCCAGAAAATCATTCTCTTCAATGCAAAATACACTAAGGTCAGAGAGAAGATGACACTTCTACTAAAATAAATAAATCATTACTCTTATTAGGCTTCTTTTTATAGGAGACAAAAATCATACATTATCCAGCATATTCTTTATATGCTTTACCAAGAGGCCTTCCAAGTTGTCAGTCATGGTACGACATAGCTCCAACACTGCACTCCAGAGACATTACAGAAGGTAAATTGTTTAATAATTTATCAGCTGCTGTTGATATGAGGCACTTCAGCACACTGAGTCTTTTTATTAGTCTTTATTGTTGAGAAGCTTTTATCTGTTCTCAGACTGGAAGAACTGTATTGCAAAGTCTTCATCTGCCATCACCAACATGATTAAGTTAACTAAACATGATTACCATGCTCTATTGAAGATCATCTTAAATGAAAGCTGAACAAGTGCCTGCAATTTAAATACTGAAATGTCAAAGATACAAACAGACCAATAGGTAGATGGCTATTTGGTTAGTTTTGGTAGTGATAAGACAAACTCCTCTTGCCTACAGCAAGCTCAGGAAGCACACTCCTCAAATTAATGAGCTGGCAGGGGACCACAAAACTGCTGGAATATTCTCTTTAAGCTTTAGTCTCAGCAGAGGAATGCACTAGGGAATAACCGTGGGGCATCATCCACCAACATTAACAAGTACAACAGGCTACAAATGCATACAGATTATAGTTGTTATAAACAACAGACATGAATTTCCTATAAGCTCCTTATGAGATCCTCAAGTCTGTCTTCCCTGCAAGCTACAAAATGCCTTTTCAAATGAGTTGACAGAATGATATACGAGAGTTGCTCATCTTTCAACTGAGTCAGGAACTGCCCAATTCTAACTTTTTTCCAGTTGTATGAAAGGGGCTGATTTTTTCTTGTATCTATAGATTATTGTTGATTAGCATTATCATTTTTGTTATCAAAGTAAAATTTATCATAGAATAGAATCATAGAATTGTTAAGGTTGGAAAAGACCCTTAAGATCATTGAGTCCAACCATTAACCTATCACTGACAAGTCCACCACTAAACCATGTCCTCAAGCACCACATCTACCTGTCTTTTAAATACCTCCAGGGATGGGGACTCAGCCACTTCCCTGGGCAGCCTGTTCCAGTGCCTGACCACCCTTTCGGTGAAGAAGTTTTTCCTAATATCCAACCCTAAACTTCCCCTGGTGCAGCATGAGGCCATTTCCTCTTGTCCTATTGCTTGTTACTGGGGAGAAGAGACCAGCCCCCACCTCTCTACAACCTCCTTTCAGGTAGTTGTAGAGAGCAATAAGGTCTCCCCTCAGCCTCCTCTTCTCCAAACTAAACAACCCCAGCTCCCTCAGCCGCTCCTCTTAAGACTTGTTCTCTAGACCCTTCACCAGCTTCATTGCCCTTCTTTGGACATGCTCCAGCACCTTGATGTCCTTCTTGTAGTAAGGGGCCCAAAACTGGACACAGTATTCGAGGTGCGGCCTCACCAGTGCCGAGTACAGGGGTACTATCACCTCCCTGGTCCTGCTGGCCACACTATTCCTGATACAAGCCAGGATGCCATTGGCCCTCTTGGCCACCTGAGCACACTGCTGGCTCATGTTAATGGCTACATGTAAATAGCCATGAGACCTTTGAGTCTTTAACTGATTAGGAATTTTGGAAGTATAACTTTTCCTTTATTGAAAGCCCAGTAGGCCTTTTCAAGGTACTAGCCTTTACAAACTAGAAAAAGCATTGAATTGCATCTGCAGTTACCCAGTTAAAAGCATTAACACACAATGATAGCATTCAGTTTCACAGCTAGCGTCATCCAGTGCCAACTCTTAAAATCCATTTCTCATCAAGGAGTGATGTGCACAATTTCTATTTTAGTTAGTTCTAGTGAATAAAAATTTAAATGCTTGAATATTCTAAACTCAGTCAAGAAAGAGAGGTTGGAGCACCAGCTAAATAATTCATTCTAAATCACCTATTCATGGAATATTACATAATGAAGATGAATTAGTAGAAAAGTTCTCATACCTTACTTGAATATTTAAAATAAATTCTCTCTTAACTGAAAGTTTTGGGTTGTTTTTGGTTTTTTGGGTTTGGGTTTTTTTGGGGTTTTTTGGTTGGTTTTTTTTGTTTGTTTTGGTTTTTTTTTTAAAGATTCAATACTAATATCTGTAAATACTGGAATCAAGTAACATGAAATAGGGAGATTCCTATTCAGGAATTCAGAACAATTTAGCGCTAGATACTACTTATATCAAACTGAGCCCAGCCTCCTACAGCACTGATGCACAGCACAGGTTGGAAAACCCCTGGCCTGCATGGCAGGGTCAACACTGTATTTTGTGGCAATATGTCTATGAACACTAATGAGTGTTCCTTTAACTAAAACTATGTTTCAACTCCTAGTTTAGGAAACATCTTTCAGAATTATTTCAGACTGTACCAAGCACTCAAAAAAACCATTGTTATCTTGCTCTGCATTTTGTTTATTCTCATGATAAGCATCAGCAGGAGCAGCTGAACTCCCCCTCTTGGGAGAGGGGCAAGTAGCACAAAATCTTTATGCACAAAGTAAAAAATGAGCCTGTTTCATCTCTAACTTCTCTTGTAAAAGTGCTTCCAAGTCTCATTGCCTTGACCTCAGAGACTAAGAGTCATTGAGGACCAAAGCCATCAGTGCTGACTGTATGACCTCAGCTCCATGGTATTGAATATTCATAGCTCATATAGGATATAAATTAATGAATGAATCTAGTAAAAGTTTTGTTTTAAAGTTTAAAACTAGTATGATTTGTTAGTCTTCTAAACACTTTTTACAGCAATCTGATTCTTTAATAAAATATATGTATATTTTGTTATTCATATAGATACAGAATACATATGTTCAGTTGCAACACTGTTCTGATGTTATACTTGATTAAGAAACTGCAGCTCTTTGCCTGTATCCGTGATGGTTCAGGCCAGCTGCAATCTTCCTATCCCGAGACTAATATCCTGCAAAAGCTTTGAGAAAAGTAAATAAAGGGGAAGGCAGATGCCCAAAGTTTTCAATTTCATACCCAATGGCCAAAATATCCAGCTTCTTATACATTTTGCAACTTTCACAAAGTAACTTTAATCACAATATATACTTTAGTCCCCTGAAAGTTTGGGGAATTGAAAGATCCCCCAAATGGAAGATGAAAAAAAGTGAATCAATTTTGAGCATGGTGCCTACTCAATGCAGTATCAAAAAAGGAGCATAGGACTTCCTGAATATTCACCTTGAAATTGGCAGTAATTGCTTTTCTAAAAATTATTTTCTTGATGCTGTCACGGAATGTCAATAAACCTAAACTTAGCTTTCTTATGGCAAAAAAAAGAGTGGTTACTGTACATTCTCTACCTGGTTTGCAAGTAACTATGACCATACTGCGAAAAAGCAGCATTAAAGTGCCTTGTCCTAGTTACATTAATGGTAGATTGTTTTCAGCTTATTACAAGTAAAAATTAATCATAATTTTTATTAAATAATTTGTTGGGTTTTTTTAACTCATGTATTAAGAGACCATCAAATAAATGGTTTATTACTAGAGCACAGAATTTCTCAGAAATGTGATGGCGGCACTTCACTAAATGCCATTCTAGTTATTCCACAAATAACCCAGACACTTAAAATATCCATGTCTGCCTTGACCTTACATTTTATGAATAATAAGCATACCACTATGTTCAACAAAGCAGAACTTCATGGACTCATTTCAAATTCTATGTCTTTAATCTGGTGTTCCTCTGCCTTAATGTTATGTACAGAAGGAGACAAAGATCTGTTTAAGTAAACAAGCTGCAACAAATTAGGCTTATGATCCCGTCTGTGAAAGTTAAGATCATCATTAGGTGGTGGTTACATAAGCAGAATTAGAAGTGTTTTATTTGGTCAGATTTGAACCTTCATTTTCAAAGTTTGCATACAAATTAATCATTATAGCACAACTAGATAGTAAATCTAAGTAAATACTGTACTGATAACATTTTTTAAATGGAAAAGCAGATATTTAAGAATTGATTTAATAAAACAGCCTCTAGTTAGAGAAACAATAAACCTACTGTGTCTACTCTCTCCAATATTCCAGCTGCTACTTACTGTCTATGCCATGCCTTTCTTTGCCCAAATAGGAATATGATTTGAATTCAAGTCAGTGTAAGAATGTATTCATGAATATGAGAAAGAGGATCTGTTATCTGGTTCATTGTTGTCATTTGAAAGATTACAAAAACTGAACTTCATATTTACCTCACTTTTTTAAAAACATAGACTGCTGATAAGCTGTTTCTTCTAGAAAGCCTTAAGTTTTCCTTGTGTTCTTAAACACTACAGACCCTCTAATAATAAAACTTTGCTATGATAGACTTTGAGGAAAGAGGCTTTTTCCTCAGCCAGGCATAATGGATAGATTTACTGTGCACAATAACTCCCAAGGCAGGACTGTATGCACCCAAAGATATGAATCCTAACTTGAAAAGAGTGAAGTAGCTTTTATGCCAATCATAAAATTAAGGGTTACAAAGATACTATGGGACTCAGAGGAAATAATACCTGGTTTGTTTTACATATTTTCATTATCAATGTTTTCTAAAGAGAAGAGTTTTGAAAAAAAACCTTTGACTCCAGAGCCCCTCAGGAATAAAATATTTGTATAAGAATAATCTGAACTTTTAAGCAAGGAAACGGAAAAACAGCACTGTACATGGCAAGTGATTTCAAAAGTAGTCTAACAGAGACATGGAAAAGTGTTTACTAGCCAAGATCATACCTCTTAGCTGGATCAAAGGGAAAGTAAAACAAAACCCAAAAGCAACAGTCCAAAGTAAAAGGACAGACACCAAATTAATGCTAGTCTGTGTCAGACTGAGCATTTTAACTTCTTGAAAAATACATTGCCAGCCTTGTGTTCACCACTTTTGCTCTTTATTACTAGCAAAAACATGTAAAAGTGAGTTATAGGTAGGTGACAACATTCACAAAAGCAACGCTCCTTCCAAGGAGAACTATAGATACATCTTTTATCAACCGTATCACTAAGCCACAGTGCAAATGGCTGGCAAACAATCTAAGCAAGTGAACTAGGAAATCCACTTGCACTACTGGTGACATGGCAAACATCTAGAATACAACCTATACTAAAGTAGCTATTTAACTTCCTTGGTTTATCCCCTTCCTTCCTGTGCATAAACTTCCTTGATTTAGGGTCTTTCCTACCTTCTCTGCTTCATGAAAATAGTTACAGTACACTGCATCATCAAGCCTTCCTCAATCCATTTTCAGTTCCAACCTCAGACATGAGCAACCCATTCTTTTCTATAGCTTTCACCTGCCCAACTCAAGTCCTCTGACAGAAAAGTCCAGCCTTCTCTATTTCCTCTCCCTAGAAAATTCCATTGCTACATTAAATGGGAAAACTGTGCATTTCAGTGTGTAGAATGGTCATGGAGCTACCAACCAATGCTTAAAAAGTGATTAAAAGCAACACTACCAAAAATGAAAGAATTCAAGACTTCAAAATTTGTGCCTTTATTTCCCAGCCTCCTAACTTCCCATTACAAGTGTTTCGCTTTTCAGTTGCATTTTAAAATCATGCAATATGAGATAAAATAGTTTTGTTCACACTTTTCAACAAATAATAACTTTAATGCATAGCATGTGACTTTAATTTAAATTTTAAAGACTGTACCCTCTATATAAACAAACAAAAACGAACCTACTAGATACCTCCCCTTCTGTGTTGTCCTGGTTTCAGCTGGGATAGAGTTAACTTTTTTTTTTTCTTCCAGTAGCTGGTATAGTGCTGTGTTTTGGATTAGTATAACGTTGATAACACACTGATGTTTTACTTGTTGCTAAGTAGTGCTTACACTAAGTCAAGGACTTTCCATCTTTCATGCCCTGCCAGAGAAAAGCTGGAAGGGGACACAGCCAGGACAGTTGACCCAAACTACCAAAGGGCTATTCCATACCGTATGATACCATGCTCAGTATATAAACTGAGGGGAGTTGGCTGAGGGACAGCAATCGCTGCTCAGGGACAGGCTGGGCATCAGTCAGCAGGTGGTGAGAAATTGCATGGTTCATCACTTATTTTGTATATTCTTTTATTATTATTATTATTATTTTCCCTTCCTTTTCTCTCTTATTAAACTGTCTCCATCTCAACCCACGAATTTTACTTTTTTTCTTTTTTTTATTCCTTCCTTTATTTTTCTTCTCTGATTCTCTCCCCCATCCCACTAGGGAAGGTGGGGGGGGTGAACAAACAGCTGTGTGGTGTTTAGCTGCCTGCCAGGTTAAACCACAACGTGCATGCAAGAAAAGATTTCAGGACAGTCAACTTCTGAACGTTATCTGATATTTTAAGAACTGAGGTTTTTCACTATACATTAGTGTAACTGCTCAGCCCCTAGTTTTGCTGCTAAATAAATACTCCTGCCTATTAAAATTATTTCACCACTATCGATCCTCAACTTTTGCTTCTCAGACTGTTAGATTTTAGTACATTTGAAGTGTGATTTTTTGAAAACACAAGTCGGTATGAATGTGTTTAAAGTACTTGAAAATATTCAAGAAGTTGCCAAAATTCACACTCAAATGTCACCTAAAACATTAATTAAAATTCCTTTCCAGAGGGGTTGAAGAAACACTGTTATACAATGGCACCTACCCCTACTTGCTGAAAGCAGAGGATAAATTTCAAGCTCTACAATTTGAAGCTGGCAGTGAATTTATACAACAATCCCTGCTGCTAGAATAGTGAAGATAAAATGTGTAAATATCACAAAGAAATTGATGAAGTTCAAACTAGATAAGCTGGATTGAAAACTGGACGAACTGCTGGATTCAAAGCGTTGCTATCAGTAGCACAAAGTCTCTTCAGTGGTGTACCTGAGGAAAAACAACCCTATGCATCAGCACATGATTATCAAGTCCCCAACCTTGGAGATACTCAAAACCCAACTGGTCATGGTGTTGAGTGACCTGCTCCAAGCAAGGTGGTTGGACTGAACAATCTCCAGAGATGCCTTCTAACCACAACCACTCTGATTATACAATCATCTCTATGCTTTTGGACAGAAACTGTGGGCAAGAGTATGTTTTTTCATTGCAATCCAATTGGATATAAAGCATGGATTTTATGTCTTTCACTGAAGTCTGATAAGAATCAGACTACCTGCTCTTCACATTTTCTATGATACAGCAGATCTTAAAGTTTAGCAACCTGATCAAACACTTCTTTAATAAGTATATTATGTGCCAGTGAGGCTTTTTCTCTTCTGTATGTGTTATAGAGAATGTAAATATGAAAGCATTTTACTGTCTAACCATTTTTCCAGGGCTAAGTATATTCTGTAAAAACGTTTTTTCTGAGAATACAGTTGCACCTGTCCTTTCTGTTACTTGCTCCCAGGGCCATCAGGGAGTTTCTTTGCTTAGAAACTCTGAGGCATATAATTCCATCAGGCTCTGTCTGCATCTTTGCCTCCTGACAGGGTCACACAGCTTGTTCTTGTTGCTACATCCAGTGGCTTGCTGCATACAAGCCACTATCTGCAAAAGGAGGCGCAACCTTCTTCCCCAAATAAAAAAAAGTAAAAAACCAAGACAGACACCTTTCTTGAAAGAACACCCATTGCTTTAAGTGGCTGCCAAGATTGATCTAATGGCAATGACTAGCAACTGCCCAAGATACAGATATGAATCTGTTCTCCTTCATATCCTAGAATTTTACTCATTCTGACTTGTTGGATTTGACAGTCCATTCTCAGCTCAAACTCTATCTGTGCCATATTTCAAAGTTATATTTTCTTCCCTCTCAGTTCTTTCCTCATAGCTCTAATCACAGATGACCTCTTCTACACTGACGATCTACCAAAGCTCATGCAATTTATAATCATTTTAACCATTCTGAAAAGCTGGGGTGCCCTAGTGTAATTATGTCTGAGAGTAAATTGTAGGAACAGCAATGATTGAACTGATATAACTTCCCTTAAAAACATACTTAGAAAAACACACAGACTTCTAATCCATTAAATGTGCATATAAATGAGATAAATCAGAGATTGAGATTAGGCAATGAAATTTTCATAAGAATAGCACATTCTGACTAAATTCCATGTACTGATTAATCTACTGATTAAGGTTGCAACCTAAACTTATATGCTATGTCAACTTTACAGTGAATTAATGGCTTGAACAACGTAAATATTTTTCATGTTTTCTATGGTATGTTTCCAAAACGCAGACTTCAAAGTCAACAGTGACTTTGGATAACTATAAGCTTACAAAGAACTGACTGCCTCAGTCCTACCCCTGTATTGCTCAGCCATCTCATTTTCCTTCTCAATACTGCTCCTTTTTAAGTCCTCCATGTTCAAAGTAGGGGGACTATCCCATGGGTGAGACACACAAGCATAGGACTGAATCATCTGAGTGTATCTGCATAGTTATAACAGTTATTCAAAATTATTACAAATTGAGAAGTGCTTGAAACCAATATGGGTGAAAAAGCAATTTTGTGCCATCACACAAAAAGAACAACAAGCTTTTAATGTCTTCACTTTAACTTGACTGGATCATATACCTTCCCTTTGCTTATTTCTCTTGCACTGTCTGGAGGTGAGTCTTTGAATTCAGGCAACCTATGTGTCTGACAGAAAGAACAAACTTAGGCAACTGCTGAAGGCTCTGTTTCCCTGGAGGAGGTAGTTTGATGCAATTTGTCAAAAGCCAGATTAATGCTTTAATGGACAATTTACTTCAAATGACTGCAGCTATTGCAGAATAAAGGACCAGAGCCAAGGATTAAAAATGGTTTTACTCAGGCCAATTTAATTCTTAATGATTAATGAATGAAATATAACCTTTGCTATTTTCCCTTTTATTCAAAAGCAATAAAAGTGATGAAAAAATCCTTCTCTCTCATTTCTGTGGTTTGCTACATCTAATATTCAACTGAGGCACAACTGCTTGGGGAAATTTCAATAGGTGTTGTTAAAGTACACATATACATTTGGAAGTTATTGCTTAAGTATTAGAAGTAAAACCAGACATTTTCACTTCACAGTCATACCTCCAAAAAAGCCATTGAAAATTTCTCTGAACTTCTACAGATTTGTAAAAAAAAGAAAATCAACAAAAAACACAACAAAAAAACAGGCAAATTGCCTTTTAAATGCATTGAGTAAAACGCTGCTCAAACACATTTTATAAATCCGTATACAAAGTATAAAGATGTAATTTGGCCCTAGGCGTACAGGAAATCATTGCCCAAGTTAGTGCAACCTCTAAAGCTCAGTGCTGTGGCCATCTGTTCAAAGTACTGGATTAAACTCTTAAAATTTGCAATGGCCACACAGTTAAAAGTGGCCAATTAGCATCATTGTTTTAAGTGAAAAGTGACCTTCAATGTGTAATTAAACACTAAAAAACAACAAAAAAGCCATAGCAAGTAAATCCTGTCCTGTGAGGAGGACTTTAGGTAACATAATCAAGCAGAATTTTACTGGCATCTGTGGAAGTAGATTTGTCCAGCTGCATCTAGTTGTGTAACTGAAAAACAGCCACTAGCAAGACAAACGGATCAAATTTACAGAAGATTAAGACTTTTCTCTATTTTTTTTTTTTTAGTTTTATATAAACACAAACTTGTTGGTCTAAAAACATCTCTATACACGTATACACAAAACATAAAATAGCCTAAACGCAAGATACCTAAGGCAACAGAATGCTTCAAGTGATACAAGCACTCCTTCAGAATCCACTTGCAGTTATAGAAAGAGATATTTGCTCTACTGTCTATTTCATAAGTTAGTTTCCAGGTTATTAAACATCTTTAATGTTATAGCAAAGCTAAAATTCATTTAATAGTTCAGCTTCCATTTCAAGATATTCATAGTTTTGATCCATTGTTAGAATAATAAAAACATTTTGCTTGAAAGTTAGAAAAAGAATTATTTCACTGTCTTGCACTACTTCTAGAAATTATAGGCATTTACAAGGCACAATAATCTGATTACCGAATAAAAAGATAGACCTTGGGATTCAGCAAGTCTTTCTCCAAAAGTTCTGCATTTTAGATTTGTTGTACTGAATGATTATAGAGAAGTAAGTTGGACCAACTGTATTTATTGCAAACACTGCTGAAAAACTGATGAATATTGATGTACAGCCACCTTGAAATTAAGTTCTTGGCAAGATCACTATATACTGTACAATCTCATCATGCCCTACAAGAGCAGTACATACTCAGGGACTATCAGTGTTACAGATGCTCTTGATAACACAGCTGAATTTTCCCATGATATAACCAGGATGAAGACTCAAAACTATCCCTAGAAATGTGTAACAGTTTCTTTGTTGCAGCTGTACGCTCTCCATTTTCACATTTTTTTTTCCTAACTATTATCAGTTGCTCACTTTTTAGTCCTATTTCTGAAGAAAACATCACCTACTTCCTCATGCTATCTGTCCATCTTTCTCACCTATTAAATGATGAATTTGCCAGTCAATGCCAAAATTTACCACAGGGACAGAGGTTTTAGGGACATTAAATCCTTCAAGTTTTGTGAAAAACAGATACTTGAAAAGGGCCTTAGAGCTTGCCAGCCATCAGTAAACCCACGGCTCAGAGTATTCTCATAGCTTAAAGGAGCAAGGAGATTTAGGATACAATTGTCAGAATGCAAGCATCACTTCTTTCTTTACTCTTTGAATGTTCAGTTTCCCTATCAAGTTTATTCGTTTCCTCTTTTCAGTATTAGAGCTACAAGAAAATTGACTGGTGCAGCAGGAATTAGATGAAAACAAAGAACCTCACCAGAAACCATGATCACATGAGATCTTCAGAGAAGTCTCTTGATTGAGTCAACCTATTGATATCTTCAGATAAGCTTTAAATAAGCATCCCAACTTCTATATACTCATGGAAAGCATTTTTTTCCGAAGTAATAAAGTCACCCTCTACAAGTTCTCACTAAGTAAAATCCAATACACCAGGATATCTTCCACTTCAACCTTCCACAAAGAGAAAAGCAAAATAAATTAAATTCTAAGAAAACAGAGCAGTCATGAATATATACACTCTCTAAAGAGCCAAGAATGTACCACTAACAGCACCCCTTATTAACAGGAAGAAAAAATAAAACAGATTTCCTATACTTCATAAACACAGAAATTTGGCTAGACCAATAAACTCCCATATTTTGACCTGCATGATGAAGCAACTTTTACTTCTACAATATTGTGTTTTTATTTCTGAAACTTCAAAAAAAGAATATTCAAATATCACTGCTTGTGTTGCATAACTGAATGATTCACTTTGACCCATGCATTCACATTAAGATTGAGTAAAAATGTATAACTATTAACTGAATTATGTTCAAAGACTTGGAGAGACAGGTCTGATGCTTCAAATTCTGAGAGTAAATATGTATACATATTCACACACACACTCAAATCCCATACAGTTCATCTACAAAATATTAAGTATTTTTACTACCAAATTGAAACTCCAAAAGTTCAAGTTATCCTTTCGTCCTGTCACAACAATCAAATCCAAAATTTTCTACACCAGATTCACTCTTACTAGTTAAACTAGATGACTATTTGCCCCAGTATCACTGTTACAGAACATTTTAATAGCCAGTAGGTAAATCTAAAAATCAGTTTAAGATGTTCTGTAGACTGAGTGAAAAACAATTTATCAAAGTCAATAAAAACAGTTGATCAATGACAGCATAGGAAGCACAGTGGTTTTCTTGCACTTCCAACAGTAAATCACTATATAACTTTTTTTTTTTTTAAACTTATCTGGCAGAATAAATGGCTACAAATTAAATCAAAACCATATGGTAGAGGCTAAAGGGTAGAGCGCAACATGAATTTTATTATACAGAACCATATGCTGCACTTAATATGCGTGATGACTTTCTATTTCTCCACAGATGATGACTATAAATTAGCACTGTAGAGGTAAGAGCTCTATTAAATTCTACAATCAAATGATCTTGGACACAGTAATATAGCATTTCCCTTTATCACATAATATCAGAGGATGTCATATTATCTGCGTTATGAATCACTTTTGCACTATTACGGGTAGTAATTTTTAAAGCTGCCAGTTATTCAAGGAGCAGTTTGGCAATACCTAAAGCAAAACTTCATAAAACTTTTAAAGAGTAGGGCTCCTTAGAGTTCTCTGCCTAGGTTGTATAGTATTTATTATACAATACTGTCTCAAGTGAAATTTGGTATCAATCAATTCACCTGGAACCTATGCTTTCTTTAAACACATTTTTAGGAATTAAACAGAAACAGACAACATCAAAATGTTGAGAATACTATTCCTGACTACATAATGAAATCGGAAACAAAATTCTTATAACTGATACCACTTCAACTGCACTACTATTTGTAACGCTATTATCAGGAATCTCTCTCTGCCATTGCAAATAACTGGCTCAAGGAAACCACAACTAATATCATACTAAAACCCAGTTCTTTCTACTTAATCTATCTACTTCACTGTTCTTGTCCTTCAATAATTTAACTGAACATGGGTTAACAATACTGGAAACGCTAAAGTTTGGATCTCAAAAAGGTCCCCTATCATCATCGTCCCTCCCTCCCCCCCAAGTAAACACTAATTATTTTAATCTTTTTATGTGGGATAAAGTTTTTAATTACACGACATCTTAAACCAAACCATTGGATATCACAGTCCAGCTAACTTCCAACATTCTCAGGTCTATCAGCTAGCTAGTTTCAGTGCCAAGATAACACAAGATGCTCTCTTATCAGTTGCAATTGTTTGTAATTGCACTTCCACTGAGGCAAGTTGGATGAATTTTGAAAGCAAAGATATAACTCTTATTACTGCTTAAAAAAAAAAAAAAAAGAAGAGAGAAAGAATAAACAACTTCTGATGGACTTTCCTAGGGAAACTGGGTAACTGAATAGACAGATGCCTTCACAACTTCAAACATTCAATTTCATTTTTGGTGTCCTCAAGTCACAAAAAAAAATCAGTGTTGTTTGAAAAGCAAGAGTTTTTCTTTGCTGCTCTGAGAAACATACATATCAAGTATTTTGAGAATTTTTGCATTTTTAAACAAGTTCTTATAAAATATGAAGCAACTGTTGGATAAACTCATTGTACAGTTGGAAATCCAGAAGTTGTTACTGGCTTCCCAGTTCTGGATTTGCTCAATTCCCACTACTACTCTGGATTTGCACAGAACCCGCTACTATTCCCATAGCCTGTACTTCATGCTACCTGCTTTACTCTGTGCCTCTGCTTGTACAGCACGTTTTGAAAGCGTTCGCATTGTTGCAGCCAGGACTATGTCAAGAATAAGGAAGCTCTCAGGAATTCTAAACATGTAGCAAAGTAATACCCATCAATGATCACCAAGATTTCGCTCTGCACATGTACTTGCCTTGTTAAAGCCTGCAGATGGTCAAGTTATTGAAAAACCACTGGCAACCACATGGGTGGAAACAAACATTCATCTTGAAGCTGAACTAAGCACCTGCACAAGGAGCCAGCAATGCTACTTCTTGTTAGGTTGAAGCAGGGGTCTTATGTGGTTTTTGTTTGGTTTATTTTTTATTGTAAATGGTGTCATAGCTTAGGAACCTGTCTCAACTACAACAGAAAAACTGTCCAAATTAAATATTGCAAGCACAGACAAGATACAGATGCACCCAAATACATCAATACAAAGTTTCAACTTTGACTAGAACTTTCAGTACAGTCTATAATTCCAGGAATTATGAAGTTTATGTTCAAGAGCAGAAAACTAGATTATGAAACTTATTTCCATAAGGAGATGTGACTAATTTCAAAGTATGGAAGACTTGCATTTCTTCAACTCAGATGCAAAAAAGAAAAAAAAAAAAAGAAAAAAAAGAAAACCAAACCCAACAAAACCAACCCTCCCAATTCAGTTATACTGTACTAAGTAGAAGCAACAATATCAACAGGTGAAAACAGTTACAACTCCACTAACACCTAGAACTGCACCAATTTAACACCAATCAAGTTAGAAAAGCACTACCAGAGCAGACTTGAGAGAGAGAAGTTGAGGAGAACAATCAATGAACAGGGAAACAAGATTGATGATGCGCAACTGGGGTTTTTGCTTCAGAAGGAAAAGCAGCAAAGAAACCTCAGAACAACCACGGTGTAAAGAAAAGAAAGAGGATGGTAACTGGGCAATGTAAAGCAGATGTACTAAAAGAGGATGTAAGCATAGCAAAGATGAATTGAAGTGGATTCCCTCTCACTCCCCAAATGCCTTCCAGGAATCAGACATTAGTGGGAAGGAGGCAATGAATAAGCTTGTTCAACATAAAGCAATAAATGCTAAGACTACTGAAGCAAGCAGGAAAACAAGTATCAGAAATGGGCTCAGCATTGTCCTTTTACATATCTAATCTTGTAACAAGACATAAGCAAACTACACAGTTTGGGTTTTGTGGGAGTTTTTTGGGTTGGTTTTGTGGTAGGTTTTTTTTTTTTTCCTTCAACAGGCAATAGACATTATTGGAAGTAAGAGATTGAGAGAGGGAATGTGGTATTATTTAATCATGCTGGCTATAGAAGCCTTGGAGTATTAGAAGTATGTTTACAGTTTAGACTTATTAGCTAGACAAAAAAGAAAAAGGAAAAAAATAAACCTACAGCTATGCTTTCTATTATTTACTCACTCACAATGAGTTGCAATTTCAGTCTTAAATAATAGTGTTTTACAGCCAGCCACAAGATAAATTCATTGGTTTTAAGATTTTTTGACCCTTCCTGAAATCATCCAAACAAGGATCTTCTGTAAGGCAGTGGGTTGAGAAGAAGGAAGGTAACTAGAGCAGGCTTTTATCAAGCAATACAGCAATGGGAAGGAGAGAAAGGAAAACTAGTTTTGAGTAGAACACCAGAAGTAGAGATGAAGAAGCTTAGCATATGTAGACACTCAATTTTTTTTTTTTCTTTCTTCATTGTCCTATCAGAATCTTACAATTTAGGAAATTGCAAGAAGTCCTTGACATTATTTATAGAGTCCACAACACACATTTGTATCATTTTAAGTATGATTCAGTGGGTTAAAATTATGGAAGATATTTTTAAACATTGTTAATTCCTCCAGGAGTAAAAGCAAACACTGCCAATTTCTTCCCACGCCACCAATCTAACTGTCCCCTCTGCTCTGAAGAATCTAGCTTTTAGGAACCCTCACCATAAGAGGTTGGATGAACATCCCCACCTTGGTTCTGGAAGGGTTCTCAGAGCAAATTCTTTGACAGCTTTTAGATATCAGTATTGCAGTGTTATTCAGTAATAGTATATTTTCTTTCAGAAATTATTTTATTTTGACAGTCCCCATGCAGTCACAAGAGGGCTGCTGCTTATCCAGACCTGTTCTACCCACTGTGCCACCACTCCCTTTGCTTTTAACAAGGAGAACCAGGTAACAGAAGATGAAGAAAATGCAGCTGAACATTCAGTCCTTAGATAGAGTTTGCTTTGCAATAGAGATACATGAAAGAAAGGGGAAAAACTAGTTCCAGATTCAGTCAGTTTAGTTAAAAAGAAGTGAAACCTCCCTATCTTCTACCATATTCTGTGCTTATATTTTCAAAGGACAAACCTAAAAATATGCAAGCCTTATGTCACCTTTTATTGATGTATTATTTATAATTCTGCTGCTGTTAAAAGGCTTCAATAGTGAAGAGATTCAGTTTATGTAGAAAAGTCATCTATATTAATTTGGAGAATAAATAAATGCATTCCATTTCTCCTCAAAAAAAGCATCAAGTCTGGTAAGAGAGAAGGGAGAGTACAAGTACGGCAAAAAAAAGGAAGCCAGAAATGCATCCACACCATCAGACTGCTGCATATGAATTTCCTTTACATAATGGGAAATAGAATGGTATGGCTCTAGACCAAGATCTGTTTGGGTTTTTTCTAGTAATTATATTTTATAAGCATCCCCGATAGGAATGGGAATTAAAATATATATATATATTAATTTGGTGTAAAAACTGCATCAAGAGCTTTTTATCAGGTTTGTGTCATTGCAATTAAAAAAACCCCACATTCATCTTACTTCTGCATATACAACCTAAGAGCAAGAGCAGCTCATGCAGATTATGTGACTGCACCTGTGAACAAAATATATAACATTATTAACACACAGTCCACAATTCATTTGGCTTTGTTTCCCAGAGCATCTCCCAGAGGGCATTTCTTATGAGAACTGCTATAGTTCTGCAGCCTGTCTAAAATGGAAATTCAGTGGAATGCTCTCATTAATGCTCTTTTAATGAAATATTAAATCTACTATGGCAGAAAGTATATGGAGGTAGCCAGCTTAGAAGCAGTCTAAGCAAAAAAAGTGAGTAAACACATAAGTAATGAGAACATCAATTCTCCTGTCTTTCTTAGGACATGAGCAAGATGAATATTAAAGTAAAAATACATCTGGTTACTTAGATTAGATGATGTTTAAAACATGTTCCTATAGTGAGCAATTCAGGTGAAGTGCTGGTTGTTTTATTTATCTTATGATTTTTTCCAAATGGAATGGTGAATTATTTCCTCTAGAGCTTCTAGCAAAATCTTGTGCTACTCTGAGGCATATCATACGTTTTCTTAAGGATTTTCTTGTTTCTATTCTGATTGCTTTACCCATACAAAATTAATTTTCTCTGTTAATTCACTATGTCTGAAAAATTCAGTGTTAGAGCTAATAAAATATTTTATAATTATTCAAACAGGTAATAATCTTCAGCTTTTTATTTTCTTTTTATGATTGGCCTATACATAGGCTGAAGTTCTCTAAAATACTTTTTTGTTTTTATGAATAAGAATTGTTTAATAGCAATTAGCAGCAAGTATTTGGAACTTGCAGTTTTGGAACTGTAATGCTTAAGAACAAAAACTCTTAGGCACTTGCTCTGAGATATAATACATAAATTCATTTACAATCAACTTCCTGATGCAAACGTTAGTGATAAAGCCAAAATATTTCTCATTGACTTCATACAGAATATTGTCTTCACACCTATTTAACAAAAAATTTGAAAATAATAATAATCAAGAATAAAGAGTATAAACTAAATTTGAGTAGCACAGGTGAAGTTAAACACCTAGCGTACCTATGTAATCTAATTGATGTATTATGTCTTCTCCTACAGCCCACTGTCCATTGGTAGCTGCAGTTGGTAGTGAGTTGTCCATTATCCAACTCACTACAGTTACAGAAACACAACTGTTACGTTTTCAGTTTAACACAGTGAGGCTGCACATATATTTGTTAAATTAAAACCTAGAATTCTGATGGTGTAGTTTGCTATCAGCAGATGAATTCAAAAAGGTGATGTACAAACATTTTTCAAGATAATTTTTAATAATCCCTGAATGACTATATATCTTTAACTATGGAGTTCATGTCTCACTTACTGTCAACATGATTAAGATCTCCAAGACGTGTCAAGTTATAACAAGAGTTAAATAAGCTAAACCAGTTTAAACTTCCTATGTTTTTAGTTAGTATAATAATTTATTTCACATGGACCATGACCATACAAATACCACTACTCCACCGATGCAGTAGAAATTCATGTCTTTAGTCTCCCAAGTAACTTAAATCACTTTTCAAATAACATTATTCACAGAAATCTTTACCAACACATTAGAGTAATAGAATCTATTTAACTTTAACAGATTAAAGTACTGAATTTGACGTGACTTGCCATAGGTCAGATTAATTTGTTCCAAACTCAGATATTCACCCCTCTGTCATCTAAATTGTGGTTTTAGTCAACTAAGTTTTGATTACACTAAAGCATGCTGTGGATGAGACTGAATGACCTAAGTAAAAGTACTGTTTAATTAAGAAGATTGACATACTGAAAATAAAGGTGTGTCAGATGTGATAACAATTTTGTCTATTATGACAAAACCCTGATCCTGTCATAACTCACACTATCATATGAAATGATTCGCAGCTAATGCAATCACGTATTTATGTACATAAAAATTAAACAAACATTGTTAATCCTTGCTTGTTAAATATCTTTGGCTACTTCTCTACAGTGCTTAGTGATTTAATTACATTAGACAAACTGTTTTAAATAATGCCTTACAAAGTTGCCTAACAAAACAAAACAGGGGATTTCTTCCCCACACCCCTGCCCCAAATCTGCTTCTGCTTGCAGTTCTTCCAAGATCTTCCAGGCTGTCCCCATAATAACCAGCTGGCTGCAGAGCACAAAATTCGTGAGCTTGTGCAGAGACCTTCCCTAACGATGCACCTCTCTCAAAACTGGCACATGAAACAGCACTTGCAAGCAGTAGAATTCATGACACTCTCTCAAGGGGTGCAGCGAGAGTAAGGAAAAAATATTGAGTTTTATTATGTAAATTCTAACAGCTCATACCTCTGAAGAAGCAAAGCTTCTCCATTCACTTATATCAAGATGATGTACTTGCAGTTGAAGATGGTGATGTCTATGACAACAGAACCCATACAGGCAAAACAAGCAAAGTCAAACACTCCCATACTGCTTAACACAAGATTTACACCACGCTGTGGCTATGCCACCATAATCCAGGCCACAATAGTCCCACAGTTCACCTGCACACAGAGTTTGAAAGATGTTCAGAGGTTTCAGAATAGTCCAATAAATATCTTGGATGCAGGGAAATGCCATTTTAAAAGCCACATTTTACTAGGATTTGTTATAAGATGCATAGCTTTTTGAATCTATACAGAAGACAAATGACATACCGCTCCTTTTAAATAAGTAGATACATAGTCCACCACTAGCATGTTTTAGAATAAAAGACATACAAAGACAGTAATTGTACCCAGTCACTGACTTTTGTGTCTTTTAAACTTTCCTGATGAGTGTAATGATTGCTGAAATTTTCCTTAGGTTGGGACTCCAAAAAGTGAAGAGGTCCATTTGCAACGCTTTACCTCAACAGTAGGACTCTATAAATGTGCTTACCAGAAAAAGTGTCACAGGTCTAGGGTTCTACTTTGCCCCAAGCAGATTTTAAATATATTTCAATTCTTTAGATTGGATATTAGGAAAAACTTCTTCACTGAAACGGCAGTCAGGTACTGGAACAGGCTGCCCAGGGAAGTGGCTGAGTCCTCATCCCTGGAGGTATTTAAAAGACGGGTAGATGTGGTGCTTAGGGGCATGGTTTAGTGGTGGACTTGGCAATGCTAGGTTAATGGTTGGACTTGATGATCTTAAAGGTCTTTTCCAACCTAAATGATTCTAGGATTAAAATAGCTGTCAAAATCCAAATACCAAAAAGCATGGGTTTTGTAGCAAATTCTGCAATGTAACCCTCTTTCACCACATTTGATTGTCCCACTACAGTTCCCATTTTATAGGTCTCTCAGCCCTGCTCCTGGTGACAGAAAAGAGCTTTCCTGCTTGCAAAACAGATATTTTTTTTGTGGCCCTTAGACATCCTCTGAGGAATTTCTTCAGGCTTCAGTCTGTTCTCATTAGATAATAGGTGAGGGCATCTTCACAATTAAATGTTCAGGCTAATAAAATAAAATCAATTACATCATTCAGTGATAATGTAATACAGTTATTCAATTGTGATGGCACACTGATTGCCCTGTTAACAGTTCACAAGCCATGGACTGGAAATTCCCACTTATTAAAAATTTTTCTAAGCTACACTAACATCCAGAAAAGATTAACTCCATCAGCACTCACAAAACAAAATGGAATCCAGATCATCTCCCTCTTACTATCAGATGCTCAGTTTACCAAAAGCTATAAATTGATAGAAATATCAAAAAGATGCAGAGCGCTTAGGATCATACCAGCTGGAAGGTCTCACATGTGTTATACAAAATCAGAATCAAGGCCAATGAATTGTGGGGCTTTTAACTTTGATTTGTGGATCTTAAATCTGCCTTTATGAACAGAGTTGCTTTTAGCATATTAAAAATATCACAGTGTATGTTATTATGACTAGAAAATACTCCAGCAAACTACTCTGGCATAAGGATTCAGCAGCATGGCTCAGGTTATCACTGTGCTTTCCATCTGGGGACAGACTGTTCATTTGCCACTAACTTTGCCGTGCTTTCAGACCCCGGGGTGAAACTTTCCAATACAAATGACAGTTTTGCTGATTTACATTTTGAAAAGGAAAATTGTGTAAATACGTACATTTAATGTAGATTTGTAGTTATTTTATTGGTGTGACGCAATGACCACCTATTCAAAGAGCCTATAAAGAGACTGAGGGAAGGAAACTAAAATTGAGGGGGCAGAAATACTCAGAAAGGGAAGAAACTGGGCAACCATGAGGCTATGAAGATTATCTACTCAATAATTCTTCAGTTTAAAAAGCGCTATGCACAGTCTAAAACACTGCCCATTTTTATTACACTAAGTACGAATAGAAAGTTGTATTCTAAATAGGTAATTGTAAGAAAATGAAAAGCAGCTCTGCCTGTAATAGCTTTTCACAGCTAATTACTCTGTATTAGATCATCACAATCATTGTTGTCTTCTATAGTGTAGAATTACTTCCTCCAACAGATAGAACGTGGTAGCTAGCATATACTCAGCAACATTATTCCATGCTCAACACTATCCATCAACATTTAAGAAATTCTAGAACAAAACACTTCAGCAGCCACTTAAAATTTTCATAATTATTTGATAGTAGATAATTAAGTAATTAACTTTAACACTGTCACAAAAGCATTGTGAAAATTCATTGTAAAGATAAGTGTAACTGATAGATTACATGCCGTACCTTTGGCAATTAGACCCTTATTTGTCTTTCTAAATACAAAGCCTTCTCTTTGATGTGGCTGACAGAGAGCAATTTTCTGAGAATTAAATTCGTGCAAGAAGAGCCAAAACAAAGACACGTGGAAACCTTGATGCGTATGTGTTTCGTGCAACCAAAATAAGTGCAATACGATTTGTGGGGAAAAATATATATATGAAAACATAAATGTAAAAATACATAAAAATGTAGTTGGACAAAATGAACAAAGAAGAGATAAGCTGATATAAACCCTAAAAGTTAGAAGTTTCCAAATAACAAAAATTCAAGCCTGAAACTACCCCCCAAAATGCCTTTTGGAGCACAAGCAGAAGGGAGGATGGAAGGACCATAACCAGCAAATGGATGGCAAACAACATAAACTACAGTCTTACTGTTTATAGGAGTACGATTTCACAGTAGAATACACACACGAAGGGAAGTCTTACTGCAAATCACAACCACTAACAAACTTTTAAAATATAAAGTTTCTGATAGATCAGGAAACCAGAGTTTAGACACATTCCATATCCAGTTTTATTGCAGGCTGGATACAGTCTGCAGACCACAGAAGCAGCTTTGCTGAAGTCAAATAATCTGGGCAACAACCACCCACCTCAGCAACAAATGTCTGAGGTGCTAAAGAATTTCTGTGTGTGCATTGATTATGCGTGGGTTTGAGATATTTTTATTGAATTTGGTTTTTTATTTGAACTTTCTAGTTTCAAGTTTATTTCACTGCACTTAAGAGATATTGATTGATTTATGTGTCATTTAGAGACTAGAGAGTCAAGGTCTGGGAACAGACAGCTAAAGATAATATTATCCTTCATAAAAGAAGTAATGCATAAGTTTTTAAGAAAACAAGCACTTAATCATGAAAATAAGCTTTCATTGTATTCACCTCTATTATGGCATTAACTTTAACTTAATTTTATAAAAATATCTTTTATATAAGTCCTTAACTTTAGAAAACATAATTTTACTATAAACATTCAGAATACTGGCCAGACACCACCCCCACCGCCCTGCGGAATCAAAGTTTCTGAATGAAAGGAGCTGAAATTTTGTGCACACGTGTATGTCTACATGATCAGGATTCAATGCTCCTTTGCAAAGCAGCTCGCTTTTCTGTGGCTGATGCACAGCTTGGTATTTCACATATTTAAAAAAAGAAAAGCCAAAATACTAGAATAAAAGTGCTTTGAGGCTAGGCAACCAGGTTACCTCTAAACAAAAAAGGAGCTTGACCACAGTAGCCTGACAACATCTAATGCAGCAGCTTCACATGTCAAGAGCAGGAGAGGAACAAAAACAAGCAAAGTATGTGAAGGGGACATACTGAGTTAGGGAGATAAATCTGTTACTATGTATGAGACAAGTTATCTACGGTTAAGCCATTTCTTTTCTTGCTTCCTACATAGAGACTATGACATTTGAGGAATACTAACAATTATTGAACAATACAGAATGCTTTCAAATGGATTTTGAAATACAAAAATAAAAAGACTAAGAAGGAACAGAAATATAATACAATTGACTTAAAATTGGAAAATTATGGTGAACAGAAGGTAAGATGCTTTCAAAGAACTATTCTAGCAGTTTCTATTTTAATAGTATTTAAAAACACATTGTATTTCCATTGCCAGTGTCACTAGGCACATCATATAAGAAATGTTTCAGAAAATTTCTCACAGCAATGGTCATATCTCAAAGTAAAGCATTTGCACTACCAATGAAAAAGACACTTTTCAAAAGGAACATATGAAGGTTATTTCACACACACACCCTTTTCTTGAGCCAGAACAATTTACCATTTTTACTTCACTTTACCACGTTTTCACCATTGCCAGGAGTTGTTTTCATGGGAACAGCTAATTTTATTTAGCTAAAGCAAACTCCTGGTACTAATGACATACATGGCAAAACCCTAACTGATTTTGGTAAGATCAAAGAGAGAAATGGCAAGCTTTGAAATTTCAGCCTGCTTATTATTTCCAGTCTCTTTCCCTCAACTATAGATTTTTTGAGAGTTTGTAACATGCTGCCTGCCCAGTACCACGTTTTATCCAGAAAATACTTGAAAAATGCCATTGCAAATATGTCCAAGAACCATTTTAAGAAAGAAAGGGGACTGCATTAAGCAAATTCTCCTCCTTCTTTAATATTACTAAATTCAATTTTATAATTTCATCTTAATTAAAATAAAACACAAAGATAATTTACCAAGCAAATTCCTTTAGAAGAATGTTTATACAAGCAATGAAATTCATATATTAAGGATGGTTCTGCTCCTGGCTAAACAATTAGTAATGCAAATAGTGAAATCAATATCTAATTTTATAAGCAAAACATAACCATATACACTTGGGGGCAAGGTGTGGAAATTCAGCTTTCTGGCCTCTTCAAAGCACTGTCAAATCTGCAAACACACCTGCCAAGGACAGAAGCAGGAATGCAAACAAGCTTTAACTTTCTAGTTCCTCTAATTCTTCTCTATGGGCCTGAAGTAGACAGTGTTGTTAGTACTTTATAAATACAGTAACCAATATCATTCATTATTTGGGATTCTCAGAGCCTAATTGTTTCAAGCAGAGAGGATTAACATAGTTAAATGCATCTGACAACATAAACCTCCAAGATCCTACAAAGACTAAAGAAAACGTTACTGGAAAAAACATTTAACATCCTAGAACTTTCCCATGACTCCCAATGCACTTTGGGTAAGACTTTCCCATAAGGCAGCATCCAGCTTTCACACAGGTAACTGAGTAAGCAGCACGAGCAGTAATTGCTATATTTTATAATTATGTTAGAGTTGCATGTGATCTTATCATCTGCAAAACAATATATAACTTATAAAACACATGAAGCTTAAGGTAACATAGGAGCTAAGCTTAAAAATGAAAATGTGTAAGAAGAAATGTAAAGGATTCATACTGGATTAACAATGAAAATACCATTACGAAATTTATACTACATAAGGTACCCAGGTTGATATTACAAAAGATAAGGTTTTCTATGATAACCTAATTTGAGTAATAATTACCACAAAAAGTTACATGAAGTGGGTTTGGTGGGAATAAACAATATTTCCAGTATGTTTGTTTAAATTATGTGACCCAACCATTAGAAGATGGATTTGGGAAAAGGTATTCCACTAGTCTTCTATATTCACATATTATGTAAGATTTGATCTCTTCTATCACCCCAAATGGCAATTCCCCCAAATTCTTTCCATTTCTTTGCCCTTAATTTCTGAAATCATAAGGCATGCATTATGATTTTCTCCTCCAGGGAGGGAAATCTTCAGGTAGATCAGATACCAGCATGGCAAAAGCAACAAGCAGAGCATCTATTGTGTGATCCTAGGGTACACCGAAATAGCCTGAGTCTTTACAGCACTGTGCAACACCATACAGCACTACTGATCTCACACAACTTCCACCAGTAGCACAGCTGTATTAATGTGATGCTTTACCCCTGATTATCCCTGTTGAGACTGTTAACATGACTATGACACCTGTGAAACTAGTCTGAGAGGCATCAATGGAGACAGCTCAGTCTTTATGAAGCACCATCTTGCATCATGCAACAGATTTGGGAATGAAATTTAATTCTTCAGTAGCACAATCAGCAGCTTGAATCATTGGGTACTTGAGTTTTAAGATACCTGAAGTTTTATCTATGTTATCTTTTATAAAGCAGAGCCTTGTTTGTAGTTTTCTAGACTTTTACACATAGCAAGTATATAACATGCATCAATACAGGTATGTGGCACACGCTGATCCTTTGAAAGGGTACAAAAAAAATAATTCTTGTATCTACTCTATATGATGTCCACACATAGAATGAATACAGACATTTTGCTTTGACATAACCAAATCTTCATTCCCCCCCACCATTTACTCTATTAAACAAATATTCAGATCTTACTCATACACGTGCATCGCCTAAAGAACACAGCTCATTTTAATTCTAATCTGTTGCTATATTAAGAGACACTGCAACCCACAAATATCTAAAAGATGTCACACTTGCATAAAATTATTGCCAATGATTGTCCTTGATCTGGCAAAAATCAAGTGCAAAAGAAGCAAAAGCAAAAGGAGAGAACACTGAACCAAGAGACCATTACTAATAAGCTTTTGTTATGGTTTTGGTCATGTTTTGCAAAGATAGATGGGGGCATTTACAGGACACTTCAATGCTCAGTGCTATTTAATATTTGACAGTAAAATGAAAGGGGTAAGTGGCATGAATATCCCCTTTAAGAAAGGGGCAAGTAAGGAAAACTTGAATTACACAGAAAAAAAAATATTTGAAAAAAAATACTTTTTTAGTTTTATACTAGTTCCCAAGCTCCTTCAAGTCCTTCACTACTGGCTCAAATTCTCTATGCTCCCACCACTTTCTATAGGCATTTACCTTAGAAGCATACATTTGCACCAAGTATCTCAGAATATCCAACAAGAAACAAAAAAATCTTTGTTCAAGTTTCAAGTGCAGTAGAAATGGTAAGTCTTGAAAGCATGACTGATAATACAGTGAAATAGAGGTCAGTAGGTCTGATAACTTACTGGGTTTTTTTCAGTTTAACTTTCAATACAAACACCTGGCAAGAATGAACACTTACAGACTTACTTGAAAATTACCTGATGATAAATTTTAAAGTAATAATACAGGACAACCCTTAAAATAGAAACCATATCAAGATATACAGAAAAGTTAAGGAAAAAAATTGCTCTCCCTTACAGAGAACTTACAGAAGAGTTTTACAAAGTTCTGCAAGCCAAAAAAATGAGTTAATGTACCTAGAGAGAGTGTGTGTATAGATATCAATATATATACATACATACACACAAACAATACACTTAATCTTTTGTATCTAAAGTTTCAAAGTATAAGACCAGGACCAGCTCAGACTCTTTTTTTTTTTTTTTAAACAAAAATTGACCTGCTTTCAATTTAATGAGGCTTTCTCTAGACTTATATTTTAAACAAGACGCACATTAATCCAATTTCTTTTTGACGAAGCCAAAACAGAAAATAAGCCTCAGGAATGCACCTAATGCACTCCAGCTGCAAATAACCCATCAATTCATAAGATGAACCAAGAGTTGATCGGCAGTTTAAAACAAAACACAAACAATTAGCAATATTCATGTTGCCCTTGTGTCTTAAAGGAACACTGCCAAACATTTGGCAGAACATTAGGTCCTCCAACTGAGTTTTAGAAGGTTTGGGGGGTTTTTGTTTTGTTTTGTTTGCTTTATCGTATGCATTCCAAATCTGGGAGCTAGTGAAGAGATTAAGTTTGTGGGATGCTTTTTTTTTTTTTTCATCTGTAATTAAGGACAATAATTGTTCTCCAAACAAAAAAAATACCCCTCTACCAATATCAATGAATAAACATCATGGCCTAATATGAACTGTAGTAGCAAAGATATCTGTAATGAACAGCTTTATGTGCTCACTGCAATAAAGTGGAGAGGCAGACAAGTGTATTAGCAATGGTGCAAAGCGCCCTACTTCTATTGTTTTATACTTAAAGTTCATCTTCAGATCAGGAGAGGTCTGAAAGCTCAACACCACAACTATCAGACACAATATTACAAAATACCAGTAGCTTGCTCCAGTCCTCTTCTGCAGGATCTATGTGCTGCCAAGATGCCAACCTCAATCTTATCCAGAGGATGCTAATTTATTTTTGTGTATTGAGAGAACACTAGTAAGAATTGGCTAGCTTACAAGAAATCTCCAAGGACATTCTTATTTCATGCCAAGGACACACTGAGAAGATGGTTTCATGTTGATCCCATATATATTCAAAGCAGAGAGACATGAGGCAGGTCCTATGCACAATTCACACAGCTGCATTGGTGTAAAATGGTTCCTGAGCTAAAAAGTGTGGCCAAAATTAAGTATACCAACATGACAAGGATGCTTGCATGGCTTAAGCTACACTACAAAAAAAACCCAATGTGGCTGAACCCACTGGAGAGTTACCTGCAAGTAACTATTTCACTTAAGGGTTGTAGACCCCTTTTTCAAAACAGCTTCCCCACAAGATCAAGCATTAAGTTCAATAATCTCACTTCACTGGCTACTTTCCTCATTAACTAAGGAAACAGAAAAGGAAAGAGGGGAGAAAAGTTTTGATGACTTCCTAAGGATGTTGCCAATTGCACCTATCCTGTGAGAGCCCTAGACAAGTAAGGTTTGTTTATAGTCTGTTTTTTAATTTATTTATGCATAGAGAAAAAAGTATAATTTTATATTGCACCATACTCTGATTTCTGGAGGTATCCTCTGTTCTCAGGGTGGGGGGAGCAGGTGTAAGCAATGATCCACAGCCTAAGCCCAGTCCAGCTCACTCTGGAGCAGCTCCACACATCCAGCTGCATTTTTCAAAGGAGATTATTGCTACAGAATAAAAAAACCCAACACACTCACAAACACCACTGACTAACCACACTGTTCTCAGACATGTTCAGCATCCATCCACAGAAAACTGCTCTGCCACTTGGCTCTTCCCAGTTGTGTGCTATAAAAGCCAGTAATGCAGAACTGGGACTCAAACTTGTTAAATAAAAGCAACTGTACTTACATATGTTCACATCCAATCCATACTGTTAACACCTGGGAATTATTATACAGGAAATCCAGTGGAGCACAACTATATTTATTTTAAAAAAATACATCTTCTAGTTTGTTTAGCAACATTACTAGAAACTATTCTAGCCATCCACCACAAGACCTGGGGTTCCTCTTCTGAAAGAATAAGCAGTCTGGCACTCAGTCCTCTCTCTTCCAAGAGCTTCTCAAGACTGTCTACTTCAGAAAACTGCAGAATTCAAACCTTATCATTCCTCCAAAGCAGAGGTTACAAGAACACAAGATCCAGTGTTTCTAACATTCCCATAGGTACTGTCATACAAGTATGACAAAATGCATCTCCACAGCCTTCTCATTTAAGATTTTTTGTTTGTTTAATAAATCTTTCCTTAGAGAAGCAGTCTCACATCAGTACTAGATTTAAAATATTTTAAATGAATTTATAAATCATTATTTTGCAGCTGCTTGTACAACAGGGATTTCAGATGAGACCAAAGCGGACTGAATGCAACCAGACCAATGTTTTGTAACTGAGGTCATTTGCTGATTATTCACATGATCCATGATCCTAACATCAGGCTGCACCTGATGCTCCTACCCACCCAGAGGAAACCACACAAACCAGGTTCTCTCTTAAGCTCATTTGGTACCATTTTAATACGTGTTTATATATGCATATACACACACAAAATAGCAAGTGTAGTTGCATCACAACCACAAAACTATTTGGGGTTTACTGCAGCTTCCTCAGTCTTTGATGACTAGAGAAAGAGAAATGGTAATGAAAAAGGGGAAAAGGGGGGAGGTGCATTTATCCTGCACAGCATCCAAATTCATAATGAGAGCATGGACTTTGCCACGTATTCCTAATGCTAATCTATTGACATTGTGGATAAAGGTCTTACAAGGATTTAGAAGTTATATCTACAAGTCAGTTAATAAAAGTCCACAAGAAATCACAACAAGTAATTTATATGTTGAATTTCATCTCTGTTTATGACGTTCTCTTGTGATACATAATTTCAAATGTCCTTTTATTAGTGGAACAGACCTCAGTCCAGAGTCCATGCTTACTGCTTTCTGTGAGTTACAGATGAGTAAACAGACAAAATTGTAACAGTTCACTTGAAATAACCAATTTCACTTCAATTGTGCTTGCAGTCTTTCAGTATTGAACAAAAAGCATACATAGTTGAGCTTCAGAAGATACAAATACTTCTGTAAAGCCACATTTTCAACTACAGGAATGTGTTTATTATGAGATAGTAAAGTATCTCCAGTACCTAGAAGATATGCTATTCAAAATCTGAACCATGTCACTAATTTTAAGTGAATATTAAAGAACAACAACAACAAATTAACATACTCTATGTCCTGGCTCTATAAGCACCGCATTGATGTTAAAACCATATTTAGAATGAAAGTTATTCTCTCTCAATGTTTGCCTAAAATTTTTTGTTTCTACAAATATTCTTGCTTGTTCTCATTCATCGTAACAGTCACAGGTTGTAAACACAAGTGGGGTGTGACTCTTCCGTAAGCAAATTTATTCATGTATTTGCAAAATTAACTGCAGTAACTTTGACTGTTCACATACTTTACAGTCTGCCATGCTGAAATGCTGAATAATTAAGGAAGGCTCCAATGGATTAGCAAGATTCAGGATGATCTGTAAAAGCTATTTCAAAAAATAACCAACACAAATAGCTATTGATGCATTTAGTACCATTTTAATCCCTTTTTTTTTTTTTAAAACACCTTAAGAAAATAACTTTACAAAACACAAGAATTGGTTTCTGCTATTAAGGTATGAACTCAGGTCCCACTTTTCATCAGTGCTTGGACAAACTCAAATGCATGTTTTCTATACACATTGATCAAAGCATTGCAGTTTATTATCTCAACTTTTATTCATTAATTCCTTGCATTGTGGCAACAGGAGGATGCACAGGTAGCAACAGCAGTTCAGAAAGCCCCTAGGAGTTGCTAATAACTAACCATAGGGCCCTGGCAAGTCTCAGCCAAAGCATTTTCTAAATATCCTCAGCACAGTGATCTAGAGAGAATTACTAAAACACAAGAAATTCCCTCTAACACCAATTAATACTCACCAGTGGCCAATAATACAGCTATGACCTATTTAAAAAAAAAATAATCAAGGAATGATCTGAAATAAAAATTTTTACCATCTCCATCTCTTCTGCTGACAAAATTATTAAAAAGTAAGGCATTTAAACTGCTATAATGTACCAAAACCGATAAAGATGCACAAGATCCTGTGTTTTATTACTGAAATTTCCTCATGCAGCAAGGGGAGGATGAATTGGTAAAAGCTCTTTGACCTAGTATGGATTCGTGCTCAGAGGAAAATCACTCAGTCTGAGACTGAATTCATGTGATAATGAACTTGTACCTTTGTTTTTCCACAGCCCTATTACATACTTGTTCCCACCATTTGCAAAACATTGTCTCCATCATTTTCTTCCTCCCTTGAAATAACAACCCTTTTGTTCAGGCTGCATTTCCACTTTCTACATGTTAAACACTTTCAAAATAACTCTGAGTATGTAAGCAGTTAAAGTTGTTGAAAACTGGAGCTAGGAGGAAAACTTAAGTTAACAAATTTGTTTAAGCCCAGTGGGCTTATGAAAATCTTTCCTTTGGCTTTCCACAGCTCCATCTGCATGCAGATCTCTAGACTCATATACAAATTTGAACTTGACATTATATAATGTATCTTGGGAAAATTCCTGCACAGCAAACTGAATTTTAAAAAATGGGCATTGCATTCAATAAGGAACTAATAAATTATATTTACTTGAATTGCAGCAGAATAACATTAAGGATAATAAACTCATTTGGAATTTATATTCTTTTGCCTACATTCGAATACATATTTTAAATTTACATGCTACAGTGTTGGGTATTTTTCTAATTTCTAGGTTTTATGCATAAACAAACAACTCCAGTATATTTGGTGAGGAGAAAAGAGGAAAAAACCTCCGTACACATACTGCATACAACCTGTGTCTTGTTAAATTTTAGTACAGGTCATTGCTTTCACTGAAAATAATAAAAATCAAACCTAGTTAAAAGTGAATGCATACGACTTCTATTTAGAATTTAGTTTCAATCCAGTTGCTTGCCACTTTAATTCAGCCCTTGCTCCCACTTTGTGATATGCAAACATTTCTCATCTGAGCCCCTATGGCCAATCCAGAGTTTGAAAATAATCAAACAGAACAGTGTGCAATTTAAGGTCCTGACAACAAGTACAGAAATGTTGTTTTATGCTTGAGGGAACTCTGCACAGACCATCTGCTGCCTTTGCGATTCCCCTGATGCCTGTCAAAATGAGTATGTATGAAAAGGCAGGGAACGGAAACAGAGGTATTATCATGTAGCTCGGTACAAGAACCTGAGAAACCCCAGCATCTCTGCTAGACATCATTTCGATAATCAGATTCGTGTCAAGTATTCTAAGCTCACCTACTGGTACATGGTCCCTTTGGGAACAACTCTACTGTGTATTTTTTTATTATTATAGTAGCATTATGTATTACATGCAGAGTGATTTAGGCTAATATGAACAAATAGCATTGAATCATGGAAAATGATAGAATTAGTGAAAAATATAGTAACTGAAAATATAGTAATTTGGGGTTGATTTTTAAGAAGGTCTATGTAAGGATGAGCTTATCTGCTTTATAACCTTATGCCTTGCCCCTTTCCCTTCTTTCCCTCAAGGAAAGAAAATGACACTGTCTACAGAATCCAAGAACTGTGTTATCAAATTGCCTCAGAAATCTCCCATGTTTTATCTGAGAGAATCAGATAAGTGAAATTTAAATCAAAGCATAAAAGAAGAAAATAAATTCCTTCAGGATTATATTTCACATGAAAGATAAATAGATTCCTTTAAAGCACACACACTTTTCAACACATTGTATTATTCTACATGAAACATAGTTGAGCCCAACATGTTCTACTGATACCTAAACTTTCTGTTTATAAGAAAGATGCCAATACTCCCCCTGTGCCCACATGCTATGATAAGGATTTTAAAGCTTTATTTCATTATTTTATTTATTATTTATTTTATTATTTGGTTTGGGGATTTTAACCAGTGATCCAATATTAGGTTAACTGGGATTTACCTAGAAAACCTGCCATACTTAGATCAGACTATCATGGAGACAAACAGGACAATTTTGAAGTCAAAACCCCTCTCCCTTTCTCATATTTTCAATCTTCTGTGCAAAGTAATGATAGATATATTCAAAGGAAGGCAATAATTTTTCATTTTACCTCTTCTTTATTTTACAGGGACAATACTTTTTTCCGAGATGATTTTGGAAAAAATAAAAATCACTTTCCATTAATATTTTCCCTAATATATGACAGTGAAGCAGATATGATGAAACAGGAAAAAAATCTGGTTTGAACTCTTCAGATTTGGAGATGAAGGGTTACAGGAAGTGCAAAGCAGCTATAAAAGAAAAATATAGCCTGCTAGCTTATTTTATACACACCAGGACCAGAGTAAAATCCAAGTTCTTGTCTCTTCTGTAATAGGTGTGAAAACAGATGATCCAGTTGCCACAATAAGATTGTCCCCCACCCCCCTCCAAACAAAAATTCTGGACAGAAGTAAACAAGAAAGGAAAAGGATCAGGTAGACAACCTAACTTCTGACACACTTCAGAGGAGCCTCCAGGGAACCTCTGTTAAATGGCTGCTAGAGAATCCCCAAATAAATTAGCAATCCACTTTTCTTATAAGGACACCTATGTTAGATTCCTAAATTATGAGAGAATATCTGCTTCAGAAATTTTTTCACATATCGTATTTATTGGAAATATCTACAAGTGAAATCCCTCTTGGTAAGTGCCTCTGATAGGTGGATTTATGCATCCAAGATGTTCTAAGCAACAGGTTGCAGCTTATTTCTCAATTGATCATGCCATTCCTGCTTCAGAACGACAGACTCCATGCTGTTTCTTCACTTTCATCAATTTTATTGTAAATGTCATGTTGGTGACACTAAAATTTATGATCCAGAATGAAACAAAATCTTTTCAGAACTATTACAAATATGATTTTCTTGAACTAAAACCACCACGTCTTTAAATACAGTAGTATTGGCAATTTTTTCCTGAACCTTCAAGCAGCTACAAAACTTAGGTAAATAATATACTTCAGCTGGGGAGAAAACCAACAACAGTAACATCGTCAAACCTAGCATTTAACTGCCAATCCCACGTGTGACTTATGGACTGCAGTGTTGTCAAGTCCCCATTTTATAACAGTCTCTATTTTCCTTTGCACTGAAACCAAACCTTTTCCACAGCCTCAACACATTTATTGCTTACGGCCAGCCTGTTGTGAATCAATGTAACCAGAGCTGTATTTTTTTTTAAAGAGTTTCTTACTTATCACAGCAATTCTCATTAGCACATAAACTTAATTACATATTACTGAATTTTGTCCCATCTTACATTCTGGCTGTGGAGGCCATCCAGTTCTTGCAACAAAATCATCTAGTCCTCCATGCTACCAAAGTCTCCTAATTTTGTATCGTACCATTTTACTCATAATAAAGAACAGTCTCAGGTCAAACCTTGAGGAGCTGCTTTAACAGACTGATGCTTCCCTTCTCAGTACAGCTTCTTGCTCTCCCTTTTAAGTAGTTCCTTGTCCAATTCATCAACCACCATTTCAACACCTTATTGAGCATACAGTTTTACACAAAACTGTTTATGAAGTTCAGATAACCAGATTTCCTACATCTAAACCAAAATATTATTTTATCAAGTAAAAAGACAAGATACATCTGGCACAAAGTACTTTGGAAAAAACACCTCTCATCCACTTGCTCTTTGCTCCCAAATCTGTCAATACTTTTTCCTTCAAAATGTGCTCTAAAAAGTCATCCATCCTCTTAAGGTGAGACTAATTCTCTTGCTTTCCCTGCCCCCCCCCCCACTTTTTTTTTTACATACCATTTTTCTCCTCTTTTAAAACGTAGTCACAATGTTTGCCAATAGATTTTAAAAGTCCCTAAAGGTTTGAAAGTTCATGAGTAAACAGCAGCAGAGGTAGATGGAAACATTTCTCATAAATATATCTAATTCCCTGTTTCAGACAGATCACTTATTTGGTTAGTTTAAAGCTCTGTTTACTTCAGTTGACCACCTACACATTTATGGAGACTCACATACTCCTTTCCTTCTTCCCCCCGCCCCGAAACCCCCATACACACAAGCACACTTCTGCACACACCAGGTAAGAAATTAAGATGTCCTGGAGTAAAACAGCTCCTTGCAGTCCTAATTTGGTCCCTTCCAAATAAAAAAAGTATTATTATACATGAGAATATTAAAGTGGTTTTGACGTTGTGTCCCGATTTCCAAGAAACCTCACTGCTACAGGAAAAGCATTCTCTTTCAAATAGTAGAATGAAATAATATAATTCTCTGAACTTACAGCTTGAAAAACATTCTGTGCTCCTTGACTACTTCATGACTTGAAAAACATCCTATACTCTGCGTGCAGAGTGGAATCCCAATACCTTTTTCTTTGGTATACATTGTGACAAACACTATAATTCTGAATCCCAGTATTTGAAGTTTTGTCCAATTTTACAAAGGCCATCCTAAACCAGTTGTTTGAAACACTCTTCAGAGACTGAATACATATAATTTATTCTTTTCGCAAGGTTTTTTAACAAGAACTTTTGAACCAAATTTGATCTTCTCGTTATATTTGAATGAGAAAGAAATCACCACAGCTCTGACCTGTTGAGTTTGCTGCAGAAAACTGGCTTTCCATCAGAAGTACACCACAGATGACATGTTGACAGAAATAACTCTGCTTACTCACATTCATTTTAGAGACTGATATTTGTTATTTCTTTTTTTCTTTTTAAACAAGTTATGCAACTTCCATGAGCAAGCTAATTCAGCCTGCAAAGTCACCCTTGAGGAAAATATTGCAAAATAAGGGATGTACTACAATTAAACATTAAGAAGCAGCTGCCCTAAAAAAAAAAAAAAAAAAAAAACCAAAACCAAAACCACTTACTAGAAAGGATAGACAGGAGCTGGAAAAAAGTAAACTGTTATAGCAAAATCTAGTTGCTTAAATAATTAATTTTGTTTCAATACAAAAAGGAAAAAACTATTCCTATGTTCCCAATTGTCTAAATATTTGTCCAATTATTCATCCAAATATGCAAAAACCCAAAGTACTGCACTTAAAATTCTTTCAGCCTACTCCTTTACCCCTGGAGATGACTTCCTGAAATAAGGTTCTGAAATAAAATTTCTCAGTTCCTATCGACGACTCTCATATATTCACAATATCATTAAGGAAAACAATGAGGCAAAACCTGTGGAACAGAATGTATTAGCAGATCTAGAAGATTATTTTGAATCTATTGAAAGCACTGATAGTAAATCTTGTAAAAAGTTCAAATTAATCTGTAACAAAAAGTATAACTTCCTACTGGACGTTTAAAGCATATAGGACAGTTTTATCTGATAGATAAGTCTCCACAGGCCTGAAAACTATAATGTTTTTAAATACATTCCTTCAAAGGACCAGTCCTAAAATTGACAAACATGGTTTGGACAAAACACTAAATGCCAAGTCCATCATCTGTTTTATTAACAGGTAAGTGCAATGATTTGAAAAATATTAGGACAATCTTGAAAATGTAAGAGAAGCCATACAACATTAAACTGTTCCCTTCAAGGAAAATAGTGGAACTGCAAATTGCCACTAGTACAAAAGAAACTTCTTGTACTTGGGGCTTTGAATTCTAAAAATGCAAATAAAGAGACGAACATCAGAATCCCTAAAAGTTGTATTTGCTTCTAAATCCAAAGACAAAAAGAAATAAAAAGTCAAGAAGGAAATTTTGAACTTACTGTGAAAGCAAGAGACTATCAACAGTGAGAAAGTGCTAATTCAGTTTAATTTTCTCAGCAGTTCTGAAATATTGCTACATTGTCCTCTGCTTCCAAAGCAAACATGGAAGTGAGCCATAAATGGAGCTAGAAAGATCTTGCTATTAGGATATGATCTAAAACTTTAGTCAGACATTTTAAGCAGTGAGGACATGCCAACTCCCATAACACCTGCAGTGCAGGGTCAGAACAGAAATCTCTGTAGTTGCCAGTATGTTTTCCACATGGCTTTATGGCAGGTATGACATCTTGGAACGATTTCTGTTCTGGTCAATGCTCACAAAGGCAAAAAAAAAAAGACGACAAAACCATAAAGAATTAAACTACCTGGGGATGTTTATCCCCCTGCCCATTTCTTGGCTTATTTCAGGTGTTTCCACTTTCCTGTCCAGATGCTGTGGATCACAAGGAACTTTTTCTTTTGGACTAAATATTCAACTCTATAATATCCGTCTACACGTACATTTTAAACCTGCCCTTCTAGCCTGTCTTCTTTGATCCCCAGCTCATACAGCCAGCCTGTCCCAAGTTAATATGATCTAGTGAAACACAGATATAGCTATACCTTTATCTATGTATATACACGTATATCTAGGAAGCAGCTGTGCAGGAAAGGCTCCAGCTGGACAGCAAGTTGACCGTGACTTGCACAGTCATGGGAAACACACAAGACAAGCTGGAACATGGACAATTCTGACTAGATATTAGATTTTTTAAAAATTTTTATTTTTAAACACCTTGAGAAAGGTTAACTACAGGCTGCCCAGAGAGGTTGTGGAAGGTGTTCAAGACTCAGCTGGACAAATGTCTGAGTGACTTGATCTGACTGGACCTGCTTTGAGCAGGAGGTTGGACCAGGGCTCTACAGGTCTCTTCCAATCTCAATTACTCCAATGCTATGAGCCTTTTATGACCTTGGAGGTTGCTATCTTCACAGAATTTCTTCTATGCCAGTTTTATTCACTGCCATCCTAAGAGGAGGAGGAGGACACAAGTTTATTTGAGCTTACACTCCACAGTCCATCCTACGAGCAGCTGTAAGATTTTTCTTAAAGATTAGAACTACTATTACGGTTTTTACCCTGTTTGCCCTTCCTAGATCTTTGGTGATTGTTTTCAGTATTGGTTTCCACAGTGACTATAGCTGGGGTAGAAAATACTGATACAAGTCTCAGCACTGGTCTTTTAAACAACTTGGCCACCCAAACCCTCTTTTTAGGGAACTTAACCTAATAATCTTCCTTTATCGTTATTGTCTGGTTTGTTTTTTTTTTCTGAACAATCTCTGTACATCCCTAGCAGTGTTCACATACTTTTTCATCACTGTGTGTGCTGAATTTTCTTTATAATTGTAGTTTTCTTTTCATTTGTTCACATTTACCCTCAGATTCATGGCTTTCTGCTTAAGTGGTAGCCTGGAAAAAGCATTACCTTAAAGCAGACATTGTTCAACTGTTCTTTGGCAGTCATAACAATAAAAAAGAGGTTTTGCATATGAAATAAACATCATAAATACAATAAACAGGCCTTCAACTATTTTTAGTTGCAGTTTAGCAGAGGTGGGAAAAATTGTGCTTTTACAGGCAAAGCCTAAAGCTAGAAGCTTTAAAGTACTTTCAGAGACATATGAATAAAGCACAAAGAAAAAAATAAGTGTAAAAAACCCTGCATTATGAAAAACTCTCTTCACATACACACCCCTGCACATTAACAGGGGGAAAATACACTCACGAGATTAAGAGAACACTGTTAGGACTGGAAAGTAATGAGAGTTCCTTATAAATGATTTATTTTAGTTCCAATTTTAGTTCTCGTATGTACAGTTTTTCAGTTCTATGATAGTGTGTTACTTCATTCCTGAATACCCAAAAGCATAAACCAAAGAATCTAAGAAAAATAAAACAAGTATTCTGTTTTTTTGAAAGCCCAGTAGAAAGTATTTTATTTTCACAACTAAGCAAAACATTTCGCATTCATTGCTACTCTTTGCCTTTTCTAATTTCCTAGTGAAACCAAAGGTGATTCATCTAACCTCAAAACAGAGGGGTTATCATCTAGCATTAAACTTAGCTTAATGTATTAGATCACATCTATAACGATTATTCAAAGCTACAGAGATCAATATCACAGCACAAGTGTCTAATCCAGAGGGCATTAAAATATCCCGTTACAGTGTATCTGAAGGATTACATCTGAATTTCAATGGAGATCAATAAAAAGGTAGAGAAAAGGGAAAATTCTCAGCCAACAGAAGCTGCAAATAAAACACTCTAGGTAGTTTCAACTTTCCACTTTTTGTGGAAACTATTTTACTTAAATTTTATGTTTGCATGTTAAGACACAGGTTTGTGCCATTGAAGAAAACCCTTTCATAACCATCTGCCACTTTACTTAAGGCCCTCATTCTTTTAAGGTGTTATGAGTGTCTACACATTGTACACAGAAATGACTGCAAGTAAACATGGAATAACATTAATCCAGCTCAGTCTGGAGTGGAAAAGGATAAGCAGACATATTGAGGTAAGTTAATAGTCAACTAACAATACTCAAAGCATAACACTAAAGAGAGCTATATGTTAAGTGAACACAATGAAGAATTGACACCTTGCATAAGGTACAGAATTTTGTTCACTGTTACAAAAGATCAGTTGAAGATTTTTTCTGATTTACCAGCTGTGCAATTCTTTAATGCAAATATAAAGCAGATGAGTCACCCCAAAATCTGCAGCCACTTTTCTTCACTTTCTCCTTTCCAAAGTGGTAAACATTTCAAATTATGCTATAATACAAAGAATACTATATGCACTAACACCTGCCTGTCCCCATTTAGTATGTCAAGATACGAAAATGAGACAGTGCTTAAAAACGCACTGAGAAAATGCTAATTTTTACTACAGTGACCTTTCCCCCAAATTACATTTTTACCTAATGAAAAAATAAAATGCAAAGGGAAAAGTACAAACTAGAGAAAGATCTACTTGACAAGAAACTCACATTAGTGATCTTTGAGGAAAAAGAGGAACATTTACCTAAATAGAATATTCATGTCCTCTTATGTACAGTGACTAACTCATTTTTAGAGATTCCACTTTATTGCTATCCAGAAATTTTTTCACTTCCATTTCTGGCTAAAATTATTTTTATCTCTTGAAGAATATTTGATGTCACAGAACTATTTGATTAGGTTAAAAATAGGAGGGCTTGTTTGATGTCCTCTTTATAAATTTGTTCCAACATTTTCCTTTGAAAGAAAACAGCATTCAACAAAATCTTTCACCCTTAGTCCCACACCTACAGCTTTCCTTCAAGTCCTTTGCAGCTCCATCCGCTAATGCCAGAACTACCTGCTCCTAGCTCACCTCGCACCTCTTTGTAGGAAACCATCACTTTTCTGGTTCCACAATTACTGTCCATCTTTCACCATCTGCTCCTAATTAGCCTTCACTGCTAAACCTTTCTTATTTGGTTTGTGTTACTTATTCCACCCACTCCTTTTACTACCACATTGTCAGGCTCATACACTTGCTTGATGGCTTGATGCATTTTCTCCCCCGTGTTTGGCATGCATGAGGACCCTTCTACATAAGATGTCACTCACAGAAACCTCCTGTCACCACATTTCAGCACCACCAAAAAACATACATGTCATTAGGTGAAGATTAGCTAACATATTCTGACAAAAAATGTGTTATTAAAACATTGGGGTTACATTATGATTTCTAAAGCTATATGTGATGGACTTGATTATTTTTCCACCTCATACTTCTCCAAAGGGTGATCTCTGCTGATCAAGGACTGACCTTCTTCTCTGTTCAGAAGAAAGCAAGACTACTATAGGCACATTTGGTCATAATCATTCCAATGGGGTATTTCATTCAAAATAAGTGTAAAGTTTTCCACAACACCAATGCACATGATTACAGCAGCAAAAACATATTGTGCATGTGCAACTGCATCAAATTTGTAGGCAATTTCAGGGAGAACCTCATGACATGCAAACCTAATTCTGCACCCTGCCACATGATTGACGCTATACACAGGTCACCAGCTGTAAAAATGCAACAAAATTTGAACCAAACTCTTAGATGGCCTTTCCCAGTAGTCAAGAATAAAAGTTTGTGCAGTACATGAGTGAAGCTGGATGATCTCTATGTGCTAAGACAATAACAGTAACAAACCCCATCTCATTGCTTTTCTCTACTATAGAAAAAAAGACACTATTACAAGTTTCAACTTGTTTAGAACCTGGCTTTCTCTGCCTTCAAATCCATTGCAGAATTTTTCTAAGAAAAAGGAATTATAATTGATTTTAGTAATCTCAATTACGTTCAAACAAGGTTTCCCAAGTCAAGTATTAAAAGTTTCTTCCTCAGATTTTATTGCACATTTATCTAAATTAGTTTTGATGTGTGGAACAAAACAGCCATTTTGTTGCAGTGGACATGCCTAATTTCAGTGCAATGGTGACAAGTGAATTACTCTGACCAGTAATGGTTATTTCCAGAGTCAAAAGTAGGGCAACTTGCTACAAAACTACAAACTTATTTTGTATGCCTGCTATAAGCCACTGCCCAAAGTGAAAAATTCAGAAACACAGTATGGTAGCACTGCAATCCTGAGTCCTTGGTTTGTAGATAGGTGAACAAGCTTTGAGAGAGAATGAACAGCATATGGTAAGGACTTCTAAAAGTATTGCTGAGTAAAGAAAAAGACACACAAAGCTACAATTGGTTTTAAAACCTGCTTCGAGCTATTGATGTAATCAGCCAGGCATTACAGATTGATGGTAACTCCATAATTAGGGATGGACAGTCTCTAAAGCAAGCTCAATTTTAACACCAATAGGCAAACAAGAAGGAGAACAAGAGACTTGGCAGTTGTCCAGACCTGCTGCATTAAAGAGTTATGTGAATTTTTCCAGAGATCACCTTCCCTGTACTCCAAATTCCTACAAGCCTTTGAACCCTTACACATCTTGTTTGTTTTGGGGTTTTTTTTGTTTTGTTTTGTTTTTTAGCAGAGTAACAACTACCATATCAGCCTTGCAGAAGTCATGAATTTTGGTCAGACTGACAGGACAACAACATGTTAGCAGGCAAAACATGAACATTGTCTATACCCTAAGCCAGTCAGGAGTCACATGAACATGGAAAGCACAATGCTGACTCTGACCTAGATAACACTGCTAAGAAGTCAACTTAGGCTTGACATTGCACTAATTAACTGCATATAAATGACATCTGCTTGGTTTGGAACATGTGCAGATGAAAATTTCTGTCTGGCTTCAAACACTGGGAAAACACAATAGCTCTACTGCTCCCAGTGTCAAACTCCTTCAGGAAATTGCATGTTATGACCTTTAGCACAAGAGCGTACCCACAAAGTTCCTTCAACATACCCCACTCAGATAAATAAACAGCCATCTCCCTAAAGTTAGAACAGAAAAAAAATTTACAAGGGTTTTAGGGAAAAAATTGTGCAACATACTCATTTTGCAAAACAAAGAACATTGCTGAGTTTTATTCAGAAAACATTAAAGGTTTCTTTTAAAGTCATGACTAATTAAAATGTAACACAGTGTTAAACAACTTCAGAAACTTGTAGCAAAAGTTCTAAAGTGTTCCTGAGCTTTTGATAGAGCTTTTCTGTCATTCTATTCATTTTTTTTTTCCAGATTCAACTTTTTCCTGATTTATATGGGATGAAACCAATGAAGTTCAGAGGCTGTTGTAAGAGACAGAGAAAGTCCCACTATAAAATAGCCAAGAGTTTGCAGGCTGAGTTTCTCCCCGTGTATATCTGGAAATAAAGTTCAAGCATCTAGTCTGACAAGTCAGAACATAACTGGAGGTCTGACATCGAAGGCTTTTTATCTCTCCCCCTTTCATTCCTCGCTCTAAGTTTGAGAGTTTGGAATTGGGAGGGGTGCAGGGTTTCCCTGTTTGAAGTCTCACTGAAACAGAGCATATGAAACAGGCCCCCATTTTGATGAATCAATGTCCCCACCCCAAATAAACCCTGTTTAATCAGACAGCTCCTGATCAGCTGTTTTAGTGTCTCCATTCCATAGGACATCTGCTCTCATGCTTTTCCTAGTGCAGAAGCACTCTCTGTTCATGAGGTGCAACAGGTAACAGAAATCCTGAAGATTTGCTAGAGTAGGACCCCCACCCAATCTGAAAAGGAAGAATTAGACATAGCTCACAGCAGCTTCAACGTAAGCATCACCTAAGAAGTGACAAAGGACTAGTCCATGAGAAAAATTGTCTTTAGCAGACTTTGCCTCTTAGCCCATCAGTCTCATTGACATAACAATTTTCATCATAATCATGCTTTGTGCTGAAGTTTGCTTCCTGAACTCCCTTCATCTAAACTGTCTGACCTGGAAATGTGCTTGTTTTGTTGTTGTCACCAGCTGCATCAACTATCCTGTTGGAGCGATAAGCTCCCAAGGAGAACAAATACAAATTTCTCAATGCTTTGTGTTTTACATGCATGTAAGTGGAAAAGCAGATATGCTATATAAAAAGAAGATAGTGGAGATTCTTTGGGCTTTCAAAAAGAAGAGAAATCAATGTAAAAAAAGATATCAAGCACTCAGAAACTGCCAACAAAAATGATGCTTAAGAAAATTTACAAGTCTTAAATACAGTATTATTCTGGCTTTCTGTTTTAGAGCTAAATACAGACTTAAAAGAGTCAAAGTCAATTTGAAATATCCAACATAATTCCATTGAATCATAGGATTGTGCCATTTTACAGTAACCAAGGATCTAGAAGAGAGAGAATTGCCCAATGTGGGATGTTCAGGAATCTCTCCTTTATATATGGACCCATTCTATAGTCTATGCTTTATTTATGCAACATATTATATAGTGCATCTTAGCTTAAAAAGTGTTTTCAGCAAAGTTGTAAAGGTAGTATATTTCTGAAAAGATCTGAGGGGAGAAGAGAAGAATCCATTCTACTTTGAAGTGGAGCATTTTCATCTAAAATGAAGACAAAAAGAATGTCTGTAACAGGTGTTCCCAAATAGAGACCAACTCTTCTGACAAGCACTGGAGGCTGGCTGCCTTGAGCACAAAAACATGCAAGGGAAGAGATCCTGAAGCTCTCAGGAGTAGGGCAGCAAGTGTTAAATGATTGGAAGTGTAACTGTGAAACCTGAAGGTAAGGTATTTTTCAGCTTGCATAACACAAGGGAAAAAAAAAAAAAATCCCTCAAGCTATCCTAACTAATGAGAACAGGGTAAAAATGGGATACTACCCAGAAAAGACAAAGGAACAAGTATTCTAGACTTTCAGTCACTATCAAGCTAAGCACAGCAAAATACCTTAAAACACATGGTCCTGCTCTTTCAAATTAATTTTGTTGGAAAATCTCGATTGCTATGGGGTCATACTTCATATTTGTCAGGTTTTTACCTTATGTCTAATGAGCCAAATCTTCACTTGAAATGATTGGCCCTACTGAAGTGTATAGGATTACAGACAACAGTAAAACTAACTAGATTTGGCTGCATACAACAGCCCCAACAATTATGTGATTTCTAGTTATTAGAAGTTTGTTTAGCTTGATAGCCTAATAAAAACATACTATAATGTTGGTTAAACATGTTTACGGACTAGGGACTTTGAAATAATTCCTTTTGATGTTTTCATGTATTAGGAAATCTGATTAGAGTTTTCTGGTAATTTCAGTTAGCAAGGTACCTAGAGAGACCCCGTTTACAGCTATGACCATGGAAATACCAGCCTTATCCTACTGTCTAGATACTAATCAAAGTCACTGCTTGTGTAACTCACAGAGAGCATGAGGTCTCGTTTGCCGTCAGGACAAGGGCGTATTTCAGAAAAGCCCAATTCTGTCTACAGTTTTGACAAGTGCTACCCTACTGGACTTGCCTTCCTACTCTGCTTTTGCACACCTGCCCCCCCCCCCCCAAAAAAAAAAAAACCACCACTGCTGACACATTACATTTGATTTCTTACAAACCATACATATTCAGCCTCTGGGAGTAAGATGGCACTTCAGTTTTTCTCAAAACAAAAGTATTTCGTTCAATTACTTAGGATTATTTAAAAGCATCTGATGACTTCAAAACAAAGCCATCATTTGTCTTAGACTACTATTTAGTAACTACTTGTCTTTCTTAACTAGAGCTAGACCTGATTTTTCCCCGTGGTTCCCAACAGGTACACCTTTAGTACTGCTGAAAGATCCACAGCCCACTGAAGTGTTCCTTAGTGAGAAGATTCCCATCCCATGCCCCGCCCCCGCCCCCCCCCCCCCAAAAAAAAATTGCACTACATCCCACTAGTGATAGGGCAATACTCTAACTTGGAAAGCACTGAAAACCAGACAGGTGAGAAAAAACAGGCTTCCTTCAGATCATGAAAGCTATTTACCTTACTTTCAGTAGCATTCCAGACATAACATGGCACCCACAGCATTACCTATTTACATGACAATGTACAAAAATCCATTGAAAGTTAGATGGAGTTTTTGTAACCCACAATAAACCCAAGATTTTAGTCCAGATCAAAAATTATAGTCATGATTTTCTTCCCTCACATCTCCTAAATTGGGGCTCCCGTTGGTCTTTCCAAGCTTCTCCAAAATTTCTGAAGCACATTTAAACGTAGTACCTATATCAAAGACGTTTTTGTAAGCAACAGACTTATGAGACCCTCAGAGAAAACCTCTATATTATGGACCATTCTGTGTGCAACAGCTTCTGACTTAAGAGGAAACAAAGACACAGCAGCTCTCTTCACAGCAATTCTCCTCTGCAGTGGGTTTAGTTTTTAAACAGAGATACTCCTCCTAGCTCTTCACTTTCCCTTTTAGATTCTAACTTCTTTTCATTAATGAATGGGAGACAAATTTTATGCAAATCAAAGGCCTAAAGGAGTCTTTTAATCACCAATCCTTCCATTTGTAGAACAGGTATAAAGAGAGCAATACATCCCCCTAAATGTATTACTGAAGTATCATGCTGTGCTATTGTTCAATGAATCTTTCTCCAGTTTTGCCTCAAATAACACGGGGAAGAGAGTATTCCCATCAAGTTCAACTTTACCACCAAGTAAATTTGTCCTATTCCTTCCAGTAATGAACTCTGGATCCCTGATGAGTAACTTACATTTAACTGGCAACATTCTGGGCTACTTATATTAACTGCAACAGTCTGAACAGCTTGAACCTCAATAAAATGTGCAGTAAATGACTGAGATAATTTAACCTCATTAATCCTCAAACCAATAGATTAATTTGATGTCCACACAGCAGCCTGTGCACAGTCTCCAACATAAACATGCCCCTGTAGGAAATCAACACCAAAAATGTGCTGCAGCTCTACTGCCAGGGTTATCACTGTTGGGAAAATAGCTACGTAATTACTGAGACCTATCATCAGCTGTATTGCATGAGTCACACACTTTATTTGGGCTTGTTAACAGTCAAACTGCTGTTTCCAAACTGGATCTATCCTGGAATCTCCCCACTGCAGCAGTTCTATAAAAGAGGCTCTATTTTATCTGTAAATAATTTGCCTCTAGTTTCAACACTAACAGAAGGATTAGTAGGAAAGGATGACACAGAAAGCCAAGCAGTATTAGCACCTTTAGCCAGGGAATTAGTTGGATTTTTCTCCATAATAACCGTTCATTACAACAGCATTTGAATCATCTAGTTTTTAAAATAGTTTGAAAACTACTTTGTTACAAAGAATGTAAGGTCCCCCAAAACATTATGAATACCTACTTTCAGAAAGGCATTCAGAAGATATTCTTTATACATACTATTTGTTCTTGAAATTGCTGCTGAGAGCCAGATGCTTTATTTCATTAAGTACAACACCATAAAACAGTAACATGAGAGTCTAAATAGCAGAAGCACATAACCCACAAAATACTGTGTTCTATGGGCTAAGGTGACAGAATGAGAACAGTTTCTAAGACACAGAAAAATAAATCAAAAGGGGAACATTTCTAAGCATATAAATGCTCATATATGGTACTGAAATTAGAACTCAACTTTCAAGGGAACTTGGTCTTGCTGCAGTTTTAAGTCCTGTGACTTTTGATTAGACTTGGGCTCCCAGGTGCTTAAGTCACTTTTAAAATGGGACCAGGCACTTAAGGAAAAAAATAACTCACTTCAGATCATAAAAGCTATGAGCCAAGCCTGTTTACTTTCAGTGGCATTCCAGACATACCGTGGTACCACAGCTTTACCTATTTACATGAGAAGGTACAAAATCCATTGAAAGTTAGGTGGAGTAGCCAGGTAATCAGTATTAGGTACTTATGCCAAAATATCACTGATAAACAGATATAACATGAGAATTCACTTTTACCTCAGCTTATTAGAAATGACACTCCACTGTGTTGCTTTTTAAAGACGAGTATATAGTTATTTCTTTCACAGCTGCATCACAGCACACAAAAATGCAAGGAAAGGATGGCTTAACTACAGCACATGTATTCCATCAGCAAGCCAATGAGAACAGAGAGCATCACATCATACCACATTCACCTGATTATTAAGTGTTACTGCATCATAAGAGGTCATCAGGGCAATTAGGAATGTAAGGCAAAACTGATTTGTTAGTCAAAGTAAGATCCAGAAGCCTGTTTAGGTACCATCCTCACATAAGCAATTGTCAGCTTATATACCCAGAAACTCATGTTCACTGTAAATAGAAAAAGTTTTGGAAATATTTCTTATAAAGGAGGCTCTACTTTAGAAATATGATACATAAATCTTTACAAATAAATATTTCAGAATCAAAAACACTGAACTTGACAAGGCTTTTTTAATTTTTTAATTAACCAGCAAAGCTATTCTAAAACTAAGGTTTTGGATTCCTTCCTCAAAATTCAGTTTAAGTGTATTGCCCATAAAAGCTAAATAACAGAGTGAATTACATAATTAAATTATTTTAAAGTGTTTTAGTAGTCTACTTTCTTCCCATCATTATATTGGTGTATTTATAGGCCACTACTACAGACAGAAACAAAGTACGACATTTACTTGCCCAATTTTCTTTTGGGCATGCATTTCCCAGAATATTCAATCTAAACTCTCTAGTCCACCTTCTATCAGTGAATATCAAAAACAAAACAACAAAATACAAATACAAAAACCCAATACAATGTATCCACTGTTCTTTCTTCATCAGCCGTATAATATTTAATGGAACAAAAGAACTTTATCTTTCCTTCTAACACCTTGACAAGGCAGGTTAAATGTTTTGAAGGGAATTCAGATGAGTCACTATTTTCTGCAAGCACACAAGAAAAGCATTCTCCAGAATACATGTCCAAAAAATGGAATAATATAATTGAGATCTAAATGGAAGTGAAAAAAAAGTCTTGTTCGACCAGGTTAATCTCCAAGTCATCTTGTGGCAAGTAATTTTAAATAATTATTTCACTCACAAATTCTCCTGTAACAAGTTTTCCTTGCAAATGAAACAAGTGATTTCTAGTACAAACATAATTCTCCCTGACTGTGAATAGACAAAAAAGTATTACATTTTGAATTACCATAGAAAAAAGGCAAATCTCTGAGTTTCAGGATCAAACTGCACTAAGAGCATATAAACTGAAGCAGAATCATTATGCAACTTCATCATCAAAATCATGCTGCCCCGGAAAACTCAGATTTCAAGTGACTGGGCTAGCTACGGACTGTTAAACATAACAAGGAGATTAAAGTACAGTGGTTGGAAGCATAGCAACACCTTCAAGGAAGGGGAAAAGGGACTGAGGGGAGGAAACTATCTAGTCAATAAGAAGATTCAGTCATACAGTTGAAGGATAATGATATACCCGACCTAACAGGACACCTGCAAAACAGAAATGAGTGTCCACACCAGGCTATTATTCCCTTGCATGTAAAGCCACATAAATACTGTGCTTCCATTAAAGAGATCGCATCTACTGGAAAAGCACATTCCCCTGTGATAAAATAGCAGTTCTGAAGGTCAAACGGTTTAAGAGAAAACATGGATTTAGTGATAAGGCATCTTTTCTAAATCCATTCCACAAATTTTTGTTATTTCAAAGAACAAAGTGCAACATCTTGTTACAAGTGGTAGGACAGTAGAGCACAAACTTGGAGATACAGAACAACTTCTGCACTGGAATTTGCAGTTACTTCGAAGGGGCTTATTTATAACAATATATTTTTACTAGACCTAAGAACTGCAGGCAGTGTGAAGCAGACTTGCACGCTACAGTAAAAACTGTTCACCTCCAGTTAAATGGCAGCCACGTCTTCTAATTCATGCAGTCTGTCCTGCCTCTCTCTCCTATTTCCACTAATAAACACTTTTTAAATGGTGTCACAGATACAGCTTAAGGATGACACAGTGCTCAAGTATTAATGATAAATTATAACTAGTGACAAAGCCAACTGCCCTCTTTTGAAGATGAGACACTGATTTACTAGTCTTCAGCACACACCTTTGACTTAGCTATTTCATACTCCAGCTGAAACATTCCTCTGCCTAAACGAGCAAGCATTCCTTACTCTTAAATGGGAAAGTTGATTTGTGTTTTGAATGCTAAAGTTAGATAATATTACTGCAATACTACAATCTGTGGACTAAACTGTCCCATACACAAACAAGCACTGTTATGTTTTTAAGCTGCTTTGATGCTTGTAGAAGGTATTTGCTGAGAAGCCACTGAATGTGCAAGCTTTACGCATTACTTTGGACTAACTTACCACAGGTCTTCTACATACGAATGTTGGGTTATTAGCAAAGCATTTCTCTCAAGTTCCTGAAGGTCTCTATTAGTCAGAATTATTTTTCTTTAAAAATATAGAACTGAATTTTAATTAGCTTAATCTCTTTTAGAAGTTTGTAAATTCCTCCTAATTAAACTTTATGAAATTCAAAGTTTCAAATTGATTTTCAAATCTTATTACTTATTTTTAAAACAAAAGTCAAGCCAGTAAGTTTCTTCATTCAAGTCCCAGTTCAGGTGTGATCAACATTTGTTCCAACTAGTCCAACGGAGCTCCAAAATAAACTAAGCATATGTTATGAGGGACCATTATTAAGTATTAAACATCTGAGTTTTTAAAAAAGCACTCCATATACAGGAGGCTTAATAGGTTCAGTTTCAACTCCCTGATATCAGGTAACAATAAACAAGGTTTCTCATGATGATTATAAGCACAAGGAAAAAACACCCATCCTCTTCAAATACCTGTGGTTTATGTCTACTTTGATTACAGGTAAAATTTTGGTCCTTTTGAACTGAGCAGGAACACTTAATCACTCAGTTGAAGCATTAGTTCTTTTTAACATGAGTCTTACATGAGTTTGATATCTTTTCCTATTAAACTTCCAAACACCCTGCCAAGCTGTCCCAAACTTTTCAAACTTTCTGACAACTGTTCAGTATTCGATGACACTATTGTCAGAGCTTCTCTGGATTATACTTATGTCTGATTTCTGAACTCCTGTTGAATTACTTCCTCAGCTTAGAGAGAAAAAAAAAAGACAAACAGTATCATCAATTTTTAGTTCTGGGATTCCCATTCAACTCTCCCCCTAGAGGAGTGGACTCAATCTGGTTTATTTATACAATTTTGCCAGTCAGCAAGTATCCAAGCAGCTTAATCATTAAAATAATTTAAAATAATCACACATATGGCTGAAAGTCTGACAGTCACATGTGGCAATTGTAGTATTTTACATATCATAGAAAAGCAACACAGAAAATTTACTCCTGTACTGTCTGTATTTATGCATTTGAATATGTATGACATTTGACATAACAATGGCAATTTGGTAGTTGTATGTCATTTCTGGATGCTTGGTGTACTCTATATAGCTTCCTTCTCAATATGTTAATTTTATCTCTTGTAAATATATGTTATTTAGGATAGCAGTAAAGTTTAAAGTCAACTGCGCCACAGCTTTAAGGAATGTTATTTTTGTAAATATATAAATATACAAATAAACACTAGGTCCAGATTTGTAAAATCTGAAGCATTTCAGAGTAAACTAGACAAGCATATCTGCACATCAGCAGCTCCACAGCACAGAAACCAGGGGTAACAAAGGGTAACGGCATGTCATTGCCCCCCCCCCCAAGGCAACTGACACACAGTAACTTCTCTGTGTAGGATGTGACTTGATTTATCCAGTAAGTATTTTACATGTCTTGTCTGCTTGATATCTGCATGCTTTAACAAAAGGAAGCATCAGTAAGTAGCAAAGCCCCACATGCATTTCATGTAGAATTGCAAATTACTCTATTTGGCTGCCTTTGGTAAAGTGATTAACTTCTAATTTTTGTTTAATTTCCCTGTTTCTCTTACATTCAGTATATTGCCACAAAGCATAGAAGGCAGTTTCTTATGAAAGTGCCATTGCTATATCACAAAATTATTTTAAATGAAAGTTCTGTGGTTCATCCTAATGATTGTCATATCTTTTTACCCTCTCTGAAAATGTTTTCCCCTATAAGCTTTAAGAACTATTTTTTTCCTTTTTTAGTAATTAAAAATGTTTTGCCTCTAGCTAGTTCTGTAGGTGGACATCAGCAATTTGAGACTGTCCCGACTATTCACTTGTGTTGAGCTCTAGCTTTGTTCTTTGCATTATGTAAGGAACTAGCACTTAGCTTTAGTTTGCAGAGGGTTTAAATCCATCATTCACCATGGAGTCTAAAACCAGTGATTTAAATAAGCACCTGAAATGGTCAAGGAACTCATGAAAGGACACGAAGGCAGCTCCAATGCTGGAAGGGACAGGAGAGACAATGCCTTAAGTAGTTTTTCAAGCATTCCCCCTTTCTGACAAGTGACAGTTGATCTTGCTTGCTCAATGCTAGATATTTCTTGTGGGCATTTCTGTAGTGATAGTCACTGCACCAGTGAGAATAAATATACAACTGAGTGTCATTAATATACTGATTTGTAAAAAAGTAAGGCATATATTGATCCACTGTCTGGGTCAAGAATAACAACCTGTGGATTAGAAAAAGCACTTAATTACTAATACTTTAATTACGAAGACTTTTTGTTAGTAAATGGTGTGCATGCAAAAAAAATTGAAAGGTTTGACTAAAGTCATTTTACTGTAATTCTTCAAAGGTGAAGAAAAAGCCTCTTTGTTCATTTGAAAACATAGGGATAAGTGTGCTAGCATTTAGAATAAAGTGCTTCCCTACGATCACAATAAAACTTGCCAGAGGACATAAAACAATATCCCAACACATCAAGGATACAATCACACAAATCTTAAGTCCAAGACACTAGCAGAAATGGTTTGAGCACAAAATTACATACAAATTGGTTTTGAACTTCATCACTGCACGTTGCTAGGTAACATGATATTAATGCTACCTTATAAACTTCCGCTTTTCCTCAAGGTGCATAAATCATTGTAAAATCGCTTTACCTTATCTTATTCTCCAGAAATATGGAAAGCCAGTCTTCAGACTTTTTAACAGGAATCTTTCTATTACAGGGCTACACACTTTGTTTTGATACAAGCAGGACACGCATCAGAACATTTCTGCCTACTAATGCAAAACCAGATGAACTCTCCAAAGAGACAACTGATTCCCCAAATTCTATACCTGAAGTACATTGACAACTTTTGTATGAGCATGACCAGTTTGTACCTTAGCCCTTTGTAAGGGCTTCTGGCACATCCCAGTGAATCTAAAAGGAAACAAAACCACTTTTCTAAAACAGCTGAATCAATTTTCATGGAAGCTATTTGTTTATGCAGAAATACAAATAATTTTTGTATTTAAAAAAATTTTTAAAAATTTATTTTGTATTTAATTTTACATTTTGATTAAAATTTTAAATACATAATTTAAATTAAAAAATTTAAAATTAAAAATTAAATTTTAAAATTAAATTAAAAATTAAATTTTAAAATTAAAATTTAATAAAAATTTTAAAATTTTAAATACAAAATTTAAATTTTGTATTTAAAAAATTATTATTTAAAAAAATAATTTTTAAAAATAGGATTTCTAAAAATAGAAATAAAAATGGGATGAATGCTACCAATACAGTGTGCATGATTTGGTGTAACCTGCATGAATTTATAGCATAAACTGCCACTAATACCTTAGGGATCTGGCTTTAGTGACTCTTACTTCAAACATTGTTGAAAAGTTTGTCTCCACTAAATGTTCCAGTCTTCAAAGAGATAAAAATTACATGGACCATTTTCTTAGAGCTGCCAAGAAAATCTTACCTCAAAAATGTAAGCAATTGAAGTTATATTGCTATCAGCATCTGGATCACAAGAACCCATTTTCCTGAACAGGAAATAAAGAACCTTTATCAAGAAAGCAAATTGTACAGCCAGAGAAGAGACTGGCTCAGTCACACCATAAACAGTTTAAGGGCAAGAGACCTGGTGCATTGGTACCAAACCCCATCAGGCTAGTGAGTATCTAGAAGAGGAGCGCTGTCAGTACTGACTGATATATTCCAAAACATGAAGTTAACAGGACTGATTGTTTTCACTTTCCTTACTGTAGCCATACATGGAACCAAAGGCAGTTTTTAACACCATGTAAGTATCCCCTTATCTAGCCAAAGAAATCTCTTTTATAATGAAGGAAAATGTGAAAAACTACTCTCAATATCGTACTAGAAGGGAGAAGAAACAGCATTACAGACCCCCAAAAGCTTTCTCTCTGACCTCCAGAGGTGGTGTGGACAACGTCCACTACATCAGCATTTTTGCAACCTTGTATTTGGTGTTTAAGGGGAATGGAGCAGAGACATGATACCTAACCAAATGCCATGAAAAAAGTGTTAATCTGATCTCTTCAGACAGAGAAGGCAAACTTTGTGAATGAGAGGTAGAGATGTTCAGACAGACCTTTTGAACAAGAAGTAGAAATTTTATAAGTATTACCGCTACACATACTTTCAGATTAGGAAATGCATTGGGACAATTTAACAGAAAAATGTATTTGAAATAAGTTTGAAAGACTATTAACCATAATCTTTTGCTCTAGACAAACTTCCCAGAGTATCAAGACATGGCTCAATTCAAGTGATTTTGAGTGAAAAACTCTTTTGAAAGAGGCACATAAAAGGCTTGGTTTCAATTTTCCACTTCACAAGGCAGGTTATTTTTCAGAATGTCAAATACCCAGCTAAAATACCGGTTGGTTGTTTGGCCATACTATGTTTAGTGAATGAAATCAAACAGTTCAATTATAACTTAGTAAACTCAAACAATTCTAAAATCCTAAGTCATGCTGGACATGCATGAATTTCAAAAATGCAGATAGGGAACCCTCTTCTGACTGACCCTTGGCCACTTTCAAGAAGAAAGGAATTACAGAAAGTACCTACTGAAAAGTACAAAATTTGAGCACCATTTTCCTTAGTAAGCATGTCATTGTCTCTCCTGTCTCACTGATAGCAGTAAATTTAAAGTGCTTTGGCCAATATGTTTTCTGAAACACTTGAGAAGGTGGAGAAAAAAAAATTATTCCATGCTCTAAAGACATTTTAAATTATTACTGCAACAAGACAGCCTTAGTGCAAATATAATCATTAACAAAGTGGTCAGCTTGCTTAGAGAATGGATTTTAGAAGAGTGAAAGGATTCAAAAGGGAAAAATTACTATAATTAGTTCTAAGGGAAGATTAGGGAGTAGAGAGAAGCAGACACTAGTTTGAGCCTCACTGTTCTCACTTTGCCAGCCCACAGAAATTCAAATAAATTTGAATTAGTGAGTCAGCAAACAGGACTAGAAGGGTGTGTATCTAGAAGTTGTCTCAGAGAGCTCTGAGCAGAGCGGAACAGAGTCATTACCTTCAACTAGCTAAATGCTACATAACCAGAACATTGCAAAAGCATGTGGGCAAGTCAACAACAGGCAGGAATTCACATTTTCTAATGACAATGGATTTCTCTTAACCTGCATAACTCTAAATAAGCAAAGAATTCATTTTTCCTTATTGACTGTTCTTTGGCTAGGAGAAACAAGACCTACATGCAACTTGATTAGACTTTCTTTAAAAGAAAATGAGGAACTGAAAAAAAGAAACACAACTTTCTAAGTTTCACTTTGCCCAATATTTGCCTGGTAATTAAATTTGTAATAGATTTAACTCCTATTTCCACTATTTTAGAACAATAAATGCTTAGACCTGCCAAGTTGCTGTCACATTTTTATTTATAGCATTCAGAGTGATAACAACCACATTCTTTTTACATTTTTTATAAAAAGAAAAATGGATAGTACTAATGACAAGTCATAATAATTTTGACAGGGTCTGTCCATTAAACCTGCTGCTGTAGCCAGTGTCTTACTGATTTCATTAGATCCATATTAAAAAAAGGTGACATGCTGTCAACAAGTTAGACACATAGAAATGTCATGTTTTATTATTTTAGTGGCATAACCATGCCAAACTAAAGTATCTTTACTTACATTTTTTTGTTTAGTCATTCTATTACAACTATGAATTTCAGCTGAGTAACCTGCTGCTATAAAATATAGGGCTTAACAAATGGTATTTTTTTCTCTATATACGCATGAAAAAGTAAGCACCATCAGTACATTTTGTGAGCAGAGTGTGGTCAGACAATAGAAAGCCTATACCTAACAAAATATGGATACTGAAAATTGTACTCTGATACTGAAAATAATACTTTTCCATTGGGAAGAGGATTATCGGAAACAATACTGAGGATCACTGCAACAAAAGACAAAAATGGATTAAAAGGAGAAAGGGGTAAGTTAGCATAATTGAAAAATTCTTTTCCATCACTAATTCTTACACAGAACTATTTATTCTACAGCACAAAGAAGAACCAACAAATTTGAATGTACTCTAGTTGAGGAGCAATACAGAACAGTGCTTACTAAAATCCATTCAGCCAAGATTTTAACAATGTATGTGCTGCTTTTCTGTGTTTAAGTGTAACAACCTTTTAGGGTAACTGAAAGGAACTATTTTGCCCTCCCATTTTGTCTTGCATCATCTCAGATTTAAAGAAGTCTGAAAGAGTGACAAGAAAAGCAAGCCAGAATTTGTCAGAGTAATTGCCACAGCTCTCCCTTTCTCCTGCAAAAAACCTGCATGGCTCGAGTCCCTGTAGACTATTTCAGAGCTGTAAATCTGTGGCATTTTGTTGAAGATTTTCAGGCTTTTCTCAGGTGTCTGTTCCATTAGCTGTGACATAATTTATCCTGGGAAGATTTTCACCTCACAAGGATTTTCTTTCTGAAGATGTTCTCATAAATCTGCTTAGTAGCTGAAGTTATTGTGGTTAGTAGTTACACTGATGAACAAGAGGAAAGCAAGACAGGATTAAGGCTTATTGGCCAGTTTGAAGGCTGTCTTCTCTGCTTTCATACAAAAATTAGATTTTTTTTTTTTTTTGGTCAAAAAGCCAACAAAAATTAGGTAAGAAACTGTCCAAGCATAGACAGCCCAAACAAACAAGAGATTACTCTCAAACTCTAAATTTTAGTCAGGTAATTTATGCCATTCTCCTCTCTGAGATTATGCAAGACTTTGCAAATTCTAATAATTGGGGGGAGGGAGAGGGGGGAATAGCTTTTTCTTTTACATTACAGGCAGAAAAAACCTACAATGATGGATCACAAAGTATGCACCCTATCTCACAGAGCAGCAAGTGAGTACAAAGTGATGAGTTGCTGCCTCATGCCCGATATTACACTGCAGCAGCATCTATGAATTAAAGTGTTAGAACTGTTTTTTTAAAGATGTGTATTTCCCACAGCTAGGTGGGAAGCAGGCATGTTCCAATCATCTTCAGTAGAAAAGCTGCCTTAAGTAGGTAATCCTATACATCAAAGGGCTGCATTTGTTTAGCATCATAACAAGCCATGTTTGATATGCTGCACCTTTGTCAACTTGATTAAAGCATCTTTTTACTCCTGAAGTCTACTGGCTCTGCAGGCAGCAATTCTTAGAACCAGGTTTCTGGTGACAGTTATATAATCAAGGATAGTGGGACCATATGACATTTTTAATCAAAACAGTCTGAGTATTGCATAAGGAATAGTCCCAGTTGACTGCTCACAGTAAGCTCTAGGTTGCAAAATATTCACAGAAGCTTAGTCAACAATTTCAAGGTAATAAATAAATTCAAGGAAAAAAAAATACAACCATATCCTCAAACAAGTCAAACAGGAAAAAAAGGTATTCATTAGTGATTATTTATCCAGTCTTTCTATAACGACTTCAACGTGTTTTTACTTCCTTATACACATCTAGAGAAAATACAGTCAATTTATTGTGCATTCCTTGGGCCAGCTTCCCAGCTCATGTTAAGGAGCTTATTCTCTCTGAGTTCAGCAGAGCTATTATGATTTTACACCAACTGTCTGATCCTTTTTATTATTATTATTCAAAGATTTGTTTCATACTTTACATGGTGTTTTTTTATTTAATGCTTGCTGTTTAAGAACTACGACAGTAAGCACAAAAGTCTAAAGGTGAGTTAAAAAGTTAAAGTTTTAGCTTATTTGCAAGTCAAACTTAAGTCTCCAGGAAAAAAAAGAACATGTGTTCCTGAGCCTTTTATTCTTGATGACAGCAAGGGAACTATGAAGGACAAAGCAAAATGAAAAAGAAAAGAAGTAGGATTGCTACTATTGACTGAATGGAAACTGGCATCTTCATTTATTTCTGTGGCAGCAACCCAACATCTTTTCAGTTTCACTCCTTTCAGTAAAATGTGCTGGAAGGTTGTTGGAAACAGGGATAGTTGAACCATTGGTTAAAGTATCATAATTTCAAATGGCATTTTCCCCCTTCATGTTTCAAATACAATGCAATTTCTGAAGAAATGGCTTACTGTTCAGCCAACTTATGAAGCATGCTTGCTAAGGAAGACCACAGAGTATCCAAATGGAAAGGAAAATTACCACTAGCCACCCAAAAACCAACTGAATATATTCATTTGTCAAATAGTCTCTCTACTGGAGATGGTACTTTTCTGCAAGTTTATTTGCCAAAAATTTTCTTCCTACTTCAAAGTGCTTCCTACCATTACATTAGTTTCACAATACTTCTCTGATTTCTCTCAATTCACATAGCCGCTCACCCCTATATGCCGCTTGTGGAACTACATAGCAATTGATTTATACCTAATGGAAGATGCTTCAGTTCAGAGAGAGCAACTGGAATAATTGTACTTCTCTAACTCTGTGTTTATATAAACTATATCCATGTAACAAACTACTTAAAACTGCGTGCTATGGTTACTTTGTCGAAGTAATTTTACTTGGATAAACCCCAGCTTACACTGAATAATTGCATTCATCCCATGAAAGCACAATAGATCCAATTACTACATAAGGAAAGCAAATATAAAATCCATTAATCTGCATTTATTTTGCTCCAAAATGATGCTTATGTTCCCATGACAATCCAAACAGCATCTATATTTGGGTGTAACCATCACCCTCCATAGAAACTAGAAACCTTCCACTTAATGATACATTTTTATAGAGGTATTTCTGTGTACACATTTCTCTTATATCCAAAATTATGAACACATTCACAAGAAGTCTAGCTATTACAGAGCAGATCTTTCCAACCAGATTGATTACTTTACATAAACTGATTTCAAAAAAAGACACATTTTTGAAAACTGCACTGAAAATTCTCTATACAAATCCAAACAATATCTTTTACAATCAGAACTATTCTACAGGGGTTTCATAATCCTGTTCCTCTAACAGAAAAAGAAAAGAACATTTCAACAGAGAACATAATTAAGACCGATTGGACAAGTTTACTGTGGAAAGTACCAAGTTGCCAGTGCAGAATAATACTGAAAATAATTCACTAAATTAATAACTTTAGTAAATTCCAGCTACATTAGTGAGATAGCAAAAATATCCTCAAGAATTCAAAAATTTGAGTTTTTTCCAAAGTTGCCAGAAATGGCTAGTAGTTTTATTATAGCTCTATGTAGGATCTGATAAATAAGTTTTGTTCAAGTAAATCTCTGATACTATTAAATAAAAAAACTTTTTCTTTTTTTTTTTTAAAAATCTCAGACACAAGGATTTCTTACCATCATCTATTTCTCAAGAAGACATTTTTCTTTTTCTTAGCAAGTCTGAACAACTGGCTTTTCCCTTTTCTCTACCCCCATTTTCTTTTTAGATGGTAGTAAAGGATGCATTTGGATTGCAGAATGGTTTAAAGGACCTGTCTGATATCATTATCCTGTGAGACAGTGGCTATGGTTGGAGACATGGTAATCTCTCAGAGAATCTCAACGGTCTAATCCATTATGGCAAGTCTATACTTCTTCCAAATACAAACCACATTCATGTTTACAACACCAGTGAGTTCAGCCAATACAGCCGACCAGAATGTACCACATTGATTCTGATTAAAATAAAAGGACAGTTCATGTTATGTATCTCACTTTAGAAAACGACAATACAACATTAAGCAACATAAGAACTGCAAAGCATGTAGTGTCCCTATGGTTCTTTTTATGGGCAACAGCAAGCCATGAGCCTAGGTACAATTGGGGTATTTCAGAGAAAAAGCATTTTTTTTGCAGGAGTACTGATACAGCCTCCAGAAATGTAGTGTAAACTCTAACAGATATTGTATGGAAGTATTCAAATAAGGAGGGGTAAAATCTAGAGGCAGCATAACTTCACATTTCAACTGGTAGCAGAATTTTAACAACCTGCACAATCACTGCTTCACTTATCCTTTAAAACAGCTACTGCAACAAGGTACTGGCCTTGGGTCACACAGACACACCTTGTAGTCCTTCAGTCCTTTAATAATAAGAAGTAAAATGGTAACACTGGAAACTAGAAGTAAAATGTAATCATTGACACATGATCAAGAGCCAAAAAAAAAGCAATTTTCAGAAAATCGGATACAATATAAGCCTCTCATGTGGAGGCAGCAAATAACAGCAATCCAGACTGGGTATGCTCATGCTGGGAAGGAAAGGTTACTAGGAGAAGATCATTATGAAAATAATGGGTGATGAGTTGCACACCTCTCCAAAGTTTCTCTGCTCTTCTTTTCAAGCTTATGTTGAAATTAAAGTTCTTAAGAAACTTCAGATGAGATTTTCATCCTCAAATGACATCTTTTATATGAAAATGCTATAATTATGCTTGCCACGGAGTGCCCAAGAGGCACATGCACTATGTTAGTATCTGGTTTTGGTTTGGGTTTTTTTTTTTTTTTTCAGTAACTTTGCCAGCAGGATGCCTAGCACAAATGTAGTTATCCCAGTCACACAGCGGATACGCTCTAAGAAGATTCTGACAGTACAGGCACAACAACAAAACTTTTGTAATGCAGTCTCAGCCTAGATTTCCCAGCTGGCAACTTTGACCTACTGTCTTGTATCCAACAAGGAATAGACTTAGAAACAAGAGAAAAAAAGGAACAAAGAATTTATTTCTTTTCCTCTTCTCCCCTGCCCTTTTTACTCCTAACTCATAGTTCTGGAGTGCTTAAAATTAAATGCAAGAGCTTCTAATTTGAACTGCAGGGCTGCCACAGAATCTACCTTCACTCTCTCCTTATTATAGTTCTCTGCTTTTAAATGACTATACTAACAAATGTGAAACACGGGTCTCCCATTTCCCTTTAGGGAGGTCAGACTGTGTTTTAATTCATTTTAATTAGCTGCAGAGACCCCTTCATGCTCCCTCATGTGTGTATATGTATATGCACACATACCCAAAACATTAGCAATGAGAAAAACCAGCAGCAAGAAGTCTTGATTCTATCCCCCACCCCCCTCTGTCCCTTTCACCATTGAAACATTTATCAGTCTAGAGTTCATCACATAAGCAAGCAAAGAAAACAAATCTGAGTTTTGGGTGATTTTGACCAGATAGCTTTTAAGGAAATAAAAAACCTATGAGTTTTTAGGATGCTTTATTTTCTTCAACATGTCATCTCCTCAGTCTCCTCCAAATGCAGGCATGCAACTGGTAATGCCCTCCCAAGTCACTCGTGTATATCAAGAGGACTATAGGACAACGTATAATATCCTCAGTCCTAGTGGTTAATATTCTAAAGTGCCTCTTCATACCATAATGCATTTTTAAAGTTAATGATTGCATAGGTCATAAAATACAGAACCTACTCAACCCACAGGTCAATAGATGCTTTTGTAGCCACATTTTTGCCAAATCACATGGTACATATCCATTTTCTTCAGCCTGCCATGAATTGACAGCCACCCCTCTGAATCCGTCATTACAAGAAAATGTGAAGATCAAAGAGATGAACCATACTGCTGTAAAATGACCTTCAATTTACTATTACAGGCAGAAGGAGAGAATGAGTGTGCACAGGCAGATGTGTTTTTCAGGGGAAGAGAGGTTGTTTTATCCCCTGTCAAATTTATATTAAGCAATCCTACATTCATTGGATGACCAAAAAAATAAACATTTTCAGACGCTGTATCATGAAATAATACTATTATAGTGACGAACCCCCACTGGGTTAAATATCTGTGACTTTTTTTAAATCACCTTCTTTACATGAATACCAGCTGCTCTCTTACCCAATCTGACAAGGATTCTAAAGAACATTTTACCATCCCTTCAAGAGGAATTTTACTGGCAGCATCAATTTCACTCTTGAAAAATAACCCATTTGCTGCATGTTTCTGTCTTTGCTTTATGGGATATTATTACCCAACTGCAGGTGCTCAGGAGGAATGGCTTGATTCCCCTTAAATTACCACAATTAAAAGGTTACTAGTGACACACAACAGATTGGTATACATAAAACAGGTTTTGTATCAGATTATTAGCTCACTGTTAGGATCATATGAGACCACTTATCTAGGTAGTTTGTCACTTTGCTTGCATTTTCTGTTTGAAGTAGCACAAAGAGGTGGCACCCTGAGCAACATCTAGGCCAGTGCCTGTAGTAATTTTCCAGTGCCTGTCAGCCTAAAGACAAAGCTTCATGAAAGTGTTTTCTTTTACAGACCACCAGAGGAAATTTAGTGGGATTCGGAGAGAGACAGCAAACCTGTGGGAAGGTTACTGCCATTGTCTTTCTTGCATACATTACATAAACAAGGCTGACATCTTCTGGCAAGATGCAGTTTGAGTTCTTTGATGTTGCTGATTAGGTTTTGGGCTAAAACAAAGCTGCTCCTGAGAAAGCAGTGTGCCAGTATTTCAGTACAGAGACGCTGATTACTATAGATGCCTACCAATGACCCAAAAGCAACAGCTGCTGGAATAGGATGACCAATGAATTTACAACAGTTAAAAATTGAAGTGATCAACAGTATTAGGTGAAGTCAATCCCCTTTTGAACATCTATTTTTTCCCTTCTAATAGTCACTTAGGTTTAAAAGACCTCTGAAATACAGGGTCTACAAATTTATTTCATAAAGCAGGACTGGGGACTAGCTTACTGGCAAGACAACTGAGACAAAAATCAGCTTTATTCCTACACAAAGTCTTATCAAATATTAAAGTTTTGCCTAAGAAATTCATATTGCAGGATTGGGATCTCTGAGAAATGCATTCATTTGCTTATTAAACTATGAACAAGAGATCCATACAAAAGGATGAGTAGACAATTTCTGTACTTGGCAGCCACAGAATCACAGAACAGTTGAGGTAGGAAGGAAGCTCTGCAGATCATCTAGTGCCAACCCATGCTCAGACCCGAACACCAAAAACCAGACAATAGTTACATGCTTAAGAGCAGCCCACTTCCCTGTAAATCAACGTAATATCCTAATCCCAGCAAGACTAGTGAATATTTCCTACTTGGTATGTGCAAATTTCATTTTTTCAAATCCTTAATTATATCTTTCTGTGCAGTTTAGACCTTGGAAGATTAAACTGGTAAATTTTCTACCTGAAGTTACACATGTATTAATAAAATATTTTTAAACCTCTTTACAGAAGGTTACTGTCAGTGTTTAATTCAAATAGGTCATTAAATACTGATTTTTTCCTGCAAACACCTTTTCACCAGCAAAATATAATAAAGGTCCTGCAAAATTAAGTATTTAAGAAGCTGGAGTATATATATTTGTAGACCACAATTAAACTACAATTTTAATTCTAGCTTCACTGAAATATTCTTATTGGTATCTAGAATTTGCCCTTGAAAATAGATAACATCAGCTACAAGAGGGAAAAGATTAGGGTAATAGGACATGCCTGCATGTTGTTTTTCCAAAGTTGGATAGAGCAGCATTTTCTTTAGAGCAAGGTTTCCAATACTAAGGATAACCATTCCATTACATTTATCTACATATTCTGATTGTGATAGCAGTTGAATTTTAATTACATTAGTTAACAACAATTTAAAAGTATATATCGATCAAATTCAAAAGCAGGGAAGGTTCATAACTTGGGGAGAAAGCACTCTTGAACTTTTTTTTCCCCCCACTTCTGTTTGCAATGACAGAATGCTGGTCTTGAGTAAACTGTGGGACAGAAAAGCAAATCCTGGTTTACATGAGTAATTATGCCATTTACATCTGGAAAAAATTCTCAAAAAAAAATATTGCAAGATCAGTGATCTAAATAACACATTGGCAAAATGCAGGGCAAACAATGTTGGTGAAAGATTTCTAAACTGTATTACTACATTAGACTTTCATCTTTTCCGAGTTCAACTGCCAACAGCATCAATGCAAAAGGATATAATAGTTTCATTCTGGTTTCTGACACACAGAGAGCAATGAAATGATTTGACAAAAAATGGAGTTTATAATGAAAAAAGGTCTCAGAATAAAATGTTACAGAATTGTAATCTTACCCAAAAGGCTATTCACCTTAAACAGTTCTGTTTGAAAAGCCAATGTGAATCAAGACCTCCATATGCATAGCAGGTCTTCTATGGAGGCATATACATAAAATGATCACTACCACTAGGATTTAACACATGTTGGAATAGTGGAAAGATACAGAGGACAGTCATATGTAGTATCTGGTTTTACACAGCTTTGTCATTGCAATGCATATAATTCCTTCTCAATAACAACGTGGCCTAAAGACCAGGTAAAACAGGGGAAAGAACTTCCCACTGGATCAGGGTGTAAACTGCCTATATAAAGTAATGCCACAGTATTCCCTCAATATTTGCCTTTATCATAGGATATTCCATTCTCTTTTTTACAATGATATCAAGATAGACAGGAAAGTATCTCAGAAAATTGAGAAGAAAATTAAATTTTAAATTTAAAGCTTTTCCCTTCTGTGCTCAAAAATCACCTGACAGAGGCATCAGAGGCTTTTATGGTAGTCAAGCAGTATGAAAAACTATCCCAAATTGTTAGGTTAGTGTCTAATTGAACATGGCAGCATAATCTCTCAAGGCTAACTGGGTAAAGTGATAAAAAAATCTTTCTGAAAATGACACTATTTAAACTATAGCCTTAATCAACAGTAGTTGTCAACCCACTATCTTTTTCCATGGTAAAACACAATTTGCATTCAAGCACTAAAATCTTAAGTGCTTTCAAAATACTGTTGTCCCATTTCAGAGCTAGAAGTGTGGCAGAATGAACATCTTTCATCAGTTCAAGGCTTACCATTTAGTCAAATTAGAAAGGAATACATTTTGATCAACACTTATAAATTATGTGAAATTTTGAAACACTAATAGTAGTGCAAGTATGCAAAACATCCCAAAGAATTAGAAATCTGTACAAAATAAAAAAACCCAACAACTTATAAACAGCTTATTTAGATACAAAATTCAAACAGCAAATGAAATCCACAGCTAGCAACAGACACACAAGAACAACATGAACAAGAACATTAAACAGTTCATAAAAGCAAAGATGTCTTTCGAGAACATTAGTAGCATGATAAGGGCCAGCTAAAAGGTAAAAGCACTTGACTTTACCTTGATTTTTAACCAATAGCCTTGCCAGTAGAATATTTAAACCAGCTGTATTAGGGTAAAGTATTATAAAAGAGATTGCATATCAGGCACAAGAAGACATCTTTGGAAAACAGAAAAAAAGTCTCCAAAATCCAGAAAAGGAACTTATTACACCCTCTAGTTTAGTTCCTGCTAGTGCAGACTGATCACTTGTTCTCATTTACAAGCGCTTGGAAACTGATGGGTTTTCCATCAACATCATGGTATTCCCCATGTCACTCACTGCTGCTTCAAAATTGAATTGTCACTATCCTGAAGAGCTTACATTATTTTGAACATCCTCTGGAAAATCTCCTATAACCAGGAGCAGAAGGAAGTATTTCCTTATGGTCAGTCTAAACCATTCCTTTCCTTAATTTCTGAATTTTGCTTTAATTTAACATCTCCTGGCGTTCTAAATTATCACTGTCCAATCCTTGAGATCTCTAGCCGCAGAGCAACTAAGCGAGGATTAACTTTTGATCCATTAAAAACACAACCAACACTATGTAGGTATTGTTTGTTGGTTTTCTTTTGGGGAGGGTCTTCCCCCAATATTTAGTTACTAAGGAACCCTAAAAGCATTTACTATGGCATACCAACCAACTTGTAACTTCCATCTCAAAGAGTTCATGGAGGTCTCGGTGGATGCAGTCAGTTTTTTAGGCACTTAGCAAATTGGAAGCTATTATTAATTAGGCAAAAGCCAGGACTCTAAACAGGACTAGAAGAATCAGGCTAGAGAGAATAAAAATTAATCTTTTTACAATAGCATTTTTTGCAAGCAGCATAAGCATTTAATAGCAGCATTTCCAAAATTAGAGTAATTCAGAACTGCATGGAAAAGATTTTTCAGGAGATTGGTAATTGGATGCAGAGCATTAGATCATGAACAATTCAAACATAATCCAGCTCAGTACTGACCTTTAGTTGTCACTATTAGAAAGCCTAAGAAAATAAGCTGATGTTCTCATTCTAGTCTTTAGCTAGAAGGTATCAATTTCACAAAACCACAAACATTTAGAATTAATTGTCACTCTTGTTGACAGTCACCACAAGGAGTTCATGGATTATGCGATGCTTCAGTCTACTCAAAGACATTGTCTAGACTCTTTAAAAAGGTAGATTTTTCTACCTTAAAACAACTACTACATACAAACCATCCTCAGATACAAAGACAGCAAGGCCAGATACTTCAGTATTTCTCTTAAAGTTAAGCAGAGGCAGAGCCTCTTCACCACACAAACATATTAATTTGACTCTTCTACAAATTGTGTTGTGGGGTTGTTTTTTGGCAGGGTTTTTTTGGGTGTTTTTTTGGGGGGGTTGGTTGGTTTTTTAAGATGCCAAGGGAAATTGAAGGAATTTGGCAAACATGCACCATCACTCCTGTGTCCAGCCATAGAAAAATTCATAGAAGTAAAAATCAGAAAGAACAACTCCAGTATTCAAGCACCTTTTGTATCCCAAGCCTCATTTTGTCAGTAGGACACTAAGCCATTATTTTGGAATATTGTGAATTTCCATCCACCTTGCTTCTACTCTTATTCAAAACAAAACAGAAACAGCAGCATCATCTTCTGCTCAAGAGTTGCAGGAGATAGACCTGCCCAGGAGGACTGTTATTTGGGTTTTTTGTTTGTTTTTTAGTTCTCTGACATTTAACATTTTCTGATTTCTTGCTGGACCTAGGGTGGAAATGGAATGTTCTCAATGAAGAGAGAAAGCAGGGCTCTGAAGACTTAAAAATGCAAATCAATAATTAAAAGTGAGCTTAGGCTGCTCAGAAGATTTAATATCCCCATAGAACATAATGCTTCTTACATTATGGGCTGGTGCAACAGAAATACACACAGGACTTGATCCAGAGCACACGGAAATGGAGGAACAGCACAGAAAGAACACCTTATGGGAGAATTTAACTTTGCTGCTAGGGTGAAAGTCTGCAGTTGAAATGACTGAAAAGAGGCAGGACAAGTGCCAAAAGTCTCTGCCTAGCTCTGATGAAAGTCCATTGAGTACCACTTGGATATTACCACTGACTCCTGTAAACACTGAATCACACTCCCAGTGTAAACAACTATTTTTAACTTGCATAATAATTGTTCGCATGTTACTTCAGTGACTGAACACTATTCTTCCTAAATATTTATTAGCTTTCAAGCTCAGAAACAGTACTCTCCTCAGTTTACCAAACTGCTGATGAGCTCGGTTGAGGATGGATAGTGAAACAGCCTTCTCTCTCCTGTCATCTAGAAATACATACTGTCATTTCAAGATAGATACTACAAGAAAACTTGTTCTAAAACTGCTTATTAAGCACTAGCTCAATCACTAAACAAGAGACCTCATTCTCCAGATAAAATCCACTGACCAATACACCCTTAATAATTACCATTCCTAAAAAGAAATCCCATGCACCTTTAATCTGATTTTGTACACGTTACCAAAATATTAAAGATTCACTGCAAATATCATTTATGTGAACATTTAAGTGCAAAATTATCCTTTGTCTAATCAGGACAAACTTTATCTCCAATTTAAGGAGGCATCTCACAAACTGACCCACACAAATGCAAGGTTTAGAGCTCAATGTACAAAAAATAAAGCTTTATCAAGATTCTGGGTGATATTTTATTTTAAGACCAAGCAACCACTGACTAAAAAGCCAGTTCTAAGTTACTGCAAACAATTAAGCATAGTCTACCTTTCATTGAGACTCAGAATTCATTTTGTGAATATAAATTAAAACAACATGAAATAATACTTGTGCAATTAGTCACAGGGGTCTTGTTCTTGACCTTTGTGCCTCAATCAGAAGCAGCTGAACACTTACTAATGCTCTGCTGTTTCAGTTCTGACTCTAGGAGCTACAACAACTGCCTATGTTCATTTACCTTAAACCAGATATACTGCCAAAGAAAGAAGGCTGACTGATTACAAGTTTAGGTTAACTCATTAGTACCATCTGTATAAATAGCTTGCAAGTCTGCTTTTAATGATCAGAAGAAAATACCGCTCTACTTCAAAGACACATCACATAATTATCTGCATTTCTGGATTCTATCTATAAACTAATTATTTGTTTGGTGCTCTAAGCAATTACTTTTTGTTACTGGAGATGCTATTCAACATATGGAAAATTAGTTTCTTTGTGCTAACTTTTTCACCCCTTTGACAGGAGACTTCTTTTTATGTTGTTTTTCATAAAAGTACATGCAGGTGGCTAGTTTGGGGAGGTTTTGTTACTCCTGTGTACTTAATAGCAATTTTGAAACATTCCCATCTAAAGAGGCACGATACAATGAAACATGATTTCCAAGGTTAAAGAACAGATGTTTTAACTATTAATTTCTGAGACTACTCAATTTTTTCATTTTGGTTTTTACTTTCAGCTGTAACCTCCTTTGAAATTAGGCCTAACTCCATTAGAGTGAGGGGGAATAGCTGCTCCCACTATAAAATTTCCTCACTATTGATAGTGTTCTCATTACTACTAAAATAAAACACACAAGATTCAATATTTTTCCTTTTCCCATCACTCGTGATATCCAGTAGTCCCCTAAACAACCTTCCTCTATCCATTCAGAAGGCTCTTCAATTCATTACCTCCTGTAGACCACAAGGACATTTTCCACTGCTCCTAACTCCAGGATGCCTTTGTCTGCTCCAAATACTCGCAACATTTAATGGTTTGTGCAGCACTTCTGTTCTTTGCTTTCAAGTTCCAGGTTCCATATTGGCATTCAAAGTTAATTTCAATTTCTTTAGTATGGAGAGTTTTCCCCGTTGTGACACATCCCTGCATGCACATTTGCAACCTCTGTTAAAAGCAGTGGAATTCAATAAGTTTAAAACAAAAAGAAACCAAAACACAAAACATTGTGCGTCACACATCTCTCCACTAGAAATTTTCAGTGTTTGGTTATTTCCTTTCACAAAAATGGCAGAAGGTAGGACTGGGACTCTCTCAAACTGTAAAAGAGCAAACAAATCTCGTATTCCTCCATACCCATAGACTGTGGCAACACAAATCATAGTTGAGATCCTCACTCATTTCAGTAAGTACAGGATCAACACAAATCAAACCCTTTTAAAAATATTTGAATTATTATTCAAGTTTTTATGTATGTGTATGTTCCTCGGACAGGACTATAAGTTTCTTAAAAAGTTTAATAGTCAATGAAAAATACAGAAAAAGTTAAGACAGTGACTTTTAAACACCCTTTCGCCCTTCAGTTAATATGGATTTACAAGCATGCACATTATTACATGTGTGTAATTTAGCAAGGATGGCCCATATTTACTAGCCCTGGGGAAAAAACAAACAAAAAAACCCCACTAACACACACACCAAAAAAATACTCCAGCAAATTACTAATTGCTCTTGGTAGGCCCAGTTCAGACTACCACTGAAATCAGCCAAGTCTGAAGAGCTCATACTTGCACTAGAGTCACCACAGTTCAAATGGATTCATGGAGCAGTAAACTCAAGTCTAATGGACCATCATTAAACTTCAGTGGCTCTGGAGCAGATACATGCTGCGGTCTGCCATCCTTGCTAGTACTGTTCTGGAGGAGGTGAGAGGCTGGAATAAACTAACTCTTCAGACACCCAAATTAAATTCTCAGTTAAAATATGAGTTAAAACCCTTTGCTAGGAGGCAAATGAAAAAGTATCACTCAGCCCAAGAGACTTCTCAAGCATATCATGTTAATTTCCACAGTTAGCTTGCAATAGCCGTACTTTTAAAAGTCCATTTCTATATTCATGCATAATTTATACCCACATCAACTCACTTGACCTCTCTTGTAAATATAGACAGATGAATACACTATAACACAGTTGCTGTAGAAGTTGTGGGATTGTGTACATTTATATATACATTTTCCAACAAGTTGTCCAATAATTCTTTTTACTGGCAGGAACCTAAGACATTCATATCACTTGTATACTATATATACACATTATGCAATTTATATTTATGCATGTAGGTATAAAAACAGCTGAAGAAAAATAAAGAGGAAGGAAGGGCAAAGTAAAGAGGCATATAATTTTTGTATCATTTTTGAGAAAATGATAGGAGATGCTTGGACCACACAGCTCCTTGCTAAAAACGGATTCAAAACTTTCTATAGTTGCTCTCTAAAGCACATGCTTGTAAAGCGGTGAAGCACGTTTATGGCATGTGCACTACCTGCCCCAGTTTAGTTTTTGTCTCATTGACTTAACTTGTAGAGCAATGCAATTGAAAATCATTAATTTGCAGCTCTAAGACTGATGGACCTACAACGAGCCCATGTCATTTTGTAGAGCTGCAAATTGTAAAGTGCTCATTACATTTCAGTTTTAGCTTCTCTACGTTATACCATACATAACACAGCTGGTTTGACCTGTTATCAGCATTATTTTTGCCCTTCCTCCAAAACATAATCTGAACACATTCCTGCCCCACCTGAACCTGCTTAAAGCAATGTTGCTAGTCAGCAACTTTCTTGAAATTGCTTGCAGATTTATCTTCATTTATCCTGTCTCTTCTCTAAATAAAACTAAATTCATAGAATTACACCTTTCTAATAGCACAAGGTTTATATCATTTTCAACACTTAAGAGCAACAACTCAGAACAGCAGCATCTTCCACCTTGTGCATCTTTCCCCTTTGTTCTTAGCAAGAGCCCCCCCCTGCTGCTATAACCTGCTCCTATACCCCACAGGGAAGGTTACAGAACAGTTAAGACAGCTGTCCCAAGCTAGAAAATTAGAAATAAAAACTAAGTTTGGGCTCATGTGTCAGAAAACCTAGTCTTGCCAATGACTTATTGTAGCCAATGACTTATTGTAGTCCAGAACTGTTGCATATCCATAACATCCACCCACCACCTGCATACTGCTGACCATCTTCAGGTTTTCTTTTTAGATGCACACAGTCTCCAGTTTAATTACTGGTCATCAGAAGGAGTTAAAGAAACTCAGGCACACTTTCTCCAGCAATCACCTGAACAGGAGCAACCTGGATTCTCAATCACAGGCTACAAAGATCGTAGAGGTGATCTCAGTCAGCACTGTGTCCTGAAGGCTACTGCAGTAAGAGCGCAGTTCAGTATCAAGATAATCTTGCCCAAGATGTTACACATTATTTGGAAAAATCTGTTTACATCAACAGTAAGATAACCCTTAGTTAGCAACACAAAAAAAATCCACACTTACATCCTGAAAATAAGGAATGAGACTGTCAAACAGTTCTTTTGCTGTCCCATCCCCCTCAGCACAATGCTTATTTTCTAGAAATAGAAGACTAACATTTCAAATTATACCCATGCTTTTCTTCAGACTAAATTGTTTTATATTCCGTACAGCAGGTAAAATTCTGCAGGATTTGAAATAAGATCACTGACTTCAGAAACTGTACTAACGCAATACTGATGCTAGGAGAGGCTAAAACCTCCCCAAAATAAAGTATGTCACTACACAGATGCATCTAATACTTTGTATCCACTCAAGCCTTCCCCTAAAATATTATCAGATATGTTTCAAGCATTACAGTATGAGATTCTATTTAAATATGAATTATCCAGTACATTACTAATTGTTTAAGCTGTGACTGAATTTCAATCACAATGGAATCTGACAGTTTTCAATCCTTAATTTTCCCACATATATTTCCATAGAGAAATTTAATTTACGCTGGAATCTACTACATCTTCCCCAAAGGCAAACAGAAAATAGGAAAACAGAAAACAGCTCCAACTTGGAGCTGCAGTAAAGAAAAATACCGGAAATAGTTTAAGCAACCACAGATTGCCTTTGGGATTTCTATACATATGTTCCCACTTGGATCATTCAGGGAAGTATGTTAATTCTAGACCTCTGGAAAAAGGTGCCAATTAAAATGCCTACCATCTCTCCTTACAGTCACTAGGTTTCTTATGTTTTGTGGCTGTTTTCTTAACTGCAGCACAAGGAAGAGTTTGCATCCTTAATTTACAAGCTGCAAACTTTGAAGATGTTATTTACCACTGGCAATATTGGCTGTTCAATTTCCCCTCTTCATATCTGCTTCCTTCTTCAACACCTTTCCCTACACAGGAAAAAAATTACCTAAGTACTCTTGAGATAAGAGAGACCAAATCACAAACACTTCATGGAAGGAAGTTTGAACAAGTTAAACTGTTCTTTGCAAGTTTTGTAAATGTTAGTTTATGCAATTCAGTATATTCATCACTCCACCCTTTTTGTAGGCCGTAGGAAAACACTGCATTTATCCTTCCACAGTTGAAGCCCAGCTCCCCTAAAGGCAGAGGGGTTCTGCTATCTCTGCCAATATCTTTAGGAGGGACAGGCTCTGACACATTATGTTTACGAAAACAGCCAATTATATGCGCGGCATACACTATTTTGCCTTAGCATTTTATAGTCAATATTTTCATTCTTCTCTCTAATGATAAATTAGAGTGTGTATTAAATTTATATAAGGACATATAACTAAAGAGTGCCAGCTTCAGCCCCACAAAGCCACTGAAAGTTCTATTTTATCTCACAAAAGAAAATAAGAATCCAATGAGACATCAGCATTTCCTTCCTCCTGGATACAGATCCCTTTACCCAGATTTGGCACGCACAGCTACTAAGAGGACAAGGTGGAGCAATTCTGTCAGTGGAGCAAAGAAAAGAACTGCAACTGAGAGGCTTTATTCCAAGGGCAATTCTCCTCTGGCTCACAAAAGGTCTGTCTGCCACCTTACTTTGCCAACACCATCTGGGAACCTGTACTCAGGCATCCTTACTTTCTCCCAACAGTACAGCAGGATGTTGATCTCTAGTAAAAAAAAAAAATCACAGACCTGATCTCTTTGCTACCAATTCTGTAACATATAGTGACCTGATTAAATAAAAATAATGAAATCCCACCAACCACAAGCACAGTTTCTAGATACATTTATGTGAAGCTCTCCTACTCTTAGCATTAAAGAAACAAAAAATATGAACTCAGCAAGACTTAAAAGAAACAGAGATCTTGCAATAGCGCACTGCATCTCTCATTTTTTGTTAATGACAGTCCCACTATTTTCTAAAGGAGGCTAAGGTTGGCGAACCTGGAAGCATTCCTTCAAAGCAGCAACATGTTGTTGGCCAACCAATCAACAGTTCTCAGCTCCAATGCAAGGCAGGATAACACCGATCATTACCTTTAGAAGTCACTGGAAATCAGCAGCTTGCAGCTGCCTCTTCTTACAGACACTTCTCTAAAGAGTCTTGGCTCCCAATTCCTGGCTCTCCTGACTGTATTCAAGATATTCCCAGATCCAATCTCATGCACCCTGTGATCCACATATAGGAGCAAATAGACCAAATGGCATTGCTCAAAACCTGCTGCATTTGCTTAACTATAATAGGATTTCCCAAAGGAACCTTCCTTTGTGTCAGCTCTGCTCTCCTTCATTCCTGTAGTTCCACTTCAGGTTTCTGTTCAAGGCTTAGTACAGACTATTAAAAATAGCAGGAGAAAAAAAGAATTCAAGAAGTATTACAACAAGTAAGCTTTCTTCTGGAGTAGCACCAAACCATATAATTCATAGAATATAGAACATTTTCATAATTTTAAATTAAAAAACCCAGCCACTAATGAGAGAACCTTAAGACTTTTATAAAGCATTTACCAGTTTAATGAATAAAATGACCAAGGCTTCTCTCAAAGGAAGAAAAACAAGTGTGGGTGGGAGATAATAGCCAGAGTGCCCAGTGTCATATTTTATTTCTTGAAGAATGAGTAATGGGGATGTTTTGCTAGATATTTATCAAAGTAAAGCTTATAGTGGCCTGTGAGGATAAAGGGTCACATTTATCAACTGCCAATTGGTCAGTAACTCATTCTGACTTTTAAAAACTGAACTCAGGGACACAAGGGGATTTGAGAAGTGTAGCTATGCTGTCTAATTTCTAACAAGTGTGAAGCTGTTATTTTGACGGCTGTAAATAACACTACACATTTCTTATTGTGTGCATTTATACATACTTAGGTTTGTTATGCTGGGTGATTTAAAGTGACTCTGCAAAAGAACATCTGTTTTGCAAAGACAGTAGGTGAGCAAGAGTTAATTAGGGGCCATAAACAGTAGAAGGCAACTAATTGAAAAAGCACTGGCCAATAATAACAGTTCAGTTCATGTACTTCTGTATGCAGTCCTAGTCAAGTCAACAGAAGCTGAATGAACAATTTAAAAGTAGAATTCAGCAAAACTTAAAAAAATATGTATCGCTTATTTTAAATGACAAAGTTCATATGCACATTATTCAGAAAATTTTAGAAGGATGAAAATAATTTAGTGTTGCAGGGGAAGGAAAAGAGTCCATAGAGTTGCCTCAAGATTATTTTTTCCTATTCTTACAAAGGAAAACATCTCTTTAAATAAAGCAATTATTTTCTTTAAGACTCCTAAATTGCACAAAATATTAACCATTCTAAAACTGCATAATGACAAACCTAACTTGGGGCAGACAATCTGGTGATATATATTAACACAGTCCAACTGATCTCTGTAGAGATTCCTCTGTTTAAGAATTTGGTTCATATTTGACTATCCATACTCATCTACTTGAAGCCCAAGTTAAAACTTTAGTACATATTCTTCTACTTTTCAATGTTTTTTTATGAGGAACTAAGATCTTAATAAAGCTATTCATTTTATTGTACCAGCTAGAAGGTCATTTGGCTGCTATGCATTTTCTAGGCAGATATATACGTGCATATGTATGCCTAGAAGTATGCATAGGTATATTTACATTTACACTATGAATATTTAAAGATACATTTACAGCTATATATTTATATACACCACTAAAAACCCACAGCTATGTTAGATTTGTATCAATGTATTTTAATGGGGTCAAATGATGTTCAGCCCATTCTGGGTTTTACTGCTGTTTAAGAGAAATGTGCCATAAAAAGGTTGACATTTTTCTCCAGAACCAAGATAAAGTTTCCCAGATGTCATCATTCTTTGAATGTATTGTTTGTATCTCTTGTAATAAAAGATACCCCCATGTTTAGAAGAAAAGATAAGCCAGATCAAGGCATATCCATAGGCTTCAAAATAACATGTCATACATAGATACCTGACAGCTTGCCAGTGAGATGCTGTAGTCATATCAAACAGTATCAAAAGGAGAGTCCTGTATGAAACTACCAGAGAAGCTCAAGCGGTACCATTACATGCATATTTCACAGTTTGTTTGCTATAGGAAGCAACAAAATTAGTATTGTTGATTCACCACTACAAATAAGAAAAGATTAAGCACTCTTTCTTTGAAGAAGTATTCTCATATGATACCAGGAGCCTCCTGAAAACTGTTGGATACAATCAAGTTCCATGAAATACACTGTTGATAAACCTTACAGATCAGATGAGACAGAATTTTACATCAATCTCAGTCTTCTGTCTTAATATATTCTCTTTGTTGTGATAGGTAATTATACAGAACAGGATGGCCGGATGAGCGTCTGGCAAAACAGAGATCACTTAATTAAACATAATCAGTACAACTAAACATTTTCTAAACTTCCACTCAACAGAAAAGTAAGTTTTCCCTCACAAAAAGTAGCTGGAGGGCATTTAGAGGATGACTTGGGGGACAGGGCCAGAGGGAGATTGCTTGTTTGTTTTTAAGTTTTGTGGAGCTCCTCATCTGGATCACCAGCCATTGGAAACTGACAGAAGTGTGAATTGTCTTATCTGAGCAGCTCTCATCTTTCCTTTTTTGGCTTCTCTTAAGACAGGCAGTAGTACTTCCTACTGCTAAAGAAAAAAATACAGCCTGGTATCTCTGAAAATACATATTCCTAAAAATGAAAAAATAATTTAATACTTCAAAGAATAATACTTTTTTCTACTTTTAATAACGCTTTCTAAATTTTCACCTTTTCAAAGCTTACAAATAAAGCTTACAAATTAAACAATTTAATGTTAGAGCTGGACATGTTCAAATATATTTCTATTCTCACCTGAGCTGAAAAAAAATATTTACATTTACTGCAAACAGTCTCAGTTTTCAATGTAAGGAGCCACAGTCTCAACAAACAGATGATGAAAACATCAACGTTACTGAAAACAGTTAACTGAAAGTAAGCTGTCAAATTACCTTTTTCTTCTCTGAGGATATGCACTATAATACCCGTATCTATCTTGTTCTCATATTCAGAGTAGAAGAGACAGGACTGGAACATGTCTGCTAGGTCTAATGAGGTCTACTGTGTATCTTTGTGATAGACATATTGCTGTTTTAGTCTTGTTCTTAATTCCTCAAATCCCTTGGGCTAAGCAAGAGCTGGGCAGCCTCACAGACTTCCCAAGGGTCATTCCCAGTGGTTGAAGTGGGACCAACAGATAATATGCACTGAGTCAGGCTGCAAAGGCACATGCAGAGGAGCATGCATACAACTTGATGAGACACTCCTGCCACCAACGCTCTTTCCACATGGATAAAGGTGAAGCTGCAGTACACCTTTCTACCATGATACACCTAAACTTGTTCAATGCAGAATATCACTGGTGGGCAATATCTGAATTACAGATATGCTGCAATGATTAGCAGCGTGGCAGTTGCAGGAAGCTTCACTGTGTTTCCACCATTTCTACACATTTTCTCCTCATTAAAGAGAAAGTATCATTTGCAGGGACAAAGACTCACCTAATTGAACCTATTCTTTTTATTGCAGCAGATGGGGGAAACACGAGAAAAACAGTTAATAAAAGCTCAGAACTGGTATAGTTTCAGGCTATCAGGCATGCACTGACAGCAAGAGAGATGAAATGACAATCTTCAAAATGGCAGTTTCAGTAGCAAAAGAGTGCTCTCCATCTGACTGGCTTAATAGAACATATTGCACTAAAACAAATTTTAAAATAAAGAGAAATCACATATATCTAGTAATTTTACAAGGAGTACCCAGATGCAGATTTCTTTCCTCAAGCCAAGTGTTTTATGAGACTAAATTTAATGCACATTTACCAGACACAGAAAGCATTGTGAAATGAGAAGTGTTAACATTTTCAAAGAAATCAGATGACATTACAGAACATGATTCCTTTTGTTACTTGTGAAAAGAACATGCTCTTGGTGCAATTGATTTCACACATAAAAGGCAATGGTTTGAAAGACCAACACTGCTATTTTTGGCCAGTTAGTAGAAACTGATTTCTAAAGCTGATAGCAGCTCTGACAATTAATTACAAGCTAAAGATCAAGCATGTCAAATCCTTGTGAAATCCCTAGACGTGAATCAGAATGACTCCCGAGTGCCTCAGTAGAGTTCCGAGGAACTATTCCCTCTTTTTTTGGCTCATCTTTCAGTGTCTCTGAGCTGCAAAGATTATGAGCATGAATATTTTATGAAATAAGATAAAGGTAAACAGAGCCAGGAGATTTACCTTCTCCTGAGTTTATGTACAACAGACTTACCACTGATAAATAACTGTTCGGTTAGGTACTCATACATATTACTGCCAGGCGAGTAGTGGGGAAAGATACTTGCAAACAAGACTGTAAAATATATTGCAATGTAAATTGAAATTATATCTATCCATGTCCGTAATCTTTATTTTCCACAACTGTGCTAGTATCTTATGAATTTGTGTAGCAGCAGTAACAGTAGACAAATATATTAAGGATAGGAAATCAGAAATATTATGCCACACCTGAGCTCAGGCTGAAACAAGTCAGGATAAGAGCCAAAACAGGTTTTGTTGTGAGCTAATAGCCACAAGACATAACCCAGACATGACTGTCCCAAAGGAGGATGACTATATTAAATGTGCAGTCCTCCACTCTTCCAACTGGCCAAGCTAATCAATGCATCTGACCATCTGCTGCAGAATTTGCATAAGAAATACATGGAAATTGTTTGGTGTAATGGATTCATTTTGCCAAAATATTAACTGTAATAGGTTGGTCCAGTAATGACTTGAAGTTTTCCACAAAACCATAAAGTACTGATTCTTCTGGAAAAACAAAGTGGATTCTGATGCACCATTAAGGCTTCCTGGAAATAGACTGTGTAAACACCACCAGGTAATTTTGAATTGGCCATCTCCAGGTTTCTTAAGAGTGGAGGGAAGGCTTGAAATGTGTATGGATTCTGATTAAATTCAGAAATCAACACAGTAAAAGAGATATTAAAAGAGCTTTTAAAGTAGACAAATTATGACAGACAGTATTTACTTATTTTCTGCCCTCCCTCCTCCACCCCCCGCCCCAGAGTCAGGCACTCATTAAAAAATACATTAGGAAGCTTATACTTTGTTCTACAAAAGCATTTTGACTTTTTGACACTATGATAATTAAAATCAACAGGGAAAATAGAAGACAAAATAGAAAACCTAGGTTCTGAAAGGTGACGTTAACCAAGTCAAACCAAGCTTTTAAAAATAAAATGTTCAAGAAATGAGTCACCTACCCCCAGAACAACGCAATAGGAGGGGTAATTTATTAATTTCTAGATTTGAATTCTGTTTGCATTTCCCTCTCCCATTCCCATTTATTTTAAATGCAAGCCCTGCTTTCTTAGTACTGCTAAGACACTGGCATTTTCAATCCAGCCAGCTGTACAAATAACTCCAGCTTACAGGCATTTAGTACTATGGTAAATTCTCTTTTCTATGCTCTACCAAACTGCACACCTTCTGAAGAGATGCAGTGTTCACAGCCACAAATCAGGCCACAGCTGTATGCTGCATTTTAAGATTGAGAGTAATCTTTTTGATTCTTTGGTACTGGTGGGAGAAGCTTCCCCACTTGTAGCGATCGGCATGTTTCTACTCATTAGGAGAAATGGGAAAAAGCATAAGATGAGTCACTTACCTTTGACATCTTTCAGAAGATATATGGGAAGCAACAAGAGAAAAAGCTGGTGCACCAATGTTTTTAAGTAAGCACGTTGCTGCATCAGTGCCAAATTCCAGCCTGACAACAGAAAACTTCTTAAGCCACTGTGACACATTAAACTTATAGAGCATTAATTAAATCCAGGACTAAATAATTATATTATTCTGAGGTAGTGACTTTATAGGTTTCCTAACAGTTTACACCAAGGAGTTTAAATTACACTTTCAGAGAAGAGCCAAAGTACGCTTTACCTTAAAACATAAAGGGAACAGGCATAACTGCTGAGCCATGCAAGCCTCCAAAATACTTGCTACACAAGAGTAAAAAATGCATCCAAAGTGCGTGCGCACACACACACACCCAAAACAAACCAGCACTCAAGTAGCTGGGGCTTGCTTCCATCCTCTGAAAGACACGATGCACACAGAATATAGCCCATTGAGATGGGTCTGAAACATCCATGAGATACAAGTTAATATTTACATGGAAGAGACTGTAGTTATAAGAGCTATTTCCAGCAACAAAGAAAAGCAATCCTTCATGCCTTTCTAATTCAGCACCCTGCAGTCCCACATAAAGTCTGCATTGGTTAGCTTTTATTTTCCTCTCCCCATCCTAGAGCTACTTACTATTTTATCAGAGCTCTGATACAAGCATCTGTGTCAAAAATAGGAGCTATTTCTGGAACAATCTTTCCTTGGCAGCTTTATATAAAACAAAGTCAGCCCTGAAACAGAAGACACTTTCCAAGCCATGAGGCTAGTTTTATTTTCCCAGCTAAGGAAATGTTTCTCCAGAAATTATGAAGTAATAAGTTTTGGCAACTACTTGAAATGTCAGTCAGCTTTGTATGCAAACCCACAGCCTACTGGAAAATAGTCTAACAGACATTAGGCAGTGACAATAAATAACTTATTTTCACATCCCTGGTGGTATTTACAACAGATAGCATAGTCTACATTAAAGTTTGGAACACTCCTACTGGAAAAGACAACTGTAGATTGAAGGAGGAGGTAGTTCCAAGCAATAAAGGTAATAAAAAAGGGACACATACTCAGGATTTATCACTTGCCATGCAACGAAGAATATAACTGGCAGTTTAAACCATTTTAAAATTGTTTCATTTACAAGATTGCCACATGAAACTGTTGCCGCTATGCCAAGTAAGTAAATATATCACACCTGGTAAGCACTGTACTTGGGAGATAGCAATAACAGATGGATTAAATGATACCAGCTAAATAGTTTACATCCCAGTATCATACTATGCTCTATTTCAACATTTTTAACATTCTGTTAAATGATTAAAAAATAAATACTTGATGTCAAATATAAATACTCCAGATGAGGGATGGAAGGTCAGGGGGGAGATATCAAAACCCAACCACTTATTTTCTGAGTACACAGAAGTTTCTCAAATTAGGACTTTCTCTTCTGACTGTTGCACTTTTTCCTATGTTGAAATCAAAATTAAAAAACAGAAGACACTAAAAGCCACATCTTTTGCTTACACAATTTGAAGGTACATAACTGACAAGCAGCAGATGATGTTTTGGCTCAGGACCTAAAAAAGTCAAGGTGTGTTTTATTGCTAAGTAATAGGCAGGTCAGAAAAACCAACACCAACAAGAGTGAAAATTCTGCTACATTTTAGAGGGCTTTCTTACAGTAAAAACTGCTTTAATTGCTGCTCTTCCCCACCCTGATGTGGGATTGATATCTTGACATTGTCCCCTTAAACAGAGTCATGTTTATAGATGATAAATGTCTATATAACCGTATTTTTAAAAGTTATATATCTTTCTTACTGCAGGCTTATTTTAAAAAAGAAAAAAGGAACTTTTAAGAAGGTTGAAAGCTAAGACAGCCTACTTTTGATCAATTCTTTACAGGGAAATACCAGAAGAGAAATATGCTCAGTCCATAAATAGTTATTGCATCTTGGTTTTATCCTGAACAGAGTGGTTGGTACTTTTCCCAAAAGAGAGCATAAAGAAAATCTAAGCACGATCAACTGTTTAAAACCCTTTATAAATTGAAGACCAATGTTTTAATTAGAAGAAATCTGGCTGACTAAAGCACTTTTAAAACACAAAAACTTTGAGCTACCTTTGTTGTTTGCTGTTCTTCATCAAAAATGACATTTATCCTCTGTTCTAAATAGCCACAAAGTGCCTGATGCTTGAACTGATGCTCAAGGAGTAGTTATTGATCGGTGTAGAGGATCAAGGTTACTGTAATCAAATTTCAGTGTCCCACAGTAAATTTCAGTTTATCATGTCATTTCTAATTGATAGTCCTTCATCTCTGAAAGATATACATTCTCCTCTTGTTTTTGTTGTCTGAATACACTACAAAAATGTGAAAAGCCTATGAAAGTTTAAGGAGAGGTTGGACTGTTTCATAAAAGAAAAATCCATTGAGATGTACTGTATCTGTACAAACTGTTCCAGGAAGTCCCTGAGCTACAGATGTTGGACACTGTTAGAGTACTCAGGAATTATCACACTTTTTTGGTTTTATACTTTTCTGCCAAAGGCCACTGTCAAAGACAGAATGCTGTTTTAGGTGGAGCCTGGATCTGACCCAGTAGGACACCGATTTTTGTTAGTGTTATATTAATGTGTACTAATCAGTTTATGTCTACATAAATACCTGCATACTGGTTTGCAGTATTTTTTTATTCAGACAGACCAGGTTTCAGTATTTTTTTATTTAGATAGAAGCCAGTGCAATCTCAAGAGGGACCGAAACTTAACACCTCCAATACAATGCAACACACTTCCAGCTTACCATCAGGTAAAAGCCAATCTACTTCAATTTCTTATCCAAGAGATATCATACAAAACCGAAGGAGAGCTGACAAACACCAAATTCCAAGCATTTGCAGGATGTGGCATTTCATCTCTCCAGCACAAAGTATTTTTAAGTAGTTAAGTAAGGCCAGAAAGAAATAGAAGACAGCTAAGGGAAGGAGCTGCTCACCATCTCATCCATCTGCATGTCATTATGGAGCACACCTGGTCTCTTCTAAACCCAAGATCCACCACCTATCCTCCTTTAAACCTTCATGTTTAGTCCAATAAACATTAAAATATCTTCTGTGAGATAACTAATTTGCTTATTACTTATAAACAATCAGTTGTAGATATTACCTTTATTTTCCACACAGGAAAATTCTTGACAAGGATTTTGGGCAAAAATATATACTTCTGGACATATCCCAAGTGACTCCCTGTATTCTTCTAATAGGGGACAAACGTGGACTTCAAAGGACTTGTGACATTTCTGATTAAAGTCCTTCTACACCTAGAAGAGAGGCTTTTTCCAGTAATAGATAGGTTTTAGTTCTATGTAGATTAAATCCAGTTTCAAGAAAATGTTTCTTTTTAGGTTTTAGAGAAAGAAAATCCTTTCCTGTAAGGAAAAAATGTTTTTAACCATAAGAAGAAAAAACTAAAGTCATAAATATGAGCTATTTTTAAGTCAAAAAAACAAACAAAAATTGTCATTATCAGTGAAAGATGAGCCCCAGAGCTCTTTTTCATCAGTTGATTGTTTTACTTCCCCCACTATCCCAAAACACACAAAGCATTCTTCAGCCAAGCACTTGCCAAATAGCAACCCCTGGAAACAAAAAGCCATTCAAGAAGCAAATACGCAACTGTATCATTTATATCTGTTTTAGTACAAGTAATATCATAGGCTTTGTCCAACTTTGGATAAATATGCACAATGCAGAAGTCTAGCACATGTTTATTTGCTAATGGCTTAGACCCCAAGCAGGAAAAAAAAAAAAAACCAACACACCCCCGCCCCCAAACAGTAATATAAAATCTCAACATTTACTGAGTAGCATAGGCAGTATGTTATAAACCTACCCATGAAAGACAGCAAGACAAAATTCATACCTGTATAGTAACCCAAACACAAAAGCATTAAAAATATACCACATAGACTTATTACTACAACACACCAAGACAAAAAAAAAACCCTCTCTGCTATGAATCTTCTACAACTAGCTCACAGATTTTTTGCCGTTTTACGAACCACTTCTTCATAAAAAATAGTTTGCAAGCCCCTGCTTCTAGCCTACTCCCTTTGATAGAAGAGCTGCAATAATTTGTTTCATTAAAAATCAAAAGTCAAAGCTTTACTCAGCCACAGACCCAAAAAAGCTCACATATCATTACCTTATTTTATCATACCTCTCCTACCATGAAGTGTAGAGGTAGTATACTGAAGCATATCTGAAACTTTCTGCTGTTGTGAATCCACTTCTACTTCCAGTTGCAGGTATTTCCTCTTTATAATAGAAACAGCTTGTTTGGTTATTGGCTGTGCCTCATTTGTTTCAACATGAGGTTTTCTTGAGTAGTGACTTAGTATTTCTTCAAATTTTAGCCCTGTAGGAGCTAAAATTAAATGGAGAATGAGGAGAAAGGCAGTGCAAGCATCATCTGAACAAGAACTAAAAAAAACTCCTGGCCCAGCAGAAGTCTGAAAAGGTTTCCCTCACAACAGTAAAGATCACACAAGTGAACCAGAAGTTTCTAGAAAATCTGATAGAAATAATTTGTATAATTATATCCATCTGTTCCTATTAAATTAAGTAACAAACAGGCACTAAAAAACCCCTTTTTGTGCTATACAAAGACTAATCATGGACAGAAGAGACATGCATATATTGAAACAGAAAATAAAAATAATCTTACAACATCCAGGTACGTGGTAGACAGAGACCCTTCGGGGATCCCTAAAGTAGAAGCACAATTACTAAACCACCTCTTTAAGAGTCAATTGCCAAAGACACCTGGGGAAAGCACCACAGGTGTTACTCATGGAAGCCAGGACCCAGGGGGGTCTCTCCTAGGCAGAATGTGGGACAGCTGCAGCTAATTTAGAAGAATATCTAAAGATGACAGTCCCATTAGGAGGTTGATACTGCTTGAAGAAGATTAGTCTCTAGTTCTTAATGGATTGCTAAAAATAAATGTACATTTATTTGCAAATGTTATATGTAATACTTGCTTAAATAACCACCCCCAAAAATGTTTTTAAAGAAAGTTTGTCATCTGATATAACTAAGAACTTGCCATTAAGAAAAGCTACTTTTCTTTCAAAACTAAAATATTCCCTGTTGTTTTAAGGAAAAACAGGCTCCTCTACAGGTATCAACAACAGTCTTTAGCTGTTTTATCACCTTAAAACTAGTTTAGTCTGAGCCATATCTTTGTATGCTAAAGCTGTTCTATATTATTAATGTAACTTTCTCACAATTAGCTAACACTGCTTTATAAGCAAAGAGATTCTCCTGACTACACTTTCATTCCAACCTTACAACATCCAGCAGCAAAATTCAGCCTTTTCTTCGAGATAAAGATGAAGGAGTTTTCTAGGAAATCTTACTGTGAGAATAGAAGAATACAGAGATCCAAAATTGCTTGTGTTGCACATATTTTTTACTAATGGTGCTTCAAAAGTGTTATGTGAATTGCGACAATCTCATGGCATGACAATACCTACGACAGGCACAAATACTATAGAACATTATAATGCTAAATCTATGTAACTCATGTGAAACTCATATATACACAAAACATTTTTTGTGGATCAGTATTCAACAAATCCTTACAGCTATTTTCTCTACAAGCTCACTTTTTCTCAGTAGAGGTAATAAATATCTAAAGGGAACATACAATATGTTACAGACCTTGAAAGGGATGGAAGTGTGATTTGCCCTTCCTCCTCAAAAGATGGATGGTGATGACCTAGCAAATATCATGGATTTGTGGATCATGGCCATTTACAACAGCTCCTACTTTTTTGCCAAGAAACAGGGAGTCCCAATGAACTAGTTAGATACTTCAAAGAATGTCTCACCCGCCAATAAAAGCTTCTGAAACACTAACTCAAAATACTGGGAGGAGGGAGGCCATACAGACACCAGCTACTGCAGCCTTTGACATGATTCATTCAGTATGGCCACACTCCACAATCTCTTTCCATGGAGATTCTCTTTAGGTACAAATCCAGACATTATGATGAAGGGGCTAATTCTCCACTGTATTTAGAATAAATCAGGGAACTTCACTGTGTTAATGGTTCATATGCTCCCTTCACTTGAAACAGCTCCCACAAGACCTTGACAGAGAAGTTGCTTGAACCACCAGGTGATCAAACTACATAAATCTTCAAATACTGTCCTTTCTAGTGTATTTTCTTATCATCCTACACTTAGGAGATCTGCCTATGCTGCAGTACTAGCTATCTGGTCTGAACAATATTGCTATTCCTTCTTCCCTATTCTTACCTCACAGAGCTCATTCTTATCTCTCCTTATGCTCTGCTCCAAAGCGTGTTCAAATCAAGGCTTCTCATTTTTTTTTCTTTCCCTCAATTGTGTTTAATTATTATGCTGCTTTTTCCTTTGAAGACAAGGGAAAGAGTCCTATTCATTTCAATGAAGATTTAGCCTGGCCTTTTATTTGAAGTGTTCCACCTCACTGTATCTTCAAAAACATTTTTCCACAGGGACAGGGATGCATCCAAATAAAGACTAATACAAATACAATTACTATGGTATTATTAATTGAAGAAATCGGATCGCATTTTTTAGTGTCAGTGAACTTCAGTACACTAATAAAAATAGCAAATAATATGGAAGTGTCTTGGGTCTAGAATAGAAACGACATCTACCTTAAACAAATCTGAATAATTTCCCCAAATATTGAGTAAATAATCAGATATACTTTGAAATTCAAAAATGTTTCCATTGCTCCAAAATGAAGCTGGGTGAATTTCACCAAGTGAAATGAGAGTAGAGATTTATTTATTTGCACCTTTTAAGCATGCAAAGTATTACAGTTATATTTTCAACTTGGTGTTTAAAGATAATTCCACTGAAAGGAGAATTATGACTGCCCCAGTTGTCAGCACCCAGTAGTTTACACGATTTGCCTTGTGAGGAGTTATTCTTTTCACACTGCAAGTCTGAAATTACTATTCACTTTGACAAACCTGCTCCTCATTGCACCCTGATGATGTGTCCTCAGTCCAGCTCATGACATTGGTAAGATAAATGTGTAGAATGAGAATAGTGGCAGAACACTAATATGTGTTGCTTAGCTCAAACAGATGCAGACCCTTTCAATATTATCTGATATATTCTTGACAATATTATGAGGCAATTAAAGTCTATATGTATTGGCTGATGAAGGTGAATTATGATAAGTTCCAGGAGGCAACTGTCTGAACCAGGAGATGCTGATTAATTACCTAGTAATAATTCATTATTAAGACAGTTAGGTCTACTTGTGCTCCACAAAGTCACGGGGAGCAGTAGACAATAAATCGTATAAATACTATTCAGACTAAACAATGTTTGCAGCTATAGCCATAGAGTAACATACATACAGAGGCAATAACATTTTCTTCAAAGTATTAGATTCTTAGAAGCAAATTATCAAATCAAGTGGGCTGAGTATCTCCATGCCATGCGATGGATGTATCAACACATGCACCAGGAGTCCTTACACTAGAAGGCTGAGTATTTCCCAGATCTACCCGCTTTCTATGTAGAATAGTCACTGTACACCTCAGAGTACAAACAAGGAACCAGACTGCATAGCTTTGGGCTTGTATCTCATGCTGCTAAACTGAAGCAAATGGACATGAAAATACATAAAGACTGAATCCAGCTTTAAAGATCTGTATGTTAGTACTGATGTTAATTGACTACATATCATTTAAAGCAGATATTTTCCTGTGTATCTTATGATCACATAAAAATCTTTTTTCAGGTGTGTGTGAACATAATGTGTCTATTTCACAGCATTTCTTGCTTTCCTTTTTCTCTATCTGGATCATACAAATGTCATCCTTCTTTGTTGCCACCAAATTGTTGCTCCTTATGTGGATTGTTCCCTAAAGAGTTTAAGTACTAGAGAAACAGGTTACTGCACAGTGCAAAATTTGAATTGTGACTTAAGTATTTTACAAAGGGAATTTATCATAATGGCACTCCTCAGGAAATCACAATATTTTAAATTTCACTGACGATTCTCACTAACAAAATAGCACCTCTATTTTAGCAGTGATTCTAACATACGAAATTTCCACAAAACCTTTTCTTTCCTTTTGGTGTCAGAGGGTTTTCCTCAAAGCCCTTTTGTGTCAAAAATTAATGTCTAACAGACCCAATGTGTTAGTTAGGGAATACATGAACAGTAATCTTCCAAAAAGATTAAGACTCTCCTCCCAAAAATCTTGGATAGCAATTTCAGGTTACTCTGAACCTCTCTCCATCTTTGACTTCTGAACTTTTCCTTTAATCTACTTTTTAATCCAGGTCATGCATATTACTTCAATCTTATTTTTTCCCCTTTTTGTAATTTGGTGTCCAAATACAGGAACAATCACAGCACCAAACACCTGAACTTTTCCATAAAGTAACCTTCTTCTCAGAAAGTCTTTTAGTCAAAATACCTCTTTGGATAAACTTGCTTTAATAATAAGTTTCCACAGCAGAGTCAAAGTGTCCTCTGCCCAGAATTCTTTTCCTTAAAGGGACAGATGGATGGATGGATGATCCCTGTGCCTTATAAAGGTCCAGTGCAATTCACCTCAGGATACCAAACAGCTCTTACATCTAACAGAGGATGTATTCACAGAAGATGAGAGAACTTTTCTCTAGCAATCACATCCTGCCCCTTACCAGATTCCTTAGGCATTTGAATTAACAAATTTTAAGCTGTTTAGCTCATGACACTCTGAGGATGCTGGCAAACTATGAAGCTACTCTCTCACAGCATCCATGCTCTTTAGCTTAGCTTGCTTTCTACATTATTGTGCGTTTTAAATAATTTCTGAACAAGATGACTAGAAATGGCCAGCAATCCCTAAATCATCCATGAAAACACAGTGTCATGCAATATACAGTTTGCTTGAGTTATCTCCATGAGTAAGAGAAGTCAGTGCATATACAGGATAATGGGAATAGTTGTGTTCCTAAGATCTGCCTCCTTTCCAGCTCTCCTTATTTCACAGGTCAGCATTCAAGAGCTTTTCTTTCAGTCAGTTCTTTAACCCTCTAACTTTTTCTCACCTCATTATGTTCAGGTAACTAAATTTAGAGTTATCAGAGGTTTGTTAAATGAAGACATAAGTTAATCACTTTTATTATCTTCCAGGCTATTAGGTAAACCAAGCAGGTTATTCTGTCTAATAAAATCCAGGTCTGCTTGACCAGTATATGCTAGACAGACATTTACTTCGGGAAACGCTGCCTAAAAAAAGACTTTTTATTTTCCCTGGTCCTCTGGGCACAGAGGACATCACGTAGAGCTACTAGAGAAAAGCTCTAAAAAGCACTAAAACATAATGCTTTTCCCAGAATTTTTTCTCACTCAGCTAAAGTGTCAGAACAACTAAAAGAAGGTCCAGAATTGCTTAGATGCTAGACATATGTATCCTCCAAAACACTGCACTGAGCAAATGGATGGAGTCTACGAAATTATAGCAGCTGCCAACATTAGAGTTAGGTTTGAAAAAAACACTTTTCATTATAACTCTCCACACAAAACTTTTAGGCCTAAAATTTTCCAAGCTGGATCTTTCTCTGTCAGCAGAAGCTTCTGTTTTAAATGAGAAATCCAAAGAAATAAATACGCATCATAAAAAAATGTTTGGAATATTTCAGGAGAAAAATAGAACACTATTTCACAGGCACACTGAAAGGACACACATTGAAAAGCATTTCCTGAAGTGTTATGGTAATCTTTCTCCATTCCTACCATGGCAATGACTGTAGCAGACATTCCTTGGCAACTTTCTATTGAAAATAATCCCCTGTGGTTATTAAAGTTATTTGCAATCTAATATTTAACATATTACAATATGTAACTTCACAACAGAGCGTTAGACAGGTTACCACACATGCCAGACCAAACCAGTAGAGGTCCAGCTGACCCAGCATTGCGAAGCCTCTTAAGATCTTGCTAGCTCATATCCAGAACCAAATTTATAGGGTTGCCTTTATCTACTTAGCATCCTTATGGCACTGTAACATGTGAATGCTGCCCCATTTCTTCCATTCCTGAGCTGGCTTGCATGAAATGAGCCCTAGCACTTGCACTACTCTCTCCAGAGCTTTTGACTTCGGTATTAGTTTGCTTGGTGCCAGCTTGAATGTCTCTGAACCTACTTTAAGTTATCTTCAGAATATTTAGTTAGATAAACTTAGTGTAATATTAGCATGCTTGGTTTTTTGAATTTAGCTTTTTGGCTTATTTAAAAACATAAAGTGGATAAAGAACAGGGCCTATACTTGTTTACTTCATATTAGGTAAAATTTCTGCATTCTGTGAATGCTTCCTCATTAGTTTTTCTCTGCTTGCTAGACTTAATTTATTCACTTTAAAAACATAACAAGACTGAATACAAGCCCATAGCTGTGCTGAACATAATTAAACTGGCAGTCAATTAATCAAAAGCAGAATTTACAGTCAGTATTCTAAAAGATTAAAGCCATACTTTTTTGATACTAAAAGTCAAAAAAAAAAATTAAAGGAAAAAAAAAATAGTTGTCCCCTGACAGTACAAGAAGTTTCTCATTACGGTATATATGCATTGCATTTCTTTATGCATGTTTGACTTCAGAAACCTCATGTTTTTAACACAACCAGCTACTCTGACCTTAGCAGAAAGAAGTGAAAAAGTAAAAAATTATTATTACACTCAGGTACAGAATCACAGTACAATGATACCCAGCAACAAAGTAAATAATCAGCTCCTAAAGCCATGACAATATCTGTATCTTACTGCACTGCGTTTCAGAAAATGCACTTCTTCCACTGGGGAGGAAAGGAAGAGTGAAATATTGGTAAGACCTAGCATTCTTATTTCCAATGTGTATCAAACTCAAAATCTTTTATACATTCTTGCAAAAAGGAAACATGAATTAGATTGGCACTTGACAACTGTCTGATTTTTTTTCCCTTCATTGAAAAAAATCTTCATTCTATTTTTTCATGAAACAAATGACAGGTAGGAGACAAAATCCCATGTATTCTTTCTACTATTATTTCAACAAACTCACCACAGTTCTCAGTCCAAATATCTTACTTACATAAAGAGAAAAATTAGTGAATGTTTAATTTCTATATAATCATGCCCTGGCACACACAGATTCCATCTCCTTGCTGGAGTAACAGCCCTTAGCATCCCAGCATGATTCCAATTAATGTGGTTGCTACCTATGGATCTCAGTCCAAGATCAGCAGAGGAAGTTTTGAAAATTATACTCAAATGGACAGTGGAAAGGTTTGAGAGAATCTGAGTGGATTAAGAGCTAGGATTCAATTAAAATCCAACTTCATACAGTGCTACAACACCTTTTGTGTACAGTTCAAATAGCAAAACCAGTTATTTAATAAACTGCAGTCTGACTATCTTCTGGAGTCAGTCTATTAGCATATTTCACAGGAGAGGGAGAAACCTACAGGTGGGTTTCAAAGAGATCTACCTAGGAAAAGACTTGAGATTTTGGTTCAATTACACTGTGTACTTATTCATTGAGTTCATGGCAACTAGCATGAATAAACAGTGAAGTAGTAGAGGATTTCCACATCACATATTTGAGTCCATGCACCTAATTCTGTCTACATCATTTGGATTCTGGACCATAATTTCTCTCAGCTTGTCAAAAGGATGGTAGTCTTCTTCTCTTTTGCATATATGTTGTAAAAATCAACATTTAGAAACCAAATGCCACATGTATACAAGTATCTGGAAAACATTTCTTTTTTGTGTGAGGGATTTTAGCATTTCCAGTATACTTGAAGCTGGTGACATAACATTCTTCTGTCCCACTCTGGAGAACTGGAAAACCATCATCAACAAACAGGAAGATATTATGTACAGGATGCATCCTGTACCCTACACCTACTCCTGAATCTGGATACTGACTTTAACAAGTCACCTATCAAGACTCCAAACTGAGTCTTAGTATTATTGAGAATTTTGCCTACTCTAATCCCTCCCAATGCACACACAACCGTTAAAGGGTCTGAGAGGTTCAGATGGACGACGGGCTGCCATTGCTGTTGCAACCCAATTTATTCAGTGAGAGTTTAGGAATACCTGTTGCAATTCCACCTTATGTAATTATGTGAGCCTCCTAATCTCCATATCATAAGAAAAAATACAAGATAGGAGGTGAAGAAGAGAATATTGGGCATGCTGTTTCATCAGCTGTGGCAGGTATTCTGTACTGGCCAGGAAAATAAGACTGGCAATGATTGAGGAATTAGAAAATATTCAAAACTTCAAGGGACATGTGAGGTAAATAAGTTGTAATTACTGTTACCTGATTTTGTGATTTCACCATGACCTCTGTAGAGCCTTTAATGTTTGCAGGAGGCCAAGACCAAAGCTTTACTTCCTGCCTAAAATATGGTACAATCAGAAGCACTCTGCCTTCCAGCTCTCTGCAGAGGCACAGGTTCATTGCTGACTGATAAGGAAAAGTGCCACCTACTGAGTCACTGACACCTTTGCCAGCAGCATTCTCCGTGTCCCTTACTGACCTTGTATGCAAGTCAGAGCAAGCCTGATCCTCCTTAATTTACAAGCCAGTATAAAGCTGCAAGGCCAAATGGTGTCCATATAATCAGCAAAGAATTAGACCAAATTACATTCCTATTCCCTTTAACCCTTAGTGGTAGCACACTTGAAATTAGTCACAAATTATGTAGACATTTCTCCCTCAATTTTGAGAGATACTAGAAATTAGTCACTGCAGCTTCTAAAGAAAACAGCAAACAACTTATCTACATACAAAGTTTATAATACAGAATTATTTATCTTTAAAAAGCAAATAAAAGTGCAGTTCTACAAGGCTCTTATCTCCTCACAATGTCAATTTTCTGGAAAAATACTGTGTACTGTATGTCATCAGTTAAACAAGAAAACAAGAAAGAAAATTACCTAAAAGTCAAAGTTTTTATATACTTGCATATATATATATATATATTTTAAACTTTTTATTGTGTTTAACCATGACCCGTTTATTTATTCAATGAATGCTGATCAGTGCCCACACAAAACTAATTTGCAGGCCTTCTTTTGTTATTTTAAACAGTCTAAAATGGTGGTTATTCTGGGTAACCATCAAATGTAAACTGCAGGGATTTTGCTATGAAATCTAAAAGTTACTACAATACCAGCAATCTAAATTTTGAATGAGCTTTGCTCTGCTTTGCATTAAAAAATGCAGCAGTTAACAACTATTTATGGCAATAGTAGCTACATGACATGGTTGATAAAACCTTATGTGAAACAACTACTACAGAATTTTATCACACTCATCCAGGCAACTTTCAAGATACCTTCCTATATGTAGAAAATAATACTTCTAATTAAACACCCAAAGAAAGTAATCAACAATCTCACTTCACACATTGAATTTCTGGATTATTCGCTTGCATATATGGAAAAGCTCCTTAAACATACCCTAAGAAAATAGAACAGATTTCTTATTAGTGCAATGTGGAAGAAATGTATGACCTATGTGCAAATTTATTCCTCACAGCTACAGTCATTCATGTGCTCCACTGCCAGTTTTAGATTAACTACTGGTTTGATGTACCAACTGACCAATTTGTTGTAAATGCATTTTCTTTCTTGTGGTGTTTAGTAAGCTTCTTGTCAGTTAAATAACTCACTCATCTGTGTGAAATTCCCTCCAGGATTTTAATCACCTAGAAGGATTATTGCCCACAAATGAAGCCTGCTATTCTGTGACAACCCTATTCTATGACACATCCAATAAAATCACATTTCAGAAGCCTCCATTACTTTTATAATTCATCAATGTAAGCATCTACTCTATATTGTTGAGTCTATGGTGAAGTCAAAAGTACTTCTTAATCATTATTTAAGTATGAAGATGCATGATACATTTTCATCCCTAAGTTTTTTGAAAGCAAAAGGTTACATATTAATAAAGTGGCATCTTCCAAAATTTAGTTGCTGTACCTTGGAGACAATTGGAGAAAAATCCCTTATTTGCCTGAATATTTCCATCATCTTATCACTAGAGCTACAAGCCATGAAACAGCAAAGCAGAAATCATTGATACACAGAAGATACCATCAACTTTGTAAACAGGTCTTGTTAAAATTCTTCCTATCTCTGCCCCAGCTGCTTAAAAATTACAGATGAGCTTCCACCAAAATAGTAGTATTCCACTCAAATATCAATTCTCAAACATAAAATGCATAATTGGTCTATTCATGTAAAACACAAGTAAAAAGTCATCCAAAGCATTATTACTAGTATAATTTTCTAAGTTATTATGTAGCATTTAAAGAATTAGCCCACAATCATTATACATAAGTCGAGTAATACAATACAGGCCAGATTCTATATTCACCAAAGTCAATGACAAAATTAGTAACATAATTCTTGAGCTATGATTATAAACCAGAGCTGCCTCATGACTTCTTAAATAATGGAGAAACATTCATGACATTTGGGTGTTATAAAATTTCCTGGAAGAGTCTGAGGAAAGGTTGATTATATAGAATTTTGTTATCCAGTTAACACAGTTTATACTTAGCCTTTGTATATTATGATCAGGCAGGTTTTTTTAAGTAGTGAACACAGAAAATGTCTGTTTGAGGTATTATTCAAGAATAGTCTTCCTATTTTTAATCTATTTGGAGTCTTATACTGAAGACACAGACCTACATCCCATAGTTGTGTTGAGAATCCCTTCACAGGTGACTTTTGCACATAAGTATTCTAGACACATACTATAAAAACCCTTTCACATAGTCAATTAGATGAAGAGGTTTTTTCCCTCAGCAGGATATTGAAGTCTCACAATCATTCATGTACGATAGTCATTTTTTCAAAACTAAACAAAAACATTTGCCTCAAAAATGCAAATTTTGAATATCTGTCATATATTCCAGCGGTAAACAATACATTAATGTTTTAAATGGTAATTAATTTAGAACGTCAAGTGGCTTTGAAGCAAGAACGCACTTAAGCTTAAAAGCAATCTACACTAAAATGCAAAAAGATTAATAGACTTACTGATTATTAATTCCATAAGGTCATACTATGATCATGATGCTTATGATGTTATGACAATCTACACAATATTAACTGTAATTTTCAAATCGGTATTTCTCTTTCAAATCCATAATTTCATGTTGGAGTACAGCACCTTTCTTTTAACCAACCAGTTTTTACCTAGTGAAAGTAATGGGAAATTTTTCACTAGATACACTTACTAAATACTAGGCACCAGAGGAATGCTAAAGAGGGTTTAAGGAGCTTAGGGCTTAGCAATTAGCCCAAGACAAAGCATACAATCTACTGATCTTAAATAGGTAAATTCAGAGAACTTAACAAGAAGTGCTTCCTGCTCATGTGACTGAATGCTGGGAATTGTTTTTCTCCAAAATTTAAATGAGAAATGGAACCAAGCCTGGTACCAAACAAACATGAAGAAATTTAAATTTAAAGTTTACTTTGTACTATTGAAGTCAAGGACAGGAAGGTGACTTTATTCACTAGAAGAACTTATATCAGAATCTTCTTGGCATCTTTACATCTAACAAGCAGATGACTAAAGAAGAACCCCACAAGCAACATGTAAAGCCTTGCAGGTTTCCTGGCAGAGTGTGGAAGAGCTGACTAATTCCAACAAGCAGACTTTAAAATTTGTAAATAGTCTTTATGATCTAGGTCTGTTTTGCAGTTGGTGATCTCTCACCTCAAACTCTGGGTATTCAGTTCATAAACAGATGTCTCTCCACTGTCTTGCATTTTGTGTGAAGTTTCCACGCTCTTACTTTCTATATTTAAACAATTGATTATGTGGCTCCTTATTCAAATGTAATTTTGATTTTAATTTCTTAAGATGTTATGTGCACTTTTAGTTACAGACTCATCTGAAGAGATGCATTTCAATTTCTACATATTCAGAAGACATAGATGTGTTCTTAAATAATTTGAGAGATTGCAGCATTTTTTCTGTCTCTATTTTCAGTCAATTATCATCTACTTGTGAAATTTCCCAATTTTCATGTTTAGTTTGATACAGAATCATATCTTTTTACATATTCTTCTGACCATGTTACAATTTCAATTAAGTGGATAAAAACGAAGAAGTCAATTTGCAACATAATTAATCCAAGCCTCTTTCAATCATAGAGAAGAGTACTATAAAATATGGAGTATCTTCTTGATTTATGATTATGAGTGATAAACAGAATCTAAATAAATTATTTTTTCAAACATAGTTCAATACTTCTCATACTTCTTAGAAGTATTCTTGCTTTCTGGTCTTTAAATTATTTTTATGAACTGACATAATGATTAACTTTTAAATCATACTTTGTAAAAGAAGTAGTTGTAAAGTTTGTTCAAGCAAGATAAAATGGAGCAGGCACGCACAGAAAAATAATAAAATATGCTAACACATCATCATTGGCAAAAGAGAACTTTTGTACCACCTAGCTCTCCATCCTTCTATCAGACAACAGGGTCATATGTAAAAAAAAATTGCCAGTGTCTGTACACAATACGAGTGGGTCTGAGAAAGCAATTCAGGTGCGCAGGCATCAGCATCTCGTGCTGTTGCAGCCCAGTCCTGTCTCATGTTCACTTGCCATTTCAGAGGGATGCAGGTCTTCTGAAGTTAGTGCTGTATCTGCCAACCCCATGTGAATATCTTAGATATCCTAAGGCATCTCAAATGGCTGGAGACAGCCAAGACATCTCAATTTTTCCCATAATCTTTAAGATGTTGCATATTAGATTTACCATTTAGTTCCTAGCACATTTTTAACATGACTCCTTGCCTATTTACATGTCATGAGAATCTTTGGCTTTTTCGCTGCTGCTGTTTATAAAGATTAAACTATCTGTGTTGACATGAGAGGCTTCCAACCTATTTTGCACAAAGATTTGCTCACTTGACAAATGAAATAAGAATGCCGTTGGAAGCGTGTACAATTCACAAGTGCTTGGTGACCAAGCTCTATATTGTGGGGACATCTGGGTCTGTCAAAAATAGCTGGAGGTTATATCATTAGCAACACATAATTATTTTCCAACTAACAATGGCCATCTCTAACAGGACCAGACCTGAATAATTTGCACATCAAGTTTATCACCTGCAGTACAAGCTTTGGTATGGAACATATTCATGAGAAAATACCTTAGAAAAAGTGAGGGTTTGTTTTTTTTTTTTTAAGGGAGATTTGAGTTCAAGAGGCTGCTTATTGAAAGTCTTCTCAGGTACCTTTTGGGGGTGGGGCAGGGCGGGAATCAATGGAAGTTTCTTGGCTGAATCAGCTTTTTACAGCTCATTCAATTCCCATGGAAGTGAACACAAATTTTGCCACTGACTCTCCTGTGAATATGATGAAGTGCCACCTCTAAGGGAGAACTGTGATTCTTTCTCAGTCATGAAACCAGCATCATTTCACCGTTAAGGGCTGTACAAAGAAGAGGTATACAAAAGAAAACACAAGGTAGGATCAGATGCGCTATGAAATCGACACCTGGACAAGTCCCAGCTCATTACAACCTTTTCAACAGAGCTGTTTCTTCTCTGTCACATCACAGAAGGCAGGAAATCTTGCTGATGGACTGCAAACCCCTACAGCTTCCCCTGTATTTGGCATCAGTGGTGTTACGAAAGAATTTCAGTGAAAATTGAGATGGGGTGAGCAGAGTCACTACAGCCCAACTATTGTATAGCCTACCAAAAATTTTAACTGTAAAGCATTTGGTATTTAGCCCATGGTTCATAAACTATGGCCATGACTGTAGTCATTGGAGTATTTTAATGTATTTATTTCAAGATTTAGTTAAAGAATAGGATTGAGTTATTTAAAAATTTTCCTTTCTAAAGTCATGGAGCACAGTTAACTCATTATCAAACAAGATACTGCTGTATCATCCTATCATCATACCTACTCTATTGCTCTAGCTTTAAAGTCATCCACAACTTAAAAAGTTCTAAGCAACAGTAATTAAGAGACAGAGAAGTGATAGGACCTTTTAGTTTTGATCCAATGAGAACTGTAATGTTTACTCTAAAGGCTATGAATTATTCTGATTGCCTCCAAATAGACTTCAGAATGATTCATATTGTGTATGATACTTCTTAAAGTCAAAGGTAGGGAATATGCTTAGACTTAGAAAAATACACAATCTTGCATCCATTATTTTTGTTAACATGATTAGTTTATCAACGGTACAAGTCCGAACTGAAATGAAACATACATTTTAACTAAAATCTCATTACTCTGATTGCAATGGGCACAAGCTTGTAGGCCAGCAAAGGCCTCCAATTTCCACTAACTTCACTAAATACTGCACCTTAACTCAACTTTACATACAATAAGATCTTTAAAGAATTCTACAGTGTTTGACAGTTCTAAGACTGCAGTCTTTCTTTTGAAAATATCTGAAGAAAACTGTGCTCTAACTGTTGTTTTCCACATCGCCTCATGCTACACAAATCACAATGCAACCTTTTCATTCCCACTGGATACATGAAATGTTATCATTATTAGTTACTATCTTTGTTGCCCTTTTTAAGTGCAGTATTCTAAAGTGCAAAAAATAAACAGGAATCAAAGAGCAGCATTAGAGGAAAGGAGAGCAAGCAAAGAGCTGCTCTTATTAATGAATTAAAAATAGCTTGATTTACTATCATAAGAATGGTCACTATGAATGAATTGTTTACTTTACACTTACAAAACAGATGTGTTAATAGAACTTAGCCAAATAATGCCTTAGATCAAAGCTTGCAACATCATAACCTTTAAATAGTTATGCTTGGCAGGTTTTTTTCTTTTTTATTCCTATCATCGATTATCTTTCTCCACAGTCCTCCTTCCACCTCTGACCATCATTCATTGCACATGGTCTTATACTCCACATAAAGTCCCCAGAAGAGAAAACAGCGCATTCATCAGCGAATGATCAAATTCTAAGTCCTCAATGAAACCGAAGTCTACAATACAAAAGCTTTTTTTAATTTATGTTATAATTTGTCATTACCCCTATGTCATGGAATCAACTATTTTTATTTCAGCTTCTAGTTAATGAATTTATTTCCTAATGTCTTCCATTGTTCTCCTAAGATTTGTTTTAAAGCTAGTTATTCCCAGAGTTATCCCAGGTATTTTAGCGTGGAAGACATCAAGACTGAGGTTTAACTAAGTCATTATCTGAAAACTACCTAAAAAAAGAGCAAGACATCCTTTCTTCTGTAACCAGCAGCGTATAAAGGAAAGTGCATGTGCTTTCCTCACTCCTAATCTTTACAGTACCTCTGGTCTTGTCATCAAGATCAAGTTGTTCCTTTTCCTCTTCCCTTGCCACTTTCCCCAAAAAGAACAAAAAATTAACATCATCCAAGCCAACTTTGCAATGAGAACTGTAGTGACAGAAGATGGCTACCTGAGCCTTAAAAATGCATAGCTCAAAATCTTAATCCTATGCTAATCCTTCATGAGGACAGGTACATTCTTTCAGATGCAAAATGGAAATCTGAACTGCATTAATCATCTTTAATCTCTCTCCCTGAGTGCACAGCACCCAATACTTTGCTCTGCACCCATTTGTTCAAGCAGTCAAACATCAAGACTTTCTCTTCTAGAAAATAAATGTGAAACAGGAAATAAGAAAGAGGGCTGTGGGAAGCAATAAAAGGACAGAGTCCCCATTTCCCATCTAAGACATTCTCATTCTCTGATTATGCCTTGACACATTTTTATTTCATCCTTCCTTAAAAAAAATGTGGTGTTTTTACTAGTATGTGTCATTAACATTGTGGGTTTTTGTTGGTTTATTTTTTTTTTTAAATAAATGTGCTATATTTTACCATTAACTGATTTTTAAAGGCACATTCTGTTCCAGCTTCCCCTTTAAATCTATTTTGCACCTTCAGTTTGATTTTGGCAAACAAGATAAGTCCAAAGAAAAAAAAAATCAACCCAAAAATGCCAAAATTGAATGTGGTCTTTATATATCATATCCTGTTTTACCAGCTGTTTCATCAACATCTGTGCACCTAAGAGTATGGAAGTCTAAGATACTCTGAAGGACACATCTACTGCTACTTTTTATTCTGCTGTAGTGAAAATTCATTAAGAGGTTAGAGTGAAAAAAAGACCATGGGAGAAGCAGTCTATAAAAGTTTGAGTGGTAGTACGATACAGCACGTTAATATCTTTAATGGGAAAAAAATTAAATTTGGGCTAATAAAAGCCTTCTTTTATTCCCTCTGTAACACCTCCCCTTGACTTGACCATCTGTACATTGATATACAAGTAAAAATACATGAATGTGTTGTGCCAAGGGACTTATAGATTTGTAGTAGCTGACTACATCAGCACCATGTTGAATACACCCCCTGGACATCCTTTAGCTGTATGCAAGCAGCCAAAGCTTAATATTTCTCCCTTCAGCTGTTTCAGAGTCATGCTGACTTAACTAAACAAAAAGTGTATTTTCATAAAACATTTGTTTGACCTAAAACAAAGGGTGAAGAGAAAACAGGATAGTTTGAGGGGAAGAGAATTTAGAATGATCTTTCCTCAGTAGAGATGCTACTACATGTCCATGCAGCTTAAAATATGCACACTTGTTAAGCATTTTTCTTTCACCTCGCCAGTTTTTTTTCATTGAATAAGCTATATGCTCTCCAGTTTTTTCATTGAAGAAGCTATATGTACTCTTAAGAAAATATTTTGAAGACTACTGTTGTGTAAGATGGACTAGAAAACAACATGCTTTGTACATAAAATTTAAAACTCCAGATTTTGTGTAAATTCAAATTCCATTATTAATGACATTTCACATCCAGGCCCTCTAGCCTTGGAAGTGTGGAACAAGCTATCAAATATACTTTGCATCAGCATGTGTAAAAGGAAATTTGGATAACAGCATTCCATCTAAGACTTGTATTTATCTACCTTTGTCACAAGTGACCCTCTGAAAAAAACAGATTGCTATGGTCATCAATGGCAGAGCTGGAAAATGAAGCTTAATCCCAAAAGCTGAACTTTGTGCTGAAGTTTATGCTGCACTCAAAATTTCACCTCTTGATGGATTGGAAACTTGTTTTTTGTAGGAAAACTGTACGACATTCTCTTCTCAGAACTCAAAGAAACTTCAATGGAAAATAAACAGAGACCAAATATGAAAAAATATTTATGAATATTTTAAATTACTCTAAACCAGAAACTATAATAATTCCTTTTGTTCTAGATCCACAACAAAATATTTTTACTAGGAAAACAATTTCTATACAGACTTGAACTGAGGCTTTCACCAATGCAAGTGGTGAGAAATAGTTAATGCAAGTGAATGTTAAACCTTGAGCTGTATTATGCACTCCAGCAAGCCATAGGGTATCAGGAGTATTTCTAAGCTCAGTATTTTTCTGCATATAGTCCTCCAAGAATTTCAGACTCATTCAGAATATAGTAAGGACTAGAGGCAAGCAGGGAAGATTCTTGACATTCATCTATTTTTGAAGGAAGAAGAAAGTGGCCCTTTTACATCTTTACACAGTAGTCATGTTTTTACTGGGCCTCAGTTACCCTATGTTGCATAAAATTTCTGACTTTGGAGCTGAAATTATAACTGCAAAATCCTGAAAGCTAGGAATGCAGTGTGTTCTTAAGAGTAGAGAGAAACATCAAAAGCTAGTACACTTCGTGCCAAATTAAAGGTTTCAAGTACAAAGATCTAACAACAGAAGAGTTAATCTATGCTAAATCAAAAAAATAATGTGTATTCACAACCCAGGGGTTGGGAAGTATTCATTAAAATAAGAAGTCCCTAGCCCTTGATACTGCTTTGGCTTTCTTCCCTTTTGATCTTAATGTGAAACAATTTATAACATCAAAATAGTGTTGTATTTCAGATTTTTTTTTAATTGTAATGCTAGCATTCAAAATAATTATAACCTGCTTTTCAAACAATCTTTGAGAAGAAAAGCATATTAAAATTATCATAATAAATCCACTGGATGACTATTGTTGCACTGGAATATCAAATAATTTAGGATGCATTGAGGATTTATTGTCATATAAAACATTGAAGTGTTAATGATATTAATCTGAAATTGGGTGTTCTTCCTTTGGCTAGATGCTATACATCAGTCTGACAGTCTTCATATTTTCTGGTTAGACTGATAAATGAAATCAATTTTAAGTTACATTACTCAGTATGCCTGCTAGTTAATTTAGAAACAGAATTATTTCCTTATAAATTTTAAATGATAAGCTATAGACGTGTAAACACAGTACAACTGTTTGTTTATTTTGCAGTGTGCATTGTATTATGAAATGGATTAAATGGATTAAGAAATGTGTGCAACTCTCCCCCCCCCAACATGCAAAAATTATGGGAGTTATTCTTCTCAGCTGATGTTCCTCCTTCTGAAAAATATTTCAGTTCAAAGTGATCAAGACATTTCATATTTGAATGAGCTTACTGATTTAAGTAGCAGTAGCATTCATATGCTTACAGCCAGGCATATGTAGACCATATATGCCTCACTGATTGAGCATGCAGGACTTACGAGTCCGTGATTATTCTGAAAAAACTTTAAAACACATATCTAAGTGTGCTTTTCAGCACAGATGTAAAAAGATACGTAAATTGTTGCTGCCTGTTGTCTCTATTACCAGATGACACAACAAAAAACAACAGAAGAAAACTCTTTTGCTCACAAGGCTAACTTTTAAGACAGTAGCATTCTGTGTCATTTAGACCTTGACGACCCTCAAAACTGAATTGTTTACGAGCAGCTTCATCTCATGCTTTTTAGCACTCGACTCAAACACAGCCAGAACAATCACATCTGTTTTCAAAGATGAAGAGTCCTTGCTAATGCTTCATCTATCCTTACTAAAAAATGTAGCAAACTAAGCTTTGTATTGTAAATGGTTAAGCAAAAAGAAAGTACAAATTTTCCTAAGAGCTATATGCAAATAAAAAACACTTAATCCATTCCAAATGACTTCACGCATACCAAACCTCACAAAGCAGGCGTGAAAATGTTCATGCCTAAGCACAAAGCATTTGTACTGAGAAATGCACTCTTTCACTTGCACATCAATATAAGTTAATAAAAATCTTTCAACAACTTCCTCAGTATTTTTTGGTTTTCAAGTATACATTTAAATAACTATCCATCAAGAACCCACATATACGTAGATCAGACACAGAATAATAAATCAAAAACTGACTCTCTGAAGGAGACAATTTAATTCATAGTATGCAAGATAATGCAAACAAAACTAAAAGCAATAACTAAAAAGAGGCATTATTTTCTCTTTTCATCAAAAGCTGATTACAATCCCTCTAAGAAACCCGCATGATCTACACAGGTTCCATTGTCCTATGCAAGAATTCATGACTTGGATTCATATAGTGGATTCATGACCTGCTTGGACATGGTATGGGGGGCAGAACTGAGCAAGCATGAGAGGTATCTGTAGCATCTGTTAAGTCATACATAGAACACATGCTGAAAGTGTAAGGTTTTGAAGGCAAAATACACATTGTCACTGCAAGACCACACACATTATGTTTCCAACACGTTTCTACATATGTTGTCATGCCATACAATTTGTAACAAAACAAAGGCTAGAATTAGGTGACTTCACAGAATGCTTGCTGAATTACAAGGTTAATAAATTTACCATATCAGCATCTAGGCATGTTAGTGAACTCTGATGCATTTTCCTTTCACTAATGGAATAGAATAACATGCTGACAGAACTGATTGAGAACACCTTTTTTTTTTTTTCCTCTTTCATAGGGATATTTAAGGTGACTTTTACATGACCGAACTAAGAAACACAGTATGAAGTGAGGCATTCTTTCTCTAAATAAACTATACATGACAAGGAGAAGAAAAAACAAAATCCTGTTTAGAAAGCAACACTCCCATAATCTATTAGCTTTTTGCCATCAGCCTTTGAAATTCCTATTCAACAGAGGACTAGTATCATGGAAGGAGAGAAGGCAGGCAATTCCATATTCAAAATTAAATCTGTAAGTAAACAAAGGAGGATCCAAAATTTCAGATGCATAAATTTTATGAAGTTCAATTCTCTAACTCAAAAAGAGACAAGTTTTCTAAGTCACTGTTACTGAGGTAAGAAGTTTTCCACCCAAAAGACAAAATTGCAATCCCGCCACATGCACTACTGCAGATCCTGTCTGCTACAAATACCATGCCACTGTGGTATTAGATAGAACATGACAACAGCTAGTGTTTGCATATATCCGAGAGTCCACAGGAGATGCCTCTGACTTCTACCGAGATTATGAAAAACACACATTTCTTTGAACAGAATGACCAGCACAGTATTCTTATCTGTACAAGCAGGCAGCAGCAGCAGCAAGACAACCAGGAATAAAAGAAAACGCAAAACACAGCCTCACAGAGAAGCTACCTGCCAGCTCTGTATTACTTTCATTAGGAGAGGTCACAGGCCAAGGCATTTTTTATGAGATGCCGTTCACAAAAGTAGTCCATATGTAACATTCCATTGAAACGACTGCATGAAGAATTTGAATATACTGTAATTACAGTAGAAAATTAGACATTTGACAGTACTGAGCAAATGAAAAAGTTTTTAAATTATCTTATATATAATATTTACAAATATTTTTGTAATAGACCAGTATCACTCTGTCCTGCTTCACAGGGCAAAAAAATAAACACTTTGGTATAGCAATGTCTCATAGTATGCCTGCTCAACTCTGCAGCATAATAGTAACCACATAATTTTCTTTTAATTTGTTATTATTATCACTCAGATATCAGTCATTAAATGCAACTTATAGAAATCAAAATAAGCTGCCTAAATTAACATTAATATTGCTTTAACGTTGGTTTAAAGAAAACAACTCTGAAGAACTTCACATACTTTCAATTCATGTTTAAGTGATATCAGCAGATCCTTTTTGCCAGTATGTGGATATAAAATTTGTCTGGATGTAGTTAGCAGTAATATACTTCTGTAAATGACATGTCTCTGGGTGTAGATAGGAACTTTTGTATCTAACTGTACTGCCAAGAACTTGTGGGAACTGCAGTGACTGAAGACCACCTGCAGACCTTTCTGCCTTTTGTCTGACAGTTTGAGTCCACCAGAAAGCCAGACACATAGGGGCAGACTCAGCCTAACATGCCTGGCTTTCACAGGCTTAGCAACTCAACTTAGCACTGCACCAACAACAGCTCCTCAACTTCTGGTTCAGATCTGACCTCAAGCCAGCCACCTGGAAGCACCATGAGCAGGGGGACGCTGCACATCAGAAAACACTTCAGGTATCTACCAAGATTTCCTAAATTGCTATAAGAAGGTGCATATACCAAAACCAATACACATTTCTGGGGCTCTGCATAGTTTGAATGCTGTATGCAGTTTTATGCTTCAAGACAAGCATACCAGGAACAGACTTTGCCTGAAAGAATTTTTTTGCTTATATTTTCTAGAAACCACAATTTTCCCTGGCCTTCCTCAGAAGTGCTTCCATACTCCCTAAATGCCACCAGAAATATGAGATATCTGATCTAGTTTGTTTATTCAGGAAGGCATGACAGATTTTCCAGATAACACATTCAAATAGTCTTTGCTGAATACAGTAGGATTTCTACGTTGCAGGTTTAGATATTATTGCAAATTCTGTCTTTTAGGATCTCTTAGAGAGTTTTCCCGAGAATGCCCAGTCATCCTCCTGAAGCAAGTCTTTTGAACTCCCTCTTGCAGTCAGTTTGAATTGGCTATAGTTGATCTTGGAAATAAACAAAGCCTCTGGTAGTAAAAATGAAGACTAAACCAAAAGCCATGCTTTTCCTCTTTCTGCTACCTTCTTTGTTACTCTTTGGACACTTCCCTACCAATCTCCTCATCTTTTTCTCTGTTAAGGGAAAAAGGGATGGACCCTCATTCATTTGGAGCATCTTCAGAGCTAATTTCAATAGAAAACCACATGCTTTATTGTTACCTGTTTTATTTAATTCCATGTAAACCCAGAAAAAAAGGGAAATAGGGATACACCCTCAACCTCATTTTATACAACACTATGTAAAATAGCCTCTCTATTGGAATAAATTTACTGTCAGCCACTGATTTGCCCATTGCACTTTACAACTATTTGAATAGGACCACTTTTAGATCTATTTATTTTATTGTTCTAATATTGAGATGAAAGAACAGTCAGTTAAAAAGCTTACTGTTTGAAATTTAATGTTCTTATGATGCTAGGTGAGTATAAGAGACAGAATGCAACTCGCTTCAGAAGGTGGTTACTGGTTAACTGGTTACTCTAATTCACCCTCTCAAATAAGGTGGTCTTCACAAATGCTTCAAAATAAAACATAGACTTTAAATGAGAGTCTGGTGGCTTATTCCAGTGTTTAAATGCAGGTATGCATGTGAAGAACTTCTGTTAGCATTAAGAAAAAGAAGTATAAATACATTATGAGAAAGTATGCATATTTCCCTTCATTTTCAGAATAATAAAACTGGGTTCTTTTAAAGGCAGAGCAGGATGGCATAGTCAATAACACATTAGATTATGAGGCAGAACATCTTTTGTTGGTGTCGTGTTAGGTTTTTTCTTCTGGATGCTGGATGACAAATGCACAAGTTACTTCACCTTTCTGTACTATAAGTACCTATTTGTAGAATAGGGACAGGAATGCTGTCTTCTGTTGTAAAGCACTGGCAGATCAATTGATACTATCTCAAAAGTGGGTCTCACCTAAGAAATAGAGTGTTTCTATGCTAAGGTTTTCTCAGATGAGAAACACCTGAGGACAATATATATATAGTCAGAGAGAGAGTGTCATATATGTCACTATATATATAGTGACAGAGAAAGATTCCATAGAGCATTTAAAGAAATATTTAAAATGTGGCCATGTGTGTATCTGCAAATTCAGTTTTCATTCTTTGATTACCGGAATCCTTATACTGACAGAATAAAGTAGACAGTAACTGCAGTACCACCTTGTACTAGCTCTGAACTTTTCTTCCACTTACAGAACAGGTGTTTACTGCCATCTTCAGGAGTGCCTGTTTGTCTTAACCTACAACACATCATTCTTTACAGTATGGATAGAGTCATTACTGAAGATGGAGGGAATCAAGTGTCCTCCGCTAAAGGTACAATAAAACCAAAAGTAACTATGCATTTTTTCTCCTTGATAACTAGACCTGGGTGAAGCACTTCTACTGTAAAAACAAGCTCAAACTTCATGGAATTACACCAAAGATTTGAAGAACTCAAAACATTTGTTTCATTTTTCATTTTAAAGTCAATGATACAGACACTATTATTTCTAATACAGTCAAAATACAGGAATGTCAGAAGACTTGTAAGAAAGAGCATGGACTCCAGTACAGTACTTATTTCTTAAGCCAGCCTGAACTCTAATACAGCCGAGATTCACTTTTTTTAAGACAATAAAACTTTGAACTTATACACACAATAGCATCCTGCTCTGTAGAATTTTGCCAGAAATTTAGTCCACAAACTTGCCAAAAAAGAAATTTTGAATACTTTCATTTTACATATGCAGTATGAAATATTTCTGTGCACTGAAAAGAAAAAAAATTAAAGAGAGCAACTTATACCATATAAAATGCAAGCAAATTATTACACAAGATTGGACCACATCTTTTCCCAGTTAGCATTTATACCATACAAGGGTTATGGAGTACAGAAGGTACAGAAAAGTGGAGAATGAAGAATCCTTACTTAATTACAAGCAGTATAACTTGCAAAAAAAAAAATCAACAAAATGTTTTACTATTTGTTCTATCACATCCTTTTAAAAGAAATGAAAAAAAAAGAGCTGCAAGTGACTAAGAAAATAAATTAAAGATGTCCTATTATCTTTTTAATAACTGCTAATAAGCTCAAATATAGGAGCTCCCCCAGGTCTCAATATGAGAACAGCAGAATTCTAATTGCTATGGGTAATTATTAATTTATACTGCCAGCTAAGTGTGTATACACAAATTATAATTATACATTACATTTTATGTCATTCCAATTAACAAATTAGTCTCCAGAATTTTGAAACATTTTTATGATTTCTTACCACTTTTTCTGAATGCTTTTAGAAGTTTGGTGTCCAATATCGATGTCACAAATATAGGCATCAATAGCACAAGACTGGGTTAACGTGGCATAAAAAAATTAAACTTAGTTGAACAATAGCAACTAAAGACAATTGCCTGAGCAATTCCATACTGATGCACTCTAGATTTGACAGCTCACTGAGGCAGAGCTAAAAGACGTACAACTCTTGATTAATTTCTTGGTATGGCAAGAACTACTGCAAAAAGAGGGCCAGGGACACAGATTCTTGTAGTAAAGAAACTGAGTAACTATATTGATTATGGATCAGAGTTACTGGCTGCACTTCTCATATAGGAGCTCATTACAGGAGCCTGACAATCTATAGGACAGAAAATCCAGCTCCAAGGCTCACAAGAGATTCTCTGAGCTCTTGGCTAGGGGGGGAAAAAAAAAAAAAAAAATCAATTAGCATGACCTTCTTTACATTACAGACTATTACCATTTATTCCCATCTTGAATCTAAATAGCTTGCATATAACTAACTTATAATTTCTCAAATGATATCCAGATTTAAATGGAAAACAATTTACTGCATCTCTACTATAAATGCTATGTCTTTTTCCCAGCTGCAAATTAGTTACAAATACAGACTCTAATTTAGCTCCAATGTCCAGCCTTTCCAAAGTAGAATTCCATTTGTACTCAGGATTTCCATCTTATGTTTATACACAGGATGTAAAAGTAAGTATATAATGCATTCAGTTCCCATTATTTTTATACACTAAAATAAAAAAAATAGACTCCAACTTTGTCACCATAGGAGATGTGCTCTCCAGAGGGGCACATTTCCTCCATTTCTTGAATAACTATGACTGTTCGCTCTCTCCCTTTGATACTCTTCCCGTTTTCTCAAAATCCTTTTACAGTGATTTGACTATTTAATAGGGATGTCACCAATACTGATATCAAGTATCCTCCCTGCTACAGCTAAGTTGTCCCCTGCTTATACATTTAGCTTCACTTGAGTCTTCTTTGTCAAAGTGTTACACCACATATTCCTGTTGAATTTAAGTATTGTTCAGAAAGTAGCTTTTAACCAAAGAAAGCCCCTTTTCATAACCAGTTTTCTTGTTTCCTGAAAAAAAATACATTGGGCAGTAACAAAACATTTTGTATTAGCACAGCTTACTAAATGGTCTAATTATTCTGTGTAACTGCTGCATCTTTCTCATTTACCAAGCCATTTATTTTTGTCATCTATAATATTTATGATAAAAATGTTATAATTATTTCCAGTTCAACAATGAAAATATTCAAAGAGGTCCTCTGCTGGTCTCTGATGTTTCCCAAAGACACCTACTTCTGTGTTCTCTTCTTAGTCAGTTCTTAATGCATTTAATATGGGATAAAGTACCAGAGTAGTTTCAGCTTTGTAAATTAGGAAATCATGTGGTATTTAGACTTTATGAAAATTTAGAAAACGTTTTTTTAAACCTTTAAATTATATCAGAATTGCGTTCCCTAAGTCCATGGCATTCATTAAAATGCCTTCTTTGCAACATCAAATGCTGTTACTATCTCTAATATTCATTAGCCTATAAAGAGTAGTCCTAGAAAGAGCTTATAAACCCAATACCGCTGACACTGGATCACCATAATTGTGAACACATTTCATTTTGCTGTCTCAAATGACTCTTAAACCAGATGTCTCAAATAGCTATGGTATCAGGAGCTGACAAACATAGTCTGTAATATGCGAACCTTAGAAAAAAGCATCCATTTAATTCTTAAAATTGATTCATATTTTAAACTCCTATTAAAAATACCTCCTTAATTATTTATTCCTTCATGTTCTAGGGAATGCTATCCTCTAATAGAATTCTGAATTTAGCATATACAATTCTGTAGAGAGATTATAATTTTCTAGGATTCTTATATAGGGGCAGTGCAAACTCTGAGAATCCTAACCCAAATTAATATACATAGAGAACACTTAGCCTTGGTTAACAAGATGTACAAAAATGAGACATAAAGGTTACAGCATACTTCCCAGAGCACAAACCTCAGAAAGGCAATACCATCCAGTACATAATCTCTGTGATATGATCCAGGCTACAACACAGTTATTCCAGACATGGAGTTGATGCTACCCTAGTGCAAATCCAGAGAAAACAGTGCTGCTGCCTCTGGAGATACCTCCCCTCTCCTTCACAACCCTGTATTGGCACTGCTCATGTTCCAGATACAATATATGTGGTTTCAAGAGTATGGCACATGAAAAAAACAGAATAATGTGCAGGTTTACATCCCTTTGGATCTTCCCCACTAAACCTGTCTCTGAATCTGGCAGTCCTTGAAATTACTTTGTTAAATTCTCACTTATTTTGTTATATAACAAGAAGCTATCCATTGTAGTTTATTTTCTGTCCCTCATTCCTGATGTGAAAAGACCTTTTTTAAAGCTAAAATTTACCTGAAGGATTTGTATACATATGGCAACCATATGACTTTTCAGAAACTTGACTTGCAACTTGTGAACCCTTGTAATTACTCTGTAATTGAAAGCACAATTCAACTGTACAAGCTAAACAGTTTTCTGCACAATTTACTTTGAACGTGGGGGAATTCTGACACCTTATGGCTGTTCCTGTATATGACCTCCGATAAGTCCTGAACAAGCATGGCCCCAGCGTTAGCAGAAGCAAAGTAACCAGCTTAAATGCTATTTGGATTCCTGTAAGTTAACTTACACTCTCACGCACTTTGCACAGAGTCCCCTGATGCTCAAATGAAATTATCTCAGTGTCCTTCTGCGGAAGACTGAAGTTTTATGACCCTTTCTGTACTCCGTCTTGATTCACCTATAACTGTCTTCATTCGTTTTTTCTAACACACTAGATTCACTGGTAGCAGTGACGAACAGTGCCTTGTGTTAATTAGCATCTGTCTCATCACAGCCATTCCAAATCAAGTCAGCAGGTATGGCAACTGCATCTATAGTACATGAGAACTAACCACATCTCTGCACAAGGCATAAGAAGCATCTCTCACTAGTATTTTAAATAATCATTGAGCATACTTTGCTTATTCTAAAGTCAATTGCTATGATCAATGGATATAGGATAGCTAAGACTTACCAGTTTTTCACCACGGAATTAAAACAGTGCTTCAGCCTATACTCACAATTCCAGTGTCCTTTTCCATATCAACTTTTGCCTGATCTCACAGTGCTCATTGTGCAGGACTCTGCTCTTGAGCAAAACTGCCAAAACTCTTCTGAAAAATTCTGAGACTTTTCCTCCCTCTCAATTAGTTGCACAGTTACCTGAGGAAAGGGAAAGTAATGAACAAAGGGTTAGTGTGACACATGCTCCATTGTCAAAACAGAGTCATGTAGATGTGCAGCTCCTCCCAGGAAGGCTTGCATAAACTCAGTCTTGCTTTCAAAATGTTTAATTAGATTTGTATATAAATAAATGCAAAATAATGCATTTCACCTAACAATACATGAATAAAGTCTTTTTTATGGTAAAGGCCAATATATTAATGTAACAGCTTTCCAGAATGCCACATCGTCCTCATTCCTCCCATTTCATGGCGACAAAGGACTAAAAGCAGATTATTTGTAAAGGCAATTACCTGCTGTGTGGAGCATAAAAAAGTAAGCACTGAGAAAGTAAAACATATTCTAAGGAAAAGCTAAAATCTAGGAAAAAACACTTTTTTAATGTCACAAGGCATAGTTAATTTAAGCAGGTGTTTTGGGTTCTAAGACTTAGCTAAAAGGGACAAGTTGATGGGACAGGTAAAGGGGCATTCCAACAGAGAGAAGTTAGAAAAAACAAATACTGTCACTCAGATTCAAAGGCGGGGGGAATAATGTGACAATATTTAATTGGAAGGCCTCATGGATTTAGAAGAGCCCATACTGAGAAATGGACAGTACAAGGTAAACCCCAAGAGATTCAAATCTCTGTTTACAAAATCCTGCAAATGAAGTAGGTAACTCTAGGTGCTAAGGAAGAAACTTAGCTGTGAGTTCATAATCAGCATGAATTAGCCTAACCATAGGTTACTAACAGAGGAGTTATTTCTCCCTTTCTTCAAGCCCTCCCTTGAATTAGCTCCAACAATTGTGTGGTTGAGAAATGGCTGTTAGTAGACATAAAAATAATTGTTATTTGTGGAGCAAGACATGTTCTTTCCCACAGCATTTTGCTTAATAATGCAACCAATATTGACACTGTGAGATTACAGCTTCCTAAAATGAACCTTGATTAACTAGGGAATAACTTCTTCCTGCAGTGATCTAGGTTCAGACTTTACTACATATCAGACTGGCAAGTCATCACAAAACTTTCCAATTGGGAAATTCAGTGAAGAAAACCAGAGTTCATTTGATGTGAAAAAGGTACACAAAACATAGTATTTTGGGGAACAAAAATAATACTTATTTAAGCATACTTAAAGCCAGTGCATTTATAGACTTCTCATTTCTAGTGTGGGTTAATGAACAGAACCAGATGATTGCAAACAATGACAGACATAATACTAAATATCTATATACAAATGCTGTGTCAACTATTTGTTGCTGGAGACTCCTTAAATGAGCCTATTGCATGTTTCAGAAATGAAGCAAAAATAAGAAAAAGCTATTAATTATAGTGCATCCTAGCCTGGAATGCGTTCTTGACCAAAGTCAATCTTGTCTATACCCAGCACCACCTTTTTACAGGATTTCATTCCAACTGAAAAAATACCTCTACTTTATTTCCACCTACAAGAAAGCTAAAAAAATCATTTGAGAAAAAATTGTCATTGAAGTACTTGAAATGTCACTTATAAAGTGCAATATACCATGAAAGCAATTTATTTCTATAACACTATTTTTGATAGATACACTCTTTGGTTATCTGCTATTGCAGTAAAAATATTATTGGTCTAACAATGAAGAAGGGTATTCTCACATGTACAGCTCATTGTAATGGTCCAACACTTTGGCATAATGTAGAAAGAAACGATGTTCTTTTAAGTCCTGACTCCAATTTCTAAGAATTTTGCTGTGGGGAAAATGAAAAAGGCCATGTTCTTGTCAAGTAATAGGATTTAAGAACAGGCCTGCAATAAGAGAGACACCTGTTGATCTCTACCTCTCAGGCCTCTACTTGTGTCCTCTCCCTCACCCTCTTGTGTAAGTGAATGTCTCTGATCAGCTGTGTAATTCTACACAAAAAGGTGTTATTCTAACATAATAAATTACATAAGCATGGATTAAAATTATTTGTCTTGAAAAATCAGACGATTAGTATCTTTGTCTTGCGTTGTTTGGTTTTAAACACCTAGTTGTACAATACAGTACCCATAAGCCAGTTTCCCTCAGAGCAACCAGTGGAGGGGCCTTCACTGAGGAGAATTGTTTACACTCTGCTTCTACAGCATTTCTCTCTGGGCTCCACAGTGTCTCACTCTCATCAGGATATCAGTCTTGATATCCAGCAATCCTGTGGCAGTAGCCTGGCCCCAGAGAAAACAACATTTCCCTCTTTCAGGCTGCATAGGAAATCAAATGCAAGTGAACATGGACAAAGGTGCAGCAAAATGGCGTACATACATACACTTACTGGTTTGCCCCAACAGCTTTGCAGCCATACTGCCTCCTCAGGCTCTGCGCTCCCTCACAGAGAGGGCTGACAGCAGCTCTATGCTGAGCACAGGTCTTTCTCTACACAATATGTTATTTTAAATTCAGCCAAGTCCAGCTTCCCAGAGGTACATCAGGATGAGTTTTGACTATATGTCTGCAATTTGTTCCACTAAGCTTGCTAGTGTGTGACTTGCCCACTTACCATACCATCCTCCAATTCTGAGATACCATTAAATTATTGGCAGTGTTTGCTTTCTTCCCTTTCCTTCTTTTTCCTGAAAGGAAAAAAAGTTGCATAAATTCCCTCTTTTTCCAGAAAGGGAAAAGATCAAGGGGCTCCTGAAAGGAAAAAGATGGTACCTAAGACTCAGGAACCCATTTCAGGAGAAATCTCTGACCTTGCTGGTAGAAGCAGTCAACATTTTAAAGGTAAAAAGATGGAAAGCAGAGAGTTAGAAGTTCTAAATTCTTGTTTGGTTACAGGATGCAAGTAATTTGCCCACCGCCAAAGCCTTGTTTGCAGAAAGGGTTCCTCTGGGGCAGGCATTCCCACAAAGATAGCTTTGTGCCTGAAGGGCCTCCTCAAGCCTTCCTGCGCACCACTAGAGCTGCACTCAGCAGTGAGGCTGTCCTGGTTAACTCCTAGCACAAATAAACAGTAACAGGCTGTCACCCCCAGATGTAACTAGGAGAGCTGTCTCCTGAGCAGTGAGATCACAGGATGATGCCACAGCTGACCCATTATTACCACACTAACACAGGTAAGCAGTCCCATTTACCTAGCAACTCCATACACCCCTCATCCTGGGCTTACCTCTTCTTAAACTTTCCCACAAGCAAAAAGAGATCACACAAAAACTAACATACAGAAGGTCACACCAACGCTCACTTTTCACTAAATTCCTAGCAGAGATTACAAATGCTTTACCAGTCCCCCAAGAACACTATATATATCCTGCCTTTCCCTCAGGATATGAGCTGATAGATAATGTTATCCAGGTGGCTCTTGCCATTAGCCAGAACATCTCCAGCTGACTTAACCAATTAAGTTAGGTTTTATCTTATAAAATCTTCCACTGGAGGCTGGTGTGGCTTGAGTAAAGTTGTGGTGGGGTGGCTTGGACATGTCCCTGCATGGGCTATGTTAGAAGGGGGCCTCTTGAAAGGAGAAGAAACAACATTTGTGTTGTCTCTGGCAGGCTCTTTCTGATAGCTTTGAACCTATCACTCAGTTTTAAGAAAGTCTGTCAGAAGGATAGAGGCTTAAAATGTTGTTTTAGCACAAATATTGTGAAAATGGGCAGCTGGGGAGATGAAAAGGACTAAATGAGTGCCCTTGCTGGGGGTGTAGATTATTCAAATGCAAAAGAAATATACAGGTGAGTAGAAGTAACAACTATGCAGCTGTTTTCTGATGGAAAAGAAAGGATCTGAAAACTGCTCTTTGTTTTCTAATCCAGATGCAAACTGTAGCTCTTTGGCTGTGCTTTTGTAAGTTCATACTCAGTTTTTTCACTTAGCAGAAGTAGATTTTTATTTCATTGGAAAGAACAGTACAATATATAAAATGGCTTATTTTTATGTGGAAGATGTATGTATAATACAGTGAAACAGAATAGTTAATAAACTACAATGGGCTCTCGGACTACCCATAAACACCTTAAAGTTAATTATTCACTTGTCGTTCATTCAATTATTCATAAAGCAATTGATGTTAATAAGAACTAGTGTAATGATTAATTTTTAAGGCACAGCAAAAAAAGTGGGAAAAAATCAAGAAGCTAATGTTAAGTGTTATATTTTTATTGTTATTTAGGATTTTTTTAAATGAAATATTGTAGATAGTACTGACTTGTCTTTGCTCATAATTCTAGCCTTAGCTCGTTCTAAATCTAATGCTAGATGCAAACTAGAACAAAGTTGCATAAATTCCTAGAAGCTAGAAATAAAATACTGTTCTTCAGGCATAGATGGATAAATCTTTTAATTATGTGCTTTATAAAGAAGTACAACCTCAATAAAGATTGATTAGCCCACTCAACACTGAAAGTTCTGGTTATGATTGGCTCCTACAATATATTTTAGATCAATTTATACTTTTTTTTCTCTCCAATATCTAGTACATAGGAATTTTTTTTTAGTAGCATTTTTCAGGCATTCAGGTCTCAAATCTACCAGATATCATTGGCAAGAAGTTCTTTCTGCTCTTCATGTTTATCTGAAGAACCAGTCAGGCATGTAGGGATCTGCAGCCGCTGCTAAAAAGGAACTTGCACCAAAATTTATGGCAGTTCTGTATGTTAGTACGGAACTGGGCCTTAGTGAGTGTTAATTTGGGTTTTTTTTCTTTGGTTCTGAGTCTCAGAACTGGCTTAATTATTTCTTAACTGAACAAGTGATCAAAATACAAAATTCATCATGTGCACTTGCAGCACTTGCAACTTGATGAGGGGATCAAGAGCGCACTCAGTAAGTTTGCAGATGACACCAAGTTGAGTGGGAGTGTTGATCTGCTGGAGGGTAGGAAGGCCCTGCAGAGGGACCTGGACAGGCTGGATTGTTGGGCCAGGGCCAACTGTATGAGGTTCAACAAGGCTCAGTGCTGGGCCCTGCACTTGGGTCACAACAACCCCAGGCAACACTACAGGCTTGGGGAAGAGTGGCTGGAAAGCTGCCTGGCTGAAAAGGACCTGGGGGTGTTGGTTGACAGCCGCCTAAACATGAGCCAGCAGTGTGGCCAAGAGGGCCAATGGCATCCTGGCTTGTATCAGGAATAGTGTGGCCAGCAGGACCAGGGAGGTGATAGTGCCCCTGTATTCGGCACTGGTGAGGCCGCACCTCGAATACTGTGTCCAGTTTTGGGCCCCTCAATTCAAGAAGGATATCGAGGTGCTGGAGCGTGTCCAAAGAAGGGCAACAAAGCTGGTGAAGGGCCTAGAGCACAAGTCTTAAGAGCAGTGGTTGAGGGAACTGGGGTTGTTTAGCCTGGAGAAGAGGAGGCTGAGGGGAGACCTTATTGCTCTCTACAACTACCTGAAAGGAGGTTGTAGTGAGGTGGGGGTTGGTCTCTTCTCCCCAGTAACAAGCAATAGGACAAGAGGAAATGGCCTCATGCTGCACCAGGGGAGGTTTAGGTTAGATATTAGGAAAAACTTCACTGAAAGGGTGGTCAGGCACTGGAGCAGGCTGCCCAGGGAAGTGGTTGAGTCCTCATCCCTGGAGGTATTTAAAAGGCGGGTAGATGTGGTGCTTGAGGACATGGTTTAGTGGTGGACTTGTCAGTGATAGGTTAATGGTTGGACTCGATGCTCTTAAGGGTCTTTTCCAACCTTAACGATTCTATGATTCTATGAACACAAGGATGTGAACTACTTAAATGGATGGCTGAATGCACTCAGACCACAAAGCAGGCTTTTATAATCTATATCAAATAAAATATTTATGATAATCTTGATTTCCACTAATTCTTTCAGATAATCATGAGAGGAGGCAATAAAATGGGAATAATTTTTCCTTTAAGTTGGAAGATACTGATGAATTTTGCTGCAAATGCAACACATTTCACAGGAGAGGAAAACATTGTGGCCTGGCTCCTGGAGCAGTGGAATCACAATGACGTTAGTGGGAGCTTGACTGACTTAATGCAGCAAGTTGTCCCAATAGCTGAAACAAAATATACTCATTTCTAGCCTGAATTCCTCCTGTGTTACAGCTATCATGTGCTGCTATATATTTTCTGATGGATCAAGAAGTCATTGGATCTCACAAATCCTACCCAATGTAATAAAGTATGCATATTAATCAATTAGACTCCTAGACCTTCCAGTGCCTCATGCTTCTTTGTGATTCTGATCTTATAAACAAAATCTGAAATTCTATGTCCTATATTAGGCAGACTGTGTAGAGCCAAAACTGTAGAACCAAAATATTCCATTTTTTTTGAGCATACAAGCAGTGACATGTAACAAATGGCTGGTACAGTTATTTAGCTGAGCACTCTGGAAATTAAGATACGTTATTGAACTATTTGGATGTTTTGTGTTGCAGATCTGTGGGTGCTTAAAGTCTTGTAAGAACTGCTTGCTGTTTGCTTACAGAACAGCCTGGTTTTTACCTCTGGTCCGTGAGATCATCTTAAAAATATGCCTTGTTATTAAAATATTTTTGGATGCAGACTGTACCAGTAACTACTAAACTTGGTGAGGAACAGAAGAATCTTTACGTACTGTACAAAGTATGAAACTACATCACAGCAAGACTTAAGAACCTTACTCAAAATGAGAAAGGAAATCTGTGCTATAGTGGCTGAAACAGACGGACCTTAAAATCTGTTATCAGGAACTAATATTTTGATATTGGAACATTTTTCAGAAATCAAAAGTTGGCAAATCTGGATAACATATGTCCCCCTATACACTCCACTTTTTTTCAAAGCAGTTTTTCTAGTCATTTTAGATGAAACAGCTACCACTCACAACCAACTAAGATAGCACCAAAGTTTTGCTTTTCTTCCTGTTGCAGAAACTCTTCCACGTGTGGGAAGGAGAGAGTCATGAAAGCCCATCTCATCAAACCAAAGGAAAAATGACACTCGTGGCATGATGAAAGAGGACATGCATGCAAGACATAGCATGAGAAAGCAGCAGTGCATGTCAAGGCTAAGAAGCTCTATGGAGTTTATGTACCAGACCGTGATCCTACTTAGGCATTTGGAGTCAATTTGGGATTGTTTCACCCTTTCTACAGAGTTGTGCCATTCTTGGTAGAACCCAAACCCAACCTTGGCTCTTTGAAAGAAAATTAAGAGGATAAATGGAAAGCTTATCTTCCCTCAGGCAGACTACTGTTGTTTCACACACTCAAACCTGACCCAGTTCTCATAAAGTACATCAAGTAGAGCACACCTTCTGCACACAGAAAGACTGCTCATGTGCAAGGGATGGTTTATTCAGCAGCATTCCCCTGGGCAGTAGATAGCTAATGTTCAAACATCTGAGCTCTTTGCAGTACCAAATTCTCTCCCGTTAATCCCTAGTGAGTGTGTGTCAGCATATCCAACATAGAATGAGAGTTCAGTGCTGTAGTTGCTTTTTGGAGGCAGTCTTTAAAGAAAGATGTATTTGTCAGGTGGAACTCAGAGGGAAAAAAGACCACCATGCAAGCAGCTGACTTCAGATATATTTATTACTTGACTGTTGAAGTAGCCTGGGAGAGATTGTTTTTCTCCCTCACATTTGATTGTCTAGCTTGTAGGTTCTCTAGGATTCTACTTTGTAGCTGATCCTAAGGAAATCATTGCCGTTAATAAGCAGCAGTGTCCGTGTCCTCATACTGCAGTCGCTTTCCCTCCTCTGGCAAAGAGATTTGCAGCAAAAAATACAGCTACATACACGCATGAATGCACTATCACCCTATCATCCCCACTCCCTCCGTAAAATACATATCCCATGTGGGCCAACAGTGATTCCGCACTCAGGTGCTCTCTGAAGACAAACAGCACTATGGCAGGTGCTGGTTGTTGTCCTACATCCAGCTGCTCACAAATCTGCCGGCAGTCTGCTCACCGCCTGCCGCTTCGCCAGCGAGGCTTCCCCTTTGGCCCTACGAGGGCAGTGATAGCGGTGCCTGACTCCCTACCGCTCACCCTTGCCCTCAGTTTTCCCTTGCGCCTCTGCAGGTAACACACCTGCACCCAACGGTCATTCTGCGTCCGTTCAGGCAGCAATCAAACTTCTTGCTGCTTTGCGGGCTGCTTCCTTGAAGCCCTGGAGCCGGCAGAGGTAGGGGTAGGCTGCCTAGGACTGCCGGTGTTTGGCTGGGTCCAGGCGCTTCGTGGCGGCCAGTTCAACACCCTGCTGGCTGGCGGGCCGCTGCCTCTGCAGGCGGCGGCGGCGGTAGGGGTATCTCCATCCAGGCACCGCTCCTGCGGGGAACCGGCCGCAGCTCCCACTGAGGAGCCACTCCCTGACCACCGAAAGGCGGCTCTCACAGCGCTGGACAGCGATGCGGCCGAGGAGGGCCCCCGGGGACCGCCACCCACCTCACGCAACCATTTCCCCGGCCGGCGAGGCACGACCCCCGCAGGGGGCGCGGAGGGCCGCCTCCCCGACCCTAGCGTACGCCCGGCGGAGGAGCGCCTCCCGCCTCCGCAGGGGGAGGGACCCCACACAGCCCGGCCCGGCCCCCTCGCTCCGGGGCACGGCACCGGCCCGGCCCCGCCGCCCGCGGGGAGGAGCCGCGCGCCGCGGGGCGGGGCGCGCCGGCTGGCGTGGGCCGCGCCCCTCCGTGACGTCACACGGAGCGCCCAGCCGTCGCCCCGCCGCGTGCTGCCTGCCGGGAGAGAATTGGGCCCTCGCGCACCGCCGAGCTTCCAGCGCGCGGCGCGCCCCGCGCTGCCTTCCCAGCGTGCCCCGCGGCCGCCGGCCTTGCGCGCGGCATCCCTGCGCCTCCCCGGCGGCGGCGGCGGCGCCCTCCCGTCCCGTCCCGTCCCGCTCCGCGGCCCTGAGAGCCCCCGAGCGAGAGCCGAGGCCGCTCTGCCCTCCCCGCCATGCCCCCCAAGAAGCAGCAGCAGCCGGCGGGGGGCAGCAAGAAGGCGGACCAGAAGAAGAAGGAGAAGATCATCGAGGTGAGGCGAGCAGGGCCGCGCCGAGCCCGGGGGGACGCGGCCGACGCCGGCCGGGCGGGCCGCTCTCTCGCCGCGGGCCTCTCGTTGCTCCTGCTGGGCCCTGCCGCTTCCCTTCCGAGGCGGGCAGCTCTCTCCTTGCGCCCCCCTCTGCCGCCCCTCGGCTGCGGGGGCACGGGCGCTGCTGCCGGCGGCAGCCGGCCTCCCCGAAAGCCCGCCGTCACGGCCCGCGGGCAGCCAGGCCCGCAGGCCGCCTCTTCAGCTGAAGCGGCCAAGGAAATGGTCATAAAGCCAGAAACTTGGTATGCGCACGCACACCTGATCGGCGCCGCAGCCCAGCCCAACAGCACCGTTCCGGGGGATGCTGGTTCCCTTCGCGGACGCAGCGCTGCCCAGATCTGTCAGGTCACTGACCGTTGCCCTTTAAGTTGGGCTGGTGGCCCCTTCTTGGACGAGGGTTTGGGTTTTCAGCCTGGACGTTTCTGGCCAGAGCTGTATTTGGACTGAAGGTTATCTGATAAGGGTGCTCTTCCTTTTTTTTCTTTCTTGCCTTTTCCCTTCTCCATTTCTATGTTCTATGTGTTCCTGTATTTTCTGAGTCTGGCTCTCTGAGGTGTAGGTTTGCATTTCTCACTCAGTTTAAAATGTGCGTAGTTTGTTTTGGGGTTTTTTTTTTGATACAGTTTGACCTGTGTGGCCAAGGAGGCATTTCCTGGAATAACAGTTTAGTAAATCTTTCATAAAAGTTGAATGCAAAATAATTTAAAGATTAATCACTAATATCTCCTATTCTATTTAAACTTCTGATGCTCAATTCCACGGTAAAACCAGATTTAAAAAAAACTGCTAGAGGGGGGTGCGTCTGTGTTAGTTATTAGGATAGTCATGTAAATCTTCCACTATACAAAAAAAACCTATGTTGAGAGTACAAGGAGAGAGCAGTTATAGAAAACTAAATGTTTGCCTGCATCTATTGACAAGAAAGTTAGTAGCTGCTCAGCTGTTCAGGCAGAATATCCATGTAACACAAGTGTTCTTTTAAATCTAGCACTGCAGAATATTGTTTCTATGTTCTTTGGAAACGTTAGGTTAGACTGGTTGTTCTCTGTTGGCTTCAGTGGTTTCTGATGTTCTTGCTGAATCCAGCTACATAGGAAAATTCTGCTTTTTGTTACAAAAATGCAGCTGAAAGGGGAAAAACTTGCATTGATGATTAATGATAATTTATTACGTAATTCAAGTACAGAGAGATTATACATTCCACGTAGCATTTGCTGCAGAAGTCAAGTGTGTGAATGATCTATTTTCTTTCTCAACTAGTTATTTTGACAAATTACAGACTTCTCAAATTAGCCTAAAGTAAGAGAGGACTAGCTGCTGTTGATAGGGGGTACATTGTAAATGAAAACAGGGTGACTCTGGAAATTGGAACGGTTTATTCTATAGCTCTTTTATAGTATATTTTTGGATTGTTAGGGCTTCCAAAAGTATGTATGAATATCTGTTATTTGTTCCTGGAAGGAAAAAAGTGTTGATATCAAATCAAAGGCATGGACAGGTTTTTAATGCAGGTATTTCAGTTAGAAAAAATAATTTTGCTTAAATACTTGTGTGAAAGTGAGCAATCTCTTTTAATGAATTTTTTAATAGGTTTGGTATAGAAACCTGTCTCTAATGATAAAACTAGAAATGTAGAGGAAAAATTGTTTCAGGCAGTAAACAGAAACTTCTGCAATGGAGTTTAGGAAGTACAAACACCTGTCTGGACTTGACATAGGGGAAAGACTTCAAACTAGTACAGTTAGAAAATGAAAAGCTTAAAATACTTGAAAATAAAAAGTAATATGTTACATGTGGCAATATTAATCTGCATAACAAATATATAACATTTATATGTGAATACTTGAAGATAAAAGTAATAAGTGATTTCAGGTATATAGGAAAAAAAAGCAGTATTTATGGCTATTCAGTCTTCATATTTTCTTCAGATGTTACTTGGGTAGTCACCAAAAACATCTTGTCCTTTTGATTTGAGGGGCCTGAAAACACTGTGTATATACGCTCACGCTAATATTTGGGCACGAGTAGGTCTGGTGATAAAAGTAATAGCTTACACAGAAGCAGCATTTAGTGGGTTCTTTTGAAAAGCAAATTTTAAAGATGATGTGAGGAGTCTAAATATTGTCCACGCTGTTTCTTGGATTGCTTGTGTTGCTAGAGGAAATAGTCTGTGTTTAACTGAAAACCTGAGAGGAGTGGCAAGTCGGTGGTGTGGTGTGTGGGTTTTGGTTTTTTTTTTCTTTTTTGATAACAACTTAAACTTATTCCAACTGTTGGACAGTTTAAATTAATTTGTCTGTATTTATCTCTTGATTTAGGACAAAACATTTGGCCTAAAGAATAAAAAAGGTGCAAAACAACAGAAATTTATCAAGGCTGTTACTCACCAGGTTAAATTTGGTCAGCAAAATCCACGTCAGGTAAGCATTTAATCTGTAATGTTTTCCCACTGTATAGTGAAATCATCTTTCACTATACATATAGATTGTCATATAATATTGAAGTAGAAAAAAGTCATTACTTGGTAATGTATTGTGACTAGCACAGATTTAACTAGATAGGCTTCTTGCAAAGCATGTCTAGCTGTGAATTATGTACCAAAAAACCCAAACTCAGCTAATAAGGGTGTGTGTTTCTTTACACAGTATTCTAATAGTAACATAATTAAGTTTAAGGTATACCTGAAAGTAAATTGTAGAAACTGGCTATCAGTAAAGGGCGGTTATATATTAAAACTATATTATATTATAAAATTATATAAATTTATATTATATTAAAAATGTATAAGCCTCTATGTGCTGCTTGCTCTACTTATAGAAGTATTTATTATAATTTAAAATGGAAACAAATCTGACAAGTCTGCATCTATTTGGTGAACTGGTCAAAGAAACTGAAATGTTGAGCCACTGTCTACTACTCTGCTGCTCTTTTGTATGATGAAGTAAAACGTGATGTGGCTGAGATACAGTGTTTAGATTACACTTAGTCAGAAAGCAGAAATTTCATGAAAATATTTTTATAATGGAAGTGAGTCAGGTCTCTTATTCCTATGATGCTAGGGAAGCTAGTTGCTAAGTATTTATGCAGCTTCCTGTTCTATGAATAAGCCTGTAGAACATTACATTTGCATCAGCTAAATTCATGATGTCATAATTTATGTTAAATTCCTTGCATAACATAAGGATGAACTAACAAATGTCAAGTACAACTTTAAAGCTAAAGTTGATATTCGGGTCATTAGATCTAACAATTTCTTGTAGTGGAAAGGACTGCTTGATGTCACTTCAAAAGCATTGGTGTTACTCAAACAGTTCTGAAATTCTATATGAAATCTGTGAATCTGTAGCATTTAATGGAATAACAGTATGTAAACTAGCCAACCAAAAATAATGAGTTTCTCAAATGCTCTTAGCTGTTGACTGATGGATGTCAGAAGCTAATTTTTAGACCAGATTATACCTTTCTTACCCTGTAAAATCATTTTCTGTTAGGGTTGTCCCTGAGAAAGAAAGAACACTTTAAAGCAGTTACTGTTGTGTCCTGAGATACAAATGAAAATGCTGTCAAGGTTTTTTTGTTTAAAAAGGGAAAAAAAAAAAAGCAAGCTTCATCTTCATGCTTTTAGAACCCTAGGGTGAATCAAAAGCATTCTTAAAGTACTTCTTTTTGTAGTTGACATATGTGGGTCTGCATGCTATATAAAATAGGATTTGTGGACTTTCAGTATGAAAAGTGAGTGTTCTATATGTGGACTAAATTAATCAATTCTCTTTTAAAACAATTTGGCATTTTCTTGCCAAATTCACCATAAGAACAAAGCTGCTTTTTAAATATTACACTGTATTTTACCAATAAAGTACCTCACATATTTGTATGGTGGTGGTAGTCTCACTAGCTTCTGTTAAGGATAAGAATCAAATCATCTAATAATGTTTCTCCCATGTCATCTTTCACCTGTCTTCATCCTTCTCTACCACTCTGGTATAGACACAGGCCTTTTTTTGCTTATTGGAAAAGGGTAAGGCAGCGTCACAGGGTTTGGTTGGTTGTTTTTTTTTTTATACACAAACTTTTCTCTTCTCTAGGTGAGCCTGTTTATCAGACCTTGGCCCCTAGTACCTATAAAATGAATGTTCTTGTCTTATAAACCACTGGTTATCAATGAATTGATATAAATTCAAGCAAAAAAGTGTTCTAAAAGCAGTTCCTAACTTCTACAGGTGGATTTCCCGGAAGTGCCACTGGTATACATGAAGAGAAAGAACAAAGCAGCATGTAGGGGACTAAAGATAGAGAAGCTTTTTGCACAGATCTTGAAGTAACTGCATTGAATAGTTGCACTGCTAATATATCACAAAAGAGCAACTAACTTTTCCTCTCCTTAGCCTCAATATCTTTCACTTGATCTCCTAGCCTGTAAAGGTGGAATAGAGGTAACTGTGTCATCTAATGGTACCTACCAGCATCTCGTTCCTCTGACAAATTGCATTTGATATCTCTTCTGTTTGAAAAGTCAGTACCACTAGATGGCACTGGCCATTCATGCAAGGGCAGGAATTCTGAGAAATTCAGAAATCACAGGTTCTTTCAGTCTTCCCCTTATAAACTAATTTAAAATTATTTGCTATTTTAATGTAGAGTTCATGTGAAATGAATAATGTCATTCTAATTATATATTAATAACTTCAAATTTGGTGTCATTACAGGCTGCTCAAACAGAAAGTGAGAAGAAATTAAAAAAAGAAGATAAGAAAAAGGAATTACAAGAATTAAATGAACTCTTCAAGCCTGTGGTTGCTGCACAGAAAATTAGCAAAGGTATGAGTAACTGGGTATATATATGTGATATATATATCTACTTCAGGTAAAATAACCCTTTAAAAATGCCAGTTCATTTTCTAATACAGAAGATATATCTGTTTCCTTCTCTATCTAGCGTACCAAGTAGTTTGTCATAAAGATTTGACGTTTTTTTAGGAAGTCATCTGAGGTTACTAGACCATTAGAATATCAAAAGCTACATTGATACTGACAGGGCAGCTATATTTGCTGTATTCACGTTCGTTAATTAGATACTTCTGGGTCAGTGGCATGATTTTTTGTGTGTGTGTGTGAAGGTATTTGTTTAAAGCAGCCTGTCTTCCCAGGGAAACATGAACATCCAAGTATTACAAGGAATATGATATGATAACTATTGTCTTCACAGAAAACTTGTATTCAAATCAGAATAGTAAAAATTTTCCAGTTACTTCTGTCCCACCTCAGTTAAGACTTGGTTTTGGAAGTGTAGTCTTATTTGAACTCAGTTATTGAACAAACCAGTTTTGTGATGAAATGTAAGTTTAAGAGTGTTTGATACTTCTAGGAAGCTCTACAATTGGCTGCCATGTGGGAGAAAAAAAATCATACTTTTAGGAATGAACAAAATGTTATCAATTTTTTTTGCTTTATTTTGGAACTAGTGAAATAATGCTCAATAATTTTCTGACTAAACAAGTATGATTTCCATGTATGTCTTTAAAGCAAACCTGATACTCGTTCACTGTGGCACTTAGCAACAAAGGCCAGTTTTCTCTTTGATCTGCAGTGGTCAGCTGTCTCCAAATACAGTAGCTCTTGACTTAAAGTTATTTCAGAAGACAAGTATTTTCCTAATTAAAGCTTTGCCTTTCTATTGAGATTGCCAAAGAGGAGAGCTATATTACCTGAAGTTTTTAGGGATCCACTCAGCATTTAAAAACTAGATTTTTTAGTTAAGATTTTAAACAGGTGTTGCTGTACATATTGTAGTCACTGGTGACTTGCACCAAGCTTAAAATCAGCAAGTGAAAAACTCGAGCTTAAAATCTTACATGAGCACTTAATGAATATTACAAAGTAAAGCATTTCTGATTTGGTCGTTTCTCATAAACACGTTTCTACCTGCTTTCATTTCTTTGCTCACCTCCTAATAGTCAAATAATTCCTTTAGTGGGATGATATTTATTTAAACTGTAGTTAGGTTGATGGAATAGTTCATACTATAACAACAGTTGCTTATTTTGGGGGCCATGAGCAGCCATCTTATTTCTATTATTAAAGAAAGTGGTCTGAATGAGTGTAGGTTAGATTATTATAATTTTTTCTAGTGTATGGTTGATCCATTAAGGAAAGGCCGACATCCAGAAGATGCTTTACTGTGTATTAGAGGCAAGAATAGCTTATTGTATAGGGAAGAAGTTGTACAGGGTGATATCTTGTATGTATTATTTGATATGAATGAATAATTTGCTCAGGCACACTGCTATCTGTATTTCTTTAAATAGACAAGTGCCAGCTTTGGTACTTAATGTGAATATCATGCTATACAAAGTAAATATGACACGTTCAGGACATGGAGTATTTACATGTGATGAACATCACATTAAATAATTTTCATTTTTAAAAATGTGTTTTCATTCTCTGCAGATACTAAAGATTGTATGAACCTAGACATTGTTCTCAGAACTTTATACAGCTTTTGCTCCAGTCTTATGTTTTGCTTAAAAATAAGTCTTAAAATATAAAAACTTCCTTCACTCAGGAGCTGACCCCAAATCTGTAGTTTGTGCTTTCTTCAAGCAAGGACAATGCACTAAAGGAGACAAGTGCAAGTTTTCTCATGATTTGTCTTTGGAAAGGAAGTGTGAAAAACGAAGTGTCTACATTGATGCAAGAGATGAAGACCTTGAAAAAGGTATAATACTTCTAGAAAATGACTACCAAACTCTTCTCATTCTGAAACTGGATTTTTAAGATTAAGGGTTGTGTTGTGTTGTGGATATGATCCTGAAGAGCCTGGTCAATGACCAGGGCAACCCATACCACTGTGTTCAAAATTATGAGCAACAGTGAAACTTCCTTTAAAAAGTGTGCTCACAAGTGTTCTTTAGACCTTGTTTAGAAAAAGAAGTGTGACCTAGTGATACTGGATGGTGGTTTTTTAATTCTGCTGTGTAACGTATTATGTCATACAAGTAGCAAGTTGTACAGTATTTGGTTTTACTTACAGTTGCTAGTTTCTTCTAAGTTCTACAAAACGGAAGTGCAAAAGGAGGAAGTGTAATGAGCAACCATAGTTTCCTTCCAGAACTATTACTACTGTTTGCCCAAATGTGTGCAGTTCTAGAATTCAGGATACTTTGAAATTTTTTTCTGTGACTTTATCTCCTTTCTCCAAATCATTTGTTGGCAAAGTACTCCGGATTTTACTTTTACTTAGCAGGGGTTAGAGACTTTCTAGTCAAAATAATTTCTTTGTTTTTTCCACAATTTACCATGTCCCGGTCTTTATTTGAATTTTAGCCTCTGTCACCCTAAATTAATATGATAGGATTCCATAGATTCACTACTACTGTTACCATTGGTGATCTTGCTTCTTTTGATGGCACCTTCTTTTAACTTTAACACAGAAAATTTGGTATTATCTCTTTTGATCCTCAAGTTATATCATTTGTATTTCTGGACATTAGCTTCCAACCTTCTCTTTTATTTGGTCATCTTCCTTGTCTTCCTTTCCCTTGTCCACACTTGGTAGTGTACAGGTGGAATGACACATTTTTTTAGTCTTTAAATGAAACACTTCATGCATGTCAAAATATAAATTTCTAAGGCTTTTGAGGAAATTGTCTTGTGAGCAGCATAGGAGAGTTTGAAAACTTTATTATAAAAGCCTGAATTTATTTTCCATTATATAAACTAACTAAAATGTATGAACTGCATATTAAAACTGTTATTAGGGAAAAAAGCAAGTTGACAGCATTGTTTAATATTTGGATTTTTTGTGAAACAATCTTGTTGTCTGTTTATAGATACAATGGATAACTGGGATGAGAAGAAGCTGGAAGAAGTGGTGAACAAGAAGCATGGTGAGGCGGAAAAGAAAAAACCCAAAACTCAAATAGTATGTCTCTTTTTTTTCTTTCTTTTTTTTTTTTAAAAAATTGAGTTGTAGTAGAGACAATTAACTGCAGACTGGTGTTAGATATGGTTATCATTATCTAAAGATTTTGAATGGAATAATATAACAATAGTCTGAGTATACAGTTGGGCTGATAATATTTCTAATAATGTATTTAAAAAAACCCAAAACCACCCCGAAGCTCTTTCAGTCATCATAAGGTTTTTACTCGTGTAAAATATAAATGAATAGTAGATGAAATGCTTTCAAAATAGAAACGCTAAAGGAATCAGTAATATATCTAATGGCATTCTACTAGCTTAGAAGATTCAAGTATTGTGATTAGTTAGGTCTGTCATCTCATTTTGGCAACTCCCATATATGTTGGCTTATTTATGTACTAGGTGACATAGAAGCATATAAGTTTAAATTTTCTCCTATATGCTGAAATTTAGTAATGGAGTAATTTGTAGTTCCTGACCTCTAACTTCAAGAATATTCTTTAGTTTTTGCACTAAATGGTATAATATCTTAATCTTTTTTTCATTCTTCGGAACTATTTCACCTTGTTTTCAATACCAAATAATTAAATATTCTATTGATACTGCTTAAATTTTCAAAAGTTAAAATTTGATATGGCTAAGTCTGAGCTATGATTTGCTTGTTAAAAGTTCCAGAATGGCGTCTTTACCTCAGGATCATGAGCTGGAAGGCTTAACATCTGAGACAGATTCAATTTGTTTTGATTAAAACTACACTGATGTTGGTGAGCAGGAAGGGAAAGACTGTCAGCATGCTTTTACATGTACAGCTGGGTTTACAGTAGTACCCAGCTGCCAGTCTTCTGAGTCATCCTGTCTTTTTAAGTTGGGATTATGTTAAGGGGAAAAAAGCTACTGACTACATGAGTTTTAGATAATTAGTTGCACTTTTTTTGTCTGATTTTTTTTAGTAGCAATGCGTTTCTTCTGATTTGAGCACAACTGGCTTTGAATTACCATATTTTGACATGTAGTGGCTATATGTGTAGTGTAAATTGCTGGGCATGAAAAGAGAATGCAGTGCTAACAACCATTGTTTTATACAGGTCTGCAAATACTTCCTTGATGCTATTGAAAACAACAAATATGGATGGTTTTGGGTCTGTCCAGGTGGAGGAGACAACTGCATGTATCGCCATGCTCTCCCTCCAGGTTTTGTATTAAAAAAAGACAAAAAGAAGGAGGAAAAGCAAGATGAAATTTCTTTAGAAGATCTAATAGAAAAAGAGGTAAAGTTGTCAGACAGGTACCTTTTGGTGGTATTTGTTTTTGTTACTCTGAAGAGACAGTTGTAAATAACTTCCCAATTAATAATTAAAAAGTATAAAATGTTTTTATAGCTGTATGAGCTAGGGTGAAGAATGTGTAGTATTTGATTCATGTTTTTGTTTAGAAACGCTTACCTAGTGAAAAGATTAAACTATAAACTATAGCTGCATACTTTGTGCAGGTGTTGCTAATACCTTTTTAGGAAGCTTCCATTTCTTACTGCTATTTTTCCTTTATCTGATACAACTGTTTCTATGGGCCTTTCTCATGCCTGGCTCACTGCCACCTTAGTTCTCACATAACACTGTAATGAGGAAGCAACACCAAGAGAACGGAGCCTTCTGATGGTGTTACGTTGCTGCTCTGCTTATTTCTGTCACCATTGCCTGGCACTGTTCATTTGAGAGGAAACGGACCTATTATCGTTGGTTTCTTTTCTCCTCTGCTTTTTGTGTTAACTTTCATGTCGATTTACCTTACTAACTGGAAAATTGTGTGTTGAGTCAAACTTTAAGTTGATGGCGCATGTTTAACAGCAGTGAGAGTAAAGAAGGAATTAGAAAAAAATATTTTCAATTAGTTTCTGGAAAAGAGTAATTAAATCTCTAATTTGTTCTAGCCTTTGGAAACAATTTCTAGCATTAATCAGTCTCTTTACTTGACAGCGTGCTGCCTTAGGACCAAATGTTACCAAAATTACTCTAGAGTGTTTTATTGCATGGAAGAGAAGAAAAAGACAAGAAAAAATTGATAAGGCTGAGCAAGATATGGAGAGGAGGAAAGCAGATTTTAAAGCTGGCAAAGCATTGGTGGTATGTTCTACACTCCAATTCTTAATGTAAGAAGAAAGAGTAAATAAGTTTTTGTAATAAGGTAGCTGGCCTGAATTGCTTTGCTTTTTTCTTTTTTCTTAATTTTTTTTTTTACAGCAGTATAAGTTCTATCAAGTAATAAATTAAGATTTCTTTTTCTGTGAATAGATTAGTGGACGTGAAGTATTTGAGTTCCGGCCAGAGTTGGTTGATGCAGATGATGAAGAAGCAGATGACACCCATTATGTTCAAGGAACAGGAGATGATGATGAGGTAAAGAACAGTGTTAACTCAAATAATATTTCCAGTTACATTCAGGTTTGAAAACTTCTAATTTGAGAACTCTTACAGTGCAATTAATAAGCTTGGTTCTTAATTTAACACTGCTACAGGGTATGTGTTGTCAAAATTTTGGTGTGAAAAGGAAGATTAGCAAAATTTTGAGGAAATCCTGCAGAAATGAGAATTTCTGTAGAAAAGTAATTCATGTGGAGCATCTTGGTTTATTTTTCAGATGGAAGACCCTGTATGCATAAATGATGTAGATTTGAACCTGTACGTCCCAAAGGCTGTAGATGAGACTGGTATTACTGTGGCTAGTCCCGAGCGATTCAGCACATACAGTTCAATAGAAAAAGATGGTAAGTTCATTATTTAGGCTTGGCTAATACGAGAATGAATTGTTAAGAGCTTCCCAAAAGGTAGATAGAAATTAATTATTAATCTGCTGAAAAGAAGTATTTGTTTAAAAAGGGTGGGGGGAGTGAAATTACTATCAATGATACATGTAGTTACTAAAAAAAAAAAAAGCTTGTAGTAAATGCTATGCACTTATTTTCTTAAATTCAAGTTTAAATAAAAGATGGTGTTTACAGCCACTTCAAGTAAATCCTTAAGGTATTTGTTTTAGCAGTTTCCCCTTTTTTTTTCAGATTTAGTAAATGACTGAATGAATAATATCAACAAAAATCCAAGCTTTTCTTCATATTTTCTAGCTGGCTTAAGTTAGCTTGTAATTTCTTAGAGCAAAGTCTTGATCTTGGTGCACTTGTGGAATGCATACCCTGATCTTTAAGACCCTGAGTCTTTTAAGTGCAGACATTGAGTAGGAGCAGTTCATTAAGTTTGACCCAGTTATGAAAACAGGAGTTCGAAGAGTTGGGAGTTTTGAGTTATTTTTTTAACCTGTTCTAATAATTGATGATCCAAACCTGCATATTAATCAGGTACATGCAATTTAACCAATATAAGTCTACATAAATTTCAAATAAAGTAACTTCTTTAGAGTTTCAAGACTTTTAAAGCCTGTTTAGTAGGATTGTGAATTAGTGATTAAGAAACTTGTGACACTGAAATGTGTAAGAAATATTTTTATTTTCAGATAATAAATTAAGCGAAGCTTCTGGTGGTGATATAAACAGCAGTGAGCAAAATGATTTAGAGGAAGATAATGATGGAGACGGGGAGTTGGAAAATGGAGTAATTGATGCAGTTCCAGTTGATGAAAATCTTTTTACTGGAGAGGACTTGGATGAACTAGAAGAAGAACTAAACACTCTCGATTTAGAAGAATGAATTAAAAAGCTCAAGTGAGGAGTTAAATCTATGTGACAAAGTGAAAACTGACTACATTTTTTCTCCTTTTTGAATAGAATTCTTAAACAGGATGTTTATGGTTACCCAGCTGATTCTGATGGGCACGTCATATACCAGGAATATTTTCCTTCAGTCTCATCTACTCCAGTCTTGACTATGCTCACAGTAAAATATTCAGAGTAGTTCAGAATTACCTGACCGCTGAATTTGCAGAAAATGAGATTATAACTTTCAACTAAAAGTAGGAACTGTAACTGCTTTGCCAGTATGCAAGTATAAGCGGGCAATTTGATACCAGGTACAGTATAAAAATCAAAGTATACTTTTTTCACCAGAACTGCATTTTTATTAGTGATTGTGTTGATTTAGAAGCTGCCTGAAGTGTTTTTAGGCAGTATTCTCTAATGGAGCTGATGCAGATTATGCTTCTTTAAGTGGTGATTAGCTTTATTTGATCAGCTGGATACTGAAGATTGTGAACTGATACATCATACAATACAATATGGTGCCCTCTGTTTAAAATGTTTTAAACTTTCCCACCGCCTTTTGCCAACAAAACTGTAAATAAAAACTATCAACTTTAAAATACCTGTGTTGATTTTTCTCTGTTAAGTTAGGATATCATACCAAACTGTTAATAACTTCACTTTCTAATACAGTGATAAATATTTTTCTTTCCAGTCCTGATACAAAGTGATGATGTTGGCTTCAGTTAAATTAGGGCTAACTGCAATTACAATTTTTTTTTCTACAGTTCATGCAGTGTAAAATTCAGCAGCTGACTTTTCCCCTACTGTTCTTATCTCCTACCCATCCATGAACTGATTTAATACATGCTATAGATCACTGATTGCTATTTGAGTCTCATTCTTTCCCCACTGTGTTTTGTAGATTAGCAAAGACTTCAGGCTCTACAGAGCAGGGATGTTACAGTCTAAAAAACTCCTGTCATATGTTTGGTGTTCTATAAAAAACACAAAGTTACGCAGTAATAAGTTGCCTGAAAGCAGAGCAGTGTTGTACCCTGCGCTGTGTACCCTGCAGGGGGCACTTACTGTCAGGCTTAAACAAAGTCAATGTGCCCTTTTAAAATTCACTGAAACCCTGCCATAGATTTCTCAGTAGTGGTGCTTTTTCCAGGGGGCTGTAGGTTATGCCTCCTTGCCATACTCCTAATAGTATCTGCAACAGTATTGCTGTACTAATGATACAGTTTGTATTGATTTTTCTAAAGCTTTTAAATTGGTACTTGAAGACCATTAAGATTCATAGCATTGTTAGTGAGCTTTCTCGAACTGCTTTTGGGTGATAATATTAGCTTTAATGGTTATTTCTGACACTGCCAAATTGACTCTTGTATCTTGAATGCTATTTCTAAAATAGCTGACTTAGAGATGTTTTGCCTTTTTGGGGATCTTTTGGAATTTGTTTTCTCCTATAGGAACAAGAAGCAGTGTTTGGGAGAAAGAGGCCTACTGAAATTCACTTCTAAATGTAAGTGTTTAAGGAAAAGCTGCAATATTGGATATAAATATTTATTTATGGAGTTTTTTCTCCTGTGGCCGTAAATAAACAGTGTCGATAGATTGTTGTATTATACTGGCCAGCAATAGGATACCTGGATATCAGGACACTTAAGAATGCAATTCATATTTGAATGTATGATGCATAATTTTTCAAAGTTGTATATTTTAAATGGGAATAAAATTAATTTAATCATTAACAAGAATGAAAATGGCTTTCCATATTTTGTGTCTTAGAGGCTGGTATATTGCATATAATAGTGATTTCTATAATACTGATCTCTTTCACTGACCTAAATAGGTTAATTCTTTGCCACAGAATTGTGTCAATGTTGTTAACTGTTTGCATTTTACAGTGGAGGAATGACAGGGTAACTCATACTAATTTTAGCTAATAAAACACAGAGAGATGGGCAGAGAGAGAGTACGTGTGCACTTTTTGGGCCTAAGGGCTCAGTTGTGGTGCATAACTCCTTTGTGCAGGCGTTATTTAAACATTAGGACCGTCACCTTGCATAGTATTTAAATACGTTGAATATCCATAAGTTAGCTGACGAAAAACTTATTTTCATAGGCAGTAGTTACTGACAGATTACTTCACATGGTCAGGAAACAATAATTCGCTATCCCTTTTTGGTTTTCACCCTTTCCTCTCAACTTATTCTGGCACTTCTCCTGACTGGACTTGTTCTAGTGTCTTGGCTTGGTTGGTCTGTCTAGATTTCTAACCATGAAAGCAAGGTGACTGCTTTTAAAGAAGTCTTTCAGCATAGCATTCAGGCATACTTTTAGGGATTAGCAGGAACATGCTGCTACGTGTTCCTTCTGCTTGAAGATAGGCTTGAATATAACCTGTTAGAAGTTCCCAATCTTGTGAGTTAAAGAGGCCTAAATTTGCAGCTGACAGGGAGTTTCAGTCAATAAATGCTCAATTAAAAATGAATGCAAAGGCGTTACTTAGGGTAGATTAAATACTTTGGAAATGAGCACTGATAGAATGGAGTCCACCTGCATGTGACTTACCACTGAGTTGTTCCTATTGATGCAAGTTTCCAGAAATTAATCTGATGTAAAGTGAGTGAGTCACTTAAGGAAAAATGAGATACAATCTGAATCCTAAAATAGCAGTATCTTCACTTCAGTGACTGTCCAGTTTGTATGGGTCAAAAATACAGTATTTCACTTCTACAGGAGCAGGAAGGCTTGGTCTGAGACACTTACTGGGTCGAGGTCAGGCTGTAAAGGATCATAAGCCAGGGAAGAAACACCTCTGCAATGAACTTTATTCCTATCCCTTGCAGCCTGCACCACTGTTTGCATCATCTTGTCTTTCTCATAACTTAAATGAGTACTATGTGAGAAGTGTAGCGTAGCTATGGCTTTAACATTTCTTCAGGAAATACACTAGTGTAGCACTCTGCCTTCACAGCACCTTTGTTCCTGGACACCTGTGTGGACAAAACCAATTTAAAAATGCTGCAGAAAACCCACGCCTTTTCTTCCTGGTGATTGCTATTGTGGAAGCAGCGTATTTGTTCGCTTTAAGTGTTGATGTATGTTAAAATCCCATTTCCATCACACACAAAAACTGCTTGAACTGGTGAGCTTTAAATTCTCATAGGATTTTTTTCTTTGAGACCTGTGTGACTGAACTTTATGCTTGCCACTGCTTTGTTACTCAGAGCTCCCTACTTGTTTTATAATAAACACTTGATAAAGGCCTGGAAAAAATTTGGAGAAAAATTAAATGTAAAGACTGACCTTAAATATTACATTATCTATTAGTGGTTTGTAATGGAAATGTTGCCATTTCTTAATGGCCAATGCTTCCCAACTGCTTTTTATCAAGGGGAGGTTTTACTATTGATAAACTTTGGAAGAAGCAGTGGTACTTTTCTTGGCAGTTCAGTATTGTCATAATAGATTGTGTTTATTTAGCAAATAGATTGTACAGAAAGAACTTACACATACAGTTAGTATAGTTTTATGAATATTTTCTTTTACAGTTCTTTAGTCAAATGTGTGGAATAACAAGTGTCAAAACTATGTCTCAGACATTGTGAATGCTGATTTCTACTTATTTTGCAATGTTTATGCCTCTTTTTAAAAATTAGCTGAATATAATAAGCAACACAGGCTTAAATATTTTGTAAGCTTACATATCTTGCAAATAACATACTTGGAAGTTTCATAAACAGTGTTTTGTTATTCTTGGTCCATGTGCTGCTTTTGAGTAACTTAATGAAACTGTAGAGTGATTAAGTGACTAAACTAAAAATCTTAAAGTTAGATCTTTGTTTCCCTTACAGTGAAATTATTACAGCCCTAAGTTGAGAGAATGAGATTGCTCTTATATGCAAATATTTCTAATATATATTCACCTGAAGCATCTCAGGAGAAATACCCCCTGAATAACATCAATAAGAATAGGAAGAGAATTGGAAAAATGAGATCTGGGAAGGCTAGAGGAACTGAAAAAAAAAAAAAAGTAACAGCAGCTGCACTGCATCAGACCAAGAGACTGTTTATCACACTCCAAAAGCCAGACACATGGGGAAGAAAGAGGTAAGAAAAGGACAAGCCCATGTATTTCTCAGAAGTGCTTGTCGTACATAGCTTCCAACTATTTTTAATCTAGGAGATTTCCTGTACTAGATGTAGCTCATGATGGCTTTCTCTTCCAAGTACGTTCCCTGTTTCTCCCTTGAATCCTTAAACATTTTTAGCATCTTTTGGAAACCCAACAGTTCCACAGCTCTGCTATATCTTGTTTTGAACATGACTCCTACTAGCTTGTATTATTAGATCTCTAGGGAAAAATACTTAGAGGAAGTGATATCCTATGCCTTCCTTTGCTTTGACTTGGTGCCAAGTACAGAAAGTGGATATAAAAAAAGGAGTTGTATTTCAGTTGTGAAGAACACAATCTCCTGATGTATTTCAGTGCTAGAAACATTTTTTACAAAATTAGAAACTTCCTCTCTCTTAAGGTGCTTGATTCTTTGCTACGCATAGGCCTTAATCAGCAAAATCTTTAATGAAGCAAATAGTCTTTGTTCCGGGTTATGTACCGGGTGTATCTTATGTAGCTATGATCCCATTAAGTGCTTTTACAGTGATATCTGCAAATCACCCTTCTCTTTTTCCCTCATGCTAGTATTAGAGGCTTAGAAGTGACCCTGGCTTAGTCTGTCACTTTTAGTTCTTTCGTTTCAATAGATGCTCTGTCTTTTTACAGAGAGTGGCTGTTGCTGGTATTAGCAATAAGGCCAAGATGTTTTATTCATTTATGATGTTATAGCCCTAATATGTGACCACACTAGGCTCCTTCATAGCACATTATTGAAATGAATGGCAGAAATAATCAGTTCTTTTGATCATAAAATAGCAGTGTTTCATTTGTGTTTAGTGAAAGTGAGGTAATCTCTTTACATTTGTGATTGAAAAATTGTTACAGAGTGTAATACATGTGGACATAAATTTGAGCAAGGCTGGCTTAAAACTAGAGATGTTCCCAAAGAACATCCAATCAGAATTAAAAAAATGAGATGGACTCGTAAATTAAAGCAAGATATAATGGAAAAGAAAGCATCACAGCTTTCCTTGGGGAAAAAAAAAACCACCTAAATTGCTATATAAAATGCATGGAAAAAAGTAGTAGCATTCCTGAAGGGAAGAGAGGAGCAAATTATTATAGAAGGTTCACGCGGCAAAACGATATTCGTTGTACAGTCAGCCATTAGGGAAATGTGTTCTACGCATGCTGCATCCTTGGACCTGCGTTGGAATGAAACTGTCTTGTCAGCATATCATATGGGTGTAGTGCATCTTTTGTAGTTGTAGAAAATCAGCTAAAACCTTACATTTCTTGAGCTTCTAATAAATGTTAACAGGCTTGCTACTCTAGGAGACCTTTTGTCCTGTTCATGTTTCATCTCCTTTTCTGTTTTATTCCTTGGTTTACGTTCTGACACTGAGGCTGTCAGTCTTGGGCTCTAAACACTGCATGTAAAGACTGGATCAAAGGTATTATGGTAGTTTGGTCTCTATGCAATAATACGAATCCATTGCAAACTCTCAGTCAATGTTTTCTACCAATCTTAGTAATGTCTGACATGTCAAGTAGTTTGGTTTGGGAACAGTAGACTACTTAAGAAAAAGATGAATTGACCTCCACTTTAAAAATTCTATAGCTGCAACGTAATGCCTCCTTAAAATCAGAGGGCGGCAAAGTTTCTAGTCAAGAAACCTTTAATCTTCACTCTTCATCACTTTCTTTTGTTGTCTTCTCTCTCTTCCAAGTATAAACACTACATAAGGGAGGCTTTTCTGACTGACCTCTCTAATCCATATTGACTAGCTTAGTAATCGTGTAAGCCAGCTGGCTGTGTTCTCTCTTTGGGCTCCCTCCACAGGCACGGAGCAAAGCACAGTATTGCCTGGTAGTGTGCTCTCCTAATGTGGCTCTAAACACTTCAGGGGTTTGTTTATAAAATGGAGAGAAGAAGGATTAGGAAAGCTGGTCAGAAAGGACATAGCAAAGATCTTATCTCTTTAAATGTCTGTCAGACTAGAGTCAAAATGCTAAGAGGGGATAAGCTATAAGGGATCAAAAGGAGTTTAACTGCTGTTGTCTCACCTATGTGAACTTTTTCCTTGACTAAGAAGCTAGTAGGTGTCAGAACTGCATGTTGTGTCAGTTATGTCAGCCTTATACCACAGGCTTTTTAGTCTGTTTCTTGTCAATACAAAAAGTTTGTATTTTATAAATAGCGGTTCTGGATTCTGTGTCCCACACAGTGTCTTTCATACAGAAATATAAAGTTAAGAGTCTGAAGAATACTTGCTATACATAAATAATTGGCCATTCTTTGTATGTATGGGGAGGCAGGACGAAGTGGAAAGAGGACTCTTCCCCCAAGATAACAAAAAGGAAAAAGCTTTTAAATGTGCTCTTTATTCAAAGCGCAGAAGCGTCCACAATTTCTATTGCTGATAACTGTTGCCAGCATTAACTGGCAGGCTTCTTTCTGATAAATGCAAAAAAAGTTCTTTCACCAGCAGCACCCAACTGGGAGTCTGTTGGAACAACCTCCTGGCAATTGCAAGCTAATGTCTTAAAAGCAAACAATAACAACTTCAAAAACAAAACCAACCCACACTGAACACCCTCCAGCCAAACCCCCTGTTAAAATGGTTAGAGACCTGATTCTGTATTGATCCATTTTCTTTAGCTTTATTCCTTGACTTAAATATTTATTCTTTAACCCATCAAAGATGTAGTCACCAGTATAACATTTTGTAGATAACGACATGCTTTGGTGTAATGCTAGGTAGGAGAGTATTCCTTGGACTTAGAGGATCCAAACCTAATGGCTTTCAATGTGAGGGTGAGTTTGGGTTCTTTTGTTTTGGGAGAAAGGGGGTTTTCAGATGGGGAAGAGGGAGGAATTTTGAACTCGGGGGCATTCTGTAAGATGGTAACATCTCTTCTGAAGTCAAGAGGCTAGAGCTGATGGCTGGGCTCCTTTATCAAGGCCCAGGATGCCTGGGCTCAAACACCTGAAACACTTTTAGATAGAAAGGAGCTTGGCTCTACCCCATTGCCTTTCAATTCTACTTGCTCTGCATGCTATTATTATTTTGCCATATAGTTCTTCAACACATTTAACATCTGAACTCATTACTAAGCATAGAGCAGTCTGAAGAATGTTTTTTCATATTGCTAACCAGGGAATTCTTAAGTTCTAAACTTGGTTTTGTTCCAAATCCTTTAGCGAGAACGTAGAAGTGTTACTGTAATACAGGAGCACTAGAGGACAGATGCTTCAAGGTAAGATGTGGCATTATGTTTCTGGAATAGTACATTAAAAAGCAAAGACAACTGTTCTCTGAGCCTTATTAGATGACTTTGAAAATGCATGATGAAAAAATCATAGAAAAAAATTAGTGAAAAGTTCTCGAAAAACAGGGAATAAAGTTGTCCATAAACTGTCACGCTTTTACTAAATAGATTATTTGCACTAACGCCAGGAATGGCAGTTTCTCTGTAACAGGAAGCAGTGATCTCCAGTATTTCTGTATTACCAGAAGCAGGCAAGAATGTAAGAAAACTAGGAAATGCCTCGTCTTCTGGAAATTCTCCATAAATGGAAATCTACTAGAAAGTGACCCTTGTCTTCTGTGCCTATAGGTCCTGGTTGCAGGGAAGTGTTCAGTTTCTCTTTGCTCCTAGTAGAAGACTGTTTCACAAGTATTTCTGCCAGGCATAGTCACTTCCACTTTCTAAATAAAAAACTTTGTGTGCACTCTAGTAATGTGCTCTGTACACATCTGCTATGGCTGATGGACTTATTAGAAAGGATGGTATTTAAAATTGCATGAAAACAATGGCAGGCAAAAGAAGGGAAAGGTTGTTAGGAAAGAAATTTAGATGTAACTAAGAATAAGATGATGGACAAACAATGGTTTCTTCCTCACTTTTGGGGAACTGTACAAAAGCAGTGTGTTCTAGAGGATCTTTTCTGAATGTAAAAAGGTAGAGTTAAATTCATGGCATAGAGGGAGCAATTTACCTTCTCTGGAAAGGAAGAAAAAGGTGGAGCAGAAAGCAATGAAGAGATAGTAGGGATGATTATTTATTCAAGCATAATATTAGCACTCTTGTATTAATTGTGCCTGCTGCGTATTTACTAGCTCTGCAGGATAAAAACAGAAGGGTGAGTTAGGAAGAAGCACAGGTCTAATCTGAAGCCAGAGTCAGCCTACAGAGGAGCTGCCCCTAGAGCAGTAACTAGCATAGGGAGCTGGAGCTTTTCCATTTAGTGGGCTGACATTGCATAGCATCTATGGAGCTGTTTCAGTAGGGTAGGAGAAGGAGAGCTACAGGAACACCTTCTGTACACAATACACGTATTCCATGCGAGATGGAAGAGCAAAGACAGCCTGTGATTTCCATGTCTCCTCTCATCTGTTTTCTTTTCCTATTCTAGAAGCAGAAAGCCAACTCCATTACACTCTCTAGATTAGCAAATTCTCCCCCATCCCCTTCTAGAAAGCTCTGCTGGGACCCTTCCCACCAGAAGACACAAGACCCCCCACCTCTCCCTGCCTGTCTCCTGAAAGCTCCTTCACCGTGGTTAGCTGAGGGCACCACGCTGGTTCTGGAGGTAGGTGTGGTGACTTCCCAGGCTTTCCCCTCTGGGCTGGTGTGTTCCCACACCCCACCCCTGAACGGAATAGGGTGGTGTTTAACTTTTTGTCTCTCTATTACATCTCATATATGCATGGATATTATGAAAACATTTTTGAGATTGCGTAGAGAATATTAGAGGTTAGTTTTTCTCCTGATCCATTTCTCCTTTATTACATTATTTCCTGTTGATGCTTTTCTCTAGAGTAAAAATACTGTTTAAAAATACCTTTTAAAAATATTTAAGTCTTTGGGGGTGTTACTGAGTGACATCAGGATTCGTTTGTTTGTTAGATCTGCAGAAGTGCTTTGTGAAGCAAAAACTGAGACAGACGTGATTTTATAATGACTAATTTTGTCAGACAGAAGAAACATGAATGCTTTTGTAAATCAAGCAGAGCTGTCCCTGAATTCGATGCTATGAAAACCTAATGTAAAAAAAGGCCTGGTGAGTAACTAGTATTCCATAAAACATAAGGGGATGGTGGAAAGACGTTGACTAATACGGAAGTAATACAGCTATCAGTATTGAACAAATAAAAAAATCCTGGTACGACTCACTTCCTTTTGAACTGGAAAACTTTGAGCTCTATGCTGAGAGTTGTTCACCAGCTAGAAGCTGATTTTAAAAACATAGTCATACCCTCATTGTCCTAAAAAAAACTACTGCTCTATAGCCAGTGGCTAAGGACAGCTTTTGCATAACAACTGAATGAGATTTTGCTGATACGGGGGATTGCTTGTAGGAGCAATAAGGCAGATCATGCTTACAACATGGCTATAGTGGTTTCCTTGTGCTTCTCACCCAGTAGTGCTTCAATAGTTTTCAGATTTAATGTTTGGGGTTTTTTTTTCCCAAGAAAATGAACATTAAACAAAATAGAAATCAAAAGCATCAACTGACCAAAACAAAATAATATGTAAAGTCCATCTTTTTGGTCAAGTTAGGCTTGCTTTCTACTGCCTTCTTAGAAACTGAGTTATTTCTTAAAAGATCTGTTCTGGGCAGCTAAGCTGCTTTACAGGTCCAAGTGTCTGGATGGCACAAGAGCAAAATATGTAGTAAAAATCTCATGTTGATAGAGGCTTTTCTGGGAGACTAATAGTAGTATTGGTGAACAAATCAGTGGCAATCCTTTCTTTGCTCCAGATATTAATACTACTGATACTGTAAAGCAGTGGATCCGCTAAGAGGCTGAAGCTTATCAGTTACATACAGGACATCTTGCTGAGCCTTTTAAGTAGGACCATGGTGGCTTGCAGATTCGCAATTTCTATCAAATTATATGACTCTGTCCATTTCTTGCTGATGAGTACAATGTCATGAGGAGGAGACATAATTGCAAAGGAAAAATATTCTGAAATACTCTATCCATGTTACAGGCTGGAGACTCAGGAACAGCAAAAAAAAGAGTACCTGTCTGCCAAAAGCACTTTAGATCTTGCAAAGTTTTATTCAGCTGTGTTAATAACAAGTTGTATGAGTAAAAACTAACAAGACTAACAACTTGTAACAGGAAATTAGTTTTATCTGTTGAATACTGGAAAGCAGTTCTTTAGACTCCAAAGAATTCAAAACCAATTTTATTCAATTATAAATACAGATAAAAATATTGGTGTCTTGTTAAAAGGAATCCCAGTTCACCTGCCCATTTCTTAGTGGTTAATTTTCACTACTGTCTTAGTAGCCTGTAAATTGAAAACTAGAGATAACAGGAGAGTAAATATAAAAACATGTAATTCATTTGTTTACTTTCTGTAACATGATCTCAGTAGCTGTTACCTGTTTGTTGTTCATGCTGAGAACGAGACAAGCTAGAAAAGAAAAATTGCCATCTTCACTGAAAGGGTGTTTCCTGCTTTAAATTAACAGCAAAGTCTGGTTTAGGCTTTCATTTCTCTGTCCATAATTCTGTCAGACATAGTAACTCAATGCAAGCAATGGAATCAATCCCTCGGTCTCTTCTGCAACGGAAAATACTTTTCTTCATTTACAGGAAGCTTGGCTTTGTTGCGAAGTGTAAGCCCAAGCCTGTACACTTCGGGTTTTTTTTTCCCATGTCCAGGCTGGGGGGGGTGTCTAACACCAAATAGGGAGATGTGGCTGTGCTCGCAGGCTGTCTAGACTGGGTGACTCTGATTGTGTTCTGCATTAAGGCCAGACAGCAGCGACGCCACCGCTTCCGCTGGCAACCGGTGACTAAACTCGGTGGGAATGGAGCAGGGCGCTCCGTGCTGAGTCAGGAAAATACCAGGCTGCTTTACCTTTCTCGGCCCAAATGATGGGAGAAAGCAGATGTGCATGAACCGGCTGTTGAAAAAGCAGTTGTCTTCTTGAAGAGAGGAAATTGTTTGAAAAAAGATTCCCCTAAGGATGAGTAACCCCTGACTCTATGTAAAGTCTCAGTTATTCTTCTGGCCCGACTTAGCAATTCGCTGACAAGCAGTAGTGGTGCACAGCCAATCCACAGGAAACTAAAATTTATCACTTGGTAAAACAATTCCAATATCTTAAAAATAACTTATCCTTCACTGTGTAATGTTGTGAAGTTATACAATCCAGTAGAGAAAATAAAGCCTCCTCTTCCCTAAGCTACTGACTTACTGATCAAAGTACACATGAAACACTTTTTCTTTCTTTAGTTTATTCCCCTATTTGCTAGATTTTTGGAACTTATTAACCCATCTGCAGTTTTGCTTTGATCAGGTCTGTAGTACAACAGCTGTGAGAGTAGTCAGTAAATAACAATAAATGTTAATCTTATTAATGTGTGTTTTACCTATGAAGAGGCAGCAAAGTTAGGAAAATTAGCAACAAGTATCAAGTCTAGGTATAGAAACTCTCCTCCTGTTCTTGATAGAATAAGAATTTTTGAGTTGGCTTCCTTAAGGAATTATTATTATCACTTGGTAGCAAGAACAAGTGAGTGGAACACAGGGTGACCTGGTTCTTCTTTCTGGCTCTGCCATGGATTTACTTGAACAAACCAATTATCTGCTGTTTGTCAAGCTGTGATATACTTTACTGAAGACAGGGAAGCTGTGAGAAAGAATAAATGGAAATGTTTGGGGGGTCCTTCCTTTGTAGACCATGAGATTTCTGAAAAAACTTTAAAAATACACTTTTTGGGAAGTACAAATATGAAAAATATCTATTATTTACTGCTTACAGTGGAGTACCAGTGCCACAGGGTTGTGCAGGTATCAAGGCTACACATGTATTTCTAGACCTAAAGCCTTTTTAAAAATGGAAAACTCTTAACTCACAACAATTGTTTTCAATGAAAACAATTCCTTGTAAAATCCTCTCTCACTTTCTGTCCTTGTTTTCCTTTTCCCCTCGTATTGGTAATTTTTCCAAATGAACCTGTAAAAAAAAAAAAAATTTAACAGTAGGTAAGTAGCAGTAGGCTTGTCAAGAATCCATGGTGTACAACACAGCTTATGTATTTTACATCCAGCTTTTAAAACATTACCATTACTCAGCCTCTTTCTCTTAGTCTATTGTATTTTCTGTTGGCTTCAAGACTACTTAATTTACCTTGCATGTTAACATAAAATCTGACTGTATTAAGATAGAGCAATATTGACGTTTTTAATTTCAAGCAACTTTTTTCTGTTCATTTAGTGAGACATTGAAATGATCACCCAATATCAATGTTCAGTTGTTCCCCTTGGAATCCTTTATACATTACACGTTTTTTTTATAAGCCTAAATATCATGGTATCAGTGAATGTAGGCTGATTGGACAGTGCTTAAAAAAAAACCCCAAACCAAAAAAACCAGTGACTGTAAATTTGCACTCCAGGGGAAAACAGGAAACTGATACTAATTCTGAGATGTGATTCATCAGCTGGTGATGAAAGCACTCTTTTTTTTTTTGTGAAAGGTCCTTGGGTTCTTTGAAGGAATAATTCATTAGAAGAAAAAGACAAATGTTACATGCACCTAGTTCAAAGTATTGATATACTACTTTGTCTGCGTTGAATTAAGCCAATTGCATCAAAACTTCAGGAGTACTTAATGATTATTAAATTATGTCTCTCTCCAGTAGGTTAACTAGCAGTTCTTTTACAAATGTTATGCTTCTGACTATATTGTTACCTACCAGTATTCCTGATTATTTTAGTTGTTTTCTGCCATGATGATTGCTCACCACTGAAAACATCCTAAGTGGCTTCTAATTTTGCTTGCTCTAAATCTTGTTAGCTGTACCTGATGCACCTGACTTTTTAGAACTGAGCCTGCAAAAGTCCAGTTACAGTCAATTTAACAGATTTCAAAGGAAAATGATCTCTTGTAGAACCTAAGTCCAAAATTTCACCCGTGGTTCCCATATACAGTTCAAAATTTGGGGGGGGAGTTATACCAGTATTTTAGAATGACACTCTAACTGATGTAATTTCCATTCTTTAAATTAAACAAGCCCTTTAAGGCAAGATTTTCAACTTGCTGTTGCAGCTATTGTGCTAGAATTCATCACTTCTGTTGAAGAGGCCTCAGCATAATCTCTCCACAACATGATGTGTTTTCTGAAACTTTTTCTTGTATAGCTTTGTGGGTTTTCATATGCTTATCTTATAAATTATTTTCTTTCAGGATTCCCTTAACTCTGAATCTAGCCCTTGCTAAATATGTATGGGATATTTTTCACTTGAAACATCATTATTTGTTCCTTTTTAGCATGCTCACATGAGAAAAGCAAAGCTAAGAGTTTAGACTTTTGGTGGCAGGTAGTGTGAAACTGATTATGTGGTAACAATATTGGGTTTTATGCATTAATATTCTGAATTATTATGAGTTAATTCCCCTTTATAGGTGTCCCAGCATGTTTTCTTTTTCCTGAAACGCTGCTATACTGAGCAGATGTTGAACTCTGCTGTAGGCTGATGCAGGCAAGGCTGTGAAGGATTTGACAGCAGCCTACAACTGCTGGAGCTACCACGATGACAGTGCTAAACTCTTCTTAATAGTGACGGACGATGTAAGGGCCACAAACTGTGACTGAAGAGGTTCAAGCCGGATGCCAGACACTTCTTCCCCAGCTGGGTAGTGCAGTGGTAAGAGGAGGGGAGACCTCAATCTGGGAGGTTTCACAGACCCAGCTCTACACAGCCCTGCTCCCGCTGCTTGGCATCCCTGCCACGGGGCTCCTCTGTGGCCCCGGGGAGTTTAAATGACTTCATTTAATATCCTATTAGTTTGAAAATCATTGTTATTTTCCTCCACACTGGCACTTACTTCACTCTTTGCTTGTGCCAACAGCTTTCCTGAAACAAGTCTCCAAGACTTGGTAAGAAAGGCTTTACTGAGAAAGTCTTACCAAGAAAGACTTTGTAAGACAAAGTATGGATATGTCCGCGTCGTCGTCTTATTTCTAGCGCTTCTCAGTAGGAGTTGACCTCTTCAAGGGTTCGGGTCCAGCAGAAACTGTTTTAAGACTCGGGTGCCTTAACCGAAGGGAGATCGCAGGGCAAGTACTTCCCCCTCCCAGCTGAAATTTAATCGCCCTGCGGAGCGGGCAGGGCCTCTCCTGGCCGCACGGCTGCGCTCCCCCCGCGGGGCCGGGCAGCGCTTGCGTGAGCCGGGCCGAGCCGAGCCTGCCCGCGCCCGGCGGAAGGGAGAGGCGGGCGGGGAGCGGCGCGGCGGCCCCGGCCCGGCCCGGCCCGGTGCGGAGCAGGGCCCGCCCCGCCTCCGGCACCACATGATGCCGCTTCTCCTTCCTGCCGCCCCTGTCCCGAGGAGAAAAGGGAACTGGGCGCCGGGCGGGAGGAAGTGATTCCGCTCCCCGCCCCGCCGCCGGCCGCGGGAAACGCGCGGCCCCTCCGCTCCCCCCCTTCCCGCCGCCGGGCCGGGCAGCGCGGGGCCGGGCCATGGCGCGGCTGTGGCTGCTGGTGCTGCTGGGCGGCGCGCTGGCCCCGGGCAGCGCCTTCAACCTGGACGTGGAGCGCCCGGCCGTCTACTCGGGCGCGGAGGGCAGCTACTTCGGCTTCGCCGTGGACTTCTTCGCTCCCGACCCGTCCTCGTAAGTGCCCCGCCCCGTCCTGCCCCGCGGAGCCGCTCCCGTCGCGTCCCGGCCGGCCGGCGTCTGCCGGAGCTGCCGCTCCCCGGGGCGGGGGACCCGTCCCGCCGGCCCCTTGCTTTGCTTTGCTCCGCTCCGCTGTGGCCGAGGGCGGCGTTGTCCCGGCGAAGGGCGAGAGCCCGGCCAGCCGGGAGGAGGATGAGGAGGGCGACGCGGGGGCCGGGAGAAGCGCGCCGTATCAGCAGCCGAGCCGCTGCCGCTGGCTCGCAGTGCGGGCTGGGGGGAGCTGACGCCAGGGCGGCTCTGGGAAGAGAAGCGATTCATTGATTGGAGGCGTTTGCTCCGGCCCGGGCGGGTGGATGGGGAGCGCCGGGATGGAGCCGCGCCGCGCCTGCCCCCGGCCGGGCTGGCGGCTCCGGCGGCCGCGCTGCCCCGGCCGCAGCTGGGCCCGCACGGCGGGCGGGTCTCTGCAGCAGGACCCCCGCGCCCCCGGCCTGCGGCGGCCCCACCGCCACCCCGGGCACCCAAACTTGGCCGCATCTCCTCCCCTTCTGGCATGGCTCTGGCTGCCGGCCCCCTCTTACCGGGAAGCACAACCTGGTTTCGTGCGGTCGCCAGGCTCTGACCCGGCACAAACTGCACTGCTGGATTTGCTGCATAGCCTGACCAGTCTGCGGTTTATGCAAAGAGCAGTGATAATAAATACAGTATAGAAAGATGAAGGTATGGTATTTTGCTTCATTACGTCTCGCACCTGAGGTTTTGCCCCATGAAATTTCAGAAGTTCTGCTGTTCTCTTTTTTGACTGCTCTTTGCAGAAGTGCCGGCTTTGAGTTGTGCTGTATCGCAAAGCTGCTGAGGAGTCTAGAGAAGAAAAAGTTCCATGTAAATACCCCCCGCATCTGCTTCCTGCACATGTTCTTGTTTCGTGTTAAACAAAAATTGGGCAATGCGCGGTAGCTGGTTAGCTGGTGTGTTTCAGCCTTTTGAATAATCGCATCACTAACTTCAAAGTCGTCGTGTTGCCATAATGAATTCGTCTATTTCTCAAGTGCAGGCTATGTTAAGATCCAGCTTTTGCCACTTTTTTCCCTTCCTTTCCCATCTTAAGAAAGGGCTGTAAAGCTGGAAAAGCTGCTGGCTTCAGTCATGCTGAGGAGATCTTTCTCTCTCTCTTGATCTTTAGCTCATAAAACTTTATAAACAAATTCTATAGCTATCGAGCAAGTCTTTTTGCCGTACATCAGCTAGCCTTGTTTGCATTTCTTTATTGCTTACAAATATTGGAAGTCATCCTGTCTTAACTTGTATGTGTTGCAACATCTTTCTCTGCTATCTTAATCCTGTAAGTCTTAGTGCTAAAAGAAAGAAGGTTCTATTTGTGTCCCTCCCTTTATTTTTAAGTCAGCGTGTGTGGCTGCAGAGACTGGTAAATGCATGTAGTAAACTTTTTCTTGCTTTCCGATAAGGAATTGTGTGACCCAGCTCTTGTTGAAATCACTATCTGGCGCCTTTCCATTATTTTTATAATAACTATTGACCTCAGAGTGCATGGCTGTAAAAGAAAACAGTCTTGGCTTTTCTTTTTTTTTTTTTTTTTTTAAACTTTGAACACTAGTGATTTTCAGACAGCATGGAAGACTCCTTCAGATTTTTAAGGGAATTGTCTCCTCAGTTTTTAGCCGTGGCTAGAAGTTAGTCTGTGTCTGCTAAGCTAAAGTCTAGTACTGCACTTTATCTTAAATTTAAGCTCATACTTGAAACTAAGTAGCTATGCAACTTCTACAGGAACAGGCTCTAATGGTGTTAAATTTTGAGTTCATGCCTATGGAGACTGATCTTTTTGCCTCCTGAAATAGCCAGAAACACTGGTATGCGGTGTCCTCCAGACGTAGGCCCGCGTCTTCCCCGTTGTTGAAGAATGATCAGCACAGACACGATGAGGTCTGGAATGCCTGCAGATTCCCTCAAGCTGTTGGAGGGGAAGGAAAGGTAGCGATGAACAGCAAGCTCAGCGATGTCTGCAGTTAAATGTTAGGTAGAAAACTGAGTGAACGGTTGTGTAGTATGACTAGCAAAAGGTCTTTAGTAAAATGAGCCTTGTTATATGGTTTCTCTTGAGTCTCATGTGTGTCGCTTGGCTCCTACAGCTTTGTTGTTGCTTTGGTGAATTTTTATTTATCATCTGTTCTTTACATGAGTACTAGAGATTAAGTAAATTTAGTTGAGCTAAAGCTATTTGGATTGACTAGCCTGACAACAAAGGGGTGTAATTAGTTCTTGAACCCTCGAGCTGCTGTTTCATAGTCTATTTTGACCTGCTAGATACCAAAATAAAGCACAGTTAGAAGTCCAGTATGAAAGATCTATTCCAGGAGTCAAAGTGGTAGTCTTGTGTCAGGGTGCTATGTGGTGCCTGACAGATGGCATAACTATAACACCAAGAGACTAAACACAACATTATAAAAACTGAAAAAGGTTTCTCATACACACTCTGTTTTAAAAGAATTGCATTTGATAGTCTGTCTTCCAGTACAGAAGTACATGGAAATACCAGTTTCCCTTTATCGACCCGTGGCTAAGCCGTGGCAAGTGATTATTCCTGGAAGTACATCTGCCGAAGTTGAACTGCTGAGGATGTCAATACACTCCCAGTCTTGTCTGCAGCGTTGTGTTGGGGCAGATGGCTGCATCATGGAGGAGATAGGCAGTATCAAAGCATAGCTGGTATATTCCCATGGAAATAACGATTTTTCCTCTATTCCCCCTTTCCAAAAGTATGTGGACTAGAGACTTCTTTGTATTTAGGTAATTTGTATATTATTACAAGACCTATGACAAAATCTGCTTGTTTGGCCTATGGTGATAAAAATGCCTTTTTTTTTTTTTTTTTTTTTCTGTGGGAAAAGAGGTGACTAAACCTTTATGGAGTCCCATAATGATTCCTTCATTGGTAATCTTGTTAATAAACTTTATCACAAAGATTATCTTAAGAAAGATTTAAAATATGTTTATAATGGGAATTATTTATTTTTTAAACAAGTATTTAATTTGGGGGGCTTCTCAAAAGCTAGTGATACAAGAGTAAAGTGGGAGGCAAGCTACCACTTGTTTAATAGATTGTAATTATAATAATTAATGTGTTTCTTTACTTGACATTATGATGTTTATTTTTAAGCATTTCTGTTATGCCCAGAGAGACCATTTTAAGTTGATTAAAGCATTTCAAATTCCTGTTCTTGGAATCTAGAGAGTCTATGAATGGCAACTAAGGAAAACAAACGGATTGTCAGCTAGCTTGGATTTTCTATCAGGGTCCACACCAGGAAATTTTTAAGGTTCTGAAAATTCACATGAGTAGAAAACTAGTAGCTTATGTTGGTCTTCATGTGAGTTGAGCTTTGATGATGTTAGCTCTGTACTAAAGCGAAGTCTGGAAGGTGACTGTGAAAACCAGAGCAAGTTTAAGTCTGGATCTGCCTGCCTGTAGACATTCTCTCCAACCAGTCTTGCAGCTTCTTCAGCTAACTCAGTTTCAAAACTAAGTAACCATAACGCCTGATATGGGATGATAAGATTTGCTCTTGCAAGCTATATTCTCTCTTAAACAGTCTAAATGGAAACAACAGAGAAGATTCTGATGAAAAGAAGCGTTTAGTTTTACGTCTTCGATACGTCTTTGTCTATACTTCAAATTGACTTTCTCAGGAAAGTGCTAATGAGTCAAGTGTGTCTCAGAGGTGTCAAAGTTCCTGGAAGATGTTAATAACCTTGTTGGAAGATGCTAAGAACCTTGTTTGGTCTGGCTTTTTATTTGGTCTGTTTCTGACTTAGCAACTTCTGAATTTTACCACCTGCAGAGGCATAATTTCATAGCAGTTCCTGCTCAGAGTGCACTTAACATGTTCATGTAAGCAGAGATTTATAAAAGCACAACAGATCTTAATGATTACTGTGTAATGAATTTCAGTAAAGATTCATTAATGTACAACCCTGTGGTTGACAGTCACTTGGGTACTTGGAGATTTCTTTTAAAAGAGCATTTGCTAATACTGGGCTGAGTCAGCACTTAGTACCTTCTGAGCTCAGAAGCGCTACTGTTTTGTTTATATATTGTTTCCATTTTTGACTGACTTCCTTAAATTACTCTTGCATACAAAATTAACCAAAAATTATACCAGCTGATGACTTTCTTAAATTACAGAAGTGCATGGTTATGTTCCACTGCATACATACATATTTTTGAAAGGAAAAAAAAATATAAAATGTGTTTGTCTCATTTTAAATATAATTTTAAGTGGAATAGAATACTTTAATTTTCTCTTCTTTTGTCTCTTCTTTTTGGTAATTTTTTTTTTATTGCCTGCTTTTGCTTGCAGAAGAGAGGGACCCAAGACCTAAAACCTAATACGGATTTCTCTGAAACTCACAGTAGTTCTAGTCAGATTTAGATTTGAATGGGCAAGGCTTTTGCTTTATTAACTCTTAAGATGTCATATAGTAATGACATCTGTGCCTTACGTGTTGAAACCTTTGTTTTATTTCTTCTTTTTACTGCAGGATATTTCTTCTGGTGGGAGCTCCAAAAGCAAACACTACCCAGCACAACATCGTAGAAGGAGGCCAGGTGCTCAAGTGTAACTGGAATTCAAACAGAAACTGCCAGCCGATTATATTTGACTCCACAGGTAAGGTGTAGTTCACCGTGGGGGGAGATGGGCTGCCTCTGCTCTAATCCCAGGGCGAGAGCACCGAAGGGATTCAGATTCATGTGGGGTTTCTTGATGGTCTGTGTGAATGCAGCCATTTTTGGACTGGCAACTAGTCAAGGCTTGTTGTTTGGTTCCCCCCCCTGCTTTTCTCTTTTAGAATTCTGTTGTCCTTGGTATGTGCTGAAAGCCTGAGTGAGCATACATTATTCTTCTTTTGTTTTGACCTATTTATATTTCTCCTCTGTACTTTCCAGCAATCCTAAGACATTTAGCAGCCTAATTCCCAATAAATCCCAAGGGGTTTATTGCCTATTAAGAACATAGCATGTGAGGAAAGATACTTTCTAGTATCGGCAAAGGTGGTATAGGCAGAAATACACAGAAATTTAATCTGAAACTGGGCGTATAAACTTCAAACTGTGGAAAAAAAGTGGGTTTTTTTATTTTTCCCCTCTGTCTATAATAATACCATATTAATATATTAATAGTAGTATTTGTGACATTTATGATAGCGGCACTCAGGGTGCCTCAGGTCAGAGGCATTACTTACCCATTTCTGAAGGGTACTAAAGCTGAGCAGCAGCAATGCTGACATTAAGCATTGCACTCAGCCTTCATGCTCTGGTACACATAGTGATTTCCATAAGCTGTGGCAGGTCATAGGAGCACGCGCTGCATGTGCTTTTCTGCTTGAGCCGTTCAGTGTTGAATCCTGTTTTCCACAGCGTGTTTCAGGCCAGCGGAAAAACCTTTCCATGTCATGGGAGTGGATTAGCAAGACCCATGTGGTAGGGCAGAGGAAACACCTGTGCTTTTAAGGTCTAGTTGGTTGTAATTCATTCTTGCCTTTGCTGGTGTTTTGACTTGGCAGTCTAAAGGCTATTACATTTATGCAGCCTTCGTAGATCGCGTATGATACAGCAGAGAAGCTGCTCTTGCAATTCCATTGTCAAGGTATACCACAAAATGTGGGTGGTGGTCAGATTTCTGAAATCTCCATGTATTTTTCTGAAAACTATTATGTTACCAGTTCTCTTGCAAAAAAAAAAAAGAAAAAAGTAGTACATAATGGTACACACAAACCCCAAGTCATCATCAGTCTCTTTACTTCACTCTACAGGAATGTTTCTGCCAGATTATTTAAGATCCCTAGTAAGCTGCAAAATGACATTTTGTCTGCATCTGTGTAAGACAGCAAAAATTGCTTTTAATTTTTTTTTTTTTTTACTTCGGGCTTATTGTTTACTAGAATACAAATGTGCTTTTTGTTTGTTTGTTTGTTTTTTTTTTTTTTAAAGAAAGAATCTAGATGTCCCTAATTAATAATCACCACTAATATAATAGCCAAAAAACTTCTGGTAGGGAAAGATGAGCCACATGGGTAGGTTCTAGGTGCATCTTCCAAGGGGAATTGCAGTGCGTTTATCTGTTTATGCTCTGAACATTTGCAATAGGCTTTTCCATATGCCAGGCAGAGTAAACGGATACAGAGGCCACGCTGCTTTGCTGGGTGTCTGTGCTATGGTATATGCTACTGGTCAAACAAACAGTGTTTTGCTTATAATTTGCCTTTAAGTAATGGGCATGTTAATTGCTTGAAATCTAACAGTAAACACAGCAGGTCATAATGGCTTAAGAGGATTTATTTCAGGCACATTTTAACTCATTCCAGCTTTGTGGCAATGAATTGGGAAATAATGCATTTGTCAATTATTCTCTGGGTGAAAAGGGGCATTGTATTTCAGCGTAATAAAATAATAAATGCACTGAGACAAAAGAAAATGTCTTTTTCTTCGTGCATAATACAATGGTTGATTCCCTACGTTACGATGACAATGTCTTACTGCCAACACAGTGTAAACCCCCACTTCTGCCTGCCCCTACCTCATAAGGTAACGGGGGTTAGGGAAGGCCTGTGATTCCCCTTGCAGGAAATGGGAAGCAGAAGGTTTGCCCACGGACTTGTGGTGCTAATGTGAAGGTGCTTTTTGTAGATGACTAAACGCAACCTCTGCAAGGATTGAGGTTCATTCATCGCTACTTCAACAATTGCGTAGTATGATTTGTAACTCCGGAGGTATTGCTTAGCCCTGCAATGCAAGGCAGATTTTTATTCCCTTCCTCACAACGTTATTTAGCTGTTTTGTTAATGGAAAAAGCAGCACAGGTTCTGCATAATTAATTAGATGTTTCTTCAGAGTTCTCTTCTGATTGTTTACATCTAGTGAGAAATCTGACCTGTGAAAATAGTGAGAACATTTGTACTTGTGCCTTTTCTCTGTTTACCTGTCGATGCCAAACTTCATATGTGGAGTTGCAAAATTATAATTACTAGACGGCATGCCTCTGTTTCCCTGTGCCAGGTAGCATAGCTGGCAGATCCCGGACCAGGCCGAGCCACTGCATTTTCCATGCAGTGTCCGAGAGCAAGGAAGAGGCCGTGTTTCTGTCCTGAGAACGTAGCAAGGGAATGAAGGAAAGAGCGAGTCTTGTTCTGACTGTGTGAGGTTGTGTTTGTCTGCTTGTCTTATGGTTGTATCACAAATCAATGTGAGAGTAGGGTTTTACAGAGGTCCAGCAAGCAAGGCTTTTTTTCTCTCTCTATTATTATTATTTTTTCTTTTTAAACATTCCTTGTTTTTTAGGTAAGTTTTCCTCCAGCTTTATTGGTCCTTTTCTCTTTCCCATCTGCACAAAGGGCACACTGAGCTCAGCTGCACAGCAGTGGCTGCACAGAATTGGGTTTTATTTTCTAACACTTGCTTTTGGCTTTAATATTGTATCAGCACAGAAGCATGGTCATTTACACGAGAGAAATGCAACAGATACTGCGTAGCCCAAGAGAGAAGGTACTAGCTGCGTTATGTTAATCTTTGGGGGAGTTGTTCAAGCCCTTACGTTATGCCAGCGTTGCTTGTTACTTGCATTTACCCTCAGCCCAGCTCCTCTGGAGGAAATCCGTACGTCATTAAGCTGATAGTACCTGTAATACCAAATTTACTACTTTGTTTCTTCCTTCCTGTGCATGACATCTCAGCTCTTTCAGGAGGGGAGCTGGGCAGTAGGAGTCCATTTGTGGAACTTGCATAGCTGTCATGTTGAAAATATATGTATTTCCTTCCCTTTCATGCCCTCCCCACCAGCCTGTAACATAAAAACTCCCTCGTTAAAGTGTATATTACATTTTTTAAACTGCTGACTGAAAAAAAAAATAGTCTTTCACTGTTCCTACACAGCATATTTTCTCATTTAAAACAGCAATATATTTGTGAAGGGGAAGGGGGAATCTCCCCGTGTCCTAGATCTCCCAGCACAATGGTTACGCTCATGTAAAAATACACTAGAGAATATTCTGTATATATGTCTGTATGCATGTGTTTTTGTGCATATTATACTAATTGCTTTTGACGTTCTGGTATACATGGTGGCTTTGGAAGGCAAAATGTTTATATCGCACATTAACACTTCCCAAATGTAAAGATGCTTCTCTGTGGGACTTCTGAGCATTTCAACATTGACATCAGTTGGCTTTGATTTAACATAGTTATGACTATGTGAAAATTGCATAACAAACGTGTGTGTGGTAGAAAATGTCCTCAAATTCAGGGGTGCGTATAGCTGTGCTGCATGTGCTTGTGTGTGTATGGCCAGAAAGTTAGAGTAAATTTTTTTTAAAGGCTTTCAAGTATCATTAGGCATGCATTTCAGGTTGGCTTTTGCTCATTCTCAAGATAGTATATTCTTCAAAATTGTCATAAGCATAAACAATATTAGTAAATCCTTTTCTTTGCAAGATGTTTTGCATTTCACATTCCAGTTACCAAAACCCACAAGTTATAGGTCAAGGTGGGTAAATATTTGTCTTCATTCTTATCAATTTTCCACACCAGACAATTTTGTGACTGAAAATTTTGTTTATTTTTTGTTTTAATCCATAGCAATAGGGGAATGTTCTGAATCTTATAAAGAAGAAAGAATATGGGAAAGCAAATGGTGGAAAAACTGCTCTTACAGCTTGCCAAGCCCTAGCACTACGCTTTCTACAAGACTGACTAGAGAGGTGGTTCCTCTCTTAGAAAGCTTAACAGTTGGCTTCATCTGCCAACTGCTTAGCAGCTTTTTCCAGGAAAAACATATTTCTTGTGGGTAAACTGTAAAAGGAATGCACTTAATATAGCAGTCCATTTTCTGTTTCTGATCAGTTTTGAGACAAAGGTCCAGAACCATTTGTTTTAAAGACACATCTATTCTCCCTCCCTTTTTCTCCTTCCGCAGCCTTCAGGGACTAGCACAGCAAAGCTTGCATAGGTAGTACCAAGTATTAGTGAAAGTATTTCCATAATCTTGCTCAGGGAAAAGATTCTTGAAAAGTTAAATTTTTTTCTGCGAGTTATGTTTATTTTATATAGCTGTCCATTTTTTGTGTATGAAATTAAACATGTTTTTTCTGTGCAAGAGGAGGATCAAAAGCTCACTGAGCCAGACAACAAAACCCGTGAGCAGAGGGGTGGTCAAATGTGCTTTTTAGGAAAAGCAACAAGTCATCTTTATGCTTTTATTTGTGTATTTTACAGTTTGGCATACATGGAGTAGCAGGGTGGATACACTTAGCCAATTGTTTGACATCTAGATAAATACCTCCATTATTTGGCCATGAAATTTTAGAGAGCAGGATCACTCTGAATTTTCATTCCGACAAACAAATTCTTCAGAGACCCATGTAACCAGTTGGAGTTAATCAGACTGTACACGTGTGAGCAATATGTAGCAAATTAATGTAAACCAAATGAGTTTCCTATGTGCTTGTTTTCCAGAAGGAAACAATCTTCATAATTATTCCTATTATTTTACTTTTCATCTCTGGGGTTCTAGCTCTTCATCAGTCAAGAATACTGGGACGTGGGTTGGTAGAAGTAGCATTTCTTCGTGCTCCAATGGCTTTTTATAAAAATGTAACAAAACGGTTTTGTGATGATAAAGTTTCTCTTGCAAAAACCTGCCAGTTTTTTTAATGAAAACTTTGGTTGAGAAATGTACCTGCTCCAGTACAGGATGCTTGAAAGCGCAGCTCTTTATGTCAGCATTAAAAAGTGCAGTACTGAGACCGCTCCAGGAGCTTCTGCATTTAGAGTAATCTGATGAAATGCAGACAGCTCTACGAACTGTTACAAAGGAAAATACACTCATAAAACAACTTTGAACTTCTATGCTAATGAATTGCAGATTTCTCGAGCAGATTTCGTTTTTAGCACAGAGAGATCTGCTTGCTCAGACAATGCTTTTTCAATGTTTTGCTCTTCTGAGAGGCAGTATAACAGAGCGATGCGCTGCCAAATTGTCATTCCTTCTTTTGGTAAAAGCTTTCCCTACTGCTTTCATTCTCCGGATCAGATCTCAAAATTCAAGATTGGGGAAACTTGCAGAAGCTGTTGAATACTAAAAACTAAGAGCATCTCAGATGTTTTCAGCTCAGTGTGGTGTGTTTTTATTGCTTTGGAAAAAGAATTCAGTGTAGCCTCTGGCTGCATAAAGTTTTCTCACTTTGACAGTTGTACTGTCCCTCCTCTCCTCCCCTTCTCATGTGTTTTGACGCACCAGAGTAATTTTAGAGAAGTGATTTGTTCTTAAATATTTTCATATGAAATTCTTTTAAGACTGCTTATTTTGATCTGTGCTAAAAGAGGAGAAAGAAGCTTTTAAAAAGGAAAATACTTCTAAAAATTCTCCTGATTCCTCCTTATGTTTGCACGTTTGTTTTATTTTTTTCTATCCCCAAATGGGTGATTCTAGACAATAGGAGTCTTTGTTTGGAAGCCTAAACCACCAGTTTGGCATGGTTCTATCTAGCCGTGACCTATTTAGTTTGTAGTGGGTATTTTAACTGCCTTGCGCAGCTCCGTGCTGTAGCATTGCACAGCATAAGATCTGCTGATGTTGGGAAGTTATGTCTGGCGGGAGTGTCACGAGCTTATATTTGCCTTTTGGAGATTTGGATCATTTGTGCAAATGAACCAGTTGTTCATAACTCCCATCTTTTCCACTTATGGAATAAGGAGAGGGATAAGGAAATGTGGGATAGGTTGGTATTTTGTGATTGTTTTATTAGTACTGGGGTGCAATCTGTATGGGGGTTTCAATCTCAAAGGCTATCGATTTAGTCAACAACAGAGCAATAAATCTCCTGAAGACCATTCATTCATTTGTAGTAAAATGGATTGCTTTTTATCTCGCTAAATCTATCACTACCTCAGTCCCATTGAAGTTTGGTTGTTATCCTTACTGTGTGTGCTGGTATAACCGCAGTCTGCGTTGGGCTCTGGGTACTGCTCTGAGTACAAAAGAGGGCGGCAGAATGTATAAAACCTCCTCCGCGTGATGTTAGAGCTGACAGTGGAAAAATGCTCATGCTTTTGTGATTAGGTAGACTCCTGCACGAATTCTGTTGGCGCTGTGTGTGTGTGTGTGTGTGTAGCTGGATCTCAACTGCATGACAAGTTGGAAAAAAAAGTGTCTGTCTTACATTAGGCAAAGGGAAAAGATGCTGCTGTTCCAGCATCGCCTGGGGAAAGAAGAGGATTCATAGCTCAGAAGAGGGAAGGAGAGTAGTGGGAAGCTCTGTATTCCCGTCTCCCTGAGTCATTACCAAAACACTGGGGCTAAACCAAGGTTGCTAAACCATCAGCTGCCTTACAGCATGAGGAGTTTCAAGTGAAGATAAGCTTGTACTTGCTTGCTCTTGCCTCATTAAGGTTGAAATCGCTGAGATTTTGGATGGAAGATAGCTAGCTTTATACCATGTAAAGTTCTCATACTACAGAAACAGTGCTCTTGTGTATTTTTTGTCTTTCTTTTGCCTAGCTGCATAAAGTTTTCCTTTACCTAGATGGGGCAACGTCATTTACTTTGAATTGGCATAGTTACAAAGAGGTTTATTTTAATGGAAATTCTGTGAATTGGGTGACTATTTAAATTTTACAACTTCTTATGTATTCACAGTATGATGACACTCAACCAGGTTTCATCAGTTCACTGCCTCTTGACTCATGATTACCTCAGTTAAGTCTGGCACTCAGGATCGGGGCAAATGTTTTAGTTGTTTTCTCATTACCACGCAAACAGGGGGACTACAAGTTATGGCTCTATCCACTTACTCAACTGCAATCATTTTGCAGTAACACCATTGTTTCTGTAACTGATAACATTTACATTGGAAAAAGAAGGTGCCAACTATCCAAAGCTGATAGCCAAAAGATATTCAGCACTGAAAGAACTTTTGATCTTTTTATTGTTATTTGGAAGGTGGCTTAGACTATTTTTTCTTTTTCTGCAATTTGTACTCAGCATACCTCCACATTAGTTTCCATTTATAAATTTAAATCCCGCGTAGCACAGTAAAGTGACAGTGTTCCATTGGTCTAGCAGCTACAACGCACCTATGTAATGGATTTTTAAAGCAATTCTGTTCCTGCCTTGACATCCCCATCACCCCACCTGGAAAGTACTTTGTGAGACAAAGCGCTGTTGACTTGGCATGTCAGCCCTTTTTCCCTAATGAAAGAGTTAGTAAAATCATCATGTGATGTCTACTACAATGAGAAGGAGCAAAGGAAAAACCACGGCATAAGCTGCCTTTGCAGATACAAAATAATACCTTATGGTCAAATGACATAGTCCTGGAATTAATGACCCATCAAGTAGAAGTCCTTGTAATGGCTGTATTTTAGTCTGACAAATAGCATTGTGTAAAAACTCTGAACGTCGTCTTGAATGAATCTAGTCAGAACATAGTTTGTATTACCTAGATATATTTGTTTGAATGCCTGTTTAAAATGTACATCATTGGTTTAGAGACATTTCTAAAGTATTCTTGAGACACTCTAAATTGAAAATAATTTAGAAATACAAGAAAAACAGCAGTGGCTATAAGAACCATTATAGCAGTGGCTGACTATATTACATCAAAACCTTGGTCTGGATTTATAAATCCCTGTATGTTTAAATCCTACCTGTATTACAGTTTGCTTCATTTAATGTAGGTACTGGTTTTAGAGCGTATGGGGGAAGGCTGTGGTTTTTTTTTTTTAATAACTTTTTAAAGAAAGTTATACCATGATAAAATAATAATAAAGTCAGGGTCTTTATACTAAAACACAGAAATGCTGAAGTCAGTCCTGTATCTTCTCACGACAAATCTACTTTACAGTATAGCTAAAACACCTTATTTAACTCTGATTTGCTTCAGTGAGTGCTCACATTTAACTGTTCTTTGTGTTTGTTTTCCCCAGTCAGAAACACAAACACAAATGGTTTCTCATTTAAAGCAGGGGGATTTTTGATGACAGGGTGTTTTCCAGATTTCCTCATAAAATTAGTTTCTCTTCTGGACCTGAGGGAAAGGCTCATAATCTATTTGCACAGTGTTTTCCTGGGGAGAATTTTGAATGGGGGTGGGTAAATAAAGGTTACTTTTCTTCCTCAATAGAGAGTTAACATCAGATTTGACCTGTATTTAGTGTTCGCAGTTTTTTATTTGAAAAGTCCATGTTTCCAATGTGCATACTTTGCACTTCATCTAGTTTTTGTGTCTCAATGCACTTTCAGGCTGAACAGCAACCCCCTCTCCCCAAGACCCCCCAGCCTTAGTTTTAGAGAACCTAATGAAGCTTTGAACACAGGATAAACTCAATGTAAGGCATCTTAACCTTGTAGCAGATATTGGTTTGTTAACGTGCATCTGCACTGACATTAGACAATTGGCTAAGATGTTTGTAAAATATTTTTGCAGTAGTAGCATGTTTATAAATAAATGAAATTTATTTAGCCAAATTGCCTAATGGAGCGGATTTTACTATGTGGTTAGGTTTTTTTATGCATAAGAATTCCTGATTTATTATTTAGGCCTTCAGAAATTGTGATGCTGGCTTCTGAAGTCATGACTTTCGGAACGTAATAAACTTGGGGTCATGTTCATTTGCTTTCTGATTTGGAGATTTGATTTTTTTATATGCTGGCTTCTGACTAGATCTCAAAGCCTAGATGTTTACCTATTAAAATAAAATTGAAGAGAGGTTTCCTATATTATCCTCAATTTAGAGCTGAATCAGGACTTTTTCAGGACTGTAGAAAAAATAATTTTGTCCTCTAAAGACTGAGGGAGAGTTAAGTTTTTGTAGCTGCCATCCTGGACATTGATTCTTCCTTGGGCGGGGGCAGCGCCTGCAGCTCAAGAATGCACAGGGAAAAGGCAGAGTGGGGCTGTTTCGGCAGCGTCAGCTGGTTAAACTACTGGTTCCCCTCCTCTCCAGTGCAATCAGTGTTGACTATGGGTAGATGGCACCAGTAACCAGTAATCTGTCTCTCTTTTTTTTTTTTTTTTTAAAAAAATTACTTTATGCTGTCTCAGCTGATGCATTCGGCTGAAACTTGAACTAATTTCCTTAACATCTGTGATAAAATCAGATAGCTGATAATGCCAAATGGCTGCTTACCTGCTATTGCAACATGACCGTTCCTTCTACTTGCTGCCTATTGTTATAAACTTAAATGGGAAGTTTACATCCTAGACACTTTTATAGTACCTAGCACAATAGGATCCTGCTTTACACTATAAAACTGCTATACTACCTTTCATTTTAGTCCTAGCTATATAGCGCTGTATAAGTATCCAACAGTAGAGAAAGGTGTAAAATGCCATGCTGTAACTATTCTTGAATTTTATATTGTTTAAAGCTTTGTTCGGCAAGTAAAGCTGAGAGTTTTCTTTGTATTCGAGAGTAGCTGGAAAAATAGAGGGTAGAAGCCAAATCTGTCTTTCTAGGCTGTGTAACCTTGGGTGTGGTTACAAGCAGAATAAATCAATTTTAAGTCCCCGATGCTGCCAAAAAGGATATAGTTCCAAGCCATATATTTCTGTCTTCTCCCCAGCAGGTTAGCACTACTTCCCTCCCCATGCAGTCAGCTGGGTTGGTCCGTGATCCAGTTGAATATTTTTTTAGTAGGGTTCATTCTTAGGTGGTTCATGTTCTCACTATGTGACCAAAAGGTAATAGTGCCAAGACAGAGGCAGGAACATATGGACAGGAGCAAGTGGGAACTGCTACCCCTTTTGGTGGCAGCTTCAGCTGAAACTAACCCAGTTGTGCAGCCTTTGAGCAAAACTGTCCTTGGGTGGATTTTCATGAATTAAAGTCAAGGAAGGGAAAAGATGATGATAAAACCAGGATTTGAGAAGTGTGCTCAAGACAATTCCCGACTTGGAAAACATCTTGATCTGGTTTTGGTTTTCTGTGCTATGAGAATGTGACATGCAGATCTCCAAACTACGTTTCTGTCTGTGCAAAGGTGACAGTATAAATGTTGAAGTGTATGTAAATCTGTGCAGATGTGCTAATCACCAGGCCCTCCATGTCTTTAGCATGTGTTCAATAAGAGAGTGGAGGAGGGGGTGACAGAAGGAACTGGGTTTTTTTAATTACCTTTGATGACATTAGAAAAAACACAGTGGTTCTCTGTGGTGCTATGCATTGATTTCTACATAGTTCTAATCAAAGAGCAAAAGTAGTCTGGATACTTGCTTGCTTTGGCTGACTGCAGATTAGAATCACTTTTGTTGTCCTTTCCATGGGATTTTCCTAATGGAAGTAACACAGTCTCTTGAGACAAAGCATTCTTTACAAGGTGTAAGATAAGCAGGGAAGTTTTGATTGGGGAGGTCACAGGTCTCTGATTCATAGCGGGGTTGGGTTTGGGGATTCCCCCTAGCAGCCTGGGGAGGTGATGTATGGCTGTCGGCCTCGTTGACTCCTTTAGCTTTAGGCACTGTAAACCAGCAATTGAGGTGACATTTTTATACAAGATACGTTTTCCAGAGTGTTACGTCCATTTTCTCATTAGGCTGGCAAAGTTTCCATTGTTGTTCCAATGAAAGTACACAAGAAACATTAAATGATGTAAAGACTTTTAACATTCACACTTGCAGAAGTACCACTCATTAAGTTGCTCCTACCAGCCTTCATCACCAAACCCTTAAGTACAGACACCAGTGCAAATTATCCTTTATTTAACTTGCTCCTCTGTATGGCACACTCTCCAACGTTTTTGTTACTGAATACCCTTTCACTTTACTCGTAGCTTGTAAGCGTGCTAGTTGCCATGCTTTGTACACTGTGGTGACATTCAGAATACAGATGTTAACACTTGGTAGAATAGTAGAAGAATTTCTGTCCCGATTCTAGCCAAAGGCAAAACTCACATAATTTAATCAGGGCAATATTTCTTCTGGAAGTGTTAGTCCTAACTTGGCTTTGGCACTGATTCTTGAGCAGTGCTGTAATCTGACTTGAAAGTCAAATATCTCAAGTATGAGGTATTTGCTGTGTTGCTGTCAAAGACACTGTAAACTTTGCGCTCTTACAAGAAATCAGTATTGTACAAATGCTTCATATATAAAAAATAGCTGTATTTGGCCCTAGATGTAAAAAAAGAATAATAATAAAAAATCCTTTTTAAAGCCTGTTTCCGTGAAAGGGTGATATCCTCCAATGTTACTGTTTTCTGCTTTTCTCTGTGTGCATCAAAACCAATGACTTAGCTATTTTTTATTCTTACTGTACAGTTTCTTGTAAAATGATGATGCTTTTTCATTTTCTTTGTAGGCAACAGAGATTTTGCTCCTGATGATCCACTGGAGTTTAAGTCTCATCAGTGGTTTGGAGCCTCTGTGAGATCCAAAAACGATAAAATCCTGGTAGGTTTTTGATGCCCTTCAAATGCTTCAGTACTGGGATACTGTAGTGGAAAAAAATGTGAAAAGATCCGGGTAACACAGAATTTAAACAAAATCCCACTAATCAGTATGGCTTCTCTTTTTCAGACTTTATTGGCTAGCTTTTTTTAACTCTCTATAAACAAAGGTTGTAGCATATTTGTCTGGTTTTGAGGGAAGTAGTAGAATTTGTTTTCTTGAAATTAGAATGTGTTATAAATTCTTGAACTCTTTACAACTGTTACTTTAAGAAATCATTATTTCGAAAATTCTTGCGATACATCAGCTATTTCTACAAATACAAACTGGTGATACTTCTGCCCCAGTGCTGATAGTATAAATCTTCTCTAATAACACATGGTACATCCGCCAAAATTTTTTTCTGATTACTATTCTGTAGAAGATTGGAATTCCATTGTATTATTCTGTACCCCCCAGCATTTTGAAGAGGAGTTTGTTTTCTCGCTGACATGGTTTCTTCCTTAGGCCTGTGCCCCGTTGTACCACTGGAGGACTGAAACAAAACAAGAGAGAGAGCCTGTAGGAACTTGTTACTTGCTTGCTGGATCTAAATCTGTGGAATATGCACCCTGCAGGTCAAGTAAGTGTGGAGCACTTGGTTACTTTTCTGTTTGGAATTTCTCGTGTTATATTTTGTGTACGTTTGAAGCGGGATGTTTTACAGGTATTTCCCCCTTCCATGTATAGCCTCATAGCAATTAGAAAAAAACACTAAGCTAGATCCAGACGTCTGAATTCTCCTCCAGTTGATGTTCAGGATGCAGACCTTGCTTTCTCTACTGTAGGCCAGAGGAAAATCTTAGATCCAAGTATCATTGGAATTGAGGACTTCAGTTTTTGAAAGGACCACTTCTGTAGTAATCACTCAAGCAAAATTACGTAGCAAGTGCTTTTTCAAAGACCAACTCTAGAATTTTCTGAAGCTTAATTATTGTTGTTCAAGTAATTTAAAGAGAAAGCTCATTTTAGAAGACAAGATTTTGTACAAGAACGTTCTGATTTCTGTGTATGCATGCATACGTACCAATGCATTGTTCTAATTATATTAATTGTTAAACATTTTGAGTCTTATTTGCCAAACACTTTGCATCCATACCATCTAGTTGAGTTGGTAGATTATTCAGACACAACCTTTTTTAAAATGTAAAGTCTAAAAGTTGAATGTTCAAGGTAGGATTTTTTTTTTTATTTGCTGAAAATCATTGGTGAACAGCAGGAATGAAATACAGTGTGGTCCAATATAAAAAGAAGCTAAATAAGCATATATTAAACTAAATCATGCATGTTAAGTAGTCACACTTCCAGATAAGGGGGTCTTAGCACTTATAGTCTGGAGCTGTATAATTGTAAGATTAACTCAGCCTTAATGGTTCTTGCTGGGATGAGTCTCAGTGTGTCAAGATTTTTTTCAGCCAGGTATGCTTTTTTTTTAAGCCAATTCTTGAAACAACTTATGGTTATGTACCTTTCAGATTTTTATTTCCTGCCAAAAGAAAAACTTATTCCCTATTTTCCAGATACCTTATTTCCTGAATAAAAATTGCAAATATTTTTCCCCAAAACTTTTGAAGATTAAATACAAAGAAATACAGAGTTGCTGTTTATTTTGACTGTGTTGGGCTAGAACATATGTTAATGTTATATGTATGCTAGGCTAGCCCTAAAGTTGTTACAGCATTTAGTTGTGAGTTGTTGATAAAGAGAAAATACTGATTTAGGAGAAAAAAAATTCCAAGGTTCAAGTTCAGGAGTGCAAGGTTGCTTAAGAAGATGCATTGGAAAGTATCCACAGAATCATCTGATCTAGTAACGATAATATTTATTTTTCTCTCTCTTTCTTTTCTATCCGTTAATTTTTGTAGCCACTATCGATGCAGATGGACAGGGATTTTGTCAAGGTGGATTTAGTATTGACTTTACAAAGGTATGTGATTCTTTCTCAATTCCTGTGGGTCAGCAGACAGTTGTAAGTTAACAGCAAGCCTGATACAGACCACATACAAGCACAGCTATTACGAAACTGAATGTAAACTACCATTCTGGGGGGGGAACCACAACCAAACACATCCTTGTAAATAAACAAAAATAACTTCAAACCACTCTGGTATTATAAACCTGTTTCTTCCTACATCTTCGCACCGGCATCCTTTCACCTCTTGTAGGAATCATGTCCTGAACAAGTAATCTCCTTTTCCAGCCTCATGCCATAAACCTCTGCTGCAGCTAGTCCTCAAGTGAAATAAACTGTAGTAGTCAGGTTTTTTGAGACGCTTATTTTGAAGGTGCATAGCTAGTGTTACATCTTGAGGAAGAATAGCTTACTGCTAAAGGGAACCAGTAAACAATGTTCTTGTGAATTATGTTTTGTTTTTCTCATCAGCTAGTAGAAGTAGACTTTTTCTTTTTTTGCCATCTGTCTTATGTTTCTTCTGCTTTTATGTTCTCCCTGCCTTTTATAGTTCTTTTATTTTTTAAATTCATAATTACTTTTTAAATCCAAGCACAATAAAACTGTGCACAAATCTGAGAACTAGCTAGAGCTTTTTTATACTGTACAGTTAAATTGTTCAGCATAGTCTGGACGTGTTAAGACCACGCAAGTCCTATTTGTGATGTGGCAATTTTTGGGGTTCTTCACATCTTAGGATTGGGTCATATCCCTTCACTCTCTGCCCAAGGACACTCTTGTTTTTCCTCCAGAAGAAACTGTGCAAAGCGCAGTATAGGACTGTAAGTGTTTGAGTTATTTTGCATGCACCCCTCAGGCTTACTGTGCAGACTCTAGCCCCAGTTAAAACCAGCCTTGGGGTCTAATCCAAAACCCTAGCTGAGCGGGCAAGCCCAGGTATAAGGTATCTCCAAATCTCTGACCTAGATTTTTCTGAGTGGTGAATATGGGAGTTTTTGAGATTAAAACCTGAATAAGTGGCTTAATTATGCAGCAAAGCCTATGGCCCAATTCAGTACTTAGGGAGCAAATTCCCAGCACTGGGATAGCTAATGTGGTTAAAGTTTCATAAAATGGTTTGTGGATTGCAGTTCTACCAAGGAATACGGAGTGGGGGAATTACATCACAGCTTTTCTGAGCTAAACTTTTCTAAAGAGAAGTTACAGAAAGTGGCAGGGGAAAAAGGTGAAACTAGTTTTGTGTACTGACCTAAAAACATGTTATGATTGCCTTGTAGAAGTCTTAAAGTTTTCTCCTAATTGTATTTCTGTTGTAGATTTATGTAGGTAGAAGGGTCTATTACAATAAAAGCAGAATTCTGCCTAGAATTTTAAATGGGTGAAATAGAGAAGCAAGTCACTGAAGGCATATTGTTTGCTATCTTACCATTTTACAAGATGCATTTTTAATTAATTATTCCTTAAAAAAATAAAATGTATTGGGGTCAGTGAAGCTGCAGTGATACACATGCACGGAATTACTTCTCATAAACATAGGACATGTTCTCTTGTCTTTAGATAAGCTTAACATGTTTTTTCTTTTTTTCTTTGTCTGTCTGTTTTTTGGTTTTGTTTTATTTTTTTCCTCTCCCCTTCCCCCCCACCCTCAAGGGAGACAGAGTGCTACTTGGAGGACCTGGAAGCTTTTATTGGCAAGGTGAGATACAGCATTTAAGTCACAGAGAAGTTGACCTCTTTGATTTTTCCTTTTATCCTCTTAGTCATTTCTATCCATGCTCCTCCAACCACTGTCAAAGTCTTTGTCAATAAGAAGACTAACAGAAATAATTTTTCTTCATCCTTCAAAATAGTTCCTGAATAATCAAGGCAACCACAGACTAAAGCTGAAGTAATAATTGTATAGACGTGTCTTTTGTCTTTTAAATAACTCAATGATCATTTTAAAGGCATTTTCCCAGGAATGTGGAATTTGTTTCCACGAGCAAGATAAATTTCCTTTCAGATATTTCGCGTGTTGTTTCAAAATCTACATGTTTTGTAATTTCTGACACACGTATGAAGCATGTATTTTCAATGAGAAATGTACCCTGCAAAGAGAACTATCATTGTTTTCCTTTGATGGCAAAGACATACTGCGTTTATATATATATTGATCTGTTTGTGCCGTGGTGCACATTTTACCTCTAACTGTGCTGTTTACACAGAACATTACCTATATATTTTGCTAATGTGGGCTTCAGTCAGTATTTGTTTGTAGGATCATTCAACGTTTAGCTATAGCTCTCTGTTCAAAAGATGGTGCTGCTACAATCAGGACATAGCTGTCAAACTCTGCTGCCTGTTTTTTAATGTAAATACTAACATTTATGAAAGATTTTCTGTATCATGTCAGCCTACATGTAGATGCAGCAGCACAGGAGGCTTGTTTTGAGTCCTGTATTTTAAATTCTGAATGAAATGGAATGATTGAAACTAAACTGCATATACAGTATAATGTAGATTGTTTGTGTATTCATTTTATTGCTTTTTGGCAAAAGTGACATCTCATCTGCTGAAATAACCTTATTCTCTTCTACTACTACTACAAAAAAAAACACCCTCAGCTCTGAATAGAAGACAATAGTATACTTCTAAACCATATTTTTCCCCAAAAATTTTTATTCCACATTCTGAGATGCTGGAGGAGTAGTCTTCCCTATAATTCATACATGTATGAATATGTATGTGAAGTAAGTGCTCTTCTGAAAAAAAAAAATTATGATTCAAGATTTAATTTAAACTCAAAGAATGTAATGAAGTCACCACCTAGTGGCTGGTGGAGTGAAAACAGAGAATGCCGTAATACACTATGCTCATCTTCTTAGCTTCTTGTCTGCCATGTTAATCTCTCATGTTGTGGTATTTAGACAAGTAGCAATGACTCAGTTCTGCAATACCATAAGCATATGCTTACTGTTACCTAACTGAGCAGTCCCATTTAAGTCCTGACTTACGTATAGGAGTGGCTACTGTTTTCAGTGAGAACTGTGTGCTTTTGATTAAATATGTGCATAAGTCTTGTCTGAAGTAGGATCCAGATTTTCACTTCTGTCCTTTCTGGTACTGCTGCTGTTGGCTATTTTCTGGTCGGTATTGTGGAAGAGTTGTTGCTTTAGAAGCAAGCATTCTGTAAATGAATCCTGTTGCTTATTGAATGAGCGCGCACATATTTTATTTGTGGTTTTAAGCTGTTTTCTTTCTCTTTAGGCCAACTTATTTCTGATCGAGTGGCAGAGATTGTGGCTAAATATGACTCTAAAGTCTACAGTACAAAGTACGATGACCAGTTAGCAACCAGACCTGCCAGTGCTGCTTTTGATGACAGCTACTTGGGTGCGTAGTTTGAAAAGAAAGAAAACCCAGATGTATTTGAAAAACTCCTTTGCGCTATTCATATTTAAGTCTAAATCACACTACTATTAATTCGACATTTGACAGATAACTAAAGAGCTACATACCTGAAAATGCAGTAATTTATGTATGATGGAAGCTTAGTTACCTTGCCATAGGCTTGATTCAAAAAGCACCTGATGATGAAATAAATGGAAACATTCCCATGAATTTTTGTGCTCTGTGATTCAGGCCGAATATGGGAATGGCCAAGGTATGATTTTTATGTGAGAAGTTAGTCACATGCCTATCTTTTTACAAAAGCAGCTGTTTCTAAATAATGTGCCAAAACAAAATAAAAACGTGAAAGAATCATGTTTGGGAAGAAAAATAATGAAGAGAGTCCCTTAGAGGAGTGGGAAATCATCAGTTAGCTTCATATATGTCTAACTGGGTTCAGAAAAAAGCAAGGATAGACCAGGACAGTTCCCAGGATAACTTAAAAATTTTCATCTTCCGATCTCAAATTCATGAATGCTGTTGCATTACAGTCTACTCATGTAGCTGTTCATAGTCTAAGCTACTTAGAGGCAATATTTGTTCCATTGTGTTTTAAGATGAAGTGAGAGGACTGTGAATAGAGACCTATGACAAGTGTAAAGAGAGATGAAAGGTTTAATAAAGTTTTTAAAGTGACTTACTAATTTTATCTGTTGATCAGGTTATTCAGTGGCTGTTGGAGACTTCAACGGTGATGGTATAGAAGGTAAGACCCTTGTGTCAGTAAAAAAATCATGTTAATAGGCTGGTCAGGTCTTTCAAATAAATGGTATAGAACAAACGATACAGTGCACAGGAAAATGCATAAAGCACTAGGAATGAGCTACTCTGTTCAAGCAAAGTCGTCGTGCTTTGGGACCTGAATGTTATCTGGGTGTCTTGCTTTGTATTTCAGACTTTGTATCAGGAGTCCCGAGAGCGGCAAGGACTCTGGGCATGGTAGGAAATTTGAAACATTAAACTTCACAGTAAATAAGAAAGGTGCATATTGTTGGCATGCTGTGATGTGTATTTCTTGATGTGCAGGTGTCTATTTACAATGGGAAAAACATGTCTTCCATGTACAACTTCACTGGAGAGCAGGTATGTAGCTTTATTCACTGTGGTAGGTGATTGGGAGGCTGTTCCTATAGAAAGATGACATGTTGAGACAGTATTTAGGGTACTAGAACGTATAATATTCTGTAGCTTATGTGCCAAAGAAGAATTCAATAAAGTCTGTAGGAATCCTAAAAATATATGTTCTCTGAGTTCCCATTTTGTAGCACTACTTAGAAAAACAATCTTATTTAAATGAAGGAAATGCTGCCTATTTTTAGAATTGGGAAAGGGGGAATGGGAAAGGTAACTGATCAGTTTACTTTCTAACAGAGCAAGGAAGAGAAAGGAAAATGTAAGGAGAAAGGAGACAAAAAATGTTGTGGTATATATTATCATTTTCCTAACATCTTTTCTATACAGCTTTGTATAAACTTATTTGTGTGTTTATATCACTACAACTCACAAGTTTGGTTTGAATTTTGTTTTCCAGATGGCTGCCTATTTTGGGTATTCAGTGGCTGCCACAGATATCAATGGGGACAAGTAAGTGCCCTCTTCTCCCTACTGCCACCCAACTTGTTTCTGGAAAGAAAAAAAGAAGCTTTTATTAAAAAGTCTTTCCTACAATATAGATTTCTGTCTTCATTACTGGTTTAACATGTATCTGCGCAACACACTTTCTCGCTAGCACTCAATGTTTGTTTTAAAAATTGTGGATTTGGTTTTGTATTTATTTACATAAATACACATGTGTGTATTCACATGCTTTAAATGCATTAAATTCTGGTATATTTGTGCTTACTTTGTCAATAAATATTTGCCTTGAGTTGCAATTTAAAGATAGGTAACTTTCATCTTAATATTGACTTCGGTGCTGAGTTAGTCCTACTAACGGATGCTTAAGAGAATGAAACTGAATTTTTGTGTTGTTACTGAAGAACCTTATCCTTCTTTGGTCCAGTTACACAGATTTGTTTATTGGAGCCCCTCTTTTTATGGATCGAGGTTCTGATGGGAAACTTCAAGAGGTCGGCCAAGTTTCCATTTGCCTTCAGCGAGCCTCTGGAGGGTTTCAGATCACAAAGCTGAACGGTTTTGAGATATTTGCAAGATTCAGCAGTTCTATTGCACCTCTGGGGGATCTAGATCAGGATGGCTTCAATGGTAGGACATCATTTATTGATCAGTATTTTCCGTTTATAGATGAAATCTAGACAGCACACTGAATGTGGATTCTGCACACAAACACTAGGCATTCTAACCATGACTGAATGTTGGACACTAAGGTCTAGACTCCTTTCGATGCTTGTATGCTACTCCCAAGAATGCTAACAGGAGTTACATGTATGCATCGAGCAGAGACTATACCATTTAAGCTACAGCGTGGATTATTTTAGCTGTTACACTGATCAGTTTATTACTTTAAGTGATAAGTACAGCAGAAACTTCAATGAAATATCTGACTCTCCACTGTGACTTGTTAGGACATCTTCAACATAATTTTCCTGTTTCCATTGCTTAAAGCCAATTTTCCTCTCCAGAAACACAATGATGACTGAAAAGGTTTTGTTTCAGAGAGCTGGTTAAAAATGTTCTGATAGAAGAGATTTTCCTGACAAAAGTCTAGATTTTTTTTTTTTTTTTTTTTTTAAATTTCAAAATGGAAGAGCCTGGTGAAAATATCACGTAACAACTACAGCCAACTGTACCAAGAGCTGAGTGCCTTGAGCAAGTATTTGGATGAGAAGTCTGAGTCTGATACAACTGAAGCTGTAGACTCTCCAGCCCGTTGCCAGTGCTTCTTGTTACTTTCACTTAGGAATGGAGAGCGATGAAACAGACAAGAATCATACAGTTTTGAGATGGAGACTTCCAGGAATCCTAGGGAGGGCACTTGTTTTTCAAGTCATATTCCAGTGTTTCCTAAAGAGTGGTAGGAATTTGAGGTCCGCAAAAAATGCTCGGGTTTTTTTTTTCTGTTCTGCTTGCAAGCTAAGTATTTTTTGAAAGATCAAAAATTATAATAGGCTAATATTTCAAATTCCCAGGTAGCTCTAACTTATTTTTTTTTTAATGAAATCATAGAATCATAGAATAGTTTGGGTTGGAAGGGACCTTTTTAGTTGCTAATAGTATAGAGAAATAGTATGAAGATGCAGTATCATTGCAACTATTTACAGAAGGCATTGGAAAAGTTAGAGCTGATAGCCAAAAATCCAGTCACTTGATGAGATTATCCAAAAAATGTTTCGATTCCATCATATTTCAATCTGAAATACACTGTAGGTAAGAAAATCATAGCAAAAGCTGCCTCTTTTGAATTACCTTGCCATTATTTAGTCTGTTTTTTTAGTCTTTTTTTTTTCCCTGCTCTGTTTCATTTTGGGAGTGTTAATTAAAATGCTTTCCATTACACTATGGTGCAAGATTGGAATTCCTACTGTTTTCATAAAGTTTGTAAAGATGAGTCAAAAATACAAAATGCTAAACTTTTTGAGTCCTTGTCTTTTCATGAAACTTTGTCAAATTTAGGGGAAGAGGAAGGAATAATGTAATTACTCTGTATAGTGTTTCATGTTTGGTCTTTGAACCTACTGCGGAAATGTTGAATTTAGATCATATGTACACTTCTAAAGCTGTCCTTACAGATAGTCCTATTAGCATTTTGTTTATTACTTGTTTATTAGTCATTGATAATGAGTACTCTCAAATTTATTAAGCTTAAGAGATACCATAATTGCACTAACTGAAAGTTCTCCATAAAACATACTGCCAAGCCATGATCGGGATAGACTGGAATTTGATATTTACCATTCTTTTAGGCTGATGTAAATCTTTCAGAATTAGTAAGATGTCACACCCTTTGGAGGAACACGAGTGTGTTAATGAAATGGGCAGATAGTCCCACTTAGTTTAGTGATTTGGTGCCAACAGTGATTAGTTCTGGGTGTTTAATACTCAAAAGCATTTCAAATCCATTTGATTTGGCTGTAAGTCAGTTACTGAAGTGCAGAAGCGTTTGCAGAACTATTCCTTTCCCTCCTCCTTGCCGCCCCATACAAGTCTATGATATATGTTCTTGTTAAACATTTATACTTTCTATAAAAAAAAAAAGCATCCAATTAAAAAAAAAAAGTTGTTGATGAGCATTTTCAAGGCTGGTTGCGTTTCCTCCCTACTGACACACATTGAAACTTTAATATCAGAAATTATTGATTGATGTAAGCACAAATGTGTTCTCCTAGTCTGTGTCTGGAGATGTTGACGATTATTCTTTTGGTTTACAGATATTGCAGTTGCTGCACCATATGGTGGAGAGGACAAGAGAGGACTTGTCTATATCTACAATGGAAGAGCAAACGGTTTGAATGCAGTCCCATCTCAGATTCTCGAAGGGCAGTGGGCCGCTCGCACTATGCCACCCAGTTTTGGGTACTCGCTGAAAGGAGCCACAGATGTGGACAAAAATGGATATCCAGGTCCTTTGCTCTAAATGTCACTTTAAAATAACTTAATAGTAGCCCCACCTCTGACTAACAGCATATTTAAAAAAATAAATTGTAATTTCTCCTTTCTTCCTAGACTTGATTGTTGGAGCCTTTGGTGTTGACACAGCTGTTCTGTATAGGTAAGTATCCCTCTACACTTTCACATAAGCGCAAGCAGAATGGAAGCTCGGAGGCATTCCTGAGTTACAAAAGAAAGCAGGATCGGGGAAGTCTGAAATTCTGCCACTCCAAACTGCTGGAGGTAGAAAAAGGTTATACTGCTGTTTTCACTGAGTAAATCTACAGTCTGACATGTATTATTTGTCTTTCTCAACAATGTGTAGTTAAGAGAAAACATAAATAAGCTGTCTCCAAGGCTTTCTGAGTGACAGTTTTCTAGATTCTGAGACCTACAGGGTGCTGCTAGCTATTACAGTGCAATCCTGATATTCTCATCCAACTTTGCTGATTTTGGGAAAATACATTATTTGTCTGTGCTAGAAATAGATCAGACTTCCTCTTAACACAATTTTCTGTGTTCTGCCTCTGGCAATAAAAGGGCACAGAAAAGCTTCCTGCTTTTCCCTAATCTGCTCCATAATTATGTGTTATTCTTGCAGTTTCACTAAATATTGTCTAAGCATGTATGTGTATATTTCACAATTTGATGGGGAGGGTATTGTCTAACATGGTGTTGAACGCTGTTCAAGAGGATGTTTTCTTTGCAGGGCTAGACCAGTTATTAGAGTAATTGCTGCCTTAGAAGTTAATCCAACCATTCTAAACCCAGAAAACAAAGCCTGTTCACTGTCAGATGTAAAGGTTTCTTGGTAAGCAGGGTATCTTTGTTTTGCTCTGAGGGGAGGGACTTTTTTTGGGTTTTATTTTCATAAGCTTTTAATTTTGAAAGGATTCAGGACGTCTAGTCAGCTAATAAAAAAAAAAAGGCAATCACAGATTTTTCTGAAAGAACAGACAATACAAAATAAGAACTCTTTGACAACAGTGGGAGGATCAACATTGTGTTCAATAGATGCTAGACTGACTCCTAAGTTAGATCCTACCTGCAGAGGTTCCTAGTTGTCTGTGCTGAGTAGAGTAAGATCTTCCCAAGATGGTAACAGACCAGGCAGCTTTTGCAGAGTTTTTACCCATTAACTTACTTTCTAGGTGAAAAATAGAGTGGGTGTATGGAAGAGACTTGGGAAATTATCTGCTCTGCAAACTGGTTTTTGTTCTTAGGCTATTATCCAAACCCACTTTTCCTTCCTAGTGCTAGCTTCCTTTTCAACTCAGTATGTCAGTTACTTCTAGCATTAAAAATAAATGAGCCACATTTGATTTCAGGAATCAACATGCTGCTTCACAGGTGACTATTCCTACATGAAGCAAGACTACAAAGCCTTGTGTTGCTTGCATTGCTGTCTACTTATAAATAGGTTATAGTTTCTCTCCCACCAGTAGAAAATAGCTTTTGGGAGTGAGCTAGAGTCTCAAAAGGGAATAGCTTTGAACCGAGACAAACAGTAAAGAATTTTAGAAGAAAATGAGAGAAAAAATGTGTGAAATTAATCTTTTCTTTTTCCTCCAAAACAGTTTCAAAGTAAAGTTCTGCTTAAAAGCGGATGGCAAAGGAAAGCTTCCTAATTCACTCAGTAAGTTCTAGTTTAAAAACTTTAAAGTTTTTTTTGTATTGTTTGCAGACATGAGCATTGGTTATTGTTCTTTTTCATTACTGAAACAGATGGCTACCCTTTACAGCACAGTCCTACCAGTTTGGTAGCCATATGCATCTATAAGATTGTCTTCAGCAGTTTTATTGCTGAAGTTGTGTTGAAGTCAGTGGGATTTGAGCAAACTTGGGACTTTAAGCATATGTTTATCCACTTGGTGGAACTAGTATTGGAAAGTCCTTTTTATTTTACAGAATTGAGATCAACTCTTATTGAGGGGAATTTTAGACAAGAATATTCAAGTATGGGCATTGTTAGGCTTGAAAAATATAGAAAAAGCCACAAGGGACTTCTCAGATTTCTGTTGAAACCATGAACTTCTGGTTGATGCTACTGATTTTTGCATCAGATTCTCTGGATCAGAGTCAGGAAAAGATTGTTTCAAACAGGTTTTTAAGTTGTCTCTAAGAGATTTTGTAGTGTGGCAGACTGCCTGCTACAATCAGGTTTTGTCTACTGATTAGAAAAGCTTTTCCTTATTTTCTGTATGGCATATCTAGAGGTGGTATGATCTGCGAAGATTCATATAAATAGCTGTTACATATTTTAAATTTCATTATCTATATCAAATATGTGAAGTAAATAGATTAGCAATACAGTTTAATGTAAGTGTCATGTGCAAGATTGCTTTAAAATTTTCTGGGGGAAACAAAAATTTAACTTTTCTTGCAGTTCTATAGCAATTATAAATTAGAAATGTATCAGTGCTCTTCTGTGTTTCCAGTTTTTAAAAAGCAGGGTCCAATTTAGGACAATAGTGCTTCTTAGTTACTGCATTGAGAACTAATGTAGTAACAGATTTTATATTGTAAGAACTGGAAGTTTTAAAAGTTCCAAGTACTAGGTTTTCATTGTAGCTGAAATGAGCATTCAGCTCCATTTCTGATGGGAATCTGCACTGTGTTTAATTGAATGAAATATCCCTAACCAAAGTGCTTTGGATTGGACAGATTTCCAGGTGGAGCTGCTGTTGGATAAACTTAAGCAGAAAGGAGCTATAAGGAGAGCTCTCTTTCTCCACAGCAAACAGCCTAGCCACTCCAAGAACATGACTATTACAAAGGGGGGCAAAATGAATTGTGAAGAACTTGATGCCTTTTTGAGGGTAAGTTGCCATTTACATTTTAGGCAAATAATTTTTGGTGCGTTGTCTATTACAAGTTCCTTGTGTTAGGTGTTTTTTTTTTTAAAAAAAAAAAAAAAAAAAAAAAAAAGAAATGCTAGAGGAACTTCATGCCCAATGGATAGACCCAAAATTACTAAAACCATATGTCTGTCCTGAGTTATCACTGCTGTCAGAGGATGAACGATGGATATTATTGTGACTAAAGTCCTGGTCGCTAAATGGATTGAAAATTCAATTCTGAACTTTGTTATAGACTTCTTGGACAAGTCATCTAGGCACAAAATTAGTTATTTCCAAGAAACATGAAAGTCAATAAGCAGAGGTTGTGCTTCTACTCTGGAGGTAAAAGAATAAATGAAAATACGGATCTGCAACTAAAAAGCAAAGATCAGCAAATAACAGAGGAGACAGAGAGGGCTGAAATACTAAGTTTGCTTTTTCTCAGTCTTTTTTAGTCCCCACAAATGTGGACAGATGCTGACACAATTAAAAAGTGTAACCTAGTAGAAGAAACAGTGGCTGAAATAAGGAAGGACATGTGGAAGTGTAGCTATGTAAGTTAGATGCAGCTCAGATTTATCTCTGAGTACTTATAAATCAAACATAAACAATACTTACTCCCTTCTTCAAAAAGAAAACCCCGATAAAAATGCTAGTAATCATTGAGGATTCATGGAGGATAGGTAATACCTTTCTTGGACTGGCCTTGTGAGTGGGAGATATATATATGGAAATAGACATCCCAGATCTCAGGTTTAGTAAAGCTTTAACACTTTTCGACCTGACATTCTCATAAAGAAAGTAATGGCACATGACCTATATGAAATCACCTTAAATTGGATGCAAAACCAGTTGAAAACTATAAGGGAAAGAGTTATCAATAGGTTTCTGCCCACAGAAGATAGCTTCTAAAGTAAGATCCTGCAATGTTCTAGAGTCAGTAATTTTCAGAGTTTATACTGATAAAATCTGTGGCTAACATAAAGCTCAGAGATGGTTTTGTAAGTACTCTGAAAGGCAGGATAAACAGAATGATGTGAAATGAGCAATATGAAAGTCGGCAACTCCAAGTACAAAGTAATGATTTTAGGAAGGAAAAGTCACAAGTCCAAAGATCACAAGTCCATCTGTGAGGGATCTTAGAAGCATACTGAATTTTGTCTGACAGGAAGGAGAGGAATTGTATAGCCCTTTAGGCTCCTCACTGTTATAGTTCTATGACTTAATACTTCTGTATGTATTCTTCTGGTTTTCCATTTGCAAAACAGGCATGTTACTACTAAAATTGTCCATCTTCGAAGTTTACACTGCAGGTTTTCTGACAAGAGTTCTTCTACTTTGAAAAGAGCTTGGAAGGTTAAATGTTGTTTTGGCTTCCTCATTCCTACTACAACATAAACAATAAATAAAAATACTGCTTTGTATTGCTCTTGGGATGACTGTTGCCTCTGGAGACTTCTGAAGAATATTTTTGTTGTTGTTGTTTTCTTTTTCACATGTTTTAATTGTAATTCAAATCTTTGGTTTCTCAGGATGAATCTGAATTTAGAGACAAACTAACTCCCATTACTATTTTTATGGAATATCGTCTGGATTACAGAACAGCTGCAGATGCAACAGGATTGCACCCTATCCTCAACCAGTTCACTCCTGCTAATATGAGCAGACAGGTATACTTCTCACACAATCTGCGATGAGAGAACCCAGAACATATTTTAGGCTTTCAATACTTACTCAATATGTATGTTCACCTTAGGACTTCTGAAAAATTAAGATACGAAAATATACATCTAGGCTTTAGTCTTTGAATTATGGAAATATTGATGGTTATTGTATGTTTGTCTTCTCTTTTTTTTCCTTCTCTCTGTGTCAAATTCCTTTTTTGACACCTTATTCCTTAGTGCTGGACTTCCTTTTCACATATACTAATTAACAGTTTTCTGGAGAAAAGCAGTTAGAGCAGTATTGAAGGTGTTAATCTTGAGGGATTGGAGTGTTTCATCCATTGCTCATATTATGCTGCTCTATGTATATTATGTTTATCCCTATAGTTCTCTTAAGGTAATAAACATGTTTTTTCTATTTCTGCGCTTTATACGAAATTTTACACTTGTTTGTAATGAGGATAGTGGAGATGCAACTCAAGATGAACAGATTATTCAAAGTATGGAAAGAGGATTAAGATATGTAGACATCAGTCCTAGAACTGCAGCATGGCAGGATGAGGCGCAGTGTCCCCCATATATAAAAACTCATTTGTTCTCTTCTGAGACTAATGAGATGAAGATATCTCATGACCAGCTATTTAGAAAATTTTTTACTTGGTGGTGAAACAGTATTATTGGAAATGTGTGTTAGAACAGATGCAGGAATTATTACAACAATATGCATTTGATTTTTGCATAGGCACATATTCTGCTGGATTGTGGTGATGATAATATCTGCAAACCAAAGCTGGAGGTTTCAGTAGAAAGGTAAATATATGAGAAAACTACTACAGGGAAAAGTAACTTCCCTACTTGAATTCTAAACTTCAAGAGCTTGTAATACTTTGTTAAAAGGACGTATTGAAATAAGTAGGGCTCCTCAGTGTATACAATCTAAACTCATGCTTATTTGTTTTAAGGAAACCCCATTTTCTGCTTTGTAACCTAATGTCTTTAGCATGTAATACAGGGAGAGCACACACCACCACCCCACCCCGGCCCCCACTACAAATACACAGTAGTTATTTATGTATTTGCTAAGCTGGACATGCATAGCAAGCATAAACCAGTGTTAGCTGCAATTGTAGCACTGTTCTGCTATTTAATACTAGATAGACACATGAAGATGTGAACAGGCATGATTTTATCCAGCAAGGGGTGGAATAGGGCTCTGTCACACATATGAAAAAATTGTTGGTATTGGTAATATCTTTTATTAAACCTGTAAAAAAGAAACAAGTTTTAACTCATAATTCTTTCATGAGTCTGGGCTTTTTGTGCTTTGTATGCCCAAAAGCCATTCTTAAGTGTATTATCTCTACTCATAAATGTTACCTGGTTTTCTTTTTATGCCCTTAGTGCAGAGCAATAGCATGTGCACATGTACATAGGTAGTACAGTTCACAAACATACTAATTAATGCAAATGCTTCGGAAACATTTTACATTAGTGCAGGTACAGTTAGGTTTCCTTGTAGTTGGTGAAACAAAAATACCTTGTTTGGAAAGATATTCTTTTTGTATCTGGAACAAATGTATTACAGAGGTCTTGGCTGTATTCCATAGTTGAGACTTCCATCAGGTTTTGTTATAAGTTTATCCTTGTACCTCTGCTAAGTAGGCATGTAATTCAAAATGTACACAATGATTTAGCTGTTCATAAGTCTTTGTTTAAAAATAGATGTCGGTGGTTTTGTGGTTTATTGTAAATTTTATTAAAAAAAGATTCTTACAAAACAGAATGTAATATTTGCTCCGTTTTTGTTATTATAGACGCGTTTTTGTTTTAAACATAGTGTAGAGCTCTCCTGATACTCCTGAAGCATAGGTACTGCCTCTAGATTCTCTAATGTCTGTGCAATTTCAGAATGTCTCTTGTTTCTATAAGTTCAACCAGTTCAATACACTTTAAAACCTAAATGCAGAGCTCATTTTTACACTTGTTTTTTGTAGTGATCAGAAGCAGATCTATATTGGTGATGACAATCCCTTGACACTAATTGTCAGTGCTCAGAATCAAGGGGAGGGAGCCTATGAAGCAGAACTCTTTGTCATCGTTCCGCCCCAAGCAGATTTCATCGGTGTTGTTCGTAACAACGAGGTGAAATTCCAACTATCTTTCTTCTTTGAGTAGTCGTATTTCAGGTGCTGCTATAGAAGTCTGTGGGAGAGGGTCCATCAGTGGTGGTTTTTATGCTTCAATCTTAAAGCAAAGCACTGAAAAAAATCATAGAGTTCTTCCAAGCTCCCAGGCTACATAACACCTGGCTGGCTGGTTCCAGTTTAAGAGCCTACTGCTAGCAGCAAAGGAGAATCATCTGTGTGATGGAGCTTGATGCACAGAGTTTATCTGCTACAAGTCTTTATTTGGACAGTGCCCTTGTTGATTTATTTAAATTCAGACTTAGTATGTCACGTGCTAAGTAAAGATCTGGGCACCTGTGAGGCAAAAAGTGATGTTGGGTATTACTATTCTCTTCCACCTAAGTATGTACAAAGCCATGGGTGTCAGTTATCCTGACTACTATTTCCTGACGTTCCCTTGTACTATAAAATGTCTGTATAACTTCTGTTTCTTTGAAGACACGTGGGTATAGTCCAAATTTTGTTTTAGCCCTTTATAGCTATATACAAGTAATGTACTTTCAGATTTTCTTCCTCCTTGTTTTTATTTGGTATGATCTATGATCAATCGATATATCTGTAAAGCTGCAGAATGTTAAGGGGAAAACGATTTTCCCCCTATATCAAAGGATTCCAACTTTGATACTGCATCCTTCATATATGTTGGACCACGCCTTGGTTTGGTTCTCCAGTTTGCCTCTGCTACTCTAGAGCTTTGTGATGTAGCTTTATCCAAAATCTGATAGCTCCAAGACCTCTTTTTGAGTAAGCTAGTAAGTATTTATGTTATTTTGCTTTCCAGTCTTTATTTTCCTATGGAGAGTTTGCCCAGTTGCCAAAGTTTCTTCACATAGGTTTTAAAGAATCACGTGGAGAAATGTTTTAGGTCACAAAAATCATCAGTGCTACCCAATATGAGAGTACTGAATTTCCCTTTCTATAACCTTGGAAAGAGCATCTGTCTCGTATCAAAAATATTTGTCTCCATGGAGACTTTCATACTCAGATTTTATTTAATTTTAGTGCTTGACTGTGTTAGAAGTGAGAAATTATATTAAAATTAATGCAGCGTATCTAGAACTTTTCTCCAGACTTTCATCCAGGTGTCTAGATATAAAGAATGACATTTCTTAAGATTTCTTTCTGGTTTATTGCAGGCTTTAGCAAGACTGTCATGTGCATTTAAAACAGAGAATCAAACTCGCATGGTAGTTTGTGACCTGGGAAATCCCATGAAAGCAGGAACTAAGGTAAGGTTTGGTCCAACAGCAGGTGGCTGGTAGCTCAAACAGGAGTGCAGTTAGGATTTTTCTTAATCACAGTGGTGTGTGGGCAGGATGTTTACTCACAGGAATTTAGGATTGGATCTGGCTGACATTTAGCTGCCCACATGTTCAGTTAGTTCAGTGGTAATTGGTTTCAACTTTTCAGCTAAATTAAAGGCTGAAAGGAGTGTTAATGAGTTTTATGATGCAACTCAAAGGAGTAGTTTATTAAACAGTGGAATTAATGAACTCTGGTCCCTCATGAGTTTGACTTTAGATTTATCTGATACGTATTTTTTAGTATATAATAAAGAGCTAGCTCATAACACATCTTTCTCTTAGTGGAAACCTAATAGTGCTTCTCTCTTCTGCCTAGTTTTGTGAAGTTTGAGAGAGAGTTTTGTCTAGTTGAGACCTCTGCACTTCCACCAAAGGTAGCTGAAATTGGAAGAATTAAAAAAACTACTAGTGGGACCTGGCAGATATTAAGATGATATGACATAATAAGTGAAAATCAGTTACAATTATAAACACTTTGGTGCTTTTCTTCCAAGAGACACTTTGTACAGATGAATAAATGCTATTTCCAAAGTCTTTCAAAGTATATCAAGGCGAACTGTACAGATGTTGAAGCAACTATCATGCACTGACTTAGAACAAACCTTGGGAACTGAATTCAGAATCATTAAAGTGTGCCCTGTTCTTCAGACTACAGTACTTTTTGCAACACACAGGGAGGCTCAGTTATGTGTAAAAATGGCTGAAGCAAGCGGGGCGAGCATGATGTAAACCTTACATTTCTATTTTGTGGCAGTGAGGCATCGGCTGAAGTCTACAGAGAGCACAGTACATTTCTAGTCTTGATGAACTGGACAAGTTTTATTTGCCAGTTCTCTGTGTGTGTTCTCTTACAACCACAAGCCTCAAGCAGTTTCGTTGTAGTATAATAGTATTAAGAAGCTTTTATCATGTCTTTTATTGTGTTTCCACTGAACCACGGTGATTTTTTTCTAAAGCTATTAGCTGGCCTGCGTTTCAGTGTGCACCAGCAGTCTGAAATGGATACCTCTGTGAAGTTTGACTTGCAAATCCGAAGGTACGGAAATCTATGAGTATGTACCTCACCTGGCAGATAACATGCGAAGTAAATAGACTGTGAACTAAGCAGTTAGTTTCACTCTGGACTAATTCTCTGGTCTTTGCCTCATAATTGTTTAAAAAATAATCACGTCTTCTTAATGAACTATGTTTTCTAAAATAGAGGAAAAAATTGTAAGAAAACACAGTTTTCTGTTTGAATGCAGTTTCTTTTGCTTACAGCTTTTAGACAGGCCATGGCACAACTGAAATACTACTAATGAGGAACAAACCATTTAAAGTGTTTCAAGAAAAACTTTGTATTTTTGTACCTGTGTACCGTTGTGATCTCCTGACACTTGTGTAGTGCCACAGAATGACTTGTGTCTTTGGGTTTCTAGCCCTGTTCTAAAACTGATGTTTGAACTCTGAACTCCTTCTGATGTAAAGCCAGAATTTCAAATTTTATGTATTTTGAGGATGAGAAGTCTTGCAGAAAAGGTAATGCATGTGATGATCTGAGTAGAAGCAATGTGTAGTGAACCATTTTAAGTGTTTTAGAGTAGCCAGCATAAGAGAGTCTAAAAATTAAGTGGAACAAAACAGTAGTGTTCCTGTTAATTATAAGATGAGCACACCACTTTCATATAAACATGATATATAACTCTGAATTTATACCTACTGGAGATGATATTTAAGATTTGGAGATGTGATCAATAGGAATCTCTTTAACCAATACAGTTTTATGTTGCTTAATGGACGGTACAAATACAGCTACTTATTTTCCCCACGGTGGACCAAAAGGGGTTTTTTTCCCATTTAAGGCCTTCATTTTTTTTTTAATGTAGTGAATAAATTATTCTCATCCACATGTATTTTCATCTACAAGAGTTAAATAAGTTTAAACCTGCCATTCTATTTTAATGATACAGTGGTTTGCCATACTGATCAAAGGCCTTGGCAGCATTAAATATCTCTCTGATCTCACATTGCTGTCTGTTCAATTCTTTTTTTCCCTCTTCTCCATCAGCTAGTAAGCTGTGCCAGTGGCGTGTGATTCCAGTTCTTCTTTGCAGAAAGTGATCTGCTCTGGGGTGTCTGTCTTCTTCCTTAGGCTAATAGTGGTCACTAACTACCTTTTACTGGGAGAAAAAACAGCAATGTTGCTTAAGTCATGTTTCTCTTCTGATGGAAGAGAAGGGAAGTTTCTGTAACATTTTACACCTTTTATAGAAGGAATTTCCTTACAGGACTTCTGAATGCAAGAACAGTGATGCAATCAAACATGGTAATCACAGTTCATAATGACAGGCATTATCAAAGTATTATCTTGAAGAGGTTTTAAAGATCATATTAGTTGTCTTAAACTCAGAAAGCTAGATTTCCAAAGCTGGTGCAATTCCTAGCAGAACAACTCTGGTCTCTGAAAGAATGAGGTATTTACAGGTCAGGAAGAAAACACTGGTGCATGTATTTTTTTGATTACGGCAGCAGTGAAGAATAATTAGAGAATTTAAGAAGATCTTTCTAAATGAAATTGTTTAGTTAGGTAGACAGAATAATCAGATATATCTAAGGAGATCAGGATTCTGTTCCCAGCTCCACTTTGAGGGGAATAGGAGTGTTCTCTGTATTTCTTTTTCTCTGTTTACAAAGAAAGTCCAAAGAAATTTTATGTATGAATGATGTACGTATGAATGCCTTAATATTTGTCACCTCTTGGTGTATCTGAAGTGTAGGAATTGGATGTTAACTGTATTTATTTACTAGTTTAAACACTGTGAAGAGGGGTAGGCAAAAGTAGCCCTAGCATACTTTTCTGCCCTGGCACTAGTTTGAGGCCACCAAGTCCCTGAGCAAAACAGATGTCCTAAAGTGGAACTTAAGGCTCTGCTAGCTGTATAGTTGATGTTATCCCACAGCGCTGGCATTTGAATTTTCTTACATGCAGCAGCTAAGGAACAGAGTCAGCATTAGCTTTGTGTCCTTTATTGACTTTCCCCTTCCTGAGGGACCTCCAGATTGCCCTGAGGGGGGGACTGTCATGTGTTTAAGTGAGAACTTGCTGGAATCTGCTCCATAGTTTTAGTAAATGTGCTTTCCTACAGTGGCTCAGGAGTCATGCTATGATGTTACATATAATTATTTTAAGGTTTTTTTAAAATACCTAGCTTATTTCATTTAAGAAAGTAACTTTTATTTTCTCTGCAGTTCCAACCTGTATGACAATCTAAGTCCAGTAGCATTCTATCAGGCTGACCTTGCTATTTTGGCAGCTGTTGAAATTAGAGGGTAAGCATTGATACTATTTTAATAAATGTCTCTCTCAAATGAGCTTTGCATGTTTGCTTCTTTATAGCTAGTGAACTTCCCTTCAGTCTGCATAAATTTTCAGGAAGCCTCAGGGAATTTTTAATCATAAAGAAAATACAGTTCTCTCTAGCCACCCTTTGGACTTTCAGTTCTTAAATAATTCTAAATAATTACAGAATGAATTCCAAAAAGGAATGTTGTACCTCTATTACTAGAGTGTTTTTTAGAAGAAGAAAAAAAAAAAATCGCCCATCATTTCTGCAGGTGCACACGTTTCTCCAGGTCATTTTCCTCCTCCACAAACTGACTGGGTTTTCATCTGAAAACCCCTGAATCCTTTTTTTCAACAACAGTTGAAAATCTTATTGAAGCTAAGGTTGCAATGCCCTCACCTTCTTCAGTCTTAAGCATTGTATTACTATTGTAATGACTCTATTACCTCCGTTATTTCTGCTTACCAGAAATCTATATTTCACACCTAAAAGCGATACAATCCTTTTGCTTAGCCAGTTAATTGAGACTCCTGAGTCATAATTTTTAAAAATTTCACCTACGTTCATTATTGTGATCTATTTTGTTAATATCCGAGCGGTGGGGGGATGGCACAACTGAAAAGCATTATTGCTAGCTTCACTGTTTTCAGTGCATGCTGAATTATTCTTATGACTGTACTGATAAGTCTATACATTATCAATATGTCGCATTATTGAAGTATTTCACACTTCGTGGTTTTTGGATGACACATATGTATCTTCTGTTGATGGTTTACTAGATGTTGTAGGATGAATCCAAAGTTTAGGACAGGAAAAGAATGTTTCAAAATACAAGGTTCATCTTTTCATGTAGAGAAGAAAACTGAACATTTACTATACAAGCCACTCAACCTCTGTTCTTTCTGTTTTTATATACAGAGGATGAAAAATTGGAGATTGTATTTTAAGTGTGTGATTTTTTTGAGATGTTCTAGAGAACTACATTTATCGTTTTGTACTTTGTAATAATGACTTGTTTGCTTTGCTGTTTAGTGTGTCGTCTCCTGATCACATATTCCTTCCTATTGCAAATTGGCAGCCGAAGGAGAATCCAGAAACAGAAGATGATATTGGGCCTCTAGTTCAGCATATCTATGAGGTATGCAATTACTACTAATTTCAATTACAGAGTTCTGTGATAAAAGAAGTCTTTTGGTGTAGCTTTTCTCTGGAGTAAAATAGAAAAATTTTTTCTTCTTTTTGTTCTTGCATGGAAACAAAGATTTTATTTGTTTTAATGCTGGGTCAATAATTGGTATCTGCAAGAAGGGTTGGAATGCCTGCAATTAGTCTAACAGGAGTGGCCAGTAGAAGAGGCTGATTTTTTTTTTTTTTTTTTTTACACATTTTATTTTCTAGCCCTTTGAAATCTAGATAAAACATTTGAACTAAGTTGAACTCAGAAAATGACTCATGGCTGTAAATTATTCAGTATCCTCATTTGTATTCCAACTGTTCTGAATTGTTATTGCAAAACCTTTTGCCTTGAAAAATTTTAAGTATTTAAAATTTCTTTAAAAGAATGATCACAGCTTTAATCTAGATTGTTTAATTAAACAAAACTTACTGAGAGGGCTGTGTGGATAAGAATAGTTAAAAGTTGTTCTAGAACTCGAGACCATTTATCTAACAAAATTTACGGGTGTATGTATCTGTATTCAGAGTATCTTGGCTGAGACATGTACAGTGGCTGTGATTCATGCAATAGACTGCCAAAACCCCCCTTTTTTTCAAGGAAAAAAAAAAGACATTTCTTCAAGGCAAAAAAACTAATGCCATTTAGCTTTTCTTCGAAGTAATTTTTATCAAATTACAGAAGTAATTTTAAGTTTTGCCTGTTGAGGGACTGAAGTTTAACTACCATTTTTAGGTAAGTTGTTGATGCTACTACCCTAAGTGGTTGGGGGTAGGGGTAGCAGCAGTATCATTTACGGCTCAAATATAAAATAACAACTATATGCACCTTAACGAAGAAGGCAGCATTGGGGTTTTTTACATCTGTTAACTTTATTTTCATAATCAGCTGAGAAACAATGGTCCAAGTGCATTCAGCAAGGTGATGATGACCCTGCAGTGGCCTTACAAATATAAGAACTACACACTGTTGTATATTGTTCAGTATGAAATTGATGGTCCCATGAACTGCACTTCTGATATGGAAATCAATCCATTGAAAATTAAGGTAAGTGGGACTTTCCTTTTGTTTCAGTGGAATGAAGTATGTTTGTTTGTTTTGGAAACACACTCAAAATACCCAAATCCCTGAGAATATCTAACACTGTCTAAGTTTTCATCTGTTGCTGAGGAGCAACACTGCACTGTTTGATAGTACTTGTCAATGTATATAGCAGATGAAAAAAAAGGTAGACAATAGATTATCAACCCAAAGATAAATGTGTCATGTTTCTTTTTGGGTTTTTAGTTGGTTGGTTTTTGGTTTGCCTTTTTTTAATTTCTCCTTGAAGACGGTACTGTACGAGTTCTAAGTCCAGAGCAATCGAACAATATTGAATGGTCGTGAACAAAAATATTCCAGATGCTTCTGGGCTGTTCATGTAAATTTTCTGGGGTTTATTTCTTGGAAGAAAATGGCACTGTTTTTTCTATTACTAGCTTATTTGTCTAGGCCCTCATCCAAACGCCACAGAGGTCAATAGGGGTGTTTCAGTGGGGCTTAAAAGTATGCTGTCACTGCCAGCAAAACATGCAGTTTGCAGAGCACAGAGCAGAAGAAACTCCTTTTTCCTAGGTTGGACTAGACAAAGAAACACCAGATAACCAGCAAGTTTGACAGTAGGGAGCTGAATTCTAAGACAAGTTAGAACAAGTAGTATAAATCAGTATATTAGTTCTAAAAGAATTTAAGCAAACATATGTATAAAAAGACTAAGAGAAGATATTCAATGTATAGAACAACAAAGAATACTCATGTATCTTTGATAATCAGAAAACAATTTTAGTGAATATATATAAATACAAATTTCCTGTGCTTTTGCTATACCATTTGTAATAATATATTTTTTACAACTCTCTTGTAAGTTTTCTCACACAAATTTGTTATGTAGAGGACAAGTAGCATAGCTTTGCCTAATCCCATAAGTAAATTTGCAATTTTACATAGGGAATTTCTAAGGGATTACTGAAATAATTTATTAAACCTACTATATACTTTTTCAAGCCCCTCATAAAAAAGTTTTTGTGTCTGTCTGGACATGTGTACACATATACAGTGGAATGTGGTACATCAGTACCATACTAGTGCTATTTTTTCAGAGTTAAAAACTGAAATGTTGAGGAAAAATCTTTAATAAAAGACTGCAAAATTGAATTATTTATTGCAGTCTAAGAGTCTTTTTTCCTATACATAAAAAAGTTTTAAGTTGAAGAAGAATTAAGATACTTAAGGCTCTCTGTTAGTTCTTAGTAGAAATTTGCATCACTGATCTAGAAAAGGCAGGAGTAACATTTTAATTACAGCTGTAGGTAAAGCCAGGTTCTAAAGAACAGCTAGGATAGAAAGAGAGAAACCTGATCAGTTATATATTTTCTTGACCTTAACTTTGAAGTCTGCGAGTATCTAAATGTAAGAATTATTTATTATTTGGGTTTCCTTGGTGTATCCTAGATTTCTGCTTCTAAAGATGATGATAAGAATGAAACACTTAGCAGGGAAGATAATCGTGATCATCGCATCAGTCGAAGGGATGTAAGTGCCATTGAAGGAGACGTGCATACTTTGGTAAGCTCTCAGCATTGATATGTTGATAATAGTTTTGGTTTTCTTAAAACGAAGATGGAAATGAAAGCTCCATGAGATGAAGAATCACTTCAGAAAATCCATGTTCTGTATTTAAATGGTTAACAGACAAAAAAGTCACAGCTCTGGAGTGGGTTTGGTTTGGGTTTTTTGTTTGTTTTTTTTCAGTGTGCATCAGTTTTCCTCAGGGTAGTCGGCCAATGAAGCATATGCCTATGGTTTTGTGCTGTTATGTTTTAAGTCCTTAAAAACAAAGGTCAAGTTGGGCACTTCATTCAGTGTCAGTCTTCTATATTGTGCTATTCTCTGAATTTGAAAATCAGTACTTCATAGGAGGAAGGCTGGTAAAATAGGATGACTGAGAGGAAGCAGGTTGCGTGCTGCAGTTGTATTGTTGCTACAGATTACAACTGATTTCACAACACGTTTCCTAGCTCATCAGTAGACATTCTGTAGTCAGACACATGGAGGACCTGTCCTTCCTAAACAAGATTGGAAATAATCTGTAATATGAAGTAAATGTATTACCGTATCACTGTCTTTGTAACTGAGCTGGCAGAAATGAACCTGTCCCTGCTTTGGGCAAGGCAGGGCAGGCAGGCAGCTGAGAGAAATGCTTAGGAGTTTAGGGTGGACCAATGGGACTACGGCAGTACAACCCTGATTCCAGAAGTGTTTAGGCTTTGGAGAAGACAAAAAAAGGGCTGAGCAAAGAAAGTGAAAATAGGAATTAATTTCTTATTTTATGGTGAGAAAAGCTACTTTGTTTTTTTAGATATGAGATACAAATATTCTTCGGTATCTATATATGCAGTTCTGAAGGGCAGTGGTTTTTTTTTTTTTATATGGCTTGGGTTTTGCCATATCTTCCCAATGACTTAGCAGGATTTCACCCCAGAAACTAATATCCAGTATTCATCATAATTTCACCGAGCTGTACTTACACTGGCAGATGTACCTACACTGTACGGTGCTTTTATCTAGAGTACAGCTAAAATCACAATTATAAAATGAAGCCTTGTTTTGCTGTGCTTTGTTCTTGAAATACTGGTGGTTTAGCATCAGTATTATCGAATGGATTTTAATGGAAATGTGGTTGAGAAAGGCCAGTTGCATTTCTGTAGTCCTAAGTATGGCTTATAGATTAGGTGAGTCAGTCAAGTTTGAAGACTTCCATTGAATGCAACGACGTGTATTTTGTGGGCACCAAGTGCAGTTAAATTGCCATGAGTTTTCCTATCAAAAAACCTGTGGAGGATGGTAATGTGAATTGACCAGAAACCGCACCCTCCCCCCAACATTTTTTTTCCTACATATGTAGACGTAGGAAAAAGTAAGTGCATACCTTAAAGCTACTGCCAGCTGTTTCACGTTTGGGATCCAAGTGGCTCACATAATATTTTTCTGAATGCAAACTTATGGGACACTGTAAGTAATATTCGATAGTGGAGGTTATTTAATATATTTGAATGGTTTATGGTGCTTTGCCAGGAAAAGAGGACAATAAAGTATGGATATGAGTAAAGTAATGCCATTAATGACTTTTCAAATACTTCCATATTTGGAATATCCTTCCTATTTTTATATGCAGGGCTGTGGAACTGCTGATTGTTTAAAGATAGTCTGTCAAGTTGGCCACCTGGAAAGGGGAAAGAGTGCAATATTGTATTTAAAATCACGCCTTTGGATGCAAACTTTCATGAATGTGAGTGACTGAATATTCTGTCCCTGCTTCTGAAACAAAAATAGTGGGTTTTGTATCCACGTGCAATACTAATTGTTTTTTCTTACACAGAAAGAAAATCAGAATCACTCCTATTCTCTCAAATCGTCTGCTTCTTTCAATGTTATAGAGTTCCCTTATAAGAACCTTTCCTTTGAAGATATCCACAATTCTACAGTAGTAAGTCATTTACATCCAGCTTGAGTTACCATACGTAATTATTTTGAAATTAATACAAAATTAAAACAAAAATTTTTTGTCCTAAAACTAGAGTTAACAATATTTGCAGCTTTAAAGACTTAACTGAAAATGAAAAAAAAAATCTAATGTTTATGCCATTGTTGTTAGAGAAATATTGTACTTGAAAATTGTCTTCTACTGTAGTAGCACTTAGAGCTTGAATAATGGACCTTTATTATATTATATGAAGTACTATGTGAAAGTGGAACAAAAAGACCATCTGTGCCCCTAGAGGGTTTCAAAGAGAAAGGAGACGGCGCAAAAAGAAAGAGATACAGGCCATTTAGTTGGGCTGCCAAATTACAAGTTTTTGGTAGGCACTATAGCATAAAAGATCTTAAGAAAGGGGTTGAAAAGGATTGTGATTGATGTATTTTTTAATATGATTTTTAATGCCTATTATTAACTGGTTTTTCTCTCCTAAGCCTTGTGGAGTTGATTTTTGTTTCAAGGAATACTGCCTTTTAAGAAAAAAAGGAAAAGCCCTGAATTATTTTCCTCTAATTCCCAAATATTTCCAGATTTCTATAGTTTTACTGAAAATCATCAAGCATTACAGAATACATGTTGCTGTGGTATCACTGCTTGCAAAATCCAAAACCACAAAAAAAAAAACCCAACCAAAAAAAAAAGCAAACCCCAAAACCCTCAAAGCCTTGTTTTTACTTAAATTTAAAATCCTATTAAATTTGGGTCAATAAAACCTTTGTGTCACTATTAATCTATATCTGTTTACTCACATTGGAGAGAAAAAGTAATTTATGATGGATTAAGATGATTTTAAACACTATAGAATAAAGATATAAAAGACTTGAACTGCATGAATGACCTCGGCATGTCACTGCTGTGCAAAGTGTGATTTATTGTGTTTTTCTATTAGGTTACTACAAATATTACATGGGGCATTCAACCACAGCCTATGCCTGTGCCAGTGTGGGTTATAATTTTGGCTGTCCTAGCAGGATTATTGCTCTTGGCTGTTCTAGTGTTTGTTATGTACAGGGTAAGTACTGTATTTGGGATTTTGTATTGTTTTCTTTTCCCTATTAGCGATATATTACTTCAAATATTACCAGCAGCTTGCAGAAATACCTTGGTCCCCTAATCATCTGAATCAGTTAAGTTTTTGGATAACTGTAAAAACTTTTCAGCTTTGTCAGGAAGAAGTTGAATAAAAGAGGATGTCTGTGATTGCGCTGAATTACTCAGTTTAATTTTTCAGCTGCTATTTATTGGCTTTGGATGTCAAAAATAAGGAAAAAGAGAGTAGGAAGGAAAAAAGTCAAATAATCAGTTAAGATCTGACCAAGAAGAAAAGAGAAGGGATATGTGTATGTTTTGAAAATAACAATGCAATTTCTTTATTGTTCTCTGAATCACAGATGGGCTTTTTCAAACGTGTGAGACCACCTCAAGAAGAACAAGAAAGAGAACAACTGCAACCGCATGAGAATGGGGAAGGAACATCAGAAGCTTAAGCAGAGTTTTATCTGTAAGACATTCTGAAATTTTAAAATGCCTACATCCTGGTTACGAATATTGGTTTCCCCCTTAAGGAAAAAACACTCATGACTGCGAAGCTGCTGGTCTCAGAAGGTATCAGCATGTACAAAATAAGAGCAATATATTTAAATCCTCCTTTTTGTGTTAATTATGTTCATACATGTGACTAACACATCTGCACTGATTTGTGTGTGAAAAAATTAAGTAATATGTAGTGCTGTGATTTTGCTTATTGGGATGTAGGAGACATCATCTTTCTTGATTCACGGACCAACCTTACATGAATTATTACACAGACTCTGCATTTGCTCTTGAAGCCGACAGCTTCCATAGATACTTGCTGGATTACACGTTTAGTTTTGATTGATTTTTGTTGGAGTACACTACACTTCATGTCCTAGCTCTTGAAAGCTAGTTGCACAAAAAAATGAACATAGCTTGTTTTACAAAACTGAAGAATATTCTTTGATACATTAACTCTGCTGATGATTTTCCTCCTGCTCAAAGAATATGAAAGAGATTATTCAGTGAAATCATTCACATCTGATACCTGTTCTGCATGCCTGTTCCCCTCCCTGCTCAGTCACCTGTCTTGTGGTTTCCCTCCAGACTTTACAAATACTGTTCTTCAGGTCCTAGGTCTCTTACTGTAGGAATTGAGCCTACCGAAACGGAAGTGAGTGGTAGAAAGCTGGGGATGATGTACTTTCTATGGGACCTAGTGAAAACATTCAGGGCAAGATCCAAGGACACTGCCGTGTATTTCCACGGAGCAGGATCCAGGTGTTCCACAGAATTCTTGGCAGCATGTATTCACTCAGGCACTGCCGGGACAAGACGTTTGACTGCGGCTGCCAACAGACATGTCTGATGAGAAAACCCATAGCCTTTACGTTCACAAGTCAAACCTCCTCAGGGCTGGAAGTTAAGTTTGTATATTACTCGGGTTGAATTTTGGTTTCTGGCAAAACAATGGATGGAATACTTTGACAGGTTACCTGATGCACTGTGAGGAAGCTGTTGTTAATTCCCGCATTCTGTGGTTGACCATGTCCAAGTGCAGGATGGAGTAATATAGGGACTGCTTAAACTAGACTATCTGCCAGCCAAATATATCTAGCTTACATCGTACTTTAGCCACACTCGTGCCTGCCTTGGCACCTGCCCTGAGAGAAGAGAGCTTGTCAAATGAAGTAGAGTATAGCTGGCAACGCAAAAGGGCTTGAAAAGAGAAGGTTGATTTGGCTTGTTTCATTTCATTCATTCATTGTATGTTTCATTGCACAAAAGACATTTCATTGCACAAGACATTTCATTATGTTCAATACATTTCATTACCTGAAAAGACACTATTTTGTTTCATTGTTGTTTTTTTAAACATACAAAAAATTCAGTGGTTTAAAGCCACAGGTTTATGTCATTCTTAGCTTATTTCCCTCAGCATTGGTGTGGTAAAATGAAGCTTCTTAGGAGAGAACACAAGAACATTGTCTATATGCATTTCAGTAGAAATGTAACTGCAAATTGGGAGGTTGTTTGGCTTGCAAACGTAGCTGTGTTGCACAAATCTTAGAGTGGACATACTTAAACTATTACAAAGGTGCCTTATATGAGATTTGTTTATTGTCTATTCCAAAAAGGGAATAAATTACATTATAAACTCCCTGTATGCAGCCACATACAGAAAGGAAGACTTCTACTGTAATTATGCCAGTGAGATTTCTATGTAGACAAGCTCTTAAAAGGACAAAAACTTGGGTTTGGTTTGGTTTTGTATCTTGGGGGTTTTTCTTCAAAGCTGCATCTCCCCCATCAATGCTGCAATGCCCAGTAAACCCAGAACTATCTGAAATCAACAGTTTGATTCAACTCTCATCTCTGCATCCTTTCTGAGATTTAAAATCCACAAATGGCTTTCATTGTTAAGTCCATTCTCACTCACTGAACCGTGATGGCATTTGAGTCATTAAGAGAGACAGCACAAAGTCTGTGGGGGCCAGTATGTATATCAGATATAGGCTTGCATATTTATCCATTTACACAGTTTTGGTTTAGGCAATTTATTTAGATATAGTTAGTTTATATGAGAGGGTATAGGGCATAATTCTGCTTTCACTGAATTTTCAAGGTCTTCAGTGTGGCCAACGCTTTATTTTTGTTTTTACTTCTAGTATTGTTACTAGTAATACGGTAAAGAATCAGGAGTCAGGCTTTGATCCTGGCCTCAAAATGTGACTTTCATAAAATACAATTTCAGTTACTTACACAGGCTTCTAGTTCACAGACTTTGTCAACTGATTATCTATATGCAAAGAGATTGTTTTTACCCAGTCTTAACCTTAGTAGGTTAAGAGGTTTAAGAGACTGTCAGACAGATTATAGCTCTAATTCTTACATGTGTGCTTTCATTACATGTATGCACTGTGTTGACTTGAAATTTATTAGACTACTTGCATGTCTAGGCATTATAACGAGATGAAAAAAAAGGCACGATCAAGATCTCTTCAGCTCATACGGAAGGGATACTGTAGCATTGTTAACGTCAGTGCTAACTGCATCTTAATTTTACTGTGGCAACTGGAAACTCATTTTGCTGATTTTTCAGGATGAAAAGGTACATTTTATTGGTACAACTACTGTAGCTATGGAAAGTTTCTTCCATTTATTGGAGTTAGATAAAGTAAGACTTATTTAAGTGATTTTTATTTTCTTGCGTTTTACTGGAGAATAAAAGCAAATAGTTGCTTTTCCCATGTCCACTAATTTCTAGTTTGGTTAAAAAAAACCCTAGTAGTATATGGAGTATACAGGTTGCTTAGTGAACATAGAGATAACACCCCAAATTCAGTTTAAAGTAACATTTGTGTTTCAGGAAGATTCTGAACAGGATGTTTTCTTGAATGGGGGTGCAGAAAACATTTGATACCACGTTCTAGGTTCAGCAATAAGATTACAGACTATATATGTACTTGTGTCAGTATAAATTTCATATTGACTTCTGTCAGCATTGATGTATTCTTACAGCAAATATTGTACAATGATGTTAAAACTTTTAAAGAAACTTTAAAAAATGTATTTTGGAATGAAATTAATGCCCTTGAGTCAAAACTGATGTGCATAAGATGCATACTGCAAGCATTAAAAACATACAAGTACAGTAACAGAGAATTAGTTCTCTTTTGAGAGTTATGTTTCAGAAGTGTATTTTTATGAATATGAAATCAACAGCTATATAATTATTTAGACAATGAAAACATTTTAAGAGAGCTATATCTTTTATAATGAAATATGAAATTCTATAACTACTCCAATTTGCAATTATTGCAGCATCTCATGATCAGTATTAAAAAGTGATTTATATTACAAAATGCATAGTATCTATTACTATATTTGACAATATTTAGAAAACATAAAGCAAGGAACCTAATTTATAGGTTTACATTTCTTTCAAGAAACTACCAAATTGTGGAGATACCTTTTGTTTAAGCATGACTGCAAAGTCACATATGGGATACATTTGTCAACATAAGTTGAAATTTTTGAGGAAATGTTCGCAGGTATCAGTATCAAGCTTATAATTTTATTTGTCCCATTTTGCTGTTTTAAATTTTGATTTACACATTGGTCTTTGATTCTAACGCTTGTGGAAACTTTCTTAAAGTTTATTATATATGCTCTTTCTTTATAAAACATTTATTTCAAGCAAAGATTTTTAATATGTAGTTGTTTCTTGTGTCCATGTTTAAATAGTCTTTAAGGTAAACTCTCACGGGTATTTTGAAAATATTTCAGCTATAATCAGCATATTCTTGGTGATTTGAAGGATTCATGTTGCACTTAAATTTTTGCAACATTTGGGTTTGCTGTTGCTTACCCTGGCATAGGCCTGGCAGTATTTTTTCCTACACCCTCACAAATAGTCACAGAGCAGCATTACCCTGGTGAAAATCTAGTCTGTTTTTGTCTTTGGTCCAGACTAAGACCTATTCCACAGTCTAATGAAGTCACAGAAAACCTGACATTCATTGCAACTGGCTTTGAATATCACCCGTTGTGTTCAATGCTGCTGGCTGTTAATGAGGAAAGAAAATATAGGATTTTATGAAAGAAAAATGGAAATTAAAAAAATAAAAAGGTGGTGGCAGACCACTGATGAGCTTTACAGCAAAGAGATGGTTTTGTTTGTTTGTCTGTTTCTGAGATGGGAAGAACCCATTAGTTTTCTGTTGCAGCGGCCTCCTGTCACAAATGAATCCCACAGTTTGGATCATGATTATATGCGGAGCTCTAATAGCTCTCATTGAGTTGAGTAGGATCTGAACTCTTTGGTACTCAGTTTCTAGCATCTAATTCCCAAGTGCAATATAATATGACCAGATCTAGTTCACTGCCAAGTTGTCTGTTTATTTTTGTTTGCCTGAGAAGGGATGTAGCATTTGTTGACTTGCAGTGGTCAATACTTTTACAGACATTAACAAAACCAGTGTGTTAAATTGAGGTGATAAATGAATAGTATAGAAAGTTTTTGATCACCCACATTGGGTGAAACATGATGCATTATTCTGAAGTGTATCCATTACTAACTCTTGAGTTACTGAGAATTGGTACAATATTCTTTAAGTCCACTGTGGAAGATTTGACTAGAGACTACACAATAATGGGTTTGAGTCTGTAGTGCTACTACTGTTTCATGTGATTATGGTATTTTGGTCTATTTTTTTCCAGTGTGTAGAATTTTTATATAACACGGGAAATCTAACGTTTTATGCAATGACCTTCTCCAAATATGCTGCATTAAGGTTGAATAACTTGACCCTTGGCTTTTGCAAAGTAAATGAAGATTTAATGTAGCATTTGAGTCTTCAGAAAACTTTTACAGGTTTAGGTGGCCCTTTCTAGTCCATGAAGGAAACCTGTATTTGCTATGATACAAGTATGTTGAAAATGTAATATTTTATGTCTTCGTAATAGAATTTTTTTGCCTTTTTTGTTTTTGCTTGTGCATTAAATCAGTAGAGCGTTGTTTGCACAAGCAGAAAATTAACATACTAACGAGAGTGCTGCATTTTGGGTTTCTTAGTCATATAGTAAATACTTGTAACAAATGGGAATATTTTCAAGAACTATGAACTTGTTTCAAAGGTCTTCGGTACATTTAAGGAGAGCAATATACATTTGAAGTCACCTTATTTTTTATTAAATTATAAATCTTGAAAAAAAATGGGTATTGTGGCACAGTAATTTTGTACTGATATTAAATATATAGCTATTAAGCTATGGGTTTCTTTTCAGCTCATTCTTTTCATCCTAATTCAAATTTGATTGATTTTATTAGGTTGTATTTTTCTATATATGTATACAATTTCAAAATATTATGATTGGATAAACTGAAAAATGTAAGTATTGAGTTGATTCTTATATTTAGAATTTTGGAATAAAATACCTCTTAATTAACAGGAATTCTGTGGGTTTTTTATCCTAGGCATATTTTTAAAAATGCACTTAATTCACCTGAAAATATTTCATAGTATATATGTTTGTAATCCACAGTTATCTACTAAATACAAAAAGGTCACTTTTACACAACTTTTACATTCTCGGCTAAAGTGGCACATATTAACCTTGAGTCAAAAACTTTTTGTAATCACAAGCATGAAAGAGGATCTAGTCACAAATTCTATTCTGTCACCAGAAAACTGATTTCATACAAAAATTTTTGTATACCAAAAAGAAATATTTCAGATTTTATAGCTGCCACATCACTGTAGAAAATGGTGAATTCTTGTCCTTTGGTTAGGAAAATTCTCAGAGAGGTGATGTTTCTTTTCTTCTCATATTATTAGGCTAATTTTATCTTAGTATTACATTCTGATTAACAATCATACTTATCTTTGCGAGTGGGGTGACAGTAAATATTTCGTGTCACAATAAAGGCATACATGTTTATTTTACATTGCTAGAACACTTATTTAGAAATAAATGTTGGTGCTTGTAAACCCTTTAGAAAAACTCTGAACTACTCAGTTCCCTGGATTGCTAGTAGAGAATTTGTTAACCTAAAGAAAATAATAAAAAAGGACACTGAAAAGATGAAAAACTGGTATTTGTGTTTTAATTAACAGCTTCCAGTGACCTCACAGTAGCTATTATCTACTAGCTATCACATGCACATCACCTAATATGCATAAGAAACATCACAGCAGTAGTCAAAACATGACTCTTACTATTTGTTCAATACACACTGCAGCCAACACAGGCCTAGTTTTTGTTAAATAATATACCTTCAGTTATCAGCACAGTGATCACTACATCTGTTTAGCAGTTCCAAATTAATGCATTATTGAGAAATTAGTGACAACAGCTGTCTCATTACAGCAACAAGGCAACAGAGTGTTTTTTCAAATTCCCATCTTATGCCACAACCACCTTAAACAAAAGGATAGTCCATGTCTTGAGGTTATTTACATCAACACAACTCCCCTGCTTCCACTTGAGTTATGCTGCTTTACATTGTGTAGGTTTCTCACTCTTTGCATACATGTATGATATTTTATTGTATGCTTTTATCATTAGTGAGTTTGTAAACTAATTACTAATACATTAATACTTGATTGCATATTAGTACATTAATATACTTTTTAATTGGCAGTTCCAAGTAATTTCAAGAACATGGTGAAAAATTGAAAAGACTTTTTAAAAAAGTATTTTTATGAACATCTCATCAATATATTGTCTCATATACATAAAGAATTAGGGTTAGTGCTGTTAGCAGCCCATCTTCTCACAAGGTATTTCACAATCAATCTGTTTTACTACATCTTTCTAATAAACCTTCTAAAAGTTTGGTGCTGAATCATCACCTCTCTTGACAGACATACAGGATGTGTTAAGACTAAGTTTGCAGGACACAAATGCACAACACAGACCTTCCAAATGTGGGAAGCAAAAAAAAAATGACAGTAAAATACCGCGTTACTAGTTTTTACAACTTCACATGCAGAGCATGTCTCTGTGTTACTGTTTTTCAGACAGTTTTGCAGAATCTATCTACATTTATGTTTCTGTGTCATTTGTATACACGCTTTTCAGTCCCTGACAAAATACCCAATGCCATGTACATCCCTTCAGTGGTTGATGACGATGGTTGTAATTTGTTCAAAGTTTGAAGAGTGTGTGAGTAACTTTTGAAGACTGCAGGAATTACTACTGGACATATTTCCTCAAGTAAATACACAGGTAGTTGAAATAAATTCCTTATTATCAGCTTTCATCTCTTTTCAAAGAAAATTTGGTTAAGAAAACATGATTATGATTTTTTTTTCCCCTGAAATGGGTGTTATTGTGTACTCTAATCCCTTCTCAGTACTTTATCTAAATGGCAGTACAAACAATTAATTTCCACATGTGCTATTCCCCTTTTGGAGCCATTTTCAGTAAAACTTTTAGCACACATTTAGCAGATTTGTTTCAGAACTTTATAAATGAATAATTGTGCATATTCACATGATCAACATTAATGTAAAATGTTGCAGCTGCCAAGTTGGTTCAACTATTCCTCCCCAAATAAACTTACTTTATATCTTTCTAAAAGCCCACATCTACAAACATTTGGACATGAACATGTATGTGATCCTCACTTTCTCAATACCACATATTTATTCATCAGTCAAATTCATTAACAAAGGAAGCAAATTGCTCAAAGCATTAGCTAGCTTTCTGTAGACCCCTTTCTTCCACCTGAGAACATGCAGTGTTGCAGGGATTCCAGAATGAATTCAACACTTAACAGGCTGTGCAGAAGCAGGCTCTTTTTTTTTGCAGTGCCCAGATAAAAGGGTGAAATAGGAAGCTGGGTGAGAGAATGTTAACTAGGCAAGTAGGCCCTGAACAAATGTTTTCTAAACAAAAGAGAATCTCTCCTCCTTGTGAGCTGCTGGAGGAGAGTTCCACATCAAGGAAAAGACTGTTTTATTCGTCTAGTTTTTGTGCTCTGTTGCTTACTTAAAAGAAAGGTCCCATCAAATGAAATAAAGTTTTCCTTGCACTTTTTTTTGCTGCTAATGAAGAAAAGGGAGACTGACATACTCAAACTATTCTAAAGAAATGTATTGAAGAGTACCTGCTGAGGAGGGTGTACATTTCCCACTGCAGCATTATTCCTCAGGCAGTGATGGTTCATTAGGCGTAAGTGGGTGAAGTCAGTCCATTCTTTGGCTATCCAAAAAGGGGTCAACAAACTATCAGCAACAGCGATAAAAGTAAATTGTATTTTCTATGCCAATCCCAAATCTATTAGAAGTCATCGTTAATGGCAATAAATTAATTACATTGTACTGCACAGAATGATATTAAATCATAAGGAAAAATATATTAGATTTTCTTTAGATTTTATAAGAGATCTGTTGAAAGTATGCACTGTAACCTGGCAGATCCTCCTTTCAGTACAAGAAAATTTCTACTTCTCTGTAGTTTGTAACTCTATTCCCCTCCTTTTTCCACTACATTGAAGAAATTTTCCGAGATCTGAAATCTACAGAATTTGGCCTAATATGTCATTATGTCTAAAATAAAGATTTTTATTTGGCTAATCTTTATTTTATTCAAAGGCAAATAAAGTGGTTTTGTACTTTTCAAAGAAATTTATATTCACTACTCAAGCATACATTGAAAATCTAGTATCATCCAGTTCTGAAAGTCCTTACAGCGAATGAGACGTTCACCTCACTGAAATCACGGCATGGGCATACTCATCAACGCTAGTGTGAAATTCACTGTGAGGTGGTCCCCGTACGTGTTTAGCTCTCAACCAGGCTGATGGCTGTGTGCTGTTGGGCGAGGTGATTTGTCCGGATGCGCTGCCTTTGCTCAGGTGTAGCAATCTTAACCGCTGTGAACAATTCCAGTAATTTTTCCATGATCATGCCCTAGGTTCTGTCTACTGCAATTTTACCTGTCTTAATGGGTATCCTTACTTCTAAAAAATGTGTAGTGTTTGGTATCAGGACTGTCAACGTGAATAAACATGTAAATATGGCAAAGCTATGCCTGCACGTAGAATCAAAGCTTTAGGAGATGCTACTAATACAGTTACGATGATTGCCACAATGACTGCCACTTACCAGCGGCTGAGCGAAGGCGATTTTTGAGTTGACAGAAGGCAATCTTGAGCGCCTGCCCCGTAACATGACGCGCTGCACGGGGGTTGCCAAATGTGCCTCAATACTCCCAGCAACAAGTGTTAAAATTGCTTTAAATGCTGCCAGTTCGGAGGGCTGAAAGAAAGCGAACGCGGCGCGGCCCGGTTTCCTCGGTAGCTCAGTTTAGCGCCGCAGCACGGGAGGGCGCCGCGCCCCCCCCTCCCCGGCCCGGCTCTCCCTCACCTATGGCAGACGGCCGGCCGCGGGGCGCGCCGCACACCTCAGGCGTCGCCGCCAGACGATAACGGCGAGGCTCCTCAGGAAAGCCGCCACCCCGCACCTCCCCGCCCTCCCGCAGGGCCTCGAGGCGGGGCCGGAGCCGCCGGGGAGCTCGCCCAGCGCCGCGGAGCACGGGCCACCCCCGCCGCTGCCGCTGCCCCCGCGGCCCGGTCCGCGCCTCAGCGAGGCCCTGGCCCCGCCCGGCGCTCGGGCCCCGCCCCCATCACGTGCGGAGGGCGGGCGGGCGCACGGCTGCCGGGCCGGCCGCTGCCGCGCGCAGGGGCGGCCGCTCGCCGCCGCAGTCCCGCTGCCGCCGGAGCCGCTGGTCCCGGCCTCCCGTCCGCGTCCTCGCCCGCAATATGCCTCCGCTGCCCTCGGGCTGCTCGCCATGCCGGGGACCTGCGGGCGCCTCTCCTCCCTGCTCCTGGGGCTGGCGGCCGCGATGCTGCTGCTGCTGCTGCTGCTGATGGGGCGGCCGCCTCCCGTCGACGCCGCAGCTGCCGCCACCCGCCCGCAGCAGCAGCGGGCGGCGCTACCGGGGGGCGCCCCCCCCGCCGCGGCGGCGGCCTCAGGTACCGATCCCCCCCCCCCTCCTCCCGCCGCCGGGCAGACCCCCCTGTTTCCCGCCTGTCCTGTAGAGATTTCTCCTCTCTCCTCCCCGGGGCCGCGCCGTCGGGCCCCCACTCAGCCCCGCCGCGTCCCTCTCAGCCCCGGGGCGGGGGGTCGGCGTCCTCCTCCGCTGCTCCCCGCCGGGCTGCCGAGAGGCTCCTCGGCTCGGCCCGGTGCTGCCTTGTCCCTGACAGCCTGTGAAACCGGGGCGATGCGCTGCCGTGCGAGGGACGGGCGTCATTGCCCGAAGCAAAGAAACGAGCCGCTGCGGTTTTAACGAAGCAGGTAGCGGAGCCGTGGCGGCTGCTACGGGGCGAGCAGGATCCATCTTTAATATCACACGATCTGTATGCGGCTGCTGTGCTGTGTCACTGGCGGGGTGAAAAATACAGCCCAGTAATCGCGGAGCCTGCTTCTGCCCTTGCTGGAGATGCTCCCTCAAGTGCCAGGCAAACCGTCTCGGGGGAAGCGCGGCTCTCTGAATTCCTATTTGCTGGCAGGAGTCACCCGAGCAAGATACGTGTATATATAAGATATTAAAAAAATATATAATATACATATATTTATTTCTATATATATGTTTATATCAATATAAAAATAAATAAAACCAGTTGATACATGTGCAAGTGACTTAAGCCTATCAAATGAGTGATGAGGCTGGTGAGCTCATTAGTTCTTGCGTCTCCTCTGCAGAATGAGGAAATACATCGTTCATCCAACAGCTGAGAGTATGAAAATGATGTGCTTATTTCAGTATTAGGCCTTGGTATTACGGTCAAATGTGTGAGGTTACCTCTTTGCAGAACTGGGGCAAGTGATAAGGTGCTTGTTCTATCGTCTAGTTTAAAAAATATGTGTATATTCTGAAGTCTTAAATTAGGACAAAACCAGTATTTTTCTTGACATAATGCCTTTCACCGAAGAATTTCAAAATGGTTTCAAACATTAATTATTTAAGACCTTTTAGCACCAAGGCTCTGTTTGGGCATATCACTAGAGCATATGTTTCATTTTTAACATATATGCATGTTACTATTTCCAGTTGACTTCAAGAAGGTATAAGATGTTCTTAGTTTCAGGCATATGGTTAATATTTTGCTGAATTGAAGCCAATTTACAAAGCTGCCAAAGTATGTATGTTAATTAGGAAATATAAGCAAAGATCTTCAATTATGGTCTTTGCTTGTAACTTCTTAAAGATGTAGAACAAGAAACTAGATTTGATAGAACACGAACATACTCTTAAATTCTCCTGATACACTTTTAAAGTGCCTTGATTTGCTTTTTGCTTTCTGTCTTGTGTGGGTTTGGTTTTTTTGGTGTTTTGTTTGGTTGGTTTTTTTTTTTTCCTTTTCCAAATGTTTAACTATAGGACTTTAAAGAAGGCTATTTGATGAACAGCTTGGTTCTTGTTTTTCCTTTTGAACTGATGATTTCATTAATTTGTTTTTTATCATGCTTTTAGAGGAATATACCATTAATCACCAGCAAACACCACTTAAAAGGCATTGGCAGCATTTCTAACTTGTGTAGTGAACATTTTGCTCATTAAAAATTGAGTGGCAAAAAAAAAAAAAGGGACAGTTTTTCTGATTCAATGATCCTCTTTGGTTTCAGGTATTGATTTCTTTTCAAGAAGTTCTATTACCTTGTTGCCTTTCAGCCCTGGCCAAAATCTGTGTTGGTACCAAACAATTCGATGCTGATGCTACTGGTTTGCTGTTGTTGCAGACCCACGTGCCTAGTTGCCATTGCATTCTTTTATTCGCTTATTATGCTTCATAGGTTTTGAGGTATGAGAGTCCTGAAAGTGTCTTATAGTACGCAGCTTTCATGATCAATCCTAGTTTATGAATGATAAAAATTAGCATTTGAGCTGATCCAGCATGTTTGTTATGTTTAAATACAGTTAAAGCTTTGTTTCATTTGTTGGCTGGCTTTCTAAATGATCTTGATTATTTTTTCTTTCATAAAGAATTGAAAAAAGGCAATAGTGATTTATCTTTTAAAAAGACAAGCTAGTCACTGCTACGAAGCTTTCATTATACTGAAGAAGCTGCTAAGCACCTTTGTTTTTTGTGTTGTATTTCCTTTCAGTAAAGCATGTAAGTAATTTTTGCTATATCGACATTTTTGAAATTTTAAAAAGGAACAGCCTGACTCCAGATATATATTTATCACATACTAAGTCTTTTTCCATGAAATTATCTTTTGATGGTTTACAGCGGAAAGGTAGGCAGGATAAATGGCTGTTGCCTTTCCAGCAGAAGACTAGCAGCAGAGTAATCCCTGAGGGGAATGCTCTGAAGAGGCCACTCCTGCAGCAGCTGCAGGTCCAGTGCTGGGAACTGCCAAGCAGGCCGTGGCTTCTGGAAGTAAGGAGGAGTCTGGCTGAGTTTGGATTTATGCTGTGTGTTTGTGACCCCAGTGTTGCTAGAGCAAAGGAGCCTTATCCTTCTAAAATAGTGAAGGTACAGAGCTAAGGTTGGAGTTGGCAACCTTTTCTCATTTGATGTTCCTGTATCGATGTCCCTGTTCTGTCGAAGCTAATTATACAGTTTTACAGATCAATTCCCTCCTGGATTAACAGACTTCTGCCAGTGTAATTATTATGCTGTTTGAGAAGAGATGCTCAAGTCAGCGCAGCTGTGTACAAAGGTTTGGGGTGCAGACTCTACTGCCGACATATAAATGTAGCAGTGAGAAAGTAGTTGCATAGTGTGTTTGAATACGTTTTTTTGTTCATTCTTTCTTTCTTCTCCCTTAAAACCAACAAAAAACTTACCAGTGCCAAAAGAAATAAGTGAATTCTAAGGACGAGGCAGAGAAGACAAGCACAAGTGGGACTCAGTTCATGGAGTTCTGATTCACGTTATCTAATGGATGTAGCTATTCTTCCAAATTTTAGAAAAAAAAAATTCAGGGAGAGAGAGAGATGGGCCTCTCTGGTTAGGGTGGCGATTGCTGAAGTGGAGAACCTGTCTTGGTCGCTTGTTATTCATAGTGAGTTTTTCCATTTTCTGCGTGGCACTTTAGAAATCTGGACTGTGGTGTGCAGAAGCAATTGAAGAGAAGTCACTGGGAGCTTCGAATAGTCAGCATTGAGGTCAGCGGGCTTGAGCACAGAATTCAGTAAATTATAGTCCTGGCTTTAATCCAGGCAAATCTGGTTTTGTTTTCCTTGTTCCCTTTTGTTTATCTTTATTGAGATGCATTCTTTACAGGAGGTACAGGTTGTGTTCTTTAACATTCGCAATGTTTGGGATATTCTGGATGTGGTGCATTGTTATTCTCTTTATAATGCAGATATTGGGCAATAAACAGAGCAGAGACCACTAATTGAATAAGTGATACTTAACTGCATCAGTTCCATGGCAGATCTGACATATACTGAATGAACAAGATTCTTCTGGAAAAAAACACGTGTAAATAGAAGCTGTCACATTATGTATAGACAGCACATGGGATGACATGCACCATCTTAATGTTGGAATTTTTTTTCCACGTTGAGATCTTAAATTAGACTTGAAGTATGTTTTAACATAGGTGTTATTTCTTCAAGTTTCTGTCATATAACTGCATGTTCTATGCTGTGGGTACTCTCCATACCTTTTGTAATCCCAGCATAAATAAGAAAAGACTTGCCATAGTATTTATTATAGGGCATTTCCAGTCTGCCTCACATTCCAGAATTTGGGGAAAAAGAAATTTATTTTGCCTTTTTTTTTTTTTTTTTAAAGGCAGGTGGCTTTGCGTACAATGGGAAGATTAGCTTGATTTTTGTAGGGTGAAATTAAAATGCAGTAGCAGCTAATAGAGTGTCCTGAACAAAGGAGAAGAGAGAACTGGAATCGCTGTGCATATTTATGCAGTTAGTTCTCTTTGTTGAAACTGATGAGATAAATATGTGATTGTTGGCAAACCCAGAAGAAAATAAGAGATCACTTCTGTACCTGTTGGAGACAAATAGGCTGCTTGGATGCTGCCTGTGGAATTTGATTCTGTGCCCGTTTCTCAATATTGTCTGCTTGCATGTGATGATGAGTCGCTATCTAATGCGAAGCAGTGTTCTAGACAAGAGATACCTAGTTAAGATTTTTCTAAACTCTTTTGTACATTGTCTTATTCTTCCTGATCATTCAAGGAGGAGATAACTTTCTCATGCTTCCTTTTTATTTGAGATACTGGAAGAGAAATATTTCTCTGACACATCCTTGTGTGACTTATTGCTTTTCTAATCTTTGTTTTCAGTGTTTCTAGTAGTGAAATATTTTTCTTAATGACTTGTATATTGGTGTGTAGGTGGTACTTCAGTATTTAGAGGAGCATTTGGGTTTGATAGCTTGTTCTGTTAATCTGGGTTTGAATTTGAGCGATAATACATAATGATGCACTTCTAAAAAAAAAAAAGAAAATATAGTGCTGTGTGACTGGCTTGTTTGTCGCTTGATGAAACGACCTTTATGGTTTACTGTCTCTGTAGTCACTGGATAGGGGATTAGTATGGCAGCAGTAAATCCAGTTCTGTTTTGGAGCTCTGTCGCAGTCATATACAGACCCCAAGAAAATGAGTGAGGAGTTAAAAGCTGTATAGGAGATTCTGTAGCATTCCTATAAAGAAGGAAATTCAGTAATTTTCATGACTGAGTGATCACGTAGGATACAGTTCAAGAAGTCAGGGCTGTCTAACTAGGGACTTCTGATCAGCACTGGGGATAATTGTTTTACACAACCAGCAAAACAACCTTCTTATCCAGTAGGTAGTGGAATATAATCAATGACAGGGAAAAGGTTTATTTTTAAGTTGTCAAATCTTATGGGTTAAATTGTAGTAATTGTTTTCTATTTGGACATGGAGGAGACGGTTTGCAGTCTTTAAAATAAGACTTTTGATTTGTTTTAGATACCAGATGTAAACATTTGTTGGGAATCTATGTGTTACTTATATAATGAAACTTTGGAAAGCTGACTTTCAGTCTGATGAAAAATGATTCTTTCATTATGAAATAGAACTCCAAAAGTATTACATGCACACCCCAGCAAAATAGTTTAACGCAAGCAACTAACTCCACCTCTGGAAATAAGCTCAGAAAATGTACTTTGATTTGCTGTTCAGTTTTCTCAGCATTCTCAACCTCCTCGATTTGCAATAATGGTTTCTCAGCTAGGTGAGAAAGTAGAGAAAGAATGTAAGACTTCTAGACTTGTCCTGATTTATTGGAGCTGATGTTCTTAAGTGACTTAGCTTTCTGTGCTGATCTAAGGCTTAGTAGTGCAACAAGATATCAGGAAGGGCATTAGGACACTGAGAGGTGATAAAGCATCTGCAGTTTGAGACAGAAATGAATAATGAAAAAGAAATATTCACAGATAATTTCATTTATGTGTCCATGTGTTCCATGATTTAGGTCACTCAGTTGCTAATACAAGGGAAAAGAGGAGTTTGGGCTTTTCCATGGTAGAGCACAAATGAAAAAATACATACTTTTTTATTTTTCAGGAAGAGAATTGATATAAACAAAAAGGTACTGAGGAGTTCTGAAGAGGTAGGCAGCTCTCCTAAGTTGAAAGCTTGCTTTTATTGAAGCTTGTAATATATTATACAGCATCATGCTCTATACTTCAGAAAACTTGATTTCAAGGAACTTGCATTGATAGTAGCTTTCATTATAAAGAAATGGGAGAGACAAGGCCAGAAATGTGTTTTAGCATTCACAGAAACAGGACCCACAGTTAGACAGTGAGGAGAAGTGGCAGGAAGCAAGAGTAATCAATGACGGCAGGAGCTACCTATTGCAAGGTGGTAGTTTCTGCAGTTCTTATTTGTTTTGTTAAAGTTTCATTACTTCTTGTCAGTCTGTTGGCAGACGATACATCATCAAAGGCCAATTGATATGTAAAAACATTCACAGAATTGCTGTCAGGCTGAGAAAAAGGCACTTGCAGGATTTTGAATGCAACTGCTATCTGGGTCACTGGGGATCTGTAGCATGCTTTCTCTGTGAACTAGCTCAGTAGATGAAGTCTTTGATGACAGAGGCAAAGATCTGAGAGGAAAGCTTATTCAAAATAAACTTAATTTTTGGCATGTCAAACTTAGAAAAATAGCCCAGGTTACTTTGTTGTTTTGAAAGTTGTATATTTTTATATTCACTACATCCTTCTGTAATGAATAGGGATTTGAGGCACAATGTGACAGAGCAGATGAGTCCTCTGTAGTACTCCTGATACTGTGCTTAATTCCTAATTCACAGATCTAGCAATCTCATGTGCTGTAGGAGCACCCAGATCCCGTGATCAAGAATTTCCATTGCACCGTAGGGGTTAGTGTGCTCTTGAATAATGCTTCTATGTTCAGTAGGATGAAACTACCAGGTGTAGCTCCTCCTGCCTAATCATAGCTTGCCAGAGGTGTCCCAGCACACCTCACCTGTGCTCCTAAACTGTCATCTTCCACACATGTCTACAAGAAGCTATATTCAGCAGGCTGCAGAGCGGCTATTGCATTTCTTGCTTTGCTCTTCTGGCACTAGTTGTTGTAGAGAAAACATGAGGTTTGAAAGCAATTTTCATGCTAGCACATGATTGAGGCGAGGGTGTGAGTGTGCACAGCTTTACAATCAGCAATATGAAAGTGTATTTGCTGAAACAACCTGTGCTAGGGAACTTAAGGTTAGAAAGCTCAAGAGAATGGATTGATCTTTAGGAGTGCCCTCTGCCCCTAAGCCAGGTGTTTAGTAGGGCAGATTTCACTCAAGCTGTACCTCATCTTTTCAGTTGGAATTGGCACTCCAGATCCATCCAGCAGAAAAGCTGGGTCCCTGGGAAAGGGCAGTCCTTCCAAACCACGTCTGAGGCTGCAGCACAGATAGAGCGTATGCTCATACAGCCCCACCACATCTCCCTTTCACATCTACAGAAGAGACAGTCTGTGCAGAGGGTCACCTTTGGTGAATGTATTGCCCTGTCATTTTGTGAGGGACGTAGATTGGGAAGGGGTGACCTTCCATATGAGAGAGCACACATGTACTGTAGTGTGAGCGGGCTCTTGTGACTAGGAGATAAACATCAACAGGCATAGTCCAGTGTGTGTGGAGGACACTCCAAAAGCACCAGTTACCTTAAACGTGGCTTCTCAGGCAGAACCCAGGACTAACGTGTGGCACCAGCAGTCCCGTCAAATAAAAAAAACTGTATCGTATGCTATGAATTTCACGAGCAGTTGTCAGCTGCCTGTAGATGATGTGAAGAAAATCTCCTTCTCCCATCTCAGTCAGACCAGCTGCTGTAACTTTCCAAATGATTCTGCTTGCCCTCTGAATGTAATTATGCATTCTTGTAAACAAAATACTGACAGGTCTGCAGTTTACAGTACATGCATGGCACGACCCTGGTGATGTGTGTTCTTGTCTGATGTAGCTCCTGGGAGCCATCCTATGTGACCTGCTGGGATTGACAGGGCTAGGGAGTGATGTTCTTTCCTGTCTGTGCATGCATAAGCCCCTTAAGGCTCACCAAGTGCAGGCATGAATCCTGTCAGGTTCTCATGCTATCCTTATTATTTTCCCCTCAATTTCTTGTCCTTCTTTCTCTTCCCTGAGGTTGTGATTATGCTTCATCATGTGAGCTCAAAGACTCTCCACTGACTGAAAGACATAAGTCGGACTTCAGGGCACAGTTGTTACCCTTTACAATGTGGAAATGAGACAGTTGAAGATGGATTACAGGGTCAGATCCTCCTGCTGGACTTTCCACATGACCCTTCTCGCTTCAGCATTCTGCATTTACTGTTGCTAGCACCAGGTACCTAAGACAGTGCAGTCCTACCAGTGGAAGAGGCAAGAGGTGGCCTCTCATTGACATTACATGGAAATGAATTGTGGCTCCTGGTGGGTTAGAGAACATAAAAAATCTTGGCCCTTGACCTTCTGATTTTCTTTGTCCCATTTTGAAAAACTTGGGTTTTTTGGTGTGGGTTTTGCCTGAACTACTGGCAGCTATAGCAGGTTAACCTGCAAATGGTGGCCGAATAGCTGTGGTGGGGAGTGGGTTTTTAGTGTTGAATATGATGCAGTGGTTATAGGTATGAGTGTGAGGCACATATTGAGCCATGTGCATTAGGAGGTCATGAAGCAGCAAAATACAGGGAATCTCAGAACCGCTTCAACATGTCCCTGGCATACTGTCATTGAAATGCATTATTGACATGACCACTGCACCCCAAAAGCGCTCTAAGGTCTGTAGAGTGTCGTTCGATTAATGAGTGCTTTAGCGTGTACAACTGAGTGTTTGCTTGAGTGCTTTTACTAAACACAGTGTAGTTACAGCCAGATAAATTGGAGCACTGACCCATTATCATGCAGTTTATTCTGGAGGAAACAGTTGAATTTAGTGGTTATTTTAGTTTCTAGATGGTCATTAATAGTTCACCTGCCTCTTCTGAAATGTTTTCTTCTGGTCAACATACTTTCATTTCTTTATTTCTCATCAATCTTCTACCTGTATTCAACAATTGAGCTTTCCCACTGGAGTATGCACGTAGCTTTCAGGTTTTGTGTTGTAGGTTATTTTAGTTGCAGGTCCGAGCAACTCTTTAATTAGTCAAACTGATTTTACTTTCAGAATCATCAGTGTTCCTGTTTTCATTGACCGCAAGTGTTATCGAGTAAGGCCATGCAAGATAAAGTATATCTTTTCATCTCATTTCCTTAATAAAGCGTAGAATTTGCATCAGGTGTGAGCCCTAAATTATCATAGGATGCTGTACTCCTACTAAAGCATCCAGCCAGATTTGCTAAATGTACTAAAATTAGCAGCTGAAATAAACCGCAATCAAGTGAAGATGAGGCTTGTTCTTTGTGGGTTTTTCTTTCAGCGTTTTCTGTGATTTGAAAGTAACTATGAGGATCTGGAATTGTGGAGGTATTCAGGCTGGAGGGGATATCAGGAGCACTCTAGTCCAACCTGCTTAAAGCAGGGTTGACACTGAATTCAGACCTGGGAGCTCTTTCCTGTCAAGCCGTGAAAGCCTCCACGAAGGGAGAACCTCTCTGGACAACCTATTCCAATTATTGTTTATCCTCAGAGAGAAGAAAAATTTCCTCATGTCCACTCGGATCCTTCCCTGCAATTTGTGACTGTTGCCTTTCGTTATCCTGCCATGCATCTCGACAGAGAACTTGGCTCTGTCTTCTTGGTAAACTCATGGGTGTTGGAAGGCTGTTGTTTAGGTCCCCCAAAGCCTTGCCTTTGCAAGGTTAAACAAGGCTCATTTCTTTCTGTGGGTCCAAAACTGAATGCAGTTTCCAGATGCAGTCTAGCACGTGCTAAGTGAGAAGGATTAATTACTTCTCTTGCTCTGTTTGCTATGCTTCTGTTGATGCAGTGCAGTGTGCTGTTAGCCTTCATCGCTTCCAAGGTGCACTCCTGACATGTTTAGCTTATTGCTCACCAGGACTCCCTGATGTTTTCAGCAGAGCTACTGCCTTGCCGGTCAGTCTCTTGCAGGTACTGCTGGAAGGGGTCAGATGCATCATTTTCTATTTGTCCCTGTTGAATTTCATGAGGTTCTTGTTGGCACACCTCTCTGTCTAGGTCCCTTGGAGCACATTGACTGCATCCTCAGCTTGTTGCCACCTACAGACTTTGAGGGTGCATTTTGTCCCCTCCTCAAATCACTGACTTGGACTTGTACGTGACTATGGGTTGTGTCAGCTGCTAATGTTTCTCTTGAAACTTCTGCATTTCATTTTGGGTAGACTACTTTCCTCTAATGCATGTAAGTTAGAAGAAAATGGAGTTATATTGTCTGCTGCAGATTTGGGACTGTTTTATAAATATGATGTATGCAGTTGGCTCAGTATGTTGAGATAGATACTAGTGTGTAGCATGGACTTTTGGTTATGAAATTTGTCAAGAGACCAAATTTATTTATTATTAATGACTTTATATGGGCAAGGCTCCCAAATGAAACTGATTGGAACATTCTCATATAAGTTTTTTTTCTATGAGGCAGCAAATTTGGTTGATAATTTGTCTGTGCTAATGTGAGCTAAACTAGAAAAAAGGTCAATGATGTCAAGATATCTGAAAATACAGGCCGTTTTGCTGGAATGAATAAGGAGGTGCTTGCCCCCTCCAACTATTATAGACACTAATGGAATTATAAAAAGTTTTTTCAGGTCATTGTGGAAAATATTTTTCCTCTGTTCTGAAGCCTTTCATTAAGTGACTGAACAGGAGAAATGAGTAGTTCTATGTTGGGTAAATGCAGGACATCAGTAGAGCATGTGTTTGGAACAATAAAAGCTGTTAATAACATGAATTGTGCCTTGTGATAAATATCACAGGAGCTTATTTCATTGTTCGTGAGAGCAAGGGAGAAAACTTACTCTCACTGGGCTGAAGGAGAGATTTTCTTTGGATTACGGACTACGGATGTTGAGAAAATCTGTTAATTAAGCTGACTGGAATAGACACCCAGCAAAACATTTGTGAGATTTGAGAGAGTTTTGGTGCAGTGTTGGGCAAAAGAATCTGTCACGGCTGTTTGCCTCTTAATTAGTTGTCAGGTTCCTTTTCCTTTTCCCCCCTTTTGCCTTTTTTTTTTTTCCCCCCTAAGCACAGTATAGAAAACCTGTCCCTTTACAATTCTGTCTCCTGGATTCTTCACCGTTTCATGGAACAGATTGTCTCAGAAATACTTAAGTGGATTTGTTTCCCCGCAGTCCATTTGGCACAGTACCAGAGGTGCTGAATGAATCTGAGTATTTTGGGGGAAAAAACAGTGTTTACTGTCCCATTTTTAGTCTTGGTGTCAATAAAAATATTTCCGTTGTCCTAAAAAGGTTTCCATGGTGCGAAGTTGTTTTCCAATTACTCCCTTCGGGAATTTGGCCACTTGCTGCGAAGGGAAAACTTGTGTGGCTGTGTTGGTGGTGTTTGTGTTGGAGACACAGTTGGTGGGCAGCATGTTCATCTCTAACAACTGTCCTTTATGGATCCTGGAGCACTTTATTCTGTGCTGAGCTGTAGAGAGGCAATAATGATTCCAAGTGGCAATGGCTGAATCATTAATATATTCAGTATTGCCATTTACCTTGATGGCATCCATGTATGCAGAAGAGTTATATTATTGTGGGGGCAGTCTTGATTCAGTTGGTTTGCTTTATCCTGTGATCTGATTTGACAGATCCTTCTCTTTTTTAAACTCTTTTCATGGCTTCTGTGGAATTTTACTTAATTCAAATTAGTAGGAATCTGCAATCATTTTAATGTGCAATCATTTTTCTAAAAACTAATGTCATCTGTTGTTGTTCTGTGATTTTTGATCGATTAATGTATGAAATGCAACATTAATAAAAATTTCTATATGAAAGAGATAGTAGCTTGTTGGGTGCTCTTGTTTTGTTGCTGCAATATGGATTTCCTAACTAGTGCATTAAAAAAATTCCTGTCCTGCGTGTACAGGACTACGGTTTGGAAATGTTGGCCTGCAAACTTTCAATTGTATTTTCTCCATATATGTCTTTACATACTGGCCTTCTTCCAAGGGGTTAGAGGATCTTTTTCTAAGTGAAAGATAATCATTGCTGGAACATTGCAAATATCTTTCTTTAAGCAGTAGTATGAGATTTTACAGTTTTTGGGGAAGAAAAGTAATTTTAGCAAAGAATAGTGACCAGCATGTTATTCAATAATGTCACTGAATGCGTCAGTATTTCCTTTGTGATTAGCAAGTAACATGCACTTTTATTTGAATTACTAGTTTGTAGGTTATATTATGCCACTATGACTTTATACAGTCATATCTGTCTTAAGGTTAATACCTTCAGGGCATTAAATGTCATGTTTGAAGAGGGTACTGCTTTGTTTTCCTGTGATTTTTTTTTTTTTTTCCCCTCCCCACTCTGCCAAATTAAGGAGATGTTTGAACTTGCACAGATTTTTTTCAGCTAATTCCTCTCACTAGCCACCACTCAGAATTACATGAGACAAATCCTGTACCTAACCCATTAGGTTAAAAAAAGATGATTCATGCTACAGGGTTACTGGAATATTCTTCCTCTTTCCAAATATATTGACTGTTAAGGGGTAGGTTTGACAAATCATTAGCAATTCTCTATAAGAAATGGTCTCATTTTGTCAAGGAGATGATGCTAAATGATTTATTTTTTTCTGTTTACATAATGAAGGTTTGATTGTAAAGTTCATGAGTGGGAAATGCATGGGTTTTGCTTATCACCTAATAGGCACTTGCCCATTTTTCTTGAGGGTATATAATATAATGTGGGTATTTAAGATAGCATATTTAAAATAGAGTACGATGCAGATTTTGATGTTTCCCTTCTGTACTTTTTTCCCAGTATTCTATAACAAAGTGTCAATTTTTAGAATTCATTTTTTCATTCCCTCAACTCTGATGCAAGGCAGAATGATACAGGCAGTCATTTAAAAAAAATGAAAGAGCAGCATTACGGGTTTAGTATTAGCCAGTGAGTAAACTGAGATGAAAAGAATAATCTTATAATGGCCTCTGAAATGCCTGGGCAAAGGTGTTCTATTTTGTAGGCTTCAGGAGCTCTATTACTAGTATTTACTTGCTCATTTAAATCTTGTTCACTTGCAAATTTATCTTTATTTCATATTTAGGTTTTATTTAAGATTTTTGGTCTTGTAATATTGATCATTTATCTCACTTATTGCCGTGGTTTAACCCCAGCCAGCAACTAAGCACCACGCAGCCGCTCGCTCACCCCCCCACCGGTGGGATGGGGGAGAGGATCGGAAGGGCAAAAGGGGAAAACTCGTGGGTTGAGATAAAAACAGTTTAATAACTAAAGTAAAATAAAAAAAAAATAGAACAGTAGTAATACAAAGCAAGCGGTACACTGTACAATTGCTCACCACCCGCCGACCGATGCCCAGCACGTCCCCCAAGCAGCGATCGAACCCCTCCCCGGCCAACTCCCCTGCTTATATACTGAGCATGACGTCACGTGGTATGCAATAGCCCCCGCCCAGTCTGAGTCAGCTGCCCCAGCTGTGCCCCCTCCCAGCCTCCCGTGCCCCTGGCAGAGCATGGGAAGCTGAAAGGTCCTTGGCCAGTGTGAGCACCGCTTAGCAAGTACTTAGCACTACTTAACAAGAACCAAAACATCAGTGTATCGTCGACATTGTTCTCAACCTAAACCCAAAACACAGCCCCATACCGGCTACCAGGAAGAAAACCAACTCCATCCCAGCCGAAACCAGGACACTTATTTAAGATTACAGAAGATGATATTTAAAATAAATTAATCCTAAATAAGTGAAGCTCTGCAGACGGCAGCATTTTGTATTGTCTGCTGCATATCTCCCTTGCCCCAGGAAGGTGAATTTCTCAGCTTCCATCTTCCATGGTAACCAGAGTTCTGAGAACCAGGCTGGCTGATGCAACAAAATAGCAGCAAATAAAAATGCAAAGTTGCTATGGTAATTGTAATTGTCATAGCTTCACTAGCAGTTGTCAATTTTGAATTTTATTGAAATTCTTATTATTTGTGCAAATATACCAGTACAGCAAGACATGTGAAATATAATTCTGTAATGAAAATTCTGGTTTATTGTATCCTGTGAGTTCTCATGTTCTGTCTTGGGTGGTGAAACATTCTGATTTTAATATGTAAGTTGAATGAAGAAGGCATCTAATGGTGAAAAAACATCATGCAACTACTTACCAGATGAGTACCTTACAGCAGTACATGATATACACTTAAAAATATTCCAGTGGATTTTTTTAATGATATGTATACCACACAGTGTTAAAGGAATATAGGAAAAAAAATCCCATCTAAATTTCATAGCTGCTTTCATTTCTAAATTTCATAGCTCTTGCTTAGGTAGCCCATAAAAATATTTAAAGGGGAATGCTTGTTTTCTTTCTATTTTATATATCTTACTAGGTGCACTTGAAAGTGTTTGGGGGTATGTTCCCACTGGATAGGTGAGTTGTTAGCAGCTTTATGGATTAGCCTGATGACATTCTTGCATAGTTCTGACAAGCATGAACATTCCAGGAAGGTGTTTATTGATTATGCAGTAGTAATCATGAAGGATACAGCTTATAATGATCTGTTTTATTTTATTGATTTTGCAGGACCTTAATTTCATCAATAGTTGGTTCGTGTCAACATTTGTGGAATGAATATCATGCTTATTCAGTTTCTTTATGCATTTTTCTTTATGCATTTTTCTTTATGCATTTTTCTTTATGCATTTATCACCTTTTCTGAGATCTCGGTTGGAAGGGTAACTACTTACAATGGTATTACTCAGCTGTTGGTTGTAGGAGAGGGTTGTTTTGTTTGTTGTTTTTATTTATTTATTTAAATAACTCATTAAATCAGTCCACTCATATATAAGAGATCTTAAAATTTAAAAAGCTGAATTATTAATTTACTGATGCAATAGTACAGATTTCAATCTCTAAGGCTGTCCAGATCATAAAATAATCCAAATCCAATAAAATAATTACAAACACTGAAAGTTTTCCTATTTGTGAAGTGTGGGGTTTTTTTTTTTTTTAAATACGAACTCAAGGTAGTGCTGCAGTCTGTATCTGTACAAGTGTGTCATGGAAGTAGATAGCTGGAATGTTAAGTAATATTTATATGAAAAATACTAGGAGTTTCTAAACTCTTTCAATTCTCTGAAGAATTAGCTCACGCTAGGCAAGTACATCCTCTATCAAAATGTGATAGCTAAAGTTTGCCAGTGCTGAACGTTGGCCATATTTAATCCTGATTAAATTTAATCTTTCTTTTAAGTTGCTTCTGAATTTGGAGGAACTGATTCCAAAAGCTGTGGGGAAATCAGTTTATTGATTTACACTAACCTAATCACTGTTCACTACTTTGGAAATTATTTCAGTGCCTAAGTACTAATGAGGTATAAATTTAAACTAATATTTGAGGGCAAGATTTCTATTAAGAATGTTTTGTAATTTTCTGTACCTCCCTCTAAAAAACAAAACAAACCTCCCTTTCCTCTTGTTTGCTTAAGATTCGTGTTTATATATGCACACAGGTAGATACAAAATATAAAACCCTGAAATATGTTGCTATAAAATGAAAATAATTGTTCTGTTTAAGTGAAACAAAATTGTTGTAAGTAAATAAATTCAATTAACAACTTTTTTTGTAAAAGCATCAGTAAAAATTCAGTGTTAATTCTATGTAAAGAAATGGTGCTAAGTCTATAAATACGTTTGCTGGGAAAAAAAAACCCTAGAATGTATGACTGAGAAAAACAGTCTATTTCTAAAGTAGTGTGATTTTTTTTTTTTTTATTATTATTTACCTCTAAAAGGGATTGTGGTAGCAAAGAAAAGGGAAAGAGGCCTTGTTCTTATTTGTAAAACAGATAACACTTTTTCCAGTATTTCAGTAGATGGTCAGTGTCTCCATACAGTCTAATACGGTTTTATTATAACATGAAACTGGATTTTGGGTCTGTTTTGAACTAAATGAATAATTAGTCTTTGACCTGCTAATTTACTTAGAACCTTGAAGTGTGCTCTGGATCATGTGCTAATTTGCCACAGTCAATCCCCTGTAGTTTTTCAGTCTGCTAGGTTTGAAGTCTCCATTTAAAGTGCACATTGCAATGGGTTTGATTCAATGCATTTAATTTTATGTAATGGATTTATCACTCTCATTTTAGTTTATGAAGCTTGCAAAAAAACTCATCTTTAGAAAAGTATTCATCTTTCTTCATGATCAGCAGTCTCACAGGCTAAAATATTACAGGGAGTTATCATCACAGAGATGACTCCAGGATGGGCTGAATGCTGGGAGGAAGGAGACTGAGCAGAGCTCCGCCAAGAAAAAGAGGACAGTATGAAAGGCATGGAGAAATAGGAACTGGGAAAGATAGTTTTCAGAAAGCAATGAAAGAGCAGAAAGCGATGGGAGCAAGGATCAGATGTTTTTATTTGAGATTACAGTAAATTGTTGGGTTTATATCTTTCCTATATTGCTGTTTTGTTCAGCTCTTAAAAGCAAACATATCCAGTTGTTTCAAGAGATGCAGAGTAGTCTTGATTTGGAACTGAGGAATCAGGGTAGCGTGTGAAATGTTTTCTGAAGTACTATTTTTGTTTTTTCCCAGTAAGGTGGGAAGAAGGACCACCTGAAGGCTGTAGTATGTGCTGGAATAATGCACGTATTGACATGAATGAGCTTCTAGTAAATAATTTCAACTTTTTTCTTACCAGTGTACAGATGTGTAAGGGTTCTGGCACTGTGGTCTGCGTGTGCCTATCACATCATATGCTATTGAAGTAAGGAAGTGTTTCTCTGTATCTGAAATAATGCTTTATTTGGAGCAAATGTAAAAGAAACTGTTTGACAAGCTCTCAGAGTTAGAATATAACTTCCCCCCCCCCCCCCCCCCCCCCCGCAAAAGCTCACTAGAGTAGCCTGATGGGTGACAAATCCCCCCACTTAGGTAACAGTGTGTTCAATTTTTTCTAATTTCTAATCTGTTACAGTTTCTCTTGAATACCAAGCAAGTGCTTGCTGGAGACATGTATATTTGACTAGCTTGGGTTAAACTGTCTCATGTAAAATGACTGTAACAGCCTTTCTCTGTGTAAAAGGCACTACTTGTCCCCCTCAGGATCTACCCTTAGCTCCTTCATAATTGGGATTTTGTTGATTGCTCCTGTGGAAATTGGTTGACCAGAAATAGGGCAATGGGAATACTGTGGTGTCCTACTTTCCCAGACCCTGCTTTGCTGCTTTGTCCCTGGAAGTCGGTAATGTAATCTGCGCCACTGCAAAAATTTTTGCCAAAGCTGTTCTTTTAAATATACATCTTAATGTTCAATTTTGCATTAAAGTATTTTAAGGGAGTGCTAAGCTACAGAACTGTACTGTATAGATTATATGGTGGTATTACCTCCACAGGATTGGCTGTTCATATACAAATGGACCAAATGTTGATTAGCTCTGGGCTCCAATTTATTTAATATTTTTTTTTTTACAATAATTTTGCATTGCCTAAAAGCAGTTCTCTGTAAGTCTCTCTAGTTAAACACTATTGAACAGCACTCCTGACATATGGCAGTAAAATGTCAATATGTTCTTTTTCCAAAGTGCATTTCAAGGAGCAGCCCATACTTGCTTTAAAATGAGAGTAATCATGCTGCCATTTTGCTTAAAGATCAACGTAAACAAGAGCAAGTTTTAGCTATTGCCGTAACCCAGGTCTGTCCTTATGCACCCATGTTCTTTACCGGTCACTTCATGGTTATAGTTACATGGCTGCTTGCTAACTAGATGAAAGATTTAACTCCCAGGGTGATTCTGGAGAGGGGTGGTACAACTTTTAACCCCATGCTAAGTGCAAGAATGAAACTGTGTCAGCTAGTTGTCAACTTTCAAGTGTTTTCTCTTTTCAGCCAGGTAGAATGACTACATTTGTTATCCCATGTGTGTGTTGTTCTTATCTAAATCTAATGCTCTCTTTTCCAGAGGAATTGATTTTTACACCTGGTTAGGTATTTGTTTGCTAGATTTTCTCAGACCTTTTGTGAACTGTGTGAGGCTTTTTGCTTCCGAGTTCAGTTCTAATGTGTTGAAAATACAATGTGTAGACTGTACTTGTAGCTAATTAATAAAAACAAAGTTAAAATTGCACAGGGCAAAACGTTTGCAGTGTGTTTTGTATTTCAGTTGTATTCCTGTGTCATTTTAGGGACGAAGAATAATTTTCTGCATTTATTTCATGCTGTTATTTTAAATCAGAGAAGCAGCATATAAATATCATATAAACATCTTTATAAAGAATCACATAATTTTTAAATGAGATATTCTGAACCAATGTGGAATATATAGAATTATTTGTGTAGAGTTAGAAATGTCTTTATACATGTACATGCCCATCTGCACATAGGGTCTATAAAAGACTTTGTGGAGTAAGAGAGCACAAAAGAACACTGATAGCTAGCAAATGAAGAGTACGTTAGGATGCAGGGGTTATTAATGAGATTTGCAGGTTATTTGATAGCTACGAGAAACATAATTGGAAACTGGTCAGAGAGCTTATCCTAGTATCTGACAATAACTGTCAGAATATAGCCATAAAATAGTTACTAGAGTTTAGGGGTCACCTATTATGTCATTTTAATGCACTATGCAAGGCAGAAAAATCTGTACTGTGTCAATGCATCGTATTTTAAAGAACAAAAGGTAACCACAGACTGACGATGCGCTGTGGTGAGGAGGGCTTACTTCAGCATTAAATCATTCCCGTGTCAGTTAATTGCTGCCACAACTCACCTTCACGTACATGGATTTTTAATGAGCTTTAAAGGTATAATAAGCTTTTACTTTTTATAGATATGCCTTTGTAGTTTGTCACTGACATTACTGTAGTTTTAAGGAAATTTTAAGATGTAATGATTGGTTTTTGTGGGCAGGAGGATTGCTTTTATATAACCTTTTTTACTGAAGCAGATGTATGTTGACTGTGTAGATTATATATTTCATCGATTACACCCCACCCCACCCCCCCCGGTGATATCCATTGCAATACTGCATACGTAGCAAAACGTGATATTCTTAGAACATGTGATTTCTTCTTTACAGATCAGTGCACCTTTCATATCCCTAATTATATTAAGCCAAAAGATACGGTGTTCTATGAATGTAAAAGATGGAAAAATGATTGTTCAGTCAGCTAAGACCAAGCAAATTGCACAGCACACATTTTATCTGTCTGGTTAGCTGAGAGCGTGGTACTACAGTGCAGGCAGTTTCCATAAAACACATGTAAGCATGTGCCTTTTCTGGCATGGGTTTAAACATCTCTAGGCAAGGATGAGAAAAATCTCCTTCGAAGGCAGGAACTAATGAATAATTTAATTGTAGTTACTGTTCCCTCCACTCCATAAGATAATTGCTTAATTGGGTAGTTGTCTGTGTTTGAGAAGAGTAACTGCCTCATTTGAGGTGTAGAACCTCTTTTGCTGTAGGACCCTCGTGATAAATGGGAAAAGGGACTTATGACTGGGTTGCAGAGTGTGTAGGAATACTTCCCAGGCAGTGCCCTGTGTGTGTGTTCACTGCTGTATCTCACAGTTAATGACACGTGTGGTTTGGAATATATTGGTGCCTGTAAGGTCTCTGGCCTTGACCATGTTAATTAAATCTCAGATAAATATGGTAACCAGATGACATGCTTATCTGCAGGTAAAGAATTAAGAACAAATTACATAGGGGTATTATAAAGAGAGATTTTTTGTGCTGTTATGTTTTGTACCCGGCTTGCAATTCCAAGCAGTCCTTTGGCTTAATTCTGTGATATGATTTCTGAGTTAGGACAGTGATGTGAAGCCGAATTCCAGGCATTAGATGTTGTTGCTTGAAGAAATGAGGTGTCATTTTACTGGCTGTGACATTTCTGAAGTAGCTAAATGTGGTAGAGGGCCTTGTTTCCCTTTGTCTAAATAACTGCTGCATTTGCTATATTTATCAGCAAACGTTTAAATGTTGTAGAAGCTGGCATTTCCAATGGACTTGCCAAGAGACAAATCTCCCTTCCTCTGAGGCAGCACAAATCAAATTAGCTAAGACTGAGTTCTTTCTTCTAATTGTGGGAGTTCTGTCAAATCTGTTTAATATTAGAGATAGAGCTGACCCACTTGTGTTTGGCAAGTGTTAGTGACCAGAAAAAAACACAAGTTTCATCTGTTGTTTAATTTATCAGCTTTGGTTTTGTTAGACAGTTAACCAACAGTTCGGTTTTGCATCTGAAATGTTTTTCAGTACGTTTCATTGTGATTAAAAAATCCTACCACAGTCTCCATCATATTTGAGACTTAGAAGTACCCTTTAGGAACCTGTGCATTAAGATCTTTATAAAAAGAAAAAAAAAGGCAGAATTTCCTTTGCAAATTAGATGTCATGAGTGTTAATATGACATTGTTAATAACTTAATGCCATTAAATATGTCTGATAAATTTACACATTAAATGGATGTGAGGGAGTTGGTCAAAAGGTACCAAGTTCGGAAAGATACAGATCAGTCATCCGTGTTGGACAGCCACTGCGCACACAGTCTGAGCTCTTACGACCTTACAATTGTTTTGCTTTTAATGAGGCTGTTGAAGCTGGCCTGCTGTAGGATGCTCTGGTACACTCCATTTTATACAAAACAATAGTGAAACGTGGCTGGGGGGGAGGAAAATTGTTGTTACTGTTGGATTCTGTCTTTTTTTAACTGGGATTTTTTTACATGTCGTCATTTCACTAGCATTTGGATTCAGAGACATAATGTTGTGTGCTCCTGTCTTCTGCACTCTTACTGTCCAGAAATGGAAAGATTTTTTTTTTTTTTAAATGTCTTTTGAAAATCATTGCATGCAAACTTCAAGTAACTTGTTGGCAGAGTATATTCTGGTTGATATTAGAAAATCTAAATTATTTGCTCGTATATATTACTTGCAGGGAGGGAACAACTCCCAGCTGAGTGGCATGCTTTCTCTTGTCAGGAAGACTCTTCTGTTAGCACAAAAGATACAGCCAAAAGCAATGAGGGCTCAGGATCGAGTCTCCTTTAATCTTTGTCTTAATATTAGTGGGTGTGAAGTGAGAATTTTTCACTTGAGTAACTGCTACTTACATATGACAGCAATACGCAAGTAATGACTCTTTCAGAGCTTGCATTGTATAAGACTCTTGTCTGTTTTCACATGGGAGACCTTTGTCTCAGTAACCCCCCGCACCAGGATTTCAGCCTGCATTTACAACTGGGCTTCTGCATCTTCTCAACACCATTTCAGGCAGAGTATCAGTTTTGAAAAATGCTGCGGCAATTTCTGAACCCATAGGAGAAAAAAGTAATGGAATTTGAGCGTGGCTAAAAGCAGCCAATGATATTTGTAAGTTCACTTTGAGAAAGAGTGAAAGTAGTATAGCTTTCTACATTTTTGCAGTCTATTTTTTTTTTTCAACCAAAAGCTTCTGAAAAAGTGGGGTTTAATATGACCGTAACTGAAGGAGATGGGAGGAAGAAATATTTTTCCACAAAATAACCTTTGAATTTACTAACAACTGGAGGAGGAATGTAGCAATTCTCCCACCCCTCTGTTTTCATTAGGTTTTTTGTTAGCAGGAAATGGAAAAATACACATTAAAAGTGTGAAAAGATTGAAAGAAAGCATCTTTCTGAGTACATTCCAGGTTTTCCCCTTTTTATTACTTATTTCAGCTGTTAATACTAGGCTCTTTTTCTCCTGACTTGATTCCAGCTGTTAAAATACTAGTTTATACCAGGCATTTCTGCTATTGGTTCCTAATGGCACGAGCTTGAATTTTGTACTACTGAATTTCTTATTTTTTAAATACCATTTCACAAGATGCTCCTGGCTTCCAGGAGATTGCAGGATCAGAATATTGTACACAGTCTGTTTTCCCTATTTAGTAGCCTTTTAAATAGTCATTGGCCAAGAGCAAATGACCTGTCTTCCAAGTTTTGGAAACTGCTGGAATCATTCTAGTATATGGGTAACTGGATCAGTGCTTGGAAGATCTGTTTAGTAGCCATATTTTGCTTACATGACATAAATTTTTTTTAATCATTACATGATTTAAAAACCCTCTAGCAACAGCAATTTAAAAGCAATTTTATTCTTGAAATATGCATAAGGAAAAAAAGAGAGATGACATTGTTCTAAGATTATTGTGCATTTTCTGTTTAATTCAGTAAAATATGTTCGAGTACCACTGGGATCTTTTATCTTTTTTTGAAAGTATATATTAACTTGCACAAGGAGATGTAGATTTTTCTATAACACTGTAGAGAATCAAACTGGCACGGCTGGTAAGTTTTTGCTGTGTATGTGATAAATAGTAATAAATTGAAGCCAAGGTAGCTTTTGTTGTGTGCAGGTCATTTTTTTTGCTTGAATATATGGTATGCTCCATGCATACAATAGATCTAAATAAATACTTACTTCAGAGAGGCCTAACTTGGATGTCTTCACTACATACTGGGGTTTTTTTGATGGATGGTGCTTGGCTTCTCAAGGCCTTTTCATTTAAATCAAGGTCAATGGTAGTAATCTCTTGGCACAATGTCAGTCTCAATTATAGAGGAGATAACATAATGAAATTGAACTATAATTTTGTGTAGATAAATTTCAAACAAACTTAGCATATTTATAATTAATGTATTTGAAAATATTTGAGTATAAAGTAGTGCAGTGGTGTTGAGTAGTATGTCTGTAACCAAAATACTGGAAAATTGATGTTATTTGAAATATTTTTAACAGTGGTCTATAGATATTTTAATTTATGATAATAACTTAATTTCACACTGGAAATAACATGGAATTCTGTCCATTTTCATGTACCTGCTGTCTATGAAAAGGCTCCCTAATAGTTTATTTGCAATCAAGGTGGGAGAGAAATTTAATGCAATTCAGAGCATCTTGAGGCTGTTGTTCAGGCGGACTTGCTATTTTCAACATAGTGCTCAGTCACTGTAATTATGATCTCTGCGAGACACTAGGTGTTGTAAAGGAATGTCAGCCCGTCTGAGTAGCAGTAGACAAATCCTATTTGGAAGTTGCAATACAGAAAGGTGAAAACTAGACCAGAAGTGTAAATGTGGTGGGAGATGATAGATTAAAACAGTCAAAGTGTCTGGATGCATTTCGTTACTTTATAATGATTTGACGCATGTAAAAATAAACGTGTTATCCCACAGTCTGTAGACATCATATTCTCTGTTTTTAGAAACTCAGGGTGCATCTTTAAATGTGTGACCCAAGCCAAGGGTTACACTTGGATAAAAAGACCATCTATGTTATCAGTGTGATATTGCAGAGCACTTGCAAGGCACGTTGAATCCCATGTTGTCACAGATGCATTGTTCAAGCTTAAATGAAAAGGGGAAGAATTGCTTTGTAATTTTGGTTTGGTTTGGGGTTTTTTTGTTTGTTTTTGGTTTTTTGTTTTTTGTTTTTTGTTTTTTGTTTTTTGTTTTTTAAACTGGTTAGGTATTATATTTGCAGAGTTTGGCAAACACTTTTTGGCATCTTTGTGCCCCATCAAGGTTTTTTGCTTCCTTCTTCTCTGTGGTAGATAATTGTATGATTACCCCTCCCTTTGGACAAAGCTTACCCTCTGTTGAGGGAGATCCACCGTACAGTGGATGAATAGCTAAGGCATAAACTCTAGGACTTCTTTACAAACTTAAGTTATGGTCCTTAGTTATGATGTATATTATGACCTCCTGTTTTTCCTTTCTGTTAATAGGATCTGTTTTTACGCTGAAAGTTCAAGTAAATGACATCATCAGTCATCAGTACCTGCGACAAGCAGTTGTAGAAGTGTTTGTTAACTACACGAAGACAAATTCTACTCTTACTGGAAACAATGGAGCAGTATTAATAAAAGTTCCCTACAAATTAGGATTAAGCTTAACTATCGTATCGTACAAGGATGGCTACATGTTAACACCTTTGCCTTGGAAGACTGGGAGAATGCCAAGTACGTAAGCGTCTTACAGTCCTATTATTAAACTGTATCTGTCGTTAATTAAATTTCTCTCTTCCTCAGCAGGCTGGGTAGTTACTGTCAACTGAAAATGACTGTATGAAGTCAGTTAAGGGAGGTGGTGCCTGTCAATGCAGATGTAATGGTGAATGATCTGTTAGACTTGTCAAAATTCTTATTATTGTAAAACAGAAAATAGCCCTTTTTAACTCTAAGTAGGTTATATTGTGATACTGTGAGTGTATTCTGAGAAATTGTTTACCTAGACTTAGCAAAGGGCTGGTAATGTGTTTTGACAAAAATCACGTTGTCTTTAGTGATTCCTGGAGTGCCAATGCTTTGAGTCCTGTGTAACAGGTATAACCTGTTGTTATAGCTTCCTTTCAGCAGTGTTTCCTCACAAGTTTTCCTGTTTAACTATTGCATGGTCTTAAAAAAGTTATATGATTTTTTTTTTTTTTTTTTTTTTTTTGGAAAAAGAGATGGACTCTTTAGAATTCTAGCCACTTATTTATCCGTAGAAGGCATAAGACAGTAGCAAACATATAACAGAGGTCTTCCTGCCGAACCACTAAAATTCCTGCTCTGGACAACAGGAGTAATTTGTTTATCCAGTCTTCATATGCTCTCTTTTTTTAACTAACTGCTCTATTCACTATTGTTCGGAATCGGAGATCTTACAGGTTTTTTTTTGGTTGCACAGTGTAACAGATATTATCCCTTTCCACAGTATACTCGTCTGTGACGCTTTCATTATTCCCACAAAGTCAAGCTAATATATGGCTGTTTGAAGATACTGTCTTAATTACTGGAAAACTGTCTGGTAAGTTCAGTGTATGCAGACCATAATCTAAACACTTTGTGATAACCATTTGTACACATACAAAAAAAATAATTAAGCATGTTCATATTCTCATATAATACCTATCTACTCAAAGCCAGATTTTCAGTTAATTGTGTAGCTGTATGTGTGGCTGTGACAAGTGCTAGACTAGAAATACACAAACAGTGGAGAAAATGGGTGAAAACAGGTTGTTATGCTAAATGGATTTCTGAGCAGTAATAAAAAACACTGTTTGTGTGTTTTACCATTGCTAAGACAAAATATTACTGTTTTACAGATGCCAAATCTCAACCAAGTGTTCAGTTTCCAAAATTTTTAATAAAGCTTCCATCAAATCACCATATTACAAATGTTACAGCCTATCTGACAGTGCCAGAGCAATTTTTAAAAGTGGACAGCTTCCTCTATACAACAGGAATTCTTCTAAATAAATCAGGTATGTAAATATGTTGTTTAAGAATTTTTTTAAAAGAAGAAATCTTCAAATTATAATGCATATGAGTGCACAGTGTTTCGGAAAAACATATGCTTAAATTAAAAGGGCCTGAGCCTGCTTCCATTGTATTAAATGACAAAGCTTTGTTCTACTGGAGTAAGCTATATCAGGTAAGTAATTAACGTCACTCCTTGTCTTGTTCCATGTAGTATGAAAACATAACATATCTTACTACACTGAAATACTCCTTCAGAGTCTGCTTTTTAGATATATGTGTGTGTGTATGTGTGTGTATGTTCAGGATTTCATGAGACTGTGAAACGGGTTTAGTAAACACCTTAAAAATATGGTTATGGCCAGAGCATAAACTAGGTGAACCTAAAGAAATCAGTGAAGCTGCATCAGTTGACTTCAGCTGTAAGGTTTTCTGCATTTTCACTAGAATGGTGGCTTTAGGAGCTTTACACCTAGCAAAAAGATTGTATGGAATCTCTAGTTTGGCTCACAGACAGTTAATCTGTGTAAGCCTGTTTGAAACCAAGTAGTCACTATGTATACAGAGCACAACTGTAATAATGTTTTCTGTGCATCTGTTTCACTGGAGAAGCAGTAAGTGGTTTCATGAGTCATTATAAATCTCATATGCAGTTGGATCTTTTAGTATTTGTCATTCTATCAGATGTTTTTTTATTTGCATAAATACAGTAATCTCTGGTAGATTGTACTGTATGCAGTTCTATCTTTCTTTTGTTCTTTTCTTTCTATTCCCAGTGGACCTGAAGCCATGAGGCTCTTAAATTCATTGCAGTGCATGAGGAGGCCACTACATGGCTTACTTGAACTTGTCATGCTTTCTTCTTTAATTTTCATTGAATTAAAATCATCATATATATTGCTATCTTGACTTACATATTTTAAAACCTTTCTTATCTATATTTCACCCCTTTAAATGTAAAGCATAAGACAGTAAGCAGTGTTTCTCCCCTTCAAGTTTTCCTTTCAATCTGTCTGGCATATGTTTTAAATTATTCATATACTCCTAAAGGAACAGCCTTCCTTTTAGGGCAGGTGGAAGCTAATTGATATCTGATGCACCAGGAGTTTTCTCACAACCAGCTTCTAACAGCTTGCATAGATTTAACATTATTCTTATACTTACTAATTCTGTTTCAGCTTCTTTCACCATCCTGTCATATCATGCATTCTGAAGTATTTGCAAATTAGTGTAAGGAAAAGAAAGGAAATAAACTTTCAAGCTGCATTGTAAAGTGTTGTATCTGCAACGTTTCCTTTGAGTGCTTTGACAAGCCTCGTAATTAACTATTCAGTTAATTATAACTGCCAAATTAGAAAGTTAATCCTTACAGGAAAGTTTAAGAGAACTGCTCAACTAAGGAGAAATGCAGCAGTCATATACTTGCATATGTCTTCAGTTTGATTCAATGTTATGTATATTGCAATTATACAAAACTTCTTATTATCTATATTTCACATAGTAATCAAATTTTCTGAGGGGAAAAACCATTCTTTCCCTACCCACCCCAGCCAGGTTTCGTCTAATCATTGGTTCTACAGTCAGCATTGAACCTATATGTCAAAAGTCTGTTTCTCTTTTACAGATTTGTTATTAAAATGACTGGTTTTTATTTTCATCACAAGATTTTAAAAGTCCAGAAGAGAAGAAATGTTGATTTTTATTTACCAAGTTGGTGACAGCTGACTGTGTAGTTGGATGTGAATGAAGGCTTGCCTTTAGTTATAATGAGGATAGATTCTTAATTCTAAATATTTTTTTAAAAAATACACTATGAATGGAGAATTACAGACAAGATATTTCTCCTACTCAGGTTTCAAAAGCATGGAATTAGCTCCTCTTGCTGCAATATGCGTAAACGTTCTTTTGGCTGCGAAAGAACTGAAAGTAAATGGTCCCATTCAGATTACACTTCCTCTTCCCGCAAGTACTGTAAAATCAGGAGATGCTATACCTGCATGGACATTCGATATGAAAACTGGTAAGTGGGCTAAGTTATTTGTTATTCTACCTTTTAGCATATGTATATAGTTTTGGGTACATGACACTGTATGTCATGGAACAGTGATGGCACTAATATATGAGGTGATGCTAAATAGTCACAAATTTTATTAGGGGTTCTGTATTGGTTTTTGATTGACTAGCTTGAATTGTTCAAAGGAATTCCCCTGCTTTCATTAGTTCAAAAAGCTTTGGTAAAATTCATTAGCCTTCCTGTTGAACAAATTTTTAATGTAATGGATTTTTATTTTCATGGGAGGCTAAGGATTCAGGGAACATACATTTTAGGTGATGTTAAATTATAAGCCTGGTAATGTTGTGAATGCCTTCTTAAAAGAAAACAAATCAGAATTGAAGATTTGGATGCTTTGTTTCCTAGAGTATAGCTCTAAAGATCCTTTGACATTAAAACTGGAATAGATATTACTTCAGTTAACAAAAGCAATTCAGAAAGTGAAATGAAGGGGAAATAAGAGTTATCAAAGGGAACAACATAGTTCTTACCGTATGCATGGGAAGAGGAGGCTGGGGATTAGACATTCTAAACCTTTTGTCATCCCTTCATGTCTAATTTTAGTCAAGAGTGAGTAATGAGCTACATACACTTACCCCATTTAGATGTCCTGTATTAAGTGTGTGTGCATTAGTGTACTGATTGTCTTATATTGTACCTTATACTTTCCATCACACTTTGTCTTGAAATATGCAAGTGAGTGAAGAGGTAACTGTCTTACTCCTTATTAAGGCAAATAGCTGTTATTCAACTGTTGGAAGTACAGGAGAGGACACCAACTCTAACAAAGTGTTGTTTACATGTTCAAGAAAGAAACCGATCATCTTAATGAAGAACAACCAAAGAACATTAATTTGAATTAAGAACGTGTTAATGAAAAATTGGCTAGGTTGTCTCTTGGGAAAAGAGCGATTAGAGTAAGTTTTGGCATAGAAGATTAAGTCTGTCTATACACCTGGAAGACTTCAGAGGGGTAACTGGTGATAAGAGAGAGCATTCTTCATCAAAGAAATGGTTTTAGTCTGACATGTTAAAACAGCACAAGGGGTTTTAATTTCTTGCTGCCACAGCCACTTTTGCCAGCTTCTGTGCTCATCTGTACCTATGCTGAGCTGTTTTAACTCACTAAACAGAAAACTAGGTCAACAATGTTATTAAAACAAAAAGTTGACAGAGCTAGAGCATCTCGGCGCAGGGTCAGGTTAGAGTATAAACCAGTGTAAGGTATGTAAAGGTATATAAACCAGTGTATGTGGCTGCTGAGGGGCCTACTCAGCATGCCTACTTAGGCATGTTGGCCTTGGGGATAGAGCAAGAGCAGGAGCATGGCATGCTAACCCAATAAAAACAATTAAAACAGTTGGTTTTGTCCTCGCAGATGGGGAGTACTCTGATAGAGTTTCCATAAGGGTAAATTGTTTGTGATGGGTGCTCACTGAGGTGTAGTGTTCGCGTGGAGCCTTCGCTGCTGCTTGCTGAGGAGAGGACAAGGAGGTCTATAGATAAGGAGAGAGACTTTTGGGGCATAACTCTAACTTCCACTTTTTCTTCCACTTCCTCAGCTCTTCTCTACAGTGAAAATTTGCAACTGTATTTACTATTCTGGATGTTTATTCTTAAATATGTTTTTTATTTTTACCTTTGATCTGACCTGTGCAAAACAACTTTTTTTCTAAGGTAACTGAGTAATAGCAAGGCATTCCTTAGTCTGGATTCTGGTGACTGAGGATAGCTGAACACCTCAGGTCTCCAGCAAGCATTTGAGAGCATCCATAAGTAGCAGTAGGCCCCATCTGAGCTGAATGGAGAGCTACCACTGCCCTGAATAATGAGGCTCTGGCATCCAAAATGTTGCATGCAGGATGTTCACAGCAAGATGTTGACACACACTTTTAAACTCTGAAGTCATAATGGTAATCAGAGCTTCCAAGTCAGAACTGATAGTGGTAAGGGAACAGGTCTGTGTATGATGTTGTGTAGACTGATCCACATGCACCAGAAGAAAGGATAGAAACTGCTTTCACATGGCTGCTTGCGCAGTGTTCCCTGAGGTCACTCCAAGTGTAATAGTACTGAGACCGTTCCTTGAAAATGAGCTTTTGTAATTATATTCCAGCTGCTGTAAATGTGGAATTTGTTGATGTATATTGAATGTGGCTTCCTCCTTACTAAATATTTTGCCTCATTAGTACCAAAAGCACTTTGTGGATTTTAATAGAATTAAAAAAAAAAAAAAAAGCTTGCATTGCAACATTAACTTGAGAATTATATCCTTCTGTTTGGCAGTAAATCATGGAGAATATGTGCTTACTCATAAATCAGATTTTAATGTTTTTCTTAATACGTACTATTTTCTATCAAGTATATTGGGGGTGGAGATAAAATTTACTGAAGAGGACAGCAAAGATTTTATAGCTTCCTTCTGAGTCTGGACAAGAAGTTTTCCAGGTAACTGAGAAACCACCTCTTTCAGGGCTCTAGGTGGCTGCTGCTGCTATTCCCCTCTGCCACCCATCACAAATACCAGGAGAAGGCTGCAAGTTTTACTGCCGAATGATGTTTTGTTTGTGTGTGTCTGTGCGTGTGCACATATGTGGCATGTATCAGTTCTCATCTTTACCTCCTGTCTGGTAGATATTTCCTTTTGCTTTGCTGAAAGAAGGGTCCTGGAGGAAAATTGAAATTATAGGGCTTATATGAATTATACTTTTTGCATGCTTTGGTTATTAAAAAAGCTGGTGGTTCTCTCTCCTTCTCAGTATTTGCGGTTTGAAAATGTAAGGTTGTTCATATGAGGTTGTTTTCTGTCCTTAGAATTTCACAGATGGCCCACAATAAATGTGTTCAAGTGCATTAAGTATAATTATGTCTCTTCTACTGCATGCTTTATTAATTGTAGAAGCTGGCATACCATAATACCTGTCCTTTGCATTGCCAAACAGATGGTGTGGAATCTGTGTCCTAACAATAGACCTTCCTTGGGCTAACTGAACTGTTACTGCCTTGGGGTAGGGAGGAGGCGAGAAACATTCAAGACAAACCTTGTTTATCCTGTTGTAGCTTATTAGATTAAAATGCTTTCCCACTAAGTGCTGCTAGCTAATGTTAAACTTGTATTCGTATACTTAAATTGCCTGCTCCTTGATTTTTTTTAGTCTTGGCCTTCATACATGCTTAAGCTCACATAATAGGATTTTTCAAATTATTTGTGTGCATATTTATGGAAGACATTTGTTAATAGAAAATGAATTATATTAAATTAATTCCAGTAAGTAATGTTGATGCTTTTTTTCAAAGTAAATGTCCACACAGGGATATTTGCAATGAAATTATCAAGCGAGAAAGTTTGCATGTTTAGCTAAAGCTGTGTAATAAATAGTGCATAGGTCAGAAGTTTCAGTTTTTCTTGTGACCTTGTGTATTTTTTTGGTAATAGCTTAATTGCTAATGGTTGAGGTATAGAAGAATCCTGCATGGCATGTGCAATATTTTGTCCTTTGGGTTTTTTTTTTTTTTTTTTCAGGTGCTTGGGTAAGCCGTGGGCTAGGAATGGTAAAGGAAGCAGATGGTCAGTTAGTATGGACGTATACTGCTCAACACTTAGGCTACTGGATAGCAGCTCCACTGCCTGGAACAAGAGGTATTGCAACAACAGGAAAAGAAATTACCGAGTAACCTAAGTAAGAATGTATCATAACGCTGTCAGTTTGATTGCTTTATTTAACAACAGGAAGGGAAAAACTACATGCAGTTTCAACAGTTGGATAACCTTTGTTTGAATCCTGATAGCGTGCCCTTGTGCATATAACCATTTCCTAGAACTTCAAATGCTATAGGGGGGAAAAGTCCAGACTGTATTTGAGCTTATATTTTTATACTAACACCATCTTTTGGAAGAAGCCTGCAAGGGAACTGTGACTATGGAGATCTAAAAAACAGCGGGACTGTATCCCTTACTGTTGAGGGTCATGTATGAGAGGAGAAAATACAACAAGAAAATTAGTCTTGGGTAAAATGGTCCCAGTGGATTCTGTTTTATATAGATTTGTTGCATGTTTTGCAAAACCATATGAAGGGATTCTTATGGGAGAAATATGATGTCAAAATTTAAAAACAGATAGCACTTTCTGACAGGAGCACTAAATAGAAAATGTAGACCATGTTTCTAAGTCAGTTTGGGCAACTAATACAAATGTAATTTGACTGGAATTGAGTAGATGTCATGGTAAGGCTTTAGTACTTGAGATGAACCTTTGAAGGTCCATTGTATTGTAATCACTGTTTGTATATTTTCTAGTTTGCTGAAATAGCAAGGTGAAGAGGGAAGGATGAACATAGTGCTATAGGAACACAAAATCACTGGAAAAGTACAGTTTAATTTATTAGTTACAGCTCTGCATATCAAGAGGAATTATTTGGTTTTGAGAACTAATTCTTGTCTGGTTTTGTTTGACAATCTAGAATCCATTATTAGTGCGGTTTCCAAGGACATAACAGCCTATCACACAGTGTTCCTTACAGCCATACTGGGAGGTACTGTTGTCATTATCATTGGATTTTTTGCTGTTCTTCTTTGTTACTGCAGGTAAGCAAAAAGAGAGGCTCTGAGAAGCTCAGCATGAATGGAATTTAAGGTTGATAAAATAGTATTTTGAAGTTGAGACTTGTTTCCTTAGCTGAACTATAATGTGTAGCCTAATATTTCTTTAAAAATTACAATTATTACAGAACTTCATTTTAAGTTTGTGACATCGCATTACACTGTAACTTCTTAACCAAAATCTCATCTTCAGCTGTGGTAGTCAACAGTTTAGTATTTCCTAGTATGCTCTACAGTCACCTCGCATCTCTTTTGCATAGGGATAAATGTGGTCGGACACAAAAGAAGGAAAAAAATACAACTAAGCTGGAGGTCATAAAAAAAGACCAGACAACATCAACAACTCACATAAATCACATCAATGCTGTCAAAGGGTCTTTAAAGTTGGAGGATAAGTCACAGTTATATACACCGAAGATTTCTTCTTACAGCCCTCAAAGAAGGATGTCCATAGACATGGAAGATGGAAAATCACGAGACAATTTTAAAATCTACACAGAGGATGCTTCTTATCAGTCATCCTGTCAGACTGGTCAGTCAAGAAGTTCAGCCCATTCGTTGGAGCCTAATGCTGGAGTTAGGAACTTACAGCAGCCAAAGCATGGTAACAGTACTATTTCCCAGGCTCCTAGGGATGTTCAAGACCAAAACAGATACCTTTCACTGAAAGAGGAAATGTATGGGCTTTCCCATATCCCAGAACATCTGATGCATATTTACAATCAACCTATTGCTATTCTTCAAACCTCTGACCTTTTCCACTCCCCAGAACAATTGCATCCTGCTAAATCAGCAACTTTGCCAAGAAAAGGGCAGTTAGTATATAGTCCCATGATGGAACCCATGAATCGTGACAGTTACATGCAAACGTTACCGAAAATGCCAGCACACTCTCATCCACAGCCTTCTGCCTGCAGAGATGAAAACAGTACATTAGATAGTGAAGAGGGCTTACCTTCTCAAACGTCAAACTGGGGCCGGTACACTAATAGCTTACTGGAATCTGTCTCTGTTCCTGGGACATTGAATGAAGCAGTTGTAATGACTCCATTTTCATCTGAACTTCAAGGTATTTCAGAACAAACATTATTGGAACTCTCTAAAGGAAAACCATCTCCGCACCCTCGAGCATGGTTTGTGTCCCTGGATGGAAAGCCAATTGCTCAAGTGAGGCATTCTTTCATAGATCTGAAAAAGGGCAGAAAAACAGAGAGTAATGATACCAGTCTGGACTCTGGTGTGGACATGAATGAGCATCATCCTAGTAGGAAACTGGAGAGAGAGAAAACTTTCATAAAAAATATGCCACGTTCTAAGATCCTTTACTTGGAAGATCTGGATCTGAGTAGCAGTGAAAGTGGGACCACTGTTTGTACTCCAGAGGACCAGGCTGTGAGGCACATTCTGGATGGAGGGAATGGGCCAGTCATAGAACAAGGTGAAGAAGGTCTAAAAAGAAAAACTGTATCAGGAAGTCATGAATCTGGTATCCCTTCTGCTAAAAAAAGGGATAGACCATCTATCATGAAAAGAGATAGCAAAACCAATATCTGGAAGAAAAGAGAGGAGAGGCCGCTTATTCCTATAAATTAAAACACAACGTGCTTTGTGTTGTTGCTCTCCATGCTGGTTATTGACCTCTTGGCTGCTTCTGTAATTCTGCAGTGTTGGGTTTACAAGGGAAATGTTTTCTAGTATCAAGAAAAGTTACCTTTTTTAAATACACAGATTGAGTTAGTAAACTTCAACTGGGCAATTGATATTCAATGTGAATTGAAAACAGGGAAATGCTACTATTAAAATTTTCCAGTTCCTAATTTTGCTGGCAGCATAGGGAAGGCCCACATTTTAATTAGCCTGTCATTCTTGGATGCACCTCTGGGAATGCATGGTGAGAAATGTAGGCACATGTTTTAATGTTTTTGTACTTGTTGCTAATGCATTGGTAGCCTAGTTAAAGCCATCCCTCAGCCTTGTTCCTAATCAATGTGACCATCTGTACAGTATTTTATATGTGAACTTTTCTAGGGATCTGTTACTACTTCTTTGTATAATGTAAAATGTTTCATCAGTTAGTCCCACGACACCAGCAGATGAGCTCTGTTGCATTCATCAGCAGAGCTCTATAGCATTACTGCCCTCCCTGTGTGCCCATCTATGTGCAAAAGGTTGCCATTCCATATAGCAGTGGCAGAAGGGGGAAGTGTACAAGCTCTGTGGCCGCTGCAGTTCATGGTCCCTGCTGTCTTAAAATGTTGCCCATCTGCTTTGTTTTTAATCTGCTTTGTTATGAACTGTGGACATTGAAGACTGGCATCTGCTATGAAGTGTCCACATCCAGCAGAAAAGGACTGGTTTTGGTAGTAGCAGCATTGGAAGCTGCTGCTACTACTGATCCCAGTGTCTTGTTTTGGCTTCGTTGTCAGTTAAAATCTTCTCTTCTGCATGCTGTTGGGCTGGTTGAGCTTGACAACATAGTCTTGAATCCCTGCAGATTTGTAAGTTAGAGTTTGACCCATAATGAAAAAGTATGCAAATTTAGACAAATTATGCCTTTGAAATAGTTTCCTTTAGCAAGAGAGTTCGGCACTGTTGCTTTTTATTTTATGTTTAAAAAAATTGAAGATCATCGGAGGTTTATGTGCCTACATTTTGCCAGCCTGAGATACTTTTGTCTAGGTTGTGCATCACAGAGGGGTTAAACAGGCTTTAAAAGTTGGGGGTTTTTATGAGCATGAAAGCAGATCGCAAAATTTGGTCTATAATGCAATATAAATACTACTTATGACTCATCTTAGAGTTAAATTTACCAAAATTCATGAATGCATGAAATGTAACTAAGATATGTATAGAGGAAGGAAAAGACCATCAGAATATTCTTTATTTTTAATGTTCATCTTGTCAAAGTGATCGTTTCAACTTTGGCTAACAGAAAAGTAGATGCATCCCTTAATGTGCTTCATATAGTGTATAGAATGTCTTTCTGTGGCTTTGAAGCTGTTTCCCTGATAAAATAAGTTCCAGCATTTTGGCTTTGGCAGTTTGATTATAAATCATCCTAAAAAAGCTTTATAAATATTTCCCTTAGAGCTTGGCTAAGGTTTTATACCAAGACTCAAACATACAATGCCTATATCGAATTGTGGGGTGAGGTGCACTAGCTGTCTGCCCTGTAATACACTCAAGAGTTGGGAGATATCCTATGCAGCTGGGCTTCTGGGAATATTTACTCAGGAAACATGAATGTGAAATATGTTATGTTATGTTGGGATTGTCAGTTGTCTGGTCCTGTTTCTAGAAGTATATGCAAGGTAACCAGAATGGTGCTAGCAATACATCAATCCAGCTTCTGGTGTGCAGTTGCTTCATGAACAAAATATGATGTTCCTATTGAGTTCACAAGTATGAAAGTGCAAAATAAGTTTGAGAGGTGTGTGTAAATAAGTCTATAATTATAATTGGCCAAAACAATCTGGTTTAATTATATGATTCATCTACTTCAGAGCTGAAGATGGATTGTCATATTAGCATGCCTTTGGTACTCTTTTTAGGTAACTGTAATTCAGTTTTCCTATACTGAATACATTTTCACAATACATTTTTTTTTCCTATATGCAGTTCCACTGGATTTTGTGTATGACTAAATTCCTACCCCAAATACTGATATTTTCATCCGTTACTTTGTTATATACATTAGTAGGAATCAATTTATATATTTTGAGTGTAGATGCACATTTCTTCTGAAAGCTGCTTTGACTTTTGAGGTTTAATATTGCCCTGCTCTTAGACTTGCATTGGTTCTGATGGCTTCCTTTTCAAAAAGAGAATATTCTGTATTCTGTTGGACATAAAAGAAAATCCCTGACAAGCTAATGGTTTTGAGGTGTTAATATTAAATTGGTATGTCTCTACTTGAAATTTTGTTCCCCTACAGTAACTGGAATATATTGCAGATTTTTTTCAATGCATTTTTTCATTGTATATACCAAAAAGACCTAATTCCTCAAACTTACTTGTATCGTTAAAAAATACAGACTACTGTAAATGGCTTTATTCATGTGAGTTCAAAGGAACAAAGTTTTGCACTCCAGTGTTCTTGTTCTGCGTCCGAGTAGTATCTGGTCACCAAAGAAAAAGGATTAGAAATGTTGAAAAGATCAGTTATAACTTTGGGACTTCAAAGTAGGTGCCAAAAGATATACTGATGTAGTGCAGATTCTTGTCTGCTCTGCTAGGGGATCAAGAGCCAGGAGCAGAGTTCGGTTCTGTACTATCATTCTAAAGGAGCTTCTGGCTGTCTGGATCAGTCACAATTTTACCCTGCACGTATGGTAGTGCAAAATGGCCCCTTTAAAGGCTCTGCATCAGTGAGCCACTTCAGCTTTTAGCCAACAAAGCAAGTCAGAGTGGAACAGATCTTCTTGCAAGAATGTCTTGCTGCTAGGCTTCTCGGTAGTAGGAAGAAAGATGAATAAAGTTTTCTGAAAAATAGGCATCTCATCATATATAGGATTGGTATCTCTACTAGGTAGTAGCTCCTCCTTGGCCAAATCAGGGTGTGGGCATTTTTTTTAGTGGAATACTTAAATTCTGTTCTGGAGAGCGCATGCTGCAGTTCTGGTAACACCATTTCCAAGGCTGTCTGAAGCTGTTGCTTCTACCCATGCCAGTCAAGCAACAGCTATCTTTGCTTGCTTTGTAGATCCCGTACACCAACTTTTCTGTGTGTAACTTGCTAGCATTTATCGCATAATGTCTTATGCTGCTGGTAACACTTGAAAAGGCTTTTCTAAAGTTGAGTTTTATATTAAAAATAAATACATAACTTGTTTTCTGTGTCAGAATATGAGAAAACTATCCTGTAGAGAGAAATTTATTGCTGCAGTTGTATCTGCAAAGATAAATGCTACATGAAAACAGGTGATGCCCCTAAGCACACAATGACAGGGAATTCTTCCTTGGCCCTATCATGAGCACTAAATCTTGGATTTTAAAAACTATATAACTCTAAAATTATTAGAATTATACTTCATATTTATATTTGGTATTTACAGAATATATTATCTGAGTCTTCATGTTTCAGCTGTAGTTGAAATTTATGCACTGGAAACCTGTATTACCTATTAGCAACTGGAATTCTTTTTGGGTTTAGATCATTAAAAAAAGGAGCTTGACTACACTGAGTTCTAAAAATTTTAATTCCAGAGATAACCATATGTGTTGTGTAACGTATGTGGAAAAGACAAAATGTTATCATGAAATTTGTCTTTGTGGTCAAACTAATGCTTTTCTATATTTCTATATATGATTTCAACATATGAATTTATAGGAATCACTGAACTTATTTTTTAAGATTTTCTTCTGTTAGCTAAGTTTTGCAGCACTAACAGTGCTAAAATGCTAGTAGTAAAATTAGGTCTATACAAAAAGTAGCAAGGATTCGTGGCACACTGCTCTTGGAAAGGCCAGGGAAACATTCAGAGGTTTTGACTTCTTTGAATCTGGAAGTTGATTACCTTGAGAATAAGAAGTGGGCCATGCCTGAAGCACCTTTAAAGTAAGCCCCCTCTAAGGAGAGGGGAATTGAGTGGGAAAATTGGAAAGGATATAGCTTCTTTCTGATGCTTGTTTCCAAACTGATATGTATTTGTGCTTCGATGGAATTGATTCTTTTTGAAGAACACAAATGTTTGCAAGAATTATGTCTCAGTTCTTCACAAGACGCTTCTTGAGCTGTCAGCTTTTGCAAAAAAAAAACCCCATATACATGTACGTACAGTTTTAAGTGAAAGGTGTGAGGTAGATATCGAACATTCAGGACCAAATTTTGTCATATTTAAGGTGAAAGGTGGTTAATAAACTTCAGGACGGTTTCCCCGCCATGGTTGCAATACATGATGTTGAGATTCTTCTTGCAGAAGGGTATACCAGTTCCAGGTCTTACCTGTTTTTGATAAGGTGGTTAATGGAGTTAGCCAAGGCTCATTTCTGCAGATTAATTCATATGGCTTAGGTCAGTACTTTGATGTATCATAAATTAAGGGAAGTGATCAGGCTAAATAGTACACAGCTGTATGCACATTAATCCAGATATGTTACCTGGAATAAGCTAATTGACAGTAATTTTCAGATTGTTACCAAATGCCACATATTATAGAAATTTAAAAAAAAAAAAGGGAATCGCTTAAAAATTCCATTTGATTAACAGGAAAAATCTTTATAGTACTGTCAGAAAATAAAAGAACTCTGGTATCTTACAAACCTGAAAGCAAAACTGATTTAATGATTAGGGACATTATTTACCAATGTAGAGCTAGAGATGATGCACAAAAACCAATCCAGGATGTAGGAATGTTTAGTTGTCCGCTTTGTTTTTATGCAGGAATTTGTACCAAAGAGGATGAAATGAATGGGCACCAATCTAAACTCTTCTCAAAAGTGAAACAGGTTAACAATATTACTGAAATATTTATTATTACTAAATAACTAATATATAATAATATATTAATATAATTAATATAAGAATATATTAGTTATTACTAAATAACACTGTGCAAGTTAAAAAGCAGTACACTACATCCGTTGTCTAGTACTGCATGTTAGGAAAATCTGAAGATAAATTAGCCTGCTGAAGTGCCTTTCTCTTTCATCAGACTTATTTTATCAGTGGGACACCTGACTATCTGAAAAGCACATTATAGGTTTTTTTCTGTTAGCCAAAAAAAACCTCAATTCATACTTAAAATTATGTAGCTTTTATAATATTTTAAAAGGCAGATCTAGTGTTTTTTATGTTGGAATACTGACTCCTGCATGTTGATGATGATGGTAATTGTTGTAAACCCTGTTCTTTTGTATTTTATGTTTGAAAAGAAATTAAAAAAATATATCTTTAGCAATCTGAACAGTAGTATCTTTTAAAAATGCACATATGGGATCTGATTCACTTCATAAATGAAGAGTAAGCGTCTTGAAGTCACTGGATTTACAGGTATGAAACTGACTGGGATTTTAACTTCAAAAATGAAATTAATATATGTTTATATATAAAAACTATTATAATGATAAAAATCCTTTTTTCGGCTGCTAACCTTCCTTGCCAGTAGGAGCTGAATGTGGAGATAGGTACTTAATTCTTATTTTCTAGAACCAATTTTTATCTCAATTTGGAGCCTAACCTGCATTGTTTATATAACCCAAGCTTCTGCTTTTTAAATTTTTTTTTTTAATTCAGTGGAATTATGCAAAACACAGTGCTATGCCTACAGATTTAAAAATGAGCATTCTTTTTTAGTAGTTTGCACTAATTTGTGCCACACTTCTAACAGTAGGCAGCTACATTTGTGTTAAAGAATTTTTATGAAAGGTGGCTTAAATGACTTTAACCTGAGCTTCATTTTCTTTTAAAAGCAGTATTCAGTGTGTTCTGATTACCAAAAAAAAATGGCTTCAGCTTTTTTTTTTTTTAAAGACTGGCAGGGGAAAACTGTGTCATTATTTTTAGTATTAGCACTCTCAGCTTGAAAATTATTTTACCAAATTATTTTTTTTTCAGTCAGTTTGACTCATTGAACATTCCTATATCCCTCCTCCCCAAAATGTACTGGTACTTTATTTCCCAGTTAACTGATTCAATTCCTTTGAAGCACTGGTTGCACTTCAGTCCATGTTAGAACAGTAATATTTTTACAACATCGTGTTATTGCATAGAAAGGCACTTTTTAGTGCTCATTAGAGCATGGAGTTCATAAAAAGCCTGGCTCAGAGATGCTGAAACATAGGTGAACTGATGGCACTGACTGTGCTCACCAGCTTGCATGTTGGAGCCTTATATTCAACAACCACTTCATTACCTTGGCAATCATTTTCAAAAACACTCTAGTATGGATATTGTTCATGTAAAACATTCTTGATATTCAGCATCCTGGTTTTAAGTATTTCTACCTTTTTATATTTTGTCAGAGGTGTCTTTTCATCTCTATATTTACTACAGTATCAATGTATCTGTGGCTGAAAATATAACTAAGATTTGTAAAATGTTATAGCTTATGCAATATAATAAAAGTTTTTAAATGTCATCAGTGCCTTAACTTTTATTTGAATGTCTTTGAAGTCATACATTGTTTAGGAACATACCTCTCTCACTTAAGACTTTTTTCCTAAGTATCACTAAAAATGTGTGTTTCTGTCATCACCATAATTCCAATAACAGAAGAATGTTATTGTCCTTAAGCTACCAATTCTAATTCAGTCACATTCTGTGTTCCATTTCTACTGAAGACAGACACCTATATCCACATTAAATGTGGTTCCTGTTTCTTGGTTAGTGCAGGTAAGGCTATTCCTCATGTAAATTTATTTTGTTGCAATTGGAAAGGGGTACCCGGAGAAGACTATTATTTCAGGTTTTGTTCTTATGTCTAACCTCTCCTTTTCCATTCTTTTATTTAGAGACTTTCTGTGGCTGCGAGAACAAATAAAAGATTATTTCTGTATGTCTGCACAGTGTGTAAGAGAGAGGCATCATTTCAGCTACGAATAAACTCAAAGTACTTAAATCCAGGTAGAAGAACAAGACAATATTGTGATAGAGCTTAAGCTAAACTTCAGGGTATAATTTCCTATTCTTAATTGTATCTAACACTAGTATTTCTCAAGCCTTTTCTAAGCTTCACAAAAGCCACATTTCAGTATTTTGACCATTGTTCAGAAATCCTGCAGGACTGCAGGCAGGCACATAGGAAAGGTTTTCCTACCATGGGGGCACTTGAATGTGTTGTGTGATCACTCCTTTAATGCTCCGAGAAGCTACAGTCTTTTAGTAAACTACTGGTTTTCTTCTTACTCTCACATAATAGCTTTTTTATTTTCAACCTTCCTGAGAATTTTTTTTTAACCATTGCAAATCCATCAGATACTTCAAAATAGAGTGAACTTTCTCTCTACAGGAAGCTAAAGAAATCTCAGGAATTTTATTTCAAATTCAACAAGAGAACGGTATTTTCTGTCATAGTTCGCTTCCTTGTAAAAATTAGATATCTGAGTCATCAGCTGATCTGTAAATGCAAATAATTATATCAAAATTGACTGAAGTTCAACTTGTTCTGTGTTGTTGTAGAAAACACAAAATCCAAACTATACAGATTACTCATTTAAATAAGAGTTAAAGTATGTGTGAGTAGATTATACTGTTTTGTTTGTTCTAAATAAGTTGTTAGACATGCTATTTCTATTAAAACCTAAGGAAAGATAATTGGAAAAAGTTAAGTTCCAAATCTGGCTAAGCTTCCACAAAATGGTCCCATTTTTCTTGGATTCTCAGAATAAAATTTCAAAAATGGCAGGTTCTTATTGCACGTCTTTCTTCTGTTTAATCAACGGCTGGCAACTGGATTAAAATAAAAGTATTTCACATTCAGTCAGGCTTTATATTTACATTTATTGCAGATATTCAGGTTTAAATCTTCATTACACTTACTGGGAATCTAAACCTTAAAGAAAACTAAAATTACTAAAATTTAAATTTATTTATTATATTACCATTTGGGCAATAATTGTTAGACGCAGGAATTCTTTGGCTTAGCCATCTGTACATGATTGAAAATGGCTAAGTGGGTGGTTCCTGTATACTATTTGGAGGCTTAGCTCCTCTTTTGAGCATTAACTATCAGGAAACCATAGCAGATCTTACAGAACGTACCTGATACTATAAACTGGTTCTTTTCCATCTTGCTTTAACTATTGCGCATTTGAAAATAGCACATTTGATATAACTTCTTTCAGCAATAGTGTTAAAATGAGTCTAGCTTCATTACACCTCTGAATAAGAACTGTTACCTAACTGGTCTTTCAAGAATATAAAAGCTTTCTGCGTTTTACATTTATTTGAGTAATTTACTTGATTGAAGGTTAAAAACATGCAAATAAGAAATAGCAACAATTTTACAAGTATATGGCTATTTTCTGAAGTACATCTACACCAGCCAAACCAGTTCCTCTGTTTATTTGAGAAGATTTAATAGAAACATTGCTCACAGCATTGAGTTAATTTTTGTAGTACCTACAGTTCATGCCATCTGATTATTCACTTATTAATTTGTTTCTTGGTCTCTGAGAAATCCTGTGTATGGAGTATAAAAGTAAGAATATAGCTATGTTATCTAAAACAAGACAGTCATGAGCTGCTATGCAGTGGAATTCCTTCCAATAATAAATCTATTTTTGTTGTTTTAAAGTTCAGATGATGATGTTTAGGTGCTGGTCTTGTTAGGAGCCTCTGTTGATGGCTGGCGTTTCCCACACCCTCATTGTCCTTTTTTGAGGAATGGCTTGGTGTGCATGAATGGACCTCCAAATTCAGCTCCTTGAGATATCTTAGAATTGTGGAATTATTACAGTAATCTTTTTTAAAAGTAACTACTTGGTTTATATTGCTACAGTCAAACTGATGCTGGCTTCTCCAAACATTATGAATGTCATCCTTTCTAATGGTAGGGGACTTCCCAGAAAATGCTGTTTCAAAAGAGCTTAGAGAGTAATCCTTGCTATGCCTGGAAAAATCACTTAGATTTCTGCTGCTGTTCTGATCAGATTCTCCTAAATGGAGGTTGGTAAAAAATCATAAAATTAAATCCTTGTGGGACTTTGGCACATCTTAGTTTTTTTGAAGCTACTTTGAGAACTTTCTGAGGCATGTTCAGGTGATATTTGCTTGAGAAATAATCCATTTCCAGATACACAAGTTTCTGGTTCCACTTGCTTTGCAAGTTTTGCTAACGTTTGGATGAGAACCTGTTGGGTAGTTTCCATGTTTGGCTCACGTATCCTTCCAAGTCAGAGAATTGTATACAACATATTCATCAATAGGACATGTGTTTCTTTGCTGCAGTAGCCAACTGTCAATACGTTGCCTATGAAACTTAAAAGATACAAAGGTCAGCTGTTGCATAATATTTCTTAGCTAATTATGGACTAATCAATTGTTCTTGCTTATAACAGTAATTCAAAGAAGCCTCTTCTCCAATGTTACGAGTGCAAACCCATAGGAACTTCACTGATCGCTAGGGGGCTATGTTGCTTATGCATAGAATGAATAGATTCTAAGTTTTGGGCACTGTCAAGCTAAAGAAAGTTCGTTAAAATTTTACTGACTGCTGTAAACTGGATATTTAAATCTCATTTTTAAAGGTGCTGCAAATATCAAGTTACTTAACTGTAACAGATAATATAATTACACATATATTCGCTACTGTAAGGAATCAGTGATGACTCTGTTAGCCTTCCCTTTCAGCTTAATTCGCCTTTTGATTCTGTTCCATATCAATTCTGGACTTAAACGGCAGTAACTACTGAGACTGTAACCAGGATCCTACAAGTGAGCAAGGAGTTTGAGTTTATATTACTGCTGTCATGTCATCAGTGAAGAAACGCTGCTGGTCAGGTAAGCTAGGTTGAGTTAAATAAATCTGAAAAGGGCTATCTTTTGTGAACTTGCTTAAAGGTGCTGGTACCAACTAGCAAACGTGAACTTCACAGGTTGGCTGGGTAATATGTATTTCCAAATTATGAAACTTGCTGCAGGATTGCAAAAGGCTCCCTAACTTTCAAGTAAACTTGGCTCCTTTTTGCAAAAAGTATACTGAGACAGATCAAAACTCCACTGCTAAGTGTTTGAAATTATAAACTGCTCAGAGGATGAAAATGTGCCTCTCAAATACTGGGAAGGTGCCGACTGGCACTCATTAAGAAGCACAGAAGGAATCTGGTTATTTTGGCTTCAGCTGATAAACTAGCAAACTGGCAATATTTCAGCATTTCATATCCCTGAGGGTCTGAATCTTTGCAAAATAATCTGGTTTAAATTTTTTAAAAATCTAAGTTTGTTCAAGGTGATCTACTCGGAGAGATGCTACTGAGTTCTTCCAGAATGTATCAGAATTGGAAGAATATGAATAGTGAACCAGGCTCCTAAAGAAAAGTACCACATTATTCAGAATTTATTGTATAGAGAAGTAAACATCAGTAACAGTAGATAACAGTGAAGAGTATTTGAGTTGTCACTAATGGCCATAAAACATACATATCCCTGATGCAACTTTTTTTTTAATGTTATTTACCTTGTCTAAGCTTCAAAAATAAGAATGAAGACTGTAGGAACAACCTGATTCATTACTAGTAGAGAATTATGTATCAGACCATTTCATTATGCTGTTCCTTGCCATTGGTTTGTAAAAAATCATTTTAGCTGCCATTTCTAACCATTATGCTTCCTGTGCCTTAAAACTGAGGCATACAGTTGTTGTGGTTTAACCCCAGGCGGCAACTAAGCACCACACAGCTGCTCGCTCACCCTCCCCCCCACAGTGGGATGGGGGAGAGAATCAGAAAAAAAAAAGTAAAACCCATGTGTTGAGATAAAGACAGTTTAATAAGACAGCGGAGGAAGTGAAAATAATAATAATAATAATGATAGAAGAACATACAAAACAAGTGATGCACAATGCAGTTGCTCACCACCCGATGCCCAGCCTGTCCTCGAGCAGTGATTGCTGTCCCCCAGCCAACTCCCCCCAGCTTATATACTGAGCATGATGTCATATGGTATGGAATAGCCCTTTGGCCAGGCTGTGTCAGCTGTCCTGGCTGTGCCCCCTCCCAGCTTGTGCACCTGGCAGAGCATGGGAAGCTGAAAAGTCCTTGACTAGTATCAACCCTACTTAGCAACAACTAAAACATCAGTGTGTTATCAATGATGTTATTCTCATACTAAATCCAAAACACAGCACTATACCAGCTACTAGGTAGGAGGAAGGTTAACTCTATCTCAGTCAAAACCAGGACAACAGTTAAGCAAGGGTGCGAACTTTCAGAGTAGTCACATGAAGACTCTTGTCAGTGGTGCCTTAAGGGTTCCAGTACACTATGTGCTGCAGGATGGTCTGATGTGCTACAAGGTCAGAAGGTCTGATGTGCTACAAGTTAACAGGCTATGTGAAGATTTGGCTTTTTAATGTTTACAGCACTTTTGTTTCCTCTTACCTCGTGATTACATGGTAGGAGTCTTACCTGCTGACCAAGTTGAAAGCTCTTCAAACAAAGTCAATGCTGAATACCTGAGCTAGTAAATTACTTTGTTTACTAATTAAAATGATGGGTAAAGATTTTACAGTGTTGTTTGGAGTACAATGAGTCCTAAAAGAAAACAAACAAAACCCAGTAAATTCAAAGAAACAGCAACTAAAGCTGAATGCGTCAGAATAAGTTGTCTTTTGACAGAAGTTTCTCTTCAACAGTACCTTAAATTATTGGATGGGCTAACCAGTCTGTCAAACCAGAGCTGCTGTGAAAGTCATTCCAGTGATGTTGATTGTACTGATGTTGATTGTACTGTGACAGTCATAAACACACACACACACCTCCCAGAAAAATAAACTAGTATGTTCATTTAGCTTGAACAGTTGCAAAATGTAAGCCATTTTTACGCAATAATTTCTACATCAATTTTTTTGAACAAAAGCTACAAAAGTTTTCATGACCTTTTGAAACCCAAGCTCAGAATTCATAACCCAAATATTGTGATCTCTTGCAAAGCTACCTTAGTTTTGAAGTTATGTGGGATCATATCTTGCTCTATCTTGGATTATAGACTCTAAACCTCTAAACTTCTAAGACATAAGTACATCCACTTATGGTTGTTACGGTAATCTGAATTCACTGATTTTTTTTTTTTTCCCCCTCTGCTTTGACTCTATGTAGTGAATTAATGGTATAAAAGAACCAGCTGTCTGTATCTCAGTTGATGAGGCATGCAGCTGCGGCAACGGTAAGCTAGGATGTATTTGCATCTGCTGTCCCTATAAGGGTGCCATGGTGCAATGTATACAGGCAGAGGACAATTAATCTCTTTTAGTTTATGGTGTTATTTTTGCTTATCTCAATATCTTTCTGTAGCTACTTAGCTTGTAGCTAAGTAAGTCTAATTCAATGTAAGGTCTGCATGATTTGTATAAGGGTAGTTGAGATCAATTAATATCATATAGGTCAGGGTGGGATACAAAAAAGAAAACCTGTTTGGTACCTGTCTAAAAACAAAAACATGGAGAATGGCAAAAGCCAGTGAAACAGTCATGACATAGGTGATACTCAACACACTCAGTACACCTAAAAGGAAAACCAAAGCCACATCAACAGAATAAGGAGCTAGGTTAACAAGCAGTTAACACTTTATCATAAAGTAGTAGCTAAATTTATTATTTGGGAAAGGACAATCCCAAATACATACTACAGAGTTGTTTGGAGATGTACTGCACTAAAAGCAAGTTTGAAAATAAAAACCTTTGCTTTGTTTACCATGGATGTTTATTTGTTTACAAGGCACATATTGCCTACTCTGTAGGTGAAATCAGTGACTTACAATAAAGGCAGAGAAATAAGCGACAAGCTGTAAGATATACTCCAAGCCATAGCACTGTCAAAATCTTGGTTTAAAAATACTTGTAGCACTTTCCTACAATTGGAAATACTCTGCAGTTATTACAAGGGATTCCAGGGTGCCTATCCAGTCTTGTTTTCTCTATTGCAGTCACAAGTTGTTTCGAGTTTCTAAATTCTTCTAGAATGAGCCTTATAGATGCAAATTTTTCTCTGCAAAGTGGACACTTCACTACAGAGTCATTCTCCAGTTCATCTTGGTGGTCAGCCCAAATTTTCTTACATTTTATGTGAACGTTGTTACCACAGCTGTATCTACAGAAAATAAATACCAATTTCTGTGATCTCTCCAGAAGCATATAAAAAAAATCACATGGCAATACTAAGTAGTCTTCCCTTTTCTTTTCCTCCTTCCCCTCCACCCACATTTTAACTTGTAGGATTGCCAAATTTTCCAGGTTGGAAAAGGGCTATAACAACTGTCGGGTATTTTTTCCTTGTGTATTGAAGCTAGCTATATTAGCAGATCTTGTAACATTTATTCTATAATTAGACATGTAGCAAGACAAAGAACAAATTGTATACTTAACCTGCAGTAAGCGATGGGAAGCATTTTCTTTAATAACTCCTGACAAATGGGACAAACATCCTCTTCATAAATTTCTTTCTGATCAATGCATCTATCATTCCTCTGGTGTAAGGTTTGTGGGAAGAGAGTTTCCTCTGGATTTTGTGTTCATTCTTAATGCAATCACTGAAGCACATCATCAGTTTCTCTTTCCAGAAGACCCAACTTAAAAGCATTTAGCAAAAGTAAACATGAAAATTAAAAGTGTTTTGGTAGAACGCTGCACTTACTTCACTTGTAATAGTTCTCTGTCTATGAAATGCAATAGGTACTTTCTCTGTCAAATATATGCAATATGTTTCAGCCCCAAAAAAGTTGCAAATTGTTTTATAACTTGCACAGAAACTGTTAATATTGCTTATGCAAGTTCTTATCTAAAATGGTGTCCAAGGCAAAAATGAATAAAAATGTTTCTGAACTGTGAAGTTTTCAATAATTTTTCAATAAGTTCAATTTGGTTCACTAAATGTATTGATCGAAACAGCGTTTCATCCCAAAAGGCCTTTATGGATATGTTTAAGTCAGAGTAAAAAAGTTCTTGCTTCCAAGTACTGGAAATGAACAACTATGGAGGATTTTCTAGAAATATTATTTCTTGGAAAAATAAACAGCATAGTGTTTTTCTGTCTAGTGACCTCTATTTAAAAAAAAACTAAAAATGCTTTCCAAACCCCAAATTAAGCCTTGCACCATCTTTTGAAACATGGAATAATAAAGAAGTAAATATTATTTCCTTAGTATAATTCATGATGCTTGTGAATTGAATTTATTTTCCCTCTCATTCAAGAGGCTAATCTTACAACCAAATGCTGATGCTTCAGTAAAACACTGAAGGGTGTTCCTTGAAGTTTCCTTATTTTCACAAGGAGAAAATGATGCAAGGTAGGAAATGCCTCTGCTAACAGCCAGCTTTGGCAAATGAATTTGTTTTCTGAAACTCAGTCTGGGTACAGTTCTGATACCACACATCAATATATTCCATAGCCAGAAACCAGTTACAAATTCTAGTGCTGAGTTAAGATGAAAACCAGCTCACTTTCTCCTGAAGTTATTTTGCCTATACAAAACTTCAGAAAGTAAAATGTTCTAAAATCTAGTTCAGATAGTCAGAATCTAGCTTGTATTTTTTCTATGTACAAGATGTTTGGTTTTGTATGTAAATATTTTTTTAAAAGTAACTTTTTGAATGGTGGCCATTCTTTAAGGTTGGTTTGTATTTAGCTGCTTTGTTACTACTTTGGAAAAGATCTTTAGACTAATTATTTTGTGGGACATTTATGCTATTTGTGTTATTTGAGTTCTTAAAGTTCTAGGTAGGGACATCTAACAAACCAGTTGAGAATCTGGCTCATAATAGCCTTAAATCCTGACTCATGTCAGAAAGCTAACCTGGCTATACAGATTATACCCTCTGGATTAGAAAGCTTTGTGGTTTTGGTGACAGCCACAAATGTCAAAATCAGTCAAGGATTACATTTTGCAGAGCTTGCTTTCTTCATGTACCCCTAAGTTTGAGGGGGAATCTCCATGACATTGGCAGCATTCATCATTAAATACTACAGGTTAGATGATGTGAAAGTAGAATGTTGCCCTAAACTAGAAAAGTCATTGCAGTTATATTAGTTTGTGCTGAAGGACTCGCTACGCAAAAGTGATAAAAGATGAACTGTAGTTCTATAGCTAACTTACTATTAAATGAAGCAGCGAATTTGTCAGTGTGTACCCACTAAGAATATCTTGAGAGCACTGGAATAACTTCAGTACAAGGTGTTTTTATAAATGCATAGCTTTTACGGTATGTATTTGAAATTGTTGCTTTTTCTGCGTTTTCAGTTTTCTTGAAACTGCAGTTGTAATCAATGATATAACACAAAGTGTTCTGCATCAGAAAAAATGAAACATGGGAAAATGCCGGAGAGCACTAATCTTTTCTTTTAAGTGGAGGAGGGAGAGGAGGAACAAGACAGTGATCTATAAAAAATTTTATCAAAACTCTGGAGGATATTGCTTCATGCATTTGAAGTTCATAAGCTCTATGTGCAAGCCATAGAAGAGGCTAATGCTTACATTCATGATCTCTTGGTAACTGATACTTTTTCAGCAGTATCCTACAATTTATAATCAAAATATCTGATATGTAAAAACATCAATGTAAAGCTAGCTAGTTGTTAGTTTAACTTCACAATTTAAATGGAGCAGCCTTGTAAGTCTTACAGAGAAAGTATTAATTGTGTGATTAGATGAGAGAAGCTGAATAATCTTACTGTAGTAAATTCAGTTTAATACATTTAAAAAATGAATTTAAATCAAGGGTGTAGGCCCATTCCTAGCTTATATTCCTGTCACTTCTTGGGCTTGTTTGATTTCTTCAGTGACCTGGTTTCAGTCACTAGGCTGCCAAAAAACTAGCCTAGCCAAAAAATAATAATTTTCTGTTGATGTAGTGGGTTTTGATTCAGCCTATAGAATCCTGAGACAAGTAATAGGAAGAGAGAATGGGACAGCTCCTGTGGCAGCAGGAAACGATTTCTGTAATTCCTGCGTGACACTTCATGTCACGGCAGTGGTTCGTGACTCCGTTTGGAGTGCATCGGGGCCGTGGTGGAAGCTCCATGGGTTTCCTTTGAAGTCTGAAATGGATCTTGTGTCACTGTTTTTGACATCAGGTTTTATCTTTGCCCCGCCAGAAAGACCCGTGGCCGCCAGGAGCCGCCCCCCGCCCCGCTCCGCCTCAGCGCCAGCGGCGCCCCCCGAGGCCCGTCCCCGCCGGGAAGGCGGCGCAGGCGCAGGCGTGCGGCGCTGCCAGCAGCACCTGTCCCGGGCAGCGGGACGCGCCGCATGGCTGCCGGCGGCCGCGGCCCCGGCCCCGGCCCCCTCGCTGCCGGTCCCCACGGCAACGGCATGGCCGCCATTACCAGAGAGGCCCCTCAGCGGCCGCGCCTCGCCGCGGCGTCCCGCCCCGCAGGCCGACCTCGGCGGACTCCCGCCCGCTTCGGGGGCCCAGCCGGCGGGCTGCCGGGCCCGGCCGAGCGGGGGCAGCCGCGGCCCGTTCCCGCCGCTTCCTGAGGCGATCCCTGCCGCGGTCGCCGTGCCCAGCCCGGGCTCCGGCGGGCCTGGCGGTTGCTCCCGCCGGCTGCCTGCAGCGTGTGGCGGCGCCAGCGTTGTGCGGCCACCAACGTGCTCGGTGTGTGGCTGGTATTTTTACTTTCCAGTATCAGTAGGGGCTTTCCAGAAAATGAAGGGTCGCCCCCTCACCCAGTTTTGTTCTCTTCCGTCGGCACTCCGCCGTTCTTTTTTAGCGCACTTGAAATACACGTGTTTTACTACGTGCTTTTTGTAAGGCAAAACTTTTGAAAACATTGACCAGAAAGGCGGGTGGGTTTCTGTTTTGTGTCGCAGTCGCTAGGAGGAACTGTTGCACTCCATATAGTCTGTAAAAATGCGTTGATTTTCACTTTACGTTAAATATTTGTATCCATTCTTCAAACAACTGATAGTCACGAGTCTTGATAATATCAGAGTAATTTGCGTAATTTTTACTGGAATATAAACAGGTACGATGCGGTAATGGGCGTCTAAGTCCCCTCTATGCTTTTTAAAGGTATAAGAAAGTCTTTTTGTCCTGTGCTAGGCTTCTCTGAAATGCCTTTTTATTTCAGAAGTGACTAAGCCCTGCTGGGAAGTGACAGCGATGGGGCAGAGCTCCCAGAAAGGCAGGAAGAGTCAGCAGAGGGGCCCCCCGGGAGGCCGGAGGAGTTGAGATGAGGTTATGGGAAGGCAGCAGGAGGCCAGGGCCTGGCACTGCGCCACCTCAGAATGGACGCTCCCCCCTGCCAGGCGGTGGAGCAAAAGCGTTGATGAAGAAAAGCAGATCTAGCTGCAGGACCCTGATCCAGATCAGTGCAGAGGTGAGAACAAGGTTAGACAGAAGGGGGGTTTTTTTGAAAGCTAGGTTCATGGAAGAAGCAGCTGGGGACCCTGGTGCCTGGGACAGCACTACTGCAGAGTAGTGTGGGAAGGCATTAACTACATAAGGACTTGATATAGTGACATGATATAGCGCCTCAGGTGAGTTAGTCACAAGTGTGACTTGAGTCGACTCAAGTGGACAAGTCAAACTGGAAGGATTGAAAGGGTAATATGAAATGGGGTTCTGGAAGTGATCGTAGTCACTATTAGAATATGCAGAGGCCGCTGTTTTTCTTTTTAACTAAGTGGTGTGTCAGATAATTGTCAGAGTTTATTCTTTCAACCAATTCATAAGGCCTCTGCCAGCAGACCAAGGTTAGTGGGTAGCAAGCTGGAAGAGGATCAATAGACAAAGTCGCTTGGTGCAACATTCTTAAAGTCCTCAGGGTATAATTTTTAGCTAGATATTACAAACTTTCTGTAAAATCTCCTGGACCAGCTTGTTCATGTCCTTTTCCTTGTCATCACCACTGTGTCATCTCTCCTGAATGATAACATTAATAAATAAAATAACAACATTATATTTCACTTCCCCCCCACACACACATAAGACAGCATACCATTAACAGCCATACAGAAATATACAGTATCTGCTCTGAGGGAAGAGGAATTTTAAGAATAGCTAAGACCAGTCCATTGTCTTGTGATTTCTACAATTCTCAATGCTAGGTTTGAGAAAGGTACATGTACCTTGCTAAACTTTTGAAGGATAGGATTACAAACATATATAAAGGACTAAGTTTCAGATTTTATTGAATGCTTCAGAGAAAGAGCTTCAGAAAAGAAACTGTTGCAGTAGATGTTACAGATTAACAGCTACCTTGTGCATATTTTGGATGAACAGTTTTCCCAAGTCACGGTATAGGAAGTCATTCTAGTGAGCAAATGGAGATTATTGTTATATTTGACTATTATATATAACACATGACAGACTGTTCCCATTTGCAGGTACAAACTGCTCCATGACATGACACAAGATGTGTCATTTTGCTCTTAAACATTGATAATTGCCTCTTGAACTATTCCTGTTCTAGAGCTGCTCTGGTATTTATTCAGCTTCCATTCTGTCTGGCTTACTAGCCTCAGAGTACAAGCATTCTTAATCCTCATCCTCTTGAAATGTTACAGAATGCAAAATGACCCTGTTTTCTTCACCTTCAGAGCAGATCAGCCAGTACAGATCTTTGCCTGCATGCCTAGTAGCTTGAATAGCATATTACTAGTGTGAAAATCCTCATGCTATGTGGCAGGAACCAGCTGTATTAATCGTCTTTAGAAATAACTGTTGTGCAATAGTGCATTTTTTCCTAATGTTCTTTGAGATGGCGTGGGCCTCTTGATTTTTTTTATTGTATTCTAAGGCAATGAGAGCATCCTCTTTCATGTCAGTGCATAAAAGCTTCTTGAACTCCTAAGTTTCGTTGACTTTGTAAGAGGTACAGATAGGTGGCATCATCCATCCGTCTTCATCTCTCTAAAGTGTTACCATCAAGTGTCCAGACAACGGTGGATTATTTCCCCCCTATGGGATGCAATTTTGAATACTGCTGGAGCCCAGTTCTGAATTTAATTTTGAAGTGGAAAGTTGAAGACAATTTCAATTCCCACCTCTGTGGAAGGTCAAAGCTTCATTTTCTGTCTGCTTGGGAAGTCTCTGATTTCCAGAGTTTAAGCTCCATGAAATCATACAGGAAAGGGAACTCTGCCCCTCTCTTGTTGAAATTATGCTGTTGTAAGTCAAGATTTATTGGGCCAGAGAGCAGGAAGGTGACTTCTTATCTTGCTAGTTTATATACCGGTCTGTGCACCTGTTTTTTGAATGATCTCTCTGTATTAAATGTCATTGAACAAAATATGAGCAAGTAGAAGACAGATACGTAATCTTAAATATTTCCTCTTCCAGGTAAGCATCCTAATTATACATTTTATGCTTTATTCATCGTGTTCTCCAAGCAGATTTTGTCTTCTTTTCCATGTGCTGGCAGCTGTGGATACAGAGGGTGGAGAATGCCTCTACCACTACTCCCTTTCCCCCTTCATCCCCCTGAAACTCACTGTGAAGTACTGACCTTCCAGTTTCTGGGGAGAAGGTGTCTGTGCCCACCTTGGGGTTAGATATTCTCTTTTATATGCTTTGGCCCTGTTCTATACATACATACCTACATTGTGCTTAAACCCACAAGATTTGCAGGATAAATGTTTCTTTTCCTGTGGGTTAAGTCTGGCAGATGCTCCCTGCCTTGGTTGAGAATTAATTGTATCTATGTCCAAAGTGTATTTCACAACCGCTTTATCCCAGGAACCTCTAAATACTGTGGAGCAGGACAGTAAGAAATTTTATTCCAAAGAAGCTCTTTAATAAAAAAAAAAAAGACTGAAAAATAGGATCAAAAATTTTGGGAATCAGAAAGAATTATTAGATTTCTGAAAGCTCCTGCAAATCATGAATACAGAAGATATATCCCCTGTCAGAGATACTAACTTAGTGTTAAAAAACCTAAGTATTGTAAGACTTAAAACGTAGGATGACCTTGGGCTTAATGGTAGACCAGGACTGAGGAGAATCTAATCATCCTGGTTCTTTTATAGACTTCCTGAGTGATCTTGAGCAAAATTGCTCAGTGCTTCCATTTTCTATCAGGAATGTTTCCTTTCTCCTCTTCCCTGCCTTGGCTGTTTAGACTGATCTCCCCCTTTTAAGGAGGGGGAGTTCAGGGCTCTCTATATATTGAGTGAGTTCTGTCAGTATATATTGACAGTGACACAGTGGAGTCCTGATCAGCTAGTTTCTGCTTTACTAATAATCATTAAGCAATGATCATAAGTTTGGGATTTGAATTTGTTCAATAGAACACTGACTTTTGTGAGCTCCTGGAACTGAACAGTAATTTCTGAGTAAAGCCACACAGGTACCAATCTCTGGCAGACATCAGCTAGCTGCATTCTTTCCACATAATTTCAGAAGCTATAAATATAAGAAAAAACAACAAAGACCCCAAATCAGAAAAACCTACTTCCCCTCTTCCTCTCCACCAGAAGTACGAAGCTCGGGTTCTGACAGATACCTGGAACGGAGCACAGCATTGATAAATTGGGGCAGACTTGCAGCGGAACATTGCATGTTCAGTCTTGCCAATAATCTTGCCTGGATGTTTTTTTAAAATATATTTATAAATAATATGGGAATAATATTTACTCGTGCTTACATTCTTATATTGAATCATCACCATCAGCGTGATCTCCAGTGTGACTTCCTGCCTCCTAAATGATTTAACCATTGTTAATATACTGTTGTTTAAGGGGACTAGGGTTCTGAGTGTGAAACAAAACTTTATTATATACTACTGTGTATTAGTGCTGGTGTAGGGGCAACAAAAAACCCCAACAAATTAAAATTTTTCCATGAAAAGATCTTGAAGCGCTACAGTTGCTGATGCCTCACCCAACAACTGCAGATTTGGGGGGTTTTCTTTCAGTTACCTAATGTGAGGATGATGAATTGTATTTTTTGGTTTTTTTTCCTTGCATCCATCTCCAGTTGAAATGACTAGAAATGTCAACTGTTATGTCAGTGGAGATACTTTTTAACTGGTGTTGTAATATCCACAAAGTGAGTGCATTGAAAGGAAGAATTTGGCTTCCTGAATCTCTGCTCATAATGTTTTCAACCTTGTGTTTGTTGCCACTGTTTTGTTTGGTTTTTTTTTTTCAACAATCATATAAAAAAAGTCCGAGTTAATTTTTTTTTTTTTTTTTAGCTCTTGCGTTGGTGCTGTTTTACTAGTTTTGTAACTATATAGTGCAAGGTAAATCAGATAGGTGTTTTACCAATTTAAAACAGCGTGGTTCTTGTTAAAAGCTTAATATACTAATGCTGCCTACAATATCTGGCAGGGCAGTAAGGACATTATCCTAACACTAACCTGCAATTATGTTTTTCATTAGATATGGTTTTTTGTAGGGGTCAGTCCATCATCTTACTTTACCACACTTCGTCTAGAAGGCCTTGCAGATAAACAAAGCCCCCAAATGAATTGTTTAGTGGGAAAAGTTGTGTGTAATGTTTTATACAGTACATGACCTTTAAAGGTCTACTTCAGAAGTGGAGCAGAGAAATAATCACTAAGAAAAATTTATTTTGGCACCATAAGGTGAAGCAGTCTTGATACTACTGACTACTGAGTATTTCAAGTGGTATGAATCTAAGTTTAATGCGTGGTATATAATTCTTCTCTCCACTTTTACTTCAGTTCAGTTTGTACAAATGACATTGTCTAGCAGGGACTCAGATTTGCAAAAGTACATTTTTAATGACATTACAAAAAGATTAGTACTGACAGTTTTTTATATATATTTCCTATGTGGGGCCAACTCTTCCAGCCCGTTTCCTTCAGTGATATCTGGAGAGGATCTGATAAGCTTTATACTGCTTTTCACAGGTCAAAGGGCATTGTCTTCCCCTTCACTCCAGCTGCCAACAACAAAGTCAGACATATGTTATCACCATCACACAGGAAGCTGTGAGCCTGCTTGTGTTCAACAAAGTACAAATACAGGAAGAGCGTCAGGTTAGTTAAAAGCTGATGGAACTCTGCTAAGGTAGTATATAGCTAACAATACTATAACCCAATAATACTATTCTATATGCTGTGTGTGCATGTTTCAGTATCAGGGAAGGGTGGTTATCTGTTGTTGATTGGTTTAATATTACTATAGCCTAAGTACAGGTATCCATTTAAACCCTTTTACAGGTGGTATCATCTCCTGAGGTGGGGCTGCATAATGTTAAAAGAATAATTACTTAGTAAAGAGCAAAGCTGCAGTGGGATTAAGTGATAATGAATTGAACATGAGGTTCATCTGAACAGATACAATTTCACACTGCCAGTGAACAAACAGGATGTGAGTTGCCATGATTTTTTTCTAGATTCTCTCATTTTAACATACAGTATGTTGTGTATCAAGATTAAAATGATGTACAGTATATTAGCAAGCTCATATAATGAAATGCTTCTGGTCATGACATCTTAGTGTTGGTAAAAGTGGGTTTTCCACTTCTCTGTAATTTTGGAATATGAAATCAGCTTAATAGGAACTTCATGCTTTCAGCACTTTATGTTTTCAGCCAGTATTTTGGAACCATGTTCATTAGTGCTAAATTTGGATCTATTTGCAGCTTGTCTTCTGCTTCCGGTACATTGTTTACTGCTTCAGGAAAGTCTTCCCAATACATTATACTAGTTCCTATCCTCTGGCTTTTGCTCAGCACGGAACAAATCAGGTCAGGCACACTGAGTTCCAACTCCTGTCTCTAAGGACCAGTCGAAACTGTACTACGATGTACTGCTACTGCCTGGAAGTTCTAGGCCACACCATAAATAACACATACAGATATCTGTGGGAATAGAGGAGTACAGAAGTAAAGTTAAGCCCACTACTTGCCCATGCCTTCAGGAAAGTGAGGAATGGGGTCTTTGCTCTAGTGACAGCGACAGTGAGTGCAGCACTGCATCAGTGAACTGTCTTACTGCAATTTGTTCCATCTCTCTGATCATTACATCTTTGTTTTCACACCTTCAGTGGCTATGCCAAGAGCTTAATATACTTTCAGAAGGGCCTTAAAATGGTTTGCTTCCTCTATTGAGATTGCTAGAGTACTTTAAATGTGAAACCAGCACTTGAGCTTTAGCCATCCAGAAATATAGATCCAGCATCCAGTGCCAGTGTCTCACCGCTTTGGAGTGCTGTGTGGACAGGAACAGTAAGCAGATATGAAAGTCTTGTGAACAGATGTGATAGATGAGTAAATACAATCATGTCACGGCTCAAACCCAGACTTCTGAGTTCCTAGTCTGCCTGTATGTCTAGCAGGGAACACCAAGAGCAAGAAGTGGTGTGTTCACAGCAACTGAAGCTCAGAGACCCACGGTAAAGCTTTTCATCTAATGCAAGGGATGGCACCAGTTGCGGTAAGAGGTTGTCCCTAAAGACTATTGGCATTAAGCACTACTTTAGGTCACTGCCCTGAGGTGGAGAGTAAGGGCAGTAGTAATACTTGAGCTTTCAATCATGACCTATGAGAAATAGTCAATCATGGCAAGTAACTCTTGCTGTTCCACTATGAACAGCTGGCCTCTACTCACCATCCTGCTATGATCCTGTCAGTCTCTTCTGTTTTACTCATGAATGAAAGTGCTTGAACAATTTCACATGATTTTATATTATGGTCTGTATCATTACTGCAGACTTTATTTGTGCATGTGTAAATGTCTGTTTTTACAATACCTCAGAAAAGTTTGTCAGGATTTTGCTGTGGGGATAGAAGAGGGAGAGGAAGTGGATTGTTAACAGTAAAATAGTATCTACCAGCTGGAAAAGAGATTGTGACCACATGACAGAGGTCATGCCTGTGTAGACAGAATGAGTGGATATGTACCTGTGATAGTGACAAGCAGGGCTAAAGGTAGGGACAAGAGCAGGCAACAGAATGGAAGATAGGATATTGAATGAAAAATGAAGTGAGAGTTATGGTTTTAGCCAAGAGTATGGCCATATCATTATACATCTGCTTTCAGCTTGGCTAAAACCAATATACCTTTCCATGATTGCAAACTGAGATATTCATCACTACGACAATCTGTAAGTCATACTTGGCATCCCTTCTTGTTAGCTAAAATCCAAATGCAGAAAAAGCTATGCTTACTGGTAGGTTAAAAGATAAAATGTGTCAGTGAGGAAATGCCCAGAACTAGACAAATGGTGAAACTAGAGAGGAAGAGATGAGGCTAAGGGAGACATGGTGAAACTAGAGAAAGAAGAGATGAGGCTGAGCGAGACCTTTTATTCAGTTGGTGTTTAAACTGCTTGTTCAGAGCAGATGGCCCACTCAGAGAAGACATACTTGGAGTATGCTTGTGGTTCTACAGGAAATATGACTGGTATTATTTTTCTTCTGCAATCTTTGAATTTTTTTGAGTGCTCAGTCTTTTGAGCAAAGGCAGTCAATGGACTAATTTGGGTTGAACTGCTGAAATCCAGTAATTTGGTTTAGATGAGGTCTGAGTAGGTGGGCTGTTTGAATACACAATTGATCATCATCATCATTACTCTGAACCTTTTGATCTTTGTCTATCTGCAGTTCATTGAAATGGCATTAAACACTTCTAGTTTTGATATTCTAGAAGACTGATTCTTAACAATACTATTGGAAGCTTTGTTTTGCTTAATACAGATGTCTGTACCCTCCAGTGAAACTCTGAACTGTATGTACATGCAAACTGGAGGTACTGGAGATGCTCTGAAGAAAAAAAGGTTTTCAAACACATCTGATGACTCTGCCCTTTCCTAACTATCCATTTTCGGAAATGAATAAGAGGGTTTTTCTGTCTTGATGGACTTACCTTTATGAAGGTTTATATAGATAACTTCGGAATACCAGCAATACATGAGGGGGTAGTTCAGAGCATTTGTAGCTTGAAAATTTTCAGAAAGTGGTTTGCACAGGCACTGTAAATGGTGCTCTGCATGTTGGAAGCAATAGGCTCTTTCCCAGTTATGCTCAGTAGAAGGCTTGTTAGCTTGGACCAGTATGTCTGTACAAAGTTGTCAGCCCGTCAGCACTCTGAACTCTGATCATGTTTGGGACCTCAAATGCTTCTTCAGTCTGCACAGCAGAAACAAACCGCTTCCCGGATTTATTCTAAAATCATGACACTTGCTGAGACAAGGGTGAGTCTGCTGCTAGGATTATCCACTGAAAAAGGGACACCATACCAAGAGATAAAGTCAGACTGCTAAGGAGCTGGGAGAACATGCTACCAGACAACAGCTCGCCTCAACTAAGAGCTAAATGTCAAGGGGTGAGAAGCAGGCTGTGTGAGTAATTTGGGCTGGCAAACTGTGCTGGTTTTCAAAACCAAGCAACAAGAGGGAAGGAATGAATGATAAATGAGATGATTACCTGTGGGTAAAATCCTGGATTAGAAATCATATTATATAGGAAGGGTCAATCTCATCCTTTTGAACCATCATAATTTACCTTCTGCTTGGGATCCTGCCTTAGTTCTGAAAGTCATTAGCTTTCTCATACCCTAAATAGGTCTCTGAAAATTTTCCATTAACAGCTGTCAAAATTGGTGCTAGTGGTTTCCCAATACACCAGTAGTGCATAGGCACTGAATTTATCCATTTGTAGAGTCAGTAAGTCAGTGTAGTATAAGCTGGTATTCTGTTCACTGTTGAAATGTAATTTCTGAGACACAAAGTCTGTGAGTAGTTTCATATATGTATCTAGATAGATGCAGATACAGAGATATGTCGGGCCAGGTCAAATTTTAATGGGCATTTTGCCGCATCTGTTCCTCCATTTTTAGTCTCTTGCCCTTCTGCAAATCATATTCATGAAGAATTTATGCCAAAAGTGCTCTGATTAAAGAGAAGTTGCTAATATTATGGTGGTCCTGAAAGCTATGTTTATTATAGGGTAGATTCAGACTAGATACAAGGAAGAAATTTTTTACGATGAGGGTGGTGAAACATTGGAACAGGTTGCCCAGAGAGGTGGTAGATGCCCCATTGCTGGAAACATTCAAGGTCAGGTTGGACAGGGCTCTGAGCAAGCTGATTCAGTTGAAGATGTCCCTGCTCATTGCAGGGGGGTTGGACTAGATGACCTTTAAAAGTCCCTTCCAACCCAAACTATTCTATGACTCTGATTCTATGCACCACTGGAACAACAAGAAGTTACACCAAAATTGCTTTTTATATCCATGAGTCATTTGGATAATACCTGAGGATTTCCATGGCATGAAAAAATCCCTAGATGGCATAAAGCCAGTGGAGCTTTTTTTTGTGTCCTCTACTTGAGGTATAGTAGGCATACAAACAGTCCATAAGTGACAGAGGTGGAATTAATTCATACGGACTGGCAAACACTTCTTATTCTTATCATGTGCAGTTTTATCTGATGGCTACCTTCCTATGTAAGTTAAGACAGAGAGAATTGTGTCTAAAAGAAGCCAAATAACTTATTACCCAGAGAGCAAGCAGGAACAGAATACTGTCACTGTACTATGATGCTTTTCTTCATGTGACATCTGTTCTGATGTTGGGAAGAAATCAGTGAAAAATAATTCAGTCTAAGTTATTTCATTCCAGTCTCATGATCTTTCTAAAGGAATTTTATTTGGATGGAAGCTGCTTCAAATTGCACAGTATCACATTGTGAAACTGTGGTTGTTTTCTGATCATTTGTCACAAGAGGGGGTTGGAGTTCTTCGCAATTTATAAAAGCTGATGTTCCATGCTAACTAGGAGAGGGTGGTTTGGTTGTGGTTTGTTTGGGGTTTTTTTGGTTTGGTTTTTTTGGTTTTTTTTTGAGGATAAAAGAAGTCCTTCTCATTATGGGCTTATTATTGGATTGTACAGTTTTTAAAGAATAGAATATAAAATTGCTGAAAAGCTTAGGTCAAACAATGAGGAGTTAGTAAGAAAATAATTCTTCCATACTGGTTTTTATTTAGTACTTCAATGACAAATATATGATTGTAAAAATTATGACATAAAAAGCATTCTTGGGCATGGTCATACTGTTAAGTAGTGAAATTCATAGAATAGGAGTTGGGAAGAAATCTCTGAGAAACTTCATTTCTTTAGGGAACCATCACAAGGTGAATCCAACTCATCAGCTAACCAGGCTAAAGTAAATGAAATAATGAAATAATGATGCCTTGTCTACCTGAGACACTATCCCTGTTTATGCTGGTATTTGTAGGATGCCAGCATCCTGTATAAAGGCTCTCTTGTTTTGAGGTAGTGTGACAACTATCATTCCCCTATTTCAGAATCCTCACTGTGAACAGGTTTTGGAAAAAGTAATAATACAACTCTAGGTCCCTTTTTTTTTTTTCTGGATAATCTCTGAAGAATCTGACAGGTTAGGGGATTCTGTTCATCCCTGGATCATTCATTCACTTCTAAGCATGCAGATCCAGGAGGAGGAGTGCATTCTTGGAAATGCTTGGAAAAAAGCATAGACAATGTTATGAAAATGGCTAAGCCTCCACTTTTCATAATGGAATAGGAGGATGTGACTGAGGAGATCGTGTCTTTCACGTTTGGTGAAGAAAAGGTTTGGAAAGGTTTCTTCTTTGGATTTAGAGAAGAAAAGAGATGTCTCAAATGATACATGATTGCAAAGACTTTGTTTCGATTAGTAGTGAATTATGATGCAAGAAAGATAATGCAGAAATCCTGTTTCTGTATGTGGGGAAATCTAAACCTCCTTGTTCTTTCTAATTCTGGGAAGAACTTAGTCATTTGTCTTTGAAGTATTGTTTATATGCCCTTATTCTTAGAAAAACTTTTTCAGTCATATCTATATTAGCCACATTCTGTGTTTCTGTTGTCTTGTATAGTCTGTATTAACTGCCTGTACACATCATGAGGATTGGACCTTTCTCTAGAAAGTCTCACCATACAGCAATAACCTGATTTCATATCTTGCATGTCTGGCAGCAATTAAAAATTTTTAAAACATCAGCGATGCTCCTAGAAGATCTCTGTACACAGCTGAGTGACTTTGCAGGGCTGTGGCAGTGGCTTTTTCATTTTTTGCTTTTACATTTCCAGTCCCTGAGAGTATTTATTATGTGAATTTTCTTAGAATTAAAGTAATAGAATACAAAAAAATGGAGTATTTTTAGGAAAGAAATGGTTTTCAGGGTAACAACACATACACTTTGAGAAATACTACTTTAATGAATGCGAAGTCAGGAAGAATAATTTTTAAACGTTGTTAACACATATAAAAGCATATAATCAGAAGACTATATGCATCTCCTTGTGAGGAACAGCATTATGGAGGCGCACTTTCTGTTCCTGAAAAGGAACACAGCTTTTTCCTTTCAGCTTTGTTTAGTTTACCTCTATATTCTGTTGAAAATCCCAACCAAAAAAGGAAAAAAAGAGGGGAAAAAAAAAGACTAAAAGAAAAAATCTCTTGGGCATTGCACTGGTGAAAAAATAAGTTACACTTAAGTGGGTTTTGTCTTAGAATTACTGAAGAATTAAAGAGGGATTATATCCTCACTCTTTTCTACTGTTGTCATTGACTAAAGCCAAGGTCACAAATCAAACGTAGGGCATCTTAAAAACTTGCCACAATGTGAGCTACAATTCGCTTTGTATTTACTCTTGGGAACTTTGAACAAAGGTCAGCACAAGTTTCATTGTCCCTCCCGTTTGCATTTTCCCACACTTTTCTTTTTCCCACACTTGAATGAATCTATATAGTGCTTGCTTATGATCATCATAGTGATGTATATTTAAAATATGTGATGCATATTTTTGAACCCAAATATGATGCAGATTCATGACTGGACTATTTATGAGATACTGTCATTAATTCTGTCCTGTTTCTGTCAGTACAGTGAGGACTCCTTCTCTCTTTCTTCTTCTTGTTTTCAAGTGAGAAATACTTTTCCTTACATTTGCAATGGATTCTCCACTGAAGAATTTTGCAAAAATTTTTTTCTTTTTTTTTGTTTCCCAACAGTGGATTTTCTTTAGAATGCAGCTTGAGCATGCACATTTTCTTTAGAACTGCTTTCTTGTCACCAAGAATTCAAAATATGAGGGTAGGCACTGCCTGTCCACCAAGAATTGTAGACTGCACCCCATTTACCTCCTCATAGCTTATTATTTGTTCTGACCTGTGTCCCCAGCTGAAAGATGTGAAGAAGACTAACAAAACCTTGTTATTTTGGCAGGGATTGCTGTCTATAGGAACAAAACACACAGAGACAAAAGAAAAAAAAATATATTTTTTATTTTTTTAATTTCTGGTTGAAACATCAGGTGGAGACTTTGTATCTTTCACTTCACCGAGTAAGAAATTCCTAGTTCTTTCTTATATGTGACAGAGTTTCAAATCTTATACAGGCTTTAAAAACAGCTGGTAATAGAGGAAGTTCTTGTAGGTCACAGTCTTCCCATCATAAACTCTTTGCACTGTTCTTCAGCTGTTCAAATAAACATACCTCTGCTTCTTGTCTTCCTGCTGAGAAATTAGTACATAAGCCCAAAGAAACAGGTGTCATACTACACTACCAAGCATAATAGCATTTTGTTTGGAAGACCTTTCTACTGACACTGTTACAAAGTTTTAACTTACAAGGATGAAAGTTAACAGGGAAACTTACTATATTTGTGTATCTTTTAAGGTAAATGTATACTTGACCAATATAATTATTGCTTCATTTGCCCTGCTTTGAGCAGGACGTTGGCCTACACAACAACTGTAAGTTCCTTCCAGCCTGAATGACTTTATTATTCTATGCTGGTGACAGTTACTCTATGATATGAGTAATCCATTTATGCTAGAGAGGTAAGCCTGATAGAAGACCAGAAGGGCCCATCAGCTGTTGCTTCTATTATGTAGTTATTGTTTTCATGTTGCCTTTTGGTAGTCTGCATACAGGCAGAGCTCCTCTTGCATCATGGAATCCTGTAAATCTCAAGTGACATTTGTGTACAATCTGAGAAATGAACCAAATAGAGTCATAGTGGCACAATGGCATCTTCAGCTCTGGAACGCCAAAATCCAATGAATTTGTATTGACACCAAAGCAGTGTTATCTCGTGATCTTGAATATCCTGTGGTAAGAACAATCTAAACTGTTTTGGATTATAATATGAATAGCACATATAATATGAATAGCACAAATTATACCATGTATTTGAGAAAGCTCATTTAAAGACTGCACAGACAAAGGCTTAGTTTTCTGAGATGTGCAGAGCTAGCAGCTAACTCAATTTATAGCTGAACTCATTGTTGACCCATTGTCAGTAATGGGTATTTTCTCATACACAAGACATCAGACAAAACAAAGCAAGTTTTATGGTATCCTGTTCTGTTCAATAAACTTCTTTCCTCATTTTCAGCCCAGGTAAGATGCCATGATAATGGCTATAATACTTTTCCTCAGTAAAAATACATTCAGGAGGAAGAGTGAAAATAATCTCTGTAATATGTTTTAGTTCTAAAATGAATAAAGAAAAATCATCAAGCAAAGCTCACTATTGTTAGCCTAAAGTTTTTTATATTACTATTCTTCTGACATCAAAAAATAATGAGAAAACTGGTTAATTTTCTCTGAAAAAGGTCATAGAAATCGGACACTTCAGGAAAAATTTTTGGGGAAAAAAAATCAACCAAGCCTTCTCTGCCAAAAATTCAGTATTAATGGTAATAAAAATTAGTATTTTCTGAAGAAGAGCACTTGATAAAAATTTCCTGGCCAGCTTCAGTTCCAGTCATTTTATTTGATAATACCTGTATTACTGCCAAATGATTCTCTAGGTAAAGAACAGGACATTCAAGAGCAGATTGTCTGCTGGTATTTATTAGCTGTGGGAAAGTCACCTTTTCACAATTATATTTTGCAAATATAATTCCAGTAGCATAAAGGTTGTAAGCACTATGGTTTCTATAATTAAGTGTACCTTCTCTTGCTCTTTTTTGCATTAGTTATATTTTTCTGTTATAAGGGTGTTATTTCTAGTATTCTGTTCCCATGGGAAGTTTTATTTATCAGCCTCATCAGATGCCTTGTTATGAAAATGTATACCCAACTCTTTGCTAAGTTAGCTGATTATTTAGTATCAAATATCACCATCTGTTCTTATTATCTGACAAAAATACAGATGATCAAGCTAGAGGTGCCTTAACGTCGGTGTGAGTTTAAAGTTCAGATGTTAGATACACTGGCATAAGCCATATCTTCCTTCCTACCATAGAATTTGAGTGAGAAAAGGATTAGAGGTGCTGCTTCTGTAGTTTGTTCCTGTTTCATTGTGAAGGCACACCCTCAGAATGTGGGAAGCAAATGTCTTTGTCCTCAATGCAGGCTTGAGTGCTGTGATTATCTTTATTTGATCTATAGACCAATTTGCTTTCTGCAAACATTTGCTATATGGACGCTGTGGGGCATAGTGAGAATGGAGTTAAAGTCTGGGAGAGGAGCCTCTGGTGCTCCTGAGATTTACTTTTAGTTAGCCGCTGAGCTTTGTATGGTGCCATAAATCAGGTAGCCATAAAAAGAAAAATCGTTACACAATTCAGAAGGAAGTGGAATATGATAAACTCCTGTTTACAGCCTGAGTGACTTCCTTTCAAGCCCTCCTCCTTCTTTAGGAAACAGAAAAATCACCCTATGCTTTTGACGAATTGAAGTCTATTGAATATATTCCATACATATTCATTCCTGTTGTGATGGAGCATACACACTTTAACTGGGGACTCTAGGGCTCATTGTGCTGGGCACTGTCCAAATGCATATTGAAAAGGCTGGGCTGGCTCTAAAGGCTTTACATTTTAGTTACCAGACAGAGAAAAGAAAGGCCTTTCTCCTTCCTGCCTACTTCTCCAACTGTAGGATATTTGACGCTAGTCTGTAATTGTGGCTAAGGAAGCTTCTGAAAGATGCTTTTCTTGATGGGGAACCACACAATTACAATATGGCTACCCAGTCTGTAAATGGATTTTCAGTAAGAGCAAAGCTGCTAAAACTTGTATATGGTTGCTCTGCTTCATTAAAACACTGGAACCCAGCACAGCTTTTAAATCAGGGCCCAAAGCACTACGCTGAAGGTGGGCTGTAATCTTCAGTTTGACTGTGTTCATCAGTGAGGTACAGCTTAACTGATGACTGTCTGTGGTATTTCATGGTATTATTGTAGTGTTTAGGAACTCAGTTCTTGGACTCCACATCCATTGTGCCATGCGGCGGAGCATACACTAAAAGTGATTTGCCCTGCGTTAGAAAGTTTGTAATCTACATGTAAGAGAAGAGACAACAGACAGATAAAGACAGATGAAGAGTGAATTAAATGGTCAAGATGACAGATGAAAAAATCCTGTAGAAGTACATATAAAGAAACTTGCTCTTGAACCCTAGAGTGCCTTTTATCCCATTTTTCCAGGAACACAAACCAGAAAACTGTTAAACTTCAGCATTTTGCTAAAACAAATAACTTCTTTTAAAATCTAGTCACTTAAACCATTTCTCATGGCCGGCCATCAGTAAGCTAGATGACTTAATGTGATTTCTTACCAGTTTAGTGTTCTCTGTGTAACTACAGCATGAGGGAATATGAAGGAATGAGCATAGTTTTTATTGAGTTTGCTGCTTAGTCTTCAAATCATGAAGTCAGACCTCTGCCTAATACCATAGTATTAGTATATGTGAGAAGTGTTCAGTGTTTTAATCTATGTACTTTCTACAGAGAATACAGTTTTTCAGTCCACTCAAACTGCTATGCCTGCCTCTGTAAATTATATGATTCTGACTAATATAAGCACATCAAATTTTCCTTTATTAATAGTACCCAGTGTTAGATGTGATCATAAAATACACGTCTTCATTTGTAGCTCGGATTTTAGAAATCCCTGTAGACCAATTGAGGAAGTGTAAAGAGACCAACCCGAAATGTCCTGGGAGAATTTCCAAAAAAAGCAAAGCAGCAAGAAATAGAAATCAAAATAACATCTTTAATCTTCTCTGCCCTAAATTCTTAGAACACAACTACTGTTTTGACTTTCTCGCAAAATCGCACTATTATCATTTTGATATTTTGCAGCTACTGCAGACTGAAAAACGTTTCAGGCTGTAGTGAGGGACTCTCTCTGTTCCTGCCTCTTCAGCCCCTGTCCCCCAATTCTTTTTAATACTGAGTGCCTGTTTGAGCTTACCTAGAGAACAGGCCTCACGAGTGAGAAGGGGAAGACATGCAGCCAGCTGTAGTCTCCACTCTCCTTACTTTCCTTCCCAGTTCTAAAGAGGACTGTGACCTATGCAGACTGGAGTGGATAGGGCTTGGTGGTTTTGTCTCTGTTGCTACCACAATGTTTGCTCTTGCCTGTTCATGGCCTACTTTGTCTTCAAATCAGTTCATGATGCTGGCCCTGCTTAGAACAAGACACTGTTCCAAAAATTAAGCCACAAGAGATAATCTAAGCTGAAAAAGTATTCTCAAGGGATTGGGCGGAAAGCTTGCTTATAAATTTTGGGAATGGGTTCCTTAATTCTTATCTTAGTATTTTGAATAAGTCTTCTACAGTTATGAGACGTCTGAGACATCAAAGTAGACCATCACAGATCATGGTAGCATGAGATAGCCAGGATAATAAAATTAATAGGTCCTATAGCTGCTTTCTCTACTGCGTAGAGTTAATAAGTTTTTACTGATGGAAACGTGGGTCCCTGATGGAATTTTGCTGTGTCACTGTTATGATTCTGTGGTCGGAGTGAATTTTTTTCTGATTATTCAAAACACTAAAAAGTTAGAATTTAAGATCTGACATCAAAACTTCCCATGACAAGCAAAACTTCCTAATGCTGCACCTGTTAAAATAAGTCATTCTATTGTATTTAGTGAGACTAGTCATGTTATTTACAGCTTGATATTCACTGAAGTGATTTACTGAAGACTAGCCAATGTATTCTATAATCTCGCCTAATGCATCTTTATTATAATGCTGTTGCAGGTGAATATATGTGGATAGAGAATAGGGAAGTACAGATTCCTGTAATGAGTATTTAGAAGATTAACCTTACTAAAATAATTCATCAAAAGCGCACTTCTTGGTAATGATTAATTTTACACTTTATTAATCATACAAAATTGTTGTTTTATAACACTTACATTAGTGCTGAGCATACAATAGTACAGAGCTGATGCCATATAGTTAGGACTGATGATGAAATCCTTGGTGGTTCTTAGTCTCTCAGATCAAGATGATCACTTCTTTCTTCTCTAATTTTCCTTGACTGTATGTGATGTTCTTATGCTGTTGCCCACTCCCTCCCAAAAGAAGTGTCTCAGTGCTGCTTATCTTGTTTTTGACTTTGCTGATCATCCTTCTTACATAGTAAGGAGGTTGTTCTGCTTATCTGGTCTGACAACTCTGGTCACTTGAATGCCTGCTACATGTACTCACTCACCTGTCTTTGCCTGTTTGGTAGTCACATTGATCATATATTTATATAAAATTTTTATACATTATGTCCAGTTATGCCATCACAGTATTAGGAAATACTTAGATACTGTGGTTAGTTACACTATTTTAGTATAGTGATATTTGGGTCCAAGACAAGCGAATATTAATTATATCCCGATTAGTACAGTTCCAGTTTATGGGTGTTAAAAGGCCTCTATTTTGCCTACAATGCAAACGTAAGCAAAGATCAATAACAGTTTTTCTTAAGATAGAAAACTTGCTGTAAATTTTCAATAAAATTTTATAACAGATGAGAGCCATATGAAAAAATTATTAATAGATTCAGTTTAATCTCTCTCCTGGAAACATGGAATAAAGAGTATTATGGAATATTTTTTTTTAGGTTTGTCCCCTCACTAGTATTGTTCACTTTTCTATAAGAAGACTGTGATGCCTGACACAATACATGATGCAAAACTGGAATCTGGGATACAGTCATGAGAGACACTTCTGAAGTTCTTTTCAGACTAAACACTCATATGACCAAGCCCTACGACCATTTAGACGAATGTGCTTGAATCTCACACAGTGAAAGGCAAATCTAGATGTCGCTCCCATCTCCCCGGGCACATTTTCCTCCCTTCCACATATTTTTCTGAAGCAGGACTTGACATCACGCTCTCACACCAGCACCTGCTTCTTTCAGCGACTGTATTCTCCCCCCAGCAACTACAGCTGGCAGCAACTGTTTGTGTTAGGCTATAGCAGACACAGGATGAGGTTTTTGACTGTTGGAAGAGCTTTCATTGCTCAAGCAGCTGTTCCTGATGTTCCCTGGGGAAAAGTCAGAAATCTGGATGGAAGCCAGTTGGACCACATGAATTTGGGTGTCTTTCACATAAAGTTATTGCATTATACTTTCTAAGAGGTTCAAGCAACTTTTAAAGCTCATTTAAGAGCAGGCTATTGATTGTCAACATATGAACATAAAGTAATTTCTAAACTGCCATTTTTTCATCAATTCTACGTATGCATCTTTTTTTTAAATTAGTTTTTAGACACAACTGCAAAACATTAAGTTCTAAACAGATTTTTTGCATTAAGCCTTTTCTTCATAATACCACATTTGAATTACAATACTAGATCTAGTAATCTGTAATATGCTGATTGCTAGCAACTCTTCATTCTAATGTTTTTTCATTAGAGCACTAACAGAAGGAGCAGTCCACAAAGGGAATGCAAGTGTCATAAGAGTACATTAATATCCCTTAATAAGGAAAAAAAAAGAAAATGCAAACATCCACTCATTATTCTTGTTCAAGACCTACTACGGCAGCTTAAAAGCTGCCTCATGATCAGCCAACCAATGGTTCAGCTAGTTGATTTGTGATGTGTGTGACAGAATTCTTTTCCACTGGCTTTTATTACTTCTCTTCAAAGCTAGCTAATTCTACAAGGCAGGCAAATGATTTCAGATTTTTTTTTTATGGGGACTGGTTTTTTTTTATTAGGACTGTTGTATATAGTGACTATTAGATCTCACACACAATTAGGTTTTGTAGCTAGCTTGGTGTCTTCAGTGGATACAAGCAAAGGTAGTATCCCTGCTGCTGGAAAGCCACTTGTGCCTGTCAGCACATCTGTCCAGGCAGAACAGAGATGTTGATACCACACTTGCCTGCTCTTGTGCTCTCCCTAGACTAGCTCCTTTTTCTGTATTGGTCCTCAGCATATTGAAGAAGAAATGTTGAAGATGGCTGAACAGGTATAAGGTTTTTCAATGCACATCCTGCATAGCCTGAAACATTTTCTATTTGAAAGTAATGAGTAATTTATCTTGGTTGGTGATTCAAAATGATTGAAAAAACCCCACCTAAATTATTAAAGTATGTTTTTGCATGAAAAGAGCGTGTAAGGCAGAGGAAACAACCGCATCAGCAGACCGACTTGTGTTGAGTTGTATTATTAATTTTGGGATAAAAGGTGCTCATTATACATGGACTTGTGCAGTGACTTGTACACACACTGAGCTGACTCACTGTCCCCTTCGCCCCAAACCTGTTTGCTGTTGCTGGCTTAGGACTGTACTCAGGGTTTACCTTGAAGGCTGTCCAGAGTCTTGAGCAGGTTGTTTGTGCCTTGTGTGGCATAAATGCTCCAGAGTACTCACCTTTTGCTTTTTACTGTGGCTAGACGTGCCAGGAGCCAGTAATGGTCTGAGAAAGTGCTGGCTTCTGAAAATAATTATTTTGCTTTAGAAAAGTGCAGAAAGTGTCTATCCTGTGTTTTGAATGTTGTACTTACCAGCACCAATGGAGACCTTCTGCCCCTGAATCAAATACAGTGCAATGTGACTTTGGTGAATGTAGCTCAATGCGAGCTCTATTCATAAGGCATTACTTCTGGTATTGTTTTCCTTCTTGACAATATAGCTGCTAATATTTCAATTTCTTTGATTAATGAACCATGCCTATAAATAATTATATCAGCTATGTGTAATAATTATATAATTGTATTGGCTAATTTATTTCAATTTTTCTCTACCAATGTAAAGTTCACACATTAATATCACAAAGTACCCCAAAGTGTCCCTTTAATTCCCTATGTGCCCTGTAAAAATGCATCTCTGTAATAACTTAAAGGAGACTATATCTGTAACAGTTAATTAACTTAATATTGTATGTGTTTTCTCTTCAGCCTCCTTAGTACCTTCTCTTAAACTAGAGAGAAAATATAAACTTTGTGGCATTTCCAGGAAGCTAATAACAATTTCTGTTAAAATAATGCTTATCAAGTTTACAGTTTATCAAGTTTATCAAGTTTACAGTTATCAAGTTACAAGTTATGTTATCAAGTTTACAGTAAGTAACAACTATAGTTTCTCTAAACCAATACATAAGGAATAATTTATTCCTCTGTTCTAATTTATGAGATTGATGAGCTTTATGAATGGAACAAAAATGTTGTTCTCATTAGCTGTTGGTTGTTTTTAACAGTATCCACTAAAGCCTTTGGCTTATTTTTCAAAGGGATTTGAAAATATACCCCCATGAGATTCAAACTTTGTTAATTACATTTTGAAATAATCCAGGCACATGCACTGTTTTCTTAATGTTCATTTTTATTGTGATATTCCAGGATCAAAAAAAGGGCATAGATTGCGTTTGCCCCTCTTTTCTTCCCTGCAGACATATGCACATCTGGAGTGTTTAAAAAAATCTGTTACAATTTGAAGTTAAGAGATTGTGTCTAATGTTAATACTGGAAATCTTTGTAGTGGTTTTTGGCCTGCAGTTTATTAAGCAACCTTGTGATATTTGTACCAAATGCACAATAACATGTAGCAAAATTACATTGCGGATCATCATGCTTACCTTCAGTTTCTGTTTCCTGGAGATATTTTTTTTTTCTAAATTAGAGATTGAAAATGGCACCATTGATCCTCCATGGTTTGGAACCATTGTTCAGTAAAATGCAATTTGCAAAGTAAATTAGAACCAAAATAAAAGGACTTTCCAGGTCTGGGGTTTTTTTGAGAATTCTGAAAGGAGTGGTGCATTTGGAGTGCAGTTCTGCAAGCTGTGAATGCCACTCTTTGAAGTGTTTGAGTCTTCAAAATCCCTTGGTAGCCTCTGGGTACATACCATGTTTTATAGTTCCAAGAATTTGGTCCTGCATGGTTGACTGGTTCAGAACGGGGCTTTTCGTCAGTCTCTTCTTAAGGAACCACCCCTCTTTGGCCACGTATCCAGAATGCTAGTTTCTATGAGAACGTTGTGTGTATGTTCTCATTATTGTGTAGGGCTGCCATTTTGCTTTCATTCTCACCAAGGCATTAAAAAGGACTGACTGCAAGTATATGATTTATTATTGTGTCTGAGACAAGAATATAGACCTTTTCTTTGCACTCTCCTGGGAGAAAGAAAAATTGTATGAGCGCTTCTGAAATGGCTGAGGGGCAGAGACAGGAGTACGCTGAGAACTGACTCTCAGCTGATCTAAGAAAATACCTGCAGCTGTATGTGAAATAATTGCAGATAGAAAGGGTTACAGTCTTGCTCAAGTACTGCTTTCTGCTTGCTCTATGGCCATAATTATTTCAATGTATTTGTGCTGGTCATTGAAATGGTTTGTTCTGGTAGCACTAATGCCAGGTAGTCGTCCGTCCCCCCCCCGGCTTTTTTGAGGCACAATTGTCTCTTAAAATCAAAGCCAGACATGCAAAGCCATCACCAAGGATACCAGGATTATATATTTAACTCACAACAGCCAATTTCAAATGTCACTCATACTGAACTGTATAGTATTATTTAGCTATATAGGTTTATACTGCTTATGAAAGCCAATCAATGAAGAATTATCTTTGACCTAAATGACAGCCATCTGCATTTTTCTTTTTCACCAGTAAGTTCTCCACTCGTTTCTCTCGTTTATTGTATTGAAGATTATGCCTAGCAGTTAATGGAATCAGAATATTTTTAACTTTTTTTCTCATTTTATCTTGATAATGTCTATCATTTCTATAATCGCATCCTGCTTTTCGAATGTGGCTGTCAGTGTATTTCACTGTGTCAAATATTGGATGTCATTAGATGTCATTATTTTAAATGTGAAATCCTGTGCAGATTCCTTACATGGCAGATAAGCATTTTCAATAAAGGACAAGAATATGTTTCTTTTTCAAGACAGTTTTTGTCCCGAGGGCCTATATTGTAAAGCTAGCATACCCTATTAAAGGCACACAATTAGGTTGTTCAGCAAAACTTCAGCACTTTCAGGCCCCTTTTATGTTAAAACATAACACAACGGAAGTGAATCCATACTTTAAACAAAATGGGCTGTACTATTTATTGCACAACTAGATATTAAGCCACACAATCTCTTTCTAATTAAATTTCCTAATTAAATAATGCAGCTTTGCAAAATACTTGCAACCACAACCAAAGTTGGCTGACTTTTGCTTTGATTTTTTTTTTTTTTATAGAGGCACAAAATTAAAGGAAGATTTCTTGGAATGTGAGAAGTGTTTTGAGTAATCCCTGAGTAATTCATGATTCTGTGTCAAACTCCAGCAAAAAGAAACTTTATATACGGGAACGTATTGTTATTATGAATTTGACCAGTTATTCAGAGAAGCTCCAGTAAAGTCATAAAAAAATCAGTCTCTTGCAGTAGATGTTAAAGTTCTGTTTGACCTGTTTCTGCAGCTGAGACAGCTGTTTTCTAAACCAGTCACTTAAATTCAGAAAAATGTAAACCAGTGAATGAATAGAATCTACCTTCCATTTAATGTTAAATAATTTAAAAGGAAATCTGTTAATTATTTATAGGAAAAAGACATATTTATGAAATTGTGGAATGCAGGTTTAGGCACAAATATTAAAGGCAAAGTTTGAGCAAGTACTTAAAAAGACATCTCTGTTATCTATAGAGTTTTTATTAGATTTACAGTTCCAGTTTTTATGTTTATTTAAATCCAGATCTTTAAGTGGAAGCCATGGGTTCCTCCTGTCACAGTGTCTGACTTATAGTAAATGTTTGTATGAGTATCAGCAAAATAAAACTTTGACAAGTCAGTAGTTTTAATAATCACATGCCTACAAAAGCTGCAATAGCTTGAAATACATTCCCTTTACTTGCCATAGTGCTGTTCTGAGGGGGAAATGCTTCTTTAAAGTCAACCATATCTGATCAAACCCCACCCAGTCTAGCCCTTGTGAAGATGCTGTAGAGCTATCTCCTAAAAGGATATATTTAATTAAAGAGATGCCCTGCTAGGCAAAATGATCTCCTAACCCCACAGGATTGGAACAATGAGTGACAGGAAAGAAGCAACTCTATTTTGATGTGAGGGACTCCTACGCAGAGGAAGGAAAAATCTCATCAGGAGACCTTCCATCTGCTTCAGGATGTACTGAAATTGAAAGGATTACATGTTCCAAGGACACAATTGTACATACTTTTAACTGTGCTGTGTGAAGTGATTTCTTTAGTCCATGTTACTAGGCTGATGATAGATTTTTATAAATCGGTTAGTCTAAGAGATTACTAGAAATTCCAGTTATGATCATTGATTTAATATCCTAACCATCATCCTGTACTGAATTCTGGTCTAAGTTGCCTATACTTTACTTGCTGCTGCTGTTATATTTTGTACAACATCAGTAACTTATCACTGAGTGTGAATGACAATGACTTAGGACTACCATGGTAGCACTAATACTCCTATGGAAATAGGACATTGTGGCCTACTCCCTCACTTCCCTGTGTAATTTGTGAAATTAGCATTGTTTTATTGCTTACACATGATTCAAAACTAACTAGTTCTAAATGGATGAAAACCTTCCCCTCTGACTTTGTGGATATGTTTTATTCAAACCCTAGGTAAGTTTTTCAATATGCAGTGGATAAATTTATTGATGTAATTTTCTTTGTGGTTTGCCTACAAAAGTGAGAGCTAAAATTCATGTAGAGCAACTTACCAGTAGAACCAGAGCAACTATAAATGAGGACAGGAAGAACATTATTTTTTGTAAATGAGAGCTACCTGTTTAATCTACTCAGCATAAGCATTTGCTGTTTTCAAAGTTCATTTCCTTTTCTATTACACATTTTAGGCTGGAAAGACTGTAACAACCTTGTAATTAAAAACAACCTGAATTGCCATGGAGACCAAAAACACAGAAGTGCTTTCCATAGACCAAGTAAGGAATAAGGCAGACTGGGAATGTCAAGGTACCATTTCTGGAAATTTTATATATGTAAACATAATTATATGTAATTTTAAGTGTCAGACTAATATTCTTTTAAAGTAACCTAGAAAAGAATGAATATCATTAATAAGCTGTGTGGTTGGCTTTTGTTTATCTGTGGGATGATTTACAATTTGACAAACGTTTTCCTTCCTATTATTTTAGGCAGAATGCAGAAATTAGGCTTAGGATTGTTAGATCTGAAGATTGTGTTACTGTGCTGGAGGGACACCTTGAATGAACAGCTGCCTGTTGTCCTGGATCTTCCATTTGCTGAGGCAGAACAGAGGCAGAATGTTTGGGAATCCTTCCTGCTTGTGCTGGTTTTGGCTGGGATAGGGTTAATTTTCTTCAGAGTAGCTGGTATGGGGCTATGTTTTGAATTTGTGCTGAAAACTGTTGATAACACAGAGGTGTTCTAGTTACTGCTGAGCAGTGCTTACACAGAGTCAAGGCCTTTTTTGATTCTCACCCCACCGCACCAGCGAGTAGGCTGGGGGTGCACAAGAAGTCAGGAGGGGACACAGCTGGGACAGCTGGCCCCAACTGACCAAGGGGATATTCCACACCGTATGACGTCATGCTCAGCATATAAAGCTGGGGGAAGAAGAAGGAAGAGGGGCACGTTCGGAGTGATGGTGTTTTGTCTTCCCAAGTAACCGTTACACGTGATGGAGCCCTGCTTTCCTGGAGATGGCTGAACACCTGCCTGCTGATGGGAAGTAGTGAATGAATTCTTTGTTTTGCTTTGGTTGCGTGTGTGGCTTTTGTTTTACCTATTGAACTGTCTTTATCTCAACTCATGAGTTTTCTCCCTTTTACTCTTCCAATTCTCTCCCCCATCCCACCGGGAGGGGGAAGGGGTGCGAGCGGCTGTGTGGTGCTTAGTTGCTGGCTGGGGTTAAACCACGAAACTGCTCCAACCCTCTAGGCTGTGGTCAGGCAGATGGTCTGGGCCCAAAGGAGTTCAGTGGTGGAACCACATATGATCTTTGGGATGACCAGCATTGCTGATGTCCTGTTGCATGATCTTGTGTCATGTCTTCACATTAAGTCTCTGGAGTACACATCCACACATCCATGGCCTGGGCTGTATCAGCAGAAGTATAAGCAGCATATCAAGGGATGTGATTATTCTACTCTACCCATCCACTTGTTAGGCCGCACGTGGAACACTGTGTGCAGTTTGGTGTCCCCACTTTGAGAGACATTGAAAAACTGGAAAGGATCTAGCAGGGAACTACCAAGATGATGAGAGGGCTCTAGAACTTGAAAAATTAAGAAAGATTGAAGGAAGTTGGTTTGTTCAGCCTAGAGAAAAGAATGCTCGGGGGAATCTAATCAGTCTTGCAATACTGGAAGATATTTATGGACAAGACGGAGGTTCTCTTGTCACTCTTCATCATGAGAACAACTAGACATTGGAACAGATTACCCAAAGAACTGGTGGACTGTCTCTCACAGGAAATATTTAAGACAGCTGCACAGAGCCCTGGATAAGCTAACCTAAAGCCCCATTTTCAATGGGAGGTTGAACCAGATGATTTCCAGATGTCCCTCCCACTCTAGGTTTTTCTATGGTTTTGTGCTCAGGAGAGTAGCTATCAGAGTGCAGAGCCTAGTCAGTGACTAACCAGATGGGATGGCCAAGTCCACTATGGGCTAAAGTGATCAAGTCTCTGAGGTCATCCTTCACATCTTTTTCCTTCAGATAGTGTGGGGGTGCCTTTGCTGTCTGCAGGTTGATGCATTTTGAGGTTACTGATGTTATCCACAGTACCCCTCCTGGGCCTGACCCTATGGCTACCACTTCATTTTCATGCAGCCTTAGTGGACTACCAATGTTGATTTATGGAAACTTTGTCAGACTTCACCAAAAGGGCTCATGATGCCTTTTTCTTCTATAACTCCAATGGACTGAATGGGAACACAGGAACCTTCCTTCTAAGAAACACCAGGGTTGCTTGCAATGTTTAGATGTCTGACTGCTTTGTATGAGAGGCAGCATACCCCTTCCACTGGTAAGTCATATTTTACAAACTTAAACCTCCTAAACCTATGACTGTTTACCTGTATTATTTCTTATGTCCTTGCTGAGATTTATGAGCTGCTTTAGAGATAAAAAAACCCACTCCAATTAATTTTATAAAAATGAGGCATCCAAAATTAATCAGCATAAAAAAATTTCACGCTCATTTTTTAAATAAGATTAAATGTTTTACAGTGTTTTTCATACAAGTCTCAGAGGCTGTATCTTCAAAGCTAAATGGTGAGGAGCATATGAAATTTTACTCTTTTTGAAAATCTCAGTTATTTCTTCTTAAATTATTCTGGTGCTAGTCATGGACAAATATTTCTCATTCAAGAGGTGTTTCATAGACAACTGCAGTCAAACTACTGCAAGAGGTGCTTACAAACTGACGTGTAGATTATTACTGGAATTGCTGCAAATGACAGTTTTGTTTAAAATTTTTAATGTTAAAAACTTCATGTGGCACTTTATCAGTCAAAATTTAGGTAACAAATACTAGGAACAGAAAAGAATCCTGAAAAAAATATTCTAATTTCTTTTATCCTAAGGAAATTGTGATTAGGGGCTAAGACTGAGAAATAAACATTCTGAGGCTCCTATTCAGCTTGTTCGATCAGACTGAGGCTCACCTTATCTAGGAAAGGATTTTTCAGCCTTATATTATCTTAAGGAAAATGCTAGACCTACATCCAATGAATATCACTTGAATCTCTTGGTATAGCCTTCCAGTGTGTATTCTAGGGGAACAATTTTTAAACAAATTGCATTCTTGTAGAGATTGTGATCTGAAAGCTGGACAGTACAGTGGTACAAATACACCTGCTTGTTTTACATATGCCAAATCTATGCATGCTCAGATACTGCAGATAGACAATGTGAAAAGGTTGTGACTTGCAGAAATAAAAATACGTTTTCCTGATGTGTAATTTTAGTGGCCAGCTGTGACATGGAAAACCTGAAAACTGAACATTTACGAGATTTTTATCTTTCATTAACGTCTAAGTATTTGAGTAAAATAGCTTATTTTGGTCTAAGATGATCAACGATATACAGAGCAAGGGAAGAATAATAGAGGCATCTAAATGCTATAATATTTACTGCAGTTATTGATTCTGTTTTCAAGTGAGAGAAATTGAAGGGCATTATGAATTATGGAGGCTGACTGCATTCAGGAGAGCACCTTTGTATTATTTTAAAACATTGCACTAGTAATCATACAACTTAAGCATACCTAAGAAAGGCAGACAGCTGAACGCCTTATGAACATGGAATACAGGAGCCTTACACATGGTCATTCATGTCACTAACATTTATTAGGACATGCTGTTCCGTACAGAATATATTTGTTATACATCTGCACAGGAGCCTTATTTTCTTAATTTCTCTGAGATACATAGAGGGATTGAAGAAATACAGAATAGAAGGGTGCTTTTCTTTATTGTCCCCTTGAGTGTCTCAAGAAAAATGTGGACTACTGTGAAACACAGCAAGCAGAAAGATAGCTATAGAAATCACAGTTAGCAGAGAAATGCCTAATAAATCAGCAAAATTTATGGCTCAAATGAATAAAGTTAAAAGTGTATCAAAATTTTCACTCATAGTAATGCATTACCAATTAAATGTGCACGCCATGGTATATCTTTGGGATGTATTGCAATGGTAGGGGAGAAACAAGGAAACGAGTATGAATGGCTGGGAAGGGAAGTAAATAATATAAATTTCAGGAAAAGAATAATCCTGCATATTATTTTCTTTTCTTGCAAGAGAGCAAATATTATATTTGAACTGAATTCCTTGCCAACGGGCCTGGCTAAGTCTCATTTTTACCATCTGATGTATCTTGTTTTGCATTCAAAGCAGGATCAGTGCCTTACAAAAATAAGAAAAAGTTTCTTGGTTTGTAAAGTGTTGTTTGTTAACTCTGGTGAAATTGTTAATTCAGAGCTGGTTTAACTGAAAATGGTATAATTTACAAAAGACTTAATATAACTCCTCATTAAAAAGGAATTTAATTTCACAAGTATCCTGAATGCCTATTAGTCAGCCTGACCACACTTCTTGTGTGGTAAGACAGACCCACATAAAGTACGCAGAAGCAGCTTTGTTTCAGAAAACTGAGGGCTTCATTATATGACTTTCTTGCTTAAAACCTATCTTAGGGTCATATTGCAACTGACAACAATCTCTCATTTCTCGTATCCCCCCATGGATGGCCGGTCGTTAGTTCAAGTAATTAGTTCCTTATCTCCTTTCTAGTCCTTCCTTCCCCATTTCTATATGTCTTATCTGTGCGACTTCTGGCCTTTCTTTAAAGCTTATCTTTTTCTTCTCACTACTATTATGAAATGCTTGAGGGATTGTTGCTTGTATGAACCTCTATAATAATTTCTGAATCTACTGTTAGTTTGTGTGATCTGTAACACACTAGTTCTTTGTCTCATTTTTCCTACTTCTGCCCTTTGAAAGTAAGCCTTACTTATAATTAACCTTGTTTTTTATAATAGTAAAGCTATTCTCAACTGGTTGACTTCTGCAGAGAAATTATTAATACCTTTCTTTATGATAATTACATTAAGAATAAAAAATTAACTTGAAATGTGAAGATACAGCCATAAGAAACGGATAGATTCTCATTCGAGTAGCGATAAAGAGAAAGAGGTGATCTGGCTTCCCACTGGAAGGAAAAAGAATTTTAATGCTTACTGACATAAGCCTTCCTACACCTAACAGCTTGTACACATTTGTAAAATCTTTCAAAACAACAATTGCCACAGAAGGAAAATAGCCAGCTTGCAGACAATACCTTCTGTGACCTCAACATCCAAATCCTAGTCCAAAAAACAAATGTTTCTTTACTACTCAGATGTTCTCAGCAGAGTCATAGTAATTTACCAAGAACTTATGCTGAAGGCTAATGTCCTTTGGGGAAGAAATCTTGTATTTCAGAAATCTGAGACATGTTCTGCAGACAAAATTAATGATGTTATAAAACATTATTATAATTACTCATGCAGAGCTTGATTGATGCAGTATGTTCTGAAAGTTCCCATCATATTATTCATAATTATCTTCTTTCTAAAAGCAATGAGATATTCTGACTATAGTTTCCCTTCTGGGAAGAAGTATTTTGTGTCTTGAAGCAATTTTATAAAAAGATTCTTTATGCATTTAATGATAACACAAAAGGATAATTGTGGTTTAGAACCTCCAAAGTATGTCAATCGGGATGGGCTGCTTTACTTATTAGAGCTGTCTACACTACAGAGAAATACATATTGAAGTGCAAGGAGGTTCTGATATATTTCAGTGTATTCACATAGTGTAATCAATCCCAGCAGAGATGTATTGATCTGTTCACAACCCTACAGTTTTAATATTGCATTATGAAGTCTTGGAAAACAGAAATGGATGTTACATCTTATCCTACAGGCATATGGATTAGTATGAAGTCCTATCCCCTTCTTTCATTAGCGTTTTCTCTCTTTTACTCTTAGATTTTTTTTAAAATTCACATGACTTTGGCAATGGTTAGAGAGAGCCTAATTTGATCAAAATGTTGCGTTTTCTAGATTTGCTGTTTTCTAGATTTGCTCAACTTTAGAAACTTTTCTGCATTCTTTTTTTTGCCTAGCGGTAAAACATAAGCCTGGAATGAAAATATCACCTCTTTTTTGCAGAGTCTGAGGCAGAAGTAGACTAAACACAGCTTTACCTGTGAACCTACTGTATAGTGCACTAAAAGAACATTGAGTGGCTAACCAAAGGCTATGGTGAGTGATGTTTCCTTTGATATTATAATGTCAGTCTCCCCTGTGTGATCATTTATCTTCTGTTGGTGAAGGCATTCTTAATACTTCTGGAGAGAACCCCTGTCTCTCATATCTAGTACTATGGAGTTCCTGTGGTTACTGGGATCTAGTTTTGTTTTGTTTTGTAGAAACATATCAGAATGGCTAGCATTATCCCATTCAAAATAACAGTGTGTTTTTTGAATGACTCTATCCCATTTTTCTCATTCTAGGGTATCTCCCTCACTTCCAATAATTTAGTACCTGAGTGCTGCAATATTTTTAGTGGATGTTTATTGCAGTTGCATTTTTGTGAAGTAGAGAGTGCTAGTCCCATGTTTGATGGAGAACTAGAGTATAAAGGATCTATTTACATTACGCAGTACAAAACAATCCTGAGATCCCCAGATAGCTCTACTAAATTATCTTGTGGAAATATGCAGTATAAAGCCATTAGAAATACTAGCTGGGGTCCTGGAAATGATGTAGTTGTGTTGTTATAGCACCACAATAGGACTAATTAGCACTGTTTCTCAAATGAACCTCCAGGTTTGGAGTTTGAATGTCTCTGGACAGTGCTGTCCTGAAAGAATGAGCAGTGATACTCCTAGTGGCTGTGGTTCCATGAAAGATCAAGACATAGAGGGTGTGAACTTTGCTTTGATATGGATTTGGAACATGGAGGAGGAAAGCATATTGACTAAGAGTACAGAAGCACTCCAAAATAATAAAATTAGCATTTTAGACCTAACTTGAGTGATTTGCTCAAAGTTACCCCAGGAATCCAGGGAGTTCAGTTCCCTCTCCTCTGTCTGTGCCTAAGGACATAGATACTAGAACATCCCTTTTACTATGTCCTGCTTTCTTTATTCACCATGCAGTGTGCAAAGTGTACTACTAATCATATTACTGTGTGGTTCTTTGGGCTTTTGTGGTTTCCTAGTATTAACAGGATTGTCTGAAAAAGGAAACAATGCCAGGATTTTCAAGAATTCCAGCTTGGACACAGGGGAGTTGGATGGAACATTTCCTCTGTTGTATGTCATGGAGTTTAATGGTCAGCTTTGATGCTCTGGCCTTCAGGCTCCACTTTTGCCATTCAGAGTAGTGAAGCAATACTCTGGTTCAGATTCCAGCTACAGTATGAAAATTTTTAGCATCTTTCCAAAATTATAGGAGTGTAGAAAAATAGGGTTGGAAGGGGCCTCAAGCTGTCGTTTAGGCTATCCCCCTGACAAAATCTGTTTGTTCCATAATCTTTCTGACAGCAGTAGAAATTGTTAGGTAATAGCCTGAAACAAACTGAGTCATACAAAAAATCTGATTTACATTCTGGGTAAAATTTGCCTTACGCAGAAGCCAGCACAAAACATCCCATTTTCTCTCTTAAACTTGCATTAAGATTTCAGCTGACAAATCATCCTTTATGATCTTTGTGGGTGGACAGCTGGTGGCCAGAAAGGTTTCAATCCAGAGAGGGATGAAAGTCTAGTGGGAAAAGGCCTTTTATTTTTTAGCCCACAGTGTGGTGTGCTTGACTTAGTATTTCTTCTAATGGATTAAACTTTCTTTACCTCATAAATCATATATTTCCACATTGCTGTCAATATAGCAAGTCAAACTGAAGTTAACGTATAAATGATTAGCCTATGTGCAGAGAACTGCGATTCATAGCTGTGCAGGCTCTTGGATTTTAAAGTAAATATACCAATACTTTAAAGTTTCCTAGTTTAATCTAATAAGAATACTCTAGAAGAGCTAAGAACAGATAATTCCAGAATGTGTATGCTGCAAATGAACTTGAACTGTATTCAGAAAAATTAAGCACTGTTTATTTTTATGCCTGTTTGGCTCTGTGCTTTGTTATTTTAGGGGCTATAGCTGGGGGTTGCAGGTATAATAATTTTAATAATAATAATAATAATAATAATAATTATTATTATTCATTGAACATACTTCACCTTTAAAGAGCAATCTTTAAATAATAATAATAATTTAATAATAAAAATTTAATAATCAAATAATTTAATAATCAAAAAGCTAGTGATAAGGACCCTAGAGGGACAGGAATAAAGGCTGACATGAATGATTATAATATCATTCACTCCTGTACATTTGACAATTCCTGCTAGCTGAGGATCTACATATTTCCCTTTCCCTGAAGAGCATGAGGATAAACTGGCAGAAGTTTGCAACAACATCTCTGGTAGCCTTCACGTACCAGAAATGTGCATAGTAGTTGTTCTCCTTCACCACTAACATGCATTTACATTTATATCAGAGATAAGGTATAATATTTTTTTTGGAAAGTACAGCAACTATACTGGCAAATGAAGAAACAATGTTTTTCTTTTTTTGAAGAGTACACAAACATGTTTCAGTGCTTACCATTTTCAGCACTGAAATTTTCCTTTAAAGTTGGGACTAAAAACTGAAATTAATATATTTAAAGACCTAGCAGGCTTGGAATATACAAGATACCAAATTTTATAGTAGTGTAGACAGTTCCTAATAAGATTTTTAATAATTACATTATATTCTTTAGAGGCAGAAAAGGCGTCCTCCCTGAAGAGTTGGAATTCTGAGAAAGAATATAATTTTTTTTTTCATAACCTCTTACAGAGCTCTGTAAACTGGACTTTTAATATAAAATCCGTCTTCAGGTAGTCCTCACAAATAATGAAATGTAACTGCCACAATGGATTATTCAAAAGTTACATGAAAACCTGATTTTTATGTCTTGAATAATCACAGCATCTTGCTCTATAGAACTTCCAACATTCAATCCCTTAGAGCTAATTTTTGTAGGCATTGTAACATAAAAAATATTAGAATATAAAGATTGTCATAAAGTATACAGTTTTTTATTAGCTTTGTGAACATAAACCGACATTAAATACTTTTTTCATAAATTGATGCGCAGGTAGAAACAGTAGAAGCCAATGCATTGACCTTGTATCATGGGCCAGAGTTGGTAAGACATTGCATTTGCTGTCAGAACTGAAGCTGGCTGCTTCATCTGCTATAATTTCATGAAATAAATTCTAGGATAATTTGTAGCAGAGGCCTGTGGACTCCAGTGAGTTCACACGTCAGTATAACAATCTGCTTTCCTCAAATATTTATGAACTTCATTTTGTTCTTTTGGCAGTCATCTCGATGGAAACCACTGTAAAGTCAACGTGTTGCTGAATGTAATCACAAGTACACCATTTCTATTCAGGTTGTTTGAAGCTGACAAAAGCATGAGCGAGGATCAATGTGTTTACTCCCTTCAAGAATTGGTTTTTTTTCCACATTTCTAGGGTCTGTAAGATCACGTATCTGTTATTATGGGGTATCTGGTTGCCTGGACTTGTTCTTTTAGGTTATCTATGTAACAGATAATGTAAAGTGCAATATCCTGTCTTAGCCATGTTAACCACCTGCTAGCCTTTGGAATAGTTATGTTGTAACTTCCACAAATCTATTTTTTATTTCAATGCTATAGGTATGGTTAGTGGAGATTTCCCTAAAGGGAGATCACAGGGATAATTATGGTTTAATGTGAGGTAGATGGAAGGCAGCTGTGGTAAATGGAAGTAAATTAGTGTTATTATTTCTAACGAATATGTACGCAGTAAAGCCTCCTTTAATATGCTTGGAAAATTGCAGGCAAGAGCTTCTCAATTTCTTTGTGGCCCATGATTACCTCAAGGGGAAAGGAACAAGTACAGTTACTGTAACACCTGTTGCATTTTATAAGCTCAGTAATGGCTGGAAAGAAAAGCTGTCTAGGATTTCAAGCAGTCATTTCAGCATAGATTTCTATTAAGAATTACATATAAATTATGATTGTGCCTGGAAGCTGATAAGAAAAAAGAGCTGCCAATGTGAAATCATTACCTCTTAGTTGTATAATTCTTCTAAAATAGATTAAAAAGTTTCACACACTAGATGCTTTGCCTTTTTAAGGCTTATGTTTTATTATTTGTTGAAGCTACTGCATTATAACAAAGTGACTATTGAGTTTCCTGACACTGTGGTCTCTGCTCTCCAGAGTGTAAGACCCTGCATACTTTTCCTGTGATATAAAGAGTAGGAGCTATAAATACTCGAAAGCTAACATTATGGTGAGGGCTTGTAAGCTATTGCTATCATGTGAATTGAAAAAAACAGTTCGGTGGATTTTTTTGGAAAACAATAGGGTCAGTGAAAAGCTGGCATTTATTCCTTTTCCTTGCTCACTTCATTGAATTTCAAGAGTAGACCCGTACCCCGAAATCATTCATCTCTGGAACATCAAAGTCACATTCCCAATCCCTGCTTAGGTAGCCATATTATTCCGTTTCTGGATTTGTCCAATTGACAATCTCCAGAAGTAGAACCTTCCTCTGGGATCCTCGGGGGGGGTCAAAATAGGAAATCTGGGTTTTTTTTTATGTAAAAGGTTGTATTATCTGGCTTGTAAGTATAGGAGGCTGTTGCTAAAACAGTTAAGTCTATTGGGGCAATGTGTGCTAAGGTGCACTTTGGCACTGAAAATGCTGGGAAATGATTGACAGCAGGGATATTGCTTTCCTGTAATGAAAAGAGCACACATGCAAGGATTCATTTATAGATTAATTTGCCAAATGTCTGCTGATTAAATATTTCCTCACTAAACCTTTTATCCATCTGTTTTCTGGAAGTCTAAATATTACCAGTTTCACTTTAAAATAGCCAGTAAGCTCATTTCTCATATATCTGCTAGTTTCTAGAAGGAAGAGGTTATACTGATAGTGTAGAAGTGCTAAATCCTGTCTGTTTCTCCAAGTCTTCTTACCTTGCATACTTTAAAAACAGAGAAATTAAAGAATATTTTATGTGTAAATCGTTAGTGCAAGAAACTAGTAAGAAATGAAATAGTCAATCAGAATTTCTGATTTCACTTTTTTCATAAGGAAGATAAAAGTACTTATGGCACTTTGACATAGATTGAGACTTAAAATACAATGGAATTCCTTCCATTTCTTTTACAGAACCTGGGCAGCAATGCAGGTTTCTTAGATTCATATTTAGCTTCAAGAAATGAAGATCTAACTACTCAAGGTGGAATAAATTCCATATTAAGAAATAAAATTGGTCTTGGAATCCTAAGATTATAGTTAGTATTAATTTGCAGTTATTTTTGATGAAAGCTGGCAACCAAGACTTTTGGTTGTAAGTTTTATCACTATTTTTTCCTCATCTTTGCAGATCACTTAAATTTACAAAGGATGGTACTAATATGACAAAAGAATGCAAGAAAAATACATATAATGTGGTATTTATTAAATTCATACATTAAAACTAAATACAGACATCTGAGCACTTTAAAGTAATTCAAATAGACTTTTTTTGCATATTTAGATTTTTTTTCTAGTTTTAATTTGTGAGGGGACAGAAATAAATTCTCAGAATTTTTTTGATCAGAATCATGAGCCAGTACCATTTCCTTCATCATCAGTATTATTGAAATTTTCCAGGTTACTTGGAGTGTGTGTGTTGAAGTAAAGTACATTTTGTCTGAGCCACATGCAAGAGAACTGAATTTGTTTTTTATGATGAACTTTCCAAAATAAACTGAAAAAATGTTCAAAAAATCAGTATGTTAGAGACACAAGTATTGACTGTAATGTTACACTTTCGAGGTCAGGAGGGGCTGGCTGTTCAGTTTTCCAATAACAGAGAGCAGTTTTCTTTATTTTCCAATATGGTTCTTATCATTTAGGTTTTAAGTTTTGCATTTTCTCCTGAACACATGGAAATCATTTGACTCAGGCTCTTAATACCACTTTTTCCCCAAACAGATTTATCACAGATGGGAAAGAGTAAAGTGCATGAGAAGAGTGGCAGAGGGCACATGAGTGAGCTGGACACAGGTGTGTCCTCCTGCTGAGACGCTCTTTGCTCTTCCCCTCCCCTCCTTCAACAGAAAGAAGGTGTAGTCTTCAGATAAGAGGCTGAAGGTGGAAGATGCTACCTGGCAATGAGGTGAGGGAGCAATATGACACACTAATCCCTACCTCACATAAGAATTTTACAGTTTTCTCAAGGTAGTGCAGAGCTCTTGGGACATTGTCATTTGAACCCTGATTGTGTGGGGTGAGACCAGAACCTTCTGTTCTGCCGTCAGCCCCTGAGCTGTCCCTCCCACTCAGGTGTTTTCCATCTCACTGGAAATTACCCCTCACCCTACTGAGAAGAGCACTAATCACTGTTGGAGGAGGAGCTGGGGAATGGCTGGGCTAGGCAGAAAAAGAAGAAAAGTGCCTCTATCTGTGAACTGGTATCACCGGTAAGGAGATAAAAAATTTGAGCTAAATGCTTGGGATGCCAAAGCTTTTGTTCAAGTGTTCGTATCTCAACAAAGTAAGATTTTTCCACAAATCAGTGTGGGGGTGTGTGTACTGGTAAAAATAGAAATATTCTAAAATAACATTATTTGACAAGCTGATATAATTATTTTCATAATTTTCAAAATAAAGATTGGGAGGTTTTAGTGAGTTTTCCATACTTTATCAAGAATTGACAAATTCTTTTCCCTGCATTCCCTTCCGCTTTAAATTTTGCAGAAGTGAAAAATGAGTAAAAAGAACCCTTGGAAAAACTTAAATGTGTAATTTTGCCTACCTTCCATTAGAAAGAAAGTCTTCCTTTTTAAGAAGGAAATGTAAAGTATCTAAAGGTAAATTCTTACTTAAAGCTCAGCCCCAAACTTTTCAGATAAAGGTGCAGCCATCTTTGCTTTTCTGTCTAGGTGACTGTGTATATTTCCATAAATGGCAAGACTAGTGCTGTTATGGTTATTATTTCTCATAAAATTCTTGATGATACAACAGTGAGGAGTGTAGCTGCACAGTGGTGAAAAGATGAGGAAGAGCTCAGAAACAGTAAATCAATCTTATTTTTTAGGAAGATGAACCTTTGAGTATTGAACTTACACATTTTAATACTGCTGTTTGTGTGAAGACATACTGACCCTGAGAGATGTGATTGAAAACTTATCATTCCTTTTTTTTGTTTGGAGAAAATCAATAAACAAATGTCTCTTGTGATTTGCCACAATGGTTTTCATTTCTAGCCAAATTAAAATTGGGCTAAGCTTTCAAGTTTTCTTGTTACCTTTATTTCTTCATATTTTGTTTGTTTGCTTGCATGCATGGAAATGCGTGCAGTATGTTTTTGGTGGGCTTTTTGTGGAAGACCAGTAATCTGCATAGACTAAAAAGTAGCAAAGTCTAAAAAGGTCACAAAAGCACAGTGCTGCAGTACCTCTCTAGCTCTACTATTCTATTACTTTATGGTTACCCAGCATTTTTAATAGTGGAGTTCTAAGATGAGCGTATAATGGTGAGAAGTTGTGCAGATGGTCATTTCTCCAGTCTCTGAGTTTGAATGTAATTATGAACGTGAGTTAAGGCCATATAGAATGCATCTGTGTTGGGCCTGTGGTCTGTCTAGGCCAGTACTCTTTCTCTATGAGTGGCAAATAGGAGATGCTAGTTAGAGTTTGTGAACCTGGCCCATATCTGCAGATCATTCCCTGTTGTGCTGCCAAAGCCATTGGATTAAGGGTTAACTATTTTATTTTTTTGTCTTTGTAAGAGGTTCCCAGCTTAGCTTCAGGGAGAGACTTTTTTTACTATTTTTCCTTAGCTGAACCAAACGTAAATCCTGTTTGCTACAGCAGAAATTAGATCCACTGTGTTTTGCCAGTTTAAGAAATTGTGCCTGCTGAACTGATGTCCTTCTGTGTGTAGCCTTAAATGCATTCTCCTGTGGGTTCAAAAGATTGCAAATAGTGGTTCTACATGAAAAGGATACTTTATTGGCAACAATCATATGTTTTCTGAATCACTTGGAAGCTCTATGTAAAACTACATATTTCACTTATCAAGCTGCAGATACTTTAATATCCACTTGTGTTAGTCAATTTAAATAAGGAATGATAGTCAAGTTGGTCATGGATCACTCGTAAGTTATAAAGCTAGTTGTTCTTGCAAGTGTGTAGCAGTGAAAGTTTTGAGGGCCAAATTAATTACCAGCTATATAACCTCATCGCAGTTCAGTCATACTGCAGGAATTTGTTAGTTTTGCCTGAGTTTATCCCATTAGTTCTCAACTCCTTTTCAATACCTGTAACTGAATCAATCAGTGTTACTACTGTTAATAAAAGTCTGGAGCTACAGTCATATGAATTATCTGTAATTAATGTTTATGCACACTTAGCTCGTTCCGTTTCTGTCTTTGCTCCATAAACTTGTTTTCTCTCTCTTTCTTTCTCTTATACCCTTTTTCTGTTGTATTCTGTTTCCTAATCACTTTAATATTCCCACCCTTCTTTTTTTTTTTCCTCTTTATTTGTATCTGTACTTGGTTACTTACCACCTTTTCTATCTTACTGCGGAACTGAGCAACCTCAGAAGAGTTTCTTTACTGTCATTTTACCTTATGCTCTGGTTTCTTCTGCTGTAACTTGGTGTGGATGGATCAGAACCCTGCTAATGTGATAACATGCGCTGACTCTGCAAAAGCTCAGGATCACCTTTCCAGAGTCCCAGTTACTTTTAATGGAAGAACAAGTTATGGCTGTGGCATTGCTTTCCTATGATCCCTGCTGGTATATGGATCCAGCACTGTTGGCTGCCAGTGTAGTTTACGAGAAGCGTGGCTTTGTCAGAAAACTAGCCCAATACCAGTAGTTCAGAACAGTTCTGTTCTAATCTCATCTCTCCAGTTACTCCAGTACTTATTACAGCCAGCAGATAGCCTGGCCCTAGATATATGTAATTCCTTCTGTGATGAAGAGATCAGACTTTTCTCAGATTAGGGATATGCATGAAATGATACTCAGTGGAAAGTTAATTTCTTACATATTGTAAATATGAGCTTCTTTCCTGCTCCCTGACTCCAACAATAGTTGCCGTTTTTGGAAGGTTTGTGTCAGGCCAAGTACTAGGTTATTTTATTCTTTTGCTTTTTGTCTGTTTTTTAAGTAACTCAGTTAAAGAGGTTGACTCTTTCTAGCACAAGTAACTTGTATTGATGGAAAAGATAATATTGCAATTCCAGAGAACTGTGTGAAATGAACTATGTCCCTGATGATAAGGAACTTTTAAGAAATATAGTATGTTAAAAATAACTTGATGGCAGAACAGAGATTCTGTGGAATATAATACCATGGAAGCTCTTGATTTTTCATTTCTAACTGTTGGAGCTGCATCTGGCAATGTAAAGTAAGTGGTCCCATTCTAAAGGCTTTAAGCAAGAAAATTGAAACAGTGAATGCAGGCCTGTCACTTGACAGAATATGTTGAGGAAGAGCTATATGACTTGAATAGGTTTTAACAACTTATGAGTAGAACTACCAAAGCAACAATACATTTCCTCTGTCCAGATTAGTCTAACACTCATCCCAAAGTTTTAAATCTTCACAATTGTTAAGCTATTTTGATGTTTATAAAGTTCATAGCTGTTGGAAAGAATCCGCTCCCTTTAAGCTTCACTGTTTTGTTTTATATCCTCTTGTTCCATCACGGTTGAGTCAAAAGTTTATCTATATGTATGCATTGCCAGCCAGGTATGTCACTTTCTAGGCACAGCTGAAGTTTTCCTGTTACGTTAGCAGTCATGTCAATGGTGACAGATGTCGTCTTTTCCATATTCATTTTGAGATCATGGGACCACAGAGTCTAATTTTCATAAGGAATATTTGCCTGCAATAAATGTCAGATTGACCTAAAAATGTTTTTTTCTATACTTCCTCTCAGCTTTATTTTCCCAAGCTAGCTGGATAGGAGTTATTTCAGTTGTAATTAGACCATTATAAATCATGTTCTATCAATTATATTCCCTCATGAATGCTTGAGAGAAAACATAAGGTTTGGCACTCACAGAGCAGTGAGGGCTGGCTGCTCCACAAGACAAGGTGAGGCAGGAGCTGAGCATGGTAACGCAGACAGCAGTACCCAAGTGAGGTAAGCAAGGCAGGACCAGCGAGAGGAACCAGGGTCAGACACAGCCCTGGGATGGCCAGGCAGGGACACTGGGACAAGCTGAGGCCAGGCCAGGATATCAGCCCACAGGTGGGCTGGATCAACAGGGCCCATGACTATGCACAGGCTCAGCTGCATCACAGCAGGAGGTGTAGTTCAGGTGGGGGGAAAATGGTAGAGGCTCAGCTTAAAGGCAGCTCCAACAGGAAGGGGGTTCCACCCTGGGCTGCGGTGCTGCCTGGGAGCCTCTCTGCATGGTCAGCAAAGGAAGGGGGACAGCCTGCAGCTGCACTCTCTAACTTGGCCCTGAGCCCAGGCAGACAAGCTTCCAGGAGGGGGGATGCCCTTAGGGCCCTTGCATACTCTTTGCAGTCTTTAAACTTTTAAGAGTTGGTGTATTTACTTATTTCATTCTCTAGTAAGATTTCTAAACCCATATTTAGAATCTTGATTTTTTCAGACTACTGGAGGCTGAAAATCCTTGACAAAATCCTGTGAATGTTATGAATGTCCCTTGGGAGTTAAAGATTTCGTTTCTTCTCTGTTTTACCTCTTCCAAGTTTACTGTTATTATTTTGCTGTTGCACTGATACTTGAAGCATTGTCACCTGAGGTATGACCCAGGCTAAATGACATATGTAAATTATCTTTTGTTTAATTTGTGTTGTTCCATTTTATTGATATTAAGCAGCGGCATCTGTGGGAAACGTTACCAGCTGTGCAGGGTAATGAAGCCATAATGCAGGGCTTGTTTTCTCTCACATGTTCTGTTTAGTTCCATGAGATGCCTTTCTCATAGCAAGGCTGTCTTAAAAGTTTTGTGATCACAGTTCCCCTTGCTTCTGGTCTGCCAGAGCAGTTGTTTTTGTACAACCTTGCAAGCTAAATGTCTGAATTAATTCAGGGTGAAAGCAGTGCATCAAGAAAGAGGACTTTATTTTTTAAATCCTGTATCAGTTTAGGTTTTAATTATACTAGTTGTTCTGGCATAAATGAGAAGGGGAAAGATAATGGTGTGAATGTGGGAAGGCTTTGAGCATCAGGGAAGGCTGCTGAAGCCAGCATTTCAACTATCTACCTGCTGGGTGCATGAGTCTTTAATTTTAAAACACCAGTTTAGGGTATTCTCTGCGTCTTCCAACTCTGCCCTTGCTGCTTGGTATGCCAACACTTCCATTGAAGTAAACTGGCTTAAAGGAAGCATGGAGTGTGTGGAGAGCAGGAATAGCTTGCTATGATTTCCCCGCTATTTCCTATTGTGAAACCATGTATCTGGAACACACCAGATTAACCATGGAAGCACTTACTGTATGCTGCACATGGGAAGACCATATTAGATACCAGTCACTGATTCTTACTAATATTTCTGATGTGAGAAAAACCTCTGTTTAGAAGAAATGTGAAGAACCAATCAAAGCTTTGTGGGTTTGCTCCTAGTAAATCTTCTTTGATGGTCAATTTATAATGTAACTAATCTTTTTAGTAGAGAGAAAGGCAAAATAAGTATTTAGTGAGAATTTAAAGCTTTTTCTGAAAAGAAGCATGATCAGTTTGGAAGAAAATTTCAAAATATGTATCAAGATGAATGTGATTATATTAGCGCATGTGATTCAGCTTCTGTCATGGTATACTGATATGAAGGCAAGAAGTAAAATGTGACTAACACTTGAATACCTAAACTTTTGAAATACATTTCATGTAGACACTTAAAGGAGAAAAATGAGACCTTTTGCATTCTGATAATTTTAGGAAATTTGGTGTCACCACTTAAGCTCTTAAATGATAGTAGTCCTCTCTGAAAAATCTAATTCAAGACAACAAGGTCATGGTATAGAGAGCAGCTATCAAAGCATGTGAAACAGAAGAGCTTCTAACTTAGCTTTTTAAACATTTTTGCTTTTACTTAGTCTGATGTGTTAAACATGACTGGTGTCACATTGCTTACAAAAGTAAATAGTGTAATAGTTAAAAACTCGCATTTCTATTCCCTGCTTGTTTTAGCCTTTCCCACAATGGTTGGTATTTGCTTTAACTATAGAACTGAAGTGTTAAAACAGTTTTGAATCTACCACCTGTCATTCTCATTTTTTTCCTTCACATTGCATACATAATTTTTTTTTCGTGATACAAACAGTGTAAGTCTTCTGGATTGTATTTCTCCTTATGTAAAATAAGGCTGGTAACTCTCTGAGATTGTATTTCTTGTGCAAAATAAGACAGAAGCATGCCCTGCCACAGAATGACAACAAACACACCATATTTTACTAGTGGCATAAATCTCCATGCTGTGTGTTAAGAAACTGATTTATCAACCCTTTAAGGTTCTTTTTTAAAAGGGTGTTTGGAAGCTTTTAGTAATTCAGTGCATGGCACTTGATACAATTCTGTCAGTCTTTTTATCTGCATAAACAGTTATATGACTATAAGGGTGAGACGAATGGGGATTTAGTCCTGCAGTTCTAAGTTCCTTTGCTATTATTGGCTCCCAGCCAGAGCAGCATGGAGTAAACATGAAGGATTTCTCTCCTTATCCCTGGCATTTGATAATAGTGGCTCCAAACTGATTTTTGCAGCTAGTAAGCAATACAATGACCCACTGGAATTCCTGAAGTTGTATGCAGTGACCTATGCCATTCTGAATGGAGCAGCAGTACAGATTTACTTAGACTTACTGTGTCAGAGAGGGTGATTACTGCCTGTTAATTTTACTTTGACCTTATCTAAACATTTTCAAAGGTCAAAATAAAACAACAAAGTCTCTTATGGTAAAACAAATCTATTTTGTGTTGCTACCTCATGCATAAAGCTTTTTGTTAGTGTATCAGAAAAATAATTTGTCCTACCAAAAAGACTAGCTAGCTTTATGCTATTCAGCTTTTGTGTGGTATTTTTAGAGCCTAAGCATTACACAAAAACGTAAGAGAAAAATTAATCTAAGAATGAGCTGTGCAACTCTGTCATGAGTTGATGCCAGTAAAGTTTTTGAGATACTTTCTTAACAGTTCAGTCCTGATCCTAGGGCTGTAATCTTCAAAAGGGCCTATAAAGGTTTCCTTGCCTAGTTGGGGCCCTAACTATAGATTAGAAAGTGATGAACTGTTTGTTTCTCTGCATGGATGGTACTTAATTATAGAGTATCCAAAGTATGTGAACACCATAAAAAATACCCTAAAATATCATTGGTGATCTATTAGATCATATTATCCTAGGTTTTTGAGAATGTATGAACAGGCTTCCCAGGGAAGTGGTTGAGTCTCCATCCCTGGAGGGATTTAAAAGATGGGTAGATGTGGTGCTTGAGGACATGGTTTAGTGGTGGACTTGGCAGTGATTAGGTTAACGGTTGGACCTGATGATCTTAAGAGTCTTTTCCAACCTTAACAATTCTATGATTCTAAGATAATTTTAATGTAGATTTCCCAGAATGTGTATGTTCCTTTCTTCTAGCCATTGGTTATTGGAATTAAGTGGAATTAATATATGTATTTAAAATGCTTTGCCTAAACCAGTGTTTTGGATTGTGACAGAGACATCTTTGAAAATTAGTATTTGTGTGTTTCTTGTCATCTGGAAGACACCATAACTGAAACAGGACTGTAAATATTATATTGAAGAATCTTTATTCTAGCTACATTTGTATGGCAGAATCCAGCAGAGTACCCCCCCATGGCCTTTTGTCACACTCTTCTCAGAAGAGCTAAGTGCTACATCCCAGGTATTTTGAGTCTCTAGGGTTTAATTAGTCCTGATTTCCTCATTAGATTCATTCCCAGAATGTAAATTCTTTGTGTACCACCAACTTCTAAGATGCATAGTCCAAGCTATCATTGAGAAGCTAGTTCTTCACTTCTCCAAGTATCAGTGTAGCTTCAGCAAAGATGGCATTGCACAGAGCTGATAAACATGTTGTTTTGGATTTAATTTGAAGATCAAAGCATAATAGCGCAGACAGTTAGAATGACTGTTGGAAAAAAAAAAATTCCAAAGCCTTTACCCTCTTGTCCTTCCCTTAAATCAAGTAGCATCTGCTACTAGGTTTGTACTGTCAGCCCTTCTAAGTTTCATCTTGGGGCAAAAATGACAAGGAAAAAGGTAAAACACATACAAAAATAAATCCTTGACAAAGTCACTAATTACAGGATGGTGGAGAAACTGCTGTCACCCCAGAAATTATATTAGATCCTTTTTTTCCCCATCACTGATAGTCTTAAACAAATGAAACTAATTTTTTATCTTCACTCACATGAAAACTTGGGAAATTTTTGCACGTATGTAGTTCAGTTCTTGAATTGCCATTACATGAACTGAGGCCATGTTTTCCCCCTGTGTGTTCTTGATATCTGGGCAAGTCCAGCTGTTAAGCAGACAGAACCTATTATGCCATCTTTTGTAATTTTTTTTTTCATTTTTGGGAATGTGGTGTTCTAGTGTGAACCCTGCATGTGTCATATAGGACTTCAAAGAGTCACACTTTCAAAAAATCAGAGAACTTAGCAAAAGACAGTACAAAAATCTATTATATATATTAATCTGCTCAAAAAATAAAATTTTGTATTTTTCATATCTTGTAAGTTGAGATCATTTCCTGACTTGGTATTGCCTCATTCATTGAACCTTGGGTAACCTTCTCTCTTAATTAACTTTGAGAAAGCATCTAAGTGTAAGCCTACAGATTAATTTTTATTTCTATGTGTACTTTACTGTCTGCCAGAAGAAATATTTAATTTCCTGGTGACGGGAAGTCCTCTTTGAGGAAAGAATCCCATTCTTTCTGCTGTTATTATGAAGTCCAGTACTTAATTGCTTTCTCAATCATGTATAAACAAGGGATCTTTGTGAATTTGAATAAAATACATACAGGAAATATTGTTGATCATCAGCTTGTATTCTTAACACAAATATAGTAAGCTAGACTGAAATGCAAATTTCATTGCTAGAATTTTTAAAGTACTGTTTACAAGAACCATAAATATCTCTTATACTTTCAAAATAGATAAACTATCTTAGAGGTATGCACAAGTTTAAATGTATCATAGCTTCCAAAGAGCAAATTGCTGTTTGTCAGTAGGTGTCAAATGTCTCTTGACTTCTGGCAAACAGTGTAATATTGGAGGCTGGCTCTGTGTCAACTTCTGCTGATGGAATCTGCAATAGCTTCCTATAGATAGTAGTCAGTAAAACCTCTGTAATGTAAGTCATTGCCTAATAAAAAGTAAAATTCATTCCTGCCAGTGCCAACTATGACAATTTAGTGATTTGAGCCAGCTCTAAGCTTTGCCTTTTGCCCTTAAGAAAGGTTGGTGTATCATCCTGCTTAGCTTCATTTGTCTGGGGCTCCCAGATCTTGTCTCGCTGCTTGGACCCTGCTTGTCCACTTTGTTGTCACTTGGATGACATCTGCAGAATTGTTTAGGCCAATACCTTCTATAGAAACACAAAATTTTCTGTAGTTTTTAGTAGAATGTTAAGTATTTCAGGATGAGGTTGCACCTTATGTATTGACGTGTCTTTCTTCTAGAGAAAAATCCTATTTCTATCAGACTCCCATCACACAGAAGCAATAATTCTTTAACGCACACACACACACCCCCCAGTTATGCTTTTATTTTGTTTTACACATTGTAAAAAAGCTATGTTTACCTTTAAAAAAAGATTGTAATGTCTTTAGAGTTTCTGGTCCATCACCCTCCTTATCCTCTATGCAAGGAGGAGTTCTAGACAAAAAGTGGCAAAAGGTCACATGTGGACTTGTTATGAGTACAGACAGAAGTTATATTAACTAGAAATGATTAATTCAAAGAAAACATGAAACTAGCTGTATCGTACTCTGGTTAGAATAACTGGAGTCCCCCTTGGAGACAAACACTAACTGAATGAGTGTTACATCTTAATTCTCAGCTTTTTTACATAGATCTTTCTCTTTGAAAAATTTTCCCTTTTTATCCCTCTATGCCTAAACATGAGTGAGTAAAGACTACTTAGTTTTTCATCTTTGGCCTGAATATAGAAGTAATTTTCACATATTGTTTTTCTTGAGGGAGGTAGAAAGGAAATAAAAGGAAAGAGTGCCTCATTTGGAGTAATCTTAAGAAACTGCACTAATTGATGTGCAATAGATATACTGGGTTGATCTCTACAGATATCAGTGGGAGCTTCTCTTGGACTCAAGAAAGGGGCTGCAGTGCCATGGGGAATAGACATTAACAGAATGCAGAGGAAAAGACATGTGAGTGTCTGCTCATTCCTGATGGCAGAAGGTCCATGTGATAATTAAAATGATGTATTTGTAGCTAATCAGATCTTGACTATAGCTGCCTTTTTTTAGATCTCAGGAGTTTGTCTTAAGCTATTTAGCATCTGTAGATAATGTCTACTCTGGCACTTTGCTGCTGCTTCTAAAAAAAAAAGAGAGAAAAATTTTAGGTTCAAAATTATCAAACTGTCACTTTATTCATGCTTTGTCATTGACCATCTGCTTCCTAACTGTCCAACGTGAATGGGTAGAATTTAACTTTATACTGAAAAATGAAGTTCACATCTAGCCTTTGGCTGCTGCTGTCGGGAGCAGATAGGCCAAGTAGTACAGAGCGGTGAGACATCGCCCTCTCAGATTCAAGACAACAGGTTTTTATTATCTGTTGCTAATGTGGATCCAAGTGAATTATTGAATTACTAAATATGAATTATTTATCCGAGTGATGGATAAATAAGAAACGGATGTTGAGGAACTAACTAATGGATTTGGAAGAAGTGTAGGAGTTTTAAAAGGTAAGACTTTCATGGTAGAGTTGATAGAATTACATAAACGATAAATATTGGTCTAAAAATGAATCCTATGGAAGTATCTGATGGAAACGAATATTGCCTGAATACTTAATACAGAGACACGTTAGATGTTATCTAGGAGAGAGTTCATGTGCAAAGCTACAGCATAAGTTCTTGAAATATGCTTGGATGGTATAAAACAAAATGCACATGATTTCAGTAGATTTTAAATAGTTATTTTAAATATATTTCTTCACTTGAACATGATTGTATTAGTCATCCATTTGGATACATTCAGAAAGCACCATCGTTCCATTCTTGTTCTTTAATTCTGAAATATAATGTGACTTTAAATGCTGTATTGAATCAGTGGAAGAAAACATATTCTCTGTTTCTGCACTGCACAGTAAAAGAAATAAAGCAAGCATTTTACATATTGGATCTTTTTTTGGGTGGAGGGGGAGCAGTGAAGAGGAAAAGCATTTCAATCAGAGTAAATTGTTAATAAGTTCCTTCCTAGCAAACTTATCTATTTGAAAAACAGTTATCCGTATGGATACAGCGAATGTCCAGGCTTGAATGGCCAACAATAAACATATTCTCAGTTATGGAAGCATCTGGTAATTGAAAATTGTGTTGTGAATTTCTCATTTTGATGTGCAGAATTAATTTGCTACAGTTTACTGTAGTCAGGGGAATTATTTCTGGAGTAAAGAGTTGAGACTGCAGTTCAAAATATATAATATTTATTGTTAATCCTTTATTATTTAATTTAGTGGTAAAAACTGGAGGATGCCTGACTTCTGGGTGTGTCTTACGATAAAGGTGGAATAGCCTGGAAGTGGCTTTATTGAAAAGAGAAATCAATTCAGTACCATCTTGTAGTTTTGATCTCATATTGTGTTATGCTTTCTTCTGATCACGTTTCCAGTGTTTCACTGAAAAATCAACTTTTATTGCCTACTTCTGAACAGTAAATATATAATTTTAGCAAGAATGTAGAAGTTATGAATATCATCATAATGTAGGCATTCCATTACTACACAGTGGAGTCTGAATGTCTGCTTCTAAGATCAACTACAAATTAAGCTTTCTATCATACATCTCCACCAGCCAGTAAAGAAAATACAATTGAGAAAATGGGCAGATGAAAATTTAGATATGCTAGATGAATTAGATGGAAACGTAAAATGCCTCTTGTAGGAAAAGGCATCACTGAAATATAAAGCATTCTTGGACACCACAAGAGTAAGTTTGATTTTACATTTCTGCACGAAATGATTTTTTTTTTTTTAACTGGAGTATTGTTGTTAGAGAAATAACAGTTAAGATGTTACTCCTGAGATCTGAAGCCCAGACTACTTAAGGTAATCCTGAAGTTCAGGGTGAATAGAATAATGTCCCACTTGAGATAAAAGCATCAGTGTCACTCCAGACTCCTTTAATTTATGAAAAGTAATATGTAATGTGAATGTAGATTAATCCATTAGCCCACTTATATCCAGTTTATGTGTTAAAAGTAATCTGTGCTGCACCAATAAGGATTAAACATCTTCCAAGAGCTGTCATAGTCAACCTCATCTCCCTTTCAGATGCAGGTGAGCAGCCCTTCTGAAGAGCTATAACCAGTAGTATGCAACCATCTTGCTTATCATAATGTATAATGTAGATACTTTATATTTTAATAGACATTCTGAAGGGATTGTCTAAGCCACTTCTAGACCTGACCATAACAAGATACCAAATATATGGCACAACTCTGCTCAAGAATCCCTGTATAGCTGAACTCCCAAGCAATAGGTGCTTCTTTGACTCTTTCTGAATTTTTTAGATCCACATGTTCAGGTTGGACATCCCCTGAGAAAGAGGTTTTCATTAGTATTTCCTGCTTTTAGAATTACTGAGAGCTTTGAGCCTTTCCCATGGTACATCACAGTTCTGACTCAAAAAAAGAACTAGACAGTGAGAGGGAACAGAAAAGCAAAAGTAATATTCAGAAGGTTTTTTGTAAGTCTTTGCTTCATAAAGGCACAGGTGACTAGAGCTAAGCAGTATCTGTTGTAGCTGAATAAAATAACAAACTATAAAGGATGGGAAGAATGACCTAGCATAGTGACAGATCTCTGGCACATGTGCCAGAATAAGCACATGGACAGCAGTATGTGAACGGGGCCCAAATATGCAAGGAACAGAGCTGAAGAGGGCAGAAGGTGGAAAATAACACATAGCATCAGAAAGATTTGCCTTCACTAGTCTAGCAGCATAAAGGCAGAGCAGTTCAGCAATCTTATGCTTGATTCTAGGCCTCCCTATAATTCAGTTTTCTCAGGATGTCAGTTTTCCACTTTGAAAATAGTATTCTGACCATGCTGAGATGTTGTGAGGATAAAGTTTAATGAATTTCAGAAAGCCGCTCTGATGCTACTGTATTGGCTGAACCTCTTTTTAGATATAAAGAGCAGCACTATTCTAGACTAACAGTTGAAAAATCATAGATAATGGGATTTACGTAGGCAGCTTTCACAGGAAAAGCATGGGAATTTAATTTTGTTTATTGAATGCAATTAACTAAATACAAAAGCAAACCAAAAGTAACTAGCAAAAAACCCTAATGTTTACCATTTGTGTGATAAAATGGAAAAATATTTTTTTAAATTTGGCAACTTGTAAGATTTGAATGAGAATGAATGCAGGGAGAAAAAATGAGGGAAGTTGGAGACTTATTTTTTCCAAGCTAGTTTTCCTGCCCCTAATTACATTCACAAAATTAAATTGTGTTGAACCTGGATGGATTCTAGACTAACATTTGTTGAATTACATGTAGAACTTAGAATCAGAAAAAAGTAAAAGAACATTATATGGCTATCAACTATGCATTATTAAGATTTTGTAGTTCGCTGTAGGACAAGGCCTGTAACTGATTCCCTGTTGTCAGTGTTAATATCCTTCTGGCTTCGTATGATAAACTTTAAGCTTATAATGAAAAGAAATTATTTTATTTCTTTTAGATGAAAGGGAACCACACAAATGCTTTTAGGATCTGCCCTATGATTTCAAAATTGAATCAATTTTTAAATAAAATTACCCATCACAATGTTTGTCCATTTCTAAAAATGGTCCCTGCACCTTTTACAAACTAATTTATGTTATCTGCTCAGGATATAGGTATTGGACATCATAAGCACAAGGAAATGTTTTGCAGTAATTTATGTTTAGTGTAACCTAATTATTCTTACATGATACTTGGATTTGCCTTATGCGTGTACGGTTTAGACTTGGCTAATAATTGTTCTTGTTGGTCTTGTGAGTATGGAATAACTTCTTCCCCCCAAGAATTTCATTATCAATCATAATACCTACTTCAAGATATTTTGCCCTCACTGAAGTCAGTGACAAAAACCACGAAAATTTTGACCTATGTGTCAATATATTAAACATATTAAAATAGCTAGTGTTTCCATAATGCTTACCTGAATCATTATGTATTGGGGCTAAAATACTAGGGGCAAGCAGTGAATTCTTACTGGTTTCCCACGTAGGTTTTTTTGTCTTTTTTTTGTTGTTGTTTTTGTTTGTTGGTTTGGTTTTTTTAATAAGAAAAGTCTAGTATGTGTTTAGACATATTGGGAACATAGAGGAAAGTACCTGCCTGGAGAGATTAAGTGGTTAGTTATTTTCATTATTTCATAGAATCATAGAATGCTTTGGGATGGAAGGGACCTTTAAAGGTCATCTAGTCCAACCCCCCTGCAACAACCAGGGACATCTTCAACTAGATCAGAGTTGCTCAGAGCCCCATCCAGCCTGGCCTTGAATGTTTCCAGCGATGAGGCATCTACCACCTCTCTGGGCAACCCGTTCCAGTGTTTCACCACCCTCATTGTGAAAAATTTTAAGATCATTGATTCTCATTGTGGGTTTGATGGCTGTTATTTTAGTCAAAAAAGCTGAGATTGCTACAGACAACTTATCTTTCAGATGTATGCAAAAACAGGTCATAGGTGGGAGCAATGCCAAGAAAAGCAGTCTAGTGCATTTTAGACATGTAACCATCATGAGCAGAACTTCCCTTGTGACCAAAAGACTGCCTGCTATAAGAAAACTGGAACAAGGTGCTGTGCATCGTAGAAACACCTGCAAAAAGAAAACCCATCATAACAAACTAGGTCTCATCTCAAAGAAAACATAGTCTAGATGGATAGAATGAAGAGTTGAGGAAAAATAAATGTTAACAGATGTGACAGTAATTGTTCTGATCTATAACAGATGTGTGATAATTACATATTTTCATTTTGTGATATTTAGAAATGGATTAAAGGAAAAACAGGTGAAAGATTTTATATTGATTGGTTCATTTTTCATAGACGACCTTCATTGTCCCTTTGCTTACCTTTGAAAAAGCAGTTCTATCAACCGCACTGTGGTGGTTCTACCATTAAGTTGTAAATTGTTTGTGAGGTAAAACCAAAATTATTCTTTCAAAGAAAAATCTGTATTGCTTTCCACATTTTCAGGGCTACAGACATGCCTGAATATCTTATTTTTTTCAACTTGATACTCCTAGAAATATAGTTTCACCACCGTACTGCCTGTTACTTTTTGATATACTGATATGAATCAGGTTCTACTCTTTGCTGTGGGAATGTGATCCTGGATTGGATTTGAAAACCAGAACATCATGTAAAATGGAGGTCCTTTGCATGATCATGTTTTTCAAAAGGATTAAGAGGAGGGTCTTTTTCTTTCTTTCTTTTTTTTTTTTTTTTTGCCAGGTCAATGGCAAATGTCCCATAAGGGAATGGAAGAAAAAGAAATTTATTTATGCTGTAATATCTGGAAGGTTAATTACTACGTGTAATAAGGGATCCGAAACAACACCGTGAAGCAAATTAAGTGAAAAATTATGTTTGAGATCTGCATACTTTAGCCATTGCTTGCTCTGTTTACTCTGTATTAAAATAAGAAATGCTGGGTAAACTCCTGGTATTACACCATTATTTTGGGTTTCCTAAGGCATCTAACAAATTAATTTACCCAAAAGGAAAAATAGGTGGAATGCATTGAAAGCTAGCGATGCTGCTAACTCTGTGGAAAATAGCAAATGTTGTAAAGTCTCATAGTGGCACTTAGCATCAAGTAAAGTGAAAAGACAAAGGAGTAAAAAGGATGCAAAAGGAAAAAAAAAATTTGCTGCATTTTTCTTCATGGTATTTTCACATTCAAAATATTCTAGATTTTTATTTCATATCAGTTTGCTAAGGGTCTATTTTCTATAAAAGATTTGATTTTTTTAAGGATAGCTTGCTGTAGGAATCATCCGTGGATGAGCCATAATGCTGACTGAATAGTAAGGTTAAACCCTTTCCATACCTCCCATCTCCCTTGCTGGAGCAAATGAGCCATCTTCATGTGACATTTTGAGGAAGAATTGGAGGTGCTGAACAGGGTCTCACTTTGCTTACTTACAGTTCTTGTAGTAGCCACAGGAGTTCTAATTATCTAGCCATGCTGAGATGCTCTGTGGTGCTAAATTTCTCCTGCAACTGACCCATTGATTAAGGAGTAGTTAGGTGGTAGAATCTATCCTAATTTCTGCTTCAAGCCTGCCTAAAGTAGGGTATTCCTCCTGAGAATCTGTGCTGTTCCTCTTGTGCTATTTCATTCTCATATGTTCTTCTTTAAGGTAGATTATGGCATCTACTGGGAAAGATAAAGTGCCTACAAGTAAGCCACAGTTGTTATGGTATGATAAAAATGCAAACAGACTTCTGTCTGAGATGGAAATAAATAGAAATAAATGGAAAGAAAATAAATACACAGGACACTTGCAATTTATGAAATAGCTAGTTAGATTTGTGTGTGTGATACTTGCAGTAGCTTTGAGAGGTCATGTTTCTGGGAGAAAATATTAATACATGATACTTTTAAGAGATTATACAGTAGTAAATAATTTAATTTGGAAAGTGTTCTCATTTCTTATGTGCTATGATAACAGCATAACAAATGCATGAAATCATTGTGGGTGGAAAATTTAATATTCTGTTTAGCTTCTTTTTCTGTATTAGCTTAGGTGTTTGAATGACAGGCAATTCAAATCTGTGTTTTATTGCCTATTCTGTTAAATTTAAAGCAGTAATGCCAGAGGTATACTGAAGGTTATTACATACAACATCTTACACTTCTGCAGTGAGTTAGGCAGACATTAACAAAAGCCAGTACAATTATAACTTTAATGAACTTTGTGAAGTAGCTTGAAATCTTTGAAAATTAATCTTGTGGCAAACTAATGTTGCAATGTAGTGAATTGAGAGAACCTACTGAACTCAGTGTTGCAGTTGTTAAATGCCTGATTAATTTCTAAGATAAATAGCAAATGATCCATTCTTTCTGTCTTTGGTTAAAACAGGCAAACAAAAGTATCCAAAGATCTGTACATCAAGGGACAGAGTCAGAAAATCCGGTTAAATTCACAGGTGAACTTTGTAAGTTGGGGTAACTTTCATATGAGAGAGAGAATCAAGTTGTCGTTTTTCCATAATAAGTAATTATTGTTGTTGGAGTGGATTTGAAGCAGAGTCAGCATGTTTTGTAAAGTACTCTGAAGTAAATAATGTTAGTTTGTGTAAGTAACAAGGCACAGATGGAGATATTCACACCACTTACAGGCATATAATTTAGGTGTGTAAATTAAGCAGCTGATCTGTCCAGGCTTTTAATATAGTTAATAGATAGAAAAAAAAGGAATTTTAAATATGCTATCAGAGGGTCCAGCTCCAAAATCTCTGGCTTACAGTAGCTTTACCTGTACCAGTGAATAATGACTTATCTGGGTCTCTGCTAGGTCTTAACTGCTGTTCTACAGACAGATCTGTCTAGCTTTATTCACAGGAAAGCTCCACTGAAATCAGTGAAACTACAATATCTGTGTACAGTCACTTCCTCAGTGTCTATTTCTTTGCTAGTCCACAGAGGATGGTGTAGGTCTTACCTTGCTAACCAGTCCTTTCATTTCAACCAACAATGATCTGTGCTTTTTTAGAAGTATTCTGAAATTCAGATTTGTATTTTGCTTCTGTCAAGATAGGAGCTGTCACACTCTCAGAAGAATTTCTAGGGCTAGTGCAAGGGGGACATAGCAGAATTTATGCTTTGATGGACATTTTGTCTCTTTGTTTAGGTTGTTTGGGATTTTTACTTTTTTAATTTTTTTTTTTTTTCCAGGAGAGATGATCATTGGTGCAGTGACTAGGGTCACTAGGATTTCAACTCTTATCTTTCATAGGCCTAAACCCAACCTTTTCAAACACCTTCCCTCAAAATAACATGCCTTTTTGTTTTCAATTTTTAGTCTGTGTTTTCAAAGAAAGCCACAGCAATGTGTGATGGGAAGCAGATGGATGAAAATTCTATGATTTTTATTGTGGCTGAGAGCAGATCTTTCCTGACTTTTAAATGCAATACTGTATTCAAGTCTGATGCAATTCATAATGATGCTCTTACGAGCAAGTCTTTTACTATGATAGCACTGCAGTTTGGTACTAGTAGGCTATATTAGCAAATCTAGTCTTTCATTATAGGCCTTGGTTCTGGTATGGAAAGAGATAAGAAAATTAAAGTTTCTGAACTGTTATATCAGAAGGAACCTTTTCTTCCTTCATGTAATATACCTTTCATTTCCTTCAAAGACTGGCTGGTGCTTATAGACTAACATAGAACTTTATACTGGTTGATGAAAGCTTAATCAGACAAAAGTTGGAAATTATTGGGGTGAGGAGTGGTTTCAGTCTGTAGGTTACAGGAAAACAGAGTGGAGTCAAACTTGAAAAAATAACAATGTAGCAAATAAAGCTAGTGAGTATGGCAGTATTTTTTATTTTCTCTCTCAAATCTCTGTAGCTGAAGTCTTAGAGTGGAATGGCATTGACAACTCTGGCATCAATTGCAATTGTTTCTCTAATTAATAAAGAAATGTGTTCCTCTGTGCAAAAGTTTAATGGTAATAGCTTTCACGGCTAAAATGTCTTACTATAGAGTCCTAATTCAATTGTTTCTTCCCTGTTTCTTTTGCCACTGTAGCTAATATTGCTATTGTAATTCAGGGATATTAGACCATGGACAAGGATGAGTAGTTGGCAGCCTCGTTCTGTGTCCACAACTAGAACTGTTACTCTTGTTTCTGGCCAGGAAAAAAAGGGCTGCTATCATTTCAGTGGGTTGTATCAGGGCTGTTATCATATCAGCAAGTATTTAATAAAAAGGTAGAGCATTTTCATCTTGTCTGTTCAGCAGAGAAGATCAGCTACTCATCTTTACAGCTAATATTTAATAGAAGCTATATCCACGAAGTATTCTTAATTCCCTATTGTCGTTCCTCTCAGGCTTTGTGCTATATCAGCAACCAGGAGAGCATTTTACCAAGTGGCCCAGTTTCTATTAGCTGAAAAATACTGGGCAGAGTCCTGCTATGACCCCTGCTGTGTTCCATTTCCTGGGTATAGTATATTACCCGTGAAAGTAATGTCAAGGAAAGTGAAAACTGATTGTAAAAAAAGATCATTTAGGCTTTTTACAAGACTTGAGATCAACTCTGTTATCCATTATAGCATTTCAAATGTCATAGGAGAAGACGACTAGTAATGTTGAAAAGGAAGAACAGGCAGCTTTGAATGTGCTTTGTACATTTGCAAAAGGGGAAATACTAACTCCGAGATAAGGGTTAGTGATAAAACCACAGACTTGACATGTATAAAGAACTGATGTACAGAACTGGTGTTGTGTCTTATCGATTGGCTGTTAAACTTTTAGTTAAGCTTTTTTTTCCATAGTCCTGAGATCCTAGCAACAGAGAATTTGGACTTATTTCTTAAGAACCACCTGACTTGGATTTGATTTTTTTTCCTGCTTGTCATCAAGTGCATGAAGAGCAGAAATAATGTATTTTTTCAAGCAAAAGTAAAAGAAAGGAGAAAGTGTGGGGGGGGGGGTGTTTGGTGTTTTGCTTTTGTTTTTGCTTTTGTTTTTTTTTTAATTGGGAGACTTGTTCATTGGAAAAACACAAACCATTGGGGGATATGGAATATGGTTGCAACAAATGCACCTGCTGGTTTACAGCACAGGACTTGCTTTGTGGAATGGTTTCTTTGCGGGGGGCGGGAACAAGGTATCTCAGCTTTATTTTAGTTACATTTGCATACATCACCACTCCTAACCTGTGTGAAGTTAGCAGTTCACATTAACTTCGTATATATTCCCAGAAAAATATAAGCATACAACTTTGAATTGCTCAGTAACTGAAGTCTGCCCATCTTTGTGTGCATTTGTAGATTCACATCCATCTGAAAATTAGTAGCAGGTTGTGTTATGCAGGAATCTCATAATGTGTTGTCTGGACATGGTGGATTTGAATGTGCATTGGGTTTCATACTTTTTACCTGGTTTTCTGGTGCAAAAAGGCTGGGAGACATACTAATATGAAGCTTCTGCTGATGTTTTAATGGCCATCTCTGTTGGAATTGCACCATTTCACTTGGTTAGAAAAATACAGATTAAAAGATTTCTAATCTGAGACCAGAGAGATGATTAAAATATTATTTGATGAGAACACAGTTTGATGATTATTAGAATATACACCACCACAGTATACTTTGTAGGCATATCTGTAATGACATACCTACAAGAATAAAGTATGAATTTGTAAAAATGTTCTCATCAGTTACAGTCAAAGGGGATGGGATTGTTAAGTTTATTTCAACAGTGAGAAGAAAAACCTAATAAAGCATGTGACCTATCTTAACCTTATCAGAAACATATTGATTGTTGTATTAAAATAAAATATGTTTTAGCTAAATTCCCTTCAACTAAATTTAGAACTTGGAACGATATTAAAATTCTTAGCCTTTTTTCATTCTTCGAATAGAAAATCAATAGATTTTAACTTCTGAAAAGTGATATGCTATCTATGGAACATTGCCAAATAGATAAAGGAAATGCATTAAGCATACCGCTTAGCATCTGTTTCACTTTTATTTTGATGACACTTCTAATTATATTGTTTTATTTTGAATGTTACTTTCTAAAAGGTTTAGTGTTTTCAGATGTGTAAGTGCAAAAACACAGAGAAACAGGCCAGGTGAGAATGTGATCACCAAGGTGACTGCTGGACACTAAAAGGGGTGAAGTGTCAAAAAACATGCCTGTTCACAAATGAATTATTTATAATGAAATTTACATCTTCAATTAATTTAAAAAGACTTTTTTTTATTTACATCACTTAGAACCCATACCAGTAGCTTTAAGTATCTTGGAGAAGAGTTTCAAAGACGTTCAGTATTTGTTGGAATACTGAATATGTTCTGTGCTATTGCTTTCCTTTTGTATGGATAATTAATTTTGAATGACATAGTGGAGTCTGCTTTTTTCCTATTATTATGCCAAGTTGAAAGAGTCCACAGTACAAAGAAAACTGGAACTTTGAAGGTCAAATGTATCTTAAAATGTGTTCTTCAAGAATATTTTTCGTTTTAGAAAACAACAGATAATGCGTAGAGAGGAAAATAATGTTAGACAGAAATCTAATATTCTGTTTGGGGGACTGTAATTTGCTGAAATCCCTGAGAGTCAAACACGCTGTCTATATTATGTCACTCACTGCGGGGCGGGGGAGAAGTAAGGGAAATACGTTTGAGAACATTTTATTACAATTCTGTGTGCTTTCAAAAATTATATTTGTCAAGGCTCATAGAACAATTGGAATATAGTCAAAGCCAGGCTTCTATTAGTAGTCTATGATTAGCATATACCCTCAGTGTCCTCAGTGAGTTTTAAAGCCACCATAAATGTCTTTCTAAGTAGAAAAGATTTGAATTTTTAATGTAGGAAGGAAACTTTGCCTAAGAAAAATACTGTAGGATATTTTGTACTTAATAACAACATCAGATAATTTTTTTTTTCCCTTTATAGCTATCTTTCAGGGAGAAAATAGTCTGAAGGCAGAGTCCTCATCTACTTCTCCAAGAAAATAAATCAAAACTTTGTGAAAAAAATTCATAATCACCCTTGTAAGTGGAAACTCGGTTTCCAGCCTCCTACCTGGATTGTTCCCAAATAGGGCAGAGAGTGTCTTGGAGATGAGAAAGGTAATTAACATTTCTGAGAAGACTGTATGCTCCAATGAAAAACACTTTGCTTTGCTAAGGTTCCTCACTGCGCTGTATCCTTTTCTGTCCCTCACCACCCTTATTTGTTATCCCAAGGGAACATTTCCTCTTCTCTGCAAGTAGTAGATTTAATGCTTTGGAAAGATTTCTGTATTCCTGACCAGACATTTAAAAGCAGGGCTTGTTAGGAGCTTTCCAGCTCATTAAACAAATTGAATAAATGTATTTAGTCCTCAGGCCTGGGGATGGCAAAATTCAATTCTGTGGAGGGGGCAGCCTGGTCAGTCTTCAGCCTCCCCTTCTGTGTGTTTCCACTTCTTTTCCTTCTTTTTGCCCAGCCCTTTTGGAGGGATGCCTGACAGCTGCATGGTCTTTTTCCCCCGAGCTTCTCACACAGCCTCTGCTTTTATGGTGATTTTTGCTGTCCCATTTTGAGGCCTCAGACAACTGCCGCTTTTGCTGACTGTGAAAACTGATGCATGGGATCAGCCCTGTTTAGAACAGAATTCTCCTACTAGAAAACAATTACTCGAGATACAATGTGTGCTGGGAGAATATGTCTCAAGAGGTGAAGGTGAATACCCAGCTTCCACGTAAATCTGTCTGATACCATGTATTAATTAAATGTTTCTATTGAGAAGGAACATATGGTATTGTTTGGTATCATGTATTAACTACTGAAATGAAACAAACAAATGGAATTACTTTTCATTCCTGTATGTCTGCATGCATGCACAATTTAAAGATATATTTTAATCAAGGGTTTAAAATAAATTTAGATAACTGTGGCCTAGACAAAAGCTGACCCAGCCAAAAGCATTCTGTAGCTTGTCACAAGATGGTGACATCATTCATAACATACAAATACATCCCTGCCAAGATTTTTCAAAATACAACAGCTGCAAGTTTTCTTTTAGATGAGAAAGTTATTGAAACAATATCTTGAGGAAATTTATAGTTAGGGGAACTTCTATCACAAATGCTTTGATAACTCTTTAAAACAAAGAATGAAACAAATTGCTTCGCTAAACTATTTGTTAGTTAAAAGGTATAACAAATAACTAAGATGTTTTTAGCTAAACTATTTTACAAATCTATTTTTATTTAATTTGAGTACAAATAGAGGTTGCATGCTGGTGGAAATTCAAATCATATTGCCAAGATGGGGACTGACGTTTCCTTTTAAGAGCACAGTAATTAAGATGTCTAAGACTTAGTACTTAATAATGAGGACTATTACTACTCTGTTTCTCTAGATTTTCACTTGGATGACCATTTCTTTTTGATTTTAACATGCTAATTACCCCAGCCATTCAGATATATTTCTTGGCTCAGCGTATACGTTTAAGTAAGACATCCGTAGATAAATGGATTTTGCAGAAGCTTCATACATGAAATCAAGATTTCATCAAAGCTCTGAACAAGTATGTGTATCCAAGTCATATTTGCTTCAGGTCATGGTTTTTATTCAAAGGAGCATTGATGTATTTCATGGCTGACAGCATAGTCAAAAACAAAAAAATGCCATACTGTGTAAAGCCAGTGGTCTGTCTAGCCCATCAGTGCCTCCAACAGTGTAAAGGAGAGGCTAGTCAGGAAGAACGTGAGATTGGACAGTTCCTGCTATCCATGTGTATTGGGCATAACTGACAGGAGTTTGGTAGCCAGGGGACTGCAGGGAGACCTCTATGTGAGTAGGTCAGGGACTGTCCTGTGCCAGACACATCTGGCTTTGCAGTGAACCCACTGTGCACCAGAACTGAACCAGTCAGGGGAGTTTGTGGTGCCTCTGCAAAAAAACATTGAAGAAAGGGTAGTAACCACTAGGCAGAAGAAATGCAGGAGATGCAAGAGACAATGCTAGGGCAGGAGGGACACCTGAGCAGGGCCAAAGGAAAAACAAGAAGCACACCTGGCCAGGAGGAACAGTGGAGAAAGAGAGAGGCCGAAGGAAAGGAGGAGACACAGGAAAGACGCCAGGGCTGGAGGGGTGCCTGAGCAGGGGCAGGAATGAAGAGCTGCCTGAACAGGACTGCAGAGAAGGCATAGGAGAAGGTACAACCCCCAGTGGGACAGTGGCTAGTGGAGGAACCCGCACCAGAGCAGTGGAGTAAGAATCGAGGAGCAGCAAAAGAAAAGGAACCATTTTTGTTAATAAATTAAGTTGATTGGAATTCCCCAACTGTTTTGTTGCCTGTAACAGCATGCCCTTCCTTCTTCCTCAGCATCCAGAACTGTTGTTTTGGGCATCTTAGAGGGTACACCTCTGCCCTGTCTCTGTTTCTGGGTTTCAGATCATGAATTTGTTGAAGCTTTCTCTGAACCTTGATTATGTTGTCCCCTTTCAGCCTTCCCCCTGAAGAGTCCCAGCCCATTTAGTCTGTCCTTATAAGGCAGCTGTTCCATCCACCTGATATTTTCAGTTGCCCTTCATGGGCCTTTTCTAAGTTGACTACATCCTTTTCAGAGGTGTCCATCCTTTCTGAGGTGACCAGACCTGCATTCAGCCTCAGGATGTGGATACAGCAAGATTTAATACAGTCACAAAATGAAGCACTTTGTCTTGTTTTTCATACCCTTCCTGAATGACATCTGATGTTGGCTTTTTTGGCCGCCACTGCCTGTTTGAGTCATTGATTTCAGAGAACAGCCAGTGATGATTCCAGTGTCCTTTTCTTAAGCTGTAACTGCCAGTCCCAATTTCAGTGTCATGTTGGCATGGTTTAAATTGTCCCCACCTCCCCACCCCCACAGCGCATTCTCTTACACTTATCTACATGGAAGTTCTTCTGCCATGTTTTTCCCTAGTCGCAGAGTTTGGTGACCTGAGTTACTTGCTAGGGCATGGCATTTGACTACCTGAAAGAGCATGATATCCTCCACAGACTGGGAGATTTATTACTTTTTCCCTTCTCATTGATCAAGATGAATAAAACTTCCTTCTCTTGCCCACTCGTGCACACTCCTGACCCTTCTCCATCCTGAGAATTGTCCCATAGTCTGTATATTCCACTTGATACCTTTGAAAAAGTCCCTAGAAGAGGACTCCAGGCCTGTGGCTGCTTGATTTATTTAATAACATAACCACATAAAGCAAGTTCTATGCAAAGATATATTTATTGTATCCACCTCTAGAGCTACAGTTTAGTGGATTATGAACTTACTAATTGATCAGTACAGCTAAGCTTTGTTTCTGGTATTTATCAGAAGAGGCAACACACAGATATGATTAAAGAAGCAAAAACCCTGAAGATATAATACTTGAAGTACATAATGTGTGCATTCCTAGAAGTATTTTTGACTTAGGTGGAATATGGCTGCCAGAGGATATCTGTAGAAGGGTTTTTTTTTCATCCCATTAGAATTAATTTGTTAAACAGAAATATTTATAGCATGGTATGGGGAACATAATTTCCTGTCACACTTGGAACAAATGCCAGTCAAGTAAAAACTTTATGATGATATACAGTAATTAATAAAGGGAGAGAACATTTGATGGAAGTACCTTTTATTTTTCATTCCAACACTTTTGTTGAATCACAGTAAACTGTAGTTTATAATTTGTGTCATACGTCATATGGGTGTCATATATCCTCTGAACAGTATACAGATAAGGTAAGAGATGAAATGTTAGCTAGTTAAAGCTAAAAGAAATTTGGCCATTGAGTGGAACAACCACCTTGTTTGTCAGTGTTTGCAGAGACCGCTATCATACTCTCCCTAACTCTGAGGGATGGCAGCCAAGCCATAGAGATTGCTGTGAGGACAGGGGTGTCTTTCCCCTTGTCCTATTGCTATTTTAGGTGAAGTAATATTCTAGCCAACAAGGATCATACCCATGTTTGCTTAGTGAATGTGCTATCTGCTCCCTCTTATTTGCTAGCATTTCTATGTAGGCAGTACTCAAAATTATCTGTTATTTGATTTTAAAGTTATCTGATTTATCAACTTGTCACTTCAGAATCAAAATTCTAAAATTGTGAAGCTATTAGGACAAAACAATATTTGGCAAATTTTAAATCCATTCTGTTATTGTAAAATAGATACAAGTCCTACTGGTAACAGACCTAAACTCTTTAAATACTTGCTTTTGTATTTACAGCTGAACACTTATAGTATTGGGTTACAAGATGGAAAGAATTGTTGCAAGAAAGTTGGACTTGTACTTTGCCACAGCCACAAACTAAACAGGTATCAGGATTATTTTGTTTTATTTGTGAGTTTTGTCAAGAGGTATTAATCTTCAGAAGGATTCCAAGTTGTTATAGCATGTAAACAGACACTCGTTTCCAAACTGTTTGCTATACACAATAGTTATTTGAATTCTCTCGTCTGCTATTTTGACATTGTAATTGTCTGGCTTGCTGCTGTTTCATCTTTATCTGAATATTTGCATGTTTTCAGTATATGCTGCATTGGAGTAACAGCTTACAAGGACAGAAAGCTTTTACTATCTTTGTAATATTGCAGAACTTAGTATAAAATATAGTGATTTCACTTGTTAAGGCAAATTGGCCCTCCTTCTCTCTCTCATGCTTTCAGATATTTGTAAGTTCTCAGGACACTTTTTGCCAAATTGCAAATAAATGTAGCATGACCATTTGTACAGATTTTCTTAAATATTTGACTGAAGTACTCTGCTTGTTAATCTGGTAGCTTTCTCACTCGTTATGAATTTTCCTAGTTCAAGGACTTGTTAGATGTTAATGGCATAGCTCCAGTGTAATCAGTAGTATTATAATGATGCATACCAGCTGGGGAATGGATCTCGTGAATTAAACTACTTGTACTCAGGCACTCAAAGTAACCTACAAAAGAACCCTTAAAGCCAATATTCTTTTTTTTTTTTTTTTTTAAATTCATCCTGAGGAAGGAAGGAGAGTTAAATATATGAAAAAATGAGTCAGGAAAAATAACAAAATATGACTAAAATTTGTTTAGAATAATAAAAACCAGAATGTTTTTGAAAAAATGGCCAAAGTAAACACGTGATCTAGGTCTCTTCCCTCTTTTTTTTGTCTGATGCCAATTCTGAAAATTGTGCTGCAAGTTCTGTGTTATAGCATCTGCAGTCTGTATCTATGTTGACATAACCACAAAAAGAAAAATATGATCATGCATATGATTTCTTCAATTCATATGGAATTTTAAGATTTATTGTGTAGTATAATTGAGATTTAAGTTGTCAGTTATTTGCCACAATTTATAATAAAATCATCTAAGAATTGTGAGTTACACACAAAAATCTCACGTGATGTTCCAGATGACTTCAATTGCTGTTTAAAAAGTAGACCAATCCTGATGATGAGTGTAACCTGTAGGAAAAGCCAGGATGAAGAATTGTGGGTTCTTTCCATTTTTTGTTCATCCTTATGCAATGACTAATGTTTATTAAAATATGCTACTAATAAAGCACACTTAAAAACAGTTTTCAGATCTCAGTGTTTCTCAAAGACTAGATATTTAAATGATTCTCTATAGTCCAAATAAATTAACAGTAATTACATCCCTCAAACAAAACTGAGTCTTTGGTATCACTGAGTAAGTAGGTGGTAGGAGTAGGTGACTTAGACCCAAGACTGAATCCTTTTAAAGAATTGCCTCTCTACAGAAAGACATTAAAGAAAGCAGCAAACCGCCCTTATCATTTTGAAAATAAAACCTGAGAAAGTTGAGAGGTACATTCAGTACTCTCTGCAAAAGATGTTCTGTCCTCTGGCAATTTTAGTTATAATATTGTGTAGAATAACCAGATGTTTTTTCTAGATATTGGCATTAAATTAAAACAAAAACAAAAAAAAAAAGAAAAGACTTTTGGCTTCCAACTTCTCAATAAATCTAGCAAGGGAACAAAAGCCAAGTATTGTGTTCAATTGTTTGTTTCTACACAAATGCTATTCTCCTCCTTAACTTGATTTTGTAATGTACTTAGTTTGAAGGGATTTGAATTTTTTTGATTAACATTGATGCTATTGTGCTGAGTGAAATCATAAGCTTGTCCAGATGAGCCATGTTGAGAAAGATGGGCTGTTTCTTTGTGCTAATACTGAAGAGATTTTGAATAAAAGAGTACACGTCGGGAATTTAGGAGAACGCTTGTTTCCTATTTGTTCTAGCCATTGTACTCTACAATGTACAGCTCTGTGCCTCAATTAATCCATGTGTTATGAAAATTATGTGCCGATATATTGTTTATGAAAGTGCTATGTGACCTCTGAACAGGGGCTGCTACTGTTGTTAGGATATGAAGCATGAAAGTATGATAAATGAAAATGCATTTGAATGACAGGACCATTATTTAAGTTGGAGGAATTAATAAAAGTAAGGCTCTAAAAGCTTGTCAGTATATGAATGTCCTGTAGAAGCAACCAAAATTCAACGACCCAAACCAAGCATAAGTGAGCTTCACATAAAATTCTCTTCTCAGTGGAACAAAGCAGTAAAGGAATAATTAATCCATGTGACTCTTCATCATATCATGTCTTTTTTTGTAATGTCTTTTTTTTTTCTTCATTTGAGAAATATAAAAATTTCCAATTCTTTATTTTCTTTGTGGTACTCTTCCTCTTTTTACCTTGTCTGATGCTGTCTCAGGTGTTTTAGGTTTTTTGTACACCATCTTCATATTCCTCACAGCTGTGTCTTTGGATTTTCTTGTATTTTATTTAAATGATCTTTAAATGCACAAAGGTTCTAAAAAGCTTTTGCTTCTGTAGTAATTCCTGCAGAGAAAGCAAAAGAAAGAGATCTGTTTTAAAAAAAGAACCAAAAACAGCAGGGGAAAAAACAACCAACACCACCACCCCCACCCCCAAAAAAGAAAAACCTAAATAAATAGAAAACTAGCTTCTGAATCTTCAAGAACCACCAGAAAACAGCATACAAAGGGTTTTTAAAACTAATTATAAGGGCTTTCCTCCAGGTAGACTGCTACTATTGTTTTAAAGCATATTATCTTGGCAGGATGAGTTAGTATGCGGTCAGTTATATCTTCTATACTGCAAAATGTATGTGGGGATCTGCTGACTGAGCAATTGTGGCTGATGGAAGACTTTTCTCTGTTGAGGGAAGATTGGTTTCTGACCTGTGTTCCAGGGCTATGCTGGCATGGAGCGTGTTCTACTCCAAACCATTGCCTGCTTCCAGAAAAATGGAGCCTGTGTATGGGCTTGGGCTGGCACTGGCTCTCCCATCACCTCTCCACATCACAAATAATCAAGCTTTATTCAAATGGATTCCCTGGTAGGAAACGTGGGTGTTAATACCAGTGGTGCAATCTGGGAAGCTGGACAGCTAAGTCATTAGCAGGCCCTTTTAAGCTTTAGGAAATAGATATACTGCAAACATTTTATTCTTAACTTAGATTGAATTTTCTTTATCCCTTACTTTGCCTGAGCATGTGACATAATGGCTTATGTGAAGAAAGTACTAGGATGAAGTCCAAGTTTGGCTGAAACTAAAACAAGTCAGTAATTAGTTGTACTTACATTCCCATATGGCTCTGTGCTTGTTTGCTTGCCCTGTTTATGAGCTAAACTGATAGACAGAAATCATTGAGTCACAGGCGGGAAGACAGCATGCAAAATCACAAACTCAGACGGTACTTATAAAGAGGTGAGTAGTGGACAATGAACACATCCATTAACTAGAAAACGGTAAGTTCAAAGAACAGAAACAACACTTAATCTCTTGAGACTTTTTTTCTCCATTAAAAAAAAGTGCTGTATTCCATGGAATTTCAGCTTTGTGTGAATTGGATACTTCCAGAAACTATTTCCTTCATCAAAATTCACAAGTCAAATCCATCAGTCAGTAGTGATCATATCCTGTAAATTGAAATATTTTTATATTTTTACAGATATATTTTTTTTTTATAGTCAGTACTGAGGGAATTATATTGCTCAGTGGTAGAGAAATATCGAGATTAGGCAATATTTTGCCCATTTATACTAGATAAATGTTAAATAACTATAACATACCTGAACCCTCTTGCCAGCCAGTGAATAACATTTAGCTCTACATAAAAACAACTAAGAATTCTGGCAAACACAGCATAAGCTTGGTGGTTCTTATCTGAAACGAAATAATCTGTAACTGTCTGTCAGAGCAATGCATGCAGTAAGTGCCAGATATTAACAGGGATTCTTTCGCTTTGTCTTTATCACTTTCCTAATCAGTGGGTTTGGGTTTGGATTTCTTGCTATTTTCTGTTTGTTAATTTCATAAAAGCCCTTTCTGCTTCATGCTATGGTTCTGAAGTGTACCACCTCATGCAGTCCAGCTGCATGAAAAAATACAGCAGCCAGGCTAGAAGATGAGAGCAAATTCTGACTTAATAGTGAAAATCCTGCTAAGTGTCAAGCCTTATTCATCTTATTCAGGCAACTTGCTTAAGATGCTTGATGCACCATTTGGTTTTAATTTAAAATATATATGGAAGACTGTCTCTTGTAATTGAAAATGTTGCACATTTATGAAAACTATAATAGTTAAGTTTCTCTTTCACATTTAATACTTAAGCATGATAATGCAGAATGTACATTACACTTGCCTGGTTTGGGGAATTTCTTGAATCGTAAAGAACATATTGGATCAATTTGGGTACCTCAACAGAGGGAAGTATTTTTCACATGTTTGTGTTGAATTAAGATGGACGAAAGGAAACAAAAAGGATTAAATCGCTTATCTTTCATCCTGCACATGATGTAATTGTTTTAGCTTACCATGTTCCATTATGAGTGCATGTTACTCTTGTCTATGAAAATGTTTGCTTCAGGAAGATGCCACTGAAATGCAGTCCAGGAGTTTTAAACTGGAATGCAAAACTATTGGAGTTTCTGTTGTGGTTTCTTTCTTTCATTCAAAAGACAAAATGATCTTGAAATCATAGCTGAAAGAAGGACTCTTCATCTTAATTATATTACAGGGTTAGATCTAAAGATAGTAATCAAAGAGCTTGTGCCCATGGATGAATTAAAATTGTGTGGATAGTAAAGAGAACTAAGATGAATAAGTGACTAAATAATAGTCCAGTAATGGTGGCTGGTTTACTTATGTGTTCTATAACAAAGGCATAACCATCCCCAAACTGTGAAATGGGAGCAGGACCTGATATTGTGTAAAACTTTCACGGCAGGCAGCCTTGCTTAGGGCAGATGGCATTTTCTTATTTAGAAAGTGCCTAAAGTATTGTTCATTTGCTGATGATTACATTGCATTCTGTATCATTCTCATTTTTCTATACCTGTATGCAGAAAAACAGGAGATTAATAATTAATATGAGCAAGCAAATACAACTTGTTTTGCAGGAGTAATAGTTTCCATTTTCTTATCTGTCAGATTTAGGTAAGGCCGCCTGCAGCTGGTAAACCCTCTTTTCATTCAATCAGTCTGTGGCACTTGATGTTTATTTGATGTCTATTTTGAAACTTTCCTGCAGAGAGGTTATATGGAAGGCAATAGGATTAACATTAAGTATGCGCTTGGGTGCATGGAACCTTTGCAAGTGGAGAAGAGCTGAAAATGATACCAGTACTCGAGGGCTTGTGGGACAGGGAGGATGGTAGAATTCTTGACAGTTACAGCAGAAGAGGAGGGAAGGAGTTGGGAGGAGAGAAGAGGAGCTGGTTTTGACATGCTGATTTTCATTTGGCAAGAGGATGTCTGGAGAAGATTCTGTAGAAGCAGTTTGAATTACAAGTGTGAACAAAAGGGAAGTGAGGGAGGAGGAAAGAAATCTGGGAATCATTGACACAGAGATTGTAATTAAAATCCTTGAGTATAGCTAAGGTTGCCCAAGGACAGCCTAGTTTTGCTGCATGCATACTACAGAGCCTATTCCATCTTAAAAATATAAATCTTCTCACTTGGATACTAATTTTGTAAAAATTGAAACAAGAATTTCTTACATGGATATCTATTGTTCAAACTTAATTTTACAATACTTATTTCTAGTAAAATTATGAATAATTGCAGAAATCCATAATTTGAAAATATCTTCTCAGTTGGACCGTAGCATGTTTTAATAATTACAATGGTAAAAAATCAAGGTTACTTCATCATGTAAACTTTCCCTGAACACACAATGAAAAACATGATAAAAGATTTCTGGTTTTAGAAAGGAAGTACCAAAAGAATTCTCTTGCAATAATGGTTGATTTTATGCACTGCATTTTCCTTAAAAAAAAAAAAAAAGGGAAAAAAAAGCAATAATTTCCCATGTACAAGTTACTTCTTAAATATGAGGAGTTTTTGTTACCCTGATTGTCTGAGAAATGCATCTAATTCTGAGTTTCACACGCCTGGAAGTTACTGTTCACGCCCAGTGATAAAAGCCATGCAGAATACTGACATAACTGGGTGTACTGTAGTTCATCTCCTGCTGACGTGTCTGCCTTTTGGATTCAGAAAACATCAGCTGTTCAGAACACTGCAGTTAATACTAAATGGAGAAAAATATCAAGAGAGTTAGTTTCTTCAGACGTTCAGGCTTGTGATAAGAGTCAGGTTATCTGCTTCTGGTTAGAACTTAGCTCATCTCTTTTTCACAGAATTAAAAAGAAAGTCATATAGCTTCTCTTTCTTGTGTAAATTACTTATTGATACACACGGTGTCATTTTTTTCCCCTTCTGTCTAGTCCTAACTGCTTTTTAAATTTTTTTATCATCCATAATTTGTATACTTTGTTATTTGTCCTCTTTTTTAGGACAGTTACACAACCTGGTGTTCATAGCATATCTCACATGGTTAATTTTCAGTAAATACAGGCCTTGCTTTAGAAACATAATGATTTTCTTAGTGTGTAACTGTTGTTGGTGTATGGTTTACCATTTCAGGTTTGGGGGGTTTTTTTGTTTGGTTGGTTTTTTACTTGATGCTACTTCACTGTGCTGAAGAATGGTCTAATCAGGAAAATGAATGCTTAATTTTAATTAACAGTATTCAAAATACGCGTCGTTAAGAAATCAGTTGTAGAACTGATTCAGACAGTGTTCTGTTCTGACTTAATAACCCAGTTTACACTGAAATCAATAAAATTTCATGGATAAATCATGTCTTAATGTTGGATTTCAGAAAAAGACATAAAGTACATTCGCAGAATCATCATGTGGTTGCCATCTTTTGGCATAAAAGTGAGTGAATATCCAGAATTCTCTGCTAGTATTCAAAATCCATAGCTCTGTTATGGGTTGTTAACTGAAGGTCTTCCTTATTCTGAGCAGTGATCTCAATGGGCAAGATGTGAATCAGATAAAAAAAAAAAAAATCCCCAAAGCTCTGGCATTCAAATTCAGATCTGCATCCCAGCTTCCCTCAACTGTTGAAGGTTAACTTTTGTTTCTCGTTGGTTCAGTTCTTGTGTCTCCTTTCTGAGTCTGGCAGAGGAATTGAAAGGAACTCTGGCTCAGAACTGGATGCTTATAAATAGAATCCACTCTGTCTATTTATATCCCTTCATAAAATGTAGTAGTTGGTGGCTTTGTTAAACAGCTGCTTGTACACCCCATAAAATGGATTAACTTTCTCCTTCAGTGTAAAGATTAAATTGAATAACTGAACTCTGAAGTGAGATTTATGACTGAGAAAAATGTAATACCTGGTACTTTGGAAGAGCTATATGAAAACAAACTGCGGAGCATTATACTGTTGTTCTTGAATGGCAGAGGATGTGGTTACAATGTAAAAAGCACACAAGAGAGTAACCTACTTTGTTCTTTATTTTAACTGAATGATTAGAAAGGCCTTATAGGACTCAGTGAATCCTTAAATAGAAATCGTGGTGACTCAGAAACTTCTTGGATGTTAGTGTGTACACAGTTACCTCCAATTGTTGTTTCAGAGATTTTCATGCTGGTAGTTGACATGTAGAACCCCGTAATTACCACCCAGGTGGTAGATGTCTGTATCTGGTAAAGTTTCTAGGTAAACTGCCCTCTTAATAGCAGTTTAGTGGCTCTTTTGACTAGAGTATTTGTATGCACTGTTCCTTGTGTTTACAGAGCATAGTGCTATAGTGTTGAAAACTTTATTCCAAGAATTTATAGGCAGTAGTGATTGTGCAAAGACTTAAGGATGAAGCAGAAAGCAAATGTGTTCTAATATCACCCAGCTCTTTTCCAAGATAGCTCTGACCATCCTTTACTGTTTAGACTGCATAGGCGCCACTCTATCTGGTTTTGCATTACCCAATATCTAAGCATGCAACAGGCGACAACCATCACCTTCTATGTAAAGTGCAGTTCATTATTCTTGTTGGTTTGGCAGTTGCTGTTTCTGGCAGCAAAATAGTCCCACTTCTGTCTCTTGAACCTGAGGGAGTGGGATAACATGCTGGACAAATCCATCTACAACAATAATACTCTGATTCTTAGTTCCTTTTTAGTTTGGATCTGTTTTGAATTTCACACTGAGATAAGTCAAATCTGGACCTGAATATCCCCAGTTTGGTTTGATTGCTTCTCTGTGAAGAAGAGACAAATGGTGTAATGCCATAAAATTTTGTTTCTGACATCCTTCAGTTTTCACGGTTTTTCTTTCATTTTCTCCTATTAAATAATTTTCTTCAAATTTCTTTGAATCACAGCATATTTTAAGGTTTCTATAGTTTATCATTTATGAGATACTAGCAGATCAGAAGTTTGGCAACCAAAATTCATATGGAATTTCCATTCAGATTCTTTTTACACATAAGAAACTGATACAGTATGGTAGGACAGAAATAAAACCTTACTACAGTGTATCAAGTAACTGATGCTAGTATGATTTTTTTTCTTCTTGAATCCTTCATTACTTAGCACTGCATAAAATAGCTCCTTTATTTCATCCTGAGGTTTTGTTCCTGCTGGGATAAACTTGTTCCTTTTCTGGCCCTAGCATTAGTCATTAGATTAGAACAGGATCTGCGTTAGGCAGGAGAAAAAGGAAAAATCTGCAATTGAATTAGTCCCAGAGCTCTCCTCATGAAAGCAAAAAGGCAAAATTTCATTTCATTGCTCATGGCATAAAAAGGAGACAAATCCTGTCTGCAGATGTTTTTTCAGTATTCAGGGCCACACCTGGTGCAAGAGTTACACTATGTATGGCTATGAAGCTCTAGCTAAGAGGGGAAGAAAAAAAACAAAAAGGCAATTCACTGGAGGAAAGAAACAGCCTGCATTTTGGGAAACAGTATGTAGCTGTAGCCACATTTCGCAGGTGCCCTGGCATTGCTAATGGACTTGAAGAGTAATGTGCTACCCATATAGAAGAATAGGTGTAGCTGATGCCTCTTCTCTCTGCAGGAATACGAGTGTTAGGAGTTCCCAGTAGAGTCCTTTTGTGTGTGTTTATTATGATGTGAAAAATTGAGGAGAAAAAATAGCTGGATGATTGATATGATTTTAGTATTAAATATGCGGGAGAAACACTTCTGTCATTAAACATAGCTATAAACTCGCAAAAATGTCTTCATGTTGTGGTCATTTTTCAGTTCCCCCTTGCTTACACATTAATAATGAACCAGTAGCTTGTGAATCTTATTTTAAAGGCAGTTCATGGTTGGTTGCTGTTGAGAGAATTCCTGTGGAACTAGCTGTTCTCAAGGAGCTGCGTGTTTAGGCTAAGGGGACTGAAAATCAGAACTGTTGACCTCTGTTCCCAGTTCTGCTGCTAACTTAATGTGTGGCCTTGTCTGAGACTTAACCTCTGCATCTCAACCTCAAATTCTTTAGAATGAGCATAAAAATTAGATTTCCTCTGGGCTATTCTGAGTATGAGAGTGCATCCTGAGACTGGAATGAAAAAGTACTGTTAAAATGCAAAGTGACTTTATTGATAAATACACCAAATTTGCCAATGCCTTTGTGATTTTAAAAATCCCCACAACATTAATAACTAAACTGAGCTCACCTGTTAATTGCCTGCAGCATATAAAACTGCAGTAGTCAAATAGTTGCTTTGGTGCTGAGCATAACCGGACTATATAAAAGCTTTGGAGAAGTGTTGCTGCTGACTCCCTGAAGTTTATTGATGAGGTGAAAGTCTACTATTCCATCTTTATTATCTGTTGCTGTTTCAAGAAGAACATTTCTGTATAAATTTAAGGAAGTGACTTCCTTTATTCTGCTTCATTTAGGGTGATCATATCAGGTTAAAAGTGACAGCACTGAAGGGCTGTGTGTCCCTCATCCCCCCCATGTCCCTCAGGGCCACTCGCGAGCTTAAATGCAGAGGCATCTGGTATAATGCTGTGCAACATTGAAGTTCCCCCTTATGTAGCATGTACAAAGCACTGCTGTGACACTAACTTCTATCACAAAGTCAAATCAGCATAGCACTGAGCCTGGGACAGTTGAAGAGAACTACTTAGCTTTATTGCTCCTGGATTTGGATTAGTTCATCTGATATTAAATCAGGGTGTGCTTAGGTCATGTTCAGGATACACATGTCCAAGATAGTCTCTGATTGCTTATTGTGGGCATAGTAGTGCACAGTAATGTCAGTCTCTGTAGTCTGGAAAAGCAAAATATTAAGATTAGGAGCGTAAAAATCTTATTCTGGACCAGCATAAGTTTAAAAAGAAAAAAAGGAAAATATTTGTATATGTATTTAAAACAACTATTTGAGAGGTGAAACACATGCAGCTAAGCTTCCAGGCTAAATTCAGAACTGGTATGTCTGGCTGAATGTGATTAAAGGAGGAAATCTAGTTTTGACCCAGAGATTTTATTTCTCTGAGCAGACATTTAAAACAGGAAGATGTGTAGAAATAGATGCAAAATGTCCGTGCTGTAGCCTGGCAAGTGGCAATACCATATGTAATCTATTATAAGATGAATGGCATGTTGAGAAATTATTCAAGCTGGCTAATTTACAGAGCTGTAATTCTGCAGCAATGTCCTGGAGAATACCAACTGAAACAGCAAGTCTCCTGTTAAAACACCATAGACCTGCGTGCGTGTGTGTGTGTACATATTTAATTGTCATGTTACGATAGCAATAATGATTGAGGTTCAAGACATTTCCTGGGACTCAGAGATCAGCTGGGATTTAGGGTCTGAAGCTCAGCCAGGTGCCATCAGCTCTCACCAGCCAGTCATTAATCCCCAGGAAATGCCTTGCGCTTCAATCTCTATTCCTTATCTGAAAGTTGTCTTGCTAAGATTTCAACTGTGTCTTAAGATCTTGTTAAGAATTAATTTTCCATAGGAACTAATGGCTTGCAATAAAATATAGTATTTCCCCCTGTGTCTTTGGCTCTTAATGTGCTTCCAGTTACATATGATTTGTGAAGTTGAGGGGCTGTGTTAACTCCAAAGAGTTTGGCCCCTCACTTGGGGTTTTCGGTAGTATTTTTGCAACATCAGACACGAGCTTGTTAGGAGTTCAGCTGATTTGCATGATGGATGTCTTATCTATCTCCCTTCGAGTTCTGTTCTTCTTGTATTTAGAGCATTTCAATGCAAGAGCTGTTAGCTGTTACATTGAATGCATTTGGAGGAACAGGATTTCTGGGTGCCTTTTTTAGTGTACACATACCAAACTTTTCTGTGGAATACTGGGAGTGGGTTAATAGGGAAAGGCACAGGAAATGTTAGAGGAAGGTGCATCCGGGGAGTGTATTTGCCCATCCCTTTTAGGAAGTGACAATCTAGTTCTCTGTCATGTCAGTCAGCTTAAATCCACTTGATGCGGCCAGTTTCCTCCAATTCATGGTTGTGCAAGTAGAGCACTGATAGGTGTTTCTTTTCTAAGTTTCAAAGTCCCCTTCTAGGAAAAAAAAAGCTATAATTCCACCATTTCCTGCAATTGTTCTACCTTAAGCTGAAGAAGATATGTGCATAGCTGGGAAAAGGCAGGATCCTGGAACTCTTAATTGCCTGTTACCTGATTTGTTGCCAGAAGGAGGGGGGTTATGATAAGCTGTGATATCTTCATTGATAATGGAATTTTACAGCAGCATATTGAACTGGACAGCCAACTGAGCAACAAGAATTTGAATATGTCTCTCCATTCACAGAAGTGTAGAAAGCAGAATCTTACTGCCATTCTCCTGCAAATCCATTCTGTAATTCTTACCTTGATGGCTGCACGGTAAGATTGAAATTTACTACAGCTGTCACCTTGTCAAGATGGATATCTGATGCTCAGCCATTCCTTATCCCCGTTCTGTTTAGCAGCTTGAAAACACTGCTGAACTGTTAGGCAGTTGGGAGCCTGTGTGTATGTCCAAAACATACTGTAAGAGAAATATCTGCTATCATATTGCATGGAATAAAACCTGACTCAAATCCTTTCAGCTGCATACCATTGAAAGTAGCAAAAAAAGAACAATTCTGTTTTACTATGGAGAATGTATCTCCAGGTAACTAAACTGTTAGCATAAAGTACAGTTTAGAATTGAATGTGTGTGGTTTTAGGGCTTAGAGTTATTTGATAGTGTAAATGTAATGCTAAGAGATAAACCCAGTTTCTGGATCACAGTGAAAAGTTAGCCCAGAGTTCATAGACCAGAGTTTTTGCAAAAAACAAAAGATGTACAGTCAGAAACAAGGAGAAAAACCCCCCTTCTATCTGTGCAAACAGGGAAAAATCAGCCCTTACTTAGAGTTCCAGAGGTGAGAGACCTTTCCAAGCCAGACATCTAAAATGTCTCAAGCCTGGTTTGGGTAAATGTTCAGAAATTCTGATTTTTTCCAAAATTTAAATCAATGTAGAGTCTATATAAGGAAATAGCATAAAATTCTTAATGAAAGGCTGATATTACTTACTAGCTTCTTAGCAGTGATTAAGTATAAGCATATTCATGTGGTTGAATGCCAGTGCCTTTGGAAATGGTTTAAACTAAACCATGAAATGACCCATTTACCTCTCAGTAAGTGACCTTGTGGGAAGTTAGTAGAGAATAGCAATTAGGCTTAAGATTGACATTCCAGCTTGTTTTGCATTTCCCTGGCTAGACAAGCCCTTATATGAGACTGTTTTGATGTGCTGGAATCAAGGTACCGATCTTGTTGGGTTTTGCAAACTGTCGTGTCCGTGAAATTGTTTTGGTTTTCTATCCAATGTCTTTGAAATATAGTCAAATCAGCACTAATGCGCAGTGGCAATATTCCAGGTTTCCACTTTCAGATCTCGGTTGAAATTAGGGAGGGTAGTGAAATGTTACATGTAGGCAAAGCTGCCAGATTAAAAATAAGTAAAATAATTCTAGCTATTGCTAGGAATTTAGGTATCCTTACTCTTGACAGTAATCATTAGTATATCTTAGGTAGTTTGTCTATTTGTATAGGGTTTTTTTTAAATTATTTTTTTATTTTCCCTTTATAAAGCTTAGAGGTAAAGAAGAACAATTACTTTGGAGATATTTGGCATTTTCTTCACTTAATTTTCCTTTAGAAAGCATAACAGTTTGCGTGCTGCTTCTAATCAACTTCTTTTTTAATAAATGTCTGGCTACTGATTTTTGGATATTTGTTTTATAGTTCAAAACTGTGGTTTATCTGTGGAAAAATAATTTGTTACTTTGAGAAATATGAAGGGAAACTACTCTCTGTTCTTATCTAGATGAGCCAGTAGGGAGCAGTATCTTTCTTGGCATTAATTTTTATATTCTATGTTTGCTGGCTGCACTGTAGCTCACTTTTTCTCTGTCAGACTGAACACTTGGAAGCAGACATCCTCATAAACAAATTGCCATGATGAGAAGTGGATTCCATATTGGCACATCAGCAGAACAGATGGAGATTCAAAACAAAACAATTTTTTGGAAAAGTTAACACGGCATTACTTTTTATTAGTAAGTTTACTCCCTACCTAGCTATCTGGAGGAAGAGATAATTTTATTATGTTAGCTATGAAGTGTGTAGTTAGGTAAAATCCAGCATGCAGATAATCTAATGGGATCCCTTGATTAAAATAGTCACTCACAGGTGTAAATGCCTTCATGAATGAAGCATAAATGAAAAGCTGCTGCTGTTAGTTTCTGTGAAATCTGAGGCAGGTTTCCCTATTTGTAGTTTTAATCCTAGTAGAAATAGGACAGTGGGGATAAGAAATTAATTTGGAAGCAGAATTTTCAAACAAAATAAGTTCATATTTTGACTTGAGTTTGGTTTTGTTCTTCTTTTTCTGTGACTGAGTTTATTCCTTCACCAATATTAACAGAATGAAAATTGGAAATTGTCTTCTCTCCCCAGAATATTACATTAATTTATTACTTTAATAAGTAACAATACTATAAAAGAACTAAAGTTAGTAATAATTAAAGAAACCTAAAAATCCTCATTCCCTGTTTGATTACTTTTTGTCTGACACCACTTTTGTATATGCTGCCTTATCTTTTTCAATGCTAGGTAATTTTTACTGTTTCATTTTGACAGTTTTGAAGATGTATCATATTGTAGCACATCAGTGAGAGCGTATTTATTTTTGCTTGAGAAAAAATAAGTGCATGATAAAACCAGATGGAGAAAATGCAGTAACTGAAGAACCTTTAATTCAGTTTTATATGGAAAATAACTATTTTTCTGGATTAAAGCAGTTGTTTTTGAAGTATGTGAAGTTAGTTTTACTAGTTTAGGGTTCAAATTTATATATTTAAATTGCATATATTATTTGGTTTGTGTTTCTATTCTAGGTTTACTGATGAGCATGGAACGGATTCCCCTCTCTCTTCTCTAGACCTGTGGTAGTTCACTTAGTACTCCTGCATTCATTTGTTTATTTCTTCCTATGTATTCTGTTTGCATCCTTCATTTACTCTTACTCACTTTTCTTTATTGACTACTCTCCTGTTTTGTCTTGGCTTTCACCTCCCTTTGCTTGTTTATTGTCTTTCTCATCTCTTTTTGTATTCCTGTTTTTCCTTTGCCAGTAATTTTTTTTTGCCTGTCATTTTTTTCCCTCCTCTCCAATCAATGCTACGCCTCCTGTTGCCCAATTTTCATGACAAGTTTCAAATCACATATTTGATTAGTCCTTTCTGTGAAGAAGTCACGGTAGGGAGCAAAGGCAATTCTTTCACCTTCCTAAAAACTACAGATAACTATTCCAAGGGTGGAAGAATTTTGTCTGGCTTCTTTCTGTTCAAGGAGGTGGCAGGAGGCAGAAGTAGGAAAAGAGATGCTAATGGCAATTTCTGAGAATTTGTAGGAAAGGGAATTTTCTAGTGCTATTTCCAAGTTGCTTTTGTGCTCCCACCTCTACCTTTTCCTGCCTTATTATAAGCAAGACTGCTATACTGAGTGAGATCACTCTGCCTGCAAAATAGCAGGCAGGGAGGAGCCCAGCAGGCATTAGCACTGTTCTGGGCTGCATTAAGTCCTGATAAGATACTCTCCTGAATATCCACTTGATCAGCTCCAATGCAGAACAATTGGTACGTGAATCAACCCACCTCCCTGATTCCAGAATAAACACTAAAGGAAGACCTTGGTGAACCCTTCCAGATGAGTTCAAGCTGGTTCCCAGGGAGGTGGGGAAAAGCTATGAATCTGCGGCTTCTTCACTTGGATACTTTTTCTAAGAGAACTATTGGATGTCAGTTCCATGAAAGCAGAAGGACCATGATGTCAAGACACTATAGCAGGATTGTTAAATGGTTTGCCTCAGTTTGGAGCTTCTTAGTTGTGTGTGTGTAGCTTTATTTTTATTTAATAGAGTCTTAAGAAAACAATACCCTGAGTCTCCTAAAACTGCTGTAGGCCTGGTCTTAAGCCAAATATTTAATTGCCTTCCTGTCTTTTGATTGTTGACTCTGCCTTGTAATACCAAAACAGAACCTCTGTTTTGGATTCGATAGCGCTAGTTAGATCATGACCTTGCTACTGAAATACTGTTTCTTTTACTGTTTCAAAACCAAGTAATCCTTAAAAATATAGGTTAATAAAAGCAGCACCTTTTTCACATTAATCAATCTGCAGATATCAAAATATAGAACAAACTTTTCATGTGAAGTATGTCCAAACTTGCTGTTTTGTGTTTTCATTCAAATAAGAGCCAAGGCCTTGTCCTCTGATTTGCAAGAATACAGTTTCTTCCACAGATTGTCAGCAGAGTTAAGTCTTGAAATATTTAGGTATCATGTTGTTTCCTTTTTGCAATTTGGTATTTTAACATTATGACTGATAGTTTTCTTGGTATCAAATAACTGACCTCTACCATTTGACCTAAAAGATACTCTCGTATATTGGCACCACGCTTGGCAATTGTATTGCATGTTCCTTATGTTAAGTTAAATGGTAGCTCCACATTTAGCTCCACAGGTTTAACTACAGATTAAATTCATCCCAAAGCTGCTTCCTAATTGCCTGGGGAAAAGGGGGATATCTAGTACATTCATTAGGAATCTAGAGCTTGTTTGGTGGTATGATTAGGAACTTGGATAATGAAAATATCAGAGTAACTCTGAAGGAGTGTGTGTGGAGGCAATTAGCTACATTAAGAGGTTCTTACCAAGGTAAGATATGGCAGAAGGAGAAGCTTGCACATAATGGTGATGACAGGTGAGCTGAGAGAGCTGTTGAGGTGGTAAATATTGGAGGATTTGAACAAGTGATTATGTGTAGGACAAATGGGTATGGTTTTCACTTGACAGAGCAGAAGTGGGTCTCTGTGTAACCTCAGGGGGAGACTATTGTGAAATGATAATAGCAGAAAATAAAGGAAGAAGTAGGTTGAAAGGGGTCACTGTAGTGAGAAGGGTGTAATGTCCTAGTATGAACAACAACAATATTGCATACATTGTACTAAGTAGTCTGTAGCCTGAAACTTTCACGTTTGCAAATATATAGTCAGATCATATCATTGTCAGCAACATTCTGGAATCATATCATTGTCAGCAACATTCTGGAATCATTCCATTATACTGCATAAAATTGTGCCTCAATGTCCTTTCTTGATTCTCTGGGGAAATAAGATAAATTTGTTTCATAGAGTAAATGAAAATGGGCCCTGGTCAGTTCATGTAGCTGCCTCTGCTTATCTCAGGCCTGATTTTTGCCCACAGACTACAGTGAGACCTTTGAAATTTCAGTAGAGCTCCTGTAGAGAAAAATTAACAGAAACATCTTACAATAGCAGGAAGGAATTATAAGATTCCTATTAGCAAACACAGATGCATTATTATTATTATTGCCTTGAAAGATAATTTAAACAGAAATAAATGCCAGATGTTCTCCCAAAAGAAGTTGTTTTCTAAAATAAAAAAGCAGTTGCCATTTTCTGAACGATTTATTCACTGTTCATTGTGATGTCTGAAATTGCATTTAAATGTAGCGAAAGACAGTATTTCCAAATGTAAAGGAAATGAAGCTTATTTGTATCATTTGGACAGTTATCTGGGTTTCTGGAGCATAGTACCAGTCCTTTAAACTGAGAGGACAAAAATTAAAGTGCACAAGTAATTGTAAAATTAAAGCGTGTTTTTTTTTTATGGTGTGTTATAAACTATAAAAATCAGATGAAACGTAACAGATGGACATATTTTAATTTCACATGGTTTAAATAAGTGTGAAATGTGTATGATATTTCCAATTTACTTCAATGAAAAAGGTAATAAAAATCTCTTGTAGGCCAGACAATTGTTGATAGTCAGCAAAGAGAAATATAAGTCTCTGTTCACTTAAGGCAATGACAAGGAGTTGGTGCTTTCTGATGGTTCCCTACTGTTGGGAGCAACCATAACCTTTGTTATGGTGCTATGTTTGTTTTCTGTAGTAAAGAGCAGTTTTCAAAAGGCCTGAAAAATTTGGTCCAAGGAATCTATTCTTTGGTAAATATCTGATATCTAATGTTTTGCAGATGAGTACTTATTTGTATTACAAATCAGAAGATTTCCATATCTTGACTAGTTGAGTATTTGCTCATGCAAGGAAAATAAGCCCTGAGCTAATACCGTAGCAAAACTTTTTTGAAATATCTTTAGCTTTACTCAGAAGCAGAAAAGGTCTTTGCCCTATCAGCCAGGTGTCTGTAGAGGCAATGTAAATTAAACTGACCACTAGTCAGTCTCTTAAAAAAGCCTTGACTATTACTCTGTAAGGTAACCTACTTTACCACTGTAGTGACAGAAGAACATAATATAGAATCAGTTTCTCCTAAAGACAATAATTTGGTGTCCCAGATGATACATAACATCAGCATGTTCCTTTAAATTTTATTTAACTACAAGCAAAAACAGACAAAAAAAGTATTCCTTGCCACTTGTGGCTTTATCAAAAAGAACCAAGTGGTTTCAAAAGGGAAGGGGCACATAAGCCTTCATTTTAGCTGGCAGAACTGATTGTGCCCAAACAGGAGGCCTGCTGTACCTCTGCAATTGTGTACAGGCACAAAGAGCTTTATAACTTGAGAGCTCCTTGAGTGAAAGCAAAAGGACTTTTTTCTTGAGGAATACAAATGTTGAGGAGCTTTTTAACTGTGGTTAGTGAATAGTTAAAATCATGACTGGTTTATTTTTCATGACATATTACATATTTTGTTATATTCCTGCAATTCTTCTGTGGCAGAATGTTTGGTGGTGAATTTTTCAGCTGCTGAATTGTGGCTATACACCTCTGAATAAAAAAGTGTTCAATTATTCAATACTGTACCTATGTCCTGATCTGTATTCAGAGCATGTATGGCCTATAGGATTGAAGCCTTTTTTTTCAGTGTGATAGCAATGCACATATGTAGTTGGCAGGGACATTGTGGAATTAATATGCAGTGATTCTTTGGCAAGAAGTAAAAATAGTATTTTGTTTAGCATCAGTTGCTTTTAGAGGACATTACTGATTGCTTACACACTGAATCCTATTCTGCTGCTCCTAGCTGGAAAGATAGAGTACAACTTGAAATCTCAGTGTTAAGACTGAAAAGGAGTGTTTGGACATGGAAGCAAAGCACAGGAAAAATATGAATTTTAGGGGTGAGAAAAGATTAATTTTTATGAATGGAATACGGTTTAATCTGACAGATGTGAGACAGAATAAAAGACCTTTTAAAAATGTCATTAAATCTGTTGGAACTGTTAATGTGAGAAGTCACACACAGTTTCTGCTTGACAGTTACATTAATCCAGTGTAACAGTAAATCAGAATAGTTCAGACTCAAAAGTGATGTGACAGTCCAGCATTCTCATTTGCAAAGACAGTGAAAGCAATACTGCACCCCTCTTTCAGTTGAGCCTTTATATTCCTGGGAAAGGTGTCTAATATATCAGGTAGGTTTTCTTGTTGCTCTTCTGGTTTTGGGAAGAGGGAGTGGTGAGGGAGGGGAATTTTTTCAGTTTTGCCCTGTGTTCAAGGGCAGGCTTGATGTCCAGCAGGGTTCCTTAAAGGACTGATAGGCTCCAATGGAGATTTTCACTCCCATTGCTCAAAGCATTCAGCAGTTTCACCAGTAAAGCTTTAAGCTAATCTTGCAGCAAACCATTGTGTGACATCCACAGCAGATGAGAAAAAAAAGGTCTGTTTCGGGGGAAATCTCACAGAGCTTAATACTAAAATTTTAAGCCTCCTATTAGATTTTTGTTTGCTTTTGGACACACTGTAGAATTTAATACACAATGGTATCATACCTTCAGGGCAGGGGAAAAAATATAGAGTGATATTTACCATAAAAATAAAAAACAGCTTTAGAGAAATTTCTCCAGAATGCTATCAAATTACAAAAAGGATTCATCTATATGGGTCTATATATTTTCCTTATGCTTACAGAAGCTTTTAAGATGAAGAGCACTGAATTGCGGAGACCTTAGAGCAGGCTTAAACCTAGAAAAAAAATATGGTGAAGCTTCTCTTTCCCTGTTACTCTACATCTCTTTCTCCCTTCACGTAGCTATTAAGAGTAGTATTATCTAAGCTAAATTACATGTTGGTACAAAGTCGGATGAATGTATGAATTAGCCATGAATAAATTTAGGGTCTAAATTAGAAGGTTGCTAACCATCATCTAAATAGTGGAGAGAAAAACTCCCAACTTGCTTTTAAGATGGACCATGAAAACTTTGTGAATAGGAATATATTGATGATTGTTTACATGAGAAAAGACTCAGTGACCTGATGAATCTCTCTATAATTGTCCTCCCTATCTTGCTAAATGCAGAGCTTTAACTTTGATCTTTCATGCTACTTATCAATAATATTCGATTAACTATTGCAGATGGATAGATTGTATCAATTTAAATCAGTGGCATATTTTGATGTTTTGTCAGTCACTAGAAATGATCTTTTTTCACCTTTGTTTTCAGTCTACATTTCTGCTCTTGTCTTTTTCATATTTGAATTGGATAAAAAGCTAAACCTGGAAGTGGCATGAACCTGACAGTCCAAAAATAGTTACTGGAAAACCTGATTAAAGAATTGGAAAAATGTTGCTTGGTATCATTGCGAGTTCAGAGCCTGGTTAAATGAAATTTGAAGAATCTCAGCCTCCAGTAGTGAAGTTGTTATGGATATTAGAGACAAAGTCAAGAATACGGTGTGATAATTGTCAAAGGGAAATATGAAAACCAATATTAAATCATTAACTAATATAATACTAATTAGAACACTAAAGTCTTCCCTAGGTAAATATCTACTCATATTTCTTGAACTTTTAAGTTGTTTATAATACAGTAAAAGATCATACTAGAGGGCTGTTTTACGTAAGAAGACAAAGTCTTTCTCGGATTTGATAGTTCTTTCATATCGGCTATCCTGGAAAATGTTGCAAGCAGAGTATTTCTTTACATTGAGTATCATTTCCTTGAGTAACTACCAGATGCTTGGTAAGGTAGGGATAAACTGGAATGTTTGACAAAGTAAACAGAAATACATACAGGGCTAATCCAAAGCCCAAGATGTCAATAAAAAGATTTCTACTGATTTAAATAAGCCGTAGGTCAGGTCAGTGTTGCAGAAGTCATCTGAGTAATGGACTCCTCCAGCACACAGTACAAAGGGGACTTCTTATATGTATGTCCAAACAGTGTGTTTGGAATGCTTCCAGCAGAGTTTGGCTCTGATTTGACATTAATTTATTTCAGCTTGTTAAGCCACTACTGTATGATTTAAATAAATGCTATTTTAATGGCTGCTGATAAAAAGAGATAGTCTTTATGACATGTAGTTCAATTTGTGAGCCTGACTGCTTAAATACCTCCATTTTGCCAGCATATAAATAACTTTTCATTAACAAAAAAACACAGATAGCTTGTAAACATCTAAAAAGCCTAGGAGTGTATGTTGGGGGGGGGGGAAAATGTTCAGTTTAGACTTTGAATGTTTTGCTGAGTGAATTTCACATGACTGTTTCTTATGGAAACCATTTGGGGAAGTTTATTAATGAAACTCTTGAATGCTGTGTTTCGATTGCAATTTAGATCTCCATGGAATTAATGGAATCGAACTGTATAGCAGTTGTTCACATGAAAGAAGAAGGTTACATTTTAAACACAGAAATACAGAATTAAACAACAGTCCTGTTCTCACCATAAGCCTAGGTAGCCACAGTAAAATGTAAAATAGTATTTAGAAATTACCTATTCCAAGTTTGGTGGGTTTTTCCTAAAACCATTTAGAATTTTGGTAAGAGCAAGAATTGGAACAAGATAAAGGCTTTCTGTAGGGTGCAGCTTGAATTGAAGGGATTCCCCCACTTTTCTGTGCAATCTATTGCAATGTTGAATTCTTCTCACAATGAGGAATTTTTTTTCTTATACCCACATGGATTTCCTCCTGAAGTTACTTGTGTTCATTTCCTCTTGTCCTGTCACTATTTATCCTTGTGAACAGAGTATGTCTATCTTTTCCATAACTACCTATTAAGTATTGCAAGGCTGATTAGATCCCCCAAACATTCTCTTCTTTTGACTGAGCAAACCCAGTTCCTTCAGCCTTTCTTCATGCCTCAAGTTCTCCAACAGTCTTATCATCTTGGTGGCCCTCTGTGGGCCTCTTGAGTTTGTCGATGTGTCTCTTGAAATGGGGGAACTCAAATGGGACACAGTGTTCCAGGTGTGGCAGAGTAAAATCATGACATTGCTTGATCTGCTGACTATACTTTTACTGACACAGCCCAGGACATGGTTTGCCTTCATTGTTGCAACAGGACAACTGCCAACTCATGTTCAGCTTACTGTCCACCAGTACTTCCAAAGCCACACTCTAGCTAGTGAGATCCCAGCCTGCATTGCTGCTTGGGTTTATTCCATCCCACACGCAAGGCTTTACGTTTATCTTTATTAAATCTCATGCATTTCTTGTTAGTCTAGTGTTCTAGCCTGCTAAGCACGCTCTTCCTAAGGTGGCTCTTGCCTCTGCCACATCTACCTCTTCTTCTACCTCGCTGTCAACCCCAGCCTTGGTGAATGTGTATTCAATTCCATCATCCCAATAATTTATAAAGATATTGAATATTATTGGACCCCAATAATGACTCCCAAGGAACACCACTTGTGACTGCCTGCTGCTTGGACTTTGAGCCATTAAGCACCACCCATAAGCCTTCCCTAATTGACATCTCCAACAGTTTTCCATGTGCATTTCCTTTGGATGTCTACCCTGGAGGTGGCAATCTAATGAGCATAAAAAAATGCACCTACTTTGTAGAGATTTACAGCATTTATAAAATCATAGATGGCTGTGACATGTGAAAGATTAATGCACATAGGTATATATACCACCCATCTGGCAACTGTTTCCTGGACAGTAACTTACATAAGATTCATGCATTTCAGAACATTTTGAATACTCCAGAGACCTGTAATAAAAATGTAGATTGTGCTTCAAAGCAATGTGTGCCTGTCAGTATATTTTATTCACACCCTTATTTTTTTGATTCAATAATTTCTGAAGTACCATCTTTTGCTATTTTTTTGTCCATATTGTCTCATATGAGATGTGTCATCAGCAATAAAATGAATACAAATAATATTGCTAGAGTCTAGATGTAGAGGTGAACGGTCATTAGAGTGTCAAAAAAAGAAGATGCTAATTAATTTACACGCTTCATGGCACAATGTGCTTCGTAGCTTGGTTCTTATTAGGTCACTTCAGCATAGAATTGGCTAACTTGTACAGTCTTGAATTGTGTGTCGGGTTGAAAAGTTGTGGTATTTTGTAATACTCCTATAGTATATTTCAGAAGTCTTATGAAAACAGAAGAATATTGTGACAGCCTGATGTTCAAGATGGCCTGCATCCAAGTTCTTTATCTAATTTTGAGAAAAAAGAAGTGGGATTAGAGGACTTGAAATCTAAGTCTAGATTTTAGGTTTATGGCTTTGGTCATCGTAAGTGGAAAGAAGCTTCTCTGGCATAGAGAAGTTTTCAATTACAAATTACAAATAAATTTTAAAGTTAAAAAAAGAAAAAAAGGAAAATCTGTCCCAAGTAGCATACCCACAGCACTTCTCTTTTTTGAGATAAAGGATGCAATAAGGTTGTAAAGTCTTGGCCATGAGAGCTATACTCTAGCTGGCATCTCTCTCTTTCTTTTATCTCTCCTCTTTCTTCTTTTTCTTAAGTGTTTCTCATTTGTTTATTCCCCATTCCAGGTGAAGTGTCTGTGGATCTAAAGATTCATTCTTTCTCCAGTTAAGTCACTAGGAAATCTTGGGATGGGACTTTGTTCTCCTTGTGTGGCAACTGAGCACTGATGATTCTTGGGATAAGTTTCAAATGACAAAAGCATGTCATTTGGTCTTTGATGTTTAGTTTCAAGCACTGATGGAAAAGATGTAATCATCCACTGGTTTTGCTAAGTAGAAACGTGTTAAAAGTAAGAATTAAATTGCACAAGGGTAAAACTGCAAATGCAGTAACTGAGCATCGTTTTGTAAAACTGGACAAACATCCTGCCTGTATCTTATGGAGAACTTTTTTCACTTTTCTGTTCAGCTGATTTATTACAATCAGTCGTGTTGGAGAGTGCCTGAACTTGCTTCCTCTTTCCTTTTCAGCTTCCTTATTTTAGCTCAGATGGTACTTTACTTTAAATCACATAATATGGTAAAAGGTCTGTTATTTGACCTGGGACTAGGGTCACACGACCAATCTTAGCTAGTCTGAAATTAAATGTAAACAATGCTAAAATACACTGAATAATTCTCAACTTAAACTTGGGAGCTGCCAACTAGAACAGTACTTTATTATTGCACAATAAAACACAATTAGAATGATGACTGTTAATGATTTAAGGTATTTGTGAAATGAATATACCAAACCTTTCATTCCACAATACTATTATTGCAGCTGTACTATTTGTGAGGGCTTGAGGAGACGTTTCCTATTTTGTCTGATTTATAGCCTTATAACCTCACAAATGGTAGGAATTTTCCACTGATGACTGCACAATGTATGGAAAGGACAAAATTATTTTTAAAATTGATCATGTTTCACAAATTGCCACTTCTACTCTATAGTCAAGTATTTCCTACTTCTGCAGAGGTTTTTTCCCCTCTTAACCATGATGAATGTATTTACAGAGTTAGCTTTCCAATTATACTTCAATTGTAGTAATTTTTACTATGGAATTCGTTATCTAGGAAAGCTGTCATTTAAAAAAATACTAGTCATAGGCTATGGTTTTAGAGACACAAGCTATAAAAATGCTAATATCAAGATTATATTTTTTATTTGTGGGTTTAGTTTTTTGTTGTTGTTTTGTCTTTACTTGGTTCAAATCTATAGCTGCAGCAGCTTGGGCAATTCCCTGAGAAATTGCCGTTAAAGGATAAGAAAGGCTAGGAAATGTTGCATGGTTTGACAAATACTCTATGGAGGCACTGTGGATTCTTTAAGAGAACAAATCCACAATTGCTGTGAATTAATCTAGCTTCCTTAGTGAAGCCTCATGAGCTGTCTCAGTACTATGTCCACTTCTGTTCCAGAATGCTTCCAAATATCTCTGATATTAGACAGGTATCCAGACATACTGTTTATTGTATCGTGTATCCTAAGAACATCTGTGGTTGTCTTTCTGCTAATCCAGCACGGGATTAATTCACATTCAGATCTTGCTTTGATGGGGGTGTGTAGTGAGCAAGATGGTTTAAGATGGCCTATTTTATGTAGTTATTTAGTTTAATTCACTTGGGGGAAACAGAAAAGAGAAAAAGGCTTTTTTCCCTCAGTTAGAGAGAAAGCAAATTAGCAATACCAAAACAAGTGAAATTATGTGAGAAGACGCGGAGCTTCTTTGTTTAGCTGTTACGTTTTTTAAGCATGCTGCCTTACAGCTAGGAAAACTTCAAGCTATTTTGCCAATATTTTGTATTGGCCATGGAGTCCAGACAAGTCTTGTTTTCCATCACAGACACAAACAGACATGAAACGCTTCTTTTACAGTTTAGTGTCGCTCTTTTGGTTGGCCTACTTAACACAGCATTGCTCTGAGAGACTCATGAGTAAGAAAAGCCCAAACTAGAACAATTGTTGGCTGGGAGGCTGCATGTGCCAGAAATGGTGCTTTTCTTAAAACAATCTTCATGTGACTGTGATTCACAGAAATCTCTGGTGTTTTTAAAAAAAACTGTTGAAGGTCACAAACTACTCACCTTCATGTATTAGCTCTGCTGTGTGAAGGGAGTAACTTGCTAATGATCAGCATGTTCTCATTGTTTGCAACATGTTTTAAAGGGAAAACTGTGGATTCAGTATAATGGTATGACCTCAGACTCACAGCCTAAACACAGGCAAAGCTTTTAGAACATTCACTCATTTATTGCATAAACTGAGAAGGGGAGTGTCACTTGTAGTGGGGCCAAAGAATCAAGACCCTATCTCAGTTTTCATTTTAAAAAAAAAAAAGAAAAAAGAAAAAATATATATCGTCATCATCTTTGTCATTGTTTTTAACTGTTTCATTAGAAGCTTCCTTAGCAAGTTCAGATGAAAGTCATTGTGCATGTGTGCCCGCCTGTGCGCACGTTCTCCAAGAATTTCTTTCATTTGCTGTGGTTCATAGTAAAATAAAGCTTGGAGTAAAGTGGTGAAAGCTTGGACAGCAGTTTTAAAAGTGTCTCTTGAGTTCCAGGAACTTGGCTATTGTGAATTATTATTCTGAAAAAACATGAGTTTCTGTCATTTAAAAAGAAAAGGCAATTTCTACACAAAGTATTAAGTTTTTAAAAGCCTAAAAAAAGTTTTTAAAATGGGTGGGTTTTAAGCATCAAGATTAAAACTGGATTATTCTGGTTAGCTTTTACATCTAAAATATTTGCATTACAGTGCTGATGTTTTGTTTAGAGATTAAAATTACACAGCAATTAGATTTTCTTTTTAATGGAATATCAATACATTTAGAACAGAAAACCAAACAACTTAAAGTTTGTTGGGTTAATTTTTAGAATAGAAGCTGAAGTTTTGATGAGATAAGGAGTTTTTCAAGCCACTAGAAATTGTCATTGTACAATACTTAAAAAGACACTGGTAACATAACATTTGTTTTTACGAAGAGCACCAAGAAACATTAACTTTATTGATGATAGTTACTTTGATGAAACTTAAAAGTTTATGATAAGCACAACAATATTAGAAGAACCTTGTTTTGTACTGAAGATAATGAAAGCTGAATTTTCATTTGGCTGAAACTTACAGTACTACACCTGCAAAAATGAATATGAATCTGTATTTGTTCTTGCAGAAAGGATGGTTGGGCATTCCAGCATCTATTAGTTACTTGTGCACGAAGGCAAGTACAAAATCAGAACTCTTGCTTAATATGACCTACTCTATTCAAGAAGCTTTGTCTGTATTGCTCAGTCTTGCAACGCTGGCCACAGTCTTTTGTGAATTGAGATGTTTGGATCAAATTTAACTAGTAAGGAAAAAAAAGCATCAGCATGTGAGATGCATGATGCAAAGCCTCTGAGAAAACTATGAACACAGTCAAAGTAATCCAAGAAGTCTTTTCAGACAGGACACAACCTTTCACTTACCAAGTTTTAATTTATTACGTTAACTATGAAATTAGCTAAAACTCAGATGGTTGTTAGAAACAGACATGAATATGCTTAATTTTAAAATAGATTGGTTGATCCATTCCTTAAGATTGCGTAGAAACTCCTCGTCTTTAAATATCCAGGAAGTAGAATAATAATTTCTATTCATTGTGCAGAAGAGAAACAATACAAAGAGATTGCACTGCAGAAAAACAAATGTTGCTATATGCTGACAGAAGTAGAGTAAGCTTTCCCAGGGCATGAAAACACAGTACAGTTGGAGGTGATGATAGGATCTGACTGTTTTTTTGTGTTTGGGAGATCTTAACTTTAAAATTAATGCATATTACTTTAGGTGGCAGATTGTTTTACTTTCCACTGATAAAGGGTTTTTATCCTGGCCATGCTAAATATAATGCCAGTAATTTAGAAATCCAGTAGAATTAACAAGAATTTAAAGTGTGAAATCTTAATATAGTTAAGTGTTGTAAATGGCTTAAAGGTCTATTTAAGTTGTGTTTTTAAGGAATAAGGTTTGTTACCAATTTATCCACACTTAAAGACTAAGGCTAGAGAATGAGCTATGGAATCTTTGATTTAACATAAAGTGCGTATTTGCAGTTTCATTGCTAACAATTAGTCAGATAAAACACCCACAAAACTTAGAGTAAATATCACCAGGTCTTTGAAATATCAAAAAATGTGTTCTTCGCTGCTATTCAGCTTCTTATTTTGGTCCATGTCATACAAATAGGTCATTATTTCATCTGTTGTATACTGTAAAAATAGAATCTCGGTGTTTTGATCAGTTGACAGGAGTTTCACAAGTGCCTAGAAATATAAAACTGTGCTCAGGAAAGAGGAGAAAATGTTGTACTTCAAATAAAGTAAGGCAAAAGTTTATTGTGGAAAGGTGGGATTTTACCTATCTCTACCTGTCTCCCTGTTTTTAAATCACATCTTCCTTTCACTAGTTGCTACCATGCTCTGCTCCCTTTCTGCGGTGAGGATGTCCCTGACTTAGGCATGTGGCAGTCCTGGAGATTTCTCTGAAGGACTATCTCCAGAAAAGGTTTTAAACTGGCTGTCTGGCTGGTCTGTGGACTGGATGGCAGCCCATATCTTTTGTGATTTTTCACTTTTGCTGAATAGTCAAGTAAATCCAGATATAGTCTCAACTCTAACAGGAAAAATTGGTAAAAGTGTTTAAATCTCTGTAATAAGATACAAAGACAGTGCATCTTCACTAGGTCTTTGCTTTAGATCAGGAGTGCAGTTTTGAAGTGGATCTCCCTGTTGTTCACTCTTACTGTGCAATGGCTCACATTGCAGAGTAGCCAATGCCTAACAAACAAAATTAAAATGGAAAGCGTGCTTCAGAAGCACACTGGAAAAAATTGCTATTGTGTTTACATTTGTTTAAGCGTTTGAGGCCAATGTGTGAGCCCAAGGAGGGGCTGAGAACTTTTCAAGTTGCATGCTGATTCTGGGTTGCTTTGAAACTTTCTGAATAGATAGCCCTGGAAGTCTGCCAAAGTTAAAGCCAAAGCTGCAGCAAATGGCTCAGAATATTTTGCTGGAGAGGTACATGTTTGTTACTGGAAAAACCAGCAGCATATTCAAAGAAAATAGCACAGAGACAGTACACTGATTTTGTGGAAAAGCTGGCAGCTTTTCAGGTAATTCATAGGCTGAAAAGATGGTGTGAACATTGAGTAATAAATGCTCTATCTTCTGTTGCTTATTTTCAGGGAAACAATCTTTGTAAATAGGATTTTATTAAGTAAGTATGGAAACACTCTTAGCAGTTTCTCCTCCTAGTAGCAGTACTATTTCTCCTCTGCCCATAGAACTATGAATATCGTTCAAAGAAGCATGTGGGGCCCCAGTCTGAATTGCTTCTATGTGTAGGTCCACACACATATCATGGGACCAGTTCCTTGTCGAGGGTATTTTGTGCTAAAGAGGCCCTGTTAGCCTCTGACTCTAGCACCTCCAAACAATCCTTTCCTGGCCTAAGTGCTCAGCTAAAAAAGAGAAACTCTTAATTGAAATCAGAACCAAATCATTTGGCTTAGAAAGAAAGGAATAATTACAGAATGATTAAAAAGAAGTGCAAAAGATCTGACTGGTCATTTGCTTTTCCCCTTTTCATTTGTATTCTAGTCTGCCAAAGCAGCAGTTTTGAAACCATATGGCATCTTTTTGACTCAGTTGGCAAATAGTAGGTCACAGAAGCCAAGTGTTGGGCCATGCTTCCTCGCTTTTACTTTACTTCACATGGTGGTCTTCCAAGACCAAGACTCTGTACAGTTAGATAGGTAAGTACAGAGTTTGGATATCTCTTGTATTCAGTGTTTCACAGGGACATGAATTCTGCTATAGTTCATTGCCTAATAGCTTGTTCTGAATTTTTCGTACAGGAATGGGCATGGGGTTGTACAATTGCGGTACTGCACTCCAGTCTTCTGGCCAGGTGTGAGTGCTTGGCACTGCGCAGTGCTTGTGGAGGAGAACTGCAGTCTTCTGTGCCCCCTGTGCTAAGTCAGCTCCTAGATGTACTTTTATACAGAACCCACTGAACAATGCTTGATAAATCAAGTAACAGCTTGCTGGTAACCATTTTTCTGTGTATCTTCTGGTATCTGTGCATCCAGCTCCCACTGGTAAATCTGTGTTTTGTTAAAAATATCCTTTGTGCAGTAAAAGCCTTCAAAGTTTTACTCTTTGCCACTGCTAAAGAGTTAGTGATTTAACTATTTATGATGGGAAGCATATGTTGCCTTCTAGCCACTGACAACAGCATTAAGAAATTACAATGCAACTGATTTACTTTCAGCACATTGCTTTGAATTAATGTGAGACAGGAAAATAAAGAACTGACTACTGTAATTGCTTTTGAAACATTACTTTGGATTTAGAACAATTAACATGCCAGAGGATTTCTTGAATACAACAATTTCATTAACAGAATTTATTGTTTTTTGTTGGCTGTGCAATCTGCACTTAATTACTTAATTCGTGTTGGGACCATTCATTAGAAAGAACAATGTCATATTTCTGTGATGCTATTTTAAAATCCTGTATAACCTGTCAAGTAATAGATCTTATCTTAGTTCCAAGATTAGATTTCCTCTGTATTATTACATTATAAACTCTTACAAAACTTGATATCAAAATCAAATTAGTTAAATGTTATTACTGTTTCTTCTTCACTGAGAGAGAGTTGTGGACTGACTCTTTCAGTTGTAAACTTCTGTCTTGGAGAAAGTTAATTTCATTATAATAGTTCTGATACATCTTTTGGCTAAGTGATGATATCACTTTGAATCTCAGGGGAGAAATGCTTAATATCAACCAAAAACTAAACAAGTGTTCTGTTTAATACCAGATTTACAAAGGGACATTTCTAAATATCTTACGAATTCTATGCATTTGCTGCAGGGTCCTTTGCAATTAGTTCTCCTAAAGAATCTTTCAAAAATAGTCTGTTTGAACTTTATTGCCATTACTTCTTGTTTGCTTTATTGTAATAATGTCTGTGTTTGTGATGGGTACTGCACGTTCACTTTGCTAGTCAGTGTAATCACATAATAAAAGGACAGCTTCTACCCTCAGAGAATTCTTCCTAGACCTTATCTGTAGCGCTGCATGTGCAGTATGTGCCAAAACTACCTCTCTTCTAGTACAGTCTTTAACCTATTGGGAAACTGAATAGGCATTATTTATAGTATCCTTTCTACTTAATTTCTGTTTCATACTTGAATGTTTTTTTTTTTTTTATAATAATAAATACGTTTCAGTCCCTGTGCAGTCAGTAGGGCTCTGATCCTGAGAAACATTAGATGTAGTGATCTCAGGATCAACAGTAATAGTGATTAGCAAGATTCACATATGAGTTGAATGTTGTCTTTCAAAGCTTCCAACTTTATCCACAGGATTGGTTTCTCTCATGATTTGCAAAAAGTGAGAAACTGGGTATGATGATATGGTATTTTTAGTCATAGGTGAGCTAAGCTAATTATATTTACCATGGAAAGCATGAAAAATGAAAAACAGAAAGAAAACGATAATGTGAGATGAATCCTTGGCAGAAACAGATGGCATTTAAGAACCATTTACTTTCTTACAGAAATGTTAGCTACTCTTGTAAGTCATTTTGCATACTTTAAGTATTTCATGAAGCTGTATAAGTTTTTAAATAACTTCTGTTTGATTAAACCAACTCTTTGAGCCAGAGCATGCTATGTTTATCATATGCTCACCCATATAAGCAAATTGTATCAAAGAGACTTTTTTGTGCTATACTTGCAAAAATTCTGGGAGCAGCCCCAGCTCTGAGTGCACTTCCTACCATTGTCATAAATCACTAGCTAGATGTTTTGCCTTGCTTGGGAAATTCTTTTGTAAATCAATGGCTGCACTAAAATCTGTTGTTTATGAAAGTATGGTGAGAGCTGTGCTCTGAGGGTTTTAGTTTTTCTGGGAGTCAAACAACATATTTTTTTTTTCTTCCTCTCCACCCAGTTTGTGTGATATTTTGGTTTCAAAGGAAATTTTAAATACTCTGAATCATTAGAGCATGATTATTGATGCTTCAGTAATGAGCTTGTAGCAGCTTAATGTTGTGTTCATTTTGTGATAAAAGACTAATTGATTTTTTTTTAAATTCTTTCCACTGCTTCTGTCTATTTTGAAATGCAGACTGTTCTGCTGCGAAATAGCTCTTAACTACAAAGTTATACAGATGTCATATTTTGAGTTCAAATCTCCCATTTCTTCGTTAGGTGACTTTTTTTTAATTCACCCACTGTGTCTAAATCCTGGGTAGTAAGCATTCTTGGCAGGGATTATCATTGTACAAATGAAGTTTGTTATTTGTTCATATAATATTTAGCTTTGTTGGGAGAGGCGTATAGAAATTGCATATATTAGAAACAACTAATCACAGTTGATCATATTTTCTGGACAAAAGTTCCTCTATGTTCAGCTGTTTGTCTTGCTGTATCTCTTTTGAAATAATCCTAAATCATATGGAGAGTTTACAGCTACTTTAGTGAAATATGAATAATAATAATAATATTGAAATTATTTAAATGAAATTAAGAATACTGTTTTAAAGTAAGGTTTTGTCAATTATTAATAGATGTAATTGACATTGGAAATCTTCACTGGTACATTTTTAAATGTGACAATTAATGTGACAATTTCTGTTCTCCGTTGTGTGTTTGCATTTCCCAGCACATATTTAACAAATGTAAAAAATGTGGCGTTACAGAGTTTAGCTATGGTACACATTGCTATTTTGTTGAGGCAAACTCAATTTAAAAGATAATCTTACAACATTCTCGGCACTTGTTCCTGGTCATTTTATTCCCCCCTTCTGATATGGAGGTCATAGTCCCCTCAGTTCTGCAAACTTGAGCGTTAGCATGAAAATGCTGTGAAACTAATCAGTGAAGTGAGACTTAAATGAGCTTAAAAAACCTCTTTCTAAAAACTCTCTTCTAAAAAAATTTGCTTTGGTGTTTTATTTATTTGTTTTTTAAACTAGACCATTTGCCTATTCAGTCTAAACTGAAGTCTACAGCAGTCTACAGCTGCCCAAAGAGTTGAATCAATGCAATTGAGGAGACAGTAACATCTGGAAAGGTTGAGTCAGCAAGATGGAAGGTCTTGGAACATGCTTAGTTCAGAATAAAGTTTATGGGCATTAAAAAAGTCCTTTATAATAACTGGGTTCGTCGCAATTACTCTTTGGATTTATACTGATCAGTACAAGCAAATTTTCCTTAGGGCTTTATCCCGTTTTCATTGAGATAACAGCAATTCCCATTGATCTCAAGCTTTTCCCTGTCTGTTTCCACAGTGCATTCAGGGATAGTATTGTAGCATAATAAGACAAAGTGTTTTCCATAGGGAGAATGTGTTTTAATCTGTGACTTCATAAATTGAAGTGTTTTCATGATGTATTTGTAGATTCATTGAGAGTAAGAATTGACCAAGAAAAGGCAAATAGATTCAGGCCATTAGAATATAATTCACAGAGCTTCAAATAATTTAACTCTGTTCCTGATGGTTATTTCAGGAGCTGTCAAACTGACTGTTTTCTGTGGTTATGTGTACTAAGCAGTTTAAATAATTACACAGTATTTCTTAAGAAGGCCCTCTTCAAAAGGCAAAATATCACTTTCTGGCAACACTGTAAATCTTACAGTGTTCTGACAGGCACTATTTTCAAAATGTGTATTTAAAATAAAACTAAGAAAAATAAAATGGCAACCTATGTACCCTCCATAACCTGAATATGTAGGGTATAAGTTTTACATGTTGTATGTGCTAACATTTACTCCAAATTAATATAGATCTTAAGATAGTCTCAGTATGAATATACAAAGTGCTAGAATTGTCTGACCAAATGTCTGTCTAATGCAGTACCTTTCTCTGAAGGTAGTTAATAGCAGATGCTTGGGAGGGTAGTAGAAAAACATGACAGTGAGTGGAATGATTCTATCCAGTGGACTCCAGAGTGTTTGTAATCCTTTTCAAAGACTACTCATCAAACCAAAATAGCACTTCAAGTATATGATATCTTGGTATACGTACAATATTTTTACAATCAGAATGCAAGAGAGAGAGCTGTGTTATGATGGGCCCAACCCCTTTTGTGTTAGGCACTGTACAAGCACATAACAAGAAAACCTTTGCTCCCCTTCCCCCTTTTGTTGAGCATGAAAGCTTTGACATTAACAGCATAACTCCACTGCAAAGGTAACTTATTTTATGAGTAACAATTTTGGAAAACAAATGTGGATAGTAAAAAAATTTGTAAAAACCCTACCTGTTTCTGCAGCTTCTGAGAATTCTCTTTAATTCCTCATTGTCCTCCTTGGCAGAAATGGAATCTGTAGTGAAAGAATATAAAAGACTTTTCCAGAAGAGAGGTAATTGAAATCAGCCTTAAAATTCATTATTTTCTTCATTGCCACTGCTTCACGTTACTTTGAAAATTGGTAGCTTAAAAACATTTTTCATGTCAGTGCTGTGAACTCTAATGCCTCTCACACTAATATAAATAAGAAATGGTGCATCTAGGAAAAAGCGTCCTATCCAAATCCTCCGCTGAATTGAAATCATCAGATTGTGCCATGCCATTTTATTGTGTCAGAGTCCAGCTAGTAATAAAATGTCAGAATATAGAATGTCAAAAGTAGAGCTTTGCTGGCAGAATAAGCCTGAGGCTTATTGATGAAATCTCTGCCTTTTCAGGCTCCGTGAGGCTGATTATAGGATAAGGAAGGGCAGAGATTTTCTGTTCTGAAGAAAGTACATATATTTGTAAAATGCTTCTTCTGAAATATTTATTCTGAAATTGGAAGCATTTTCTTCCCAAGTTTGCATTGTTCCCTCTCATACAAAATCCACCAGCAAGGTAAGCACTTTTTCTTACAGCCGGCCTTAAGATTAATCAAAGGGAAATCATGCTTCTGTAAACTCAACTGAGTCACATTTGTTCATTTCTCACCAGACCTGCAGCACCACTTTGCCTTATGTTTCATTTTATCAGAAAGGTCTGTGAAAAAATATTCACTTACAGTCTTTGTTTTCTGCAGCAAATGAAAACAGAAGTCTTCGTGGAATGGATGAAAGAGGCAATGTCTTAAACTGCTTCTGATTAGTTATTTTAATGGGAATCTTTACAATAGACAGTAGTGGGAAACTAGATTCTTTTGTCTGCCTTTATCATAGAGCATTCCCCTGTGTACGTGGAAGTTGTTAATATTGAAGTACTTCATTTCTCCATCCTATAGGCCGAATATGAACTACGATGCTAAGAGTCCTTTTTGGTAGTGCTACTGGTTTTTAGCAGAGATTTTTATCTTTAAATTTGAGAAGAGGAACCCCAAGTTTCACCGACAGGACAGTGTAGGTTTGATGAAACTGCTCTATGATGTATTAACTGTGATTGTTAAGACATCTTGTTTTATACCCATTCTGACTGTGGGTTTGGAAATACATATTTCTGTTACTTGTTAGGCTGAAGTCTCTGGCTCATTTTGTATTGTCTAATAGCTGTCAATGTGCTGACCTAAAGCTTTATTCAAGGCTGTAGTCAGAGACTAAATGTTGCATATTTGTCTGTGATCTGTCTTAATGTATGTTTCTGTAGTGACAGAAATTGTGTGTTGTGATGAGGCTTCTAGGTATCTTGGTAGTCAGCTAGGTCACCTGTGGCTGCACTGTTGTTGACAATACAATGTCTGCATTCAAATTTATTAGCAGAAGTAAAACAAACAAACAAATGTTTTACAACTATGGAGTTGTTGAATGAATGTCAAAGGCATATTTAATCACAGGTTAACATCCAAGAGTACAACTACCTGTCGAGAACTCATGGTGCTGTAGATCTGGTTGGGAATTTAGCAGGATTTCTAGAATTTCTTTTTTCTGGCAAAATCAAACATACCCTGAAGAACACCTTTCTCAAGACATTACACTGCTGATACTGTTTGAATCCAGCAAGTGGAAAAAATACAGTAAAGTAGCACTCGGTGGCACTTCCCCACCTTTCTGACTTTTGTAAAGTCCTCTGTCTCACTCAGACAGAGCTGGTTTCTATAGATAGAGAAAATTGTTAGAAGCAGAAAAAGATGAGATACGGATGTATTTTTCTGTGCCCCAAAACTTAGCATTACAGGAATTTGGCTTGAATATTTATTCTTAGTCCTCTTGGCTTGGTTCTTTTCTCTGTGAAGTTGAACTTGCAGCTGATAAATCTTTCAGAGATCTAAACAAACGCCTAAAGTTTCAACCAACTTAGCATCTAATTTAGCAGTTACAATCTTGGGAAAAAAAAACCACACCAAACCAAAAAACCAAAGTGTTAAGGATTTCTCTTTCAGGCTACAGCTCTAGAATACCCTGACCATAGGGTTCAACAGCTAATTAAAAAAAAAAAAAAAAAAGATTGCCCTAAGCATTCGCTTTCTGAAGCTGATTTCTGACTAGAAGTTTCATTATTAATGCTCTGTTTAGAGAATTTTCTGTTACATCAGTTTGACTTGGGTTTGAACTCGGTTCCAGAGGTGAATATTTAGTGCTGCAAAGTGGGTGCTCCACCCAATGCCGTGATTATTCAGGTTCAAGAGATTCCTTTTCCAAATTTTCCACCCAATGTGTAAGGACAGAACACTTGGTATGACACAACTACTTTCTGTATTTGTGGGAACTGTTGCTATGAGCAGATCCTAATCCCATATGTAATGTTTCATTTACGGAAAACAAAAAAACTAACAACTCCCCACACACTACCCAAGTAACAAAGAATTATTTATGACTGTTCTTAAATCATTTGAGTTTGTCCAGAGCACTTGGTTCCTTGATAACCTTGAAGCAACTTGAAGATGTTAACTTATTAGTTGATAACCTGTGCAAATGGTCTTGTCTCAGACTGAGTCCTCACAGGAAAGAAATCTGGACCAGTAAACTCTCATAATTCCTGCTTTAACTGAAGGATTGAGTGGCCGTAGTAATAGAAAGTTCCTTTTCATCTTCAGTACTTTCTCCTCAGACTGTGGTTGTGAAGCTGTGCCGTTGTCATAACTTTGAACTTCTCTGAGCAAAATGCTGACTATAAGAAGCTTAAATCAAGATTTATGGCAAGTGCAGGTCAGTTTAGCTGAGTACAGTAAAAGCTTGAAGCTGTAGAGTATGCATCCTTGGAGACAGACAAAACCCAACTGGGCAAGGCTTTGAACAACCTACTCTAGTTGATGCTGCTTTTACAGGAGGATTGGACTAATTGATCTCCAGAGGTCCCTTCCAACCTCAACCATTCTGTGCATCTGTGATTTTATGCTGTATGGTTGAATTTTTTTTTTTTTTTTCCACTGTATGGGAACATGTGAAATCAGACGTGATCTTTGCAGTGTGGCCAATATTATACATAAGGGAAATGTGATGAAGATAGAGAATTAAAAATAAAGCACGATTACATTTTATTGTCCAACTTCTTTACCTTTGCTGGTTTTCAAAGTTCAAGATACTTAAGTCAATGTTATCCTCTCAGAGTGACCTATATCTACAGATAATAGACTGTTTAACACAGTCATATTTGCATGAAGCCCACAACACCTGTTTTTGACATACAGCCTATTTTAACATACTCAGCCTTGAATCTAAAATACTGCCCTAAACTTACAGCATAATCTGTGAGTTACCATTGTACAAAAAAGGCACAGTTATTAGGAGAGCCTGTAGAAATGACCTTGGAAACTGCAATAATGGATGTGTCTTTCAGTAATATTTTGGAAAGCAAAAGTGTGCTAGTAGTGGGAGTTATATTAATTTTCATAATCGGTGTCATTTTGTTTAGTAGTTAACGCTAAAAAGAGGAGGAATGTAACTAGAAAGGTTGATGCATGTAACTTATGGAACAGAACTCAAGCGTTTAAGTTGTCCGAATATGATATTTTAATGTGAGGTCTTGATGTTAGTCCATTAGTTTTTCTTCTTGAGGTGTTCTGTGACTGCAAGTTTGACAGTTACCTTATGAGTTTGATAAATGCCTCAGTGGAAACTGTATGACCTGTATAAACACAATTGAAAGAGGGAAATGACAGATTCTGGCTAGTCACTAATCACAGTCATTTTAACATTCCTTCACAGTATAAATTAGTCTTTCGGGCCACTGGTGTAATTTTTACTCTTGGGCAATTTTTTCTCCAGGATTCTCAGGGGTATTTTAAATTATCTCTTTAGGTAATGTTCACTTCAACAGTGTGTGTCAATTAAGTAAGCATTAAAAAGAAGACTTACACCATGTCAAGTAAATCTAGGCAAAATGAAGAATGGTTCTGACTGTGTTTCGTTGTTTCAGAGTATTTTAGAATTTGAAAAAGTTACCTTTTTAGACAATTTCTCATATTGAGTTCCAGTATTTTAAAGCGCATTATACTTTCAAAAACATTGGAATAGTTATGATTTTTTTTAAAAACAGTGCCTGCCTGACTTGAGTTTCAACTATATTTTGCTTACTCTTCCTGATTCCACTTTTAGAGGTGTCATTGAAATAAGAAATAGGCACTTCATGTTTGTTTCTTTTTTTCTTTTTCCTGATATTAGAAGTCTCCCATTCCAAACTTTCCTATCTTCAGTATGAGACTGAGGGCAAAATGGGACGTTATAACAGCACTCATGAGGAAAGAAAAATATGCTGTTCAGATGTGCGTTGAATTTATTTTTGATGCCTGGAATTACAGGATTAATGCTTATTGTAACCATCTTGCTTCTGGATCTTGTGTGGGTTTCTAGGTTAGGCTTTGTGTGAGAGGTTTGCACCACTAAAGGGTGAGGATTTGCACTGATTCTTACATAAAGAGGATGTTTCTGGGGTAAGCTTAAATTGCTAAAACCATGGACTAGCTGGTGTGGCATAGGGCTAGTGCGGGATTAGAAATTATTAGAAATGTCTCTTCTAATTAGAATGAGAAAGGTCTAGGGAGTTTAAATATGGAAGCTAGGAAGAGGTATGTTTCTTTCTCCTCTCTTGCAATGGTTTCTGAATTTTCTGTTATATTTCTGTCAGAATGACTCATTAACTACGAAACCTGGAGATATATTTAAATAAAGTTACTGAAGAATTTCCAGCCTGTTGCAACCAATTAAGCTGAGACCTTTGCCTGAGAAGGTCAGCCAGGGAGTGCCCAAGCTTTTGCTCAGGGAAATGTTAGCTATTGCCAGCAACAATAGAGTGGCAGGAGGCAGAAGTTAGAGAGAGTGGGGAAAAGGCAAACCATTCCTATAATACCTCTAACAATAACATCTTTTTACAGATCAGCCTCCCCCAGCAGAGCCTGTAACTCTGATTGCATCATCTTGGTATCCTTATTATACAAAATTAGTATAATGAGGCAAATGAGGATACTTGGAGGGAAGGGGTTATAGGGAAATATATAGTCAGGTGGGGTGGGTTCCTCTATGTTTGGTACCAGTTGTTGAAACCTGATAAGAATTGTGAAATAAAAATTACTGAAGAGTTGATTTCTTTCCATCCCTTAACTGCAAAGAAAATGGAATATGCTGGCAGCTTGAGGTTTCACTTTGCTACCCTTCTGTGTTGCTTAAAATAGCAACGCTTTTTGCTGATTTCTAGATAATTCAGTTTTCAAATGCACTTATCCTGTCTCTTTCCCTTTTACTAGTGTATTAGGGAAAGTGAGCCATCAAGGAGGGAATCGTAGAATAGTTTGGGTTGGAAGGGACCTTTAAAGGTCATCTAGTCCAATCCCCCTTGCAATGAGCAGAGACATCTTCAACTAGATCAGTCTGCTTAGAGCCCCATCCAGCCTGACCTTGAATGTTTCCAGGGATGGGGCATCTACCACCTCTCTGGGCAACCTGTTCCAATGGTTCACCACCTGCATTGTAAAAGAAAAAAAAATCTTCCTTATATCTAGTCTGAATCTACCCTCTTTTAGTTTAAAAAACATTATCCCTTGTTCTATCACAACAGGCTCTGCTAAAAAGTTTGTCTCCATCTTTCTTATAAGCCCCTTTCAGTACTGAAAGGCTGCAATAGAGCCTTCTCTTCTCCAGGCTGAACAACCCCAACTCTCTCAGCCTCTCCTCATAGGAGAGGTGTTCCATCCCTCTGATCATTTTTGTGGCCCTCCTCTGGACCCTTTCCAACAGGTCCATGTCTTTCCTGTGCTGAGGACTCCAGGTGGGGTCTCATCAGAGCAGAGTAGAGGGGCAGCATCACCTCCCTCGACCTGCTGGCCATGCTTCTTTTGATGCAGCTCAGGATATGGTTGGCTTTCTGGGCTGTGAGCGCACATTGTCAGTCATGTCCAGCTTTTCATCCACCAGTACCCCCAAGTCCTTCTCCTCAGGGCTGCTCTCAACCCCTTCATCCCCCATCCTGTATTGATACTGGGGGTTGCCCCGACCCAGGTGCAGGACCTTGCACTTGGCCTTGTTGAACTTCGAGGTTTGCATGGGCCCACTTCTGGAGCTTGTCCGGGTCCCTCTGGATGGCATCCCGTCCCTCAGGCGTGTCAAACGCACCACTCAGCTTGGTGTCGTATGCAAACTTGCTGCACTCGATCCCACTATGTCATTGATGAAAATATTAAACAGTACTGGTCCTAGCAGGGACCCCTGAATGAATTGTGCAATGTATCCAGTGCCTATAGAACAGAAACTCAGAGTAGAAATACATACACTTTGAGGAATATAAAATACCTACATTTCAAAATGAAACAATCAGTTCAAAACAGTCAGTTGGATCAAGATGGGGCAGGGGAGAGAGAAAAAACACTTTTTTTGGTCAGATTTCTCTGCACCTTTTAATTATGCAGACCTGGTATAATATAGTATCACCATATTTGTTAAGAATAACTGAGTGGTTTAAGCCTAAGCTCTATATTTTATTAATAGTGTTTTATTATTTATTTTTATTTGTTGCCTCTGAAGTCATTGCCACTTACACTGGCGCTAAAGGCTTACACCGTTCCTTCCAGAACTGGTCTTTGAATAACTTCTGATCCTGAACTGCAGTAAAATCTTCAGATGCAGGTGCTCCTGTGGTCTGGGTGTTCATTTACATGGCTCATGGAGCTGGATTCTCTCATTTATGTTGAATTTCATGGTGGTGATTCATCACGGTGGGATGAATTACCTTCTATCACTCTGTTGCCCGTTAGGGAGCATATATGATTTTTAAGCAGCCTTAGGTGAGCCATGTGTGATTTCTTGATATTGTGGCATGATTCTTATAACCTGTGTGACAACTTGAGTCTCAGAAACAGGACCAGGCAGTTTTATAAATAATCTCAACATTTCCGCTTTCTACTTCCATATAAGCTGTCCAAATGAAAGTGAATGTCCCTGGAGAAATGTCCAAAATATTACATTCTATTCTCCCAGCATCCTATTTTTGATAGCATCAGAAGTGTTTTGTTCTTAATGTACATGAATAAGCTTCCTGCAGACAGACAGCCTCCATTAATGGAGTATTTTTATTTCCTGTCTCATTTCCTTTGTAATAGACCATAAGACCAGTAGGTACTGTACCTCAGCTTGTGCTCATTTGATACTGCAAAATGGCTTACTGGGCAGCAAGAAGGTCTGAAGAAGTAACTTCGAAAAGTGCTTTGTCATATAGATCAGTGATAATTTGTGCTTAGTTGTATGTATTAGTTTTCTGTTCTGAGTATTTTAAGTTGCTTAAACAATTAACCTGTTTGCAAAACTGGCCTCTCTTAGTAAGAACCACACTTGGATCCCTACAGATATTTGAAGCTGAACACACAAAGCCAGAGGCAGAAAGCTGTAGGACGTTTCCTAGAAGCGTGTCAGAAAGGTTAGGGTCATGTTAATAAAAGTAGACAATCAGCTGCTAACTGAGTTTTGAATTGCTGATCCATGAGCTGCTTGCAGTCCAGACACTTGAGTTTAAAAAAATATTTTGGGAGAATCCTGAAGTGATTCTTGCTACTGTAACTACTTGGAATTGCTTTTGACTTTTGGATGATTAGCTGTTCTTTAGTACAATGACCTTTGCTTATTGGTGAACAGGGCTGGGCAATAGAGCTTTCCTTTGACTTTTAAAAAATATTTTTAGATCAGATCAAAAGTTAATGACTTTTAAAGCTAAATCACATGTGGGTGATATTTACAATGGAGAAGAATCAGGGGTTTGTTTACATTTTTGAACCTTTAAGTCCTTACCTTGTATATGTTGTTTCCATAAAAAGCTGAGAAATGCCTATAGCTGGGCTGAAGAATAAGAAACGTTTGTCTTATTCTTCAGCCCAGCTATAGGCTGAAGTGGTGAAATGAAAAATATTCTTTGAAAAGCACCAGAATTTTGCCAGTATCTACAGGCAATCATTTTGCTCTACATACTGTATCACATGGAAATGTTTCTTTTGTTCTAATTTTTTTTAATAATAAGTACTCTTAAGCCATAATTATATGTTTGCTCCTTCAGCATGGGAAAACCTCATTATAGAGAAGAATGGTGATTTCATTGTCTGCTTGACATCTACCAAAGAAAAAAAATCAGAGGTTACATATGCTGTGAAATATTTGTCAGAGTGACAATCAGTCTATCCATTTAGTGCACTATCATGTCATGTGTCTTCTGTAGCTTAATACTTCCTTTGTAATGCAAAAATGAACCTTAATATCCTAGGTATAATCCAGAGTGAATATATATAAATGAGGAGTACTTTTAAGTGTGGTGTATTTTTAAGTGTGGAATGCATCAGTTTTAAGGATTTAAAAAAAATGCTTCTTGAAAACTATAAGGGTATAATCAGAGTAAAAAGGTACATGATTCCTCCTCCCCAGTAATCAGTAAAATCTCATCAGTAAATGTGCATATTTATGTCTGATTATATCATGGGAAATTCAAGGTCATGTCAAGCTTAGTGCCAAAAATAGAAATGTAAGAGGAAGCATTTCCCTTGGTTTTGTTTTTTTTTTTTTTTTTCCTTCCAGCATCCAGTGTTTTTTGTTTTTTTTTTTCATTTATTTTCAAACATACTGTAATGCAAGTCAGGCTCATTTTAAGGTCGTAAGTGAAGATAATATGCATCTCAAATATAAAGGTTGGTCTCACTAGGGTAGTTTTAGTCATCCCTAGAAGTTCTAGTTCTAGAAGAACCAAAGAGAAATGAAAAAAAAGAGGTTCTTTCTTTGACATCAGCTTTAGAACTCAGCAAAACATAAAAGTCTCTATTGCCCCAGACTGGGTTTCAGAGAGCACTTCTTTTAGAATTACAGAGTGGTGGAGGTGACAAGGGACCTTTTGAGATTTTCCAGTTAAATGCCCCTACTCAAAGCAGCATCAACTAGAGCAGGTTGTCCAGGGACATCTCCATTTTTACTGTCTCCAAGGATGGAGACTCTGCAGCCTCTTTGGGCAACCTGTTCCAGTGTTTGACCACCCTCACAGTGGTTGAGTAGGAGCAACTAAACCTAAATAAAATATTGGAATTCAGTCTAGCATCTATGTATCTTTTTGCAAAGAATGTAAATTCTGTACCTTTCCGCATATATTTGTAGCAAAGTTGTGTTAGTTTTGCAGTTGTACACTATTGTGTAGATCAAACTGTGTGTATGGCAACTATATGCAACCAGTAGATTGGCTTAGGTTAAATGGTTTTACAAGCAGCCATTTGCCACATTTGCATCAATGGTAAAAAAGTTTTTTATTGTATTTAAGTATTGTTTGAACAATATTTCTAGCATTTTTAAAATTTTTCTTCTCTTTCCAACTTGGCCTTGGTTTAGTACAGGAAGTTGACTTTAATTTCCAAAAAGCACCCAACTTTGCTGTTTATTTGAACTTTGTATCATTATCTGAACTTTCCAAGTATCTTGAGATTGCATAGTTGTACTGTGAACACCACTAGAATAGGCTCGTACTGGCTTTCTTAAGATTTAATACTTTTGGCTTCTTATGGTAGAACGTTGATCTTGAGTGTTGTATTATTGATTTGAAATTACAGTGATTAATTTTATAAATTGCACATACTAGCAGAATTTTCAGGGTCTGAAATAGAAATAGAGACAAAGAACAAGTATTTTAGATAAGTTCCAAAGCCTTTGGATAAGCCAGTTTTCTATAATTGGGAAAGCATCACCTATTCATTAATATTTTAAAAGGAGATAAAGATGATCATAATTTTTAGAAAACCTCTGAAATGTCTGCTGTGTGCTCCTTCCATGAATCAGTTCTTTTGGAAACCTTCAAGATCTCCGTAATGTGCAAATGCTGTGGGACTGACTTGTGTGGCCTCACACAGAAGGAAGGTTCTGAAACGCCCGAGGGGTGGGACTTGGCCTGGGACTTCTTTGTGTGGTTCTGTTGTTCAAGAAAAGATTGAGCAATCTCAACGTTGTTGAAGGGAGAGATGCTGGGCAGAGTACTAAATTGCTAATGTGCATTCTAACTTGCGCAGTACAACATTGTGGAAAAATTGGTAGCAGTGAAGAAAACCCATTTCACCTCCCTGTGGGGATCGGGCATTTGTTAGACAGAAATCTGGCAGAGCAAGGGTGGTGTGATTTGATAAAGGCCACAGCAATCTCTGTCTCTCTCCTCTCTCAACCCCTCCTTCTCCTTCAGTAGTACAACTGCAGGTGTGTTATGTCGGTTCTAGGGAGCAACTCACCCTTTGTGGTCAGTTTTGTGGTAACAAACTTCAGGGATGGGCTTAGGAACATAATCTTGCTCCAAAGTCAATGCAGATCTGAAGGCACTAAAAGTCTTTTTTATGCTTTGTTCTTAAGTCTGGCTGTAAGTATAAAGGAAAAGAATTAAAACTAAACCAAATACTGGTTTGATTTTACAATTTAAAGGATGTGCAACTTCAGTATTTGTGTTACGCATGCAAAAATTACACAGGGACATTAAAAAAAAAAAAGTAACTTCGTGATTTAATTTAAGTGCATTTTTAACAGCATGTGCTTTTCGTTCAGCACATTCTGGTTTAGATAAATCTGTGTTGGCAAATGGTGAGTGACAAGGAGTGGCCAGTTAGCATGTAATCACTGAATGAGTCATGAAACCAATATTATAGTAATTATGCCACTATGAGATCAGGTTTGCAAAGCCCCACATTTGCAAACATACAAGCCAGTGACTGAGAAGGTTTGTTGTTTGTGGTTTTTTCAATGTAAGTGAATTGCAAAAAGGCACCTGTAAAATAAATCAGTCACACTGAAATGGGAGATGATAAAATGCAAGTGCCTCCTAGCTGCAGATGGTGGACATGCTGGCTATTGGTTTTGTGGGTGATTTATGATAAAATGAAAAATACCTGTTGTATTTTGTGGTTACAAACATGTTGATAAGGGTGCAAGGCCAAGCTAGGATTTTCCAGTTGTTTGTGCCATCCTAGCAGTGCAAAAAATCCAGAAGTCTCATATATAAACAATCTGTACTTTTCTTACTGTGAGGAAAACCCCTTAGTGGTAATAGCCAACAAGGCCCATTACATGGTTGTATGTGATGCCAGTCTGCAATACCTAATTGTATATGATGAACATAAAAGGATGCGTTTAAAGGACTGGTGGGCAGGCAGAAGGGACAGTCCAGACCCTCAGTACTGGGAGGCCTGGATCACCTTTCCGTTATAACGGTTCAAGAACATCCTGTCGGGATTTCATGCTTAGCACTGTCTTGTTATAATCAGAGATCATCACACTGTGTGTAATGCCCTGAGAAGGGTCCCAGTAGAGACTCTGTTTCCAGCTTGATCAATAACATAAAATTCTGGATATTTGAAAAGAGAAGTTTGCTCATCGAACCTGAGACTTTATGCTTGTGTCTGTGTATTTAGGAGAGCTTTTTTTTCTTTAAACAAGTCTTTTTGGAATTTGCCTGTTGCTGTTCAGAATCCAGCTCTGACTTAATTTGTGGTAATTTCAAAGATGAAAAAAGGAGAAAAAAGTAAAAGCCTCCTTATTGATACTGTAGTTATTATCCAAATTTAAAAAAAATCTGATGGTGTGAGGGCTGGATTTAAAAGCTGTGCCCCCTTAATGTTTCAATGTAATTTACTATGTGTAGGTAAACCTCTTAATTTCTGAAATATGCCGATTCTGTGTGCGCTAGTCATTGCCCATGTACATTTTCAATATTTAGTGAACCAAATGTGTAAAAAGCTGTTGCAACTTTTTAGAAACTTTGAAAATCCATTTACACATCATTTAAAGTTGGGATGGCTTCTTTGTGCCTAATTGTCATCTCTGAAGGATGTGAGTCAGATGTAGAATAACTAATACTAAGCAGATATGTTGTTAGATGTGAAATCAAAATTAGGTATTCTGTATTAATCCTTCTTTTTTTATGTATGGTTTAATGCAAGTAGTGTCTGTTTATAAAGAAGTGATTAGTTCTAGAGAACTACTTATTCCTATCATTAAATCATATTTCTCAAAACAGGATCATTTACGTAGTAATTAATCAGTAATTACATACTAAATAATTTATATAGTGGTATTACATATAGTGGGCTGTTATTTTGATTGAGAAATAAGCCCCTGGAGCAGATGCACTCTTGCTGAGAAAAAAGTTTCCTTTGGGATTCATAGGTAAGGCAAATGTGGAAAAAATAATGCAGAAAAGACTCACAAAACTGTTGTTATTTAATAAGTTCTTCTACTAACTTTGTTTTGAAAGATATGAAGAGAAAATTGACCAGCTGCATCTTTGCTTGTTTAATCAAGGATTTCATGGCATCTTGGTTGGCAGCTCAAGTGCCTATTATTTTTTCTTTATCTTAATTCAGCAAAACCCAAAAACATGATATCAAGCAACAAATTACTGTTGGAAAAGTGACTTATATGCTTGGAGCTGTGTATGCACCGTATTATTTGGAGTTCGTGGTAATGTTTCATGACTGATGATTAATTGTATAGGCAAAGGGTTATTAAAGGAAGCAGTAAGTCAAGTGATAGTAGTTTTTGTTTCTTTTCCAAAAATTGCATATAATTGCATATACTTGGGAATGCTGGTATAGTTATGCATTGACTGCAAGCATTAAAACTCCACTTAAGTTAATGAGCACGATTTTTGAGGATTATAATCCCAAGAGTTGCCATTATTTCTGCCATTTGGAATAAAGACATCTATTCATACAGTGACAATAAGTTTTAAACTAGAAAAAGTTCATCAAGGAAGGAATTCAGAAGCATTCTGTAGCACCACACCAGTTTCTACTACTTAAGAATCTGATTCACATTTTTTAAAAATGTATTTTGTTTTGGGGCAATCCATAATTTAAGGAATAGTTGATTGGTAGGTATGAATGAATCTGGTTAAAAATAACATAAAGTTAAAATGAAACTATGAAAACATTCTTAGAATAAAGTGTCTCCCTGCAGTTTCTGGGGAAGCAGGAACTGGTGAAGGAGGTGCTTCAGTAAATAGGAAACAGTGAAAATGCTTCTCCAGCATCAGTCGTTCAGTTAGTAATCCAGGTTGCTTTGTTCTTTCGGTCTGGGTTTGTTTTCACATGTGCTATAAGCTAGCAGCTATAAAAGTAGACTTAATTGTTTTGCTTCCCTCTTTGGTCAAGTTATTCCCTTAACTTCTCAGGCCTGGAGGATGCGCCTCACTTATGATCCACACATTTTCTGATGACAGTTAACCCCGTTCTCCAATCCAGTGAGAGGCAGAAAGCAAGTTTATTTCTTGGTTTATGACAAGTTTTCATTCTGCTATCTGTCCCTCTTCTTGCCAAGCAGAGTGGAGAGGCTGGCTTTCCAGCATGTGGGTTGATTTATGCCATGTGTTTGAAGTTTGGAAATTATAGCTGCCTTTCTTCACTGCCTGATTTTCACTTTCCAGGAATCTCATTTCATAGAAAGAAGCTATTATTTCTTGTAAGGTTTTCATCCTAGTTTCAAATAATGAGATCAGAATAAGAAGAGTAGAGACTTTCATGTCCGGTTCAAAACCTCGTGTATATAGACATGTCATTACAGTCTGAAATTTCCTCTTCCAATTTTACGAGACTTTTCTTTTGTCCCTAAGGGATATGAGGGCTTCTCATTTCCCTATAATATGAAGAAGGAAAAAAAAGTGGTGCTATTGAAGTATTTTGAGGTGTTCTAGTTGTGAAACAGTCTGGAGGACACAAAGGCAGTCATTTACTTGGCCAGGGCGGGGGCTAGGAGGTGGGGTGAAGAAAAAGAAAGAAAAGGGACTGTAGAAACAAATAGAAACATATGAACAAACCTTTCCCAAGATAATTCACAGATCATAATCCTCTCTGTGAAAGCAGAGGCTAGTTTGCTGAAAGAGAAAGAAATGCTAGCCTAATCAGCCACGAATGCAGCCTAATAATATAGGAATATTGCCTTAATACTTACTTCAGGTCACCCTTTAAAACAAGTCGTCTCAAAATTCATACTGAGACTTGGGAAACCTGAGAAGGTTTTGAAATCTGTTAATAAAATTATTTATGTAGCTCTGTTTCCAACTTTTTTATTTATCATAGTGTAAACTTTTGAAGTTTTTTTTTGTTTGGGTTTTGGCTTTTTGTTGTTTTAGTGTCTTTGAAGTCATTTTGAAGTGTGGAAAACTATTAGGTTGGTTATTTTTCAAAACAGATGTTTTACCCTTGACTGTAAGATGATGATGATTGCTCACATGAAACAGAGCAAACTGCAGAACTCATCTCAGAATGTTTTTGTCTAGAGTACAACAGGAGACACTGGGATGTGAACATAATCTGGAATTTAGTGGAATATTCAGTTGAATCACTATTCCCATTTAATTTGGAATATTCAAATGCTTTGTTCAATCACTTTTGCTTTTAGATGGTGAAGAGGTAAATACAAATCAATTATTCTTTTTTTTAAATCAATGATCACGAATGTGTTGTTTGTCCTGCAAGCAAATGAATGAACTACTTTGCTTTAAAGCTTTTTAAAACTATCTAATCCTGGGAAACTGGAGCCTACAATTTTCTGTATACCAGCTTTAATAATGACTAATGAGTTATAGCTGTGGTGAAGCAGCTTGTCTTGTGTAAGCAAGATATCTTAATATAAACAGCTCACTTTTCTTGTTAAAGTAATTATTGAATCAAAGCCAAAGCAATCATTTCAAATATGTTGCAGTTCTACTCTGGAGTGTTGTTCAGAATCAATGCAGCAAAGCACTGAAACATATTTATGAATGAATTCTCAAAAAAAATTTGGAGCCTGCCCAAAGAATCCTTATAGGAATGGGGCCATTTGGGCAGAACTTGTGCATTTCTTTGCAGGCTCTGTTCTTCCTTTGGTGGTCACCTTTAGTTTCTTGAGGTAGAGATCCATGGAGGTCCATGCAGCTAGAGAAGCTTCCTACTGCCTACTTCATTTGATGATTCTGCCTCTTCAGATGGAATGCAGAGCAAACTGCAACAATTCAGGTAAAATTACCTTAGGTATTGAATTCATAGAACTTTGGCAGGAGTACATCACTGTGAGGGATGGATATCAATTGGATAGTGATGCTCTTCAGAACGAGCAATGTAATTTCCACAGGACCTTAGCAAATATATCTCTTTAAAATGACAGGAAGATAAGGTTGAGGACACAGATGGAATGGACTTTTTCACTGCTCTCCTTCTCAGTTTTCCAGCTCATGCTTCTGTGCCATTTTATTTAATAAATATGAATGGTATGGGTAATAGAATAAAATAAATATCTTGAAGGCCTTTGCATCCTTTGAATATCATTTATGCTTACTGTTGAAAGCCCAATGAAGGCAAAAGTAAATATCCTGGGTTACAGTATGTAAGTAACTTCATGGGTTGTCCGGAGCACAGGAGGGTAGAAACTCTCTAAGCTAATGGAGAAAAGTGTAGCAAACCCTGATATCTCGTACCTGACACGGGAAAAATTAAGAGAAATTAAATGCAAATTATGAACAGCAAGGGGCGATGCAATAGCTTATGATACAAGTAATGTTATCTCCCTTCCCTAGTCTCTTCAATTCAAGACTTGCTGGTTTGTTTTTTTTTTCTGTCAGAATTAATTTTTTCTTGTTACAAAAATAAAATTATGTGGTAGTCAACCATGCAAATGTGTTACTGATCAGTTTGTCTTAAGTGCTAGTCCATAAACTACAGCAAATGAATAGCTGATTCTCGTAGACCTCTGTTGCCCGTGCACCCTTGTGGAGGGTGGATGGCAGGTCTTGGTTAACCACCTTAGCTGCTATAGGCTATGTTCATGAATCGGAACTCTTAAGTTACTTAAATCTGAAATCTCTTCACATTGTGTTGCATCTGAGAAATCTAAAGAAATATTACTTCTTCAAAACTCAGGTTCAGTTGCATTTCTCCCAGAGAGCATCTACAGTGGTCATGTTATTGTTACAAAAAGTGAGGAATCGGAATAATCTGCTTGAAATGTCATTGAGATGTTTAAGGAGAAATGAAGTGTGAAAGTCAGCACAGAACTGGGTACTTGCAATGCACCCGCACTGCCATACTGCGGTAGAGATGTGGATCAGGGTTTGTTTTGTGAGGCTTCATAGACGAAAATATGCACCATTGTGTTGACAGTGCTAAGTAACTTGTGAAAAGCAGTATCTGCTGTCCTCGTTCAAACAGGTCATTATTATCCATGAACAAATATGAAGCCGACAATTAGTGACTGCTAAGCTTCCTTTTAGTTATTCTCTTGGCCTGAATCCTAAAGACACTACATTACTAGTGCAGAAATGGAGTCTTGGGGATTGTTTTAAGTGCTGAAGACTCCCTCCCTTAACTTACTTCCTCCTTTATCAGAGACACAGCTGATTAGATAGGAAAGCATGCTGGCTGGCGCCTTCCCATCCCACTTGTTTTTGTACCTCACTGCTGTATAGTGCTGGGTCATGTTCCTATTCATTTTTCATGACCTTTCTTCATTACACCCTTTTTAATTGCAGCTTGTTTCTGTGACCTTGGAGTTCTACAGGCCAATCCAAAAGATCAGGCACTGTGTTTTTAAGTTACCTTCTGAAAAGGTTGGAAACATGAGGACATTTTTCAGCAAAGAAGTTTGTGTGTATGTGTAGCTTTTACTTTTTTATCATATAGTATTTGGCTCAGTGCTGTAGACTGTTTTTCAGCCTGCTAGCAACTTCATGAATTCTGGTGTTGAATGACTCCTGTTTACAAATGTTTTGTATTTGGTATCCATGTGGCTGTTTTATAAAAAACTAATATTGTGTAAACATCTGTCTCTGTTTCACAGGTTTTCAGTCCCACTGCTTTGCAGCTTGTTTCTATACTGACTTTTTATGTTTCTTTCTCTCTAAAAATCATGCAGCTGTAGTGGCTTTGAACTCACACCTGTTTATTGTAGCCACAAAGAAATTAGATCATGTGTTGAACTTATGCTATAGGCAAAAAAACTGAATTAAAAATATACCTTTTGATGTGCTTTACCACATTTAGATACCCTTGAACAGATATTTTGACTGTTGGATTTGTTTAATATTTTACTCACAAGTTCCCTATGCAAACTTCCAGTTGATACTTCAATAGTTTAAAAAGTATTGCAATCCTTTATTGATGAGGAAATGGATTATTACTCATTAAAACTACTTCCTTCCCATCTAAAAGCATCCTCCTATCAGGTTCAGAGCCAAAAAAGGAAGATGTGGAAATTGTACACTATGTTTTGAGAAAATATTAAGTATGTCTACCTGTGTAAGAGTACAAGAACATATTGTTATAGATCTGTTCTCCCTGTATTCTAAGTGGGCCGGATGTGAGACACTTCTGGCCAGGAGTTGTGTAACCTAATTTGCGTGGCACCAAGCCTGAGTTAACATACCTTGCCTCTCAGCATCCAGTTAATGCTGCTGCATGGCTTCCGGATTGGAGCTTTCTCAGAGCTGGTGAACTGGGTGGAGCGGATGCATGACTGTCTGTACACAGTAATGTCCACATGCACTTAATGCTCCCTGAAAGGGATTGAGAGCTGAGGTATGAGCATTCTGTGTGTAGACAGTACAAGCCTTATAAAAGCGTTGTCGTTAGGTTACAGTTTTTACTGTTGGGACCTAGTATGAGGTATGACCTTTAGGAGTCTGATGCTTGGATGCATTGGGTTCTTACAGCTCTCCTTAAAGGTGGAAGAGACAAAAGAAAATTAGAATATGGAAAATCTGGATTCAGCCAGATGCCTACATTTGGCTATAAGTTGCCTTACCATAGGTATTTCAATCTGTCAGTTCTGATGTTGATGTATTTTATTATAAAATCCTGTACTAGATGCAGAGGCAGATGCAACCCAGATCTAAATGGAAGGATTCTTGGAGCTAAATGTCCTCTTTATTTGGTATCCATGCCTCAGAGGCAAATTAGACTTCTTTGTACTTCACCAGTGGCTCTTCCTTTCCATATCTCCTCCTGCTTGACTACCTCATCTGCACAAGGAAAGTGGCCAGGATGTTTCAGCACCTCTTTGTGTAATTTCAGTTTTTTGGAGCCATTGACTGCTGCTATAAATCCGAATGGTCTTGGGATTGAAGTAGAAAGACAATGGTCACAAGATACAGGGATGCAAACATTTGTTTTATTCGGTGTGGCTCCACTTTCTAATGGCAACAGTACTTTGAATCATAACACAAATGGTAGAGTACCTAACCATAAAATTCCTTTGAATAAAACCTTGCTGCTCAGTGTTCATAAAAAAAGGTGGGATTTTTTTCCCCCCAAATGAATTCAAGTATATTTGAAAGGCAGAACTTTCATTTAGAAGCATGTAGACCTCCAGCATAATTTAAAATATTGCTTCTGTTAATTCTAGCTTTACTTTTATGTGGTAGTTGCAAAGGTAATACTTATTTTCTAGAAAGACGTGTTTCTTCTTTTTCTTAAAAAGAGATGAATGCAGGCTTTTGACAGTAATAACTAGTGCTGAGAGAAGCATTTTTCTGTGGTCAATTGCTTTGGAATGAAACATGGTTTTTAAGTTTCTCAGAGGATTCACTCTAATAGGATAAACAACTGCAGCCAGACCTAACCTTTATGTCTGTCAGCCTTTACACTGCCAAATCGCTAAATATTAGTATATCATACATATCAACTTTGTTTCTTAAAATAATATTGGCTCTTATTACAGTACATGTGTTAAGTACCTGCTGGCCTCAAAAGATTCAATTCCACTGACTCAGAGGTTTTGTTACAGCAGCAGCAAGACAATCTTTTGTCTTATAGCTAAAGCACAAATCTAAAATTACAGGAAGAATTTTGAAGAGAACTCATGGTTAATAAAAATATGCTGCTACTGAATTTAAGGGGAAGTTTGTCTTCTATTTCAGCTGAAACATAGCTTTTGAAAATCTCTCTGAAAAGATGAAAAGAAAATTATTTAAAAGAAATGGAATTATATGTTCTGTCAACCCTTCATTGCTTCCTTTGCAACTTGAAAAACCTATTAAACCTAACAACAACAACAAAAAATGTAGTTCATTAACTGCCATCAGTTCAAGGTCTTCCACTGACTCCCTTAGGCACTGATGCAGGCTCCTACTAATTAAGCATGTAAAGAACACATGATTTGTACTTAGAAAGTATTTTTTTATAATTAATTACAGGAATCTAATAAAAACATGTAATTTTTCTAGCAGGAGATCTTATGTTTTGAAGTGCTAGGTAACTAAGGGGAGTAAGTCATGTTTGATAAATCTTATTCTTTTTCATTTTTACAAAAAGAATGTTGAAAAATATACCTCTTTCTTTAATTTCTCTTAAAACATATAATTTGGCATAAGTCAAGTTCATGACGAAGCAAGAGACCGTATCTGTTTTAAGGAGATGAAAGCTTCACTCCTTGTAATGACATTGTGAAAGAGGCTAAAAAATGAGTAATTACCTATTGCTTTTGATGCTGCCCAATGGTAATCACTGTACCAAGGGATAATCCAAACAAAGGCTTCCTAATCGTTCCTGGAAACAGCTCCCATTGTTCTTGTTCTAGCTGCTTCTGATGATGTAAGGTAATAATGGGCAGTAACGCATTTCATGCTAAATGTTTCTGACAGTCCCGCATTGGTGAAGCAGACTGAAAGGTAATAAGAAAGTCAAAAGAAGTTTAGAGTATTTTCTTACCCAGTCCCTGAGCACATCTCCTGTGTAGTCCCTTTTATGAATTAAAACTACGATCTCTGCAGAAGACGTAAATATACAGCCTAAGAATTGTGGGCTGGACATTGACAACAGCGGGACCTGAGAGTAATTTCCTTTCAGTGAGTGGGCTGTATGGATGGGATTTATTTATTCAGCTCATACACAGACTGACTTCTTTTCTTAACAGTCAATATGAAAACAATTTATTGTTTTTATTTATTTTATTAATTTATTTAATATACAACAAAAGAGGCAAGTTTGTTTCTCATCAAATCTTAATGTTTTGTGTATGTTTTTTTTTTAATGCCAGTTTCAGCCAGCTGTAATAAAAACAAAGAGGTTGCTCAAAACCAACCAGGCAGGGGCATTTCCTTCTGCCTGCAATGTTGTAAAAAAGCAGTTGATGAGATGGTTGGGGCACCTGAGATTCAGTGCCTGCACTTAGAACTCATGCTTTCATTCTTTGGTGTAATTAATGCTTTTGTATTTTATCTAAAATAAGATAACTTCTGCGGGAGGGAGTGCTTTTTTATGGGTACTGTAGAGTATAAGAATCTCCTGTAGGAGACCACGGAATCAAGAGGACCATTTGATTGGAATATTTGTTCTGACTCATGCACAGAGAGACGTTGACCCTAATTCCCAAATATCCTGGCTGTGCCATTTGAGCTCTGGATTATAAGGTGGAAGGTGAATGGCAACACTCTGATTTCATTTATTTTAATTGGTTTTGTGAATTTAGTCCCTCAAAATGAGACCCATTTCAACACTTTTTCCCCACTCCTTCTCTTCTGTCCCCCCCTTTTTTGCTTTGTTCCTCTTTTCTTTTACATCTTTCTTCCTATTTAGCAATTCAGATCAAATACATGTTTTCGGGTAAATTTTTTGCTTTCCAGCATTTGTACTCAGTTATAAAATTATCATGAGAAGCTGAATATAAGCAACATTTATGGTATATTATGTATACTCATACCCAATAGTTATATTGATTTAATAAGGACAGAGGTTGCAGGCAGAGCTGCCTGTCTCTTCTATTACTTCACTTACATTTATTCTTTATTTTGTTTTATTATTTCACAGTCTATTTCTGCCAATAAAAGTGGTCACTGGTATACAATACAAATTGCCTATTGTTCAGATATTAGGCAGTACAAGATTTAATTGATTAATTTCACTGAAATGGATGAAACTAATAACAACATAAAAATCTTGTTTGCTTCTCAGTATTAGATGCTTAATTAGTAATTTGGCAGATATGACAAGTAGGGAGGGTATTTCCTGATGGTTGACAATTCATTGAGTTGAGTGCCAACAGCAAATCTAAAATCCCTTAACTGCCATTAATTAATTACCAGGAAATACCCGGCTCGGGTGGAGTGGGTCATTATGCTTCTATTCCATGTAAAACTGTGAAGGGTGAAAAGAAATCAAAATAATGTACAAAGTGGATCGTACAAAGCTAGTACAGAGACCAAACTCTCTATATTCACTGTAGTTCTACAGTGACACAAATAGGCCGTCACAGATGTCCTGTTCACAAGCACAGTTCAGAGCCATAAAGCCAGAACTTCAAGGTGCCTGTAGGTTTAGAACTGCAGTGGGTGTAACCCTATGTTTACAATGGGGTAGCATTTTCTAAAATGCACAAGTGAACAATGAAAATGTCTCCTGAAGACTGCCTTCTAACCCATGTTCTTTAAAGATTACATTTTATATTCATATTTGAGAATGGTTTTGCTTGTTAATACTTCAAAGCAAGGGTACTTATTCACACAGGATAAAATTAGGTTACAAAAACTGTTGCCAAGATATCATGATTGCTAAAGCGTGTTTCCGAGTTTTCTTCCATTATTTTAAGTTACAGTCTACAGTTGCTCATTTATTACTGTAAATTGCTTTACTAATAAAGATGAAAGTACAGATAGTCCTTGACAGCAAATCATGTCTATTTCACTCAAATTATACCATTATTTTCCAATATTTCAAAGGAAAAGGGAGGAAAAAAAGATTTTTTTTTTTTTTTCCCCCAAGACTCCCTCTCCTCAGACCTCCATGTAATCATTAACCAACAGAAATCTTATTTTTTGTTGAATTAGAATCCTAGTCTAAGGCATGAGGAAGGTGCTTTAGAGACTTTACGATCCTAAGATAGGAGAGATGTATTACAGTTGTTTCTGCTTATACAAGTCCAAGTCAGATGAGGACCAAACCCAGAGAGCTACTTTTAGTTTCCTTATAATAAGCATAGCCATTCTTCTGGTGACAATAAACACAGGTACATAAAAATGTATATAGGTGCATTTCATATTATCTCAGACTGCATAAAGATTTTTCTTCTGGTTCTGTGGATGGTTTTGTTGGCTAGCTTAGCTTTTCAAAGTAGGTTATAATTGACTATTTTTAAATTTTTTTTTTATTGGTTTATGTTGTAACTTTCAGAGGAACTTTCCTCTCCTCTCCTCCCTCCTTCAACAGCAATATAGAGTTATAGTTTGAATGTACTTACATGCACACAGTCAAAGTTCAGCATTTCAAATGCTTTGGGAGCCCAAACCTATTTCAAGCTAGAATGATAAAGATTATTAAAGGGAAGAAACATGATTATCCCTGACACATTTCGTAACAGGAGAGATTATATATGCATTTATACTCATCATTTTATCATTTCCATTTTTTAAACTTCCCATTCATATGTGTGAACTCATCTTAAATACAAGAAATCCAGGAGTGTAATTTAGGCAACACAGACATTCTAAATATTTAGGACTTTCACTTAAATTTTTATTAAATAAGATCAGAATCTGGTGAGGATTTTGCAAGATCACTTCGTGTACACCAAGACTCTTCAAACTGTTCAGAAGTAGATTTGACAGAACATCCGAATTTGCGTTAATCAAGGAACAGTTCCCCGACTGTTCTTCACCTGGATGTGCAATCATTTTTTTCCACATCCTGGCAGCATCAACACCTGGAGTTTGAGCCCTACAATTTTTCCATCATTGGACTTTCAACAGAATGCATGGGCAGAGATAGGAAAGTTATTTTAGGCGGTGGTGCAGGAGACACAAATGGGATGGAGAAAGAAAGGGGGAACTGTAGGAAGTGTACAGCAAAATAGTTCATTTCCTTATATTTATGAAATGAGTGAGTTCCCACACATTATTTTTGACCAGAATTGTGGTATATTTTTTGAAGAACCCTTGAGAATCAGTTGATACCAGGGATAGATAACTCATTGAGCCACTGGAACCTTGCCTTTTCTTTAACAAATAATTCAGTTTTGTTTTTCCAGGGTGCTGTGTCTCAGCAAAATTTTACCATGATTAGGAAGAAAAGGAATTCTAATGTATCTTAAAAAACCTAAAGAATACTACTCTTATTCAATAGCTAGTTGTTTAAATTTAAACAGTGTTTCCATGGGACAGGAAAAAACTCCTGATAAGAAACAATGTAATCTAATGGTAAAGATCTTATGATTGTGAGCTTTTCAGTGATCATTCAAATTATTCACGTACTTTCATAACGGAACAAGATATCTTGTACTTATAAGTGAAGGGTGGATATTACTGCATAAACTACATACAATGCCTTTCAAGCTTTTTGTTTAGACGCTGTTTAAATATGCAGCACAAATCCCACTATCACTGAAGTGAGTGATACAACTTCAAAGAGAGCAAGAACACACCCGCTTTATCTGATCTAGTAGAGATACAATGGGACAATGAATACAAGAACATTTCTATTTTTTCAGATGTAAACTTAAGGATAAGAAAGGAATGTATTGTATTGCTCTGTTTTCCCTGTGGGACACACCAAGTAAATATTGTAGTATAGGGGTTTTTTTTAATGAAGATGAAATTGCAGATTTTGTTTGCAACCAGATCCCATTCAGGAGATTCAGCCATATTTCTTTTTAACTAGATGTCTAAATTACATTTCTGTTGAAAAAGCTAATATTATATGGCCTAAAACACAGAGCTACTGATACCCTAGCCCTGTCCTAAATCTTAGAATCACCAAAGGGGTTAATATAATACCATTACTAGGTAACCTGTTAATTTATGGCAGCCACATTTAGAAGTTCAGATGTATAGACAAAAAAGAGTTTTAAATGGTCTGATACTAATAGGAATACGTTCTTAATGAGGAAAACTGCCCAAGTATTTGAGATTTGGTCTCTCTTTACCAACACAGTTATCTTTCCTAGGAAATGCAGGGAGACTCTATCTGAGTACCATTGGAGATCAAAAATAATTGTTTACCTGAACTAAAGGCAAATGATTATGGTATGTGTTACAGAAAAATAGGTCCTTCAAGTTTCTTGTAGGTGGTACTTTTTTTTTTTTAATCTTTCCTTATTCAAAGCTGCTTTGGATCTAGTCAGAATAGTTATTATCCCCTGATTATTTGGTTCCATCTTGTTTTATTGCATCTATGCAGTGTAAAAAAAGGATACTGTCAATATATAGCGGTCAGATACTCTGCCGATGTCCTTAAGGACAATTCCATTGGCTTTGTGCAGATTGTAAGGAAAAAAATTTCCTGACAAATTGTAATTAAATAAAAAAGACTAAATTTATTCAGGCAGTAAGATGTACTCATTTTTTTTGAGAAAGAAAAAAAAAAGTTGTATAACCTCTTGATGAGTGTTTCTGCGAATAGATAGATAAGAAGATGTATATGTTACAAGCCTCTGACACGCAGCTGTTCTGCCAGACTACTATTTCACACAGCAAAAAGTGAAGCACTGGCAAGTTCACACACTGATGCACTTGACTATGACTTAATAAAACCCATTTTGAACCCCGTGAGACTTTGAGGATAGAAAAGGCATATAGAATATGCTTTGTAACTTACCCAGTACAATGATTAGAGCTACAGTTATAGGAATAATAGTTATTGCTGAGACAAGGAACAGGAAAAGGTTCTAAAATTGCTGATGGAATTGGATTTCTTACAGATTTCTTTGGTCATCTTGGCATTTTATTTCATTATTGCACACTGAAGCTTACTAGGAAATTAGATAATATATGGATTTTATTTATTATACCCATTGTAATACAGTTAACTGTATCTGATTCAGCTTGCAGATCTAAAATGTTTTTTATGTTATTTCAGTTCAGAAAGGTAATGAAGTGTGTGGGAGTGAATATGAGAATATTACTTTCATTTTTATATGTACCATTATCTAGTAACTTTCCTATCATATTGATTGTTTGTACATTTAACTTGGAGCAAATTATCCTGGCATTTAAATAAGTCTCTGGATGTGAAGCTTTCAAACCCTTTTTTTTTTAAAACTTTATTTACTAAAAATCTTTACTAAGATTTTTCAGTTTTAGCTTTGAGGCTCTCTTCACCAGTATCACATGTTCCCTTAAATGCTGTATAAGTATTTATTCTCTAGCATAATTGATGATAAATGTAGTAAAATACTTGGTTTTTCTTTTAGTCATTGGTAAAGTCATATTCTATTCAAAAGACACATACTTAGAGTATGTCTTTTGAATAAAGACATTTTTATGAGGCTTATTTTTAGACCAGTGCTTTAATGTCCATGTGATGGATCCTCTGCTGGTGTAAATCAGTAGAAATATATGAGATGGCATCCTCTGGTGATCTAACACTAGGACCACCTCCCACATCCCTTGAAGATCACAGAATAAGAGTAATTATACTTTTAAAATACTTACTTAACTTGACACCTCAGCCCTTCAGATTTATGCCTTCTCCTATGTAACCTGTGCAAAATAATGATGTTACACAGGCATGAGAAATTAAACCTTTGGCTGTGTCGTCTGTGTCGTGGCTTTTCCCTGGTTTCATCCATAGATGACCAGTGTATGTCATGTATATCCAAGGTAATCTAAGGTGGAGCAAATGTGATATTTGATCCAGTGTATCTCACTCTAGTGCCAAATTTTTGTGGTTTTGTGGTTTTGCTGTTTTTATTGAAATCTACAGTGTTTTCAAGTCACAGGATAATCAGAACACACTGAGAATACACAGGTATAATTATAGGAGAAAGACTTTTATCTTGAGCACCTTTACTACTGCTAAAACAAGTAAGACAGCACACAGCTCAAAATTCATATCTTGTGGTGTTTGCAGGGTTGGCAGTCATGGGATGAAAGTTGTGTTGTTTTCACCAGTAAACCAGACAACTTGAATGTATGTATCATTGTCAAGACAATTTCAAGGCAGTTCCATGCGCTAAAAAAAAATACTATAATACTTTACTGAATTCAATTCAGCCTAGTGTTTTTATGCTTAATGTATAAAATAATAATTATGAAAAAAATGTTTTCCGTTACATGAAATAATTTGCTGTTGTACTTGACTTTTACATTTTAAATACTTTTTTCATTACTCTGCCTTTTTTACTCGTTTTTCAATTCAGCTGTCTTTATCATCTACTATTCATAACTTTCTTTTTTGCCTCAAGGGACTCTCCTTGCTTTAGAGACAATGGCAATTGGCTGGTATTAATTCTAACTTTCAAACAAAGCCAAGCAGTAGCCTTTCTGCTACCAAAATATTATCAGTATATTTGTTGTATGCGGTAGGAAAGCTTCAGGTTTAATCTGAAGCTATATCCTGCAGGATTATGTGTATGCATATGCACACCAAGGTGAATCCTACTGGAAATAAAAAAAAAAACAAATGCAAGTCTTCCCATCTCTGTGCCAGTCTATACAGCTCAAAGCAAAAAATTACACTGATATTTCTGAGAAGGTATAAAGTAGTTACATTTTTTTCCCTTTTAATGCTAGCTACATGTGTAAGGGCTAGACTGGGTAAGGGTCTAGTTTTGTCTAAGAATTAAGTACTCAAAGTAGGCTCTAGACATAAGGGTAATTTACCGTAAAATACACACATCTTGAAGAAGGGTCAGAATGAAAGGTTTATTTAAGTGGGCTGTAACAATCAATTGGCTATCATCTTGTTCCACCATGTGAAATGTATTATTTTTACTCAAAAAGAGAAGTAGAGACATGCTAGCTGGTGTAAAAGCTGAAGCTGAGAGGAAGAGATGCATATTTGAACTCCCATAGTTGGAGGAGAGAGTTGATTGTTATACAGATTCTATATTTGATTGCCTCCATACTTCCTTCATTGAAAACTGAAGTTACAATAATCATATTTTGCAGGACTCAGATCTTGTTAGTGTATGTAGACAATGTTCTGAATCTGATGACTGAATCAGCCGTCAAAAGGTAGAGGACAAACATTTAATATCTGACTCCTAATTGGGTTTAGGTGAGCACTGCATTAGAAGTGAACAGGAAGCTGCTCTGAACAGTGGATGTTCTGGAGCTGGACAGATACAGACATCTGTCACTTGCGTCAATGCACAAACTGCTCTAGTTTCAGCAGCAAAAGTGCGTTTGGTATGTCAGTTTGAAATTTGAATTACTTCGTTTCATGTAGTTCTTCCACAGGGTTCATTAGGCCTTTGTGAGCTTAGCCTTAATCCTTTGTATGACTCCAGAAAATTTTAGGTTTACCTTTCCTTCTAAGTAACCATACTGTCCTAAAAAGGCAAAGATGTCATATGATGGGTATTTTATTCCAGGGATTGATACAATTCAGGGCAATGGAGGACTTCACTTTTAAATAATGCCTTGAACAGATTCCTCTGCTTCCTCTGTCTCCTCCCGACACAATCATTTCATATGCTGATAAATATGATTTTTTAAATGGCAAAGAAAGGATAACATTCTTGATCATTGTTTGGTTTGTTCCCAGCTTTATAATACATTCATATCACCTCTTCATCCCAAATCAGATCCTAAAATTTCCCTCCCCCTTCTTATTTCTGATTCTAATTAACTTATTTGTTTATTCAGAATGCAGAGACTTCCATTAAGATGTTACAATTGTCATGTAATTGAGGAATACCACTTTTCAGATATTTTGTCAAATAGATAAAATGTATGTGACTGTCTAACACTCAGCTGCAAAGCAATGAAAATGTTCTTTGCTTTTGATTATAAAGTTTTGGGCTTTTGTTTTGGCAGGTTCTCATCGATATATAAAGGATCTGTAGCATTCACTGATGATCTCACAAGTGACATATGTCTTATCCTATTGCCCATGTTTTCTTGTTATACTTCATCAGTTATGTCATTCTTTGACGCTTTTCCTATTGCATTCTCATCACTTTTCTTATCTCTTTCCACATTTGTTTCCTTGTGGCATTGCCTCATTCAGTACATTACACCCTCCAAGTTCCTTGACAGCTTCTAGATTCATTTCTTTTTTTCTTTTATGTAAAGGTTTTGTTTAGCCATTGATTTATTTTCCTCTTGTGCCAGTTCCTTTCCTGCAATTTCAGTTGTACAGTGCTCTTTCAGTGGTATTAACAATTCCCTGTGTTTACCGGAATGCACACCATTAGGATTTGTCATAGTCACTTTCTGGGATTTTGTATTCCTCCGTTTCTAGCATTGGCTTTTACATCTGGACTTAAATTCTTGTTAAGCTCAACTGCATTTGATTCAGGACATGCATGAGTTTTTTAAATGAGATCCTCTAATCAAAACTTATTTTTCAAGTAATTTCTCAAGAAATGTTCTTCTACACCCTGCCCATGCTCTCTCTCTTACTCCACCCCCCATATGACTTGCCCCTTCTTAAAATGCTTTTTATCATTTCTTTAATTCATACATAAAAAGAAGCGTAGTTTTCCATACCACTAGTACTTTTAGCAAAAATTATTGTCAAAGAATAATTTTTCAGATTGCCCAAAGTAGGTATAGAGCTTGTGCTAAAAACAAGGGAAGAAATATTTCCCCCATGAAACTCCATTGATCTGTAGAGAATTACTTTGAACTCGTTTCAGAAAATCTCTTTTTTCCTTTGTTATAAGTTACATATTAGCAATGTAAATTTTTCATAGGTTTATTAGAACTTCATTTGAGTCTTTGTGTAATTTCAACATTGAAGGTATTGTAGGTATTAAAGATTAGGAAAAAACATGGCTAACCAAGCATATTTATGGCAGGAAAGTATGCAAAGTTTTAGCAATATTTGACACTTTTTTTGCTATTGTGAAAATACTACTATTTAAACAAAATTTCCCGATATTAATGAACTTGCTCAAAATAAATACAGCTTTCAGAGGAAGGAGGTTTAGAGTGACTTGTGACTAAAACAAAGGGAAATGTGTTTCGTTCAGAATTTTGTCTTACATTGTTTTACTGTCAGTGAATTAAATGTTTAACATGTCCTACAGCCTTAAAAATAACATAACATGCTTCATATTAATATACTGTAATTTTTCATTAAAACATCATATATTTTGAAAATTAGCACCTTTCCCTTCATTAGGAAATCTGAGAAAATTAATTAAAATTTATAATCTAGGTTTAAATTCAAATCATATTGCCAAAAAGAAAAAAAAGCTGCACTTTCCTATGATGGCTCTGAACTTAGGCTTTTAAATTGGAATTGCAATGAAATGTCAGTGATGCCAGTTGTCTGAAGTGTCTAAGTGATGCTGCACACTAAACCAATCTTTACATATTGCCTGAAACTACCTAAGTAGAACAGACCAAGTTTCATGAATAACTTCACTCTTATTTCTTTCATTTTTTAAATATTGTATGCATTTTTCTAAATATAGCATTTTTTCCTCTTTATTTATTTTTACCTAATTGTGGAACAGGTGAAATGGCAGTCCAAAAGTTGGAGAGAGAGATAAATCTTTCCAACTGTAGGCACAGAATTTAATCTACTGGGGGAACAGTTCTACCTTCTTATGCCTCTGTTTCCTCACTCTGAAGATGTACTAAACCAGACCAGCCGTGGCTAAAAATGACATTAAATTTGGAATCTTTACTAGCATTCACCAAGCTACCCTGAGGTACATCCTTTCATTAGAAAATGTGCTAGTTTCAAATTTTTCATTGCTTTAGGTAGAATTCATACTTTTTTCCAGAAATATATCTTTCTTCTTCAGTGTTTGTTTTACTCTCTATATTTTTGCATTTGTGTATTTCTTTTCTAAGTTTTGAAAGAGGGACTAATGATTTTATTGCTACAGAAAACAAACTGCAACAACCTTTATGCAACAATCATGTTTTGGTTTTGATATGGCTGTTTTCAGCTTTTGTCATTTTTTCCTTTGTCATTGGGTTTTCACAGTGGGAGAGGGGACTATACAGTAAGCTATAATTACGAATCCTATGGAAAGGCAGAGGTAGTAAAGGATAAATACAGTATCCTGTTAGGAAACACTGCTTTGTAGACAAAAAAAAAAAAAGTTCTCCTAGATCAATATTTGACAAAGAAAATTTGTTGTGCATATGTTTAAAATCCGTTTCGAGCAGCAGTAGCACAGTTCACTCATTCCTGCGTTGGGCTGTATCCTGTTATTTTACATGCTGATCTCACATCGATTTCTATTCAATTTTTTATGCATGGCAATGAAGTCACGTTGGCAGTACTTAAATTTGCAGCGGAGAGCATAGGTCAGTTCTTCCCCGCTCCAAGCTGTGGTTTCTAAAGACAGGAAGCTTGTGCCCTGGGATGCAGATACCTTGTACAGCCAAGGAGGTGCCGGTGAGAAAGCAGCTGGATCAGTAGGAGAGCAGAGCAAGCAATAAGATGTATGCGAAAGTCAGTCTAACTGCAGCTTGAGAATCCCTGTTGTGGATGAGGATTGACCCTATTGACCCTGTGTCAGCACAAAAGAAAAACTCTTGCCTACATGCCTTCAGTCTAAGAAAACTGAGTCAATATTATGTCAACACAGAGGGACCAACATGAGCCATGTTTCCTGCCTGAAAGCCACAGTACTTCCGAGGTAGAAGTGGCTTTGTGCTGAACCCCTGCAAGGCTAGTCCTTAATGGGAATATCTGCCCCAGCGAAGACGTTAGATAACACTCCACTGCTTTGGCTTTTGTTGTGAATAGTATGTCAATTGTAAGAAAAGTTGTTGTTTACACCTCTATTAATCCCCTGAGCAAGGATTTAATGAAAGATGTTAACTGGAACTCCCATTAATTTTAATGAGATTTCCCATTGGGAGTGTTAGCCCCAGAAGACACTAATATTTTTAATGTGCTCATTCTGATGTTTCTTAAGGTTGCTGAGAGGATCCATAATGGAAATATGTTAACAGCAAGCAGGATTCCCGTGTATCCATAATAAGTCTGAGGGGTCCGTAATCCTTTACATGTTCTCAGTGTAGGCAGGAAGGTCTTGTCCAGGGATCACATGAAGCAAAAGTAGACATGCTCTGAAGAAAACCAAATAATGAAGACAATTCTGAGAATGTGTTCTTGAGTGAATTTGACTGTATGTTTGTTTGTAATATGTATAAATATGAAGGGATAAAAGGGAGTGCCTGAATGCGAACTATTGTTAGGAAGAGCAGAACAGGAAAAAACAACTAAAGAACTAAAACAAACTAAGAAACAAAGGGTAAGCAGGTGCAGAACTTGGAAAGAGAAAGAATTGAAGTTTATTTAAACATTTTAAAATTTAAAAATAGAGATTTAAAAGTAAATCTCTGTTTCCTTATTGTTCTGAAGAGCCAGAATATAATTTACAATGATTTACTCCCCTCCTCTTTAATGCTTCTAACTGCCAAGTTGCAACTGGCAGTGATTCATTTTGATGATGAGAAGGTAATTTTCCTCTAATTTTGAATTGTCTTCTTTTTCTTCTCTTACCTCTTATGTGGGTCTCTACTACTTTATTTAGGTGCTTCAATAAGAATTTAGGAACTTTATATATTGTAGGTTTTAGCCTTAAAAAATGGATACTGTGATGAATATTTCCATTGTTATCAGTAAAACAAGCAATCATTTAGAAAACCCAAACAAAACCCAAGCCACAGGGGAACTGGACATATATAGTAAGAAAGCGCTTCTGCCATGAAGAATTTATGTTTTGAAGGGACCAAGTAGTAAGAGAAATGTTATTATCTCATTTAAGAATGTGGGATGAAGAACAGAGTAATGCAGTGACTGGCCTAATGGTTTAGGTGTGAGCTAGGAATAGAATCCAGACTGCCTGACTCCCCAGGCAGGGCATTAAAACAGATTGCCCTTCTCTCCTCCATGAGCAATAAGTGAGGGCTATCTGTTTAACAGCCCGGATTTGATGAAATATACACTGTAGATTTTGCTTAATGTGTTTTACCATAATGGGGGTCTTTTTTTTTTTTTTTAAAGAATTAATGTTGTAACTCATTAATGATAAATTATTTATGGGCTCAATGTTTCACTGCTGGAATGATACTTCTTCATAATCAAAGTGACTGTATCATGTCAGAAGACACTGGTATTTATTCTGGAGTGAATAAGTACCAGAAAATGCTGTGCAGGATGTTCTTTCCTGTGCAGCCCTTGTTAACCTTTACCCCTGAAACACATGGTCTAAGTCTGAAGGAGTGAAAATAAATCTGTCACCTCTAATATGGTTTAGACTACAGATGCAACAGTCCATTTTTTTGGTGTTAGTATTGTCTAGCGTGTACTGCAGAGAACTCATCCTTTAAAACCAGCCATGGTGATATAGCAACATACGTCCTAAGGAAATGTTCTTACAGTCTACATCTGTAAAATAAGTTCTCCAATTATGAATTAGAATTCCAGCCCTGCTGCAGGCTGAATTGGGTAGATTTTAGCCTGAGAAATAAAAAACTTGGAAAAACCTGCCTGGCATGCTGTGTCTTTCAACTGACCTTAAGGAAGGAATGTCCAAGGCAGAAACAAAAAAATTACCTAAAATTAAGAAGTTAACTAAATAATGGTTAGAACACACTGGAACTCCCAGAAGAGATTTGTTACCTAATTCCATAGAAAGTATACAGGAAGGTGAGCTGTAAGATATGTAGAGATGGGGATTTAAGTGGGACCTTCTTTACTTAGTACAATAACTATGATAAAATTTGGAGTTTGCACACTACATATTCCCAGACATGTCCTTAAGATGTCTTTAATGAATGCCATTCTCATTAATTTAAATGCAGCTTACATGCAGATAGCAATAAGATAATTGAAGAAATTCTTAATTTAGAAGCAGTTTATATGGTTATTCCACATGAAGCTATTGCTAAAATCAGGACAGAGATATGAATTTTCAGAGATACATTTAACAGCAATAACTGCTAATCTCCAGTGGTGAGTCATTGCTTTAATTCTGAGGGCGTCAGTGGCGGGGTGGGAGGGGTAATCCTCACTGTTCTTTAAAGGAGGAAAATGACCCTGGTTTTGAAGGATTATAAATTTATTTTCCTAAGGCCTGCTGACTTCCAGCAGAGGCTCCATCTGCATGGTAACTAGACCTTTTGGGGCAGGAGCTGTCCTTTTGCTTTGTGCTTGCACAGCACTAAGCATAGCAAAGTTTTGGAGTGCTGTCGCAGTAAAAATGTGGGATAATAGTAATTCATTGGAAAGAACATTGGGCAGACTATAAGATGTATGAAGCTAATATATCCTTTCAAGGACATTATATCAAAAATGAAAAATCCTTCTTTCTGCTACTGCTGAGTTCAGGAACTTTCTGTATTTGTTGTCAGGACACCTGCCATCCAAAAATTAGCTTTGTGCAAAGGGTTACCTCTCTTCACATTCATTTGAATAGTTTTCTCTGGGTTCATTCCTGAGTTTGCTTTCAATTGCCTCTAATTCCCATTTAAACATTATGCCTGAGCCACCCACCATTGCGAAGTAGCTTCTGAAATAGGTTCTTTCACCATTATCATGTAAAAACTTTTAGATGTAGAGAAGTTCTCAGGCTTCAATATGAAACCACAAAACCTGTCTTCTCCCTTACTGGAGTTTGCTCCAAAGCATTATGAACCTAAGATTAGAATTTCTACCAATATGGAAGCTGAACTTACCTGGTTTTAGTTTTGTGGCATTTTATGTCAATCTCATAGAGAAAGCATTAAATGCCTCATTTTGAAATATTTTAGCAGAAGTAACCCTTATTATAAGTGATGTGAACAAGTAACATCTGACGATGGATTTCTACCCCTGTGTGTCAAAGTCAGCAAGGTAGTGACCTCTTTTAGAATGTTCAAAATTAGAAGTAGTCTGGAATTTCTTTGCTTTCAAAACAAAAAAAAACCCCAAACATTTACAGCCTGTTTTTGTAATAAGATGGGAAAAAGAGTTGTTCATAGTTTACTTGGTGTAAAATAACTGAATTTCAGCAAACCTGGCTTCTAGCCAGGCTTTGTATGACCATATTTGTCTAATACAAATAATTCAGTGTTTAATATTGTATTGGAACTGTATTCTTAATTGCACAGTTCTTTGTTTCTTTAAGAAAAAAATCCCAAATCAAAACAAACAGTGTTGAACAAGTCAGGTCTGAACGTACCAAAGCTATGGTTAGTAAACTGATTTTTCAACATACTAGAATATGTAAGGAAGCTCCTATCACTTCCATCTATACCTAAATCAGTTTTTTGAATGTTCTGTTTTTTCTTAGGAATCTGGTTCATCAACTGTTCTCAGCCAAGCACCACTGACTGAACATTGTATGTGCATCTGTAGGTGGGTACAACTTTGAACATTATAAATGGATTTTAAATATGACTGCAAAGGTTTTACTTACACCATGATGATAATGAAGAGGAGAGATATTTTTTTGTGTTATTTAATGTCACTGCAATGAAACAATCTACTTAAAGCATACTTCTGGCCATCCCTCATGACGTTGGTTGGCATTGAGAGAGGAGGGGTCATCCTGTAACAGCAAAAGTTTCACTCAGTGTTTAGTTGGATACTTGGTTGTGGAACCAACAAAAAAACAGATGTGGAGCAAGGTTCTCAACCAGCTAACAGAAGGGAGAAGATAATCAAGTTGTTAAAGCTGAGTCCTTGATGGGCTGGCCAGTTTGTCCTCATGCACTGCAGAGGGAGGATGTGGGATATTTCTTTGAAGAACAGGTGTAAAGGGTATTTGGCAAACTGCTTTCTGTGATCTTCCTAATGGCCTTAGCCAGAGAGCTACTGGTTAGGAACCCTCCCTCATGCATGCAGACTATATAGGAATTAGACCATATTAGAAACCTATTTGCAGTAGTTGAATTTTGATGAAGTTGCTATGTAAGTCCAATTTCTCCCCTATCCCTCCAGCTGTTTCTCTAAGAGGCTTTCTCTATTGTTCAATAATAAGTATTTTCATTGTTTAGGATTATTCATTAAAATCTTGTGTTTGTTTATATAACTTGAAAATGGTAAAAATGAGTGAAGACCTTCACAGGTATACCTTTTTTTCCCCCAGTTATGCCTTGAATATTACTCTTTTGAGTAGACAAAATTATTCTGCAAATTTTTCTCTCTCCTTTGCATTTTTTTTCTTTTTCACTCAACCTATGACTCCAGTCTAGCCGCTTTATTTGTTTCCTTTATTAAAAATAGACTTCCTACTATGGCTTTCTTTGGTTCTAGTTAAGCCTTATAAAAATTAATCTATTACAAATAGTACATATGTGGTTTCATTGCAAGATTAATATGATGGAGTGGTTCTATCTACCCTTCCTATACTGCAAATTTATCTTTGTTTTTATCTTGCAAGTTTCCTGATAAATCTTCTTATATGATTGCATTTTCTGCTGCTTATAACTTTATAAAACTCTGATTTGGGGGATTTATTTTCTTTTTTAGACATCTGTCTCAGTCTGAGATTTCATTAAAAAATACAGCCAAAATGTTTTAGATATCTCCAAGGGGCTGGAAAGACGTGCTGAATTCCAGAACAATTTCAAAGTTCCCCAGTGAGTCTGAAATCCCTCCAGAGATGATTGCTAGTATTGATGAAACAGTAGGTGGTTTTATTTTCCTTTTCACAATTCAATGAGGTTTTAACCATAGTCCACTCCAGCAGATGCCAAAACCATGTTTTTACTGAAGCTGATATTTTAACAATTGACTAATTACCCTGTGTACCCCCTTTGTAGCATATCCAACCTGAAACCTATTATTATTTTACATTTCCATTATGGTTGCACACATAGTCCTCAGGCAATTTGTGAGTGTGCTGTGCTGAATATAGTACAAGCACCAACAATCAGTATTTGCCACAAAGAATCATGAAATTCTGAATGTCCTAAGCTCTCTTAAAAAAACACGCCTTTCCACAGCACCTCAGAGAGAGATCCCCTAAATTATGATACTTAAAATTACTTCCAATGCCATTAAAAAAATCAAAGTAGTTCAACTATTCCTATTATTCTTTAAAGTTTTTAGAGTGGTAATAAGAAACCTCATGGATTCTGTATTCATTTCTTTAAGTACTATATTTATGGCAGTGGTGTTCAAAATTTCAGGGTTCATATCTGTTGTTCCAAGTTATATTCACCTCTTATGTATATACGACTGCCTAATATGAGCACCTTTCACTTTTTTTAATTCTCTCTTTTTTTTTTTAAACAATTCTCTTGTTTTCAGCAGCAGCATATGAATTCCTATAAATTTTGCAGTAATTTTAGAATTTTAACTTTTCTTGTGAAGAAGTGTCCTGGGATATACATAACTCGTGCAATGGGACATTGAGCTGCTGCTGAAAAAGTTAAAGAACTGAAGAATTCAAAACAGCCAGGTAAATGCTATCTTATATTGACAAAGATTGAATTGCAATACATTGGTGTTTTTATCCACAATTTTTATGATTAAGTTCTTAATCTGATGTAAATCAGATAACTACAATGGAGCTACACTGACCCAGAACAGCTGTAAAGCTTTTGGTGATTTCCACAAATTATGCCCTGGCTTCCAAGCACTCCTGGTTTTAGTTTTATAAATCTCTATATAGATCTAGGATCTGCTCTCTCTTCCATTATGGAATAGAAGTATTCATACATTTATGGAAGCTCTTTTCATTATTTTGCAAAGTGTAACACTTGCAACAGGCAAAATTTACACCTACTCAAGGGTTAATATTCTGAGAGCTCTGTACGTTTCTTACAAGTGGAAAATACCTTGAGATTTAATCAAGGTATTATAGATTATAGCAGAAAGAAGCAGGGGTTTGTTGTTAAAGAAGTTGAGTCATCTGTGGTCAGAGATAATCGGAGATTTCATTAGAGAGAAGCATTTATGTATCTGAGTTGCTCTACCAAAGTTCTGTTATGAATCTGTTGTAACAGTTGCTGTAAACATCAGGATTGTAGAGACAAGGTTTGAAAACATAAATTAATTGTAAATTAAAGAGAAGAATTCTTCTAAGAAAAGAAGAAGAATTGAAGTAACTGAGTACATTTGTATTTTTTTTAAAAAACAATGGCACTTTTTCATGCATGTGTTGGCAATATTTCATAAATATGCATGTTTGATAACTATATAAATAATAGGATGGATAAGCCTTAATTTGATTGAATTTCATCTTTTACAGTTAGTTTTGTTGCTAGAGTCAATAGGATTAATCATTTTAAGGGTGTGCTCAATAAAGAGTTCCAAAATTGAGCCCTTCGGCTTGCACTGTGTGTGACTAAGGAAGATCTCTTTTCTCCCCTTTAAAGAACACTGCAAGCTTTTACTAATTTACCGGGAAACCACTGTTCAAAACCCTAATGCATGTAATAAGTAAACAAGGAAATGTTAAGAAAGCAGAAAAATGTTTGTAGAACTGCCAAGTTATTTTAAGCTTTGGAAATGATCTCATAATATGGAAAAATAAAAAGGAATGTAAATGACTTGTTTAGTAAAAGGTGAAAAATGTCAGAAGTTGAACTGGTATTATTTTTCTTCCTGATAGAATTCCCAATTTTTTTGATGAATTATTCAAATGAAATTGTTGTGCTTATCGTTTAAAACCATAATCAATGATTAATTCTCTGATTTTTGGAGATGATGGTGTTAGCCGTTTTCTCATTCTGGTGTATCAATATGTCTGACAATGGGTAACAGAAACAAAGCAATACAAGAAATAACCCATTGTACATTTTTTTTTCTGGTGTGTATTTCAGAGCACAACTCCTGTCCCCACTATCAAAGCATGAGATCATCTTTAACTGCAATCTAATGTTTACCACTGGGGGTTGTTCCAAACAAAACCCATCTTTTCTTCCAGCATTTGAAGCCATTTTCATCAGCTACCCTGATAGTCAGATTACTCGTCTGAGTCCTATTCTCCCTACATCTATGGTATCTAATTAAACAGTAAATTAACATATATTAATATATGACATGCCTTGGTAACAGTGCATGAGGTCCTGTAATTCTTTTTTGTCCCTCTGTTGTTCTTCTGTACTTATTTTTTATTCATTGGATCACTTATCAACTAAGATTATAAATTCTTCTTCGATTTTTATCAGAAAAAAAAGATCTTTAATCTGGGGAATTTATTGCTTAATAAAAGTAGGAGAATACTCAAAAGAATCAGTGAAAAGAATCTCTCTTTCCTGAGAGTGATATGCTGGACAATTTTGAATTTCCAAAAACATAAGTATCATCTGGTTCCTGGAAAAAAATCTTAAGGCATTACAAATTTTTTCTTCAGCAAACAGGCGAAGTTTGAACAAAATAAAAACGCTTTTGAAGAGAAAATGAGAAGAGAGAAATGGGTCCCAAATTTAAATTCCAAAGTTCGAGAAGTACATGTTATTAATATAACAATTCTGCTTTTAAAGCAAATAGTGAAGTGATAGTTTAGAAATCATGTTTTCTTCACAGCCTTCCTGGCTTCTCTTTTTCTCTACAGCTGGTTTCCAGTTGATTTAGTATTTGACATCAAGCGCATTTCTAAATGAATTCTGAAGAATGACTTGGTAATTGTCAGATGATGGAACATCAATCTCAGATGCCCTGAATAAATAGCAAAAAAGCTTGGGTTTCATGCTTTCTGAAATACAGGTATTGGCTGATGGAGCAGAATTACATTACCATATCAAAATGTTCCAGGTTAAATTTTCAAAGACATCAATGATATAACATAAAATTATATTTTCCTGTTTAAGTAGGATAGCAAGTGAAAATTCACTTTGACTTTTGTTCAATTAGACATATGTCTTGAGAAAAATTCACCTAAAGTACTTGACATTTAAAAATCTGGAATTCAGTTGCTAAAAAGTCCATTTAGCAAACTCTGCTGCCTTTTGTCAAAAAATGGGCTGAGTTTTATGTGGCACATAAAGCTCTGTTTTCACATTGGATAACTTGGTGAGTTTCCCATAAAGTCACTAAGACCCTGTGAATGTTCAGTAGTTCTATCCAGAACAAGGTTACAACAAGGGACACAGTTTTGAAACGGATGCTCAGAATTATGTGTACAGTTCTTTGTCATTCTTTGACGGAAATATTCCATGCTTATTTTGGATCTCTTATGACATATTGAGCACCATACATTTAGAGTCAAATCCTTTGGAATCAACATGGGAATATAACAGGGTTGATGTAAAGGCACAAACTCTGGCCTTTCACAACATGTCAGTTGGTAAGATCAGCTGATCGGTAAATTTGATCCAAAGCTTTTAAAGACACTTTCCTGAACATTTCAAAGCAATCTATTTTTGCACTGACATTGCATACCAAAGAAGCTCTTTTGGTGTGATTCATATCCTGGTGTTTATAAACACTGATAATTTCTGCACTGAATGTTGTTTCCACTAAATGTGGAAGAAATGAACAATATATGTTCTTAAATATCTTCATGTTAACATGTTCCATCTTGAAGTTCAATATTGAGTGTTTAGCATTCTAACTGAGATCAGTCTTTTATGACTCTCTAGTTAAAGTAACTCACCATCATACAGTGCTGTTATTTAGTACTGCTCTGTTGGTTTCATAGGCTTTGCGAGGCACTGGCTACACAAACCTATGGACAGATTACTCTGGCTGCCCTAGCCACCCTACTTCAGTTTGTGCAGAAGATTGCCCGTAAGATCATTTACTATGCCCATCAGTTAGTATCCTTCTTGTCACTTCTTTCTTTCTAACCTCTCGAATGACACTATTTTTCAGTATATTTGGCTAGCATACCTACAGGCTTTTCCCCTAAGGCAAGTTATCAACTAATTGCTATTAATTTGAATGCAGTAACAAAAATGAGTTATCGGCTAGAATTTTCTGATTTTTCTGATTTTTTTTTTTTTCAGTTTGGTTTGGGTGGGTTTTTTTGGGGGGGAGGGGGGCAGATGTTTGGGGGTTTTTTGTTTGGTTTTTTTTGTGTGTGTGTGTTTTTTGTTTGCTTGTTTGTTTTCTGATAAAACTGTAAACTCTCCAGTGTAAAGGCAGTGTCTCTCCAGATTCCTCCAGCATGTAGTCCTGATCTTTTATGGAGTTCTGAGTATTACAGAATACAAGTAAATGGTGATAATAAATAATAATCTACTCATTTAAACACTGATTATCACTATTAAGGTGGAGTTAATAACTGTTTTGTGTGAGAGTTCATTCTGAGTGAAAAAAACCCCTAACAATAAAAAGCACATCATCTCTTACTGCAGCCAAATATTTGTAAACTGAAGTTGCTGAGAGCCTAAGTGGTAACAGTCATCTTGCAAACAGATGGGACAGTCCTGTGTTTGTGAACTTTTGCACTGGGAAGCAAGAGGGTAAAGGAAAGGAGGGAGGAGAAAATAGAAGAAATGCTCAGTAATTATTACTTATTGCACGGTATTACCTTGCAATTATTGTTTCATTCAGGCATGTGTGTGTAATAAATCTCTAGAAATAGTCCCAGAGTAATTCAGAGACAGCAGGTAGGTGTAATTTTGAAAATTGCCGCTGGATGTTTGTATAGTTGTTGGGTTGGTTCCTTTTTCTTAGCCACAGTAAACAGAGTGACAGAGTGCTGTGCTAGACTATTAATGATGTCATAGATTAAATTATGTTCTATAAACAGAAATTTACACCCTGTACTTTCAGCTGAACTGAAAAATCATTTAAACTTTGAAATAAAGAGTCTGCACTTTTTATCTCTTTAAATCTTCTACTTTGAAGGCTAAATCAATTAAATTCATAGGGTTTGTGAAGTTGTCTTAGTGTGGTCTAAAATTTAGGTGAGAAGGTAATGTATTTAAGAATGATCACTTTGCTGTAATGTTAAGTGCTCCTCTACTTTAAACAGTGAACTTGGTTACAGAATATTTTTATTTTTGATGTTCTAGAATTCCCTATACATCTTGGATGCCATTAATGCAGGTTGTTGATATTCACTGTTAGGTTTTTTACATCCTGTTTCATAACTGGCAATGCCACACTGTTTCATACACAGTGAAACGGTTACCACACTTGACTCTGGTTAGGTAGGAAATGTGTTCTACAGAGATTCGTACATGAAATCTATCAGTGGTTTTGTTCATTACCTTATGCTTTCTGAAATATGCTTTATTATTTTGTGGCATCCTAACATGCTCATCATATCTCTCTCAAACTCCACTGTCACTGTTCCTCCAACCATTACAAATTGTCCGCAGACTATCACCATAACCACTGAGACACATCCAATACAAGTCAGCTGGGAACAACCTGAAATTAGTGCCAACGGTGGTGATGCCAGGATATCAAATGCCTCCTGCTTCCAGTACAGAACTTGTTGGGTTCAGAATACAGCCCATGATGAAGCTGGAAACACAGCCTTTTGCCAGTTTAAAGTAATTATCAAAAGTAAGTGCTATTTTAGGATAAGGCTTAACAAATTTGACTCTGGATACCGCTGCCTCTTTCATAGTTCAGTTTCCAGTACCAAACTCAGTGTCTGTGTTTGTTTCCATGCACAGTTTGATATCAGGTCCACTATACCAAACAGCATGAATATTTTAGTTTTAAAAATAGTTCTCTGCCTAAAACTTTTGATGCTAGTGAACCAGGTCCTTCATGGAGTATCACTTTATTAGTTCAGGGAAACACTTGTTTACTAGGGAAGAATTTTTATAAAAACTGTTGTTTTACCATTTGCTTGAGTCATAATCAGTTGAGGGCTTCAGTGACCAATGACCTCTAGTTGTCTTCACTGCAGTCTGATCACTGTGCTTGATGCTGTGGACAGGCTCCTGTATTGTTTGTATTCTCACTAATAAAGCCCTGCATTTACATAGTGAGGATTTCCAACATTTTGGAATGCAACAATGAAATACACTGAGCAATAACACGATGATGTACTATCTCAAACACACATTTGCTTGGAAAGCTATTGCTGTTGTTGCAGCCCCTCTGGAGCATCCTGCTCATGTGGATATTCTCTTTAAGCACTTCATTCATTCATTTAAGCACTTCCAGTCACTTGTTCAACAAAGGTAAGTTTAAAGCAGTTTAAGCTGTGTAACCAGGCTCAGACTTTGCACCAAAGTGACTGAAGTGTGCCTAGGAAGGCCATTATGCCTTTCTTCAGTAGGAGGGAGCCAAGAGGGTGGCAGATTTGGTAAAGAACATTTGTAAATGTTATTACTTCCACTTGAGAGTGTATCATTTCCAGTAACACAGAATTTTTTAAATTAATTTAAGAGTGTTCCCATAAAAAACTGATAGCTTTTAAGCATTAGATTGATTATCAGTCTTATTTGTGTAGCTAATCACTCTAATATGCAGAAACAGAGTGCTTTCTAGTCAGCAGAACTTTTGAGAAGGTTTTCAAGCTTATTGCTCTAAATTCAATGAGCGATTTTAAAATGCAACCATGTGTTCTGAATTAAGGTCATAACATTGAAAAAGTAGTTACTATAAAAGTGGAAAAAAAGAAAGCTACTTCCTCTGGCTTGGTTTCTTATAGAAGACAAAGCATGGCTACAAAGGTTCGTTGACATGATGGCAGAACATGAAAGAAGTTTATTGAGGATGGGAACTACTTCCAATAAAACATCAGGAATGGCTTTAATAAACTTCCAAAAAGCTTTTTAGATGTTTGGAGTTTGCATGTTCTCTTTGATTTCAGGTATATTAAAAAGTCCTACAAACATATTCAGCCTTATATTCTGTAGATATCATCATTTAACTTGCTTTTCAAATTCTGTGGCAATAGTCTTATGCTTATTTCATTGTGAGTTTCAGGTGGAAGTTGTGGTTTCTTGGGGTTTCTTGTATGTACATGTATTTTAAACATATTTTATGAAAATACAATTTATTACCTGCCAAACCTGAGCAGGACTTCACTTTGGGAAGGAAAATAAAAACAAAGGTTAAGGTTGAAGGCAGTGTTAATATCTTTGACAGTGGTTTGTTGTAAATGGTTTTACCTCTTTGAATGTAGAAATCTGAATGCTACAATAAATTCACAATGTTTTTATTTGGCTCGTACATGTTGTTTAGGAGTAAAGTAATAACATAGGTTGTCTTAGCCAGAATAACGCTGCACCAGTTGTGACCAGCCAAGATGACTGGGTTATTCAAGCTCTCTCACTTATTTGTTTTAGAAAATTAGTTTGGCTGCTTATCAGGAAGTGACTTCAGTAAGGAAGCACAGTAATTCAATTATCAAGCACTCCTTTTTCTGACTCTTCCAACAAAATGCATATGAACTCAATGTAAGAAAAACATTTATTTGCAGCTTCTTGTCTTCAATAAGTCATTATGTTACGTACAGCATGATTCACCCTAGAAGGTTATCTGTCATGAGGGAGGCAGGGGGAAGAATGAAAAATTCTAAGAGCACCTACAATATATTATTCCGTTGTAGACAGTGATACTCTTTCCAGGCAAAGTAGCTCAGTCATCTGTTCGGAGGAAATTCCTCCAGCTCCTGGGCCTTGTACCCTTTGTTCCCGATCGTCTTCAGACAAGCAATCAGAAAATCTCTAGCTTGGGGACTGTATTGCCCCTAGGGCTGCTGTCACTTTTTGTCAAATATCAAATTTGGATTGCTGAAATTGCAGTGTGTCCTCTAAAGATTGTTGTTAACACATTTTAAGGAACTGAAATAATGATAAAAATTGGAGAACGTTCGAAGCAATTCACAGCCACTGTTCAAAGTTCACACTCTCTTGCTGTCAGTGAGAGGGAAAACAGCCATACAAGAGTAAATTCACAAAAATACATGACAGGCAGCAGAAGTATCTTTATTAAGAGGAGATCTAGCTTTGGAGAAAGCTTCTGATGTCTATGGGTAATTTTTTTTTTTGACCATTTTTATTTTCTTCACACACATAAGTTCACAAAAAATAATTATCCATATTATGGCTTGAAAAACACAGTGTCAAATTCATCTGTATTTTCATTTTGGTAGATAAGTCATCTTTGCTCCACTTTCAGTATTATGTATGGCTTCAACATACAACTACCTAATGTCTGTGAATAGTGCAACAGATAAGCTTATCATATATTGACGAAGTTGGAAAGAACTCCTTATTTTTTTTAATATTAATTTAAAGTATAGGGACCATCTGGAGGTTTTGTGACTAAGAATTCATAGCCTCTCCGATATGCTTTTCATGTGTGGTCAGCAATGTGCCAGCAAGATTTGTTAAGTACCCATTCTGCAGCTAACATGAAGAAAGCTGTAAGCAGAACCTAGCACTCCTGTGTCCGTAGTTGGATATTTATCATTCTGGGGAGAAATACAGGGAAACAATAATAGGCAGTGTGTTGTAGGAGAGAACAAAAACATCTGAAGAGCCATGTTGTATGAACAGACTCAAAATAATTAAATAACTAAGTAAGAAAGGGAATAGTTTCACTTCTTTAAAAAAAATATAATTTGAAAGATAGCTATGTCAGATATTTTTCCAACAATTGGTACTTTTCTGTACTAATTTAAAGAAACAAGCAGAATACAAACTTGTGGCCTTTTGGACTCTCCATTGCAGCAGGCTGCAATTTTACTTCTTCTCGGCACTTCAGATATGTTGCTGAACACAAGGCAAATGTAATAGCGTAGGGATTTAGTTAGGAACCTAAAAGAGGAAACAGGAGATCATCACAGAGGCTCAGAACAGCATTAGAAAGAAACAGGAATGTCAGCTTATAGCTAAACGATAATGTAATTTAGGATACTGGATATAATAATCTTGGGAAAGAGGTGAATGCGCAAAGATTTATAAGTAGGTCAGAGTAAGCGTCCTGCCTGCCTCAGCTGACAGAGTGTATCGATTCTTTCGGAAGCGTGCCTTTATGCCTCCATAAAGGAGGCATTTTTGCCTAACCTAGCTGCATGAATCAGCAATCTGCCACTGCTGCTTTGCAATGGGATGAGAGCTGGACCGAGGTCTTAGTGACTAGTCTGAGTAGTTATGTTACTGGGACAACAAGTGTAAACTTCAGCTGTTTGGAGACCTTTCCAAGAAGAATACTGGCACAGTCCTGCTATAAGCAAAACTGGAGTTTTGCAGCTCGTGCATCACAGATGCTAACAAATCTTAGTGCTATTGTGATCAGATAAAGAAAAAATATTTGTAATCTAATTAGGTTGGGCTGGGGAAAAAAAACCTCTGGAGTCACGGAAGGGCCACATTGTTTGAAACAGTCTGAAAGGAAAAAAAATCTGTTTCAAAAATTATCCTGGCAAATTCTTCTCCTTTCCAAGAGTAGACAGATGAGTGTTTTAGATACAAAAGCATGATTTGCAAATTGAATATAAACCTGAAATGGTTTAAGGATTAAACTATGAAGTAGGCATTGGCTGTTTTTCAGCTGAAATGGGACAGGATACCCACTAGAAGGGGTTAACCGACACAGTAGATCTGCCTTGTTATATCCAGTGTGTAAATGGAATAGTACTGAAACCCTGATAATATGGTTGTGCTGCTGAGAGGCCAGTGTTGTGGGAGGACAGTCACCTTTGTGAGGGCAGCTGGGGCTGGAGCTGGGCATAGTAACATAAAGGCATAATTCTTTAGAGTTCATTCAACACCGCTGTTGCAGACTCATCATAAAGCTTAAATAGTGTGTTTGAAGGGAGTTAAGGAAAAACAAATCTATCCAGAGCCTTTGAAAGCTGGCTCTAGAACCTAAAGAAAACAGCTGGTAGGAAAGGAGGAGTTTGCATTTAGAGCAGATCCAAATGGTAGATAGGACTGTGTTATTTATAAAATAGATCTACACTGCAATCAGGGATTTAAAAACAGGGATTTGCACCAGCAATTAAAGCATCTGTGATGAGAACAGCTTTAATTTACTGAGTTTGAAATGATATTACGTGTTGAAAAAAGGAAAATGTCGGGGAAAAATAAATGCAAGGTATGTTGGCTATAATGATAAAAGACCAGAGAGAAGGGAATATGGGAAATTTTATAATTTCAGAATTTTCTTTTTGTGTTCCATATTTTTTGATGAGTGCTACGTATTTTCATTTTGTGTTCCATATTTTATTATAGCCTCTTCAAAATAATGACCTTCCCTCTCAGCAAAATAATTTTTTAGTGAATAACTTCAGCTTGTTCTAAAAGCAAACAATTCTTTCCTTCACTATTTCCTCAATATTTGGAAATCGTGATGCAGTAGAATAACTTTAAAAAAAAAAAAAGATTAAAAGGGTTAATTTCTTAGAGGGGAGTTTAGTTACTGTATTTCTTCTGAAGTTTAATCCATACCATTTGTTTTATTGCCATTCAATTTAGAACCTGATCTTTCATGTACTAACAAACCACCTCTGATGGAGACCCCATCAGCAAAATGAACAAACAGCAGCAATTCTGCATCCTGTTCCATATGAAGGGCACTGATTTTCACCAAAGAGTGTAGGTCTGGCATATTTCTGTCAGACTTATATGACAGATTTCTCTCATTTGGATGTAGCCTGGCAGGCGACAACGTATTATATAGCAGAAGCTTGCACAGGTAAGGCAGTCTTGAAAATTTCAACGGATTTGATTGCTTTGTGCTGATTGAAAGCTTGTTGATTAACGCATTCAGTTGCTGTTATAGAAAATCACATTGAATGAGTATGACCTAAATTGAGAAAAGAATGGGTTTGTTTCTTTGTCTCCAAGTAGGTTGCCTCTTGGGTGAAGATTCTGATGTCAGATATGCTGAAGTATATTGAGTTCAGAAGAGTTACACAGGAATAAAGCCAAAGTTATGGGGAATTGGCTTGAGTATATTGCCTTCTTTAATGCTCTTGCAAACACTGGTTGCAATTTCTGTGCTTTTGTGCATTTGTAAAATACACATACACCCACACGCAGATTTTTAGTGACACAGTTCTTGAAGGCTTAAATATAAGCTTTCTGCAACATTTTTTTCATTGTGTCTTTCAGCAAACCCAGATACCTTCACTTTTTTTGTCTAGAAAAATGATAAGCTAGTACAGTACATTTTTACTATCATGACTATTTGCTGAATGGTGGGCCGTACCAGATATGGAGTCATGTGGCAACTGTACAAGAACAATAATTTTTAGCACAAAATTATTAAACAAAGATTCTTCAAGGACCTAATATAAGGGATGCTGATTTATAGATCCAAAATATGCCCTGGAGTCTTGGAAAGCCTTATATTTTTCTTCCCCATTAGCTACTGATGGGATGACTGTGCTTGGAAATTTGCCAGACTAGATACTCCAGAAAAATTATTTATGGTTAAAATGTTTTGTTCCAACATGAATAAAGCAAATTGAGAATAAAAATGCACAACCCTCTTTTATTCTGGAGAAACTGTGTTCACAAGGGGAGTTCTGGAATAACTGGTCTGCAATAGCTATTGTGGTAAACTGCCCATGTATGAAGCACTGTAGCGGCTTTTTAAAAAAAAAAAACTTTTAAAAAAAATTACATTAGATGTTGAAAAGAACATCTTGGCTCTTAGAACAGAGCCAAAATAGACTCAAAGGAGGCAAGAAAACTAAATAAACTAAATATTTAAACAAAAGAGGACCAGAATATGTTTGGCCCTGTTCAAGTTCACATGAGAGGTGGAAGCCTCCAGGAGCTCTTCCCTCGCAGATGTTCCTATATGGCTTACAGGAAAGAATATGAGAATAATCCAGCATCAGTGTCAGCTAAAAAGGATACCTGAACTAGTTTACTGTTAAGATGTCTGGGTGGTCACAGACCTTGACTGAACTGACAGGTAAAAATGGATCTTGTCATACGTATTTAGCTCTGAGAGTTCAGGTCCTGTCTACGGCTTTCAGGAGCTCTGGCAGGACAGGTGCACCTCTGTTGCACACCTATTGCAGGCTTCAGTAGGTCTGAGGTTCAGATCTTCTTGTGATTGCAGACTTCAGAGGCAGTTAAACTAATCTGCAGATGAATTGACTTTGAATCTCAAAGCAAAGTGGAATAATTTTAATGACACATAGTTGGAGGGGATATAATATTGTAACTCCCTATCATATGGCTGTGCTAAGTATTTACAGATGATGAAGAAAGCTTGCAAAAATAATTTTACAAGTTCAAAGCAAGTGAGGAGAAGCAAGATCTTTTTTGCTGAATTGTGCTTTCTGTCATCACTGAAATGAGAACATGTTGCTCACACCATTTGTTACTGAGGGGATCTCATGTTCTCAATTTTTAAACAGCTATTTATACTGAAAGGCAATACCACAGATTAGAAAAAGTCTGTTTAGCCTTTTTCTGCATTCAAAAGAACATATTGGATCATATTTCATGTATCTTTAGTATATCCCTTGAGCTGCATTGTTTAAAAAATAGAGTATGAAGATGATGATACAGTAATATCTGCCAGGATCGTCCTTCAAATTTAAATATCACTCTCATACAATGAAGTGTAATCTTGGACCTGTAATTATCAAGCAGCAGTGCATTATCTGGACTGTTCAAAGTCACATTGGGTCCAGAAAAGGAGATTTACTACAGAATCCTGAAGATGATTGCAATGAGGCAGCAGTGATAAAAACCCTCTAATTTTAGCAACAGCAGAGCACATTTTTGCCAGGTACCCCTCTGTTCTATCCAGTTGAACCCTGAAGCCAGATGTACATATAGTGATTTTTAATACATCACATCTTTCAGTTCATTGTGGGCCTGGAAACGTAATACAATAGGCCTGGAAAAAGTAATAATTTGGGTGTTAGAGTTTTCTGAAAGTACCATTGATTTGATTTTGCATTATGTATTTTAATGTACTTCAGGGCATATTCTCTCCCTTTATGGTAATTCACATTCTCCAGTAAATGTCAATTATTTGTGACTTGACAAAAACTATGATTCTTTAAGTGTATCTCGCTAAACACACAGCCTGTCCATCAATATGCACAGACAACTATCATGCCCTTGATTAGAGAACGCACCTCTATTGTCAGTTTTAAAATCTGATGTTTTTCCTCTATGTGGGTGGTGATAAGCTTTCAGAGCTACTTCAAATAAATGCTTTGAAAGAAATGTATAGGACTTCAAGCAAAGATAGTGCAGAACCTATAGGAAAGTTATGATGAACACAGAGGCTGCAGGCTGAGCTGGTCAAATGCAATGGAGCTCATTAGTTGAAATCTGTGGTCTCATAGTGGTGGTTAAGAAGTTGGTGAATGGAACATGCCAAAAAGGTGTTCCATGGGTAGACCACATGGATGCTGATGATTTGTGAATGTGATGGCAATAGTAATTCAAGGGTTAGGTGGAAGCAAGCAGGGCAAATCTAATTTTTTTTTAATTTAATGATGCACATCCACATGTATTTAATCCAAACCCGTGCTAGTTCTGTACAATTTAGTTACAGTTCGGAGTGAAACATTGCTAGACTCATTGTTCTTATTATAGTCATGTATTGTTGTTTTTGGCTGCAATCAAGGCAGACATTATTAAAGAAGAATTTTCAACCTTTAAAAAGATTGTGCTCACTTCTAGACAGGTTGGTCTAGACATCTTATTTAAACTGCTTTACTTTTAAGTCTATGGGAACTTTCTTGTCTAGTGTAGAAACAGGTGATAGTATTTAAATTCTACAGTAAATACCTTCAACAGTAAATATTGCTTTAGCAGAAATAGGAATGATTTCTTTATCTTGGCATCCACTGTAGGGAACTGGGCTGGATGGCTGAGGAGTTCATCATGTAGAATCATTGTACTTAAAGCCAGATGATATTATGTTGTGAATAAAAGAAGGGGCCAGGGGAGTTCAAGGAAGGAAAAGGAGAAGAATGTGTAAAGTTGGTACCCTATCCTTCCTCTTAAGCATATGAGCTGTGCCTGCTGGTGCTAATGGCAGAAGCCTCAGGCTCCCTTTTAACTTTTCCTCTCATCAGCATGTGTGTGCCTGGAAAGCAAGTGGAGCATATCTGTAAATGGAGGGATGTACAATTTTTCTTTATTCTAAAGTACAATTCTTTTGCAATGGTAGAAGAGAGACTCTTTTTGGAGTTCCTAAATCACTGACAGTCCCTATCTGTACAAGTTTTTTGGTCTGGGTTTTTTTTTTTTTTGGTAGCACCGCTCCATAGGCTTTGCATGCTAATATTGTCTTTGTGTATTGCCACTGCCTTGCAGAGTGTTCATACTGTCTATGTACGTTTCGTAATTTTATGCTTTATTTATTTTATGCTTCTGCTGGATTAGGAATATGATGAATTCTTAGATTTCTCTAGCTTTCAACTTGCAGATGCCTCTGCATGTAGAAACTGACGGGGATTCCTGCTCCCTTCAGTTGTTTCAACAGCATTAAAAAGGCATAAACAGGGAGTGATTGAGGAGAAGGCCAGAGATTCCACAGCACACAAGGAGAGCACAGCCAGAAAAGCAGCTCAGTGCATTCTTCCTTGCAGGAAGGCGCAATGCCAGTTATTCCCCAGTGCCAGAACAACTTTACTGAGGAAATGGGTGTGAGTTAAAGACTCTGGGAGGCTTCGCTTCCTTCATTCCTGTGCCAAGTGTACCTCAACTGAAACGGAAAGTCAGTGAGTGCTAGTGACTGGCCTGCTGCGCTCCTCCTGTGGTCCTGGCGGGGTCGGGAAAAAGATGCTAGGCTGGAGCAGTATTACTTCCAGTTCCCAAGACCTTTGGAGATAGCTGGTGGAAGGGACAGTATCTTGCAGGGGTGTGGATACCCGCTGGGTGCTGGGCTTTGGTGAATACTAAGAAATGAGGGGAGGATTTTCTTTGGAAAAATTAAAAAAAAAAATAAATCATGCCAAGCTAGTGAAGTACTGAGGTCTGAGGTGGTGGGAAAGAGAGTAAGGTGTAAAACTCAAAATATTTTGATAGACTTACATAAAAAGCTTATTTTACCACTCTAAGTGTTCTTATTTCTAAAAAAAACACATTACTTTTTAAAAATCTTTTTCCATTATATAGTGAAATAACATGACTGTATGTAGTGCCGTTATCGTCTGCAACAAAAACACATTTCCAGAATTCTGGTGCTAACATGTTTCCATTTTTGCTTTCAATATTTTTCTTATTTCTGTGAAAGCTTCCTGATTCGACTTTCTTCATTAAGAATTTCTTATATTTCAATTACAGATCAGTCTAATCAGCTTTTTCATTACATCTAGAGCAGGCTATTTACAGCACTCCTGACTGTTATAAACAAGTCCCTGTGGGGAAAAAAAAAGAAAAAAAGAGGTGATTAGCTTTAAATGAAAATGAAAAATAGCTACTGTCATTTTCCACTGTCAAAAAGAAAGGGAAATGTTTTCTGTACCTCATAGCAAATACAGACCTGGACTGGAAGGGACTGTTTGGGTCACAGTCCAAACCTTGAAATTATCTGAACTTGAATTAGTTTTACCACAGGTATTTGCTATGAAGATTTTGAAGGAACTGATATTCTAACTTTATAAATTCTTGGAGTGAGTCCATTGCATCATCTGCATAAAGTGTATCACAATTATGTGTGAGAGTTGCGAATATGAAAAACAAAGCAGTATCACTGTACCGTGTTACAAACCATAGAATAGTAATACAACTTCATTATGATTTTTCAAGTCATCTGAGATCTCTTGCTGTGAATTTTGTTCTTGTCACAGATTCTGAACTATCCATGGTGACTATCTGCCCACAGAATATTGAAAGAGACCCTTGAACAAGGAAACTCCTACTGTCATCATCCGCCCACAATGTGACGGAAGGGGCCAGTGCTTGAAGACAGCTCCTGGAGTCCATTAGGAATCAGAAGACGGGAGCCCCTTGTGAGTAACAGAAATGAATAGGGCTATGGACACTATTCTGTGGAATATATGGCCACAGATCCTTCCAGGAAACCTAGCCAAATGCGCTTTTGAGCTCTCTGTTAAATGCACGTATTTGGCTCATGTTCAAGGTTAGCTAAGTAAAATGTGATTAAGTATTTGTGTTCTGAGTTCTTCACTGATGTTTAAGCTCTTACATCCAGTGGAACTTAGGAGACAAAGTCGTCATAATTTGTGTAAGTCTACAAGTATGTGGTATGAAAGGTAAAAATACTCTGATTTTAAACCTTTCTGTAGCACGTTTATAAAAACAGGCACAAAATAGTTCATTCTACTTTTTTTTCTTTATTTTAAATCCAGTATACCCAGCAATGTCTTTATCATCATGTTTATCGTTGTGTTTAAAATAACAAAACTCTTCGATAGGTATTTCTGTTCAGTGCAATATACTTTTTGTAATATCAAAAGCTTGTTGTTCCCTACTAATTCAATATTTTTTTTCTTATATATTTATATGCAAAGCTATTGCATGTACAATGGACTGCCACAACATGGAGCAACAGTCTGTGACTACCCTTCTTCAGAAGGAGTAGACCTGATGATCATGGACTTCACTGCACCGTGTCAAAGCCACTGCCAGTTTAACAGCGATCCCTATCCAATGCACGGAGGACCTTCAGAAGCACTTTCTCTGCTGCAGGCACATATTTGTCAGGTTTCATTTGCAAATGTCAAGGTAAGGAACTAAGCAAATACATACTTGTATTCAAGCTTATTTTCTACTTTCATAATTTGTGCAGTCCTTATGTATATACTTGCTGTAGAACTTTAGGATTCATACCTAAACCCTGCCCCGAACTCTGACCCTAGGCCCACTGGCAACTTCAAACCATTTCTCTACATAAGAGAGAGAAGGGAACTCTTCTAGGACACTCTTCTAGGTCAGAGAGAAGGGAACATTGTTACCTCACACCAAGAAGCAAGAGGCTTGATTCTTGGTCAACTCTAGCTCCTGCAGAGCGAAAAACTTGGTTTAGATTGCCAGCATCCCAGGTGACTGCACTTCCCATTAAAACTTGCTTTAACCAGACAGCACCAGGGACCCCAGCACCCATGGTCACCTCTTTTTCCTTTGTGGCATTTTTTTGCTTTGTCACTGATTGTGCAGCCTGAATTTCCAGAAGAGCCTGATCGTCTTAAATCAGGAATTAACAATAATGCATAAACACTTTTTCAGAAAACATGCTTTAGAGGCTTTGATTTTGCTGTATGTATGTTCTTTTAAATTCACATAAAACACTGTTATTAAACTTTATGTGAGTTAGCACTAATCAGAAGATATTTTCTCTTTGTAACAGTTTTCATTTAGAAAGTGGTAAGTTTTGTTGAGGGGAAGAGAACTTTGAAATAGTCATTAGGAATTGTAGCTGCAAAGATCTTTACAACTTAGTTGCACATTTTTATTTTGGGTAGTGATAAAACTGGGTTTAATTTAAAAAACAATCCTATATGTCATTTGTCTCAAATGAAGCGTGAACTCCATGTGGATGAATCTAAATTCTTCATTTAGGCAGTATGTTTTAAAAGCTATTAAAAAGATACAACTGTGGGATGGTAGATAATAATTCTAATTATAAACAGGGGGCTGTCAGCTCTGAACTTCCAGTCAGGCTCTTGTTACAGTTTAGAGATGGGCTCCTGAAAAAGAGGATGTTCACAGTGTATAAGGATGAAGTGACAGGGAAAAAAACTTTTGCTTTTTTCATTGATTATTATTTATAGGAGTAGCATATGTAAAAATAGACCTTACTCAGGCTTTTCTGTGAGATTTGAAAAAGGTGCATTTTTTTTTTTCTAAGGTTTTTGTGTCCAAACTTGTGTTTGCTTATGTGTTGAATGCATTTTGTGTGTTACTGCTATTTCAATGTAAATTAAGAATTATCCCGCTACTCCTAAAGGCTTCCTAAACTCTATAGTCGTTGCTTCTGGCTGGGTATAATAGCTAGCGTGGTAGCGCTACATAATCTTCATAGCAGCCTTCAGCAGCGAGATGCCTGTAGCCTGTGGAATGCATGTGTCGGCACATCCACCTGCTTTCCCCCCTCCTCCCCTGGCCTATTCTAGTTTCAAGCATGGGTTTGAACACAAATCGTTGCGCCAAACAAAACGTGATAGGATGCAGAGTTTTGCATTTAGTTTCAGCTTGTCCTTTCTCAAAAGGTTAATAATGATTCTCAGTGACTAGGAAGCCCCACATTGTAGTCGAACAGTAGCTACAAAGAAGCTTACGCCTGTTCGCCAGGGTTTTAATTTTAATTCTGTTCCTTTTATTCAATGTGCAGCAGATCAATTTGCAGGTTTAGTGTCAACAACAGGAATTATTCACTTTGGCCTGTATTTGGTCCACTAGTTCAAAGTGAATTTTGTATTTTCTTTGCACATGTTTTTTTTAGAATCGGATAACTATAAAAAGCTAAAATGTTGGATTAGAACTTTTACTTCGATGGTGACTGCCATGACAAGACCGTGCAAGGTATACTAGCAGAGCATTTGGAATATTTTCAAAGGACGTGATCTTCATATCTTGCAGAGAGTGGAATGGTATTCTGTGGCAATAGGTGATATGAAATTGGTTGAGGTTTTTTTGTTGTTTTATTTTCTAGTGCATTTGTTGGCATGTCTAAATATTACAAGGCTACTTGTGCTTTAGGAGCACTTCCTCTTTCAAAATTATGTATAAAATGTAAGAATCGCTGTTTAATCTTATCTACAGAGGCTAGGAGGCTATGTTTTATTTTTCTTTCAGGAGCAAAATACTGTGCATGCTTTTAGGCGCATATACTCCAATTGCAAATGCTACTGTGGATGTCATTTGTGTTACTTTTCTACTGCTGGGCATAAGGATAAAACGTTGTAGGCTGTACCATTTGGATTTGGGGGATTGGCTTTACTTCTTTGTCTCTATAATTACTTATATAAAAGTATAAAATAATTGTTAAATATAACAGTTTGAACTCTATATGCAGATACAGAGAATCTGTATCACCGAGTAGCAGTAAGTATTGATGGTAGAAAAGAGTAAGCTGTACGCTTAGCTGGAGTAATAGACATAAATTAGTATTAGTAGAGTCTGTAACAATTTCCACTAACTGACATTCGGAACTGGAGATCATCAAAATAACCTGGAATTACAGGCTGCTGCTCAATAGTCAGGAATGGGAGATTGTGCATTTGTTGATTGGCCATTAGCACACTTTAAATAGGGGTATCATGCACACAGTAGCATTAAGACCCAGTATTAAGATCCCTGTGTGTTCAAATATTGCTTGGCTTAATTAGGCAGTCTTATTTTCTTTTTTTTCTTGAGTACATTTCTTTAGCTGTGGATTGATTGTATACCTTAGCTGAAATGACATTTCAGAGTGAAGTTGTTTTAAAGCCCCAGGACAATGATTTCTTCCTCTCTCTTCTCCACCCGTAACCACTACCACACATCCTTTCTCAACATCCAACCTCAAAAGAATTCTGTCTCACTTGAAGCAAACAAAGGCACAGTTTTTATTCTTTTTTTTAAAAGGTTTTAAAAAATACTGTTCTTTAGCTTGCCAAGAAATACAGAGCTAGGCTAAACAATGGAGTCCGATACAACCTTCCCTCATTCAGTTTCCACATTATTTTGAGCATTCTTTTAAAGTCAGTCACCATTCTCTGGCTTGTACATACCTTCCCTTCTAAATTGTGAAGTGCCCCTCGCTCTGCTGTCTTCTAGAGTGGTTACAGCTCTGTGTGCAATGAATATATATTCTCCTTGCTATTATTTTCTTTGTCTCCTAAAACCACCACAACTCCCTTAAGCTCTGCGGTCTTTAATTGTTTTTTAAAAAAGGGTAATAACCAATTTATTTATTCTTCTGTTTGAGTACTTATTCACTCTTACTTTCATTTTCCCCAAAAAGTAAATATAGGAAAAAAAGTAGCTTTTTTTTCTTTTTTTTTTTTTTTTCCCCAGAGCTGCCAAATAGCTGATGTCCTCCAGCATTCCGTGTCCTAAGCACAACTTTAATCCCTCAGTTGGACACAGGCTACATCCCAACATTATCACTGGTTAAACCACTTGATCCATCTTTCAGCTTTTTCACATGGACAACGAGGTATGAGTTCTTACTACTATGCATAAAGAATTTGAAAATCTTTAGATTTCAAAAAAAGGATAAAAAGAAGTGCAGTGTACTTACCAGCACTTAGTTGCTGTTTTGGTATATAATATATACTAAAGTGATTTATGCAACTTAGAAGTATATAAAAATAATTGAACTAGTCAGTCGTAGCTTATTCCAGTTATAACTATTGTACCACAGCTCAAGAGAATTGCAATTTGATTATCAATTAATGTAAGATTTCTAGCTGTATTTCTGTCTGTTCTGGGTTATATTACCTCCCATTTGGAAATAAGTTAAGGGTGTAGCGTCATGGCAACTTTTACTATAGCAAGGCCTTTAATAGCAATAGCAAATGAATTACCAAGTGTTCGTTTGGGGTTTTTTTTGCCCTCAGTTGAAGTTTTTTGTGCTATCTTAGCTTTTAATCTTGTATCACAAGGAAACTGTAAACAGAGCCATCATATGTGCTCCCTTGGTAAACCAACTCTCTGAAATGAGGAAATTCAGGCTAAGTGCACGCAGTACTGAACTGCTTTTCATGGCTACAAGCTAGCTAATAGCAAAGAGCCATGTTTGTTTGTTGACCTAAGACTTTTAACAATTCTAGGTGGTGATTTCCTGTACACCTTTTAATAAAAATCTGCTGGAGTTTGCTGGCACTTCTTGAGCTGTGATCCATACCTTCAGTTCACCCAGTCATGAAATCTAGGAGCAGCAGTCTGACATGACAATGCAGACAGGTTATGGGTTATTCTAAAGTTGTTTTGCCAGATTTTTGAGCAGCTATGGCAGAAACTCACTCAAATGAGTTAATAAAAAAATTAAGGCAGTATGTTTCACTCTGGAAGCAGGTAAGCAGTCCAGCTCTAAATTTAATGGGATTTGCCCAAAGGTATACAAAAAAAGACCACCTTCCCAGTTTTGGATGACTGAGCAAGTTAAACAGGATTTCTAGAGACTGCACTTGAAAACAGATGCCTAAATTTCATGTGTTGTCACTGTAGGTAGAAGCACACTTTACCTGGTTAGCTTATGAAACTTAGACCTGCAACTGTGTAGGGAGAGCCGAGCTGGCCCAATGCAACTACAATTATACTGCTTCCCCAGTAGAGCTGCTACACCCGTGTCTTGCTGTGGCTACTGCCCCTGCTGAAGTGCAAACCGGGTGCGCGATAACTTAAGTTGTAGATTAAGTGCCCGTGTATTTTGGCATTTCCCCTATCTATATTAGAGTGGTTTGATCATCAGCTGATACTGTTCAAAAGCTTAGCAACTACATGCTGGTAGGCATCTCTCTGAAGCCAGACAGGCTTCAGGATTCAAAGAACAGACTCAATTCTACAGATTTAAAACATACCTGTCAGTCATAGCTTTTGTGCAGACACCATCAATTCTACTGGGGGGGGAGGGCAATCTCACTCATTTTCTCTCTTGCTTTGCTTCTTGTAGGCCTTACAGAACAAACCAACTTCTGCAGAGAGAAGTCTCTTTGGTGGAACACCATGTTGAGAGGAATTCCACCTAGACTGACGGAATGAAGACACATACATTGACTTTAGTCCCTACTCTGCTGCCAGCTCATGATGGAACAGAAAATTTGGCTTCTTAACGTAAGTAAGTACTAATAACTTATAATAAAAAGGCAGATTCAGGAGACAAGAAATAAATAGGAATATGAAGCTTTTGAGCAGATAATTTTAAGAGCAGCCATCTTAAAGTCATCTATGCAAGCTTCCTCCAGAAATGCAACACACTCTTATGCATTAAAAATGTAAAAGTATTAAATAAACAAACACTTAAAAACTGAATACTTGGTAGTAACTCTATGTAATGGCTTTCTCCCTGGGTTATTATTTAATTAACACACAGTTAAGACATCTGTGAAAGCCTAGTTTAGATCAGCTTTGTTACTTCCATATTAGAGCACAAGAGATCTGAATAAATGTAGTAATATTTTATTGATCACAAACATAATACGTCTTTCGGCAATTAAAATGCATGATGATTCATATGAACAAAGTGAAAATAAAGCACAACCAAAAAATAACTTCACATTTTTCCATTTCATTCTTAGTGTAAGCAATAAATACAATGCTATAGCTTCTATTAATCTTATTTACATAGGACAATACTTGAATGTTGCCTGGTTTCCAGCCCAAATGTTTCATGACGTGAAAAGGAGTACGTGTTGCAGCATTTCTACAGCCAAATACTCTAGTAGATCATCACAATGAAAAAATACATAGCATAAATGCTAACATTAAAAAATAAACAAACAAACAGACTGAGGGGACCCTGCAACGGAGCATTTTATTACTTGAAGACAGTAGCATTAAAAATAGACATTCCCTCTCACAGAATACTAACACACTGGTGTTACAGATACCAAGTAGAAGACAAGTATTCCTGTAGCCCCTGTAGATTGATGCAATAAATCCTTACTAAATAACAAAAAAATAAAGAGGAAAGAATAACAGATAACTGTTTGTATGTTCAAAGGAATCTCACAGCCCCACCAAAACAGAGTTTACTTTCATCCCAGAGAATACAGATAAGGACTACAACATTCTGTAAAGCAGAAAATAAGCCATGAAAGATCAGCATTAGTATTTGATTTTAATTTATTGTGACAGAAAAACATTTTAAGAAGCAGACCCTTCTCTTGGTTGTGTAGGAACTGAAAAAGGTGAGGTAGGAAGACAAAGTAGGCAATTTATAGTTTCCAATGCAAAATAGGAACTAGGTTAGTGAACCTCATGAGGAGGGGGAAATGTAGCTCTCCTATGCCGTGTAACCCTCCACAGCCACAAACGTTTTCTTGCACATCCAGCTGGATGTGTGTTTCTTTTCCAAAGTGAAGACAGACGTGTGCCTAGAAGCATGCTGTGACTCTCCACCTAGAAGTAGGATGATTTATGTGGAAAAACAATTTCCCCTCCTAAATTACCGTTACAAGTTTCTCTAACAGAGAACAGGGAGCAATTAGCAACTAGTACTTCGTATTAAATGACAAAAATTTATAGGCTATTAAACTTGAACTGCCTAGCTGAGAAGGAAGCTTAATTCAAAATCTAATATTGTATCACACTCTAAACCGTCACATGTGTTTTATTTACAACCACCCCACCAGGTACCATTGAAAGAATTGTCTGATAATATGCCATAAAGGACTTCAAAGCCCTTTTAAATGGACAGATATCTGTGTGGGCTTTGATTCTCAGCTGCTACCCCTTGATTCTGAAAATGGAACTCAAGACAGATTTACACCAGTTGGTGATCTGGTCCCCCAAGTGTAAAGCTGCTATATCAGAGCAGGGATTTTCCGCACCATTAATATTTTCAGAACGTTGCACAGATTCTAAGTAACACTACAGAGATCAGCAAGCAGAGTTGTAAGTAACCTCTAATCATGTTGTAGCAGATACTGTTACTGTATTCTTACAATTTAAGGGATTGTGACATCTGATTGCCAGATTTCACACTATTCTAAAGTACAAAATCCAACCGATTTTCAAATCATTCCCGTCAATCAACCAGACAGCCTTGCAGAAGAACAGAAACCTTGAGTTGTGCATCCTAGCTGAGATTCTATATTATGAAACTAAATCATTAATAAAACGCTTTCTAAATTCAAACTCCAGACATAAGAATTGTAAAAAAAAACATGGAAAGGTGCAAGTGGCGTGAACTTACTGCATCCTCCTAATGTTTTCCTTCTAAATACAAAGCATTTAAAGCCTTATGAAGTCACAAACCGATAAATGCTGTGACAGCAAATTAACTAGATGCTAATGAAGCTTACAGAAAGGCTACTGACAAAAAATGTTTAAATGTCAAGTTGTTCATATACAAAATTAAGTATTTAAAACTGAAGTGGTCTCAGAAAGAACTGTCTTTCATTTTTTTGAGTGACTTACATGCACCAGATATATATTAATTAGCATAATAGTCTATCAACTCCAGCATCTACTTTTCTTCTACTTCGTTTTGTTTTTTTCCCCACTTGAAGTAGACTTATCTGCAAAATAAATAAAACCTGTTTCTAATTTTGTGATTGTTAGTAAGGCTTTTCTAAACTCACCTTATATCATGCCCTCATTCTTGAGCATTTTTGTCATTTCACTTAAGAAAACTACTATTTCTTTAAAGCATAAAGATTTACAAAAACATAGATTGCTATAAAGACACATTTTCTCAAGACCTTCCTGACAACCTCCTCATTTTCAGTGAGACCTTTATTCACCAGTAGAACCAAAGAAACAACTTATAAAGTACTGTTCTAAGCTAAATAACTGAGATAGAGATTCAGAATCAAGCACTGCAAAATAAAACTAAAATTCTCAATCGGTAATGTTTTGCATGTTTATAAGACAAACTTTATATGGGACTTTCCAAATAACGACAATTCCTAACATTAGTTTGCTTGATTAGTCTGAGCCTCATACACTGGCTTTAAAGGTAGTATGTCATTTGCACTGTGTTCAGTCTTCCATGCTTTTCTCAGACAAAAAAAAAAGCCACAAAATTAATCAAAACTTTGCCCCAAGAATGAAGGAATAAATTATCAAGCATATGGCCAGGGAAATACTTAAAAATGAAACAAAACAACAACATGACTACAACAAATTCTGTACATGATTTTTTTCCCAGTTGAGTAAATTCCTTAAGCACACAGTGAAGTTCCATCAACTTCAATTATGTATTAGTGTCTGAAAGGATTTACAGTTATTCAGGTTACTACTTTTCTTTCTGGCAGTAAGGCTGCATTGATCTTGTCTGTGTTAAAGCCAGTAAGAAACTTCCATAAACTTGAGGAGAAGGAGACACTCCTGTATATACAAAAAATAGTTTAAATAAAATTGCTCAAAGCTTGCTGTAAACTATTGCATTGCAGTACAGAAGTAAGTAGAGTCTCAGACTTGCGCTGGTGTCTCAATGATTGATTTAAAATAGTGGAAAAATCAAACTGGCCAAACCAAACCAAATCATCAGTGTCTTTGCGTCTGTTATCTCAGATTACCTGTTGGGCTTTTTGGACAGTGAAATGCTGGACACAAAATTAAACTGGACAATCTAGTGTTATTATTGCACCTACTTTAACCATTTTCCTTTGTTCTGTTTTAGGTTGAATTAAGACAATACAGTATGGTATTTACATTCTAAGATTCTGTAGGCAAATGAAGTGGCTTCAGTACAACACAGTCTTATACAAACTTCCAAGAAAATAAGAAATCCTTCATTGATTCCCTTTGTACAAAAATTGCCAACTTTGTCTACACAGTAGAAACTGAAGAGGCAAAGTTTGTATCCTTATATAAATGCACATACATATATAGATATATATATATGTACAGATGTCCATACTATATAGATACACAGAAACACAAACATATGTATATATGCATATATATACATACATATGAAAAACGTGTTGGTTTAGTTTGCATCATTCAGGAGAATAACATATCCCAAGTTAGGCAAAATCTTCTGGCCGTGAAGTCATTAAATCAAACTTGGAGTTCACGAGGTTAAGCACACTGGCACATGCTGCGCCTCGGGCAGTCAACCATACAGCTTTTCAGTTTTTAAAACAACGCTCTCCATGTCATGGTAGCCTTTCCCATTTAAATGTTCACTGGTGCAGTCATGATTGTAGCTGTAGCCTTGAACATCGCTGATTGACGATACGGTGTAGGAAGCGGTGCGCATAGCATCGGAGTGGCTGAAGCTGTGCTCAAATTGGATTTTGTACTGATTCCAGTGTCTTCTTAAAACAGCTTGGACCTATGCCAGAAAACAAAAAAAAAAGCACATAAAACACTTGGAAAGATATCAGTGGACTTCATTCTGTGATGCATGAGTGCCATAATAAATGTGTCTAGGCAAATTAGGTAGTAAGGCTCAGTAATCCTGGCAAACGGAGGTACCTACATGTGATCTGTCCCATGAGATGTTCTGAAAGACGTACAATTTAAGCAGGCATTATTCTTCGGCAAATTTGGTGTGAAATAATTACATTTTACAATTGTAGTGTACTAGTTGCTCAGGAAAAGCACAGATTACAGGAGGAGCAGCAGCAACACAATTTTCTTCTCTCTGCCCTGTAGGCTTGAAGTCCAGTGTGGACAGATCAGATGTACAGGTGAAAAAGGCCATTTCTATTCACCCTTATATTCAAAAGGCCACATCTTGAGCAGCTGTAAATTCTTATACTCTCAACAAACCATAATTTACATTTGCTATGGTTCTGGCACAAGAAAGCCTTTCTTAATTTCTGACCATACCTTAATCAAATGAGTAGAAGGACAATTTCCCAAACTCCGTATTTCTACCAGGGTTAAAAATAAAGCTGATAAAATAGCTGAAGGCCCCAGCTGGTTTACATGTCTCCACTGAGAGGATGTTATGCTTATCATAGCCTTCCTCTCCTACAATATGGTTAAACACCTGTGGAGATTGGACTGATGAAGTGTCACATTCATGAAATTCACATGGAATTAGTCTTTCAGTGGAGATGCTAACTGAGGAATGCTAAGAATGCTAACAGCTATTGTTGTTGCTTTTTCAAGAGATTTGTTTTATGTTAAGAAACCTGCCCACGGATCATGACTATTTAATTTCCTCTTCAGCCAAACTTTGTACACAAAGTATTCCAGCATTGACTGGCAAGGCACTGACTTTCAAGAAACGCTGGGGGGATGCTGACGCTCACATTTAGCCAGCAGTGCACCCCAAATCACAGGCCTCATTCACAAGCATGACCTTCATTTCACTTTGTTACATACCAAAGGACTAAACAGCAAACAGTGATTCCCCCAGTGAAATGTTGATACTGTGGGTAAATACTTTTAGGATTTTCCATATGTCTTCAGGGTTTCTTCTGTGTTTGCTTTACATTTGCCTAACACAATGGCTTCTTTTGTCTAATTTTACTTTGGCTTTAATTATGAAAAATAAAAATAAATAGAAGAAAAGGGATGCAATTTTTAGACTTCCTGCAGTCTGGTATCAGAATCCTCTGTTTAAAGGAGATCTTCATATGTCTCAAAATCTTTACAAAGAAAATGTGAAAGGGTAAGGGAAGAAGTATCAACTGAGTAACTTAAGAAATTAGTCTTTTAGGGCAAAGGAGATGCTCTTGTACTGTTCATGAAACCATTCCAATCCACTCAAAACATCTAAACACAAATCTACAAACACTGAAGAGAAATCAAGTGTCTTAATACTTCTGAGTATCGGATCTTATCGCTCTTCATACCAAAATTCTGTATTTCTTCCAAGTCTAAAGGGAGAGTTCTTGTTTCATCACAGGAAGTTCTTGATTAATTAATTTGCATTGCATAGCAATATATAGCCTTAAATCTTCACATAGGTTGAATCCACTTCCTGTAATCCCTCATAAAGCCAAGAGAAGAGGCATATTCAAAACTCCATCTTTTCCAAGAAGGAAGCTTGGAATTTAGTTTTAAATCATATCTATGAATCTGTGCATAGCACTAAGCTGTGTTCCATTTGTTCTCCTTTCCATCGTCAATACCTCAATAAGATTAGTGTTTTACTGTAGACACATACACAAAAAAATTACATATTGAGCAATTTTCGCTTTAGACAAGACGGGCTTGAGATGGGAAAATGTCAGCAACTGCAACTAAATGGCTTAACTGAGGTCAAAGAAGTCTATTGGCAGAGCTAGGAAATAAACCAGACTTGCCAAGGTGCAAAAAAGCCTTACACTCAGGTCCTCTCCCACACCTTCCCCTGGTTGCTTCAGTAACACTTGTTTGTTTGTCTTATTTTCAATTGTTAATAATATTTGTAAACCAGTCCTAAAGGGTATCAGTCCCTGTAGCTCAAGAGAGCCATCAGTATCCCTGCAAGACAAGCACCTTCGGGCTACTTCTAGGGGGAAAACAGCCTGTCCAGCTTGCTCTCTGGCCCATGACAGATTGCTATAAATAGGGTTTCCTGTATGGGCAAACACCGTTTCCTCTGTGTCCGCCCCAGTGCCCACCATGCTCTCTCAGTGCATTTCTGACTAAGCCATGTATTTCTGGCCTTCTTCCCAAAGCCTCTCTGTTACTGCTGAATCAGTATTTCACCTCTGTCCTACTCGATGTCTGTTCCTGTAGGGTGTTACATCCTTTCATTTATTTACTGTCTTTCAGTCTTCTCTAAACTGGCCAAGCAATCATTTATAGAAGAAGATGGGGGGGGGGGGGGGAATCAATGAGACAACTGATTTTCACCCCTAATTATACTCTTTAACAATGTGTGTGTCTACCCATGAAGTGAAAACAGAACTTTTATCACTCCTTCCTCAGCTTTGAGCAGCTGCACAGAGCTGCAAATTCAGCTCAGGAGGGGTAGCACTTTGTTACTTTGTTATAAGACAGGACACTGAGCAATGCATTTAATGAAAGAAAGTAATGTAATAAATATCATTGTATTTCTCAGTCATTAATAGAGATGCTAGTTCCAGCTGGAAGATTATTGCTTTCTCACCTTATTAGTTAGTAATGGCTCTTTTTTGATGAGTTTTCATGAAGGACTCCTCCTGATCAGCCCTTTAACAGACTAGTAGCTTGATGTTCAATATAGCACAAATTAAACAGCTCAGTAGCCAATGAGGAGAAAAAAACACCCACCAAACACCACAACGCAACCTCATCTATTAGTAAAGGGATTGTATAATCCCGCAGACCTGAGACTATAATCTTTACTGCAACATTTCTATAGACCAGTGGAAGGAAAAAAAACCAAAACCACCCACCCACAAACCCCACAAACCTTACTTGGATGATGTAGGCCATTATTATCACCTGTTATTAATAGCTCAATAGGAATCTTTCTACTGATTTATCAGCAATCTGGGACAAGCTTCTCTGACTGCAGCCTGTGTCACCCCAAAGGCCACTCTAGGCCAACTCAAACTGGAAAACATGATGAGGTTGTCGAGAAGCATCTTAAACTCTGTGAGATGCTGGGCCATAAGCAGAATGTGAGTGGCCTTAGGGAAGCTCTGCCACAGAAGATAAAGATGAGGGGTTTGCACATATGCCCTTGTCTGCAGGAGGTTTGTGACGAACAGCTGCAGTGCATGTTAGACATGGATTTGACAGACCATCCCTGGCTGCACTGCTCTAGAAGTTTGGAGATGTTCCTCGGCTACAGTCAGCAGGACGTACCAGCTGTTTTTCTTACGTTTCTTGGTCTCTTTACGCTAGTGTTCTCCGCTAGCAGACCACTTTTATTCACTTCTTGGCCAGAGCTGGCCTGCAGGCCACCACTTGAACAGGGTTTGGCTCCTGATATTTGGTATAGAAAACATTAAAAGGTACAGTAGCAGTTGGGAAATGCTAAGATTTAGACAGAAAGAAATTAGTGCTTTTAGCATTTTTAATTGCTAGTACCCCACTGGAAAATCTTTGCCCCACTGTCACTCACAGTGTCAATTCCAGTGTCAGGATTCACCTTTGAACCACAGACTTGCTGCAGAGAAGCGTTAACACCACTCTCTGATGCCTCTCATTTTGTACGGTCTCTAATGAGGTGTTGCTATGACAGGTGATGATAAAGCAGCATCTTGTACACAACAGCTAAGCCGCAGTTGCAGGCTTTGTTCAGGCACTGTTGTGACAGCAAGAGATTATAACGGCATCAGAATCCCCGTGTGCCTGCAGGCCCGCGTGCCAGGAGCAGAATCTTTTAGTAGACAAAGGAAACACTTTTTTTCGTCTGTGCAGAAATTTTTTCCTAACTCCGCTGTCATTCTCCCCATGGATTTCCTTACTGATATAGTTGTTTATAAATCAGTAAGTCCCTTCTTGAACAAGGTGTAATTAAAAAAAAAAAAAAAAAAGTGAATAGTGGTCAATGAAGCACTGAACCCAAAACTGGTTTAAAAAGCATAAATTTCCACTCTACAAAGAGCAAATACAGACATGTATGTTTAACTGACAAAGTCAAGGCATAGGATCTAAAAATTAAATGCCTAAATTAATAAATGTTAAAATGGCTAAATCCTCCTCTTAACATGAACCTGCCGGCAGACGTTCAAGAAGTGATTCATCTGTTACGATTTGTAGGAGTTGTGGAAGAGCTCATCTTTTACTGCTGATCAGCTCATGGTGAATTTAGGATACTGAATTAGTGGGATGACTCAGGTTTGCTTTTCTTACACAGCAGAAGAGAGCGTGTAAAAAATATGAGTTTGTAACAATGGAATATTAACAGATACAATTCTTACTGATTATATCATACTTTAAAATTAGGGTTTCGACTTGATTAAGTAATCAAGTAGCCTCAGAAGATCCACAAGGATTAAAAGACAGAACTGAGCAGTGGACAATATTGTTTCATAGAAACTGCAGGCATTTCAGTGTTCCCCTCCCCCCCCCCCCCCATTTTGCACTGGAGCAGAACAAATTCTCTGTTTGATTTTTTTTCCCAATTATCTCTTTTTAGAAGGCATTCTGAACTATAAAATTTAGAAGGGAAAGAGTGTGTGAAATATCAATGCTGAATGTGGGCAGTTGATCAAAACAGATCCAGAACACTTAATGATGTGTTCTGCTTTGAATCAAATATACAAGCAGGGACTTGAACCTGGATCTACTTTATGTCAAAATCAGAACAAAAACACTGCCCCATGCCCACTGAACTGTGAGAAAGCCCATCTTCATCTTTTCTGCCTCCTTGGCAAAAAAAATCATTGAGGCTCATATATTTCTGGTGTGGGGCAGAAATAAACCTTGAAACCCCACGGTAGTTTCATTGCAATGCAGTCAGCTTCGGACTTAGGAAGAGGAGGAAGGACAATCTGCACGAATCGATTCTAGTATTAGCCGAACATCTACCTGTAAGTAAATATTACTGTCCAATAACATTATATAAGCACACTGATACAATTTTATAACATCTGATAAAAGAAACTAAGAGTTCAGTCACATGAAAACATCTGGTTACTCCCACACATCTGCTTACAGCCATATACTGCAACTGCACTAAATGTAGAACAAACTAACAAGCAGCTGTTAGGAATAAGTGTAGGATTGTAATTGTTCCTCTGCCAAACGCGTTGGAAAAGTACCAGTTAGGTTTTTGGTGGGGTGTTTTTATTCATTTGTTGTTTTTTGGGGGGTGAAGGTGTTTGCAAGCAAGAGCCATATTAACAATTTTCTATATACAGCTTTTAGCTTTTCTACCACTTTGATCTCTGACACTGGAAGGCCCTGTCAGTGGACTCTCAAGTACAGCCTGGGGGCCAGAGTTTCTAGATGAAAGTTGCTGTGTGCGCTCCAGAGTTACTGGACCTTGATCTGTTCAAGATAACAGCAAAGCTTGTTGCTTCAACAGAATATATTACTGAATTACTGAAATCTTCTAACTTAAGAATAAAGAAGTTTGTTCTTGGAATTGACTGCTGATGGTTTCTTAAAAGTGCACCACTTCTTCAACACAAATTTCTGATCCAAGCACAATAAGCTATTATGTTCTGATTTTTGGAATTCTATTTTTCAGCAGTGCTAAAAATGTTTTCCAAACTTCAGCCTAAAATTTTCCCAAAGAGCTGTCAAAAGACAACAGTACCCCAGCATGGCCACATGTATGCAATATGCTCTATTCCTGCTGCAAAAAGACCAAATACAGAGATTCTCCAGGATAACAGATGCTATACAGCTTCTAACATAGACAAATATACCTTCTGGATATTGAATTACGTTTTACGTTTATATGATATGTATTGAGAATTTATATCAAAGTGACAAGTGTCTTCAGTTCCTCATGTAATCAAGAGACATATATACTGCTCAGCACAAAAGAGTCAGTCCTTCAGAACATAATGATGCCACAAATGATGGCATAGTCTTTCCCAAGCTCTGATCTTGCCATCCAGACTTTTTTTTTAAATTATTTTTTACCTGACAAACCTAGGTTCAGAATTTTTTTTTTAATTCTTTAAAAATTACTATCTCTTTAATTGCTGAAACAAACCAAACATATCTAAAATAGGAAAAGTATTATAAATATATTAAAAACTGTTACTCTACCTCTCCATTAAAGAAGCAGAAAATTGTAGCCACCAGTAGACCCTGTAAAATAAAACGATTCTGCTTTATTTCAGATGCATATGGGTTTTTCCAGGTTTCAGATAAATAGAGGTTCCTGATAAAATTCAGGTATAGATAGCAAAGAAAACGTAGTACAAATCTAAACTTGATGAATTATTTCTAAAAATATGTTACTAAAAAGTATTGGGCCAGCTATCTAGCATGCCGTTTCTTTCCTTTAGGAAATGAAAATTCAGCATAATGAGAAAGTTAAAGTAATTTATAGGAATATTGCATGAAGGTCTTTAAAAATTAAAATAACACGATCATTTCTCCTTTATTTGCTTCACATGCCAACTGCTATCTAGCTCAAGTGAGCAACAACTGTTCAATGCTTCCTACCTGGTAGTGCATAAGGATGTGCATCACATAGTCGTACACTTCCTCAGCGATCCGGCCTTCTGGTCGCCATGGAAACAGCACAAATTCAATGCCAAGCAGTGGAACCAGAATCAGGGTAGCTCTCACTGCTTTCATGTACAGGTTGGATTCTGCCTTGTGGGTGTCTTTCAGCTTGGTTATGAGAACACGAACTATATTTAGCAGGAAGAAAAGATTCACCTGTCGGAAAAGAAAATGACACTGAAGGTAGTCTGAAAAATAATCCCACACACTGTTTTGTGATACTAAAAACCAGAAACTCAAGAAAACTCATACTACAGGGATAGCATTGTGATTGTACAATAAACATGAGTTAAAGCTCTTTGAAAAGACCTTTAAGTAACTGAGATGTGGCTCTAACATCCAATATCCACATCCATTCCTCTAACTTACTAAGCAAGTGTCCGTCCAGATAACCGTCGGTCTTCCAGTGTTACCAATTCACACACCTGTCTCTCTGCTGTCACAGTATCAGTACACACATGACTGATTAGTCTTTTTAAAATGATTATGTCTTTTTATGTTGCTTAAGAAAGAGAATTACACTCTTTCATTGCTTTATATTTAAATACAGTTCTTCAAAAAGCTACTTTTTTATTTTTCAAATATGATTTTGACATAAAGAAGAAAAAATCAGATAAAAAAATGAAAAAAATAAAAAGAAATAAAATTGCAGGCAAAATGCTGCTACTAAGGAACTGTATACTCCTGTAGACAACCAGCAGATGTAACACTCTCACAGTGGCCAATGCCTGATTTTTGAATCATTCAGCAGAACTGCAAATGGGGCAAGCACTCAGATGATGCTCTACATCATTCTCATGCACTACTGTACTTAATTATTTCCACAGCTCTTAAGGCTTTTCTTGTTAACAGTGGTGTATATATGTTCATTCAGTTTCACTAAAAAAAATATCCCAAACTGAAATCACAACTATGCAGACTATATCTTTCAGTGTGTGAGCACTTATCGTAAGCAACCACAAAAACAATACACACACGTACATATATGTGGATATACACACACACACACACACACACACCCCCCAGCCTAAGGATGTAAGTAACCAGAGCAAGAGCAACATTAGGGATGATTACAGCGTGTTTTCATCTGTCATGCAATAATGGTAGCCCCTTATAGAAACTACAGCTAGAAGAGACCTTAAGCGCTCAGCCAGTCCCATCACCTTGCCCAAGGGCACAGAGGCAAGGCAATGCTGCTTAGGGGACCCACTATGGAAGGGAGAGACCTACAGTCTGGTCCTCTTATCTCTTCTTCCAGATAACTGTCTGTCCTTGTTAACAACTATCTAGAGACAAAAGGGGGGGGCCGGGGAAGAAGCCAGCAGACAGACAGGCAACTCCCTTCTAAAAATACTAGGAACTCCTGGTCTAGGGGGAGGCCTCTGTCTTGCTGTAGGACAAGTGCAAACAGGGAATCCATTTCAGACCATGTGTGTCACCATGTCCTCCGCAACCCTGCCGGAATTCTTTCATGTCAGTTAAGGTTTTCATGATAAACAGCTGTGTATTGTTATAGCAACATGGCCCTTGACAGATACGCGATGTTATTTATATTCTACTTACATGCTATTTAAATCATTTTAACAGGAAATTGTTTTACATAGGAAACTACTGCATGAATTTCTCCTGGAAGTCTCCAGCTACCTTTAGGCTTTGTTTAAGCAACGAAGGTCTTCTGATTCTTTCTCAAGGGATTTATTTAGATTTTATGCAGCCCACGATCCTCATCCAACTTCCTACAGTACACACAGACAATAAGTCCTTCCTCCATTTCTAAATTTAATCCTTCTCCAATCTACTAGTTCAACATGTCTCAAACACAAGAGTTTTCAGCCCTCGTGTTTTGGTTGCATAGCCAATCCCTATAATACTGCACTTGAATGCTAACTGAAGATGAAAGTTGCAGCAGCCGCGAGTAAAGTACCACCCAGCAAACTATTTCATTTACAACATGCTGAAATGCACAGAATTTGTCTATTTTTTTCCACTTGCCCACCAAAACCAAAAAGCACAAAAATAAGCATGCAAAGAGTTTGCAAATAGATATTAGGGCAAACAGAAAAGATGAACGAGGCAAAGCAGAGGACAGAGTTGAGAAGAACAGTACGAGTGTCAGTAAAAGTATGCAGCACTGATTTTTGATGAATATCTCTTCTGTCACAAATATAGTGAGATCAGGATGAACTGAATTCTTAATTAAAGTGATGAAAACAGGTCTTGATTTTAGCAAGGTAGTGAGTAGATTTTTACATTTAAGCAAAAGTAGGCCAGTGGAACTACTCGCATATATATTCTCATCAAATTGACTGTGATGGTTTGGAAAGCCCCAGAGGAGTCCTGTTGTGCTAGCTGCAGTATGAACACGTAGTAAAATACTAGCAGCTCCACAGTGGCCTGAAAATTGAATGGGCAAACGAACAAAAGTGGAAACAAAGGCAGAGAAGGGAATCCTAGATAAAAAGAAATGTTGGTGCCTATACTGGGAACTTAGTAGAATTTAGGTTCTGCCTCAAGAGTGGCTGTGAACTTAGCTGAGCTTCTAAGTCAGTAGGTGCTGCAGTTCTTGAATTAAACTCTCCTCAGGTCCCTGATATTTCTACTTCTCTCCATGTTGAGTTTGTGCTAAGCAGTATGGTAATCCTTATTAGCATATAGGTTTAAATTCTGTTTAAATTCCTCCTTAGAATGATATAAACAGACCATTCTCAGTTCAAGAAACTCGCATATTCTTAGATACTAGCCGGTAACCATTTCTTGGCTTTTAATACAGTTATGCATCTTCAGATCTTAGCCTGCTTGAGCCCGGCTTGCTTAGGCAGACCACCTGTATGTGCTCATGAAGACAATTTTTATGCTTGGCCTGCAGACATTTCCAAGGCTGGGTATATGAATGCTAAGCATTCAACTTCTAAACTCCTAAGTCTTATACTGACTCCAGCTTAAAGTCTTTAAATAGGCCGGTGACAAAGGTAGGAGCTCCTGACTTTCCTTCTAGTACACGTTCACTGAGTACACTTACTACTTCTGCTAAAAGAATTTGCACCTATAAGAGGCTGTCAGTCTAAGACACCAATACATAACATTATTATAGGGCAAAATAAACATCCCTGTAGTATTATTTGTATAAATAAAGGCATAACTAAATAAAAATCTACTCTTTCAGTGGCACTAATGCAAACTAAATCACTAGTGCACTGGCACATCTGAAATCTACACTGAAATCACTTCTGCTTTCACTAAAGCTCAAACCCATTGCTTTTCCACCCCCCCCCTCCATTTTGATCAACATTTGTCTAGTGTAAAAACTAACATCACCCTCTACTGTTTCATTCCCACACTATTTCTTTAATTGTGGTTGCTTAGGCAAACAGTTGTAATTAAATGGTCTGAAGACAATTCCAGTCAAAATGCAACCTATGTCTGCTTGCTTTTCCAGTTTCTTTGGCAGGGATCTGACCCCAGTTATGTAAAACAGGGACTGTAAAAGCAGCGTTATTGTTAACTTTATGTAATTGTATGATTTTCAGTGATGTACGAGAGTTAAATTCCCATTGGCTTCTGCCAGTTCTCCCTGGCACCCACTTGACAGTCCTCTTCATGTTCTTTGAGATCTTGCTCCTGCAAGTAGAAACAGTGTCTTCTCCCTTGTTATCCAATTTGCAGTTTAATATTGTTGCTTAAACGTCTACTAAAGCAGGTCATGCTTAGTAAAGTGTGAAAATTGTATCTGGCAAGCAAGCTGCTTAAGCAAATGAGGGTTCTGTTCACAAAGCCTAAACACACGCATTTCATCTAATGTCTTTATCCCTGGCTTGTCTTTTCTGAATTGGCATACTACATTTTTTTGTTACCAGAAAGGAAAGCAACTCCTTTAAGGTAGTGTCACATCACAGGCAAGATGTGTAGTGGTGTTTAATCTTTGTTTTTCCTACATGGTTTTCAAATAAATTTACTGATTGTACTGAGGCAAGAAAAATGCAAGAGAAACACCTTCAGTCAGCTGATGAAAAATACAGGAATATCAAAGCTATACATATTTGTAAATTGCAAAGAGAACGGACAAAGATTCTGCCCAAACCAACGCCACGGAGGCGATTATTATGCCTCCTGTAAAATCACAGGACATTCTTAGTGTTGCGTTGAATGGAAAGAAGACTTGACAGTTTGGGACTGATCCAGTACATTTGAAACCAGCAGGAGTCTTGCCACTTGTTTTCAGTGTGACTTTGTGGAGGCCACTGCTGGGAAGGAGAAAATGATCTTACATCCTAAAATGAGGTCACTTCACGGAAGATGGTATAGCCTCGTAACTTTTACACAAATTTTTCTGTTGTTATTTAAGCAAGCTCTGACTAATACAAATTACATTTCAGCTTTAAAGAGCTTTCCTTAAGTGATACGTCTGTGAAGAGATAACTGGACAAAGAGGTAACAACCCACAAGGCAATGCAGAATAGGCATACATTTTCTGGGTGAAATACAGCACCAATGAAGTGAGCAAAAAAACCCCCTATCCCCTTCTGTGAAAACAGGATTTCACCTTCTGTGTAAATTAGAGAGAAAAGTTAAAAGGATTTAGAATTGGTTTTAACTTGACAGATTAGAGCACTAGTGGAAGTGTCTTAACATGGACATATATGGCAGACTTGACTAACAGGACAAGGGATTATCAGTAATAATAGGTGTGTCATGGTATCAACACAATCTTACACATATAAGTTCACCAGCTAATTTCACTGTGAATGAAAATGGAAGTCACAAGAACCACAGGATTTATGCAAACAGTCTTCAGGGAGAAATCTCTATGCACAGAATGCCCTCTGCAAATATTCATTAACAATTTAGCAGAAGAGGAAGTTCATGTAGATCAGAAACTGAACTTATTTCCAAAGAATTACTTAATGTTTTCATTCTTAATGAACTTCCTTGCATGAACTGAAAAGCCATAAGAAAAGTCAGTAGACATATACAATACCTCTGCCAGATCAGTCTGAAGTTTCTGTTACAGTAGAAGAGATGACTCTCATATACAGTCAGCAGCTAATTCCGGTCACACGTAGAATGCCTCTACACTGCAGCATTCTTGGCATTATGCATGCATAGATATTAATTATGTAGATAGTTGTGTAAGTAGGTACCTATTAGTATTTTCTTTTATTATGCACCTATTTCTATTTAGCAATAATCTATTGACTGAATTTCATAGGTTAAATTCATTCCTAAAATAACTGAAGTACAACATTGATTTTTATACAGTGGAGTCTTCAGTTACTTACCTAGAATTTAGTGTCTTCAGTAGCAAACATTTGTGTAATAGAGCTGGCATTAACTCGGAGCGTAAGACAGAACACTGCGCTCTAAGAGTTCATGGGGACTAATGAAGCAGAGGAGTTGCAATACCCCCGTGGCCAAAGCACACATTGCTAGATTAGCATCAGAACAGGGGCAGTCACAGATACTTGTAGAAATATTTTCACTGGTTCTTTCCCAAGGGCCTGCTCTAGTTTCTCACCATCCCGTATTCCCACCCACAGTCAGTCCTGACATTCAAGAGCCCTCTTCTGAACCTCAGTGAGGTCCAGTCTGGTAGCTGTTTGGCCACTTTAGCACAGTGACACAATGATGCTCGTAATAGGGTCAACCTGGCAAATGGCCTGGGCAGTGAGAAAGCATTCTCAGCTAAAGGAAGGATTTGAACGTGGCCGTCCAGTACTCCAGGTAATATTTAGTCCTTCCTTGTCACTAGCATCTAAGCAGAATGATAATCAACATTGCAAAACCTGAGTTTCTCAAAGGACCAGGGGTACAGCTCCTTAGTAAGGCCAAGACTTGTGTATCTGGTGCGTCTAAAACACCTGCTGGGTTAAGTGAGAGTCTTGCGAATGACAGTGACCTCTAAATGTTAGCTTTAGGCTCTTACCAACTTTATAAGCCCATGAAGAACAGCCAGAAAACAAATAAGAAAAGCAAATTATTGTCTGAAAAATGCCTACCAACAGAGCAGCACAAATAGGGCCATGGATGATGTACAGCAGATGCGTATCAGAGCTGATCCAACAACTAGAGAAAACAAACAGGGAATGAAAAAACACATTTGGCATTTTATTATCTGTTGTATTCCTTTTTTTCCCCTTAAAGAAAATATAACAGGTTTGCACAGCAAGTTGAGACGCTACTTACTTGTCATTATAATACAAACTTCTAGCAACGGCATGTATGCAGGCAGGGATCAGTGGAAAACCTGTGAAGAAAAAACAAAGTTTTCTTCATATACAACCCAGCTAATAACTAAATAAACTTGCACCTTTTGCGGGAATCTTCTCTTATCTTCACCTCATCCAAACTATATAACTGCAGAGCAAATAAAGTAACAGGGACCAACTCTGTTTCTATTTTCTCAGATTTCTTTCAGAGGAGTATACGAAACCTTATTCCCATTGTTTTACCAGGAAAACCATACTAATGCACAGAAAAAAAAATCAAATTATAATTTTTTAGAATGTAACAATCAATTTTCATTAACACAGATGTTTTTCAGACAGCAATCTGCAATAAAGCTAAATAGGTAAGTATATTAAAGAGGTAATTGTATATATGACCATAGCTTTAACAGTACTATTATCAGTGTTGATTATATCCTCACCAATACTCGTTGGGTATTCAGAAAACAAGGTCACCTGCAAAAAAAATTTGAAAACAGACTCTGGAAATCAGGCCAAATTCAAAATTTAAAAAGAACAAAAAAATTAGTTTTCTGGGATCCTTGACACCCTGGTGGAACCTAATTTTCAGAATCTGCTGAGCACCTATGATCTTTTAACCACGTCTCAGTTGTGTCTGTAGTGGGACAGCTAGGGACCCAGGTACCAAGTCACATTATACCTGAACGTGCCAACACACTGAAGCTGAGGAGAAAGCCCTCACTTGCACTTTGTGAACATGCTGTTGTGCATTATCTGAAATGACCAGGTTTGGCTTGTTAGTTTTGAAACTGATATTGCTTGAGACCTTCAGCTACAGCTATTCTGTATTTGCTTAGTGAACAATACAGGTCAAATGGAACTGCTGGAAAAATAAATACTTGGCCATCTCTAACTCAGTTCTGACCCTCCACCCTAGACATGGCGAGACTTCTCTGAAAACAAACATTCATTCCTGAATAAACATCTTTGAGATGAGGAACAATGAATAATTACTTCTTAATGTCTTTTTTATAATAGGAGACTATTTTCTCTATACAAAGGAGGAGTCGCTTCCTGAATCCAGAAGTGCATAATCTCTCTTTCAGCAAAGATAGAGGTACATACAACTTCCTACGTTAACATTTCTAAGCCTGTTAAAACACTACAGACAAAGAACAGCGGTGTGTCATCGTTGTTCAAAGCCACCAGCTCAGAGAAGCAAAGGGACAGATGTTCAAATTCTCATGAAAAGGAGCAAGAGATTGCATTGGCCTGAAAATATAGAACATGAAGTTGCATACCCCAGCCAAGAAGATAATACCACATCAAGTGTTGTTTCTCAGCAAAGACAGCCACCACAATGAGAGTATGCAGGTAAATGCCTTCACACAGCATCCAAAAGTAGTTGCAACCCATTAGGTACAAATAGATGAACTGTGACACTTTGCAACTAACCTGTAGAAAAAAGCAGAGTACAATATAAATTTTTCGTTGCAAAAATCTGAGAGTTTTATTTACAAAATGGAAAAAATAATGCTCCAATCAAATATTAATGTTTATTATGTTTTTCACTACAATTGCATATTTTTTTCATAGAATTTTCATGCAATTACAATTCCATACTTTACGGTGACAAAAAAGTTAGTAACTGAGTCTGTATTTTTATTACGCAAACACGAGGACCTCGAGATCCTCGAGCATGACGGCAGAAAGCTGTAATGATATTTTCCCTTATTGGAGACATTGCCACATTTGACCACTCCAATCAATAGGGAATCCTTAAATTATCTGATGGTAACTACACAAGAAAATGTACTTTGGTGAGGGTAATCCCTGCTTGGCTTTACCAATCACAATATGTAACTACTCCAGAGAACAATTTATGTTTTTAAAATGCTTACAGCACTTCCATTTTTAACCTCGTCATAACTGCACTTAGGGCCAGTTGAGAACTTGCATAGCAGGTTCTAGAAGGAAGCTCTCTTGTTGGCATATATTTGTATTTAGCTTCTTTCAAAAGATATTCTTCAATTGAAATATTACGTATAACTTATTGAGCAGACTAAAAGGTGAGGTTGTGAAAAAGGAGCAATAGGTAACTTGCAGATTTGGACACAGTTGTTTTTCTCCTTCTGAAATTTCTGTGTGTTTGATTGATCTATTTCTGGCACTTTTGCTTAAAACAAACCAAAAATCTATATAGTTTTAGCATGTTCTGCTACCTAACTCACTTGATGATGACTATTAGCAGCTATCTCAAGCCTATTTTCCAGCACTTTGATGAGCTTTTACAGGAGAAAGAGAATTCGTCTTTTTACTTGATGCAGCTTCTGGAGTTTTGCCCTAACTTTCACAGAATTTAAAGTTATCTTCCAGGTCTAAATAAAAATAAAGCCATAGTTAGGGATTTGTTTGTTTATGTATTTCATTTTCAGGCTCTTCCCGTTGCTATAACTCCTAGCCTTTTGGGAGAGCCTACTGATTCACACTTACCCCAGTATTATCAGGAAATGAGAGAGAGAAAAACCAGACCCAAATGGATGGCTTTTTTATTTTGCTTTTTACTTTTGGAATATAAGGGTCAGCTTTATCTCCCTTCACAAAAAAAAAAAATAGTTCTCATTTCAACTGAAGATGGCAAAGTTAAAGCTATAGGAAAGTAGCTGACATCCAAAATACACTCCAAAGATTTTTGTACTGCCCTTCCTTGGTGAATTCAACTGTCATAACCTCACTGACATCATCTAGAATAGGGTACTTTCTTGCAGTTGTTTCAGCGCAAAAGTGATTTGTACAAATTCAGAATAGCAGTTCAGCATGCTCCGTCTCTTAGTGTTTTTACTATTTCGAAACCTCAAATGTGAAATGCCCAAATCATCATTAGACATCTGTTGTAAAACGTAACATGGATACATCGTTACTGAACATTTTAACCTCGCTATATACAACATTTCATCAAGTATTCACGTTGCATTTATCTCTTCTGTGTTGCTGAAGTTTTTCACATATAAATCAACAAGGCTGCCAAATATACTTTCACTTACTGGATTAGTTGCAACTAACTCCTGATTGTTGGCAACTGCAGTCAGTGAAATTATTGTTACAACAGAGTTGCAAACAAAAGAGAAAAACAGATTTTTATGCAGGGTAATCCTTTGGCAACTCAAGCTCCTAGAAAAGAGAAACAAGAACAAATGAATACACGGGGGGACAACTGTGTGTACTTGGGGACAACTGTGAAATTTTGAAATACTGGAGCCTTTATTTTATTAAGAAGTCTTACATCAACCCTTGCTTCAGCTCCAGTCCAAATATAATAGAATGATGTGAAAGGTAACACCTTCCCTTAAACACCAACAGGAGGCAAAGCAAGTACATTCAGTTCCAATATGTTTACAGTGAAGGACCTAAGTGGCTTCCTAAAGAAGAACTGAATAGCAATAATATAACATGCTTCAGAAGATTTATACCTTTTTTTTTGTAAGTACCTGAAGAATTTCCCAATTAACTACCATACCTGAGCTTGAAGAAGCTGTCTTACCCTACATTTCCATTTACCCAAACCTGTTTAAATTTTTTGAGGATAATTATCTTTTACTCATATTCTGTTAATTTTTCTTCCTTAGCCCTATAGCTAGAGAAATACCCAAATAAGTAAAATAACTCAAATCTTATCTTGACTTTTGTATATAACTAAGTTATAAACAGTATATAAAATACAATTAAAAAAAGGAATATATAACTGCATTTAATTGTGTTAATTTTCAAGGTTTGATTTTAATCTTGCAATAAAATTGAAGAGAAAAATATCTTTGGAAGGGCTTTTTTTTTTTAAACAGAGGTTCAATAATATTAAGTATTACTAGAAGTTGAATATAGTCGCAGCAAATTTCTGTTTATCTGCCATTCTAGAGAAAGCAGGTCTAACTTAGTGCCATTCCAAGAGGCAGGAGTGCTTCTCATTCAAGTCTTTCCAAAGAAATCCGTCTTCACACACAAACACAAAGCAAGAGAGAAAGCCTATATGGATGTATAAACAATTCAGATCACTGGGATATTAAGGCTTAATGCTCAAAATTCCTGAAAGAGCAAGTAACATCAATTTTGTTACGAAAGCAGATGATCAGTTTACAAAGTTGGTTAAAAATTATTCTTTTAGATTTAAGGGGTGCGCAGCACATATGAGCAAACTGACTCAATCAGAGTCATACAGCACATCAGTGCCAGCAGCCAGGAACAGAGTCTGGTTTTGCAGAGTGAGCATTGCCCAGAGAAACATCTCCCACATGCAAAGAGAAGTGATAAAGACTGTGGTACTGTGGTCACTCTCAGGAAACGCTCTTTGGTTACTTCGGAGAAAACATCTGCTGAAGCCTGTGCTGTGAAGTCTGTGCTTTATAACCACACCTAGCTATCTCCATTTTATAGCCAGCAATATGGAGTGCAGCTGATTGACAAAATGAAATGACTAACTGGAGGAGGAAAATCTATCACTTACACTGCTCTTCACTGTTAGAGTGAAATACATTGACAAGGTCAGCAAGGGACAAGTCTAAATTGTCACACGGGGTGGTGGTGGGGGGAAATCAAGTTTTCTAGCCTTTTCAAATAGCATGCCAGGAAGAAAAGATAAAGTATGGACATTGGCGATTCATTTGTAATTTGGGAGGACAGGAGGGAGAAGAACTTTATATTTTAACAGAGAAATGCAGATATGGAATAGTCACAAAAGCTGGAAGAGTATATTGAAAATTGTTGAGAACATGACAGATGAAACAAGAAACCAAATGACCCCACTGAACAAGAGAGACAGTCAAAAAAGACTGGCTATAGAGGAAACTGCATTTCTTGGTTGCATTCTTTGCAACTATCACAAGAAGAGGGTATGAAGCACCTCACAGATACATGGAGTAAGTGAACAGGTTCAGATATGCACAGTGCAATACTGTGCAATACTGCAACATCAGGCAGAGTTTCTGCACATCAAGCCTTGGAGCCCTGAGACTCATGTCACTAAATAGGGGGGAAGGAAACCACTTTAGAAACCAGTGCTGCCATGCAGCACAAGGAACTACCCTACATGAACCTCTGGTTGCCAAGTGTTATTTGACTGAAAACAAAAGAAAAAGTGTCCAAAATAGAGAACACAGGTTTGGATATGAATTAAGTGATAAAGTATATTCCATTAGCCTTCTGGACATTTTATTTTTGTCTTTCGTTTTAATGCCCAAAATGCATAAAGCTTTGATTATTATAATATGCAGGTTTTTATGATCTTTGAAAATGTATTTTTATATGGTTTTTTTTTTCCTATATGGTTTATGTATGAGAAGAGAGGCAACACTAGATTCCAGCTAAGGGCTTTGTGTAAACAAGTCCTGAAGAACTCTGGAATTCTGTCTGCTTATTGTTAAGATTCAATGCACAGGCAAGGAAAAGCACGTACAGCTAATGGGGCCATCTCTCAGGGTCATCCAGCAGCTGTTCCTGTTGAATATTCAAACACACCCATCCACACCCACCTCCACCCATGCATAAAAGGGCTGAAAGGATCACCGGACAAGAAACAAGAAAGCAAGACTGATGACTTTTAAAAATGAAAGCTGCTTTTGGTAATAAAAGGATTTTTTCCTAAGTCTTCCCACCCTCCCTCTTCTGTTACCCTTCCTATATTCCTTTTTCTGACTGTTTTTTTAATGACATAATATCCTTTAATCACTTAATTCTCATAATTATGAGCTAAGAACATTTGAATGACCTACCCCGGATTAAACCATATGCAGTAAAATAAAAACAGACCTCCTGCTAAATTACCTATTTCCCTTGCTATTTTGACTCCTGTATGTCCTGGGCATTAGGGAAAAATTAATTTCTCCAATACTTCTCCAAAAGAAAAAAGGTAACATTTTCAAAAGCCCCCAGATGTGTTTGAAATCTTATTTTTTAAGGTATTCAAATACTGCAAAATTCAACCAGTGAGATCCACATATGCACCTAAGGGGAATTATCCGTTCGGCTTAAATTAATTTAGGAACCTCCTATCTCTCTATCAATCTATGATTCAGTTTTTTGCCCACTCTTTAAGCGTAGCGTTGCTATCCTCTGAGAGTGCTGTCATGTGATTTGACATGATGCTTGATCAACAACTCCTTTATTTCAGGCAAGGTTTTTTTGTTTGTTTCTTTTGGGTTTTCTGTGGGTTAGGGGGGAATCTTTCAAATTATAGCTCCCCTTTCTCTGAATTCACTGTTTTTTTTAAAGTTTTCTCTTTCCTTGTTTTTCTTTACGAAAACCATAGAACTATTTTAACAGAAGATTTATAATAAACACATGTATGCTCTGGAGTATGTAACAGAACAAGAAAGCAGAGCACTGCAAGAAGTTACTTTATGTGTCATAAATGAATGTTCAGAAAGGAAGATTGGAGTTCCAAGTTTATAGCCCATTTTATGCTATTAAACCAAGAACTCCAATCTACTTGGGGAACACAAGTCACAAACTGGACAAGTATTTCCAATGAGACAATTTTCTGAAGAAAAAACAGAATTTCAAATGAAAAAATGAAATGCACAAAACCATTTTAATCTTAAAAAAAATTAATTCAAAATCCAAATACTTGATATTTGGAAAGCTGAAGAGATTTGAAAAGAACCTGTCATTTTTCCTATGGAGAAAAGTACCACCTTGCTAGTCAAACCTAAAGATACTCTAATGGTCTGTAATCCAGCAAATGTCATGTGGAAACTATCAATCAACTAACAGAATAAATTTTTTGGAAATATGACAAATTCGAAGGCACCCACACACAATAGGAAAGAAAAAAGTCCACCTGTTAAAGCTATGAATAATTATACAAGCTTCAGCTGATATATAATACATCCTGGTATTAATCTAGATCCTTAAATACCCTTCTGGTACTAAAAATACTTTAGAGGAACTGTACATCCCAAGAGAACAGCTTGTAGAGGACTTTCTTTAGCTTCCTTTAAATTTTGTAATTTCCTTTTATATCCCAACATAACCACAGTCTAGAAAATGTGGTTTGTGGGTCTGGATTAATTCCATGTGGTTCTCTGAGGAGAGATGATCCTTCTACCAGAGGGAGAAAAAAAATCCCTCGAGGGTTAGACAAACATGACATAGTTATAATGGTAGCAAAGCAGATCACCTACTTTTGCATTAAGTGCCACAAGCCAAGATGAAATTGGCTTGGTTTTCATATTATAGTACAGTAAAATCTTGCTTTACTGTCTCTGAACTTTTAAAATCATATCTTATTCCAAATATTTTTGTTTTCTCGTGAGAAGTCTATGTCAAAGTATTTTTCCTGTCACATGAGATATTTAGTCTGTTAAACTTCTTGTGACATTTATAGCAACAGAATAGCCCTTTTTTATGCAAAATCAAGCTTCTTATAAGGACTCAGCCATTTCACATGTTGATTTTGTGGTGGAAAAGTGAATCTGGAAACGGTAAGCATTGTTTTTACAGGTCATATACAAATAAATTGATTAAAAAACACACACGTTTTTGTTTGTCCTCATGAAAAAAGTCAGAAAGAGTGGAAAAGTCATCTTGAATATTGGATTTCATAAAGAGAGGGTACAAAGTTGAAACACTCTGGTTTGTTGGGTATTTGTGGAAATGTTGTCCCAGAACTTGGGGAAATAATGCATATCTAAATTGGAAACACTATATTCAGCCAGAGGTGACTAAAAAGGATAATTTTTTATCAGGTATCAGCTACCCCTACCTAATCAAACCCCAGAGCATGCGAAAAGCAAAATCTGAGCTAGCCCCACAGTTGCTGGTGTATGTGCTATTGATATTTAAATGTTAGGAAAAAATACAAGGTGGAGTGAGACAGTAGGGCATAGTGGTAAGAAACAGGTAAGACCGTAGAGCAGATCTATATTATCCAATGAAAAACAATGCAGAAATGATTAACCTAGTGCCAGGTAACAAGAAAAGCCTACACTATGCAGTGATATTTGGCAGAGATAACAACTCGTCTCTCTCAGCTCTGCTCATGTGGCAACACTCCTGGTTTCACCTTTCGAGTAAGCCTCATCAACTTCTAAAAAAAAAAGAAAAAAAAAAAAAAAAGTCTTTCATGGGAAAGAAAAGTAAGTTCACAAAATATGAAGTAATAAAAAGACGAATTTTAAAAGACCTGTGCATTATATTACTAGTTGTTGTGACAGTGGTGATACACTGCTCAAACTTTCTTTCGAGAAGGTAACATAATAACTATCAGTGGATATGATATAACTGTCATAGACATAATATGGTGAATAAAAAACAGGATTATTTTTATTATTCCCATTCCTACTGTAGCTCTTAGCCTTACTTTCTTTACAGTTTATCATATCTTGTGGCTACCTACGTTGGAATGTTACTATACCTATCATATGTCATCAGTATTTTGGTTTCCATTTGCTCTTTAGTTTGGTTGATGCTTGGCACATTCACACTGTAACTTATTATTAAAAAAACCAAACCACCACAAACCTCAAAACAAACAAACAAAAATTTTCCCATTTTCCCATTTCCTATTTTCAATATTTTCTACAGTTTTTGGTTTGCAGATTTGGGATTTTAGGTTTCTGAGAAAAAGAAACATAAAATTTTTTTACAATATAATGTTCAATGCCAAACCAATATATTGACTTTCTTCACCTTCTTGCTCCATCTAATTTCATTGGGATGGCTGGTGTTTCAAAGTATTGAAGCTAGGATTGTTGCAACCACTGATATTTGGTAAAGGATTTTAAATATACTTACTTAAAATAAAAGAATATGCCAAGAGAAATCAGAAGTGATGCAATTGAAAGACCATGTCCGATGATGGCCAAGTAATACAAATTCAGAGCAGTCTGCAATACAAGAACAAAACCAAGCACCTGTGATGCATACAGTACTATTGTTGATAAAGCACATACTTATACATCTCTTCTGCATATAAAATGACTATGTTAGCAGTAAGAAAACAAAAACATTACAGATAATGATGAGTTGAGTCTAGAATCCTGCAAATCAACGTTAGTAAAATCTCCTTCTATAGGACACATAACAGATTCATTGAAATCACCTCTTATCATTTAAAACATTAGCTTTCTAATATATACTGCTATATTTTTTCTGTGTATTTACATAAATCAGGCTATTTATACTACTGCACCGGGTGCATTCCTGTCTGAGGCTTGATTCATCTGTTAACAAAAATCTTTAAGTAAAATATGTGCTTCCTATATGAATTTATCTATTTTTTTCCTCATAGACGTTTTTTTCCTTATCATTTAAAGATACTTCCTTCAAAGCAAGCTGTGATTATGATACTGGAAATTTAGTTTTCATTCGGCATTTAAGGAAGGGCGTGAAAAAAATTAACAATGACTCAAAAATAATGAAGACTAAACAGTCTTGTTAAATGAGCCTACAGCCAAATTATAGAATTATGAAAAGCTGGGTAGATACAAAAGGTGAAAATGAGGAACTAGTAAATTAATATTTGGAATATATAGAACATGTTATCATTAATTCTTTGAATTAATAAATATATTAAATTCCACTAGTAACAAACTCCTGCTTTCAGTCATGGAATCTGCTTCACAAAATTTCTCTTGTTGCATTAAATGTAAGATTATAATTTTGCACATAAGGAAGTGAAGATTTTCAGGTTGAACCCTGTACTGTCACAATAAAGCATAACTACCTAGATTCCATAGGAAGAATTAAAGCATACATACAAATGCTCGTGTACTCCAAACTGTATGTATCCTCTGAACTTATTATTCCAATTTAAGATAGACTAACTGCAGCTTGCTACATACATTGACTTTTGAAATCATATAAAAAGATTCCAGGTAAAGCTTTAAGAAGGTTGTAAGATGAGACAAGGGTACCTCTTTGTACATGCTAGAATTTTTCAAATTATCATTACTTTTAAAAATGAGATAAATCAAAAAAAAAAAAAGGCAATGCAATAGGTTTAAGCAAAACTTTCATAAAAATTTGGAATTGAGAAAAAACAAGGGTTAGCCCCAAAATGGTAAAGCTTGGCTATGTATACATAATGACAGCCTTTCCAGGACAGGTCTGTATCCCGTATCACCACCTCATTCAGTGACCAATTTAACAAAGGTGCACGTTAAAGATTTAGAAGATTTCCACACGATTTAGAACTGGCATGAAACTGGTACAGTAAGGACTGCTGATGAGGGCAATAACAATAAGAATTGAACAATGGACAACAGTCACATTTATCATGCATTATCTAACCCACCTTCCGAGCAAAGTGAAAAGATAATATTGTTTAATATAACAACACATAGAACTGTAGCAAGCAGTAAGGCTTTCTTCAGAGCTATTATTCCATTTAAACAATAGCTTCTGATGCATGACAGAGTTGAAATACGCTGGAAAAACAGCCTAAGGGAAACTAGCTCATTATTCATAAAGAAGGATCTGCATGGATCTGCTCCTGTCTGAATAATATTCTCTCAGTTTCCAGCCAAATGTTAGCAAGAATCAATGAATTATAGCATCTCTGCTAGTAGAATCAAACTTCCATTAGCGTATTCAATGTCTCAGGAGTTGAGAAAAAGCAATACAAAAGTGCCTTATTAAAATCTATTACCACCTTTTCTCAGTATGATTTCTAGGCAAATACCCTAAAGCGTTCTTGACAGCAACCATGCAGGCAGTTAGGATCTCTGCTAGATGTCAGTATTCTTGACACAATCTACTATTATTGAGCTGTTTTCTATGAGGTCTAAATTAATTTACAGTCTACCCTGAGCTGCATTTTATATTCCTAGTTCTTGGGCATTTACAGTTTCAACTTACTGTTTCTTCACATGACTGAATGTTTCAGAAACATAAAGAATGTTAGTAGACGTACAGGTTGGGGGGGGTGGGGTGGATGTCAAAATATGCAATTTTGCCCATTATATCCTCACATATCACAGAGTATCTCAGAAAGAGGGCATTTGGAGGTTTACCAGATTATTTTTTTTTTTAATTTTTTAAATCTGTCAATGGATGGGCATCTTCAAGATAAACTGAAGTCTATAAAAATACCATCTATACATATACCCATACGGGTATGTGTGTGCATAGAATCTACCTTTGATATATAGAAAACAACTCTCTCAAAGCATTTTGCTGCCTAGCCTGAGATAATTTTGGATGCTTGCAAAATTTCACTTAAATAAAATCGAAGTATAGGTTTTCCATTCACATGAGCAGCTTAATATCTCAGAAACTGAAAAAATGGCACTTGCAAGCCAGGAGACAAGACACACACAGGAAAAGGATCACAAGGAAAAACGAACCCTATCTAACACTTCTCATCATTTACTTCCCTTCGGCCTCCAAAGATCCTTTGGTGAATCCACTCAACTACAGCTTGCCTACGCTTTTGTAAAAAAGAAAAGATTAGCTCTGCTTTTCACACTGGGGGAAAAAAAAACAAAAACAAAACATCCAAACTCTACTTAAAGCTGCCTTGAAAACGTATTAATCCCAAGTAAAACTTTGGTTGTGCACCTGCTGAAAATCTGTCACTATGAGTTAACTGGATAAACTCATGCACTCAGCACATCTTCAAGAGATGTGCAAACCTCCTGCAGTTCTGCTGAACTCAGACCCTACTTGAAAATTACAGAGCAAAACATAAAGGTCTGCTCTTACAAGGCATACACTTTGCTTACCAGTAGGTGACTGTGGATGACCTAGACAAGTACTAGTACCTACGCATTTAAAATACCCATAACAAAAATATGATCATATTATTCAAGCAGTTGAAGTCAGCTGTAAAAGACAAAGCAGGTGGGTTGGGGTTTTTTTGAGTCCGTTTTGCACAATTCATCCTTTCTATTCAACATGCTTTCTTCTTTTTGCATTTTGATCTTGCATCAATTTTGCTGCCAATCAAGTTTTGAAACTTGTGAAATTTTTCAGATTAGTTTCTTGACACTGGTAACATGCATTCATTCCTTTCCTACCTTCACTTTTTCATGTGTATAGATATTGCACTGGGTATAGTTTGTCCACGTCCTGTTGCTTTCTGGGTGTCTAAACCAATTCCCACTTGGATCACAGATCTTCGTAACTTTTTCTACAGTCAAAGTAGATGGAAAGGAAAACAAAAAAGAAAAACAAAAGAGAAACACAAGTCAGCAATGAAGTTCTACTTCCTGATGCCTAGTATTTAATGAAGAAAGACTGGCAAACAAATGGCAGCTTTATTAATATGACTAGAGAGACACTGCATGAATTCTGAGAAACTAGAGGCCATTGTTTTTGTTTGGCAAGGGCAACTGATGATGTGTTTTTCTTAAGAAAACAAATAGATTTCCCTCCTCCAATCCAGTAAGTATCAAAATACATCAAACTAACTGTTAGAGAACTACCAGATGAAGTGACAAGAATATTCAAATGGCTTGTTTAACATCCAAGATCTAAACTGAAGTCTGACATCCTACCACTGTAACTTAGGATTGGACAGGCAGGAAAATATCAATAAAGAAACTGCTCAAGAACCAAACTGGAAAATTTCTGGGACCGCATAATGATTTCTATTATCAAATAGAAAGAGGCATGAAAGGACCGTGGGAAACACCAAATGCAGCAGAAAGAGACAAGAGTGGAAGTCTATGACATTTTCCACATGCTCACAGATGCAAAGTTTAGCCTACAGAAACAGCAAAAGATTCACTTGTGGGAGAAACTCTTGTCAACTTCAGCTGCTAAATTGAGGTAAAAAAATAAGTCATATTTCTGCTTGTCTGTCAGAGAGAAAAGCTCACCTCTAAGAGGAAAAAAACGTGATCTAACTTCAATTCATATTTCCTAATCTACAGAATCCCTCAAGGACATATTTCAGAAAAGAAAATAAGTAACTTGTCAGTTTTCTACATGATAAAGGGAAAATGCAAATAATGGGTTTGGAGTTACTGAAATTCCGGAGCATTAGTGACTTGAGCGGGGCAAACAGGAGGCATCAAGCACTCAAAACCTCATTTTATTAAGAAATATGTTGATGTAGAAGCCCATGCACACTTACCCGATGGGTTGAAATCCTGAAAGTAGTCAGGACAACGCTGTACTGACACAGTTCCGGCAGCAACATCACTCCAGCACAACCAGCCGTCCCATGTCCTGTTACAGTAAGGACCTGCAAACAAGTAGAGACCTGATAATAAAATAATAACCCTTCTTTCATAATAGTCTTTCAAAAGTAAGATGTAAGACTCCATAAAGTAAGTTTCTCACTTGCAGCAATGAGAAAAAAAGAAAATAGAAACATAAGATTTAGCAGTAGTTAATTAAAACTCCACTTAATAGAAATAGTTCCTTATATGTACATTTCCTCAAACACATTTTAAAAACCATCATCATTCATGTTGAAACGGTCTATGCCTACAATTTACGAACCTCAGGTCTAGAGCACGGTAGGCAAAAAAAACTAAATCAATTCACACCAGATAATGCGCATTAACAAAGAGCCTTAAGCTTGCAAAGACCATTTTACTGAATTTATTTACATTTTGGATGTATACCAAGCCTATACATATGTTTACTAGTTCACTGAAAACACAGTAGTATCCTAGAAGCCATCAGAAAGCCTGGCTGGGAGGCAGCCACAACTCCTCTGCCTCAGGCACAGTTGAGCCTGCAGTGGTTATCATGGGCAGACACTTCTCTAAGTGCCCCAGGGACAGAGAATCCACTGCCCCTCAAGAGCCCGTTTCAATACCTCATTGCACTCACACAAATTGCAACACCTAAAATAAACCTCCCTTCAGAATGAGCTGGGGTTTTATAAACAAATCCTTTCCCGAAAGGCATGCAGAATGACTGACCCTCTCTACAAATTTGAAGATGGTTTTACTATCTTCCTTCAGTTTTCTTTTTAAGACTTAATAACGGCCCCCATCTCAAAGGCTGCATTTTTCAAACATCATGTAATTCCTCCTCTTCTCATCTGAAGATTTTCCAATTTGTCCAGATCCTTCTGAAACTGTGGTGACCCAGGCTGGACATAAGCTTACACTGTCATACTCATATCCATTTCTGACCTCCAGACATTCAGTTCCTCCAAAGAATCATTTCAGAAGAGAAAAAAAAACTCATTGTAAAAGAATGCAGTTACCTCTTCTTGCCTCAAAAGCCATTCAATGTTTCCAGAAGTTACAAAGTCAGAAACAGTGAATACAGCGACAGGTAGAGTTACTGAGGTTAGCTCTGAATGAGTTATCAGAAAAAGCATTAATGACACTAACAAAACCCTCAGAGCGGGAAAATTATGTGTATCAAGATACTTTCCACTTTTAAAGGCAGACATGACCAGGGAGACAGAGGTATTATAAAAGCATGAAATGAAATAAAGTGGTAAGATTAATCAGTCATAATTTTTTACTCTGGATATCTATTTAAATTAACGTTTTCATATCTCATCAGAAATAAAAGCTTTCTGTTATATAAGAAGTGGTGTTATGGGCAGGTAACATAACATATTCCTTTAGCTTCATGAATCCCAAAGTGACTTTTCTAAAAAATTGTACAAACACATTTACAGCCTGAAAAATGATCGCTACCAAGACAAGAAATGAATATAAAAAAAGGATCCTGAATTACTGTAATTATATCTGTTGACCATTTGCGTTTGTAAAGCCTTATAAGAAAATAATCTCTACCTTCTTTCCTATGAATAGGATCTTGCATAATTTTCTGGTAGCATTCATACTGTGCTGTCATAATTTTATTCCGTGTAACACTCAGTTGAGTGAAGTCCTCTGTCATATTCTGATGCCCTTCAGATGGTATAGCAGTGGCAACAAACTAAGAGGAAAAAGACGTTTTTTAGCAAGTCATGTACAAACTCCAATATAAACCTCTTAAATGTCAATCTTTTAAAATATTATATTTAAAATATTATTTTACTGAAGGAAAATGATCTTCAAATCTTATTACTGACAATATGATTTTGTCTTTTTCTGGTTAATTTAGCAATTCTTCTTACTACTGAATCTTAACAAATATCTCCTGAATGAGCATGGGGGAGTAACAATCTGCAAGATTTGTAAATAATAATGGAAAAATGCATAGAAAGCACTGAGACAGTCAGAAGCATATAAACAGCTTTTGCAAAATCCAGTAAAATGTATCAAAGTTACATTAGTCTAAAAGGCACTTGAATCAGGCCCAAAATGATCCTTTATGAAAAGAGACTTTCCATATACTGTATGCACTGAAGCTTTTGGCTTGTTCAGAGCTATTTGGTGTCTCTATAGTCTTGTGAACCATAAAGTCAACCCTCAGAATACTAAAAGGTATTCAAAAGACATGACATCCACTTTTATAATTATTAAAAATAATAATTTTTTAAAATAAAAACTTAAGAAAGTGGATCTTGATCAAAACCTGAACCTTTTAAGTGCATTTTTAAAAGAAGGTAGATATTTTATGGGAAGCTACTAAACTTCATGGAAAAACAAAGTTGCAGATTGAAATACGGTACCACTGTCATACAAGGGATGAAATTAGAAGTTCCAAGGATGTCCTCTGAATCTGAGTTAGATGTCTCCTCCACTCTTCCTGCATAGTACTGCTTATATGTCACTTGTCAACCATTACTGTAAAGTTCTCTGCTAGCAAAGGATATGCTGGGGTCAGCAGAGGTAAATACCATTTCTGTTCCTTTACCACAGGAATTTAAAGGAGAATAGAAGGTAGATAAAGATCCTGCTGTGCAGAAACTACATTTGAACACAAGATTAGTTATTTCTGCATTTCCATATTAATAATTTCTATGGTATTCTGTACACACTTGTTAAAACTGGAAGTGATTATAAAAATTCGTAAGACTCACCATAGTAACTGATGAGAAGAACAGCAAAAATGTGATCCAGTTTTTTGTCATTTTTTATATCCGGTGCAGTGAATTTTATATTGTAGTTGAATGAACTCAAACTGCAATGGAAAAAAAGAAGAAATTTAGTAATTCGTGAAAGCCAAAACTGATAAAAAATTTCATATTTTCTTTCTGAACTAAAATAAATCAATGGAGGTCCTCTCAATTTTTATTCACGCATAGTGACATCATGTGATATACACGGAGATGTACAATTGGATGTGAAAAAAATGCACTCAGTTCAACCAGCAGTGAATTCCAGCAGCAGGCTTTTTCCTGCACTGCTGCCTCCGTTGTCTCAACTAACACCAGTTCTCCAGAGGGTTTGTCTCAGTCAGGTAGCTGGTATCACCTCTAACAGATATGTAGCAATTAGCCCTGAGATGAGAGTTGACTCCTTGACATCTCTGCCTTTGGGCAACCTTAGCAAACCGCAGTTCAGTTTCCTCTAAAGCAGACTTAGACTTTCACAAACACACACACACACACACACACAATTATTTCCTGTTCTCTTCGTACCAGCTGATTTTTGATCTCGCCATTTTTGAAAGAACTGATCTAGTAAGTACCCACTTTATCTTGAAGTTACAACTTTGCAAGGATGACAATGGCAATGCAATAATTAATTGTGGCTGTAAAATAGTTTCTGTATCTGCAGTAGCTGTAAACTAGGTACTGTATCTGCAGTTTGAAGAAAACAAAACTACCCAAAACAGCTATAATAGACAGATATAATAGTCTTACAGTGCAGACTATTCTTGAAATTGATTCTTGAAGTGTAAATGCACCTAAAACATAAAATACACAAAATTATTTATTAAGCACTTAGACCTTCTATTAAGCATAACCTTTCTGTGACGACTCCCTCAAAAGGAAGGGAAATGCATAAGAGATTTCTCGTGCAATATTTCACTGTGTCCTGAAGTATCCTGAGAAGATCACAAAGCTGAGCCTGGAATTGAGAGAAGAGCTTCTTTTCTGCTTGCATGGTAGCAAAAGACCTCTCCACATTTAGACTAAGTTATTACAACTAAACTACCTTTCAAAATCTAAGTATCTCACTGTACTAGCATTAATGAAGCTATTATCAGCCAAAATAAAGAGGACCACATCTGAGTGAGTTTAGCTCCCTTGTACAGATTAATTCACTACAAATAATACACAGCTACTTAAGATATAAAACTCACATACCCCAAAGGTCCCTCTTATACCTAGCTCAAAGATCCCGCTGCTACCGAATCAAGAGAGCTATTGGGAACTGACTACCTACACACAAACCTGCCCCCTGACCCAAGCCACATTCTCCCTTGGATCACACTTGCCCTTGTCTTTGGAGGTTCTTATCCAGCACTCCCGTCCTACGAGAGCCTGGTATATGACAAAAAACTGATAGTACGTTGGCCAGCAGAGGTAATTTTACAAAAAGCCCATCCTTCAAAAAAAAAAAAAAAAACAAACCTTTGTCACAAAAAGCAAGCATTCTATATCTACTTCTTTTCTGCTTTTACACTGAGACTGGGTCCTCTTAACACAACTATAATACAATAAACAGCATTTTGTACAATATATTGACTACAGAATATGAGATCACTGCTGTTTATTGTACAGCTTGATGCAAATACAAGAAATGTGTTGTAAAATCAAAAACCAAGTTGTGCCTGTTTAACCCAGACTAAAACTGTATCAGTAATCTTCCCTCTATTTTTACCACTGGCATGCAATCCTCTAACACTGATTGCTGAAAATTGCACAGGTAATTCAGCGAGACACTGGAATTCAAATATGCTGTTTTGAAGGCTCTTAAAACACTAACAGGAAGACCAATTAGCATACATGAACTATATTCTCAGTTTGAGCTAATACTTCTCTGGAAAATCCACGTGTGATGAGAACTACAGTGATTAGATAATTGTAAAAAACACTATTTGTTAACTGAAGAAAAATCTAAATATCTATGTGTAGTGATTAAAGATTGCCTGAAAACCGAATACAAATGGAGATATCTAAATTAGCAAGGAGGCAATATGATTTCAATTCCGCATGATAACTGGCAGCAAGGGAAGTTAATTCAAACCCATCACAAGTTCATTCATTTATAGTTGTTTCTATTTACCTAGGAAGGGAAAAAAAACCACTGGCCTGCTAAGGAAATTGGAATGAACTACTCAGTTGTAAAGTAATTGAGTAATCTTCTCTCTCCAAAGTATGCCAAAGTACAGCTGCACAGGGATAAAGCCCATAAATGATGTGCATAGGACAAGCAAAGAGACCAAGCAATTAGAAGATAGCAACCATAATTTAGTGTATGTTTTTCTATATATGTATACAAGAGTTCAGAATAATTTTCTGTATAATAGTTCCAAAAATCCTTATGCTAAAACAAATGTTGGATGGCAAATTTAAAATGCATACTCAAATATTGCCCTTACTTAGCCTGGCCTATTTTTATTTAGCTAAAAGATACATCATATAAACAAAGGCAGAATTTATCTGCTTTGATTCACAGTCCGTGATTATTTCTGTTGTTTGTAGACACTTCCTATCAATTATTCCAGTATCCACTGCTAAATTATCAATTCTTCCCCAGAGATAAAAGATTAAGTCAGGTTTATAATTCACTCTATGCTTTCCACTCATTTCTCACAGTTGCTAACTGCAAAAAACATATATAGAGAAAAAAATCCTTTTTCTAAACATCACTATTTTTGGACTTAATTACAAAATGCAGGATGAAGGTCATTCAGATGCCTATTTGGACTTTAGGAAAGCATTTCTTGCATCACTACATGAATTCATTCACTCAACATTTATTCCAGTTAGTTTGGACAAGAACTTTTACAGGAAGATTAAAAACTTTCTTAAGAATGGACAGCAACATAGTTCACTGATAGAGGTAGCAAGCCAATATTGCTGAGAAAGTCAGGCTGCTGTATTAATCGTGTTCTGATGAGATGCAAAACAAATATAATGCTCAGAAAGTTCTCTCCCAGAGTTCGGAGGTATTAGATGCACAAGGAAAAGAAATTAATAATAAAAGAAACCCATTCTTAGGTTTCTTTAAATAATAATGCTTCCCAAGTTGTTGTTCTGCTATTAAACATCTTTGACAATTCTATTGTGGGGAAGAGAGGACAACTGTATTGGATTGAGATTAATTTGAGTGTATGGAATGTTAGCTTAAGGGAAAAGATGGTGGAAGCTTAGACAGAATCCTGACTCCACTCTGTGACAGTGGGGATCTGGACAAAAGCCAGCAGGACCATGATTTACATGACAGGTATGGAATGAAACTGTAAGTCAGTGGACACAACACTACGACTACTAGCAGTCCTCTGGCTTAAGTATTTTCCCAGTAAAAGGGAACCTCAGTGGGAAGAGAATGGAGAATTGCAATAGCAAAACAGATTTTCAAGATCTCATTTTTATTTTTAATGCATGTGGTACTGAAGACTGGGATAACTTAAAAAAAAAAAAACCAACAAAAAAACCCAACAAAAACCCCAGAACTGCCTGTTCTTCTTTATTACATTCTCTGTTACGCAAATTAATGATACTCCAAAGGCCTATATCATGTTTGCAACTGATAGCAGTGACATCTACTGAAGAAGAAGGAATTCAAAAGGAACTGCAAGCTGAACTTAGCCAAAATAGTCACTGGTATAGCTTTAACAGATGTTCACATTTCTCTTCCTCCTGCTTTCTCTACAGAGCCATCCTGCCTCATCAGCTGTTTCTACTTTTAACTTCTTCCCATCCTCCCAAGAATAAATGTCAGCCTTGCTGAGCTCCAGACACTTCCCATTTCAATGATGCAGCAAAAGGGTTAAAAAAAAGTAGTCAGCAAGAAAAAACATTTTTTGAACTTCAATCATCTGACCACATTTAGTATGAAAGAAAAAACACAGGCAGCTTCTACTTTAAGCAGTTGCCTTTAAGTCAGAATGCAACTCTGTAGGAGTGGGATAGGAGGGAGGGTCTACTTATGTCATTGCATGTACATTCCTAAACATGCACACAAATTTTTCACTAATTGGTAATCTTTGATTTGCCCAGGGAAAGGAAAAAAAACAAAACAAAACAAAAACCACCACCAAACCCCAAAACATTTTCAGTATCAATTACATATCTTGCAATGTACTATAATCTTGCAACGTTAAAGTTGAACGTATGTAAATATAGATGTATAGCCTTCCTCTCTGACTGAGAATGGGGGTCAGAATGGCGATTTTCTTGACCACCCCACCTCCCTCGCTGTTGTTCTAGCAATCCCTGATTTTGTTTTGTTGCAATATCTCTCAGAAATACCTATACATGCTATTTTGTTATTTCTGGTTCTTTTTAGAGGGAGACATACAACTCAAAGTATTTAAAATCCCAGGCAATGTTTGGTTGTTTCAGCCCAAGATACAGGCAAAAAGAACAAGTTGGAAAATGCCCAACCCTTTTCAAGCATCCCTAAATTGAATTGCTGTAGTACACTGTTAGAAAAAAACAGTAGTCTCAAATGGAACTACAGGTAGAGCCGTCACTTACACCTCCACTCACATAAACTTTCTGGGAAATACACTGCCCGCCGTGGGGCAGATTCTTTTCTAACTAAAAGGGCTTTACAAGTGGGAAGTACCAGCCAAACATTAATATACACCAGATTCATTTAGTCCTGAAAGTGGTCTACAAAGTCTCCACACTTATCTTAGAGAGCAATGCAGGGCAATTTGGAAATCTTCCTAATCAGGTAAAATGCCCTCATTTCTGAGGGAACCACGTCTGCCAGGATTTGCACCAAACTGCTCTGATGGTATCACATAACAGCTCACAGCTGTATGTGTGGGAATTACTCCATCCCCCCAATAATTACAAAGTTAAGAAGGCTCAAAAGTAATAGTTGTGGAACAAATGGAATGAACTCTGGGTTTCGTGAACTCTCAGTTTCGTGACACTAGAATTCCCTACTCACCACCACTCTGAATTAAGACCCAGGCATCAGCAGTTACAGACTCCTAAAACAGGTCAGACAGAAGATCAAGAGTTTGATCCTCCCTAAGACAATTTTTACAGTACAGAAGCATAAGCTCTTCACAGCTTCCAACAGATTTCGTTGCACCATTCTCTTAATTCAGTTAGTGACAGGGCTTGTTTTTTTTTCAAATGTATTCTCCTTCATTTGAAGGAACTGGTATATTACCCAAATATGCCAGATCTCTATGTTGCTGGATTTTACAATAAACAAAATTTAACTTACTATACTGGTTTAAAACACTGGTACAACTCAATTGTGATGCTAATGGAACTGCTTCTTATCCTCACTGCAGTTATTCTTTCAAACCCCCAATGTGATCTTCTCCCTTCAAATCAGATGGGGCATGTCAGGAAAAACGGAACAACAAAAACTAAAAAAATGCTCCTAATACTATTTTGAACTCATTAGGAGTACTATGATAGATCGTTGTGTGTACCACCAACTGGTAGCAAGCAGCATCATAAAGACGGAACGCTGCAGAGAGCTCATCTGAGAAATGCAGTGGCTTACAAAGGGATAAACCGAGATCCCTTCTTGCGCTGCAGCACCAAGAGGCTTATAGGGCGCATGAAGACCTCCACAAGTGAAGCAGTAATTAGGAAAAGATTTGCAATATTCTTATAACCCCCATGAAAAGTACCATAGGAAATAAACCCCAGGTTTATAAACACGCCGAGTTTCTTTAGACATCTCATTATCTGAACTCACAGCATTGCTCACATGCATGAAGACATTATAAAAAAATGCCACATTGAAACGTTCTTCCTTCTAACTTTCTTTCCAGGAGTTTTTCCTGGGGAGCAGTTGTGGCACAATGGCATTTACTCTCTTCTTGAGGATTAAAATAAATAAAGAAGAAACAGAGCAACATATCTCAATTTTACTGTTCTATTATTTTGTAACAACTTCATCATGCATTAGGTGGTAGTTCAGCTCAGTATGAGAAAGTACTTGCTATTTATTTCTTGGACCACACGCTATGCATGTCTCAAGGTCTTGGGCTTACTGCAAGTATAAAATTAGGTCTAGTTCACAAATATGTTTCACATCTTTTATTCTCTCTATTAGCATGCAGAATTTTTTGTGTTTGTTTTTGCATCACTCTAGTTGCTTGCCAGAGGCCTTGCAGAGATTGCAGAACCAGCTGTAGATAAGATTACACAGATTAAATTACTCCTGTGTACTTTTTCCCATTAATAGCTTTTGGCTACCGTTCAGCTATGTTTTGTCTCCTGCACCCAACAGAAATTACTAGCAGTAATTGACAAAACTCTCGGCCAGTTCTAATAATATCTAAAATCCTAGGAACCTGTCATAGAGCGATGGTGGTGCTAGTTTTTCCCGGGGCGGAGGGAACCCTCACTATTTTGGAACACTTTTCTTCTTCAGTTCACAGGTATGGATGACATTGTAAATTATCCTGAGAAGAAAGACGGGCCATGGAGGTCCAGTTAAAAAACAAACCAACAACCAAAGAAAACCCAGAAAAAACCCCACCACAACAAAACCCTCTGAATGAGGGTTTGGAGGAGGAAATGTTCACAAGGTTCTTCCCCTGGAATATTCTGCAATTCCTGCTCTTGGGCAATGTTGCTCCTCTCCACACAGCAGACTGCTGAGCTAAGATGTTTTTGTGTCTTTGTCCATCACACCAATTCTGGCTCTTTAAAACAGGATTTCCACTGATAAAAAAAGGTAAGAGTATTTCCTCCTTGCTTTTACATAGACAGGTCTTCTCTTGGCCTCTGTGCTTCCAATGCTTTTCCTATAAATTATGAAGGCTCTACCCCTCCTTCTCAAATATGATGAACTTCCTAGTGACTTAAGAACATATGAAGCCAGCAGTAGCAAATGCTGCAATTGCATGTGGAAGATAGGCAAGGACTCAATTAGGGTTATTATAGTTACAATTCGGCAGGATATCTAACTGTGCGAAATAAATGCATCATATGAATGTTAAGAATATCAAAGCAAAGTAAAATTATTTAGGGTAAGAGACACAATACTCCACACTTCCAAAATAATTTCACACCGTTTTCTTGGCTATAGTATTTTCTGCTAAAGTACTGATTATTTTATCTTCTAAACAGAAATCTCTATCAGAGTCTGATAGTGCAATACAGGATAACTTTCTTATTTCTAACCTGAAATGAGAGAGCAAGAGCTGACAGCTAACATAAAACAACCTTCACTGCAGAAATCAGTTTCCCAGTAGCACACTTTTTTTACATATTTTATCAAAATACAAAAAGCTCAGGAAAATATTTCCCCCATTATTACATTTTTTAAATGATAGTATTTTTTACACTTACACTGTCTTATACAGTGTTACTAACACCCAAAATGCTTCCCTCTTGAGGAACCAGTTGTTAAGGCAACTGAGACTCTGGCAAAGCAAATCTTTACCAACAGACTGACACGCCTTATTCTCAGAGATGCAATTGTGATTTCCAACAGTTTATAGTTATTAATGCCTCCAGATTTTTCAGTGAGTGCTATTTGACTATCATTCTGTAAGCACTTGTTATGCTTACTTAACCCTTTTCACCCCATAGCCCTAACGCAAACTGTACCCTGATGTCTAAAATCCATCAATATAGCTACATATGTTATTAGGCATAACTGACCAAGTTCAGTCCAATGTTCTGTAAGCCATGGCATTTAAATTTTGTAGCATTCATTGAAGCACAAAGAAACTTAGAAGGAAGGCTGCTCTGCTGAGCAAAGTTATCTGTAAAAATGCTAGAGTAGCCACTATCAAACGCCCTAGAAAGGATTATTAACGGAAATGAAGATGACAGCAGAATAACGAATTATTAAATTCCAATAGCTGATTGATTAAGATGATTTAGTGCTCATACTTCTCTTTTTTCTACCATATTAATTTCCTGCTATAGTAATTTAAAAATGTAGTTAAAAACATGCTCAGTAAACTTTCCTGAAATTTCTCTTCCTCCAAAGCAACTGCTATGCTGTGGCAAGGATGTTCCAATTAACACGTTATTTTAAAAACAAAGGGATTGCTCATGACATTCTCTCTTTTCCATGGATTTCATGCTATGAAAAAGTTGGAGAGCTCCCAAATTCTTATTAGGTATATTTTAATGCCTCATTACTCTTTGCCAATCTGTATTCCTCATGTGTTCAACAAAAAAACCCCCCCGTAATTGAAACTGGAGCAACATATCCAGAGACATACACAGCAAAACTTCATGGGCCAAACTCCAAAATTCATAGGGATGTGTTACTGATGTGACCTCAAATCCAATTACACAGTATAGCAAAGCATCGCAAGTATGCCACTGGAGCTACTGAATCTCCCTGCCTGAGCCCAAGTTCTATTGCTTCATTCCAGATGCATATCAAAACCAGTGAATGTCTTACAGATTTTAGGAGAGGCCTTCAAGAAACACTGAAGGGTTAAAAAAAAAAAAAAAAAAAGGAGTATAGTTATCTAGACACAATTATATATGGATGACGCTCTTAGTCATATGATTTAGTTTTAGGGAGTCCTGCAAGGAGCAGGGAGTTGGACTCAATGATCCTTATGGGTCCCTTTCAACTTGAGATATTCTATGATTCTATGATATATGTTAAAAATATGATATATTCCTCCAAAGAAGATTTCTCCACCTCCAAGCAAATTATTACTGTTCTGAATTAAAACAAGGGCAATACGAATTTATGAATTCATCAACTAGACCTTAACACTTGTATAAAAACCTGTGCTCAGATGTCTGAAGACATTTTTTTCCCCAGACACTGCTGCTTAAAGGCTGCAGAGACTGAACTGCTGCTCTGTGTATCCCTTTCAGTCAGTGTTTTTATTTGAATGACTCTGTTTGATGCTGTTTACCAAGTAATGGCCCAAAAGAGATCCAAAGGTTTCTTTGTGAAAATGTTTACGGCATGAAGTAATTTTCTCAGCTGGCGGAGTTTTAAAAGTTTTTTGTTACTTCTTCATTGACACATGCTAATTTTACAAGAACAGTATTTCCACTGTTCAAAGACTTTTCTCAAGGTCAGAACACGGCAATGGGAATGGGAGAATGGGTTAACCAAAATGCATCAGGACTTTTGTTTTTTTCAGAGCTTACCACTCAAGCTTTTTCTCACTGGCCCCAACCTAGTTCGGCAGTTAAGCGTATTCTATGAAACTTACAGGTTTTACATCAGTTTCTTCTAGATTCACGTGTACAAATGTGAATATTTACACACAAATATACACAAACATGCTCTCATTCAGTTATAAATAATTTTTATAAAGTTTTAAAATATTATTTTTTAATTAAATTATTAATTTTTAGGTGGACCATGCCACACCAGCAACTCTGAGCAGGATGGGGACGGAGCAGGTGGCCAGGAAAGGGAACTGCTTATGCCAGCATAAACACAGTGCTGCTGCAGCCACTGCATCAGAACCGGTGTCCTAACCTTGGGTTCACCATTGGTCAATGACTTGAACAGAACTGATGAACCAAATATAGATAAACTCTCCATGGAAATGTCAGAAGCACTATGGTATTCTGATTTTGTGTTGGATTTCTTTTACCTTTTTTTTTAAAAAAAAAAAAACAAACAAACAAAACCGTAATACAAAGAAGTAAAATATCCCCAAAGCAGTTTTTACCAGCAATAATTTTGGTCTGGCTGAGAATGAAATTTCAGATGGGAAGTTCATGCCAAATAACATTTTCTCTCATGGGATATTTCTGATGCATTTACTATTCCAAAAATGTTCAGGTACATTTAAGGCAGCTTTAGAAAAATTCAGCTTGGTATACTTATTCAAAACAAAATAAACCACCAGCTACTTCAAAGCCTTTACCAGGTCAACCTAAGTCACCACAGTTCAGAACATTTCCTCTTAAATTTAAAATTTCACATGCCAGAAGTCAAAAGTGCAAGATCTGGAATATTTTACCCTTTGAATATTAGACAATACATGTTGTACTACGCTAAATTATCAAAACTACTAATCCGTCCTGTAGCAAAAGCCAAGAACAAGCAGCTGCCAAAACCAGCCTTTTCAGTTCTAGTGGCCTGGAGCTTGTCTCCTTTGCTTTTAATTAGCTACAGATACTTCACATCTTTCCTATGTTTTTTTCATCTGTTATATTCCTAAAATGGCATTTTAGCAGCAAACATTTTAAACTGGGCTCACACAGAGTATGCTAGTCATAAAGGAGTTCGAGAGACTCAATAAAGTTAAAAACCAAAAGTAGTTACAGTTAATCTCAACAATATGGAAAGAAATTACCTTCTATATATTTTTTAAAGTCTATAGCTGCATACTGGTATATGCATATCTTGAGACCCACACAAACACACGTCTTGGCTTCCAAGACTTCCAAGGGCCTATACTCAGTACAGTGAAGAAGAGCAAAGGCTTGTGAATGACTTCCAATGACAGAAAAGAATGGATGCACATACTCAAAGGACAGAATTAAGAACACAATAATGTCAAAACTTTTGTCTTTACATTTATAACGAGAGTTTTTCGTTTTATACATAACTTTCCTTCTCCTCACAGCCTAGCTGCAGAAATCATCTTAAGGCAGCCATAAAGTAGGCAAAGTGATAAAAGGTTTTTCTATCCTCTACCTACATCTCCTTCAAGTGAAGACATGTACCAAGATACTGCTACAGCCAGTGATATTTTACATTAACATCATTTTTCCGTCTATCTGAGTTAACATTAGTGTTGAGAAATTGAGGAAAATAACATCCATCAATGTTTCAAAGTCTTCTAAACGGGAATTCCCTTCAGCTTCATCCACACCCTACCACACCCACAGGAATATTGACATAAGCACAACTCTGACACAGACTGAAGCATCCAGGAGTGAAGAAACACTTGTTTTTCTAGAGTTGCTGTCAGTTTAAAAATTAATTACAGGATCATAGCAACTAACAAGCTTAACAAAATGAGAAGTGAGATTCTTTGAACAGGAAGCAAACTGCTATCAAGTGACTGCACTAACCTCTCTTACAGTATTTGCCCTATGCATTCCTCATTCTGATTTGAAAGTGTACATGGAGAACACAAAACAACTGGCACTAGTATAAATGCAAGAGTCTCAAAATTTTCTTGGGTTACATACGATCCTCCAAAAGGCACTGATGACTGTTTGGACAGCTAAAGCCATATTCAACCAACTGGAACACATTTATGTGGTGATCTTTATCAATTATTTTTGACAATGTGCACTTTTAAAAGAATAATTTCTCTTTTGCGTGAGGACAGTCTTTTAGTCTGAATATGGAGAATATCTAAGTAGAAATCTTCAGCACTAACTGAAATAATATGTTTGTACATCTTTTCTGAAATACCACTTAGGTAAAATTTCTTCCACATGAAATTGTATACATCAGTCCTTACCTGAAAGTAAGAAACTAACCCTTTTCTAATTTTCAAATTTGTCCATCAATTGTCTCTTGCAAAGTCTTCATTCTTTTTTTGAAATACCAGAGATTAACAACTGCTGAAAACTGGACAGGCCCAGGTCTAACTGGCCTTATATTTCAGTTGACATCCTATTACATTTTCATGTTGTTAACAGAAAAGTGATTCTGTGCCACTGAAAAATTCTACTTGCAGAGCTTATGCTGCTGGGAAGTATGTTAAAAGTTTGAAATAGCAAAAGCAGTTGGTGGGTCATCTGACAATTTAGCTGGCATGCAATCTGTGAGCCACACACATATTTGATGGTCAAGCACTGCACTGTTTCACATCCTCTGAATGAGAACTGCAAGGATGACCATTACTAGGATTTTGATATTATTGCATAATTGCATTGCATATTACAGTCTTTTTACAACACATGCCATCTGTTTCACATAGCTGTATAGTAACACTGCAGCAGAATTAAATGTATCATTGCACATTATCACATAAAGTCCTCTGCTCTTTGTGAAGCAGAGATTTTACAGACAGTGCCAGCTGCAATCTGTAGGAAGCAGTGTGAATGTTTCCATGAATTCAGTTGAAGATCATATGCTCAGGGTGTGGCCGTGGGAAAGACTAGTGTATCTTACACACAGTCCCTAAAGTCCAATTAGTGCTCCTTTAATTACAAACAGACTTTTCCATATCCTTTCGCAGTATTCCACCCTGACTTACCTGAATGCAAACCAAAATAAAATATTAACTATGAACATTAAAAATATTACATAAATTGGACGCAAAAATCACAGCCTTGATAAACTCGAGTCTCTCTTGGACAAGGTACTTCATGAAGATGAAATATTACATACCAAATGTAATAAAACATTACAAGCACTACAGCTACAGCAGAGGAATGAGAATCAAGCACAGCTATTTTGGTCATAAATTATGTATAAATGTTATTTATATGTCATTTACACATCTAAGCACATTATCTCCCCTCCAAATGTAAAAATAATAATAATATAAAGGCAGAAACATGTCATGGAAAATCTCAGTTAAACTTGTCAAAATTGCAAGCAACTGAAAATTTCCACTTCAAGTATGGAAAATATTAGGTGGCTTTAATATAGGTGTCCATATTTTCTGCACACTCACATCCTGCATTTATTTTCCTGGAGAAAAAAAAAACCACAGAATTCTCATACTAATTTCACACTCCCTTAAAAAAATCCCTGGCAGAAACAAAAAGCATGGAATTTGACGGGAAGCTTTGATAATTAAGCTACCAAAATTAAGTTAAAACATATTCAATTGAGTTTGTAATTCTACAGGCCAAAATCAAGTTAAAACATATTTAATTGAGTTTGTAATTCTACAGACCAGTTCCTGCCATTGGTCCGCCAGTGTCTCAGATGCAACTGCAGTACTAGTTTTCACTAGTTCTAGTGAAATTCACTATTTTTCAATAGTTTTGCTAACTGACTTTAATAGCAAAGCTTGGACATCAAACTTTCAGGCATTACTTACCTCGGACTGAGGTACCAAAAGTCACTATGAAAAAATAACCTTCGTGTGCATTTTTTGATTCTTTCCTGCACCTTTTATCTTAATAAGACACCTTAAAAGGCTCATCCATTTCATGCACACGCATTTTATTCAGAGAGTCTGGACTTGCACCCCTCAACTGTTACCCTCTCAAAGCTGTATTTGTGTGCCCTGTTCCCCAGAGCATGCAAAACTTCATCTTGCTGAGAAATTTTGTTCACAGCTGCTTGCTTGGCAGGGATTGGGGGGGGGGGGGAGGGGGTGGAGAGACAATTTTCCAAGCGATGGGGAAAAACAGTACAAAACTTTCATCATCAATGGCCTTGACGTTGCTGGAGCCAACGGAAACATCACCCAACTGATTCCATGCGAGGGAACCATTCAGAAACAAACAAACAAAAAATGTCCTGCATTTATTTCTATCGAGGTAGCTTATGCCAAGCTTCCTTTGGTGAAATCCAGATTTCTCCAGCATTGGCTTCCTCCAGCTGTTGATAGAGCAGGATATTTGCTGAAACACAGCAGGTAATGAATGTGATATTCTGAACTAATCCGTATATATGGTGGAGAGAGAACTCTGTTCTCTTCTGAAGCTGTGAGAACAGCTATCTTTTTTTTTTTCCCCCAAAGGAACTATCAAGTGCTTTATTGGTGAGATACATAACTGGGCCAAGAGCAGACATAAAATTTCTGTACTAATTCTTAACTGGATTCAAGTCTTGCTGGCAAATGAATTCCGTAACAGGTATGTGTCTTACTGACCCTGTAAGTAATTTTATAGAAATATAAATGCTTGGCTATTGCTACAGGTCTACACCACACAAAGAACAGGTGACACTTCACGAGCTAACTTTGCATTGCCCTAACATCCCCAGGTTTCTCAAAAGAAATAAAAATTTGCAGGAATAAAACCTGGTTGGTTTCCTCTCCACCCAGTAAATATATTTCCCTTTCTCAGGAGAGTATTAGAAAACAACTACTGCACTAGTATATTGCATAACTGCTCAACAATGGGGATAGTGTACAAAAATCACAAAATCATCTTTATTCTTCACTTTCTTTTGCAACATCCCAAATCTTTATTGACTGTGCACTGCTAAACAGTTGTTGCACATCTTTCCAAAAATAGTGGCATTTTAATGATGGCATTAATTATTCTGGATATTGTATAAACAATTTATAAACTAGGAAGCAAATTACTTTTTGCTTTGTCTAAGCAAAACATAAAATGGATTAGATACAGACCCTGGTCAAGAGAGACACTGAAAACTTTAGCTATATTTGGTTTGTCCTATTCTAAAAGACATCATCTCCCAGATATGAACTCAGTAAGATGTTGAGATATCAGTAAGCATCATTTGCAACCACCAGACTAAGTACATTCATTCCCTTGTCATTGCTATCAGACAACTTCTAACTTTGAAGCCATTATCGATCCTCAGGCTGCCTCATTACACCACTTTACAAGGCTATGGAGAAGAGAAACCTTTGATGAGTGTTTTTAAGGAACAGGGAACTTTAAATCTGAAGTGGCCACCACCCAGAGATCTGAACTCTGAACCCCACTTGGCTGGTCATCTCTGAGGGTCAGACATTACAAGGAGGATGACCCTAAAACATCTGTTGAAAATCAGACTACCAAACTAATGGGAAATTCAGACTAATCCAAATGTGCGAGCCAAAACAGCTACTGAAACTATACAGTGCTACCAAATGTAGAATGATTACACTATGAAGAAAATGGGTTCAGTTCTAAAATCAAGAAACAAACCAAAAAAACCCTTCAACGTAGTTTTTCCTTTAAGGTCACAGAGAAGCACCAAGAAAGAAGACAAAGGGAAGATCAGAGTAAGATAATTAAAAATACTGATCCTGAACCAAAGAGTTGAGAGTCAGTTCCTATCTTCAGAAAGGGTTTTGTGAAAGAATTCTTAAGCAATGTCTGGCTCTTAAAGACATACCTATTGTGAGAGGTATTCTAACCAGCTTAATGTCTGACAGACAGTCCTGAGAATCTAAATGTCTTTCAACTGCTAATACAGATATAATTTTCATTCTCCATAGGAGAGAATACCAGTAAGAAGTGTAGTGTTTAGAATCAGTCTACTTTGATTTACAGTTTTGAGAGGCCTATAAAAACCTGCAGATAAATTTTGAAGGATAGAAGGAATAAAACCCCTGATGTGTCTGAGAAAAAAAATATAGAATTTAAGTGATTTGCCCGTCACCACATTGCATGTTGTGTCACATCTGAGGTTTAAATATCCACTCAGCAATTAGCAATGGATTTACCATCCATTTCTGTAGGGATTGTCATTAAAGGGACTGCAAAAAGAGAGTAAAAGTCCTTGGGCTAAGTAAGAGAAAACCCAGACAAATGAAAAGTCAGGAAGATATAACCCAATATTTCTGCTAATAAATTATCAGTCATTGATTTTCTACACCAGTCCTTCATCTGTAACTGTACTTCCCTGTCTGTAAGATGGTCTCAGACCAAAAATCTCTTCTCAGGCTCTGGTTTGGACATTAATGTCTGTGGTGTCGCTAGGAACACTTCAGATGCTGAGTTTAAAGGAACATCTCCCACAAGAAGTTCCCAGTGTTAAGAGATACTTGTGTGAGACAATCTACCTTAATATTCTCTTTGCACCTAAGAAACACGAAGGAGGCTCTTCCCATACAGTGAAGTGAAGGTATAATCATTACCTAAAGTGACCTCCTGTGCCGAACTCTACCCCTTTCTAATCTCTTGCTACCCTTTCCAAGCACTCACCCTACAGACTGAATTGCATATAGTAGGATTGTGGATGTCAGTTTTTTCAGCCATCTTAATCATGACTTACACGATGTGCCCCAATAACCAAACAGATATACCTTCACATGGTGTACTACTTGCAATTTCAACTGATAACTCAAGACTAAATACTTTGTAGTAAAGTGTAATGGAACACTAGTGCTTCATTCCACTAAATAACAGTCACCTGCAATATACAGGCATTCATAAATATGATTTTAAATACCTGATTTTAACAATCTGGCAATCAGTCACAATGATTTTCATGATTCCTTCATTTCTTCCATAAAGCCCTAAGAGGAATTAGAAATCTATTCCCAGACGCATAATCACAAAGAATCACGGCTGTTAATCAAGCCATTGTGACCAATGAGAATCCTGAATGCACCTCTACAGCACCCCAGACAAAATAAAAGCACCTGAAATACATTAGGTTTTAAATACTTCTTGATTTTTAAAGTGATCACCTGGTGACAGCAGCCAAACTCATTGTCTCATTATTATTATTATTATAAATTATACAATTATAGTGCCAAAATGAACTACGGTGAATAAGTAGTCTGACTTGTGAAACATGTGCCAGTGGACAAGAACGTTAAGAACGGACAGGAACCATAAGAAAATTTTTATTACTCGAAAAACAATGTATTCCTAGTTAAAAATGTGAAAAATATTACAATGTAAAATAGAATACAACTTACATTAAAATAGTATGCATAATATATTAAGAGCTAGATATCCATGTTACACCATAGGAGATTCAAAAACTAGTATCTGATAATTATCATTACTGAATATCAATTTTAAAAAGCTGCAGACATAAGATTCAAGTCTTTGTTTAGATTTTGAAGCACTCTCTCAGACTAAGTGATTTTGAACAACTCTACAGTCTTTTTAGTTGGGGAAATTTATTCAGAGTGGTCGTAATACACTAAGGATTTCTCAAATCCCTGCACTCACAACAAAACAATAGAACTGAAAGGGTGTTAACTTCAGAAGCTAATTATAGCTTTTTAAGTACCAGCACCATTAACAATTTTACTGTCCAAAAAATACCCTGGGGACACTCACAACACGTGCTGGTGCAGTGGAAACGGACCTGCCTAGCTAATCATGATCATCCTTTCATTTTTAAATGATCTTTTACAATAGCAAAAGGCAAACAACATATATTAATACTGCAGAAAATGCAAAAACACTAAAAATAAAACCACTGTCTCTCATTTTGATTTTTCTACAAACTTCTAGTAGCATAATCAGTCCCTAGTATTAACTCCATTTATATCACGGTTGCAATCTGCAAACACACAGATGTAACTACATACATCCTGCATCTTGCCAATGCTACTCCTCACATGTATAGGGAATGAGAGAGATTGAGACCAAAGGCCAAGTTCACTTGTCCACACGTAGGCTCCTAGTGGCCTTTGAGATGCCCTGAGGGTATAAAAGACATTTGCCAAACGTGGCCCCAACGTCTCTGGGGCATGCTGTATGGAGGCAGCCAGACCTGGTGGGCTTCCCAGGCAGTAGCAGATGCCTGTGTACTAGGTAATCATATCCCACCCCAAACATGTAACACTACAAATCCTTCCCCTGTTAACAGCTTCCCTATAAACAGCTTAGCTGAAGGAGCAGGAAGAAAGAAAGAAAAAAAAAACCCACACCAAAAAAAAACCAAAATGAAAATTTGATGAGGAATAAAAAATACACAGCATGTTTGTGTTCTGCGTTTCCTAGCAGTTTCACTAAAGTCACTACGTCATGACATGCCCAGAGAAGAATCAAACAACTCAAAAACAAAGGTCGTGTGAAAAGGGGGCCACACGTAAAGACTGGACCAACTCCAAAGACTGCAAAGAAAGGGCAAATTGGTAAGTAAAATTTTCGGAGAAACCCCAACAAGAGCCAGAAGAGGACTATGAAAATTTTGGGTGAGATCCCAACAAAGAGCTGAAACATCGTTGAGGCATGGTTGTCAGAATCCAGAAGACAGCTGGAAGAACGTTGCAAATGCAACTTGTGCAGTTTTCCAGCAACTGTAATCTATTACAGTCACTAGGGCAGATGAGTACTGTAGGCTGTGTTTAATTTGTCCTGTTTACACAGGCTTTTTTTTAAACAATGTATACCAGAAACATAGACAAATGCAGAAATATGGAGTCATTTTTGCAAGAAACAGTTTCTCCCAGAGTTTAAGCGTCCAAAAGATTCAAATGATTTTGAAGTACAGAGAGGAGGTGGAGGAAAGGGTGGTATCCTTTCACAACAAAGATTATTTTTACTTAAGTATCATTATCTGTTGAGCTTAGATGCTTGCTTCTGTGATCATAATTGACACTGCTGGTCTTTGCCAAACAGTCCTAAAACTGGCAGCTCTAAAGGTATAATCTTATAAAAGCAGTACACCAGTGCCCTTCTCTACTTCCCAGAAGAGCTCAAATTACAAAAGAAATATATCTTTGTAGAGGCAATATTTGACGAAGAAATATACATTCAAGAAATTCCATACTTTGCTGAAATAAGACCAGGCTGTAAATCTAGATCATCCCTTAAACAATTTGTAAGTTGTCTCATATAAAGTATTTTCACCATGTAAGAAAGAGCTGAAAGGATCAAACAGATATAGCATTACAAAAAAACCCCAAGTTCAAAAAAAATGCATCCGCATTGCTGTATTAGGTCTAAGTTTTGCTCAAGGTCTCTTCCATGGACCTTTGGTGACTGTTCAGCTGGAAATTAAGGGCCCATGAGATTTTTTTGAAAGCAGTAAGGGATATCCTGAGTCCCAGCCAGCAGCCTAACAATACAGCTTCCAACAGCCAAAACTGTGTGAATTGTGTTATGAACATCACTCACTACCGCACTGTGTGTTTATGGAGCCTTCATATAATTGTATCTTAACTATTGAAAGTGTTTATTTATGAAATATGCTACACTTTAAGTAATAGGTTCCTACTCTGTAAAAATCAAACTGATTTTGAATTACTTTTTATTTCTCAATATATTCAGGTAGTCAGCTTTGAAAACTACACTGTGTAATTCTAATGTATTTCTTGGGAACAAAAAATTAGGCTGTGAAAAGTCTGTTCCATACTTCACTTTCATATCATTTGCATTTCACATCTGACCAGTATAATATGGAATTTTCTTTATGATAACCTGTTCTAGGTTTCAAGGCAAAAAAATAAAATCCAAAACCAACCAAAAATTAAAAAACCTACCTGCTTTATATTAAATTCTCATTGAAAACCTACGTATCTCCACTCTTTTCTACCATAAAATAGCTCAAGTGCATTTCTCTAAGCAACATCCTTTCTCTCCTACAAGACTGTGACATAGCTGGAGCTGATCACTATGGGATTCGATTAGTTTCTTGGCAAATGCTGTTAGGATGTACTTGCTGCTACATTCTAAGGTTTGTTAGCATTCCTTGTCCTAGCTGCATCTACCACATCCCACAGGGATAACTAAGGAATTATTGCAGAAAACTATTATCTGAGCTACAGATTTCAGAATTCTGTTCTTCAAAGCCGTGCTTTTGTGGCATTAGTTGCATTTATGTCCAAGGGATGCAATGCTTCAATAACTTTCAATGTTACTTGCACATTATTTCTTGTTTGTACTAAAACCCATGGAAGTAAGAAAGCAGAGCTGCTTAAGTTATAAAAATCTACAATTTCTAAAGGCAAGTCTTAACACAATTTATCTCCCATGTTAAAGAGCTATGAGCTCTTTAGAACTGTGCAAATCTCTTTGCAAGTCCTGTCATTTTTTGGTACATCTGACAGTTAATTTGGATTGGGCTCTTTTGATTTAACTGCAGAGACAGACTTGTTGAGACAACTACAAATGCGAGTCTTCACACATTAATCATTCTCCCTTCAGCTACTTCTCTCCTTGCAATTTGATTAGACATTGGGAATCGACTGCTCAATGTCATTTCTTCAGTGTTGCTCCCCTTAAGTGCTTCTGTGGCTTGTCAGCTCTCTTGGCCCAGGAGAAGCCTGGGTATGACCATGACTCTTCCCTGAAAAGCTTCTTCATTACAGGAACTGTGATTACATTTCTTTTACTCTTCTCCATGCTCCATTGGCCCTTACGCCATCGTGAGAGAAAACAGTCATTGAAATGTAACTACCATGTTGAAGGCATCAGAAATTATTAAAATGCAGAATGCTTCATGCTCACATTATTAATCCAGTTCTCTTCTCACGTTGATATAGGAAGGAGCAAGATTAGAGTAGCTGGTGAGTACTAATGCTGTCCTCAATAATGCCAGATGCTCAAACAGTCTTTGTACACACGTTTCATTACCATTCCTGGAGAACTGAAGTTGTAGTCTTAACAAGAGTACTGCCTAGTTGGCAAACATGAATTTTGTCACTATGACAAATACCATCTATGAGCAAGTAAACTTTAGAAAAGCAAAAAAGACAGGGAGCTGTTGTTGATCAACGCTTTAAACAAAACACAAGCATGCCTTCCTTTCTGTGCTAATTCTAGGAGGAGAAGGAAGTCAACACAATTAATGGCTGATAATTATAAAAATACTGTGTTACTTTATATAGCCCAGCGTATAGCTTGCATAAACACTACAGGTCTTTCATTCAACTGTTTTCAATCACTGGCTTTTTTAAAAGTCTGGATAATAGTATACTATCTTTGTTAGCTAAATTTGTAGTTAGATAAAGATATGTGAGTTTCAGAGTAGTAAGTTCCCAAGACCATCAAGGAGAAATTATTTTTTCTTTATGCAAAGCATTGCAAAAATAATTCAATTTCTTAAGGTGATGCATACATTTTTTTCATTTCAGGAAGCACCATGCACAGGGTACAGACAGAAATCAAAAGAAGGATACTAAAGCTCACTGGCCTAGGTCTGAGTCAAGAGGGGAAATCTTCTATTTTGAGTGTAAAGGTTCCAGTTCAATTATACCTGTGAAACAGCATTAAGTATTCTAAAATAAATGAAAAGCATGAGTTGCATTACAAAAATATAATATCCCTGTGATATTCTGATCCCTGAAAACAACATGTCACTGGTAACAAATCAAAAACATCTGTTTCCACAACATTAATTGGTCTTATGAGCAATTTGTTGTGGATCCAAACTTTTAAAAAATTAAGAAAAAAAAAATCCTCAGGATTGGAGAGAAGGTGACGGTGGGAAAAAGAGAGCTCAGTCCCAGTATGTGTAAACAAACTTGCACATTTTCTTTAGTTTACTGGAGACTTGGCATGTTTGTCAGTTTTACAACATTTCTCATGCTACAGCTACAGTTGCAAGGTACAAATATGTATAGAATATGGTATGAATATATGGTATGATTATATATAGACCATCAACATCTTGAAACTGCTTAAGCCAGAAAATTTCTGGTCCTTGTGTTATAAAAGTTATCCGATAGCCACTTAAAATCTTTAAAAACTAAGCTACTTACTCAGTTAGGTGCAACAGCCAGGAGCCAATTCACAAATTAAGAGCAAATGAAAACAAAATCAAGTTTATCAGCAAATATAAGCAAATACCTAAACAATCTCAGACTTGGGAACAGACTATTAGTAGCAAATCTTCTCTGACCTGACTTATTTTGGAGGCACGTGGTTTCCATTATGCTGTTTTTACTGCAGCAGATCTGCACATTAAGTGGACAGAAAAATTATGTACAAATTTATACTAGGCGGGGTGGGAGGGTCCTGAGGCTGAAGCCCAAGGATCAGGAACTGATGAACAAATTCAGTTCATCAAATAAGTAGCAACATAGTTGGATAAGCCATGTAGCCTTCTGTATACTTAATGTTCTTCCAAGCGCAAGCAAGTTCCTCCATATTATTAACAGAGTGCACACAAGCACAATAATTTATCTAATAAGTACAATTTTGAAACTAAACTTTTTAATGTTTGCTGAATTGAGGGTGATACAAAGATGCTAGCACAGGTCTGCTCAGTGCAAAAAACACTAACAGTCTACCAAGAGCTGGATTTTCGCCTTCTTATTCACAGTGAATATATTTTCATAAGTCTCTCACCTAATAGAGGAACCTTATGAACGTTATTCCTATATGCAAATATTTCCTCAGAGCAGCTGCAACATTACATAGGTGCTAGAGAAGTACATTTTCCCCAGGAAAATACATGTAACTAAATAATGATAAATTCTAAAAGAGCACCCTAAAACATTCTTTAGTCACAAGTTGTGCTGACCAATGTTTTTTCCTCACATTCATCACATAGATAAAGAGTTTTTCCTCCTAAAAGGCAAATTAACTTAAGCTTATATGATCATCAGACTGTATTTTAGGAGAATATGGACGTTAACATCATAAATAAAATCTAAACCACACATATCTTACTAGTTTACCTATGATAGAATCAAGGAACCATAAATAGGAGTCAGCACTGCATAATATATATTTGTCCACACAGGTAATGTATGTCAAATGTGTTTTTCTTTGAATGATTACATTTACTGATTTATATCAGTGAAAGAGGAGAAACATTTCCAGTGAGCTCAATCGTACTTCCCTGAGAAAAAAACAAAACCAAGAAACAGCACCAGCTGCTTGGCAGGACTCTGCTAGAATGATAACATGGTCTCTGAGCACTCTTGTTCAAGCAATGGAATTAATTACTGATGAGTACTAATGCAGCAATAGCACTGACAACTGTATCACCTATACTGTCTAGCAAACAAGCTGTTTGCTCATGGTGGTCACTGCGTTAATACAGAGCTTTTCCAGAATTATTTTTGCATGTATTGTACTTCTAGAGTAGTATTCGAACAAAGTAGTCAACTGCGTCTAAAACTATGAAACATTTACATCTAGCAAAGATTTGTTAGTAAGGAAAATTTGATATAGCAATAGCATGCAAACTCATTATTAAATCTACCTGACACTAAGCACAGAAAAAACATTTTCTTAAATAACACCCACCCACTAACTTGGGTTGATCTTCAGTAGTGATACAGTCATAATTAGAAAATGAGTATGAACAGGTTCTGTAGTTCATTCTGCAAAATTCTCATCACCCTCCACTTTAACAGACTGCTGTTCATAAAAAATGACACATTTCTAAGAGAATGGAGAATGATCAATCTGAATAAAAAAACATTAACAAGGGAAAGGGACAAAGGAAATTCTTACACAGCTGAGAAGACAAGAGTGAAAGAATAGAAAAGAGCTAAAATTATGCAAAAATCTTTGTATAAAAAGTGACAAGGGAAGAACTGCAACCAAAAAAACCTCAACCCCAAAACAAAAAAAAACCTAAAACCCAACAAAAAAACCCACACCAGAAAACTCAACCACAAGCTCTGCTGTAATTGTGTGATTGTATAAGTATCTACACTTTTTTGGCTCATATTCCAGATTTGTTGGTCTGGAAATTTGGACAGGAATCTCATGAGAACAGGCTTTCTGATATTTTAGATACTCCCAGGTTATAAGCCTGCCAGAAATAATGCAAGAGCAGCCCTTTTCCATAGTATTTTGGTACTTTGATTCCAACTCCAGCAAAACAGTAGGAACTGCAGAGGCGTGTGAACTTTAAAGAGAGTGTGATAAGTAATAAAATTCTCTTTCCTCATTCCTCACCAATGCACAACATGGTACTATTGGCTATTTAAAACATGGCTATTTAAAACAAACACCTGACAGGAGTCGCAGATTTATTCAGTTTGTTACCAAATGGTTTTCTAATAAAAATCAAGTATTTCTGTCTGTCTTGAGCACTGTGTTGTGACTTCACACACAGGATTCCTGCAGCTTACAGATATGGCTGGTAAATAAAACAGGATGTTCCAAAGGTTACCTTCCTTACACAAAACAAGGAAAATAGTTAATTCATTGAAAGACTGTGAAAAGGAATCCTCTATCAGTAACAATAACAACATGCTTGCTGCATTTTGGAAGGAAAAAACCCCAAAATCAACAATTCTGATTTTGTGTTAGTTATCCCTTAATGCTGGCTACAAAAATAGAGGTAGTTACATTCCTGCAAATGATCACATAACTAGAATTTCCACATGTATATCTTGCACTTCTTTGAAAGAGATGCAACTTAGAAACAGGTCTTGTGACAACCATGCTCTCATGCAATCAGGATAAAGTAAGTCAAAAGGTCTACTGGGGAAAGAAGGTTTCTGGCTCAACCACCCTTTGTATTATCCATATAGGTTTGCTGAGGAAGGATTATTCTATGCCTTGGTTTATTACCACATACACTCTCAGGTTATATGTGGAAAACACAGTAAGTTCTTCCAGAGGATTGCAGAGAAGTGGGAATCCTTCTCTTAAAGATCTGGGGATACAGACAGCTTTGGAAAGGCAGCAGTCCCAGACTCTCAGAGCACAGAAAAAGAAATGGAGCAAAGATGCATTTGGTTGCTCTACAGAGATTATGGTAGATGAAAAGAGAGTCAATAGGATCAGATGGAACACAAAGGAAATGAGAATGAAAAGAATTACACTTTTTTTTTTTCTGTTTTTAGCTAGAAAACAAGGTCTAGATACTGGCAGATTCACAGGAGCAGCACTGTTTTCTCTTTGAAAGCTGAGGTTCTCCAACAGTGGGGCAGGAAAGGCAGTTGAATCTCTTCAAACAGACAGCAGTTGCTTGATAACTTGGTGACCTTCCTGTTAAGCCCAAAGGGCCACAAACACACAGAATCCATACGACCCGTGACATCTTCAAACACTGGAAGTTGTTAGCCAAGTGCCCAATGTCAGGAAACAACTGCCTGTCTGTGACAAGCTGAGTTCCTCCCCCTCTATGGGACTGGAACTAATTTATTTTCTCCTAGAGTATGCTTACAATCTCTCTCTTGAGAGAGTCAAGAGAACGATTTTCAACAATCAGTTGCAGGTTACCCCATTGGAAACCCAACAGAAATAATTTTTAACTACATTTGTGGTCCCTTTCCTGGCATGACATACATCCAAGAAACCTAATGCTCTTTCAAATGGTCACCCTCCAAGAAAACCCAGCTGATTTAAAAAATCATCACATGTAATCCTTCTGACATGTTCCATGCTCTAAGCATTTAAGTGTTCTCTTTAAAAAGTTACAAATGGATTCTGGAAATCCATATGTATTTCTTGGACTTTTTTCAGTTCAAAAAACTGCTTACATACATGCCATATAAGATCATGTGGTGTTTTAGGAGGAACACATTAACTATTGTGCTATAGTTAATGTGACAGAAATATTGTTGATTGCCATTAATTAGTTGCTTTATTTTTACATTAAGCAGTGCACACTCCCCTTCCTATACCGAGCAATATATTAATATTCTTTGTTAAACAGATACAAGTAACATTAGCTGTGGTAAATAATTACTGAGCACCCTCTATGTCTCACCTTTCAAAAGGAGTAGTAGCGTGGACGCAGCGGACAAAAGGCATTTTCTCCAACACGTACTTTCTCTTCACTATTTTCTTGCTGGTCACCAGCTTTTTTTCCGCGTTTACAACTCCCTTTAAACTGTTGCTGGTTTTGCAAGCCCTTGGCCTTGTTTTGTACTCTGCATATCATTCATATAGTTTCACTAAGTATGTGGAACTGTGTAAGTTCACTAGTTGTGACTTCAAGGATTTTGTAGGATTGAAGACTCAAAAGCCAAATGGAGTCAGAAAGCTGAAGAAAAACAGTTGGTCTCTAACACTTCCAGTGAGCCATTTGTCAAACTGGACAAAAGCTGTACAATTTGGAAAAGCTTTTGATGAGTAGCATTAATTCAAATCTCATCCACTGACAGTTCATGTCAGTTAATATATTTCTTATTTTGCAAGAACCAGCCTCACATGTATATTCCTGTATTGGCCAATTCCCCCACCCTCCTTGTCCCTGCATGCAAAAGAAGGCAGCACTGAGACATGCTGTAGCATATTCAGCTGCCAGACTTCCCCCTCACAGTTCTGCTAAACTCAATACTGACCTACAGTACCCTTAGTTTTCCATTCGTTAGACTCTATTACATAAATATAGCCCAGTATTCCAAATTAGGCTGTGTTTATTCCAAGAACACAAACAAGACCATTTTCACATCTAAGAAAATGATGTGTCTTCATTAAAGATTGAGACAACGCTGAAAACATACGCAGTTTTCATCAGCATCCCAAATCCCTGTGGATTGGTTTCTAGTCTATTCTACTAATCCCTGGATCCCAATCCCAAATTCATGTCTTCCCATATTTGACTGAATCCTCTTGCTTGAATTTCTTATTTCATATTAGCTGGAAACTTTCTTAAATGCTTGTAACTGTGCCCATTAGTGGGTGTTCTTCAGCTAGAGAATTGTTAATTTAATCACACATCACAGAAACAGTCCACAGTTGCTTCTAAAGCCCACTAGGTGCTATTTCTTATCTTTATCTTTTACATCGAACTGACCCTTTTGATTCCAAGTGGTGGAAGTTGCGAAAAAAAGATGCTGTATGTCGAAAACCAGCACTGTGAATAAGCTGTTTTCTTTTCAAACTTCAAAAGCAAAATATTTTTTTTGTAAATGATCTATCTAGACTTTCAAGTTCAACAGCCCATCATAAGCTTCTGTGATTTCATTTTGCTAAGTACAGTAGAGATAATTTGCAGTTTGATAGTGAAAAATTTCCTGGCTCTCTTTCTCATTGCCAATGATGATAAATAAATACTGAATACTTACAAAATATACAAATTTATTATAAATATTGAAAAGCAGCTTTCCACAGAGCTATTAGATAAAATTTGTATTTCATCAAATTGAACTTTGTTAGAAAGCAGGCAGTTTGTAGCCTTACAACACTAATAATAGGGTGCTGACAAATGAAACAAGCTGGTAAATATGAAGCTTGTTCATAACAAGATTGCACAAGAAAATATACTGTAATGACCCTGTCTTGAACATCCTGTAATAGCCCATTGTTCCTCTCTATTACTCTCATTCAGCAATTTTTTTTTAATAGCGGATGCATGGTAGCAAAGGAACCAATGTAATGTGGGACTGCATGTGCACAAATCATGGCACGTAACAGAGGTGAGAAAAAGACCCTGGCACACAGAGAAGTTTTGGGTGGGCTATTAACTGGATGTGGAGCCTTACAAAACAACCCCACATCTTTGCATAACTTGAATAAGACAAATAAAAATATTGACCCATAAATGCCTGAAGGATTTGTAAACACTGAGAAGATAGGAGAATCATTTTGCCTATGAAGGGCAACAAATGACAAGAAGAATGAGAATGAAAAAGGAAAATCATAGGTTTAAATTCTGAGAGATCATGCAGTCTTATAGACAGTACATTTAAAGTTAGCACGGTAGCAAAAATAGGAAGAATCCTTCCATTGCATAGACGAAGAAGAGATGTGGTAATAAGCATCTTCCATGTGTGACAACTGGATGTTTCACCTTCACTCTGTATGAGAAACGATGAGCTAACATCACTGCAGTTACTGGCATCTTAACTAGATCATGTACTGAAACCCAGCATCTGCTTTTGTTGCCAAATTAAAATACTGAATAGACAATTAATTAGCAACCCTACTGTGAATTCATGTCATACACAGAACTCCAAATACAGATTTCTCACCATCTAAAGGAATCTTTCAGTTTATCCAAGTGGCTATGTATGTAAAGAAATGGCTTTTGACTGACCACAGGATACCTGACTCAGCTTTGTCTCTGCAATTAGAAGGTCATGCTAAAGGCAACATCATCTCATTTACTGATTTGTTCACAGGTTAGTTTCCTATGGGAACTACATTTTGAGGTTCAGATATTTTTTTTTTTTGTCCATTTGTCATTCCTTCCATCATTTTATCCTCCTTGCTTCCTTGCTACCAGACTTCATTGTTTTACTGTTACTTAGTGCTCAAGGAAGGAGGAGTTGGACAACTGTCCTGTTTAAAAGCTGTAAATGTTTACAAGCATAAAAGCTTGGAAGTCTAGGAAACAGAAGGGCTAAAGAAATTGTAAAAATAAAATAAAACAAAACAAACCTCTGGCTTAAGAAGTCCCACATTCCTGCATGGTATAATGCTATTTTTGAACGCTTTGGTTTGGCAAATGTGCATTCCTTGAGGAAGCTGAGTTATCACAGATAACTGTCTATCATGCCAGTCTGTCTTCATTGGACAAAATGTATTTCAATGGTATCTTTTCTCCCCTTGCCTAATCTGACTTGGAAAGCTTATTGCAATTGGTCCCTAAAATCTCCTCTGAATCTGAGCTCTTTTGGTGCTGACTTCACCCTAAGTACATACACTTAATTTTACAGACGGCAGTGTACATTGACATGCTCTGGTGCCCCAGTGCCCCCATAGAGACAGCGCAAGTATTTTGCCATCCTTCCAACAAACCCTGAATTACTGCCATGTCCTTCACTGGGCTGTAATGTGACTCTAGGAAAAGCTTAGCATGTCAGCAGACTATTTTATGTCTGTAGCTCTAAATAAAAAGTGTCCAGTTAAACTACATTGGCTTAATTTTACCCTTGGATTGCATGCATAGTTTTTAGAAGAGGGATATTCTCTAGAGATGAAATTCTACTTGTACAATCTCTTCTGAAATAATTGGGGGAGAAAAAAAAAAAAAAAAGAGAAAAAAGACCTAGGTCCAGCATCTACCCCAGTGGTTCATGCTAAAAGGTTAAAAACATCTGAATGATGTTTTTCTACCCAGTTTCCTAGGGACTCTGAAAACGCTGAGATAGTGCATCCAGCATGCATGGTGGGGGAACATAAGGCTCTTGTAAGACCGTGCTATGACTTCCGTAATCAATCTAAGAATGACATTGTCAAGATTTGAAGACTGCTCAAAACACCTCCTTTAGTCAGAAATTAAGCATTTTCAGTATGAGAAACTAAACACAAAATTAAATGAATATAAATGAATACCCAATGATTGTGCTCCAGACAGAATAGTTTGATTTTCCAATTACAACCATTACTCGCTTTATATAAAACCTACATTGTGATAGCAAACAGAAACAAACAAATTTTCTATTTCTACTTTGCTCACTGGTGTGTAATTTGTGTCAATGCTAATTACACTTATGACATAACATGCAGAAAATGATAGCAGGGATATAACCTTTCCAATCTCCCTTAGTGAAAACTGATGGAGTATGAGATTCCCCAGCTCTGTGGAGCAAGGAGGACACCGCAATAGCAGTTTAACTTGATGGGAGTTCTTAATCTCATTTGCGTATTGGTTTCCAAAGTTATTTTTGTCTAGGAGTGTATTTTTCCCTGTTTGTTTTCAGCAGAAAGGCTTTTATTTCCTGACGCACATACAGGATTAACAGATTAGAAACATTTTTTTGAAAATTCTTTACCCACTCCTTCCAAAACAGAGGGAAAAAAAAACCAAAAGAAAAAAAATAACAAAAAAACCCCAAACCCCACACTACACTGGCATGCACATAACCACAAGAAAGGCTACAATTTAGTTCAGTGTTTAAGTGCCCACTTAGTGTTAAGCATGTGCTTTTTCCGATTGCTGCTAGCTAAATAGAAAAAAAGCACAATCCTGGTGGCCTTCAATGTATTATGATGCAATAAACAACACAGTTAATAAAAAATGAAGAATGCAGAATGGTGGCCATGCAAAGAGTACTTGAATAGCACTGAGGAAAGAGCCTTAATTTTGGCTTTCCGGAACTTGTTTAAACTAACTTTTTCCCAACTAAATACTAAATAAATTTAAAAAAGGTTACCAATCTTGATACTCGGTTACGGTACACACATCTGTTGTTTCTCTTCAAGGAAGATGACTATGAATTTCAATATAGAGTCATTTATGGAAAGGGTTCTCACCCCCACCTCCCCCTTCCAAGAAACTAGACATGTGAAGACAGACATTTCTCTTTGAGAGGAAGGATAAGGCAGAGGTTAATTTCATCTGCATGAGCCAGTGTAGGATAAGCTTTTGGAAATATTGTCAAGCCACATTCTTAATGCCTGGCAAAGTGACTCATTCAGAGTCATCACAGGAAAGGAAGTTGAATAGAATAAAAAACGGAACAGGATGGGGGCTTAAACAGGAGAAAGAAGTGAGAGAAAGGAAACTGGATTGTTTAAAGTGGCCTGAGGTTACAAGTTCTATAACGAGATGATTTTTTTAAAAATATATATGTAAAATATATCTATACACGTGTAAAAAATAATATATATATAACTTATGCATATATAAAAAGCACGTATGTATGCATGTATTTATAAAAACCAACTTCTTTCTATTTGAAAAGAGACTTGTATTTGTGGATTGTCTTCCAAAGCTGCCTGCTGACGTATTTGTTTCAGTAGAAGGTGGCATTAACACAGTACGGGAAATAAACAAGAATCCCCTCTAGAAACCCACAAGTTTTTAACAATCATGCTTCTGTTCCACACAATATGGAATCCACAGAATATGGAGTTATACACTCATGTAAAAATCCACCAGAATGCAACAAACGCATTGTTATACCATTCCCTAAAGAAACACTCTGTGCAATAAATAAGACTCCCCCCCCCCCCCCACATACAGCATTGACTTTCTTGTACTAGCAACTAGGTGCAATGTGAAAAAGTTTCTCTTCTCCAAATATTTTTATGGTGAAACTTTGGATAATTAGCCACCTATCATGTCAATTTTAGCTGATTCAAACAGAAAACAATATGTAGACTGTTTCAATAAATATGTTCACTTGCAGCAGCCTACTGCAGAGCACCGCCTTGGATTCACCATAACTGAAAACACATTACTTGTGCAACCAGAACACCCATTGACAAAAAGAATAATTTTGGTTCCCAAAGAAGATGAGAAAAGCATTTTTTAATATCATAAGGGCAATATTCAACTGATTCCCAGCTCTTTATGTTTCAAAATTGACACCTGTGAGTAAAACTCCTCATTGTACAGTCCAATACTGACTACTGAGTCATTTTTCATGTTCAAAGGGATACACAGAAAGATGAATACACCTGTTAAATCACATAATTAAAAAAATTTAAAAATTAAAAAGGCATGCATGGTCAAAAAATTATCCTGGAAGAATGTATTAGAATAAATACTTCTAAATTCTACGTCTCATCTCCCAAACAAATTTATCTCTATTTGTGAAATATTCCTTATTTAATCCCCAGAGTGACACCTGCTGGATTTCACTAACAGAAACAAAAGTGCAGATAACCCCATTATACAGAACATTTCAGGATAATCATTGCAAAAATGTGCCCTTTAGTAATGAAAGCTTGCACAGTATCGTATTTTTTGCTCCATTTAGGGCAGTAAATAAATAAATAGATGCAACCATAGAGGAAAGTAAGATGTCTAAAGCTCTTCCTCATTTCTGAAATATTTTTTTAAATTTCTATCTAGAAAGGATTATAGAGCACAACATTGAGAGACAAACTATATTCATTTCTGATAAAATTAATATGAAAAATATTTTTAAAGCCTAGAACAAATGAGTTTTGGTATAACAAATATATTCTCAGTACATCATGTGCTTTACATTACTTTAGGAAACTCTACCAGCATTGCCAGTATTAAAATAATACAAAATTTATTAAAATTAATTTCCAAGATTTTACCACTGTAATGGGGGAGAAAAAAAGTGAGGGTAAAACCTAAATGGTAATACAAAGAGTGAGACTTTATGACCATACAAGCATCAAGGTTGTGCAGTTTTCAAGCTCAGAATTATCAAAGAATATGTTGAAAAGATTATATAGTTATTAGGAACTAAAACGATATTCAGCCTAAACATAGCTGACAGTATACCACAGTATATGAGGTAGCTGCTTTGAACATAATAATAATAATAATAATAATAATAATAATAATAATAATAATAATAATAATTCACTAATCACTGTGTTTCTCTCCTTGTCCTTGGTGTTTATATGGGAAGTCAGACTGGTACGGGCTTCATTAAACAGAACTCTGTCATTAACTTTGGGATATTTTTTAAATAAGGCCTGCATGATCCAGGCATAAATCCAGAAATACAACATTGTTTTATTTTCTAAAACTCAATTAGTATCTTAATGGTCAGCTACAGCTTAATAGTGGCTAAAACAGTCAGGAAAGTCTTGGGTGACATCTATGCTATATTAAAAGGTAACAGCTTCAGAGACACATGCAAATTTACACTGGTTGAGAATCTGTTTTCTTTTCTTGAAGTGAGTACATTGCTTCTCTCATGGAAAGTCTTTTTTAATGCACTGCATTCAGTTAAGTGCATTTCAAATGCATCTTTCCAAGGAGAAGCAACCCTAAATAAATCAGTTCTGTTCTTTTGGACAGCATATACTGCAGCAATGACTGAAAGTGTTTGCATAGAACTAGGGCAGAAGAAGAATGACTTTGCTGGGAAAACGTAAACAGTATAAACAAGCTTGGGAGACTAAGGCAGATATGCAGGAGACATAACTGTGAAAACAAAACTTTGAAAATAAGAAAGTTTAGCCTTCCAGTTTTGCCCAGATTTTAAAATAGGACAAAAAGAAAAAGTACTGATAAAAACAAATGCTCTAATGGAAACAAATTTAATATGAAGATCTTCTATTGTACTGCACTGGCTGCGGAATTCTCCATTAAGATAACAGGTAAGTAATAGGCTAATTGCTGCTGCTCTTTGTGCAAGCGTATTACACTGAAAACATCAGAATTGCCAACGTGAGTACAAAAAAGAAAAAAAACGGGTTGTGAACACCCATGGAAAGCTTTCTCCTTTTTCTTTTAAATATTACAAGGAAACAACATTCAAATGTATTCAATTCAAAATATTAACACTCACGACTCACTGTTTTCTAAACAAAGGATGAGGTTTAGGACTAATTTACTTTGAGAGTCTCTTTAAAAACATACACGTTCTCTCTAGTTGATACATTAGGAATAATAAAAGTAAGCATGATATAGACTCGCATCTATTGTAGATATGTACATAGAAATAATATATTATCTATATTATTATATGCCTAACACATATAAACACATATACGAACACACTTCCAGATTTACTTTACTTCTTAAAAGTTATTTGTTTGTCAGCTCACATCTGTTTTGGTAATACAAGTATTCATTCCTTCCTTGACACAGTGGTATCAAGGATATAGTTAATTCCAGAGCTCTGACAATTTGCTACACCGAAGACTTAAAATATTTCCCAGTTACAGAACAGTTACATGAGCAACTAAGAGACTGTTTTCAGTAAGTGTAAAGCTTAACCGAGGAAACTACTACATATGAAACCCAATGACATAGCTACACATGCTTTTAGAACAGAGGTGTCCGTAACACTGAGGTAATGCCAATGTTGTGTATACACTCTATAGGAATGACAGCTAATCAGAAGCACAGAAGGAATTTTGCTAGCAGATCAAGAACACTGTAAACACATTGGGAACAGATGGGAACAACTTCTTAAAGAGAAATTCTATTTTGTTCTCCTAACTGTAGACGTGGACTTCTCATTGGAGAAATTCCTTCCATTGCTTTCATAAATAGCTTATGTTATGTTCAGTATTTACTATAGAAGTGACTAGACGTATACTTTTTAAATATCACTGTGTACATGTTGTTATTAAAAACATAGTGATAGCAACTGTTTCTTCCAAATGGCTGTGGACTAGTTTAGCTCTTTTATCTGTATGATTTCATGGACTCTTGTGGGCCCAATCCTACCCAGCTCTTGCTAGGAATGCTGTTGGAAGCAGCTGATTAACTTGAATGCACAGAATGTAGAACCAAGTCAGTAATTATGTTGGTGGCAAAGGAAATGTATTAGTGTGCTTTCTTCCCTCAGTTTTGTTCTTAATTGTATCCTAGTCTAAATCTGGATTGCAATACCCAGACAGCCCACAGAACAATACTGCATTCCTGGAGTAGGCCTCTCTATTTAGCCAGGTAAGACATTAGTCACGCAGAATGAGACATGCAGATTTGTGTTTTTCAACTTGAGCATTCAAAAATTATATAAGTTATCAAAAAACAGCTGCCAACAGACTACAGAACGTGACTGGATGGGTGATGTATGTATAATTCCTTCAGCAGAAAAATACCCACATTTAGGAATATCCTGCCCTTTGACAGTCAGTGGAAAAATTCCCACTGGCTCTCAGTGGGCCAGGATTTCAACAGTTGTGTTGTATCAGGAAAAGCCTATTCAAAGGGACAAACGCCACATTTCTTAATGCAGAGCAAGACTCCAGCTGATCAGGAGTTCAGAGTACGGTAACATTTGAAGTTGACAGGACACACACAATGCAATTCTTGAACTTGCAATGCATGTTACATATTCAGGTACTTAGTTTTGTCCACTAAAAAGTGTAGTCACACTGTTCTGCATCTCTATCCTGCCACTGTCTTTGCTTAATCTGTAAATAATGTAGATTCTGGCATCAAACCTGCAAACACATATATGCCTGACACTTCCTATGTGGGCAGTCCCACCACAACCTAAACCAGTTACTTGAGAAGAGCATAAAATAAGAATCTAAATCATTTAGCTGAAATGCTTCTGAAGACAGTTGTTCCTACTGCACTGATCATTAAAACAACATGAACACTTCTTATCTGAAGTGTCATCTTGTTTGATTTAGTATCACCAAGTGCCTTCTGTGCTGAAGATTTTCAAAGTTGGATAAAGACTTCAGGATTGCCCCTATATGCAGCCAAGTCAATGAGAGCTTAAGCAGACTACAAAGTAAATACTGTGAAAATACAGATCATTATTTTTTGTTGAGAATCTCAGAGAGCATGTGTACTTTGAAAGAAGCCACATGGATTCAGATCTGGTCTTATTCATATCTATCCAGATCTAGTGTGTCTCCTTTCAATCCACTGAGAGGACCTCAGATTCAGAGCACAACAATCAGGCTTTTAGCACATCACTGATGTGAATGGGTTTAAACTGCTATATGCATTGTTACTGCAAATGAATGACGAGATCCCCAGTACGCACAATATGACTGGAAAGACTCTGCATTGGCACAATTGTAAGAGCAGAAAAATCTAGCCCCAAGGTATCTGGGGTAAGTTTAGCAAGGTAGAGAGCAAAAAACCTCAGCTACTTTTATTATTACTTCAATCTCAGCCCCTATAAAACGTATGGATGACTAAATGAATCATTGTAGATCAAATCCAACTGTGATTTATAGCCTATATTATTTCTTAACTATCCTTCAGAAACAAGATTTCTTTTCCCGATTCTACAGATTCATGGCTTACACACACAAGCAAATGACTAGATGTAGCAATCTCAGTAATGCAACTGCATTTGTAAAAACAGAGGAAATCACATCTGTTTTGGAAAGCTGAAAAAGTGGCAAGACTCGTAACTGTCTCTCAACTGATACTGGAAGGCAGAGAGTCACACACTTCCCACTGTTCAATAGCTTCTCAAGGAAATGAAATAGTGGAGAATTACCTTTCAATAAATCATTTCAGCGTTTGTGGGAAAAATCTCGAACAGTAACACCCCGGCACGCGTACAAGCTTCAAACTCGAGCTAACTTTTTCTCAAGCAAACAGAAAGTCCAAAGGAAACAGAAGCTTTATCTTTTTAGTTGTGTAATTACAACACAAAACTTAATTATGAAGTAACTCAAGTATGACCTCTTTCCGGTACAATAACATCAATAAGATTAAAGGAATATTCAGTAAGAAAATCTACACCACTTTATCACCTAATTCAGCCTCTCTTGAAAGAGCTCCAGTTGTATTGAATTAGTCTTAAGGACCCTTTTCAAACCAATGAGCCTCTAATTCTCTCCAGATGCAAAGACAGAAATTTGGTTAGCTAGTATTAGAGGTTTTAGACAGAATCCTTTAAGTGCTGATTAGGGTAATTTCATCTCCCTTTCTACCTATTTATCGTTGATTACTTCCTCAAGGATACATTATAACAACACCAGTTATAAAATCAGCTCAGCTCACTAAAAATAAACGAAGCTTTTCCTCATACCCCTTTCTCCCTGCAGATTACATATCGCATGCTGAGGTTCACGTAAAAGCACACACACACGCGTAACTATAAATGCATTCAGATGGCACAAAAATATTGTTCTTAGGTAAAATAATGAAACTGGCTTGATCAGTACTCACCACGCTGAGCCTTTACGAGAACGGTTTCCAATAAATCAGTTTGATTTCCCTTTTCAGTGAGGGAGAAAGGAGATGTTTCGTGCCCTCCCTCCCCGGCCAAGTAAGAGACCTACGAGAGCCCGATCCTCCCGCCGGGAATAATCCAGTCGCCGAGCCTGGTGGCTGCAGGGGGAGAGGTGCCCCCGCCGCTCGGCTCGGCTCGGCTCGGCGGGGACGCGCTGCTGCGGGCAGCGCCGGGAGCCTGTCAGATTGTAAGTGAGGAGCGGCGGCAGCAGCGAAACATCAGAGCTTCCTGTTACATCACCCTGACCCCGCCTGCAGCCAGCGTTAAGTTACTTTTCTTTCTCAAAGGGCATGTCCCAGGGAAGCCGGGCTCCTCCGATATTTCTAGCCAGGAGCGGGGAGCTGCCCGCGTCCCGGCGGCTGCCCTCTGCTCCCTGGCAGCCTTGCTCCCGTCGGGGGGCGGCCTGCCCGCACCTTGCCCGCGCCCGGAGGAGAGCTAGCGCTCTCAAACGGGTCGGAAAATACTCACTCCTCCTGTTGGAAAGGAGGAGACCACGGGACCCGTCCTTTCACGTATCGAGCCAGCGAGATTCGTCCTCCTCGAACTAGACCCAGAGAAATCAATCAGTTTGGACCTTTCTTCAGAGAGAAATAATAGACAATAGCTGCATTCCTCCTTAACGTGACCGACCGACGACCGCTGCCAGAAACTGCAGGGGCTGCCTTACCTCCCATACTGTCAGTGCTGAAAAGCTCTACAGAGAAATACTTCCATTTCTCAAATGTAAAACAGCATTACCGGTCAGAATCAAATTTTCAAATTCAAGCAAGTGCATAATTTCAAGTGCCACTTTGTTTTACACCCAAGAAAAAAGCCTGTATTTAAGTAACTCTTTGAAATATCAAGGGTAGAAAAAAGGCAGCAGGAATATTGCTATTGCTGCACAGAACTCTAGGCATCTTTTTAAATGCCAGTGATTTGAAAGCACAAGTACGAGCTGCCTGGTTTGAAAACTGCCATAACTGAAGACAAAACCAAATTGATAGCAGTCCTTCTACTAGCTTCAAAGAATTTTGTATCAGGACCTGAAAATGTTCCTTTGAGAGCATGTATCGCTTGTTCTTTGTACAACTTATACCTGTGCTCTAGATAGAACGTGTGCTCTCCAAATCAACAGACACTTGCTGTGCGCACACACGAACAAGACTATGCTGAACAAATGGGGAATTCATGCAGCATTAAGCTCAAATACCACTAACACCTCTAACACCAGTACTCCTTATGGAAGGCCATAAGGACCTCCCAAAGGTCGTGGTTTCATAAGTGCTCAGCAAAATTACAACCGCTTAATTTACTCATGAAATTAGATAAAGTATTCTGTTTGCTTCTCACTACCCGTTGCTCATCCACTCTTTTTACCAGCACAAACTTTTGCGGAACATGTTGTCAACTCAATGAGAGAATTCATCTGGCCATTGAAAATCTTTTCCTCAAAAATGAAAACAGCAAGAAACCCAAAACTAAGCAAAAAAGACTCAACCCAAAGCCAGGGTCAGGAAAAATCGGAAGAGGGAAAAGAAGGGCAGGAATACTTTAAATCCATACGGCCACTGGATAATACAAATTGTGAAATCACACTCTAGGGTCACTAAAAGAGCAGGCATATGACTTTAATACTTATTTGGCATATGCGAGTGTTGGTGCTTCTAGAATCTTACATCAACAGGAGAATGTTTGAGTTTTATAATCAGCGAAAAACTAAGAACTGGCACTCTAAACTTCTAGGCAATGTAAACAGATATAAGCCAGGGATTAGCTCTGATTCTGAGCAGCGACGGAAATTAACTTCTCTGAAGCAAATGGCATCACCTCAGGTAGTGAAATTTCATCAGAAGTAAGCCTGGCTGCATTATTTTAGACCAATTAGGTCTAGGCTATAGGCTACAACATGGTATGTTACACACCGTAACCTAGAAAATAATCCATGTATTCCAGCCAAGCACACTTGTTCAAGACAGGCATCTGAATTAGCTGGAGAGATTTATTATATAGGCCGTGTTTGATGTGGCATGTCACATTCAGTGGAGTTGTGGGGGGGGTTGCAGGTTTTTTTTTTTTATTTTAGTTTGAAAGTCTTATTTAGCTATTATTGGAACTTTCTTACTCCTACTCCACAGGTATTTGAGACATCTCAGCTAGTGTAGTTTACACTTCAAAGACACAGAAGGCCCCCACGCTACTACAGCTACCCTTTCTTCAGGCTGAAAGGCACATAAATTACACCAATCCACAGCGCGGGCATGAGCAGTTCAAAAGGGATCTAAACGAGACTGTATTGTAACCAAAGAAATCTTAAAACAATGCAATGAAAACGACTGAATTCTACCTCTTACCACAAACTTTGATCTGAAAAGTTCAAGGATAAATATGGTTTTGCAAATGATGAGACTCTTCACGATCGGCTGTAAGAATCCGTCTCTCTAGCGTTGCAGTTGTGACAAACGCCTCTCCCCTGACGATAAAGGGACGGTGCAGCAGCACAGCACAGCAGTGCCCACGCCCGGGGCAGCGGAGAGGGCCCCGTTTGCGGCAGAGGCTGCGTTCCCGGTACCGCTCGTCCTGGCGGCGGGCCCGCCCAGGCCCCACACCTGCGCCCTTGCCCGGCGGCGCCCCCGCGCGGCGGCCCCTGGGGCGGTGAGCGGGGCCCCGCGGCGCGGCGCGGCGCTGCCCCCTGGCGCGGCGCGGCGCTGCCCCCTGGCGCGCAGTGGCCGGGCTGCGCCCCCGCCCCCAGCCCGCGGGCTGCCGGCCCCGCTCCCGTCGGCGTTTGCGCCTCGTACCCCGCCGAGCCGAGGCATCGGGAATAGCGAGAGGATTTGACGCCTGTGTCACGTTCCCCTCGAGACAGGATGCCTAACTCACGCGCGGCCAGTGACAAAATAGCCCCGTGAAAAAAAAACCCTTGACAAGTGACTTGCAATGCGGCATTGCTACAGGTTCAAAAGTGATTACAGGATAAACAAAACCAAGGAAACTCCTCACGTTTGGCAATGCATTGCCTACGAATAAAATATTAAGAGTTCATGTGTAAACACTTCATAACCATAAATACCTGAACCTGGTTCTTTCTCCAGAGAAGATGCCACCAAAAGCAACCAGCTATGAAACATAATCCTTATGTCCACTTTAATATGTTTGAAAGGTAGAATCTAGAAAGATGAAGACTTTCTCAAAATGTAAATAAATCTATCAGTTTTGAAATAGTAGATGGATTGGAGATGCAGGGAGAAACGCTGGCTCAAATGAACTGGAAAGAAAAGCAAAGCAGGGGACAGAAAGTAAAAAGGAGGCCATATCAGTAAAAATGTGAGGAAAAGAATTAATAAAAAGACTTTAAATTATTTCTCAAAGACATTTTGCTTCATCACCTGTATGGACTAAGGGCACATACCAAGTTACTGCAGGTCAGATGATACGTGGAAACTCATCAGACCTCTGTAAAATTGCTTTGCCTCGTTGGCTCCCATCATACAAAGTGGGAGAAATCTCACAGCACCCTGCGTATTTCCTCCGAAGCAACCGGGGCAGATTCTGGAATGAAATGACCGGATGAATGGACTCCAGTTAATTGGAAATGTACAGTCACGGTAACACCTTAGCATAGCTTCATTTTCTGACCTCTTCACCATTCTGCCATCCGATTCTCTATCTTTTCCCTGTGTTATGGCTCAATTATTCCCCCTTCTACATTCACCCTTTAATTATCTTTGAGAAATTCATAGATCTTTTTTCTTATTCTTGCATTTGGTTGTTCTGCAGATATTGAAGATACAGGAATGAAAAGAAGTGAATAAAGAAGGGTGCAAAAGAAACTGTTTGCAGAGTTGATGAAGATCAGATCAGATCACACTGCAGTTTGGACTTTTTATGGGAAAAACTAATTCAATGCACTGTAGAGCTATACAAAAACAAGATAGGAAGACAGCTGGATAACTGGTATGGTGGCCAAACCTAGTACACACACCAAGAAGAGCGTGCACTCTCAGATCAAATCTCTGATTATAATCAGATCAGTTTTTATAGAGTCTACAACATTCCAGTCTTCATTTTCATTACACTAAGTCACGAGCCTAAAAGATTAATCACTTTGTAATGTTTTCTTAGTTGACTGAAATAGAGGTACTGTTGAGATGCTATAACTATTAAGTCTTTTTCTGTCTCAACATCGACATAAGAGATCCCTCAATGGATCCCTTGATTAATCACCATTACTACAAGATGAATGCACGAGAAGTTTCTCTAGTGTAATGTAAGTAGGGGGTGGGAGAGTAGCGGGGAGTACCTGTTAGTCCTGTCCTAGCTACAGCAGTTCTGGAAGAAGAGAAGACTGCACAGTCCTGGGGAGCAACTGAGCACACTCAATGAGGAGACCCTGGTAATTTTGCAGGAGAGCTCAGCAAGCAGGAGAGTTAGAAGAATGGGGAGCAGCCACACAACCAGGTTTCTGCGGGAACAGAAGGGACGATCTTTCCTAGACTTCCAGGGTGGATTTTGTAGGTGTTGAATCCAGGCAGCCAGCGACAAGTCACTGGAGCAAGAGGGATACTGTCATGAAATGACACAGGGATCACAAGGCAATCTGTGTACAAACAAATGCATCTATTCTTTCCTACCTTTTATATCTACTGTCTCATTCAGAATATTCTGTTTTAGAAAGGTCATCATTCTAGTTTATGACCTCATAAAACTTACAGAGTTTACAAATCCTTGTTAGTGTTCTTGGTGGGACTGCTTTAAGAAACACCATGGGCAACCCCCTTCCCCTTCCTCCCAATCCTGCAAGGCTCAGGTCAGAGTCCCATCACAACTGAAAACACCACGAGGTTTAGAGCTGCAATCACAGCTGGGCAGAGGACACTGCCTCAGGAACAGCTCTGTCCCCATCACCTTTATTTGGGCTTGATGCTGAGGGAAAACTCTCCTTACAGAAACGCTGCCACCAATAATGCAGATTCATATAAACACTGGAGTTATCAGAATGTTGCACTCCTGTTGCTAAAAAGTGAGTTTCATTCTCTTTTACATGAAAGCTCTAGAAGATGTTTTAGTTTAATGTGAATCACGGTCAAATACCTCAGAATCATGCTAGAGAATACCACGTTTCTGTGTAAAAGGGCTTTAACATGGTGTACAGGATAGTACTGCTTATCTGTCAGACATCAGTGACAGAAGGTGGCTGTTGCAAATGCGTTACTTACCCAGCACTTGATGCTTTTTTTTTTCTTCAATCTGAAACCATAGACTCAAAATGTCCTCACCAAGTCACGGAGCTGCTGGAGAAGCCAAGTTGCACATACCTCAGCTCTGTCTCCACTCTGAGGTACATCACAAGATCTAGCAATTACCTAAGTTTTAATACTGGCGGTCCATGGGAAATTATTGTGATTAAGAATGGAAGATTAGATATTTTTACTGTCTTCATCATAAAATTTATACAAGAAAAGGTGCAGACACCTGTGCACTCACCTGCATTCCTTGCCAGGCAGACACAAGCTGGTGTTGGTGTAGAGGCAGAGTAACTGTGGCATTAGTGGAGTGTTCAGCCCACAGATAAGTCCTGCCTCTCCCATACCTAGTGCGCCTAAAGCAACTCCTGCTTTCGGAGGCCGCATACACTACTGTGCTAAGGCAGTTGCTATGCTACAGGTGGGAAGGCCTGGGAGCAGTTTAAACCATGGGCTCTCCACTTGTCTGCAATGACAAATTCCAGCTGGTCCAAGTATTTAACCTACTGCTCTGCTCCTGTGCAGTGCAACTCACATCTACAGAGTCGACTCCTAGTGCGTGGAGTACAGACGATAACCTGGAGAGTAAGGTCAATAAAAATGATGAACTAGAATAGGAAGATATCAAACTGGAACTGAAACTAGCAGGTAACTACACACCAAATTAATTCTGTGTAGAGAACTGATGTTACTAGTTTTCAGCAGTCTATGGAGTTTATAGGTTTCCTGTCAGAACAGCACTTGTCTGATTTATATAGTTATTGCATTGTAAGTCTATGGTGCTTATACATTTTATATGACAAGACTCTACGTAAATATTTTCTGGTGTACATTTCAGTTTCATGAGAATTTTTCAAATCAGAGTTTATAGATCCTAGAATAAAAGAGTCATGAAAAGACTTAGGTACCAGGAAAGAGATTTGGATAGAATTTCTGTATAAAAATCTGTGACTTTTACTTACCCCCTCACTCAGATATTTAGAATGTATAAATGCTTTCATTTTCAGTAAAGCTTAGCCTCTTCGTGGAGTTAGTCTAAAGGCACATAAAACATAGGTTTTCTGAAATCACACATGTGATTCATAGTGCATAGGCAAAGGCAGCTTACTCCCAACAGATCATTTATTATTCTGTCATTGCTGTTCTTGCTTCTTGCTGTAGTGCCTGAGCACCTCACATCTATTTCAGCTACTTATTTCCACACCACCTCTTACAAACAGCAGTGTAACTATCCTCAGTAGTTTTAAGCATAAAAGGAAAACATGTGATACACACAAAAAAAAAATTTGCAACATCAAAGAAGATAGGGAAGAGTTTCAAAAATATCCTTTTGTTTCATAGGCAGCAAGGTGCTTCTAAAAAACTTAATAGGAAATGAACTACATTTTTTTTTCCCCTTTCCTTTAAAAAAATCTGATGAGAAAAGATTTACCCAAGATCAGAGAGGTGCCTTGGAGAAGGGAAGGAACTGTATCACTGTTTCATGTCAGTTTTAAAAAAAAACACAAAAACCCAACAAAAAACTCCCTCAAAGTCAACTGGAGTAAGCATAGTGTTATCTCTATAGCAACTGTATTTATGTCTATGAAAGGAATTTGTTCTGGTTTTTGTAAAAGTTTAATACATATTTCTGGAAATTATTAACTTGCTAGCCATGAGTCTAGTTCAGTAACAAGGATAAAAATCAATGATCCCAGCAAATATATTTTTAAATCTTAGCAAATATATGTCATGTTGCTTCACACATTTACAACTTTAACACTCTCTTTATGGTTTTTGGTGGGTTAATTCTGATCTCACATTCATTTTACAATAGTGTAATTATATGCACTTTGATGGAGTTAAATCTAGCTTGCATAACCTAAAATAAATCTGATTAAAACAAACCCAGTGTCTTATTTCCTCTTTAAAGCAATAGACCTACCTTTTAATCTAAGATTGAAACAATCATGCTTGACAGGTGATTACTCTTTGAAAAGCATTATGCTTTCTTTAGCACAAAAACAGATTTCAAAAAAGAATAATGGGATAATAATGTAAATTTGAATCTTGTCTACTTTTTAATCATTATGAGTTATACACCCACACAATCTGTTCTGTCCTGTTTCAGCTCTGACAATTATATACAATCAAACTACAATTTAAGAGCCTTTATCAAAGTCAAAGGTAATGTTTATTAACATGAATGAAGAATACATAATAAAAATATAAGCAGCGTAATAATATGTAATCAAAATAATCAGTACAGTAAGTATATTTCAAGAGTGTACACTAAAGGCTTTCATTCACAGGTGAATAGTAGTTTACTTCACATTTCTGTAAAAATCAAAGTTGTGTTCTTTCAGGGATGATTTCCTCGCCCAGAACCTTTACTGGCTGTTTCTTTCTTTTCTTCTTGATTCTTATTACTCTTCTTTCACCTTTTTTTTTATTGAATCCTAAAGGTAAAATGAAGAAAGTAAGATTAGATGGTGTATGACTAACACATCCAAGATTATCAGAAATAAGAGACAAGTCTTGTTTTCAAGAAATATTCTTAAAAAAAAAAAAAGTTGTCTTACCTAAAGTCTTCATATGCCTGACCAATGCCAAGTTGTCTTATTTCTGTTCTTGTACACTGTATTTTACTGTCCATCTTTCTCTCTCTAGATCTGTCTCTCTTCTGATTTCCATTTTCACTTTTCTAAGACTTTCAACTATTACATTTTGTCAGGCCAATACTGACCACCAAAAGTTGCAAGAACATTTCAGCCTGCATAATATTTACCTCCTATGATAGTCTGTGGCAGCATCACTTCCCATACCTTTCTTGCAGATCCTCAAACATGACTTTCTGGAGGTGAAATTATTTTCATTCCCACCACAACCACTGTAGCTAAATGGGCGGCATCTTCCAGTTGAGTAGTTGTAGAAAAATCTTAACTCTTTGGCTCTACAAAGTCCTCTGTCCATAGGGGTCATGCACAAAGAAGGGATAGGGGGTCGTTCTAGAAAGACCAAGAAAAATGAGGTTAGAGACAACACTGCAGTTTACCAGTTTTCTGTTATATGCATATTATATACAAGATTTGAAGCTCACAGAACTTTGAAATTTATGTGAAATTTACTGGAAAATTTCATTCTGCCCTCCTGAAAATCCAGGATACTTTACATAAACATCTGTCTTTTTATGATTACAAAAAATACTACAGCAAATGTTATTCTCTCTTTAAATTCCAAAAGCCAGCAAAAGCTTACCTGAAAGCAAGGTTTGTTTCCTATATATTTAATGATAAAATTGCCATTTCTGTGATAGGAGATAGTATTCAAATTCAATTAGAGAAGTTTCAGGTGAAGTATTTGTAGAAAGTGAAGTGAAATAAATTAAACTTGGACAGCTTTAAAAATATGGTAAATATTTATGATAATTAATGAAGTGAATTTTCCTAATTACTGCTAGGCATTCTGAAGTCAAATAGAAGGCAAAAGTACCCAGCATTTCCAATGTAAGATTCAATACCTTAATATTGGGTTTGTCACACGAATACAGAAAGCTTGACCTAAGTAATTGTCATAGTTTAACCCCAGCCAGCAACTAAGCACCACACAGCTGCTCGCTCACTCCCCCCACAGCAGGATGGGGGAGAGAATCACAAGAGTAAAAGTGAGAAAACACGTGGGCTGAGATAAAGACAGTTTAATAGGGAAAGCAAAAGCCACACACACAAGTAAAGCAAACCAAGGAATTCATTCACTACCTCCCATCGGCAGGCAGGTGTTCAGCCATCTCCAGGAAAGCAGGGCTCCATCTCACATAACAGTTACTTGAGAAGACAAAACGCCATCACTCTGAATGTCCCCCCCCTTCCTTCTTCTTCCCCCAGCTTTATATGCTGAGCATGACATCATATGGTGTGGAATATCCCTTTGGTCAGTTGGGGTCAGCTGTCCCAGCTGTGTCCCCTCCCAGCTTCTTGTGCACCCTCAGCCTACTCACTGGTGGGGTGAGGTGAGAGGCAGAAAAGGCCTTGACTCTGTGTAAGCCCTGCTCAGCAATAACAAAAAGATCTCTTTATTATCAATACTGTTTCCAGCACAAATCCAAAACATAGCCCCATACTAGCTACTATGAAGAAAATTAACTCTATCCCAGCCAAAAGCAGCGCAGTAACAGAAGCTGGTCTATTGGAAAAATCCAAGCAATTATCAAGAAATAGCCTGTAACTTGCAGAATAACAAAGGATTGAATGTGAAGAATAAGTGCACAAAGTGACTGAGATGCTGGTGCTTTAGCGCTGCTGTTAGGTTTTTACCATTCCAAGGAGCAGGCTGATGGTTTGTTTCTTCAGTGTCGCTGCAAGTGAGAGTATGAGAACTGAAACACTGGAAGATGAACCTGAGGTATCGGAAGTACCTGGGCACTGGAACAAGTTCAAGAAGCAAATCCATTCCAGAATTCCTAAACCTGGAGAAAGTCCATCATCTGTCATCCTGGAGTGACTCATAAACAAAATCAGAACTGACAAAATTGCTGCACAGGATGCAAGAAACCGAATGGGAGCCATTACATCATAAGTTATGAGGGACCCAAAGGAGCGCCCTTTTCCTTCAAGAAGTAGCAGAATTGAGATTGCTGAGATCTGAATGCATAAATGGAAATGTGAAGCTAGTCAGATGGCCTTCCTGAAGTCACAAAGCCGTGTAGAAGTCATTCAGAGGAAAAAACAAGTAAAAATTTTAGGGAATAATTTGGGTTACAACAGAGCTGAAGACATCCTGTTGTCACAAAAGTGGGAAGCAGATGAGTTCCTGAAAGCCAAGAATTTATGAATTAACTTGGGCAATTCAAGAGGCTGACACGAAAATATCCAAAAAGAACATGCTACATCTTACTTGTCTTACATATATTACACCTGCTGAAAAAGGTTCATCTGCCAAGTATAATAGCTGAACTGGCATGGTGAAAAAGTATGAAAAATTGCTGGGAAAGAAATAGAATGGTGACTTATGGGAAGCTAAGACAGAAAAATGAAATTAATAATTTATTTGAAGCTGTGTTAGCAACATCATACTATTCAAAAAGAATCCTGAAATGCAAAAACTGAGTCATGAGTTGGTTTTTCAAGATAGATTAAGTTAGTTTCAGGTTATAAAATGAGCACTACTTAATTTCTGTTTATAATTGTGACATTATTGTAAGAGCAAGGTTCACTCTGGATCCAGGGTAAGAGCCCACAATGTGATACAATTTATATTAAATCTACTGTTTCATTTATAATAAAGATGGTAGTTAAGTTAATTAACGCAATGCTTTTGGTACTGCTCTTACTGAGAACTCTTGTGCCTAAAACTAATTTCATCTCTCTCTGGCTGGAGAATGTTAGCTTTCAAAGCATATCTTCAGCAACATTAAAAAAAATGCTTACCTATTTTAACCTAATAATTTCTGAACCTAAAAAAAGAACAAAGCAGAAAGGCTTGGCAGTGATGAAAGGGCCAAACAGCATAGGTTTGTTAACTATATAACAGAATTGAAATATATGCTTTGTAATGTAAATTACTTATCTGGTATGTAGATTTTTCCAGACAGACTCCAGAGTCCCCTCATGAAGGAGTTCTCACAACGACCGTAAGCTCTAGGGGAGCCATGGAGCCAGTGATGTGGTTACTGGTGAATAAGGACTACCTATGTACGTGTAATGCAACTGGCAGTGCGGCATTCAAATGCTATTCAGAATCCCTCCTGTACTCTTTCTAAAAATTATGTTGTTCTTTGTCTAGATCATTGCTAGATAAACGCCCCAGATACCAAACACCACTGTTCATCTTCAAAACATCTGCATGTTCTTTACACTCACAGAAAGAACCAACCCATGAAGAAAACCTCTTAATTTTGCCATAACAGCCATTTTTTTCAACAGTATATTGAAATAAAAATTAAATGACTTATCATAATTTCCTGACTGCTGAGGATCATAAAAATTATGAATTGATTTTAATATACTGATCACTAAAAGACCTGTTAACTTTAAGTTACTGTGAGCATAAAATATGTACTGTGTCATGCCCAGCCCAACATCTCTATTGGCAGGACAATCTATAAGCCTGTGAGCCAGTATGTTGACACAGTCACTGGGAGCATTAGATCCAGATAAGTTTTCTCTGTTCAGCCCCAGCTTCTAATTATGTACTTATGTATATGATGTTACAGTAAGTTTAGACATTACACTTGTTCTTGAATTTCTCTCTCAAATGTTTTGGTTTTACAACCTCATTTTTCTGAGCTGTTGAAATGTTTTATCTCCTGCTTTTTCTAGGAAGGATGAAAGAAAAATAAAGAAGCAAATCCCACAACCCACAAAACTACACAGAGAGGAAGGGGTACACACTGAAAACAGTAAAAAAAATGGCAATACATGTCCCACTATCAGAACTATTTTCCCCTAATCTAGTCGTTACAGGTCTATGAATTACAGATATCAACTTTAGTGAGAGATTACTTGAGATAGAAACACTGGGTTTAACTCTAGTTTTTTTTCTCAGTTTAGATTACATTTTAGCAATTTTTTTCCCAGTGCAAGTAGCATTACTCATTACATTACATTACATAACTCATTACATGTTAACATCAAGTGGATCATATGAACCTAAAAATTAATAAATGTCATTAAATGCTTTCTAACATTTTTATACATGCAACTACATGACCCATCCTATGGCCTTTGATGCAATTCCTACAGAAATCAACTTGTTATTTACATTGACAGCAACAGGCCTTAAGACTCTGGCTTCACCCTTGTGTTCATGCTATTCTGTTTATTCAAAATATCTGATTTAAACAGGTTTTAAATATCCAATAGCAAGCTCATAAACTTGGATTTGCTATGTTTATTATTTATGTATATATTTGCCAAAAATATGCAACATAAGTCAAGTCATGAACAGGTATGGGGAAAAAAGAATTTACAATTCATACAGGCAAAGGAAAAATGAAAGCTTCCAAGCTGAGTTAATCAAACATTTCCAGGTGTAAAGTTTTCTTCTGGAAAATGCTGATACAATGAAATACAAAGTTCTGTTCCTCAGAAACATGCCAATTCCATCAAAAATTTTTGAAGCAAATTAGACCTTGGAACCCATCGCAAGTGGAGCTTGGGAACTGGAACTCCCGCCACTAGTTCTGTAGGAGCTTCTCAAGTGGGTTTCAGGCTTTACAACAGCAAAATATAGTGTAGATCTTTCTGTTATCTTTCTAATACTTCTTTTTCTTGATGATGCAGATGTTTGGACTGATTTTGTTTTGGTGAGAGAATAAGACCCAAAACTGCAATATTTGATATTTTGTTTCTGAAAAAATAGGTAAACTAATTATATGAAATAAGCAGTAGATAAAAAAGGCTATTGTTCTTACCTATGAAAAGACTATTGTATCTTACCCTTCACTGCTACCTAAACAATCTTTAAATGTGTATGGTTTAAGATTTAATTCTTATAATATAGCATTGTTGAATCGCAGACACCCTCCTCTCTGGTGTGAACACATGACATGATCATACTTCAGAATCTCTGAAACATGCATATTCAGATATACACTCATATTTACCAAAAACAATCCCAACCCTGCATTGCAACAATAATTATTATCCCGTAGGCTTAGCTGGGGTTGTGTTACAATGAACTGTTAATTGATGACAGTACAAAAGAAGTTTGAAATGATCTTGGTGAACTGGATGAGAAACAATGCTTACGGCATTCTCTTTTGCTAGACACAGGTGTGTGACATTCATGAAGCTTCAGATTTATTGCCAGATTTTTGATATATGCAGACTTCAGTATCTCATTTCTGGTTGCAGCAAAGAGAAAATAAAAGAATCTTCAAGTAGACAAGCTATTACAAAAATAATGAGTCATCTGCACTTGACGGTACTCTATAGGTATAAATTGGTGCAGATCCGTTGCAGCGAACAGAACCGTGTCAATTTATATCAGCAGAAGATACGGCCCTGACTTTGAGAAGTAATAACAGGAACTGCCTCTGTGTGCCATTCCATATTTGCAGAGTTGAAAATTGATTTTTGATCCTGCATCGCACTTAGATCTCACAAATCAAATGTACAGTGTAGCACTCATAATTTCCTACCATAGATCACTTCATATAATCTAAAAATGAAAGGTTTGATTCTCGGCTTCACTTTCTCTTAACTTTCCCAGAATAAAAGTTATTTTAGATCCTGCAGCAGAGTAAGACCAGAACAATCTTCACTCTGCAGAAAGTCCATTGCTGAGAGATAGCACTAGAAGTTTCGTGTTTATATGCAGAAAAAAAAAAGTTTGTTTTGTTTGGCCATAGAAGAGAGTAATTTTCTGAAGATCAAGAAATCTATTAATCTGATATCATTACAGAGTTATACATACCACCGATAATATGTATTTTTTCTTGAAATCAAGATGAAATAGCATTTCAATTGTGAGGTAAAGTATTCTGTAAGAGACAACTCCTTGCAAATTTTTCTTTTAGTGGTGGTCACGTATTTAAAAAAAAAGAAGATACATAGCCAGGCCAATATACATGCAAAACAGATGTTACAGTGGCAGACCAGCTACTTTGCCTGTGCTTGAGAAAATGGGCATCAGCCACTCCACCCCAAACAGTCCATCCTGACCTCATATGTGCACAGCCAAATTCTTGTCCCTCACTGAGGGCCATGGGGAGTCACAGTGCATGTTTGTGTGAGATGGCTCTATCTTGTAACCTCAGTTTACACTTCTGCCTCTAGTAATAGCAGGAATGGAAGCTATGTTCTCCACATCTCTGCGGAGAAATCAGCTGTCGGTTTTGGCCCTAACCTTTTCTTCCCCTGTAATGGGATTGCACAAAGCACAAGAGTTTAGCCCATCCCAGCAGCCTGAAAGGTACAGGCTGATAAACAGAATGGCAGCAGGTGGCTGCGCAGGGCAGGCTAGTGCAAGACAGACAGAGGTTATATAGTAGGGAAGAACCTGTGGGGTCTTCAGACTTTCCACTGAAACACACTGGTCCTTCCAAGGTCACATTTCTTACCTGACCCATCCAGCTACACTGACTCCACCCACCCTTGTTCCCCGAACCTTTCTTCCACCAGCTTCCGAGTCTTCTCTTACTTCTCTTACTCTCACGTCCCAAAATCTGCTCTACCAGAAAATTCACTGTTGCTGACACAACCAAGAACCCTTCAGTTTTCTCTGAGAAAACATAGTGAATCATGCCCCTTTGCTTGTACAGATTAGTTGTTTTGGGGATTTGGGGATTCATATTATGAGTAAAAATCTTCAGGGAATGTGGATGCTCTTATGTCCCTAGACTTATTACCAGGCCTTAAACCATTCAAATATTTTTCAGTGAAGTAAGTTGCCAAAAGCTTTACTGTTTTATATTCAGTCATTTTAATAACAGAGTGCATTGATGCTTTGTATGTGGTAAACAAACAATCCAACTATCACAGAAACTTACCTCAACCCAACAGTGCATGTGGATCACAGTGGAGGCAAAAAAAAAAAAAAAGAATACAACACACATTCAAGCTTTATTAGACATATCATTCTAAGAAAAGAGCACAGGAATGTTATCCTACATGCCCATTATCTTACAGATCATATTAAACACAAAAACCCGAATGAATTTGTAAGCCATCACTCAATCCCCAGAAGTACAAGTAAGTGTAAATGCAAAAAAACCAACAGAAATACTTGGTAAGAACGCTCAGTCTTTTTCCAACTGTTTCTTGTTTCCTCTTGCATAACTGTGGATCATAAAAATGACATGCCTCAAATTCAATCACCCTTTACAGTGTGAGCAAGTACCAGCAATCTATAGTGGACAGCCTCCAGCTGTAGAAACTATTAAAACCTAGCCCTCTACAGTAAAGGTCCAGATTCTCATTTGCATTATAATACATAGTACAAAAATACTTTGAAGCAGAAACAAAATTAACTCACACTCACTTTGATTATACTCAAACCAAGAACTGAGTTTAATATGGCCTTAGTGAAAATAAAAAATTATGATGATAAATACATTGTGCCATAAATATATAAATATATTGTGCCATGTTCCAAAATCCAGATATGGTCCTTTTTTAAAGCGTAAAAGGAGCTTTAAATCAGCTGCCAATTAGATCCCCACAAAAATATTAATTTTGACTAAAAGAACTCTGCATCACTGCTTTTGCTTTTGGTCTTTAATTTTTTGTATTTATCAGACCTTCAGGAAGTGCACACTTTCAGAAGAGGACAAGATGTGGTCAGTCTTCCACTTTCTGATATTTATGAAAGATCTGTAAGTAGCAATATATTTCTTTGCTTTGACTTTTTTTGCTTATCAAAACATTTCATCGATGGAAGCCTGTTCTCTAGTCTCAGGTATGTTGGAAAATGGGTGGAAATGGAAAAGCAATCTAGAGTGCATATGAAAGACCGAGAGCTAAGAACTGCAAAAGTGAATTCTTACCAAAAAAAATGGGAAACTGGTTGCGCTCTTCCTTTGGGGAACTACTGTTCAGAGTGTTGGACTTCTCATTTGGAGCAGTTGGCAACAAATTGACTAAAAAGAGGAAAAAAAGGGGTGAAACAGCAAGTGATGGGTTACCTAGACACAGCAAAGCTCTGAAAATAAGCTAGGATTGGTACCCATTTGCCTTGCTCCATGCCAGTATTAAGACCACTACAAGGCAGCATTTCTTTAAGTCCCACAGGCATAGGACACGGATGTGCTGAAGCAACTCTGGGATGGATTCCTTTTTCTTCTTTAATTTTACTGATATAAGATTTAAATCAAACATGTATTGGTAAGGTTATTTTTATATTACTAGCAGACATTTTAACCTTTGCAATTGTAAGCCTTTTTCAAAATATGTATTACTGACAACAAAATGGCTGTGAAGCTAGTTTTAATGTTACTGAATTCACTGTGCTTATGTGTTTCAACTAACATACATATCTTCAAATAAATGGGAAAACGAGTGGACAAGCCAAGGAGTGCCTGCATTAAAAAAGGATAATTATAAACAGCAAAAGCAAATTCTTACCAAAAACCCCAGGAAACTGGTTGGGATCTTCCTCTGGGGAGCTACTGTTCACAGTGTTAGGATGCTTTTCAGCTGGAACAATTGGCAATAAATTTGCTAAAAATGAAAAGAAACCAATGAGGAAAAAAAAATTGGTATCAATGATTCAATATCACTAAGGTAAAAACTTTGATCTATTTAAATGATAGCAATGGCCCCCAGTCCTCTCTTTCTTCTTGGGTATTCACACAAATTTACATGGAGGTGTTATTTCAAATTAAAGTCAATTAAAAAAAGCATTCTGCAACTTTTAGTCCAGAAGGTAAAAGTAGAATCAGAGCCTAGGAAGAAATGCTTCAGCAAAGGCAGGGGAAAAGCACATGGCTCTGTATGTATATATTTAAAATATCTTTAAAAAAGAACCATAGTGCATCTTTCCTTTTCTAAATGTGAATAGGCTCAAGTTCCCCTTGCCAAAATGGCAGATTATGAAACAGTCCTGGAAAAAGGCCCACTAGAGACAAGCAAGACAAAAGGGTCTGGAGGCTCTGGGTGGGGAACTGTATTCGTCCTATGAATAAAATGAAGTACTTTGTGAAGGGGAGAGGAGTTATGAAAGTTACTATATTCTGATATAGAACAATGCATAGGAACTAGTAGGACGAGGAAATGGATGAATGATCTATGGTCAGTCTGAATGGCTGTTTTGTAGCCTAAGCTGCACAGCCAAATCAGTCAGAAGTGAGGGACAGGTTTCCCATAATTATTTGGTGAGAAGCTAGCAATGCACAATAAGGAAACAGTAAAACCAGAAATTCCTATATTGGCACCTCTTTTCATTACAAGACTTGGTTTGAAAAGAATATATTGAGATGTTAAAAAATATATATTAACATTTTATGATACTATAAAGCCAAGCAGCTGGCAGATTTTAGATTACAGAAAAAGACTTATGTGGCTGTAACCAGAATAGGTACATTTCTTCATTCCCTGTCATTATAATCTCTATTACTGTAAACTCTCTACCTTCCTCAATGTAGGTACCAATATTTTTACAATATATTTCAAACAGAATTTCCCCATATTTCTGTCCTAGAAAGTGTGTTTCTAAAATTTTTTCCCTAATGGCAAGTTTAATGGAGAAATGTGATGCTCTAATGTCAAGGTACGGCCAGGAAACAGTACTCATTGTGGACCAAATCCCCTCTTCAGTTGAAATTGATGTTACTTTAATTGCTTCATCCGTTGAAATTGATGTTACTTTAATTGCTTCATCTGTCTGTATTGATTCTAACACTGTTTCAAATTATAGATCACACACTATTTGTTTCAACTTAGGTATATCAAATAGTATGCAGATTTCTGAAAATTAATATTGTGTTCTTTCTTACACACACAGGTCTAATATATTTTGCAAGGGCTTGTAGAATTAACATGTATGCAGGCATCTAACTGTTATGAGAAAAGTAAAAATGTAGGAGTCCTATAATATTCCTTAAAATTAATAGTACCTACCAGTTTTTCAGTTTATATTTTTCATTTTTTTATTTTTATTTAAAAATATATATAATTAATGTTAATTTCAGATATAAATTATTGCCACCTCAGGGTACCCTAAGTTGCCTTTATTTTTCCATGCAAGATACCTTCAAAACACAACACTTTATACAAGAATAAAACAAGAATAATGAGGACAACAACTTACAGTTGCCTTGGCAGGTAGTCTGGCACTCTTCCAAATTCTTGAAGTTGTTTTGGTTTCCTAGGCACCCACCATACTTGAATACTTCACATATCTTTGTCTCTTTGTTATAGAAATACCTGGAAAAATAGCCTCGGCAGATTCCAGGGTCTTTCTCATGAAAGCAGAAGTTGGGCTTTTCTATGAACAATGGTAAATGATGAACAGGGTGGGGAAGAAAAAAAAAAAATCAACACACATTCCAAGACAACAATAGAACTGGAGATAGTTTATAAAATAAACCTGTAACTTTGGACTAAAGACCAACTGTAAAATAAATGCTGCTTTATTGTACTGCTTTTGTTCTATATATAACACTGCAATATTATGCTGGAGCATTTAGGGACATTTTTATTGCTTTTTTTCCTCAAGTAGCCAGTAAATTATATCTTGGAAAATGAGGACTAATGATTCCTTTAAGTGTCCTCCTACACTGAAGCTCTAAAAAGAAAATCAGTTTTTACTCTGAATTAAAACAAGACTTGAATCTCAGCTGGATCATTTGAATCTAAGTACACATTCTTGTAATTTATGTAGTCGTTTTAGTCAATGTTAGTGTGAATTATACAGAAAGCAATGTTAAAATAAAAGGAAAAATAGTTTTTAAAAAGGAACAGAAAAAAAAAACCCTAACAACGGATTTTGTCTAGGACAGTCTACTGCTATAAAAGGATACAGGAAACTGGGAGACAGAGCAGTTATTCTAACTATCATTTTTCAGTCCCAGTTTCTAGTTTGCAATCAGTAACTACAATATAAACCAAAAAAAGTTAACAAATGAATATTGTGCAATTTGACTGAATATGAAGGCATGATATCATGGCTTCTGGCAGAGAAGAATAACACGTAGCCATACAATAATCCCCAAATGTCAATTTCTCACCATATTCAATTTTTTCTCAAAATTACATTCTTAAAAAAAATAATGGAAACAATAATGAAATATATGGGGAGATATTCTCAAATTCTTGCTAGTAGATACTTCGAAATATGATACTTGACTGAGCTGACTTTCAGAGAAAAGTGTTTTTAGCCATCATATAAGACAATCATATCAGATGTGACATAAAAAGGCCTTCCTTACCTGTGAAACTTAATAAAATATTGAGACTAAAACAGTGTGCAGGGGGCTGCCATTTTAATAAAAATGACTATAGAACAATTACTTTGAAGTACCTCATTTTTTTGGGGTAGGTTATGGAGTTGTAAAGCTAATCCTATTACATCTATTTTAGCCAAGTATCTATTAAAAATCGTTGCTAGAACAAGAATATTATTAAATTCAATTGATGCACATCATATATTTATATAAAACATGATAATAGCTCGTAATCAGTGTTTTTCCAAGAAATAATTGTCAATATCTTGTATTTCAAGTGTTATAAAGCTTCATGAACAGCAAAATGTCATTTTCAGAGACCACATGTAAAATTAAACCATTGAAATGTTCTTGCATAAAGTAACAAAATCAACTATTTTAAGCACTCCTGGATAGTTTAATTTTGATTTTTCACTACAAATTGCATTCTCTGCCAGTAAGTGTATGTATTCTACAGTTCAGATATTTCATGTTTCTTACTATTCAAATGCAGTACCTATTGGTGTTCACAGATTTACAAAACTAAGTTCACGTAGACAAACAACTATGAAAGGTACGGGCAAGGCACATGATATGCTTTCAGCTGAGAACAGAAATGAGACAATTATGTAGACAGGTAGCAGGCAAGAATCTACCAGAGTGGTATCTACTCCATATACCATCTATTAGGAGCTCACAGACAATAGGAGCTACAGAAACAATTCGTTCATCAAACATTACATAATATTGTGAAATAACAGAAGATTATTAGATAGATATTAACTGAGAAAGGGAGGCAGATAATAATAAGGGTATGTAAAGTAGACTACAGGATTATGACTGATTCTTAAAAACAGCTGCTTTTCATTTAGAAAATCCTTATATTAAAATGGTTCTTGCAGAAAAAGGAAATTAAGTCCAAATAAGTTGAGCTCACAGCTAACTTTTATAGCCACTTTTGAAGAGAGAGGTCATGAAGGCAATATAACCCTAACTATACAAACTAGTATTATACTTCTAAATGCCATGTCTTTCTCTAGAGACTCAATATTCAAGACTATATTACTGGAAACAATAGTAAACATGTAATGATGTTGATGAAAGCCATGAGCTGAATTGAACAGGATATATTCTGTTTTGTCATTCAAAAATGAACTAGGGTCAGACCTTAAAGGAAGTAGTGCCAAATGTCTGCAGCATCTGTGGGAAATCAACTTTAGTAACTTCCATAGCATTGAATCACGATTTTTTTTTTTTGTGCATTAAGAATGGAAAAGACAGTAGACAACAGGAAAAGAAAACCAACATCTCAGTATGAAAATATTCCAGAATATCATTCTGCAAAGATAAATGATTTAATTGGTCTATTTCAAAATGTATGTGCAAATATTGGTATTTCTGTGAGGAGTTAAATGCACATCAATTCAAGAGGAAGCAAATGGAAGGAAGGATAAGGGAAGGAGGGTAAGCAGAGAAAGAGCAGCTGACTTGTGAAGAAATTTACTTAAGTCTGTATTTGGGGAACTCCAGCTACCAGCACTGAGCCCAATCCAGATAAGTCTCTAATGTGGAAAGAGAGGGTGGGATGGAATAAGTCTTCACAAACCCCATTTAAGTGTCAAATTTAAATATCCTTGTTAGGAACATAGGTTACCTCAATAGTCCGACAGTGTTTCAGACAAGCGATTCTCAGTGCTTAAGCATTGGCTATTTAGGAAGTCTGGCTATCAGCCATTTAAATTTCTGTAAACACTCTGCCCCTTCAGGAGTGGGAAACTCGCCCCCTTGCTTAATGAGTAATTAGGGGAGCTCCCCTAACCTCTGTTAGCTCTTACACAGGCAATGCTTGAAAATTTCTATATCAGTGTGATCCATTTTCCTATTTTTGCTAAACAGTGGAGGAAGCATTTAGATTATTCTCAAAACACACAATAAGAATTCCACATCATGGCTAATTATATAATGCTTGAATCTCTGCAGAGTCCTTCTTTTCTCTTTATTGAAGAAAGAGAAAAAAATTGTCATGATGTGTTTATTTTGGGGAGAAGAGATTGCAGCTACTATCTTCAGCGACCCCAACTGTTCTCAAAGTCTTTGATGAATACAGAAGAAGAAGATTGGGAATAAGAATGCACTTTAGTCTGACATTCTTGTTTTTATTAGGAGATAGCTTGAAACAATACATAAAGAATTTATCCAAAGAAGCTAAATCCCTTATCGTTTTATAAGAGTCTTAGACTACTACATAAACATAATTACCTTTCTTAATTTTTGCCAACATCATCTTCCGAGGCAATTCTGCAATATAAATAAAAAGAAAAGTATTTAGCAAAAGCAGACATGTTAAGTCTCACCTGTAATACCAGGGTGCTTGGCAGTGACTATGAGCACTGAGGAGGAAGAATACAGCATCACTTCCCCTTCTTGCTTCTCTTTATTAGATAAGTAGCACAAAAGCTTGTTCTGGAAGACTGAATTATCATTTCCTTTGTATAAGAAGACCTGCTATACTGGAAACTTGAGGATATGGAAAGTACTGGAATCAAATTATGCCAATATTGAATTGAGAAATTCCTCTTCATGTTACTGGAACCAGAATCCTATATCATATAATCTTACTCCTTAAAAGAGGAGTAATTAGCAGACTTACTTAACCCAACTGCTGTAGCTACTGATCTAGTTAGCAATAAAGACATGAAGACCTTTCTCATGCTAATTCCCTTTGCTATGCTATGTAGTGTCTGAGTAAAGTGTTCACTATGCTGTTTATGATATTAAAGCCCATTCAGCCAAGTATCTCCAACTGTCTTTAGGGTAGTATAGACAACAAACTTGTTTGCACTGTTCTTTTAGTGCCTTATCAGCAGTGATTATTTTTATTCTCATTTCTATTGTCATTTTTAACAGAAGAGCCTGGGTTTTATTATACTTGCTCAAGAAGCTGGATATCTGAATTCAACCCCACATTCCTTTTCAGCAATTAAAAACAAACCTTCGTCCCCTTCTAGAAGACTGCCTAATCATAAAACTACAAAGGAGTCCAAGGGGAAACCGGCTCAATAAAGGCTGAAAATTTTTCAGTGGCTGAGAGAGAGAAAAGTGGCCAAGGATAGCTTATATATTTTCTATTACAGAGATATTTTGCAAGGCACATGAAATAGTAGCTTCTGGACTTCACCTAAGTCATCTTAATTGCATTGCTTCATAATTCTTGTTTTGTACTTGTGCTTTTCTTAATGGCATTATAAAATGCTAGTTTCTCTAAAACTCTTCTTTGCCTACTGACTTCTTGCATCTGAGAGAAGGGATAGAGTGGTACAGCTAATGGTTTGCTTTGAGTTGTCTGCTGGAAAGAAAATGCAATTTTATTTTGCATTTTGCTCTGTCAGGCAATCAAACATACTATAATGAAGCAATACATTTGCATGACCCTGGCCATCTTACTTAGCTACCACAGCTGCCTTTAAGAAGATACCAATTCCCTGTAGTACATGCCAAGAGTAGTGGTTCAGTAGCAGAAGCACATTACAACTACTTTCTACTGCTGATGGCTCTTTCGGCTTCAGGATACACGTCTTCCAGAGACCTGCTCATAAAGCCTCAGTGTAACCCATGGTCTAGCCGTCTTTGAAACATGAAATGAAAGGGAATTCAAGGGAAGTATAGATTTTAATCTGAATTTAAATCACAGGCATTAGTCTCTCATGCCATGTTTCCCAGAAGGCCTCTAAGTCATACACCTAAAGGACATCACTACACTCTCTCTGTGACTTTGTGTGTGAGATACAATTGCTCTGCCCAGCTGGCGAGGGTGGGGGATATGGGAGTGCTGTGCTCTATCTCAGCTTGGAGGTACACACTACTAGCAAGACCTCAGACTGAAAACAATTCCTGCTGGAAAGCAGAGTTGCTGCTGTGCCCTTCCTTGTTATGGAAGCAGTAACAGAAGATACTTGAGCCATCTGCATCCTCACCTTTTCTGTAATTTCTAATTTTAATAGGATCCGCCCCCCACTATTTATAACAATCTCTTCACAGTCCAGAAAGGAAAGGAATATTATCAGTTTATTCTCCACTCATATTCCAGAGCAAGTGTTTCTAACCATCCTTTATATAGTGATATACCTTCCACGGCTCCTATTTTAAGAGGTGCTGATGATGACTAATAAGCTTTGAGCATTAGCTGTACTGCCCTTGTGTGCCATAATCCTACCACATTTTTTTCTTTTTTTTTCTGGAAACATGGCCTGTCTTATATTTTCAAAGTAAATCTATCAGGTGGAAATTCTGTCATGATACATTTTCCTTCCATCTCTCGGACAATTCAGGTGGCATCCTTAACAAAAATATTATTTAAAGACATGACATGCACTTTAGAGTGATGTATGATTTGTCTGAACATCTTTCCAGTGCCTCCTATTAGTAGGAGGCTGTACCTTCACCATTTAAACCCATGACCTAAACCATGGACACTCACATCAGGCCATTTCACTAATTTCACTCAGCTGTCCCCTTCAGGCCAAAATCAGCAATCATACTTTAGCATATGATCTCTACTCTTCTGGCACAGAACAGGAAGAATTAATTGTGAGTTTATACAGGCCTAGAATGTTTTAATCTTACTACCATGTCAACAGTGTCCTTTTGCTTCTGGTTTCAGTCAAAAAGCCAAATCCACAGCTGAGTTAATTTCTTCTTTGTAAACAAACTGTATTTCTGAGTAGAGCTGCTGTGTAAATAACAGACATTAGAATTGCTGTCATGTCCAGAACCTTTTTTCAGCAGGTATTTTCCCATGTTAGAAGCTTAAGTAGCCTAAGATATATATTCACTGTCTTGAAAATTAGGACCTTTGAGCTAGTGATGACATTTGTGATTCTACTCATATCCAGTAGACAATGGAGCATATAGGCAAACTCCTCTTAAAAGTAATTTTTTCTTCCCTGAAATGGTGAGTATCGGGCACATGAAAGAAAAAATGCAGCTAATTTCTAGGAGCCTTTAGTCCGAACTAGGCATCTTGAACCTGAACACTGCCTTAGAGAGTCTTGGAGTGGCCAACCTGTAGTTGCACTCTCTGAACTCTCTTGTACTAACTTCAGTCAGTTCTGGGAATTACTCATTTCTGTGTTTGATGACTTATTCATTCAAAAATTTTAAAATATTGTTCTGATTTAAGGAGCCTGGCAATTCACTCATGTTGGCTCGTTTATTCTTGTATTTGTTCTTAATATCGGAAAATCAGACACTTTGACTATTCACATTATTTCTTCTGAATTTGTATATATATTGCATAACTTCCCCTTTACCTTATTTTTAGCAATCTTGACCTTCATATTCTTCACAGTTATAATTGTCTGAGCACCTCTTAGATTTTTCTTTATTTTTAAGCATTTTCCTATCACTCATACTGTCTTTTCCATCTGATTTCTACAGTTACTAAACAGTGATTTGCCTGCAGTAATAAATACTGGAAATATTAAGTAAGACAAATATAACCATATACTACAAAACTGCACAGACAGAGCCAGATTTAACAAACAGAAGCTACTGAATTGTATTTTTTTTACTGAATTAATGTTGGCAAAAGCGGGATAACTTATTAGTTTATTTTATGGCTGATGGTTGACAGCATACTGTGTGTGCCACCAAGCCATTTTATCTGCTGTTATTCATTCAGAGAATATAGAAATAATGAGCCTTTATTGCTCCAGTTCCTCATAGCAGATTCAACACTTGCAGAGTCTTGGATCACTATTAGGCATACACCAAATACTGTACTTGAGCTAAGTACCAAGATGTAGACACTAAGCCAGTTCTCATTTTAAATAACTTTCAATTTTATTCTATGGAGTTATGCCAATTATACGCCAGTACAGGATTTGGCCCAGAAAATCTGCTCCAGATATTGATCCAACATATATGTCAGAATCAAAATAACAGTATTAGACAAAATAGTAACATTAGATTGAAGAAATAATTTTATAGATCTTCACTCATGGCACCTGATCATGACTTTTGGACACTTCATTCCAAATTCTGTATCTATCAACCCTGCCTTTTTCAGTTTAGCCCTCTGTCTTAGCCTTTAAACTGGAATTTAGGATAAGCACTCCAAATTACCAGGAAGTCACATGTTTTGGATGAGATACTGGCAGCTGCAGTCCTGCAAACAACCCTGCCTCAAGCATGGCAAAAATGCTGTGGGTCCAGCTGAAACCCAAAACCAGATACCAGATGTAAAGTACCAAAAGCCAGCCTGGTGACAGAAAAAGAAGCACTATCTTCACATCCTAGATCCCAGGTCTTTCTGACACTAAATGCTAATCAAGAAAAATAACTTTCCATTTTTTATCTTGAAAGATTGTATTCATTAAACCTTGTGGAGTCATAACTAGGAACAGATTAATCACAGTTTTCTAAACAAAACACTATAGAAGTGAAGAAAATGCCTTTTAAGGAAGGTTGTTCTCTTAGAATGACATTGCCAGCATTCATTTTTTAAACTTATATGTACGTATTAACTATGGAGTTCAGCAGCAAATTTCATTAATTTCTGTGCTGAAAATTTAATAAACATGGAAAGAAACTTTTAAGCTGGTTGTCCATAGGGGGGAAAAAAAAACAAAATCAGTTAAATCCATGATACAAGCTTATGACTCATGGAAGCCATATGACAAAGGGAGAATTTTAAGCCTAGAAAGGCCACTTGTGAGATAAACAGACAATTACTATGCAAAATATTAATACCACAATTTGAATAATTTTTAACTCCTTAAAACTATATTAATCTGTCTTGAATGCTCACAAAAATAACATCATTCAATTCCAATAGAGATACATCTTCTGGATAACCATACAGAACAAGTAATATTAATACTTCAAAAATTTGCCCAGGCTGGGTTAAGTAGAGGAAGGACATCAGTTTCTTTAGCCATAAACCTTTACGGGGGTGATGATTACCAAACGCTAAATGTAAGTCTTTCATACCCGGTTTGGTAGGTAGCAACCTTCACCCCAAATTGGAAGCAAGACCAACTCCTGCCTTTTAAGCTTCAAGCACTACATCCCTACCTTCTCTACTAACAAGCACTGAAACCGACGTATTCTTGTTGGAGAAAATGACCCAGATATAGAGATATCAGACTTATCACTTAGGCCTTGATACAAGAAATCTGAAATCTGTTACTGATAATAAGCTGTGCTATAATGAGCACAAGGCTATTTGCTCTCCTTAAGTATTGTAGGGTTCAGTTCCCGAACAGGATGAACAGCTAGAACTTTTGCTAGGACCATTTGTAGAAATGTAAGAACAAAACATCAGAGGTAGAAAAGGAGGAAAATGTGATTTTTGTGTTAGTTTTGTATACTGGTTAAGCACAGCCCTGATCTGCCATTCCTCTGTAGTGAATTTCTGCTTTGTTTGATCCAGTAGTTTCTTATGAAGATTTAAAAACATATTACTTGAATTCTATTTTACTTTTGTATCTATTTTTTCTACTCAGGTATGAAGAATCCAAGACACAACTGGTATAGTCTGGTGAAAGAACAATATTGTAAACAGCTTTTATCCTAACTGATTTATAAAGAAACAAATACAGGTACTTGAGCACCAAAATAGTAATCTGCACTTCTAGTAGTATCTGAGACTTCAACATGAAAGGAAACTGAATCGCTAATGTAAAGGTTCTTTCCCTTCTCAGTCAGTTCAGTAAGAGTTGGCTTAAGACCCATTGCAGATCCAAGCAGGACAGAGTTTCGTTGACCTTGTGTGCTTGCATTTAGGGCAAGATGTTTATATTCAGGAAGATGCTTTTCTCCATGTCATCTTTTTTTGACTTGAAATGCTAGATTATGTTATTTAGTAACTAAGGAACTATGATTTCCATATCATTTTTCCTCAATGGGATGTCATTTCAAGATATACCTTATTTTAATATCATTAGCACTACATTTATCCATATATGACTTCTGAAAACAGAGCGAGACCGTGACTGATTCTTGCTACTTCTTCCCGGGAACACATCTGGTCTCTGAGGCTCATTAGTGGATCTTGCCAGCAGCCATTAAAAGATAAGTTTCAAATTAATCATTAGAGTAAAATGCACTGAATAACTGCCATTCCCTAAAAGAATGGATTGATCTGATCTTTTTCACTTTGACAAGTTGTTAGAGAAATTTTGTAGTGTTTTTTCCATCCTGATAAGAGATAGTTTTATAAACATGCAATTGTTTGAAAGCAAAACATCATTGATTAGAAAAATAACTGAAATCTGCTTTCATTCTAAAATTTAAGGTTCATATTTGCATTTATTCTTTCTTTTTTCCTTTTGAGTGCATTGTCTGTAGTGCCAGGTACAATAACAGAAATGCATGGTGGTGCCAGCAGATCAGAAAATAGGTGTGAATGGTAAATAATGCCTTGACTTAGTATTGAGTGAGTAAATAAAATGCATGCAGTCTCCTCGCTGGAAAGATCAAAGGGATCGAGACCAGGGATACTTTTTAGGAAGGATGGGTTTTCCTCTGTTAGCTGTTCTTCCAGTATTTTCTAACCAGTGAGACTTTGTGCTCATGTACAACACTTCAGATTAAATTTTGCTATTATTTCTACATACAGTCCCATTGAGGCCTTGTTCCACTCAGCCACACTATTACTTTGTGTATGTAAGAAAGAAACCCTGCTTTACTCTGTAAATCATAAACACCATTGGAAATTGTTATACTAGAAATGTATAATAAACACATATACTCACTTATTCTTTCCCTTGCTGTGGCTGGACTGGATACAGAGGGAGAAAAGTCTGAGTCAAAGAACTGAATTACAGACTTTAGAAATCCGGAAGGTCTATGCTGGACAATGACATGTGTTGCTTTTGCATTGGTTTGTATTCAAACAAATTGTTCTATTACATAAACACATCTGCAAGGAAACATCAGCTACCTATATGGGTAGCTGAAAAGTAGGATAAGGAAACAGAACCTGCAAAAACTTTTCAGTAATTTTTCCTTTAATTTTAAACACCTGTAACTATTTGAAAAACTTGATCAACCTTGTGGAAGTGTAAATACGTATTAAGACTATACAATATAGTATCAAGACTATATTGGTCATACAGACAGGAGAGAAGTGGTTATACCTACTGGTCAAGTAAATGCCAGACACCCTGAGCTGTACTCCCTGCTCTGATTGTAACACAATCTATGGACTTCACTTATTTTTCTGTTACCTTACCACCTTTCTTTTTCTGTCAGTAAAAGGGAAGATAATAAATTGCTTATTTACAGTACCTGGCTTATTGGTATGATCAGTTAATGTTTGCAGATTCTGAGGATTAGAAGCATTATAACTAACATCATTAAAATATTACTTAGGGTAATGTGCACATCAGCCCTAGCCATTACTCTGACACTGGAATGGGAGACACATATTTACACTGATGTTTAGCATAAACTTAGTGACACAATTCATAGTAATTTTTATTAGGAAATACAGATGTGTTGTGAAACAGACAATGTAACAGATTTAAGGCCTGGTCTAAATACTACATAGATGTGAATTTTGGAAGGGATGGGAGATGGCTAACAGAGACATTTACATTTATTACAGACAAAGCATGATGCTATAAATCAGCTTGTCTTATATATATAGTCCGTTTGGGTCAGAAAACCCAAAAAGGAGCTTCTGAAATCAATTTTCTAATCTGAAATTTCTGGAAGTATTTTTTTTGTAACATATACAAATTTGCTGTGCTTGAAAGTGACCTAAGCTAGTCCTAGAAGGTACAAAATTTATATCCTGCAAACCAACTCAGTGCCTGTAGGACATCAGCTGATTTCAGATTTTATGGAAAGGCCCAGGGCTAGGACAAATTATGAAAATAGGGCAAACAAAGTGACACCTACAGAGATCTGCATAGCAGAAGGGTGCTATCAGGGTACATCTCTAATAGGCAGGAGAGATTAACAGTTTTCATCTGATTTTGTTGCCCATCCTCAGAATCACCTATAAGCTGTTCTCTACTGCAGGATTGCCCAGCATCACTCTCTTGAGTTCAGTAACACTTAATGACATATTTTGCTGCTAGGCATATGTGACTGAAAAGTACCTTCTATTGAGAAGGATTCATTCTCAATGAATCCTTCTATGTTACCTCAAAATCTAAATAAATGAACATCCAATATATGAATTCACTTGGGAAAAAAAACACATAGTTGGTATACTATCTGAGGGTTATCACACACCTTTGAGCTCTCTATTCTGGAATTTTCTTTCTATTTCTATTGCCCCCCTTCAGTACCTCCCTCACTATCACTTCCTATTTACACAGCCAGACACATTCCATCTAATTCCCATGAAAGCAAGATCCATATTAGGTATCCAGAGGAAACTCACAATAAGACTTGAATTCCTTCAGTCTCTAAAAATATGAACTTGTCAAATTTCTAGCTCCACTGGCATTAACTTCCAATTTTAAGAATATTCTAACTTTCATATACTCCTGTGAGGAACAGGAGTTGGTTACTTTCACAAGGCTGAAAGCCTTAATAATCACTAGGATCATGTTTAATAGCAAAACCAGCATTCCCAAGGCACTTTCTGCATATATTCGGCTGTGTATCATATTTTGGATCTCATTTTCCTCTTTCTAATGATCAAGTGACGAAGTTTCAACAAAACAGATCTTCTGTGACAAACAGCTATAAGTCACGTTTTTAATGAGAATTATTTACTACTGTAGTTCTAATTGTGTTGAATCATAGTGGATGTCCAAGATTTTGGACAGCTTCTATCAGCTTCTCACGTGAAGGAGAAACCTGGGATCAAAAATTGGGTTAGATACTCTGAAAGCAATAAAGAACATCTGTGCTGCCCCCCAGCTTGGCCCAGTCTCAAAATCAATTTCCCTTTAAGAACTCATTCAAAACAGGGCTCTAGCCAGAAAATAAGCTTTCTTGCATTGGTGTCTCTATTCCACAGGTCCACTAGAAAAAGTCATACTTATCCTTCCAACTCGTGAATGTTTGCTTGCACAATGTAAAATAATTCAGATGCCTACAACATAGTATAATACTTGGGAACATAATTAGAGGCATCACATTACTGTATTTATAGGAACTGAAGAGGGCCTCTACTTCCAAAATCCATATGGTTTGTAGATGAGAAATAACAGATGCAAATGAAGAACTGATAGAAGGATAAGAGAATGGGTACTGGCCTGTTACCACACACTTCTTCTGGCATTCTTCCAGTGTTAGAAAGTTGTTCTCATTGCCATGGCATCCACCATATTCAAATATTTCACACTCACGGCTTTGAATATTGAAGTAATAGCGCATGTGGATTGCTTTGCATGGACCTTCATCTGCTTTCATGGCACAGACTGAATGCCCTAGTTTCAGTGGTGGCAAAGCAGCACCTATAATACAGAGGAGAAGTAGATAACTGTTATTAAGTTAATTTGCTTCTCTGCACAACATAACTTCAAAATGAGATTGCTTGCATCTTCTGCTAGAGAGGCACTGCTTAACATCTGGCTGTAAAGCTCTGAACATGCTAAACGTAGATGTAAAAAGAAAATAATCATCTGCATTGGAACACAAATGCCATTCAATCAAATCAAATGTGTCGTTTCAATTTTCAACCAAAACAGCTCACATTATAAACTTTAACTCCTCATCATAAATCTCTAAATAGCTGTGGATAGTGGCTTACTCACAGGAGCTAGTGAACAATTCTGAACAACAAATACATTGAGAAAATCCTAGTAGCTTCCAAAGACACAATGACTACCACTGCATAAGAAAAGGCAGAAGGAGGGTTCCTTGCGCTCTCTTTCATGCACTTCTGATGGTGAACATAGCTCACAAAGACATCTCATGGCAAACAGTGTGGGATGAACTAAGCAAGACAGCCCTGCAGAGGGCACCATTCCCCTATCAGATTACACTTTACTGGTACATAAACCCATCCAGTACAACTGAAAGGTCATCATACTGCCTTAATTTTCTTTGATCACACTGTTCTTACATTAGAGCTTTCAAGAGCTAAGAAGTACACAACTAGGAAGTTAAGGTGAAAAGAAACTGTACCTTTTCAAATCGTGTTGTTTCTGTGTCTTTCTATATACATTATTAGGTCAGGGAATGTTTTGTAAAAATTGCCTCATATATTGTGAAGAGTAACATTAGCAAAGTTTTACACTGTCAATGACTATAAGGAAATTCTGACTGACGATCCAGTTTGTGATACTGTTCCCTTATCAATATATGGTTTAATATCTTTTCCTGTTTTGCTTTTCCAAGGAACTATTTTACCCTAGAGGATTTTGAAAGCTTTACAGAGCTTGTGTGCTTGCAATAGCAGCCAGAAGAACAGAATTTTTCATTCATTCTCCCAGAGCTAATCAGAACACTGATGTCTCTTAACATGTATAGGGAAAAGTATCTATCAGTGCTCTTTGCAGTGGCCCAGGAAACAAGAGGGGAAAAAAAAAAAAAAAGGATGAGGTCAAGAGCTTATATGATCATTGCACAGCTTCTTACTACTAACTAGATTAAGTTTCCAGTTTTACTTAAAAGAATCCACAAAAATCAGGCTTTATGACATGGTAAAAAGGAAATTGGTATAACTACTACCTACCTCCTCGGTGGATATCTAATTTTAACATATAAAATTGGCCTTATATAATGTTTATATGAAATGCACAGCTGAGATAAATCCTCATAAATACTGAGGTTAATGGAAGTTTACTCGTTTTATTCCATTTGAGCCATTGATAACTATTAAACCTACAGAAAAGAAACAATTTTAAGCATGAAAATATTTTAACTCATATATATCATTTAAATCCTTGAAAAATTAACAACCTTTATTACACAGCTACCATCAACACAAAATTGTACCACACAATTAGATCTTCCAAAAATGGACAATTTGGTGTTAAAATACAGATTAAGAGGACTAATTTCAAAATTCTCATTAAATATTCAGCCCCTAAAATAGTTTGTGACTGTTTCCTCATTAGTGAAATTATATTTACAGATTTTGAAGTTAGGAAAATAGATTTGAAAATATCATTGAAGACTGTCTAATATGAAATATGGATGAATCAAAAGAAACATTTTAAAGAGATGTTAGATTCAGTAAACTTCCTATGGAGCTCAGCTTGCCAAACAGATTTTTGAATTTTGTTTCTTGCCAGTTTCCTTATCTGGGTCTTCCTAAGCCTATGAAGAGTTAGGATTTAGAAATCACAAGAGATTCCAAGTTGGACCTCAAAGGTCTAAAGTTCTCCAACAGGTTTGGGAATCCTTTGGAAGGGACTTAAAAAGGCTCAACTTGAAAAGCTGAGAGAATGTTGCATTGCAAAATGAAACTTTGGAATTCCCCCACTCACTACAAAGGGAAAAAATGGCTTCAAAACATAGAATCGTAGAATTTTCAAGGTTGGAAAAGACCCTTAGGATCATCAAGTCCAACCGTTAACCTACCACCACCAAGTCCACCACTAAACCATGTCCTCAAGCACCACATCTACCCGTCTTTTAAATACCTCCAGGGATGGGGACACAACCACTTCCCTGGGCAGCCTGTTCCAGTGCCTGACTACCCTTTCAGTGAAGAAATTTTTCCTAATATCCAACCTAAACTTGCCCTGGCACAGCTTGAGGCCGTTTCCTCTCGTCCTATCACTTGTTACTGGGGAGAAGAGACCAACCCCCACCTCACTGCAACCTCCTTTCAGGTAGTTGTAGAGAGCAATAAGGTCTCCCCTTAGCCTCCTCTTCTCCAAACTAAACAACCCCAGCTCCCTCAGCCGCTCCTCATAAGACTTATTCTCTAGACCCTTCACCAACCTAGTTGCCCTTCTTTGGACACGCTCCAGCACCTCGATGTCCTTCTTGAAGTGAGGGGCCCAAAACTGAACACAGTATTCGAGGTGCAGCCTCACCAGTGCCAAATACAGGGGCACTATCACCTCCCTGGTCCTGCTGGCCACGCTATTCCTGATACAAGCCAGGATGCCATTGGCCCTCTTGGCCACCTGGCCACACTGCTGGCTCATGTTTAGGCGGCTGTCGACCATCACCCCCAGGTCTTTTTCAGCCAGGCTGCTTTCCAGCCACTCCTCCCCAAGCCGGTAGCGTTGCCTGGGGTTGTTGTGACCCAAGTGCAGGACCCGGCACTTGGCCTTGTTGAACCTCATACAGTTGGCCCCGGCCCAACAATCCAGCCTGTCCAGGTCCCTCTGCAGGGCCTTCCTACCCTCCAGCAGATCAACACTCCCACCCAACTTGGTGTCATCTGCAAACTTACTGAGGGTGCACTCAATCCCCTCATCCAGATCATCGATAAAGATATTAAACAGGACTGGTCCCAACACTGAGCCTTGGGGAACACCACTCGTGACCAGTTGCCAACTGGATTTGGCTCCATTCACCACCACTCTCTGGGCTCGGCCGTCCAGCCAGTTTTTAACCCAGCGCAGAGTGCACTCGTCCAAGCCGTGAGCAGCCAGCTTCTGCAGGAGAATGCTGTGGGAGATGGTGTCAAAGGCCTTACTGAAGTCCAAGTAGACAACATCCACCGCCTTCCCCTCATCCACTAAGCAGGTCACCTTGTCATAGAAGGAGACCAGGTTAGTGAAGCAGGACCTGCCTTTCATAAACTCATGCTGGCTAAGCCTGATCCCCGAGTTGTCCCGCACATGCCGCATAATGGCACTCAGGATGATCTGTTCCATGACCTTCCCTGGCACTGAGGTCAGGCTGACAGGCCTGTAGTTCCCAGGATCCTCCTTCCGACCCTTCTTGTAGATGGGTGTCACATTAGCTAACTTCCAGTCATCTGGGACCTCCCTGGTTGACCAGGACTGCTGATAAATGATGGAGAGTGGCTTTGCAAGCTCCTCCGCCAGCTCCCTCAGTATCCTCGGGTGGATCATCAAAGGTTTCAGCAACTTTACCAAACATTCAGAGCTTCACAGAAACAGATCTAACTCAGATGCAGTTGAGGTGAGGGCTGGCAGCTGGTTTATAAACATGTTATTTTCTTGGCACACAAGAAATGAGATCTCCTACTTGACCTGTGTCAGTGACCCCGTTCAGTCTAGAAGAGGTTCTGAAAACTTCCTAGGTTTCCCAACTACTGGAATTTCAGACACGGGGTTATGTCAGCTCATTTTGCTTGCTACATTATGCCACACCAATGTCAAAACAGAAATAGTGTGCAAGCATAGTTGCAAAACTACACAAAGATGATGAACGAATGGCTTAGTAGAGTTTATCTTAGGAACTTTGTGGTCTCAACTCCTAGCCTATTTCCCATCAAACCCACAGAACTAAACCATTGTTTTGCTTACCTCCTAAGGCCTTTCCTCTGCAGTCACAGTGACACCATTACCACTGTCAGATACACTTACATCTGCTGCAAACATAATGACTATCTGTGTTACACTTCTTGGTAATCAGACATTTATTTTCTTAGAAACGCTAGCAAGTTAACGTACTTTGACTAAAATCTGTACCCTATGAAACCCCCAGGGGCCAAATCCTCCAACTTTGAACAATAACCAAGTGACTGAAGGAAAAAGTCTCAAAGGGATTCATGGGAACTGAATCATTCTTGTGTCTGGGAACAGTGAAAGAATTCTTCCCTGTTATTTTACACCTGGGAACACTTAACTCAGATGATATAAAATTAGCTTTCCTTCTCAGATTAGAGCAGCAGATGAGAAGTCAAGCATGAGTGTTTGGCCAGTGGATCTGCATGGATACAAATCTGCCTGTGCTCACTTCACATGTGGGATTATCCTGGTTTCAGCTGGGATAGAGTTAATTTTCTTCCTAGTAGCTGGTATAGTGCTGTGTTTTGGATTTAGGATGAGAGTAATGTTGATGACACACTGATATTTTAGTTGTTGCTAAGCAGTGCTTACACTAGTCAAGGACTTTTCAGCTTCCCATGCTCTGCCAGGTGCACAAGAAGCTGGGAGGGGGCACGGCCAGGACAGCTGACCCAGACTGGCCAAAGGGCTATTCCATACCATATGATGCCATGCTCAGTATATAAACTGGGGGGAGTTGGCCAGGGGGCAGAAATCGCTGCTCAGAGACAGGCCGGGCATTGGTCGTCAGGTGGTGAGCAAATGTATAGTGTATCACCTGCTTTGTATGTTATTATTGCATTATTATTATTATATTATTATTACTACTATTACTACTACTCTATTTTACTTTATTTCAATTATTAAACTGTCTTTATCTCAACCCATGAGTTCTCTCACTTTTACCCTTCCAATTCTCTCCCCCATCCCCACCGGTGGCGGGGGAGTGAGAGAGCGGCTCTGTGGTGCTTAGTTGCTTAGTGACTTTGTTACATCAGCTACATAGGTTTTCATAACAGAAGGCACTTAGTGTCAGCTGTTCTGTCTTAACAATCTTTCCACTCCATAGTTTCCGGTAAGGGCAAAGTAATGCTGATGAAATGGCTCACAATGAGCACGAGTTCAGTGCAGATATTTTATGTCACTACCTTCTTCTTCCATTCCTTCAGTCTTCCTACTTTTGGCAACCGCCAGAAACAGGATACTGGCCAAGACTGTTCCTACACAGCACAGCCGTTCTCACATTTATTGTCATTCACAGGGCAAGTTTTGCAACTGAAGACATGGCTGTTTAACACGTGAGCGGCTACTATCAACTAACATGCAGTAATTTCATTGTGAGAGCTCTGATAATCTGCAGATAGTCATGCTGTAGCCCTGAGCACATGGACCTTATATGATCAATGCAAAGCACTGTTATCACTTTACTAGTAAGCAATATAATATTACAAAACCAGAAGTGATGAATAATGTCTCTAATCCTCTTATATGAATATAAGTGAAAACAATACTTTTTCCCCTGGCTGTAGGCATAATGCAAGACTCTAACTTGACTTTCAGACTCTTAGGGATAATCTGCAGAGCAGGTTGTTAAAAATACATCCTTTTAATTAGAAAGTGAACTGACCTGTATTATACCTATGGCACGATAAATATGAAAGATAACAGTATTATTCCACAGTTCCTTTTCGGAACGGAACTATATAAATTAAATTGGGAAAATAAAACTTGGTCAGGTATATTTCTGACTTTTTATGTAAAATACTTTCTGGTTTTGTTTGCTTAGGTTATGGGTTCTCAACCTTATATGACTTTCTGTGGTTACCCTTAATTATAAAGATATGTTGTCATCTTTCCAGGCTTTCTTGTAAATGTCTCTCTGTGATAAGCGATATCAATACTAAGCACCTTGTCACTAATGAATAGCTGTTTCTTCTCTCTCCGTCTTTGTCACTTTGACAGCTTCCCACCCGCACACTGTTCAGTGCTCTTCCTACCCATGCGTTTCCTACCGTTTCTTTAAGCAGTCACATTTATTCTTGATAAACTTTCACATCCGAATAAAAAGCACATTCAACTTGTGAGTCATCTTCTTCAGGCTTTGAAACATCAGCTACAGTGCTCCCAACCGTGTAAGGTATTACTGAACAATATACATAAACTAGTTATTTTTATATCTTTTATTTTTGTTATCACCCTTATTTATTGGTGGAAAAATGACAGTTTTTGCCAGAAGAGAACAAATTGAGAATCCTTTTTATCCCATTGGACTTGACTTGCAACCTTAATTATTACTGTAATTTAAATACTAATGGACAAACACCCCCCTCTTAGATTCACAAAGCACTTGTACCCAATGTGAGCCAAAAGTATGATGTAATGAATAATGGATGCACCCAACTTATTTTATCCTTTAATACCTGAAATTTATTGAATTCTAGGGTAAAATACGTCAATGTTTTATAACTATCTCACTCAGAAAATAAATGCTATCAGTGAAATTCCAGCTTACAAAATTTCTACAGATAAATTCACTGAAACTAGAATTTCACTCTTAAGAAACCACAAATATAATTTTAATTAGCAACAATCTAATCATTTTATAGAAACAGAGTACTGCAAAAATTTTTTTTGTAAACACTGCAACTGAGTCTTCAGTAGTCACAAAAACTGGGTCCTAGTTTAATTTCTAAGCATCACATTTGATTGTTTTTTACTTTGGAATACAAGCCCAAAAGTTCAGAACTCTTCCTCATACTAAATCAGTTACTGGTTATATAATCTTAAATTACCAGTTGTAGAATAATCAGTGATAAAATAATGCCCAATAAAAAGAGTATTTAATTTCCTTGAGATTATTTTCTTACTGTGTTTTATAAACCAAGTAAATAAACAGAGAAAAAAAAATTAATCCAGCAGATTTCTTGTTTTGGTGACTAAGCGTGTTATTTTACCAAGCAAGACAATTTGGCCTTCATGAACTGCAAGCTTAGGCTAAGGATTTTTATAAAACTAAGAGTTGCAGGGTAGAGCAAAGATAAATGTGACTTTGCCCTCAAACAAGAAGGGCGTTTATGTACCTCAGGGTTAAAGAGAAACAACTTCATTCTGTATGAAACAGTCTTGACTACACAACCATGCTAAGCATATGCTTAATGTGGAACTGTGCATAATTTAAATTGTAGTGACTAATTGTGACACAGTCCTAAAACACTATCTTCATTTGTAGGATAGCCATGACTGTGCACAACTAATATTTTTGTCTCAAGGAACGCTGCTGCAAAAGACTGATAAAGAGAAATAATCTGATGGAATTAGGACAAGACATAGGCAGATTAAGCAGAGTGCCAACACAAAAAAAAGGTTCCCCTTAGCTGCATTCCCAGTTAGGTTTCAAAATCAGACCTGTCACATGGGAGAGTATCCATTGCATAGTTCTCCGCAGCTTAAGAAAGAGATCGCAAGTGTAAATCATTTTCTCAAACAAAAGAAGAATATTTTAGTATGGCCCCAAAAGTGTATTTTTGCCTCACCTGCTTTCTCAAAATTGTTTGGGAGGAAATTACATCTTTCACAATGATATCCAGTATAGAAGTTTGATCCACCTTGCTTAATTTCAATGAAGTGAAAGCAAACAATGATCTTAACAATGGTAAGAATCTGAGAACCTCCCCAGTTCCAACAGTCACACTTCTGACATTATTTTTCTTAACAAAAATCACTTTCTAACTGGTGAGTTTTTATTTATCCAGCAATATCAAATTACTTGGGGCTATACAAAGAGCTTCTTCAAGGCCCAGAAAAACAACTAGGGCAGTAATTGCATCATCTTTAGACCAAATGTTGCAGATTAACTGTGACTCAAGAGGGCTGTGCACAGGACAGAGTAACATCAGTCTATATTCATCATGTTTCTGCTCCATTTGTGTGGGGAGATAAAACCTGACTTTACCAGCTGTATGTTCTTTTCCCTAAACACTAAACTCTTCCATGAGTCCTAAAGCAGAGCTTTAAGGGAATAATCTTGATATCTAACACAATGTTTGATAAGGATTAGAAGTTCCAAAAAACATGGGAAACAGAAGCCTTTATAGAAGGCAATTTTGCTAGAGCTTAATGTAAAATTCTGAGCATCTCCCTATTAGTTAGAAACCAGTGCATTTTTAGCTTAGTTCCACTTTCAAAAGTTTCCCAGAAAAATTCTCAAGTACAGAATTACATCTACAGTGCATTTTAACATTGCGGATTTTGTTATTTGAGATAGTTTTATGTATCGTTTTTGTAACCTCTTACCCAGAACATCCTCCTCTTTGTCATCATCCAAGTCAGTAGTTGCATGCCCAGTGACACAGACAAACAGCAAGATAAAGGTTAAAGGTAAGGAACATCCCTTTTTTCTTCCTTTCATCTTTCCTGTATAACATATAAATAACAAAATACACTTCAATCAAACTCCTTGAGTGGTCTGCAAAAGTCATTAGCAGGGTTGCACACAGCTATATGGGTAGATATACAAACTGGGAGCTTTGGAAATAATGTAAATTATGTTAGTATAATTATATTGTAAGCACAATGAAAAACAAGACAAGATTTATAGTTGTGCTCAGCTGATTGCAAGTCTCCTGTCCCATCTCCAGCACAGATTAGAGGCACTGCTATTATTTTTATTTTAAGCCGCAATTGAAATCACCTCCCAGACTACATAATGATGTAAAATGTAACACTTTCTACTTTTAATGTCCTGATCAGTTGTACACTATGTATAGTTGGCTGGCATGTCCAGTCCTTCCAAATAAGTTTTACTCTGCCTGCAGACCCTAGATTCATTGCCACAAATAAAGTATTCTATTTTTAACAAATATTTAATCAATTTATAGTTACCAAGTTCCTGGACTTTTGTGTAAGTTGCATTTCACAGGAGTCAATGAACATGGGCAACATGGGCTTCAATGCTTTAAGAAGTATTTCATATCTTGTAGATCCCTTTAATATTGAAAGCCTCACTTGAGTGCAGAGCTATTATTTTTCACGTAGGATCAGGGCAACCATAGTCATTCACACAAAGAAAATACTTTTATTCCATGGCAGCTGACATGTTCAAGTTGCCAAAGATGAGGTTATGCATGCACATATGAGAGTACCTCTGGAAAACTTTTGCTTAAACTTTTTTAGAAATACATATTTTCCATCTAACTAAAAGGTCCTTAAGGATCTCTGAATTCTCATTAGAGAACAGGCTTAGTATCTCCTTTAGCTACCAACAGATAGATTCCCTATAGATATCCTCTTTTCTTAAAGTACAATACTAAACTTTGGCTAATTAATATTAACTTAATAGAAATTAAAGATCTAAGGACTGCGAAGGTCCTAGCTTTCAGACACTGTTGTTGTCTTTAGTGTTTTTGTTTACACGCCTGTGAAGATAGCACGTCTGCATCACCTAAAACAGTGAGGGCAGGAGGGCCTATGGGAGGAGATGAGATGACCCATCACTGTGCTTGGCATACAGCTCAAGAGTAGGAAGGCTAAAGAGACAATGCTAAAGTGGCAGGTGACACTAATAGAAGTCATCTTTAACAGGTTAAACTTTTCTCTGAGTGATGTATGTTTGTCTATGAAGCCAGAAGTAAGTCATAGCTATGGTTTCTAGGAAAACACTAGCAAGCAACGATGTCTCAGAAAGGTGAAATTTGCACAAAGAGAGATTAACCAACTTGCCGCAGCCACTCTGAACTGTGCCAGAGACAGAAAGTGCAGTTATATCTTCAACACCAAATCAGAACCAGACTTTTCACTTCTCTCTTGACAACTCACCAATTTTTCCTTCCTGAATACTCAGTGTTTTCCTAACTCGCAACATGTGTAGTAAAAAAGAAACGTGTTCTTAAAAATAAGTCTTGGTGAAATTACAGACTAGACCATGGGTAGCACTAATTACTTGGATAATTTTTTTAATTGACAATTCCCTTTAGAAGGCTTCAGTATATATTGTAGCGAAAAAACAGAGATACCTCCTCTTCTTTTTTTTTTTTTTTTTTGTAAAGGAACAGAATTTTGGGGTCAAAGGAATTTCTATTTTAGCTGGAAAATATGACAGCATTAATTTTTTCATCATAATGCTTTCCTGCCAAAATAAACAAAAGAATGCATTTGTCTTTCATTCTGTTTAAGCCAAATTTTTAAGCTTAATTTCTACATTGACATATAAAATCCTTTATCCAGATGAAGTCTGGCAAAACATTTGGCAAAATAATTCAGATCTCATTTCATGCCATTAATCAGGATTTTTAAGCAAACTTTCCTCAAATATTATTTTTTACTTCTATGAACAAATTTAGCAATTGTTGCTTTCTAGTAGAGATGCAATAACTACTCTTGAAATAGAAACCAAACTTGTTACAAATTCTGAAACATTACGTAAACTGAGAAAACATGCAAGAGCTACAATCACTCATTTTCAGGTATTTTTCAAAGAAATAGAAGTAGTGTTCTTATTCATGTTTCTAACTAGAACTCCAGTTTTACATTCCTATACTATTTTACATATTAAAACTTAATCTAATAAGGTATTATTTTTCCACAGCAACAAATTTCCAGTGATCTGTTTGCTCCATTCAGAGAGAATAATCCATAAATAATCTTTCCCGAACCTCTTTACTGGAGGAATTACTTATGGGCTGCTTGGCTGACTGCAGGATATCCCTACAATATCACCAAAACACAGAGAAAAAAACAATGGCACTGTGCTATGGATTTATCAGTTCACTCTAACATGCCAGACATTTAGACTTAATTACATTCATTAATGCTACTGTCTACATTTACTTATGTACCCCATCTGCTCTCATTTGCCTTACTTTTTTGTCAGTCTGTTTGGAAGTCTCTTGTTTATATGTGACAATTATGTGCTAGTTAATTATTCCTATTTTCTAATGCCATCCTCCTCCCAGCTGTTGTCCCAATGTCATCTCATCACTGACTTTTTAAAACATTACACCATTAAAGGAAAGGAAGAGTCTTTACTGAAATGCTCATTGCTATCCACTGAATACTTTTGAGTTACAGCACCCGACATTAGCGTTAGCATCCTCTCTCTCTGGGATATTCTCAGCATTTCTTGTCATTATTCATGTAATTTTCAAGTTTTCCAATCAATCAAAAAGAGATATTCCCTCTCAATTTTTTTTCTGAATACAGTACATACTATAACTTAAACTGAAAGCAAAGTTACTGTTCCAGACCAAGGGCGATGGCCAACCTTGACATTGCTGTCGCAGCTTCAGGAAGTTTACCCTGAATTTGATCAGCTTCTGTGAAAGCGGATGAAGTTTAATGCCAAAAGATCCACAGAAATAGATCTCTTTATACACTATCTGGCAAAAATCGTGTCTTAGACTTCAGATGCTAGAAATAAATCACATATGTCATAAGCAAAGCTTTTAACATATCAAAATACCATATTAGAGTATAACACAAATCAGAAATAAACCAAGAAAACATCTTAAACAGGAGTTCTATTGACTATATTTTCTGCACAACGTGAACAGAGGTAACAATGTTTCTTTTCCGCTTTCATAGTCCATTCTACGATTGCCAGAAACAGACTACCTCTTACGATGCATTTGGTGTAATACCAGATTTTCTTCCATGCAAAGCTTTGTGGTACATGGCCTTGGAAGAATTTTACTTTTTTATGCAAAAGTTAGATAAATAGTTACAGGCATTCTTTTTATTCACCCCTGATAAAAAGTCCAGTCGTGTTTTAAAAGAGGAACAAAATAACTCTGTACAAGGTAACCTGAAGTTGTCTAAGGTTGTCTTTATCATTTGAGAGACATCTGAGTTATGATGTTCGTTCGATATAACTAAAATTAAAATAAATCCACAACTAAGAAAAATTGTATGGGGAGAAATATTAAGTAAAAAATGTCAAACAACTGTACAAGAATAAGTACTTAGTATTATAATGTAAATAAAGGTGGTGATAGTTTGACATCATCTAGCCTGATAAAAGCAGAAATATCATCACATATTCAGATTTGATACTTAGATAGATAGTAATAACAGATCCTAAACTTTCACATTTTGCCTGGCTGTTGTGAGTTCATGGGAATGAAAAATTACCACATACACTTTCAATTTTAGTTTTTTGAAATGACATGAGAAAGGGTAATTTTCTAAGTACATTGTTTTCCTTAGAAGTTTTAATTTGTAATCGTTGGCACAGTTGTGACCCTTCATAAAGGAACTTGCAAATTATCCCTGACCTCAGTTGCCCATGGATTAATTCCAAGTTTGCCCCTGGGCTCTCATTTTCCATATTTGAGCTTTTCCAAACATGATGGCAAAACTCTCACTAGTTCAGAAAACTTCTATTTGAATTTGCTTTTGGATCACTCAAATTGAGGCTTTGCTTCCTTCTTCCAGGAATCTGCAGACTATAGATTTAGACTGCAAAATTTAGTAATCCATTTTTACTTAGTCATCCAATATTCCCAAAAGCCTGTTCCCAAATAGAAGAAAAATACAGGAAATAATCAGATGGAAATCCTCAATAAGTTTCTATTTTTCATTTGAAGATGACTCTTTAAAATAGTGTTGTATATCATGAGATACTGTATATTATTGTCACTGTGTGATTATGAGGATAAATCAGTGCATTTGTACAGAGAACAAAAACCTTACCAGGGTACAATATTTCTATTCTTCCACTCAACTCCTGTGTTTCCCTGCAAAGCGTATCTTGTGAACAGCAGGGCTTCCTGATCCTTGGGCAATTTCCCAAGAGGAAAAATTTAGGCTGTGTAACTGCATATCTGCCTTACTGCAAAGTCCACTGACCAAACATAATCTCCTTTATCTTCTTGCTAACCTTCCCCCAAGGCCACACATTCCCAGAACATTGTGTCAGGTATGGGTGAAGGTAGGATGAAGGGGGTGAAGATTTTAGTACCGAAATGCTTAAATCCTTCTGTAGCTTAATTATTTCTTATAATTCCTAAAGGAAGAGTGAAATCCAAGATCAAAGTGAACTTTGCACTGCTTTTTCAATTAAAAAACCCAAGCCCTCTAGAAAAGTCCAAGTTTTCTGATTTAATGTTCAGCTGCCCAGTAACAGAACTTTAAAGCTGTAAGCCTCTTATGATATTAATTTTATTTCCTTTTTTAATTCATTCTGTTTATTTTTTATTGTATTTATATGGAAAGCAAAATTCAAAATACCTCATCTAAGACATTTGGCTCAGTAAAATATCAAATGCACACATTTGTGAAGGACTGTCTGTCATGGGAAAGACAGGAAATGTTTTGAGTTTAAATAATTAATATTAAACAGTTTAATTACTTAGGCCAAATTCTGAAGATCTCTAGGAGTAAATATAGCCCCTTACTCCAGAAGTGTTCTAATTTAGGACAGCCAAGAATCAGTCCAACATTAATACCTGCTTTTCTCTACATTGAAGTGTCACTAATGCAATTTTCATAAATTCCTAAAGACATTTTCTTAGGAATTGGCACTCTACTGTTCCCAAACTAACTAACTTTTGAATGAGACATTTTTATATCTAACAGACAACATATAAGTCACTTGACATAGGGGATCAAAGTAATATGGGTAATAATTGACACTGATTTATTTACTGGTATAATTAAATGCTTTCATTTGTGAATAAAGACAGTAGCTTCTCTCAAGCTGGAATATAGGTAGACAAAGCAGACCACAAGCAATCAAGGAAGTTCTCAGTAACAGATCATTATTACCTCATCTTATAACCAGGCCTTTTTTATCCTGCCACCTAAACACAGCAATATGAGAAAGCTCTTAAGATTTTTTTTTTTTTTTTTTGCTAAAGACAGACAAGTCTAAAACTCAGTGTGTTCTCCGTGCAGTTTGCAGCCTCTGCAGTCAGATCTTTTGTGTGTGTGTGTGTGTATAGATATATTTACTTAGCAGTCTCTTCAACATCAATTTCTATAGCTACCAGAAAGTTTAGAACCAAACATTTCTTCAGCATGGTACTTGTCTCTAACTAGCTAACTGGAAGAGGCAAAATAAAAGCTAGCATTTCCGGAAATAGCCAAAACCAGACAACTTTAGAAAATGGCATAAAGTGACATTGTAATGACTGTAAAAGTGACTCATTCACACTGACAGCCCAGGAAATGGAAGCACACACACACACAAAAAAAAAAAGGCAAAGGATGTAAGTAAATAGAGGAATGAATAGCAGGAGATAGGACGTGCATAGTCTGAGGTTGAATTTAGTACAGCCTAAAATTAAAAAGGACTAATTAGACAGGATTATAGCACCTCTGATATAAAAGTAGACCTTTTTCAGTTCACTATACTTCACAGGCATTATATTTGCCCTATAGTATCTTGTACTACCTACTAGGACTTGTATGGCAGAGATTTACTTAGACTGTACCTGTAGCATTGTCTCCCAGCTGGCAGAGTCAGTGAGTTCCCTTAAAAAGTATTTTATTACATGTCCTATTTTGCAGCTGTTTGAAGCATCATGTTTTCTCATTTACTTTGGAGTAAGTATGAAGAATGAATTAAGTATGAATTCTCTCACCTCTGCTCTGATGTAAACTGAACAAAGAATGATGATACATGCCCTAGTTTTATAGGTCTCAGAGTCAGTGCTGGTCTCATTCAAACTGACTTCCACCAGAGCAAAGCCTTGCAGTGTCACAGTAACTTAATAAAAAGGGAGGCAGTCTACTGCCTCAGCACGCAAACATTACTGATTGAAAGCACGAGCTATGGAAATTCGTGCCCCGCCCCCCCCCCCCAACTTATCTCCCTCCTGTGCCGTGCACTGGTAGCCCTAAGTTCGTATCACTCCTGAGACCAGAGATTCCATCAGATTCCTCCAAGAACTTCAAAATTCCTTCTTGTTATGAAAGAGGATTTTGGTTGGTTACCTGCCTTTCATCATTTAACATAAATGTTGACTTGCTGCTGCACTATTCCAGCCTCTTGAATTCCCAAGTGAAAACTGGGAAGTGAAGTGAAAACTGGGAAGTGAAAATTTAGAAAAACAAACCCACTTTGGTTCTGTTTGCATTAAGGTTGTAAATGCTGCTTTGCAAACACAACTGATAAACTAATTGAAAAGAAAACCTTGATGTTTTAAAATTGAAACAAAAAAAACCAACCCAAAATTAATAAGCCTACCACAAGAACACCCTTCTTATTTCACATAACTATAGAAATCTCTTGCTTTTTCACTTTGTCAACTCCTTTCACTTGTGCTTTAAAACTGTTTTCCATTTTCCCAACTTAGCTCCAGGACCTATTTATTCCATTCTCCTAGTCAGCTCACACCTGGCACTTTTGCCATCCTGTCTCCACTCAACTTCTCTTGTGACAGCTCCAGACCCTAATTTCCTCCTCCAGTGAGTTCTCCTTCTCACCTGGCTCCGTCTGGGCCTCACAGCCATCATATCCATCACCCAAGAGGTGGGAAGTGCTCTGGAAGGCAGAGAGATGGTGAGAGTATGCCTTGGCAAAAGTAACCTGGAAGTAATTTTCCTAACTCCCTGATCGTGCAGCGCAGAGCACCTGATGCGACAGTCCAAGTGAATTATAAACTCTGAAATTAAGAGTGATTTTCAAAAATAGCTGCACTTTGTGCAGGAACACTGAATTTGCCAACATCAAATCATATAACTACTAGCAATACCTTTATGGAGAATGACAAATGATTTTGTAGCTAGTTCTACTAGCCATAGCGAAAAAAATCCAAAATAAAACACATAGCACAGGACCCAACATTATGAGCTTATTATAAAGGACATACTGAGAACATTATTTGAATTTCAGTTTCCACCTCACAGAATACCGATTCAAACAGAAATAAAGAATTAAGCCAGTTATTTATTTAGATGTGGCAACTGCATCTATCTGACATGCCACATCCCAATCTGAGGTAAATCTCTACTCCACATATACAGCCTGTTTTCATTGTAATGTACCTTTCAACAGGAAAGGAAATATTCTTTCACTCTTACCAAAATATTTTTTAAATGTGGACTAAACCAAATTACTAGTTTACGTAATTTCATAAATCTTAAAAAACAAAACACCAAACCCACCACACTCTACCCTGTACTACTTGGACAGAAACTATCTGTTTCTAGCAAAAATATAGGTCATTTTCAAACAGGGAATGCCTTCAGCCTCCTAATAATAGCTACTCTCAGAGCACAAAAGCCACTAGCAAAACACACAAGCAGCAATATTAGTTATGGTTTTAGGAACACAACATGGCAGTCCCAACATTAGCATTATAAAGCCTCTAGCTTGTTTTTTTCCAGCAGTTTGGCCTGGAAAAGCATAGTGCATGTTTCCAAATCTCAGCTGTGCTTATTGATAAATAGTCACATATTTAGAGGTCAGTTAACTTACCACAACCTACTTTTCTAATGGAGAGTCATTTCAGTGCTGTATATTTATTATCAATCCAGTTGTGAGTAATTTCACATTGTACACATTACAGAAATGCAACTACTCAATTTCACTAAAGTGAAGCTGTCAGTTACTAAAAATATAACAGGCGGGCATAGGAAGAAACTACCTGCCATACTGATACCTCTTGTGACTGATTTCGACCATATCTTACTATTAACCTTTTGTAACCTCATCATCACATAGATTACATTGTGCACACATACCAAAAATCAAAATGCCACTTTCCTTGCTTTGTCAAGCAAGGAGACACCATGTAAATTTTTACTGCAATGGGTGTAGCAGCTTTGCATCACCACACAGGTCAGAAATGCTGCAATTGTCATCAGTGGGAATACCCCCAGATTCAGACTGCTTCAGATTATCACCCTACAAATACTTAAAACCAACATAAAGTAACACTGCCATAGAAAAGAAAGGGTCACATTCCCTTCATCTCCCACCATAGCATAGATAGTGCTGCTTATTCTGGTGGCAGTGCCAGCTTCTGTGGACCTAGAGCATTCATTGGATGAGTCTCAGAGCACAGAAAACTTCAGCCTCATCTTTCTACACTATCTTTTCTCTGACTGATGAAAGCATAAATCATTGTCCAGGACCTCATTATGTTAAAGATTGTACAAATATAGAGGGAAAAGGTTGCTTCTAGGCCAAAGTAGAAAATGTTTACAGAAAATGCTGGTACACTTCTGCAGACCTTTCTGTGATGTTCATAGAAACTAAGTATTTCCTTCATATAACACTTGTATTTCTAATTTACTTGCTGCAATTGCTATTTTCAATATAATTGTTTTAAAATCAGTTCTTTTGGAATGCTCTATTTTCTGGAAGAAGGTTGAACTTTCTTGTGTCCAGATCATATCCTGGGTCAACATGTTCAAATGCCTACTTTTATTTTTTCACTAAACAGTAAAAATCAAATTAACCAGTTAACTTCAGACATATACTCAGTTATTAACACATCAGGGAAGATGGCAACAATACTATAGATGGAAAATGAACAACTGTATTAACAGCAACAGGAAATAATTAAGGAAACTGAACAAAGGAGTTACGAGAGAAAATTAAAAGTCTACTTTGCTGTGAAATAACTATGAGAGGAAAGGAATTATACAATTCCTCATATGGCTTTGCTTCATTCTGTCCCCAGGGGCACTCTGTCCCTATTGTAAAGTAAAAACAGTTTCATAAGAAAAACACATAGAAGTAGGTAATTTGTCCCTGTTTTTTAAGACAGCTCTCCGTGGTTTCAGCGTGAAGAACAGCTTTAGATATAAAGATCCCATCTTCAGTCCTTACCAAAACATCTATCCAGTTCTAGTTTCTTTAGGAACTATCAGATTCTCCTAGTTTTTAGAGAGAAAATATGACTGTTCATAATGTAGCCCAAACAAGGAGCAATAGAAAGTACTGGAATTAGAGAGATTTTAAATAGTTTGCCTCAAAATTGTGAGATATGAGAGTCACATAATTCTTGCGGCTCCTAAGCTCTACTGATGTTCTTTTTTTTTTTTATTTTAACATGTCTTTTCTTGTTCCTGAACACATGCTCTGACTCCCTCTGGCAGACATTCTCAGAACATACTGAATGCACACCAACAAAACCATGATAGTTACAAAGCACTTCAAGCAGCTACCACTTTACTTTAAAATGTAGAAGAGAGTTATTGCCAAAATTACCTTTTTAAAGTAAGTGTAGGTGCTAAGACAGTTTCCCAGAATGTGAAAGATGGTGTCAATGGTTCTTTTTTTCCAGAGGAGATTTAATATTCATGCTCCCAGAAACTATCCTAATCCCATTGACATATCCATGAGAATAATCTGTGTCCTCTGCCCTAAAAGTAATTAAAGATCCACAGAGTCAGACAAATAGCATAAACGATATCAGTGCCCTTGTACTGGAGAACAGACAATCTGAATGTTAGTATCTGGTCCTGTTTATACACTTAACTTGGAAGGGTTCTTGGAGAAACATATAAGCAGTCCTTGAAGCTAGATCTGGAATCCAGTAACTCTCCTTCTCTGACTGTGGGTCTGGCCTAGCTAGAGGTGAGATTTCAAACTCACTAAAGGCTCTGGACATGTCCTCTGAAAGCCTATTAGGAAGCTTGTTCTTTTACACTTTTGCTTTTTTCCCTAGACACACTATATCTTGGGCCACTTTTCGCCAGTCTCTTAAAATTTCCTCTCTGGCAGAAACTCTGCCTCCTTTTTGTACACTCTCCCTCATTGCCCTTTAGATCTGACACTAATCCCTAAAATAGTTATCAGCAATTTATAAGTTTTTACCATGAGCCTTTCAAAATTAACTCTCCGATGATATTAAGGATAGACAAATTCAACGCCATTAATTGTTCTATCTGTCCTGGGTCAAGAAGATCATAAGACTTTAGCTTACAGTTATTCTGCATTTAGAATATTAGCTAGATGAGTTTTCATTAGCAATATTAGTAAATGTGGGCACTGCACTAAAAGGCTAAATGCACTTTAAAGGTCATATAACTACACTGGATGGATGAAATGCATTAAACCTCCAGATTGCAAACTATGCAATGCACAATGTAAGGATAAACATGAAGATTACTGAAAGTCAATTTAAAACACACTTTGAGATTCTCCAGCATAAAAAGTTATAAAAATGTTAAAGGTATGGATTTATCAACCAATTGCCCACACAACTACTTTTTAATGAACCCTTTCGTGTGGGACATATTTGACAGGAAAAAAGGCCAGAGAAGAATGTGTTTTAATCATCTTTAGCTCCTCCATATTCCTCTAATTGTGTGCATTACATACAAAGTAAACTTGATTACAATTCTCAAATTCAGCTTAAGCGATAATCCAAATTAATTTACTGTGGATACAGATACTTGCTGCCTTCATAGACAATCACAAACTCCCTCCTAGTAGAATTAAAGAATGAGCAGAATATTACAAAGGGAAAAGGCTGACAATTTTTCCCAAGTAGGTGCCTAGCAATTCCTACAGCATGCCTTTGCTGTTCATATCTATACTGACAGCTGGACTTCCTGTCTTTGCGTCTGTCCATAAGACATTCAGGAAGGAAGGTTTATATCTTTACATGTTTTCCATGAAGTACTTTGATGACTAATTTCTAGAGTACTGAGTCACATTGACCTTTCACATACTCCCCCCCATCCAAATTGTTATTGTTCTCCCTACTCCACTCTTCCCATTTTTACATGCCTTTTTCTCATTTCAATTGCATTTAGATTTTTCTAAAACATAGTTATTTAAATTTTAGCTAACTTTTTTTGTTAAATACAGACTAGTATCACTGGCTAGTATCACTGTTTTTCATTAGACAGTTACTGAAAATGAAGTTTATGTCAATTCTTCCAAGTAAAATATTACAAAAATCACCAATAATATTCTGGGGTTTTGGAGGGGGTGGTGGTGGTGCTTGTTTGTTACATTGGCACCACTGCAAGCCTCATTCACTCCCCTCCTCATTGTTCAAGCATTTTTAGTTTCTTGAGAATTTCAATATACATTGTGAGTGAAATTGGCTTATAGTAGCATCAGCTTAATTTGTTTCTCCTACAATGTTCTTGTACTTCTCAAAATATTAATTCTTTCAAATGTTACATGCCTTAGAAGGATTTGAAATAGCCTGGCAGACCACTCTGCCTGAATCAAGCCTCCCTCAGAGTTACTGTTGTGGAGAAATTGTTTTAAGAAACAACAGCTTTTTTCAAACTCCAGCTATCAATCAAAATTAACATATTCACCTTTAGGATGGCTTTCTTTCAAAGAACTATCTTGGAGCTCAAAATACCTTAGTCTGACATTCTGACAACCAAAGATTATTTGTATTAGTAATCATAAAAGTATATTCATGGTCCTCCTGTTTCAGACTTACAGAGAAAGAGAGTCTCCTTTTTCACAGCACTCATTGTTGGACTTTGAATCTAAACATCTGACTACTACATCTACCACATTCTAAAGAAAACATAACAGTAGATACGCCTTTCTGCCAGCTAAAGCAAAAAAAAAGATCTTACATAAAACTGAAAGTCTGTTACAAAGTACTCACCAAACTCCTAGCAACAGTTCTTGAAGAAAGAAAGAAACAATTTCTGAATCAGTGCTGAATATGATCCTCCCCTACCAATTTGCGTTGAAGGGGTGTGGTGTAAAGCTACAAAGGCAGGATTGCAACCTGATCTTCCTAGAGCAGGCTCCTGCCTGTGGATTAATCAGCTACTCATTGTTTTTGGTTTTTGTAGAGCACATGGGTTCACTCTGGGAAGAAGTCAGATATCTGCAGCAGCAGCAGCAGGGACGCTTCCTGTTTAAAGTTCAGATCTGCCTGCAGTTTAGAGCAGCTGTTTTCTAAACAGCACTAGCTAAAATGAAATGCACTTTTAAAGATGAGAGACAGACTGTAGGATATCCTATTCATTGTACCTTGCAGGCTTTGATATGGCTCATGAGGACGCCATCTTCACTGCCTATTTTAGAGAGATACGTTGTAGTTTACTCTTGTTTTTTGTTTGTCTGTTTGTTTTTAAATAAAGCCATGCTCTTCACTCTAGATCCAGGCTGCATTCATCACAGTATCTGGAGCCATACTACAAAGGCTATTCTGCCTTCAGCTAGAACATACCATCTATTTACAAATCACGCTAGTATGTGCTAAAACTAGAGTTAAACATCATTAAGAGTACCATGGCTGAAGACAGGGACATGGACTCTAGTTGTAAGACTGAGACCTTGTAACTTGAGGATGTAGAGACAGACAACCAGAATCCTAGTCCTGAACACAGGATGAAAATTTCCCAGATAATGAATTAAACAGCAACAGAGACAGAAGTAACAGCTGAAGAACAGTAACTTACACAGTTAGTAGCTGTAACTAATTGCAATTATTTCAGGGCAAAGACAAACAGGTGAGTTAAATCACTTTCACTGAAGATGTATATTCACCTGTTCATCACCAGACTGGAAGTTTTTCCATAGTCAGTCCACTATCTCTGACACAAACAGAAGTACTCCTGGCAGCTTCTTAGATCTCTTGCCTGTTGTTCCTGACTGTAAGAATGTCTGTAGTACTTTTCAGGACAAAGTCAGTAGTCAGCTGAGTCTACTGACTATTAACTGGGTCAATAATCAAATGGATTAACTATCCTGAAATGGACTAGAAGCACTCACAAAGTAAAGGGGCAGTTTAAAGGCTAGGGGTGGGAGTCTACCATGCAGTTACTAATTACCAACTCCTAGCTCAGATAAAGTGAGGAGCAACACAGCTCAGGAGACATCAGTTAAATGGAAATGGTCGGTCTGTCATTTGTGGTACACCAAGCCAATGAAAAACGTGTTTTGGGGGCCCATGTGTTAAGAATTGGTATCTAGCAATGCTATCCATAAATTTCTTCAAGGGTCACAAGTAAGACAGCCCAGAACAGATGTACTAAAATGACAACACAATTTAAAGAAATCTCAGCTTGTATGTTTATAATAGAAACAAAACCAACTAGATTTCAAAAAAATTAAATACTTCTTCATTTTGCTTTTCTTAAAATGCATCTACGTGGATGAACAGAGATAGTTTCAAATTTGCTCCACTCTATAAGGTATTTACAGAGGAGCTGCTTTATTTTCAGTCATAGTGGATGCTGAATGGTCTGAATTCATCAGTCCATGAAAACATATTCTTAATCTAGGGACTCGACCTAGTCAAAACTTGAAGTGGGCTTTTTTGGTTTTAATGAGAAATATATATTTTTTAAAAACGAACACTCAAAAAAGAATTTTCAAAGTTTGTGTCATAATGTGTTAGCATCATTCCTTCTTTTCCCACAAAATCTCACTCAAGTCATTCAGATTTGATGTACAAACTAATAAAGTAATTCCGAAAGAAACACTCCACACAGACATGAAAAACAAGAAAATGCTACAGTCTTAAAACACATTTTGTCTTCCTATGGTCAAATAAATTGAGAATCACATATGAAGAAAAGTATTTTGGGGGGACATATAAGAGAATGAAACCCTTTATTTTGATTAGAAGTTAGATTAAGAAACCTTTGGTAAATAATAAAACAGGATGAGAGTAAAAATACCAGCATGTGTATGAAAAGCACATATCCAAAAGAAAAAGTCAAAGGAAGCAGTATTTCATTTTAAGACTAATATTTCTGCCTTCTTTTTGCCTGTTAATGTCTCTCCAGTTCCCATGTGCAGTCCTCCTAATTTAATTGTCAGGAGGGTCTCTGGACTCCTTTGTGTTGTAACTATAACATAAAAAGCTTCAGCTGAAACTGGAATCAGACTTTGAAGATGGAAACAAAACTCTCTTGAGCATTTAGTGGGATCAAAGAATTCCATTCAGCTATGACCTTGCCTAGACAATCACACCAACCTCTGGCTTGCCTGGAAACCTGCTGATAGCTTAAGACAGTTGTCAAGGGGTCCACAGTGGAAAAAGTCCCTACAATTCTAAAAAACATTTTTTGTTCCTTTTTAGAAGTAGCTTTCAAGATCAGCAAGATGAAATCTGTGAGCTCTAAAACTAGTCACTGAAAAGCACTCTTCTAAGGTCCTATAAGAGTCTAGAAATCTCTCAAAAAGTAAAACTTGCAAATCACAGAACTCACTGACTTAGCTTCTCCTTAAGAGATCACTTAACTGTGACTACTTTTATTAAGCTTTGTTGCTGTTCTGAAGAACCCAAGAATCCTTACTTAGGGAATTTCTAACCTTGGAGTATGTGATATTATGTTCTCTCTTCAGGTTTTTTTGTTGTGTTTTTTTTTTTTCAGCATGCACTACATGAATCAATTGCCAATACAAAGATTACAATTTGGAAGACCACCATTTCACATGACTTCTGAGGTCAACCCACAGAGTCAAGCCCTGGCCAGTTATGCAATAGTAGGAAATGTACATGTTATTGAATCAGTGTGAGAAAAGACCTTTTACAGTACATATATCAGCAGGCTAGCTACCAAATTCTGCTTGTTTTTCACAGATTACACTTGCATGCAGCAGGGCCAGTACAAGCTTAACATTGCAGCTGTCTTTACAAGCTGCTTTCTGCTGGCCTGTTTTGAAATTACTTGGGTTTGACAGTCACAGGAAAGTCCAAAGAGCATTTATATGATTCTTTTCCTATAGCCAGGATAGCTTTACTCAGGGATTACAGCCCCAGAACATCACAGATTAGAAAGGGATAGAGAAGGCCCAGCAGGAAGGTCTGAAGGACAGTAGACAAGACCAATGCTACTGAATGTATTCCAGATCATTCATATCACTGAGAACTTCCATAAAGAAGTTTGGCATGAGCACAGTTTATACTGCATTTCGATCAAAAAAAAATTTGACTTACAGCTCTATTTTTTATGACCTCTATGCCTCACTATGTATCAGTAAACAGATCTATGCAAAAGTACAGCTAAAGTAAACTAAAACAGCGATGCCATAAAAGAATGCCTTGTACAAATTCTTGGAATACTCAAAGGTAGTTTGGCTCTGGAGAGTTCAAAGCTGAGATGATTAGATTTTAGCCTTCTGACAATTCATAGAATTGCTACCACAAACTGGGAGATCAAGGATTGAAAAAAAAAAAAAATGGGGGAAGGTTTATGTGAGAAGTCAGTATTGCTACAAACCTGATGAATGAACAGACACTGCTTGAAAAGGCACACTGGCTACCATCTACAGGAAAAATCCTTCAACTGCAGGTTCTGAACTTGTAGCTCTCACTGTGGACCTCGTTCTGGTGACAGCTCCATTTTTTCCAACAGCAAAACCAGGAGAGAATGTGCTATCTATCCCAGAACACTCCCTAGCTTAGAGCTCTGTCTTGACTACTGGTCTGCAGAAAGCAGGCAAGGATAACAATCCTAATGGTAAAAGTCTTAGGATTTGAAAAATTCTTACAACCCACAGGTCAAAAATGACTGACTCTTTCTTGAGTCATACCAGTGACTTCAGGTCAGATACTCCATTCTCCTCTCTCCATCTGCCATGGTACTACCACAGCCTACGTTTCCACTGCAGTGTGGCAAGCTATTACTGGTTTTACACTGGGAGTATTCTTAGTGCCAGGAAGACATCAGCAAAATGGAAGACAAGGGCTAATAACTAACCTAATAGCTTCAGAGGACTGGGGCAGCGTCACTGCCTTCTGGAATGTCTGTCATCAGTTTGGGTTGGTGGTCATGCTGAGACTGAAAGGGATGGAGGGAAAGGCAGCGAACTTCAAATTCAAATTCTCCTATACTGTGCATCTTTATTTGTACAAAGTGCATGGGCTTTAGCAGAATATGTCATACTTAACCATAGTGCTAAATACATGGTTTTCAGAAATGAAAGTGATGCACAAATGTCCAACCTTGCTATTGTTTTACTGTATCAGAATAGAGAGAAAGCAGAACAAAACTATATGAAAAGTTTTGTGTTTGCATATATAATATATATTTTTTTTTTTGAGCTCTGTCATCCCTGAAGCAAGATGTACTACATAACACAGTTGGAAAAACACAAAAGCATTTGCTTACACAAGCTGTTCTTCAGGTCATAACACAAATGCCTCTCTCAGTGAGGGTGTGACATTGCTTAGTCTTTAACAACATAGATGTTTGTGATGTTTTGATGCCCCCTAGTGATGCCACTTCATTTTTCCACTGCTTAGTTTAAAAATTTTCATGAAGGCAAGAGCTTCCTGTCTCCTGCCTTCAACAAACTATGTAACTGAATACTTCTACTTGGTACTTGAATTAGATGAAAAAGTATGGGTATTTCTGAATCCTCATAAGGAACTAGATAGCAAGCTTACGGGAAAAATACCACTAGCATAGTTGGCTTGCCCCAGTGAGTTTAAAGTCAGAGCAAAAATGTAGCAGTCACTGTCACCACACAGGGCAGAAGCTCCCAAGTGCCTTTTCCTCAGCACAGACACTGATCATCTTACACAGTGCAAGGTTGTTGCTCTTGCAGAATTTCTGAAAGCACTGAGAACTGCTGTTTCCCATGTACAATGGCACGCCACAGCAAACGCTTGCAGGAGGGGATAGTCAGCTACCTATCACAGACTCCACATTTGCACTATTAGTAGTCAGTTTTGTAGTTAAGTGTTACATTATCTTAAAATTAGGTGACCTTTTTGAGGCTACTGAAGTATATGCCTTGCTTTTCCAGCTGAGGTCATCTACATGTTGATGACATACAACTGCAAAACTCCAACGAATTCTAAAAGAGGAACTTAAGGCAAGTTCTTTTTAATAAGAGTTTCACAAATGGCTCTATTACTGTTTTATATTGTATCTGTTGTATTATTTTTATTGTGGTCTTTACAGCATTTAATATTTAAAACCCACCTAAAAACACATGAAAGGAAGTGAAAGTGAAGGATCTTCTCCAGTGAAAGGAAGATCAGAATCCAGCAGCTGGACCTTGAAAACCTGTCTCAAATACACTCCTCTTTTCCCCCTTATTGTTCTTCTTTCCTGTAACTTCCTGTTCTTATATAAAAACCATGGCTATATCAAGTGTTTTCTAAAGACTGAAAATAGAATGAACAGAGAGGGTGACTTGTTCCTGACAGCAGAATACTGAGATAGCACAATGAGGAAATTCTAAAGACACAGGCTTTGTTTCTGTCCTCACTTCAAATGTAGAAGGCCTAATATTACTAAAGTTGAGTGATGGAAACATAGGCACAATTTTAAAGGGGATAGAATCTTCAAGTTTCTCGGGCTTTACACCCAAATTTATTTTATAACAGATGTCTTAGCATTTCGTGCTTTGGAAGTCAAACATATAGCAAGGCTAGCAACGGTAAATTGGATAAGTGGATTAACGTAATTTGTTGTGTGTGGGTTTTTGGTTTTTGGTGTTTTTTTTTTTTTTAGGGGTGAGAAGAGGAAAGGGAGCAGTGATGGATGAGAGGAAACTGATTATCAGATCAGTTTCTTACTGGTTGAAAAGTTTCTGCAGCTGAACTACCAAATCTGTTTGAGAAGCAGCAAGGAACACATTCAGCATCTGCCTTTCTGATTTCCAAGCCCAGTTGTCTTATGTTGAGCAACTGGTTCTCTTGACATTAAACTTCTGTTTTGCCCAGCAAAACTACACTGGTTCTGCAGTCAGCTGATGCCACTGTGCTTGCTCCTGGAAAAAGTTTGTATTCTTAAGTTATCCTTCCATCAAATCCAGGACTAAAAAAAAGTCCTTCTTTTGTTCTAACAATTATTCTTTTCTTTAAGCTGAACACTGTTTTATCTTCTTCTGTCCTACAGAGATACAGTATTGGCATACTGGCAGAATATAACGTTACTTTATAGACACCAGATTAAGGGGCTTTAAATACACAGTATTTTTAGTAATTTGAAAACTGCTTAAATCAAGCAGAGCAAAGCAATGAAGCTGTGATTAAGACAAACTTTTGTTCTTTTCCTGGTATCACTAGTCAAACCATTGCCTCTTGCCAAAGGACAGATGTGACAAACTTTCACATTTCCTGTTTTAGGCTGGGTAGTTCCCCCCTCCCCCAATTCTTTTAAAAGTATTACTAATATAAAGCTGCTTTTCAAGAAAAAAAAAATAAATCAACTTTGAAACAAAAAGGCAATATTGAAAGAAAAAGCTTCCCCCTGGAAAACCTGACCTGAATCAGAGCTCTTGTTCAACCAGTACTTCATTATAATCCATTTTCTGATAAACTACCTATACTTATGCAATGCACTGCCTCACGAGTGTTGGTCCCTCAGTCTACTTAGTGAGCTGGGTCTCTGTGGACCACACTTCTGATGAATGCAGTATGTGTCCCATTGTTTTGAGCTGAAAGGTGTATCATGGTAAATTTACTTCTGCACTACTCTAGATATGACCATATATATCCTTTTAATACATTTTTTCAATTTTCCCATTCCTTTAGTCCATACCACTTTAAAAACAAATTGAGAGTAAGTCTGATGCTATATTCCACTTCCCAGTAATTTGAGGCAGAGGTCTAGAACAAATATTGCATCTAGAGCAGGTAAACACATCATGATTCCCACTTCATGAACTTGTAAGCTCATTCTTAAAATGGTGCTTTTAGTTTTTACTCAGTTTTTCCTGTGCATTTCTTTTTGCTTATGAGCTTACATAACTCATATACTTGTTTCTTCATTCATCAGTTTAACAGTAAAAAAGGCAGGCAACTTGGAGCGTGTTTTGAAGCTGAAATCCTAAAGAATTAGTTCCTATTACTACCTTTTTGACAAGCGCAGAGATAAGCTACTTCTATAGCACGATTACAATAATCAGAAAGAACATATGTAACATTTTGAATAATGTGGAGATTTCAAGACTCAGTTCCAATCAAAAACCTTTTCAATAACTGAGGAAGTAGGGTATCAGGTCAGTACCAGATGTCACTCATTTTTAGAGCCAGAAGCTATATGAGGTTTGAATTTCATTATAAAACTCACACTGACTTCAACCAAAACGGAATAATGGACTTCTCATGTAAAAAGGCAGTAAGCATTTTGCCACCTTCCCTACACAAGGAAGGTTTCTTACTTCTTTTTGGTCTTTTTATTTCATTAATTTGATAAAAATTGAAAGAACTTCCCATCATACAGCTGTATTTAAATCTGAGGTAGATTTTATCTGAAGCAAAATATAATAGAAGTACTACCTACTGAATTCTGGTTTTGTTAAATTGCAAAAAAGGGTATGAAATGCTCATAGTCTTGTTAAACAAATTGCCTCACTGGATAAAGCATTTGTTTTAAAATAATTTATTCCCCACTTGGCTCAGCAAATGTCTAATTCTGAAACAGCTATGGGTTAATTAAACACTTATATAATTTTTCTAGATTAGCTATTTATCATGTTTTGCATTCTCCTGTAGTGTCTGTTTATCCTCTCTTTGAGTCTAGTGCTTCACTAAGGATCTTAGTAAAAAAGCCTCCCTTACCATCCATGTCCTTTAGCATTTATTCCAAATGTAGATCAAGTCTAGAACTAACTGGCTTAGTCACTGGATGTCACTGTTGCAGCACTAAGCTTAGGTATTTTATCTGGAAATAGGAGGCAAGTATACTTGTATGTATTTTATTCCTTCATTATTATTAAAGGGTTGCATTCCTGCTCAGGCTGAAGTGTGAATTTTATTATACGTTGAGTACTTAAAAGAGTTCAGGCCTGAGGATAATTTATGCTTTCATGGGAGACTATTCTACCAGTGGCTTTTAATTTTATTTTTAAGACTCTGTTTCTATTTTAATTTAAAAATGTGCCCTTTCCTAGTTCTTTGTTTCTGTTGCTCTAAGAGTAGTTTTATTTCTGAATATATTTTTGTATATACACAATGTACTGGTACTACATATATACATAATATATACATAATGTTCTGGTACTACATATATACACACCAGTACCAGAGTTATACACATATTTAAGTGTATGTATGCACATAACATCAACATAAGATTTCTAAAAACATCACAAAATAATTTTCTTGGTAGGTTCATATAAGCAATAAATTTAAAGCATTAATTACTGCAAAAATGAAACACCTAGGCTTTGCCTTAACAAGCCTGAGGGAAAACTGAACAGTAAGAGAAATGCTAATCTACATGTTCATAATTTTGAAAACCGAGTAACTTAAGCATGTGCATAAGTAGCTTACAAAGTCATAGTCTTATTTCTTACAGGGGCTTTTCCAAAACCCCTTGAAATGTATTACATCAGCACCAAAGTTATCAACTATAAATATACTATCGCAGTATTATTTAACTGTTTCCAACTCTCATTTAAATGAAACAAAATGAAACTAAATGGAACCTGGTTTTAGACAGACAACCACAAAACAAGCAGAATTCCTATTCATTGGACTTTCTACTGATTTCTCAAAAAGTTGTGAGCATGACTGTAGTTCCTTTGTCTTGATGAATAAAAATGGAAGTTATTTTCTCTATGGTGAATTTGACTGGAGACACTAGTTATAGATGCTCCTATGAACAGAACCCAGGTCATCTTCTGTGCCATTTTGGTTTTTTAACATGCTAGCATCTCACAGGTTGAATCCTCCTTTATGGTATGGCTTGGGAATAAATAAATAAAGTACAGGAGACATTCAAACCATGACATAAGGAACAACAACGGGAGTTTCACAAGATGCTTTCAGAAAAGTATTTGAGGGTGTGAGTGAATGAAGGAGATGGCAACTGAGGACATCACCATCCGCTGCCAGTTCTGGGAATTCTAAGCAGCTAGTAATGAAGCATTTACCAGTGGACTTGCCAACCCTGTATCCACCCCTCAGCCCCTGCTGCTGCAGTGTCAGATCGGCTTCCTTCTGTTCACCCCACCTCAACACTGTGCCGTACCCTCTTGCCAAGAGTGGCTCTCAGCATCCTTGTCCCAGCTGTCATTTCTATTCTATCACCTGCTGACTCCTAATGTCTAAACCAGACATAGAAAGACAATCCCAGCACGTAACAGAAAACCTGTTTCCCAACCCTACTGGGCTGCTAAAAAAGAAAACAAAGCATTACCAAAAACTACTGTGATAGAGACCTGCACTCCCTGTGGCTGGTGGCTTCCTCACCAACTCACTGGCTTGCAGCCTGCCAGGTGTTTATTTGGGGAGGAAAAGGCTTCTCTGGGAGAGACAGAGAGGGCAAAAGTTATTTGGGAAATGCTGCATAAGCTTTGGCTGTCTTCAGCTGCTATCCAGTACCTACAATGACATCTCTAAGCTCAACAAGCTCTTAACGTGTTCTCACGAGAAGTCATTAAACAACTAAAACCAGCCAGTTGTTCCTGTGTGACAGTTATTGCAGTGCACATGCTTACTAGAGAATGAAGGACAATTATTTACACAGTGTTCATAACTCCTAGAAGGCACAGAACAATTGTCTGCCGTTTGCCATGTTCCTGCTGTCCAAGAAGCTGGGGACAATTGATATTTCTTTCCCAAATGACAGAACACTAATCTGTCTTCAACAAAGCTCATGCTGCCGTCCAGTATTATTACGATTTTTTCCAGTAATAGAGAATAAGTAATAAATAGTGAGCAGATTAGACACAGGTAGGAAGCTTAGATATCAGTCTGTACTTCAAGAAAGGGGAAAGAACTGGATTCAAACTGAAAAAAAAAAAGGCACGCTCAAAGTCCAGTATCATACTGTTTCAAAGCTAATCAGTCAAGAGAAGACCATGTTGAACATGGAATATTTTGTACACTGTAATACTGAAACTCATGATGCGATACTAACAAGTCGCATGTCACAGGTCTTGTGAGACTACTCTGAGTGGGAGACCCCTTTCAAACTAATTAGGTAAAAGCTACCTTAATGGCTGCTATATATCAAATTATTTGCTGGGTAACATCATTTGTTCCTTTCTTTAGTAGCAAAATGACTTCAACTAATATGCAGGATTCAAAACATCTCTCATGTGCAACAGCTTCATGGCACACACACAAAGCAACAAAAAACCAAAACAGATCCTTTGCAAGACTGCCTGTCTCAGGAGATAGGAAATGGAATATAATGCCTTTCACAAGAGTTTTCCATTTGGGCCTGATCTTTTCAAAATGAAGAGTAAACATCTGGGATGCTGACCAGCCAAAAATCACTTAAGCGTGTGCCTAACTCTAAACATGTAAGTAATAACACTGGAATAAGGAAGTATTTTTAAAAGGAGAAAAACACATAACAGCTTGCTACATAAAATTTTACTTACTGCTGCATTCTTGTCTCATCAAGCAAGTTCAGACATGTTGGTCTGGTCAGTAACTGGATGAATGAATCAACTGAAACTGTAACCATAATAGTTCTTTAATAGAAATGAATTAAATTAATGACGGTTCATGTGAAAGATTTACTAGTAGTACTACCAGAGGACAAGTCAGACAGGAAACCAAGACTGTAGTCTATGGAAGACTAACAACAATGCAATGATCTTGTTTCACTCATTAGAAAAAACAGTATTTATAGGTGCTTCATGGGGACTAAGTACATCCTTAGTACAGCATAGTTCAACACAATTGTTCAGACTACTCACAAAAGTTATATTTACAATGTATGGAAATTTGTGGGGCTTCTATGGAAAAATCCAAATTTAATTTCTGTAAAATCCTAGTTTGTTGAGTGGTAAATTTTTAAATGGCAAGTATCTCCCATGACTATATTCTGATCACATAAACAGCTTTCTCATAATCACTATGAAAGACAATATAAAAATCAAAAACCATGATCACAGTTTTGGATGCTTCTCTGAACTAAACCTACAGGAGATGTGTTTTTTACAAACGAGATTTCCTTCTGATACTGATTTTGTGAGTCTTTGTAATAATGCATCTTTTTCATTAAACATCATTGTGAACCTGGATCAAGGGTTGAAGTCTCTTTCCATCTTCCCTGAATTAGCCCATTTTAATAAGAAAACATGCAGAGAAGGAGGATTTTTCATAAAGCTCATGTGCTGTTGGTAAAAGAAGATTAAGAATTACTCTATATTTTCCTTTGATCCTCTGCAATCTCTTTCCAGCACCATACAAATCTCCTCTAGATTCTGGCAGAAACCTGACAGCTTATTTGATTTCTTTACAGCAGGTGGGATAGCAGGGGTGATATTTTTTGCTTCTTTACACTACAGGGTAACAAAACCAGCCCAGAGCCAAGATACTATAATACACACACCCTGCTGTAATACACTGGATAACTATTTTAATAGAAGCATATAAATTTCTTTCACAGAATAAACCTCATAGAAACAAGTTGCAATTGCTTACTCTTGTGTTTCAAGGAAGCTCTTAATACAAACCACTTGCAATAATTCAAACACTGAAACAGTTTCCTCTCAATAACTAAATGCAAGCTGAACAAACATTTCTTACAGTCATCAGAGCGCTCTATTGGGCCATATTTAATGAAAGTTATTTAAATATTCCCCCCAACAGAGTTTTTCCCTCCAATACTGTTTTTTAATTTTGTTGCTTCTTGGAGAAATAGCCGATATATAGATACAAAATAGCTGTTTATGGTGGCTTTTCGTCATACCTAGAAATTCACATAAAATTTCACCAAATTAATTTTTCCTTCAAGTGCTATGTAATCATATAAAAATAATTAAAAAAAACCCACAAAAACACTTATACAAAAATACTACAATTATTTAAATTGAATAAGCAGCTTACATGGAAGCTGTACGCAAAAGAAAGTACGTTACTATTAGACTGATTGAAAGATTTCCAATTTCAGATCTTTTTGATGGGAGCCAGGTTTTTATTATATATTTCCTCCCCCCCCCACCCTGAGATTCTGGAATACACTGACATGCATAGATTTCAGCCAGGAATGAAAATTAAGAAAACACCTATATATTCAGAGATACAGATTCTGAATACCAACTTCCTTTAAGAAGGCTCTATTCATTCTGTTGTTTCTTCCAGTTCAATTTTACAAAAGCTAGTTGTGAAATAAGATCTTGCCCACTGTGCAGATGGGTCAGAATCTAAACTGGGTTAGTAAAATAACCAGCCAGTCTGTGTGATCTTCAAAGCACAGTATCTCACGTTAATCTTTCTTAGCGAACACTTACACCACAACCAGACTCATTCTGGTAAAATTAAACTCAATGGGGGCACACTGACTGAGTCTGGAAGATTGGCACTTCTCTCAGCAGGTCAGCTCAGCAAATGGAACGTCAACTACAGCAGCATAATGAATAGTTGAGCAAGTCAATTGAGAAAAGCAGCAAAATAAATAAAGTGCAAAACTGGAAGCTAACTGGCACCGCTTTTTGCTGCAAAGTAAAGGTTACCACCTCCAGTAATGAGAGGTTGGTTATATTTAATACATCTGTCTTTATGAACTGAGATGCAACCTTGATCTGCTGTGCAGAAATACAGCAGCTGACTAGTACATGTGTTTCATATCATGATTCTCTTTATGCATATTAAAGTTTGCATATATGTATGGTTGGGTTAACATTCATGTAAAAATAAAAGGGCACATCAGACACAAAATGTGAATTCTTTCAAGTCTGAATAACTTTTGTTGACTATCTTTTCTTGTTAAATGCCCATTTCTGTACATGCAGTTCTGTGCTTCTGGGTTCTTGTATAGACTAGAAGTGCCAGGTAAGTACTGGGAAGAGCACTGTTGCAAGACATTGAACACTATGAAGAATTCAACACACTCTCCTCTGAGAAACTGTGGAGATTGCAACATCATTCTGTATTTAGAAAGATGTCACAGGTCTGTAGCATATGAAGCATTGTAAGGATTGAGCTATAATAGTATGCAGTGTATTTCCTACTTGGTCAGGACAGAAGAACTTCAAGTTTTGAGGATGAATCATTCTCAGATGCTCTCTAGGTTAATTTCGCAGACTAAATTGGCATAAATATTTCAGTTATGCTTTAAAGAAATAAATTCTCTCCTTTTGTATCCTACAGAAGGGAACCATGTGCAAATAGAGATGACCTAAGTACAGAAATCTTGTAACTGCATTTCTCTACCACATCATGTATCAGCTCCACAAAGTATGACTCTGATCATTTAATCAGCAGTGACAAATGACAAACTTCCCTCTTATTTTTGTTCCCTTACTGCTGAACTGACAAAAATAGAAGTGTGGATGCTTTCTAAATAAAAGAGGCTTGAAGAGGTTACAGACACAGCATAGGGTTAGAATTGTTCATACGCTGAAACGCAAGAAGAAAAAAAAAAAAAAGGAAGTTTTTAAGGACTTGTTCCAGAGATGTAAAATGATGTGTATACAGGCAAAATCACTTTTAAAATTCAAGGTTTTTCTTCATTTCTGTTAGCGTGGTGCAGGGAATGGAGGATAAGGTCAAATTTAACAAGAAAGGAAATCAGGGTGTTCTTCAGAATAATCAGTTGTTCATGAGAAAAAAAATCACTTTAACATATGCACAAGAACATATAATAATTTAATTAATCATTTTCAACCTAGGCATCTTTGACTCTACTATACAATTTTGTTTCTTAGCAGAAAGACCATTAGTTCAATCAGTGCTATTGATCAGGATGTGATTTTTTTTCTCCAGGTTATGTTAAAATTTTAGAAATAATGAAGAACACAAGCATTATTATGACTGTTTTGTTCCATTTAAAAAAAGAAAAATCTTACTGGTTTTTGAACTGTGCTTTTTGGATACAAACTGTAAGCAGGTGGACAGGCCAGCTGGAAAGCAGAAGGAAAAAAAATAACCCAGAAAGAAGTTACAATTGCCCAAAGCAAGAGACACATTTATTTAAAGATGAATCCCTAGGGAGGTTTTGTAAGTATTTTTGGGAATAAAAATATTCATTCCAAATTAGGTCCCTCCTCAGTAAACAGCATTTTTTTCTGAAACTAAATTGCTTTTTGCTAAACATAGCAGATTCACATCCTCAAAAGGAGGTCCTTGGATTTTTACAGAGAATAATATTCACTTTTCTTATCAAAATCTCATTCTCAACTATCAATCCTTTGCTCACAATAGACAGCAGAAAAATGATTAAACCAAAATATCTGTGTTAGTAATAGGCTACCAGTTCCTCCTGCTTATGGAAGGGGGCACTGAATAATCAATTAAGTGATCTGTTGAGTAAATACCTTGCCTGGACATAAGGCATATCAAGGGGCATGTGCTTAAAAGACCAAATGTTAAAAGAGTTACTGCAGCTCTGTAATAATAAGCATGGCTGTACAGAGTACAATGAGCCTGGAGCTTTCCTCCTAGCTTGCAGATGGACCTTTATGCTAATGCCTGCAAAGTGTCTAGAAAGGATCAATTTACCTTTTCTTTCAAAATGGACTTGAAAACAGACAGTCTGCTCAGTGTAACTTTATTATTAGGTTAAAAAAAAAGCCCGCTCTACTAGAATATACACATCTAAGGTTAAACAGTGGAGTACATTACTGGATGAAAATAGGATTTGTGATTTGTTTACTCACTGTCTGAATATGCAGATTTTCTGTTTATGTACTTTGATTTTCAAAAAGATTAAAAAAATAACTGTTCTTTCAGATTTACTTCAAAAGGTTGTCCACCTATAACTGACACAGCAAATATTTTGTATGTGTGGTACTAAGCAATGGCTATGAAAAAAAAAAGGTCACTTGTCCACTGAGTATATTTTTGTAAAGTATACATAATATGAAAAAAACACAGTAATACTCTGGTATTACAGTGGCTACTTGTGAGAGCATCTCTCTTCCTCCAAAACAAGCAGAGTTTAAAATAAAGTGGAATGCTGAATATTTACCACCTTACAGGCATGGAGATACTCCAACATCTTCTGGCAAATCTCTGCAGGTGTTTGGCTCTGGCAGATTTTCAAGTCCACTGCTCAGAAAAGCAGCTCAACCCCTCAAGGGTGGGGAAGTATTCCTGAGGGTTGGGCTGTGCCAGTGAATGGTCAGTATTTTATGCAAATCATTAATATCACAGTTCTGTAGCATTTGCTCAATACTCTAAAATTTTTCATCTGCATATCCTATACTTTCTTGGAATAAAACATATTAATCAAATTATAGAGGTGTTTCAGTAAACTGGACCATATAGAAACCTGCAAGGTACAATTTCTCTGTAGATATGGAGGTTCCTATTAATCCCAAAGTATGCAGAATCTCTAGCCAGTATTTACAGCACAGTTATTTTTTTCCTGGAATGAAACAAATAATATAACCTGATAAGGAACTATGTTTTAATTACTGCCATTGGTATAAGCTTTAAGCCTTTGCAAACATAACCAAAACAAAACTAAAATTAAAACCTGATGCCTTGGTATCTCAGCAGCCCTCAGTAGTAAATAACTTACAGATTTGCTCTACACTTACAGAACGCTCTACTTACAATTCTGGAGCACTCAAAAATGTATTGACTGCTTTAAAAAGCTTTCTAGAGGAACTTTGGTATCTCTTTAGAAATAAAGCGGTTACTCATTTGGTCACTATCACCAGAAAATTATATAAAATTAATCTCGCTTACTCCTAAATTCATTTCTACATTATTATTAAAGTCTTTACAACATAGTTAATGCTTTCTACACAGAGCAGTCTCCAATCTTAACAAATGCTTCTGACTATATATACTTAATCTTTGGAATCTGCCATAGGAAACATGCATAATATCATGATGACCATAAAACCATCCCAAATTATAATTCATGGCTCTTAAAAGCACAAACAAAAATGCCACATATAGAACATCCACCAGTTGTTCCAACAAAAGGGGCTTTTTGCACAAGCATAATTTCCATTCTGCAAAGCACTTCTTGCAGGATCATTTCCCATTAGCTCCATGTGCAAGTTTATACATGAAAACCCAGTATTTAGTGATCCATGATAGTGGAGGTCATAATGTTTAAAGGTCATCTTCAGTCAGAATACTGAGATATTGTTTCCTTAGGACTCTTTCTTCCTATTTTTTCCAGTATTAGGAACAGTTGTGAGAGTAATCCATCCAGAATTACACACATCCAGGAAAACTGTTTAGAGAATGGATATTATTTGAGAATAACAGAAATCCTGGAAACACAGGTCCCTCTTACAAGGCCCTAGCTTCTATAATTTTGAGAACTTATCAGCAAATCTTTAAAGTAATTCAAAGGCAGAAGAGAAATGACGATGATTCTACATTTCTGACATAACATTTAAAGAAAATGTGTGAATTGATTTTACAGATTTTCCTACCCTGGAACCAGTTGCAGAATTAGCTCAAGGAGGTGGCGTTCCACCACTTATCCTCAAGTATGTTATAGATCTATTTCTCTAGTTCACTGCTATATTTTATTCTATTATCTATTCTGTTCAATCACTAAAACTGCTTCACAAAGAAGAAACAATCATTTATTAGTCTAACAGTAGTGAATAAAAGGTTTTGTCTGCAGTATATGTTTAGGCAAATTCCTCTTGTAAGATGGTGTTTGGCTCATTTAAATCAAAACCAACAGAAAAAATTCTAAATTAATACTGCAGCTAATGGGGATATAACCCATTTGTGTTTTGCAGGATGAATCCACAGGTCACTACTCTATTTGCCTGTACATTTAGTGGCTGACAAAGAGGATTTATTGTTTCTATTAAAAAGAGAAACATCTTTCTTCTTAGCAGAATGACTTTTGCTAACTGTTCCTGCCCATAGTTTTAGATCTGAAGGAAAAGGAGAAATAAATACCTGAAAGAAGGAATCTTTTTTTATTTTATATGAGGTGCCCTGTTTATCCATGGACGCTGCAGGATAAAAAGCCAAAAAAAAAAAACCCTAAACCTTTGTTTGACATAACCTATTTTTTTGGATAAGCAACAGATAAAAGATTTCACTCTATTTTCTACAATAAGAAGGTTAATGGATGCCTATAATCATATTACTATCAACTCACTTTTGAAAACTAAAAAGAGGTGATTGAGGAACAAGCTTCTCTGATTGCTAAGTCCTCACCCTCCCCCTGCCCAGTGACTGTAATTTTTTACTTTTTTTTTTTTGTTTATTTGTTCAGGTTTTTTAAGTCTGAATTATAACCATCCAAATTCCCTGGTTGGGGGTAAGTCAGGTCTTAATAAGTTACACTGAGTAAACTTCCACAAAAGACAGGCCTTTCCAGACCATCATAGAAAAAGGAAGACATAAATAATGTAATTGAAAAAGAAAAGCAGTTATGCAGCAGTATATCTTAAGAAGGAGCAGATTAAGAGTATCATTAAATTAGAATCCATTTTGATTTATTCATGTTGCTTATTTTCAGAATGAACTCTAAGTGTTTAATGCTCCAGGGATAATACAAGGGTTTTTAGAAACTGTGTATCAGTCAGGACTTTTGAATACCCAGACCTAATTAAGATTAACTTCAGTAAGATACAGTTATTTAACAAGCTATAGAACAAGCTATCCTAGCTGGTAATACAATATAAAGTTTTATAAGACAAAATAAATTAGGAAGAGAAAATTGGAAAAGAAAATAACCATAGATACCAGGGTAAGTATAAAGTACAACCACTGAGGAATTAAGAAGTTAACGCTTCAGCATTATCTGATGCTGTGAAAGTACAGAATAGGCCTGCTTTGCCTGAACAGGATTTGAAAGTAATAATTGTACCACAGGCCTTCAATCAGCATGGAATATGCAAATTGAAGTCATTAATAAGCAATTTTATTCAAAGACAAAATGTGATGTAAATGGAGCTAGTCTTAAGCAAAGCAAATCAACTCTAGTCACTGTGCAAAGGGTGAACCCATGCACTGCTTTCTGCATGCTTAATGAAAAAGACCAATCTGATGGCCAAGGAATTAAGTAACTTCTGTGCCCCACAGCTCTCAAGCTAAGTAAAAAGGAGACTCATAATGACACAGTCCTGGACAACTGCAGCAGAGCTTTAGGAAATTTTCTGTTTCGTTGGAATAATATGTTGTTCATTTCCACAAACTCCACAAGGTTATACAAATACACATTCTATTTCAGCAATGCAGAGCAGAGAACCAGGCCCACATTCCCTAACTGGTTATTTTTACAAAGGATGTTTTGAACAATGTGCTCACATTGCTGGCTGGTTATGAAGAACCGCATTCTTGACACACAATTTAAGTAGAAGATACTGTGAACTTCAATAAACATCACATTTATGAAGCAAAGTCTCACTGGTTGTTGCTTGTGACCATTAATGACAGCAAATTCCTCAAATCAGTGTTGTAGCAGCTTTGTTGGCTGAGAACCAACTTATACACTTTCATGATCAGAGAGAAGTATGTTTGAATCACCAGGCATTTAATTATAGATTAATTATAGAGTCCCAGTGATCAACAAACAATGAATAAAGAAACACCATTGCTTGCCATGGTATAAGGAAAAGGAAAGATAGTGAGAAATCCTGCTGACATACAGTGTTCAAGCTCATGGATAGAGAGTGCTGTATCTTAAATATTTCTATGGCTCCTAGAAAGCCAAAAGCCATGATGAGTTCCACAACACAACTACCATTTTGTAAGCCTCATTAATGCTGAGACATCAAACCAGGAGCAGAACACACTACTTCCTGGCCAAGGCTCCAAGATTCCTCTTCCTCATTCTTGGACTACGGTACAAGGTTTATTACATCGGTCTGATCCTACACAGGCTCCCCAGTGGGACCTTTCCTACTCCACTCACAGCAACATCTGTTCTTAACTAGGCATTAGAGAGTTTGAGGAAAAGGAGTACTTCTGGTTTCAGTTAGAAAAGTGTTATAGATTCTTGCTGGTGAATAAGCTTGTCCTTTTTATTTTTGGTGCTGGGGGGACCATTTAGCTCCCCATTGACAGAGGGACCATTTAACTCCCCTCAGCCAGCATTTCAGCTGTGTCAGACACTTGTATTCATCTGTTTAAAAAAAAAAGTGCCACAACAAGCAAGGGCTGCTAATTCTTCATTTAGTTTTTAGTGGCATAACTTGACAGCTTACATATTTTTCAGTTTCTTCCTTTCTCCACTGTCTCATCAATACCTTTCCAAACCTGTCTTTTTCTGACAGAAGATCAAATAGTGACATTTACAGCAGAAACTTTTGCCCAAAGAAGAAATAAAGCACAATACAATAATAGTACCACAGAAAATATATGTGGAAACAAATGGTATCTCTGTTATATAATGCTGCAGGAACAGCTATTATAACTAAATATCACTTATTACAAAACGTGAAGTTCTGCAGTGATGTTTCCTCATATCATCTGGCATCAATCTTGTTCATTATACTAAAAGGGACAATTCCTTCTATAGTTCTGACATTTCCCCTTACTACTGACTACAGCACTTGACTAGGAAGAACAAATCCTTCTTTCCTCTTCTTTGTTCCCATTAAAGATATAGAGATGGAAAAAGTTTGTCACAGTTTATCCTCACAATTTCTAATAAAATGTGTAATACACTTAAACATGTCATATGCTTGAATTGATGCCAGTGGAAATCCAATCCTTGTTATAGAAGTAATTTCAGAATAGATAACACAGTATGTTTAACTGGTTTAACTATAGGTCAACAGCAAGTAACACCAACACTTCATAAGATGCAATGACAACATAGTAGCAACAGTAACATTTAACTATAGTTTAAAAGTAAAATTTAAACCAATGGGATAAGAAAACACTTGGGCAACAACAGTTGGATTCTCTTCGAGGTGAGTTTTAGGTTATTTTTACATTTGACCATGATAATTCTAACTATTGAGTCAATAATTTTTCATTAAACTGCCAAGTCGTCACTGAAATTAACACACACAAAAGTCTGAGCAAATATGGAGTTTATAAGACTTACAGATAACAAGCCTGTAATTAAGCCTGGAATATTTGGAACTGGAATAAAGGTAGTTCTTCAGGAAACACAAAGCATGTCAAACAGAGAAAATTTCTTCCAGCTCACATCCATGGAATGAACTTTTTGGGTAGCTTGTCCTTTATCATTATTATTTTATAGATTTCAGCTGAGAAGTTCCAGCTTGCAGAGTTTTAACCTGTGTTTCAGTTTCTGTGTTTGGAATGTAATTTTCTGATTAAAATGCAACCCATACTGCTAACTTCAGGGTTTACCTAGTGTCACTGGACTTTAAAATTAACTCCAGAGCAAAATGCAAAGCTTGAATTACTTATAAAAAACCTTGATACTTGGAAAAGCAATAAACTACCAGCTAATTGGGGCCAAATTTTTTTAAATGGCCTTTTTTTTGTCCACAGATCATTGATCACTTCAAGTACTTTCAGCATTTGATTTACCTAAATTACATTAGAAATTATGTACTAATGCTAATTTATAAAAAATTACAAGGTCAAGAATGAAAGCTTGAATTTTAAAGCAAGACTTAATGCCTGGCCCCATATACTTCTATATTTCAGTATTTAAGTAGCCAGCGTATGTGCTGAAGATAGTGTTGAAGTAAATTGAAAACCAGTAATCAGTTACTTTAATTTCAGTCTCAGTCCTAAATGGCATCTCATTGTGGGGGGAAGTCCATTAATTCCAGAAAACCAGCCAATGACTAAAATGCAGATCAAATGCTACAAGCACATTTTGAAAAATGCATTTATACAAGCCTTCTGCCTTCTAACATGCAAACACACAAGTAATTACTTATATCATTTCCACATGATGTGGATTTCCACATATGAGTCATAAATATGGTAGAGATAAAATGTTACAGACTATGCCTTTGAGTTCTAAACACTTATTTGATTTCATTGCTATTGTAAGCTTTGACAGGAATATCACATACCATCTAAACGATACATAGTTTACTATATGTTATTTCTATGTATACACTATTTCTTAAGTTAAAAAGAACAGAAAAAACCTTTAGAAGTTATTTCTTTAAAAGTTATTTTGAAGTTATTTTTTTCCATTTTTGCTCAGACAAGTTAGCAGGAAGATTCTACTTTATTCAAATACCTCTTGTAACTTGGCAACGGTGTAAAGTGACATAAGTGTCAAAAGGAAAGTAAAAATTATTTAAATTTTGACAATAAAAGTCATATTTTTAACCCCTGAGACTAGTAGCTCCAGCTGAGATGCTCATTACTCAGAGAAAATGTTTTGTGCCTCACCTACCACATACAGCCTGAAAGAAAGGAAAGACAGTCCTAATTCCAGAAAGCTATCTGTAAGCATGGCATACCAAGGGCACTGAAGGCTTGAAATTAAAGCAGATTACCACATTTCTTTTCTTAAAACTCTACAGTATTGAGCAAAATCCACTAGCATAGACTAAAAGAATAAGCCTGGAAGAACAGATTTCCAACCTGAAAAAATAGGAAAAAGGAATACAAATAATAGCACCAGCTTCACACTGACTCCCTATGTTTTCTTCTCTTGTATTATCAGCTGTACCACACTTTGCCTTTTCCTTCAAATCATCCTTTTCCACATTAGCAATTCCACAGTATCAGCAGAGAAAGCAAAAGACTCAGAACACCAAACACACCTGCGATTCAAATATAAAAAATGCTGCAGAAGCCCAAAAGTTATTTAAAGCAAGTGGATGACATCAATAGACGGAAAATATCAACACCAACTGCCATCATGAAAAATGTGGAGGAATTGGGAAAAAAATTGGTATAGAGGCGCTTCCTCCCTGGTATTTTATTCTTCCTTTTTATGGATAATCTTAACTGTGTGATAATCTCATACTTTAAAAAAAGACTTCCACTGTCACTACTTTCACTAAAACAATGCTGTCATTGATGAGGTCACTTAATGATTTGCTGGCAGAAACTATATATGTACTCTGGTGTGCAATACTACTGTATTGTCTGTCTTCACTGTCCTGGTATAAGAACATGACCAAAATATAGAGGTGAAAAAACATTACAGAAGCATGTGAATAATTTTTGCTGAAAGGCTAGGCCCCTGTAGTCACAAGCAGATAGGTCTATCTAGAGCAATTCAGCTAGTCTTCAATACCATCAGCTCCTGAGTGACAGGACTGAAAAACTGGCTTTGCATCAAGAAAGCTAGTCAGATATTATCTACCTACCGAAATGAAAGCAAGATTGAGCTATAAAACCCCAGTAAAGTATACCTTTCACAGATTAAGCCCTGGTTTTGGGCTTTGAGCCAAAGAGTCTACTATGCCCTCCCACTGTTAAATGGTTTTATGAATTCTTTTATTCTGTTGTATACTCAAACTTGATATGCTTAAATTCTGAAGCGCATATTTTCTCTGCTTTCCAGCTGAAACATGCACTACAGCTTTTATTCTCTCTTCCATTCTCCAAGGAGAAACTTGCAGGGTTGCTTTATCAACTAATAGATTATAAAAACAGAAAAAAAAAACCCAAACATTTTCACCATCTGATTTGTCCTTTTGTATAATTCTGACCACAGAATTTTGTTAATTCTTTTACTAAATTCATATATTGGCCATACGATATTTTTGAAATACATATCTACTTGATTTAAAGACTTAAGATCATGACAAGTGTTCAATGTACTTTCATAAATATATCTGGTGGCTGATTATGCTCACCACATGCATCTTATTTCTGAAAAGAATATACCACTCTTGGTTCCCAAAAAGGTAGCCTTGCTATGAAGTCAGCTATCAGAAATTTCTTCCCAAGCTATTTAAGTGGACAAAGACAACATAATTTCGATTGTTATTAGAACACAGATTATTTCATTTCCCATCTTTATTAGCTCATTTTCTTCCCAACCAATGACCAGTTAATATTTAAAGTTACCAGGAGTATTGAGAGTGGCACTGCCAGTGCTATCAAAAGCCTAATCATTTTTCAAATCAATCTACCAAAAATACAACAGAGAGTCAGACAAATGTGCTGGCTACAAAATAAAGTTGTAACTAGGTCATTTTTCCGCATTTTCTATACGTGCTAAAGTAAAAATCCCTCAGAAATCAACTGCTCAAATAGCAGTACAGCTTGAACTAGGGATTTTGGACCAATTCAATTCAATACAGTCCCAAATAATGTCCACTGAACGGCTGCTCTGTGATACAGTGAATTTTCCCCTGCTATTACTTAGCAAGATGCAGCTGACATCCCACACAATAAAACAGACTCATTAACTTTTTGACAGGTATTTTACCTGGATTGGAATAAAACATTAAAGAGTTATTAAGCAATTGTGGAAAGGGAAGACAGAAATATATTAATGCCTTTTGCAGCTTTCACCTGGGTGCAGATTCCATAGAACGACAGAAAAGGAAAACTATAATAATTAAAACTCCATAATGATTATAGATTTCCCAGTACAAATCTGAAGTTATAAGACTAAGATACTGATGCTATGGTTTGTCAACATTCTTTCTTTGATTTCAGCTATTGCAGTATATCTTAACACAAATACAGTTAAAGGCCTTACTGCAAAAAGGAAATAAATCCCTTAAAAGAACTTAAAAGAAAAAATGTGAAAGAGAAACTTTCACATTCTTTATGCATCAAGATGAAAGCTTTGTACAGCTGCTCTGCACTGTAATGTTATTAATGTTGTTCTTTTAAAAAAAAAACCCAAACAACAACAAAACCCTCTCTCTCTCAACTTCTCTCTGCAAAGGTACTAAATCATGCCTGCATAGAGATTAACAACCACCTAAAATGTCATATATGGATTTGGGAAGGAAAACATCCTTTAAATGTGGATATGTTGTGCAGATAGATATGATTTACCATGAAACAGCTTTCAATCAGAAAATGTCAATCCATTAAAACTTAACCTTTTCTTGGGAATATACCAATAGAATGCTACAATCAATTCTATGGAGAAAGCCAGAAACTGAAGACAGATACCAGAAGTGCCAATATCTTAGCAATTAGGGCCTTACCTGAAAGGAGAAAATGGTCTCAGGCACGTGCTCTACTTACCAGCCTGCTTGTCATTTTGTCCTTTTTGTTTTGTGACTCAGAAATGTAACAGTAGCAGCAACATGAGAGGTCTGGGCTTTCACCTGCCACAGCAGAACAAAATTCTGAAATTCTGTTTAAAAAAAAAAATAAGTAATTAGATAAACATCTGTAAACTGTTGTTCCTTACACAACACACAAAAAATTCTTTCCTTCTTTTAAAGCTTCTTAAGAGCTCATACTTAAGCTCCAGAAAATTATAACTAATCCAAAGCTAGAAAAGGAAGTGTGTTCCTCCAGCTAGGTACTTCATTATTTCAAAGGAATCATTTGTCCACACAGCAAAAAATTATTTCTCCCTGGTATGTCATACTTATTATATGAAGCCTTAACAGGAGAGAGAGTATCAAATACTTAAAGCTTTATCTTTCTTCAGTTTTAGTAATATCATCACATAACACTATGTGATATATCTTCAGTATTTTTTTATATTTATATTTCTAGCATTAGGTGATGAACAGGTTTAGAAATCATTGGGAGTTGTAATGAAGCTAGAGCAAATCAGGTGGCCTTTTGCCTCCTTCTCTGCCTGAATTTACTATTAGGACTGGAGAACAGAAATGTAGAAATCCAGATGTGACTAGAGGTAGCAAGAATGGAAACTATCAAAGCAAAAGAAGATAGCAGGACCTATGTCTCTTGAGCCATCTTTTGGTGAAAGACTGGCATGGGTTACAAGCAACTGTGTTACAGGGTACCTTATACATGACAGAAAGATGAGATGGATAATAGCAAAGAAGTGATCAGGATTCCTAAGGGAACTGAAATGGAAGCTGAATGCCAGTGCATGTCTCTAAAGAATTAATAATCATTTTGCAACAAAAAAAGTGTCCTTTTACATCCTGTCTGCCTTGGACTAAGGTTAGGATGAAAAAAGAGAAGAACAAGAGAGATTCTAAGAATGGGAAAAAACAGGAGTTGCCCTAGAAAATGCAGGACAGGAAAGCCCTGTCCCCTTTGGGCAGGTGTCTGGGATGGACAGACAACCGTTGGTGCCAGGAACAGAGTCGAGTTAAGGTGAACGTTGGAGGGGGACACAAAAAATGGGGTGATAAATGGCTGCCTTATGCAACCTGAAGGCTCACAGCATCGATTTCCTACACTTTACCTCGAGCTTGGTAGTTTCTGCCACCACATCCTATATTTGCATAATAACTTTTCATATCTTTTCTTTTAACACAATCCCCACAGCCCTTATGTGGTCTGAGTTTCTCCTGCTGGACAAGACAACATTTGGAACATTTCTAAAGCTAATCCTGTTACTGCATCTGCTCTGTAGGTAGCTGTGCTACAGACTTCCCTTTTCTAATATACATATAGGTCAAGACAACCAAAATTGCTGCCTTCTTGCCAATATCTCTGCCTGAAATGTGACAGCTGTATGTAACACCTTCACCTGGCACAGAATGAATTGTGGTCAATATACTCCTCGGCCTCTTTGAGACAAAAAAAAAAAAAAAAGTTGTACTTAATAACCTTGATAACTTTTATAAACTTGTTTTACTTTCAAATAAAATTTGCTTGTCATCCTTTCATCTCTGAGGTTGTATTTACATTCTTCTCCAACATGAAATGGTAAATGAAAATCCTCTAGTGACCTCCTCTAAATCACTCTTATTCAATATGCTTTTGCTGTGCTCTTTGTTACCCCTCTTCTATCTAAACTGAATGAACATATCTTTCTGATCTCTTCTTTTAGGGAAATCTTTCCTTGTTTAATCTTATTGATTGCCCACTTGTGTCCCATCTGATTGACAGAAAGTGAACTGGGCATTGTGTTCAAGGCAATGGGTCCCTTTAATTTATATTATTTGCACCGTATTTTCATTAATTTCACCCCATTCTTTCATCATTACAATCTAAAATAATTTTGAGTCTTTCCATCTTATTTTCTTAATACTATCTTCCTAGAACAACTTGTCATCAGTGTTTTGCCTCAAGTACAGTTTCCTTCTCCCTTATTTGTACACAAAGCCCATGGCTTCACAAGCCAACCGTGGAGAATTACTGCTGATGAAATTGGCTGATACTGTTTTAAACCTTAATCTAAACCCAAATATATTTATCACCTGTTATATCTTGGAGGTTTTAATGAACACTTTAGACTTCTCAGCAAATTTGTTTTAGCAAAGCAACAAACAAAACGAGAAAATTCAAACAGATTTTGGAACCTTGATTACATACTAGGTATCTTCAAAGCACATAATACATTTTAAAAAATCAATTCTAGTACAATACCACAATCCATAAATAAAGAGGCAACCTATTGAAACTTAGCTTTCTTAGGTGGAAGCAACAGGCATTACGAACATAAGTAATGCTTGCAGTATCAGCAAAATATATGAAGATAACTTGTTGTTCATTCAAAAATGTTCATTAATGTAACTAGATTCTTGAAGGTAATTACAAGAGAATCCTATCTTTCTTCTACCCCCTAGTAATTAATCTGTCTGGGTTTTTTGCAGCTTGTCTCATCTGACTGTCTCTCCCTGGAGAACTCCGAGACCCATGAGCTTTTCTGTGAGTGCAGTGGTCAGTCAGTGCAGAGCTCACTGTGGGTCAGAGCCTAAGGGTAGATTAGCAATCAAGAATTTCAGTGAAAACATAACATTGAAATTGTATCATGAAAACTAAACATGCCTGTTAATAATACGAAAAGGTTTTGGACAGGCCTAATTCAAAGAAAAACCTTGCACTAATAGAAGCTCTCTGCCAACTTACTCCAGCGGAAGAATTGTCTCATTTCATTTCTTGCTACCTTTTTCTTCTCTACTTGGTGCAGCTGGAGGAGGATTAAAACATTCAGACACGGGGAAAAAGGAAACCAATCCAAGCACTTGGCATAAAGGAGAGCTATCTCCACCTCCATCCCCTTGAAGAAAGCTACTGAAAAAGATCCTTTCTTATTCTTCTAAATTCCTTTGCTGCCTTCTCTCTTTCTGAAGAGCTCATCCTCACAAAAGGTAGGCACACTCTAGTTGCTCTCTTCACTCCAGAGAAGCTGCTTTTCTATATAAGCCTGGCAGACTTAAAAGGCAAGGATTCCCCATCACCCATTAAATATTGAGACAGACAAAGGAAGTGCCTGAATTTAAAAACTTTTCCACACAGCTTGGAACTATATAGCACAGAAACAAACCAATGCAGTCTGGCATTGCTTTGTTTGTAGCGCTATGAAATATTTCAACTGATCATAGAAGAAATGCTACTGTGTAACAGCTACCCAAAGCCTCTTCTCATTTTGGAAGCTGTTTTGTTTATGCTGAAACCTGCTCCACAGGAAAACAGATGATTTCAAACCAGTCATTTGCCTGGCACAAATAAAAATAGCAAGACAAATGGACTTTGTCAAATTTCATTGAGGTATTTATATCTGCTAATACAAAAGCCAAATATGATCTCTCTGCTTATTTTTTGGATAGAGAAATGTGCTGCAGGCTGCATGAAGAAATAGATTATCAGGAAGGTTGATTTCTTTGAAGAGATGGAGATTTCTGCATCTATTTACCTGCATAAATTGGGTCATATTTGTAATAGTTGGCAATGACAAATAAAAACCTGCAGTGCCTTTTCCATAAAGTTGTTTCCAACTTAAATAAAATGAAATTTTACCCTTCTACCAAAGACCAAAATTAAAATCTACTAGTGATCCAACAACTGCTTTTTTTGTTTGTGTGCTGAATAGTGTCCTTGACTGGAATGCCACAAAGTGAGAAAATAACCAGCTTACAAAATAGCATATGATATACAACCCATGCCTAATTGTGATCACCCAGAATACTGGTCATTCTTCCTTTATCTCCATCCACCCTTATACAAAAACTCTGCTTTTTGATGCAATAGTTTGACTAGATTCCTTTAGGAAATAAAGTGTCTTTGTGAGTTATATCACTTACTACCTTGAGTTCTAGTCTCTGGTTAGCTGGCTTACTCATTTAAATCACACAGCTTGTTACGCTGGATTTTTCTAGGTGGAAGGAGGAACACATTACTAGTGTCTGAAAGCCTCGTGACTTTTTCTGTGTAACAAGCAATTCCTGTAAGGTGAATGCCATTTCGCCATAAGCTTTTTTAGTAGCAAACAAAAAAAAAAATCAGAAACGGCTTATTTTCCTTTGATGGAGCTCATTATTATATTCAGTTTAAAACTTGAATATTATCTTAAAGGAGAGGAGAAATTAATTTATGTCTTCACTTTGTTGCTTGAGATGCATCATCCCTGATCAAAACTAGAAAGATTATTACAGACTATATAATAAAATCTTGTCAAGACATATGTTAAACAGGCAAGGAATAACAGAATATGTGGAAAGATTACACAAGATTAAATAAAGAATTCTTGCTTGAATCACATGGTACCACAGCTATAATTTGCTATATTTTTGAAGTGAGGTAGTATAAGATTTATTTTATTGTTCACATGGAAATTGGAGCAGAAGCATGCTTCTGGAGCATGGAAATAATATACCATGCTAGCAGGATAAAAACCTCTGGCTAGGTAATGTATGGAACATTATTGGGAAGTATAGGCTGTGCAGTATGAACCAAAGTCAAGTCAAATCTACCTAGCTGTATTTTCTAGAGACTCAGAGCAGTTAAGCTTCATCAGTTGCAGCTCATGTCTTCTGTAAAGGTTATGACAAGCTGCCTTTTCAATTCCTCCAATCCTAGACTGGAACAGCAACTGAAAACACCAAGAGCACAGCCTTTGAAAAGGTAAAAGATGAAGTGCAATTTGCAGTGGTCACTTCGTAGTGACACAAGATTACATTACAAAGGAATTAATATTCCCATTGCTTTCCTGTCCCTTCATCCAATCCCTGCTGTGTTCTGCTTACAGTGAAGTTTGGCCTCACTATGTAGAAGGGAGAATTATTAAACAACAGCTTTGTATTGTAGGTCCTCTAATGAGACCTAAATACAAATTAAGTTCTTAGCTGAAATAGTTGAGATACAGAAGTTCAGATGAAGACAGATGAAGACTTTCCAATTTTGAGTGTGTCAGGAACCTTTTCTTTCTATTTTCCCCACACACGTTCCTAATGTTGTACTACTTAATAGCACTGGTCCACTTTAGTATATTTTTAGGGTGTTTGGGATTGGGGGAGTGTGTGTGTTTATTACTGTTTTTTAAAAAACAAATACATGTATGCCATTATCTTGTAAGGATAAAAATAGTGACCTTATTTTCAAAGCACTTTGATAGGAAGTGTCATATGCAGGCTAGGAATTGTTCTTCTAAGTTTGTTTTCAGCCTTGGGTTTAGTTTTGGTTTTTCATTTCCTTCATGTTAAGGGTGACCTGTGCTACTAATAACATCTGTCCAGAAAGGGCGGGGTGGAAGTCATTTGCTTGATTCTTTGTGTGTGGTCAAACAGACAATGAACTCACAGAAGAGATTAAGGGATGACAAGGAGATGGCTCAGCCTATATTCACTGTGCAGATCTGTAGAAAAATTTGGTCAATAATAATTTCACATTCAGAAATACAAGCTAGAAAGCCCAAAGTACAGTCAAAGGCCATCCCTGCTGCATTTATCAATAATCAGAATGCACAGGTCTCCACCTTATAAACAAAATTGCACATGGAACTGTTATTAGCCAGTTATACAGAGAAACTGTACAGACACAGCAAAAAGCTTCTGCTTTGTAAAACAAAAAAGCCACAGTTACAGCCCATGCAATAATATCCTTTCATATAGGCAGAACTATTTGCTCTTCATTTATTATTTCCTTGCACTGCTGACAAAATAAAGCAAAAAAAAACACCCTCTTGGGCCTTATGTCCACAAACAGAACGACAGTATCTTTCCACCCTACCCTGTGTGGCACTACTTACTTTAAGCAGAGACAGTAGACAAGGAACTATCTTAATTAGCCTGGAGTACAGGTTTTCTGAATGATGTACAGGAGGCATTACTCAGCTATATTTGACATACAGTGTATATCTCACATATTTAGCGTGCATTTGGACTGTGATACTGCAGCAGTGATTACTGAATGAACATAAATCCACTAGTACTATTACTAGCCTGGAAAACCTAGGCAGTCATAGAAAAGACCCTAACAAGTTCTCTTCCCCTCAAGTAAATCCAGTGCTAGGGTCAACTTAATGTGACAATGACTCTGAAGAGCCAGCCTGTATAGCATACACTACATTGTTGAATTTCTGTAGCAATATTTAAACCACAGCACAGATGAGCTTCTAAAAATTCACTCAAGCAAAGCAGAAAATGTTATCTTTTTTTTTCCCCCCAATCAAATACTCTCCATTCCAGGAAAATACAACATTTAATCCAGTTGAATAGTTTTTACCTTAGACCTAGTAATGTATTTTATGGCTTCAGGTTTTGGTATACATTTTGTATGATCTAAGACGGTCTGACTTATGATTAAAAAAAAAAACAAACAGAAAACCAAAGAAAAAAACCTTGCTTAAGCTATATGTAAATGCCAGGTACTGGAAATATTAAAATGAAATTCTGTTGGCACTGGCATACTAGTACATTTTCTATTCAAAGAACTCATGCATTTGTTACGTTCGAGATACTTTCTCCGGGACACCTAGGCAACCTGAGTTCTCATATCTTGCTTATTCAAAGGCCAGTAATTACACCACTCTTGCCCAATGCCAACATATGAATCATTCCATATAAATGAGAGACTGGATCAAAATTGTACTAAGTACTTAGAACTCTCAGCAACATTTGTGTAAGTTTAAGGGTGAGCACCGATTCCGTTTTTAATCAGTAAAAACACACTTCCTAAAGCATAGAATATTCATCTATGAATAAAGAGGAAATTTGACACCATGAAAAGCCTTCTATTTGTCTCCCAGCCCTTTCGTTACACAAAAAAGGGGAAGACCTTGCAAAACTTACACTATTTTTGAAAACTGTGTCTCATTAAGGTTTCTGTCATGCTCTCTGATCATTCAGTTTCATACTAAATATTTCTTCAATAAAACAGAGTGTATTATAACCATTTTTTGACCCAAGATTGAAAAATCAAAATATTTGTAGGAGCTGCTAAGCAATTGTCACAAATAGTCTAAATTTCCATAAATACGGAATCCATTTGCTACTCCTGGTCACAGATCTAAATATATTTCCTTTAAATACCTATAGGTGGTGCTGAAATACAATTGTTTCTTAAAAAAAAGTGATAATCACAAAGTAACTCTGTAGCAAAGCTACCCATGAAGATAGATAGCCTTCCTGGTTGTGTAGATTTACTTCAGGGAAATGTAGCTGAATCAGAAATGAGATTGAAGTTCATTATCTGTGTTTTCCTCAGGTACTTATTACAATAGATTTTCTCATATAGTCATGTCTTACAGCCAAGACTGTTTCCAAGACTGAAGTTGCAAAATTTAAGGGTATTTTTAAACTGTTGGAAGTACCCAATAATAACAACGTAAACTGTGAAAACATAGCTGTCACAAATATGGCATAACTACAAAGAAAAAGAAACATAAACATGTTTCCCCAAGAATTTCCCTTTCAGGTTGCACATTTCATCCTGATAATCACAAATTTCACCATTCGGAATAAATTATGACAATGCAGCTACTAATAATAGCTCTCTGGGCATCAGCCCAGTTTGCTGAAATGAAGCAGAACTAACTAGCTTCTCCACAAACATATAATGGAAAAGAACAAAATCTTTGCCAGGCATAATTAACATGTGGTAACATGATAATCAACACCAGATGAATCCATATTTTCTGGTTTCAAAAAAACCCATGATAATTCCACATTAGTGTTTATTTATAGAAAAACTCTGAAGTGTTTGCAATTATGAACATACTTTATGGTAAGAGTCATAGCTTGAGCCATTTCCCGTAATGCTAACACTTTACACTTAATTTCCAAGCTCTATTCAGCCTTTTAAAATTATGAAACTTAAGTAAACAAGTTACAGTAAGAAAATAAACAACTGTAGTAGGTCTAGAATTTTTTTTAAATAAATAAGGCACAGTAAAAAAATTATGTCAGCGAAAGTTTGCATAAATAATTAAATGTTTATAATGTTTGTGAACGAAGTTTTATGCATGTCATGAAAAACAACTGAACAACATAAAACATGAACGGGAAGGAACCCCTTAGTCCCTGAATCCAGCTCCATCCATCTCAAAAGTAGTTACGGAACAAAAGTCAAAGTATGCAGAACATCAAATTGCCCCTCCCTCCTCTTGCAACATAAACTGCAAGCCACAGATGTGCTTTTCCTCAGTGCATCATAAAACCCAAGGAACGAAACCAGAAAGGTACATTTACCCTTCAATTAACAAGAAAAGAGCGAGAAAGAAATTATATGACTGATACATAAAGTTTCTAAAAGAATAGAAATTTTATTTGGTAAAAATAATATGGAAAGTGACATTTATTTATTCTAGCTTTCCTTTAATTCAAAAGTTAAGCTACTTTCAGAAAAAAGTAGGTTGCATGGGAAGTAGAACTCACACAAAAAGGAAGACTCTTTACACTGGAGTTCTTCACAAAGAGGTACACCACCCTTTCACTCAGCATGTTCTTTTGATTAAAATGTAATCCATGATTTCTTTTTTTCCCCCACCATCTTCCAGATGTTAACCTCCTCCTTGTAGCTCATTTGGAAGTTTAAATAAAACGTAACATGATTAAGATGCAGTAAGGCAGCATACAAAGACAAGTTTAAAAGGGAATACTAATTCCACAGACACCATGCCACAGCTTCAGAGCTAATGCAGGCTCTTGCTCTAAACATGAAAGGACATTATCTTCAGGCCTTCAGAAAATATGAACAAATATAATTAAATTTGGCAAGGCCATCACACTGAAAAAAAGTTGAAAACCTGCACAGGATGAACAACTCAGTTATTTCCTTTGGCACATCTTCTGCTATATTTGCCCACTTCTCCTCAGAGATCTTTTTGGATTACAGGGCATCTTTAGTATTCACTTTTGCTTCCTAATGTCTTCCTGAACCTGGTGTCACATATTTTAGTGGCAAAACCAGGATTACAAATTGGTAGTAGTAGAGAAAACTAATTCTTAAGAAAAACAAGAGAAGGGTAAGTAGTAAAGTCCACTAACTACTGTCTGATCTTTGACAAACTTCTATAAACCTAGAGACGAGCCTAAAACTGATTTAGATTGCTTAAAGAAGCTGCAGAAAAGTGGACCTTCTCAGAATGAAAAGAGTTATAAGTGCATTGCTATCCCAGCAACACATAGAGTAGACAGCGCAAATCAGATATGTTGTGGTTAATGTATACAATTATACTTAATTATACTTCTGTTAAATAATTTGATTGCACAGGGAGTGTTTAAGGTAGTATGAATGAATCATTAGATTAGATAGAAGAGCATTATTTGGAAACATTTAGATTAATTGAAGTTGTTCGGAAAGGACTTCAAAACTTAGGTTGTACAGGTATAGTGCTAATGAACGCTATGGCATGGATCAGTCATTCCATAGGTAGACAACAATGAGTCAAAATACAGACATTTGTAATGATCTGTATGTATTAATTGAGATTGTAGCTCAATATTTTCATTAAAATCAGAAAAACTAAAACAAAAAAATTCCAAAACAAAAGTAAATTTCAAGCTCTACTAACTCAAAAAGATACAGCTGAACTTGACCAGTTCATTTTGCATTAGGTATCTTTCAAGGTTTCCCCAACTTAGAGGTTTAGTAAATTAATCAGTATACCACCTGGTGGGTGGTCTGGTCATACCCTACCTACATAGGGTAAGACTCTATATGTAAAATTTTTCGAGAGCTACAGAACATAACAAGTTTGAAATTGAATGGTGAATTCTCTCAACTGTTAGGCAGTATTTACTGTCGTGTCACTTTACCTCTACTTGTATGAACCTGAATTTGGGTCATAATGTTTTTTATAATGGCACTATCTCTCCCTTGCAATTTTGGATATATTTAAACAGCATCTTTTACCAACCAGTGTAGACAGAAAGGTAAATCTGGCCATCCATATAATCCAACTGTATAAAAATGTGACCCTTTTTCACATAGATCAGTCTGGCTCCTTTGATATCAGTGGAAATTAATGAAAATAGATGTTAATTTATATAGGAGGGCCACAAAGATGAAGGTGCTGGAGCACCTCCCATATGAGGACAGGCTGAGAGAGTTGGGGTTGTTTAGCCTGGAGAAGAAAAGGCTCCAGGGAGACCTTCCAGTACTTAAAGGGGCCTACAGGGAAGATGGGGAGGGACTCTTTATCAGGGAGCGTAGCGACAGGACAAGGGGTAACAGTTTTAAACTGAAAGAGGGTAGATTTAGATTAGATATTTGGAAGAAATTCTTTACTGTGAGGATGGTGAGGCGCTGGAACAGGTTGCCCAGAGAAGCTGTGGATGCCCCATCCCTGAAAGTGTTCAAGGCCAGGCTGGATGGGGCTCTGAGCAACCTGATCTAGTGGAAGGTGTCCCTGCTCATGTCAGGGGGGTTGGAACTAGATGATCTTTAAGGTCCCTTCCAACCCAAACCATTCTATGATTCTACGATAGGTTGGAAACCTGATTCAATAACCTGTTTTATCAGTTTAGCACATAAGCGAACTCTGAACTGACAGCTACACGTTCCAAATACACCCTAAAAAGTCAAATGCAAAAATTGTCCCCGCTTAAGTATAATTCTGAAAAAAGCCAGTTTGGTTATGTGAATTATATAAATAGCCAAGACAATCACCATGCATTAAAATGTTTGTGGTAATCTGGTGCAGCTATATACCTCTGAGGGTTCATAAACACATCTCGAGAGACCTAGAGGAGGTCTCTAGGTTAATGTTTTAATTGTCTCATTTAATTGGCTGTTTATAAATGATCCTTTCTCTGACTTGACTCCCCTTCCAAATATCACATCTTACATGAATGACTACTTCTCATTCTCGTTTGGCCCATTCTGTGTATCCTACTTGTCTTTGACAGCGTGCTACTTTTTTGTACTTCCCTATATATTTATGGTGAGAAAAGAGAACATCTGGCACATATGTAGCCATTCATATGAGAAGCTGAGGGGAAACAAGAAAGTAACTGCAACCAGATTTGAGCCATCAGCACTGAAGTTGAAACTTTTATCTAATCTCCCACTGTTTTTCCAATTGTAAAAGAACTAGTGTTCTCATTTGTCAAATTCTCACTGCAGACAGCTCAGATAGGATATTTCACTCACTACTTTCATTTTCAATGTCCCCTGAAGCTGCTTGGTACTCAAGAGAATTGAGGTAAATTATTATTCCTAATGTATACTATGCATAGATCAGGATCTAGAGTTTAAGTCTTGCCTAGCTTGTATTGTCAAAAAACAAGTCAAGATCACAGCTCTGTTGACACAGGGTTTCAAAACTTCTTAGGACCAACTATATATCAGTACTGGGAAACCAGTTTTCATTATTGAATCTTCACACAGAAGATAGAAGCCTCACTGAGGACTGCCCCTCTCCCTTGGGAGCTGCTTTAAAGCCGAAGCTCTTACCCTTGGTCCCCACCTGAGCTACACTGCAGCAGTGTTGCAGCCATGCCTGTGCCCAGTCATTGATCCAGACCCTGACGCACACACTGACTTCTCTCTTGACCTCAGACCCACCTCATCACTATGCAACTTGCCTGGCAGTCACGGGGCTGTATCTGACCCTGGTTATTCTCTCCAGGCCTGATCCCAACCCTGTCTTGCTGACTTGACTTCCCAGCTTGACCTTCCACCTGCCTCATCACCACAGACTTGTCTGATGATCTGGACTCTTAGCTGACCCTGGCTGCCATCACCAGGGCTGCCCTGCTTGCCCTGCTCTCATACTGTGAGACTGTACTGGTGAGGTCACTGCCCTTGCCTGCCTTATTGTGCTTGGCTCCCAGTTTCTCTTCTCCTGTGGAGCAACCTGCCTTTTCCCGCTTCCTAACAACTTGATGCATATTTTCTTCAGCAGATGTTGCATTTTACAGCTAAAATGCATATTACAGTCTAAAAGGCCTCTACCTCCAAAAGGTGGATGTCCTGTTCTCTCCCAGTCTCCCACCTTTCTTTCTCCTTTTGTTTCCAGCCATCACAGCCACCCTTCTATTGCACCCTTCTCACTCAACTCACTAAGTCTCAGTAAAGTAATCAACACATTTGTTCAGAGAAAGGGGAGGTGATCGCGTACCCAGGTGGATGTGTGAGGGAAGGAAGAAGGGACCCTCCCCTTTTGGTGACAGTGAGTTGCTGCACTGGCTCACTACAACAGCAACTTCACTTTCGGTTTCCTCATTTCACAGTGCATCTTAGTTCTCTCTTTACCTTTAGTCAAGGCATAATTCTCAACCTTGTAAGTCCTCATCTGCCACTATAAAAATTTTTAAAAGGACACACACAAAAAAAAAAGGAAAACACTGGTGTTTTAAATCTAATTGCAGCTGAAAGTGAGCAGAAACATGTTTTTCTCACCATTCTTTTCCCTTTAGCACAGTGTCAGTGGTTTTTTTTTTCCTTACTGCTTTCAGAAGTATCATGAAACTCTCATCTACCTTTTCTGCATATTGCCCATTCGAAAGAGTTCCTACATGACTATGAGCAGCAACAAAAACCGTAAGTCAGGCTCCTGTCTTCAGTCTTCCTGCTACCCTACCTACACCTATGCTATATATAGACATCAGATGCTTAATCAAGAAATCTTATCAGCAATGGCAAACAGCTCTCAAAACACAGAAGAACCACTATGTATTTATCAACAAAGCATATGAAGTAAGAGAGATAAACAATGTGCCATTTTTTTCAAAGTTCAGATTGGCTCGTGATGTTATTCATGGCATGTATAAAGGGATATATGTAAAGGCCAGATATTTTGGAGTGAAAGCTCATTACTTAGGTAGGGGAACACCAAAGTGACTAAGAAAAACAGGCCACATTTTCAAGACAGGTTACTTGAAAAGGAATCCTCTGCAAAGTTTAACCATTCTACTAACTAATTACAGAACAAAAGTGGTACTGTTCAATACAGAATTATTTTACCAAACATAAAAATTGAATTTATTCATTCATATACAACTTGGGAGGATTTTACTTCAATCTAATGTGCTAATCTCAGACTGAAGTTTGAAGTCTCTTCTGAAACCAATTTACTGACCACAGTCACGTCTATTAATGGTAAAGCAGTACAGAAGTACAAGAGAGACTAAAATTGAAATAATCATATTAATTATCATAGCAATATCTTGAAGTACACGTAAAATTCTGCTCTAACTGTAACATAGCAATTTCTCTTGAATAAAGGTACTGGTGGTACTGCTGGTGAATAAGTAATTCTTTCCACTGCTCATGGACCTTTTCTTTGAAAAGCCTTGAAAAGGTCACCGATACAAAAAGAAAGCCAAATCCAAGCAAGAGAAAAACGTATCCTGGTAACAGCTGTTGAAAAAATCATAATTTCTTTTCTTACTACTCTATAAATATCATGTTTTGGTCAGCACGGCCATGCCTAATATTTTGGAGAAAACAAGCCATGATACCTAAGTTTGCAAAGCTTTAGAGTCACAACCTGAATAAGATTCCACAAAGGGAGAGCAAAAGAATAGATCAGTCCATATACTCAGTGTTGGTCAGAAGCAATGAAATCAATGTTTATCAATTTGTACTTACTTTTATGGTGGGAGAAGAGATACATGCTGCTTATGTAGCCTATTTTGTTCCTGGAGGGATAGTGAAAGACAAAGGAACCACCACTGTGCAACACATCCTTTAGCAACTCTGTCCAGCAGAATCCATCAGAAATGTGTTAAGCATCATTATCTAACCCTGTCATATCATTTGGAGGAAGCTCCTAGAAGTGTTTCCATCAGTCTGTCATTTGATCATCAGTAACCACAAAGTACAAGAGAAAGTTTAGAAGTAGTCATTTTCACAGGCTAGCCTGGAGGGAAAGGGGCTTTCATGGGCTGCCTTGGGACCTACTAGTGCCACAGGAAAGAACATCCTGAGCCTTAAACACACTGCCTGGCCAATATTCTATGAATGGTTTTACTACCAGTCTTGGAAACTAATAAATCCTCTGTATCATTCTAATGATTAACCATATCCAATGCACAGTTCTGTTAAATGCACTTACCATTCACATCTAGTCTTTTAGAACCAGGTAAGGAATAAAACTGCCTCTTATGTTGCATCTGATGGTGTAACTGAAATTTTCATTCATTCTATTATTTCCCATTAACCCAGACTGAGGTCAGACTGTTGTAGCATTGTGTTTATAGACAGAGAAGTTAGTTTATATACTAGAAGTGCTTCCAACAGCATATTTAAAACTGTTCAAATGTTCATGTTGGTTATTGTTTCCTTTTATTTTTTTTTAATTTGTGATATCAACATCTTAGACAAAAAGGTGTTTTCATACTCAAAGCAGACCCAGTGGAAGCAGAAGCATTTTTTTCTTACCTTCAAGGAGTTTATTTAGCAGTTTACATATATGGCACACAGATACTGCTATTCTAATTTATTCATAACATACTGTTCTAGAGAGGCACTGAGCAGACTTGTTTGACCTTTACCATCCCTTATCTCTTCTACAGTACATATGTTCTAGTTGAAAAACCCAAAAAGCACTCTGTGGTGCTAGCAGCTACTGTTTACACTCACTAATGAAAACATCCCTTTCCTTCTCCTCCTGCCACAAAGAAGCTAATAGTTTTCATGAGGTACAAAGCAGAAGAAAGGCATTGTTTCTGTAATCACTTAATTAATAACTTATTCCCAACCATACACAATTCTGCTCTCTCTCCTATCAGGATGCAACATACACCACATCTCCGAATTATTTAAAAACTTGTGTACTTACTATCCTCATCAGTTAAGTCACTGAACACAGCTAACGAAGCCTGTCACAGTGAAAGGCACTGTAAGTTGACCCTAACATTTCCAATATTTCAGAAAGCCCCCATTTCCATACAACCCTGACTTAAAAATGAGCTCAGCACATGCAGTTCCTGCAGTTCCCATCTGCCCATGAGCTGCGACTGTTCCAGTATTTCAGATGCTCCTCCACGAGCATGTGTTGAGTGATAGGCAGCATTGCTCTTCTGAAAAGCATCTATAATGTAATGGCAAAGACAACATTTTTAGGCAGCTTCAAACATGCGAGTAAACTGCTACTTTTTCTACACACTTAGTAAAACATTGATCATGATATCGGTAAGTCATTCATTATTTGGCCCTGCTCCTTCTGTAACACTGCATTAACCTGAAAGGAAGACTACTGAACTTAAAGCAACACCCATTTTACAGTTAAATTAAAACAAACAAACCAACCCCCCCCCACCACAACACAAAACCACACAGAAAATACAAAACAAACCCTCTTTTCATGAGTTAAATGCACTATTTGCAGAAAGCACCCCCTTTTGGGTCCGCCAGAAGATTTGCACAGAGAGCCGGGGTACGAACCCTCAGCCCCTTCCCGCCTGCCGGCGCACCTCTCCCCAGCTGCCCAGCCTCTCGCGCGCCACACCCACCGAGCAACGGCAGCGCCAGGCTGCCGCCCGCGTGCGGCACTGCAGCTCGCGTGACCAACGGTCACTCACCTGTTACCATAATTACTCGTGGGCAGGTGGGCAATCCTGAATTTAGGAGGATTCCCTGATTGCTTAAACTGAACCACTTGTGCTAAGAAAGTTGGCCTTCTCTTTGAGTCAGTATGGGTGCGCTGCACAGCTTACTTTTTCTCATTGCTGTCCGTGCAGGTTCCTAAAGGCGATGCCGTGTGCCTTAGCCCAGCTCCTCAGATTCAAGGCGCCTCTGGGGGAACTGGGCCGGTCGTCTGGAAAAATATAGGCAAAAAAAGCATAGGCAAAATTGCTTGCTGAGCAATATCGATGAAGCAATAAAGCTTCAAAAATTCGTAGAGAGACAAGCAGGAACACAGGAGAGTTAGGGAAGCCATCATGACTGACTTGAAGCTGGCAAGAGAAGAGGAAAGCAGAAAGTGTTAGAGATACACTGGATGTATCTGTGCGGTCTGGTGCAAGGAGGCTGATAATACAGATCTTCCTCCGGAGGCTGGAAGTGTCTCTCTCTAAGGTGGCTGACACCTAGCCAAGAATGACTACAGCTCAATAGGTAAAACTTCCCCAGTCACAGAAGCAATGGCTTACATATAGGCTGTTATGCTCTTCAAATTGAAGGGACCAAATGATGGAATATGCTGAAAGGTAAGACAGAGGTCCCTTTCTCAAAGGATTAAGGGTTATTTTTCAAAGAATCAAGGTTTCAAATGACAGAATAAGACTCCTAGATGTTTTGACACCTCTGGGAAGGTGGTGTATTTTACACAGAACAGAGAAAAAAGAATACAATAGCAGTTACACTATATGTGGCTCGTTTTGACTTGTCCTGTTATAGTTTTCTCTTGAGTTCTTTGAGTTTCTGTGAGCCATAATTAGTTCACCTGACATGAACATCAACACAGCAATCAACACAGCAATGTCATCCTGACTGTGCCACAGGGACAAGCTGCTTCTTGCAAACACATTTCAGGTGACACCATTTAGCGCAGTGGACTACAGCACTCAAATGTCTGATGAATAACTGAAGTGTTACAAGCACTCTGATGATTGGATTTCATACATATCTTAAAGCGTTAGTAACATCTCATTATTTTAATAGTTTCAGTCAGTTGGGCTCCACTACATAGGTGGTATTATCACAATGTGTTATGGTTGTTTATAATGTTCAAAGCACATTCTGTCATTGCTCTCTGTTACAGGCCAGGTCTGCTTAGAAGCAGTCCAGTGGAGGACTATTCCAGAAGTAGTTAAATACTGTTCAGCAGAATGAATTTCAGCCAGTTCTCAAACTACATGTTTAAACTCCCTTTAGCACTTCTTGTTTCCTCCATTTTTATCACTGCCCCTGCACTTGATTGTTTCTCCTGCCCATTCAGGATGATTTCCAAAATATTTGAGATGACATGAGGGAGACCATTGCCTTGCTCGCTCCCTTTCCTGCTTTCACCCCACATCCTCTTGTCCAATCTGCAAACAAGATAATGTTTATGGGTTCTTTGGTTCTGAACAAGGGCTTTGCTTTCCATGTTCACAAATAAAAATATTTTGAATTTGTGAAAACAAAATGTATATTTATGCTTAGGTCTTTAAAATGGCTGAATGTGCCAGAGAGCATACACTGTCAGGAGAGTGGAGATCATACTTTTAGGAAAGCTGGGTCAGATTACTGAAAGTTGAAAACTGGCTAAATAACACCCAACAATCCTAACTTAAGTCACACCAAGGAGGGAATAATCCCTGGAACCTTTTTTTTTTTTTCTGCTGGTCAGCAAATAATGATATAATTGCAGTTGTGCTGATAATATTGTAAGGCTCTACACTCGTTTATGTTTGCTGGCGTTGGAGTGAATTACTGTTTAGTAATTATCTTGCCAGAGTCTTGAGTCTGGAGAAATCTCCCATACTTAAATAATCAAGTGAATGCCTTTGCATGTGTGCCTGAAAATCAAAGGAGAAGCATAATGCTCATCTTGATGAAAAAGTTGAATAAATTGGCAAGAAACTAGGAAACTAAATAAGATTTTTGTACAGCATATGGACTTAGCCAGTTTCAGCAGGTGTGGAGGAGTGCAGAGTATTTTGAGCGGGAAGCCCTGAAGTACCTCAGGAAGGACAGCAGAAAGATTTGGGTGGGAAGACAAGTACTTTTGCAGGGACAATTCCTCTGTTTTTGTAGGAAACTACTTCAGCAAGGAGAGCAGAGCAGTTTGAGCAGGAAGTCCTGAAGTACCTCAGCAAGGTGAGCAGAGGGGTTTGAGATGGAAGCACTGAGGTACCTCAACAGGGACAGCAGAAAGGGTTGTTTGGGAAGTCCTGAGGAACCTCAGCAAGGAGAGCAGTGGTACTTTTGCACGGACAATTCCTGTGTCTAGGTAGGAAACACTGCGATGCCCGAGTGGGTACAGCACCATTGTGAAATGGTGGTTTGATGAAAGCAGTTCCAGTGTTTTGTTGGGAAGAGCTGAGGTATCTCAGCAGGGATAGAAGAGGAGTTTGAGAAAGAAGCCCTGTGGTACTGTTACCGGAAAGCGGCAAAATAATTCACTCTCTAAAACTTATTTTGGAGTTTTAGAAAGCAGGCATTCTTTATTGCGGCACCGGGCAGCACTGGGGATAGTTCCACCATAAGTGCTCCGAAGGCTTGACGGACTTTCAGCAACTATATACCATGAAAACATACATATTCATAGGATTTCCGGGAATTCATCTACATAAACATGAGATCTCCTGGAACTTATTAACATATGTAAATGTCCGATCCGCATGCGCAGTCATCCTCTGTGGTGGTCCTCAGGTGGTCTTTGGGGGTCTTCAGACGAAGGCTCATAGTCTTCCTCACCATGTTCGCTGATTGACCTTTGCTTCTGCGCAGACTCAGTTCTTGTGTCGCCTAGCTGTCTAGAGGGGAGTGTTCAGGAGCCTAAAACTTAATTATCCCCAAGGACTCTCCCTTGTTATGTAATGGGAGCATTCAAGAGCTTTGTAACGGAAAAGGGGAACACCCAGGAGCCTCAATCCGCATTCTCAGGTGTCAGTACCTCTAGAAGGACAGCAGAAAGGTTTGGGCAGGAAGCTATGGTTTACCTCAGCAAGGACAGCAGAAGAGTTTGGGTGAAGCCCTGAGGTATGTCAGTGAGGAGAGCTGAAGGGTTTGGGCAGGAAGCCCTGAGTTTCCTCAGCAGGGAGCGCAGAGGAGTTTAAGTGGGAATCCCTCAGGTACTTCTGTGCAGCTAGCAGAATGTTTTGAGCAGCAGGAACTGAGGTGGTACTACTGTGTTTAGGCAGGAAATACTGAGTTATCTGAGGACTGCAAAAGCATTTGGGTGACAGCTAGTACATAACTGATATAAAGAGTATACCAGCTGATTCACTGGGTAAAAAGATCTGAAGAATTATATGAGAAACCTAATGAATCCTCTGGGTGAAGAGGTAGCATGGAGCAGGTAGCCCCTGAAGTAAGAACAGTATGAGTAAGAGGAAAAAGCTGAGGAAAATCTTTGCTGTTAGCAGATAGGTCCTGCCTCACAGCCTGAGCAGAGGGAGAGTTCAGGTTTGCCCGTTCTTTCTGTGGGACAGACCTAGGCAGCTTCATAATGGTCTGGGCAATAGGACCTCCCTGTAATCAGGGCTTCACAGTCTCTGCCTACGCAGAGCTCAGTAAGTGCCCTATAAGCAGGGCTCAGGGGCTTCAGTCCTGCAGCCTGTTGCTTTAGCCAGCAATGACTCCTGCGCCCGTAAGTAAGGGGCAGGTGGAGGAACTGCTGCTGCATGCAGGGGCAGTCCAGGATTTTGTACTGCTTTCTGTCTTGGTATGACCACTTCTCCACCAGTGGGGTCAAAGTTTCTGCCTGGGTTCCTTAAAACACATAGTGCTGCAGCCAGGATGGCCAGCCCATCCTGTGGGTGTAGGCCTGGAGCCTCCCACTGTGGGGGGCTTGGTGCTAGCACTGAGCAGCCAGGGTGACCCCACTGTTAGTGGGGTGCTGTGTGTCCCCTATGCTTAGCTGGAGGTTCTTGGAGCAGCCCCCTATAAGCAGGTAGGCAACTCCTGCCCCAAGACACGGGGCACAGGTCTGGGGAGCAGGTGGTGCCATCTCTGTAGTCAGGGCTAGGTCCCCAGCTCTTTGGGTGGCCGTTTGCCACTGTGCTCCGCTGCCTGGCCGTTGAGTCATTCCTGTTGCTCTGGGGGAAGGTAGAGCTCATTGACCCCCTCCACCCAGACACTGACCTGCCCATAACGAGGGTCCAGGTCTCTGCAGCTTCCCGCCTGGCTGGCAGCCTGCTTGGTGTGAGCACCCCTTGTATCTGGTCAAAGGTGCTGCTCTGTAATTTAGGGACTAGCCTATGCTCCGGGGTCCCCGGAAAGCCCCCTGTAAGCAGGGCTGAAGCCTCTTCTGCCATGGCTTTTCCTGCCCAGCTGAACACACCCAGAGTGCCAGCCTCAACACCAACTTGAATTCTGCAGCTGCAGCTCTTATCAAGGCAGCTGGGCAACTTCCCCCAGTGGAGGCTGGGTCATTATAAGCAGTAGCTGAGCAAAGGGATCCTGGTCCCAGGGCATTTTGGAGTGGCTGGGAGGAGGTTACCTGTGTTACCTTGATCCAGGCAACCTCCTTGCAGACAGCGCAGGGGGCTCTGCTCTCTCTGCCTTTGGTCTTTGTGCTCCGTCAGCCGGCTAGTGAGAGTGATGGCCAGGAGGGTGCGAGTCACATGGGGATTGTTCATATTACTGAGAGCTCTGGGGTGGGATACTTATCCTGTGGGCTTCATGCCCTGCTGCTGTGCAGTGCAGTAGAGAGTGCAAGTGCCCTCTGTGGAGTGGGTATTTCACAATGCTTGTGCTTGTGGGACAGTGGGGCAGCCCTTTTTTGTGCAAACAGCACCTTGGCCTCCCCATAAGAAGGTTTCAGGTCTGTGGGGCATCAGTGCCCTCTTGTTAGCTGGCTTCACAGCCTACCCTTGCCTGCGAGGGTTTGTGTCACAAGACTCAGCTTTGTGGGATGCATGGCACCTCTTGTAACCTCAGACCCCAGAGCTGACCCTCTTGTTGGGGTTTGGCTCCCTGCCTTAGGGGCTTTATGCCCTGTTGGCAGGCAAGCCAGCATGGCAGCCTTGTAATGTGGGTGGATGCCATGGGCCCAACACCCTCCCCTCCCTATGGAGGGACAAGGAGAGCCCTTTGAAGGATAGAGCAACGTGAACAGCTTTGTAAAACAGGGCGAGAGATGTCCTCTGTGCCTTGATTTTGGCTCCTTTAGCGAGCAGGACAGAAGGAAGACTGTGTGAGGACAGAAGAAATTCCTTCCGATCATTGCTTCTGGCACCACCATGTCCCACTCCTAGAAAGCGTGCTCAGAGTTCTAGACCTCTGCTCTCAGCCTTGTCCCTGGTCAGAAGATGACGTACTTCCCTGGGGACTCTGCACCTGTTCCTAAGGGTGAAGAAGTGGAAAGTACTGCATAAGCAATAAGACAAATATCTTGATGGCAACAATCATACTATTCAGAAAAAAATAAAATTCAAGCAACTGTTTGTGGCAGTAATGTACTGTTATAATGGATTCCTGATTTATTTAACATACTTGCTACTCTCTTTCAGCTCTAGCAATAATCAATAATGCTCCCCTCATGGACTCTATACAAATTTTCCTCACAGGGAATACATTCATAACTAGTATTTGATTACAGTCATATTATAGAGATGTGAGTAAAATATATTATGCTACTCTTCATAAAGCCTGTATGCCACATAAAACAAGCATAACTCAGTCATGTCACCTCCCATAACTTAGGCTGTGAAGAGCATGACAAAATTCACCAATTCTTGTTAGTCCCAGTACTAACTACCGTATAAACATACAAATAAACAAACAAAAAAAATCCATGTTATTCTTGTCCATGCAAAGTACACATTCGAGCCCTAAGAAGTTTATTAATTTATTTTCTGTAGATAATCTTACTTTGTGTGTGCTCACTCCCTTTTCCTGATGGTATTTGTGATCCCTTGAAGAATCACTGACTTCGAGACACAAGAGTGTAAAGGGCAGCCACCACTGTAGCTCAATTAGCTAGTGCCATAACGTAAGTATTTTCACCCTGGCCAACTATTTACTGGAAATGACGTTACCAGCCTGGGCTTACACCTAGTATAAGCCTCCTGTTCAGTTTGAGGGTAATTTTCCTGTGTTCTTACACATCTGATAGTGTACAAAGAAATGCAGGGAAGACTAGCAATGACCTCTGCAGTAGCATGGGAGTTGCCAACATTTTCCTTTCTCCAATTGTGGGTTTGATTCCCATACTCTTAACATGTTCACTTCTGCTTCCTAAGAACTGGTGGGTATCTTGAGAGCTATATAATGAATCCCTAAACAGTGTTAGAAACAACAAAGTTGTATATGTTAGCCTCCAGCATTTTGAGCTGGAGCATAACAGTTGTTCTGTTTCCATTGGATACATCACAGTAACAAACTGTTAAAAACCCCACTATACTCAGGCAGCACACACATTATTCCAAAGCTGAAAATCTGTGTAGCTTCATGCTAATGAAATGTGTCTTAATAGTAATATCTTTGTAGAAAAACTATTGTGCAAATAAAGGTAAAAGAATGCTGCTATGGAACCCAGACTAGTATTAAAATGTAAGGGCTATTTACTAATAAAATATCAATAATGCCACATAGAAAAGGCCTAGGATAAAATACATTTTTAATGTATTTATCCTCTTCCATACATGCAGATCTCACCATCACAACAGCTTGATTAGAGTATAATGGGGAATAAATATGTTTGTATCTTTCTTCGTTCACCAAGCATTTCCCAATTACATGACACTGACACTAAGTTGACCACTTTTGCTGTGTTTGCTAGTTTTGATTGATTTCACATGAAGAATAATAAATACGAGTGATCTCTTTCATATTCCTTCTCAGCCTGTTTGACTATTACTGCTTTTACTCTGAGAATTTACTCGTTAGAAGAGAATGCTTGTGCCGTCCATAGATTTCACTGTGGGAAATATGAGTTACTTATTATTGAATTACTTGGTACATACTGTAAAAACAATGCCATCTAATTTTGCGATAAATACAACCTACAAGAGGGAAGAGATAGAACTCTCTATTTTCTTATTATGTTTTGAAACAGCAATGAAAATGTTGCTCTAAAAATGGTAGATTGGCAGTCTTGAGGAACAGAACTCCTCTGTCTATGAAGAACATGGAGGGGGAGAACCACACTGTTTTCACAGGACTCTTCATTCTTGCCCAATTCATTTAACAGGAGTTATTGATGGCCATTTAGTCATTATTAGTCTCTGTTATATTTAGACTAGCTATATGAAGGATAAAATTACAGTTGTTACAGAATTATCCACTAAGATATCTCTCCAGGAATTAGTTTTTCATAGCACGAGTGCTTGAGATAAACAATTGCTTCATTAATGTAGTCCTCAATTTTTTGCCCTTCAATTTTGCTTTACTTAATTAGGTAATGCTGAGATTGAATGAGGTCACCTTCTAAGGCTTCATCCTGTGAGCTGACTTGTCCTTATTGGTTCTTACTGAAATCTGCCGCCCGCCCTCCCCCCCCCGCCCCCCGCCCCTAGAAGGCACTGCTCTTGATTGTGCAATCTCTGATACACAGTAAATCTACCAATTTAAATGGCCTGTAGAAGGTCAAGCAAATGAATATCAAAGTTATTACACACCCCATGTGAACACATAGGGTGTATACACAACAAAGAAACTATCTCAGGCTATCCTGTGTAAGAAATGAAAGCCTCATTAAATGGAGTAAAATAAAGATTTATGTATCTTGTTTCTTGAGATGTCTAGTAAGTCAAGGTGAGTATGAGTGCAAGTAAAAATGAAGCCCATGTTGCTGCAACAAAAGTGATCTATTTATTGTCCAACATAGCCTGTGCCTATTTAGTAATCTCTTTTGTTCTGCTGGTGAGTAACTGGTGATTTTCAGATGTTTCTTTTTTCCATATAAGACCCGTTGAAATAATCCAGTACTAAGAGCAGATGATGATGCAACTTGGGAACATTTGCATAAAAAGTTGGTTGTGCATCAGTATACTAATGAAAAAAGTATCTTCTGTAGAGTTTCAATTAAAGATGGAATGATAGTCTGTTAGAGTACACCTTTTGAACAATTTTTCATATACCACAATGCTGGTATAACTTCAAATGCTTAACTAACTTTCTGACATTAGCAGAAAAGTGTACTGTAATGAGTACAAATTAATAAGGCTTTGGATTTATTTGGTGGAAAAAATGCTGTGTGAAAAATCCATTGTTGAAAGTGATTATCAGTTATTGATAGGCATTCAAAGTGAAGCAAATAATTTGAAACTAGGACAAATGGCTAGCTCAGCTTTGTGCAAAATAACTTATCTGGTATAAAACCAAATTCTGCCTAGACTGCAGTACGTTATCTATTTTATCTCTGAACTTACAAGAGATACTATCACTGTTGCTGAAGTTCTGCCTTTTGTCAAGGAATTTATATTAGCATTTAGAAGGCAAACATGCTATCTTTAATAGTACTGCATGTTAATAATTTTTTTCGTACTTATCTATGCACCACTTTCACTAGAAGCTAAAGTAAACCTGTATTTATGCTGCATAAAAACAGCAATATCCACTTCATTTTCCATAAGGTGTTAGAAAATAAGAATCATCTTTTAAAGTCTCATCCAAAGTTCATTCATGGTCAATGGGAAGATACCTTTTTTCCTAATGGAAAACTGCTATTATTTAATTTAAAACAAAAGCAAAGCAAATTCAGTCTTTTTTTTTTTTTTTCTTTCAAGATCATAGATAATGCAGTGAGTAAATTACTATTGTGGTACTCAGGATGACATCACAGACTTACTAACTGAGATCATAATTATTTTGTGTGGGATAAGACATACACTTTCTGACTTTTGGTTTCCTTTTGGCAAAATAAAGACAATATAACTTTCCTATTTTTCTACTGTATTGTTAGGATAATTAAATTGAATATTGTATTAAATACATAAACAACTACATTTGTAAAGTGATAATAATAACAGAAAGACTGATATACCTACATTACAGTTATAGAGGATATGATGAATTCAGATACCATGGCTACCCTAACAGAGAGACATTTCCTAATCTTCCATGAAATCATATTGTAAAATCTCAGGGGCAGTTCCGACTCCTAGCCCAATAAGTAGCATAAAGACTTTTTGCCCAACTGTTCATAACCTTGAGAATTTCAATTAATTCTGTATTAGTTGAAATGCTTTTAATAAACACAAAATACTTTATTGTGTATTAAATTTCATCCAGCCTGTATGCATCTAGAAGGAAGCATAGTGGTATGGAACAAAAAGTGGGTAGAGTAAAAAAAAACCAAGTGAGTAATAAAAAGCATTACATGAGAGTCAGGCTATATAAGAAAGGAAATATATCTATGTATGAATTTTCTGTCTGTTTATTAGAGCATGCATCTGTGTTCTATAATGGAACTAAAATTGCGGGCAGGGGGGAAGAGAAGTAAGGCATGTTATTAGGGTAAGGTTTGGGGAAGTAAGCTACAGAAACAGAATAATTCATAAGACAACGCTCCAGTTCTGTTAAGGTTAACTTTTGATTTCTCTGTAGCTTCTTCACTGCCTAAAGTTCACATTAATATTTTCTCACTTTTAACCTCTTTCCAGGGCAAATATTATCATATCAGGCTTCTTGATAGTACCAGCAATCACTGATCCTGGCACAGGAACTGAGGAACAAAAGATATTGTAGTGTTTTGCATTGACATAACCACCTATTCCCTATCTTTCTTGGCAAGGACGAATTAAAAACCAAAACAAAACAGTGACTCAAACTAGAGAGTCTCAGTTTTTAAGTAATTTACCTTCAATACAGCACTAACAGAACGTTTCTCTTTCTGGAGACCAATGCATTAATAAAAAGAAAAGAAAAAAAAAGGAGAAAGGTCAATAAATTGTGGTTCTTGCTACCGCTTTGCTCCCCAACTTGTGCTATGTATAGAAAGGTCAAGCACTGCTATATTAAAGCACAGCAAGTTCTCTTCCAAGAGAGTTTGCAATTTCTGGGACTCTTCTCCACTTACAATTGAACTGTTTTGATAATAGGACAAAAAAATATAACCAAAGTATGGGCAAGAAACAAACAAAATAAAATGATGCCTTACACAGTGAATCTCTGGTACAAAAATAATATTTACTGTAATTATAAATAATAAATAATTACTTGTTTCTAAATATGCTATCCATAGTGAATAGAAAAAAATATAAAAACTTCAGAATGTTATTCTTATGAGATAGATAGTAAAACCAGATACACTTGTGAACTGATTTAAAATTCAAGTGATCCCCTACTTCATACTGAGTAGAAATGGCCAATCAGAATAAAAATGATAGACTTTTCTTAGGTCAATGTGAGGAAAAAATCAGATTTACCAAATATTTGTTGCCATGCAGAGTCTGTTTCAACAAGCCACAAGTGATACTATCAGATGAGAAATAAAAAACCACAACCTTTCTCCCTTTTAGAAGAGTTTCTTCTCAAGTATCCATATTTTCACAGAATCGGATCAAAACAGAGTTCTTCTAAATTACCTATTAGTATTTATTGAGTATCTTTAGGACAACCATTTTAGCTTCTTGTCAAAAACCACGTTGTTGAAAACTGTGAGCATGCACAAACAGCTCCTCTCTCAAGTCACTAAATCTTCTACTTTTTTTCATGTTGAAACTGTCTGGAAAAATCATTCATTTATAGACCATTATTTGCCCTGTAACTGCATATATCCAACATAAAATTATTCCACACATAGACAAATGCCAGGCTTACATGAAACACTTTGGCAATAGACTTAAAAGCCTTAGCTCTGTGCTTCATCCATGGCTACAGTCCCTCCACATCACCAAAGATTTCATATTATTCAATGTTATGCAAAAACATTAGTTAAGGATGAATGTGATATGGATCAAAGCATCTTCACTGGTTTTGAAAGTGGATGCATGGAATAGTTATATGAAGATGAATATGATTTATCTTTGTGAAACTATTTCAGATTATGAGAGGAAAAAGCAGTTACTACTGAAACATAATCACTTGGAGGTCACAAAGATAACAAAAACATTACAATTTTTTTCTTGCTTTAATCTTTTATGCCTCAATTAATAAACTTGTTCTCCCATTGACCTATCATTACATGAGAACAATAAATTTCTTTAACTAGCAATAACATATACTGTACCAAATCAAAACACTGTTTGTTGAAGAAATATGCTATCTAAATAACATTACTTTCCAGATGAATTTTCCTTGGTTTGTTTCAGCATTTTGCCTAGATACTGGTTCATTAATCTCTTGAGAACTGAAGACTTGATAAAATGTTAATAATGCTAATCCTGATAGTACATAATAGTAGACAGGAACACACAAAATATTACAGAAAGAAAATATGCAGAATACCATATAAATACATAATCTTCTTACTGCTATTATTCTACTGTTTGTTTATCGTTGTTGCTTTACTATAATATACAAAGCTTAGCAGTACAGGAACAGTTACATAGATGGCAAAGTAGTTTACCAGGGATATAGTAAGGAATTTTACAGTTTAGTATCCTAGTTACTAAAATATATATATTTTTTTTAAAGTTTGTTTTCTTATATTGAAACCATTTTCCAGTATTTAGACTTCCAGTGATTTCTTTCATACATGTAACTGTGTCAGGAAAGATTTAAGCAATTATGGAGTCATTTCAATTCAAAGACATTATACATTATTTAATTCTCCCCCCACATACCTTTGTCTACGAGCAGCAGCAGCAGCAGCAGCTCAAGGAATGCGTATTTTAGTTTCTTTGAGTATCTCTGTTTGGGAAGCATGGTATTCATTTCACAAACTATTTACAGGTAAAGCTGAGGCAATTCAACCGAAATAATGTTGGAAATGAACACAGGCAGCATGCTGTCAATGTTTGACAGCAACAAATAGCTCAGGTTTGAGTTTTATTTGAAACAAATAAATTGAAACAGAGTAATGAATGGCTCATTAGTGGTTGTGAGATCTGTATCCCCCATTTTGCCACTAATTTATTGAATGATTGTGGCTGAATTGCTTTCACTTTTATGGCTGCTGTTTACCCATCTTTTTCCCTCTTTCTCATTCTTGTCTATTTAAGACTACAAGATCTCTTAATGTGGTGTAGTCTGAGTTCTCAAAGCTATAAAGCCTCCAACTTACATTCTAGTACTGTAATAATTTGACTTCAGAGAAAAAAAAAATCAATTTAATGAATTCCAGTTCCCCCCTCATTTGTCTCAGTCACCTGTTCTTGCTCCTGACAGATCTCTTATTGGGCCAAAATATTGGTTTTGTAGCTGTGATGTGAACTGAACTTGGTTAAAAATAAACAAAAAAAATGGAATTTTAGAGAAACACTTTAAAAGCTAAATCAGTTCACTTATCCAATATAGAATACCACATTCCAGTCTCAATAATTATTTTGGCAATCTAAATACATTCTATAGTTGTATTTGAATATTGCAGTCCTCATTTCTTATCTTGAACTTCTATATAACCTTATAATGAAGTACTAAACTTTCGTTAATTTCACTGTGAGATTCAATGGAGTTATAGATAAGGTATACAAACATTGATGAATGTATCAGAGATGTTGCCAACATTATATTTCCAAATAAGTTATATGTGACAATCAGACAGAAACTTGTATTTTCAGGGATTTTAACTAGGAAATTTCCCGAGGTGCTGGGAGGCAATATAAGATGTTTGGCTCAAAAACTTCTTTCCTAGATCTTCAAAAAGAATTTGTATATTTATCTCTTAATTTTTTTACATCCTATTAGCTGAAGTTTAATGTTTTTATGCATAGGTTAACAATAATGGACAGTCCTGTTGGATATCATGTCATGAGGAAAGGTGGTTAATATTATTGCTCTTTATCTATCAATTACAATGTAAGAAAGCAGAATGAGGCATTCTGCTGACATTTCTTCCTCATTTTGAAAATCACTGATTTAGAGCTATTTAAGATACTTATGCTAATGGACATTGCTGGCACAAGAACAAATGAATATAAATTATCAATGGTTAAATGGTAACCTAAAATTAGAAGAAATTTTTAATGAAAAGAGCAAGAATAACCTAGAAATGCCTTCCCATAAGACCAGGAATATGGAAATGTCTCTAGATTTAAGCAAAGAATTAGGATAAGTTTATGTACAACTTTATTTGCTGCCACAATGAGAAGATTCAGAAGCCTACAAGATCCTACAGTGGACTATATTGCTATATTACTCTGGAGGGCTATCTATTCAATGAATTGAAAAAATGAATTTCCATTTTCAATAGCAATGAAAGAGGAATGAGCATAATTCATATTTATCCTGAGCATGGAGGGTTTTTTCTCATTTTTTTAGTTTGAGTGTTTCAAGGATACCCCAGGTTTAGATTTAGAAGAAGAAAATCTGTGATAGCCTGAGCCAATGAAACCAAACCTCATGCTCACTAGCAAAAGTAAGGTATTAAATTTAAATAAGTTTGCCTTGTATAACATAAGGCAAAGCATTCTCTTTTTAATTACACTGCTCCTTTAAAGCTACTTACCTAGATAAATCTATTGTAAACGTATGTAGCACATGTGTATGAAACATATTTGGCCTTATAAAGTATTCATCATATAAATTACCTTTTGCACAGTGATAGTGATTAATGCAAACTTAGGTCAAATGTGAGCATACACAAGTTGTGTAAAATTCTGTGAACTGATTTACCTAAAGAAAAAGTTCAGAATCTGAAGACCAATTGGTTCGGTTTTAATAGATGAACAGCAGAAATAGTTCTCTCTCTCAAGATATTATGTTACTATTTTCTGTACTTGTCATGCATACATTTCTAAAGGACAGAATGATTTCTCTATGCATAACAGAGCATGATTCACTGCTAAACCTCTTGACAGCTATTGCTAGTCCATTTCATTGCAAAAAAGTAACACCGTGTCATTTTTAACTTTTGTTGATTTCACTTGCACCCTAATGGAGATCAAAAAGTTAATTGCTCTAGTAATTGCAACTTTGATCAATAAGAAGAAAATAAATCTGTCATTTACGAATGTCTGTATTATACAACAAATTAAGTCATCTTGCTGTTCTGGAAAGAGTAGGTCTTTTATTGCAAAGAAGCAACTAATCAAATAGGTTTTGTTGTAGCTTTCAGATAGTAATTATACTTCAGAATTTAACGTATCACAGCAATTATTTTCAGTTCTGTAAAGTTACCTGTCATTCTTCTGTGGAATACTGGATTACAACATGAAGGAGGGAAGAATTTTAAATTAGAAGCGTGCTCTGTATGATTAAAAAAAAAAAACAAAAACAGACAAAAAGTTTTTTTCTGAAGACCACTGGACATCACTAAGAAAGGTCTAAGAGGACAATTTTAGAAACAGTTGGGTGAAACAGAACAAATGAAACATTTAGGATGAACATTAGGAATGTTTTACTGAGATCTGCTAAATTCTAGATAGTCTCCCCTGAGGAAATTGCTGCAGCCCATTTTATAGAAACTGGACAAACACTTGATAGCATATCATAACAAACAAGTCTATGTTGAACATAATGATGAAAATGTGTTTGTTCTGTTTTTAAATATCTGAGAAAAAAGGAGAAAAATATAGACTCTTGTGGCACACATCAGAACTTCAGGGATGGGTGGAGTAGATTGATCTGCATACCCAGAATTACATAAGCTCTTCCTCTGCACTTGTGTGCTTCAAAATACTCCTGTGCTTGAAGACAAGCAAGAGAGTTGCAGCTCTCAAAAGAATTAATCTCAGCATAACTTTCATAATTTTGTTTTGAGGAATCATTTCAGACAAATGACTTTAAGCATCACTATAGTAGATACTTTGTAATACTATCTATCCTGCAAAATTTTATCTTTCAGTGTAAGTATATACAGTCATTAACTTTATCCAGCCATTGTACTATACTCTTTAATGTTCTGCTTTCTATCACAGAAATTTACATTAAAAATAAAATTTAAAAAAATCTTGAATTACAAAACTACTTAAGTCACACTTGAAAATCAACTTTCTAAATGTAGGTTTCCACTCTGTGGTAGATAGGTTCCATTAAAAAGAAAGGACAGAAGGCTAGATTCAAATGTTCCTTTCAAGAAAGTGAGTGTTCTTTCATTGTGTGTTGTTTCTAATAGAACCGCAAGAAGTGCATGAAGAATACACACCGATACATTATTATACTTAAGGGAAGATAGCTCTCTAACATGAACAATTACTTCTCTGGTAGTGATTTTCATTGACCCTGAGGGACGGTTTTCTTTTAATTGCACCTAATGAGCTGGCTAGAGTATCAGTTCTCTCATTTCCACACAAATTAGCTCTTGTATAACTTAGAAGGCTGAAGGGATGAGAGAGAGCATAAACCAGATCCAATTTCCGCATCACCAGAAGGATCAGAAAACAGCACTTTCATTTAGGAAAGATTTTTTTAAATTAGAATTTTACTGTAAAATAGTAGAAAGCAACTTTAATGGATAATTTCTCACAGGCACATTCTCAAATTTGTATGCAAAGAAGAAAAAAGGAAAAGGAAAGGTGAATGCACATAGAGTCTCTTATTTTTAAATGCATTTTTATGTTGCTGGATGACATTTTACTGCCCCTTCAAAGCAAGGGATGTATTTTTATCATTGCCCCAGTGGAGGGTTACTAACACAGGAGCAGCCATATGCTCACATGATGAAGACTGTTTTTATTCCAGTGAAGCTTCTCTAAAGTAGACCAGCTGAGGATATGATTCTGATCCAAAATCCATCGAAGTCAGTGAGACAGCACTATAACTATTAGTTGAGTTATAGAGTTAAATGTCTTGCCTGAAATCACACAGAAAATGTGCGGTAGCCAAGGTCTGAATCTGAGTAATTTAAACTTTACATCAGCATCACTGGCATCAAATTAAAGATCTACTACTTTTTTTCTTTACTTTGCGTAAAGATCAAGCAAAATCACAATCACTAAAGAATAAGGCAAAAGCTCACGCTCATCTCTCTTCACTTTTCTGCGAAGTGAAATTAAACCATAATGAAAACCATGAAAACTCTGTAAAGACACATGAACTCAGACACAAAAGTATCCTGAAATACAAGGGAATTCATGTAGGAAATCAAGACAAATTGTCCCAGAGACAAGCATCTTCAGATCACTTCTTGTAAAGGATTTAAACTGTATACAGTAGAATTTTTTTTTGCCTACTTCAGCAGTGGCTTCGATGTGAAGGTACCTGTCAAAGATACTAATCCTGTGGGATGATAACTGTCTAGTTGTTTTAATCAAGGGTATGGAACTTTAAATGTTAGGTGACTCTTGGAAAGCCCATTTAGCTCTGGCCTTTAGCATAAATTTTTCTATTGCTTTAGGACTGCATGTACAACTACTAAGTGATTCTGAGGTTTATATTCAACTTCCAAACATGCACTCATGCTGTAAAATAATCTCTGTATTTCCAGGATTTGCTGGATCCCTTTTAAATTTGGTTATGTCTAACTTACACTGGCTTTCTATAAGGGCATGAAAGCGCCTATAATTGAACTAAACGCACAGTCTCCTCCTCTATTTGATCATTTTAGCTTATTTTTGTTAGAGCGTATGAAACAGAAACCACTGATCTTGACTTTTGACTAAAAATACTCCTCTCAGCAGCAGCTATTGGCTAACAGTTCTGTGCTCACTAAATACTTTTTCAACATTGTCTTTACACTTATTTAGCTTTCCAAACCCTTTATTGGTATTGCAGTACTATCTGGACAACAGTATATAGAAAGTCTCTCTGTTTTTTAAGTTTTGATACAAATACTGCAATACAGTTTACCATACCAAAAACTTAGTGTCATCTCTCGGGTATTAATCTATACATGTTAATGAGGACCCTGTTTCTGCAGTGATGTGTTGTAAAATTTCCTACCTTCATTTATCTGCTGAATGTGTAACTTTTGCCATGCTTAATTATGGGGGGGTGGGGGGTGTTCATTTACTTCTAGCTTAAGCATTATTGAAATTTTCCCCAAATTTGGGTGAGAGAAAAACAACTAAACAAAGATTGGTGGAAAAAAAAATCAAATTATGAATGAATAAAAGCAAAGAATTATTGTAAAGACTTGTTGCAAATTCACCTATCCCTACTAACTGTTTATGGAAAACTGAAGATTGTGAATGGATGTGATTCAAGCTTTGGAGAAAATGAGAGCATCTACGCATATATATATTTGATAGCTAATGAATCAACTGGAAAAACAGATGTTTAACTGATTGTGTGTGTGGAACACTGCATTAGCAAATAAGATTAGAGGTTTTGCTCTGTTTGAAGCAGACTTATCAGCTAAAATATTCTTCACTGACATAAGCAGTGATAAAATTGTGATCAAACTGTATCTCTTCAACTTATCAGATTTTAGAAAAAGTGGTGACATGAAGCCACCTGTTAAGGAGATGAAACTTTCAGGTTAAGTATATATAGCAGAGAAAGTGAGTATGAATTTTTTCCAGAACACAAGTCAGATTACAATGGTGAAGAATGGAGTCCCTACTAACTTGTGTAGTGACTTGTGCAAGTGACATCACTACCTGCCTCAGGCGTGATAATGCGATATAAAAACTTGTCATGTAACATTCTTCATTTATAATGGAAAGCAGAAAAATGAAAAACAAAACTTGGTCCTAATACAGTAATGTATTTAATGTGCTTTTTGGAATAGTATTCATCTGTGATATGATATCCATCTCTGATATCATCGATGACATTTTTGATACAAGAGGCATCAAAATACATTTCCTGCCTTCAACAAACTTTGGCTCAGGCTCATTCTCAGCCAGAGATGGTGTCTTTGCAATCAGCACTCTTTGATCCATGTTTTTCTTCCATTAATAAATCTGGGCCTTCGCAGTTTAATTACATGCCCTGTGTAGAACACCTGACATATTTTTCATAGTGTTCATTTATGAGGCTTGGCAGTAACAGTACTACTACAGCAGTGCTACTACACAGCAGATTTGTGTGGAGTCAGGTAGTACCTTTCTGAATAGGAATCATAACATGTTTGGGTACTACTAAGGCAGATGTATTTTGGGAGCATTGATGCCTCTCTTATTTGAACATTTTTCAAATATCTTAGCTTCAGGGACACTTACAGAAAACCTCTTATGTGAGCTGCAAACTCTGCAGTTCAGGCAAATTCTGAATCATTGCTCCCAGCTGTCCACTTCAATAACTCAGTAAGACTGAATGCACACACACACAAAAGGCTGTCATTATCTGGGAAAGGGTTAACTTGACTGGTCCCACAAAACTCAACAGCTGGCAGAAGACTCAAGAGGAAGGATGGACCTTGGTCTCTCCTGTTATTTTAATTAAAATACAAAAATCACAGAATATCTTCCCTTCCTTCAAAGAACTTATTAAATTAATTAAATTATGATTACTTCCATGCATTCTACAGTTTCTTTCTTTACAGCTGTTTCATTTTCTTCTTTAAAATGGATCCTTTTAAAATCAAGTACACATCTCTCCTGTGCAGAATGTGCTTATTAAAAATCAAGCTGTCTAAAATACCTCATATAACTCAAAATTTCAGAACACCCTATGTCTGAAGAGGTACATTTATCAGAGCTGAATGCTCTGTTGATCCCTGTGCAGAAGACACAAAAGAAATTAAATGTCAGTTACTTAGAAACTGGAATTGATCAACCTCATATATAATTATACTTTGAAAGCAAAAATAGGAAGAAAGTGTGCCTTTGACATTAGGTTTTGGGTTGCAAAGGGGCTTATAATTAATAATAGAATTTTCTTTAAAAGTTGGTTTCATATGGCACAGAGAAGAACAGGTATACTAGATTAGGAGTCCTGTTAGCTCAACACTATCTCAAAAAAAAGATGGGCCTCCACAGGTAATGATCTGTCTTGTTAAGGACCACTGGACTTCATTTGTTTTGGATCTACCATTAGCCAGTTTCATTTTATGCCTCTTGTTGTTTGCATCTGAAAGGAAAGTAAGAGTTGTTTCCTATTCACCTTTTCATCCTATTGCTAAAAAAAAAAAGTGCATATGCTATCCAGACTAATCCATTTTGGTAGCATGGATTAAATTAATTTAAATTTTCATTTAAATCTGTGGGTGCTTTTCCATAATATTTCTGCTTATTCATCCCACTACAGGCACGACCTTGTCCATGAAATAGATAGAGGAAAACTTACAGAAATTCATTGATGAGAAAAACTTACGGTAATTCATTGCTAAGGTTACCTTATGTCATACCTCATTTCTGTAAGCCAAGCTTTTCTGTCTGTGATAATGAGAAAAGAGGCTTGCAATTTGTAGGGAATACCATTTCCTTCAGCAGCTCCCAAGAGTAGTGCTGTATTGAGGAAAGGTAAAGCTCCTTCAACAATTTCAGGTAATCTCAGCTGTTCTTGGTAAAAGATGAATTTTGTCACCTTTACTAGAATAAAAGGGAAGGTTTCTCATGTTTTTCAGTCTTTTTGTCAGAGATTAATCTGTGCAAGTAAGGGAGAGAGACAAGTAAAATCTGAGTCACACAGAGAGAGAGAGGCTTGCAAGGGAGCTGAAAGTAATCCCCAATTTAATGTTCCTGTGCCATTTTTTTATACAGATCCAATGTGAAATGGCAGCTTCAGGAAGCATTAGGAGATCTGTATAGCTCAGGCTCATGTACAGTTTTGCCATTTCAATGTATGACTGGCTTATATGTATTTTTGAGTCTTAAATCCACTTCATTTAATTGCTTAGAGTTATATCTAATTTTAGGCAGATAAACAACTCCACTAAAGTTGTTGATGGCATTGTACACACGGATACATACTTGATGAATAGGAAGGCTTTCCATGAAAGAGAGAACTGACTTGGCTTCAAATGCTATTGTAATCATTTATCTTCATCATAAACTGTGTTTCTCTGACAGGAGAGGTGGTAGAAGTCTTGTGGAGGATGCACTCTAGGGGGTCTCTTTTACCTAGAGACAAAAAAAAAAAAATCAAAGGTCTGTGATATACAGAAATATTTTCAAAGATATTGAAACTGACTACTTGAGAGAGCTATTTTTTACTTTTTGTCTTCCAAAGTAGGTGAATATCTTATTTTTATTGCCACTGGGTATCCAAAAGGACATCTGGTGTGCTCAGATGCCAATGCAATCAGACAGTGCTCTCAAAAGAGAGATGCTAGCTGTCTCTTCCTGTGATATGGTGTGGGAAATGGAAATAAACTTGTTTTCTAATTCTTTTCAAAAATAATGTATTTTCTGGCATGGTGTCAGAAGAAGTATGATTTAAGACATCAGCATCTTTATTCAGAACATAACCAAGAAGTTAGTTTTATTTTGGATATATTCATATAAGTGTAAGGATTCAACTTGAAAATTATAATATATATTACTTAATACCCATTTTATGCATTTAGATAGCGTGGTAAAAGATTAGTGAAAGAGGATTGAAAAGAGGTTAATTTACTACACGCACAGCTTGGATTGCTAACAATAAATGTGATTGATGAGGACCAGCTCATAAAGAAGCAGAACTACAGTCAGCATAGCCCTTGTGAATTAACTTTCAGTTTCTCCCGAGAGGGAAATAGCTTTTGCGTCCTACTTCATCCAGTTGGACTCTGAAAGCTTTATGATAAAAGTCTTTCATGTACTGACTTTATTTTTCTTCATATGTTCTTGTTTCAACTCAAACAGCTGTTTATAAAAACAGAAAAAAAACCCTGAAAACAAATTTTAAAAAACAGTTGAGAGATTCATTAAGGTACATAAATTCATTTTTAACTCCACACCCTTTCTTGAGAGCGCGGCATTGCAAATACTATAATTAGGAAATAATAATCTGTGTGAAAGTTATAAGAAAAACATAAATAACAATAGCCCCATGAGGGTTCAGAACTTTATTACAATGAATGTGCCTGAAGATGCCATCCCTAAGGAACAGCTGCATTGTGACCTAGGAAACTTTAGGAAGGCATCTTCTCCTCGGATTCTGCCCAAGAGCACTTGGCAGGGAACAGGAGGACTGAAAATGTAAACCTGTACTTCACTTTGCCATTCTCCAGATCTCTATGTCCTCCACAGACTAGTTCAGACTCTAGTAGTTAGTGTTGACCTGTTAAGAAGAGTTACAAAACTCTCTAGAAATTGTTGAAATTCAAGAACCTTTTCTCCTGCACCAATATCATAGTCTGTGGAGAAGCAAGAGAGCCATCCATGTCAACTTGTGATTTATTCATGCCAAGGAAAGCAATTCTCCTGTAACAGCTCTTCACACACACCCCCCAAACTCAGTTACTATAAGCAGAACAAAATAAAAATAGAAACAGAGTACCATCAGCTGAAAGCACAGGGCAAGAACCAGATGGTTATTTAAAAATAAGTATGAAAGCAAAAGCAAATTTTATTAAAAATCATTAAAAGATTATGATCAGAGTAATTACTTGCATATATTTGTAAATAACTACAGTAATCATGCATTTTACTTGTGGGATGATACCTCCACTCTACTTGTAGTCTTTCTGGTGTTGCTACATGCTAATACTTGGGAAGTTTTGCAAATGTCTGCGGAATGTCCTCCATAGGTAAAGAGATACTTATGCCATTCTTTGTTTTGGTAGAGCATATACAGAACTGCGTGACTGATTAGATGCACAGTAATTATATTTCACTTTATTTCTTTAACTACTTCTGAAACCTCTGATTTTGAATAACATTGTTGAACCAATATCCTGAATCATGACTGCATTATGTGCACTAAAAACAAAGTACAAATGTAACACGAAATTTCCCCCATTACTAACAAAAAGTCAGAGACTAAGGCAATAAACTGATGTCCCAAAATAAAATAAAAAAAAAAAAGGTTTTCTATTATGGTAATAAGATATATGATATACCTTTTATTTCCTCACCAGTCCCTAAAATAAAACTTGCAGCCTTAAGCTGATACTGCAGCACAAAGCCTCAGGGTAGTGATCTCAGTGGGTACAGCTACATGTTGAATTACAGGTAGGTCACAAGCTCATAACTGCATATGAGCTATCTGAGATGAAGCCAGGTAACCACATTAGCACAGCAGTAGCCTAAGACAATACATTGCCTGATGGCTGGGACACAGAGCTGCAATAGCACTCCTAGAGCAGTCTTTTGTTAGGGTGATCCTAACACCAGTTCAGACTTCAAGGTGAGAAATCCAAAAGAAATGGAAAAATAAGAGACACCAATATTTCCTTGTCAATCCACTGAACATAAGTCTAGCAATGGGCTTGGCATCAAAACAGATTGAGAAAAGAAAATATGGTGTTTACCAGCACCACAGAGGGCTCTGTAGAACAAGCAAGAATAGAGGCACAATATAGTGAATAAATACAGAAACCTGAGTTTACCTTTAAGTGGTTGCTCTAACAAGTTAGACTAGGCCTACTTTAAAGCTGAACAAGAATAAAAATTGATTTTGTGTAAACAGAAACATATAGTAACCTGAATGGATGTACCAAGCTAAAGTGCACCCTTTTAAAAACTGCAGAAAAAAACATTGACTACTATTACACTATCCAGAGAACAATCTACAAAGAGGTCAGACAGGAAAACTCTGGGTTTTGGCTCCAGAGAAAACCACAAGATTATAAAAACGGATTGCAGCAATCATTCAACTTTAATGAAAGACATAGAAGTAACATAATCAAAAAACCTGAAAGACCAGCTTTCACAACAGGGGATGAGAATCTGTAGTGAAGTATTTACAGACTCTTTCTAAAAGGGACATACATTGTGTACAGCAAGACTGAACAATGTTGCTGACAGACCATGAAGATTAAATTCTAGCACCCAGTAACACATTTTTTTCTGGCACAGTTAGGGAGGCCAGGAGCTGCTGTTCAGCAGAGGCCCAGAACAACAGCATAGCTGGTAAAGATTCTGGTGGAAATCTGTATGTGCCATTTTGGCAGCTCAGAGAAGTGTTTTTATGGATTAGTGTGTGCAAACTGTTTGCATTGTCCTGGGCTTCTAGGAAAAGTGGTATAGAATTAAAAAACTACAAGCCTGAGTAAAGCCTTAGGAAGTTGGCTTCATCTGCAAACACGTGCCTACAAGTACTGAAACACTGCACTGAACTGGCTCATCATCGCAACCATGCAATTCTTTTCCATTTTGCAGCTTTATTTCTTTGTTATAAGGCAGCCACAGGTTTACTCTATAAGTCTACCTGGTTATAGTGTGTGCCATTTCAGGGAAAACTTGATTCTTCTCTGCCATAAGAACTGCAAAATTTTTAAAAATTTAAATGCCTTCTGCTACAAAGAGCTATTACATTCGTTTGAACTGCTGACAGAACATATAAAACCCCCACATTTTCCACGTCACAAAAAAAACTTCAACAGTAGACAAGTTTCTATTACTGGAATAGGTCAGACTCTTGAGAAATGTTCAGAAAGAGCAGGGACAAGACAGATTGGTGGCTATAATAAAAATACAGTACAAATACAGTAAATTCACCCATGTATCAATACAGCAACTGCTTTCCCAAAAGATTTCTATTATTTCTGAAAATGTATCAGCCTGTGATATTCTTAACTGTGTTTGTTTAGATAAGTACATAGGCAGATATAGCATTTGTTCCAGTTATTGGAAAATGGTACGAGTTAAAACAAGAAATGAAACATCTCTTAAGTCCAGAGTCAGAGAGCAGTACTCACACAGTTAAGAAAACAAATCCAAAAGGAAAAAAAAAAAAAAAGCATCAATTCACAAGGGAAAATTTCTGTTGACTAATGTGGGAGTTGGACAAGAAAAATATAACAAAAATACTGCAACGTGCTGTCTTTATTCTTTCCTGTGATTGTGAAAACAGCCTTTTCAGGAGGTTACAAAAGGTTGTGTTCACACTGTCTGTCTGAAGGGTAAGGCTTGACGTGTGAGCTAGCTCTCACTTTCAAGCTGAACTTTTCCCATGAAGCTAGTGAGAGTCCATGTCCAAGTCTAGCCCAAGCACACAGAATAACATACAGGTTTCTGAGATTAGGATTTGCACATGAATTCAAACATAAACAAAATGACAAAATAAAAATAATTTGCATTTACATAACATATGCAAATACCTATGCACAGGAAACACACTATTTGAAGCGTATAATGCTGTTTATGATAACAAAAAGACAATTTATGATTTAAAAAAGTTTATGATAACAAAAAGTATTGTCTCAGCCTTTGTTACTCACCTCCAAGCACCTAAACTGGAAAACATAGTAGGAAACATAGGTTTTAAAAGTATTTCAATAACAACAAAACATATATACCAGTTCAAATGCCAGAATCCCTGCTGGTATGACCTTCTGAGCCCCAAAACACTAGCCCTGTGCAACAATACTCTTTTTTTAATCCCATAAACTTTATGATTATTTTCATTGTTGACCCTTAAAGTTAATTGGGAAAATGACCCATTTTATCTTGATTGCACTCTGAATAAACATTTAACTTTAACCATTTATATTCAAAGATTAAAATCTCTGGGTTTTAGTACTAAAATTCAATGATTGGAGATTCAGCCCTGTGTTGTGTGCAAGCAGATCTCTAACTGAAGTAAGTCTCTCAGTTTATTTGGCAGCAAAAGAGAGACAGGATTATGCTCACATTGTTTTTGGAAACGATTCTACAATCTTTCTGCATGAAATAAATGAGAATGCCAATCTTTCTGTTTATATTGGTCTATTTTTTTCTCACTTTGCTCACAAAACAGGACCATGCAGGCAACTTGGATGATATATTGCTGCATTTAGGCTTTCAAAATCCTTTGCAATTTTTTTCTTCAGTGTTAAAGAGCAGATTTTTCTCCCAGATACGTGTTAGCAGCTTTCCCAGAAGTCGTAAAAGTCACACGCGTGTAATGGAGGTGAGAGATTTTTGCTATAGAGCATAAGCATATGGAAGAATTTGTGTGTTTTTTGGAAATTTTAGATGCCTGTGTACAACTACAGTTTGTGACACTGGTGCAATATGCTTCTCAGAAATTCTGTGGTTAACTGTGTCAGATACTGTAAAGTCAATCTGAACTCATTCACAAATAAATATACTCATTAGTTTAAAAATTATCCTTTCAATTTGGAATATCAGATTTGTATTCCACTCAGTTTTCCAGATCACAGTGGTTTCCACTTAGCATTTTTAGCAGAAATAAGATTAAAAGCATGAGGTAGGCACAATAAAAAATAAGAGAGTTATTCACCAAACTTCAAGTTGGAAAATGAGACTATTTGCGAATAAAGCATACAAAATTGACCTTTTTGACCTAAAATGAACTCAAACATAAACCCCTTTTCTGCAAGTTTAAGAGCTAAGAAAAATCTTTAGAGCAAATACCTTATAATGACAAAACCCTCTATCCCAACTTTCTTTTTGAATGAACTGCTGGCATGTTCCTCTGTTGTACTAGTTCCTTATCTGCTGAATCCCAATTTTCTGAACAATAGAACCAAGGTTTCTCAAGCAGTTCAGAAAGCTGAAAATGTGAGGTGAATTTAATTTAATGTTCTTGTCATCATACTGAATCAGAAATGCATCACAATGGAATAATACATAGCTCTCACTTTACTACCTATCCCATAACTCTGAGTCTCTGATGGCGGTTAAAAATCAGCAGAGACCTGAAACTGGCATGTGTTACTAGGTGTCACATTTAATGTATGTGCAGTCACATTCCAAACATATAGCTATACTCAAGAAACAAGCTAACAATTCTTCAGAATAAAAGTGTCTGAATCTGTACTTACAGTCCACTTTGGACCACAGAAGAGAGATTCCTTGGAAAGATTGTCTAGACAGTACATCACTTTTGTTTAGATATTCAACTTTTCTACAAAATCATAGATCTTGCTCTTTGCTGGGAACTCAGTGGGAACTGGGAACTCTTTGCTGGGAACTTACCAAGGGCAAGATTCTGCTTTTTATGGCACAGTATTGCTGTGCTGTAAACAGAACTAATTGTCCAAATTTTTCAATTAGCCTAACTATGTTATGGCCACATTCTGACACAACAAGCAGATAAATTCAGCAAGCAAGAAGAAGCTGGGTCAGATGCAAGCCCAGTGCAACTACAACAGCTCCAGTTTGTTCAGAGTTTGCATCTCAGGCAAACCTTGAACTACGCTTTCATGGCAAGTGCTACATAACAGCTAAGGGACACAGTGGGGGATAACCTCCCACCCTAAATAGGAAACCTCCAGTACATTCCTAGACAAACTGGGGTGGGGTGGGGAAAATCAACCTTCTGAAAACCAACCATTTGGAAACTTTTCCTAAAAACAAACCAAAAAGATTTCTTCCCTGAAACGAGGAGCCACTTTCTGTGCTACCTGACTGCATGTATCCATTCCATATGTGCTGTTCATTATGCAATACCTTGGAGACCTGGCAAATACCAGGTGGGGGATGACTAAACAGTTATTATAGAATTTCCACCCTATGCAATACTTCCCAAAGTTGTACTAAATCTCAGGACTGATTGCCAAGCCTGGAAGATAGTAACTTTTTAAATAGCTTAAAGTAGATTGAAAGCTTTTATGGCTGAGCTATAGCAAGAAAACAACAAAACTGTATAATGTATTAGCAAACCAGGTCAGAGTAATTTTTATTTCATTAAAAGATGCATTTTAGTTCCCCAAGACATGATTAAAAAAATTCTATAACATCTTGGTACTCATTAGGTAAGTTAAAGTAAAAGTAAGTTTAAACTTAGTTGTATTATATTTAAGATCTGTAGCCTTTCATATAACCATTCCCACTTTATGGTTCGAGATATAATTACTCACACATACAGCACAAAGAATACCTTTGAAACAAAAAATCCCCAAGTAAGGTTTAATGCTTTCAGAACTCAACACACAATGTTTTCACTGTAATTGGTATAAGCACAGGACCAGCGAATCAGATCATTAAATCTCATTGGTGATAGTCTAGGAAAATTCTTATCTACTTCTATCTAAGAAAAGAATTATCGGTTTCCTTTTCTCCGTGTTTCTTCAAAGGGACATTAAAATGTTACTTACTGATAATTCTGGTACAAAGAAAGGAATAAGCATATTGACATTTTTTCCAGCAAATTAATATACCTGAGATCCTCAATGTATTAAGTCTTAAGGTTTACCAGTTTATTTGTACTTTCTTAAAAAGTAATTGTTTTCCCTGTGTGCTCAGATATGATGCTATGAAACAAAGCTATATCTGTGAATGTACGCACTAATTCAACATCCCATATATTCGTTTTTCTTTGGCTAATTCACAGTGAGGATACACCATACCTTTACTGACAGATAATATTATTAAATATTTAGCTCACATAATAGATAATTGGAGCATTTCTGCTGTGTTAGTTTAGTCATGCTGGTGATTCAGCTGATCCATGTGAGAAAAACTGGAACTAAATTCATACTTTAAGCCACAGGAATCAGCAGCTGAATCAGAAAAAAAATTGCCATCTAACCCACACAGTTGTGGAGAGATGGAACACAGGCACCTAAACAATTCATCATATTGGCTTTATCCAAATTTTTATTTTTTATGCACTTCCACTTGGGATGCACAGTACATCATTGGATTGTATCATGTTATTTCCTTTTTCAAATGCTATTAAAAAAATAGTATGTTCCTTAAATTGGAAGTTGACTTAGGCATTTTAAATTGAAGATGTTTGGGGACTGATTTAAAATTCCACATATGACCATGTTTCATCCAACTTGTTATGCTTGGAACATACATATGATAGCAAAGACTTCATGTGCTATTGACCCATGACAAATTCAGGCTATTACCTAGAGGAAAAAGCTAGTATTACAATATGTAAATTCTTAAGTGAGCTGGTTTTCATTAATACTTCGTAACAAACCAATCCCTGATTCTCCTACTTCAGTTCCCCATATACTGAGTCTCTTTAGGGTACCTGTGTTACACAGAAAGCTGTGTCTCAATAGTATTAGAAAATGGAATGGATTTTAATTCTATAAAGCCACAAAACAAAAAATTCAGCCTACACATAGTCTAATATGCTCTCTGTGGCATGGATGAATTTGAATGTTGTATACCAGAAATTGACATCCCCTCAGCATATTGCTTTTTTTTTGTATACAACTATAATAAATGCAACAAGCAAAATAAATATTATAAGAACACTCCAGCCATTTTTCTCTGTATAATGAAGGTGAATCTTTAGCTGTTCAGCATTTTTTTAAAACTAGATGCATAACAGATTAAGCAAGTGCCATAGTCTCTCTGCAAGGGCTAATAGCTCCTGACAAGTGAGGCAGCAAAGCCTCTTCACCTCATACACATTTTCATGGTAGTTGAACAGGCAACTGCAGTTTCATGATTTGTTCAATTTTTATATTGTTCAGGAAGAATATCAATACTACATGTATTAACATTTCTAGATTTAATAATTTTTCCTAATTCTCATAGTTTGCAGAAAAACGATACTGATATTTGAGCTATTTCGCTACACTAAAAGTAATTTTGGCATGAGGACTGTGGCAAATACCTAGAAAACTCAGGAGAATATCTGATGCTGCTTTCCATGTGAGGCTGGTGGAAATATGCTTGGATTCACTAAGATCTGTGGAGTTACACTGACATATAGCAGCAAAAGACTGACACTTAGGTGGTGAGAAGTGGAATTAGGAAAACACGAAACAAAAATTTTCCTAGACCTCTTCAAACAGTAACACAACTTGACTATCTCTAAGTTGATATATATTTTGCTATATATTATTTGGAAGTGTCCATTATACCTTCCTGCTGTTTAGACACTGAGAATACTAATCCTATGTAAATGATTGAGTGAAAACATGGTTTAACAGCACTACTTTTCACAGAGATACTGTGAACACCTTATGTTGCTGGTTAGATGTCCCTCTGTGCATAAATGTTACAAAACAAAAGATAAACTGTTTCTCATTTGATTCCCCTCTGTTGAACAGAAATCAGTTCAGTGTTAATTTGGGTTTCTTTCAGAATGAAAGAAAAAACAAAACGTTTTTTAATTGTTTGGTCATCTGCCCTGTGGATGGTTTCTTCATCCTTTTCACACATATTCTGCAGTCATGGCTTGTGACCACTGCTAATCAACACAACAACCATCTGCCATTTCATTTTCATCAGGAGGCTGGTATACTGGGATTGTATAATTTTGTTTATGTATTGATTTTTTCTTGAAGTCAACATCCTTCTATCAAACAATCGTGAACCTGACTTTTCAAATTCAAATAACTGCAGAGTCATTAATGAAAAAGTAATGCATGATAGTAATTTAAAGGGAATACAAATGGATGTTTAAATGTGTATGTACCTCTCCCAACTAGAAAGTGATGATACAGCACTCATTGTCAGAGATTTTTAATTTAATTTGTGGATTTTTTAAATTAAGCTTCACCAGATTAAAAACTAACAATAAACAACAAAACAAACAGCTGCAACTACAATTTTTTGTAGCCACTTCAGCTTGACTCTCCCTAACATGTATGTGAGATCACATCTATAACTTATAAATTACATCAAACATTGCATTAAAAAATGTGAGAAGTTGTGCAATTGTGGAGGGGGAAGAACAGAGAGAAAGACAGTGCTTAGGAGGACATGAATTACTTAACAACAAATTTTCATTTGAAACACACCAGGTGCCGAAGGGTAATAAAAATTGCGTAGAAAGCTGAAATGAATACTAATGCTGTGAATATACTGGAAGTGTCTGGCGGTTCTATTCTGCAATGAGTCTACTTGACAAACATTGCTCTGCAGCTAGCATAAACTATTCATCGGAATGAAATATTTAATTCTGCCATATCTGAGTTATGGGCCTTTGTGAGCCCACCTTTTAGTAAATTGACAGTTCTAAAGCAATACCACCATATCATTAATCTACTATGGCCAGGTGGTGTCCTCATCACAATCTGAGTTTTGCATTGTGCAGCAGAATGCTCACAGAAGAAGTTTTATGGTTTCAAGATTTAGGTTATCTTCGAACTGTATTACCCCTGTGCACAATTAGAAATAAAATATGACATCTTTAGAAAGCCAGATTATAAAGATGGATGCACTTTAAGGTCAACTGAAAATGTTTCACTGCAGTGGCACGTGTTTAAGCCTCTTAGATAAATAAGCAACAGCTCAAAGCAAATATTATGGTTAAATGAACAGTTCTGGAATGAAATCTGCTTCAGAACCTGAGGGAAGTATTAATGTGCTGGGAGACATAGCACTCTTCATGTGTTTAATACCATACATGTCAAAGTATGACAACATATATGTCAAAATACCATATATGTCAGCAAACTTGGATAGTATCAAAATCTGTAAGCAGAGAATTGTATAGGATAAGACAGCTAAAAAAATTTTTGATTTGTTCTAACTAGAAAATTCTTAATTTCTGAGGAAAAGAAAATGCACAAGAGTCTGCTTAAAACAGAAGAGCTGTACTGCGTAACTAAAGGATAATCAGTGTTTCTAAGCTTTGAGTGTATAAAACCAGCAATATATTAAGGAAAAAGGCATTCCCTTGTTTTCCTCTTTCTGAAGAAAAGTAAAGCTTCCTCACAGAGTGTGAGATTTAATCATAAAATGAGGGCAACAAATGCAAAAATATTTGCTATAATAACTTCTGCATACAGCAAATTCAGCTACGTTCTGTTTTAAAGGACTGTGATTGACTTGCTCTTGACTCTGTATTACAAGTGCGTTAATTGTTCCCTTTGGAAGTGGAACTGCCTTTTTTGACAAAAAAATAAAATAGCTTTTGCATGTTTTGTACTACAGTTGCTCTAAAAATCCCCAGCAAACTATTTCTCTTTTTGATACTATGAATTGACATGGGGATCCAAAAAAATTACACATATTACAGCAATTAATAATTGCAGATAGTTCTACCCAAGCACAGCTGTCAGAACTGCAATTCCCTCTGCAGAGACTAAGGAGAAATACATGAGTTAGGCCTGCAAAAGTTAGAATTATTTTAATAATTAAACAGTTACAGTGGTAAAAACTATGTTCTACAGTTGCAAGACTTAAGAACAAGTTGTAAATGTAATTATTAATTCCCTATATTTTTTTTAGTCTAAAATAGTTTAAAAAACATAGAAGTAATTGTCTTGAGGAGAATGTATGCATGAAAGAATGCATTACTCTAGGTCATGACAATTTTCCTACAAATTTGTATGCAGATGATATTAGATGTAAGAGTCAATCTCAGCTGGAAAATGTGGGTCAATTTTCTTGGCATGAGTTTCATACTTTTATTTTTCTATCCAATCTACAATACATATAGTCTTGCATGATCACCCTTTAGTAATCCTCTTTTCATCCCCTACCTCAAAGTCTTTAAATATTTTTTTCTTGGAGTATTTGTTATAGTCTTAGAGGTTTCTAAGTCAAAACAACAGATCAATGGTTTCTTACCTCAGTATATTTGTTAGCTACCTATTATCTACTACTACATCCAGTTTGATAGATTTATTAATATATATTAATAATAGCGGTTTCATTGCAATTTCAGTATTCTAGAATGGAAATTGTCTATCTGCCCTTCATCCTTATTATGACTGAATTAATTTCCGTTTTCTTCAGATATTTCCATTTCCACTAGTTATCTTGTCTCTATCCTCATGCTCCATGTTATCACCCTTACTGAAAACTGAGTTAATGTATTCCTTTAGTTCAGGAGCGATATCTTGATCAGCTCTAATCTCAGCCTCATTGTCAAAGCATGGGGACACCATTTTATCTTATGACTAAAAGACCATGTTTATCAGTTTTAATTTCCCTCCTACAATATAATTGTGTTTGTCTTTTGACAATTATTGCTAAGTCTGATAGTCCCTCGCCTTTAAGATACAGCTTTCCGGGACATATCTTTCTCTGTAGGCTGCTTGGGTTTTTTCCTAATATCCTTTCTGGGATGGAAATTCTTCCATTTAGCATTGCAACATTTCCTTTCAAGGGTCCCTTCCCACCCCCTCCTTGACTACAGTACAAAAGGTATTATTATCAATGTTACACTCCCACTACAAATATTTGCTCTGCACCACTCATAACTGTTGCCAATGACTCTAAGATTCTTAACCGAATAATTGAATTATTTTAAAACAGAAAAAAATAGAAATATGTAAAATGCACTCCCTGAAATAATAGCAAAACAAAAAATAAAAGAATAATACCACCATATCATCCATCACAAAAAGTTATCATCATTCAGATGATATATTTTTGAATGGGGTATAAAACACCCAGCCCTTAGTTAACAATTCTGGGCTACCTTTGGCAGGTTCTGTAATGAAAATTGTTTTGAGTAAAAACACTGCTTTTATTAAATGTTTTCCAGTTTTACTAACATGATTTCTCTTAATTTTTTCACTTTGTAGCAAAACACTATTCATATTAAAGTTGCTGTAAGAAACCCTTAGAAGCTATTTTCTCTGACCTGGAGTGATTAAAAAATAAATAAATAAACCAAAACAAAAAAAACCCCAACCAACCAAAAAACCAAAACCAACCCAAAACAAACAAACAAACCCAACCCAAAACAAAACCCAAACCACTACAACAATCAACATTGTAATATATCTTATTTCTTTGTTGCTTGTCTTTCCTTTAGACATAAGGCAGCAGAAAATAACTTTGCTAAGTTGTTAAAATAATAATAATTGTAAAAATAACTACAGAGTTTTGATTTAAGGACTTTATATTTTCCTCCAAAATAAAGTATTTTTATGACTCTCATTCTACACATTTAATCTGACTTCTGAAAAGAAAACAGAAACTTGCATGGACAATAATTTATCAAGGGATAAGGACAAATATTTGTAAACTCTTTTTTTCCCCCACTGTGCTAGCTGAAAGAGTATCTTCAGACTAAACCACTCCTCTTTTACCCTGCATCAGGGTAAAGACAGTGTATTGCACCAATCTAAGAAGAAAGAAACTTTTCCTAATCTTCCAGAGGAATTGTTATCTTTTATTACATTAAATAGAAAAATCCTCTTTTATGAAACAAGAATGCTTGCGCAGGAGCTGTGTAGCTAAGGTCTCCTTTAAGGAACACAAAGAGCATCTCCTGACACTTGAAAGATAATAAAGATGTTGAGGCGATGGACCTATTACATGTAAAATGAGAAAACTCTACTTTTTATCATGATCTATAATGGAATAGTCCACTGACCAGATTAGGAGTATTAGCCGTCATAATCATTCTCCAAAGCTACATCTTCATAGCTACATTTTTGTTATTTCATACTGAAGTAATGGTTCTCCCCTTCGTATGAGGGGACAGTAACTCTGAAATATCATGTACCTGATGCTGCGGCCAACTGTTCTTCTGGCTGAAATACTGTGTTTTGTTCCCTCCAAATATCGCAGTTTTTTCACTGTAACAAGCATTTTTTCTTAAAATTGAACCAGTCTTAGCTTCTGCATAGAAGGTACTTTTTCACTTTGAACTGATGGTCTTTTTAATGGGTTTGTTGCTTGATTAGATTCCCAAGACAAAATCAGTTAGGATGCACAGGATATTTCACTGTAAGAAGCTTTGAAGTAAGAAAAGTTTTTGTGAGCATAATTTAGATTTTGCTGAATTTAGATTTTACTGCAAAGTCCTAGATCTCATTTCATATCCGATCTTCAGTATTTATTCCAGTTTTAACCAAGTAAAAAATCTTGCCTAGCATGGCAGGGGAAAAGCTTCATTTTTTTTCTTTTTATTGCTATTTTTAACATTTTGCTTGTGACTTAAATGCAATTCTGCAGCACTAAACAAAGAAAATATTGCCCATAAGTTTTTAAAATAAATGTGCAAGGAGATTACCTAAAGCAGCTTTTGCAAGCAAATAAATAAATAAATATCATATGAGTAAATACAGGAGGATTCTGTGAATATCTTTAAAGGTCCATCATGTTGTACAATGACCCCCTAGGAATTGTCAATTCTACTGGTCTTAAACCAAAGTACAATGCTGCCTCCTCCCTCCTCTCCCCTGCCACCCCCGTCACTGTACTAATACAGAAACCTGGTTTTGAGAATATACCTTTCTGAAATATGTCTCTTCAAGGTACATTGTTAGGGTTTTGTCTCCTATTTAGATTTTTTCCATAATAAAATGTTATACCTTCAGATGCAAGCAGAGATACCTTTACTGAGGAGTTAATACTATGGGAAATAGGATGTAAAGAATCGAAGATGCACCTATGATAGCATTTGTTTCTTATACTTTGCAATCTTGTATTACTAAATGAACATCTGAAAGCGAAACTAATTAGAAACAGAGTTAAACTTGCTATTATTCTATTATCTTTCAAGAGAGAAAAAGTTCAACAAAAAGAGAAGTGGGGAATTATACAGTATAGATTTTTAAACTGTCGCAAATTTCAACTTTGAGAGATCAGAATCTCTCTAAGCTTTTGGCCATTATTAAGAAAGAGACATCAACGAGGCAAAATGCCTGCAATATTGGCAGGCCTCCTGCCTCCCTCCTCACAGCTCTTAAATACCCTGCACCTGTTCAGCCCACCTTTGCAACTGACTTGCTAGTTTCAGCCAGAACATATCTAGAAATTGTGTTAGCAAGAAAATTCCAGTGTGCTGTTTTCCTATTTATCAGAAACAAATGCATTGTTGTCTGGTCTTGAATGTAAGATTTCATTTCTAAAATCTTACACATTTTAAAAGAAGTCTCAAAAAAACCAGTAAATGATTCAGTGACCCTCAGATTAGATAAACTCTGCAGAACTTTGCAGTAATGCTTACATATGGAAATATCATCCATGTACAGTCTGTGATAAAAAATTCTGGATTTTATTGTTCTTTTTAGCCTTTCTACAATATCCTTGCATTTTCATTTAGCTTCTATTCTTCAGAGGTGCTTACAATTAAATTCATAGGATTCCTCAAAAATCTATGGAAATACATTTGATTCGTATGCATTAATTCATGAAAGATATCCCACAAGATTCCAGAATGCTCCATTTGATACACATCAATGCTGACTTCATGCAAGTCATTTAAAGAATGCATAGCACGCTATTTCTGAACTGAAGATTATGGCCCAAACTGATAATGACTTTATAAAGATATTCGGTTTGGTTACAGAACATCAGTGTTTTTCTCCCTGTGTTGTATATTACATTTTTTTTGTTTCAGTACAGACTGGGCTAGGTAACTGATAGTTACTGCACTCTGCTCAGTCAGGTGCCTCCCTGAGAATACTACTACAGGGAAAAGCACGTAGGGAGGACCTAACAGCAAAGTTCAAGGTCCCTACAGCAACACAGGCTGATTCCAGAAATTCTGAGAAGAGTGAGAAGCAATGATATTCTTGCTAGGGACTCAGAAGGGATTCAAAGGTTTGCTGTAATCCAGGAAGCAAATAAAAAGTTGCTAAACAGAGAACAAACCTATAGGAAGAGAAATGCCCTGAAAAGCCACAGTAGGCAAGAGGGGGAATTTCCTTTCAAAACTTTATTTTTGTATAGTCTCATTAAGAATTTTCTGTATTTTGAGACTTCTTTTTTCTAATACCACTTTTATAAAATTTATTTTTAGAATGGCATACTGAGAATCCAGTGCCCCACAGTATAAAATCATCCTCACTATGTATTGGTACACATATAAATGTCTATATTTCATTATATATTTTCTAATATTTACAATGTGTGTATATATTTATAACTTTTGTATTTATTTGGGGAGGAGTGTGCTTTTCCAGGAGGTTTGCACAAGTGAAACAAACTTTGAAAACAGAAGTCTTTTTTCAAAAGATGTTTGATTCTTAGGACAAATATTCCCAAAGCAGTCTTAGATATCTTAGCCTCTATAGACACTTTATGCACTATTCAGGTGGAAAAAACAAAATTTACTTGCACATCATTTACTTGCTCATCTATCTGACAACATCCACAGATGAGGCACGTAGTGGAAAACACAAGAGCACCACAATAATGCAAAAATCTTTCTAGTTTCATTTATTTAATGCATGTCAGCAGTTTAAGTTAAGCTAACTGACCTTATGTACAGTTAAGTCACATCTGCCTTCTGTAAGATGAATTTGTCAACCTCTGCTAGACATCCTGAGCCATAATCTGAACCCAGAGAAGAAAAGCATGAGAAATAACCCCTCAATAAAAACATTCTAAATCCAGATTTTGAATGTTTGTTATATACCACCTTTTCACTTACAAATTACCTGTTCCCTTCCATTCTACCCAGAAGTGCTTAAGGAATACTGGGTGCACAGACCTCACTAAGGTGGAGATAATAGCTGCCCCGCTATCAGAAGTTCTCTGTCACTTTAAACCTGGAACTTTTTGTAACAACTAAACCCCAAAACATCATTTAGACCATCAAAGACACCATCATCACAGGAAGGGGTGATTTAATGAATCATTGTAGAATGAAGCTGCAGTACTACTCCTGTATTTTTACACCTCCTTCACTAGAGGCTCTGACTGGGAGTTACAAGCTAGATGTAATTTTTCAGAAGGTCTTCAGGGGTATAGTGCACAGGAATTGAATCTCCAGCTGTTGTTGCTAACGAAGGGGTTTTATCAGGTCCCACATATTGAAAAGATGTCCTTTTAATATGATGTTGATAGAAAGTCTTAAACAAAACGAGCTGGCTAAAGCCTATTGGATAGACAGGACCATATCCTAGAACAGCTAAAGCTTGTATCATTTACTATTCATACTTCTTATTCTGCTCCAATAATCAGACACAAAGAATAAATGATGAAGGGCTGTCAGTCAAGGACAGATTTACACTGAAGACTTGTTTCCACCATAACACTCATGAATAAAACAAGAGTAGAATGACAAAGGTGTTAAATCAATATTATAATTAGCAGGGGTCAATTAGAGAGTTTTTGGCTATCAGTTTCAAACATTTCTTCTCTCAAATAAAGACCTTCCTAGTGACAGCAGATTCAATACCAAATATCTAAATGCAAAAATCCTATAAAACAGAGTTTGTGTTGCATTTAAAAGCAATTATTTTTGTCTTTACAATATACTACAGCTCAGATACTATAACACCTTTTCTTCACAATATTATGGATTTTTTTTTAAAAGCCTTTTAACAGTTATTTTTAACATTTATTGGGTTTTTTTGTGGAATGTACAGATTTTATCAAAAACCTGTAAAAAAAAATCTATTAAAATCCACTGAATTAACACAGAATCAGTCCTATGGGATTCAAAAATGCTTATATATTGTCTATATCAAATCTGATTTAATGACATTTTTCGAAGAATGACTAGTATAGCATCCCCCAAGTAGAGGCTACAAATACAACTAATAGTGCTTCCAAGGAACTAACCCTAAAACCAACTAAATTATCGGTATTAGATGTTTATTTCAACATTTGAATTCTCTACTGTTGCATTTGCATTTCTTGAGATCATTATCATCTCAAAATTAAAATACTATGGAAAAAGGGGAATCCAGTTTAAACATTTTGCCCTTGGAGTTAAATTGTGGAGTTACATTTAGGGTTTTTTTTTTTCCACTAAACTTAAAAAAAATTCAAAGATAATGAAACTAAAGAAATGCAATGGGGCAGCCCATAAATAAGCATCAGTCCTTTTTTGAATCTTGAGGGTATTTCCAGGAGCACAGAACCATTCTCAGGTTTTACATTTCATTTCCTACAATGTATTTTCAAAGAATAATATTCCGTCAACCAGAATCACATAACAGATCTTCAGTACATACAAACTGTTACAGCTCCATTGACAACATAACTGCTTATATGGGGCACCCAAGACACTTCAAATAGAAAAACGCTGAATTTCCTTGCATTTCTCCTACAACCTGACCTTCAGTTAGTTTGCAGAGGCGCCAAGATCATACAATCCACAATACCGTATGCTGCTTTCTCTCTTGCGTTTATAATTTACACTTTTAAAAGCTGCAAAAGCTTTTTGATTTAGTTATGCCACTGTGCTTGCTTCTAAAATTGAAGCATTTCCTTTTTAGACTCTTCTGGTCTTTTCTTCCCATTCCAGTGCCTACTGCAGCATCTTAGCAGGATGATTGTTTTCTGAGGACCTTAACTAAAGACATTTACTGCACATGTTCGGATGATTAGTTCATTAATAGTCCTATGTCCTTCACAGAAAGTTGCTTTTATGTTCTAATCATCTTTCCAGAGATCAGAAACGTAAACCAGGTCATTATGAGTTAATTCAAATCAATGTCCAATGACTTTCTAATTTTCATTTCACACTTGATAGCCTTAGCGTCTGCTTTTGGCAACAGTCCTACTGAAATACTCTTTTATCAGATATTTGGGGAATTTTTTTCATCTTCCTGAAAGCATGTCTAATCAAGAGGGTAGCAGCATGAACACATACCACCATTTCATAGGAAAATGCCTGGAAGTTGGAATTCTCTTCAATTTAAACATGTCTTTAAACATGTCAAAGTTTCTCTAGGATTTACACTGAGTAAACGCAGGACAGAAAAACTTCAATAGACATTTAGGCTTAAATTTTATTCAAACCATGCTTTCAATTTTGTTTACTTGCAGGATTATGTTAAGGAGCAACACCATCATGAAAAAAATGAATGCATTTATTGCTTACCTAGGTAGTAAGCATAGACCATACAAGGATATTCAACCTCAAAGTTTTAGTACCTGCTGAAAAGAACTAGTCTTGTGGCTTTGGAATTAGTGCCTGAAGAAGGGATTAGTGCACTCTGCCACTACGGCATTTTATATTCCTTGTGTTGAGCTGGGAAGTAAAACTGCCCTTCCTAACAGGATTTTAGTGATTAATGACTGCCATACTCCTCAAACAAGCATATGCTAGTCTATTCTATTTGGAAAGAATAAAATTTTATTTTTTCCCCTCTAGCATTCCCATATTAAAGGCATATCCAATTCCCCTCTTGCTTGATTTTGGTTTACTAAATAATGGTTGACTGAAAAAGTTAAATTTTTGCGGTATACTTTGAGCTTTACCTCCAGATTTGTTCATTTTTACTTTGTTTTTTGTTTTTTTTTTTCTTCTCTCCTAATCTCATTACAGGCTGGGGAGATGCAAAGTTTTACTTCCCTAAGCTGTCTCTGTCTGATATTTCTACCTTCTGCTTTTTGTGTGCATCTTCAAAGTTCAGATGCTATGCATTCATAGGCTGTCTCAGCAATACGTTACCCTGCCATATTTCAAATCTTGAGAAAAACTAGGAAAAGCAAGAAAGTGTACACTCTGGCTTTGTTATTTTCCACTGAAAGTGATCAAAATTTTATTAAAGTTCCTTGATAGATGGATAAATGAACAGTTTGCCAGGTCATACCCAAATCCTCATGCATATGATTTTCATTAACTTTTACATGAGTAAATTTACTCCTAAGTGTTTTAAGGTAGAGCTCTCAGAGCTCTGTTGTACATAACAGCTCACATGCAATATTGGCACTCGCATTATGTCATGCTTGTCCTGAAGTTTATCAGGAATGGTATTACAAGAGACATACAGGTGGTTCATATCACTGTCTTTTAAATTGAGGAAGCCATCCTAATCACATACATCTTTTCCTGCAGCATATCTTACTATGTGCATGCTCTGATCAAATCGGTGCTTTTCACCAGCCAAAAAAGGGAAATCAGGCTCATCCAATTTCAAAAGTCTGCTTAAAACAAATTATTTATCTTCCTTTTTATTTAACTTAGATCTTGCTTCAGTGTCATAATCCTACTGACACTCCTGTCTTGCAGAGTTCCTCAAAAATCCATACAGATCTCTCTTTAAAGAAAATAAACAACATTTAAAAACAATTCCATACCTGCTTATGTATCATTGCATAAAGTCATAAGCAGATCACACCCCCCACACCCCGAGATTATTATGAAATTCCTGACTTACTGATCATAGAATCGTCTAGGTTGGACAAGACCCTTAAGATCATCAAGTCCAACCGTTAACCTACCACTGCCGAGTCCACCACTAAACCATGTCCCTAAGCACCACATCTACCCGTCTTTTAAATACCTCCAGGGATGGGGACTCAACCACTTCCCTGGGCAGCCTGTTCCAGTGCCTGACTACCCTTTCAGTGAAGAAATTTTTCCTAATATCCAACCTAAACCTGCCCTGGCACAGCTTGAGGCCATTTCCTCTTGTCCTATTGCTTGCTACCTGGGAGAAGAGACCAACCCCCACCTCGCTACAACCTCCTTTCAGGTAGTTGTAGAGGGCAATAAGGTCTCCCCTCAGCCTCCTCTTCTCCAAACTAAACAACCCCAGCTCCCTCAGCCGCTCCTCTTAAGACTTGTGCTCTAGACCCTTCACCAGCTTTGTTGCCCTTCTTTGGACACGCTCCAGCACCTCAATGTCCTTCTTGAAGCGAGGGGCCCAAAACTGAACACAGTATTCGAGGTGCGGCCTCACCAGTGCCAAATACAGGGGCACTATCACCTCCCTGGTCCTGCTGGCCATGCTATTCCTGATACAAGCCAGGATGCCATTGGCCCTCTTGGCCACCTGGCCACACTGCTGGCTCATGTTTAGGCGGCTGTCAACCAACATCCCCGGGTCCTTTTCTGCTGGGCAGGTCTCCAGCCACTCTTCCCCAAGCCTGTAGCATTGCCTGGGGTTGTTGTGACCCAAGTGCAGGACCTGGCACTTGGCCTTGTTGAACCTCATACAGTTGGCCTCAGCCCATCGATGCAGCCTGTCCAGGTCCCTCTGCAGAGCCTTCCTACCCTCCAGTAGATCAACACTCCCATCCAACTTGGTGTCATCTGCAAACTTACTGAGGGTGCACTCGATCCCCTTGTCCAGATTGTTGATAAAGATATTAAACAGAACTGGCCCCAGCACTGAGTCCTGGGGAACACCACTTGTGACCGGCCACCAGCTGGATTGAACTCCATTTACTACAACTCTTTAGGCCTGGCCATCCAGCCAGTGTTTTACCTAGAAAAGAGTACACTCATCCAAGCCATGAGCAGCCAGTTTCTCCAGGAGAATGCTGTGGGAAACCTTGTCAAAGGCTTTACTAAAGTCCAAGTAGACAACACCCACAGCCTTTCCCTCATCCACTAAGCAGGTCACCTTGTCATAGAAGGAGACCAGGTTGGTCAAGCAGGACCTGCCTTTCATAAACCCTTGCTGACTGGCCCTGATCCCCTGGTTGTCCCGCACATGCCACGTGATGGCACTCAGGATGATCTGTTCCATGACCTTCCCCAGCACTGAGGTCAGGCTGACAGGCCTGTAGTTCCCCGGATCCTCCTTCTGGCCCTTCTTGTAGATGTGCATCACCTTTGCTAACTTCCAGTCATCTGGGACCTCCCCAGTTAGCCAGAACTACTGATAGATGATTGATAAGTAAGTAGCTATTATTTGAAGAAGATTCTGGGAAAACAAGTGAAATAGAACTGGACAATCACATCATTCAACTTAGATACCTATTTTAAATTACCCAAATTAGGAGGTTGGAACCAAGAACTGAGTCCCTCCTGGCCACGGATAAAACTGATACTCTCAGCTGGAGAATTTAAGACCCAGCGTGGTGTTTTGAATGTTTAGGCAACTTCTGCTAATCGAAAGGAAAAGGGTTGGTACTGTCCTCTAAGCACTGTACTGAAATCTGTTGGTTTTTTCAGATAACCTCTACTCATCTCATTCCTTTATCTGTCCCTTATTCTATAGCATTCCTGCCCAAGTTACTTCTAAAACAAAGGAATACAATTTGTTTTCATTAATTCTATCCTTACATTTCTAGGCAAACCTTTAATTATTCAATGATAGCCTGTCACTTCTATTTGGTTTCAGACTCAACCAATTAAGAGTGGTGGTTTGGATCTGAGGCTCCTTGAGGATTTTATTTTCCACAAACAGAAGAAACACAGCTTTTATTTATATTCTGTTGTATCTAGAAATCATCACGTTATCTCAACAAGACAAATTCATGATTTAGTACGTAACGATACCCAAGTAGGCTGTTCACACAAATTTAATTAGTGCTTACAAGCATAACATGAATCAGTGTGTTGGTTTATTATTGTGCTGCTGTCTGTATTTGTTACTGTTTAAGCACAGATTACATTGCTAAATGTTTGACTGACAATCTTGTATGCTAAATTTACGCTTAAGCTCTACATAATTATTTCACTATCAGTTCTACATTCTGTGTTTTTTTCCAGTTTTGTTTGTTTCTTATAGTCTAACAGTCCTTGTTTTCTATATTGCTGTATTCTAACCACTATCGTGTTTCTGTGGAAACAAAGGGGTTTTCAGCCTTTACAAAATTTTGAATCTTTCCTCTATTCTGTGTAATCCTTTCTTTTCTGCTGTTTGAAATCTTTGAAATAAGATGCACATCTTCTCAACATTAATGAAAAATACTTTGGCGGGAATTGCTTCTTTGATTCATACAAACTTCTCATAATATAGCCTCAATGGCAGATGTTATTTAATATAAAAATGTTTGTACACAACTACTGCAAATGTTATATATTACTACTCTATTACTTGGATTTAGATTCAAGATCAGAAGCAGAACAATCAAACGCTCACTTGAAAAGACTTCAAGATGAAAATAGGCAGGTGCCAAAAGAAACACCCCCAATTCTGTTTATCATCCAGTTCCCCCCCTCCCCCTGCCCCCAAGATGCATTATAAATTTAGGGATCCAGACTGCAGTGATGAATTAACCCTGTAAGTGGAAGTCTAATTGAAAAGCATTGAATAACAGCAGATTATGCTTTGGGCTTTCTTCTCCCTACAGAGTATAATGGTTTGTAAAGTGTAGCTTATTCTAAAGTTATGTTTTGTTTCTGATTACTGATAGCATAATCAAAGACTATGATATAAGGCGAAGTCATAACATCACCAGCCCAGGACTCAAACCTGAACATAGTTTAAGCAAGTAAATTCCAACTTCCCCCTCTTTCCTCCCTTGCCAGTTTACATAAACCATCAGTTTCATTGTCCAAGACTTTACAGAAATATTGTGTTCAGCAAAAGTATTTGAATGAAGAGAGAGTATTGTTTTTGCAAACAAGAAGGTATAGAAGAAATGAGAATCAGAGAAAACAGCTAACTGGCAGAGAGCAAATGTGATCACCCACTGTGATTTAAGTGCTATCCGTATATGTGCTTTACTGATTTTTTTGGTTTTGACTAACTGCCATATTTGACATCTGTCTTGATATGATCTGGAACCCAATCATTTAAGCCTTTTCCTGGAATTTCTCCTTTTTACATAAAGTAGCTATTCCTAGTTTCTCTCAAGTGTTCATATTTCATTTCAAACCTAGCACAGATTTTCTAAGTATATATTCCTAATTTCAGAGGAATGCATAAAGCCATAAATATCTCAAAACCCACTTTGCTTAATTTAGATATTCTTGTGTCTAAGTATTATATCCAATAGTGATGTTCAGGAAAAAAAATACCCATAAGGAGCAATGTACTTCAGAAACAATGGGAATGAAGTGATATAAGAATAATAAAGAAAAAATCATACCTTTACCATTTTAATATACAGATACAGAGCTTTATGGTCAAAATAAAGCACTCTTCTTTAACTTAATGTCTTGGAACACTATTCAGTTAAATTAAGGAAACATACTATAGTGAACATTTCTCTGCATGTCACTAACGAAGAGCAAGTTGCTCTGCTGTGTAAAGGTTCTGTCGTCTTCTACTTTGTGTTAACTGCATGTTGGCTTCTTTAAATAAAAGGTTGAGTTTTGGTCACCATTAGACTTCCCTGTGAATGATAAGGCTGCAGCACAACAGTGGGAGTTTAGGCCTCAAGATATCAAGATTTCCATCAAGGAGATTTGAGGCAAATGGTGCATCCACAAGAGGTTTACTCATGTGTAAACAGTTTTGAAATAATTTAGTATACATAGAAGCCTTATTTATTGCGAGATTTTTCATAATAAAACCTCTAAACTCTCTTTCATGCCTCTCGAGCATGAAAACTCCCTGCCTCCTGTGAAAAATCTGTTCTTCAAGGATAAGTAATTTTCAGGAGTCTTGTATGCTCATTTTATTCCAGGCTGAGGAACCAGATGGCTTAGAACTACTTATTTATAAAAGTCTCCATTCCTTGCTGCTTATTAGTCATGAGGTTTAATACTGAAAAACTAGCATCATTAACTAGTACTGAAACAAGCAAGGCTTGAGACTGCTTTGCAGCTTGTGGAAGGATTCTTACTACTGTGCTGCTGAAAAATTAATTAGAGTTTTCATTAATTATAAGACACATCCACAGCACAGGTCTTCTTTTAAACTACCATGACAATACAATGAAATGCTGTTCAGGACAAACAACAGCATAATACTGAATTTTTAAAATACCTATTGTGAAAGTACTGTAGCACGGAATGTAAACTGTGATTCAGTGGACAGATTTGCCATATGGTAAGCTTTTAGTGCCAGCATTAACTGAATCCCCCAAACCAGCGTTTCACTTTTCCACAATAGAAAAAAAACTACTTCTACAGAGAGAGGAAAACCAAGACCAATTGATGTCAGAACTGATCTCAGTCTAAATTACCATACTGATATCAAATTTTTTTTTCTGATGAAAGTATCCTTGCAAATATTTGCTGTCATGAGTATTAAGTATGTACAGATGCTTTCAAGCAGTAGTGAAGGATTTCAATACTATAATCTCCAGTGCTTTTGCTTTGTTTATAGCACTTGCTTGCTCCATTGCTTTCTCTCACCTAGCTAACAAAACAGCTTCTAAGCAACTCTTCTACAGAGGACTCCCCAGGGCTCTGACCTTCTCGTTTCCCTCACTTTTTTGTGGGCGTATTCTGCAAGGCCAGAAGTAAAGACATATTCAGTCTCTAACCTATCATGTCACAAATACCAGAGCTATAGAAAAGTATCAATTTATCTGTGCATATTGTGGAAAGCACTGATGTCATAGAATGAATCATGTGCTACATAGCAACTTTTATATCCCGCTACAACAAATTTCTGTAATATGTGCCCTCTGCAAACATCTGGCTGCAAAACAAAAGAGCTAGTCATTACCCGTTAAGTCTAACTGAGCAGAACAAGGTCCCTCTGAGCTTTCCTTGGCATGCAAGAAATTGAAATGCTTCTGTGAAGGCCTGACCTTGCTGTCCCAATGAGTTGTATAGAAAAATTTTGTTGACTCCAGTGGAGTTTTATCCAACTCTTGATAAAATCATAGGTTTCCTTTTATTTGAAAGTGCATCTGTTTTGAGTACTATCCCTAAATACATCTGCCACTGTACATGTCAAACGTCACTTGTAGTATTTCTTAAGCCTCAAAGTGGGCAACTGCATTTAATTTTCCTCATGACAGAGTAGAATATACCAGAACACCTTCACCATTTTCAAGAGATGGGGCAATATTGTACTGCTAGCTTAAGAGAGAGCTCCTCCCAAAATCAATGCTTACTTCAGATATGTCAGAAAAAGAATCAGTTACAATTTCTAATTTTCTCCAAATCAAAAGGACTATGAAGCACAGCAATTCCTAATTAAAAAAAAAAAAAAGAAAATTAATCTACTGATGTCTTACCTGTCTGATTTATGTTAAGAATGCTATATAATGAAAAATTTAAAATACATATTACAGGATGACTTACACACGTGCTGTACAAGTAAGAGTATTTTACAGGGAGAGCAAAGAAAGTGTTATCTGGTCCAAAGAGCAAGACACTGAAAAGAAAACTCTTAGAACACACAGTCAGCATACAACACACACTGTTAAACAGCTCGCAGATTCATGCATTTTAGTTAATCAGAGAAACGTTGGATACTCAATACTGGAGATTTCATTTATAAAATTTTTATAAGAGTTGTACATGCATGATCAACATGAGGAGGAATATACCAAAAAGGGAAATGTTTATCTTTAAAATAATCTTTTCTTCTTTTTTTTTTTTTTCCATGGGGAAGACTCAGACTCCTTGAACAATTAAAAGTCACAAAAATATTGGTCATGCTTTTCTGAATCTTACAAACTTTTTCAGGACTTTTTTCCATAACTTAGAGGATACTGCATTAAGGTTTAATTTGGATACCCATTAAAACACATGGATCTTATCAAGTTTCATGAGTCCACTAAACTGGAATGTCAAGTATCTTGACAAAAGCCAGTCCAATGACATTTCTGTTTTGAACCCAGGCCGAGACAGAAACTCGAGAGAATTAGACTATTTAACTGAATATTTCAGAATTTTAAAGGAACATTAGTTTGGCTGGAAAAAAAAAAGATGACTGTTCCAGGCATAAAAGGATCCTACATTACAGGAAGTGTTTCATGCATCTGTATTCATTCCAAAGTTTCCTCCGTATGATACATCTGTCTTGTTAACGCAAAGTCAGCCCTGGGAATGCCTGGAGATGCTGGAAATTAAATCAATTTCTATTTTATTCAGAGGAAGAAAATAAGAAGAGAGAAGGCTTTAGAAAACCTACTGTTGTGGAGAGGGTCAAGAAAAGTAGAAATACCATAACTATAGCCTATTAAGTGCAGAAAGAATTGAATCAAGAAACTGGTTTGCCGTTCACATGAGACATTTGTGAGCTTGTGTCCTTAACAAATATTAGTCTTTCCTTTCCTTTGACTTAAACAACAGTGACCATCAGGATAAATTGATTTTTTTTCTCCAGATTTCTTTCCTGTTCTTGATGTGGGTGTTCCCCTACATACAGTCTGTTCAAGGACATTTTCAGTTTCATGATCTGGGAGGTCCGTGACAGATGAACATAGCTAGCCCCAGGGTAGACACTCTGTTCCCACAGTGCCAAACAGTTGGGGTAAGCAGTATTTTTCAGACTGTGTCTCAAAACCCCTTAGGGACTAGAGAAGAATTGAAATGGCATTGCGAAGGATTAGGAAAAAAGAAAAAAGTTGTAAAAATGTAAATAAAAAGTAGAAAAAACTGAAAGGAGTGGCTCAGCTCCTGTGGACTAGGGCAAGGGGTTGGAGAGTGAAGTGTTGCAGTTTCTCAGTTGTGGATGTCTCTCTGAGCCAGGAGTTGCTGACTTCTTTCGCCTGCTGGTGATTTTCTAGATTTTTTTCCTAGGTCAGGGGACTAAGTACATATTGTTGTGGCCAGAAATTACACCTGGTTCTCATTCTGCTGTGCTAAGAGGAATGGTGTCTTGACTCTAAATACTGCATGAAGACAGGTAAACCAAGATTTGGACTTTTGGAAATTGTGGGAAATCCTGGTGTAAAGGGAACAAGAGGTGTGACCAGTAGGGCAGTACCAAAGACAGTAACTGTTTTGTTTTTCGTGGACATAGAAGAGGACAGAGGCTCAATCTTCTCCTCTCCCTTGACTTTCACAGCCCCTTTTCCTGTCTGTGTTTGCACAGCCACAGGATTGCCTGCTCAGCCTTGTGGGCTCTCTGTCAACTAAGGAGAAATGCTGACCTTTGAGGTAATCAGGTCCAGCATTTTTGTTCAAGTTGGGCAAAGTCATCCAGAAATGTTTGGGGGTCAGTTTGGTCAGCAAACCCCACGAACTAGAGCACAAGGAATAAATCAGCCAAAATGAAAACAGAAAATTAAGCCTATGAGAGAACTGGTCCTGGAAGAAGATGGGGAGGAACAGAATTTATGAGTTTGGGAGTGGAAGTTATGTTTTTTACCCATTTCTAATAATTCATTTTCTTTTCAGAATTCATAACTCACATGGGCTTTGAGGGAACAATATAGAGAGGCAATGCTTGGAAACCAAAACTGAGAAAAGATTTCTGTAAACTCTTTAAACTGGAAATTGCTTGGTATAGGACCACTCTAACCTGAACTCACTTAGAGAAGTTTATTTCTTGTAGGAAAATAAGCTGCAATTCACAATTGTTTCTAAATACATTAAGCAGACAGCACATTTCCCAAAGGGCATATTTATTTTACAAAAATCAACAAACTGTAGACAGAAATCAATCAAGTATCCAGCTTACAACATTTTAGGTTTTCTGGAGCTGAGAATAAAGGGCTACCAGTTATTGGAATTGTTTTTCTTTTGAGTGATGAGCAAAACATCTGTGTATAAAGCAAGTGATGAGTACATACTGGTAGCAGAATGCTCCACGTTCTTATTGAAGTTTATAGAAATAATGAGATTTACAAAACTGACACTAGTACAAGACAAACAACAATTTGGTGTGAAGAACGTTTTTTAATGACCTGTTTTTCACTTTAAATGGGCGCATGCACTCAGGTATTCATACCAGCACTTAAGCCTCAGATACATATTTATTTTTAATTACTTTGATACAGCTCTGAATATTACAGAGCTGGATAAGAAATTGCAAACAGTTGCCAAATCCCAGTGATTTCATCAGGAAATTCAGTCTCTGAATCAAGTGTAAGACTATAAACACAGTGTCTTGATTTTAATGAAGAGAAATAAGTTCCTACTCAGCTTGCGTGCGAGCTTATACTGTATATTGACTTTCTCTAAACTATACTTCATGGTTGAACACAGAAATTATTGGCCTAATGTCACCTTTTTCAGAATTTAAATCAAATCCCTTGCACCATTCTGAAATAGCTAGAAATTTAAAAAAAAAATAGTTAAAAAGATGGTTCTTTCATTTTTATCTATCAATAGCAAATCATTAACAGGAAAAAAAAGCAATTGAAACTCAACTTTCTGGCTAGTGTCAATGGGAACTGCTCAGCATACCAAACAAGGGGAAAAAAGTGGAGAAAAACACCAGGAGTTGTAAGTTTGTGATTAATACTGAAATACCCAATCAAATTTCTACCTAATTCTACTAAATTCATTGTGTCACTCTAGAAGCAAACACTATATACAGTTTCCCTGACACTGCATTCAGTGGCTAAACACAAGAACAAGATTAGATGGAAAGCAATTTAAAAAGTAAAGTTCATTTGTAAAATATAAAGTTCAGTTCTTATAATTCAAATGGCTTTAGACAATGCTGATGCCTTGTACTTTTTGCAGGCCAGGAACAGGTATAAAAGATTCTGTGGGCTAACTCTATTAATCATAACTTCTAAATAAATGAAAAATGTGTACTTGAATATTCAACTGCTTTTCCCTGCATTTATTCTTTTGACAATTGTTTTTCTTGAGAAACCATTTATAAAGCTCTAATTATTCACAGTTCCATTTATAAAGTGAGTCTGAGGCTCCAAAATGGCTATTGCTTTTTATCATTTTATAATAACCATTGTACCATTTCACAAGGCATTGTACAAACAAGAGCCACAGAGCCCTCTGCCCACAAAGCCACAAGCTAAATGTTCTTGGCGCCGAAATATATAAAACAGTTGAAGGACTGCTGCAAAAATAGCATCAAAATACTCCAAAGAAATCTGTTTACTGTTTCTTTTCCTTCTAGACAAATTCATCCTAGTGACAGTGTTTGGAGACCACCCACCTGCAAGCTGACCAGTTTCTCCACCAATTCATCAGTGAAAACATATGCAATAGTCAAGTGTACCAGAGGCTCCAAGTATCATCACACTGTGATCCGAACATGATAATTGTGACTAAGGAAAGCTTTTGCTTACACTAACTGGGGCAGGAAAGGTATTCAGTCCCAGAAAGCTGCCTGCACAGTGCAGAAAATCATCAGGAACCCTACAACAACATTTCTGAAAGGAAGCAGTTTTCTCAAGAGCTTGAAAGCCCTTCTGTCACAATGCTGTCCCCTCACTGACATTTATTAAAATTATCTGCAGTATCATCTCTTTTCTTAAAAGTAATTTACTATGAAGCTAAGGGTCTAGCCAAGTGCTTTCAGGCTATCTTCAAGCACTGCCAAGTGCTTTCAGGCTATCTTCAGCCTACTTGTTAAGCGATTTGTAAAGTAATATATATGAGAGAAATATTCCTAAGATATAAATGCATAAAGAAAGCAAATGGCACATTCTTTATCCCAGCTCAGCACTGAGGCAGAATGCTCAAACCTTTGTGCTTAGTCTCCCCAGATGCCAGGAGGCGTTGGTTTGAACGCCACTAGCAGGTATAGGAGCCAGGTCTCCTCTGCTCTGGAACAGTGCTTTAATCCTGAATGTACTGCTCTTCCTCCAACACCATCTTCTTCAAAAGCAAAGAGTTCAAGAACTCCTTATTTGGAAGAAAGGATATCAGCCTTCAAGTAAGGCAATCTTGCAGGAGGTGGAGGCTATTTTCTTGACACTGGAGAAGAGCTGAAATCTCAGAGGGGCACTGACTTTCGAACTCCTCTGTATCCTTGCATAGATAGCTCCAAGAAGCCTCCTCTGGTCAGATAACTGGCCTCTTTGGACCCCATCCTGAGGTGCCACGCCCTCCACTGGGCACTATGCAAGCAACTGGGGTTGAGCATACTATGTAAAGTAGGCTTTTTACTCATCCCATTTCAGTAAGGTCATTTTTGTACACCAAAAAATTGTCATTATGTAATTTAGATGCATTAACTTTTGGCTATATCTTCAATGCCTCTGAAAGGGAACGGTTAGTGTGCTATATATGAAGGGACTATTAACTCAGATTAAAGAGGGAACTTGGCAGGTACAGCACATACACAGGATGAATTTTTATTTTGAAGCTAAGAGCAACAGTGAAAATTCTCATTTGCCCAAAGGTGATCACGTCAGATGACATCATGTCAGATTGCATTAAATAGCAGTCTAACATTATCTGATGCTATTTTGCTACACTTGCATAGTAGCAACTGAAATGATAGAAATGGAGTCATTGCATAAATGGGAACATACTGAAGTTATTTGAGAGTGTGAGCAGGTGTCCTTAAATGTAATTAGCACTTCACAGCCCTCTTATTTCTTTAGACTAATCTGCTTAGAATTATCAACTTATAATGACATACAGCTGCTGAATAGATCTCCCTGCATCTGCCATGCCTATCAACCCAAGATCATTCTCAGTTTTGTGAACCAGCTTGAGAATTAAGAAAATACAAATTCAAACAAGAGAACGTGTACTTTGAATATTTCTTAGCATTGTTCCTGTCCTCTAACATGCTAGCTGGCAAGTTAGGCTGAATTTTCTAATGGTTTCTACTTTTTGCATTTCAGAAATAATTAGGAATACATTTCACATCCCATTCTCCCCAACATCCTTTTTTAACCTGTTTTCAAACTAAGCAATCAAATCATCATGTAGCAGATGTAGTTGAATATTCAGTATCTTGAACAGAGGGGGATGGACAAAAAAAAAAAATCTTGATTTATGGTCAAAATTTAGTTTTCCATCTATACTCAATTCTTTTCCCATTTCAACCTTTATGTAAAAAGAAATAGGGCTCATAATTTAGAACGTTTAAAAAGAGACACACAGGCTTCTGGATTTTTTTCCGGAATTCAACTGTGATAAGGCTATTATGTATTGTCAAGCTAAGAGTCAAACCTCAATTCCAATACACCTTTTAAAGCTACAGATAATGTGCTTCCATTTAAACCTCTAGGTTAAGGTCCCTTTAAAACCAACCATCCAACATGAGATAGTATTTAAGCTTTTGTTCACTCACTGCCATCCCTTCTCCCCAGAACAAACATAAAACACAGACCAAAGAAGAATTTATTTGTAAATCGGTGTTGGTCAACAGCAATCCATTTTTCAAGAGAAAATAAAAGTGTGTATAAATTATGCTACAAGAGGAGATCTGTCAGGGAAGAGAGAGAGTTCTGCTCTACCACAGGATAAGTTAGCAATGAGCTTAAAATTAGAAATACAAGGCCACGTTTTGCAGTAAATATTACAGAGGAAAACCAAGATTTAAAATGTTACAAAAATGAGTTACCAGAGTTACCAAAAATAAATATGGAAACAAAAGTTACCAGAAACACCTGGCAAATGCGTTCTTCAGGCTTATGTCAATATTGCTAGTGTTGAAAATAGAAATATTATTTCATTTCAATTTCTTCGTTTCAAAATATTTTGTTATTAAATTTACTTCTATTTAAATTTAACACACTAGTAAACAAGATACTGAAGAGTTGGCTCTTTTCTCTGTGCTGTGATCAAAGTTTTGATTAGAGCAAATTTGCCATGAAGCAGTTGGGGAATTCAGAGCAAACTCTCCAGCTGCCCCAGCAGCATGCGATGCCAAGCTAAACCTGCTGGGCTTGAGAAAAGGAAAGCAGATTTCAAGTCCGTTAGTTTCCATCGAGAAAACTGTGTAAAGCAAGTCCAGTTAGTCTATGCAGACTAAACATTTTATCCTGCTTGAAGAACTTCCATTTTCTGATGTTACAGTTCCTTGGGAGAAGATACCCTATTCATAGCTCTGGTGGTTAAATCTTGAGTTCCACAAAAAAAAAAAACAAAACCAAAACTCTAATCCATCCCATAAAGGAGAAGGCAAATCATGTACTACTTTCAAGTAGCTATAAAACAGTATGTGTTAGCAACTCAGTAAGCCATTAAATAATCTTGTTCCTGGGCTTGAATTCCTTAGGGTCTCATTTAAAAGAAATTAGGAGCTTTTTATATGCAGAAAACTCAAAGTGCATGCTAAAATAATGTGTCAAAATTATATAAATTTAGAAGCTGTTGGTTGACTAAAACAGCTTTGCCAACAATTCATTTATAAATGTATTGGTTGTTATTAGAAAATACTACAGCTATTTCAAAAGTATATGAATGCATTAATAAATCATAGCAGTTACACAGCATTTTACATCTTTACAGTGCAGTGCAGAAGTTTAGTACGCAAATATCTTTCATTATTAGACTTTTATTGTTTAGCTACATGCTTTTCCTCCCATTCCTTGTGGCAAACCTCACAATTGGCTGTTCCCTCAGACTCATCCACCTTTTCCCAGCTGTCCCTCACATTAAGCCACTCTCTCATTTAACCCTCAATGCCACCTTCTTGCTTGTTGCCTTAGTCTACAAATTCAGTACACCCACAATGGAATCTCCCACAGAATTTCTCAGGATGATAAAAAGATAAAGTTTCCTGGGAATTCTCTGACTTTGTGTCAGAAAATACTGATTCATTGAATCGAATAATTTTCAGAGCACATAAGGAAAATGGGAAAGACTTTTTCAGGCCAGACTAGAATCTTTTGGTCAGACATCATATACAACAAAATAAAACAGACCCACAAAAAAGCTAGAGCCATTTCCTGAAGTTTACAATACACAGGTTCAAGTCAAATAGAACCATAGATCACAGGTTTTTCATTGTATTTAATCAGTTTATTTTGAGGCAATTAATCTAGACACGTCTCAGCCAACAACTTAAAAAGGCTTAAGTTTCTTTGTAAAGCAAAGTAGGGAACTTCAAAATCTCAAAAATTATGACCTAATTTCAGGTCACAAACTATTAAACTTTCTTTGGAGAAAAAAAAAATCAAACCTGTTCTACTAATGCCTAGAGTAAGTTCCTTTTGCCTTCAAAATTTCTTCTGGACTAAAACTTTGTGCTCATGGCATGCAAAGAGCAGCTTTTTTACTTCAAGTCTTCTAAAGCATTCCCTTAACAGAAAAAATGAAAAAAGGATAAGAAGATATCTATTGACCATAAAGAAAAATTACATTGTTTAGCCTTTATTTACAATAGACATTCTCTTGGGCAGACAAATACTACAGATTACATTCAGTCAAGTAGTATGTCTTTCTGTGAGAGGAATTTTCCTAGGAGTCCCTAAGCAAGCAGTAAGTTAGTAAACACATACTGCTCGGATACTTTTCTTTCCAAATTTCTTTTGCAGAGTGCTCAGGGAATCATAGCTCCATACAAACAATCATATTCTGGAAAAGATAAGCCTTGCCTTGTCCATGTTCTTAATCTCTTAAACACAATGACACTTGTTTTGACACTATTTTATGTGAAAAATCATTAGATTTTTGAAAACTAACAGGGATCAAAGAACCCTCGATTTAGACTACACGAGACACTTGGATTAGACAACATATGGGATTACTCTATGTCAGCAAAGCAAAGACAATATAAACCTGGAGGAAAGCTCACTGAAGTTCTAAACCAGACTCAAGACAGAATAGGGTCAGTGCATAGACCTCTAACAAAATGAATTTGGCTAAGAAAGTAGGAAACCTCCCTAAGGGATCAGCATAAACAAACCTATCCAAAGAAGCAGTTCTCTTCACTACTCTTCTGTTTTTTCCAATGCAAATTCCATTTTTGGCAACCAAAACAATATTATTCCAAACGAAACAATTTATGGACAGCTGTGGCATATATTTCTTTACCTAGGCTCTAGAAGTTGAAATAGAAATCCTATTCAGTATGTAGAATGACCAATATGAGATGAAATGCAGACAGCAGAGATTTTCATACTCAATGGAAAAAACCATACATATTCCATAAGTCTCACTGCAATTTAAGTCGTTTCAGTGTTCCCTCTAGATTTGTAACTGTGAATGTGGAAGTAGCTCCAAATTTGTCAATCAGCTGACTTGGTATCAAAGGATTAAAATATCTCTTTCTACTCAGAACTTCTTTGTGTACAGCTTACACAGGCCTATCCACATCTGAAATGTAAAAAAAGCCTTCACAAACTGAGACATTAAGATGGCCATAATTATGTGTCACTTATTTTTCTTTTTTTTTTTTTTTAGAAAATGCTAAGAGGTCCTGAAATATAGACCAAAATTAGCTACAAGCTTGAATTTGACACAAATTTTATCACAATTGCAAATACGTTCTATTATATGCTACAGCAAGATTCCTTTAAGTATGATGGGATCATATCAAAGAATCTGAAAAAACAGGATCTCATGTCCCATCTTTGCAATTTTGAATTGCCCACATGTAAACCTAGTTCACGTTCTCACAAGGAGCTCTATCTAGATCAATCCTTTTTGAATCTGTGAAAAGTAGACTGTAGGAATGAAGACTTCTCAGCTATACAGAACTCCTGCAAAACCTTTCCTGAGATTCCCCTGTAATAGATGGTAGACACCTTAGTTCTCTCACCTTTTTCTGTTATATGTTTAACTGATCAGTTTGCCTTTGATGACCCAAATGCTACAAATCTTCCTGGCATATACTGATAACAGCAGAACTGCTTTTGAATAAATAAAAATATCTTTGCACAGCTACCACAGCACTGAAGTTTTTTTAAACGTGGTACATGTTCCCTTAAGCCAATAGGACCATACGGGTAACCTCCCTTGCCTTTCCCATCTCTGACCTGAAAGCAAACACCTGCATTACTCCACTGATTTGCCAGTTCAAATATGAAGAAAACAAACCAATTCCCCAAAGTTAGTAAAAGCTGATATAATCAAACCCATCATCCTTTTATCTTATGCAAAATGCACTGAAGAAGCCTTGTACCATTACTATGAAGTGCCCAAGTTCATAATTGTCAGATAACAATTTCCTGTCCTACTTCTAACTACAGGCATTGGAACAGGCTGCCCAGGGAAGTGGTTGAGTCCCCATCCCTGGAGGGATTTAAAAGACAGGTAGATGTGGTGCTTAAGGCCATGGTTTAGTGGCGGACTTGGCGGTGGTAGGTTAACGGTTGGACCTGATGATCTTAAGGGTCTTTTCCAACCTTAACAATTCTATGATTCTAAGGTAACTATGTATTGCAATTTAAGTGAACTTACTCTGCCTGTCTTCCGCTACATCTGTCTTCCAGTTAAATTATGCTTTTACTTAACTTGAAGAACTCCACTGATTTCAGGTGGTACGATAAGGAGGGCTTATTTATCCTAGAGAGATCAAGACTGCCAGAGCAATGACAAAAGAGACTGGAAAAGGTTAAATGCGATTGGCAGAGTGAAGTGAGGGGGGAAAAAAGACTGGAAAATAAAGAATGATAGAAAACCAGGCAAAGACAAGAGAACTGAAAAAGAGACACAGCACTCCTTACATATGACTGGTTAGCCTGTAAGAAAGCAACTCTATGCTTCTATACTTTTCCCCAAAGAATTCTGTTTCTGAACAGGGACCTGTCCAATGCTTTTCTGATACACTCCATGCAGTGTTTCTCTTCCAGGTGCCAGCTCCCCCAGGCTTAGTATTTTAACAATTCTAAGGCTCGCAAATATGATCTCAGGTGCAGACACCTGAAGAAAGTTGAAGGAAGAAGAAATCAGTATCAGATCATAAAAGTACAGAACCTGCACCTCTAAGGTGATGGGACATGTCAGAATATGCTTTTATTGCTCACAGAAGACAAGAGATACTTTAATTTCATACCAGGGTCTACTTGCTTTAGTTTTAGGCATACTAGACTGTATATATTGATCTTTGGAGTTTGCTTAGGTAGATAATGTTGCTGATAAGCCGAATAAAAATCTACATAATTAAATGACAAATATGATGGGAAAATACATGTCTGAGTTGATATGGCTCAGGCTGGATTTCTCTGATTTCAGAATGAATGACATAAGCTAAATAAATCATTTCTATCTAGACTATTCCCATCAGAGACATCAAATCTCATTAATCCTTGTTAAGTAAAATAAGCCTCCCTGTCAATTCCTTTCTTGTGTTGAAAAAGAAGTTCGGTAAAAGTGTTACCGAGCCCTTGAGCATTCATGCACCTGTGCAATAGACCTCAGTAGGAATTTTGCTACCTATCCACAACTCAGTGACTTATGTGGCAGCTTGGGCTAAGAAAAAAAAAAGCATACATAGAAAAAAATTAAAAGGTCCTTTTTACAAGATAAGGGATATTTTTTCTGTCTACAGATTTAATGTGTTTATCTTGTTAATATTATCTTGATAATTGCTAACCTACATACTATTCTTTATTTGTACAATAGCATTCTCTTAGGCTCAGGCACACATGACATACGTGTTTTATCTGACAGTGTCTGTGGTGAGTGATTGGACTGATGTTGGCCCCAATCCAGAGCTTTTCCTTGATCCTCCTGACTCCTGCTCCTTTTACATTTAACTTAGTAGAACATGTAGTATTGCATCTCAGCTGTCAGTAGCAGCTACATGCTGCAAGACAGAAAAAGGCAACCTTTTAAACTGCCTGTGCCTATGTGACTCCTCCTAGTGCAAAGTTAAACAAGCTTGCTTAAAGTGCTATTTGACAATGCAGCAGAGTGAAGGAAGAGCTTAGGTGAAACAAACTGTAACTTTGTGCTGGAATAGAGAAGTATTGACAGATCATACAAAACTAGGAGCAGGCTTAGTGTCTCAGTGGAGACACTAAACAGGACTGTGTGGGCACTGTGTTAGAATTCCCACACAAAGCCACCAACAAAAGCTCTTTAAGCCAAATCACTTGACTTTGCAGTAAGGAAGAGACACTCAAAGGATCAGTAATATCTAATAATGTGAGCAATGCCTTTCAGAAGCCAATATTTAGTGTTTTCCTTAGCCTGAATTTCTGATGATTTTTATGTTATTCCACCATCTTATCTGACCTAGAAGGTTTTTGGCCATAACAAAGTGCAAAATATTCCAAACTATAAACAATATAGAAAAGTGAGGGACACTGGCTGACGTTCAGATGTGAACTTAATTGACCATGAAGACATTAGCAGAATTGTGCATCAGTATCGCTTTGCTGAATGAGAAGTCAAAAGCAGTTTTCTGACAGAGGATTCCATGTAGCCAACAGAAATCTAAACAGTAGTGCTTATTCAGCCCAAAAGAACATTTAAGAAACCTGTCAGTGTGACACACAAATGCTTTGTATATTAATACATTAGAAAGAGGGATGAGAAAATGCAAAAGTGTCAATAAACTTTACTATGAAATTATGAGCTTATCTACTGCTCTTTCAACAACTTTGTTTTCCATAACAAAACAGTATATGACGAAAGCTGTCTTAAAAAGCATATCTACTGAAACAGTGTGAGTAGACTAGGACACATGACTGCACTTAGGCAGCATAGCAAATTGCCATCTGTAAGAGAGAGCAGAGGTTTGTAACTGTACAGGCTTAGCTTGCTTACAGGGTGAGCAGAAGAACACTTGGTCAATGAAGGTACTTCAACAACAACAACAAAACCCATTGCTCTTATCACATTTGGGACCAGCAAAAAGCTCAGTTACAGTAGCTCAGCTGACAGGTGGTAACTGGTTAAGCTCTGCAGTTCAGTTGTGCTTGTTTCTGTCTGTACAATGCAGATACTCAATCCTACATTTGAGACTAATTGGATTAGAACTAAACAAAATTTGAAATATATTTTTAATCCTTCTATTGCCAGGAGGAATTCACACACACAGACTACTGCTTTACTAGTTGCTATTACATTGTCCAAACAACAGTAAGGTAAAAAACATAAATGATGCTGATAAGAAGGCATCGAAATCACTTGAGATTTAACTCTTTGCATAGTAAAGAATGGCAGTCTTAAATTTCTTACTCATGTAAATTTTTGTGTGTTTAGATTTTTTTATTTTAATGGAACATGCTTATTAAGGTTCACAAGGTTTATAATAATTTGTTTTTCTCAGTTTCAACTTCTGTTTTTTATTGCTACATTTCAATAAAAATAGTGACCTTTTTTCTGCCACAAAAGATAAATCTGGGAAACACAGAAAAATATAGAGAGAATAAAGAGTAATTTGTAACCTATCATGAGATATGTCTAGTGAAAGCTTAAATTTGTATTGTAAAATTTTTTAAAATACTTTAATATGTTTAGATGGCTAACAGTGCAGCGGTGAAAAAACAATACTGTGCTTCTCAAGTGAAATGAGGCACTGACATTGAGGGAATCTTTGTAATAGAAAGGAAATTACTTTTTTTTATATCCTTCTTGGAGCAATAAGGTTACTCTAACAAATCTGAACACAGAACACATTTGTTTTATCCTTTATTCCCTATGGAATTTTAATTTGTTACATTTTGGCTTAAAGTACCTAAAGAGGAAGGTGTTTCACATAGTTTTCATGCAAATTACCTGTGAAAAGAAACTATCATAATGGCAGTAGTAAACATCTTGGTTGGTAAAAGCTTTCCAGGTCTCCACTTTTCAGTAAAAAGCAGTTGGAATTTTAAAGGAAACTTCTGACAATTTTCTTTTGTGATTTCCATAGTACTTTATAGAGAAGTTCTCTATTATGCATATATACTGTATGCATATTTCATATAAAACCAAATTGTGTATATATACATATGTTCCTTCTCCTCTTGCATCTATATTTTTGACAGAAGATGAACTACTCCTTTCTTTCTAGTTCCATCTTTTATTTTTGCTTCTAAAGAAAATACTTTAAAATAGCATGGTTGCATCTATTATTGGCTATTTTCCTCTCGATAAGACAAGAAATCATTGGCACTTACATCTGGAAACACAAGACAAAAGCTTCATTATGAAAAAAACACAGGGAATGCACATTTAGCCACCCAGCTGGAAAGATTTTTCAATGCAATTAATTATTAGAAATAAATACAGAGTTTTAAATAAGGGTCATTTATTTTTAAGTTGATTTCTAGTAAGAAATAGGAAACATATTATGAGTATACTGAATTGAGAAAGAGCTGTGTTTTTAGCTTTTTAATACCTTCTCATGCTCCTGAATTTTCATACATGGTCTAACACCAATTGCATTGTTCTGATTTTTTGTGTAGTCTGTCCCTTAAGGCATTAGTCTATTGAGATAAAATGACAGAGGAGCTGCCAAATTCTTGTCATTCTTTCAGCAGAAGTTTTGACTTGTGACATAAGTGACACTGACAAAGTGACAGGATAAAGTTGGGTATTAAAGCAGTTTTAGAAATGTTTGCAGGGACATTGGTACCTGATCCACTGGCCGTTTTTGTGAAAACAGTCCTATCTGTTCCCAGAACCCTGAGTTTGAGTTTATTCTCCTTTATGCTGTCAAATAAATCCTTAACCTTTTCTCTTTTTTTTTTTTTTTTTTTTTACCCTTCTGTGAAGGAAACTCAGAGGAATTTTTTTTTTAAGAAAGAAGAAATACAGAGGAGCATGGAAAAGTTTCTTAAGCTCCATCTGACATTAGTTGAAATTGCTACTAGCAATTGAGGTTTGGGCTTAGAAGCCTGAATCTAAATTGGAGAAGCTGAATTGTTGCCGAGAATCATTATCTGCAAGATATGAAAAGGTCTGACCAGCTTCTGGATCTGTACTGACCACAGTGTACCCTTTTCATTACTCAAGCCCTAAAATATTCAGCAGAATATTTTTCATAGCATACATAAAAGGAGATTGGAACAAGCAGCTACTGTTAACTGCTATACCATAAGCTACTATAAAGTCATCTAGTACTTGCATATTCAGTTACTAGTTCAGACTTCATCTGCAAAGTCTTCAGTTTTTTATTTATAGATTATAAGCCTGCAAGATAAACACATGCATATATACACACGTATATATAATTAAAAATTGAAAAGTGAGAGTTAACAACTTTTGGCAGCCTCTTAAAAATAATGAAAAATTGACACAAAAAACTTGAAAGCTATGCATAAGTTATATTCTATAATATTATTGTTCTCCTGCAGTCATACACACAGAGAGGCCAAATTTAGCCGTTTTTTTATTTTGCTTGGGATTTTTTTTTTTAATTTAAGATGGGTAACAGAAAAAAAAAATAGATAGTTGCTGGTCACTGTCCAGATAGTAGGGGACAGATAAGGAGCTTTGTGCTATTTTTTCCCTTTTGCATTTTCAAGCTTTCAGTCAGCCTGTGAATCTGCTTACTATGGTTAATGCTTCGTTGGGAACAGAAAATCAATTACTATCTGAGGTAAACTGTACAAAGTGTTAGCATAAACCATAAGAACACTTTTGCTTCAAGGAGTCCTGTTAAGGTTCAAGGGGATCAATATTTTCCAGCAGGTCCTGCAAGTCTGATAGACCATATCCGCTGATTCTAGGAGGTGATGAAACTGCCCATGGCCTTGTTCTCATGATCTATAGAAATGACATTCATAAGCACTGGGCAACCATAAGTCAGTCTTCTAGTGATTTCCTCATTCCTTTTACCAAATGAAACCACTCAGAAGAGGCTTTTCTTTTTTTTTTTTTTAACTCTGATTTCTTTTATTTGTATGTATTTGCTCTTTAACTAAAAACAATAAGGGAGGTTTTGCTTTTTGTGAGGTATCAAAAATCAAAATAATCCAATTTATTTAAAGATTTTACTGTTTAGCCAAGGTATTTTGCCCAGACAAAATGCAGATTTTTTTTTTCCCCCAAGAATGAAAACATTGAAAGATTTTCCGTTTTTTTTGAAAAGTATGGCAAAGTAAGATTCAACAAAATCTCTTCTTTCATGAAAGCCATTGAAAAGACTTAGGAATGGACAAGAGAATTATTTCATGATATGTGCTTGTGTTGCCAATTAAAGCAATGAATGATAACTGCTTTCCTGAAAATCCATTTCTGGAATATAAGTGAGTAAAGTTACTGAGATTACTTTATTAAGTCATATAAGTGTATATGACAACTTGTTCTCTAGATCAACTTTTTAAAAATGAAAAAAGAAAACTGCACAGGTTTCTAACCTACAATAATTTGCTAATGAAAAATTGTGCTCAGTGTGGAAAAAATGAAAGGCTTTCAAGCCTTCAGGGTATTTTGGGTTTTATGAAGTCAGTGACAGTTACAAACATTTCAAAGGAGACACATAAGAACACCTTAGTGGCATTGTCTTTAATAACCCAGGATGGAAACATGAATGTGCTTTACAAAACAGTCACACTATTAGTGAACATTAGGCTTCCTAAGGCAGGTAAGGTCTGCTCTATTTGTGGATTTTAGTAAATTTCTTTCAGTTTTGAATGACAGAGGAAAGAAAGTTATTCCAGGGCTATAACTGAGGACAAAAAACCTGTCCTGTAAACTTTTGTGCTTACAAATATGCTAACCTTGCTATCATTTTGCCTAAAAAGGAAGCAGTCTTTCCTTTACAGCTTCTGACATGCTTTGATGTGCTGTCCATTTAGCTGTTTTAGATAGTATTTTAAACCATAACGTAAGAGCATCAGCCAACACTGTCACCATCTTCAAAAAGAAGCTTTTATTGCTGCAGCCAAAGTTTAATAACCATGCTGGAGGAAGACAAGTCCAAAGCAGAGATTGGAAACTTGGGACCCCAGTAAGATCTGGTGCCTTTTTCACAGGTTACAAAAATCAAATTGCACAGCTCTTTAGAGAACCAGTTGTATTTGCTTCAATATCCAAAGACAATGCAAGCCACAGAGAAAGATAGAAAGGTCAGGGATCCTGATAGATCAAATATTTAGAACAGTCTATCTCTTTCTACAGTACCTATCAAAAATTTACCAGACCCCTTGGGCAGAAAAGGACGAGGCACCTTTTCAACTACAAGGATCATTTGGGCTAAATACCCCTGACAAGCAAATTTATTCCAGCATGAATATTTACAACACCTGGCTGTCTGAAAGCAACCAGCCTAAGAATAGGTAAATAAATCTCTGGTAACTTAGCAAATGATATGGCTGGGAGATTTTACATTTCTTCAGTGAGACCCAAATCTGACCCAGGGACTACTGGAGATAGTGGGATCCTTTCCTTCGAGTTCGTGGTGCTTTGGATTAGGCTCTTGATTTAAGTTTTGGTTTTGTTTGTTGTTTTTTCTTTTTTTAAAAAATTTTTAAATAACATCCAGTATTTACAATTTCCCATGATGCTTAGGGGTCACATGACAAGTATGATTCAAATGTATCCTAGGAAAAACAGTTCCCTCCCTCCAGAGCTAATGTTTAAAAAAAGAAAGAATAACTTTTTTCCAAGTTATGCCTCCATTGCCAAAACCAAGAAACTATATAAATTGTGTTAACTTAGTCCACCTGATCCCAACCTAGTATCTTTATCTTTGTTTCTAAAGAGAGAAAATTAATATTACTTAGTGATTTCTATTCTCCTATTGTACTTTCTCTCCTCTCTCCCCAAGGCAAGTCAGAGTTGATAAGGAAAGCAGATGACAGAGAGAAAAGCAAGAAGTTCTTCATATTTCTCTTATTCTCCGGTTTGAGATTTGATTATTTCCATACAGCCTCCTTCTTCACTTACAGGCCTCTCATACAAGAGAGCACATTCAAACCTCAGGCTCTCAAACAGGCCCCAAGAGCAGGGTTGTGGATGATTCTCAGTCTCATTCCTTTCTTGCAATAGACGAAAGCCTTTTTCTTTTTCTGATCATTCTTTTTAGTAGTACTTGCATATCATTGCTTTTTTGTTTCACTGACCCTCATTTAGCACTAAGAAGCATCCTTCTTTTTCCTGACCAGTTCAAAAGCTAAATCGATTGTGCTCATCAGCTTCTCCAAATTAACTTATTCAAGTCTAATTTGTTGATTCTTTTGTTTCTAAGCTTTTATCTACAGGGAGATTTCACCTTTGGGAATTTAGTTTAGCTGGATGAGCCCAGCGTGCTTCCTCATTAATTCATGTTTCTGCTTCTGATTTTAAAACCACCACAGAAATAAGGCCTTCCTAGGGAGATTCCTCCCTTAAGACACAGATCACTAAATGCCACGTTTTCATCACATCCTGACACTAACAATCCTTTGAGATGCATATTACTGTGTAACTAAAACCTGGTTAATAGTTTTATTTTGATTATGATTGTAGACTGGGACCTTCAGTTGTGAAAATCTTGTCTAGAGTGAAACCCTTTAAGAATTAGAAACCTTATGAAAAAGGACTTTAACAACTTTCTCAAAACCTTTAAACTACAGTTTTATACATAATATTGTTACAAGATACGAGCTACAGTATTAAGAACTTTAGAAAAGGACCCTTTCTAACTTCTCATTTTTTCAATTTTCAGTCACCTGGGACTCCTTAACTATTTGAAAATAGATCTTGTATTTTGTTATTCCCCAAACTGCTATCTGGAATTAAAAAAAAAAAAAAAAAAGAATACCGTATTAGCAGAAATCTAGATATAATTTCTCCTATTTCATAGAATTACTAGTGAACGCTCACAGAGGGGAAAACCTTGTATGGCTTCCTTACACAGTAAATAAATTTCAAACAAAATAAAATAAAACCACCACATTAAATTCTTCAAGATGTTATCATCATTTCAAATACACAGGAGTTGTAAAATAACAACAGTAATTTTTCCCATGGTAATACCACAGATACCAAATAAAAGTCTATAGTAGTCTTCTGCTGTAGGCACAGGAGTACGAGCACTTTATACATGCAGATCTTAGTACTTACAAAACCCACATTCCATGGCAGTGCTGGGAACCTGATGACATGGTAGTCAAGGATTTATTCTCACACATACAATAGCTTGCACACAATGTGATTACAAAATACAAGCAGGACTGATTCTCCAAAGAGGGAGAATCTACTTTATTTTATGCTTTCACCTATTTTCACAAACCAAAAGATACTATATATTTAAAAGAATTTTAATTGTTGAAGAGTTTTGTTTGTTTGTTTAGAAGCTAATTGAATTAGAAGTTAGGTTTCTTTCATTTGTTCTTTACAGTTCCAGTTCACAAACTGCATTGCCACTTTGGATTGCTGCAGTAACCCGTGAAGACTATAACAGAAAAGGCAAAACAGGAACTAAGAGAAATTAGCTTTAACCCTAATTGAATCAATGACTCATTCAATGAAACAACACCAAGACACATCCAGCTCAGCTGGAAAAAAGGGCTCACAAAACAGACCTAGCCTGGGGAATTCCTCACCACAGAAAAAGGGTCATAGAAATAAATAGTGAATTAGAGAACTTGTTTTTTATTAAATGAAAAACCTGAAACTATTTTCAAATTAAGCCAGGATTAATTTATGTATTTCAACATTTATGTATTTCAACTACATTGCTGTACAAGGATAATTACAGATTCTCTTTGTCCTTCCTGTGTTCCTTGTTGTTATCCTTACATTTGATCTTGCATTGATCAATGTAAGACATGACAATGATCAAAGGCATCAGGATGCTTCAAGAACAGAATTTATGGAAATATGGGGAGACACCTTTTAAAAATTTTATTCACATAGCTCTACATTCTCTAGATTCTTTCTGGTCAAGAATCTAGATTCACATATCTCTGGCTGTAGGGAGAGGCATAACCCTGTCACCGAAACTCCTAGTCTTCTGAAAATGAATGGCACTTTTTCATTGATTTGTGAGACCACAACTTCAACTAGTTTCTCTATCTTCTTCTGATTTATTGTGCAGAAACACATTTGATTCCTGATACCTAAGAAGGCAGAGTAATTTGTTATAAATTTTCCTCCATTTTGTCAGAACAATATACAGTGTTGCAGTATATGGGCATACTCCTACAAGGATGAATCACTGTATTCAACAGGGTTCAAATGTTTTACATAGCATTTTTATCAGAACAGTTGAAAGCATGGTAGTTGTATGCTTATGTTAACCAGAAGCAGACGTGTTCAGGATAGGTATGTATTTGACTTTCTTTAGGCTGTGATTTTTACTCTTTGGAAATGTATTCACTGTCTCTTCCAAGCATTCATAGCCATCTGATATTACAGTGGCATTTTGGCTGCTCATGATGCAATATGCCAATGCCACAAGATCATAATTAAAATTAGAAGAATTAAAACAGTTGGTTACATCCCGAAACCTAGAAGTCCCTTCTGTATAGCATTGTCATACAATTGTATGGCTGTCAATTTGTTCTTGTTGCTTTAGGAAGTTAGGAAAAAAAGTAAAACATGGGTAAGTAAAGAAGCAGAATGATACCAGGTGAAATGAGATCAATTACAACAATCAAAATTGAAAGGTAATGAAAGGCTGACCAACTTTTTGTCCATCCCAGGCAGAAAGGGAGTCAGCCTTGGAAAGAAAACCCAACAAAACAAACACTTAAAAAGAAAGCAAAGGTTTCTGTATTTTCAAGGCTGAAATAATACCACAAGCAAATACAACATGAAACTGTAAGTTTCACACAATCTCACGAGGCCGTCCAAAAATCTCGACAGTCCAAATATTACACAAGTTATTCACAAACCTTTCAAGAGAGATAAATTTCATAGAATCATAGAATATCCTGAGTTGGAAGGGACCCACAAGGATCATCGAGTCCAACTCCTGTCCCTGCATAGGACAACCCCAAAAATCACACCATATGTCTGAGGGCATTGTCCAAATGTTTCTTGAATGTTGTCAGGCTTGGCGCCATGACTACCTCCTGGAGGAGCTTGTTGCAGTGCTCTGCTACCCTCTGGGTGAAGAACCTTTTCCTAATGTCCAACCTAAACCTCCCTTGGCATATCTTCCCGCCCTTCCCTCGGGTTCAGGAGTTTCTCTATTTTTTTCCCTAATATTAAAACACTAAGTTAGTTTTTAAAAAATAATTAAATGATTATATAATTACATACCAAAATTAAGATCCATTCACAGTTGCCATCCTGACTCTCAACTGCATTTAGCTACACATGAGGAAAAAGAGAAATCCAGCCTGCCTGGTATGCTATAGCAATGAATATCATAACAAGATAAATCCAGAAAAAATCCAAAACCTGTAAAGCAAAAAAAGAAGGACAACACCTGCCCAAAACATGCAAAAAAATGAAAGCCCAAATCTTAGCACATCTGATCCTTAATGGACACCAAGAGAGGAAACCACCAGGAATTTTACCCTGCTAAATGACAGCATATTTCGCTCACTTGTACACAGTCCTGTACAAAGGATTAGCTATATGCAAAACCAGCAATAAAAGCATGAAATATAATTGCTCATAACAAGACCAGTAAAGGTCAGAGTAGTGACTATTCCCTATTCTCTTCACCATTATATCCTGCTGAATGCACATTATCTATTTTTAAAATAGTAACTGTATGAATATATTAAATCATTCACCAAAGACCTCTCTATGCTATTTAGAAAAGATAGAGCTTTATCTTCTAGAAAAAAATCCTGTAAGTGGCCTAGGGCACAGTTCATTGCTTCTATGCATCCGACACAATGGGGTACTTAAGGTGAAATGGATTGGACACATTAGTTTAATCATATCCTAAAGCACACAAGGCAGTAATGCCAGAGAACTAAGATTTTTTTTTTCTAAGAAAGTTTTAGAGTAAGGCCAAGACCTTTATAAAATGGGATTTTAAGCCCCTACTGAAAATATATCTACTGTCCAAAAAGAAAACAACATAAATGAAGACATTCCTATGGGCTGTTTATTGATACCAGATTTGCTTTAACAGTTAATCTCCATGAAAGGCTATTAGAACAGTGATAATGACAAAAGCAGCTCTCCATACATATTAAATGTTGGGATAATAGTACAAATTCAGTTGATAAATGTTAACACTTAACTTGCTATTGTCTGCATCGAGAGAAGGCTTAATTATACCTCTAAGTGTCTGAAGTAAATCAACATTTTAACTGGAGTACTGCTTCAGATTCATGTTGGTGATTTTTTTTTTTTTATAAGCCCCTCAATTTGTAGCTAAATAAAAGATGAATGTGTTCACTGCAATCAACAGAAAGAAGTACGTCACTGTAATTGATTTGATATCAAAATAACAGGGAAACACACTGACTTCACTTGAAATTACACAATTGATCCTGAGATACTGCTCACTCCCTGTCCTTGTAAAGTCGCTATCGCATGTTCTTGAGAGCAGCCAGCACGATTTCATAGTTTAGGTACTCTATTAGGTGCTTTTAAGCATCAATAGATGAAGATATAAATACATCTTCACAATTCTGCCAGCTCTTCAAAAATTGTTCTGTAAATCAGAAAGAAAAATCAAGAGTGTGTGACCTCCCCATATTCAAAGCATGTAAGTGAAAAGAAGAGCCTAACAACAAACATTGATGTAATACACTGACAGGGAGTACCTAGGTTAGTAGGCAGATTAGCTAGAAAGCTAACCAAATAAAAGTTTAACTTTGCAGTCATATATGTATTAAAATCAATGCACCATTCAACTCAGTCGATTCAGTTATCTTGATACTCTTACCAACTTCAGTACTTCTCTAATCAAAGAACTCAAAGATTACTCACCCTGCTTAATTCCATAAGGGTTACTTCTTGTCTGGCTAACATACACCAGCAGAATAGATAAAACAAGATTTGTATCAGAGTCAAGCATTTCTTAATTCTTAGTCTTGGATCATTGAGGTGTTGAGGACGACTCAATGGACTCAGTGTGTTTGGATTCTGTAAGTGTCATAACATAGTCTAAATGGCAACAGTTCAATCCTAAATTGCTACTGAAAGCAGTGACAGTATAAAATGCTTTTATGACTGTACAGTAGTAGAGATGCCAAGTGCCCATTTAGCTCATTTATTATTAAAAAAAAAAATTGATGTCTATTCCATGATTGAAAACATTTCCTTAAGTAACCTGGCCAATTGAGGGAATTGTATTTTAAATACTTCCTGATAGAAGATTTACAAAGTTACTAACAGATTCAGGCACAGAACTTTAGTACATGGTTTAATGCTTCCCCTTCACTGAGGAAACTGGTAAAAAGAAAAGTGAAGGAATACTTTCAAAACGGACTACCAATTTAAGGAATCTCAATTTGAGTTGCCAGGTTACTCTGTCTTGAAGGAACTTGAACATTTGTACCAAATCCAGCAAATATTACCCGAAAATAAACAGCTGTTGCCTAGTTTAGAGTGAGTATCCAAACCCAATCTTAAGAAAGCTTTTAGGCACCAACTGATAGTATGACTTCCTATAATGAAAGATACCAACTGAATTCAGGGTAACTAAAAGCTGCTGAAAACTATTGCTTTGCTAGATAAAATAACTCTACAGTTCATAGGACAGGAACTGATTGTGATTCATTAGTCACGTTGAAAAATAATTGATTCACACAATTCCATTTCTAACAATGGAACAGTTCGAGGAGGAGGATACTCACCTCTCGGAACAAATAGAAAGCAGGCTATGCTCCAGCAGACTGAAGATGTTACAGAGTGAATAATAATTAAAGAGAACTGAGAGCGCTTGAAATTATTTTCTCTGGATTGTTTTAGGTAAAAAAAAAACCAAAAAACAAACAAAAAAAACCAAAAACAGGGTTGGGTTTTCAAAATCAGCAGGAGTGGTGCAAGTTACTTTTTTTCTCCAGTGGCTGAGTAGTCTAAGAGCTCTTTTTGAGATGAAGACCTGTACAGAACTCGACCCTTAGTCCAAGACAATCAGAGCTGAAATCTTCCATTTTTAATACTGTCCTAAACAGTAAGTTGTAGGACTCAACTTTGAGCAAGTCTCCCAGTTCCCAGTGTTGGTGGTTTTCCATTTCTTATTACAGCTGTGAGATCAAGAAAGAAAATCACTCCACCTGCATCCCCTGGGCAAAGACATATCCAGGAGATGAAAAACCTGAGTAAAGCTGAATCCTTCAGCAAAAGAATTCACATAAGCAACTAGACAGCTGTCATGTCACATTGAAATATTACTAGTGGGGACAACATCCAAATCTATGATGCAGCGCTAAAATATTCATTGAATATCCCATTATGAATCCCTGGAGCCATTCATGCTTTATTTCTGTCCACCATACTTATTTCAAAAAAATACATGCTTTTGAAACAAAATCAATATGTAAATAAAAGCATTGTACAAAAACTGTTACTGGTGCATTGCCTTATAAGTTCCTGTTGCATTTTCTCATGGAATCTAAATTGCAGTGAACAAAATTCTCTTAGGAATGATGCTTTAATATGTGTGTTTTGCTTCTGACACCTTTATTACAGCCAGATAACTCAGCAGCACATGCTAGCCTATCATCACATAATTTCAATACCTTATTACAGTAATTCTTCTAACTTACTTTGCTAATGGAATGCCTCCAAGATGTTGATTCAGCCCACCTTTTTGTCTTCATTATCAAATATGACTAGTAAAGGGAAATAATTAAAAAATAGGGTACTATGCTGTTTGATATTTCCATCACATGAAACATTCCTGATGAATTCCTTTCTACCTCACTTCTACAGTCAAAACATAACTAAAAACGTAGCTTAGTTTCGAAGGATCGTCTGAGTTCTACATTTTCAAAGGCCGAGGGGCTCTTTGTCTCCAAGTTTTGCTTTTTGCATTACATATAGAACAGAAAGCCTTGACACCAGCCACTTCCTCATATCATTCAGACCCCGAAGTGCTCATATGTACCTACTTACAGATACACTATTGGATGCGGTATGGATTGCAAAATTTCTCATGTATCAGAAAAAGACAGCCCTATTTCATGTACCAAAATCTTTTACTAGAAATTTTGTGTTTCAGATAAAATTTTACTCGTTTCTGGGCAATGACATCTTCTATACCTGAACTGTGGTTATCCTACAAAACTGATCTGCTTCAGTGTCAGTATGCTATCAAGGATTACACAGAGGTAGGTGCGGATAAAATGCTGGTCCTGGTAAAATAGTTGGTGAAACTGTCTTGCCTCCTGTTTGGCTGCAGGGAAAGCAGGAAAATGCTAAGTGAATGCTTCCAGTAGATAAAAGTCCACATGTTACCAAAGTTTCCAAATGCATAGGGTTATTATGTAAATCAATCTGTTTCTGGCAACTCTAAACAGCTGTTATGGCTGAAAACACAATTTTCATCATGTGTACCTAATAGCAGGAAAGTTGAAGGTTAAAAGCTTCAGTTACGTAATACCTTATTGCTTATTTATTGATACACTGCATTCATGAAATTACACTTCATGAGTGTAAAACAAAAAAAAAATTTGACTCACTACATGCTAACAAACAAAAGCATAGAGGTAAATAAAGAACTAATGCTCATGGTTTTCCAGGTCATTAAAAACAAAAAGAATACCAAATGTTTAGTTATGAAATTTAAAACAATGGAAGGTAAATAACTTTTTATAGGGCAAATATACAGAACGTTGTGAAGGCCATTTGGCTTTAGAAAATGAGGAGAAATATTGATAGAAGTAAAATCTACCTAGGACTTAAACAGAGGCTCTTTTTTGGGGGGGAATGCTTTCATTTGCAGAATGCTGGGAAGACATTCAGGAAGGAGTACGCCCCTCTGCTTCCCTGTTCTGTAAGCAGCTTTGTGTACCGACTACTCGCTGCTATCTGAGACAACACGATGTTAGCTGAATAATTTTTTACATTCATGCAAAACCTGCCGCCATCCAAAACAGATGTATGGGTGCTTAGTTATTAAAGAGTATAAGGTATATAGAGACAGCCATTGGATAAGTTTGCTCTCCTTACCTGTTAGACATTGAAATGCCCTAATGTCAGCCTGCTGAGACCCCTTAAATCTGGCTGGACTTTGAATTAGATTTAAGTGTTTACATAAATAAATATTCTATTCACATCAAGTTTATAGCCTTCTAACAGAATAAGAGAACTAAAGAGCCTTCTCAGAATTTTGCCAACTTTCTAAAAAAAAAAAGTATTCTCACAGCATGTTCTGAAAACTTTCATACAGACACTATCAAATGTCTACATTATACCACCAGTTTGACATGTTATCTGTTCATTTGCAGGTGATGGTTTCTCACTGGAAAGGCATTTCAGCAATTTAAAGATGGTGGGTTCTGAGGCTATATTTCATTTTTCCATAAATAGCAAATCATGGCTGTGCAACCTGTACCTAACAACATAAGTGAAGGGAATTAGAGTGGGGTTTCATATTTAATAAAGATCTATAGCCTATCTGTAAATCATCCAACTAGAAAAAATAGATTTTGAGATAAAGAAAGCAGAAAAAAATATCATATATAATGACTTGCAAAAGTTATGAACAAGAAAAATCCTTAGAACTATACTGATATGGTCTGGATCAGAATTACATATTTTCTTTATTTAAAGAGGAAAAACAGCAATTAGTTTAGCAGCCCTTTTTAAGGACTACTGAAGTAAGCTAGTTTAGAGATGAAAGACTTATGTTCTAGCCTTGGTCAATTACCACTGAAAGCTATTGCTGTCAACTGACTGCTTGATGGCTCCTGCGAGCAAGCCTGATAGCCTCATCCCTGATGCTGATGAGCAGTAAATGCCCATACATATCACAAAACTGTCATTGCAAGTGCAATCATCTGGCTCGCTCATTCCAGCAGTGAAGCAGAAACCAGGATGGACTGAGACACTGACTCTTGTGTGATCTTGGGAGTACTAAACACTGCAAACTGTAATATTGTTCGTCTGGGCTGAGGTATAATTGTGTAGAAGAGGGAGCCGCGGGAGGCTAAGTGGAAGTGGCAGTGCTTTTGTAGCCACTGGCCATAGTGCATCTGTTACCTTCTGCAGGCATTACAGCTTCCATTTTGACATACTGAGTCTCAGAAAGCTTTAAAAGCAGTTTCCCATTCTGCAATAAAATGGTAGTGATCTGTGGAAACAAGTATGAGTATGCAGTTAATCGGTCAGATTCAAGCACCTATATTTAAAATTCTTCAGTTAAGAGGGTATTATAATTTAGCTCCTTGCTGACTTTCAGAAGAATTGGAAGGACTCAGGAAGAAATATATATATGTCTGCACATTCGTATCAAGACCGACTGATGTGAAAGACTGATTGTATTTGTTACAGCTGAGCATTCATCGTGGTACACTAGGATAATTTCATCTGCATAGAATATTGACATAGGCTTTCACAGAATTAATATTTCAAATCACTTCCTTATTCTATCAGCACTTTTCTGCATTTATCACTCTTCTACCTTTAATATAGTTGTTTGTATCAGTCTGAAGGAAAAGCTACAGCTGATTTGCCTACTGACCCTAATGAATGAAACAAATTATTCTATTTCCTTGAGCAGCATTCTGATTCAACAGCAATTTTCTCGGCACAGTAATTTCACTGCAGTTCTAGTGCACAGAAACATTTTCAGTCGTTTAGTCGTTCTCACAAGTGTTATTAAATACTTAGTCATATACCAGCCATCCATATCTTAAAATGCTCACTTCAGTCTTCAATCAATATGATATGGGGAAAGATGGGAAAAAAATAGCAGACAAATATAACTAAAAATCTAAGAAAGTCTATAAACTGAATAGGATTCCACAGGGTTAGCTTGGGATTTTTTTAAATAAAATGTTAAGACTGTTGTACGTTTAGTATTTGTATTTAAGGTTTGAATATTTTCTACAGTGACATGCAGATAATGTTTGTTCATCCAAAATCTGCTGATTACAAAACAAGACAAAGAGAATGAGCGAATGAATGAATGGAAAAAAACTTAAGATTTCACTTAGTTTATCCTCATGAAAGCAGAAATAGCATAGGGCAATATAGGGCAACACATTTGTAAGATAGATTTAATTTTATAATCACATTAAAGAAGGAATTCAAGACCAACTGCTGCTTTCTTTGAAAGTTAGTCCTCATCATCAAAAATAGTTTGTGGTAAATAACAGGTACAATAAAATCATTGTTTGTGTACTACAAGTTTTTTCTGTACCAAACTGATATTGTTAGATACCTCTCTCTTGGAATTCATTATTTGACTACTCCCTCGGTGTTTTGGTATAGGTTTAAAAGTTGAGAATAATTCACGATTTGGACATAAAATTCTATTTCAAAAAAAATTCTCTTTTATAAGGTGGTTGTTTGTTTTCTAAAACCTTCACATATTACCACATAACTATGTTACAGTTTTAATATACAGGATTTTTTTTTCCCCAATGTCTTTGTTTTAAACAAATAATCTTAGGTTGAGATAAATATAGCTTAAATTGGGTTTAAAATTCATCTGTGCTTAGACTGAAATAAAATTATCCCTAACTTAAGTAAAAATGAAATTCATATGCAAGCATAGTCATGTGTATGCAGTGTATATGAAAACAGGAGAAAAATCTTTTTCCAAAAAATCACTTACTACTGCTAAGGTACGTCTTTGTATCTGAACTGTACAGTGTTTTTATGACACTCTATCCTCTCCCACCCTTCAGTCCTGCCTCTCCACATCCCTTCAGGCTACAAATAAAAATGCCACCCTAATCCAGAGAGATGACACTTCTTAAAAACAAAAATTGCTTCTTCTGATTCCCACTGTTAGGAAGTTTGTGACTTTAATCATATCTGACATCAAATTCTAGTGCCAACCTATATGTTGAATACATGTTCAAATAGCTGAAAATTACTTTTGTGGGGTGTGGAAATACTAGCAATAAATGATAAAGGGAAAATTCCAATTTCATCTACCCCTAAATGACAGTTATTTGCAAGATCGTCCTTGAGGGTATCTTCATCTCTTATTAGATGTACTAACTTGCATCACAAAACACTCTCAATGTTTATTACTGAACAGAAGACTATCATTTAAAGCTTTACAGACTACTGAAATTGTAGTTTCTGCTTCATTATTGTTTGACAACTAAGACAGAGGTTTTACTGATGGCTTTGAATTTAAGATTTCGATGGATTCCTTCTGTAATCTATACCATTGGACCACAGAGAGGTGGCGTACATATACAGCAGAGTCCCCTATCACATGAACATATCTAAACTCCTCAGATATCTCAAAGCCTTAATATTCACTTAATATATTCCTGATATTAATTATTAAGCAGTCACAATTATTTTTTATTAAAATAGCTGTAGCATTTGTTCTAAAAGCATTTGCACATGTAATAATGCACATTAAAATGCATTATTACTTAACCGAAGTTTGGTCCTAGTAAATCATAATCAAGTTAATAACCTTCACTTGAAGAAATGGAAACTCTTTCCAATGGTTTGTACCTTCCCTCAAGTATTAAACTTTGAAACAGAGAAGACCTTGAATAATCATAGAGTCATAGAACCATAGAATCGTTAAGGTTGGAAAAGACCCTTAAGATCATCAAATCCAACCGTTAACCTATCACTGCCAAGTCCACCGCTAAACCATGTCCCTAAGCACCACGTCTACCCGTCTTTTAAATACCTCCAGGGATGGGGACTCAACCACTTCCCTGGGCAGCCTGTTCCAATGCCTGACTACTCTTTCAATAAAGAAGTTTTTCCTAATATCCAACCTAAACTTCCCCGGGCGCAGCTTGAGACCATTTCCTCTCGTTCTATCACTTGTTACTGGGGAGAAGAGACCAACCCCCACCTCACTACAGCCTCCTTTCAGGTAGTTGTAGAGAGCAATAAGGTCTCCCTCTCAGCCTCCTCTTCTCCAAACTAAACAACTCCAGCTCCTTCAGCCGCTCCTCTTAAGACTTGTGCTCTAGACCCTTCACCAGCTTTGTTGCCCTTCTTTGGACACACTCCAGCACCTCAATGTCCTTCTTGTAGTGAGGGGCCCAATGATTCATAAAGATTCATAATGATTCATAAAGAAATTTATGTACCTTGCAAGCCAGTGAAGACCCAAGACAAATGCACGTTCACCTAGCCAACAGCACAGCACAAGCTTACACTGCATGCTTTGCAAAGAAACATGATTACAGACTGTTGCAATTTCATTTAAATCTGAGAAGTAAAGTTTCCCTGTACACAAGAAAAGACTGAACATCCCTGCCTGGTCATTTCTGACATCTATAAAAAAGCAAAGGAATGCAAAACAACCAGACAATCCAGACTCACTTGTGTTTCATGACCACTTCAGGGCAATTGATCACAGTGTAGACAAGGGTCTGCATATGCAGCTAATGCAAATCCTTTAAACTTTTGATCCAAAAAGATGTGCAACAAAATTATCCAGAGAGATAAATATCCTCACACAGCCTTATCCTACTGAATTGCAGAGCTAAAGACAGATACAGGCATTTCAGACATTAGGTGGTGAAGACTCGGTTTAGGAGTCTCTGTGGAAGGCAGGTATTTGGAGAGGATTTATTTGTCCTTTCTTGCACTGACACTTGAAGACACCTGCATTTTGAAATTCTGAAAGTTCTGCTTGTTCTACTAAGAATATGTTTAAGGTAGTTTTTAGTCCATCTAACCAAAGATAATTGAAGCTGTATCAACTCACTAATGAGTTCCTTCTAACCACTTTGAATCAATGACATTTTCATGTTCCTTCAAAGGTTCAAGAATGTGACTGATAAATCTGGGCTAAAACCCAACTATACCATTTAAACTTTTCAGTATGAAAGTATCATGGAAAGTCAGTCCAATATTATTGATAGCAATATGACAATTATTTGAACAGCAGACACTAATCCAACTTGTGCTCTAAAGGAAAACTATTTGCACAATACAGAAATACATGTACTTAAAAGAACAGATGCCAGGAGAATTTCAAATTAAACTATCCTAATATATTATTAGTATATCACACCATTTAATGGGATTTATTATTAGATTTTCTCTCAGAATGCTGAGTCAAATATTGGTATATACAGCTTACTAATTTCTTATTTGTACTTACTGTTTGACTCAAAAGGATTGAATTTCACTTGTTCACCCAACATGAACTTCCAAAGATAAGCAAGCTGGCTACACAATTTTTTGTAAGGCATAGCACTAAGCAAAATGAGGACATCTTGGTAGTCCTATACAGTTAGTTTTCTCCTCTCGTTAATAAGATACACTTTAGTTTTATTAGTGATAAACTGTCTTAATTTAGGGTTTTGTCTTCTGGATTAAAAACATGGTATTGAAAGGCTTCAAGACATTCTGAAAACCCCTCCAAAGCTTCCCATTCATACAACTTGCACATGTTCCTGCTGACACCACCTGCTTCTTGGATAGAGCAGAACCCAATTCTCCTCCCACTGCAGCCGTTTCCAGTCCTCTGATATTTAGTGGACCTTTGTGACCATCAGTGTTTGTTGGCCTTTTCCACTTTCTTCAGTGTTCACCAGCTGTCCTTGGCACTTTAAATTTCCCTAGCCTTTGCCAGTAATCTCCACTATTCCCATACTCGACATAAACAGCTAATATAAACAGAATTAAATTTTTAATTGCATTTGGTATTTTTGAAGATTTATGTTAGCCCTAAATATGAATGTCACAGGAAAAAATGGCAGCTGTTAATGTCTGCAGACTCCATGTCTAGCTGTCAGAAGTAACACTGGACTGTCATTCTCCATCTCAGGTATTCAAAATATAATTATTGAGCTTTCAGAAGGCAGGAGATAATAAACAGCTGGAATTCTTCCCCCCCGTCCCCCTCCATGACTGTGGAGATAGCATTACAGTCCCTGTCCATTTTGGTGGATAAGCCTGGTGTCTCATATGTCACTCAACAGAAAATTGCCGCAGGAGATAGCTCTCTTACAGAATTATCATACTCACTGTTCCTCTGTATTAAGACCACTTGAGATACTGAAAGACAAAAGCTTTCAGGCTTGTTTTCTTGTAAGAACTCCAAGAACAGCCAGCATTTTTCTCTAAATACATAAACATATAAAACATTTTTCTTCAAATATATGGCAAGATGTAGCATATAAGGTCACGCAATTCAAGCCTCTGAGTCATTTCAGTATGCCATTCTCAAATATGCCACATATATAGAAATGTCTTAATGTACAAAAACTTACTTCAGAACTGATATAACAATTTATTAACTAATGCATTTATAAAAACTCTGTAAAAAAAAAAACATAAAGCAAATTATATCTTTTCCCCTCTTTTAGAGAACATTACATTTTTTCAAATGGGGGATTAAGAGCAAAGGATCCTGTCAAATTTTTATGGAGTTATATTTTTACACATGAATCATGCTTTCCTTTGTCGCCTTGAGACACAGTTGAACTAGTGTCCAATGACCCTTAATAACCAAGACAGATCCAAATAATTTGATTTCTTGTCAATGTCCACTTGCATTATTCTCTGTTGTGAAAGCAAAGTTATGCTTCCAAGACTTATATGTTATTTTTTCAAGAATTGTTTTTACTTTTGGTTTGCTGGCATGAACAATTCCTATTACATACCTTCAATTCTACCTGCTTTAATGAATATTTCTTCCTAATGGCTTCATTTATTCTATATTTCCATTTTTTGGTAGGTTGTATGTACATACGTAAACATGTCAGATGAAGTGAAGAATATGAGAGCTCACTGCACGTTAGCAGCTGGAAAACATTTAATTCTTTTTCCCCTATCTTATTCAAATATACTTTATGTTGTACACATAGCGGTCTTTTTATTGGCTTTTGTAAATCTTCAAACTCAAACACTTTTAAGACAATAACTTATGAATAGAGAGGTGAACTCGACTACCTTATATAACAGACTACAGTATTGTAAATCTTATGTATGCAGGTCTATAGTATACAAGAAGTTATACAAGTTCTTCAGCTAGAAAACAAAGGACAAAGTGACTATAGTGAAGGAGAAGATATTGCAGTTTAGTATTACAGTTTTAGTTTACAGTTATTACATTTAAATTCTTCCAAAGTCTTGTCACAGCATTATTCTATGCTATGTCTTTATGGCAAACTGTGTCCCACATTAGGGCTCTAAGTGAAGGAAATGATGGACAGTTTCTTTTAAAAGCAGTTTAGAAGCTAAGAGCTATTATCACAAGCAACAGCCAAAATCAGGGACAGCTGCATTAACTATTGAGAGGAAAGAAGAAAAATAAGACATTACAAATCAAATACCTGTTAACAATTTTAGAATAAGTTCAGATGGTAACCGTGGCAAAAATCCAGCATTCTGCTTTTAATTCCTGCTATACTGTATATTAAAAAGTCTACAAACCTGACAAAAGTAACATGATGTTGGAAAGCACACTTTTGGTCCATGGGGTTAATTTCCTTCTCCTGTTGACTTGCAATTAAAAAAACCTTTTTTTTTTTTTCTTCTAAAGAGCGCGCCATTTTTCTTGCCATCCCCTACTTGCTTAGGGAAAAAAAAAAATAAATCTTTTCGATCAAATAATCCCTTCTTAGTTTAAGGCCTTCCAGAGCTGACTTAAAATTTATTTTTATGTTGTCCGAGTGAAATTTTCCATTCCATATTTACAGCTAGTGAATTCTGTAGACATGCCTTTCACAATTTTTCATCATGCCAATCACAGTCTGTGTCCAGAGTTTTTAATTCTTTTAGTACTTATGACAAATTCCACTCTTTGCTTTTCTACTTTATTTCCAAGAACCTAAAATAGTCTAATTGGAAAACATTTCATCTGGAATTCAGTTTGCCCCAGACAGATTCTCTCTTTTTACCTATTGTTGTTTCTCCATTGATGCACTCTCCTCTGCAGTGATGGACTCTTTAGACCGATCACTTGCTCTATGAAAGCTACCAAGTATTTACCCCTGTAGGCCCCCTGTCACTTAGAAAAGGGTCCAGGCTTCCAGCCTTAAAGCAGTTTCTTAGCTAATCACAATAAGAATATGCTAGCAAAGTATTTCTTCATTTTGCAGATATAAAAATTGAAGCAAAATTTGAAATGCTTGATCCAGGTCACAAAGACAGGCTTAAGTAAAAAATTTAAATCTGAGCCTCCCTTCAAATCTGGTTGACTAACTAGATTTCATAATGTCAAATGTTGACTGTATAGGTAGTAAACTGGTTCAGTCTTTAAAGCAAGAAGAGAAATAATGTTCACTGAGTGCTATTGTAGTTTGCCCACTGATTCATTGAGTCCTTAATAATCCAGAGACCAGGGATTCTCATTTATCATCAGACTGTTTTTCATTATTTAATCTTCTTTCTTTATGATCCCAATCTGGTGTTCACTAAATTCAAAAGAAACAGATCAATGACTTCAAGGAGTGTTCAATCAGCTGCAGAGCTGAGATAAGGCTCATTTCAAAGTATAGGCAAACGTCAGAGTCTGGGAGTGAGGCAACATCACGATCGGCCTTGGCACCACTGAGGGAGGAGGTATCAAGATAGATAGTCTGAATGGGCTCCTGCAATCTTTAGCCCTTCTAGTAGATCAGCAAAATTCATATGCTCTCTTCCCTCCCTAACAGATGTGTATCAGGTTGTTTACATGCCCTGTCTCGCTCAAGTGGAAAGAAGCATTAGTCTTTATTCTGTACACAGCCTTACCCCCGTTAGAGTATTTTGCACAATTAAATGCTGCTTACAGCAGTTTTCCATGACTGTTATTCTTTGTCTACTATAAAGTGTATTTTTACTGGAAATTATAAGGGTATCACATATTGAATAGCGCCCTTTTCATAGCAGTCTTATTCCTATTATCATAGCTAAGAGAACACAGTGATACGGTGATATTAATAATCACAAAACCAAAACACTAGATTGAAAGAGCTATTTCATTCATGCAGTGCTAGCTAATAGGAACAACATACTAATGCTGCGCATATGTGCAGTGTATAATTAAATGAATATTTTATCTAACCTGTTTAAACCATGAAAGTGCAGACTTCATATATAAAGCAAAATCATAACTCTATACTCTTCTCCCCCAGAGTGCTAAACAAAAAGACCAGTTGCTATACTTATTCACAGCAGTTAAGAATAGGCAATTCTTCCCCTTAAATACTTGGAAACTTTCTTTTCTTGCACTTTGGGCTTGCAGCTGAGATAAATAATCTGCATGGAAACAGAAACTACTTTTTCCAGTCTTGAAAGATCTATCCATGTCAAAAAGGAAAAGTTGGTGACAGAATAGCGAAGAAAGCTTAACAATCACAGCCTAATGCTGTACCTAAAACCAAATCATCATGGATTTTAAAAAGGATTTTGATAGCTAAAGCTAAACTCTCAGACTGGATTCAAAAACTATAAGAATCTATTGAATAGATTGACAGATAGGTGCTGGAATCTATAACCTTAAAGCCTATGAATTTTGTTGAAATATCAAAATAATGCTAATTCAGCATGTGTTTGAGAAAACTGGTCTATCACTAGAAATCACCGAAGTCTAACCTGGAGCCATAAACACTGAAACATATACATCCTAATTGCACAACATTGATGTACAAATTTTTTTTTTAAATACAGGGAATCTTGTACATTTTCATCCCTTACAGCAAGGTTCGAATTCAATTCGACCACAGCATCATCTATTGGTTTATAATGCTTCTTGAAGAAGTCTGAGAATTACTATTAATTGAACATTTAAAGAAATTTAAACCCTTATTAATATGTATTCAAAATGTAAGCTTCAATTCACATTTGTTTCACAATTACTTAACAGATTTCAGTGGAACTACCTAGATTTACACTGTATAATTAAGATTAATTCTAGACTCCAACTGGTGCCAAAATAATAACACTCCTTTAGACCAAACAAATGTTTCTATTTGCCTAATAGGGAGAGCATAGAAAACTATGCAGTATGGTTGGTCTTGGATTTGATCATTGCTCTTCACTCTCATCAAAGGAGAGACTTGCGCTAAAGACAGGGGATAAAACTACATCTTCGCTGAGGTCAGTGAAGCCAGAATTTTACATAAAATGGTTTACTCTCAACTGATGAAGTCCCCAGGGAGCATGAAGCTGATAAACGTTCAACCAGTTGCAACTGTACCTTTACTACTTCTGGTCCACAACTAAATAGAAAAACATTTTACAAAGGCAGTAACTTCCACTGAAAAATAAGTTGTAAGTTTATTCTGATTTGAGCCAAAATAAATTCCTCAATATAAACAGTTCTGTTATACTAATGCAGTTTATTCCGGAACCTTCATAACATCAATACCCTTTAACAGGAACTGTTGCTTTTCATTGACCATCTTTATACTACAGAACTGGCTTAAATCTTTGTCAGTTCCTCTTGATAAAAAAATTACTGGTAATATGAGGACTTTTCCATAGTCTCTTTGGATATCATTAAAAAGATTTCTTGGTGTGATCTAACACATTCCACCTCCTAGCAACTGAGTTAACAATTACTTAAGTAACTTAAAATACTGTTTCATAAGCCCATAGCTGAGAAAGGGAAAACATATTTGTATTCTGAAGTCTCACCAAGAAACTATTGGTCCTTTCTCTCATGGTGACATTTCTGCAAAGGCTGTAACTGGCACAATTACTTCCTGGCATGTTTGGTTTGCCGGAAATAATGGGACATGATTGCTTTGCATTTGCTCCTTTGTTGGAGCTATGACAATAACACTGCTACTGCGGGTCCAAATAAGGTAGCAGGGACAAAAAGCATTACTTAAAAACCTCACTAAAAAACTTCTCATGTTTCTCTGCATAAAGTCCTGTCTGCCTTAGAAGTGAATCAGACTATTTAGAAAACATATAACATTACTGAGTACAGTTGAAAAAAAAATTGTTGACTCAGGACCCAATATCTGTTATGACACAAGCATTGCTGTTCTGACAAATCTAGGTGAATGGAGTAAAAGAACCAGAAATTGGAATATTTAAATATATAGCCTATATTATTGATACTTTAATTAAAGTTAGCAATACAGGAAACTGAAGCACAAACTTCATGAGTACTTGAATTAAGGATTCCTGTCATGTTAGATACTCCAGAGAAGAAACCTTTTAAAGCTCAAGGGCATAAAAGGGTATATTCTACAAAGACCACCTAAATCTTACTGACAGAATATCACATTACATGTATTGCACACAAGAAATGAAGCATCAATAACCTCTAATCCACATAAAGGACTTGGGGTGAAAGTAGATTTAGGCAGGCTGTATAGTCAACTTTTTAAAAGCCACACAGGAGTTATGGAACGTCATGATTTCTATTTAGATAAATGGTCTCTCTGTACTATACACACTAAAGTTTTGCTTAACTACAAAACAAAAAAATTCATGTCAACCAGATATGAGATGGGACATAATGTGGTCAGACAACAGAAGAGCAACAAAAAGACACAGCAACAGAGCAGTCAGACAAGATCCAGATGGCTTTATTGGGTTTGCATGGCAAGGTTTTGGATCAGTAGGGCTACAGGGGTGGCTTCTGTGAGAAGCTGCTAGAACCTTCCCCTGCATCCAATAGAGCCAATGCCAGCTGGCTCCAAGATGGACCTGCCATTGGCCAAGGCTGAGCCCATCAGTGATGGTGGTAGCATCTTTGAGATAACATATTTAAGAAGGGAGGGGAAAAAAAAAACCAAAAACAAACAAAAAAAACCCCTGCACAACTGCAGCCATAGATAGGAGTGAGAATATGGGAGAGGAACAACTCTGCAGACACCGAGGTCAGTGAAGAAGGAGGGGGAGGAGGTGCTCCAGGCACTGGAGCAGAGATTCCCCTGCAGCCCCTGGTGAAGACCACGGTGAGGCAGGCTGTTCCCCTGAAGCCCATGGAGGTTAATGGTGGAGCAGATCTCCACCTGCAGCCCATGGAGGACCCCACGCTGGAGCAGGTGGATGCCCAAAGGAGGCTGTGACCCCATGGGAAGCCCACGCTGGGGCAGGCTCCTGGCAGGACCTGTGGAGAGAGGAGCCCATGCTGAAGCAGGTTTGCTGGCAGGACTTGTGACCCTGTGGGGGACCCACGCTGGAGCAGTCTGCTCCTGAAGGACTGCACCCCACAGAAGGGACCCACGCTAGAGTAGTTTGTGAAGAACTGCAGTCTGTGGGAAGGACTCATGATGGAGAAGTTTGTGGAGGCCTGTCTCCCATGGGAGGGACCCCAGGCTGGAGCAGGAGAAGAGTGTGACGAGTCCTCTCCCTGAGGAGGAAGGAGCAGCAGAGACAACATGTGATGAACTGACCACAGCCCCCATTCCCTATCCCCCTGCGCTGCTCGGGGGGAGGAGGTACAGGAAATCAGGAGCAAAGTTGAGCCTGGGAAGAAGGGAGGGGTGAGGGGAAGGTGTTCTAAGATTTAATTTTTATTTTCTCATTACCTTGCTCTGATTTGATTGGCAATAAATTAAGATAATTTCCCCAAGTTGAGTCTGTTTTGCCTGTGATGGTAATTGGTGAATGATGTCTCCCTGTCCTTATCTCGACCCATGAGCCTTTCATTGTATTTTCTTTCCCCTGTCCAGCTGAGGAGGGGAGTGACAGAGCAGCTTTGGTGAGCACCTGGCATCCAGCCAGGGTCAACCCAGCCCAATGACAAAAACACCAGTATTTCTTCCCCCAGACCAATGCTAGAGCTATTCTTTACACCTTAAATTAGGAAATAAGATGTATGACCTTGACAAGAAGTAGCTAGAGCATAGAGCAATGTTTCCTGGAATAAAAATGTACAGTAACAGCCTGAGACATGGTTCAGGAAGGAGGCCCTGGCAGGCAGTCCCAGGGGTGCAGCACTACTAAACACCAGCACAGAGGTGGTGTGGCATCGTGGAGCAGGAACTGGGGAGTATCACAGTAGAAAATGTAACAGCTAACAGGTTGGATTACTCTGGCTGCCAATACACCAAATACACGCCTGGTCTCATGAATTAGTCCTTACAGTGAACACCAGCCTGGGATGGAAGATTTGGTAGCTATAAGTCTCCCTGTGCTACTTATAAGTAGGAAATAGTAATGCATAACAAGATAATGGTAGGGCAGAGAGATGAAAATCCAACTTCCCAGTCTACCCCTCAGGGCTACCAAAATGCAACGACTCAATATGCCTGTCACTCAGAGAATTACTTTCCCCTGAAACTGCAAAATCAGTAGGGACCAAGATAAGACTCAGAGACGTACAAACACCACAACCAGAATAGCTCAATGAGTTAAGGTGCCCTATGTATTGAAAAAGACTTGTCATCTTTAGAGCCAAAATGAAATAATAGACACAAGGATCTCCTGGAGGAAGCCCTTCTGCATTGAAGATTAAGAAAAAGGATGAACAAACAGAGCATTCAGGCTACCTCTGCATTACATGCACAGTAAACAGTGGCATGCGTAGACTTGTGCTATATTTGTACATATGTCTTTTTCCTTATTTATTATTAAAGCTGCTTAATGCTAACAGTTTATTTCAGTCTTCATCTGCTAGAGAAATGCTGATCATTTTCATATTTATTTTCTAAATTGAATCCAGAAGTTGTGAAAGATGCAAGATTGATTACACTGTGTCTGCCAGCTGCTGACAAGACAGCAGGACTACAGCCAACCCAGAGGACTAATTCTGCTGCTTATTACTGCAGATAAACACTCAGAGTGCAGCCCTCTGCTCTCCCGGCCATAAGTCAATCACAAGAGCCAAAAGGCAGTTTGCTCTTTCCTAGGCTAATAGCCTAGCAATTATAAGCTTCCTTCATCTCTCCCTACACATCCCATTTTTTCCATGAATGCACCTTGTATAGAGTGCAGCCCAGCACCTTTCACATCTTCATTTCCATTCCTAGGAAGGCAAACAGTAATCCTGGGAGAGATGTTTTATATCATGCTGTTGTTCTGTAAGGAAAACCTGTCCATCACTGCCTTCACAGACCTTTCTATTCTCATTTTGAATGGGCTGCATCAACTCTATCTGTTAATCAACACTTGATTGACTGCTTATAGACTATGACACCTTAATAATAACTACAATGAAATGTAGCATACATAGCCATGAACAAATGTACAACTTGATATTTTAGTAACATGTACATGCAGATACTTTTCTACGTGAACTTTAAACAAATGCAAAGACCATAGAATGATCCATCCCAGATGCATGCACCTAAGATAGTAGAAAAAAAAAAATCGATTTTGTTACACCAAGGGCTTTCCAGGGGATCCCTGGTATTTATAGGGCAGTTCATGACCTGAACAAATTGCTGAAATCTTGCCTGGTTGCCAGCCTTTACTTCACAATTCATTACTGTAGTGATGTGCCATGTTTAGAGACAAGCTTACTGATGTCTTTAAACCTTGACTGCATGTAAAGCTTAGCTGTATTTTAATGGAGTCTATGAAAGCTTTTTGTAGATTCAACAAAAGAGGGGAAAAATGTCCTTTACAGAAGTGGGAGATGTAGAATGACCAAAGAGAAATAAAAGTCAAAAATTAAATATAAAAAATATGGTAAAAGACATTGTGTATAGAGACCATAATCTCTAAATATATATATATAAAGAATATAAGTATATTTCTCTATTTTTAAGAATATAGATGGCTTAAATAGGATCTTCTGACCAATCATAGGTAGAAGCATCAATAGATTTTATTGAAAGGGAAAATTTAAATTGCTCAACTTACATTTTCTTTTTTTTTTTTTTTTATAGTCATACCTTTGTTAATTTGAATGTTACAGCCACACATTTCCTCTCCTTTTACTTCAAGATTTTTTCATTTTAGTGAACCAGCTAACTCAGTTTCATTCACTATGGGCTGGCTAGCAAGAAACTGAACCTTTTTGCCTACTTCAGTCACGTAACCTAGGTCAGTGGCTCAAGATCAAAAGCAACAACATGACAGGTGCTGTAAGACTTCCACATCACTGCACTATATAAAACTGAAAGCATATTACATTCTGATTTCTGAGTTCAGAAATAGCACATACTGATCATCTTTCCAACCAGCGAGAGCAAGAAACTTGTGGCCCTAAAAAAGAAATCTCAGCCCTCCACGACAAGCACCAGTGTTGGAAAGAACAAAGCATAGCTTTGGCAGATGACAGTAGTCACTAGCAATGCAGATGCCAGTTTTACAGAAACATTCCGAGATTCTGTGTCTGCATCCATGTGGAACACATGCCCTAAAATATGCTAAATATCAGACAGGTATGGGCTTTTCCAGAACTGTTTTTGTCTTTCCAGCCTGGGTTGTTTTACTCCTATGACAGTGAAGGGATGAGATACTTCAGCTAAAAGGCCAACATTTTGAAGGAAAAACATGTCAAAACAGATTCTCCTTTTATTTGAGAGTCTACTGAGTTGTTGATTTTACAGCTGCAAAGATGATACCATCTATTTTTGTTCCATACAGAATGCTCCCAAAAGCAGGTGAAAAGTGAGTCTTGACAGAATGAATAAAGAGGATGAAGCTCCAGGTCTCAAATCTTCAAGATACTGCAACCACTAAGAATTAAACTAGACTCTCAAATTTGACTGCTTAAAGGTTCAACAGGCTCCTGTAAAGGTCAGATGAATTATTACAGGTAAGCAGGTTGGCTGAAATGAGCCTAAGCACATTTGTTGCTTGTTGAATGCCTCCCAGCATCAACCACAACTAACGGAGCACTGATGAATCCTGCATGTAAATAGTCTTGAAATAATAGGACATAGAGGAACTCCCTAACATAGAAGCTTAAATAGCTCACAAACAAGAAAACAGATATTAAGACTATGCTATCAGCATGAAATGTTATAAAAATAACTTAGCAGACTCTTTAGACAGAAATATTCCTTGCCTACATTATTTTACAGTAACCTGAGGTATAATTACAGTTTCAGTTGCAGAAGCTTTCCCATTTGTGTAGCATCATCATCACGCTACAAGCAAGACACATTGAAATCTTGTAATACTGCCTTGATCTGTCTCCCTTGCTAAATTTAAAAGCAAGTGAAGGAATTTGCTTGTTCATTTTGCCAGAGGAAGAGGCAAAGGGTTAACCTCCTCCAAGCAGAAATTAAACTTTGCAACTCATAATTAGGTTGCTTCGGAGAGAGTCTTAGTAACACAAAGACTCAGCTTGTAAAATAACTTTATATTTATAGGTATCACAAGGGTCTTTCTGTTTGGAAAGATTATATTCTTTTCTCTTTACTCCAAAGTAGTAAGTTTTAATAACACAATAATTTCTTGGTTTAGGGCAGCCTGTACAAGCTGTGGCAAACTGTCCTTCTCCCATCTTATTTAACAAGCATTTATGCATGCTTTAAGTATCACCTATTTGAAAATGTATCTTCAAAATTGAACTATGCTTTCCAATACTCAAAGGTAATACAATTATCTTAAGCAAAATTAATAAGCAAGCACGCTGTTATTGTGTGAATGTCAACAGGTATTCATTTGAACTCTTACCTCAACTTTAACTACTTACATGTGATTTTCATATATACACACACACATTTCTCTAACCTGATTTTAATGCACCTTTGAGACTTAAGTTCATTTACCATTTTTTCTTCCTTCATGAAAGGATTTTTACTGGAAAAATTAAGTTCTATTTTATCTTGCAAATAATCCACAAGCAATTACAATAATTACAGTAATATAATGAAAAATTTAGTACTTGAGAACTGGCATAAACATATTACAAACCAAAAAAAAACCCCCATATACAAGAAATTCTCTGCCTATTAGGCAGCTAATCTGGTAAACTGCTGAGATTCATTTACATATGGTGGGTCAAAGCTGCCACTTGATGTCTGACACTGCTCCAGCTCCGGAAGGTAAAGCTAATAGTAAACTGAGAAAAAATGTTTGTTACAAATACAACTGACTGGGTTTCAGTTCTGTAATAATTCAGAACCAGAAGCAGCTTTTCCTGGTATCCCATTCCCTGCTCCAGCTGGAGTTTGATTAAAAACTCCTCTCGGAGATCAACATGAAGTTAGCAAAATATTTGAACTAATCGGGTTTGGTAGAAGTTTCATTAATCCAAGGAAATGAAAAACATCCTCCTAAACTAGTACCCAAATATCCAGCCTACAAGCACCATCTAATACAAAGCTGATTTTCAAAGGAAGCATGGTTATGGTGTGTTTATCAGGTGATCTTTGTTGTAAGTTGCTAACTAGTTTTTCATCTTCTTTCATATGAAAATCTTATTTTAATTATGAATTATTTTCTGATTGAAGATTTTCCTTTAATTGGCAAATATTTGCAGCAATTAACTCCTCCAGATTGACTCAGACAGTGTGAGTCATGACCTTCCCTTGGGGATTTAACAATTACATAACTCCATTTATATCTACCATCACATACAACACCTGGATGTCTAGTTAGTGGAAGTGTTTCTATCCTCATAAATAATGCAACATCCTAACATTGCTAATTATGACATGTACATAATTTATTGCTCCCTAGAGCTGACAGAAATTTCTCCCTCCTACAGAATGCATAAACATTAGGTTTTGTAATGACAAAAATTTTGAGGAAAATTATCTCAGGTCAGGAAAGAGACTGAAATTCCTCATTACACTTCCATAAACACAATGGGAATTTTCAGTAAGTATGCAATGTCTGATTTAGAACAGTAGACTTGTTTAATGACAAAGATGCAAATAGGCAGAAAGTAGGATTTTCAAAGAATTCAGCTCAGTGATATCAAATTAGTCAGGTGCTTATTTGCATCTTTGACTACTTAACTCTTAAAAAAAATCTCATTTATAAGTACTCATTTGCACTTCCAAGTGCATTTGTTTTCAAAGAATTTTCAATGGCATGTTTGGCAGTATCTGCCTTTGACATCCCAGATTGCCATTTATTCTACTGGAAATCTCTTGGGTAATGATTCTCTTCAGGTTTTTTTTTTTTGAGTCATCAAAAAGTTTGGTGTACATTGACTCCGAGATCTGAAGAGATACTTGAAAGATCTAGATGACAAAATCCGTTCAGCAGATTCATTACATGAGATAAAAATTTCTAATGAATGTAGGAGGCTCCTGTTTGTACTATGCAGTAAGTTTGTGAGGACTAGACACAGTAAGTTGCAAGGAATTGAGAAGTCTAAGACTTTTATTAACAAGTAACAATTTGGGACATGTTTAGTTTTCAATGTACAACCTGAGAAACATGAAAGAAGTCTGATTCTTGATAGGTAACTATTTCAGACTTATTTCTCAGCCACTACAAAGGACTTGAAGTTATTATTCACTCTTGGAAACCCTGACTGTAAATTGACTATCCTGCCTTTCATTAAGAGGATTCATCTTTTTTCCTTTAATTATTGGGGAAGTGAGAGATTTCATAGGTAATTATTTTGACTGTGAAGCTAAATTGCTATGGTCATGTCACAGTTGATCTATAAAAATCCCTACTGCACTAGAACATTTCCTGCTCTCACAAGGTTCATAACGTATTTATTAGGTTGCTCCCCTTTGGCATCAAATCATATTTGAGCATATATAAAACATTTACCATATTTTGTATTTTTGGGGGGAGACTAGGTTTCTGTAGAAAAAAAAAAATTATTCTATGCAGAAGCGTACTGTGACTAAACCCAGTAGCAAGTGACCAGCAGAGACCACAAACACTAGCTAGGTTTGGTTGTTCTGCTTCATCTCAGTGAACACAAAGTTCTTGTGTAATTTGAGCAAAACATGCTCAAATTATTTAAAAAACTAGATTTTTACACTCCTGTTATATCATGATAAAATATTTAGTACTGACAATTAAAGACAAATCTTAAAATAAACTGGAAATTTTTATCGTTTATATAAAATTTCATAGAATCCAAGTAAACACATTTCCAGTAAGCTAAAATAACAAACTAGTACATCTTTTGTAAAAAGATCTACTGCAGTAAAAAGGTCTGCAAATGTTTCATGGCAGCAGTTCATTATAGAACAGTGAACAACCATGACAGAGAACTGAATGTTTGAAATTTCATTAATAAAAAAAGGAAGCTTTTAAAAATAGTCATTTTCTCAGCAAATTAATATCACCTCCTATGAACCCTGACAAATTCTTTGAATATATGCTTTCTTTTGGAAAAAATGTCACTCCTATTGAATTTGTGCTGCAGCTAAGTGGTAATTTTTTTTTTTCCTCAAGTTCTTACAATTTTCTCATTTTTAACAGAACAGCCTGCTTTTTTCCTTTATTTGCTGAGAATGTCATGAAGTTAGTGTCTCTTAGGATTGGGGCTGGGAAGGAAAGAGAGAAGTAAAGTGAAGATGAGACAAAGATAGTCACCAATGCTTTTTAAACATAAAATCTCAGTCTTTAAGATTTACTGAAAAATAAATGGCTGTTTAAAAGCTTTGATAGCATGAATGTCAATATACACAGTTCTAAACTTCCAAATGCAGATGATATTTCAGCTTAGCTAAGCTGCTTTTATATATCATTTACATTTTCATGAAAGTTGGTGCGTATACTAATCTATTGTGTTCCAGCAATAAAATACATATATCAGAAAAGATACTATTTGCAGGGCAAATTCCTAGGTAACTAGGAATTCTTAGTTTTGTTCAGATTTTCTGTATAAATACTAGCAAAAACAGTCTTGCCAGACCCTCTACATATTTAAACCGTCTGTGTTTTCCATACCATGGAGGAGGGTTTTATTAGGCAAAAAGTTACTGTGTTTCTCCTATGTGAAATCTACATTCCTGCTTCTGGCAGGTGGACCGCCACATTTTGTCCAATTATATGCTACTAATGTCTACAACAGAAGCACATTTCAAATAAAGGAAGCTTCTCATGCAGCAGGTAGAATTACATAGAAAAAATACCAAAGTCTATAAATGAAAAATATATAACTTCCTTCTGTCTGTTGTTTGCCCAAAAGTAAGATCTATAGGACAGTTAGTTTCTTTTTTGATGGTATCATTACAATTTAATTAGCCACATGCTACACCAAAAATGGGAGTGAAGTCACCTATGGTCCAAACAAAATTGTTTCATAATGTTTAAATTCAAAATTAATGCACTCTTAATTTATGGCTCATAAGTATAAAGACCTTGAAATAACCTCAATAAAGAAGTTTCAAAGGCAGTCTTAATTGTAAAATATGTCAAGAAATTTTTAGAAGCAATAAGGGAGGTCAAGACAATTCATTTTTCTAGACTTTTATGCCTGCTTAACGTTAGACAGAAATAAAGCAATTCAGCATATCAATATTTCTGTTTATACATCCTTTTGTATACAAAGAGATCACAACTTGCTTATGAAGTGCATCTTAAAAATCCTTCATTTAGGATTATCCTCTGCCATAAGACTAACTGTCCATTTGGGCAGATTTTACCATCCCTTCAATTAAATTCCCTTTCCCAGTGCATAACGCAATCAACATCAATCAATGACTGTTTCAAACCACATGCAGGAGACTGAAGTCAGTATCAGCTCAGGCTAAGGAGGCTGCTGTAGATCAAAATTTCAAAAGACAAGATTTCTTCACTTCTGTGATTTTCCCAGCACTGCTCCAAATCATCTCCTGACAGATCATTTATAAGCATTTCTCTTTGCAATTATGTTCCTAACTTGTTCAGTGGAATTGATTTTAAACTAAATAATTACTTTAGCCAAAGTCATGGATTTCTCCACTATGACTGATACAGAGAGAGCCAGCTGAATGGAATGCATTAATAAATTTGTGAACTACTTTGAGCAAATTACACATGATATATGGAAGATTTACAGCAACAGCAGATCTAATTAAGTGCTTCATAAAGCAAAACATTGGGCAGATGTCAAGCAAACTGATAAATCATGTTTTATTTTGTCGCTGTGATGAGTCCTTACTTCTGTTAAGAAACATTTTTACCCCACATGACAGTATTGAGATATCCAATGGCTTCTCTAACATTTGAGAAATATGAAATCTGCAAGTACTCTCATTTGGCAATTTTGTGTTGAGTGAATTGAAGTTCAGTTAGACATAATTCTTAACTTGGAGGTAATGTCAGGTAATTGTGTTGTTTCATGTTTCAGCTGGTACTATTCCACACACAAGCATGAGATCCATCTTTTCTAAAAGCACATTTGCCATCTATTGAGTATATTCGCAGGCACAAACTTGTATTTAGAAGTAGAGACAAAAGTTAGAGATTAAACCAATGACTAGACAGAAAATTTTTTTTAAAAATATTTTATGAATGAGCAAGTCGGCATTATCACATCACTAGAATTTACCATATCTTAGTAGTATATTTTTATACATTTATAAAATATTTCTACTTGTATTGATATAGGATAGGATCAATAAGGAATCTCAAACTTATTTTCAAACTACTCGCATGCTAAATTTTACAGAAATATATACAGCCTGCACAGCTTATTTACCCAGACAGCACGTCATGGTGATGTTGCCATTCTTTTTAGACTCTGACCTAGATGAGCTATATGGCATTGTCTACTTTAGCAACAGCGGAACCCAAAAAGATCAGATCTGTGGAGCAAAATAGTCTAGTACCATCTAGACACCTGACAGCCACATTATACACATTTTGAGTAGCTTGTTTTACTTCATAATGGCTCTTGTCTAGTCTGATGATTAAACAGTGGAGTACATTCAGACAGATCCCTCGTAATAACTTTATCACCTAGAAAGACTATGTAATTTCTCAGTCCTAGATAGTTGACTTCACCTGTAAAGGTAATACTATTCCTTATTGGCTCAATGGTAAACTTAAAAGTTTTTCTGAGATTATCTATTGGTAAAGTTATCTTGTTTGCTTTGCATTTACTTTTACTTAAGCCTCCTACTGCTTAGGCTGTGACTTTCCATTCAGGAAGACCTTCAAAGACAGACCCCAAGAAACAGGTTGCTGACTCAGGAACAACAGGAAAAAATATTAAAGGCCTTTCTTGATCCAAATGATATTGTAGGGATAAAAGTTTGTCTTCAGAGTAAAGATTTCTTCTAAAAGAACACAGTCAATGGGACTATAAACCTGTACCCTGTCCATTTTGACATTGTTTTGGTGCAACAGCAGAGAGAAAAGAAAGCTTCTGAAAGCATCATGAAAGCAGATGTCAGCAGATCTTACAAAGAGAGATATAATTTCTAAGTAGAACACCAGTGTTCTGTATCACTGATTTTTCTTCCAGAATCTGCATGTCCCAAAGGATATTACAAGTCATGAAAGAAAAAAGTATGCAAAATAAGAGAAAGGAAGAGTTAGGTATTTAACCTCTACCTTCTAACTGGGAAAGGAAGCACAGAATATTTTTGTTCTGTCAAAAATATGTGTGAAAAACAAGGAGTTGATGTTTTCAGAAGACTGAAATACTCAGCCATGTCCCCCCATACTCTGGTGAACAATACAGCAGCCATAACCTGTTGTTGATCAAGATTCTAATCCCATTAAAAATACTTCAGCAACATCAATGAGGCTGTAGTCTCACCTTTCTATGCTGAGAGCAACACTGAGGCTTCCTAGGCTTACATAGGTGTAACGTCCCTCTTGCTGCTAGTTTACCTTTCAATGCAAAGTATAGATATATGCATTGTAGTCTACTTTAGTCAACAGAGAGGCCCTAATCTTAGACAGAGCCTGCATAATACATGGAAATCAGTATCTGCATTAATCAAAATTAATTATGTAGTGTAAATGAAAACAAGGCTCTAACAGCTGAACTGCCACATGGGTAGCTATCCTGTCAGGCACTCCATCATCTATGACAGTAATGCTGAGCTACATAGACAGATGTAACTGCACACGTCTTGCATGTCTGCAGCTATTTCCAACCATGATTAACAGCACAGAGACAGCAGATGGAAATTTAGTATTATATTTACATTTTATTAGCTAGGTTGAAGCTTTGATAGGGCTACAAGTAATGGGGAAACTAAGTAAGACTTGGATGAGGAACTGGAATAAATGAAACCATGTTCCATATGCTTGTTTCCTCCATATCACATCTCACTGTTTTGCTTTCAGGTTGTGGTGGAGCATTTGTCTTTTCTCCCCCATTTCATCTTTGCTCTGAAACCATAAAGACAGGAGGCAGCTCTACACATTTCTTACATAGGCAAACTTCGTCTGGGCTTTTTACCTTTCAGCATCTACTCAGCTGGGCTGGAGTAGAAAAGCAGGCACCACATGCATCGCAGCTGCAATGCGGCCCAGTGTGGTTGACAGTTTATGAGACATCCTGTTGAGTTTTGTGTTTTTCAATGGCATTTTTGGGCCCCAATTTTAAGGATGTAAAAGGTTGTTTGTCTTGCACAGTTGTGCTTCCCTTTACCTCTTGTCTTCTACCATCTATGTGAATGAATGGAAGATTTTTGGGCTGGGCATGATCTGCAGACATGCTGCAGCCCTGACACTAGAAATCTAAAAGTTATACAGAGATCCACAAATGCTCTCTTATGCACTTATCACATTATTCAATCAAGCAAAGGCCAGTTTTCCTCATTTTAAAACAGATAAATGGACATAGAAGTTGTATTTTTATATGTATTTGAAGTTGGTTCAAGCTAAAAATCAGCTTTTCATCAGAAGTGATTTGTTGGCCTAAGAATACAATTCTGGCCAGATAAAGGCATAAAACAATTGAACCTTACTGTAAAGATGACAAACCATTTAAAATTCCCACTCTCTAAAATTTAGTAACATTCAGAAAAATTGAAAGATACAGACTGATTCACTACTTTGAGTTCTAGTCTAAGTAATTCTGACTCCATAATTAAACAAATTAAGTCAACGAAAAATAATTCCTTAATTCCAATGAGTTTTGGATCAGCTCTATTATAACAGAAGGAGGCAAACCCCCCTATATTCATTGCAGAAAAATTTTAAGCAAGGAGAAGTACTGTGACCTAATATTGAAAGCCATGCTTCAGGACATGGTTGCTAAAAAAAAAAAAACCAAAACACAACCAAAAAAAACCACCACACCTATATTATGCTTTTTACCAAGCAGCATAGAGATAAGAATCTACAGTTTTCATATGCATAAGAAGCTGTAAAATAGAAATAAAATAAAAATAAAATAAAAGCTATGGCTCAAAAGCCCCATTGCCTATGAAGGTCTAACCAAGGTCTTACTAAGAAAAGGTTATGAAGAGTAGCATGGTATGCTTTTACAAAATTCCCCCGTAACTACAGATAATTAAAAGTAAAGATAAATGTTTAAAAAGGCAAGTTAGAGTTATATCTGAGTATATTTTAAATGATCACACTAGAAAAATCAGATGCTGCTCTTTTCTCCTATTAGGAGCTGGTTGCCAGTTTTGTTAGCAGCAGTAATGACAGGTCTTGGTACATGACTCAGGCAAATCTGACACTATCCATATGCCTCAAAACCAAAAGTGCTGGAAGGATACAATTCCCTCATCTTCAGGTTTGTGACCATATATATCCTGGGAAACAGTCTGATACAGAAACATCGGGGATTGGTAATGAGGTAACCAAAGCAACTATAGCTAGAAACTTAAACGCATACCAATTCTGAAAACAAACTGGAAAAAACTTTCCTTTTTTAATTAATCCCTAAATCTAGATTTAAACCCAGATAAGTTTTTAAAGCTACTAAGATATTCAATGGCTCAAGCATTTCATCTATGAAGGGGATCAGAAGTGAAAAAAAAAAATCACTAAGTACTGGTTCACTTTCACATTCATTCTTCATCTCCCACTCAGTGGGAGCACAATGAACAGTCTGTGCTTATGATACTCATAAGCAGAAGAGAGGACAGAGCTCAAGACAAAAAAAAAGCTTAATTTTGACTTGCACAGTTCTTGCTCTTTAAGTTCCTTTTGGGTTGTTCAACTTGAGACATCTAAAATGTGACTTTTTCAAAGACCAAGTGTTAACCAATCCCTTATTCAAGTGTTTAAAGGAACTTTAGTCATTTATAGAAAGCAAGTTGTTTATCTTACTCAGCTGTGTGACTGTTTTCCATGATTCACTACTGTATAATACCCTCTGCTTCCATTTTCTTTTTGTCCCCCCCTTCTACTGCTTTCAAACAGAGTAAAAACCCCCCGAAAAATGAAAAAAAAAAACCAAAAAACCAAAAAACAGTTGGCAAGCTCTTCTTGCTGGCCGAGCATCCCTGGTCTAAATTTCTTGATAGAACTGCTTGGAAATTACCTAGAAAAACAAATTTTAATCAGAAATTGCAAAAGCATATAGCCTTTGATGCCTTCTAAGAGGATGCAGGTGATGTGCCAAGAACTTGGACTTCTTTGCTACCCTACACAGGGTGCTCCTGAAGAGTGCAGACTCCAGAGCCCATACCCACTGTGGACTGCTCAACAGGGGAACGCCAGAGCTGTTGTGACTGTTTTCCCACATTCAGGAATTCCTAGAGCTTTCTCATATTAAGTAACTGGCCACAAACTTAGTTGACTGGCAGTCCTGAGCTCTCAGCAAAGCTTAGGAAGCTGGACTAAAATTAAACTCCCACAGTTTCCATTGCAAAGCTGGGCAGCTCTTTTCTAGCCATGACTTTCAGATAGAAACCTTAACTACTTTCTCAAATTGAGTCTATAAGGGACATCTTTGAAATTTATGTCTGGGCTGGTCTTGTTAAGTGTACAATCTCATCTTAAAGGTCTTCAAATTGAACTGGTTAAGTGATTTCAAATCTAATTTATTTCTTATTCTCTCTTCCCCAAGCTATAACATTTTACTTTTTTTCTGACAATGAACTTTCCCTCTTCTCTGGCAATTCTAAATATTCTATCTTCCAGTAGCTTTTAATTTTTTCTTCCTCCTTCCCCTTCCTGTAGACTTGCTCCCAACACTACATTCTCCAGAAAAAAACATGCAAGAAGCTTGGATTCATTTTATTCTCCAGAAAAGAGATGAGCTAAAACTGGTACAGATGAGACCAAGCTCTGGTTCACCTGAAACTAGCTCTTTCTCCTAATTTATGCCCATGTTATTCTGTTTGTCTCTCACTATATGGTCACTGCATGTTGTTTTGTTCCTGTTTTGTCACATCTCTAAGAAGTACATACCCATTTCCAAGTGTTTCAAGAGGAGCCGCCAACATGAGTGCTCTGTGTGAGGTGGAGGGCTCTTGGCAACATTCATAAAGGGCCTTTAAGGACATTTCATTGGGCAGCTCTGTTAGAAAGCTGACTTGAAACTCAGTTTAACAAAAGGGGAAGTACATAATATTTTAATATTAGTCCATCTAGAGAAAAGACTTAGCCCCAGAAATGCTGAGAACTTAAGTGTACATATTAAAAAAAATATCTTCCCCCCTCAACACAGGATATTTTGCAGGATTTTTTTACTACATATTATGGAATTTAGAGGAAACAGATTTCTCTAATCCTTTGAACAGGCTTCAAAACTGATTTTTAAATATAGCAATGATTTTCAAACATTCATCTAGGTAAGCAATCATAGAAACAACTTATTCCTCTGATACTTCTGTACGTTCTAGGAATGCCTACACAGCAACAAAGAAACCCAGTACCTTGTGGTCACATGCCAACAAGTATTCCATGTTATTTCTGTGTATTTTACAATTCTTGTTTCAATTTTACTCTGTGGAATAACAAAAAGCTTTTTGCATTTCACCACAAAAGCATTAGACAGCCATTTATCCTACATTTGAAAGCTTTTGCTGCTACTGGTAAAGAGTTATAAAGCTTCAGTAGTATCATTCCTCCCCTAATTCTGAAGGTGTCAGATCTACTATGACTTAGAAATTCAAGGGAAAGAAAATCCAAAAGTGAGTGTTTGCACTAAAAGAAGATGATAACTATTAGCAGCACATATTTCCTTTAAAAAAAAAAAAAAGGATTTTGCAGGGCTTGTCATAATGATCTTTTGAAGACTTTATTGTTGTTTATATTCATTTGGAAACCAGGAGTGAAACCCAGACAGGAGCTTTACAACACAGCAACTATGGTTTCTTGGAATCAATCTCCCTCAACAGCAAGAAAGTGTTCACTGGGTTCCCAGATACTTTTATATTTGTAAAGGAGGCAGCTTGCATTAAATGAGTTGTGAGGGGGCAAATGTTAATCTCATTTTCCCTAATGTTTCACTCAGGAAATTATTTCTCTTTTGGCAACTGGCAGTGCCAAACAGATATGGATGACTAATGATGAAGGACATTTGCTGAACATTCTTCCTCTCTAAAAGAGGAGCTCATTTCTCGTCTGCCACAGACAAAATTAGGAAATTTTGTATAGCAGGCAGAATTTTAAGAAACAATGGATTTTTTTGTAAAGGAAGTTCTCTACATTTGCAATTACAGACCAAAAATACAGTCACAAACATGTTTTCAGAAATTTAAATATAAGCACAGGTAACAAATTAACATGTAATAGCTTAAGTATCAAAGATTTCAGCGTTTGGTTATACTGATTTATTTGGAGAAAGCACCTTCTTCACCTCAGTTTATTTTACTTCTTTCTTGCCAAGTAGAAAGGAAGTTTTATATAGATATCAAATGATCATTATTAGAATTATTCTAGTGAAATTTTTATAACTGTAGGTTCACATAAAATTGCAGTTGTATTTCAGTGAACTCTTAAAAATCATTCTAATCACTTCAGTTAAAGGCTGGTTTGAAAATACAGCTTGTCTACAGTCAAATAAGCAAGTGTGAAAAATCTAAGTTAGTATAGGTAATTCCAAGTAGGTTCAGTGTTTACTAAGTGGGACATTGCAACTTTTCAAAGCGATAACACTATGTTTTTACACCCAGTCACAGAGGCTTTGAAAAAATACTTAGTCATTCTATTTAATTATAAGCTTCATTTTCTCTAACAGTATGCTCTTCACAGATACTTAATAGGAAGATTTTATTGCAAATTACAAATACAATACACAAAAGAGCCAAGACTTTCAGTTGCAATCATGCAAGAGTCCTACACTCTGTTAAAATTATTTTTTTGAATGAAGAGAAAAATGCTGTGAGAGATGTTTTAAAGTAGTCCATTATAGCTGCAGTGTATCTCAAAGATTACAATCTTCCCTGCACAAGATGCAAGATTGACAAGGTGCTTTGGGAATCTGAATTGGCATGGAGACTAAACTTAGGTGCACACAAGCAGAACAATCCATAAAGGCCCTGTTACAGGGGACTGCAACATTACTGGGCATCTAGATTTATTCAGAATCCTGGTGATTCATTTTTCCCAACTTCCATACACATTTCTTGTTTCCAATGCACAGAAATAGCGCTGGCTATGCATGCCTGTGTACAGATAGTTTTTACATGGCTGTGACCCCTATTCTGAATAGGGCCACAGCTGTTTCTTCTCTGCCTCATCCAATGCATAGAGGGGAAAGAATCAGAGTAAGCATTTTTGGTCACAGAGCAAACCTATTTCACTTATGATGAAAACAATCTGTTTTTTCACTTGTTTCAGTAGGCTAGTAATAGATTTTCTTACAAAAAAAAGGTACAACAGAAAGGACCTGTGGATTAATTTGGTCTCAATTTATAATTACACACTGTCCTTTCCTCAGAATGGATTGCATTGTTATAAGCTAACCCTCAAGCACATAAGATTATCACAGAGCTCTATTTTCCATGGCTTGTACTTCTGTGGAACCATTGAAGTAGCAACATATTATCCCACAGGAAAGATATTATCAAAGATTAATAAGATACCTCAGAAGAAAGCAGATTTCTTTAAAGGCTGCTGTAATTTACCAGTAACCATTTGTTGAGAAGATCACTCATCCTTTATTATTGTGAAATAGAAAAATACCTTTTGAGCCTGTGCAATACCTTTACATTTCCCAACTATTAAAACAAAACCACTAACACAAACCAAATTTCCCAGTGACTAGATGAAACAAAAGATTAAGGAAACCAGTTATATATTGTTCTGCTCTAGGTCATTCTAAAACTCATACTTTAGACAGTTCATAAAATATTATATGGAATAAGTATTCTATACTACAATACATTTACCTTTTTCCATAAATATATTCTTAAGTATCCCTTTAACAATGTAATATCAGTAACATTCCTGAGATGAACTTCAGAGTTTAAAAAAAATGCATTTTTGACATTTGAAAAACACCATTTTTCCTGCACTTTCAGTGATTCCAGAAAGAAATCTTAACTCAATAGGTAACCATCGGCTAACTCCATAGGGTTGGCATTTTAGCCTGAGAGAAGGAAGGAAAGAAATATGTGGAATTTGAGGTATCCCAACTTGTTTTGATATTTATTTCTGGATTCTTATTATTTAAATACAGAAAATTTACTTGGAACATTCTAGCTTCCACCTGGATTTTAAGTGTAATTTTCTCTTTCATCATCTGCAGGATTGCACAAATCCTGACAACTCATCCTGTAATCAACAATTGGATCTAGCTTGCCTTATGCATTTTTGCTTTGCTGAATTGACAGCTTTTGAACCAGCTCCACAGGGTAGCTGGGGGCTCCACGGTAGAGAACACAGAGAAAGAAAAAAGTAGTAGAATAAGAAAAATAAAAGAATAAGGTGGGAGAAATAGAGGAGTAGTCATAGTGAGAGCATGGGAGAAAGGAAAGTAAATTATTCAATCAAATCAGGTGGCTACTAGTTTCACTTTCCTTCACAGTAGAGGACAGAAAGCGCTTCCTGGTGCAGATGTCCATAAGTGAGTTTAAAATCAGTGAAAAAACATCCTCTTCCATAGAGGTTATAAATTCCTTTCATCCCTGAAATAGCTACATTGCTATTTATATAAATGCTTTAAGTAGTAAAGTGCAAATTTGAAAGAAGCAGCTTGGTGCATATTTTGATGAGGTGGGGACTAGAAAAATTGAATGCCATGAACTGCAGGCAGCTAATTTCAATTTCAACTAGATCCTAGCTCTCACTAAAATACAAAGTGACAAAATAATTCAGTGCTGCTGTGACACAATGAGATTGAGGTTGAGAATGTTAAAATGGCTGCAGTACCCTAGCAGTAAAATTCGTAATTAAATCTAAAGAAAGATTTTTTTTTTTACAAGTGCCTTTTTCTTTGAAGAAAGGCAGAAAAACATCTTAGAGGGGAAAAAGTTTCATTGATAAGCCCTTAACAAAAGTAAATGAGAAAAAGGATTGACAATGCTCCCCTTATTCAGTATTTCACTCTTTATGGTAACCCGCCACACACCACTGAATTGGTTTCAGTCCCTGCCTTCTACTAGGGGAATTTTAATCAGTGCCCAAGGCGAGTGTGCTGCCTGGAGCAAGACACCACAAAACAACTCATTTCATGGTTTCCTCTTGATATCATCTTATTAGATAGAAATAGTTGAATATTTATTGGAGAAACAATTAGTATTCAGATATTCAATATTTGAAGAAAGTACATAAGTTTACACTTGCTTTCTTTAGTATAAATATTGGTGTACTTAACAGAGTGAAGCAATGGGGGTTACTGGTGGTGCCCACCCAGACACCTGAGGTGTGGTACAGAGGCCCGATCTGAGGCAGAGAACAGCAAACCATTTCCAGCTCTCACTGAAGTTCACAGGTCTGTGCTCACAACCATATATTCTGTTTGTATTTACACTGTGTTCACAGTGTCCATGTATCATAAATTTGTTTTTAAAACAAAGCTTTCACAGTAAAGCCATTACAAAGTATTTTTACTTTTTAAAATATCATTTTCAAAAAAGCTCTTGCCTATTTCATTCAGTTTCCACCTACATTCAAGTATTTCAGTATCACTGCTTATATAAAATAAGAAGAGACTTAACATCTGCAACAGACACTTCTTTGCAAAAATTTTGGAAACCATAGTAGACCATAATAGAACTTTAAAGCATGACAAAACTGATAAGTAATTCTTAACAGCAGATTTATTAAATAACACATTTCCTTTAGTTGTCCTCAATCTATACTAATAATTCACTTTAATGACCCTGTCTTGGATACCAATGATCGTTGAATTATTAAAGCTAGAAGATGGACATAAAGTACACGTCAGCACATGCTTCATTCAAGATGCTGTGAAAGCAAAGTGTAAAGATCTTACAGTATCAGCAATGCTAAGGCAGCTATACAGCTCTTTCAGTGAAGTTACTTGTATGGTCTGTATTTAGATTCTGCGGACAGTCTCATTGACATGACTTGTGTGACTGAAGCTCATTTTAGGTAAAGTTAAAAACTTTTAAATGAACAGTAGAAAGATAGTAAGGAGTACAATAAGGGAAACTGCAAATGTAAGACAATATTGATGCCATTCAGAGTAGTCTCTGAAACTTTTTTGACCTTATTTCTTAAACATCTATCTAGTTCTGTTATTATACTGTACCAGCAACTTAAATTTATCTCTGTCAGTTTTTAAATAGCATCTGGAATGCAATTATATGTCTCATGATATGTTACCAGCAAGAGGGGAATTAATTTGATATTCTTAACTTGTCCTTTTGGGATATTAGAAGGACAGGGTGCTACAAGAAAAAAAAAAAAAAGAAGGAAGTGCCTCACTAGTTTTAAACTAAAACACCAAAATTAGAAATTGTCATGTTAAAGGTCAAGAGATTAACACAGATCACCATTAATACATAATCATAATACAAGTACATAATCATGCATAATCAACAATATTATATTGTATAGCCCCAACTCTAGATAAAATGTTTATTTACAAATGAATATTTTATTCTACTTATGCTGGGCAATTTCTCTGCATAAGCAAAGCCATGGAAAGGAAGACAACCTACTTAGCTTCAAGAAAGCAAATAGACTATCACACCCTCAGGGGGCTTTGAGAGAAAGAGAAGTGTATCAACTAAAATCAATGTTTCCAAAACCCAGCATACAATAAATGACTCTCTTGGCATTGATTTGGATTTTTTTTTTTTTTTTTTTTTACTTTTCCTCCCCCACCTCTGACAATTACAGGAAATCTTTATGATATAGATCACAAACAATATCATCCTGGCTGCTCTAGTCAAATCCCAGCCACACAAAGACAGAGAACAGATTCAGAAAGTCTTCAAATGAGCAAGAAAAAGCAACAGAACACATCCATGGATCAAAAGAGGGGCCAGTGGAACAGGATATGACAAAGATGCACACAATGATTAGTTAATAATAAGACAACCAGTAACTATACAAGAATGAATACTGGCTCAAAAAAACCCAGATGGTGAAAAAGCCGGGTCATGACACAGCTTCTGTCATGGAACCCAGACTAAAGAGTGAAGTTTTTGACCTTCTAATCCTGCCTGGCAGGAGTACCAACAAAACTTTAATTGTTCTCATTACTGGTGGTAGTTTCAGTTTTGCAGAAACTTTGATGAGGTAACTTAAGACCTAGCACAAGCTAAGCAAGCAGCTTTGGTGACATATTTTACTGTAGCATGTACTGAACCTCAGACAGAATCTCTGAAATTAACCTTGTTAATGAAGTGAGCTGCATGCTTCACAAACAATGCAGGAGACTCAAGGGCACAGACCTAAAGATCCAATTGTCTTGAAGCTTGGCGTGGAATAATATACCTATCTTCCAGATAAGCATGGCTATATTACTTAAGACATCCTCTACAATACTGATGGCCTCCACTGCCAATATATCAAAGCCCTTAACTTACATCTATAATTACATATTAAAATAAAGGATAAGTACGCATCTGCTGTAGTAACATATACAATGTGTGTCGTATCAGAAAGATTAGATTTGCTATCAGAATCTTCTGTAGCCCAGTTTTCAAACCATGGAAAGTACCTTTCAGCAGCATGATTAGCCATCTACCTGCATTTGTATCTCAGAAAGGAGAAGAAAAAGGACTTTTTCCCCTATTGTATACCATAGTACCTTAAAGAGAACGGCAGTGGAGGGAGTCTTAGGCAGAGAACTGAAGAGGAAAAATGAATCTGTGGGCACTGGATTACTTAAACAGTTATATTAACAATGCTAAGCTGACAAACAGGTATTACATTTACTGCAGAAAAACAACCTAAAGACTTAGCAAACACCTAGTATTCAGACAAATTACATAAATTCCCCTTGTGGTAAAGCCAAGGCTTTTAGCCAGTGGTACTGAATGCAATGCTGGAAGCTTTGTAGGTCTTCTCTGCCCTTTCTTATCCCTTGCACTAATTAATCTCAATGGGATTTTGTAAAACGGTGAGAATAGTAACTGTAAGATAGCATTCAACAATCAGACATTTCTAAACTGGTATGAGTACTTCCCCAGCTGCTGCAATTTCAGAAATCCCAGTCTCATTAAGAAACCGTTAATGCAAAACAATGACATCAGGATGTCACACCACAATTACCAAGACTCTTTAGAAGCAGAGGATGGTTCTATGTAATGGAGCAGGGGGGAATTTTGGTGGGGTTTTTTTTGGCAAGTATGCTTTCAAGCAGGTGCTCAATGTTTCTTTTCAAGGCAGGGCTAGTGGAAGAGGAATAGAGTATTACGTTTGTTTGTACTACTGCATGACTGCAGAATAGAAGAGGAAGAGGCATGCAATTATGCTTAACTTCAGGAAAGGACTGAACTACTGTAGATTAGGAGGAAAGATACAGGCATGATTTATTCTGGAATTTTTGTCTTCCTTCCCCTCCTCCATTAAACAAATATTTTTCATCTTAATTTTAGGTCTTGCAAGATCCAATTTTTATAAAAATGCAAAAAGCTTATATAAGCAATTATATAGAACGTTCAGGAGTGATGATGATGGATGGGCACATAATTGCAGCAGGTTTTGTTTTTAACTAACATAATTAATAATTTTTTGGATTTTTTTTAGTATATTTCCTTATAATTACTGTCATTAGAGCCATTAGCTCATTTAGGAGTATTCTTATGACCACAGCTAGGGAAAGCACTAGTTACACAATCACTTTCCATTATTTACATCGTAAGACGAACAACATCAATACATAAGCCCAAATATATAAATAATATTTACACAAGAATATTAAATTTCCTTCCAGCTGTTTTAGAGCTCACTAATTCAAATGTATTACCTTTTGATTGAAATTCGTATTATTAAGAGACATTTCACAGCATTCTCATTACTTCAGAACAGATGTTGGATCATGCAAGTTCAGTCCCATAAAACACAGTGAAGTCACACCTGCAGCAGTAAAGAATAATGTGAAAAAATCTAAAAGAAGTTGGTGAAAAAGACCAGAAACATAGGGGATAGATCTTGATGAATTGCATAAAATCACTTTTTCCAGTCTCCTCATCTTCCATTTTGACATTGGAGAACACTGTATAGATGCAAATCATATGTGAAGATAAATACAGAGAGAGGGAGTCTCAGGAGCCTGTAAATAACAGTGTAATAGTGGACAGAAAAGCAGGCTACTGTGGAATTCTCCTCAGGCATAATCTCAGTTTTACTAGTGTTTTAAAGTGAAGTTTAAGTTATCTGTTTAGAGGTTCAGTTGTGGCTATAATAAAGGGTAATGAATGTTTTTTCATCCTGATACAGGTTTATCATAACCTCAGTTTCTCTGCATGGATTAACAAATAAATATTTGGCTGGAACCAAATGTAATATCTATTGACAAAACCCCGCAAAGTCAATTTTAAACAATGAAACAATACCTCTTCCAGTAGGTTTAAATAAGAGGTCAAAATAGGCACTGCTTATAAACCTTAACAGTATATGACATGATTTTGATTTCATTTCAAGCCAAAGTGACTGTTTCAGTCACTAAAAAAACTTTTTAGTCTGTTGGCAAACATTTAAGTAATACCTATGATTTACTTATGTTTGTAACTGTACTATAGCCCTTTGGAATACAACATTTGGATAGAGACAAATATATATATATATTTAAGTCAGAGCTGGCAAAATACCACAAGATTGAGCTTTTGATTTATTTTAAAAGCACTTTACTCCACCAACTGTGCCTAGGTAGCTTTGCCAATGCTGACAAGCAGAACTGATGGCACCTAGCCAAAACCTAAGCAACAATTCTGTTTCTTTCACGAAACCAAAATGGTGAATTTCAGAATTTAATGTAGTGAATATCTGGGAAGCCCCAGATTTATGTTTTTAAGTGTCTTCTCTGTCCTTTCATTATTGTGGGATTCACAGTTGACCAGAAAAAGGTTGTCTTCATGTGGAGGAATGGCAGACTTCGTATGGAAACACCAGCCTTCAACTCTGTACTGCAATTTGCTACTTGTAACATAAATCTAGTAAAAAGATAGCAATGTTTTTCAGTAGCTTTTTTCACTTTAAAAACTGACTTCTATATTTTTTTAAAAGCAAAGAAACAAGTACTAACAACTTAAAACTCTTCATCTGCACACACCCACATCTATATTCACATCATTATGCTGTAAGCCTACTATATTTTTGCAGCATTTTTGTTTATATAGAATCCAAGCCTCCTTTGACTCAGGTTTGTAGTCGCAATGAGAAAATGCTCATGTTATAGGTCTTTACAGTAAGACAAAGATCCCCCTCCTGTGCTTCATATCACAATTCTCTTCTATTATACAGAGCTCTCAGTGCCCTATCTACTTCAATAATAATGTCAGAATCCAAATTTATTAGGTCTTGTGATTGTATTAGTGTCATTATATAAATTAGCACCTGCTTGTAGTTACCCCAGATTGAAATTACCAAGTGACAATAATCTTTTTGCTTTCTTTATATGAGAAAAAAGAATGGCTGGCTGGGCTCTTTTGCCATTACAGAGCTGTGCTACTTTTCCATGTTTCAAACTTCATCCCCATGTTGCTATGGACAAGATAAAACAAAACTGATTTAAATACATACGTGTCATAAATGCATAGTTCTCTGTCCTGACAGCCCTATTATGAGTGATACAACATGAATAGAATCACACACAAAGAAGTTTACAAGCTGTACAGTGAAAGAAGCTCTAAACCTAAAACCAGTCCTATGTCCTTGAACTTAAGAATCTCAACTAGACTGAAAGAAAAAGCAACATCTGTTTGGATATTCATTTATCTCATCTTATTTGTGTGTTTAAAGGAAGGAAATTGTGAAATGTCTTCTTGAACTAGGGTCTGAAACTGTATTTTCATATTGTTTTTTCTGCATTACAGTGTTGAAGTTATGAGCATATATGACAGACTTTTGTATCGCATGAGATTGACCTTTGGAAAAAAGATATAGATATCTGAGTTTTAAAATAAGCCAACAGTGGCCAATGGATTTGAGAAGTAACTAAAATATGCACAGTAAGCTCCAAATTCTTATTTCTTGACTGTCATACCAACATTAGCTCAAAGGAAATAACTCAAAGGCTAATTGATTAAAACTTATGTTAATAGTAGTGAAATTTTGGTTTAAGATTTAGAAAAATAACACATTGTGGCAAGTTTGACAGGAACCCTACTTCCACTACAGAGTAATTTCTGAATGTAATGAACTTTTTCATTAGCATTCCAAGGCTTCACTGACACAGTATAATTTACTGACTCCCTTCAAAAGCAGCTGACATGGGAGGAAAGGATCTAGTACAATCCTCTGCAAACCCCTCTTCATTTTAATTTCAAAGACTGATTAGGTTTCTGGGAAGATTACTTCCAAGGTTGGGATTTTTTTCCCCCCTCTCAATATTCTACCTGCCTTTATCACTTAATTCCTATGGACAATAAAAGGTCATTTTAGTTCACAAATGCAAAAGCTGAGTTATGCATGACGAGCCAATGACACATTTCTTAACAGTGCTTTGTAATAGTTAATACAATAGGTAATCAAATTAATGTAAATCTTATGTAAAAAACACAATTGATTTCTAAATAGCCAATAAAGCCAAATCCTAATTTCCTGATTAAATCCCTTTCCTTAAATCCATTGCAGTACTAGTCAAAATATCACAGATTTTTTTTAATATCACAATCTTTAAAAAACTAAGCATATTCAGCTGTTTGGTTTAGGACAGACCAACATGGGCAACATTGTTGTGGGTGTCTGCTGTGGACTGATTAGAAAGAAGATGCAGATGAGGCCTTCAGGCAAGTGGAAGAAACCTCACATTTGCAGGCCCTCATCCTCAAGGGGGACTTTAACCACCTGAATACCTGCTGGAGGGACAACACAGCAGGGCACAAGCATTCCCTGGAGGGCTCAATAACTTCTGACACAAGTGATAGGGGAGCTGATGAGTGGATGTGCTCAATGAGCCTAATACTAGATGGGAGGCAGTAAAGAAGATAGAACCAGACTAAATTCAGTGTCCAGTGAAAGGACAAGAGTCAATGGACACAGCTGAAATAACCAAAATTCCATCTGATCATAAAATAAAAAAAAAAAAATGCTTTTTCATTGCAAGGGTGGTCAAAGATTAGACCAGATTGCCAGTCCCCATCTTTGGGGTTATTCAAAGCCTGACTGGACACAGCCCTGATAACCTGCTCTAGTTGACCCTCCTTTGAGCAGGGGGATTGAATTAGATAAATCTCCAGAGACCCCTTCTAACCTCAGTGATTCTGTGATCAATCCAATTGCTTTTCTTCTGATTGATTTACTGGACAGCAATCTTTCAATGATCAGATTATATGTGTAATTATGAGCCCCAGGAATATATTCCCCAGACCTAGTGTTTCCACTATAGATATTAGTTATATAATTATCTATATTGTACATACAAACTTAGGGATTCCCATAACAGTTTACCATGAGCTTTCTTCACTTATTAGTTTTCCTCTTAATCTCAGTAATGGTTAACACTAGGCAATGGATAGAATAAAAGATAAATGGTTTTATTAATTCATACTGACTGAGCTTTTTATAACAACAGCTGAAGAAACTTGACAAGCTTTCAATTAATAGACATAGGCTGCCTACAGGCATCTCATTCCTCCAGACATGCTATGACATCACTTGCAATTGCACCATGTTAATAACACACCTTACTCTTAGGCCTCGTTTCTCTCTCAAGATAGATTGTTTGAAGTAGATCTGCTTTTAATATACCTATGTATGATTCTTCATTTGTCAGTCCCCAGCACCTGATCACCTGAAGGGGCCTTATCAGCATGATAGGCTAGGCTGAGTTCAGGTGCCACAAAAAATTGCCAGAAAGGCAAGCTTAATTGCACCCTGACCCATGAACATCAATAGATAAAATGTGTAACCATAGTAAATGCATCCAAGCATTGAGCATAGCTGGAAGTCACAAGGATATTTTACTTAAGATAATTCATGTACTTCAGAAAGCTTTAGAGCCTGGGGGGGGGGGGGCCACAACAAATCTTCAGTTACAGCAAAAAGACTCAAGATTAACAAATGGCAATTTTAAAAAATTTTTATTTTTTTTTAAACTCATGCAGCTATTGAGAACCTGCATATTATGACTGTTCTTTGTAATACGTTTTAATGAGTTCTTTGATTTGTTCTCATTTACCCAGGGCCACAGAAAGAAAACCAGAAATTCAGGGAGAGATCCAGCACACTTTCACTAATTCAGTTAGCACGTTAATTTCAATGGTATGGTCTCTGACATCTATAATTGTCTAAATTTGCACATAAGTATGCATGCTAATTTGCCCCTAGAGAGGTAAGACAGTTTCCTCCATAGGTTAGATGCTTTAGGGGGTATCCTCCAGCTTTCCTGTAAAAATAAGAGATATAAATAATCTATTCTGTACCTTGAAAGTAAAAGCCGTATTCTGAAATGCCAACTGCTACGTAGAAACCTTTGTCAGCCATTGAGAAACATCAGATACCTCACGAGTGAAGGAAAACACACGAGTATGTTTAAATCATCCCCGAAACAAGTTATTGCACAATTCACAAAAGAGATTTGAAAGATGAAATCCAATTCCCACCCAATAAAAAGTGCAGACCTATTTCCTCCAAAATGTAAAGACAGCTCCAATAATATTTAACTTCCCTAATGCTTTTTTGTCTCCTATTGAAATACATAAAGTTCAATGAGAGCTTACAAGAACTTTGAGAAGAGAAGATTCAGTGCTAAAGAGAGAAAATGCTGGCCTCAGAATTAGATGTGAGTTTTATCAACAGACCCAGGATTTCACTTAATTGATTTTCACAAATGTATTAATTTCTAGTCACGAGATTCAAAACCATGTTCTTTAACAAATGCAGAAAACAAGTTTTACAGACAAAGGGAAACCATTAATTAGTGAACAGATTTGAATCAGTCCTCCATATATTAATATCTTTTAATACATGGAATGAAGGAACAGTCAGTCTATCAGCATTGATGGACTGGGAGCTATCTACATTTCAAACGAAACCATATGAAAGTGAGCCTAAAAATCACTGAAATTCTTTTTCCCAGAGGCACAACGAACAGTTGAACACTTGTGTCTAACTTTCCTATTAGCAAACTGATTCTGAAAATCCAGCAGAGGCTACATGACCTTGATGATCACACCCAGTCACTAGCAGAACAGAAGGTGGATGCAAAGCTAACTACATTCGCACTACACTTGCTTTAATTCACTTCAGCAGGTGGTAGACAGGTTGGCTGGCAAAAGAAAGGAACCCGGAAATTTTATTCTATCTTATGGAAAACAGCTGTGATGGAGCACAGCATGTTATTACAATGCTAATAGAGATCAACAGCAGCTCACTATTACTCCTCCTACCACACAATAAGGAGAAAGGAAAGAAAACTAAGACTCAGTGTTTACCAAAAAGTTGCCAAAACATTGCATCTCCTTTTGCTAGCTAATAGCTGTTCCTGAAGTAACAATTAAGTTGGAATAGAAAAAATTTCATCTGTCATGACAAATATTATTCAAGATTTTTTGATTTAAAGATTTTTGAATAATAAGTATATTGACATCTCTAGATATCACCAATGTACTTGAGAAACACTAGGAATGAAAACTGAAAGCTTATATACAATAAGCAATCATGTACTGGACAATCCCTTTTGCTAGTTTATGGAGCAGCCTAGCTAGACCTGAACATTTTGACAATTTGTAAAGAAATCCACACAAGTATTTTTACTCTGACATGTTTTAATCTACATGCCTATCCCATTCTCCCCCTTTACATAGTGTTCCAAATCTAAAGACCAAGAACAATCTTTTTTTTTTAAATGCTTGCTCATAGTTATTTGAAAATGGAAAATAAAAAACATTCTGAAAGGTAGTATATGTAATTTCCCCATTTCCAGTCATGACCATCTAAAGTTTAAATACTAATTATATTTTCTGGCAAATTTTTCTTCTAACATCCAATGTTACAAGGTGAACATGCAGCTTTTTTTTGTATGGTTTATTTTGAAATATGAATTATTTTGCATTTAGGCACAGCATTTGGATAGATAATGCAGCACAGTTCTATGGAGGGATTTCTACAGATTGTTTCCTGACTGACTCCGATACGTCTTCTATGAAACTCATAACACTGGGTGCATTTGACAGTGCAATTAAACAGAGAAGCCAGTACACTGCCACAAATCAGCTCTCCCATCACACAGCCTGATCCTGCCAATAAAGTCAACTAAATACTCTCTGGTACAGTATTTCAGGAAGAGAGGTGCACATTTATTGTTAACTAGAACAATATTATATTCATTAGCTGAATCATAGTGCTAACACAGAATGAAGACCCATCCATTTAATCATCATATTTTACCAGGTTACAGGAAGACCAAGTCAGTCAATAGTGATGCATGGAAGTTATAAAGTCTATAATTAATTTTTTCTTCCTGGCTATAAATCTTCTAGTTTTGAATAATAAAATACTACACTCCTATCAAATGGGATCCTATTTTGTGGAACCAAGAACTTAAGAGAATCACAGAGCTACACAAATGAAAGATATACTTATGACAAGAAACATAAGTTAAAGATGCAAAATCTCCACCAGCAACTCAAACATTCTTCCAACTTGTCCAATCTTACCCACTTTCAAAAGCCATTTAATATAATTTTGCAATCAATGGTATTTGTCCAAACTATCCTATAGACAAAACTATGCTGTATAGTATTTCTTCTACACTTATCTTCCCAGGCCAAAAAAGGCATCACACATCATTTATATTATTCTCCTGAGTCCCCTTACACTGTCTTCACCAACATAAAACAAATGAAAATAAAGCTACATCAAAATCTATACTTGGTCCACTAGAGGTAATAGAAAATCTTTACATTCTTTTGGATTTTTTTCATTATACCTACTGTTGGGGACAATCTTTGTCATACAAATTTATGGGCACATTAGTTATAATCATTCTATTTTGCATTTTATCTCTGCAGGAACAGTATTATAAGCTGTTCCAATCATCTGAGTGCAGTAAAAGTGTTATGCTTTCAACACATCTTATTTGCCTACAAATAATTTTTAGCGAGATAACCACAGGCTCCTTTTTATCAGAATATTAGCATTTACTGTGTGTTTGGACTCATGACCTGCATGTTTGTTTTAAAGTGAGATTATGACATTAATATTTGAGAAGAACTCCACATTGATGTCAGTGGGGGTTGCTTAAACATGACTGACATAACATTGTGTCAGTCATAGCTTTACTTAAGTTTCCTTTTTGTGTAAGGCATTCACTGAAAGACTTCAAGCAGTTGCTGCTTGCTCACACTTGCTCTGAAGAGAATACTTTCTAAAGCTGAAAGCAAAATGTCTCCATCCATACTACCTGTGCAAGCATCACCCTCTCTGGTCTAGATATCAGTAACAGTATCCTAAAAGTGTTCTTTCTTTTATTTCAGTCAAAATGAACCAGGAGCAAAGACCTGCAGTTTATAGACTTTAAACCAGTTTCTTTTGCCTGAAGTAAATAGTTAAATGAACAGTTCAAGCTGGCAGATCTGAGTTAGCTATCTTTTACATGGGACCAAGTGTTAAAACAGGAGTAAGTCCTGTTCTTCCACTAACACAGTTGTTGGTAGAGTACGTGTGTCCACGGGGCAAGTAGATTTAGCCTAAAAAATAAGTATGCAGAGAAGCAAATTACTATGATAAATATACGCAACATGCAACTCCAGAGGGACAACAGCAGTCAATGTATTCTCAAGATGGCAAAACACTTATATGCTGAGATATATTAGCGATATTAAGCATTTCCAGGAAATTTCTAAGCACATAGGATGAAATTGTCAAACCTATGATAAAACATTTTGGTTCTTGCAGAGGGAGGAAGTCTAGCTGTCAAACTGCAGATGATTAAGACAATCTATTTAAATTCAAATGCATTTTGCAAATATTGACTGCCTTTTTCATAGGCAATCACAGTTTCTACCAACTGATTTCAAATTCAAAGTGTACACATGAAGGTAATTTTTGCTGAAAACAGTCTTCATGTAAAATACTATATAAAACACAGAATGTGTATTCGTATATAATATAAAAACTTTGCAAAGGTTGACTAAGTTAGTCATAAGCAGTCCCATAACAGGATTTTTGATGTTAGCTTTTTTCTTCCTGAAATAGTACTACAGCATTAGCTATATAGCACATTTCAGCTGAAAAAGTGAGACAAAAATAAATTCAGTCAACCAAATGCATTTTGGCTAATATTGCCTTCCAAAGATTTAACATGCATTGCCTGTCCCAGTCAAAGATTACAAAGTTTAATTTCATTAAGGTAAAGTTACAACTGTTTGCAAACAGACAGTAATTATGGACCTGTCAAACCAAACTGACTTTAATAGAAGTGAACTATTCAGCCATTCTAATCCTAATTTTGCTAGACAAGTACAACATATCATCACAAAACATGACATCAGTAAACTTATGACCAGAGAAAAACAGCTTAGTACATTAGGGCAATTGAAAGCAATTCCATTAGAACTTCAAATAATATTTTAAGTACAAATGTGGGCCTGCATACATGAGAATTAATATGGGTGATGTGCTATGCATCACTATTCATTTCCTCTAGATTTTTTTTCCCACATATGTCCATGCTGATTAAAGTGAGTATTTGATGAAATTACTGTACTGGAACAATAAATAAATATAAATAAATACCAGCAGCGTCACAGAACCAAATGTCATTCTAATTTGTCACATTTATAAAAGTCAAGTTTTCCAAGAAGTTACTGTAAAAAATTTAAAAGCTATCAGGGAAAGACAGTGGGAAAATATTTGTTTTCACAGGGAATGGATTTAATGTTTATTTTCTTCTAAAAAGACTGTTCATGTTACATCAGTAACAGTTACATTTAAGAAAATAAACTCATTCCTCAGAGGTACATTTCTAGTCTATTAGCAGAAGCTACTATCCTGATTAATATTACATGAACATTTCCATTATCAGCTCAAGCTGACTAAAAAAATAAATGCCTTCATCTGTTTTCAAGCTCAGTGTGCTCCCTTTGTGTTCCTATAATCACATTTTCTGTAATCGAAAGATTTCAGTGTTTGCCTCTTACAGAGCCCACACAGAAGCAGACCAATGCATATAAACATAGAGGTACTTGCCAATTCCTTCACTTGTTGGATAGCTCTAAGCAACTGCATGCAACAAGGTAGTCAGGACCTTTCAGAACAACCGCCTAACCTCTCCAGCTTCCATGGTTGCTCTGCATGAAGCTGTACAAAGACACTTGCTTAGGCTTGACCTCTATGCATGGAAAAGGCCCAGTATCCCCTCTGACGGGTAACGGGACTGAGTTTTGCAACAACACTGTAGCCCGCTTTGTTTGTACTTTTGTCCTGCTTTGTCTTTCTGATCAATACTCAGTATACTGATACCTTTCTCTTCCTTCAATTTTATTATATGTCTTAGATGATGGATTCTATAGATGAATGATTCCTGTATTTATTTGAAAACTCTTATTAACTCTGAGCTGAGTTCAAGTTGCAAAATATGTTTTCAAAGACATTCTATATATTGCAGAAAGACATGAAGTCCCTCATAAGAGTAAGGTCTAAATAATCTTTTGGCTTATCCTTATACAGGTGAATTGAGTTTAACAAAATCCCATGTGAAAGTACAGCTATTTGTATACAAAAGTGTTTTCTACAGAATAATCTACAACAGTTAGGTGAATTAGAACTTATAGTAATTCATCTGCTTAACTCATTTGCATTTACATCAAAAGTCCTAACTGTCTTTTTTCGCACTGCTCCCAGAAATGAGAGAGAACGGGATAATCAGTCTTGAGGCAATAGTGGTGAAACTAATATCTTCCTTACACATAAAATATATTTTTTAATAGCTTTTTATTCTGCAGTGATATAAAATAATTTTGACGGTACTTCTCAGTTCTATTGCATCCAACTTACCAATGCCCTAAAATGTCATTTTTGCAGTGAAAAAACAACTTTTGTACAGGTAAGAAAAAGCTATAAGATACAGGTAAGAAAAAACACACCTATGCTGTTTGCTGCTTTCCATCTTTTCTTCTTTGATCATGTAAATTGTGATGCCATTGCTTTCACTTAGTTTGCTTTAGCCTGTTTCTAAAGATTCTAATTTTGCTTTTCCTGCATTTGAGGGAAGACAGATTACCTTCATTTCCAAATCATGAAGTGATATTGTTGTATGTGGTAAACTTACCAAAAGAACATTGTTCCCTTAAATTTGTAAGCACTGAAAGCACACATGCTTGCAGTCTTCATATAGCAATATGCCAGGCATTTTACATGCAGCAGATAGCAGAACACCTGACTGGTTATTACATTTTGTGTTCTTTGATTTTTTTGAAAATTAGGCCTAAGCTCTTCTACCAGAAATGTGTCCATTTTCCACTGCCTCTGGTGGCTTCAGTTTTGGATATGCCAAGCCGCTGCAGGATTTTGACAGTGACTGATGGAAGTGCTGAGCACCTCTGAGAATCAGACCATGTGCCTATTACTTTTCTGTTTTTCTTACTGTAGAGTGTTTTTATGGCTTTCATCTTTGCACAGCTCATCTCTTCACAGTTTAATGGTGCATTTCCTATATCTCTCATGAGAGTTAAGATTCAATATAGTCATCTATTCCCAATTTTGTCTTCAAACCTCCATTTGACTAGAGGTTCTTCATTATAAATTTTTCTACATTCTTACAAAACACCACTACAGCTTCTACAGAAAATACTTTAATGTCTAGACCTATAAATAGCAGCAGTTGAACTATAGGCAGTTCAACACAACCTGGTCCAACCTACTGAAAATCCCAGAGTTCTCCAACTGACTGCTAGAAACTTGCCCCCTGCAAGCTCAGGTCCCAGGACTGTCTCCCTCTGCAGGTGGAGAACAAATACCATCTCTCTGAAGGGGAGCTGCACCAACTCTGCTGCTTCAAGCAACTTAACCTCTGTTGGTACTGCATCTCCTGGCCAAAAAAAATTCACGAAAGAATTCCTCTTTCACACTTTCCAGGCAGCTTTGAGAGGCCAAATATTTGCCATAATTAAAGATCTGAGAACTGGGGCAATGCTGATTTGAAGAGACAGACAGGAAAGAGCAGGTACAAGCAGCAACAGATAAAGGTTCATCAAAACCATAGGACATAAGTGTTCTCAGTTCATGATCAAACTGCTCCTACAGTTACTGTGAAAACTGCAGGGTCTGTCTAGAAGCTAAGCTCCTGCCCTGAAACTGTTGATGTTTATGCACAGCCCCTCTATTCTTCCCTCAGTAGAAATGCAGTAACCAATATTCGTCCATTTCAGTACAAAGCAACAAGTTATACAAGTGCTAAAAGAGCTCCGCCTTTAAGTATTCAAAGTTTCCTCCAACAAAATTATGCACTTCAGCCATTATGAACACAGGTAGAGAAATCAACCTTCTTATGTGCCAAGGACCTCATTATTAAGACATAGAAGGAGGAAGCATTATAAAATAGCATAAGCAGTTTTAAAGATTGGGGAACCATAAAGATGAAGACTGAAATGGATTTATTGTGACATGAAACAAGCAACTTTAAACAGGCACATTCTGATCACATCATGTCTTGAAAACATCAAATTGAATGCAAGTGAGAAGTGAGAAAAAGACAGCTGCATTTTCAGAGTTTAAATCCAATTTTTCCACATGAAGTGAAACTAAACTAGGAATAAAATTAAGTCATGGTTGAAAGAGGTCATTTGTATAGCAACATTACAGCTGGCGTGTTTAAAGGGTTTTTTTTAGTAAAAAGCTAAAATATGCAAAGTTAAGGAACAAGTTAAATCTGAATACACCTGAAGAAATATTTTTATTAACATTTCGACAATAAATGTTGCAGCATAAAATAATTATGACAGACCCAGGTACTTTCCTGAGTCTCTGTACTTGCTCCAAGTCTTTGTTATTAACATCTGCAACATGATATTGCTGCAGTGCTGAAACTGTAAGGTTTAAAAATTATGTAAAGACAGTGATTCTAGAGCAAGCTTTCAGTCAGGATGAGGATGACAGCTTGATCAGACAACACCTTGTGCTGTAATGGAAATGAGTCCAGTAGGATGACAAAGTTACATGCAAACTATATATCATAAAAACATTACTATTACCTCAGGCAAATTTTTTCTGGCCTATTTAGGCCAATTTGAGAGTTGCTATGCTAGAAATGAGGCACAAAACAGCTGCATCAGAAGAGTTGTTTCATGAAAATAACTGGAAAGATGTTAGGTAACATTAACAAAAAAAGTCAATAAAATGCTTCTCAGTACAGTAAAGTTAATCAGCAAACAACCTAGCTATCCTATGAACAATAATTACTCGTATTAACTTAACCTTTTCAGTAACTTAACAAAATAACACATTGTAAGATGCTTTGAAATAGTGCTGATGTACTTTATTTTACAAGAAGTTCTTTAATATGTTACTCAGTTTTTTAAAATTAACAGAATGCTTATTGAAGCCAGCAAGCAGAAATTTAAATTTACCCAGAACACTGTCCTAATGCTACGGAAGAAATCTGTATGATGTAGGTTTTCTTTGCTCCTAACTTAGGAAAAAACCCTGCACTTTTCTTATCCTATTTGCACATTTGAAGAAATTACTAGTTCCGCACTTATTTGGGATGGAAAAGCTGAGTAACTGATAACAGTCAGATCCACGTCATATTCTTGACACTTCTTCAGTATTTTAAAGCATGTGGTGAATGATTTTAATTGTATCATTAAAGTTCATGGAATAATCAATATTAGAGTGATAAAGCAGTGGAGCACATATAAACCAGCCAAATCATCCTGTGTTTTTAGAAATCTTTTGATAATGACAGTGAAACTTATAAAATATTGTCCTCTGAAGCCGAACAGGTGGCTATATGATAGAACATAGAACCCAAAGCAATTAAACTAACAGATTTTTACTATATAACACAAGCTATCCAAATTTGTTAAATTTGACAGTTGTTGAAGAAAAAAAAGTACCCAGGAAACGGCCTGGAATCTGAGGAGGAGGGACAAAATTAGGACAGGAAAAGGAGAGAAAAAAGTACATGAAGTGTCTTTCACTCAAAATTTAAAGTACTTCCTCCCTTATACTATTTTTGGAAGGGGCAAAGATTAGAAGATTAACATCAGATCAAAGTGAGTAATTATATATTCTACAGCTAGACAAAGTGCCTGATCTTAACAGCACTTGTGCTGATTAACTTGTATGTATAATTGAAACAGTGTCAGTATTCTTCAGTCAGTGTCAATAAAATAGGTAAGGGAAAACTGCAGGCAATTGACTTAATTAATCCTAGAATCAGATCTGATCATAAGCAATCCAAACTGAATAACTTTTCAGTTCCATTTTATACTAGTTCTTATGAAAGTAAATGGGAAAGTAATAGGCATGAATTAAACATTTTCATTTCACAGTACTAAGCATTCACCCATCACCCATGAAGCTCATTCCTCATCCCGTGGGCTTCAATTGCAGCAATGCCTGCTTAATAAATGAGCGCTAATTATTCAAAATTATGAAGAAATGTAGTATTCAGCATGTACTCCCCACTTCCACATATCTTCAGACTGCCATACAGAATATAAAGGAAAATGGCAATTAAGTAAACTTAACACAAACAGTGCTAGTAGCTGTATCTGTAGGACTGATTACACTGATTTTTCTTTAAGAAATACAGTCTCAGAGCTGGAAAAATATCCTTAGAAGTTGTGTTTTACAAAAATCAATAAAATTACTGGTGCTCCTCTGAGCAAAACGTTTTTAACTTTTTCGTAAAAGATGCAAATATACATGTAATATCTCTCTCAGACAATTTTCATATGGAACTACAAACTGAACATTTTGAATTATCAGTTGTTATAGTTTTACACTATTTCTTAGCATTACTTAAAAACAAAATAGTTTCATTACTATGACCTAACTAATGAGGCAGCTACAGTCAGCACCATCTGATAAGTATCACAATATCCCCACTGCCACCAAATCTCCCCAGCATGCTATACAGAGCAAAATGAGATGCTGAGAAGACAGGAAAATGTTTTTATCAGTACTAAGGTCTATTTTTTAAATGATTAAATGCTTTCACTACTTTCAATTATTTTACTCTTTACATATCACACCCAATTAAAATAAATTCACAGCAGCAAAACAAAATTCCAGAATATGGAAAGTGAAATGCTTTAACCTTTTTCAAAAAATCTCACAGCATTTCTTATTTAAAGTTTTAGATTTTGAAGAAAGCAGCTTCTGCATTTGAGTAACATTTTCAAACACTCCAAGATAAACAGGACTGGAATTTAACCATCATTATTGGACACAAGTAAATGCAAGGCTTGTTTTGGACTCAAAATTACTTTGTGTTTGAATCCATTTCACAGACACCCATTGTCAGCAATTTTGTTAGCTGTTTTCTGTATTGCCACTCATGACATATTTCTGTTACCATAATAGTAAAGGAACTTTAAAACACAAATTTTGAAAAAAACCAACAAATTTTAGATTTTTAGGTTTTTTACTTGGAGGGAAAATTTTGCAAGTGAAGCTTTCTGCAACATTAAATAAATGGCAAAGTTACCACAGGAAGTAATAGGTTTTGGTCTGCACATTTTTCTATACATCACATCCAAAAAACATGAACTGTTTTACTACAAAGCCTGGCAAAGATCAGCAGGGGAGACATTAAAACACCCCAACCCATGTTAGACTGCATGTGCAGTAAAGCTGTCATAGAGAAGAAAAATGGTATAATTTCACTGTAGCATTAGGTTTAACAGTGAGTACAAACTATGGCCAACCTCACTACATAGATCCATCTTCTACATAACCTCCCTTTCTCCTGGGACCCTTTTCTATGCCTCGAACTTGCCTTTCACCACAGCTAATGAAGCAAAAACATTCCTCTCTCTGTACTGGAGTGATTTTATTGACGTCAGCCTCTCACCCAGTCCTCCTAGGACAGCACCTTCATTGATGCCACTCTAACTGCATCTTTTAAACTAAAAATACTGCAATATTTGGTGGGTACTTTTGGATGTAGTTTCAAAACACCGCAGTTCATGATTTATAGGCATGTTTGAAATGAAATTCCTTATAAAAGCTTTAGAAAACATTCAATTTAATATTATAGTATCCCAGAGAGGGGATCATGGGTTTTGGAAATAAATGGTTCTGTAAGTAGGAAAACCCATGGCTTTGAGTGTATCCTGATGGTATTTTGAGGGGGAAGAGGGTAGAAGGATGGGGAAAAAAAGTAATGATAAAAAAGGTAATTGATAAAGGCAGAACAAAAGTCAGGGCATTAAAAACTGGTCTGAGGATGCATTAAAATCCAAAGTATAGTATTTCCTGCCCCAGATAAAACTATGTGAAGGCAGCTGGTTTTAAAAATAAACCAGAAAGCCTCTAACATCCACATTAAATACAAAAAAAGAAATAAGTCAGAGAAAATGCATATAGATTAGCTGTGAAATTAAATTCTAAATAGGATTTTCAGATACATTGGTAGCATATGATCATTTGAATTTAATCTTAACATAATCTGTAAATGTGTTAATAATCAATTGCTAAGAACCAACATATAATAATGTTGGAGTAGAGAAGAAAACACTAAATGTAAGCCAGTGACGACTTTAAGAGCACGAAAACTAAAACCAGGTGGTGATAAACTAAATGAAAGGATAAATGTTGTTTTATTTTATAACATAACTAATAATTCTGAAGAAATTCTCATTGTTCCCCCAGTTCCAGGCAGGTGAGCTGAAGTACTTCAGAATACTCCTGCCAATTAAAATAATCCTTAATTAACTACTTCCCTACAGTAGGGAATATTTTGGTGGTCTATTGGCACACAACTGAACCTGTAGAATTCTGATTCTAGAAATAAATGGACATATTTTCAGTTAAATAAAAGTGTTGACTTTCCCAAAATTTTGCCAGTTATTTGAGTATAAGGGACATAACTTAAATGGCAGCAAGTTAATACATTTAAATTGATGAAATTTTATGTGACTAAAGGGACTCTATGCCAATTGGAACTTGTATTATACAAATTTCAAACCAGTTATTTCTGTGGTTCTGATAATCAAAGTTCACATACTCATAATCTGTTGATTCAGCAAAGCTTGTTAACAAAGAAAACTCAAAGCTTCTAATAGTTTTTGACAGTGTTCAGGCTTCTCCTGTATTGTTTTATTTCTGGATAATTTCCCACAGTTAGCTTATAATATTCCTAATGTAAATATTTAACATTTGCTGATAGACTGCACCCAGACTGAATAAAGGAAAATTTAAGTTTTCAAATGGTCTATTTTCAATCAAATCAATCAGACATCATCTTTCCTAACAGTGACCAGAGAACATACGAATCTAAAGCTATTACTACTTCCTGTAAGGAATAGTTTTGTCTCAGAATTTTCAAAGTAGCGCTAGTTTTTGGGATAAAAAATGAATTTAAATTATTTCTCTTTTTTTTTCTCTCCAAGAGGGTAATTTGTTGCAAATGGAAAGCTTATTTCACACATATGCTTGTGCACTAAGCCTCCACTAGGCAGGAGTTGATCTAACAAAACCCATCTGAACGAATTTACAGTAATTTAGACTCAGATTTCAGAGCATCTTGTTATTACTCTCTTGCAAAGCAGTGACTAGCTACAAAGTGGGAAGTTTCTAAACCATAAATCTCTAGAATTTGCCAGTGTTTCCTCTGAAAAGACTGGAAATGACTGTACGCTTTACTCATTCTGCCTCTTCTCCAAACATCTGTTGTTGGTACCCGTCAGAGACTGGATATTGGGCAAAACAGACCCAGTATGACCCTTGTCATGTTACTAATCATTCAGCTGGATTTCTCTTCACTTTTAAATATTAATATCTGGACTTCACATACACACAAATATAAATTCAAAACAAAAAGCTAGTCAAAGTGTTTCATTAAAAACACTACCACTGTTCAAATTTTATCTGATTTTCCTCTGAATAGAAACTGATCTCACCACTAATCAAAGAAATGCTGGAACAATTTCATGATGCTTTTCAGTTCAATTGAAGTATATTGTCTCCAGAGTTTTTGCAATCACAGTGGACTTAAAATTTTTATTCAGATCTTCATTTTGAGTCATTCTATCCTTCTTGAATTAATTCACCTTTTCTGGCTTTTTTAATTTTCTTTTTTTCAGCTGTGCCTACTCCTACCAAACATTTGCAAATCAGCTTTCCCTAAGCAAATCTCCAGAATACTGTTGAGTATTTACATCACAATAGTCCTTACCTGAGAAACACAGATTGCTGCCTGATTTTAGGCATCCTCAGAAGGGATATACTCACACAGCAGTAAATTCTGGCTCTAAATGAAACTAGACATCTCCATTTTTCCAATTCCTACAGCATGAATGTAGGGGGGGGTTGGACAAGATGACCTTTAAAGGCCCCTTCCAACCCAAACTATTCTATGATTTTATGATTCTATGAATGCTGTTGTACCTTAGGGTCTCATTGCACAATCATGTATAGGCAAATGAGACTATTCTGAACTGGATAAATAGCACAGAGAACTCTAACATGACACTCAAGCCTTTTGCATTTTTCTCATAGCTAAAGTGCCACAGATCAGGTTTAGTTTACTGTCTATAATCTGCACTGCTTTACCATGTTATATATAGTCAAGTCCATCTATTATTCAAAGAGCTGACAATACAGTATCATATCAGAGAGGTTTTTGAGCTAACTCTCAACTATATCAGTTCATCTATAGCCTAACAATAGTGCAGTTACACTGCTACCAATGCTTGAAGGGGTTTGTTCAGAATTAATTTGACCGTGACTATACATGCTAAATTAGCATTATGAATTAGTGTTAAGAAACTTGTTATGTATTGGAAGAAAGAATAAACAGTACCACTTGGTATATTTTATTTCTGGGAACTATTCCAGTTTGCCCTCTTGAGAAGAAAACAACAAAAAATAATGCAAAATAATTCAGATTAGACTGATATTTTGTAAGGTAATAAACAAATTCTGGTTTTTCTGCCAGAGATCTTAGAAATAGATTGAAAAGGGAAGAGTTAAATCTGTCAGAATGACAAGTCTAAATAAAAGTAACTAAAGGAAAATTTCTTCAAGATATATATAGAAAATGCATATCTTACCATTAGATGTCACTGGAAATCTTGCCCAGCAGAACTGTGGTGGCTAACTCAAATGACACCCAAGAGATGTAACTATTGGTAATGCTTACATTATCACACCTTACACCTGCCTTGGTCCCACTGATGTTTAAAACTCTCAAGGTCCCTGTAGGAATTTTGAATGGACAATGCAGAGCATTCAGTACATAGTATTGTCTTGAGCACTTTGACAGTAACTGAACATAGCCCTCAGGCCATAAAGACTGCTGACAGCAGCTACAGGCAGATAAAAATGGTAGCCCATAAAGGTAATGCTTTCTTCACATGTGTCTCACAGCAAACAATCCATTTTCCCATTTTCCTGTGATGCACACTGATGTCTTCCATATGGTGTAGTGTTTCACAAATGCCTTGTTATTTTCCTTACACTCCTTTCCTATTCCCACTCCCAGGTTTTCTTACTTTTATCTGACCAGGACTAACATTACAGTGCCCTCAACATACAGTAGCACAAGCAAACAAAAGATTTATGTAGCAATAAATGCCCAAATACTTAGAAACTTACAGTCTTTAGTATTTTAAATTCAAAGAAACAGCTGGGAACATTTTCAAAGTCACAAGCTGCCAAAATACAATGCTTTCTCATTTAAGCATCTCTTCATATGACTGCTGAGGAGGTTCATCAGACAACAGGCTACACTGTAAATCCTATTGCTCTCAAGAGGACTGGAGATCCATGACTAGTTTAGATGTCTCTTATACTGATTAAAATTAGCATTTAAAATATACACACAGGGAACGTTTTCTGAAAACTAATGGTTAGATTAAGGCTTTGTCTTGGTCTGCATCTCAGAGTTTCACTGATGAAGTTGCACCTGTTCAATTCAAATCACATATACTGCTCAGCAGGTTTTGACTTCCTCAGAATTTCTGATGTAGACAGATTTCCCTACAGAGGTGTTATTTTGTCTGATTAATTTATGGGATTTGGGAGGTTCTGATGGCATTTGCTCCATCTACACTAGAGGGATATCAGGGTTTGGCTCCAATTGCTTCTGCAGCTATAGTTGTCCACATAAGACTGTCCAGCCAGTGCTTAATATTGTTCTGGCTGCTAAAAGGTAATTGAAAATCACTTATGAATTCTTCCCAACCCATCTAGAATTTATGCTGAGTTCAAGAGTTGTAAACATAGGGCCAGGCAATTTAAGAAAACTGCAGTGGAAGTTTATAACATAGTTTAAAAACTGCCATTGAAGCCTACCAACAGACACCCTACATCATGTCTACAAGACACTCCACCTGTACTTTCAACAGTAGAGACAGGGTTACAGACACAGAACTCCTATAGCACAGGATTTGTTCCAGAACAGGGATGAAGTTGCATTGTAGGAGCCACAAAATCTACTGGCTAAAAAAAATGAGACAAGTGTTCCACAACTGGTATAGCACAGGGCATAATGAGCCTGCTGGTCTCATATCCTCCTCAATGTCTGACAAATTCCAAAACATATCTATCCCTTCACCTATCAGACTCTTGACAAGAGACCATAAGAAAATTGCCCAGGATCATTTTATGACTTTGTAATGTCCATGTGCTCTCCATTTGCAAACTTGTATTCATGTGGCAATATTGCTTTAAGTAGCAATTTTATACTCATATTCATTTTTACTTTTGTCTTTCTGAACAGTAATGAGAATTGTAATAAGAATTCTTTCCTTCCCTCCATGTCTCTTGGTCAACAGGAAACCAGAAATCAGCAGCAGGGGTGAGGAGTGGAGAGGGAGGTTGAGTAAAATGCAGCAACATGAAGCATTCTGCAAAATCTTACAGTATAAATCAATTCATACAATACCCTGATAAGCAAGAGACATGTCATCCCATTTTATGGGAATCTGAGACAGAATTTAAGTGGCTTGCCTAAAGCCAGAACTGTCAGATTGGGGATTAGAGGTCCTAGTTCCCATTCTCTTCCACTTACTATTCTGACTTACATTGTAACTGCAAAAAGGAGACATAGCCTGACTCAAGAAATGGCATTAAAAAACTAAAAGAAATTCTAGTGTCAGACTATAACATATGTTTTGCCTTGTTAAAGAAAATTATCAAAAAAGATAAAGGAGCAAGTTAGATTGAGGTGGTCAATAATTTTTTTTTTTTTGCAAATGGGTGAAAAAACAAACCTCTGTCAAATATCCAAATTCAGTAAAAATGCCTTAAAATCAGATCAGATTGACATTTTTATATAGATATCTGAGACAATATATAAGATAATACTGAAACAGTAGAAAATTGTGCGCAAAATGGAAATATGGTTAAGATCTTTCAAGTTCTGATAAAGCAGTGTTGGATATTGAAGTGTACTCCCTGCATCACTCAGCATTTGTTCTTTGTTACCAGCAATGTAACTCTTACCTGATGCTAGCAGAGAAAACTAGTATGCAAGTCCCCTGAGAAGATTGCAACTGAGTTTCTTTGAACCATGTTTCCTCTACAGGAAAGCAATGACAGGGATCAGGGCATCTCTTTTGTATCTATGTTATTTTGTAGTATCTTTTTATAATTTCTAAGTAACTTTTAAATAAGTGAATAATTCAGTTTCACAAAGCAATACAGCAGCACTAAGTAATTTTTCCCAAGCTCCCATAAAATGCTTTTTACAGATTTAAGAAATCAAATCAAAGATGTAATTTTACTAGCCCAGAGTACAGGACATCAGTACCAAACACAGTATGCTAAGCTAACAATGACCTTATTCTATTCCCATTTTACTCTCTTCTCCACTTCCCCCAACTCCTTGTTTTTGTCTGACAGACTAGAGAACAGCTCCTAGCAGAAGCCACAGCCTGGAGATGCCTTACAGAAAACAGATGGGATTTTTCCAAGTTTTGAGCCAATAAAGTGGAAAATTTCTGCTAATTTTAGCTAGTAATTTTACTAAATCTTACTCGCCTTTTGGAAGCTTCTATTTGACTTCTTTCTAGCCTCAGTTAGAACTTACTGTGCATCATCAGACCACTATTTTCTGGCTTATTATAGGTGCTCTCAGAAAAGAGGAGGGTGTACCCCAACTAGGAACCCAGCAGCATTCTCACTTCACTCAAGAGATCAAGAGGGAACAAGAAGTTGCTCATTTACAGAGAAAAAGAATAAAGCAGCACACAAATGCTGGAAATAGAGTCAGATAAAAGGAATAAAAGGAATAGAGAGAATAAAAGGAAACAGAGTCAGATAAAAGCAGAGAGCAAAACTGGAAATCAAGCACTCCTGCTGTGTCGTTCCTTCCCAGTATCCATGTCAGGCAGAGAACTAGTTGACAGTTCTGGAACTGGAAGAATTAATTTCATATTTTCTTTCCAAATAATTCTATCTTGCTTTCACATTAAACAAAAAGCATATGTGTTCTGCAACTCTTGTCCCATCCTGCTCAGCATTGCTTCAGCTAAAGTAGTGACCAGCGGACTGCTGATGGCCACAGCAAGCGATCTATGACTAACGTGGGGATTGCAGCCCCTGTTACAATTGACATGATAGAAGGCTCTGTTGTTGGGGAAAAAAAAAAGTCCCAACTCGCTGCCATCATGAAGAACAGAAGACATAAGGATCCTCCTATCCAAAAGCACACAAGTTTGTCTTTAAATTAAGAAATAGAAGGAGTTGGGAGTGTTTTGGGTTTATTTTTGTAGCTTCTGAGCCTCTTTAACTCCAACCCTCTTCCCAAAGGGCAAGAAAAAAGCTAACAACTAATATAAGTTATGGTTCTTAACTGCCTCAGGAACAATTTTATTTCAAAGCAAACCAGACTGTAATAAACTCAGAAGTACGACACATTGGAGACTGAACAGCCTTTCAAGGCCAGGAAATGGGTGATCCATTTTTGTGTTTATAAGGTACATCCTGAAGTAATCATTAGAAGCTTTTTGTTGTGTCTTGTAAAGAAACCAGTCATTGATATAACATTTTTTTTCTGCAGAGCTGTTTAAGTGCCTGCTTAAGTTCTATAAACAGGAGAAAGAAAAGGGGATTTTCTTCCATGAAATTAAACATGCCTTTACTCCCCACAGATGGGAGAGCTTCCAAGAAACTGGGTGTTACACAGACTGTTTTCAACAGAGTCGTACTCTTGCCGTAACAGCAAAATCATTTGAAATTTCCTCTTCAAAACAGAACTTCTTGAAACTGGATTCCCCTCTTAATTCACAGAAAGCCGCATTCAAGTTACTGCATGAGATTATGTAGGCGTTCTGGAAAAAAAATATAGTCTGCTCCAAGGAAATTGGCAGGCATTGCATTTTGTATTTAAGGAATAGCACCAAATATTATGAAAACAGCATCTGCCACTATTTTGCATAGTGCAGACTGTGTTCCAATACCTACATCTCATACATTTAGTGTTATGCTTCAGCAGCAATTGGAAAATAAGTTTCCAAAAATTAATTGTCTTTCAAGTACAGGTTTGTCCGAACTTCTAAGTCAGCATGTTTAGTAATTTAAATAAAACTTCTTTTATTTGTCAGCATAAAAAGCATTTTTAGTAGAGTCAGTGATATGAAGGCAGGCAAACATTCCACAAAGCTGCAGAACATCTCCCTTATGAATATGGTCATGGACCAATGTGTCTAGCACATTATTTAACTGAAAGGAGTAAAAGCAACAAAACTACTTAATGAAAAAGTCCTGAGATCATTGCAGAGACCAAGATGAAAATATTTTTGCAAGGTGTTTGGGTTTTTTTTTTTATTTTCTGATATTTCTAACTTTTCTTTTATGTGGGATAGATGTTGAAGAATGTGAAATTGAATGTACTTTTAGTCATTAAAGAAAATTCATGAGAGACAGACCTTAAAGTTCAGCTAAACATACAGGTCAAGACAGAATGAACATCTTTTTTTCATACTTCAAAATGAAAGTACATGGTCTAGGCACATAAGATGTGATTAGATAGAAGTTATCTAATGATCAAATTATTATGTTCAGGCTGCATGTGTGAATTTGGCTCAGGAAGTCTCCAGCCTGCACTACCCAGTACTGACTGACAACACTGGTCTGATGAAGCATTATTTCTTACTTGCAGAGATTAAAAATACTTAAAGGAATATTTCCATTTATCATAACTGTTATTAGCACTGCTTTAAGGCAAAAGAGAGAGAAGCTTATGAAGTGTGATGGAACGTCAGATCAATTTGAAGATCACTCTCCATGAAAGAGCAATCAATATAAAACATGTGAAAGAACTTGCTTTTTACTTCCATAGCATCTTACATGTCTCAATGTGCTCAAGCACAAACAGAAACAAACCCCCTCCTTTTATACATTGCTTTGAAAGTGGCAGTTAAGTCATTCCTATCTTACTTTATTTTCATCAGCAGCATCATTAAACTGTGTGCTGCTTATATCATAAGCCACTCAGGCAATAAAATCACAAGGATGCATTTTTTGTTCCATTAACATCTGTAAGTTCTTCTTTTCCTTAGTTTGATCCTAGCTCCAAACTACAGACTTTAGTGTCATTACCACAGTGATTTTGAGAGTCATAAATTAAAAGCCCTCACATTTCATGCTGAAATCACAGATTTTACACAGGTTCTGCAATATCCCCATATATCAAATAAAGATTTTCCAAACATTTTCAAGAAAGCAGGTTTGTAATAAATACTGTATATGTTGTAAGTAATGAGAATTCTTTTTATCCTCCAAAATTCATGATCTAGTATTTCAGAGAACCCACCATTTTTTTAAAGACGTCTATATTTCACTATTTTGCCCCAAAATTAATTAGGATTGCAAAATTGAATCACTCACTGTCATGAGGAATTCAGATCTCTTTGCTGAGACTCAAATAGCAAGCCAGCCTCTTATTTCACACCAGTGCCTGGAAATACTGTTGCTGAAATAATCCTGAGCCTACTTGTAATAATTGTTCTGCATGCAGAACAGCTATACAACTCAGACTCCCATACACTTCAATATAGTGGGGTCAAGTCTGTGGAAAAATACATCAGAAATCCAAAACAGGAGATAAACTTTCAAAAACACTGCCCAAAAGCAATTTAATGCAAGGAAAAGGAAATGTCTAAAGGAACAGCTTACCAAGATACATGTGTGATGTGACTTTTGGGGCTCTTTTTTAAGCTCTTGATAATTTAGCCAGTGACCTGAATGTCACGTTAGGTTCCTTTAGTTTATCCATCACTAAGATGTTGTAGTCCAGCAGTCACCAGGAATGATCACATATGGACTGGGGAGGAGAGGAATAAGAGAATGGAAATAGACAAAAGGCAAGACCCTAGGGTTAATACCAATTTTTCTATATAAATATTTGTTTTGACTACTGAGGTATAGGCAGTTATAGAAAAATACTAAAGAGACAATATGTATCAAGCTGCTTTTCACTTTAGAACATTCAGTGCTGTACACTATGAAGTCTTCCTTTCCTTTCTGTAACTGAGCAGAGGCTACTTCAAGAGCCTCAAATCTCATTAATCCAGTAAGTTTCTTTAGCATAGAACTTCTAGATGCTCTTGAAACTTATCAAATATTAGTCCAAAGTAACATATATGTCTTCACAACACCCTGCTTGCCATTCATTGTATCTCACAGGGTCTATCTGTTCATGTCGATCACATTAAAGGACGAGCAGTTACATAACGAATGAACTGAACACTGAATAAGAACACTGCACAGCAGAGAAAGAAAAATCAGAGAAACAGATACACAAACTACTCTTCAATTAAGCAGAATTACATACTGTGCTGACAGAATGTGCCAGGTGCAGAGTATATCATTAGATCAAAACAATCAAGGACATTATGTCTTTCATTCCCAATGTTCTTGTACTGGATTAGGGTTTTTATACTGAAAGCTTTGGTTTTATTCAAATAGATAATATCCAAACCTAATACCTCCAAGCTCTAGAAATACTTTTTTCTGTTAAGAATGCATTAGCCTAACAAGCTTTCACCATGCAGTCATAACTAATATTCACATATATGATATTTATTACTAACCACCACTTAAGGCCATTGATATTACATAAGACTATCTTATTTTTGCTCACAATATGAATCTTGTGTAATTTGCTGACAATCACAAGATCAAACTACTCTGCATAATGTGTTGTTACAATCAGTACTTGTGATTTAACCAACATGACATACATGCCTGCAATTTCTCTGCCTTCCTTTGTTGCTAGATTTACTTATACAAGATCTTTAAAGATCCTTATTAAAATACTCTAAATGGACACACACATCTTCACACAAGTCATTAAAACACAGGAAACTGAAATCCATGTTCTTACTCCAAAACATAGATGAAAAACTCAAACATAAATAGTACCTTCTTGTGTGAAACATTACAGTAAAATGTCAAAAATCAATGGTGAAAACATTCCCATAAGACTGCTTTGATTAGACTCAAGCCTTTGATCTGAAAGATGCACTTTCCCTGAGAAGCAATTCATGCACTGAACCACATATTCAACACTACTGTATTTGCTTCTTCATACTGAAACATACATAGTACTGTGTTTCCTCTAAAAGTACCTGTGAGAAAATCTTTGAGGGACTCTACTTGAAATAAAATAGGCATGGAGATAAATGGAATTAGTCAGGGCTTTGCTTTGGGGGAATTTAAATCAGAGTTGGAAAAAATTGCCTACAAAACCTCAAATGGAAAGAGGCTTGCTAGATAATTGCCTATTCTTTAGTGTAATCATTGTCCAAATATTTATGGAGGTTTTTCCCCACGATGTCTCTGATTATGCACTATTAGGTGACTATGAAGAGTACCCTATCATGATAGCACTTCCCTGCAAGATTTCAGAGATCAAAATTTGACACAAGACTGCTGAAACAGGAGCTGCATTTTTTCTCTTTTAATGTAAGCTGCAGGGAAATAGTAGACCTAAGTACATCCCATAGCACACCCAATTTATAACATTCATTTCATAGCATAACCCCTCCCTGTTTCAACTGCTTCAGGTTAGATTGTTGTTTGGCTTTTTTAAACACCTGGAACTATCACTGTCAATGGATTTTGACTACACCATATTAGTCTACTCCTAAAGAACACTTATTTACTGATTGCACAGACTGTTAGAATATTTGAGATAGTCTGTATTTCTGATCAAGAACAGGAATGGTTTACAACAAAGAAAACATAAAGTAACCATAATGTATAAATGAAAGTTTGTGGTTTAGACATTACCAACTTGGTGGCAAAACAAAAGAGAGATGGAATGCTAGCAAGGGACATCTAAATTCTTCCAGATTTCACAATAGACATCAATGCTGAAAACAATTGTCTGTTCTGTAAGTTAGTGGCACAACACTAAAAGTGACATTTGAAAATGTAATCCTGATGTATTAGAATTTTAAACCAAAATAATAGCTTGCTATTTTTATTGATACCACATACTTGAACAAAAAAGAAATCTTGACACTTATTTATATTGTTTAATTCTATTATAGTGAAGAAAGCACAGACCCTTTGTGGACATACCAGATCAGATATAATATTTAGAAGTAGAATGCTCTTTGGATAACAGGGATAGACCAAGCTGTGTTATGCAGCCAGTATTACCCAGTTCCTAGAAATGCTTGTGAGAAGACTAGACACACATAGGGGTCCGGTCTCACCAAGAGCTCCAACTTTCTCACAAATATTGTCTTTTCCAGTGGGTCATTTTGTCCAGGAATTCTGTTACATTAAATCCTTCCATGGAGCAGAAATTAGAATATTTTCTATTAAGCCATTAAATTTCCACAAACTACAGAAATTAGCACATTAGCTATATTCCATTTTCCAGCTAACATCTACAATGTTTTATGAAGAGATCAAGGTCAACTGCACTCATAAGTGCTGTTTAATTACTTCCATTTCAATTTTCACACAAAAATAGTAGGGCATTCCAAGTTTTAAGTGTCCTTATCAGATAACTAAGAAAAAGAAAGAATAACAGTAACCTGTCAACAATAGAAGGGATTTACTCATACATTCATTAAAAGTAATCGTGGCCATAATTGTCAGATACACATGGAAAAATAACTGCTTATAATATTTCTGCTTTTAAGCAGCAGTATCTGGAAATCAGTTCCTCTGTCTACAAGCTTCAGACATGATTTTCTTTAATGTACCTTCAGACAATTGACTTTCACCAGACATGTAATGCCTCCAAAACAGTTCAAACAAAGGATTAAAAAAAATTAGACTACTGAAAAATATTCATCCTATATCTTTCCACCAATAATCCAAAAATACTGTCAGACAAAAAAAAATGAAAAAGTGAAGTACAAGAAATTGATCTTGAAATTCCACATTGCCTCAAGTACAGAATGGGTAAAAGCCATTTTGAATAAAGTAGAAATCCCTACAGCCTAAATGGCTAAGGAGAGGCCTATGACCAAGGAAGCATGATCTATGTCACCCTCAGATACACATTATACAGTCCTTGCTATGGTTTAACACAGGTACACATCCAAGATACTGCAGTAACTTACCTCCCATGCCAATTACAAGAGTTGTGGTAGCACAGAGCTCTCATGGTCTGCTCCATCCCTACGCTTCATTGAGCTTTGCTGTTCCAGGACTAGTCTTTACCACCACTACAAAGCTACCTCAGGGCTGAATGCAGGTCTCAAGTAAAATATTAGTGTAAAATACAGCACATTTCAGTGGTACTAAGCATGTGTACAGTCCCATTTTTAACCTAGGTCACCTATTGTTTTCATTTAAGTCATCTTCTCCAAAAAGCTAAGACTGTACTTTAAAACTGCATCTCCCCTCAGCTGAACATTAAAAACAAAACCCTAAACCTACAACAAAAATAACCTCTCAGTTAACCTCTCTCTGCTCTACTCTTTCTGGGGACCTTCATTTTTACAATATCACATTGCCTGTGAAGGTGACAAGGGTCTCATTCATATGCTAAAATTAGCTTCTGTTAAAGTTCTGAAGCAGAGTGTGAAACAAGGCTGGTCATGAACTACAGATTAAGCCCTGAAGCAATTTAAGCATCCTGCATTCTGTTTTCTGAAGCGCATACAAAGCATATATTTCAATACTGTCTGCTAAAGCCTGATCAAATTTGAACATCAGATAGCTAAAACTTTTTTAGTTGCAGCAACATAAGCTTATTTTAAGGACTTATTTAAACTTCCAGTTTTGTGGTTTGGGTTTTTTTTTTAATCCTGAAATTAGAGACAATACCTTTAATCTCTAAAACAGGACAATAAACTTGAAAAGCCCCACCTGAGCTTGGAGGAAGTTACATTGACAGAGATGAAAGTCCACACTGCTCAAATCTACTTGAAAGACCTGCCTTTTCCAGAACTTTCAGAGCTTTCTCAGTTTATATATCACAGGATCCAAATACTGAGCATGACAATTTACCATTCACATGAAACCATGTCACAGGATTCACAAAAATCTTGTTGGCGAAGTCCAGTTATTTTTAATCAATGAATGCAACTGACAGCTTGCTTTTGTTTCTTCTATTAACAATAGCTGTTAAAGTTGCTCCTTAAAATGGGTTCATTTTTTCAAAAAGAGTTTTCAACAATATTAAAAAGACCAGGAAAATTACTTTCAGTTAAGTAGTAAATACTAGATAGAATATCTAGTTATCCTGAAATGAACAAGCATTAACTGAAAGTCTAACATCCTTGCAAATAAATTGCATAGAACCAAGAATTTATAGTCAGAACAGTAGCAATCTCATTGGGTTTCACATTTTAACGGGTTTATATTTGTAAAACATGCTCAGGTGAGAGGAAGCTTGAGCTGTTAACATAATTTGTTATCTTGAAGGTAACACAGGACTTTTAATTCTTCGTTATGATGCTTTACAAGTATTACAGTCTATTTAATATGGCTTTGTTATGTATTTAGTGCTACTACTGTAATCAATAATTTAAGTAGATAAACTTAGCTAAACAACTTTAGATAAGCCACAAGCAACAAACAATAAGCACTATTAGACCTCAAGAATGCTGAAATTCACAGGCCCAACAGGTTGGTAGCCTTATGAAAGCCTATCCAAAATAACCAAATTATGGAGTTGTTCCACTAGGCTTAAAGTGTTCACTCTGGTTTTCCTATGTTACAGGTTTTGTAGTGTGATATCATGGAAATTCATATTCATAAGCTTTCCTCATCTGGCTGTCCACAAAACTTCTGATAAAATACAACCATTCAGGACATATGAAAAGATCTGAACCCATTGCAGCCAAATTTTCAAATACCTCAGGAGGCTATTTGATGATTATCCACCAAGTAGATTGAAAGCAAAAGAAAATAGACTGATGGTACATTCAGTGAAAATTTTCTGGTTTAAGAAAAAAGTCTTCCTCAGAATGTGGAAGTTCATTATTTATTGGAATAGCAGAGATTCCTGTAGATAGAACTAATTACCATCTGTACATTCCCAGACACTGTTACTCTTCTCTCTCATTTAGCGATGTCTTTGATTAAACCTGTCTGCTTTTTGTTATCTCCCTACAGGTCAGATATTAACTACAGGAGGACTATGGAATCAGATACCATCTAGATACAAAAGACTATTTCCTAGTCAGACTAATTCCTTGCAGTGGCTCTCTGATGACTGTAACTCAAATCATAGCTCAGCAGGTCAGAAAACCCATGACCAACTGCTTTCATCCTCTACCAGAAGACTTTCTGCTATCAGTGCTCTACATCTGGATTTGCATACACCTTATAGACACAGGTATGACTAAGGAAGACAATGTTCTGAAATGCATTACATTTTTGTCAGCATATTTTCCCTGTAATTCTTAACTGAATAAAATTATAACATTAATTACATAAGAGTTAATCTTACAAGCAAACTAGCTAGGAGGTTAACAGGAGAGAACAAGCGCTTTGTCTCATTCTTCTAAAGTATCATTGTCACAGCTGGCAGTATTAAAGAGACATTGTGTTTATACGGGTGAGGTGGTAAATACTTTCAGAGTTCAAGAAACTGAAATATAGATAGATACCAGAGGTTTATTTTGATCAGCTAGAAAGAATAATCTAAAACCAAAAATAATCTTCCACCCCCACCATGGTAACAGTCATATTGCTCATTTGGGAAGATCTACCCCTGCAGATGTATGTTCTGTTAAGCAGAGCAGTAGTTGGTCTGAAAATTGTCAATGTGACAGAACATTAGGTATTATATGTCTGAATCAGTATTCATCGTTAGCTGCTCACCCAGTAATCAGTAATTTCTTTTATCTACAGTGCACAACTATTCCTCCCAGGAACCTTCTGTTGACATTCATAGTATAGTTATAAGTATAGAAGTGTTTTCTAATGAAGCCCCGTTCCTCTAATTTTACCCATGTTAGTAGCCAAAAGTAGAACAAGCTGGACTTGGCTCTCAGTATTGACATTATTCAAATACAGAACAGAGGATCGAAACCATATAAGGATGCAGAGAAAATTAAGGTTTCTTCTTTAAGCAGCTGCATAATCCCTTTTAATTGCAATTGTCTAAAAATAACCTCTAAGCCTTAACTCTTTCAGCCCTGTATGGCATTTTCAACTGGTCCAGAGGAATTATCTTAAATCTCCCGCCCAGAATCCCCAAGACAGATGTACAGCTTTTCTATTCATCATAAAGGTTTTTAAATACACATTATGTCAATTTTAATGATGATATTGATGTAAAACCTGTACGCTCATCTCTCTAGCACACAGCAGCACTTTGTGTCTTCACAAGGATATACAACAACAGGTAAGTTCAATAGAGTTTTCTTTGTGAAAAAGTCTGCAAGAAACATTTCTTTGTTAAAATCCAAGCCCTCTGTGGACAACCATTCAGGTTTGTGTCAAGTACTGAAAGCATACAGCTGGTAATTAGTATCAAAGCAATTGGACTCCCTACTTTAACCAATGAATTTTCAGTTCCCATATGTCAAAGGGAAAACACGGGAGGCTTTTTTGAAATACAAGTTTTAACTCTGTTTGGGTACTACAATACTACAATCAGCTTTAAATGCTTAATTCAAGTTCAAGACTGTTTTTGAGCCTGGAAAGAACTCATCATATTTTCTAATGTAGGAAACTAACTACCACAAGTAACATGCAATATCACACTGACAAGTCACAATCATTGCTTGATTGTCCTACCGCTAATTAATTTCAAAGTCTAATATAAAGTTACACTCCATTAGACATACTCTTTACAGGCTCTTTACTCAAGGGAATGTTACAAAAAATTCTATTTTAATCTATGGATTTTGTCTTTGTTAGTCATTTCTACTGCTTTCTCACTTTTCAAAGAGTTTCCTTATTACCTGCCTCAGTAGGCTCTACTCATTGCTATGAGAAATGAGCTTTAGCCTTCAGATTTGAGTCATTCAAATGCTAGTCCTTGACTGAGACTGTTAGACCAAGCATCTAGTTTCATGATCCAAACACTTACAAATAATTCAGTATTTCAAAACCATATGGATGCATCAGAATAAGCACCCACCAGATACACACAGCCTTGTAATAGTTCTGTCACTATAGGTTAAGTTCTACAGAATTACAGTTCTCTTAATTGACTATTTACTGCAATTCTAAGCCTTTAGTTTTGCAAGGTTCAGGAAAGATTCCACTACATCTACAGAGGAAATAAGCACAGACTTTGCACCTAACAAAAATTTAACTAAAGTAGTTTTACAAAAGGAAAGTTCCATTTGCCCATTTCTTTAAAGGCGGTCTTCCACAACCCTACAAAAAGTAAGAAACTGAATCAATATTTAAGAAAAATAATCATGGGGGAAATCAAGTAAAGAAGCTCCCTACTCTTCATGCTTACTCTGCTTTAGACCAGATAGTTACAGATAGTTTACTACATGTTAGGAACTTTTTCACAGCATTGCTATACTTCCCCTAGAAAAGTATCAAGATGCCCTTTAATAAAAATAAAATCTACATCCTTACTAATTTTCTATACATTCTTCACTATAGACAACCTTATCCAAACACTACAATTCATTCCACAAATATATGTAGAATGCCATTAATAATTAAATATATACTTAAAACATTAAATAAATCAGGATTTATAGGCCCAGACACCATTAATCTTTACAAAATCTGTATGGATTAAGTTAAATCACACCAGAGACTAGTGATAACATTTGGGAGGTTGTGTACAAGACTGCACAGTGAAGTGACCAAATAACAGAATTTATTTCCAGGAAGAAAAGCAGTAGCTTAATTTATGGTGAAAAATGAAAAAACCCAAGGTTTAGCCATAAAAACCAGGGACATTGCTATTAGATCGCCCTTACTGTAATTTTAAACCAGCAAACATCGTAGCACAAGTACACAGTTATGTACATGTTCTTTTACGAAGTTCAAGAACAGAGATGAACATCAAACAGAAGTTGTACTTTTGAAACCCTTCTATTTCAGGATAAATGGTAACAAGTAATTATTAAGGGCATATAATTAATTGTGATCACAGAGAAACAGCTTCAAAAAGGGAATTAATTCTGTGTGTGTCTGCATGTTTACAAGGGGCCAATGCCAACTAGATCTTTAATTCAGCTGGGCAAAGCAATAGCCTAAAATTCTTTAAAAATATTCTTAAAACCATTAAACCTGATCTTGTCAGAACTGTAAGGTTTCAATCATCCTCAAGTGACTTTCTGGAAAAAAAAATCTATAAAAACATACTGATGAAAAACTCCCTAAACTACCAACTGATACATAATAACCCTATGGATATAGCTGATCTGCAAACCTATTATATGTTTAGCTCTTGAAAATAATAATTATTTCATATTTTCCTCTAAAAATCTTGATTATTTCTAAGACAACTGTAAACTTTATCACCAAATTCAAATAATTTTCATTCATAAAGCAGAATTTCCTGTCAGTAACAAACCCTTAGTACTTGTTTATTACAATTTTTATTTTGTCTACACCAAGGTCTCTCTACTGGTAAACTGAGTGAAACAGCGACAGAAAACCTGCTGTAATCCCTGCTGCAGTGACAGTGTGGGGAATAACTGCAATCTGAGATCTAACATAGTGCCAAAAGTTTAAGTCACTTATCTATCAGACATTTTATAAATCAAGGCTGGTGCCATTTTAACTTTGACCACAGGAATTTGTGATCATGCAACCTCTAAGCAAAACATGATTTATTTAATCAGGAATAAATTATTTCAAATAATTGTCATAATAATCAGCCCCTGAAGAGAAAGCAAAGCTGAAGTTCAGCTTTAATTGATATTATGTGAAGACTTAAACAGAGAAAAGCTGTTAGAATATCAATGCCATATAAAGCAATTTTATTTATCTTCTAGTTAAGACACAATGGACTCATATATGAATAATAAGGGTTTGAACTGTGCTAAAGTATATCTAAATAAGTGCTAAAAAGGGCAGGTAACTTAGCTGTTCATATCCAAGCTGCTTCTGCAAGCTACACTTGATCCTTTTGCTTTGCAAAAAACATAAGATTTAAAGTTGAACAGATGTACCTTATTTGTGCTAATATTTTCCTTGCTAGAACATTCTTATAGCAGCCTAAATGTTTTGATTTGTTTTGCTAGACAAGGCACAAGTAAACTCACATAAGCCCTTCTTTATGGAAGAAAAACAGCACACTGTCATTAGTGAAATACCATGAACGTGAATAGCAGCCTCCTTTGGCATCCAATTGCAATGATACATCATATTGATTTTAGTCCTTGGTAAATCTAGGCTATGTTTCACTTTAAGTGCCATCTCGTATGGTGTTTACTTCATGGCAGAATCTTATTACACATAATCCTCAACCTACCTCACGCTCTATAGTCCTCAGTCTGAAAACCCTTTATATATGAGCAGCCTTACTGAAGCTAGGAGGCTACTTTTTCTTTTTGCCATGCTCAGAAAACACTGTGGGAAGAGGGATAGTTGTTTATTTACTACTTCTGTGGGGAGGAGGAAAACAGAAATAAAAAGAGGAAAGGAATGCAAGTAGAGCTTAGAGGAAAAAAACAATTCCACCCACAGTAGATGACCAAGCAAATAACATAGAAGAACAACATGAGCTAATTTTCTCCTCTGCCAACGTCAGAATTTGGGACTGAGGGAACACAAACCTATGCCATGCTCTTTCCTTCTTTCAGCTGCAATCTAGTCACAAGTCCTCATAGGATACCACAGTAAGAGGAAAGATACGTTATTTAAACAAGTGACAACATGCAGTACTGCTCCAAGGATCACTACATATGCAAGGGGTTAGCTTCATTTTACCACAGCCTGCAGAACACAGAGCAGCACAGCAAGCCCATCTTGTATCTGATGTATCCCTGTGGCAGCACTCTGCTTTTCCCTCCCCATCCCATACCAGCATGGGAAAGGTGTGGCCAATGCTCCAGGACTTGATCCCAAAGTCTCCCAGTGCAACCAGCAGAGCTGGTGACAGGAGCCATCTCATTGCATAGTGGACTGTGTTTGGGCAGCTGCGGGCCTGACTCCTGCACACTGGCCCCACTCTTAACAGCGCCCTAAGGGTGGGCACTGCTGTCACACAAGCATATGCTTAGTTGGAAAAAAAAACCCACAAAACAACTTGCTGCACAAATAGAACAAATACATATTTTCAAGCAAGAGGGGGAAAATCATGAGGTGTGCAAGCATACTATTATAATTCTAATTGCATAGTATTGACCACTAAATAAGTATATCCATAACAATCAGCCACAAGCAGCAAAGATGAGAGGTTGTTCTAACCTGTCAGCATCTGCATCCAGAAAAGCTCATCTTTCACATGCCCTCTGCCATCCACCAGCAGGTTTCCTCCTCAAACCCACTCCAGAAACATTTGAATTACATTGTACTATCAAGGTCATGAAGGTACCTAGATATACTAGTTGCTTCAATCAGTGCAGGTCTCAGCACTAACATTACCTTTGCTATAAGTTGTCTATTTGAAAAATGAAATCCATTCTTGGCCTAAACATGCCTAATAGATGAGTAAGAGCCTTTCAGAGAATTTGGGTAATATTTTATATCCTTTTCACATCTTTAAGATATTGGCTGCTGGCAAAGCTTCTAGCTGGACAGATAGGTGAATCTTAATCCTGTAAGGACATTCCTAACTACAAATATGCTTTGGAAGTGGTTCCGCTGAAGGAATTACTATCCACAGTGCAGGAGGTCAAACAATAGGTAGCTTTAGAAAGCAATATTGGGTCTCTGTTCTCCATGTATGTATTGGTCTGGTGTGCAAGGCTTGAAGTCAATCTGCAGAGTACTGAACAGCAGGATTTTTTTGAGTAAATGCTGACAAGAGAAGCTACATCTTCACAACGAGGAAGGCAGAAACATTTACTTGTACTACACAAAAAAAATTAGTATTTATTTGATTTAGTAAACTCTAGTTTAGAACGCTAGCCTCAGAGGAAGATTTGATGTGAAGAAGTCAGTGTGCACATGCTTTACAACACAATTAAGCTAAGAAAAATAACCCATGCTGCAGACAAATTGCTCTAGTATTCCACAAACAGCATTGTACAACAATAAGAAAGGTATTGTGAAACTCTAAATGGAGGCTTTCTGGTAGTTTATTTAATAGCACTTATTTAAAATTAAGAGCATGCCAGATTAGTTCAAAGTGTTTGTTGAGCATCAGCATTATACAGCTGCTCATGGTTCACAGGCTTTAAAATTGGTAGGGAGCTATTAATGAAGTGGACAGATTGCACATAAGAGTTACATTAGTCATGTAACTGTCTACACAGTCTTGTAACTCCTTTTAATGTTTCTCAGAAAGTTTAAGAAGATCTGACAAAGCAGTTGCAACAAATTTTTGAACAATTTTTCTATTACAATTAGCACACTACCCCTGAGGTACTATACCCCCAGTGACACAAAAGGATTCTGAAAATTGTAGCTGCCTGTTCTATTTTAGCCTCTCCAGTTATGAACCAGATTACTCAGTTTTTGCCACATGCCCAAAGTTACTTATTTGAATGACACAGAAATAAAGTCACCATGGTAGGAAGTGTGGTTTGGGAGACTTACATTGATAGAGTGTAACCAGCAGTAAGACATTACATGAATTTTACGTAATTCACAGAATATTACCAATCACTGAAAGGGTATGTTATGATATACGGCAGATAGGGGTTACAGCGTTAATTCCACAAGTCCTGTTCCTCAAGTAAATTTTATTTTTGAGGTGCTTAATACTTGTCAGCAGTAGAAGGAAGTAGTTTCTCCTCCTTCCTGATCTCTAATCACAATTCTAAAGTTGAAAAAATCCAAGCATTTTTAAGTTAATTCACTACAAAGGAAAATACTATGGCTTTGAAATAATCAGTCTATAGTGCTCTGAATGTATTGCCAAACCAATGTCCTGTGACTGTGAAAATCTGATGTTTAAAGTGACTCATGGCCATCAGAAGAACTTCAGTCTCCAATAGAGATGTATAGGTGACTTGTTCATTACTTTGAGGGCATCGTAATACAGTACTCCGTAAATAAAGTGTTAAACTGTGGATTTAGAAATCACACTTCCATGTTCTTTAACATAAGACACATATCCCTGTATCACATTGATTCTCACTAAAGTACTATTTTAGAAGCATTCAGAAAGCATTTATGGCAAGTAAATTCTTCAGATATGTATTTCAGCTCTGAAGCGTATTCAGCATTTTTGTAGAAATATTGTAATATATTGAGCAAAGTGTGGCACAGAGGGATAAGAAGAATCATCCCAGCTGGCAGTCCTTTTTGTGGATGTCTTACAGGCAGTGTTTATAAAATAAAATAATGGCTAGGAAAAAACACAAAATAACATGGTAGAAAACAGTAAAAAAGTCATCATTTACAATACTGAATATGAACAAAGTACCAACTTTTTCTTTTTTTCCTTAAGTATCCTCTCCTGTAAGTATTTTTTCAGGGGTGGGGTTAATTTTTTCAGGACAGTGAGAAGTAATTTAAAAATTTAAGGAGCAGACAATAGACTGGTATGGCATGTTATAGTTGCGTAAGCACACAAATTATGGATCAGAAGTATACTGAACAGAAGGACTGGCATAGTATTTACTTTTCTAGAAACTTAAGTTTCATTTCTGATTTTTAATCTCTGCTCAGGAAAATGTTATTCTTGGTCATCTGTCAGAATCAATAACCCATTGTAGTATGGGAGGGAGGAGGGAAGAAACAGGGTCCTATGTCAGGAAAATACCCATGATTCACATTTCTAAAAGATTCATGTTCCAAAAACAGATAGTAAATAACTGTAGGAAATCAAAGGAAGAAAGCTGGTTTTGTTTGAAAATGAGTTTTTGCCTCAAATAAATCAGCCTCTTTTTATTTTAACTTCAGGAAAAGAGTTTCTTGAATTATATTTTGCATAAATATATTAGTCAATAAATTGAACTTGCTACTGTTTTTTCAACTTCAGTCACTAAAGAGCTGAAAAAGTAAGTCATAAATTGCAGAACAAGCATTTAATCCAGAAAATATTTTGGCTATTCTTGTCTTGTTGCATTATAGGGTGTAATGCTTCTCATATACCAGCCATCTCTGCTTGCTAAGATGACTAGATACTAATGGGACATAGATCATGTTGACAAGTTTCTCTTTTAATGTATAAACCTGCAGCAAGGTGAAGCATCCTACTGCACAGTACCTCCAAATATGACACTTCAGGAATGAAAATAATCAGTCAGCTCTCTTTATTAGTTCCTACAGCCACTTTCAAGGCAGTGCAAGCACGAAGAGGGCATGCAATATTCAGACTAGTAAGCCTGTCACACCAGAAGTATCTCAATGAGAAACTTAACAAGCTTTTCTTTAATATGTGATCATTGTACATAGTCCAAAAACTGAAAAAATCTTCAGTACTTCATTGGTTTTATAGCAGATCTCAAGGGATTAAGGAAAAGCTAAGCTCAGAGAGATGGCTACAGCTAGATCTAAAAAGTGCCATTCTTGTAGCCTTATTTATATTTAGAGCTAGTCAAAATTTTTCTGACAGGACATTTTTATATTTATCACTGGAACTTGTCATCCACTACAGATAATCACTCTATATAATCCCAAACTGCTCAATTCCATCATAACCCGAGTTCAAACGTTTATGCTTCTGTTACCAGAAAGCGGCAAAATAATTCACTCTCTAAAACTTATTTTGGAGTTTTAGAAAGCAGGCATTCTTTATTGCGGCGCCGGGCAGCACTGGGGATAATTCCTCCATAAGTGCTCCGCAGGCTTGACGGACTTTCAGCAACTATATACCATGAAAACATACATATTCATAAGATTTCCGGGAATTCATCTACATAAACATGAGATTTCCTGGAACTTATTAACATATGTAAATGTCCGATCCGCATGCGCAGTCATCCTCTGTGGTGGTCCTCAGGTGGTCTTTGGGGGTCTTCAGACGAAGGCTCATAGTCTTCCTCACCGTGTCCGCTGACCGACCTTTGCCTCTGCGCAGACTCAGTTCTTGTGTCGCCTAGCTGTCTAGACAGGAGTGCTCAGGAGCCTAAAACTTAATTATCCCCAAGGACTCTCCCTTGTTATGTAATGGGAGCATTCAAGAGCTTTGTAACGGAAAAGGGGAACACCCAGGAGCCTCAATCCACATTTCTCAGGTATCAATCCCTCCTTTTCTTTTTGAGGGCTTGTAGCTTATATGCTACAGTCCTCACTATACAAACTTATATCTTATACAGCAGTTACAACACTGTATCATTATGCAAGCAAGAATACAAACTACATTAATAAAAAAATCATTAAAAAAATAGTCTCTTCAACCATAACCAATCAGGTAACCAAGAAGTGAGAGTATTCCAAATATCTTCAAACCCAAAAGAGGTATTGTAATCATCTCACAAATGAGTGAAAGGTAGTAGACCGAGTAATCAATAGATTATCCATTGCCCTTTCTTTTCCAACTGGGGATACTACCCCTACCATACAAGAACCTGTCCCAAAGTTTACTCCAAGTGGTACTCAAAGGAATTGGTAGGCCAATTTGTGTTACATCAGACTGAATGCTATGCTTCAGGAATTTAGCACAAATCCAACATTTGCTTGCATTAATAGCCAAAGCTATTTCCACTGCTAATTGTACATGAACATTCTCGGGCCATGGACTTCCTAGTTTCTGCCCAGACACTTCTGAATTTATTAATAACACAGAAACTAAAGTTGTCATTTGAAAACGAGCTTGAGAGGAGCTGTCTCCTCGGAAGTCCATGGTTTAGGAGCCTTTTTGATTCTTGAGTAATGAATCCAGGGCCCTTTCTTATCTAGTTTTACGGCTGTGTATGTTGTCAGTAAAACCTGAAATGGTCCTTTCCACTTTTCTTGCAGGGGTTCTCCATTCCACGACTTCAGGTATACCCAATCTCCGGGCTGGAATGGGTGTACTGGGGAATCAAGATTCAGAGATTTGTTTACAATCACATTCTTTTTCATTTCTTGTATCACTGTCCCTAGGGATATTAGATACTTTCGTAAATCTGTTTCACCTCTGATGTTTAATTCCTCTGGTAATTTAGGAATTTGGTACGGTCTCCCATACATCAGCTCATAAGGGCTTAACCGATGTTTTCCCTTAGGCTGAACTCTAATTCTCAACAGAGCAAGTGAAAGTGCTTGTATCCGAACTATTGAAGTTTCTTGGCAAATTTTACTCAATTGCAGTTTTAAGGTCTGATTCATGCGCTCTACCCGTCCACTAGATTGTGGGCGATAAGGGGCATGCAGCTCCCATGTTATTTGTAATACTCTACTTACTTGTTGAACAATGTCTGCAACAAAATGTGGCCCCCTATCAGAGGAAATCCCTAAAGGAACACCAAATCATGGTATTATTTCTTTAAGTAAGATTTTGACAACTTCCCTGGCCTTGTTGGTACGACATGGGAAGGCTTCAGGCCATCCTGTAAAGGTATCTACTAATACTAACAGGTATTTGAACCCTCCTTTTCTTGGCAGTTCAGTGAAATCTATCTGCCAGTGCTCTCCTGGAGTATTTCCTGTTTTTGTGGATCCAAATTGAATTTTATTCTGTGTCTTTGGATTATTTGTAAGACATGTTTCACACCTTTTAACTACGGACTTTATAATTTCTACCATATTACGACTCACCACCGACTTTTGTAGATGTCTTAGTAAATTCTCGGTTCCCCAATGAACACTATTATGTTCTTTCTTTACTATTTCATGCATCAAAATTGGGGTTAGAATTACCTGCCCCACAGGAGTAACAGCCCATCCATTTTCCTGTATCTCAGTTCCTAATGTTTCAATTAAGTTTCTGTCTTGACTGTCATAGTTAGGAGATTCTCCTAATTCTATTTTCTTTTCAGGTATTATTGCCAATATTCCTTTACCCTTTTCTGCAGCCTTACGAGCGGTCAAATCAGCCAATCGATTGCCTCTTTTCTGTGGGGTGCAGCCGGTTCGGTGAGCTTTGCAGTGCATAACAGCCACTTCTTTTGGTTTCTGTACACTTTCGAGTAACTTGAGAACCTGCTCCGCATGTTTAATTCCGGTCCCTTGAGATGACAATAGTCCCCTTTCTTTCCAAATCGCTCCATGTGCGTGTAATACTCCAAATGCATATTGGGAATCGGTCCATACATTCACTCGCTTTCCTTCACTTAATTCTAAAGCTCTGCTTAGTGCAATCAGTTCCGCTTTCTGGGCTGATGTTTTTGATTGGAGAGCTTCTGCTTCTACAAGTGTCCACTGTGGTCACTGCATATCCCGACATCTGGATCCCTTCTTTCACAAAGCTGCTCCTGTCTGAATATAGCTCCCAGTTCGGGTTTTCCAGAGGGGTGGTCTTTCAGATCAGGTCGGCTGGAATACACTTCCTCGATGGTCTGTAAACAGTCATGAATGGGTTGTTCTTCCAGTTGTCGAGATGACAGGAAAACTGCTGGGTTTACTATGGCAGTTGATTTTAAAACAGTATCATCTTGTTCAAGAAGTGCTACCTGGTACTTCAACATCCGGCTCGGAGACAACCAGTGCCCACCTTTTTGGTCCAGGACAGTGAGTACCATGTGTGGTACAAAAACAGTCATTTTCTGTCCCAGTGTCAATTTCCGGGCTTCCTGTATTAACAGCACCGTAGCAGCTACGGCTCTCAGACAACCTGGCCATCCTTTGCTGGTATGGTCCAATTGCTTGGAGAAATAGGCCACAGCGCGTCTGTTACCTCCTAGCATCTGAGAGAGCACTCCCAGAGCTATAGCTTGTCGCTCGTGAATGAATAATTCAAAAGTTTTAGTTGGATCAGGAAGTCCTAAAGCTGGTGCTTTCATCAAAGTCGCTTTTATTCATTTGAAAGCATTTCTGGTGCTGTTGTCCCATTCCAAACGTCCAGGTGGTGAAGTTTTCAGTAGCTCATATAAAGGTTTCACAATAAGTCCATAGTCTGCAATCCACAGCCTGCACCACCCCACCATTCCCAGGAAGGTCCGCAGCTCACGTGCATTCTGGGGTTCGGGAAGTTGACAGATAGCTTCCTTCCTTTCTGTGCTCAGTCTTCTTTGTCCTTTCAAAAGTTCAAATCCCAGATACTTGACAGATTCTTGAACGACTTGAGCCTTTTCTTTCGAAACTCGGTAACCATTCATTCCCAGAAAATTCAAAAGATCTATCGTTAATTGTAAACATTCTTCTCAGGTTACAGCTGCAATTAGAATATCATCAACATACTGCAACACAGTCCCTGTCTTGCATCCTCTTTTCCAAGTTTCCAATTCTTTGGCTAATTGATTTCCAAATATTGTAGGACTATTTTTGAATCCCTGTGGCAACACTGTCCAAGTGTACTGTGATTTGACCAGTTTCCAGATTTTCCCACTCAAAGGCAAATATATTTTGACTTTTTTTGCTCGAGAGGTATGCAGAAAAAGGCATCTTTCAAATCTATAACTGTGAACCATTCTTGGTTTTCATTTATCACTGTCAGTAAAGTATATGGGTTTGCAACTACTGGATGAATATCCTGAGTGATTTGGTTAATAGCTCTTAAATCTTGGACCAATCGATAACTTTTCCCATCTGCCTTTTTTACTGGCAAGATGGGGGTGTTGTATTCTGATTCACATTCCCTCAGCAAACCATATTTTATAAATTTCTCAATAATGGGCTTTAACCCGATTCTAACTTCTAGTTTCAAAGGGTATTGTTTTTGCCTTACCAGCTTTGCTCCTGCTTTGAGTTCAATTTTTACCGGTTCAGCATTCTTAGCTTTACCAGGGACTTCTCCGGCCCATACGAGGGATATCACTGCATTTTCCACTTCTGCTGGGATGCAGGTTCCTAAAATTTTATCTTCCTGCAATAGGAACACAGTCGCTTGTACAAGTTTAGATTCAGGAATTAACACATCGACTTCCCCATCTTTAAATCGTATTTCTGCTTCCAATTTTTCTAACAAATCTCGCCCTAGTAAAGGTTTCGGAGACCCTGGTAAATACAAGAATTGATGTATCACCCATTGTTTTCCAATTTTAAATGTTAAAGGCTTGAAGAATGGCCTAGTTTCAGCATTACCAGTCGCACCAACAACTTTGATTCTCTTATTACTAAATTCAAAACCTTTTTCATTCAAAACCGAATAAGCTGCTCCAGTATCTACCAGGAATTCTATTTCCATTTGATCTTCCCCCAGCTGTATTTTAACCAGAGGTTCTGCTGGGGAGGATACCTCCGGTCCCCTTCATTCCTCATCATTAACTGCATTTATTGTTCTCAAAACAGAACCTGTTCGTCGGGAAGGGCAGTTTCGTTTCCAGTGTCCCTCCTGTCTACAATAAGCACACTGATTTCTCTTTCTGTGCTGTCAAACAATACCAACATAATAGCATCAATATCCTTCCAATCAGGGTCTGTAGTCCTGATCATTGTATCAAAGGCTTTAGCCACCTTATCGGCATTATCTCTATAATTGCCCACCGCCTGCTTCCAATTATTTAAATCAGCAATTGAAAACGGCACCCTCACAATCACCGGTCCTTCATTTCCAACAGCCTGTCTCAATGGAGCTTGCAACACTGCTCCCTGCCGACTGCGAGTTCTCCCAGATACCGGAGCCGCTTCTGGCTTTCTGTTCTCAGAGTCGCCTGCTCCAAGGGGCTCAGGTTTATCATTCTGCAATCTCTGCCTCAAACCCGTGAGCAACCAACATTTCTGAGTCATCCTCTGGCTCATCCTGAACTAATTTTAAACACCTCTGTCCAATACTACAAGCAGAACAACATCTTTTCAAACCTTTCCCTATTCCATTGGTCTTACTATCTTTTTCCAATGCCAGCACCAAAGGATCTGAGGGAGCCAAATTTATCCCGCACTCCTTTTGCCATTCAGGGTGCAAGCGTAAAGTGAAAAACATATCCGCATACAATACTTCATCCCATTTTCCTTCCCGTCTTAAAAATATCATCAATTGCAGCAAAGTATCATAATTCAATGTTCCATTAACTGGCCACTTTTCTCCATCCTCCAGCTGATACAATGGCCACCACTGATTACAATATTTGATTAGATCAGCTTTCTTTGCGACTCCTCCCGGGGGTCCCGCTATTTGCTTCCAATTGTATAAAATGCACCCGAGAGGAGATTTCCCCAAGATTGTCTCCCCTTTAGAAGTTCCAGTTCTCATTCTAAAATAAGGCACAAAACCATTTAACCAAGCTTCTACAACAACACCACACACAATTACGCAACAAACATACAAAAGCATTACAAAGACTTAGGGGAACAAACACACAAAGACACCTAATTACAGTCGCGACGGTATTCAGATCAAACTCCCGAGCCTCGGTTTCAGGAAGGAGACCTATCCTTCAGTTTTGCTCAAAGGGTCCTTTCCCTTTGCCCCAGGGATCCAGCCCAACCCCGCGCAGCTTTCGCCACGACTGACGGGCAGGCGACAGAAAAAAAGGAAAAAAAAATACTGAAAGAATGCCTTTACCTTAATTAATGGTTCTTACTCAGAACTCTTCGGTCCGGGGATCGGAGGGTCTCCCCGAGAATCCCTCGGTGCCGGCTGGAGGTCCTTCGATCCCTCGGATCCGTCGATGTTCAAGAGCAGTGTCCCATCTGGGGTGCCAAAATCTGTTACCGGAAAGCGGCAAAATAATTCACTCTCTAAAACTTATTTTGGAGTTTTAGAAAGCAGGCATTCTTTATTGCGGCGCCGGGCAGCACTGGGGATAATTCCACCATAAGTGCTCCGCAGGCTTGACGGACTTTCAGCAACTATATACCATGAAAACATACATATTCATAAGATTTCCGGGAATTCATCTACATAAACATGAGATTTCCTGGAACTTATTAACATATGTAAATGTCCGATCCGCATGCGCAGTCATCCTCTGTGGTGGTCCTCAGGTGGTCTTTGGGGGTCTTCAGACGAAGGCTCATAGTCTTCCTCACCGTGTCCGCTGACCGACCTTTGCCTCTGCGCAGACTCAGTTCTTGTGTCGCCTAGCTGTCTAGAGGGGAGTGTTCAGGAGCCTAAAACTTAATTATCCCCAAGGACTCTCCCTTGTTATGTAATGGGAGCATTCAAGAGCTTTGTAACGGAAAAGGGGAACACCCAGGAGCCTCAATCCGCATTTCTCAGGTATCACTTCCACTGCTCATGCAAAGAACAGAATCATTCCAGAATACCTCTTGCAGAGCTCTCCCCTGTTATAAGAGTTAGGTGTTCACTTAAGTAGTTTTCAGCCCCTAGTTAACAGTATTGATGTGTTTTGAAATGCTGGAAAGTAGACTCCACAATGATCAGCCTAGGACAACTTGGAATGTAAAAAGAAGACATCTAGCAACAGAAACTGATGTTAGAGAACAAAGCTTGCACCGCTGTCCATTCTTGTAGGTACACAAATGGATGGTGAATGAAATACAACTATTTGGCAGCCAACAGGATGTTCCAAGTACCCTTTATATTACCATAATTTCTACATGAGCACTCACGATCATCTCCTTTATCATCTTCACTGGTATGGTAGCTAAATAGCAGCATTCAGCACAATTCTGTAGGCATCTGACAAAACCACATGCACATTCTAATGTCTGTTCTCCTAAGGTCTCTGCACAGCTATTCAGCATTTTGGAAAAAGTGGTGACTCTCCATTATGGTACAAAAAAATGGAGGAAAAAAATTAAACATCTGCTTCCTCAAAGGAGAGAAAAATGTCTTCATCTATGCTAAGAGATTATGAAGAAGAGAAAATGAACAGGTTTGACAGAGACCTGCCAGGATATTTTATTTCATCTCTCCTTTCAAAGTGGGAAAGGAAGAAGACTCAGTCAATACACCATGAAAGATATCTATAAATTTGTGACACTCTGCAATGCAAGCTTAGTGCTTTATATTCTCAAAGTCAACATTTGTGGGCAGTCTTCTTGCAACCCTCTTACATCTTATTGGGTATAACTTGGAAGCTTTGGGAATGTTTGTTTTACCTGCTTTGGATATACATCAGTTGCGAACAGGAGTTTAAGCTAAAATTATCTCAAATTCTAAACACGAAGAAAAAAGCACGTTAATGTAAACTGTGACAAGAGCGGTCCACAATTAAAAAAATACCTAGTATTTTTGAATCTTTCAAGTACCCAGGCCAGGATTCTGAATTTGATGAGTATTGTATTCAGATCTAGGCTCTGAACCAGAGTATTGTGCAATAGATTTATAAATATTTGGCTCAGAATTTCTGTTACCATATTGCAACTGAAAATTCTTAGTTCAGGCTCCAACAGTCACACAAAGGAAAGTAAAAGCTAGAGATGGCTTGAAGAAAGACACCTTGAAACACCCTCCCCCCCAGTTGAATTGAAGTAATTAGAAGTACAGGCATACAGTATAGCCAGAAAAACATTTAAAAACATTGATTTTTTTTTTGTGTACTAATTCAAATTGTTCTCAACTGCAGAGAACAACAATGTGTTTGTGGGTGGGGGAAGAAATGATAGAGAATAATTTGCTGTCTGTTCTCAGTTTAAGGGAAATTAGTGGTAATTTCCCAGGAATTAAAGTGCAGAATGTTCAGACCCATTTATAGTCCACATTTATAAGACTGATTAGCCTTTAAAACACAGTAAGTCTCCAGATCAAATCAATATTTTAATAGAACAAACACTACATCATTCACCTGCATATATAGAGAGAAAATATTAAGGCCCAACATAAGTTACAGAACTTACATGATCTTTTTCAAGGTCTTCCTAAATATTAACTTTGTAAAGCCACATTTTTAATGAGGACATTGTACAAAAACATGCAGATGCAAGTATGAAAAGTTTAGGGAACAGCATGAATGTTTATGGACTCCTTGCTAGTCTGTCTCTATTACTACCTTCTACAAGGTAATTTGAAAATTCTCAAGTGAAAGCAGCAGCAATATTGATAAAGTGTTCAAATGCATGAGAAAGGAAATTGTTTCCTTTCAAATACCCTGAGGAGGGTTGGTTTTTTTAAAATTTTCAAATAAGGCAGGAAAGCAGTACAAGGATTGTGAGATAAAATGAGAATATGCAGTTGTGAAGTAGCATAAGTTATTGGAGTGGTTTAGAATTTTAGTAGTTAACTATTTGTAGTCTGTTCATAGTATCTGATTCCCTCCCCATTTGTTTTTTTTTAATTAAGCAGCATATAATTAGACATACAAGCAGCGCTACACCAGTTTCACAGTACTTTGTAGTTTTCCCTACATATTTTTCCCTGAGCTACTTAATGAATCTTGGTGTCTGTTCTTAGTGGACATTCCTAGCAATACAGAAAATTTGGGGACTAACAGTCTGACTTGTAGCTGCATTCAAGTTAATCTGGAGAATACTGTATAGAACTGATAAGAATTTTTGGAGAGAGATTGAGAGAAAGGAGCACTTTAGAAACTGAGCTGGAAGCTTTGATCTCTTCCTCTCTGGTCTCTCAAGCAGCATAATTTAAATGCACGGCTGCTAGTAAAGTTCAGATTCTGGAAATTCTCTCTCAAAAATAAACCAAGTAAAAAGATACAGTCAGAGACCAGCTCCTTCCCCACATTCCACACGGGAGGCACATCTTGGGAATTAGGAACATTGATCTAGAAGGCATGTCAAGGGTAATCAGCTCTAGTTCCCCAGCAGACAGCTGCATTATTAATTATTGACCATTTCTCAATGACCTTCAAGCAGTACTTCAGAAAGAGAGACAGCATGGGTCAGACTAAATCTATGTAGACTTCATCCAAAGAGGGCTTTCTGCTACTATAGGGACATGTATAATGCATAGCTTTGGTAATGAAACAAAATGAAGTTACATATAGTTTGGAGTGCATACTGGGCCTGAAGACACAGCAACTAGTCTTTTCATGACATTTTTCTCAAGTGAATTAAAAATTTCATTACAAATTTTGACTAAGTTGTTCCATAAGCAACAATTTAGCAACTCTTTCCCCTGAAAATTATGAACACTTAAATAAGCAAGCCAGGTACAGGTAAAAGTGTTTCAAAATAGGAAAAAAGGTTGTGATTTTTTGAGAATCAATTAGATGACATTAAATGTCCAAGGAAACAGGTAAATCTGAAGAGCTTAAAAAGCACTGGAAATTATTCTGTAGAGCTGCAGCAAAAAGAATGCAATAGGCTATTCAATAAAATAGGCTGTTCAATAAAAGCACACAGGGAATAATTCAGCTCAGTTCATAAGTTCTTCATAAATTGCCTTAACAATATCTTAGAAATCATAACATAGGGCTACACAGAGCAAGGATAGCATACTTCAACAGGCATATCCACCTAACCCAAAACTGAAAATATTGCATGCCTTGCAACAATAAAATAATTCAAATAGTTCTCTCAAAGAGCCAACTTTGCTTCTTCAGCCAACGTGTTTTGTTTTTTTTTTTTAAAAGGAACAGAAAACCTACATCACCCATTCTAACCACTACCACCTATTTTCTGGAACAGCATAATGCAAAACAGAGCTCATTAGACTTTTCTATATACCAAGCTAATAAAAGTACCAGATTGCATGTTAAGAGCTTGTAATTAAGTTGGTATCTAAGCCCATGACGTTACTACTCCTATTCTGATCTGTTAATCAGATGCAGCAGCTCAAACCACAGCAAGGATCTAAAACAAAGGACAAGTTCCTTGAGACAAAAGACTGTATATTTAAGCATGATATACCATGTTGTAGAAGATCCTCCTATACAACTGATGTTTTTAATTTCTAAAACTGGTTATAAATATTAATACGATATCATAATCCATTTAATTCTAAACATCTTTCTAAATTTGTAACTAGGATTTCACAAGCCAACTCTTTCATATTCAAATATATTCTAAAATGTGAAGGCAAGAACTGTCACTTTAAAACCACCTACAGTCTTTTAAAAAGATAGGGTGTAACCTACTGCTAGATTTACAATTAATTCCCCAGAAAGATTCTTGACAAACTCTAGAGGAGAGGAAACAGGTTTACTCATAACATCAGCAGTCTTGAAAATGCTGAATAAATAGGGCTATTCTGGTTTACATTAATTGCAGCTCTAGTCTTGGAGATCTTCAAGTACAAAGCTATGTAAACTAATCTTAAGAAAAATAGTTTATGAATTAGTTTAAATGCTGCTTCAAAACTACATGTTCCAATAACAAGGACTGTTTCATAAGTTACTGTCAGAATCTTTGTCACAAAGGAGTAACTTGCTAAGCTGCTTTGAAAGGAGTACCCCCATCTGCTGCTTCATCTTCTTCTCCAAAAGCAGATTTGTCTTTTACATTCCAATTCCAAAAGCCCCAGGCTTCCATCTTTGCATTCCCCACCTTCACCCATGTCACACTGCAGTCTTTTGTAAATGGAAAGTGCTTTGGCTTTTGTTACCCATGATACCATCCCCTGTAGCAAAATGAGTGCATGCATAAAGTCATACATACAAACCCTACATGTCAAGCACTTAACAGTCTTACAATTCAGTTTATGTTGGTGTTGGCTTGGATTATTTTTTTTAAGCTGCAGAACGGATGTGTCTTAGGGTTCCACTCAAGGCTTCAGAAGAGAGTGCTCTCAAGTCCTGACCTCTATTTCCAAATTTATCGTTTATAATCCCAGTCCTATTTTCTCTTTATCTAATCACTAGGAAAGAAGGTCAAGTGCCCCAGTCTGCACTTTTTCTTGCAGAAGCTCAACATTTCATATTTTTCTCCTTGTGTTAATTTAAAGATGGCTGAAGCACACCTATACAACCAGCCCGAAGCAGAAATTCAGCAGTTAGAATGATCAGCAAACACAGCAAGTGATTACAAGTTTAGCAAAGCAACTGAAAACTAGGAATGAGGACTTACAGTGTTGTTATCAATTAGATCTAGGTCTGCTATGTGGTGGTGTATGACATTCTAGTTAGCATATTAAAAAAGATTTCCATTAATTAGAACAATAATGAATCTCCCTGTTGTTCAATTCAGCAAATCAGCAGATGAACAGTTAGCATAATTTATTCTTTTCCTTGGCTAAGAAATACCTCAAGACAGCAATTTAGAAGACATCCATTCTAAATAGTATTTGCCTACTTTAATAATTGAATAATGAATTATTTGATTATATATGCCTTCCTATATAGAGACCTAAAAGGTCTTTAACTCCCAAATCCTTGGTTAATTATCTTTAGGGTTTCAGTACTACTATTAAAACTTAAAGTATATACGAAAATAACTTTTTGCATGGTAGTTATGGTGTTCTCTTGGGACACAGAAGACCCCAGTAGAATCCTATATTCATATTACATGTTAATTCATACAGGGAGGGAAGAGAAGTGCAGCAGAATGCTTTCTTTATTACGAAAGAATCAAATACATACACCATAATAAATTCCACATTACATATACAATCCTAACTTGCAGTATAAATCTTCCAAATGTTCTGTTAATGTAATTCAGAAGTATTGAGTAATATAGTCATGATAGAAATAAAAATTAAATAGATACCAGTGTTAAAGATAAAATATTTATGCACAAAGTAATTTCCTGCCATGCTGCCCTATTATTTCAGTTTGTAGGGGATTCATCTGAACACATGCAGATTTGGGCCAACAAGATGGTCCTGAATGTAAATGCAAATTAGCTGAATACTTGAGCCAGCAACATTGGCTTTTAAGGCTCAAGTACAGACTCCCATTAAATTCTAACCTGTGATAATATCTCTGAAACTTCTGGTTAAATTCCAGAGGCCAGGAAGGTTGTTTTGCAAAACTGGCAATTCACCAATGTCATTATTGTCAAACAATGAAAAAAAAAAAAGGTTCAGAATTCATCTTCATTTTGAAGTTTGTAAATAAGACAATGTAATTCAGGTTTAAACTAGTTACATGCTACAAAACAGTGTAATGTTTAACACAAATTAAGTGTTCCAACATACTTGATAAGCTGCTGTTTTAAAAGCACCACCATAATATTATTGTCTACTCTTTGTTTTAAAAAAAAAAACTACCTATGCCAAGAAATCTTAACTGGTGTATCAGGCTATTATCTGGGGGAAATTTAAGAAATTGGCCTTTAACATTAAGAATTCTATATGCAGAATAGGAATGAGATATAAACAAGATACTCAGCATCTCAGAAAGGAGGGAATTAGAAAGTTATTGAGAATGTGGAACTAAATTTCTTCACTTACACACGTTTCTAAGTCTATGCCAGTTCTTCAACATAATGGTTTAATGCCTCTGGACAGTTTCATCAATCACATTGCTTGAAACAAACTACACACAGCTTTCATAATAACCAATAACTCTGGGATCTCTCTGAGTGGAAAGCTGTACACAGAAATAAAAGGAACCATGAATAGCTTAAGGAGCCTTGAATAGCTTAAGTATGAAGCCAGCTTTTTGTTACCTTCCTTTTTAGATAACAGATACCTCATTCTATATTATAGACACACTAGAAAGTAACAGAAACAACTGAAAAAAACAGAACTCCATAATTCTAGCAGGCTGTATTTAGAGCATCACAGCAAGTCCTTCAGCCATATAGAGTTAGTAGCTATGAAAGAGATTGCTAGAAGATAGGAAGCAGAAATAGATGCAGCAGACTTCTGTTTCTCATTGAGGCAGTTTCCGCCAACATTAGAAATACAGCTGCACTGCAATTACTACTGCTCTCTGAAATAACCAGACATCTGCAGTGAATAGATGCAGTATTTCTAAAAATCAATTTACTTCCTGGTAAACTGTTTAGTATTAATCAGTGAGGCTTCAGCACAGAACTACATGCTATGGGCACAAAGATTTCAATACCTTTTGTACTAGATTATCAGTATTGATTCTGAGGAGACGCTTAAGTCCACTCAAAAATCAGAGGCCCATTATTATATATGCTGAAAAAATACATCTTGTATCTGTAAGACTACCAAGTATCCCACTAACAAATAAGACTATTACACTAATTTTATTCTTATATTTGAGCTATTTCTTAATATTTGTTTTGATTTCTTTTTTAAAACTCAGATATTAAGACTGTATTGGTCACATTACTCTATCTGTAAAAACAGCAGGGGTAACTAGAAATGTGAGAAAGCTCCCTGACATTCATCCCTTCCAGAAGCATGAAGGAAACTTCTGAACTTGAAGGAAATGTCTTTTGATCTCACACACCAGCAGTGAAAAGCCTTTCTTTATCAGTACATTTATCAGTACAAAGTTCTTCACTGGTAATCATTCCTTGCTTTGTGTAGTTACCAGCAGAAAGAACAAAAATCCTTTAGAATGACTTCAGTCTCACAGATGCTTTGTTTAGTTATCTGCACTGTCCTATTAAATCAATCCCGCCATGAACACAGTGCAGTTCAGGGGTCTACATACAGGCAAGTGTTTTACTGCAGAGTTGCAGTTGCATAGAAATACAGGAGCCTGAGGGCCATCAAAGCTTCATCTTGTTCCTTTGTGCTACACTCATTTCTTTTCACCACTTCTCTCCCTCCATTCCCCACTCTTACTGTAAATAAGTATCTTCTGGCATTCTTCTCACGTTCTCCCCCCAGCATCTCCAGTGGGGTAGCTATTTACCACAGTGCAGCTAATAAGGCTGCCGTCATTTCATTACTGGTTTATGTGGTACATACGTCAGATTTTCCATTTTCTGGCAGGAAGTCTGAGAAATGTGTCCTCAGTGAGGATTCGCTTATTTCCCTCATTGCTTCCTGAAGTTACAAGACATGTATAATCATTCACAGATTTTTTGCAGAGTGCTTTGGGCAAATGTGTCACATTGAGTTATTCTGCGCTCTGATAAATATTTGAACCTGAAGAAAAATGTTAAAGCCAAGATAGACAGTTTGAAAGTAATAGATCCTTAGAGGAATGTAGGAGAATAGCAGCCTAGAAAAAAATTACAGCCTAGGGTAGGCACATTAAAAGTCCAGGCAAGTTTTGTGGCAAACATCATAAGGGGGACGGGGAAGCCCCACCACACTTTCCAGTATGAACTGCCACAGGAGATTCCATAACAACTCTTCAGCATCCTCACTGCAGGTGCTGTCCTGTTACTACAACATAGGGGTGCCATGGTTTAACCCCAGCCAGCAACTAAGCACCACACAGCTGCTCACTCACTCCCCCCACAGCAGGATGGGGGAGAGAATCAGAAGAGTAAAAGTGAGAAAACACATGGGCTGAGATAAAGACAGTTTAATAGGTAAAGCAAAAGCTGTGCACACAAGCAAAGCAAACCAAGGAATTCATTCACTACTTCCCATCAGGAGGCAGGCATTCAGCCATCTCCAGGAAAGCAGGGCTCCATCACACGTAATGGTTACTTGGGAAGACAAATGCCATCACTCCAAACATCCCCCCCTTCCTTCTTTTCCCCCAGCTTTATATGCTGAGCATGACATCATATGGTATGGAATAGCCCTTTGGTCAGTTGGGATCAGCTGTCCCAGCTGTGTCCCCTCCCAACTTCTTGTGCACCCCCAGCCTACTCACTGGTGGGGTGGGGTGAGAGGCAGAAAAGGCCTTGACTCTGTGTAAGCACTGCTCAGCAATAACACAAGGATATTTCAGTTATCAACACTGTTTCCAGCACAAATCCAAAACATAGCCCCATACTAGGTACTCTGAAGAAAATTAACTCTATCCCAGTCAAAACAGCACAAGAGGAGATTACTATTTTAAGTGTGCTGCTCTAACAGGGAAGGGAACAGTGTCCGATATTTTGTAGGGTCAGTATAGCAACGGGATTTCACAGAAGCAGCAGATTTAGCGTTCTGATCATTTCCTGTCTATAGGACAGGCATGTGGTAGGGTCTACTTTTCATCCTTAATAATTTATTAAGGAGAAAGGAAGTCAGACACTACTATGAGTTCTGAGCCAAGATTCAGTCTACAGAAAGTACTATAATATTGCAGGTTACCATAAGCACAGAGATTGTTATAGTCTATTAGTTTAATTCCCCATTCCTCCCTTCTTACACAGAAGTGCTCACAATGAGTTTCTCTCTCTTTGGTAAAAGGAGAATTTGTAGAACATTAAAGTAATGAAAATAATTCCTTACACACCTTTATCAGCATAGCCTTTTTGTCCCTCAATGATGTCATTTAAACATTAAGTAGAAAAGGTAATAGCATAGATTTTTTCCAAGATTCTTTTACCAATAAAGATCAGATTCAGTGCTATTCACTGAAGAAAGGAAATGAGCTGAAACATTGAGGTGAGCAGTACCTCACATTCACCAGTTAAGACTGACTGTATTCAACACACAGCTAAAAACACACCACAAAACCATCTTGATTTAACCAGTCACTTCTATTCACATGTACTGTATTTTGATTGTATAACATGCATATCTACTTTATAAATAATTTATTTTATTACAGTTACAATTCCTTACTGTTATGACTTAAGTTAGTATTGTCTTGTTTATGCATATTAACCTCAAATTTAAGAGCCATAGTGCCCAAAACAGAAGTTTCAGAAGAGGCTATTAAACTGATCTGTATTTTTGTACCCCTAGTTTTAGCAGAAAGTTTTTTTGGGGTATTTAAGGAAATCAGAGTTACATTCTAGCTTAACATGTATATTCTGACTAAGCGCTAGCGTACCTTACCCTTGCAAATGCTTCATCATATCATATCAATTGATAAAATGGAGGTATGGAAGTAAAATGATCTCAAACTATTTTTTGCCTCTTAAGCAACTTGCTTAATCCTATCTCTTGCAGACCTAAGTTTATGGTACAAGGATGGCTTTGCTGGATAAACACCAACACGAGATAAAAAGATCCTGCTGTTAGCAAAACTTGTTTGGTCTTTGACAGTGGTCTGGACCCACTTTACCTTTTGAGTGCTCACTCAATAAAATAAAACTTGCAATTTGCTTTGGAATCAACCTGTGATAACTCAGTACTTCAGGACTGACACACTACTGCATTCAAAAAGATGCTTTGTGAAAATAGCATTGATTTCATTTTTTTTATCAATATGAGGGCACAGTACCCAAATTACAGTTAGATAAGGCTTTTTTTTTTTTTAAGTTGCACAACTATTTAGAGTCCTCCAAGACCAACAAGAACTGACAAATGCAGAAGAAAGGTATTAAAAAAGATAATAAATAATGACAGTACAGGTGTTCTTATAATTTCAGCTTCATCATTAATGCTATGCATCAGAAAAAAAATGTTTAAGACTTTGATCCTTAGAAGAAGCCCAAAAAACCACATGGGCAGAATATCACTGAATAGCCATGAATGTGAATTACAAAACATTATCAGAAGTGAACTAGAGAAAGACTCTCCAGTTTTCCATCACATGAATCCACTCTTCCAAATCAATTGTCTTCTAAAAATCTAAAGACACCTGCAAGAAATAGTCCAACAACTTGGAAACTATAAATTCAGCTGTAAAAGTGAAACTCAGAGTAGTAAAACTGAATGTAGTTCCAAAGACTTAAGTAAATGAAGGTTTAGAACATGTATTATTTCAATAACCTTTAATTCAGGCCTATCATGATCTACAGCTGCAACTTTATTACCTCTCTTCTGTCTTTTTGTTGTTAGGTCACATCCTTTATCTCATCTTAAATTTGCTGGTGACATTTTAGGTAAGGACACTGTCTTCCTGAAGTTCATGTAGCACTTAGCACAATGGATACTTCAATGCAATTTGGGCTTTTGACTTCATCAGCATATATAAACATTGCTTGTTTATGTAAAATCTGAGCATGCATATTTTTGCAAATTCAAGTTTTTGCAAAAACATCAGTATTGGGCAATTCCCTATATAGTTAATTTATTCAAGCTGACATGAAATCCATCAGAGCCATCCCACAGTGGCCAAAATCATGGCTTCTAGAGTTTTATGACCACATACCTTATAATCTAATTCCTACAGTTTGAAATCTCTTGAATGAACTTCAAAATTGTACTAAGCAATAATGTCTTGGGTCATTAACTTTAACACTGCCAGCATGCCCTTATGATTGCATTTACTTTAATTAATGTAAGCTAGTAATTAATGGCACACTTTACACAAAGGACTGCTTTAGCATATTGGCAGTTTCTAACAAATAACACAGTCTCAAACTGTTTGAAGCAAGATTGGAGATAATCTGTTACAGGTGAGACATGTAGAGACAAAAAGGCTAAACCAGGTTTTTAACATTTTCATAACATAGGTTTAACTGTCATGATAAAAACATGGACCACATTTTATCAGATTTCTTTTGATTTTGCAATGCTAAATTTGATTAATAATAAAAAACTTAAGCCTGCATCCACTGATTCTATGCAAAATTATTGAAATACTGGATAGAGAAATGTTAATTAATTCTACTATAGCAATGAGAACATCAAAACAGAACAAGAAATAGTCTGTTACTATCACCCTAGTACCTCCAACAGTTCCTTTGCCAGAACATTTGTATTCCAACCCCATTCTCCCCTCATGTTTTGAGAGGTTTCAACTTCTGATGAAACTTTGACTGAGTCAAACTTGATATCTATCAAGTGATTAATGTCTTCAAAACCACTTCATCCAATCTTTCATGTTTTTGAGAAAAGAGAGAAGACTAAAAAGAAAATCCTCTGACTACCAAAAAGAAACGTACACAATAAGTACAGCAATATGATTTAAGGTAGAAAGCTAATTTTCTAAATACTCTGCTCCATAAAAATGCCAAGATACACAGTGACTTCAAACTTGAAGACAGTTTAATACATTGTCCAAAGCCAACAGAAATCTCTTCTGCAGTCAATGTAGCATTTAGACACTATATTTTAAATGGATGCTCCGTGACAGAACTGGATTAATTATCTGAACTGATTGTAAAACAATGTATTGACACGAGACACAATTTGATTCTAGAATGACATATCAAATATAGCTGATATACAAAACAGTAACACAAAGGGAAGCTCAAGGGGAAAGCTCATTTCTTTGACTCTTCCTTTACCATCCTGAAAGCTGAAATGAGGATAGGCTTGCTCAGGTCTGCATGACATTATCACAAATGTTTTCATTGGCAGAGAATGAGAGAGACTAAAGACCTGGGAAGAACAGAAAATAATTTCAGATATCAAATTTCTTTTGGATGATTCAGAAAACCATCTGTCTGCCAGCATTAAGAACAATTTACTTTAAGAGCCATCTGTGGGAGATAACTGCACCTGAAGTCTGGCAAAAAGTGCATTTTTCTTTTAATGACTCATTAGCTCATTTTCTCCTCTGAGAATAATAAAGCTTCCATTCCTATCTTCAAAGAGGGGATTAAAACATTCACAAAAAGTGAGGGGGAAAATTGCAAAAACCAAGAGGATAGCAAAGAACATGAAAAAACCTGTTTTGGAGAGGGAGATGCACCATGTACCCCTCACCCCTTGATTTTCATATTTATTTCCTTCCAAAAGCCTGTTCCATCTATCACAACAGTGATGAAGGATTCATCTGGAGATATTAAGTATCCTGAAACTGGGTGGGAGTCCTTCAGTCATCTGTAACCAAAGAGAAATCTCAGAACCACCTCAGTAAGTCTCTGCATGCTGGTCTATGCATCATCTCTAGGTTTGCAGGCAGACTCTGACAGTGCGAAAGAATTTCCATTACTCCCACTTGTGAGCTGTGTTTTTTCTTCACAGTCTAAAATTCTGACAAGGAATGGGTTCATTTAGATTAAATGTAGAGATAAAAGTGTCAGTGTACTTTGAAGTACAGTCTAAGTTTATATGTTTGGGACCTAAGGAATAATTATCAATAACACAAATAGTCATAGAAACTATTTACATGCCTGACATCAGGAATCAAGTGGTTGCAGAAACTCAAAACATCTAACAACTGAAATCCAGCTTGCATTAAGTACAAGCCAACAGAGCTGGAAAATCAGTTTAAGCAGATAAAGTTAAGAACAGGGAGAGCTCTAATAAAGTTATATGAATTAAAGTAGTCACTACAGGAATCATACCAAGATAGCCAATCTGCAGATCTGGCAACCATTACAATGTTTTCTTTCAGCTATCAGTACCAAGAGATACCACATGGGATCACTCCATTGCTACACTACTCTGATCCTTTCCACTTTACTTCATTATAATCATCCTTGATCCTGACTTCCCAGAACAGCGTATACTAACCAAGATAATGCTGACCATAACATACAAGCTACCTAGCATTGAAATAACTCATTAGCAAACAAGATATTTGAATGCAACATCTGGCAATGTATTTCTGAAGTACACTCAGACACAAACTATCAAAAAGACATTAATAACACCTCCCACTTACTGGCTTCAGCAGAGAAGGATGGGGAGCTGAGCAAAATTAATCAGCTAAGCAGCTATTAATATGAGGACAACTGAAGATTATCTTGTCAATATGTAGACAAGATACCAATATAAAACAATAATAGAATACAAATTATTGTGTTCATATATATAAATATATATTTATAATACATAAAGGTTTAAGAAAATTAAGGATAATTACACTGGGGGAATGAAGAATGTGGAATAATTCAGAATACTTTAAGCTAGGGCAAAAAAGTGCCAGGAAATGGGCTGTAGCTTATTATCACATACGAGATATGAAATAGATTGAGCAACCCAATTACTTTAAGAGGTTTTATCCATCTCTTCTGGAAATAATGAAGAAAGTCAAATTAGGCTGCCACAATTCCCATCTAAGAGATGCACTTTCTAAACTGTTCCTTCAGACATAATAGTTACTGGTGTTACCACTAAATAGTGAACAAGATCTGACAAAAGGTCATGCAGTCATTTAAAAGGCATGATCAGTTTGACATACTGTTGGTATTTCTATTATGCTATTTTACCTTGTTTTCTCACATACATGCTACAGATTTCATACATCAATGCAAGCATGGCACTTTAAAAAAAGGGGTTTCTTTAAAAGTGGATGTTGCACAAACCCATTCATCAGGCTGTCACAATATCAGAGGACGCATTTGTGGATAGATATAGATGCATTTGACATCAAGTTCTGAACAATGCTTCAGAACAGCTTTGCCAAACCCTGTTAGAAATGACCATTTTTTCCTTTCATTTGCTCTCTGACCTCCTACATGGAGCTAGCAGGTGGCTGAACAATAGCCCAGAGCTTCTGAGGAAGTGATCTGGAAATCACTTCCCAGTTAGAACCACAAGGTAATCCTTCCCCTTGACAAGCTGTATTTCAGAAGTCTGACAATACCCAAGGGCTTTCAATCCAGGAAATTCAAGGAAACTGCCACAATGGAGTTACTAATTCTCTATAGCTAAATGTAATTTAAAACTTAATGGAACATAGTTTATATACATATTAATACTAGAAAACAACAAAAAATCAAGATAGTTTCATATTCCTGCTCTACAGGCACTTGTAAAATTAATTTGATTTGAGGAAGTGGTACAATATGTGGAAGTGGTACAATATGTGACACATGCAGAAGTGACAGAAGTCAGCCAGCTTCAGCATGCCTACATGTACAGGCTTCAGTGATGCACACAGAGGCTATTTATTCTGCCACCACCACATTTAACAGCAATGAACAAAGGATCAGCTATAATTAGTTCTTCACAGTCTTTGCAGCAAGACTTGCATAGGTTTGTGTTTGGGGTTTGTTTTTTTTTTTTTTAAGAGCGAGCAGAATTGGAAATGGTTGGCTAGCTCACAAAAAATAATACAGATGAAGTCTGACAGGAGTAACAGTGCTAAATGCAAGACTTTTGCTGTAATTGCAACATCAGGCAATGGACAGGCTGATTAAAATCAACATTTTCATCTGAGTATTTCAGCCCTCCAGGACATGGCCCAGAGACCAAATTGCTAGAAATTAGTCATGCCTTGCTCGTTACCCCAAAGGCACAGACTTGCATACAAGAACTTGAACACATAACTTGAAAAACTCACTACTGTGCAAAAAGGATGCTATTAAAGAAAAAAATTTAGAAAGATCAATAATATTTCTTGCATTTCTTTGAGTTACAAAGATAATGCTAGATGATTATTTAGCCTCTTTCAAAGCCAAGGAAAAGTTATGTTTACTAGACCTTTTTTCCCCCTCTTTTAGTCTGTAAAAATCCAATAGTGCCTCAAATTTAGAGAGGTTCCCTTTGTTTCCAGAATCATTATTTGCAGAACCACTAACTTCCTGCAAGAATCTTCCCTTTAAAACAAACATTAATTTGTCAAGGGCAGATTAAAATAAACTTGCTCTTTGATACACACAATAAAAAGCTTCCTTTGTGAATACAAACTAGTGTCCTCAAAGCATGCCTCAACTGAAAACAAATGATAAAAGCCTAGATTGTTTGTTCTTTCTCATAAATATTGTAAATCATATACCAAAAAGGGTTTAGTAAGAGTGTTTTTCCTCAGTTTGCTTCTAGTAGTAAATGTCTATATGCACCAAGATCAACTGAAATGCAGAAATATCACATTAACACTAAATAAACAGTAAAGCCAACCAGTAAAAAATTGGTTTTGAAATTTTTATCTTCAACTTATTACTCTAGCAAGTACTCTAGGAAGACAGGTGTTCAGTTGTTTAAAGCAGAGCTGTTGCATGACAAATAGTGCATTACTTGCTACAAACAAGGCAGCCTTTACTATACTGTTTATATTCCTCTCTCATGAATAAATATCATAACCAACCAATGCTTGCCTGAGAAGTGGGCTACCATCATAATAAGTCACAATTGAAATCATAATTCAAATTAGAAAAAGCTACATTTTGATGATCCATGATATTTAAAATCATGGTGCTTGATAGTAACTATCAGCACCACAGCATGATACACAGTATATGTAAATATAGAGGGAAGAAAGTAAGGGTAATTTCATTTCCAAAGAGCTTGCCTTAAACCAATTTTGAAGTGTCTAAACAGGAAAAAAGTCATGGAAAGACTGCTGTAACTGCATTTTGAGTACACACTGCCTATGCGCAGAGTATAACTTCAAATCTTATTTTTCTGGAAAACTGAAGTGTTTCACTTCATATTAATTTATTTTACAACACAAAGCAACAGATGTACTGCCTATTAGTTACATCGCTATTTCCTCAAATACTGGGAAAAATTGAATATGCTGCCTAGCTCCATGCTGATTAGCCCTAAGTGTCATTAATCAGCTGCTTACCATTTACAGTACAACAGTTCAAAAGGCTTAAGTTCACTTTGATGTTAATGATATAATTATGATATTATTGTCATACTTGTTTTGTTTCTGATCCTAATGTTAAAAGGAGCTCAATATTTAAAGAAATAAATATTTTTTATTTTCTCCCAAGCAATTTACAGACTAAAAAAGTTGGTTTCCAGGCAATATTTCAGTTGATACACTGAGAGATTACTTTCTATTTTACACAGTTGTGAATTAAATAAAGACATTGAGGCAAGAATACAATTTTTAAGCAAAATGAGTCATCTGTAAAGATTATATTTAAGGTTATAAACTGATGTTGTCTACCAAGCTATGCCCTACAATATCTTTGTTAGTGCAGCAATACAATTATAACTCTTGATTTTCATAAACCTATGGCAAAACTTAGATCTGGAAATAACCTCTTTCACACATTTAGTTTGGTCCTGTCAATAAGGAGACCCCAATGTTGTTCTAAAGTGGGCTGCTGGTCAGGACAGCTGCCATTTTCAGAGTTTGACAGATAAAACATTAAGAAAAGAGGCTTTTAGAGTGCTGGTCATTGCATTGTCATTCAGAAAGTCTGGCCTGTATCACAAGTCTATATTTCTGAAGAAACAGAAGTTGAAATTACAGGCTCTCCACTACAAAAAAATATTTACCTGTTGTATAAAGAAAACAATCATCATCTTTTCATTGGAAGCTTGTTAGGATTTCAATAAGAATGTCAGACTGAGTTGTTAGAAGTTTTTAGTCTACTGAATTGCAAGGACGGGTCAAAAGTTGAGCTAGTGATTGAAATATTTCATGAAACTAGGGGAACTACCCAGTCTGGAGACCTGCCATAGAGCACAGATTTAATAAATGTTTGAATTACCTCTTCTGAGAATTCTTGATTAGAAAGTTACTTCTGATCTCCAGCCAGGTTAAGATGATATAGTGTTTTGTTAAAAATATGATTCCATAATAACAATTTGTTAGAAAAGTTAGCATGCTTCTGTCTAATAAAGGTACATGAATTAACATTTTTAAATTATTAGATATAGAAAGAACATTTCCTGAGGGGCATTTACATGTACTATTTAAGATATTTTTGCAGCATCACTAAATTGACAAGTTTATGAAACAAATATGATTAAGTGATAAGCATATTCTTCTTGGACAATGGCGTGATGCCAACAAAAACAGGAAACTGAGGGATCCAATTCTCTGCCTTTCTCATTACATAAGGAAATTTAAACAAGCAAAACCAATCCTGATTGTGAAGAATCTACAGTTAAACAAGTTACTTTGCCGAGACTACTCTATAAACACCATGATGTATTCAAAGTCAGTTACAATAACTTAGGAAGGAACAAGCTTAAAATAAGCAGTGCTTAATAACTTATAATCAGAACCAATCTAGAAAAAATAAAGGCTTTTTAATGGTTCATTAATTTTTTAGAAGAAAGCTAGTGAGTTTGTAAGGGACAATGCATTTCCTATGTAAAACACCAGATTCTACCAAAGTTTTCAACTATTCCTATATAACAAAAATCAAGCTAAGGTTTTTGATACAACTACAGAAGCTAAAGACTGAATATGTAGCATGACATACTAAATCAAACATCTAACATCTCTGTTGTTGATCAAGTCATTAAGTTAGGGGCTAGAACAAAAATAGCAAACAGTGTCCAAGTCCCTCTAGAATTTAGATTATTCAAATAAGCAAACAGGCTTCCTGCTCTACCCCAGCAGCAGAAGCAGGTTTACTTCTACGCTATATCTTATTGCCAAAGTAGTAAAGATACTGCACATGCAGCTACTGTTAAGAGATTACAGCTTTTAGGAAGTCCAAACAGAAATTTGTTTTACAGGGTGTATTTAAAGACAGGAATAAAGAATCAGCACTGATGTGTTTGCTTTGGGGTGGGTTTGGGTTTTTTGTGTTTTTGTTGTGGTGGTTTTTTTTTTTTAAGTTGAGGCAGTTATTCTATCTGTTGAACAATGCAATTGGAGGAGAGGAAGAAGGAGAAAAAAGTAACCTTTCTGCTTCTCTTTTGAAAAGTGGTTCCATTTGTTACTTCACCTATGCTTTGTACCTGACTCAGGCCAGTAGACTGCATCCCTCCATCCTCATCAACTAACAGATAATGACTAGAGCATGTGTGTTACATGTCATAAATGTGGTCCATCACAGATGCATCGAGCCAGCTCTCCAAAAATTAATACTTTTTTCCATACACATTGTAAAAGTATTTCTACTGGTAATTCTAGATACCACAACTGTATTCAAGTTTTCAGCAGGATGACTACACATTCAGTCCTAACAGAAATATTTAGTTGTATTTACAAGAGATATTTATACTGGAAAGCAATTTCAGACTCTCTGGCTTCTAGGTTTAAAGCTAGCAGGTAATTTTCATTCATTATATTCGTTTCAAATCACAATTATTTTCTTCCTAGAGCCCTTCTTTTGTACTTCATGTTCATTTTAAGGAGATGAGAACAAGTTATTTAAGCAGCTATAAACCCTAATTCAAGTTTTGACTGATTGATAAGCAAGCTAAAATATTTTACTGCAGAGCCATAAGTATTAAATAATAATTTTCTACATACTATTTAAATAACTAATCTGTTGCAACATGTGATTTTTATAACATAAGCCTCCAGAACATTGCCATAAAATGAGTTTTGGACTGAGAGAAAGCACAATATTGCAATTCTTTTTCTTTAATCCTGCAAGGTTTACTCTTTTGCACATCAAGTGAATATAAGTTGTTATTATGTAATAGTACACTACAAGCTAAATTTGCATAGCATCTGTATTACTTATTATAAATTCCTAAATAATCTAGCATACTATTCCCTCCACATAATGCTTTCCTGTTCTTTTTTCAAACAGCTAAATCCAGAAAAGGAGGAAGAAAGGCAGCATTAACTTCTGTGTACAGGCAGGCAACAGGAACAGAGAAACTTAGTTACTTGTTGAAATTGATATAGGAATTAAATCTTTTTCCAAACAACTCTCTGCCACAGGATCGTTATTCCTTTTAAAGTAGTCTAGGAGATTTCTAAAACATACCTTGAAATAACAAGGCAATCCAAACCTTGATTCAGACTGTAATGGGTCTTTCTACAGTAGCTAAATAGTTTAATAAATCTGGACTGAATTCAAAACCAAATTCATTTAGTCAGGAAGTCACCTAATAGTGAGACTTCATTACAAACATTGATGGATATGTAAGATTAGAAAGCGACTGCTGAAGGGCTTCAAGTTTTATGTTTAAAAACTGTTCTCTTAATTTTGGCAAAAGCAAATTAATTAGAAGTCTTTAGAAGTAGTGCCTTTGAAAAGTTCAAGATATTACAATACAGAAGAATTCCCATTTTCATTGATATCACAAGAATGTTCCATCACTCGTTGAAGTATAAAGAACTAAAACATGGGTTAACCAATTAAATGTAATTTCACTCAATAGTAAGACTGTTGTTGCTCATTAGGCTCTGTTCCCCAGATTGAATTTGTTTTTTTTTTTCCTAATTTTATCAGTTTCATAATCCTGTACATCAAGTTTCAAAACAAGTTCAAGAAAGATCTTAAACTGTGTGACCTAAGCACAGCAAGGAATTTATTCAAACCAACCCTTGAGAAAGGCAATGTTGAAAGGAGACACCGTTATTTCCCCAGCTCTGTTTGTAAGTCCTATTAAACTCTTTAACAGTTCATGATAATTGCTTAAAGCATTTATGTTCATCACTAAAGAATGATGGGTTTTTGACAGCAAGAAATACACACATCTCACTGGCAAATGCAGAAGTTGTAAGACAAGTATTAGTGTCATCTGACATACACATTTCACAGATATTCTATTCAATGTCTCCATTTTGTGATCCTCCTCTACTAGTAGAGAGAGATATACACTACTCAATCAGCCGTTAAGTTCTGCAAATACATTAGTTTTTCCTGATGTAGTAACCTAGACTTACTAGCATTTTTCTCTGATCCTAAGGATTATTTTCCACAAAAGAGGAAGAGTTACCTTGTCACATAACATTGCCATAAGCAGAAGAGAGCTACTTATGCCCATCAAATAATTCCTCAAGGAAAAAAATGTCATATTTCTTTGAAAGGCTTAATGGGACATACTGAATCAAGAGGAAGACTTGGAAGAGGCAATTTATTACTAAAATTCTTCTCAAATGTTAATATGGAAAACTTTAATCCACAGGTGTATTGTAGCTAACCTCTGAAGATAAGCTCTGTAGCAAAATCTACCATAAGCAATGGGGTCTTTCATACTGCTAAGACAATTACTACTTCCAAAGTTAGTATGCTTCAACATGCACTATATACAGGTATGCAATTCCTACAATCCAAAAGAAAAGTGACAGCTGTCCAGAGGAAAGACTGGATAACACAAAAGTAGGAGATTTAGCAAGTGACATCAGGTGTTCAGACAGATGTTCTTCCAGGTCAGACAATCCATCAGAAAAAAGAGCTGAAGACTAAGCACCACTGTTCTTCCATCTACCACCAGGGAATTAAAAACAAAGCAACTCCCCCAAATCAGTGCCTCCACACCCACAAACTATATTTTCTAATATATACCTATTCTCAGGATACACACTTACATAAAGAATTAAGAATGTAACAAAACAATTTCAGGACTCTGAAGCAACAGCTCCATATTCCAGATCTAATGCTTATACTTGCTTTGAGTGCTCATCCATTGCTGCTTCTACTTTTATAAAACTTATTCCCAGAAATTCTATATCATTCTAGTATTTTTAAAAAAAATTTATTCCCTACTGTTTGAGATTTTTGCTTTCAAATTTTCAGTCAGGAAGCAACTGGCAAGTGCTTACTGACTTACTGTGAAAGTTTATTTTGAATATACATTTTACTTATTGCATGACTAGTTACAGCACAAGTATATTCCACTTAAGATCTTAAGCAACAAGAAAAGGGAAGGCATTCACTTTCCTTATTTCAGACATGGCATCACCAGTCCAGAGGCAGAGAATTATACACTTCCATCTGAGTGCAGTTACATGAACTTCAGCACAACCAACACTGATGGTAAAAGGCAGTATGTAGGTCAGTATAAAATTCTAGTCCAGCCGTTTGGAATCAATATTTCAGTTCCTCAGCTTTAGTAGTGTACAATAAGCAGTGACATTTAGCATGTTGGTGAGACAACAGTTTAAGCCATGCATTGCATACCAATCATTTTTAAGCTGGCATCAATTCAAGAGGCATTTGTTTGAAGATAAGTAACATCTGAAGTCCTTTGCTCTATCTAGAAGAGCAATCTATTTACATCTCAAGAATTGTTCTCTTGTGCTTCATTTCACATATAACAATAAGCTTCACCAACAAATGTTAAGTGGCATTCTGTCTGTTTTGAGTTGATTTCGTCCATTTCTGATAAGGCTATGAGTTAATATTCTGTTTCTTGGAAGAGTAAATAGTGTGAAACAAAGTTGCAAATGCACTGTAAATTAGATTTATTTGAACTACTTAGTACTAGCAAATTCTACCTCATTTATGTCAGAATATTCTTGTGTAACTGTGGTATGATTATTTTCTCACAGCTCTTCACTTGATTTTCATGAGTAGAGTCACAAACCACTCTGCTGGCACGACTGGTTGTCCAAAACATCAGTCAAAGCTTCTTTTATAGAAACACACAAAGATTAAGGTAGAATTGAAATTATTATACTAAATGCTTGCACTGGATCATAAAAACTCCCTCTCATTTTACAATGAACGAATTACTACATTTCAAGTGTTGGCTTAAAACATGGAACAGGAAATAGAAGGCTCTGCATGATACTAGAATTTTTTACTGACCTACATACTGCTTTTCACCATCAGTTTGTCTTACATTAAAAAATACAAGATGAAGCACAGTAGAAGGGTTAAAATTCCGTTCTCCAGACTCCCTAACAGAGCCTTCTCATCTCAAACCCACAGCTAGAGCAATACTTAGGAAATGCTCAACAATGCACACCATGTCAGATGCTCGCCTGGCATCCTAGCAATGTTGAACTGATCACAGGCCACTTAAAACACAAATATTTATAGAACCAAATACATTACTTGGAAATTTTTGTTACTTTGCACCCATTACTTTTAATATTCATCCATATCTTGCATGGTATTGTTTCTAATATTATTAGGAAAAAAGCATTGAGAATCAACTTCAAAGCATTTTTAATCATTTCTAGTTTCAGCTTGTTTCTTTTGAGGAAATGAGCATTTTGAATCTATTTTATAACGCTTCTCCTAATATTCACATTGTCTCTGCAGACCTTTTAACCAATATCCTATGCAATAGACCAAAAGTCTCTTTAATTTTGTAAGTTAGGTGAAAGAGGAATAAAGTTAAATTTTTAGTATACCAAAAGTGCAGTCTGAACTCTAAAAAAGTGAACCATCAACTACAGCTATATTATAAACCTTCCCAAAAGTATAATTCAAATGTAGTATTATTTAAATGCATTTAATTCAAAAAGCAGGAATTGTTTGAACTCTACTATTCTTTCCTGAATTTTCACGATTTTTGCAGACCTTTGGTTCTTTTGCACACTTTAGAACACTAAATTCATAGTATTAGTCTTGACCATGCATAAATCTTTTGTGAAGTATTTGTGTCAATCAGTGCAGTAAATAAGCTAAAAATGGAGTTTCTCTAATCACATTATAAGGTAGCTTTGTGTCCCGTCCCCCCCCCCCCCAAGAAAAAAAAAAAGTACTTTTTCCACAATACACAGCTTGTATTCTTTTGTGGCTGCTCCAGGAAAGGAAAAAAGAGTAGCTGAGCTTATTGCAGCTAATCAAACAAGTTAAAATGGTATAATCCTTATCAAACAAATCTTCAGGAAGAAAACTCAAAGAACATTAAGTGGCTTACTTTCTCACTGGCAGATTGGGAGGGAGAAGGGACAAGAGGTATAGCAACCCCTTCTCTCACATGAGAATCATTAGCATTTACAAAGTCTAAGCTTTGAAGGGAAGAAAAACTTCCAGACATTCTGCAAAGGAAACCTTTCAAACATCAACTGAGTGCAAATAAACAATGTGCCAAGTCTGCTACAGAGAGAAAACCTGAATGCCAGAAAGTTTCCCTCCCCCTTTCTTGGAGGGTGGAAAGAGAAAGACAGATTGTTTATGCCTAGTCCTATACTGAAGTTCCCATAGAGTTCTTAACTCTTGATGTACAAGCTCTAGAAGTGTAATTCATCAGTAAGCAGGCAAGAAAACTGATCAGCTATGGGGAACTGACTTAATGGTTACACCATGAGATTTTTAATCATTTTAGAAAGCTCTACTACCACACCAGGCTAAATGCAATGATGTTGCCTGTATCAAACATCTGATCTGGACTGTCCTGTCCAGCAAACCTAGAGGTAAGGAACAGGCAAAATCAGTTTGCTCTGTTTCCTAATTTAAGTCTAACATGAAAGAAAAGTTTTAATGTTGAAAACCAAGAAACAGTGTTTTAGAAAAGGAATTTAACCCAGCACTAAGGTTAGGATAATCAAGCATGTAAAATTAACAATCGCCAGTCTTGTAAACATATCTGAACTTACAAACACTGTAGCAGTCCATATAAAAATACAGATTATTTTCAGAATTGATTTTACTCTGCTATGCAGAACCCATTCCTAACTTCCAGGGACAAAGCAGCAGGTATAAGAAGGGAAAAAGCCCAAGTCTATAAAAGAACAATAATACATGTCTAGTTTATATCCCATTCCTCTGTTGCATAAAAGGCATAGAAAAAGTCATTGTGCAGAAATGCTTTGGAAGAGATGGAATCAATTTCAGGCTAAACTGGCTTCTGAAGATACCTGTGCAAGACAGTCTTACTCTGAAGCTTAAAATTTACATATACAATAGAATCACACCTTGCTGTTAGTTTCTACATCATTTGATTAGTCTCTCAAAATAACAGAGCCTGTTAGCAGACTTAGCTTAACTTGAGAGCTAGTTTACTTGTTGTAAGAGCTACATTTCATGTTTTCCCTATTCTTGGTTTTATGTCTTCTATGCGCCTGTCTGGAAGAGTCTAATAAGTACAAATTTACTTCTAAAAGACAGATGACAACTAATTGTTATCTGTACTCTGTTCAGTAGAATTATGCCATTTATGAAGCACTTTGAGACTCCCCAAGGTCCAGATTCACCCAGATCCTTTATGCAGTTAACCTATGCCATGGGAGTAAAGGGTGGGTCTAAATGTTTGCATGCCACAGTCCCACATTCAACATTTCAGTGGCATGATCCCACACAGGTTCTAACACAAATTAAATGTGGCCATTTGTCCAGTTAGATGCTACATCTCGTTTCTGCATTAATAGCTCACAAACCTTAATATTATTGCTACATTTGGGGTAGAGTACATGCATAAATACTTTCTAGGCTTGCAGCTTTGAATTTGGAGATGAGAATATGCCCGATTACATTTTTTTGTCTGCACAGGGAGAAGCTAATTAATACATATCACTTAAAACTCAACTCTGTCATTGAGTTTCCATTTACACAAACCTGGAACTGGCAGGAGTCTACATCCTCTAGCAAATATCTTATCTATCATTCAGCATAATAAAGTTCAAAAGAACAATTTTGCTCATCTGCTTTACTCAATCTGGCTGGAAGATTAAGACATCCCTTAATTTGCAGTTCTACAAGAATATATTTCTTCAAAACTAATCAGACTGTTCACTGAAATCATTTTGAAGCACGTGGATATACATTAAATCCAGTGATTAAGCTTTCAGACACACCTTATGACTAGCTTTCTTCAAAAGTCTCGGTTTTCAGTTTGAATAACAATCCTTAGCTTTCTTGAAAGCATTTGACCTTTGTTGCTAGCTAGCACAGGTTACAGTAGTTAACGCTACACTGAACATTTTATTGTGACTAAACTTCAAGCTGAAAGCTCTATGAATGCCTGTGAGTCACACAGACACAGGTCTTTCATCTGATTTCAGTTGAAGCAAAATAAGCATTAAGTAGCTTTGTTTTAAAAGCTCAACATATCAATATAGAGCTAATCTCTCTAACAGCTTGTATACACTTTCCTTGCTATTCCTGTAGCTCAATGTGCAAAGACTGTTCTGTTACTGCCTTCCAAGCTGTATTTTTTCCTGGCCCCACATCCACAAAACAAGGGTCTTTTGTTCAAGACTGTTCAGAGTTTGGGCTTTTACCTAACAACCTGCATCTTCATAGTATCTTACCTTCAGTTATCAGCAGTTCCCTTCTTCCTCTGTAACAGAAGTCAAGCTGCTGCTCCCCATCTGTCTGCACAGAGTCACATTCTCAGCTGTAGGCACTCCTCCACTGCACCCTCCAGCCCTAATGAGCTAACTCGAGTCACCTACTGCAGGCTCAGCTCCTGCTCACTAGAGTCACCCCACTGCCCTGCATGCCTGAGCCAGTTATATAGACTTCATACTAGCCATTTCAGACTTTATTGCACATAAAAGGTAAAAAGGACTGACTAGGGGTTCCTGCAGTGCTGATGTGTCACTCAGCCTTTACATAACAATAAACTCCAGCTGTCTCCAGTGAGTACTACTTAAACATACACCTTGCTTCAACCAAACAAAAAAACAGCCTCAACAAGCACAAAATTTGAGACCATCCAACAGAGCTCTAGGGCTCAGCTGCATATTCTGTTTCCTTTCCAGCAAAATGATTAACCACTACCAACAAGACAGCACCTACTTTTCCAGGCCAGCTGAGTAATTCTGCTTAAGCAAGGACCAAGCTCTCTTGCTTGCAACTACTTTTTCCCCCATGATAGATCCATTGCCAGGTGACAGCACTTCAAATGCTTAATATCAAGTTCTTACAGTTTTGCTTGGAAATATACACAGGCACAATCTCCATTAACCATGACCCAACTCCACTTTCAAAGTGTGCTACCATTCATGTCATTAGTTTTCTGTTTGTCTACCTCAGCAGCTGACTTGTTTTCCCAATGCTATTCTGTAGCTAAACCATGCCACCTTTAATCGTTAACCAATGAGTCTACCTTTTTAACAGGAACTTATTATTTGGACATCCTTTTTTCCCCTGAATTAGCATATGGCAACATTAAGTATTAGCAGCAATACACATCCCCACTTCACAAGCTGATGCCCATAAACCTTCTTCCTGTCAGGCAGGATAACATTTAGTACAAAAGGAATTGGCACCTGCTTTAATTATAACACATTCTAGCAAAGCAATTTCAGGGAAGCAAGAAAACAAACCACAAGAAGCAAAGAAAGGAGTTTTGGGGTTGCTGTATAACAGGGTTGTTAATGAATTATCTTTTAAGTAGCATAAATAATGGCCCATGGCTCTAATTCCGTCGTCCTACCACCACCATTCCCTTATCTGTGCCAGCAAGCATGTCAGAACTTCTAACTGCCTCTGCTACTGATCACACATGCTTTTGAACCAGATCAGACTATTCAACAAGATAGAGAGCTAATCCTTTTGGTTTCTTCAAACTTGCTATCAATACCACTCTAGAAAAAACCTTAGAAGATTTCTTTCTAGTCACCACAGAGCACACCAAGACAAAACTTTTGCACATGTAAATTTCATTTGAACAATATTTAGTTCTATTTTGCTTCCAGACATTGTTATCAAATGTTCAATAACACAGCTGCAGCATCTAGGTCTCCCACATTTATAGCCTGTCAGCTCCTAAGGCTTGTTTTCCTCCACCTCTTCCCCTTGCAGACTTTAAAAAAAAGTGTTTTCTCAGTCAGGCATTTGCCAGGAGCATTAGCAATTGCACCAAGTAGTTTATAGGCACCTATAGACATCTATCTCCTACATAGAGATGAAGGATATTCTATGCCCAGACCAAAGGTAGAGCTTCCATTTTGACTTCCATTTAGAAAAATAAAGCATTTAATCTACAATCTCTTACTTGCTTGGTGATGCTGCCTATGGACTAGCAGCATACATGAACTGTCAACCACAACAGACATCAATGTTTCTAACTTAAAACATGTATTACATTATCCTGCAAAATGTACAGTGCCAAATAAAACCTATATACAGCCTGAGAAAATTTTCCCTCAAAGGGGGCCTGAATTTCTACCTGACAATACCTCATGTTCATTGTCAGTATGAGCTAGATAGTACTTTATTATTAAAACAGATAGACAACCAGGAATCTCAAAACAGGTATTCCCTGTGACTCATATGATTATTCTTCACTTAATTTGAATACTACCAATAAGAAATAGTGACTACTTTGGACACCCCAATAAGTTGGATTTCTTACTATCTTTCTCCCCACTTTAACCTTTACTGAGGTAGGTTACACGTAGGAACAATATAAGCAACTAGATTTTTACATTGAAGTAGTACAAAAAGCAATGGTAAAAAAAATCTTTAGAAGACATTTTACTACACAACTGAGTCCTTTATTTTCAGGTTTCTGCAGCAGTAAAAAACATGTTCACTATGAACAACACTAGGATACAGCTGTAATCTTCTGTCCCAAACCAAAATTAATCAAGAATGACAGCCCCTTTTCCACCCTTAAATATATTTTCATGTGCAAGACCCTAATAATTTTAAAACATGAATTACCTTGCAGATAAGTGTTTTTTTAGTAGTACAACTTTAATGACAAAATCCCAAGTCAGTGTGTTAATATACTGTTTTTCATCTGCAATACTGATGATTGAAGTATTAGAGGTTTAGCATTCCTTTCTTAAATTGTTTCTGTTTCATATAAGTATCATTTGTCTTTGGTGTTCAAACTAATGCCTTATTCATTGCGCCCTGTACAATACTGATTGACCTCATAGATTAGTCTTTTGTATGATATCGTGAAAACTCTTTACTGTAGTTAAGTGCAATTATACCCAGAGTCTTCCATCAGTCCCCTTTGTTTCCAATTCATGACATTCCTTTTATGCTGACTCTTCACTACAAAACCATAGTGCTCAGGAGCTCTGATTTCACTCAGTTCTACCAGTTGAGATGGAAGAACAGATTTAGTAATATAATTTAGATAATTCATAAAGACAAGAATGAATGGTTCATTTAAGATCCAGGACTCCCCATCACAGACATCTTCAATTTATGTAATTATATGCTTTTTATTTTAAAGTTTTCAGCACTTTCATTTTTCACATTTCATATGCTGAACTTTCTTCCTTTATTAATTTGAATATCTTCATGTCAAAAGCCAGGCCCCAGTCCTAGAAAGATCTATACACATGCCTAGGTTTATACAACAATTTGTCTCCCTTGCCCTTCACACTCTCAGTCTTCCAGGATTCATAACTGGTACCACATGTATATAAAAACAGAGACCATTACTTCTGAAAATACAAAATAATATGAGAGAATGAGACCAAGGCAAGCTTTTCTTTGTATTACCCTGTACAGCCAATGTTTACATGAAAAAGTGCTTTTAGCCTATTGTCTTATCCTTCATGTCCTTTTGACTGCTTTCTTCAGCCAGTTCTGCCTTCACAAATTACTCCACAGTGTTGTGGTTTAACCATGGCCAGCAACTAAGCACCACACAGTTGCTTGCTCACTCCCCCCACAGCATGACAGGGAGAGAATCAGAAGAGTAAAAGTGAGAAAACACATGGGCTGAGATAAAGACAGTTTAATAGGTAAAGCAAAAGCTGCGCATGCAAACAAGGCAAAACAAGGAATTCATTCACTACCTCCCATCGGCAGGCAGGCGTTCATCCATCTCCAGGAAAGCAGGGCTCCATCACATGTAACAGTTACTTGGGAAGACAAATGCCATCACTCCAAACACCCCCCCCTTCCTCATCCTTCCCCCAGCTTTATATGCTGAGCATGACATCATATGGTGTGGAATATCCCTTTGGTCAGTTGGCATCAGCTGTCCTGGCTGTGTCCCTTCCCAATTTCTTGTGCACCCCCAGCCTACTCACTGGTGGGGTGGGGTGAGAGGCAGAAAAGGCCTTGACTCTGTGTAAGCCCTGCTCAGCAGTAACTAAAACATCCCTGTGTTATTGACACTGTTTCCAGCACAAATCCAAAACATAGCCCCATATAGCTACTCTGAAGAAAATTAACTCTATCCCAGCCAAAGCCAGCACACATGGTCCAAACATAAGACAAATGGAAACATTCTGCACATTACCCAAATGGCCCAAGATCAATCAGAATTTTAATTTTCTTCTTCTACAACCTATTTCTTTTGGAACACAGTTTGCTCCAGGATGCTTACAAACAAAATCTAGAAGTGTAGTACTCACAGGACTCATTTCTCCATTTTTATTTATACACTATTTTAAAATAGGGCATAAGGGAACTATAACTTAAAACTAAGTCAGAAAGTATAGAAGTAAAAAAATAAGAGGCTCATAAAACACAAAAATCCACTAAAATCTTAGACTGTCCCTTCTTTCTCAATCTAAATTTCATGACTAAATCCCAGGTACATCCTCAGACCTCCTCTGACATGAGAAAGATTAATAAAAACATTTTTGGAGCCAATCCATACTCAAGTCATTAGCTGTTCTCACTTCATTGCTTTTCACCCCAGTATTTCTCAGGAGAAAACAGCCTTCCCATTCAATGAGAAATATTGCTAAAAATTTACTATTTTCCTGAGAATAGAGTGTTCTTATTCCCAACATGGGGATATTTGTATGAGGCTTGCTAGTCTCAGTCTGGAGCAGAAAGAGCTTTGTGCATCTTTGTGTTCTCATGAAAGATTTGATCAGCCCTGGATTCTTCCCAGCACTTTCTGGGGGAAGTAGGGGTGGGAAGGTGGAGACACCCCATAAAGCCTGACACATTCTTCTGAGAAGTTTTAATTTCAGTAGTTTAGTATTTAAAAGCCCACGTTAAGGTGTGCTTAAAGTTCCTGATTTTCCTTCTTTGTAATTTTTTTTTTTTAGATTCTTATCTGTTAATTCCATAACAAGGCTGCAATCAATGCTGGTTTTAATCCTTTTAAGGAATAGTTAATGTTAAATTTTTAGTTTAACAAATTTCTTTTAAGGCTGAGGTTTAGTAAAGATAAGATCCTTCAGAATGAAAATTTTAGATTGTGTATGAGAACATATAAAGTAAGAAATGGGCTACTTTTCCAGTCCCTGTTGTTTGTAATTTTATCAACAATCAACAACTAAAGTTTTTTGATTGTGCTACATACTTAGTGCAAAGAAATTGTTCACAAGCTTTCTTCCCAAATACTGATTTCAGATGCTACCAGGTATATGAAACCTCATCTTACAGTTCTACAAAGTCAAATAATTAGATCCATCACCATGAACCCACAACCATAGAAGTAAACCCATCCCTTGATTTTAAAGGAGGATGTAATGAATATTTATACTTGTCCTCCATTAGCTTGTGGCTGCACACAACCCTATATGTGAAAATTCAATAAAAGTCATTAGAGCCATTTACATTCAGCAGAGTGAAATCTTAGTTTACAAATACATACAATTAGAACATACTCTGTTCTGTGTTTGCAAAGCAGTGGGAATGCAAATCTTGAAGTGTTTTCCTAGCTGCAACAAAGGGAAAACTTATAAAAAATACACTTGCTTTAATCATTTAACCAGGAAATTCAACAGCCTTTGCAAAATAAAATCTGTAGAATAAACAGCTGAGGCAAATGCAACCAGAATGTTTGTCCTTAATGCACAAATCAGTATCTCCTACAGCATGGTCCACTGAAATTCAGCAATTCACAACTGTTTCATAGGAATACATACAGGACAGCTGATCACTCAAAACTCTCTTCTTCCCTGCATACATCCTCAGAGCACCCACTCTGTCCCCATCAAGGCTAATACTTCAGCATTCCACAGATATTTTATGAAAGTTATATGAACAGATAAATAATGAATAAGCAGAATTCCTTGGAATCGGGAAGTTTAAAGCCACAAACAGGTAAAGCTGACAGTCAAAGCACAATGTATTACTCAAGTTTTTGGAAAGGAAGGAGTATTATAGACAATGTAGTTCATAAAACATGTTGGGTCAGCAGCATTAGCAGCAACTCAGGGTACCTTAATAATAGAAAGAGACCAATTTTCTAATAATAAATGCATAAGACAAGACCTTCCACTAAGAATGAAAGAAGACTAGGATTGGCAAAGCACACTATTCTATTCTGGTTACTTTGAAGAGTGTAATGACAAGAAAGTTTTACTCCTCAGTAGTAACATGAATTCTTTGTCAACATGGAAAACAAGTTCTGATTTTTTTAATCTTATAATTATTTGAATTCTTTTTAGCTACAAGCTAGAAGTACAAGCTAAAAAGAAGTCAAATTAAATTACTTGATGCAACTCTACATGAACTCTTAGGATTTCAAGTCTTCTGGTTTGTAGTATTAGCACAGCAAAGTTTAAGTAGTCTTAATTCAGAGATTAGTATCTAAGATATGCCAGCTAGTTTTTACATGGTAAGGCTGGAGAATCCCCAATTAGTTTAAAGTCTTCTTAATGAGGCAAATAAACAAAATAACATGCTAGTCTGCTCACTGGGTCCTTATCTGCATTCATCTTAGAAGACTAAGCAATTCCAGCAGTTTATACATATAGTTTCTGAAATGCTAGATAAATATTTAACAGCAGGCAGACTTTCTTGCACATAAGAAGGATGGTCTTTCTGGCCAAATCTTTAATACTACTGTAATAATCAATAAATAAAAATTATATTGTACATCCTGTAGCTCTAGCTTATCTGATTTTTAACAAAGTAATACTTTACATATTTTTTTTCTGGGGAAAAAGGACATACATTTTTGAACAAATCTTTTCAGCTTATACATAAAGATACAGAATGACTGATAAATGTTCTACTTGTGTTTGAATAAGATTAAATAAGTTGAAGAGTTACTACCCTAGCTAGAACCCTTCCTGCACTACATACCTTTATGGTATTTAGACAGTGAGGATTGTTATTTAGGTAGCACAAATTTAAGGCTTGAGAGGTCTAAAAATTTGCCATAAATCCAGTAATGAAATGAATACTATTAGCATCTCATGTATTTCCCCCCCCCCCCCCCCCCCCCGTATCATAGAATGGTTTGGGTTGGAAGGGACCTTAAAGATCAGCTAGTTCCAACACACCTGCCATTGGCAGAGACACCTTCCACTAGACCAGGTTCCTCAAAGCCCCATCCAACCTGGCCTTGAACACTTCCAGAGATAGGGCATCCACAGCTTCTCTGGGCAGCCTCTTCCAGTGTCTCACCACCCTCATAGGGAAGAATTTCTTCCTTATATCTAATCTAAATCTACCCTCTTTCAGTTCATAGCCATTGTCCCTTGTCCTGTCACTATGTGCCCTTGTAAAAAGTCCCTCTCCAGCTTTTTGTAGGCCCCCTTCGGGTACTGGAAGGCTGCTATAAGGTCTTACCAGAGCCTTCTCTTCTCCAGGCTGAACAATCCCAACTCTCTCAGCCTGTCCTCATAGGAGAGGTGCTCCAGCCCTCTGATCATCTTATGGTCCTCCTCTGGACCCGCTCCAGCAGGTCCATATCCCTCTTATGTTGGGGGCCCCCAAGCTGAATGCAGTACTCCAGGTGGGGTCTCACAAGAGCAGAGCAAAGGGGGAGAATCACCTCCCTTAACCTGCTGGTCACCCTTCTTTTGATGCAACCCAGGATATGGCTGGCTTTCTGGGCTGTGAGCACACATTGCCAGGTCATGTTGAGCTTCTCATCAACCAACACCCCCAAGTCCTTCTCCTCAGGACTGCTCTCAATTTATCTCACAACTACAGCTTCATCCTCAGGGAGTTTATTAGGTCATATAACACTAAGGAATGTGTTTTTTCCTAGCTAAATCTTTAATTATAAGACATATTTAGATTCCTTCCTTGTCAAGGACAGAAGGAATTATAGCAGTATTTATAAACAGGATGTCCAGCTTTCCTGTTAAGAACAGGACAGACAGAAGAACATACTCACCATTTTTGTAGAGTGCAAATTCTACCTCCTCTTCACCTGTGTTTCCCATGCTTTTAACAGCGTCACCTCAGACATTCCTGGATTACTGCATAACCATCTTCATTCACATTCCAGTGTGCTTAATTTAATAAATTCTGTTACATTAAATTAAGCAACCATTAGTATGATTCCACTGAGCACATTCATTTCCCCAAGCTTCCCAATAAAGCTGAATAAAAGAAGGAAGAATATGCAGTCTGGTAGGACATCTAAAATGAGGGAAGCTCATAAAAACTGTTTTTCCTAACCAAAATTTGGTTATGAACAACTAAGGGATAAAGAACCAGAACACCAGTGATAAGAACCATTCCCCTTATCTAAGTATAACAGCTTCTCAGAAATCTTCTTTTAGAACCAGCAGAAAAACAGGAAGTGATACAGAACATTAAATTAAATCTGGAGTAACTTACTTCTGTGTACTGAGTTCAAAAGACACAAGTAGACTAGTGTCAGAAAGAAGCAACAACAGAGCTGGTCTACAGGAAAAGCAAACAAGGAAACAAGGCTAACCACAACACAGATAGGAAAAGTGTCCTTACCAACAAGAATACAGTCCCATAGACCAGAAGCAGGAACATTCATTATAACATCAGTAGGCCAGCAATTACAGGACAAGTGCCTGGTATCACACAGCAAAAATATTATCAACAAGCAAAAGACAGCACTAGCTTCAAAGATAGATCTTAAATAGCTTTATGCAGAGGGTGTGTAGGTAGAGATCCCAGGAGAAGGTGATCTGGGCAATTAAGGCCTACTGGTGCGCTCAGGGAGCTGAAAACTAGTTAGTTGAAGTTGACATAATTCCTTGAAGCTGAGAATAATTCGCTAACCTGCATGTTTTAACACAGCTGGGTAATGTCTTCCCTGAGGAGGCACTGATTACTCTTACTATACTTGGGTTATCACAGCTATTACTAGATTTTCTCCAGCTAATAGAAACATAGGTACATTTTGCAAGGCTTTCTCCAAGGGATTCCAACAAACTCTTCTGTGGATAAACTGGAAGAGATTTGTTAAGGCTGGTGACATATTTTTTGCCTTCTGCACTGATATTTCCCATTGGATTTCATAAATCCAGTTTACTTCAGAGAAATCAGAGAGCTGCTCAAAGAAAGCACTATGTAGCTTAAGCTGAGAGTTTGAGAGGAGCCAGGCTGTCTTTGTGTCTGTTCAGAACAAGATTAGATTTAGGCCTGTGTAAATCACTTTAGGTATGAGTTTGCAGGGCTTGTGACAGAGAGGTGCAGACTACGTTTATACACACACATCATTCTTTCCAAATAGGACTGTATTAGTGAGGCCCTAATTTGATGTAAAGCTGATTAGACAAAACCAAAAGAAGCAGCCATTTTGGGCAGGTTTGGTGTTTTTAACAATGCTCCATCTCTGATCAACACAACAGGAACATCTCTGTCTTTCGCTCCCCCTCTGAGAGTAGCACGTCCCTCTAAAGGAATGTCTGCACAGCTAAATGAAGTGTGACTGTAGCACATGCGAGCACATTTGCACTAATATTAATCTAGCAGTAAAAACCCAGATATTGCAGGAGGGCCCTCTGCATGGAGCATCACCTCTAGGATAGCTCTGCTGAGGATCCAGTAAATCACCTGACAAGTATTTTAGCTGCTAGTCCAGCTCAAGCTCTGTAGTCACAGCTGTGGTTATAGATGCTGGCCAGTTCACAGCTGGCAGCACAAGCATACCAGAGCTAAACCATACCGTCATGTCGTTACTTAGATATAGCCTAAACACTTTCTGCACGTGCTTGTCTCTGATTAATGGGTTCAAAGCTTTTTAGCATGTCTCCAATCTGTTTCTGAACCTTAATTAGGAATTAAACCTGGGGATTAGAGCTGCTGGGATCTCCATGTGACTTTCCTTCTGGAGGCGCAAAAGCATAAAAGTCTCTGTCATTGCTGTTTCAACATTTTTGGTAATTCAATGGTAAGCTGGGCTTTCAAAGCCATTAGGAGGAATGCATGTACTGTTTGTCGACTAGAGTTGTTGAGTATATTTATTAAGTAAAAACATAGACATGTTCTAATGAGATTTTCTAGCTACAAAAACAATCTGGGTATCATATTTGGAAGACCATACATATGATATTATATATAATCTGCTGGTGACTTTTTGAGAGTATTGTATGAACTGGAAAGATTTTTTTGTTTTTGTTTTATTTATAATCAACTGCCAACTTTCCAATAATAGCAGTGATCTCATCAGAAGTGAAACAATATGTTCTAATAGACTAAATTCCTCTGGAGAAAGTGTGGGGAAAGGAACAGTTTTCAAAAAAGCCCTCTGATTTTCAAAGAGGAACATTGCTAAACTTTTGTTTAAAATAAACTCAAACCCTAAACATCAACCTTAAGTTCTTCAAAATGCAGGCAAATGTATTTGTCCATGTATTTCAACTGCCACAATGTTTGCACAATGTCAGCAACATGACCTTTCTTGTGAGAATTAATGTAGTGCCTCGCGTGGAAGAAGTCACTGGAGTTTAAGCCACTGCAGACGTAAATTTAAGATGATACTTTTACAAGTACTTTTCTGACTCTCATACCTACAGACATATGTACTGATATGCTGAAAATACTGTGATACTCATAATGATGAAGCATCTCAGAAATGTCCCTAAAATATACTTAAAGAATGAACGTGTAATAAAGCAGCTTCTAGTAAAAAATATACCCCTCTAATACAAACCACATCTGAAAAGCCACGAGTGACTGAGAAGAGCCAGAGTGTTACGTACCAAATAGGTACAATGTCCACCTGTACCATTTATAGCAAAATATTTGCATGCAGAGTGGCATGTTGCAATATAACAAAGATACAGCACCTCAAAGAAAACAGGTTTTTGGTGAATAATGTCAAAGCCCTGAGTGCACTAATAGGCCTTAACTGCCCTGACCAGCCTCACCTGAGGCCTCCTCTGAACAGGGATTCCATATAAACTCAGGCTGGGGCCTGGTGTATCTCTGTTCCTGAGGGGCTGTGTGGTGTCCCTGGCTGGACTGGGAGCTGGCCTGTGGCCCTGGTGTGCCTGGTTGTCACCAGCCTGTGGGTAAGACCCACCATTCTCACCTGCCTGCTCATTTGCCCACTGCCGGTACTGTGGGATGGTGCCATGTTGGTGAGGCTGCTGGCCTGTGTTGCAGCTTCCCCTCAGCTCCCAGCTTGCCTTCCCTGAGGGAACAGCGCTGCTCTTGCTGCTCCCTCATGTATAAACAGCAGTTTAGTCTTGGGTTTTTTTCTTTTTTTAATGCATGTGGGGTACAGTATTTGGAGGTGTGTGAATTGGTCCAATGTCCAAAGACTCCAGAAGCCATGTGGTAAAAGTAATGGTTGCCTATTTTTAGCAAGTTACTTTCCCCACATGAAATGCAGAGGTAGCAACAGAGGTGATAGCAGCTTTCCATCAGGAAGTCAAGCCTATAAAAGGGGAGGCTTTACATATCTTCTAGAAGGAGTAGAAAAATAATTTAGCATGGATCAGAAAAGATAGCAATAGTTGCTATAAAGTTTAATGTAATTTATGCAGGAGAAGTTTTACAGTTACTTGTTGTGGGCTATTAGGCACAAGAGAGTGTGCAAATGAGCAGATTAAAAAAGCAGTTTTTGCCCTGCTTCTAAGGACAAAACTAACTTTTTCTGGGAGGATTGGAGACCTAGTCAGTGACTCAGTACTACTTATATTTCCTGTACAAGATATTAACAGGTTTTCTTATGCTATTTGTAGTATTAAAATAGTCTTATCTGATATATGATACAGCTTATATTTGTTGAAGGATAGGTTACAATAAAGAAAGATAACTTTGATAAATGTAATTCTTATCTAATAGCCTCTCAGGGAAAAGAAGAAAAAGCTGAAAACTTATTTTAGTGCCACAACTCAGATCTCAAATATGTGATTGCTATCTTGATTTCCACAGCTACTTGATCAAGCCAATTTCTCTGAAAAAGGTATACTATTCTAGAAACTCAAAGTATTCTTGAGTGTTAAATGATAACAGGAGGAGGGCTATGGGTTATTTTGCCCAGAAACTTCATATTCTGAGATACGTCTGTGTGCATCTTGTATTAGAAATCAGACTATTTCTTCTACTCCTTTGTTTATTAAACCTTAAAGGATGTCATACCCATTCTTTCACAGGTGGAGCAGGGAAACTGCTTTTTTCTGTGTAAACAGACTTGGACAGACTGCAACAAGCTGTTGGTTATTGACTGTGAAATCTAAGTTTCAGATTAAAGGTGCCTTTAATTGTACTTGAAGGAAGCTTTTCTAGATTGGAAATATGCAAAGCAGATCACTTGTCAAACGGTGTATTAGACAATAACTGACGTTTTAATGTTCACATCTCTGCCTTTAAATATTGATATCATATGAAAGTTGGCACGCTATAGGAAACAGTGTTTCTTCAAAGTGTTTGTTAAAACAATATCCGTTTTTATGCAGGTTTTCTCTTGTTTTAATTCTGGCTTTGGTTTGGCAAATTTGGTCTAGTAAGCTTTTTTGCTCCTGATTTTAAGGCCTTAATAGAACATTTCTCTTCTCAGAAATGCAAAAACTGAAAGACTATTGAAGGGCCTGGTTAAAGACAGCATAAAGGTACTATGACAAAGTGATGAATTAAGTATCTTGATACAGTAATTAATGACAAAGAGTCTGCTTTGCTGATGTGACATTTTGTGGGGTGACTAGTTCTGAAAGCCCTATATCTTTCTATCTAGAGCCTGCAGCACCTCTCTGGTTCCCCTGCAGACTGCCTGCACCGGGGAGTTCAGGAACTGCATAGCCTCTATCAGGCATATCCCTGTCTGGATTCTACTACGCCACTTCCAGTTCAGTCAGGTATCACAATATGAATGTAGAATAAGATTTCATTGCTATTTCTTTGCCAAATGACACCTCACATATTTGCTTTTTAAAGCTTATATCAGCAAGAAGTTGTTATAATATGCTTGGTAACTTCTGAAGGGCTGACAGTAGCAACAATATTCTTTCCCCTAGCATCCCTCTCCCCCTCAAGAACTTGACATCTCTAATAGTTGTTTTTATACTGTTGTGATAGATGGAAATAGTTTTGTTTGCTCTCAGCTATCCTGCCAGGGCAGGAGGGGTAAAGTGTGGCAGGGGAGAGGCCCTGAGGCAGGTTTGAGGAAGACAGGTACAGGGGCTTAAAGGGGGGTTAGACTGGTGAGCTGCTGCTTTGAGCTAGGAGCTGCAGCTCATACAGAGGATGAGCAGCTGGGCAGGACTTTAAAGGACAGAAAGAACCACTTAGAGACCCAAGGGCACTTAGGTGGAGTTTGCTGCAGCTCGGTCAGTTAATTGAAACAAAGGCTGGAAGCAAGGAGCTGCTTGTGTAAAGACAATGGCTGGAAAAGAGTTCCTTGTTAACACTCCTATTTCTATTCTGTCTTCCATACTTCATTAAATGTTTTTCTATTTAATAAGTTAATTATCCTAGACTAGACAGAAATACAGTCCAGCCTTTTAGATATTCAAAGCCTTTTGATCTTGGTTAGGTTGTTATAGGAGACTGTCGTGGTTTAACCCCAGCTAGCAACTAAGCACCATGCAGCTGCTCGCTCACTGCCCCCCCCCCCCGCCCCCGGTGGGATGGGAGAGAGAATCGGAAGGGTAAAAGGGAGAGAACTCGTGGGTTGAGATAAGAATAGTTTAATAATTGAAGTAAAATAAAATAGAACAGTTAAATAGGTAAAGCAAAAGCTGCGCACGCAAACAAGGCAAACCAAGGAATTAATTCGCTACTTCCCATCGGCAGGCAGGTGTTCAGCCATCTCCAGGAAAGCAGGGCTCCATCACGCATTAACGGTTACTTGGGAAGACAAACGCCATCAAGCCAGATGTCCCCCCCTTCCTTCTTCCCCCAGCTTATATACTGAGCATGACGTCATGTGGTATGGGATAACTCTTTGGCCAGTCTGGGTCAGCGCCCCTGGCTGTGCTCCCTCCCAGCCCCCGCCCCGTGCACCGGGCAGAGCATGGGAAGCTGAAAAGTCCTTGACCAGTGTAAATGCTGCTTAGCGACTATTTAGTGATACTTAGCATCGACATTGTTCTCATCCTAAACCCAAAACACAGCCCCATACCGGCTACCAAGAAGAAAACCAACTCCATCCCAGCTGAAACCAGGACAGAGAGAGACCATCTTGGCAGATCCATTTTAAAGGGTTGGCCAAATTGGGTTCAATTATAGCTGCTGCTATCATGAAGGTTAAATCCTGACCCACCTGTGCTCCAATTCAAGAGTCAGGCTTCCTTCCAATAAATGCCCCCTGTGCAGCCAGGGAGAGGGCTGTGGCATGTGCCAGCAAGGCCACTGCTCTGGATGATCCAAGGCCTTGGACTGTGAGGTGCAGTGCTAAGCACACCTTTCGCACAGCCAGGTGGTCACTGAGTGTATGGTCTGAATCAGCATAGCATGTTGCCCATGTACCAACAATAGGTGCAGCTAAACTGATCAAAACCTGATACCTTTAAATCAGGTAAAGTCAACTCACTCAATAAGGTATTAGCAACTATAAAGGCAGGTACAGGAGGAGCAACTGTGTATAAGAAATGTATGAGAGGACTGCATTTCGATTCCCTGTCAGCAGAGGTTCTAAATACTGAATTACCTGTTTATCTCTGATTGTTCTTTTAAGCTAATCAGATTTATTTGCTGATTCTTTACTATCTCTGCTATGTAAAATTGACGAAATACAAGGAATAAAAGCAAAGCAATACACTCTCACTAAGAAAGAAGCATGTGTAACTTCCCATATATTCTAAAACAAATAAAGCCTTTAATGTAGAAGAAGAGAGCAGGTAGCTGAAGCCTGGCCTTTACAATGTCTGAGGCTGTGGTGTGTAAGAAATGTTACCTCAGTTAGTCTACTGTAGTTGTATGTTATGAATATCCATTGTTCTGATGGCCATTTCATCTGACATGAACAAAAGTAATGAGACAAAATGCCCTGAATGTTATACTGAATTCAGAAGAGCAAGAGATCATTTACACAGGACAGATGTGTCTTCCTAATTATCTCTGTGTAGTGGAACACTTTCCATGCAATGCTAACTTGTAGCTTTGGGATCTTTGGAGATGATCATTGTTCTTTTATAAAGCCTACTGAAATATTTGTATGTTCATAGGCCACGGTTTAAGAATCTGAAGCTTTCCATTTGAATTTCCTTGACTTTGTGATATATAAGTCATTCTGAATGCTATTTAAACAGTTTTGTTTGCTGTATTTTCCTTCTTTCAAAGACTAGAGTATGTTCCTTTGCATGTCTTACAAAATGAAGGCAAAAGAACAAGATAATTATGTTCAAAACTGTTTTCTTATGCTATTATAAACAGAAAAATTAAACAGTTTAATTCATTTGCATTACTTGGCTTCCTTGCAATGACCTGTAGCAGTCAACAAAGCAAATTAAAGTGGAAAAGGATTGTACTTTTGTAAATATACTTGTAATGCAACCTTGCAGTAAGCTATTAAGAAAAAATTTACAACCCAAATCTGGAGCAGCTGTTATGCAGTTAATATTTTACATTTAAAACTGTATAGATCTAAAGGTTGTACGAAAGTATTACAAACAGTTCTAATTTTTCCTCAGTTTTGGAGGAGTTCTATGGTCTGTTAATGAGGTAATGTTGAAAATCTGTACTTTTGCCCTGAAAGACAATATGGTAACATTTTAGGAAGGAAAAAGAGGGATTTTTTCATTTTCATAGGAACAAAACAAATGTAGGAGAGAGCTTTGTATTTTTACTTCCATGTAAGAGCTGTATACACAGGTGAAAAATAATGGAGCAGAGGGCATAGTAGTTAGTGCTTTGTGAATTGGATGTACTTTTGGTGTGTGAAAAACATTTTATTTCACATTGCATTGTAGAAAACCACTGTGCTCCATATTTCTCATGTTTTGTCTTCCTCCCAACAGTGCTCATTCTTATTCAAGCTAGTATGACAATTAATTGAACTTCAGTTGAAGAAAACATTTTTTGCAGATTCTGTTGTAGGTCTAAAGAACAACATTTCTATAAAGAAAGGTGGAAAAGTCAGAAAGTTTAACTAGTTTACAAGTTGTTCTAGTCCCTAGATTTTTCATATATTACCCTGCTGTCTGAATGCAAGGTCTATGGGCCTTTAGGACTGAAGCTTTCCACTTCAACTTCCTTCATTTTTTTTTTTTGTGGCGTTTGTCTCTTTCTGATTGTTACTGATGAATAATTCTTTTAACGTATTTTGAGCTAGCAAGAAATGAGTTTAACATGAATATCCTCTGCCCATTATATTAAGGTTATATTGTGAAAGAGAAAGATTGTTCACTTTCTTCTGGCATCAGTCAGAATCTCTGAAGTTTAACAGTGTATGAGGACAAAGGATTGCTATCCATGCTGGCCAGGAGAGCAGGTACTTTATTGTTAATCTTTTAGGCTTCTCTAGCAGATTCTTTTAATCTCTGCAACATTTTGGAAGGCTATAATATTCTAAAACTAAAACTCCTGTAATATTTTCATTTTCAGACTAAGAGTACCATCACTTATCATAAAACAACCCCAAAATGATTCCAAGTTTCTATTATTTGGTTACTCCAAGTACTTTCTTTTTCTGAATACAGAATATATGTAACAAAATGAAACTTTGTAGATTTTTTCCATTTTCTAAAGCAATAAAAACCCTGGCCCATGAAATATACTGACTTCTGTAGTCACAGATTGCAACCATAGCTTGACAAATTAAGCTAAAAAGTTTGGTTTCTAGAATTCATTCTGGGGCTAACATACTCAAATTAATATAAAATATTTGGAAAGTATTTATTTGGCAAGAAAGAATAGATATGACTTTTCTCCCCATGTAAATGAAAATGTCAGTCCCAGTTAATCCTTACCTTCTATCTTGAATTGATACTTACTGCTGCAAAGTATCACTGTTTTCTACTGTACACTGTTTAAATGATTGGAAATAAATTACTAGAGAACTACCTTCTGTGTTTCTTCAAGTTTCTAGACACTTTTTTAAAGTGTCTGTATGCACAGACTTAATGAAAACTCTGTTAAAGTGTTTGAGAAGTTTGCCAGTGATAACAAAGAGCTGATGATAGGGAATAGTTCAGAATAGCAAACATAAGTGACGTCTATCATCTGGATTCTTAAAGGAGAAGGAATAACCTGCAGCTAGGGGCTCTTTTCAACATGACAGCAGGTAGCCAGCCATAAAGCCAAGTTATTAAGCAGAGAGCATGGTACTCTATAAGAACACTTCTTGTGAATTAGGGAGAGAAAAATCCTGCGTCCCAGCAATCACAAAGGAAAAAATATAATGGAACAGTTCAGAGCTTCCCAGAGGAAGAATACTGGTGAGTGGATAAGTACTGTTTACTACCCAGCACATGATGGAAGGTATAATAGCTGGGGCAGGCTGATTGGGTTAGGAAGGATTTGGGGAAGACTTCTTAAGCAGTTGAGTCTGTGCCACTTATAATTTTAAGGCAAACCCAGAAGTGTCACAGGAGTCGGTCAAGTCACAATTTATCTTTCTATGAATTGGTACAATTAATGGCTGTTGTCACGGAGCAAAGGAGGGTCTTCAACACTTATTCCCTTTCTAACTTCTCAGTGCTTGGTTCACTTAATCCTGCTGGGGTCAGGATTTGACCCAAGGAAAGATTTAATCATTCCTGGAAAAAGGTATACCACTACTAACTTATTTTTCATACTGTTTTGAAAACAATGATTTCTCACAAGCAAGTGAAATGGCTTACAATCTGAATCAAGTTGATAAGATGTTTGTAGTTTCAGTGGGATTACATATTTTAGGCTAGTTACCTAAGGAATCTTCATCTTTTGACCTTCTCCCCTTCTCCCATCTTCTCCATTCCTTCTTACTTGAACTTTGGGCCAGTTCTAATTAAACCTGACAAGAACTGAAAATACTTCTTAGCTGTTATAAGCTTCACAAAAACAAATGTCTGAGGAGACAGATGGGAGAAACCTCAGGTACAGGAAAAGCTGTGAGTTTAACCGTGATGCAAGAAAATGCATTGAGGAGATGGCATATGATAGCCATATGATATATCAGGTTTCAAGACTTACACTACTCATATAGTATTCTGCTAAACTACTTGTAATTTAGCAGAAATGTGAGTGGCTGATAATGTACAAAAGGAAAGAGCCTAGATCAGGCTCCTCTAGCATAAACACTAAATGAGGCATATGGGCAGTGATGAATACTTCTCCTTCAGTAAAAGTTTACATTTTGAAAAAGACATTTTGAAAAAGACTTGTCTTGCTTAGAGGATGCTGTGTCCCAATATGAGTGTCCAGTCACATTCCTGCAAGCAACTTTGCTTTTCAAACTGTTTTTTCTTCCTTCTTTTCCAGACTGATCATAGTAGGTATCAAGGTCTCCTTGATAAGAGTCCACAAAAGATGTCAAATAAGAAATACATTCCCCCTACCTTCCTTCACCATGTGGTTTTTATAATCTCTTCAAGGAGAAGTTTTCCTTCAGGAAGGACAATACCAACTGCAAAAAAAAAAAAAAAAAACAAAACCAAAACCACACCCCTTTCTCTTCTACTTAAAAAAAAACCCCATGCAATAAAGTGCCTTGGAAGGACTACATGCAACTAAACAATATCTGTATTTTGACTGGATTAGCTAGCTTATTTCATTGGCTGAAAAATTTTGGGCAAAGTGAATTTAGACACTTCTGGATCCACTATAATATAGCTAGCAGATCTGTTCTCTTATTGAAATTCTATCATTTCCTTCTACAGAAGAATTATCAAAGACAGCTGCCCTTTATTTCTTCATATCATATGTATGAATATTTTCAAGAGACAAAAGGAAAAGTGACTATTTCTGTAAGAAAAATCTGCCCTAGGAAAGATATTTATTTTTCTCTATAGTTAGTTGTACTTTTTTCCTTCCCTCCACTCATGATCTGGGTGTTGTTTAAATGGTACCTTGATGTACTCTGATACTCCAAAAAATCTCAGGATTCCTTTTGGAACTACAACACAATGGCAGTTTGAGCGATGTTCTCAAACTCCCCTAGTATTTTCCCCCTGGGCTCTTGCTTGGGATTATAGCTGTCAAGAAAATAACCTGGAGAGCAGGGAAGAGTATGGGTTTTGTTTGTTTCAGGTTTAAAGAAAATATATCTTGCCATCTTTCCTAGCTACTTCACATCACTCATTTCAAAACCTAAAAAATTAATCCTATCTCTATTTGTTTCAAGTTATACAGCAGCATGTTCAGAAATCTGGGCAGAGATCATGCTCATACCCAGAAAGAATTGTCTGTATTTAGTTCAGTTTTTCACTGAAGCAGAGCTATTCCATTTCTGTTCTACAGTAACCTTTACTTTTCAGAGCCCAGTATAATAACATATGCAAAGTAATGGGGGTGGGGGGTGAGGGGAAAGCTGTGGATGTTGTCTACTTGGACTTCAGCAAGGCCTTTGACACCGTCTCCCACAGCATTCTCCTGCAGAAGCTGGCTACTCACGGCTTGGACAAGTGCACTCTGAGCTGGGTTAAAAACTGGCTGGACGGCCGAGCCCAGAGAGTGGTGGTGAATGGAGCCAAATCCAGTTGGCGACCGGTCACGAGTGGTGTTCCCCAAGGCTCAGTGTTGGGGCCGGTCCTGTTCAATATATTTATCGATGATCTGGATGAGGGGATCGAGTGCACCCTCAGTAAGTTAGCAGATGACACCAAGTTAGGTGGGAGTGTTGATCTGCTGGAGGGTAGGAAGGCCCTGCAGAGGGACCTGGACAGGCTGGATTGTTGGGCCGGGGCCAACTGTATGAGGTTCAACAAGGCCAAGTGCCGGGTCCTGCACTTGGGTCATAACAACCCCAGGCAATGCTACCGGCTTGGGGAGGAGTGGCTGGAAAGCAGCCTGGCTGAAAAGGACCTGGGGGTGATGGTTGACAGCCGCCTAAACATGAGCCAGCAGTGTGGCCAGGTGGCCAAGAGGGCCAATGGCATCCTGGCTTGTATCAGGAATAGCATGGCCAGCAGGACCAGGGAGGTGATAGTGCCCCTGTATTTGGCACTGGTGAGGCCGCACCTCGAATACTGTGTTCAGTTTTGGGCCCCTCACTTCAAGAAGGACATCGAGGTGCTGGAGCGTGTCCAGAGAAGGGCAACGAAGCTGGTGAAGGGTCTAGAGCACAAGTCTTATGAGGAGCGGCTGAGGGAGCTGGGGTTGTTTAGTTTGGAGAAGAGGTGGCTGAGGGGAGACCTTATTGCTCTCTACAACTACCTGAAAGGAGGTTGTAGAGAGGTGGGGGTCGGTCTCTTCTCCCCAGTAACAAGCGATAGGATGAGAGGAAATGACCTCAAGCTGCGCCAGGGTAAGTTTAGGTTAGATATTAGGAAAAACTTCTTTACTGAAAGAGTAGTCAGGCACTGGAACAGGTTGCCCAGGGAAGTGGTTGAGTCCTCATCCCTGGAGGTATTTAAAAGATGGGTAGATGCAGTGCTTGAGGACATGGTTTAGTGGTGGACTTGGCAGTGGTAGGTTAACGGTTGGACCTGATGATCCTAAGGGTCTTTTCCAACCTTAACAATTCTATGATTCTATGAATCCAAGCCACAACTTGATATATCAGGGAATATTAGATCGGGTAGAGAGGCGTGAATATTTTCCTTGGTATTTATTAAGAAAAGTCAATACATTGTTGTTGTCTTTTCCATCAGTGTCCTTCAAAGCAGAGGTTGTTTCTTGTTTGCTTTGTTTTCCTCTTCTGTTGGACGTAGGCTTTCTCTTTCTACTGGGACAGAGAGATTTGAACAAGTCTAACGCTTGTTCCAAAAGGGACAGGTCCATAATATCTGAGGAAAGAAGCATTTTACTGCCTCCAAATCTTGTTTGCAACACCAGGATGCAGTATTACAAGCAACAGTTCCAACCATGAATAACAAACATAATTTAGATTACTGCATGACAGCACAATATGCATTAATAGTAATTGTCTGTTTAACAATTTGCTAAATGAGTATAATCAGTCCACATGTTGAACTACCAGACCCAGTCTTTTCTCCAGTATGTAAAGAAGATTATTTTTTTCCCATTAAGAACTTAGTGATGTAGAAAAATCACATTACCCAGACACCAGTTACTTATTGTTGTATCATGCCTGATTGATGGGGTTTATTTTACTATCATCAGATCAGGTATGAGGTGAGATAAATTTAAGAGGCATGGGAACTCTCTTGTTTTGGTGTCATGTGCCTACTAAGACTACGCTTGAGAGGCTAATGAGGTTAATTCACAGCAAGGTGCACAGTAGCTTAGTAATTATCTTAAAAAAGGCTTGCTACCTCTCTGCTGTGAATTTGTAATGAAAGTATTCAGCCAACTCCCAGAGACAAGTAAACAACTTGTATACAAATTGATTAGCAGTTGGGAGATGGTACCTGCTAGAATAAACAGATGAATGAGTTTTGTTTCCATGTAGTAATCAAGTTAATGACAGCCATTTTGTATGCAGGATTTTAACTTCTTTGACACTGTGTAGACTCCTTGCTTCAGTTCTCTTGCCCAGACAAAAAGCAAGCAAGCTATTATCCAGAACAACTGTCATTCTTCAGGCTTTCAGTAGATTACCAACATGATATGGAATATGGACCTTTCCTGGTAAAGGCTCATCAAACAAGTCAGAAAAGACTGTGAAGTATATCTGCAGGCAGGTTTACTGAGCAGATAATCCAATTTGCTTATCTTCTGCTTTCTTTGTACCACCCCATCATCCTGCTGAACTGCTTCTTGAGAATTCATCTGTATTTCACTGCACTTAGTTTCTCTAAGGACTTCCTATAGTAGAAGCAGAAGTGCTGTAACAACTGCCAGTGACTTAAAAATAAGCTACATGAGCTTGAAAAGGAGTTCAGGTATGAGAGGAGTCAGTATTTTAACTCCCAATAACATTTGCTGTGTGTGTTTTGGAAGTGACTTGCAATAGGACTTTGACTTTTTGGAGTTCAGTTGTTTGATAGACAGTTACTGGTCTAAGAAATGATTAGAAATGATCACGCTAGCTGGGCCTCATCACAGTAAGATTAATGTGGGATATATTTTTGTATTGTAAAAATAGTCTGCAATTCTGCATTTCAGAAATATATTCAATCTTTTAACAGTGTATATTGGAATGTGTAAACTTTCTCCCTCATTCACTATTTCTTGATCTCTGGAAGTTATGCTAATACTGCAACTGGTGAACATAATTTAAGCAGTAGGAAAAAAAACTATTTTAAGACTAGGGCACTAGGAAGTGAATCATTTAAATGATAAAATATTAAGACATGTATTTCGCAGCCTGTGCAACAATGATCTAAAATTAACATGTAGCCTTCTATTTGCATGAAATTTAGGCAAAATAGGAAGACTTAAAGAAATGCATAATAGTGAATGCATTTTGTATGCAAATCTACAGCATGCGTCTCTGAAGTTTAGTGTGGCTTTAATCAGTTTCACAGTGTTGGAAGTATCATTCAATTAGAATTTATACATGGTGCAGTTGGCTTTCAAGGAATATGCAGTCTATTCTGCAATCATGTAATAAAAAGGGCCATAACCTCATCCATGCTTTGGTCCTACTGGTGTATTTTAAAATGTTTTTGCACTCTGAGGTGAAGTCGTAGATTCTAATACCATTAAGTGCACTGACTTTCTCCTGTTGTTAAGTTGGAGAGGAGAGAGACCTTTTTCTGCAGGGATTTTTTCCCTAGAGCCTCCCTTAAGGCAAGTTTTTACCTGGTTTCCATTTTGTAACATAGGAAAAACAACCTATTGTATCTCTTTTCACATTCAAATATAATCATGTAAGAAGAAAGGTGCATTTTAAGGTTATAGGATCTTTAGTTCTAGAATATAACCAAATGATCAGCTGAGTTGTACAAATACTGTATTAATATTTCTTTCTAATTAGATTATTTTTTCACAATTCTGCTGTAACAAAAAATGGTTGAACCCCTATGCAAATGGTCCATACACAAAACTTTCTGATTTTCTTTTTTATTCAAGTTTATTTTTAATCAGCTCTTAAAGGTTTTTTTTTAAATAGTGTGGTTTATATTCTTTACCTCATATAGGACTGGGAAGGGGAGGGTTGTTTTGTTTTCAGTCTGCAAACACATCTGGAATGAGGAATAAAGTTCAGTGTCCTTCTAAAAAAATATTCCTTTTAGGATTCAGTGCTGCTGCCAACAAAATTAAGGGCCAAAGTTCTTTTGCATTAACCTAATCTTCCAGTATTTGAACTGTGAATAATGCATATAATTTTCTGATTGCTATTGATTACTTTTTAAATGCTGAGGAAAAGCTCTTCTATTGGCATATATTGGTCACTAGGATTTATAAAAAGGTAAAATTCATAATTTTATTCCACCAATGCCCTGTTTTTTTAAATTATTAGGAATTTCACTGGACTTTTTTTAGCTTTAATCCTAAATCAAATGCAAAAGGTGCAGAGCAACTTGCATTTGGGCAGTCACATACATGCTGAGAGAGAATTGCCAGATTCTAGCTAGCATACCCTTATCTAATCTGTAGTGCTTTCAATACATTCAGTTGAAGATTCAAAGACCTTTACTCCTCACTGTGCTCACATTTTATTGTCCTAAGGATTCTTCTTTTGCTTCCTGTTACCCCACAATTGAACACCGCTCTGAATGACAGCCTCATTATCTAAAGTTTATTGCAGGACACAAAATCAAACTCAGTTATAATGGGAATACATGCCCAGCAATACATTTTGTCCTAGTTAGTAACAAATGCTAAGATAATGTGATAGAATAGTACTAGTCAATTCCCTGTGTTAGCTGTAGTCTTAAATCAGATTTAGTCTTAAAGGTCAGATTCCTGTGGCAATTAACTTTCCTAGCTCTTAGAAGTAATGAGTATTACACAGCCCATTCAATTAAAAACCCACTGCAACTGAGTCTATCAACTTTAAAACACTTCAAATCATTTTAAATATATGAAAGCTGGATTTTTTCTACCAAATGGATCTGTTACTACTTCCTTTCCTATGAATTATGTGCTATAAATTAAAAAAAAAAAAAGGAAAATGATGCCATCTTGCCTTTTTTGCCTGATCAGGAGTATCCTTGCACAGAAGACTATCAAACACCTTGCTATTTCTGTTGTTTTAATGCAAGCCAAGTTATATAGGGGAAAAAATAAAACAATGATAATGTATTTTGAGAAAATAATTTAGAGAATTCTATTTTATTTTCTTTTCTAAATGTACACTCTACACTTCAAGGAGGGAATATAGATTTTTTCAGACTCATGTTTCTAATGGAAGTCTGAGTTTTTCTTTTTTTTTTTTTTTTAGCAGAATGCTCCCATTGCTGTTCATATCAGATGTTCCTTCAACAGAGCTGGCTGGAAGACTATATTTGTTTGATACAACAAGCTAGTTTGAAAAGGTCTTATCCATCCATGGGGATCAATACAGGCTACTTATTTCTTTCTAGATGTTTTTATTAACATTTCCCAACCAAGGACATCAAAGTACCTCTAACTTAAACTGCTGACTTGCAACTGTGGTCATCTTTATTCTGGAATTTTTACTTTTTTTCTAACAAAAATATTTTTGCAGCAAAGTAAATCTCCTCTTTATGAAAACAGCTGTTTAAACTTGTGATTCTGTGCACTTTGTTTTGCTATACTTTGGTTAAATGTTAAAAGTTTCTTTTGGAAATGAATGCACAAACCTAAGCAGTATTTTTGACTGCTATTGATGTTAACTTTCTTCAAACCTGACTCTTTAAAGACACTCTGTTTCTCATGTTCTGTTTTCCCCATTACTGTTTTTATAATGCTTTTTTCTCTTTGCTGCATAAGAAAAATAAACAGGCAGCAGAACTTCTCTGTTCTGCTGCTCATATGCTGAACACATACAGTCTTTATGCATTACAACTGTGACATAAAATCCAGCTGGTGTTGATTTCAACAAGGAGACATTAATTAACCATCCTTCCTCTTTAATAAAATTGCAAAAGAATGCTCCCAATTGTATTGACACTGAAGATGTCTCCAAAACAATGAAACTCTAATAAGATGGCAAAAATAGCTGTGCCTTTATGAATTCATTTTTTAAATGCATAAACTTTTAACAATTGAATGTTCTTTGGCATTGTGTAGCATAGCAAGATTCACGATGAAGAGACAGATGCAGTGATATGTGATGCATGCTGATAAAAAGCTCTCATATAAAAGTACATAGAAGATTAAGCTTCACATACACGAGTATAATTATTTCCTTGTGAAAATCATACTAACCTAAAATGTTTCTTCTCTTTTGCTCTCCTGTTTTCATTATTTTGTAAGGTCACAATTTCAAAAACTCAGACTAGATAAAGTATGAGAAACAACTGTGGTAAACAATAATGAAATAGCAGGTACATGGTAAGTGATCTTTTAGGTTTTTTCAGTATCTGATTCCAGAACCTAGCTTACAATAATAATGCTAAACAACTATGGGTACAGCATAAAAAGCAAGATTAGTACAAGGAAAACTATCAAGAACAGGCATGTCACTTAACTGTGGTAGTTAATGTTTTCATCTCAAATACATTTTTTTTTTTTTTAACAATGAGATGGATTGATGATTGTCAGGGAGGGAAACATCAATTCATTCTGCTGCTGAAGTTGAGATCTTTCCTCTAGTAAGCTCTGACAATAAACAGTCAATGCATAAACCATAAGTAAATTATGCCCCAGAGCTTGTAAATCTAATTGGTTTTATTGTTTCCTCCCTTCTTTGGGTCATTTGTTACCCCAATTGTCATTACTTTCTCTTCCTTTTCCTACCAGTTTCCTTTTTTCAGAGCACACTCTACTCTCTCTGTTTTTCTGTATACATATCTTCATAAGAATTCCTTTTTGTCTACCCTAAGCTTGTGGATATGTGGAGATGCTAGACTCAATTTATTGCTGGCTGCATTGTTATAGTCTTTTGCTTTCATTTTTATCCTCATCATCTGTGAATAAAAGCAAGAGGCTTTATTCTATTTGCTGGTATATGGCATAAACAGATTTCAGACTACAAGAGTGCAACCAAGCACAGCAACAAGTGGTTGAAAGAAAAGGATGTTGATTTACTTTCTGCTCCTGTTTCACCAAGAGCAAGGATGTTTTTTTGTTACTTTTTACTTATTGGTTCCCCAGATCTTGATGTATTTTGCAGAGTTTTGTTCTTTATGTCTTTGGGGTTTTTAAACTCAAAGTAATTAACTTTCAAATACCTACATGAGTTAATTCTTGAGTCAACCTCGTTAGTTAACTCTTGCTGTATTTCTACAGACCTGTAAAATTATCTACCTAAAATGCTTGCAATTCTTCTGTTGATATGCATTTGATCCGAGAAAGTAGTTCAAGACTTAAGTCCCAAACTCTTCCTTGGAAATTTATTTCTTTGGAGATGCTGAATAGTTCTTTGAAGTAACAGTATGTACTTGCTGGATTTTTTTAGAAGTTTATAAAGAATGTTAAAATTTGCTTTAAAAGTAAAATTTATATGCTATGAGTTCTCTAAAATAAACATAATTAATTAGGGGCCTACACTGAGAAACAGTAATTCTAAAGAGACAGGAACTAATTAAATCCTCCAAAATGTCATATTGATGATTAGAAATTTTTGGCTGAAAAGAACAAAGGCAGAAGTTGTTAGAAAGTGAGCCCTTCATACCTTATAGTTCTAAATCTAAAAATAATCTTCTAAGTCCACTCATTTGAACAGAACAACTTATATCATTGACATTGAAGCTAATACCAAGAAAAATGTTCATTTGCATTTCGTGTAGAGAAGCCAATCCTGCATTCCTTAGGCATCTGTTGACCAAGGGGTGATATCAGTTAGGCTAAGGATAATGCCAAAACTGGAGTAATTTCCTTTTTGTGAAACAAGTAAATAAATATCCCACTGTACAATGTGATTCCACCCTATGATTTCTGTTAACCTCTACAAGCTGATTTAAGCAGCTCCTGCAATCTTAGTCTGTCTCTTGCCTCTCTCTGTCTCTCCCATTTGCAGTTTGCTCTCTTTAGTTGTCCTAATCAGTCATTTTTAAGACCCTGCTTTCAAATACAGAAGTGGAAAAGCAAAAGTGAATCCTGTATTTCCCAGTTTTTCTCTTTAACACAGAAAATCTGTATATAAACTTGTAAAGAGACCACACAAACAGCTCAGCATAAAGGTGAGGGAGCAAGTGTTTAAGAGTAAAGGGCAGTAATCCTTTAAAATATTTTTGCAATCAGAAATATCATAGGAATCACACAATTTTCTTTGACCTTTCATGCATAACTTAAATTAAAGCCAAGCAGCATTTACTAGGGGAGTTTCACTTTGTTTTCTTTCCTTTCAGTTCTCACATTAATACAGGAAAAATGTATCCATGTGGTATCCATTTCAGCATTATTTACTATAACTAACCCCAAGTGTGCAATACTTCCAGCTAACGAGCAATATAGTTAAAGGCAGATGCTTGCTGTAACCATGAAGCTGGCATTCATCTCATAGCAACATGTTTAATCTGTGCTGTATGTTTACTTCTTGGTATGCTGGCTGTCAAGTAGTTGTAGTTCTCTTCTGTTGCAGTTTAAATAAAAAAAAGGCCTCCATCTTGTGCCCTTCAGACATACAGAAAATGGAAACTGGTAGCGTTCATCAATGTTTCATGTATGAGCAGAGTACTGAGGTCTGATTGTCCAGAAGCTACTTGAGGCTGCATATCAATAGGAATTTTATTTTGGACAAAACCATGATACTTGTAAAACTGGGGAAGTGAGCTGACAAGTTTAACTTCAGAACCAGTTGAGCTCTTCTATTGCAACACTTGCACAGCAAAAGTTCCAACCCATCTCTCTACTGTTTTAACTCAGGCATGATGTTGAGCATGTGCTAGTCTTCTACAGCAAATTGACAAGTGGATATATGCATCTCTACTTGGAATAAACACTTATCTTTTTGTCTCTACCACTTTTTGTCATCTGACCATGCATGAGATGGTTTGGTGCTATGATCTTTGCCCAGAGATTATCTCTATGCAATGTCGGATGCTTAGAAGTTGGATCATGTTGTGTTGTGCAAGCACAAGATGGTGGAGGACCCCAAACAAATAAGATATCAGAAAGGACTAACAAAAGAAGGATCAATATTTAATGATATCTAATAGAAGAATAGGGAGTAAAATAAATGTCATTGACACAAAAGGAATTCAGAATTATTTTAAGTTAGACAGAAGCAGAGAGAGAAATGATTAGAGAAAAATACTTGAGGTGCAAATATTAAGAAAATACACATTTAGGGAAGTTAATCTTACCTGCTGGCATTGGTGAATATGATTGTATTGCCCTAGCAGACATCTGTTAGCTTCATTAAGCTAGAGAAGAGAGATTGCAGTGGGATGGTAGGAGGTTTTTCCAGGGGTGTTATTGCTTTGTATTGTTAATATCAGCCATATAATAATGTAAAATTACTTGCTACATTGGTACATTAGTTTTTCCTGAATATCAAAAGCTTTGCCATTCTAAATGTCAAAAGCTGAAAGGCTCTGAAAGGATGTCTTCCTTCAGGGTGAATGTCGTGGTTTAACCCCAGCCAGCAACTAAGCACCACGCAGCCGCTCACTCACCCCCCCACCGGTGGGATGGGGGAGAGGATCGGAAGGGCAAAAGGGGAAAACTCATGGGTTGAGATAAGAACAGTTTAATAACTAAAGTAAAATAAAAAAAAAAATAGAACAGTAGTAATACAAAGCAAGCGGTACACTGTACAATTGCTCACCACCCGCCGACCGATGCCCAGCACGTCCCCCAAGCAGCGATCGAACCCCTCCCCGGCCAACTCCCCTGCTTATATACTGAGCATGACGTCACGTGGTATGGAATAGCCCCCCGCCCAGTCTGAGTCAGCTGCCCCGGCTGTGCCCCCTCCCAGCCTCCCGTGCCCCTGGCAGAGCATGGGAAGCTGAAAGGTCCTTGACCAGTGTGAGCACCACTTAGCAAGTACTTAGCACTACTTAACAAGAACCAAAACGTCAGTGTATCATCAACATTGTTCTCAACCTAAACCCAAAACACAGCCCCATACCGGCTACCAGGAAGAAAATTAACTCCATCCCAGCCAAAACCAGGACAGTGAACTAATTTGCTTACAATACAACAGGAACAAAAGTTGCAAGTTTAGGAAGATTAGCTAAGGTTCTTCATCTTCTCTTAGGCACAACATGAAAAGTGACTTTTGGAAGAATACTTCTTAAGTACGGAAGGATGAGTCTTTCCACTTAGTAGGAAGTGGAAAGGTTTACCGGGACTAGAGAGCTTATGGTAAATGGAGTAACAGGTTCTAGATGATTCATGGAAGGAGTAAGAAGATGGGAAGAAGAGCAGAGAGTTCTTCACCTGTAGGGAGTACGCAAGAAATTTTAGGGTAAAATGGGCAATTAGAGCAAAAAGCTCATGTAGTGACATGTTTGGCTTCAAGAGGATCATTATGAATAAAGCACGGCTGGGTTATCATGACATAAGGAGTTGCTGGTTCACACAAGATGTGGCAATAGCAACATATAAATTTATTTGTAAACTGTTGGAAATATGAGAACATATTTGCTCACACTTCCCTTATTTAGTAGTAAGACTAGCTTCGGAGCTGACATTTTTAAAGAGTAGACATAAAAATTAGGAAAATTCAGCAGTAAATGAAAACTATTATGTCTTTAGGGATACAGTCTCATGTTGCATCTATCTCAATTGGTGGGGACACCCCTGGGGGGTTCCCTCCTGTTACTAAAACCTGAACCATTGGAGTAGGGAGGAAAGCAGACTCACCTGAAGCCACACAACTGCTATATCCCATCAAAAAATTAGGGGAGAAAACACACAGCAGTGAGTGCAAAGTAGAAAGTGGGACAGCTCTGCTCCAGAAAAAGAGAATGAAAAGTCAGTAGAATAAAATCCATCCACGGAAAGGGCAAATATATTAAGTAAGGAAAACAATTTGGCATTTCTTTCAGGAAATGGGAAGACAATATTAAAGTAGAAAAAAAAGCAATTTAGAAAAAACATTTTAAATGCCAAATTTCAGTTATCTTTGTTTATTTTCTGTATGGTCTCTATGAAAACTTCACACTGACTTTGAGATTGCTAAGAAGTATGCACAATTCTTATAAAAATATTTGTATTTAAAGTATTGTCACCATCTTAACTCAGCATTAGTTGTAGTTTCCCTTTTTCTCAGACTAATTTTGAAAGTGAACCTGATTATTAGGTGGGGAATAAAGGAAGGGAAACAGTGCTGAATTGTTCATTTTGTTTCCACAGCTAAGACATGCCTTAGAAATTTTAAGTGACAGGCAGGAAAGGAGATAGACAGCAGATGGACATTTTATTGTTTTGATGTTTTCTTTAGTAACCCAGTTTTGTAATTGAGACTATCTTTTGTTTCGTAGAACAACGATGATGTTTTCTTTCTTGTTTATTGACATGGATAGGATGGGCTGCCTAGGTATCCAGATAAGCAATGAATACCAGAAATTCACTCCACCCACATGTGTGCGAGCGTGCAAGTGTGTGCTTGTTACTCAGCTGTAAGGATCAATTTGTGAGCTGATATCAGGAAGTATCAGCATACAAAAATAAATTTACTTGCTAGGTATTAACCAGCAAGAAACAGGTGGGTGGAGAAATACCTTATCATTACAGAAGGTTAATGACTGATTAGTCACTACTTAATGCCATTATCAAAATCGAAGTTAAACTGGATTGTTGGGCCGGGGCCAACTGTATGAGGTTCAACAAGGCCAAGTGCTGGGTCCTGCACTTCGGTCATAACAACCCCAGGCAACGCTACAGGCTTGGGGAGGAGTGGCTGGAAAGCAGCCTGGCTGAAAAGGACCTGGGGGTGATGGTTGACAGCTGCCTAAACATGAGCCAGCAGTGTGGCCAGGTGGCCAAGAGGGCCAATGGCATCCTGGCTTGTATCAGGAATAGTGTGGCCAGCAGGACCAGGGAGGTGATAGTGCCCCTGTATTTGGCACTGGTGAGGCCGCACCTCGAATACTGTGTTCAGTTTTGGGCCCCTCACTTCAAGAAGGACATCGAGGTGCTGGAGCGTGTCCAGAGAAGGGCAACGAGGTTGGTGAAGGGTCTAGAGCACAAGTCTTATGAGGAGCGGCTGAGGGAGCTGGGGTTGTTTAGTTTGGAGAAGAGGTGGCTGAGGGGAGACCTTATTGCCCTCTACAACTACCTGAAAGGAGGTTGTAGAGAGGTGGGGGTCGGTCTCTTCTCCCCAGTAACAAGCGATAGGACGAGAGGAAATGACCTCAAGCTGCGCCAGGGTAAGTTTAGGTTAGATATTAGGAAAAACTTCTTTACTGAAAGAGTAGTCAGGCACTGGAACAGGTTGCCCAGGGAAGTGGTTGAGTCCTCATCCCTGGAGGTATTTAAAAGACGGGTAGATGCAGTGCTTGAGGACATGGTTTAGTGGTGGACTTGGCAGTGGTAGGTTAACGGTTGGACCTGATGATCCTAAGGGTCTTTTCCAACCTTAACAATTCTATGATTCTATGATTCTAAACAAAGTCAAATTTTCTCCCTTCATATCCTTATACGAAGGGAGGCTGCAAGGTACAGCGCACAGAAAAACAAATACCTGTTGTCTTTGGTACACCTATAATATAATGCTGTGTTTTGCACAGCAACGTGTTGCATTAGCCTCATTCTGTGAACTGTTGCTCTTTATTCAACAGATAAGCACCCATGACTTTTCTGAGAGTAATATAATAATAACATCAACCATCACAAATTAGAACACATTACTTTCAAAGGGATGCTTAGGCTCCGTTTTGAGATGTGCTGAATGTTAAACAGTCACTAGGGGGATGTAAGAGTTCTGGAGAGAGTTAGGGTTCATCTTGAACGAGTTTTTATTACAGTATTAAAATGCTGCTTCATCAATAGCGATTTTTGAACTTTCAGGTGAAGTACTGCATTCCATGTAATTCTATATAAACTTAAAATGCACTCTCTATGGCATTTCTTTTGAAAGCTCAGCTGGGCTTTTTGCCCGACCAGCTTCAGGTTAGTTTTAAGCAATAGCTATTTCAGAGAGAGTCCCACATATGGTCCAAATTCTGGGAAATGTTTACTCCTTTACCTTATCATTCTTTGTTTTCATGAAAAGCATCTGAAGATCATTGTCATGAACAGCACTTTAACAGCAATGCTAACTGCATCCGGTAAGGGGAAGCCAGTTTTTAACCTCAAACTGTGGCAGGTGGACAGCACTGACATGAAACTGCCTTGTCCATAACTAAAGGCAGATCCATGTGACTGCGGAAGGCATAGCATGAAAGACCACAGTTTAGTTTTGTAAGAGTTACAATTCCAAGACAGGCAATATATTTACTTGAGAGAGTTCAGTACGGTATCCGTCATAGGTGGATTTTCAGACCTGTTTCAATGTTGTCCAGATTGTACAAGTTCCTTGCACCTGTTACTTTATTTTCTATAATGCACTATTACCTTTTAGGCAAGAGTTAAATTTTACCTGCAACATCGAAGTCCATTTACAAGCTGTCTACAGGCTGAGCTGGTTTTCGTCCCAAAGCATAAAAGAGAAGGATTACTATGAAAGGACAAACCCAGCAATAATGATGTGAGAAATCGACCAAGAAAGTGGAAAAAAAGTCTGAGTTTGAAATGTTTGGCAGAGAATAACAGAAAAGCCTCATGGTCTGGCAGCTATGGAAATGTGTGAACTTGTGTCTGGTGAAAGCACTTAAGACTTATGAATGTGTTCATAAATCACATATATCAATTGTCAACTAAGAAATAATTCTACAGTTCATTTCTCACTCCTGTAACTCAAGAATAGTACCTAAGAAGCTTAGAGGAAAGCATGGAAGTTAACTACCTCAACAAGTCTGTTCCAAGTCTCTATTTGCAGATGCTAACTCAGAGGTTCATTTTCAAAAAAAAGGTAGTGTTCTGTTCTCCTTGCTTGAAGGTACCTGTTTATGCCAGTTCTGAAGAAGTCTGCACCAGAATCTGGCAACCATCAATCCCAAACTCCAAAGTAATGCTTACTCCTATTGTTTTACCTAAAAAGATAAATTCATTGCCTAGAATTTACTGAGGATTCTTAGTCTTAGACGGAACAGCCACTGGAAGAGATGAATGGCACTTTCTGCTTTCCAGACATGTATATTCCAGGACAGAGGGCATATACAAAAATATTTACAGTGTTGAACTTCTGTAAAAAGCACATTTTTTTTTCTATGAAAAATGAGTAAGCAAGAAATATGTCATTATTTTGGTAGTATTAATGACCCATGATGGAGACAAGTGGTTTTAAAAATGATGGTACAGCTGACTATAAGAGAAGACAGTTCATTTTTGCAGAACACAAATAATGTAGATAAGTAATTACACTCCAGACTTTCAACTACAGTGTAGTTGTAATTGGATGTTTATTCCCTCTCCTACAGATCACAAATACATATTGTATAACATGGCTTTATTTATTTTCTAGTATTAGGTTCTTTGTTTCAATATTAACCCTGTGCTGTCTTCAGCTTTCATATCCTTCCTCTAGCCTTCTACCAGTATTACCAAATTTCTTATCTTTTGTAACTTTTCAGTTTTACATTATATGTGGAAAATAATCCAAGGGTTTTTAACATGCATATTAAACGCATGCATCACTTACATTGTCTTAGAGATATAAAACACAGTCTTGGTGAGATGTATCTAATGTGAATAAGTAAAACTCATCCTTAACTGCACATGCATCTACATCCAATCTTGCATAAAGTAGAATGAAGCACTACATATGGAAAAGAAGCAAGGGAAAATAGAGGAAAGTCTGGGTTATGACACATGCATATAAAATATTGATTTGGCCTTGATTAAAGGCCTCAAATATGTCTTGGCTTTTGTGAGGCCTTGCTTAGGCTATTTTACTAAATACCTTTGAAGATTTAGTTTCCAGTTTACCTGTTGATAGATGCTGTAGTGTTTCTGTCAAGGGACTGGAGATTCTTCCAGAGCTCAATCTCCTTCCTAACATGTCATCTAAGAGAAGCTCTAAAAGCAAAGGCTTTAAACAATTTTTTTTTTCTATTTACAGGTTTTATTCTTGTAAAAATATTTTATTAATATATTATAATATTAACCTCTGAAATCCACAGGAAAAATCCTTGTGAGTTCAATGAGAGCTGACTTGAACTTTTACTTTGGTTTAGGCACCCTTGAGTACATTTTTGTTGCATAGTTTTCAAATACTAGACAGCTTTAAAAACTGATGTCCAGATGTAGCGTAGATGATAGAGTAATGATTTCTTTTACTCTTTCTGCTTAAGCTAACGGCACAGTTAATTTTTAGGCTATCTGTTTGTTCTAGGTTTTTGTCATGGAGTAAGCAACTTAGGCCATTTCAAATAATTTCATAGGTAGACATTCTGCCACACTTGAAAGGACAACTGGCTCAGAAAAAAAAGCAATGTTATTAAGCATTTTGCACTCTTTTTCTCTGCAAAGACTACTACATATTAGCCTTTTGTTTTTAATGAAAATTCTATATTGCTTCTTCCTTTTCTCAAAACTTTAGAATGAAATGCACAAAGTCTGTCTCTTTCTCTTGGCTTTTATAGATGTGAGGTATATAATCAGCATTAGTCTGTGAGAAGTTCTGCATGCAAAATTGCTTTTCTATTTTGGAAATATTTTGTAATGGTGGCTATGGTACTTTTAATGTTATATACTTCCACAAAAAAGCTTTAGATATATTGCTAGTTGATACCAATTTCATGCTCAGGTTTACAATGATCAACAGTAAATCAGTCACCTCCACCACCACCCACACTTGAGCATTGTCAACACCCTGTTTTTCTCATCTGTCTGACACTATTTTCCTCAGGCCCTGAATTGAGTTTAACAACTCAATAATTAAGACACCTGGATAAAACTGAGTATGACACCTACTGAATCAAAGCAATGTAATAGTTCTTTCTGCACTTAGATTTTTAGAATGATGAAAAAAACTCAGTAACAACATAATAATGAGGAAAAACAGTGTCAAATACCCAGCAAGAATCCTTTCATAAATGGGAACATAAGAGGAACACAAGAAATATTGTGATTTTGAGTCAATAACCCTTCACATCTTTGAAACGTGACTGCATTCCCAGTTAATCAAGCGAGAAAAGGTACTTTTTTCTCATGTTCTTCCTTCTCTTCTAACCTGCTCCATAGCAGATCTTCTAATGTATGTAAGCCTCTGTCATGTGATCTCAGTAAATCCTGTCTCAAGAGTTTTTGATCAACTGTCAAACAACAGTGAAAATTCTGGTAACATGATGTTATATAGTTGCCTTCAAGAGATCAACATCTGCTCTGATGACATGGCCAACAATTACCCTGTTACCTGGTTGGTTATGTTTATGGAAGATAAAGCAACTGGTTGTCTAGGTACCCAGGCTCTCTTGGCCTTTGCCATCTCTGATACGGAAACTGATCACTCTGCTAATGATGTCCTTCCCTTGACTGAAATACAGAGCTTTTTTTCCGTCCTCTTAAAATCATTAAGGCCAATGTGGGGATGTGATTTTTGTCTGCAGTGTGGCAATTTACAGTTCTCTGGCAAAGTAAGGAAATTTAAAATGGGGATGCACATTATACCACCATGACACTATTAAAAGGCCTAAAAGTTAAATATGAAATCAGGAGCAGAATTTTCCCTGGCAGTGTTTCTTCATAAGAAAGACTGAATGGGTGTTGCTTTAGTTTCTTATTATTTAATACCCTTGCAGAGTAATGCTAGGTAGCTTTTGGTCTATGTGAGAGGTGAGACAGTGCTCAGTAGGGAGGTGAAACTTCTCAGGTTTTGTAATTGGTGCAATCCTTTAATCTTTGTTCCTTCTAGTAACTGTTTTCTGGTAAATAAGTTCAAGTGATTAATATTTACTCTTTGATCTTGGCATAGCTCCAGATCTAAACGAATGCTGATTCCATTGCTTTTGCTCATCCTCTATTATCTCCACTCAGTCTTTACCATCTGTTTACATGACTGACATTTACAACTTCATGAGAACAATAAAACCAATCCATTCATGTAAGGAGCCAAGGTGCAAGCGTGTGTTTACGAATGTGATTTTCTTCTCTCTTGAGTATACTCTTTTCATTTCTTGTGTGCCTGGTTCTTTGCTCAACTTCTCCACAACACTCAAAAATGACGGCCCCAGTAATGACCTGACTTTGTCCACTTCAGGTTTTGGGGGACCTAGACCACAGAAGAAGTCACTGTTTTATTCTTTTTGCTCCTAGCCTGTTGCTCCTGGATCACACCAATTAACAATTAAGATGAAGAGGTACTAATGCTAGAGTTCATATTTTTTTGCTCTACTTTTCCTCTCAAATACTGTTCTCATTCCATCCCTAGGTTGCCACTGTTGATAGAAAAAAATGACAGTAGAAGAAAGAAATCACCTTTTCTTCTATTCCCTTCAAATAATATGCATCAAATTTAAGTCAAAAATAGGTTTGCTCTACATTCATTTAAGCATTGCAATACAGATTACATCAAAAATATATCTCAGAAGAAATATGAATCTTCCTATGTACTGAGTATTTTTTCTTGTATTATAAAATGTCTCACATTTTTTTAAGAAAAAAATTTGCATGCAGAAGGGATTTTGAAAAATGTCCTTTCCTGAGGTAATATATGCTTATATTTTTATTGCCTATAAAATGGTATAACTTGATTTTGGACAAAATCTACCCTGACTTCATCAAACATACTTGACTTCAGAAAAATCTGGTAACTAAAAAACCACCCCTGTATCATATTTTATTTTTAACTTTCTCTGATGAATAATCTGCTATTGTACCGTAAAAGTATTTTAAAGTGCCCTTAATTTTACTTGCTTTCTGAATCACCTTTGAAAAACTGAAGATAAGATATATTTCGGTAGCCAAAACGTTTTCTGTTTGTCTAGGGTGTGCTCTGCTTTGCTGCTGCAACTGAGCTACCGACTTTTGTCAGAGTTTTAGTAAAATTCTACTGAGGCTTAGTTTTGGGAAACATAAAACATCTAAGGGAGTCCATAACTTTACAGATAAATATATAGATTTTTAATAGGTAGATCAAAACTTCGAGACTCCAACTAGTAAACAGACTGCAGCTGAGCTTGTCTAATCGAAATAAAAACAGTACACTTACGAACAAGTTTGAGTACTTGTTCACTACATACAACAAAGGCCAACTTTGGATGTGTGCTATGAAATGTCAAATACATAAAGGTGCTTTGTGACACTGAAAAGAACTGCAGTTTTGCCTAAGAAAGCAGCACACGAACTGCCTTGTTGCTTGAAAAACCCATCACACTAACATGAAAAACAGGCAAAGTCTAAACGTCTAACAAACAATTCAAACTTGTGATAGGCTAGATTAATCTGTGTTTTTATTTCTGAGTGTCCTGGTTTCAGCTGGGATAGAGTTAATTTTCTTCTTAGTAGCTAGTAGAGTGCTGTGTTTTGGATTTAGGATGAGAATAATGTTGATAACACAGTGATGTTTTGTTTCTTGCTGAGCAGAGTTTACACTGGTCGAGGACTTTTCAGCTTCCCATGCTCTGCCAGGTGCATGAGAAGTTGGGAGGGGGCACAGCCAGGACAGCTGACCCAGACTGGCCAACGGGCTATTCCATACCATATGACGTCATGCTCAGTATATAAACTGGAGGAAGAAGAAGGAAGGGGGGGACGTTCAGAGTGATGGCGTTTGGCTTCCCAAGTAACCGTTACGCGTGATGGAGCCCTGCTTTCCTGGAGACGGCTGAACACCTGCCTGCCGATGGGAAGTAGTGAATGAATTCCTTGCTTTGCTTTGCTTGTGCGCGCAGCTTTTGCTTTCCCTATTAAACTGTCTTTATCTCAACCCATGAGTTTTCTCACTTTTACTCCTCCAATTCTCTCCCCCATCCCACCGGGGGGGGAGTGAGTGAGCGGCTGCGTGGTGCTTAGCTGCCGACTGGGGTTAAACCACGACACTGAGAAACTACTAAAAAATGAGGTTCTTGGTAACAATTTACTTTTATTTTTCTTCCATGATTGCATAGAATTCATAGATTATCTCTCTTCCCATCCTTCCTGTCACTGTTTTTGACAGGCACAAATGGCTAAGGAGATGCATGCAATGCAGTTGTCAGCTCCAACAAGATGCTGCCAAGTGTGTATGGGAATGGCTGTCAGTAACAACAGCAGAAAAAAAAAAAAGTCATGGATCAGCTGTGAATGAAATGAGTGTTTTGTTCAAATTCATTAGATATTTCTTCAACTGTCTTAATCTTGCAGTAAAGGCAATATATATTTGCGTGGTTGGGTTTGGTTTTTCGTTTTGTTTTGTTTTTTCTCAGAAAAATGTTTAAGATTTATTTTCTGGATGCTGAAAACAATTCCTGGCTCTGTGATTATTTAGAATACAATTCCCATCCAACTTCCCCCAAAGTGTTTTCCATTTTCCTTCCTTCTCAGAATTTCACTTCTGTCTATTTGTCTTTTGGAATTCAACTGGTATGATTCTACCACAGTCACAACTTTCCATACTATGATCCTTTGCAACTGCTTCATAGCCTGTTAGTTTGCTAGTAAAGTTTACAAATAACTCTGAAACCACCTAAAAAGTTAGCATTTGTTTCCTTTGTGGGAGAGAATGAAGTGATGGAAAATTTCAGAAGCCTTATAATAATCTCTAGAGCAGACAAATTTACTAGTCATTTGCTTTGTTTTCGTGTACATATGTTGGAAGGTTTTTTTAGTTTAGTAGTGAATGGAAAAGGCAGGCACACTAATTAACTTTTTACATTATTCACATCTATGCATGTAATTATCTAGGGCTTACTCATTTAAAAAGCTGCCTGCTCTTGACTTCTACCCTTGATGTTTTTTTCTATCATGATCTTTCCACTCCTAACTGTGAATTGCCACCCTGAGCTGTTTTCTGTCTTGCCTTGAAAAAAAAGCAAACGCCCACTGGAGACAAAACACCTTTGCTTTGATTTCAGTGACATGTTTTGTCCTGCTCTCTAAATGGCCATTCTTGAGGTCTGTCTATTGATTAATGAAAAATGGAAAGCATCTTTCACTGTGCTGTGACAAACATCAGGCAGAGTAATGACAGATGTTTCCTGCCTTTCCAAAGATACTACGTGCCCCCTTACTGGCAGTATCGTGGCAGAAGGCCACCAGGAATAAAAGGAGTATGGCAGACATGAGTTCCTTGCCTTTCTACAAGAAGCATGCTGTCTCTAACTTGTGTTTCCTGTGACTCTCGTAACAATATACGGATCTACACTGTTCTGGTGCTTCTAAAACGTATTTTAATTGGCATTGTATGCCACAGACAGTATCTTCAAAGTCAGAATGATGTCACATACCTGTACCCTACCGAAACACTTCTACTCTTCATTGTAGGTTTACCCAAGACCTGTGCAAGTGTCTCTGTTAACTATTTTTCTCAAACAACGTTTCCTTAAGGAATGCTGAGCTACTAACTTGCATTCCCCACCTTCTCAACTATTGCCTGCTCTTCACGGTTTTTTTTCCTCCCATTTCTTCGCTTCATCAGACTTTCCCGAAGGCAGAGCTTAATTAGAATGAGCTATGATGCCAGGTGAGTTGTGCACACCCTTGAGTTTAGTACCGCCCTGAGGGGCCTGCTCCCCGCTGCTCGGAGTCGGCGCCCACCCAACGTGAGCCCGCCTCTGGGCTGGCGGAGGAGCCACCCGCCATAGGCCTTCAGCCGAGGGGCACCCACGCTCCCACTCGCCCCCTTACTCCTCATCCCCCACCGTCGAGGGGAAGGGAGGCTGAACCAGGGCTCGTCCTCCCGCGACCGGCCCCGCGGCAGCGCCACATCCCAGACCCCGCGCCCCAAGGGGGCCTGGGCCTGACTCAGCTCCGACAGCCCCGGGGCGCAAGAGGGGGGCTGCGGCCGGGAGCCAGGTCGGGGCAGCCCCTGCTGCGCGTGACGCTGCAGCCAGCGATGGCATCACCGAGGGGCACTCTGCGACTTTATAGCTGCGCCTTCCCCAACGTCTGCGCTGCCGGCCGCCTCACGCCAGAGCCCCGCGGGGCGGGGGCGCGCCCAGCCGCTGCCCGCCAACCACCCCGTCGGCCGCGACGGCGCCCCCTGCCGAGCGCCGCGGGGCGCCCGTGCCGGCGGCGCCGCCTCCCTCGTCCCTCCCTGCCTCCCTGCCGGCCGGCGGCGGCGGGAGGCAGGGGGAGCCCGGGAGCAGCGGCGGCCCGGCGGGCAGCGAGCCCGGCAGGCAGGCAGGCAGGCAGGCGGGGTCCCCCGCCCGCCCGCGCTGACGTCAGGAAACTTTCTCCGCGGCTGAGGCGGGAGCGGGCCGGAGCGGGCGCCGTGTGCCGCGGCGGCGGGACGGCCTCCATCACCTCGCCAGGTACGCGCCGCGCCTCTCGGAGGGGCGGCTTGCGTGCGCGGCAGCGTCCTGAGGCGGCGGCGCGGGCTCCTCGGCGTCCCTCCCGGGGCCGGGGACGGGCGCAGCCGCCCGTTGCCCGCGGGTCCCGAGGTGCGGTTGGCGAGGGGCAGCGGGGAGGGAGGTCTGGGCGCCTGTTGATCGCTTCGGCGCCCGGCCGCTGCCCTCGGCTGGAAACTTCGCAGCCGGCGGGCGAGGCGGCGAGGCGGGCGGGCCGGGGCCGGCACGGCGGGGTGGGGCGGGCGGCGTGAGTAACGGGGCTTGTTCCCGGCGGCGAGCGGAGCGGGGCTGGCGGCGGGGCGGCCCCGGCCGCCTGCCGAGGCTCGTCTCCGTCGCAGGTCTCACCTGCGGGAAGCGGCCGCGGGTCGTTGGTGGCGCGCACCTCTCCGTCGCCCCGCCGCCCGTGCTGCTGAGACTGACGGCGCGGTGCGAAACTTGCGATGGGCGCAGCTTGCAGCCGTTTTCTCCGTTAACTTCAAAACCGCAAGGACTTGGGGGTTTTAGACAGGCGATATGCCATGGTTGAGGGTTTTCTGAATTTCAAGTAGCTGAAAATAATCAAATGCCTTTCACTCTGTTTTTTTTTTTCTTAGTAAGTACAGTAAAGCCATTATCTGAGACAAGGTTTTGTTTTTCTTCTGAGGGCTTAGCCGTGGCAGCTCGGCGGTGCTGGGAGGCGAGCCGAGCTCGCCGCCGAGGCTGATGAACGCACAATTGTTTTCCGAGGGAGGATCTTCTGCGCGGAGACAAACCCAAAGCACCAAGTTAAAATTAACTCCGTGGAGCACCCGGGTGTTGGGAGGGTGGAGTACCGGAGGAGTTTCTCGGATCATCATCTGAATAGAAAACTGAAATCTGAGCAAGGGCTGCAGCCGCTGGCTTGAAGTCGGGCGAGGGAGATTCAGGGAGAAATTCTCAGTTGAAGGGGGTCTGAAAGTTGTACGATGGTTCTCTGGAGGAATATAGAGAAGTATGTTGCTCATTTAATTTCACCATCCTTGTCATTTATTGAAAGGCACCGAGAGTCAATCAGAGGCCCACGAAGGTTAATTGTATTCTTCATACAAAGGAATTTGCCCCCTTCCAAAGAATTAGATTTCTGGGGGTCTTTTTTGAACTTAAGACAGTCATTAGATTTCTAATTTAAACACCATGCAACTCTTACTTCTTAAATTTTCGGTTCCTACAGTTGCATTGCAGTTGCAAGTTTTTAAAAAGTCATCTCTTTGTAGATGTAACTAAAAAGTGTTAAAAAAACCTAATAAACTGGAAAGCAAGCCATACATAAAGGTGATTATGAAGGTGCTTTGAATGTGTATAGATACATATAAAATGTTTTAGGAATATATTTGGTCTACTCAGTGTAAACATAAATGAGCATCCATTTTTACATTTTATGTGAATAACTATGAGCTTGTCCTTTTAGAAATACTTTTATCTTTTCTGTGATTTTCGTCCCCTTCATGTTAGACTAACTTATAACTTTAGTCGTACCTTTCAGTTGTTGTAGTGATAAGCAATGCTTCAGAGCTTCAAACCTCTGCAACTTATGATGATAATCAAAATAAGACTAATTCACCCAAGGGAAAAGAAATATCTTTTTCAAGGTCAAGCTTCTATTTTTATAGCAATTTCAAAATGAACAGAAAATTTGCCTCATAATTATAGATTCGCTTGATCGATTTGTCATGTAAGAAGTATGTCAGGGACAACCTCTGATATTTGGAGATTATCCATGTGCACTCAGGGAAAGAGGCAAAAAAAATAGTGAGGGGGGAAAAAAGGGCAATAATTTAATGATTATTCGCCTTATGCTTTTTGGTATGCATTTTATTTCTAAGTGTATGGATGCAGTAGTGATTATAGGCCTTCTTAAAAGCATATATTTACGTGAAGAGGTTGAATAGAGTGAGTGATTTATGGATTAAAAGCCTAGGAATTATGGCACAATGTCGAAGGATGCAAGGGAGCAGTTCGGTTTGTGCTTTTAAGAGAGCTACTGTGGCAGGGATATCAGTGAAAAGAGACTGGAAATAAGCAGAAGCAAGTACAAATCAGGTTGCCTTAGAAGTAGGGATGACAGTCTTAAATGTGATCCAGCTACCATTGGGCGTGTCTTGCAAGTGATGAGTACAGAAATAAAAATGGTTTATGCCAGAAAAAAAGAGAAAATGCTAGATTGCAACAGCGAACTACACTACGATGCTCTGTGTAAAGCATTTTACATCACATGGGAAAATACAAAACTGATACTAGAGGACCAGGAAGGAGGAAGATGTAGTTAACAAGAGGGGGCAATGAGAGTGGTTATTACACTAACTAACAGTTGGTACTGCCTCCTTAGACCTTGGCAACTACTTTGTAATCTTTTAGAGGTCTTTTTAGAGTTCAAAGATAGTGCATCTACTGCTCTGCAAAATATGCACCTGATGTGACATTTCAGAATTTCCTTTACAAGCTCATTAAAATAATTTGTTAGTCTCTTTCCTGTAGACAAGGTAACATCTCATGGTTCAATAGCAGTGTGTCTTCACGAGTGTCTTCATACAACATTTGTAAATGTTACCGGATGCTCTAAAAATTATAATCAGAAGACTTATATGAAGAACTTGAGAGGTCAAATACAATAAACTGGCATTTGTATTATGATTATAGAATTAGTTTTTCTCTTGAGATAATCCCTCAAGAGCGTATTGCTTGAACATGTCATAGAAAATAATTAGAACTACCACGTGAAATAATTAAAGGCCAACTTCAGCTTGAACTGGGGGACTAACGTAGCTTGAAAGAGAACAAAAAATGAACTGCCTTATTCTTGAATTGTTGACATATCTAATATGACTTGCGGCAGGATTCTAATTCTGTCAGTTTTTCAAGAGAGGGAGTAGAGCACTGAGAGCTGAAAAGTCCACCAGGTTCACTTCACAAAAATTGCTTCTGCCTTAGAATTTTCCGTTGTTGTCAAGGGTGAAATGTGTGGCAGAAGTTGAGGCTGTGTTTCTAGTAAATCAGCTCTCGAGACAAAAAATCCTGAATTAATGACTTAATAGAGTTGTTACATAAGAGTACACTAATTGGGTGCAAATAAACATTTTCCCCATCCCCTTTTTTGCCTTACTGTAATCTGATTTTTGAAGGGATAAGTGCCTTTAGAGAATCAGGTTGTATCCCAGAAAAGAACAAACAATACTGTCCCTGTTAGAACACATAGTGCCTCTGCATAGCTGCCTAACAACATTCTTTTCTGTTCTTTTACCTTCAATATGTGACTTTTCATATAGATATATTTGTTAATATCCTTGTTCCCAATGGAAGTCAGTTCCTTCCTAGTATCTCCTAAATCCCTGGGATCAGAACCATGGCTTTTTTCATGCAGTTAGTCTCACTACCCCACTGTCAGTGCTTCGCTGAAGATGCCCCGTGACTTAAATACTACATCAAACTGTTTTGTGGATTTGCTGTTGTGGAATAGCCAACTATTACCATTTAATATGTAGTCTTAATCTGGGTTTACAGTCATGGCCTGTGGTGGTTAGGGGCAGGAGGAAGGAGGTATTACATTAACTCAATTACTTGTCATTTTGTGGTCTGTCCTCAAGGCATACACCTGTGACCTAGCAGGAATGGCAGAATGCAGTAGTAGCATTACAGTGAGTTATTGCCCACACTTTTAGTCTTAGATATGCAAGTGTAGACCTTGTCTGTGCCATTTGATTTGCCCAGGGGCACTGAAAGAACTCTGGGAATGGTTGGTAGTAGCTCTTACCTCTTAAAAATGCTTTCTACGTAGGCTGCAGCTCCACCCCATCTAATAAGCAGAAGGTCATCTGAAATGCCTCCTCTTGCTATACGGTTTCAAAACCTGTTTGTTACACTAAACTGAACATCAAGAGAAGGAAGTGATGTTGCCACATAGATTTTATCCAGGATTTCAACAGAGAACTTATTCAGCTGGAAACTCATCATGAATTCCCAGGAAAGAATTTACACTTCCGTTGCCCCTCCCCTCTGCCAGTTTAAGCAGATGTTCTAATCACCAAGCTAAGAGGGTGCTGTGGATTAAAATATTATCATTTCCTCAGGTTGAAATGACTTACTTTTTTTGAGTGTGATTACATATTAGGCAAAGAAAGAGAATGTAGAATTTTGTAGCTTAATGAAACAAACATTTCTGTAGAAGAGACAAGACCCGAGTTTCCAACAGCCATATAAGTAGTAAGTGTTCACTGGAGCAAGAAGCAGAACTTGGACTTCGTAACACCTACCATTTCACACAGGCTACTTGATAATGCGGCAAAGTAGTACTGGAAAGCCCCTTAGATTAAGATACTGCATTTCTTTAACTTCTGCAAAATTCTTTCCTATTTTGAAGGGCAGGCATTGAGAAATTCTGTTCGTTGTTTTAATTCCAGAGTCTGAGCTACTTAGCTTATTAGTTTATACTGTATATTCTTCTCACTTTGTTAGTACTGCATGTATTTTGTCTAACTCTGAGCTTGCATATTGCAGTTTTATTCTGAGAATTGAGCTGGGTTTTCTCCATTTTCTATCTATCTCACTTGCAGTTATAAAGATTCAGAAACATCTGTGCAGCCAAATGGTTTGCAGTTTATTCTGTCGGCGATACCTGATCAACACCATTGCCTTGCATGAGTTTGCACAAGTGTAACTTGGTAAACAATTCTCTTCATAATGCACTGGTTGAAGCAGAGACTGCAGCTGGCTCAATCTTACTTTTTTTAGCTCTATGGAACTAAGAAGTAGTTGCTAAAATTTGGTGGTTTTTTTTTTTGTTGCCAGAAAATAGAACCAGAATCTGTGGAAATTCTTTAGATGTTCTGGTTAGTCCTGTGCTGTAGAGAAATCCTGACTGGTGCAAGCAAATAATACTTTTATTTTGAAAAATGTGTGACTTTTAAGGCAAATCCTTTGGCATTCAAAAGTGTCTGATGACTGTTTCTAGCATGCTGTATTGCTTTAGTGGAGCAGGGGATGTGGGTACTCCAGTACTTGAGAATAGATATGGATAGAGGAGCCTAATCTCCAAGGTGTTTCGATTTTCTCATAATCCTTAAAATAACATGAAAACTTCAAAACTGCATTCAAATTCCTACTTATTATTTTTAGATAAAATGAAATCGTTTTTTGAGGACTGCTGGATTCTCTGAAACTGTTCAAGATCTTTAATGTGATTTTTTTCATTCTTTGTCTGTTCTCTCCATCCCCCTAGTTTTAATGGGGGCAATCTTGGACAAAGGCAAAATACTGTAGTAACACAGTGTGCAAAACAGAATCCTGACTACTACCTACTGTGACATTTAATAGTCTATTCTATTTTCATTTTTGTCCTTTTAAATGCAGATGTTAGATCTTCAGTTCCTTCTAGGCAGGATGGGCCATTAGGAACTTAAACATTGTGCTTAAACTTTCCAAGTGATCTAGGACACTCTAAATCCATGTAGCCCTTAAAAGTTTTTTAAAGAGTTCTCAGCAGCCTATACAAAATCAAACTTTTGTTTCCACTAGATGAAAGGCTGGGATAAGGCTGCTGCTGCAGTGGGGAAAGGTGGCTGGAAGCAAGGTGAGTTGTGCATTCTCACCTCAGTCTTGCAGCTCTCCTTGTGGCAGGGAGACCCCTAGGAGAGCTGGTTTCTTCATAGCTGCAGTCTGTGCCATCTAGACTTTGGCAAGTAACTATTTTGCTAGTGCTGGCATAGTGCTGGCAATTTCTATCTGCTGCCCTGTGTAACTATTGTTTTTTCCTATGCATAAGAGTACCCCTAATATTAATCGATATATTTTCTCTTTTGTCTGATGGAGAGCTTTTATTTTTTGTGTGTGTACATCTCTTAAAGAAGGTATCTCTTGAAACAACAGCATTTTTTTCTTACTATGTTGTGAAATCTTCTGGAAAGTATAACAGAAGTGAGGTAATGAGCCTAGATAAAGGACTGTGTTCTCAATAAAAAATGATTTTTCCTGCAATCACATCTCAAAATGTTGTTTGGAACAGCAGTCATCTTTGCATGCCAATTACATTAGGAGTTATTTAAAAAAGTTTGGTGTGTCCTCAAACCTGTTTTCTTAATGTTTGTCCAGACCATCTTTCCAAATGCCTTGCTGTGCAGATATGTGCTGTCTCCAATGCTTTCTTCCTACACGCTGTGTTGGCAGCTGTATGCATTCAAAGATCATGAGTCAGGTTCCCTAGCAAAAAATCATAAAATAATGAGATTAAAAATAATATAGGCTTTGTCTTTTTTGCACATTTGGTATTGTTTTCCTTCTTTAAAGCTTTTTTTTTTGCAACTATGTAGATCTTAAACTTATATTGAAAACAGATTTTTTTTTCTTTTTTTAACACAAAATCTAAGAACTTGGGTTTTCAAGAAAAACACATCTTGTGAGACTTGCCCTAAAATGATGAATGGTGGCACCACTGTGTCTGAGCTTCTACTGATACATGCTTCAGTCTTAAATGAGAAAAATATTAGTCAAAAGGTTTCATTTTCATCTGTATTTATATTCAGATGTAACAAAGATGCGTGTGCCGATGGTTCTAACTGCTTGTTCATGTACTGAAGTCAAAGGAGATTCAATGCTAGAGGTGAAAATACTAGCTGATAGCGTATCTTTTTCTTCTGCTTCCCAATTGATAAGGTGACAGAACCATCACTTTCAAAGCAGTGGACAGTTCCGCTAAATAGTGGTTTCATACTGTGGGGTATGGTATGCACAAGTCATACCTATTTTAGAGTAACTGTAGTTAAAATAACGTTAGAAAACTTGTTAAAACAAAGTAATAAGTAACAGTGAGAGGTGAAGTGTATATGATATAATATGATGCTGAATCTTTACTTGGGACAGAAAATAGTAGCAGAGGGCTATGTAGCCAGCAGAAAGTAGTTTGAGAGACTAACCCCCACCATTGTGCCCCTTAATCTGTTTCACATGTGTAAGCTTTCAAGCAGAGCATACTGTGAATTTGTAAACACAAAGGTCTTTGACATCTGAGATTAGTACAATCTTCTTCTTGATTCAAGCAGCCTAAAAATTACACTACTAATTTTGTAAGTTATATGTTGTATTAATATTCAATTTATCCTGTTGTGCAAATAGGCTTAGGATGGAAGAAATACTTTTGCAACAGATTTTGCAGCTGGAGCTGTTACTAATTCTCTTATCTTTCTGTGCCATACAGTAATTGCACTTAATTGTTTGCCTCTGCTGTTTTTGTGGTGTGAAATGCAGTATGTCAACACTGCTAAACTGCAACATTAGTGTGTATAATGCTAATGTTCTTGAAAGAGATAATTTCCAGATTTCGCCTAACTGGATGAAACAGCTCATGTGTAACTACCAATGCAGTGCTTTATACATCCTCTTGTAATGAAAGTTCGTAGTTGTTTTTTCTCAGTAACAGGTTGTTTTTGTCTTCACACACGTTTTTGTGTAGTGTGTTGTACTGGTAAGCTAAAAGGCAACATACGTATGGGGCTTGCCCAAAGTCCATGGCTGGGAAAGTGGGATGTAAAGAAAGTAACGTTTTCTTACACAGCCACTTAAACATGTTGCGTTTCTCATTAAATTGCTTGTGCAGCTCTCCAAAGTTGAGTCTACTTTTTTTTTTTTTTAAAAAGGATATTAGTTTTTTTTGGAGACCAAAAGAACTCACCTAGAAGCATTCCAAGTTGTAAAAATGATTCTACAACCTCCTCTCCCATCCCGTGCTGTGATGGGAGCTCTATTTCTGCCTTAGTCCCCACAGGTTTGAAATCGTACTTCTTAAGAAACCAGGCAGTCTGGGAGAGGGCACTTGGGAACTTCATAGTTCCCAGCTTCAGTTCTCTCAAAGACTTTTGCTTCTGCACTGAAAGACAGCAGAAACTGCAAGCTGCATTTTAACCTGCCCATACTGACTTGCAATGTTTGTCGCAAGTAGTCTGTCATTAACAGCAAATGTAAACTAGAAGAGCATATGAGCTATTTATTGCTTTCTCTTTCAAAATTAAACACTTCACCCAGAGGTCTCAGTTTCATTCCCCATGTTTTATGTCTGAGGATATTGAATGTAGCTATTAAACTGCTAGGCTGATTTTGTATTAGTAATTTTCTCCAATATGAAGAGTAACTTTTGAATCCAAATCATTAGCTGGCATTTCAGCCATGTAGTACTGAATAATGTGCTTGCATTGGTAATATCCACAACTGTCAGTACAGTTATGTTAGCTGTGGTCAGCGGCTATTTTTACTGGTTTTGACTGGAGTGGCATGAGACAGCTGATGGCTACAGACATGGCAAATCTGCTTCAGTGGAAGATTCACAGAGCAAGCACAGTCTACATAAGTAGCATAGTAATCTGTCAGGAAACTGAAGTGCAGTTGACAGCACTGTTGATTGTTTCTCTTAGAAAAGTGCTAGTATTTGCTTTGCTTTTGTACCGATTGGCAAAGCAAAAATGATTTTACTGCACAAGTGACATTGCTGCTGCAAGGAAGGAGGGTATCTGTATCACAGTAGGCAAGCGTAGTGTGCTATACTTCTAACTACTTTAATGCACAGCGTTCCGTATTATGTATGTTTACTTTGCAGTCTTGCACAAATGCAGCAGGGAATGGCTGGTCATTATCCACAGCAGCTGATGTAAAATTGTCACACTGTTTGCATTTCTTCTTTTGTTGTTGGGTTCTCTGAGGGGAAGAAGAAGGAGGGGGTGACTACTTAGCAATAATGTGATGCCATGGTACCATACTTCATGTAGCCATGCATTTAAAATAGATAATTAAGAAATAAGGCAGTGTATATTATATAGACTATTCTATATGAGCATTTTGTATTTGATGGCAAGCATAACATGTACACACTAATACACATACTTCAACTCATTCCCAGTATAACTGATGGACTTCAATCTTATCTGTCTTCAAAATGTAGAATAATTTGCTCCATGAATTCTAAAGCCAGCCTCAGATTCAGAAAAGATTCATATGCTTTAGTGAACAATTTGCAGAGGCTTACTTAAAAGTTTAAGTTTCTTTGTCCCAAGCTTGAACCTAATAGGATAAAGGATATCCTAAGAGAAAATGTTATTTTGTTGAACTAGAATGCGTTTACAAAATGTCTGTCTTTATGTGAATTTTAATCCCATAGCAGTCTGTTTTGTTTACTTTTAAATTGCCAAATTTCATAAATAAAGCAGCAATGTAGTCTTTACTTTTAGATCTCTAAAGAAAGAAATGTAGTCACTAAAACCTGATAAAAATAGATGCAACATCATTTGTTTACATATTTTATTGAAAGCCAGATGAAGAAAATGACAGAGAGCTAATACAGATGAGAGATGGTATTGTGTGGGGAAAGTGAATGATTTTTGAAGTGCTAATAAATGAGACTTTTGATGAAGTGGAACATGTGTAGCTCCTGTTGCTAGCCAAGGTGATAATTTGAAATGGAGTAGAAAGCTTCTTCCTATGGAGCCTCTCTGGCAACAGAGACTTTTTGGGAAGACTGTGTGTGTTTCATACACTCCATGTATCCAGATATCTCTGCTGGTCACTGATTCTCTGATATTTTTAAGAATTTCCTCATCTGTGATACCTGTTGCCTGAACCTTAACTTCTTTCCATACCCCACTCCTGGAGGAATCTGGGATACCTCAAACAGCAGTTCAATATCAGAACAAACAGTCATCATCTAAGCTTTTGACATCCAGAATACAGAACCAGGTCATGTTTTGATGACTTAAGGATATTGTACTTTATTATGTAGCATTTTTCTTACCATTCTTGGAGGATATCCTGAGTTTTTATAATTTTATGGCTTATGAAGAATTCCTAAATAAGATTTTCTTCCCCTTCCCATTTTGGAGTTGCGTTTCCTCTGTAGCATTGTTAGGCTTGATTAGGATCTAGGAACTTTTTGAGTAGTGAGTCAGAAAAATAAACAAAAGCTGAGCAAGCAAAAGCTGAGGAATGCAAGAGATTTTTGGTTTAAGTGTAATTTAAATCCTTTCAGCTCTAAACGAGAGGTATAATTTCCCTCCCCTGCATGCACACCTTCTCCTTTCTTTTTCCTTGTCCCTTTCCTTCTCTTGCCCATGCACTCTCAAAAAAAGTCATGGAGGACAGTTCTGTTATGCCTTCCTCAGACAACTTTGTGGGATATGCCTAGATGTGCTTCTTTAAAAGAGCCTGAAGGGAAAGCTTTCAACTATAACAAATCTGTTGTGTAAAATATGCAAAACAGTAAATATGCATATAGTCATAAACGCTAACAATTCCACAGCAGTCCCTTATGTACTTCTTACTCGGAGAATTATCTATGTTGTGACTCCATGTGCTTTTCAGTTTGGGATTTCAAGTTTTTTGACATTGTAAGTGAGCAGTGATTAAAAGGTATGAAGAAATGGACCATAAAATAGATGTTTAGTGAAAGATAAATAAAAGCATACTTAATAAGATTAGTGGAATATATTTGAGATGTGTTATGTTCCTGGCATACCCATGACTGCTTAAACGCTGGAATAATCTGTCGCTATTTAATCCAAATCAATTCCATTTGCTAGGTCATCTGGAAGTTACTTTTGCTGAATAAAGTTCTTAGTTGCTTAGCCAAATGGCAGGGGAAAAAAAAATGTCAGACTACTGAAGAAACATGCCTTGACAGTAAAGAACATAATAAAATGCTAAAGATGTCAGTTCTGAAAGAAATAAGTGGTTGGCTGGAAAGAATTGCTTTGAATATTTTGAATTCATTATGGGCAATTTTGCCAGATGCTCTTGAAGAATATTTGTGTATGTTATTTACTGTGGTGTTTTTTGTGCTTGCTGCAAGGCGGGTATACTTCTGGGTAATTTGATCCTGTTTGTTTATGGTCTAAATACTTTCCCCACCCCTCCTCCCCCCCAACAGCAGTATTCAATTGTGTATTATGTTCAGCTGCTTTTTAGAAGACACGATGCAAATGTAAGTCCCAGGCAGTGTTTGTGTAAGGTAGAATGAAGTGTATTTCTTCTTAGCTAGCAAACTTCTTTTGAATCTTGACATATCTTGACAGATTTCCGAAACTTGCATTTCACTGTGTACCTAGGAGCGTTTTACAAGGTAAGATCTTTAAAGAGATGTTGCAGCTCAAAGACATATTTGTAACGTGTCTGGAGGAGGCAACTTATTAACTGTACTCTCAGCCTCATACGCTGTGGAGGGGTAGAGAGCTTTCTGCTCTGTCCTATGTTGTCACTTATCTGGAAATGTGTCAGTTATTCATTTGAGTCTGCCCTGGCATGTGGATATTAGGAAAACCTGTAGGTATATATGGCAAAGTATTGGCTAGTGCAACAGCTGATAAGTGAAAAACTGTGGTGTGAATGACTGCAATTATATGGTTACTAGTTCTGTTTTGTTATGAATGTATGAATTCTGCTCGTGTCTGTGCCTTGATTTCTCAGAGTATGCTTGGTTTGGACGTTCACACCGTAGTTCTGTAAGTCGTTTGAGACAGCAGCAGGGCTGCTGAAATGGTGGTTGGAGCCTTTCTCCATCCATTGCCATCCTTTTTCTCCCTGCTGTGCCTTTCTTTGGTTACTGGCTCAGGTATTTACGATATGGCTTGGGAACTGGATTAAGTATGACCAAGAACTGGGAAGTGGAAGGAATACATCCATTTGTACATTCTCAGTCTGACTGTGGAGCAACAGTGTAAGATGCAATAAAGTTGCTTTTCCAAGTAGACAGAAGCTAAGCTGCAAGCCTTGGTTCGACGTACGCAAGTTTTTTCACTGCTTGCAGTGTAGTTCATCACTGACCTGACTAGAACAGATTCATCCGTATAAACACCGTCTCTATCTGGCCCTCACTGATGTAGTTTGATACTCTTCAAGGCACAACCACTTTAACAAGTGAGGATAAACACTGCTGTATTGTGGAAAAAACATAAGGCTTGTTGTTACTGTATCCAGTTTATTTAGCTTTGTCATAAATTCAGGTTCTGTGTGTATTAGGGAGGTTTGTTTTGTTCTCCTGCTGAGCTCTATCAGAAAAAACACAAAAGCTTTTTTTCTTAACTCTTACCTACCTTTAAAAATGGAGAATGCAGTGACTTCTGAATACAACAGAACACTTATCCATTAAATAATAATAGAAAAGAAACAGAAATTGAAATCTTTTTAACTTGTTTTCTTTGTGTTTTGATTACTTGTTCTTTTTTAAATACAAACTTCCTTGATTGACCCTGGTAACAACTTAAAGAAGTGAGGTTGATGGTTTTCTTTCCACATTTTTGTTACTAATATAATATTCTTTTACCACTTACAGAAAATAAGTATTGTGTATTCAGTGCTCTTTCCATGTAATAACCAAATAACCAAGAATGTCTTAATCTAACCTTTATGGTGTTGTACATTGCATCATCTTAACCATCAGGCTGACTGACCATTGTGTAGATTGAATTTCATGGCAAAAAATGTGTATTTCTGTGGTACTCCAATTATAGCTATAGTGGTAATTTCATTCTCTGTGTGCTTATGCCTATCCTTGTTCATTAGAACTACTCAGAAGTGTCTGAAGTTAATTTGCAGAGTTTTGGTCCCAGATTTTATATGTTTATAAGAGATTAAGAACGGATTTTATTTAAGACTGCTGTTTCATGCTGTTAAATTGGAATTAGGTGAATACTGATCTCTGTAGAATGGGACCTAATATTCTTATTGTCACTGTTTAATAGATCCATTGAGGTTGAATATCATTATGTAGACTGTTACCATGTCGATTAGACTAGATTCATAGGCTGTAGACTAGATTCATAGGCTGATAGCTTTTCAGGCCAGAGCAAACAATGTGGTGGTTCTGGCTTGTTCAGTGACTGTTGTGGTGGCTCCCCCACTCACCCCCAATTAAAATATGTTATAGCTAAAGATACGTTTTTGACTTTGAATCTGCATTATTGTAAGTTTTATCATAACATAGAACAGAACATGCCAGTACTTAATTGCCTTTCTGAGGATTTTTTTACAGTTGATGGTGTTGCTGCTGCTTAAATAGGGCTTTTCTATATATTACTTCTGTTGCTTATTGTTTGCTGCTTGTTAATTTTTTGTTTATGCTTGGGGGGATTTTCTTCCTTCCTGTGATTCTTTTTAATTAGATAAAATTTTATAGCATTAAATTTTGTTGTCATGTGTTTTCTTCAGTTGCCTGTTTCAGCTGCTGATTTTTTTTTTTTTTTTTATATTCTCCATTATTTGCTCTATACCTCTATTTCTCCACCACTTTTTTGTTAACCTTGCAAACGCAGGACTTGGTTGCTGATTCTTGCGGTCCTGTTTGCTAATTTCTACAGTTCAATATCACTTTAGTGTTTTTCTTCTTGCATTGAAACTGTATGCATATGCCTTTCTGCATCTCTCGGTTCATTTACAGAAGTTAGTGATAACTTAATTGATAAAAACAAGAATTCAAAATTTGAGGGAATATTGGCCACATTTGGTCATACTGCCTGATCCCTATCTGTGATTCCTCAGGAGAAAACAAGGAATAGGTGTGACTCATAAACACTGGATTACTTTCATGTCTCTCTCTTTTATGGCTTTTTTGATAGAAATGCCACTGCGTTGCCATTATAGGTCTGACTCTTCAATTTTAACCAGGGATGCAATTTCAATCTGTACTGTGTTTCATAAATACTCTTTTCCCGTGACCACTCTGTGACTCTCTGCATCCCCAGATTTCTAAACTGGTTTTTAAGATATGAAGCAGATTGTAGATGATAAAAATGTACCAGAACCTCTTGGGTTAAATATGATCTGGTGCTCTCCTCTGGATCAAGAGATGAATCCTGTTCAAAATTATTTTCCCTTCATCTGCTGCATTGCAATGATGTCATGTAACAGGACGTTTTTAACCTCCTGTGATTTTTTTTAATACTTAATATGTTTTACAAAGGAGGCTTTTCCTATTATTGTTCTCTTGTCTTCTGTGATGAGAAAGACAAATGTACTGAAGAAAACACTGTATAATTTTAACTGGAACACACTGCTGATCTAAATAACGAGTAGGACTCTAAGATGCAAGTGTGATAATACCACAAGTTTCAGCAAGCCTTTCTGAAGATTTATGGTAACTATTAGGGCCAATATGCTTGAAGTATGTTTTTTCCATTTTTCAGGTTCAAAGAGAAAACAACCATTCAAGTAAAAATAAATCTGTGGTGTAGGATTCTGTCATAGCAATAATTCTGGTTTGGTTTTTTGTTTTTTGTTGGGTTTTTTTGCTTGTTTTGCTTGGTTGGGTTTTTTTTGTTGGTTTTTTTGGTTTTTTTTTTTTTTTTGGTAGAGTGAATGCAAAATGCTAATCCTGATGTCCTGGACTTGGAAATAATAGTATCATACTACTAGTGTCACAACTGGCAGTGCAGTGTCCTGCTGCTTTTCTAGTCCTAAAATACGCATTGAGTGTGGTGATACCTGTGAAGGAAGAATACACAGGATTCTACAGAGCTCTGGATTGAAAATGTAAAGAACATGATGAAAGATCTCCTTGTGGTATAAGAAGGTTTTAAAAACAACCGCTAGCTTAAACTGCACTAGTGAACAAATTAGATGTTTTGATGTGGCAATAATAATGGTTTTTCCTTTAAGATTCCTGCACATGCATCCATTTAGTCCATAGGGTAAGCCATTGACAAAGCTTGAATTTATATTTATTGCCTGGAAACAGAAAATATTTTTAAGTCTGTCTGCACATTATATCCTATATGGGCAGATGACACAAGTTAGTGGTTACCATTAATATATACCCAGGGCTTGCTTTTTTTTTTTTTTTTTTTTACATTCCAGGATTATCTTTGCTTTCAGAAGACAGACTTGCCTCTTTCTCTGCATAGGATCCAAATCTATGTAGCACCTCAGGGACACTTGCCATGAAACAGGACTACCATGTTTTACTCTATCTAGCACATCTCCCCACCTCCTCAGTGTAAGGGCATGTGTTTGTGCTCTATTGGTGTTTCAATTCTCACTCAACTCTTTAACTAGCTTAAATGAAGGGTTCTAGATACCTTTTATCAGTATGACTAGCTAAACTCTGTATTGCTGTCAAAAACATTTCAATTAAAATGTGGATACCTTTAAAGTTATGCAAAGTGTCTATTCTCACTTACATTTCAATATTTCTAATTGATATTGACTTAATACTTGATCACCTTGATCCTGGCTACTTTTAAAAATTATTTGTTAGTTATGACAAGTAATCTATTTCAGTCACTTAATTTGAAGGAGCCCAAAGGAGCTGATTCCAAAGAACAGTGAGAACCCCTCTCACTGAATATTGGACACATTAATTTTGGTGAAAACCCAAAGTGGCTTGTGATATTTGTAAGCTTCAGTAAAAAAAAAAATCAGTCCTTAAAAAGGAGAAGACTTGGGTTTTATAAATCTAGAATTTGCAGTCCTGTTCTATATAATCTAGGAGTAACAGAAGTATCTTTCCATGCTAGCTAGCAAGTACATTATTGTGTACAGTCCACAATAATGAGCAGGCTAACATAATTCTTAAGTTGTGATTCATTCAAGTTGGTTTTTTCCAGATAAATCTGAGTAGTTTGCAGTTTCATAAAAGCAGCTGGCTGTGTGTGGGATGTATCTTATGAAGATTTTGATTTGCAAAGCAGCAAAGCCAATATAATTTTGTTTTGTCTTTTACTGCTTCTTGTATTGTTTGTTCACGGCCATAGACCTAGGGTTTATTGGAGAACATATAGTTACACTATACAAAAGATTTTTGCTGAAAATAATATCTTTAAATCACTGCAAGAGTTTTTAATAGTGCATGTGGTGCTTTGTTTCATGTGTCTACTCTTAGTTCTATTTGTTGAACCCTGACACTCATTGCAGCGGTATAACATGGATAGCAGGGGCTTAATAGGAGTAAAGAAGTAGGAAAAAAGTAGAAATAGATATAACGAGAATTTTTTTGATTCTATTAAGCGTCTTCTAAATTAAGAAAAATTGTACAGTCCTGTGCTTGAGGTTATGAACTTGCTTAATGGATCATAAGCACATCAGCTTCTGGTTTGAGCAAACCAGGTGGGAGACAGCTCCATTCCAGAAATAACGTGTGTATACCTCCACAGTCATGTTATCATGCTTTAATATGCTCTAAGACAATTCGCAAGCAGGAGAGTGTTTGACATGATAAGGTGGTAATAAACAGTGTGAAGTTTCAGAGCTCCCGTGGGTTGGTTAGGATTCAAAGATTCACAGCATCAGCCCCAAATGAGACGTAGAAAGGCAACCTGTGGAAATCTCTGATTTCCATGTTGCACCTGTTTATTACTGCCCCTCTGTTTATTCCATTTATATTTCTATATTTCTTGGTGCAATGTCTGGCTGTCTCTACATCACTTGTTCTTAGTATATGAGCGTGGTCAGAATCTTTTTGTAGCTTCTTGACAGGTATTATTGTTAGAGTTGTGTTAGATTTTCTAGCACTTGTGTCGTAAGATATTTGGAGTAACTATTTGGAGTAACATGTTGAGAGAGGCCTTTAGGTTCATTTTCATATTACCTAGTAGGTTGTAATTTTAATGAGGAAAAAAGAGTTTGTATGTTAGGCTGAGGAAAGCTGTGGGTTCATGTAAAAACTTCTGTCTGTATTGCCTGATGCTTGCTTTGGACTCCCTCTGTATAAGTAGTAGCCTAAGGATTTGATGTGGCTTCTCTACGGGGTGGTATTTTTTTTTTTTAAAGGTCTGTGTACATGCATAAGTAAACATGCTCCCAGACTGTTTGAATTAAATAGTTGAATTGAACTGAAGAGTTTGAACTTGCTGTGTGTGCCAAATGGGAGGAAAATGTCAATTTGGGAGATGGGAGAGCGGAGGTTTGAGGAGGTCTAGCCATGAGTATTGGTGTATTTCAGGTGGTTGGATTGCAATCTGCAGACAAACAGAGCTGTACTATTTTTAAGAATAGATACTTATATGAAGCATAAATATACTACCCTTCAAATATGTGAAAATGCTAAAGAGAAAATATTTACTTAAATTATTTACATTGTAACAGAAAGCAAACAATGTTTTGTTTTGTTTTTTTTAACTACCTCAAACTAAATATTGAAAAAAACCCACTTGTAAACACTGCACATTGGCCTCTTGTTTACCTTGGGAAATTGGTCAATTTATTGCACTGCACTTCTGTATTTTTAATATTTTTCAAAAGCTGGATAAGAATATGGCTATAAAAACATTGGAATTGGTGTACCTACAGGATCAACTAAGAGCCTACAGTGAGGGAAGGTAGTGACTGGAGTGCCTTAGCAGGAGTTGCAAGCTCTTAAATCGGGTCTAGTGCTGATGGAAAGGTAATGTATGATCATAGCATTAGTTGTCTCATGCTATGGCTTCTCAAAAATGTATTTTCATTCTCTGTCGCTTCATTTGCAGCTTTCTGAAACTGCTTTTTCATTGAACTGTATGACTGGTTTTCGTGATTGAATATATACTTGTTATTCTGGAAGCATCTTACAGTGAGTCATAGCTGGTCTACAAAATAGGCTGAGACTAGATAATAATTTTAGTTATGAATTCTCTCTACTAGCAGTGGTATGCGTGTGCACATCATCAATGCAGATGGCAGAATTTTACTTACTAAGATTGCCAAACACTTTCCAATATAGGATACTACTTTTAACATGACCTTTCGCTAAACTTTTAACTTTTCTGGTCTGTTACTTGAGTTACATTACTAAAAGAAAAAAAAATATTCAGAAAAGTAAAAAAAGTAGAACTCTGTAAAGCTTTAATTTAAAATGGTTTGGTCCTAGTTGTAAAATCTTAGAAATATCTTCTCTGAAAACTTGTAATGAATTAGTGACATGTAGTATCGTTTTTCTCTTAGCAATTCTTTATGGGGGATATGCTTTATACTACTTTTGATTTTAGGAAATTTACAGAATTCATCTGTATGTACCAACATTTTCTTCAGGTTCGTATCTGGAGTAATCATATAATATAATTTGGAAGGGGCTGCCAGAGGTCACCTGTTTGCCTCACTCTTCCATACCAAAGTGGAGAAACTGGGCCTGTAGTCAGAAAGAGATCAAATGGTTGGACTTTTCCTAAATGATTCTATGATTCAATGATAATGTGGATTAAGATCTTAAGGCAGAGAGCCTGGAGCTGGGAGGAAAAGAGAACTTAAACTAGGAGCCAGTACTAGATCAGATAGTAATTTTGAGGGGAATAGAAAAGCAAGGTCCAAGAGTATCTGTTCAGAGGAGGTAGATATCATGGAACGAACTGGTAGTTAAGGCAAAATTTAGACTACTTGGATAAAAAGGCAGAGACCATGAACTGAGATGATATTAAAAATGGCCAAGGAGCCTTTGTGTGGATTTTCTGTAAGTGAGGAGGGACTGAGAATCAGGATAATCATGGAGCATAAGAGGGAAGGAATTTATGCAGCCAGACTGGAGAACAAGCACAAAAGATGCTGGAAGGGATTTGAACAGAAAGGGTTAGTCTTGCATATGATGGGAAGACAGAACTTTGTCCTTGAGACCTTATTGCCCTCTCCAGAGCCTGAAATGGAACTTAACCAATCAAATATTACTCTGGAGAATGTGATTTTTCTCCCCATTTTTCCTGCTTGATACTGGTCAAGATGCTGTAGTAAGTTTTTTGCTGATGTTACGAATACTTGACTGTAGCTCTTGGCTCTGATTTGAGGAAGTGCTGACTCTCATACCTGAAATCAAGGGCAGCTTACTTTGAACATAAAGTACTCCATATTTTATAGCTCTTTAGGAAATAACACCTGAGGGCTTAAACACACATTTCTTTGGCAGATAGTTTCTGTAGTTTCTGCCAGGGTTTACTACACCTGCAGCAAATCAGTTGAATGGAGTGTTTGAGTGTAGCCGAGTTTAAACTACCTCTCACTAGAGTAAGCAGCTAAATGTTTGATGATGATGATAATTTCTGAGTGGGACCTCCAATTCTTTGATAATGTTGAATACCCGCAGTGACTAAATGTAAAATGAGGACAACACTGTTTTTGAAATTGAGTTTTGAAATGCATTGAAGTTTGTGGGCCATAAAGTGCTCTGGTGAGAGCTGCCATAGAGCTTTCTCTTGTGAGCGTCCTCTGTCTTCAGATTCTGCTTTGAGGAGTTTGCAGTAAATAATGGACCATCGAACAAGTTACCCATTTGGTGAACAGCATCCATTTTGTGTACTGAACGAGGCAATAGCCTATAGAAAAAGTCTTTCATTACACAGTCACGTACCATCATTATGCCTGCATGTAAGGAATGCGAATTAGGATCACATAGACAACATTATTGTACATTTTACAACTTTTGAATGATTATTTACATTGCTCAAACCTAGCATGTAGTACTTCATCTACAATTTGGGAGACTAGCATAACCAGTCATTCAGATTTTTAAGAGGATAGGGCCTTAAACTGGACTAGTGCAATAGAGGGCTTCTGAATCAGTTGTCAGAAATACTGAAGTCCTTTTCTTCTCCTGGACTGTGCTGCTGGCCAGGCTTGCCTCATTTGAAAAGGGAATTGTCAACTGAAGCATCCGCTTCCAAGTGCTCTGTTTTCTGCTCTTTTAAGAAGAGGCAACCTCACTACCTTAGGGAGGAATTTCTTCTGTCTTTCTGTTGTTTAGTCTGTGCAGGTTTATCTTTATTAGATTAACAACATAGCTTCTGTCAGAGGGAATATTGGTAAATACTGGAAGTGTAAGAACTATGCAGAAGCCTATCTTGCTTGGAATACTTCATATATTCTTGTTCATAAGATGTTACAGTTAATGCAGTTGAAGGATTTGACAGTCACAGAATTCTTATTGGAAAGCTACGGTTATTGCACTTATTTGTGATTTTTTAAAATAGTTTATAGGGATTAAATTATTAATGGGTTTTGACAGCAAACATTTCTGCAGAATCATTGTTTCTACATCATCTGTTTCTTGTTCCACGTCCATGACTAATTAGCTTATTAAAAAAAACAGTCATTGAGCTAATATCTTATAGAGAAACCTCTGATGTTAGATTTGATCCCCTAATTGCTCTTATAATTGGCATTCATTAGAGCTCTTTCACAAGTCAGGGCAATAGACCTCCTTTGTTTTATTTAGAATGTTGTAAAAACAATTGAACTGGCAGCTGATTCCAGTTTTCTGTTCAGTAAGCAATTTTGGAAGACTGTGGGCTATACAATTCTCTGATTTACCTAGGTTGTAAAAGTTAAATGTAGAGAGAGATAAAATTTCAGCATATGGCTCTGTATTAGCAATTACATGCATTAGTGGTTAAGCTGGTGTATTGTGTCTGCTTTATAAATGTTTATATTGCAGCTTTCTACTAATAGATGTTGATGGCAGCCAGTGTTATGGAGACATAGAGTGTATTGCAGTGATCATTACTTATGGCCTGGTAAAAAAAAAAAAAAACAAAACTAGCTACATGTATTTGGTAGCATATCCAGTCCTAACCCATGCTGATAGGAACATCAGCTGTTCCGCTGTTCCTTAATAATTTAACACGAGGTCATTGTCAACTGGGATGTAAATGTTTAATTTTCTATATTCAGCATATTCAAGTTTTAGAACTCTTTAAATGTAAGCAAGCCTGGAAGTAAAATGATACTGATGCTTACATAAAATTTGTCTTATTCATTCTGAAACATTTTGGAATGTTTTCTGATTGCCTTGAGTACGTATATAAACAAAATATACAGTCTGTTTGTCTGTTCTGAAAATACAGGCAGCTCTGTGGTGAAAGGCAGCTTTGAAATGTCACTCGTTGTCCAGAAAATTCATTCACTGATCATTGGCCATAAAAATCAGTGGAAAAATTCTACAGTTATGAATGGTCTCTGGATCTAAATTTTCTACAATGCGAATAATGTGATAAGTTTGAATTAAGCTATGACGGGTATTTAATCACCAAAATATTTAACTTTTGCCATATGACTTCTCTGAAATTCAGAACTTCTTTCTCATTTGCAGATCAGCTCTGAATAGTATGGTGATTGTGGAATGATCTAAGTTGCAGATACAAAATGGAGCTTGTTTTGAAGTCTTTGCCAGTTAGAGACAGTCTTCTGGAATTGTCTGCATTAAATTTTTGTAATTGTAACAATGAATGTCTAATGTGAATTAAAAGAATAAATGAAGTATTTCTGGTGGTATTCATCCTGAAACCAAGGCATGATTAGCAAATAATTAATTGTCAGTATTTTGTGTTTGCATGACTTCACTGGCTGGATCCCAGAAATACTGATTTCTTCAGTGGTGAAAAAGATGAAGGGCTTCTCTCAGATGTAAAGTTCAGGTGTCAGAGTCTATAAATTCCTGTGACATGTCTGAAAAATGACCCGTGGACCTTATCCCAGGTGTGTAAGCCTGTAGGGCAAGGACTGCTGAGCTGTTCTGTGCCTACAGAGTTCTGTGGTGAACAAGCCATTTTTTGCATTGGAAAGTGTTTAGTTTCACACATGTCTCTGGATGCTGATGTATTTTTTCAATATGGATCTCTTCAGGCCATTGAAAATTGTCTTTTCTGCTTTATTTCTCCACATTTGATACCTTCAGAGGAAATGCCTCTGCTTATTAAAAACCTGGTTTTTAATCTGTAATATTTGGGCAAATAGGTTGTTAATGCATTTGATGAGATTATTTAACACATTGTTCAGACGGTAGATGTAGGCAAAGCCCCTGTACTAGACATGTTTAAATTGCCCAAAGAAGGCATTTCAGTGATTTGTAATAACAGCTCTTAGGAGCTTGTTAAATTCTTGAGAGAGTTGTAGTGGATTTGTGTCCCACAGGGCGTGTACCTCACCAAAATTCTTACATGTCTTGGGAGTTAATTAGTCCTTGGCACCAGCAAATTTTTCCTCTGGAGGTTTAAATGCAAAGGATCAGCTGTACTACAAATCATCTCTTGATTCATGTCTGACCAAGTATTAGGCTAGATAAATCTGATGTCCAAAACGTTAGTAATATATGCAAGCATGGATTGAAGATTTTGAAGTCATTTTATGAGCTATGAAGAGTTTGATCCAATAATTGTTTTTTCTCAGCTTTTTGACAGATACTTTTGAGGTCAGATGTGAGGGAGGTAGAGAGGAGGGAACCATTAGACCAGATTCAGTAAGAACCCTTTTTTGGTGTCATCTGTATTTGGTTTACTGAATATCTACACCTGATCATGTAAATGTGCTTATTAACGCTAACAGGTAATCGGTTACATTGGTTAACTGATGCAGTTAGAGTTAATTTGTATTTGTTCCTGGATCAGAAATATGACATGAGGTTTTAGTGTGCTGTTTCCACAGGAGAAAGTCTATAAACACTCATAGTCCTTTTGCCATCCGGATGCTTTCTGTAGGCACTTCAGGGCAGATGAAACCATAATTGTGGAATAGAGGAAGCTAATTGTTATCCTAGACCAGAGTGCTTAAGATATTTCTAACCAGTACATAGCTTCAGCCTTATGTCAACTTTTATTACTAATTCATGATTCCTTGATGTGACTTTTCATCTTGGATATTCTTTATCTCACTTTCACATGCTGCTTATTTTATCTGTTGCTTTACTTTTATTCCAATGCTCAACTGGGTTTGATCACAGAATGTACAGATATAGTTGTCAGATGATGTATCTATTGAGTGATGTCATTAGTGCTTTCAGAGAGAACAGAAATGTAGCTATTTTACTGTGGCAGTTTCTTAGGAAAGTGTAGTGCTTAAAAACTTAGACTTCTGAACGTCTGTTATACTTGTTCAGCTTGTTTCATTGCCATTCAAGTTGTGGCATACTGGTATAAGGAGCCAGTATCACTGGCCTGGTCAGATGGATTTTGAAATTAGTAGGGCTCTGTGGTTAAGATCTGCTGTATGATTTGGGTTACTGGTTTAAATTTCAGGCTGTGATAGAGGGGGTTGGGGAGGGGAAATCCTTTTAGGGCTTGACAAGCACTTTATGTGCTCAAGATACGCAAGTAAATAAGTATGGATTTGTTTGTGATGAAGACATAGCAAGAGTTAGCCACAAAATAAAGTACCGCAATATTTTTGTTTGATTAGCTGACTTGCTTACAAACCCCTTTAATCATTCTATCTCAAGATGAAATGGATTTTAATCTGTATGGTTTATGTTGTAAGAATATAGTTGCATTTCAGATACAAGGCTTGTGATTAAATAAAGGAGTGAGGTGGAAGGGCACATGTTCATGTACTGTATCATAAGCAGTATTAAACAGCATGGGCTGTGCTGTCAGAGTCTGAGTGGGGAGTTACTTTACACATGCTAGAGCATCATTTGTTACACAGTGTATCATAGCTGATGCTGAAGTTTCTCAATTAAAATATTTCTGAGAAATAAAGCAAAAATAGCTAGATGCTTTGACAATATGCTGCAAATTTTGAGTTCTGACCTCCTAGCTTAATAGAAGTCTTGTATAAACAGGAGCTGTTGGGATGGCATGAGTTGGGTTTTCTTTTTTTTTTTAATATAAAGCTAATTCTTGTCTATAAAGAGGTGGTGTTTCAAGGCAGCATTCAGTGTGTCTTCAGCCCTCACTCTGCTGTTTTCTAGCATCAGATTAAGTTGGTCTATTCCATAAATTGGGAGACATAAAAAAGAACCCAGAAATATGAGTTCTACAGAATGAGCAGTGTATTGAAAGTCTTCTGAACTTCAGATCAGGCTCCTAAAGATACATTTCAGCTGTGATTGTTAGTGACAGAGAAATATAAATGGGCCCTTTCTGCTTGTGCTTGTCACATGAGACAGTCAGCCTTTGTGTAAAAGAGTCTGTATGAGCTTCACTTATTTGTCAATTTTTTTCCTTTGCCTCTGTGCCTAAGAATAACCCCCCAAATTTTAGTACTTGCATTGTGAAAATTCTTAGATTTGTTTAGTTACAGTGAGCATTCTTCCAGTGTCTTGTTTATTGGGAAAGAAGGGAGGGGATGAATAGAAAACTGTTGTTTATATCTATATTCCCTGATTACTCTCACTAGCATGCCAAATATCTAATGAAAAACCGCCTTGTGAATTGTTTGTTTATTTATTTATTTATTGAACAAAGCCTAGTCCGCCGATGTGATCTTATGGTTCCATAGTGCTAGACTAATAAACTATTAGTGGCATTAATCTGAAGCTCTGTCTTGGCATCTTTAACCCCACCTGTGGGATTAATACAAGGTGTTCTTTGCTTCCCCTCTTCCCTTTTGCCTTTAGTATTAATTTACACAGTAATACTGGATGTTTATTATGTTCAAATCGGAAGGGAAAAAACCTGTTACTTAAGGGTATAAAAAAGCCAAGCTTTTTTATTGTTGTTTTTTTATTTTTGCAAATTGGTGGTAGCATTTATCTAAGGTGAGAAGCAAAAATAGTGGAGCCTGTATGGAATGAAAAAGGAAATAATTTTCCTGTCCTTGCTACAGATCCAGATGCTCGTACCACAAGAGAAGCCTTCACTGTACCAGTTTTAATTTTACATGAGTTATGTTCATCCTTTGGGATGTCTTGGTGTACTATAGTATGCTTAAGGACAAGGTGATAAACATTTGACTGCCTTAATAAATGTGATCACCTGATGATTTTTTTTTTATTGTACAAAAGTATGGAGTAGGCAATATTCCTTGATACAATGAGCATGAGAGTGTTGGTACACCTGTGTTTAGAACTTAAATATCCCTTTACATGTTACTGTATATTCTTCCTTTAGATTTAGAGAAGATTTAGTTTAGTTTCCACAAAGGAAAAACACAAATAACTCTACTAACCAGTGTACTGAAGTCATTAGCTAACAGCCACAATTAGCATAACATAGAAAATGCAGAACAAATGCAGGAAAAGCAAGACTGACTTAGCCTTGAATTTTCTGCTGTGACCGTATTACCGTGATAGAAGGGTTCATTCAGTAGACCTGCCAGACAACTGGAGACTCAAATTGTTAAAAGAATAAATTCTCGGTTTTAATCTTTTTTGGGAAGGAAAAAAAAAAAAAAAGAACAAAAGAACCTTTGGAACCAAGGTAGTAATTAGTCTGAAGCAGCATAGATTAGCCCCACTTAGAGTGGAATTTAATTATTTGGAAGCAATTAAATTAACATAGACTGAGTCTGCTGAGCTTGCGGGAGGGTTGAGAATAGGGTTTTGTGTCAAAATCCAGGAGTTAATGCATTCTCTGTGCTTTTGGATAACCTAACTTTATAATTTAACATAACTTTCGTCTTTTAATTTGTCATCAAGTCAAAGACAACTAGTTTTCCGTAAATGAAATAGCCCTTTTTAGTAGAAGAAAAACCTGGCTGGATTGAAATTTTGGTTCCTAGTCAGTAATGGTCAGGCAGCTAGGACATCCCCTCCTTTATTACATTTGAGATCCCCCGCCCACCTCGCTTTGTCTTCCCCTTTACTACCTCAGATTTGCCGATACTGCTGCACAGTTTCCAGGGAAGAAGTTTGTCTGGGATTAAGGAGGGATTAAGCCATTTTCCCACTCTGATCTGAGTCAAGATTCACAGGATGCACATGATAGCCACCTGCCATGGGCAGGATAGTGGGGGGGAGCACTTTGTAGCATACCGATGGATCTGCCACCATGGTTAAAGGAGGAAAGACAGAAGACCACTACTGGTGGAGCCACAGCAGTGTCAGGAAGGCACCTGGCAAGAAGAGGTCCACTTTGTGTTGGAGCTGCTGCACTTTTTTGTTTTAAAAAAGGATGGGAATGGAGGAACCAAAGATGTAGTGGTCTGGTGCTACCATCCTTTCTGCAGTGGAAAAGAAAGGACAGTATTGGTGAAAAAGTGGTGCTTGTTGTAGACAAGGTGAAGGTTGAGATCAAATCTTCAGCAGAGGACTTTGAGAAAGGGCCAGGCCAATGCTGCCTGTTTGCCTTGTCTACGGCTTTTTGATGATGTTTGCACCTGCCATTTGCAGAAAGATTCTCTAGAGCAGTGGTGTACTAGTTCTTCAGTGCCTTGAGCTCCTCCTACACGTATGAGTAAAATATTGGCAGTGGCTGCTGCTGCAGCTGCTGTAGGTGTAGGGCTAGTGGACAGAGTGGGGTGTTCTCTCTCCGATTTATCATTGAGGAGGGGAGGCTGAAGGACTGTGTTAGGATGTATAGCAGCTGATTCCTTGTCCATTGCCTGACTTCCAGATAAGAAATTGGATGCTGAAAAAATGTTTTGGGGATGAGGGTGGATTAAGTGTAGTCCCTTCCTCCCTCAAAAAAAGCCCCAGTGCTGCTGTAGTTGCTTTAGGCTATTTGACTGTGAAGTATAGTGCATTGTATCTCTAGTGGTTACTTTAGGTTTCAAAGCATGTTGTTGTGTCGAGGTCTCAAGAATCCCTTGAACATGTGGGACTTCTCTGTTTTCTGCTGGCACAGTAGGTTTGTGTTTGGCAGTAAAGAGTAATACCATTTTAAAACGTAGTCAGATATGTCTGTGGAATGTGGTTTGGGCATATATTTTAAAAGGCGGAACACAAGTTCAGATATATGCGTTTCCAGTGACAGACCATTTTTAAAAATTCTTCAGTTTACGGATAATCTTTTCAAATTTCTCTTGCCAGGTTTTCACTAAGTGGGTTAATGGTGTGTGTCACTCAGATTGTAGCAAAACAGCCAATGGACCCAAAGAGATCTAGTCATCCTTAGCTTATTACAAAACCCTTTGCATGCTGGTGGCTACAAGAATTAAGTTGGAATGTAAAGGGAATGTGAGACGAACCGAGCCCAGCTGGCTCTTTCTCCTCAGAAAGTGACTGCACTGTTTTTGAACGCAGACCACAAACACACAGGGAAGCGGGTGACCGTCATCTTCCTCCTTAGCCTCTTAAACATCTAGTTAGAAAAGGCAATAAAGGCTCTTCCAAACATCTCTCATTTTCTGGGCTGGATTTGAACAGTGAGCTGATAATCCTATGACCTCTCTTTCTTATTCTCCCTTTTCCTTGGAGAGGAAAAAAGAGGGGAAGGAACTAGCATCCTTGGGATGCATCCAGGTTGTAATGCCTGTTGATTGTGGTGCAGAATCCTGCTGTGTTTGTGGTTTGTTTTGTAGCAGCGTCCTACAGCAGTCTGAACTCTGCTCACAGGACACTGTGGGTGAAGGTTTAACCTGACAGATCGTTTTGCAGGGTCTGCAGGGCAGTAATGGGTAGACAAAGGCCATGTTTTGTTTTCTAGTTGGAAATAAATCTTCTCCCCAATTTATTCATTGTACTGTGAATGAAAGAGCGGATGTTTTGATTTGAACAGGGGATCTTATTTATAATCCTTGAGTATAAACGAACTGTGGGGAGGAAGCCTTATTGGAAACCAGAACAGCCTTATTAGACCATCTTGTAAGACTGAGTTCTGGGACAGCAAGTAATAACCCTTATGGTGTTTTGTATCAGTGACAAGTGTATGTGTACGGTTATTTTTAGAAGGGCTTCCAAAGGGCAGCCTGCTGCATGTCAGTTTGTTTATGGTTCTGTGTTATGCAAAACATGGTATATTCCTAGCTCAACTCTCCTCCTATTTTAAGTTCACAGACTGCCTTTATCTGCCCCCTGTGAACTACTGACTGGTACAGCGAGCGGGAGGCTGGTAAATGATAGAGCTGTCTTTCCACCTGAGTTTCCTTATAAATGGCATCAAACGGTAATTGCTTTTCATTCCGCACTTCAGGAAGAGCGAGATACAGAGCTAGGGTTTGCTTTTCCCCAGGGTGGTGTGGGTGTGACTGATGGAACAGAGCCAGAAGAATTTGGCAAAGTAGCCAACTGCAAAGGGAATAATCTGTTTCTTCTGATGATGGATGGCACTTAGAAGGCAGCAGAGCCTGAAAGCCATTTCTCATGCTAAGACTCTGCGATGTGCAGGTCAGCCATTGAGCAAATGCAAGCCTTCAAAGTGCAAGCTAATAGCTTGGCAGGTTATGCCTGACAAGCAGCAAGTGATTTGATTTTAGTTCCAAAGAATGTGTGTGGGTTTTGGTGGGGGTTTTTGGGATTGTAACACCTAGTAATTTTAATATTTTTCTAATTACGTGATGGTATGTTTCTAAGTTCAGAAATACCTTAAAGAAGACTCAGTTAATAAGGAAATATATTTTTGTTCCTAAATATAGTAAATTGTTCTAATATCTAAAGAGCGATTCTATTTAATTACTGCACATGCTGGTAAGAATATAGGATTAAAAAAAAAGTATTTCAGCTTATTACCACAGCTGAGCAGGTGTTAAAATATTGCCCCCTAATTTTTTCTGTGGAGCAGATTGACAGCTACCTGAGACAGAGCATCTTTGTGTGTTGCTTTCAAAGAAATGGTCATGGAGGACTGACGGTGAGACTTGACAGGAAAATCTATAGTGGAGTGAAGCTACATTCATATAGGATAACAGTTGTAAACAGCACTTCTAGTCTAATTTGACAGGCAACACTCTTAGCTCTTGGAGAGTTTCTATTGTCATATTTACCTCTGGTTTGGTAAAAGAATACTGTCTGGAATACTGCTTGAGGAAAGGCTTCCCGGTAAATATCTAAATACAGAGTTTACCCTCTGAGTTTTAGAGCTGTCTCTTGAAGAGATCTAAACTTTGAACAGCTGCTTTTGTTTGGAGTTTGAGAAGTAAGATGAATGAAGAGATTTTTATATTGAATGTCCAATAAATTATAAAGTATCTATATAAACAAGAAAGTCCAAAACCATATTAAAATTTAGATTTTTCTACTAGGAGGTAAACCTGTGAGACTGAGTCACTAACTAGCACACGTTATCTACTGCTCCATGAATACAGGAAATTCTAATCTTTAAACTTCCTGGGATAATGTTAAGCACTGTACTTGGTTCTGTTTAAAGGATTAGGTTTTGAGAACTGTTCTCCCTGTGACAATGTATCTCCCTATGTAATGTATTATTCACAACATATTGACTGCACAAATAGGTTTTGTGAGATTGTATTCTTTAAGCAGCAGCAGCATATTGACAATAAGTACGTTTATTTTACTGTGTCTGAAACTCCCTGTGTTTACCAATTATCATCTGTTAATCACAACGCTGGAGTCCAGTTTTACAAGAACGTATTGACACAGTAATTAGGAATGGAACTTTTTCATCTTTATTGTAATAAAAGTTTTAATAGCCAATATTTTAAAAAATATTTTACAGGACACAGACACGTGTTCATATCTTGATACACATGTGCAGTCTATGCAGGTTTCTTAAGCATGTTTCAGATTAGCAGTGGGCCTTAATAAAGCATTCAGGTGAAGTAGGAACCTAAACACTTTAGACTTCCATACCAGCCAGGAAGATCCATTGTATTCTTGTAGAATGAACTCTCCTTACAGTTTCAATTCAATGAAAACCGAATGTGGTGCTTATGAGTTAGCACATTAGTTCAGTACAGGGCGAGAATCTGCTTCAAATTCATCATTCTACTTTTTATGTGATATTGAGCAGTTCCCAAAGTCCCAACAGGAGTTAAGTACTTCTGTGGTCCTGGGAAGTAGTTCTTTTTCTGGATCTTAATTCTGAATTTATAAAATGCGTTCCTGCTTCTCTTCTTACCGTATCTTGATGTTATGAGGACAACTAAGAAAATGTTGCAAGGTATTTCTATCCTGTTGTAATTGTGATCTTATAAAATCATGTGATAAGACTAGGGTGTCTGCATACAGAAGCAGGAATTTTTTTTCCCCTCAAATATTTATGTTCACGAGAATGTGGAGAACAGTGGCTTACAACACTTAGCCAAATAGGGCCAATTTAACATAATGCCAGATATGGTATAAGGTGTTGACTGCATTGTTATTCAGAACATGCAGTTAGTGATTGAATATGCTGGTGTGATTTAATTAAATTAATGCTGAAACTATGTCCCCCAAACCAGAGGACTGGCACCCTTATTTATTGGGGCCTTGATTGTTCTTATCATTAGAAATATGTTGACCATATGGACATGTTAGACATTCAAAAAATAACTAAATAACTGATCTCTGTAGGAGAGATGGGAAGTTACCAACTCTGGAAACTTTTAATTGATTTATGGGAAGTAAATTGTTGAACAGACGGTAGGTTTCTTACAACATGGATGTCAGTCTCCTCAGAATGTAAAAATAATGAATATATTTCTGTTTTATATGCAAAATATTGTGTTCTGTCTTAAAAATTTTAAAAATACAAATCTAAAATGTATTCACTCAGTTCAGGGTGACCCTTGGCAAAATCTTTTTTTCATTCTGCATGTGAAAGAAAGACATAGTGCTACTACCTAGTTTTAAGCAAGAGCTAGAGCAACACAGATGTATGATGCTATATGTAATTTCTATTTGATTCAAGTTTACAATATTCATTAGAATTTCTCTGATTTTTAGAGAGATAACATACCCAATACAAGGAGAAAGGAATATGGAATGTTTCTGCTGCATTTTCATAATTATACCTTTTGGTGAATTGATGCTCCAGACTTTGACTGACTTTGTGCTAATATTGTGATACATTTTCTTATGAGGCAGTTACAAAACTTTATTACCTCATGAAGCAATGAAGTGGCTAAGGCATGCAGTTTCCTACCAATAGCACATGTAGCATTGCCATACCATTACTTAGTGTGATTTATTTTACTAATGCTTTCTTGTTTTTATAAATTAAAGGGATGCTGGCTACCAACTTCTGCCAAGTAGTGACTTAGCCAAATATTAGTTAAGGATTATGAAAATAGCTGTTTCGTTTTGCATTTGTTTGTACCTGATGCTTTCTGCAGATGTTTAATGTTGTTTCAGATATTAGATATGAATCAGGTAAGAAGCTGTATGAGCATGAATATTGTTTGGAAACAGTCCTCATTTTTCTTCTACAGTTTCTCGGTATGGCTGGCATTTTTCCTGGGTGTGGCAGTGTGTGCCTGCATTCTGAATTTGACAGTCCAAAGCCATTTTTCCTGCAAGTTCTACAAGTTTTTTTTCATGGTAAAGCTCCTATTTTTTCACCTGCCTTCATTGTGAATCTTCCTGGGAAGTTGTGAGGAAGTAATAGGATGGATTTTAACAAATTTCTTTTTCCGAGACTTTCAAAAGCTGCCTTACTTGCAGACAGTGGCATGGGCAATTGGTCATCCTGTGCCTCTTGTGGAAGAGGGACACTTGTCCTGCTATGCAGTAAGACGTATGGGAAAAACATACTGACTAGTAGCAGAAGAGGGTGAGAGTGCCTTATCCAGACTTTTTCTTAACAGGCATGTCCATTTCTGTCTTCTTCTAAGGAAAAAAGTTCATCTCTAACAGAGTTCAAATGAACAGAAAGCTGTAAGTCAGTATGCCTAAGGTGAAGCAGCACCTTAGTTATAGTAAGTTACTGTCTGAGATCTCACTAAGGACAAAAAAAATATTAACCTAGACCATCGTTATTACTTTGTGTTAGAGTAGTATAATAGCTGTCTTGGGAGGGGCGAAATAAGAATGTTTTTATTGAGCAAAGTACTTGCCTATATCATAAAGAGACTGCATTTCTTCAAAAAAGCTGGCACTAGCCAAAATACTTCATTGCACAGACCTTTCAGAGGGATAAGCTGTTTGGAGTTAGAGGAGACCTTACTTTCCGCCTATTGGAAACTCTGTAGTCAGTTCACAATATCTGAATGAGTATTCTTGGTTATACCCATGAGTCATAGAATCATAGAATGGTTTGGGTTGGAAGGGACCTTAAAGATCATCTAGTTCCAACCCCCAAGTAGCTCATTATTCTTTAATGTTGGTTTCTGTTGTTTGTTTTGGTTTGGGTTGGGTTTTTTTTAATGCGAAGAGCATGCTTGATATTACACTAATTTTTTTAAGCTCAGTGTCATCTGTGCTATGGTTTCTACAGTTACCTGATGATGTCGTAGTTGTAGGTAGATATAAATGACAAGTCATTTCATTTGTTAGACTGCCTGCTAATTTTTCTTTTCATTGCTGTTAATACAGTAAAGCACTCTGTAGTGGTAGCAGTGGCTGAAAATCTCTTAGATGGCTGAGGAGGTACGCGTGATATTGGCAAAAGGAGCCTGAAATTAAAGATGATTCCCACAGAGTATCTACGTAAGCTGCTAACTGTGGAGGGATTTCCTTTTACTGATGTTTTTAACCACCTGAAATAAAGGGTGCTAATTCTAGGTTAGCTGGCCTCCTTAATAAAAGGACTGCATGCAGGGTTCAGCCTGGCAGAGAGCTTGGTGAGAAAACTAGTGAGGAGGATGGACTTCAAAGTCAAGGAGAGCCTGGTAAAGATGTAGACAGACCCCCGTGGCCAGCTTTACTGGACTGGCCTACAGCAAAGGAGTAGTAGATGGCTTGAAATATTGTATGGGACAAATGTATCCCAGGTAGCAAAGGTGCAGACTTTTGCAAGACAAGATTACAGAAGACTGCTACTATACAACATTGATCCTGATCACCAAATCACAATCATGCCTGAAACCATTTTTGGTAAGGACAGACGGGAAAAAAAGTAGCTCACTTTGTTTTCTTTCCAAGTGTATATAGAAGAATCAGAATAAGCTACCAAATTGTATGTCTTCCAAATAACCATGCTAACTGCATTATATTTTTGTATATACTGACATATTGTCTGGTTTTTGGCCACACCTAGACGAGACACCACTTATTGCTCTATTGCTGCTGCTTATCATAGATTGTTCCTCATGTAGTAGTAGGAATAATAGCAGGAACCTGAAAAAATCTGTTTATTTTACTGGTCTTCTCTTATCAGAGTAATTACTAAATAACTGTTACACTGACTTCACTAGGTAAGATTGCTTAAATTTGGCACTTGAGTTTCCCAAACTTCTTGCCTTCCCTTTCACAGTTAAAATTGTTTTGTTTCACTGCTAGAGATATACTCAGCCTTCATGGAAATAAAGAGTGGGATTTGCTTTTTATTTTTGTTAAGAGAAGACAGAATTGTAATTTCAAGAGTACTTTATTACCTGAATTTTGTAGATGTGGATTTTCAGGGACTTAAGTGTCCAAACAGAGCTTGCCCAGTGTGCAGTGTTCTTAGAAACCCCATTCTGCTGTATTGGGAAATACAGCTATTAGCTGCAGTTAAGAGGACGTATGTAAAACAGTTTCTCTCTTTCTCAAGGCTGCGTACTCAGCATAATAAAAGACATAAAAGAACTCCATGCATTATGAAACATGAAATTGCAGGATAGGTAACAAAAAAAAAAAAAGGCTGCTATACCAGTTTGACATCTCCTTTGGAATTTCTTTAAAGGTTAAAGGTTTAGGCAAAAGGTCTGTGCTGGTGTGATTCGAGTTGCCTGGGTGTAGCTTGGAGCTGAAAATCTATTGGGTGTTAATACAAAGTGGAACAGCTCTATGTGAAGCAAAGTTATTTAGAAGCTCCCTGTATCAGGAATTATTTTGACTCACCAGTTATTCTTCCCCTTGGCATACACTAAGACTTTAATAACAACCATGGAATAACTTCTGAGATTTTTACATCTGAGAAACATCTTGCTTCCAAACCCAGTAGCTTTTATCTCTTACAAGACCGTTCTGAAAAAGATGACGGAATAGCAGGAGGAGAGGTGAAGCAACAGAGTGCTGCTACAGCCATGAAGGCTTAGTGAACTTTCATACCTCTCCAGCATTAGCAATATCCCTCTGTTGTTAAAAGCAAGCAGCAGCCTGAAGTTTGCCATCACAGTATGCTTGTTTCCATTTTTGTAAAAGATCTTTGCATCTTCTGTGATTTGTTTGAATGAAGTTTATTAGAGTCCAGTATCATCAAGGTGAAATGCATCTTGGCAGCTGCTTCAGTGAGGGAATTTTTATCAGAAGTCTCCTAGGTGGCCTGGGTTTCCTGCTGTTTAGTTGCAAGATCTTTGTGTTCTGCCAAAAAAAATGTGAAGTATACATTCCAAAGTGTTTCTCCTGTTGTGTTTTTTTTTTTTTTTTTTAAAAAGCAGAGAAGTGATAGTGGTTTTATGGTATAATGGAATAGCACGTTTTCTTGATGGTAATTTTCTGGTATGCAGGCACTGCAGCCACTTCATTTCTGACGTATATTATGGCATATATGACAATGTTGGAAGCCAGGGAATTGGAACTACATTTAATATGCCGCTTGTTTCTCTCAAAATACAGTTTCTGTTTCTCTCAACCTTATGTAAGAGGTGTTAAATGAAACAGGTGAGCTACAGCAGATGGTACCCCTGACTGTGCTGACATTCAGCAGATACGTATTCCTGCTCCAGAACTCTTAGCTGGGCCAGCTACTTCTTAAACTATGTTTACGTGAGCTTTTTTTGTTTGTTTGTTTAGTGTCTTCCAGATGCTACTGGTAACTTCTTCAGGCCCATATAGGTGACTGTGAGATGTTCTGATGTGTCTGGTTGTATTAGTGTTTATTTAAATTACAGTTTTGAGGTCTTACCAATCACCTATGTCTGAAATAATGGGTCTCTAAGAAGGCTGCCTTCTGTGACACCCGTGACTCTGAATTGTGTGTGCATTGTCGTTGTTGCACATTAGTGAGAGGTGGTGAAGGATATAGCACTGGTAGAGAGAATGAGGTGAAATGTGAATGATGGAGTAGGTGATTTTTGCTTTGTCCATATTTTAATGAAGTTTGATTCTAAAATACATCCATGACCATGGTGTCTGCTTGCAGACAAAATTGTTGAGAAACTGAGTGACTGTAGAAAAGATCCATTAAAATGAGTAAAAGATTGGCAATTAGAGGCTTAAAGCTTATCAGAAACAGAAATGAGAAATGCCTTTGCTATATTGGAAAACAGCAGGTAGTAATGCATGTATTCATTTGGAGGGAAACACATAACAGGAATCAATCACTAAGCCAGATGCTGGGTAACTCATTTTGGAGGTGAGGCATATGTTTTTGACAATGAAGAAGATTAATCTTTTGAACAAACTACCATTTGGGAACAACACTGTAGCCATCCTTTGAAATGTTTAAATTGAAACTGGAAGTTTTTGCTTTAGCTTTTTGGAGGTGGAAATCTTTATTAGATGAAATTTAATGGCCTGTGACAGGTACAACAGGTAATTTCGGTCCTTAAATTTGGGAATGCTCTTGCTTCCTAGCTTTGCACTCTGATGTGTTGTTGGCTGCTGCATATGAAACAGTCTCCTTTGCTTAGTGGTTTTTTTGCTAAAATGTGATGTGATCTTAGGATCCAGATATAAGCTCCCAAAACACTTTAACAGCTTGCCTGTTGGCATGTAGAAGCTTCTGCCGTCTTAGTGAATGTCTTTAATTGGTAGTTTCGCTTTGATTTGTATTTCTTGCTTTTGTCATATTATTCAAAACTCAGTAACTTCCTGTGTTGGTATTTGAGAAAAGAGCCATTTCTTAGGATTGTGACAGGTACAGAGTCACTTTGTTCTTTCCCTTATCATAATAAGCCATATTACAAGAAAGGTTTGGTCTTTAACATATTGGTATTTTAACTTTTTCTTACAGCTTCAGGCTGTACTCAGAAGTATTTTGGTGCCTTCACCAATGCATTGGGATGAACCTCTAGTGGAGCGCTCTGTAGCATTGTTTTCTTAGTACTGTGGGCTCTTCTTAGTCTTGTGGGGTTGAAAACAGAACTGTGTTCTTTACACAGGACCTAGGAAATCCAGGGGGTAGAACATTGTACTCATCTTTTTTTACATAGTGGGTCCATTTCATTCCCCACTGTGTGTATTTTGTTGTAGTAAAACATTGATCTAAAAAGTTCTGAAGTGGTGGTGTTTAAATTAGCGTGGTTTAGCTTTAACAGCAGAACTGGCAAGGTAGGCATGGTAGCTGTGATCAGGTGCCTTTTTGGTTGTTGCCTTTCCTTGAGGTAGAATGACCCCTGTGATACTACTGAATTGTCCTTGAAAGACTGATTCAATTTTCTTTCCATTTTACTTTCTGTTGTATGCTTGCATTCCTTTTTAACAGCGTGTGTAGCTCAGAGATACCAACTGGCAGAAGCGAGACAACTTCTTTCCTTGGGGCAAATGAGTCTGTTTATAGGCGAGGAATTTCCAGAGACGCCGTGACACCTGGAAAGTGCTGCAGAAAGTCACAGCTCACATGAAGTGTGAGAATCTGCAGTGAGGAGCAGAGAAAGCTAGCAAGGCTCCGGAGACTATGGCAAGTACTCCGTAAGGACTGGAAGTGACTAAGCTAGTTTACAGGCTCACAAACCTACTGACTTTGCTCAAGCTGAGCCCAGAAGGAGGATTCATTAGTGGGGAACCAGTGGGGAGGGTAAAAGCTCTGTCTTTTGTTGGACCAGTCATGTTGAGTTTTCTTTTCTCAACTGATTGACCAGCACAGATGTTTTGATGAGACTTGTCTTTTCAGTTTTAAAACCCCCTGGATTGTTTTTGGCAGCTTGTTGTAGCACAGATTCCCTGGACAAATTCAGCTCTAGCTCAGGCCAGCTTGGAGTCCTAGGAGAGCATCATATAGCAGTTAAGTAGGAGCAGTGGACTTCAGCATTAGACGACGTGGACAACAAAGGCTGTAATTGCTGTGGAATGTACCTATGGCAGGAGTTAGATGAAATTTTAAGAATGGCTGTGTGGAATCAGATTAATACACTGTCTTCATGCTATCCTATTTGTATACTAATTTTCTTCCTTATCATTTATTGGGAAAGAGTATAAGAATAAAGTAGCACACAGAGACGCTTTTAGTGATCTGTAAGTCAAGAACAACTAGGATCGAAGATGATTTATTTTGTGCTTAAAGGAATTTCATGGACATTTTAACCACACAGGTTTGTCCAGATACTTTTTGAATACTTGAAGGTTTGGAGCATGCAAAAAGTATAAGCTTTTATCAGTGTCCAAATTAGAAACTCTTGTGTGTGTATGTGTTAAATACAAAAGGGGAACTTGTTGTTATAACAGTATTGATACAGTTGCCAAACATCAGTACTGGGCTGTTTGTTTCAGCATGTGGATTTAAATTGACTGCTTAAGGGGTTTTGAGTACATTTTGGTGATTTCTCAGGAGCCAACTACCGATTAGTGGACATCTGTTCAATATTTTAGCATACCGGTTGAAATAATTAGTTAATAGATGGTCCTAACTTTGTTTGTTAGAGCTTACTTGGAAAAATACTGCTTAATTTTTTTTTTTTTATCCTAAACTGTGTTCCTCTTGAATCATTGATGGGAAGAGGAAGAGGCAGGGAAGAGGCTCAGAAAGCTCACTAGTTACATGCATAGTTAAATGCTGTGTTGCTTCCAGAAAAACGAGAGGCTGATGTAGGCAGGCCTTTGAAGGAACTTCTTAAAAGGAAATTGAGCACAGTAATGTAAACTGAATGTCATTCCACTGGATAGGAAATCCAGTGAATAACTGAATTGTGAGAGAACAGAGGTATTGTAGTAGCTGTTCAGCTTTGAATTAAAAATCAAAGCAGTGATATATATATTTTTTTTTCCAGCTCTGTGCACCATAAAGAATGAACACTTGTACTTAGTTTTGTAAAATATACACCATGTCTTTGTAGGAGAATGCTGTGGGAGGCATGCAGCATCTTACAGAACTGGCTCATGAACTTTGTGGTTGTGTTTTTTTGAAATAAATGATTGCTAGAAATCATTTTGATATCTATCAGTCTCTTATATGTAAATATAAGCTTGAACTAGACCTCTCTGAATTCATAGGATTTGCTTATACAAACTCGAGGAGGTCATACCCTACTTGGCTTTTGGAATATTAGAATTATATCCAAGATGTACTATTTGGCTTGCTCTTTTCAGTAAATTTAGTTATCCTACAAATGAAGCTCCAAAAATTCTAAGGCTGTAAAAAGATGGAGTATATGCGCTCCAGGAAAAAGCGCAAAACTTACATTTTCTGGTTTGTATGGGGAGATTTTTGCAAAAATGAATGAGGAGGGAAGTGGGCTTGCGGCATAGTTTTGGAAGTTTTTTGATATGTGAGCAGGGATATCTAAAAGTCTTAGCAAATACCTCACAAAAAGGAAGGTTTGAATAGAATTTATAGCAAATGCCAAGGTTAGACATTGTGCTGCTAACAAGTACCCAGAAAGAAGGCAAAAAAATATTTAGGAAGTGTGTGTTATTGATACGTCTTTCACAGTTGATGATGTAGCCATGGGGGAAAGAGGGTTGGATAACAGGCAATATGTGAAAGGAGCTCACTAAAAACCCCTTGATCTTAGAAATCTTACTCAGAATGGTTGTACTGTAAGAGACAACTTCATGTATAATACAGGCAGAATGCCTTCAGAAGCTTACCATGCAGAATTTTTTTATGCTGTAATTCTAGCTTTTCCAGTACAATAAAAGTCACTGCCTGTTTTAACTGTTCACACTTACGTGAGCTGAATTTTCGCAGTGGCAGTTCTGACATTGTCTGTCTTTTTATGTGGTCACAAAGTTGATGTTTCTTTCAGTAAATCTCTTGTTCACAGTTTTGTTTGTTTTCATCCAGAAAATATGCTGCTTTAGTGTGGTTATTTGTGGTAGTGGTATAAATTTGATACACAAGGGTGTCCTTGGGATTCTGATCTGTTTACAAGTCTAGTTATAGAAAAACCCATTTTGAGACCTTGTAATTGGTAACGCTGTGATAATTTCATTCTATAGATATAGCAAATGAAAAGTACTTTTCAAATAAAGATAACTTTGTAGTGATTGTCAACATGTATATAATAAAACTTACAGTTTTGTTAGTTAATAAGAAAAAAATAATCCCTCGAGCTTCAGTGCATTAGAAGTCTAATTCAGATTATACTTAGCTAAAGGTAAAGGCTCCCATCAATTTCCCCCCACGCCCCAGCTACCTGTAAGGGGAGCTTATGTATTAACCAGGGTTTTTAATGATTTCAGATGACATCCAGAGCATTTCTCATTTAGGGAAACTGATGACCTGCAGAGCCTTTGATGTGAGCTGGCAAGAGGTTTTCATGTCTCATTCCACCTTACTGTGATAAATCAAAGATTCTTTTCTTTGTCACCCAACAGTCTTGCTTAGGGTTAGTAAGCTGTTGGGAGTTCTGTAGAAAGTGATGAAAAACCTTTGCTGTTGTCTTCATAATAAGGGGCTTGGGCATGGGTGTGTTTGTGCTCTTGAATTTTAAGAGCTATAGTTAGTGTTTTATTATAGAAAATAATCAGGTGAAATGAGGGTAGGGTATCTTTCCTTTATTTAGCATCCCATATGGGTATCATTAATGCCTTGATATCAACTCTTGTAGTTTTTGCAGTTCTTTCTCTGCTGGACTAGCCTCTTCCCTATTGAGGGAAGTTTGACTTAGCTCAATAGCCAGTAAAGTAGGTGAAATAAGTGCGAAATCTACTATGAGACTCTGAAGTTTACTTGACCAAAGACTTCACTGTTATAAAATGCTGATTCCATATTTTGCTAGTCTCCATATCCTGGATTTTCCTGAGTGTACGTATCTTAACGTTTTTCCACTTGGGCTACATATCTCTTGGCTTTGACTGTATGATCATTACTGTGCCTTAATAGAAGGTCAGCTGCCTTTTTACAGTTAAATACTGGTTTTAGTATACTAGCAGTCCAGGCCTCTATGAAGAAATGGCTCTTTACTGTTGGACTATGTGCATACATATAATCTCTTCATAATATACTTAAAAATGCTATCCATGTTTTTCCTCTATATGACAAGAATGAATTATGGTTTTATACCTGACTGTTTTAAAAAGTACATATTTGTGCTCTCCACTGCAGATTTAGGTTGTTTCTAATCTGAAATGGAAAAATACAGAGATTAGGTGTTTTGGGTTTTTTTTAAAGTAATCATTTCCTAGAGAAATGAATGCAGCCAGAGAAGGCAGAACTCAGATCAGATGGAATTCCTGCAGAGATGTTGGAGGGAGCTTGTGTTGGGTCAGGATTTGGTTCCCTTGTTATCCCCTTGGAGCTGGGCTTGTATGGGGCTTCACGATGTGTAGATCTAGTGGCTGTATTACAGTCGCATCACTGACCTTCCTGCCCTGTTCTGTGGAAACCCTCAGAAGTGATTGTACTTGGTATGGTTAGTAGAGCTGGATCTTGGGGATTAAAATTAATGGTTGAATAGAGGAGCTCTATCTACTACTGGTTTGTAGTGTTTTACTTTGCATATATATGCTTTATAGAATCCCAAAAACTCAAGATGTTTTTTTTTCCCACTTGGCAATTGTGATTTTGGTCATTATGTGTGCACGTAAAGATTATCCAGACATAACTTGTTATAATGACATATTAGTCTTTGTGAAAGTGAATACAATATTGTGTCTTAATGAAGTTCAGGAAACGCTAGCGAGACTAAAATTCTGTAGTACAACCTGAATTTTATTCATACCTTTTTGGGGGGGTGGGGTGGAGGTGTAGTATTACAATGTGCCTCTAGGCATGAAAAGGCAATGCACATCTAATATGATAGGATGTCTAGCAATGATCTTAAGAAAAGCAAAATTGAACCGTCCAAATGAGTCCATCAGGCTTTTGCCCTCTGTTGTATTTGGTGGGGAAGTGAATGGTTACAGGCTTGAACCTGTGTTTGAAGCAGATGTACCTGTAATATGCAAATAAGAAGGGATGTCCTTTTCTTCATCTCTTTTTGCTAAGTATAAATGTTGAATAGTCATAAAGGTTACCAAATGAAAGAATATCTGATAGGTTTTTCATCTCATTTGGAAAGGAGGGATTGATTCAAACCCTAACGTGGCAAGAAGATGCTGATGGGCTGAAGTTAGGATATTATAAAAACTACTGCATCGAAGGCTATGTAGTAGCAGTGCAGGTTTTGAGTATATAATGGTTGCCCCTTTGTACAGCCAGTACTACATTTGGACCTTTTTACAACAGAATTGTGTTTAGAGATCATTTAGAAGCAATATCTTCCCTTATTTAGTCAAGAGTTTGCCAAGCATGACATCACCAAAAGTCCATCGTAGTTGTGTTTAACTGGAATAGTATGCTGTCCAAGGCCAGCAACAGCAGTCTGTTGCAGAGCACAAAATGCAAGATCCTTGTAGCAGTCCCATCCAGAAATTGTGGGTTACTGGGGGTATTGATCTCCCACCATCAGCCAGTATAAGTTGTGATTTCTTTCAACAGAGAGAGATTTTAACCAAGAAAGGAAAGAAGGGAAAAATTAAAGATGCATATGAACTGAAAAATAGTTTCAAATAGGAAGAGAGGAGGAGACCAGTTACTGACTGAAAAATGAGCACTAGAATCAGGATGATACTTCAGGAAGGTAAGTTTACCAAAGAATATGAACGGTAAGAACTCTTAACTAGTTTAGAGTTTCTGTAAAGATAATTTTCACCCATTTTAAAAGATCAAAATGAGCTTTAGTGGAAGGAAGGGGCTGTACCTTATCTTCTCTCCTAATTAACTTGCTGCCTATCTTCCTGCTTCTATGACAGGCCAGACTGAATGCATTTACAATGATAAATGACCTTGCCAAGACCTTGGCCTGTTCATCCATTGCAGGGGTGACCACGTCCAAATTATGAAAAGCTAAATACTCTATTTTAGTGGGAGACATTAGATAGCCATTGGGAACCAGAGTAAGATGAAGTGTATTGCCTGTGCCTGACTGGGCATGTCTCACTTCATTCCAGTGCAAGTGGGTTTGCTTAAAACTGTAGAGGATATATGTGTGAAATGCAGCTGTGGTGGTAGGAGAAGGGATGCTTGCTGATTTCCTAGAGGTCATTACTGTAATGGAGTTGAAGATGGGGAGGGAAGCATTTTTATCTAGTGTAAGTGGAGTCTGAAAACAGCCTTCCAGATCCACATAAGTACTACAGGATGCCTCTTATTTCACGGGAACTCATGGGAGTTGCTTACTTTAGTGGTGAGGCCTTGGGGAAGAGTGATGATGTATGGCATCTAGTAAAACTGTTTTAGTCTTGTGTTGCTGAATATCTGCATTCAGCTTGACCATAGGATCCTTAATTAAACATATACAATGTTGAAAGAATGTTATATGGAATGCTGTGTTTCTTGTAGGTGGCATCTAAAATTTACTTTGCTTGAAACTTGTCAGAGATGTCTAAATTTAATCCTATTAATAGCTTTGGTTCAGGGAAAATTTTTGAGCTTCTTATCCAGAAGTGTTTTATCAATCTAATACTTCTCTTTTTTTATTTTTTTTTTTTTTTTTTTGCTATGACTTAGGCTTATCTTTGCTTTATGTAATGTGATTTGCAAAACAAAGTTGGAATATATCTGGCTTTAGGTCACTGATTACAGCTAAACAGGCTTTTGTAGTGGAATATGTTTAGCAAATAAATCTGAGAGCTTTTAAAAATTCAGATAAAAATTGAACTTAACCATCTTATACATTTATAAAAAGCATAATACATTTATCTGATGATATGGTTGAGAAACCTATCTAAAATACTATAGAAGAGATAATTGTTTTACTTGCTTCTTGCTGAAGGCGTTTTTCCATTGTGTAAGTGCCTATACAATATCTCTTTTTAGACTAAAATATGCAGTGACTCACAAATTATTTCCATATAGTCTTATTTTAGTGATTGATAATTAAATGTAGGTTTGTAGTTTGGCAGTCTGTTTTTTGTATTGCTTCCCTCACCTTTTCCTGGATACAGTTTACTTACTTACATTTAAAACATATTTGAAGATTGAAATGTCAGTTGACGTGCTGTATATAACCTTCTCTACCATCTTACCTCATATAAATAAATGCTGAAATGTTTCTTAGTTTAAACAATAGATTGTCTACATAGTTTGTCATGTCAGCTGTTATTCACCACGTGTGTCTAATGGCAATTAGGATTTTTCTTAAAAGAAAGAGAATGTCTCTATGACCTGGGCAATTTGAGATAATGCCAAGGAAGTTGCCATGGATGCTAAAAATGTTGCAACTCCAGTGCTCCATGCAGTGTGCTGTGCAACTTCTGGGTTTGCACTTCTGTTCTTTCTTATCTTTCCTGGATTACTCCTGAGAAACAGGATGAAATATCCAGGATGAATCTAGGTGATGCTTCTGAAGTCTTAATATGTCTTGCATGAACCAAGACAATTTTCTTTCAAGTGGGTGTAAATTTCCCTATGTGGTGCTGTTGCAATATTGGTATAATCCTGGGATTTTCAGTGAAGCTCATGATCCTCATTCCTTGCATTGCTTCTATCCACAAGGGCAGTCACAGTTCATGTCATGCCTTTGGTTGGATGTTCTATGCCTGTAATTAAGGACAAAGTGGATACAGCCAAGGGTGGATGATAATAGTGTGTCCAACGTGTGAAGCATAGCCAAGAGCAGAGTAACAGTGAGGATCTTTAAAAGCTGTGATCACTGTAGAGAAATACGATTATAATTTCTGAAGTATTACAGCCCAGCAGAGACTTAGTCATGGGAACTTAATGTGTGAGACAGTCTGAAAGCTCAGGTGAAGACTTTCTGTAAGGAGTATGTGGCAACAGTGTTCACTATACGATCTCAAAATACTAACAGAGGAAATAGTTCTGCAGTTTGAATCATGTAAAAGATAGTGGATCAGATTACAACTTTTCCTGGAAGCTGAATGGAGTTTTTGCCTTCAGACAGATTCACTAATGTTAGTCTTCCATGTTGGCAACTCCCAGTGTCTCAGCCTGTCTATCCTGATTTGATAATTCTTTTTTTTTTTTTTTTTTTTTGAGGCCTTGATTAGAAGTGATGTGCTGCAGAATATCTGGAGGGTCAGTGTATGTTCTGATGGTGTCATAGTATCTGATAAAGGAATCCTGTGGGCTGAAATCGCTTCCCTAGTCTTTCTTTAAATGGTGCTCTATAGGTTTTACTTGTAATCACTAACTTTTTTTACTAATGAAATGAACGCTTGATACATATTCATGTGCAGATAGCAGAGACTAATCTCTGAACCCTGCCAATCCTTAACAGTTGGTTGAGCGTCAATGTACAAAATCCTCTAGCTTTAATAATGAAGGCATTTTTGATCAAGTCCTGAATGCTGCTGAATCAGTAGATGTTGACAACACTTTTATTCATGAGTTTTGATAGCAGCAATTAAAGTAGCTATATCTAATGTAACATAAGATATAAATTTTATCCTTTGGATAATTTCTGTACTGAGGGCATTTTCTCATATGAAGTGATGTCACTGTCAGTTGCTCCAAATGTGACTGTATATCAGTATGTGGCTGCTATCTGCTCTATGTTAAAAGAGATATCAGTTAGTTGGGATTGAGTATTGTGTGATTTGGAGCTCTTAATCTGTTTTTTTTTACTATTTGGAAAACTCCAAATTGTTTGGGTTCTTTTGCTAAATAAACCCTGGATTGAAGAGTTAAACTAAATTATATTTTGGTGTTCGGTGCATTTGCTCACTACTTTCTGTCTGGATACAGAGTAAATGTATTTTATTACTGGGAAGTAATATGGCCGTTTATAAAATTACTTAGGCTACAATATTTGTGTTGGCAATTTTATTTTCCAGGCATAACAGTTCTGTTTTCTTTCTATACCCATTTGTGGAAAGATTAAATTACCATAAATCATGTTTTCAAGGGCTGTGATTCTAAAGTTATTCTGTTTTATGCAGCTCTGGGCTGCATGGATTTAGGCAAGCTGTCATCTGTAACCTGGCTTTATTTAAATGATTTCTTATAAATCACAAGCCTAATCAAACTTTTATCACCAGATAAAAACAATTCTTTTCTTTAAAACTGGCCCCAAATGAGTAACTTGCCAGAATGTTTACATCAAAATTGCCATCCAAACAGGAGGCAAAAAGCAAAGTATGTGTTTCCTTAAATCAGCTTGAGACAAACAGGCTGCAAGTTTACAGAGAAAGGTTTGAATTCTAGTTTTGGATGTGTTTTTATGGGACTACTAGATTTAGAGAACCTGCACTGAAAAATCTGTATTCAGTTGCTTAGATATAGTGATGTAACTGTTCCTCTGGGGGTGAGGAGCACAGGTGTCAATCGGTTCCCTGGATTTTCACAGTTTTTAAATGATGAAACTGTTCTGAGAACAAAGTTTAGTGCTTGCTGAAAAGTTCAGGCTTAATCTGTATGACGCCTTGGTGCATCAAACTTGAAATATGTTTTTATGTCTGAGGAGGGCTATGAGGTTGAACATAGGTTTACCTCCAAAGTGCAGGTGTTTTGAAGACCCATTAAAAAGAGAAGTTAGGACATGTGATGAGGTTTGTGTGTTGGCTATTTCAAAATAATCTTAATTTGTGTATTGCAATTTACACTTCAGTAAAGCCTCAAAACCACAGCTTTTTCAGGAGTGAATAGTTAGTGTGATAGGTGGTTGAACCTAACCACAGCCTTGTATTTCTGTTCACGTGTCAGCTTAGCAAACTGGAAAACTTTTCTGGCATTCCTCACTCCACTCTCAGGTTTGTTTACTTAACATACTAAGCACAAGATTGTCCTTTTTCAAATGGTAAAAGGAGTAGTTCCCAAGGTTTTGTGGGGTGGGGGAATCAATTGTACAGTCATCTACTATAGATTCCGCCCCCCCCCCGCCCCTGCAATGGAATTTAACTTGTTTGCGTCTGTTCTCCACCTTCCCTGTCTCTCTAGCTCAATTCCCAGCTTTGCATGTGTCTTTAGACAATGTTTATAATCACTATGTTGTTTTCTTTCTGTGGTAACAAATAATGTCTGGAGTACACACTGAAATCTGGCTTAGTACAACTAAAGCGTTGTTTGTTTTTTTTATTATTTTCATCTCTGTTATTGATGTTTCATGAGGCTTCCCATTAAATATTTAACAGCTCTTAAGTGTTTGACTCATGATTTTAGTGATACGTGACTTTCCTATCTTTGCACAAAATTTCCTAGCCAGAGATGCATTTGCATGTCCTCAAGGCATCACTGGTGTTTCTTGCTGTAGAGACTGCTTTTTGCTGCATGGTGAGTGTGATACATTCTGGGCTGATTTCATCTGCCTCTATTAATTCTGCAGTGGATGTGCATGGGCAGTATTTCTGGGTAATACTTTGAACTTGCCAGGCTATAGCAGCCGTATGAGAAAACCATCCTTACCAAACGGTAAATCCCACACTACACAGGGTTACAATATAAGCCTTTTTTACAATGAAGAGGGATCCTGTGGGAATAAATTCAGTGCAGTGCAGAACAGCTTCAGAGGGCAAAGCTGCTCTGGAAGGCAGAGGTATTTTTACCGTCAGCGAGGAACTCTGACTCTTGGCTTCCTCACACATTTGAGTCCACAGAAAACAAAGTGATGTTGCATAAGTCATGTTGAGCAAGAAGCAATACTATAATTACATTTACAGAGGGAAGAGTTCCGAATCCCAGCTCCTAAATCAAGAAGTTTGTGCTTCTTGATTGCAAAACAACAGCTTCTGAGCCTTGCATTGTTCTCCCTGACACATCCCCACTCAAACTTAAAGGGGAAAGGAGTAAACAGCTGAAGTGAAGATTGCCTGCCTGCTTTTGAGGCTCTCTTGGGAACAGTACCACTAAGATCAGTAACTGAAGTATAAAATGCAGAGAAATTGTATATTGGTGCTCTATGCATGTATATACACACACAAAAGTGTATGTGCTTGTGTGTATGCATACTCCTTCTATTCATTCCTCAAAGACACGAAGAAAATAATTCACTGCCTTATGCATATTTTTTTTTAGTGAGTTAGTGTGCTGATTTATTACTGTTCTTTTGATCTCATGAGACTGTCACGATCTGCTTGAAATTATTTAATCTTGTAGGTGTTTTGGAGCTAGCATGTGGGTATAGATCAGAAAGACTTTTCTAAAATCTCCATGTTAATTAAAATATTCTCACAGTCGAATATTTTGGCTTGGATTTTTTTCATGGACATTTAAAGATTTCTCATCCTGCTCTTTTCTAGGAGAATATAAATATTAGCTGGTCAGTGAATTTTTCTTGTTTCTGTGGCATCTCTTAAAATAGGCATTAAAGTGTATTGTGACAAGCTTTTGCATTTATGTTTGTAAACAAATATCTCATATATATGTATATCTGCAAATCAGTTTATATGAGAATAAAGGGTTTGTATGTGTGTAAAGACTGGCTATTGAAGAAAAACTTGTGTGATCATTTCTCAGATAATGAACTCCAGGCTGGCATTGCCCGTTATAAGGCAAGGAGCTGTATATTAGTTTTCACAGTAGAACTGTATGGACTTCTTGTTTGATAACTGTTTTGATTCAGTTTCTTATAAATATTTTGGAGAAGGTTAAAAGTAATGTATGAGGTATAGTAGTAAAAGATTTGTATTCATACACAGTACTTACTTATCATACAGCAAAACATATTTTAATTTCTGTCAGCTCCCCCTGCTTAATTTGCCCTCCAAAATAAATACCAGCTACCAGTAGCTGAAAACTCCTGTGAGTCTCTTTCTCATTTTTTCAGGAGTGCATTGCTTACTCCTTCAGCTTTGGGCACTCATACTGTCTCCATTCTCCAGGTCAGTAATCGAGGCACAGTTAGGTGACATTTAATGATCAGATAAGAAATAAGCATAGAACTGTATCTTAACTCTCAAGTCACTGGTCTGTCTGATTTTTATGCTTCATTGTTCTTTTGTGTTTTTATGAAAATTTCTGTTGTCCAGCACTCCTGCAGCATGTAAATTGTTATGTTTTCTACATTATTGATTTTTAGGGAGAATAATAACAGAACAAGCAGAAAACAAATTCATGACATTATCAATAAAAACAAAATATGAAATGTATTGTCCAAAAATAAAATGGGTTCATTGACTATTTTGTTTGTTCTGGCAGTTAGATCAACCCTCATCACAGCAGTGGAGGCTAGTCAGTGAGTCATAGTTGGCTTGTCTGTTCTGAGCAGAATAATTCAGATTAGCCAGTGACTTGTGCTAGCTGGCTAAAATGCCCCTGTACTCCTTTCCAGTATCTGTAGGGGAGGATGAAGGAATGATCCCTGCTGAGTCCCGCAGCTGCTGACCTGTCAGTGGTGATGCACTGCTTGAATACCTGGTGAGACAAATATTAATGTATGTCCTAAAGATGTTGTGCTCTGACTCGGTTTTAAGCGTCCCATGTTAACGTGTTAAAACAATTCATGCGTGTTAAAACAATTCATGCGTATCCTTGAGTGGACCTGCTGCCTATCAAGAAGCTGTAGGATAAGTAGGATTTTAGATTGCATTTCTTCAGTTTGCCTTTGGTTCTTTAGGGTGCAGTCAGATTTTGGAACTTCTCTGAAATTGTAAGGAGATTTTCCTTGCTCTAGTCAGAGATATTCTAACTTTTATTTGGGCATAAATTAAAATGTAGGAATAAAATAGTTGTTGCATCCTGTGATAGGGCTGTAAATATTGCTCATTTCTCTAGTCTTAAAGATCTTAAAAATAACCCTGGGATAAATTTCTCTCATACAGAGGAATTAAGCGATATTCTACTTTGATGTTTCTTCCCTGCTTAAGAATGTCTGCATCTTTAGTTTCATCTTTGCAAATACATTCTCGTTTAAAGTGTGAGATTACTTTGTCTAATCTGGGAATTTAGTTAATACTTTATATTTTTTTTTCCCTAGTCTTTTTCTTGTATAGAGGACAATGTGATTTTGAACTGTAAAAAGTCAGAGCTCTACTCCCCTGAGAAGTACCCTAACAACCTGCTCCCTGAATTAATCTTAAGAACTTGGTTTAGTGGATTTTGATTTTTGTACTAATTATTTTGCTCATTTTTATTTCCTTGAAAGCTCTTATCACCACATCAAAGTTTTGAAAGCTCCCCCCACCAACCTTTTTTAAAGACGGTATGGGAAACATGTTGTTTAGACAACCATAGGACTTGTCAAGAGTTTTCTTTTCACCTTGAATGCAGTTGCTGTTACCTAATCCATGTTCTAGCTGCTTCCTTCCTTAATCTGCTCTACCTCATTATTTTATGGCACTGCTGTAACGTTTATATTGCAGGGTGGTTTTAATTCTTTTGAGTACTTCAGCTTTGCTTTCCCTTTCTTTTATCACCCACTTTAGAATTTACTTCAGGCCTTTACATGTTAGCATTACGATCTAGTCAAGATCATATCACACTACACCACAGAGCCAAGATTTAAAATACCCTATATTGTCAGCATTAGTTTATGGGTAAGTAAAGCCAATTGTAATACGAAGTACATAGATACCAAGGTGCTGAGACATAGGAGACTTTTAATCCTATCTGTGGAATAGCAGTTCTTTTTTACATCTGCTGGACCAGAATATCTGTAAAAAGTATTTTCATGACCCTGTAAAAGAAGAAGAATGTATTTTGCAAAAGAAAGAGAGTATTAATCACATGGAAATTATGTAAGTGCAATAGGGGATGCATCTATGAACTGAAGAAGAAAAGTCAACAGGGATGGGTGTAACCAAAGTTGGAAAGGGGAGTTTAGTTGAGACTATTGGGGGATGTGGAGACTGTTTTGTTTCATGTGGATTTAAGGTTTGGAAATTTCTTTAAAATAGTATAATCAAGATAAGTGCATTTGCATTGGATGTGCTGTATGTCTCCACTAGGACAAGTGTGGTTATTCATCCGAGAGTTTTTAAAAAGAAAGTTTAAATGGTTTTGGAACACTTTGCTCTGAGACGATGTCAAGCATACTGTACCTTGCACAGATTTTATAGCCTTGACTAAATGCTGTTTGGTGTCTTCTAAAATTGGCATAGCTTCCATTAAGCTATAATTATAAAGAGGCATCTTCCCTCTCTTGAGGGCAGAGTAAAAACGGAACATTTAGGAAGAACTTACACTACATACTGGGACTTATAATTTGGAATGTATTCCGATAGCTGAGTTTCTTACATGTTATTCCCTTCCCGTGTGTTATGATAAGATGTGGGTAGCATTGACCTGTGCATGATTGCCAAGTCTTTTGACATGCGTAAGTCAAAAAAATTCTTTACAATTTTTATATATAGTGCACTTATATTTTTATTGTTATTATGGTAATCAGAAGATGTAAATGAGGAGAGGTAGTGCTACTCAATGTTACAAATACTGTTTTACTACTTAAAACTGAAGAGCTGCTGCTGTACTCTGAGACAAATTGTTGGCTTCTGTACAAGAACAGACCACAGCAAAGGGACTTCCATGTCTTTCTCTGATAACTGCAGTTTCAGAACCTCTCTGCATGATTTCTGAAATGTCTATGCCTTGAATATAGCGGGTGAATTGCCTTAAGTTTCTGCTGCACATCTGAGTCTTTCTACTGAGAGCTGCTCCATAAATATAATTCTTGAAATATTGGTTACAGTGGCTGTGAACAGTGCAATATGAATGAGTTTCTGAATAACAGTTTGCTGGCAGGCAGCTATGTCAACGGCTTCAGGCACTGTAGGATGAACCGCAAATAAGCAAAAAAGATTAGAGCGACTGGGTCAGTGATTCCCAGTTCCATTGCTCCTTCTGATCCAGCCTTGAACGCTGCATTAATGAGTGTTGCCTTCCAGAGTGTCCTATGGCCTTTTCTCTTCTTCTGCTTTTACTGTGGAAAGTACAGTTGGAATACCGTTACTGTATAGTTACAAGAAAAAGTACAGAGAGGCAAGTAAAAGTGTTTAAACTTTTTTTTTTTAATTAAGCAAGGTTTGAATCTCATGAGTGAGGTTTGGATCTAGGTGTGAATGGCACTTAAATATGTGTTTCAGACTTGTTTTCTGGGTTGGATCCTGTGTCAGTAGACAGGAAAATGTTAGAGTGGATGCTGTCTTTAAAACCTGAGTTTGCAGACAGCAGGGCTGGGGATTTAGAGCTGCTGTCTTCAGGGAGATAGAATGGGCTCAGCTGTACATACTCAAGTAGAGCCACAAAGTCATTACATATGGAATAGGTTAATGGTTTTATCTTCTGTCTGGAATATCAGATATAGTGCAGATTTGGAGCAGAAAAAAACCCCATTATTGTAAAAGCTGAAATTACTTCTCTACCTTTTGCTATTTTTTTTTTGAAGAAAAATTTAAAAAATAGAGCATCAGTGTGAGGGTATAGCATTTGCTTGTTGAGTTCAGTACTGTCATGATGATGAAATGGTACAGGATACATTTCACATTAGATCAAGGGAAAAAATCTTTGTGTGTTGTAACTCCAGAACATACTCTCTTACACAAATGACCTTCAGCATTTATTATCTTGGTATTGCTATAAAGGCATGATAGAAGCAAGTGAAATAGGTGAGCATGATGTATTGCATAATTACTAAAACTGACACACATTTTGTTTGGCAGAATAACAAGGCAGTGAAATTATAATGTTGTGGTGCCGTATACAGCCTGTTAGAAAATGTTTCTGATGTATTAGCACTCGGCTTTTATTCTGCTAGTATACTATATCATTAGTCATACTTTCTGGGTCTTTTTTGGACCCAGAGAGGCAAACTAGCAAACAAAATTCATTTTCAGATTTTCTTTTTCAAGTTTTTTTTTGTCAAGGGTTGTTTTATAGAGGACTTATTAATTGTTTCTTAACTAGAGGTTTATATGAAAAATGAGGGAGAAAGTTGTCGTGTTTTTCTTCTAATTTGTTGATTAAAATCCAGCAATGAATGTGTGGTATACGCAAACACTACACATCAACATGTCTGAAGGACATACCCTATTGAGTATTAAAGGATTTAGTTAATGAACTTGCTGAACCACTGGTAATTATTTTGAAGTATATAGATAATTGAAACGATCAGCAACTTGCTGAATGAAATTATTTGGAATATTAGTATTCAAAGATAATAAGTTTTGTTTGGTAGGTCTGACTTTAGTCCCTAGTAGCATAAATAGAATAAGTAAGCACCTGATGCAAGGTCCTGAAGCCTTTTTGCCTCCAATTCTGTTCTGCTTCTTGACTAGGAAAACAAAATCAACAAAAAGTGCCTTTACCTAAAATAAACTTTAGTTAAGAATCTAGGTCTAGATTTGAGTAATATTCGATCATGTGGCTAGCTTTCAGTAGAGACAATCAGAGGTTAAAGTTTAATATGAGCTTAACTTTCTTATTGACTTGAGACCACAGTGAAAACTTCAGAATTTCACTTTCATAAATATCAAGTGCATGTGTGATGGTGTAATGTCTTAGATATGACAAAAATAAAAAAGGATAGTTCAGACAATCACTCAATATCAAGTTTGTCATCTGTTTTATTGCTGTTTCTTCTTGTGTTTCTATGAAGATACAAGGGTGATCTAGTGATAAGAATTAGGTGCTTGATAAGGAATGGAATACTTATAAATAATCTTTTTAAACATAACAGAATATTGTAGTAGTCTTGAAAATAACAGCCCCTCAGCTGAGTAACCCTGACAAATCTATTCCTGTTTCAATAGATTCTGAGCCAGTTACTGAAATTTGACTTGAATGAAATAAGGACACACAGGCTAAAGAAAGCAGAATATATGAAAACAAATAGACAAGTATGGTTGAAAAGGCAAACCAAAACAAAACCCAAATAACTTCATTTTGAATAACAGGGAGAGACCTAGCAAGAAAGCTACTTCACCCTTGAGAAACAATTGAGAGTATGTGAACCCAAATAACCTGCTTAGAGTCTTAGGGGGGAGATAAAGGTTGCCATCCTTGTACATTAGCTGAATCGCTGAAAAGACTGAAAACCCTAGATGTTCAGCATAATCAAGAACTTCCTTTGTTGACTTATTTTCACTTTTGTACCTTAATTTACAATTTCACCTTGAAGAATACATCCCTTACTTGCTATATATTTTTCTTTAAATTTCCCTAGATGATACATCTAGTATCTTCGGTAGCTCAGGTAATGGCAACAAGTGCAAGGTGTGTTTGTTTCTTTGGAAGCAAAAAATCCAAACAGACTTTATGCAGGCTACGGCTATTTAGGTAGGTCATCTCCAACAGGCCGCAGAGAGCTAATAGCAGTGTAATAACCAACGTAAACCTCTCCTGAGTACCTTGTGAGTAGGTTTCTAGTTCTGATAAATTGGTCTAGCTGTGGCTGGTGCTATCAAGTAGCAGACCATAGTGAACCCTTGGCAGCTTTAGTGGGTGTTAACAAGGCCCTTCAAGAAAGGGCAAGTTGAGAAAAGGTCACCAGTGAAACTGGATGATGCTGTCCTGTTGAGCTGTATGATGAAAGAATGGTTTTGGTTTGGTTTTTGTTGGTTTTTTTTTTTTTTTAATTGTATCACCCATTTATTCATTCTAGTGGAGTAAGTATCAAGCTGTAATTATTTTTGGTGTGCTCTGTGCTGTAGCTGAAAAGCCTTTCATATTTGTGCTTCTCCAATTTGTAATTGAGAAATGATTTTAAAATCCTTGAATGCAAGATGTTTTCAGTTCTTGACTGTAAAAAAAATTATAAATCAAATTGGAGGGAGTTGTCAGATAAGGTGCTAGAGGCACTGCTGTCACCTGGTTTTACTTGCCACCTTGACTAATGACTTAAGAAAAAGGGAAAACATAATTAATTGGATTGATTTAGATGAAACTCAGTTGAGAACTAATGAAAAAAACTGTGACAATTAATAGATGAAATGGTACGAGGAGGGGAAGGACTGCATAATATGATGAGTTTGTTGTTTCGTTTTTTTTTCTTAAAGTGAAGGAAAAAAAAAAGGCAACCATGTCAAGGAAAGAGGAATCAAGTAGAGAAACAAGAAATGAAAGAAAAGAAATAGCATGAGTTCATATTCCTCACAAAGTTGATTTTTTACGCTACGGCAGCAGAAGATAGACCAATGAAAGGAATGTCTGTATAGAACATGTAGAGTCATTTATTCAATTCATGGATCAGGGAAGTAATATTCCCTTGCTGACAAGGTAAAATTCTAGGTCTTGATACCTGAAAGTTAACAGATCCAAGGGGATTTAAGGGAATAGTATAACTAAGCATCTCAGAGTGCATCATCAAAAATATCAAGATTTAAACTGATATGGCTTATCCAAACATTCAGTAAAGAAGGTAAGAGTATTTTAAAACGCTCTGTAAGTATCTTAAAATGGAGAACATCAAGGAGTGAAGGCCAGGGTGGTTACTTAGGAGGGACCAGGTCACATGTTGCTCTCTGGTAAAACCAGAAACAGGGCAAGAGCAGACTACTTTGGCTCCTGGTTCTGCGGGAGAGTGGATTGAACATCCTTATGTTGAAACAAGATCTGGTACCATTTCTACAGCCACATTTCCTAGCATCCGTGGGAGTGCAGTATTCTCTTTTTAATTTTTTTTTATTTTTATTTTTATTATGAGACTACCAATCAACTTTTCCTTGAAGGAACAGGATTTTAGTCTAATGCTGCATGCAATGTGCATCTTGTATTTAGAGGAATTTAATTAATAAATGGTCAAGCTACTGTTCTGTGTGTTAAATGGTTATTTTGTCAGTGTAGGGCAGTTGTGGATAAGGAAATTATGGGGAAAATATTTGAATTGGAATTCCTATTTGAAAATACAGTTCTGTTGCTCCCAGCATTTTAGTCTGATTTACACCTTTCCAGCAGAATTCTATTAAAAAGACTGTGTGAAATATATTTCCATTAAGCTGCTCTCACTAAATTTCTTAAAATGAGAAAATAATTTCTATGCTTTGATGATACACTAGTTCACAACTAATAGGTCATTGTTTCTTTTTATTCTAGTACATGAGAAACTATTGAAGCAGCAGTAACAGAGGTTCAAATATATTGACAAATGAGTGATCTATTCCACAAGAGAATTAGTGTCTGCTCTGTACCTTGGCAAGAAATTTGAATGCAGAAGGGTAAGCTGTTTTAATTGTTGCTATGAACTGCTTTACAGAAAAGGATTATGCAAATATTTTAATTTTTCCTGGTTGAGTAGAGGGGTGTTTTTAAGACTGGAATGAATTATTCAAGTTAGATTTTTTTGTTTCTTTTCCATTTAAAGTGCTTGTAACAAAGCCAAAAGGCTAAGTTTACAGACTTTTTGGAGGTTAGAGAGGTGTTCCTGTCCATTTCCCCTATTAAACAGTACCCTTGACATGAAGTCAACTGCTGAGTGTATGGCGGGACCAAGTTGTTGACCCAAAGCTCTCACAGTCGAAGTAACTGTTTCACTAACCCTGTTGTTGAGCGAGAGATTAATGCTTGTTGGCATGACTATTACAAATTGGCTTTTCCTCTCTTTTTTTTTTCCCCTTTTTTCTGTCCCTCCCTTCTCCACACCTGATAACTCAGTGCTTAGATTGAAAACACTGCTACAGTCCACTGAAGCTGCAGTCTCCTTGCTTCTCTTCTCTTTAGCGTAGAGAGAAGGGCTTGTCTGGATAAAGGAAAGGCAGCAGCTGTGAAGTTTCCATTGATTTATTGGAAAACAGGCAAAATTTGGGGACTTAAAATGCTATGGATAAGAGTTTATTTATGGAAGTGGTTGTGATACGCTTCTCAAAAACATTAAATAAAGCTGAATGTTTTCTGAGTGTGGGTAGGGAACCAGGAGCCTCTGGAAAACAATGTTTCATTTAGCTTAGTGAAAGGAAGGTAAGCTAAAACTATGTAGCAAATTTTTATCCTTTTGATGTCTGTATAAGCAAAAGTATTTGTTTAGCAATCTAAGGGTTGACAAAAACTTTCTCTTGGCTTGCTTATTTCAGTTGCAGCAATGTGCTTTAGAGTAAGTGCATATCACCACATTTGACTGTAAATCCAAAAATCCATTGAAATACCTCTGAGAAAGTGTAGAGCTAAAGTCAGATTAGGCTGAGTCAGTCTGTTGATGCTGCTGGCTTTCCCAAAGGTTATCTTTAATCTGGCACCAAGGTGGCTATTGCTATGATATTATAGCCTCTTCAAAGTACTTGCATGATTTCATTACTTCTCAAAAACAGATCACTAGTCTCCAATTCTCTTCTGACCATCCTCTTGTATCTTGATGTCCTCAACATAGGTGGTATGCAAATACTGTGTTTCAACTAAAAGTTCCTTGGATTTGGAATTATTGGTATGGCATTGTCTTGTAGGATGATCAAGGATGACTTCAGTTACTGCTGGTTTTCAGGAAGTCAGTGTGTGTGTTTTATGACTTCATGCTATTACTTCCCAATTCCACCTCAGACAGGTCCTATGGTTCTCCTTTCCTGGATGATTAGGATGAAAGGCTGTCATTCTTGACTTTCTCTCTAAAATAAAACAATAGGTATACCAGCCCTTAGCTTTCTTTAGATGTTTTCAGTACTTAGGCAGAAGTTCCTTGTTGAAAGATCTTTCTCTCAGAGCAGATGGGAGCCAAAAAAATAAAAAGGGGGTAGTGGCATGAAGAGAAATAATAATTAAAAAAAAAAAAATCAAAGCTTCCCAGTTGCAAAAGGATCTTGCAGCCTGGAAACAAATGGGAGGAGACAGATTCCGTTTTTCTGACAACAGCAACTCAAAATCTCTCCCATGTATGTACAGGATTCTCCTTTTATCTCTGCACTTGAAAAAGACTACCTAATGGGTCTCTCCTTCCACAGGATGGGGCAAAGCCAGACCCATTGGCAAAAAATATTGTTGATAGGACTCATTATCAGTCCAAAACACGGAATCATTTTGTAGATGTAGACCTCCTTGAAACAGATTTATTTAAGATGCCTAGATTCAAATTCTTTTGCTGATTTGCAAGCAGGCTTATATAGTATTTGGAATTCTGGAATTCAAAGACAAAGCTGGTTTTATGTGCAAAGTCCTTTATTTTAAGAACACTGAATCCTTGGGCTTTTAAAAGTGTGTGTAGTTTTAGCATCCATCACTTATTGAGTAAATGAAGAAAATAGCATTGCAAAGTTACAGCAGAAATTACACGGAAAATGCATAGACTCACACACGAAAATCTTTAGGGCCAGGATTAATCGTTGGCATTATCAAAATCAGATGTTGACCAGTGACGGGATCTAACAACTCCAAAATGGTGAACATGTTCTAATTTCACTGTAGTGAAGTTACAAGAAATGTTTCAACTCCCTATGTTATTTTGCAGAGGGTTAAAATTTATTTTTACTGCAGCAATAATGTACTGCAGTAGTAAATGGTAGGAGATTCTAGCATGCATGACCTGGTTCAGCTGGATAACACTATTGATTTTATTTTTTTTTTTTTCAGTGCCTCCACTTTAGTTAATTTTAACTTCATTTTCTGATTCTTGATTAGCTCAGTGGTAAGTTGTCATTACAGCATTCGACTCCCTAAGGACATGATCTATAAGGCAGATTTTTCCAGTGGAAGGTCATGATTCAGCTAATTTACACATAATTTAAACAGCAGTTGGCCTAATACCCTGAAGTGGAATTTGAGATACTTGGAAATCCAAGAGTGTAATACCATAAATTAGTGTTTTTGTTAAGTACTCTTTAGAGACCTGCAGGAGGGGCCAGTGGGACACGTAATGCCCCTTGTGTTTTTTTGAATAGGCATGTAAAGTTAAAATCTCAAGGAAGATTAAGAAAGCAGTTGCACTTAATGCAGAATTGCCATTTAACATTTCATTGGAAAAGCTTTGTTTCATCAAAGTTGCCATAATATTTGTTTGCCCAGACTCTGTATCTGGATTTATATTTTAATGGCCTGTTCAAATAAATGAGCATAATAAAAATGTCTTCATGCAGTTAGAGCAAGCTAATGAACTCTGACTTTTGCATTTCCTCATGTTTCACATTGCTTATAAGTTTAGTACTGAGCTACGTTTAGTTACTTAATTTTTATAAGATACAGAGAATTTGTCTCCATGTTAGCATCTAAATGGTTTTGTCAAGCAGAGCTGATGTTTCAGAATGCTGTGTAGAGGTGGCAAATTGAGGATAAATGAATTGGATTCATGTCTTTCCTGACTATTTTTGGGTGCAGCCCCTCTGTGAACTGAAGTGTGACTGTCACTTCACCCAAGAAAAGATCGTTATTTACTGAAAGATTTCCTATGTACATTAATGCTATGATTTCCAGTTCCGTACCACAGTACAAGCCAGTGCAGAACTTGACAGAGACGGTCCTGCTCTTCTTCCACTTTCTAGCGCTTATTGTCAGCCCTTCCTTTTTGTTGGCCCATCGTAGGAGAAAACTTCGACACAGTGGTTTGGTTTTGTTGGTGTGTTTTGCTTTGGTTTTGGTGGTTTTTTTTTCTTTTCTTCCCCCTGCCCACTTCCCTGGCAGAGTTGACTGTGCAGGAGTGCTTGTGCCAGTGCAGGAGAAGGGCAGCATAAGTGGGAATAAGTGTTTGGGGATAGAAGGCAGTGAGGAGCACAACTGCTCCAAGAGCGCGTTAAATCAGATGTAAAACTATTTACGGGACTAATGATATCGTAACATTAGAGCTAAATGTGTTTGAATGGCTATGTTTCTGTGAAGTGGTTTTCAGCCAGCTAGATAGTAAGTAGTGAAAGTGCCGTAGTAAAGTTTTTAAAAGAATCAGAAGCTACTGTCTAGATTGTTTTATAAGTAGCTGTACTTTAATGTGATTAAGTTAAAACTGTACAAAACATTATCTCATAGGGTGATAACTAAATTGATGGGTCATGGTTTGGATCTTTATGTTTTAATAAGTAATAATAACCATGTATAACTATCAAATATATACCTTTAAAAGATTTTTTTTTCCCTTAAAACAATTAAAACCATTTTTATATTTGTACAGTGTTCTGAGTGTGAGTAAAGTATACTAACATGGTGTTCGAATAGGAGGGCAGAGTTACGTACACAATCTGGATTTTGAAAATTCTTCCTTATAGATCTTTAAGCCTACCAGAAATGCAGTGAAATGTAGTCTTAATTGCAAGGTGGTTGCCTGATTGGGATGGTTTGGGGGGGGGGGGGTTGTGTGTTGATTTTCCTGATTCGAAAGTGGATCCTGTTTTTAGGAGACATAAGAGGTTTCAGTGTACCAGTAAAAATCTGTGTGCTCGGTATTGTTGACCATGATCTGCTTATTTAAAGCTCTGGTTCTGTCCTTCGCTATTTCTGCCAAGCTGTCACCATACCTCCTGTCTGTCTGCTGCTGGATCTCTGCTTCCCCTTCCAAACAGCTAAACTGGTTTTATCGCTGCTTTTGCTTGATTCCCTTTATTGCCTGTGGTACTGGCAAGGAGCCAACCGAAGCTGCAGCCAAGTGATTCAAAATGTAAAATTGCTTCCAGGTCTGTTTCAAAGTATTACCTTGAGCTTCTTACAATCACCTATGTTACAGGCATCCTGCCATTTGGGAGAGAGTCACTCCTTTTTAGGGGGCCATTAAACTTTTGAAAGTTTGCAGGTGGTGAAGATTCCACCATGTTTCTAATTAAATTCTTCTTTATAGGCAATTATCCTTTTTTAACCTGCTTCTAGGTTGCATTATTTTTATTTTTAGTTCAGCATTAGGCTTTAGCATCTCTGAAAGTCAAGCAGTTATATAATTTTAAACCATGTTTATCTCAAACTTTTTGCAGTATTATTAAAATAAGTGGGTGCATTGCAGTGCCTTTTGGCATAATGTTTAAAGTCAAACTCTAATTACCCTTTAGTTTAAGGTATATTTGAGGCATGTAATACTAGCTGCTTTATCCCTGTTAATTTAAATACCCATAAGAACTGAGGACTTGCCTATAGAAGAAAGGGGGTTCATCAGTACCAAGATCTGCTCTGTCATTCAGAAGTGTCAGCAGCCAGGGAACCTACTTGATGCAGCTGATGAAGTTCCTGGATGCTCTGCTGCATCAGTGCTCCAGTCTTTACAATGTGCTGTAATCTAACAGAATAGCCTGGTTGACTTTATGCATGACACACGAAATGAAATGGTGTCCCAACCACTCTTCAGCATGACAGATGGAGATAGGTGTGTCTTAACTGGTTTCCAAAAAGGCTATCAACAGCCTGAATACATATAATCTGTGTTTAAAAAAAGCAAACAAACAAAAACTTAATGGATTTTGTTCTTACATTTGTGATTCTTCCCAGTCGCCTGCCCCAAACCACAAATACTGCTTGAACTGTGTTTGGAAGAAATCCCCATGTCTGTAGTTTGTCCATTCACTATCTAAATGCTTACTTGGGTTAATGATGTTCTGCTGTTGCAATTTTTCCTTAAAACTACTTGCTTCCTTTCTTTACTTACCTACAAAAAAAGCGACATCTGGCCTTATTAGGAATACATAATGGTTATCCCATTCTGCATTTATAGAGGTATACTTTTCACTATGAGTAAACAGATGAATCAAAGTATCAGAGGTCGACTCAAATGGTTTTATGAGACAACTATAGTATGGTTTATTCTTTGTTGTAGAGATGTAGACAGAGAAGTTACACAGCCCTCCTCTATCTAACCCTCAATCCTGTTTTTAAACGGAAGTCTGTTCTTTCCATGCTTTTGCGTCATGGTAAAGCATTAAAAATTAAAAACCAGTCAATCCATCTGTGGTAAGCAGCTCAGTGGCTTTGCGCAGCAGATACTTATTTGTTAAGTAATTTTTTTTTTATCTGACACCTGTTACATGACATGTGAAACTGAAAAAGATTTCATTCTAAATGTCCAAATGCAATCTGTTGTCACGTCTTATTTTCATTTATAAATGACTTTATTTTTAAGATCTCTCTCCCTGAAGTTAACATTCCTAACAAGTATGAAGGATTTTGTATTTTTTTATGTCCTCCTGGAATGAAAGGATCAACTGCAATATTTTTTTTGGCTGTTCTTGAGACAGGGAAAGAATTACGTTTCACATCTCAATGGCTATGGATTTAGCATGAAAACATATAATATTCTTGTTAAGAATCAAGGTACTGTATTGTAATTCATGTTGTATTTTATTTTCTCATTGTTTATATATTTGGTTTTATATTTATATTTATAAATCATTGCCTGTAATTCAGTTCCAGAACTGGAAAACTTTTAGATTCGTTTATCATATTAATCTAAGTTACGAGGCTGTTTGATTCTGGCCTTTTACAGGCAGAAGTACCATAACTAAATTAAAAAAGGTTAATAATAACATAAATATAAAATTAGTAAAGTGCATTTTCCCCCCATTTGGATTACTTCCTTTTTGTAATAAGTTGCCTCTTCCTTTTTTCATCCTCACCTTTAACTGTGTTGTACCATGGAAGTGGGAAGACTGGAGCTACCCAAAGTGTATTCAAGGGCCTAGGTGTATTAGAAGTGATGTTTCCACAGTTCTGTAACCTTAATTCCTGATTTTCTTAACTTTTTTGGTAATTGGGACACTTTCACTTGCTCCTGGAATGGAAGTACAAAGACCAACTAGGCTTACAAATGTTTGAAAAACAATGTGAGCAAAGATATGTTGCTTTGCCTAAATATTGTCTAGACTGGAAATGACATAATATTTTGAGGGGTTTTATGTAAGACTCTGACAGCTCAACTTGACACATGATTTAGCTGTTGATAAAAACTTACCTAATTGGCTCGCTAGACATGTGTACAATTTAAAACATCTCTTTTGCATTTTTAAGTGACAATGGAATTTAAGATGGAGACAAAAAATCCAAACAAAAGAGATTTCTGAATAAATGTAATTGAATCTTGCTAGATTTAAACGAAAATCTACTTTAACAGACAAGAACACTTAAATTTTGGTCTATTTAAAAAAAAAAAAAATAAAATGAAAGAAAATCAGACCTGGATAGACAAATAGGTCATGTTTCAATGATGCAGAATAACAGAAAATAAAGGTCCACTGTATTACTGTTTTTAACACTAGGGCAAGTTTTGAAAAATGATTAAAGTCCTCCTATGAAGTTTGTAGCCTCTAAAATAAAAGCATTTTTAAGAAACTTCAAAAAATTAGAAACATGAAGATTAACTTACCATATTTTAAATTCATTTTTTAACTTCTGCTGATCTGGGGTTCATGGTTGTGTGGTGGGAAGTAGGGATTCTCTCACAGGTTCTCTTCCACATGCTGCCTTCATCCCTTCCTCTTCAAGAATGTTTTATTTTTCTGGATGGATTTAATCCTTTTTGCAGACTTACTGCCCCGAAAGTAACTCTCAGGCATGTCCATTATCATGTGTTTACTCTACCATACTGGGACATTAATATGTAAGACTCTTAAAAAGCGTATATGCCTGACTGCCCCTCTGCCTTTGGCAGTAGTCGTATCAGCAGCTCAGGGCTGAGGTGGCAGCCCTCAGCGGTGGGTGCTGTTATAGGATGATCTATGAAGAGTACTCTGTTACCTTTGAATAAATGACACAGCTCAGTGCTTTGCAATTTTTTATCACTAAGGCACGGTGTATTTTATGAATTGTCATTCACACACTGTTTCAACAGTTTCCTGAACAACAGTGTTCATCTAAAACTGCCAGTCTTAAGACTTTTAGTTTATTCCTCCCCTCTGCTGAGTTGTTCAAAATTAAAACTTGCATCTGAATATTCTTCTATACCTCTGACTGTTTTACTTTGTGGGCGTTCTCTCAAAACACTGAGCATGTTTCCAGGTTCCCAGCACCTGATTCTGTGCATTTTTTTAATATATGCTTTTAAATATGGTCTCTCCAGTGTGTTCTATCCTTTACTGCTAAATGGTGGGAGAAATGTGTTCTCCTGAGTATCAGTCTCTGTATCTTTGCTCTCCCATCTATAAAATGTAACTCTGACCTATGAAGTTGGCAAGACCTTATTATGTGATTAAAGAAGGTGTCAAATACTATGATAATGGCAGCTATATGGATATTTAAGAAGAACAGATAGCCAAGCGAGGTGATTTGCTAGTAACTCAATTGCTGTTGAGCTCAGACAAATGATGTACTGGGGTGTAGTGAATTTCTGTTAATCAGATAAGCCGTGTTAATTGTGCAGATATGGCTCATGACAAATACAGGATAAAACACAGTTATGTAACCTTGAGTGAAAGTGGTAATTTTTTAGTGTTTCGACTGTCGTGGCTTAACCCCAGCCAGCAGCTAAGCACCACGCAGCCGCTCGCTCACCCCCCCACCGGCGGGATGGGGAAGAGGATCGGAAGGGCAAAAGGGGAAAAACTCGTGGGTTGAGATAAAAACAGTTTAATAACTAAAGTAAAATAAAAAAAAAGAACAGTGGTAATACAAAGCAAGCGGTACACTGTACAATTGCTCACCACCCGCCGACCGATGCCCAGCACATCCCCCAAGCAGCGATCGAACCCCTCCCCGGCCAACTCCCCTGCTTATATACTGAGCATGACGTCACGTGGTATGGAATAGCCCCCGCCCAGTCTGAGTCAGCTGCCCCGGCTGTGCCCCCTCCCAGCCTCCCGTGCCCCTGGCAGAGCATGGGAAGCTGAAAGGTCCTTGACCAGTGTGAGCACCACTTAGCAAGTACTTAGCACTACTTAACAAGAACCAAAACGTCAGTGTATCATCGACATTGTTCTCAACCTAAACCCAAAACACAGCCCCATACCGGCTACCAGGAAGAAAACCAACTCCATGCCAGCTGAAACCAGGACACAACTCATTTGCATGACCTAAAAAAACACGCCAATTTAAATGCAAGTTTATATTTCTTTATTTCTTTGGTTTAGGGAGTTATGGATCTGGTTGCTCCTAAAAATACCTCAGACTGGTAATGTGAGCTGACATTGTACTGGGAAATATCACAAAATGCTGTTGTTATACAGCTTGGACTGCACTAAAATCTAGCATAGTTCAGTGGTGGCTATCGCAAAGCATTTGAGCTATGTTCTTTGCCTTTACAGTGATATTTTGTGCTGAAATTTTGGTGCTACAGGGTAGGTGTCTTTTCAACAGCAGAAATGCAGCTAATTAATTAATGCTGAAGAGGAAGATGCAGAGTTCTCTGATGGCTAGTATATTGAATAAAGCTAATTCTCAAAATTAACTTTTTTTGACGGGGTACGATAGCAATGTTTGCTAGCAACTTTCCATTTATCACTGATGAAGTTCTGTACAATCTGGTTGCTGACTTTTTGAGTCTAGAAAAAGTACCAGTTTGAAACTGGTACAATACAGATAAATAAAAAGAAGTATCAAAGGGTGGTTCTTTGTATGGGTTAAAAAAAAATCATTTTGACTTTGGGATGAAAAATGCAGATCTTCTAATGCAGTGAACTATCAATTTAATAGTTTTGATCAACATATTGTAAGGGAGTAGTCACAAAACAGGCAGATCAAGAGATGTAAATGTCACAATTTATCACTGTGAGCAAAGCAAAGGTTTGGTTTCATGTGGATGAATGTATTCAGTGCTAGAGACTATGGACACAGTGCCAGCATGCAGATGTGTAAAAAAAAAAAAAAAAACAAAAAACAAACTGTGTTTAATGTGAGTTGTGGGGTAGAGTTGAAGGTGATACGTGGATTAAAATTCATGGCAAAAATGCTTACCTCATGCAGCCCACCCTAGGGAAGATGCATAGGAAAGTTTTACTGGTTTTGTGTGCATTTTTTCCCTTTTACTTTAACCAAAAAAAGGGAGAAGAAAACTGTGAAAAGCAAATACCATCCTTTAGATGGGAAGCTATGTAACAGTGCAGACCTTCATTTGTACCAGGCATTTAGACCAGTCCTGCAAGATCTTAAGACTGCAAACATTTTAAATAATATAGTGGCAAAGTATTTGAAGACAAGATCTCCCCTTAGTGTCATGAAATAGCAATAAAAAGACAAATAACCCAAAGTCACTATACTGAATGCAAATAGCAACAAATAGCTGAAGAAAATAGTATGGTAAGTGTATAATTATTTCCTCAATCAGATAGTTGAGCAGAATTCAAGGTGTGGTGGTGAATTGCTCCTCCTTTTATTCCAGGCAGTTGAAGGAGAAACTCCTTGGATATAAATTACTTAAATGAAAAGTAAGAGTATCATTTGGCAAAGAACTTGCTCAAGCGAACTATCCTATCTTCATCAGAGCAACAGCAAGACGCATGAGATGCCAACAATATCAAAAGGATTTATTAAGCTTGGATGGACAGCTAGGACCATTTGAAAGACAGAATATCCACTGCTGTGAAGGATCCCAAAAGCATAGTGGGGAGAGTGGGCTTACTGTAGAACTTCCCTGGAATTCATGGCGAGTGCCACAGATGTGTACAAATTCAGTGACTCATAGTATTACCATGGGCACAGTAATCCTTACCTCAGCGGGGTGGGGGGAACAGGTAGGGGTGTTATCCATCCCCTTTTGTTGTTCTTAGCTATGTTATTGGTCATAACATGAGGAATGGGGCCATAAAATTAGTGGAAGTTGGCACCCTGTCATGTTTGTAGTTCCACTTTTCTTATTCCTTTCTGCTTTGAAACCTCCACTTAGCTATCAGTTAATGAAATAGCAGTGAGTTTTTCTGTTTGAAAAGTTATATTCTGGTTTCTGTAGTAATGCTATGCTCCCTATAAATTAAAGAGGAACTATCTAAGCTTGCTGTAAAAATTTTTCAAGACAGTATCTTCAGTTTAGAGAAATCCTTAAGCAGTGAAACTCAGAAGTCCTGGGTTTTACTGCAGCTGTCAAATTCTTCCAGTGACATTGGGAGGCCATGTATTGTCTCTCTGTCTTAATTTATGCATCTAGAAGATGCAATGATAATAATCTCATTGGAGTAAATGTAAACTTTACTTAATGTCAATGGGTGCTTCTACATCCTTTGTTGAAAGATTTCATAAACGCTAAGTAGCATTATGGGAGACGAAACAGCTTCCCCAGTATTAACAAGCAACTACCTTCCTTTGTTATACCCGTTTTAGCTCCAGCATTACTTTGGCATAAAAAAAGAAATAATAATTTCGCTTATTAGTTCTGACTTACTTTTTTTCCCCTGGGGAAGGGGGCATGGGGGTGGCTTATGACACTCTCCAGAGAATGTGAAGGAAATTCAGGGGGTGGTTCATTTGTTTTAGTTTAAAATTTCTTTCAAATCACATTTTTCCTTCCAGCTGCTTTTTAAGTCCTGCTGTTTGGTTATGTATATGTATTGTAAATTAAGACTGCAAAATACATTTTGTTTCCCATTGGCTTGATTCCAATGACATTTGAAAAGTTAATAGCTACCAACTGGTGTAGACTCTAGTTTGGGTCTTAAAGCCATTTAGATTTCAGTGGCAGCATGTTGAGGTTTTACTACTTGAAAAGAATTCTTATACTGGGAGTTTCAGCAATATTCTCCTTCTGAAGGAGCCACAAAGCATGAAGAATATTTTAATTTGACTCCTGTAGTAGTTATGCTCTCATCTTGTTGCTTCTGATTTTAATGGAGTTTTAAAACATTGGTGGTATTAATACTTTTTGTGCTTTCTTTAAGAAGTCAGAGTCCGGTTATAATAAAAGGATAATTTCTGGAAGGCTAAACACACAGAGCTAAACCTTTTTTGAAAAGTATCACTGAGTTGTGACCAGCAAGGTGTACTTTTGAAAATCCGGTTAGCAGAGACACACGCTTGGATGAAATAGAAAGGTGAGATTGATTTTGCGCAGTCATTTGTGCAGTGGAATTCCAAAAAGATTTAAATATACGTAGTTCAAGAAACAAATTAGAGCTTGCATGCTCACAGTCATAAACAAAGTGAAGAAAAAGGAGCACAGAGGTTTGGCAGAGTGATTGGGAACTTCTGTCCACAAATACGCTGTAGTACTTAATGTCTCCATTACTCCCAGCTTACAACAGTACTTCTTCTTCAGTTCCTTTCCAGCTTATCAAGGCATGTAAGTAATTCCACATGTAATTTTCTCTCCTAGCTGAAATAATGCTTTATGCTTTCAGTTTTCAAGGTAACTGCTAATTAGTAATTTTGATTTTCATCTCTGTCCCCCTCAACCATAACAGAACTATTTTTTCTTCATATTTTTTTCTTATATATAAATAAATTTGTGTTGTGGTTTAAATCAGTATTGTTGAGATACTGATTTCTTTCTTTGAGAAGTACAGTTTTTCTCAAGAGTGACCTAGATGCTGCTGTTCTGCAACAGCTACTTAAATTTTTTTGCTTTTAAAGGCAGCGTCAAAGATGTTTCTAAGAATTCAGTAGCAGTCCTTTTTGTCCACATGCCATCAGTGAGCCAGTTCAGAGTGCACATCTATGCATGTGCATATATATTCACGCGATTTCCAAAGAATGAGCTTTGCCTGAGTCGTCTTGCATTAGTTTTCCATTAAAACAGAATGGGTTTTGGAAAAGTGCAGAAAACTGTAGCTAAAGATGTGGTGTGTTTCTGAGCAGGATTTTTATAGCACTGGGCTGTAATGACTATTCCCTGTAACAGAAATTTTTGTATGTTGCTGCATTTCTCAATTATTACCTTTGTGCTCTATTTTTTTTTTTACAAAACTTTAAAACCACAGTAGAAGCAAGACTGTTTAAGATTGTAATTTCACACAAGCTTGTTGTTTTTCAGTACTCCTAGCTATTTCTTTTGAAATGAACTTCTGTGAAATACATAAAGACCAGTAGAGATGCTCAGCTCTGTCACTTATATACTTGATTCTTTGATTGTATAGCAACATTAAAGTGTTTTGGAAAAGCAGTATTCAAGAAGTGTTTGTGAAGTTGTGTTTGTGTAAGAATCCAAAACATCGAGTAATTTAATTTTGATTAGTGACTACCAGTATTTTTTGTATGTGATTGTCCTGGAAGTAACTTAAGTAATCTGAATAGTTAAGTGTGATTCATAAAATTGGCAACATCAATGAATGTTGTTGGGGGGAAGGAGGAGGAGAGAGTAGCATGTAGTTTGGTGTAACATTTGGATATAGGGTGCAGATTTATATTGACGGTTCTGATTTTGTTTCACCAGCTGACTCCTGCGTTTGGTTTTTGAAAGCAGCATTTTCTCAAGTGTAGTAGAGAGTCATTTCATGTTCTGTGGCTTTCTATGGTTTTCTTCTCTCAAAATAGTGTCTGATGATAACTATTTAGGAGAAGATTCTCTATGGCTACATGTTACAAGGATCTCATGAAGGAGCATATGCACGCTGGTGGAGTTTTGCGCTTCACACAGGAGAGCTGGTAGCCCCTGAGAGCTGTGCTTTCCAAGGAGGTCAGCACTGGATATTCAGATGCTTGGAGCTGACTGGTAGGGACAGATGTTAAATGTGTGAATATAGTTCAAGTGCAATTAACTTGCAGTCTTCACCTGCATGAATACCTTTGAAAATCTGGTTTAAATGGAGTCATATTTGATACACTGTGAATCCATACACTGAGTCCTTGAAGCCTTGGTAGCGAAGCTTAAATTTCTGAAAGAACTGAGGTGCTGTGAAACTCTCATGGTTTTGCTTCAGTGTTTATGAATCTAGTCACCGTACCCAAAGCCATAGACCAGAGTTGGTAGCTAAGATCTGTATAGAAAGAAAGGAAAAATAAATGCCTGGCATAGGCATTTAAGCCATTCAATAGTAAACTTTCAGGCAGGGATCCTTTTCTAGTTTTTAAACACTGTTCTTCTGAAGTTTGGGGTTTTTCTTTTTTTCTTTTTTTTTTCTCCCCCAGTTTTCGAGATAAAAGCCTAAAAACTATTTTCTTTGAAAACATGGCAGGTGATGGTACCTACGTTTCACATCCCTCTCCTTTTACATCCAGTAGTTTGGTTATGGGATCAGTCCCTGAATCTGCTGTTAGCAGTTGTCTGAATTTTCTTCGTATGCTTAGGAGGATGACCTATATTTATTTCTCTCCTCTGGTTCTGGGGGTTCAGCACAGAATGGTGCCTACCTGGGGAGTGAGTTGCTATGCATAGGGGTTTAAGGATCATTGTCAAAGTATCATATGCTTGTAAAGGACAGAAGACACTCTTTCATCCCCAAATATTGGCTATGCCTCACTGAGGGCTTTTCTATGGACAGTTTGTCGTGGTTTAACCCCAGCCAGCAACTAAGCACCACACAACTGCTCGCTCACTCCCCCACAATGGGATGAGGGAGAGAATCAGAAGGGTAAAAGTGAGAAAACTCGTGGGCTGAGATAAAGACAGTTCAATAGGTAAAGCAAAAGCAGTGCACGCAACCAAAGCAAAACAAGGAATTCATTCACTACCTCCCATCGGCAGGCAGGTGTTCATCCATCTCCAGGAAAGCAGGGCTCTATCACACGTAATGGTTACTTGGGAAGACAAATGCCATCACTCCAAAGGTCCCCCCCCCTTCCTTCTTCTTCCCCCAGCTTTATAAGCTGAGCATGATGTTGTATGGTATGGAACAGCCCTTTGGTCAGTTGGGATCAGCTGTCCCAGCTGTGTCCCCTCCCGACTTCTTGTGCACCCCCAGCCTACTCACTGGTGGAGTGGTGTGAGAAGCAGAAAAGGCCTTGACTCTGTGTAAGCACTGCTCAGCAATAACAAAAAGATCTCTTTATTATTAACACTTTCTAACACAAATCCAAAACATAGCCCCATACTAGCTTCTGTGAAGAAAAATAACTGACCCAGCCAAGACCATCACGCAGTTGAACAAACTGTGAACATGATGTTAGACTCGCAGCATGTTTCAACTACGTGGAAGTTAATTGGAGCAGGGACTGGAATCTTGTCTTCCCAGTCGCAAGTAGCCAGTACCATTCTGTGTGTGATGGGATGAATGTTTGAGTCTAAACTTGTTGATCTATCACGCTTTTAAAAACTTACACATTCTCATTAGTCCCAACTGTGTTAAAAGATACAGAGCACTCCTATCCAGAAAAACTAAGGAAATTTCTTTTGCTAGTTTGGAAATTCTATTATGTAGTAGTCTGTATCTCAGTAATTTCCACTAAATTACTCTAGGATGGATCACTTACCAAAATCTTGAAATAAGATTCATAATAACCATAATAGTGTGCAAAAGCAAAATGTTTCTCCTTAATACACATTATAATGAACTACTTGAACACATACCTGATCTACAAGACAGAGATGAGGAGTTAAATTTGTCGTAAATATTATTTTGTTAGTTTCATATCTATGCTTTTAACTTCATATCATGTCCTTGTCAAAATGCTGGGATTATTCAGAATGTATTCAGAAGGGCTAAAGAAGATAAGCTAAAGGAATGTAATATGATACCGCCTAAAAAACAGTATAATCTAGTTTTCAAGGTACTCTGAGATTGATTTAGTAGAAGTGACAAAATGGATATTGCCAACTTTTCTCAATTTTGAAAACTGTTGCAATCACTTAATAAAGCCCGTCTCATCTGTATAAATACAACTTAATGCTGTCCTTGAGGCTAACCAATTAAAGCAAAGATTCTGAATGTATTAATGTTAATGAGAAATCTGTTGACTTTATTAGTAAGGGATTGTGTTCAGTATCATGGATTTTAAAAGTCTTTGTGAAGTGAATGACACTTTTTTACCTTTTGTTAAATGAATGACACTTGTATGTCATTGTTTCAGAAGTATGTATATGTTAATAAATTGGCTATGAGAAAATCAGTTGTTAGAAATTTGTGTGGCAGTGGTTTTTTTTTCCCAAGATGTGACCTTTAGCAGTGGTAGGGAAGTGATCATAGGAATTGGACTGTAAAAGATAAGAAAGCAAGTATATATACACTCTGCATAGCAGTCTGTACGCCTAGAATTTGTACAGGGTTCTGGGTCTCCTTTGAGGGAGAGTTGTGGAACAAGGGTCCCCAAATTAATTAAGATATAAAAGTACGGACTTGAAGTCCTGCAGATAAATAGGTTTAAATAACGATATAATCTTTTTCTTTTTCCTCCTTTTGACATGATTATAACCTTTTAGCATGTACTTTTTTTAGCATGTACATTTCCATAAAATGACACTCTGCTAATTTTGTATTGAACTTTTACCCTAAAAAAAAAACCAAAAGCAAAAAACCAACAACAAACCAAAAAACATGAAAAAGCTTTTACAATTAAAAAAAAACCCAAAGTATGACTTCAAAGAGTTACAAAACCATTTGTAGTGTCATAGTTCAGCTCTCTTTGAGAAAGGGTGATTATTTTTGTCATTTTGCATTTATAATAAATTGGAGCGAGCCTGGTGACCTCCTGGAGAGAGGACTGCAGCAGAGAAAACAGCTAGTGTGTACTGCGAAGTTTGTGCAGGAGTAAAGATAATACGGGGGGCGGGGGAGATGCAGGCACATTTCTCCTCACTCTTCTCTTGCTGGTTGTTGCCTGGTGCCTATCCAGAAATTTTCTGGTTGCCTCTGTCTAAACAAACATCTGGGTTTTTTCAGTTCCCTTAATCATCTTTTGAACATCAGTAATCAGCTTTTGAACTTCAATTAAGTTTAATGCACGTTGAAGGAAGCACGTAGAGTGGTCTTATGGGACCTGTTGAACATGTGTGCTCAATGGTATGTCTAATGCACTTTTCAAGTTTGGCCAAATATACTTTGGTAGAGTAGTAAAATGGTACCTTTTGTTAAGCTGTTGTATCTCTACAACAAATCTGCTAAATATGATGAGCTTTTCATTGTAAGTGGAACTAAACAAAGTTATTTCTAAAATTGTTGTGCTTTATTTGGAGATTACCATGAGAATACCTAATGAGTCTTTCCATCTCTGCCTTTTCTGTCAGTGGCACTTTTACAACGTGATTGTGAAAATGCAATTAATACAATAAATATAACCTTAAAAATTTCAGAAGGTTAAGAAGAATTTGCTATTGTTTGGAAACCCAAAGATTTCAAATACTTCTTTTTTTTTCTCCCCACCTCCCACCCCCTGCCCAAAGAAAATACAATGTAGGGTTTGAATTGCTAGTAATTAAATAAATAGCTTCTCTAGATTGTGTATGGAGCAATCAGCTCTTCCAGAGGAGAAAGGATGATGCCAACATAGAAGTAACCATATTCGGTGTCAGGACATACCCTTCCTTTTAATGGTACATATCCATTCAAGCAAGGATTGTATCTAAAATTTTGGAGAATTACTCATGCTGCAAGTCAAAAAGCTCAAGTGTCCAGTATCCCTTCTACCAGAACTGTTTTATTTTTAAGAGCTGTTCTATGTTTACCTGTTCGTAGTGGACCCCATCGCTGAATCCCACTCCGTTGCTGTTAAAACACTAACAAAGCTCCCCAAGCTCTCCATCATCCAGCTGAAAGTGGTGGGATAGGCAAAAATGTTCAGATTCCATCTAGATGATCAAATGGCTAATGGGATGTCAAATACAGACCTTCTTGTCTGCAAGTGAGCAAGATGTTTGCCATCTGTCTGTCTTTTGGATGCAGATGAAAGTGCCCGAGTTCTTTGAGAGAGAACATGTATAAAGCCTTCCTACTGGCTGTAAGCATCTGACGTTTCTAAGTTCTTGTACAACAGAGAAAAATATTAGGCTGACACGACTGTAATCCTTCACCATGTTTCACTAGACACTGGTGCCTGTGGATTTGAGGAAAAAGGAAGCTCCTCTTGTATCCTGTTATGATTATTCTATCATAGTGAACAAAATAACAGTATCGATTTTTCTTGCAAAATATAGCAAGTTTGGGAAGAAGCAAATATTCCTGTTTTTAAAATCAATGCTTTTGTTTGTACAGTATAAACTTTAGTTTGTTCCGTGAGTAATGTACTCCACTAATACATATCAGCATAATCATTCATAAGCATAATACAAAATAATTGTTTACAAATAAAAATGCTGAAAAATGCAATATTTTTAAAATTAAATATCTTTTCTAATGCTTTAAAGGCCAGATCTAGATAACTGTTTTTGTGAAACAAGTAAATTCTGTATTTCTCTGTTTTTTCTTAAGATCGTGCTGTTAGCAACTTCTCTGAGGATTTATTGGTGCTTGCAGGAGTTTTAAACGCATTTTCTTCAGAGTTCTGCTTTAATAGTGAAATGTATTCATGTTGTATTTCTTGATGTTGATATTTCTTGTTGTTGTAAAACAAAAGTTGGTGGTAACCTTGCCTAAGGAGTTGATTTTGCTGTCAGATGTCTCAGTGATATCCCCTTGTCACCTGTTACTCATATGAATTTTCCTTTTTCCTATTGAAAGGAGCAGGTTATTTTTAGGAAATGGGAGAGTTAAAAGCTACTTACCTGAACTTTTTGGAAACTGGTATGAAATGCATGAGTTCCATGTAGATTTTCTGATTCCTGGGCTCTGTTTGATGTTGATATTTATAGCAAAACACTACTGTCTGCTTGTCCTCAGAGCTTCTGTGAATACTCCTCTAGCTTTGACAGATCTACGGTATGAGAAATGTTTTACCTGTGGTCTGAAAGACTTCTTGCTGTGGGGGGAAAAACACTTGTCACAATGGTAGTAGGCTTATAGTTGTTTGAAAGAGGAAAAAAAATAGTGCATTCTTCTGTACCTTCCAGCTGGTATCAGGAGCTTGGGGAGAACAGGGGCTGTGATCTATGTCAGACTGGAGGAATGTTTTTAGCCATCAAATTACGGTGTTCCTGCCCATCTCTTTCACAGAAGGAGAGTGAGCATACTGGAAGGTGAGGTATATTTTAGGGCTGTGGTTTCCAGCTGTTTTGTTATTTGCCAGACCAGTTGTTGAGCCCTGGTGACACCTCTGGTCACTTCACTCTCATGCCTCCCTCGCTGCAAGTTCTAGGGCCAGCACCAGAGTTGTTGTTTGAGCTCTGCCTCAGTGAGAATATCATCATCTCAACAGCAAGGAATACTTTGGTAGTGGGGAAATGAGAGCATTAGAAGACCAATTCTTGACCAGTTCTCTCCCCACTCTGCACATGCGAAAAATTGCAAGAATTAACCCTGGACTTGTGCAGATTTGTGTCCAGACAGAAGGTATGCCTAGAGCTTGATTCTGGCTAATGAATGTTTTTGAAAATGCTGAGATTAATAAAACTTTTAAAGTAAAGCTTTCCAGTAACTTAATGCTCTCCTTTATACTCCCTTTGTGCTTCTGTGCAATTATAAAGCTCAAGCATAGGCTAAGAACTTCAGTTGACAGAAAGTTGTTCAATTTTGGTGAAGACCATAGAGCTGTGCTGTTTTTAAGGAAGAGAGATTATTCCTGCAAGTTTTTATAGTGCTAAATTTCACTTAAATGCTCTTGTTGCTTATAGTTCTATAGACTATTCTGTTATCACTTATAAAGGACACAACTAATTTCATAACCATGAATGGAACTGCTGCTTCCCAAACGTTACAAAAGACTGCATCTCTTTCTTGTCGTTTTACTGTTTCAGAGGAGAAAGGGTTGTGGGAAGTTAGTGTTTCAGTTACTTGTTATACAAAAGGAAGGGAAGTACATCATGATATGATGATGTTTATTTGGTTTTGTGTATCACTTCATATAGTCAAACCAGTCTTTTACTATTTTTTCCTTTGTTATGTCACATGTCATATCAGGACAATATTTTAATGGTGTTTTGCTCTAGCTCAGAAAGAGAATTTTAAAGCTGTTACCATATTCCAGAGTTTCTCATCTTACCTTCAGAAGTAACTTTATAAGCCTATGTTTCATTGCAAGTCAATGAATCACACATTCCTGTGTGCTGCAGCTCTTTTGAAAACAGGGTTTAAGACATTTTGTGCTTCATTTTTTAAGAAATGTTATCCAATATGCTCTGAAAGGCTGAGGTCTGAGAGGGGAAAGAGGCTGAATCTTCAGGTCTTCTGAAGCTAAATTTGGCTTTGTATGGAAACTGTCTGTGTTTGAGAGGGCAGGGAGATTTGACTTTTTTCTTTAAGGGAGTTGATGGGTGCAAGTTGGGGGTTTTACAGAGGTTTTGTTGGAGGAATTATTTGTGGAATGAAAAAGAGGTACACACACAAAAAAAAAAAAGGTTCAGCCCAGATAATTGTTATAGCTTGTGCCATTCAAAGGGACTGGCTGGGGAGGGAACCCCAAATAAATCCTGAGGAATACCCGATTTTTAAGAGGAAATGAGAGACAAATGAGGCCATTACACTGGTGGTTTGTTTCATCCCCTGCCTAAGTACCCCCTCTCTTGGCTTGTCTGACACAGATCTAAATTTAGAAAACATATCAAAACACAACATTTCTGAAGGAGCCCGCAGGTATTTAAAGATGTCTGTGTGGAAGCTTCGGTGGTGTTCCAGCAGCCGGGGAGGACTGCGGTTGCTTGTGCTGGAAGCTGGAAGACTGCCACTCCGCTCCCTTTGTTCGGCTTCCTTTGCTGCATAAAGCATAGAAGACAGCAACCATTATTGCTAGTGTTAAAAAGTAATTACAGAGGTGACAATTTGAGCTTCAAATCTTACAACCCTTGCACTCACCAGTTCCAACAGCCTGCAAACACTGCAGTCACCAAATCCACTAGTTTCCTTGCACCCCCTGCCATTTTGCAGTTTCCTCCTCACTGTGAGAAGCACCTTGCCATGAAAAGTAAGGGGTTAATAACAGTGAAGACAAAGGGAAAAAGAGATGAAGGTGTTTGCTTTCCACTGTTACTGTTTAAAGTTTGATAGGGCAGCTTAAATACTCAACTTCCCATACCACCTGCCCATGTTGCTGTTCAGACTGACAATGTTGTGTGTGTCCCCTGCCCAGGATGTTTGGTTATTATTTATATTTTTATTATTGTTAGTTTAATAACATTATTTTGTAAGCCTTTTCTCTCTCTTTTCTTTCTGTCTCTCTTTTCTCTCTGCCCCCAAAGAAATAACCTGATATAACCCAAAATTTCCCTACTTTATACCTGTCAGAACTTCTCATATTTTGTCAATTAACCATCTTGTGAAATCACGTGCAGGTTTGTATTTCCTAGTAGGGTTTGGCTTCTGGACAAAGCTAAAGAAAACTCCTAGGAGTAAGGTGGAGAAACATTCTTTACATAGGTGTGTCTTCCTAAGTGATGAGTAATGAAATGATTTGGTCCACATTCCTGTTCCTTAATGCCTCTGATTGTTATAACCACTTTACCCTTTCTAAACAAGTGGTTTCAGAGGAAGGACTCTCCCCTTCTGCACAGGGCTCCCGTACCATAATGGGATTTTCTGACATACCTTCCTTTTGACTTCATTACAAGCTTTTAACAGACTGTTTTGCAACTCAGTTTCCTCCAGCGGCTTTGTGTGTTGAGCATTGTCAGAAACAAAATCGTATTCTACCAGAAAACCTGTCTGGCATATCTGATCAGAGAACAGCTTGCTTGTTCTTAATAATTTTGTTTGTTTATCTGTTTGAATATTGTAGGCAAAGATATCACAGATACATCTAGCTATAACTTTGCTCTTCTCCTGATAAAAAACTTACCAGTGCTGCTTACAACAGTCTGATATCACCCTCTTGCCCCAAACCCAACTGAGGAATTTTAAATCAGCCTTGTGGTGTTTGTTTGGGTTCTTCTAATAGCAAAATTTTATGGGGCATTTAACCATCTGCTTTTTCTGCATCTGAGAGGTTGATGTTGTTCATATTAGAGTTTGAGGGAATTTTAAAAGCAGTTACATGTAGCTGATTGTGTTTCTTTCCCTGTTTAATAACATTTTCTGTGATAAGTGGAAGTACACTAAGTGTTTTAATGCTAGTTGTTGCCTAAGCTATTTCCGTATTTTCTTCTATTGATGTTTTATTGGAATTGAAATTATGAACACACTTTTGGCAAAATACTGTCCATTTTTAGGTAAGTAGTCAATAAATTTTGGCTTTTATTAGTATAGATTACTTCATTAGTACTGCTGCATATATATAGTATATAGTATAGATTGCTTTATTAGTATAGATTAATGGTAATATGTCCTTGTTCATGAGGAAAAAAACATATTTCCCAATTTTCGGAAAAAAAAATGCAACAATTAAGAACTTAATTGCATCTTAGCACATTTGCTGGGCAAATATATGCAACCTCTTAATAGTTAATGCTTATGTCAGGTATAACAGTTAAAATACTTAGTTACGCTCTGTTTTAAACAAAATACTTGAATGGTGATCTCTAGAAATGTGGCCAGCCAACAGCCTCACGATGTGCGTGCATAGTCTCTATTTAGGAGACCCGATACTCAGTAAGCCATCTCAAGTATGTTACTTAGCAGACTCTTGGATGAGGACAGGAATACACAATTAAAAAAAAAAAAAAAAGGTTTCTGAAAAAGGATATGCTATGATCCCATCATGGAGGAGAACTGAAGTGATTGGTCTAGTGCTGTGCAAGACAACTGCCAGAGGTATATAAGAAGGAAAGAATACTCCTTTTACTCAAAACTGCTTTCTTCACTGACTGTAATGGTTCACGAATAAGGTGAACATCCTGAACAAAGTTCTGCCACTGCTTATGTATCCTAACCGTATATAATAGGCTGCCTCTGTTCCCTGTGAAAGTAAACCTCTAAGCTAAACACATTTGTCACTTGCTTGAAAAGCTGAAATTCTGATGTTCTTCACAGGTTGTTACTTCATTTAAACTGAATTGATTTTCATCATGTACACTGTTTAAAGTCCTACTCTGTGCCTTCTCTTCAAAGAGAACTACTTGCATATTGGCAGCTTTTGGTGAAACTCCCTCACGGGTGAGCTATTACTTACTGGAATTACTCCAGTAATGCCATTGCCCGTTCCACTGATGCTGCTGAAATCATTCCTAGGGCTTCAGAGCCCTTACAGGTGTTTGCTGGCTTCGCTGACCTCCGTGTATCCGCAGCTTTCTGTGTAACACTGCTGATAGCGGAGGCGGCCAGTGGGAATGGTTGTGGGTGTATGTAAGGCTTCTGCAGTTTTGTTGTTAAGAACTACTGTGTAGTGTACCAAATGCGTTGTTTCTTGACTTTGTATCAAAATAACTAGATGGAAAGTATATCCTGCTACCTTTGCTTCTTTCATTGCATCCTCCCTTCCGAAATACTCAGTAAAATCTGTAAAGCACAAATGGTCTGGTACATGTACTTTAAAGAGCAAATGTTGGTTGGTTGCACATCTAGGGTACTACACTGTAGTTTAGGTAAACAGGGATTATTCCTCCATTCTCACAGGATTGTATGGAAAAGAAGTCCTACCACATCAGTGATTATTTGAAAATAAAATGGAGGTGTGTTTTACCTGTAATTGCCCACATGTTCTAATCTGAAAAATATCAACTGTCTACATGGAAATTGGGATATAATTGCTTTAATTGGTATAACTTAATTATTTGAAAAAGAGGGGCAAGCACCACAAAAAGTGTCTGTGAGCTCCATAAAGTATCTTAAATGAATTTGTCAGTCATCTTGATGCTGGCATCTGAAATGCGGGCTTAACTTTTGGTTTTGTTCAAAGCAAGCATAATGTTCTAACTGATTTCAAAGATAATCTGATAGCAAGTGCTTTGATTTTCTTTTTAAAAATTTTTTCTTTTTTTAATCCCCTCCCCCCCCTTTTTTCTCCTTTGACTGGACTGCTACAAAAGCAGAGAAAGAAGAAGGGCACTGGTGCAGCTTTTGGCTGGAAGATCTGAACAGAATGGAAAGAAGTGCTGGGAATATCTTTACATACGTCTGAAAAATAAAAATCTTTATATTACAAAATGGGATGGGTTTGAACAGTGTTGGATATGTTAGATTGGTTTTTTTGGCTGCAAAATGTTAGTAAAGAATAAAATTCTAAAATAATATTGTGAATCAAAAATGAAGATAAGAATTTAAGAGAGTATCAGTGTTTTTAAGTGAAGAAAATACAGAAATTACTGTACAGTCTGATGTAATCAGAGCAAGGAGGTAGTTGCACTGATAGAAGGCAATTTTTTCAGTAGTGAAAAAATTCACCCTCTTCATGGGTGAAGAGGAGTCTTTATATTGTGATTTTTTAAAATTTTTTTTTCAATGTCAAGCCCACATGAAGATGAAAGCATAGCTTGAAATAATCTGACAGCCTAAATGACACAAAACAGGGCAGTGCAAATATGAACTGAATGTTTTTATGGAGACTTGTAGTCAGCATTCATTTTCAAGCTTTCCTCCCAACCTATTTGTGTGTAGTATTTGTCCGTATAATACCATCTGCTCTGTGTGTCTGAAATCTCAGTGAGAAGAGCTTCACAGAAAGCTTTAAAATGTCTTTCTGTGTTAAGTACCACTGGGCATTCAAAGATAAATCTTCTCAATTCTGCAACTTCTTCCTTAGCAAAGCACATCTCCCTTTTATTTCTCTGAATTCTTTCAGAATTCTTAAAATCATTTGCATTGTCTTTAATATGAAGACAGTGAGCTAACTTCAAATATAATAATGGACTTTTCTGTTTTCTTATGTGTGGTGTTCTGCAGGTTAAAGTGGGGGGAAAAAAAACCCAAACCCTGAAACATCGTTGACCGGATAGATTTTTTTTTTTTCAACATGAATCGTGCTTTTAGCAGGAAGAAAGGTAAGTAATTTAGCTTATGTTCCATGTGAGACATAAATACCCTGTATAAATTCTTTAGACTATCAAGAATTATACAAGGAGCTACTTATGAATAATTACACCTAATTAACTAGGTAGAAATGGGCAGCCTTCTAGAAGATGTACAGAGCAAAGCATTCTCAATTGATAGTTATAGAGCTTTCTGGATTGTAAGGCTTATGTTGAATTTCATAACATTTTATTTATTGAGAGGGGGTGTATATATATAAAGTACACTTCCCCCCCCCACCAATGAATGTGCTGGAGGGTTTTAGAACTTCTAAAGAGTTAGTGACTTCTGTATTTATTATATATATTCATTGGGTTCTTATTCTTGGAGAAGCTATTTTAGAAAACCGTGTTTAATATACTTGAAATATCTCATGCAGCAGAATATCTCTCAGCTTTAAGAAGCTATTCTGAATTTGTAGCAATCTGAAATGGTATGCTTTCCAAAAGAATATCAAACCAATAAATATTCAGAGTTATATATGCTGCTCTTCTGGCTTGCTTATTCTCTTTTCATGGTCTGTTTATGATGAAACATAAGTTTTTAGATGGAGCATTAGAGATGCAGCTTTTCTTTACTTACCACTTTGTTGCTATTTTCCCCATTGGTTTGTAATGTAAAAAATAGTAAGTCTAATTTCTTTATTTTTCATGTTTTCTTTTAAAGATCCTTAAGTGTGATACACACTGAGCTAGAGTCCCTGCTTTAATAACTAGGTGTAAACTCAACTGGAGTAAGTGTAAATGTTCTGGTGATGTAGCAAGAATTCCTGCTTTGGTATCAATATCAAAGCTGGAAATAAAAGGAATCTGCCATATCTTCTACCGACATAAAATGATAGCATCACTGCATCCTTCCATGTCTAGTTCATTTATTTGTTAAAGCCAGATGAATCAAATAACATAAGTAGTCCAGAATATCAGCAGATGTAGCTTGATTGCAAAAGGAAGATACACTTATTCACAAAGGCCACAAAACCTGATGAAAGATCACTTGATACCCCAGTAGCATGATGGATGCTGAGGAAATAAGCCAAAATCCATAGCCCACGCTCCTCTTAAGCACTGATGTATTTTCTTTTGTAGATATTTGTAACACCTCTATCAAGAGATCTGTACCTTACAGCTGCTTAATAGTGTTGCCTAGCTTCTTCCAAACGATTTGAGAGACTTTCAATATTCTTTAATTGTGGATTGTTTTATCACAGCTGGGAAAGAAGCTTGGGTTTTGTAGATTTTGTTTTGTCTAGGTGACCATGTAATTTTTTCCTTTTCTCTTATGACTTCTGGTAATATTTGAAACTTGGCTTGTCATGTTTCAGAAACAGACCAGTTGTCCTTTATGGGATATTTCCTCAGTGTTTTGACTTGCACCAAATGCTCTTTCACTAATTCTCATTTCCCTTGCCTGTGTCTGCATCTTGCCTTTATGGTCAAATTGTGAAGTTGCATCCTCAGGTATCTGGGATGATTTGAGGGGTCTGGATTCATTCCTTTCTGTTTTCACTACTTCTTTGTAAGAAAATGCTTACTGACCTCACCTGAATTCTTGGAATTTCAGTATATTCAAGGGCATTTGCTTTCTTGTTCAGTTGATGTTTGTGTGCTATTCTCTTTACCCCAAAAAGAAAAAAGTATCGTAAAAGAAGCTGTCAGGCACAATTAAGTGCAATTATTGTGGATTCTTAAAAATTATTCAAAACTTGAGCAACCAGAAGAATTAAATACTGACATCCATTTATTTTACTCATAGTAATGCACACAACGTTTCCATTCTCATATCCTAGGAAAAACGCAAATTTCAATTAAGCAGTTGTCAAGAATAAGTGAAAATTACATATTTTTCATGCTAGTTGAAGTTCAGAAAAGCTTGGCTGTATCAATGTTCATGTCTAATAGCTGCATTTAAGAGCAGGTTCAAACAGATTCAATTGCTGAACTTCCTTTATTGTATTTCCTGCTTTTACTCCCAGACCTTGGAGATGCAACAATTTCCATGCCTGTGTTTGCTGGGGTTGTTTGTGGATGTCTTCTGTTCACAAGAGTGTGGATATTTTGAGGAGTTAACTACGTGAGTGCTGTGACTTTCCTAGCACTTCTCTAAATCCAAATTAATCTCCTGGTGGCTGTGCTGCTAGAGTTTGTGCTAATTACAAGTTTGCATCAGTCTGTTACCTTGGAGCTGCACAAACAGTCTCAAATATATATATAGGATTGTTAGGGGAATTTAAACAGATGTAAGTGGTACTTTCACAGTAGCCAAAGGTTATCTGAACTGTGCAGGCTTACAGAATAAGTGTCCTCTAATCCTCGTTGCCACGATCAGTCTATACCAGCCTTTCAATACAAAGCATATACAGAAGGTAGTAACTAGTGCCATAGCTCCTTATCTTCTTGAGCCAGGTAAGCTGGTGACTAGATTGACTCGGACTGTGAGGTACTTGCTGAAAAGCTCGGTTCTTACTCCATCACCTCATTCAAACAGCAGAACTTTCCTTTTAAGTGCAAGTACTCAGTGCAAGTTTATTTTTGAGGGCCATGATTTGAGCATGAAACAGCCACTTCCACTGACAAGGTGTGCTGAGTGCTCTGACCTTAAAAACAGCTGGTACAGGCATTGCCTGTCTGACTCTCAGAGATTTTGCACAAACCAGAACTTCTAACCTGGACATCTTACATTTGTATTTTAGTTGTATTTATTTGTATTGGCTGATCATAATTTTAATTGAAGGTTTAATTGATGTGCTTAAATCTCCAATTGAATATGAATAAAATTAAGCTGTTCATCTTTCATCCTAATAATGACAATGAAAAATACAAGAAAATGTGAAGTTTAAGCAAATTTGGCTTGTTTCAGGAAGTACTTACACAAGCAATCCTAAATAAATGGAATCTTTTTGCAGTCCCAAGTTGTAATATCTAGTCTTATCAATTAGCCATGAGCTTGTATGAGAGGGAAACAAACTTCATGAAATAATACTGACAAGAAAAGGTAATTTTTGGTTTAAAGCTGATACCAGCACCTGCTGAAGTTGCATGTTTTAATGTGAAAAAAACGTAGCACCTGTTCAAAATAAAATAACCTTTTTGTTGACTTCAGTAGAAGTTGGTTGGACTAGCAGTTACGTATGCTATGGAGAAAATATTGTGTTGTAGCAATATTATAGGACTGTACAAGCTGTACAAAAATATATATTCTGTTTTCCACTCCTTGTTCAAGGGGTGCAATACTCTACTGAAGTAGTTTTTATAGATTATCTTTTTTTAAGGACCTATTTCCTTCTCCCACAAAAACAAATTCAAGAACAATGTTACATATGTTCTCGCTTTTTTTGTTGTTATGACAAAGCTTGTGAAAACATTTATGCATCTGTCACAGCATCAGGAGCTTGCTTTTGTATGTGATCCAGGTTTGGGTCATGGTTTCTGAAGAGTCCTCTTAATTCTTCCTTTAATTTTTCCTTTAAAGTCAGGTGTGGTAGTGTGATCACTTTGAAATGATGTGTGAAAAGTCTGTAGTGCAGATCAAAGTCTGTTTAATCTTGAAAAATGTTTGCGTCTTGATAATTTCAGTCTCTTTTAAGTCGTTTAGTGATATTAATGTAATTCTTCTGTAAGAGATCTTTTTAAGTGCTATATTTTTGTATAAATTTTTCTCGTTATTAGTGCATTGGTATCTAAACTGAATTACCTCTTTGTCCTTAATTTATATGTGATTGTGTGTACAGGTAATGTGTATACATAAAAGAGAAAGCATTAATTATAGGGTTTATGGTTTGGTTATTTTTTTAGTGAATGGAGGTGCCTTGCCTAGATGAGTTTGGCACATTTTATTGATTCTGTGGCCTTCTATTCAAAGCCATTAGTATAAGAACTGGTGTGTAAAAGTAAACAAAAATTAACTAGTATTTGTTGGCTTTTGCCTCATCAGAAATGTGAAAGAGAACTACTGTTCCTCCTAGACAGAGGCATTTCTAAATATGAAATGACTGTAATCCAAACCTTCTGGCAGTAAAAGAGTGAAACTTTTTGAGTGTTTCAAAGTAGTGCTAAAAATGTAGGTACATATGTCTACTTTGGGCTAAATTTAGGAATGAATTACATGTATGAAATCCAGTGGACTTCATTGAGGTTGTGGAGGGTGTAAATCACAGCTGAATTTACTTTATTCTTTATTACACCCTGATGGTCCTCCTTCATCCCAGAATAAAGGTCAGCCTTAGTTTACATGTGACACAAAGTACAATGCCAAAGCTGCTGTTATATGCAGGAATCTGAATTTTCTGATGTTTTTTTTCCATACAATAGCAGTTCGTAAGGTTGGTAACTGGTGCCACGTTATCAGCTCATGGGATGTAGGTGGTATTCATAATACTAAATGGAATATAATGAAGTAATAGCCTGTCATAAATAATAAGTTTCAGCAATAACTTTTTGTGCAATGGCTTTTTATGAGTCTCATTTATGAAAGTGTAGACAGATGCATTTAATGGGCAGGGTCTGACATATTAAAAAATGTAATCAAAGGTTATAGGATGCTCTTTTATGTGAATGGACTGGCTATAATGTGATTTTTATTTTTATTGTAAACTTATGCTGCATTCCAGAGATGACAAATGTTTTATTTTATATTTCTTTCTCTGAATGGGTAGACAACAGGTAAAGCCCCAAAAGGGTGAAGGGGATAAGTATAGTCCTAAAGCAAATACTTTCATTCTGTCAGAATGTATTTCTCATCTGTGATTTAAACAAATGGGCTATTGTGTGCTGGACTTCCACATTAACAACAATGATAAAAAACCATAAAGAGTAAATACTTATATACTTTAAAGGCATATAAGTAGTCACAATCTTCCTCATTGTGGTTTTCAGATATTCTTGTGATTGCACTTTGTACTTTCATAAAAGCACACATCACTGTCCAGGAAATAAACAAAACTAGGTCTAAATCTCCTCCTCTGTCCCCACCCCAAAAAAGCTGCTGATTGATGTTTGTAGGATTTTTTTAAATAAGAAATTTTTCAAGAGCAAAGTTTGGGAGGAAAAAAGGGTGCTTTTTTGTATACCAAATCTTTCTGTATTCCGTTAGCTCACTTGACACAAAAATCAATTATCTTAACATTTTTGTAATACCTCCACAACGAGGTTCTGTGTTTTCCAAATACTGCTCCTTGGGCTTCGAAACATGGGGTCATGTGGAAAACCAATAGTCAGTGACCAAGTCCCTTTTTTGGATTGGTTACTGAATAGGTTTTTTTAAGTATCGTTTGTACTATTATATTGTTCTCCTTAGGCTATGGAGGTACCCTTTCAAGTAGGCCAACAAGGAGAGTTGAAGGGTTACTACCTTAATATGGCAAGGACCAAATTGTCTTCTATTGGTGGGACAAGGAAGTGGCCAGTCCTGCAGCATGTGTGTGTTTGCGTGCATTTGTATGCAACTGCGTATGTATTTATTTATAGTCTGAAAGCAGAAGGAACAGACCTGATTGTTTAGGGAAGAAATGATTACAGTATGTCTTTAGAGGATGCAAAGCATACTGAGGAGTACGCTTTGGAAACTTTCTCCATAAGATTCATGTTGGGTCTGCACAGATAAGTCTAATTTTTCTTTTCTTTCTGTTAACATGAGAATAGAAGGATAATTTCCTGTTGGCTATTTTATCTGCATTATCTTTGGAAAGGTATTGCAGAAATAATCTTATCTATCTCCCGGTTTAAAGAATATTCTAGGCAAGTTAACAACTGTATTTACCACAATAACTATTTGTTGCTTCTGCAAAACCTAAGGAGCTCCTTTCAAGAACGTGTGTGCGCTGCTTAACCATAAAGCACTAAATACTGACTTTAGCATGGGAACAGCATTGAAGGACTCTTAAGCGTTTTGGTTTCTACCCTATTAAAATTTATAGAGCCTAATTTACAGAATGTTAAATGATTCACACGGCGGTTTGGCAAGCATATATCTTGAGATCTACAAGCTAAAAAATTCTTGATGTAAGTTGCTACTAGTGTATGATGTAGAGTTCTTGTCCAAGTGTTATTATTGCAAGTAACTTCCCCAAGCTACAACCTAAATGCTTGAGTTACATAGGACACTGCTAGTTAACTGGATGAATGTCTCATTAAAAACAAGATGTATTATCTGTGTGAAATAAATTTGGATGTGTACCAACCATACGTTGATAGGAATCACAATGACTACTTCGTATTATAGGACTTTGTCTTATAAAGCTGTTGGAAAATTGCAAAGAACATCCAAAATATGTCACTCAGGAAAATATTATTTTGTGAAATCAAATCCTTTAACTACGTAAAAGGATGTACCTCAGATACACAAGCAAGAGGAAGCTACAATATTGTAGTTGTTCTGAACAGTTGCTGCCACTCCTTTCTTCTCTTTCCAGTTTATTGGCATTTTAAAAAAAAGTTCCAATTAAACTTTTCGATCACATTATTTTAATCTTCCTGAATTAGAAAATTAAAATTCTATTTTAACTGTATTGATTCCCATTTCTGTTCCTTTTCCTTTGTTTTGCCCTACCAAAGTGACACACATAATTTTCTTACTTTAACAGTTCGAAATTCTTCAAAAACTTGCTTTTTTAACAATTTTTGACAAGCTTAATTGATACTTTTCCAAATTGATTTATAGTTGTGCTGGAATAGCTGACTGAACAGTGACTCTAAAAGTGAAAGGTGGAGTTGAAGGTTTGATCTGTACATACTTCTTAGTGAAAACTTCTGAAAATGTGATCGCTTAAAATAAATTATGCTATACCAGTAATCTTTTCCAACTTTAACTAGAAGCTTTTATCAAAGACACAGTGTAGCTCTCCTTGTGGCAAGAAGACATAAGAGGTACAGGCTAAATAGCTCAGAAATTTTTTTCCTTGCTTTTTCCTTTGATTTAGGAAGCTGAACTTGTTAAAAGTTCTTAACATCAACAAATTAGAAGTGCAAAAGCAAAGATTTGCTAATCACTGGTTAGTTGCACTAATAGCTTTTTTGATCCTATTTTCCTTTCTTGTCAAAACTGACCTACTAGCATCCGTATCTTAAAAATATGTAATATAAAATGCGTAGGTTATGCAGTGAGTGTTACTATTGGAGAAAATACAAATACTAGACTTTTTTTCATTTTGTAACTATGCCAACCTAGCATTCTATGATATCATTTTGCTATTTTAGTAATCGGCTGTTTAGAACTATTCAGAAGGTCCTAAATATTATGAGAGAAGGACACAGAAAGGCAAAGCATTCTGCAAAGCTCACTCTATTCTAGGGAGATACAGCTTTGTTGTCTTGGCAAAGAATAAATATGCCTCCAAAGAACACTTTATCTTTGGAAAAAAAAAAAAAGAAATAACACAGTAATTATTTTTGAATTATGTATATTGATGGGTATTTGCTTATATGTGCTTAGGGCACAATCTGACTTACGATTCCAATTGCTTGATCATAGTAACCCGGTAATAACTTTAATAAATTACTGCTATTAGACACGCAGATTGTACACAGTGATTCCTCTAGAAGGTGGTTGGAACAAATACTATAGCTGAATTACAGAAGAATATGGGTAGATTTATGTCTGCTAATAATGTTTAGGTATTGCATTCAGATGAAAACTCTGGTAACAAGCATTAAGTCTCATGGCTCAGCATATCCGTTCATTCGTTGCCAGCAGAAGACAGATTCTACCTTGTTGTCTGACTAGCGTAAGTGAGGTTTGTGACAACCTGCCTGTTTCTGTTGCAGTGCAGGATAATGATTTAACAGGGTGACAATTGTATGTGCCATTGTGAAGGTTTTCTTTATTTATAAAAACAGATAATCTAGGAAAAATGAAAGATATAGATATGTATATACACACACTGAAGCAAATAAGCTATTTGTTCCCTGAAGCATTAATACCTAGATGTAGCACTGACCTCGTGGGATGCTCTCTTCCTCAGGAGACAGTTACTAGGCTGATTGTCATGTAAGATCTTTCTTTTTGTAGCAAATTTTGTAAAGCAGGAAGAAAAGACAGTTCCAAGATTTCTTCTCTTCTCTTAGCAAGGAAAACATCCATTGATGTCAAAGAGATTTTTATTACTGTCAGTAAAGAATAAAGGCTTTAGTTTTTACCTTCTAGAAATGACTGCATTTTCACTGAGGCACTAAAAAAAAGAAAAGTTAAAATCAGTGTGTTTCTCTGTTCATCATATTAAATGGAGTGGCCACTAGGTCTCATATGCTTTGATAAATGCTTTGGAAACATAGTTAAGTAGAGCCACTCTTGGCATGCATGAGTTAATGATGAGAGTGGGGTTTAGGGAACCAGTTAACTAAACTTGAACTGTTGAGCATTGTTTTGCCATTTAGAAAATAGTTCATCAGTGCCTCTCTACTAAACCCGTTCTGTAATATCTGTGGGCAGTAATGTGTGGAGAAATTAATCTCAAAGGGAGAACAATTTCTTGGCACTGTTATTGCTTTCCCTTTTGGTAGATAAATGGTCAGCTGGGCTGTTATCTAACCTCGTGTCATCCTCCGCTAAGTACAGCACAGTTGTTCTGGGTACTTTATGAAGTCCCTGAGTCTACTGACTTCAGTGTGTGATTTGTCAGGACGTTCCTCTTCCGCGACTCTCTCAGAGCTGCTGTGGCCTCTGAAATAGCTCACAGAGGTGCTCCCAGATTGTGTGATGACCAAGCATTTGATGTGAAATGCAGATTGTAAAAGCATCTTTCCTTTATAATGGAAAGGGGCTGGCATGATTCAAGGGGGACTAGCAAGGAGTGAAGTCTCGATTCTGAGCACAGTTTAATCCTCTGACCATGAAGGTGCCCAGTCCCCTTGCATCCACCCTTGCAATTCTCTCTGTCAAACCCTGGGTCTTCCAAGTGTTAATTTTATGCAGTTTTCCCCCTGCCGTTAGCACACTAGTGTATGCTGGCAGGGAGCAAAACCTGACAAGCTCTCACCCAAGTCAAATTCTCTTAAAAACTAGATGAGATGCTGTGCTGCTGCTGCAGGGGCTCTCTAAAAGCCTGTGCTGCACAGTTAGCATGCCATGCATGTGAAGAGGTGTTGTGTAGAGGCTACAGGATTACTCACTCTCTTTAAGCAGGGCTGTGGCTTATCCTGTGCCCTTGAATTCTGAACGGTGATCCTTTTCCCCATCTTTTCTCCCACACAGTGCCAATATGTTTGGCAGAACCACCACATACTTAGGCTTTTACCTCTTAGAATCTCTCATACGTCATTCAAGCTAAACTATGCTTAGGTTTTGATGGACTCTGGTTGGCTGAAACTCATAATTCTCAAAAAATAACTAGGCACGTATTTAAACTTTAATGTAAATGCTAAGGCAACCTAGATTAAGTACTTCAGACAAGATCTAAAATAACTGTAGTTTTCACACAGTGTGATAGCACAAATCTCTTTTCACTTCTTACTACTGTTATGTTAGATGCATGCAGTTGTCAGTTTTAGTTTTATCTAGGCTTTTCGTCCTTTCTTTAGGACTTACTGTTTTATTTATCTATAAAGTGTCTAGAACTCTTGCTGCTGTATAACTAATAAAATAATAATAAGAACTCTAATTGTCATTGTAGGGTTTCATATTTTGTTTGTTGCTTCAGAATGAATAATTAAGTACTAAGCTGCAAAAACCCATTTAAAATTAATTTTAAAAGTGAGGAATCATGCAAACCACAAGACCCATCTACATCAGGTATTTAAACAAATACCTGTTTTATAGGTTTTCTTTTTTCATAGTTTTCTGGTTTATTGGATGCAAAATGTCTGAAATTTGTTATTTCTCAACTGCTCTGAAATCAAACTAACTCTAAGCAGTATTTCAAACAGCTGCTGAGAGTTGCGTAAGTCCAAAATCAGAGCTTACAATTCAGAAGGAAATGCTGGTAACAAACTTGCCCGTAATAGCTTGCATGATTTTTTGCATGTCTTTGCTATCAATGTGAATTTTGCCTCATACTGATTTTGTTTAGTGGTAAGAGTTCTTTCAAAAGTGCCACCACTGTAATTATTACCTGCCTCTAGCAAATGGGCTTCCAATGTCAACGGAAACCTTTAATAGCTATGTCACAGTGTCTGTGGATCTACATCTGGATGTTGGAAATGCTGCTTGCTGGCTCACTGTTTTAATCAATGGCACAAGACCTGTAGAATCCAGGCATCTTTTTGTTACCCTGCTAAGTTACTGATTTCCTTTTGAGCTGAGAGTACCCATCCATATTTCCATATCTTTCCCTAACGAGGGATACCTACATTATGGAAACACTTTCCTAGCAGTGTTTTTCCTTGCCGGAATCCCTATAGCATTACAGTTTGAGGTTGGTAGGCAAGTGGATGACTTCACAAAAAAGTTTTAAGGTAAGTTTTACACCTAATTATAATATTGGAAAGATTACTAGCTGCCTAATTAAGACCAGCATTTCAAACTTCACTCCCAAATTAAGTCACTTTTTTTCAGATTTGAACTTGCTCTGCTTGGGGATGGGAAGAATGGAGAAGGAAACCTGCAAGAAATAGTTAGTTTTACTGGTACCTGTGTAGTTAATTGTCTGCCTGTAAAATTGCTTTAGAAGCTACAGCCCTATTGCTTGTTTGTGCTAGTACTAGGCACTGAAATGAGTAGAAGACTGTTTGGTTTGGGGGTTGTTTTGTTGTTATTTTTAAGAGATTCAATGTTTTATTTTGGAGCATTTTTATTAGATTTTCCTCTATGTATTTATAAATACTCCAGTATCCTGCTGAAGCTAGTAAACAGTTGATGTGTAAGAAATGGCTAAATAAAACACTGTCATTAGCAATGTGAATGCATATTTCAGAGTTGAATCTTCACTCTGCTGCAGTGAGCATGATGGGACAGAGAGCAGTCCTGCCTTACATGCCAGCTTCCTCTGTGTCTGGGATTTGCAGTCAAGCCCCATCACCAGTTTGCTCGTCTGGCCTTCAGCAGTGTGCTGACTTGAAATAGAGAGCTTACAGTTATCTTTTGGGTTCTCAGGCTTTATTCTAACATTCCTAATTCACACTGATTGTTATTTTTCACTTGTGGGTAACATCAGCTTTTGATATTGGACTCAAAATGGAGATCAGGCTTCAGGTCTTAAAATATTCTGGGAAATGAATGTGGTTCTCTGTTCTGGTATTCCAATCACAAGCTACAATTGAAAGGAAGAGCCACCTCAGTGCATAATCATACTCCTGGGTGCTGCTGAATGGACAAATCATGCTTCCTTAATTAAGAAGTGATAATATCACTCTTCTGTAATGTAGCTGAACATTACTGTCATCTAGAATGAAATTTGCTTGAAGAAAAAAATTTTCCCCAGCTTTGCAGTTTTTGATCTTGTTACGCGGTGACTGGTGAATATCTTGTTTAACAGTTTTCTTGCTTCTGTATGTTCAAAAATATTTAGTTATTGGTTTAGTATCAATAAATGTCACAGCTTTTGCTCTTGAATAGTTTGAAGTGAACAGGATTTTATTGTTCTTAGGTGTAACTAACAAAAATTTAGTGATTGCTATAACTGCAATTCCCATTAAGGGCAATGGGAATTGTCTGAATATCCAAGGGTAGAGTTTTGCTTTAAGCTATTATACTGTTACTTAATTCAATAAAGTTCCAGATTTGTGACTTCAATTCATGCTAATTAAAACAGGAGTAGTCCTATGTTAAAAAATACTACTACATATTGAGTGTCTGGAGTATAAAATACTACTCAGTGTTACAGAATCTCTCATGTGGTTGGTAATACAACTTAGTAGTTTGGAACTTCTTTCTTTTTTTTTTTTCTTAAATGCTTTCGAACGAGAAAACTTTAAAAAAATGGTTTCTAAACTTCTAATAAAAAGTTTATTCTAATGTGTGGAATTCCACCTTAAATTATGTAGAACATTCTAAATGGCCACTAAAAAGATGGAGGGAAGATGTATTTCACAAATAATGAACTCATCATGTCACCATATGAAACATGCAGTGGGAAAAGTAAGACAATAGCGCAGTCTTGTGATGCGAAAATCATTAAGGGAAAATATGAAAATTCATTTAGGGTATGTAAGGAAAGATTAAAGAAGATCTAAACTTCTGAATCAGTTACCACAATCTGACTTGCTTCTGTTTTCTTGTAGAAGGATTAGGGCTTTCTTCGGTCAGTTATCGCTCTGACAATTTTTCCAAAATGATTTCCTTTGTCCCTTTAATATCTTGATAATTCATTAAAAAAGCACATAATTAATCAAAAAACCAGCATTAGAAGTGCAATATGCAGTCTGTGCTTTAAACAACAACAGCAGGGTGCAGAAAATACTGACCTGAGGCAGAAACAGCAAACAACCTTAGACCAATAAATATATTTGGGGGGAGGAGTTGGAATTCTTATGGTAAATCAAGTTGGTTAAAATGGGAAATGTGCCCAAGAGAAGTAACCAGGTTCTTTCATGTAAATGTTTGAGAAGTTGTGAGATATACTGTGTTTCCCTCCAGCCCCAAGAACTACTTCAGACAGATACTTATCTGAGTAAAAGGAGGGTTATTGATGTTTTCCAGATAGCTACTGTAATAGTTAAATTAACAATTGAATAACCTATTCAGTGCTTCTTTTATTTTGCTTTTCTGTAGACAAAACATGGATGCACACTCCTGAAGCCTTATCAAAGCATTATATTCCCTATAATGCAAAGGTAAGAAAATATGAAGTTATTTTGTCCTCTTACCTTTAGAACACAGCACGTTGTATCTTGCTTTTCATTTGAAAACTGCAGAATCATGAATTAGCCAAATGAAATAGTGAAGAAATACTTAGTAAATGTCTGTTTTGCAGATGAAAAATTTCTATATCTTAAATAATGGCCAATTGATTCTTGTTCTGAATTATTTGATCGTTTTCTAGAAAGCAAACCAGTGTTCCTCTTCTGCTTGGTGCTCTTGTTTCCTTTTAATGGATGCTAAATGGATGGAAATTTTGAGTGCAAAGGAATTTAACATTGGGCTGCATGCTTACAATACTATTAAAATTAATAGCACAAGCTTCTTTTGGACAATAGAAAAGGCAATGAGTAACGATCCTATCTGCTGGATATATTGAAATGTCAAATACTCTGGAAATATGGTAGAATAATAATGGAATTTTTGCACAGTAAAAACAGAAGTCTTACTTATGCCTTCTTATCCCAGTTACAATGCAGTTCTACAACAGTATTTCAGTTAGTCTAATGACATCTGTTCAGAGGAAATGCATCTTCCCAAAATAACAACTTAGAAAATGGTTTGCTAAAACAAGGAGGGAATACGCAGTGATCAGCGTAACTCAGAGTAAACTGAGTAATCGGCTGTTACTTGCCTGAACTGGGAGGATATTTCAATAGGATTCCACCGTGGTCTGTTCTGGATAAAGTTCTCATATGATTGGTATTTTTTAATATAAAAATAAAAATTATTTCACAGGCCAGGACTCAGTTTCCTATACTGGTATTTCCTGCTGTTGTATTTGCAATTTTCTTTTGTTTAGTAGTGCCACACGATTAGCAAGTGTTTGTAGTGGAAATTTGAGTCTTGTTCTGCTAGTTGCCAGGTGAACATGTTTTTATTCTGTGTGCTCTCAAACTGAATTTTTGACCAAAGGATGTATTACCATTTAACTGTATAGCCTTGCCAGACACCTTGGCTTTAATATTACAGTTTTTGAGAGGGAGGAATACTTGCTGGGGTGACTGTGCCATCTGTTTTAAGAGCAAGCTGAAGCTATGAATTCTATTCATGCACTGAACAATGTCCATTCGTTTGTGGTCTTCAAGAGAAAAAGAAACCTCCCTCATCTTTGGTGTCTCATTGACTTTCTTAAGAGCATATCTCGTGAATAGGTGTCAGTACAGCTATGCAGAAAAAATTTTTGGAATAAAGAAAACAGTGATAGAATTGTGATAACCATAGAAACACCACCATCAACAACTTCTGGAGTAGAAGAAAGGGATGGGGAATTCCTATCCAAAGGAAGTCTGTTCTCAGCCTTGTTAGAAAGACTCTTGGTCCAAAAAAGTCTTTCCTTGTATTTAGGCTAATATATGCCCAAGTGTCCTCTCCAGTTCTGCTCCTGTTTAATGTGGGTTCTGACCTCACAGGGCTTCCCCGACATCCATGCTGTTGGCCTCTAAGGTCTGTCTGAATACTTGCAGGAGGTTGCAATGTACTACAGCATATGCTTAAAAAAAAAAAAAAGTTTACCCATTTTTTTCATTTGGACCACAGTAGAAAATTGTTATTTAGAACTGTCAGTTATTTGATTCATTTTTCCAAAGCAAGTAAAAAATTGCTCTGCTCTGTAACTGGAGCGTAAGGGGTATGGAGTTTCCACATTGCTTTTTTTATTGAGACCTGGCATAAATTTGCACAGCTTTAATGAGGTTAGCTGGCATATGCAGACATAACAACATTATTAAATCTAGATGATGTTTCCACCTCAATTCTCAAGTACCATTTTCATTAAGTTTTGCAATATTTTTCTTTTTAAGAGGAAAGCATGTATCTACTAGTACCTCATTTGGGTTTTGTAACGTTTTGATTTTTAACTAAAATATCCCATTGATTTCATGTCTTGTAACTACATTGTGAAATAATGATTAAAAACTCAGAAAGAATTCATGAATCAAGTATTGGAAAACACTCATTGATTTTTTTTTTTTCCCCCCAAATGTTCATATTGTTCCACGTCCAATTCTATAACAGTCTTATAACTTTTATATTTGTTGGGAGGAAAAGACAACACTTTGTCTGATTTATTTCAAAAGGTAATTATGTGAGTGAAGCATGACATGTTCAGAAAATCAAATCAATTTGATGGAAAGCAATACCAGAGATGTTATTTTTCTATGGGCAAGTGAGCTGTATTCTGCCACATAGTTTTTTGAATGCAAATTACTGTGGATGAAAAATAGTGTTTTCTCTTCTTTATAAGACACAAAAAATCACTTCTTTGACACTAATCTTCTGAGATCGTCAGAAAAAGAGCTTACTTAGAACAACGGGAAAAGATGGGATTTTGTTTGTTTACTTGATTCATAAGACATCGTTAAGAATTAAATAAAGCTTGTTGATAAAATGTAGTTCATTAGTTGACTGTTGTCTTATTTTAAAAAAATCCTAGAAAAGTTAACTGGAAATTAAAAGAACCCTGCAATATAGACAGCTGGCCTTTTTTCTACAAATTGGAGAGGACTTTTTAATAGAGAATTAGTAATGTCTTGTCTCTCTTAGGACATACACCCTCAGGATAACTTATGGCAATAATCCTCTTTGCAAGAAAACACGAGCAGAGTTGTTTCTTCTGGAAGTAAAATGCAGGAGCCACGAGTCTCATAAGGATGCACTTAAATATAAAAGCATCTTGATTGTATATCTCCCCACCCCCCCGCCCCCTCCTTTACAGCATACCCAGTCCTCTTGGTACTTGCTATTTTGAAATTTGCTGGCTTTTGGCATGGTTTGGTGTATGGCATAAGTTGAATGGTGGTCTGGGGGTTGGAGTTGGTGGCTTTTGGGAGGGTGGGTGTTTGTTGTTGTCACTGTCATTGTTATTTTTTTTTTGTTGGGGATTTTTGGATTTTTTTTTTTTTTTAATCTTACTGATGTCCCCAGTATTGGTCTTGCTGAAGGCACTGATGATAACACTCCACACATTTCAGTATGCTCTGGAGGTGAAATCTGGTCCTACTATAGTCAGAATTTTGCCATCAGTTTGTGATCCTGTATTTTTCTTGAATATATCACTCCAAATGAAAGCATATTGGTCACGTAATTTTGTTTCCAAAAAGATAATTTAGAATCTTGATAGTATATTATCAAATATGGGGATACAGGACTCATTTAGATGTAGTAGCATGGCAGGTTTCATGTTACCAGGATATGAAATGCTGAGGCAAACCAAAATTTCTCTTTCGTGTCATCTTTTTTTCTGTAATGTTCCATAACTAAGAACAGATGTTTGTGTTATTTTTCCATACTGTAGGGGAAAAAAGTTCTCTTTTGCCCTTAAGTTAATTCTGTTGATTTTAGGCCAGTTTCCTTTCTCCAAAACAGAAGGGATCAAAGTGTGACTTTATAATGGAATCTGACTGCAACCTTAAAAATGGACTGATTGTTGTCATCATGTAACTGATACTACCCTGAGGGGTGTCTTTCTGCTAATAAAAAGTTGCCACTGCCCAAAACAGCAATGTTTACTATGTCTCTTTGTAGCAAATTATATATATATTCCCCTTTACAGTCACTCGGCTATTTTTTGGCTTATATCAAATTTCCACATGCATATCTTTCCATTGTGCAGATTAGAGGTTCTGCTTTGCAAGCCTGGTGTTTATGTTGGCTGCTAGTATGCTATGGAGTCAGTAGCTTTGACCTTACACTAGGCTGAAGAGCTGCTGTTTTACATAATAACATGATGGCGTGTTAAACCCTTGAGAGTTTATTTTACCAAGAGATGTGATGGCTTCCTAGTGCTGAGACAGCTACTGTCCTAATGTTTACTTTAGACTTTAAAAGTTTGTATATTGTCATGTACATATTAATGATTCTTGATGAAGTTTAAATTTGAAACTAGGAAGATAAATGAGCACAGCTTTCCCAAAAAATACTGTTAAACATCTCTTACTTTGTATTATTGTGGGGGTTTGATGACAAATAATTGTGAATTGTGCAGTTTCATGGATGATCTTTCCTCTCAATTATTTGGTATGTATCTTGGACCTGTATTACAACTGTAGGAAAGAAAAAAAAAAAAATCTGTAATACCCTGCAAAAAGACCTTGCTTGGCAGTACCTAGTAGTATTAATCTTTACTGTAGTACAATAAACAGAGTTTAGTTAGGTTTTCAACTTTATGTTTTCAACTGGAACAGGCTGCCCAGGGAAGTGGTTGAGTCTCCATCCCTGGAGGTATTTAAAAGACGGGTAGATGTGGTGCTTGAGGACATGGTTTAGTGGCGGACTTGGCGGTGGTAGGTTAACGGTTGGACCTGATGATCTTAAGGGTCTTTTCCAACCTTAACAATTCTATGATTCTATGAAATTCCTTATTCCTTCAACTCTTTTATCATTGAGGAATGGCAGATAACACTTTTCTGGAGCAGGCATTTTGGACAAGAATTTTAGGTCAAAATCATGCTGCTTCTAATTGATGTAACTACCATAGCAGGGCTCTGGGTGCAATTATGTCTTTTGAATATCTGCATATTGCGATCATTAGTGTACGGTATTAACAAAGCCACATTTTCATGGCATAAACTGCACTTCTACTACAAATTTTTCTTGCTATAGCTATACTAGCAATTTATCTTTTTCTATCCAGTCAGCATACTACAGAATGATTGTGTTTTGTGTCAGTAGAAGTAATTAATGAAAGAATATCAAAAGGAAAAATTGTATATAGATTTTCCAAGTAAACAGAGATATAAGGCACACTATTAAAAAGTATACTTAAATTTATGTGAAGTGAGATATAGTAAGATATTCCAAACAGAGCACAAAAATGTTGAAAATTAGAAACTAATGAAATAAAGAGGGCATTACAAGAAATAATTCATTTTCCTACATTTAATTTATTATAATTAGAATTAATAACTTAATTCCCATTAACTTTCATTAGAGTATCAAAATGACTTGGATGTAATCATAATTAATTTAGTGTTTAAGCATTAAAAAAAGAGTATTGTGAAAATATCCAAATGAAATATGAAAGCAGAAAATTATAATTTTACAAGGAAATGCAAATCTGAACTTCTTCGTTATTTCTGATACATTACAGTCATTAAATGTGGGGCTCATTATACCAAAGATGAATAATCATCTAAATAAAACATAAAATATTCAGAGTCTGCAACACATACTGTCAACAGACTTTTTGGCTTCAGGGAAATGGACCTACCTATTCCATCTTGCTTACGAGATTACATACTTAAAATGGGAGAAGGGTAGGAGAGGATAGCATTATATCCACAAATATCCTACAAAATAAATTACTGTGATGCAGAAGGATTGTGTCTAAACTTTCAACAGCAACAAACATCATCTCATGTAAGTAGCTGAAGGAGGGGAGCTGCATTTTAACTGTTCAGCATCAAGTAGTTTCAGTTGTTGTCATTTGTCTCTGTTAAAACTGGTGAATATTTTAGCTTCCTTAAAATCTGAACATTTGTTAGTTCCTCAGAAAGCTCTGTGGGGTACTGAGTGCTTTTGAAAAGCTGTCAGTCTGTCTTGCCTGACGTTGCATAACCAGTTTGTAAAGGGGCAAGAATTAAGTCTGCACCTCCTGTGTCTTGGTCCAGTCTTTTGAGCGCAAACCCACCCCTCACTTTCTGTCAATAGTGTATCACTGTACAGTAATGGAAGTTGAATAGTATTTGCAGACAATTGTATATCTCATCTGCATATGAATGCACACGAGTTCAAAGACTGTATGAATGCATGTTGCATATGCTTGAGTAGCCCACAATGCTCCCTACACGTCAGCACATCAAGATCATTTTGCAAGAATTAGTAGGCATGTGGCTTATGGTATCTGTGTGCATCTGCACCTAGAGTTTTGTCTTTCATGTCCATTCACTATTGCTTATCTGAAAGCTTTGAAAAATGTCACTCGTTTATAATTGGAGTACTGGTATCTTTTATGACCGAACACTGGCTGAGAAGTTTAGAGAAATTTGCGGAATTGCAACAGCACAGTTTTGACGTGTGTATGGTCTCTTTCCAGGTGTTTATAGCCCTCTGTCAGTTATGTGTAAAATACCCAGCTGCACAACTTCAGGCTCTACAGATCACTCTTACTCTCCAGAAGATGATCTGCTCCAAGAAAGGAATGAAGCTTATGAACAATTCCAGTTTTAATTTCTTAAGGGCCATTTGTGTGTAGCTTGCACAGAGAGCTTTAGGTTTGACTGCAGCTCCCAATGTCATACAGAAATGCAAAAAAGTATATAATTTTGAGGCATATACATGAGACGAAACGCGTAGATCCAAGTAATTAAAATTTCACAAGATGATAAAAACACTTGCAGAGTGGAGGGGTAGGGGTGGGAGGTGGTTTATATCTGGATGCTATAGGTACACATACTGCTAATTCTGCAGTGTAATGAGTACGAAGTTGAATACATATATGTACTGAAAGCAGAGACAGGATTCATCAGGGTACTTCACCTAATGCCTAACTTTTAGTTTACAAATATTACAGCTAGTTGTAGGCAAACATGAACTACAGTCAGTATAAGGGCTTGATACCCTTTTTGGTTTTGTCTACCCAGCACAGTTGTAGTGTGCTATTGCAAAGTCCTCCTTTGTTGCCTGGGGAGACTGTGCAATAGCATGGTTGCTACCACAGAAAACAGCAGCTGCTCTACATCCGTACCTGGCATGGCATCATGCAAGACAGTTTAATACAATGTATAATGTTTCATTTCTTATTCTCTCTCAGGAGAAGCAATCAATAGTGCAGGAGTTTTAGTGAACTATTTTTGGTAGATTCTAGTAAAAAAAAAATCAGTGAATTTAATTGGGGGAGTGAGATGAAAAATATTGGTCATGTTTTTCAATACATTATAAACTGCAACTGAAAGACAAAACAGTACCTTTTGATCTCTTCTCCAGAGCTCTCATCTTCTCTCAGGTTCTGTTTATGATCCCTTGGTCTCTTCATAAGCTCCATTTTGCTTGAAATGTCTAAGTACTGTATGACATACTTCAATTACAAGTATGAAACAGATTTGCAATGCAAATAAGAGATGGAAGCTATAATTTCATGGCAAGAATTAAAAATAGATCACACCAATTAATGGTAGTGTATGCAGTGTAGGATCTGAGAAGTATTTTAAGTCCCTTTCTCAGTAATGTATTAAGCAATATATTAAAACTGTGTCGTGAAACAGGATTGGGACAGAGCCCCTAGTCTGCATTGAAGCTGATCTGTAACATTCCACAGCCCTGGAGTGTTCCCTACTCTGAGCAACTTTTAAGTTTCCTTCGTATCCAAGCAGTTTGTTTCTCTTGCATAGATTGCCTTCACATCCATTCTCTTTAGCACCCTGGCTGCTTAATTAATGTCTTTTTCCTCATCTCTGACTTTGAGCAGTCTAAGTTTCAGTTCTCTCATCAGGGAAAAATTATTTTTAAACAGCTAACAGCTTTAGACACGTTTTTTGGTAGAAAGTTCTAGAATCAGTTATTTGGTGCTGTAGATATAATATCTAACAAATGTAATCTGGATTAAAAATAGAAAACTGCAAGAGATTTAGCTCATTGCCAGACTTTGAAACATCCTTAATTTTAGAAAGATGGAATGCCTTATGGTTCCTTGAATATTAGAGTTGTCCTTTGGCTACATTGCATTTGTATTAGGATTTGCTTTGGGAATTGAAATGTGAGAATCTAGAATAATTTAGGTTGGAAGGGACCTCTGAATATGATCTAGTTGATTCCCATCTGAAAATGGGGCTGACTTAAAAATCAGGTGAGACACAACAGAGCCTCATACAATTGAGCTTTTAAATACCTGCAAGGGCAGAGATTCACAGCCTCTGGGCAGCCTGTTCCAGTACTTAATCCCTGTCATTGTGATTTTTCTCTCATTTCTAGTTGCAATTTCTTTTGCTGCAACTTCTGACTCTTAGCCTTATGTGCGCATGAGCACATAACACCAGCCTCGTCATCTTCAGGCTGAACAAATGCAGCTCCCTTAGCCATGCGCTGTGGTCCGTCTTCCTAACCATCTTGTTGTCTGTCACATCCCTCACCTGTTTCAACTCCAGCTAAGACTTGGCTTTCCGAAGTTCATCCCTGCGTGCCTGGAAGATGTTTCTCTATTCCTGCTAAGTAGCCCGTCCCCATGTCCACCTTCCATCCACTCCCTTTTGTATCTGTGCCAGGCATTGTGCAGTCCAGCTGATTGCTCAATCAGCTGTTAAGGCATGCAGGAATGCTTTTGGGAGTTATGCAGTCTAGCTGATTGCTGCATGGCCCATGGCTTTAAAAAAAAAATGTTGATGTTGCTGTCTTACTAAGATGGTTCTACTACCATAGCGGTTGGTCTGGATATCTTTCACATTCCAGTTATGTTTAGTTTAAGCTTCAAAGTGTGAACGCAGCTTAAGGGAAACAATAAAACTACAAGGGCCTAATCTACTCTGCAGGACCTGAAGAGTTAGCCTTGTTGCTGTGCCTGTACGGAAAAATGCTTTATGTTGCTGCTTACTACAGAGCTGGTCTCTTGGTTGTAGAGGGCTGTGGCTAGCACTAGGAACTGAGATTCTAAAGTTTCTGGAGTGTAGGTTGTTGCTAGATTTCTCAGTTACTTTAGATATGGGGAGGAATTGGGCCTAGATGTAATTTTAAGCCTTATGTTTTGTTTTACTTTAAGAATGGGATATTGTTGTTCATTTTTATCTTGGAATCGGAAGTGCAGAAGGGCTGGAATGTGAAACTTCTGGAATTCGTATGACTTCTGGGTTATGAGAATATATATATATGAGATACTTCTTTCTTGCTCAAGGCTTTTTGTACTTTTACTGTAAGGTTTGATCTCCTAGGTGTGTGCATTGTTTTGGTTAAGTTTGAAAATCTGCAGCAAGGGATTCCGTATTATTGATTTATCTGGCATGGTCTGCAGTTACAAAGACTTGTGTTGATGGCATGATTAACAAAGCACGTTGGTTAACAACATGGTACCTGAGATCCATTTGTGCCAAGTATGTTCTTTAGATTATTTTTGTTGTATAAATTATGATTCTTTCCAGCGTAGAAGAGCTGTTTGTTGGAATGTAGGACAGCCATATGTTGAAGTGTTAATCCAACAAGTTCTGAAAGTACAAGAATATATTTGTATATATGTATGATATACAGAAAAGGCAAGTAGAAGTTTTTCTGTAGTAGTACTAGCAACTCTCAACAGCAATTTTTCATAATATGGCATTTAGTATTGAACACAGTATCTAAAGCATATTTCTAAAGATACTGTGTTAACTAAAAGTTTTAAAATAAGTTTTAAGCAGACACATCACTGCCCTTCCCTGATATTTGTCTCAAAAGAGTGAGCAATGAGACTGTTGAGACAAAAGACGCAAAACCATTAGAAGCTTTGTAACAACTTTTATGATGTCACTTTCTTATTCTTCAGAAAAAGAATATATTAGTATTTGAGTATAAATCTTCACTTTACTGTGAAAGGTACTCGGAGTGGTGAGTTCTTCAGCACTGGGCAAGAGCAGGCACCAACTGACTAACAAAGAGTGAGCGATATGGATGTCCATTCAAGACAACTGAACAAAACTCAGAGGTTTGTCCAAACAGAATTAAGAAAACAAAAGTATGCAAAGAAAAAGGAGGGAATTTCCAAAGAGCTTAGGGTCAGCGAAGGCTTACTCAACTCTCCACATCCCTTTGTGTTCCTTCTCTGTTGCTGATATTTATTCCCTTGCCTCTCCTTAAGTCTGCTTGAAACTACCAATTAGCCTCATTAGCATGCCCTCCAGGGATTCTTTCTGCACAGTTATATTTCTATGTGAGCTGTCAGCTGTGAGAATGTGAGGTTTCTTTAAGCAGGCTTTTTAGCCTCTGGACTGTCAAGTGAGTTGCATGTCTGACATGGGAACTAATACGCTGTAGAGTTCAAACATCTGGATTATTGTACTCGTGGGCTAGGTGGCCCACAGTGGATTATAGATTGTCCTTGCTTTAAATTAGAATCAGGCCTGCAGATGAATTAACTCCTCATCTCCCATTTTTACTTTTGACGAAGCTGGGTATTTCTGTTTGCTCAGCCTTTGCTATGTTTATGGAGCTACTGCCTTCTTCTTGCATCTACTATTCCCCAAAAATCATTAGGAAACCCTCCCAAAATAAAGTAGAAAAAATAAATAGAACTGGATCATAGAAAATAAGAGAATGGCATAACTTTATTTTCGAACAGAAACTTCTACAAGGACGTACAATTTTACCAACAAAAACAAGACTACAGGAATCTGTCCAACAGCCAGGCTGTTCACCATTTAAAATAGAAAAGTTTCACGTGTACTGATCTCCATGAGGATTCATCGTCAAGAAACTATTGGACAAGTCACCAGCTGCAGTCTCTGACTTTTAATAAAATAATAACGCACACTAGTCAGTTGTGGACCCTGAACTGTAATGACTATTTCTCTCAGAAATGCCTCCTTCAGATTACTCTGATTCAGAAAGTGTAAAGCCAACCTTGGCTTATTTTAAAAAGCATTTTGAACTTTGAACCTGATAATTTTAGGTGTAACTTGCTAGAGGAACTAATCATTTCTGGTTTGGGACATAGCAAAGGAAAAATATTTACATGAACTAATTTGTAAAGCTTTGTTAAAATATTTTACATTTTCACTAGAAATTATTATTGGCCACTAAAAAGGAGAGTGGGTTACATTGGTCTAAACTTTCAATTTTTTTTTTCTACTGTATACTTTCGCATAAGTAATATTTTCTTCATTCTGAATCCTTAAGGGAAATCAAATCTAGACAATTCCTGTAGTTTTACAAGTTGTTTTTCAATTTGTTGCTGTAGTATTACTGAAAAGAAGGAAAATGTGGAAACAAGGATATACATCAAGTCTTAATGATATGTATGGAACCAAAGGTTGCATTTGAAGGAACAGATAACTTGAAGCATGGACTAAAAATGTCCCTAAGCATTACCTCTTACTATTGCTGTAGCACTTATGTGCTTCTGAAATGGGAGATACTAGGGAGACAGAGATAAGTAACTCAGCAAATCACATTAATTAGAGCATTCTGTTAATAAGATTAGGTGGGAGGGAAGTCTTGTCTACTCATGAATATGGGATTATTGCTGAAAATCCATTGAAGTCAGGAATATGTGTGTCTTCCTAAGTCAGAATTTAGAGACCATATCCCAACTTGCAGTTTATGAGGCTTTGAAGAACTGCAACTATTAAAAGCAAACGCATTCATCAAAATGAAAACACATTCACCAAAATTGCATGTGCATACTTAATGTTCAAATCAATTTTAAAAGCTTTAAAACTAGGTACAGGTTTTGGATTTGAGTTTTGGTTTGTTTTTTTTTCTTAACAGATGTCTAAATGACAGTACGAGTGGTCTTGCTTTGGTATGTGGTCAAGTGAATCCTCCTTACTCCTTTAGTGATGTATTTCAGGGGCTTGGCATCTTCACCCTCTTGCCTTTGGGTAACCAGAAGAGAGGGAGGTGGGAAAGTTGGACCTCTTCACATGTTTTTTATTTTCAAAATCAGAGACCACTCTGTTCATTTTGTACTAGTTGTAGCTTTTTACTTGTATTAGTATTTGCTGTTAGAATGATGTGTACAAGGAAGAATGGGGTTCAATGTTTTATATTGATTTTTATCAGTAACACTGAGAGGTATTAACTGAAACTGTGCTGTGCATTTCCAAGAGGTTACTGTAATTTATCACAGTTCATTAGATCATAAATTCTTTGAAGCTAAAGGCTATCTTTTTGATGTCTGTACAGCCTCTAGAATAATGAGATGGAGGCTCTAGGTGCTACCCTGATGCAAATAGTCATAGATCAAAGTTCAGAATAAACAAGCAACAGAAGACCTTGGACTTGACTCTCATGAGCTTTCTTCTCAGTTGGAATAATTAAATGATAATGCAGACAAGAAATGGGTGAATTTTTATCCTCTGTTTAAAGATAGGGAACTGAGGTAATACTGGATGTTTTCTGCAAACCTGCCCCAAATCTCTGTTCTCAAATCAGATTCCAAATTTTGAATTCTACTTCAGTGCCTTAAGATCAAGACTAAATGCATTCTCAATACCTGCTCTCTTAGTAAAAGGATTATGTTGCTACTTAGAGAAGACTCTAAATCCTTATATGAAGGATTTTAAAATACAGTTTTCTTATTTTATGTTCACCTAACGATGCAAGTATCGCTCTAATGATCTAGACTAGATTAATTTTACTACTTTAGCACCAGAATATAGGTCTTTTACTGAAAAGCATAATATTTTTTTATGAAGTAAGAAGTGACAGCCAACATTAGTGTTGGATTAATTGCCATTGTAAAATAATTTATAAATTACTGTCCAACTCAGTTATGTTCCCTTAGAACAGTTCACCTGAGATGTCCATCTCTATCTACTGATGGATCTTAAAGTCACGATAATAGCGGTTTCATTTCGTATCTGATGTTGTCAGGTTGAAGTAGTCACTATTAAACATTTTTGCAGTTTGCTGAAATAATCTTTCTAATAAAAAATTCAGTTCCCTAATTTGTATTGAATAGAGGGAAAAATATTTCCTGTGTTTAGGTAGTGCTCTGCAAATTTGTTTTAAATATCTACAGAATGGTAGCTTAAAGAGGCAGTTCTTTCTGAGTATTATTTTAAAATAAATGACTCTCATCCTAGCTAGCTTTTGGAAAAAACTCTGTTACTGATATTCTTGAAGTGCCTGAAGGCCAAGTGTTAAATTATGGTGATCATATATGTTTTATAGCTGGCTTTCATGTGAGATTATGTGAAGAAAAGACAGTTTCTTCTGAACAACAGATTAACAAGAGAGAATATAAACATGTTGATAACACAATAATCATCACAGAGAAGACACTTCCAGTTACATGTAGGAAAAGTGAAAGATCCAGTCCGGCTAAACCAATGTAAGAAGTGCTTTTCTTGTTAAGGCACATTGCTTATGTAGTACTTGCTTCCAGAATCTGTGATGGAATTGAAGAAGAGGGGTTCAGAGTAGGATTTGACTTTTATGCAGGCAGGACATTCACAGATAATGAGGCAGAGGTATGTTAAGGGTATGTTACCAGTCTTCGAAAGAAAAAATTCCAATATGTTTGTTATTCCATAAAAATCTTAAATGTGATTCCTGAATATTCTTTAACAGGTTATCTTGTACTGTGGTCATGAACCTGTAATAGATGAAAATGCTAACTGCTGTGTTTAAGTGCCACCCATTTAGTCTTCAGCTTCCATATGTTTGGTACACTCCAGCCTCTGTTCTACATTTGCTCTTTCAGCTTGCCTCCTAGGTGTGCTTTCTTTATGCTATAACCCTTTTCAGTTCAAATAATCAAAGCATCCAGAACCAGTGCTGTTTTCCCTATCCTTTTTCTTTTCCCACAAGATACCCACTTTATTTAAAGATCTTTTCTCAGAACTTCAAACATGATGCAATTTTGGGGACACAGTTACTACTCTGCTTTGTCCCTTGTGTTTTTCTTCTCTGCTGCATGGAGCTTGTCTCAAACTTCCACAGATAGACAGCTAATCTGATTTTGACTTGGCTACCCCAGTCAAATATTCTCTGAAAATTCCTGAGGGTATTCTGTGAATACAGTAACTCAGAAAGACATCTACAGGTGTCATTTGTGTAAAATTAATAATACATTTAAAGTAGTAGATGGAGCTTAGGAAGTAGTTTTTAGGAGCAAAGAAAAAAAGACATTTTTAGTTAGAAAACACAGGCCAAGAAAATCTTGGGCGCTTATATCAAAATACTGCTATTAATTTATGTGAATATGTCATTTCTTTTGGCATGTTCTTGTAGATTAGCCATGTGATTATGGATTACACTTACATGCTGACTCAGCATATTTCCCCACTGAAGTTGCTTTACTAAGAAAATGTTAGGCTCATTCTTTTTTTTACAAATATAGTGATTCTCAGTGTAGGAACTCTCCAGTTTAGGAAACAAAGAAACAAAACAACAAAGGTAGTTCACACTTCATGTTCCTGTCCTTTAATACACCTCAGTACCTATATCTGTCCTGTGGTGTCTATTATCTCCCCCAGAGAATGAATGTATAAATTATTTGCTACACACAAAAGTAGTAATAATACTAGAATATAAAGAACAGATGATCTTCTGTTGTAGAAGTTTAAAAGAAAATGTCCAGATTACGTTCAAAATTTGTGTTTTATGAAAAAATTACCAACCAAAAGTGGTATTAAATTTCCAGGCTGCTAAAGCACTAGCTCCACACATTCATGATTCTTTCTCCAGAATAACTATTTTCTGGTGCGCTGCTTGTCCTCTGTTTGACAGCTAAGTGTTTCTATGAATCAAGAATTAAAACAGGAGTCATTTATTCTAATTTATGGTGCAGTAAGGCTCACAGTATTAAAAGTCCTGATTCAGAAGAGATGCAGTGTCCTTAGAATAGGCAATTTCATATTTCACATTAAACTGGAAAAGGGCTTTAATAAACTGACACTAATGGACAACAGTTATTTGTTCCTATTACTAAGGCTATTTGTTCCTAACTGTGACTTCTGGTTTTTGTCCCACAGGGAATTCCTGTTTCTGTGTTTATAATGTCATTGCATGTTGCCATGGCAAAAGAGTGTGGTAGTACAAGTTCAGCATTATCATGTTAGTCAAGGACAAAGGAGGTTGAAATCAGTCTAGAGCAAAATAAACTTTATTCACAAAATTGAAAAAGTCTATGGAATTGTATCTCTGCTTTTATAAGATATTGTTAATATTTTCCAGTACAAAAGAGTAACTTCAATACTTTTCCATTTGTCTTTATTTGTATATATACTATATATATAAAAATCCATCACAATTTTTTTCCACAACTTGCAGAGTTTATTTACATTGAACAGAGGAAGGCTGTAGTGATTTTTGTGTTCAGCTTCAGTCTGAAGAAGTTATTGCAAGCTGGACACAGAATTGCACAATCCCACCTCGAAACAGCACATGGAAACTCCTGGCTGTTCTTGTACATGTTGTTATGAAAGAAAGAATCTGAAGCCTGCGTTCAGATTCATGCCTAACAATGAAGTCATCTGGGAAATATCTCTTTGAAGGAACAGCCGCTTTCTGAATGATGTCATGACCTGTTTACTCATGTGGTTCAGAGGTGCACCCCTAATTCAGCTGTCTCACTCCATTAAAGAAGTTCTGAGTTAATCAAAATGTTCCAAATTTTAGAAAGCTTCATCTTATTGATAAAGCAGAATGTTTTTGCCAGTCTTATGAGCTAAGATTGGTTTTGTTATCGAACACTTGACAACGTAGCTTCATAAGGGTTTTTATTAGTTTTCATTGTTCTTGGGGAGGTTTTGTTTGATAGGCTGAATATTTGCAACAGGAAAAAAAAAAGTCAGCAGGACAGATGGAGCTTGAGAACACTGAGTTCAAGCTTTAACTTGCTATATTTTGTGAAAAAAGCTAGATAGCTTGCAGAATGCTAATACAGAGCAGACCAGTACATGCTACAGTTAAAGGAACAGTGGCATTATGGAAACCAGTGAGTTGATACAGCAGGGCAAAACAGAGCCAAAAACTAGGACAACAGTTTTGCATGTCTTGTGCAGGGTGTTATAGTGGTAACTCTTAAGAAAGTTGTTGTGAAAATACCGCACTTGGGCTCTTGATCTCGCTGTTCCGTTAGTTGTAGCATTGTACTAGATTGGGTTTTTTGAGGGGATAAGGTGGGGTTCTGTTCTTTAGCTTTATGGGAATGCTGAAGAAAATTAACTGTAACCTCGGTTTGGGTAGACTAGTGGGTTTATACAAGTAGTAACAATGAAAACATTTTTTCACACTGCAGTGCAGTGAAGTTCCCGCTAGACTTGCCAGTGTTGCTAGCTAGCATCTGCGGAGATTAAGTGGGAATTAAAGCAAAGGTAGTATCTGTGTTCTAAAGTTTCTGACAGTACATTTGACATATTTGCAAAAGAGTCTGTAGAGGTAGAGATGTTTGTGCTACTTCAATACATTTGAGTGCAATACAGGAATTGTTGAAGTTGTGTTTTATGGTTAATATAAATTAAATCACTGTATTGGCATCTGGTTTATGAAAAAAACCCCACAAACTAGATGTCCACTGTCTTACATTAAGATATTTGAAAATATCTAGGACTTGGTGAAAAATAGTATTTCAGTAAATTTGAGGGCTTAGTCAGACTTTACTATTTCCATAAAGAAATGATGCTTGAGTTGAATCCAATTCCTGTGGTGCAGAACTAAGTCTACTGTCTAATTACGGACTTGTAAAGCTGAAAAATCTGTCTACTCTGTTATTATGCACTTCTAAAGCTGAAAAGTTGATGTTTTAAAATAGTGACTGTGAATTATTTTTAGGTGGACTCTCTTCAGTTGAGTAAATATTTTTTTTGGTGGAAACAATCCGGTCAGGAATACAAATCTTCTGAATTGAGGTATTCAAGCAGTATGATATGTCTTCGGTGAGTGAGCATCAGAGGCTTCATGTTTGGAATATACCTTTCTAAAGGAAGTGCCAAGTTTGATAATTAGTTCTGTTTTCCCTGTCTGGATATAGAATGGTTCTTGGGAATGTATCCTTCCCTGTGCACCCACGTTATCAGAAATATAATCTGTTTGAATAAACACCTTCACTGAATGTTCGTTCAATAATGATAACTCTTACAGAAATAAAGAGATACCATATTTTAAGTTTCATCAGTGAATTTAGAGTTGCCAGTTCTTAGCTTTTGGAGGTCAGAGACTAAATAAAATCTAAACTAATATGAGAGTAATGATAGAGGATTGCAGGAGCTGGCAAGGATGTTATTCAGCACCTGTAGTTGGACGGCTCAGTCATTTTCTAGGCAAGTCAGAACCAACTGAGAAAGACCGTGAATATGGTCAAGCTAGATCACATTAGTCAACAATATGCTCATTTGTCATCTCTTGTTAGTTATCCTAAAACTTCCAGGCAGTAACAATGATACCCTACAGGAGGCTCTGCAGAGTGGTTGAATAGCAGTGGAGAAACAGAAGATCGTAATTTGATGCCATAGTTTGATGTTGGATGAATCTCTTGTCTTAAGTGTTAATAATTTCTGTATTGAAGCAAAGAAGCTATAATAACCTGATGATGGTGCCTTTGGATTACCTGAAGACATCTCCTGTTGCAGTAAAAGGAGCTGACAGATCCTTCTGCCAAAAAAAAAAAAAAAAAAAAATCTGTTCCCATGTGTAAAAGCCACAACTGGAAACACTGAGTGTGTCTAAATTGAAACCCAGAGGATAAAGTTTGGAAGCATGTTGTTCTTTAATTTACTCCTTCATTTTATCCAGTTTCTGAGCACAGGATTCTTGCATGTGAAGGGTAATGAACGGTGCAGCACACCTGAAGAAAGAATGCTGTCAAAAGAATATGTGTGTCCTCATCACAACCAGAGAACATAAGATAAGAAATTATTTTTCTCTAGTGATAAATTTGTTCTCACTACAATCTTCCCCTGCCCTTGTTTCTTTCATGCCAAATACTATCTCTGATTTTTTTGTTTATTTATCAGCTATGGGAAGTGAACCTGGGCTTAAAAGAAAAACAGGCCTTCGGTATGATATACTACTAATATTAGCATCACTGTCAATTGAGTGCTGTTAAAATCTTCCTCTTTAAGCCCTTTTCCTCTACATCAAAAGCTTTTAAAGAATTTCTAAAAATTACTTGAGCTTGCAGGATTTTTGCTCCAAGATGGAGTATCCCTAAGGGATATTCTTATTACCCTCCTGCTGCTGCCTCCATGCTTCCACTGGGTGGGAATGTAGAGCTCGCTTAGACGAGCAGTGAACTGTTAGCTCCAGCTAACAAGTCTGCAGAGCCAAAGAACTACTACTTCTTCATCCAGTTGTTTGAGGTGGAATAAGTCTGCATGTAGCTGTGTTTATTCTCAGCCTGTGGCTAAAATCTGGGTAGCTGTAAGCTGGCTAATAACGGTGTATGTAATGGGAGAGCAGTGTACACCCCCATCACCACCCCAGCTCCATTATAATCTTCATATTCAGCTTGACAGCTCTTCAGGGCACAATACGGTTTGATATGTGCTTCTGAAGTGTTTTGTAGATTGATGAACTGAAGAAATACTGAATGTTTTTTCTTGTACAACTGGTATTTTCTATAGTGACAGTCTTGACAAGATAAGCTTTTTACCTTTTCCGCTTTCTTTCTGTATTCCACCCTGCTCTTATCTTCCTTGTGGAGGTACTAGCTGTATCTCTTAACATTATTTTACCTTTAGGATTAGACAGTTTTATGCAGAGAACAGCTTTGGTAGCTGTGTTGCAATCTGATATAATTTTAAATACATCCTTGTTGATAGCCCCATTAGCGTATGACCACACTGATCTCTCTGGAGAAGGTCTAAGTTTTGATCATTTACAAAGCATGTCCTAAATTCTCCTGAAGTCCTGCTTACAAGCAAACTGCTTATGTTAATATAAATGTATACTGTTACTGTATTCTACTTTTTCTGTGCCCTTTAGTTTTTCCCATCTGGCTGTGGATTAAAACGCAGTGGGACTTGAGCAAGAATATGACCTGGTATAACTATTCTCATTCTTTTGCCTTTAAAATTACACCAAGCTAGACTTAGCTTACTTGGACCACACTTCAGGTTTCTTCCCAATGAGCAGCTATATAATTTCTCTTTTCATCAAATCTAAACATGGGTTAGAAGACAGGTATAGGCAGGATTAGGACTTCCATATGTCCTCAGTTTCTCAGGCATCTTTACCAGAATATTTGTTAGATATTCCTGCTTCCAGATATTCGGGTTCCTGGCAAGAACCACATCCAGAGCCTGGTGCGGTGTACTGCTCCAAGGAAATGTCTACATTGTCTATGTCCATCAACTGTTCAAAGACATGTTAAGATTTAGTTACCAAATTATGTTCTTTATTATTTAGTCATAGTGCCAAATTTAAAGACTGAGATGATTGCTTACACATTTGATGGTGAAGAGTTCTTAGTTACTACACTTCTAGAGAACAGAAGAAAGTACAAATTAAACCAGCAGGGTTTGTTGAGAGGTTGCTTAAAATTAAGCACAACATGTTTTTTTATATCACTGCATCTGGAAGATTCTTTTGTTAACGGTTACCTAATTATTTTATGGTTCTGTTTCTAATGTGCCCCCCCCCAACATTTCAACAGCTTATCAAATAGATTTTTCTTTCTTTATATCTTGATTACTGTAAATGTTTTCACCTGTGGTTTTTCTCACATGCATTTGGCTTAATTCTACTGATGGATAAAATACCTGGTAATATTTGATTTCCATTAGAAGATTTCCACTAGAAGACCCTTTTTTCTTTCTTTATATTTTTAATCATGCATTCCTTCCTTCTTTGCAAATAGTACTCAAACACTGCCTCAGAAAAATGTGTAGAAGGTTTTTCCTGTGTCAGAGTCACCATTTGTGCAGAACATTACATGTCAGATAAGCCAGGGATATTCAGGGAATGTGCTGATGTCTGTGGCACTTTTCTCTCTCGTACGGTGAGTTTGATTTCTGCTCTCATTTAAGCAGTAATCATGCCTGGGAGAGGCAGTTGTTTTTAAGGTGTTGCTAGAGAAGTGCTTCCCAAAAGGGAAAAATCCAAACATTTATGTACTCTGACAAAAATATGTATTGGTAGAGAACCAAGGAAGCTGTTACAGGTGGGGAACTGGGCTGTAGAGTGGGGAAAGAGAAGGAACCCAAATAGGAGGAGGTGCATATTTTGTGGTCCATATTGTACTTCTGCTGTTTAATTGGCAGAGAAGACTCATGTATGCAAGGCTGAACAAAAACTGTTCGTGTCTTAGGAGGTTATTAACAGCTTAGACACTTGTTCATCTGTTTTCTGCATAGCTTCAAAACTGGTCCCACTTCTCTTTCATTCTAGTTTTATATTATATACTGTCATTTTGATGTTACCAGAATGTGGTTACATTTGTCTTCCTTTCACCGGTAAATCAACATCCCTTCAACTTCTGCTGTAGAAGGAGCTAATTTGTCAAATTTTGGCAGCAGGTATCCAGTAATTTTGCATTGCTTTTTTCCTTTCTTTATTGTATGAGTTTGGTAAGTGCTTTTTTCATATAATTACATTTAATTCTGCGTAATGGAGAACTTTTAATGTTCAGGGATTTCAGAGTAATAAAGAAATGTGACACTATGAAAGACTGGATTTTTCTGAAGATTGAAATATGATGACAAAAGAAAACAGATGATGCTTTATTATTAAAATATCCTACACTGCTCTCTACTGGAAGAGTGGAAGTCTACGTTAAATATTCAAAAGTGCACCTAAAACTATTTCCTAGTCAAGTTTTAAGTTTAATGATTTTTTTTCACCCTGGTAAAACTAACTAACTTTTCTGAAGGATGGATAGGGATTTTTGTATTCCCCCTAAGTTTTGAAGAAAAGCAGCTGGATATACTTTGCATGTAAAAAAGGTAGAATGTTGAGGGTCAAAATGTTAGCTGACAGGGGGAAGAATTACTGAAGAGTGTCTTGTTAATGGCAAGGGAAAAAAGTGAACTGTTAACCCTAACAATTCACCTGAACTTACTGATAGCTATTGGGCATATGATAACAGCAATAGACTTGTCAGAACTGTAAAGAATTCTGAATGCCTGAAGCTGCCCTACATTTGAATTGACTTTAAATTGAGCCAGCAAAATAAAAGTAAAAAAGACGTACCTTTTCTCTTATTTTAATTGTTTCTCCAGCCAAAGTACAACTATGAAAGCATTTTTAATAATTTCACTATGGAATTGGACCAAAGCATGTCTTGCTCAAGTTAAATGCATAGGAAAATTTTCATTTCAACTACATTCTGAAGGCAGAGATATTCCCCACAAAGGGTCTGTTTACTAGTTTGTTGTGTAAGACCGCCCTCCTGGCCATCACCGGGCTGAATTATTCTCCCAGTTGCTGCCAGTGATAAAACTTCTGTTGATTCTAATATGATGAAATATTGTCTGTTAAATCTCCGCAGCTGTACTATCTTGCAAATCTTTGTATGTGGAGTGAGCACATCTGGTTGTCTGCTAGTATTAGTTTATAGACAGTTCGATCTGAGGTGTTTGTCTTGTGTATGGCTGGTCAATAGCTCACTTTCTTAATCACAAACATCAGTGAGGGAAGAACAAGCCTTAATATACTTTAAAGGAACAGTTAAACTGATTTGACGGATAAGATCCATTGACCACATAGAAATTATTTCTGATTATAGGCAACTACAAGTGAGATCAGAATAAGTAATATATTAGAAAAATTACCTTTCATCAGTTTTGTAGGGAATGTGTTCGGAAGAATGGCAGACTGCAATGAAAAATGTGTAGTAATTTATATGGGAAAAAAATTACCTTAGCTTGCTTTATGTTATACAAAATATTAAATGTCATCCTCTCTGAACTTCTTAAAGTATCCAGCTGAAACTCAGTATATTCTGGTGAACTTCTCCTTAGCACTAAAATAACAATACATAAATATTTAAAAAGATGAGTCTAGTGGCATGCCTAACTTATTGAGCATTTTTTTTGAATTGCCTTATTATGCATGAAGTACACCAACTTCAAGAATAACCCTTTTACTAGTTGCAAAGAGTAAATATATATAACAATCATATATAAACATTTTTAATCTGTATTATGTATTTGATGTCAATGAAAACTTAAGAAATTAATGCACTTATTAAATTGCATATAGGATTAATACTGAATCATCTGAAGGGGAGCTGCTACATTATTTTCTGTTTCTCTGTTCTGCAATTAAATTAAGCATGGGAGTTGTATTAGCTTGACAGTCAGGAAAAGTTATATTTCTTGTTGTTGTTGTTGTTTGTCAGCTGGGTCTGCAAGAGGGCTATAGCAGCAGGAGGGAACCTGAAGCGACTAAAGCAATCGCTGACTTTTAAAGTTCCCATCTAGAATTTTGCATCAGTCTTGCTTTCTAAAGGAGCCTGATCTTGAAAAGGGAAGCTTCATATTTACCAATTTTGCTTTGAAATTTTTGTTGCAGAAACTCTTCCACAATGAATATTTATACTATTCATGCCACAGCTATACCAAATTCCTGATATAACAAATATTTGTTCTCTGCATTTGTGTGAGATTTGATGAGAAGAATCTGCTGAAAAGACCATAACAAAATGGCAGTCTCCCCATTTCATGAGGATGGCGAACTAGTTGTTATTTACTTTAGAAGTCCCGGAGGTGGCAGCGCATCCATTGTTAGGGATTATACAAACACAGAGGCGTTCATCACATTGAGCTTGTCATCTGAAGTCTCAGTTTTGCAAATATATATGTGTTTGCTTAGCTTAACTACTACAAGTAATGCCATAGTAATTGGTACCTAATATTAAACAAAATACAGTGATAGGGCAGACCACACAGAAAAGGTACAGGGCAGATGAAAAAGCAAGCAATAAAAAGCCTCCAGTTAATACGTTAGCAATATGTTAAACCAATATTGCATAGTCATTCTTTTGTTATAATTAGAAAATAACTTGTCTTGATTTGAAATTGTTAATATTTTGCCCAAAAATAGATCAGTTTAATTAATACAAATATTCAGACGATTTCCTCTTAATTGCTGTTTTTCTCTTTATTACTTTCTTACCAAAAAGAAATAAATAAATTAAATGAGAAAGCTTATGAAGGTCAGGCATGAAATATGTGAGCAGTTATAACTAAAATTTGAACCTACCTTAATAAAAAAAATAGAATTGCAGTTAACAGAGATACAAATATATATCAGATCCAAAAAATGCAATCCTTGGCATGGTCTCGTCATGTCTGATTAATATTAACACTTAAGCTACAAATCTTCTTTGTATTTCTGGATTAAATGCATCTTACTGTATTTTCCTACGCTGAATAGTTTATTAAGCATAAGCTCTAATTCCACATCCAGCTCAAAACTGCTGAGAGCAGTAAAAATTTCAGTAGTGATGCTTAATGTCAAAACTGATACTTATCTGGAAGGCAGCACATTGCGAATGACTGGTGGAATTCTGATCGGTTAATCATAGAATCATAGAATGGTTTGGGTTGGAAGGGACCTTAAAGGTCATCTAGTTCCAACCCCCCTGCCATGGGCAGAGACACCTTCCACTAGACCAGGTTCCTCAAAGCCCCATCCAACCTGGCCTTGAACACTCCAGAGATGGGGCATCCACAGCTTCTCTGGGCAACCTGTTACAGTGGCTCACCACCCTCATAGGGAAGAATTTCTTCCTTATATCTAATCTAAATCTACCCTCTTTCAGTTCATAGCCATTGTCCCTTGTCCTGTCACTATGTGCCCTTGTAAAAAGTCCCTCTCCAGCTTTTTGTAGGCCCCCTTCAGGTACTGGAAGGCTGCTGTAAGGTCTCACCAGAGCCTTCTCTTCTCCAGGCTGAACAACCCCAACTCTCTCAGCCTGTCCTCATAGGAGAGGTGCTCCAGCCCTCTGATCATCTTCGTGGCCCTCCTCTGGACTCACTCCAACAGGTCCATGTCCTTCTTATGATGAGGGCCCCAGAGCTGAACACTGTAAAGTTATGTTCCATAAATATTGATATAATGCTCTTGATGTTTCCATATACTCTGGGTCTTGGTTGTTTATTTCTTTTGTAACTTGTTGAGCAAACCCAATTTGTATGTGTTTCTTCAGGTTTTGTCAGTCATTTAAACCTCTGCTCTCAGCAGTTTAGCTTTCTATTTAGATGTCTGCTTCTCCCTCCCTTCCATGAGCAGAAATGGTAATTTCTAATTTGGGGAACATTACTATGGGCTTACAAATTCAGTGAAAATTAACAGATGCCCCAGCTGTGGCAGAAGCTTTAATTTGGTGCTTATACTTTCTAAGGCAGTAGTGTGAATTAGCAGGAGGTGCAAGCCCCTGGGAAAACAGTATTTATGGAAGATATTGTTCATGGAAGGATTGGTCTGCTGCTTGGATTTATTGAATACAGCAAAGATACCTTCATCTTTCTTGGACTTTGAATCAGAGGGAGATAGCTGAGAGGGAAGGGGAGGGGAAATGACTCTTGCTTTTGAGATATCGTTTCCTATCTTAGATTTCAGTCATCTGGATGGAAGTAAGCAAATAAGAAACTTAGGGCAGCCCTGTGCCCCTCTGGAGAAGTGGCTGCAGGTGAGGCAGCGTACCCCAGGGCATCTAGAAGTGTATTTGACACAATTCCACCCAAGGCCTGGCCCTAAATGTGTATCAAGAAGTACCAGGCTGCTTACATTGATAATGCCTCTGGAACTGCCGGTTTCAAAACTACACAAATATTAGGAAGCACGTGTGGATGAAGTATGCTCAGCCGTCTTCCACTTCACCGTGGGCAGCAGTGACCTGCGTTCTCTGTTCATTGCACCTCGTCCACACTTGCAGCTGTTATTTCCTGTGTTTATGCAGGATTCCTGTACTGTATATAATGTACCCTGGCCTGCTCACAAACTTTACAGCAAGCCAAGAGTGTGATGTATAAATATGCCTGTGTACAGATGTCTGGTATTATTAGTATTCCTCTTAGATTCTCATCTGTCCTTATCTACTTTCTTTCCTGTCCATTCAAGCTTGTGGTTACTTTTTTTTTTAATTCACATTTGCTCACACACATTCACCCGCCTTTCCCTTTCTGTCTCTGTCACATGTAGTAGCCATAATGTCCAAGAATCATTCTTGTTTCTCTGTGTGCATTTTCTCCAGCTGTCACTTTTCCAGGGAAGAACACACCCTCTATTTAAAGTCATCGGAGATGTTGCATGAAAGACAACAAATCAATAATAGAGGTTTCTGCTTTGTTATTACAAAACCTTAGTCTCCTAGCTGGAGAATCTTAATAGTAGAGAATATTGACAGCAGATGTGCATGGTGTTTTGATTTACACACTGAGGCATTCAAGATGGCACGTCATATTTCAGAGTCAGTAGCAAATTTCTAATGAGACTTAATTATTGGTAGAGCTGCAAAGTTTCTTTGCAGGAGTACAGCTTGAGCACGTTGACTATAGTAAATGTGTTTTGAAGTTTTAATAAAATTAAAAACTTCACAGTTACTATGTTGAAAGCATCTGTAGCTTGGCAAATTTACATTCCTTTTGAAACTGCTTAAACTTAAAAATTATATCTACCTCTGTGCATCATGTTCCACAGAAAATTGTGTACTTTAGAGAAAAAAGGGGGCTGCTTCTTTCTTGCTAGCACTATTTTGGCATATACATGTACATGGTGTGACTTAAATCAACTGTACCTCAATGTGAAAATCAGGCAATTCACAATTAATTAAATTCTTACGCAGATGTGGTTCAGGCAGGATTATTGTACCTTTCATAACAGTATAGTAGAAGGCAAGCAAAACTGTACAGAAGAATATAAAGGCATTTCAGTGTACAGATAAAGAAATGGTAAGGTCCCTTTGAAGTATCATGCTTTGTATCTTAACAGGTATATGTTTGGTTTTCAAAATATGATCTCTAGTAGAAATTCTTTGAATATGAGCCTTGTTTTGATGTAAGTTGGAGCCTAGTTCCTTTAAATCTATGAAATCACTGTACCAAGCAGCTCTGAGAGCAAAATCAGGCCTTTCTAATTTATCTTGCATCACTGTATGAAAGTTTTAGTGACATAGTCCAAACCCATTGGCTCATCCAGGGAACTACAGGCCTGTCAGCCTGACCTCAGTGCCAGGGAAGGTCATGGAGCAGATCCTCCTGAGTGCCATTATGCGGCATGTGCAGGACAACTGCCATGCAGTAGCAAATTTTAGATACTCTGCTTATTTTACAAGCAGTGTTCATGAGAGAAAGAAAAGTCAGATCTAGCAGCTAGAGAAGAAGATATAAAAATGTATTGAATAGGACACATTACCTGACACAGTCGTATAAAATGTTGTCTAGCCATCATCTAGTCAACTGTTAGCAAATAAATCCCGAGAATGTAATAGAAGAGATCAAGCATTTCTTAGATGTTGACAGCTGTAGTGCTTTCACACTGGACATGTTAAAAAGAACTGATTTCCTCAGAGGAACATATGGGAAGTACCTGCAGTGTGTGTGTACAGAAATGAGTGTAGAAATAGTGGGATGTGGAAAACGTAACAATGTTCACTGCTCAACAACCAAGCAGTTGACAAACTGTCTGAAAGCGTTCATGTTTCTACTGTTGTCCTAGAAATCTCATGCAAAAGCTTAAATTAAGTGCATAAACAGCAGATAAAAGTTTCAAGAAAACCAGCTAAGTAATTTTAAAATATTTTTTTCTTGAATTATAGGAATATTCTATAGTGTGCAGTCAGAAATGCTGTTGTGCGCCTGACTGTGACATTGGGAACGGTTGGCGTTGTTTATAGGAGCTTTTTGAAGAAGGATGGAAACAACAAAAGGATTATGGCTCAGGAGTTAGCAGGCCTCATTGAGAGAGCTTTCAACTAGATTCGAAGGGGGAAGGGGATAAAACCAGGCTTGCTAGGGGTGAGCCTAGGGGTGGCATGCCTGTGTTGGAAAAGGGATCGATAGCCCAACTGAAGTGCATTTACACCAATGCATGCAGCTTGGGCAATAAGCAGGAGGAGCTGGAAGCCATTGCGCAGCAGGGAAACTATGATGTGGTCACCATTACGGAAACATGGTGGGATGACTCGCACAACTGGAGCGCTACAATGGATGGCTACAAGCTCTTTAGAAGGGACAGGCAAGGAAGGAGAGGTGGCGGGGTAGCCCTGTACGTCAGAGAGTGTTTTGACTGTCTTGAGCTCAACAAAGGTAACGACAAGGTTGAGTGCTTATGGGTAAAGATCAGGGGGAAGGCTAATAAGGGAGATATCCTGGTGGGAATCTGTTATAGACCACACAACCAGGATGAGGAAACAGATGAAGTATTTTACAAGCAGTTGGCTGAAGTCTCACAGTCTCCAGCCCTTGTTCTTGTGGGAGACTTCAACTTACCAGATGTCTGCTGGAAATACAACACCGCAGAGAGAAAGCAGTCTAGGAGGTTCCTGGAGTGCGTGGAGGATAACTTCCTGACGCAGCTGGTAAGCGGGCCAACCAGGGGCGGTGCCCCGCTGGACCTGCTGTTCACGAACAGAGAAGGCCTGGTGGGTGATGTGGTGGTCGGAGGCTGTCTTGGGCACAGCGACCATGAAATGGTAGAGTTTTCGATTCTTGATTCTTGGAGAAGGAAGGAGGGGGGCCAGCAAAACCGCTACCCTAAATTTCAGAAGGGCAGACTTTGGCCTGTTTAGGAGTTTGGTTAACAGAGTCCCTTGGGAGGCAGTCCTGAAGGGCAAAGGAGTCCAGGAAGGCTGGATGTTATTCAAGAGGGAAGTCTTAAAGGCACAGGAGCAGGCCGTCCTCATGTGCCGCAAGTCGAGCAGGCGGGGGAGAAGAACCGGCCTGACTGAACAGAGAGCTCTGTCTGGAACTCAGGAAGCAAAGGAGAACCTACTACCTTTGGAAGAAGGGGCAGGTGACTCAGGAGGACTACAAGGATGTTGTGAGGTTATGCAGGGAAAAGATTAGAAAGGTGAAGGCCCAGCTAGAACTTAAACTGGCCACCGCCGTCAGAGATAACAAAAAATGCTTCTACAAATACATTAGTGACAAAAGGAGGGCTAAGGAGAATCTCCCTCCTTTGTTGGATGCAGAGGGAAACTCGGCCACGAAGGATGAGGAGAAGGCTGAGGTACTTTATGCCTTCTTTGCCTCAGTCTTTAATAGTCGGACTGGTCGTCCTCAAGATTTTCATGCCCCTGAGCTGGGAGATGGAGATAGGACACAGAATGAAGTCCCAGTTGTCGAAGAGGTGGCAGTCACCGACCTGCTCCTCCACCTAGATGCCCACAAGTCTATGGGGCCAGACGGGATCCACCCGAGGATACTGAGGGAGCTGGCAGAGGAGCTTGCCAAGCCACTCTCCATCATTTATCAGCAGTCCTGGTCAACCGGGGAGGTCCCAGATGACTGGAAGTTAGCTAATGTGACACCCATCTACAAGAAGGGTCGGAAGGAGGATCCGGGGAACTGCAGGCCTGTCAGCCTGACCTCAGTGCCGGGGAAGGTCACGGAACAGATCATCCTGAGTGCCATTATGCGGCATGTGCGAGACAACCGGGGGATCAGGCTCAGCCAGCATGAGTTTATGAAAGGCAGGTCCTGCTTCACTAACCTGGTCTCCTTCTATGACAAGGTGACCCGCTTAGTGGATGAGGGGAAGGCTGTGGATATTGTCTACTTGGACTTCAGTAAGGCCTTTGACACCATCTCCCACAGCATTCTCCTGCAGAAGCTGGCTGCTCACGGCTTGGACGAGTGCACTCTGTGCTGGGTTAAAAACTGGCTGGACGGCCGAGCCCAGAGAGTGGTGGTGAATGGAGCCAAATCCAGTTGGCGACCGGTCACGAGTGGTATTCCCCAAGGCTCAGCACTGGGACCAGTCCTGTTTAATATCTTTATTGATGATCTGGATGAGGGGATTGAGTGCACCCTCAGTAAGTTTGCAGATGGCACCAAGTTGGGTGGGAGTGTCGATCTGCAGGAGGGTAGGAAGGCCGTGCAGAGGGACCTGGACAGGCTGGATTGTTGGGCCGGGGCCAACTGTATGAGGTTCAACAAGGCCAAGTGCCGGGTCCTGCGCTTGGGTCACAACAACCCCAGGCAACGCTACAGGCTTGGGGAGGAGTGGCTGGAAAGCAGCCTGGCTGAAAAGGACCTGGGGGTGATGGTTGACAGCTGCCTAAACATGAGCCAGCAGTGTGGCCAGGTGGCCAAGAGGGCCAATGGCATCCTGGCTTGTATCAGGAATAGCGTGGCCAGCAGGACCAGGGAGGTGATAGTGCCCCTGTATTTGGCACTGGTGAGGCCGCACCTCGAATACTGTGTCCAGTTTTGGGCCCCTCACTACAAGAAGGACATCGAGGTGCTGGAGCGTGTCCAAAGAAGGGCAACAAGGTTGGTGAAGGGTCTAGAGCACAAGTCTTATGAGGAGCGGCTGAGGGAGCTGGGGTTGTTTAGTTTGGAGAAGAGGAGGCTGAGGGGAGACCTTATTGCTCTCTACAACTACCTGAAAGGAGGCTGTAGTGAGGTGGGGGTCGGTCTCTTCTCCCCAGTAACAAGTGATAGGACGAGAGGAAACAGCCTCAAGCTGTGCCAGGGCAGGTTTAGGTTGGATATTAGGAAAAACTTCTTTATTGAAAGAGTAGTCAGGCATTGGAACAGGCTGCCCAGGGAAGTGGTTGAGTCCCCATCCCTGGAGGGATTTAAAAGAAGTGTAGATGTGGTGCTTGCGGACATGGTTTAGTGGTGGACTTGGCGGTGGTAGGTTAACAGTTGGACTTGATGATCTTAAGGGTCTTTTCCAACCTTAACAATTCTGTGATTCTATGTTGATTCATGGGAAGTATCTTCTATCAGTAATTTTTTTTTCTTTTTTTCATTATTTTTCAAAAGAGATGATATTACCAAAATGGCAATTTCCCAGTGGAAAAAGGTACTTAACCTCAAATTTACAGACTTTTATAGGATCGAGAGAAATAAAATGGTTTTTAAAAGCTGCTTTTGAGAACTCTTATATTTGTCTAATTAGATTTTGATTCTTGTTATTCTCTTGATTAGGAATAGCTGTATGAAGGTTTGTTATTTATCAACTATTGAAACAATTTTCTTTCCAAGATCCTATTTGGAAATAATTGGAAAATAAGATTATGTGAGTCAATTAGGCCTTTCAATGCATAACTTTTTTCTCACAAATTACACTCTTTTCAGTTTCTTGGCAGTACAGAAGTGGAGCAACCCAAAGGCACAGAAGTTGTAAGAGATGCTGTTAGAAAATTAAAGGTAAGAAAGCATTTTTAATGAAATGTAAATGGAATGTATTCTTAACATGTTTTCACAGATAACACTCTAGGTAAATTTATTGGTTCTAGAAGCAGTTGCTTTTACTAATCTCTTCACTGGTGTGTAGGCACTTCCCTATTATGCCCATATTATCAGATGTTCTGTTGTACATAAATTTAGTTGTCTCCTAGATTACACAATTATTTATAGGTTAAAGTTTGTGTACCTTAATGTGTCATGATTGTTTTTTGGAAACTTTAAGGCTTCATTAATCCTAACTTAGGTAGCAACAGGTTGTTTTTCCTGCCATCCTGACTTTATGGCTACTGAATGCCTCTAATTATGGCACTCCAAATGTGTTGTCAGAGAATTTAAGAAAATGAACTCTTCCTTGACCAAATAACTAGTGACTTCAGCAATGCTTGTCCCATGTTTCCCTGGGCTGTGCGGTGCTTCCTGTGAGCCCCAGTTAGGTGAGTTGCCCCTTGTTGCAAAACACAGAGGACCCACGCACTTAAGGTAAGCTGTTAGTGCCAGAGAACAGGAGTAAGAATGTCAAACCACACCATAAATGGGCTGTGATAGCTCCATGGGTACTGGCTGTCCCTGACGGCTCTTCATCTAAAGCTAACGGGTCTGATCCATGTAAACTGTTAGACTAGAGGTGAAGGTTTATGACACTGGCATGAATGTCATTCACCTTCCAGTTGTGATAATTGGTGATATATCTGGAAATAGAGCTGTAGTGAGAGAACAGGGTTTGCAAACCAATATAAAGCTGTTTATGATAAGAGACATTACTGCCTTGTCCTCCAGGTCTTCACGTTTCATTGGAAAAGATCTGTGCAGACAAACACAATCAGACGTTTATGATTTCTTCTTGGTTATACGTTCTTGAGTACTGAGGGACTTGGTAGACAATTGGAAAGCATCCTAGTGCAATGACCAGAGACAGGAAAATTAAGTGTGTTCATGGTATGCTAATGTTCTTTGGTTTTAGCCGTAATGTATTACCTCTTGCTAGTTATTGACTTGTTAAGGGTTGCTAACTGATAACACGGCTTTGACTTGACTGACAGCTAATATGCTTAAAGCTCTTCAGATGCTATGAATTGTGGCAGGGAACGCTGATCTGATTTGTCTGCTAACTCAGGGGAATTGCACGGTTTCATGCTTAGCTCCTTGGAGCTATTGGAGCATTAATTTATTTAGATGTAAAAAATTTTTCTGCCTACTATTGTACTTTCCATAACTTTTTGTAGGGTTTTCAGTATTCATTTAAACAGAAGTTCCTCAGAAATTGAGAGAAAATTTTGTGTTATTATTATAATAAAAAAAGGGAAAGAAGGAATGAAACACTATTCATGTAGCTCAGCTTTTAAGATTGAGATTTCCCTTGAGAAAGCTATCTTTATAAGATTGATTAGTAAATGTGTTAAGGTATTGAAACAGAAGTTCTTTGCCATTATTTTTGCTCTACCAAAATAATACAGCTGCCTTTAAAGATTGGCTTAGTCAATTCTTAGAATGTTTTATGCCAAAAAGATTTACTCTGCTGCAGTTCGTCAGAGACATTATTGGCTCGTTGTTTTCAAATGTTTTAGGCTAATGTAAGTATGACCATTTTGTAACCATTGCAGCATGCTACCAGTGGAAACAAAATGTATGGTTTTGTGTGCTCCTCCTACAGTTTATGGGTAATACTGGAGTGAAGCCTATTGTGTTAGATGATTTGTGTTTATAAAATTCCATTACCCTGAGCAAAGTTAATTCTGTGCAGAGATCTGTCAAGATAATATCCTCCTATGGAGAAGTTTTGATTCTATTTTAATGATGCTTTATCAGACTCCTCCTATGTAAAGCAGCTGCTAAGTGTCTCTGTCTCACTGGTGGAACTCCAGGCTAACCTGGGCTCTCACTGATCACTGGAAGCTTTTGGTGGGTTCGACTGTATGATTTGGTACCTTAAAATGTGAAAGCAGGTCCAAAAAGGATTTCAAATAACTGTTCTCTGAAGTGTAGGAAGAGCCAGAACTGTTGTCTTTTCTTGGGAAAAAACATTTGTCAGCCTAGCACTACAATTTAAAATTTTTTTGCACATTCTTCTGGTGTCATTGGAGTATGTAGATTCCTGTTCTAACTTTTTACACGTGTTCCCTAAATAAATCGCCTTGGAGATACATATCTGAATCATTGCTGCTAGAGTTACACTATTTTCTTCAAGCTTGGAAGTTTGGAGTTTAGATGTGAAGTATTACATGGAATCCTATATAATCACAGTTTATTAGAAAACTCACAAAGTAATTAAAGACAACTTTTGGAAAGACTTGAAAAATCTTGGAACAGAATTCAGAGAGCAATAAAGAGGTTTTATGTTTGAAACAATCCTCAATTAATTGAATACTTGTTTCAACATTGATTTATGTTCTGCATCTGAATTCTTTGAAGAGAAGCCTAGAGGTACTGGATTTTATTGTTAACCACACATCTCTAGCTTGTTTTTAGAAAACGTTAATTAAAAATTTTTAAACCAGTGAAAACAGCTTGAAAACTAATGTCTTATATTGAAGGAAAACATATATAGCGTTTTTTGGAGTAGAAGAGTTTTTAAAAGATGTGATGCTGTATTTATATTTTTTTAATTATATGAATTTCGTTTTAATCACAATGTTATTAATCATCATTTGTTTTTAATGAAAATTAATGGCTAGCAGGAGAACAGCTGACTCTTTCTTAATATTTGGAGCTATTTTTACAACTGGTGTGTATCGCACTAATAACCTCTTGAAGTCGTGTGCTTTCAGTGATATATAGATCATGAAATACTGTCACTGTAAACTGTTTTTCTTAAGCCATCATGTCATCAAACTATGTCAGAATAGACATTTGATATATAACTTGCTACTACTTTAAATTAAAAGCTCTTAACTCACAGCACAAAGACTCTTTGCTTCCCAAACATAGGTTTGTGGAAAACTGTGGCATGCCACTCCATGAACTTACTTTTACCAGCAGGTGGAGCTGATGTTCTACAGTAAAATATAATAACGTGCAGGAAATTTTTTCCTGATGCATCTTTGTGCTTGTTTTATCCCAAATACTACTACTACATTTTCTGAACACTGGATAATTTTGCTGGGTCAGTTGCAACTTTAATATACAGTTGTTTCAAGCATCTATATTTACTTTTTCTAGAGGGTTGTCCGGGGTTTTTATCTAGTTGGCGTTTCCCCTCATGTTTTCAAATTTCTTGGGGCTGTACTGCAGGAGAAAGAAGAAAGTTGGACACCAATGTTTTAAAGTGTGTATTTTTATTTCTAAGATATGGTGATCTGTTCTCATAGTTTATTAGAAACAATTTTTTTCTTTCCATTTTTCTAGTCAAACTAATTTCTAGAATGAAATAAAAACTAAGGAAAATGGTACCAAGATGTTGAATCAGAAAATGCCTTCATTATTCAAATATGTAAATGTTGTGAAATCACACTTTATTTTTTAAAGTGAAATTATCACCTTCTTTGCTTAAGGAAGGATATAACTTCTAAATCAGACTGTAGGAATGAATTTGATCCTTCTCAAAAAGTGCTTGAAGGGTTGCCAGAGGTGAGAAGAGGTGGAAAGATCAGCATAACAGATGGAAAGGGCAGCATAACCAGACCACTAGTAAGAAAACAGCATGGAGGGGTGTTAGGGAGAAACCAGAAGTAAAGACCTGAGTTTTGAGCTGTTCCTTTTACAGTCTTCAAAGGAATGGTTTTGTGAGGACCAAACTTAAGGCTGTTCTCTTGCCCAACTTCCAACTCAGTCTCCTTTTCCCCTCCTCTTTTCCTCTGTAAGTGGACATGACCCGACATAATGTAAATAGAATTAAGCACTCTGAAGCCACTTGAAATATTCATCAGCTCCTTGACCCTTAAGGATACAAAAAGTGAAGAGTGCTCTTCCACACACCACCACACATGCTGTGATGCTGTCCTGCTGCTGCTGTTAATGGACCATCAGTGGACATTGTTCTGAGCACCCTTTTCTGGTAAAGCTGGGTTTCATTTGTTGTTCAAAGGACAGAGGAGGGTGGAGTACAGAAAATCTTTTAATATTGGGATAAAGAGGTTTCCAGTCAAGCCTTACAGCCATGATTGTTACCTTTGAAGTACTGGGGAAAGCAGAATGTGTGGTCGGGACCAGCCAGGGACAGCCTAAAGACCAAAGCAGATCAGATGAGAGGAGTTGAAGAAGAGAATACCTGTTTATCTTCTCTCTCAAAAAAACCCAAACCAAAACAAAAAAACCAACCAACCAAACAAAAAACCCCACAACCAAACCAAACAACCCCAACCAAAAACTGCCACCAAAAAAACCGCCACCAAAAAATCCCAACAAACCCCCAAAACCCCAGACCATCAAGCTAAATAACAACCAAAAAAACCCCCAAACAAACAAAAAAACCCCACAATGCCACCCTGCAAACCAAAACAAAAAAAAAAACCTTCAGGGAGTGAGAGATGGAAAAAAAGACTGTACTGCGTTGTCTTCTACACTGTGGTTAATAGATCAATAGCCTTCCTCTCAGTCCAGTGTGTGTTTGGAAAATAAAATACAATATACTCCATAGAAATGGATTTCTGAGACAGCTTTTTCCCTACCCAGCTGATTATCAAGATGTTCAAGTTGTCATATTTGTGGCCTTTTCATCCTTTTCCTCTTCTTGACAGCTATTTTTCAGAGGTCATAATTTCATTATACCCACATAAAACATGCCTGAGAGTTTGGACCATAATATGACCAAAAAGATGATGTGTAGTCACTGCAAAAGAAATGGGGCCTTTTTTTTTTCCAGGCATCTTTCCTTAAAATGAATGTTGTTATGATAAAAGAAGAAAAGCATCTTCTCAAAGCCAGGTATAAAGCTGTGTCTCAGCTTAGACAACTACGTCAGCCTCAAACACACATCTTTTAAGGTGTCCACATGAAGTGCAATGTCTGATGCCTCACTGGAAGCCTGCGTAAAATGAAGGAGTTGAACCTCTGTTCCCTGGGCTGAAAATTAGCACCCAAATCACAGAAACATCTACCTTTGATGTTTCGAGTTTTTTCAATAAACTCTTGAATTGTGTAGTAAGGTGTAAATATTAAATAAAAGCACAGTTTTGATTTGCATAGCTTAAATTGATTTTGATAGAATTTGTTTTAACCATTATTTCTTTAACCAAAGCTTCTGGCTGTTTTTAAAACATGATTTCTTTTTTTTTCCTCATGTTATTTTTGCTGATTAATCCTCTGATTGCAGTTTGCTAAGACTTGATGCATAAGCATTTCAAATGTAATTTTAATAAGAGTCTCAAAGTTTGCTATTTTCCCTGCTACTGTAATAAAAGACAAGATATATGGAAGGTTTTTCTTCTTTATTTTTAAAACTAAATTAAACCATAGGAAATAGTTTTATTTGTATCTGTTGCTTTCCCTAAAAGATTCAAGGAAAATATGTTGTTAATTCCAAAGCAGTTAAGGAAAAGCTAGCCCATCCCACTGAGCTGCTCATATTATTATTGGGCCAAATCTGGGTGTCTTGCCTGAGAACAATATATGTATAAACTAACAGCTTAAGAATTTGGCCCATCGTATCTCTTCCCAAGCCATGCTGTGATTCATTATAATTTTATATCATTGTCCATTTTGATGCCAATGGGAGGCTACAGATTTTTACCCTCTTAAATAATCTTGTTACTGTGTGAGCTACAGATACTACTTTGTTTCAAATGTGTGCTGAAAGGAGAAAATAATGGTTGTAAATCTCCCCTGTCCACAGGTCCCTCAGGGTCCTCTTTAGGTAGAAGGAATGAGGAGAAAAAAACAGAAGAAAAAAAAGCAAATTGGCTGATAATTGGCTAAGTGTTAGGATCTGCTGTTCAAACCCTGCACAAGTTTGGGAGGTGGCTGAACTTAGCTTTCTAGAGAAGGTCAGATAGAAAAGAAATTACTGATCAGTATCTCTATGTTATCTGTTATTACACAGAACAGGGAGTGGATAGGAAAAGCATTAAGAAAGTAACTGTACCAGATTTTCTGAATTTATCTACGTGTACTTTTCAGTCACTGTATCTCAGTAAACCTTTGATTAAAAAGCTTGTTTGTCTCTCTGGATTTCTGCATTGAAGACATTCTTTTGTGTTTTTCTTTCACCATTAGCTTGGTTTTGATTTGGTGGAGTTTCTTATAAAGTGGGTTTCCAGTCCTCTGCTAACTTTTGCAAATTTCCTGTGATCTTTCTCCATTTTGTCAACATCCTTCTGCGTTTGAAAACCTCAGAACATAAAATTTAAGTAGTTTCTCACAAGCAGCTGATGCAGTGCAGCCGTTGTTGTTGTCTTAAGGATCTTTTTGAAATATCCAAGGATTGCATTAATCTTCCCAATCGTAGCTTCATGAGAAGAGTCCACAGTTAGCAGAAAGTCTACCATGACATCAAGACTTTCTTAATTCCATCTTCACAGGGTAGTCTCCCAAGAAACAAAGTTTGTTCCTGTATAGATGATTTGCAAAATTGGTATTGCAACAGATGTGGTTTGTTTGCATACAGGCTGTCTGCGGTGTTCTGGTTGGTGAGGTATTCTCTGTGTTATTTGCCCCTCCATCAGCCATCATGATCTGCAAGCTTCCTCTGTAACGATTTTAGATTTCAAATCATTAGTTTTCTCCCCATTTTTTCCTCTTATTTTTTCTGCCTGCAGATTTTATCAGCAATTATTTTCCTCCTGGTCATTGTTCAATAATGTCATGCTTAAGAAATAAACCCTGCTGGAATACATTAGAAACATATCTTCCCAATGACAATTTCCTGTTTATAACTGCATCTGGAGACTAATGTAACTAACTTAACTAATACTTTTTTTGTGTTGCTTCATTTCCTAAAAATAATGGCATGCAAAACTCAGTCAAATGCTTTGTCTATTTTGATAAGCTGCATTTTTTGTAAAATCCATATTGATCATCATTAATTTCATCTCACTTGAATTCTCTAGTTCTTGGAACTTGATTTATTCCTTTTGAGAGTGGAGACGTGGTAGAGTCATTTTGTTTACCCTTTTTTTTAGTATTGGCACAAAATTATCTTCTGGAACTTCCTCAGTGTTGTAAGACTTCTTGACTACTTGGAGCAAGCTTTGGCCAGCTGTTCTAAAACTCGTGCAAGTTATTCAGATCTATTTATTTTAAAAAGTTTTCATGTTGTAGCTGTTGTTCGGGACTCTGATGAGATGATTATAGTTGGAAAACCAAGCATTTCATCATCATTCTCAACATATACTATGGCTTTAACTCAGTAAAATCAAATATTATTTATGCCTCCTCTTCATTACTGCATAGAAATACTTGTGTGCGTCTTGTTTATAAAGAGACATTTCAAAAAAGCCAGAGTTCACTCAATTTCAAGGCTGTTCCAAATTGAGGTGTGCCCCAGGATTATCTATTGCATGGGTATGTTTCCATGCACTGTAAAGTACATTGGAAATTGAGATGCTGAAACTGTCTAGGTGATCTGTGGGTTTTGCGTTCATTCCATTTAATGCATAGCAAAGTGAGCCAAGCACAGAGCCCTGTTGTACACTGAAAAGGGACCACATATGTCCTCAAAGTTTTATCCAATCAAAGGATATAATCAAATTACAAATCAGAAGGGAAATCTGGCAGAGTTGGGGGTACTGAATAAATGTATGAAAACTATCTGGAAGACAATTTAAGTTTTATATTCATCTTGGGAAGAAAATCTGTGCTAATAAAACATTGATTGGCCTATCATTTCCCCATTTTTTAAAGCAAAGACTTAAGAATCAAACAGGTTAAATTGGTAGTATAAAATTTAAGTCAGATTTTTGGGGTGTTATAATTAGTGATTTTTATTAAAGAAAAAATATTTTTTTCCTGTAACAAATTTGAATTGTCCTAGTGTCCTGGTTTCAGCTGGGATAGAGTTAATTTTCTTCCTAGTAGCTGGCATAGTGCTGTGTTTCGGATTTAGGATGAGAATAAGGTTGATAACACACTGATGTTTTAGTTGTTGCTAAGTAGTGCTTACACTAGTCAAGGACTTTTCAGCTTCCCATGCTCTGCCAGGTGCACAAGAAGCTGGGAGGGGGCACAGCCAGGACAGCTGACCCAGACTGGCCAAAGGGCTGTTCCATACCATATGACATCATGCTCAGTATATAAGCTGGGGGAGTTTGCCGGGGGGCAGTGATCGCTGCTTGGGGACTGGCTGGGTATCAGTCGGTGGATGGTGAGCAATTGTACAGTGTATCATTTGCTTTGTATATAATTATTGTATTATTTTATTATTATTATTGTTGTTATTACTACTACTACTATTCTGTTTTATTTCAGTTATTAAATTGTTGTTATCTCAACCCACGAGTTTTCTCCCTTTTACCCTTCCAATTCTCTCCCCCATCCCACTGGTGGGGGGGAGTGAGCGAGTGGCTGCGTGGTGCTTAGTTGCTGGCTGGGGTTAAACCGTGACACCTAGAAAGTCAAGAAATGTCGTTGGCCAAAATACCTGTAAACCAATGATTGGGTTTTGGGGTTTTTTTTACTTTCTATAAAATGTTTTGTTTTGTTTTGTTTTTAAATAAAAAGATGCATATGAGATTACCCACCTTAATTAAAATAAGGGGATGGGGGTAGTCATTAAACTGTATTAAAAATATACTCTAAATATGTGAGAAATGGGCTTGAAGATAAATCAAAGGACAGGAAAAGAATGTGTGTATTGCAAGAGCTATATACGTGATACTGAAGACAAGCAGAACTAGAAGTTATGTTAGATTTGCTTGACTTTTGACTAGTTGGTTTTCACTAGTAAGTCATCATGTACAAACCTTCATAAAATATTTGGCCAATGACTGTAGCAATCCTAGCTGTTGAAATGTAAAACGGTATTTAGAGTTAAGCGTTGGTTTTGAGAATGGCATAGAGTGGTTTAGGTGGGGGGTTGGGGGTTTTTTTTGCTGTTTGTTTTTTTTTTTTTTTTTAACTAACTTGTGAAGTGTATGATACTTATCAACTAATGTGATACATTAATCAGTAATAAAGTGTCTGGACAGGTCATGTTACTGTATGAACTTAATAGGATTAATTCTAAATTAATGTTTAGTTCCTAAAATTTTCAAGTAAGTGTGCTTTTAAAATGAGGAATAAAATTGGGAGAAAGGGAAAACCAGGTTAATTATGTGCTTTTAGGGTGGTTCTTAAAACTAGTTAATAATTTGCCATGAACGGAGCTGCCTACAAGCAAAATGAAATAAAATAGTTGGAGACAGTCATACTGTGTAAAGCAGTTGAGTTTATGGAAGGATTTCCCAAGTACTAGTTGGCATAGGAATAGGGACAGAGCAAAAAACCCAAATCCTCAACTATTATGTAAATAAATAATTAATTACAGTGAGGGGTTTAGGTGTTTGTGAGGGAGGTATCCGTTGGCTACAGCCACGTACTTCACAATCACAAGGTAATTCAGGCTTCTGTCTTCCAGGTCTAACCCTTCTTAAGATAGGCTAGCACCCTTCTTGACATCCTAGACTCTTTACACCACTAGAAGTCATTGTCCTCACTGACTTTTTATATAGTTTATTTGGACTGATGGTGAATTATGCACTCAATTATACTTGAGTAGGAGCAAGTTTGAGGACGATGTGTTCAAACATCTGTGAAGCAGACACTCCAGCTCCTTTGGCCTTCAGTGAGATATCATCCTTATTTATGCATTTGAAAATACCATTCCAGGCTGTCAAAGACTTGAGAGGAAAAAGGCTGTAACAGAGCAAAATATAGAGCAATTCCGCATCTTTGCTAAGAAAGTTACCCAAATTAATGATGCTTCCTAACTGCCATGCAGTAGCAAATTTTAGATACTCTGCTTATTTTACAAGCAGTGTTCATGAGAGAAAGAAAAGTCAGATCTAGCAGCTAGAGAAGAAGATATAAAAATGTATTGAATAGGACACATTACCTGACACAGTCGTATAAAATGTTGTCTAGCCATCATCTAGTCAACTGTTAGCAAATAAATCCCGAGAATGTAATAGAAGAGATCAAGCATTTCTTAGATGTTGACAGCTGTAGTGCTTTCACACTGGACATGTTAAAAAGAACTGATTTCCTCAGAGGAACATATGGGAAGTACCTGCAGTGTGTGTGTACAGAAATGAGTGTAGAAATAGTGGGATGTGGAAAACGTAACAATGTTCACTGCTCAACAACCAAGCAGTTGACAAACTGTCTGAAAGCATTCATGTTTCTACTGTTGTCCTAGAAATCTCATGCAAAAGCTTAAATTAAGTGCATAAACAGCAGATAAAAGTTTCAAGAAAACCAGCTAAGTAATTTTAAAATATTTTTTTCTTGAATTATAGGAATATTCTATAGTGTGCAGTCAGAAATGCTGTTGTGTGCCTGACTGTGACATTGGGAACGGTTGGCGTTGTTTATAGGAGCTTTTTGAAGAAGGATGGAAACAACAAAAGGATTATGGCTCAGGAGTTAGCAGGCCTCATTGAGAGAGCTTTCAACTAGATTCGAAGGGGGAAGGGGATAAAACCAGGCTTGCTAGGGGTGAGCCTAGGGGTGGCATGCCTGTGTTGGAAAAGGGATCGATAGCCCAACTGAAGTGCATTTACACCAATGCATGCAGCTTGGGCAATAAGCAGGAGGAGCTGGAAGCCATTGCGCAGCAGGGAAACTATGATGTGGTCACCATTACGGAAACATGGTGGGATGACTCGCACAACTGGAGCGCTACAATGGATGGCTACAAGCTCTTTAGAAGGGACAGGCAAGGAAGGAGAGGTGGCGGGGTAGCCCTGTACGTCAGAGAGTGTTTTGACTGTCTTGAGCTCAACAAAGGTAACGACAAGGTTGAGTGCTTATGGGTAAAGATCAGGGGGAAGGCTAATAAGGGAGATATCCTGGTGGGAATCTGTTATAGACCACACAACCAGGATGAGGAAACAGATGAAGTATTTTACAAGCAGTTGGCTGAAGTCTCACAGTCTCCAGCCCTTGTTCTTGTGGGAGACTTCAACTTACCAGATGTCTGCTGGAAATACAACACCGCAGAGAGAAAGCAGTCTAGGAGGTTCCTGGAGTGCGTGGAGGATAACTTCCTGACGCAGCTGGTAAGCGGGCCAACCAGGGGCGGTGCCCCGCTGGACCTGCTGTTCACGAACAGAGAAGGCCTGGTGGGTGATGTGGTGGTCGGAGGCTGTCTTGGGCACAGCGACCATGAAATGGTAGAGTTTTCGATTCTTGATTCTTGGAGAAGGAAGGAGGGGGGCCAGCAAAACCGCTACCCTAAATTTCAGAAGGGCAGACTTTGGCCTGTTTAGGAGTTTGGTTAACAGAGTCCCTTGGGAGGCAGTCCTGAAGGGCAAAGGAGTCCAGGAAGGCTGGATGTTATTCAAGAGGGAAGTCTTAAAGGCACAGGAGCAGGCCGTCCTCATGTGCCGCAAGTCGAGCAGGCGGGGGAGAAGAACCGGCCTGACTGAACAGAGAGCTCTGTCTGGAACTCAGGAAGCAAAGGAGAACCTACTACCTTTGGAAGAAGGGGCAGGTGACTCAGGAGGACTACAAGGATGTTGTGAGGTTATGCAGGGAAAAGATTAGAAAGGTGAAGGCCCAGCTAGAACTTAAACTGGCCACCGCCGTCAGAGATAACAAAAAATGCTTCTACAAATACATTAGTGACAAAAGGAGGGCTAAGGAGAATCTCCCTCCTTTGTTGGATGCAGAGGGAAACTCGGCCACGAAGGATGAGGAGAAGGCTGAGGTACTTTATGCCTTCTTTGCCTCAGTCTTTAATAGTCGGACTGGTCGTCCTCAAGATTTTCATGCCCCTGAGCTGGGAGATGGAGATAGGACACAGAATGAAGTCCCAGTTGTCGAAGAGGTGGCAGTCACCGACCTGCTCCTCCACCTAGATGCCCACAAGTCTATGGGGCCAGACGGGATCCACCCGAGGATACTGAGGGAGCTGGCAGAGGAGCTTGCCAAGCCACTCTCCATCATTTATCAGCAGTCCTGGTCAACCGGGGAGGTCCCAGATGACTGGAAGTTAGCTAATGTGACACCCATCTACAAGAAGGGTCGGAAGGAGGATCCGGGGAACTGCAGGCCTGTCAGCCTGACCTCAGTGCCGGGGAAGGTCACGGAACAGATCATCCTGAGTGCCATTATGCGGCATGTGCGAGACAACCGGGGGATCAGGCTCAGCCAGCATGAGTTTATGAAAGGCAGGTCCTGCTTCACTAACCTGGTCTCCTTCTATGACAAGGTGACCCGCTTAGTGGATGAGGGGAAGGCTGTGGATGTTGTCTACTTGGACTTCAGTAAGGCCTTTGACACCATCTCCCACAGCATTCTCCTGCAGAAGCTGGCTGCTCACGGCTTGGACGAGTGCACTCTGTGCTGGGTTAAAAACTGGCTGGACGGCCGAGCCCAGAGAGTGGTGGTGAATGGAGCCAAATCCAGTTGGCGACCGGTCACGAGTGGTATTCCCCAAGGCTCAGCACTGGGACCAGTCCTGTTTAATATCTTTATTGATGATCTGGATGAGGGGATTGAGTGCACCCTCAGTAAGTTTGCAGATGGCACCAAGTTGGGTGGGAGTGTCGATCTGCAGGAGGGTAGGAAGGCCGTGCAGAGGGACCTGGACAGGCTGGATTGTTGGGCCGGGGCCAACTGTATGAGGTTCAACAAGGCCAAGTGCCGGGTCCTGCACTTGGGTCACAACAACCCCAGGCAACGCTACAGGCTTGGGGAGGAGTGGCTGGAAAGCAGCCTGGCTGAAAAGGACCTGGGGGTGATGGTTGACAGCTGCCTAAACATGAGCCAGCAGTGTGGCCAGGTGGCCAAGAGGGCCAATGGCATCCTGGCTTGTATCAGGAATAGCGTGGCCAGCAGGACCAGGGAGGTGATAGTGCCCCTGTATTTGGCACTGGTGAGGCCGCACCTCGAATACTGTGTCCAGTTTTGGGCCCCTCACTTCAAGAAGGACATCGAGGTGCTGGAGCGTGTCCAAAGAAGGGCAACAAGGTTGGTGAAGGGTCTAGAGCACAAGTCTTATGAGGAGCGGCTGAGGGAGCTGGCGTTGTTTAGTTTGGAGAAGAGGAGGCTGAGGGGAGACCTTATTGCTCTCTACAACTACCTGAAAGGAGGCTGTAGTGAGGTGGGGGTCGGTCTCTTCTCCCCAGTAACAAGTGATAGGACGAGAGGAAACAGCCTCAAGCTGCGCCAGGGTAAGTTTAGGTTGGATATTAGGAAAAACTTCTTTATTGAAAGAGTAGTCAGGCATTGGAACAGGCTGCCCAGGGAAGTGGTTGAGTCCCCATCCCTGGAGGGATTTAAAAGAAGTGTAGATGTGGTGCTTGCGGACATGGTTTAGTGGTGGACTTGGCAGTGGTAGGTTAACGGTTGGACTTGATGATCTTAAGGGTCTTTTCCAACCTTAACAATTCTATGATTCTATGATTCTATGAACTTAAGGTGGAAGCAGTTGAGAGGAAATGAGAAATAATAAAAAAAAATAAAGAAAACTTACTATTAATGTGGTTGCTGTTGTATTTTTTCATCTTACAGTTTGCAAGACATATCAAGAAATCAGAAGGCCAGAAGACACCCAAAGTTGAACTACAAATCTCAATCTATGGTGTAAAAATTCTAGATCCAAAAACAAAGGTAAGAGACTTATATGTTTATGGTGCTAAACTAGTAATTAAATATTGGTTCAACTGTTTTTAATGTTTTTATTGGTTTATGTTTTTTAAAAGTATTATAATAAAAGCCATTCTGTTGATGGAAAATTCTTCTAAAGTACTATTTCTTGTTACAACACATAGGTGACATCTTCCCAGGAAGGTACATGATACTCCAAAATACAGACTGTAGCTAATGTGGGATTTAATTTTTGTAATCCTTTCACACCAGAACTTTTAAACTCTGAGGAAGATGAAAACACTGTAGTAAATAAATGGTAACACCGCATATGATAAACACCTTTCCAAATGGTCACCATTGTGTAGCTGCCCACATGTAGGTGTTTGCAGGTGAATGAGGAGACAGTTTGTTTGCAGTGACTCATTTTTCATGGTGCTGCTTTCAAATTGCACCTCTTTCCTTAACAAGTTCATTTTTCCCTCTTTTTCTTGTGTTTTAAATTTTTTTTTATTGTATTCCCCTTCCATAGAATGCTTATGTTTCTCAGTTGTGTTACCCATTTCTCTGTAAACTTCATGTAGCAGGCCACAAGCACTATTGTAGGCTTTTCATCTGGCGCAGCATGACAATTCCTGCCTTTTCAGCAGTTAAGTGCATTGAGTCATCCCATGGATGGGTTTTCCATTCCTTTGTTTGCTCTGGTATTTTGGAAGGGGTTACATAGTAGGCAAAACATCCTCCTCACAGACTTCAAGAGGAATAATAAGATAAATATAATCAAGCTAAAAAGTATTTATTTAATAGTCAGCAATTCTTAACGTCTGAGTGCCCTTAATTCTTTCATACATATGTTGAATGTTGGATTTGAATGAACTGTTTGTTACTGCTGCTTAATTCTGGAGTAGTTGCTACCATTCAGACAGTGATACTGCCCTTTGAGAAAAGGTAGCTTTAGTTCAAGGCTATACCTACTCGCATCCCATTTTCACTTCAGACTCTTGATACAACCGCAATTCAACAGTTCATAAGCAGAGGGGGCAAGAAATATCCATGCCAACTTTAATTGCAGTTTTTGCATCTTCCTAATGGCATGGAGCAGATAGGGGTACTAAACCCCATATCCTGGCAAAAACTATTTTAAAATAACAGTTTTAAATGTTAATCTTCTAACTCTTCCTGCAGAGATTAACAGAAAGCTGTGGGACGGAAATTCCTGGGGGAATAGGAACATTCTAATCTCTTAGCAATGTTGTTATTATAACTCAAATGATAATCAACTATGAGTAGTCTTCTTATCTCCCCCACTTTGTTTCTTAAAGCTACATGTAAATGTAAATTTGAATCAGGGTCTCCTTCTTTTTGCACAATTTATACATACTTTAGGAAATGGCTTAAATTCTGTGTAATCATTGCTGATTACAATAATTTTTTCTACATGTTTTTGAAACAAATCAATATTGTTACAGAGGAATATTGGTTTATATTCATATAATGACTATTAACTGTGGTAGGAACAGGAGACTTGCTCATGTATCAGGACTTGATTCTATACTTGGTGCTCAAAAAGGAGGATTATAGAAAAGTGGTTCTGTCCTTAAATGGTATAAAGTAGTTCTATGGATCTATAAACCTACAAGAGCCAGAACAAGCATGTGTTGTCATATGTAACTCTTAAAGAGCTGCAACAGAAAGAGGTTAAATGTGAGAGAGATTTGGGGATATGGGAGAAATAGGATACACAGAAGAATGCCTGTAAAGACTGAGAAAAGGAACCCAGTTGGGGCAAGGGGAAAAGATTGCCCATATGGTACATTTTTTTGATAAATGGTTGTGTGCAGAGAGGGCGTGCCCTTGTTTCTGAGCTTATAGCAATCTGGGAACCCCAATGCTGCACAGATACTTTCTTTTTTTAATAGATAATAGTTCACATCTAAACTGCATATTTTCCTTTAAAGCAAATAATGCTTTCCCATGTAATAAGCCAAATAAAATAAAATACCAAGAAGAGACTTGTTGAAGAAAAATAACAAAAAAAAATAGTTGAGATAGTTTCTTTCAGTCTTGTCAAGCGCTCTCAGATGAAGAGCATTGCCACTGCAACATTTTAAATAGTTGGAACATGTTTTTTAATGGAAAGTGAAATATAGTATCGAAAATATGCAAATAATAATGTTTAAAAGCTGCTTATGTTGCACCTTAAGTAAGCAATTATTTAGATGTCTAATTTATTTCTCTGTGCCCCTGTATTTGGATAACAAAGTCATTTTATTTCTGTTTTCTATATTTAAAACAGAAAGGTAAGGACTTACTTCAGTAAAACCATTTTAACAAACCCTGGGAGATGATGAAATCAGAAGATGGTGTGCACCTGGAAAAAGAACAGAGTATTTTACATAATCAGTCCCTAAATAAATTGCACAGGGACGCAAAACAACAGTAAAACCAATTTTCTAGAACTGAAATTACTGTCCAAATAAACACTTCCAGATAAATGCTGTCCAAATAAAAACTTCCTGCTTACATTCAGTAAAATTGGGAACATTTGTTAGGAGATGAGTTTGCTAACTTCTGTTATACTTTAAGTCCATTTTTGGATGCTCTCATGTACAATAAGAGACATTCAAAAACGTTACTGCAACTTGCCTGCTCTTATGTACATGAGGAAATCCAGAGACGTACTTTGTGCATCTTTATCCTAAGCAAGTACAGTAATTTCTTGAAAATACTCTTCCTTTTTATTTGCAGGAAGTCCAGCACAACTGTCAACTCCATAGGATATCATTTTGTGCTGATGATAAAACTGACAAGAGAATATTTACTTTCATATGCAAAGACTCAGAATCAAATAAGCATCTGTGCTATGTATTTGACAGTGAAAAGTGTGTAAGTATGCAAGACACTTTAAAAGAATTTGGGTGACTGTTACGGACTTTGATTGGTCTGCTTTGAAATAAAACAGGAATGGTTAATAAAGGCAGATAGTCTGCTTTTTAATTGGGGTCACTTTGATATAATCTTTCATGCCAATATAGTGTCTTGTAACGTAGATGCATTAATTTAAAGGGGAGCCTTTTTCTTCATTGATCTAAGGTGGTTTTCTGGGGCAATTTTTCTTACTACCCAGCTCGATATCCTAGGCCAGGCATCTGCAGTACTCACAGAGAACGGACTGCATCCCACCAAGCTTGAAATGTTTGCACAGCTGTTTTGCAGATATTGCTGCAACCTTGTGGCTGAGATACCCTCACAGGCTCTTCTGCTGATGTGCCTGCCTCAGCCTCTCTTCCTCAGATTTTTTTTTTTAAAGCAAGTTTCTCTCTTCTGTGCCTGCTCCCCTGCCACGTCTCCCAAGTTCAATAGTGCCATGATGCACTACCAGAGAATTCATTGCACCAACCACTGACATTCTCTTGTGTCTGAGGTAGAACAGGGCAGCTGTTCAAAAATGTGTAAGAGCAGAAAAAAAATACTTTAGGACAGGAAATGAAGAAAATGGTGTCTAGCTGAAACAGGGTCATGTGTTTACCCCGGCAGAAAGTAATTAACAAATAAAAACACTGGAAACACCAAAAATGGATGTTTAGGGTTTTTTATAATCTAGAGACTCTCTTTTTGATTTATTCTGAAGTAGCTGAGATATCATACAAAGGAAATACTAAGGAAGTAATATATCTTTTGGAAAAAGTTGCATATTCACTTCTATATATATGCAATTATATAGCATTGTGTGTTACTTCACAGCGTTTTTGGTGATTTTGTTTTTCACCTGCATTGCTCCAGTGCCTTCAGTAGATATTGTTCAGAATTGCTGTAGACATCTGTTCATTTATCTTCAAATTTCTATCCTGTGTCTCTTTTTCGCCCATTCCCATGATTTTAAATTGCCCTTGCAGTCTCTGCACACTAGTAGCATTTCAGTTCCAAATCAATGCACCATTTCTTCTCTCTACCCTGATATTCCACTTACTGTACTACTTTCCTCAAATTCACTCTTCGTTCATTAGTACTCTCAGATTTCAAAGGATCCCACCTTAGTGGGTACCTTTCCTTTCAGCCAACCCTCATCCTTCCAAGAAGATAGGACTGCATACTTCTAGTGTCCCTTACATTTTTCTTTTACTAACATAAACAGTTATTCTCTAAAGCAGTCCTCGTTCAGCTTTTTTGGTCTAATTCAGTCTAATTTGGTTAAAATAATTACTTGTGATTTTTTTTTTTAGTAAAGGTGGTCGTATGTTTTTTTTTTTCACAGTAAAAAGATAGAGGAGTTAATTCCCCATTCCTGTAGAACTCAGATCTTCACACACCTCTACTGAATGACTTTACTGTTGCACTGATGGATAAAAGGCTGGGAGCATCACATTCTGTACCATTTTTGTGCATCCAGCCCTTCATGTTCCTATAGGTAGTGAAGGAAAAATGTTCTCGGCACTGAGCAGAATGCTCTGCTTTCATGAGAAACAACCAATTTCAGGTTTTCATTTCAATAAAGGAGAAAATTCTAGTTTAGCTTTAGCCAGATTAATGGTTTTTTCCAATTTTTTTTTGTTCCTCTGCCAAATTGTTTAAAAAAACCCAAACTATTACTTACTGTGTTTACTTTCTCTACTAAAGTTCTAAGGCAAATGGCATATCTGTATGTTCACCTTTTATTGGTGCCTCCTGTAAGTCTGCATTTTTTTCTGAAACCTTGGTGTGCTCAACTTCTTGTATGCTTATTTTTACCTCTGTTATTTTTAAAGTAGATTTTCTGTACGGATTGTACATACACATCATAACATATGATGTGAATCAGCATAGAACTATTAAATTATTATATTTTGCACATACAGCTGCAAATTCTGTTTGGTTGGATTTTTGTAATCAGAAATATTTGCACAGGTAAATACATTTATCTACACTATGCTGATTGAGATATTATAGGACTTCTAAAAGTAAGTGTTGAAAATAAATTTAAAAGCAATACAGGTCAAAACATTCATTATCATTAAAACATTAACCCATTAAAATTAAAACAAGTTATTTAATGATAGAAAAGCCTGTATTTGCTTCAGAAATAATCAGAAAAAGACATACTGCAGCATGCTATCTGTATTTACAGAAATTAGAGGCATATACTAAAAATTAGCTAATTGTGTTCTGCCCGTTCAGTCTCCCTTCTTTATCTGAAGTATTTTTAAGTTGTATTCATAGTGTTTTCTGTCAGGGTATTTTGCTGAAGAGTGTTTGCCATGCTCCTTTGTAGTGTTGACTTCCTGATGGATGAAGCAAACCCTTTGAACATGATACCTGGTGTAAACTATTTTGTGATCATCTGAAATGAAAATAATTATATAAAATATTCTTAATATACTAATTTCAGTCTTATGTTTTATGTAAAGGCGGAAGAGATAACTTTAACAATTGGTCAAGCATTTGACTTAGCTTACAGGAAATTTCTGGAATCTGGAGGAAAAGATGTTGAAACAAGGAAACAAATCGCAGGTCTCCAGAAAAGAGTAAGTTCTGAACTATATTTTTTAAAGAGATAAAAGAATATGCTACTGTATTTGTGTTATCTGATTTCTATGGCAGCATAATTTCCAGCATTATTGTTAGATTGCTAAGAATTGCAACAGATATTAAATACGAAAACTGGAAAAAGACCTGATAACTGTGAAACAGTTTTTTTTTTTTTGCCATCTTGCAAGGTTATTAAAGAGAAAAGCAAGGTTGAAATATGGAAGATATACAAATTTAAGTTTAATTATTTTTTGTAATCAAACAACTAGTTAAAGATTGCTTCTAAATCACCAGATTTCAGATAAAACTTACTCTCAGTGGATGCTGCTGTTAGTGAATGAATATCCCAATAGCTGTTGCAATAACCACTTGCTTTGTAGATTCAAGAATTAGAAACTGAAAACACAGAACTGAAAAATAAAGTTCAAGATTTGGAAAACCAGTTAAGAATAACACAAGTTCATGCATCTCCAGTAAGTACACGAACATACCTCTTATATCTGAAGTTACTCTAAATTTATAATCATCTGTTATGATAATTACTAGCATCTGTGCTGTTTCCAGTGACTATGATTAACATACAGTGATCATGTACCATATCTGTTGAAATGCAGTATTGAAGTAATAGTAAGATTGTGACAAGCCAACAAAAGTGCAAATTGCAGTCTCTCAAATTGTGGTTCTTTAATCCTCTTGTCATACCTATTTGTTGCTGCCTAAAGACAGTAAATACTCCTTCTAGTAGACATCTAAGGATGAAGAACTCTGGCACTTAAACAATCTGGTTCACGAATGCTACTGTGGATTTTTCTGGGAACTTTCTGTCACAAGCATATTGTCACTTACAACTGACATTTTCTAAATGACTTTTAAAAAAATCTGTCTGTCTTTCAAAGGAGTCATTAGGTCTCAGGATCTGACATTGGATGGGTAGGTATAAAGGAGCAAGTGTGGGTTCCTCATCATTGGAAATTTCAAATGCTTTCTGCAGTTCCTATAGATGATCATGACAAAAAAGGTTTTTTAAATGACTGACTGACAGTTACTTATGTCTAGGCAGGACCTCTAAAAATGCAGGTTGCATTGCAGACTGATCCTAATGACTCCCCTCTTCTTACAAGCGTATTCTATCTGTACAGCATTAGGTAACTGAAAATAAATGAAACTTCTCAATATACGTATAGAAAAATCTTAAAAAAAGATGGACTGCTTTTAAGCTGTGCATTTTGGGCTGCCTTGTTCCTGCCCTGGATGTACACCATTTCACTTTAAATGGCTGTTTAGAAATTTGGGCAATGTAAAAGTATGTTTATAATGGTGATGACAATTTTTCAGTAGTGTCTATACACTCCCTTTGGTATTGATTAGATGGTTGTTCCTATGAGGAACTGCCATTTCATTTTAGTGAAATCTATTTAGAGGAGAGAGAACCATAAATTATAAATACTGCATAGCTCCCACAGGAAAAATTGTAAATTATGGATGTCTTCTCACTTATGAAGCATTCAGTGAAAGGTAATCAACTTTAATGCTAGATTTAAAATCAATTTAATAAATTCCTTAATCTTTTATTTTCCTTAATTAGGACGGCAGCTAGTTTGTCTTTATTTATGAATATAATAACTAAATGTATCTTTGAATTCAACTAAACAGGCTCTTAAGTCTCTTGTGATAGATGCATTTCTCTTTCATTTAAATTAGTGAAGAACTTGGTAATTGCATTCAGCAAAAAAATCAAAAGTATCAACAATGACCAAAATGCTTCTGGTAGCATGTGTAGTGCACGTTAATAATTAATTTGTCTTTTAAGACAGTGGTGTCTAATTCCTTATTAATGAGTTAAGATCTAAATTTGTAAATTTGCCAGACATCTCCCTAGATGGTGTTTTATTGTTAATTACTGTTGGTATGTGAATATTCATATTGCTTAAATATCACTTACGCTACAAAAATTATATAATAATTATTAATATTAAAGTATTGATTCATTTTAATAAATCACTACAGCTGTTAGTTTTCACATATAATTTTATTGCTTTATTGACTCCTTAATCTTTAAAAAAACCACACAAACATTTCCTGTCACAAATTTCTGAGTTTCCTCATAATTAGAATTGCAGTAAGAGTCATCTAATAGCCTATTTAATATCTAAATCGATTCTGCCACAAAATAGCCTCATATAAATGATTTGAATAAATATTGGAACAGGTTGCCCAGAGAGGTTGGAGGTATCTGTACTCTTGGTGATATTAAAAACTTCCCTGGATGTGGTCCTCAGCAGCTTCAGCTAATTGGATCCTGCTTCAAGGAGGAGTTTGGATTAAGCTCCTTTCTGCTTATGCGATTATATGATCAGTTGTGCAGCCAACAATAAAAAAGAAGCATTTTTAGGAAAATGTCTTTCTCAAATCTAGGAATACAACTGTATCTGCCAAACACTATCAACTTTTGTACCTTACCAAGAGACATCATTCAAGTAAGCCTGTTTTAAACTAGGTTGTGTACATTGTAAATAGCTCTTAATTGTGCTAGCATAAGAGTAAGTACCTATAAGTTCAACAATTAGGTTGAAAACAAATGAAAGAATGGAATAGTGAGGTTATGAAGTGACTTTTCTGTGCAGGGAAGAGGAAGCATAAATATTTTTAAGATAGCCTGAGTGCCTGGAATAGCAGTGGATATGATTTGATGATACATAGCTGCTTTTCTACTCTGTGAGCAACAAATATGTATGAAAGAAGGAAATTACAAAGAATTCATAAGACAATTGATTGCCTGTTATAGTTTGCAATTAATTTTATATGCTTTTAATTCAAATCAACTATCATTTCAAGCATTACTTTGCAAAGTTTCAACTTCCATTAGAAAAAAGCAGAAGCAGTGCAAAGAACATTTTCCTCTATTTCTGCATGATTTCTGTGATGAAAAATAACACTTTATTTTTTAAAAAGTTAATTAGAGATTTGATTTTTTTTGCTGAATTTAAATGTAAAACATATAAGTACCGTGTTGTTAAAAATATCTGTACTACTGCTGCTCTATTTCTTCAAAATTAGCAAAGAAAAATAGCAGTTCTATCTTGTAATCATTTTGTCAGAGTAACATTTTCAAATCTGCTGATAGTATTTTGTTAAGCACTGAAATAAAATAGCTTACATAAATGAAGAAGAATATCCAGCATGAGGAATAATACCTCATCTGAATCACTTCCTAAGCACTTCTGGTTAGATGGGGTAAAACTTGCTTCCCTGCAGATATTCTTCATGTTACATGCTATGAACATAACACAATCATTCTAGTGATGTAAAGCAGATTTATAAAACTATAAAGTTTTTTTTTTCACAGCTCTCATATCCATGTTACTGAATTATAAATAGATGCCAATGCCATACTAGAACTTTCTGAAGCTTTTTTAGACATAATAAGTCATTTGATTTATTTATATTAATTTGATACAGCTATAACTCCTTATCTGTCGGTCCAGTTTGCTGTTATTCTGTGTGCTGAGGTCTAGGAAGGGCTCGTTTAACGATCGATGGAAAGTTTAAGCCCTTATACTTGATACCCCATATGATAAAAGTACATGTGCCATTAACTGGCATCAGTACTTTGTGAAGAAATGTTCATTGTCACAAGCCAACTACAGCTGGTTATAAAGTTGCTTCTGTTTATGCTTAAATAGTACCTTGGTTTTTCTTATCTCATGCTTTCCTTTTTGGTTTTGATTGTTTGCATGCTGTTTGTACTTTCTCAACATTTGCCACATGTGCTGAAATGGCTTTCCTGTCTTATAGGTTGTTGACTGTGCTCTTCCTTTAGTGATTAATGCATGGTCACAGAAACACTTGCTAATGAGTAATTCATTTAGCACTTCAGAAGTCAACACTAGCAACGTGATTAAACAAGTATATACTTAAAGAAGCAGAAGATGTTGCAAGGGCCTGTGATGACAGTTCACAGAACATGGCAAATATAAACATTGAAATTGCGTTGTGTGCTACATCCTCTTCTTCAATCCCCATCCCTATGCAGGCGAGACCGCAAGCCATGCAGTCTAAGCAGGCATAATTTCAGGCTGACAACGGGCATGTATTTTCCTTCCCCGTGAGGGAAGACTTAGGCTTTGAAGTACTTGTTGCACCTGTAGTGTGAAATAGTGCTGTTACAGACACCAAGTGATGCCACTGTCATGCTTTATTTGTTAAAATACTGACCTAGGATAGAATGTCTTTCCCACTTCTGAGTAACTGAGAAACCATGATATCATTTTTATGCAGTGCCAGTCTCTCATTTCTTTACTCCTGCTTCTTCCTTCTGAAGTTGATCAATTTTGGTGTTTTTAATTGTTCCAGACACATTAGTCTTTGCATTAATTTTTCATGAAATAACGTAGGTAGAAAATACCTTCAGAAATTCAAAGTTTGATTCTTTTTGTATTATTTCGCTGATCCTTGACAATGTTATTTTTTTTAAATACTCAGTTGATACTTCTTCCCTTACCCTTTTCCATTTTCTTTGTAAAGATTTTGAGACATATGAAGTTCTCCTTTAAACAGAGGATTCTGATACCAGACTGCAGGAAGTTTAAAAAGTACATCCCTTGTCTTCTATCTAATTTTATTTTTTATAATTAAAGCCAGAGTAAAATTAGACAAAAGAAGCCATTGTGTTAGGCAAATGTAAAGCAAACACAGAAGAAACCCTGAAGACATATGGAAAATCCTAAAAGTATTTACCCACAGTATCAACATTTCACTGGGGGAATCACTGTTTGCTGTTTAGTCCTTTGGTATGTAACAAAGTGAAATGAAGGTCATGCTTGTGAATGAGGCCTGTGATTTGGGGTGCACTGCTGGCTAAATGTGAGTGTCAGCATCCCCCCAGCGTTTCTTGAAAGTCAGTGCCTTGCCAGTCAATGCTGGAATACTTTGTGTACAAAGTTTGGCTGAAGAGGAAATTAAATAGTCATGATCTGTGGGCAGGTTTTCTAACATTAAAAAAAAAAAAAACCTCTTGAAAAAGCAACAACAATAGCTATTACCATTCTTAAGCATTCCTCAGTTAGCATCTCCACTGAAAGACTAATTCCATGTGAATTTCATGAATGTGACACTTCATCAGTCCAATCTCCACAGGTGTTTAACCATATTGTAAGAGAGGAAGGCTATGATAAACATCCTCTCAGTGGAGACCTTATCGCTCTCTACAACTACCTGAAAGGAGGTTGTAGCGAGGTGGGGGTCGGTCTCTTCTCCCAAGTAACAAGCGATAGGACGAGAGGAAATGGCCTCAAGTTGCACCAGGGCAGGTTTAGGTTGGATATTAGGAAAAATTTCTTCACTGAAAGGGTAGTCAGGCACTGGAACAGGCTGCCCAGGGAAGTGGTTGAGTCCCCATCCCTGGAGGTATTTAAAAGACAGGTAGATGTGGTGCTTGCGGACATGGTTTAGTGGTGGACTTGGCAGTGGTATGTTAACGGTTGGACTTGATGATCTTAAAGGTCTTTTCCAACCTAAATGATTCTATGATTCTATGAAAGGCAGCAGGAAAAGGTATTGGGAGAAACAGTCCCAAAAGGAATGGTGTTCTTCCATTCACCATAAGTATTGTCAAAGATGTAATATCTATTCTTATCATGGCAGTGTTGCAAAAACCCCTCCATTTTTAAATGGAGCATTAAAGCTATTGGTTGATTAGACCTTTTTTAAAGTTCTTTAAGTAGTGACTTAGAAGCATAGGCCACCTGCACCTATTGCCCTCATTAAAAAGCTTTAACACGCTCATGGGAAAACACCGAGATAAACGTTGGAACTGTACACATATTTCAAAAAACAGTTTTGGAAGGCATTTAGGCATATCACTTGATTCATGTTTCCATTAAGACTGCCAAGTGGGAAAATGCACATGTTTTTTCTTCGCCTGTCTTCTGCTCTTTCAATTTTATAATATTCTGTATTCAGTTCTGTGAGTGCTTCTTGATGAGGGTTTAAAATTCTATTATGTTTGTGATGTTAAAAAAAAAAAATTTGAAATTGCCTGTGTCAGATTGCATGTTACTGAAAAAGTACTAAATGAACCAAAGATGTAGCAGTTAATTAATGAAACTGCTAATGCTTATCCAGTATTTTATGAATTAGTCAATTAATACATCCTTAGTAGTCCCAAATCTCAGGTAGCTTGTAACCAGTGGTTTTGTAACTAACTGCATAATTTCCAATTCAAGGTCACTCACAGTTCCCTGTAATATTCACTGCAGTTATCCACTATGGCTGTTCTGTGTATTACCAACTTGAATGTTCTAAGGAAGAAAAACATTTTTTTAATTCACTAATACGCTCATGTAATTCCTATGGGGGTATGACACAGAGATTGCAATCAATATCTTGACACCCCTAGTAAAAACAAACAATTTTGAAATGATTTCTTGATTAACAAAAACTTAATCATGTTACATTTGCTAGTGTGACGCAGCCAAACAGTGCATCTTCAGCATCCTGCAAAGTAGAATGAGTAGTCAAAAATAAATCCTTTGACAGGCGCATAATGACATCTAATTATAATAGAGACCAAGTCCACTGAAGTAGTATGTTAATTTCATTAAGAATGATTTCATGTTGTTTTCTTGTGTTGATGAAATGGGGCCAAAAATGGAAAGTAATATATCAACCTGACCAATACTACATGTTCAGTGTTACACAGTGGGAAGCTCAGACAAAATATAATTGCCATATAAAATTAGTATATTTAGTATATTTTTACTATATTTTCTTCCTTTACAATTTGGTGTAAGAGTATTAAGTTTCAGAAGTTACACCTTTTTTAGGTTGTATTCTTTAGAGTAAGGGTCTGTTTCCTTCTCCTCCTGCATTTTCTGAATCTGGTGATATTTCCTACATTTTAAAAGCCTTCTGTGCAATCCTTCTCTTTGTGACCTTCCAATTAATATTTTCCACTGTTGAATACACTTCCCTGCTCTACCTGTCCTGTCTGTGGGCTGCTTGAATACGTAGGGCTGTAAGCAGAAAGCCAGAGTCAGCCTCACAGGTCTTTCTGGGTCATGGGATGCAACACGCAGAACAGCACGCACAACACAGATCCCAGCACCCAGTGGTGGGCTTCTGTACTGCCCTGCAAATGAAAAATTACTAGTGAAAAGGCACATTCCCAAAACTGTCATATGAAGCTCGACACCCTATATGGTGTGAAATGTCCTAAGATTATTGCTTATCAGATAAATAGGAGGAAATGCGACTGCTCAATCATCAGGGCTCGAATGATACAAATAGGGTATATTCTGGTTTTGTATTGAACCCTTTCATTGCCTGGATTTGATATATGTTCATCATCCTTATAGTTTTGCTGCTTTGCATCCTATACACATTTTGCTGGTTTCTGTATGATTTTTCATGTGATATATGTGCTTTGTTATGGAAACTACTCATCCTCTGCTGTTTTGCATTTCAGGGAAATATTTTGCTTCCTTAATTTGACTGTTTGTATTTAGTATCTTCATGTTTACTGTTATGAGATCTATTTTTTCCATATATATGTATAGCAGCCAGTATTACATGGTAGTAGTTACACGGTAGCATTGCAAGTCTTCTACTTGTAGTCTAGTGATACACTTGAAATAATAATCAAAATTCTGTGTCTTGTAGGATTTTGCTTTCTTTTTTATTGATTACCATTCCAAACCCTCTGGTTCACAATTCCAGCTTGGCAACAGATGAATTCTTTGCAATTACGATAAAAACATTTTTTTTTCTTATGAATTGCAAATTTTGAGTAGAGAATTTTGTGGTGTTTGTTGGTGTTCTCATAAGTATGGCATTGTTACTAAATTTGGATATCTGTACCTTTAGCCTGGCTTATCTGTAAAGAAAGTGAAGAAAGGAACTAAGACTCAGTTTAAAAGGATTTGAAATGGTTTGTTTTCTACGTAACTCTGAAAAAATGGTTTTAAATCACTGATTAAATCCTCCTCTACTGGAGTGACTTCTAATGAAATAATCATGTCATATCAATTGCGTAACACTGTATGAAGAGAGTAAAAGCAGACTTCAAAATTTTTACTGCACGTATGTACCACTGCTTCAGCCTGGGCAAGTCAGAGGGTTTTTTAGGCAAGATACCTACAGCACAGATCTAATTCCTGCCTTGGCAATGTATAAACTCATGGCTCTAGCCAAGAAGAACTGTCTGCACAAGTGTTCAATCCCTTCTGTTAAGATTCAAAGATGAATCTGTCCTCGAAAGCCTTGTTTTAACTGTCTAAAGCTGTTTCCCTCAGATTTTGAGGTAGGAATTACAACTTGGCCCCAACAGAAAGATTGGTTGGGCATGTTTCTTAAATCAAATATTTAAAGACATTTCCTTTTTGCTTTTCTTTCCAGCATCAGAGCATCAGTTGTTTGTTTTTAATTTCACCTAGACAAGATCCATTTCTTTTGAAACCTTTCAGGATTGCAGATATTTCCCAGTCAGGCAAAAAATTAAAGGTTTTTGATTTTTATCAAAGTGGACAAAGCTTTGCTCTCGATACACAGTAAATCTTGCTGGAATATACTGCTAAATACTCCCCAGTCATATGAGGCAGCTAGCTTCAGGTTCTTGCCTGCCTAATTCAGACCAGAACCTTGCAGTTACCACTTTGTTATCTTAGGTGAATGCTCTTACCATCTGTATTCTGGTGTGGATATTACTCATTTGCCTCTGTTCAAAGCCGTTCTGTGGATTTGTTAAGAGATCCAGATTATCTTACAATCCTCAACATTTTTATTTCCCCAGCAGCAAAGTTTTATTCTGTCTTGCATCCTGTGCTGCTGTTGTAGGAACACGAGAATTCCTTCGCTTTGCAACAATGAGTCTCAGCTTCTGAAATACCTACTGAAAATACCAAGTTCAATTAGTTATTCATCCACACAGAAAAGATGGCAGAAGGCTATTATTGCCCATAAATGTTTAGGTTCTCAAATTCTATAGATGAGGAGAGGAAACGAAGTCTAGTATTAATGTAAACATTAAAATTTGTGCACTGTGAGCTGCTTCTGTAAGCAGATAGTAGTTAAATAATTAAATTTTCTTTAAATATTGCTGGGATATAAATGGTAGGTGTTTCCTGGTTTGGAGAAAGAAAATTCTGACCTGTGCTTTAACCACCAGAGTAACTCTGCTCCCCAGATATGTGCTTACCTGCTAATTTACACGTGCAGAGATGAGATGTTGCTGATATGTCGGTGGATTTAGACTTTTGTCATTGCATCTGACACACCCATTTTTGGAAAGATGCCTGTCTTCATTTTCTTTGGTGTAATTATCAAGGAACAAGTAGTCTTCATTCCAATTAATACTGGGCTATCTCTTACTGTGGTATATTTTTAGATTTTGTTTTAAAATATTTTCAAGTTCTGTATCTTGTAACTATAGCACTGAACAGCAAGTTGCTGACAAACTTTTTTGAAGTATGAAATGTGGAGGTTTTTTTTTTCTTCTTTCCTTGACGTTACCATGTTCTGTTCCTCAGAATGTTTTTCTCTTTCTGTGATTCCTTTTCAGCTGCTGCACATAAAGTGTGATAATGATGAACATATGTTTCAAAGACCCTCTACTTTTTTCTGGTGTAACAATGAGGATTCACCTCCTTGTTTAGATATCTCTTCCATTACGCTTACTCCTAGGAGTTCTCCTGACTCTAGACTACCATCTGGATTGTTAATACCACCACCTTCAAAAAGTGGTCTTCCAAAGCCAACCAGTGAAAACAGCTGCCCAAGACCTCGTGTAATGCTGCTGTGCAAAAGCTTTTTCGTTTTTTTTGGCTTTCCTTTGTTCTCTGTTGTGTATTAACTTCTATTAAAAATGTGCATTTTGTACAGTGGTTAAAGGACAGAGCCAATGTATCTTAGATTCTCTAGGGATGCTCTTAAAATACAGAATTTGTGAAGATTTGCTCTTATTTCTACATAGCGTTTTCTTTCCCACCCCCAAAACATAAACTCTTATTTTTCCAACCTGTTTAAATTAGTCAATTAATTACCTCTGTGTTATCTGTCAATCTTTTTTTAAAATTCTGTATATTAAGAATAGTTATTCAAAACAAACAATTCTAAAGGTCCAACTTCAAGGGCTTCCCCCCCCCATGAATTAATAGAAAATCAATCAGCCGTTAAATACCTTTTAGCATACTTTATAAAAACTGTGCAAAATGAAGGTTGAAAATTATTCTTAAATATGAAATGGGCATATTGCCTGCTTTTTCATAGCAATATGCTTATACTCTCAACTTTTCTTCCATTTGCTAGTAACCTTTGGCTGTATTTGGCAAACATCATGGCTTTCTGCATGTGTTCACTAAATAAAAATGCTTCTCGTGGTCATATGTGTTCAATATATACATTTCGTAAAATAACTAAATTATAATTTTACTTAAACTGGCTGTATCAAAATGGCCAGTAACTTCAACAAAATGGCATGTAGACAGGAAATGACAGTGTAAAGTTTCATTTTGCTTTTTTGCCTAAAAGACTTATTTAAGACTAAACCTAAATATTGTTTATTTATCTAGCTTCTAGGTAGCCATAAACACTTAGCAAATAAGGAGAATCTACATTAGCGTTTACTGTCTCCAAGACATTCTAGGATTATCCATCAACATTGATGGAAATGTAGGTTAATATATGGAGTGTACCTATGCATTAAACCTGATCCCACCTTCCTGATGCAGACAAAACCTATCTACAAGAGAGTTTTGTCTGTATGAAGAATGGAATAGGAGACTCATTGTATGTTTACTTTGGGTCAAGCACATCCATTGCCCTGCTTTGAATGGGAGCAGATGACATCCAGCGATCTCCCTGACTTAAATTATACTGGTTCTCTGATAAAAAATATTAATTCAAAACTCCTAAGAAATAGGAAATATAGGGCTTCAGAGTCTAGTTTTCTCTTTAAGCAGTGTATTCAGTGGAAGACCATGGACCAATGTCCTTTCCTTCTCAGCAGCCACTGCAGCCTCCAGGGAGAAATAGATGTAGTTCAGAGCTATCTATAGACTTGGCTTAAAAATCTGTGTTGTGAGAGGGCAGCTTCAGTTGCTGCAGCAGAGGCATTAAGGAAAGCAGCATTCCAAAATAAGGTTTAGGTCCATGAAACTCCCATGGACCTGCAGTGCTAAAGACTACCCGCTTGCCAGGTTGTCGTATTCATGTATTCTGAATAAAAGGATCTGTGTGACTAATTTAACTTGTGCTTAAAAATTTTTATGTGAATATTTTGGTCTAAGTAATAACATTAACATGCAAACTAGTTTTGCATATATATTTTGCCTTCCTTTTGTCAATCTCAATTTTAATCTATTTCATCATCTGTCTTCAGTGTTCAGTTTATTCTGACTTCACTGTGCCTCGTTTGTGTCCTGAAGTAGTGGACTGATGGCAGGAGGAATTAATCATTAAAAAATAAATTTGGCTATAGAACGATAGTAGTTGTCAGGTTTGGGGTTTCTTTGCTTATCCAGTATTTTTTTGAACCCTTCCAAATTCCTGGGCTTTACTAATGAAGTCTCTTCTGTTACTTGTTCTGTGCACTTTGGAGCATAGCGTATTGTTGTTGCAGTATTACCTTAAATGGGTCTGGGGAACATGTCTGTATTCATCCGTCTGCAATAGAGAACTGCTTGTCACCAGCTTTTTCAGGTTTAACTGTGATACATTCCTGGCTGTACCAGATGGAGTGAAAATGGAAAAATTACAATGTTGCTTATATATTGGAGATTTTTAGCATGTCTCAGACTCTGAACTGCAAATGCCATTTGCTTGGTGTCAGGAGCTGTTTTTTGCATGCTTGTGGTTATTTTTAACTTTTTTGAAAATGTGGCTCTTATCTGCATGCTGAAGAATTCAGTATTGTGATCTTTCATGTGGAATATTGCCCTAATATTTATTGTCCTTATTGTAGGCAGGCAGTGTGACACCTAAATCACCCTCCACTGACATCTTTGATATGGTTCCCTTTTCTCCCATATCCCCTCAGTCATCAACACCTACTCGCAATGGTACACAGCCTCCTCCAGTACCCAGTAGATCTACAGAGATCAGTAAGTTTTGTAACAACTGACCTAATTTTTGCTTACATTATATTTTTTTAATAAAGCATCTTTAAAGATTTACGTACATTTTGCATGAAAAGCCAAATACAGTTTTTGTAAATCACATTTGATAATGCCATTTCATTTTTATACCATCTTCCCAAAGTCATTGATGTTGCTGCCAAGTTACATTATAAACAAATTTATTTACTTGCTGAAGCTATTATATAAACAGTTTGAAGGAGTTTGGTTGGGGATTTTAACTTGGCTTTTCTTTTACAGTATCTCTTTTGTACTTACTTCAAGAAATATTTTTACTTCTTGTTAGTTCTTTCCTTATCAAGCCACAATTGTAGCATCTAAAGCCTCCATTTCTGGGGAAGACAGCAGGTGGAGTAAGTATGGTGATGATGATGCAGAAGGGAGAGCTGAAGAAATCCCTCAAGGTGTAGACTGTCTTGAATACTATTTTTAATGCTACTTTTCCTATCATCTACAGCTTTGTTTTTCAGTTGTACTTGATGAACCCCTCCAGATCTGTGGACCACTCCTAGAAGATCTTCAAAAGATTATTAACAATAGCAATTTTATTTTCCAAAGGCTTGAAAGCAGTTAGGGTAAGGTTCTTGGAAATCTTTTAGGAGTCCACAAAGTATTTTTAAAAGCTTTGGAAATCCCTTGGGGGAGAGGAGAGCGGAGCGTACACAAGCAATGTTAGAGGTTGTAGAAGTATCAGTCTCCATAGTATCTTCTATTTCTGATGCCTGTTTTAGTATGAATAAGGACGATTAATGTTACTGTTTGCCACCTTATAAAACCACATTTGAAGAGCTTCTCCCTGTTTTGGGGAATGCTGCTAGTATGTAGAATTTTCAGGTATGAATGAGAGCTGTGCACAATTATAAAAATGCATTGTAAAACTTAAGTCAGTGAATGTCTTTCCCAGTACCACATCCTACACACCTTTCGTTTCCATTGCTCAGAATGACTGTCACCCTCTAAAGAGAAAGTGGATGTCAAGGCTATTGATTCAATTAAAAAATATGTTCTTTTTTAAGAGAAGATTTTAAATTAATTTAGATTAATTTCTATGGGTTTCTCCAAGGGTATATTAACAGAATTTAAAACTATTCTATTAAGAATAGTTAATATTAACTATTCTTAAATAACTGAAAAGAATATTAGAATATTCTAATAGAATATTAGAACTGTTCTATTAAGAGAATTTTTATGGCTTTATAAAGAACAACAAAAAATAATTCAAAGACACCCCCTCCAACAACTCCTTTTGTGTTTTCAAATTTGTTCCTCTGAAACTACAGACAATGCCATAAAATCATTCTCAGTGTGCATATCCAGCTTCAAAAATAATAACGAATTGAATTACAGGACGAGAGTTGGTTTTTATCTATTGTCCTGCCTAGGTTCTGTTGAAATTGTGGCTAGAAATCTTGTGGGAGTCAGTGCTCAATGCTGAGTGGTCTTGAGAATTCCAACCATGTAGGTTTTGTAATTGTTTAAGCAGTGGGTTTTGTAATATAGAAAATACTATAAATAAGTTGCTTATTCAGTGATATGTACTGTTTAAAATAGTTGTTTCTTCTGCACTTCATTCATTTGCATTAAATGAAGATGATGTAGTTCAGAGGCATAGCAGTCAGTGTCCGTTAATTCTCTGTGCTCCTCAGTGTGCTGTGCTTCAGAGAGAGATAACAGAGGTACATCAGTCTTTACACTTTTGATCCGTGCTCTTTCAGTCTACATCATAGTACTTAATATGTTGAAAATTATTGCATTCATCAGCTATTGGTATATTTTAAAAATGCAATTTGAAATAGAAGAGGAATATTTTCTAATCAAACAAGGACTTACTGTCTTAGATGAGAAAGTTCAACTCCCATAAGAATCTCATTCAAGCTGTGTGACATTACATTACTATAATAATGTACAATAATACATTATTTTATATGATGTTATTGCTGCTGGTACAAGCAAGCTGGCATTTCTTTCTCCAATACAAGTCAGAAAAGTGGCAACAAAGAGGACCCAAAGTTTAGAGTCTCCCGTTTTCCGAGGTCTTCTGAACATCTTTTCATGTTCTTATCTTACTTTGTCACTGCACTTGAGCATCTTTTTCCCTCATTTTTGATGAAATTATGTGATTTTCTTGGATTTTATCATTTTTATAACATTCAGTAGTAAACAAGGTGAAAGATAAGGATGCACCATCTATTTGCTAGTGTCAACCTCAGTTGCTCCATTTGTCTAAGTGAGGTTCAGCTGCCTGTTACATAGGGATGGCAGTTGGTCTGCTCAAGCGAAATGGGCTTTTCAAAGCCAAAGTTCATCTTACTCATCCACTGGCCAGTTTGACAAATCACCCAAGAATAACACTGCACAGGAAATACAGGTCCTATTTGTAGGAAACCAGTAACAATACCAAGCACTTTGGATTCCTCTAAGACCAAGAGCTTCATAGTTGATAATTGGCACCAGGATGACAGTTCAGCTTTTCATAAACAGAAATGCCTAGAGTTAAAATTTTGCTTGCTAGGTCTCCCTTGGGTAGTTTCCCCACCAAAAATTGGTGGGTTATAAATTATATCTTTTGCATTGTCTAGCTCACAGTATGTAGTTCAAGAAACCCGGCATTCTAATACTGGAAGGGTGCAAGACTGACCTTTTCTTGGAAAGGTGGTTATCTCCAAAGCATTTAAGCTTTAAAAAACAGGAGAAGTTTCTTGAAATTTTGAGTTCTTATTCAGCATTGTACCAATATGGCTTCTCACTAAATGTCTGCTCACTGCTGGGTATATCGGTGTCCTGATTTCAGCTGGGATAGAGTTAATTTTCTTCTTAGTAGCTGGTATTGTGCTGTGTTTTGAATTTAGTGTGACGATAATGTTGGTAACGCACTGATGCTTTAGTTGTTGCTAGTAGTGTTTACACTAAGTCAAGGAATTTTTCAGCTTCCCATGCTCTGCCAGGTGCACAAGAAGCTGGGAGGTAGCACAGCCAGGACAGCTGACCCAAACTGGCCAAAGGGCTATTCCATACCACATGACGCCATGCTCAGTATATAAGCTGGGGGGAGTTGGTCAGGGGGCAGTGACTGCTGCTCAGGGACTGCTGGGCATAGGTCGATGGGTGGTGAGCAACTGCATCATGCATCACTTGCTTTGTATATTTATTATTATTATTGCTACTACTATTTTACTTTATTTCAATTATTAAACTGTTCTTTAACTCACGAGTTTTCTCACTTTCACTCTTCCGATTCTCTCCCCCATCCCACCAGGGGCAGGGGAGTGAGCAAGTGGCTGTGTGGTGCTTAGTTGCTGGCTAGGGTTAAACCACGACAATAGCAAATAGATTGGTTTTACCTATTTTAAAGGAGAAAATGGCATGATTTTTGGACAGGAAGTTGCAGATTGGAAAAGTATGTGGTGTCTCTTTACGTAATAATTGCAAAAAAAGTGATTCTTTCAAAAGCAAAAGCCCTTGCCAGAATTGTATTTCTACTCAAAATGTTGCTAAGAAATACTTCTTTTAACACTAAATTTGCAATAGCCAGCTTGCAGGCTAAACATAAAATCTGTAGCCTAGTATAGTAATTGCTTAATTGAACAATTGACCAATGCATAGGCAGTGCAACCAAAAATGCAGTGTTGAAGACCATGCTGCTGCTTCCTCATGGAGTAAGGGATTGCAGATGTTCTTGTAAGTTATTTCAATGGACAGAATTCATTTATTAATTTTAATTAATTAAAGGAGGAATTAATTTATATGTTTCTTGTTGGCACAGCATTATTGTCATATCTCAGAAAAGAACTGGAGAGGAACATTCTCTGTAGAATTGTTCAACATTTATTTCACTCAAATGCATCTTGAACAATCCAAGGTCACAACTGGCAGATGTAGAAATCTGCTCCAAGATGCTATCTTTCCAGAGATATTTAAGAGTCCGTTGTCAGAATAATGGTGGAACCAATATTTATGCTGTAATAATTCCAAAAGAAAAAAATATGGAGTAGCCTGCAGCTAAGGGAAAGGCTTCCTGGACTTCACTACCACAGCTTATTCCAAATATTTTCTTGGATGCTTGTCTTCAGTGTGATTAATTTTTATTTGTCATCACAGCTGCTCCAGGACATCTGGGGAAAGCATATATCAGCATAACTCTGTGCCTGGATGATAGCTAAGGTAAAGAAGATTGGGATGCAAAATGCAGCAGAAAAAACAAATATTTGTAGTTTTGTTTGGTAATCGCTAGTTCTGAGTTTATTGCACAGTGCAGGTTGCTACTCTCCAGTATTACGTGTTTCTTGTCCTGAATGTCAGTTAGGTCACAGAAACAAGCATTTATTACCTGTTCATGTCTTCTGTGGTTTGAGTTGTGGATATAAAACATCAGCATTTCATGGTTTTGAATTTGTTGGTTGATTTCCCAAGCTGTGAATTTATTTCCATCCAGAAACAAATGGAAAAGGGAAAGGAAATTATATGTGCTGTTTGAATGGATTGTTTTCAAAGGCTTACTGGTTGCTGTGTATTGGAGAAAGAAAAGCCTGTCTATGTTACAGTTATTTTGGGGAGTGTGCCAGGCAAGATATTCTTGTTATAGTTAATCTTTATGCAAATACTCTAGCCTGAAATGAAAAATTACTGATTTATCCCATCTCTGCTAAAAAGGAACCCCCCTGTGAACAGTGAAGACTAGCAGATAAGCTTATGGAGACCCCATGCAATAGTACAGCTCTGCAGTGACTAAATTTTAGTATTTGTCCTGTTTCCACATGTTCTTCAGCTTCTGTTCAAAAGAGAAATACTGATGATGCTATTGAAAATATTTCATGGACCCTTATCCCTTCCTGACTCTTAGCAGTGCAGTCTCTCAAATAACACACAGACTTCAAATACAGAAAAGCAGTTATACTATGGACTTTTTCAGCCAGTTCACTGAAATGGCTAGCAAGTTGTAACAGAGATAGTTCCCAAAATCATAATTTTTCATAGAAACTGAGCTAGGAAATACTTCTCTATTTTGAATTTGATTCTATACAGGGTTTATTAGGCACCGTCACTTAGAATAAGTTACATTCAGGTTAATTATAAGTCGGCCTTGAATAACAATATAAACGAAGTAATCCTTCACCTGAAGGCAGGTAACATTAAAGGAGCTAAAGCTTCTGCCATTCTCCTGCTAATGAGCTCAGAAGTGCTGTCATTAATAAAAGCCCAATAATAAGGCATGAAGGAGATAATATCCATAATAGTGTACAAAATACTTGCTTTCAAAAATAGTGATAAATCATATTTCAGTACTAAGAAATGCAGGAGTTGTGTTCTTTACTGTGTTTCCTAAATACATTCCTTGAATGTTTGCTAAGGCTTGGTGTTGAAACTGGCTGCTTTTAGCTGTCTGACCACACAGAAAACTGTCAGCTCCTTTTAAGGGTAAAAAGAGAACCTGGGGCTGGGGAAAAAAATGAACCTACATAATGAACAAATAGACTTAGCAGGAGCACAAAGCATAATCACTTTCTTCCCAGTAGAGGTTAGATTGAAAGTCAAAGCTGCTACACATCCGAAGGTTACTTGGTAGGAGAATCGGAGCATGTAAGGACACTGGTTATACTGGAGCAGACCCATTTTGGCTGTGAAAGAGGCAAGGGACGAGGTAGATCCTAATTTTCATATTAGATTCTCCTAGTTAAAGTCTCTTTTGCATGCAGGTGGTCTGGCTCTGCCAGGAAAGACTAGATGGGTTTTTTTTTTTGGCTCAAGTGGGCTTTTGGAATAAGGCTCTCTGATCTGGGCCATCTCCTGGTCCCATGTGACAGTTTGTAGCTTTTTAGCCACAGTTTTTGAAATGTGTAATTAATCAAGTAACTGCTTGTTTATTATGGGAATGAATGCTGGTAGCTGCTAATTATTTAAAATGCCTATTGTGCAGCTTGATAACATCTAAATGACTAGGTCACCCATGGAGACTGACACGCATAATAAAATGGTGAAGAGCCTAGACAAGTACAGGTCTAAAACTCTGCAAGGAGGCCAAAATAAAGACATTTATTTAGCTATAAGCACGATCTTCAGCATTGATAAGATGACTGGTAACACTGCAATGTAGATTTTATGTCAAGTAGTCAGTTGTCAGCTTCCATATCTTGGAATGTTAAGGGTAAAATTTTGTGCTTACCTAGAAAACTATCTAGTAATTTCGAAGATACTAATGGCCCCTTTTACTCTTATGCTTTTAAGCTAACATTGTTTTAAGGTAGGTGGTATGCTTACCAGATTTCTTGCTGGACAACCGTGAAAGTTAGGAGATAGGATATGGTTTTAATTTTCCCTCCACCAATGACAAGACTGTATTAACTTTGTTCTGTAAATTTTGCAATCAGTGCGGTTGGGTTAGCAAAATGATTTTCTTACTGGTTTAGTTCAACCCAATGTGCGATAGAAAAAGTCTGTATAGATGGCACCATTACATGTAGAGAGAAAAAAAATCCTATTACTGAGAAGAAAAAAACAAAACAACAACAGCAACAACCCAAAATATTTGGGCTGCAAGATGTGAAGAACTAGCATTACACTGTTCCAGTAAGAAAAAAAAAGGTATTGGGGTTGTTTCTTCTTCTTCAGACAAAAAAAGAAACAAACTCTTTTAAATGTAGGCCTTACTTTCCATGAGTGAGGGTAGTTGTTTAAAGATGTTCTTAACCACATGGTAAGGAGTGGCAGACAGGACATGAAGGCTAGGTTGTTTGCAAGAATATGTTTCTGACATAATGTTAAGATGAAATTTGACAACTGATATCCAGTTGTTGCCTCCTCATTTCTGAAACACCTGTACACACCGATTCCAGAGTGCACTTCAGTAGGAGATGCCCTGTTCAAATTGGAACTTCTTACCAGATCCCTAAAATTCCTCTAGAAGGCACAAGCATTAATGAAAGCTAAATAGAAGCTTAAACAGAAGTTGATGGTGTTCTTGGAAAAATATTTGCGTTTTAAACTTTGGAAAACTAATCAAGACATGGATTTCAAATTTGGATGTTAAAAGTTGTGGTTAATCAGTTACATATCTGGAGGTGCTATTATTCAGTTTGTAAGGAGATGTAAGCTGAGTTTTTCAAAGAGCTATTGTCTTAGCCCATACATTTTCTCTCAGTGACTCACTTTTCTGTTGTTCCAGAGAGAGACCTTTTTGGAGCAGAACCTTTTGACCCTTTTAGCTGCGGAGCAGGAGATTTCCCTCCAGACATTCAGTCCAAACTAGATGAGATGCAGGTAACTACTGGGTTATCAGTTATGCAATTTTCTGTGGCTGCATGAATGTTCTTGAAATATATATCTACAGTATTCCGAAAATGTATTCCAGACTGCAAACACAAATACATAGGAAAAAAACCCACCTATTTCTGACTATTCCTCTTGTAAGTCTATCTCATGGTCTTTGAGTTGGAGTTTGAATTTGTCTGCATGAAGATCCTCACAAATGTTAGCCCATGATATTAATACAGACACTTGCACTGATTTAGGGTTTATCAGCAATGTAATCAAAATGGATACTGCTACTCTTGCCTGGGAAGGGACTGAGCAAGCTAAAAAAGAGAGCTGAGGCAAGAGCCCTACAGATACACTGATGCTGTTACTCTTCTAGTTCCAGCAGTCACCACCACCCTGCTATACCCTGATCTTTCCCTCAGTGGCATTAGTCTGGTTTTCCATAGCACTGGCATAGGCAAAGTATGTGCTTAAGGGGCCATGGCAATTTTCTGCTGCCTTTAAAAATAGCTGTATTTGACTATGGCACTCTGGGACAATTAAACTATTGAGAATTGATTCAAGAATTCTGAACTGATGTGTTTTTATCAGAAAATGTTTGTTGATACTGAAACACTCAACAGTATCTGTTCAGTTATTAACCCAATTTTGAAGCAATTCTAGGAGAAAGGAGAAAGCCTTCAAATTTTGGAATAAATCACTCTCTTCAGTCAGACTTTCCAAACCGCTAGTTCTTGCCAGCTTGCTTATCTGTTTTTTTTCAGCAGCCTGCCAGCAAAACGGAAGGCTCAAAATACTGGGAACTTGAATTTCTAGGATCCTGGCTCCTCAGCAGAAAGTGTTTCCAGGGCTTCCAGCCCTCTTGTATCTCGAGAGCCCACAAAGTCCAAGAGAGCTAGCTCTCGGGCTCCTTTAATTCCTCTCTTCTGCCTGGAAGGCAGCAGAAACATTTCAAAATGGCTGAAATAAGATTTAAATACTATTTAATTTACCTAAGTAAAATTTTTTAATTCCTGTTGGTTGTGAAATTTCATTTTCCATGTCAGTTTAGGATGATGCCACTGGAAAACTCTACTCACTGTGAAGTAAGAAATTTAGATTCTTGCCCACCTGTATTCTGGCCCATATAATTTGAGATAGCGGCTAAAAGCCAAAACTGGCTTCTTTGCAACTGTGGTAAAAATGCTTGTGTTTTGTGAATGCTATTACCAAGCCCTTTAGCACAAAAAGCCCAAACCTTTTGGCACCTCACATTGGTACATATCAAGGTTTCCATTGTTTATAGCCCATTTTAGGAAAAAGTATACTGTAGTATCTGTGGATACTAGGAAGAATCCTGTGACTGTAGATAAATGTCACACACTAAGAGTTCTTATTCCAGGTAACATTTTGGCAAAATTTTATATTGTTAGTATATAAGGCTGCAAAGTGTTATCAACTCACAAAACATCAGTGAATGGAACACTAGAAATCTTTATCAAAGATTTTTGAAGTCATAAAATGAAAAACTCATATCATTGTACTCTCCTGACCTAAAAAAGCAGACAACGAACCAATAACAAAACCCCCAAATCTTAGGTCGTTACTATGTCCTATTGCAAAGAATATTGCATTGGTCAGGTATTCCTCCCCTGCACATATATATTTTATTTTTGCCAACTTTTTAGTCTGCTTTATAAACTAGTTTCACAATTAGAGTCTAGCATATCAGCCTTAGCGTACCCTGACACTTTCACTGAAAATTAACTCGTGGGTCTTTATGTAGGCACAAAACTTATTCCTGTATAATCCAACTGAGAACAAGTGTAAAGCTGCCAGGTTATGAAAAAAAAAATATTCTGACTTTGACCAAGGCAAAAGCTATATGCAGTTCTTTTACTAGGTGATTGGTGCAAAATACAGATTGAAACCTGTTTTTCCTAATATCTCTTTTATCTTCTTGTGCTTTCCTGGGTGCCTAGCGTCAACGATGGTTGGTATATCATATTTTAATGATGGTATTTTTTTTTTAAAGCATTTGCAATTGAAATGTGCATGTGTTCATGTCTGGTGTTTTTATTTTTATACATATGTGTGTACATATATATAAATATAAAAACTTTTAAGATTTATATTTTACATATACAACTCTAAGTCAGGGCTATTTTAATTTTTAGGGGCCTACAATTTTTAAGGCAGGGACAGCTGATCTTAGTTTTCTTTAGTCTGTCTTATCAGCTGTTAATACTAAGCCTTCATTTTCATTGCTCTTTGTTTTCCATGTGTACTAGTGAAATCTCCAGTTTTCATCATCGGATTGTCATTAGTGAAATGGTTTAAGCAAAACCTTTGATACATAGATTTTTTTTGTGTTAGTACAATCACATTTGTGAATGGGGTTTTAATTGGTAATAATTATTTTAAAACTTGCAATGAGCAAAAGATAGCTGTGCTAGAAGTCAGTAGTTGTTAGATACACAGCCTAGAAGAAGGAAGGTGAAACAGACCTACAAAAGGTAAAACCACAGAACATGTAATCTCCTTTGAGAAATCTAACATTAAGAAACAGGAAAGAAAAATGTAAGCTTCTTTACTTCTCTGGAATACAACGTGAATGAATCTGTTACCTTCACATTATGATAGTACAGCCTGAGTTTCAGTAAATATGTATTCCTAAATATGCAAAGGTAAGTTGTTTACAAACACATCTAACAGTTCACAAGATAAACTTATTCTGAGAGGGTATTAAATGCAGTTTATCCTACACTAGGAGTGGCAAGCAAGCTGCCTCAGCGCCAGGCAGTGACAGCCTGGTTGGAGCAGCTCAGTTCGGACTCTCTTATTCTATTTCTCGTGTAGAGCTATGTCAGATGCCTCAGCAAACATGGCCCAGTCTGCAGAAAAGCTGCCTTGACATATGTGTGCATTGGAAGGTGATGTGTAAGCAAAGGGGGAGAGGAAAGCACAGCACAGCAGAAGAGGCGTTGGAGAATAAACTCTTAAGTAGTGGGTGCTTTTCCTTTGCCACCGATATTCTGAACTTAATGAGATCAGATAAAGTTCCCTGACCTCTGGGGGAACATCTTTATGTTTAAATTTTAGTGAGGATCCAAATTTCACACTTAAGCTCTTTCTATTCCATTTCTCAGTCCAATCTCTGTTGATCTTTTTGGAGAGCTCAAAACTCAAACATGTGCCGAGATGTGACTTTTATAGCTCAGGCCTCTCTCTGATGACTATCCAACCTCCTGTTTCCCCCCACCCTTATGCTGAAACATATTTTCATCCTCTCTATTTTGACTGTATCCAGACATTAATAAAATGAATCTGTCTCTTTTCCCAGAAATCTTGCAGTGAGGGGAAGTTTCCCTGGATCATGAATCATACCAGCAACAGCTGCTATAATTTATTAAAATCTCAAGGTAGTTAATATCATAAAGCTTCCAGGAGCTGCAAGCCATTCTCCCTGCATGGCCTGAAGCAGTCAGTAGGCTTGACATCTTTCCATCTGAAATAAGTTATGCTCAGCCCTTTAAATTGTCTTCCCAGAGACGTGTGAATTTATCATTGGTTCATTGGGTTTGTGCTGACTTAAGCTCATTGAGTGAAGTCACTGGGAAGTGATAAGTGAGTTAACCTCAGAGCCGTAAGGTTGACTTTGGCAAATTTATCTTCTGATAAAATGGAAGTTCTTTGTCTTTTACTGTTTACTATTTTTAACTGGAATAGCTCACATCTTACTATCATAGACACAAGTAAGTGGGAGTTTTGGAAGAGGGGTTGTTTTCAGGTTACTTTTTTCTAGTGAAAATAAGTTTTGCTTCTTTCTTTAAGAGACCAATCATACATGTTAGTACAATACCATCATTTTTCTGGGTAACTAAGATGTTCAGTCCTTGAGTTAAATCACCTTGGAAGTAAGAAAGTTACTTGACACTGTCACCATGGGGATATGAACACAGAAGCAAGGCACAATATAGATGCATATGTTATATCCCTTCCTGTTCCCACTCCTGACCAGTATCAGAGGATGGCCTTTTTCTGCATTCCCTGAAAATGAGCAGATTTGAGAGATTTTCTGACCAAATGAGGAGTTATTGTTTCCTGAACCTTTAAAGTAGAGGAAGCCATGGCACACATGTTTTTAAATGAACAGACAGTGTGTTATGCTAAGAACACATGTTCTTAGAAGTTGAAATGTCCAAATTTCACAAGGCAAAATATTTTAAATGCTGTGTGTTAAAATTAATGATGCATTTTTTATATATATAATATGTAATGTGTACCAAGCGCTTACTATATATGTAATTTTTAAAGAAAAAATATTCTGCCTAACACATTAATTGAGTTTATTAGAAAAAGATAAAAACAAATCATAATTTATAATCTGCTCAGTCATTCCAACTGACATCATTATTATTGCAGCTGCGAATGCTGGGTTTTGGAGTGGAGAGTTGAGAGTAGGCATATGCTGTATGATGAAAACTATAATAATCATACAGCAGCTTCAAGTAGGAGCCATAAGACTTAAGAGATGTATGCAGTTTGGACATATATATGAGCTGTATTCCTGAAAGCAGACATAAAGCTGTAACTGTTCTGCATTGCTGTGAGAACTACAGCATAGGATACTTACTCTGTTGTCTGCATTAATCACAGTTCAACTGTGTCAGGACATAAAGGAGAATGTTCTCATGAAAACTTGTCTTCCCACAGCTTGGTTGACTACAGTTGATTGGATTTTTTTTTTTTTTTAAATATCATATATTTGCCAAAGTATGGTTTTGGAGATTCCAAAAATTGTTTAAGAATTGGGAGTTAATTTGCAAAACTTGTGGCATTAAGAATGGAGATGTCTGTGGGAGATCTGAAGTCTGTGCTTTCCTGATCTTTAGGAATTTGATTGCAATCACTTTGCCAAAGAATCTGCTGGGCTAGGATGTTCTGATCTTTTTTTTTCCCCCCCTTTTGAGGGCTGCATTTAATTTAATGGGAATATTGGTCAAGACAATATAGCTTTCTTTGGTTTATACTCCTACACACTTCTTGTCCTCCACTTAAATATACATGAAGAATAATACATGCCTGTAACAGAAGCTGGGTTCTCAGGTATGCAGCTAATAACAACACCTGGCAACTGCATCACTATCTTCTTTTACAACAGAAGATAGTTCACTATGGTAAAAAAGGGTAAAAGGCTTTTTAATAATTATGACACATATAGTGCAGCAATCTCTTAATAGATTAACATTGATCAGATTGCAAATACATGAAGATGTGATTGTTTTAAATGCAAAATATCACAGACAGCTTAAAAGATGAGGAGGACTAAATGGCGGGGGGGAAGTGGTCTGGAGTGAAATTGCGGAAGGAAAGGTCAAGGAGACCACTGTTCTTCAGGAAAGTAGAAATAGTTCAAGTCATAGCAAACACAAGGTAAGTGATAAGTGACAAAATATCAGTTTGTGTGGAATAAAACAAAAATAAAAAAACCCCACGTGATCAACACAGGAGCAGTGAGATGTGTGCACTTCCAAAATGCATAATCTGGTTTGCTCTTAGCTAGCCAGAAAAAGGGCGTTGGAAGTGCAGCTACCTAAGACACCAACAGTGCTTGAATGTATAGATGAACGATAAGAGCGTGCAGGACATGCATGGGATGTGTGTTTGGTCATAGGGCTGGTACAGCTCTGGAAGGGCTCTCCGGATTGCTAAGAATGAAGTTAGTTGTCCTTGTTAAACCAGTTGCTGTAGCTTTTCTACTATTGCAGCTGTATCAAGCATCCTCAGGTTGAAGCACAAGCTGTCCCTTCTACAACCTCAAAACTGGAAGCAGCCTTTAAATACTTAAAAAGATTAGCATTTCAGACACACCATAACTGTGGAGTTTACAATTTAACGGGCTAGACTGTAGGGCTAATTCTCTGAATTCTCCTTCTGTGTAAGCAGTCCTCCTTTGAGTGCAGTTACATCAATTAATAGTGTCCTTTGGGTAAATGAACAATGTCTGTTTATAACAGGATGTGTTTGACTTGGAACTTCAGATACCGTTTGCTTGAAATATCTTTTACACTGAATGCTCTTCCTGTTAACTCTTTGAAAAATACAGAGGGGAAAAAGAAGAAAAAAAGTCAAATACACCAGTGAGCTTTGGCAGCACTATGTCATCCAGGTAGGGCAAAGTGGGTAGCACAGTTGGAGAAGGTTTACACCACAGTACTGCTACTGGCTCATCATCTCATAGTATAAATCTGCCTTTAGGAAAATTCAGATTTTACCTGGAAAATCTCAGATCATTTAGTAACCATTGCTAGTAATTTTATTCTGTTTCTCAGCATTTCTCTCCTGATGGCAGTAGCTGGTGGAGTTATTAAATATTCATACGCTTTTAAAATTCTAGCCTGTGGTTTAACTTTGTTTGAAATTAAGCTGGTTTGACTTGGGATTTATCTTTTAAAACCAAAAGGTATTCTCTTGAGGTACTGCCGTGCATTATGAGAAAAGGCTTGAGTATATGCCTAATCCCAATACAGAGTGCTTTACAGAAAGATTTATTTTGTTTACAAGTTGTTTGCTTCATGAAAGCACATATTACTGATTTCATAGCGTACAATCAGCATTCTCTAAGTGAACTGTATGTTAAGACAACACTGAACTGAACATTGTGACAGCTGCCACTGGAGCTGGTGTTCTCAAGGCATTTCTGTTCAGAGCCCTTGTTTCCAGTTGCTTATAGCTTTACAGTACTTCCACCTAACAGACTGAAAATGTCGCGACTCAAAAGTGACTTTTCTCTTGAAGGTCAAGCCACGATTATTCAGCTTCTTCTAAAGCAAAAAGAGAAATGAAAACAAGAGCACTTTCCCTGTATTAAAAGTGCTGCTGTTATTTTAGAACTGGTACAAGCTAAGTACATTTTTTAAACCAAGCACAGGTACTTGTAGAATGAATTTCTTTTCAATAGAGCAGGCTTATAACCATTTTTGTGTTCCTACTAATCGAACTATGTGAGTAAAAAGAGGAATTTTGATCTGAACGTTTTAGGAATTTCTGGTATTAGTAACAATGTCTGTGACTTATCTGACTCATTAATGTGTAAATATAATAAACTCATCTCATATAACCCTAATCTTTCTAATCTATAGCCCTATAAATCATCTTGAATTTTACTCAGGAGCAACACGGTGCATATCAAGTTTTTTTGTTTTTCCTATATGTATTCAATGTTTTTATTCTATAATATTTTCTTCATTTTATATACATACAGTATTTCTTTTGTTATACCAGAGATGCATCCTTTTATAAGTTAACCACTAAGACTTATTAAAAATCAGCTGACCAAATAACGTAAATGACTGTGAATTCACTCTGAAGTAGCCTTATGGTTTATCTGCCTAAACTCAAATTTAGACGTTTTTAGAGAGAGAGCTTAATCCTCCAGAAATCGCTTTCCTTTTTATTAACTATGTCTTGTTTCATTGCAGGAGGGGTTCAAAATGGGATTAACTCTTGAAGGCACAGTATTTTGTCTTGACCCACTAGACAGCAGGTGCTGATGCCAGGAAACTAAATGTGAAATTCCTACGCAGTGTTTTTTATTTTTAATTCTGAACACGTGTTCACAGATATTATCCATGTGCCAAAAACTGCTTTTTTCAACATGTAAACGCCTGTGAGGTTTGCTTCTGTAAAAATCCAACTTAGTTCAGTCTTTCCCTGTACAAATGTAAAAAGTTGTATTTGTTTATGAAATATGAATTAAATTACGCTATTGTGTTTCTTTCTCTCACACTTTGGCCCAAGTTTACTACGCTTTATTAGCCTGAGAAGTTCTTCAGAAAGCTCACACATACCTCTCTCTGTTTGCAGACGTGCAAGCATGTTTTTTACATAATACTTTACTTGGCAGCATTTTGAAATTAAGTTTTTTAGCCATTATTTAATATTCAAGTGGTAAAATGATTAATATCTAGTACAAAAAGCTGAAATTGCAGTGAAAAAGCAGAAAATACTAACCATTAATACATGCTTAAAAGGTAAATCTGGATACTGTGTAATGGATTTCTGTTACTGTGTATGGTTACTATGCTGTATATATGTTGTTATTAGTTTATAATCCAGAAGATTTTTAGGTCCTTAATTCATGTTTTAGAAACTAACAAATTGTTAGTATGCTAATTAGTGTTTAATGAGCATAGAAGAACTGCTAAATTGCGGAATGGACAAAGTAACTGCCCTTTGTTTTGATATTTTATAGCTGAACTGTAAAGTATGTAATTTGGAATTCGTTACATGATAACCATAACTTAAAAAGAAGATTATGGTGTTGCATTTACTTAGGAATTTATGTAATTTTCTGTATAAGCAGGCACTCTGTTTACTGGCCTCAATTCTGTAAGTTACTTTCAACACCTGGGTGTTTACAGTCAGGCTCTGTTGAGTATTTTTCTCACTGTCTGCTTTAATGTTATATGTCTTACTATAATTTTGAAGCTTGCTGCAAGAATTCAATAAGTTAGTCCTTCATACCCACTGGTGGTTCATGTTGCAGAAATAACCGCGCACCAAAATTTTCAGCTGCTAGTGAGTTGAACGCTGTCTATGCATATTCTTCATTAATCTTTAGCATAAGCAATAAAATACCATCTTAAACCTATCTCAGAAAATTATTATCGTTAATGTTTCGATCCCCAAACTCCACATTAGTTCAATTCAAAAATTTTAAAAACTCTTATATTTTCCCCTCAAAACATACAGGTGGGGGGGGATTGGAATTTTTTTTTTATATTTTCTATCCTTTTTCATGAGAGGTTTTTTGTGTTACTTATGGTTTTGTCCTTAGCGGTTACAGTTTACACCAAAAATTCATTTTGCAAATTCATCGTCACATGTATATCTTTATGCCTTGTTCAACAAAGTACTTCTGCATATATATTTGAAGTCCACTGAAATGAATGGAACTATTCGTTTGCTGAGTTTGACATATGCTCAGGTACCTTGCTGAATGGGGGCCTTAATGTCCTATGTTACATTAGTCTTCCTCTCTCTTTGTTCAACATTCATATAGAGTATTATATATAAAAATATATATATTAAAAATATATAAAATCACTAACAAATAGAATAGTATATGTTTCATAAAGAAAAGTCTTTATAATTTTGTTTGTCATATAGTATTTTGGAATTTGTATAAGGAGGATGTTTAGTAGCCATAGCAATGGCTTTTTTTAACAAATAGAATTTGTATTTTTATTGTACTTTAAAAAGCTTTACATAATAAGCATCTATTTAGTGGTCATTTATTATCAATGGTAACACTAAGATAATATTTGCACATTTTAAGAAACCTTTTTCTTTACTGATTTTTATGATAGTTGACTGCAAATGGCATGGTAAAATATTACATACCTGGTCAATCCATACAAAAATACGTAAATCAACACAACAGTGCATTTTTAATGAAAAGGTTATGTGATCCAATTGGAAACTGTATTTCTATGTAATCTCAAATGTCTGTTTAATTTTGCCTAAAATAAATGTTTTTAAATAAATTGCATCCTAGAACACAGTGTTAATTCAGCAAAATGCCCAGTGGAAGGGAGGGCGGGGAGGTGCTTAAATGTTGGGCAGGACCTGCCACAAAGAATGGTTTAGTGCTGAAATGTGTCAAAGTCACCTTAAATGCTGGAAAGAATCTCGTCTCAGCCAGTGTAAAATAACTCCAATGTTTGACCTTTATTGTTGAGTTTGGTCTAATCTGTAATCAGCAGAGAAAAATCTTGTTCAACATGCAGCTACCTAATACTAATAATTAGGCAGTAACTCTCCACAGTGCTTCAGGGATTTAATTGACTCTTTTTTTTGTATTGCTTTTTTTATGTATATACTTAGCTGCTCAATATACTTAGCTACTAAATGATCCTGATGGTTATTTAAGGAGTAAAGGATGAACTTGCTTTCTAGGATTCAGAAAGACTTCAACTTCTGTAAAGCAGGTGTGTTAATGGGACCGGCTGCAGCATATTGTGTTGATGCTTTTGAGAAAAGAGAACTAGTCTTAAATCATCTGGTAATTACTTCCGTTGCAAAATTTCTCTTCAAGCGAATACCCAAAACCCATCTAAGCTCTGCCATTTGTCAAAATGGGACTTGGACAGTTTATGGGAATGGATGCTGTCAAGGCTAGCAAGTAAGGGGTATGTGTAATCTCCTGTCAGTTATAAACATGAGCTGTTCTTTCCCAGAACATGTCTCCATGTTCCTGCTAGTATCAGTGTTCTTCTGCATAGTGCAATAACATCGTCTGCTAAATCTTCAGACTATTACTTTACAAATATATGTTTGAGAGCAGTACAAGGGCTCTAGGTGATGGCTCTTGCTCTGTTTAGAGTGAACGGGAGTGCTCCTGTTGTCCAGAACAGAATTTTGACTGTGGAAGCTGTCTTGTTACAAATTGCTACTCAGCATAGTCTCTAAACTTTCTTAAAAAATATCTACCCACCCCCCCAAAAAAAACCCAACAAAGAGCCCAAAGCTCGATAGCTGGTTTGGACTGAGAGTGTGAAGTGGTTCTGCTAATTGTGTGACCTTACTTCACAGAAGCCTCCTGTTTTCAAGCCTGTAAAAAGGGAGTAACATCATCTGCTAGATTAGAGATACGGTGCTAAATGAGTCGTGAACAAGATGGTTTTTGGACTTGTAAATTTGCCCTCAAACAAAAATAAAAAAATACCAGTGCAACTGGGTGCTACCAGATTTGTCTACACCTTTTTTTTTTTCTTTTGGATACCTGTTCTTTTTTTTCTTAAACTTCTTTAATCTGTGATCACACTGCTGATCATGCTAACTGACTGGATCACTTTGTGGACGTGTAATACTAGATTTCGGTTCCACTTGTCAGCTGCTCAGCTGCTGCACTGGCATGTCATACCAAGCTATACTAACACCTAGAAGCAAGAGTCCTCACTTTCTGTTTCTTTTTTTTTGCATGATATGGACTATTTTTCTCTTCCTACCTGCTTATTACACCATACCTGAGTAACTGAGGTGCTTAGGTTAGAGAATTCTTTTTAAGTCCAAGAAGCTGGTACATGGTCACTTTGTGTGTTTTCTCTTTTTAACCTTTGATAAACTACTGAGCATCATTGCAGGATATTCTTGGCTTAACCCATTCTCTTTACTTCAGATGGGTTTGTAAGTGGCTGTCTTTTGTCTTTCCATGTGACAGATGTGATTTGCGCTAAACTTATAGTTGATCAAATCGCTCAAATTGGCAAAGATCAAATCCTTCATGTGGCAAAAGGAATTGCATTTCATTTTGGCTTTGCTTGTGGAAAGGAAGAAAGGAAAAAGAAAATTCTCACACTTGCAGAAGTAAGCGTGGTTGTGTAATCCCAGAGGTGACTGAACGTGCCAAGGAATGGAGCTGGCTCTGAGACTTCATTATGATGATTATTTTTCGATTTGTGGAACTAAGTGCGGTCTCATTCTCACCAAGCAATTCTGCTTCACAAAAAGAGTCTCTGCTGCAAAGGAAGAGGGTGCCGCTGCCTGAGAAATCTCTAGTTAAACATCCAGAGCTCCTATTTTCATTACATCCATCAGTCACTAGAGATCATCACCCCTTTGGACACCCTCTTAAGACAAGAAATGTGTTAATAATTGCAGGCAAGCTCTCAACTTTCTTAATTTGACACTTTGGGGTTTTGTTGTTGCTTTTAAAATTAAAGGATGCAGAAGTCACTTGAAAAAAAAAAAACCTTCTCGATAACTATATGTTATTGAGATATATGTTTTAAAACGCAACCAAAAATGCCTGCTAGTAGGTGTTCTGTAAGCTTCAGCTAAAAGACAGCAAGTAAGCTTTGGTACCTAATTAGCCTGCATTTTTCCCCCCTTTGAAGACATATTCTTATTGAGAAACTGAGACATATGTTGCATTGTCAGCTGGTGAAAAGTACATAGCAGTTCTCATCAAAGAAGTGGAGAACAGGATTTCAAATATATCATTTTGTTCAGTTATTTCAGAATGGTAGGCAACATTTTGTTGAAATGGAAGTCTGACATTTGTAATATAGGCAGCCTTCTTGAGGTGCTTCAATGTTCAGCAAGTGTCAGTGCGTAGATTAAAAAAACCACACATTTATTCATCAGACCAAAACACTTTCTGGAACTACAACACTCTGTCAGTGGATTTCATGGGCTGCATGCATAATATTTGTGTGCGATGGGGTAAAGGCTTCTGAACATATGAATATGCAGTTTACCTTTTGTGTTTAAGAAATTTCCTGAGAGTCTAATTTAGATATAGTTTGAAATAAAAAAAAAAAAAACAACCCTGCAAGTTCAGTCTCCTACAATGAATTCTGGAATGGGTTGAACCTATTTTAAGGCTCACATGAATGACAGCAACCAAAATCAGCATATTTGAGGTTTTTTTACACACACACACATTTTCTACTATTTATTTCGGCAAAGCTTATGCCTTGCAATAAAGAATAGGAAGGAGGAGAAATAGACTAGGAAGGAAGTACAGAAGTAAATTAAAGGGCAAAAAATGTCATCTTGTGCCAACATCACACAATTCAGTAACATTGCATTTTTTTGTGAAACTTAACTGATTTAATAACTTCTCTTGTTTTGCCCCATCACTTCTTATGCCTATCTCAGGATTGCGCAGGGGCTGCCAAGAAGCAGTTTTGCCATATTTGCAGTCCTCAAGAACTCCTATTGGAGCTATTTGAGCTAGCCAGAAACAAGGAATGTTTTTCCTACCCCCCTGTAGCCTGATTACACAGAGTAGGTAGCTCACAGTGAGCCTCTTCCAAGATGCCTGCTTGCCACAAGCTCCATTTTCCATCCATTTATCCTAATTTCTAGTAGTTTGTACCATATTAAAGACCTAGCTAAGTTGTTTTTCCGGTGAAGGCTTCCAAAAGGAGACTATTCTGTACTAAACCATTACAAAAGTGCTTTAGCTAATTGACCTTATTCCTATATTGATTGGAAAGTGTGATAAAAAGAATAAAGATCATTCATATTTTCTAAATGCCTATTAATAAATTGTCTATATAAATTAATCTTATGATAAGAGCTTTCCCAAAACCAGGAGTCTTGGAATAGACCCTTAAGAATTTTCATCAGTTTCCTTTGCAGCTTCATCTTACACACAAGCTTTTCTGACGAAAAAGAAACAGAAAATCTATTCAACTGAGCATTTGTAAAAGCTACTTGGGGCTCTACCATGTGTGGCATTTAAATTGTTGCAAGTTTATTTCTTATATGATTGTATTCTGTAAGCATTTTATTCAGTAAAAACAAGATGCTTTCTTCTGCACAAAAATCAGAATTGGAATATTTTGAGCCTGGTTCACTGAAAATAACTAAATGAGTTTTCTAGGAATCTGTACTCATTCACTTTTGAAAACTATTGTGCATTTTAAATATTCTGGTGTCCTTGGTTTTTTTAAAGGAACTTCATTGTTTCCAAATAAAGTGATTCTTGACACTGTGGAAAGACTCTGAGAAAATACTTACCCTGTGTGCTGTGTTGGGATAAGATTCTAATGAAGATCTGGTTCTCAGGATGAAAAAAACCAACAACAAAACCTGTTTGAAGACCCTTCATAGACTGTAAAAATTGGGGTTTTTTTCATGCTCATCATTAATTTTTAGGGTATGTTAGAACAATATATCGTTCACATACATACTTTGCTAATGTTTTTGTAGCGGATTAGCTACTCTAATGGCAGATTAAAATCACCTACAGTTTAAACAATACAAGTTCCCCATGTTTTTACAACCTTATATGTTTGAGAACACCATGCAGAAGCCACAGTAGATCTGAATTTCTGTGACACTTCAACCCTGTAAAATAATGACATGACCACATGTAATTTGTGACAGATAAACCTGGGATGCAAAATGAGCAACTACATTTGAGAAGAAAAATAAGGTAAGATAGTTTTTGAGATAAGTGAGAGTTAATAGGAAATTTTACATGAGAATGAAAATGCTCTATGGGATTACTTGTCTGACTGAGCTTGGCCATGCTCTATTCCCAAGTGAAGCGATATTTTTGTAGTTTTAACTGCTGATCAGACATACTGCTTCTGAGAAGCAAAAAGCTAAATAATTAAAATGTCTGATGCTGTTTCCAGATTATCAATAGGAGTGTGTAATGATCAAAAGTTTTAATCTTGACTTTCCAAGTTGTGTGTATGTTTTCTCATCCTTCAGGTTGTGAGTCTCTGCTAAAATCTCTCCTTCAGGGTGTTAAAGGATTGTTAGCATTCACTGTGTGTATTTTGATAGTACCTGTAGACTGCTGTAATATTTAATGTACATTGTAAGAAGATTAGACAAGGCTGTGATCTGTGTCATCACAATTGGATGCTGTGATAACATCGCAATGGATTGATGTATGAAACTGAAGTAATATAATGTAGAAGGTTCCATTATTTAATAGTCCTTTAAGAACACAGGTATTTTAAAAGAACCGAGTGTTATTTAAAAGTCTGAAATATGTGACTAGAAACCTAAGTAAACAAGGGAAATTGCCTCTTGGCACTATAATAAATAAACCAGTAAGGCCACTAAAGCCACATGAGTCATATAGCCATAGTGAATTTACTTGAAACTTAGGAAAACAGGGATTTTTCTCAGGATCACAGATTCAGTCTCTCACAGACCTCCCCGGTTAAAAAGTTGAATGCCAAAGGGGGAAAAAACCATCCTACATGATACTCTAAACAATATTTGACTCTGATCCAATGTATTGCTGTAGATAAGTTTACATCAAGGTTGAACTAGTAACATGATCGTCACAAGCAGTAATGCAGACTGCATATTGAGACAGCGTAACCATTTAGAAAGAATAGCATTACGTGTAAAAGGCATTCTCCACTGAAAAAGTGTAAGAGGAGATTAACTCTATGATGGCTTTAGCAGTCTTATTTTAAAGTATTCATGGAGGGGTCATCCTGATTCTTGGTGTGTTCATAAGCAAACTTTATGGTCACAAAGGATACTGGGAAGCAATGAGAAAGGCAGTGTAAAGTGAGAAAGCTCACGTGAGGTTATCAACAGGAGGGCCTGAATTTGCATGACAACACAGACCGCAGAAAACACTCACGTGATGTTTAAGTGATCTGAAAAGCTAAATTTTTGAGCATCTGTGAACTTATAACCAATTCAGAAAATGCTACTGAGCAGTATCTGTCACGTGTCTAAATACTACTGTATCACTGTGTTACTGATAGGTTTCATTTTTCAGAAAAAACATGTAGACAAACTGTTTACAATATCTAAAATGACATTTCCTTATTGGTCTATTTGCATTAGAACTGGAAAGCTGCTATCTCTTGCTGTACACATGGCATTGTGTGGTAAGCAGACAGAAATGTGCAAACAAGTACGCGGAATGTTTTTCCTACAGAGACGGATGCTTCAAAATGCAGCTCTGGAGTCAGGAGGGGAGTTTGGGGCAGTTAAACAGGGAGGTGCGTCATACACCGCAGTTTCTGGACAAGAATACAGATTGCCGGAGCTGACAGAGTTTGTAGGAATGTCAAGTCAAGCTCCATCAGGATTTCAAGCCCAATGCAAATCAGCGCAGACAGATGTCGAAGGCATTCCAGACACTGGCCCCTTTCTCAGCTGTTATAAAGCAGAGAACATTTAAAACTTACTTTCTCTCAGCCTGAGAGTAAACCCATGGGAAAAGCTACCTTCAGATACATTCCGGCAGGATTTAGATTAAATAGGAACACGTTCTGACTCCCCATATTTAATTAAAAAGCAAAAAGACAGTAAAAGAGAAAGGGTTTAATGGAAAATATAAAAAATGCATTACCCCAATGTTTTATAAATGCAAGCTTTTGAAACTTGGAGTAGTTATTTGTACATAGAGCATTCTAGCTTCTGCTTGCTTGAATACTGCTTATTTTTATTATAATTGCATAGATTTTATGAATTCATTTTTATTTTTTTCCAAATTTTAATTTTCTTCGAGAACCTTCTGGGAAAGTGTAGAGTATGCTGGCTGTGTATATTTCAATATTCAGACATTTCTGCCTAGAAGTAATGGCAAGACACCTTTCTTTCTTAAAATCTAAAATCCAGTTATCTTCCTAGGAATCACAAATTGCATGTTGATGTTTCTAAGTGTAAGCAAGCCTACCAAGGAAAGTTGGAAAAAATATTGTGGTTGGCCCCGAGAAGCATACTGTCTTCCAGGAATGATGAATTAGTTTGTAATCTACAGCTCCGTGTCTCCTTATGGTTGTGCTTTTTTTCCACACCTTATGCAACAGCATCACATGACTGGAGCATTGGCTGAAAGTGATCCAGCGTTACACGCTTGGAAAGCAACACTTGTGGCTGCTTTCCAGGAGAACACTATTTTAAGCAGGGGCTAATGGCGAGTTCGTACCTATTGAGGTGCGAGCATACAGAGAAGCAGGTTCTGTGTGTACTGAGACCTGCTGAAAGGCAGGGACAATTCAAGGTTTTTGAAGTTTTGCAAAATGCTTGAAGAGCCCTGCTCCACCTTTTCTGACCCAAGATACCAGAAGCAATAACTTCCAGTGCTGAGACCACCTGTGCAGGTTGGCTACAGCTGCATTTCCAGTGGGGAGACTGGGACAGGACAGGAAAAACTGGCAGATGGTGTCACTGCAAACCCACAACTTGATGCAGCCACCTCTGAAACTATTTGTATAGTATGTTTTGAATTCTGCACAATATGCGAAGACGTTTCTCCCACCCTGCCCCTTCTGTAGTCCAAGTAATGTCTCTAACTCTCTTTTTAGGGCAGCTTCTTAGGGCAATGTTGCTACTACCCTGTAGTCTGTCTTTTTTTATCCAGCCAGCTGTTGACTGTTAGTTTTATTCTGGTGTTATAGTTTATGTCCTAACAATGCATAATGAATATATGCTAGAAAAAACGCTAAATTTATAAAGCAGGAAAACAGAAGAGTGCCATACTTTTGTTTTATAAATATAATTTCTGACCAAAATTCTCATGTGCTGCTCTGGGATTGTCTTCTATGTATTAGCTTTTCAAAGCTGATTTCTTAGGGCAAGTGTGCGTTTACCTTCCAGTTGCACTGCTGTATTGGATGTTTCCCGGTTTCTTTACTGTTGGTATGGTGGGATAAAGTCAGAAAAATGCTCCTGCCTCTTTTTATATCTTCTAGTGTCATTGGATGGCAGTCCATTCCTTTATCTTCATATGTATCTGCATATGGAGATGTAGACATAAATAAGATTATATGTATAAACTGTATCTTTTTATATTGTTCTACTGTTGTGATCCTTATTCCTTTAAAAGATGGCTAGAAGTTCAGGATAGGGGCATTAAAGGCCCTCTGCAGTGGAGCTAAATTCCAGGTGGCCACACTGTCAAGGAGATTCACCCCAGGCTTCTGGCACCACAACTGTCTGTGTACACCTCGAGGGCAGCTGTGGGGTGTGACCTCTGGACTTGCCTCTTCAGGTGACCCTCTGGTGCTCGGCATGTCAGCGTCCAGCAGCGGGCAAGCCAAGTTGCATGTGCCTTTACAGCCATCAGTATAGCAACAGCCTCCTGCTTCCAGTCTTGTTATTCAGAGATGTGCATATATGCGGTGGGACAAAGAAGTCTGTTGCAGCCATCAACTCTGTGCTGTTTTGCAAAGCCATCTGCCCTGCTGCACCTCGAGCAAGTCAGGCAGGTGGAGAAGCTCACCTGCAAGGTGGTGCAAGGTAGAGATCACTGTTGCTACAGAGGTTCATCAGACCCAAATATGCAGGAGGGGTTGTGTGGCCCAGCAGGCCCATCTTGCACTAGCTCCATGGAGATGGTAACTGGTATAGTTGAAGCTGTTGGAGACAGTGAGGAGCCACTCCAGTCAGAATAGGAACAGGAGGACATGGCAGCCCAGGAATCCCAGCCCCAGCTGGCCTTATTGACTCTGAGAAATATCTTGTGTGCTGGGATGGCTTGCACACACTGATGGGGTGTCTGTACCCCACTCTGGACTTAAATGAGCCTTTGATGTTTCAGCTCAGGATTCCTCCTTACTCTTTCAGCTCCCCTCTTCCTTACCCCGTCAGTCCCTGTGCAGGCACCAGAATCGTGCTTGCATAGTTACAGCCACATCCATTAGTCTGATCTCTTGACTAGTTTATACAGGACTTTCCTTTCTGCTCTTGAAAAGAAATCCTGTATTGAACCTCACTTGATAGGCCTTAATTGTTTTTTCTCCACAAACTTTAATTGCTTCCTGTGGAGCGTCTGTCTCTGCTGAGAGAGAAACCAGGCTGCCAAGCTCCACTGCTATAGGACCTGTTTGAAGCTTAAGTATTTAAACCTCATGAAAGGCAGACTAGATACTTCATATGAATCAGTCCCAGCTTCCCTTTAAAGTCTGTCTGGAACTACTTTCTTTGTGTGGCTGCCATCATGGTCCTCAGCAGTTCATTTGGTAAGGAGATGCTGGTTGAGGCCAAGTCAAACGTACTCTTGATTTCCACAGTGCTCTCTCAGGACCAGTCTGTGGCTATGGCAGATTAAATGCACATGGAAAAGTTAATTGCTGCCCCACAGGCTTGGATGCCTTGACTATTCAAACTCTGCCACCCACACAATTCTCTGTGACCAATATTGCTGTTAATATTTTCATCCTTCTGTGTATTGCTGTAGGCCCGTGTGCTATTTGCTAGGAATTCCAGCAAAGGGACCAAAGGCAGTGCATTCTCCAAATTTGTGCATTAACTCAGGATAAGACCACACATTCAAGCAGGCTGTAAAGCTTCCAGCTTCATCTCCACCACTGGTTGATGGATTAATTCCCAAAAGCGCCACTGCCTCTGGCTGTCATAGTTAGCCGTCTCGAGTCCGGGGAACTCCAGGGCACAGTCAGGATCCTGTGTGAGGGATTTCCTTGATGGTTGGAGGAAACATGTCAAGCAGCAATGAAAAGGCAGGCTCTTAGAAGGTTCTTGTGGTCAAAGTCCTCCCACAAACATCTTTCCTCTTCAACTGCATTAGATATAAGTAGCTTTTCTTCTGAGTCTTTGCCAGTGTGGCCAGGGGCTTTCCTGACTTCTGCTGTGGGTAAAATACTCTTTAGTCAGAGATGGCTCTGGTGGAGAAAAGGGTGGTGTGTGCTGCAGCCCAGCCTGTGGGAACTGTTGGATGCAGTCTGTCCATGCATGGACTGCCAAGCATTTGGCTGGGCCAGGCCAGGTTATGACGGCTTTATCAGTTTCCTTTGGAAGCTGCGGCTGGAGCTGGTGTCTGGACAGTCTGGCTGGGCAAACAAGCATAAGCACAAAGGTTGGTGGGAGAGGAGGTTTGGGTTGGGGACAAAAAAGACAAGCTTTCACATTAGCAGCCTGTTACTGTAATTAAAAGGGAGAGGCACAGGAAAGATTTGCAATTGATGACAGTGCAGGGAAAGGCAAGAGAGAAAGTGCGTAATTCTGTTGTTCAATCACTGTTACTATGTTGTGCCAGCACTTTTAGCAGCTGCCAGAGAAGAAATGAACCATGTTTGGTGTCAGTATATATGTGCACAGGGCATTTATATTAGACCTTCTGTGGCACTTAGAGCATCCTCTTTGGCTTCCCCAGTACTTGCTGCCGACTTCACATCCAGTGGTTGATGTGTGTGGAGCCAATGATAATGCATGGAGAAAGCAGTCCTTCTCCAGTCAATGCGTGTTTCAAAGTCATGCAACTTATTAACTGCCAACAGCAAAGAATTCCTTGGTCAGAGGGATATATATTTATGTTGGTGCATAGGAGTACATTTTTATGTGATCCTTTCATGGATTATTATGCTTTTAATTTAAATGGTATTGTTTTGTAATAGCCATTATTGACAGAGTGTTAAAAATTATTTCAAGCTGACAGTGGTTGTCCCTGTGATTGTTCCATAGGTACCCTCAGATAAATGCCTATGTTACTGGGCAAGTATCTCCCCCAGGGCTGGTAGGCATTGTTCCTCCCCTATAATAATTAGCATAACATATTTCTAATCCTATCTCTAGGGAATGTAGTTAATTCTTGTTTTTCCCTCTCTGGAATAAGGAAGAATGTTTAAGTTCATAATGATATAATTACCTACATTTATATGAAGGCAACCTGCAGTCTGGAAAAAAGAATACAAACCTCTTAAGAATATTGCAAGAGTGGGTTATCAACAAACACATTAGATTCCAGCTCTTGGCTTTAATCATGCAATTACATATATATATGTGTGTCTAAATGCAAATATATATATATATTTATATATTTTAATATCTATATAAAAGTATATATATAACTTCAAACAAAAAAACACCAAAAGGTCTTCTGGAAGAGCCCACAATAGCACAGTAAGTAACCAGATGAATTAGGTGTAAGAGCTGTGGTCTTTACCACTGCTAGGTTAATGCTGCTATGAATCTTGTGAAATACTATTGTCCACCCATAGTTTTACTGCAGTCTACAAGCTTAGATACTCTAATGAATCTTGATTTATATGATATATAGTTTATGCCAACTTTGCTTTGAGGATCTAAAAAAAAATTGGGAGAAAAGAGGAATATTTTTATTTACTCTAGCATTTTCAGTGAAGAAGGGGAATTTCAAAGAAACTGATCAAGGATGGCAAGTTCTTGCTAAAATAAAAAGATGTTGCTTTGCTACAGTTTGACAGTTCTTATGATACTAAATATGTGTGACATATGCTGTTATTCTAAAATGGCTAAGGCAGTCTTATGTAGAAACAAAAATATATTACAATATGTCAGAGAGTTAAAGTGAAAGGGCAGTTTTGTCGAAACACATTTTGAAGAGGTTTTGTTAGAAGAAAATTCAGCACATTTCACAACTTAGGCAAAGATAGCTATAATTATGTGAAGGATGTGTTCTCTCTTCTTTATATCTGTGTTTTCAGATACATACATCCTAGTACTTGGGTTTTATTAAACAAATTGTTAGCATTATAAAGAGTTACTTCATTAATTTTCTCTCTCGCTCAAACCATCCTGTGGGTTGGATGTTCTAACTACCCTACATTGTGTAAAGCCATGGGGTGCAACAGGGAAGTGAGTACACTCCTCAGGAGTCCAGTCTTATTCCTTCCTCACATCTGCTGATCCTCCACAGTTCAAGACCATCTTCTCTGTGGAAGACTTTTACCCAGCTTGGCTTTCAATGGCTGTCTTTTAGATTTGCCAGAACCATCTTCTAAAGGTACCATGTTGTAACCAGTAGACCTCCTTAAGTAGGGGTGTTCTTTCTCATTCACACAGGGCTGCCACGGAAAGGATAGGATTATAGAGCAAACTTTGAGGTGGAAAAGGGAGGAAGGGGTGTTTCTGGGAAATGGGATGAAAATGGGGAAATAACATGATTAATATGTTATTCTTTCTTCAAACATATACAGAACAACATCATCCAAAGCCACCATGCAAAGGGTTAAAAATTGTTCTGAAGATTTTTTTTTTTTTTTAATCTAAGGACATTAACGTAATTTTTATTTTATCCTTTTTGTGCTTGCCAATACTTTTGATCTATCCACAAAGGCCAGAGCTTTGCTCCTAACAAGAAAGTAAAGAAGGATAATGTATAGTAAGACATTCTGATATTACTACATTTCTACTATATGAAGTTTTGAATTGGTCTGTGGTTGTCCATTCTGTACTAGATAAAACTGTCGCTAGCTGAGAGGTTAGGCCACAATGGCTCAGTCAGATTTCATCTTAGATCCTCAATCAAATTTCACAGAAGTGGCTGCAGGCTTTTGAGGAAATGTCGCACACTTCTGAGGATGGATACTCCATAATCCTTGATGTAGCCTTTAGCCAATTTTCTGGCCTTCAGCTTATTATCAAAATGAACAGATTATAAAGAAAGTTTTTATGTGCTTAACACATGCTGTGGTAGCATACAGTAAAGTGGAAATAGAAAGTCCTGTTTATTTCATAAGGAAAAATAAGTAAAAATATTTATTAATAAATTATATTATTATTCTTCACAAATATTGTGTTTCTTAAGCCAAAAAATATCGCACTTAGAACAATAGAATGAAATTGTATATATGAATATATATATTATATATATGAATATGCAGCCAGCATTTCCAGGGGAAAAAAAAATACATTAAAAGCGATAGAAGTTTTTCTTGGTGCTTTTTCTGTTGAGCTGAATTACTTTGTTTTCTGAGTTGATGTTTTAGCAATCGTTAGCTATCTATTTAGCAAACTTTAACTAAAGTTAATTTCATTAATACTACTAGGCTGCAATGCTTTTAGGTCAAATACTAGTGAGCTTTTTTTACTTCTCATGATATCTTAACTCATTTATGAGTAAAGCTTTTAGCGCGGTCACTGGTAACCAGACCTTCTTTCACATGACGTGACCACAAGCTGAACTCTGCAATGAAGATTTTACTTCTTTTGTTTTGTCCCTGATTTGAAGTGATATCAAGTTTCCGTTGTTTCTGGAAAAACTCAAATCCAAGTTGAACTCCAACATGCTCTGTGGTTTTGATCTAAGTCTGAGCATGCAGTTTGCAAATCTCAGGCTGGTCTGCTAGGAAAACCTTGACAACTATCTATTTGCTTCATTTTACCTACCAAAATCTTAGATTAATTTTAGTCACTGGCCTAGCTTCAGTGCTGTTGGCACAACAGGGGAGTTGAATGAGGCCTGTCCCATTTTTGTCCTCTTTTAGCAGTTTGGCAGAGAGAGAAGCTCATATTGAATTAGTAATCATTTACTCTACAGCCATACCATAACAGCAGTGATTCATTATCGTTTGGGATCTCCCACCCTATCTATGCATATGGCAAGGGGCTAAAGAGGGCTGAGATACCTATGTGTCAGAGAGCAGCCCACAGAAACCCTTCCAAACCACAGAGGTGCTGCAGCATCTGTGCCTTCAAATGTTTGCAAGACAAATAACCTTGCCGAAGCCGAGCAAGAAGGGTTTCTTCTCACCTCCATGTGGCGTTCCCAGGCTGAGACAGGGTAGAAGACATCCCAGGATCTGACTGTGGCAAGCACATAAAACCTGGGCAGCTTTGTGTTAGTCCAGAACCCAGCAACAGTGGTCAAAAACACAGGGGAATTTAGGGGAAGTGAAGGGGGATGAGTAAAGATGTTAGCTTTAGTGGTTCCCAACCTTTGCACGCTACTATTGAGTGTGTCACGCGGGAAGTGGCTTCGACGTCCCGTGGTTCAGTATTACTGCTGTGAGTGCCTCATGGTATCTTGGGAAGCAGCGATGCTGCGTGTCACTCAGGTTTGCTAATGCTGCGAGGGTTTTTTGTTTGCTTGGTTGGTTTGGAGTTTGGGGTTTTTTGTTTGTTTAACAGATGAGGAAGAAGTACTTCCCATAGGATTAGGAGTGAAGCAGTCTGAAGGAAGGATAGTCAGGCAGGAATGTTTCCTTTACAGGGAGGGAGGACAGAAGTGATGAAAGACGAGAGTTGGAGAAGCTAGCTAGGAGAGAGCTCTGGAAAGCCAGCATTGCCACTCATCTATACCTCTCACTAGAACGGCAAACAAGGTAATTTAAACCACCTTGCTATTAAACAAGAGACTTTGAATCCTTTTAAAGACAATAGCTCATGGAGTTAAAAATTTTTTAAAAGAAAAAAAAAAAGAAAAAGTGTAATAATAAAATATTTTATTATTTTATTCAGTTTTACAATACTTGTGCTTCCTATCATTATCTTACTACAGATTGAATGGGAATTCATAAGAAATATCTCCTATACGAAGAGTTCAGTTTATTTTTGTGGTTCTTTCAAGACACTGAAATATATATAGGCCACTTTGTCCTACCACTTTAAACTGTGGGTATAAAATCCATGTAATATGTGAGCTGAGTGCAGCTTGTTTTCACACTGAAACTCTATTGCAGGCTCCGTAACAGGCTATACAGTTGTGAATAATAGCAGGGAAAGAAGTGGAAGGAGTAGTTATCAGACTGCTGGCAGTATTGCTTGCTAAATCCTAAACAGAACAAGGATCTTCACTTTGGTTGTTTGTTTATTACTTTGGATGTATTGCCCATTTAATTCCATTGCTGTACTTCTCTTCAATAAAGCATATCACACAGCTATGATTTTAAACAATTACATGGGCCACATATTTATAGAAAGCCAATCCCAGCAGGAGCCTGCAATGTTTCATAACAGCCTTTCTAAATGATTGCCTGGTGAAATGCTGACCAGAGTGCAGTCGATTTAATTTCTATTACATGCAGATGGCTCTCTTTGTGTGGTTTACTTTGCTGCAACAGCGTTCCGTGTCAAGGTGACACCATACCAAATTACAGAAGGAATTAGCAAAAAACTTAGTGATGTGCTTATTAGACTGTTTTATTTGGGAGTTAGTTGCTTTGGGTTTTATTGACATCCTTGGGGAAAATCGAACGTGTTTTTTTCTCAAAATGTTTTGGATCTAAAACTAAAATTGCCAGAGATTATTAAATTATTTGGGCTCATCTGCTGTTTCCATCTGTTAATAGAAAGTGCAACTACATGCTTTTCTTCTTGATGATTGACATTATGTGGTTTACTTTGAAAATTGTCTAGTTGCAAGAGGCCATGCGTTACAAACCTTAGACATTTTAAAATTGAACATCATCAAAACTGCATTAAAAGATATCCCGTGTAGGTGTAACCTCACTTAGATATCCTCACTTACATGCAGATTGATTTTCCAACCTTTTTAAAGCAGTTTTCTCAGGACCCAGGGGGAAGTCAGTATCCAAATTCTACGGAAGTTCAGTGGAAAATACCAGCTGATGCAACTCACTGTAAGTTTAGATAGCGGCAGTGGAGAGACAGAGGTGCAATTCAGAGGTCTCCCAAGAAGGACCTGAGTACTTCTAGGTAATTTGAGCCACTTGAACCCTATTAGTCCTTGCCTGACCCTGGATTTAATTTGACCAACTCAAAGACCCCATTGTACAGCCTCCCATCATGCTCGGTCTTTTCCCTTGGTGCTCTGTGCTGGGGATTTAACCACCATCCTCTTCTCCAGTGCTGACTGCAAGCGCACACCCCGTGTCAGGCCTTCTGGTTAAATGTTTGCAATTAAGCTTTCTGGCCATCTCACTCTCCAACAGAGGGAATTGTCCTTTCATTTGTACAAAAGCTTTGAGGGTTGCTTTATAAGATCCAGGATCTGTATGCTCCCCTAAAACTGCTGGAGGTGATGTAAACTCTCCTGTATCCAATGCATGCTTTCTCACTGGAAAAAAAAATAGTTGTAAAGAATACAACTGAGAGTAGATAAAACTGGACACCTAATTTTTTTTTTTTTATTTTGAGTGAAAACTTCATAAAATATAGGCATCTGCAATAAGGAGTCTTCTGAGACACATTTGTGGGCCAGCCTTAGTGGGTGTCATGGTGCCAATGGTTGAGTTTTTCTGATTGTACCAAAAGAGGAGTTGTTTCTTTCTTTCTTTCTTTCTTTGCTTTTAATCCATGCTGAGGAAAGGGTCTTTTTCCATCTTTTGTAGAAAATAGTGGATTTTCCCTCTGTCATGAGGCAGAGATGGAGTATTATGCCACAAATCAAATTACTGGAGTGTAACTGAAAAACCATCATTGCCACTCATCTATACCTCTCACTAGAACTGTAAACAAGGTAATTTAAACCACCTTGATATTAAACAAGAGATTTTAAAATCTTTTTTTAAGGGCAACAGCTCATGGAGTAAAAAAAAAAAAAAAAAGAAAGAAAAAATAAAAAGTGTAATAATAAACTACTTATGTTACACTGAGAGAGACTTAACCAGGGATTTCTTGGTTTGGAGATCTGTAGAAGAAAAATCCACCTTGATAATTCTCAATTTCTTTTCTCAATTAATCATTATTCAGAGACTTCAGGCAATTCTGTCTTCCCTATATATTGTGAATCTCACTGTAAACTATTGTCTTAATGAACTTGCACCATTTTATATAAATTTATCAATCACATGCATGATTCTACCAGTACCTGACGTCGCCATTAAATATTAATTTTTCTCAGATACTAAGAATCAAAGGTTCTTTCATTATTTTCCAATATCTTGTATCCCATATAGCTTGAATCAGTATACATCACCTGAAGTGTCCAGCTCTTCATCTTAATTTTTCTCTGAACCTCCTTTGAATCTATTGTGAATATCCTCTTTTCTTCCCAGCTTCTTAGACCTCGTGCCAAATGTTACTGTTTAACAGTAACACTGGGCCCACTCCCCTCTCTAGGCTTAGTCTGTCCTGTAAGCCTGACTCAGTTCAAATGTAAGTCTTCATTATTTGTGAGGACGTACCTACATAAAAGCCATTGCAAGAATAAAGGTACAGATGAGGCAGAGGCTGAGGCAGTGCAGCTGATGTTTCTTTTTAAAGGATAATAAGAATCAAGTGGTGTGTTGCCTTTGACTCTTCTTTTCCATTTCCATCTAGCAGTCACTTTGCTAACCCAGTCCATTCTCATGAACCGTTATGTTTAAAAGCTCTCTGCTGCATGACCATACTTTGTTTTACAGTCTGAAAACCGTTAAGTAAGGTGTCTTGATGTCCTGTTAATTCACTTTAAAGTTCCTGCGAAGGCAATATTGTGTGTGAGTGACACTGTGATGGCCAGAGTATATATACTGGGAGAAACATGAACAGAAAGCATGTGCGATGATGAGCATTATCTAGAAAGTACCAAAAAATAGATAATGTAAAAGTAGGTAAGTAAATATAATGATTGCGGTCTTAAATTGAAAGCAGATGCAACTGTAAGTACTGGAAATAAATATAGTAAGTAAATAAAATAGCAAACAAGATAATAAATATAGTTATCCCAAGGACCTTTACATTTCCATGCTTCTAGAAAACTATTCTGTACTTGTTACGCTATATCTATTTTATAGGGTAATATCTTATAAGTAAAACAGGAACTCTGCATAATTGTGTATTCAAATATGTCAGTAAAAACATGCAAGAATGAAATCCTCTAGGACTATCTAAATTAAATTCTGTAGTTTCTTATAACATTTCTGTTGAACCTTATTCTTTTTTTTTTTAATAAAACTGCAGAAAGTTCCCATAGGGGATCAATTCTAGAAAAACTCCATAGCATTGTATAGATTACTGTAGATATCCACAGATAATAATAGCCATCCTATATAATCTTTCATCATCATCCAGATCTCCATTTAGAGACTGAACACTTGGGAAAGTTTTATACAGCTATAAATAAAATCATCAGTTTCTGGGTCATGGTTTCTCTTTTCTGGTTCTCATGGTTCAGTTTAAATAATTTCTTTTCCAGTTTTCTCTTGTCTCTTAAAAAAATATGTTCATGAAAATCATCAAGCTCATTCCTTATGAAAGCAATGATCTTCTTCCAGAAGTGGGACTTCCTTACTTAACAAATGAATCCAGCCCATTTTTCTTTTTGAATAAATGTACTTTTAGGGACTGTACCCTAAGTATGTTGATACGGGGGGTTTGTGTGTTGTGCAAGAATTAAGTGATGTTGATCAGGGAAGGGAAAGAAGAAGAAGTAAGTTATGAAATACAGTCAGAGATTTCTGAACGCCATGTGAAAAGAGGATGCTGAAAATCTAATAAAAGACAGGAACTGGGATCCAGGACAAAATTTTGTTGGAGACTACTGCAGGACCAGAACAAAACCCTGATAAAATAATTCGAGATTGGCCAGTCAGTGCAATTCAGATGGAAGGTGTAGAAAGCAGATTATCTGCACACATCCAGGAGATGATAGAGAATCCAAAAGAGTTCAGTCAAAGAAACTTGACTACACAACAAAAAGCATATTGTATTGTCATGTTTGTCACAGCATATACAAACCAGAACAGTGGTCAGCCCTTGTAGGAAGCATGCGCTGGTTTGAAAGTGCCAGAAGAGTGATTAGTGCATTGGCAGATGGGGTGACAAGAGCACTATTAGTTTAGGAAAGATGACAGGATCCCAAGTCAGCCAAGATTTTGAGATCTGTCTGCAGCCTTGTTCAAAGCAAATATACAAATGAAAAAAAAAATCAGATTTGTTTGCATAAAATCTGGAACAAGGTAACTTATGAAACAGAGAAAACTCAAAAGAAAGCAGATGAAAATACAAGGATCTGAACATAACCTTTGTCAGCCCTCTTTTTCTTGGAAAGAGAGGATTTTCTCGCTCTCAGTCAAGAAACTTTCTGTTGCTTTCTACTTTGCAGCAAAGTTTACATAGTCCCCTAAGGGAAAAAGCTTTTTTTTATCCTCACTGAGGCCTTGCCATGGATCACTGTCCTGCCTTTGCCATGTGTCTCCTGACTTGCCCCAGCTGTCGGCTCCCTCTCTGTCCAGCCTGTGCTCAGATGCTTCCCCATGGCTCTAGGGATTTCCCATAGCTGGTGGCAAGCGGCAAGCAAGCTGCACCCACCTCCACACCTCTGCATGGACCAGGATCACTGGAACAGGAGTATCTGCAGGTATCAATGGACGCAAGAGCTCCAGAGCATGGCGGAATTGTCATTCCAGAAGAAAATGGAAAATATCTTAATTTTAAACTGAACAGAGGCTTGCAACCCAAACTGTTGTCAGTGATGCAGGGAACAATGAAAAGCAAGCGGACTACAATAATCAGAAAATAATCAGATACAGGGGGGTTTTGCAGCAGTGGAACAGCAGGACTAGGGACTTTAAACAGGACCTGGTGAACAATGGGCATCTGCCAAACAACTCTTAAAAAGATTGCTTTTTAGCAACAATTGTGACAATTTCAAGTTGAATACAAACACGTGAGATATCTGATGCCTGAAGAAACACCATTCCAGGTGTATGGCAAAAATGCAGTGATGTGAAGAGCAAGAAACTACATATTTCAATTTTATACAAAAAATATAAACCTGTCTAGACTCCAAAAGAGTATGATCTGCAATTTCTGAAATTCCTATGAAGGATAAGACCCAGTAAAATGGATTGAATTTATTAGAGTAGCATGGTCATTACAGCACACTATTAGTCGTTAGGAATCCTAGATGGATTTTTTGCTATCAATGGCATTCATTCTGAGAAAAATCTGTTTAAATTGGCATTTAAGGGTCATTTAAGGATTGGGATATATAATAGATGGTTTACATTGGCCCTAAATAAACAGCAAACATCAAGGAAATTCTTAAGGCTTTTGCTCGTGCCAAAGATTATAAAAAATCTCAAAGGAGACCATGTTGGTAAAATAGAAAAATCAGCTCCTTGGAATAAGTACAGATAAGCTTAGGCTTGGGGGGAGGGCGGGAAAGAAAGAGGTCTTTGGCTTAATCTCAGACAGTAAGAACACATTGGTGAGATCTCATTTAATCAAATCCATTTTTGCTAGATGCAATGTATTTTAAATGAGTGTCTGGCAGATGGCAACAGTTTAGTGAACACCTCAACAGTTTTCTGTGTAGTATGGGGTAAATTCTAAGTATTTTTATCTTTAATCTAGCAGATTGGTAAGAAAAAGGTGTTGAAATAATTGTTTTACAAAAAAAGATGGCAGACCAATGTGGATATTTTTGTTAGTACTGAGTCACGGTGCCACGCTATTAAAAAATTCCGTACGATCCCCAGGGAGTGCAGCAGTGAAACCGATCAGGCAGAAGAAAACACAAGAGACTGAGGTCCAGGAGCTTTTTCTATTTTATAAAAGTTGTAGTCTGCGTTAGCCTGGTGGGAAGCAGTTGTGCTTTGTCCCAGGGGCTAGCTTGCCAGCTGTGAGGCTACCACCTGGAGTGGACCCCTGAAATGGTGATGCATCTGAAGGGCTCCTGGGGCTGGAAGGCAAAGGCGCCCTGCAGAGGCTGCCTGGAGCCAAGCCAGAGGCACAGGGCACTGTGGGGTGGTAGGACCACAGAACGTGGCTCTCAAGGAGCTAAGGGGCTCCTTGCTGTCTGTCAACAATGATGTTTGGCGGTCTTGTGGGAAATGCATCAGGTAGTACTTCATGCTGTAGAGTAATCATAATGAATACTCTGTGTATGAGTATTTAGGTGGTTTACTGTGGTAACTATGGTACACTGGTAACCCAAATATTTATGGTGACATTTGGCAAGGACCAGGACATATGGGATCTGGGCCTTTTGAATGGCACTGGAAAGAACCAGGTAGAAGTATCTCCTATTTTTCAGCATCTTCTCTGAGGTGGTGCAGGGTGACGATGCGTGACAAAGTGCTGCGGGCTTCCCTGTGCAGGTGGCAGCCAGCAGAACCAGAGAGCTTAGAGGTGATGAAAGGGGAAGAAAGTGGAAGAGCAATGAGAACAGAAACTGCTTAAGGTTCTGGAAAACTGCTGGAAAATTTCCTCCAGACAAAAAACAAAACAAAACAAAACAAACCAAAACAAAACAACCATAGTCAGTATGTGAATGTGTATAACATTTCTTGAATGCACATTCTTCTAAGGTCTAATTTTTGTTATCTACCAAGCATGTTCCTTCTGCATCTAACCTCCTTCCCTTCCTTCATGGCTTTTAGTGCTTTCATGTCCCTCTCCCCTTGTCTGGGTTACCCTAGTCCCGAATGGTCATGTTCCCCCTTCCCTTTCTTCCCCCCTCCCAAACTATCTCCAATTCTCCAGGCACTGATCATTTCCTCAAAGCTTTCAGCTTTGCACCATGGTAGTGACTTTTAGTTCAGTGGTGACTTTTTAATGCTACTAACCTCTTTTAAATAGGGCAGAAGAGAAGGATATAGCATTTAGGCCAATTTTCTTCTTTTCTTTCTGGGAAGAAAAATTGTATGTTCACCCACAATGGTGCGTAAAGTTCATGGACACAGTGCAAAATCAAACAGCTTAATGATTCCTCTGGCTGAATAACTCTTGGATCATCTTTTTTGGATATGACCAGTTGATGCATTGCACATCCCTGTGTCCCAATGGAAAACAACATAGTCACAGGCCAGATTTGCAGCTGATTTAAATTGGCATGGTTTTATTTTATTCAACCAAGTTTTGAACTGGGTCTAGCTATGTGTCCAGAACTTAGTATCTCTACATCCTGCTTCCTGCTATCAAAACATTAATCTGTAAAAATATAGATATATATAATTGTATATTTTCCAATTAATAGACTAAATAAGATTAAGATGAGACCATGTCATTTTTAATTCTATCATTTTTATTGTTTATTTTTATTGCTAGTTATTAAAATGGAATATAGCATTTTAAGAATAGTTCAAATCTTATTTAATAACCATATTTCAAGCACATATAATTAATTAATGAAAAACTTCAAGAAATTCAGTTGTCGGAATTTTGTAACAAGTGATCTCTGCAACTGGGCAAAAAAAGGAATATAATTTTATCATGTTGAAATAAATTCTACACTCATACCATTTGCTTAGCCAAGATCTAGACAAAGTGTTATACAGGGTTTAGGAGGGGGTTGTGCCATTAGTGTATCTGCCTGCTGGATCATCTAAACTTCAAAATATCATGCAGTTTCCTCCTCCTTCTCAGGGAGGTGCTGATGCCTCAAACAAGTGTCAGGCAAAATGATAGCATTATATTTTGTCAGGAGGCAGATCTGTCCCTTTCAAATGCTCAGCAACCTTTATTTTTGTAGAAGAATAGGATCTGCTTTTTGTAACCAAAGTTTATACATTTTCAATTCTTATTTTCTATTTCAGTCCATAACTGTCCCTGTGTGACTTCAGGATCAGCAATCAACTGCATGTTGTCAGTTGCTGAGTAAGAAGTGGGACCACTAGGACTGGAAGGCAATTATTTAAACAACAGGGAGACAGCTCTCTTTATGTAATGTTTTTAGAGCTCATTATTAGCTTTAGACAATTCTTTAAAACTGAGAAGATGGATTCCAAACTGTAGTGAACAAAAATGAGAAGCCTCAGAACAACCTCCCCTCTTACTTCTTACAAACCATTACAGGCCAAGTTATGTCTTCCATGAAATATGAGCACATTTCATAGCCATAGGAGCTAGGCATGCAGAAAGAGGAGGGAGAAAAATCCTGGTTTACTGACTGCAGCTTGATTTTTTCTTTTTTTTTCTTTCCCCAAAGAACAGCCCACACAAAATAAAAGCAATGTTTATCTGTTCAGATGAAAAAAAATTATCATTATTTGCCATGAGAAAGTCAATATGCCCTGGAGAGAAACTAAGCTAGCAAAAATTGTCTGCTGTCCTTCTTTCCCACCACCATGGGAAAGCCATCATTAACAATCTGGTTTTGTTACTTTCCAATCAGGAAATCAAAGCGTATACCCTCATGTTCGTCTCTGGTAATACCAACCTCTTAGTGAACATCATACAGTTAAGGTCCCCTTTCCAACCATGCCTATTTATGAAAGAAGTCACAGTAAAGACACGTGGATTTTCTTGTACATGTCAGTACTTTAAGGGTCATTACATAAGCTGGCACCAATGTCTTGGCTTTTTAGTCTCTGAGAATTGTGGTGACCATCTGTAAGATCTGAATTTTGCAGCTGTATTCAATAAGACACTGTTGGACTAAATCTTGGAAAAAAGTGGCTAATGCCAAACCGTCTATCACTGTCAATTTGGCTGTGCTTTAAACTTACAAATATAAATTTCCCTGAACAGTTGGGAAACAATAATAAAGTCAAATGTCTCATTAAGCAATACATGCTTCATCCTGATGAATGTATCACATACGAGGTAAAGGATGAAGCATAATTAATGACATGCGTGATAGCATAGAGATTGTCTGGACCATACTGGCCTGTCTTTCAACTTTAACTCTTACAAGAAAGTAGTGGCTTTACATAAAAAGGGTGAGTTCATCTGGGGCTTATCCAAACCCGCATTGCCAAATAAACTGAATTATGACAGTAGTGTCATGCAGATAACAACTCACTGTAAATTGGTCTTACGTAAGGTCGTTAGACATGAGAAAGTTTCTAATTTACTTTGCAAGGCAGATAGGGGAACTGCGGTCAAAATCAAATGCAGCAAGTAAGTGCCTTCAAATAATTCAGGCTTAAATCAGTTCTTGACTCCCTGAAAAAAAAATAGCATACAGATAACATATCTTGTAAGTAGTCTTACTCAAGATCAATGAAATTCAAGGCTGTCAAATGTCTACAAGAAGGTATGAATGGCGCTAATCCTAAATCATTCAATACCAATGACACTTTTTCTATTGACTTTATGGCCTTATATTTAGATGCAGCAGTTTTTGCTTTCTGATGGTTAAAGCTAAAGCAATCAATTATAACATAAGAACATAATCTAGTAAAACTCATCAGGGGAAAAAAAAACTGAATGAAATGGTCTTGTTTAATATAAAAACTTGTGTTGGCAAATATTTGCTATTGCACCATTTAAGTTGCAAATCTTACTTAAAATAGGGGAAAAAATTAGCTTTAGTAGATGGGAACATAAAAGCTAATGTCATATTGATGTTATTATTTCCTTTCAATAGGTGTTTAAATTATGTAGCATATTTTTTGAAAGCATTATTACTATTGGAACTTAATTAGTAAGCTTAGCCTATAGTGTAATGTTAAATAAAATACAGAAATGCAAAGTAATTCATATTATATATATTTTCAGCATTAGATTTATTTATTCCATTACTGAAGCATCCTATTCTCATTATAAAACTGTTACAAAATGCTTCCTTTGTAAATGTTGCAAGTTCAAACAAAGCAAAAACGCTAACTTTAAAAAAATAGAAATATAAGCTTTTCCAGGAGGAACTGCAGCTTGCACTAATCTGTGCTTTTATATTGTTCAGGTTGTTCCAAAACATGCAGCTTGAGGTACAGTTCTGACATAGTTTCATTTTATAGCAAAGGTCAAACAAAAAACATTTAAAAAACATTTTGAGATATATATAAAATCACGCCTGAAATGTGTAATCAGTGGAGATTGTTTCTAACTGAGCCAAAACCAAACCTGGCATTAACAACAGTAAAATTTTGCAGTACAGGCATTCTGACTCTGACTAATGCAATGAAGAAATCTTTCATTATTCTCCAGTTTTCTCATTACAGTCTTCATATCCCTGGAGTTTTGATTCTAACCAGCAGCCCGATAGTCCCTCCAAGCCAACCTGTGATTTCCTCTCCCTTCCGTGTAAGATCTGCTAACTGTTAATTTAAAGAAGTAGTTTACTGGGGCTTTGATATATTCTCCTAGCTCTCTCTCCCCTGCCCCCTTTTTTCTTTTTAGGCGTGTGTAGCCCAAAGCACCCTTCCAGGCAAAGACGTGACAGAGAAGCAGAAACAGTCTGTGCGGAGCATCTGTTTGGGAGCCTTCCTAAAGGCAGATTCCTGCTGACCGCTGATGGAAATCATCTGCGGAAAAGCGGAGGGCGTGAGTCATGTGACCTCTTGGGGCTTAATTACCGAGAAGTAAATTGCCTGAGTCCCTCTTGCTCACCAGCTGCTTCTAGAAAACAACAGGCAAAACGTGAACAAAGGAGGCAGTTCTCAAATACCCGAATATGAACAAGCAGCTCTGCTTCAAGCATGTGCTTCTCTAATTTGTATGTACCTGTATGATGGCACTTATGTCTGTGAACAAAGAATATTTTAAAAAAAAATGTAAACATCTATGTTTCTACACAGCATGAAAGCACATAGTATAAAGGAGAATATTCACAGTTTACTAACTAGAGGATAGGTATCAGATATAGTTGATAGACAAACGTAGCTTTAATATATCAAATCTTGTGGAGGAAGGCAGCACGATTGTCTGTGCCAGAGTTTACCCCAACAGCATAGTTATAAATAAGCATGCTTTCTTTCTAAAGAAACCAAAACTCTGGTGGCTTAAGATACCATCAGCAGCACTTTACAGTGCCAGCATTGTATCAAAATAACTGCAAAACCTGGTAAAGGAAAGACATATAACCATGATTAACATGTCCATCCCATGCAGCACAAAATGAAGCTTCACCAGGTACTGAGCTAACCTTTCTGTCCGTAGCCCAGGGTGAATATATAGGTATTGCTTTTGTTACATTAATGTTAACGAGAAAACTATAATTATCTTGCATAGCTGTGCTTCTGCATTTAGAAGAAGCATGTTTTAGCTAATAAAGAAATGTGCCTTTCTGGTGGAGCAGGGAAGGTTTTTGTTCAGATCTCAGTATCAATAGCAAGGATGCATTACAAAAAAAATGTGTTTCTCTGCAGTTACTACACAACTGAGATGTACTTTGTGCATGGCAATATATGAATACATTTAATCTGTTTCTGTTGCAAGACTTTTCTGAAGCAACATCACCACATATGAGCACAGTACATTCTTTCTGTCAATCTTTCCTAACGTCCTCCATATTGACAAGAAAACAGATGTACCAGACTAAGGGAATTTCTGTGGTTTGCTGCCAGGATGAATATAGCAACTTGGTGACTGTCCAAGAGTATTAAAAATTAAGAGCTTAGAAAAGTCTTTCGTATGGCAATATTTGAGATACCACAATGTTTCCTGTTCCTAACACAGGGGGACTGTGTGGTAGCTGTTGACAAACAGTCTTTTTGTACTGGAAACCCCTGTGTTATGTCTGGATTTTGAACTAAGTTCTTCCACGCATTAGCACAAAGATGTGCCCTGTGGTGACAAAGCAAGCACATCAGTAATTTATAGTTTCTGGGCTACACAGCATGACTATATAGTATGTGATAGGGCTGTGACCCTGTCAGCTAGATAAAAGCTAAAAATGACTAGTGGGGAGTGACTCCAGAAACGACAGGCTAGAGGTCAGGCTGGAGAAAGAAAACAGGTCTGCAGGAACCCCAACGCAGGAGGCTGATAGGGAGAAGCTTCTTTTTTTTCAAAATGCTGGAAGGCAGTCTGAAAGAAAGGCTGAGAGCACAGAAGCTGGACAGTGGCCCAGGCTGACTCCCAGATCCTCACGGGGCCCTCAAATAAACAGACAACATTTGGAGCATAGACATAGCCAGCAGGTTGAGGGAAGTGATTATTCCTTTCTGTGTGGCACTTGTGGAGTCACAGCTGGAGTAGCGTGTCCCGTTTTGGGCATCCCAGGACAAGAGAGATGCTGACAAATGGTGGGGCCCCAGCAGAGATCCACCAAGATGGTTGGGATTAGACCATGTCATATACGGAGGGGCAGAGGGAGCTGGGTTTGTTCAGCACGGAGAGCAGAAGGCAGAGAGTCTCATTGCTGCCTTCAGCTCCCTTGGGTGTGAATGTTACAGGGAGGACAGAGACAGACTCTTCTCAGAGGTGCAATGCAAAAGGATGAGACATAAAAGTCACAAATTGCAGCTAGGGAAACCCTGCTGGATATGAACCTGCAGCTGAAGTGATTAAGTACTGTAGCAGGTAGCCCAGAGAGTTTGTGGGCTTTCCATCCTTGTAGGCATTTGGTGCTGCATTAGACAAGGTCCTGAGCATCCTGACGTAACTTCAAAGTTAGCTGTGCCCTGAGCACCTGACAGGACCATATGGCCTCCAGGGGACCTCCCAGCCTGAATTATTCTGGTTCTGATATGCACCATTTGGAAAGCCACAAAAGGTACCAACCAAGAAATACTCGGTAGAAAAAATCATGGAGCCCAGTGAAATAGAGCATTCACTGAACACTTACCCTGTACCATACTCCCCAGTGTGTAAATGGGGAATGAGCCTTACTACACATGGTATCCAAGGGGGTAAATGTCTCAGGAGATGGGGTGAGGTTTGCATTTGTCCTGGTTCAGAGAGGAGGCACGAGGAGCAAAGCACTTTTAGAAACTTGCCATATTTATTGGTAAGTCAGTTGTTATCTTATTTTTACACTTCAATACCAGAAATAAAATACCCTTATCTTCAGCTCACAAAGTTAAATGCTGCCTGGTTCTGTTTCTGGTTACGTTTCAAATGGGAATCAGGCAGCTTTGAAGGGAGGGTCACCAGCTCTAGTTTGGCAAAAATGAAGGAAAAAAAAAAACATTTTCCAATTCATAATATTCAAATAATCTGAGTATTTGTACTGCAGGTTGCTTGTTGCAGCATCTCTGTGTTTGCTGATGGAAAGCCTCAATAGGATCTTGGCTCTACTCTGGACACAAGTGCAGATGTAGAAATTGTCTATAGACAATTCTAATGTGTCCAAAGGGTGCTAGCCACAAATGTATTCAGTTATTTCATCCGTATTTAGTCTATTGTTTACCAAAAATTGACAGATAAAGAGTATTAGAAATTGTGTGTTTATAATTTGTGGCCCTATATCTAGATATTTTTCAAAGGAAAAAATCAAGAAGAATCTGTAACGATCTTCCATTTTGTTTCTCAGTCAGGTTTTGTTTGGGTTATTTATTTAGTTATTTATTTTCTTTCCCCCTCAACCATACTTCTTTCAGGAAAATACTCATGAGACATATGTTTTGAATGCTTTTGTTTAACCTTAGCTGACATGGCCATCTCGAGAACACATGCATACTTGCAAGCTTATAAACCCAGTGTACATGCTTTGAAAGACACATGTATCACTGTATCCAGACTGTATTTCGAAAAGTTTTTTGAGCTCTGCAGTGCTTTACTGACAGCCTGGTTTGGTGTCTTATTCTTTAATTGTGTTTTGTTTGAAGACTGATTTCCTTTCCTGTCTTTTGTTTTTCTTATTTCATAAGCCAAAGTAGTTCTTCAGCTCAATTTATTTCCCTTCTTTGTTAATGGAAAAGTTTTTTAAATGCATATGTTCCTATTTGTAAAATAGGCTAGTGGTTATTGTCTTCAGTTACAGTAATCCATGTTGTGAACTGTAGCCACTTACAGCTTTATCTCCTGCTTAGTCCAAACCTTTATTACTGGCACAACTCACATCAACACCATTTGGGGGACTGAGGCAAATATATTTTTGGCTTAGGGGTCAGTTTGGAAATGCATTCTTGAAGTTTTGAGGGTTTTCCATTGAAGACTAGAATAAGCAAAAGGGTTGTTCACTTGCATGCATGCTACTCATGTGAGTAAAGGATTTTAAAAGGTCTATTTCTCTTTTGTAAATCAGAATTATGTGACCAAAAAGGAACTGTGGATTTTATCCTTGTGCTAAACATAGTGATTCCATGGTCTTAAGTCTCTATCTTTGATTAAACTTTATTAAAACCTTTAATTAACTTTATTAAGCTACATGAGGACTTAGAGGTGGAAAGCATTGTTGGTCAGGAAAACCTTTTCCTCAAAGTCTGATAAAAGCAAAAAGGTTGATAAAAGGAAATGTTTTTATGAGAGGTTGAATACATTCACAATAGCAATTATTTCTGTCAACCACAGCTAAGTAAAATATGGTGCCTATTTTGTGAAAGACATCATTATCAAACAAAGCTATTATTTTCTACTTCAACATCCAACAGTGCCTGGATACATTAATGGCTTGTACTGAATGCAGATCATTTAATTCCAGATCCTTTTGGTTTTTATTGAAAACTGGCAAACGGAGCAAATATAAAACACTTTTCTGGCAACTAAACCTTGTTATGAGTACATACGCATAAACATCCAAGAAGTTTCTCTTGATGGAGTTCCTCACTAAACATTCCAGCCTCGTGGAAGAGGGTCAGGTCCTATGGAAAACGAGCAAGAATTTGAACCAATAAACCCCATAATTCTCCTCAATGCGTAGGAGGCCAGACCTGGTGATGGGAAAGACAAGTTACTTGGTGTCAGCTGGGGTTGCTGGCACCAAATGCAACATCTCCTGATAAGCAGAAAATCTTCCTCATCACCAGAACCCTGCATATACTGCAGCTACCACTAAAATGACTTTAAGGGTCACAATTCACTGCAGGCAGCCTTCTAGAAAACACTCCTATTGAAAGCTCAGGATATATATGGATCCCTTTTAACAAAACATCCTGAAGCAGTGAATCCCATCTTCTTCTTTTCCATCTATGCTCATTTTTATGCTTTACTTAATTCACATTTTAAGTGAATCATCGAATTTGATAGATATGAAAATACTCTCTTTTAACTGTATTTTACTAATAAACTGAATACTTCAGCTTTATTCGTTAACTTAAAAAACAAACCTGCCAGCTGGGACATGATTATTATTGTTCATAAAATCTAAGTAGTTTAGTGCAGTAAGAGCCAATTAGATTCTTCTTTTGTTTAAATTCTGTCCTAGAGCTAAGAGAAGTCTTGGCTACACACTAAAACCTCTAAATCATAATCTCCTTTAGTTAACTTCACATATGTATAGGGGATTTCAGTAGTGATGAAAAAATCTACATGTTCATGTTCTGTTCATGACAAAATCCATATGTTCATCTCCTGTTTGTTGTTTTGTTAAAACCACAAAGAAATGGAAATGACAAACTATAAAGATGTAAAACGGATAATCCAGCTATTGCTTCTATCATATGGTAGAGCAGGACATCAGGATTTGTTTGCTTTTGGTCATGAAAAATAACATTTCATTAATCCTGTGCATTACTTGTGATTAAATCACACTGCAAAACACTGACACATACAAATATACTTACTGGCCTCCCCACTCACACTTTTCAACTCAGAGAAGAGATTAAGCAGCATTACATGCAGCAAATGCTAAGTGGATCATTGAGGGCACTTATGGGACCTGCTCAAGCACTACGGTGAGAGAATAGATCATCTTTTCCTCCCCTGTTTCAGACCGAATCCTGTCACAGATTGGTGACATGTAGCAGCAAATTCCAAAAAGCTTTAAGAGAGAAAGAGATATTATCAAAGATGGATCTGTAGACCAATCTGTGGCCTGTGATGGCCCACCTTTCAGGATATCTTCCACAGCTTATATCTAGTCCAAAGCTTTTAGGACAGAAGGGGATCTGGAAAGGCAAGGTTTTTATAGCCAGAATTACAAGCTGACCCAAGGGAGTTTTCTTTCCTGGAACTGGTGAACATGGGATTGACTGACTGCATCAGTGAGCACATTGCTGAGTGCTGAATGTGTAACAAATAATGTGTGATAAAGTCATCCACTTTCCCAGATGATCTGTACCAACCCAAATGAATGATACTATAAGAAAACAATAGTGTGCATATTTATAGGAAATTTGGCCTATTGCTACTTCTAACTTACAGAGATTTTGCATTTTTGGGCTACAAAAATAAGGCTTGAAAGTGCCCTTAAAGCGCCCTTAAAGCACCCTTAAAGGTGCACATTGGAAGCCCCATTCAGATGTTGGCTTTGGCCAGCACAAGAGGTGGAGCACAGACTAGCAGAGCTAGAGAGATGGTTGGGGTTTATTCACCTAGTCACTCAATGGGGTACTTGAATTTTCTGGATTGCAGCAGAGTCACTGCTAGTCTGAGGACATGTTTAAGTTCCTTGTGTTTGTAGGTCCCCTGTTTAGCAGTTAGATGTCGTGCTTTCATCTATGAAACTTGTGCATGTTTTTCTGCTTGAACCAATGCTTTGAAGTGGCCCATTTAGCCTCATGTTTCATCTCTGCCACCTCTGAGATCCCATGGAATGGACTGATCACTGCATTGATCCCGAGTTTGTTCTGTATGCTACTTTTCCATTATGGCCACTGCATACTGGATTGCCACTGGCAAAATTTAACAACATTAAACTGTTACAAATCCCATTCCATATCCTCTTTGGTAAAGCAGTGTTTCATCTGAGGTCTTCAACATCTGGCACGACAAGGCTGCTAGTTGAAAAGGTAATCCGTTATTCATTTGGGTGATATTTTACTCAAAGATATGCATAGGACAGCTAAGTTCTGCATGATCCTTAAATTTTTCACAGCAGTTGTCTTTCTGTCAGGTGTCTGGCAGCCAAGAAGATGACCATGGACCAGCACATGCTGTTGCTTCATATAACTGAATAGGTCCTGAAGCTGGGAGTTTCTTGCTTTCCCTAAAACAAGATGATCACCTGGAAGGCAGTTTCATCATCCTGAATTTCTTGATTTAAATCAGCTGACAAAACCTCACGCAGGTAGGTGTGAAAGCATCTGACAAACAGTTCTGTGCCAGACTGCTGGGAGCAATGGCTAAGTTATCCACTGGATACAGGGGCAGGAGCCATGGGCAGATGGCAGCGAAGTGCTTAGGATGGGAATTTTCTCTGTTCGTCTGCAGAGCACTAATTAGACACGATAGATAGTGGGGGTTGTACCAGTTGCTGATTGTTGTTGGATTTTCTATTTGGGACAGAAATGTGCTGCCTTCTGCCCCATACCTCTAACACAGCATCCTCTCAGCAGTGCTAGAGGTAAAACGCAAGGCAGCTTCTGTTGGTGAACTCCTTGTCCCAGGAATGCGATCACACTCTGTGGGAGCACCCATCACAACCACCGACAGTCATTTTACTGAGTACATTTTGCTATTTGCTTGCCTAATTAGATGAGCGAAATTGCTTCATTCCGCTCTGGGGTGTAAATCTGTGATAGTTTTATCAGTATCATGCTGTAATCTGTAAGACTGTAAACAGCACAGTACATATCTGCCTATTTCCAGAGCATTTGAAGGGCCAAAATGTTACATTTTTATGTGCAGTTGGTTAGATCACTCTTGCAGTTTCCTTTCTAAATAACATTTCATTGCAATTTTTGTTTCCCAGACATCCTCCAGTTGCTAGTGAGCATTAATTTAATTAAAATACAATTCTTTCCTAGTAAGAGTGAGACAGTCAAATCCATTATCTAACAGTGCCAGGGATATTATTTACTGACAGTTCTATACTAGTGTACTCATTAAAGAATAAACAGTTTCTGTCTATGAGCTGTGGACTGTGAGATCTATTTGTCCCCTCTGAACTTTTCACAGTTAGGGGAAGGCTCGCTCTGTCTTTTGTTCTGCCACCACAGTAGAAAATTGTTTCACAAAGCTCTTTAGCAGTAGATAACTGGGTTCTCCAGTCTATAATTTCCTCTCAAAAAGAACAGAGATCTTAGAGAGCAGAGATTAATCTCAGAGATCAATTATATCTATTAAAAAAATGTATCCTATGGATTTCTTTTAATCATGTTATTCAACTGTTTTAAGCACTTATGGTATCAAAACAGAATTCATGGCACTTGGCTTACGTTGTTTCTTCTTCTTCTGTTCTGTCATCTGAGTTAAAGCTAGTCTTCATTTCTACCTTTTATGGACAATTTTATTTATCTCACAATTTTGTGAGATGAATAATAATTCTTGGACAATCAGAACAGTTCATCAGATAAGCTTCCCTTTAGCCTTAACACCCCTGCATGTGCTTCTAGGCCCTGGGGATCTTTCTGGCTACGACAAGCACCTCTGGGTTTGCACTGAGCTGAGCTTCTGACGGTATGATAGCCCTCCACACAGGAAAGGAAAAATTTAATTTGTTTCAGTGTGACCGTTCTCATTTACTTGGTTGACTGGCAAGCTTCATAGAAGCAGGGATTTAGCAAAGAAACACTTAACCGTACCTCATATGTTGAGATACATCTATATTTTGAATGAGAAAAATGCAATCTGAATATAAATGCTAAAAGACATGAATCCTTTCCCTGTGTATCTGTGTGATTTCCCATAAACACTTATGACATAGCTCTTAGTATTATGAATGTAGCCAGGCAGCCAAGATACAATCTATCAAACCATCCAAGATGATATATATAGGCAAGATAGATATGATCTGGGTTTCTTTGATGCAAGACCATGTACATGGTTAAGTACCTTCACAGGCTATATATAGCACAGGAGCCTCCGACTCACGGAGAAGTTTTAGTCGTGCAAACAAGGGAAAAAATACTTTTCGGTCTGGATTGCTTTTAGCAAACAAATTACTCCTAAGAGACACAACTGCTTAAGCCCCAACAACCCGAGAGCTGTCAGCTTTGACTGGTAGAGGTGTGAACCTACATTCATATGGGTCCAACACAGATAACCTGTATGAGAAGTCACATACAGGGGTTGCTGTAGGGGCATTGGAACTATCTTCTGAGAGGCTGGTAAGTGAGATCTCAGAGCATATGCTTTTGAGCAGGGTGAATCCTAATATAAGCATGTAAGTGATGAAGAAAAAGCTTGGGAGGGTATCCTTAGCTCTACATTTTAAGACATAATAGAATAAAAATGTGAAAGATTGAAGAGTAAAAAGTGAGCAATAAGGGTAAAGCAGGCTTTTCACACTGATTCAAAAGAGAAGTATATGCTCAAAAAACTGAAAAGTAATTGCCAAATTAAGAAGTTACAATTTTAAGTGCAATATATATGGTATATAAAATATATTTCAGGTCTGGATATGTACTGCTCCCTTTGTGTCTCAGCTTTACTGAAAATGTCTCTTTCTGCACATTAACCAGGCTGCCTCCATTAAAGCACAATCAGGTAAAATTACATATCCACAAGGAATCCTTGCATGAACCTTTCAGTGAGAACTACCTCAGTTAATTACATAAAATCATATAAATACTTCATAAACCACTTCAGCTTCCGAATTACAAAAAGCTCCTTGAAGACATACATTGTAAATTAATTTAATCCAGTAAAGTGGTCCATGGCTGAAGTGCATTTCCCAGCACTCTTTAAAAGTAAAGTCAAAGAGCACTTCTTTTTCAGGTGAATCAGTTACTAACTCTGGGCATTCTGTGAATGATGTGGCACAGATTTTGTCATTCCTGGTATAGAGTTTTTGAATGATGCATTGAAAGATCATAAATTCAAATATTCATGTTTTATTATCAAGTATGTCTGTCTTATTTTTTTCCCCAGTCCTTCATTTATTTCCCCATTCTAAAATTTCTTATAAAGGATTTGAGTTTATCTTGCATCTCCAAGCTTTTTTTTTTCTTTAATATGTTTTCCACCAACTCTCTGTTGTCAAGAACTGCAAGGTCCAGGACTTTAATTCTCTTATCTCTTGCCTTATGCATACATACAAACAAAACCTATTAACTAGCAGAAAGAGGTCCAAAAAAATGAAAACATACTTAATACTTGTGTCTGCTTGGTTTCTTTCCTCCCTACAAAACCAGAAATATGCGAGACCCATTCCATGCATTTCTATTTGACTACGGCAACCATTCCCTGATTAATATAATAAAACAGGCTTTCCCAGGGGACAAAAAAATCAGTCTAACAAAATAAAAATACAAAAGAAATGTGAGGGATGTGCAACTGGTGTCAGCACAATTCAACTATTTCAGGTCTGTGTTACAATATTTAAAACACTACAGTAGTATCTTTAATTGCTTAGCATTCTTACTTCTTTTAAAAGAGAAAATGCTCTCTGCACTCTAGCATAAAAGTGCCCCTCATTAATTCTGACTTGTCTTATACAATGTGTTGAGTACAAGCATGTCTGAGATAGATAGAACAAAACTATTCACATATTAATGTTAGTCCTTGTGCACACAGAGAAACTTAGAAAAGAAAACCAAACAATTTTTCCATTATTAGAGATATACAGAATGAGCTGTTAGTATGAAAAGTCAATACATTAATGTGGATGGCATGAGTATACTACGTACAATAGATGGGGAAATGGAAGCAAGAGTAGATAGTGAACATCTGTGCACAAAAGAGTAACATTAATTGCCTATTTGTACTGTAGAACTAGAAATTAGTTTCCTGGTTGAATGATAGTTCATGAGGCTTCCAGTGCCTTTCCAAAACACATTTATAGAATCAAATAACTGCTCATGATAATGACGTTCCATGCCTAGTTGACAATGTTATCATGCAATTAAATCTGTTTATAAACATTGTGAGTGCATATTAGGAATGTCACTGCATATTTGACCCCAAAAATCATGTAAACAAAGAAGAAGTTGGGTTTTTTTCACTTATTTCCATGAAATCGCGCATTGAACATATTTTGCCATTTGTAGGCAGCTACAGCAAAAGGACTGGATAACGTATCTTGAAAATTACAAAACTTATTGATAAAAAAGAATGATAGCTAGTTCCTTCCAGCTCTTTTATCAAAAAGTCAGCAGCACCATCTCCGTTTCTGAAAGCAGAAGAAAGAAGACCGTCAGATGAAATTAGGTGTAGCCATTAGATGTGCAGAACAGAATAATAACTAGAGTGTGAAAGTGGGAACCATCCATGTCCATGTCTGTGTCTATTTTCAACATTCAGAAATCATAAACATCCTTGTGCTGCAATTTTCTCAAACAGAAAATCTAGTTACATGAAATTTGCTTTATTTCAGAAAAACATGATCTTTAGATAAAAAAGTAGTGTTCAGTGTTAGTTTATTATTTTTATCACTTATATTGTAGTCTCATATTTACAAGAAGGCACTAAATACTTATCTAACACATCAACTTGTTAGCTGAAATGTCCTTTAAAGGAGAAAAAAATGCAATACATAATATGTCAGAAATCTGGTCATATACATATAGCTTGTGTGTATTTGTCAGGGAGTAACAGAAAATTACGGAGCACCTCCTCTCTAGAATATGCTCTAGCATATGTCCAAGTTTTGGAAAACATAAGTCCTTCCTACATATTACCAGGATTTTCATGAAAAGGATACATTGAGTAGAGACAACTGGTTGAGGTGGAATTAGGAAAAAAAGGAACAGGATCATGTTGCAGGAATATACTTTTTAAAATTGTACTCTGTTATCCTATTTTCTCTAAAACTATTTCATGTGGGCTATGAATGAAAAACCAGTGCAACCTACACATATATACCATGATTTGTAGATTAGTTTATGTAAATGTCATAGGTCTTTAAGGTAGCACAGAGCAGATGCTATAGATTTTATTAACTAATTTTTTGCATTTATTGAAACAATGTGTGGCTGAAAAATCACAAACTATTTTGAAAGATGTTCAATCTTGATACCAGTTTTATTAATCCTTTCATAATTAATCACAGTATGTCATTCAGTAAGAAAAAAGGCATGCATTTGTTGGAAACCATCAATGATAGTCAAAGGGCTGGCAGTCATTGTTAGTTTGCTAAATTAAGTTTCCAGCCATTTGTGTCTTTACTGTGCCTTTGTGTTTCCCCTGGTCTGATTACACATTTACTTGCAACTTCGTGAAGGTAGGCTTGGGTTTTTTCTGTACTATGAACAGCTCATTCGTTGTTAACAATAGCAAATCAGTGGAGGATGGTCACAGAGTATAGACAGCATCTTCTCCATGGTGTTGCTGCAGAGGTGGCAGCTGTAAGATGGCTGGATCCCAGGAAAAGTGTCTTGCATCCATCCACCCACACAGCAGAGGTGTCTGGATGGATTACACCCTCGTGCATGGACAGCCATAATGTGCTTCTACATTTCCAGTGAAGAGAGATCACATTACGATGTTCAACAGATCAAGCAACTGCTCTGTCAGCATCTGTGATTACCTTCTGCGGTCTGGAGTATCTCCCAAACCCAAGCAATACACCTGTCTTTCTCCAACCTTAAAACATTGCCTAGACTCTTTAAAGTGACAAGTGAGCGTGAAGCACCACTGTAGAGAATAAACTAATTCAAGCTAAAGAGGTGGAGTGCTACTAGAAAAATATTGGTTTGTGTTGAATAATCCTAACAGGATTATGAATGTGATTCTTCTTTTTTCAATTTTGAAGAGTGAATAGCGTTGATGCTTCCTGGAAACCAGAAATCCCTCCAGACACATTGAATTCCAACTCATCTTTATCTTATTAAATAACTAATCCATATCCAACCATCCATATTAACAAAAAAAAGTGCTGAACACAAGAAAAATAACTTTTTGTACTGCAAATAGGACTTTGTTTTGGACTTAATGGTATCCTTCTCTGCAACAGTCTATGGGATAGCCCCCATTTTCTGAAAAAAGTGAAACACACAGTTAATGTAAATGTTCTGCTTTCAGTTTGGAGCTGTGCTACCCAGGTGGTGCCAGACGACACTGTAATGGATACACTTATTCCTATCTCTTTTCTATTTGAAAAAAAATTAGTAGATTTTTGTACGTAAGGCGTGCTCTGCCTGCAAAATAGGAAAGTGAGGCAATGGAGTGCAGAGGAGCCCAGTTCTGTAGTAAAAACAATGTTGCCCTGCCTCCCAAGCCTTTCTGTGGTGATAGGGTTTAGAAGCTCCCACCTCAACCCAAATGAATGCTAAAGAACATTTCTAAGTGCTCTGAGCATAATAATCATCATGTGCCAGACACCTATCCTGGTCCCTAAATGCCTAGCGTGTTTGCATTGAGAGGGTTTTTCAGAGGTCTTCAGAGACTTAGGATGCAGCTTCAGTGAGAACACAGTGACCCGTGTGGTGGTTCCAGACAAGCAAATGAAGTGCAGGAGGACAAAGTACAGCTTTGTCCTCAGGCAGCCAAAAGGCAGAGTTTGGGCACAGCACTGCATGAATTAAGCTGTACTGCTTCTGATCTGAGCTGGGACAGTTATCGTGCAATAGTGTTGGATGTGCTAGCTTAAATCCAAAGAAGATGTGAGCCTCATGCCTCATGCCAGGCTTCAGGTGGGACACGTGGCTTGGCTTTGTCTGGGCTGTGCAACTTTTATGCACTTTTTTGCTTGCTGCTGATCAGTTACTGTTGAGTCAAGGATGCTTTTAGCTTGAACTGCCCGCTGCCAAGAATGAAAATGCAACAGATATCTTCACTCAGATTAACTTGTTCTATGTCACATTCTTTCCTCATTGGAAAGGTTATTTCGACATCTTGCTGATTTGTTGCATTTGCTTTCTCTTGCTCACTGTGTCTGCTCTTCTTAGCACAGGGAGAGCCCATTGCTTAGCTTCATTAAAACATTTACTGTAAAAAGGCTGAGATCACTTTCCCAAGCTATATTAGTTGGAAAGCATTAGCTGTGTGTTTTGTTTCCCAGCATTCATTCTCTGCTTTTATTTAAGGACAACTTTAAGTGATGTGGTCATATATAGACTAATTGCTAGCCTTATAGCCTCTTCCTAATGATTTATAGACTCTTTGCCAGGATGGTTAGGACACTTCTACTACAAAACCTTTTTCATTTACCCAGTTATTCATTACTCTGTATGCCTTATTTAACAAATTGCATTTTTTTCAGGTAGCAAAGGGTCACCAAGATAACAATGCATTTTAATGACTGATTTGGTAGGATAAATCCTAAGAAATAATCTCTGCGAGAATTTTGTCATCGCAATTGTCAGTTTTTAAGGACTTTGCTTCTTTAAGAACTGAAACCAGATTGCACAATATTTTGTTTTAACTCTGAATCCATATTTTCTTCAGTCCCATTGTCCCCCCTCCCAGGCAGCAACTGTAATGAATAGGTCTGATTTACAAATGGATAATGAGCAAGTAAAGGTCTTCCTCCTGCTGCTGTCTGCTGGTCACTGACAATTCCACTTCAGTCTTCCATTCAAAACAGAGCGAGCTGCAGAAAATAAGTGTTTCCATGAGAAACAGACAGGGAAACAACTGTCATGGAAAACAAGAGACACCAGTAAATAAAGAAGCTTCAAAAAAGAAGCTGGCTATCCTCTTTTATCAGAGAAAGAAACAAAGAATATTTGCATCTCTCTATAGTATAAGGTAAATGAAAGAATATGCTTTTATAAAAACTTATCCAGTCTTATTTCTTTAGTCTCTTTCTGATTAAGGAAATAATGTCTTTTCTTAGTGTCCAGAAGTTTCAACTCTCATCCCACCATGATTAAACTCAGAAACAGTTATATATTGCACGTGATATTCTGCTCCAGTTTTACCAATCTCTTTTCTCCAGGATCATGTTTTTCACCCCCAAGAAGATGGATCGATGTGATCAAGAGGAGTCAGAGCAAATAAAATCTGTGGCGTGCATATGACATGTTGCAGAGTACAGGTAGCAAAGAACTTTCTGCTCCTTTTTGGTGGCAATTTGTGAGACTTCCAGAAGAGGAAATCTAATCATGCAGTTACACTTGCTGCACATGGAGGAGCTGTAGAGCAAATAAAAGTTTTACTGTATCAGCAGGCAGTTCTCTAGTGCTGTTATGTCTGCTCCTATCTTTTTTGTCAAGACAAGAGTTACAATTTATGCACAAGGAGAGCAATCAAAAGTCCCTAGATTTGTAGAAGTAATGTGCTAAGGCACATAAAGAAAGGTCTTAAGATCCCAGATACAAACTAATGTGTATCGATTCTTAACAAAGTAAAAATTGGATGCAATGTTGTGTTTCTATTCTTTGTTACTGTGTCTTCCTAAGGAGATAAATTTGAATTCAAATGCAAAGATAATTCAAGTGGGGATTTCAGTTTGGTCTCCAATAATCCAGTGTTTGGGGAACGCTGTCCTTTATTTGAAATTGAAATGCTTTTCTTACCAAACACACAAGGTATTATTTCATCCTACAAGGCAATACCAATGTCAGAGTGGATGTTTATATATTGGAAATGACCTGTTTTTTAAAGTGGAAACAATTATAGCAGAAATTGAAGTTTCCTCATAGGATTTTATGATTCAGAACAACAATTCATGCCATATAAACAAAATTGCTTCCAGCCTGAGAGCCTGTGTATCAGTTTTGTAGAATGATGATCCCAAAATGGCAAATGGAAATAAAGATTTATAGTAGAAATGAATTTTAGATTTTATTTTCATGTTACTAATCAGAAATAGTATTGTATGTAAATGTCATACATAATAAAATACAATAGAATATAGTAGGTTTTAGTAGCTGCATTATGCCAGAACAATACCACTTATATAAATAGTTTGTCTCAGCTAGAAAGAATTCAGTGGTGTTCTTAGAAGAGTATTTGTTCTATGCAAATTAAATTGGAAATAGAGAACTATAGCATTGCTTGCTGCATCAATCTTATTTCCTAACACACTGAAGTCACTCATCAATATATGTGTCTGAGGCCATGTTCAGGCATGCTGGATCACTGGCAGACAGTCAAGGTACTGAGTCTGACATGGAATTTCTCAGTGACTGCACCCACTGGCAAGCTCTCTCTAGCTAGGCTCCTTCTCATCATCTTCTCCTCCTAGGGTCACACGAGGCCAGAAGAAGCTGGCTCAGAACGGGCTTCTGCCTCACTTGACTTGCAATGGGAAAAAAGAGTGAAGAGGCCCTCTGGTACCTTGCTTGCGTAGGAGAAACCAGCTATCCTTCCACTGTGACCTTGTGGCTTTGGGGGAAATGTCTTGTTTATTTCCTTTCTTTAGCTTCCTCTCACCATTTGGTTATCCCCCCTGGCAACAGGCATCTGTTCTTTACCTCATCTCTTAATACCTTGGGAAGACAGAAGGGCAGGAATGGCCAATACCTGTCCTGCTCCCTTTTAATGCTCTTCTTTGTGGTGTGACCTTATACTTTCATAAGTGTGCAGTGTTCCTTCCAGCTCATATGGTCCATCTGTTGGACAGACTACATCTTGCTGTTTATGGGGGATTCACTGTCTATGCATAGAGTAAGGTCAGAAGTGAATAATGGGATAATTCTAGCTTGCAATCTGTTCTGAGTGAGCTTAGTAGCAAATCCATGATTTGTGCTACAGCTTTATCAGCTCTAAGACATATGGAGCCTTGTTGGAAAGTCTCCAAGGACCTGAACAGATCTCATAAAATAAAAAACAGTTCTAATAGCTAATTCTTATTACTCATTTTTGTTCTATTTTGATTTTTCATGCTTTAACAGTCACTTAGATCTTATTTTGCATTTATCTGATAAATTAAGAATGCTTTGCTACTTTCTTTCTTACAGACCATGATCAATCTCCTGCTAAGCATATTTTTGATACATCAACTCACTGGATCTCCATTCGTATCCTGTAAGGTAGGTTTTCCAGTTCTTGAAACATTGTTGTAATTCTCTTATGGATCCTTTTGATGATAGGATAAACATCAGAACTGCAGAGTGGTAATATCACAGTGGTAAACTATCATATCCAGCCACAGAAAAAGCCTCTCCTGATATTCTGTATTTCCTTCTATGCCTCTGTTACTGTTAACTTTATTATCATAAGCCTTTCTGAGGCATGTTTTTCCTACTGTAATTCCTAAACCATAGGAGTGTCTTGCCTATCCTGTTGATACTTAATTATGTAATTGGAGGTTAGTCTTCTGGAAATTATGTGCTGGATAACATTGAACAAGCTGCCTTCTGTTCCTGTTACTTTGGTAGCCTGTGTATAGAGTGGAGGGGGGGTGAAGTGCTGGGATGAAAGGGGGAAAGTGCATGAGTGAGAAGTGCTTTTATAGAGAGATAAACAGTAAAATGATCTCTAGGAGGACAGATCCCTGCAGGATGTCAGCAGGATGAGGTATAATGTATAACCACTTCGGTTTTCAAGATGTTCCTCCCAAGCATGCTCACTGAATAGTCTTTATACCACTAAAGAAATCTGTTAGCTATGAAATGCAAAACATAAGGACTACTGTCTTTTAAAATAAGTTAACGCTTTCTGAAGAGAAATTTGGAAAATGGCTGGATTTGTATGAATCTTTCTTCTGTTCTTATGGCCTCTATTGCTGTTTCTTTTTGGTTAGGTGAGTTGACTTTTACTGATCAGCTTTGGGTGTGAGACATATATGCAACAAGTTCTTAAAAATGTTACCTTAATTACACCATTCTCCCCAGAAGGTCACTAGAGCTGACAGGGTACAATTTGTAGCCAAAAAAATTCCTTTTCAGTTTATAATTACATTTTGTGAAAACACAGACCTTCATGGCTCAAGCATCCAACCATTTTGAATGAAATATAAAGTGAATAATTTACAAGATTTTATTTTCAGGGGGAAGCTGACATTCAAACTGGTGACAAAATGCAGTTGTTTCAAAAGTTTGTTTTCAGTAATCACCACTAAATAGGGTAACTGCCTTTGGAAAAGGGGACATGTTTCTGAACATGCTCTTGCAGCTGTGGATCACCCAAAGCAGCATACCTGGGCAGGCTGGGTGAGCAATGGGTGCTGCATCGGCCGTGTAATTCTGTAAACATCGAAGCCACACGACAGTGAAAGCGCAGTATCTCCACCTCCAGTGCAGATGTTTTCCATACAGGAAGCCTCTAATCCAAACTTTCCCTCCTCTCCTCTTGCTGGCCTCACATGGCCTCATTATGCTCTTTGCTCATTCTGAAACAATTATATACATTTGAATGGCAGCCAGATGGATTACGGCCTGTGTTTTTCAAAAATTAGCCAATCGTTCTGACAATTGCATTTAGCAGAACATTCAAATTGACCAGGCTGCAGGTAGAAAATAATTTCTTTTTTGTTGTTAATGAGCTTAAGTATGCTGAACCACTAAACAAATCCTTTTTCTTCCTCAGCCATTTCCCATAGGTCCCACACTCAGGCACAAAACATATATATGCACATGTCTTTATACATACTAGAAAATTTCCATGACTTTTTGAAGATGCTGAGAATTGCACAAAGGAGGTATTTGCCAAAGCATTTCTCTGAAGCATTTCTACTTTTGAACAAGAAACAAGGTGAGCCCTGAAAGGTGCTGTACAGCACTTTGCTTGTATTATACCTTGTGAAGCCCAATTCAACAAACCAGTTTTCCTGTGACGAAATGTTACATTCTTGCTTTGAAGTGATAGGCTGTCAGAATGACATGAATTGCATGAAGTTCCATAGCAGAGCTGAAGTAACTTGTTGTAAAGGACATGTATATTCCTCGCGTTTGCAGAATTAAGAGGCAGCTTTATATTTTTTTCTAGTGCCAAAACTCACAGGAAAACATGCATAATTTACTGGAATACAACAGGATAAGGGAACCTTCTGAAGCATTTTGTTTAGATTTTTGTTCTGTTTTATATTTGCTGCTCTTTTTTTTTGGTGTGTTTTTCTGGCAATTGGAATGGATATGAACTTGCGCTTCCCAAAATTTATGGAGTCTGGGCTGTGTGTCTGTGAGCGTCTGTGTGCCGTGAGTGGCTTAACAATATTGTCTTGATCCAGGAAAGGAAACTTTTGTATATATAAGATGATAAATTTTAAAAATGCTTTGAAGGTGAGCAGGAACAATCTTATCACTTGAATGATTGAAAAGACCTGTTTAATATCCACTATTAGTCATGTTTTTTTCTTTGCAAATCTCTAATTTGCCCATTGTGTGGTTTAGTTAGAACATGCTTCATGCAAACTAACGATTTATTAAAAAGCCCAAACACCCCACATTTGTTCCCTCCTTTCCATGTTACACAAAGACAGAACAGCGCCATGGTATTTTTAATTACTCCCATGGAGATTCCAGGACACCAGTAAGGGAAGATCTATGTTAAATATGGGTCATAAAACATATCTGTAATGCATGCCCCCCCTTGAAATGCTGTTGTACCTATGGACTGTGTCTATATGAGTAAATCCAAGCATGCCTGGGAACATTTCCAAGTGCTGGGCTGTGAATGTCTGTGCTAGTAAACAGAACTTTACCTGGCATGAATTCATCCTTTTCCAAACAATGCTGTATCCAAACAGTTTCTGGGCACATTTTGGTGTTTTGGCAGTTAAATGATTGTGGTGACCATTCCCTGTAGGCAGACCTCCTGGAAACTCTCCTTTTGGAGACTGCAAGCCATAGGCCATCCCAGTCCACTTGGCCTCAGGGCCCAAACACATTCTTCAGGCAAAGTTCGTTTACTGGAGCAGGTGTAGCCAGAGGGACTACTATAAGAACCAGTATAAACTGATATTTCCCTGGACCTTGTGCTGCCATGGAAGGATATTTTGGAAAAAAAAATAAACCCTAGTCTCTCCGATAAGGAACATCTCATTTGTAGTTTTTAAAATACCAGGTATCATACTGAACTAACAAACGGATATATCTCTAACTGGGTTACAGCCGATCCTTGATTTTTGAGAGCAGATTTTCAATTGAAATATTCCCATCTCGGCCTCCGTCCCAGTTTATTTCAGTTTCCCACAGACCTGCTGAGCTGCTTTGTTGTTGCAAATGAGTAATAGGAAAAAATACAATTATCCTGAAGTTTCAGGGCAAGATGTGTTTGAAAAAGAAACTCATTACTCTGGCTACGCATTGGACCTCACAGGCATGGTTTACAGAATGCTGGAAAGCATGAAAATCACAAAAGGATTTTAACAGAATTTTGGAGGTTGACAAAGTTATTAGAAATCCTCAGGAAGAAGGAAAATGTTCACCGATAGTTAATTGATTTAGGACATCTTCTACTCCTATTAAAAATAGTTGAAGAAACAGACGTCACTTACAAACTTATGTCATAAACAAACAAGAAAAAACACTCTCGGAAATCAGCAAAGAACCTAGTCTTCGATATAATGAAGGAAAGTAGAGGTATAAGATGGTGATTTAAGCTACACATTAATAATTTAAAATGTTTGTTATATACAAAATTCCTAACTAAAATCCAGTGTAGTGACATGGAATACTTTGTGCTTCAGAGGTTGACGCAATTAGCAAAGGCATTTTTGATAGTGGAAAAGCCAAAACATAAGCAGTGTAAGAGGAAGAATTTATGGAGCAAAAAGAGTGGTTGCTCATGCCAGACTTTCTCCTACAAAAGACACAGCGAGAAAGGTTTTTAATCAGTACCAAAAATTAAAAGAAAAAAGAGTAGAAGTTCTGAAGTGCTGCTGGCTGGCTTCCAGACCAAGGGGCAGTCAGATGCCTTTTTCCCCCACTCCTTCACTTGGTGCTAGCAGGAGTCAGAAACTCTGGGGCCAATAGCAGTATTAACAGTGTAAAGGTCTTTTTGGGTCTTCTCAGCAGAGTTGTATTCGATCCTCTTTTTTTTTTTTTTTAACTTTGGACAGCTTTCTGCCAATTTGCCACGTCTTATTTTCAGGATATGTCAGGATTGCTGATTTCTGCCTTTCACTTTTTTTCTCTCCTTCATTTCTTTTATTATTCCTGTTAATTGTAGCCCTTTCTTCTCCCAGGAGAATGATTTCCTCCCTTCCTGATTGCTCCTCCATAACTCCTTCGCCATCTTCCTCCTAATCTGGGCCCATCATGTCTGCTCTTCCTCACAGAGCTCTTTATCAAGGTTTCCTTTCTCAGAAGTGAAAGGAATAAAAGAAATTTCAAACAATTTATTCTAATATTTTGTAAATCATTTACTCTACTGTCTTCCATGTTACCTCTTCCCTCACACACACACTCTTTGTTGTTGTCTATTGTCCTGGTTTCAGATGGGATAGAGTTAATTTTCTTCCTGGTAGCCGGTATGGGGCTGTGTTTTGGGTTTAGGTTGAGAACAATGTCGACGATACACTGATGTTTTGGTTCTTGCTAAGTAGTGCTAAGTACTTGGTAAGTGGCGCTCACACTGGTCAAGGACTTTTCAGCTTCCCATGCTCTGCCAGGGGCACAAGAAGCTGGGAGGGGGCACAGCCGGGGCAGCTGACTCAGCCTGGCCAAAGGGCTATTCCATACCATATGACGTCATGCTCAGTATATAAGCAGGGGAGTTGGCTGGGGAGGGGTTCGATCGCTGCTTGGGGGACGTGCTGGGCATCGGTCGGCAGGTGGTGAGCAATTGTACAGTGTACCGCTTGCTTTATATTACTATCGTACTATTATTGTTATGATTGTTATTATTACTATTACTACTGTTCTATTTTTATTTTACTTTAGTTATTAAACTGTTCTTATCTCAACCCACGAGTTTTCCCCTTTTGCCCTTCCGATCCTCTCCCCCATCCCACTGGTGGGGGGGTGAGCGAGCGGCTGCGTGGTGCTTAGTTGCTGGCTGGGGTTAAACCACGACATCTATTTAGTTTATAAGTGCTTTTGCATAAGCTCTCTTTAAAAAAAAATTATTATATGCACAATCTCTTTTGAGGTCTTCACTAATAGAATGGTGATTAATAACATGGAATAAGTCAGAAGTGACTCTGTAAGTTTTGAAGAGGAGCAATGTTATGAATGTGTTCTTGGGCATGTAATATGACCTAGCATATCTGTTGCCTTTTAAAACTGGAATGTGGCTTTCATGGTACCTAGCTTGCTCCAGTGCAATGGAGAGATGATCTTTCCTTTGTCTAAGCGGTCTGTCACAACAATTATTGTGAACTGACTATTGTATGAGAGAAACCATTGTTTGGGGTTTGGCTTAATAGGCACCCTATAGGTATTGTCCTATCCTGTAAGTTTTGTTTTCAATAAAAAGGAGAAACTGAGGTAACTGAGCTTTATGACGGCAGTTTTCCAAATGGGAGTTATTTATTAAGAGCAGCTCACGTGTATTGCCTAATGCAAACTAAAACGTGACCTTCTTGAGTAGAAACCACAAACTGAAAAGTAGCCCTGTATGAGTGAATATTGTTGGGCTGTATTAAGTCCAGAGACACCAAGCACCTGGCATCTGGTATTTATCTGAGTGTTTGGCTTTGGCTACTGATCTCAGCAATATCCAGGAAACTATTGAGAGAGTTCAAACAGTTGTGACACACACCATAGTTTGGATGACTACTGGCTTTTCATGTGGACAAAATTCTTCATCTAATTAAACCCTGAAGTTCTGCTGATGTTAAGTATGTACAGTGAATGCCAGTAATATTTCCCCTTCCACTTCCAAGATTAAAGAGGTACCAAAAAGGACACTCCCCATTAAATAGTTTGGCTGTCCATAATGACCTAAAGTTCTACTAAGTCTTACTTGACTTTCAGGTTTGTGCTCCCTACCACCTTTCTGTTGGATGGTCATAAATAGTACTGAAATTTGTCCTTCTGCATTTTTCAATAATGATACTAGGTCAAAGAAAACTTAGCATTGCTATCATAATAAACCATTTCACCATGTTTTATTAGAACAGTCTGAACCTGGTGTGTGTAATGCTATCTCTGTACAATGATTATTATTTTTTTGAGTCAATGGCTGGAGTAATTACAAATGAAAGGAAAGGAAGTACAGCAAAGGAAATATGACACAAATGCCCAACTCTTACCTTACCACAAGTGAAACTGTGATACACCTCAAAAAAAACCAGCTGAGCATCAGATGCAGAGAGCAACAATCCCACCTATGAAAAGGTCATAGGTCCCACGTATTGACCAAATAGGGTACTGATACCTTCCTTGTCTAGACATTTCTGTTCTGGCATCACTGAAACCTGTAATGCCATCAGTTCTGGGGTTTCCCACAACAACGAAACTATGCAGGAGGTAGTCACTAACCAGAAATATTCCTAGAGTAACAGAGAAAGAGCAAAATGTATTTGTACCTTGAGATGTCCGAATGGATCCTTAGGATTATGGGGAGCTGGGCAGTAGTTTCTGCTAGGCCTCGCATTATCCCTCCCTGGCAAATACAGTAGTCCAATCTATACAGCTTTGCTTCCCCCAGGCGCCATGCTTCAAATTGACTTGGCTTGACTGCTACTATTTAAATTATTTTTTCTTTCTTGAACTCAGGTGATCTTACCCTTCAAAGCGCTTGTATACTTGCCTGAAGTTGATCCTACTTTAGAGAGCACAGCTGCCTGGAAGATCTTATACCTAAAAGCTTCCTGTTAAACATGCAAAATGGCACTGCGTATGCTAGGATACGTACTTTTAGCAGTAATAATTATATTTTGTGGTTCTCCTGTTTAATGATTTACTTGACCTTTTTAAACTGGGATTTTTACTTTGTATAAAGAATGAAGAAGTTGTATTTCTATTTTAAAAAAAAAAATACAGCCACGTGTCTCTCAGCTGGTCTGTTTGGCACTAGCCAAACTGCCAGGAATGAGAGAAAAATTCCGGTGAGAAATCACCTGAAGTCAGAAAGTCACCATAGCAAGCAAAATTGCCAAGTAGTTACCTATTTGACCCTGACGGGCTGATATTGTTCAATCTTTGTAAGGCTGCACTGCCTAAGGCTCAAAGGCAAATCTGAACATTTCCCAGTGCTGGTTTAGCCAGCAGAAGCAATGAGCGTGTTGTCAGCTGACTGATGGTGAAGTCTCCACAGGCTGAGATGCACAGGCAGAGCTTTATTCCAGCTGGATAACCCGTGTCTTTCAGTCAGAGGTGGAAACTTGCGGGGGTAAGGGGAACTAGTAAGAGAAATGCAAATTTTCTTTTGCTCCCTCTGCTTAGGTTGTTTATGATTTTGAGTCTGAAAGGCACATTCTTCAAAACAAATAATTCTTTTTATTTGAGTCAATTTATTCAGCTGCTTTAATGAGGTGCCAAGAGTAAAGATGTTTAACACACATTGTTCAGTGAATGCTGATGAGGTTTTGCTGAGGTTTTGGAGTCAGATGACAGGAGATTATAAACTGAAATTATTGTATAGGATTAGAAATAGACAACTGTAGGGCTGGTTCTAGCTTATCTCCTGTAGAGGACTAGTAAAAAAAAAGCTTCAGGTTAGGGCTAGTGATTGTATCAGGGTCAGTGCTTGAACTGACAGGGGTCTGTAAGATAGATTTTTTTTTTCCCCCCCCAGAATGGGATTATAGCTTTCATTTAGGACCCAATGAGTTTATTCTGTCTGTAGTGGCAGTAGTTGCTGGACTGTGATTAAGTTAAGGATAAGATTAGTGTTAGGGTTAAGTTTAATGCAGACAAGAGCCAATAAGCAGCTCCATATGAAGCTGCTTGCCTGGTTTTAACAGTGTCAAAATATTGGACTTCAAATTAGGTCCATTGCCCAGAGAGGATGCTCAGTTAGGTTCAAATTTGTGTTTTAGCTGGCAGTGTTTAAGGAGCTTGAACTACATACAACTGAAATACGTTTCACCCTTGCAGAAAAAAAGAACTAGTGCCACAGAAACACCCTAATTAGGTTCTTTTAGTTGCCAAGAATTTCAGATTAGAGGAAAATCAGTTTATTGCTAGGTTGAAATTAGGGTTCAGACATGTTGAGTGCTGCAGAGCTATAACTCCAAACAAGAGAAAAGCTTTCCACATAGACAAATCAGGCAAGGACCTCTTGACTGGATCCAGTCTCTCTAGCTTATGTTTAATGTGACAGATAAAGACTCAGGACAGCAACGACCTACCAAGTATTGCGAAAGACTCGGAGAGCCACTGGAGGTGCATTTGAGCCAGTGCTGAAACTGGGTCTCATGACAGACAGAGTAACTGGTTTATGGATAAATACAGGATAACAACTATGGGTCAGAATTTCACTTGATAAGAGAACTAGGAACTAAGTTTTGAAATAGCAACACTGTGTTGTAGCTAATGAGTTTTAAAGTGGTAATGGATGTGGGTTGACACGCAGCGTCAATAAGGGCTGTTGTAATGGGGTTAGGCATGGGTAAAAAAGATGTTCCTAATGCAGGCTTAGTCATATCTCCTTGGCTTTTCTTTTTGGTCATTTCTGGCTGACCAGAGATCTTAAGCTCAAGGCTAGAGGTAGTGCTGGCATGTAGCCTAGAAGGGCTTATGAATCAATGTTGCATACTAGGCAGCTAGCACTGGGGATTTCATGCAGGAAGGAGTTTCTGTGATTCACACTGGTCTCAGATATCTAGAGTCTATCTCAACTGGAGTAAAGGGGATGATGGGGGTAATGTTAGGCAATGGGCTAAAGTTGTCCTTTAGTCCTAAAGTGGAGATTTCAGAGTGGTGCTGAGAGGGCCAGGCATATTTGTGTCAGGCTGGGCTAGCAAAAGTTGCCATTTTATGCATGTAGCCAACTTTTATAATTTCTTCAGTGAACCTAGAAGAAAGTGCCTAGTGTTTTCACTAGAAATATTGCTGGTTTGGATATGTGATTTTCCCTTCACAAAGCAGTGGTTTTAGTTTTTATCTAAACGTAACCGGTCTTCACAGAGTCAGTTACAGAATTATGTGAAAAATTTCTGTGGTATAAAATAATTATTTGACTTTTAGTATTACCGTTTTTACAGAGTTAAATCGTGTTATAAGAGTAGATGCTATCTGTTAACACAGAGTATTAGGGGCAGGTCTACACTGTGTACAGTTAACCTGGGACAAAAGTTTCTCTTTTTTTCTAGATTCTCTGTGTTGGCACTGTGTTTCTCTATGTGGATCTGTTATGTGCTGAATGGGTGATGGAGCTTGCTTTCATATGAGAAGAATCATGGTCTCAGGAAGCAATTTTGAGAAAGAAGTTTGGATGTATATCCTCTTTCTATTCCTGGAATAGAGAGAAACAACACAATTTAAAAAGCAGCAGCAGAAGAGTTCTCACCATAATCCCTTCTCACAATAAACAGAGTTATCTTGTTTCATGAGTTAAATTTGCACCAATAAACAGACTATGAGTTCCCACAAGAATATGCCCAAGGCAGTCCTCCTGAGTCTAAAAATCATCCTAAAAATTATCTGAAAAATGGCCAGAGTACAGGAATTATCAGACGTGCAGTAGTGACCTCTGAGATCTTTGTACTTGTCCTGCAGCCTAAATTCCTTTTGGAAAAAAAACATGGTATGCCCAAATTGTCTTTATCGAAAGAGACCCTGAGGCATTTAGGCATCCAGTAGAGTAGTCCACATACTGCTCCATTCTAATCAGTGCAAGACCTGTCAGGAGGGAGAGGTGATAAAGAAGAATTCTTTGATGCCAGCTGAAGTGTGTTAACTGAAGTATTGATGGTAGGCTGCATCAAAACTAGGCATGGATCAAGTCTCTCAAATCCGCTAATGAAAACAGATGCAGTTTGCAATCTGCCTCGAAATTTGCCTTAGCATTCAGAATATTTTCTATTTTTTTTTTTAAATGTATGGGATATGATTAGCCCAAAAAAGGTCTGCTTTTCCAGTTGCTGCAAACACCAGCCTGTACTTACTTTGAATTAATGATTCAGTAACCACCACATGAACTTTATTTCTTAATAAATGCCTGCTTTCCATTATGTTGTTATCTTATGGGTCCTGGTTGAATCACAGCTGCAGTATTTCATCTATTCTGTCATGTTTGGAGCTAAAGACAACTGTTGAAACAGAACTTTCAAAAAAGGTACCTGAGTGTCCCATCCCTATGGAGAGCCTCACTTGTGTTACTGAATAGCAGGCAGATGTAAAGTTTGCATTGTTCAATAAGAGTGAATGCAAGCAGATGTCAAATCAAAAGCAATCTTGATGGTACCCCATAAAAATGATGTTCTTTTCTTCTATGATATGTTTCCAACTCTCTTTAAGTGCAAACTTTGTTCCTATCGCAAATGAACAAAACTATAAATGATAATAATTCTCTTATACCACAGAAAATTTTCACATAATTCTGCAACTGGCCCTGTGAAGAGTGGTCCAGTTTAGATGAAGGCTGTGGGTACTCTTAAGTAATTATTATGATTTCACACTTAGGAAACTGGCATTTTATAGCCATTAAGCTTAAAAGTTGAATTGGCCAAAAAATGGTGAAAGCAAATTCATGAATGTTTTGTAAATAAATGACTCATTTTTTCCTGTCTTTGCTTTTCCTTAAAACATATATTATGTGCAAATATGCAGAAATAGTAGGCATTTAAGACTCAAAATCATTCATGTTCTGGATCGAATGGACTCAAGAGACTTCAGAGAGCAACAGTTCATCCAAACTACCCTGACAGATGTTTGCAACTCTTCCTATAAGTCTTTTATGGCAGGATTAGATTATTGCCTCCCTGTGCTTATGTACCCTGGGAAACCCTTCATCTATAAATTGCTATGCCTTGGTTTAAACTACCAAATGAGGAGTAATTTTGGAAATCATTTAGATTCTAGGTGATTCAGCATATGTCTGGGAAGCAGGAGGCTTTCTTGCAGGTAAATAAATCTCTAAGTGACTTCATGTGCAAAACCTATTATTCCTATGAAGCCCAAGATGAAAAGCACAAGTTCACAATTTCTGCTGAGTAAGGTCTGAGAGATCAGGGCTGTACAGTTTGGGGTTCATAAATTTTGCCAAGAATCTCACCATTACCTTACTGTATCCAGTTTATTTGATCTTCACATCTGACAGTAAAATATTGCATTATCACACACTTACTTTCAATAGCAGCAAGATTCCCTACTATGACACCCAGTTTAAAAGAATACATGAATAATTTTAAATTAGTAGTAACATAATCTGGGGTCTCTTTCTCATTCATGTAAAACATGTTGCTGATAGTTCTACTGCTGGGGTAGATCTTCATGTTTATCCAAGAAGGCCAAAGTTGATATTAACTAGGCAATGTTAGTTAATTCATGAAACAGAGAGTAGAATCCAAAATATTCCAGTTTGACCGAGGTTTTGGGGTATGGTCTCTCTGTCTAGAAAAAAAACAACTTCAGCTCCTGTAAACTCTTATGTATTTCATGTTTCCTATTTCCACTGTGGCATATCTGACTGTGTTCACTCTTGTCCTCAAAACATTCACCGAACATTGACTAATTCTGTCTTTTTATTTCAGAAAAAAAATAACACATTGCTCTCTAAGGTTCACTTTCTAATATGATGTTTCTAACCTAAGGATGTCCAGAATACTCCTAAGCATCTGTAGCCTCAGAGTTTAGAAAAATTTGAAGGATGGGAAAAAATATTTTTTACCATATCTATTATAATTTTATTCTTTTTCATTTGGGATGAAATCTTTTATCATTTTGATGACACTATGGTAAAAATGAAAGTTGTTGAGAGTGAAATGCAGAAGTAAATGATAAGATTTTTAGACACATGCATGAATAATGCTCCTGTTGACAATAGTGGAACTATTCATGTGTACAAGATTTTGGTCATAAAGTATCAGTGTGGCTGACAATTAATTATAATGTTGCAAAAGTTCATATAGATAATTACAAAATAGGTCGTATTACAGTCTAATTCCTCAAAATCAAACTGTTTAGAATTTTCTGTATTCTATTCTGGTGCAAAATGGTTCAGATGATGCTAAAATACTCTGTTCTTCTTTAAGACCTGACTTTTTTTTCCTTACCTTAATCCCAACCATGTAAGCTCCCTGCATGCAGAGCTCCCTTATTTTCTGAGCAATTTTGTGGCATTTGGCCTGCCTTTTTTATTTTAATTGTGTGTTAAGATGATGGCATGGCTAATAGTAATGACTTCAGTTTTTTCCATAGCTGCACACAAAGCTGGTATTTTCAGTAAAGTTTAGGGAAATTAGACAGTCAAATCCCAATAAATTTCAGTGGATGCTGGACACCGGACTGGTTCAGCTGCTTTGAAAATCCTTTTAAGGCTTATAATTTTCTTTGCTTTTACTAAGTATAGTAGTCTTTTTAAGTGAAATGTTTAGAAATGACCTGAAACACTTGTTCTGAATGGATCTAAATATTTCAAAAATCTAGCAGTATAGCTCTTGAAATAGTGTACATACTCTCTTTTCCATGACTCCTCCCTTTGTAAACTAAGGACCTGAAAAGCCAGCAAGTGAAGTCAATGGAAAGTGAAGCTGCTGAGCAACTCTGTAAACAAACTCTCACAGCTCAGTGAGGTATTCACAGAAATAAATCCAAAAATGTGCTTTTTGTTTGTATAGAGTCTAAATGCTTGATGACTGATACTGACTCTAAATGCAACTGCAGTGCACCATAGAATGAAAGGATATATGTTAGCCAAGGGTTTCTTACAGTCTCTCAAACCTCACAGGTATACAGTAGAAGTTATTGCAATGTGAGAGTAGTGAGTCTTCAGCTTTAAAGGCAAAGGCATTAATAGCTATGGGTGGTCGTTACTTCCAAAGCAAAACTATAGCAGAACATGACTCATAGCAGTTTTCACTATTTTTTTATAATACTTATTATATGCTGTAGGATAGATTCATGTCAATTTGTGTGTTCTATTCATTTTCAGAAGTGTTATATTATTTCTGTAGTCTCAGTGCAGAGCATTTCCATGGGTTAACTAATTAGAAAGTTTTTCTTTAAGTACTAAAACAGCATTTTTCTAATTAACTGAAATTTAAAAATTACTTATGGAAAGTGGGGGTTTTAACTGTTTTTATTTTTGAGAATGCATATAACACATTCTGCATGCTTTATCCATCCTCACCAAGCAGTTACGTGATGTTCCACTTAGTAAGCAGTGATTTTCAAGCCATGATTTTAAAGGGTGGTTTCTGTCATCTGTTACAGTTTCAAATACTTGATTGCTTTAATGGAATAAAACTGGTTTCAAAATACTTCAGCATCTTAGCACTGCAGAAATCAGTTTCCCTGTTCTGATTGTCATATGATGATGAATCCATTTCCTCAGTATATATCAGATGATGCATCTCTGAATGGGCATGACCAAGTATCTGTGTGGGGGAAACTCTTATTATTTACCTCCTTTCACCTATTCTTGACTGATCTACTTACATTCCTCAAAGACTGAGGAGACACAAAACAACATCCATAAAAGCAGTCAATCTGGTGCAGTGCTGGGACTTCTAAGACACAGCTGTGCATGGAAACAAAATCTGAAGAATGGAGAAAAAAATATGCTGATAATAAAATGTATTATATATATGTCCTTCTTCCCGTCACAGTTCCTGATTATGTGAGGTGCCAGACTATTCTGAGGACAATTTTAGGGCAGAGATGAGATGCAGTGTGGGTGGGAGAGCTACAAAACGCCAACTTCTCCCACCCTATCTTGGCTTCTGTAGCAAGTTAGTCAGCTGCAGATCCAACTCACGAAGAAAGAGAAAAGTGCATTTATTTAGGCCCAGGTCCATGACTTAAAATGTTATGTTGTTTTCTGTGTATTCAGGGAAACCTGATGATTTAAGTTTGATTTAATGGCCCTACTGGTCTGACCTCTCCACACCTGTTATGACTCAGCTAACTTAGGATACCAAAACCATTAAGATTACACAAGCATTTTATGTCCTATTTGACTGTTTAAGTTGCTAAACATGTGCTATGAAGCTTGATACAGTTTGGATGGCAAAACGTTTTCTATTAAATAAAAATAATAAGGAATCGGAAATATCCATTTGAAAATTGTAGGTCTAACATTCAAGCTTATATGGTTGTATAAGCTATGGTGTATGTAAGCTCCCTTGAAAAGAAAACAGATTTTATTTAGGGCATAGGCGAATGGCAGGCAAACACAACCTGTCGGGGAAATTGAGCCCTATGCCTGAAGCCATTCCATCTGGTATGACCATCTTGGTCAGCGGTGGTAAGGGAGCAATGTGCCTTTAACATGGTGCCCAAGAAATCAGATGCAGGATGTAGCAGACACCAGCTGAATACCCTCCTAAGCCAAAGAGGGTAAAGCTCTTTTACCTCTCTTGTTTCACAGTGACTTCACTTCAAGAAGGAATGCAAGATCTGGAGGAGCAAAGAGCAAGGTTGGCTAACCATGCTTCTACAGCCCACAAGTGATGGCACTCACCATCATGGTGAGAGGGGCAGCCTTAGGCCAGCTTCAGCCTCAAGGATGTTTTCTGCACCTTCTTCAATGATTTGGCTATTAGTGGGACATGTGCAAGAGATTGGCACCGGAGCTGAAGAATTTTCCTACTAGCAGACTCGTTACAGGGCTTCCGTCATGCTTTGCTTTGCCTCTTGCAACTCATCTCTCTCTAAAAAATAGATACATATTGAATAAGAAAGCTAAGGTATCATTAGGCTTGCCCACCCCACAGCTTGCCCATTTGAAAAGAATTTTTCTGCTATTGAATTTTTCCTATCATCTATTACAGTTTTTACATCTCACTATTTCTTCCAGATAGCTGGTTCTCATAAATTATGCAACAAGAGTATGACTCAAAATAAGGACAAGTGATATCCTCCAAAGAATTAATTTGAGGCTTCAACTAGATCATTCCTGTTTGAGGCCATATAGAACATTATTTTTAACATGCCCGAGCAAAAATAGCCATGCTGCAGAATGTCTAGGGAAATTAAGAAAATTTTGAGAATCTGGCTAACACATTTTGTACTGGAAAAATCACAGAAACTCATTGAGGAGGAAGCTATGCTAGGAAAAAAAAAAAAAAGGCACAAAACAAATCTAACAGCTGAGAAGATGAAGGAGCCAGCTTTCAGAAACCAATAGGGTGTAATTCTTCAACTCTGTTCTGCAGATCTCAGAATAAAATCTTGTCAACCTCTCTCTGGGAAGGTATAAGAGGAACAGAGGAGGAAGAAAAGGAAGTATTCTATCTGTAGCTGTGAAAAAGCGACATACTAATTCATTTTACATTAATCTTCCAAAGTTGGAGCTAAAAAGACAAGAAAAGGGTAAGTTTACAGTTCAGTGAATACTTTGCCCATTTATTATTTTAATGTTCCAAAATGCACAGTAAGGCTTTGGAAGAAGGCTGCATAAGTGCCATCTATATAGTAATCTGAGTATATGGAATTGAATTGGACCCTTGCTGTTCATAAATACAGGTTTAGAAGTCAAAAACCCCCCCCAGTGTTAATTGTAGTGTGCTAAAAATCAGAGGAAAGCTACGTATACATATCTCAAAGCAAAACATAATTCAAAGAATTTAGGTACCGTTTTATACATTTGTTTTCCATTGCTCTTTTGTTTTTCATGTCTGCAGAAGGATATTCTGTTCTGCCATTAAACTTTGTTAGTTAATCACTACTCTTCAACAGCTTGCTTTAATAACAGATACAGCACTGCATGTTTAACAGCTGATACAGGAACCTTGGCCTGGGGAGCCATGAGCATTGCTCAATGAATACTTCCAGCATGGGTTTGACTCTGTTTCTCTGTGCTGACTCAACAACCTATCAAACAAAACATTTCATTATGTAGGCTCTGTGGGACATGTGGGATGCAGAATAGAGAGCATGAAAGGGTAGGAACACTTCACTATTATTTTCTTATTATTTTTCAGTTTGGCAAATGATGGTACATGCTGTTGCAAGGCAGATGCTATAAATTGGGTCAGTATGATATATATGGCTGCCAAGGAGCTGTTTAAGTATATTTTCACTGTTTCCAGAAAAAATAACAAGAAAGAAGTAAAGACATCCTGAAGTAATTATGTCATTTGGAATGAAAATATAGCAGGGATTTTTAAAACATACGTGCAAAAGGAAGAACAAATTGAACTCATACCATACTTGAAAACTTAATGGAAAAGGATTAATTGATAAACACAAAACTAAAACTGTTATCTTACCCCCACTTCAGTCTGAAATCCAAATTATACCCTATGTAGGGTACTAATGAAGTGAAAGGTAGGAACTGCTGTCTTTAGTTTGGATACCATTTCTAATTTCTGCTCAAGGAATAAGGAGGTTTGTATTGACAAACATGTTACAAACTAGGAATTAGTTAAGAGTAGAGCATTGAAGAGAAAGTTAGTTAATCAATTAAGCTATTAGCATAGACCATTTATTCAATGTCTGAAATACATTTTAAAATCATCAAAGCCTGCCATGATAAAATCAAAGTCAACTTTAAAAAGCTATAGCCTTTTTCTAAAACAATAGACAATAAAAGGCAAACCGTTTGCTTGACTGGACCAATAGGTTACTGTTCACCATGATTTCATTTCTGAATGGATTAATTTTGGCCTTTCATTCTCAGATCTATCAATAAAGGCTTTGAGAGTTGCCAAAATATGCAACCAAGAGGCAAAAGAGACAGACTGAAAGGCTCGCATGCTGTTCACCATAAGTAGTTACCTTTAAAACTTATTAAGTCTTTAAATATCACCAGTGTGGAGAGAGATTTTGTATTGCTGCTCATTGGTACATTATACTGCTTTTTAGTACTAGCATTTCAGTGCTATCCCAATGACTCAGTCAGGGTCAAGCTCCAGTTGTAGCCCACATTTTGGAAAACATGCACCAGTCAGCAATAACTTGCAAACTGTCTGTTAATGAGTTTCTTTCCACACTGCTCATTCCAGGCTGTTGTATAATTGTAAGACTTGAATGCCCAAATTTTAAGGACTTGATGGCAGTTTACATTCCTTAAAGAGAAATAAAGAGAAAAACCATTGAGATCTTGGAATGATTCCCTCTGAATTTACCTGTTTATATAAAGAGAAACTTCTAATATACAATACCGAAGGCCTCAGCCTTCCCTACTCCCTGTAAGACACAGGTATCCTCATTGCATAATAGAGTCTCAGGTGACTACACGACAAACGTAACACCAGCAAATACTGTTTGGTATTACTTCTCAAACAGTGATCTGTCCATAGAGGGAAAGTGTTACACTGTTAACACATCTATCAGGAAAAGGCAGAAGTGAAGCTGAATAGGTAAAATAACATTTTTCAAAGATGAAACCATGCAGAAGAGAATAAGGGACAAACAGTCAATGTCAAAGAACAGAAAGAAAAAGAAGAGACAGGAGACTCCATTGTAAATCTCGGGGGAACTTCCCTATTAAGAGTGCCAGCAGACAGCAACATGGGGAAATATAGCAAGAACCAAGGTCACTTGATAATGGGCTGGACTGCAAGACCATGCCTGTGACTAAGTCAGTCCTAAATGACTAAGTCCTTTCCATCTCCAATGGCACCAATAAAACCTCTGCCCTAAAATAATAAATATCTATAGACACGCCAAAACAGAAAAAGATGTTTCCTCTAGAAAAGACCCAAGGGCCTTGAGGAAAATGGAAAAGAAATTATTTTGGTTTGGAAGGAATTAATATTGTTATGGGCTGTGGAGACAATCAAAATCCCATAAAGGAATCTAGTAATAGTAAATGCCTATTTGCCCTAAAATTAAGGGAGGTTAGTTAGCTGCATGATGTGGAAACAATTCTGAGGCATCTCTTTAAAGACTCACGTGTCTTTCCAAATGCAATACTTACTTTGTTATCAGACCCAATGCTGCAAGTCATCGAGGAGACTTTACACCTTCTTTTTTTTAACAAAGTGGTTGATATTTTTAAGGATTTGCCAGTAGGTTTGTGTTACAAAGTTCCTAAGCGTATTTTCTAACATGCTAAATTTGCCATGTTGCTTTCCACAGGCCCCTCTAGCTTGTTATTTCATAGTGAGGATAGTGCTTTGGAGCTTATTGAAGTGTTCAGTATTAAAATGTATGTGGCTAGCTAGCACTGTCTCCTCCACAAAGGAAAAATACTTCCTATTTGACTCTCTTTGCATTCCTATTTGCTTTATGCAACTACTTCTGAGAGCTTTATGGCCAACTGTCTACAATGTGCCACTTTCCGTGCTATTCCTTTTTTGGATTGGAAAACTTTTTTTTTTAATACTATACTCTGTAATGCTGTATTACTCACAGCAATCTTTCACATTCAACCATTTTATGGCACTCTTTAATGGCCTGACTTATCCTTAGAACTTACAGAGTCACAGGTTATCAGTGTCAAATGATCCAGTTTCTTGCACTCATACTGGGATCATGTTCTGCTCAGGACATTTCCACTTATTTTAAGCCATATAGTTCTTTGAAAGCCAGCACTTCTCATAATATGGGCTCTTCTTTCTTGAGCTTTGTTTTGAACATTCCTTCCCCCCATGGCATTGTTTGAAGCAAATCTGAGCAATTGTAGAAAAAAAACTTCAAGAACACCTAGAAAATAGGAAAAACCTGACATAAAGTTTTCATAGATTAGCTGAGCTCTCTGAAGTTGAAAGTTTGAGCCATTAGTAAGGGTAGGAGAAGGAAACAGGAGTTTGGAAGCAAAAGATAGATGTATTTTTTCCATAAGCTTGGCCCCCAGCTCTGCCTTTTTGCATATACAGAGCATGATGAGAGATGTTTTTCCTCAGGACTTGCATCCTCATTATTTATTACATCCCGGCAGCATGATGTGATGTGCCAAGATCTCAGCTGGATCTGGCCCAATATTCCAAAATTAAGCAAGTCAATGGATGCAAGTCAAGTTAAGGCTTTTCACAGAGTTCAAAAGTGAATTAATTGTCCTGTAGATATTCCCTCGGTCCATGTTGTCCTGCTTTCAGCAATTACTGAAATGAAATACAGTGTGCCACTGCAGACTTGGGCCTGGATCCCACCTATCAGTTCTCCTCTGTTCTCCTTATTCATGCTTCTGAGCTCCAAGGGGGCTTCTCTTGTTGAACTTGCCCCTGTTTCACACCAAGAATAGCCTTTTGGCTCAGTGGGGCTAATAAAGCACTAAAAATGTTCTTGCATAAGTTTTGGTTTACATCTGTGGTAAGGTCTGCATAGGTGGTAAAATTAAAAAGATATTTCTAGTAGCTCTGCTGACAAAAAGAGCAAGCAGCATTCCTGTCAGAGCAAACATGCATCTTGATCAGCTCTGAAGTTACAAGTAAACAAATACTAAACTATCCAAGGCATATGATGAATAACAACTGGCATTTATTTTCTCCTTTGTAGTCCATGTAGGTAAGAAAAACTGGCATAAAGTGTGCAGCTACAGTTGAGCAAATTTTTTTTAATTTAATCTGGTTTAAATAACTAAAAGTTTTTCTCTCATCTTGAAACTATCTTATGAAGCTATTCATAAATTCTCCTCCCAATATAGGGATTTGAAATGATGCTTCCTGTTACCCAGTAGGGAGGCTTAATGTCATGCCTTGAGTTTTGGGAGTGGCTTGGGACATTCTTTCTTCTTTCTTTTGATGCTGTACTTGTGTTTATAAATAAAGATTTCATAAGAGAAAGGACAAGAATTCAACAGGACTCACTTCCTAAATGCAGAAGGTAGCCCACTGTTGTATTCAGTCATTATCAGTCCATCTTAATGACTTCTTTGCTACAGGAGACAGGACAGACAGGGCAAAATGAGCAATGTTCATCCCAGAGCAGCCTGCACCAGATCAGTCATATTGCGCTACCAGGTCTTGAATACTTGCCTCACTGTATCGGAGACTGTAAGTTATAAGTAGCCATAAAAGTAACTTTTCCATAAGCAGAAGTATTTGCTTACTCATATCTGCTAGCTGTCCAAAAAGGACAGAAAGGAAGGCAACTTTAAGAAAAATATGGATCAAATAAAGTTAGATTAACCTTTCAAACAACATTCATATCTGGCATTCATACAATGCAGAACAACAATTTAAAAAAAAAAAAAAAAAGCAAAAGTGGAGTAAATTGTTCTAAATCCAGAAGAGAAGAATGGATTTGCCAGACCATTTCCAAAACGAGCTGGCAGCCTTTCACAGTGCTGAGCTTCCCACAAGGAACGTGCGCCACATACCTTTACTCCAGGACATTACCTCAGTATAACCAGGACCTCTAAGATTCCCAGCTAGAAAACCTGTTATAAGCTTTATTCCCTGATTAAAATTTTTAAATGGGGTTATAATTGTGGCAGGCTTTATTAGTGAATGTATACCCTTCTATTGTATGTAAGGTCAGCGATTAAAATAAATTTACTTTGTCCTGCTTTTAAAGAAAGAATATTAAGCCTGGAATAGAAAATAAATGCAAGATTTTGTTTGGTTTTGGACTGTACGCAGTTCCCTCAAGTCAGGCTAAAATGAAGAAATGATCAAGGCTATTGCTCCTTTTGTTTGTATAATTTCTATTTTTTCTACCATTTATAACGTATCTAGACCCTTGTGATTGTTTGGATGAGGTGGTTTCAAGCTGCATTTACTGTTTGGATTTACATATCATGGATCTGACCCAAAGCAATGACGATTTTCAGATCCTGTTTTGAGTAGACACCTGCTGAGGCAGTGGCACTTCATCTTTCTGTTTACTGCAGCGGTCTTCGAGCCAGGCTTTGGTGGCCATTTACAACTCTGCTTCCACTCCTTCATTTCTTCCTGTGACTGTAGGTACATTCCAGAAAGGAGAAATGCTGGTAGTTTCAGCCCTAGGTTCAGTCAACAGAAACTTTTTATACTCTTCTTCTATCATAAAAACATTGTCTTATGTTTATCTCTGCCCTGTTTCTTTCCATCTTCCTCGTCACCACACAAAATTGCTGCTTTACACAAGCATACGTTGAGGAGGCCCAGAGGAATTAATTCTTTATTGTGGCATTCCTCCTTCTGCTTTGGTGCCAGTATCTGCAGAACTTGTTTGAGAGTTCTGTGTTGATCTGAAATGCTGAATGTTTCCTGGAAGACATACATTTTTCTCATTCTCACTGCCTTCCCTCCCTCATTTGATGTCAATAACTATTGGAGGAGGAATCCCAAATTCCGCAGAAATTAAGATGCAGGTGAGGAATAATTTTCACACAAGCTATGGCTTGAAGCTTTCATGCATTTCAACTATGCAGAACTGCATGGGTGGAAAACATGTAAAGTTAATTACAGAGATTAAAAATATATCACTGAATTTATGAAGATACAACTCTAACAGGAAAAAAAAAAGAAAAAAGGGAAAGCAGTTTTAACACAGTGGAAATACTGAGATTTTTAAAATTACATGGCTTGAATTGACAGGATGGGCAGAAATGGTGTTTCTCCTCTTCGCTATACCTTTACCTTCCTCCATAAAAGGGTTGGAAAAACTGGAAAGGCAGCAACAGGGCAGGAATGCTGCCTGTCCTAAGCAGCATGAGCTCTACAGTCACCATAAAATGCTCTATAAAATGACCCACTGTTAATGCAGTGATCACGCTGTCAGATAAGAAGGCAATGTTATGTTTCACAAAGTAATAAATTGCTCTTTGTTGCATCATACAAAATTGCAGCATCTCTCACTGATGCTATTTTCTTTTATGGTATGTCATAAAAGAAGTCTCAAACCAACAACTATTTACCACAGTTTTACACGGGATGTTCCCAGGGCCTTTAAAATTTTCTTCTGTTCTTGGAAAGCAAATGGTACCACCCGCACTGGTGTGTCCTCTACAAAAGGGTAAAGCCTATCTTCATGGATTTCAGTACGAGTTACCACATGGGGCTCTGCCAGGCACTGGCAGCAGGGGAGCTGGGGCACAGGGCAGCAGCGGTGGCTCTGGACAGAGGCAGCGTGGTCCCTGCTGCTGGTGAGTCGCCCTCCCGGGCGTGCATCGCTGCTGCTGGAAGGAGGCAAGATGTCCCAGGCCTCCGAGTGCTGTCTTCATGCTGTTGTTTTGTTAATGACCCCTCTAAATTTGAGCTCCCTTGTTGTTGCTGCCTGGTGCAAGGGTTGTTCACAGCCCACAGGAGATGAACTTTTTTTCTTGTGAATTAATCTTATTGTTTCATTGCCTGAATAACTGAGGACAACAGAGCTTGGTTTTAAATCTGTGTAAATAGAGTCATTATGTGGCCAAAACAGACAAAGAAAAAAAAAAAATGAGATGAGAGTGGTGGTCAGATAATAAGTCTTAAAAAATGAGCATCTGGTGTCCTAAAATGACATGCTGCCTTATGCTGACCACTGTGGAGTGGGAAGCTGCTTTTGTGCGTGGAGGCTGCTGCCTTGCCTCCAGTGCCTGGCCTGGGTGAGAGGCACCGGTGCCAGCTGCACTGCCACCCTGCAGCTTTCCCAGGCTCTTCCACAAAAAAAATGGAGCTGCCCAGGAAGGCTGGAAAACCCTGCCCAGATCTGAGGCTGTGCAGCATCTCCACAGAACTTAAAGGGGCTGCTCTGTGGGAGGGTACAGATGGAACAAACCTACAAGCAGCAGCTCAGGATGCTGGGGATAAGCGACAGTTTTCTTATCTGGGTAAGCTGGTGAGAAGCCCTGCTAGTTGGAGGCTCACTTCAAAATGAGGCAGTCAACACTTGTTCTCTTCAGACTGTGCTGAGAGCGCTGTGCTAATCAGAGATATCCCAGTACAAGTTCTGAGTAAATGGAGGTAAGATAGTACAGGGAGAAATCTGGGTAGCCACAGCGGTCCGTGGTGCAGGAGCACAACACCAGCTCCTGCACTCTTCTCTCTCTGCTACGGCCAATACATTTTTATCTGTAGTGCTTTCCACAAAAGGTACAGGGGCCTTCTTCCCTGAAAATGGGTGGCTGTTTTTTTCCTTGTTTGCAGGGAGGAAGATGGGGAAAATGTCTGGTAATGGGTAGGAGTAGTGTTATGTCCCTGCCCCCAAGAATCTCTTGGCATCCAGGACTGTTGCACAGAAAGCATGCACTAGGAGCAGCTGGAAATTCAGATACATGCGTGAAGTGCATTTACTCCTGTTATTAGAGGTGAAATAGAATTTCAGGGAGGAATGGGGGAACCAAAGAGGCAGGGAAATCAAACACTTTATAGTGCTGGCATGCTTGGAGGCATTTTGCAGCTTGCTCCATTTCTGAACCAGTATTTCCAGAAATCATACTACTAGCCAGCGGTGTGGTGTCTCTCCCAGCAGCGCTTTTAAGTGTAATGCAAAAACCATCACAGCCTAGTGGCACCAGAGAGTACTACTTGGCAACCTGCAGCATCAATTTGAGCTCTCAGTCTGTTGTTATCAGTGACCAATATCCAAAAATAGACTGAAGGCCTAAATATTGCTACTCACAGTGCATCCCATTCTACAATACTTCTAGTTCCAGCCTCCAAATGTAATATTTCAGAGGACACTGTTTGGTTCATTTTCTTAAAACAGGGAAAACATATTTCCTAATATTTTTTAGCCCAGCTTGTTTAGTCTGCCCTGAATAGATTTCCAGAAAAGCTGCATCATGATATTTCCTCCTGGACTCAAAGCAAAAGCCATGCACTCGTAATGTTTCCTCTCTTGGAAGAAAATGCAATGGAAAGGGGACAGGTGCAAGAAAACTGCATAGCAGAATTTTACTTCTGCTTTCTTGAATGATACCCACAATGGTGGCAAGGAGGGAAAAAATAAAGCAGTCCTAACAGCCATGTGATATTGGGCTTGGAATATCAGCATGAAAAATGTGGAAAACTACTTTCAAAAGCATATACATTGAAATGCTTCTGTTGCTCTTAGCCCTCATTCATGGGATATCCAGAGGAATCCCTCACAATTGTATCATTTAAAGACAGTGAATAGCTGGTAAACCATCTTGCCTTGCAACTAATACTAAACTGGAACAAGGCAGGGTTTTTCACAAGCATTAGATTCAATGGGTAAATCATAACGGGTAAGTCAATGTTATTCACTCTAGAAAGAAGTACTTTGACTTTTTTGTGTTTTTTTTTTTTTTATAAAGAGGTGCCCAAGCTTTTGTTGCTTCCTAAAGAACATGAAATATATCCAGGTAAGTATGTGCAAATGCTGTATGCTTTCTTGTAATCTCTTTAATTTAGCACCTATAACAGTTTAAGAAGCTAGGGAATGGTCTTGGACACTGCAACAGGAAAAACACAAGAATCAAAATTGTGCAGGAGAGGTAAAGGCCAAGCCAATCACTTAACACTTTTTCTATAAAACCAAAAATGATAATCAGTCTATTTTTAAAAGAAAGATGTACCTGTAAAGATATTCTATTAGGCAAGATTATTAATATTTTAGTGAAGTAAGGAAATATCACATTAGCTTAGTTGTCTGTACTCAGGGGTCTCTGTATAATGTTCCATCGTGTGGTACGGGTCCACCCATTACTTTGCACTCCAGTCTAGTCATGTCATTGATAGCTTTTAAGCCTCTTGATAATTGATTTACTCTACAGTATTTTGTCTTAACATGGAAGAGAAAATAGAAAAATATTAGGGAAGCTGTTCAAGTAATCTGTGATTTATACTATGTCCTTTCTTGATTATTACTCTGTATATAACCATTGTTTCAGCAGAAATAAAGAAAAAACATCCACTTTCCAGTAATTAATTCAATAGTTATATACAGTTATACTGCATCTAGGATGTCATTCATCTAGGATATCCTTCGGTCTCTGTGCTTAATGCTATAATCTCTTCCAATCTGTCAACCTATAGCAAGAGCCAAAGCCTGGAAAGTACATTTAGAGAGAAAACTGCAGAGGAAATAGCATTGGCAGTTCAATATATATCAAGCACCTTTCCAAGTCAGTGCTAAAATGTTACCCTTTAGTATTAAGGGAAACAGTGCTATTAGAGTGGCTGAGTAATATCCCCAAGTCTGTTCCAGTATCTTTCTACTAAGTAAAAGGTTGAAGATGCATAAGGTATTCTCAAAGCCTGCTTCCTGTTGAAAGAAAATTGCCTTGGCATAGGATCTCTGCAAGACAGCTGCAGACTGCTCCTTGGAGAACCCCTTCTAGTCTCCAGCACACCAATGGAGAGTGGAGCCAAGGATGAAGGCTGGAGGAACATGCTAAGAGCACAGATTTTGCATTACTGCAGTGCAGATGTTTGGAATGGCATTATAATCTGCTTGCAGAGGCTGAAATATGGCCCAGGCTTTTGAACTGTCTAAATTACATTGCAGTTGTGAGACAGACATAATCAGGTGGACATCAGAACATTTTAGTATTAGCTTTAGCTACTAAGCTTTTTTTTTCCCCTCCCCTGACACCCTGACTCCATGGGCTCCATGTTGAATCTGTGTGCTCTGTATTCATGGGCACTCTTCACAAGAGAAAGCTGGGCAGAGATTTCCAAGTTGAAAATGACTAAAAATGGTCAAGATGCATGGTTGTGATGCTGCTTGCAAGCTCATTAGCTTTGCTGAAAAGCACCTATTTTCAGTTTTGGCATAACCGTTCTTGAAAGAAGCCATGTTTGGGAACTACAGGGGTACCTCTGCATTCATGCTGTGCTGCATGGTTGATACTAGCTGGTTTTGGTTGGTGTTAGTTTAAAGACCTATGAATTCTCTCAGTAGGTATCTAATTCTAAGCGAGTATTCCTGATTCTCATGTTTAATCTTCTGTCCCTAACTCCTCTCACATCATGATTCATGTGCTGTCCAGCATCAGGCGTTGAATTGCAATTCTACACCAGGGCACCACGATCCTGAAAGCCACCACCGATTCAATAGACATTTGAACAGGCACATGTAGACTTCTGATCTGTCGTCTCAAAATTGGACAGACTCTGTGTACCTCTGAAGTGCTTGAGGGGAAAAAGCTATAAAGTTTGTGTGCAATTCTTAAGGTAAGCAGAAGGGTCGTGGATAACTGAAGTTCTCTGTAACAACATCACAGTGTTTCCAGAAAGATAAAGAACTCTAAAAATGGATTTGAAAAGAGATTGGTAGAACCTATCTCACTGAGAAGACAGCCTCACTATACTGTCAAATCAAAACCTAAGTGACATAGATAAACTTTATTTTTATTATTAAATCAACTTTATTTTTATTCCAAGATGATATATTCAGCAAGTTAAAGAGCATAGTGTACGTGACTATTGGCAGACTGGAAAGGAAATATTTTTTTATTGATGAATATCAGGAAAATCAAGCATAGATTAATCATCACTGATGGATTGTTAAAGAATTTCCATCATTAAAATAAATTTGTACTTAATTTTAGTCCTGTTGCTATGGCAGCTACTTTCTTTCATTATGCAATTTTTTAACTAGCTATCTCCCTCCATAAATAACACTTACAATATTAAAACTGAGATTTTTCTGGATTTTAGAAAGGTAGCACTGTATTTAGAACTAGTGTTTTCTTTGCTCAGTCAATTTTCTGTTCCTGTAGTGTAGCCATCTTAATTGTAAGTTCAAGACTCCCTTCGTGTTTAAATTTCTGGGTTTAATTCCTGCTCTTTTTGCCTTGACACAACTACCCTGACACAGATAGGCTCTGTGGGTGACAGACATACACGTGAGATTCTTCAAAAGCGGTGTGCAGACAGTAGTTGCCTTTGGTCTAAGGGGAGACAATCTGTTCCTTTTTCTTACAAAATACCATTATCTATTCTCTTCCTTCCCCTGAACTGTTTCCAATGCTACTGTAGTTTTGTGCTCAGTGTGGTAAGAAATCAAAGGTCAATACCATGTTCATGCTTTACCTTTTTTTTTTAATTACAGGACGTATTGTAGTTTTTGTATAGACCAGAAATACCCAGGTCTAGACTTCAAGAAAATCAAAGAAAGCACAGCAGTTTTAGCAGAGTGATTCATAGTGCCACCTATTCAACAGAATGATCAGGTAAGCCTAGATGTCAATTTAGGCATAAAAAACCTTCTGTGCATGTTAATATTGAATTGAAATAGAAGATAATTTTTATTACTTTAAGCTACATCTTTATGCTTAGGCTAGTATAAAGCCCTCAGATATGAAAAAAATCCTGATGAATTAAAATTAGTGCTATTTAAAGTATCATTTTAAAAGCCTGTTAGGCCCAATAAGTTTGTGAAATATCTCTGGAACATATATAACATTAGCCTACAATAAGCCAATCAGATTTTATTTGCTTTTTATATTTAAGACATGATGTATATATAATCACTGGTTTAAGAGCAATTTACCTATCTAATCCTAAATTCAAACTTTTTTATAGATAATATTTAGAGTTAATCTGTGTATGATGTTTAACTAAACTGTCAGCTTTTCAGCTACTGAGAGCACAAAGATAAAAGTGTAAATATTTCAAAGAATGTCTATGGAAAGTTTTAATTTACATATCATTTTCCATTCAGCAACTAAAAAAAAAATCATATTCACTTTTTTATTGTTATTTGTGCTCAGGCTTTCTAAAAAAGCCAAATGAAAATGTTCTTTTTTCAGAATGCATCAGAATATGCTGAGTTAACATGTCAAAATAACTGTTCTGAAGCATCAGTCAAAAATTGCTGACATGAATTAAAGCTGGTGGATTTTCTACATTATCAAATATATCTCAAAGTTAATTTTCATAAAGCCCTCCTTCCTTTTATAAATCAGAAGCAGTTCTTTGGCATGTCCTTGAAACTTTGTTTTCAGCTGCTGAAGTACAGACTTCCTTGTTCACCTAAATGAGGCAAAAACCTGCATTATGACAAATAATTGGCATGCATTGACAAAAACTTCAACTGATTGGAAGGAATCTAAAGAATGTTCAAGTCATTTTAAAAATAGTAAGTTTGTCACATATATTTGGGCAGGCAGCAATAGTATCATTTTATATGAATATGCTCATTCAAATGCATATTCAAATACAAAGTGAAGAAACTGGAACAATTTTTGTGCATTATTTCCACAGGCATTTTGCATTGTTTCCATTAAATTGAGTTGGAGAGTGGGCAGCTCTATATTAGGGTTTGAATAGCTCACAATCAGGTACAAGAGGAAAGGGGAAGAGAAGCATGAATGTGCCTATTAGGCATGTGGAAGAATTATTCATTCTACTTGCTTACTATGAAATTATTCATAAATTTGGACATTCCGTTGCCTACAGCTGACAATTGTGTACATGAAGAAGGTAAAGAGGGGAGAGCTAGGTTTAAGCTTCTGGAATGAATAGTTTACTGTAAATTAGTTTTGGGGAACCCACTGAATCCACATGTGGGTACTGAAGGAAGAGGAAGCATGAAAATAGGAACAGAAGTTACATTTTGGGTAGTTTGGAGGCTAAGAGACATTCTACAGTTTGGAACTTAAATTCAGAGAAGCAAGGTAGGGCAAATGAATGTCCAATGCAAGTTGCTCTAAAGAATTTTTATTTTATATTTTATTTACTTTCAGGAAGACATTAGTGTTCAGTATGTGATTGCTATCTCTCTAACCAACTTATAATATAAATATTTTTTTTTTGCTCTAAACCTTATGACAATCATACATACAATGGAAAAGAGAAATTTCATCAACTAATTTACTCAATTTCAAAGAAAATATGGAAAGATGGAGTGTTCAGCTGAGATAAAAGTAAGGACTGGAAAGCTTTATAACTTATTTGCAAAATGTGGAAAAAATACTGGAAAAGTTGGAAAAACAAGTCTTTAAGAAATCTATTCTAGAATTAGAGACTGTATATAGAATAATCAGACCAGATTAGATCCTGCTCTAAGGATCAGGTTTTGTTGCAAACTTGTGGCTAAATTGAAAAGTTATCTTCATTCAGGCAAGTAGTTTGGTAGCAGCGGTAGATGACAACAGAGTTGCCCTTCTTTTCATCAGATGATGTGAATTTTTGACACTCAATAAAAATAGTCCTGGGACTCTTCATTTTGTGACTACCCACTTGGGAACTGATCAGCTTCTTTCATCCTCTAATGAGAAGACCAAGCCTTGACTCTGAGAGTAAAAAACAGACTGTACTGGAGGGTATTTCAAAGTGGAATTCAAGCTTTAAAGAACGAACAAAAAGATAATGTTCACTTAGAGGAAAAATTAGAAAACAAGATTAAGTTTGTGGCTGAAAAAAGACCAAGCCTTCATATTCAAAGAAATGAAATGGCTTTTGTCCTAAATATATCTGTGCATGTCATATCCTATAGAATAGAAACTTTATGCCTGAATGATGGGGTTTTTTTCCCCCAGAAAAAAATACAGCATGACATCCAATGAATTCAACACAGAGAATTTCTCAGAAACTTGTGTGAAGCCAACCAAGAAGACTGGTGTTGCTCGAGTAAATCAAATGGGTATAATTCTTGAACAACTGGGTGCCTGGCCAAGTTCTAATGTGCGTGACTGCTGAACATAGAGGGTTTATGCCACAAAAGCCAAAAATACTGTGTGAAAAGGAGCTCTATAACGTATCACATTATGCATTCCCTCTGTAAAACTGTGAGTACAGTACTCCTAAAACTGCGAACAGATTTTGGAAGTAAGAGTCTTTTTCATTACTGGGTGCAGAAGTGTTTAATTGTTTGGAAACCCATCCACTCAACTCCAAAGACTAGTAATAGCAACATCAGGCTTTCCACAAGGAAAGCCTTCTTTCCCTTTCCAAAAACCCATAATCCCTGGAAGGAGGGCGACATGCCAGAAGTCAAAAATCTGAAGGTGAAGAGATCCGTAGAGAAAGATTCAGCTTTAATTTTCATGTTCTTGGAGAAAGAAGAGAAGTGATCTGCTTAGAGATCTCATTAACCATTATTGTTGCTTGATAATGCTAAAATCTGTATGTGGAATTCTAGGCTGAGTTATCCTAATAAAAGCTGACTAATCCCAATCACTAGAAAATAAAACCTTTGTGCCAAGTATTGAATATTGTAAATTACTTATGATAGTTTTAGGAAAAGGAAAGGGTTTATGCATTGTTCCTTTTTATTGGGAAGTCACTCTTTAACTCTTCTGCATCACTAAAACTCTATATTAGCTTATTCTGAAGTCTGGCAGATGCGGAGAGTAATAGGAGCAGTTTTGATGTAGAAGTAAGGTTCCTGACAAAGAAAGAGCTTCTGGTTTACAGAAGAGACAAAATATTTAAGTACACAGCTCTCGGGCAGAAAAGCTTAATATTCATGGACTTAGTTTATGTCTTTGAGCTTCAATGGAATTAATGATAAACTCATCAACTTGGTAATGGAGAGTTTATAACTTGTATCATTTTGGGAGAAACACCAGGAGAAAAATGTGACTTGAACACAACTCTTTTGCTGTTTCACAGTTGCCGGAACAACAGGGTAATTTATTCCATCTCTCTTGTAAATTTAGCACACTCTCCATCATAAATCTGGCCACATCTGTTGGCTGACACACAGGGACTTAGTGCCAACCTGAAAAATGTCAGCTTCTTTTATGCAGGTATATGGAGCGCCTGGTCAGTTCTCTCCACCGCTGTGCCTGTAGTCACAACCCAGAGGGGCCAGCAAAATATTTCCTGCTGCTTTTATGCATAGACATGTGTCTTGAAGACACCATCAAACCTTCATAATACTTTACTAGCAAAATACCCTGGGGTCTTTTCATGTCTTTAAATGCTGTGATTTGGGCAACTACACTGTCATCTTTCTTCCCTAATTTAAAAGAGAAAACACTTTTGTAACTATAAAGTGATATTTTAAAAGAGGGAACGTTCTATGTAGCAGCCAGGTACAGTGCTCATCCCTTTGCTTAAGGTAAGAGAAGAGCTATTCTCCAGGCTGTGACTGAATTTCTATTCCTATCGCCAGTGATTTCAGCTACTGAAACATGATCTTTGTCAGGAGAAGACTTCATTTGCTGAATCAATTTGTAATGCTATACATGTACATTGAATATTGTCCAAATGGGCAGCATTATTATATATATTCCCATGCATTTAGCAGACACATGGAGGCTATCGCATTTAAAAAGAAAAGATTACAGTAATTTCTCCTTAATAAATTAATGGATTAAAGTAATGATTTTTTTACTTTTCTAAATAATGAAGGAGCATCCTGATGTTTCTCTGTTTTTTATAATCTACATGTGTGCCCACACCTTTTTTTTCAAAGAGAATAATGATGTATCAGTTAGGAAAGAAGTAATTTTAAAATTACATACTGTATGCTAAAAGTACATTGGAATAAAGTTGTGAGGTGGCAAAGTCAAGGGTTTAAATTACAGATGAAGTAGTTGCTGCTCCAATTCTCATTTAGTTCTTTCTGTATATACCTTATAATATAGTCTCTGATTACAACATCATATACTTGATTTCTGTTTTATCCAGTTTAGACAATTCAGATTGCTCATTAAAAAGCAATTTCACATGTGTGCCCTGTACTTTATTTACTGTGATCTTGTCAGATGCTACCTAAAATATGGAATTATTAAGTTACTTGTGGACCATCTCCTGTGAAGCCAATGGAATGCAGAAGTATTACCCAGACTTCCAGAAATGAACTAACCAGTTTAATGTCAGAGCACCTCATTGTCTCAGATGGTGCAGGGTTTTTTTCAAAGCATAAATTTGCATTTTCAAAGCATAGCTTTCAGCAACAGTGAGTTCAGCTGTGGCTTGCCTGCAGTTCTTCACAGTTGATCTGCTCATGCCCTAATTAGACACCTGGGATAAGATGACTAGAGGATCAGCCACAGATGCTAAACATTTGGTGACAGAGTTTTATATTATTTTTCGGGACAGCATTGTACCGCCTTAACTGACGCCATCCTTTCTGGTTTTTATCCAGGAGATAGGTAATCTTACGCTTCATTCACTAGATGCCATACAGCTTCTGCCAGGGGTGAGGCAAGCGCAAACAAACAAATCACATTTTCCTTATGGATTTCACAGAACACAGAATGATGCAAGAGTCCTCCGTGTGGGAGGGAGAAGAAATGTGTGCCACGTGCATAAAAGTTTTGTATTGCAATATAGGAATGAAAAGTAGGCTAGCATCAGAAAAATAAATTATGAGATTTCTAACCTCTTGAAGTTTAATTTTGAAACTGTAATAAGAAAGACGGCTTCTATACCTCTCACTGGAAAAGAAAGGATTCCTGAGCAGCTGTCTGTTACAGGAACAGAATACAATATGAAACATCAGCACTGACATATATATTTACATACCAACAAAGAGGCTTTTTTGCATTAATTTTTTTAAAGACACAAGACAAAATGACATCCTTGATTACACAGACCAGTTTTGATGCCCTGTCGTCAACTACATTGTGGATTAAGCTGATTTCTGCAGGCAGTAACTAAAATAACATTGGCATTTCTGTCTAAGGCAGATAGCGTTTACAGTGTAAGACACATTTTCTCAAACAATGCAAATGTATGCAGCAGTATTTTTGCTATTTGTATTTTAAGTGTTCATGAGAGCTCAGTTCTGCCAGCTGATTAATGTTGACTGGTCCTTTTCTCTTAGACATTCCTGCTGAGCTCCTCTGGAATATGTAGCTAAGGTCTCTGCCACACGGTAAGGGAAGAGTCCTTCCATGTAACTTCATACTCCTGGGGACACACTGGGGTTTCCTGAACTGCACAGGCACAATGGCTTAACTAGGTTTCTAAAGTGCAAGTACTCTGTTCATATGCTGAGAATCACGTGTGACAGGATTTTCTGCAACCTCCCAAGTTCCCTGGGCACAAAAAAGCAACCAACCAAGATGACTATGAAGGATCCCTGGTTTACAAGGCAGACTGGTCATTCTGCATTTCATAAGATGTACACAGCTATCCAGCCAAATCAGGCAGGGGCAGACACATTTGTAACATCCATTTGGAGAGAATGGAAGCACAACTAGCTTCTGTAGTTTGGCTTTATGTTCTATTTTAATATCCATAATATCCAACACCTGTCCAAGGTGTCTTTGGCCAAAATACCAACTCTACCTATGAAAACATGAACTCTCAGGAGCAGATTTGGTATGGAGCAAAAGGAATTTTTTTTTGGTGATTAGCAGAAACAAAGGGCAAATGCAGTTTCAGCCTGTACAGACTTAATCTTTTCAAGTGCCTCAGAAATGAATTGTCTTTTCCTTTCTCTCCTCTCCCATATCTGGACCATTGGGTCCAGATTCTGGGTCCTGAATCAGAAAATAATTCCCTGTTGCTCACAGGACAGTGATGTTCTATAGCATGGCAGAGTAAAAGGAAACAGGAAAAGGTGAAGAAACAAATCCTTGTGGAAGAAAAGAACAGCTCATCCTGGAAAAACAAACCTGCATGATAGCTTACAAATGAGTATGTATTTTGGTGTCATTGCAAGATTTAAGCCAAAATCCAATGAAGTTAGTGGAAAGCTCCTGTTTGTTTCTCTGTTTAAACATAGATTTGCAAAAGGAAGCTCAGTGATTCCTTTAAATCGACTAATACATCCTCTCAACAGCAAAGCGTTAATCATGCATCTGCACATTCCACGGCTTTGCTCAGTCTGGCTTTGAAAGTAGTATGCCACGTGGCTTCTTTCCACGTGCTGAAATGGGGCAGATGTTGGGGGGGAGGGGGCTGAGGTGGAGGGGTAGGAAGAATTTCTATGCCTTCACAGAATCACAAGACCTGGTACAGTAAATCATACACTAGTTTTAAATTAAATTGTGCTGGAATAACTTGATTGCTTTTAAAAAAAAGTACAATATTACTAGATGAAGAAACATTAAATAAATGAGCTAATTACATGCCCACTTACCTCTGTGCTAAGCACGATACATCGAAATGAATTTAGGTATGCTTATTATAGGCATAGTATAGCTCTATGGAATACATTACAGAATTAATTATTTTGCAATCTGTTTGATATTGTACCTTTTTAAATTCTACTCCCAGTCTAAATTGTCTGGATTATAAAAATCACAAAGACAAGGCATAATAATAAATGGGACTAAACTAGAATGTGTGTGGGGAGGTAGTAGAGTGAATATTCAGAAAGAAAAGCAGAGTCCATTAACAACTTCATACGTTATCTGAAACTGGAAGTAAACATCATCTTAATGGTGAGGTGCAAAAATGATATTGACTTAGGAAATTTGGTGTGCCCCAGATAGTAACACATTGTGAATGTAAAACATAGAAATATGAGCAGAAAATAACAGGTACTTCGTGATAGCTGGCCTATGTGACATACTGGTACACACATTTTGAAATGACTACATTCTGAATGTGGCATGCAATTAAATGACCAGTCATAAGATATTTCTAGGGTGTCTAGTTATCATTTGATCCCTTAGAAATCAGTCAGCATCACTGATTAATCCTAGCAAGGGCTCTGCCTCCCTCCCATGGATTTTGGTAATTTCTCAAGATGGATTTCAAATTTGAAAAGGTTCAAAAGCAAGCCTAGCTCTCAAATCCATATGAAATATCAGTTTCTGTATCCCAGTGACATGGTATTTCCCTTCGTGGTTGCAGTACTCTTAATGACACCATATACAAACAGTTCTTCACTCATGGCTCTTGGTAGTGAAGAGTATGTTGTGCTAGGACTTTAATTTCACTGATTTATTGTTAATTTACAGAATGTTGGTATAAAGTTTAAAAAAACTTGTTATATATGATTTAAGTCCTTAAATTGACGGATTCCCTTTCTTTCTTCTGATTGTTATAGAAATGGCATTTGTCTGAAGTGCTTGAACTGAGTTAGTAGACATGATCATCTCAACTTGTGGGAAATACTATATTATGAAAAGCAGAGATATATTAAGTTCTACAGTTACACTGAGAAAACCTCCTTTAAGCAAACTTAACATTTCCACTTGTCATTTTTTCCACTGATATGAAATAGTACACTAAAATCCCTGTAAAGTCCTGCCAGAAAGAGAACTTGTGGATTTTTGCAGTGCCGTGGGCTTTCAGTACATGCTGTGTCTATCCCATTGACAGATCAATTGGACCATGTACCACATTTTGTTTTAAACCAACATAAAAATTCATGAAAGAGATGGTAGCCTTTCATTTCCAGGAGCCTGATGTAGTTTTTAGAATACCCCTGGATTACCATGTGCATATCCATACAGTGTGTAAACAAGGTTTTACTTTGCAAAGCCCTGTGATACAGCTGTTTCTCATTTTCATCTTGCAGATGCTATCTTGCTTACAAGGCAGCTTAGTTATAAAGCTGTGTTGACTCATAAGACCAAGATGTACAATATTCAGTTATGAATGAAAAGTGCATAACTCCGTTATCATCCACAGGGCAAAAAGCTTGATGTAAAACCATGTTTTACTAGGAGCAGAAGACTGTAGGTCCAGAAGTAATGTCAAAGTTCCCTTTTTCTGTGAAGCATAGTCGACTGTAAAAGTCTAAAAAAATATGCTTATTCATCTTATTATTATGGAAAGTCCTGGTGACTCACTGCACTGGAGAGAGAAGATGGTTTAGTTTAGTTATTACTGTTTGTGACTGAGTTTTCTGTTAAGATGGAAACAAAACAGAAACAATATGGAAGATTCCCTGAGCATATGTGAACATGCCTGCTGCCTTTTGGTGTTCATATGCCCTTTTGCATTAAGGAGCAGGGCAGTGTTCTACAGGCACATCACCGAACCAGTCAGTTCTTAGCAGTGAATAAACATGGCTAAGACAAGAATAAGGGGGAAAAAAAAAAGGGAAGAAAAAAGAGGAAGTCTTAGTCTTCCCCCATCCTCCCCAGAGCCAGGACTTGGAGCGGTGGAATTTCCCTAGTAAGGAAACAAAGACATAATGTCTAATTGCTAGGACATAAAGGCTCAGAGGGAGAGCACACAGTGGCCAGGAGCACGGAAGAGCACTGACCCCAAAGGTCAGAAAGATAGAGAGAAAAAGAAACTCAGTTCAGAGTGTGTGCAAAAAGTTCAAGTACCCAACCACAGCCAAAAGAAGGCTCAGAAGTATTGAGGCAAAGGAAGCAGAGAAGTAGATGTTAGTCTGGTTTTTATACATTTGTCTCTGAATGCACACACACACAGATATTCTCCAAGTAACTAATGAAAGACAAAACTCATGAACCTAATTTCCTTTTGTGTTCAACCAATATGTACTCCTATAAATACTGCAACTAACAAGATCTGAGAGCAGATTTGCTTAAGCTTCTGGGGAAAGGGGAGAACTAGCCTGGGCAATGCAAATCTAGGACAGGGGATGCAATTCCAATGACTGTATCAAGCAGGGAACTCATTCCCCTCGGTGTGTGCTACAGGAAAAGCAGGAGCTGAAAGCTATTATTAAGAAAGCACTTGGCTGTTGTACTGGCTTCTATACATAGCAGACTCACATGTCCAGCCAGTGGGAACTCTACTGAGGCTGTGAAAGAGAACAGCATTTGTATTAGGAGATAAGAAAAGGAGTTATTCTCAGGAAAGAACTCACTGCAACTCAGCTTTTTCTGTTATTATCAAACCTGACTTCTTCTGAAATTTGAGAGCTATTGATTCAAGTTAATAATTTCTAAATCAGTTGCCAGTTCCTTCCCAGAGGAATGCAAGTCAGTTCTCAGGGAGTCGAAAATCTCATGCTATCAGCATTTTCACTTCATATCACTCAGTCCAAGTTTCTTTTCTCCTCGATGAATGTCTGTTGTGCACATGACTCAAGTGAAGATTCTTTTTTTTCCTTCTGAACACCCCAATATGTAGATTTCAGCATTTGAAGGAATACTGCAGGTTCTCACCTTTATTTTCAGTTTTTACAGGCCAGTATACAATATAGCATGGAGAATACCAAACGTCAGAGAAAGCAGAGGATTAAAAGTGTTCAGTAAAGCAACAAAATAAGTCTTCCAGAAATGTTAACAAGTAAATCCTTGAGATAGGAGGATGCACAAGGGTATTGGTGGTGTACAGAGTCAAACAAATCATACAGATTTTTAATGAGGAAATAATTACATGTTTTTTTCAGAGTGCTTTATAAACACTAATTATGACTTGCTCCTTAATTTTCCAGGTGAATAAACAGAACTAGAAATAGATTAAGCAGCTTGCTAACCTCCCTGAATGAGTCAGCAGCAAGCTTAGCAGCAGGTCTTTTGAGTTTTGAATCCTTATTGATCACTACCCTGCTTAAAACCTTATTCTATGTGGACAAGACTGAATACCTGTGTTCACATGAAATGGGGCAAAGGAAAGTTACATGAATAGATTTACTGGAAAGGTACTGACCAGTTTAGATAAGACTGCAAGCCTTCTATGTGTCTGGTTGGTTTTTTTTTAATTTCCCCTTCACTCTCTTGAAGCAAAAATGAGGTTGGACACAGTTTTATTGGAAAAGAGGAGATCTCTTTGATATGTTTACACATCATTAGTCACTGCATCTGGGAGGTAAGTTGCCCTTGGCTTTCTGCATCTGGCCCCAGTGTAAGTAGATAAAGACGAATGCTCTCCCAATGCCAGGATTCCACAAGCATACAGTCCAGCCCTCCACTTCTCTTACATTTCTCCCTTCCTTGCAATCTCTTCAAAAGATGCTGTGTGTCAAAAGAGCCAAGTTAATTATTTTAAAGGTTCCAATAGTTTATTTTTCAGTAAGATTCTCAGACATATGAATCACCAGGAATAACCGTAGTTCAGGAAAAATTTCTGGGAGTTGGACGTAACTGCTAACACTCGGTCAGAATCAATTATATGGGACCTGGAGGCAAAGGGAAAGGGAAAAGCAAAGCTTTGCAGTGCCCTTTGAGCACACAGGGAAGCCAATGAGGTATTTTAGTTCAGTTTAGTGTCACAAACAAACAGAAAAAAAAAACCCCAAGGTAAAAGTTTTTGACCCTGATTTCATTAATCCCTTTGTATTAAAACAGAGCACTGACATGCACTTATGCTGAACTCTGCTTTGAACAATAAGAGCTTTGCTGAAAGGGGAAAAAAGTTGGGTTATTTTGTTGCTTTTTTCTCTTTCTACTCAATATTCCTCAAATATCTTCCAAATTAATGGATACAGCCTCAAATGACCAGTATCTTAGAGAGAGTTTCTTGAAAAGTGGCGGTCGGTTCATAAAGAGGAGTTCATATTTCTTTTTCAAACTAAAGAAAAACTGGGCAGACAAAAATGACAAGGGAGCTGCAGTGATTTTCTCAAGCTTTCATAGCAGTACAAGCTAAGCCTTAATCTTGGTCATATAAACCCTATGCCTCTAATAAAAGTTCAAGCAACAAAGAGTAGTTTTAGTATTGAGTAGAACCAGCAAAACTAGAACACAGAATATCTCTGCCAGCAAAGTATGTTTCTGCACAGAACAGAGTATTCACAGGACTTGTGGTAACAGTATATGGAATCAATTTATGCCTGGCAAGGAAAATAAAAGTATAACATTTCTTGTGCGAAGTTTTTTCCACATTCACTCCAACAGTGTGTGTCATTAGTTACATCTGTGACAAAAACATCACTTAAAGCAGGCTAGGAAAGAGAAACCTTGGCCGGCTTACTCTATTACTTCATCTCTAGGGTTTGCCCTGGTGCACTTTTCCAGTAACACGATAGTTGGATAGGCTCTGTATTGTCTTATATAAAAGAAGTTACTATAATAGCCATCTCCCCATACTCTGTGAAGTATTGATAATTCTTTCATTTGGCTTAAACAGTTATAACCAGTAATTTTATAATAATATAGAGGTTAGTCCATGTGAAGTCAGTCATGCTTATTTATATATCAGATTAATTAGCAACTTTTCTTGGGTTACACTGTAAACTGTGATCCGGCACTGCCTTTGTGGACTGAAGATTCTGTGTTGGGAGTCATCATTTGTGATTTTGTGGTAAATTGTAAATAAATTCCTAGTGTGGCTATATAATTTCATTTATAATTTCTAATGAAAACTTCAATTGCAACTATAATGTGACTATAACTAATTTAACTGCTATAATGTTATTTCATATTCATGTCAACCTTAAGGTTTTAAAAACAAAAATAAGTTAATTTTGTGTATTTCACAAAACACAAAATTGATTTGTGCTTAACCCCCCCCCTTCATTCCAATGTTTTCTCCCAAAGACTCAGCAGCAGCCATTGCCATACGTTGTTGAAATACTTTATATACCTATGAGTTATTTGCTGTTCTATTTAATTCAGTAAGGAGGAAATGCAGAATGAAATTTGAGAGAGGGACTAGATATCCAAGCATTTTGTACAGAAGTGCTTAATCTCACGTTAGATGTCACCCCTGAGAGGCCTCTCATCTGTGAATCTTTAGTGAGAGGAGGAACTTTGAAAAGAGTAGGATTTAAGACATTTAGTATTTCCTGTGCTTAATTTTATGTAACTCTCTGCTCAGGATGCTGATGTGAGTCTTGTTCTTACATGCCTTTCTTCATCTCAGTTTGTATTTCTGAATTCTGTAGAATTACTGTGTAATGGAGGAGAAAATACCAAAGTGTGCAGGACCCTCAGGCTGCAGGGAGGTCAGGCTCTTGCAGCAGTCATTACTCAGTTCCAGCTGGGGAAGAGTTAAACGGTCTCTAAACAGCAGACTTGTATTCTGGCAAAGTGTGAAGGTCATTTTAGTTTATTTCATGTATAGGAAGTTGGCTGTCTTTTTTCCACCCGTTCCTTGTTCTTGTTTATATTCTGTGGTGATAGCTGATTTTTTTCCCCTGAGAATTCCTACTGCAGGAAATAATTTATTGTCATGCAGATTTCCTTACTTTCAAATGAAACCTTACAGTTCAAGATGCCACTTTTCAGCTGACACTGATGCTTACTGTAGTAAGCTGTATAACAAGACGTTCATAATACTATAATGTTATAACAGCTGCTCCAATAAATCTGACTACTCTGAAACTTCCTTGCCCTTCAGTATGTAGGACAAGATGTCAGATAATGTATTTGCAATCCCTATTGCAAAAAAATACTCTGTTGGCCTTGGGTAGGGATGAAATTAGACATTTTGATTGCATATGCCTGTATAACTTGCTACCAGAACAAAAGGAAAAAAAAAAACCACAATTTTAATACAACTTTTATAATAATAGAGAGCAGGACATACTAATAGTAAAGAAACAAACCACAAATGAAAACCAGTAGAATCCAAAGATAATTAAATTCATAGTTTTGTAGTAGTCAGTTGAACTTCTAAGCCTGTCCTATTGCAAAATACATAACCATCCATAACTACATTATACTACGTTAAAGGGAAGAATTGATCTACCAGATTCCTTATTCATAAGCACAAATGCTTATATGTCATATATTGAGGGAACATTAAGATTATGCTGCTAAGTGTCTGATCTTTGAGATGTCATGATCATTTAAATGCAAAATTTATCATCTTTAAAAATGTTGTCGTTTCCTGATAACTATCCTTCACAGTGAAAATATTCACCTCTCTGGAGTTGCCTCCAGAAATGAACACTTGGTATAAATGGAAGCGCATGTACTGCTGTATTGTCTCTGGTCCTATTGAGAGTTCTGTTGATGCTATTGATGATCTTTTGTGTATGTACAGATTCTGATAATATCAGTGTTTCTGGAATTCACTGTATCTTACGCCAGCACTGATGACATCAAAGTGCAAGGTGAGTTCAATTTTCACCAACTGCATCTTTTTCTCCATTTCTATACTTCTAAGCAGGCCTCTAGTCCTTTCCAGAACCCTTTCCCATGATATTCCAAGGTCTCTTTAAATAATTGAAGAAATCTTGGAGAAACGTTGTAGCTTTTGTGCAGAGGCAGGTCTAATTCTTCCATTGCCCTGAACAGTCCACTTCAGAGCTCACACGACACTAGTGTAATACCAGTCTTATAACAGACTACAGGAAGTATTTGTTACTGATGGGCATTGCATGTGTCATATGCATTTCAAATCTTACTGAGGATCTGGTTCCCATGACTTGAGTTCTGGATTTAAGAGGTAATATGACACGTGCTTTTTAATAACTCCACAACAGGGTATGATTTCTAGGAATTCCATATACTTGTCACTTTTAATCCAGGTTTTCAGAAGAAAATTAAATCTCATGGTAAAAAAAAAAAAGCAGAGCTCTTGGATCTTTCAACTTGGAAAGGAATTTGAAAAAATAGTTTCTATTCTTCCAAATTTCAAAGGAAAAAAATGGCATAGAAGAAAAATTGGAGAGACAAAAAGCCAGCATGTATTTCTGCATAGATTGTCCAGCACTGAGCACCTACTCAGTGATTTATGTAACAATGAGGCTTGTTCAAATTGTTCTCCTCAGGCAGCAGCAGAACTAGAGTTGCCAAAAGCTGGTGTAATTAATACCATGCTTGTGCCCAAATTGCTGTCTTTCAACTCTGTGTAACCCCATTGTAGTCAGTAGGACTGTATAGCGCACAGTTCTGCAGTAAATAGGAAATGTTGACTGTGATATAGACTTATTCATCCTGAGGACAAGAATCCACTGGTATATTCAAATCAGCTAGAAGGTAACTTGCATCATGTTCTGCCTCTCCACATGACACGTACTGCGGCAACTCTTGTCTTAATTCCAGAGTCTAAGTTAGTTTGCGTGTGTAATTTGTTCTTGTTTTTTGCCTGTTTATGTTGCTCTGAAACTCAAACTATCCATTAAGCTGTGAAACCAGAAACAAGAAAATCCTCTCCCTGCCTTCTGCCTCTCTCTGTGTCTCTCTCACAATTGCTAGAGGAGGGACAGTGAAGTAAGGAGTAGGCTTGACAAGCCATGTCTACTATTAATAATAATGCTGGGGGGAGGGGGGCAGGCTGGGGAAAAAAGAAGGGAAAATATCCACTCTAGAAACTTCTGACTGCTGGATTAAGCCAATGTGTGCTCCCTCTATCCAGATTTATGTAAAATGCTGGTTCTCACAGATTTTGACCTCTCAGAGTTTAGAGGGGTCCTATTACACTAAAATATTCTGAAAGTTTTCCTGTATTCTTATGCTATGACATTTATTTATCTTCTGCTTATTGAAAGGGTACTTGGAACCAGTTTTGTCAGATGTGTGAATAACAAACCCTCCCCATTTGTGTTGTTACTGCTGCAGTACTGGGGAGGAATGAGTTAAGAAGAGAGGAGATCAAAGCAGCTGGGATCTATCAAGCAATCAGGGCCCACTGCCAAGGGAAGAGAAGGAACTGGGGCTAAAATAATGGCTTTGATCCCAGGAAGAGAGGGCTGTGGGTCAGGAAGCGTGAAGTAAGGCTAAATCTGTTTACTTTGGCCCTGTTTTTGAGTGGGCTCCTCAGCCTTAGAGGTAATGTTTTTCTTTTAATTGCTTTTATAACTTGCAATGTGTTTTGGCTGTGGTCTTGATTCAAATTTACCTGTGTGACAGCAAACATGAAAATGGCTAAGAGAAGCTGTGATGCAAAGTGGTGCCTGAGCACTGTAGAGTGATGTTATGTGGAGTGCAGGCTCGTGCTAGGCTGAGTGCCGGTCTACGTCAGTGAGAGGCTGGCCCGTTTGAGTTAGAAGTCAGGGGTTAAGGATGTCTGTGTGGACTGCAAGATGTTTGAAATATGTCACCAGTTAACCCTCAGTAAAGATGAGTACCTAAATGCCAACACTTTCCTTTGGATTCTGTAGGTTTAAATACTTGTAGATTCACTCTGCCGTCATTAAGTTCTTAAAATGTGGTGATTTTCTGCCTTTGTATGTGAGCAAGCAAGTTTGTTTGGCTAGCAGAAGCTTTTCCTGTTTTTTTTCAGGTCTGTTCCATGATAGTATTGTTGAGGTTTTCTTCATGGCAAGCTACTTAATGGGTGAGACATCAGCATCAGGTGTCGACAGTGATGTAACTCTGGGTTCAATAGATGGTACTTGATGTATTTTAGATGGACAAAACCCCAGTAGGCAGGATAAAGTATTTTTTATACTTGTGTAGGATTCTTGCTCCTTGGTGTTACTGTTCATCTTGGTTCTTCCACAGCTGCAAGAAGCTGTAGGTGCTGAATGATGTCTGAGTAATAGCTCTCATGAACAGTTGTAATTAAAACTTTTCTTTATTGGCTATGTGTAACTCATCTGTGCTCATAGGATGAGAACTCAGTCCTTAATAAGGTAAGTAGTTGTGCTGTAGGGCAAAAGCTCCAACTACGCTGTGATTTTAGTGAAGGGGTCTACCTTGGCAGCATAATAAACTCAGATGATAAACCCTGAATTTTTTTAATTTGCTGTCTTTCACCTTGTTAAAGGTGACTTTTAATTTTGGTGAAACTTCTCCAAGCACTATGCAGTTTTAGTATTTCTTTTATCTCTGTTTAAACATATTGAATAGTTACTACTGCAAGTTTACTCTTTAACTGTGGTAATTAAAATAAATAAATTGCTTGTTATGTAATTTTTCCTCGCAAGTGATTCAAACCCACCTCTTTTTCAATTACTTTATCTCCAGAGTCTGTAATTTTTAGTCTGTCTCAATCCCATATTTCACACTTTTTTTCTATTGGATAGTTTTCTTTTGGATAACTTGAGGAGAAAAAAAATACAAGGGAATTTTGTTTAGTGAAATGAAGGTGTAGCTGTCCTGACACCAGTGTAGATATTTGCACCAATGGAGCTGCAGAGAGGAGTTTTGCTCTATCAGGATAAATATAAGGTGGCATTTACAGTCCTGTTGGAATGAAGAATCAGATTCTTGTAACAGAGGATTCACTTTTTCATAGTTTTCATTCCTTTTTAATATCTTCATGTGAAAACAAAATGATCAAATTCATTCACATATGGCAGCTTTATTGCTGTTAATGAATAAGAGTTTTCCGCTGGAGAGCAGTGTATGTTTTGGTGAGATAACAAGAGGAATTATCTTGACCTTTGCCTTGAATTAACCCAATTCTGCATCACAGCTTTCACAGAAATTAAAAAGCACAAGTGGTTTCTTCCTCCAGCACTTCTCACTTCAGCCTTCTGCTGCATTTCTGGTTGATAGAGGCTGAAATCCCTACTTTCTGTGGAATTCAGATTCTTTTCTGCAACTTTTCTATGTACAAGTTGCCTGCACCAGCCATTAGCATGAAGTTTCTGGCATAGCCTGGATTCTGCAAGTTTCTCAGCTCTTAAAGAGTATTCCATCAAAAACTTCATTCCCTGAAATTAGGAAGTTTTCCCTATGCACAGCCAAGTCTTTGCATTGTGTCAGGTTACACAGTGTTCTCCTATACAGAAAAAATGTAACTGTTGCTGTTAAATCATATTTATGATTCCTACTTACGGCTGTACAGTAATCCTCTAATACTGACTGTAGTCTGTATAGATTTTTGTATCTATGTTGATGCTCAGAGGGATGTGGTTTGAACCAGAGCACAAGAATGCCGCATGCAAGACAGAGGCATTCTGGGAGTGTGTATGCACTAGTGTAAGTTAGTGCAGAAGTTAGTGTTGTAGCATATATCACAATCCCCAGCAGAATGTTTTGGCACAAGGATGACTATTCATCTGCTGAGCATAACACTGGGACAGTCATTAGTGAGAATCAGTGTTGACGGAATGAAGTCAAAAGCCAAATGATGAACTTTGCACTTAAGGCTCTGAGCTCTGGAATGTAACAGGCTTTCTGTTTCTTCATAAGAATACATTGGGATCAATAACGGAAGACTTTTTCCCTTGAGTTATTAATTTTCTAATATTTTCTAAATTATCTTGTTATATATAAAAAAAGAAGAGCAGATTTGTGGGGTGTATTTTTTTTTTCTTTTTAAATTTTTCTTGCTATAAAGTCAAATAAGGCTTTAAGCCAGAAACAGTGAATACAATGCTTATTGTACTGCTTGTTAACAGCTTTCAACCCTTCATGCAATGAGAAAAAAAATAATGGATAGGACCCCTGCACACAAAATTGAAAAGGACTTTAAGCATAACAAGAGCTTTAAAAATGATTGGATTTCTCGGTCAATTAAAAATGAATGGCTTTTTATGTCAGTGGAAGAAATATTTTCCAGTTTTATCCCAACCATTCTCTCTGTACACTCAGTAGTGTCTGTAAAATTGACATCTGAGACTGGAAATAGAGGACTGAGTCCACATTGCAAACCCATTCTGTTTAAAGACCTGATAGGGAGGGGCAGGGGAAAGGAAATTACTTCATTAATAAATAAGGAGGAGGCTAATGCCTTGTCTAGAGTCAGATTTATTTATCACAAATATTTGAGAATGCACGAAAATTGCAGCTGATGTTGAAGTTGACTTTGACGCTGCAGTAACTATCAAGTTCAAGAATACACCATCTTCAAAATGTGCAGCTGGCACTAACTCATCCTGGTGTGAATTAGAATTTACTCAGAGTCAACTGTGAATTGACATTTTCTCATCAATAGAGGATGAGAGATCAAAATATGGGGGGAGGACTAAACTAATCTGGAATATATTTTGTTACAGATCTGGGAGATTTCTAAAGTGAAGTCAGCCTTAGTAGCTAAGGAGATTTCCTCAAAGGAGAAAATCATACTTTTTTTATTTTTACAGTCATATGATTAAAAAAAATACTTCCTTAATTTGAACAAAGATAGAAATCCTTTACTAGATTCCTGTGGGACAGGGTGATAGATGATGTAGTCTACATAACAATTCACCAGTAGAAAGATGAACTGGGGGGAAAAAAAGAGAGTTTCATTTGTGTCATTTTATGTCAACTGTAAAAGTAATGTAGCATTTTCTTTCACTCTCACTGTTGTGATGTTGGAGTACACTGTTAAGATTACAGAACAAATAATTTCTCTTTCTGAAAAAAATAGAAAATTGAATGCTTCTTAATATGTTTATTACTGCAGCGAAAGTACACATAGTGGAGTTTGAAATGGATATAAAATCAACTATTTTGCTCTTCTGAGATAATGAAAGAATAGCATTGTATAATGCTGACATTGAAATAGCCTGAGATTTTTTTTTTTTGTTTTTCTATGATGCCAGCTAAGGGATTTGATTCTCCAATTAACTTGGACCAGCTGCACCATTGAGAGGTTAATATTACAGGCTAAACTACTTTCTGCTGCAGAGAGATAAAATACCAGAATGGTATTTGAGTCATCAGAAGTCTAAATTAGTTGCAGTCTTGAGGTATTGACTTTTCTTACTTCTCTCCCATAAGATTGCACCTGCACTGGGCTGCTTTTGTAACTTGTGTTGCAAAATCTAATCATTCTTTCTTAACACTATCATGGGGTAAAAATGAATGTAATAGAAGGAAGGGAAATACAGATAAGTAGCTTTATCAGACATAGGTTTGCACTAAAAATTTCTAGATGCTGTGCACTGTTGACATTAAAAAGCCTAATTTTTAGGTCAAAATGTATTCCTTTTATCCATGTTTTCCATTTTTTCCAGCGGTGTGGGGGGTGAATTTTGTGCTTTACCTCCTTTTGGGACTTAGAGGGCAGAGCATCTCTGCTTCAAGAAAAAACAGCAGCTTAATATCAATGTCTCTGCTACTCATATGATGTGTTAGCTCCAGATTGATATCAGACCTGCTGGTTAGAAGTTCAGTATTTTGTTTTCTTGGACACAGTATTTGCAATCCTATGTCCTCATCACAGACATTTACAGTAAAAATTAAGTCTTGACATATTTATAAGAGAACTAAAACCAATAAATATGAGTTAGCCTAAAAATACACCAAAGAAATCCTAATCTGGTATCAAAGAAAAATGGCTGTTTCTAAACAGTCCCTATAGCTTGTTTAGAAGCCATAATTTAATGATTTTTCAAAAGGCCTAATGACTTTCAAATTTAAAAGTCACCATGACTTTTCTTCTAGATTTCATTCTTAAAAACACATGTAATTGCTTGTAGCCTCTGTTAATCCAGAAGCAGTATTTTTCTTGCACAACACTTAGCACTCCTGCAAAGCAGGCATTGTTTATATGAGACTCTTCCGTAATCCCCTTAAACTGCTTTGGTGATAGGTAATTCTCTTTCTCAGAGCAGCCAAATCCCACCACCTAATTCCATTTTGACATTCAATGTTGTCACTGTGATATTTTTAGCTTTCACCACAATTTAGGAGAACTGGCTAGACAAAGAGTCCAAGAGTAGGAAGGATGTTCCCAGGTCCTCACTAAAAAAGATTTTTCCACTGCCTTTCTCCAAAATGGGGCTTGTTCCAAAGAGTGGTGAAGAGACTGCAGAAAATATTTAGCTCTTGATATCCTGTAGGGCCAATCAATTTATGGTTGGAAGACTCTAGCTCTAAGGAATTAGAGTAGAAGTCTGTATGTTGAGTGAATACAATTTTTTGTAAATTACTTACTGGTGTGCTTTTAGAATTTGCTTACAGTTTGCTAGCATTTGACATATTTTTCAGTACATTTAAAAGGGGAAAAAAAAAATCCTTGCAGGTTTGTTGGCATGTATATGCTTTCAATACACTGAGGGTTGGTTGTCATTGCAATATTTCTGTTGGCTCTGTTTTAGTAGCTAAATGTATCCAATAAGAAAATTAATTTTCGTTCTGAACTACGTTGGTATTATAGTTTGTGTACTCATCCAGCTTAATTAACTTATGAAGTGTGATTAAGCAGTCCCTAACACACCTTTCTCAGAATCGAAGAAAAAGAAATGAAAGAGACCTTACAGATTATCTAACTTTCCTGAGCCAAAGCTTATCGATGTCATTCTGGACAGGTTTTTTTGTTTGGTTTTCCTAGCCTCTTTGTAAAGACTTCTGGTGTTGAAGACTATCCCACCTCTCCAAGCAAGCTGTTCCATGACATTACTATTGTTGTTGTTAGGAAATATTGTCTAGTCCAATTTTTCTCCCTTTTCTGCTTTAGGTTTGCCATTTCTTGCTCTATCTGCAGTAAACATGGAGAATATACTGTCTTTCCTGTCTGTGTATTTGAAGACCATTTCTGTATTTTCTGCCCTTTAAATGAAGTTTCACTCCTTTAAAAAAATCTCCATTTCTTTCAGCTTTATTTTCTAAGTTGTGGAGTACTGTGTGAAGTATGGTGCCTGTCCTGATACTCTCAAGCCATTGATTAAAAATCTACTTATATTTAATCTCAAATAATTTATACTTGTCCTGGTTTCAGCTGGGATAGAGTTAATTTTCTTCCTGGTAGCCAGTATGGGGCTGTGTTTTGGGTTTAGGTTGAGAACAATGTCGATGATACACTGATGTTTTGGTTCTTGTTAAGTAGTGCTAAGTACTTGGTAAGTGGCGCTCACACTGGTCAAGGACCTTTCAGCTTCCCATGCTCTGCCAGGGGCACAAGAAGCTGGGAGGGGGCACAGCCGGGGCAGCTGACTCAGACTGGCCAAAGGGCTATTCCATACCATATGACGTCATGCTCAGTATATAAGCAGGGGAGTTGGCTGGGGAGGGGTTCGATCGCTGCTTGGGGGACGTGCTGGGCATCGGTCAGCAGGTGGTGAGCAATTGTGCAGTGTACCGCTTGCTTTGTATTACTATCGTACTATTATTATTTGTTATGATTGTTATTATTACTATTACTACTGTTCTATTTTTATTTTACTTTAGTTATTAAACTGTTCTTATCTCAACCCATGAGTTTTCCCCTTTTGCCCTTCCGATCCTCTCCCCCATCCCACTGGTGGGGGGGCGAGCGAGCGGCTGCGTGGTGCTTAGTTGCTGGCTGGGGTTAAACCACGACATACTGCTTTCCTTTGAACTTTTTCCTAACGATCTATAAATTTCTTGAAGTATAGTGCCAAGAACTCAAATATTGCTGTCTTAGGTGAAATAATTCTTCCACTGTGTTTTCTAAGCTGGCCTTTTGTTTCTCTGCAAGCATAATACTTGTCTTTTCCTAGTAGTATGAAGTCAATGAGTCACATTCTGATTGTCATGCAAAGTAACACCCATATATCCCTTCTTCAGAGGACAGAGCTCATATATCACTGTCTGGAACAAGAGTGACTTCCTGGGTGCAGTACTTCGCAGTTCCTTCTGTTGAATGGGATTCTGCTTTTCCAGTCCTTATCTCCAATTTCTCAGATCACTTGGAATTCTTACTTTGTCCTCCAACACAGTAGACTCCTGAAAATCTGATAAGCACGGTCTAGGTTCTGTCATCTAGATTGCTAACTAAAATATGGAGAAGCACTGGCTTCAGACCAGACAAAAGAACCTGGTGTGCTACATACAGCCCTGCTTTCATTTTGACAGAGGATCAATAATAAGGACTCATGAGTTTTCCAACTACCGTTTACTAGTTTTGTCAAAGACTTGTTTCCCTAGTTTGATGGACTGTCATGTGATATAAAGACAAGCCCTGTTAAAATCAAGACTTATGATATATCCACTTCTCCATTATCTACAGGGCTTATAATACTGTCCCCAAAAGATACTGGGTTGGCTGTACCCAATTTGTTCTCAACTAATCCAGATTGGATATTACTTGGATCCTTTTGTCCTTATAGGCTTAGAAGACCTCCCTGTTTTTCCTGGAACTGAATTCTCACATGCACCATGTTAAATGTTTGGCACTACATTTGCCCTTTTTCAGTCTTCCGTAATTTCCACCAGTTCTCAGAGGTAATTGTTAATGGCTTTGAGATAACAAGAGCCAATTTTCTAAATACGTGAGGTTTCAATTTTGAAAATACCTATTGTAGCTGAGTATTCCTTAACCTGTTAATTCCCTGCTTAGCTCAAAGTAGTACCTTCTCACTACCAGGATTAACTTTTAGCTACCTGCTTCTTCTTGCTGTTTTGGGTTGGTTTGGGTTTTTTTAATAAGGTTGACAGAGGGAGAGGGAACATTGGAAACATTGGACCAGGCTTGAATGTAACTGTAACTGACTCCTGGGAGGTTTTATCCCAGTTTGTTACTTGGCTTCTCAGTTCTCTCTACTCCTGCTTTTTTGTCTGCCTTGCCATTGAGAAATATCCAATTCTGTTTCTTTCTGGTTTTGTATTTACTTTCTGTGAGAGCTCACATGCCAGTTCTCTGGACTTACTGAAGCCTGCCTCCTGGAGAGCTACGATTTTTATTTTGGTGCTTCTCTTTTCCCTTTTCGCCTTTTGAACCTTGCAACTTGTGACCATTATTGCCCAAGATGCCATCCATTAACATTCTCCAAAAAGTTGTCACCCAGATGTTCTGATAATGGGTAGACCAGTCACCACTCAAATTTCAGGTCTGATTCCCTTTGCTATCTGGATGTTTGGAGTGTATATGGTTTTGTAGCATACGAAAAGACTGCCTTTTCATTCATCCTCTCTTCCCTGAACAAGCTCTGTACTTGAAATTAAGTATCAGAGATATGAATATGCTACAAATTAGAACTACAGCAGGCTCCTTAATGAGCCTCCCTCCTTTGGAGGGAAGCATGCAAACAGGGAGTATTTTTCTTTAATACCTCCTGGAAACAACTGTATACAATGCAAGACATTATTGACAGGGTTGGGTTTTTTTGCTTTTGTGGAGTCCAACATCCCTGCCCTCTGTTGCAACTCAAGTCCCTAAAACCTTCATTGACCTTGGCTTTCCACCAGGTAGATGTCCAAAACACCCCTGTGACATCCTCTTCTGTCCAAGACTTGAACTGGGAGGCATCAATTTGCAGAGAAAGAACAGGCTCAAACTTTTGAGGGCTTTTTAACTTTTGTACTAATTTGGGAAGCAGAAAAATGTTTGAATCCTGCTTAATTCTGCTTTTGACCTCAGAGTCAGAACATCAATAAAATTCTAACTAAAAAGTTTTGCCAAATGCAGAAAAACCCTGACATACACAATAAAGGAGTTTTTCTTCATAACCATGTTAGATAAAGTTTGTAACAAAACTTAAGAAATTTCCCATGAAAATGCTATATTTTGAATTTTAGATATCTTTTCCATTCAGCATTTTATCATGGTTTTAATTATAGCAAAAGGAGAGCAATAAAATCCTTTAGAAACCCATTGTGTCTGCTGGCATATCAGTTCTGAAAAGCAGACAATTTAAAACATCTCAGTTCTGGAAGGAAAAAAAAGTGCCCAATCTTCGTCTTTACATGAACGGATTTGACACATTTTTATTTTTGAGAAACAAATGTCTCACTAGGTTGTTTAGGGTAATCTGTTGAATCAAGAGTCTGTTCTGAATTAGGGCTAAGTAGACATCCCAAGAGATGGGTCTTATTTTGGAAATAAGCAGTTCTTCCCCCCCCCCCTTACTTCTAAACACATGGGCTGTGACCAAAAGTACATGCTGACTAAAATGTGCTGGAGCTCAACATCCTTCAGTTAACAGAAACTAAAGCCTACTTACCTTCTGAACATGCGTCTCCACAGTAGTGTTGAACAGACTTAAACCACACTTGTTTAACTTTGACCACTTAGCAGTTCACCTGAAGTTTGCAAGTGCTCCCCTTTAGGCAAGGTCTGAATGTAAGAGACAGGATATTGGTAATGGTACTTTAGAAGTATCCATAGCATGCTATGTCTGTGCTAGGGGTGTCCACCATTTCAAACACTTTTATAGAGTGACATGATTCAGTGCAGACTTTTAGATGAAATACATGCTTAAAGATGCAGTCTCTAGACTTATTGAAGTTGGTAACAAAATTTCCACTGAATTGAAACAAAAATATCATTTCACACATGTACTTTGGTACTTTTAAGGCCTAGTTTATCCCTTTGAGAAACTCCTGTGACAATATGTACAGAACTCAATGCCAAGCTTCAAAGCTCAGTTGTTGCCATACTAATGTGGCTTTAAGGAATAACTACTTTCATTTATCATCTATCATGCATATATGCTTTTTGTCTAGAATATATAGTAAGGGGAATGAGTAACAGTGGCATTTGCTTGGAAAGCAGGAAGTTGGTACTAGAGTGTCTGCACATAAAGTATAGTCCTTCTATAGCTATAATGCGAGATTAAGAAGATATAACAGGAATGCTTTGCCTACAGTTGTGGTTTTTTTTTTTCTTAAAAGCAAAACAAAAATATCCCACCCCTTCATCTTTAAAGAAGGTGCATATATTTTTAGGACTACCACACTTGTCTTCCTTTGGAAGAACATCACCTAGTGTGCATAAGATCTTTTCGTTTGCTTTGTTTTGTTTTTATTTTATTTTTTCTTTTATATTTATCTTCAGTATAAGGAATGTGTAAGGGAGAAGAATCTCAAAACCCATGTACCTTACTAGTGCTTGTAACTTCTTTGTAAAATGATTTTATGTGCCACTACAAAAATAATAATCATACTGGTGAAATTGTATTAGGTCTAAAGTATTAAAGGTATCTCTAGATTCACACAATAACAAGAAAACAAAGATATATTTAATTCCTCATGACACACAGAAGCTATTTTGTATGAAATCCCTACTGTTTTGCTATATGTATGAAGCAAAACTTATCAGCTATTTCTACCTGATTTTGTTTTTTCACAGAGAGTTATTGTATGTGGCCTTGCCCCTCTCTGAAAGATTGTTTTTTAAGGACTTTGTAGCTTACAACTGCTTATGGCAGGCATCAGGGTACATGCATCTCAGGCTGTATAATTCCTGTTCCAGATAGAGTAAGACCATATGAAGAAATGAGCATTTGATATCCTGGGCAAGTTAAAAAAGGTTTTGGGAATGAAAAAGGGTGTGCTATTAAGATAGGAAGAAGTGGATGATCTTTGAGACCGGTGTAATAGAAGCAGAAATGTAAAAGGATAAAGCACAATGTCATGGATTTGGGGAACAGTGGAAGCAATTCCTGCTGAAAGAATAGTACAGAAGGACTTGGTTTATTAATTATTCCTGTGATATCTGTAAACTACCAACACAGAAATCTGCTGGAAAAGGATAATAGCATTCTCCCCTGATGATGTGCCATTCCCATGTTATGGTGCTGACATCAAGGTGTTCAGTGTGCCCTGTGAGCACCATGACTTCTTGTGCCAGGTTTTGGCTGTGCCAAGTTCTCTTTACAGTATATGTGTACTGTTATTCATAGAATCATAGAGTATCTCAAGTTGGAAGAGACCCATAAGGACCATTGAGTCCAACTCCTTGCTCCTCGCAGTCCTACCTAAAACTAAGCCATATGACTAAGAGTGTCATCCAGATGCTCCTTGAATTCTGACGGGCTTAGTGCCATGACCACTTCCCTGGGGTCTGTTCCATTGACCGACCACCCTCTCAGTGAAGAACCTTTTCCTAATGTGCAATCTGAACTTCCCCTGACGCAGCTTTATTCCATTTCCTCGCGTCCTATCACTGGTAACCAGAGAGAGGAGATCAGCACCTCCCCCTCTCCTGCCCCCCTTGAGGAAGCTGTAGACTGCGATGAGGTCACCCCTCAGCCTTCTCTTCTCCAAGCTGAACAAACCAATTGACCTCAGCCACTCCTCGTAAGTCTTGCCCTCGAGGCCTTTCACCATCTTGGTCACCCTCCTCTGGAATTACTCCAATAGTTTGATGTCCTTCTTATATTGAGGCACCCAAAACTACACACAGTACTCGAGGTGGGCCCACACCAGTGCAGTGTAGAGCGGGACAATCACCTCCCTCGACCAGTTAGCTATGCTGTGCTGGATGCACCCCAAGACACAGTTGGCCCTTTTGGCTGCCAGGGCACACTGTTGACTCATTGCCATCAACCCAAACTCCCAGATCTCTTTCCACTTGGCTGCTCTCCAGCCTCTCATCCTCTAATTTGTATGTATAAGCAGGATTACCCCATCCCAGGTGGAGAATCCAGCACTCGCTCTTGTTAAATTTCCTATGGTTGGTGATTGCCCAGCTCTCTAGTCTATCCAGATCTGTCTGTAAGGCCTCTCAACCCTTGAGGGGAGTCCACAGCTCCTCCTAGTTTAATATCGTTGGCAAACTTACTTAATGTACATTCGATTCCTTCATCCAGATCATTTATAAAAACATTGAAGAGCATTGGCCCTGAAATTGAGTCCTGGGGAACCCCACTGATATCTGGCCACCAGCCTGATGTAACCTCTTTTACTGTAGCTCTTTGAGCCCGACCTGTCAGCCAGTTGCTCGCCCAGCATATTATGGACTTGTCTAGCTGTGTGCTGGACAGTTTATCCAGAAGGATACTGTGAGAGATAGTATCAAAAACTGTTAAAATCCAAACCCACCACATCTGCTGGCTTCCTTTGGTCAACTAGATGGGTGATCGTGTCATAAAAGAAAATTAAGTTGGTTAGGCAGGACTTTCTCCTCATGAACCCATGCTGGCTATGACCAGTGACTGCATTGTCTCTCGAATGTTTTTCAATAACTTCCAGAATAACCTTCTCCATAATTTTACCAGGCACTGAAGTGAGACTGACAGGCCTGTAATTACCAGGGTCTTCCTTCTTATCCTTCTTGAAAACTGGGAGCACCATTTGCCAGCTTCCAGCCAACTGGGACCTCTCCAGACTCCCAAGACCATTGAAAAATAATGGAGAGAGGTCCTGCAATGACATCAGCCAGCTCTTTCCATATCCTGGGATGAATCCTATTGGGCCCCATAGATTTACGTGCATCCAGCTGGAGCAGCAAGTCTCACACAAGTTCAGGGGTGGATGGGAGTTTATGGTGCCTCCAGTGACAGTCTGCCTGACAGACCTGTCCCAGGGAAGGTAGGGTGCAGTTCCAGTAATCTCTCTCTCTCTGACTCCCTGATACTCCTCACGCTACTCGCCTCCTCCCGGAGCTCTGCCACTGAGCAGAGGAGTCCCTCTACCTGGGTACCGGCGTAAGAGCAGGGCGCACCTCGCAGCCCGACACCTGGATGGCAGCGTGCTCATACTCTGGGATGCTGCGTCCGCCGTGGCGGGTGCAGAGCTTAGAGAGGCCATGGCTTGCTGCAGGGTGGATACCATTGCTCCCTGGTCGAGCCGGCGGAGCTACAGCGCCCTTCCTGCGCAAGCCGCCGCGCCAGGCCCCGTTTGCCCGCCCCGGTCGCCAGCGCTCCCCGGGGGCTTCTCCCACACGCGTGGGGGGGTTGCCCGCCGCTGCTCCTGGCCCGCCCAGCTCTCCTCAGCCGCTGTCGCGCCGGCTGCCGGCCGGTCTCGCCGCTCCCCTGAGGTTCCCCCGGTCAGGACACCGCCCGCTGCGCCGCGCTGGAGCGCTGGCCTAGGGGGTTCACAGGACACTCGCTGTCCCCGATGAATGCGGAGCACTCGGGCGGGGAAGTAAGGGGGGAAGAAGAAGGGCTGAAAGCGGAGGTTACTCTTCCCCTCCTCAGCTAAAGCCTCTCTCCCGGCTCGAAGCGGAGCTGAGGTATCATGCTGCCTCCTCCCCCTCCTGCTGTTCCCGTCGGGCACAGGTGCTGCACTCATGCGATGAGGCTGTGAACACTGGGGCTTGATGGAGGGGTACGAGTGGTGGTGTACAAAGTACCTTTTGGAAATGACCTAGAACATTGGGGCCCTGATGCCATTTTGACACAGACCTTAAAGAAAAAGAAAGATGAAGTAAATATACTGAATGATTACCAAGATGTTCAGGGGGTCTGGGAGAGGCTAGAAGACCTTGGTTTGCTTCAGCTGCAAAGTTGAAGACTGAGAAGGTCTCTGCTGTTGTTGCCAGCTATTTGTTAGAGGACATTTTGCCCTCGGTGAAGGCTGGCACAAGAACAGATGTGTATAAACTGGGTCAAAGTTGTAATCTGGAGAGTAGAAGGAAGCTTTAAAACGTTTCAGGAGTAGGTTTCCAATAAGAATATTAGAAGTCTAAGCAAAAAAACCCTGGTAATTTATACAATAAAAAATGAATTTGAGTTTATAGCCTTCTATTGCCAAAAAAACAGACTCAAGAACAAAGATGATCTTGTCCTTAAAATCCAAAGAGTACTGAGTCTGAGGAACGCCTCTGTAGCATTAAGTTATTTGTCTGAATCCTCTGCTGTATACACACAAACATTTTTTTTGCATAATTTATATAACTGACATTTAATTCCAACAATTCTGAGAAAAAGCTCGACAAATGAAGTATATGTGTAAACTGTTGGCCATAAATTTATCTAGAAGAAACTTTGGCATTGCTTGTGTTTAAGAATGCACCTGACCTTTTCTGTTCCTTTGTACAGTGCAAGCATGAGTGTCAGTAGGAGTTTAACAAGACCCAGACAGTAGAAGGGTTGCCAAATTCTCTTTACGGTATACGTATTTACTCCAGCCTCAAGATCTCTTCCCCCCCCCCCCCCCCCCCCCCCCCCTTTTTTTCTTCACAGGACACTAACTGTTGAAAAATATCTGCTTTCCAGATACATTTGGAAGGCTTGGGTGGGGAGGGAAGGAGGGAGTTTGGAAGTCCAGGAACATGAAGTGGTTCACACCCTGCTTTTAATCTGTGAGCCCAAACTGGAAGAGCCTCACTTGAACTGTGTGTTTTCATGGGAATACTGTCTATGTAATCTATATTCATGTTAACACTTATGCTTCAAGTCTTTGCAAATATTTCTTTAAACTTTTCTATATTTCTCCAGAGCTTACCTGCTTCTGGTCTATTCACACTGGCTTAAAAAAAAAAGGCAACAAATCAGTATGCTTTGAAGCACACATCCAAATAAATACTTTTACTGTGGGAATCCCTGGAGAGAATAAACTGGCATAGCTGCGCATTAGAAAAGTATTATTCTGTAAATCAGAGAAGACAGAGATTCCTAAAAATTCTTGTTCAGTGGATTTCTCTTTCCTCACATCAGCCTTTGGGCTCGCGTGGTGTACTGGAAGTAATCTTATTTGCATCTTCGATGTGAGTTTTGGGAGTCATTTGGGCATATGTTCTTTGTGAGAATTGGGTGCCTTTGCACTATGGTCTGCTATATTTGCAAAGAGGAATTAAATTTATTTTTCATGTTTCAGCCATAAATGATTTGGTTCTGGCTTATCTGAGTCACCACTCTTCTTTGTTACATAGTCTGCTCTTTGCACAGGGCTTTTTGCTCTCTCATTTAAAGGGAGATGTCCTGCATACAAAACCAGATAGATGACTGTCACCAGGCCTTTCAAGGGACTCTCCAACAAGGGTCCTTGAGAGAAGAATGTGCATCCCACTCAGGTCTGCTGTAGCGCTGACTTGTTAACCTTCTGGACACACTGCAAATTATACCCACTTACGGAAGCCTTTGAATCCAGGGTTTTAGTTTGTGTCCTCATTACAGCAGTGCTTGACCACGCAGTGATATTTATTGCTCTCTTATGTGCAAACCACTCTGCTGCAACAGCTCCTTCCCAAACAGACAGCAGAAGTTGTTTGTTTGATTTTTAAATGTAACAAATATCAGCCAAATTCAGTCGATCTAATCTGAAAAAGAGAAGCCCATGAAAGAAGCAGTTCAAAGATGTTTTTATGGAGTTATATGTGGAGTTCAAAAGAAAAAATCCTTAGAGAGTTTCACAGCAAAGTCTTGCTTGAGATTTCTATGTCTAGCTTTTTACAAGTCAGACAAGTAACCAGTTTCTATTGCAGTTTGGAAGATCTTTACCTGGTAATTTGTTCCTAGGAAATTCCCATTTTCTCACTGCGTCCTTCACTAACAGTGACATAAGCCTGCAGGAGCAATGACCAATTTTACCTGTAACTCAAGCTGTTGTTTAACCCAGGATGCAAGTGGCACTTCTGTATTTGTCAGTTTAAGTATCTTGTATTTGTTTCCCAGCACAGTTATGAAACAGAGTGTGAGGCTAGCTCCCAACTGGTTTTGTCTCTTAGGCTATGTTAAATAAAAGTAATGTCTCATTTTAAGCGACAATATTTTGAAATTAAAATTTCAATGTAGCCTTAAGGCAGTGTTTAGGTTGATCCTCTTTAGTGCCTAAGCTGTGGGCAGTTCTGTATTTCAGGGTTTCTTCCTATACTTAAAATTCCCTGGGTAAATATATTTTTCAACTGAGTCTAAACCTAATGTCAGTCTTTTACATAACCTTGCAACAAGCCAGGTCAAAACCCCTGTACTGCCTTTGACCTCAAGCATGCTGTGGATCTCTGAGAAGTGAGGTAATTCGATTTCTAGGCCAGATGAAAGTAGATTAATGTATGAATTGGTCCAGATGCATGAATTTTCTTCTCTTGCATTAAATACTCTGGGAGTTTGGGTAATTTGATATCGGTAGATGACATTGAACTTATTTTCCTGCAATATTCTTTTAACAAAGTACCAAATTAATTAGACTTCCATTTTCTGTAAATGATTTATGTTTGACAGCACTACTGTAATCTGTATTTTTAAATAAAATCTCCCTCTTCTTTATTATATACAAGGAGTGGTATGTAAGTACACTGCATTTTTTCTTCTGTATCATGCTAAGTCTGTTTTACATAATTCTTTATGAATTGGTCATATTTAATAAACATCCTTACATGCACTGTCATTTGCTGTTCACTTTTTAGGGAAAAATTTTCTTTTGTCACTTGAGATACAGGCACTGCAATACTATTAACTAAAAGCATACTCTATCCATTTGCATTCATTTCATGCAACACTTAAAAAAAACAAACAAACAAACAAAAAAACCAAACAAAACCAAAAACAAACCATGGGAAGAGGACACGACATGATTTTTTTTAGGTGACTTTGAGCAAAATTTTACCCCAGACATGCGTTTGTGCTCAAGAAAGGTGGAGACATGGTCTGTGTAGCAATACCATGACTCTAGCTCTGCCTGTCTGTGTTTTTTCAGCACAGGAAAAACTCACTCTAGGGTATATGTTACATACAGCTTATGGTAAACTCTGTTGCAAAAACTGTTTTCAACTGTTGATGTTTAGTCATCAGTTAAACATCACACTGAAATCTGTCTTGCTGGCATAGTAAATTTTATGAGTGTTACTCTGTTCTGCTTTACAAAGAAAGATTTCCAGTTTCCACACTGCAGAAATACAGCAATGGGAAATACCAAGGAATTAAAAATGGACTTATTTTCCATTTAAAACAACTCTGCATTCACATCTTGAGGAGCTGCATTTCTTCTATCTCCTGGTTGCAATGCTAAAAGAATAGCGCTTTTAATTGTCTCCTGCAGCCTTATATTTTTTCTCTTTATTGTTATCCTCAGCCATTAAGAAGTTACAAAATCTGAATTTATCCTTATGGATCAGATGGCTAAAGCAACTGCCATGAGCCCAGATGTCTTAGCAAGGTATTTCCAAGCAAGGAAAATAGCCAAGGGACAGAAGGTTATATGTAGGCAATCCAAGTAATGAAATATTCTTAGGTATAGGGTGAATAATGCAGCCAAAAAAAAAAGAGCTTGCACAAAAAGACATAGTTTCTTTAGTTAAGAGAAATTAAATTTAAAATACTGTGTTCACATAACATTCTGGCTGAGTTAGTTGCATGAAAAAGAGGAGAATGCCAAAGTTAAGTCATAGATTGCATATATCACTCGGAAAAACTAGAGTAAAAAAATGCCAATTCTGTTTTAATATGCCTAAAGCACTATTGCTGTAAACTTAAGAAGATAATCTGTGGCAAAATTCTGGTATGCAATTTTCATATCTTTGAAAGGTAAGATTCAAAAATTATTTAACCAGCTGGGTTATCCTCTTGTAGTTCACTTGTTAGAAGGGTGGCATTTAGAGTAGAGGGTCTGATTTTTGGTTGCTGATAAAACCTGAATCTTAACTATAATCATAGATGTTTTTTGCTTTATACTCTTGAGTTTCTGTAATGTTTTAGACTCAGAAATGAAGTGGTTGTTTCAGACCTAATCATGCATGCGTGTTACAATAAACATGAATGGCATCTCTTATTTCAGTAGGATGGTATGCCAGGGAGTTACTAAATACGCAAAAAAAACCCAAATTATATCTGAACAGAAGTCAGAATTGTACTGTAAGATAAAGAAGGTGCTGTAGTGCTGACATATTCATGAAACATCAGATCATCAGAATACTGGGAAAATAATTTGGGAATCTGATATGACATTTTAGGAAGTGAGTGATAAAAGACTGAAGGAAAACAAGTGGAAGACTACTGAACTCTTAACAGTAAATTACTGGAATTTGCTGTTTGTTGTGTGGAGTATGCCTTTTACCACTTTTGGTTTTTTTGCAAATATAAGAGCTGGGGCAAAATACAGCCTCATTATAGTTACACATCACTTTGGTTTTGGTTTGGAGTGTTGTTTTTAAACTGGGAAAAAGTAAAGCAAATCTATGCTGCAGTACAATTCTCCCAACATAACTTCCTCTGCTCTTGGTTCGACTGACAGACTGGTACCGTATGACGCTTAGATTTTACGATAAAAAAGTTCCGTACTCCACATGAATGTGGTTTAGTGTCTTGGAAACATGGAGTAATTTGACTGAACCATTCTAAAGAATAAAATTATGGTTGACAGATAAGAAGAGAGAATGTGAAGAGAGACCATTTAAAAAATTAATCAAACAATTAAATGGTAAAATCCAAAGCAAATCAGATGTGAATATAAATATTTAGTAGGTATCTCTTGATTCCCCCTGACTATTAAGAATATTTTCTTAAAGCCAACCTCCCCTGCCCCCTTCTTATGTTCCATCTCTTTAGTCAGCATTATGCCAAATCCAAAGGCTGGTGCTAGGATGCTAAGGAAGAAATGGTATAGGAGGTCCTTACTTCATTCTTCTGTTTTGTTGTGCTGGTTTTAATACTGGTACCTATTTTTCCCTTGTAAAACTCTGTTCTCACTGAATGGATTAGCTATGGAAGAGAACTGGGCAGACTCACTCATCAGGAACTCTTTTTATGTGTACAGTCATTCAAATGCAAACATTTTCTTCTGTGTCTGGCCAGAGTGCATAGCCTGGATAATGGAATAAGTGATTTTGGCTTCTAAGAATGAGACAAACTTGTTTTCCAGTCGCAAACTTTTTTACAGTCAAAAGATCTACTGACCAAGTAAAAAGGCTCTGAAAACTGTGCCATTTCATAAAAGGCCTATAGATAATAATCTACACTATTTAAAAGTGTTCATTTGAATCACAGATTAACTATTTTCACTGCAGAAATGTTGTTGCATCTGTTGTTAAAATGTGGGTTTAATTCAGACTTTTAGGACATTAAAATGCTGCACTGACTTAACCTGTCTCTCAAATACATAACTGGGTGTACTATGGGTAGTTTCCTATACATGAAACTTCTCAGGCTGCTATTTCCATCACCAAGGTACAGTAATGCAAACTTAATCTTTTTCTGACTGTAGTGTTAAGCAGTGTAAGGTGAAATTGTGCAAGGTCCTTAAGTGGAACAATTCTAGTGTGTAATTTTTTCTTTCATAAGTGCCCTTTGCTGTTGGTGCTGCAGGTTTTTTAGGTTTGCCACGCTCCGAGTTTCGTTCAGTTATGTATTCAAGTGAGATTGCTCCTCAGTCTACATAAGTGAAAAAGCACTTGAAAAACAGGTACCAGGGCTGGGATCTTGCCAGCAGCAAATACTCAGTTATTCTAGAGAAAATTGGAGAGGAAACTTCAAGGAGTTACTGCCAGTTCCTAGAGCTGGGCCTAGCTGAGCTCTGCTCTTACTTTCATATGCATTAATATAACTCTGGGTTGGCTCTAGCATGTGTAGCAGGGAAAGTTTCCCCCAAACCATCTGATAGTTTCAGACAGTCTGAAAGCACTACACTAAGCCTTTCTTTGTCCCAGGGGTTGTGGCATGGCACTGGTATATTCTAAGAATTTTCTGGAGGCAGCATCAGGAAATCCTTGTTGGAGAAGGTGGTCATGGTGCCCCAAAGTGGCACAAAAACCGAGGGAGAGAAAGTAGTCCTTACATTTCCAAACCATAGACCACTCTTGCATTGTGGGCAGAGCATATTGTCTATGTCGAGTTTACAATGCTGTTTCTACGGTGCAACGTTTCAGGCTTGCAAAACATTTCTGGATGCTGTCAGTCGAAGTTTGGGTTCTGTAATGCCTTTGGCCAGGGCTTGTATACACAGGGAAGATGTTTTTGGAACTCTCAGCACATGCATAGATCTCCACCAAGATGAATCAGCAGCTCAGGAAACTTAGTACATCTTTCTGGAGCCAATTTTTTTTTTTATTTTATTTTTTCTTTTTAACAAGTGAAGGCTTAGTGCTGAACTTTTTCCAAAGATCGAATTCTTGCCCTGCCAGAACTTTGACCACTTCTGAACAAACGTCTGGCATAGTCAGAATAGTGGTGATGCCAAGTGTCTGTTCTTACCAAAATGCAATATTGAATCCAGTCTCACCATAGTAAAAATAGACTGAACGTTCTGACATTACAACACCTTAAGGAAGTGGTGTGAATGTTCTCTACAGTGTATAAGAGAAGGAACATTATAGGAGAAGCCTGCAGTCGTTGTACTCTTAAAGATACCTTTCTTCCAGCTTGTTATCTGGCTTACTAATGGATTTTAAACTGTGGATAAATCTTGTTCGGTATATTTGCTTTGTAGGGTAAGCAGAGTTATGGCACAGATGTGTTTCATTGTACCACCAGTACAGTTGGTACAGCAGTTAATTCTATATGTATTTCAGGGTGTATATGTGCATTGATTTCATAGGAATGAGTGGTCCACGTAACCAGTACCTGATTATTTAACTACTTTAGTGTGTTTATTATCCCCTGAAGATGGAAATCTTCTCTCTGACCGATGCTGCAGTATGTTCCACAGTTATACTTTCCTCTCATCTGCAAATTCAAAGATCCATTTCATGTCCTATACATTTGTTTTTAATATAGAATATTTGCAGGATATGAAATAGTGTATTGCTCTTCTGATAATATTTCACTTCAAGAAAAATATCCAGGTGTGTTTAGGTGTGGAATAAATACAGTATCACACTTTAGTAAGCTTTGCTGGATAAGACGATGGCATTCTTCCAGGGAAGAGCAAGCAAGACCAAAAATTTTATGAAGTTTCATGCTCGACCAGATTCTGCTACCTGGAACTACTGAATAAATGGAAAAAAGTTAATGGGAATGAATGAGTAGATAGGAAAAGATCAGTATTTCTGTGATAACACTGCCCTTACCTTGCAACACAATTGCAGGTGTTCTCTGAAATTTTTCATAAGCAGTTAAGCCTTATTTCAATTTTTCTTTGTGCAGTAGTAGCCACTTCCAGGTACCATAGTCTTCTGCATTGGTTTCTGTTTCTAATGCTGTCTTTTCCCCTGTTTGTATCACCTCAGTTGCTGCAGTAATGCATTAATAAAATAAGGTAACTGTATTCTAAAAGAAATAAGGCATATGATCCATGGAATACTGCCCCTCCCCCATTTTCATTGTCCCATAGCTTTGGGCTTTTTAATCAATTTGGTCATCCCACACAATTTCAAACTAAACGTCCTTCAGTTCTGCAACATCTGGACAGCCATTTGTTTATGCTTATGACAACACATAGAATCCTTTAGGTCTGAACAGCTGTGTAATCAACCCAGAAAAGACTGATGCCCTGCTCCCCCTCCCCTCCTTAAAAAGATTTCCATGATAAAGTGGATGTGAAAGAGAACAAGTGGAAAAAATTGAAGACTTCAGAAGACGGAGTCATGTTATTCTCTCATCTCCTCTGTTGCTTATGGAATCCTCTTGTTTATGGAATCAAATCAGTAAGAAAAAGACCTATCCAAAGTAAGAAAAGATGATAGAATAGGGGGAAAATATTATTTTTAGATAGTAAATGCCTCAGTGCTATTTGTTGTGCTTTCATTAAATATTTCCTGCCCAAGAAAGGATAAATTAAAATCTGTCAAAATCAGCAGTTTTAGAAAAAATGAACTGTTTTCCCCTTCTGTCCTGTATCCCCTGATTTCACTGCCAAATGACACATACCAGTACATCATAAAGGATCTGGAAGTAAAGACCATCAGAGAAATCACTGTTCTACTGCAGGAAGTTCTTACTAACCTTCAAATGACATATTTCAAATGTGTCAATTAATAGTCAATCCCAACAATGCCAGTAGAAAGCATTCTTACAAGGCAAGCCACCCTGGGTGTTTTGCAGTCATCACTAGAATGAGTGAATATTCAACTAAACCCTCCCTCAAAACCTAACGATCTTGAGAGGAGGTTGAGCCATATGTCCTTGCAAAATCAGTAGATGAGTCAGCAATGAGGGTGGTGTGATGTGAGCTGGCACCTGCCTTTATCTTCATTCACAGAAGAGAAAACCCATTCATAAAAAGATTATTTACTCCTCAAAAAAACATAGAAACAAGTGAACTCTTTTGTTCTACCCACCTCTGGCTGTGAATAATCCAGCATGCTGAATTCAAAGGGGAACTTCTGCATCTTTTGCCAGAAGTGAAGTTAAAAAAAAAAATTTTATGCTGCTAGGAAGACTTTCCAGATTACTATAGAATACCCACCCTCTGTGGTGAACACTCAAAGAAGCACCTGAGGTTCTTACCAAGCGCTTTCCATGTTACTGCCTGCCACTTACCATTCTCTCCTTATCCCATCCTTTGAAAGGGAATTATTTGCGGATAAAGTAGTTCAGCTTTAACTAATCAATAGCAACAAGGTAAAAGCAAATTGACATGTGCTCAGGTTTTCAAAATGGTCCATGGTGACTTAATTTTTTTTTTTTTTTTTTGGAACTTACCACCTAAAAGTAGCCTGTAACATTCAGGATAAAATTAGTGCTAAGTTCTCCGAGAAAGTTTCCACCAACCTACAGTTTTCAGTTCCCTTTCCTGTTCTAAAATCTAGGGAAGAATTACTTCATGTTACGGACACGTAAGTGATTCGCTCGGTAGAACATATCCATTTTCTTGTGATAGGAGGCAATTTTTTTCAATGCTGACTAGCAATATTCTTTACTTCTGTGTTCAAGTCTCTTTCCTGTGATATTCTCATATTCTTTGTTTTCTTTCTGCATATTCTTACATTCATGTGTATCTTAGAACTGTCCAGAAAAACAACCAATATTTTATGAGATTGCAAAGATGTAGCTATGCTGGAAGAAAATGTTTTATTAACTCATATTCCGTGATTAAAACACATGGCAAAGAGAAGTGTTTGCTTCACCTGGACTTGTATGCCTGGTGTGGGTCCTCATTACAGCTCTCTAGGTTTAGTCTCAATTTTTAGTGTGGCATCTAATTGAAAATTCATTTTACCATGGTCTGTGGTTTTGGGCTTGTTAAGTCCCGGTCTGATTGTCAGGCTCAGGGAAGGTTCTTAATGATCCCAAGGGCAAAATTAAGACACAAACGAGGTCATATGCCGCCAATCAGACGTTTTATTGGGTAAATATAAAAGAGTAAAGCGATAGGAAAGGCGGGAAATATTAGGAGGAAATTAAGCAAGCATTCAGAGAGATAAGCAAAGGATAGTCACCACCATGGATCCAGCGGCGTCCCGTTGGTCCTCAGTCTTCAGTTTTTTCAGTGGTGGGTGGCCACACTCAGGCTTTGTTGTGCCGTCTTTTATCCAGTGTTGGAGAGGGAGTTTGCCCCCTCGGTTCGGCTTGATTTCCCAGGGCAATATCATGTATGCCAGCATGCACACCCAACAACACAATATGCATTGCTGGTGGACAAGTGGCCTGGTCCGGATACCAGTTGGTGTCCTGTTTTTGGTGGTGCCTGATAAGCCAAAGAATGCCCTGCTGCTTCAGCAAGTTCGCACATTCCCTTGCAAGCTAGTGGTACCTGATAAGCCAAACAATGGCCTGTTGCTTCAGCAAGTTTGCACAAATTTCCTTGCAAGCTGGTGGCTGCCCTCGGGTCTTCCCAGACAAAAGAGTGGTCTGCTGTCTGGTCTTATCAGATAAACACACACAAGCAAGCTTTGAGACAATTGTTCTTAACACTTCAGTCTCTTACAGGGCTAATAAAGAATGTTGCAGAATCTGCCCACCCTTCTTCTAGACCAGGAGTCTGCAATATCCCACAAAGAGTGGGGGCATCCACCCTTCTGTTCCAAAGCAACATTCCTTGACTCAGGAGTGTCCTCTGTAAAGTTCTTTGTAACTAAATTTTTACTGAAATAATTTTATATAGTGACCAATTTTTATTTTGAAAAACAAACAAAAATTTCAAAAAACTTTCAGCTGTGTTGAAGCAAGAAATATGTGTTTGCTCTAATAAATGTTACATCAGTACTTATATGAGTAGAATGAAAAAGTAGATTAAATACCTGTGGAAATCACTGCAGAGAACAAAATACATAGTTCGAATAAAGGCTCCCTGTTATCCTAGGGATAATTCCTTCTCTCAAAGATATAAAAAAAAATAGCTTGAGTTCAACAAGAAGAATGTTGTTAGTGCTCAGAAACTCCAAGAAACAACAAGGAGAAAACAGGCTCAGCTTCCTAAGTACTACCTTCCTTCTATTCCATGCTTTCTAGGACACCAAACACTGATAAGAGTCATTCAGGATCTTCCTGGAAAGAACTAAATCCCGTTTGTGTCTTCCTTTTTTCCCCACCACATTTACTGCTTGTATTTTTACACTGATTTCTCTTTAAAGTTGCTCTGTATTAAGAAACAGAAAGATACTGCACAGAAGGCAGGAAAGGTGTCAACTATTAAGGACTGGATGTGATTCCAATCCAGGTGCCCCATGTTTAGGTAACGTGACAAGTAAATCTATGGATTTCAGTGACAAGACTTCAGGTATGAACTGAAAATATTTTCATGTGATTTGATGGACAAAGTTAAGCAGTTTCTTTTTTTTCTTTAAATTATAGTATGAAAATGTAGGGCAAACTGAATCCTGGAATTGCACAAATAGCAATTATTTTGTCCATACAAAATTGTAATCATAGTCAAGACAGCATGGTCCTTTGACTTGTTTTTTATTACACAAAATTGTTTGTACGCAGAACTGCAAAGCTGAGAGCACCTTGATTGAGAACAGTCCAAATACATTAATATAAATGCTACAAAGCAGCAGTGCAAAGCGCCCACCATCATGTCTTCATGCCATGCCTCTCAGTCCTCTTGGAATAGTAGAGTTATCTGTGTTGGGGCTGATCATAGTTTGCCACAGGCTCACTTAGTCCTTTGAGGGAGATGCACAAAGTTCTCACACCAGCTTCTGCAGCCTAGCCTTGGTATTCAGCGAGGGGGTGTTAAACGTGAAAATGCTTTAGATTTTCTTGCACATTTGCATGACCATAGTAGCACTGGACTTGGTACAAAGTTGTTACGGAGAGGTGCGGCTGGAACACAAAGTGACTTTGAGGTTGAAAATAATCTGAGGATGCATGTCTTCTGCCTCAGATTATTTCAGTTCAAAAGATGTAGAAATGAGTGAAGGGATGGTTCGTACTTTTTAGAACAGACACACATTTAGTAACAGGCCATTCTAAACCTCTGTAGGGCCTTTTCCAAAGGCAGCTTATCTAAAAGCCTTACCTTAAGACCAGGCCTGCAGGTCCTAATGAGAGGCTTGAATAGACTTCCTTTTTTCTTTGGGATTTTCCTTTGAGGGTAGTTTATCCTCTATTGTCATAGTCCTTAGCCCTTAATCTTGATTTAAGAAGTAATTTTGAATAGCTAAGTAGACCACATGCTCTTCTGCTTGTGTTCAGTATTTGTGTGAAACCAACTGGGATTTTCTCAGCTGTTTAATTTATCTGGTAGAGTGCCTGTAAAAATATTATCAAAACAGGCTCATATTAGTGCCCTTAGCCAAAGCCTTTCCAAAGAAAATCTTATTAGCCTGTCTGCTAACTAAGAAGAGTAAGCCATGAGGTGGAATCTCTCTTCCAAGGCGTTTGCTGCCTCTAAGCAGCAAGTTGAAGTCCTGGCTGCTGGCTCTTGTGCCGTGTCAGGTGCAGAGGTGGAACTGCATGGCATGCTGTCAGCTGAGAGATCTAGACTGCACCTCACTTTTTTTCCTCCACGCCCCTATCTTACAAAGCAGTCATGGACAGCAGTTCAAGGGAGGCAATGTACTTTATGTAAATGGAGTTTTGTGTGGTGTAAGTTCTGGAAGGATCTGTGGGGATGCTGTAAGGGTGGTTGGGATAACCAGAATACATCCGATTGCCTGTGAGAAAAAATGGGATGTGTTGAAGGCTGTTAGGATGCCTGCCATGTGGGTGTGGATAGAGTAATTGCAGCAGGACAGTAGATATTTAGCTAGGAAGAGTAAGGCATCATCAACATTGAAAAGGTGTCTTGTTTATGATGACAGAAGATTTCCTTTGGGTTTCCATCATGAAAGTAATTATATGAAAATGGAAATTACTGTGTGTTCAAGGGCTTTTGCCAGTCTAGTTACATTAGAGGTTTATTGTTGGGGGTTTTGTTTGTTTGGTTTGTTTGGTTGGTTGGTTTTTTTTCTTTTCCATGTCCCTGGCACATTTAAGTCAATAGACCTTTGCTTATGTGACATGCTTGAAGTTATAAAAGGAAATACATAGTCAAGCAGGACACTGAACACAGCTTGCGCCAGCCCAAAGAATTTGTCACGGCACCACACAAGCGAAACTCGCTAACAGCAACAGTTACTTTGGAAAGACTCTTCCCTCTCTCACCCCCAGGTGTTATTGCAGAGCATGATGTTACATGGTATGGAATATCTCTTTGGTCAGTTGCTGTCAGCTGTCCCAGCTGTGTCCACTCCCAACCTCTTGCCCACCCTCAGCCGACTCAGTCAGGGGGCAGAGTGAGAAGCAGAGAAATTCCTGATGCTGTGCAAGCACTGTTCAGCAATAACTAAAACACTGCTGTGTTACTGACACACTTTTGGTCACAAAACTAAAACACAGCACCATATGGGCTGTTATGAAGAAAATTAACTCCATCCCAACCAGACCCAGTACAGCAAGACAGCAAAAATGTCTGTGCCATGTGTAAACCTGGTAGTGGTCTTCAGGTTCAACACTTGATAAGGAAACCTGGGTACTTAAGACTCCAGGCATCTGTAGCTGTTGTTCAATAAGAATGCTTTCTGAAGGACCAAGTAGCCAGGGTAGGCTTTTTATTGTGGCTTTTAGAAAAAGAGGAGGGACTATTTTCTTAGTTGCTCACAATTAATGCTTCTTCTTGATTGCCAGAACTGTGCCTGTATTGCTGCAAACTGTGGCCCTTTGTGTCCTGGTTTGAAGACTCTCTAACACTCAAACCTCCACCGCAGTCACAGCTTTCATGTATTAGCCATTGCAGAACTGTTTTCAGATGCATCTGTCCCAAAGGCCTTTGCATACGCTGATAAACGTTTTTTAATGAGTTTGGACAGTCTTACTGGAATATAGCTACTTTCTTACAGCCTCACAACTGAAAATGATAAAAACAAATGAAACCAAATTGAAATTTCAGGGGAAATTGGAAATAACAAAGGCACGGTTTCTCACACTGGGATTTAGCGAGGAGCCAGGGACACCAATGTTTCGGTGGCCACAGTCACAATACCTTCAGCTTCTAAAAAATCTGCCCTCTTCTATTTAACACTGTTCTCTACATTAGGAGCCGTCTGTAAACCAACCATTAAAATATATCTTTCACTATTACAACAGCTGAAATTCGTGGCAGTGATTTTTTTTTCTCAGTGCAGTTGCAATAGAATTATTCCAATGCAGTACATGGAATGAGTTAGTCTGGGGAAAATCTAGAAATATCGCTGACAGTTTATAATTATGCAGCTTGGCCCTTTACTCCTGATGCTGAAATATATTTCTCATTGCTATAAACAAGCAGCTTTCTGCCTTTGGCATCTTCCATCTTGCTTGCACATTTCTTATTGTTGTAAAATACAGGTATGCTATAAACTGTACCTAATAGGAAAAAGAAAAAAATCTGTTTTGCAAACTACTGGAACTTGAATGACAGAGGGGAAATACCTGTTTAATGAAGTATTGTGCACCCTGGACAGTTCCTATTCAAAGCACACAAAACACTGTGTTCAGAGACCTGCTCAGTAGGTCAGTGGCCGAGACAAAATACTGTCTATTCTGTGGCGATATGATGATGACCAGCTTGCTTTCTCCTGACTGCCCAAAGAAAATGGAAAAAATGGAACATATGACTTTAGCAGTTCACAGAGAAATGTTTACATGTTTGGGAAATCTTAATTTTGTTACCAAGCATAGCACAGTCTTGTAAATCACTTCCAGGTGACAATGAACTTTTTTTCCCCTTGTTTCTTCCACCCAGCATGCATTTTCAATCAGTCTCAGTGGATTTATAAATGTATCACAATGTGATTTCGTCAGAGGCGCCTCTCATATGTTCCGCTGTGGAGACGCTGCTACTTCCCAAAGTTTGTGGTTCACTTTTGGGGACACAAATAGAATCTGTCTTAGGATGTGGTAGAAGCCAGACTCACAGCTGCCAGGAGGATGTAGACATAATACGGCCAGAGTCTTCTGGCAACCAGAGAGAGGGACTAGAGGGTACAGGCATAGCAGATTTGCCAGGATTTTGTGAGACCCAGCCTTGCTAAAAGAGATGCTTTTGTCCAGCCACTTACATTTGGGCTTGTAGCAAGTGTCATCTTCATGTCGACATGTTGTCACTGCAAAGTAAGGCCCCCAGTTACTACATACTTTGCTAAGCTCTGAGGAAGATTGACGTAAATATTAAGCTGTCCTGTTTTCATCAATCCCAAGACAGAAAGTATATTATTTCTTCATTAGCATTTTTAGAATGATAAGAATAATTTGTTGTTTTCTGGAGTTATTTTTATTTTAAAATTGACTTTGAAAGAGTCAGCTGATAGCGTATAATTATTATTTCTATTGCAGTATCAGCTAAGGACATCACCCCTTAGTGACTGTCCTACTGTACTAGATTCTGTAACACGAAAGGCACTTACACACAGTTAAAGGAATTAGGCCAGTGCGTGTAATATTGAGTTATCCATTTAGAAATGTTTGGTATTTTTATGATTCATAATATAATTTTCTTTAGTCAATGGAAAAATAATCGGTGACTAAGAGGCTTATCATCAGAAAGAAGTTACACCTGTTGTTTGCAAAAAGTAAATAAGCCACAATTAATAAGCTGAAGTTTCTCTCTTGTCAAGATCACTTTTTATAAAACAAAGTGAGACATTAAAAGTGACTTAACATGGACCTTCAACAACATATCATTCCATTTAGAACCTAAAAAAGTATTTAAAATAGTCTAAACAGTCAGATTACATTAATATTTTGATGTGAATTATAACTAAGAATCTGGAAGGAAAAAAAAAGGTTCTGTCATAATATGGTAAAAAACATTGTGTTTACAGAGATTACAAATGTCCATTTGTGTGTCTGTCGTAAAAGGACCATCATCTTGATGTATGTCTAAAATCCTTCAAAATCTTTTGCCATGAAGTCTGAGGAAGGATGATTGCGCCACATTGGTTTTGTGGTTTTTTGGGTTTTTTTGGTTTTTTTTTTTTTTTTAGAAGTGTTCTGGTGTGCATCTAATGCCATATCAGTTCTTTTTAAAGTACGTTTTTCCTTTTCTCCTCAATTTTTTTTTAGTGTCCATCCCACCCCTCAGCCCCCTTACCATATTCCCGTTGACTTCTGTGGGACTGCATATGCCATACAGGAAAAGATACCTTGAGGATTTGGATAAAGTCCTTCAGGTCCTTCCTTGAGGCAATAATAGCATTCTGTTGCAAATGACAAGGCTGTTTCATCAGAGATTTCACTATGTTTACTGAAAAATGCCTCATTAGACACCCCGATGCCTGATTAACCCTGACTGCTGGGGTGCTTTAATGGGTGAGCAAGAGCTGGAATTGTCACCTAGCATGCGAGGGACCCAGCATTTGGTTACTGGTGGGAATCCCTTATGCTTGGAAGCTTTCCTCATATGCATAGTCAAATCCCTATTTGAAAAAAAAAATCCTGGTTTCAATTTTAATATAAGCAGAATGACTGTACAGCTTGAGTGGGAGCTTGTTTTAGAAAATTTGACTGCTTGCCTCATTTGAACCCAGTTATGCTGATGTCTTCCATGGCATTAGTATTGACTGATAACAGCTGTGATATCAGAATTTGTCCCTTTGTCAAAAAAAACCTGTTTTGAGGCACAACAATGAAATGCCATGGCCACAAGATGGCCTTCAAAACTGCCAGATAAAGAATTCCATTCAGAAAGCTAACATCTGTGTGCAAATACTGTTTTTAGGAAAAAAAAAAAAAACAAAACCAAATAACAATCATATACGGTGTCCCATTGTAAAGATTGATATGCTTATGTTTACTTCAGAAAGCCGGAGACTTTCCACAAGGTCACCTTTTGTTTCTTCTTCCTCTTTATTTTTTTTGTGAAGGACCACCTTATTCATGAAAAGCAGTACTGAGTCCTGGTACAAATGTTTTTGGAAGGACTCTTTGGGCCATAAGGTGCTATTTATCCTGAATAAATCCATTTAAGCTGGGCCCACAGAGATGAAAAATGAAGATGTCCTGATAAAGATCTGGTGCATTTCTGTTGCATTTGAAAAATGTCTCTTCGGTAACTCCAAAAAATAAGAAGTCAGACAGTATGTGTTGTTACATTGCCAGGTGCCAAGCTACCATCACGTTCAGTGCCATCTTTGTGCCGCCTTCTGCAGTTATATTCAGCTCCGATTTGCGCTGTCCCATTACAGAGGTGCCTTTCCCTTTTCCCCAGGTCAGATAGTGGAGGAAGAGAGACATCAGCCACAACACTTCAAAATTCAGCTTTTCTCTTTTCTGAGAGTTTTAATAGTATTATTTGATATCAGCATGTTATAAATCATTCATAAGTTCAAAGGCTTTGTTAACAAAACTAACTAAACCTTTCTTCACCATGGTTCTAATGGATTTTTCTGTCTGGCTTTAAAACCTATATACTTCATAACTGAGACATCCAGAAACATTTCAGTGAATCTTATGTATATATCTTCAACTTCTGTACTTTAGCTGGCCAGCTTCAGAGAGTTTTCTTTGTGGACATCAGTGCTAGGATGATATATGCTTTCAGAGGAATTAGATGCACCAGTATAGCTCAATAAGTTTATTCTTCTCTTCTGCTTTCTGGCAAAAAAAATGAGCCAAAGAAACTAGTAATACCGAAGTGGTGAGAACAACAGGTAGTTGGGTTTTTTCGTGGTTTCAGTTTTCTTTTTTTAAATTAGCTCTTGTAAAAATACATGATACAGAGAAAACGTATCCTTGTACTTTACCCAACTTTTTAGTGAGATTTTGGATGGTAATAGTAAATATGAAGCTGTTGCTATTGAAGCCACTGAATTCCCAAATATTATATATATATATACACATGTTTGAATAATTGGTATGTATATTGCTTTGCTTATCCCCAATGATGTTTAATATTATTATTTATATTCTTTATCCTTTTCTTAATGACCTGATCATAATTTATACTGAAGGTGAAGTACCTTACTTAGTCTTCAGTGCAAATAATATTTGTTTTTAGTGATACATTGATCAACTGCAGTAATATTGTGTTAGTTCACTTCCTTCTCCTCTAAAATTTAAATATTCTTTTTTCTCCCCTTATCATCTCAAATATTTCCTTATTCGGTTTCTTATCACAGTGCTTTTCCTTATATTTTCCAAAATTAATAGCAGCTGAAGTAACAATAGAAATATAGCATAATGACAAGTCAGCTATACTTATGGTTTAAAAAAACCAACCAAAGAAAAAAACACAACAAAAAAGTAGATGATAATTCTAGTTTGTCTTATATGTTATTTTCTGCGTTAAAGATAATGATCTTAAGCAACTTTAATTACTTAGGATTTGCACTGATACAAATGAAACTAGACTCAAATTTCAAGTGTATGTCTTGAAATCATATTTTAAAGATTTAGTAATTAGAAATGTAGTAACTTAGAAATCTACTAGAGAACCAAGTTGCAGGATTCTCCTTAGGTAGAAAATGACACAATCTTGTATTAGTCACAGTTCAAGAGACATTAACCTTACTGCTTTCCCTCCAATCCCCTTATTCCCCTAAACCAAAACAAAACCTATATTATATTGCATCAGTAGTGAGGTAGACTGGGAGGCCCATTTTGTCCAGGTCGTTTTCTAAAGATACAGAAATAATTTATTATGTGCTTTGAAACATTTTTTCATGATAACAGAAATCTAGTATGAGTGCACCTGTAAATCAAGACCACTCATACAAATAAGATTGATTCCTCCAGCAACTTTATAGCTCAACAAGCAGAGAATCACAGCAGCTTTTTTAGTCCCATATCTTAAAGAAAGAAGGAAAACCTACTTCCATATCACCTAATTTTATGCTTGTTTTTACTTTTCCATTTTTGTTTATGTATAGGTCAATTATCATTATAAATTTTTTAATAATAGCTTTTTCTTTCCTTGCCACCCATTCTGTTCAGTAATTGAAAACTTTAATTTTTTTTTAATGCATTATCAAGCTCCTTGTCTCTTTGATTAGTTTCTCTCCAGGCATTAAGATTACCTTTCTTGTCGAGAGGAAATACGTCTTTAATTAAACAGGATTATTCAAACTGGCAACGTTTCAGTAAAATTAGATTTTGCAAGTAATTTTGGATGCATGATGTAAAAATGAATTCTAGGCTGTATATTAAAACTGAAAAAAGTGGGGAAAAAAGTGACAAGGGGGCAACCTATTCATCAATAAACATTTTAATGCAGGGCATAAATCTCTGCACCAAGGGAAAAAACCAATGTTTTAATGTGCTCTTCTTTTGCACCCCTCTCTCCTGAAACAAAATCTGTGGTATTCCGGATGTCATCTCTTTGGATATGGGGTCTGTCTATTTATTTCTGATGAAGTTTTGACTAATGAAAGCTCTAAAAAGGAAGGAAAAGATCTACAGTAGTTGCACGCTATTATTGTGTCCAACACAGCTGGCTCCAAGGCCAGATTGCTGTATTTTGTTAGAGCTGACAGTGCTCCAGCAGGCTCTCTGTCCACCCCAAGCTCAATTCAAGACTGGATTATGGTGATGTCAGCTTGGTAGCTGCATTTCACAATCACTGAAGTTGGAGTAGTGCAACCATATATCTGCTTTTCCTCAGTGGATAGTCTTTCCTATTGAGATATTGAGTCTTACTTGAGAATTTCAGTGTATGCTGCTCATGCTCTTGCCACTCTGCTGTGGGAGCAGAGCATCACCTTTAGTAGAGTTGCAAGACAATTTTGAAATCACAGAGGAGTACATAAACCATGATGATACTGGTAAAATACAGTTCATCCTAGATTGCAAGTAGATTCTGCATGGGTTGTAAAAGTATTGTGTTGCACAAATTTAATTCTGTTCAGGAAAGCCAAGATTAATAAATTTAAGGTATTAAGCTGAGGCTTGCAGTTTATGAAGAATCTGATGGGATATACCACCATATATTCAACATGTTTAGGTTGGGTGTTTATGGAGAAGGGATTTTGTGTACTTGAGTTCTTTCTCCTCTGCATAAGGCAGAAGTTGAACCATATCATCTTGTCATCTCACCTTGCTTTGGTGTTCGTTTTCTCTGCTCTTGTGCCCATTTGGGAGAAAGGACGAATATGGGAAGAAGTCAAGGAAGAAACAGCTTGCAGCTAATACATACCACCTAAACCTGTACCTAATCAACATTAGCATTTTGGTAAAGTATTTTATTGAGAGAGACCTGGCACAACTGAGGTTGTGGTACAGTGGCCCCAGTGGAGTTTCCTGAAGTGCAAGAGCAACTATACTTATTAAAAAAAAAAAAAAAAAAAAAAGTAAAAACAAGAGGACAAGGAGAAAAATACTTAAGAAATGTTATTTATATTTCTTTGAAAATAAATCTGCAATAGCAAGAGAGTACATTGGCAACTTAGAAAGTACAATAATCCATTTCATTCCATGGAATATGGTGAATTCTAATGTAAATAACTGGAATCACATTTTTGTGCAAACATAAACGTTGACAGAAGTAGATATAAAGCAAAATATTCTATAGAGAGAAGTAATTATGCACTATTTGGCACATTTTACATAAAGAGAAGTTACACTGTAAAAATACAGAAGGATACAGGAGGCTTAAAGAAAGCATAAATATGGGAAGATGTGATGTTTCTGGAAAATACTGGATTTTTTTAATTCATTGCCTGATTAAAAATAAAAACAGAGAATAGAAGAAAAAATCTGTTTATTTCATTACAGCTGTTAACATTTTGTTTACTGTTTTGGAAGCCACTAGAAAAAGCTATGCAGAGATAATATTTTTTAAAAGATTGATTGTAGATTACATTTAATTTTCAGTGGACTGCAGTGCTGAACTTGATTGTCAGAAAGCTTTGTAATACTGTTAAAGATCAATCCTCTGGGATGTGAGGGTTCCACACTGGTATACTGTGGTACTTTGCAACTTTTTAAAGGAAGGATTTTCTTCTTCTTTGGCATGGTTATCAGCAAAGTATTTTGTCCCTTGCAGATAATGGAGAATGACTTTTACAGTGACTAACATAAATAGGCCTTGAGAAGAAGTCTTTGTTTAAGAAGTATTAGCATTTCACGGTTACATTTACATGCCAGAATTTTGGTTTCAGATGATAGTCAAACAGGAAACTTGTTTCTGAAGTAGCAATGTAATTCTTGTATCTGTGAGGATTCAGCACCTTGATTAATGGAATTCCATGATCACATGAGTAGTATTACCAAAAATACAACATATATAAACTCTCTGAATCCTGTTTAGGTTTCAGTTTATCCATGTTAATACTCTAGTCTACCATTTTGTTCTGAATTGCATAATAATATCCTAGTCCACCCTACTGGCAATGTTCAAGAAACACTTATTAGTAGACTTACAGGAACCCCAAAAGACTGTGGAATATTGATAATAGCCTGTATAATAAACGAACCTACTATTGTAGTTAAGGCATTGTATGAAAGTGAGGTTCTGGATCAGTAGCCAAAGCTTTTTCTTTGCTTATAAAAAGATGATTAAGCTCATACATAGCGACTTAGGCAACCCAGAAGTATACAGCTGTCTTTTAACCTACCACTGATGAGAAGTTCTTAAGCCTCACTCCTCTCCCTGCTCTACAGCAAACATTTTCTAATGCTTCAAATCTTCAGTCACGTTCCTGTTGATGTGGCATTTTCTTGTACGTCTACTAACAGCTGCAGAATAGTATTAATGCAGTCATTTCCATTAATGGCTCAATAATAGATAAATGATATATGAATGCTGTCCTCACGTGAAGTACTTATATAATGACTGACTGTTTATAGAATTAACTAATTGCATACTATTAGTTCAGAGAGAGCTAATAAATAAAGAATGGTGCAATCACTTTGAATTTACTGCATTCCACCACATGAAATATTTGGTTTGTTTTATGTCATGTAAGCCTATTTTTGAAACAAAACATAGACTAGACTCCAGCTGTTCTAAAATCTCTATAGTTGCTTTCTCTCATATGTTTTACATCTTAGTAGAGTTATCTTGCATGCACCAAAACTTGGACTCTATGGTACCATGGTTCTAAAGAACCAAAACTATTGGTGTTGACTGAAGCAAAGCATGGGTGCTGGTCTTTCTAAAATTCCTTCATGTATGCTCTGCAAGGCTGTCAGCATGACTAGCGTAAATCAAGGTATCCATTTTTGGCTTTGATTTTTGCTCCTTAAGCTGACCATCATAGCAAATGCTCATCTTCCATTCCTAATTGGTATTTTCATGTCCAAATACAATTTCGAGGCTCTTACACAAAATTTACATGAAGTCCCCAAATCAGGAGAGTTTTTAAGGCATGAACCAAGTCAATTAACCTTAAGAATAGTATACTGGAAGTCTTTGCTAGGTTGGGCTAGCACTATCGCTTCTTGGCTGTCACTTCTTTGATAGTTACACAAAAGCCCTCTGGCTGTGCTGTCCTCGGGTTCAGTACCAAAACACACTGCTCATTCTCATTACAAACAAGGCAGAGTCGCTGCTTTCATGAGTACTAAATGTTAGCATGCTTCTTTAATTGCTCAGGAATTTCACTTTCCGGCAGTACTGATCCTTATCAAGTTTCATTTGTTTAGGGTAGTCAAAAGATTAGACTGAGGAGAGGGAATACTTCTGAATTAAGTGAATGTGGTCATAATTTTCACACTTCTTGTGACTGGAAGAAGCCATAAAATGAGTCATTGCTATGACTGAGTAGTGCCATGGGGCACATACTGCTCTGGGAGATGCCTACATCATTGTTACCCTTTTCTTAAGACTGACTGATTATTAATATAAATAGTAGCTAAAAAAAAAAAATCCAAGTACTTGGTGATACAATCCAATGCAGAAATAAACATTGATTTATTCCTTCACTTTGGTGTTATGTGACTTCAGAATAGTTTCTATTCATTGGTAGCACTGGCATACCTCCCAAGAGGAAGAGGTTAAGAAGTAGTAGCACATTATTAATGACTATTGTCATGCTTTCTAACTGCAAAAATGATGACTGACCAGCTGGGGAAAAAAAAAAAAAAGGTGTAGTTACTGGGCTTATATAGAGGTGATTGGAGAATATGAAATTGTTACCTCTTAAAGACTACATATCAGTGAGGTAGTATAGTATCATAGTATCTGTTAGAAAAGAAAAACGTACTATGTGTGTTTGTAAGACAGACAGTGAAATGATACTTGCAATTCCTAGGAAAGGCTGGCCTAATAACTGTGCAGTTGATGCCAGTGTTATTGGAAAAAGCTGACAGTTGTGGAACCAGAACAGCAGCTGCATGTTTTTTACTTAGGACAGCATCTGAATTTCTCTGAAATATCTAAGAAACAGTAACAGGGCTAATATAATGTCAACCATTGAGTTCTAAGTAATGAAAATATATCTTGAGGTGTAGAGAAATAGTTGCTGTAAAAAACCTAGCTTTAACACGGAAAAGAACAGGTAAACAAACATAAAAGAATGTGCCAATGCTATAGGATAAATACAGAAAGAATAGACACCTCTGTGTTATCATTCAGTGTAAAGAGAAGCACTTGCTGTGGACTTAGTTTGGTTTCGGGGGAGTCATTGTCTTCCAGTGATTTCTGATCGGAGAAGAATTAAGTCAACAGTAAGAGCTTGGGGACTGCTGTTTTGTTAATAGATATGTTTAGCCGTTTTGATTTCCATTTATGGCTTTGCAGGATTCTGCATCATAATGAAAATTGTGTTTGGTTTTCACCCATCATCCAAGACAGAAAATCTTCAGATTTTCCATGTAAGCATAGATTAAAATAATAAAAGGCTAAAAATAAAGAGCATAGACAATTAACACTGTAAGACAGAAAGTGGGAAGAGATTTTAGTCAGGAACAAAGAGAACAAATGTGAATGGTTTACTCTGAAAAAGCAGCTTGCTGTTCTATAATTATACATATTAATCTTTTTTTTCTAATATGATGATTAGATCTTTGGTTCGTGTAAGTTAAGAGCAGTTTATTGACTTCATCATAACCACGGTGATATATAATAACAAGGAATCTGGCAAATAACATTCAGCATAATGACTCAAAGGTTCTTCAGCCTTCCAAATACAAAATGAAACGTTGCTCTTCTGAGTTAATTAACCAAATATGTTGTGGTCACTTTATGAACCAGTAGTAATATCTTCTTGTTATTAGTCAAATATGTGCAACTTTTTTTCAGCTAAAACCAGTAAAAATGAAGATTCTGTAAACTAACAAACTCAGCCTCTTATAACTACAAAGCATGATCAATAACAATAACCTCAATTTTGCCATCTCGCCAATCCAAAGGTAGAGCAGATTCGTTGTGTGAAAGTTGGTAAACTGTTTGTAAGATATCATTTCATGGTTTGATCCTGACCATCATCATAAGTTCTGAAATGTGTTTACCCTTTTTATTTAGATGTTTGACTAGTAAAGCTAGCCAAAATATCTTCAATATACTTTCATCTTAGTAAAATATTCTCCTTTTGTCAAAACTGGGTATTCTGCAGAGAGCGCTGTTTTCATTAACAATTTGTTTTAGAAGATGCTTAGTCTGGGAAGTAAAAAACTTCCTCTGAAGATTTATGATTTAGCACATAGACAAGTGATCTGGAACATGAGAGTCACAGGCTTAAGCATCTGCCAAGACTGCAATAAGAATGGAAGGATCTTTCCTGATCAAAAAAACCAGGAAACTTATCTGCATCTTCCTTGTTCCTGTACACAGGACCTCTTCCCAATTTGAAAACTCACATTTTTGTTTTGAAATTGTGCACTCCTATGTGCTGCTGTTTACATGTACCACAGGACTGGAAGAGCACTCCAGAGTCAGTGAGTGCAGTCTTGATGTTTTTGTTCAACCACGATGAATAAAATGGAATTAATTGTTCCTAAATAGATCAAATCCCTCCCTCCCTCCTCCCCCCCAATGATTATAAATCTTCATGAATTCGTAGGCTAAATTTTTTTCATGGCAATTTGCACCTATTTCCTCTTGTTATAGCTATAACCTGTACTTTATATCAAAAGAGCTCTTTTTTATTTTTTTTCTTCCCTTGCCATTTAATTCCTTTGATAAACTTCTAGATGGCAATTACAACCTTTCTAGTCTTTATTTCATCAGGTTAAACAAGCGAAATTCTGTTTCACGTTGTAAGATAAGTGGACTGTTTTCCTATAATTGTAAAAATCTTTCAGTCTATCCTTATTTGAATTAATCTTTCTTAAACAGGAGGAATCCACACTCTGCTTATTCAATATTACAGGGAAGTGTCCAACGCTGCATCAACTGGTGTTGATGGTTCATATTCCTACTGTGATTGCCTATTGCATCCACGTTTTAATCCTCCTCAGGTTTTAACTAATGAGATTGTTCTTGTTATTATTCCAGAAGTGCATGAGTTCACGTTTTCTTAGCTTAGTTCCGTTTCTATCATACCTGTTGTTGAGATCTCAAATTTGATAGGTCACTTTGCTGCATATTTGCTGGCAATGTTCCCAGCTTTAACTCATCCAGTTCCATCATTTACTTAGTGCTAACATTAAAAATGTGCCTCATAACTAACCGTTTAGGGAGTCCTGTTTCCTCCTTCAACAGTACCGCTAGTTGCCTCTCATTTAGCCAAACTTCCCTCCTCCTAACTACTCTTGTATATGAAATCCAGGACAACTAGCAGTATACTATGTGATGTGACACTAAATACTTTAATAGAATCTAGAAAGAGTAGATCTATTTAATTTCCTTTGTTTGGAATACCATTGGTCTTACAAAAGATACCCACTTAATCTGGTGCAATATATCTTTGTGAGGTCTATATTTCATTCTGCCTCATTTTCCCATCATGTCCATGTTTTAAAATATTCTCTGAAAATGTGTCCTGAATCTCACATACTGCTGAGGTCAGTCTAATAAGACTGTAGGTGTCTGTTGGAGCAATTGTTTTTCCATTCCAAGTTGGAAAAGTAATATTCTAGGTTTGGAAATTTATTCTTGTTGTATGTCTGCTGCAAAACTCTGAAAAGTTTAGTCATGCTGTTTTGTTTTTTGTTTTTTTGTTTTTTGTTTTTTGTTTTTTTTTTTAAAAGGCCACCTTTTGTGACATTACCATCATGCTGGGAAAAAGCAAGCAGCAGGTCTTGGAAAAAATGTGGGGTTTTCATCATCTTTGGCATTTTTCATATCAAATATTTTATTCTGTAGCCAGTCTGCTGGTACTCCCTGTATCATCCTATATGGAGACACAATGCTGCCCATTGATGCTTTAACTCTTTCTACATCTGGTTAGTCAAACAACTATTGCTAACAGAATGTGCCTTTCTCTTGCCAGGAAGAATAAGCATATATTTCCAAGATCCCATTCATTTTAGAGAGGTAGACCTCAGTGGCTTATATATCCTTCATATTTTCACAAACTTTAGTATAGCTGTATGAAGCATAGGCTTTGACACAAGGTTTCAAGAAAATAGTACAAGCAAGAGATGTATTAAATGCAGAAATGAAAATTACATAGACTATCCGAGAATACAACAGAAAAAGATGTAAGAAACCTGACAGCTGAAGTCAAAAAAGTTCAGTATATTTATTTTTTGTGGATAGTGAGTTCTTGAAACCACCACACTTTTTTTCTGAGCCCAAAAGTCTACCACCTGTAAGAGGTATTTTATTTATTATGACTTGGATTTCTTTTACATTTTGTGGGACATGCTTACCTCTGTAAAGCTGAAATTTATTGTTAGGTAATCAGATACAAAATTTTCCATTGCTGAATGGCATTGTGATACTGCCTTTTGGTTTTCTTTCTGGCCCTGAAAACACAAGACTTTTTTTCATAATTAAATAATTAAATGAATATTATATTTCAGTGGAGCCTGTTGAACCCAGCTTGTTGGGATTGCTGTGCTGAGGAAAAACATGAGAAAAAAAAAAAAAAGTCCTTAAAGTAATAAAAATGCAGGCCAACAAGCTTGGTGTTTGAGTGGTTTTGGATATGTATTTTTCCTTTGTTAAACAGTTGTTTTATATAAGTAAACACTGCTCTATCCCCTGTTTTGGAAGATTAGCTTTGCTGGAGAAAATGTGAAATGGTTTTGATGTGGGTCACGACTAGATATATTAGTGCAACAATAAAAAATGTCTTGTTATTCATTTTCTGATAGTATTATACAGACTTTTGGTGAGTCATCTTTCATTTACAAAAGAGGGAAGAGTAAGTCTTTCCAGTGTAAAAAGTGAAATTCTGTGGTTTGAATAGTGCAATTGATGAGACTTTAGCTCTTGTTTAATGGAAATCAGTAGAATCCAGAGGGGAAATACAGGATTCTTCTTAATGTAGCTAGCTCCGTGTGGAAATATTTAGGACAGCTATGGATTACTCAATGATTGGTGGAGGATTAGTGGTCATGAGCTGCAGCATCTTAAATTCCTTTGCAGATGATCCTATTTGAATTTTGAATATGCTTTAGCTTATGCTCATTAGCTTCACATAGCTAATTGAGTCTTTCCTGAACATCTCTGCATAAGCAAGCCCAGATGTTCTTTCAAAAGACCATGAGAAAATTCTTTTAAAAGACCATGAGAAATTCTTTATAGTCCTTGACGTGTCTGACACTATTATGCAGCAGTCATCCAATGTCTGTCCTAACCACAGTCTTAATATGCAGGGCAAAATGAGGCTATTGCAAATAACGCCTCTGTCAATAAAAACCAAAGAGTTTGTGTCACTTTTATATATATATATCTGTAAAAGCCATTGTTTTTAATATTTCATTTTACCCAATTTTCACTGTTGCTCTGCAGTACTAATTAAGTAGATGTGTAACTGAGTATTATGAGTTGTATATAAGCTTTGGTACATATTTTGGGGGAGAAAAGATTATTTTGGTGGTATCATTGAAAGGCAAATAAGTCACGAACATGCTGCCCAGTCAATCTAAATGTGAGTCATACATCAGAGCTGGGACAAAGGTAGAGAGAAAAGGAAGAAAATAGAAGGAGATTCAGTATGGACATATCTTGAAATGAACATTGACATTCCTATTTCCAGAGTACTTCAGGTCTCCTTACTGAGAAGCAACCCAGCATGGTTTTAGGTACCCGTTCAAATAATATTTTGCATATTCTGAGCCTTCTTTGAAAATTCTGCACAGAGAAATTAGGATAGAAGTATTCCACAGATTAAAAAAATCATTAAAAGTCTTGTTATGCCAGGCACAGGGATGTCAACACTAGCAAATACAGACATGACCTCCTCTCTCCTTACTCAAACTGGCTGTCAGAGCTCGGCTTTGGCCAGAAGTTGTCTGATGTTGTGTGATGCTCCTGGCAGGTCCTCTTAACTCAGCTACAGCATTATGCTAATACAGCTGTAGAGCTTCTGTATTGGAGTTTATTGCAGCAAATCAGCCAGCTTGCTGTGAGGGTTAACATACATATAGGACAAGAAAATAATCCAGTGCCAGGTACTGTTTTTCTGGTAGTTCTTACTGAAGATAATGTGATTGTTCTGTGATATTACTGTACCATACCAGTAATTTCCTGCAAACAGCCCCAACATGGGCTGTTTGGGGCTGTTGGATGGGAAGTGGGAAGTGAGGATAACAATATCATCATTTAAACACATTTCTGATATGGAATTGCTCCTGCATGAGGCAGACTTGAGATCAATGTAAAGATAGTGTCAATGTTGTTGCATAGATCACATTGTTGCACAGCTTACATACTTTTCTAATACTTGTTGATTCAGGGGAACAGGTTCTCTGTATCTCTTTTGCCAATGACTTAGACGGTGGGAACATCTTTTTATTATTAATGTAGGATTCAAGGACTCTTATGAATTCTATCACTGGTATTTTGCGCTAAATGTTTGCTTAGAACAGTTGAATAAGTTGTAGTTTGGCTTGTTAGTCAGCTCCGTGCTGAAAGTACCAAGTGTGTAGTTCCTCTTCTTCCTATGTTTCTTGGGAAAGGAAAGGGACAGCTGCCTAGCTGAGAGTTTTGCTGAGATACTCCATTTACTTTTCTGTAGAAGTGTTGTCTTTAACATCAAGCCAACTATGGCTTTGGTCAAGAAGAAAAGCAGCTACAAACTACAAATTAGTTGAAGTATTGGGGAAAGAGCAACCTCACTTTCAGGTTTTTTAATGCATCTAAATTTAAGTCACCTGTTCAGGTAATAGCTGTTCGTAAGGAATGGCTGCCAAGACTGTAAATGTTTTAGACTTTCTTTGTATAAACCTGAAATTATGTTCTGCAGCACCAAAATAAGACTCAAGTTCAAGACTTCAATGTTCAGGATTTTGCTGGGAAAATATGCCAGCTATTCCTGTGGGCTTCCTGCAGAGCTGAAAACACCATAGGCTAAATGGATATAAGACTTAATACTGTAGTTCCAGGGGATTTATAGATTTAATTGACCTTTTCTAAATAACAAATATAACTGTCCCCAAGAGATGGCAACATAAATAGAATGAAAAGCCAGTCTTCCCCATGGGATTGAACATGGGAATTAATGCTACAAAACCTCAACATGAGGGAAAGAAACAAAAACAGAAGACTTGCATGTTATCTTTTTCTGTGTACTTTTAGTATTTGTCAGATGGGTAACTTTCAGCAGTCAAAAAAAAAGACTAAGGGAAGCATAATTAGGATTTGGTAAAAGAACAGAATGTTGTTCAGTAAACTGAAGTATGTTTGAAAGAGATGTAGCTGATCATCAATGCTCTAATAGTTCCTGCATATGTATCCAAATGGATGCCGAACTGTAGAGACGCAGTCAAAACCAAACAAAATCTCACAGTACCCTTGCAATGAATTTTTATAGAAGAGCTGCCAAAATAAAGAACAGATTAACCAAAACAATAAAGGCTTCTAAAACAAATATGAAATGAGATGGCTAATGTGAAATGTGAACAACTTGAAACTGTAAACTGCTACATCAATGTTAGTATTTCAGAAATGCAGTAATGAATGCTGTAATGAGAAGGTGGCACGTTCCACATGCTTTGTATACAAGCATAAGGAGCTTAACTCTGGAGTTGGAATACACGAGGTAGATGGATTTCGAAAGAGACAAATGTTAGCAACGTTGAGACAGAAAAATGAATTTTAATAGTTTCATCTTGGACATTCTGCAAAGGCTCAGTGAGACTGAGAAACTGTCTGTAATTGGAGGAAAAGGTAGCTGCAAACTGGCTGAGACTTAGAGAGTGAACACTGTGAGAAACGCATGAAGATTGAAGAATATGTACAGTTTACAGTGAAAGAGAAAAGGAGAAAAGGAGAAGACTCCTTGATTCCATGAAAATTATGATCCTGGGAGCAGGGAAGAATAGTGAAGTGGGGTTTGGGTTTTTGGTTTTGTTTTGGTTTTTTTTTTGGTTGGGGGGGTGGAATGTGTTTGTTTATTTATTAAATCTTTATTTTTTAAAAAGGCGCGTGTGGACTTACTGAAGTATTGGAAGTTCATTTTAAATAATTAGCTAGGGACAGAACTGCTACATAGAAATGTAAGAAGGGCAGTAATAGATATCAGAAACACTAGTAGTAAAAGTTGTTGCTGAAATTATTAAATATTATAAAGGGAGAAAGACCTGGTGGTTACTAAATTCAGTGGCAAAGCTCTCACTAAAACCGCTAGGGCCAGGTCAGACTTGGGGGCAGAAAAGTAAAGGAACAGCAGGCAAATTGCAAGGATGCCAAGGAGAGGAATACCTAGATACAACAGGGATAGTGTCAAGTGTATAAAACATTAAGTTGGTATTAACAGCGTATGCCTCCTGTCCCTCCAGGCAGCAGTTTCTGTTTGCTCTGCTCAAACCATGCTACAGAAAGTTTTTTGTCCAGTCAAGATTACTTTTAACATCTTTTTGTAAGCTTTCAGGGTCTTAAATATAGTTTTGGGATTTTGTGGTTTGGGTTTGGTTTTTTTTGGGTTTTTTTTGTTTGTTTTGTTTTTTTTTTTTAAATTCAAGTACTGCTGATGTTTTTCTGTGAAGTTGCTACACAGTTGCTCAAGTAACATCTGTGGTATGAAATTAAAGATCTATACAGAATTATTGTGCTTGTTCCCATGAAAAAAAATGCATATTCCAAATAGCAAACTGCTATTACTATTATCAGTTGGACATTTTAAAACCACATTAGTCTTTCATAGTCAGGAAAATATTTTAGTGACTAACTGTGGTCGTCTTCACTAGGGAACACCTCATTCGTTCTGTCAGATAGTCGCTTTCTGGCAGTGGAAAGGACTGCAAACCCTTTCATATCTGAAATGGGTATATGGCTCTTGTGTTTTCCAGTAACTCTTGGGAATTCAGCTTCTTGCTTGAGACTTTCCCCTTTGATGTAATGGGTTGTCTACAATTTGGTAACTCCATTGTATATTTGTTATTTAAAAAAAAAAAATTAACACAGTTTTCCAACAGTTCTTGTAAGCACCTTCTAATTATGCAGTTACTGTAGGGGTTGTGTCCTCCAAGCAAGAGATAAAACAGAAGAACCATAGAGGGGAAAAGTAGATTTAAGTATTTGGGGAGGTTTGAGTTGTTTCTCTGTCTTGGATTTGTGCAGAATGGACATTGCAGTATTTTGTCTAAAACCAAAATTGGTCAGTTACATTAATCCATGCTGTGAGTTCTTCAGGATGGTATGTCAGGGCTTGTCTAGTGCTTGGCATGAGACATTAATCTTGCCTGGGGTTCTACACTCTAAGTGTTTAGCAGCATCTAAAAGGATGTGTAAGTGAAATAATACTTTCTTATATTGTTATTCCTCCTCTTGTGTTCTGTCTCTGCCAGCAGCAACTTTTACTCATGTTAATATTCTGCTTATAGAATTTTCTTTTTTCTTTTTTTAAGGGCTTAAAATATCCTATAGCATCATCCAGTCTGCTATATCATCACTCTTTCTTTTTCTTCCAAGACCTGTACTTGTCCATTTTGCAAATTGCCACAGCAACATGGTCTTAACTAATCTAATGACCTGAAGTCCTAAATAGGGACAAAATTAGAGAGGAAATTCTGTGTATTCATAAATTTCCTTTCTAAATGAATGGGTAATTATTTTTAATTGTTATTTTTAAACATCCAATTTTGGAACTAAATGGTAGGCTTTCTATATTCTGAATTTCTAAAATATTGAGGGACAAATTTAAATTTAAAGCCTCTTTACCCCCAAAAAACCTCTGTTCTTCCTAAGCCACAAAATCTGCATCCCTACATAAAATGCACAAATAGAAGTTCTGGCTATTTCTTCACTGGGATAGGCATTGGATGACAGGAGAAGGCATTTACGTTCACCAGAATGAACCTGACGCTCCATCCCTTGAGCAGAATAACATCATTAAGAGAAGGTCATTGTGTCCAGCTGTGGTGATAACAATCTGATGATGGTGATTTTGCCTAAAGTGGATATAAACCAATAAATGAAGTTCTGCAAAATTTCATCACTCTGGAAATGATAAGCACAAATAGTGAACAAATAGACTAGTGTGTGATTTTTTATGTTCAACTACAATGAGCAGATTTAAGCACTGCTAATAACTGTTATAAATATCTTAAAAGCAGGAGAATTTAGATTCTTTCTCCAATATCCTCATATAATAGAGGGTCATTTTTTGAACACTAATGCAATTTCACAGCCTTTGTGACTTTATTTACTGCAGGCACCAACTAATGGTGGTCACGTGATCGCTGAGAACACAGTGGGAGAGTGGGACGTATCTCGTAGGAGATACTCAGGGTGGGACTAAGCACATTGACTCTTATCTATAAGAACACACTCTCCAGAGAGGACACTCACCAATGAATTATCTAGTTCAATTTTAAAACACATTCTGAATCTCAGAAGACTGTTTTGTGAACATCTTGTTTCAAACCATTGCAAATTTGTCAAATCAGGCAAATACTTGCCTGAGGACTTAGGATTTATGCCTGTGGGATTAAGCACAGGCTCTGTAGTAGGGCAGTTCTTAAGACAGTGCCACAAAATGTTGCAAAGCATCTGTTGGCAAGATGCTTGCAGCTAGTAAAACATACTGTCTTCCCTTTAATGTGAGAGAGTACATGGAGTACAGTAATTCCATCCTGACAGTGATCTTTCATGATTACACTGGTAACTCCTGATTCCACTATACTATAGTTCTTCCTCTTGGGAGCTATTCAACGATGAATCATTACCAGGAATGAAAGCAGCTGTATTTTGCATTTCAGATTCAAGAGACTTTGTGGTGGTTCTCATCAGGAATATACAGAGAGGGGCACCTAAATTATCATTATTTATTGTGACTTATGTTATTTAGTACAGTTTTATGGAAAAGGTTATGTTAGTACTTAATAAAATTATAGCTTCCTTGGCTGGTCAGTCAGATGGAGTGGTGGTTTGTTAATGAGTCAATAAGTGAACAGAGAATCACTGAAACCCTTTAATGTAGCTCTTGCTCAAAGGCCAAAGCAAATTCTCCTTCTTTGTGGAACCACTCTGTGTCAAAAACATTTCTCTTGTATGTACATATAAAATATTTTACTACTATATCTGGCATGGGTAGACAAAGTGAGCTTCAATTTTCTTGTTTAACTACCTTTAAAATCAATAGCATAGTTATATAAATCTCATCTGTAGAATCCTTTCAAAACCTGTCTGAAAATAACATTTTCTAAAAGGAAAAAATTACCTCACTGTAACACTTCATGTAAAAAAATCCTGACAAATATTCCTTACAAAGCAGCCAAAGGCAAGGAAAACAATTTTTTTAAAAAAATTAAGTTTATATGTAACTTGTACAATTTTGAAAAGAATATGTAAGCATGGATCATTTAAGATTTTGCTTAAATTTAGGAGTTTGTAAGCATGACAAATCTAATCACAATCTTTCTACAGAACAATAGTACATGTAATAAAGAAGCTCTCCAAAATGCGGGGGAGGGGAGGAACGGGACGGTACACGAAGTTCAGTTTGGAGAGAGAAGACAGAATTCAGAGGTAGGAAAGATGAGTTATGGAAACTGGGAGAAAACAAAATAATTCACTGCTCCCTGTGCATTGTCTGCTTGGCCACCATGGTGACTAAGCAGTACTATCTATTCATACTTTTTCACTACATGGGTAGCTGAAGTTCTTATGTTCTGATAATGCCTAAGATGAGGTCTGTGTACCTGTAAATACCCATGCAGCATGTCCATGCCTGTGTAACATCTGTGTCCCAACACAGGGAGGCCTCAACTGGATGCTGTGTAGAAATAGAGTTGCACGACATTGTGTTTTTGCCGGACCAACTTTGTACATTTCTAAACAAATTTTGTAAAAGCCAAACATGAATTTTTATCCAAGCAAGGGAAGTTATCTGGAACCAATGTTTTATAGGCATCAGCCAAACTGAGGACTATTTTCCTTCTCTGTGACTGCAGTAAAAAATGAAGTGTTCTCAAGCCAGCTGCGGTGTACTAGGCCAGAGTCTTTGGATTAAAAAAATATGTGCTGTGACCTGGGCAGAGTCATCATGCAGCTGATAAAGAATAACAAGTCATTCCTAGGAACAGCTGCTACATTGAGCGAGGGCTCTAACCTCTCCAGTGTAAGTGAGCACTGTTAGGTCCTATTGATTTAAAGAGACCTTATCGTCGTGAAAACTGCAACACTTATCCTTCCAAACAATAGTTTACTGTGCAGACTGCTTTGCAGTTCCCAGAGGTTTGATCACCAGCAAAGCACTTGTCTCCAAAACTGTCCTCTAAGACCTGCTCCCGTCAGAGTAATCAGTTTAGTCCCTACGGGCTGTTTCACCGTTTGCTTTTTGTTTTGTTTTGTTTTTGAGAGAGATGGTGCATTGTTTGTATAAATGGCAAATTTAAATGGAGTGTTTCAAATTCCTGTGGTAGTGGTAGCATAATGTTTGCAGAGATGAATAGTTAACTCTCCAGGAGTTTCCAATACATGTCCCCAGTACGCATTAGTATAGTCCAAGCAGAATGATGCCCTGGCAGTGGCAAGAAGTAATGGGCAATATGGGGAGTCAGGCAAGCATGGTCAGTGCCAGGCAGAGGTCTTCCCAACCACAGAAGTCGTAGTTGCATAGGATCCTTTGCCGAGTGTAGATACAGCCAGTTCCTTTTATCTGCCCAGTCACGTGCCTATTGTTAAACTATTGCCATCTGTTATTTGGAAACTCCTTTGAGAAGCATAAAAAGGCCAACTACAGGGGCATCTGGCTTAAGAGAATTCTACTTTACCTTGCAAAGTGATTTGCTCTCAACGTGTCAGTCTTGCATGTATCGCAAGAAATGGCATGGTAATAGCAGTGGAAAATATTGAAATAGCTTATCTAGGTTTTGATTGCTCAGTGGGCTGGTTTTTAACTTTCCTTGTATAATGTTTTTGGAGATTTCCATCCTTTCTAACCATACCTAAAAATATCCTATACGTTTGCAACACTGAGGTGAACTGAGGAATGAGAAGCCTATGGCTTGGATTTTATGCAAGGCCAGCCAAAATCTAATGCTGTGTAGTTTATCATTCACACTACCTGCATATTCTTGCATAGAGTTTATGGCCAAGCACTTCCAGACAAATGTATGTTAATATGTACGTTTAGGATCATAAGAGGTCTGTAGTCCAACCATCTGCTCAAAGTAGGGTCAGCTATGAGGTCAGACCAAATCACTCAGGGCTTTATCCAGACAGGTTTTGAAAACTTCTGATGATGGAGACTGTATAACCAGACTGGACATCCTGTTCCAATGGTTTCATCCTCATGATGAAAAAGCTTTTCCTTTTACCCAGTTGTCGTGGTTTAACCCCAGCCAGCAACTAAGCACCACGCAGCCGCTCGCTCACCCCCCCACCGGTGGGATGGGGGAGAGGATTGGAAGGGCAAAAGGGGAAAACTCGTGGGTTGAGATAAAAACAGTTTAATAACTAAAGTAAAATAAAATCAAAAAAAAAGAACAGTAGTAGTACAAAGCAAGCGGTACACTGTACAATTGCTCACCACCCGCCGACCGATGCCCAGCACGTCCCTCAAGCAGCAACCGAACCCCTCCCCGGCCAACTCCCCTGCTTATATACTGAGCATGACGTCACGTGGTATGGAATAGTCCCCCGCCCAGTCTGAGTCAGCTGCCCCGGCTGTGCCCCCTCCCAGCCTCCCGTGCCCCTGGCAGAGCATGGGAAGTTGAAAGGTCCTTGACCAGTGTGAGCACCACTTAGCAAGTACTTAGCACTACTTAACAAGAACCAAAACATCAGTGTATCATCGACATTGTTCTCAACCTAAACCCAAAACACAGCCCCATATCGGCTACCAGGAAGAAAACCAACTCCATCCCAGCTGAAACCAGGACACCAGTCTGACTTTTTCTTTTTCTCAACTTACACCCATTTCCCCTCATCCTTCCACCATACAGCACTGCAAAGAGCCTGGCTCCATCTTGTGAATTATCTGAAGGTGCTCCTTCTCCAGACTAAACAAGCCCAATTCCCTCAGCCTCTCCTCACAGGGCAAGTGCTCCAGTTCCTGACCATTGTGGTGGCCCTCTGCTGAACTCACTCAAGTTTACCAATGTCTTTCCTGAATAGAAGGGCCCAAAACTGAATGCAGTATTCTAGATGTGGTCTAATAAATGCTGAACAAAGGGAAATAATCACTTCCTTGACCTACTGTTTATGCTTCTGTTGATACAGCCCAGTGAGCCCACTCCTCCATCCTGTCTAGGTCTGTTGTATTGTTATTCTTATTCAGACCAACAGCTTGGCCCTTGAGCATGTCAACAGGTCCCCTCAGTTTGCACTGGCATGGGCTGGACTGCACAGGTGCAAATTAAGGTAGATAAAGGCTCTTATTTTTAACTCTAACAGTAGCGCGGGAGCTCCTGTTTTCTCACACATCCTGTAAAATGGGAAATCCTAGATTTTCAGAGGCCGTAAGCAAACGTTGCCAAGTAATTTGTGAATAAAGGCTTCACAATTTAACAGCTTTTAGCAAGCTCTTCTTACCAAAGCTACCAGTGCACAAGCCACTTAATGAACAGTCAGAAAGATGTTAATTTTCAAACTTTCTGACTCAAATGGCTTGGCTTAGTTCCAGTTTTCTCCAAAACAGTTCCATGACTGCTGCAAAGCAGTGCTGCTGCAGCACCACAGGGTTTTTTGTGGTGGTTTGTGTGTGTGAAAATACATCTCTATGGGAAAATCAAGATAAGTTAAAAATATGAGATTAGACTGCACTGGAAGTCTTAGTGTAATGGCTGTGATTCCATACTGAGGGATTAGGGTAGAAACAGAGCCCGAGTACTGTGGGGCTTTAACATGCACGGAGCCTCTTTTCTCTGGTGTCAATACTAGGAAGTTCTGCACTGTCCCTGAAAGTGGCCTGTGACCAGGTATTTTGTCTGTAGATGTTCTAACTACACCAGAAAACATGATGAAAGAGAGTCTCAGTTACATATTAGGTGAGTATTTCAGATGTAGGGAGCATCTGTGTTGTTGGTATTCTGTATGGATGCCATTCTTGCTAAGCTTGAAAAAGCTATGTGCTACAGTGAAGGGAATTTGAACTGGAAAAATTTTACAAGTTAAATATTTAGCAAAAGATCAAGCTGGAGAGTGAGAGGGATAAGCTGTAAAAAGGTAAGAAGGGGGCACTGGGAATATTTGGAAGGACTGTAGAGTTCATCTACTGTTTGGAAGGCAAGTAATATATGCTACTGCTATATATGTATTCATGAAGGGTAAACCTTGATAATGTATTGTATGGAAATGTTTTCTGATTGATTCAATTATGTCAGACATGTCTGGACTACATCACCTACCCTTGTCTTGAACAGAAGAAATCTGCCTGATTCTTGTCAGTAAAATATTAAGATTTAAGATATCAATATTTGTGTATTGATTCTCATAAAGACCAATCATTGCAAACAGAACCAATCAAAGTCCAGAATATTTTTAACACTGCAAGCATTTCTAAGGCCAAAATACATAAAAAAGAAAATTAAGTTCACGTCTTACGCAACGTGGCCTTCAGGAGGTTGGTAGGCAGTATCTCCTGTAAATAAGGTATTTTATTCCTGTCAGCTTTGGCACCTAAAATGATCAGTTAGTTTGGAATATCTTGGCTACGTAGCATTGACTTATGTGTTTGCTCTCAAGCTTGACAAGAAAAATCTTGTACTATATTCAATGTGTTTTTTATTAATTATTTTTAAAATGCAAATAATACATGTTTTGGATCAAGAGTTCAGCTGTACGGAATTACTCACCGTGCTCCTTCAGTGGTTTGCTGCTATATCAAAATAGTCATCCATATCAAACATTTCATCCATACACATCTGTAACTATCACTGTATAATGTGAATGGAGCTACAGGGCTATGTCTTCTCTGTTGAGAATGGTACATCCTGTCCCTGCACGTGAATGACCCCCTTTTCATGACAGAGCAAAGTCTGTAGCTATATGCTGATATATTGTTGGAATGGGTTGATTTCTTTAGCTGTCACTAGGCAAATTCTTAAGTGCTTCCCACTTTCCTTCCTTTGCAATGTTCTGCATAATGGTAGTTGACATAATAACTATTGTTTATAGTTTTTAATAAACATTTGTTACAGAAATTTAACTACCTAGCATATCAGAGGCTGTTGTCTTCTAGCCTGTTATGTACATGATATAGTATAAATTGCCTTAATTTTTTTTTGTCATCTTCTATCAATTTACTGTGATTGTTGCACAAAATACTTTATTAACTGGGGAGATGCATGAGCATTTAAAACATCAGATGGAGAGCCATTTTGACTCTACCTGTGTATAAGGATAGGAAAGTTTTTCCATTAATAAAATATTTGCCACTGAGCAAATGTCTTCTAACTTTAACTTGGTCACTTTCTAGTTAATTTTTTTATTCCTTTTCCCTTCCTGTGCATTTCTAGCCAAAACCTTTCTTCCTGTGATTCTCATCAAGTGTGACCTCATCAAGGTGATGAAATTTCAGATTTTATCCGTTCCTTTTTTCAAATGAATCTTCTCTTTTCCCCACAAAAAAAAAAAAAGGCTCTAGGAAGGTGCAGTCCATTTTACTTAAATAACTTCGCATGACCCATTTCTGTCCTTCCTGAATGATCTCTCTGGCTTTTGAAACCTGGACAAATATTATTTAGAAGAACTAAATGAAGGTGTTTTGAAATACCCATTATTAAAACAGTGAGGTTTCTTGCATGAAACATACAAAGCTGGAGATGCAATTAAGCTCTTTTTCCCCCCATTGGTGTACTGCTTAATGGAAACTCATTCTGGCAAAGACTGAAATCTGTGGCTAAACAACATTAGTAGATGAGTCACTTAAAGAGAACTGGAAAGAAAGGGGAAAAAAACCCCTCTGCTGCTTGATAAGAACCAAAGTAGGTCCAGATGATCTCTGTAAATCTTCCCATGCTTGCCTGAAGAACAGCGGACAGGGCTATGCTTTACATCTTCAGTAGTTCTTGTTTTCTTTGTACAACAAGAACTTTCAAGCACATGGGAACTCTCTTCATCGGGTTTCTGCACAGATTAAGATCAATCAGGCCAAGCTGAGCACCATGGTGCTTGCAGAGGTGTTGATAACAGCTTAATAAGGATTATAACTATAATTATTAGGAATAACAGTTCAACAACTAAAGACTTCACTAATATGACTAACTGAAAATACAGGAAAGCGAGAACTTCATTCCAGTGCCCTGACTTTGCAGAGACCAGTGCAACCCAGAGTTTCAGTTGCAGAGGATCCCTGCTGAATCCTTGGCCAGATTCCAGGACAGATGGAGCCTCTGGAGTAATGACGATGAGGCAAATCCTACTAAGCATGTGCAGTCTTAGTGTTTCAAATGTTTATGTGTTTGGCAGGTTTTGGTGGGTTTTCAGAGGAAAAGTGAAACATGTCAGGCCACGTCCTGTCAAATTTCAACACTTGGCTCCCTAGCTTGGAGATGTGAAAGAGTTTCAAACAAAAAGCATTATTCTTCTCCTTTGCATCATTTTCAGAAGTGACAGAATTGTTTTGTCTAAGGTTCTTCCTTCTCCTTCCACTGCTTCCATATCAGTGTGTGATAGAGAGTTTGGTCTTGGATAATTTCAGCATAAGGAGCTAGAGCTGTACAAAGCTCCAAAAGTGGAACTATGTGATGACGCACTTGGGGCAAATGTGATAAAGATGATGCTACCAGTATGGTCTACTGTGTGTGTGAGTCTGTGTTCAGAGCAGTATGCATACCTCTGCATCAGCATTGTAAATGCATTATCCTTTCCACTGCTCTTTTTCCACTATTATATTGTCAGGAAAATATCCTTGAACTAGGGAGTTAAGAGTGTTCAAGAAACTGTGCAGTGCTACATATATAATTCTAATTTATGTAGATTAGAGCTTCTGAGAGCTGTTGGCTGATGATTAAAACTCTGTCATACAAGATCCTTCAAGTTTAACTTGTAGCTCTGCATAGCTATTGGCTGCTGTGGTGGCCAGGCATCACTCGCCACTTACTAATCAGTCCACTGAAATTCAGTGCAAAGGTGATGCAGGCTGGAATATATTTTTGAAGAACAATAACATTAGGAAGCACAACTTTTTTTCAGAAGCCGTTGTGTAAACACAAGCATAATCACCTTTGAAGTAGCTCAAGTAAACAGGTTTGAGCCTGAAGTTCTTGGCTGAAATATTTCTTGCAGATTGGTATGAAAAAGTGATTAGGTGTGGGCCAGAATGAAGTAAAACTGCTGGCAGCTGCTCTTTGAATTCATCCTACTGAGGTTGCAAACTGAAAACTGATATTGTAAGACACTGTTTTAGCTCATCAGACAAAAATAAAAAATAAAAAAAAGAAAAAGAAGCCCTACTAACTCGGGAAGGTGTGGGTGTGAGCACAACTGCCTAACCTTTCCCAAGCAAACCACATAAAACTTCTCTGAATTCATGTCACATTGTGGTGAACCTCAGATTCTAACCTTTGGCCACTCACCTTTTCCTCACACTAGACGCTGCCCCCTCTTCAGCTTTGCAAGGGGAGCAGGCAGAGCTGTGACCTGGATGACACCATATGAGGGTTTGCAGCAAGCTGCTGGCCCTCTCCTACATTTTGTCCTGACTGTGCTGAAGTCAGAGGTGGGAGCAGCGCAGTTAAGCTTACTTCCCCATAGCAGAGATCAGCCTGCAAATATTCTTCAGTGGTCAGCACAGCTGGCTTCAATTTTGCAAAGGGCAGCACAGTAACGGTGTGCCTTGCTGTAAGTTATTCTGATGGATTTTTTTTCTTTGGATTTAGTCAGGCCTTTTGATTTCAAAATGCAGAGCAAATTCCATGTAGACGTAGACTGAAATAGGAGAAAATAGCTTCAGACAGCCCTTAGAAACTGAAGCATCAGTGTTTCATTCAACTCGCAGTGTGAGGAGCACCATAAAGGGGAATGGGGTTTAAAATGGCCTTTAAATCTGACTTTAGGTGTGGAAATCTGGGGTTTTGTTGTTGTTGTTTTGGTTTTTTTTTAACTCCGTACATGAGAAAGTCTTAGGTGCAAAAGAGGCTTTTGCTTAAAAAAAGCTTGCTTGTTCTAGGAGAAAATCTGGAGGGGAAAAAATATTCAGAAGACTGTCAACGAAATGAAATGTACATGTCTGACATTAATCAAGTTCATTGTATATGTTTACAGTGTTTATGTTTATAGATTGGAGATGTTTGACAAAGCTGGTGTTTATGCGCAAAGGTTTATTACAACAGTAGCGAGAAGCACGTCAATTAAAAGTGACTGTTTACTGTAACACAAATGCATGAAAGAAAAGTTTCTTTAGTATTAGCTTCATTTCCAGGTTAGTTGTTTTTGTGCATGTTTTGAAAAATTCTACTATGCTTTCTTGATTGCTTCCTTGAAGTTATCAGAGCATTGCTATGCTTCTTGGAATGCAGTTTGTCAAAAGAAAGACAAGAGGAGAAATTACTTTTAAACTTCACAAGGTCAGCCAAACCCCACAATCTATAAGTTCTTGTCTGGTTGCTTAAAGGATAAAATGGGTGCTATGGAAGTGTTGTGAGCTTTCATAATCAATGATTCGATCTCAGGATCAAATAAAAAACTTATGAATAGCAAACTGATTTTTATAGCCTTTTAAAGCACAGTTTTGGGTTGTTTTTGTGATGGTGGAATAGTCATCAGGAAGTGACAGAAGGATCATCATTTGAGATATTTAAAGAATAATAAAAAAAAAAGCTGGTTAAAGTACTGCTGAGAATAATCCAGCCCTGGATTTGGCTACCTACAGTATTCCATCCATAACATCGGTTCCCTGGTCAAGAGAAAGAGCTTTTTGCATCTGCTGGCTGTTTGTAATATATTCTAACAAGGAAGCATAACATGCAGAAAGACATTCTTTACATAGCTCAAATGCTGCTAAGAAACAACACAATGTCATTAAAGTTAGTGTAGATTGCAAATACCACAAGCAGCAAAATCTTCTCTGGCTTAACATTCTTTCTGAAGAGCGTTGTTGCAAGATATCATAAATGGTAGGAGCAATACTTGTGGGATACAGGGCACATTAGGTTAAGAAATATAAATTAAAAACCATGAGTGACTTAAACTGAGTCACTCTGAATTTATACAGAGGTAGACATGGAGCACCCACAACATCTGTTTACACTGCAGATAAATGATGGTTTACATCCAGCTGACAGCATACAGCTGAACTCGCACAGCCTCTCCACAAGTAAAATGCAAGTTTTTTAAAGCTGGGTCAGTCTAACTGCTGGCTACTGTGCTTCTGCTCTCATCCCTATTTCCAAGAAATCCTTCCTCTGAGATTTCTCACAAGCTAGTTGGATCTTGTACTAAGTCAAGAAAGACTCACACCTTGTCAGTGGGGATCCAGAGTTGAGAGGCAGCAGGACCACACAGCCACGAGCAGGACAGCAGTCAGAAAATGGATGGATACAGGTGCCTGTAGACTTTCGTCTTCTCTATGTGTCTGTGTCACTCAGCAAAGCTCTTTGATCCTATCTCGGAATTCTTCAGATGTGATTAAAATAAATCAAAATTTTTAACTTCCCCAAAGAACTTTTAAATGAGCTAATGTCATTGCCCTGTCTTTAAGACTTTGTATTATACAAGAGATTGCCAGGCATCACAACCTCTCTACAAGTGTAGACTAACAGTGCTGAGGAGGAAGCAGAGGAAAGGGAGAGTAGATGTAAAAATCAGTGAATAAAGTTAGAATGACAATCTGTAGAAACCTCTTATATAGATTCATCAAAAGATAGGATGCAAGAGTGGAGAAATGGGTCAGCTTTTCAAAATTTACCACTATTTAAATTTAAGTTTGTAAAAAATGGTCAAAGAAAAGTACAGCAACATGAATTTTCTAAAGGATGATCAAACTGACACAGCTTCTAGAAAAGTTATGATGCATTTACCTAAAGGAAAGTCTAATGGGAGTTTAGGAGAAAATAATGATTTCAAAGCAAACATACACAGATCTTATGAAAAAGATTCATGAAAGACAGCTGGGGAACGTATTGTGTAAAAATGAGTCAGAAATTCCATTTATTTGGCACCCAAGAACGGACAAATAATGCAAATGTGATGGGACTGTGACATCTGTGCAAAGAACCAGAGCATAATTGAGAACAGCTTAGAAGAGTTCATCTTGCACATAGCAGTGGCTGGAAGCAGGTAGCAACTGACTTAATCCAACTAATAAAGCATTGGTGCTGATGATGATTACAGTCATCTTTTCAGAATTTTTTTAACTAAGCCACGTATTAATCAGTGCTCTGGCCCATTTCTGCCTAAGCCAAAAGCAGCTGAAGTAGTTTTGTGATGAGATCATTTCAGATAATGGACCATTAGGAATTTTGAATATTTCCAAAGGACTGGTCTTACACACACATATGCATTAGCATGGTTCATATTACCATTATACGTAAGCGCTGTGCAAGCATGAACCAAAGAAAATGAGATGTTTAAAACCTCTGTCTCTATTTTATTTGTTGTGGTACGTGTCTTTGGAATTCAGGCCTTCATCCCCTCAGACAGTCATGTCTTCCTGTCTGCAGGCGTTTGGATATACAGCAATCTTTTCATGCTCACAGTTGCAAATTGCTACTAAAAAAATCACATAACTAGTAAAAGAAAATTATAGTAACAATGACAGAGCATTAAATTTTTCATCAGGAAACTACAATCTAACAATGTAGAGTCTAAATGGTCTGTAACAGCCTTGAATGGAAAAAGTGGGACAAAACAGCCGTACATATGCAAAGAAAGAAAGCAAAGTACTTTAGCGAAATCGGAGACTGATCCTAGTCTCTTTAGTCACAAAAGCTTATGAGAATGCAGCCAGTGATGCTTAGAAACTAAGTGAAGGAAAAGAAAAATTAAATCCCAGCCATCTACTGGGCAGCATGAATCATATAAATATCTACAGGTACAAGGAGCAATCATCACTCTACATTAGATCTTTTGCACTCTGGATTTGTACTTATAGACGGTTGTTTATTTTTATGCTACCCGGTATGATTTCCATTGCTCTGAGTAATTGTGTGTAAGATGGTACGTTGATGTGCTTCTCCGGCACACAAGTTGGAATTTGGAAAAGAAAAACCAACTGTCCAGATGTTGGTATGCCAGTGTTACACATTTAAATCCAAATTGTCCAGCTTGTTTTATTATTATTATTTTATTCTAGGTTACTTTATTTCTCTTTATTATAGAAAACAAGCAGTGTATATTTTTAAACAGCTATAAAAATAGTGAAGTCCTAAAATAGGCAGAGCAAAACAAGGCTTAATGGGAATTCTTGATCAATGCAATCATGCATTCTAATTCTTATTTTGTACTAGGGGCTGTTCCACAACTGGTTTTAGGGAGCATAAGTATTCCTATTAATACATGTTAATATCGATCATAAAAATATACTTCATTTGAAAGGTTCCTCTGCAAAAAATTAATGCCATAAGCAATGGTTTTATTTTACAAACATAAAATGAGAAATATTTGGAATTATTTTGAAGGCATAGTTATATAGAATAGTTATGTTTAAGTCCTATCAGTTTTGGATGTCATAAAGGAGGAGTGGCTGGAGAGCTGCCTGGCTGAAAAGGACCTGGGGGTGTTGGTTGACAGCCACCTGAACATGAGCCAGCAGTGTGGCCAGGTGGCCAAGAGGGCCAATGGCATCCTGGCCTGTATCAGGAATAGTGTGGCCAGCAGGACCAGGGAGGTGATAGTGCCCCTGTATTTGGCACTGGTGAGGCCGCACCTCGAATACTGTGTCCAGTTTTGGGCCCCTCACTTCAAGAAGGACATCAAGGTGCTGGAGCATGTCCAAAGAAGGGCAACAAGGTTGGTGAAGGGTCTAGAGAATAAGTCTTATGAGGAGCGGCTGAGGGAGCTGGGGTTGTTTAGTTTGGAGAAGAGGAGGCTGAGGGGAGACCTTATTGCTCTCTACAACTACCTGAAAGGAGGTTGTAGAGAGGTGGGGGTCGGTCTCTTCTCCCCAGTAACAAGTGATAGGACGAGAGGAAATGGCCTCAAGCTGCACCAGAGCAAGTTTAGGTTGGATATTAGGAAAAACTTCTTCACTGAAAGGGTAGTCAGGCACTGGAACAGGCTGCCCAGGGAAGTGGTTGTGTCCCCATCCCTGGAGGTATTTAAAAGACGGGTAGATGTGGTGCTTGAGGACATGGTTTAGTGGTGGACTTGGCGGTGGTAGGTTAACGGTTGGACTCGATGATCTTAAGGGTCTTTTCCAACCTTAACAATTCTATGATTCTATGAATATGGTCTTAAAATCTGAAATGTACCTATAGTTTCTAAAAGACAAAGCCAGAGAGGAGGGGATATAGGAGGGGATAAAAATGCCAGATGAGAATGAAGCATCAATTTAGCAATGTCTCATCCTGATAAGGAAATGCTACTGTACCAGACATGCAACTCTTCTGCAATATAAACATTTATCTTTCCCTGGGGACTCTGTTTTCCTTTCTTTTACATCAAATCTAGTGCTTCTGTGGGGCCGTAATTTATTAGCAGAAATGTATTCAAACTTTTTCACCAAGAAACAATCATGTGTAAAGGAGAATATCTACCTTTTTAGAAGAGGAAATTATTACTATCAATTTGTTTTCTTCTGAAGTCTAATTAATCTTCTCATAGGCTAAACTCCTTTTTTCTAAAAGGCCAATTTTTAGAGCATATTGTACTCTCTTGAGGTCAATGGAATCAGACCATCACCCAGTGTGGGTGATTGATTCCATTTATGTTTCAGTTCAACTCTGTGAGTCACATTATGTAACTATTGGATAAAATTAGCTTTCAAAAACTCTATCAGTGTCCATTTTTTGTTAGTTAAATTTGGAGACTATTAAGAATACTTAATAAAATTAATCAAAAAACTGCATTTTTTTCTGGCTTAATCATTAAAATAATTTCCTAGAATTGTTGAGAAAAACAATTTCTGTTTCACATGGCAAAGCAGAAACACTATTCAGAATTTGTCTGCTTTCCTTTTAGAGCTGAAAGTTCTCATGATCTAGATGATTTAAGAACATGCTATACATGCTTTGCATACTGTAGCAGCAAGCATAGTTCACAGCAAAATATGTGGATAAATAGGTATTCTCTGGATTCTAAGAACAAGTCCACTAAAGAAAAAAGGGAAGCAATAATCAACAAATTATTATGAGTGGTTTTTCCTTTTTCTTTTTACTAGTGGATCCAAAACCACTTAGATTAGAAGCTTTCTGGCAGGCCAGCTAAGTGCTGTTCACACTTGTGTAGTACATGCGATGAGATGTTTCACTCTGAAGTATAGGGAAACAAGGACAAAACCACAAGATGCAGCTGAAAGATTTTGCTTAAATTTTTAGTGAGGAGTGCAGAAGAGTTTTCTCTGAAGAAAGAATGTTTTGAGAAATTTGGAAGAGAGTCTTAATGTTAAACAGTAGGAAATAAGGGAAGAGGAGTGTCAGATTTAGTGTCCCTAAGAATCACTAGGAGAGGAAGAGGAATGGAGCCTGTTCCTCTCCAGTCACTATATGATGCATACTGACTGCCCCTCAGGATACCGTGATAAAAGCATAGACTGGGTGACCTGTCATTGGGACTCTTTCTTTCTGGTCAGCTTCTACATGTACTCCCTGCTTCTCCAGACTCTTTCCTTTCAACTCCATTTTAGCCCAAACAGTTTGGCAAAAAATGAAGTGTTAGAATAAGTAGAGAACATTAGAGAGAGGACGTTCATAGCATTTTAGTATTAACGAGAAAAAAGCTGAATTCGATTGGAAAAAAATGAACAAAACAAAAATGACCCAAACAAAGAAAAGAAAGGTTATAACATGTGAACAGAAACAAACATGACACTCTATAGAAAACAGATCCTTAAAGAGAGAATCAGTGATTTCACAAGAGTAAAACCAAACATGTTATATTTTATCCCATCTATTTATGTTGAAAGAAAAACTAAGTAGCACTCAGATTCCTATTACTAAGTGCTTCTGAACTTCAAAATCACTGCAACTAACCATTATGCTATTGCAGTGAGTCACCCTCTTCCCTTAATACCTATCTCTAAGTATTAAGATTATTCAGATTTCTTTCTGAATGAAGGAAAATCCATGAGAAATTTAATGATTATTTTTACTTTAAAATAGTAAAGGTTTGAAATACAATCTGCAAAAACATCAAGTTCTCAGCATACTTTGTAGCTTTAGGAATATATGTCTGTCCATACATTTCTGTAGCTTTCAACCATTTTAAGCGGTAGGGTACCTGTGAGTCTGATTCAGATCAGACCCAAGATGACTATCTGGAACTCAGGGTGGTTTGCCTTTGAGGTCTGCAGTTCTGTGAGATGATATTCTGCAGTGAATATAACAGATTTTTTTGCTTCTAATAATTTCCACTTCTCATTTTCTGCCCTTTCCCTTCTCCCTACCTGCCTGCTATGTGAGTCCTTGGCCCAAACATTTCTATAACGTAATTGATGGTACAACCTTTAGGTCAGGAATCTGCTTGAAAGATGCATGTGTGTAATTCTGATAGCCTTCATAGGTTCCTTTGGATTGTTATCTCCAAAAGTAAATTAGTTCAGTCAGTGTGTATTGTACTGTTACATACAAAGGTAGATATGCACTACTATACTCTGCTACTAATGAATTTTTATTTCTTTTTCATCCTTTGGTATGTAAATTTAATCTAAAAGAGTATTGCAACAGTATCTTTCTCTGTTACGGAATAAGAAGTCTGGGGAAATTAGACTTTTTACATATAACTGGGGAAAAATGACATCACCGCACCTAACATCTTAGTGCAAGTGGCAGGACAGAGCCCTCTCTGGAGTGCCCACTGAAGGCAGTAGAATTATAACTGGGGTGGACAGAGTGGAGTTAAAACCAACATGTTTGCTCAGATTACTGTAATAGAAGAGAAGCAGTTGAAAGAAGGAGACCTGGGAATTTTAGTGGGATGTTTAATGTTACATTATCATAGAGAATTGTCTGATATATTTACAAAAATAAAAATATTCATCTTTTTACCTTTTCTAGTGTTAAATACAAGTTCTAAACATTCTAGAAACACATCTAAATAATTATGTACAAAGTACTAGAAGTAGGCTCTTCTTAGTGAATGAATTGCTTTGCTTAATGTAGTAACAAGCAATGCTTGAAATGGAAGTTAGGAACATCCACATCCATGCTGTTCAGCTATATATGCATGGCATGCAGAAAGAGCCACTAATGGCGTTTTGCCATAGACAATTTCCAAGATGCTGAATTTAAATTTTTGATTTGCTTCCCAAAATATTCTACTACAAATTTCAATAAAAATGCATACTGAAGAATCACAAACTTTTCACAGATTTTAACTGATAGTCTCAGAATTAAATTACAGACATCAAAATATTTACAGTACAGTACAGCACAAAAAGAAACAAGGTTTGGAAGGAATTATATACAGTAGTATATAAACCTTTGGCAATGACAGATCAGGAGGAAAGATTAATTTTATGGTTTGTTATTCTGTAGCTGCTCTGCAAGAATGTTTTGTGCTTTTCTTGGAAGCAAGCGATGCCAGCTACTATGGGAGATGGAAGTCAGAACAGTCAGAGTTCTGATCCAATACAGCAGTTTCATTGTATGACCGAAACCTGTTCTTCCCCATTTTTTCCTATCTTGGATACAATGTTTAGCTGTGACCCATTGGCCAAACGTACAATTTCTGCAAGAGTACAACAGGAGGGCAATATATCTTCATGAACGAAACCTAAAGGTTACATTACACAAAAAGGCAGATGGTTACCACTTAACCCAAATAATTTCAGTGAACGAAAATTGAGAAATCTTAAGCTTGTTTAGTTTTTATAATTAAAAAACCTCCAAAGATCTTCCTGAACATGCAGATTTCTGGAGTGATAGAAGATCCCTTACGGTTTGTGACTAATCCATAGACTAATTAGTTTCACAATGAAAAGTAAACACAATCTAAGTTTGGAACTTCTTCTGCCATTGCAATTTCATGTTTGCAGAAGCTGCCTGAGAGAAGATAAACAGTCCTGAGATATAAAGGAGGAAAAAATCCTTTCTACTAGGCTGTGTAAGATTAAATTCTAAAAGATAACAGCATGCTTAACATCTGCCTGGCAATCCATAAGGCTGGGTTCTAGGCTTACATTACAAAGTATGTGCCAGGAGAGGCTGAAGAGTAGCGTCACATCAAAATGTTTCCCTGAAAATAACCTTAAGTTTTTACAGGTTCCATCTTAGTCTGTGAAAATATAACTCCTAAATAGTCTTTCTAATGATTTCAAAGGATAGCACATTTTTTTGCAAAGACTGTGGGTGTGATTTAGGCTGGTCTTCCCAGTTATAGCCCTTCTTCATTAGCTTCTCAGTTTTTGAAGGTTTAACTTAAAATTAAGGTCCAAGTGGAGATGGGATGGATAGTCTATTTGTGCTCCTGAGGGGCATTAATACAGAGTTTTGCTGCACAGGATCTGTTTTACATATGTTTAAGCTAACTGTATATGAACTAATTGTATGAATGACACTGCAGTTTGGAAAGACTCAGTGTTGAATATTATTCAAATTAGCAATTTTAATGCAAAAATCCTTCGTCTTTTAAGAGTTTAGTTTTCTTTTGCTTATTTAAGACAAAATGTAGGGACTTCATACAGTCAGTTTTAGCAGCTTATGGGTAACTGCATCTGTTTAGATAACCAGAACTTATAATATTAATGCTGTTTAAAATAGGCAAAACTGTAAGATTGAAATAAGGTAGAGTGCCTCTGAAACTGGAAATTGATAAAAGATCTCTTTAAAGATTTTTTTTTTTGAGAAGTAATAAATAAATTCATTAACTGACCTATTTTATTGTGGAGCTTGGGGAATCTTAGTTGTGGGTTTGGTTATCTTTTCCATTCTCATGCATTTATGAATTGGGTTTCAGTTGAAATTTCAGCATATTGTTCACTGATCTATAGTTAAGATGCCATATAGATTTGTAACCCAGGTGCTTCACCATGTCTGAGTTACTGTCTCTCCTAAATACTGTGCAGTATTACTATTATCATGCACACTTTCCGCATCCTTGCTGATAGTATCAGCCATCCAAGTCCCTCCTGAGAATAATACTGAGCCTTCACATTTGTGGGAAGTGCTATGCTTGAGATGATCACAGCATCTTCAGCTTCTGGGTGTAATGAATACTTGGTTAAATCCTGTCTTTCCCTCACCTGGAACAGCTGAAGGAACACCTGTTGCATTGTACACATTGCTCACATTTGTACGCAGTTGAAGGTGATAACCTGTGGCAGGTTTTCACTTTTCAGAACAATTTTGAAGCATCACTCAAATCTCTTGGCCTGCAGCCACTGTCCTTGGCATAAGGAGATTTAAAAATGTACCTTTATGCTCCTTGGTTTAAATGAAGGATCTTTGATACTTAGGTGAACTGCTTGACCTCAGGGTTACATTTCCTAATAGGTGTCTACCAGACCAGGTGTAGAGGCTGTTATAGCCTCAGTTTAGCTGCTATACTATAGCTATTGAGTCTGAGAGATGTCTGATGTACTGTGAAAAAGTTGATGCTGCCTAGCCCTTGCCTGGCCAAAATCCCCTTTTTTTGTGCTTCAGACCTGTACAGTGTAGCATTTATAGAGCTCAACAACCTGCAACCTGCTCTGGCCTGTTCTGGTCTTCTGTCCCCTCCTGAAGTTGCATGAACATGTATTGCATGAAATAGAATGAAAATTGCATTTGTACTGTGCCCATCTCACAGAGAGTTTTGTGCACTATGGGAGCCCTGACTGTGCTGGAGGGCGGGAATATGTTTTGAGGGCAGCTTAGAGCCAGACCTGCCACCTTCAGTAGTGGTGGGAGGTGAAGGACAAGCAAATGCAGCATGCTTTTGGGAGCTGCAGCAAGGTGAGGCTGCCTGGTCCTCACCTCCAAATTCCCTGCTGAAAGCAGTAAGTGTCTTTCATACCAGAAAGACTTTCATATAGTCTTGACCATCTGTGGTGGTTGCTGTGTTACAGATGATATGCAGTATCTTGAGCCTCTAGCAGGTTTAAGTAATATCCATAGAAGCTATAACTCTTTCTGTGTTTTCTAGAACAGTTGTGGCTCACACTGCACATGTGCTCCCTGTTGTGCACATTTTAAGGTTGATGTTGGGTTCTGTACTCAACCTTCTCAGAACCATTTTTGGAGCATCATTTTCAACCCCCTTTTCCTTTTATGTCTTTCATTATTGTAATGTTGATCCTCTGACACTTGCAAGTGGAAGCACATAAACCTTTTAAAATCACTGAAAGTTAAGAATGATCTGTATTATTTAATGTTACACACTGATGTCATGTTAGGCACAAATCAAATAGGGCAAATTATTGAATTCATTCAGATTTTCCAACTTTACTTAAAGTCTTCTTTTACTTCAAGGAGACTTTGATTAAACACATACTGCATCAAAACCGGAAATAATGGGAGGTGGGGAGGGTGTTTACTTTGACTTTAATAAAGCTGAAGCCCTAGTTTTATTCAAAGCCATAGCTAAAAAGTGTCTTGAACCCACTATATGAATTCAACACATTATGCTGTAGAAGTAACAGGAGGTACTGAAAACATTAGTAAACCTGTCCCCAGTGTTCTGCTGGACACAGGGAATTTTACCTAATAGACAAAGATTGATTTAGCTTTTATACTTATGTCTCTACTAATTCTGCTGTTTTCATTTTATCCATTATTATTATAAGCCTTTGGCAAAAGAATCAAAACCAAAATAGTTCCCCACCCAGTATATTCCATGTTCTTGAGGCAAGAGAAAGAAAATAGTCTTGCTGTTTGCACAGTGACAGTAAAGGTTGTGTGGGGTAACACACTTAAATCTTCAACATTATGATCAATGTACCACGATAGTGTTAGACATATACGTAAAGAGCATTATTAGTATCTTTAGATGAAGTGCAGTTAGGTTAGGCATGCTGAGAAAGCCATCTCTGTAACCCTTTGAACCCCTTAAAAAGCATGAGTAATTTTCCATTCTTTCCCATAAAACTTATTATGGATATGGCATTCTGTTCATCTAAATGTGCATCTTGTCTCATTGAAAGAAAGTAATGTAAATGAAATCTGAATTACAGCTGTGTTGTGTTATAATGAATAACGTCTGCTTACTAAGACACTGAGTCAAGGACCTAGTTCTTTGTGGAAGGAAAATATTTGTGTGTTGCACTGGAAAAGCTGACAGGCATACATCTGTGTGCTGTGTTTCACATGCTGAACACTAGAAATAATGCAAATTGTTGATTTGGCTAGCAGCAGTAAAAACACGGTTCGAGAATCATACCACTTTCTACATGACTAATTTTGAGAAGCAAATGCAAAGTCTTGAGCACTTTTTTTTTTGTCTGTTTAGTTTGCCTTTCATATTTTATATTAGTTGTATTAGCTTCAGTCTGGAATGTCTTAAGCAAAGTTGAACAAATAAATCAACACTTATTTTTATCCAAGGTAGATAACTGATTAGCAAAGCAGGATATAAAATAGGGTATCCTATTATGGTCTTAATTTTTCATGTATGTGCCTGCAGCTTTAAATAAACACTTTAGCTTCCTGAACAAGCAACTCTTGTTACAGAGTTTGAGAGGTTTGTATGATTTATAGGAGGGCTCATCTGAGAGAAAGTTGTCTGTTTTTCAGTTTCTCTGCAAGGTCAGCTCCGGGTATGAGCAAACCTTAAGCATGACACTGGACTTTCCTCTGTTCATGTGTTCCAGTTGCATAAGCTATTTGGAGTATGCGCAAGAGTTCTTTCAGAGTCATATGATAATAGCACATCAAAACTTCTAAAAAGTCGTTTAATAAATGTAAACTGTTTCACCTCTTTAATTTGTGTATTATATATACTCATATATCTAATACTAGTTAAAATTGTAGGCAGACTTTAGAAGGCATTTGGAAAAGCATGCAAAAATGTTGAAAACCTGTATGACCCTGTAACAGACGGTGATGCAATTAATTTTCCAGTGCTCAGATTAAAAAAATGAGCGTTTTGTATGAAATAGGAAGGAAATACTTATTCATTAGGAACAGTTGCGCAGTACCTAGCCCACTGCTGCCAGGAGGAGGATGAAAGACTTTTGGGTACTGAATCCTGCTGGCTGGCAGGACTAGAGGAGGCCAGAGTTTCATCAAATCAGCAAAATAGAAACAGTGCCAGAAATTCAAATTGCTGCTTCTCCTGGTGCTATACTTTTCTCAAGCATTGCTTGATTAACCATGCTGATGGCTTAGGGTCATATGCATCAGAATGTAAGTCTCACATTAAGTAGTGCTTAGCACCCTGAGAAAGACCTACGTAAACTGAGCCTTCTAAGACAAAAACTCTACTGAAAAAAAGGAGGGGGAAAAAAAAAGAGGGGAAGAAAAAAAAAGAAAAAAGAGAGAGTAAAAGCTGCTGCTAGCTATCACCTAGGCACCTTCTTGTTTGACATTACAATTCCTTATGTACCCAGGGCATGTCCAGAACTGCCTTTATCTGGATAACTCAGAGCCTGTTTTCTACCCAGACTTTATTTTGATCCAAGAACTAGACAGCCGAACAACTAAACACAAGGTAGCCGCAATGCAGTATGTGCTCTAGGAGCATATATAACACATTCTTCGGAAGCTGATAACTTTCCAGTTTTAATAGTTGTTGTAATTTAAACGAGGCCAAAAGTGTTACCTATTGCTATATGGAACATGCATGCAGAAGTACATGTATATACTGAAGGGGACCACTTTTGACTTCTGTTCATGCAGGTTTATTTTAAAAGCTCCAAGGAATGTTCTGCTGTAAGTGCAGATGTGATTTCCATTCCCTTATCAGCCTGAAAGGACTTATGTTTTCATTTCCCCAGGGAGAAACGTTGCCTTAGGCCTTTTTAGTGCTTTCATTAGCACCACTATATACCAGAGGTTCTTGGTTTATTCCTACTGCAGTCTCCACAACTTTGCTATTTGGGCAAGTAGGAAGACACCTTTGCTGAGACATTAATGTCCATTAGCATAAAATGGTATTTTTTAGATGTAATCAGATCTGAAAAAATAGTGTTATATATATAACAGTTATAGAAAGAACATTAAGTCACTGCAATGATATCTGAAGTTACATAAGTCATTATTTAAAATAAAAGTGCTGAAAATTTTATCGTGGTCCACCTGTCAGGCATTTAAAATGGCAATAGACAAAATCAGTCTTAATATAGAGACAGTGCTTTGTGAGCGAATTTGGCTTTCAGAAAATTTGTTTGCTTTAAAAGAAATATTGATGCAGTCCATATATATGGGCAAGCAATCCTTTTTGTAAACGATATTACCATTGAAACTCAATTATCATACTTTGTTTGCTACAGCTCTCAAGCTATTAGATGGATTTTGTTTGCACACTATGTCTTTAGTCCAATTTTGCCCTCAGTGGTGTCAATGGACTCTAATGAAAACCAATGAAATCTTTTATGAGTGGCTGAAGTAAAATCTACATAAAAATAAGATTCAAAGTGCCTAGGACGCCGTTTCCCACTGCAAGATACAAAAAATTTCACTGAGTTTTTCTTACTCAGCAGTGAAAGAAGTGACTACCTAGATCCTTTGTAACTTTTTATGTTACTTGATCTGAGTTACAGAATCAACTCATTTCCCTCAAGTGACGCATGTTCTCTTTCTGCTTTTTTTTATGTTTTTGCCTGAACTTTTTTTTTCTCTGAAGTCTATGTTAGGTAATCAAGTAATGAGAAAAAAGCACATTTTTATACTTTAACTTGGAAAAGATTTATTCAGGGACAAAAAATAAAATTAATTTATTTATTCTTGGAATTAATAATACTTTAAATCTGTTTAGATTATTTTGTTTCTTATTCCCCTTGAAATGAAGTCTGTCTGGTCTAAGTATATGTTTCAAAGTTGCCATCTAGGAGAGAAAGGTTCATTCTCATATTCTGCAAATTTTTAATAAATTAAAATAATTTCCTATTTGTTTACATTTAAATATTTGATTGCTTTCTACCTGGAACAAAAGTTAATTTCACTGCATTATTTTAAGTGTACTTTAATATTACAGAAGGGTTTATAATTTCAGACATAAACCAGGCATAACTACCACTTAATTTAGACCATTGGCTAAGTGTGCTTGATTTTCTTCCCTCCTCTCTGTCCTTTTCTTCATGTCTTCTCTTTCTCTTATCTATTTACACAATATGATGTTTACAGTTAAATTACTTGTCTCAGCAATTTTGTTAAAATTTTTGGATTTTTGGCATATATAATTGTGTATTTGGATACTGTGATCAAGCTTCTCTCTCATTTTCGCTTCCCAAATGTGTCATTGCTTCTAGCACTTGAACAGGTGCATGCATCTGTTCTGATTTACCTTATCTTTTCTTGATAAGTAGTTGAGAAAGGAATAAAAGGATTTTGATTCACATCCTTTCAGTACTTCAGTCTTACTTAGGTGGCCAGATTTGACTGAAACCAGTAGGACTTTGTCCTAAATACTCAGAGGTTATGTCCCGTGAAACTCAGTTTAAAATTTTCTCTATCTGTTGGTTTTTTTTTTTAATACACACTAACAAACAGCTGTACTTCCTTGCAGTAGCCAGTCTCCCTTGGTATGACAGTGACACTTTGAAATGAGGCTTCTTGATTTATGTTGGCTGTAGGCAGGCCCCATGAAATTCCTCTGAGGCAAGATGGAAGACAAAGCAAAAATTTTTAAATATTTGAATGAAAATAGGCATCTGGGAAGAAAAAAGAATAGTCTGAGATTCCATCACCTTAAAAACATTCTTTCCTCTGGGAATATGCCCCCAAAAAATTACACATTTCTCTTAAGATTTCATATTACTCTGATTTCAGTCATGACCACCACGCCCCAATTTACATCAGAAGTAAACATAAGAGGAAACCAAGCTAAAGCTACAGCTGCTGCTTTGATGTGCTGCCTCATGACAACATAGGTCTGTCAGATCTGAAGTTCTGAGACAGTTTTGCACTTCCATGTAAGTGGGAACGGACAGATGTGAACATTAATTTCAGCCTTTACAATGCCTTCATGCTCAGCACCACTTTAATTTGCATTAAGCCTTTTTACTGCAAAGGAGAAGAGATCAAACCTGCGTTTTCATCTTCATGTGGACTACTGTATTTTCAGCTGAAATTCGTGGTTCTCCTCTGCTTTACCATGAGCTGAGTCACAGAGCTAAACATTCTCAAATTTGTATGGGAAGGAACTGAAATGTAACACAGGCTTAAGTCCACATCTACATGTGATTTCTCAGTCACTGCATCTTTTATTACTTTTTTTCTATTAAAAGGGATCATTGCAGGGGTATAGGAAAGCTCTTACATCGGCCAAGTATAACCATCAGCTCTATTCTCTGGTTTTTCAACCTTTAACAGTTATCGTGATTGGAGAATGACAGACACATTTAGCCAAGTAACCTAAATGTAAAAAACACACTTTTACAGCACAGAGTTGTAATCTGGCAAGCTGAGTCTCTATGACTTGTAGGCCAAATGGGAGTGAGACAGAAACAGCATCACTTGCAGAAGAGCAGTCACCTAGGTCTATGCCAGAAGGAGAGCACTACCAGGGCAGGCATGCATTACTTCAGCAGCCCTTGACAGTATGGTCATAGGGAGCATGAACCTCATTCAAAGTCATGCACCCAGAATGCTCTGGGTACAGTCCAGAGCAAGGAGACATGTAAGTACTGTTTGCTCCATCTCCAAGAAGCAAACTTCAGCTCTTGCATGGTAGCCTTTCATGCTTCAAAGTGGTCTACACAGCATAATACTTGAGAGATTGTGAAGAATTCAGGGTATCCATGAATGCTAAAAGTGTCATAGCTTCCAGGCAAGTATTTGGATTGACGGGGGTATTTATTCAAGGAATGTGCAAGGATCTGTGCTACAGCAGAAGTCAAGCTCTACTAGATTCTGGTTATCTCCTAGTGTTTTTTCTCTGTCTCTCTAAAAGTACAGCCATAACAGAAATGTATCATTAGTTTTACTGCTCACTAATTTCCTACTTAAAATTATCAGTCTCATAATGAGAAACCAGAAACACTCTGTCATGATATGCCACTAGAGTAGAAATGAAGCACTCGAAGAAAATACTTAGGAATCATCCTACCTTCTGAAATCATAAATCAGGATCAAATGCAAAATGCTCAGGAATGTAAAACTGGTCAAATCTTCAAAGGCAAACATTTCTATTCTCTCTTCTCTCATTAGGACACTCTGTCTGCAAGTAATATAAGTAAGCATGCCTGCAGAGTTGCTTTTAATGGGATTTTTTTGGTTGTGTTTTTTTTTAAGCATAAATGAAATACAACGTTTCTTGATGCATTATTTTGTCATTTAGGAGACTATTTTCCAAATTTATGAAAATAATGAATTCTGGTTTTAAAATACCTTTTTCTTTTAATACTGCTTATAATTATCACGTATTGTGGCATGAATCTCTCTTTCTTAAGTACTTAAATACAGTATATAATTTAAGTATGAGCCAAATCTCTGTAAATGCCATCAAATAACCTGGACTTGTATAACTAACTTTCCAAGTAGCACATTCTGATTTACTGCTTTGCTGGAAACACAGGAAGGAACAATAGGACTAGAATTTCTTTCAGGGCTGCCTTTTAACAGAGGTGGTGAAGCCTAGGTATTGAAACAGTCTTTGTAGCATTTATCAGCTCTGTCTAATTTTTTTTTTTAAGTCTAAATCTGAATTTAGTTCTCTGTGTTCATGTATTTGTCTTCCTTTATATACGTAGCAAGATTTCAGTGGGCATAGGATAAGGCCAAAGTCTTGCTTCACAAAGTATGATTTTCAGAAAGTCTTGTTCTCTCTGGTATTTTCCATCCCAATTCAGCAGTCAGTTGGAGAGAGGAATGAGAAGGGAAAATTTCTGGGGAATGAGCAGCAAAGTTTAATATCCAAAACTGAAAAGACTCCCAGGTGAACAGAGGAAACCAGACAACCTAGCAGACGCGAACTCTGGCCCATTACCTGCAGATAAATCTGTTTGCATGGACAATTACCTACACAGTCCAATGATGTCAGTGGAAATCCATGCAGAGGTAAGGATTTGTGGGCAGAAGCTTGGCTCTGCTCAGGTTAGGGAAGCTGTTCAGGTATTCCGTTTCTTTGTAAAGTGAGACAGACATTAGATGTTGCTGCCATTACATACTTTTACAGTAGACCACGATTCAGTTCAAGCCACTCAGAATTTCTGGCTGTCAGGCTGAGCTGGGTACTGCATTCATCCTTCGTTACTGGGAAGTTAGCTCCATATCTTAGACAAGGGCATGAGTGGAAAAAAGATTTTTCATCCTATTGTGATCTCCATTTTCTTGCCACACAACAAAGCTTTATTCAGTTTTGCCCAGTTTTTGGTCATGCCTGAGGAGACAAAAAGAAAATGTGAAATTGGACTTCTAGCAGAGTTTCATGGGACAGCTGACTATTATGTAACTCACTCAGAACAACAATGCTATAATTTTTGTACTTTCATGAGAAAATTCTTTTCACAACTAAGTTCTTTATGCCAGTTTATAAATGTTAAAGGTATCTTCTATGCATACTTTGTTATAATCCACTCATCAGTTATGAAATACAGAAGAAATGTGTTTTATTCATTTATTCCACAGTGTTGTTATTCCAAACTTAGATACATGTTTTGTAAATATTTTTAGTTCTGTTTCCTCTTATTGTCGCTATTTGCTTTCTCCTGTCCTGAGCCAAAAAGTAACAGATATCCCATTGATTACTAATGTAGAAGACTGAATTTACTCTCAGAAGTCTTTAGAGGAAAAAAGAGAAGTCCTCTGAATAATTCCGACTTCCTTGTCTCTTTTCCTTCGTTCTGTCTTTGCTTCTGTTTTTTTCCTTTAGACCCTTGTGCTCCTTAAAATCATCTTTTGCTCCCTATGTTCAGAATGCTCTGCTGAAAGTATTTTCTCTCAGGAACCTAAGCTAGTTTATACTACCTTTTGATGGACCAAACCTAAATGATACTGAACACACAAACTTTTCTCTAAAATGTATAATGTATCTGTCAGGTTCAGACCCTAGTTATTAATTTCAGAAGCTAATCCTCTTGATAAACGCCATCCTAAAAGAATCTTGACAGAGTGCTAGCTGAGAAAACTGGCACACTTAGTAAAAAGTAGAAAGAATTGACTTTTTCTGAAGTAAATTATTTTTATTTATAAATCTCGTTCTGGTATCCTGTAAAAATTCTGAGTTTGTGAAGTTGTTCAGGAGGTACATAGGCTTTGTTCTTCAAATGCTTTAAGAATCCATATATGTATATACTTTATATTTTCCAAGGTTGCAAAGATGAAATTCATACTGAGTGCAAATTGAAGAGCCGAGGTTTCTGGCTTGACTTTCAGGTAGGCAGAAAGAAAAAAGTAAGTCACGCTGTTAACAGCAGTTACCTGAAAGCTTTTCTGAAGTCTCCCTGTGACTAGTTTAAATACATTCTTGTTTCTTATATCTTATATCCTTATGATTTTGCTTTATTTTGTCTTGCCTTTGCACTAGTAGAATTTCCCACTCATTGTCTCTTGGTTCCAGTAATAGCTAACAGCCACCAGTCATTTTGATTATAAATATAGTTGGATAACTTTCAGCCTGTATTAATATCTATATGTGAAACAACTGATTGCCCTAAATTCCGTTTGTTGCATTTGTATGTACATTCAACTGAATTCCATGATAACATCTTAAGTAGTTTCATTATTTAGTATAAAGTTGGCTAGGAATCATCATAGAATCATAGAATACCAAGTTGGAAGGGACCTCCAGGATCATCTGGTCCAACCTTTCTAGCACAATCTAGACGAGATGGCCCAGCACCATGTCCAGCTGAGTCTTAAAAGTGTTCAGTGTAGCAGAGTTAACCACTTCCCTGGGGAGATTATTGCAATGATTGACTGTTCTCATTGTGAAAAATTTACCTCTCGTGTCCAATCAGAATCTCCCTGGGAGTAACTTGTACCCGTTACCCCTTGTCCTCACCATGTGACTCCTAGTAAAAAGGGAGTCTCCATCTTTTTTGTAGCTCCCCTTTAAGTACTGGTACATGGTGATGAGATCACCTCTAAGCCTCCTTTTCTCAAGGCTGAACAAGCCCAGGTCTCTCAGCCTATCCTCATATGGCAGGCTTCCCAGATCCTTGATCATCTTGATGGCCCTTCTCTGGACCCCTTCTAGCCTGTCCACCTCTTTTTTGTATAACGGGGACCAGGAACAAAGCACGTGACTGAGAGGAAGGAGCTCTGGCATCTATGCCTGTTGTTCTGCCTGGCATTTTGTGTTAACACAGGTATGCCATTTAAAACCTGCTTCTTCCATTAGCACACCTCTAACATAGATGTTTGGAAGAATTGTGTGTATATATGTGTGTGTGTGTACACACACACACACACTTTGAGATACTACAGTGAAGGCATGTTGAAAGACAATGCAAGATCACTATGGCAGTTCTAGCCTTTCCACTTTAGCCTCTAATAAAACATAGAAGGCTAATGATACTGCAAAGTTTTCAGTTCATTATTAAAATATATTTTTGAGTTGATTAATTTTAGCTGTTATCTGCACTGCATAAAAATCATGCAAGGACCATCTCTGTAGGGAATAAGGATAGTAGCTCAATATCGCTTGGAGCACCACTGTTGTGGCTAGAGCTTCCCATATCACAGCCTCGCAGTTCTGTATGAACGAGGCTATAAAGTACTCTTAGCCTCTCCAATAGGTATTTCAATGCTTTATTCACCTTAAAAAATACAGACTCTTCTGATTTTGACTATTTTCTCTGGTGTAACTGAATTATTTTATAGGACACAAACCTTCTCACACTTCAGCTCACGTCTCTGGCAAGTCAACCAACACCTGTTCCTACGGAGCCAGAATGTATGGAAGGCAGCCATGCAGCTGACATAGGTTGATTTAAAAGACTGTGATCGGAGAGAGCAAAGTAATAAGTCCTCCAAAACAGGAGTCTCTCGGAAGAAACTATTGCTGCTGCGCATGACTGATGTTTCCATTCATTCCTTCTAGTCTCTGCTAATAGCATCTCGGTCTTCACAAAACATACTTCCAAAAAATCTTGGACTAAGTGGAGAGGAAAAACATTTTGTCTATTGTATGCAAGCTTTTTGCTTCAGGTGTTCATTTGCCATTCAGAAATCCATAGAGTTTAATTTCTTCTTTGCCACAAATTCTTTTTCTCTTTCAAGTACTTACCAAACTGGAACACCAGCGAAGTCCTCAAGACCCTTAGACCATGCTATCTGCTGTGCATTTATGAATTACCATACTGATAGTTATCGCAGTCCTTTATCCTAGCCACCTTTATAGTCTCTTGTCAGGATACACAATAAATAATAATGATGTGAAAGGACACCTTTTACTGCTTAGATTATGTGCTTGTATTTTACTGCTAATTGTGTTATACGTAGTGGACAATGTCTGCATGAGCTCTAAAGGATAACTTTCTTGATAATCTGTGTTGTAGTCCAGCACTGTTGCCTGTTGAGTGCTATCTGCACACAAAAGGAAGAATATTCCTGTAGGCTACCGTATTTCTTCTTGAAGGTTTTGTTACTGATACATCTAACAAAATATTTAGTGAAACCACATCATGATGCCAGTATTTTAATCCCATTCTTTCAGTACACATTTTTTTCTTTGCATAGAACTGTTCACATCCTAATAAAGATTCAATTTAGAGTATTTAATTTAGAGTATTAAGTTTAGCCTAATAGATTATGTTAAATTTAGGCTAAACAGGTTAGGTGAAAATCCAGAAGGTAGGGCTTTAGACCATGCAGAGCACTTTTGTGAAATGTTGTCCTGACCTAACTGGGATTATTCAGGTATTTAATAATAAGTGTGAAAGCTTTGCTGAACTAGGACCTTGTTTAACCATAATACCTTTCTTGCTTTTACAGAATTATGGAGAAATATTGGAAAACTAAACAAGACAACCTCAAACAAGATCTATGCAACTTCTGTGATATATTAATCTGTAGACAAAGAAGAGAAACAAAATCAGAAGCAACACCTGAGAAATGGAATTCAAGGCAAATGTGAGTAAAAGGCTTCTCTTGAAAGATAACACAGAAAACTTTTGAATATGTTTAAGCCAGAGACATTTTTTGTGTTTCTAATTAACATTAAATCCCAATATCCCATATAGAATAAAAAGATGGTTTAATTTTTTTATTATTATTATTATTTTAGCATTACAAGCTTCAAAAATCTCCCTGCCCCTATTTACCCACATTGCAATTAAGGCTTAAGCCTGCGAGGCTGAAATTCCTTGCAGCCATAGAGTAAGTATCTCTAAAAAAAGGAGAAGTTAAGGCTGCCACAGTATCCTCTGGCGATGGGCTCTTAATTTTCATATAATACATAGTAATTTTGAATATTTTTTTTTTTGCTCCTGCAAATAAATTCCCTGCATTTAAGACACATGAAACTGAAAGGTTGGTGTTATGATGCCTTTCCTGTGCGGGACTTCTGTATATTTTCTTTCTCATGTCATTTTTGTAGTATCATAATCTTTTATTTCCAATTTCAGAAGGCAAGGCTCAAGTCTTCTGTAATCCATTAGACTCCCTTAGCATCTTTTCCTAATCTCAACCATAAATAATTTCCTATCTTATGTTTCAGTTTTGAGAACAATAAGCATAGTTTTCTGTTGCATTTACTGTAGGCAATCTCGGCAAAAAATGCAGGAGCACTGACTCATTTAATCAACTTTGAACTTTTGACAACCTTAGAAGAACAAGCAATTCTAAAGCTACACATCTCTTTGTTTTAAGTAAATAAATCCATGTACCAACAGATATCTGAGCCTGATTAGTCATTCAGCATTTTGAAATCCTTGTTCTTCCTGTATATCCTGATTTCTAATTTGCCAAATGTAGAAAAATATAGCTCAACCAAGGTGGTGCTGGCTGACTTGTTTGTGGTAAGTCGTGCTTTTGCAGCCTGTGGTGATTCTCTGCTTCCTTAAAATCGGCCATTTTTTTGGCATTAAGTATCATTTTGGTGTTTAAACCTCTCAGAGAAGTTAGCCAGCATATGCAGCACAGCCTGAAATGGAGAACTGAGTTGAAACAGATAAGGCTTGGATGTGAAATGTCCGTATCCCTTTATGAACACAGCACTTTAAACTAAAGGATGAAGTATAGCTGAGGCAGTGCACAGACGGAAGGGATGCCACTCCACCTTTGTCACTCAGTATGAATAAAGTTTGCTGAACCTCTAGCTAATGACTGGCCTGAAGTTTCAATGTTGAGCAGTAAATGAAAAGTTAGGAAGTATTTTGAAAGAACAGAGTGAAAGAATTGATTATATGATGCTGAAATACACAGCAGGCAACAATTAAATGTATCTTGTTAGGTTTTCTTTTCAGAAAATTGTTTGTGTTTTGGTATCTTCTGATGAGTATGTCAGATGATTCCTTTTCAGCCCAATTATTTCCAACAACCATAACCAAACTAGCTAATGTTTGCAAAAGAAAATATTCTGGACTTTCTAGGGATTGTTGTCCATAGTACCAAACTGCTCACTCTGTTTTTTAAAGGCTTGGAACCTTTATGCAACATAAAGGTTTCAAACAGTCATGTGACCTTTATGGTTATGCAATCTTACATTATAATTTTTAAAGATTAAAAAAAAAGAAATCACCCAAAAAAAGTCACAAGGAACAACTGAAACTATTCTGAAAAGAACAAGTTCAGGTACAGTTTATATGAAATATTCTGGCGCTTCTCTGCCCATTTCTGACCGAGCCCTCACTGTTGCTTTGGGTAAGTTCTAAGTTTATCTCAAAAGTCAGATGGTAATTCTCGTTCCTGGAATGATGACCAATGTGCTGCCCACCAAATAGTGACCATACAGGCCACAAGCTGAACTCTTTTGGGAAAAAAAAGGGAAGGGAAACTTTCTGTTTCTCTCCAGATCCCTGTTGCCTGAGCACAGAGCAATTTCATACCTTGTCTCCCAGTTGCCAGAGGAGGCTTTAATATCACACATTGTCTAGAGGACAATGATTTGACCAACACTCCTCAGCCTGAAAGGCAAATGTTTGGAGGAAGCTTTTGTAGTGGTTTATAAAATAATGAGAAGAATGAAAGAGATAAATAAAGAATCAAACTACACAAAAGGATTATCTCTTCACACAACACAGTTCAAATTGCCAAGGCCATGGGCCTTACCATGGGATGCTCTGAATGCTGTTTATATAGGTTCAGAATGATCGAGAGGACTCTCGGGGTGGGCGGAGAAAATCACATTTGGAAGCTATTAAACACAAAACATCACTTGTGGCTTAGGAAATGTCTTAGCTGTAAATAGCTAGAAGAAATTTTACTCCGGGAGAGTATCAGTTTGTAATTGCCCTGCTTTAACACTCTTCCTGAGGGATCTGCTGTTGGTCACTGCTCAAACTAGAATATGAGGCTAAAACGGCCTTTAGTCTGATCCAATGTAGGGAAAATAATCATAGAATCATAGAATCGTTTAGGATGGAAAAGGCCTTTAAGATCATCAAGTCCAACCCCTAACCTAGCACTGCCAAGTCCACCACTAAACCATGTCCCTAAGCACCACATCTACCCGTCTTTTAAATACCTCCAGGGATGGGGACACAACCACTTCCCTGGGCAGCCTGTTCCAATGCTTGACAACCCTTTCGGTGAAGAAAGTTTTCCTAATCTAAGCCTCCCCTGGCACAACTTGAGGCCATTTCCTCTTGTCCTATCACTTGTTACTTGGGAGAAGAGACTGACCCCCACCTCACTACAACCTCCTTTCAGGTAGTTGTAGAGAGTGATAAGGTCTCCCCTCAGTCTCCTTTTCTCCAGGCTAAACAACCCCAGTTCCCTCAGCTGCTCCTCATAAGACTTGTGCTCCAGACCCTTCACCAGCTTCTTGTTTTAAGTGATGTGTAATGTATTTTGCAGAAAAATCCCTGATACACAGTGGTTCATCATAAAAAGAGCACTATTAAGTGAAGTTAAATATGTTTCTGACCATGTAACACATTCAATGAAGGAAAGAACACATTCAATGAAGGTATGGAGCAGTGAATCAGCAGTCAGGCTAATTAACACAGTGCTAAATTGCAACTGCCTGATAGTTCTGTAGAAACATCTCTTAATATAAGGCATGAGCTGGACATATCACATTACATATTTACAAAGATGTTTTGCCTAGGAGAGTGACAGTTTTCTTATCTGTGATCTAGATTTCCTTTTATGTTTGTTTCTTCATGAAATAAGGCCACACTGAGAATGCTAATCTGTGTGTTAGTCTTTAATGGCTAGAAATAGTTATGACTCAGGTGATTTCTCTTGTAAATCTCTAGGCATCTAGTATTTACAGCTCATTTAAATTTGCAAGTGTTAATAACCTCATTGGGCAACTATAGGACTACATGGAAATATAAATAATCAATAGTTATAACAAAAAGCATTCAAGATTTTGGATGACTGCCTGAAGCACAGTGAAGCAGTCCCTCTCACTACTGAGTTCTTAAAATTGAAATCGAAGTCTCAGGACAGCAGATTATTTCAGGGAATACAGGGAGGGAAATGGGGAGGGAATAAAGCAAATGATTTATGTACTATAGAGGATACATAAGTACATAATGTAGTAACCATATATCTGTGATTGCAGAAATAAAACATGCATTGAGTTCATAGGTTTTGTAGGGCTTTGTGTAAATCACAGTTAATGGTGACAAGAACAAGATCGGGGTATTTAAAAGGTTGCTGTTACTGTTATCAGTGTATTTAGATAGGAATAACACATTGTATTGTTTTTCACAATTACAGGAATTTGCAGAAATCAGAATATGTAAAAACAGAATAAAATTGAAGCTCTTAGAGAAAGGAGGAGACTGATTTTTAATAATGACTTTATGGCATCAGCTTAAGACATGAAGAAGTAGTTTGCCTGCACGGAAGTGAACAGCAGATGAAATTTGCTATGGAGACAGAGAGAGTGAGACGCAGACCACGTAAATATGCACAGTATGTTATTTTACTTCATTCCAAAGGCTGTAATTCAGAAAAGATTTTCAGCCTGTTCTTTGAATTTACTGAGTAGACCCATTTCATACTCTTCTTCATTCTGTACAAGACTAAAGGGCTAATGATGATTTCTTTTATTTGTTTTTTGTTTGTTTCTAACCAAGTCTTTGGTTCAATGATGTGCAGTTGAGAATATGGAAATGTTAAGCCCCTGCAATTTTCACAGTAGAGTAATCCTGCTCCAAAAAGTAGTTAAGCTAGTAGTCAACCACCCGTAGATCTCATACCCTTTGTTTTCTGAGTTAGAGTTCTATTCTGTTTCCTTACCAATTAATTGATCGGTACCTTTTGATTTAAAACTTTTATCTACTCTGCCTGAGGAGAAGATTCTGAATTGGCAATTTTTGTTGTTTATGTCATGTCTGTGTTTTAAAATTAGGTCCCTTTCTTTTGATAGACTGATATAAGCCTTATGACTAGTTAATACTGAGTTGTGACAACAGCTGGTTTTTAAGGGAATGGGTTTCACATAGTCCAACATTCCCTGCTGGTTACATATTCTCTTCTCCCGTTGTCATTTCACTGTCACCTCTGGTTTAGAGTTGCTTGAATCTACTCCCAACCTACCCACGTGTACTGTAATGCTGCGTGGAGTCAAGCATCAAAAGTGAGACAAGGTATCTCCGTTCATTTTCTGTTACACTGATACTCAGTTTAATACTTTGCAATATCACCCATTGGATTAGTTCATGTCTTTTTACCCCATTATGGAGATTAGGATACATAAGTACCCATGTAATAATGTGGAACAATGTTTATTTACTTTTAATTCCTGACTCCTGAACTATGAAGTGTGAATATGAAGATACTCACACAGTGAATATCTGTGTGTGTTTTGTAAACAACTCTTACATCCTAAGTGATCATAAACAAATATTGAGATGGTCTCTGTTGTAAAATGTACATTTACTAAATTCTTATTCCTTGACCATCCTTGTGGAGAATTATTCTCTAACAAGGAAAGCAACACCAATTCAAGGAGCAGTACTATCCAGCAAAGCTAAGAGTTGTATGCTTTTTACTGAATTCTATGGCACAGAGCTTTACAAAAGGTTCAATATAAAATTTAATGCTACCCACGCCATCAGGAAATATGTTTTCCCTTAGGTAGCATCTCACATCCCCTAAGAAAACATGTGGTCTAAAAACTACAATCCTTGAAGACCACATCATGTTGCCTTAAATTCATCAAGAGCAGCCTTAGTTTAACTGTTTATATTTATAGAATACATGAGTTTGTAACATAGTCCTGTTACTTTGAAGCTTCAAGTCTTGATTTCTAAATCAACATCTTTCAGAAATCTTTTAAGTTGATAAATGTGTTTCTTGCCAAACCAAGCAGCAGCAGCTGCTTCCTTCGTGGTATTCAGTGTTGAAAACTCAACCCTCAGTGGAAGAACACTTCCACACCATACATTATCATCATCCATAGCTGCTCACAGCTGCAGAATGGTCCCATCTGAGAAGACTGGCTTTACATAGACATCTTCCAATCCAGAATCTATTCCACGGGGCCCAGTGATGGCACAGAAATAAAAAAATAAAAATTAAAAAAAAAAAAAACAAAAAACAAAACCAAAACCAACAACAGACAGTTGTGTGTTAGGATCTGCAAAACAAAAGGAACCCATTCATTGTCTCTGGTGAAGATTATTTTTCTTGCCAGCAGCACATGGTGTTGTAACTGAATGTCATAAAGCTTGCATGTGAAAAATGGCACCGGACTTTTGGTGAAAGTGAAAAAAAGTAGCAAGTAAGAACTGGAAATGGTAATGCCTAATAATTTATTCACTCCTTTTGAGCCAAATCATGTACAGAATGAGCTCTAGTGTATCCTAATATTAGTACCTCTTTTCTTGCCCAGTCTTTGTGGAAAGATCAGACTTCTGACTGTTGCACCTGGGAGTACCGTTACATTCAGTTCATATTTCAAGTACTACTTAGGCAGTAGAAAGTGGAAGTATTATCAGTGGAACATACTGGACACAAACAGTTTTTAAGCATCCCATTTTATTAAAACTCTGGATATTGGGAACAAAAATTGTTGCACAATTTCCTCAACAGCCATGCAATCCAGGTAGGAAGCAGGTAGGAAGTCTTCAGAGAAACAAAACATCTATGGCACAAAGTTTGGCTGAATTAGAGCATGTTTACCTAAAAGTGATTATCATTCTTAGAGTTTCGTAAAACTATTCACATCTTTCTGTGGTCTGCTCATGTCCATCAAACTTTCATAGCTTTCACTCAAGTCTTGTGTTTCCACTTCACATAGAGACATGTGCCAGGCAGAGCCTTCCTTGAGTGTTAGCTAGCTCACATTGGCACATGGTAGTGGCTGGGACTACTCAGAAATCAGGGGGCACACAAAGACTGAAGGAATTTTATCTAAGAAAATTTCAAAATCATTTAACAAAGATTTCCACATCACTTATTTGCAATGAAAATCATCCAAAGTAAGCATTAGCCAATTCCCCGGGGAGGCACATTTCTTTTGAGGAGCAAAATATGTACCATGCAAGAAACAGGCTTTGCATCTACCATGTAGTAGTTCCTGAAATTATTAAATTGGTGGATTCTAATCCAGGCAATGAGAACACGACCAGCAGCCATCCTGAGTGGACATGTGAGTTGGAATAGTGCAGTTGCTCAAGAGCTCCAGTAAAACAATTAAGCTAGATGTAACCAGATAGTTTAATTTGATTTTACACTTCAAATCTAAATAGTCCACAAATCCCTGTAAGGTCTTCTGATGCTTTTTCATTTTCATCTTGTTAGTATGCTACAAAGAAGAGGTGCAGAAAGAAACATTTTAATAGAATTTGGCAAGTACTTTAGCAGAGGATTATTTTGACTGGTCTTCACATGTAACAATATGCTAAAAGTCTAAATTTTTAATAAAAGTAGAAAAGTGAAGGAGAGTATTGCATTTGTATCAAATATTATGTGAACCATTACAAAATGTTACCCAGATTACTGAAAACTGAAAAAGTTGATGTGTCATGCTGTTCTCCGTTGTTCCATCCCTGGCATATATGGGGGAAATATTTATTAGGTTTGCTAAATGCTGTAGTCAAAACAGCTCTCTAGTTTGGCCTGCCTGTGGACATTGCCTACTGCTCTGGATGCCATCAAATGCTGTGTCAACAGCTTACAAGCCTGCATGGAGAATTATTCCTCTCTTTTACAAAAACTGATAATTTTCCAAACAAGTTCACCTTCAGTTGGCATTTTAATAAAAAGATTACTCTCTTGAGTATAGTCACATAGTCCTGGAGGCTAGAAGTGGAAAGGGCTTATTAGGTCATCTAGTTTACCCGTCTGCCAGTGCATAATTATGCACTACAGTGCAGTTTTTCATTCTTTGGCTATCAGCATTGTGTGCCATGTACAAAGCGAAGCAGGATTTGTCAGCTGAGACAAAAATTCTATGGAGAGAGGCCTTTCATTTGCAGATTCTGCATGTCTTGTTTACCTTAGCCAATATAAAGACTGGGAGATTTTGCATGTTCTCCCTTCAGACTGAGACCACAACCAGTATTTTTGGCTTAAAATTACATCAAAACTGAAAAAAAAAAAAAGTGGAAGCTTATTCTTCAATCGTTCATCTAATTCATTTGCACCAGAACTTTCATAGTTCACACTTTAGGTGGTAGAACAGGGTAAAGGGTAAAATTAACAATTTAAACACGAAGTTTTCTCTCTTTTTTATCTTTTTTTAGCAGAGCTTTGTCTTTATTGACATAGTCTCTAGACCAGAGCTTTTCTTGTCTTCAAGAAGTCATAACGATGTGGTGATGAGGCTCTATGGGCCATCTCCTACACTATCTCAATCCTGATTCAGCTCTCTTTTCCTGCACAAGGGCTGATGGGTTTTGGATTTTGACTGATTTACAATTACTGTGTTCCTGTCAGTGGAATCTTAATGAGATTTGGTCCTGGAAACCAGGCTCTGGTAAACCTTTCATCAATGTAGCAACTACAAGGTAGTTAAGGATCCTCAGAAGATCTATCAGTGCTATCATAAAAATGGTAGCTTGCTCTGCTACTTAAAATCCGTTTGGGCATAACATTTCTAGATAATCAAAGGTTATCTCTTCACTGGGTAAAAGACTGGCTGGATGGCGGGGCCCAAAGTGTTGTGGTGAATGGAGTTAAATCTAGCTGGTGGTCGGTCACAGGTGGTGTTCCCTAGGGCTCAGTATTGGGGCCAGTTCTGTTTAATATCTTCAAGTGCACCCTCAATAAGTTTGCAGATGACACCACGTTGGGTGGGAGTGTTGATCTGTTTGAGGGTAGGAAGGCTCTACAGAGGGATCTGGACAGGCTGGATTGTTGGGCCGGGGCCAACTGTATGAGGTTCAACAAGGCTCAGTGCTGGGTCCTGCACTTGGGTCACAACAACCCCATGCAACACTACAGGCTTGGGGAGGAGTGGCTGGAGAGCTGCCCAGCCGAAAAGGACCTGGGGGTGTTGGTCAACAGCCGGCTGAATAGGAGACGGCAGTGTGCCCAGGTGGCCAAGAAGGTCAATAGCATCCTGGCTTGTACCAGAAATAGTGTGGCCAGCAGAACTAGGGAAGTGATCATCCCCCTGTACTCGGCACTGGTGAGGCTGCACCTCAAATAGTTTTGGGCCCCTACAAACTACAAGAAAGACATCAAGGTGCTGGAGCATGTCTGAAGAAGGGCAATGAAGCTGGTGAAGGGTCTGGAGCACAAGTCTTATGAGGAGCAGCTGAGGGAACTGGGGTTGTTTAGCCTGGAGAAAAGGAGACTGAGGGGAGACCTTATCACTCTCTACAACTACCTGAAAGGAGGTTGTAGTGAGGTGGGGGTCAGTCTCATCTCCCAAGTAACAAGTGATAGGACAAGAGGAAATGGCCTCAAGTTGTGCCAGGGGAGGCTTAGATTAGGAAAACTTTCTTCACCGAAAGGGTTGTCAAGCATTGGAACAGGCTGCCCAGGGAAGTGGTTGTGTCCCCATCCCTGGAGGTATTTAAAAGACGGGTAGATGTGGTGCTTAGGGACATGGTTTAGTGGTGGACTTGGCAGTGCTAGGTTAGGGGTTGGACTTGATGATCTTAAAGGCCTTTTCCATCCTAAACGATTCTATGATTCTATGATTATTTTCCCTACATTGGATCAGACTAAAGGCCGTTTTAGCCTCATATTCTAGTTTGAGCAGTGACCAACAGCAGATCCCTCAGGAAGAGTGTTGGATGTACATAGCAGGTCCAAAGTTTCTGCTGCTATGCTCACAAAGTTGTAGAGGAAACACAAATGCTTTGATATATTAATATCTGCATAGGTATCCAGGGTCTGCTCTTTCATCTTTCCTGCATCTTTTAAGGTATTTGTAAACAAACTGCTGCTGATCTGTTCCAAAATGGAGAAAACACTAAGTTAGTTCTATAAGTAACTGTTCAGTGTCTTTGGGGATTCTGAGCAACTTTTTCTTGTTTCTAGACTCAGTTAGGATATAAGAACTCAGAAATTGCTCTCCTCTAAGTTCTGCTGTTTATCCACCAAATCAGTTTTCTTAATGTGGACATATACTGTGTACTAGTAACACCTTGTATCTTATATTTCAGTTCTCTTTAAGTATTGTAAAAGCCTTGGAGGGAAAAAAAAAAGCCTCAGCATAAATGCATAATTATATAAAGCACAGTTACAGAATTGAACACAGTTTCTACACATGGTTAGAAAACACATTAAATGTCAAGATGTTTATGCTAAAATACACTTTATACACAGAAGTAATTGTTTGTGACATTTATAAACACAATATTTCCACAAACAGTTACATTTTTAATTCAATTGCTCACAACCTCTCCTAACGCTAATTTCTAGGTTGCCTTGGTTGCTTGGTCTCCATGAGAGCAAGTGAAACAGATTTCACAACAGGAACTGAGAGGTACTTACTTCAAAATACCTTGTTAGCCTTGAAGGACGTGTACCCAGAATGTGGGAGACAAATCAATGTCAAATGTTCAAATCATTGCACTGAATCAAGAAAGTAGGTTTGAACTTTGATCTTCTAATATATTAGTTATAATAATAAAAATGTCTTATTTTTATATTTGAGTTAGGACATAAATCTAGGACATCAAACTTCCAATTCTAGTCCATTTTTTTCAGGCTGTGGGGAAAGGGGCAGGAGCTCTTCTGGATGTGAGTCCCTTAAAAAGAATACCCTATAGCTGAAAAAAAAATAACCACAAAAAAACTCAATGTGATTCATTCTGAACTGATTTATTTTGTTCAGCAGCTGAAACAGCTGAAACTTTTTTGCCTCACCTTATTTATAACACACATTTAGTAGTCATTACAGTATCGAAAGTTACTGACAGTTTAAGTGTTTTCTAGAAATAAGAAGTCAACTGTTCATTTTTTCCCAGGCTTTTACAGATCTTATTGCTATCTAATCTAATGTCGACAGACCCATTGTAAACACAGACTGATGTAAAGTAAACACTGAAGCCTCAGTATCAGATAAACAGAACACTGAAGATTCATATTTTTTTCTACACAAGTCTTTCCAACTTAATTTACAGCAAACTTTCCATATGTATCAATTTTCATGGGACTTTATAAACTTTGCATTGTTTTCTTTGATGAAGTCTACAGTTTTGTTGACTATACAGGGGCTTTGATGATACTTTCAGTAGATGTGAATTCAGAAAGTAAAAGAGGTGCTGTGTACAAAAACAAAATGTTTATTATTTAATACAGAGGTCAAGAAGAAAATTTTTTTCACTTCTTCCAGAAACAGAAAAAAAAATGCTTTCAGAGAAGTGTTTTGACTTTTGTGAGAGCTTTGGTATGATTTTTGTAAAACTTTCATGCTTCTCTGACATTAAGACTTCCACAAGAGACAGGAGCGTTAGTGAGAACTTTTGTAGACATGCAGAAAGAGTTGTATCTAAACATTGCTCTTTTGCTTAATTTCACAGAAGCTAAGAAAAAAGCCTGGAAAGTGTTTTTTTAATGAGCTGGGTAAAGGTACTAAAAGGGCATTTGATAATTAACACTGTAGAGGAAGACAGTGAAATGTTTTGTAAGAAAAAGATGCTTGGCCAGTTGAAGATTATGGTATTAGGGAAAACCAAACTGATGAAGTATGAAACCAAAAACTGAGCAGTTATGACTAACTTTATGTCCAGACACTACTACGGGTGTTTTTAGAAAAAAAAAAAAAAAGAAGAATTTTTAAGCATAGTAAACAAAGCCATAATTTTATATATGCCAGAATAGGCAGAAGCTAATTTTGCAGATGCAATGTAGTTATGTAGTTACTTGGATTTTTTAACTGGCTCAGAAAACTCAGTCAACTATAGTCTGAAATTTTCTAATTAGAAAATACCAGGAATATTTTTATTGAAAAGGCTGCAGGAAATAGTGCATTAGTAGTATTTTCTTAAAAAATATCAGTTACATTTTTGCTTGGGTTATCTGAATAGAAAATATAAAATAGGAACACAGAAGACAGAAATAAAACAGTGCAGTGCAGTGAACAGGGCAGAGGTGTAAAACTCAGCCCAGAATGGAAAAGACAGATGTGGCCAGGATAAAGGAACTGCAATCCAGACATTCCAGAGAAATGCACAACAGCTTTTGCAAACACTCCCCTACATAATTAGTGCTCAGTTTTGTGTGTTTTCATCATCAGAGGGATTTTCAAAGTTGAGAATTCAAAGACATTCAATCCTGATGCAAATTCCTAACCTGCTTTCACCCTGATTTTAGTTAGGCACTCAGTAACTAATCAATCAATGTATTAATGTAAGGTTTTCAGATAAACTAATGTCCACCTATTACATAACATAAAAGTTTCTCCCCATTAGTGCACGTGCATATGTCTGCAGCACCAAAAATACCAATTTATCCAGGTGAGTTAAAATAATCCCTGAGTTTACCCACATAATTTCTGCTCTTGATAAATTTATGAAAAAATGTTGCAAAAAATGCATGCCCTATAAAAGAAATCTCCAGGCAGCTTTTCAGTCAAGACATTAGCCATAAATTTTCCAAAAACATCAAAGCAGCTTTTAAATAAATGTGTCCTTCAGGAAGATTATATGCAGAAAAACAGATTCACTGTAAGGTCATTTTATTCCTAGACATGCCAGAAATTTGCTTATGTGAGTGCATCGGTGAAAGGTTAGCAGACAGATCAATATCTCTCTGCTTCTGCTGCAGCAATGTCTGAAGTAACTGGCTGGTCATTTTGTGGGTGGTTCTTTTGCTTTTCAAAATCTCAGCTGAATAGCTATGACTCTGTCCAGGCCTTGTATTTCCCAAAGTACACAGAGGTTGGGGAATGGATAACTAACAACTGTGAAAATAACTTGGACATCCAAATATGCTTTCCGAGGCAGTCATCTCATGAAACAGACCAAACCTTTGAAAAGCAAGGCCAGTTTATAATAAAATATGTTATATAAAAACATTGTTTTAAAATATAGTATGTATAAAAACACTTTTAAAAAGCAGAAAGGGCAGGTAGGCCTTAAGCTACATTTTTTTGAAAAAGTTGGTTTGTGTCAGGATAAACAGGGTGGGAGTTAATGCTTTCAGATAAGGAATTTTATGTTCAGGTAGATGAGTCAAAGACAATTAAGAAAAAAGATCTGGTCCAAGAGAATATGCTAAAAACATAAAATGATGTAAATAGGCTTACAAGATTGCAGAGAAATATAACTGTTACTGTCCTGTTCATTAAGAAAATAAGTTATTTGTCTGATATTCAAATATATAATTTTATCATTACAAAAATCAATGGAATTAAAAAACACACCTGATTTACAAGGTCCTTTTATTAAGAGAATTTTTAAAAGCTCAAAATTTGCACATCCCTGAACTTCTGGATGCACTAAATTGCAAAGACTAAAGGTCCATGAACTGTTTTTGTTGTAGGGTTATCTTATTGCAGAGTGTGTTCTGGAGCACGAATGTGTCAGTCCTTATATTAATTTATTTCAGACATCATACATTTCATTTATTAATTTGTCAAAATGTCTGACTCCAGCTCAGTTCTACGGGTGGATATTGTCATGTGCTAAAGAAAATGTGGCTGCTCTGTTGTTGCTGGTTTTGCCCCATGAGTTTAGAGACAGGAGACAGCAGCAGAGCTGCTCCTGCCCTCCTGCACGCTCCCACCATGTCTCTCCGCTCGCAGAGCAGAAGGGGTCCAAAGGGGCTGGCAGGGCTGAGGTGTCAGCCCTTCTGCATTTCTGCTCTGTTCTGTTGTGATCTGAGGTCCTAGTTTTCTTCCATTCACTGAACCCGTGGCTCAGATGTCAACCTTTGCCTGCATAACTGTCTGGCCTGCTTCCTACCAAAACCTAAGAGTCTCATAGTTCCTGCATCCCTTTTCCTGGTCACTCCAGCAAGACCCATCCTACGCACCTTGCTAGTTCATTCCTTGAGTAGCTGACTCTGTCTGAACGTTTTTATGGTTATCTGTTTTGACAGGTAATTGTTTTGATGGTGATCATTAGTCATGTTTGAAGGGACAACAAAAAGGCAGAACTGCCAGTTAACAGAGGTTAGGCAGTAACTCCTTGCAGACAAACATGCTTTCATGAAAACAGAGTTGTCTAAAGATAAAGATCACTAGTGAAAATATTCAAAATATCTGTATTAATGTGTGAATATATCACATGTAAGAGGAGCATTTTACAATACTTACTTTACAATCTCACACATGTGAAGACCATTTTACAATACTTATGTCTTAAAAATTACCAGGTGTCCTTAAAAACACAGATATTTCTTATATCTGAAATTAATGCTAAAAACATGAAACTTGAGTACTTAATTTGAATTTGACCTAATTGTCAAAGCAAAAGGCAAAGAAATACTGTAAGCTCTTTGGGGCAAACTTTTCAGTTCATGCTACAAATGTACTTGCAGTGAAATAGCAGCACACAAGGAAGCACCAATTTAGATGTCCTTAATTTTTTATGGTGTTAAGCGGTTAAAAAAAATCATTAGTGTGATGACTGTGAAACTCTAAAATGGTAAAAGAAAGAGCAGCTTCTAGCTCTCGATTCCCTCAAGATAGCTGAGAGCCTTCAGGGTCAGCCAAGTAGTGACTCGTTGATGCGAAGTGTCTAGATTGTGCCTTGCTGGCTGACTCTGGGATTGCTTTATAGCTCTCCAGGGACAAGGGGTAAGGAGGTTGGAAGGCAGGCTCTTCAGCTATCACAAATCCGAATAGCTCATCTTAAACTTTATTGTTGGGGTTTTTCCTTTTGTCCAGCTTGACTCCAGATGTTAGTGGTGCGCTTTGTTAATCAAGTGATGTGTAATTAGAGTGAGAACCAGATGAAAAGCTCCAAAAAAGAAAATGCAGTGAGTGAAAACGGCAGGTATATACACCATCCAAATGCTGTTAGGAGCCTTATCTTTCAGAGGTGGCCACAGATTCCTACTGTTGGAAATACATTAATATGTATAGGGGTCCTATTTCTGCCTCCTAGTAGGAGGTCTCTTGAGACAAATTGATAGTAATTTTTTTAAAAATCTATTTTGTGCCTGGCAAGGCACAATTTGGATGGGTTTGAACCTGGATTCCCAAGGAGATCAAGCCAGCCTAGATACATAAGTGTAACTTTTGGGAAGTCAAAAGTGCTTCAACAGTAAGGAATGTGGTAACTCTCTGTGTTGACACGATAGGGCTGTGATGTTTATACTGTGTTTGATGTATTCAGGGGTCTGGCTTATGTGTTATTCAGCTCATTGAAAAGAATATGCTGCATTTAAAAATTGCAGAACACAGTCTCTTCTCATTTTCTTCTACATCCAACATCATTTCCCACAGTCATTCCTGAAGTGGTAGGAATAACTCTACAGTGAGAGAATATTATTTCTTTCATGTGCCATTTTTGCCTGATTCTTCCACAGAAAAAGAAAATAGAGCAAGATTCTTGCTTGTTTATGTTTTCTTTCCACTGTTCAGTTCATTAAAAAGACGTTGATGTGTCTATAAATACAATACATATCTACTTTAACACTTGCATAGTGAGCATCTATATGTTTTGGACTTCTGATTTATTCTAAAAAGAATCTTCAAAATTTCCTTTCAGCTTGAAACCTATCAGAATATCAGACCTCAATATCAGTTCCAGAAAGAACCAGATGCAGTGTTTCTGTGAAGGACTGATAGCTATTTTTCCCTTTTGAGGGGTTACTAGCTCTGCACAAATAGATTAAAACTGGCTTGCTCATTGTACTCCAAAATAGCCAATGCACTAGGTCAAAAGGAAAACTAGTGCACATTGTTAGATTGATAACATTAGAATTTATTCAAGGTCAAATTCTTTGAATTCTTATGGTCTGAATTATTTTTCACTCTTTGCCTAGCAGAAATTGCAATCCACACTACTTGCATACTTTTTACGAGTACCACATTAGAAACATCTCATGAATATTAAAGTATTGCTGCTGACAGCTTTGCAGCTTTCCAAAGATACTGATGAGGTGAATTTTCCTAACTGTCATTTATTTGAAAACAGTGTTTCAATAAGGTTTTAAAGAAAAGCTCTGAAAAGACACCTCATTCTAACTTTGAAAAGGTTTAAAAAAAAATAAATAGGAAAGACCCCATTCCCCCCTCCTCCCATGCTTGCTAATAGGTGTTTGATTTAAATATATGTTGTTTTTTCACCTACATGACATTTTATTCACAGGTTAACAAAAAAGAATATGACCAAAATCCAGTGTCAAAGTTTTGAATGCTGTCCATTCATCTTCATTAGAACCTGCTTTAAGCTAGAATTCGAAAATCCTCAGTCACTAAAATGATGGTGCTGTAAGTTTGCACTTAACATGCACACACCTTGTACTACAGGGCATAGCTAAGTAAGCTTGTTCATACTGTTCTTTATCATGAGCCTATGGCGAGTATGTTGAATAATGCCTGTATGCTGCAACTCTAACTCTTTGCAGAGTCGTGTTCAGATCGTGTGTCACTTTATATAGCTTGCCATCTTACTGGATGGCAAGTTCTCTGGGGTCTGAGTAGCTACCTCAGCACAAATAAGAATAATGCTGTAACTAATGTTTTATTTGTATCATAATGTCATCTGCACTGAGGGGTAGGTACAGTCAGGCTTTACTATGATATATTTTGTGAGATTTTATTTTAAATGGGAGGTACTGATATTCAAAACTTTTTTTATGTTAACATCCCCATGCATCGGTTTTTAGACTCTACAGTGTAGTTGTTATAAATTATTACCAAATATATCATGCAGCTCCCATTTTCTTGACATTTCTTGATGATTTGTGCCCTTGCAGTTGGTTCTGTTGAAGCACATGACCCCTGCAGCAGCCAGGAGTCTGATGCGGCAGGAGGGGGTGGAGGCAGCTGCTAACACGGAAAGCAGGGGCAGCTCTAACTTGAGGATAATCGGGATCTATCCCAGTAGAAGCTCATAAGCCTTTCCTTGATCTTTCTTTGTCATCAAGTTTTAACACTGACATGCAGTATTGGCATAACACACACACGCATTTCACCATTTTACAACAGAAGGTGACTATAAAATAGTACCAAGGTCTCACAACAATGCTATATCGTGTGACAACCTGTTGCACCATGTGTCAAATTTGCTACTTTTTTTTCTGCTAACATTTCAAAGTGCTGTTATGCATTCCTGCACCCGTGCAGCAACCCTCAACGGGTCTTTCGCTTTCCAGCCCCCAGGTCCCAGAGCCAGGCAGCTTGCCACTTGGCTGTGCGTGTGAAGGGTGTGTAAGAGAAGGCTGCAAGGCTGTTTAAAAGGGAATGATCTTTTATTCTGTTTTGCGAGGTGGAACAAGTAAATATGCTTGTCGGTATTTTTCTTCATAATTAATAACCTACTGTGTGCTTGTTTTGTATCATACTGTTCTCCAAAATATATGTCGCACCCAGGCAAATGTGCATGCACGCACTCGCAGAAGGCTACTATAAAACTTCATCTTGAGGTTGCCCCAGGCTAAAAAGCAATAGAGCAGACACTGATAGAAAGCATCGGGCAAAATGCTTCTTTTGTTGTTGTTTCCCTAAGGCAGTGACCTTGAATCATGAAAATGGAAGGGACTTTGCTTACTGAGAAAAACAGGCATGGGGCAAAAAAATCAATTACCATTTTTATTGAAATTTTTTTTATCACTTAGTGAAATCAGTTTGTTGATAGCTTTTGTATTGCAATGCCTGATTTAGCTCGGAACATAAACATCAACAGCTGTACAGCTCTCTATAGATTGTACTCATGCAAATTCTTAGAGATGTTAACCGTTATAAGAATGTTAATTAAATGCTTCCTCAGAAATTTGTTCTACACTGTGCCTGTATTTAAGAAAAATTTATTTTTTTTTCTTCAGAAGTGCCGCCAAAAGTGTAGAAGGTGAATCTGGTGATCTGCACTATCTGGACATTGGTAGAGGACTAACGATTCAGGGGCATAAAGGTTCAAAAGGATTTACTGTTTCACTTGCTGGTGGCACAACTCTGGTTCCAAAGGTACCAAGAGTTTGATGGGAATGCCAGTTATGTTTCTGAGGATTAATGGTGAGTGTCATTCGGCTGGTGAGTACCAAATTTGAGGTACATGACAAGCTCCATAAACTATAATCCATTAAATATGGCACTGGATCAGGACCAGGATTCTGTTCATATTTTTATTTTGTATTTTTAGAAAATATTCTCTCTTCTTTATGTTGTAGTTTCCCATTTGCTTAATGCAAAGATGACACTTGATAAAGTTCTCAGAGATCTAGAGATGGTATATGTAAAGCAATTAGTCATTTTCAAATTTCATTACTCTTCCAAAGGAAAATCTTTCCTCCACTTTCTGAGTAGTTAAAATGGTCATGCGTGATATCTTGGGAGTTGGAAAAATAACAGTATGCAGTGGTTTTATTCACAGCGGCAAAACATAAAGAGGCACAGTAAGGCAGCTTATGGGAAAGATAGTACAATAAAAACACTGACCTCCTGACCTTTATAAATTAGGAAGTGCAATTTCTAAATCAAAAACAGCACCAGAAGCTCTGGGAATGGAAACAGGCTTAATTCTCTGTTGTGCAGAGAACCCAAGATTTCCATAACAGCAGGTCAGATTTTCAGTCTGCTTGTTTCATAAATTCCTGACAGCTATGTGTTCGGCTGGCCTTGGGAACAAGAATAAGCCAGTGGGGTAGATGCAGGGTGGGTGGCTGGGGTTTGGCACTCTTTCCATGCCAATGAGATGAAAAGTCACCCAGAAGAGCGGGGATTTGAATACTCCTCGGTTCCCACTGGGGCATCTCTTTGCAGTCGAGACCCTCCTTCTCTCCTACAATGTCTGCTGAATTGGCTGAACACTGCCACTGCAGTAAAAAATGTACTGCTACTATCAGGAAAGAATGACCCAGACCAGATCTCTAATCTTAAAATAAATACTAATCAGATATAGTGGCATTCACTGAGATATTCTTTCCACTGCTGCTGTTTTTAATTTTCCTCATGCAAGATTTCTTCGATAGTGTGGATCCTGGAGCTTGACTGATCTCTAGCAAGAGTTTGGTGGAATATCCCTTTGAGGACGGGGAGTTCAGCTGGGACTGGGAAGGTGGGGTTATGTGTGTTTTCATTTAAAGGCATACTTTTAATTCTTTGCTCTCAAAATCTATGGTACTCTTCTGTAGTCACAATACTAGCCTTGTAGTCTTGTTTTTCAGTATGTTCATACCAGGCTATTCACTGTTCTGCCGTTTGAAAAAAGGATGTTTAATACCTTCAAATATGGATTTAATTAATTAGAGTAGACACTTTTCTGAATTTTCCATGTGTGTAGAAGATGATCTGCTGAGAAGAATACATTCCTATATTAAGGAATAAGAAGATTTCACACCTCAAAGCTGTTTATTAAAAGAAAATGTTGTTATATTGTTCCAATAAAAAATATATTTTTTTCTATTATATTTATTTCCACCTTTCCATGAGACACAATTGTTAGGAAAGGAGATAGAAAACATCTCTTGTCTTTAGGAAACAAAGAGTAGATGGATCTCAAATGAGGCATAACAATTTTTTGATTCACAGAATAGTTTAAATCCAATTCATTAACATAAGTGTTACAAGTAAAAATATAAAAATAATTATATTATCACCACTCTTCACACCACAGAGTTTGCGAGGATGAAAAAGTATGAACGTATGGTATTTTCATTCTCTTTTCCAGATAATTCTTCCTAACTATTTAACTTGGTCACCAGAGTCCACCACAACTTTGTTGTTACTACTGTGAGGTGGTTTTGTGGTATCTTTTTCCTCAGAGTATCTAACAAGACTTTCCCAGACTTGCCTATCATAGCCCAAACAGTTCTTACCGACATACAGTTGATATGTTTGAACTAGGGTTTTCTGTTCTGTAATACTAAAACAAAACGTGCAAGCCCATATAAAGCTTAGCCATAAAATGAGTTTAGATCAGTAGTATAACTACATACCTATTTATAACTTTTCTTTTATATGATGTTCTTTATCTGCCATTATACCTGGTGTTATTAGTACAGACTTTGAGGCTGTCAAATACCAGGTGGTGATTTAATGTTCTTAGGACAGGATTCATCTTGAAAGGAAAGGTAGTTTTAAAGCTACCTTTGAAAAGCAGAACAGATCAACCATATATCCAAACTAAGGTCTCGAGTCGTTCTTCTATGCATGACATTGGACAGATTAATTTGTAAGTGCTGCCACTTTTCAATAGCAGATGTATGATGCGCTCTATGACAATATACTAGAGTTAACAGCAGAGAAAAGAATGTGACGAGATCAGAAGAAATCCCATAAAATAGATGTCAAGAGAATCCCTGCAGTCAGCCTCCCAGGCCACCCACCCACCGGTGCAAGCAGCAGCAGGGCTGGGCCCAGCGTGGTACACTTCCCCTCTTTCCAGAAAGGCAGCTGGACACTGTTTCTCCGTTCTAGGAAATTAGTGTGCTCTTTGGGACACATCTGGAGCACTTACAGTCCAGAAGAGAACGTCATACCTGCCTCATACCATCGGCCAGTGAAAACTGATCTGACACTACTCCTGAAGACTGCTCTTTCATTTTTTTTTTTTCAGACTGGGATTTCGTTGTTAGTGGAAGACTCTTGTATTGCCATGTTCTCTGACCTACTTGCACATCTCCAGTGGCCTTAATTTAGAATAGTTTTTTTTCAAAAATTCGATTGTTTTGCCTTGGTAATTTCTTTTGCTTCCAATCATGTTAATACTGAACAGATCAAGAGTTAAAACATTTAATCCTGTGTTCTTCTGGTTTTTGTTTTTTCTAAGGGATGAGTCATATGAGTACGGATGGCCTTTTGTTATTCTTTAGTAAACTCAAACAAGAATATTTATTCCCTCATTAGAAAAACAATAAATCAGCAAACAGAAAAATGTGAAACAATAATTTTTAAAAAATCTTGGCTGTATCTTACAGTTATTGTACTTTTTTTATTTAAAAAGACAAAAAAAAAAAAGGCGTTCATAAGATGTGCTGGATTGCTAGTGCTGAAGCCTAAAACCTGGAACCTTTCTATGCTGAGGTCCCATATGACCCAATAGCTGAAGTACAGTACACTTGAATCCTTCTGGGAACTACATGTACTGTCTGGAGCAACAGTGATTTGAGTAGAGACAACAGAGACAGCAACCGGTCCCTGAGCAGAGCCAACAACAGAGCCGACTGTTTGATTTGCATGATGTGCCCCCACTTTCTACACAAACCCCATGGTAGAAAGGATAACCTGCTTTTTATGATAATTCGTTCTCAGGCTCTGATGGATTTAACAGGATTTTGTTACTCAGACGTATAGAAAAACATGATTTTTTGTGATTTTGTAAAACTAAACATAGACACATTCACAACCAAGTTTATTCTTAAATTTATAAATAATTTCTGCCATTTCATGTTATTTTGATATCCAACAACCACAAGTTGTAGAGCACAAAAGCCTTTACAAGACACTCTCGTGCCACAAAGTCTTTTAGCCATTTCATTAACTACTTCCTTAGGTCAATAGGACAGTGGTATTTCTTTAAAAAGTGAGAGTCTGGCTTTTTTCAGTTGTACAGTGGAAATCTGAACTAGAGACAAGAAGAAAGGATTCCTTGCAAAATAAGTTTGACACCTCAGTGAAAAGGAGGAGCATCCTCACAAAGGCATTGGGCCAATGTTCTAAATGAACAGATTCCATCATTGGCGACAAGAGTAGCTGCGTGTTCAGTACAGAAAAACCACGCCCTGGTCGTAGGTTTTTAATTCAGTACACCCAAAGGTCATTAAACTAGTCTGGCTTGTGTCCCTCCTGCTGTGAAGAGAAAATGCTGTGGGTGCTGCCTGCTTCACCCATATGCAGTCATAATGTTGGCTCTGCCTTAAGAGCCTTCACAGCTGTGCTGTAACACAGTTAGTTCCCAACATGACTCAGATGAAGGATTTTATTTAATCTGCACAGGACTGTTGCAAAAAAAAGAGAATTTTTGTTTGTGAAAACCAATGAAGCTGTGTGAAGCTGAAAACAGAGCGCATGTGAACAAGAGACTGTGTCTCAAAAGCTGATTTCCCATTGTCTTAGGAAATAATTTCAGTGAAAATGAAAAGATGGGAGAAGAAAGAAACAATTTCATTGACTTGGCCACCTTAATTCCTGTAATCGTCCGTTAAGACATCAGTCATAATTTACATTACTTCTAGCTCATAAATAGTAACGGTTAAAGAATTGCATGGGGGGTTTTTTTGTTGTTTAGTGGCTCTAGATTTAGCTTTTCCTGTAGGTCAAATGTTTTTAAAAAGTGGGCTTTAAGAAAAAACAATCTCATAGATACATCTTAGCAGCATGTGTTGCTTCACTAAGTACAATTTGGGCAAAAAAAAAAAGTTTCTTAATGCAGCCTTTTTTTCTTTTCTTTTTCTCCACCTTGAGATTTTGGTCACTATTTGCACTATTTGCAGTGGTTTATTTCTGTGAAACTATACACTCCTTTTTAAATTCTGAGATTCTTTACTATCATTAAAATCCACACAGAGAAAAAAAAAAGCATTGTGTTGCTGACATGGGGTAATTGCAACAACAGAAACTGAAGATTCTCGGTTCAGATTAAGCTCTCTTGGAAACAAGGGATAGCTGAGAGCCTGTCCTACAGGTCAGAACTTCGGGGAACTTTTAAAGTAACATTTAGATCATTTGCTTAAGAACTGACCTTTCAGGGAGGTGGACCTGAGATCACCTGATAAATATGTAAGAGCGTGTCTCTCATTTGTCTTTCTGAGGCAGAATGTCACTAACCACAAGACTCAAACATACAGAAGGAATCCCAAATTGCAGAAGCAGCATGAGCACTCCAGTCACCTGATTTAGAGGCTGGTCAATAGTTTTGGTCTACACATCTTTTCATGGTATCTGCAGTAAAGCACAAATACGTTCAATAACTTTTATAAGTAATTATTCCAGGTCCCCCCATGCAAAAATGCTCTGATTCTGATATAAGTACCTTCTTCCAGTTCAGTCCAAATGCCAAGTCATTACATCCCTGGGAAGGTGAGTGTTAACCAAGAGCTACTTACTAAATACTCCAAAACTGCCTGCAAGACTCAAGAATCAAGATAGCTGGGTTTCTAGGGGGCCTGTTTCTGTGCAGAGGATGTGAAAATGATGCCTTTGATCATAAAGTGTCCATGGATGTTCAAGGAAAGTTGTTGTGCCACAGTCTGTTCAGGCTGGGTAATTAAAACTAAACAAAATGGTGAATGCCTAGTCAAAAGGAATTGACTCATGACGGTAAAAGGCAATTGCCTCATGATTTTACACTAGAATTATAAAATCAATTTTACAACCACTGTTATGTGAAGGTAGCACTAATGAGAAATTCCAGTGTAGCTGAGCATTGCTATTCATTATTTGCTGAATCACATCAAGTATACTGCAGAACCCAAGGAAGGTAAAGTCTACAGGTTATTTTGGTTTTTTTGGGATGTAATCATTAAATGATATCAGTTATGCTTCTATACAAAAACCTCAGAATTAATTTCTGTACAAATTCAAGCACACAGATTGATACTCCAATGCCTATGGGAAATAGTAGGTGCCGTGGATAAATCTGGGTTCATAATCTAGTGAGACGCTGGTTTAATATCCAAGGTGACCATTCCAGAACTGTTCTTAGAATTTACATTTTCCTTGAACAATCAGGCGGCGTTCTGTAAAAATTGAAGGGAAGCGTTAGTGAAAATAAGGGAGTCATCAAAGGTGTTCTCTTTTTTTGAAAGGATAAACTTAAGAAATATAGAGAAATGTTTATTGTGGTCAAATGGGCTGAAAAATTTGCAGAATTCAATATGAAAGTGGGTTCAAGTCAAAGACTGTGATCAAATTTCTCTTATTTTTTCCTTGGCTATTTAAATGTGAACACTTACCATGTAACATTCATTAAGTTTCATGTAAATTAAACAATTACTGTGATGAACATGTAGGCATTAATACAGAAAAGAGAGTGGCGATAAAAAACTGATCTGCATGCAACTTTGAGAAACAGTTAATTTAGTTTAATTCTCATTCCATAGCTGAGAATGGTTTGGATACAGTGTTTGGTCTGTTTGTACGTTTCTATTGAAGAGAGCCAAATAAATCAGTCCAGGTATTATTAGATATTGTGGTTCTAACTTATGTCCTGAGCATAACTCTAAAAGAGAAGAAAATCTTACAGGCCCATGCATAAAAATTTGAAGCATTTTGTCTTAGGTTCTAGGATAGTGCAACAAGAGGTGGTGGTCTGTTGATTGTAGCTACTTGAAGTTTATAAACCAAGTAACCTAACCTGTTAAATAATATGATACTGGATATGAAGACCCAAAGCTGCATGAAGTAATTCCTCCATCCCAACACAGACACTGTGGAAAATTGGGGGTTATTTAATTCATGCACAAAAGTGGTGTGTAATTCCTTTGAAATGTATCAAGACGTTCATACCTTATGAGTGTATAAGACGCAGAAGAGACCCTCGGGGTATGTACAAAGCGACATCAAATTATTTAAGATCCTTTCATGCTTGTTTCTACCTCTTCCACCTCAGGTGACCCCAGCAGAAGAGGACCTTCCAGTTTAAGTGCAAATTTATTTCGGATAAACTGGTTTTGAAATGAGACCCAATACCTATCAGATTAAAAGGTAACCCCAAGCTGCTCTTATTTTGTTATGCATACAGAGACATGGGTCCCTTTTTTGGGATGACAGCTCATGATGTTAGTGAATTATTGATAGGAGGGATGGTTCCCTGGGTTACTGTAATCTCAGCAACACTTAAGAACAAATGAATGAGCACTCCTGCAGTTAATGATCTGGATCAAATTAATCAACTGAGAGTAGCAATTAGTTTGGTCATTGTTTTAGCAGAGATGCACACTGTAACAGCTTTCTGCATTCATTTTGGAGTCTCCCAAGCTTGTACTTAAAGCTGCATTCCCAGCAAAACTACATTCATAACAAAATCTGCTTAAGCCATCATATTTGGAAAATGAGTTTGTGTGTTCTGATCCTATTCTCAGGAAGTTTTGCATGGAATAAAGAAAGAACTAGGCTTAAAAGGGATTAGTAGTCTCAAAATTTCTTTTTTTTTTTTTTGTCTGCTATACCTTCTTGTTTGAGGAGCAAACAGTAAAGAAAAAGGTCATACTTGTTGTGCATTCCTTTCAAATGTTGTAATGACAGCATCAAACTGAATTATTTGAAAAGTTTTAGTTTGGGAGATTGGTGCTTCTGATTTGGGATCTTTTCTTCATGGTTTTTTTTAATGTTTGCTTTCTCCCCAGGTCACACAAAATCATGGTGTGAGGCAGAGATGGTGAGAAAAGCACTGGAACAGAAGTGTTGCAATTTTCAGGCCTCCCTTTTATTAACTCTGATTGCACATCAGCAGAAATACCCAGGTTTGCTCCTCCACTTCTGGGATTCTTTCAGTTTGTGCAGCCACATCAGGTACTTACCTTTTATCTTTGTTAGGGAGCACTAAGAATTAAAAATCCTCTTTGGGCTGTACCCATTGACTCCTAATTAACATGAAAAAATGCTTTACCACAGGACTTCTTTTTTCACATGCATATATCTCACATACAGTGCACACTAACTATTCATATACAGTCTCGGCGTGCATTTCATACACACACGAAAGTTCCAGATGTGCTGTGTATCTTGTTTAGTTGACTTTGTTCTTCTGTAAAGCCAAGAGAAATATTAATCATTCATTTACTGTTAGGGGATGGGTCTTCTTCTCATGTTTCAGTAAAGGGGGTGGAAAAGTAAAGTAAGCCAATTTTTTTCCTATTTAAGGCCAAAGCTGGGGAATGCTTGTGGCTGAGTTCTGTACATGGCCCGGTGCTGGAAGGGCAGGGAACAACCGATGTTGCTATTTTGAATAGATTTTTCTTCCCCCCCCATTTTTATTTTTGCACAGAGAGTCTCATGTCTAATATTTAGACATGATGAGCTTTGTGCAAAAAGTAACTTTGCTCATTCTTGCCGTGTTTCAACCCTCAGTTATTTTGGCACAACAAGACGGTGAGTAATTCAAGCTTCTTATGTTTTAATGTTTTTATTTTATTTTTATTTTCACCAATGATTTTAATCGCTTGTAAGAAATGTGTATTCACAAATCTCACCAGAACACTTTTCCTTCACTAAATCAGCAGAGTCAGATATTTAATGCTGAAGCTGAAAGCTGCAGGAGTTTGCATTACCATCCCAAAGGTTTCTCTTTGCTTTGCTTTCTTCTGTGGTTAAAAGGACTGTATAGTGCTGTCTGCCTTAGCTGCATTTGTTCTTGTTCTTACTTGTTTTCTATTACAGACACCGTAGAGTGTTTAAACTATTTCTTTTAACTCTTGGAATAACATTTTAACTGTTACCTCTGTGCTGCCTGGAAGTTGTCACAAGCAATAAGTCTTTGCTTCCAGCTTTTTTACTTGGAGTTCTCCTTTGTACTTGTGTGTTTTCCACTGGCAGCGTGGGGGTTTGTTTAAACAATTTGCGTGCAGAAAACAGCCTTACAATTCTAAGCAGTTTTGATGAAACAGTTTTTAAAACTGATATATGAAAATATGTCAGCTTATGGGATTTTTACTTTGACATAAAGCAGGAGGGTAAATTAATTCCCTCGGCTGAAACAGTTTGAATTGTGCATCTGCAGGCTGTTTCGGTCCCTCACGAGACTGATTAGCAGCTGGTGGTATCTAGGAGTCCATGCAAGTATGTGTGTGCATGTTTTCAGAGAGTGAGAACACCAAAAACCAAAGGAACGTGGAATTTAGAGGGGGAAAAAATTACTTTGTATACAATAATTCAACTTAGAGCAAAGATAAGTGTGGTATGAATATTTAAGTTAAACAGATGACATTCCACAAGTACAGCTGACCTTTTTTGGATGTGCTCTGCTCCTGCTTGCCAGACATTGTAAACCAGACCTTCTTTAAGATAAAACATTTTTCTTTCTTGTAAATATAAAAGATCTGCAAAGTATTTATTCCTGCATTGAGGCAACAAATAACTTTACAAATAACTTGATAAGCAGCAGCCAAATAAAATGTAGTGCGGTAAAGGAAAGTCAAATGTCTTTAAAACCACACCCCACCCTAGTCTGTGTGATACAAATCATGAAAACGATGCCATTTCATGGCAAATCTGTCTGCCTCAGCAGACCTGGAAAGGCACCTCTGCTGAGGGGGTGACTGTGAGTCCACCAGCAGGCTGCTGTCGGAGCTCAGGGGGCTCTGTGCATGAGCAAATCAGGTAACATCATCTGCAACAGCAGCATGCCCAAATATCAGCCTCCCTCACCAAGCACAGACACAGGCTGAGCCTTTTAAAGTATCTGAAAAAAAACAATGCATATAAAGATGTTCTGTAGAGAATAAACATAATATACTATGAACTCATGCTTTTCTGTTTCTGCTTTTCTAGTATATAAACTGTCTCTTCACTAATCCTCAGTGAAGAAAATATAAAATTTGGGCAAACATGTGCTGTGAGTTTTCCCTGCTTACAGCAGCAAATAATATACATATTGCATATATTTAATACGCATTTTGTATATTTATACATATATATCTCTCTCTCTTCAGAGGGATAAGGACGAAGGGACTATCCATATAAAAAGAAGGAACATCAGCTTTATTTCTCCCAATAAACAAATCCCCCCTGAGTGCCAGGTCTCTTTCCCTCACTCTGGTTGTATCCCTGGACATTTCTGAGGTGCAATATATATTAGACTCAAGAAATGGTAAATTTCAGGTAGAAGAACAATACACGAACAAAGTGTGAGGGAGTATTCTCATTTCTCTGCCACATTCCTGTTTCATGGTGTAGTAACATTTCCTTACTGGGCTAACTTCCATACTACTTACAGGGATGAGGTTACACAGAGAGACTGATAAAATGCTAGTTATCTGTTAAAATATTGAATTCTGTCCTCTCTTTGGAATGTTCCTTTCCACACATTTGAATATGCTTTTCTCAAAGAAAATAATAATTGAAGGAGTTGATTATTAGCATCACTAATTCACGTGCAGGGCAGTGATAGACTGGGAAGCCAAATTTTCCGCGATTCAGAAGAGAATTTCCAGACATGCTAAAATGCTCTCTCTTGTCAAGAAAAACATTTATATGGTTAGTATCAAATGTAAGTCTATATAAAATTTTCCTTGGGAAAGCCTGCCAGGAGACAAGACTTGGCAAGATATAAAGGAAACTGCTCGGTATACACTAAGTTTAGGATAGTCAGAGGTACCTCTGGGCTATGTGTTTCTTTGTCTTGCTATAATAGCTAGGAATGGAGATTTGAGTACAGCCTCACGTTGAGCCTCTTCAAAAGCTCCGTGTCTGGATATTGTGGAACAAGAAGTTTTCTGTGACTTCCATGAACAAAAGCTGTATGTCCTGGTAACCCACTAGGATGCTTTTAGCCTGCAAATGAAATCATCTTGACACAATTCAGGTTTTCTGATGTATGCCAAGTTAATGTAAGGTGTTTGCAAGCCCTGACCATGTTCAAGATAAAATGCCTCCTGGTGCCTGACATGACACGAAGCTGGTGCTTCAGACATGACAGATGATTCAGATTCCAGCAATGTATGTTCAGTTCCACCATTTGAAGGCACCTTTACATCCTGCATATTAAACTACCAAAAAGTGTAAGAACTTTAAACGCTTCTTTAGGAAAGAAATCCATCCTCTACCCAGCCAGCACAATTTGTGCAAGCATTTGCTAGCCTTATGGCTTGCATTCATCCCATTTATCTTGAGTTTGTAGAGTCAATCAAGTCAGCTACTTCCAGAAGACAGCATAAATTTTAGCTAGACAGACTGGAGGTATTTGGCAGTTTCCACTGGCTACAGGGGAAGCACGTGAACAGCCCCACTCACATCGGTGCCAAAAGGGAGGTTAGATGGATTTGGGCCTGTCTCAGCTGCATCTGAGATGGGTGAAGGACATCTCAGTCACCTGGAGCGTGACACTTCTCATATGAACACCCCATAGTCCTTGAGGAACTTCACTGAGGTCATCAGGAGAACTCTAATGCTCTAAAAGCAGTGTGAGAGCAGAGCCAGAAACCCTTCATTATTATTCCAAACAATTTTTTGCTCTAATGTAGTCTAGTGTTTTCCTTGTAATGTAAGTATTATCTTGGATGTTTGGTCAGGAAGCTAATTTCTGAGGTAATGACTGAATCCTAAAATATCTCTGAGAAGACTTATTGACCTTTCATATTACTTTCAGTCCCAAATTACAGTTTTAAAATGAAATGTAACCATTACATGCAGGTTTCAGGAGGCAGCATGCAGAGAACCATTTATGCTGAGCACCCACTTCTGATCCCCCAGAAAAGAAGGATGGTATTTTAGGAAAACTGGTAAACAGCTTGGTTTAGCCATTCTGCTTTCTTCTTTGATTAATTGGAAAGAATTAGATAGCTAATGAAGTAGATGGGTACTGCACAGATGCAGCATATTTGTGAGACTGCCAGACTGACATTTTTAGCACTTACCTATATGCAACGTTGCACATATGCATTCTTTGTTGATAAATTAGCTAGTTTAAGGGTAATGCTAATGACAGTCAGAACTATCTTTCCTCAAAGGTTTTGGTAACACAGAAAAGTTGGCCTCCAGAGTTTTGAAGGTAAAACCAGATGATGCATGTCTGTGTGCCAACAGATAATTACACCATCATGGGTAACCTGGACTGTGGGAAGGTATGAAAGATCAGGGGTCTACTACTCTTCTTCCATTTTTCCTAACTGTTTTTTACCAAGCACATGGCAGGCAAGGTTATGCTTAGGAAAATTGAAACATTCCTTTCTGGTCTGGAAAAATCATGCTAAATGAAAGCCTGGGGAATCCACCCCCTCTAAACTTTATATATAATGTTCTTGGAAATATGACAAATTTCATAAACACATTTTAGATCACACATCCCTGGAAGACATTAGCCTTAGGAAAATGAGACCGTTATATAGCCCCTTCATTATTTTCCAGATTAGTTTTTGATTTGAGACCAAATCTACGTAGACTGATTTTTTTTTAAAAGAGGAGGTAGAATTGGAAACATTCACTGCTTTATTACAGAGGGAAGAGGCAGAGGTAGAAGGGTGTTGTCTCTGGCATGAATATTACTGTTGATGCCTCAGTCAGAGTCATTACATTTGCTCCCTTCTTAGTGCTGCAGATTACAAGCAGATCCTATTTTCTCTTCCAGCTTCTGCCAAAGTTTTGAGGGTTGCAATAGGCAGCCAGGTGTCACTTGCAAAATCTTAGCTGATGCCAGCCTTACACAACAGCTGGATGTTAATTTTAATTAACGCTATTCAAGAGTAAGAAAGGAATGAATTGCTATCACTTTTTTGTTTCACAGACTGGCTGATAAACCAGACTGACATGGATCTATTAGTCATTGTCCCAGTTATGTGCTAATGTTGTTCAAATCTTGTTTTAATCAGAAATGCGCAGAAAATGGGACATACCTGGCTTCATAATTGGGAAAGTATGCTGTGGGTCAGTAATGGAAATGATGCAGACTGTCATTTAGCATTTTGGATTAAAAGCAATCTCTTCAGAGTTCAAAGATTCGGCCTACCAGTAGGGGGAAACAATAATGAAGCGTGCTTTCTCAGGCTAGCAGGCACCATGAAAACTATATTGCTCTTGATGTTTTAATGGTAGATTAGTAATCTGGAGAAGAGCACAAGCCACAGCTGCTGTAACAGTTGCAAGTTTTAATTTGCTGGTTTGAAGTTTTTGTGGTTTAATCCCAGCCAGCAACTAAGCAACACAGCCACTCGCTCACTCCCTCACAGTGGGATGGGGGAGAGAATCGGAAGGGTAAAAATGAGAAAACTTGTGGGTTGAGATAAAGACAGTTTAACAGGTAAAGCAAAAGCCGCACATGCAACCAAAGCAAAATAAGGAATTCATTCACTACTTCCTATCAACAGGCAGGCATTCAGCCATCTCCAGGAAAGCAGGGCACCATCACGCATAACGGTTGCTTAAGACAAACGCCATCACTCCAAACATCCCCCCCTTCCTTCTTCTTCCCCCAGCTTTATACACTGAGCATGACATCATATGGTATGGAATATCCCTTTGGTCAGTTGGGGTCAGCTGTCCCAGCTGTGTCCCCTCCCAGCTTCTTGTGCACCCCCAGCCTACTCACTGGTGGGGTGGGTTGAGAAACAGAAAAGGCCTTTATTCTGTCTAAGCACTGCTCAGCAATACCGAAAACATCACTGTATTATCAATGCTGTTTCCAGCACAAATCCAAAACATAGCCCCGTACTAGCTAGTATGAAGAAAACTAACTCTATCCCAGCCAAAACCAGCACAGAAGTAATAATTTGTCATAACCCACAGAAGTGGAAATTAGTGCACTGGTCATGTCCATTAATGCTCCAGATTATGCTGTCCTTTAGTCATGCTTGCTTAAGAAACTAGGCAAAAGATCTCAGCTAAGAAAAGGAAAACTGTTGGCCATGGTAAAGATATGTTTTTAACAAAATGAGTATTTTTGGTCTTGAAGTAACTGGATTAGATTCCCACATCATTGCAGAAGTTCAATGTGATGGAGCAAAATTCAATTTATTATTGGCAACACCCAAAAAAGTAAAACTCAAACTGATTCAACATGACAACTGTTAGCTCATTCTCCTTGTGGTAGCTTGGTAAATTGTAGATTGCACAACTTTAACATGATTTAGAGTTCAGTACCTACTACTTGTACGTCTACAGTTTTGAGACATTCTGATTTTGTTTTTGGCAGATGACAAATAGCCTTCAACCCAAAATGGAACAAAAATTTTACTGTCATCGTTTTATCTGCTGCAATACTTTACCAGCCTACCCCTCCTTCAACACATCCATGATAATATACCCTGTACAGAAGGAGAACTGGGCACAGATGTGATTCCTTCTCCATGAGTGATCAAAGAAGTGTTATTTTGCTTCTATACATTCAGGTCAGGCTGTGGAGGGGAGTGTGGATGGGTGCAGAAGAATGTTGCAGCCCCTGGCCCTAAGCATGCTGCCCATCTCCAGCCCAGGGGATCCAGTGGATTCTTCCAGGAGAGAAGCCTGTTTGGGGCTGTGCTGCTCATGGTGATGTTATTTGTGTTACAGAGGTGCCATGTGGTGACTCACTGCAGTTGGCTTCCCATGGCCATACTGCTGCTAGATATAGGATCCAGTGCTCTGGCTTAGTTACTGCTGCAGGACAGCTACTCCTCTATGGATTTTCTTTCTTCCATTGAACATTTTGATGCACAGCATTTGTGAAGCTTTACTTTCTGTCCTCTCCATGGCTTCCCTGACAAGAGATGCTTTGTCCCTGGAAAAATCTATAAGGAATTCCCACAGAATTTCCTGATCTTTCTCCATTCAGTACAGTCAGACACTTTGTGTTTCAGGGAAATAGGATTCCCATATTTATGTGTAGGGACCATGCCATTAATATTTCTCACATTGCTTTGAGACTGTACAACAATTTCAAAGATTAGCCCTTATGTTGCTCCTGGCTGTGGCTGATGAACTGATAATCTCCACAGGCAGTAAGATATTACATATTACAGGAGTCAGAAAGTCTCTTCTGTAAGTATAACAGAGATAGAGAGGTGTACTTATCCTACCTCAAATGCCAGAAGAGTGCAGGGAGGAATGAGTTCCATTGGTGACTGTAGAGCAATACATCTTTCACACAGAGGCATACTAAATTATATTTTGCATTTATAGTTTCAAGCAGTCATTATTTTTTCTCATCTTGTATTTCATAGGAAAGGTTCCCTCCATTTTGCTTTGAGAAAGCCTGTTTCCAGCCACTGCTTTTATTTACTTATTTTCACTTCAGAGCCAATCTTCTTGTCTCTGAGTTTGCAAAGTTGAAGGCTCTGCCTGTTTCATGTCAAAATGACAATGGAAAACATGATATAACCCCCTCCAACAACAACCGTTTGTTGGCTTTAGTTTGGATAAACTTCAGCTCTGGGACTTCTGGCTTTGTTTAGTGAAAGTACAGCAAAAGAGATTCCTTTCAGATTAGCTAAGAGACTACTTCCATTCTCCCTCATTTACGTCAAACCCTTCATTTAAACATGAACTATCAGAATGAGAACGGTACCTCCTTTAACAATGTCTGCACATTTTTGTCTTGCTTTGATTCACACAAGGACTCCATGAAGAAATGTCTGCCAGGGAGGAGAAAGCACGCACAGGACATTGAACAGGAAGAATGTGATGATAATGGAAAGATATATATTTTAAGGCTGAATGTGTTTTGTTATTTTGAAAGCCTAGGCTTTCTCTTACAGCTAAAGGGGCACCCAAATGACTCTCAAGAAATGGGGGATGTGACTTGTAGATTTAAGACTTTAGCTGAGTTTGTACCAGAATAGCCTTCAGCATAACACAAAGCTATCCACAGCCACAGGAAACCTATCCCTTTCTGCTGCTGGTTTTCTCTTTCAGTCACTGTGCATCCCACCCTGGAGGGTGGCACAGGCACCTCTGCTCTCCTGCCAGGCCGCAAAAGATTTCCTTCCATGTGCAAAACTTCTGTGGGCTGCTATGGTGGCTTCAGGCACCACTTTATTCCCAGCCCCAGCACTGTGAAGGGCAGCAGAATCACAGGAACATCCCGTGCACATTTGCAGCAACTCAACACTGGCAGTTCTTGGAAAACTTCTGGACATAAGTAGTTTCCACTGAAATTCCCCGCAATTCACGTCCAGTGACCAATCGGTGCATTAGCAGGCTGTCTGCTGCAAGCATCTCTTTACCTCTATTCTTTCCCTTTGTGCTGCTGCTTCTCTCTCTCTTCTTCTGTCTCTTTTCCTTGTCTCCATTTTCTTTTAGGAAAAGAGGCAAGGGCAAAACTGCAGCTCCTTTTTCAAACAGAGACAAGAGAAACAATTGCTCACCCAAACACAGCTAATGGAAAATATGGGAAGCATTGCTCATTGTTCCTTTGATGTTCAGTGTAATAGCCATGCTGAGAATCAAAAGAGAATGAACTACATCCCCACGCTTTCCTTCGGCTATAAGCAGCAAAAATAGAATTCATATTATCTTGGAAAACACTTCTATGTTCATGAGAGGCTCTTTTAAAAAAATTTATATTTTTTGTGTGTTTGGCTTTAAATCTACTGTATGGTGTTTGCTTGTTTCCCTGCAGAGCAGTAGTCATTCTGTGCCAGCTATTTAAGAGAAGAATGTCCTAGTGAAAGCAAACAATAGGCTGTGTAGTGGGAATTGCAAATCTTTGAAAAGAGTAATTGAAATCTGCTCAGACATTTCGAAGATTCTTTGCACAATATTCTAAGACTGTTGGTGGCTTAGTCATTAGCAGGGTGGTCCTCTTTGTAGATCCCTCTTTTTTGTATGAACAGAATAGCATGGTGGGGGGGAGAAAAAGGAAAGAAGAGAGGCATTCAAGCCCAACTGATTCTTTTCCTGTTAGAGCAGCTGAAGAGAGAAAGAGCATTGTAAACTTCTTTCCGTGAATAATCAAAAAAAAGTACAGAGCCTCTTCGTTTATCAGGTGTTCTCTGGCTCAGGCTCTTCCACTCATACCTTTTAAGGACTCTGGCAGATAAACTCTGGTAGATCTGGCTGTGTCTGCTGAAGATGTTCTTGCCCTCCTCTGCTACGCGGCGCTGTTTATTCTCACCCTGTGCCAGCAGGCGTTGTTGCTGCACAGAGCAGGGAGAGCTAAATGTGTGCCAGGCTTCAGGCAGCCACTTCAGTAGCAATGCTTCTGACCTCTGATATTAATAAAAAGTCAGCTCTGTGCTTGCAGGCTCTTCACCACACCAAAAGTGTGGATTTTCACCTGATGAGGGAATTAGGAAGATCCTTAGGTCTTCATGCTTAAAAAATAGGCATAGAACTTGATACTTAAAAAGTGGCCCCAAAATTAAGAAAGTTGTCTTTGGTACCCTGAGAAAACCCTCACAGTCCTCACTTTAGTAGCCTTAGGAAGTTGACAATAAGAACGTTGTATCCAATGTACAAATAGCCATTTAGTATCCTCTATGAGGCAGATTAAGAAGAATTTCAAATACTGCCATCTGTATCCAACAAACTGTCCAAAATGGATGTGGGGTGAATTAGTACAAACTGGAATAAGGAGTGAATGAATACAAACTGTTTTGCAGATGAAACTAGGCTAATGATGCTCTGTGCATCCAGAATCCTCCCCCCCCGACCTTATGAATTACAAATACCTTTAATTTATTGGCAGCCAAAGATACAATTCTTTTCTTTAGACAATGCGCCAGAGTTCTTTAATCTATCACTGGAATATGAAATACAAGAACCAAACCCTTCATTTACTTCCAACTTCTGAAATTACAGGGAAATCAATAAAATTGTGCAGGGAGTTGTGTTAGTGTAGAATTTGACCCCCTGCTGCTTTACTCATCTCTGATGTAGATTCACTATGGCCATGGAGTTATATTGGGGCTGACTTTGTCCAACATATCTGAAAATATAAATGATATTACCATATGTACTGTACTGCATTGTAACATTTCCCATCTGTTTCACTCTCAGGAGAGAAGCATTGAATCAAGCTGATTTCTTCCAAGGCAAACCACAGAAACAGCATTGCATAAAATTGTTAGCCCTCTCACTGAGCTAAGGGGAAAGATAAGATCATGTCCCAGTTGAATCTTTAATCACCTGATAAAAATTGTTTTAATTACAAAGTGAGGCAATGAAAACCAAAAATCATACATTTTTTCCCCTCGCAGCCTTTGGGTTTTATCTTGTGAGAAGTTTAAAGTATCCTGAATTAAGTAGTTATAGTTCAGTGTTTTACATGAGGTGCTATGTAGAGCAAGCTGTACAATTATCAGTTTCAATGGTTCCCTTTCACTTAGTGGCTCAGAAGCTGAATCTCACTTTCATGATGCTTTGGATCTGTCAGACTGGTTGTACAGTCTGGGAAACCTGCTTGTACACAATGACTTTTCCAGTTTTTCTTTATTCTTGCCAGGACAGACCTACTGCAAGAAATGTTGCAAAGAACCCTCCAATGTTATAAACTATTCCTGGTCCTTGCTAAAATCAGAAATGCAGAAGTATGTCTTTGAGATATACCTTAGGGATGATTTTTTTTTTTAAGTTCTGACAAAATGTGCTGGATTTTGGTAAATTTTTCCACTTAATTGATCCTAATAATATTGAGCATGAAGCTATTACTTTTCTTTAGAAATATGTTAGTCCGGCTTCTTATGGAATAAAATTGGCAGTGTTCATATGTTCAGGTGTTCAAAATTAAGATTACTTTGACACTTGGACTCTGGCTGTAGAAGTCTTCATTGATTGCCCAAGGAGTGGGCAGGATGTATGTTTAAAGAAACTAATAAATCCATAAAATCATCAGTAATCACATCAGACCTTGAATTTATGTCAGTTTCTGCTTGGTTTAAGACACAAGTCTTTGTGCCATTTGGCATCATTCACTCTGAAGGCAAGAAGCACATTAAAATCACTACTGCAGAGTAGTGAGAATTTATGCTAGTGCTACAACTAAATAGCCACAAATAAAGTGATTGCAGCCTGCTGCTTATTTTTAGAGTGACACCAAATGGCACAAAGGGTGATGTGCCAAAAAATACTGTAATGTAAGAACAGAGGGGTTGGAAAAATCTCACAGGCATTTTACCAGTAATAGGAAGAGTGAGTGAAAAATTATGCAACGGTCCCTCCAAAAGGCATTGAATGCACTTAAGATTAAATACTTACTGTGCGTCCTGCTCTAATGCAAATGGTTACCCTTATTAAAAGGTTTGATCTGTAAGGCACTGAAGACCTTCAGTTCCCACCAGAATAATTAGAAGTTGATATTCTTTAGGTCTGATCCAAAGCCCAGTAAAATCAAGGGAGGTTCTGATCAGGCAGTGTTTAACCTTCATCAGGAATAAATGATACACATTCTGCAGATTATAGCAAAAGAGGTCTTTCTCTACTAAAAAGACAGAAGTATAAATATAATTGTCTGAGTTACAGAATCAACCTGTTGAGAGAGGTCTTTGTAGAGGAAGACCCAGAATAACATCCCAATACAGATGGTCATTCAGGAATATCTTCCTGCCTTAAAAAAACAATTTAGGCCATGATGTTGCTGAGGAATAGCTAACAACAAAAGGAGTATAACCATCTCTTGCATCTATCAGATGTTTTTTCTCAAAATTACTTTTATAAGTTCAGAAACAGGTATAACAATTGTCTAGGCAACCCCAAAAAAGAATCAAGGTGACAGATATACAGCAGTCTCCTCTATCCTGCCCCTTGTATGACTCAGTTTCAAATAAAAGTTCTGCCAAAAATAACCCCCACCAACTAAACAAACAAAAAAACCCTCCTTGCACTTTGTTTTCCTATGAGCAATTTTGAAACAAGAAAACTCTTCTGCCATTGTTTTTCATGCCAGACACCAGCTGAAGTCAGTGGGGCTGTGGTGTAACAATATCGCTGATGGGATATCACTGGTCCCTATTTCAAAGCAACGCTTATGTGGCAGGGTGACCTTTAGAAGCTGCATGAAGAACACCATTCAAGGATGTCACCATGCGTGCCTGAATAGAAACACATAAATGGTGAGACAGAACAATGTGACAGATTCAGCCACTTTAGGCCACATTACCTTTGAGAAGAACAATAGCCCTCTGAAGATAAAGGAGAAAAATTAACATAAATCACACTTTGAAAGATTAGGAAAAAGCCAATAATCTGCAAGGAAAATAGAGGCATTTTGTGTTTTACTTGGTAGCAAATATGCCATAAGGATATTTTTTAATCCTGATATTTCTAAAATTTCTAAAAGCTGCAGAAAGGTTGCAGCATTTGGAGCTTATAAAGATGAATGAAGGGAACAAGCAATGATTTGTTTAAAATGCAAATACTTCTTTGTACCAGTGCAGGCCTGGAGTATTTTCCATTTTGTAATCTGAAAGACAGATTGGGTGGGTCTCAGAGCAAGGACAGTTTGGCTACATTGCGTAATGATCCTTTGCCTGAAAATCCAGCCTCTTCTATACATTGCCAGTGAAACAGTGCATGTCTCCTTTCCACAATAACTCTGACAGAGAAGTACAGTATTATGATTAACCAGCATTCTTTTATGCTGCTTTCTCTTTCTTGCTCTGCATCTGAGTGAAAAGGAAAACGTCTGGGACTGGTGCAGTGGCAGAACTGTTCAAATGCCAGCTTTTTTGGCAGACGAGCATGCCTAGAAGTAAAAAGCTTCGGTTTCAGTCTGAAAGCACAGGATGTAGTCATCCTTTTTGGTGTGACACTTGGGAAATCTGTGAACCATTCATTCATACTCCTTTTCCATTCCACCCAATAGCAGTTCTTCCTCCTACAGGACATGGAGTAGGAAAGGATTTTTAAGATGGACCCATTCTGATTTTTCACAGCCTGCATTTAAGTGTTTTATCAATTGAGGTGTCAAGCCTTACAAAATATTACATCAGTACCATTAAATCTGAAAATGTCCTAATAGGTAAGTATGCCCAAATCGGTCCTTGTGTCTTCATGCACCGTGTGAAATGGATTCAATTAATTAGCCGCTTGTTTTAAGACAATTCCAGCTGAAAGAATGTCTGTAGACCTTGCAGTTGAAAAAAAAAAAAACAACAACTTGTTAAACCATTTCTTTTCTTATATTTTCACTTTTTTCCCTGACTCTTATGAAACAAACACTATTTCGGACTTTTCGAGTACTCAGCACTTACCTGACAGGAGAACATGCGGACAAACCAGGCCATTCTGGCTCAGCAAGGCAATTACTTCATTATAAGAGTCTGTCTGTTTCCATTACTGATGAGAGGATGGAACGAGCATGTTTGATTTTCTTATAAACATCATCATAATACCAGACAGGGAGTCCAAAACATTTGCTTCAAGGTAGACTCTGTGGCATTCTTTTCTGCTCAGTAAATGGAAAGCAGCAACGCTGCAGACGCTGGGATGGATTCCTCCATCTACTCCAGTGTAAGGGAGAATTATAGCATTTCAATTGAAAATGAACAATAGATCTCCTTTCTACTTTGCCCTTTGGTTAAACAATGTATAAAACAGTGCTGGAATACACAATAAATAGATGTATTTACTATAGAAGAAATGTAAAAACACATTTTGAAGAAATCATCCTGTAAAGCAAGTGACCAAAACCAGGTCAGAGTAAGAAAGCACAAGCTTTATACAGTTAAAAATCAAAAAAAAGCAACAGAAAGACCCTTCTTAGCTTCAGCAGACTTTGGATCCAGTCAAAGTTAGAGGCAAGGCCACCTCCATCTCAGTGCTTTAGCCTTTACCAGATTCACTTTAAATAAGAGCAAAAACTGTTTGCTTGACTCATTGTGTTTGTGATCAGATTCTCACAGATCAAAGCTCCTCAGTTTTGCTTCCCATGCCATCATCAAGTGGCTGCTGGAGGACTGTGAGTCACCTCTGTGTGGACTATTGCCCTTTCTGAGGCAGAACCAGACAAGTTCAAGATGTTCTTTAATTTCTAACCGTTTAGTCACATCTGCAAATGGGATATATGAGTCTGCTACTAATGGAATAGCTGGACATTTGCTTTGTCCAAAGTGGAAAAGCCTGTGGTTTTTGAGGATACTATTAGGAGATTTTTTCCTTTTGCCATATAACTGTGATTAAGTCATGATCACAGTGCTTGCACAAATGCAAAGCCAAAAGCAACTGCAAAACAGGTCAGCTTCTCAACTCGATGAAAAATTCTCATTCACCTCACTGGAATCGGGATTATGTCCCACATGATATCTGTCATCCTTCAGGCCTACAACGACCATATTTGTTTTCCCCTGTATACATTTAGGCTCTTTTATGTACCACACTTACAGGTCCTTTGAGACTAAATGATGATTTTCCTTTCAGCTTTCCCTATTGGTCTGCTTACATACAGCTGCTAGTCTGCTTAGAAAATGGGAAATAATTCAAAACCAGCATATGACGAAGATTGCGTTGCCTTTTTTTCTTTTCTTCACTTTTTAGGCTGGCCCAGGGAAATGCTACTCACAGCAAAATCTTTAAAAATGTGAATGCTCAGTAAACAGCACAAATGCAAAGTTATTCAGGCTTTCAAATATTAAACTGTAATGTTTTGTACAACAAATCAGAGATTGATGCAGCTTCCAACAAACCATTGCAATAACTGCCATAGAAGTGAAGTGCTGTATAGCCACCATATTTAGGGCTTTGCGAAGAAGAATAAGATTTTGCATTGCCATAGGCGAATACTGTTGAGTTTTAATATTTTTTTAAATCTTAGGCTAATATATATGTTTAGGAATCAATAAGAAAAGCTGGCTAAGGCAAGTATGTGACTGTTTTACTGCAAGTCTAGAAACAGGCAAGTCAGATTTTTACAGCCTTATTATTCCTATATGTTACTTAGCACAAATCAGCTTTCCAAAGGATTTTGGAGCTAACAGTTAATCTTTATGAGCATTGCAAAATGCATTATGTCATAATATGCTGACACACAGATCTACATCTGAGCACAGAGGGGGTGTCTTGAACAGACTAAGTCTTCCCAGATGTAAGTTTCCTTTGGAAGCCTATTTAATACTTTCATTCTGCCAAAGGCCGCAACGATTTTCATTACAGCTCTCCTAGCTTATTTCTTAATTCATTTAACAATGTCCAGAAAGTTAGAAGCAAATATGAGTGTCATTATATCCAGATGTCTACAATTTTTTCTTTTCTTTCTGTTAAATGATGCCATCTACTGTAGAATAACTGAATGACAATCTTGTAAAAATGCAGAGAAATCTGCTTTATTTTCTTATTACTATAAAATTATGTCAGTCATTTTGTGACACATTTTAAATTTCCATGATTTACATCGATATTGTTGACTAAAATATGGAAAGGTGAGTATTCTCCGTGTGAAAAATTGGTCACTGAGAAAAGTCCCTGCTTCAGAAAAGAAGAGCTGTCTTGAAAACAGAATCTTTTCTAACCAGCAGTGCAAAAAATATGGGAAAGATGGCCCTTTTCTGCTCCCCATTTGAGCTGTCCTCTTCACTGTAAGGCAGCAGGTTCACATCTCTGGAAATAACAAAACAACAAAAAAAATTAATGAAATGAAGTGAGGATGAAGAAAAAAATGACATATGAAAATGCAAATTCTTGGATATGAATTTCCTAGTGAATAAGTACCCTGCTGTCTTAAACACCTAGTTAAAAAAAAATGTGGTTTTGAAAGGATAAGAGAGTGATACCAAGAGCTGAAACTCTGAATATTAAAAATAATCAAACACATCTTACAGGTACAGAAGTGTGTGTACACTATGCCTTTTTAATATGTGTATGCAATTCATATAACTGTACATTACATATGCACACAGTAACAGTATTAATTCTTTTAGATCTGTATCACAGTACTTTTATTTAACAATTATGTATAAACTATGTTTTGCACTAAACTAAAGAAAAATCATCTCTTCCCATCCTCATTATATTTGTAAATGAGAAGGGCGTTTTAACCTGTGGATCTGGGAAGTGCTTAAGCAGAGGGACAGCTGAGTATATCACTCTCAGGTGAAGTGGACCTATGCCCACCCGTGCTCTCTAGGGTGTATCCAACCAGCTCCTTTTAGATGGATAACAAGCTCTAACCTCCTCAGTGGCTTTCATGGTATTCTGCCTCCCACAGGATACTGCTTTCGAGGTCTTTGTGTATAGAGCAAACCACTCATACACTGAGCTACTCAGCTTTTGCCACTTTATAATTCAGGTTTTTTCATGAGTCATTAGAGAGACTATAAACAAGATTTCATTCATAATGGTGCACTTCTCATTTTTTAAATAGTTTTCAGCCTTGTTTGTCAGGAAACATTTGTCATTACTCTTGTCAAGGCTGGGCAGTTTGTTTTTTTCCTAAGTGCCTGGTTTGATAAAGGAGAATGTTTCTCACAGAAACAGTCAGCAATTAATTAGGCAGGGAATCAGCTTATTTACCTGGGCTCCACTGACATGACTCTGTGGTGTGAGAGCTGGGAAACCAAGCAACTTTTTTAGAAACTAAATCTAGCTTGGCAGACTAAGAAGGGATGTCTAGATCCTCTTCAGAGGTGGTGGCTGTTAGGCAGTGTCCTTTGAAGCAGCATCTGACGTTGTGACCCTGTGTCATAGTGGGTGTGAGGAAGATGCTGTCCTGGAAATAAACAGTTCTTCTCCACCTCTCTTGTGCAGGATCTGAAGTTTCTAGTGAGGCCCAAAAGGTGGAGAAGAGAAGGGAACAGGAAAAAGTGAATTTCTAAGTGATAGAAAATGTCTGAGGGGCATTAGTTTTCATATGCCACTGGAATGTTTTAGATTTTAAGATTTTTTGTGTTGTCAAAGAAAGGTAAAATACTGGCTCCCAGCCTGATATCAGGCATAGGAAAAAATATTGGCTTGAAAATGTCTGAAAAGGATTTTTGAAGCCTTTTGCATCTTGTTGTTGTTCTAATCAAGCTGGTGGTCAAAACCAACTCTTAACCATAAGTAGTGTCAGCCTGGACAAGTCAACATTTTCCTGTTTGCTTCTTTTATAATTGAAGTGCAGAAATAACATAAGTTGGTGTACACAGAAAGCCTGTAGTGGGGTTGGAATGGGGAAAAGAAACCTCCTGTCCCGTGCAGTGCCCTGCTCCGCGATCCCCACTCTGGTTCTCCACTCAGTGAGCCAGGAGGTCTTGGATGTCTTCCCCATTGCCCTGACAAAGCTCATACAAGGAGGTGATGAATTTCATGGATGACATAGAGGAAGAAGTTGGGTTAATATGGACAAGGAAAAGCAGCTCAGTGAGACACTGAGAGGGGAACAGAGCCTGAAAAACTAAGCTCAGTTGAGTACATGGCAGTAAAGAAGGTGAACTGTTCAGGTAGAAAAGACAAGAGGATTCAGGGGAGATGAAAAGGGAAGTTATGTGTTATGGGAAAGATGAAACCGAATAGAGAAAAAAGGGACTGAAGCAGAAGCAGCATGAGAAAAGAGGAAACACCTCCAAGTGTGTACCATGCTAAAGAGCATAGGTGTGGGTATGGAAACAGATACCCACAAATACAGAGAGAAAGAAAAACAAAGAATGTAAAGAGAAAAAAGAGACCAGTGTGCTAATGCAGTAGTGGAAAAGAGAAAAAACGGAGATGAAAGATGCCGCATGTGAGACAAGAAAAAGGGACTGCATAACCCATAGGAATGGACTGCACTGTAAATTTGGACTCAGTCTTGTACTACATAGTTATGACCATTACAACAATTTGATGACATTCAGAATTTTCTGCCTGGAGCCAGTGGTAATTTTAATGTCAGAGCTTTGAATTACATCTTTTGGCATTTTTTTTTTCTTTTTGAAGGGTGATGTGTAGTAGGTAACTTATTCTGATATTAAAGATTTAAGGACGATGTCAGTACACAAATAGCTCTTTCTTCGGAATTTTGTGTTTGTAAACTGAATTATTTTGAATTATTCAGGGCAAAAAATCTTATTCCATTATTCAAGACATTCACTGATACTTATATTTGCAATCTGAGACTTCCTACAAAACTTACAAGGAGCTTGTCTAACTTTGTAGTGTTATTTTGCTATTGGTTGCTTAAATGACTGGGCTTTCTGGATCTTGTTTCTCTAAGAAAATACAAATCCAAAATGTAATGTTTGAAGCTGGCTTTCATCAGTCTCTTCAAATTCATTATCTACAACAAATTTGATCAGTAGAATAGCTGTTGGAAAGAATTCACAAAGCCATGAATATTACAGATGAACAATGTTGTTTTCTGAAAATACAGACACTTGTAACATTTGAGCAGGCCAGATGACACATTAATTGCAAACCATTTGGGCAATTAATGTGAACATTCTTTTAGATCTATTGCATGCATTGGCTTTCAAAAAACGCTCTGAAAACACTTGGTGCTAGCAATTAATGCAAGATGCTAGCGACAAGAGTTCATGCTGGACAGCCGGCTTATTCCTCATCCATGTGTAAGTGCTCATGTTGGCACATGGGGGCCAATGGTACACTTGTTTGAGAGATTTGGCACAGTTGCTTTTTAGCTGCAGCAGAGAATTCAATTGCTAATTACAGCGTAACTCAGTCTGACACTAAAATTAGTCGAGACAGATGATTATTACAGATTTAATTGGGCTTTGGATCAGCTCCAGGAGTTTTCCATTGATGTCTATTTATAGATTCAGAGCAGACTCTGCAATTAATGTAACAGATCCTCCCAGTGTCTGAAGAGAAGTATTTAGCCTTTTACTTCACATGCATAAACTATATTACAATAGAAAACAAAACAGACTATCCAACAGCTTTCATGTTATTCATCTTTGATTTGGAAAACACATTTGAAATAATATTGAACACTGTTTTGTCTTTCTTTCCAGTCGCAGGATGTACCCATCTTGGGCAGGTTTATGCTGACAGGGATGTTTGGAAACCAGAGCCATGCCAAATCTGTGTGTGCGACTCGGGATCTGTTCTCTGCGATGACATCCTCTGCGACGATCAGGAGCTGGACTGTCCCAACCCAGAGATTCCCTTTGGAGAATGCTGTCCAGTTTGTCCACAAATAACACCACAACCTACAACAGTAAGTTTGTTCTCAATGTTGTTACTTTGGTGTTGCTGCTTTCTTGGTCCGTGTCAACCTCAATTCATTTTCTTTTAGATGCTTTTAAACGCTTTCCTTTTAAATGCTAACCTTGTCACTTTCTGACACTAGGCAAATACTTAGGATGAGTGGATTTTGCCAAATCAAATAAAAAACCAGCTTGAACTTTCACAGAGTTTTATCTTTTTTTTGTGAAATTCAAGAATACTTCTGTATTCTGTCAGAGAATTGGTCCCAGATCTGATAAAATACTTGTTAGTCCTTTGGGCTATGCAGCCAAAAGCATGAAGTCCAGTTTTACATAGGCAACAAGCACAGATAAATAGTAGAAAGGGACAGAGGGCAACAATTAGCCATTACATTTTTCATTTTACAGAGAAGCATAGGAATAATGCAAACAGCTTATTTGTTGACTGCATGCTCCATCTGTATCCATGAAACTAATGCCAACACAGAGTTAAAAAAAGTTAGACAATTTTCACAGCATACTGTGAGTGTGCGTTTCTTATCAACTCAATTCTACATTATCACAGAGTAAATTTCCTTTGCAGAGTTATTGCTGACTTAATGCCCTGTAAAGGAAAGGTGATTCAAGCCCTACATCCCTAGTTTATCATCATCTTGTTTATAGACACCAACATTATCTAAACCAGTTGCAGCAACTTAACCTCAGGAAAATCAAGAATGTTAGTGCATGCCAAGTCCCCTGCCTAAACCGCTTCAGTGAGTGAGCCAGCTGAGCTCTAAGGTTATCTGAACATTTCATCTTTGTTCAAGATCCATGAGATTCTGTTAAAGTACACAGATTTCCACAGGCACATTGAAGATTCTTATCCAGAAGATAAGAGAGTGAAAGAAATGTGTATATGGAAAAGAAAGGGAGAAGATGTATTTCTGCAGCTCTATGGTATATCTGCTTAAACATGAAATGTCATATACAAATACATCACCTAGTTTTAGTTGCACTGTGCTAGTGCAACTGTACTGCTTCCAGGATTACCTGAGCTACTTCACTGAACAGTTTTAGAGGTGCAAACAAGTGATACATACAAGCATGCTGGAATTATAAGCACAGCTCCCTCTCTTGTTGAGTCTAGAGACTCTTTTATCAGTTCTGTGGTTCCTGATAATAAATGACATGTGGACTACTTCCTCCAGCCTCTGTCTTTGATATATAAGAGTTTGGTCAGCCCACTGGAAGCTGTCCTGCTGACCTTGGATGGTGTATAGGGAAATGCCACCTTGAAAGATCCAAGGTAATTTCAACTGAATATTCTTTGCTGCCACTAGGAGCTGAATACATAAAAACTGTTCTGAACTGTAATTGGGAATCCAGATAGTAACATGTAGCTGAATTATTATTTGAAAAATAAATAAATTGGAGGAGTAGATCTGAGAAATTAAAATTAGCTACATTATCACACTTAACATGCTGGATTGAGAAGAATACAACAAAACTGTCCCTTACAGCTTTCCACAGAGGACTTCTGTCTCCATTGTACTCAATGGCAAAGCTCTACTGATTTCATTAGTGCCATGTTTTTGCCTACAGGAAAGGGGTAGCTTTATGGATGAACCATGAAAATGCAGATGAAAGACTGACCAAAAACCCCACAGCTTTTAAATATACTGTATAAGAATAAATGGATAATAAACTATATTCCAATGTTTAAATGTGTTTTCCTCTTGTTTATATGTGTATATATATATTCAATTTTCAGTTTTATTTTTATTTTCTTTCTTAATTTAATTACTTTTGCTTTTTTCCCAGACTCCTCCAGTAGTCGCCCGAGGCCCCAAAGGAGATCCTGTAAGTGTGGGTTTTTTTTTCCCAAGGAAACTAACCAAATCAGGAGCCAATTCCTAAAGTGCTATATATCCCATTCAAGCTGCTGAGATATCCAGCTTTCATTGATGTCTCCACTGTCTGCAGGACTGTGCCCTATAGTTATTTTCAAGTAGCCCTTTAGCGTCAACAAAACTCTCAAAAATTTAAACTGGAAAAACAGAGAGGGAGAGAGAGTTTAGTCCAAACTGTATTACATTTGTTATTTTTCTTACCAGTAGGAAAAAAAAAATATGGACTGCACTAGCAGTATAAATTTTAGATTCAGGAATTGACCTGTTAAATATTTCTAGTGTGTTCGATCAAATATCCGCTGCAATAAGGCTCCAGCAACTAAGAAGTGTCTCCATGTGTAAATTTTGTTTATTGTCTCTGTCTTTCCTGAATGTTCAGTTGTGGTCTTAGTTATGTTTAACAGAGAAAGTTTCCCATCACAATCACACAGACTTTGTTACAAATGGAAGGATTTGTCCTGCAATGCCCTTGCAGTTGGAGGCAAGTGCCAATGGCTGTATCTGCTCTGTTTGTGTCTTTGCAGGGTTCTCCTGGGGTTCCAGGCAGAAACGGTGCCCCTGGCCCTCCAGGACAGCCAGGGAGTCCTGGAGCTCCTGGGCCCCCTGGGGTCTGCCAGTCGTGTCCCAGTATAAACGGAGGCGTAAGTCATCATTACATTCAGCTTCTACCTTGTTACTCGTAAGCATACAAAGCAAAACTGTAGGCACCTAGCCTTTGCACCTTCACACATACTTCACTTTCAGTGGCATCTGTCTCTCATTTGTGCCTTTGAAAAACACAGCTGAGTGGTAGGTGGGGTTTTGTTGTTGTTTTGAGGTTTTGTCCACTAAATTTGGCTGGAGTGCAATTAAATCTCTGCCTTATCTTATTTTTTAAAACTTTTGGAGCCAGATCTGATGAAAGACTTACATAACTCAGAAATAATCTGACCAGAAAGAAAGTGTGCAGGAGGAAGTATGTCCCCTCAGGCTTAATGGTTAGGGAACTCTCTTACTTTCCTATATTTTATCCAATGCATGTTTAATAAAGAAACATTCCCAGGAGACTAGATTGAAATACAGGTCCTCTGCTTGCAGGGAAGTGCCATGTAAGTACTATTTGTCATGCTCCCTCTTTATTTCTGTCCCACTGAATCATGAATTCTCTTCTGAAGCATTGGGCGGACTCAGCAAGAGAACTAATTTTAACTAAAGTTTCTGTGCAGTTGGATTTGTTAAGGGAGCTGAGCCACAGCTAGTGCTTAGAGATGGCATTGTCTCCCATGCAATCAAGCAAGCCTAGCTTTACAAGATGGGATTGCATTAGCACAAAACTGTTAAAAATTGTATGTTAAAACAGTTGCTACTTTTGAACATAGGTCACTGTTTGTAGCTTCCATGTATGTTTCCCACTCCCAGGTAAGCCAAAAACTAGGGAAAGATGTCTTGGTTTTATGTAATTCTGAAAGGGAATTGCATCTGAAGGACTGAGCTTCTGGGAGAGGTACCCACGGATCGTTTAACCAATCTCAATGGACATCACAATAACATACCAAGAGAGCTACGGGGTTTGGGTTGGCAGATGCAGACACAGGAGAGGATGACAGGCTGAATTAGTCACCCACTCCAGCGCTGTATCAAAGATGTGCTGTTGAATCCTGACGAAAGGGTTGATATCAGTAGCACAGGAGTCTTCTGGTACCTGGTCAGCAAAGGAGTTGGGTCCACAGTGGCTTGGGTTATCAGGAAGAACACTGCATGTATTCGACCTTTCCTGCTCAACCACCTCTGTGCCATTAATGCACAAACTGCATTAACCTCATGTTATTCAACTAAGTTTGCTAACATCTGCATAATAAAATCAACACATGCCAATTAAGAGGCTTACATGGGAATTCCTTGAAAAACTGACTGTAGAATTTATAGTTTTCTTTTTTTAAACAGCATTTTATGTAAATGTGTGTGTCAAAGACGCTATCTGCTCTCAGAAAGGCCCACAGGGCATGTTTTCACTCCATGCCTTGGACTTAACTTCCATTTGTTTCAAGATAAATTGTCAAAAGCATTGAGGCTTGGCTGCTTGGGCTCAAAAGTGATGATTGTATTTGAATTATTTGGAGTGACATAGTGAACAGGAAGGGAGAAAGGGAAAGATGGAAAATGGCATGAGGAAAAAAGTGTAACACTCCATTTTCTGAGATGTGTAAGTTCCCATGCATGAGAAAAAAAAAATTATTTGTAATTCAAGGAAAGACAGACTTCTATGTAGGTAAGAGATTTTTTGCTACAAAATACTCTGAGACATTCATTAGTCACAGGTAAAAGAAATGAGGAGACTAATAATAAACTGTTAAGCTGTTGCATTCAGAAATGAAGAACTGTGCAACAGAAAATATTTCATCAAATTCCTTGAGTGACAACTAAGGCTAACAGAAAAGAGGCTGATAAAGAAAATGGGGGGAAAAGCTTAAAAGGAGTCAAACAAGAATGAGAAGAGGAGAGAGAAAGGTAATTTTTTGGCTCAGCTGAGGCCCAGCTGTCAAGATGAAAACTGGATGCGCACAACATAGGGAGCTAACGTTACCATGACCACACAAGAAAAATATTGGCTGGGCTTCTCTTATGGATGATTTAAAAATATGGCAGCTATGTGTCAAACAAGTACTACTCAACAGATACAAATGTGTTATTTCCATACATTTGCCATACCAATGTAAGAAAAGACTTATTTGATTTGTAGCAATCACCTGTTTTTCTTTTTCTTTCTTTTTTCTTTTTTTTTTCTTTCTGTTTTTCTCTATTTCTTTTACAGAGTTTTTCTCCACAGTATGACTCCTATGATGTGAAGGCTGGTCCAGGTGCTATCGCTTACCCACAGGCCATTGTAAGATGATATAGCCTTTTTTCTGTCCTTTCTTCTTTTTTAAAGAACAAATTTTCTGCTCGTAGATTATACCTTGGATGTGTATGTACCCTGATTTTAATTTAACAAGATAAGTTTCAATTTAATTGTTGCCTGCAAGTGGAATGCGATGTAAGGCAGCAGTTTACTTGGCAATATCATTCTAGAAAGTAACTAGAGATTATCTGGGGTTTTTTGCCTTTTCTCTCTTTCTTCCTTTTCTTACCTTCTTTCCTTCTTTTTCCTAATCTCTCTCTGATTCACTTTCTTACACTACCTAAGCATTTATCCCTTTCTCCCTTGCATACCGTGCTCATTTATCTGTTTTGGTATTCTGCTGCTAATTGCTTCCACCCCTTCCATCACTTCTTTACCTCTTCCACTGTCCCTAATCTCCCTTTATCCATTCAGCAGCATTCTGTCTTTACTCACTATGATGCTCCGTACTTGTTTACTTTTCCACAACTCAAATTTGCCTGATAACAAGTTGGTAAACCCCTCTTATAATCTTTTTTTCATCCCAGAAGCAGTGAAAAACTTTTCACTTTTTCTTTTTACAATTATAATTTTTTTACCCACAGCTATTCAGACTGTGTACTAAGGATGCTGTATCTGCCTGCTAGGCCTGGCTCAAGCTTTTCACAGTTTTTTTAGTGAGATGAAGCATGGATTGCCTGAAAGAGTTATGCGTGAGCTATGTTTCCTGTATAAAATAAACTTAAATGTTGCCCCTCATGATTTTCCTTTTAGGCACTAGGATTTAGAGATATTCGTCACCAATGACATGGAGTGTTCTTGATTCAGGCAATCTGCTATATAGAGGATGTGGTGAATTGCTATTATTTGAAATTGGCTGCTGCTTCATTAAGCGTAATCATTATTTTCAGTCCAACACTGCATAACGAGATTTGAGTATCACGTGTTGTAACATATCAAGGCAGTTCCAAGGAAACGTGTTATTTCTCAGGGTTCCATCAGATCATCTTGTGAAATAAATTTTACTAATCATGACAGCTGTTTTTCCAGAAATACAGTTCATTATTTTCTCACCTTTATTTTCATTTGTTTATTCTACCTTGTTCGTTTGCTAATATGATCATCCATGCATTGGTCTTCTTCAACCATCCATTTTTGTATTTGTTTATTCTTTTATTTGTTTTTAGCTCCTCACAGTTGTTGCCCACAGCTTCTCACATCATCTACCTTTTGCTACTTGGTGTCTTAATATGGGATGTGCTGAACCAGGCAGATAACCGAGATACCTTTCAGCTAACAAACATGGTTACTCCTCTCTGTTTTGGCATTTTTCCTTGAGGTGCTTAGTGATTTCTTGTGCTCTTATCCCTGGACTTGGGTTAAAAAAAATAATTTAATTGGGCACCCTAGAATGTCTTCAGCCAGAATTGTCTGTATGCTTTCAGGTCATATGTTCTTTTATATTGCATCATGCAATGCATGACTGTAAAGCCAGTAACAGAGCAGGTACAGGCAGATGTGGCTAAACTCACTAGAACTAAATGATGTTTATCACTAACATTACATAGATTAATTTATTTATTAATTTATAAATTTAATTTATCAATTTTCAACTTAAACTTTCAATTTAAATAAGTATCTAAACTAAAATAATTTGGAAGAGTAATAAAATTTAAAATGCCAGCTATAGCACCAACATTTGTCCACAGGTGGTTACCATGCCTGGTATTTCCTCAGTCACGCATCTCTCCACTACTGTCTTTCTGGTGGCTTTCTACTGCTTGTAGACTGATGTACTTTATATCTCAGTTTCTCTTTTCTTGCTCATATAATCTCCACACATTGTCTTTGTCTCTTTCCACCAGTGCATGTATTCTAACTAAAATATGCTCATTTGTTCACAGTCTGGGGATGCTGGCAGCAAGCAAATGCTATACCTAACTATCAATTTATCTCCTCAGTGCGCACCTTGAAAAAAATAACATCTTGTTTGTTTATAGCCGTAAGTCTAATCGGTTGATTGCAATTGATGAGTTGATGGTTCCAGTTCATGCTAAGTGCAAGCTTCTTTTGTACCAAATGAGTTCTAATAATTAACAGTGAGGGATTGCTCATGGTATTCACACATTGAAGGCAACCTGATTTACCCAGACACTAACTGCTCTGCCACTTCGTGTACTTCTTGTCTTAGAAAACAGCAAATATTACAATGATTCTCTTTTTTAGACAAAAGACAATCTGTGAACTAATATTAACGTAGTATATGTGTAGTATAGTAGTATACTCTACTACATATAGCAGTATAGTATAGCTATACCATGAATCTTGTATTGTCAAAATTATGTTCCTGTAACATCTATAATACATGATCTATTCTGTCACCATATGAAAATATCCCATGAAACACATTATGTGCAATATTAAGCTATGGAATATACTGCCAGTACTGCAGCACACAGTGATTCTCACGTAATTCATATATTGCAATTGTTTTGGCTATATCAAACCCATGAAGAGTTTAATTCAAAAAAGCTTTTTTTAAAGAACCACATATAGCTGTAGTATACCACTGTGCTAATTTTCAAATGTTTTCTGTTTTGTAGTATCAAATGCTTTTGTGCTTGTTGCTACAGGAAGTAGTAATATTAGCACTCTTCCCAAATTCAGAATTTCCTTAATATTTTACTACCTTTTTACCAATTAAAATAAAGAATAGTATTACTGATTTGAGTTGAAACATACGTATATTGAGATTTCATCCTCTGAGTCCTTTGGCTAGTCCAGACATCATTTATTTTTTGTGTCTTAGTACTGTTAAAGTTTGGAAAAGGTTTTAGTGGTGAAAATGCTTGCCTTACTGACAAGTAACAAAAATATGGCCTTAATTCAGTATACCTGTAAGTCTTAAGAAGTCAAGGGCCATAAACAGAGTTTATCCTACAGAGTTCTTCTAGTGGGTTATATACGTATATGCAATATAGCTCCTAAATGCAGGTGAGAAATTTTAAAATTAGTTCTAGGAAGCAAAATCTGGCACCAGTAGACTAGCAAGCAAGTTTATTAGTACACTTTGGCTCCACCACTGAAGACGTAGGGTTAGGCTAATAAAGCTCAGTTACATATAAGTTGAACAGTTACAATAAGCTGAAGCTTATTTACTCTGTTTAACACATTAAGAGTTCCAGTTATCTATCCTGCCAGTTTAGGTAGCTGAAAAGCTAAGCTGCAAGCATACTTCTGGGGTCTAGAGAAGTGGAATAGTGACTCAAAAGAAAAAATTACAGCTTTGAAAAGATCTTATTCAGTATGTTAGCTAAAGCTGCAAAAAGAAACCTTTTCTGAAGGGACTGCAGGTACTAGACAATGTTTTTAACAATATATATATATACTGCTTCGTCTTTTTTACTGCACCAAGTGCATGTCACCATGGATTTTTCTCTGTACTAATATGTAAAAATTTATTTCACAGTTATTGGTGACTCTTGCAACTACATTAAGCTTTATAGCTATATACATTAATATAATGACTATTTTTTAATCTACACTATAGACTGGCTTTCCAGGACCCCCTGGTCCCAGTGGCCCCCCTGGCCCACCTGGTCATGCAGGTCCCCCTGTAAGTAAAATTAATCTTTTCATTATCACCCTATTCTTTTATATGAGCCTCTCATTTTCTCTGTCATAAATATTATGTACATTTTCAACTGATTAAATCTGTGCTGAAGAATTTTATGGATAAATGTCATCTTCTGTTAATTGGACTGTACCATCTATGCACCACCAAGACTCAATGGCTGAGTGCTATATACCGTGCTTGCTTAAGTCCCTGTGTTCCCCTGCACTTTCTGCAATTCTGTGGGGTGTCAGCTAAGGTTGTATTAAGACATGCCACTGCCTATCATCCTCTGTTAACATTCCCAAATGTTTATTCATACAAAAATTTTGCAGGAGATACAGGAAATTGGGAATCCTAATACACATTCCATGAACACACAAAGGCTCTGAATTTTTTCATGTACATGTCCTTTTAAAGGAGTAGTTTTAATTCTGTTTTCATAGAGGTGTGTTCTGCTTGGTTCTGCTAATTTCACCTTTGGTCATTTGGCAACAGTTCTGACTAATGTTTTCTTTATGATTATGAGATTATTATAAAATATAGTAGCACCGTGGAATGATGCATGTAACTGTTCACATCTTAACTGGGTTTTTTGCTGCATTATAGGGCTCTGCTGGATACCAAGGTTCCCCAGGAGAACCAGGACAACCTGGCCCTCCTGTACGTATACATCACCTATCATTATATATGCTAAAGGCATGATCTTACAAGTGTGAATCTGTGTCATCATTGGAGTGGACTGAAATTTTACAGTTCATCCTGTCTGTTTACTACCATGTATGTCAAATGTACAAAAAGTATTTTATGACATCTAATGCATTTGTTATTTGAAAGAGACTTAATATTTATTATTATAGTTAATATTAACTATTTTTCTACAGGGACCTCCAGGCCCTGTTGGAATGATAGGCCCAGTTGGTCCACCAGGAAAAGATGTAAGTTCACTATTATTCATCCAGTGATTAATAAATGGGAAGAAAGTTAGTTCATTAAATGGTAAGATAGCAGAGCACGTTCATACCATTCCATAAGAATTTGTAACCTCTCCCTATTTCTCAGTTTGACAGCATGACTGTAAGAAACTAGATTTGGCTTACATTAGGTATAAATGTCCATTCCAAAAAAGTTTGAGTTTTAACAGGCAATTTGATTGACACAATTTAAAAATAAAAAGAAAACCTAAGCATGAAATACCCTCTTTTGATCTGGTGCAAAATGAGTTAGCAGTTATAAAGAAAAGCAGACAGTAGTGGTAGTTGTCTGCTCCCTTCGAGTCTTGCTTTGAGAGTTAAGGCTGTTAAAACCATCTTTTGTGTCACAGCTGGGAGTCCTGAATAGGTATAGTACAAGACAAGACAATCAGCTAAAGTTTTTGTCCATTTTGAGTGTTTCATCATGAAAAATAAGTTTTCTGTGATCATCTCTTCCTAAAAGTTGGCTTGAAATAATTTAGATGTTAACTGAAATCCTGTTAAAAATTGAGTTTATAAATTCTGGCAACTGTTTTTCAGCAGGCAGTCATATACTGAACCATCACCCTGCTGTAATTTTTCCCATTGTATTTGATAGAAGTTTCACCTGCTTATTCTGACTTGCCTTCATCTACTAGGAGTAGTTCTTTGCCAGTAACTGAAGCAATAGCAAAGCAATCAAAAAAAATTTACTTTCTTTCAATAGGGAGAACCAGGAAGACCAGGCAGAAATGGAGACCGTGGAATCCCTGGATTACCGGTATGGAATAAGCCCCCAATAACAATGGTCTTCTAATCAAAGGTTTTGTTTTCCCATTTTAAGTTAGCCAAGTGAACATGACACACAATAAACATTGGCTTGTGCCCTTCATACAGTAAGCATGGAATTTATTCATCTTTCTATATTTGTGTGTTTAGGGTCACAAGGGACACCCTGGGATGCCTGGGATGCCTGGGATGAAAGGTCAACGAGTAAGTACTGAGTATATTGAGTATACTGAGTCTGTTACTCTACTTGAATTACAGCGTTGCACTGTTGTGCTCTTTCAGTCATGAATTCCCAGCTAAAAAGATTGAACCATAGAATTAAAGATCAATTTCTGGACAATGTAATCTGACCTTCCGTAAGAAACACCGTTAAATTTTATCTTGTTCCCTCAATTGTAGAGCTTCATCCCCAATCCTGGGCTGAAGCATGCTTTCCAGAAAAGCATCCTCTCATAACTAATGGCCATGGAGGGATGGAGGATTCAAAATTTTCTTTCAAAAAGTGTTCCAATAGATGATAGAATCCTTATTAAAAATACGCCCCTTTATATGAGTTTGTCTTGAAGCTTCATATTTTGCCAAGAGGAATCAAGTTTTCCAGAATGCAAAAGGAATACTATTCACACATATGGTTTTCCTTTCCCACAGGGTTTTGATGGAAAAGATGGTGCCAAAGGTGACAGTGGTGCTCCTGGTCCAAAGGTAAAAAACTATAGTGTCATCTTTGTAATAGGTAGAGTAATACCCTCCATCATTTGTTACATAGCTATGCCTTGCATATTATGCAATTATAAAAACCCATTAAACGTTAAAGAAACTCATTAAATATCTCCTGAAAAGAATAAGAATCATTCCAAAGGAGTTAGACTTTCTGAACCACATCATGTCCGATTTTCCAGCCATAACAAAGATGAGATTCCAAAATGAAAGGACACGCCTGGGTCATCTGACTTTATTGTATAATATTAAAGTATTAAAGGACCAAGTCTTCTGATTTTTTTTTTTCTATTTAAATATTTTGTTCTGGCACTTGTCTAGAATTCTCAGACCTGACAGACCTCAGTTCATGCTGAGGACAGTCAGCACCACACCGAAAGGGTCAACAGATTGGCCTTTCTCATTTCTATGTCTCTTCCCCTTGGATAAACCAAAAAATGTTCTCCCCAAAGTTCATTCTGTCACTGGTGTTTTCTTTCCATAACAGGGCGAAACTGGTCTTCCTGGAGCAAATGGATCACCAGGCCAGCCGGTAAAGATGTCTATCCTGTAGTGTTTAAATGGAAGTGCCAATGGCACTTCCCAGTTAACTGAGTTACTCATCTTTCTTTTAACTTTAATTACCCCACCACATGCATTGAATACTGAGATATGCAAATAAGAGCAGTGTCTCTTTGCTCGGCCATATTATTTTGGAAGCCATTTAACAGACTCGTTTTCTTATGTTTTCAAGGGACCAAGAGGTCCAGCTGGAGAAAGAGGAAGACCTGGGAATCCTGGTGGTCCTGTAAGTAGTTGCAGCTGTTGTACTTATCCAGAAGCAGCACATATTTTGTTTCAATATGTTGAGAATTCCCTACTTCATGCGAAGGATTAGAAAACTACATAACATCTGTAAAATCATACATAACAACTTTTCAGTCCCCAATTAAAGACGTACCACTTCTAACTCACAACATGTTCACCATCTTATTCTCTATTTCCTGTTTTTAAATGAATTACACATTGAGGGAAAGTTCAGTGTTTCAGCATAAGCTCAGGTTCAGCAATGAGGAATAAGGAGGAGGAGTGGAAGCAAAGGGCAGCAGCAGAAGGCAGAGAGAGGAAAAACTGCAATCTCAGAAGTAACTTGCAGGAAAATGATAAAATTACTCTTTGACTGAGATTATGGGGTACATTCTTTGCTCTGAAGGAAGTCATAGTTCATAGCGTCCAACACAATCAACAAAGCCCAGCTGAAGTATTATAACCAGCAACTTGTTCATACAAACACTATATAACCTGAACAGTGGACCTGGTCTAACATGTCTACAAGACAGGCAACAGGATTTAAATCATACCACTGTTTGTTAGGTTTTTGGAGTGAAATTTTAGTCTTTTATGTGAATCAGAAGTAACTGTTATTTTGAAATATACATCTATTGTGATCTTATTTATTTAACCTTAAGAACTGTCCACACAGATGATGCTTTGTTACTGTTATTTCCTTAAGAAATATAATAAGAATACATTTTTGCATCTTGCTGTCTCATCATTACAGTACAAGTCACGTAAAGTGTTGGATATTCCTTTGCAAAATATTTAGTTAATTATTATTTTAGAATTTCAGTTGAGGAATCCTTGAGTCTTGCTCAACTAAGTGGGAATGTACAGACACACAAAGATGGTCTGTGTGTCATGGGCATTAAAGCATGTGGGTTCTGTGTCCGGAGTAGTGCTCTGTACCCAACACCTCTCCTCTTTCTGTAGGGTGCCCATGGCAAAGACGGATCTCCAGGAGCGGCAGGCCCACCTGTAAGTCAACTTACAGATGTTTGACTTTACGTATTTGTATTGCTCAAGTCTAGTTACTTCTACCTGATGTTCTGTAGTGCCAGCAAACCTGAGACTGGTAGTGCACTGGTTTAAGAATGAGCATTTTATTTAATTACATTTCATAACTGTGTTGGTTAAGATACTTGAAGCATACAGTGCAATAGGAGAGCTTTAACACTATAAATCAGATAATGCATAAATCCCAAACCAGATTATTCTCAGAGAACATAGAGATGGATAGAATTGCTGTTCTCTATGTAGATCAAATTTTGAATGGTCTTGTCAAATACGTTATTTAGCTGTCTGAGTTGGGCAAAAATTTTTCTTTTCCATCTGCCTAGAAACCTGAGCATGTCCACTTGTATGTGTAAGAGCTTTTTTTTTGGCTTTTTTTTCTCCTACACCTTTTTTATAATTAGAACAAATTTTGAATATTTTTTATAACTTAATCTCTTTAATGATAGCTTTCATGTTTTTTAAATTTACAACACAGAAATTTAGCTGAACATGTAAAAGTTGGGGTTACAAAGATGTAGGTGTAATATTTTAGGACTAGCCAAACTTCATCTTCTGCAGCTTGATTTATATTTGCTGTTTTGCCAGGTGTTTCCTTACTCAGAGAAAAATCTCATAAACAGACATTTTTTTAACTTAAGATTAATTCCATATGGCTTTTACCTTTTGCATTAATAGTATTTCTTTCACTTTTAAGGGTCCCCCAGGTCCCCCTGGAACTGCAGGATTTCCAGGCTCTCCAGGTTTTAAGGTATTCAGCTGAAGATGCATACTAATATAGGATTTGGTCCTTTCTCAAGTTAGGCAGCTTACGTCACTATAGCGTCCTCCTTTTTCTGGCTGCTATTACACTGTTTGCAAGCCTAGAACTAATGTGTTTTCATATGCAGCATGAGACAAACCCGATCCTCATTACCTTCATGAATACCCACCCCAAAACACCATTAGGTGATAGATCCAATGCTTTATGTTGCATTATGGGAGGGGCTCAAGTGAACTTCCCACAAACAGAGGAGCTGTGCAGTATGTGCTGGCTGGAGTGCATGGGTACCTTGTGTCTCAGCACTGGGGCCGCCATGCTGGTTTGGCTCTTGCACTCAGGTGATGATGGTGGTAACCTTCTTCCCAAGTCTTGCAAAGATGCCACAGTAGAGGAAGAAGCCATGAAGCTAATACTGATTGCCCTGGAGACAAGACTAAAATCCATTCATTTTTCTCCCTTTACTGTTTTTCCGTAGGGTGAAGCTGGTCCTCCTGGTCCTGCTGGTTCTAGTGGTAGTCCTGGAGAGAGAGGAGAACCTGGTCCTCAGGGTCATGCTGGGCCACCCGGGCCTCAGGTGCGTAAATACCACATGGGAACTGAGAAGTGTTGTGCCACCAGCTCTTCACAAAGCCCTACATGTCCTTTGGTTTAGGCCTAGGTTAGCAGCATCGGTTATTTATACATTTATTTTTCAGGGCCCTCCTGGAAGAGCTGGAAGCCCTGGCAACAAAGGTGAAATGGTGGGTACTTTTCATATCACTGTCTTTTGCTGCACTGTGTTGGTGAGGGTTGCTGTTTGGACTGGGCAGAGTCCAACAATGTCATGCTCTCTTTATCCCCATCTGCTGTTCACTCTCTACAGGGACCTTCTGGTATTCCCGGTGCTCCTGGTCTGCCAGGAGGCCGTGGTCTTCCTGGTCCTCCAGGTACAAGTGGAAGCCCTGGAGCAAAAGGCAGTCCGGTGAGTTACTAATATTCATTACATTGGTTGGACAAACAAATATGGTGGAAGTAGTTCTGATACCATTAAAAAAGCCCATTTAATTTGCCTTATTCACTTGACATGGTCTAATAAATTATTTTATAATAACAATAGGCAATTATTTTTATAAATATATATTTATCTTTCACACATTTATATAATGCTACGTATGAAAATTATACATAATATGATAATATTTATTTGCTTTCCTAAATTATCTATCAATTCTGAAACACATAACAAAAAAATAGCTTATCTAAAATGATGATGTTAGACAAAATCTGTTCTTTTAAAATCCTAATTTCACCTGTTTAAATTCCCACGGGCTAAGTCCACAGTCCACTACACCTAGTGAGTTGTACCTACTCTTATACTGTCATTTACCCCAGCAGCCTCTTTCCTGACAGCCTTACACCACATGTAGTTCTTTGTCAGAGAAAATACTCAGGGACTTCAAGCAAAAGTCTCAATGATGTCTGAAATAGCTCAGAGACAGACATAAAATTTTACTCAGTGGTGCTTAAGATTGTATCACTTCTTTTCTTTACTGGATTTTTAAGGAGCCCCATGCATTCCACATCCAGGTTCAGCTAGTGCATGCTAATTCCTTTGCAGAACGTAAGATAATGATGAGTCAATAATTTGAAAGGTATCATGTATACTTGTTAGTATTTTAGTACATCTAGTAGCTCTAGATAATACCCTGTTGCAATCCATAATTTTAATGGGATTTTATCCTGTTTAGGGAGAACCTGGTAAGAATGGTGCAAAAGGAGATCCAGGCCCAAAAGGCGAACGTGTAAGTGGTTTTAAAATGCATTCAGAGACTTCTTCCAAGGAAGTCCAAACCCCGAATCATTCCCCATACAGAACCCAGGGTTTTTTTTGGAGACTTCTAACTTCACTGGTGGGCTTTTTTGTTATTGTTGCCAGGGTGAAAATGGCACCCCAGGTGCTCCTGGACCTCCTGGTGAGGAAGGCAAAAGAGGTGCAAATGGTGAACCCGGCCAGAACGGCGTACCTGGTACACCTGGAGAAAGGGTAAGCTGCTGTAGATGACCATGCACACGAGGTACATTTTGAGTTAATACAGAGACAGCAAAATCTGGTGTTCAAAATACTTTGAGGAGAAATTTGGCTCCATATCTGGACTCAGCAAATTCCGGATTTGAAACTGGGTTACGAAACTGGGGAGAATTCTTATCTAGTTCCTCATCTGAATTGCAGCCCTTGGATCTATCTCAGACTGAAATAAATTAATTTCTTTCTTTTTTGATATTGAAGAAGCAGTGATCTTATATAGCTGGAAGTTGTATTGAAAGATTTGTGCTGAAAAGGAACCATAAACTGTGAGAACTACACGGGGGAAAAAAAAATACAAATTTCAAAATTACTTCTCCGCTAACAAAAATGAACAATCACAAAATTTCAGCTCTGGAAAGTGAAATTAAATGCAAATTCTTCTACATTCAGGATATATCTTTATGTCAACATCTTTATTGTCAATAGATCTGAAATGTCAATAATGTCAATAACAAAGATATTGTCAGGGTGTCTTCTGTTATATCTTTATTGCCAACAGGTTTTTTGGCTAGTAGATTTGATAACTTTCCAAAAATCATTTTCACAAATGAATTCCTGAATTGATTTATTCAACAAAATAAATAGCAATACCCTTACAAATTTTAGATTTCTGTTCCCATCTGAACCAAAGGGAATTGTGCCAATCTGTTTATAACTCCTAATTGATTGCAGTATTTGCTGAAGCTATAAGGAAACCAAAGATGCACAGTGAACAAATTAATCATAATGAATATGTAAACGGGGCTGCAAATTAAATTTTATAATTCAAATTTCTTGTAAGCAATGAAGATAGTAAATATTAATATTGAAACAATACAATAGAGCTCTTTTCAGTATTGAAGTAGAAGAAAATAATTGTTCAAGACTGAATGTGTTGTTTTATTTTTTATATGAATTTAGAAAACTCATTAATAAAGTAACTAATGCAGGGCTGGTTAAAAATAATAGAGTATGGGCTACGATTTCAACAGGAGGGTTATATCCAAAGAGAAGATAGTTCTGTAGACTTTCTTGCTACAGTGAAATGTCATTTCCATCTCATTCTTTCGTTAATTTCCATAATAATATGTCTAATGGTAAATAGTTTAGGAAAAAAAACAGTTGCCATTACCTAAGTCATATTGCCCATGATCCATATTTTGTTCTTTTATTTGGCAGGGCTCCCCTGGTTTCCGTGGTTTACCTGGTAGCAATGGACTTCCAGGTGAAAAGGTATGTCTTCCTCTAAAAAAGACCCCAAACTTCTGGAGAATCCATGTGAATTTGAATGGACAATTTCAGATTCAATATGATGCTGATTTCCTTGCTGTGAATTTCAACATCTCTTTTTTAGGGTCCTGCAGGTGAACGTGGTAGCCCAGGTCCTCCTGGCCCCAGTGGACCCGCAGGAGAGCGTGGACAAGATGGAGGCCCAGGTCTTCCTGGAATGAGAGTAAGACAGGATGTCTCCAAGAGATGAGATCCACTCTATAGAGATGCCTCATCTCAGCTGATACAATAGAGGAGTCCAATTTGAAACATTTTCTATGAATTCCTTTAAGTAGAGTACATATATTCATAGTGCAGTATATAACCATGCAGACACACGGGGCATTCAGAGAACATCTGTCACAAGTGAATGAGGAAGCTTATATGAAGCTGAACATCCTCCCCAGTTTTCAGAGTATGCCATGCCCTATCATGAGATATGGCTTTAATGTGAATTAGCGTTGGATGATTTTCTATATTGTCTGTTTACATCTTAGCAAATTTTATAATTTATTATAAAGCGCATTATGTTTATTATACTTAATAGGTATTTGGGTTACTGTATTTAAATGTATTTTTATTTAAATTATAATTTAAATAGGCTTAAATTTATCATTTAAATAACACGTAAATAAATAATTTAATATTTAAATAATAAACATTTAATTATTTAAATATACATTAATTTAAATATTTCAATATACTTACGTATTTAACTGATTGATTATTTGCAATTAAAGCAAATAAGCTGTTGGTCAGATTTTCATAGCACATATCAAGAATATTTTCAGAGATAACCTATTGTGTAATATGTACAGAATGTAACAACATTCTGTGAGCTGTACTAGGAATTAGCAGCTGCTGACAACAAATACATAGAAATTCAAAAGTCAGCCTGACTGCAGGCTTCTGGGAGCTAAACAAGATTTTATTGGAAATTAAAATGAATTATTTAAAATATAATGAAAATAATATTTAAACATATAAAACAAGTTAACTAAAATATGTTATAAATTGTTTTGCTTTTAAGTAGAGGTACATCATAGTCAAAATTGTTTCATTCCTTGATTTTACAGTCTGAAATTAGTTTTCTTCCCAAATAATGAAAGAATACAATTTTTGCACATATTGATTAATGTCCGATGCCTTGATTACATACAATGACTCTCAGAGAAATCGATAAACTCCTAACAAAAGAATTTGTTGGCTTTCTCCAATTTTTCCCTTTAACAGGATGGGAGGAAATGGGAGGAGTTTTAATCTTTGTTAAAGAGGTTAAAATCAAGCAAGTAGTTTAAAATTTATTTTTATATATTTATATTTATGTATTGTAACTTGATACTACACATTTTAAACTGAAGAATAACACTTTTTTTTCTTCAATTGCAGGGTTTGCCCGGAATTCCAGGAAGCCCTGGAAGCGATGGGAAACCTGGCCCTCCAGTATGTACATTATGCAAATATTTTACACTACTCCTCCTACTGACCTTACCCTCATCCCACAGTATCTACATGACAGGTCGTTATCACAGTCAGATTAATTGTCTCTTTTTTTGTTTGTTTTAATTACCAGAGCACTTTATATGCTGTCTCATTGTAATAACATTCTGTAAATCTTGTCATTTAATACTATTTAAAATACAGAGCCTACAGAAGCTTAGTTGAAATACAAAACACATAAGTTTTGAATGACAATTTCTCTAGCCTGATCTCACCCTCACTCACTGTTTAATGAGTCATGGATATTCACTTATTTCACCTAACAAATGCCATGTCTTCATTTCTTTTTTGCTTATCCCAGGGTAATCAGGGTGAATCTGGCCGCGCTGGTCCACCTGGGCCTGCAGGCCCACGTGGTCAGCCAGGTGTAATGGGTTTCCCTGGTCCTAAGGGCAATGAGGTGAGTGGGATTTCTCTACTTCTGTGCTTATGCTTGATCAGTCAACTATTAAGTTGCTCCATAGTGGGGCTGTCTGGTGCTGCAGCTTTAAGTTATCATATGCTGACCAGAAGAGGTATTCTAAATGTGACCTTTCTCTTTTGCTAGGGTGCACCAGGTAAAAACGGAGAAAGAGGCCCTGGTGGACCACCTGGAACACCTGTAAGTTTCATTAACATTTTGTTGAATTATATAATAATTTAATAATGACATAATACTAATTAATAATAATTTTGTGACTCTTGTAAAAATGATAGCAACCCATAACCATAGCCTAATTCTTTCTTTGTATAGGGTCCTGCTGGGAAGAATGGTGACGTTGGCCTCCCAGGTCCTCCTGGACCTACTGTAAGTATTGTAGTCCCATAAGAGGCAATTACCAGTTATTGCCAAGGTGGTCTGGCATCTACAGACAAGGACTGTGAATTTAGGGGAAGGAAAATATTTTTAATGATATAAAGAAATCTCCTTTTATGAAGACAAATAAAAGAACTCTTCTTTGCCATTATTTTAATAAATTAATACTCAAAACTTTGTTAGGAGAAACCTGAGTCGGGTATACCTGGTATAAGTTGAAATGAAAAGTCAATTTAGAGCTCTTGGGTATCTACCACCTTTTCAAATTGAAGCCTATTATTGCTCCCTTTAACATTTATCAGAGCTAGCATTTCAGATTAGTATCAAGTATAAATGTGTCTGCTGAATTACATCTAACGGTTGGAATGAAAAGAGCAAATACCAGAACACCAAGATAGATTAATCTTTGGGATTGTGCAATGTCGTCATCAGATCATGATAAGGAGGCATAGATTAGAGGTGGTGTGGAGGTGTTTATATGTTGAAATGTTCTCAGACAATTTCTTTTTTTTTTCTCTTTTGTTTGATTCTAGGGTGCTTCTGGAGAGAGAGGAGAACCAGGACCAGCAGGTCCACCTGGCCTCCAGGTGCTGTGTGTTTATTGTTTATTGGTTTCTGATTCTTTTTGGTAGACTAACACACACACACACACACACACACACAAAGGAAAAAAAAATAAAGAAAAAAAGGAGGCATCTAAACATTTTCATTAGGGTGCATGTCATCATATTTTGAAGTAAGACAGATCAATCACTTGACAAAAGTTATTGCTTAGTATTTCATAATTGCAAAGGAGATGGCTAGCTCAGTAGATTATGTCACATAAAACCTCTAGCTATCAAATTAGCACCTCCTACTTTGTAAAGGGTTGGAATGAGTTGGGTACACATCTTCATGTCAAAAATATTTGCTAGATAGGAAAATGCATAATTATCTGTGTAACAGAGATGATAATACCATTCCTTCATATAGGGATTGCCTGGTGGACCAGGACCAGCTGGAGAGAATGGAAAGCCCGGAGAACCAGTAAGCAGTAGTTCCTTTTTTTTAAAAAACAACAAAAAATATATGAAAAGCTCTTCCTAGATTACACTTCCAAATTCAGACAGCTATCAGCACCCTGCAGAGCAGAGAAGTCTGTTTTAAGGGATAATAGGCAAGAAAAACAGGGTGCCAACCACAATGCAGATTTAGTAACTAAAGTGCATGGATTACTTGCATTTATTTTCTCATAAACAGGGGCCAAAAGGTGAAATTGGAGGACCCGGATTCCCAGGCCCTAAGGTAAATCATACAGCAATGGTTCTATAATTATGTTAAGGAATTAACGAACTATGAGCCTGACAACAAAGAATAACACATTTCCTTGCCACAGGGTGAAAATGGTATCCCAGGTGAACGTGGTGCACAGGGTCCTCCAGGACCTCCTGGAACAAGAGGTGGGCCAGGTCCTGCTGGCTCAGAAGGTGCCAAGGTACTCACAGACTTGCTTGCTTCCTGCTATTACGTGCATCATTCAGGTTCATATTCTCTTTTCTAATTTTTTTTTGTTACTCTTCAGGGTCCTCCTGGACCCCCTGGTGCTCCTGGAGGCACAGGGCTGCCTGGCTTACAGGGAATGCCAGGAGAAAGAGGAGCTTCTGGAAGTCCTGGACCAAAAGGGGATAAGGTAACACACCCATACACACGCTCTGCCAATGCTAGCTCAGTGTTAGCTTCCCAGAAGGCACTGGATTTGTTCACGTCTTCACTTTTGGCCTGATTTCAGAGGTACTGACTGAGTGGCAGTACTGTTGATTTAGCAGTGTGATATGGGTCCTATATGTTAAAAAATATACAATTTTTCACGTGGTTTAATGTATGCTAGATATTTTGCTATGTTAGAACTCTTGGGGGAGGGGTATGTCAAAACAGTTCTAATGGAGCTAATAAACAGCGGGAATAGTTCATACCATGGGCAGTTTGGCATAGACTCCATTTTGAATCAATTTGGGTTTTTTTTCCATCAAAATATTCAGTATCTGATGCTGAATACTGGGCAGAATGTCATCCCCAATTTCAGATTTGTATGATCACAATAAGGAAATCTGTTTATTGAGATACCCTCAGTATGAGATCCTCTCCTCAGTAATGTTTTAATTCTTCTTCTTTCCCCCCTTATGCTTGTCTTATGCTTGCTTTTTGCTTATGCTTTTTACGTCTTATGCTTGCTAGGGAGAACCTGGTGGCAAAGGTGCTGATGGCATTCCTGGTGCAAGAGGAGAGAGAGTGAGTAGTCCTTAAACACTTAAGTTTCTCAATTAGCTTCACATAGTCTACACTTAGAACATGAGTAAACTTACTGTGAATAAATACTGTCTAGGAGAGGTAAAGTAGTAATGCCGTTGTATTTCATTCTGGCAGTGCAAATCTGGTTTTGTAAACTAAATTAGACTTAGTACGAGGTTTTGTGATTACAGATGCTTGGGTAGATATAATAGAATTTTTTGTAAGCAGAAGATTACAATTAATTGGGACAATGTTTTGGAGGGAAAGCACCAATACAAAAGTAGAGAAAATGTTACTAGCTTCCTAAATTCAGCTGACTGATAAGGAAAATGCTGGTTATAATGAAGCACAAAAAGGCAATAGTAAGTATTCTCATACAGAATACTTCTACAGGTTACTATATATGATATATTTATACATCTATATAGCATATATGCATAAAATAGACACTTGAAATACATACATATATCTATGCAAGCATATATACATCAAAATAATGAGGGATAACAAATATAAAAATGCAGCTTGTATAAGTTGGAGGAAATAGAAAAAAACGTATTTCAAACCATCAGGTACGCATTAAGTTCTCAAGAAAGAAAAAAATCAAGAAGCTAGTCAAGAGATGTTGAACACATACTGAAGAAATACAGACCAATTATCCATAGGAAAAGCTAGGGCAATGGGTAACTTCTATTGTCTACCATTGAAAGAGACCCATTAAATTCAGGTGATTTTGGATTAGGTTTAGATGGTGGGAAAAAAAGAGGATAAATCAATTGTAGGTCTCTCACATCGCAAAATGGTGTGATCTCGGAGTGTCACTCCAAAACATAGTGTGCAACAACACACTGGCATTGTAGACTTACTTCCATTTAAATGTCTTTAGCAGCCTGTTTACGCTGAAACATAAATGCTATTGATCAAAATAGAGGGATTAACATTGTCATATTTTGATACAAAATATATTGTTTTCTAATTTTTTAGGGTAACGTAGGTCCCATCGGTCCTCCTGGTCCTGCCGGCCCACCTGGAGATAAGGTAAAGCATCCTCTGTAATGACGTTTGATACTGTAAACAGTCACACTGGTGGATGTCTCATGGGAAGAAGAAAAACCTTTAGTAATCATTCTTGTTCCTTACAGGGAGAGACTGGTCCAGCAGGTGCCCCAGGTCCAATGGGTTCCCGTGGTGGTCCTGTAAGTGGTAGTACTTTTCTTCCAGTATAACTTTACCATGGCTCCTCTAGCCTAGTATAGACATCAGTGTTGCACCCACCCTATAAGGAACACATGTGGCTTGAGTTCAAAATAAACTAAGCACATTTGAGTCCTGTTGACTCTTGGGATTTATAGGTACTAAGGACTTCAGAAAATCAGTGCTTTTTAACCATGTAAAGAGGTCAGAGGGCTGTGGTGACAGGTCAGGGCAAGAGTGTGAGCAATAGTTGTTTCCATCTTGTCTTACACTTAAGTAAACTTTTAAAAATACTCTTGTTCTTATCTTTGTATTCTACATTGATAAAACAACACATTTGGATCTCAGTTGGATCTGGGGAACACCATGGAATGTGCTCAGGATTTATGCATGTGTAACTGAGATCAGTTTGTCACACTTTAGATAGTTATCAGGTAATTCCTGAACAGTTGTTTTTAGAGCTCAGGAGCAACTGTTGTTTTGGGTTTGTTTTTTTCCTCCAAAGGCTGATAAGACAAAGAAACTTCAGCGGTGTTCATAGGAGTGTTCTCTAACTTGTAAAGTGAAGCCTATCTTTCTAACATCTTCGATTGCTGACATGTTGTTTTCTACAGGGCGAACGAGGAGAACAAGGTCTTCCTGGACCTGCTGGCTTCCCTGGAGCTCCAGTAAGTATAAATGCTTAAAAGCAATTGAATATGATTATCAGTTTTTAGTTTCTCTAAGTTCATCCACATCTCAGAAAGGCTTGCTGTAACCCCTTTACTATACATACCTGCTACCTATACTTGATTCATTCTGTACTCAGTCACACATAGAGCAACATTTCTTTATCCTTCCCTTCCTGTACTGGGAGACCAACAGAGTTCAACTGCATTCACATTTAATTTAATATTTAAATTCCCTTCAGAAGCGTATCTGTATAGGGTTTCTCATCACAGTGATATCTGCATTTTTTGAGTCATAATATAACAACATAATTTTTCTACAGGGCCAAAACGGGGAACCTGGTGGGAAAGGAGAAAGAGGCCCACCTGGTCTAAGAGGAGAGGCTGGACCCCCTGGAGCTGCAGGTCCGCAAGGTGGTCCTGGTGCACCAGTAAGTTTTTGCTGCTCCTTATTGCTACAAAGAGAGGTTTCTTCAGTTCTCCCCCAGCCTCAAGGTGGCTGGGCCCAAGTGCAAGCATTTGAACTGCCTGAAATTTAATGACACTTCCTCTAATTTTAATTTGTTTATCAAATCACTTGCTTTATCTATTTCCTTTCATGTAGGGTCCACCTGGTCCCCAAGGAATAAAAGGAGAACGTGGATCTCCTGGAGGCCCTGTGAGTATCTCTTTGACTTAGTCACTGATAAATGACTCTATCTACTACAACAAACGTGATGTAAATGAAAAACAAGACCTTCAATGACTTTAATATCTGCAGTTCAAGAATAATTAAAGTGTTCCAGAAGGAGTAATTAAAGTTGAGGTGTTTAGTGATCTGGATTACATTGATTTTAATATAAGTAAGGTGCCAAAATAGCTTTTGGCACAATGACCCAAAGCTATAAAATGGCTTATCTCAACAGTTATTAGATTTACATGCCATCTTTGCCAGGTTTGTCAGAACCCATTAGTTCACCTTTGAGGAACATATGGGACCTTCCCTTGCCAAAAAAAAAAAAAAAAAAGTTAATGTCTTCTTCAGTTCCAGGACATTTAATTCAGGTTTTAGGCAAAACAGCTAAATATAATTATATAATTCAAAGTCAGCTGTTGTATAAAAATCTATTTGTTCATCTTCTTCCAATCTTCAGAAAAAGACAACTAAAAGTATTGATCTCTTACAGGGTGCTGCTGGTTTCCCTGGTGCTCGTGGTCTACCTGGCCCGCCTGGTAACACTGTAAGTTGTCTTATCCCCCTTTTCTTTTATTCTTACCTTATGGATATATTTGGACATATATTAATGTATTAAACTATATTAAGCTGTATGTAACTTGACATGAATATAACATGAACAAAAGCATCCTGAATATGATGTTTGGACTTAGGGAAAAACTTCTGCAAAAGAGAGTTTACTCTCCTCTTATTTCATATGGAATAGCAATTCATTCACTTACTGTCTTGATCCTCCTTCTTCTATTATGGTTTGCTTTCCAAAGCCCATCAGAGTTAGGGGAGTCCTTCTCCTGGATCAGGTCCTTGAGTATTTCTGTTAGCGGCAGACAGCCCGTCTTCTCTCTTCCTCTTTTATGATGCAAGAAATATTCAATTCAGGATCGTGAATTGGTATGCATTTTCAAAACCACATTTTGTAGATCACTGTTGAGAATTTTTTTTTAGTTGCCTGTAGAACGGAATGGCATAAGATTTAATTATCTTGGGACAGAGGAGTTTGGAAAGATTCTTGTGGCAAATTTTGTCTCTTATGATATGGCCTACATCTGAAGTTTAATCTACCAGTCTGCAGTGTCCTATTATAGAAATGTATGCTGATGCATCAGCTAATTCCAATATTTTATATAATATCTGTGTGTGAAGAAAAGCTGTTTTGTAATATCCTTGCATGTTCAACATGCACCTACTTTTGATTCACAAAATAGATTCTGATTTTTGATTCTTTAAAAATTAAGAAAATACAAAGAATACAATGGATTTACCCATTTTAAAATCAAAATTATGTTATGCTTTGTTGTATGGTAACTGAGATATAAAGTAAGAAAACATTTATATTTGAATAAACAGATGTTTATTTTCCATCTTATAGTTACAGACAGATGCAAAGTAGAATATTGCTGAATAAAAAGAAAAAGTAGGATTTTATTTAAAGTACTATTAAAGTCAACGTATTTCTTTCCATTGATTGTCTAAGCTAAGAGTTTTAATGAAAGACACTTCATTCTAAATGTGTCCAAGACACCACCTTAAAGGTATCTGGCATGAGTGATTCAAGAAACCAATGGGGTCTGCAACTATTTCAAAGTTCTGTGGCAGAGCCTTGGGTAAGGAACATGTATCCTGTGTTGGATGCATTACAAACACTGGGCATCCAAACGGTGCAGGTGTTGTATTATGCAAACTGTATGCCTGGACAGTAGGGAGGAAAAAATCAGGTTTGAAATCGGTAGGCAAAAGGATTCTCTTTATAAGACCAGATCCAATTTGGACGCATAGAAGCTGGACCCTAAATCCACCTTCAGGCAGTGAATCAAGTCTGGCTGGCTTTCATGAGGAAAGATCAACACCAGTAAATGTGTGCTACTGTTTCAGGTAACGCAGCTCACACTCTTCTCTTTAAAATTCCTTTTAGGGTAGTGCGGGTCCCCCTGGTAACGCAGGGCCTGCAGGCAAGGATGGGCCTCCCGGACCCCCTGGCAGTGCTGGGGCTCCTGGCAGTCCAGGACCTGCTGGAACAAGAGGTGAGCCTGGCCCACCAGGCGAACGAGGAGCACCAGGAGCACGAGGAGAACGGGTAAGTACATATCCAGCCAGGGACCAGTACACTAATTGACAGGGATTATGTTTGTCAAGAATAAGAAGCCACCTATTGAACGTTGAAGATCATCAGTATTGACTGATCTGACCTTTTCCTAAACAGGGGGCACCAGGAGAAACAGGTCCTCAAGGCATCGTTGGTGGCCGGGGTAGCACAGGTTTACCAGGTCTGCGTGGCCCAAGCGGTCCACCCGGTATGGCTGGTGCCAAGGTGAGAGTGCATTCACTGCAGCAATAGCCTCAAAGCTAACGCAACAACTGTAATCCAGCTGCTAAAAAAACAGCTTTGTGTTACCAAAAGTAATGAATGTATTTTTAGTCCAGAGACTACAGCATTTACAGTTATTTTTGTTTATATCTGTAAGATCAGGCTTTAAAATGTCTGGTAACAAGCAGCTGTGGGATGCGAGGTTGTCTTTAATCTCTATTACCAAGAGTCCTGGATCAGATTATCTAGAAGTATATAACCAGCTTCACCCACTGAAGGAGGGCAATGGGCTATGAACTCTCCTTGAGACAAGAACTGAGTCATAGTTTCACCTGCCACAAATTGTTTATCTTTGCTTAATTCTCAGTATGTTTCTTGCTTAAAAATTATGACCCAAACAGGAAAATACTTTCACATCCCACAAGAAAAGGCTGTGTGAGGCTTGGTTTGTATTTTATCACTAATGTTGTGATAGACCAGCATTTTTTTTGTTAACTGCTTTGGCTATTGTTTTTGGGCACATATGAAGAGACACTGGTTTATTAGTTCTTAGGTGACAAAACAATAAGGAACTTTTCTTGGGTTCAATGGCCTTGCATGAATATTACTAGTGATGAAAAGAAACAAGTTTGGCCAAGTTTTTGTCTGTCTTATTTTGGGTATTCACAATACAAAAGTCACACTGGCACACACTTCTTCATAATCACTGCCTATTTAATTAAAGATGTATAATAAGATGGTATTTCATAAGTACATTATCTGCAATGAAATCTTTTGCCCTTTTGTTCAGGGTGAAGATGGTAAACCAGGCACCAATGGTATCCCAGGAGAACGTGGTGCTCCTGGTCCACAAGGTCCTATTGGACAAAGGGGCTTACCTGGAGAACCTGGCAGAGACGTGAGTGGATGTGTTAGACCTTCCTGCTAGCCTGTGAGTTACAAACAGGAGACTCGGGGACTAAATAGGCTTTAAGGTTCACAAAGTCTCCCTCAAGTGCCTGATGCACAGGGTCCCGGGCTGATTTCATCCTCATGTACAGTAGTGTAGCCTGCTGTCTCTGCTATACCTTTTACAACCTGTGGACCATGTCTCTGTCTCACTTGGAACTGAACAAGAGACTGTGCTGCCTGTACGCCTACAAAATAATGCAGGTCCAATAAATCTTTTATGGGCCCCTCCACCTCCACAAATTCTTCCTTCTTGAAAACTTTTTCTTCGATGAGCGTTATTTAAGCTTACTGGAAAACAAGCTGTCTGTTCATCATCCAACTTAAGAACAACCTGTACCACTCTTTTTTTTCCAGGGTAACCCTGGCTCAGATGGCTTGCCTGGACGTGATGGATCCCCAGGAGGCAAAGTAAGGAATCACCAATATCTTCAGATTGCCAAACAAATGTTATGTAGAGATGACAATATACGTAGCTAATTCTGTGCTATGTAACTTGTTCCTTGAATCTCTTAGGCTCCACTGAATATATTCTTTACATTGTAGTTCTGTAAAACATTAAATTTCTTATCCTGTCAACTGTGACTATCTATCTGCAGGGTGACCGTGGTGAAAGTGGCTCTCCTGGCCCTCCAGGACCTCCTGGTCACCCTGGACCTGCAGGTAGCAATGGTGAACCTGGAAAAGCTGGTGAAAGAGGATTTCAGGTAAGACCAAAGTAAATAGCTTACTGCTTATTTACATACCTTTCCTACGCGAAGTCCAGTTCATGCTGTAATAAAGTGGAAGTCTGGAAGAGTCATACATTTGTCACTGTCATAGTTTCTTGGCACTGAGGACCTCTTTTATAAGAATATCAAGGGGAAAGACATCATGGTTTATGTTCCTTATAACTGCATATAAATTAAGCTCAAAATCCACATACTCCTTAGGATGCCAAAAAGCACATCATCCCACCAGGCCCTATCTTAATTTCCATCCCATCTGGTGCTCATGCAGCACAAGCAATGTTATTTATTTAAACTAAGGGAGTAACTTTGGAAGTCTTCAAGTTATTTCTGAGAAGTGCTGACACCAGCACAGCTTGAGCACTGAGCACCTCACAAAATGAAGAAGGGGTCTAGTGCATGTGGTATGTATAAGTGCCTACAAGCAGCTGAGTAAGACCAGCGTTGGTAGAAAAAAGAACTGACCAAAATTCCTGCTGATTATATAGTGTGTGTGGAGCTTCCCCTTGTTTCCAAACAGCTGCTGGCTTTGAATGTACTGCTTATCTGGAAATAAAAAGGCAGTCTAGTCAATTCCAAGTGATCCATGTCATCTTATTCTTATTGTGTCACAGGGTCCACCTGGCCCTCCTGGCTCTGCTGGTCCTGCTGGTGCTCGAGGTCCTGCTGTAAGTCGTATTTAAAGTATTTGTGATATCATACATTTACTATTTCCTGTTATTTGGGCATTTTTCTTATTTGTTTATGTATTTCTTTTATTGCAAATCTACTCTTAAAGGGTCCTCAAGGTCCGCGTGGTGATAAAGGTGAAACTGGTGAAAGAGGCAGCACTGGCATAAAGGGCCATAGAGGATTTCCTGGTACCCCTGGTCTCCCTGGTCCTCCTGTGAGTATTTTGCATTGGATTGGGAATTACAGCTGTTCTTAGTTCCTGTGGTTTGGGTCCCAGGTAACTAGTTAGCCTTAACTAATTTACTGTGGAAAGAAAAAAAAGTATAAAGAACCTGTGTAATTTGATTGTCAAATGTGTTCAAAAGTCCAGATTCCCTGAATCAACCTGAAATAAGTGTTAATGAAGAACTGGAAGAAGCTGCTAGGAGCTAAAGCTGGGTTTGCTAAAATCCCTTTCAGCTACATCCGTCTTTGCTTGGAACAAACACTTCTGCCATTCATTTATATAGGCTATTCCGGATTAAATTGTAAAAGGTAGAAACAGGGGTTGAAATATTTGTCTATTAGAAATCTATGCTAGACAGACATCTAAATCCATGAAAAAGCTCCTCATAGTCCAAATGCCTCTCTTCTGTCACGCGTCTTTTGCAGTCATTAATATTAGGGCAAAATGAACAAGAAATTGTAAACTTTGTAAACTACTGAATGGTAAACATGCATGACCATTTTGAACAGTTCTTAAGGGCTAGAAGAATTGAAGGGTAATAGACAGGCATGCCCTAGGTATTTATGACAAGTAAACATTTTAAGAGGGATTTATATTGGAAAGAATTGTTAATAGCACTTATGATACAAGTGAGAATCAAGGAACCAAAACTCACCTCGTTAAGCTACCAATGATGGCAAAAAGATGGAAGCGTTAACTGTAAATGCCACCAATACCAACCTATTTAACAACACAATATAACCTGTCATCTCACTTATAACATGAGTAAAAACAAGTCTGATAAATTCTCATTTACCCTATGACAGTGAGATGATTAATCATTTTTAAACATATGGCTTAGTTCTTTGTGGTGTATACGTAGAGCAAATGTTTTAATGCATTTGAAAACATGAGTGTTTGTCAAATTATTTAAGTAACTTTACTGGTACTATGATTTTTATGGTAATATGCAGCATTTTGAGCCTATAGCTATGTATTCTTATGAATACAAGATCTCATCCAAAGCTCATTGATGGCAGTTAGCTTTCTTGCATTTTGGATGATATTGCATCACTAATATTTTTTCATATAGAGAGCATTTGATAATTTTTTCTGGTTAAAGAATGGCAACCATTCTGTCTCATATCTGACACAGGCTTTTTATAAGGATGTGTTTCATATCACCTTAAAGATGTTTAATGTCTCTATTTAAGGTACATCCAGCTAGATACAAAATATTACTGGGAGGTGTATGACTTGCTTATCTTTTCTTCATAGGGTCCCCTGGGTCCACAAGGTGCAATTGGAAGTCCAGGAGCTTCAGGTGCAAGGGTAAGAAAAACTCCTTACTTAGCATAGCTGGAAGGAAGATTCAGACTGTTTAAAAAAAATAAATACATTTTTTTTAATTGGCCATCTTAACAGGCAACAGCTGAAGAAAGACACCTGATAGATCTTACAGAAATGTTTGAAATCTCTCACAAAGTATTTCTGAATTTAAGATTATCTGGTAAACTATTTTGACCATATTATTTGTGTTCAACATTGTTCTAGGGTCCCCCAGGACCATCTGGGCCGCCTGGAAAAGATGGTAAAAGTGGCTATCCAGGTCCAATTGGTCCTCCTGGCCCTCGCGGTAACAGAGGTGACAGCGGCCCTGCAGTAAGTAAATTGTACCCGCTCAAACAAACAAATCTTCAGGGATTATTCATGAACTATAGGGTGCTCTCCCATTTAAATATCTCCCTCAGAAAATTCTGTACTTCATTGACAGAGTTTGTGGTAGGCAGTATCTAGCTATTGAGGCTAAATCCAAAAAAATACAGATAGTTTGTAGTTCAGTGTAACTATTGGTGCACTGGGCGTTGTGTTAGTCTCAGATAGTCATTGACTTTTCTGTGTACAACGGGAAGGCGGGGTCCCCTCTTCACTTCAGAGCACAGACGCCCCTTGTGTCTTGGACACTATGAAGCAGGTTTCCTAGACTCCTCTAGAGAGGCCAGCACTGCAAAGGTCACTGGCATAGTCGCTTCTCCAGAAGCCAAGAAATGGTTATTCTCTGGATTTTGGTGGAAAGGGTTCCTTCTCCTTCTCAAAGCCCAGACAGAAGGACAGTTACAGCTTGATTAAAATTAAGAAAAGAAAATTCCAATTTTAGGAAAATAAAGGCCTGGAAAGTCTAACAGATGTTTACACATAGCAAATGCCATTATTTAATGAATAAGTAAATAAAATGTTTATGTGAGAATTCTCATTTTTTAAGATTAGGGCCCACACAGACTTTTAGTTTTAACCTGTGATCTTTACTCAGTGCTATGTTTACTATTTTTTTAGGGTCCACCAGGCCAGCCTGGTCTTCCTGGTCCTTCTGGTCCTCCTGGTCCATGTTGTGGTGGTGTGGCTCCCCTCGGTGCTGGTGAAAAAGGTCCAGTGGGCTATGGGTATGAATATCGAGATGAGCCAAAAGAAAATGATATCAATCTGGGTGACATCATATCTTCAATGAAATCAATTAACAACCAGATTGAAAACATCATTAGTCCTGATGGGTCACGGAAGAATCCAGCTCGTAACTGCAGAGATCTGAAATTCTGCCATCCTGAACTCAAGAGTGGTATGTTAGGTTTTTATTTTCACCAATGGTAGCAGATCTTAATTTTTTTTTCATGAATGCTATTGTCTTTGAGTATTTAAATCCAGAGATCTGCTATAAAAATTTGATTTTTTTTAAACAAATGTCATGATAAAGATTATAAATGTAATAATAATTTTAAACTTTAATTTACTATGCATTTACACAGTATATACACTGACTTCAACTCCACTCCTTACATGCTTATAAATGAACATTTGTTTGAATAATTTTATGGGAAAAAAACCCATGAAAAGTGTAAGTTCTATATTTATTTCAAATGTCAGTCATATTACAGTATTCACATGAATTCAGCATATTTTTATATCATCTTATTTTCTGTGGCATCTCTTCTGTCAAAATTAATATGCTTCCTAATTTGGCTCAGGAGTCTGGCATAGAAATAAGCTTCACCATCATGCAATCAGATTCTTCTCCAAATATATTAAGCCCCTTAACATTTTTTTTTTTTTTTTTTTTTACCATTAGGGGAGTACTGGATTGATCCTAACCAAGGCTGCAAGATGGATGCTATTAAAGTATACTGTAACATGGAAACTGGTGAGACATGCATCAATGCTAACCCCAGCACTGTGCCAAGGAAGAACTGGTGGACTAGCGAAAGCAGTGGAAGGAAACATGTTTGGTTTGGAGAATCTATGAATGGAGGCTTCCAGGTAAGAAATTACCACAGTTAACAGCCCAAAAGGTAGTACGCATATTGTACTCGCGTACATCTCAACGTGCTAATAAATAATCCTGACATTAAACTAAGCTAAACATTTAGTGTGTGAAATAATAACTATCTGAACTGTCCCTAGACATGATTAAACAAAAACTGTTGCTTATGTGTTGTACTCTGCAGTTCAGCTATGGAGATCCTGAGCTTCCAGAGGATGTCTCAGAAGTTCAGCTGGCCTTCCTCCGCATCCTCTCCAGCCGTGCCTCCCAGAACATCACCTACCATTGCAAGAACAGCATTGCCTACATGGATCAAGCCAATGGAAATGTTAAAAAAGCTCTGAAACTGATGAGCTCTATGGAAAGTGAGATCAAGGCTGAAGGAAACAGCAAATTCACGTATGCTGTTCTGGAAGATGGCTGTACTGTAAGTAAACAAGACTTTAGTATGGTAGTTTCATAAATAATTCCCTCTAGAGGACTAGACCCACAATAAAGGAAGAGAGAGCTTTGCATGACCTGGGTAAGCAAAGGACATGGTTACACCTAAATGGGGAAACTTAGATTCTGTACACCAGAAGCGTCACCCCTGTAGCAACTGTAGAAAGTGAGGTGCACTGCCGTTTAAATCTGTGCTTTACAGGTATCTCCTTGCATTAGAGTCAAAGCCAGTGAAGTCACAGTGACCAAGTTTTGATCCATCCCATGTCAACTCTAAAACTAAGAGTAGTAGGAGTCATCTCAGTCATACAAAAAAATCAAGGCTAGCTGATTCAAGCCATGGACTATGATAATGGGAAGGAGCAAACACAGTCATTTCGCAGATGCAACGTTCCTTCACGGTGTCTTGCTCACTGCAGCAGAAAGTACTGGAGAGGAGCCCTAACATCGATGAGCATGCTGGTCTCTGAGCATCTGCAGCCTTTTCAGTAACAAATACAGAACACTGTAACACCATCCACAGTTTCTCCCTCCTGCTGTTTAAGGTCCCAAAAGCACAACAAACACTGACATACATGGCAGACCTGCCGTTTAAGGATGCATGAACACATCTACTTCGCAGCCACTTTGTGACCAGTTCTTTAACACGAACATGAAAAGCTACCTCATTACTGCTGTCACTTTTTCCTGAGGCCAAAACCGCTTTCCAAACAGAGTAGCCATTTGCACCCAAATGTACATCTCCCAGCATGCAGAGCACATTTCAGTCCTAAGTCAGGGCGCTGGCACCGCTCCAGAGCGAGTACTGTCCATCAGGGATCCCAGTCCTTCTGAGCCGCAAGGTCTACAACCCCACAAGACCTCACCTAAAAGGTCCAGAAATTAAGAATGTCTATCTACGTGTTTCTTTCTGCAGAGACTGCAACCAGTTCTCATGGTGTTGAGGGACACATTAATATGGAAAGAGAAAGTACGAAATCCCGTAAACTGTGGGATAACTTTCACATAGCCCAACACTGATTTCTCTAACATGTTGTTGTGTTTGGTTTTTTTCTTTTCTTTTCTTTTTAACTTCACAGAAACACACTGGTGAATGGGGTAAAACGGTCTTTGAATACAGAACGCGCAAGACAATGAGGTTGCCTGTGGTTGATATTGCACCCATAGATATTGGTGGTCCTGATCAGGAATTTGGCGTGGACATTGGCCCGGTCTGCTTCTTATAAATCAAAGATCCTGCTCTTTCCGAAACCCCAGCAAACAGATTCACACTCCAACTGTGCTCCTTTGTTTTAGCCTTGTCATCTAGTACAGGTGACCATCTGTATCCCAGTTATTTATTAACAAAATTTCTGGGGGAAAAAATCAATTCGATATCAAGGGTTATTTTTTTCGCTATTACACAAAGTACAGTAAAAATGCTTTTTTGCTCTATTTTTGTTACCAAATTCCATCTTCAAAACATGTCTCCGTGGTGCTATAATACAACTTCAACACTTAAAAAAACGACACTGTGTTCTATTAGTTGAATGTTAGCCAATTTACAAAGCACTGATCGCTCCCAGTACCAAAGTTTACCCTTCTTTCTAAGATGCAGTCCATAAAGCTAGAAAGACCTCCCTGTTTCAACTACCTCAACATGGACAGAAACTGGGATGTGTCTGATGAGGCAAACCAAAAATCAGTCAAACAAATCAATCAAAACACATTGGACCTGTTGGTCAATTCAGTGGAATCATTTGGTACAAAATTGTCTATTTCTGTACTGATTAGCTGTGATAAAAGTACAGTGCATTTTAAGAGTTTAATACCTTAATGGCAGTAGTCACCATAATTTTATTGTTGGATTGTATTCTGTTATCAAAGGTGCTTCTCTACTTTCCTGTCATTGCTGGTCAAGACCACTAAAATTAGGGAAGTGTAAAAGACTAATATGATGGTGCTAATGTATTTTTCACTCCTAACTCTGCAAGTCAGGGTTATTGACTTGCATAGAGGGGGGAAAAAAAAAAAAGGTAAAGGATTTAAAGCAATTGTAAATGTCTCCTGTCAAAGATCGTCATTGGTATGTCATAGTTGAGAACTCTCTCCCTTCACTCTGTAAAAGTCAATAAAGATGCAAAATTGTGAACTACTTCGGTCACGTTAACACATTTATAGTGTTGAAGGTTAACCATCTTTGTAAGCTTTTATACGGTCGTTGGTCTATTCCTTACAGAGACACATAATAAAATATCCTAATAAAACTCCTTGTTGTTTCATAAAACTGACTTTTTTTTTATTATTTTACTATTTGTGTCTCTTTCTTCAAACAAATGAGTAAGGCAGGACACAACTCTGGTACCACTTTAACTGATTTTTCTCAGATCATTTGTTTGAAGGAAAACTTGATAATCCTAAGGGATGCCATTTATGGCATCCTTATTAGAAATTTTCTGTCTTACTTTTTCCACTCCTCTCCATCCAGTGGCTCATTTTTTTCGAGCACGGTGAGCTTCTCTGACTATCAGCATGGATTCAGAGCTGACAGCAAGATCCAAAACAGCGCCCATGCGCCTAGGCTGATCAGTTGGAGGCAATGTAAGAGCTTAATCCTCCCTCTCCCCAAAAAACCTGCCTCAGCTTAAATAAATAGGCAGTCATAGGCTACCATCATTTCAGATGGCAGCTTACATAAATGACATAAGGGTCTCCTAAAGTGCAGGCTAGAGGCACCAGCAGTTTGATGAAGCTGACTATCTAAGCATCTTGATATTTTTTATGGCCATTGGAGCGGCACAACTAAGTCACCCCCAGAGCTTAGCAAAAAATCAAGGAGATGCAATTACCACAGTAGTTTGGCAGTGCCTGAGCTTCAAGCCAGAAGAAGGAAATGAGCCACACACCAGAATCCAGGCCATGAAACCTCTCCCGGAGGTAGATGTTGATAGATGTTACTAAGACTTTCCTGTCAAGGAAGATATAGAGCCTGCCCCCACATCCCTGCCGCACTGCCACGTGTTGCTTCACAGCCCGGGGTCATTAAAGACCCTCTACAACAAGGTCAGACAACAAAAATTAGGGAGGAAAAAATTCAGATTCTTAAAGGGTCTCAGTGATGATTATGGATCATGCATCCCCTGAGAATACTTTCTGGATTGGACCAAGCTGGAAAACTGGGCAGAGAAATGCTGGGTTTTTTTAAGAAACCTCACCAGATTTGAGCCTGAGCCAAGACACTGCCCTGCTCTGGCATCACAGAATTTGGACGTGCCCACGCAGAAGCAGAATAGTGAGGGTCTGGGGAGCCCTTAACAGCACAAGTGCAGTATCAGCACAGGCACGGCTGTACTTAATGCAGCATAAAAGAACAGTGCCAACAATTCATAAAAACTATTGGCTTTTGCAGGAAACCTCCTCATTTTATGGTGAAAATAGCTACCGTTATGGAAGATGAGAATTACATGTACATAATAATATTAATCTGACATAAATTACATGGTAGGAAGTCTTTTGAGTGGAGTCGAAATTTTAGGAAAGCAGCTGGTAAGAACGCTGGCTGGTGGAAAAATTCATTGGAAAAACCTGTTCTTAATCCACACGGAAAAAAAAAAATAGCCTCTGTAATCTCCATTACTACTGTGGCTGAGTGAATGACTGGTAGTAATTACTCAACCTTAAAACTGATGGTTTGGGGGCTGTTTTCCTAAAGAAAACACATAGTCATCAAGTCTTTGATTAATAATTTCTACTAACGAAAAGTGATTATTGGAACGTTTGCAGAAAACACAAAGAAATAGCCAAGACCACCATAAAATAATTTACTTGATCCAAATACCTTCATTTTTTTCAGAGGGCCACCATGATTCTGATACTTCTGTACTTTTATAAAATGGTCTTTGAGATAATAATAGAAATATGAAAGAGATCAGGTTAATAAACAAGAATTAGCTTAGAAAAATAAGGCTAGCCTTTGGAAGATTTAGATCCTATTCCTAATTTTTTTACTCTGATTTACTGTGTCAGCCTGCAAAAGGCTCTAGCTTTTATTTTACATGGGAAATAAAAAAAAAAAAAAAAAAAAAAAAAGTCTGACGACACTTTCAGGCTAGCAGCACCATTACTCGGTGATATAGAGCAGCACATCAAGTTCATGGACTACAGTGCTTCTGGGAATAACCCCCTTTCGCACAGGTAACTAACAGAGGTCTTTCAAGGCTGTATGGAAACACCCACACCTGCTTTCAAGCTGTAAGATAAGTTGATTTCTAGGCACATATTCAAATGCATCTTCCTTTGGAATATAAATTTAAAGTTATATTGGAGAAAAGAAAAAAAAAAAAAAAACATAATCTACATAGCTGAAAGGGAGGCATGAAGTTGAATGAGAGGCATGAACAAAGAAGGAAGGAAGTTGCTCACACAGTAATAAGGTTGATACAAGAAATTTCTCCTGATCCACAGCTTCTTATTCAGCCCTATGTTACACCAGTTGATATTCATACACTGCATAGCACCACATTACTGTGGCTCTTTGGGGAAAATAAGAAAAGAAACAAAACAAAAAACCCCTGCTTCATAGAGTTTCCTGGATCATACCAACAGCTTTAAGATATCACTAATCTAGGTTTTAATATTTCCTTGGAACTTCACCTTTCCAATTAATTGCAGGTCATCACTTAAAGGTGTAGCTCTTTCACAGGACAACAGAGCTTTTCTTCTGATGAACGTGGACTCCCTGACTGTTGTCTGCAGCACAGGGACTATTTCAACACCTACTTTCTACATTCTTTATGGAAATGGTGTTTAAAAAACCCAAAACACAACAACAATCCAGCAAACCCTTCTCTAACAGAAAAACTTAATGATCTGATTAGGCCCTAATTTTAAACAACTTATAAACACCTGTGAATCACTTACGTACCCAGCCTTACCTCCCTTTGGGCAATAGGTAAGGCATTCTCCATGGCCATCATATCTAGCCGCTGCATGACTCCAGGCACTGCTTTAAAAACCCCACAAGCACTCATTTCACAATCCTGGGGGGGGTGGTGCAGTGTGGGAAATCACTACAGGAGTAGGTTGGCTTCAGCAAGTCCTTCTGTTGGAGGTGACCACCTAGGGACAGCTACTGGCAAGAGATGAGCCATTCAATGTTTGTGTCTCTGCAGCTCTTCACCTCAGTGGTAAGTTTGCAGCTAGAACCAGGCTAGGGCAAACAATCACTTATAAGGAGGTTGTGATGGTTTCTCAACTTGAATAGCTGCTAGGAATTTCTTCTGGCTAATTGTCACCAACTTTCCTTGCTAAGAAAAGGAAGCTAGACATTTAAATAAGCAGCAGTGGAATTTGTAACCTTCACTTTGTTGTGACATCAGCTAAGTAGTCTTAAGCCTCTCCCTGCAGGCAGTAACTTGGAGGAAGAGCTGTCTACAAGAATTTTGAATTCATGAAGGATAAAGATCTTCACAACACACACTTTGCCATGCTATGGCTGTCCTGATAGCTTTAGCAGAGAAATTTCAGTTTTAGTGTTCCTTGTCAGCTATACATTATTTATATAAGCTGGGAAATGTGTTATTTTGGAGGACCGGTTATTATTTATGATGGTAACAGCTTCACTGCAGTCACCAAATTAGAATATATTTCTTATTACAGATAACATACCCATTTCAACCAAGACTGAAACCTTAATTGCTCTTTCAAAAAATCATAGCCATGTCTTGTCACCAGGGCAGAAGTCAGGTCTGGCAGGCTCTGATTTTTAAATGAAGTGCCTCTCTTCTGGAAATGTGAGTAATGAGGTATTTGTTGTACAAACCTTAAGCTACAGTAATGTATGAAATACTTTCATTATGATTTAGCATTTTAATTCAACATGTGCTTGTAATCAGATGTCCTTGATCATATCTTGTTATGTTCTTAAAGAAAAGCTGTAGAAACCTAGATTTAAAGTATTAGAAGAGAAAGCTACTTTGCAGTGAAAGGGTTAAAAACCACAAGAGCAAGAAAGATGTTATAAATACCTTAGTCACTTAATTAGATCAGAAGACACCCTGTTGTGATTTAAGGATGTTGTGAATACCTTGTTAGACTTGAGGGCGGTCTGATGTGATTTAGGAAGTAGCTAGAAGAACAGTTATAAGATAAGGGGGGCTCTGGGATAATCTCGTTACAGACAACTTGGCCTTGGGAGAATAGATGCACGGAACCATGAAGATAGGAAGAAACAGAAGAATGGCAACAATAGTCTTGAAGGACAACACTTATGTAATCCTAGGACTGCGTTTGCGCAGAAGCAAAGGTCAATCAGTGAACACAGTGAGGAAGACTATGAGCCTTTATCTGAAGACCCCCAAAGACCACTTGAAGACCACCACAAGAGATGACTCCGCATGCGAATCAGATATTTACATATGTTAATAAGTTTCTGGGATTTTTATGTTTATGCATAGCATGTTTATGCATAACAATTCTTGGAAATCCTATGAATATGTATGATTATATAGTATATATTCTCTAAAAGTTCATTGACTCGTTGGAGCACTTCTTATGGTAGAGAATCCCCAGTGCTGCCCAGCACTGCAATAAAGAATACCTGCTTGATAGTAACTTCGTTGCTATTGAGTTTCATTTCAGGGACTCCCTGAATACTCCGTTTCTCCCTTGGGGAGATCTGGACTGTGAGGAGAAGCATCCATGAATTTTTGTATCAGCGGGAGGTTTTAGGATTTGGGAGATGAAGAGATGCTTACTGTGTTTCTGCTTACCTGTTTACTGGGAGGAGGTGAGACATAGTACACCCTACACTGAGGGGCTGCTGTTCCAGGATGAATGAAGTCCACCAGAACAAAATCCTGGTGGTCTTGTCTTCCCACCTATTCTTCATCTTGCAGTAACTTCAGCCTAGAGGATGCCTTCTGGAAGCATTTTCTGTAACCCATACTGCTGCTTTCGCATCGCAGCAGCCACTCCTGCTTGTGACATCTTCTGAGAAGGCCACTGGTCATCATCTTTTCTTTTTCTGCTGTAAGTTGTCCCTGGCAAAACTATGCCTACCCAAAATTTCTCTCTGCCAGAGGAGGTTCATGAGATAAACCGCATGACCTCCTTTCAATATATCATGGACATCTCTGGATTAAGGGTCAAAACTTAAGTTTTGTTGTTGACTCCATGCTGGATCCATGTCCACATCCACTGAGAACACACTTTGGGATCTGAGATCACTCTGGGAGGCACTGGAGATGTTCCTGTTTCAGTGGGGTTTAGTGAATGTTCCTATTGTAGCGCATATTTCAGCTTTACTACCTTTGTTATAGTAACTCCAAGATACCTGAAAAAGTCTACTCATTCCTCCTTTCAGTTTGGTAGCATCTGCAAAGCAGAGATTGAGATTCCTATCGGGAAATGGCTGAATTGATACGGCAGCAGGAAATGCTTTCGACACTGATTTTTGTGTAGAACCACACAGCATGTTCTTTAGAGGGCCGAGGCTCCTAAATTACAATGACAGCTCCTACAATTGTCACAATCTTCTGTCAATGTCGTGCTGCTTTGTTGCAGGCAAGATTGTTCCCTACCAAACGTACAAATATTTTTGCTGAAGTTTCTAGAATTGTAATAATGTTCTTTTGTTATAATTGGTTGGTTTTGTACCAGATTTTTTCACTCAGTTGACTAAGGCCAAAAAGCAGTTCTGTGATGCTTTGTCAGACATGAACTTGCATGGGGTTTTTTCTGCACAAACACTCCTAAATAAGGCTGCAGTCTTCTCTGGAGCATGGATAGTAATACCTCAATTGAGGAACTAATTTTGCTCTAGAAATTTTTGGTAGTGCACCATTCTCTGATGTTGAGAACACAACAGATCATAATGATTATGAAATTCTATAAGCTCTGGCTTCAGGTTTCTCTAAATAGTAAGATGGTTTCTTACTACAACAGCAAGGAAATAAAAACGTGCAAGAAATTAACATGTCGGCCATGGAGGAAAAAACTGACTCTTCTAGCATCTGGCTCGAACTAGTGTTGCCTGATACCTTAATACTTTTCCGGACCTTCTCCCAACAAAAGATCAAACATCTAATGCCCATAGCACAATAGATACGTTAGCAATTAAGGTCCCTGAGTTTTCTCTGATGTTGTGTAAATCTGTAAAGCATTTCAGTTTTAATCTTTGCATCACTTTGCTCAGGGCGTCCTCAACACTGCCCAATCCATTGACTCTACTGTGTCCTTGCTTCTTTGGTTTGTGGAAAAAGCAAATTGTTTCTTTTACTATTCCAAAGATATTGGCCAACAATCACCTCACAGGAATGAGCAGCAACTTTACAAGAAAGCTGGACTTTTTTTTTTTTTTGACGTATTCATAATGGTTCTCATGATCTCTATTTGATATATTAATAAGCATTACCTCTGATTTTAACACTAGCTAAATTTTGGATTAGCATGACAGCAGGTAAAAATAGGCTGGCTAAAAACATTCTACCTTTTAAGAAACTTGAATCAAACTCTCTGGTATCCATCTAGCAATTTTGGTCAAGAAGGGTCCTTTATGGATATTCTGAACTCTGCAGAACATGCTTGAAATGATACCCTTCAAAATCTTGAAACTCTTAGTAAGCCAATTGTGATGCACTGGACATAATAATCCAGAATCAAATGATTTTTTTTTCTGTAGCATAAACATGCAGTTCAGCCAACTGGGTTTATGGGTCTGCAGTTTCTTTGGCATTTCTATTTCAGCTATTGAACTGCTGATTCTGTTTTACCTTTTGTCATGAAAAATTTTTACGATAATACCATCGTTGTCTAATACTATTATTTCTACCTTGTTTTCTCTATGGTATTTGCCTACTTGCAGGAAATCTTTCTTTTCTTCCATTACCATTTCTGCATTTCCATTTAGTTCTGCTTTTCCTTTTGCAATTGGTTTACTCTCTGTCTTCCTGGAATCCTATTCTTTTTATAAATATCCTCTCTCGGCAAGACCAACTGCCTAGCGAGTATTAAACCTCTGGTATAGCCTTCATTTCCTGAAAAAATAATAAAAAAATTAATAGATTATCAGGGTGCTTACCAGTCCAATAACTACTTTGCTCAATCTTGGGCAGCTACAGGAGATAAAAGAAACCTAGGGGCTCTTACCATATAGTAATAAGAAAAAGAATGCTTTTTGCTCTTAACCCATTTTTAGACTCTCTACTTGCCTTCATAGAGAACAAAAATCTTCCTCATTCTCCTCTATTTGCTTGCTATGTTTTGTAGACTTTGGTTGTGTTGTTTCTACCTATAACACTGTGACACTTTCTTATATTTCTGTGTTGCTTGAATGCATTCTTCTACTGCATGTAGTACTCTGGTACTCTATAGAATTTTTTTAGTATTAAAAACTCCGAGCTGAGTATTTATGACAGCTACAAGGAAGCTAACAGATAGGCAAGAAAGGAGTTTGGGAGGGAGAGGCCGTGAGATTTGAACTTATGCTCTCATGCACCCAGAGACAACAGAATAACCACTGAACTAGAGGGGAGTACCAGAACAGAAGAGAAAGGAGACGGTCTGTATGGAAGGCAGGTGGAGGAGATGCATCTTAAGCTGCTCCACCAGCCTTTTCAAAGAGCAAACATTCAGCCCAAATGCAAATTCTTCAGTCTCTCTTAAACTGAGGTGCATAAATCCAAAACTGTGATTCAGAAAAACTGTCTTGTTCAGGGAGGACTTAAACCATCAATTCCTTGTTTGCCTTACATTTTAAGCATCCAGAACTATTCAGTATGAAGAGCTCTCTGCAAGAAGGCTCTGATGCAGTAGGGAGGCTCTGATCACATTTGACATATGCATTCAGAGCTGGGCTCCTCTAGGAAATACAAAAGGAGCAAGAACGTTTTTTCTTTTTATAATATTAATATTACTTAATTATATAGTATATAAAGCAATGTTAATACTGCCCAGTTAAACCAGCAGGCATCTTAACTGATGTATCCAATAACCTGTAGCACTCTCATCAGTTCTGTCCTCTGTATCTGCTCAAAATAAATTAAGAGCAGATGTCAAGCAGAAATAAGAAAAAGCCTTGGAGAAGGCATTATTAAACTCCTTACAAAATATATGTTTAACATACAGGTGAAAGATCACTAAAACTAGTCAATAGCAAAATAAGAATATGCTCAGCAATACTTGCATCTCAATTCTTTGTTCATTGTGCTTGCAGATAAACAAACTTTTTCACTTCTGGGAACATCTATCATAACCTCCAAGGCCCACTGGGCATATATCTGAAAGATCTTTCACATTTTTTCCTCCCTCAGCAAGAATGTATTCTTTCAAAGTTTTAACTTGAAAGAAATCTAAAAGTAAAATACACTGTAAAAAGTGGTGTTAGGAGACACGGTTTGAGAAAAGAAACCCAAAATGGATTCTACTGTGCAGCTGTATAAAATCTAAGCTGTGAAGGCGAAAAATTAGTGTTAAAAAACCTCACAGCCCTATAGACCAAAGCTGTTGCTTTTCATACTTGACTGCTTTTTTTGTTCTTCATGAGATATTAGAAAGGATAGGCTCCCATTCCATTGATAGGGCCCCTCGCACTAGGGAAACTCTGCTTGGTCCCAAGTCTGTAATCAGCTGTTTAATTACATACAAATTCCCGTATTTTGTATCTAGAGTTCAGTGGCACAGGGATAAAAGCATGACAGTGATGATACAAGCACCTTCAGAACAAACATTGCAAATCCAGATGAGTTGGTTAAAATCAAATTACAAAAGAATCCAAATGTCTTTCTCAAATGTTCAAGCTAAACTACCGCATCATTAACCTCACCACTGATGGAAACATAGAGTTAGTGCCAAATTATGAGCAGTGCATAACAGAATTTTACCTTCTAGATAAGATTTTAGTGAACAGTTGCCACACAACTATTGCACTACTGTTTTGGAGAAACCAAGAGAGAAGGTGTCAGCTACTGGCACTCCTGGGGTTCATTCCTTACTGAGGACAGGTCAGTTAGTTATGGAGAACAACAGCAATAACCAATTCTGATGTTATATTACCATAACCACTCTAAAGTGCTTTTTCTACCATTTCTGAGGCCACTTGCAACAAAGACAGAGCTGCACTAAATGTCATTAATTGCTGATATTTACTTAATGCTACTTTATAAATTAATCAACCTTTGGCAAATTACCAGCTCATTCATTCTAGGTTCATGAAATCAAAGCTGTATTTATGGGAGGCTATGCCACATTGCCTGGATAAGGGGTAAAGCAGTGAAATTCCCCCCACCCCCCTTTTTTGTCTGCTTAAAAAGATTTTACAATACTTTGAGGAAGGCTTAAACAGGGAAGGAGATGTAATAATGCATATATGCTATAAACATAGTCAGTCAAGAGAAGAAAAAAAAGCATGTCCAACCACTTGCATTACAAAGACTCCTCAGTTAACTACTCTGATTTCCTGAGAGCTCACACTTCAAGTGAGGCTTTGCTTCAGTGATTCTCCAGCGATGGTTTTTACAGGATATTACCTTAGAGTGCTTTCTAGTTAAAGCTCTTTTTCAGTGCTCAAGGCACTTGGTTGAGGAAATACTGCATGCTTCATATGGAGATAGAGATGCAAAGAGAGACTTGAAAAGAAAAAAGGTACATCCTTCATAATGAAATTCTCTTCTCCTTCAACAACGTAAGAAAACATACTAATCATGGATTATAATACTCTGCTGATGAAAATCAGAGATTAAAAGTAACTTTCAAACATGCATCTATACTCCAAATGTTACTTATTTTGTGCATATGGATAAATGTTCTGTAGAGGTATGATCACAGCCACTTGATATCTACCTTTACATGAATGTGTTGGAGTGAGCCATTACACCTCAGGTTATTCAGTGAAAGTAACATTATCTAAAACTTCTCAAGGATCCAATGTGATAAGCTAACTTGTGAGTCACATATTTATAGAAATTATTTCATGCTAGTAAAAAAGAAATCATAGAGCTCCTGCTTGGGTAATAAAAGCAAACAGATAATGTCAGTGTGAACCTGTCAACTTCCCTGTTCCCATGTCCATACCCTCTATGGACATGCATATGGACAACCTGGAAAATTGCAAAGCTCCTACCCTTTAAGAAGGAGGAATGTAAATTCTTACCTGTCTTGCTACAATGCAACTTTATGGCTTGTCCAGAAACTGTTTTTTATCAGTGATAACTTACATTGACACTGGGAATTGGCTAAGTCACATTTTATTCAGTCTTGAATAAAAATTCTCTTTCTCTGGAATCTCAAACAATACTAGTTAGGTGGCTTTAACAGGACTGCTGGTGACTACTTCATACAAATTGACACCTGTCTTGTAAAAACTGGCACAAAGAGGGCATTATTCAAAATACGTTTATATTCCTCTGTGTAGAATACTTCAGCAGAATGCATTGCAAATGAGTTATTCAAATAGCAACAAAATAAAAGTAAATACTTCTATTTTTAATTTCCTGGAAATGAACTGATATGGGACACACTGGAAGGAATTCTACAAAAAGGAAACCACTTACATAGCAAGAAGCATGTATTTAATTAAATGCTTTGCAAAGATACATGAATAAAGCTATGTGCATGACTTTCTTTAGGGATGGCCCCAGCTGTTTATTTTTTTTTTTTAAGGAACAAACAAAAAACGTGGAGAGCACAGATGCAATAAAGAAACAAAAAAACCTAAGTAAGTTTGTACCCACATACTTTACAAAATAAAGCATGTTAGTGGTACAAAACATTCTATATACTGTATGACCAACAAATAAATGCACTGTAACATTGTTGTCTCAAACACGATAAGCCTAACAGCTAAGCTCTGAAAATGACAGACAGTAGGCATCTTTATTTCATCAGCCTTCTACAGAGTCATTTAGCACCATCATTTTTTTGTTGTTTTTGCCCTGCCTATCTCCTTTCTTGACATAACAACAGAAGCGTAGCACCTTTTAACATCTAAAATAAAAATAGGATATTAAATGCATCCCAACTTCCAGAGATGAGGTAGCTCATGCTAAGAAATGATGGAACTTTCTTGCCTTGACAACTCAAGGCCAATAAGTCAAATTACTGGTGATGCATGTCTGGATGTCAGCTAAAAATAATTAATTTTTAAAGTTTCTTTCTCTTTATTAGCAATTGGTCTGGTATACATGTGAATGATTTGCAACATACATAAATTGGCACCATATATAAGACATCTGTATAATTTGATATGTAATGGCTTTTTAGATGGGCAAGTATTGGAAAATCAACAAGTATTGGGTTTAAGATGTGTTTTGAAGATTAAGGACAATTTAATAGAATTACACAGATACATTGTGAGAAGCGAAGTCTGGCCTTGAAATTTAAGATATGGGACACCCCTACTGAAAACTCATATTTACCCCAGTAGTATTTTTACTTCATAAATTAATCATGGCTATGGAATACTCTTCTGAGCAGACTATTACATAGGAAAGTGCAGGAAAGATAATGCCAAATTAAGACGATCTTGTCTGAAGAGATTTTCTTCTACAAAAGACATAGATTTCTGTTAATGACTATCATACTGGCAGCCACAGGAAGACAAACTGGGGTTGAGGGAGTAGGTATGATTGAAATATAGACAACGGTTCACAAAAGTGCTCTACTTTTCTGTTATTCAGTATGCATCCAAGCAAAAGAAATAATCCTTAGAGCTTTACATAGTCCCACATTAAAACTATCTATTTTGAATACCTGTAAATTTCAAAATAATTTGAAACAAAAGCGAGGAAAAAAGATTCATATTACTTTTAAAAGGTGGTCACCGATCCTCTTAAAATTCTACTAAAAAGTTGGTTTCAATCATTTAAAACAGAAGGTTTGTAAGTAAAATAAATATTCAAAAGGAGGCTGGGCATTTAAAAAGAACTGTATATACAATGCTGATCCAATATCAGCCATTACTTCAAGAGTCTCAGGATTAACTTCAATCAGTCTAAGTTCACGTGTTTAATTGCTGCTGTTGCTGGGTAGTGTGTTTATTTCCCCCCTTCCTCTACACAAAGCAAACTGGCCCAATTTCAATTCCAAATTCCTGGTCGGTGCTACCAATGTCCACCGGTGCAATATCTATGATAGGTAAGCGTGCCACATTCTGTGTTCTGTACTCAAAGACAGTCTTGCCCATGTTCCCATTACGTTTCTGGAGGGGGGAAGAAAAAAAAAAAAGAAAAAAGAAAAACTTAGGCCCAAGCTTACGTCAGAAACAGCCTGAATTCCAGCTGGCGAGTCAGTTGTCTGATAGTTGAGAAGGATCTCACTGTATCTTCACTGAGCAACACACCCCCTCCTGTACTGCACCTTGGTTATTTTAAAATGTGTATATCTTGCTTTTACACTGATGAACAGACCTGTCAGATTGACACAGCAGGATTTCCCCCTCAAGCTTGACTAATTTTTCTCTATGGTATGAAATTCTTCTCTATGTGTTAATATATGCCTGCACACATATTCTTTGGCTATATTACTTTAAAGCAGAGAGCGTACTCTAACTTATTTCAAGTGCAAAACTAATTTTAGAAACATTTTGCCAGTATCTTGGACTTGGCTGAGAATGCTAATGAACATGAAAAATTTACTTGCTGTTTTTTATGCCCACTAAGAATTTTTGGGGGGAACATTATCCTTTCCAACTCAGTCAGTCATAGTACATATGAGTTTCCTCCAGTGTATTGCTGCAATAATCTTACCCATCTGGCAGACAAATGCTTGAGGTTATCGGTCCCCTTTGTGTGACTCCACGTAGAAGTACACAAATACTGGAAAATGCAAAATGGCAAGATGCGTATGCTCACTAATAACTAGTAATTTGTAAATATCCTCTAAATAGTGTGGGCTTCTATTATGTGAAGCTAGAATTGTAGTAAAATACCTATTTGATCAGTTACTTCTACAATTCATGGTGAAATTCTGCAGCATTTTAATTACCCCATTCTATGGATTTTTTTCTAAATCAAGGAAGAACTGAAACCATTAGAAGATGAAAGTCCTTTTTCTCCCTAACAAATGACAAAACCCCCAAACTTACAGAACAGCTGTCATGCAGAACAGTGTATCTGAATCGGCTGTTTCCCTCCGCTTTGATCTCCAGGTCGTTGGCCCCTTTCAGAATTACAGCTTTTTTCAGGTTCTTAGTCTGGTCATCCATGTACCCAACACTGTTTTTACAAAGGTAAGTGATATTCTGGGAAGCTTCCTTTGATAGGAGGCGCAGGAATGTCATCTGAGTGACAGCTGTATCCCCGTACACAAACTGTGACGATAAAGAAACAGATCAATATATATTACATGAAAATTCATTAATAGTTCATGAATTTTAGAAACATCTGCCATTATCATAACCCTTTCCAGACATGACTAGCAGGACCCCTATTACGTAAAATCTAAGAATGGTTTCTTTTGTCATTTGCTGCCAGCTGAGGACAAAGAAACCTAGGCATCCTGTAACAGGGATCGTTTTGGAGAGTTTTGACCATAAAGCTCTGCAGCTGAACAACCGAAAGGCACTTGGGTTTCCACAGACGTGCCAAGTTCTGGAATTAATTCTGCCTTCTTTCAAAAAGGGATTCAGGAGTAGCTAAACCTTATGTATGAAATAGTGCATTAGAGCAACCTCAAACTAGATAAGAAACGTCAAGCACAGAAAACCCTTTTACAGTGTACCAGCTATGTTGCAACTTGAGCAGCTTGTTTTCTATAGGCTTTGTATTGTATTTAGAAGCATCACAAACAGTCAGAAAGTTTGACTATATAAAAATAACTATAGATTTGCATATGGACTTTATCAACTAATTAATTTACACATAAGTTTGAAAAATATTTTACAATGTGCCACTGTTTCTATAAAAAACAGAACCAATTTTTCTACCAATAACAAAAATTCTAAAATGCCTGAGATGTTTTCCCTACCTGTGCAGGTTTCATTTTATTCATGCTTTGTGAATCATTGGGGGGAAAAAAAAGTCATGAACAACTAAAAATGTATACATTTCTCTGAAACTGGTGAAGAAAAAATAAAGTCTTATGCCCTGACACTGTCATTTTTTACAAAACATGTTATCTCTGTTCAGCAATCTCGGACATATTTATTATTTAGAATCTGTAAGGAGTGCATATGACTATTACACAGATCATACTGTTAGTTATCAAATCTGACAGTTTTCAAAAATGAATATCCTTTTATAGTATTCCTGAAGATAATTTCTTCCTCCAAAGCACATCTGACTTACAAAAACCCTACGTGTAGCTCTGCAGGCAGCTAAACATCAACTGTGACATCTTGGGTCATGGCAAGTTCTCCTGAATTTAATAATAAGCAAAAGCATCTCAGTAAAAGCAATCAATATCACATCTGTTCTCAATTGTTGAAGTTCTGAACTGTCATCAGGAATCCAATTGATAACAGCACTATTATTTTTACACACCAAATACTTATTTTAAAGATATTTAATTACTTCCTGTGAAATAACAACTGAAAATATTTTCTGTGCTTTTGATTTGATGAACTAGGAATAAAAATGGCAAAAGCTTGTTAATTAATTATATACTTTGCATAGCATAAACTTCTGTTATTTGGCAGGATTATTAAGCCTGCTTTTAGAAGTTACCACAAAGGGAAAACTCGACAGAAAGCTGAGTGGAATTTTTGTCTGCCTGCAGACTGATGCATTCGGCATAGAGCATTCTGACACATATGATAACAATCATACTTTTTTAAAAAACAGATTAGCTGAGAGGATTTATAAAGTAAGCTTTGTATTTTTCAGCAGTAAAGAGCTTTCGGGAAAAAAGAGTAGAAGTCAATTAAAACAGCGGTGATTTAAATCATATATTAAGATAAAAGTATACTTTTTAACGATAAGGATAGTGAGTTACTGAAGTAGACTGCTAGAGAAGAAGTTTTTGGGATCAAGAGAAATAAATCTCTTCCAGCAATGCTATACTTATAGCCAATCCTGCCTTAGAGGCACTTGCATTGTTTCTCCCAGCTCTTTCCTGTAATTACTGTATGATAACAACCAATTGAATATAAGCCAGTCAATCAATAGTTATAACGTTCTGACTGTAGCAGAATCTGCTCAGAATAGCAGATGAAGTTCTAAACCAGAAGGAAACAAGTTTCACAGAAGTCGATTCTTAACACTAAATATATTTAGTTACCTGTGATCCCCTGTTCATATCAAGGCCATACCAAATGGGCTTTACATCAGATGACCTGCTGGCCCACCATGTTTTACGTGGTATAGTAGACGGGTTTGCAGAAATACAGGTTTCTCCAGTTTCCATGTTGCAATATACTTTTATAGCATCTTCAACACATCCCTGGTTAGGATCAATCCAATATTCACCTACAAAGAACATAAAATTGATTCCGTTACATTATTAGGATTCTTGAAATAACTGGGGAGATATAAGCAAAAGTATGTCATGACAGTACAAAACACAAGGAAAACGGGCATATGTTTCACATAATCTGATGCATGTTTTGATGTGTGCATCAGGTATACACTATAATGGTACTTCAAGATACAAGCTGATCAGTATTTCAAATATTTCAAAACTGGGGAATGCAGACTTGAAAGTTGTTTAAGGTTAAGGTGGTTTAAATCCATTGCAAAGTTCCTGGATGCTCCAAGTGCATCAAGAACACACAATGGCTAGAGACAGTTTTCCCTACATAAGAGAAACCAATGGCAGCCCCTCCTAATGTTGATGTTGGAGGCAAAGTTTCAGGAAACAGGGAAAAGGCTGGTAAGGCCTGCCACAAATTATCTCTACCTTCCAGTCTGTTCTGATTTATCACTGGTAATCCACATAAATTAGGGAAAGTCCTAAATGGCATGTTAGCGCATTACCACCTACGAATTCCCACTATGGAACAGCAGCAGATAATTCTGGATGGAAAGCACTCACAGGGTATCAGCCCACAGGTAAAGTTTTGAGCTAATAGCAATTAAGGAAATATTCACAACTAGCGTACCAACCTAGCTCTGTCCTCATGTAAGTGGTACTCCATGGTGAAAACACTTTCAGAAGTAGTGTTCCATGGAAATATAAAATATTTCAGATTTTAAAATATATCTGAATAAAAACTGAATAAATAAATACGGGATACATTAGAATATATACTTCATTGGCAAGAAGTTTTCAAGCTCCTAGTGTGAATGTCAATTTAGACCATCAAAATCTGTATTACACATTTTTTCCAGTGACCAAGTGTCTACTGGAAATAAGACAGAATCATATGGTACATAAAGGAGATGGTGTGTTTATACGCACCGCTCTTCTTGGATGGGTGGCACAGCTTCAGGTCATCACAAGTCCGTGCTGGATGTTTCTTTGAACCATCTGGGCTGCGCATAGTCTCAATCTGGCTGCTCAGTGACTTCAGTGTGGCATGGACTCCTGGGTCTGTTTTATTATGGTCATCTGGGACTGCTTCATCTTCAGTAAACTCTGGTAGTGGATCTGCCATAGCATCATCATAGTGTCCCATAATGTCACCAATGGCAGCAGTGAGATGGCCTGGAGGTCCTGGAGGGCCAGGAGGGCCAGGATCACCTGGTGGACCCTAAGGTTAAAAAAAAAAAAAAAAAAAAAAAAGGAAAGGCAACAGATGCACAGCAGAATAAATATTATGCAACATGATAGCAAAGCCAGCCACTAAAAAAGCAAAACTTCACGGCCAGTCACCCTAATGCGCAGGGAAAATTCAGATACAGATAAACAATTAACATTTCCAGGAACAGGGGTAAGAACTGCATGTGAGGTATTCTCTCTGCTTCATGCCATCTCTGCCTGTTTGAGCACCTTGCTCAACTTTTTCTTACTCCTGATTTCAGACTTAACAGCCGGAAAAAGTCATCAAGGAATGGCCTCCTTATTCCATTTTTTAAGCCATCTGTCCCTCCTGGTTCAAATCCCTGCCTAATAACTTTATTTCTTAAAATTCCCAACAGCTGTAAGTGATTTTGAGAGCAATCTAAAATTCCTACTTCCCCTGAGACGCTTCAGGCACATTTTCAATTTAGTAAAGCCTGGATGGAAAATTTGGCACTAGAAATATCTTTACGTTTATCCTGCACAGTGCTGAGCTTTCTGGCCAGAGGTACATGAGACAGAATCTACATCATTCTTACTTGGCAGAGCAGGTGTTTTCCCGACTACATATGCTTTCCTGAATGACGGGCTTTAAGGTCCTTCTGTCAACCTGAATTGTGACACTTGGGGAGGTAACTGAGTCTTGAGACAGAATGTATCTGTTAATAAACATATCTCCACCTGCAGGCTCTGCCAGCTCTTCTTTGGCAGCAGAAAGTCTGTAACATACCTTCATTGTAAGTTTGATGCTCTAGTGCGTAAGATGGTACATCAGAACGTGGCATTTCCTTTGAGAGTAACTACTTCAGAAGTCACAACTAGTGCTCCAAATGTTTACTACAGAGCACACACTCAAACTAATGCATGCTGCATCTGACAAATGAAATCTTAACTTTTATTTCTTGCTTTGTGGTTCCAACTTATAGTTCCAGGAAGCCACCATGGAAAGCAAAACTGAAGTTACTGGTAGGCGATATTTCTTGTACTGTCTCATCACACAGATGAAGGATCTGGATACACATTATATTCTTATGCTCTACCATAGACTATTCATTCAAGTCTTGGTGCCTCGGCAGAAGTGGAGATATCGGTAATTGGCAGAAATTCAAATGAAACAGGGTGAATATTAGCACACGATAACCACAGGAAACACCATGTCTTACAAGACAGAAAAACAGCAGAAACTGCCTTCTCTGCCTTACCCATTATTTTATTTCACCTCTTCCACTTCTTCCCCAAGAAAAGCAATACCAGTCTTTTAATTCTTCGTGTGATCACCCAGATCACCCTTTTCTCAAATCCCTCTAATTTTCTAACTTGTCTTCATTGGGATAGCATAACTTACGTTTTATGACTTAGGGTATTGCGAATTGGTAAATGTGGAATATGCCTGGGGTGTTTAGCAAAGGTTTAGCACTTTTTCCAAAACAGTCAACTATTTTTCACTAGTTGCGAATCAGCTCACGGTTGATGTCTGTAAACCTCAGATCAGGCTGAAGGTCAGCTGAGCTGAGTGTTAGAGTTTGGGCTGTTCATTTGGACTGAAGGATTTCCTTAACACAAGGCATGATGGAGTATGCTCCTGGCAATCAGTCACATGGCTGTTCTAATTCAGTGTCACCTTTGTGGGACTACTGACTTTGAACTACCACTGGTTCCAGATACACCTACTGACCTATCCTTAGGCCTGAGGTTTTAGGACCCAACTTGCCAAATAGCCACGTTGAACTGCAGATCCAGCATGATCCAGTCAGCTAATTGCAGAAGTAGCCCCAGGTTGGCCTAAGGAGAGCATAGGTGGATGGGACTGGGATTGTCACAGGTCCGGAAGAGGAAAATGAGTAAGAAATGAGCCCTTTCAGTACACAGTTACCCTGGCTATTTGTTGCAGAAACTGCATCAAATGTTACCATTTGTCTTGAGCTCATGGATGTTTGAGAAACTGATGCAATGGACTGTAAAAAATCTCATTATTTGAAGGTAACATTTTCCCTTCATATTCCCATTAACTTACCTCAGGTCCAGCCTCTCCTACACTCCCTCTAACACCAGGAGGCCCAATTGGCCCAAGGGGGCCGGGACTTCCATCTTTGCCGGAAGGACCAACTGGACCTGGAGGACCCTAGAAAATATAAGAGAAAGAAGGAATGTATTTTAGCTTTTAATAACAAAGTTGTACGAGACAGCCCTTTACAAGCAATATCTTTTCAGGAAGCAATCCAATTATTTGTGTCTGTTACCAAACTTTTAAAAATCATCCTTTTTCTTCTTCTCTAAAAGTAAGAAGGCAGTTTCAATGCTGTTCTTCTGAAGTCAATCGCCTCAGCCAATATACCTTGGATCAGCTGTATGTTTTTTCCTAAACCGTTTAAGTGGGTTCAATTGCAGGTGCTACACAGACTGGAGCAGCTGCTGTATGCCCACATGTATACAGACTCAGAGATATACTGTCACTTGGGAACATCCAAGGGAGTCATATTTCTCCTTTACTTTTGGATGAATGACATACATGCAGGTATGAAAGGCAGAGTAGCAATTAGCAGAGCTGCCACTATATAGCTTTGCATTTGCTGCAGCAAAACTGTCTGTAAAAAGAGACTGTAGCCCTGTAGCTATTCTGAATTGACGTTTTTATCTAGCTATGACCTACACTTGGGTCAAAGCTTTACTATATTAAACCAGGTAATGTCTCTCAGCAGAAGATAGTAGGGTAATCACCACATGGTACTGAAGTCAATAAAAGCCAGTGAAATAAAAGTGAAGCAGAAATAGAAATCTGATTGTGGAAAAAAACAAGCAAGAAAAACCTTAAACCTGAAACATTACACTCACCCGAGGACCAAATGGGCCTGGAATGCCAGGACTGCCTTGTTCACCAATAGGACCCTAAACAGAAGAAATTATTATATCATTATGACATATTCCTTTAGTTTTGAAGAATTAGTGTGTGATATACACAAGTCTGTATGAATAGGATTATAATATACATTAACAATGGGTAGTACCTTTCCCTCTTACAATTCATTTTCATTCTATTGTTCTCTTTTGTCACAGAGTAACAACTGTAATCACAATTAAGATTAATAGAATTTACTGGTGCTTGGCTATAGCTCTTTCTGCAGAAAAGCCTTGCTTTCATGACATTTAGAATCAGACTGGCTTACAAAAGAGTAACTGACAGCACTATTAGGAAGTGGAAGGATGCTTTGGGTGTTGGGGATTTTTGTTGACTGTTTTCCTACATGTTGAAACTTCCAGTTCTTTCACAGGATCAGTGAACAAATGTAAAAAAACTAAGTTTTCTATGGCATTTCCATTCAAATGCCACTGAAATCATGAAATTCTTGCAAATATTAGCGAGAGATACTATCATAGTCCTCATGGGATTTTGCATTTGATTCCTTAACTGTAAAGAGTTCAAACACTGGCAAAAAGCATTTCACACCCTAATGTGCTTGTCTGAAATTATCAACTTTTGTTATCATCTTGTGCTGACAGGTCATAGACTCCCAGTGATCAGTCACTGCAGGACTGGCACAAATAGAACAAGAGTAGAACACATATCTTGCAAAGCACAGGTTTACCTCATCAGGCAATAGTATTGTAAAACTGCATGAAAAACCTTAGCAAGTACAGACAGCCAGGCCACTCACAAACACCTTGTGGGAAAAAAATACCTGATGTTTGCTTTTTTCCCATTTAAAATAACTATGTTCCCGATACATTATTTAACTATGAAGGAAATAAAATTATAGTAAAAACAGAACAACTTACAGGAGGACCAGGAAGACCTTGAAGCCCAGTGAAACCCCTGTGTCCTTTCTGGCCCCTATCACCTCGATCTCCATTGTCACCTTTGTCACCACGAGGTCCTTGGGGACCCTGTAAATATCAGTGATGAAATGTAAAATTCTGAACTGGAAAAAAAAAAACCCAACCTCAAAAACCCCTCATTTGCTTTTAGGTACTGAATTTAGACCTCCTTCACTTCTAAAGCTAGAAAGAAGGTGATGCTGGGGCAGCTCCAAGAATCTTAATTTTTTTACCAAAGAATAAGTAAATAATTACAGAAAATTGTGTTGTGCTTAATTATAGTTGTGGTAAATTTAGTCTATTTAGCTTCATAGTACAGTCAAAAAAACCCTGTAATAATGATACTAAATAATTTACATAATAAAATTTTTAAGATTGAGAAATTTCTTTGCCTTACTGGATATGGCAAGTTATTTTCGTAGATGAGATTAAAATATTGTGGATCTCTCACCGACTTATAATGATAAAATGTATTTTCAGTATGAAATCCTCCATGTTGCATCTTTACTTCTCACAGCTCTTTTCACCTTCACTATGATTAAAGTACAACTGAAGTTACATTCCCTAACTACAGACAACGTTCAGGCTTCCCAGTACAAATAGCTTCGTTCTATTACCATCACTATTTCATTCGTGGTATTTTTGATAGTTTCAAACTTTTCATACTAATTCAAGAATTTTTTGAAAAAAATTGCTTCTGCTTTCAATTCTGTATTTCTCAGCCCAAATTGCACGCTAAATTTCTCAGTGCCAGATTCCAAATAGTTTATCAATGGCATCATTATCACTAACTACCCAATAAATTTTTCCTGTCTCTCATATGACATCTACATAGGGACAGGACAACATTCTTTTGAATTTCCCAAGTTTTCAATTAAATTTTTTTCCAAGCTTGGATTGTAAAAGAGTAATGTAACACAAAAAGATGGGTTTTGCTTGTTTTTCCATTTGGACTGCAGTCAGAATCTCTTGACTTGAATAAGGCAGTTTCATGGGAACAGGTGATTTTGTTATATTTCTTCCATTTTTACCTAAAAATCTGCCTTTTGTTCACCATTCATTTCTTTACTCCTTATTTGAATTGCCAAACACAGACTCTAGCCATTTGCTAACTCAGGTCCTATCATCATTTGGACAGCAACACACTCCAAATAAAGAGGCTTCCAAAGCATTTGTTATTTCTCTGCGAAGTATTTTTAAAGGAAGTGTAGAAATACTAGTGTATTCAAACAGATTGGTACAGCTTTGCAGCTCAGAAGACTACCTGCATCCACTTGCAGTCAGAACACTAAAAGTTGAAGTCCTGTTCAGCATTCTAATTTGGGCTCAGTTTCTCCTACACTTTCCTGTAAAAAGTATCTCAGATAAAACCACAGTGACCATGGACAACTTACAGGCAAACCTCTTTTTCCTGCACGACCTGGGGGACCCATCGGACCTCGAGAACCCTACAAAGATTGCATACAGAAGATATGTGAAGCAATGCACAAAAGCATACACAACAGATTTTGATAAACAAAGTATTAGGAAAAAAAAAGTCTCACTTACAGTTTCACCTCTTTGACCTGCATCTCCTGGAGGGCCAACAGGACCTGGAGTTCCTGGACCCCCTGGGGAACCTGGTAAGCCTGCAGGGCCAGGTTCACCACGATCTCCCTGAAAAACATAATTTCAACATTATTTATCTAAAGAGGACTGGACTAGACCAAAAGCAACACTATTCTAGCATTGCTAATCTATTTTCTAGCAATTACAATCTACAAAGATATTCCTTCTGTAAGAACTCAAGTCTGAGTTTGTGGAGGCAGGTGTTCTTAGACAGCTTTCCTCAACTTTGAGAGGTACTACTTATTCAAAACTGTGATACACTTTCAGAACAAGTTCTCCATTCAAGTTAACTGAATGAAGAGAAAATCTACAATAAGTCAACAATATAATGGAGATTTCCAGAAGTGACTTGAGAAAACAATATATTCTTACACGTTCTCCAACAGCTCCATCTCGTCCAGGAGTACCATCATTACCAGCAGGTCCCTAGAGTTATGGAATAAAAACAGGGCTATTGATCAGCTCTGTAATCTTGCATTTCTATAAGAAGAACTAGAAAGTTATTCCCCACCTCTAATTTCAAGTTGAGGAGAATAACCACTAGACTGTCTTTTTTTGCATGTTATGAGGCTCTATTACTTACTTCTGGACCAGCTTCACCTACAGGTCCAGTGGCACCTGACTGGCCAATAGGTCCTGGGGGACCTTTATCACCAGGTGGCCCCGTGGGACCTTGTTTTCCTGGTGTACCCTAAAAAAGATGAGAAATATCATATCAAAATTTTAATCACAAAACAAAGAAAGCACAAAAAACCAGCTGCCTGTGAAACGCTACTCATTAATCCAGTCTGAAGTAGCATCAACATTTGTAACTTCCAAAAACTGATAATTAAAGTGTTCTGATAGATTTTTAATATATATTTAATATACTGTGTATTTTTAAGCAGTTTAATTGTGTTAGTTGCTTTTATTGACTAGTAGCTGCACTGGAAATTAGTCTACCTAGTAGCAGCTCTCTAAGCATACACACCCTTGATATATCAATATGTCTGATGGCATTATCTGCAATAGGTAAGGTCTTTTTGACTCTGGAAAAAATGTGATGCAGTTTGAAACAAGTAACATGATTTTTCTTTTTTTTTGTCTGCCTCAACAGCAACAAATCTTGCTAGTCTGGAATAATTTCTGGCCAACTTTAACTATAAATTGACTTTATGGATCCAGTGATAATGGCAAATCCTCCATACTATCCATTTTACTAATACTCTATTTAATGACTTGATCTCCTGGATCATTAGGCTTTCCAATAAATATCTATATATATCACATGAAACCAAAGAGAACACAAATGGCCATTTTGAAGACTGTAGTTCATGATTTATGAAATAGCAGTTACAGAGTATTTACTCACATTCAAGTGACCTTTGGGCACCTAAATGAAGAGTCAGGGGTTGTTTTTTTCAAGGATCTAGTTTTAAGTCAAATAGGAACATTTTAGCCAAAAGTCTTAATGCTATTACCCACTTACTCTTAATTCAGGTTCAGATCTTCCATTGTGACAGAAACAAAATCTCCCACCTCATGCATTTGCATGTGATTTAGTTATTTATTATTGTCTCTATATTCAGTCCTGCAATTGGAGTTTTCCAACTTTCTCCTCGTGCTCTGGGGTACTACACTCTCAGTCCCACAAAGACGATGAGAATGGCCAAGCTGGTGGCATATTGACTTGGTGGTTACTTACTGCAGGACCTGGCAGCCCTGGCATGCCTCTTTCCCCTCGCTGTCCTGGCATACCAACAATACCTCTTTGACCAGTAGTTCCTGCTGGACCAGGGGGGCCATCGGGGCCCTGAAATCCACAAAAGATAAAACAACATTACTATCATATCAGTAGCAATAAGTATAAGTAACAATGAGAACAAGCCTAGAGTTGGTCTAGGGACAATTAGTAACATCAACCAGGACGTACCGGCTGCCCATCTTCCCCTGCGTCACCCTTGTCTCCAGGACCACCGGGAGGCCCAGCTGGCCCTCGATCTCCCACACGGCCATGAGAACCAGGATCACCACGAAGACCTGGGGGACCTTCTTTTCCTGGCTCACCAATAGGCCCAGCAGGCCCTGGAGCTCCCTAAGAAGATTAAAACACCTCCTTACATTGGACATTTTTCTGATCAGGACAATTAAATTCTAAAGACTGTGTTTTGATTAACTATTTATGATCAAATAAATGAGATGAAATAAACATCTCATCAAATTATGTCCAAGCTCCACCCCCCCAATTTGCAATTCCAAACTCCCTCCTTTAAAAGACACTCCTTTTTTTTTTGTTTCTCTCTTTTTTCTTTTATTTGTTGTTTGTTTTTTTTTTTTACCTGAGGTGTACAACTACTGCTAGAAAACTCACCCTTGCCCATTCTTTCCAATATCATCAAGCTAAAGCCCATATTCAAATTTTTCATTTACATAGTAAAAATTAGTGTTTGAATGGACCTTTGTTCATTTCTCAAATACTTTTAAAAGACTTCACATGTATATTATGTTTTCCATAAACTTCACCTTCTGATAAACTCACAATGACTGCAATCTATTTTTCTCATGAAAACATTAAAAGACATGTGAAGAGAGTGACACAGTTCTCTGTGTGGAGTTGAATCCTCACTTGTTGATCCACAGCTAATTTTTTTTTAGTGTTTCTGAAAATGTTTAGACATAAGAGATTTTGTGGTTTTGTTTTGTATTAATTTTAATGGATCTTATAAGTCCACTGATGAGATAGCCCAGCAGAAGCTTCTTCCTTTTCCAAAAACTCTCCTAACTTCAGTCACCACTGAAGAGACAAAAAAGTAAAAAGTATAGGAAGATATAGGTCGTTGTTTTGTTCTTGTAAGCAATTAAGTCATTAGAGCAGCTTGAACAGCTCAAAGCCTACTTAACGCAGTGAAAAGCCTGGCCCTAATTTGGGCACACTGACAGTGGATCAAGCTCAAGACTAATGAGTTTTACTTAATGAAGTCAGATGTAAGCATGCAGTCACAGAAGTCAGTGCTGACAAACTGTTCTCTTCTATAGCATCAGGCCATAAACACTGCTTCACCTTTCCAGCTTTATTTAGTCTTCAGGTTTTCAGTGACCAGTTTATAAAACACATGCATGAGGAATATGACAATTGACTCACAGTAGGTCCTGGAGGCCCAACTCTTCCAGCAGATCCTGGGAATCCAGTAGCACCCTAAAAAACATTTTCATGCCAACTTTATTGAAAGAAATACAGGACTGGTTACCTCAAATATTCTCAGCTGAATTAGTGAGCAAATGTTATAATTACAGACTGTGAAAAACAAGCTGAGATGAGGAATGATACACACATTACATATAATTTCAGTATTAGATTATCTGCAGTCAGGTCACAAAAAATAAAATCTACTTACAGGTGGACCCTGAGTTCCTCTACCACCTTTCAGACCAGGAACACCTGGAGGACCCTAAGAGGAAAGGAGAAAGAGAGGAGTGATAGTTAACACCCAGAACATTTTAAATAAGCAAGATCAGCCTATGCCACTGGTTCTTTGACAATGTTATTCCTACTCACTGGTGGACCAGGAGACCCAGCAAGACCCTGCGGTCCTGGAGATCCAGCATCTCCTTTCTGTCCAGGTTCTCCAGGTTCACCTTTCACACCTGGCTGACCATCAGGGCCCTATAAGAAATAATATTCAGAAGAGACATCAGGTCAGAGAATACCAAATCTTTCCAGCCTAACGAAGTCATTCTGTAGGGAATTTCTAGAAGGCAAAAAATAACAGAACAAATCAGCCCAGAAAACACTGCATTTGCCTAACGGTTCAGTTCAAGAGAACTGTAACAGTTCAGCACAGTCTTTAGAAGATCACAGATGAGATTTTCTGAACAGTCTGTGAAGTCAGTATTTCCATTTAATATGTTTTCTTATCTAGCTCACATTTCTCTTTTCTTTACATTTTCTATTTTCCTCAGCAGCTATTACATACCTAAAAGCAAAAGGGACTGAACAAACATTGTCTTTTCTAGTCTTTTTTTTCCCACCAAGGGAAGCAGGTGCCTGACTCTTTGTGAAAGGTCTGAAACAGAATATTTAGGCTGTGGGAAAGTTTAGCATATTCACTGGAAAACTCACAAACCTTCCATTTGGTCCATCAACTCATTCCAGCCTTCACTACTCATGGAGCAATTCTTTGCTACCTTCAGTAGATGACGCTTTATAACTTACCTCATTTTAATCTCAAAGGAGCAACATAGCATATTAACGAAAATACAAAATCTGGTGAATAATTACATAATCTTATCAACAAAACCACTTTTCAACTGTCTAGGGTATTTATTGGCCCTTTTCTTTACTTGATATAATGATGGGAAAAAGAAACAGCTCTTTTTGCAACAAAAATGTGCCTCACTTTCCAGAACACTGCAGTATTATTCATAATGAAGGAAACTAAGTATGTCTAAGCATGACTAAAGGAAACTCATTAGTGTTACAAAACACATACCGGAGGACCAGCAAAACCAACAGCACCAGTTGGGCCATTTTCTCCTCGGGAACCCTGGTCAAAAAAATTGGAATAATTGTATTTAACAATTGTCTTTCTATATACAACATAATTTACACTTAAATATACAAGAAAGGATGTTAACTATTTCCTGTCATAAGTGTGATTATACTTTTGCTCTATTAAACAGAATTAAATGATCTTTTAATCACAAATTAAACAATGTTAACTATGATGTTAAGATCTGCCATGTGTTCAAGACTATATTTAAACTTTCAGAATTTAGAGATGGAAGGCATAAGCAAGCACTAAAACTGCAGTAGGAGAAATTCTGCTCACAACCACTTCCAGAGACAGCATGATTAGCTGAAGAGGACACACTTTATGCAACCTATCATTCCAATCAGATATACTGGGAAAAGAAACAGTGGTTCAGAGATGTATTCTTCTACAAGGTCAGAATGGCCTATGAGCTGCTTCAACCAAGTTTTTCACACAACATTTGTTTGGAAAAGAAGGAGCTGAAGACTGCCAAGCTCCAGCACTCCCTAGAGGGGTGGAAGCTGTTCCAATTTATACTGGAAATAAGATTGCTCTGATTTATGACAGCGACATAATCAATTCCAGGCAGTATGAAGGATCTAGAAGGGCTGAGCCTCTAATTGCCTAATCAAAGTCAACACTTAAAATCCTTAAAATTACAAATAGACAGGAGATGACAAGAGTTAACATAGCTAGATGAACTAAGGTATACCTCTGCGCTTTGTCCATCTAAATATTTGTATGTGTACAGTAGTATCTGGTATGGGCATGCTTTTAAAACATTTAAACAATTAAAAGTGGTGGCATACTTTCAGGAGTGAGATAAGTGAGGATAAGTCTCTGCAAAGTTTGCCCTAAAACAAGTATAGGACAGAGGAACAAAATCTGCTAATAGTTTTGCAAGTGCACAACATCAAGACAGAACTACAGATTTTGGCTACAAAGGAAGGGGAAGAAAAAGAGGAAAATAGATCAGCAAATGAGACAAATACCTGGAATGTGGATCAGTGTTAGATACTGTTAACTTATGTCAGGCAAAAACCAAACATGTTTACTTACAGGGTTTCCACGGGAGCCAGGAGGACCAACTAGACCTCGAGGACCTGGTTCACCCTTAAAATGAAATTAGAGGTTATTATTTCCCAAGTAACTTACTTGATGAGTAGCAAAAGTGCCAATAAAGTGTGATATTATTAAGAAACTTCAGTAGGGAATGGAATAAAAATCTGTTTACCTTTTCACCAGTGGGACCTGCTGGACCCATTGGGCCTATTGGACCAGGGAGACCCTTTTGAACAAATTAAGATGAGAGGAAGTTAGAGAAATGATGCTTCGAAACAGTTAGTTCAAAACTACTCATACATTACAATTTCCATATGCTTTTTTATTCCTTTAAATTGTTTTCCTTTATCTCCGAAAATTTGTTTGGTCTTCTTTATCTAAAATTGACTTGCATTTCCTCTCCCAGTGACCAAAATCCCACATTTCAAAAGACCTGCTTTTCTTCATTCTCTCTTTCTTTACTAACTTCATCTTCTCCTTTATGCAATGTTTATGAATAAGGCCAATGATAAAAAAAAATGCCCTGGCTTTATTTTGCTCTTTCAGGAGGAAATTAAGTCCTTTTTCCCAACTTGCACAGAAGCTCTCTTTCTTTTATGCTAGTATTTAACTGTTTGAATTAATTTTGAAGTGTTCATCGTTACTTTTGAAGATTCATTTATATCTTGCAAATTCCTCAAAAGTGTCCTTTTTCTCTTCATGTGACAGTTAGGCAAATAGGTTGCAAATTCTCCATTCAAACCCATCAACTCTGCATAATGATCCCACACCATTAATTGTATTACCTTCTTGAATATGTAGATATCCCAGTTACAATTTTCTTTCATTAGAAGCAGAGTACCACAAACTTGCACCAAGTTTGTCTTGAACAAAATTCCTCCCCCCTCCCCCCCGCCAAAAAAATTGCACTGGAACTTAGTTGAAACTGTAGAGAAATACAAAAAAAGAAGGCATTAACAAAGGATACTGCAATGCCATCAATGCTCTAGTGGCAGGTAACAGAGATATCTACAGATACCTGGCTTTAGAACAGGGACATACATTTAGCTCACCATTACTTTACCTGTTCATTAGTTACTGCAACCTATAAATGTGCCTTACAATGACTACAAACTGTTCTGTATCCTTGGATAATATCTGACATACAACTAATTCCAGCTCACAGCTGGCAATTTTAAGTTAGCACTTCTGTATACTAGGGTTTCTCCAAAACCTTTTCCTCCTTAAGCTTAAATTTAGTCCAGGCAGGATCCTCATCTTTTGAATGTACCTCAGATTTCCAAATGCCTAGCAGCTAGTACTCCAACTGGTTTGAAAAACCCAAGAATCTCAGATATATGTGATTCATGTAAAAAGTAACTCCAATAACTTCTGGGAAGAAAATATGGTCAGTGCATACACAGCAAACCCAGTGCATTTGGGATTATTGGACAGTTGGTCTATGCAGAAGAGTGTGTGCAACATGTCTTGAGCAGACTAGCCATGGTATTTATGCACAGGAGATTCAAAGCTTTCCAGAAGTGTCAGCAACTTACTGCCCATATGAGGCTTAGTACATTTGCAGGAATTTTCACCTGTGAAACTCAGGACAGACTGTGGGCAACTCAATCCAAACAATAAGGAGGCATCTGCATCTGACTCTAGTCCAAGAGTCAGAGCTGGAAGGCCTTCTTTTTGGCTATTGATCTCTGTCTGGCCCTTTTTTCATATTTTTACTATAGTCAGCTTAGCTGAATCCCAAATCAACACACTACTATTCTGGGAATCCTTTCCATTGACATCTGTCGTACTTTAACCCCAATCGGCAACTAAGCACCACGCAGCCGCTCGCTCACTCCCCCCGCAGTGGAATGGGGAAGAGAATCGGAGGAGTAAAAGTGAGAAAACTCATGGGTTGAGATAAAGACAGTTTAATAGGGAAAGCAAAAGCCGCGCGCACAAGCAAAGCAAAGCAAGGAATTCATTCACTACTTCCCATCGGCAGGCACGTGTTCAGCCATCCCCAGGAAAGCAGGGCTCCATCACGCGTAACGGTTACTTGGGAAGCCAAACGCCATCATGCTGAATGTCCCCCCCTTCCTTCTTCTTTCCCCAGTTTATATACTGAGCATGATGTCATATGGTATGGAATAGCCCTTTGGCCAGTCCCTGGCTGTGCTCCGTCCCAGCTTCTTATGCACCTGGCAGAGCATGGGAAGCTGAAAAGTCCTTGACCAGTGCAAAGTCTACTCAGCAAGAACCAAAACATCAGTGTGTTATCAACATTATTCCCATACTAAATCAGCAGCACAGCACTATACCAGCTACTAGGAAGAAAAATCAACGCTATCCCAGCTGAAACCAGGACAACACCTTAACTCCCATTACTGATGATACAAAACAGAGGCTTGGAACACAGACATCCCAAAACATTGTGCATGGCAGTCTTGAAAAATTTGAAAAATTGGAGGGTACAGGTAATGAGAATGACTACCAACCCATGATATCGCCAAGCTGAACAGTGTTTAACTTTATGACCTGAGTACCCCTAGCACAATAAACAATCCGTTGTGTGAAGAGTAGGTCTAAAAAGAGTGATAGATTTACTTACTCTTGCCCCATCATTGCCAGCTGTACCTTCAGCTCCTTTCTCACCTACGCCACCCTACGGAACATACCCAGAAAGTCTTAGTTATGACACTGAATGCTGAGGAGTTCATACCCTGGAATAATTGCAGTATTAAGAGATAGGTGATTCTACTCAGGGCAACAGAAATAAACTTACTCTATCACCCTTGGGGCCAGGTGTTCCAGCGATCCCTCTTTCTCCAGGCATACCTTGAAGACCCGGTGGGCCTGGATCACCAGGCGTCCCACTAGGGCCTGGGCTTCCCTGAAGCAAATAAAGAACAAGTTGTTGTCTATTCATCTGAGAAGTATCATTGTCTCTAGGCTACAGAACATGCTGTGCCTGTGTTGAAGTCCCTGGGGTACATTTTTAAGTAATAATTTTCTCTTAAATTTGGGCTTTATTCATGTCCAAATACTTTTCTTTTCCCATTGTGTTACTCAGGAAGTTCAGTTGTAATGCTGTACTCCTTCCAAATACATTAGTATTTACTCAGTGCATATTGGGGATGAGAACAGGCAAAAAATGAAGCTCAAGCATCTTTCTACTTTGATGCCACATGGGTTTATTACACAAAGTAGCTACAGGTAGAAGTTGCCAGGGGCAGAGATACTTTATTTATTTATTCTTTGCTTCTCACAGCTCATGTCTATTACAGGTTCCACATTACTAGAGGCACTCCCTACTTGGGGTGACCTTCCTAGGCCTAATTAAATCAATTGCAGGTGAAAGGCAGGCATGCAGTTTTCAGCATTTTCTTTTAAACACCCAACCCTTTCAAGTGTCTTTGTGTAAACTGACATGGGTCATTGCTAGAGGGCTTTCTGCAGTTCAGAAATGGCTTTCCCCTGTCCTACTGAGAAACACAAAAACCATTTTAAACTTCAGACCTATATAAATTAATACCAAATGTGATTTCTCAACATTTAAGTATCTTGCAAGTTAATATTGTTATACTGGAATAACTTGTATGTCCTCCTAGAACCCTTATATAAACAAGATACCTTTCATGAAAAGATATTCCTTTTATAATAAAAAATATCTCTCTTTTATGTTCATGCAAATGAGCAGAATTATACACTACATCACTGCAGCAACACAAATGTCCATTCAGCTTACCTTTGGACCATCAGGACCATGACCTCCAGCCATACCCTTTTCACCTTGGAGTCCTGATGCACCTGGTTCTCCCCTTTCTCCTGGATTGCCACGTTCTCCCTACAAAATGGAAAATTATTACGTATTTAGAAGTCAGGGTACTGTTCTGGTAGACAAAACCCCAAATACACCATAAGTGCAGCACTGCTATTTGAACAAAGAGCCTGTGAACATATTCGAGGAGAACTGATCAAATAAAAACAGCTTTATGCTTTTATTGTTAAAGGTAGGGGAAATAGCATGTTGCTCAGCAAACTAAAAACTCTCATTTCACAGCTGTAAACCAAATCATTTAGCAGCCAGTACTCAACACCACTTCACAAGCTACGAAACTATTAAAGGTGGTAGGTTTTACAGAAACTATCTTAAAACATATCCATGTTTGCAACCATTTTGGTGGTGGGAAAAAAGTCAAATATTCACTTTAGCTGTTAAAGTCCATATTATATATCAACTTCCAACCTCAGAGAACTGTTATGAATGTTTAAACTCTGAAAGAAAATACTTACCCTAGGGCCCAATGGACCAACAGCTCCAGGATCTCCAGGCACACCCTAAGCAGAACGGAACTCACCATTAGAATGAAAGCATTATTCGTAACCTTATAGTTATGGAAATTAGAGATAAACATTTTCATTTCCAAAGTACTGTGAATGTAGATGGCTAATTCTGAATATTATCTGTCCATGACAAGAGGAGATAGTTCAATTCAGTCCAAGAAGATGGTCAGATTATAGTAATTATTTTATCAAAAAGCAGTTCTCAGATAGCTTACAGACTACCTCAGTACATATTTTGAAACACGGTGGGAAATTAAATTACAAAGAGAAGAAAAGGTAAAACTACTTTATGAAGTGAATTCTTGTTAAATTACACAGAAATTACCTGATCACCTGGCTTTCCTCCCTCACCTGGAGGACCTGGTGGCCCAGGCAAGCCCTGTAAAAAAAGTAAATAAAATGGTCACTAACATGATAGAAAGTTATGTAAATCCAGATTTAACTAAGACACCAAGAATATGAATGTAGTATTATACAAGAGTATGCCCTCAGAGATCCCCAAGCAAAATAGTTACATGAATATTGCACTACAGTGTTTTCCCCCCTCTAAATGAAATGGCAGCCCTTCTTTAACATTTGTAGGACATATGCATATCAGCCCTAAAAATAAAGTTCTTTATAAACAGAGATTGACTTAACTTAATTAATCCTTCATTATCAAAACAATTCCTTTGCTCCATATTTGGAACATCTTTGGAAAATCTCCAAATTAAAACTGAAAAACAACAAAAGTTTTCTCAAGGGATACAGAGCTGGTATTTAAGCCTTTGCCAGTTCAGTTTAGTGCACAGCTGATGTGGAAGCTAAGTATCACTGATTATTCTGAACATCATTGCCTTAGTTCTGAAGTTTTGTTTTGTTATACATCACTTGATTTAATTTATCCAGTTTAAGTTGATAAAAACATGTTTGTTTATTTTTTCTTTAAAAAAAATGAATGCACATACCTGAAACCCTGTAGGACCTGGAGGGCCTTGCTCTCCTCTTTCTCCTGCCAGACCCTACACAAAAGAAAGTAATAAGTATACAGTAGAGGAATATAGGCAGGCTCCACAATTTTTCTCCTCTCTGAATATGTATATTTTCAATTATGTATGTATTTATTATACATTTTTACTTGCTCCAGGCCAAGACATAGCCTATCTAAAAGATGTAATAAGATGTATCTTATGTTTTTAAAATCCTTCCCCAAAAATTCTGTGATGACAGGAAAGCACTCAGTTCCATTGAAACCAAGGAAGCTAGGAAAATGAACTATGAGAAAATTTTTCTCCTTGCACTATTTTTTGTAATGGTCAGTAAAAGGAATTAGACTACTAATACATATATTTTTTTTTCAATACAAAGCTTCCCATTTTTCTAGGAAAATTTTTTTCTTTAAATGTTCTTGGGATTTTTTGTTTAGAATCAACAACTGGCATGAAGATAGATAAAAATAGAAGCAGAAAGAGTAATGAATGGATGGAGCGACTGGCAGGCAGGCAGAGTGGTAAAAGTTGACTTACTGGTGGGCCAACAGGACCAGAAGGACCAACTTCACCATCTTTACCAGGGGCTCCCTAAATTAAAATGACATAGGAAGAAGTCTTGTATAGTGAACATGTATAACAGAAAAGCATAATTTTCTGTAATCACTGCAAATAACAATCACACTCACTCTCTGTCCTGGGACACCTGCATTGCCTGCTTCTCCAGGTTTTCCAGGATCACCCTAATTTGCAGACATAAAAATTACTATTTTTAGATACTGTTTTCATCCATTAAAATATATGCAAATGTTTAAAGTTAAACAGATCTTGGGTACCAGATGCCATACTCACACTACTACCCTTTGGCCCAGGAAGGCCCATGCTGCCTGGCTGGCCTCTGATTCCTATTGAACCTGCTGGACCTGGACGTCCATCTTCTCCAGGAGCACCCTACAGAGATAAAGTATTTTCCACATTAAATTAAAAATGTATTTATTCATATGAACCTATTTACCCCTGGAAAAATGTTTCTATATATAAAAAAAATAGCATTAACCTGGTTTGGTGCTACAGTTATCAATCAAAATGTCTTTAAAGGAGACATAACTTTAGCCATACTGCTGGATATAACCAAATACTATGCAATTATTATCATTGAGCCATTATGTACAAATCCTTGATTGTTTCCTTAAAGAGACAGTTAGAAAAGATATTTAATTCAAAATGTTTTAAAAATATTGCAGCAGCTGCTAAACAACAGACACTGCTACACAGAAAAAACTAAAGGAACTACCTGCACTAATTTTGGAGTTGGGAATCTAAAGTGAACATTAAAAGAGAAGATGAACATTCAGAAATCAAGGAAACTCAAGTTAATAAAAGTAATTTCAGTGAGTTGGGACCTTTGAATTACTGTGGCATTAACTTAAAGGACTGACTTTTGTGTCGCTTACCAAGGGGCCAAGTTTTCCTTCAGGGCCTTGAACACCTGGATTTCCTGTCAAACCCTAAAAGCGGCAATAATATTGGTGTTAAGATTGTGCATATAATTCTAGAACAATAGAGAAATGTAAATAAATACAGAAGATATGCTCAGTTACTACTATAATACAAACTTCTCTGTATCAAAGGTCTTCATCCTCATCTTCACTTTACAGCTTCATCCCCCACTGCCTTTGACCTTCCCTTTTCCTATTCTCCCTTTTCTTGCTTTTACACCTCTTAAGCTTCTCACGGGCTCATCTTTATTTCTGCCAACATTACCCAGTGATCTATATCACATCTTACACTTGCTGCTCCCTTTTTCTCCTTTTGTGATATTCCAAATTCTCCTCAAATATTTTTCCTGAAAAAAATCTCTAGATGACATGCAACACTCAACTATGTAAGTTATCAATCACCAATTTAATGAACGTTGGCCTTCAATTCATATTATCTGTGGCAATTATGTGCTTTACAAGCACACTTCCTTCCACTGCATTAGCTGGTCTCAAACAGGGCAGCTATTTCTCCTCTTCCGAAGACAAATGGAATCTGTGCTTCCCAACATCAGCAGGAAAAAATACAGATATTTGGGCCTTTACCCATTAAGTAGCCCCACTGAAACAAGTTTGTCCTTGTATAACAGCTTCTTAATTCTGCAAAGTTCATTGCTGCCTTTTTGAAAATGAAAAATGCCATGGTTTATAGCATACTGCTATTAGTTCCTTACCCTTGCACCTGGGAGGCCAGGTTCACCAGGACGTCCAGGATCTCCCTGACCTCCTTTAGGACCAGAAGAACCTGCTGGACCACGCTCTCCTTGGGCACCCTAGAAAGATACCAATGGGCTACTGTCGTGGTTTAACCCCAGCCAGCAACTAAGCACCACGCAGCCGCTCGCTCACCCCCCCACCGGTGGGATGGGGGAGAGGATCGGAAGGGCAAAAGGGGAAAACTCGTGGGTTGAGATAAAAACAGTTTAATAACTAAAGTAAAATAAAAAAAAAAATAGAACAGTAGTAATACAAAGCAAGCGGTACACTGTACAATTGCTCACCACCCGCCGACCGATGCCCAGCACGTCCCCCAGGCAGCGATCGAACCCCTCCCCAGCCAACTCCCCTGCTTATATACTGAGCATGACGTCACGTGGTATGGAATAGTCCCCCGCCCAGTCTGAGTCAGCTGCCCCAGCTGTGCCCCCTCCCAGCCTCCCGTGCCCCTGGCAGAGCATGGGAAGCCGAAAGGTCCTTGGCCAGTGTGAGCACCACTTAGCAAGTACTTAGCACTACTTAACAAGAACCAAAACGTCAGTGTATCATCGACATTGTTCTCAACCTAAACCCAAAACACAGCCCCATACCGGCTACCAGGAAGAAAACCAACTCCATCCCAGCCGAAACCAGGACAGCTACTAGTTAAAGGGTAGAACAGCGACAGTAAGAGAAGGTTAAATAAAACAGATATCTTCTATTAAGGACTTATTTTTACAAACAGAGTTCCAAATCAATAATACTTTTATTAGTATTATTTTTTTTCCAAAATTATTACTTAAAAGTTGTCTCTTCCATAAAGCAAATTTATATAAGAATTTTAGAATCCCTGTATTTTTACCAAGAAGTCAGGAATTTACAGAACCACTAGACAAATACTTATGTGAGTCACTTCCCTGAAAGTGTTATAACGGTTAGGAAAGCCAAAGATGGATAAGTCCATCTGTTCATGGGACAAGTCTAGCAAAACTATACCACACAAAGAAAAGGCAATTTTTCAAATAGTTACCTACTATAGAGTAATACACAAAGCAATATAGTAGTAGAACAGGTCAATGTCCCTTATCTACTCACATTTCAGCATGAGCGAGCATTAAGTCAGGGACAAGCAAGCAAAGCTGAACATCACAGGAACTGAAAGTGACTTTTCCCAAAAAAATTTTAGTCTCAAAACATTCAGACTCATTTTTGGTATTTGTCAATTCCTTTTGATCCTGCTTCCAGTGATTTTGAGAATCTGCCTATTTGCCCAGAAGCAGATGTTTTTAATGGGCCACTTTGTTTCTATATATCTGTATGTATGAAAATTTTTAAAATGACCCAATAAAAGATGGATAATTTAATTTCATTTACCTTTGGTCCAGGCAAGCCATCAGAACCTGGAAAACCACGGTTACCAGGAGCACCCTAGGAAAAGCCATAGATACAAGATTATTATCTTAATTTTTACATAACTTATTGCAAATAAAGTATTAGATTTACGGTTTGGGGATTCAGTTTATTTCCTTACAACTTTCTTACTTCAATACTTTAAACTTGTTTTTTTTACCACTTGAAGTGGTGAAAATATCAATGCTTCATTCATGCACATTGAACAGCTCTTTCTATGTGAAGAGCCTCATTGAAAGCAAGATGACCATTTGTACAGGGTTAAGCAAAAAAACCTGCAGATTTCTCCATCATTTCTCCTACCATGCTATCCTATGCACTGAATCCACAAATGAAAATATCCAGTGTAAAAAATAATGCACAGTATTCACTACTGTTAGGAAAATAAAGTTTGACTACATCCACAACAAATCTGTAAGAAAATTTATGGTTAGGTCAAGAGGTTTTTCAGTTTAGCAGTGCATCTCTCAAGACATATCATTCCTTTGGATTGCTTACCCTCTCTCCAACAGGACCTGGTGGACCTACTGATCCTGGATCACCTCGAGGACCTCTTTTCCCTTCTTCACCTACAGGGCCAATGGGACCCTGGGGACCTTGTGGGCCCTAGTGAAAATAATTTATTTTTTTTTAAATCATTGTTAAGCTCACCACTTCTCAGGTATATCGAAACAGACTGTCTTCTAAACATCATAAACATTTTTTCAAATAAAGGAGGAAGAAAAATAGTTTTGAAACAGTTAAAAAAATGCAGCTTTTCAGCATCAGTTTTTCTCTTCTACAATGTTTATAAGCTAATATTTCAGTAAGAAGTGCATTATGAATAACTAATTCTGCAGTTCAGCTGTACAGTGCTTCTTATAATCACCTATTTACTTCTTAATCACCTATTTACACAATAATTTGTATTTATTATTATCAATTGGACAAGCTGCAAAGGATTACAAATTCAGTGAGACTCTACTAGAAATTCTCAAAGGAGAAGACAGTCAGTGGTAAGGAAACCATTACTTCATCTGTACATTTTTGTCAGTTATTACATGATCATTTAACTAGTGAGAAAGAAAAACTAAAGACTGGTTGACAAGCCAACTGACTCCAACTCTGCAGAGTCACTTTTCTTCCAAAATTCACATGGTTACAGCATGGAATTAGCCATGGTCTCAAATAATCTTCACAAAGATTGGCTGTGGACTAAACAGCTTTTCATACCATAAATGTATAAACATTTATATTATTTTAATGTATAAATAAAGCATAATATATACATAACTATAAAATGTATTAAATGTAAGTTTAAAATAAAAAGGACTTTTTTATTATGATTAGCACACAGACCTGTGTGCTCTTAAATGTCCAGAATCATATGGATCCATTTCATGTGAAATGAAGAAATTAGAATACACTCATTCTGTGTGCTACAGAAACCTCACGAGATGCACTAATCAGTTTTTCTGTCCCTGAATCCTGTAAGGCCTATATTGGGTAGGTGATTTATAACACCAAAGGACCTGCTTTGCCATTCATTGTTAGTACTGTCTAGCCAGGTTCACTGTGGTTTGTCTTCCGCAATAGTTATTCTCGTGATTATGATCATCAGAAGTGTCTTGAAAATTTTAAGAATCTATTCAAAATACTCATACAAGCCTTTGTGATTCCATTTCATCTTACAAAGCATATGGAGACTTACAGGTTCACCTTTGGGTCCTGCTTCTCCCTTGAAACCTGGGACACCAGGGTCTCCCTGAAAACAAATACATGAACAACAACCATAAGGTTAAAACTCTGCATAAATCATCTGACCATTTTGTATTATGCTATGAAATAGAAAAACATTTCCTAGTTTAGTAACTAGTTGTAGGCAATATAATAGGATGCTTATAATGGTCTGTCTTTCCCCTCAGCGTGCTTGTTTATTATGATGTTATCAAGACAAAAACTTAAACGAGACAGTTTCAGGAATAACTGTTACTGTTTGTCCAAGTTTATACAGATAATCTTCTTTCTTAGACCTTTAAGGAAGCAAAACCAGTATTTTGGACACAGAGAAGATTCACAAGATCTGAGTCTCAGCATACTCACTAGCATGCTATTAATTTATTTAAAGGAACTCCACTGCTAATCACTGTTTTAGTTTCACAGAGTGACACATTTGGAAGACATTACAGTTTCCACAGACACAAAGACATCATTACCGGCTGGCCTCGAATACCAGGTGGGCCAGTACTGCCTTGTGGTCCTGGGGAACCGGGTGGACCTGATAAACCAGGGGGGCCTCCAGTGCCTGGGGATCCCTACAAACAGAAAGCACAGCAAGCACAGTAAGGAAACACAATAAAAATAGGGAAATAAAAAATGCACTTACACAATTTCTTCAACAAGTGATATGATTACTTACAGTAGGGCCCTTAGCACCTGGGGAACCATCTGTCCCTTCGGTACCCTAAAGATAATGTACCAGTCATTAAAATTAATTTTAATGAGGAGGGTATGGATAACAAAAGCAGAAGATAGTTATTTTATCCACTTTACAAGACCAGAAAATAAAAGCTATGAAATAAATACAGCAACATATGATCTACTTGTGCAAATGCTAATACGGGTAACAAAGCATGCAAGTTAATGTGATTTTTAATCTTTAAGATCTTATGTTTAAGCTTAAGCTTTAAAGTACTTCTAGGATTGAGATTGTATCAAGCTGTGTAATGTTCAGTTTTCCAAATTGTTTTAATTAAATAATGAAAAGTTATTTTCAACAAAATAAGCATAAACCAAATGAATGAGATCTTTGCTTTCCTGGGAAAAATGTAATTTGAGCAAAACTCAGTGTCTATCAAGTGAGGTATTAAAATTCCCTATAAAAAGGCAACATGTGCAAGCTGTGCACTGAGGAACTCAATTTAATGTACTTACAGGAAGACCTTGTGATCCAGCTGGGCCCTGTGGACCTGTTTCACCTCTTTGTCCTTGAGGACCTTCAGGACCACGAGGACCTGTTGGACCTGCTTCACCCTAAGATTTCACATGAGAAAACAACTGGAGATCATTTTGCTCTAAAAAGTAGGGCTATGAAGTAATTAAGGAGGAATATTGAGTTTATAAGAGAAAAACAATTCGGGTTTTGAAATAGTTTATTATCCTTAAAAATATTTTTGCTTACCTAATTCTGCTTTTACTACTTGTATGTGAATGTAAACTTTAAAAGTACAAATAGAATTTTTCCTCAGTGGATACAAGGACAAGGAAACTTTCTACAGAGAAGCAGCACTATATCCAGTGGCCCAAATCAGATCAAATATTTTAGATAGACATCTCTCTCTAAAATCCCAGTATGTATCTGTAGTTTGACAACTTTTTTTTTTTAACTTCGTTAATAGCTAAGGTTTAAGATTTAGAAATGATAACACATCTGGGGCTTTTTTTCAACAGTACAGATTAACTCACTGTTGCAGCACTATATTAAATATAAAAATCTCTGTAAGATTGGACTGGATGCTCCAATAAAAAAATTCCTCCTAGCATTTCCCTTGAATTTTATCTTCATATACGAAATTTGCCTTTTGGAACTGATGGCTGTTAATATCACGTCTTCATACCTCAAGTCCACATCTTCATTGTATATCCTGCTTAGCTTTTATGACTTCGAAGCAGCTATTCCAATTTTACATCATCTGATGATCAGACTTGAAGGTAGCTCCTCCTTTCAAAAGCTTTCGTTGATTCTTCATGTGACAGCTTCTCCAAACATTTATTTAGATATTAAGTAGTGCTTAGTCATGCCAAAGCATTTTATGACATGCACTAAAAGGTCTAGCATTTAATTGTATACATTATGTCAATATTCTTATTAAGACTTGTTTCCAAAAAACTGTTTTGTGAATGTTGCCAGCTTCACAACACAAAACATCTGCTGAACTTGGCTACCTGACTAATTGAGAGTTTCTTCTTGTATAATTTTTTCCTATCATGTTTTAGGAGTGTAAAGGAACAAAGAGGAGCAACTGGGTGGAGGGCAAGTATAAGAAGTATAAGGAAGCTGTATGGGTTATCTTTTCTATATTTGCAGACATATTCTCAAGGCTCGGAGAAAAAAAATTGAGCACTTTCTTGAAAAACAAGAGAGGAAAGTCCCACAAAGACAGCAATGCAGCCAATGAAAGTTTTCCATTTCAGCAGAGCCACAAAAGTTGGTAATCATCATATGCTCTGTTGTGATGAATTGCAGGACGTCTCTGCTGGGGTTCAGGCATTTGCCTTACCAGTTCAGGTCATCTCAAAAAGTGTTCTCAGCCGAAACTGGAAGTTTCAGCACTAGAAGGTTCTGCTTCCATACTGTCTTAGGCTAGTCCTCACAACTTAACTTGTAATAATGCATCTTGTTATTCTTTGAATATACTGGACAAGATTCCTGAGGCACAGCATGACAATCATCTTATAATCACCCCTTAGCTCGAGCAAAAGTGAAAGCAAAGAAAGTATCCTAACTGTGGTGAATTGCAATCGCTTCATTTGGCTTCTGATTTCTATCTTCTGTCTCAAGGTCTTGACTAAGATTGATTTCACAGCAACTCTTAGGGACCTGTATACATGTCAGTCTGAATCCTGTGTAGTCTAGTACACATTTTTTAATTCTGTGTTGTTAGACATATTGAAAAGATATTTTTATTTTATTTTTTACCTTTACACCAGGAGCACCTGGAAAACCTGGAGAACCAGTTATACCAAGTGGGCCCTATAAAAGACAGACACACAAAGCTGTAATTCTGCAGTTTAGATCACACAGACTAGTATCTAATCACTAGGTAAGTATGGTTCTGGGATTAAATATATTTTTAGTAATAAAACATTTGTTCATAACAAAACCAAAATAACTATAAATATCATTTTTCTAAGTGATACACATAGATTTTATGGAATTGCGGTGCAGTATTTTAATAATGTATTTACTGACTTCAGCAAAGCTACAGCTCTTGAGTCAGCTATTAATGCACAAATTGCAATGTACACAGCTGACAATTATTACAGCAATTGTTTTTCAATTTTAGTTTTTAACACAATATTATATTCTCTTTCTATATCTATGCTACTGTGGTAGGGTAATGAAAAGATCAGACATTTGTTAAGTGACCACAATTTGTCCTATAGAATGTAGCAAAGGAGAGTTTCAATACTTCTAAACTTAAAATAGTAATATAGGAAAAAGAGGTATACAAGCCACATCTACATTGAAACAATTGGGTTGCTAGACAAGATTTTTGAGGTAAGCAACATGACTCCTGAAAATATAATTGAAGGCTATGCAACTACCTGCCCTGCTTCCTACTCTTCTGCCCCATTGAGATTCCCAAATTCACAGCCAAATTCATTTGCAAGCTTTAAAATGCAGATTTTGTATCAAATTTTCAAGGCTGTATAGACAAAGACATACAGCAGAGACAGTTTACTTCTTGGATCTTTGTTCAGAGACAGGCAGGTATTTCTGGAAAAGGAAGTGGAGGAAAGGCTGGGTTATGCCACACCACAAAACCCAATGCTGTACATCTTCAGCTCCCAAAACCAGTATAGCTCTTCCCAAATAGCATTACATCTTGAGATAGTCGATGCTGTATCTAAGAAGGGCTGACAGCTTGAGCAGGCCGTAGCATTGATGTGGCTACACTATTTCTGGTTCTAGAGCCAAATTCTTGGTGTGTTGTGCTGCAGAGTGTAGGCGCACCTCATGTGGCTGCAAGGACATAAATTTTGGGCAGGGATGCAAACAGCTGGGGCTGCATTACACGGCAGACTGTCCAAACTCAATAGAAAGCAAACTTCAAGTGTATACACTTTAATACAACTGTATGGTATGATGCAAACCTTGTTTTGCTAAACAGAAAGACTTCCAATTAAGGGCTTTAAAGTAAATTTGTAAATTGTTTCCATTTTCATAATTCCTCTTGTGCTGAACAAGACATTCAACAGAACATCTTTCTACTGTATTACAAACTCTCTGGATGGCGGCACACAGTGGTTATAAATATTCACTACAACACTGTTCCCAGATGATTCCTCTTTATCTTTTCCTGATTTTCTCTCTTTTTGTAAAATATGATGCACACTGTGAAAAAATGTTCTATGTTAAAAAGCCCTGCTGACAAACTTAATAAGAACAATCTGTCCCACGGAGCATTAATTACAGGCAGTACTTCTGCCATGACCTTGCACTGGATTTCTACAGAACTGATGTAACAGCTCACTAAGTATATTTTTGAAAACCTATGTCCCAGTTTATTGGATCACAAATACATGTCTGCCAAATCTCTCTCTTGCTGCAGGAAGAATTCCAGAATTACACTGTACCACTGCACTGACCCAAATAACAATGCATTTCACTAACACTTCCTCCAATGAGAAACATATGCATTAAGTACCAGTATCTCCCTTGTGACACTACATCGGATTTTACCAAAAATGTTAGCCAACCAGTTATCATGTCCAGTGAAGCTGAGCTCATATTTTAGGCCAAAGAAAACTTTCAAGCCTCATGCAGAATTTCATAGCTCAGGACCCAGCTTTTTTAAGTTTAAAATTTGTTTTCTTAATGAAGTTTTTAATAAAACAGTCTGTTCATTAAGGTGATACAGGTAAATGAATTTTTCTCAGGACATATCACTATTAAATAAAGGGTATGCACAGAATGAAATTTTAATTGCAGGTAGGTGTGTTTTGGGGTTTTGAGGGTTTTCTTCAGGGTGGGGTTTTGGGGGTGGTTTTTTCTCTTTTTTTTTTTTTTTTTTAAGTTGAATGTCATGAAGTGGTAAAGGTTCAGGTTGGCTACATCAACAGGAAGAAACTGTCAACCACATCCTCAAAGTAATGCTTTCAAAAAAAGCCAACAAAAAAGAATACCACATTTTTAAAGTGGAAACTGGCCTTGCACAAATAGCACAAAATCATCGTCAGCTTTCATTTGCAAAAGCAACACATAATTAACTGTATGTATGTGAATAATCCCACTGGCTTCCTAATACTCCTGTGAATTCACTCAAATGCATTTTGCAAATGCACTGTGAGATTGAATTGTAGGATTGAAACCATCACCCTTTGATGCACCAACATCCACAGTTTAAACCACTACAGTCATCTTTAGCCCTGTTGCAATTGTGTGAGAAATTCCAGAGTCATGCATACCAGACTTTCCCAGTTTGGCACACATTCACACATAGGCTGCTGGTTCTTCAGTTCAATGTGTGACTGTCCATAACTAAAAGGCTATCTTTTACACATTTTGTAATGGATCAATTGCAGGTAGCAAGTTCTGCTACCAGTGAGTGGCATTTCTTCTTACTGAGAATGACTACAATCTCATTTGCCAACTTTGTACATGAAGGAAGATAATATGCAATTATAAACTGTTTTATATTACAGTACATATCTTTAAGACACTTATCTCCCTACAGTACGGATCCCACTTCATAAAAGCAGCAAAGTATCACCTCTCCAGGGAAGATGCCACTCTGCAAATTAAAACCTTTACATGAAGCAAACTACAGGGTATCATTTCTCAGAGGACAGCACTAAAGCTAAAATGAGTAGAACTGGGAATCACTTACAGATAATTCCAGGTGCACTTAACTGTTATGAGCAACTACCAACAATTTTTTTGCACTTCTTTTGGTAGTGTCAAAAGACAAGTGGGAAATGGTGAAAAAAAGAGGTGATTAAGAAAGAAACTTACCATTGGCCCTGGCTTCCCAGGCATACCATGCTGGCCACGTCCACCCTAGATATGAAAATAGACAAGCTAGAATATTTATAAGAAATCTAACTTTTTTTTTTTTAGTTATTTATTATTAGCATTTCTGATAACAGCCATACATACTAAAGCGATCAAAGAAATGCTGGATTGCAGAGCCCTCCAAAGACTGGCATGGAAAACTTCTGGAAGAAATTATGCTACCCTTCAAATTAATGTATTTCTCTATTTTCAGAGAGGCCAATATTTTGACAGTGTCATTGTATGGAGCACATAACATAAACGGAGCACATAAAAGTCATGGGGAGAAATGCCAGAAAAAACAATACTTGACACTGGACGTAAAGCAACAGACAGGAATTTCTACTCAAATATGATCTCATGTCAAGGCTAATCCCTCTTTTTGCTGAAAAGCAAAATATTTTTTAAGAAGACAGCTTTATTACCTGGAATTAAATTATAAGACTTAATTTAAATTGAAAGTCTAAACTTTCATTTTAAACTTTTTTCCAGATAAAATAGATACATATTATTTCTAGTTCAGTAATTTTTGGTGAAAATAGCCTCTCAAGAGACATTTCACAGAAACAAAGATGACATGTTTGTATCACAGAAAAAAGTGTTGTGAGGGTATTTGGCCTCCTGGGCAGCTCTGGTATGAGAAATTACCATACAGCTAGCATTCGCCTTTTAAAACTGTTTCTGACTTTTGAAATCGATAGTAAAGGTCTCACCCCATAAAACTCTGCTCAGCCCTAACTTTCTTAAGCTACAGCAGAACTCACCATGGAAGTGACTAGCAGTCACATAAACAAACACTTTCAAGCTCAGGGATTTAAATTCAGGTAAAATAAGGGAAAAATTACAAGGAGAGAGAAGAAAGGTCCTACTTACAGGGGCACCCTGTGGTCCAATTCGACCTCTTTCTCCTGGCATTCCTCTAGGTCCCTTGAAGAGAGAGCAAAAAGCACATTATTTAGGAGCTCATCATGGCAGAATAAAAAGGGGAAAACACAGTTCACTTGATTCCCCCCCCCCCATAGTGGAGAGAACACATGCCACCCCCTCTTTTTTTTTTCCTCTTATTTTCCTTTGCTTTTTACTTTTTTTTTTTAAAACATACTTGACTTTCCCTTTGCTTCAAATAAGTTTTGCACTGCATTGCTCTTCAGCGATTTTCTGCTCAGTATTCTTTACTTGCTTTTAACAAGAACATGATTAGGTACACTGAGACTACAAGCATGATAAGAAGAGGTGATGCGAACAACAGTTACCGAACCGAGTTTTTTTTTTCCTCCTGCAGGTGTAGCTTATCTTGTCCTATAGCAGGAAAGAAGTAGCAGCTTACATAAATCCTTGCAGCCTCACAGGCTTGCCCAGTGGAAATTTAATAGACTGTAATTTCTCTTTTCCTCTTCCAACAGTATTTCCAGTTTTAAACACATTAGAATGAATTCTGTATATACTCACCAGGGTCAATAATGCAATCTCATTTACTACGTCTCATTCACAAACTAGGTTCCACTTCAGGGATATTACATTCTGCATGACACAAGATAGTGCTTTGCAGAGAGATGTAATTATCTGATATCGGAAAGGTGTTTTATTTCCAGAAGCATGTTGAGAGTCGATTTTTGGCATGTTACACTGCTCACAAGTATTCAGTTGTCCAAAACCACATCTGAATGAAAACTACTCTGAGAAAAAGTTTCTCCATTTCACTTCCATGTCATGCAAGCTTATCCTTACCATAATGTCCAAAATCCTCTGTCAATGGTTTTCTTAGCTAGTGCATTTCTGACCTACATTATCCCATTTCTACCTCAGAGCAACCTAAACCTGTTTTTCTCATATTGAAATCACTCCATGCGAAGCATCAACATGTAAAAAAAAATTTAGTCACTCTACACTTACATGAATAGGTAAACAATCAAAAAACCTACATTCAAGTTTCTGTTGAGCCTTCTGATTTATCGCTATTATCTATGGCTGTGAATTGCAAAGAAAAACAGCTTATAGTCAACCAAATTCACTGTTAGTGTAATAGAAAACAAAGCCTTAATTAAGAGAAAGTTCAGCTTCATGACATCAAGTACAGATATAAAAACTTAAAATTCCTATTGGCAATAGCATTTACAATCTTAAAGTCACTTCTGTAATATCCAATGCACATGACACTCACTAGAGGACCCGTTGCACCCATGGCACCTGTTGGTCCAGATTCTCCCTAGAAATGGAAATGAAAGGACACAATTAGAGGAAACAGTTTAGAGGAAAATGGAGTTACATGTTTCCTCCCTGTCCTCTGTGCTTATGTTAGATCTAAGAGGCATATTTGCACAGTCACCTGTGTGCATCAAGGGCGCTGCTTCCCATGCTGATGGGAAATGCCATGTTTACATATTCTCAGTGAAACAGATTTAACTCCTACCTGTTCTAGCAAACAGCCCACACCACCTACTGCTCTGTTTCCACCAAGTCTCCTGCTGTTGTTGCCTCCACAGAAAGTGGTAGGCAATCTCAGGAAAGAAATCTTTTCTTACACAAACGCTTCTTAACTACTGATTTCACATTTAAATTTAGATTTTGGAAGATTGACTTCATTTACTACATTTTTAATCTAGAGGAATCGCTCTGTCCCACCTGTGATTACAGCCTTCACTAGGCCAAAAATGTTTCAGCATCAGCACTGATCAATGTGGAAAAGCCTGAAAAAAAGTGTTCTATGCTCTTTTAAAATAACTTTTAATCCATCTTGAAAGGATTGTCTCCAGCTGGCTATTCTGTGTTACCACTGCTTTGAGCTGAAGTTGTAAGGGTGCTGCAGTACCAGTGAGGGTCAAAAATTCTAAGAAAATAAAACTGTTAGGTGAAAACTAGTCAGTTTGATAAAATACATTCTCTCTCCTCTCCAAGGCCTTTTATTTTATTATATATATTAAAAAAAAATATTAGAAAACTGGTTTTGCTCTCTCAGCTTGGTCACATAAAGCCAACAAGAACCACATTCTGGCCAAGTGGAAAATTGCAAGATGTGCATGGGCTCTTTGTTTTAACAGACTTTGTTGTCTTCAGTATTACATAGGCATCACAGACAGATCACAGTCAATTCACCTAGTGATACCTTACAGGCCTAAAACTGAGCCCCAGCTGAAACTGTGACTAGCACTATTGAACTGTCTTCCTGTATAAAGCCCAGCAGTTTATATGGATCAAGCACACAGTAAAAATGGACAATTCCACATAGCCTCTCCAATCCATAAAAGTAGCACTGACAGGAGAGGGTACAAAGCTGCATTCAAAAGATCTACTACCATTCATTATTTTGGCATTATAGAAACCATGCTTAAGCATTGGTGAAAATGCCGTGAAAATACCTTTGCTCCAGCTGCTCCAATTTCACCTTTTGGACCGTCAAGTCCTTTCAAACCCTGTAAGAGTTATAAAAATATGGAGAAATTGTATTTATATATGTACACACAGAGAGCATTCCTACTATTATTGTTAAAATAACTCGAAAGTAAAGTGTTAAGAATGGATCTGAGGTGGCAAGAGCAAGAGAGGAAAAAAGTAAAGAAGAAAAAACCCAGATGGAATAAAGTTTTTAAACATTTCCTAAATGGAAACCATTTGTACAAGGTACATTTCCTTGGATTTGGTTACTTTTTTAAAACAAGAACATTTAAAAAAAAATCCTAAAACAACAAGGAGGCGGCTCTGAGCCATAGGAAACCTATTTATTCCTCCCCAAAGTAAAATTCTGGCCAGAAAACTTGGTAATTTGTAATCACTCCATGTTGCAAACATATCCACCTCTCAAGTTCCCCACCCTAACGCAAGACTTGCCAACAAAGTGAGAGAACTGTCAGGTTTGTGCCTCCTGAAGCTTGGCAGGGTTCATGCAAGCTCCTTCCAGATTCCCAGATCATTTGAAAATAGAGTGAAGAAAGCACTAGAGAATATAATACAGAGGTCAGCTTAAAGAGGAATAGAGTTGATTTTTCTGCAAGGCCCTCTTTCTCTCAAATGCCAGTGATTCTGCTGCAATTGGCAGGACTACAAGTGTAGTCAAATTCACCACTAATACAAAAGAAGTTGAGTATCTTTATATTGAAACTGTCTGGAAATATCATCTATAAAGAGAGGGAAAATCTTGTTTCTTACCCTGTGACCCTTGAGACCTGGAAGACCAGGAGCACCAGGAAAGCCTCGAGGCCCCTACATTGGAAAAAGAAAAAACAAATAAAATCCTTATTTCTGCAGATAAACCTAGTGATAATTCTGCTAACAGGGAAGAGGGTAGCAGCATTAATACTAATACTCCTAACACTCCGTCAACTTGGTGACATAATATAGTGAGGCATAGCATTTGAGTGGGTCACAGATGATACAGCATAACACGCTATGAAGTTAGACAGTCTCAGTACATTTTCACTGATATTAAAAGCTTTATTGTTTACATCGGTGTATGATCAAACTCAAATGGAAGTAATGACTAGTGATAGATCAAGTTTTGAAGCTTAATATGAAGAAACTTTAAACAGAGATCAAAACTCAGAGCTATCATTTAAAATAAAACAGGAACTGACACCAAACTGCAAACTGTACCTGTTCTTTCAGAATATGTCAGTCAAGTAGCATTAACTGCTACTAAAACACATTTAACAATTAAACCAAAGTTGCCTTGCACTTAGTTTCCTACCACATTTCCCAATTTCTCTTTCAGGAAAGACTAAGTAATGGAAGGGAGCTAGGTGCCTCATGTTAGAATATCGGTCACATGAATTTATAATGGAAATCACATTAACACCTTCATACTCTCAGATAAAAACAATTCAGCAAACTGTTTAAACATATCATTTCTTCCTTTATGGTACCTCTGAACCAAAGTTCTCAAAAAGATGACAGTTCATACCTTTCAACATAGCAAAAAAATCATGAAGATATATTATAGAAAATGAAGCATCATAAAGCAACACTGATATTCAGAGGAGCAAAAAAGAACATCTGAGATCTCAGCATTAGAGAGGAGAACTCCACATACAGACAAGCTGTTTCCTTGTTAGCATCAAGGAACGTAAGAAAGTTCTTTGTCTTCCCATAGCCAATTATACGGACAATGTTTGATCATAAAGTTCAGTGGGAAATTACTCAAGAGTTTGCGGACTGCTAACGGGAAAATTACTTTATAAAGGTGTGAAATTTCTGAAATGAATATATTAGATTGCTTGAAATTATTTATACTCTATGAGTTTCTCAGTGAAGGACTATCTCTGTTGTCATACAAGGTCTTGCATGTAAATTTGAAATTGTACAGATTATGCTTGTTAGACTGAATGTAGCCCATAAAAACTATTTATTTGGCCCGTGCTCAGCTTATACAACCAGGGCAATCAAATGATGAAGGACGCACGTGGGACAAGTCAACTAGCAAGGAGGAAAATCATGTACAAGGGGAAACAACCATCGGGTATCTCTGTAGCAGTCTATGGGCCTTGTCATTCATCCAGACATGGCACACTTCTCTGATAAACTATGAGGCTACTCAGTGCTGTTCTCTACAGTGCTATGCAATTGCAGCAAACTCTTAATGAGTTTTTTTTGTGTGTGTGTGCAGTTGCAGTACTTCTTTCCTTCATTAGGAGGTCTTCTAAAAGATGATTTTATCGAGCAAAACAACTTGGTCTGCATAGAACAATACTCCACAGACTACATTTGCCTCAAGCAGCTTACAAAACATTGTCTTTGATCCATAAAACTTAGGAGGAAAGCTTAAGAAACAACACTGCCTTGTTAAAAAATCATTTCTCTCTCCAAGAGATCATATCTCCTGTCACTAACAAAATTGTCAGGCAAGAACTGGACGCTTAAAAAGAAAAGGAGGCAGCTTAAGAGATGATGTATATCAGGTGGCTTCAGTTCTGGGATTTGTCTGTCCCCTTTTCAGCCACACTACAGCTCCCATCCAGGTACAGAAACCTGACTAATGAAGGTAGAACTCTTAATATGGGCTAAAATTATATAAGATGATAAAATGATGTCATTTTATCATCAGATATACCTGTTTTCTTTTATTCCTAGAGTAAACCATTACAAGTATCCTCTGCAGTACAAGTAAGTATTATTTGGAAATCCTTTAATCACATTCATATATTGAAAATATATATAAAAATAAATTATATACGTCTATGATACAATCCCCTCTTCCCCCGCCCTCAGACTGGCTGTTATAAAGGTAAACAGTGCCACCCCAACCTGACATCATTTTATAGTCTCTGAGCACTTCCTGCACATGATTGCAAATGACCAAGTGAAATACTGGGAAACGAAGTAAAACTTGTATGTACTGTCATCTGTTTTATGCATATTTCATCTATGAAACAGTTGAAACGTGAATGAGTGAAATGACTCTCAGGATTAACTCAAGGACTTTTGAACCACCTGTTTGGTTCTGAGCTATCACACTGATCTGGATCACTAGAGTAAGCTAACACAAGTACTTCAGAAATTGAATGGCAGAGCTTTGTACTCATTATTAAATGATAGTGATGACGTGAAGTAAGATTATTTTGCAAAAATGTAAATAATCATGCTCTTACTGGAGATCCTGGAAATCCAGGCTCACCAGATTGTCCTGGTCTACCAGGTTCACCCTAAGGAAAGAAAAAAAAAAAAGGAACACATGAAAATAGCAGATGTGAAAATTAACTTCTCTTATCATTCTTCAATTCAAACAAATGAGGACATTCACATCAGTATTATATATCTTCTCTTTACTGTAAGAATTTCAGTGATACAAATCAACTGCACAATTGACTAGCAATGTGCATTAAACACATTAATTTAAAAAATGTTTTTAACAAAGAATCGCGGGAACTGAAGACTGAGTCCAAAATGCATCTCAGCATCACAAGATGGCGCTGCAACGTAGTTTTCCTGCGAATTAATGAAGCAACCTTTTGCCATCCTCACGCAGAGTCAGATCACTTTAATTTTCCATAGGAACAGCAATCTAAAACTGCCTGCATTGTAGCTTGTTACTTTTCTTTCTGTTCAAATGTTTTAAAATGTGTATAATTTCATTCTAGGTCGGTGACTATTTTCTATGTCATGCAATGGGAAAGAAAATATGGTAGAACCAAATAAGCATATTTTGAAGATTATTCAAAGTCCTCCAGAGTCACAACCAAACGTTCCTTTATATGCCTTAATCAGTTCAAATACATCCAGGACTCTTGGCTGCAGGAATATGAAAGGCTTCAGAAAAAATAGTTTCTGGACAGAGAGAAGGTAAACTACTTCACAAATGCAATTAAAGAAACCCATACCTACATTGCAAGTGGAGGAAGTTCTTAGAGCAGTATCAAGATTTGGCTTCACTGCACTGAGAGTTAACTGTTTCCAAAGATTCTTATAACTCTTTGTACAGTTTAATGGGAAAGCAGCCATTACACAAGCTATCGTAATTTTTAGACTAAAATATCCAGCATCTCCAGTTTTCAACCCATTTCCAACTTATAAATTACAATTCAGATAGATTTAGTGTGCTTTGCAAACAAATCATATATGTCTACCGGTAAATTCTTAGGCTATTATTGTGCAGTACATATATACTTATGCAACATGTATAATAACTATATCTTACATATATGTGTACATACATGTATAGAGTCTTAAAATCAGTTATGAATATAATAAATTATTAAGAAGTTAAAATGATTTTAAATACTAAAATTTTATTGTCCAGATCCAGGTGAATGTTATCATTAAAGTTGTTCTAACTCATCATGTGATACCAAAGAGAGGAGACTCCTCCAATTGCTCCCTCCTAACTGTGGTATATTATTACGTCTGATTTCAAGAAAGACATTTCAGTTGAAGAACTGGATGAGGCAAGAAATAATAAAGGAGCAGTGCTTAAACCTTAGGTATGACGGTGACATGTAAGGAAAAGATAGGAGGGTTTTGAAAAGGGTTACTAAGATTTATAGTTATGACACTGCACTTAATGAGGAGTGATTACAAGAAAAGTAAATAGATAAAAGTAGTTACAACAGGCACATCTGCTGGTTAGTCACTGTCTCAAAGATGCCAATATTTGTTTTATTAAAAATAAAACAAGATACAAAGAATAACAAACTTACATCTTCCCCAGGTTTGCCTGGAGGTCCCTCTGGTCCACGAGAACCAACTGGACCCTAAGAAATAAATATATGTGTGAGAAGTCAATTTAGCCATCACTAAAATATCTATTTGCTCCATTTCAAGTCTGGTTTTATAAAACAGATGCAGAAAAAGGATGATTTTATGCCTAAGCACACTTGCTTAATTTTTTAGTGCTCTTTCTAACCATTCTGCCCCTAAGAAACCTGCATTATGTTATATAAAAATACAGGATGTATTCTTTAGGAGAAAAAAAAAAATTAAAAATCACAGTTGCTGTTGTTCCAAATCCCTGTCTCTTGCTTTTATTTTTGAATCATTTTATTGCCTCCAAAAAATAAATATTCTCATCTTCCTTTGTGTAAGTCACACTAGCAGGTATGGTTTTATCCGTGCTTAATCATCCTCAGGTCTGTGCTGGAAAAGTAATAATGATTGTTTATACCATAATCATTATTATGCTTGTTCAAAACAATTCAGTTTCACTGATTCAGGATAACATGCTTTGAACACCACAACTCTTGACTGGTTACTTAATAGTTTCAGCTGAGACAACATGAAAAAAAAATCTGTTCTGAATTAAGGAGGTATAATATATTGTTTGCAATTTTATTGTAGAAATGTTTGTATTTATTGGTCTTACCATAGGTCCTGGATCCCCAGGTTCACCAGGTGGGCCTGTGGGGCCAGCACCACCCTAAAATTAACCAAAGATGAATACAGTTACAAATTCCAAAAAGTACAAATATAAGCATATAAATTAAAATCCATGATCAAGAAATTCACGGCCCATGGGACAGTCTGGATTCTAATTCAGAATCAGCTCACACTGCAAAATGAGTGAAAGTTGGATACTAAAATCCCTCAAGTTTCAGATAAGTCCTGTGCCCTACACAAATCCCACTGGAAACTTAACACCATGCCAATACTGAAACCAGAACAGTCACCATTGTCATTGCTGTTCCCTCATTAAAAAATGTGTGTTGGACTAAAACCTTGTTAAAGGTCTAATAAATTGTTCTTTCTGAGTTAATTTCTCTGTATAGAGTACATCTGGAGCAGAGCTCTTGAGAGCAGCATGTTTAGGTTCACCTCTAGATGAAGATGCATTCATCCATGCGTCATTGAAGATGGACATTGCCTCAGAGATGCACATACACACCAGGTACTATGTGCTTTGCCTTCATCTCTGGCTAATTATCTTAAATCCCCTGAGGTGAAGTACTTACTTGTTTTCCTTGGAGACCTTGAGGACCTCTTGGACCCACTGGACCCTACCGAAAACATAACTTGTTATGCACTGGAAAACACCCTTCCCTAAGTAACATTCATCCTACAAAGACAGCAAAATGGCCTGATAGTGACCTCCAGGATAACATTTCTAAGGTCAAACCCTCGTAAAGGCTTTTAATCAGGAGACTGATGTTATGAAATACAAAAGTACACAGAATGGAAATCTTCAAGCTCAAAAAGCCACAGCACTGTAAATTCATTAGCAGCTGAAAAAAATACGGGCTTGCTTGCTTTCTGGAACCTCAGTATCTGGAATCAGTCAGAATAACCGGGTTGCCTGCATATCTCCACTGAAAAAAATGTAATAACAGACTAGAGTTGGGGGAAATAGTCTTCCCTTGAAGGGAATCTCATTACTCAGATTAATCTCATAATGGAATTAATGACAAAATAAATTCATGCTGCTGTTCTCAGCCATGAGCAGCAACAAGTGGCAATGGAAGGATATATTTGCATGAATCATACAAACCACTAAAACAGCTTCCACACGGTTATGGTTTCTTACAGAAAATTCAGATTTCTTCTTTAAAAGTTTCATGGGATTTTTAGGAAAAATCTCATGTTTAACTGTAACTTATAAGTAAACATAACCTTGTTTGAAAGTAATTCTCTTGCTTCTAGCAATACAAAAATATCTATAGCAGACAATAACTTGCATTTTGACAGACGCTCAAGATTTATGTCTTTTACACACAATTCATTAATTTTTACAAAGCAAATGCAGAAGAGTTAGTAATAGTCCATTTAAAAATTCCGGTCAACTTTAAAAACAAAACAAAAAACAATGGTGCAGCTGAATGACTGTTAGTTACTCAGTTTACAAGGAAAGGAAAAAAGCACATCACAGAACATGATGAATCAATCCCAAGACAGTAAGTCAGTGCCAACTGACTTTAGTAGACTTTGTATAAGGCCTTAGAAAGACCTAGATATTGAAAAATACCTTAAAAGGGATACTAATATTGAAATTAATCATATTTGAGAATGACAAGAGGCAGTTCAAGAAATGCAATGTCTCGAGACAAATTGAGTGAAAGGATTAAGCAAAATGACAGAGGGCAACAAAGTAAGTAGGACAGATTTGTGGAACAAATCACTGTATGTGAGCACAGCAAATTCACCGAAGAGAGACATTAATAAAAAAGGAAAGTTCTTTGAAGAAATCACCGCAAAAGTTAATCTTAAGGCAAAACATCAGATTATCTTTAGAACCTTTCAAATTGTATTGAAACTGAGTTTGAAGGTTACTAGTAGGGACTTGGAGGGATAACACTCAGGTAGGCAAACTCATGGACAGTACAATCACTAAAGGATGGTTTCCTTAAGAATGAATGTTAAAAATAACAGCAAAGAGGGTAACAGTATCTTCAAGATATCACAATGTGATAAATACATGTAGTGAAAAGAGATAATATTAAAAAAAACCCCAAGAGTTCTAGCAGAGACAGCTTAGGGTGGTGAAACACCTTTCACAGATGATAAAAAATTTCAGTGTTACCATTAAGTCCCCAGTGCACTAAAAGTAAAGGGCATATCTAAACAGTGAGAGATGCCAATGATAAAACTGGACTCACTGGAGAGGTACAATGTCTGTCTTAAAATAATAAAGCACAGCTTTTGGTTAACAGCTGTTTTCAGAAATAATTTTTTTAAATTACTACCAAAAATAACTATCTTTGATGTCACAATGTGAAAAGAAGCCTTCAAAGTTACATATTTATTTATTCTTCTTTGTGTTATACCTGACACTTTTCAGTTACTCTGCAGTGACTCAAGATATGAGAAAATCAGGAGCTGTTTTTTTTTCTCCTCCTTCAGAAGGAGGGAAGGAAGACAACAAGAAGGCTAAAGGGGAGAAAAAAAAAAGCTTTCACTTCAACAGAAGAATATTTTTTTCCAAGTACTGCACAAAACTGCACTAGAACATACTGTACATCCAGGTTCTAGAGGCATAGGAAGTTGAAGAAGGAGGAATTCCCCTTTGGGTTTTGCATATGCACTCCACTTCCACCCTGTTCTACAGTACAGGCTAATCTGGTCTTACCACTGCACCAGGCATCAGTCCCATCTGACTACCAAGTCCAGATTTCTCATCCAGTCCTGCCATCTGAGCTGAAAAAGGCTGAAAAAATAAGATGGTTGATTTTAGCTGTCACTCATTTTGATGGTTCATAAGGCAAAAATCCATGTAACCACATCTTCATTATTTACATTGGCTTTGCAGTGCTAACAACTAAATTCTTGTTTTAATCATTAAAATAAAAGTTGTCTTTCCTGTAAATTCGAGATGGTTTAAGGCTTCAAAGCCCAGTTGAATGCATCATATTGTCTGCTTACTATTCTGACTTTACCTCCACTTTAATACTGAACAAATGGTAAAATGACCTAAAAAAAGTAAAGCCTGTTGTGAAATTAATTAGATTTCTTTCACTACCTTCAAATTTAAATCACACCTTAACTTCACCACCTGCAAAAGTCCTTTATGTCTTCCAAGTCCTTCTTTTGTTCTCACTTATTGTGCTTCAATTTCAGAAATATCTTAAGGTAAATGGAAATGTAGCTGATTTTATGATTGCAAATTAGAATTTTTAAGCATGTTGTCCTTATCCAGCAAAGTTGAAGGCCACTGCTGTTCAGGCCAATTCACAGAGACAAATGAGTTAGAGCAGGGAGAACCTTCAGTGCCCTCCTTCTGCAAGCACATAGTTGAAATCAATAGCTTTATTTTGCTTTGTTCAGAGCCAGATCCTCACTCGTCGCAGGCCAGACCTTACAGTGGCTGAGAAGGAGCAACAGCACAAATGTGCATTCAAGTCCTCTAAGATATACAGTTTGTTCCGCATCAGATTGGTTCCCAAACACATTTTCCGCAAGGCTGGAGACTGCCTAACTTCAGAGACAGGAATACAAACCAAAAATGTCTTAGATCTCTGGCCACACCTATTCTTTCATATTTTCTGTGGATGTCTATGAAGGATGGTGGTCCCATCCTGGTGCTTCTGTGATTCTAAGGGATTCCTCTGTACTAAAGAGATTTACTTGGGTCAATCTGCTGGATTCAGGACTATTTGGGAAAGGTGGTTAAGTCAAGAAATGCTGCCCAAACTTGCAAGCTGTTGGCCTAACATAAATATTTCAGTTTATTGTCAGTATAACTCTATTGTTTTCAGTAACATTGCAGGAACAATGGAGTGAAAAATCAAAACAGATATCTTCCAAACAGCAATAAATGTGTATCTGAATACACTTGAGAAATTAATATATGTATTTCATTATCAATCATAATTAGTGTTCCATAGAATTTGTGGGGAGAAAAAAAAAGGGGGGGGGAAAAAAAAAGTCTTGTCGAACGACTTGCCTGTATCTATGGCTGGTTAGCACTGCTTTTCACAAACAATTCCTTACCTAATCTTCTCAGTGTTGGTCTGAACAATTCCAGCAAGAAGTATACTTAACCACATTTTGATTTCTCTCATTAGTTATTCTGTTATTTATAAGTCATCTTATTTTTTTCTTTTCTGTATTCCTAATTTGGTATGCCAGTTTCCCTGTACTATTGCCCAGATCCCTTGGGTTTAAGTCAGGTGGAAGTAACAGAACCCTGCTGAGGGTTTTAGATTTGGGCACCTTGGCTTTTCAAGATGCTAAAACCCATTGCAAAAGGTGTGTCCTTTCTGAGGTTTCTCATGTTCAACTTCTCCCAATTTTTGGCAGAACTTGCACTACCACTAGCTGCTCCCCCTCATGACTGGGAGACAGGAACTGTGGGCATAGCATTCCATGTTCACTGAAGCAAAGAAAAGTTACTCTTTGTATCCTGTGGATCTGACCCAACACTCACTTCAGTTTCTACTAAAGCAAGTGTAAAACTTACCCTGCTTAGTCCATCTGGTCCCGGATGGGTAGGATGCCCTGGAGGACCAGGGTCACCAGGCTGGCCAGGGATGCCAGGTTCACCATCAATCCCTTGAGGACCCCGAGGACCCTAGAAACAAAATCAGAAATGCCAACAGTGTGCAAAGGTATTCATTAAAATCATTGTAACTGGCAAACAACTGCCTCATTTGTGATAAATCTGTTTTTACAGAAAGATCTTCAAACAAACAACATCCCTCAAGACCTCTTCCTACCTTCAGATCAGAAGCACTGGCTAAGGTTAGCCACGAGTCCAACACACAAGTAAACTGCAGCTCTCACAGACTCTTTTAGAAACTCAGGTTTCCTATCATTCCATACTAGAGTATATTATTTCTGAAAAACTACTTTTCATTGCACACAACATAGAATTTACTTCTAAAATACAGATAACTCAGATTAGTGTGGATACATACACATGCTTTGGAAACTCCAGCGGAAGGCTGGATTTTTACAGCCTCCTGACATCATGAATGGTTTAGACAGCTCATACTATTGGTGAATTCTCAACACAGTTATACTGCCAAAAATGCAGAGTAACTTCCTTGGTGTCGATGTTATCTCTAGCTAGTATTTGCAGAATAGGCTGGGAGGCCATCCCATTGCTCCAATTTTTGTCAGCCACTTCTGATTCCTAAACTGCATTCACCTTATCTTGCGTCAGAACTAAAATTAAATACAGAAGCAGCTAATAAAATATTAGTGGAACAAAATCAATAGCAACAGGGCCAATAAAGATATACTTCAACGATAAACATAGACAGACTTTAAAGTGCTTGTCACTACTGCTTCCTTCATTAGAATAAAAATGCTTGACTATGGCAACAAAAAATTTTATACTGTATAATGAGCTCTTCTACTTTAAGGATCCTTAAACATAAAACTTTGGAAGCCTGGCTCAGTGAGTCATCTTTACAAACACAATTATAATCAGACAGATTGCTTATATTTCCATGAGATGAGGACTGTGTTTCCTTGCAGTCTGTGACATGTTTCAGTGGAATTTATGTCTGAACTAGTACGGTTGCCTATAAAGAATTAAGCAATCATTATACCACGACTACTGATTTTCAATATCCAAACCAAGACACCTTAACAAAATCTCACATAGAAAAAGGTCTTTTTTCATTTCTTTTTAGAAAAGGACCTACTTTCTAGCCACCAAAAATCAACTTGCTTCAGGAGCAACACTGCAACCCCCCACCCCAAAACCCAAAAAGTCCCTGAAAAGTACGTATGTTATTTGTAGGTGGCAACTAACCAGTGGTATATAACTAATGTTGGGGGGTTAATAAAATCTTGATTATACTTTTATTTATTTTATATTATTTATCTATTTATATGTGTATTAAAAAAAGCTCTTTCACCAGCTCAAGGTCAGTGAGGTTTTAAAAAAAAAAAAAAAGGAAAAAATTCTCACGTAGGCCACGAGGTGGCACCGTTTAAACACACAATTAAATCATTCTGGCCCATTGCTGCTGCTGTTCAGGCAACTATTACAGGTTTTGCCTGTAATGGAGTAAAAGGAAATGCAGATCATGGTAGAACACTCTCAAACTACTATCTATTTTAACTGCTACTGCAATTACAATCGAGTGTAAATCCATGTTGAAACAAAACACATCAATAGTTTCAAGGATGCTCAAGCTTATTTTCTGTCTTCAAAAGATGATTTGTAAACACCTGAAATTGTATCATGCTCCAAAACTCTCCCTCCCTAGATGCATTTTGCAAATGCAAACATGCTGTTCCCTAGCTGTTTCTCTCTCATTGTTACACTAACAAAGAATTTGAAGAAAAAAATATGCTAATACTCCTGAATTCACTTTACATCTAAGGGTCCTGCCTTTGTAAAAGGCAGAGATCCATAGCGAGGTTGAGTTCCAAAGAGCAACAACAACAAAAAAATCCAAAGAAACAAACAAAAGGCTTGGAAATGTGCTTAGTGGTTTTGTAATGCCAGCAGTCAGCAATGTATTTACCAAGACTAATTTTACAAAGGGTGTCTGTACAAGGTTACCTGCTCCACAAGGTATTTTAAACAAACTGCAAACAATGTGCAGAGAGGTTTTCATAATATAAACTGTAGGTGTGAGCTAACATTTTTTTCCCATGAGTATAAATAAAAAATCCTGCACTAGCAGTCACTCTGTAAATAAAGCAGTGCTCTTCAGTCTCAGACCTACACTGTGATATACACACAGCTCACCAGAACCTTTGACGTAACATTTTCAAAGGAGCTGACTGGTTCCTAATCCCTTGATATTCCTTGAAAGCAGTATAATAACCCGTGCCAAAGGAACTCAAAACTATTTACAGCCTTTTGGTATTTTAGGTGCTTCTAGCCACCACTCTGTAGAGACATACAAGGGATGCATGGCACAGAATCAGAAATTATTTTGCATCTCATTGGTAATACTGCACATTACGAAAGCACTTCAGACATCTCTATAAACACAGTCAAGATTCCTCTGCATACCACAAGATTTCACAATTGCTTTAGAATTCTTTTAAGCATCTTCATACTCATTCATCAGACAAATGTCTTATGGCGATCTAGAGAGCAGCAGTGGCTTGGCATCCATCTCAAAGAGGCTACACACTCCACTGCTTTAGAAGAAGTGTCATTACCATGTATGGACAACAGGCACTCACTGGAAGAACAGTAGAAAGGAGTCAGTTTTAGGCCTATGCCTAAACTCAGTATTGGCTTGCTCTCTCTTGAGGGATAGGAAAATATCCACATAGAAATTACAATGATGCAACTCTTTAAAAGCTGCTTTTAGCAGCTTCTGCTCTTTGACCTAGCTTTTTCAACAGGAACATATCGTCTTTGGTATTTTCAGCAGTCCCTTTTGGCCTTTCTGTGGTTCTCCACATGCAGACACTGAAATTCCCTTATGAAGTCTTTATTTCCACTGAGCAATCTTGATTATATTATTCACCAGCATACCAACATATGTAGTCACGTATTAATTCCTGCTAACTCCTGAGCTTTGCCTTTTCTGAAATACTCTGAGCCACGCAGCTCACACTGCTTCTGATGCACAGTAGTAACTAACAAAAAGTCAGCAAGTTCTTAAATAGGCAAACGTAATGTTCCAGGGGTTTTTTTGTTTATGTTGTTCGGTTGGGGTTTTTTTGTGTTGGGTTTTTTGTTTTTTTTTTTAATCCTGGAGAAAGCCATACTCTCAGACACTACTTTGGGTAACAGTTGATAAAGTATGGCTTTTAGTGGAAACACTGCTAAACCTCTGTCAATTATCTCAAAACATTCAGGTTTCAATCTACCCAGGGAATGGTGAGATATAAACATTTTTCTGTTTTTTACCTGATTCTTGGAAAATATGAGGACAGTTCTGGTAACTCTAGAAGACATGGAGACAGTTTAAAGCCATCTAAGCTTATGAGTTTAGTCCAGTACTTGATTTCTGAAACATTTAATAACTTACAGGTCTTCCCTTTGGTCCTCGTTCTCCTCGTGGCCCTTGTGAGCCTGGGGGTCCCTAAAAGAAAGATTAGAAATATTAAGTACCTTTTAAACTAGCTAATGATTAATAAACTCTGAAAATATAAAATGCAATGCTTATTTGAAATTAATTTGGGGGGGGGTTGATGATGATCATAAAGATAACAGCTACAATCACCAAGTATTCAATATTTCTTCTCAATTGTGCATTGCCTGAAGGGAGTAGATCCAGGATGCAGAAATCTACAAAATGCCTTCATCTCTCATGTGCTCCACAGGTTAATTTAGCAAAGGTTTTCTGAATGCTGGAGGCTCTTGATGCAGAGCTGTACACATTTGAGACACCCTTCCTGCTAGTCCAGAAGTGCTCTCTGCTTGGCCACAGACAGGGAGCATACTGCATCTCCTTCTACTCCTGCTAGATCCCTGCTAGAAAAGCATTCCCTAGCATCAACCTTGCTGAAAGGTCCTCAGACATGCACATACTACAAGCACACATCCATTCACTTAGGACATGGGCTGACCTGAGACTAGTAAAAAATCCCATGGTCTTGTTGCCTCCTCAAATCCTGCAGCTTTGCAGACAATACCCACTACAAACACAGAAGAGTCCTCCTTCACATCATCCTCACAATATAAAACAGAAATGGCAGAAAGTCAAAAATGCTATCATCAGAGAAACAGAAGATCAAAAAGTACTCACAGCTGGTCCCGGGCGGCCTCGTATTCCTGAAACCTAAAGAAGGCAACATGAATTGAAGTTACCACACAACATTATGGCTGTATTTGTCATGACTACCCTACAGAAAACTAGTTATTGAAAAGTAAATAGCAAGAGAGAAAATTAAAGTACCAGGCAAGTTGTAAGGCTTTTTTTTTTTTTGGGGGGGGGGGGGGGAAATATATATATAAATTCCACTGGTTAGCTCTTTCCAGTTTGGAGTTGTTTTATAAGCAACATGAGCAAAATCTTGGAAGTATCATTAGTATTCTAAAAAAAAGATGAAATAAATAAGTTACAATGATTTAGTCTCAACTTATCAATTTTTTAATTTGTTTGTCTTCATGCTAGAAAGGCATAATATAGAAAGTGACAATTTATTTCACCAGTTTTCTCCAGTGTCTCTGCACTTTCCAAATACTAATTTACCATTATATGTCCACAAAATTCTAACTATAAAAATAAATATTATGGCAGGTTTAACTCAATAAGATTTTTTTCCCAAAATGCAATTGATGGGACTTTCTAATGTTAACATACATGAAACAGCATAATTAATTCCATTCCTTTCATTCCTAGGCTGTACATTTTTGTTGTATTTCCTTAATTACTGCAATTCTGCTTTAAACTACTAAAATGTACACTTCTAGGGTGTGCTGATAAGTGAAGAAAAAAAAATGGACTTACAGGTGGCACTACTCCAGGTTCTCCTTTTTGTCCCTGTAGAAAAAAGATACAGAAACATCAGATGGCAAAAAAAAAGTGAAAGTACAATTAACAGTACCAGTTTCACCAATACCATCCCTGTGACTGCGACAAATGCTAAGACTTCTCACCTGCAATAGCAAATCCATGCTATTTTTAATGACTATGGACACTGATTAAATGAAAGCTATAAATTAACAAACTTTCTCTAACTGCATAACTTACTGGCTGAAAGAAGAGTCGAACTAAAAAATTATCATGATATTTAAGTACTAGAAAATATGTTGTAGTTCTGTTATTGGATTATTTGATTCATATAAAAATACTCATGTGAAAGAAATACTATTTCTTGTAGGTGCTTACTGTCTTAGAAGCTCATTTATCAGAATGTATTTTAATTTCTTTTGTAAGAATAGATCTTCTCTTTGTTTAATTGCATACTATGAGAGATGCTGCCCACAGAAGTGTGGCTCTGTGCAAGAACACATTATCCTGGTTCTTCATCTTCATCATCTTGGTTCCAGTGCCTGGACCAAGCATCCTCATCAAGCACTCAGGCTCCAGCAGACCACCCACCTCCTGCAGAGCCTCCTCTTGTAAAGGACCTTCACAAGTACTTGGGCAATGGTTGCCGGTGTTTTCCTTAGTGTTGGCTCGACCATGGCCATGATGTTATGCAAGCTGCCTTGGGCTGCCTGAATTATTATCACAGTGAAAGTAGAAAGGATGCCAAAAAATTGTTTTCAGCATGGTTTCATATATTTAAATATGGCTGAGGAGTATTTTTATATTTGTGCAACCCTCCAGTGATTTATACAAAACCCCAGTTATTCATGGTCAAGTATATGAAATAATGACATACAACAGCAAATGTAAGAAACCCAAAATTCTTATTAAAAACACTATTTAGATCAATGAGCAGTGTAAAACATTTTTTAAAACTTGAATTTGTAAGTATAACTTTGCACTGGAGGTCATCACATCAATGTTGTGGGGTACGTGCTAGGATGCAGAGTAGTTTTGTGGTAAGTTTGCCTAGCAGTCAAAGGTGTCACTTAGGCACCTGTAAATACACCTGACCTCAGGTGTAGCCGTACGCAAGACAGGCTGCAAAGCTGATGTACCAGCCATGTCTCATACCTCAGTGGCTGCTCCAGCCTACGGGCACTAGTGCAACAGCTGTCTTGTGATTGCTACCTGAATTAGAAATAGGTCAAAGCTAACACAAGGACAGCTAGACAAGATGCAATAACATCTTGCACCATAATACAGACATGCCTCCTGCACAAGGCTTTAACAATTCCAGCAGGAATGGTTAGAGGGGTTGTGCTGCCTGCTCAGCTGCACACTGGGCAGCTAGGTCTCAGCAAAAAACAAGCTGAAAGTTTTAATAGTTTGGCTTCTAATGACCTAGTGGTCCCTTCCCTCATTTTGTGGCACTGCTAGAGATGAAATAACCAAACTACTCAGACTGGAATTCCTTTTATGTACACAGCAGGGATTTTCAGTCAAGGGATTCTCTATATTAAGACCAGGATTTTTGCCTGCATCCCAGCATTTTTTCCATGCGGACTGCAATCTCCCTAGACACTAAGGAAGACCAAGAGGAAAGAATTAAGTGTTTTTAACAGAGCTTATATTTAATTTCTGTGAAGCACTCCAAGGAGATGCAAAAGATTCTTTTAACTGTTGTAATGCATTTTAAAAAAAATATAAAGGAAATCTTACCTTTCTTCCTCTACCTATTGAAAAGGACAAAAGAAGAAAAGAGAGGAAATTAATGTTTTTACTCTGAGAGACAGAATACGGTAAGAGTTGAGTGAAGGTGTTACAGCTAGAGCCATCCCTGATCCTGGATGCACAGAAAATGGTGTATCACCTACAGGGACCTGGGGAAGATCCCAGGGAAACAGATACTCCCTTGTTCAGGTGTGAGGAATCAGAATGGTTTGCAATGATGTCCCCCAGTTCTCAGCCTTTTTCAGCATTGCACAGAATAAGAAAAAGCACTTTAGGAAGGCAGAATACCTTGTGGGGAATTGCCAGAAGCTGGCCTAATGAATTGACAGTGAAGTCAAAGGAAGTTTTACTACTTCAATACAAGCAATGTTGATGGATCCACAACATATTACATGGTATTTTTCAAAAGATAGAGCTGACTGAGGGATTTTTGACCTTTTCTTGTTTGAAAAGCATCTGCAATATCACATGCCTGAATTCAGAGCCATATAGTCACACTCATATCCACAAAAATCCTTCAGAGGAATATTTTATTAATACCTTGAATAACAGTAAGGAATTCTGGAATGCATCCATACTGCTTTTATATTTGTTGGGTGTACCTTGTTGGCATTGGCCTAATGCCTCCCACAGCATGGCAGGATGCATCATCTATTAATGCTTGACACATCTTGCTCCTTTGCTCAATTACATAAGTCCCTACTACATGCTCTTTATCACTACTTTGTTCTATATTAAGCTAATCAACAGCAATTATATCTCCTGAAGAAATTGCTTTAATTATGATATATATAGAATGTAGTTCAAATAATGCAATACACAGTATTAATGAGCATTAATTGCAAGTTAAGAGATTTTTTTTTAGGAAAATTGAGGGGGGATTGCTTCATCCAAGTCTCTCCAGGAAGAAGAAATGGACTGGAAAAGACATAATCTTTAAGGTATATCACAGAAAGTATGCAAACAGGGAGTTAATAATACTTCATGCTAATTTTTTTTTTATGTCTCACAGAAGGATCACGTATCCATGTTCCCACTTTGGGGAAGCACTTTATACTCTTTACATTTTACTGTTTACATTTATTCATCTATTGGAGGGGCCTCGAATTGAGCATTTTATTGAAGCATGCACTTATTTTATTATATATGTTTATACAATAAATATATCTCTATCTTACTATGTTTATTATATATATTTATCTTAACATATTTATCTTTCAGTTCCAGATGAACTACAAAAAGAAGCCAGAATTCAACCTCCTTGAAATATCAAGATGGAATTCAGACCAACCTTTCAGTTATAAAGCCATTTGGGCTTTTATCAGATTCATAGTCAGAAGAAAACTGTTTACAGAGCCAGCTCAGGTGCAACCCAGGATGGACGATAACTGCCAAGTATCTACTCTCTTCAGATTTAAACTTTCGCCGTGAAAATACTATTAGAAATTTCAGTATCATGAGATTCCTAGTTCTTTGGGCTGTCTCTCCTTTTAAAAAAGCAAACTGGAAAGCAATCTTACCAATGGTGGTGTCAAAATCGCGCGTCGTATGGGGACACACAGGACAGCACTCTCCTGGGGGCACCTGTGGGTTCTCACATTCCAGCACGTCTTGACACTGGATTTCATCGCAAAGAACAGCTCCGTTGTCACAGACGCAAATTTGGCATGGTGAGGGCTTCCAAATATCCCTGTTCAGGTACATCTGGCCATTCTGAGTGCAGGCTATTTCTTCAACATCTTCTCCTGGGATAGGAGAGAGAACATACAACACATTTTCCAACCATGACATCAAAAGAGGAGTAGGTTTGGACAAGGAAAGAGCGCATCTGGAGATGAGAAGCAGCATCATATACATGAAGAGAACAGTCCACCAGCATAGCTGAAGTTGATATTAAAGACTTTTAAATAACAGTTATCTTAAATGTCTTTCTTATTTTACCACCTTATTTCTTGATCAGAAAGAAGTCAAATAGAGTGATCACAGAGTGCACAAAGCCACCACAGTATCAAATGAACATTGCCTCACGAGTCTCTGGATGTCATTCTGCTCAGCGGGGTGCTAACTCTGCATTGAGGAACTCCTGCCATGTGCCCGCTCTTTGTAACTGTTGTGCACAGGGCGTTAGAGACATCTGACTGGGGAGAAGAAACTGCGAGACTTCTGTACGAAATGGCATGCACTGCATGCTCCCTGCTGCAGGTACCTTACACAGACAGACTTATGACAGTGTTGAACAGACATGGCAGGATTCGTTGAAAAGAAAAAAAATCTCATTTACTGGGGTCTTGGTGTAAGGTAATACCAACACGGAGAATCGAATCTTCCAAACAGGACAGTCAGTCACTGTCCAGTAGCAATAGCGACCTCCAGTGCAAGGGTACTTGCAGCGGTGTCTCCAGCTGAGTGAAGAGAGGCTCCCCAAACTACTAATTTTGCTCAGTTCTTATAATCCAGCTGGTCATGGCCCTACATGATTACCCCAGCACATGCATCAATTATTGCTATGGATATATATTAACTACATAAAAATTACCTCTTAAATATTTTAACTATATATGAAAGACTACCCTATGTGGCCATTTATATAGGAACAGCATTGACTGACTATATGTATATGTCCTACCTATGTACATATTCACACATTTTTATTGAGGTCATTTTATTTTATCGAAGTTGTCATTTTTAACCTAACCCACTCCATTTACACAAGGTTTACTTTCTTTCTTGTGTTAATGCTGTTACTTTTCTTTCTTTACCTTGAACTACAATTTAGAATTAATTTCTTACTAATTATTTAGAAATCCATTCAATATAGTTTTTGCTCTCTCCTCTCCAACCAATCTACTGTCACCAAGGCGGAACAACTTCTCTAGGTTGAATTTATAACTTAGAAATTTAAAAAATTTCCCCCTTTGACTGATGGCAGCATTTAAGGGTACATAACCATCTGTTTAGGTACTGTTCTATCTGTACTTAAGTCTATGCCTTTGTTTTCTTCCTACTCTGTAGGCAGATACTCCAAATAGCTGGATTATTTTTTTAATCATGAGGTGAGTGTATCTCAGTATCTCCCCCTAAAAACAAAATATGTCTGATAAGGAATTAAAAACTCAAGTAAAGTGGAAACTTTTCTTTGGGTATCCAATATTTCACAGAATGCCCTATCAGAAAAAAAAAAAAAAAAAAGAAAAAAAAGATTTTTTCACTTTGGCCCAATGAATATTTCATCCTCTAAAGGAACACAAGCGCCCACAAAAGCAATGAACTGTCCCCAGGCTATCCCTAGACAAGGGGTCACAAACCTGCAAACCAAGAACCCCAGTGCCAAGATGCCCTCCTCTGCGCCATACATAGCAAAGCTGTCACACACAGTACAAAATTATCCTCCTGACCCCTGGGATTTTGTATATATAAATATACATATATATATACACAACACATCCCACTAGTCAAAGATCACGATGATTATTTTTTAAGAAAACCTGTTATTAGCGTAAAAATTAACAGCTCTAAGCACAAGGACAGTTTCACTGTTCTATGCGTTTCTGTCCTAATTTAAACCAGATGTAAACAGAAAATCACAAAGTAATAAATACGAACAGATTTGGGATTTCAGCTTCATGCCTTAACTCAAGTCCAGTTACTCCATCAATGTCAAAGCTCGGAAAAATGGAGCAGATGTGTCATTAACTGTTGCCTGCCATCACTAACTTCTGCAGCTTTCTAACAGAAACTGAAATCCAAATTGATACCAACTCCTCGACTGCTCTCTTCAGTCGGTTTATCACATCCACTGACAAAATGACTCGAAGGGGTGCTGCAGAAGCTCAAGAGGAAATGTTTTCAGTGTGAAGTAAAGACATCAACCAAGTGTGCTGTACAGTCCGTTTATGACACTGTGAGAATAATTTTCCAAACTGCAGATCGTATTTTGGAAAGCACTCTTCTCACTTCTCCCTTGTGTGCATGACATAACGTGCTGTCTGACATAGTTAGCCTTTTCCCCCCAGATGTCTGGCATATGGTCTATGTCTTCCTTAATGTATCACCGCAGAACTCGTTGTGCTGCTCAGAAGAGCAGCAGTTTGCATAAATGAAATTTCTGAGTTACTGAGCCCAAAGTCAGCATTCTGTCATAACTTCAAATAAACCACATAGCAACTGCTTTGGCAAATCAGAGCTGAGCCAGATGGTGACTAGCTTCTGCCTGGGTCCTGCTCAGCAGCTGAGGAAGAGGCAGACAAAGGCAGGGGAAAAAAGCACATACCAACTTCCGGAAGTGTACGAAGCAGTCTGTTTTCCCATCAGATTACAGATCTGCTGATAATAATAAAAACAAACAAACAAACAAACCCACCCCACAATACTGCCAGAAAACACATTTTTAATTTTAAATCTTTTGATTATGTTTCGTGCTTCTAGTTTTCCTTTCTGCTGTGACTGCATTACACCAAGAGAGTAACCTGAAAAGAGCAGCTATTTCAAAGCCAACTCATCCCACAAGCACATTTTGACGTTTTACTCTCAGGCCTGAACTACAGGCATGTTATCCATCTACACCCGGACCGCAAAAGGCAGCAAAGGGAATTGTTCCACCATTTCCTCCCTGGTTTGGAAATCTGCAAATTTTTTTTAATTGCAGAGACCAAGTCACAAACTCTTTATGTCGCATGTTCTTTCTACCTCTGCAGTTGTAACACAAGGTGCTGAATGGCTTAAGAAGCAGTTTTGGAAATTCTTAATGTGGCAAAAGGATCTGCTAGCCCATTAACCAATTCCTTTCTTGCCAACAAAAAGTACAACTCTAATTGGCATTGGACTTGACTAGAGAACCTACAGGGTTGCGAATCCATTAAAGTTGGTGAAAATGAGTTTCAAAGCAGTCTGCAAATACAAAAGGCAAGGTAGAAGAAATACCCTATGATATACTTAAGGACTCATTTATTCGTGAGCTTGCACAAAGCACCCTCATGAAAGAGGATTTCAATGAAAAGCACAGTGAGTACAATGCAATTTTTCTGCTATATATTGATCTGTTGGAGTATTAGTTTTGCTTTCAAAAACTATTTGATCAGAAGTCAAACAGCCAGTTATAGCTAATATACTAAATCATCACACTCAGAGACTACGCATCAACAGTTTGGAAGTAAAAATCACATCATGCACTGACATACCCAGGCCCAGTTTTGTGACAACACTGAAATGGTACTAATTACTGGGGCGGGGGAAACCCCATCCCAGCCACTAGATGGCTGTCAAAGCCCGTCAGTCATCACAAGTCAGTGTCAAAGACGTTTATGCACAGTAAAGGCGTGCAAGGCACACCCCTGCTTTGGGCATTTTATGCTGAGCTTGTTTTCCTTTCAAGTACATTTCTCTCAAGGTTAATTCTGCTTCTCAACAAGCCAACAACAGGACAAGTGTTTTAAAAGACAGCATATGAAACCATTTCAATCTCGCACCACCAGATATACATCATTTTGAAAGCAACACCTGGAAATTCACTGCTGCTGGGTTTGTTGTTTAAAGTTACTCCACATGATTGTACCCTTATTGCTTTCATTGACTTCTGGTTCACATCTTGCATGTGAAGAAGGAAAGTAAGGCCTGGGCATGGAACTAGGTAGAACAAAAGAAAGAAAGAAGGAAAATTACACCATAAAAAGAGAAAATTGGGGGGGGGGAGGAACACAGTGTCTTGAGCAAAAATGTTTTAAAAGAAAAGGGTAGGAAGGGGGGGAAAAGAGAGACTAGTCCACACATACAAACAGGGAGGCTTGCTGAACCTGTCATCCTAAGGTCTTATTTTTCCTTGCAGAAACATCCCCAAAGCCCCAAACTATACTCTCCTGTTACCCATCTCTGCTTATAGACAACCTAATATGGAATCAGTCAACCACCATTACCTCAGCTGAAGAGATGGCAGGTATACGACAGAAGGGAATACATCTCTCAATGCCCTACTTCGGAAGAAAAATGGCCCGAGCAAAACTTGCAGATTTATAGGTTTTCTGCAGACATTAACAACTTTGGTTCATAGATGAAATTGTAAGGGAAAGAAAAGGATTTGATAGCAAAGCAGCTCTATTTCATTGCATTTTTACTAGTCCAACCAATGCAATAATTAAAGAAGCCTAAAGGCTGATAGACCTACAGCAGTAGTCTAACAAAGGCAGAAAAGATGATGACTGGTATTGAAAGCACAGTCTGCCAGTTTTATGCTTCTTCCACCAAGGGGGACTTCTTGATGCATACTGTAACCAAACCCCAATGCTTTTACATTGCTTAACATAAAAAGACTGGAACAGAAGAGGTATGGTTATTTAATGAAAAAGGATTGGAAACAAAACAGCTTGTGCAGATAGCTTCTCATCCTCTCTTTGTCATCCTGATGCTAGGTTGCGAAAAGCATAAGGAAATATAAGATTGCGTAGATACGGTGGTTTTTAAATTTAAAAAAAATTCTAGAATATGAAAAGCTGAGTTTCAGGTTATGAATTACAAAATTTAATCCTGCTGACTCACAAAGCAGAGGTGCAGAAGTAAATCAAAGTGAAAGGTGATATGTGCTAACAACCATTTTGCAGATGTACCGTTGTGCATGCGTACAGACTGCCAAGAGAGGGACAAGAGGAGCTTGGTGTTAATAATCTTTGATTGTCAGCCTGTTGCAACAATAATGTAGGGCTTGATCCAGTTCCCATTAAATCAATGGAAAAAACCTCTCATTTACTCCAATAAGAATCAGACTGCCTGTTTTGTTTATCTTTTGATTTTTTTTTTTTTGAGTGGCAATAAATAATTATCCAAATTACTCTGCCATGCAAATTATAACGTAAACACCAATTATTTTGAAAATTAGATACTTTTCAGGAGTGCTGATAACTTCAAAACCTATTTTGCATTTGTGGCACAGAAACAATTCTTGTTAATGATGATTAACACACACAGTTTACGTAAGTACTCTACAATCACATACATGAGGATGAACCTGGAATCCCCTACCAATAAAAGACTGAACTGATTCACAGTTCACTTAATATGAAATATTTGATTGTCAAAATGAAATCAAATTTGCATTCAGACATTTCCATTCAGGATACATCATACCTCTCAGTGAACATTAGATAACAGATACAGTACAACAATGCACTTAGATCCAAATACCTCAGCATTCTCTTGGAGAATCCAAGAGTCCATTAACAAGGTCTGTAATACACTGTTAATTCACTAAGGGTTACGGAAGATTAATATTCTCTCAGTGGCTTAAAATTCAGTTTAAGTCTTCCTGCATAGCCAAGAGAATAAGCAACGAATGGCATGCACAGATTCATCAAGAGTATCATGCAGAGGATTTATTCATTACAGGACTGTCTAAAAGAATAACTAGCCCAAACATTCATTGGTCTAAAATAAGGTGACTTTCTCAAAGTCTGTGGCTCTGTGTTGCCTTATGCCAGCTGAAGGTCCCGATGAACATTTCATTTTGCATTTCCCCTATGGTTTCCTTAGGAAATTAGGCTTATGTGATCCTACAGGCTGCACTGTGACAGCTGTGTCCCCAAGCCCATTTGATTCCAGTGGCTGATTTCAGGCAATTTGACAGAGACCTTGTGATAGACCAGGTCATTAAGATAATTGTGCTCCTGCAAATGTTGTGAACCTACACAGTTAGGAAGAGAAGGGAGTTCCAAGTCAGTGCCCCACCAAGGCTTTCTTGTAAAACAAGTGGATAATAACCAACCCCTTTCATTATACTTTTGGGAATGCACACAGGCACACAGCTTAAAACACAAACCTGTAGGAAACCAGGTTTTATCAGAACTGTTTCTTAGGAAAAGAGGTGGGTTTTTTTAATCCATCATGCAGAGTTCCTGCTTAAAAAAAAAAACATAGAGGATGATTTGCAAAGTTGAAAATAAATAAGTGTTTTTAAAAGCATTCCACAGATTAAAAGACATTGAATGATCTTAATTCCAAATGAGTTTTCAATGTGATTGAGGGTGTCAACCCTCTAGACAAGGAGCTGCAACCCTTTGTGCCTTGTTTCAGAAGCAGAAAAGTCACAGGGTGTTCTCCTGAATGGTGTAGATAATTTTAAAACATGTGTTTTAGGACTGGAAAATTACAGACTCAACTGTTTTTCCTGCAGAGTCCACAAATAACCTTAAGCATGAATAAATACTGCTAAGTATCAAGGTGCAAGTCAGCTCCCAAGCATTGGGAATTAATTAATTGTTGAAATTGCTATAGCAGTTAACCAAAACCTTACGGAAGACATACACTTTGTGGCTGGCCAGTCGCTTCTGGTTGGCACTAAGGGGAGGGAGTTCACCCTCTGAGATTCATCAATGGAGAAAATGCAACCTCCAAGCTCTAAACAACAGCCCAGAGGAGAAAGCAACAGCAAAACAATATATCCTGACTCGAAAGAAGAGGTAATCTCTCAGGTAGAGGGCTCTCTGAGTGCAATCTGGCAACTGGATTTTGTCTCTTCCAGAAAATTGTGCCAAAATAAATAATTCTGTTTTCCACTCAGCACTGTGATTCCAGATTTGGCTGAATAGGGAAAACCGAAAAGGAAAAACTGTGCTTAGGACACCGTTAGACTCCTCTGAATGAATTTTAAATTAACATCTGAAGTATACAACTGCTTCTCTACTGTTTCCTTAACTGGATGGAAAAAATACTACTCTACATTTGGTTTGGTAGTCCAGAGTTCCCCAAATCACAGATTTATGTATTTATGTCTCCATCAGTGCAAAGACGAGTTTTGCTTGCCTTTTTATGGAAAAAGTTAATTTCCAACACAGAACAATCAAGAACAATGTTTTTATTACAAGATTCAACACATTCAACAAAGGCAGAATATACTGAGATCCCTTCCAGTAAGAAGGATTTCCCTTGCTGGTCCCACAGCACTATCCAATCTTTATTATACTGTTCAATTCCCTACAAGCATCTGATGAGGTTGCATCTGCATAGTAACCTCACTGTTCCTGAGCTATTGAACTCAACGCTTCTAAACACCCTGTCTTATGCTACGGCCATGGCAGGGAACTGTGTAACAGTGACACTTCGCTGACAGATTGGTCAGGCTGGTCCTTTTCTGTTGGTTATTCCACAGTCTTGGATCTGCGTGCTTCAAAAGCACTTAGTTAAACTAACTCACTAGAGCTATCCCATGAATAAGGTTGGATGTAAACATGTTTTTGTTTTGTTTTTCTCTGGTTTTACTTTGGTTCACAGGTAGGATGGCTGGACACATTACTCAGTGCCTGTAGGAGAATAGGGTGAAGGAGGGAGTTTGAAGAGCCTGATCTGCCAGGAGTGCTTATACAAATACTCTCAGATGACAGCAATCAAGCCTCAAGTGGGAAATAAAATTACTTCCAAATGTCTAAGGCTGCGCATAGATTGTAATGGGGAGGCATTCAGGGCATGCCTGAGAAAACACTGTCACAGATTTCAGCAGTTGGAATAAATCAATCAAAAGCTGAAATCTGTAGCGCGGTGCCCAGTCTCTGCTGGAGCCCACGTGGCCACAAATGCCCTGCTTGGACTTTGTCATTCAAGGTAGTTACAGTGAAGTCAGTTCAGCTATAGCCACCTGTACCACAGTTTTTTCCTGACTCGGGGCAGAAAAAGCCTAAAAAGGGTGCTCATCATGGCCAATTACTATGCTTTATTATTTCAAATGAGGCTTGAGGCAACAGAGATCATTTGTGTTTCTAAGCAAAGTATTGGAGCACATTCTCGACTCTGGGATGACATTTTTAAGCAGAATCACTTTCATTTGCATGAAGACAGGCTGGTCCCACAGAAATAGCAGATATTTTCGGTGGGAGCTTACAAAGAGAACGTGCTGCAAGAGCATTTCAGTCAGCAGAAGCAGAACAGGGCCAGAGCTCGGCACTTCTGAACGCTCACAAGTTTGGCAAAATAGGCATTGTCTTTAAAATTAAAATAGAATTAAAACTTCAATTAGCACATTTCCCAAAATGCAAAACGCTTCATTCTGGAAGCAAACATGCCCCAACGGTGGGAATTCTGCCCAATCTGCTGCTACTACAAATTAAAGCAAATCTTATCAGGACATAAGGAACTGTGCCTAATGTATTTAAACCTAAGTCTAAAACAGCAAGACTATAATGAAAATGTAATATTCTTCTACCGTCTACTTTGGCTCACTGTTCTGGAATCCACGAATGTTTGATTTTGGTCTTTCCAAAAGCCAGTCTTGGACTGCTGTGCATCAGTAAAAAATGATGCATTTTGGCTGTGAAGAAAATTCTCTCAGCTGCTTCCTTTGCCAGTACCAGCGAGACACAGTTTCCACTCACAGTACATTTGGATTCCTGTAGTAAATCTATCGGCAATTCACAAGAAGCCATCTTGGTTGTCCAGCCAGCCAGAAACCAATTGCCCAAGCAACAAGCTGTGCAGGGTAAGATTGCACTGTGTCAGCCAAGTTCTGAAATAACCATTTCTTGTTGGTCCCAGCACTGACCCCTGAGGAATGTCACCATTATCTAGCCACCAGCTGGACTTTGAACTGCCAATTATTACTCTTTGAACTTGATAGCCCCACCAGGTTTTCATTCACCTTGTTGTCCACCCATTCAGTCCCATACTGAATACTTCCCCAATTTGCCTATGGATGCTGTGGGAGATGGTATCAAAAGCCTTGCTAAACTAAAGGTAAACAGCATCCACGGCTCTTTCTTTGTTCACCAAGCCAATTATCTCACTGTAGAAGACAATCAGATTTAACCAATTCAATGGCAAAGGGAAAATTCATTAAATATATAGCCCCTAGCTGCAGTCTTCTCTATCCAAACGCACCCATCTGTCCAAACTCTTACAAGTTCCACTATTCTAGTTTTACATATGCTATAATACTCAAAGTCTAACTGATAAAATAACCATGCATTGCAAAAGAACTGGTTTGCCTTCCTTGTTTTGTAGGATTTAGCTCCTTTGAAGTCAGACGAAATGCGTATGGATGTCTTTTCTTATTACATCTAAGAGAAACACATTCGCTGCTGCCCAAATATCTTCATTCTTTGAAGCTATGCACATCAAAGTTCAATAGAAACCTATCATTACACATTGCCATTTCCACAAAGCTTTTCTACATTGTGGTTTGCAAAGTGGACTCATGTAATCCCCTAAATGCATCCTTGCTGGCTAGTATCACCCTCTTTTTCAACTAAAAATAAAGATTTGTAATTAGTAAGAAAATTCAATTCCATAATTAAAAATCATTGCATTCCAACAGGCTCAGCATTTCAAACTGAATCGAAAACTACCCAGTGTTTGGGTGGAGCAGGAAGGTATTGCTGGAAAGCTATACTCATAATATGCTGTTTGTTCAGCAAAGCTATTCATTTGCTGAAACTCTGGGCCTCTGAGAAATTAAAAAAGAAGAATGGTAAGCAAGAAAGTCTGCAAAAATTCCAGGAACGAAGCCTCTGTTTCATTTCTGCTACCATTACCTTTACCACACTTCAGACAGCTCAGTCAGCAACTTCTGCTTTCAAGATGACATGGAACAGGCTTTGGCAGCCCTCAGGGCATCCTAGCTGTTTTCTGCACAGCATCAGGGATGAAGGTTATAAAGGAGCAGCCTAGTTTTAAGTGTAATCTGAAGTCAATCACGTGTGTGTGCGTGAGGAAGAGACAGTGATTTAGGTGTGTTTCATGCCCAAGAGAGTTTAACTGCTACACAAGTTAAACTTATTTATTACTTACAGATATAGGAGCAATAAGCAGTATCCTTCTTTCAGGGCCTAAAAATAACAATATCAGTAAGCAACAAGTGAGCAGAGCTCAGTTCGTTTCAATAAAGGTTAGGAATGAGAAAATCATTGAGACTGAATATAAAAGACAATTAGCATTGTTCAGGAATCTTTCTAACACTTTTTTTTTGTTGGAAAGCATTGAATTACTGAAATACCAAGGAAGGTGCTTTTATTAGATACATCTACTTGAAAACTCTTCCTTTCATTTTCAGGATGTTTGAAATTACCTGTTTCAGTCAAGAAAACATTGGTGTTTGCTAGAGAGATCTTTACATCAAAAAAGCCTTGTAAAAAACAGACATCCAAATCAAGCTGAGGAAAAATGTTTTCATTGACCTGACCCGATTCTATCTTCTTCATCATTACTGAGTCATGAGACCTCTTCAAAGTTGCCTCAGTTCATCCTGACTGGCTAGGGGAAAGCCAGATATTTATAAGTGGCTTCCTTTCTGGCACAAGCTGGTGGTTGTATACTGCAACTCCCAAGATGTCTTCAAGTAGACTCTCACATTTGCAGACCAACATACTTTAATTTAATTCCTACTAGAAGAAGAATTGAGCTAGGCCAGGGGAAGAATATCCTTACTCCATTTTCAGAGTGTTGCATAACTTCATTAAATTTAAGAAGGAAGTTTAAACAAAATGCAGTTTCTTATTTTGCCTTTATGCAACAGTGGGAAATGGTAACATTAACCTTGTTAATATTAATAAGACATTAATGTTAATAAGGCCTTGTAAGAAAAATCCAGTGTGAAAGAAGAATTAGAGGTGTCTTTGCCAATCTGGAGACTCTCTGTTGCTGCATTCTGCATTTGAATAAAGTTAGATATTTTTATTTCAATTTCATTTTTAACTTGGCTTTAGTATTGTCCCACTTCTTGGTCCATACATATTAAAAATGAGCATAAAAAAAGAAAGACATTGAATGTAAAAAAAAAAAAAGTCAGCAAAGAAGAAATTCTATCCACCCTGTCATTTAGATGCATCACGTTGATAAATGTTCTTTAAAAAGATACATACCATCCATTACTTTGCTATCCTGCAGGATTATGGTTTCTGGGACAGAGGAAATGAAAGGCTTTCCTGCAGGCTCTCCTGCTCTTATTCATTGGATATCCTTCCATACTTCAGGGATGAAGCATTATGAACTTTTGTCAGGCAAACAGTCAATACTAAAAATGTTTTGAATGAATTAAAATTCAAGTAGGGATGCGTAGTTTAAAACAAACCAGCCGTCATCACCTCCAGCTACTGTTTGCTTTGAACTTAATCTACTTTCTATTTCCCTCAGTTCCTCCTTTCAAAACTACTTTATCATTTTTCAGATCTTTTTAATTTTATCCTACTATTGTTTCTTTGATATGAGCCTTTAAAAGCCCAAGAAGGCAGCATCCAAGTTACAAGAACATTTTTTTCCAAAGCAAAGCTCTACAAGTACTGACATCTTTTTGCAGAAGTTAACTCTCACAGCAGAGCTAGGAGCTGCAATCAGGTGCACGTAAATGCATAAAATACAGAAACGTCGTTTATTTTCCCTTTTGTAAAAGAACGAAAATCTGCGTGGGGTTGAGATAAGATCCGTGCTTAAGGGATGCAACTTAGATATTAGACTGGAGATAACTTTTAGGGAACAATTCAGGATATGTGGGCACTCTAGTGTGACTATATCCCATTGCTGGTGTAAATACTCAGTCTTTCAGTGCACTCAGAAATCTGCATAAACAACATAGGGAACCCTGACTTAAAATTGGGCTCTTACGTGACTAAACCTGGCTTGGTCTTTGAAGTGGAAATCACCAACTGGAAGGCAGGAATCCTGCACATCACCTTCGGCTGTTTAACAGTGAAAATATGTGTCCTAGTTTACCTGTCTCCAAAATTACATGATAGTAGTACATACCCAGCTGAAAAGAAAGGACTGCCTTTTTTTATTATTACTTATTCTTCAGTGCTATTAAATGATAAGCCTTTGGGGACAGAGCCACTGGCATCAAAAGACACCCATTAATGTCAGTGGGCTTTAATCCCATGCAAAGCATTATTGTGTTACATTTAGAGGCACTGACATTTCATGATGCATCTCATCACTTCAGCTCCTTATAAACACCTTTCAGTATAGTTTTTTTCTGTCTAATGCAGTAGATTGTTAGAAGTGACTATTTGTGGTACATGAAATGCATCACCAATGACATCTTTCACACAATATTTAAGACTGCAATACAAGCAACAAATAAGAACAGCCCAATTACTTCTTTCAACCTTACAGTTTAGGACTTTTCATAAAGGACTTAAAGGTCCTCTTTAGGGCCCTGTGGGCTCTACTTGAATAGGGAATTACTGCAGGTTTTGCATTTAAACAATGTTGTGTGATTGAAGAAGCAGCTTGGCATACAAACATGACACAAGTCCATTCACCAGCTCTCTTCGATATTTTTCAAGTGACTTCCTGGAGAAGCTCAAATAATGTTTTGCTTAAGTTCATATAAACTCCAGCTTATCACAAGCTCACTTGAGCCTTTCAAGGTCTTACTTTTCCTCAAAGAGCACCTTCATTACCTATGTTTTTATGTTCCTACATAATTTCATTTTCTGAACCACAAAACCCTTCCACTTCATCCTCCAAACCCAAAATTCCTCCTCTGAAACTCTTTCCCTAAGAAAAAAAACATATCTTTCCTTTACTTCACCACCTTACATATCTTTGAGTGTTACATAGAGAAGATATCTTAACATTACAATTTCCTATTCAAGAACTGCTCAATAAAATTTTGTAAGCGTCAGTAACTCCATAGCAAGCAGTAACCCACAACACCTCATCCTATTAGAAAAAAAAAAAATCATTGCCACTCAATGATTTAGGAATAGACAACCATTTGCCATTTTTTTACCATCAGTTTAGAAATAGGAATACAGTTCAGCGAAGTACTAAATATGTTGGAACATGCTCTTGGTAACAACAGTAAAGTCCAATGCTTGTTATGATCAAAAGGACAGAAGTGAGATGATTATCTTGGTTCTTCAAAGCCTGTAAGATATTTATGTTCAAGTCCTTTAAGAGGTGGCTTTATTGCCTGAGCCATTACTCGCATTTCTGTGTAAAGCAAGACTGGAACATCTACGTGCAAATTAACATGTTTTGTTCTACCCGCCTACTGCAATTCAGTTAATCAATTAGGGATGTTATACTTAAGACTTAACATAGCTTTTGAATGAACTCTAATCTTTACCTCTTTCAGAATATTACAATCATTAAGAGCATCGCCAAAGGTACTCATTTTTCTTACACTTGAAGAAAAAGGCTGGAAATATGGTGTTGCATTCTCAGCTGATTCAAAGAGTCACAGCTCTGAAAAATCAGTAGCTGTCAGTAAACTGGATCTTCTCCAGTTTACGCCAGCTAAATATTTTGACTTTCAGTGCCTCGATCAGCATCTGTTTTTTATATAGATATCTATCACTCTGTTCTAAGTTCCCAGAGGATCAGAAATAGCTGGCATCTATCCAGAAAGTGCACTAGAGGTTTGTGATAATTTCCAGAATACAGTGTCCTATTGCTAAATTTATTCACACTAGTGAAGAAATGTAATATTGCCAGTGTCCTTCCTCACTAACTCCTCCTCCACCAGTGGTCTGTGCTAATGTAGCCTCATGCAGCTACTCCCAACAATCTTTTGTGCAAATAAGGCCAAATATGTCATCACTATATTATTTTAATAATATCACTAATCCTGCCAGGTTAGTAGGCTCATACCTGGAATCAAATTCATTCAAGGGTTGTTAAAATGAAATAATTCTTCTGAAATAAAATGCACTACAGGAAATAAGGAGTGACTATTTCAGACATTAAAGATGCACACCAGTGCTTATTTGAGACAGACAGAGCGCCCTCAGGGGTGAGTGTCCAATAGTGGACCTACAATGCATGAGCCACACGATTGATCTGCGCATACAGAGACAAGATATGAAGAATGAGCCAGACTATTGTAGGTGCAGTGAGACCAAGCTCTCTGTCTCATGCCAGGCAGAATTGTCATGCATGTGTGCTGTACCCAGACCTTCCAAATACTCGATGAACAGCCAGTACACAAGAGCAGCTTTCTGTCTTCAATATAACATAACTTCTGCCTTAAAGAAAACAGTGATCTAAAAGCGAACTGCTAGGACACCAATGCACATCTCCTTGGTAGAGCGCTTTGCTGCCTGGCTCTTTTCAAAAATCCATGTGAGAGTTCAGACTTTCAGTAATGTTGCAATGTATACTAGACGCATTTAATAAAACAAATTTATTTTATACTCCTAGACCACCCACAAGACTTTTTGCATACTTCAGCAGGCCTTCAGCACTGAGTTGGCAACACCATATGAATTTATTCTTCTCTACTTTTATTCACCAGGGCCTTATTCAAAGTTTAAAGCAAAATCCTTCAAGGCTTATGGTGTCCTAACATCCATCTGTTGTCATGAAACTGACTATTACACGTGACAAAGACACCAGACAGAATTGCATTAAATGAGCAAAAGAGAAAAACAGACACATTTTCAAAGACTAAATATACAGAACTGCACCCTCAGTTTGTGTGAACAGGTAGAGTTGCACTGAAGTTAATGGATCAACACCATCACTGACAGACTCTCCCACTGTTTACAGTCGCTGTTCAGCATAGTCATCTGCTGCACCATTTTTTTAAACAAGTGCATATGTAGCAATTTTAAGAGCTGCAGAATGAGATGCATGTCTAAGGGCGGTCCTCTGTGTTGTATCCCTGAAGAACTACCAAAACTGATGAACTGGGAGAATATAAAAAGGAATATAATTTTTTTGCCTCTGGCAATGAAATATGCATAAATTGGTATATTAACTGCATGATATCAAAAGGGAAAACTATCCTTCATAAAGCTCATTCTTATCATGTCTGTAACTGCACTCGTGTATGTTACAGATATTGAAGAAGAGAGCAAAATATTTTCATAGTGATAAGTTTGACAAGAAAATAACCACCTTATTGGAAACAGATGGTTTACACTGCTATGCAATAGATAAAGTTGTGTCAGCATTTCCATAAAAGGCCTCCCTGTTTCCAGCAGTTTTCAAGCTGGCAGGCAACATTTCTACATCAACTAACAAGATACAATCCCAGGAGTAACCTGGAAAAATTGGGGAAAAAGTCATTCTTGAGCTAACATTGGAAAAGAGAGAAGGGAGGTGTTTGTGTGGACAGATCGACAGAGAGTGATAGTATCCCAGCAGTTCACTGATTTCTACCAGAAACAACTCGCTATGCAAGGTCATCTCAGTCTGCTTCTGTGGATGTTCATGGCACAACTGCAGTGACTTCACTGATGCAGAATCATAACACACATCATCTCTGTGATGAACTGTCATATATGTACAAATACTGTGTCATATATGTACAAATATGCATATACAATATATATTTTTATGAATAGTTGTAAACCAAGGATAAGACCTGTTAGAAATTGAAAATAACACAGCTATTTGTGACAGATGGAAAAGGTTAGGTCCTAAAAAAAAAAAAACAAAAACCAAAAAACCCCCAAAACTTTGTCTAGGGGATGAGCTGACACAGATTTCATTACTGCTGAAACAAACCCCAAATTAACAAACAACATTCAGATATGTTTCAGAAAACATTAGTTCAGCTTTGTCCTTCCCAAAAGTATTTAACTGCTTTGATCTAGAACTGATGATTATCTAGGATAATTTAATGCATGTACGCTAACTGTATCTATTGAAAATGAATGATTTTTTAAGACCTATGTAAAAAGTAAATCTAACAATGCTTCTCTTACCACTCAGTTCTGGATCCAATCCAGAATTTAACATTGTAGTTTAGAACCTTCTAATTTAACAATCACAAGAACATTTTTTAACTTCATTAAATTTGAATCAGGGTCTCCTTTGTACACTTACACAATTCACTTCACATTGACTAGCTCTCTGTTCTTCTCACGCTAGAAACTTTGGGGTATTCGAAGTTCTTCCTATATTTGGACCACAAATCTTTTCTGGACAAGAAATTTGCTCACTGCTTGACAGGGGACTTTTTAACAGGGTTTATTTGTGGTTGGTGGGGTGGTTTTTTTACTGTTGTGGAAGGCACTGAAAATGAACAATAAATTAAACACTGTCAACGTGACAGATTAAATTTGTATCAGATGCTGTGAGCTACTGCAGTTACTTTCATATATAAAACATGAGAATGTGCAAAGTGCAACACAGGTTACACCTACCTAAAGCTAGGTAATACTTTATATATATATATGTAAAAATATAAGAATATAAAATTATATATTATGTAAATTATATATATATACACACACATATAAAAAAAATTAGATCAATTAAGTGTTTGGGAAATCCCCCAGAGAGGTAATTTTTAGAAACTTGAAGATTGCTGCTTTTTTTTTGAATGAATGAGTAATCAAACTGAGCATTGAGCTCCATGGCATTTTGGCAGGGGTGTAGCCTCCTGTACAATTCTGTACTAGTAAGTATTAACACAAGACACTGATATAAATTTGTCTTTAATTTGGGGCACAGGGTGAATCTTCCCTGTTGATATACTGTGGGACAAATGGGGAGAAGTTTACTTCCAAGATGAGATGCACCCCCACTGCACAGCTGATAAATTACTACATTACATAGAAATTGATATGATTTTATTTTAATACAATAGTCATGAATTTAGAAACCCAGTAATTTAAAACTACTATTGAGTATATTTTTCAGTTTTTCTGATTTAATTTTCTTCTACCAGGAGCAAACATATGAAGTGAAAATGTGCCTTTCTTCAACATCAGGAGTAAGTCTGACTTAGTGCTAAAAATATATTATGCCAAACCAGAGACTATTCCTTGGACAGTACAAAATATACCTTCATTTTTTTAACTTATCTAGTTGTATTTTGGAAGACAGTGATTGAATAGATCTGTATCAACAAGGTTTGGGGATTCAAATTATCCTTCAATGTATTAGAAGAACAATGTAAATGATATAGTTTCAAGGCTGACCCACATAGCACAGTTCCGCATGTTTGGCTGCACCATTTTAACAAACAGAAAGTTATAAATAAACTGTGTTCAGAAGCAAACCTCACTTTGAGGCATTCCTCGGATATCAACACTTGAAGAATATAAACAGCTTTGTTGTTTCAGGGCCCCTTACACTCTTGATATTAAGCAGAGCAGCATAGTTTACACTCTATAATTCAAATATAACAACTTACAAAAGCACGTATCTCGGAGATTACTTGTGCTTTATAGAATCTTTCAAACAAATGAGAAAGGTGACCGCCAAGTGAGATACAGTTATGGCATTACTAAAGGAGTAATAATATATAAATAAGAAAAATTGAAACTAGTTAAAAATCTTAATATTCTTCAGTTTGAAATACAAAACCCAGAAATACCTCCACTCATCTCTAAATATAAAAAAAAAAATATTATTTCATGGAGATGGTGGCAAATGATCAAACTGAAATTATTACACTGTAAAATCATTCTTAGACATTGGCATTTATTGATTCTACTATACAACCTGCCACATGGATTAAAAGCTTTGGTTTGGTATATATCAGCTCTGTACACTATTAGAAATATCCATAGAAACCATGTTCTCTACAATGACTATCCAGTATTTTGTAATTACCTTTCAAGATCTGATTCAAACGATATTTCAGTTAATGGTGTTAACCTAATCTTTTCTTAATTATTACGTTAGTAGGCGATGCATTGCTCATTTTTAAAGAAACAATATTAAATATGTAATTAAAACTAAGTGTATTGATTGTATTCTGAACCCATTAAATTATTTGTCTCAAAAATAATTTCACTGTCTGTAATTTCTTAGTTGGTTTGCTTATTAAACTTAGGTAAATACTTTTGTGTATTGCATCTACAATTTAATGTAATTTACTTGAGATGTGGAACTTCTCTACAAATCTGCCTGAGGACTTGTTTGCCCCATTGGAAGTTATCTTCATTACATGCAATTAGAGTGAAGAAACAAGTAACAAAAATGACAGAAGGCAGGAGCAGAGGAAGATCACTGGAGGTAGACCTCCTGTGCAAGACCTGCACGTTTGTGCCTCATCACTTTCTTTGCCTGTGTAAGAGCTGAGTTAGTTATTTGTAATAAAGCTGATCTGTGTACACGAAAAAAAAAAAAAAACCCACACCCTAAAAAAAACCCAGTCTGACCACCATTACAGATACAGTTCTTTTCCAAGATCTGGCTAAATATCACTGAAGGACATCCACTAAATCTCACTGAAATTAATTGGAATCCTCTTATCCTCTGTAAGATGCATTGCAACCTGCTAAGTTGTAACGGGGTCAGCTCCAGATCCCTGGCCAATATTATGTAATAACAATATTATTTTCAGCCTTCAAAAAAAAAACCCAAACAACACTAGGACAAGATTTCTAGTACATATGAATGTTGATACAATGTAACAATTTTCAGACACCCCCCCCCCCCCCTAAGTACAGAAATCACTGTTGAGCTTTAATGTTTTTATTGAGGCAGGAAAGAATAATGAAGATTACCTCATGTTAGGAATGGAAGAGTGGATAACAGAGATGATACATTTCAATATACATCTCTGTAAACACTAAGCAAATGAGATTCCAAGACTTTCAACAACATGCAAACAGACAAGACCTTAGACCCCACTGACATTATCAGCAAGCAGAGATGAGAACCAAATGTCCACAAGAACCTCACCTGTGTCTGAGAGACTGCATTTTCCAATTAGATAGATCAAAAAAATAAAAGGTACCTTAACAATTCTTGAGAAACTAGACGAATGAGGCACACTAAGTTTTTTTAACAATGATGTAATTAATAAAAACATAGTTTGGTCAAATGCAGAATAGTGGCCTCAAGGGTCAAGTGGTGAGAATTAATGAAGTGTGATATAGAGAGGGCCAGAGAATAGATGGTCTAACAGTCACTTTCACCTCCAAATACAAGAATCCAGTGAATAATCTTCCACAAACTTAATAAGGTGCTACAGAAACTATTATATATATACACATATTTACATTTGGACAACATTATTTATTTATTTTTATTCCAAACTATATAATTTTATAGGGACCTGTATTGGTGCTATGGAATAAGTAGTTCACTTAAATACTTTGGAAGAATTATTCTTTAAATACTGGAGAAAAGTTCTGGAGTGAAATCCATGGCTTGCAGATGAACATCATACTGCCTTCTTTATAGTGGTGAAATTCCCGCTCCAAGACAAACCGACCGACCGTTTAGGTTTAAAAGGAGTAAATACAGGACTCTCCCAATTTTTTGCATTCAGTGCGTATGCCTGATATATTTATTACCATATATAGAACCAAGCAAGTTTTATTCCATGTTTGCCTCTGAAATCTCTGCTTCATCCTGAACTCTCTCTATATAGCACAGTCTGATATTAAGCAGTCATTCAAGTAGTGTGGGAATCGGCCTTAATACATCTGTTATAATGCTCCTTTCAACATGTGAGAACTTTCTAGTCTCCACAAAGGGGGAAATTATTTTAATTCAGCACCAGAGATTCCACCTCAGTTAAGAACACAAGGAAACAAAATTTTACTAAATCACAACAGACTGTGAGAACACATCCTCCAAGATTTGAAATCAAGGTAAGGTTTGAGGACGTTACAGGATGTTGAAAAGAAGCCATCAATGATACTCCTATGCATTTTCATAACTTGTGATTTCTATGCGTTTCTTAGCACACAGGACACTACGGGATACCTAACTTGAACCTAATTTGCAAGCCCCTTTGCAAAGCAGTCCTAAACGATAAATTCTTATCCCCTGATGAGTCAATAGAGACCAGCAGAGGAGGGTACGTAAAAGCTTCCTCATATGCAAACTGGTTATTTTCAAGAAAAGTTACATTTATTGGAATATCTGTCACCATATGTTCTGCAGGGTATCTTCATCTCAAAAGTGTGAATTAATGAAACTCTGAAACACAGAGATACACAGAAATATAGTTTCAAAAAATCCAGAAAAAATATTGTGCTGTGGTTATTAAGACCCATCAGAAACTTCAGATCTCACAAAGCAGTCCGAAAGAAACTTGACAAGAATGAGACACAGATAACTAATGACTTTTCCAATACAAAACAAAGCCACGTATTGTCCTCTAAAGTGCTCTACTGTTGCCCGCGCTGAAATAACAGATGAGTCTATTTCCAAACCAGACCCTAAAACCTGGCTTAATTATACTTCAATGATTCTCTCACGCTTCATGAAGATCTGTTCTGAAAGCTTTAAAACTAAAATTGAATCCTCTAACAAAGTATTTCTGAGAAGTAACTCAGCTTTGTTTAAAATAGCATAATTGTGTTTGTTTAAGGTAAGATTAGCTCAATTTACAGCATGATTAGACTTCTATTCAATTACTGCAGATGTATTTTTTGGCTCCCAGATCCCCACTGGTTCAAAAGCCACAGCTATTGTTTCATTTTCCTTCACTGAATGACTAGTAAACCTCTGATCAATACCTCCAATAAGCACTTTCACATGAATTTCCATCCTCACAGAAAGCCTGCCAATCTCAAGAGACAAAAGAGCTTCTGTGCCACATTTTATATCTATTTTTATATCATAGGAGCTCATTTTTCTAGACTGTAAGTGGTAGTTTCCTGCCAGATCCACCCACTCATACTGCAGCTTCTCATGGTGAACACTTCAAAACGCCCAGAGGAGGAATTATGGTTTAACAAATATCAAAGCTCTCTACCTAAGAAAACCATTGATCTAAGTTTTGCAACCTAAAGTTCTAGCACACAATCCACCTTCTGCTTCTACATCAGCTGTTCATACCAACATACATGAAAGTATGCCTCTGTGGACCATTACTACTACTCAGTCCTGGATCTTCTCTTTTAAAAAAAGATAATTCCTTGTAATGGCATACTGCCAGGAGCTGATGGCTAAGAAACCAAACTATTAACACCATTTTTATTCTCCATTTGCCTTGCTCTGCCTATAGATTTAGATTGCTTCAGTTACCTCATCACTAAGTGTAATCTAGCAAAACTCTTCCCCCGTTACCAAAATATTTAAAGTAAAATTTAAGAAGTTGACTACAGCAAGCAACACTTATCTTTTTTTTGTATGAAGTAGCCTGAAATATCACTTTGAAAAATACTTACCTTGAGACGTAAGCAACTTCTACATTAGAGGAATCCTTTCTTGGAAGTAACCTATAACTTAGGGTCAAAAAGGAAGCAGCATCTATCAGCTTTTGCATACTGCAAACAGGTGGTGATTGCCTAAAATTTATACGCATTCCTCAAAGTTCCACTAACTACAGCACATAGCATATTTTTAATGGTTTATTTCAATTTCTTTGCAATCTTCATGTCTGTTGGAAAGCATAATGAATACATGCTGAGATAACTAACAAAAACAAATCAAATCATCACTTGCTAGAACAACTTCAAAGCTCTTAGACACATAGCAAAAATGAAAAGGATGCTGCACAAATTTGTCTTCCAGACTCTTCTATTTACAGCTTACTAGCAGCACTGCCTTTTAAGTGTTATCTCTCACACGGTGAGTAGAAATACGTCCTGCTGCTATTTACTATCTTCTGGCACTAGCTGCTAATCACAGCCAGGCTACAGATTCTGTCATTTCATCCCTAGGACCCTGGTCACCCCCCAGGGGACAGTGACAATCCTACTTCAGGGAACCAGAGACTCGACCCTATAACACTTCTTTCCATTGCTGAATGGTTTTGAAACCTGAAGGAGCTGAATGAGATACACGCTTGGACTTAATAAGCGCATTGCTTAAGATGTATTATCGGTAAGGAAGTTTTCTCTCAACTGCTTTTTAAAAGTCATTTTAGTACTTCAGACATCTGTCTGTAATGGCAAACAGCATAAAGTAACGTGAGGTTTCTTTTTCTCTTCCTGTTTTAAACTAAACCAAGTATCACCTCACATTTAAAAAGATATTCTGAAAATACGGATCTGAGCCTAAACCGGAATTTTTTAATAACCCAAAATAACAACTTCTCTTGGCAAGACAAACACTAATGAATCTAAATTACTGACGTAGTACATTATGTAACTGTTTACCAAAAGATATAAACATGGACAGGGTATAAAAAGATGTAAAATTTCTTCTAAGAACTTACTCACTTAGAGTAGCAGTTCACCACCACATTACTATGAACATTGCTGTTCCGATTGTCCTCAGGTAAGGATTCAGTTTCTTCACATGTTCAGGAGTTTGTGAATTCAAGGAATGTGAGTCAAAGTCTGAAATACTTGTTTCCTTTTTTCTTTCCATTAATTAAAATCCCCCACAAAATTTTAGTTTATGACTTATGCATTACATTATTTTATAATATCCTGCTCTGTGCTGGAAAGTATATATAATAAATGGAAAACAGACAAAATCACTCTGGGATTTCTCTCATTCTGAATTTTTGATGGATTTATATGCACAGAATTTCTTTCTGTCTTTCAAATAGTCCTGTCTGGAAACACACCAGGTCCAACATACTGTATCTAACAGATATTTCGTACATGTTCTTACCAGTTAAAAAAAAGGACATTGTAACAAAATAGCAGGCCAGTTCCAGCTTAGGATGGTAGGTTTACATTTTAAAAAAATTCAAACTCATTCAAGAGTAGGCATCAAAATGTTTGTATTAGAAGTAGACGATATCATTGTTAATCATTCTTCTGTCCTATCTATTTTTTATTTATCAAAGTGTAGCAATACAAAGAGGCATTAAAGACAGAAGCGGTTCATTTAGTTGTTTGAAACCAGCTGCTTGTATGTCATAAGGATAAAACATATTTGAGACTGCTGTACATGGAAAAAAATAATCTGAGACACATTGTGATCAATGTATAGCAGATTGGAAACTTCCCTCCAAGAAAGAGAAAAATAAGCAAGTTGGGGGGATTCTTGGAAAAGTTTTTTTTCCCTGTGTTTGGATGGTGTTGCTAACATGGCCACCAATTTCTAGCAAAACTCAATTCAAACACATTTCTTAATTTAATCATGCAATTCCCTTTCCAATCAGTTTTTCATTGTAATCTTTACAGCCTTTATAAATGTGTCTACCAAACTCGAATTCACAAAATCATCTATACAGCACTGCAAGCTATAAGCAAATGAATGAATTGCATATCAATCACAGTGCATATTAAATATACAATAAATTACATATAAATCAATATGAAGATCTTTAAACCCAAAGTATTTACATAGTTCCTTAAATATATTTCCAAATGGATTTCATGTAATCAATGTTAATGTACAGAGCACAGAAATAATATACAGCTGTTCATAGTAACATTACTAAATTACACAGTAATCAGAGTGTCTCTATATGAGTAGTAATGGTAAATATTATCTTATAAAAGTCTCCGTTTCTGCTGTGCCTCAGTATCAATTTTCTCAGCCAGGTAGCTTCAGCTTATACAAACCAGTTATATTCTGAACTATTACCTTCATGCCAGGAGGTATCCATCCATACATCTGAAACACGGGCAAATACTGGGTTCTACTCTCTCAATGAGGCAAGATGTATAAGGGTCTAATGCTCAAAATACGGTGTTCCTTTGAGCTATCTGCAGTTAACTAGGCACCTACATAAGAGCTGAGCAATGAACAGCTTTTGAGGATGCAAGAAGTACTAGAAAAAAATTTATTCCACATAGAAGACTAAGCACCCTGCCCAAACTTAAATTTTAATAGTTTGGTATAGCTTCAGCCAGTCTCCTCCAATATTTGTCTTTCTCTTCATATTAATCTCTTCTAATGATGAATAGGTTACAGGCTTTCTCCCAGTTTATTTGGCAGAGATGCTGGCAATTGTCTCAAAACAGCATCCCTAGCACAGACCAGTCAAGTGGTTTTGAACCTATGGTCTCTGGGTTAAAAAAAAAAAAAGGGCCTGTGACAATAACTATAGTTATGTATGAAGTTCATAAAATGCAGATGCAGCAGTGTGTCCCAGCAACCTGGTGTACTGCTCTTCCAGACCTGAGCCCTGACCAGGGCGCATCAGAGCCCCCTTCTAAGCAATCCCCCAACATTTCTTCCCGATAAAAAATGGGGCACAAAAGGAAACAGGTAAGCCAGGATTGTGGAAATTGGCCTTTTGCGCCCAACATAGAACTGGGATGTAGTTAGGACATTCACTTCAGCCCCTCGGTTTAAAGAAAGCCGAAGGAAAAGCAAATACGTTGTAGGTAGATTTATATTGCTCTACCGTACTCTGCACCCCCAACATTTTTAAGGGCCCACATATTAAAAAACACTGAAAAAAACATTGCAGGGATCAGCTGGTCTTAGCAAATCTCTCTGGATTTCCTTTCCTACAGTCGCTGCACTCCTGCTCCCCTATAGTTCCCATATATCTTCTACCCAGAGAACCTGATATATATAATGAGAGATTGATAAGGCAAAATTCCTGAGAGTGAGAGTTACTAACCCAAGCATGGAAAAAAACAAAAATAAAATCTACATTTCATGTGTCTTTATAATTGATTACATTCCACCACAGTACAAAAGAACAAAAGCACATTTTCCACTATTTTAATACATATGGGAACCTGAGACGTAGCCAGGAAGGCTATTTCATACGGAAATGGCTTCAGTCTTCCAGAGTTCAGAAAACTATTCCATTTCTTTAAAAATGTCTCCCAAATCCCAAGGCAGATTAAATCCAAAAAATGTGGAATAAAAATCAGTCTGAAGGCCCAGGTTAGCACAAAGCTTGATGAGATTCATTTTCAGTCCTTGGCCAGAGTTTATTTTCCTTCCCATTTATACTTAACAAATCACTGCTGCTGCATTTTCTTTCTTTCTATTTCATGTTATTACCCTGACTTACTCAAAATAAAGAAAAAGTCCTGATCTAGGCTATAGCACCTGAAATGGTGCCATTCATCACAAGAGAAAAGCATAATCCAGCAGCAACGCATCATTCAGCTCAGCAATACTTCAGCTGCTTGCTTGGCACTGTTCTTTTTTAATCTCAAATATATCACCAAAGCAGAGTCTATGTGGATCGGAGTTTATGGCTAGCAAGCATTACCAAACAGGTGGTGAGAAGACACCATTTTCATAGGCACATGGGGCATTAACTGACACCTAATTTATAAAGCAAATTAAATGTGCATCACAGGAAAACGCACAGAAATGCCAGCTATCCATAGAAAGCCATGCTGGGTTATAAACAGCCCACCAGCTGGTTCTGCAGGAAGGAGCTCCAAAGAGCCTTTAATCAAGTATACTCCAGTGTTTCCTAAATGTGGTGTCTGCATGCTCACCGCACAGCATGTGTGGAAAATGAAAAGCAGGCACATGTGGAGCATTTTCTTTTCAGTAAACCAACGCCCCCTGGTTTGCTGCCTGTTAAATTTCAACCACTTCAGATTTTCAATTTTTAAAAATATTTAGGACTTGATCTTCACACATTGAGTCCTCCAGTGTCACTAATCACTACAGACCATACGTCAAACGTGTGCCAGTTTATTGACACATATGGCGCTTATTGACACAGAATCATACGAATTACTAGTCGTGAAACTTACTTAAGTCAGTGGGTCATGGGTGGCAAAATCCCCCCAAAAAGGTACTTTGCAAATGGGCTGGATGTTTCTGAAGAGCATTTTGCTATACAAGTAATTCTTTCCACTGGAGATGAAATAGCACAGCTGATGATCACATCAGTTCCCTCCCCTTCTTTCAGCTTGTAACAATAAAATGTATTATATTTGGAGCTAGGAACAACCAACTTACAATTTGCACCTAGCTTGCATTAAAGCACAAATGAATATATTGGTAGCAATGATAATAAAAGGAAATGGATTCACACAGTTCAAATAACTGTGTGTCTTTACACTGTTTTAGACACCATTACAAAGTTTTTCCTGTAAAAACATTAGTGAACCAGAACAGTGTCCCAGAAGCCCAGCACGACCAGCCACAGCATTCAGCCCATGAGCTGAAAACTTCTAAGCTCATTGGGGCAAACCAGCGTTAATCCCCTATTCACCTATGGACTTAGTTCATATATAAAGGATGGCATATTTTGTAAATCACTACCAGAAATCATTGTTCCAATGCTTACTGTTCTATCCCTTCCTGTCTGCATTAGCTTTACATAGAAGGAAAGGTTACCTCACGTACCGCCAACCAGCGTTCCAAGCCCTGACGGCAGCTTTCAGAAATCACCACATTACCAAAAAGGAAAAGGCAGCCAAATTCTTTCAGCTAATGTGGTCTGGATGCATAAGCAAGAAACAGCTTGTAGGAAGAGGTCTTTGATCTGATCTATGAGCATAGTTAGGAACAGCAGACAAGCTTACTTCTGAAATAGAAGCCACAGATTTGACAACAGTTTCCTAGAATTTATTTAGACAAATATCCATTGGAGCATCTCTCTCTCTCTTTCTCATACACACACAAAGTAAAATAAAGGTATACTGCAGTACTAAATACCTTTTTCAGAGAGTGTTTCAGGTCAGTTATTTTAAAACTCTTGAACATTATTTCTTAGCTGTCATTTAGCTCTGAAGTCAGATCAGTATCATCTTTTCTTACAGAAACAGCGTAACTGAACAGATTTGGAAATTTCTCAGAGCAATGGTACAACAAGGCATTTAGAAAATGTATTACACCATGTTGCATTTAGTTTTAGTCTGGTTGGGCCTTTCCAGGAATATCAAATACCCACATTATATGTTCTAAATGCTTCCTGTTTTGACTAAATATATATCGTGTGTAATTTAAAACATCAAATAAAGTGTGAACCTTACAAATAAAAGGCAAAAGTTTTAAAACTTCACTTAGAATTAAAGTTTAATTTATATAGAGTTAATAAATGACTATACAGTGACTAGTCTGACATTCATGGCTTTCACCATGACTTAGGAAATCAGCTATTTCTCCTACTGTAATATTATTACTGTAATAACAAAATTCCTTCCAAAGGATATTATTAAGCATACTCATTATTCCATTATTAAATAGAATATTAAGATGATGTATAATATGTCCCATTTCTACCTTACATATGATCCAAATATAACCACATCTTTCAGTACCAAGGAGTCATGTATATGGGATGCGTTACCCTCTCCATTCCCATGATTTCATGACAAGTCTGAAGATGCATGGTATTTTTCTTAAAACTATAGATTCTGGGTCATATAATATATGAGGATTTAAGCTGTCATGAAAAGAAAGGGATAATTCTAGCCCCAAGCTTGCAGAAGAAAGCTTTAAAATAGAAAATCTAACTGTTTAAAAATAAAAAAAAAGGTTGGGGGAGCCTAAAAACCTAAACAAATGCAGAAGGCAACTAAAAAACTAAAAGGTTAAGCTTATGATTATTTTAATTTTTTTTAACATGACTCATGATTTTATAAGGTTTTGGATTGGAAATACTGATATATTTCTGTTCCAGTAATTCCTTTAGAAGCGTGCATTCAGGACTGCATACCCTTTCTTACCAAATCTCAGCACGTTCTTCTGTCTCTTGAATTTCAGTCCCATTCACTCCCTAAAATACTCCTCCACCATCCCCAAAAATGCTCTGTTGTCCTTTCAGAAAGGAAAGGATCACCTCAAGCTCTGCCACTCTCTCCCTCTCTATCGAGGCTACCAGGTTTCACACTAGTCCTACCTATTCATGTTCCTTACCTGATATAATTGTGGTTGGTTGGAAATGAATAAATACAGATTAAGAGATAATTCTTACTAAAAAAATTAAAAATATATAAATACAAATTGCATTTCTTTGGCAGCAGGACAGTTCTATCTCTTTATTGTTTTGGTGGGGTTTTTTGTTTGTTTACAGTGGGAAAGCTACTAGAAAACACACTGTCAAATCCCAATGGAGACAAGATCAACCATCAATGGAGACAAGATCAACCATCACTGTTGTAACACTACCTCGCACAGTTACTTTACAGTCAAATCCAGGCTGGTTTTCTACACTGACATGAATAAATGAATATTAATTATCTAGTCGTGAAAACACATCTTCTTGGCACTGAGGACAAAGCTATCTTTTTGTTCACTTTGGCACAAAAAGAAAATCAGTTTCCAAATTGATTTCATCTCATATTATTGAAACAGTTCATAGATTCATTTAGAATACGCAAACTCTCATTTTGGTGGCTGATAATAATCCAAAAGCACCTTTGGTCTTTATTACTTAATTGGTGCTTAATTATTTAATTATCAATACACCTGCTAACCATTAAAGCACTGCAGTTTTAAGCAGCTAAAACTAAATGGACAAAGGACATCTATAAAAATAGCCTCACTACCACCACACACAGGTTTATTCATTAATATCCTGGTGTAGAACTTCATTTTATGCCAAAGACTGAATCGGAGAAGAATATCAATCTAAAAATCTAGAAATTAAGGAAAGATAAGAGTGCAATTGTTCATAGACAAGCATACATTTCCCTTTCACCATAAACCCAATGGGGTTCCACCCAAATCTGAAGTCTAGAAACAGGTCATCTCAATTTTAAAACTTTCAAGCTAATTTATAGAAAAGTTCTGCTAAAGTTGAAATAATCTATCAAGGCGTTCCTGAATTATATGTTGTCCTGTGCTGGAAGTGTGTCCCTAACTCTGTATTTCACGTCCTAACATTCATCAAGACTCTGCTTTGGTTTATTGTCTCAACCTTCTGAAAAACAGACCTTTCTTACATTGGACCTTGCAGCCCAACTCATTGACACTTTTTGTGCAAGAAAAAAATGCATGAGGCAAATTGTAACCAATATATTCCATACCTTATTACTGTAGTAAAGGACATCCAGTACCCAGAACTTGTGCACTAACACTGCAGTTAGCTGATTGCATGTGCTAACAAGTCATAAGGAAGACCGAATACGCTGGCCTGCTGCCATCACAGTGGTAGCCGTGTGGAGCAGAAGAACAAAGCATGGGGTAAAAGTTTTTAAACTCTGAATTCCTCCTCCCTATGTTCATATGAGCCTTCCCTGTGTGAGAGGTTTTCTTACGCTACCTACCCTGAATCTTCCTTGCTTCGTTTTAAGTCCTGCAGCTTTTAAGGCTGTGGTGGCTGGATCACACCTCCCAGCGAGGTCTGAGCCACACAGAGTACGAGACTTACATCTGAAAAAGGTGCAATGTGCCTGGATACCCTGTCTCAGTAGATCCAGGCCCCCTCCATAGCTCGCAAAGGAGGAAAAGTCAGATCACCGGGACTCCAGCGAGCTCCCATTGAGTTTCACTTGCTGAAAGGTGTGATGAAACCGCTGCAATGCCAGTTCATTTGTGAGTCTAGTGAGTACAGAATAACATAACTGGTACACAGATTTCAGTACTATGCCATTTTCAGCATACTGGGAAATCCCAGCTAATCAACTCCGCACGTGTAAACAAAGCCTTGCAGAACACTTTTTCATATAGGCTTGTATATTTTCCCTCTGTAAAGCTGCACACACATTTCTTTGGCCATGCAGACTCAATCGTTCAAACGGGACTGAATATGTATAAACCATGGAGCTGAGGGAAGGTCTCAGCTGTATGCTCAAATGCAGATTTTGCACAGAGAAGTGAGCGGTCAATGGAATAACTGCACACGTTTATAAGCCAGTCTGCTCATCTTCCTTGCACATACACAGAAAACATCCTCCCACATTTTGGCTGCATTTAATCTATTGTTTCTGAGAGGTTACAGTCTTCCACATATAAAATACGGGCTTAATAGCAGTCATCTTTGGCAACAAGTGTCCTATCCAGTCATGTTTTAGATTTGTACCAGCTAACTTTTCATAAAATTAAATGAGATCTTCATGACCAACACAGCATTAACTGTATTTCAGTTTCGTGACGTTAACCGCATCTACTATTATCAGCATCAGTATTCCTTCTTTTTGTTTAGGTCTAGTTTTTCATTTCAAAATGCTTTATTAGTAACCAAGCTTTAATTAATTGCATATGTGTTTCCCCAGTTTCCAAGAAAAGCCTAACATCAGAATTATATGTATCAGAAGCATGTAAACATTTTCCAAATCCTATCTTTGCTCCTACATCCTCGTCCCACAAAACATCCATGTACTCACACAAAACAACATAAAAGCATCCCACGGCTAATAAATTCACATTTACTGAACTTCAGGAGTACCAAGCATTCATCATAGTCACTGATCCAAAAACATCAAAGAGGACACTCCTTTTTTGCATTATCAAGCAGTTTGAACTTATTTTACCTTCCCAACTTGTAGAAAACAACTCAATTATAAATAAAAGGGAGCTCAGGTATTTTGCTGTAAAATCCTTTCCAGGTCATGCAAACAGAAAAGCTCAGGGATGAGTCCTGGCCTGCCACCAGTCACAAGTTTACTGTCAGGTTCTGGCAGGGCTGTGCTACTCACAGTCAATCTTCCTCAAACTGAAATCCTGACATGTGAGATATGCTATTTATATAAGGGAAGGCTATTGGGTTTATTTGTTGCTTGATATACATCCTGGTACAGCTGAACTCCAGATTCCTGAGCCCTCATCCTGTTCCTGGTGGGGCTTTTTGCTCTCCTGCTCTAGACATCTGCCTTGTAACCTGGACTCCTCTTACTTGGTGCTTTGGACTGATACATCCCTGGCTTCCTTCAATGACTGACCTTCGCTCTCAGAAACCGTGGTGCCTTGCTCTTGGGCTGCATTTCTCATGACATGTTATACAACCTTCTATAGGTTGTATATATTATCTATTATCCTCTCAATATTGATTTAGCATATGCAAGTATTAATGTGCTTGTTGTTTTTATTCTGTAGTGGCACCATTGTTATTAGTTGTCTAATTTTCCAATTAACTCTTTACACTCAAAATTTCAGGTAAAATACATGCTTCAGTCAAGGAATTTCTTGGCATTTTATAAGATTCAAAATATTGCACTAAATGCATTAGGAACTTAAATGAGTCTGTGAATTACCCTTCAAAAAACAATTGCAGGGTTGCACATGACAAAAATAAAGTCTGAATATTACTTCAAGTGCAAGACAGCCACAAAAACATACACAGACAGTGCAGAAGAAAAAACTTAGCGCAGGCACACATTCATCAGTATATTGGGCTTGATTCAGTTGCTTAAATATAGGCCATCTAGTGATATTTTAGATGTCAAAATGTGCAAGACCTCTAAGTAAGGCTAGGAGATACAACACAGGACATACAGGAGACCCATGCTCTTCTGGACTAGCAGCTGAAGGCAAGGAAGGACATATAACAGCTTCTCAAATGGCCCTAGATGCCTACATTTAGGTAACCATTATGTCCCAGATCCAGCATCACATGTCGGTATGACCCTGAAGTAAACCATACACTTGAACATTTTGCTGGATGGAATAAAAATAAGTAGACTGTACTGACTGGGAAAACGATTCAGTGCTCCTGTGACTGAGTCCATACAGCAATTTATCTCAGTGTCCATAGTCCCAGCATATCTAAAGTGGGTAATGGCCCCATTTAATTTTACATACTCATGTTATTTAATTGCCCCAGCTTGCCAGCTCATATTTCATTTCTGAATCCACAAAATAATAAGCTGGTAAAAATTACACTTGCCATTCATTAGAAATCTACTGAACAGTTATACAAGTCAAAATAATTGAAGTGAGATAAAAGTGCTATAAATAGATAAACATATAGTGTTTGCATAACCACTTTGACTCAGGTAAAAGTAGCAGGAATTCACTTGCAGCTGTATTTATTGTCTCTCAATTTATTTACAATATTTAGTGTTCTGTCTTGACTTACCGAAAACGTCTTTTCTAAGGAGTGCAAATGCCTGTCTGCATCCAACAGGCTATCACATGGTTTCAGCAGCAGGTTCGGTCATGCTGTTATATTCAGGATCACAGTTGGCACCAGTATGCAAGCTTCATGCTACTTTTGAATAACCTACGCACCGGGCTGGGAGTTTTTTAGTATTTGTAGAGTAACTTGTGTTTCGGTTTGACTCAACTCCAGTTTCAGCTTGCACATGCCTGGCCTTGCAAAAACCTGATGTCTGAATTCAGATTGAATTACTAGGTAATCTTCTAGTTGTAAAATTATTTAGAGCCTTAAGCCATGCTTTGTCTTTTGTTGTATTAGGAACATGAAAATCATTTACCAGGTATTGAGTTTGCATAATTAACATAAACAATTTGCTGCAAATTTTAATGAAGATGGAAATATTTTGCTGATATGTAGTGCCTCCAGGAGAAAGGGAAGCATTTGTTAGCTAATTCTGAAGTACTTAAAACCTCTGATGTAGCATCACACCTAATGGACTCAGGGACACAATTTGTACATACCATGCCTAAAAATTACTAATACTAATAATACTCAGATACCTCTTTTGAAATTTATTTTTTCCTGCTGATTTCTCTTTCTACTCATCGAATGAATTCAGAGAAGACAGACTATCCTAAGTTTGCTGTACAATCTCTTCCTAAAGAGATTAGGATGCTTACCTTTGCATTACATAAATTCTATATTATACATGTTATGCATGTATTCTAAAGTATTTCAAATATGTAAATATAATTTAAGCATGCTATATTTTTAGAGTTATTATTAATATTCTGCAAAAAATTATTTGTGAAATTCATAATTTAAGGAGATCTTTTTCCATTGTACCATGAAACAGCAATATTTTAAGATGGCATTTAATTTACATAAAATATTTTAAAGACATAATTAATTCCATCAAAGGATATTAAGTGCCTTGAAGTTTCAAAAATACCCTAGGTTATATAATATTACTTTGTTCCTATTTTACAGTTGAGGAATGTGTAATATTTGAAAGTCGTCCCTTGTGTCTGGTTGTTCAGCTGGAAAGATTACTTTTATTGTTGTTTTCTAATGAAATGATGTACAACTACCACTCAACCTGAAGTAAAAAGGGCAAATAAATTGGTCTTTTCAAATTCAGGCCTAGAAGTCTCCCAATTTAGAACACTGAAATCTTTACCTCTCTGAAATAGTAGGCCTATTCATCCTGAGATACTTTGAGGACAGCTACTCACCAAGTACATTCCTTCCTTTCTTTTTAGCTGGCCAACTAGAGGTCACTTTTCAGAAATTTGACCTTAGTCTGCACTAAGTTGGAAAGATAAAATCACCTTTTTATTTTTTTTAAGCTAGATTCTATTTAACACCTAATTTGTGTAAATTAATAGCTTTTATAAAATTGGAAAGCATTTTCAATATCAAACTGAAATCTATTGCTTTGCTCAATTTACTCACTTCTCAATAGCAATACTGATTTTGGTGTTAATATTAACATGTTAACGTGGGAGTTGGACTCAACAATCCTTATGGTTCCCTTCCAACTTGAGATATACTATGAGTCTGTGACATTTCAACATTGCTTACCTAATCCTATATTGTGAGAAGTCATGCAGTTCTATTCCATGAAAAGAAATTTGTTCCCAGAATTTGCCCATTTGTATTTCATCTGCCTCTCTGGCCATGTCTTAAAAACATCTGAGGGAACTGGGCTTACTTTCCTCCAATTTTGAAGTAAGGCGAGTCCAGCTGAGATAGCAAGCTGAATAGAGCCCACTCCTATATGCCTCAGAAAAGTCTTCCCTACTCCATTGAAGATGCAGAAAGCAAAGCAAGGGCACTGCAAATATTACCAGAAGACCAAGTTTCCCTTTTAGGTTTACATCATCTGGCCATTTCATAATCACCCATTTTAGTTCCAGTTTATAAAATCTCACACAAATCTGACTTCATGCCATTTTTGCTAAAAAAAATTAAAAAAAACCCCAAACATGAAATGGACTATAAAAAGATTAATTATACTGCAAGAATGAATGACAGCAAGTTAAATTTGCTGAGTACATTTTGCTAATAATTTTTAAAAGCATTTTAGAGCTTTTTAAGTTAGGTATCTATTACTTACAAATACAGCTACATCACATGCAACATTAACAACATTAGTACTGAAAGAATGCACCCAACCACCTTCTTTTTCATCCACTGGAAAAAAAAAATCCATCAGTTCTTTTCTGAGATACTCCACAAGTATCTTGGGTTTTTTTCAATTTTACTAGAAAGTAAACAACTCATGCTTTTCACAACCAAGAGTCTCTATATGTAATACACTGCATGTCATATTTTGTCATGCTCAACAAACTAAAGCTGAGACTGCCAGAAGACAGCGGCTAAGCAAATGTACTACTTCAGTCTGATTTCTTCTCATGAACTACCAATACCGTTATCAAGTCCAAATAAAGCTGTCCAGCCCCAATGTATTTTGTACCTTGTCTTTTCTTCAAAGCAGTTTTTTTGCAAGGTCATTTCATCCTTTGGTGTGTTTGTTTCAGTTGAAATAAATGCTTCTTGTTGCCTCAAAGCTGCTTAGTTTTAGTCTAAGTGGAAGCCACTGTTTTCATACTTATACACGTACTCCCCAGGTGGTTTTTAAACTTGCTATGCACACTTTTTGAACAGATTTTACTCTTAAACACTACACAGTAAGTTTTGTTTATTTCTTCTACTCTATAAACTTTTCTCTGATTATCATTAGTCCCCTCCATATCTCTAAGAGAAATGTGATTTCTCCACAATAAAGGTTTGTCAGCATAGTCACGGAAAGGGAATCAGCTGCTACAAACACAGTTACTTACACTGCCTTGATCACAACCAAAGGAGATCACTTAAAATGGGAAAGCACAACTTTTTTTTTTTTTAATTAAGCATTTATCTTGACTCTCCAGCAATACAAGCTAGAACCTGTGGTCTTTTTCCTTACACCGTGGTGACAAACATACCTAAATTCAGAAACTTTTCCAAAGGAAGAGCTACACTCCTTACATTCCAATTCAGAACTCTTAAGTTCTCACGCTTCTAGCACTGAAGTCAAAGAATGTCCTAATTAGCTATAACAATAAATAAGCAGATAAATGAAACTTTTAAACTTTGAATTCATTTATAAATACACAGAAAGTGAAACTCAACTTTTCTTTTCTTTTTTGAAAGGGACTTGCGACCATTACACCCACAATAGAGATACTTATTAACACAGTGCAACAGTTCCATCTCCTCAGGTAACTGATAGTGTGATATCTGGTTCACTGGAAAAGAAAAAGCAGTAGTATAATATTTAAAAAGGCAATTATGGAAATTGATGTGATGCCAAGCTATTAAGTATTATCAAATAGATGTCTTCTCAGCTTCAACATACCAACTAAATGAGACTGCTTTAATCCAGAGCTATAAAAATAAACACCACAGACCACAAAGATTAACACCGTTTCCTGCCTCTCCATACCGGCTACAAAATATTTTGATTGCACTTGTGTCCAGATCTAATGCAACTAAAGAAAATGCTTGTCGGAATGGAATTTTAGAAAGCTGATGTCAGTGTCATACTTCATAATTCCATTTTCCCAAACTACTCCAGCCTTTTTCAGTTATGCTTATCAACTGGGGGGCGGGGGGGGGGGGAACAGACACGGGACAACAACAAAAAAAACAACTAATGAGAATTATTTAGAGGAAAAAAAAAATCATATCTCATCTCATTATGACAATCCATTAACTGCAAAAGTAGGTCATGCCATTAATTCACTCTGTTTATGTACATTTCCTTGGTTATTTTTCTTCTGGAACACAAGGTGTATTATTAACTAATACATAATATTAAACAATAATTTACATTCACCCACATTACTTAGCTTTGAGCCAATTCTAGAGAACACTAAATAGCACAGAAATTGAAGATCTTAAAAACAAAACAAACAAAAAAACCCCGTAAGCTTTAATGTAATAGAGCAAGGCTGAAAGAAAGGTATACTTCTCTTTTTCTTCCCCCCTTTCAGTGCTGGCCCATGATCCTGCAAAGCAAGGAACCAGCAAAACAATAAATGTCTCCTCCCAGCATGGGACTTGACTCTTCCTCCGCTCCAGTTTCACGGTTTGAATTCTTTGGCCGTGTCTCCATCTTCTCCCATCTACATAAATTTCGAAGCAAGTCAGCAATACTGGAAACATCCATGGTAGTGCTCTAGCAAGGACACTGATCTTCCTGGCTTTGGGGGATAGCAGTTACAGAGTTTGTGGCAGAGTTGGGGGTTGTTTTTCTCATTGCTTTGAGGAATATTTAGACATGGAAATCAATTAAGAAATTTCCCAATGGTAAAAAGCTTGATGTCTAAGTACATTTTTTTTCCTAGTAAATAAACTTTGCTGAAATGAAAAGCTTAATTTTTCAAAACAAGTTAAATTAATTTTATACTATTTCCTGCCTCTTGTTTGGAAATACAGCAATTTGACCACAAGAGAAAGAATTTTGAAAGCATAAATTATTCCTAAATGTTCCCATAAAAGTTGGGAAAGAAAAGACATAACATCTCACTATGCCAACATTCACAAGTATCTTATTTTTCTTTTTAAATGATACACCCTAATATTCATTTATCAACATAATAACCATTTTTTACTTTCATCCCACATATGCATACACAGTTTCCTTTATATGCGCTTTATAGTTTTCCCCCACCCTACTCTCTTAACAAGTGCCACATAGCAATCAGGGAACGTCTATACTTCCAGGACACTGCATGATCTCAAGAATTTCAAATAAATACAATTAGCTTATCTGGATGTTAATCTTATCAACTGCTTTTCTGCCTGACATAAAATATGGGAAAACAATGACATGGTTATTTGCGGACATAAATAATTTGCTTAATTTTATTCATTTTACTGGACCATAAGCTTGACGATATTCCAATACTTTATTTAAATAATAAAACATTTCAGTCAGGAGGAGACAAACCAGCCTCCTATAGCTACTTTTAGGCAGAATGAGTAGTTTTAGTATCATCAGAATCTATTTTATGGCAACAACTGGAGCCCCAGCGAGGACTTACCAGACTCCTGAGGCATCAGGCAAAAAGATCTGGTCCTCTCTCAAAAAGTTTACAGTGTTGTCAGTGCAAATACTAAGTAATCTGCTACAGACTGGGAATTAATACACTGCCTCTTTCACTGCCCATAGTCTTTATCTCTGATGTAAGCTTCATAGGGCTCTAAACACAGCCGTTTTCATTAAATGATAGCTGAAACAGCATCAACTGACCACTCATATGAGGTCAAAACCGCACCAGGCTTCTCACCCAGGAGGGGAGAAAAGGTCTCTTTCATGTTCTCCAATTAGGACATAAAGAACTGTGAAACTGCTCAGTAACAACATCCCAACAACTGAACAGGGCCCTAATCCAAGCCTTAATTCAGGCATTTTGGCCTATGTTGGATGAGGGCCCCGAAAGTAGCGAACAATGAATTGCTACATTTTCATTTGTTGTTTTTGCAGGTTAAATGTGTCTGCATTATGGGAGTTTCTCCTATCCCCAAATTACAGCCTGGAGGTTAGGGAATGCTTCCAAATTTATGGATGTGCTGTATATGCAAGGTAAGCATTAGTAAGGATAATATTTTCATTGCATGATTGCTGACTATGATTAGCATTAGCTACACACACCACAACGAACAGATCAGCATCACACTAGAAACCCTCCCATCGTTAATACATATACTGTGATTTTACAGACAATGGGGAAAAAAACCCATGTGGCACACCTGGTCTCTGGATAATGTTGCAGACCTTTGGCTTGCGTAAGTTATTCCACTGAAGTAATGGAACCACTGTAATTTACACCAGATGATGATCCATTCCAAGATCTGCCTCTTCCAAACAGAAATAGCATGACAGTAAGTCAAATGATCAGACTTGACAGTGCATTTTTTCATGCATTAGTTACCTGAGTGTGACATTGCAATCAAAGGAAAAATATACTGCAAAATTATTTGGTGTTGAAAAATAACCCCAAAGGATTCACTACAGATGGGACCGGTTTCACTATTGCTCAACTAAGCCTTTCAGAAAAGTGCTGGATGGGAGTTGGCTTCAAACACAGCATCTAGGAAAATCAGAAAACCCAGTTTGGTGTTGGTTTTTTTGATTGGGGGGTGGAGGGGCGGGGGTATTGGGTTTTTAGTATGGGGTTTGGGGTTTTTTTTAAGGCAATAAGTTCAGGAGACAACTCCTCTCCACTGGAAGCCTCTTGTTCCAATCTCCCTGATTAATGTGCACCAGGAGTCCCATTTTTATATCTCCATCTACCCTAGCACGTCAGTAGCCAACAATCCTCGGGTTAATCTGGTGCCAAGAATAATGTTACTGTATTTTCTCTTTGCAAAGTCAGAAGAATAGTAGTCTAGAAAGAACCAGGGAGACAGAACCAGGACGAAATGGGATATCACACCATTCTCTCCAGTAAATTAATAGCCTACCACTCATCCCAATTACATTATAATTTTATATTATCACAATTCAAATATGGCCTTTCACAGAAGTTTATTTACTGGAAAATTTCTACCAAGGGACAGTGGCTGAGAACGTAAGTTTTAAACAAATTTTTCTAAGTATACCGAGCTAATCCTAAACTGCCAGTTCGATCCTGATCTCAAAAAGTTAAACATAGCCTATTCCCTTGTCCATTGCATAGATGAATGAAAGCAGACCCCTCCATTAATTGGGTTTTTAATCCTAGCTATGCTGGGAGAAGGTTTTACAGTTGAGGTCTGAGACTCAGAGCATACAGGGAAACGTCTGCAGTATGCATTGATGACCTTTTGCAACCGAGTTCTGGTTTAGAAACAGGACTTCCAAATGTCCCAGTGTGTTCAGTTCTGGGGGTTTGGTCCAGATCCAAAACTCTGGGCTTGTTTAATAAGAAGATTCCAGTCAGTCCACAGCTGACCCTGGCCAGTTGCACTGGAGCTCCAGCTTGCTGACGTGGAGGAGGAACACTGCGCAGGGACTGAGTAGGTCCAGATGCTTCTTCTCTCTTTAGAAAGGAAATTATAGTCTATAGAAAAGCAGCTTGGCACAGCCAGCTTTCTAAGCTAGGAAATTTCATGATCTCTTGCAATATATTAACATGTACATTTTTAACTCCAACAGAGACATAGCTTGTTTCTGGAACAAATGTTTGATAGGGGCCGAGTTGCAGGGCCTAAGGGAATGCGAGGGGCTGGATGATTTCATTTCCCCTTAGCTAAGGCAGTTGGCAAACGTGGGTATGGTTTGCTGTTTTTTGCTTTTATTGTTATGAATTGTGTGGATAATTGATGGCAGGTTGCCTAGAGCCTGGGATAGGCCTCCTTCATGAAAGCTGAAGTAAATAAACGGTGGCTTGCCTTTATTTCACTGGTTCTGTTCTGATTTCAGAAATAACAAAGACCCGGTCAGCATTTAAAGGTACCAGCCTAAAAGAACGGAGCAGGCTCATTACACACAGCAGCAGCCTGGATGTCACCCTTGGAACAGTAACTGCTCCTGGGTCTCAGCACCGACTCCAGGCACAGCTTCTTCAGGTGAAAGATATTTCCAGGCAATTTTCCTAAGACCATTCTCAAGCTCTGAACTTACATTACATACTGCAGAGCAGAGGAAAATTAAATAAAACATGTGAACTTCTTGAGAGCTGCATTAAAAAAAAAAAGGCGCATGTTTCAGTCCTCATTTTCTCAGCCAAAATTTTTCATGTGCAAATAAACCTGTTAATATCGTGTTGAAATAAAGTGTTTATCATCTCAGTTACACACAAAATCTGCACAGGTGTCTCTCTCTCAAGCTATTTCAATGCCTACTGCATGAAAAGTATTTCCACTACATGTAAAATATCTAAGGTGGCTAGTTCAGTGCCAAGTCGTACAAGAATCAAACGTAGTTACTTTTCCAACTCACAATCAGCTTAGTCGTGATAATAAAATTCCACTGTTTGAAACATTTGTTTGAAATTAATCACTTTCTTTACTTTCATGCTCATCTGTCAAGGATACACGAAAAATGGACAGCTCAACATTTACTCAACTTTTCCAATGCAGAAATCAACTCAAAATCATAATTAGGACCATCAATCAATCATCGGTTTTCTAATTGTTTGTTTCACAAATGAGAATCACAAATGAAATTTTATATTAAATAAACCAATTCTCCCCTTCTACCCTCAAAGCAATTCCCCTACAATGAAAAGAATTTTGGAGTGAATGAGAAATTAAGAATTCGTGAATTCCCAGTTTGAACCAGTGTTGCAAGGTGACCACAACAGATGGAGGTGAGGCCAGGTGGGGTGCGAGGAAGGAGCAGGAACACAATGGTCACTGTTTGTCTTGGTCGGAGCAAGGAAAACTGGCATATAAAATGAAGAAATTCAATGTCTTAGTCAAATAAAAGTGAATTCCCTGCCCAAAACGTGTTTCTCGCCCTAAGAAGGGGGCAGCGCGGCAGCAGGGCTGTCCAGTCCAACACAAGTCCAAATCCTGCTCCACTGCCCTAAGTAAATGTCACATTGCCAGAGTGAAGTTCCCTCCAGCATCCTGCTCATACTTTGGAGTGAAACTGCACCATCTGAAGTCTCCTAATGCCCTGCCCTTAACTGAGGGCTGAGTAACAGGCTCACGAATGACCCTGAAGCAGGTAGGAGATGTTTATAAATACAGAGCAATTAATTTCTTGATGGACTGAACTAAAAATATCAAAGAATAAATTCATTTGGTGCTAAAATTTCCTAGAATTTGGAAATGAACATTATTGTAAGGGTATTAAAGAGCAACATAAAGCCATTCCTATTGTTCAAGAATATTGTTTCTAGCCAAAATATGGAAACAGCCAACCTCCCAGCAGTGCTGATACAGATGATGTGCTGCTTTCATGGTGTAGATTGAGGGAAGGTGCAATGGAGAGCATAACTAACCATACATTTCCCATAAATAGCTATGTAATTTCAACTTAACTGCACTGTAAGCTCTATAAAATCCCTCTATGAAGTATATTTTCTATGCACACCTCATTGTTATGGTTGGCTAGATTTAGGTAATTATGTACAGTTTGAGGTCAATATGGAAAACAGGCCTCATTCATTACAGGCAAGCTCGCTCCAAAAAGAATACACCCTGAGGAGCCCAGTGATCAGGCACCCAGGCAGAAGAGCCAACTGGTAAGGTACAAAGCCTGCGACTGCTTCATTCAGAACATAATTACTCTTCAGAACATCTCAAGGGCAATAAATTAAATCCCAGATGCACATCTGGTAATAAACAATGAAAGAACAGAATAGCATCCAGGCAAATCACCTCTCTGGGAACAGAAGCATCTTCTTCCAAATAGGACAGCATACGAAAATGCGTAACAGTCTTTTGCAAGACTTCTTCCTGCAACTAAGCTATACAATTAAACATTCCTGAAGTAAAACAGGTGTCTAGGGCTCACTGTGAAACACACTTATCCAGCAGGTGGTCACTGTGTGAATGAATCTGTAGGTAGGGTCTTTCCTACTGAGTGTTCCCCATCAGTATCCAAAGGGACTATTCAGAATCAGCAGACAGCTGGAAATAGATGTCTCATCACTCCATGTTCCCATTCCCCTACCTATAAGCAGTGCAACACCCTTAACACATGAAGAACTTAGCCATAACGCATTGGTGTGTAGACCGTTTTGAAAGGGGATGCCATTTTACTATGATGCAGCAATATGATACTTTAAAAATAATCCAGAAATAAAATCCATTTCAAAGTCCACATAATACAGGAATATTAAAATATGATTAATGAGGCACTTTCATAGATCTTGAGAAAAATTTCTCTTCAACTTTCTATTTCCTGTTTTAAATCTCTGTCAGTGTTTGAAGAACAAAAACCTTATTGCTGCCTTGAAATTTTAGTGCCAAGTAGCACAGATCAGAAGAGCTTGTAATACTGACTCAGAGGTGCATTGCACAGGAGCTAGACTACGCTTCACATAGGCTCCAAAACTTGCTTTAGAAACTTATTCCCTTTGAATCAGACTTCAAGCACCTGAAGTCCTGGTATTATCTTTTTTAATATTAATTTCTTATGAACATAGGTAACACCTTAAACTGAGTGGAAAACTTCCCTACACCATCAACAACTGATTAATTTCAGGTAATTGCTGGACTATTCACATGTTATAAAAAGAGAGAATTCAAACACACGACAACTCAGAGAGAATACTCCTTAAGCAAAAAAGCATCGTCAGTTTGGACCAAAGGGAGTTGTAATATGTTTAAGTTTTTTCTACTCTCTGTTCTGTTCTTCTTAATATTCTTATGCAGCCCGAGTAACATATATACCAGCCTGTTCAAGTCTTCATCAAATCCTTCCTTTTTACTAGATAAGGCATGTTCATGCCCAGACCAAGCAGTACATGTTAGCATACACACTAGTGACTTTTCTTTCTGCAGAAAGTTTCTCTGAGTAAGCACCGTCTAAAGTGCTAGTGCAACATATGACTTGAGCTTTAATTGCGTATGACACACCAGAAATTTCAAAAGCTACAAAAACCTGAATTTTGCAAGCATGTCAGACTTTTCATAATACAGCAGTGACTGTATTAACACAGGTGCTGGAAAACTCATTATGCATTTAGTTGGACTGAAAGAAAAACATTGCCCTTCAGGCACTTTGTGTGAAGACAACTCCATTTCCAAAACCAGAGCTGTCTAGTAGCAGGCTCCTACATGTTTCCCACAGGATGGGAAGGAAAAAAAAAAAAAAAAAACCAACAAGAAAACTAGTGTAAGCTAGAACAGAGGAAAAAGACATTTTGAGGAAATACTTTGTGTTCTTCGGTAGTACATCTATCAGTAGGGTTAATGGCTAAATCTGCAAGTTCTCCCAGCCTCAAATCTACTACTGGGCTACGAAAATGTATAGCAGACCTATACATGAAGAATGGCATAGGCCTACATCACCCTTAGGAACAGGGGGGTATGTTTAGTACATTAAGACTTGAAAGAAACATTTCAGATGCCTGAAGAGATTGTGCTGCATTGCACAAAAAATATTGATATGATAGCTATAATTGTATACCATCTGTAATGACCTACAGGTTACACAGCAGTTGCTTTTTCTTTTTAATATCTGTATTCCTGAAAAATTGACTTTGCTATTCCTAAGCAAACTGAAGATACTAGCTAAGTTTTTCAGTGTGACAGAGGCTACTCTCAGCCAGAACCATAAGCAATTTCTTTTATTAAACTTAACCACATTTGTGTGATACCATTTGTTGTTGTCTTCTCAGAGCACACCTAGCAGTACTAGAAGCGTTGCTTTTATGGGACACACAAAGGGGCAAGAGAAGCTTCTCCTGCATTAGCTCCGAAATAATTTGCCAAATCCCCATCTTACTGATACTAGATAACTCCAGGGGGAAGAAAAGAAAAAAAAAAAAAAAACACACACACCCCTCCCCCAACCAAACCTACACCACCACCACCCCTGGAAAAAAAATCACTTTCTACCTACTGAGACAAGTACTAAGAGAACCAGGCCTAAGCAAGTTCTAGCCTCAAACTTCACAGTTTGTTAGATATCAAAAGGACTCATAACAAATAGCTATTTGTCTTGCCTGACTATGACAAAATGTCCTAAAGCTAGCTCTGCCATTTTAATAAACAGTTATAAGTCTATGCTATCTACAAACGTAGGAGAATCAGTGTCCTGGTATTTACATTTCATTGTGAACTGCATTACATTGTATAAACAAATGACTTAGAATTTTCTAAGTCTTGCAGACTTCAAGGAGGAATTTCAGTCTTTCAGCCTCCCCAAGGGAGGAGATTAAAAAAATAATAATAATTTAAAAAAAGAGAGAGAGAATGTGCACACACAAGAATAAGATAGAGAGTGAATTTAGCCATCTTATAAACAAATAAAATCCAATTCAGGGAAAAAAAAATCATTTTGATTTCTATTTTTTTGTGACCAGAAGTATAAGATGGTAGTTCTAACAAACAATCACTGGAAACTAGTTTTAGTAAAAGTGTACCTTTTTGCTAAACCAGCCCCAAACCTATGGTTTAAAGTCAGAAGATGAGCCACTCCATTAATCCTAACCAGATTCAGTTTTATTTGATTATACTGGGAGATAAGAGGGATCCATTAAAACCATGCCTTTTTTTCTTCTGTAAGGTGGAAACAAAAGGACAAACTGGAAAATGGACTTTACACATGGGCTCAAGACAGCCTATACTTATACTGTAATTCATTATAATAGCTGCTGCACAGTGTCTCACAGCTCTCTCCAGGAGCAAAGCCCTTAAGTAACTATTTGATGAAGCTATACACACCTAGATCTTAAGACTCCCAGCTAATTTGAGTATCAGCTGGTGACTAATAAATCTGGATAACATACTATCCAACAGCACATGCTTTCATTTCAATTCGTCATCTTTCAACCCACAGACCAGCTTTATCTTAAAAGCAGTGATGTATTTTCAGCTATATTTTCAGACTCCTGTTTTTCAGAAGTTTAAACATTTAACCTATGGGATAAACGGGCTTAAAAAAAAAAAGGCAGCACAAAGCAGAATTTCTTACTCCTTTTCTCAAAAGAACTCTACTCGCCAAGTAGTCCCAATGAAGCAATTGGGACTTTGAAAGCAGGGACGTTTGATGCAGACATGAAGAAAAGCAGCAGGATCTTGCCCTTTTGTATGGCATTTTGAAATTGTGTGTCATTAATTGCTCAGTTGTGATTGCTGTCCCAGTAAAGAAAGGCAGGGAACTATCACACCACAAAGTTTCTTCTCATGGCATTGAGTCAACACTCACTGACATTTATGGGACTTAGAGTAAGCCACAGCTGTGTCCTGTTAGAAAACAGGACTGTAGGAGCCTCCACTTTCCAGGCGCAGTCACATTCCCTCCTAGTACCATCCCTTCAAGCTGAGGGCTCCTGAAGCATTCTTCCAGGCAGAGCTACAGATTAGGATGTTACACACACCAAATGTTAAGTCACTATGCAGTTTAGGCATGCTTAATTCTACCCCAAAGTTAAGCCGTTACTGAACATTTTGTAGCTTCACGTACAATTTACCAGGAGTTTGTCTATCATCCTAAGCACACGGATCATCTTTAGAACCCTGAAAGCCTTAACTTGCTTGGTCTGCAGCACCAAGACCCTACAACAACCTTTTCTGCATCACATTTGAACACAGAGCAAACTCAAGACAAAGCCACTGAGATTCTCCTGGTTCCCCCTGAAACCAGAAACTGGGCTGTGTTTGTGGGTTGATGTTTACTCATGACTGGAAGCAACCATCAATCAAAATTATGTGAATTTGGGCAGAAAGATAGCAAAACTCAGCATGGTGGTTAATTACAAAAAGCTTCTATACCTCTAATACTCCAGTGATAATAGATGTAAAAAACACTGCTCATATGAAAATAATCTCTATGTGCACTTAATTTTTTCCAGTATAATTGATAAAAGATTTCTAAGATTACTACTCTTTTATTACAAGTATCTCACTGCTACATCATTTTTCCTAATTAATTCTTACTGCAGATGAACAGATGTTTGTCGCCCTCTTTCAAATGAAAAACTGTAATTATTAAAGTCTTCATTCATTAAGGTAGTTAGGCAAACATAACTAGGTACCGGTCATCTCATTACAAGAAATAAGGCTATTCATGTCCTTCAAGTTAGATTCTAAAGTACTCTCCTGAATGGGAGATTTAAATCACCAAATATTTACTTTCTGTATTCATTACATTCAAACACAAACAAAATAAACTGCCTATCTTGCACAGTGCCTGTAAAATAGACAAATTCCATCCTGCAGAGGTTTCCTAGGAAACCAGGGAAGGCTCAAAGAAACACAGAACAGCTGGAAAAAGAAAAGAAAAAAAAAAAAAAGGAGAAAAAAAAACAACAAAGAACTAAGTGCTCCATACCCTCAATTTTAAAACCATTAGAAAGATATCACTAATAAAAATTAGAGCAGTGCAATTCACACTGGTTGGCCCTAGCATTCTTCATAAGGGCTAACTTGCACAGCCTTGAAGAGATCAAGATTTAACTCTTCTCTCCCCATCATCCCACCCTGACCCCAAAAAACCTAAAAATCCCCAAGAACATTTTGATACAACATGGTAAAGCTGCAAAGTTTTGGTCTGTACACTAAAAGGATGGCCAACCCCACAGACAGGTGTGCTGACTGAAACCCTACAGCAAGCAACAGTTTATGTGATTCACTGTCTAGAGATTTCTTTGCTGAGGAGCCACATTCCACTTCTGAAACTAGTCAACTATTCAACATGAAAATCCATGCAATTCAAGAAATATGTTATTAGCAAGATGACTCTGTATGTATATTACAGTAGTACCCTAAGGCTTCATTTGAGATCAAGGATGCTTTGTGCTCAGCACTGCACAAATTCATAGGAAGGTCCTGCACTTTACAGTAACAACATAAAATCAAAGCATGTCCAAGCTACTCAATCGCAGTATCCAGGTTTAGATAAAATTTTCTATCACTACAGCAAACGTTTCAACCAGAAAAAAAAACTGAAAAGCAGGTAAAGGACAATTTGTCTAACCTCAGTCCTAATTTCTGAAGCAGGCTTCCAGCACTCTGCCAGTCATTAGTATAATTCCAATATTCAGTGCTGTCACAGCAGCCATACTGTCGTGTTGGCTCTTCCTTCCCCACATGGCTCCATTTTCCATGTTCTGCTTTGCTTGTTGCCAGCCTCTTACATCAAGTTCTTCCCTTCCTTTGTTGCCAACGCATGTTCCAGTATTTTCTGACTCTTGCCAAAGCAAGCATTTGAACATCTGGAAATCATCCTCCATTACTTTCACCAGCAAGATGCGTCTGCCTTGCAATGTAATTCCCATACAGTGGGAATGTCTGATGTCTTAAGACATCACACTTTATAAATACATATATATATATAAAAATATATATACACACACAAAAGCCACTACATATATTTAACATATTATATATTACACTATTATAAAATTTAACATGCAGTAAGTTACAAACACACATGAATTTCTTTTAAAAATTTAAGCATGTATGCTGGTAGGTTTACAGCTCAAAACATTCCTGATTTGAGAGAGTTCTAGATTACAGATTTAAAATAAATATGGACCAATACATTACATTCAGAATTGTGTCCTTTTTCTAGTGCATGCAATTTGAAATTGAAATATGTTATTTTTTCACTAAGATTTCCTGGGGAAAAAAAAAAGCCTTTAATGGACAAAATGAGATTTCAGATGTAAAACTGGGAGTCTTTTGTATGATCTGCCTGTAATGATGACATCAAAGTGCTATGATTTGAATACTGGGTCTATGAAAATCTTAACTGTGTCTTCAGAAGTTGTTGCTACATGCATTCCCCTTCACTACTCGGACAATTGAAGCTGTTTTTAAAGGTTCAGTTTTATAAACTATAGCGTGGCTAACAAATTAGATGCTGTGTGTCATAAGGTAAAAAGTATGCATAATGCAACAATTCTGTCTTGTAAGCCCTTTATCAAAAACATTGTTTTAATGCCTCACATACCGAAAGAAACGCTGTCAAGGCTGACACATAGCATATGAAAAGCTCTTCCATGTTCTGCATCAGTCAAAGAAAATACACCTCAACACTGGAGGTTCTTTAACTGCATCATGAAGCTAAGGAGCTGATTACTTTTTCTCTTAGAAACCAATAGATTTTCAATGCATGCATTAGGGTGTGTTGGGTTTGGGTTTTTTTTAATAAAAGAAGCCACTCCTTCAATGGAAAAATCAATACAGAGGAAAAGTGATACTACTTTCTGTCTATGCCTCTGAAGGAGTGGAAAACACAAACTATTTCAACTCCTTTTCCACAGCCTGAAGTCACGATAGGGCAATAATGTCCCAATCGCACAGAGCCAAGGGCTCCTCGAGAGGCACGAACCCCACCTCACGCCCAATGCCTCTCTGGAAGTTCCTGCCTCTTTTGCTTCCCTTCATCTTCCTTTTTCAGAGCTTTGGACACACTGAGGATTATTCAGTCTGGCAGGTGTGCACATGGCAAAAACCTTGAATAACAGAGATTCGGTCCTCAGAATATCTGTCCTATTCAAGACTGGGTCCCCTAAATTTTCATTTTACCATAATTTTTTTTCCATAAATTACCACTTAGGCCAACATTGGACTTGATCACCGAAGAATGAACAAAAGCCTCTTGTCCTTTTCCTCATGCTTTTCTGCTTAATGGATCATGAAAACTATATTTTTCTTTACCAAGTCCTACTATGTGACAAAGAATAGCATCCTTAGTTTTCGCTCCCTCTGATCACAGAGCACAATGCAAACTCTGTTGTTGTTATCACTCCAGCCTACACTTTTCTGAGATAATTCTCCTCTTTGTATATCTTACCCATATTTTTGCATAGATGGCAAGTATTTCATTCCTCATTATTATCTGTGAATTTCATTAACATCCTGTTTCTTTCCTGATCCAGATTACAGAAGACTGTCTGTGAAACCATGAGATTTCATCCATAATAAAGATACATTACTCAGTCACATACATTTATTTAATTTTCCCACTGCTCACAACAGCAACATTCCAGCCAATACTAACTTTAAGATTTCATAAGACAGTGAACCAAATGCTTTACTAGTAGTCAAATGCTTTTACACCAACACAGCATAAAGATATCAAGCAATAGCCTTTTAAAATTATCGGTGGGGGAACTCTGCAATGTCTTTCCCTGTAACAACAGCCCGTAAAATGTAATTCAACAGTACACACAACGAATGAGGATGAAGTTCTCCCCTAGAGGACAGAGAGATCCTACAGTACCATCTGCAAGTCTGACCCCTAAAATATTTTTGAAAGATCTGTTCATATCTCCACAGACCTGAAGTCTAACAGATTTTCAAACTTCCTGATGAATAAATGATGAATTTTCCAGAACTATAATAGATGACCTTTCCTTGTAGAAATAATACCCGACAGCTAAAGACACCTTCAGCCAGATTGGTATCAGCAGTCATGCTGCTAGGCAATATTAAGCCAGGACAACCCCAGAACCACAGCATGCTTTGCTAGCTGGAGCCCACTGTGGTTAATCTCCATTTTAGCTGATTTAGTTCGCAGGTTTCTATGGGTCTGGTCACAGCTACCACAGAGAAGGCTCTCCTTTCTTGACCTTAACTTCTTGTGAAAGCATCACTACTGTTGGGACTAGGACACATGTGAAGATAAGTGACATTAAAGTAATATTCTCATTTTCTGATGGGAAGAGGAATGTCAAGAAACCTCCAGGAGTCTTAGAGAAGGAGTGAGATGACCCAGCTACTTCATGGTATCTTTCCTACCAGGAGGCTCATTATTAATGTAAATGAGAAAGCCAAAGATAGATCATACATTATTAAAAAAGGAATACATGTTTATTGATTACATTATTTGTTAACAATTATTATAATTCATAATTCAGGTAACTGAATGTTCATAATTCAGGGTAACTTAATTTCCCTAAAATAGCACGGATGGCTTAAAGATGGCTAAATCGTCCCTATGCCTAATAAACCTAATCATATATCCTAGTCTAAAGGAAGTTCCTCTTGCCAGTCAGATTTCAATTATTTATCTCAAAAATGTGCCATGGGATGCTGTTACTCGGCCACTGAACATGTGAGGTTCACTACTTGGAAAACTTAAGGCACTGCAGCTGAGGGAAAGAACCACTTTGAGATAGACAGAAAATGACACAAAAATAATTATCATAGGACAGCAATCACTACGGTATTACATCACATTTTCATTACATCAAAAGATCTGGTAGAACCCTGTAAAGAAAATATTTAAGAAAAGCTGAGTGAAAAACAGGCAATCAAGCAAGCACAGCTTCTGTTGACTGTTTCTGCTTTAATTTTTCCCTTTAATATTTTTCTCTTGGCCTATTGGGATATTTAACAAGACAAGAGACATAAGACCTCAGACTGGTGAGAGATTAAGGAAAAAAAAAAAGAATCAAGATCTACAATCTCTGGGAGAGAGAAGTCTGCTTTAAACAAAACTCTCATCATAACCTCTGAGGTTACCTGTAGTAATACAGCTACCAGTGACAGGTGACAGGAGTTCTTTGCAAATGAGGAACAGTTTCTTCCTGGCTTTTAGCCTGTATTTTCATTACCATTTTAACGTGCAATATTAATCTTGGAGCAATTGGGCCAGGACAGACTCATGATGATACCTTTTATGTCCCTCAATCTCTTCCTGCACTACACTATCATTGTGCCTTTAATCCTTCACTTCAGATAGTCAGCTTGCTGAAGGATGCTGCCAAGCATTTCATGACCAAAGAGTATTTGGAGAAGATATTGTATGGACCTTCTCAGCCAGACATCTACTGCACAGCAGGGAATAGGCCTCAGCGAGACAGTTTACTCTTCTGTTCCTACTCTAAATGAGTTCATGTCCAAAACTCTGAATTCCTGCCAGCAGTATCAGAGTAGCTGCTTGTGTTTCTATTCAACCACATTATCCAAAGAACAGGGGCACAGAGATTCAAATTAATTCTTTAGTCCTCCCATGCTACCGTTACATGGTCCAAAGGCTATAAATGAAAACTAGTGAAGACACAAAACACTGTGGAAGTTTTTCAGTATAAAAACAACTCCATTATATCATTCTCCCAACTGCACTATTTACACAAAGCTGCAGAAAAATACAAATTCTCCAAAACTCCAGTCACGTTTCAGCTGGCAGCAGCATGGCCAAGGAACGACCTTAGACCAGCTCTCCAAAGACAGGACCTATCTTCAGCAGCTAATAAAAACGGAATCCCAAGGGTCTGCATGAATAGAGGTTCCCTGTACAAAGAGCATCCCACCGCTGGCCCTCTGACAATCATTCTTAGTCTTCGTGCTTATATAACACATGACCTTTCCGCAGCAAACGCGGGTGGGATAGGGGAATAATGGAATTGTTTCTCAGTACAAGAATAAAAGACAGCACAGCAGGCTATGAAAAATGTATGTTGCTTACTCAGAAAAGATAATTGTAAGTAATGGTTTGGATATTTTAATTACCCCAGCACCAAGGGCTTATCAGCATCCAATGCTTCCTGCATGCTATTGTTTTCATAGCCATAAATCAACCTATAAAACAAGAATTTATATGAACAAATTGTTGTGTCATTTCCTATAGACAATATCACTGTTTTATCCTTTCTGGTAGTTCAGCAACAGCACTAACTCTTCCAATTTCTCAGAATTTAAGTCAGGAAAAGCATAAATCATAGAATATAATCTGTGACAAAAACTGTGGAAAAAAGGTATAATTCGTACATGCATAATGTATTGATTACATTAAAGATGCAAACAATGTCACCTCTGAGGTACCTCTCATCTTCAAAGTGTTACGTGACTTACAAGCCCTTTTTCTCTAGCTTGAAAGTACCTGATTTCTTAAATAACTGAAGAACACTTACTTATACTACAGAAAGAAACACATTTTCCTCATTCCGTTCTCATTATGTTTTCAATTAATGCATCAGACACTTCAGTTCTGCACATAACAGGCACCAGGGCTTTCGAAGGGCAATTTTAACAGGGTGGGTCTGTTGCAGTTTGAGATTTCAGGCAGCAAGTGCAACAATCTTTCCTCGTGCTCTGAAAGTTCAAACTCCAAGAAGACTTTGTCAAAAACTTAAATTCCAAGTTAATCTGATTAATTTATTCATTTTACACTAAAGGATACTTGGTTTTGCCCTGTGCATTAGATTAAGAATAGGTTCTTTTGTCTATAAAACAAGCTGAAGTGCAAGCCCAGTCTCCCTTCACTGACCCAACTGAGAATCCATTGGATTGGCACTTTGATTTATTCTTTCGAAGAATTTGTGAGAAAAAAAAGTTATATCATCGGGACCATACACACAAAAATGTGCAGGGTCACAAAGACAAACATGGGTGAAACAATGAGTGTACATATAAGGATAGATCACATGCCTCCAGTTGGAATTTTGACTATTTTTTATTATTACTTTATTATTTTTTGGCACTGAGTTCATTGCCTTTCTCTGTATATGGAAAAATAGTTGTACACAGACCATGAAAATCTGCTGGTTTTTTTAAAGGATCATAGTGTTGCATGAAGGTCTGCCTTCAGAGTTTCTGCTTCTCCCCCCCCACACACACAAGAATCCGCGTGTTTCTTTTCTCACAAAACACCAGAAACCAAGTAACGTGGTGAGTTGATCAGTTCTAATTCTAACCACAGAAAAATCATATAACTTCCAGTTAACCCAGATAGAAATAGGAAATACTACTTAAACACCAGGTGCTGTTCCTAAGCAGAGCTTTCCTAGGTAAATTTATACTAAATTGAGGGTTTCGGTGGACATTTATTTTTTCTGAAAACTTCTAAAGAGGTAACAAATTGAAAAAGGCTTATTTTTATGTTAATATACATTACTGTTAAAAAGGACCAATCCTGCAATGTTTTACATGAACAAATCAAGCTGATAGAATGCTATCATATTGAAACAAATTGCAAAGATGAAAGGACTTCACCAAGAAATAAAGCATGAGCGTGCCAAAACGTGAATGAGAGCATGAAATGACCATTTGGTTTCTATGGCAATAATCTATATTTGTAAACATTGTGGCAAAAAAATGCCTGCACTAACAACCACAGCATGCAATTATTCTTCAACCACAAAGTATTTTCTAAAAAGAACAAGCTAATGTGGATAGCTTAATGTGACCCTCAATTTTATGTATTCCATAATTTCGAGTAAAAGTTTACTCAGTCTGAGGAGGAGAAATCTTCTTGAGGACTCTTCTCGTGGAAATTTCTGTGCAGAGTCTCCTTCCCACACTTTTACAGGCAGGGAAGCCAACCACAAATATTCAGAAGTCATGACTCAGTCCCCAAAGAACTGTGACTTTTATTTTTATGAATAATGGATTCTCATTTTCTGCTTGTTTAGATCTATAATCACTTCTATTTTCAAGTTATTTGCTATGATTAGACCCACAAACATAGATACCTATGCACACAGACACACATGTGCATGCTTTCTCATTTAGAAAGTAGAGATACACATATAAGTGAATGATCTTGGGATCTGGAACTTTGGGGGAAAAAAAAAAGTCAAGTATTAGAAGATCCTCGCTAAAATTGTGAGAATTGGCAAGACAGAGATTTTTTTTTTCCCCTTTCATATCATTCTCCTTAGGAGCTTTGAGGACTCTGTACAAAGATGAAAGACCCATAAAACCCAAGGAAGCATCTGGCATGAATGCTCAATAATTCTCTTACCTCCTCATAGCTACAGTGGACTTTCCCTTGCCATCATATTCCCAACACCTGTCCCAGTGAGGAGACTATGTAACGTAGTAACCTCTTTTCTCCCTAAAGATAATGTCTCTAATATCAGTGAGGGAATAATGGGCATATTTAATAACCCCCGTTCAACCAGCTCAGCTGTTTCTGTCTCCATTAAGGCCAGTCCATTCTCCTCTCTCCTTTGCATGGTTTCCAGACAAAGTGAAAGACCCTGAGAATTCAAAGAAGTCAAAGAGGATCATGAATTCAAATGGCACGACCGTTGTTTGGTTTTGCTTGCTCACACTGTGGAACAAGGCAAATTAGATACTTTTAAATCAATACCAGGGCTCACACTGATCTCAGCTGAAGTAGGGCTGACACCACAAGAGTGGGACAGGGAAAGATAAATCACCACGAAATTCACAGACCAGGGTGTGTTGCAGAAACTGATGAGAACCTAAAGGCAAGTACAGGATTGCAGTGAGAAATATGGGAGATGGTGGCAATAGGCCATCACTGCCAAGCCCACGTGGAATTTGCGCAGACAAATCCTCTTGAAGGAGGCGATTCCCACAATTTCAGCTTTGATTCAAGTTTACCGTGAGATTTTCCACTGAAGGTGTGTTTCTAGTTTTCTTAAATAGCTTTTTTGAAGAAAGCCATCACATTTGCACTCACAAGTGGATGGGAAAGGATCCCAGAAGCATGCACTGCTTCTGCTAGTAGTTTCCTCTATCCTGAGTCCTAAGGAAAGAGGAAAGATGATACAGTGTGTGGAAATCCCTACACCAAAGGTTCAGGGCTTCCAAGTATTCAGTGCTTAAACAGCACATAATTTCAGCCATCTTCTGGGCACTTTTTGGCCCTACTGCATTTCTGAACTAGTCTGGGCCACTACACAGAAATTAAAACCAGGATCTTTCAGTCCTTCTAGGATTTTCCAGTGCTGACTTTATTCCTAAATAACTTTTAAATAGGCACATTTAAAACAGCCAGTCTCAAAGTGACCAATTTTGCTGCACTAGGTTTGAAAGTGTCTGCTTTTCATGTTTTTACGTGCATTTTAAGCATGTGTGCTATATAGCACTACCAGCCAAGTATTCTTGAGCAAAACAGATCAATCTGCAATGGTTCCAAGAGAAAAAAATGAATATAGAAACCAGCATTACTTAAAAGCACAGCAATGGGAAGTGCCAAAAAAAAAATTGTTAAGCAGTACGTTTGGTTTAAAGAAGTATTACAGTTCTTTTATTAAAATTTTTTAAACCATTTTACCTGCTTTGTTATATTCAACTTACGTATCAATATCACTCACACTCATTGTGATAAATTCTGTAACATACTTCTGCAAAAGCTATTTCTTTCTTCCACTGTGGTTGAGGTTGACAACCAGTATTTAATCCTTCTCATTTTTTCTAGGATTGGCATGAAAAATGACTGGTAAAACAGTTTTACATACTTTCTGAAAGTCTGATAGTTTTTTCTAATCTAAGCTTCCTCAACTGCCTTCCTTGCTTCCCCAGATACCTCCCATATTTGTTTACCATAGCACCTATACTCAGGTGACCCATTTGGCCAACTGGATGGAGAGAAGCAAAGCAGCTGTATAGACAAAATCACCTGCAGTACAATACAATGTACACTGATCTTAGACCTCTGTACAAGTAAGTACTAAAACCAAGACAAACTAAGGGTAAAAACCTCCCCATTCTGCAGCATTTGTGGGCTTCAGTCAGGAAGTAAATCAAAACTGAAAACCCCTTGTTTATGCAATTAAACCAGAGCAGCATGTAGGATGTACATCCCCCTTCCTCCTCACTGTGCACCATCCCTCACAACACATTCAAATAGCTTTGGGGTTTTGGGGGTTTTATTTTTAATATAATGAACTTTGGAGAAGCAGCTTCCTCGTATGTATGGTAGACAAAAGCTATTACATTCTCAAACAGGAAGATGAGTAAGTGAAGTAAGTGCAAACAGATGTCACTAATTTATTACAATGTATTTTGCTCTCTGAGTTACCACGTACCTCTGAGTTGCCTCAGCCATCAGCACAGGGGAAGTACATCCCAGGACGTGTTGCTGCAGTACTGGCTCATCCCATAATTTCCATAATAGCAACAAACTAGTAAATGACACGTAATAACTTAACCCCACAGAAATTTCACATAAAAGTTGCTTTTTTTTTTAAACAGGCAAAAAAAAAAATCATTTTTACTAAACAGATACCAAAAAATGTAGGCAATATTTTCACCAGTGTTTTCTTTGTTATTATATGTAACTGAAAAATTTATAGTTTTCCCTTTATGGTAAGTATATGAATTATACTCCCAAGATTATACAAAGTGCCCCCTCTATGGGACTTCTTACACAGCTGTGCATAGTCAGGAGAGTCTCATTTTGTGTTGCAGAACAAAAGTTTCAGAACTATTGCCCTGGTTTATTCATCAGGCTTTGACTCCTCCTTACTTGTGCAATGCAGTGTATTACCAGAGAAGTTCAGTTATAAGAAAAATTAAACTCTTGAAAATACGCCATAAAATAATTGCAAATTGTATTGTAGAGTAATGGACTAGTCCCTTTGTGGGGCATTATTTGGAAAAGAAGCGAGTGTTACAGATGAGAAGCCTAGGAAGTATGTTGAGGAGTATAATAGCTACAGACTGTCCCACAACCAGCCTGCTCACATTTCAGGAAACCAACAGACAGCACGACATCCATCCAGATTGATGAAAGAGTACCGTCACTACGCATTCTCCTGACCATCAGTCTCTCTCTTGCAGGCGTTGAAATGATATTAAATAAAAACGGATATAAAGCAGCCTAAGAGAGTTCAGGTTCCGCGGGTCAGGTAGGCAGCTCGCCATCCCTCCTGCCTTCAGGGAGCTTGTCACAAACCGCCGCTGCTCCGCTAAGCAAGCCGGCGGGTGGGGAGCGGGGCGAGGGAAGGCGGGGTGCCACCGCAGCCTGCCCCGGGGGGGAAGGAGACGGAGAAGGAAAGAAAGGAGGAGGAAAAGAAAAGGGAAAAAAAGAAAAAAAAAAAAAAAGGAAAAAAAGCGGGGGGGGGGGGGGGAATCCACGTTTCTGGATTTCCCTAAAACAAAGAATGCGGGAAAGCAGATGTAGTTCAGCGCAAACGACTCCGCCCTGCGAGGCTGCTGTGTTTACTTCTCCCGGCTCGGCTTGCCCGGGTGGTCTCCAGCCCCGCAGCCCGCCTGCAGCCCCGTCCCGAGCACTTTCTTTTGTTGGGAGCTTCCCGGCCCGCCCAGCCCCGCCGGGCGGGGGGCTCAGCCCCAGCGCCCCACGCCAGCGCCCGGCCCTCGGTCGCCGCGCCCGGCCGGCGGAGCCCCGCCGTTGGAAGCCTCCCTCCGTCTTCTGGCCGGGAGCCCAAAGCGCGAACCTCGCTGCCCCCCGCTCCGTATATAAAAGCAAAAGTCTTGTTACTCTTGCACCCCAGAGGTTTTCCTTTCCGCTTACTATCCAAATGACACAATAAGCACGCTGCATACAAAAAAGGAGGAATCATTATTTTTTTTTTTTAGAGGGAAAGCAAGAAACTCACCGCCGTCATATTCTTCCTCTTCTTGCGCTTTTATGGTTACAAATCGCCCTAATAAAGCAGCAAGGATGAAAAAAGTTCTCGTTTGTACCCAGATTGCCATCATGCCTAGATATTGGACATGTATCCTCCTGGGCAGCAAAAAGTGCAGAAACGTAAGGTTATTTTAGCACCATGAAGCCAGCTGGGGAGTCTTTCTGCCTTTCAGCATCAGTTCCAGGACAAAGTCTGCGAGCCCTTTTCTTCAGCACCAGCTCCAGCGCAGTCTGCAAACACTCCTTTCAGGGGATGCAGCTTTAAATAGGAAGAATGCTGCCTCCACTTCTCTTCCTGCCCCTTTTCAGCTCGTTCAGGCTCCTAATCATCCACTCCCTGCCAAGCAACAGTCTGATTGATGGTAAATAACCGAATCAGAGCTGGTTTCACTCTTCCTTGAACTTTTCTCTTTACGAGTACGCTTGCAGGATATTTTCCTGCTGCTGTGCAGTGCATGTGCTGTGTCAGGACCATTTATTAAGAAAGCAAAGCATAGTTCCGTAAGAAGCTGTCAGGAAGAGAAAAGCTCTGCTTTTAACACACCCAGCCCAGCTTCCTGGGAATGCAGGGTATAGCCCCATTTGGAGCCGATTCCCTTATTAGGAACTTGATCCCTTCCAGCTCGCAGAGAGGAGGATTTCCTTCTCTCCCTTGATAACTGTCCCCTGCCTTATCAAACACAACTCCGGTCCCTCGAGAGGGGCCACAGAGCTACCAAGGCAGCTTGTTTCAGGAACCTGTAAATAACTGCCTTTCCCCCCAAAGGGGGATAATCTTTCTCAAATAAATTCTTTTCTGAATAATCTTTCCTCAAAGGCTTAGTGTGCTCTATATTTACTGTCCTACCAGTTGGGAAGAGTATCACAAATCTCTGGAAGATGCTCCACACTTCTAGCACCAGAATGACAATCCAAACTATCCGATTACCTGCTTTTCTCCGAGGCTCTTCACCTCTGTTCCCTGACAACTGGAAACCTACCTAAGCCCCAGCCTAGTATTGAGCCCTTAAAAATGCGCCTTAATTAGCATTCTAGCACGGGCACTAAATAAATCTCTCTTTTGTGGATCACTTGCAACTGGGAGTTGGATGCAAGATTTTTTTCCTCCCACAGTGTTCATGGTCTGCAGAGCTCCATCCCTAATCCCTTCACTTGCTAAGAATGGGGTTGCCTGTATCTGCTGCAGGGAAACGCGGATTCATTTCTTGGAAGGTTTTCTATCCTTAGCCATTTCAGCTTGAGAACAATCCCATTTGTAGTGGATGCAGTGAGAAGTAAACCTCTTCACCTGGATTTGTGCAGGTTGGCAACACTAGCCCACTGGTTATCGCAGCATGATTTAGCACTTCTCAGTGATGCAGCATCCTAAAGCCTGTGAAGTTTTCTTCTGTCTCTTCAAAAGAGCAGCACACCCAGAGGAGGAAAGGTAACCCAGAAAATGGTACAGCACTGCAATGCTACATCATACCTACTCTAGTAGCAAAACCAGAGATTAATGTAAAAATATGCTGAAAGGGAGCAAAATCAAAATTCCCTGCTCTCTTGCACCAAGCAGTCTTGACACAGCAGTCTTAAACCCATACAGGGTTTCACCGCAGGAGCATAATATCCCCCAGTCCCTGTTGCTCAAGAGTGGTAGCTATGAGGAAGAATAGAAATATTGAAGCTGTGCAAGCCACTGCAATTTGATTTTGAAAAGCAACCATAATCATTGGTAAGTATCAGTGGAGAAACTCAGAACTGGAAAAACAAAAGTTAACATTTGTTAACCTGCCCAGTCATAGGTGAAGCTCTGTTTTGACAGGTTCATGAGTACTTGCACTGGTTTGCTAGTCTCAAAAGTCATATATTTCAGATGTCATACTTTAGCAGAACCCCAGGAAATCTCCCTTGGAAAGCTGATGTTACATGATGCTGGCTAGAAACATCAGGTGCTTTAGATGATATATCTAGTTTAGAACCAGATCTGACCTTTGCCATTTGCACTCTTCTATACACACATCAGTTATGAGAGAGCAGCAAACAAGAAAGCTTACAGCCATAACCCAGCACACTGCCATTACTAAATCATCACATGAAATTACACAATGCAAAATCACTATATATATATATTAGAAAAGGAAAATAACACATTTTAAAAACAACACTACACAAGGTTTCCCACAGTTGGAGGTAACCTGTCACTTACAGTATTAAATACAGAAATATTAATATTAACAATTTAAGAGGAGAAAGGCTGAGAATATGGACAGTGTTTTGAAAAGTCTCCTGTGCTCATTGACGAAAACCCATTACGACAGACACGTAGGTGTTTCTGAACTATATGCTACTAACTGGAGGGGATTTATGTGAAATTTCTTATAATAAAGCTGACAACTGCTCGGAGAACTCACAGCTGAAACTCCTCCATGCAGCCTGGGGAAAACTACAATGAAACCACAGGGAATTCAGACTCTACCACAGAATCATAGAAATGGCCACACACTGGTAAAACTTGCCTTTATAGTTGCTAACTTTGTCCTCAAAATTAGATAATGCTTATGTCCCCAGGTCTTAAGTTTGCAACAGGTTGGTAAATTCCTAGTGTATTCACAGCAAGAATGAGCCTTACCATCATTATTATCTTATAGCCTCTGAGAAAAACACCAGAACAAGAACAGTATTGAATTATGGTGACTTCCCCCCCCCCCCCCGATAGCTCATTGAGAAAAAAGAATCAGAAGGACCTCTTTTACCATTTCCAATGGAACTTTTTTCTGAGGAGTTGGAGAGATTTTAAAAGATACTTTCTGCCATTTCAATTCTAGCCTCTCCTTTGGAGAGATTCCTACAGCAATATCTAAAAGTTGCCCTTCAAATCTATTTCTGCCTCTCACCAACAAATTACGCCACATAACCAAAACAGACTGTCATGGTTTAACCCCAGTCAGCAACTAAGCACCAGACAGCTGCTTGCTCACCCTCCCCTCCCTGCCCCAGTGGGATGGGGGAGAGAATCGGAAAAAAACAGAAGTAAAACCCATGGGTTGACATAAAGACAGTTTAATAGGACAGCAAAGAGAAAATAATAAAAAATAATAGTAGTAGTAGTAGTAGTAATAATAATAATAATAATAATAATAATAATAATAAAAGAATATACAAAACAAGTGATGCACAATGCAATTGCTCACCACCTGCTGACTGATGCCCAGCCCATCCCCGAGCAGCGATCGATGCCTCCCAGCCAACTCCCCCCAGTTTATATACTGAGCATGACGCCATATGGTATGGAATAGCCCTTTGGCCAGTCTGGGTCAGCTGTCCTGGCTGTGCTCCCTCCCAGCTTCTTGTGCACTGGGCAGAGCATGGGAAGCTGAAAAGTCCTTGACTAGCGTAAGCACTACTTAACAACAACTAAAGTGTCAGTGTGTTATCCACATTATTCTCACCCTAAATCCAAAACACAGCACTATACCAGCTACTAGGAAGAAAATTAACTCAGTCCCAGCTGACACCAGGACGCAGATAAACAACAGAGAATAGAAAAGGATGTAAATTGCTTAGCAAATCAGTCCCCTTATGCCTCCTTATAAATACTTCCTTTCACCATGGATGTGCATTTAAAGAGGTTTTCAATTTTATTACAAGCATCGTAACTAGTCATTAAGTCTATAATTTTTCATTTAAACAAATTAACTTCTAGGCCTAAGCTATTTGATAGCATCACATTGGATACGAGTTAAATTCTTTAGTTAGTACCACTGTAAACAGAGTCAGACTAAGCAATTAGGAGTGGGCAGATAAATAATTCCAAGTATGCTCAGTGTCACCTCCCCCTCCTCCTCTCAATAGGGGAGAAACCAACATTGCATAGAATAATACTGTATATTTATGCAGCAACTTCTCTCCAACCATTTTTCACTTTTTCCATCATTTTTAGGATTCTGTAAGAACAGAGGAATGTGGAATTTAGCAAACTAGCCTAAGGTCATACATCCAGTAGAAGTAAAGCCAGATACAGACTTTTTGGAGCTCATTTCTCTCCTGTGCCAAGGAAAACTTATACAAGATGAAAATTCCTTAGGTGGAGAATCCAGGGCCTCGACTCCTGGAGCCAATTCCCTTCCAATGCACCTTCAATCTACTCATTGTTATACATTAACCTTACAGCATGTAATGAACCCGAATTTAGTAGACAGAGCCACTGCAGGAGTGGTAGGACTGAATACTCTCCTCTTTCTCTAGTCCATCTGAGTAGAGCAATAGATCTGGAATGACAGGACACAAAACCAGTCTCTTTCTGCTGCAAGAGATTATTTGAAATTGGAATGGTCTCAGCTACCAATTTGTGGCTGATCTCTGACTCCCAGGAGATGAAAAAGTGATATGACATGATTAAAAGATCACTTTCTAGTGCTTCATGCTTCACACTAGAGCAACCAGATGCTTTCAAGTTTGAAGGATCTTTATAACAAATGAAGGGAAACAATAAAACGAGAGCAAAATCCTCACACAAAAGCACTGTGTGCTCCTTTATGATATGCTCTAAAAAGTTTTCATGAAACGACAGCTGTCCCCAAAGCTAGGACAATCCTAGAAATGTCAAGATACAGTACTCTGAAAAAAAATGTAACTACATACTCCCTAATGTCCAGTCTGTTGATATCCATTCCTACATTTTAGCTAATAAGTAGGGACTGTTACGTTATCTGACCTAAAAATCACATGTGAAGTTCAAAGTTACTCCACATTCAAAGAACATTTTGAGTGACAGATGAAGCTAGGGAATACTATTAGGTAATTGTGAGGACTCAGAAATATATTAAAATATAATTCACAGGCTTACACCTTTCAAAATCTCCAAGTTGGGCCAGAAAAAACAAACAATTATTACCTTAGGATGCTTCAGAGCATGCATACGAGTAATTAAAATTCCAATATCCATGAGGGTCTCTCTTCAATAGAGTTTAATGACCTTTGACACTGCTACCTACAGTGCAACAGTGCTCCTGTTTTAAATTAATTTGTACCAAGCTGACAAAAAATGCCTTCATATAAATGACCAAGCTATCTGCTACAAATAAGATGCTGGACCAGTCTTTTAGCAGCAGTAGGAAGTCAGTGGAATCATGGAAATTGGTAAGAAGCTGTACTTGAATTCAAAAAGTATCTGTTCAAAAACGAGCAAGATTTTCAAAAACACTGTGGTTTCACCAAAGTGAACTTAGTCAATCTGAGAGTTGCTATCAAATTTTATGTAGGCAGTTAAATCCGTAGTAAGTGCTGTTTGAAATTTCCACCTTGTATAAGTTCTTCAGTCACACACTTAGCTTAAAAAAAAAAAAAGCAGCAAAGTGACATACCACATTTTTAACTTACAAGAATATAGTCCACATAAAATGTTTTACTCTTATTTCTTAGAATTAACCATTAAAATAAACATGACTGAAATGATATATGAGAGAAAAATAGTTCTTTTCCTTTGAAGTGTGTTCACTTTGCAATTTTAAGACCCTTTGCTGCATAAGGAATCAGTTTTCTTGTTTTATACAGGTCTTTCACATAGTAAGAGGACAGAAAATTCCATTATTTAAAATAAGAAAACGTATTAGGAAGCTACATAAATTGGCAAGAATATAAACAGAGGAACATGATACTACTTTTAAATCAGATCTTTAAATGGACTAGATTCCAAACTGCATCACCTCAAAATCCCAGTCTTCCTGCTGAGAAATCCACCAAAAAACTAGTATCAGCTAGAAATTTAAACAATGCTCATCAGTAATGTTACTGCCCATTTGCAGGAGAATTTTCCCATCAACTTCTGGGTAGGAAGGTTTAATAAATGAATTTAAGTCCTTATAGAGAAGAGGGAGGAAATATATCTTTCCTGGTTACATTCAAAGTTTGTAATGTTGTTTCAGTTAGTTTTAATTTGGGGAAGCGGGATGATACTTTGCTTTTAAACTGCTCGTGGGGTCTTGGATTATGTCAGTCACCATAAATCTGCTTTTGCTTTGGGCAGTTCCAAACCCAGTAAGCTCAGTAAAGTTATTAGCGCTGCCAGCCTTTCCTTCAGAATGCCTCAATTAAATTAAACTCAACATTAGTCTAAGCAAAAAATCAAGAATAATTAGGGAAAGTCTTGCATGAAGTCCTTTTGTAAGTTATACTTATTCTTTACCTAGAACAGGAAAAATAGCATCATTATTTCATTGTTTATTGCAAATTCATTGTCAAGCTAGTTTTCATCCACTTAACTTAAACTGATTAAGAGAAAACATAAAAGGGTCACAGCAAGCTACCCACTTAAATGGCAAGGGCAAATGCTAATTTGTAATTCAAATAGGTCCCAACTGATGATAGGTCTCCACTTTTTTTTTTTTTAATATTAAATTCATCTATGTTGGGACACTAAGATAGTTTACTTTGTATTTTTTCATTGACTGAAGGTCCACGTAAAAGTAGAGTTAAAATCCTGTCCAACAAGCAGATTCACATCTCCAATCATTTTTCTGACCCAGGAAATTGGTGAAACCAATGGGACTGTAAACAGGGAATTTGGCTGAAAGTTCATTTTCAACCATCATTTCTTTTAGGAATATGCTTCTTATAAGCTGTGTTGAGTCTCAGGGTTACTTAGTCACCACTTCAAAGCTTTATTTACAGTTTTAAAAGAACACTACAGTGTTTGTTTTATACTCATTTCACTGGCATTCCTTTATTTAAAAATCTATCTAAGACAATGTAGAACTACTACATCTTATTGTCACAGATATCAGACCACTGAACTGTGCTTTAATACGCTCAGTGCAGCCCCAAGCACAAAATAAGCCCTTTGGTAACTTGTCATTGTGTCCTAGTACAACATATCATGTCTTTAAGAAACAGAATACTGTATCTGTCATTTAGAGTTTAAATTGTGTTAACTAAGGGAATGATTAAAATCTTATTTATTTATTTTATCCATCACTGGCCAATTGTTTTCTTTTCCCTATCATTACACTTTTTCTTTTTTTAAAGCATTGTTCTTCAGCCTTGTACTTAATTCTGTGGAATATCCAAAGCTGACAGAGTCATTTACTTGAGAAAGGCCTGGAGAGCAGAGTGTTTAAGTCTGTAGCAAAATTCTTACCAATCATAACAAGAGTAAGAAGTTCAGGATGCAGTCTTATATACCACATTGCTCCCAAGTTACATCTTTTTTCCTAGCAAAATAAAAATGCTAAAAAAACCCGTACACACTGTGTGCCAGTTAACAGAGTTGGCTTACAGATTTGAATTGAGAATGGCTAAAGCAGCAGCAGCACTCCAGGAGGGACTTTAGGATCACCAGGCTACTCACAGTAAATGTATGTTAAACTTAATCTTAGAGGAAAAAATATATGTAATATTCCAAGGAAAGCTAGTTACTGATCAAGCTCTACAGGCTAGGTTGCCAAATAAGATAAACCCCAATGTAACCAAACATACTGGAATTTGTCTGTTAGCTTAAACATGAGACTTTTTCAGCAGTTGCTCTCAGCCTCAGCCTGCTGGCTGCCAGGGAGCTATTGGGGAACCACCCTGGGTGGTCTGCAGAAGGGAGTATCTTGAGCAGATGAGGCACTGTGCAAGCCAAAAGTGGAGATGGGTCCAAGGAGGATTTCCCTTCTCAGGAGGGAAACACTGAAGGAAAGGGCCACTGAACTAAAGAATTCCCCCCCCCGCAACCATATTTGTTACTACATCCATGTGAAACGAAGTGCCTGTGACTTTACACACACTATAAAGTAGGACTGAAGGGATCCATTTACACAGGATATTGTTTCCCATGTAAAAAAAACATAGCAGATGTTTAGTGAATGTTTGATACAATGTCATGCATTAAATTTACATTAGCCAGAAAATCTCCATTTTTAATCATACTGGTTTTGTCCTGGATAGTCAAAGAGCACTTGATTTTACTTATTTACTCTCTAAAATTGGGAAAGGCCTCAGCTGCAATGACAAAAAGAACTTAGCTTGCTCAGAGCATCTTACTGGAATTGCTCAACTTTTTCTAAGGTAATCTTCTTAAAATATATTATTTAATATCTTTAATTAATATTTTGTAAGAACAAGAAAGAAGAAACAGGTTTAATAATTTTGGGGCAGGTATCCTCAACACCATATCAAAGCAGCAGACACTGTGGTAAAACATTGGCCCTGTTGAAGTTGGCAGCAGTAGTTCAGCTACTGAATTCATGTTTTCCCTCGGGATGGATGTTTCTACCCCTTTCTAACAATCTTTTCATAATTAACTAAGAAAGTTAATACATAAACAGGCATCCCTACTTGGAGCATTAAGCATAACACCCTTCTGACAAGTGCTAGTGGCAGCAGCAGTAGCAGCCCCATCCAATCTGTTGTTTCTAAAATAAACAAACTATGGTTCAAACCCTCGGCCCAAGCACACATTCATGCTACCTTGGTGTCCCTGGTCATCTTTTACTATACCACTCTGTTCCCTCTTGAGCACTCAAAAGAATGAGAATGTAGACTCATGTAATTTTTTTGAGGTAAGGAACAAAAGCAGACCAATAAATAAAAGAAAATATACATACAACTCATCAGTATATCGGCAGCCCTAGCAATCCAGGTCATGGCTACTTCAGCTACTTGTAGGCCTTTCTCTTCCATGTGCATCTTGGTTTCTTTTGTATGAAGCGTGGTCCTTCTCTGCACACGCAGAATCTGGAGCACTTCGATTGATGCACCAGACCAGCTGCACAGGGCCAGAGAGACAAATGGTGATGGGCAGCTTGCACTTGCCTCACCATGAGAGGTCTAAAAGAAAAACTTAGATAAACACCTGCCAGGAATAATATGGATAGGGCTTATCCTACTTTAAAGGATGGGAATAGTCTAGATGATTTTTTTAGATTCTTTCCAGCATTATTTTTCTTTCAGCAGGAAAATGTGATTTATATACTGACTATATTGTCTCTCAAAAGTGAGTCCTGTTCTGGAAAATAGGATCCACTTCTATCAGACAATAAGGTCTGATAAATGGAAAACCAGGGAAGGAATAAAATCCAATTTGAAAGCATTTTAAAAAAAATCATGAAAAAGGAAAACTTGTCATATTTTTAGTATTTTCCATGTTGGCATGGACATTCCATTTCTCTTTCTTGGAAGCAGCAAGGAAAAAAATAGGTCAACCTTGACCAAATTATGGATGATTAATAGAAGAAAAGGGAAGAGCAACAACAGCAGAAGGAAGTAATAGAGAAAAAGGAGCAAGAAAGGAATTAGCATTTGTGTAAGTCAAGGATATAAGACTTGAATTTATGCATCACACTCGCACAAAGCTAAAACAAGAAAAATCTTGTCTGAGAGAGCTATAACTCTAACACTGTAAGTGTTGGTGTCACTATGAGAACTATAAGCCCAGGACAACATTAGATAAATGTCAGTACAGTTGCCTGGTTACTTATGCTAGATTCAAATACAGAATGCAAAACAGATTTATTAAGGAGAAAGGTTCATTCTCCCTCCTTTACTTTTCCATTTCCTTTCCATGCTGTCTTCTTTCCAATATTTTATAGCTTTTATGAGCTTTATTGCACTATGATTTGAATACATGTGTGGAGCACATTTCCCACTGCCTTTAAAGATTAAGTGCTAATTGAAAACATAGTTTACTCAGAAACAATCTGTCAAGTTTACATTTATTTTTTGCAGTGAAAAAACATGTTAACTGAGCCTTTTTAAAAATTTCATTTCAGAACTCTTCATGAGGTAGGCTTATTTTCAAAGCTATGGCCCATCAGCACATGGATTTTCATCTGGTTAATGGGCTGAAACAGATAGTTCAAGGGCAATACCTACCCTCCATATTCACTGGCATGTTTTATTTTGCCTCAACTGATTGCTTTCATGATGTATTTCAGGAAACCAGCCTCTTACCCTTTTTAAAGAATGATAGCTTAGATGAGCCTCAGATGTTTTATAAAATAGTTATTAATGCTTAAAGATCATTTTACATTTCCTCAGTAGCATAACTTATTTGTTTCGCAAAGATCCCTATACCCTAAAATTCCCATGGTAGGTAAAAACTTATAAACAGTCTCCTTATATCTCCTGTTAGTTATGTCATTTCTGACAGCAGCTAAAAAACTTGGTGGCACTGCAGCACATGAACACAACCTCACCTTGTAACCCTTGATTCAGTAGTGGGTTGGTTTAAAACATAGTCAGAGATAAGTAATATCCACAGTGGGTGACTGGACTTCTCTTTTTCCCCTCAGCTAACAACTGTTTGATATCTGGGAAAGATTTAGAGTTCTTGTTAGAAAGCAAGGGTTTGTATAAAGGATTTATATTCAAGTACTTTAAAAGTACCATACCATGTCACATATACTCTCCTTCAAGTCTCCCAGGACATTCATTTACATCCACATTAGTTCAGCAGACAAATCAAGTCTAAACACCACTACACAGAGCAAAGCCCACACAGACTTCGCTATGTCCTCCTATGAGGACAGGCTGAGAGAGTTGGGGTTGTTCAGCCCGGAGAAGAGAAGGCTCCAGGGAGACCTTACAGCAGCCTTCCAGTACCTGAAGGGGGCCTACAAGAAAGCTGGAGAGGGACTTTTTACAAGGGAGCATAGTGACAGGACAACGGATAATGGCTACAAACTGGAAGAGGGTAGATTTAGATTAGATATTGGGAAGTTCTTTACTATGAGGGTGGTGAGGCCGTGGAACAGGCCGCCCAGAGAAGTTGTGGATGCTCCCTCCCTGGAAGCGTTCAAGGCCAGGTTGGACGGGGCTTTGAGCAAGATGGAACAGATGCTTTTGCTTAGTGTTAATAAAAACTTATCTTTTGTAACTGGAACACAAGCTTTAAACATCTATTATTATTATTTCATGTACACTTATAAAACTTGCAATAGAAAATGTGGCAATTCATATACACTTTTAGTGAAGGTGGAAGAATTTTCCAGATTTTTTATCTGCTTCTTGCAACTATTTTTAGAATTATACCTAAGAATAAGAGGCTGGCATGAAATCCTAGCCCCATTCTACTGCGAATAAAGGTAAATTTTTAATATAAAATCTTGACCTCATTTATTTGCATTCAAGAAGCCTGTGACAATGTCACAGAAAGAAGAGAAAGCAAACACTTACATGTCAGGGGTAAAGTCCTGTCATGAACTAGACATTGATTCCAGCCTTACCTTGTGACACTCTTAGGAATAGTTGTCAAAACTGTCACAAGCCCCACTGAAGTCAGTAGGGCTCCGTGCAGATGTTGACTCAAGGATGTGGCAAAGTCTTTAAAAGTCGCCAGCATTTAGTCAAATATTCCTAGGGCTTGGATGTTCTCCAGGCCTTGCTTAGTTTACTTAATATATCTTCTCTTTTTCTTTTTTTTAGCCTTTTTGAAATCTCAGATTCAGGCTTGTACACAGGCTCTTCCGAATAATCTGGTAAGAGTACTCTAATATATAGAAAATACAGAGAAGGAGAGGGGAGGGGAAAAAATGTTACTCCTAACCTCTCCTCAGTGCCAGAAACTTTTAAGAACACTATTTATACCCTTGTAAGAGAATTTTATGCCCCTGAAAAATCACCTCTCAAACTGTGTAATAAAGCCGTTTCCAATGAGGGTGGGACCTACAGATCACAGAGGGCTTGTTGCACTGCAGCTTAAATATCAGTACTAGAACAAACTCAGCCCAGTGACCTGCTAAAGCATGTCCTTAGAAGGGACTTCCACCATGGTCGAAGGCAAACAACCTGTGTGTCAACAGTGAAATAAAGAAATACAGATTCTGAGGACAAAAATTAAGGCAGATGGAGCCTTTTACATTCTCCATAACCACAGACTGAGGTTATGAGACCACAATACGCTGTTGTTATGATAGTCTTGTAATGGCTATTTGAATGTTGGCTGCTAAACCTAAAACAAAGAATTTTAAAAGCCCACCATCTTACATATGGGTTACAAGAGACCATCAGAAGACCAAGCTGAACTTAATACACACATAGACTCAAGGAAGTACTTAGTTAGGGTGGCACACAGACGAATATTTTCTTTGGCAGAGAACAAGTCTGTATAAACAGGAATACAGCTGAATCCTGCACTTTTTACAGGATCTACAGTATCTGAACTAAAAAAAAAAAAACCAAAAAAACACCAAAACACACTACCCCAAGTTATACTACATAGGAAAGAAAAGAACAGATACATAACTTAGAATGATTCCTTTATTTTCATGAAGTTGGATCATTTTCAACATTTTCAATAGCATACTCCTTCAGTGCTTATTGTCATGTTTTTGAAACTCTAGATATCATGTATTGTACCCAAAGGACCATTAGTTTCTACAAGAGTGGATGTTTCACTAAAATCCCTCAATCCATCTAGGGACTGTTTGCAATTGTTTATTTCCAAGCTTTATTTAGTGTCATATTTTCACAGTCAGATTCAAGCCAGCACTAAGTGCCCTTTCTGAACACAGACGTTAGCGAATGTCAGAAAAGCCAAAGACAAATGCTGCTTTTCTAATGATGGTGAGGAATGATTCAAAGAAACTGCAGAAACAATTACTTTAAGTGATATTGAAAATTAAGTCGCTGATACTTACCAGCCTTCATAGAAATCATTCTCCACTGTCTATAAGAAGGATATTCCAAAAATAGTTGTCTTCTGTTCACTCACATTTATGCAGGGGCTAAAGGAAGGCTTTAATCCTATAGCTTGGCTTGTCTACAACATTCCTCCTAAACATACAGGTGCCCAATATTCATCTTGACAAGTGAGGTCTCAATGTTTTGTCCTATTTTATTTGAAAGTGAATTTATCCATATTATTGAGGACAGACATAACTAAAGTTTAATCTTCTTCTGCTTCTTTAGCAAACATTCATGTTCTACATGAGCCCTATGAAACTTAGTCCTTCTGCAAGTTTTCTCTGTTGGTCCTGGAGTTCTCAAAATTAACCTATTTCCTCCATCTCTGAAAGCAAAATTTATGCCTAACGCACTTCAGTAATTTGTCATTTAGCAATCTAGCTCAGAGTTCCCAGTGAATACCTTTTCATATCCTTGTAGTACTGTCATAGTATCCTTTTAAAAGCAAATGTACTTTTAAAGTAAGAGCTAGCAAAGGATTAATGTAAATATTACTTTTTCACATTTAAACTGATGAATGCAGAACTTCTGTGAAGCAGTTCGGCATTATAATTATGTGTATACTCAGGAACTTAAGGACTAATTACAGAATTTGTTTGTGAAAAATCGGGTAAAATCAGCACAATTTTTCATTTGTGCAATCCTCTGTTTCCATTGTGGAAATGAGGAAGGGTTTAAATAGTTAACTGGAGACATATATTTTGTAAGAAAACCAGCTGTGTGCCAGCCTTGGGAAATTCAGTCACTAGTGTTCAAATAAAAACCAAAATATTTCAAAATCCCAAGGTCATCAATGCACCTGTGTAAGTCTCATTAAACTTAATAGATATTACACACATTTGTTGAGGGCAAAACACTCCTACAGCTGCAGCTCTTCTTGAATGACTGCTCATTTTCATGGCTTTTTATGACTGTAGGCCAGATTACATTTTAAAATGGCAAAAATTGTAGTATGTTTCAGCAGACTAATCAACTTTTTTGGCTTTGGGCTCATGTTAGCTTGAGGCTTAGCTCTGGGTATGAGATATGGAGCTGCAAACAGCTGCGGCTCACAATATCGCAACTCCTTCATCATCCCTCATCAGTCCTACAAGGTTGAGTGAACTACCAAGGAATCAATAGTCCATCTCCTGCCGGTCCACCCTGCTCTACTGCCCTGCCCGAATCCACATCATACATTACATATTCAGCCATAATATTTCTGTTCACATTCCTTTACCACCCACCCCATTTTGCAGTATTTGAACATTTGCCAAAAGTGAGCTATATCATTATTTTGTAAAGGAAATAGGTGCTGCATGTGTGGTATTGCTTTTTTATATCATTTATTAACAATATGGTAAAGTTGCTTAATATAATCCCAGGTCACATTAAGTCATGCCTAAATTTTCTGTCACAGTGAAACATGATGACAAAGATAATTACTTCTACGAACGAGAGATGTGTTCCATTTTATGAACTGGGCAGCTTACAGGATCTGCGGGGTTATGACAGTGTATGGACAGCTTAGTAACTTTAATGAATAGCAATTAACACTTGTCTTTGCTCTAGTGAGCAATGTTGTATCATGTAATAATATTTTGAAAGTCATCACTTGAATAGAAAATTCAATTTCAGAACTTGGTGCTAATTTGTTATTTCTGCAAATGTATAAATTGAATCCCAAGACATTTTGTTTAACAACACACGAGATGCAAGCAAGGAGATGGTGTGTATCCAACAAAGTACCTGCAGTCCATATTTGCCATACACATCCCTTGTTTCCCACTGTGTGCCTGCCTTTCACCCTCCACTCTCCATCCACTCCTTTTCCAGCTGTATCAGCGTTCTGGCTCACAGCAATGGTGGCAGCTAGAAAGAGAGGCAGAAATGCGTGCTTATTTCTGGCTAGTCAGGCACTAAAGAGTACTGCAGTTGCTAAAGGAGGCTGTGGCACAGAAACACAACTTCCCCATTTTGCCGGGGGGATTCCTAAACTGTGGTTTTTATTTCTACAACTAATGCTGTAGAAATGACTTCAACTTGTATTCCATGCCAAATGGAGATGCATGGTAAAAGACTAGGGAAATAGCAGGACATAGGTTAATGTCCTGGCTAAGGAGGGTACTGTACCTGAGAATAAGGCATACATAAGTGAACACACATGAGTAAGATTCCACCTTGGAGACATGCAGGAGAAGGGCTAAGGAAAAGAGAATGGAGGCATGTGCCTCCCTTGTGAATGCCCCTGGGCCAGCACAGAGCCAAGGCTTACTGCTCCAAAGACAGCTCCCCTGTGCAGGCTAAGTGCAAGTACCCAGCTGAGGACATTCAAAGGTCTGCAAATTCCAAGGAAGACAATTCTGGCCAGGTTAGGAGAGGTGAGAAACATGAAATAAATCATCCCACTTTAGCATCCCATCTTCTTCAAGCAACAGACATGCCTGAGGTTTCCCCTTTTCATCAAACAGCCAGGCATTCTCCCTTCCTTTCCCCTTCAGGCCATCCCTCGGCAGCCTGCTGTATCCTTTACATAGTCCTACTTCGATGTGTCCCTAACCAAATGCATGACTCACTTCACAGTGGTGTCCCAAAAGCTGGTTTTATTTCACAGCTTTGTAATTCTCTCTCAGATGTTAATCTATTTGGTCCTCCCTCCTCCTCCCCTTTTCCCATAAGAACTTAAAAGTCTGTTTTCCCAGCAAGGCTAATAAAATGATAAAGCAAGCAAAGAGATTGTGAGCTAAGGCATTTTGGAACCAAACAAATGATAACTTCTCAAAAATTAACTTTCTGTGTATTTCTTAAGCAATGCAACATTAAAAATATTTTATTCTGTCTCTTAAACAAGTTCCCCAGAAAATACAGAGGGAGATTGGAAATCCAGCATTATGCTAAGCAGAATCTCACTTTGCCCTGAACAATGAGGTTACTACAGCGGCACAGTCATCTACTAGGAATCCCTCTTGATGGAGCATAAAAGCTGCTGTTTCATTCAAAAATTCCCGACTGGATTTGTAAGTTCTAATAAGAGGTTCAGGTGACATGCAGGAGTGCAGGACTGATTTGGGGAGTGCTCAAATTTACTTAATAATAGGAGGACTGAAAGAAAGTAATTCCTATGAAAACTTTTTTTTTTTTTAAGAGCATTGAGATTTGATTTAGTTGAATAGAAACTTAATATCATCTTAGACTAGCTATAACTATTCCCAGGTTTTGGCTATAGAAAGTGAAATTACATCAGCAAACCAATCCCTGAGAAGTAGGATGAGTCACATTTCAGTCTGTTTTCACTTAATTAGATTTTTTTTTTTTACATTTATGGGGTTTAGAAAAAAACAACACAGACAACCATTGCAACTGGAAAATTATTAAAAGGCGAAATGTGAAGAGGTTCTGACTCATTGGCTAGGTATTCCTGACTTCAAGAAAGCTCTGAGAAATAATGGTACCTTTTGTAATTTGCAGAAATAATGACACAAGCCTTGTGAAAGGATGTCCAATATATTTCTCAAATTTAATGCATGGTCTACTACTTGCCCAGAAAAGGAATCCTTATTTTTAATTAACCTGGTAGATATATGTTATGTGAAAAGAAAAAGTGAGAAACAGTGAAAATCAGAGAAAAAGCAAACAAGAGAGACAGAAAACTAGAGCCTGCTATGGTTCCAGAGCAAAGCAACGTGGTTTAAAATGGAAGGTATGAGTCTTAAAGGTCTTTTCCAACCTAAACGATTCTATGATTCTAATAATAGCTAAAAATGAGACTTCAAAGCTTTTTTATCTTCGGAGGACGTGCAAAAGATGAAATAATATTTTTTGAAAGCAACTGAAGTAATTGCAAACCTGTTGCCTTGATCATTTTCCTTTAAAATGTAAAAGTAATCTTGTTTTAAAAATTCTTCAATTGCATTCAGATGAACATGTCACTCTGAGATGCATCATGTCACCTCAAAGACTATGACACAGTGGCTGTTTCTGAACCGAGAGGTTTCCATGGGTATTTCAAGCAAACAAAGTCAACCAAAGTGACTTGGCATAAAGGTTACATTGCTTAAGTAGAAAATTACGTACAACTGCCGAAGTTGAAAGAAAACACAATTTATGTGGACACTCCTTGTGCTTGGAGACACTCCTTTAAATATGTATTTTAAAAGAGGTCCTATTTCCTTCCAGGTTCAGGAGTGTTGAGCAGGCTGGGGGCAGGGGAACAATACTGTGTTTGGGGCACAGTCCATTTTTACCTACCCAAAATTAGTTTTGAAAATATTTGCATACCTGGGCCAATTCTATAACTTGCTTTATAATACCGTGCAATGGTATTTATTCCATGCAATGATATTTACTCCCTAATTACTTTATTCCCTAATTTTCATGCTTTGGTACCTGTGCCTTGCGTCTAAGGTAAAAGTATTTCAGCTTCTCCCAACACACACACGCACAGATAAATCAGTAGAACAGCCTGGAACATGGGCAAGGATATCTTGTTTTCTGCCTACAGCTGATAAGTTCATGCATACCAAAAACTCCAGCTTTCCAAGCCCAACACTTTTTCCTTTATTTTTTTTATCTTTCCTAAAAATCTCAACCCCATGCAGTGAACTGGTATTCATATACCAGTTTACCACATACCCACACACTGAAACACTACAGTTAAACAAGCTTGTTTAGGACACAAGCAGGGGAAAGGGACCAAAAGATAGCAGAATCTCACCTTGTTTTAGACAAGAAAGGAAGATACTCAAGAGGGAAAATCCTGACCAAAACTGAAATCAATAGCAATGGCTTTGTTATGCCAATAGTTTCACCTAAACTTACAGCATATACTCGCAAAAAGAGCATACAAACATTTAGCCTCCTAACCAGGATTTCCAATCTATATGCTCTTTATTTCTATACTGTATTGTTTTAATCTACCTCCTCCTCCTCTCCTCACCTCCCTACTGAATTTTCTCTCTCCAAAGAGAACTCTCCAAAGTGAATTTGGTCACAATTCCCAGAGAAAAATGAGACTGTGGGGAGAAAGGGCCACACTTCACTACAAAGAGTATGGTGAATGCACAGTGATCTTCAAACTTTGCTACAAGTGATGATTTTTTTTTTTTTTTTTTAATTTCAAAAAGGGAAGGGAGGGGGCAGAAGGAAAAAAGGAAGACAGCTCAGAAATGCCTGTCTTGCATCCCCTTTCTCAGTACTGCTCTCCTGGAAGGAAAGTATTGCATCAGTAGAGAAAACCACTGAACAAATGTACTGATTTAAATAACACTTCATTCCTGACATTTGTATGGTGCCCAGAACTAGTCACTTTACTCATTTATGGGACAATTTCCACAGAAAAGCTTTGTCCCAGCAGTTTCATGACCTTGAATCCATCCGTGTCTGAAAATCCTGAGAACAGTACTGTGTTGTTATCAATCCATGTGGACTAGTCAGCCACCTACTTTGCAGAAGAGAAACTCAGACACACTTTAACAAAGATATGTTTCTCTCTCCCCTTGATTCCAATTCAGTTTTGTTAATATGGTTCAGTATTACAAGAAGCCTAATTGAGCCCATAATCTATACTTGATGCTCAGTGACAGCTTACTTTCAGTCTCCTCTTTGTATCTAAATTCTTAATTATCACCCCCATTACCATATAAATTAAGTCAGCTATTACTATAACCTCAATTAGTTCTAGCAAAACTGAGCCACAAAACATGTAAAAATGAAGCTTTCTTTTCAAAAGCCGAAGTTCCTTTGGAATTAAGAGCTTTTCAAGAGATAAACAGATTTACAACCCACTTATCAATATTCACAATAAAGTTTGACTTAGATGGAGTCAAAAGATTCTCAGGTTATTGCCAGTGATGTCTGTAACAATCCTCAACCTTTTAAAATTATTTTAGTTACAATGTGGTGATAGCTTCTAGCATAGCATAATGTCCAAAAATCTGAAATTAACTGATTAGCAATTAACTGAAGGGAAAGCAAGCAATAACTAAGAACTGCATATAAGAAGTCGCAGATGATATGTTAGAAACCAGTGGAAAATCCACATTATGGGGTGTCGTGACAGATCACAACAATCCAGAAGGAATATCAGCAATACCTTGACTGAAGTTTGCCCATGTCAATAGATCAGAGACTTTCATCAGTTTGCCTGTGTATAAAACTTCAAATACTTAATTTGCATGATAAATGCAGTTGATAGTCCAGAAGTGAAGTCAAAGCATTACACTAAAAAAAAGAACCAAACAAAAAACAGGCAAAGCTTAAAAGACCAGGCCAGCAGTAGGCAAAATCAGAGCCAAGACCATTCATTACATTAGGTACAGTATCATTCCTGAATGTGCAAGCTCGAAATGTGTAAAACCAACGTTTTTGGATGACTAGCACTATTGGTTACATGTCTTGAAAAAGGAAAAAAGCCCACAAAACATCCCCTACACAAAAGTACTCCTGTCCTCAATACTGTTTGGGACTACTATTTCAATTACTTTTAGAATGTAGAAGCAATTCGCTTTTATTTGAGCTAGTGATGGAATAAGAGGAGTTGGACCTGGGAAATTCAGCATCCTAACACCATTCCTTGGTAATCAGATGAAGGCCATAGGCACTAAGGGAAACATCCCGAGTCAGATGTAAGTAAAAGAATAAGCAGGAAGGTGCAAAATAAGAAGAAGGAGGAAAGAAGAGACAAGGAAAGACAGGAAATTCATTTGCATGCCTAAAAACCTTCACGTGACCATATAATATTCATACTCCCAGAGCAGGAAGGAATGACCAGACTGTTGATCTCTTAAAGCACATCAGTCCACAGGGGAAAAATGCTATGATTTGCCAGTTGTGTAGGAGACCCACAAATTACAGCCTCCAGAAGAAAGCTGAAGCAGAAAGGAAACTGTTTAGCTCTTTCTATGAGCCAGCGTTTTAGCTGTGGAGTGGTAAAGCTATTACCCAGGACTGCATCCAAGTCCTGCCAGCTCTGTGATACAAAAATGAAGTGAGCTTTACATAACAATATGAGCAGGTAACTGAGAGCTAATAAGGGCACTTATCACAAGTCTTGAATTAAATGAGACCCCTTGGATAAACTTCTTGGGCATTACACACTTCATCAAACCACCCAGGAACCCCTGGTGGTGAAATACCTACCCAGCCTGACAAGAACATGCTGCATCCCCGCTGGCGACTAACACAGGAGCGGGTAAGTGCAGCTGCCATACAGGGATGTAAGTAGGTGACATGCAGACTCTGAGCGCTCCTCTCCTGCTCCAAGAACCCATGCGCCAGATCCATCTAGCAAATAGGTTTAAGAATCAGAGAGCAGCTACAGTGCCAGGAGCATGTAGGCTGCTGGCAGAAAAGTAGGAGGAGAGCAGTCAAGTTTCATACACAAAATTTTACAGGTTTACCTGAACTATCACTCAGTACAAATACAGAGAGTAAAAGCTTCCCATAAAAAAAAAAAAAAAAAATTAGTTCCCACATTAACGGTGATACTTCTCATTGCAGAAAAGACCAAACAGGCAAATATAAAATTAGCCTTTATTAATGCAAAGTAGAAATACGCAGATCATGTTAGAAAGTTTGTCTGCTTGTTCAAATTTTATTTGAATTCTACACCCTCTATTTGATAGTTTTTACTGCTTCTCTCTGATCACAAATAACTTTTAACTTCCGGTAGTGAATTTACTGACCTTGCAGTAATGATTTATGCATCATTTCCTGCATTGCTGAGCTTCTGTGGATGCTCTCTGGTGAGCAAGGAACCCACACAGGTTGAGGAACTGTATAAAACAAGCAACTTTCTTTTTACTTTGGAAGTCTTTCCACATTCAGTTTCCCGCTATTTTAATGGTTTTCAGTCACTGCAAGTCTAATTGATAGTGAACAAATCTCTTTCAGGCAGCCCTCAGTTTTACCTCATTATACTTGGTATCCTAATATGGAACGAGACATGCAATTTAATCATATCCTCGTTTTTGAAAAACAGCGATGAATGATTCTGCCCTGCCACCATGGATGTAACGTGGGCTGCTCTTCCATCAGCATGCCCTACTTATGTGCAGGATTTCCCTATGGACACTTGGGTTTTTTGTTGGAGAAATCCGATTGATGGAATTTCTTCCTACCTATGCTTGTAGAAGAGATGCCTTTTCACATGTGCAGTCATGTGTAATAAAAGGAAACAGCTGTGTACAATCTAACAGAAGACTCTAAATGATCAAATATTTTGCTTCCACAGCAGACAGGAGGTTGATCCTCTGACTGTAGTGGAGCAGTTGACAAGCATTCGTAGGACTTAAACCATGTCATTTAAGACATGGCTTGGGGCCAATGCAAACCTGCCTGCTTTCATCCTCAGGAGTGACAGCTGTATTTTCACTTCAGGGAAAGAAGAAACTGCCTATTACACTTACTGGTAGATGGGTTGCCAAAAATTTGACCATACAGCTAGGGAGATGTGGAACACCACAAGACTAAGGAGAACCAGATAATTAAATGAATCACGAATGACTCATCTTTCTTGCTCCTTGTGAAGTATTTTAAAATTCTTTAACCTTCAGCGTCGCACGCTAATGTCTGCATAGTCGTCATTTTACTTCAGCAAAGTTGGGGGAGGGAGAGGGATGGCAGGACATTTTTTATGACTGTTCTCACAGACTTAGGAATGGCCATACTAGTTTAATTAAAGATGAATATCTCTACAGATCACATCAGGACACCAAGAAGGATGGAGTTCAAAAGGTAAAAAACATTATTTGCAGTTCCTGCAACTTTTTCCCAGGAACTAGCTATGAACATTTGATCCAAGACATTAAATGTAGTAATAAATGAGAAATAAAGAAATTAAGATAAAAATCCCAACCTCTGTTAGTTCAGTTATTGGTACAATTACAGTGCAAGCATCTCTATGCAATCACAGTACAAGGAACAGAGCACTATTCAGTATCAGAACGCCAGGATTTTCTTTTGGGTAGTCCTGTGGGTTCACTGCACTTTGGCAAGTCGCTAACTTTATGTCTTAGTTTGCACAGTATTAAGAAAAAAATGATGGAACATTTTAAAAACCATTGAGTGGATCTTTTGAGGAGTGATCCTTCTTAAATTTTTAAATCATTTAAATGGAGTAGGATTCCCCAAGAAGAACGAGAATCAAGTGTTGATATCTCTCTGAAATACAATGCACTGGGGCTCCTTGTTCCCTGCTAACTCTGATTTTCTGAGCCACTCTCTCATGCTAGCACTCTGCAGACAGAAGAGTTCTCTGGTTAACTTTCATCCTTCTTCACAAATTCAGTTGCTTCCAAGCCACAACCTGAATTGATCAACCTCATCTTGTTGATTTTTAAGAAGCATCCAACTTTAAGTGCCTCTTTGAACTTGGAGGTGTCTGGCCCTAGTAGTTAACATTTAAAGCTCAGGCACAAACTAGTTTAAAAGAGCATATTGCTGCAGCACAGGCTGGAACAATAAATCAAAGAGAACATATCCTCCACTGCTGTAAATTTCTAGTCAGACAGAAAACTGAATTCCTTCTACTCAGGCAAAGTAAAAATTAGAATTTCCAGATGTTCTACCAAAAAAATACCCCAAACCCCCAGACTTCTGAACTTTCATTTTGTAAAAAAGCAAAGACACTTAATTTACATCTTTGTACGTGTTTCTGGAGCTCATTAAGCTATCTGAATCATTGTTAACCTACCAGGGACTCGCAGGCTGGCAAGAAGTCCAGAGTCCTTAAACAACAGCAGCATAAATTAGTAGTCATATGGTAGAATAGTTTGAAGTCATCCTGATCCTTACAGACAAAATAAGGAAATCTATATGATAAAATATATTTTAATTGCATCCAAATTGAGGACACAGCCATTACTAATGTTTTAAGCAAACATTCATAGTCCAGCTGCAAGGGTTTGAAACTAACTGAGTAGGTTAGGCAGGTGGTGGCAGGCAGGGCTGCCACCAAACAGCAATTAAACAAATGAAAACAGATTGCAAAGGAGCTGGGAGGGTCTGAGAATGAAAAACTAACAGAGTTGGCTGCAAAGCATCTTATGATGTTTCCCAAAGCTATTAGTTGTGTTTAAAGACATGAAAAAAGCATCCAAGGACAATACAAGAATGATGAATTTAACCATCAAGCTTTCTACATGAAACAGGCTATTTGGAAGGATGGGGTTTTTAGTGGGTTTTTTGTTGTTGTTAACTATAAATAACTAATCTAATGCCAGCTTGAACTATGTTTCTCTCCTACTGCTTAAAATTTTTTCCAATATCCAAGTTGCCACTGTCATATATCTGCTTTGCAAAAGAAAGAAAAGGAAGGTTATATACTCAGACACTGGTAAGGCAGTAAAAAAAAAAAATTTAAAAAGCCTGAAAGCTTAAAACCATACATACTATAAAGGCAACTATGTAAAAACAGATCTGCAAAGCAATAGACCTATTTAGGTGTTAGACCTTCCACTCAGAGTCTGTTCCTTTCTTATCTCTCTGAGTTCTGCAAAGCAAATATGAATGAAGGAAATGAAACTGGTTTTCCCCTTATTTAATTTCCAAATAATTTTACAAATGTGCCTTTTAACTTATTTAACAAAATAAAATTCAAAAAGGATATTTTGAAAATTCCACTATACGCTCATAGTCTAATAATAAACATTCTCCATTTAGTCCAGTCTTGAAGTAATATCAAATGAGGGTTTGAAGCTGAGGGGAAAAAAAAGCTGCTAGAAACTACCTTGTGCCAATTGCAGAATCTGAGGCAAGTCATATGGAAATTCACAGTAATTCACCATCATCTCAATATTCCTATTTTAACAAAACAGTAGTTCTGCATAGCAACTGGAGAATGGTAACCAGCACAGCTGCTTTATATGCCCAAGTTTCCCATTCAATCAAGATACTTCCTCTGGTGCAGAACCAAAAATTGTTGAATGGCTATAAATCACATAATGATGCTTCTTTGTTTGCATTTCAGAAAATTAGACCAGACTAGTTCATCTGGGTCATACAGATTTTCTTACCACCTCAGGAAACATTTTTTCTAATTGCAACCCTACTTAAGAAAGACGCGACAAAAATCAACTTTACAGTTCAGATTTAAGTGCTCTATTTTGGGGATATCACGGTTTCCTGGGAAGTCTGATTGCCCTGAGTTCTTAAGATTAAGTTCAAAGACAATCACAAGTGAACAATTAGACATATTCATTTCAGTGTACAAAAAAAATCCATTATTGAGTTCCATATGTTTTTACAATGACATGGATTAGTAGTTTTCATTCCCCAAAATAGTTGCATCTGTCATCATTTATGGTCCTGCCGAAGTAGTCTGGCATTTCAGAGCGGTTATGCTTCTCCACAACTATGTCCGAGAAAAGGAATTGAAGAAGAAACAGATGAGGGGTGAAGAACTGTATTTTGAATATTTGAAAGTGGCCCCAATTATAAAGGCACAAAGCTTTCTGAAAAATAGACCTTTTTTTTCCCAGTTTCCTGGGGAGACAAAGCTCATTCATTTTGCCCTATCTTTTTAATATGTTTTCAAGAATCAGTGCAACTGGTGCTTTTTGAAATCTGCTTTCCACCTTAGAAATCTCAATTAGAAATGTCAGTTTCTAAGATTTATAAATCTGTTTTACAACTTAATATAATAAAAAAGAAGAAATTGGAATAGGTACTTTTGCATGCTACTTGCAAAATTTTAAACTGGGTGTCGCAGTCATATTTCATAGCCTAATTAATAAAATACCTTTGCTAAGCAAACATGGACAAAATGCAAATCTCATACACATCTTTAAAAAGCAAATTAAATGGACATTCAAAGCTATCACAGGGAATTATTGCATGTATGCATCAGTTCTAAGCTTATTTGTAATGTGAGAATAAATATTTTTAACTAGGAAACAAATTATTTATTCTGAATTCCAGTCTTTTTATTTGCCTTTAAGTTCTTTTTCTTAGGCTCCTCTAGAAGCCCAACATTTGTTTCAGGCTTTTCTGTAATTCCTGTGAGATGTTTATAGATATTCCACCTATCAACTTATTTCTCCTCACTTTACTCCTTTCAACATTGTTTATAACTAAATTTCATCAGTGTGACAATAAAAAATAGCCTGCTGGAAGAAGCAAGTACTAATTTCACACTTCAACAGTAGGCCCATATTTTCTACTCTACAGCAAGATACCATTAGGTATTGCTTCCTTCTGCCTTTATCACAGTCCATACTTTGTGAATAAGGATTTCTTTGCATCGTTGATATAAACTCTAAACTATGTGTCCAAAGTCTCAACACTGCTGATAAAATAATTATAGAAATAGATATAAAATTCATTCAAGTGATCGAAACCTGAACGCTAAGGGAAATATCACACTATGACTAGAAGGAAAGGTTTGGAACAAACATCTGGGCACAGACCCTTTCTCTGGAGGAGCATTCTCCTGCAGCAAGAAGAGAAGCAGAGCAGTGTCACCTCGTGCCTTGTCAGCTGCCATACGCTGGGCACTCTCTGCTGAATGTTTCTCCTGCACTCCTCCTGGAGCAGCCTTTTCTGAGAAATTAGCAATTTTTCTAAAATAAGGAAGCATCCCTCCACCTTCAAGAAAAGGCACCTCTCATCAAATTCCCTAAACCAGCACTTACTCCCATCTTTTTTCTTCGGAATTCTACTTTTAGCAGGATGAATCTACCATAAACAACTCACTTTTCAGATTACTGCGGCATTAACATTTCCCATTTTTAATTCTCTGTTTGAACAAGACATTTGTCTTACAATGTTCTCTCATTATTTTCTTGGCTATTAATAACATTGTACTCCATGTAATAAAAAGTTAACTGAAATCTCAAGGCAATCATGAAACCATTCAGGAGTTTAACTAAAAGTCATCTTGCAAAGCAACATTTTGGTCTGGTTAATGACAGAAAAATTGCTAGTTCTGTCTCATTAAAAAAAAAAAAGCTCTTTGCAGAATAATATGCACAGACACAAAAAAATATATATTTTTATTTCTGTCTCTAAAACTCCTACAGAACCTCACAGTAACTGTTGTGACTAATTACCAATGCAAATAAAATAAAATGACACTATAATTATTTGTTTCAAGCTCTCTTTTGATAACAACCTCCTATATTCAGGCATTAATGAATTCGTACTATCTTGCCCAGCTACCATAAAGACCTTAGTGCAGAAATTAAGGATATCTTTGTCTAGAGTAGACAATGAAAAATTCTTTTTTTTTTCCCCAAACACATTGTTACTGCATTTGGACGATTGTATTTTACCCCCTATGAACACAGCTTTGCTCTCCAAGATGAAATACCACTAGTGCCACTGAAATAAGTGGAGTTACCAATCTACAAAATCAGCGTGAGCAAGAAAATGAGGTCTGTTAGGGCCAAATGTTTCACATTAAACATACAATTGCTGGCATAAAATCTAATGTCTCTCATGTTCATTTCCCTTAAGAAAGGGGCAGGATGTGACTCAACAGAATGCATAAGTCATTTAACTGTGCTTCGAAGCACTTTTTATTTCTAGTTTGTGTCTAAAAAGCATTTGAGGAGCAGACTAAGAATGGATCTTAATTAAGGTATTAATAGTACCTCCCTGGCAGTACAATCAGTGGCAGTAAAATGTTTAAATTTGGTCCACTACAAATGCTCTTCATTGCTTAAAACAATATATGCTGTCCTCTTCAGTACTCACAGACCTGTTGCCATTTCATGGTGCTAAAAATGAAACTTCCATTCAGCAAATGCTGAATTCTGCACAAATCTGTTTCAAAGCCCAATCCTACTGCAAGCCCTGCCTTTCGACAGAGAGAAATATGCCAAAAAAGTTTGAGCAATGCTATTGTCAAAACCATCGCACTTCCTAAATATAATCATTCTAAACTTAGCACATCGTGAATGTGTCCAAAACTGCAAAGTTAATTATGCAGCAATATAGCACGATAGTAGAATTATATGGCAAATATGACACAACATGTCTATAGTTCCTTAGAAGAAAGAACTTACACATGAAGGAACAACCCTGTCTGCTTCAAACAGCAAAGGACCCATCATTCTGTGATAATTTTCAGAGAACTCTGTTCAAAGCCTTAAATGTGGAGACTCACCATGCTTTTTTCTGATGCAGTTCTGCTACAAGTGATTCATCAATGGTGGCACAGAAAGATGGATTTGGGGTTCCAGGAGGGCAGACCCCCTGTTTTCTGTCCCACAATCAGGGCTGGCTACAAGTGCAGGACAGGATGCCAAGGGATACCAGACTGGACACAAAACAGCCTTAGGAATCCACAGAGGCTTTCCCTGCTGCCATCTTATTTGCCCCAGCAATAAGCAAAGGAAGGGTTTAATCAACAGAACACTCTACACATCAGACTTATTCTTACAAATATTAAATATTCTCAGGATTCCCAGTATTAAAAGAAGTACAAAGATTATGTTCTGGCAGTCCACAGATTTTGAATTTCACATTGTGCACTGGTCACTGTGAGAACAATAGGACCATTCTTGTCCTGTGGTTTGCACAGCATCTCTCTAGTAAGCTCAGTTGCACGGTGAGTAGCTGCAGTGTAATTACAGGGATGTAGAATAGTTATTAGCACCATCTAAATTAAATTAGGGGATACTGAAAAAACTGAGTACCCTTTTCACTATGCAATCTTTTTACTGTGATGTTTGAATTTTTTGGTTTAGAAATACTCTAATTTTAGCAATGCTTCAGATAATGACTGCCTTCTACATGCATCTGACTACCAGTTATATCATTCCAGACAAGGCTAGTTGTTGCTGGCCAGATGATTCATCATCAGCCATCAAGTTTTCCACTGTAAAAAATAAACACTGTAGCCAGTCAAGAGTGTGGGAAGATGTACATTTGCTTATTGTAGTGTTAAGAGCAGCAGAAGTAATTAAGAATTGCAAGTTTTATTAAATCTTTTTGCAGTAAACATGAGGCCTATACGCTACCATGGTGTCTGTGTAATTCAGCCAATCATGCCAGCAGTCAAAATAAGCCTACTTACTTATATTGCAAAAAAGAAACCGACTGAATTTTTAAGGTCACATGAATTTTTCATGGTGTGCTATTAAATGCATTTACTCTGTTTTATAAAAGCCACTCACCTTGTACACACCAGCTTGGCTTTCCAGATCTCATAGCCCTGCACAAGACTACTTTACTTAGATTTTCTAAATTACAGATATTTTTTTCCTTAATTTTGTTAAAGTGAGCTTATTTAGGTACTTAAATAAAGCGGTTTTGGGGACACAAGAGGAGTCAGAATTTTGATAATGAAATGTAATTTTTTTGACTGGTAGGCTTCTAATTCAAATGTAATCCACTCCAACGACTGAAAGTTAAATTGTAGGATGACTACATAGGTGATCTATGGTTTCAAAATTATTTTCTAGTGAACAAGTGTAATTAGTTCATAAACTGTCATAACTATCCATCAAAAGATGCCCTGGAGGCTGAAACATGCTTTAAAGTTGTCTCTCTGAATTAAGATGAGTAAATTAGCAGCTTGATCTACACCTGTCCATACTGAGTCGGTTCTCAAAAAAGATGAATTTTATTTTTTAGCATTATCAACGTGACAGACCTCACAAGTACTATAACTGATTAAAAAAAAAAAATCTGAGGCTAATCATCTTGACAGAATCCCTTTAATCCTCATTTTGCTAATATACTGCCAAATTAAAATTCTCCATTCACAAAATTCATTCACTCTACATGGATATATGTACTCTACGCATACATATTTATACACACATATATAAATATGTATATAGTGAATGAAGTATCATGGCAGTATCATGTACACTAACAAGGAAACAGTTGCAACCTCCTGACCCTTTAAATGTGTCTATGGCTACGATAGTTTTAGCAGTCACAAAATTCCACCTCTGTACCAAAGACCATCACTGTGCTACTAATCATTTACAGAATTGCTCACAGCTCACGCTGTGATTTCCACAACAAGAATAATTGTTCAAATTATTGTTCAAAGGTCATGGGGATATGAGGAATCAAACAATCACCCAAATGAGGGAAGGAGAAGACCCATCGAGCCACTTAGTGCCATCATCTGCCAAAATACCATAGTATACAACTCCCTACATTGTATGCCCCACCCACCATATTTTCACATCAAGTTTTAATTGCATTAATTTTCTGCTAAGACCCTAATCCACAGCCTGCTCTATCTCACAAAGCCTGAAGATTAAACTGATACAGTTTAGCATGAGGTTTTTTCTTCATTATTTTACCCTGTGACTGTTGCTTAGAAGACAGCCCTTGTATGTCCTTTTCCTCCCTTCACCACAAAATTAAGTTTCAGAATGTAAATTCAATCTATGTATTCTTCCCACTTGTTTTGCTGAGCATTCAAAATATAAACCATTCATCCAATCAGTTGATCTTCTACTGCATTACAAGACTGACAGTTTCTCCTGGTTTTTTGATGAAACGCTGCAATATTTTGTTTATCAGTGATATGATAAAATACAGAAAAGGGCATAGAGTCTCTTTTTCTTTTTCCAAATAAATTAAAGTCATTGGTTCATAGAAAAGAAGCTTGCAATTACAAATCTCAGGAAAATTCCCTTTACTCACTTTCCTCCAGGAGTAGCTAAAGGTGTACAAATACAGGAGTGGCAAATTCCAGAGGAACTTCAAATAGATTATTCTATTTAATCATATTTACCATAAGATGGTACTAATCCTTCCTTGCGGCCACATATTTTAAAGCTATATTTGGATACAGAGAATTGCAGGCAGCTTACAGGGAACACAAACTATCATTGGTCTGATTTTTAATTTAAAGTGATTTTGGAACTTGCCTGCTTCCATACCCACTCAGATGGATTCTGACATAAGCCTGAAATGACTTCTTACTTCCCAAGAGGAAAAAAGAAATTACTGAAGCTTTCAGGCACCTCTTGAGTAGGAACTCTCAGCATAATCCAAGGGTGAAATCCTATCTCTGTGAAAGTCAAAAGTCCTACTTGCATCTGAGATGTCCAGATTTCAAACCAGTCTCCATTTCCCTGACAGCTGGCAAGAGTTTATAAATTATTGCATTCTGCAGGAGTGTAGCAACAATTTCAAACAAATCTGGGGTTAGGGTACAAAAACATATACCGAATAACTATTTTATTATGAAGGGAATATTAAATCACCATCAGCTATTTCTTACCCAATTTTACAACAGAATGAGAATATTAACATACAGGTCCACCAGAAGCATATGTGCCAAAGAAATCTGTTTGCAAACATGACTTCTAAAGAGTGATTGCTTTCTTAAACCTTGGAAAAATGGGAAAACAAAATCTATTAGAAATTAGAGATTAAGGACTTTATTTTTCCCTCACTTATATTCAATTCCGGACAGACTGCAGAAGCAGCAGCATGGTGTTGGTTCTATAATTCTGTTAGATTCCTATTACAGCAGAAACATATGTTTAAACACTAAGCTTAAATATACTTTCAGCATCAAATAAAGATGTTTGTTACTTATTTGGGTATCAGAAAATGCCTGCATGTACCATATACATAACACTAAATGATCAGGATAAACTGGTTTAAATTCTATGCTTCACATAGCAGACAGCAAAAATGAAAAGGTAATGCAACTCTTGGTCAAGGACATTCATCACATCAGACTAACATTGGCTCCCACAGCCCTCTGCAAATGTCTTTCAGATCAGATGCCTGGGTCACAGTACACCCCTTTCTCTCTTTTTACTGAGAAAAACATTATCATTGGGGTTCTTTCTGAAAACTATAAAAATTTCCTAGGGGGCTGTCGTATAGCTTCTTTCTTATTCTCCCGTGTTGAAAGGAGCCAGTTTAGAAGCAGCAAAGCAAAGACAAGATCCAGCACTGGAAAAGATGCTCAGGCACAGCCTGCTAAAGACACACATCTGGGTTTCTGCATAAGAACAAGCAACATAAAGATTTCATGTAGGTAAAATTACAAAGACTGCCTCTTTAAAACATGTCTTCAAAAGTCAAAGTCTGCTGCAAAACCTAAATCCTACTCTTGGATGGAAAGAGAAAAGCTTCCCCCCCTCCAGTACCCTCAGGCTTAGAGATGCCAGGCCTTCTCTGCTTTCTCTCACAGAGATTGCCAGCTCATAAAAGTCAAATATTTCATATTGCAGTTGATACTTCTAGACATTGTTACGAAAGAAAATTCTGCCAATTTCCTCCTCAGTATTGAACTTGATAGAGAGTAAAAATTTTCTCCAAAGCCAAAATATCTGTTGATCCATTATCCCTCAGGTACATATACAATCAATTCCCCATCAAATTCTGAGAAAAGACCTACTCAAAGATGAGGTGAGGGAAAAAAAAAAAAAAAGAAGAATTCAGCATTTCAGAAAATTTGGTGGGGTCAAACATCCATGTCATAATGTAACACACAATGAGAAGGTGCTGTGCTGTCACAATAAAGAGATTACTTCAATATAGACATGAAGTCACTGAACCTGTGCACACTGCATCTACTTACGCACACGGGAGAGTCTGTAGTGGGTGGATGCTTTATTTAGGCAAGAGTGTTACCCATCTGTAACCGTGGGAGGGAGTTCAGCAGACAGAGTTCTGGAGTTCCCTGCTGGAATCTGGCCAGGGCACTGCAGTTACCAACCCTTCTCTTCTGAAAAGCAGCCAGAGAACTTGCATATCACACGCTAAAGCTATTAAAGGACAGCTATTATGGTTACACACATGTGTCTCTAAGCAGGTAGCACAGACCCAGGGGACATTGATTCCTTCTGTTATCCTGCTTTTTCACAGGCATGTGAAGGGATGTTCAGCCTGATTTGTGTGCACAGAGCACTTCTCTGCAAATTCCGGTCATAGCCAAAGCATAGCATACGCTGCTGCCATCTCGACTGCTCAGGCACATCTTTTGCTTCACAGAAATTATTTGGAAAAGATGAGAGTTTGCAGTAAGACTAGCAAACTTCTTATTTCTCATTCGTTGGAGACTAAACACAGACCTTTTGGAACTCAACTTTGAAACTGGATTAAAGTAATAGCTGTAATCGTAAAGCTGAGTTATTCTTTCAGTTCACATGGAAAACTGCTACAGAGTAAATGGTTATTTCATGAGCTCCTCAGATTGCAACAAAAGGCATGTCATGAGTGGGTGTTAGCTTGGAGCAAGCACCCACTTTCTCCCTTAGCTGCTAAGCAGAGGTTACGAAATAAGTTAAGATACATTCCTCCAGAAGTACATGTTTTCCTGCTCATATAACCTGAAACCCTCCGACTTGCTCTGTTATAATATAGTGGTTTTCTGCCTTCTGCTTTTCAGCTGAAGACAATCTATCCGATCCCATAGGCAACCAACATCTCAATGAAGAAAGATTTCCTCCTCAAAGTAGATTATTCAGAAGTGTAATAAACTTCTCTGCAACCATCCCTGCTCTGTGCTGTGCCCAGAGTGCTTGCACTGCCTGCAGCTCCCCTTCCCCACACCAGCCCCGCAGGAACACTCTGCCTGCCTCAGCTGCCTTGAATTTATGATTTGAATACAGGGATAAGGAAAAAGGAATAGCAAATGTTGTACATTAAAATCCAAGGTATACCTGAAAGGAGAAATAGGCTGTAGCTCACTGACCGCAAGGACAAATGACTTGGCTTGGGATAACTGCTGAGGTAGTGGCCCCAGCTGCTTGGCTGCCCCCCACTGCAGGGGCAACTGAAATCTTCACCAGTCATCTCCTCAACTGGCACAATTCACACAACAGCATTTTAAGGCAACGCAAACCAACAGTTTACTTTTCTTTAAAAGCTACGAGGGAAATTGCAGTGGATTTAAATTCAACTCAGAAGCAGGTCAGACAACACGTAGCTAAGAACAATAATCTTATCAGCTACCCCAAGCAAGATGCATCTTTTGCTTATATTAAAAATTCAATTCAGAAACCAAAGCTTTAAAGAAAGCACCTAGTCCTTTCAGTCTTGTTACAAGAGGTGACATTGCTGGGCACAGATGGAAGTTTGCAGCTAGAGCTGGACACAAACTGCTTGCAAATGCTGTTTTACACATCTCTCTTATGCAGCCTTTCCTATGCTCTAAAAATTCTGTAAAAGCCCCTTAGCTGATGAAATATATCACTACGAGACATATCACTGCTTTCCCAATGGAAAGGAAGGAAAAAATAAAGCAAAATATTTTGCGTCTACAAAATAGAAAATACTTTTTCACAAACCATGGCAATCTTTTCCAGGTCACGTTTCTTTTTCCAAAACAACTGATCTGTAATGTCGCTTTTGTGCATGTGGTTATGTACAAACAGCAAGACATTTTCAACTTACAAAAAGCTTTCTGTAAAGAAAGTTTTCTCTTGGAACAGTGTTTGCTAACAGTTTGAATACAAAGATTTTCTAGACTGCAAATCCAGTTAATATTAATGAAAAATGTATCTAGAGTGTGAAGCACATATGTATTTCAATTCTATGCATACATATAAACACACTATATAGGTATATAATATTTAGCAAAAAAAATACATTTAGGACTTTTAATATGCAGTATGCTACTTAGATCTATAATTTATCCTCACATCCTTGGAACACCAGTATCTCTGACTTTATAATTTCTTAACCTCATGTCCTATTTGACAGTACACTGTTAGATCATATCACTAACATGTCAACTGCTACACGTCTACAGTTACCAAAGGGTTAAGCCTGATGGAGTAGAAAATACTTTCCAAATCAGAAGGCCTTTATAGTGTACAGTACATGTTGCAGGGACTCTTCAAATTGCTTCCAGACAGTGCTATTTTTATAATTCCATCACAAAAGCAAATCCTATCCTACACATTTGTTACTTCAGTGCAGCTTTAGATGAGAAATGCATGTCTCATAAGTCAACCGTTGCCCAAACTGCTGAAAGAAAATTCAGATAACAAGTTCAGATAAAGCACTAAGGAGGTCAGGACGGGAATTCTGAAAATATTCTCCAGTCCTCACTTCTACACTCCACTCTTACTGTTTGTGGGAACTGTGCGTCTTAATTTCTGGTGGTCATTTTTTTATTTTTTTCTCAGTGAGCTAATCAGAATGTGAGTAGCAGTGCAGCAGTTGCTCAGACAACAAAACCCAAAAGCACTGACTGCTACCAGGTACTCAGAAGGGCAAGTGAAGTGACCAGGCAGGCAGACACTGCAAATGTTTTTGTTGTCCTTGTTACGGTTCCTTCATTACTGTTCACTTGGTGTGAGATGACTGAATTTTCCTACTGTTTTTATAAAGCAATACTCCAGATCTGCATGGGAGCCTTGAAGTTTCCCCTCCACCAGCCTCTAAGAACTCCAGCTGGTGCTACCGCAAAGCAGTAACACACAGCATTTCTGCACAGCAATAACCTGGAACTACTGCTGAGACCCGGCAGAAGGGGAGTCATACCCACAATATTAATTTCCTTCCATATACTTTCCACTACATAATACATAGATAGGTGTTTGTCTAGCACACCAAAGCGATGCTCCATGCAGCTTTTTGTAGACTAAGGGAAAGGTGACCTTTTACTCATCTCTAGAGTACATATGGAAACATGAGCTAGGGCAAAGTGCCAGGCATCAGAAAAAATGAGACCACTGCCCATATGGGTTTTCAATGTGTTACATCAAAGGCACATAATTTACAGTTTAACTTGGAGAGTTAAATTGCTAATACCTAGTATATAAGCATGGAACTAAAGTAATTTACAAATGCCTTTTTAAACTTTTTCTTCTGATGGCTATAAAGTTAGTTGTCAGCAAATTTCACACGGTAAGCAAATAAGCATTACAAGGCTACAAGAGTTCCCATACCCCAGTCAAGAGGAGGAGTGGAGGAGGTGCTTCTTTGGGATTTGGCACTGTGCTTGCCACTGCATTCCCCTCTGTGGTCTCCATATTTTCTAATTTTGCAGTATGCAGTCTTCTCATCCTACAGGGGTGGAGTATTTATTAAATTTTCCACCCCTCCAAAAATATAGTTTAAAACTTCTATTAAATCTCACTCTTCCGGGGCCGTTCAGAGAAATATGGTTGTTTATGGTTTGACCCACTGTGAAACTGGAACCCCAAATACAGGCGAAATTGTTGGTTTGTTAACTTAATCTAAAAAGACCAATTGTACCTCAGACTCTTAGGAAACATATTATGTTTGCTTATAAGTTTATTAAAGGTCTGACATGCGGGAATGCAAGATTTGGCTACTTGGAGCTTTCAGCTTCACATTCAAAACAGCATAATGTGGTTTTACAACACTATAGAACTTCAGGTTTGGGGTTTTTTTTGAGGGGGGGGTGTATTTACTTATTTTTTTATTAAAATTATAGAACAATGATGTCAGCATTTTAGGTGGTTTGGAGTTTTTTTGTTGTTGGGGTTTTTTTTGTCTATACTTCTTATGACTTCTTCCATACTTTTTCATCAATCTAATTCTCTAGTTTTAGATCCTTCGCCACATTTTATTACACATTTTCGTCTAATGCTTTTAGAGGCCACAAACAAAGCTGCATTCCTAATGCGGCAGTCATTGCACAAGCACTCAGGGAGCTATGCAGCCCTTTCCCAATATTCAGAGGTACTCTGGGAAGTTTTCAAAGAATGGGAGTTCAGCGTTCAACTACAGTTGAATTTGAATGGGAATATCTCACTATACAGCTGTGAAAATCTTCCTCATAAAACCCAGTGGAATTCAGATGTGCTTCAGAAATAATAATCATCTATTTCCAAAAAAAGGTAATTTTTTAGAACAAAATTTCCCCAAACCAAACTTGATTTCTATCATATTTTATAGAATTTTCCATAAAATATTACATTAGAGAATGCAAAAACCCTGTTTATAGTCTGACAAATATGAGGGCAATGGTTAAGTGAAAAAATACATTTTTTAAAAAGATAACAACTCTTCTTTCCCATTTATTATTTGGTCCTAAACTGAGATTTCTTCCTTTTTACAAGCCTCTTCCCTTTTCTCCTCTGCTACATAACTTAGTAAAGAGTCCAAACTACCTGATGAGAATCACAGCTAAGAAAAACCCCACACATCTGTGCAGCATGGAAAAACATCAATCCCACAGTGACTTACTGCAACGCTTTAAGTGCCTGTTAGTTAGAATTCCAGTGCGAGGAGAGAGGGGATAAAAGAACATGAATTCAAACTTTATGAGCATAAAGTTTGGCATTTTCTGTTCTATATAGAAGAAATACAAAACTAATTCATACAAGTTCAACCCTACAAACTTTCTATCAGGCAGAAGTTGCAAGCATTATATTACTATGAGTGATGTTACAAACAAGACTCCTTCATTGTTACTAATTTTAAATTACAGTTTCTGTGGAAGCCATAAGGACCATATACCAAAATCTGGATTCACTAAAGCAGCTGGGCTCAAGTGTAGTTGCTACCATTCTTTTATCATTCAAGATAGCATCTTTGTCACAAAGCCAAGAAGCCACAGCAGAATTCAAGATGTTAAGAAAACAGACTTCAAAGGCTAATGCAAACAATTTGTGCAAGCTTTACTGTTTTCAGAATTAATAAAACACAACCATTCTGAGATACTGCTCATATAAAATGTCCAATTATGTCTTTATAACTTACAAAATTGTATATGAACAGGTATGTCAATTTGATCCAGAATATTCCACTTGTAAAATTATTTATGTTAGATAAATGCAGTTCACCAATGCCACACAGGCCTGCATGTAGAAGCTTAAACAAAAAAGGCTTTTTAGATCACCATGCTGGCACATCAAAAAAAATTGTTACTAGTTACTGATTATATACAGTTTTTACCACTGATTCCTTAGTGTTCTTTCAAAATACTGACTGATTTACCAGCCCCAGAGGCATGGTGAATTCACCTGTGGGGTTTCTTTGCTGGTGTTTGCGTGTGTCACACCCCTGATTCACAAGCTTCAGGTGTTGTCCTGCAAGAGCCTCTATTTCCAAAAACTTTAATAGGGAAAAAAACCAAAACAAAACCCCAAAGATTTATCAAGCCCTTAGAGGATTACATGCGAAGAAAAAGCCTGTCTAATCAAGCCCTTGCTGGACACGTCCACATTGTAAAACCACTATGTTAAACAGCAGTAACTGACATCTCTGATGAGTTTTAATACAGAGTAAGGAAGCAAGCTTACATTTTATCCCTATGGCTATTATTTGTTACACCAATAATAGCATAGCAGCTCTGGATTAGCATGTCTGAGTCAGAGCTGACTACTATGGGGAAGACGGGGGGAAAATATTTGGATATATCTTTGAGATAAAAAAAAAAATGCAATGGTATTTTGTCCACCACAAGAAAGCTTATTCTTTTATGACTCCAGCAGAAAAAAAATCTTAAAAATTAAAGGCTCAGTGGTATTTATGATCAGTACATTTCCACAAACAGCCCCATACATCCACTCATACAGAGAAGGAAGAAAGCCGATGCCACGATTCAAGTTCCCATATTTTCCTTTTCCTTTCTCACATTTAAATTCCTAAAGTTTTAGTCCTCCTTGATTAAAAAGATAAATCACTTTATAAAAACCATCCAAAACCATAGCTGACACTTCCCCTAAACTTTCACTGCTACTTTACAAAAATAAGCTTCAAAGTTTGACAAAAAGGAGACCTTAAGAACTGTCCATTTCTAACCTTCTGGTGGTTCAGAATAAAGATAGACTAGGCTAGAACTGATATTTTCAGTTATAACATCTTGACTTGCTGGTGGCAACATCACCCACATTCCTCTAGATTTCTGGAATCTAGAGGATTTGATAATTTTTACCAAGTAAAATCTTGCAGAAAAGCTCTTTATGGTTATTTCAACAAGATAAAAGGAAAGGTTTTAGCAATTTCTGTTACCTCTCTAGTTAACATCTATCAATCTACTTTTTTTTTCTGGAAAATACATGCAGAAAAGGTTTGAAACTGCAGGTCCTCATTTTGTCACAAATAAACTCTATGAAGGTAAACATCTCAAAAAGTTGTTTGATGTATAGATGTTCAGGTGTTGGTTTTGGTTTGTTTGGTTTTGTTGTTTGATTTTCATTTTTTGGTTTTAAGGCAAGCAAAGTACATAACCAATGAAGCTAGTTTAATCATGTCTCAGGAACAAAAAGAGATCAATTCCTCTACTACTTCACTTTGTTCTTTCCTTTAAGATTTTGTACATTTAGGAGTCCCAGTCAGAGACAGCATATTCAAGGATTATTTCCTCAAGCTCTACATGAAGGCTACAACTCACCTACAGTGAACCTCCAGCTGCATACTAGTGCAGAAGGTTTCTCCTTTTAACTGCTTGTGGAAGAGCTCCTTCAGAGCCTTACAGCTTTTGCAACTCCACCTAGTCCCACCTGGTTTGTGAATTAACCCGTTAGCAACCTTGATGATTCACAGCAGTTATTGAGATTTCTTTTTTGCTAATAAGCGAGCATGCATTTCTTGGCTACTGTGCAAAATAATCACAGAAATGTAATTAGCTGCAGGTGTAAAGCCAGCTTTTTTATTAACATTGTGCTATAATGGCTTGCTGTATCTTCTTAAAGCTTTCTTTTCTTAGCACTGTTAGTTATTCTTAAGACAACACACCATTCAGACATAGGTTTGCTAAGAAATTAACCTATTTGAAAAAAGAGTCTCTCAAGTAACTGCAGTTCCTCTAGTGTCTAAAAAAGAGCAAATTTTAACAGGGTAGGGTTTAGCATAAAAAGCCTCATTTAATAGTGGAACACATGAAATTCAACGCTGGCTGTGATAATGAAATGCAGCTTTTTATTTTTAAGATAATGTTGAGATATTTATTTTTAACCACCTTTGAGAGCTGTTTCTGTTTAGCAGTGATCCAGATCAGTGACTCTTCTCTTTCACCCGCCCCATGGAAGTGAAAGCTAGAAGAATGCAGTAGGTACCATAAATACCGAAAGGCATCAGTGCCCTTGGATTCACTCAGTGAAGTTATACAGCAACAATTTGTTAAAGGTGTTAAAATATTTAATTTTAACTGGAAAAGGAAAAAAAAGCCAAATTAATTTTAACAATGTGAGACAGGTAACCTTTTACAGAAATTGAGTTCTAGCCATTCCAGAAGCTGGTGGTATTAAGCGTCAGTAACTTAGCCTCTATAACAGCATTTGTATTGCACACTCTGATGGAGTCTTAAATATTTTAAGAACAAAATAAGCATCACAAAATACTTCTGCTACTTATTGCATACAATCTCTCTTTCAGAATAAAGACTCTATCTAAAGACTCTCTCAGATCCAGCCTTTTTCATCAAAATAGTTTTCTTGCCAAGTTGATCAAATCTGTTGATAAAAATAAAATTTCCAGTTACAACATTATATTAAAAAAAAATTACACATTTTGTCTTCAAACAACTGAGGCTTCGCTTCCGTAATGACTGTTGCATAGACATGTTTATGCATAGAGGACAACTTTCAGAATTTGGATCTAGAGACCTGCTGCATTTATACCACACAATGAACCCATCATTGCAATAGCTAAACCTTATCATAGCAGATGGAAATTATGTTTTACACGAAATGCAGTAGTATCTTAAATCTGGTTGTATTTGACAGGATTTTGTCTGCAATGTGGACAGGACAGCCCAGCAACTAAGGCTGGGCTATGGCCAGAAACGGTAAAGGGACTAAAACACAAACCTGCCAGGAAATGAAACTCTGGCTAAATACGCAGCTATAGCCTGACTGCCCACACAGACCCAGGCAGGTTTTACGAAAGACCGGGTGGCTGGTACAGCCTGAATAACTACATGTAGTGCAATGGCATTCATACTGCATTCAAAACCAGAACAAAACTAAAACTGACATTTCTCATATTATAAACTCTTTCAGAGGGAAAAAATAAGCATTCAACAAACAGGATTTTGTTGTTGAAATGTCTTTAAGATCTGCCCTTAGGCACCTTACGAGACTCTTAAGATGGATAAATACCTTTGATAACCTGGATTTAACCATCCTATGATTCTAAATCTCAGCTAATGACTTCGCTTATTTGTCTGCCAAAGTATGAAAGTTATGAAAAATACAAAAATTTAGAAAAATACAAATAAAACGTCATAAATTATCAAATACCACAAAACTCAGTTTTACTTTTTACAAGAAATCGTGTTCTTTGTTAGAGTAACTTACAAGGTATTTGAAGCTGAGATACAGTTTATGGAAGTTCTGAACAGAAACAGGATACTGAATGGACTGGACAAAGCTGTCTTACAGAAGGATATTACTGAAATTCATTACCTCTCCAAAATGTGGGGAGCCAATGCTGATGCTATGGCTTCCTAGTTATAGAAATCTGGTAGGGATTGACCCACAGCCCCCAGGGTAACAGCTGTCCCTGTGGGGAAAAAACTATTTGTTCCAGTTCTCAGGACCACAGCTTTGGCTAGTCTTGTTACCTGCACTGAGGCAATACACATAACAAAACATTATTTTCTGTAACTGATTTTCAATTAAAGGTTATTATTGGAAATGCTATATGAGAATTAACTCTCAATCTTATGTCTACTATATTCCTGTTAGTTTTCTGTACCTTTAAAAATCTTATGTCCTGGCTGCATACTTTACTCGGACTGTTCTTTCTTGCAAACGGATCACTGTCTTCCCACTGTGTCACTGTCCTGGTTTCGGCTGGGATAATTTTCTTCCTAGTAGCTGGTATAGGGCTGTGTTTTGGATTTAGGATGAGAATAATGTTGATAACACACTGATGTTTTCATTGTTGCTGAGCAGTGCTTACACTAGTCAAGGACTTTTCTGCTTCTCATACTGCCCGGCCAGTGAGGAGGCTGGGGGTGCACAAGAAGCTGGGAGGGGGCACAGCCAGGACAGCTGACCCAAACTGGCCAAAGGAGTATTCCATACCATATGACATCATGCTGAACAAAAAAAACTCTGGGGAGTTGGCCGGGAGGGGTGCGGCTGCTGCTTGGGAACTGGCTGGGCATTGGTCAGTGGGTGGTGAGCAAATGCATTGTGCATCACTTGTTTTGTATATTCTTTTATCATTATTATTATTTTCCTTTCCTTTTCTGTCTTATTAAATTGTCTTTATCTCAACCCATGAGTTTTACCTAATTTCTGATTCTTTCCCCCATCCCACTGTGGGGGAGTGAGCGAACGGCTGTGTGGTGTTTAGCTGCCTGCTGGGTTAAACCACACAGTAACACAGAGGTTTTGTGATCAAATAGTTCCACATATCAGTGTGGCCAAATTTCTTTTCCAAAATAAAATCTGTGCAAACTGATAAATTACATCAGGCTGAACACGGGAGAAATCTATGGAGTGCCAGACAAAGGTCACACTGCATAGCCTGGCGTGCACAGAGACAAGCGATACCCAGGAGATACCTTGCTCTGTCTGATAGCTGCTCAGAGTGCTAACTTGTCAAACAGAAACTCATAACAGGGAAAATGAAATTAACTGCCACATGAAGAACCCAGTAAGAAGCACAGATTTAGTCAACTAACTAAAGTTATGCTAAATAGAATTCCCTCATGTTCTTACAGCTGAACTGCAGAAAAATCACTGTTCTGCAACTAAAGTGAATGGAAAAATGTTAAGAAAGCCAGGATTGGACAAGACTTGTGAGTCACTACAGAGCTATCCAAAGGGATACAGAGGTCGTCCGCTCACTAGAACGTGGGCTGAAACAGTCACTGATTTATTTTCCAAGAATCCCAATAAGAGGCACTCTCAGGGGAGCACAAGACAAGAGACTTTGCCATGATTGCAGCTACAAAGATGACTACAGTTAAGAAATTCTGGCAAATGTTAGTGGCTACAGTAGTAAGTCAATGCTGTACTCAGAAACCTTTGAGAATGCAAGCACTGATAGGGAAGCAAGACATTACAGTAGCATAACTGGTATGAGAGTTTGAGACTACTAAATGTGTTTATTAATTGATTTATTCATATGCATTCTTATCAAAGAAAAGATCTAGATTTAGTGTTTGGGACTCATGTTTTATGACTGAGTGTTTGAAGGTAGCTTTGGATATCCCTCTCTGAATTACAGGATTAGTGGGTATTCCTTGCTAGGAAGGAATATAAGTAACATTACATTTACTGCTGTACTTAGAGTTTACCTACCCCCCTCATTCCACAGGAGTGGTGAATTCCAACTGCTGGTTTCAGACTAGTGAAAAAGACAGACACGTAGGACTACTTGATGAAATGAAAAATGTAGAATATAAAATCTGATGACATTATAAACCAGCCTTTCTGCTTTAGGTTATGGATCAGCCTGAACTAGGTTAAATGCAAGAATTTATAATTTTATTTAATATATTAATTTAAAATTATACCAATAAAAAAATCTACCTCTAAGGCTCTAGATGATTTAACTTAATTATACAACATGTTAAAATGCAATTAAAGTAAAACACAAAACCTTGGCTATCTACTACTTTCATCTTCCATAGTCTAAAATGGAAGCACTTAATCTGCCTGGCAGAGGCATGTTTTCTTTACCAGTATCCCTAGAAGTCACGCAATTCAGACTATTTCTGAGTAAGTCATGCAGAACTCCTGGTCTTTGAAGCCTTGCAAGATGACTTTGTGTGCAGCCCAGCCACTTTAATAATAGGAAGATACAGCTCTGGAAGCTCTACTAATTGTATCTGTAGCACATGGAACTGCACATTATAGAAACTCTGACATCAACTGGTTAGAACTAGTAGAAATTACCTTACATGACATTAAAAAGCACTAGTCCCGTATAAAATTAAATATATAAGGAATACAGTGTTAAATGAGGAATTCAGAAAGGCAACAACCTCAGTCTTCTATGATTTATGAGTGATCTAAGGCTGAAGAAAAAACCCTGCAATTTAGGTGTCACAAGCTAATGGCATACAGAAGTCCAGATCAAAATGAAGTCACCTTCTGTCAGGTGATTTTGTCACACTCCTGTCTGCCTCAAATTCATCATGGGCCTTATTTTCATGCTCAAAACTCAGTTTTGTGCAACATATGGGTTATTTACCTGTTTTATTGTCCGTAAGTAGAAAGAACAAGAACCGTGATTTGCTTTCACTTACTTCTTTAAAACCTTTCTGATCTCAGTAGCATTTTTTAGGTGTTGCTAAAGGGAGGGTGGGGCCACAGTAGCCATGCTAAACGTCACCAAGCTTTGATGGTGAAGTTTCTTGGTGCCTACATTGCTTCATAGACTGCTAGCTCTCTGCTTGCTTCAGATGCCTGTCTTATCACTGATTATTGTTTGATGAAGATTCTGACTCAGATGTAAGAAAAACAAATAAAATCAAAGATAAGTTATGCCTAGGCTCTCTAACCTTCCGTGACTAAAACTTCATGTTTAAACATTAAAGCAGAGGCGGCATTTTGCAGCCACAACCATTTTTCCTTTTGTGTGATAACATATGTCAGCACCTTTTAAGGTTTTTAATGGTGTATGTATTTTAAATGGGGAAAGTAATCACAAAACTGTATAAAATCACTATGCCAGATGTTGATGTAGTAAAAGAAGAATCCCAGAGATATAATAGACTGGAAGCCACAGTTCATCTAGGAAGCCAACCTGGAAAACATGACTAGTGCTGCGGGTAATGTTGGAGTTCAAACATCTGAATTTTCTTCCAGAAAAGAAAAAACCCACACCCTGGAATTTTTTAGAGCTACATATAGTGATGCATGCTCTGAAAATGCTGTGACCTTTTTACGTGCTATTTTCTGTCTGCTTCTTAAGTAACCTCACTTTGAGAGTAGACATGGCCCTTCATTTTTGTCTAGAAAAGATACTAATAAGATTTTAGTTAGAAATGTGCAGTTTTGAAAATATTATCCTGTGTTTTGCATCAACTGTCCACATCAAGATGGGAAATATTAATCATTGTAGCAGTCTGCTGCACACAGATTCATTTAACAGATGTAAGATTTAAGTAAAACTCTGTGCTCATGATGAAAAATTTGGAGTAAATCCAGCAGAAGGAGAATAAAGCACAAAACTTATTAAAGGAGGAAATGTGAGAAAGAAGTGTTCTAAACATCCTTCTCATGCTTGCCTTCTTAGGAGGACACCATGCTGGGCAACCTTGAGGAAGGAGGAAGAACTCTGTCTGCTCCCTGAAGAAAAAATGGGGAATGAGAGAGTCATTAGTCCTCACCTTTGGAAAGCTGAGTCCTGCTCAGTCATTACTCGCACAGAAGAAGAAAGAGTGTGTGTGAAAATCCTAGACAACAGCACAATGCCTATAAAGGGGCATTCTTCTGTCTGACTTGCACTGGTGATCAGGTTTATGATCTGAGACATAAGTTGTCCACTTGCATGAAAGTCAAAAGGATTTTTTTTTAACCTGATGCAGAAATGTATAGAAATGGCTAGAAAGTTCTTAAATTTCAACAGGATTTGGATCAGTGTTGTTGAATTAGAGGACGACAAAATAAATTGTGCACTGCACTTTTTTTCCTGGAAAAAGTACACAAAAAACCCACACAAATGAGAGCTCTTCAGTTTTTTTAGTAAATCAAGACAAAAATCCTTACAGAAAGGCAATTCCTTTCAGTGATCAAAGTATTACCTCATCTCTCAAAGCATTATTAAAATACCATTCCCATAACATCAGTTGGTCTTACTACCACCAAGCAGGAAAATTTAAGTAAATGGAGTATTTAATTTGCAGTCTTACTACACAGCTAGAAATACACTAACAGGTTGTAATTCTTCAAGGATAACAGTCTGTAATATATGCTGTGGCTACTTTGGCTTTTACATATTTCTAAAATAGACCAGTATTTCCATTTTTTAACGAAGTTATTACAGCTTTAACATATTTTATGTTACTGCTGTCAGAATATACTTAAACAACTGATGACTTAATTTTATTTTGTGGAAGGGCTTAGAAGTACCAGTTGAAGATTATGCCATAACAGAATTATGGTGAGAATAGGAAATAGCAAGAGAGAGTGCATGCAACAGATGAGACTGCAAATTACAGACAGAACTACAAGGTAATAAGCAGATAGGATAATAAGCAATATAAACTCAGACTTAATCCCCTGGCTAAATATTGTCAGGTACTTGGAGGTATCTCTGGGCTGACAAGAGTTATAAAGATGGCCAGCAGGTGGGGTTTTGGGTTTGGGATGGGGTTTTGGGGGGGTTTTTTTGGTGTTTGGTTTTTGTGTTTGTGGTTGTTTTTTTTTTAACAGAAAGCTTTCATGAATGACAGGCTTCAGGAAAAGCAGAGGGCTTTCTGCAAACAAAGAAGCGGTCAAGTTGTACATAACTGGTAGCAAAGAGATGTGTGTGAGCTAGAAATATATTAGTTAACAAATAAGTAAGAGACTGGATTATCAGACATACTTAAAGTGGAGATAAGATTTTATTAATAATCCTAAATGTAATGTTTAGAGCTTATTGTAACTTCTCTTTCATTAATAAAACTTAGTTGAGACAAAATTTCTATTCAGTAGGAGCATCTGAACTACAATTTGAACAGGAAAATGAAAAGCAGTTAAAATGCCTTCTAGTTTAAAGTACGCAGAAAGCACCAGAAACATGAACTGGAAAAATGCAATCCTGTACATGTGTAAATGAATAGAAAACACCAGGTTCTCTAGGACAACCTCAGAAATTAGATAATGGTAGTAAACTTTCACTGCAAACACATTTGCAAGGTCATACATCTATTTCCACTCTTAGAGAACTGATACCGAACATGCTAATTCCTGACAGAAATAGGAATGCTTGTGTTTCTTTTAATAGAGTTACGATATATTTACTGGCACTTTTAAGGGGAAAAAAAAGTTGTAAGATGTTACTGTGTATCAAAGTATCAAAGTTATCATCGCATTGCACACTAAGGTTACAAGTTTCTAGTCAATTCTCTTTGTACACCTGTAATGACTTCACCAGAATTGCTTTTACCAAGTCTTTAATGCTGTGATAGTAAGTGCTTAATATAATTATCAAAGTCATTACTTTCTTGACACGGGAATAGTTTATGAAACCGTGTACAAAATATAACTTCCAAATGGACAATACAAATATCTAGACCCTCTCATATTCATAGACTGCATATTCCAACCTATAAACACATTTGAAAAAGGGAGTGTCAGAGAAAAACTCTTCACTGATTAGAAATGAATTAAATCAGTTCTGTGAAATGGAGTACAAGTAGGATTCATTTGGAGGCGAATATCCAGAAGCAATCTCTATAACTGATAAAACGCTTCATAGTTTCCTTGCAGAAAAGCAGGCTTTTGGATGCAAGACGAATTGCGCTGTCATTGATTTGAGTCTGCAAAATGTATGTAACTATGTGCATAGCATGATATACCCTTGTCTTCCTTTTTTATTTTTGTGGAGGTTGGTTTTTTTCTGTCCTACCCTCCATCCAAAAAGGTAGGAAATCTTGGTATTTGCCAAAAAGCTCAAGTTTGCTGGAATTCCCGCTTCTACAAACCCAATATAAAAAAGCTGACATAAATCATCACGTAAACTCACCAAAAAAAATCCAAGTCTATCATTAGTCATGACCTTCTTTTAGAGGATGTCAGTATCAAACAGCACCTGCTGTACTTCTATACTTTCCAGAGTCCCAGGGTTCCCATTCCTTCACATCCTTTGGCCATGAGCTTTTGCTCTGTGTTCAGATCTGGTAGAGGGGTGTGGAGTTCCCTCTACTCTATTCTCAGTTAGGGGAAAAGCAACTTTTTCATAAAATTTTACAGCATAATTTATATCTCTGATAATATGGATTAGAATTTCTTCAACAAAAATACAAAGCAGCAAAGCACGCATGGTAGGGCATATGGTGCTCTTATTTTTACTATTCACTATCATGGTTTTCCAATGTAATATAAGAAAAGAGTCAGAGATGATGATATGTTTTCATACTTTCATACTTTCTCTTAGTTTTATCCAGTAATTTATTCTAATATAAACACTAGTTTAGCATTCTTTTCAATTAAAGCAATGTTCCAATTCTTTCACTCTTGATATTCTCTTTCCAAAGAGATTTTTTTCAGTACTACTAAGCTAAAGTTACTGTTTTGCTTTTCTTCACATTCACCCTCCTTTGAGGACCTAATCCAACTTTCATTTATGAATATAAATACTTTCACACCAGAGATCGATTAATATAATTTCCGTTTAATGGAAGATAGATGGGGGGGAAATACTCATAGTTTGTAAAATAATATTTTAAACATCTGCTTCCCACCCTCCCTCAAACTACAGCCACTTTACCTACTGAATAGCTGCCATTTAGAGAGACTGATGAAAGTTTAAGGTGCGTGTTGGGATTTTCTCATCCTCATACCATTTTCCTCTTAATAACACTTTTGGGATAAAGGCAAAACACTAAATAATGTTTCGAAGTTTTAACCATGAAGTTGCCATATGCTTGGAGATGAACATAGGTAATAGAAAAATTTGGGGAGCAATTACAGCAGCTCTGGAGTGGTTTATGTTTTGTTGTTACTATTATAACTGAGCACTGGAATATGTAAGTATAAAAGCATTTTCCCTGTTGCTAAGGGCCTATGAACATAAAATCAGAGTGACTAAAAGTAATTCCCTCTGTGTAAAACCAGTTACGGGTAGCATGGTTACTATCTTTTAAGTTAGTGTATACACATAATATTTGTACCAAGATTTCTGAAATGTAGGAAACAAAATTATATCCAGACCTATCTATATTATATCTCAGAAGTAAGCAGGCTTGGATCTAGAAAGCAGCATTCAGTGCTACTTCAAGTGTGATCTGGGTTAAGGAACACATCTTTTTTGACAGAACTATAATCAAATAAAGGGTTTTCCAAGCATTTAGCTTTCTGTCTTTTGACACGAATTGATATTTTCAGATTTTAGACTGTCATGTTTGGAAGTAGGTTCTCCCTAATGTGTTGTCAGGGTTGAAAGCCTCCCCACTAGAATTAAAATCAGAGTAAGGACTTCCAAAATCCAAATCGTCCCCAGAATCCAATATTGATGAAAAAAGTAGAGAAGGCCCTATTTAAAAGGCACAATATATGTATAATTATAGACCTAAACAAGTTACTTCCACTCAGGAAACAGACTTTGGGGTTATCATGCATAGTTCTATGAAAAATATCAGTTGTTTGGTAAGGTTAAAAAGATAGACTATTAAGAAGAGTTAGGGAGAAGCAGAAAACAAAACATTTTTCTGCAAAGTGATAGAACCTGAGGAGCATTACCAGAGGTGCAGAACAGCCCCCATCTGAGAAACAAATACAGAGACTTTTTGCTTGAAAAGAGATAATGAAGGAAGGACTATGACAGAAATCTGAACAAGAAAAAAGGAGAGTGATACTAAAGTGTAGATGGATGGGAATTAGTTGTTTTTCTTTAAAATACGAGAATTAGGGGAAAGTAAATTATCAAGGGGCATGCTCAAAACAAAAGAGAGACCTTTACACACAGCAGATTGTTAGGCTGTGGAAGTCATTTCTGCAGGATGCCACAGAGGTCAAAATTTATGTGATTTCAAAATGCAGTTTTACAAATTGATAGTAGAAAAATTCATGCAGATCTATTAAACACCGCACTCATTTTAAGCATTTAAATGATATATGTATATAACCCAAGATCTTGCTTGTTGTATGCTCCTGTATGATCAGAGACAAACAGGAACCTCTAGAATGCAATTCCAATTGCAGATAGGCTTTGCTTAGGTTAACTATAATAACTCCAAACTAGCTTGTATACTTCCCTCAAAACTGAGGGTCCCAACTGTCGCGAATCCTGATTTAGGATCCTGCCGACTATGTCAATTTGTCGCGAATCCTGATTTAGGATCCTACTGACTATGCCAATTTGTCATAAAAGAGTGATTTAGATCACTTAAGGAACCACCGTCAAAGGTATTAGCAAAAGTGGTTTTAATATGATGTTGTAAAAGTGCAACTTAACAAAGTTCAGTGGCAAGGTTCACTCAATTACTGCATGGAAGAAATATACAAAGGAAAACAGTTACGCTCAAGTTAGACTGATTCACAGAGAGACCAGGGATGCAAAAGGGTAAGGAGGACCCTCCTGTTGAGTCATGAAATTCAGAGTGGACCCCCTTGCTTTCTAAACTCCTTCCTCAGAGAGGAGTCTAGGTGTGGCTATGTCCAAACTTAGTCTCAGATTTTGTCAATGGTTTATGTCTAAGGTTTATGTCTACATGCAAAGTTTATGTAATGTTTCATTAGCATCAATTCAGCATGCAATCAAAGTTACTAGGGCAAAATTAAAGTTACCATACCACAAGGTTATGTGTAATATCGGTTGCTTACCAAAGATCTACTGTTGGTAAAATGCCTCTCTGCCTCAAGGAGCAACCTTGAGAAGTGTCCCAGCTCAAGGGGAGATCACCGCCATGCAGCCACACTGCCTAGCAAGGAGAGCTCAAAGAAGGCTCACTTAGACTGCCATATTTATGGAATAAAGTGGTTGGCTCATAGTCAAATTACATGCGATGGGAAAGCTACGGCTCAGGCCTTTACCTCTTCCAGAGCTTGCACCAAACAGTCTGGTCAAGGGGTTGAGCATACCCATCACACTCCACCCCATGACTACAGTCAATCCACTTTATCCACTCATAGAGTGGTAGTACGGTTAGCTCTTGCTTCTATGTCATAAATATGTGGTGTATTGCAGATCAGTGGTAAGAGTCCAATTATCTTAGTTTAAGTGTTCTAATTAATATTAGTTATATACCATTTTACATACAGAATCAGTTGATTGTATACGTTTTACATGCTGGATTGATGTCATTTGTTTCATTTTTTGCCAAACTCTGATATACAGAATAATTATAAGCAATAAACATAATAAGGTCAAAACCAACAAAACTACAATTGGATGCAGCATCAAATTCAAAACTCAGGATTCATGACAAATTGGCATAGCTGGCAGGATTCTAAATCAGGATTCACAACACCAGCCAAGGAATAGCATCCCTAACCCTGAACTCTGACTCTACTATTATGTATGGAGGCCATCCCTTTAACAGCCGTACTGACAGAATATGCTGGCACCAGAATTCACATCACCGTTGCCATTAAAAGTAGAGCTAGCCAGCATTAGCTTCCATAACACAGAGTAACATTTCCCTGGCAAAGTTATGCCAAAAGCACTTTCAGTCCATGGATCACAACAAGCCAAGAATTCTCTACAATCCTCCCAAAGGTGAAACACAGAATCTCACTCAGAAATCAGTTCTGGTCACTAGCCTCAAAACATGTCCCTTCCTACTTTATCCAAATTCCCTGCCCCCCCCATACACACACACTTCAACAGGTTGAGCTTGCATCATTTTTGTTATTCATTACATCAAGGACTATTATTAACTTACAGTAATGATAATTTGTTACTTTAAGTTATGAGGCATCTTGGTAAAGCTAATACAATTATTTTAGTCTGCTTTTTGTAATTAGTGTGTAGCAAAAATAATTTGCCTGTAAGCAATCAGCACAGCGTAACTGCAAAATCTCTGAAGATTTCCACAGGTTGCACTTCTAGTATAGTTATGGCAGCTGCAGGTAAAATATATCTAGAACTGGCTATATTACAATAGTGTGCTTTCATAGAATCATAGAATCATAGAATAGTTTGGGTTGGAAGGGATCTTTAAAGGTCATCTAGTTCAACCCCCCTGCAGTGAGCAGGGACACCTTCCACTAGATCAGGTTGCTCAGAGCCCCATCCAGCCTGACCTTGAATGTTTCCAGGGATGGAACTGAAGGTGTGCAGTCTTGGTGAAATGGCTGTTCTTTTGTTGATACAATTTACCAAATTACTTTTTAAGCAAGTATTTTATAAAAAAAGTCTTTTAATCAAAAAGCAAGATTTGTAATATTTAACCAATATGAAATATTTTTTGCATTTTGAAAAAACAAAACAAAACAAAACAAACAACAAAACCCACTCTTGTCCTTCTGCAGCTGTGTTATTCAGCTTGCTTCTCATAAGTAATTTTTCAAAAACAAAGCTGGATAGACTCTTGTGAGACAAACACACATATTACTAGAACAACTGGGTCTTGAACTGTAATATTTTGTTGTAGATATGTGATAAAAGATCTTAGAATTATGAAGATATTTACAGTCCTATTCAGAAGGACAGGAGTATGGAAATAATTAAAAATATGTAAAATGAAAGAGAAAACTATTTTTGGCATATGTCGTCTCCTTGCATCTACCTATCTATGCATGCTGAAGACATATAAAGACACACTAAGATGGGGCATAGAGCACCACATGACTCAGCACAGAACACCAAGCAATCCTGAAGAGCTGAAATGGTCTCTGGAACTGAGCAGACGGAAAGTCCCCAGGCTACCGTAATTTATGCTGATGACAATCTGGCATGCTAGCCAGACTCTTTGCAGAGAAAGCTTCATCTCAAACCTTCTCAACTTGTTGAAGTACAAGCTTATCACAAAAATTACTCAGACCACTGGGTGCAAACAACCAAGCAGAGCCCATCATTTTCAACAAAACAAATGATAATGAGTCAGGAAGACTCCAAATGATGTAAACCGAAAGATCTCTCTCTCCTGTTTGCTATAGATTAAAAAAGTTGTCTAATTATTTCATAGCTAGTCAGCTGCTTTTTTTTTTTAAATTCCTTCTAAAAGGTTGAATTGCTTCATTTGCACACTTTCAAACAATGAAATGTCACAATTTTAGCAAAAAATTGTAATGCTATGTTTTCCCAACATCTAAAAAAATTCAAATATTATTAAGCTGCCTTTTGCATGGCAAAAAGCTTTTCATCTTTGGTTTGTTTAGATCATGACAAGCCCAATCAGCTGTCCAGGTGTCCCTTAGGAGTATCAAGTGTCTGTTGGAAGCTAATCTACTGAAACCATAAGCCCTATATTGAATAATATTGAATAGATTTGCAATTGTTCTGGGGGCAAGAAGTGTATAATGGTAACAGTAGTCTGAGTGCAATGTCTATTTAGAAAGGGCGTTTACATTAAAGACTATTATGGAAATGTGGAAACACATGAAAAGTCTTCTCTGTATAATGCACTTGCTTTATTCTACAATAATTGTACATAGTAGATTAAAAATAAACTGTAATTACAGTTTATTAATATGGCTTTTTTATTCAATCTAAATAAATCTAAAGCTTTGTAGAAAAAAAATTAGCATGCATTTGAACTTATTCAGTTACTGGAATCCAAACAGTGAATAATTAAGTGGAAGCCTGTAAGAGATTGAGGATAATCATGTTCAGAAAAGCATAGAAAACATCCCAGTTTCTCTTTGTGCTCCCAGTGTTCTATAAGGCCAGATATCACTTTCTAATCCGAGTTTGGTTCATAAATTTATTGTAATGATTGCATTTCGATAGCACTTCTCATCTGTAGTTCAGTTGTAGGTGATGTCAGCTCACCCATAGGTTGTCACCATTTTGAGCTGTTGAAGCACTTGCTCCGCCTCTGGTACAGAGGGGGACACACAGATGGGCCCTTCCAAGCTTGTAGCACGGACCAACACTGACATCTGGTGCCAGCAGAGCCATTTTACACTGGGGCAAAGATTCAACTTTACAGCTCACTGAAGAGTTGCTAGTTGCTAGTTCAGCACCAAAAGAGGTTGACTATAGGGAAAAGAAAGGAAACAGTAAAAATACCAAGGATATACTTAAAGGCAGGAGAAAAAAGTGAGAGTACATTCACAGTATTTTTTCTGCAATGCACTTTTTCCAAAATGGTGGTATTGGCTGTCATATCTCAGAATAATTTTAGCTACTGCTAAAATAGGGAGTTGACTGGTTTTATGAGAACAGTATTAGGATTATCTTTGCCAGGATGTGCAGAGCTTGCACACTAGAAAAGCACAACAGTTGTTCGTATTCTGAATGTAAATGCTGAAATAGTGGCTGGCATGAGCTTACCTTGCTTGCGCTGCTACAACCACTACATGCCCCATTTTGTGGGCTGGGGAATCACCCTGTGCCAGGACTTTTGGCTACCTGCCCAGGACAAATTGCCCCTAGGCAATGGGGCATTCAGCCCAGTCCTTATCGATAAGTCCCACACGGTTAGGGTTTGGGGTACACTTTTCATATGTACAGGTAATGGCTGTTTTCTTGCAGGACACAGCCTATCATTACCAGGAGTACGAAAGACAGGCTGACAAACCAGAGAGGATGATCCCAAGATAACCCAATGACTTTTTCCAACGCTGTGAAGAACCAATTACAACAGAGTGCAGTGACTGTCTTAACTAATAAGGAACTAAACTTTTACACTGCACTTCGTTCTGCTACCAACTGCTAGTTCACATATGTCCATGAAAGATGCACAAACCTGCCACAATTACAAGCCAACCTCACTTTTCTCTCATGCAACTAGCCAACAGAGAACTATTTCCAAAGCATAGCTGTTCTGTGCATCAAAACGCTTTGCAACATGTTCTCATTCCCATAAGGCACTCTGCAGCCAGCAGACTGTTGTAATATTATTTGCAAGAACAGACTTGGAAAAAAATGTCTTTTTATTATTGCATCTTTGTGCCAGTGCAGACAGTATCCTAACTTACCAGATGTTTCTTATTTCTCTTTTTTCTAAACTGCACTTGGGCTTTCGGTATTTCTAGAATTTGAAGGTTTCAAACAAAGAGGTTTCTGTTACCTTAAGGAATCCAGTTTAACACTGCCTCAAAAATCTGTGATTATATGAGTAAAGCTCAACCGTGAGAAATGCACCAAGCCTTCATCCAAAGTGAACACTTTGGGTAACTCTTTTACCCCCACCTCCTTAAAAAACATGGAAACAGTAATAAGCTCTGCAAGTTCCATGAATGGAAAAGCATTCATTATGTGCAGTTTTGAGGTTTTGGGAGGGACAGTTGTGCTTGTGAGGTTTTTGTTTTGTTTTGTTTTGTTTAAATTGAAACAGTGATAAATATTGAAATCCCAGAACTACGTAGGGCCCTATATTTTGCATGGAAAAAACAGAAAAATACTGAGGATTTTCAATGTGTGTGCAGGGAAGGGGGTAAAAACAACATGACACAACTAATAAAATGAAGTACGGTTTGGTGTCAGTCAGTCAGTGCAAAGTGTTACAGATTAGTTTTCATTTCATCTTAACTGAGTAGGCAAGATCTTTTTTAAGTACCACAGCTACTTCAGCAGACTCGTGACTAAAGTTTTCAATTTTCTTGCTTGCAAGAGATGCCAGTACATTTCAGTTCTCTAATCCCTAACAAGCAGCAGCTTCTGCTATAAGAAAATATGAACAAGTATAGAAAGCATACAGTTTACAGCACCTTATTTTACTGACTGCTTTTGGAATTCAGTGTGCAGCCATTACAAAGATAGTACTTGAATTATGGATGGTCTCCAAGCCCTACATTAGCAGTCTGCACCACTTTTGAAAAATAACTGTGACTCAAAGAATGTGGAAACAAAGTGAAACTCTGATTCTCAAGATCATAGATAAGACAGAATGAATTCACTGGGGGAGGGGAATTAAAGCAATCAAAGCACAGTAGCAAACAGTTGGGCAAGAAGCAATGGCAAATGAGGTCTCCACAGCTACTGCAAAAGCTCACCATGCAGTTTACAATTTAAAATAATGTTACATTGCAGTGAAGACTCAATCTGTCCTCTTTGGTTTATTTTCTGTCCCACTTCCAGATTTTCATCATCAGACTAACAGCTTATTAAACCAGGATGGATCATTTGTTTTCTTACTTAATGACCTGCACTACAAACAGGCAGATGCGGCTGGCTGCTTTACCACTTGTCTAACTACAAAATGTTGCAGTTGCATCCTCAGTGCCAAAAAACCTCATCTTTTTGAATTATGCCTTTACTTACTAACTGCTTGTTGACTTTTATATCTTTAAATCTACTACTAATATAAACAATGAGAAATCAACATGGGTAACCAGGTTCCCTGTGATACAATCATCTGGCATAGAGAAACAAAGCCTCCCTATGGTTTCAAAACATCACACAACAATGAATAATAAAACATTGAACTACAAATTTACATTTGTTTTTATATTCTTGCAATCTCACATACATTTTTTCTTATGCCAGTATGTGTGGAAATTCAGGACGTACCATTACACAACTTTAGATTTGGGCACAGTCTCTCTGAAGTAAACAGTTATCATGTCTGACTGTAAGACTTCCATGTAGTCATTGGTTAAGGTCTCATTTGTGTTGCCTTCTTTTTCTCCTTTTTCTCCTTTTCCCAAACTTCCCACAGTTAGGACAAGGGGGATTCCTGGTAGGTCCTTATAAACCCAGATCTCTGGGAAACAACTGTAAGAAGTAGGAAGGGGCCTGCTTGTGTTATCCCACAGGCATTTCCAAAACATTCTCAGTTTTGGGGCCTGTCGAAGCCCAATACTCCACTGTCTTCAGATTTCAAATAAACCAACTAGAAAAAAAAAAGTACGGTCTCTACTACAAGAGTTAAAATTTAATGAATACTAAATTGATCCTGTGTGTAACGTTAGCAAACATCTGCGTCTTTGAAGAATTCCCCTTCACAGAAGCTGTCCAAGCTTGCTTCTGCTCCAAACCCTTCTCATTGCAGTAATTGTAACACAAACTCAACTACCATAATAAATACTAGTTCACTCATCTTCTACCTCCTTCTTAAGTCTGCTACAATACAAAAGGCTACCTTCTTACCAATGGTACTTGCATAAAATTTTCACTTCTGTGTGACCTTTCCTATCCAGCGCAGCTTGGAACCACCAAGCGCCCTTCGCAGGCTGGGCTGGCAGTCTCATCCCCACCGTATCAGCCACTCTCCCAGCTAGTGCCCTCACCAACAGCTACAGCAAAGGTGACAGGCATGGGGATGGCCCCAGGACACTGCAGTTTTGACCAATACAGGTTTGTTCCCAGGGCAGAACCACAATGCCAGAGTGAAACTTTTGCCCTTCCTATTAGTCAATGGCATGAAGGCCTCACCAAGGCAAGGTTCAAGTTCCCACTACCATTGACCAGAACTCTTCGCAGGCACTATGAAAGTAAGACAGGCGTTGCTGCTCACTCTGTAGTCTCTGCAGTGGGACAGCTGACTTCTGAATAAGAAGTTATTAAACTTGATACACAAGTGGTATCTAAAAAAGTTGATAGGAACTATAATAAGCATCTTGAGACCAACTTCAGTCTACTGTGCTCATTTTTAAGCACAGTTTTATCAATTTCAGTTAAACTCAATATAAACAATAAAATTGTTGGTTTTCCATGGATTTCACTGGGATACGATTTTAGCCTGAGATGTAACATTTTAGTATCAACTGTTCCACATGTAAAAATATATGTGAAACTGTTCCACACATTAATGTGTGTGAAAATGCACACATTAATTTCTCAGCATTCTAGATGGGTTTTAGAGCATGATAGATCCAGCTGTCTATACAGCAGGTTAGCCAGCTCTCAAACTCCAAGAAGTGCTTGGAATGCTTTTAAACCAACCTTGTATGCATTTGCAGAAGCCTCTAGCTGGCTTACGACTCTGCTTGAAATTTGTGCTTTGGGCACTCAGGAATCTCAGACCAGGCCTGAAATGCCATATGATACCACGGGGATCATAAAAGAACAGCCAAACCCAAACCCAGTCACGCTACCTTCGGAAGTTGAATGTATGTAGACAAATTGTTCTCCCGTCTCTACTATCTATATCACCTACTTTGCTCAGCTTTATTTATAAATTAGGTTCTCAAAATTCATTTCTAGAGCTCTGCTGATTCCTTACTTAGCAGCAACATAGCAGCAGCTATTTTCACTTTGGCTACTTATTCAAAACAGATCCTACAAATGCAGAGATATGCGCCTCCAAAACCTCCTCTCAACAGACCCATGCATTCCCTGATGCACACTAGTTCAAGGGTAATTTGTTACAAATGCATGTAAATCTTAAGAGATTACCGGGGAAACCAAGAGTCTGCTGCCCTTACAAGCTTTGCAGCCTTAAGTCAGAGGCACAGCATGCTCACCAATGTAAAATATTTGTTTCCAAAAGCACCTTTACACTTGCAACAAAAAAACATTGGAGAAACAGATTTTTTTTTTTCATACTTACGTTCAAATAAAAAAAAAATTCTTACAGCTCCTTCATGTAGTTTGGGAAGTGTAATAGCTGTGGAGACTTTTGTTGTTACTTTCCATGAAAACAGGTGGGCTGACGGTGGCAACATACATGTCACCTCATTGCTGATAGCAATGGAAAAATCATCTGCTGTGCGACAGGTGTATTGAGTAGGAAGCTGCATGGTGGGGATGAAAGCCTGGAGTGTATCCACGCCTGGAAAGCTTTATTACATCCATGTGAACAGTGACATGTGGAGGATAGCGAGGGTTGTCCTAGGTTTGGCTTCCTAGATGGTCAGAGAAAGTATTTCTTTCCTTACCTCTTTACAGCTGCCCTTTCTGAAAGCAGATTTCTAGCATACTTCAAGAAATAAGACATACAACACTAGATTTTCTGCCACTACCATTCATGCATTCCTCCTGCTTTACTCCCTGACATTTGACACAAAAGCCTGAAAAAAAGGGTCTGAGTTTCATGTGGTATCTGTTGCAGAATATAAAAATATAGTAAACAATGGATTTTTTCCCTTATTTCAACCATGTGTGTTCTGCTCTTTAATCTACAACAGATGGTACTTTTCTTGTTTCATAGATGTAGCATCCACTACTTTTAAGGAGTTATAAGTGTGTGTTTTATGAGGGAACAATAAAATACTGTGAATTCAAGCAAACGTCTTTAAAACCAACTTGAAGGGTAGTTTATAAATTATAGGGAAGCACAAAGCTACCTGGCATTGACGTATACAGAGAAGGGCCATTAAGGACAATAGCACAACTATTTGACTACAGCAAGACAAGGCCAGACAAGTTCAGTTGCTGATTCTTTTTGAGCATACTCAACATTTTTAAGTGTTCAGAGACACAATTCCACTTCTGTTTTCCACACTAATTACCAGGCTGTTGATGATTTCTTTGGTTTTAATTCAGAGCTTGGGGAAAAAAAAAAATCAAGCATACCTTTTAACACCTGTAAAAATATTGCAATTAATGGATGCCTAGGAGAGTGGGTCAGAAGAGAATATTTGAACACAGATAAAAGACATTTCCTTTGGCCACAATAGATATTTTTATTAGATACACATTTGAGGTCCTTTATTCAAATCCTGCAGATTTTGAAAGATGCTTTAGACTAAAAATTAGTCAACTGGGCATAAGGAGATCTATGTGGCTCCTCTGATGTAGGATTAAATGAATTAAGGGTGTAGATATATTTCAGAGACATACTACTTTGAAGCATATTGCTGTTAAAAAATGGTTTTGATTTACAAATATAAAAGGAAAGATTTTTGAGAATTGGATTAAATTTCTGCGGCCATCAGATACTAGAAAGCAACAAGAACAGAAAACCCTACCTATTACAACAGCAGTCACCACTAATGTGTGTTTTGAGGGAATTTTTAAGGTATTGTGTCTTTCTGTAAGGCATTTCAAATCCAACATGCAACACAAGCACATATACATTTTGATAGCTTAAAAGAGAAAACGAAATTAGCAGCACACATTCATGCACTCAAACGACCATTTGATTTACTTCATTTTTTAATTCTAAATGTATCTCTGCAAGCTTAACATTTTTACTTACCAGTTTTCAGAGAAAGAATATTCATTTTAGTGGCTGAAGAAAAGTGAGCATTTTGAGACTGTTTCTTGATGCCCCTTAATCTATGTAGTTATGACAAGTGGTGATCAAAGTCCAGTTAATGAATGACATGAATAATTCTTCTCTCGGAATATACAAATACTTCATTGGTCTCCTACAAACAATGGAGAGAGCTTCAAATATGTGGATGAACTACGCCGTCGTCACAGGAAGTTAAAAGAAGAGTTGTTAAGCTCGCTTTGACATTGCAGTCCAGGCTGTGAAAAATTGGTAAGCTCTACTTCCTTATATTAGAAGCAGGGAAAACTATTTATCTGTGTTTCCCATATCTCACATACACATGTGGTTTCTCAAATGCATATCAGAAAACTGTCACTTCGGAAGTGAATAATGCAGATTAAATCAAAGTTTCACCTCCACATCTCAAATGCATATCAGAAAACTGTCACTTTGGAAGTGAATAATGCAGATTAAATCAAAATTTCACCTCCACATCATTTTAGGCTGCCTTGGGAAGCATCTACAGAACAAACTGAAATATATAAATGACTTTTAACCAAAAAACAGAAGTGATTTGTCAGTCAGGTAAACAGATCCGTCGTAAACTTCTGATATTAGCAAACCAGTTAAAACTTATTTTACCATAAGTTAAAACTTATTTACCATTTTACTTATTTCAAAAAAGAAATCCAATCCAGATTAAAAAATATTACTTAAACTAGCAAATACTACTGCTCTATTATGTTGCTATAAAAATCCTCTTGTAGACCATTGGGCTGCTTGTAAAAACAAAACTTCAAAGAGATTCAACATATGGTTTGCAGATCAGACAGTTCACAGCTTTGTAGTTAAGGGTTTTGTTTTGATTTTAAGAAACAACTTGTACTTCATATGCCACGTTTATTAATGGGCATAGACCTAACCATCTGGTGTGTAAGCACAGTCTAATTTTTTAACTCTTATCCAGCCCAGTTGATACATTACCATTTTTCTGTTGTCAATTTATGAAGCTTTCATTAAAATGTCAATCATTCAAATGTCAATTATTCAATAACTAACAAAGCCTGAGATAGGAGGGGAATTCAGCAAACTGAGTTTTGGAAAAAATCTCTAGTTACTGTAGTCATTGCCCTGGAATAAGTTCAGCTCTTTTTTTTTTGCTTTTTTTTTTTTATTAAAGCAATTATTCCCATTCTTTTCACACATGTGCAAATCCTGAGTAGCAACTGAGAGGGAGTGCAATCAACAGCTCTAGTGCTTGAAAACAAAGAATTCTAGAGAGTAACTTCTGCCTCTAGATACTCATCTGAGTATAGTTGCATATAATAGAAGTTACCAGTGCCCCATTTATTCCAGTAGGACTACAGAGTTTACACAGGTAAGCATTTGTCCATATAATTTTCCTTGTGTTACTGAAAATCAGCATGGATAGATCCTTGGTGGCAGATTTCACAAATGGCTGTAAAATTCAAGAAATCCAGGGGGCTTTTTGTTTTTTCATACTATAGAATTTCATCTCCTCCATCATTTCCAGTGAATTAGTTAGGAGTAGAGAAATCAATAATACATGTATTAGTTTCATAAAATATTAATCCTTGTTTCTGGGCATTGTTGTGAAGTTTTACTGTACAAAAGAACTCATAATTCATGTGCATTTGTGGGTAAAATGTAACATTAACATCTCCAGAAACTAACTCCAAAAAGATCCACAGGTGTCTGCTACACTAAGGCACAGCTACTACAGCATTCATTTCATGTCAAAAATAATGATTTCACACACTAGGAAACTCAGCTTACATTTGAGAAAAATGCTTCTTCATGTGATTCACACTTCTTCATATTTCTTCTTGGCCCTCCCACAGAGCTAAGTCCTATTAATTACTGACTTTCTTGGACTAGCTTGTGACAAGAATTCTCAAAGACTTCTTAACTCCTACTACATTTCGAAGCTCCATATCTTCTCCAGAGATGACTTCTTAGTGCAATTAATATTTTAAAAATGTGAATATTTTATCTGTTTGAAATTGCCTACTTATTAGAAACAGGTAATAATTTCCAATAGCAGAAACCTAGGCTTTGCTGGTAGGTTTTGTCATGGAAAATTCTACCATGAGAGCACTATGTGTTGTTTCATTGTCAAACAGGACCATAAGCATAACCAGATGGAGAGATCTACTAGAAACCCCTTATTATTTTTCTTTCTCAAAAAGCATTTATTGTGGTGGCAGTTTAGCATTCAGTTACCCAGCGATTCTGGTGGTAAATCTATTTTTGTGAGGAAATGGTCCTGCAATACACTTCTGTAAAGTGCCAGCACCAGGCATCAGTGCTGGCACTTTACAAACACACTGGTCTGGAGAACAAGTCTTATGAGGAATGGCTGAGGGAGCTGGGGTTGTTTACTTTGGAGAAGAGGAGGCTGAGGGAAGACCTTATCGCTCTCTACAACTACCTGAAAGGAGGTTGTAGCGAGGTGGGGGTCAGTCTCTTCTCCCAAGTAACAAGCGACAGGACAAGAGGAAATGGGTTCAAGTTGTGCCAGGGGAGGTTTAGATTAGATATTAGGAAAAATTTCTTCACAGAGAGAGTGGTTAGGCATTGGAACAGACTGCCCAGGGAAGTGGTACAATCACAGTCCCTGGAAGTATTCAAAAAACATGTGGATGTGGTACTTAGGGACATGGTTTAGAGGTGGACCAGGCAGTTAGGTTAACAGGTTGGACTTGACGATCTCAGAGGTCCTTTCCAACCTTAACCATTTTATGATTCTATGAATTCTGAGCTCAATAGCAGATTCATCATAAGCAAGGGTACAATAGTTGTGTTAACACCAAGCATGCAATAAAACTACTTAGTAAGTCCTCAAACTCAGAATTACAGTCATAACACGGCAAAGGGAGACAGCGCAGAAGGTGATATGTGAACAAATATGAGCACCTCTGCTAAGCATAGGTTAGCGCTGGCATACTGGAGAAAGATTTACAGGACAGACATAAGTCCATGAAACTGCTTTCCATTGATCCACATATGAACTTTTATAAATACTTGAAATCAATGAGTAAATAAAGTTCTTACTGATTTACAAAGCAGTGGCAACTGCTATGCTATATACCTGGTCCATGCAGTTCCAATGAATATCAATGAAGTTCAATTTCAGGGTATTTTTGTTTGATTGACAAGAGCTTTAGATGGTTCCTGGATTTTTTTTTTTTATGGCATCAAAACCAGTTGGACATAATCTCTGGAATATCTACTAGTGTTTATCCAGTTTTATTCACCTCCTGTAGTTTTATAGCCTCTATTAAGGGCAAAAATAAAATCCAACTTTCCATTCCTCATAACAAAGCTTTTCCAAATTTTGTCTTGCTGTGCTTCAAATCTACCCAAATGATTTGTGAAGCAACTGTGAAACAGGGAGAAACAGTGCCTCAGCACTAAGTTATTGTTACTTGCAGTAAGGTGAATCAACTGTAGTTTGAAAATAAACCCTCAAGAGAGCCAAAAGGCTGGGTAATAGAACAGAAAGGCAAAATACTCTACAACAGCCCATTCAAGAGGTTCAAAAGCTTGCTTCATTTTAATGTCTTGGAAAGCTGCTGGTATGTATCCAACCAAGTTTTGCTTGTATGTATATGAAGCTGAGGAAGGTTAAACCTATAGTGTATGAACACTTAAAAAACTGTTGGTTGCTTGGAAACTTCATGTATAGGGTCCATCAGGCTCTAAAAACCTGTATTATAGGAGCAGACAATTTATTGTATTTTTGAAAAAAAATCAACTGAATAATGAAAAAAAAATGAAAACCAGAAACTACAGTGCATAGTTGAAGCCCAATTTAAAATGTTTGCTCAAAAAGGTATCACTAGTTCTATGGTAAAACACACTTAAAGAAAAGCTAAGAAATGGAGGCATCTTCTGTTCAGTGATGTATGGGATGACCTGCAGATCACTCCTGCAATTTTGCAACAAGTGATTAGTTATGTGCTAAGTATGGTGGGCTTCCTATATGGCATATATAAAAAAAGAACATTCATGGAAATCCCAATATTATGAGGCCATCCTAATTTTTCTTCCCAAACTTTCAAGGGGAAACAATAACGCAAAATCATTGTACTAGTTTTCTGTTAGTCCCAGTGTTTTTTCTGAGGAAGCATCACACAACCAGTTCAGCTCTAGCATAACAGAAAATAAACTGAAAAAAAATCAGAGAAAAAAACAAGACTAAATTGACTAAATGAAGGTTTATAGAGGAAAAAATAAAGTATCTGTATGGTTTCTTGTATGAGAAACCCAGGAAGCAAGCAGAATATGACAGTTCAAATATATGAAAGATTTAAACATCGAAGGGGAAATGGTAATCAGAAAATACTACTTAGGAACACTGATATAAAGTTTGGAGGTACACATGCTTCCTAATAATGAAATTGAGGGATTTCACTGTCAGCTGATATAATTCCTTCTGCCAGTAAAACTGCTTAAAGCCCTGTTAACAAAAAGCAAAACCACGCTAATGTGAGCAAAACACAAGACGTGTCATGGACCCTATAATCCTACACTTTGCAAGAAAGCAGGCTATGACTTATAATACATAGCTCTCAAGTCTGACTTGAAAGAGATCTTTGGAGGCTGGTTCTGAAGGAAAGAATAGTTCAATTATTAAATTAACATTGTTTTCACATGTCTGACCTTTTACAAATCCATGGCAAAGTTTGGATTCATGTTTGTATTGAGAGTTTTGTTGGAACCAGAAGTGGGATTACAAAACCAGAAGTAGATTTTTAGCTGTAATCTTTTGCCACTGAATACACTGGGGATGGAAAGAGCTGTAATAAATAGCACAGAATGTTCCAAAGGCTGGTAGAGATGAAAAATGTTGTTTGTTTTTGGGGTTTTTTTTATCCTGCTTGGACTAATCTTTGTAAGCACAGACAAAAATGTCAGCAAGTTGCAGCTGATTCAGACATAAGTAGATTTCAGCTCCAAACTGAAATGCAATGGGGTTTTGTTAAATGCTTTATCCACCTTTATTCACAATTCTGAAGCAAAGACAACTTCCTTTCTGCAACTGAAGCAATGAGAACAGAGCACAGTAGGAGAGATAGTATACAGAGCTAAGATGCAGTTTGATAATTTTCACATAAAATAATTTAAATTTTAAGACTGAAGAAAAAATATTCAAAAATTTCCTGGAAAAGAGTTTTGAGAGCTCCATGGGTAACTCCATGCTGAGAAAGAGGGGGAGACATCACCAATTGTCCTGCATCAGCACTTTCAGATATGTGCAGGAGGCCAAGTCTTCAACACTTGGAAGTTATCTCCAGATCTAGGACCCTGTCACTCCCATTTTCATTATCTGATAGCATTGTCTGAGATGCCACAGATTTCCCAAGTCTCTTCAAAGAGGCTTAAGAAATAAATTCACCAGTGTTTGTCTCAAAGGCTTAGGCAGATTGACAATAAATAGTGCCCCATGCTGCAATAATAGTGATTTTTTAAAAAAAATTCTTATATATATATGTAAAAATTATATACATATATAAATAACAACTCCATTAACGAGATAAAACTTGGATTATGTATTGCTTCTCTGCTTTGCAGTAGTGTTTCTAAAGCAGAAACTGTAACTAGAAGATTAGACGAGTTATGGAAAACCTGACCTTTCAGTTGAAAAAAATCCACTGGCTTATTTTAGAAATTATTTAACTGGCAGTTGCTACACTTGGCCTTTTATCTGTTCCACAGCATAAACTCTGACAGTCTAACACACTTTCTTTCTCTCACTGCTGGCCAGTTCAAAGTGTGCATTTTCCAGTGACTATGTAACTCTGTTTTGGACTGATGTCATGGCTGCCACTCCAGCAGACCCACTAAAAATATAAAACATACACATCTAGAACTTAAGCTGTTATCCAAACCCGAAACGTGATTGCAGAAGCAAGCTATAAATGGGTTTTGTTGTACAGCATCTGTTTTACTCAGAAATGCTGTAGATTCTTAACAACTAAAAGTACAGACAGTTTAAGAGTATTTAAGTTCCAGAAAAACAACACTGTGCAGCATTACAAGAATACCAGATTCCCCCCCAGACTTTCTCTGATTGCAACTGTAGCCGTAAAAATATAATAAATTGATGCAACGGTAATACTTAGCAAAAGTACTATTCTACTGACATTCTATCATGCAGTTCTATTTTAATTCACTGTAACACAAGATTAAAGAGTGACAAGGCTGCTGCTTGGAAAAAAGCTTAATAAGGCATCAAACTAAGACTAAAATACAGAAGAAAATTCAGTGTTCCTTCAAAATGGAATCTCTTAGGGAATGCTGCACAAAAGGGGAAGAAAGATTAAAAGCTTTTAAAAAATGTACTTGATGATGCTGGTCAGAAGACAAGTTGCCAAAAAGCCATTTTCATGCACAAAAAACTCTTTTCACAGCACATGCATATTTGAGAAGAGATGGACGGAAATAAGTCAAAGGCATGCTTTGGCAAACGCTTAATGAATACGCTTCCTTTCCTCTTAACTTAAAAAAACATGCCATAGACATGAGGTTCTGCACTTTGTCATAGCAAGGCCAGGGAACGGATAAATACAGAAGAGCTTTAGTTTAGATTTATGAATCAGAAGATTAGTAGAATATCTAAAAAAGAAGATTGCATATGTGGTACTAAAACTGTCAGCAAGAAGCAATTGCTAAGAATTCTAGAAAAAACATTTATTAAGGCTATTTCTGTCAATGATCTTGCCCAAATATACACAGGCCTACACAAGTGTGCTTTGAACTCAGGTGATGCTAGCTAATTAACTGTTATAGTGGAAAAGTCACCAGGGTTAACTAGTTATCTAGTTTTCCTCAGAATGTAGAGTACACCAGCTCAAGCAAAAGCACATGACAGGTTAAAAATACACCATTCACTATCGATCCACAGAGGCGTTAAGGGATGCTGATGAAGAACTACAAATTCTCAAGCCTGACAATGAAAAGTTGCCTGAGTCAAAGACAGAAAACGCATCAGCAGTTCATCATTTCTGAACTGTTCATGGTTAGGTAGTAGCTAGTAATGATGAATATCATGACAAGAAAACAAAAGCCAAAAAATGTACATTTCCACACAGGAATATTTCATGGTGTCATTAGCTAAGTCAACACATGATATCTGGGACATCTGGACATGGACAGCTAACAGGTCAGAATGGATTGCTGATGCATCTTTAATGCAGATAGTTTGTTAAATATATTAATCAAGGAATTCTAATGAGTAATCAAATGGAATACAGATCTTGAAAAAACTACGTATCAACTCATCTTTGGTTTTGTTAACATAAATTTTAAATATTTATGTCTGACTTGTATTGTATAAACAACGCAACCTTTCCCTAAGTCAACTTTCTGACAAAAGGTTTTTCAAAAGAGGTTCGAAACATACCAATGCTAATTTACCTAGGAGTAGGAGCTTGCCATATACTTTCTCTTCCTATCCATATCAAACATGTTAGGCAAAAATAATAGTCAAGTCAGTAGTGAAAATTTTTCTTTTGCTACAGCCACTTAGAGAAACAATCCTCTTTAAACTACTGTAATGATGTACACAACAGCAGTAGAGTAGTCAGAAGATATCCTAGACAGCAGAAGTGAAGGTACTAGCAAGCACAGATGATTTGTTGGCCTCTGGTTGTATCTATCTTTGGAGACAGATGGACTAGTATAATACTTTCTTAGATGTACTTTCTTAGGAGCACACCTACTTGTGATGCCAACTATATACATCACACACTTGAACGATGTTTAAGAAAAGAAGACAGTAACCCAGGTAATAACTTTGTTGCCTCCAGGTGTCAACGAAGTCCCACTTGACAAGAAGTATCATTCTCTAACGAAAGCGCTGATATGCACACCTTTTGTGTAGCACAGGGGAAAGACAGGGCTGACAAGTCCTCACTGTTACACAGCACCGATATCCATAAGGGAAGGAGGAAAGCTTCAGAGAGGTCCAGAGAACTGTTTAAATTATAAAGCTAACTTTTCTGAATTATTGCCAGTAAGTGCATTAAACTGAGAACATTCCAACGCCATAATGCAAACTACATAACATGCTACTTCATTTTCCTTCAGCCTCCCATCTCCTTTTCCTCCATCCTCGTCCTTCTTGAAGAAAAGAGATGGTCACTAAAGCCTGCTTTCAGATACTTGGGGTTGAAGTATTTCCTCTTCCTTGCTTTGCTCGCTTCCTGGAGAAAAACTACACCAAAGTACAAAGCCTGTGACCTGGCACAGGCAGAACACACACAAATCAACGTGATCTAATTACACTTTTAAAGCAACACATTTCTAAGCAAGGATATCCTAAAACTGTGATGACTGTCTTTACACTGTAGTTTACTTCATCATCCTAAAACTGTAATGACTTTTTTTTTTTAAAGAAACCTTCACACAGCAATTCTTAACTTAATAAATGTGAAAATATCACTGTGATTTTTCCTTCTGCTTTTGGGGTGGGTTTTTTGGTTTTGGCATGAATAATTTAACCTCTACAGTTCAGATGCCACAGTGTCTCGGAGTTAAAAAAGTTTATTGATTAGCCTTCAATAATTAATCTTATTTCTGCATATTCTGAAAAAAAGTATCTGTAAAGAATCAATAAACCAAACAAGAGGAAACTTCACTTTCCTGATGAAGAGGTTTAATACCTGGCTGACACATGCCAGTGACTAACAGAGCATGACACTGATAACATCACCTGACTTTTCCAGTTGTCTCTGTACAGGTACAGCTGGAAGACTTTGTTATTTGTCTCATTTACAAACTGAGTAGCTCCAGTGATTTTAGTAAATTAGGTGAAAGAACACCTCTGAAGCAGGAATTCTGAGTAACCCTTAAAGTTCAGGCACAGTTTGAGCTGAAATTATGTGCATCACATGACAAATTCCATCCTTAATGCTATTAACCAGGGAACATCCAATATTTTGTGCAATAGAAAGGAAAGTGTGTGCTAAGCCACTTCTAGAGGAGTGCCAAATAACAAAACTGAGGGAAGACTTAGCCATCAGCCATGTTTATTCTGCCTCTCCTCTCTTGACAAATGCTGTTGTCATTTCTTCTTCAGAGCAGTAGTAGATCTTCCAGTACCTCCAGCAAAGAATAAAGTGAAGTTACTGCTGGACTGTTATTTCTATTCAGGGGGCAAGTGCTGACCAGGTACACTGAAGAGAGTTAGAGTACGATAAACACCTTACAGATTGCAAAGTTGCCCATTATATGTCACATATAACAAGACGGCTAGAGACTGGAGAGAACCCACGCACTAACTAGATAATGCAGCCCATGGATCTTAACCTACCAGCTGTTTGTTATTAAAAAACAGACCCTAGAACACAAAGCTAAACCATTCTGGTCCCATTAGCCAAAGGCACAAACACAGACAAGAGCCAAGATAGTACAGATTTTTTAGAGATTAAGCTCAAATGATCAGATAGATGACTCGTTTTCAGTATTCTTTTTTTAGAGCAGTACTAGCTAAGTTTGCAAGAAATGACAACCAAATAAAACAGAAAACTGAAAAGAATCCACTGTGGAGTCAAGGAGATTTATTCCATCAGCACATTCAGGATCTCTCAACTACCAATTATATTTTGTATTCTGTATCTTATTTTGAGAGCTTTGAATCAAGAAGCATTTAAATATCAGCTAAAATGATCATTCTGAAAGGCCAAATAAGACACATCTATTTTCATTTATTTTTAATAAATGTCTCAGGAATACAAAACAAAGCTATTCTTTTAGGCATCTAATACTTAAGTGTCCTTTTTAAAATGCCACATTTTCAGAAAGCAGCATAGGGGATTAAGAGAAAATAATCCCACCACTGACCAAAGCCAGATGGAAGCAAGAATGCAAAATATTTGTGTTAAGAGCATTTTGCTGGAAAATCCCAAACCTCTTTACAAAAAATAAGATGTTTGGTGCTCATACATGGAGTCTGTGAACTGCGAAGATTATCTAAATAGTTTAGTGAAGAGCAATGCAACATGAAAAAAAAGCAACATCATGAGGATGGCAGTGCAGTATACTATGTTGCTCCTCCTGAAATTTCTATACTTTCTCTTCTGTGTGCTTGCTTGCAAGCATATCCCATAAAGCTGCCTTTACAACTGAACTAGTCTGAAGTTTGCAATGTACAAATTATTTTTGGTTTCAATTTTCCTCCTGAATACATTTATTCTAGCACTACTGCTGTTATTCTGCAGGTGTAAATCCAGTTTAGAGGATTCCAGTTACTCCCATCCCCACCTTTTATGGCATCATCTCCAGTATCAACCCCAGTCATACATCACAATTTACAATGCTAACTGCTGTATAGTGCAGTGAAGTCAAAAGAGCTACATGGGGGGTTCAACAATATTTAAGAGTGCCAAACCCCTGCACCAAATTGAACACAAAAGAGCCAAAACCAAACGTTTATATCTCTATTTGTAATCTTAAATTTTAAAGCCTGGTTCTCAAAACACATGGATCATGTATATTTCCCAGTCAAGACAGGTGGTTGTGACCAAACTCAGAACTGGCAAGTGTCACTTGATATGACATTACGGTAAGTGCTTGGAAGATGCTGGCTTTGCCCTGCTCAATACAGGAAGGTATTCTGTATGTGTCTGGATTATGCAAAATAAGCAGACATCTTTGTTTTCTAAAAATATTCTAATGTTTACACTGATTTTCCAATAAGACCTCAGAAAAAAAAGAGACAACAATCAAATTCCCCCCCTACTGTTAGAGTCACTAATACAAATACCTATTTTGTGGTATAGCTAAAACATCAGGACACCTCCTTGAGTAGGAATACAAGTCTTCTCTTTTTCCTACTAAAAGCCCATATATTATTTTGATTAATAATGTGTCACAGATTTGCTTGGCTGGTCTAACAACATGATGGAATGCTTTTTCCGCTATAACTAGAAAAAAGTTATTCCTGTTCAGCAGATGAATTATGACTTTGCTTTCCTCTAAAGAACTGGCTTTGAAATGGGTTTAGGCAACACCTTAAAAATAACGAGGGCTGGATACTTCTTTTACTCTCTGGGAGGGTCAGTTCTACTAGACATCACTGAGTAAACGCTGAAAACAGAATCAGGCTTTAAGATGTTCAAAATAACTAAAGCTAAAATATTAAAGAGCAGTTTATATGCCCAAGTAATCTATATGTAGAATACCGGTAAACGACAAGTTTCACCACTCAGAGAAGGTGGGATATGTAATGACTGATGTAGGTAAGATATACCTTTACAGAATACATGTTGTTAAAGTATATACATTAACCAGTGTAGCTGTAGGCTCCCAATGTACATCCATGTCAAAATTTTACCTGCAAGTTAAACACAGCAGTCTGATGTTTCTTTTTTCAGTCCACAAATAGTTCATTATCACTCACAAAATAACAAAAGAAACACAACAGATTGACTGCTAGAGAACTACCAACTACTGAATGACATTCTTGTTTCACAGCTACTGTATCTCTTCCACCTCAGAAGGACTTAATGTAGGAAATGCAGAGTAATGCACACCTAGAAGGAGCTAGTTTATTTAGGATGAGATACAGGCTTTGCCCTTCTCCTACCTAAATACCATACACTTTAAAGTTTGAATATTTTGGCACTTATGTTTCAGTACAGAACAAAAAGTGATATACATCTCCAAGCAAAATGATTTGTCTTGGAGAAGCAATCCTTCCGAGTCTCAGCTGTAGTCCTAGAGGCTGAATGGAAATGCACACGATTCAGGCTTCTCCATAGGTTTTGGCTGGTGCTTCAGATTTTAGGGGATTTTTACTTTTCTTAAAATTAAATCGATAGTCTCAAGACTCTTGACTACACAATGTCTATAGGCTCCCCTCAAATTTCCTAAAATCAAGAACACTATTCTGTGGAGAGGACTAAAAGGAATTCATTCTGGTTTTATGGAAGACCTCTTGCTTGAGCAGTTAGTAATTAGTATTTTATTTCCTTTAAAAAAAATATGTCATATTCTGGAAAGCGGATCCTGTGTTTGCCAGGGGACAGGCCTAAAAGAAAAGTTAAGTCCTTAGGCAAAGGGCAAGTTATTCCCAACATTCTCCTTCCTTATGGTAAGGTCTCCTGGAAATAAAGAGCACAGCTGGCAATGAGTTGAAGGGCACTGTTATTTCATGAAAGGGAGGTAGAAGACTAAGTCTTTCATTCAAAACAAAAATGCCACTATTTTATTTTCAATTAACTGATCAACATAAATCTTACTTAACAGCTGGGTATGACATATTAGGCTCCAGCCACTCCTCTTTTGTATGCCAAAGCATCTTCCAGAGTGTGGGGAGGACGACTCAGGAGCTGACTTCATGTAAACTCATTCAATCAGGGCTGTCCGCTAAATTCAAAAACAGGAGCTGGCACAAAGAAAGTAGAGGAATGGATTTTGAAACCATGTAAACAGATAAAGGTGGACTAATAAACAATGGGGAACAGTATGATCTGATGCAGGTTCCCTAATATATATCACAGGTGTACTCTTCCTAAAGCTGAAATACCCCTGCACCTGCTATGGTGACTATTTATTGAACAGCTATTAGTATCTACACAGTGTATATTTAAACATATATCCTATTGCTGTACATAAATTATAACTTCTTCGCACTCACGTTCTGAGAGCTAATTTATTAAACACCAGTGTGTAACATAAGGTGCTCAACAGTTAGCTCAGTGGAAAAAGTGATAAAATTGTTCCTCTGCCTGCTTCTCCTTCAGCCCGCTGCCAGAGCGCTGGGCAGCTGCCAAGCCGGCGTGCACAGCAGTCACATGAGTTGATCATATTCTACAGCTCCTGTAAGGATCACAGGAGACTGCCTCAGAGAAAGCTGTAGGTGAGCAGAAACAAGGTCACACACTCTTGACAGTTGCAGAGCAGTTTAGCATCCATCCCTCTGAGGTTCCCTGCTTTAGCAACTCCATACCTTTAACAGTTTGAACAGGAACAAGGATTTCTAAGGCCAACCCAGACAAAAAAACCCACAACCAAACAAACAAACAAAAAAAAAAAAAAACAAACAGAAAGCTGCGCAGAAGTTATTCTTCTACCTCCTTTCTGTCTTCATTCATTTTCAGGCATTTCATATTAGTCCTCCTAGCCAAAGAGTGCCCAGCACTCTCCTTCCCTCCTCCTGCCTCCCTCATTTAGGCTTTTAACAAATTTAGACCACACAAAACTGTCTTATGATTTTTCTTTTTCTTTTCATTTTTTTTGCCTTGGCAAACAAGAAAACGCTGTTGCCAAGGTTCAGGCAAACAGGTCTTCTCTATCAATATTAATCTAGTTAGCTGAGAGAATATGCCTTACCAACATCATGCCTGCTCTTAGTTTTAGTTTCTTTAACACATTTTAAACTAAATGTATGCATTTAAATTGAGTAACTTGAGAAGGAAATGTTACTTAAGAAAATGCAAGTATTACCATGTCCTCCCCAGGCCCAGTTAGCTCTCTTAGCTACAGCCGTACACAACTGTTCATCGCAGTCACCTAATGATCCATCACTTCCAGCTCCTACAGACAATCACCATTTCCCCAGACTGTTCTCATACGCCTGTACCAATGATAATTGTTTCTATCTACATGACAGAAATATGCATTATTTGACTTTAACCTTGTGATGCAGAGATCCAGAATATTCTGCATCTGTAACCTGTCCTTTTCCTCATTAATCATGATGCCAGTCTCTGCTATCGGCAAACTTTGGTAATATGCACTATAGGCATTATTAAACAGCCCGTCTTTGCCTCCTCTTGCCAGATCTATTTGCTGCAAGAGAATGCTTCAGTTCTGACACTGTCATCATGATTTCCCCAGCTCTGGGGCGGTGTGTAAGTACAGCCACATTCAGCAAGTCAGCATAGTGTGCTTCAGCATTTATGAAAGTTGCTCTCAAAGAATAGAAGGGCCTCAGTATCATATATAAAATGACATGGAAAATATATCTGTTAAGATAGATGCACCGTGAGCCAGTAACATTAGTCCCGAGCAAAAATAGGCCAAATCAATTCTAGATAAAAATCTAACTTAATACAAGACCGAGCTTCACATGAAAAAATTTGAACTGAGTAACAATTAAAAATGCTCATCACATGCCACGTTTACATCAGAATTGAAGATGCTATTATTGAGTTCACTTATAGTTTGATCTTCACACTTTAAAACTTGTTTCACATGCTTAGTAGCCCACGTTTTACATAAACTTCTCTGTTTGAATTACTAAACCATTTTATAGATAAAATACAACTGCATTCTTTTTCACTGCATAATTCCCAGTCAAAACATTTCCAGCACTTCCATTTCTAATGGAATGACCTAATGAAAGCATCTGAAAACAGATGCTTTCCATATTATCCTCAGGAAAAAAGGGCTGGTATCCTCCCAGTCTGCATGACACTGCCAGTGGCAAGGTCCTTTCCTAAAAAGGATTATCACCAAGCTCTCCCTTAGGTCATTGCACTTTACTCTAAGTTGCATCATCCACAGGCAATATAGAAATAAACCCCTGTAAACCTCCTTCTCTTCTCCCATTCAGGGTAAAGAGTATCTACATCAAAAGTAATTTGTCCATTTTGACGGAACTGCAGCATGGTTGCATGTGGTTCTGTGATTATTCAGTGCAAACTAAAAAGTTAGATGTTCATACTTCATGCTGTAGTAAGATCGCTAGCAAAAAACCTTTGGGAGGGATACAAAGACCCTGACAGAAAGAGGCCTGTCTTTGCTGCCAGGAACACATTCATTTCATCTGTGAAAGATTAGGCTGGCAATTTCCAGTGTTTAATTTAAAAGTTCTCTTTTTTCAGACTATATGTAACTTTATGGCTAATGAAGTGGGAGACAATGGTGAAAACTAGGAACTCTTATTTCACCCGCACAGCACAGGCAGTTGGCAGTATAGTAGCTCTTTAACTGTATCCACAGATTGTCAAAACTCTGAGCCAGTTACCATCCCTAGAAAAAAGTCAAATGAAAGTAATTCAGTTTCACGCTGTTCTAGTCCTCTGTACTTTTGCTGATTCTCCACCCCAAGTACAAACTGCTTCTTGGTGTGCTGATGATATTCCATAAATATCTTTTCTGTATCCTGACCTTAGTCTTCTCAGATCAAGACATTCCTTGTTGTTAAGTCTCAAAAGTTTCAACCTAGGGCCTGCCTTTTCAGGCTGTAATTATAGTTTACAACAATCAGCTTTGAACATTTGTCTTTCCCTCTTTTCCAAAAGCCTCACCTTTTTCCCCCAAATGTACTGTTCTGTTCAGGATCTTCTAAGAATTCCTGGGGTACCTAATGAGTCAGAAAGCTGTAAAATCACATTGAGATTTGTTCCCTCACTTATATGCTCTGTTCACCTATTGCCTTTTCAATATTGTCAAAAGAAAAGGCTGTTGATATTTCTATCTTCACACTGTGTTGCTTCTCTGTCTTGACTCCCCCTTATTTTTCATACATTGCTTCGTTTGCTGCTGGAAAACTCAGCTGTCCTCTAGCTTTCAAAATCACAGTGAGACAAAAAACTAATCTATTCAACAAAAATTTTTCCTCTTGTCCTTGAGGAGAGGAGGTTCTTTTTCATCCTTCTGTACCTAACATTAACATGCCTCTTAGGAATCTAGCATAAAATATTAAATACATTTGAAGGAAATGCTTGATAGATACCAAAAGCTATTTTTCAGCTTGAAGTTTTGAAGCAAAATTATTATTACATATGCATCCACAAATAGGAAAGGAAATTAAAGCTTTAATGATTTTTTTTCAAGATTATTCCATTTTAGTTTCAGGTGACTCTGGTTTTGACATCTGGACAATCTGGGTCAAAGCAGCTCTGTACTGGAAGCCTGTGTAATCCAAAGTGTGACAAAGTAAGTATAAACTTTATTTATTTCCTTTGGACTTCCAAGGCAGCAAACAGGCTAGCTTGCAATTGAAGTGTAGATAGTATGTTTCAGAGAGAAATATTTTTGTTGATTTCAGTCCATATCAGAGGGGTTTGTTACAGAACTTTCGTATTTATTCCATTTTATGTTGGCATATGTTTCAGTTTCTTCCACACACCTATAAATCAAACACTACTCCTCCTGCACACACCCATAACAGACTTACCACCACAATATGGGGAACAAGAGGGTGAGAAATCTTTCCTATGGCATTAACACATGTACCCAAAACAGAGAACAAGAAGGACAATTATCCAACTAACCAGTTTGTGCCAGATACCTGCCTACCAGACACAACTAGCAAGGTCTGCCAGTGTGATGGAAACAAAAATGCTTCTTGTTACATTATAAAAGAGTGACACTCAGAAATTGCCCTTCATTGGTAACATTCAATCAGCTTCAAGTAACAGCACATAGGAAGAACCTGCAGCATTGCCCATGGAAATAGTTTAGAAATACAGTAGTACTACAGTTCTTTTCCTTGTGGGCTCTTAGTAATAAATAGCAGCATCCAAGTAAAAGCAAACTGTATGAAATTTCACTCAAACCATTTAATATGATATTCTCTTACACCATTTGCCTTTTTTTTAAATCTAAATTGAAAACTCATAATCCAGAAAGTTAACAGTTGGTTACTTCTGTGGGCCTGGAGCACACCCATTCAAACAAAATCCAGGTGTAAGAAAATTTCAGCATTTGCCGTAAGGCTGACAGAAGCCCAGCTTTCTAGATTTGTACAGGAAACCTTTGTTGTATTTGGCAGCCACTCTTTTGTGGAGCTTTCAGGATTTATTTTTTTTTTTGTCTACAGACATAATTTCTCAATAGAGGAAGAAAATTTAGCCAAAAAAAGTCAGTTGCAGATACCTCTGCTATTTTACTTTGACAACCTTGATTATTTTGGATATTTCAAAAGCTACACATCTCTAGGACAAGATGATTTAACACTGCAAACTAACCTTCAGTCCTGCTCCTCAGACCTGATACTTACTTAAGAGCATAGATTCCACAGATGTCATCATGTGGCTAACAAACAACATATTTTATACAGAAACTGAGTACTTATCAAACTCTCTGCCTTGCTAGCAGAGTACTTTAGTGTCTGCTAGCCAAGTACTTTAGTTCCTCCTATACCATCATGTAAGAGACTAAACATTTCCGACGCCTTTTTCTCCTCCACGCAGAAGGGACTGGAAGCACTGCAGTAACAATATACCTAGTCTCCGGGGGAAGGGAGGGCCTCAAATTGCTCAATAGCTAGTCTGCTGGCTGACCAAAGAGAAGATTTTAATGGCTCTGGCGGGAGCTCTGTCTGGCCTTTCACAGCCAGTAACCATGAGCTCTCCTAAATGATGACAGCTGCAAGTCTTAGGGAAGAGCAGAGGCAAAATATTTATCTACAAATGTCAAATATAATCTTATTTAATCATCTTTGAAATAGGAAATACCTGCATAATCTGTCAATATAACTGATAAAAGTAGGCCCATGGCAGAATCTTAGTGTAATTAAAGGACTATAGCTACCTAGACACCTATTAAGGCAGTAAAACAGCAGGACACACTATCCACAAGCTTATGGAATGTGTTGGGGACATTTTTCTTCAGAGACAGAGGAATTTGCTAGGGAGTATCAGTTTCTTTACCTCTGATATTGATCAAGAAACTATTCAAAAAATTGACATTTGGAAGAAAATAATTTGGAAATGAAAAAGTTTACTATTCTAAGCAGGAAAGGTGTGGCAGTAGCACAGGAAAGACAAGGGGCTTCAGAAAAAATAAAACAAACACATTTAACAGTTTTATTGCCAGTTACAAGCAGAATAGCACTGAAGACAATGCAAAGCCTACATGGCTCTTGAAGTAAAACTACACAGAACATATCACAAGAATTTATAGGAATGACCTTCAAAGAGGGTGAAATAAAAGTTGAAGTAGTAAGGTCAAACTGAAGTCTGCCATGGAAACCATAATAGCTTGAGGTTGTATTAATTTATGCAGAGCAAGCCATGAATTAAATATATAGTCAAGATAGGAGAATGCATTGAAACGAAAGAAAAACAGAAATGGAACCAGCACAAATAAGCAAATAATTCCAATTAAAAATTTTGGAGGGAAAGGATTTAGAGGAACAGGTGTCTCAGGATGATTCTCTCTCACAGGAATAACATGTATGCAAAACCCAGGTAAATCAGATTAACATCAATTTTACCACAATGTCCAAAGAATTTTAATTGGCATAAACTGACCCAGATGTCCTAAAACAGTACAGCCTGAGGTGTTTATTCATAAAAACAAGACATTTTAGTCCAACAGAAAGAGAGCAAAATTTGATTAAGCATAATTTGGAACAGGAGGCTGACGTAGTGTTCCTGAACACCAAGGCACCCCAAACAAATGCTTTCATTCCACAGTGTGTTTTCTCTCACCTCCATTTAACTAATTATAAATTGTATCAAATATCTGGTAAACTCCACCAGTTCTGTAACTCCTCAAAGTAGGTTTCTTTTACAGTGTTCTGGTCCAGATGGACCAGAAGCACGGTTTGTAGCTGTCGTGGTTTAACCCCAGTCAGCAACTAAGCACCACGCAGCTGCTCGCTCACTCCCCTCCTGGTGGGATGGGGGAGAGAATTGGAGGAATAAAAGTGAGAAAACTCATGGGTTGAGATAAAGACAGTTTAATAGGGAAAGCAAAAGCCGCGCGCACAAGCAAAGCAAAGCAAAGAATTCATTCACTACTTCCCATGGGCAGGCAGGTGTTCAGCCATCCCCAGGAAAGCAGGGCTCCATCACGCGTAACGGTTACTTGGGAAGCCAAACGCCATCATGCCGAATGTCCCCCACTTCCTTCTTCTTTCCCCAGCTTATATACTGAGCATGATGTCATATGGCATGGAATAGCCCCTTGGCCAGTCTGGGTCAGGTGTCCTGGCTCCGCTCCCCCCGAGCTTCCCATGCACCTGGCAGAGCATGGGAAGCCGAAAAGTCCCCGACCAGTGCAAAGTCTACTCAGCAAGAACCAAAACATCACTGTGTTATCAATATTATTCTCATCCTAAATCCAAAACACAGCACTCTACCAGCTACTAAGAAGAAAATTAACTCTATCCCAGCTGAAACCAGGACAGTAGCGACCCCAGGTTCTTTCTGCAGGAGTACATTTCAAGGCCGTCATGAAATAAGTCCAGAAGTTCATAGAAGTACTCATGCTGGGCTCCTTCAATAAGACCTGCCGTCATTTGAAGGCAGCAAAGATGTTGCTGCTTCTGTCTGCAAAAATATGGCGCTATACTTATTAGTTCATTGGAACAATACCTTCCTGCTAAGTCATGAAATCAGCTGGAGTTCATTACTATGAACTTTTTACTGTCAGTGCCCTGCAAGTACGCTGTGTGGATCAGGAGCACACTGTGCCAATACAACACGTGGTCTCCGGAACAAATGGGCCAACAAAAGCTACAAAACATCAGCAACACAAATGATAGCAACAATTGCTAAAGGTAACATGAACCTACACTCAAAGACAATCTTTGCTCCACCAGCTGCCAAGTTCTAGTAAACTTTGGGAAAGGGTATGTAAAGTATGTAATGGATTAATATGTACATACCATTTTATAAGATCCTTTAGTTAGAATTAGTGCCTATGAATTAAGATTGTGAAAAGAGCAGGCATGCAGTGGTACAACTGAGCAACTGTGTCTGGGTTAGGCAGGAGAGAATTTGGAGGGTGTCGTGCCTAAACCACACTTCACACATTCACATAACCTGTTACTTGCATGTAAGCTAGGAGATATTCTCCTGTTAATTTATGCTTGTCAGTCCAATAGACTTTAAAATACAAAGCTATTCCATGATGACTGACTGTTGTTTCTGATAGCTAAAAAGCCCCAGTTCAGAATACAGCAGTTTGAGGTGTTTATGTTGTTTTTCTCCTGCTACTTAAAGCAGCAGCATTTACTCAGAATAATAAAAACATTGTGCATTAAAAGACACTGCACAACTCTGAAATAAACAGTAAATTTGGACTCACTCCCCCCTCCAACATCCTTCTTTCAGTAGAGATCATGGTAACAACCACTTGGCAACAAAATAGTTTTCCCTGCTATGAAACTCAATACAACTGTTCAAAAAACCCACTCCACAGCTGCTGCAAGAGAAAAACCCAAACCCTACCAATAGGCATCTGGACTTTACCCTTGGAAATAACTTGGGAAATTAGTTTTACCTCAATTTGAATATACTTATAAACTAGAGTTCTGTTGGCATTGTTTAAATCAGAGGAGACCTGTAAATAGGAGAAGGTACGCACCCTTCAGCAAGCATCAGCCCATGTGTGTCAGACGAATGACAAGGCATGAGAGAAACATCAGTGCAAAATGCAGGAAGAAAGTAAAGGACATATTTCTCATGAGAAATAGGTGTGTGAGCAGAAAAAGCAGGTAAACCCTACTAGTTGCAATATCAGAAGAGGGGAAGTGGGTCACGAACGGACCCATTGCATCATATTACTTGGGACAGGACATCCACCACTCCTGAAGCATCAGTCCCACTTATCTTATTTATGAACCTTTGAGGGCTCTCTCAGAGTTCTCTCCCATTAAAGATAACCACCTCTCTTTAGGAATATTTTTAAAGGAATTAATGAAAATACCAAAAAAAATAAGTCTATGCTTGCTTTCTGAATTGCTTCTCGAAAAGTAGTGCAGAAAGTTAATCCTAATGAACTAAAGCAAAAAAGCACCATTTTTCTCCATGAGTTCCAAGTTTTTACAATAAGGCTTTTCACAAAGACACTAAAAGCTGCACCAAGACCCCAGTCTCTTTGGCCTGCTTCCTCCCAATCACTGGGCACATAATCCACTGCTGGGCCCTTCTTGCTGGTTTCAACAGGAACGGGATGGAATTTAAAAAACTGAGTGATTATCAGTAGTAGGGAAGTAACACAAGTCAGATGAAAAAAGAACAGTAAAGCTTACAATCTGGTGCTTTGTGGCTGGAAACGCTAAGAGCAGGAGAAAACTGTTTACACACAGTAATGCATAATTACAGCTGGTTTGTATCAGAGGAAAGGCCATGAACATTTGTTAGACTACAAGCACAGAGTTTCTAAAAGACAGAGTCTCTCCTTCTAATCCAGAATCTTTTTGTAAATATTGCAGTACTTACCTTCCCTAGCTGGCCAAAGCCTGCCCTCCTTTGCTCACCATAAGGAAAAAAAAGATTTCACAAACATTACGGAACAGGAACCACCAGGGTTTCAGCAGCTGGTTGAGGTAAATAAGCTCACGAGGCTCATTTGATCCCCACTCCTCTCAAACTGTATCCTTGCTTACTAACAACACTAAAGAGAACAAAACCTTGAAGCAAGATCTTCACACAAAATAATATATTCTCAAAGTATGTCTGTCTTTTTTATAGCAGATTCTCTGCACAGAACAGTTGCAGTTCAGAAAGGAGCTGAAGATGCAGGTTCTGTTTTGCTTACCAGGGTATCTTTGGAATACTCAACATCTGTTTAGGAAGCTAGAATTGCTCTGTTTTCATTTTTGTGGAAAGGAAAAAATGTCCAGCAGTAGTCAATTCCTCATCGATAAAGTAACTTAAAGTCATTTAGTGTCATGGCTGATTATGAAGGACTTATTCTCGTTTATTTCAGAGCTTCTTTTCATTACCAGAGTAGTGGAGAGGTGCCATTGCACCTCTGCATCTGGCTGGTAGTAATAAGCAGTTAATAACAATGGGATTTGACTGGCATTGCCGTCACAGAAGTGTACAATACATAATATCTATTTTTCAATGAGCAAAAATGAGCTGTAAAATGCATATGGATTAACACTCTGGCTCCACTCACTCTATTGGGTCAATCTAGAAGACACTCCTGGCACTTTATCAACCATGCACTTACTTGCCCAGACGAAGCCCTGACTCTTCTATGATTGCACTGGTTTAGGGCACATACAGATGCACAAAATGCAGATGATGCACAGCTTTTAAAAACTGCCATATGGGACAATACACACGTAGGACCATATACATGTCCCATACATAGGCTAGAAGACTATTCACAACCTGCATACAAAAGCACAGCTCTATTTGTATGGAGTTCAGTTGGTACAGCATCTCCAACAGAATGTCCTTTCCAAAGGCAAAGGCACAATCCAGTGAAAGGAGAAAAGGTCTCAGATCAAGCACATCTGCACCACCATGAGGTGAGTGCCTGCTGGCCTTTTACGTTACAGTTTTTTCTATTTCCATAAAAAGAAGAGATTATTAACTACTAGAAATGGCCAGAAAACAAAGCCTATTCCCTTTTTTCCCATTAAAAAAAAAATCCAGAAATTCATGAAATGGGAAGAAATTTCAGTGAAATCCATGTGGGCAGATTCAAACATGAATTCTCCCTTCTGTTTACTTGCAATCTCACTGTGTCATTACCTCCCTACTAGGTAACTGATATCTCCTTATCAAAAAATGTTGGTAACAAAAATTCCAACCAGCTCTATTGGCAAACTAACTATACTTCACAAATTTGAGTACTTACTGGCCAATACTTCCAAGATACTTAAAGAACTTATAAAATCAAATTATCATGGGATGATGTTATAATCAAGAACTCTGTAGTATTAAATATTCTTATAACCTCTGAAAGAGAACAGTATATTCAAAATTAACTATTTAAAATTAAACTGAAAGTATACTAATTACTCTGATTCACAACTTACCAGAGACCAAAGCATACAAAGATATGAAACAATTTAAAAGGCCAACTTCAGACTCGCTATCAAAATTCAAATTTCCATCTATAAAGCCTGCCTCTACTCAATCTTGCCTTATGCTAACTTAGTCCCTCAATTTAGAGATGTCTCAAAACAAAACTTCTGTGAAAAAATTATTAGTTTAAATGACTTACATATGTTTTAAATAAAAAATTCCACCTAAAATACTTCTATTACGATGTTCTGCACCAGGAGGTGCTGGTCCATTATGATCTCAGTAAGAAAGGTTCTCAGACTTTCTAAGGCATCATTTACAATGTTATTTTTAAGGGCTAACATTGTAAGGAGAGAATAGTACAGATAATCTTAAATCCCTCTAGATGGTGGGAACCCCTAGCGGTGTAGCATCAAACAGCCCTCCAGTCCACGGGCAGCATGCCGGGCAAACCCCCTCCACAGAAGAGATTCTGCCCTTCCAGTCATGAAGATCCTACCATAGGATTTTCTTACAAGACAACCACTCTATTGGTCATTTCCACTGTCAAACAGCAGGGATGTTCACATGAGAACTTCCTGCTGCATTCCTAAAGGCAAGGCCACGCAGGTGGCATAACCACTGGTACTGAGTGGGAGCTGCCTGCCAGCTCCTCTGGTACAATGAGCTGGGTGAGTCCATCCTGCGGCCAAGGCATTTGTGCCACACAAGACAGGCACGAAGGCCAAGCTGCACAGGCAGCACAGTGCTGCACAGCACCGGCCTGGGCATGCTCAAGTTAATCGTGCCGTGGATCACTAACTCCTCAGTGTACAATGGTCTTGCGGTCAGGATCATTACTGCATATGGTAACAGTCATTAAGATGAGCATTTACACTTTAATTCTTCTTATGTTTTTTCCTTGTGATGAGATGTTGATGTTTTCTTGGTCTCATGCAAGATGCTATCCGCTGTTGAACGCTGCTAAGGAAACAAACGGAGTCACTATAGGTCACAGCCTTCCCTCTGACTGTAGCAGATGCAGTAGCAGAACACGAGCGTGCTGTTTATGGCAAGACTGGGTTGGAACAGAGGGACATCACAGCTCAAGCACGTTCTGCTTTTCTGGTATACTGGGCTTTAAATACCTAGTTCTTCATGTTGCAGTCATTCTAGCGCACTCTAGTGTTCACAGCAGCTATGAATTGTTACTGTAACAGGGACATGATCTTATTAAAATCCAATCTTCCTCTCTAGGAAGAGCTGCTTTCCCAACTTAAAAAAGAAAACTACTGATGTGCTCCACTGTAGGAGCTTCCCATAACAGCATGCGTCCCCATCGCATACTCAGTCATTCTCTCTGTCATGTTAAATTTTCTTTCAGTAAATAAATGAGATGCTAGTTTTCGTGTACCACAGAAAGGAAAACAATGTAATTTCCCTTCAAATAAATATATTCCCTGTCCTGGTTTTGGCTGGGATAGAGTTCATTTTCTTTCTCGTAGCTGGTATAGGGCTGTGTTTTGGATTTAGGATGAGAATAATGTTGATAACACAGGGATGCTTTTGTTACTGCTGAGCAGGGCTTACACAGAGCCAGGCCTTTTCTGCTTCTCACCCCACCCCACCAGTGAGTAGGCTGGGGGTGCACAAGAATTTGGGAGGGGACACAGCTGGGACAGCTGACCCCAACTGACCAAAGGGATATTCCACACCGTATGATGTCATGCTCAGCATATAAAGCTGGGGGAAGAAGGAGGAAGGGGGGGATGTTTGGAGTGATGGCATTTGTCTTCCCAAGTAACCGTTATGTGGCTTTTGCTTTACCTATTAAACTGTTCTTATCTCAACCCATGAGTTTTCTCACTTTTACCCTTCCGATTCTCTCCCTCATCCCACTGGAGGGGAGGGAGCAAGTGGCTGTGTGGGGCTTAGTTGCCAGCTGGGGTTAAACTACAACACACAGTCACACAGTGAATTCTAAATGCAAACAAATCTCTGGCCAATACATGGACTATTTGCTCGATTCATTGCAATACATAAAAAAAAACAGTTGTAAAAATTACACCTTGTAGTACTTACAATCACTTCTGAAAGAGTCACAAATTAATTCCTCCTAAATAACCATCAGGCTGAACGCCCTAGAATTCTTGCTGAATCAAAACATTACTTTGGGAGAGACAAAGGTAAATTTCTTCAGACTTGCACAGAAAAACATGAATTTTATATATTGGAAACGTACATTTAAACAAATAAATCAGAAAACCATGCAAATCCCCCACTTCATCCAAATGAAAACAAACAATAGGTTAGATTAGTTTTGCTCCTTAGTCACTTGAATACCACAAACCAGACACTTTCAGCATCTCCTACTACCTCAACCCCCCAAAACTGCTACAGTTAACTCTTGGTTCTTTATATACCTGTGCACCAAGCCACATTTTCCCCACTTAAAAATACAGGTTATGACACTGATCTAAAAGGCTACGCGCATTTAAAAAAAAAAAAAAAAGAAGAAAAAAAAAATTTTTTTTTTTTTTAACCACACAGGACTTCTAGTAAATTTATGGCAACCATTTTAGCTTTGAATATAAAAATCTTTTAGACTTTTCTGAAATGAAACTCTGGGAGAATACTTCACTTCATGAAGTGAAACCTGACCATAAGTTGTATACATAACTTTACATTCATTAAACATGAGACAAGGTTTTCAGGATCAAATTTCTTTATTTATAACATCAGACACTCAAATGGATGAAAAATATGTCAGTACAAAGTTTAAAATAAAAAAAAAAAAGAAAGAGTAGAAAAGGAACATATAGCATAGGGTAGGAGCAAAGATAGATAAAATAAACCATATGCCACCAGTACCAGTGCAGAACACTGTTCCCCCACAGGACAGTCACTGCTTTCAGCACTGGGTTTCTCTGCTTCCAGCAGCGTAAGTTGATTCATATTTTCCTTTTCACACCTAAGCATTAGAACCCAGTAATCCAGCTACAATTAATGTGGTTTCACTAGCAAAACACCATTTGGTAGTTACGATATACAGGGTTTTTTCATCTGTAGATGCACTGTCTAATTGTTCTAAGTAATGATGTCCAAAGATATTAGCAGTGCTATTCTAAACATGGAACATTACAGTGAATTGGATTGTGTCACTATAGTAGACCTGATATTTATCCTCCTAGTTTGGGGGTAGTCTTGAGTTCTACATGGTTTATTATCTTCAAAGCTTATGACTGACTTCTTAAAATGATAAAATTAAATGTGCATTACACCAGTATAATAAAAACACATGCATTAAAATGCACAAGGTATTTACCTTTCTCCTTCACCAAGGAGAAAGTTAAACAGGCCAAGTTTCTGGGTTTTAAGTAGGCTTGACTAGATTTAGTGTAGGCTTGGACTCAAGAGATAAGATGACTTTTCCCATTCACATAATTAATGTGGATTAAATTAAAGGGAATATCTTTTTCCTAGAGACCTTGCTTTTTCCCCCATAATAGAACTCTGGCTTTACTCAGGATCCGTGGCTCAGAACTCAGTCACGTCATACTGTCCCACACAGGAAGAACATCAGAGTGCATCTGCCTTCACTTTCTAAAATGTTCGCCATGATGACAGAATGACACAGCTGTTAAGCTCAAAAACTGTAATTAGGCAGAACTTGTAAGTTCTGCTCGCAGCTCCAGAAAGGGCATACTGTTTAATTGTTAAAGCATTTGAGATTAGGAGCCAAGTTTCTGGATGTGGTATGCTCTCTCACACCCATGCCCAGTTCCCTATAACCACAGTACTCCAACGCGTGCACTACTCTCCCCACATGATCCTCATTTAACCTCCTAACTAGAATTAAGTCAGCAATTACGAAAAGGACATAGCTTGGCCTACAGTAGGATGATCACAACTAGCCCTCCAGAATACACCTGTTACTGTGATTGTTATTTTAAGTGGGACTGTTTAAAAATCAATTACAAGCATACCAGAGATTGTTTCAATAGTGTAGACAGCAGCCAAAAATACACAGCTGTGCAACAATTTTAAGTATTGTTCTAAAGCAGAAGCGAAGGGCCCACAAGTCATAAATCATGCCTTATTCCAGACATTCAGATCACTTCTGACAGTTTTCCTTCAGACATGGGAACATTATGCCCTCAGTAACTCCGCAAACTCACAGTTCGTCCAAATGAGTGAATAACTGGGGTTTTAACAAAGCACACCTATCTACTTCTTCTGCTCAGCCTTTTCTGCCTACTTAAAACAAGGGAGTTACGCATTTTTCCCCTCAGATTATCATACCCGCGCAATTCCTCACCCAACGAGAGGGCTTTCCCTTGCAGTTGCCTGGCAGCCTGCGCAACCCCCTGTGGCACCGGTTCAGCAGCCACCCCCTAGGGACCAGAAAAGGCCTGCGTGCTTGGGTCACTTAGAGCGAACAAGAGGTGCCGCGCACCCGTAGGCGCCAGCCGGCCGATACCGCTGGAGATGAGCGGTTCTGCTCCTCTCGGGGTCCCTCCGCCCCTCCAGGGTGGGAATGGAGAGTGGCCGGGGCCAGGGGAGAGCGAGGGGAAGTTTCTGCGGGAGCGCTGGACTCGGCAGACGGCCGGACTCTACCTCACGGGCAGCGGTAGCACCGGCCCGGCTTCCCACACTCACCGCCTCTGAGAGGAACGCCCGACGCGGCCGTTAACGGACGGCGGACCGCCCTGAGAGGCCACACGAGCAGCCCGCGCTCAGCGCGTCACAGCCGAGGAGCCAACCAGCGCCCGCACGAGGCTGCCGCAGCCGCCATGTCGGCGGCGGGCGGAACTTACCGAGGAGCCCGGGCACCATAGAGTCGTGGGGGAGGGCGGGGCGAGAGCGGCCGCGCTCGCCAGGGCGGGGGTGAAAGGTCGGCGGTTCCGCTGAGGGAAGATGGTGGCGCCGGCGGCGCTCCGCGTGGTGCGATGCGGCGGCAGCACCCTCCATGGGGTCCGGGCCGTCTTCTCCGCCGATTCCAAGCAAGTGGGGCCGGGATCGGGGCCTTCCATCCTCGGGCGGGGGGGCTCCTGAGCTCTGCAGTGCAGGCGGCTGCTGGCTGGTGTCACCGTGGCCTGCCGCTCCCCGGGGGGTACTTGGGCCCCCTCTCTCGCGGGCGGCAGGCTAATGGCTTCCCCCCCCCTCCCCTCCAGGTACCTGCTATGCGCCTCTGGCGACTTCGTGAAGATGTACAGCGTGACCACCGAGGAGACGCTGCGGTTGATGGGGGGGCACGCCGACCTGGTGACAGGCATCCAGCTCAACCCCCACAACCACATGCAGGTCGGGGTGAGGGGAAGGGGAGTGAGGGGTCTGGCTGAGGGAGGTGCTGGGGGTGCTCCTGCCCCAGCTTCTGCGGGGGCTGTCCCAGGCGTTTGGGGGTTGGCTGGAATTTGGGAACGACCTGGAAGTGATTATAGCATTGCTGAGCTAATGTTTCTCTGAAATCTGCCTGGAAGGGTAAACGTTATATATGTTTTCTACAAAAAAACCCTGTGAAACATCATGCGAATTACACTCGTTGAATGGAAAGACAGCAAAATGGAAATATCAACAAAATTTCCTTTTTTGTTATTATTAAAGGGGGAAAAGAAGCATGTGAGAAAATCAGCAACATGTACTGTGATTGGTGTTTGCCCCTCTCTGCCTGCTGATACGGATGCAGATTTGACTAAATCCTTGCAACTGCCCAGTGGCTCTTTGTCTACTGGCAGCCTGCCTTCCCTGTTCACTGCTGCTCCTGCTCTGGCTCTCAGTTTGCTTGGGTTGTTTTCTGGTACCTGTATATAAACAAAAATTATTTGCCAAAGTGGACTGCATCTGCATATTATCTGTGCAAAGTCTGATGCTAATGTTAATAGATGTTCACATAATGGATATCTGTGCATACTCTCTTAGTCTTAATTGATTAAACACAAATACCTGTTGTTTCTTTCACACTTCACAAAAATGTATATTTCAAGCCAGAATAATAGTGTACATTGCACTTTGTTTGAAGGCAGCACGGAGTTGGTGTGTGTCCTGTATTTTTGATGATTCAGTCACTCGGAATCGCAGTTCCATTATCAGTCCTTTGACTTTTAAGTTGTGATTTTATGTAAAAGCTGGCCTTGATATATTACTTTAACTTACATATGGTGGTTTTTTTTTTCCCTCAGCTATATTCTTCCTCTCTTGATGGCAGCATTAAGCTGTGGGACTTCATGGATGGGATTCCCATTAAAGTATGTTGAGTTATTCCTCTTGAGCACATGTCAAAATTATTCTTGACCCACTGATAGTAGAATAAGGATTTCTGCAGCTATTACTACAAATGGTCACAAGTCAGTCTGACATGTGTTGTTCTGCCATTAACACAGCCTGAAAGCCATCTATTTATGGCAGTAATAGAATGTGGCAATTGATGTGAAATTCATGGTGATGCAGAATTGCTGTGGGGAAAATGATGGGACGTATACTGACGTACTAACTTTGCTACTTGCTGCAGTTTGGAGTCCGGTGTAGCTCTTAGGGAGTGTGCTGCAGTTTGTGATATGCCAATAGGAATTGATATGATGGCTTGACAATGTGGGCTGCTGAATGTCCTGTTGCTTCCGTTTTCTGCTAAATAGAGGCACTTTCTTATAGGTGGACCTTCTCCTTTGTATCAGGGATAAGGTACTTTCACGTTTTTCAGTTAATCTGATGTCTCAGATTTTATTAGTACTGTTTTAATGTTTGTATTAGTCCTTGATAGAATAAAGGTCTTTTTATTTGTCTTAGAATTGAGAATTTCAATTAATACATCAAGGTTTCTTTAAAGCACGTGTCTTCCTTATTGCAAAAACTTAGCATTATTCACTGTTGAAAACCATACGCACAAGTGTAATAATTGTTGATCTCCTCTTTTTTTTTTTTCAGACTTTCACTATAGGATCCAAACTTCTGGCACTGTATGCACTTGCTAGTTCTGAGGACTCTGTGTTTGTTGTAATTCCAAAGAGCGGTGAAAGAGGTACAGTGTGATTAGCATCATCTTTGCCATCTAAGTCATTCTGTGTCTAAGCTACTGTCATGTTAGTGAATGGTATGCTACAAGAACATGCTTTAATGTATTAATTTTGAAAATATTTCTTAAGTCCTATGACAGATGTCTGCAGTCCTGCATTTTGTACCTTTTTTCTGTTTTCATTCTGTGATGTCTATTTTTTTTAATATTTGTCTAGAAGAGTGCCTGTCTTCACTTTTCAAGCATACAGTGCATGTATCTGATGTTGTAGATGCAATCTTTAAGCAGTGCTTACCATGATACAGGGTGTGCTACAGTACTTGAGACTACTCTTCTGCCTTAAGCAGTATTAACATAAAGGGACTTGTCCTATTTAACAGCACGCCTAGATATTTTTTCCTAGAATTTTGTCTGAAAGAAATATAAATATAGCTTGACCTTACTCTTACTATATTGCTACTAATGTCACTTCAAAGCAGGAGCAAATATTATTCAGCTTTGCTTGGTTTCTGCTTACAGTTGCACTGGTATCCACTATCTAGTCTTCAATCTTCAATACTATTGTTTGAATCAAAATATCTGAAACAATTATTTTTTTAAAAGTATTACAAACTTTTTCAAACTTACAAAAAATATTGGAAGGTACTAACATGTTAGTTTTAAGATAGAAGTGGCATAAATCTCCTTTGTAAGGGGCGTACATAAACTTGTTCATAAAAGCCTTTTGACAACAGATTTTTCTTTGGTTAGATACATTCCAACTGGTCTCAGTTAAGCTGACAAGAGCAGCGGGCCAAGATTTGGAAGCCAAGGAATTGTCGGTGGTTTTGGATGGTGTGGATGCATCACCAAAGCGTATTGCATTTGGAAGAGAAGTATATTCACCTTTTGGGGTTTTTTCTTCTGTTGGGTGTTGGTTGGTTGGGTTTTCTTCTTCCTCTCAAATGAACTATGTGCTATTTATGCTTTATATAAGCACAGCAGCACTGAAACAAAACTGCAGTTAAATGAATCTGTGTAAGACCTATGCTTTCTTTTATTAAAAAAAAAAGGAACAATGACACTTATAATAGGAAAATATTTACTTAACATCAGCTTATATGTTCTTTCCAATTTAAGTGCTTTATAGTGAAACATGATTTTTTTTTTTCTTTCATGTGTCAGAACATAATCTGTATGTCCTAAGTTGTTGTTTTACTATAACAGGGTGAATATGTGGCATCAGTGAAGGATGTTAATCTCCAAGTTTATTTTTTTAAACAGAAACAGCTGAACAGGTAAGAATGAAAATGTCAGGTATTGATTCAATCTGATATATCATAAGTGTTTGTTAACTGGTGATGTGTGCACACATAATTTTGTATTTGTCAGCAGCCATTTGGTTTTATGTTGGAGGGGATGTAGTCAATATATAAGAAGCTTCCCATAGAGGCAGACAGTGGGGTGCTGCAGTGGCATTGGTAGCTTATTTTTTCAGCTCAGGCATGTAGTTTTTTCAGGTAAATACTTAGGCTGATGCTGGACTGAAACAAGTGACATAGTTTGGTCAGGGCCAAAACAGGGGCAGGAAGGGGGTCGTGGAAGTAGAGAGAGAGAACAAAGGAAAAATCTTTCAGCTTGATTGAAGGCAAGGAACTAATGAAATAAAAGAGAAAAATAAGTTTGTCACTAATTTTTGGAGGGTGCATGTAACTATAACAACTTGGAGATGTTTAATTCTGCTGGTCAGAATTATTTTTATGTGCGTTAGCTGATTCTTTTGAAGCTTTGTTTAAAAAACAAAACAAACAAAAACCAATTCATATAATTAAAATGACTTTCTTAACTCTTGAAGGTTTTCTGTAAGTGCAGTGAAGACAAAAGGTGGAAACAATCACTTCACCTGCATAGCGTGCCATCCTACGGAAGATTGTATTGCAACTGGCCATGCTGATGGAAAGATTCGCCTCTGGTATGCACATTTTGATTCAGCTGTGTACCCCATAAACTGATGTGACCATAGGAACTCAGTGAAACCTGAGCAAAGCAGTCTAATTTGTCCTTAGTGTTGCCATTTTCAGAAGCCATAATGAGCAAAGAATGGCAAGCCCTGTGAACCTGCAGTACTGACATTGACTTCAGGGTACAGCTTCAGTTTAATGTCAAATGGGAAAATATTCCTGTTAAGCTATGCTCCATGAATCTAACTGTATTTGAAAAAGGTAATACAGGAGCAGCTGAGATAACTCTTTATGGGCAAGTAAAGTCTTAGGGAGCGCACGCTAGTGGAATTGCGTGGTTAAGAACGATATGCTTGCCAAGTCGCTCTGCAGCGCTGGGTTGCTCAGTATGCGTCTAAGATGCGCAGTGTGCACCAGGAAGGCACCAAACACCAGCTAGCCTGGCTCCTTCCCTCCCTTTGCATCACTTGAGCATACAAGAAACTGTAGTCTAGAAGTTAGAGGAGAGGATGGTATACTTGATTCAATTCAGTATTTCCTTTCATTTGCTCTCTTGTTGATGTTGTGCTTAAAGAACTGTTCTATTCCTCCCCATGTAGGAGGAATTTCTGCCACAAGAAAGAGTACACATTTTCCACACTGCACTGGCATCATGATACTGTCATGGATCTAGCTTTTTCTATGGAAGGTGAGTTAAAAAAACCAAACAAACAAAAACCAAACCCCTTTCTAAGTCAAAGAGTTGCAGCAAGGAGGGAAAAATCAATAGAAGTTCGAGTTTGTCCACTTACTAACAAATTGATTTCTAGAATTTTAAATATGTCCAGGAAGCATCTGAAATAAAAATGGAAGCAATTGTTACTTTTTGATATATTTTGATTGACATTCATAATGTCAAATATCTACCTTGTGTGGTAGAATGTAAAATCTAACCCCTCCTTTTACCTCTTTCCCCCCACCTCCACTCTCCTCCGTGTTTTTCATCAGTAATAGTGATGAGTTCTTGCCAGAGTCTTATTTGCATCCAAATAAAACAAGGCAGTCTTGTCCAAGCTCAAACCTAGTGGCAAAAATACGGTTAACTTTCGTCTGAATTGTGTGACATGAACTATTCTCCTTAGGATATTTCTTACTGCAAAGTACTTCTGATAGAAGGAGAACAATTCAGCTATAGTCTAACAGAAATACTTGGCTGATTCAGAAAGTAATGGGATCTACTACTCCCAAAGCATTGTTTAAATTTTACTGTAGGCACAAATTCTTGTTACTTAATCCAAGTTTCTCTAGCAATTTAACATGGAATAATGAGAAATATATCTATGTGTATTGCCCAGGCTAGACATGAGGAATAATTGCTGTGTATGTGACAGTTTTAAGAAAGGTTTTTGAGAAACGTATGTTTGTCTGTCATTGTAAACACGTACGCTGATGGTTTGTTTTTTTTTTTTTTTTTTAACCGAAACCTATAACTGCATTTTCATTACCACAAAAGGAACCAGGTTGATGAGTGGTGGAGTTGAATCTGTTCTAGTTCTGTGGCACAATGAATCGGACTGTCAGAGGGATTTCCTTCCTCGTTTGGGATCTGCTATTGAGTACATCTCCATGTCATCTGATGGCACGCTCTGTTGCACCTTGCATACAGACAACAGTAAGCCAAAACATATTTTAAATATCACTTAATGCAAAATGGAATACAAATCTGTATGAGGTTTATTTTGTTAATTTCAGATGAATTAACTAGATACTGCATAAAAGTTCAGTATTGATCTGAAGGAATAGATGCTTGAAGTGATCTTTTGCTCTTTCATCAGTTCTGTGAATTTGCCTGATGACTGCTGTAACTTTGCTTTCCGCTTGACGTAGGGGTGTCATAAATTGAGAAAAGACATGTTTATAGGATTAAGTACAGTTGGTTAAGGTCCCTTCCCCACCATCAGATGTGGTTACATTGCAGAAGCCTTTTGCAAGACTTTATCTGCTTTTCCTTTCAGGAATTACAATAATCAACAGCAACCTAAGATTTTGCAAAAGTATTCAAGGGCTAATCAGAAGTAAGTGCAATTAAATTTATCTTCCACTTAGAGGGCAGAATGTGTCACTTCCCATCTTAGGTCATTTGTCATCTTATTTTTGTTTCCAGGTATGGATGTCAAGACTGGTCTAGTGGTTGATCCTAGAACCAAAGCTTTGGTCCTGAATGGAGAGCCTGGCCACTTGCAGTTCTATTGTCTCCAAAGTGACCAACAGCTGTTCAGCGTAAGTTGGATGGGCTTGTACTAAAATTTTTAACTTATTCAATCGAGTAAGTTATGCATCAGAATTTATTTGAAGATTTAATATGGCAAACAAGAAAAAAACCAGCAGCTATACCGCAAGACTGGATTCTAAGCTGAGATGTTTTCAGCTTTGTCACAAACTCCTTCTACTTGTTAAGCACAGCTAAATGTTGACAGCTGAATAAATACTTCAGAACAGTGTGCTGTTCCTGTTAAATGTCAAAAATATCTAGGTAAAATCCCTCTAAAATCTCTTGCCCCCCACCTGCCTTCTTTCCTGTACTTAGCATTATTGTGGAATGTACTTGCCCTAATTATGCTTTCCCCACATTTTTTTTTATGCCACAGCCCAGTCAGTTCTAATCAGTGCTTTCAGAACATACTTTCTCCATGGTTTTATGAATGATATCTCTAAATCTACACTTGAATTTTGAAATTTAATTTTGGTCTTGTTGTTTTGCAGTTGGATATTGTGCAACGACAATACATTCATCAGGCAGGTTTAAACCAAACTGACTTGGTAAAAGTTGCGTTTAGTGCACAAGGCAAGTGGTTAGCAACAGTAGAAGAGAGAGAAGAAGTAAGTGACCCTGAGTTACAGTTGAAGCTGTGGTTCTATGACGAAGAAACACAAAGGTAATTATAATAGAGCTGGCCTTCTAGGTGTCAAAATCTAAAGTATTACATGGGCTTTGTCTTGCAAAGGCAGAGTTTTTCCAGATCAACTAATAAAATTCTAGGGAAGACCCTAGGGAGAGTTTACCATGCATGCTACATGAATCTGAAACAACGCACAGAGTTGAAGTAAATACAGATTGGAAATAATTGCTCTGAATCTAATTTACTTATATTAATCACACAGGCTATTTTAACCGTGGGACTTAAATTCACTTATTTACTTAGTATTAAAAATCATGGACTTGATGGAAAGGTTCTGTAGCTTGTTCAGTTTTCCCACCTCTGTCCAATCCATCATTAATTGATTAGTCCTTCTAGGGTACAGAAAGTTATGACTTTATTGTTGATATTTTTCTTTAGTTAACATATGCATCTGATTCATATACTTTCCCTGATTTTCTTATTCACAGAAAAAAAATATTTTCCGTATAAATTGTTATTTTCTTAAAGAAGAAATAAAGCAAAATAAAGCTGATCTGTGTAGTAGCTATGTGACTGGTTGTCTAAATACTATAAAGACTGCCCAGAGTTCAGGCTGCATATTTGAGTGATGCTTGCTTAGTATGGAAGTGATTAGGGAAATCCAATCTGTAAATGCGATACCATTTAGCTATGTAATTAGACAGAAGTTTCTTTGATTCCTCTTCTCCCTGCCCCTTCTAGAATCATCTTAGACTGAAATATTCCACAAGTTCAAAATGAAATAAAATAGCAAGCTTCTGTTTCCTTTTTCTGTAGCTTTAAGCTGAATACTAGAATAAATACGCCCCATGAGGACCACATAACAGACATGTGCTTTCGTGACATGGATGAACTGGAAGATGACTCTCTGATATTGGTAACAGCTGGCAGAGATTGTGTGTTTAAAGTCTGGGTGATGGTAGAAGACACTGATCCGGAGGGTAAGTATTGTCAAAACTTACTCTTACTTGCTACCTTATAACATGCTATAGAAATTCTGACCCTAACTTCATCCCTTTGGAACTAGGCCTTGAGTCCCATGCATTTATCTATTTCTGCTATTGCATGGGGTATTGTGTTCTCCTGAGCATCCTTTGTGATGGAGCTGTCTCCTAGTTTTGCAGTATTATGGATGGATATGGAAGTTCCTGAAATAGCAGAGACCTTGCTGAGCCTGCTGCAGAAGGGAATGGCAGCCTGGGTTGATTTGGTTAAAGGATTATTTGTGGTAATGATTTTTCCATGCTGGGAAAATGGATTTTGTCATTCCGCTGGGTAGTCTTTTTATTGGAGACTTCTGCTCAAGGGAGCAGGATGCAGAAATGTGTTATTCTGTTTTAGTTGACTTAGTGTAAAATAATAGCACTTTGCCATTCTAAAGCTCCACCACTTCAGAGTTTATTTTTTGAACAGCTTTCCTTCCCGTTAGATATTTGAACGTCCTAGAACGGATATTTAGGATCCACTTCCAAGATACTTAAGTAACGAAATTTCATCTTTCAAAATGCATGTTGATGTTCACTTGTTTCAAACAGAACATCTGAGGGATGTGTATCACCCTGTATGCCTTTGGATGTGAAATACAAAAGATTTCTTGCTTCTTAATTTCCTTTTACTTAAATGTTATTATGGTGCCAGGCACGCTTGAGTGAGCCGGAACTTTCCTGCCAGTTGGGTGTCTTATCTTTTCATGTTCCCAAATAGATGTGGTAGTGGTCTTGCTGAACTGCTTGCAGTTTAGTAACACATTTGCATTTTCATGGGCAGGTGAGAACGTGTTCAAAAGTACTTTTCAACTACTAAGGTTTCCATTTGGCAGACTTACTTTGCCAAATTGACTTCTCTTTCCAAGCTGTTTTCTCCTCAACAGTGGCTGCTCACGAGAAGAAAAACAAAACCTTGTATTCATTTACTAGGATTTATGCATATATTTACTTAATAGCAACTGCCTCAATGGTACCTGAAAGAGTTTTTTTATTTTTCTTTTTATTTTTTGATTGTAAATTATTCCAAGCCTAGATTATATCTTAATTTAATGGGCAGATACTTTTATCTTGAGTACCATGTGGGCTGGGGATGAAACCTAATGGGGTCTGTTTCCTTCAACAAGATAGTTTTGTATCTGCTGACTGGCCTCATCAGGGTTTTTTGTGTGTAACTTTTTTGCTTGCTTGTTTTCTAAGTGAGTACACAGGGTTCTGTTTCATGGCATGGGTAAAAGTACAATTAGTGCTGAATTCTGTGGTGTATTTGCCCAGGGGTGGCAAGGTAGGAATGCTTAGGCAGAAAGACTCAACATGCTGCAGGCTTCTGTGCAGCAAATATAATAAACTAATTAGTTCATATGTAGAATACACTCTGGTATGTTTTTATTTGCCGCAGATCTCTCACTGTGCCTCTAGATGGTGCCAGGCAGTTTAAAGTAGTGAAGTGTTTCTGGCTTGTTTTTTACAGGCAGTTCTTTTAATCATCAACTCGTAGCCATTATATAAAGGATAACTTAGCATAGGGTGAACTTATTTTCCTTTCTTTCCTCATCCTACCCATATGTTTCAAAAGCATGCTGTGTGAATTTGTTTATACTGGGAAATGTATGTTATGTGGTAAGTACATCACTTTGCTTCTGTTTATTTTATGGCAATTGTCAACAATGGGAAAGGTATCCCAACTGAATGCACTGGCAGGTTAACCAAGACAAGGAAGCATGCTGATGAGTCACTTTGTGATCCTCAAACTTTATGTAAATAAACCATGAGCTTTGTTGGACTCAAATGCAACCTGTGTTCAAATTTTTAGTAATGCTCATGTTCTTGCTATATTTTTAAAAGAACAGTATGTTTCAGAACACTAAATGTTGAATCTACTTCAGTATCTTTTTTTCTTTTATCTAATATCTGCCTATTTGAGAGCACAGTTAACATAGCTGGCAAAGTAGACATGAATATTGTACCATGTCGGTCGCAGGATTCGCTGTTCAGATGCAAAACTGAGGACAAATGGAAAACCTACTAGATGTTTCTTGTACTAGAACAGGACAGATTCTCTGTACGCCTTAAAAATGTAAGCCTTCTGAAACAAAAGTCTCTTGCTCTTGAGCCTGTTTTGCAGCACCAATACCTGAATTCTTCTTTCTTCATATATAGACTTTTATTTGTTTATTATGTTTATTCATTGCAGCACAGCAAAGTGTGAGCTGGAGCTGTGACTTTGTAGGGAGCTACCACAACTACCAAGCTACTAACTGCTGTTTCTCAGAAGATGGCTCTTTGCTTGCTGTTAGCTTTGAAGAAACTGTCACTGTATGGGATTCAGTTACTTGGGATCTTAAGTGTACGTTTTGCCATCCACCTGGAAAAATAAGGTATGTTTTTCATCTGGCTTTTTATGTCTTGAACTCTTGGAACAGAAAAAATCAATTCATGGTAGTCCAAGACCTTGTTATATGTTCATATAAACATTGAATTTAACAGTCTTAAGTTCACATATAGAAAAGACTCTAAAATGGCTTTTAGGTGGCTGGTAACTTACTGTTAAAAATAGTAAGATCAAGCTTTGCAGTTTCATGTTCTTCCTTGCTTATGACTCCTGTACCTCCCATGCTCAAATATGTATTATTGGGCACACAGTAGTGTGTTAATAGCCCTTCTCTTTTTCCCCATTAATCTAGAGGTGAATCAAAGTACTGAAAAGTATAAATATAAGAAGTTTGTGTTTTATGCATGTATGCATGCATACAAATAGAAATTATATTGATAAAACATAAAGCCATATTGACCTTATTATCTGCATTATAAAAGATGTATCTTGATCCTTGCTAACCTCTGTTGGAAAATCCATATTTGCCTGGCAGACTATCCCAGCACGCTCCATTGTGTGCTGTCATGATAAAAGACATCCTGAAGGTCTAGATACCATTCTGTTGTTTAAGGACAATGAGAAATGGCATAGGTCGATGGTAGAGTTGAAAGATAGAGGCTTGGAGAATAGGACAGCCTTAATATTGAGCTTCCTGGACTGTGCAAATATACAGCAGTTTCTGATCCAAGTAAAGTATCATTTTTCTCCTGATACTCTTGGAAAAATAGGGCAATAGGTGACCTCACTGGTTCATCTACTTAGTATCTGTGCCAGATCTCTGTATCTAAACAATTTCTGAAACAGGAAGATGCTACAAACCTACTGTAACATTCTCTTTCAGTGCTAAGGTTTTTCTAACTGCTTCCCAAACTTATTACTGCAGTAATGTTAGAGGTACTTCATATACCCGCTTCCAGGAAACACCTAAAATGGAAAGCAAAACATTGCGTGGTCACAATGTTCTAAAGACTCCGACGTAAAGAATCATAGAACAATACCGAGATTTTTCACTTCCATGTTTCTGTGTGTATGTTTGTAAGCTTTTCTTTTGTGTGATCAAGTCCATTTTATTTATACTGGTCCTCTAAGATTAGCAATTGGGAAACATGATTCTAAAACTGGTCTGCAGGAAAATCGTGGGAGGCATGTGAGCCACATCTTTACTGTATCTTTGGAGAAGACTTCTCTTGACAGTTTGTCACGGTGGCAAGTTTTTCCCAGGCAGCTGCTCCTTTTGTAGCCCTTACTATATTAAAAGGAAATAAGTTACTCTAGGACTGTATTAATTGCATAACTTCAAAGGGCTATGTTTTAATATAGAAGTCCCATCCCTTATTAGCTTTTTTGAAAACGTTCTATAGCATTAGAAATCAAAAGGCTGTTCTGTTTTTCTCAAACAAGAGAATGAGAAATTAAAGTGAAAACAAATCACACACTGCCTTCAATTGGAGCAGCCTATAAGATTTTTTTTTCACTACTCCTCTCTTTCTAGTGCTTAGAGCAATAGTAGGAATTCTTTAAATATGGAATTTATTTTCCAGTCCCAATGTGAATGCTTACTAGTACTTATGGGTTTGTAACTTATTTAAGAGCTTAAAATCACTCCTTGAAATCAGAATGTGGTAGCAGCATGTAATCCTTATAGATTTATGCATACTTTTAAATCTCCCAGATCTATCTGGTTGTTGTGTGTGAAGTTTCATGCCACTAGAGGTGAAAGCAAAAAGCAAACTTTTGATTTAAATATCAGAATTAACTGAATGTTTTTGTGACTTGTGAATCATTACCACATAAAGAAACAAAGATGAAACCTGAAGATCATTAACTTGTTTTGACTTTTTACTTCTGTAGGAACATCTGCTTTGGGAGACTAACATGTTCCAAGTACCTTATTGGTGCCACTGATTATGGCTTTCTGTGTTGCTGGAACCTGCTCAGTTGTGCATGTAAGATCAGCTTAGATGTATGCTAGAGTGGTAACATTTAACACTTGAATTTACTATGAAACCTTAAAATAATACTAGTTTGATTGCAGATTGATCCACTATAAAATGTCCTGTGGAAATGTAATGATTTTCGTACTTCAGTCAAGATAGTATCCTGTCCAGTGTGCATGTGCTTTTTGTGCGTAGTAAATTCTAAGTTAGATGATTGCTAACACAATAACAGCTAGTATTTCCTGCACTTGTAGAAGTAGTTGATAATAGTTGTGTATTTTTATTCATCTGGGAATAAGTGAAGTTGCATGCCTCTTCCAGAGGTTAAGGCCCTGTGTGTCATTCCCATTTGACCTTTTGTTTGGCAAAGTAGTGGGATAGAACTGAATGCCTTCTCTTCATGTCTGGCTGTTGCTGTGTTTGCTTTTCAGTGGAATGGAGTGCCCACCTCAACGTCTTAGTTCTGCAACCTGATCCCCTTTCAGAACATATTGCTGCTGTCTCATGGCTCTCAAAAGAGTCCAGCTGTAAGTACAAAGGCTTCTTTGACAAGTAATAGTCAGTGGAATTTAAAACTGTGAAAGCATAATTTCTAGAAAAGTTTTTCTTAGAATTCAGCCCCATGAAAGCCATAAGACAGACCTGAGTCTGTGTTTCCACCCGTGGAAAGATGGGCAGTGTCTGACAGCAGCAGTCAAGTATGTTGGTTCCCCATCTTTCCTTCCAACAGTTAGTTTGCGGTACAGGATATAGCACAGGATTAACCATGTTCTCTGAGTGAGGGTCTTGAATGTTCTTGAATGCAAAACTGGTTGAACTGTACAGCTATGTTTTAGAGCTTTGACTATAAATTATGATTACTCGTCCTAGAGCTACTGATGTACAGAAAAGTTAATTTCCAAGTATGTTCTCTGGATTGGAATACTGTGAAAGGTACCTTCTATTATGCAGTAAGGTTATCTAATTATATATCTAATTATAATTCCTATAAACTAGTGCTTAAAGGCAATCCTGTCCAGCTCTTACTGGCTATGATACACAGGGCCACTTTGACAACTATCTAGGAAGGTAAGAATTTCATGATTTAAGAGAAGACATTCTTGGTTTTGCAGTGTTTGTGTTTAAACCAAATGAACCACGGCCAATCTATATCCAGAAAAACCTTTGTAAAGAAAAGATCCAGCTTGCTGCCTTCGTTCCAAGAGATGAACCTGAAACGATTAGCTCAGAAAAATACCTTTGGCTAAGAAGATCCCAACTATTTTTTCTTACGGATACGCAAGTAAGAAATAGTGATTGGCAGGTGGTTCCTGAGGAAAAAGTATTTTCCTGAATGTGGATGGATATAAATTCAGCGTTCTACTGTTGAGTGTAAGAGTTTCTTGTTTGTGATTTCAAGGCAGCGTAAGCCATGCTTTGTTCTTTTTCTTAAAAGCTTTCAACTGCCAAACAAGCTTAAGTTCAAAATTAATTATTTACTGGTTTTCTACTGCTGATAGTTTCTGCTGCCTCATACAAGAAACTAGATAATTTGGGAACATTGCCTATGCTATTTAACTTAAACAACCACCTAGAAGCTCATTATCTAAATGTGTCATATGATACTCAGTTTTCCCTGTAATATGTGGGTGTAAAGTAAAGAGGAAGAGATGTGTTTGCCTCTTCCACTGGACTGACAAAATCTTTCGGGCCAGTTGGAAGCTTCTGTAGTTAAGGTATGGAAATATGGAAAGCAAGTTTTACATACTGTAACTCTGCTACATCATTCTGTATTTTAGGAGCTAATGACGCTTAGCACAAAGTCTCTAGAAGAAAGACTTACACCATCAAGCAAACAGGTACCTCTTATAGAAGTTCTGGCAGAGACATACAGAGCAGTTCAAAATTCTGTTGGTGGTCGGTTTGTCAGATTCAGATTCCCTTCTGTCGTGAAAATGCACATCAGATTATTAGATGGAGTCATAGGCACTTAGCTGAAGGGGCAGTAATCTCTATTTGTTTCTTCTTTTCTTGACAGAATTGCTGTTTGTAAAAACCTTTAAAAAAAGAGGTATTAGTAAGCTACTCCCTCCTTTTCTCACTTCCCCTAAACAAAAAAATTATACTTTTCTAAAAGGATTCAGGTTACACGAATGAAGCAAAACCACTTGATGTTTGGATATGCTTGTTCCTTATCTTGGTTTCTTTATCACTTTGAACCTTGAATGTGGCCTGAACTGCGCTTTCTGGTGAGGATGAACAGTTGTCAGTCAATTGTAGCTTACCAGTGAGAACGAATTTCAAAATTACATTCCAGTATGTACTTCTGTGGAGAAGTAGTCTAGGAAATTCAACCTTTTAAATTCATGTTGAAGAAGCGTTTCAAACCCACTGAACAGAATAAAACAGTAGCACTTGATTGATTTGGTTGGTTAGATAAAATAGATCAATGTAGAAGTTAATATCTTTCTAATACAAAATCCAATGGGAATGTGGTTATAAGCAATCAGTTTCTTTGGAGGGTGGGGGAATAATTCAGTACTCAGATTAAGGTGTATTGATCTAGGAAAATGCCAGAAGGGAAGTTGCCATGTTTTGCTTCCAGTTACATAATTAAAATCACTCGGCAGATGATGCTGGGGTATAAGTGATCTTTTAGTTGTAAGTGGAATCTGAAAGCCGTACTTAGTTTTTCTGGCACACACACCAGCTTCTGTATTTGGAAGTTAATTGGTACATCAGCCAACTAAAATCTGGTGTCCTTGAATCCAGATCCAGATCCTGGGGAGTTTTATTACCTCCGTATAGGATTCTCTCAGGATGCCTGACAGAGAATGACTACAAAGAGCCACATGGCTTAGTTGATTTAAATTTGAGTGTAGAGTTCTGGTTGATTCTGAATTTTGGTAATTCAAACTGAGATAGAACTTAGATTTGTGACACTAAAATCCTACTTAAAACTTTCACCTTTTTCAAGCTGGCAGTAGAAGAAAGCCTTCCTGTGACCCCATTTAGCTTGCTATTGGGAAAGCACAGACGTCAGCAATCACAAGAGGATATAGACCTTGGAAAACCAGTTGTTCATAATAAGCATGAGCAAGACTCACCTGCTGTCAAAGAGGTAGGAGTAATTACAGTAAGTGTACAAACAAAATCATGACAAACAAAAGCTTTCATAAAGCTTCTGTTTTATCTTTTCAGCTTTTGCACACTCCAGCACATGTTTTGCCATCTGCTTCCTTCCTTTGTCCTATATTTATTAATTCATTGCTCATCTCCAAAGAGAACAAAAGGTAAGAAAAATTGAAGAACTCTCCTTAGTTATTGAAGTTATTTTAAACTATGTATATCTTTGTTTAAAGTGTAAAAGCAGTTTTCCAACACTCTTCATTCTTCTATTGACATATTAGTAGAACGCTTTATTGTGGCAAGATTTTTTAAAACAACTCCGCTTTTGGGAGATATGTGGACTGAAGATATGTTTAGTCTGAAGGATCTTTTGTTGCTATTATTTGGCATAATGTGCTCCTACGCAAAATGTTGCCTTTGGTACTCAAATGTTCTTTATGAATTTAACTTCATTCCAGGGATTTCATGTTTTTAGTGGTATTTTTGGATAAATGTCAGATTCTCAGCTTTATTTGATATTATGACGACTTCCTGCATAATTCTTGGTTTAGGTTTCTAGATACACCAATAAGTTAGTCCTTAGGTTTAATCTTAACAGTTTGTTTAGAACTCAAATTTCATTCCTAATTAAGCTACAAAACATGAGTGTATACTGTGAACACAGCTAGCTAAGCTTGTCTTACAATGCATTAATCCCAATTTAATGGAGTAGTTTGATAGGTACTTAAAATGCGTTGTAGCTTGCTTCTCTGAGATCAATGTTTGCTTCTAGAAGATGAATGCAGGCACAGGGGTTATGACTGTAGTCTTGTATTAGGGTTAATATCTGTCGCTTGCACTGAAGCCAATTAAATGCTTGCATTTTTTTGTGCAGTCTATTCTTTAAAGTGTTATAGGAAACTCTGCCAAGCCAGAGATGAAAATGTGTCATTGTTATCAGCTGCCATTCTGAATTTGCAAAGACCAGTGAGCGGATGGTTTATACTGCCAGGGTTTACCCAGAAAAAAACACCAGTTTGAGTAGTTTTCGCATGTGCATTGTGTTCTGCCGTGACAGCAGTTCTGCTACGTTGTGTTGGCCAGCATTGCTAGCTTTCTTGCTGGATGACACAATTAAAAGTCTTTCTTTTTGCCACATCAACAAAACACTGGCAAAAATCTAATACAAGGAATATATAGAAACTTGCATGTAGTTTCAGTACTGAAGAATCTGGGAGTTCAGTGGCCTGTGTAAATATTTGTGCAGGTAGAGCTTGTACTTTGACACTGGTAATTACTATGACTGTGCATTTGAAGTTACATATAAGGGCTGTAGGACTGGGCTCTTGAAGAATGACAAGAGTATATCAATGCATAGATTAATTTTTTATTTTCCTTGGCAATATAACATTAATGTATTATACATGTTTCACCATTACATTTTGTGAGTGATAAATAGGAGACTGGTACTGTTCTGCCATGCAGGGCGCTCCTAATGATATCCAAAATATTTATACAACAGACATTTGAATTAATACTATTAATTACCAAATAGTAAATGGTAACTGTTCTATGTAATTCTTTGGAAGTATGCTTTCTACTTCAGCACAAGTTTAACTTGTGAAGTCAGAAGGGAGCAGCCAGTTTAAGCACCTCCCTATGTTTAAATAAAAAAAAAAAAATAAAAAAAAAAAACCTTTTTCTTTTCTAGTAACGCTATAGGTATTGTAGCAATTTTTAAGACTAAGTGACCTTTTTCGGATTTGAAAGAGAAGAATGGCCTTCTTGAATATTGTCTCATCTACCAGTGCATTCAATGTTTCTAATCCTGTAGGAGCGTGAGATTTGTAACTTTTCACATAATGTTGATCTGCCTGTTTTGACACTATGTATTATATTTAGAGAAAGAAAAATATTTTGTTAGTTCAGTTTACTTAAAACAGAGGACAGCTATTTGAAATATGGCTAGTAATTGAGATAGCAAGAGAAATATAGTAGTTTGTAAGTAGCTCGAGATTAAAAAAATAAATAAAATCTAATGTTTACTTAGTTATTTGCCTAACTTACCTCTCTTCTATACTATGTGATACTATAGTATGTGAAAGTACCTATTAATTTCATTAATCTGGTTGTTTCCAATCATCTTCCTCTTACAGTGCTGAAGAAGTTGCTGATGAAGTAGAAATGGAAAGTGAAAAAACAGAGGATGATTCAGATGAGGAAAGAGATGTTACTGAAATGGAACAAGAAGATACAAGTCCTGTGGAGTTATTAGGAGAGATGACATGTAAACTGTCTAAATCCCAGGAAAAAGAGCTACGAAAAATAAGAAAAATGGACTACAGTTGGATGGCAGCTTTCTAAATGGACTGCGGTTGGATGGCAGCTTTCTAAATGGACTACGGTTGGATATCAGCTTTCTAAACAGACATCTTGTGGTTTTTATACTGTAAGCTGAAGCTTGTGGATTAAACATTCTTAAAAAAAAATCTTTCAAGTCCTTTGGCCATAAATTTTAGCAGCCTTTATTTCCATAAGAAAGGAGAACTGGGGGAAGGGATTAAAATTTTGAAAAGCTGGTTCTGTTCCTAGTTTATTACTCATTCTCCGTGACCTTAGAAAACGTTTAACCTGTGGGGTTTTCCCCCTTGCAAATTTATTTGAAAGGCTAATAGCAAAATTGAGTTCAGTATCTAACTTGTGATCAGTTAGCAAAGTGACAGCTAAGCTGTTGAAAATCTCCCCTACTGAGGCTGGGCTACTGATGCCAAAGCAACAGCAGCAAACAGCTTCTGTTAACAAGACTGCTTCATTCAAGATCTGGCAGGGGAAATCAGGATGGTTCTTAGTAGTGCTGTATACAGGTAAGTAACAAGTCTCCTCCTCAGAAGCTCCTCTAGCTGTTGAGACAGATGACAAATGGCTTAATACACCTGGTTCTGGAATATAAATACCTATGTGTTTGCTGGTGTTCATAGAGTACAGAGATTCTTAGGCATAGGGGACTTAGATGTACCAGAGCATAATGAAACCTTTCCAAATATCAAGAAAACTGCACCACGTAGAAGATGTGTCTGTTTTTGTGACAGCCATCTTAGTAGGCCTTTCGCACATCAGCTGTAGTTTCTATATATCACTTAACTATACAATATCAGAGTGTATAGTTAGTTTGAAGTAGTAGATTTGAAGGCCTTAAAGTGGCCAAAATGTCTTCTGAAAGATACCGGAATTACAATGAAGAATTCAGAGGGAGGGCTGCAACTCATCTGTCTGTGCCTGCTTTGGAATGCTTTATTTTTAAAACAGTTGTTTTCTGCTGTTCTTCAATATTTATTTTTTTTTTTTTTTTTAAATCTTGTGTGTATCTCAGTGGCCATGAAAGTTCTCCATATTTACTGTGATGCCCTAAGTCAAATCTTAATTTGACTTTTTTGGCTTCTGCTTCTTCCTTCTAAAGGCTTCTTTATAAGGATTTTATTGTTCTTTATCAGAAAGATTTGACATAAAAGAACATAGAGAAAGCAAATGAACTTAATGTCATGATTTCAGCTACATGATAAATACAACAGGTAATAAAATACCTCTGCAACATGTAGAGGTCAGTGTTCAATAACTGGTGTGCCTCATGCATCATCACAGAACAGTGATTCTCACGGAAGCAGTTACAGCTTTATCTGGGCTGAGGGACAGACCATGCAAGGCGGGAATTGCTTACTTCCAAAATTTTCCACTCAGACAAGCAGTCAGATAAACACGAGGACCTGAAACTTCAGCACCTATGGAAAGTGTTATAAAAAAATAGATTGATAGGCAAGGCCTTATGAAATACATCACAGCAGCAGGATTTGACCAAGATGCTGCTTCCCTGTGACACCACCCAGGTGTTGCTCTAAATGCAGAAGATAACTGACCAGTAATTTTCACCCACTGGTTCCAGTCAAGCTTAGTTCTACAGAGACTGAAAATCACTGCTGTGCACTGGTATTTCATGGTCCCAGACTGGTTACTAGTAAAGAGCAGCTCCAAAACACGCCCTGGTCCTCAGTGGGCAGACTTGGCAGGAAAGCTAAGTTAAAGGCTGGTATTACTAAAAAGTGGTAGCTATATTTTTTCAGTTGTTAAAGAATAGGGGGGAAAAAAAATAAGAACTGCGAAAACAGCCTGTTTTAGCGTTACCTGGATCTTGTATTTCACGTGTATTTCTGCCTAACAATCATTTGGCTGTCTGACCTTGAGGGAGCTTCTTTCAGATATTTCAATCTGCCAAATCCCAAAATGCAATGAGCCTTTTAAAGCATGCGGTAACAGCCAGAATTAGAATCAGCAGAGAATAGGACAGAGGAAAACAACAACTTGAAATATAACTCGGGGGACTTCTACAGGCCTTCTAGTCCACCCTCCTGCCCTGAAGCAGAGTAACTGAGGTATACTTACTCCTGACAGATATTTGTCTAATTGTGTAAGCCTCTGATAAGAGTCATGCTATGATCTATGTAATCTGTTCAATGTTTACCTATTCTGGCAGTCACAGTTTTTCCTAATAAAAGTGATCTTTCTTTCCTGCAAAATTTCTATTCTATTCTTCCATGTTTGTTGTAAACTTCTTTGATGATACTCTTTAAAAAAAAATGAAAGCATGCCTCTCTGTTTCCTTTAAACAAAAAATCATCTCCTTTAACCTTTCTTTTTTGCTCTTCTCTAGGCCCTTAGAAGCATCAGAATTATCCTTCAGACCTTCTTTGGGCTAATTGCTTACACATCAAATATTGTTCTGACTAATTTATTATAATTTCAAGGGCAAATTTTGTCAGGGTCATTTAATACTGATAAATGTTTCCGGATAGTCCTAAAGCCTGTTCTTTCTCTGTTCTGGCTTGTATTCCTTGTTGATTACCTTTAGTACCTGCCGCAGTCTTTTTTGGTGATGGCAGAAGCAAAAGTGGCAATTTATACCTTGGCTAACACCGCAGCGTTACACAGCAAACACCGCTTCAGGTGTGGAGTCTCTGCAGGGCAGCATTCTCTGTGGATACCCCAGTTCGGACCAAATGGTGTGAGCATTAGTTTTGGCCTCTGCACAGCATTTTTTCAGGGAGTTAAGTAGTAGATTATAATTATGTAAACTGGAATTTAGCCAGGGCAGCAGGGTCACTCACCTCTAAGGTTGCAAAAGACATTTAAATAATACCCTGAACAGCTCAGGATTTTAACTACTTTACTAACTTTGCACTTAAAGGGGAGAACTTGTCACAACGAGTATCTTCACAAGAAGAAATCATTATCGGATGGCAGAAATCATGAATGAAATTTGTGTTACTGTAAAGCAACTCAGCACGAAATCCTGACTTTTCAGAAATCAGTGACAAAGCACCCTTTGACGTTATAGTCCAGGGTCACAAAGACATATAACCAACAACAAGATAAAGTCCTAAATCTGAAAATGCTGCTATAAACTGTGTTCTCAGTGGTATGCTTGGTTTGAAAGTGAATGTAGTCCAAGCTGCTTATAAAGAACTTCTTAATATTGCTCATAATAAGCCAAATGAAGCCCTTTAGGTAAATAACATAATGTGGCTGTAAGAAGGAGTTACCACACAGCTCTGGGAATGTGCGTATCAGCAGTTTCTGAGGTTGCAGGTTTCTCACATGCTTTGAACATGTAAGTGGCCACCATGGAAAGAAGCACTCCCGCCTTCCAGCTAACATCCGCTGCTCGCTTCTGCATCACCTGTGCCAACAAAAGCGGTCATTGCCTTTGGTGGGAACTAGGCTGGGGGCGGGGGGGGAGGGAATCTGGCTTGCAACAAAACCAGATAATACACAAATAAATAGTTTAGGATGTTCACAGAACTACAGTTCCACCAAGAACAGGGCGGGACTTTTCTTCAAGAGGTTTTTGTATGCTCAGGCGATGAGGTTTTAATGTTATACACCCAAAATCCCACTCTCTTCTCACAGAGCCTGTTCCTTGCGCTAGGAGAGCCGCAGCCACACCTAGGGCATTGCTGAGAGGCGTGCGTTTGATGTGATGCATGGGACACCTCAGCTCCGATGCAGCAGCTCCCAGTTTCCCCTTACGCCCTCTTCCTCCTCTCCCAGACTAATGGGCTAAATAAAAAAACTTCAAATAAAGCAGTGGCCTGCAGTTCAAAGAAAATACTTCTAGCTTGATACTAGCGTGGCATTAAACTGTTGAGGGGGAATCTTTTCTTAGCTTCTAAAATGAAGTCAATTCAAGAATTACGAGGTTTTTTTAACATGAAGTATCATTATTGGAGCTATGACCTTCGTCCTCTGTTGACCTTTGCAGATGCAGCTGTATTGCTAAGAATTAGGCTTATCTTTGAAGAACAGACACTGCAGCCATAAACTCATCTAATTTCTTCATGAGAGCAGGAACAAAACAATAGGTTTTGAGACAGAAGGTACTAACCAGGAAAGGAAGATTTTTTTTGCCGATTTTTCAAAATGGTGTTCTTATACTGCTAAGTCCTTTATTTTAAAATAGCACAGAATTGAAATTATCTCAGCCATAAAGCTGGTTATCAATTTCTGTTATTGATGCCTCAACTTATGTTTGTTTGCAGTGCTATTTAGTTTATTATATTTTTAGATTTGAGACTGTGATCAAAGCTTCAGATATCTTGGCTATTTTATTTTCTTTAGTGACCAGAGGAGTTTTCATTTCTTCCTCAAACCGGTAAAACAAGCCAACAAACAAACTCCCCAACATTATCTGAGATGTCATCTCTTTCATTTTTAGCCACCTACTTTACAAATAATAAAGAAAAAGTAACTTGTGAAGTAACTTCACTCTTGTGAAGTTTGTTACTCAAAGGCAATAGGCAATTTTCACCAACAAAGTCGAATGCTTCTACTATAAAAGGTTTTGTTCAGGTTAAGTTTCCTCTGTGCTTTGAGCGTCCCCAGGGCCCTGCTTGTCTCTTGCATTCAGTTCTAGCTCTTCTAAGGAAGAAATACGGGGGAAAGCAGAGAGATCCTTCACAGTCCTCTTACTTTCCCACTTGGAAAATTAAGCTTAATGTAGCAAGAAGTTCAGGGGATTCGTTATAATTATGTTAAATATGACTTCCCAGCATGAAAGACAACTAAAAGATCAAAGACCTGACTTGGAAGAGGAATTGGAGTGGGTTTGTCACCTTCTGCGATATGTATTGCAACCGATCAGGACCACACACTCTGTTGCGATCCCAGCTGCAAAGACAACGAAGTGCAAGTCGCAAAGTGCATCGCTTTAGTCTCCTTATTTTCCATGTGTACCGACAGAGGCTGCAGATTGCTCTATTTCCCATGTCATTTCAAAATCAAAGAAGGTCAAGTATTAAAAGTATAAACAAAGGGAAGAAGGAATGCATATACTCTTAGTACAAAGAGACTATTTAAACCCTGAAATATCCCATATTGAAAAGAGCCCTTTTTCACTTGGCATAGTGCAAACGAAAGCTGGATTTCTGAGAACTATCACATATGCTAGGAAAGGAAAATTTTCATAGTGCTTGCTCCATCAGTCAGTACGGTATGTTATTTCTGGACTGAATATTCTGCAAGCAGACTCGGGATACAGTGACAGTTTATCTTTCCTTCTCTATGTGAAATCCACTAGCTGATGTCAAGGATTAAATGGAAAGAAAAACTCACTTCACTTGCAAAATGAAAAAACCACTTCTAAATCAACTGGTTTAGATAAAGCCAGAAAACCACCCCAAAAGCACATCAGTGCAAATCACTTGGAAGCAATAAATAATATCTTTCCATTTAACCAGCAAAGAATGTTCCAAAAACATTTCAACTTTGAATAATGCATTGTAAGTAGAACTAGTTACAAAACAATTAAAGATGGTCTGGGATATACTAATAGTCAAGGTTTCCTGCTGCCCTTTCTCAGCTCAGTAATAAATCAAGTCATTTACAGAGTTGAGGCAAAACAATGCAATAGACCCCATACCAATGCTGCAAAAATATATACTATATACATATATAAATAAATAATAGAACCATGCTTGAGATCTCAACTGAAAGATGGCTATCAGTTCAAATATGGACATTTCAAAAGAGAGACCTGCCTATTTACAAGAAAAAAATATTCAGTTGTTCTCAAACATTTTTCCATACTACATACAACTGCATGATGTAGAATACAGAAATCCTACATTCAGAAAAATATATTTTAAGCAGTCTATATGCTTAACGCTTTGTTAGTCAAGCAAGAATGAATCTCACAGGTACCTGCTCAGATTGCAAGAACAGTGTCAGCAAGAGAAGGAACAGCAAAGGGGAACAGACCAAAAAAAAAAAAAAAGAAAGAAAGAAAGGAGAGAGAGATTGAGAGAGAGAGGCATGCCTAAAAGCTTTAGGAAAAAGAGGGAAAAAAAAAATGCACAGCACAGTGTTACTAGTTTTCCCATTATTTTGTGGCTTTGGGCTTCACTTGATCTCCAATGGCTACTTTTCATCTACCTGGAGCATTGATGTCTCTTTTCCATATGAATTCTCTGGTGCCAAGCCACAGACTCCTCTTCAGTGGGACACTCATGGTGATTCTTTCTTCTTACAAACCACTCATCTCAATTAAGTTTCTGTAGTGTAACCTCTCATCCAACAGGGTAAAAACTGACCAAAGGGTTCAAAAGTTATTTGGAAGGGGAGGGGAGGTGAGGGAGACACACACAGAGAAATTGCAGGAAGTTTCATTTTTCTAATGGAACCAACCTAGAAATCAATTCTCTCCTTTTGTGTAACTCTCTACTGGTCAATCATGCCAAGTCGGAGAGGTGGCTGCTGTGCCTTTCCCCTGTACTCATACACTTGACCACCTGCAGTATTGGGCGATGGAAAGTGGTCCGGATGATCACGCACTAATGCACAGGGACCAGAAGCCCACATCAAGACCCTGCTGATCTATGAACTTTAAAATATATTCAACAAAAAGAAAGCTAACAAATTCAGTCTAGATCATTGTTTCTAAGTAAGAATAATTAGGAAAAGCAGAAAGGAGGCTTCATGCAGCCATGTCAAATGGACTTGAAAAGTTACTAAAATTTTGTAATCATTTTATTACAGTAATTCAGATTAGCATAAAGATGTTCAACCAGAGACAACTCAAAAGCTTTACAAGTGCAACACAGCAGATCACGCAATAGAAAACAACACTATATAACAGATTAGGCTTGACTGTGGGCAACAATTACTTTTTTTTTTTCTTTTTAAAAGGAAAATTTCTATTAGTATGAGGCTCTAGGTTCTGTGAATTTGGAGCAAGCTATTAAGAAAATAATTAAAACAACAACAGAGATCAAAACAGATGAAAGCAACCAGACAGCAGATGCTAAACAGCACTATTACAGAAAAAAATTATGAGACTTCAGTAAATCTGCAGGAAATAACCATCAGGTCTATAGGCCTCCAATTGATAATCACAGGAATAAAAATTAAAACAAATAAGGATCTTTAAAAAAAAAAAAAAAAAAAAGAGCTTTACAGAGAAATAAAGGGTCTCCAAAGGAAGATATAGATAGCATCTGGGAACTGTTGGGTTTTGTTTCGGTTTTAATTTCCAAATATAATCAAGCTCTGGCCATCTTGTCTGTGGTACTCGTAATTGAAGTGCAGTTTGCTTTTGCACAAGCAAAGCCCTGGCAGGAATAGCGAACTTCTGTTGTTTTCAAAACACGCACACTTTTCCCACTCACAAGTCCTTGCTGATCAAACAAAATGCTATAGACATGAAGTATTCACAGCTACTTGGTACTGGATATCCGTCATGAAATGTGCAACAAGCCATTGTGCTCCATTTAATGTGCTAAATATTCATTAACGAGAAAACAGAATTGAACCATAGAAGTAGGCTACTTTCATTAAGGAATCTAAACCATACAGTTGTTTTCAACATCTTTTTAAAAAAGATTCAAGAGTTACTAAGAAACCAAATCTAGACTAATGCAAACATGGCTCTGATCTAAATAAAGTTTAAAATATGAACAGCTTGACAGACCTCAGAAAACTAAATCTTTTTATGAGTCATTTGTTTTAATTATTTTCTCCACAGGAAAAAAACCTGTCCACTTAACAATAGGGATTAGGTTAATTTTCTTAACATTTTACTGAAATAATCACTTTAATTGTAATTTTCTTTTAAGTTTCATAATAGCTATAGGCTCAGATCTATAGAATTTAGTAAGAATGAAATCAGCAGGGTTCCACAGAAATTATCTCAGAATCTTTAGGTGTTGTTATTTCTCAAGAAATTAGAAGAATAAGGAATTTCATAGTAAACATTGAATTTAAAATAATACATTGAAAAGTCTACCTTTTTATTAGATCCAGTCAACATTAATTATTTCTCAAGTAGAATCTGAGAGGTACAAAGCAGCTTTTTTTTATCCTGTGTTCATTTTCCAAGTTCAGTTTGACTATTCATTAATGAGATCACAGTGCAAAGAAAGAAATGTGAACCAACCCATTGTGCAAGTTTACTAATCCTGTATTTACTACTTGCTCAAACTATCAAAAAGGTTAGGCGTTTCATGTTCATAAAGAAAAATTAGCATAAGATGAAGAAAATATATATTTAAAGAAAGAAAAACTGGAATATTTGAAATCTTTGGAAAAACTTGAACAATTGGGAAATGCTGAAGTGCCCTATAGGAAGGTGTTACTGAGAGAGATTCAAAAGAAGTGGGTATTTCTGGTGCTGTTTTCTGAAAAGCAATAGTGAAATAGGGCTACATTGTACATATTTAGTTTGGAGAAGAGGAGGCTGAGGGGAGACCTTATTGCTCTCTACAACTACCTGAAAGGAGGCTGTAGAGAGGTGGGGGTTGGTCTCTTCTCCCCAGTAACAAGTGATAGAATGAGAGGAAATGGCCTCAAGCTGCACCAGGGAAAGTTTAGGTTGGATATTAGGAAAAACTTCTTCACTGAAAGAGTAGTCAGGCACTGGCACAGGCTGCCCAGGGAGGTGGTTGAGTCCCCATCCCTGGAGGTATTTAAAAGACGGGTAGACGTGGTGCTTGAGGGCATGGTTTAGTGGTGGACTTGGCAGCGGTAGGTTAACGGTTGGACCTGATGATCCTAAGGGTCTTTTCCAACCTTAATGATTCTATGATTCTATGATTCTATTTCAGATCAGAGGGGTTGAAAGCCACAGGCAAATATTATGTTGGTCCAAAAGGTAACCATTGCTTCTTCTGACTAGGTGAAGCCTGCCTCATGCTAGGGGGGGTGGCTGCTGCTTAAATACAGCCCAAGCGTCACCCAGTGCAAAGGGGGGTTTGTGCATGGTCACTGACACAAGCAGAGATGAGAGTCAAAAGCAAATTTGTTGGGTTTTTATACTCAGGGCCTGTAAGGCCAAATACATATTCCAGATATGGCACAGAGGGGACCCTGTGAACATACTTGTCTGTGCATTTTGCTGTCACACTGACGGAGACAAGATCCATCTTAAAAGCAATTACTGGAAGCTCACTTTTATGCATTTTATGGCTCCGAGAGCAAGTTACAAACCAGAAGGTGACAACATCAGAAAAAAACCCGATGAAAACCCAAGCCAATTTCCCATCTGCCTCTCCCCCTGCCCCCAATTTGGAGAGCAAGAATATTTGTCATTTGAGATTATGGGCTTTGAAGAAATAAGGTTTGGCAACCCAATGTCTTTCGTTTGCTCACTTCCTGAGTCCCTCATGAGAGTAGTAAAAACCAAACAAACATACGAAACAGCTGTGTTTGCATTTAAACAAACATTAATTGATTGGAGTAATGAGTAACCTCAAAAATAGTTTAGAAAGTTCATAGCATCCTTCAAATATTTGTAGACTATTAGAATTTAACTAATTTAATTATGTATGTAATCTTTTATTACAACAGTATCTGGAAACAAGGAGGGGAAGGCACACCACATTTGTACATCTAAGTATAATGGACAGAAATAAAAGATGAAATGCGAGTTAAATGCTTTGAAAAGTTTTCTTGACAGTAAATCTACCTTCAGCCTCAAGTTTCCAGAGGACACAGTTCAGTTACACTTCTGCTCTTTCAAGAGAAAAGAGAGGAAAAATCTTGTAGAAGTAACCTGACAGCTGTGTCTCTGGCTTACTCCATACTCCACCTCCTGCAAGTCTACTGATACATCCAATAGATACATGAGCAGATGTTAGTATTTACAGCATATTCTCTTTAGGGAAACATGTCAAGTCCTAACCAATAGCTTAGAGGAGGTATGCAGACACTGTCTGGAGCCCCAAGAATGGTTCAGAGGAAACACAGCACTCATTACTAATATAATACTAGCCCATGGCTGTGCTCAACTGGAGAAAACGAAGAGATGAAGAGAAAGGAAGAACACATTTTAGACATGCATAGTACATCTTTAAAGGAATTTGACATATCAGTGGTATATTCCATAGAACAAGACAAGAATTTCTTACCATATCTTTTATCAAGTGTCATTCCTGGGATGTTAGATACCATTGCTTGAACAGATTTTACTAACCACTTGTTCCATTAAATTCTTTCAATAGCATACATTGTTGCACTCTGAAAACAATTGGTCATTTTGAAAGAGGAAATGCAGCTTTTAGGACTACTTGTTTTTTAATTCATCTACTGTTCTGAACATCTTAGCCAGAAGAAGTTACTAGGAAACTATCTTCTATTTATTTACCTTAAAATTCATGCCTATAATAATTTATATTCCTATAATACTTGAGACACCTATTTCTGACTTTCCTCTACGGAAATTGTAATTAATGTAAAAGGATCTTTTAAGCACTCCATAAATACAATATAGGGCACTGTTCCACAGCAAAGAATCTATTTCCTTTCAGCATTTTGCCTTGTCCGTAGCTTAAGCAATATCAACTCCCAACTGTGTGCTAACAAAAGAAATCAAGGAACTCTCTGCAATGCACCAATATGCCCAGAAACCACTGAACTATATGGCAGGCAAGTCCAAAACATGTATCTCTTTAATCAATACCATATTTCTGGACTGTACACTTATTTGCTGAATAAGTTCCACTGCTATTTATAAAATAAAATAGAGTAGGTAATCAGAACCAGATGATATACACAGAACATCTATGATTTGTTTGGTTTAATTTTTCTAAAACTCTGGAGCAGATACTATTATTTAAAAGGACAAAAAGAAAGTAATTCTAATAAAATTTAGCTTGCAATGATGGTAGTTTAGTGCACTTAATAAATAATTCCACCCAAATTAAGCCTTGACTTTAGACACAAAGCTGTACGTGCAGGGAACGCACAGCAGTAGACTGATGGACACTGCTAATTAACTAAATCTAGTCAGAGAAACTATTCACCTTGCCAGACACTTAAAGTTGTGGGAACCCACAATACCAGATGCTGTTCTAGTGTGTTGATTTTTACCAATCCAAATAAGATCTAAATCTTTCTCAGTCTTCCTCTGTTCACAACTTTAATGATATTAAAGTTACAAACTAAAAGACCCAGTCTTTCCACGTGAGTTAGAGCACATAAAGTTAGACTAATTTAATTTATTGGGACAATTCAGATATATTAGAAATTACTTATATACACATTGACAAAAATCAAAGACTTCTATAGCCCTTCAGAGAGTGCGAAATGGAGGTAGGAGAGGAGGCAGAAATTTTACGTCAAGGAGGTAGGCACCACATGTTCGGAATGAGCTTCTGGTTTTCCAACATCACGTAAGTTGAAGAGGTTCCAAAAGATTAAACATGTGCTACCGGTCTATTAAGTTTAATGACATTCTTTATCTCCCCGAAGACCTGAGTTCCCAGAACTACCAAAAAAGAAAGCTTATGTGGCCAGCAATTCAGCTACTTGTGCATATTCGCATCCATGTTTAAGATTACAAACAAACCCCATTGAAGCCCATGAGGTCAATCAGATGGAAAAGTTGGGCAGATAGTACCCTTTTGCTAAGCAAAAGTCTCAACTGAACAAACATATACATGATCTTTCTCGGTTCATGCTTGTAGTGTATAACAACAATTCAAGGTAATCAGGCGTGTAATTATATTTGTACTTTGTATCTTTGTATTTCCTAGGGTTGTGTGGCTTAAAAGAATGTACAGCTTTGAAATAACAGTGCATATCTATAGATGCTTTTTCACATTTTCCGTTATAAATATACCTCTCTATGCATATGGAATGAATCCTGGTGTGGTAACATCTAGAGCCAGTTCTGAGAGTCATGAAAGATAGAGATTACCTCATGTCCCTGGGTTGCACTGTCTCCAAATAACACACATATTATCTAACACACTCATGCAGCAAAAGCGGTTATGTACTGCAGTAGTTCCTAAACAAGGAGCTGAGACCTGTAAACACAGCAGGAAACCCAAACTATTTAATTCTAAGAGAGGGCTCATACCCAGAAATGATATCATGCGTCCACAAACCTGAAAGTGAGGTTGCCACCAAAAGGATGAGGACTCTTGCTCCATGGCACTGAAATCATGTGTAATTTGGTATTAACTTTCTGAACCCTTCGGGAAGCTAGTGCAAGATGTCACTAGACAATATTTCAGCCGTCAAGGAATTTGTGAAACATAAGTAGTTATGAATGATTAAAAAACAAACAAAAAAAACTGTCTGAAAAGTCTCAGTTTGTGCCGGGGACTTACTAAAGGCTTGTTTCTTGGGATCATTTGGGAAACCATCAGCATTACTGCACAATTTGAGGCTTCTCTGCTAGAAAAGTTAAGGAACCTGCTGAGAAACTTGTTTCATGTATAACACTGTTGAAAAGCTTTTAAACCTACAGCCTTTTAAGAAAGATGGGGAAAAAATTATTCCATATTTATGTAAAGGATTAGGGATACGTGTAACAAAAGAGGCATCTTGTACTGGGTGACAAAGGCTTCTTACTGCATATCCAGTTGGAGGTGCCTATATTCAAAAAAGCAGCAATGCCTCCAAATACACTGGTGATGCTTCAATATAAACATTTTTCACTTCTGGAGAAACTGAAGCAATCCCAGTTTATGATCACAGGCTCAGAAAATATAAAAATAGTGCCAGAATCAAATTATCATGTGAAATTAGACAGTTTTGAGGCCCAATAGATCCCAAAGATTAAAGCTAAAAGCATGATCCACAACTATTTACACTACTAAGAATGCTGATCTCACATGGGAAAAATAATATTACTGAGGACAGTACACCAAAGCAGTTTAGAGTCTACTTTAACATTTTGTGGTTTTTAATTTCTCACACATGGTTTTTTTAAATTTCTGTTTTTCCCTGTGAAATAATTTTTCTTTCAGTAAATCAAAGCTGAAAACCACTCCAAACTCTGCCTTAATCCCAAGAATATATTCTCCAGATCAAAATCATATGATTTAAGGGTCATTTTTATTCCTTAACTGTTACTTCAGAAACATCTGGTCATTGAACCAGTCACAAGTCACAGCACTTCTCTCCTGCTACCAGTACCTAAACCGATGAGAAAGCTGACACAGCAAATATGCTGTGGCTTGGATCGTTTACAAAAGGGGATCTTTCATGCTTAGCAATCTTCACAGTTGTGCAGAGAAAGGACAGTTTGACTAACCGCAAACTACAAAACAACTATTGAGTAATGCACTGTCTTCATTTTAGTGCTCTCATGTCCAGTTTTTAACATGTTTTTCAGGTTTTCCTTTAAGTTTTCATACACCGTTTATTTAAGTATTCTGCCAAAGAATGAACCACCCAGCAGATAAAGGGAACTGGTTTTGTAGTTTCACTGGAATACATTCCCACAAAGACCTCCAGGGCCACAGAAAAGACCAAAACAAGAAACAAAACCAATCCTTAATCATTTACTTCCCACAAAGCATACCTTGCGCTGTGTGGCCTCACTCCACCGAAGCATCTTTTAGACTGTCTCAAAGTGCAACTTTTGTTCTAGATAAAATCTTTTTTTAGAAAAGAACTATAAAATATCTGAGACGGAGAAAGCATGAAGTATGCCTCTCACTGAGTACTTTTATTTTTGTGAATTTATGGCCAACTATGTGACCGAAGGAAAAACATACCATTTTTCCTATTAAAAAAATGTGCCTATACCAAGCATTTTATACCATGTTTGAATTCCAAAGAGGAAAGACATTCAGAGATTAGCAACATACACATCTCTCTTCATACTGACAAACTGCGTCTTGGTTAGATTAATCACATAAGTAGCTTTGGAGTCTTTGGAGAGAATATGAAACAGGAAAAGTATTTCCTTCCTCTAGTTCCTGAGCTGACTTCCTTCATGAGATGAGATATATTCATATGGCTGGGCATGGAAACAGCTCTCCTGCCCTCGGCCACACCACATAGCCATCCTGACAGAAAATACATTGTCAGGGGGAAAAGGGAAAAAAAGGGCAGAACATGCAAATTCACCCTGTTCACTGCTGAAGGAGAACAAGGGAGTGATGACTTCCATTAGGCTCTGGTTGCCCGAAACAATTTTAATTTTCAAGTTTTTCTGGCCCTTACTATGCAAATTAGCTCTCAGACAGATAGAGCCACTAAGGAGTTTGACACATGGGAGAACCGGACTATGCATTGGGCTTAATGGAGTTCACGTTATTCCCCTTGGATTTGACTCCAGCAAGTCTGGCAATCTGAACACAAAAGTCAGTCTGAAGGCAGGCAGAGATGTCTAAGGGCAACCGAAGAGATAAGAAGAAAGCACAAGGTCTAAATCGGACTCCTTAGACACTTCATTTTTATTTCTCTTTCTAAAACTCCTCTCTTGGACTGGCCTGGAAAGAAATGCATCTTGCTGAAGAATTGAGGGTCTGTAAGTAGAAAGAAAAAAAAAAAACACAACATGGAGGTTTAAAGTAAAAATATAAAAGTGTTAACAGTACCACGTAACAAGTAGTTAGACACTAAGAAGAGATATTTAGTTGTTACACCTGACTGGGATTCTGCCTGAGATGGAGGTTTGGGGCTGAGGGGTGAGGTTTCCCTGTTCCAAGAGGAGCCTTTGCCCATCTAAGTCACACAGTCAGGAAAACAAAGTTCTTTATCTGCAACAGCGTACGTTTCTGCTGTTGCTGTTACCAGTGTAACGGCAGCCTGGAAAGCAAAATACTTTTGCTACCTCAGCTCCTGACCACAAGGAACTAGAGTATGAAAGAAAACAATTTTTGTCTTAGTTTTGTTCTTGAACCTAACCAGGACATGACCCCATTTAAAAAAGTCAAGTCTAAAAAGCGTTTTAATAAAGGGTTATAATAGAGGTAAATAATAATACTGAAAAACAACTACACTCATCTCTTTCCCTATGGAGGCATATAGCTTCTTGAAAGAACTACAAACATAATGGCTCGAGCGTTCAGTGTGAATGCATTACAAAATTGAAGCCATTTTAACCTTTTCAGGAAACAGAAGCAACATTCAGTTCACACAGCTTTTGGACTGAGTGTGAATTTCAAAAGCAAAACATTCACAACTGGCTTTCTGCAAATAATCTGCAGAACCAGCAGTTTTCACCGGCAGAATTAAGAGTCCCACAGTACAGGAGGGTCACACCACCACAGTGGCAAACACTGTACAGTTACACAAGTGATCACAGACAAGACTTTGAGCTATTCTATGATTCAGTCAGCACAAAGGTAGTAATATTACTGTCCATGTTTTTTACTAGTTAACACTGAACTCTTATTTTGAGGATGAAATAAATTGACAAATACTTGGATCAAAAAATTGGGATTATCATGGAACCTTGTCTATGTTCAACGGTTGTCTATATTGAGAGATTCTTACAGTACAATATGCAGAACATGTAGATTTTTATAATACGAGTAATCCCATTTCTGTTTTTAATTCGTTTTTTCCAAGTATTTTAGTTGCACTATAAGCGTGATGTTAAACAACCTGTTCAGACAGCAGTTTAATCCATTAAGCATAAGACAACAGGCCTGTTGGTTTTTTTTAAACTCTTACCCATAGGAACAATGCAAGCAGCAACAAGGCTATGATCCCGAGAGGCAAAATTATACTATATAGGACTAGACCACCCAGATACTTAAAACTGAAATACTTGGGAGATATATCAGACTATAATCACACTACAGTCACACAGCAGGTAAGGTGTGGCGATGACCGCTTTTATAATTCTTTGCAAAAGTAGAAGGAATTAGCAATAATAAGCAGTGGCCCTTATTCTGAAACAGCAAACCATATTTTCTTTCTGGCAAGCAGCTGAACTATTAATATTTGTAAAGTATACTGAGATCTATCAATAGAAAGTGTACTAGAAATGGAAACACATCACCACCCATGTGTTACACAGACCTGCATTAATTTTACTCCTTTGAAACCTAGTCTGAATTAAGAACTACATAAAACTTTGATGTAAAGCAAATAATTGTTCTGCTCAAAACACAAGCTGGTTTTGTGCTTTGAAGATGCGTGGCAGTAAAGAGTGGGAAGTCACAAATGATTTCCATGGGAAACAAATGACTCCACAGTACTCCTATCATTGCTCAGACATCTACTCCTGGGTCTTCTGATTACATTGTGAAAGGATGTGAAACCTCAGAAGTATTATTTCTTGTATATTTTTCCATGTCATGAGCACAATGAATGTGATTGCTCCCAAGGGCAAATCAGAGAGCATGCTTATTGCTAGAATCAGAATGCACTAAATTCAGGTTTTGATCTATTAAAATAGACTATTTACAGCTAAGGTTTCCTTTTTAAAGAAACTTCCCCTTCCGAAATCTCAATTTTTTTGGCACATTTAGAGTTTGATAGCACATGTATGCTTACATGAGGACACGCTATTTTGCATGGTGCATATATTATAGTTTTGGTACTAAATAGCAAAAGCTGATATAGCATAACCTGTTTTCCCTTGAACATGTAGTTCTCCAGCAGAGAGGACCACCAAAACTTAGCTGAGAAACCCACTTTCCCTGTTTGTAGAGGCCTGACTATTTTCAAGACTTACAAAAAAATTGCATTTCTGATGCCGTAGTAAATAAATTGAATGAAAAATAACTTTCATTCACCAAAAGGCAGAAACACCACCTGACTAACTTTAGCAGATGACAGGTAAGAAAATGCATTCTTACAGCTTTATGGCAGACAGACTATATGCTTTTACATACCTTACTGAATTTTATCCTGTTCTAGTTAAGTTTTCATCAAGCACCTCTCAAAGTATCTGAATATCTTTGCAACGTCTTCCTGCCCAGCGCCTCTTAGCAATACGCAGCCATTTCACACGTGCTGCCTGTCATCCCTGCGTTTCTGGCAAGTCTCTATGATGTGACAAATATAACTTTTGGCTGATAACACCAATTCTACAAAACCACTTTCTAATTAAAATGTCCTTTGAAAATCCCTTCTTATCCTAGCATCTGAAATTACTTGAAATGAATATTAGACATATTCACAACTCATAAAATATTTATCTTCAATTTTAAGCTTGTCTTTTCTTTCAATTTCTAGCCCGCGCTAGAAAAAAAAAGTAACAACTTCTCTGAAAGAATGTAAACGGGCACTAGAGGTTCATTCCAGACCATATGCAAGGCAAAAGAGCACATTAGCTCTTTTCAAAGCAAAAATAAAGATCATGTGAAGAATGTGCCAACTTTCCATAGATAACCAATAAACAGCGATTTGACTTCCTAATTGCATTTCTGTTTTTCCAAGGACAGAGGAAAGAGAAGAGCTTCAAGGAAATGAAACTCCCAAATGTCAAGTATCAGCATGATTACATTTGCTATATCTGTGCTGAGAAACATGACTTTTCTTTCTAAGTACAGAAATAATAGCAAATATTCTAACAAGTGATCCTGAGGTAAGGGGTACCACATGAATTTTCTGGTTCACATGGACGTAATGTTTTGCAGTTGACAGATCCTTGTATTAAAAGTCATGGTAAGCCTTCCTGATGTTGAATATGCACTGGAGCAGGCTCCTCAATGGCTAATGCATCCTTGCTATTCACAGCCTCTGAACAAGCAGATGAATCTGCTCTTCAGCACAACGTTTCTTCCATATCAGTGGCTGCATGAAAGACATATTTCATGGCTGAGTTGAAGTTCATTGTATTAAATTAAGCATAGACTTGGTACACTACACTTTCTACATCGCTGACCTCATACCCACTTCTTTTTAGTGTGCAGAGAAATGATTTACTGTAACCTGCATCTTTCTTTAAAGAAGTATTTCCACTATCTTGTCAATAAATTAGTATTTGAAGCCTAACAATATATAATGAAGACTACTGATTTTCCATCAAAAGTAGCTTAAAAATTTCCAGTAACAGATACACTGACAGGACTGTGGCATAAGAACCGAGCCCTGCGTCATACTGTGTTTCGAGATGCAGTGCTCCAGGGAGGACAGAAGAGAAAAAGGTGAAGGTGTGGACAGGAGCTCTGTGCCATTTCTTAATGAATCCTTTTAAAGAGCTGCTACTTAGGTGGAAGCTCAGGGGAGGAACAAGCTCAAGCTAGGATATCAAGCTGAAGATGATCAGCAGGTTTGAATGTTAACATAACCTTTAAAGTTGGTTGACTGCTAGTTTATAGAGAACCTTTGTATTTACTCTGCTAGAGAGCAGGACAGCTGAAATTTCCACCTTGTTGGTAGTCGTTAAGCAGAATTTTTCCAGAATCTGACAATTTTTTTGTTGCTTTTCTGCAATGGGTGATTAACAATCTGTTCTCAAAACATGAGAGCTTCTTTTCGAGTGTTGGTTATTGAAGATAATTTTTTTCTTGTGTCCACTCCTACATATCAGCCAGTCAACAGAACCAAGGCTGTTTTGAAAAAATTCTTCTATGCATATTTTTCACTTGTAATCTCTCAACTTAAACTGCATAGTTTTCCTGGTTTCTGTTTAACTCGGGAAACAGAATCAATAATAAGCACTATTACAGGGAAAGAGAGAAATAATTATTTGAGTTGGAGTGCCATTAGGTTCATAAAGCTTAAATCATTCTAGTGATTGTTCCCTATTATTCCTTGTATGTGAAGCCTAACTTAAAAGAAAAACTTGAACTTGCAAAAAATGTAAAAATCCTAACAACTGGATTATTACTATTTTACCTCAAAGCAACAAATTGTTTCCTACTTAAGGAGATACGTTACCATGTTCTGCAACAGCTGTTTTGTGACTTGATAATCAGAATTCAGGTTTGTGATTTGATGCAATTCAAAATGTATATTAGTAGTAATAAACCTGTCTTACAGTAGACAACACACATTTCCTTACCCTGTGAGCAGAGCTTCTACTCATGTTAGTAAAGAATCAAAGTCTGCAGTTGGAAAAAAGGACTGTTATTCTGTGATCAGCTGTAATTGTCATTCTAATAATACTTTACTAGTAACCCAAGCAATGCTTTTAGTTCCTTCTCATTCCTAAAGGCAATAGTCCATGCAGGGAATCTATTTGTGTAAAGTGCTTGCTGCAATAGTTTAAAATGAAAGTTTACTTGAAAAATAAAGGTTTAGGCCTCAAATCAATAGCCTTATCAGATTTGTGGCATCCAACCTTTATGTTAATATCTGTCTCATTCTAATAATCAACATTTTCAGAATCTGAAATGAAAGATGAGTGGTAAAGGCAATATTGTTTTATCTTTTCAACGATGGAAGGTCCTGTAGAGATTTCTCTCTGTTTTCATTTAACCGTGTTAGCCAGGTGAAGTGATTTCAGAGCCTGCTTTCAAAGGGTGTTTGGTTTTCCAGGCATACAGAACCACCTCCATGTACAGTTTGAGTAGCATGACGTTTTACATAGAAGAATAAAACTAAAGTAGGTAAAAGCAAGTCATATCTTCATCCAGAAGCACGATGTGTGTTGGTAAGGGACTTTCTTACATGGAGGGGAAAAAAAAACCAAAACAAAACAAAAACCAGAAAGAAAAGTCTGTCGCTGCCTAGGAATTTCACAAGGACCTTTGCTAAAAAAATCTAAAATAAGCGCAAGATATTGTAAAATCATTACCTTTACTTGTGCTCTGGTTTGGCACCAATTTCTGTTTAATAGAAGCATCTGTTTGAAACTTGACTGGAAGTTCCAAACACTTCAAGAATTTCTCAAGGAATGAATACAGCAGTTTCAAGAGTCAATTTTAGTTTTTTCTCCACAAAAAAAGATGCAGGTATAATGTCAAATGTCCTCTGTCAGCTTCTCAGAGTCTAAAACAGGGAGACATTCAAAACAGCCGTGGCAAGGCTCCAGCAGTAGTAGGAGGAAAGCTTTGTCACGCCTGCCAAGAACCTCAGCGACAAAGAGCAGAGCTGAACTTTGCCTTACATAGTGGCTGACAAGCCCAGAGGTCTGTAAGGCTTTCATATTCTCATTTGGCTTTACTTGCTTACAAAAATGTAAACTCTGTAGGAATCGAGAAAAAAAAAAAAAAGCGCTTTGTAAGTTACTAATTCATACAGTGTTAAGCCAGTAGTTACAGGTCAGCTTTCACTATAGTATCCAGCTACTACGGATTTCTTTTAACATACCTTTTCATAAACTTTTCCCCCCCTATATTGACTGATAGGGTAGCTTTATTCATCTCTTGACCTAAAGGGCCCTGCTTTGCCAGAAATAGCCAAGAGAAAAACATCACATTTGCATTTCACTGCCAAAGCATTTAATCTTGCCTGTGAACAGCTGAGTGAACATAGGAGCCCCAAAACCTTCAACAGCCATTTTCCTAAGTTACCTTTGCCAAAAGACAACTGATTTATTCTTGGAGGGGTTTTATTTTCTTAATTCTTCGGTTTGTTGCTATTCTGGTGCCTTGATGTGACATAACATTCATTCTTACCATTTCATTTCCATATATCTTGTACCCCCCAAAATACAAATCAGCAGGCTGCAACTATAGCATTAAGGAAGTTTTGCTGTGAATTTGGTTTAAGTCACAGAACAGCTTCAACCAAAATAAATAGATTTTCCTCTTCACTTGAGTGAAAAACCAAGTAAGTTGTTTGGGGTTTGACATTTAAAAACATTTTAATGTTCTACTTTGCAGAGTTACTTTTGTTTATAGAATGTTGCTTTTTAAGTCATTCTTTGGATAAAGCTCAATATTTTGGCTTTCCCAAAATATATTTTGGAGTGTGTATTCTTTTGTTGTTAATTTTTTGTTGGTTTTGCCAAGAACATTCAAGTGTTTGAGGTTGAGAGAGACCCATGTTGTTTTTTTTTTTCCTTCTCAAGAAATCTCTTTTTCCCCAGTTCAGTAACTGAACCAATATCTAGTTTTATTGCCTAGCTGGAAACTTTACTTCAGTTCTAGATCATGGACTGAATCTGCAAAGGCATTTAGGTGCCTAACTCCCATAGGAACAACAGGAATCACTAAATTCCACTGAGAACTGTGTTGATTATTCTTTGCTTTCTCAGTGGGCACTGTGCTATCAGGTCGGATTCTTTCTGCCTCTCATTCCCTGCCCCTCCCTGCAAAGGAAATACCATGAAATTTTCCTCCAGAAGAACATGTTTCATTTCACAGATACTGGAAATTGCCCTTTACAAATGGGCTGGGCAGTCCCTGCTGGGTTCGCTTCTGTGGGGAGCTGGAAGGCCACTTGTTGGGCCCAGGCCACCTCGCAACTCTGTAGATTGTAGAGGCTCCCGGGGCAGCATCTTACACACAGGTTTTTCCTCTCTGTGCAAGGAATGGAGTGGGCATGTCAAGGGGCATCAGATGTGCTGCATCCTATTTTCTGCCTGAAAACTGAGGGGGAGCTGTGAAAGTCGAGTTTATACAAGTGAGCCACTGTAGCAAGGAGGCCAAAGTGCTTTCCCACAGTAAAGCACCATATTAGGATTCTTCCCAGGGAAGCTGAAGGAGAAGGTGCTCCTGCACATGGTATTAGCCAGCTACCCAGCAAGATGGCAGGGCAGTGGGGAGAGGGGATCTGTGCAAAGCATTCCTGTGTGAATAAAGAAAGGGGATTTATAAATTGCTGAAGTGTCCATCACATGAGTTTTGTTTCCTTTTTAGTTCTTATCAAGATTTTTATGGCAAAGGCAGCAAGAACATTGCTTGCTGCTCATGATGCTGTATTTCTGCTACACAGAATGAACCCTCAACACGTGCCAATTACAGCAATGCACACCTGACTGCAGATTAAACAAGAGCATCTCACACACACATCCCATATTTTAAGATAGTTGAATCCGACCTTTTTCATTATGCTTATGTTCACACATACACTGTCAGTTCAAATTTCTAGCCTTACAGCTGACCTGTGATCATTGCATATTTTTGTTGTCTATGTCAAACGAATAACTGCAACCAGAACCCCAATCCAGGAAATAAATACATACAAGTTGCTTCCTCTGTATTAGTAGCCTCGTGAAGATTACTAACCCTCCTACCTCTGTGCAAAGTGGCATAAAAGTAGTGTATGGGACAATACAAACAAGTTGACCCTGCCATGGTTATATTTCATGGGTTTCAGGTCTCTTTAGTTCAAACTTAATTTTCACAAAAGAATTAAAGTATCTTAAAGAGTGCCACAGAAAATTATATTCAATAGAAATGCCTTTAGTGATCACTGTATCCATTTGAGTGAGTGCTCTCACTATATTGTATAACCTAATGTGCTCCTACACTTATTAATGAGTGATACATTAATAGATTTACCATATAATCACAGATAAAGTAAGAAAGGAAAACTGTTACTAAGAAACACATGATAGCGAGTCTTAAAATACTCTGGGATAGGTTTGAACTACTTGCTGGCTGGGAAACTGCTGAATCATGCCCTTAGGCTCATACCGAAAATAGTGTTTCATTTGGCAAAGCACATGCAAGCTATTAATGGTCCCTATTGTTGAAAGCCTGCTGAACAGCTGCTGATCACAAAGGATGAAGAAGCATTCTCCTAACTTTTCTGCCTCCTTGAGAGAAAGTCAATAGCAAGTATGTTTTCTCTTACAGTAGTTCTCCCTTTCACAACATTAGCTTTTAACAGAACAAGAAAGTCTCCAAAACATTTTCAAGGCATTCTGTGAGCTTTCTGAGTTTGAGACACCTTAAAAGAAACTTTACTTGCCTTTTTACACACATAGCATTGATGGGTAGTAGATATCACTCATCTCTTAGTTGTAGTCCTCTCTGATGAGACTACAATGTTCTCAGTACATAGTCTGTAAGTTCTTAGACCTAAGGGGAGAGGGAGCAAAGAGCCTTTCTTGATCATTTAAGGAAGGCTGAATTAATATGAGGAAAGTACTTCTCTCTGAGGTCATGGAAAGGGTGACTGTTTAATGGTCTTAACAAGGAGGGAGAGGTTTTAAAAAGCTGATTTCAAAAGCTCCAGCTGGAGTTAATTATGTTCTCTAATAGGCTTTGTAATGACTGTGTTTCCCAGCCTTCGGCATCCTATAGGCAGAAGGAGAGACAAGAGTTGCCTTCTGAGTTTCTCTGGGTGCCTCATTACCTCCTCCCTTATTCCTTCTGCCCTGGTGTGACAGAGCCCTGGACTGAAGTCCTGGGTTTATCAGCAGAAAGGGTGCAGCACGGGCTGCTGGTATGGACTTGGCAAAGTCTGTCTAAGGTGGCTGGGCACCCCTCTTCCAGCAGCACAAGTTTCATCCTTTTTCTGGTCCCTGTGCTGGTGTGCAGGGCCTCTTCTTTGGCCCTGATGCAGCACGACTGCTGCTGGCCTCACCCTGGGAGCATTAGCCCTGCTGGAGGGCTTTGTCAGAGCTGCCAGCGGACAGGCACTGAGAAATTGTGGAGAGAAGCCTAAGAAGGGAAGAAATATTATCGCAGTTTTCTCTGCTCAATCTGGGAGTGTTACTTCCCACCCCTCTGGTTGACTTGACCTCTCTGCAGTGGCTGACTGCCACCTGTGTAATATCTGACCATTTAAAACACGTTGGTGCTTTTTAAAAGAACAGAAAGTATATTACCCTTTAACCATCTGCCCTGTAACCTTTATGCAAAAGTTTGGGTATCACATTCTCATGCACTTTTCATTACAGGAGGGGTAGGAAAAACGTCTGCGGTGACACAGCCACTTGAAGTTGCAGCGCTTGCATTTTTTCTGTAACTTACATAAAATCAGGTAATTTTTCTTGCAAATAAAATCTGTCTTTGAAGAGCAAAATAATCTCTAGGCAGGAAGCGTGGGCAGCCTGTCGCTCCAGTCTCCGCGGAGGGCAGTTTACTCAGAAAGCAGAGGATGATATTTCCAGAGTTTCCTTTATGGAACTTTAAATTGTGGTAGGTTGGACACATGAGGTCCGTTGACGAGACATGCTGAGTTAATGTGCTGCTTTAGCAAAGCTGCCTGGCACAGGCCATCTGTTGTATTCACACTGCATAGGGGGTTATAGGTACTTTGTGCTATATATTTCTGCTATACAGAATGGACCCTCAGGACATGACAGTTACAGTTACCTTTGTGCTATGTATTTCTCAGAAGTTCAGGAGTAATTCACTGAACTCTTCCGCACAGCTGTAATTAGGTAATTCCTCCTGGTCTCTGCCTGATTGATAGATTACTCTTTCCTGAAATCCACAAGCACATTTTGCTTCTCGGTCCTACTTTTTCAGATTTCAACAGCAAATGACTGAAACTATCAGAGTGCAGAAATGGTGGTCCCCTGCATTCATCAAGCCCAAGACACAACCAACCTGTATTAATTAACCTTCAGTCAGTATTATTAAGATGGCACAGAACTGCCTCACTCCCGATGACTAAGATCTAGAGGCGGTTTACTGTAGTGTGACAAGCGATGCTTCAGGGTAAGCGAGCAGGGAAAGATGGGAACGTCCACTGAATAAATTAAATGTCTGAAGGGTGCAGGGATTTAAATAATGACTAGCAGCGAGGTAATCATGTGAAACCAATGAATCTCATTCTGCAGTGTGTCCTCTGTCACACGCTCCTGGTGGGCTGCCATACTTCCCGCTTCCTCAACGTTTTATACACTTTTATCATCCCAGTCTGAGCTCTCCGATACACCCTTCTACAGGCGCTGGACAAATACTCCGTTACAAGAAACTGCTTTCTCCTATGCCTCTCTTGCTATCAGCCATACTTTGCTGCCCTTTGAAACCCAGTCAGAACTCTCTTTTCCATTTCTAACGGACATTTGTACTTAATGCTTCCAGAATTAGTTTACTTTCCCCATCCTATTGTTTTGTGATTGTAGCCAAACTTCTGGTATAATTTATTTAGCATGATGTAAGATAAGAGTTGCTGACTCATCCTCAAGCACATTTAATAATGCCTTGTATGACTTCCTCAGGATGGTCTTGAGAAACTGGTCTTTCCCTTTTTTTTTAAGTGTTATTCATAGATGTAAGCAAAGTTAGGTGAATAAAAATGCATTGAAAGAATTGCAGTCAATACTACTGAGGTGAGCTATTCCTACCTATTTTATTGCTTAAGCTTTTACTCAGTAAGAGTTTTCACAGGCAATGATATATAATGATCAAGTTGTTTTTAATTCATCTAATAAGAAGCAGGATAACATACTGATAGCCTTTTATTTGGAAGGAGGATCAGAACTGCAATTTTTTGTTAATGATTCTGTGTTTTAATGAAGTGAATTAGAAGACCAAAATGGTCAAGAAATCATTCTCTGAATATGTATCTTTATTAATTCGGTACAACATTTGCTTGTTGTCTTTTCCAAAGGTGAAGGTTCTTGGAATTTATAATAGCAGTGCATGGAGCTCTGCACAGAATGACCTCAAGTAATGCTGCAGTATGATCCCAAGTAATGCTGCACACATTCAGTAAACTACAAAACTGAAAGTTGCTGCTGCCTTGGTCATCTTGTCTGGCACTAGGCTACAAGTAAGGCCTGCACCCTGAAGCTTAGTCCGTGAAAACCGCTGATAACCTGCTGAAGTGCCACTGATTGGGCAGCTCCTCTAGAGCGCTCTTTTCTGGTGTCAAATTTGTCAATGAACACAAAATTATCTTCAGCAAATAGGTGATGCATGGGAAATATACAGACCCAGAAATCAGCACCTACCCTGAACACGCAAGTGCAACTTCCATGGTTTGGAGCTCTGTAGATGTGGAGGTACGTGGCTAGGGTTGAGGAGAATGCTGATCTGTACTTCAATTCCTTTATCACATTTAAGAGGACTTAAGATTGCCAGAAAGTGCTAAGGTTATTAATATGATCTTCTAGCACTTCTGTTTTCGTGCTCTGATACTCATCTAACCTATGTCCAAGTGGGCAATACCAACTAGACAGCAGATGCAACATGGGAGAGAAGTACAAAATCAGCCTGAAGTTACAGCTTTCTGCTGAATATCCAGCTATCAGCCTTGGTCTCTTCTGTTTGCTCTGTTCCATTTAGATAAGACAACATTCAGATTTTACCACAGCTAAGCAGATAAAATGAAACTGTACGCTCCTCTATAGCCCTGAACTTGAACTGGTAACCCATGTTAATAACCCAAGTAAATAAGTCAAGTTACCATTTTGTTACTGAAAATCTAGTCTCAGTTAGCAAAGTAGAACTGGATAAGAAGTCATTATTTGTGGAGGGGGGACATACCTAAGCATTCATCTTAAGAAACAAAAAAAATCTCTTTTTTTGTCTAATCAGGCTGCTTTTGCTCTGAATCCAAAGATTAGACATCCTCAGGACTGATTCCTCTAGTCACTGAATTCCTCTATTCAAAAAATTCGTTCCTCCTCGTGCCCACATAGTCACACAAAAGTAAAGAAATAGAGGAAACAAACAGTGGGAGAACGGTTTCTTTTCCCTCTTTTGGCTAAGTATGAGCCTAATGACACAGATTCAGATGAAGGAATTAAAGGAGATGAGCCATATTCTATTCTTTTGTAGATATTGTGGATTTTGCACTGAGGCTAGTGGTATCTGCCAGCTTCAGGCACTAATTAGAGCAAGCAAGATAATAGAAGACAAAAGAGCCAAAGCATGACTCTACTTTCACAACTGAAAATCCCTGGAAAGGCTATCCTGGGACAGTAAAGGCAGTAAAAAGGCTGAAAGTTAAAGGTCCTTGAAGTGTGCATGACAAAAATGGCTGTTGCTTTATAAGAAGACATCTAATAAGATGTCTTAAAAATAAGTAAATAAAGGCTTCCCGATACCTATAAAGTTTCTTGGTATTTCAAATGGGGAAGAAACTTTTCAAAAGACATTCAGAAGACTTTCTTGTACAAAACTTTTCTCCCGGGAGAAACATTTAATTTTTTTTTTTACATTCTTTCCATGGGCATATACTACTTCTAAGTGCTATTTTGTGTGTTTCTCTCCAGGAACGGGTTGTATTCCAAATGGCCCACAGTGTGCAGGGGTTGCAGGGGAGTTTGTTCCTGATGCCATCCACTCAGTCCACTAATACCTTGAGATTACGCTACTGAAATTTGCAGTGGATTTCTGCAAAGCAGCTCTGCCAGCTCATTCAAAACCTCTTGAAAGAAAATGTTGCATGGATGAAGTTGCCTGTGCTCAGACATCCCCCAAGGAAGCTCTGCAGCTCCGACAGGCTGTTTAGTGTTTCTTTGGTTCCCGGCTGTGTCACAGTTAGCTCCTTTCAGGCATGGCTGAACAATGCCAAGGTCAATACAGGATGACATGGACTAGTATATTGCAGCCAAGCAAATAAAAAAAAGAACTCCTAAAGTTTCAAGTAAGTAATTTTTATTCCTCTGAAACTTTTGTAGTAACTGTCCCAAAGAATGGATTCTTTACCTTGTTTTGTTATCTTTAGAAGATAAATGGACTGCAGCACACTTCATACTGTAAACAGTAACTTTGACTGGCCTTACTCCAGTAGCAGCTGAACAAATATTTCTGACATGGACAACTCCTCCTCCCTCTTTCTCAGCTGGACAGACCACATATTTTTATAACTCCCTGTCAGTTCTTATGTCTAATGTGGTCAGCCAGGGGAAGGAAGGTTCCAGAAATAAAGGAATTCAAACATTGCATTTACCTTTTCAGCAGTCTTAGAACCAGAATGTGCCTTTCTAGGAGCAGCCACAGAAAACACATGGTCCAGATTCTCCAAGTTCAGGTCTGCAGCTCGTAGTTAAATCAGCAGGTTACAGACAGCTAAAAGAGCTCAAAGAAGCAGACTGGATAGGATATGTGTACATACAATGCAGGCAGGCTCTGCACAGGAGTATTACGTGTGAGCATTTAGGAAAACACTTTTGGCAAGTCTGCTTAATGAAAACAGGAATATTTGTACTGTTGTACCAAAATAACTTGAGGGAAAATCTAATATTCCTAACTGTCATGCTAAATAATTCAGAAGACCTTGTTTAGTTAAAGAAGATTCTCTGCTGAAATTATATGAACATTAATTAAGAGGCATCAGTTTGAGTCTTTTAGTTCAAGATAAGATATCTGAAATGGCTCAAAGTGTATTGAAAATGTTAATGTAAGGAATGTGTGCTTTCTTCATTTTAGGTGTCCTACTTAAAAAGGATCCGTAGATGACAAGGTGCTGAAGCTGCTTTACTTGTACTTTCTAAGCATAAAGAGGATTCTCACACTAACCATCTTGTTCTTTCAACCACGTATTTCAGCTTTCTGTCCTCAGCAGCACCCCTTTGAAGATCTGCTGTATCATTGCGCTATGCAATCTGACTGGTAATTGTGGAGTTTTGACAGTACTCAGGAGAAAAGCTTTCATTCGTATAAAAAATGCCTGAACACTGTAATAATCATGCAGAACAGCTTGTAATAGTGAATTCAGAGGTTGCTTATAAACTGAACACAAACATTAAGACATTAAATGAAAAGATATATTTATTGATGGACGAGCTATCCATTGGACAGATCTCTGGAGGGCAATTAACTGGTGGATAGCTGGTGTGAAAAGTCAGTGTGAACTAGTTTACTCTCTCAGCAGTGGTTCTAGGGGAAATACTGAACTGGAGGAACTGCAGAAATGCATTACATGCAATTGGAAAAAAACAGAGCTGGAAAAATCGTACCTGCCCTTGAAGATATTCAGGACTAGAAACTCCACAACTTCCAAGGTTTCAAGCATGCTGTAATCTGACTTTGTTAATGCTTGTCTTCTCAAGCAAGATTACACATTATTCCCATCCTCTTTTACATAGTCAGGTATTGTTAGCACATCACCTCTCAATCTCTAAATGACCCTAATTCTTTCACTGGTCTCGTTTCCTAGAGCTCTGATTACAACTGTTGCACTCTTCTGGTTTCTCCCCAGTTAGCAATGCTGTTCAAGACAGACATGAAGGAAAAATGGGATGCAGTACTCAATTTTTCCCAATTCCAAAGAGAACAGCAGTCCGTACGATTCAATTAATGAATCATACATGCTATAGGCCTGTTTCCATTTTTTTTTTATGTTATTTATGTTTTGGCTTTGTTGTGCTAACCTCACAATTCTTTTCTACAAAAACAGATAGGTGTTCCCTATCCAGTGTTTGAGCAGCCAGCTGGTCCTGCCTAAATGTAGTGCCTTGCACTTGTCTACATTGGATTTAATCTTATTTTTTTCTGGACTACGTTATCAGTTTGTTAAGATGTGCTGTTGGCAATAGCCATACAGCCAGATCACACATCACATTACAGCCATAACACATTTTTACCCATTTTTTCTAAGGACACGGGACTTATGCAATCACACTGTTCTCTACCACCTCCATCACTTCCTGACAAACATCTTTTGAACCACTGGTTAATTCCATCTAAATATGATGAAAGAGAAAGGTCTCAAAGATTAAATTTTGTGAGAATCAGCAGCTGGGTAGAGAAGCCTGAAACTGTTTCCCTTCTCAGGGGGAAAAGCCTTTGGCATGAGCACAAGGCTCACATGTGCTGTTTGTCCTGTCTGCTGGCTAATCAGTCCCTGAGCACTCACGGGCCCGTTGCACATGCATCGCTCCTGAGGATCGGGCAGAGCATGTGCTCTGCTTTGCTGATAAAACAGGGGAGAGGGGAGCGCTGCGAGGAGACCTAACAGAAGAGCTAAGATTACACAAGACAGGGGTAGGAGCTACTGTTATTGCAGTTGTGGGTGTGTTGGGACCAAGGACACGTAGATTGAGAAAACCATGCTTCGTTAGTTCTGCTGCTCGAGGATGAACTTCTCAGAGTCTGGTATAGTGTCATTGGGATGCGGATATCCTGTACATTGCCTTTCTCCTGACTGAAGTGGACAATGGCTTACCATGAACAAAGTGGGTGCGGTTTCTGAGCCAATCTGTACAGCTTTAACAAGTGTTTTGCTATTTTGGGGGGGTTTTAGGCCTTAATGAATTATGCTTAGATACATACTGAAGTTCTAACAGCAGCGTCTACTGTACATTCTCTTTCCCTTACCTGCCAAAGGAGGAGAATCAGATTTTCTAAACATGTTAAGTAACTTCCCGTGCATTTAAAAAGGATTACGAACTCTTAACTCTGCATGTGTGAAAACAGATTGCTCCATCACTCTATACCTCGAATGAGAGTGGAAAGCACATGGCCGCGTGTTTCCCTTGTGACCAAATGCAATAAAGTTTAACTAGAAAGAAATATTGACCCGCACAAGGACAAGCTGAAGTATTTGAAAGAGCATTATTGAACTGTGTGCACTTTGTCCATGCACTTTGCAAGCCTTTAAGCAAACATCCTTCTTCATTTTTTTTCTGCCCTTCAGAGTTGCAAAATATAGTCTGTCTTATTTAAAGCAGAAGCTAGAGGCATAGTCTTACTCCAGGAATAAAATACTTTTAATCCTACAGTGATTATTACACCATGCAGTCAACAGCACTCACAAGTAGGAAAAAGAATGTGTGAGTACAGAGGGCAAGATAATAAGGACTATTACTCTTAGTACTAGCTTCTCTAGTACTAAGTACTTGAGAAAGATGTGAATGTAGACTACAACACAATATATCCCTGGAGAACCTAAAAATAGGTCAATCTTGAGGCAGATGATAAAGCATTATCATCTCCACAGTGCCAGATTTAAAAAAAAAAAAGCTACATCTGTTAGTTGCATTCTTCTCTAGCAGAAATAATCTTTACTCTGAATTATTTCAGGTTTGCTTGTAATCTTGTATTGTTTCGAAGCTGTGAAGAGCCTCTGACTCGGCATTGACTCAGTAATATCTGCTAGTTTTTAATACTAAAGAGCAGTAGAAATTGTTACTTTAAATGAGTCTGGAATTGCCTGTTCATTTCTGTTACAAAATGTTTGGTTTCTTTATGAAGCTTTACCTGCAAATTGTGATCCTTTGTAGATTAAAAGTTTAAATACATGCTTTGAAAACTAGTTGTGTAGGAGGCTCTGAAAGAAGCCTCTGTCCAGCAGGAAAGGACCGTAACACTATGACATGGAAAGATGCAATCTTTGACAGCGATCACTGAGGGAACACTCAGCCAACTTATGAAGGAAATGAGGTAGCTCTGCAAACCTGGGACATGTACACCATATACTTTGTAGAAGTAAAGACAATAGTAACTGTGGTATCTTAAAACTACTAGATATGAACCTATTTACTCTTTTGGAATTTCTAAGAGACAGTTTTCTCATGAAAGAAACAGAAAATAGTTTAAATTGAAGGGACTGAGTTCACTCTATCCTTTTTCCTTTATCAAGATTCATTTTTCAATCCCTAATCATCAGTGCTCAGTTTAAGAAAACTCTTTGGAAAGTAAAAGCAATTAAATATTCCAGAGAAAGAATAAAATATCTAATATGCAATATATGTTGCCTTCCACAGGCAGGGTTGATATCTCAACTACCTAGTAAGCACAGTAGTGCAACAAGCAAGTAAAGAGCGGTAGGTATCTTCAATCATTCTACCTTTGGTTGCTGAGCATTGAATTCCACAGGTTTTTAGAAAACTCAGAACTTTCTAAAATGTGAACACCTGAGTAAAGGAAACCAGTGAATCAAATGGTAAATTGTGACAGGCCTTCTTCAGTCAAAAAAAGTCTTTATCCACTAAGTATACTACACAATACCATTCACAATTCTTTTTCGTTATACCTACACGCGTGGATCAGTGTAACTACATTTTCAAGTCAGTATTCTAACACTTTTCTAAGTAAGTGGCAGCGAAGGAGGTAAACATTCCTAAAAATGAAAACTGGCAGTCTGACTTTAGCATTGACATTTTGGTAGCTCCTATTAAAAAGGCACATCACTTACCCTAATGCTACCAGTTCTGATACACACAACAAAGCCTGTAGTTTTACCTCACCACATTCTAATTCCCACATGGGAATAACTAATTATTACTACTACTACTAATTCTAATTCCCATAGGGGAATAACATGGTAAGAACATAACTGGGGACACCCCACAAAGGTATTTTTCTAGTTCAAAGGGGAATCAGTTCAGGGAATTCCTAGTGAGTGAGTACAGCATTCTTCCAAAGATCAATTCATCAAGCAAGTGTATCTTAGATACAGGGCTGCTTCTTGTTACATGTATAAAATACTCAGTTGAAGCACTTTTCAAGACTAAACCCAGAATATTAAAAGTATCGCATTTATTTGTGACCACTCTTATACCTTGTGTTCTCACCTACAGGGTGCTGCCACAGAAGGCCACCATCTCAGATTCAGTATGGTAAAAAGATGACTGGGAAGGTAAAATTGTTTGCCTTCTGTTGCTCAGCAAGGCAATACACAAAACTGCTGTATCACCAATGCTGGTCCCAGGCTGAGGTTGGAAGACCACAACTTCAGCTATTGTGTCTTAAGTTACCACTGTGGATGGCAAAGAAAAAATCAGTTCACTAAAGACAGAGCTATAGGGTTACTGAACAGCTTTTACTACACTTGTTTGCTTCCTCCTCAGTGCTATTTGTTTGTGCTTCATGGCAGTTTCCATCCCTTTAGTATGGAAAACCTTCATCTACAGGATCCATGTTAAACATATCATATCGAGATGCCCACAAACTGAATAATACAGGACAAAAAATTTTTATGCAAATTTATTCATTAGCTTTAACAACAGTAATACATAAATCAATACTATGTCCAGCATAAGGTTGTATAATAAAATATGCTATTCTGGTAAGATTGATTTCTAGTGCGTACATTTTAAGGGCAGTTTTCATCCAAATTGGATATATTTAAAAATAATAAATAAATACAAGGCCAAAAATGCTTACTTAATGAAAGTCCTGCTACATAAGACTTCAGGCTCCACATTGCTTCAAAGCACTAGTCAGTACAGGTGTTTGTGTACATCTTAAAGACTTATACACACATGGGTTGTGCTCAAGCAGCATACATTTTTTGACATGACTCAGACCAATACATACTAGATTTCCAATTTAGATATCCTTATTCCTCTTAAAGCTAGCATCCACCTATCTTCTTTCTCTTTTAGGATTGTCTTGCCTTCCAGCTGTGTATCTGCACATATGAATCCTAGCAACATTATGTGTACAAAATACAAAGGTCCAGCCCCCTCCCAGTACTACTTTTTTTGGCTTGAGATCCAGACTGCACTATTTAGTGGAACTATTTATGAAACAAATTGCTACTCAATTCAAATAAGACTACATTGCTCTTGGGGAAAAAAAAAGACTTTGGGAACAGATGGGAACATGGTATGCTCCCAGCTCTTATGTTTTTGGAGCTCTCCAGACTTCAGTAGTACATCCTCTCTAGGATGTCTGGTGCTTAGTGCTACAGCATTAAGCTTTAGGCACACTGGGTTCTGTAGGCTACAGACAGCCCACAAGAAGCTGCATTTTCAGCTTTCTTTCCCTGATGGCCAGCGAGTCCAATATACACAGTGGCATTCAGATGTCCATCAAAGTGCAGTATAGAGGCATTCACAGACATTTGGGCTACCTTTATTTATATTCAGCAATATTAAAATCTGGTCCCAGTTTAGATTAGATACACATGAGAACACATATTTGGCAAATCAGAAGTATTCTATTTACTAGTGTACTTATACTGTATAGGCTATCCTTTGGGCATATTTATTCTACAAATCTAGACAAGCTTGTTCTATTGTCTTCTGACTTTTAAATTCTGCTGATGGCAAAATTCCCTTTTCCTTAAGAAGTTACACTCAGGATTGAGTCACAAATTTTAAAACTACTCTAATTTACATATTTTACTTTATTATATCAAAACAAACCCAAAAGCTTGGTCAAAGTATAAACACTTATAAACCTAGTGAAAACATCCCTGAGAAACTTTCAATAACATAGCAGTAATGATTAGTTTTGGTCCATTAGAAGAGAAAAATTGTTATATCCAGTTATTGAATACTGAGGGCTACAAGTACATTGGTTATACATGGGATTCCCATTCATTCACTTTCATTCCTCTTATAAAATATTGTATCTGAGACAAAAGCCACTAGAGATTTTTTACATTCCATTTAGTTTGATATACAATATAATCATTACAAATTTTAAGATGAATGGCCTAGATTCAGCCCTGGTGTAACGCCTTTAATGTCAATGGAGTTCACACACTTACATTCCAGGGTTGAAATCTGGCAACATAGATGACTGTGTGAAGGACAGTACCTAAAATAAAAAAAACCTTAAAAGTTAGAGAGGATACCTGTCACAAGTTGCCAACGTATGTTTTTGCATACGACTTCTTTTGCAAACAAACATTTTGCAAAGATTTAAGTTCAGAAGTCATACTGTCATGCCACAGGAAAACTCAGAACACTACCAGGTTCAACTCTACTGAGAAAGCAAAGTGCATAGAGTAGTTTCCACAGAAGTGCACATGTGGTTAATGACTATGGAAGTACTGTGTTAGTACACATGCAGGGTTAAAAAAGGCAAGAACTTCTTGAAAATCAGAGGGATATATCATTCTTCATTGCTCTGAAGTTGCTTTAGAGGGCCACACAGTCCAACATTTCATTGTTTTAGCGGTATTTTAGAACAAACTAAGTCAAAATTCACATATGTGTAAAGCAGATAATGCAAGTAGTCCCCTTTTTGACTTCTTTTGCTTGGAATACTAATAATTTTCCAATACATCAGGCTTTAATTGGGTTTCCGCAAACAATACCATTCAAAAATAAACAAAAGCTGCTTGTACTCTGAGGCAAAAACTAAGTGAGCCCTAGACTATCTTTCTGTACCAGTACTCCTGACCTTAGCACTTCCTGCTACATCTAACCTGAGCAGACCTGTCATTTGCAATTACAAAAGCCATGCTTTATAATGTTACATCAATAGCTTCTGCTAAAATGAGGCTATGTTTTACTTTATGAAGTGCAACAAAAGTGTAATACAGTATCTTGTACCTAACACTCATCTAATTTGTGAGGAAACATGCAAAAATTAGAAAGGTGTTTCTGTAAAGTTAAACGAAAACAGATAGAATACTAAAAAGCTATTTTGCGAAAACACTGGAACTTAGGAGTCCGCTTCAGGAATCCAAGAAGGATGTTTATACCAATTTGAGAAGATAGGGGAGCGGAACTGTTCATGTAAGGGAAAAACAGGGGGGAAAAAACCCACAAAACCAAATACTGTATATCAAGTTATCCCGAAACAACTAAAACAACCCTCATTTTGCTCAATGAGCACAAGAATTGTTCAGAATTCATGAACAAATTGAGTATGTATAACCACCAAACAGTATCACAGTGGGGGTAAGCGACAGAAATTCAACATTACTTTTTTGATCAAATACTAGATGTATGACTTGTGGGGATCCTTTGAAACACCAGCTGTCAGGATCAACTAGGTTGCCCTCTGCCAAACATGAAACATTTTTACAAGGTCACTGTAAGATGAATTTTAGCTCTCTTGGGACAGCTTCCTCAAACAGCTAAGTTATTCATTCAACTCTACAGAAACACCTTAGACAGGGTCACAAAAGGCAGTATATGTGTTTAACCATGATATCTGCGTAGCAAGTTAGTAAGAGAAGTGAATCCTTTCAGACAGTAGATGTATTACCAGGTGGTGAACTGTCAGAGACTGCTTTAGGATCAGGAGTGCAACAAACAAAAAGTTGTCTTCCCAAGCTTTTTTGGGCAAATCTGAAGTACATTATGTGGCCCATTGCAACAAAAGACACAGAGATAAGCACCAATAAGCCAAAAGCTTCAGGGTTTGGGGCCAAGATGACCATGATGAAGTGCAGCAAATCAAGAAGATAATTCATGGAGTTTTGGACACCATTTATGATGCCTCTTTCAGATTCTACCACATTTTCTTGGAGCAGCTGTGTGACAGTCAAATCAAAGGACCAAAGGCCTATGGTGAGAAAAAAAAACAGTTATCCATACAACTGGGCTTCTCATGGTAAGCTTTCATTACTGGCACAATTCAATTCATACTTGCAAACACTCACTTCTACCAAAAATGCACAGGACAAGCTAGCCTCTTGTCAGACTAGAACAGATTTCACACTTGACAGTCAAGAGCAATTTGCTTTCCCTTTACTAATATTTCCTGAAACAATACATACAGGTTGACAAATTAACTTGCCTGTCACATCTTGCTTCAACATGTCCATCAAGTTAACGTTTTGCTCATCTGTTCCTTATTTAAATAGCTGTTTTACAGCTATTTACAGTGTACATACTAGCTACAACTGCTAAATGTTGCATGTTTGCAAAAAAATCAAACATGTTTTAAACTATGCTGAATACATAACTTACAACCATCTCAGTTGACACAAGCTTTTATACTGTTTTAGTCCATTAATGATTCAGTTTTAGAAGTTTATCTTGCAAACAAACTTAATACATGTGAATCAAGTATTTTCCTCCTCCAAAATTCAGCAAAAGCTGCAGAAATTAAGAGTACAAAAATTCTACAGATGAGAATTACTGTTCATTACATTTATGTATTTGACTGCCTCTTCTGTTGACTGATACCAATACTACACTAACAAACAATTCCTCAAAAAATTAAGCTGTCATCCAAATCTAATTTTCTGTTCTAAACTCCTTTGCTGGTCAAAAGTTTAAAGGTTAGACAATTTATTTAATAAGTGGATTAATTTACTAAACTGCTAAGTTTGAACATTTTCATAGCAGATGTGTTTAGGTCTGTTTCCTATTAACAAATGGTTTTATTTGGTTGTGAAGGAAGATCATTTAGAGATGAGCATTCCAAAAAACCAAGTTACATTCATCTCCAAATGTGGTAACTTTTTTCCTACTAGTGATATATGATATGCAAGAAATTAGTACTGCAGTCTCTACACAGGCAATACTACTGCAAGATCATTTCATTTTTATGTGAAGTGTAATGAATTAGCCTTAGAAATGTGATACAAACACTTCAACTGTAGCCTACAATTCTCAACTCAAATTTGTATTTAGTTGACAGGCACTATAATTTCTAGAATTAAAAGCAGTCAATAGATCAAATTTTAATAGAGACATAATACTTACCAACTCTAGCAGCAATGACTCCTGCAAACAGGAGACTCACAGAGATTAAAGGCACAGGCTCAGGACTCATCTCTGGGTCGCTGTTAGCAGGAGTAGTAGACCCGTTTAACAAGATGGGCATTCCAGTTGCAAAAACCATTTCAGGCTTATCTTCTGGAGATGCTATAGTAGGTAATGGTTCACTTTCAAACAGCCTGGCACTGATGTCAGCAAATGGGGAAACAGTCAAATCCAGAGGACTTCCAGGCATGAATACAGAGATGGCACATAAGACCAGACAAGCAAATTGAGCAACTCCAGAAATAAGGCCTGTGCGAACCAGGCCACACTTGCGACGAAGCCAAGTGAAAGCTACTGTTCCCATGATGCCGGTGACTGCTGAGGCACCCATCAGGAGGCTTAGCACAGAGCCACTCAAACCCTGAGTGTATGCATAGCCTGTAGTAATACAATCAAAGCCCAGAACAGTCATATACAGAAATGCAAGACCCATGCCTGCAAGAAACACTGGCTGGTTGTAGTATGCAACCCATCCATCACGAAACGTGATGAAAGGTTCAGCAATCCGGGCAGCGCAGCTCACTTCCTTCTCCTGTTGGGGCTCAAAGCCAGTTACATCTTTCTCAACAATTAACTGCACTCCTTCGGTGGGTTTCACATCACTCTCTGTAAACAGAAATGTAACTGTTAGATACACTCCTGCCTGGAAAGTGCAGAGTGTAAACTGGAAGACAATTGTTTGCAGTAAGTTCAGTGCTGCAGAAGTGCATCAGTTAAATTCTGCAATCAACCTTCCTCTGATTACTTAAATATTTTAAAGTGTCCTTAAATCCCACCTGTATAGTAAGATCAAATAAAGTTTATCCCTATCAATTTAAACTCCTGCTTATTTAATTAAACTGTGGTAGAAGAAAGCATATCCTGCTTCTTTTCAATAGACTTGTGACTGAATGCTCCATTTCCATAAAGAAATTATTTGCTTAATGAATGCCAATGCTAGTTGGCATTCTAACACAGCCTTGTATGTTTAAATGCACTAACCACAGAAAGTAGAGAATACTTAAACATCTGTCAATATCTCATGTTATGGTAGAAGAACCAAGGCAGAGATGCTTGCTGAAGCCTACCGAAGCCAAAAGCTTTCAAAACTTGACTTAAAAAAAATCTTAGACCATGCTTTTCTATAATTCCATTTTCACTCTAACATCAGAGAAAGGCACTTCCAGTGGCCACAAACAAAAATCAAAAAAACTCACAGCAGTATATGGATTAGTAATGTGGATAGAAACTACACAAATGTTTGGATGCCAGAGCACTGTTTTTACACTGTCAAGTTTGAAACAAACTCCACACACAGCAAGACACGACATATTTCTGCAACTTTAAAAAATGCAAGTCTTCTACTGAAATCAGAATACTGCAAGAGCAAAGATTAAGAGATGTTTCCTACATATTGACATTTGCTAAATGCTTCATTCTTCAGGAGCATTCAAGAGCCAGTTTCAAAGCTATAGAGCCTTCTAAGCTCTTTATCTTGCTCCCCTACCCTAGGCTGCCATCAGCCTAGTCCAACAGCTTACTGGACCAGCTATTACCACAATGGATCTGCTGACTGGGAAGAAGATATGTCTCTTCAGCACTTTTAATAGCACCTTCCTATCTCACTATATATTGAGCAAAGAACAGATTGGTAGCTAGCTTTAGAAAAAAACAAAACAGGAATTCTTTATAATCTTTCTTTAAAAAAAACCCCACAACATGTTGTAGCTGGGAGCCCACAGCTTGAACTTTCAGGAATATTCACATACTGCTATCTTAAAAACAGGAAAATGCTTAAGTTTTGTATTCCAGTATCTGACATTTCAAATACTTCATAACAAAAAGTGTGCTTCTGAAACAATTTTAATTTCTGATATTAAGACTATCTAAAGTAATGTTAATATCAATTTTAAGGTTGCTTATTGTCATTACACTGCAAATCCCAGTTGTTCAGCTTGGCCAAGGAAGCAGAGTAGGTCAAAGCATTTTTTTTTTTCTCTCCACCATTTCCTGCAGTATGTGGAACTCACTGAAGCATGCCAGACTGGAAATATTACCACCTATTCTACAGCCTCCTGAAAGCCTGTTAATACTATGTGTAAGTAGAGATGAGTTAGCAAGAAAAAGTCCTCCACAGGCTGTTCTGCTTGTAGACACTACAGAGCAAAGGGCTTTGTCACCTTATTAGCTATGGTATAGATGGATAGGAGCATTCCTTGCAATCAGCCCTAAGTAACAGGGCAGACCTACTCTAAAGGATTAAATAAGAGGAGAGAATTCATTCTTTGGCTGCATTTTATGGGATTCCTCAAATAGCTGCACAAAGTATCACTACTGAGATTAGAGTCTCTGGTATCTATACCCAAAACCTGAAACCTTCAAACTACCGAGTAGAAAGCTATACAGCCTAAAAGCAGCATCTGTAGAAAACAAAAGTCAACACTTCAGTTTGACTGATACCATGAATATACTGTGAATCTGAACAGTTACTTTTGCATTTTCAATACCTTTCTTTACATTCAGCTGTTTCAGTTCCGATTCTTCAACTTTTGCAGATTTGAGAGCCAGAGTAGGAGTTTTCTGATAAACCTTCCACAGCAGCAGATATTCCACACACATCGACATCAGGTTCCAGCCAGAAATGAATCCACAGCCAATCATCGGGGAGCCAAATGTCATTATCTGACCAACTGCCATTGGGGCCAAGATATTGGTCAACTGATCAATTCTTCTTATTGTGGCATTCATATCTGTCAGAAATGATTTGATGATATGAAGTAACTGCTGAACACTTACAGTGAAATATTCACTAACATAATTGGGGATTGGACACATATACACATCAAGCTACAAAGTCTTGCTCCAACTGCAAGTGGTTCCAGCAGGAGCAGGAGTTAAGACTGCTAACCAGAGGCACCTTTAGACTGTTCCAATGTTTAAGTTTACTGGGACCAACCAAGGTGTTTGTAAGCCAAATCCCTACCCCTGCCAGTTGTGCCTTCATGAGGTCTTTCAGGTTTCACATGCTGGGTTTACAGTGGAAGTGTACTCCTGCACGTAAAACTGTTAGTCATGAGACCAGATTACCCTTACATCCTAGTGACGTTATGGGCTCCTAAGCCTATTTATCTCTGTAACATTCAAACCTGGCATGCACAACTCCAGACATTAAGAGGAATCTCATATGGTGGAATTCTTTCCTGTAAAGATAATTTTAGCAACTACTATCTCCCAATACTGGACCCTGTATTTCTTAATCTCCTCCGTTTACTTCTAATAACTAGTGACTATTTCTTAATCTCCTCCATTTACTTCTAATAACTGGTGACCACAGTACCCACTGTGATAGCGGCAGACCTTTGAAATGGCTTTAAATTTCCTTATAGAGTCACATTGCCTACAGCTGCCATCGACCATTCTCAGAACTTATTGAGCAAAGTCCTCACTCCTTTCTGTTCCACACTTTGACATTTATGGTCAAAACAAGCAGACCATTCTTAGCATGAATGCATCTTCCATTTGCTGGTAGGGGATGTCTCATACTCCCCAATCTTACCAGCTTTAGTGTCATTACACCCTCTGGGCTCCTGTAAGTTTCCAATTCATGGTGCCATTGTTCCACCCCTAAAAGTTGCTAGACGCTCAATGGTTTTGCACATAAGGGCTTCAAGCTGCTTAGAAGTACACTCCAAACCCAATTTAGAGTCCTATTATGAAGTTATACCTTTTAAAGGGCAAGTGAAACTGTATATCAGTATGAAGCTGCTTTTCTGAATCTGTAGAGAATTCCTCCTTGCCAAAGAACTGTTTATGTTATTCTATTTAGAATTCAAAGTCAATTCAATATGAACTATTTGACTGACAGTTAACTAAGATGAGTAAGTTAAACACTTGCATTATCTTCGGCTTTAGAAATTCCAAGAACTAAGCTTTGTTTTTTGAGTTATTTGAGGAAGGCTAATATTTCCACTCAGGAAAGGTACAAAGTAAGAGTTAATGGAAAAATGAATCAAGGACAATGAAGAAGAGGAAGCCAAGGCAATTTTTTATTTCCCTATTCCACTAACTTACCTAACTAAGGCTCCTCTTTGAAGAAAGGTAACAGTGCAGAGATGGACAACAGTATTTGCTGCAAAGTCAATGCTGGCATTTTTTAAGCTAAGGAACTTCAGTCTTCAAATTACATTATGATTCAACACAACAACCCTATTCAGCCTGAAAGAGATCCTTTAGATAGATCTGTTGAACTAAGGTGCTTAGTTCAGTGGTTTTTCTGTTTTTAAATTAAGTTGCATGAGAATTTAGAGTAACCTCTTGCCTGATTTTTCAGTACCAAATGTAAGTGGTCATAATTCTGTCTGAGATCATGAAGCACTACAGAGGCAGGACTGCCTCCCATGCAGAAATTCCCTGCAGGTGTGGTCTGTACCTTATCTTATGCGTAGTAAGTAGTACAGGGATTGGGGAAATCATTTGCTCAATAAGATCTGACACAATAAGAAAGGTTAATGAGAGCCATTAGAACTTCAAAGCTTTTAAGGATAGATGATATTTTTCTACTTGTGATTCACATGTATAATGAAAGTTAACCTGTACTGCCGTTCTACAAAAGGCATGACCTAGAAAGGCACTGCAAGGTCAAAATAAGAGACTATGGTGGAAAATTTCTATATTGGGAAATGAAAGCAAGACACTTCATGCATCTACTTAAGAACTAACCTCACCTGGATGAGATAGGAAATAAGATTCCCTCATTGGAGATAAACGTCAAGAATAAATCTGCAATGTAGGATTCAAATCCCTAAAAGGACTCTGGCATGTAAACTGAACTTTATGGACAATTTAAGCAGCTTCATACAAAATTAGAGTTCAGAAGCTGAAATGCTGTCTAGGCCTGGAGGTGTCTAAACTCCCCAAGTGTCAGACTTAAAACTTTAGCCCCAGAGTTACTTTAGTGAGCTATAAATGTCTTGGTAATGTTAAGCTGCTCTGTGCCTTGTTCGCACTTCAGTATCAGTTCCTCTATCTGGGAAGGCTTAAGTTCCCTTATAGGGTTGATTCAGAGCCCACATAGCCTGCCCAAGTTCATGGCGAAAAATGCTGCTTCCCACACTGTCTGTTACAATCAGAGCAGCAGCATAGCCAAAGACCAATCATACATCCCTTGGGGTGAATGGCCTTGCGGCTAGGAGTACCACCCAGCAAAGGAGAATCAGGTTCAATGCATCCTTGGGGAGGAGCCCAAACAATCTCTCAAATCCAAGTAGTGTCACGACCACCAAGCTGCAGTAAGATCTGAATGGGAACTCATTCTCTCTCCTAATAATGCCATGCCACTGTGCAAGAAAGGGGAAAAAGAAGGAAAAATATTTACTAGGCAAAAAAGATCATGAAGTCTGTAGTCTAATCCCAAAGGTATCAGATGGCAAAGGAATACAGAGCTTTCAGTTCCAACTGAAGAAAAGTCTCTGCAGCTCTGAGTTAGACATCTAATGCTAAAGAATTGCAAGATTTCAAATATATCTGCATGCACAGCATTTCCTACTGGCAGTTTCCTGATCCACCTACTTTACTGTTCTGGACTTCATTCTCATGTACCTCTTTCTTTGATCCCTATGTGAGGAGCCCAGTTACGCAACAGTTTTCCGTTTCATTCCAGGGACCTAAACATAAAGTATTGCAACACTTGGCTTTAAGTGCCTGGAAGTTAAATAGCTTTTCTATTAAGCATTGGTTATTTGATTTAAGAGTGTGGTGTATGTTTATTTGTTCAGCAAGAATAAAGTTTTCCTGACAAAGCTGCAGTAGGACTAAAAGGAGGACAAAACAAGTTCAGGGATGCCTAACTGAATTGTAATCACAACAGTAATTTCTAATCTCAGTAAGTATATCCCAGAGCAGGGAAGAGAAAAATAAAGGCTGCCCTTTTTACCTGCTGTTTTTTCCTAATATCTGGAACTCAAAGATGTACTGACCTCTGTAAAACTCTAGCCTGAAATCAAGCTTGGAAAGTAAGACATTTAAGGTAGTAAAAAGGCAACATCATTCACCTGCCAGCTTGCTTCTGTCTTCCCCTGCAACCACAACAATCCAGTCCCTCTGAATTGTGATCGCTGTGGCAGTGCTGGCCAAATTGGCAATATTTGCTATTGTGATAACCAGGATATAGCACATCGTCTAGAGAAATGGGGGGAAAAAGTTACAACGTGAGCAAACTGATGAAGGGAGATCTCCACTCCTACCCTGTACAACCAGAAAAGACACTTTTACATTTGAATCCATACATCTTAGTGATATTCTTCAGACAAAACAAGACCAAGTCTACTTTACAATTCCTGACAGAAAACAATCACCTCTGTTTACCCCACTAGCTCAAAGTTTCATTTGCCAGTTTTAGCTCACAGGAATGTCTAAACAGACTAGAGAGAAAAATAAAAATTCATCTGTCTCCCATGCTCCCCACAGTTTCTTTGTAAGTTAATTCCTTATTAACAAGTTCAAGCACTCACAAGAAGCCATCCATGGTATAAGGTCAAAAGCTGTGTCTTAAACAAGAAGACAATCATCAGGATAATACCACACAGGATGACAGATGCATTCTGTACAACCAAGGATGTCTGGGCCACTGTTTTAAATCAAAACAGAGAACAACAGTTATGAACTTAAGAATGAGCTAACTATAAGCTTAAGGAGGTTATAATTAAGGAACATGCACAGATTCTTTAAAATATTTTTTATTTTCCTATTCTCCCCCCAAAATATAAGTGGTAAAACTATACTTCATATTAGATTTTGAATCTTCCATTGTCTTAGTGAAACAAATTAATGTCCGATATAACTTCGTAGCTCTTAACCACTCATAGCTCTTAATTTACACCCCAAGTAAGTCTTTTCTCAATCAAAACCCAAACTGTACCTGTTTAAATGCTGACACCATTTTTAAAGGGGTAAAAACAAGACTTAGCTTGAGTCTCTAAAATTCATCTTCAGCATACTATGGAAGTTATGCTATTTTGTAAACTCTTGTAAAGTACAAATGTGTATGAAGAACTTGATGCCATGTTATTTATAAAACAGACTAGAGCATACAAATTTAAAATATGTCTAATACAAATGCAATACATGTTTACACTTAAGTGGAAGATGTTTGTATCCAGACAGAAGACAACAAATAATGCAAGTGTATGTTAGTATTACACTGTAAAGACCTTGGTCTGTAGTCCTTAAAGTTATGTGGTTTTTACCTTTTGCATTTCTGCACATCTGAATGTATCATACAGGTTTAGCCTGAGTAGTGCACATATTGTGACATAAAACTGTTTTCATCTTGTCTTTGACACTATCTTTGTATAATCATTACCACTCTAAAACACTATCCCTCTTAACAAAACTGAGCAAGCCCCATTCTCATATTTGACTTGAGGAGTTGACTCGAACAGCTTTATCTTTTTACATTAATTTGATCCATCCTTAAGTAAATAACCTGCTCTAGGCATCTAACCTTTGAGCCTGGAGTTCTTGTCCACCCAGTCTCCAATAATGGCTCCCAGGAGAAGAACTGATCCCGCCACAACCAGTCCATAGACTGCAGTCAGGAGCAAGCTGTTCCCATACAGTTCAACCAGGAATACAGACACAGCAAAATGCCACATACGATCTCCCTTCAAGAGTAACAGAGAGTACATACGCAACATTATTATTTGCACTTTGCAAGCACACAAGTTGACTATTTTACTAATGCCCTGACAAAAGTCTGTATTAAAATAAAGGTTTGTTACACATGAAGCAGTGGCATGTGGGTTTTGGGGTTTTTGTTTGTTTGGGTTTGGGGTTTTGGTTTGTTTGGTTTTTTTTAATGACTACATCCTATCACCATTGATTTTATTGCAGTATTACTCAGATCATCTGTCCTAATCAAGTGCAACACTACAGCTTGTAATACCACATCAAAAATCCCAAAAATTTTCTATTATAATACTACAGGACAAAGTCTGTTATCATCCAACAAGCCTCAGAAAACTGACAGATCCTCCAGCACAGATCAAATATTAACAATAGATTTATTGATAACCGATACTATTTAAATAACTTTTCAAGATAGCAATTTGCTCTTAAATGATCAAAGCTTAAATGCTGCTTTAAAACACAAGAGCCAGTCAAGTCAAAGCAAGTAACAATACAATTCAAGACAGACATGGGTAAATTAAGGAAGGTGTTGTCCTAAATGTTAACTGAAGTTGCTGAAGTCAATGGACTTAAGCTCTTTTTAATAATGTTAAGCATTGACATATTACTAAGAGGTAGAATATCACAGCTAGTTTAGCCTACTGTAAGCCCACTGCTAGTTCAGCCTACTTAACCTATTGCTAATTTAACCTAGTGCTTAGAATACAAAATTTTCATGTTCTGATACCACTTACTACAAGTAAAAAAAAAGCTCAAAATGCTAAACATGTCCACAAATGAAGTAATTTTCATACTATTCAAAATATTTTTAGGTTTGCTACCAGACCTGTGGCTTGCTAATGAATACATCGAGGTTTTTATGTTGTCACATGATAGGAGTCATATCTCACTTTATTTTTAAACATATTGCAAGAAATGCACTAGAGAAAATGCTTTATGCAATCAATAACAAAGCAGATGAACAGAAATCATTCATACTATTCTAGGGCACACAGTTTGTTTAGTAAGGGTCCCAATGTTAGTCTTTTATAAACCAAACATGAAAACTGTTTTATTCTGCTGCCTTATGTTAAATAAGCAATTGACACGTCATACAGCAAATAGTACAAATTTCTAAGGACCTCAAATATTCTAAAGGGCTGGGGGAGGTGTAACATAAAAGCATTTTTAAAGAGCAAAGCCTGCCAAATCTAACATATCATATACCACAGCAATCAAGAGATACATAAAAAGCATGCTATATGGAGGGTCAAAATAACTGCAGTTTGATTAAAGTCTTCAATGTAGCATACACACACACAAAAAGAATTTGCCTTTTAATGTTACTGAAGTTCTCTGAAGGAGGTTTCTTTAAACATTCATATTTGTTTCCCTAACCACAGGCAGAAAAATAATTACATACCAATCACGTGAGAACAAAATTTCACCTGTTCAAGGAAAAACTCTGGATATTTTGTATGTTTTCTAACAAAAACCAATGAAAAAAATGCAAATATAAGCATAAAATATAAGCTTAGACGTGCCCTCTCTAATATAATAAACCAATTTTCACTCTCCAGAGACACCTAAAGTCCTCTGTAAAATATGTTCCACTTTTATTCCATAGTTAGAAGAAGTATATAGAAAGTATTCCAGCAATGAAAACACAGGGATAGAATTTCCCCAAGTCTCACATTCACTTAATATGACCCGAGGTACCTCTTTACTGAATTTCACTTAAATACATGCAGGTGGATTAACTAAGTTTTGATTAGCCTGGGTAATTTTTTATTAAGCTAGAAAAATAAGGCAAAAGAGTATTTTCACATTAAAATTTCATAACAGAAGTTTGGGTTTTTTTTCTTTATGCAGAGATGTTTCAGTATTTGAATTCTGACAAGATGAAAAACGCATTTTTAAAAAAATATAAGTATGTGAAAGTCAGTGGCAGCCACTACTATCAGAGCAAAAAAGCTGATCTCACTTGAAACTCACAGGAAGATTCCTTGGACTCCAGTAAGATCATGATTTTGCTATACAATTCATTTAAGGAGCTTGTGAACTCTGTTCAATCTTATCTAACACATTTACCCAGAGTATTTTGATCAGGCCAATCCACGCAGGTAATTTTTGGGGTAACTAAAGCTGTTCCAACCTGGAAGCACGTGTTTCTTTCAAGAATTAAAAACCATAAAGAGCAAGCAAAGATAAATTAGTGTCACAGAAGAACAACAGCAGTGAATTACTGAGGTTTGAAGCAGGTATGTAATTTCAAGCTAAGATCTACTGAAATTTAAACAGTAAATATTGCCTTCAGAAGTGGGCGAAGCCTTGATCATATATACTTAATCCCACTTTAAAATGTCTCAAACTGTGTATATTTCAACTCTTTTAAATAAATAACTACTGCTGTTTAGCCTCACCATCCTTTTAAAGATGGTTCTTGCTCTTCTGTCTTTATGATTACCCTTATAATCATCTCAGACTGAATGTATACAATCCCATTTCAGAACTGAAGCCCACAAGCTAAGCAGTAGCCAGGCTACCACCTACTGACAGGCCTCCTGAAGTCCAAGCAGCAGAGATAAGGCTGGGAAGTTGCAACTGACCTCCTGGCAAGCATTAGGTCTGGCACCAACAAGGCAAACCCAATTACATTCTGTCCTTTCTTTGCTGCCAAGTGATAGACAACAATGAATTAAAAACATAAAGGCAATAGCATAAGGTCTAAGACTCCAGTTCAGCAGCACAGTCCAGCCTATTAAGATGACGGAGGCCAAGCACACATTCAAATGCTCTACTGAACAAGAGCCTAAGACATAGTCTAGACTTTGTTCAAATCTGAACATTTGTGGAGACGTGACACATTTAATCATTTACAGCTTCTCTCTGTATTTGGGAATGGCTTAGTAACACAGAAACCAAATTAGCTCTCTCAATTACAGCAAAACCACATTTCTATCAGGTTTTGTATTGTGGACATAGCCATTTTAGAACAAAGATGATACATTACTTTGGGGTCTGAAGATTAAAGTGCTTGTTTATTGTTCCTGTTAGCAAAAACATTCAGACTACAGGAACACTAAAGCTTAGGAGATACAAAAGGTGCAGTCCTGTACTCCATTCTGTCAAAATAAGCTACATTTCTGTTGTTTCAGCAGGTTTGGTTGGGGGTTTGTTGAGTCAAGACTTCCAGCACAAAAGAAAACACACTGGAATAAGGAGTATACTATTAATATTGCTACACACCTGAGTAGACATCTTGCAGTCTAATGTTTGTTAAAGTGTGCAACATCATCATTTTCAAACTCTGCTTTGTCACCTTTACTCATATACTCCAAGAGCAGTCCCACTGCTGAGCTTTGAAGCACTCGTCAGGGAGGAGTAAGCAGGGTTGGCCCAATTGCCACTCAGGCACTTTGTGGGCATTACGGACCAAAGCCATTGCAGGTAACAACCCTGGCCTCTGAAAAGCAGTGAACCAAACAAACATCACCACCCAGCTCCTTCAGTAATATTAATGACAGAATGGTTAGGGTTGGAAGGGACCTCTGGAGATCCCCTGACACCTACCCTTAAGATATTTGTAAGCATTGATAAGATCCTCTCTCAGTCTCCTCTTCTCCAGGCTAAACAGACCCAGCTCTCTCAGCCTTTCCTCATAAGAGAGATGCTCCAGTCCCCTCATCAGCCCTCCACTGGACTCTCTCCAGTAGTTCCTTGTCTTTCTTGAACTGGGGAGCCCAGAACTGGACACAGTGCTCCAGATGTGGCCTCGCCAGGGCAGAGTAGAGGGGGAGGATAACCTCCCTCGACCTGCTGGCCACTCTCTTCCTAACGCAAAAATTGCTAAAACATTGCACTTGTCTAAACAAGTGTTTGATACCCCTCCAAGCCTTCTTCCATTAACAGAAACATCGATATGACCTTTCAGGTTAGTGAAAGCGAGGAGCTGCCAGAGTTAGGCATGCAATGTTGTAACTGTATATCAGCCATTTCTTCAATGCTATACAGGCACACATTAAACCAGTCCAAACACAGGACTAAAGACAAAATAGGGAATATTAAGGAGGAAACTTGCCACTTCTTTTTGAATCAAGCCACTGGAAGGAGACTTAAGATTGTATTATAAGATACATATATTCTTGATTTTATTATATGTAATAAAACCAGATTGTCTATTTTTAGTGCATGTTTTAAGATTCATTAGTATCTTTCAAGTGAGTAAAAACTGGTGTAGTAAGTTACTTTAGTACAGAAGGAAAGCATTTCAGAAAGCAAACATTTTGACAGAGCGAGCCATCTCCTGACACTCTCAACAGGTTCACTAATGAGTGGCAGTAACAAGTCTGTTGTAAATGCAGAGTGTTTCCCATTAGTAAGTGTAGTAAGTATACAGGTCCTTCAAATACACATTGAAATGGACCGTCTTTCATTCTGCTATGGACTATGCTTCATTTCTTTCACTCAGAACTTACTCTGTAAGGGGCCTCACTGGTTCTGTAGTTACTTAAAAGCATAAAAAGGTACAGAACCAGGCCCTAAGAAAATTGAGTACTGCACTACTCTGCATTAATGAAAACTGAATCTACTGCAACGTATCATGTAAAGATTATGAAGACTTTTAACAGCAAGGTGTTGTAACGAGACCTCTGTCTTTGCGGTCGTGTGCTATTTTGTGAAATTTTTTGGAAAGTACCAATAACGTTCAGGTAAGTCATAGCTAGATTAAAAAATCCTACTTCTACCAGGCCAATATTTTACTTACCCAAGTGGACAGTGCATGTCCAAGATAAAGAAGAAACTTTGCAGATGTAAAATAGGCAACCACAGATCCTAAATGAGAAATAAGAAACAAATGCTAAAGGAGATTCGGGCACATCCACCACATTTCGGTGCACACCGGGTACCGTTCCACGGCAGCGTGGAGGAACCCAACGCGGTTTTCAGAGCGAAGCCGCCGCCGGGACACACCGCGCTTCGGGGTGGCGGCGGCTACCGTGCCCGGAGCCCACCACCCGCGGGCGGCACCGCGCAGAGGCCTCGGCGGGGCCTCCCGCTCGCCCGCCCGCCGCCCCGCTCTCCCGCGCCCGGCAACCGAGCGAGAGGCGGCCCGGCCGCCTCCGCCGCCGCGCACTGACCGCAGCGCCGCCGCTCGCCCGCCGGCTCGGCTCCCCGCGCCATGCTGGCCCGCTCAGCCGCTGCCAGAGCCCGCTGTCGAGAGGAGGCGGGGGGACGCGCGGCTTCGCTCCGTCTTGCCTTCCCCGACTTAGCTAGCACTGTAGCTGAAGTCGGAAAGCCTTAGCCTTATGCGCCGCGGGCGGCTGGGGACGCTCCGCCGCGGAGGGGCCGAGCGCCGTCCGACGCCCGGCTCGGTCTGCAGGACCGCCACTGCCCGCGGCGCGGACGCTCCGGGCTGGAGGCTGTGCCGCGCACCGCCCTTTCTAGGCGGCCGCGGGCCGCGGGATCCGCCCCGGCCCGCCCGGGGGGCGGCCCCCGACCCGGCACCGCCCGCGCCCCGGCCCGCCGGGAGCAGCGCCCCGCGGGGCACAGCCGCAACCGGCCCCCGCGGCCGCGACTGCCCGGCGGCCGCCGCAGCCGCCCCGGCCGCCCCGGCCCCCTGCAGTCAGGGGTTGGGCCCCAAGCAACCACAGCCCCGCTTAAAAATCGTCACAACGTGCTTTCTGTATGGTGGGCCATAAGCGATCTTCGTTTGGTTTGCCTCTCTTTTATTGCCTTCGTATTTTCTGACCTTCTGAAAAATGTGAAATTCTTGAATATTCAAATACATCAAGAAGCTGGGGCTCTAAGATCAGCACCAAATCTCACAAGACTATGGCCGAAACACCTGCAAATGACAGTGCTCCCAATTCACAGCTTTCAAAAAAACCAAAACGGTACCAAAATTTAAGCTACTGAACTGAAAGAACCTTCTGTTCTAATGAAGACGGTGCAGCATTCACTCATTTGATGCTGGCTCAAGCTGTGTGCTTCAGATCAAGTATCCAGTCCCTACCATAAATATTTTTTTTGCACCCTGTGTGACCTATTTTTGGTATTGACCACCAGCAAAATCTACATTTTTATAGAACTTAAAAACCAGTCAAAACATACAACAGGCTAGTTTCTTCAGGATACTATGAAAATAATTAAGAAGTATCTGCCCTTGTGCTTCAGAAAACATGATTGCTCTTGGCTGCCAGGGCTGAGATAATTTTTTCATTGTGTAATACAGCAAAGTTCCCTCCTATATGTGTAAAATTGCTTTTGGTTGGTTTGTTCCCCCCCCATATATAGGCCATCCCAGAAGCAAATGCCTGACGTAACAGACCAATAACCTGTTCTGGTTCTGCCACTCCTGTGATCTTGTTCAAAGTATTTCTTGTATTAATTAGATGACTTTCTATGTATGAATCATGGGTTATCCTTTGCATAAAGGAAACTATACCTTGGGAAAAAGTAATGCAGAAATAAAAATTCATATAAACATAGGAAGCTGAAAATTACTATTTTAATGGGATTGGTTATGCTAGGTGAGTTAAGTGTTTCTTCTTGTGGTATATTCCTTAGAAAACGCACAAAATCTTTTCTCAGATTGGCATCAAAAGTAGAAGAAATTTTCTTGATGGCTCGTCTTATAAAGCCGTAGTGCTTAAACTGTATTCTTCTTCAATAACAGATAAAAAGAGAATTCTTTTTCCTAAAACTTAACATTTTTAACATTATTAACCCATATTAAATAAATAACCTACAGTATGTCAAAATCAACTGATACTTAGTTGGTTTTAAGTCTATTAACTGTCAGTGCTTGCACCTCTACAGTGTATTCTGCAAGTAGATGCACTGAATTAATTTGGGTTTCTTCTGAAGTATGGCTCTGATTAGTGTCTAAGTTACTCGTATCTTGGGCAGTAAGATGGTACGCAATCTCAAGAAGCACTGTGAGATGCCTGCAGCGGTCCATGCAGGCCAACACATTTGACTTGCATCTTTTCCACCCCTGTCCCTGGTGGCATTTCTGGCCACTGTTACAGTTTGGTTACTGGACTAGATGGATCTGGGGTCTGAGCTAGGCTGTAGGTACCATACATAATAGAGCAGCAGCAGAACTGGATCCTAAAGAGATTTACTCTCCATACAGTAACACTAGCAACACTTACCAGAAAAGCACTGCTGGTGAGACCTTTTTTTGTTACTAGGGAACAACTTGGATGAATTATAGTTTAAATAACCGTTTCTGATGGAATACTTGCAGTGCTTTACACATGTGCCTTGGATTATATAGTGAAATCATCATCCTCGTTATTTTTTTCCTATTGGGTAATGAGTCTTTTTTGTGATGTTTAAGGCATGAGAAAAGGGCAAGAAAAAGTACCTACCATCCTTTGAAATTCAAAAAGCAATAGTTCCCATATCTCTCTCAGATTTCTCAGACAGAAGTATGTATAGTCTGTCCAGTGTATACACAGTGAATCCAGTGTGTCCATGAGATATTGAATTTATTGGATGTCAGTGAAAGGTTGTATTGTATGCAATGTCAAGTTGATTTGCACACAGTAAAGTCAGCCTGTCCAGAGTGCACAATGTATGATGCAAACGATTTGCATAGTGCAAATAAACCATGCAGTTCGTATGCTGTAGGTCATGCATGTCCCAGACATACCAGAGTCACAGTGCATGTGATGTAGTCGACCTGCACCAACAGGTACAGTAGCTACCATCCAGAATTGTGTATCTGAAGGCAGTAACAGCACCTTTTCTAACAATTTGCCTGCTGAATGTCCAGCGGTCCTAGACATACAGCTAAAAGGCCATAGCTGATTTATGAAGCATTTGTCTACTTCCAAAATCAGTGGAGTTGGCGGGTAGTGGAAATCCATAGTTTGTCTCCTGAATTTGCCACCACTTTGCTGCATGATCTTTCCCCAGATGCTTATTAAAATAAGTCTGTGCTCAGGTTCCTTTCCCTGTCAAGCAGGAAGTAACAGAACATTCCTTACAAGACCGATGTTAAACCTAATACAGTAGCTTGAGCACTTTGATTTTTACATCTAAGATGCTGCTAAAGAAGTCCCAAATATTTTTATTAATACTCCAGTAAATCCAGATTCTATTAGATTGCTTTGTGAAGCCCTTGTGAATATTTTTAGAGGCAGCTCTTGTTTCAGGTTGGTTGGCTCACCGGAGTCTTTTCACCACAATATTTACAGATTTCAGATGCATTTAGGGAGGTGTTTAATAGCTAGAAGCTGTATGAGAGGAGTTACCAGTTTTACTTGGTATAGACCCGACTCAGCAGTCTTACAGCAATAATTTACATAATGGGACAGCATACCAGCTGTGGATTTGAGCCCAGGTCTGACTAATTGTCACTGGCAGTGTGGAAGTGAAGACACAAAAGTGGGATTTTGGAGATACAAGATCCTTCTTTTGTCTGAACACAGGTGCCAAAAGATGTCTTTAGATTCAGAAAGTCTGCTTCCATATCGATGTTTAGGTTTGCAAATAATAGCTTCTGAGTTTTCAGAGGTAAAGAGTTTCAATAGGATTTGTGTCTTCCTTTACAACAAGGGCAACCAGTATGTGCAGAAACCCTGGATTATGTTAGCAAGTGTTGACCACAACAGTAAACCAACCTTGCTATGCAGATAACCCTGGCTTTCCACCACTCTGGAATATCCATGTTTGTGGGCAACCCTATAGCCTCTTCTATTGCAAGGCCAGCCCTAGCTTCCTACTTAATAACTTGATGTTTCCTGTTCTTACCTAAATCTGTGCTTTTCCTATGGGAAGGCTTAGTCATTTCTTTTATTACTACTTTTCCAGATTATTAGATAGCACAATTTATCTTTGTTTTGTTCCTTTTTTCATGTGAGGAAAACCCTTTTGGAATTTATATTTACTGCTATTGTAACTGTCACAAAGGCATTTTATTCTTAATAGAAATCTCTTAATTCTTTACAGCCTCTCACTGGAGATGCACAAGAATTAACAAGACGTATTTATGTTCTAGTCTTCCTAGCCAAACTTTTTCAGTGGATAAATTCCTTATGCTTTATTAAAAATTTATGATTAACGTCATCTCTCTAGTTATTATTTGAATGAAGAAATGTAACTACTGGATTAGTTTTTTTGATTTTTAAGTTTCATATTAAAATCTAAAAATACTTCAATTTCATTCAAAAGACAGAAACATCCTTCAAAACGTTTCTAATGAGACAGCTGCCTATAAACAAAAAAAGTTATATTTAACTTGTCTGGCAACAAGGGCAACAATTCAACTACAAGATGTAAACAACTGAAAATTTTTTAATTATTGGTAAGCACATAACTATGATGCCAAGAATATTCAAAGATACACTTCCAGGAAAGACATGTCTTGAAAAATAAGAGAGGATATATTTTGGCTTTAAACAACTGCCCACATCAGTGGCAGGTTCTATAAGCACCATGCTTGTAATAAAGCTTCTGAATCTAGAGCAATAGCAATTTTACAAAATAACACCCACAAATGACATCATGGTTTAACCAAAGAGGTGTGAATAATAGTGAGAGACCTCATGAAAGCTCAGATCTTACACTCAGCTGAGAGGTTTCATGAAGTTTAATTATCATGATGTTACCATTCTTCATTAAGATGCCCCTCTTGGTGTGCAAAGTGGTTTTTTACTCATTTAGCTTACACAAGGCCTAGCAAAACTGGAAAGAATATATATATATAATTTGCCATCTTTTGACTGGTGAAGCACAGAAGCCTTTACTGAACTGACCCCTGCTATGACTTAGGCATGGAAAGCTGTGGCTTTGTTGCTCATAACTCCACACATTCAACTATCAGAACTACCATCTCCGTACCAGCTGGCACTCAAGAGTTCAGAGTTTGCAATGCACAGGGAAACAGACAGGGATGGAGTGGAGAAAAGTCTCCCATGTTTTTTTAGGATTCCTGCTTCCTTTCAAAAGAGATGCTTTTTACTCCAGAACTGTTCATTTCACTTACATGTAAGTAATCTGAATATCTATACATACTAACCCTCATTAAGTAAATGTCTACTCCCTCCCACTTTCTCTAAGATTCATAGTGTTATGCTCCTATTGGATTTGTTTCAGACTTCAAAGTGACAGCTCCTGTCTCTCAGGGCTAGATGACAGACTGCAGTCATTTTAACCTGAAACAATAATCATTTTCATTACCAGAGCTAGACTCCCGGGACAAACTTTTGCAGGAAAACTGTCCAGAACCTCTAGCAAATCCAGAATTCAGAGGTTTATTTAGAGAGGCTAGAATTATCTAGCTTACACAAAACTCCAGCTCTGGGGGCTGAACCAGCTCTGTGCTCACATGCCCAAACTAAGATGTTTGTAACTGAAAAGTGATGGCCTAACCAGTGAGCAAAACAACTTGCTTAAAATCCTATGTTATGTGTGACAACTTGTTTCAATAAGAGACTCCTTTTGTCCGATCTTTCTCAGTCATAAGAAAACACTGTACCCAAAACACAAATAAGGAAAGCATCTTGTAGCAAATGAGAAAAAAAAGTAATTAAAAGAAAGGAAAAACACCACATCTACTAGGAACAAGTGGATGTTTCACACCCAAATGTCAACAGTAGCAGTTCTGCAAACTCCCTATATCATACTGAACATTCATTCTCAAGAGTGGGAATTATTGACTTGAATTGGAACACTGTGTGTTGAAGAAGAGACTGAAATGAGCCTGGAGGGTAAGATAACAGCCTATCTGCAATTTAAGCTCATTATGTTTGTTTTCTTCATTAGACTTACTGTAGTTTGTCTCCTACAGGGTGTCATTGTTCTGTTACTAAACAATACAACAATGCTTAATAAACAGTACTTTGTTTCCTGTCTGTATTTTAGTATGCAATATGAAAACATTGGGATTTGTTATTTTCCCTACAGCCTTCTAATACCTATGAATTTTGCCTTTATTTCTTAATTCAATGTTCAGGAATTTTGATACATACAATAAAAACAAATGTGAAAGCAAGTTAGACAGTATTTGTATCCCTTAAAAAAGAAAACCTGTTATAAGTAGAAGGCATTCTTCTCTTGAACAACTCCTGTTGAAGATTATGGTTGACCTCGTTAAGCCAGTTGGATTTTGACATCTCTGTTCACCTTTCTGCAATATTTTATTCTGATTCTATGCCAAGAAAATACTTAAAAGCACATTTTTAATTTCAGGCACATGTTTAGTTAAAAAAAAAATTCCTAGATTTCAGACAATTTTGAAAGACTTTTTGGAATAGAAGTGAACCAGGGAATAAAAGCCTCTTTTGACCTGCCATTAGTTTGATCTGAACAACCTGTAGTATCAGTGATCCCACAGCAGGAAAAGGGAAATCCCTTAGAAGAGCTTCAGTTGCACTATCAATTTCTGTTTCTGGATGTCTCCCAGAACAGTCTTTATAAAAACGTTTGTCTCTGGAGACCAATATTCACTTATGTTCAAATTAGCCACAACTTTAAAGTAATTTTTGGAAGGCAAAGCATAAAGTACAAGAAGTACTTAGAATTACATCATGAAATAAGTATATGTCAGCAAATAAAATAATTAATTTGAACTGTTCTGCAGTTATACAAATAACATCCACCTCAACAGCCATCAATTTTGTAGGCATCAGTTTTGCAGGTGAATGAATATGGGTGAAGACCTTCAGCCATATACAGCACCCTATGCGAACAGGACTCTGCACTGGGGCATGAGAGTTAGCCAAATAAATCTTTAGCAAAACCTGCGTAGACGATTCCAGCATGCATTTATAGGTATGAGAAAAACCTCATACTACCATCTCACTGTACTTGATGTTAGACAGTGATTAACTAAGTTGCCATATCTTATTAAGAATTAATAAGCCAGTCGTTTCCTCTTTTGCAATATCATTAATATAATCCTTTGGTGTTAATGCTATATTGATTATTCATAATAACTCATCTAGTAATTAGCCATCATTCTGCAATTACTTAGCTTTCAATTCTCATAAATTCTAGCCTTAGCTTTCAAAGAGTAGTTCACCCATCAGACTCGACCTGACACCTTCTTGTCACTGATGGTATAAGACTTCACTACACTAGTAAACATCAACTAACTACTGTTTCACTCAGGTAAAGCTGGTCCCATAGAAAGCTTTGTCCATCTTCAGGCTCTTTTCTTAAAAGGTGTTTAGCATTAATAAGTAATTGAAAAATTAAAAAGAAAACCTGAAAACGTAAGTTTGCTCTAAAATTTCTTTTATAGTGGCTCTAACAAGAACATTCATATTAATATTGTTATGTTAATTTTCTAATCTATCTGAAGCGAAAGTTAAAGCAATACCAAGGGAAGCACTCCCTCTCTGTTCCATTAATGACACCTGTGGCCTGAATCATGTTACAGAGATACTGCTGGGGAGACACCCCCCCCTCCAATATCCAAAATGGTATGTGGAATTTGTTGGCACTGGCATATTTATGCAGCTGTGCTCAGTGACAAGATACAAACCCCTCTGCCTCGGGATGTTTTTCAAAGAGAGAGTCTTTGGCCACAACAGTGGTCTTAGCCCTCAGTTTCAGCTTTGTGCAAGCACTGCTCTATCAGAGCTGAAAATGTGGCTTACGGTATTTGCAGAGCTTTTTTTCAGTATCTTAAGTACAAATCTACTCATTAGCTTAAATCAAGCTAACAAGAAAACACAAATATGACTGATAGCTTGCTGTTACCTTGCTATAATACTTCTCCACCCTATTATTATGGCTAGCACTCCCAAATGGATGGAATGACCTGTTATCCTAACCCAGATAGCTGGCTAAAGTACAATTTTTCATGGAACAATTATGGTCAATGGCCCAAATTGTGATACATTTAAATAATTAGGAAAATCAAGTCTCAGTGTAAGTGCCCACTGAAAATTTGAAAAACAAGTATGGTCAATGTTTCAAGAGAAAGTTCATCAGAAGCAAATGCAAAGTTTTATATCTGGGATGGAATAACTCCATTCAACTGTACAGGCTGGGGGACAACTATATAAGAAGCAGCTTTGAAGACATGGATCAGGGAGGCCTGGTGGACAACAAGCTAAACATGAATCAAGTTCAACAAGGAGGCCTGGTGGACAACAAGTTGAACATGAATCATGTTCAACAAGTTGAACATGAAGCAGTGTGTCCTTGCAGCAAAGGCAGGCAACTGCATCCTAAGCTTAACAAGAGTGTAGTCAGCAGGCCCAGGGAATTGATCCTTTCCCCCATTTGGCACTTGTGAGACTGCATCTACAGTACTGTGACCAGTTTTTGATTCTTCTGGACAAGAAAGACATTGACATATTGGAGTGAGTTCAGCAAAGGGCCACCAGGTCGGGGGCTGCAGCACACCATGTAAGAGGAGAGGCTGAGGGAGAAGGGCCTGTTCACACTAGAGAAGAGAAGGCTCAGGGCACATCTTCATAGTGTCAGAGGATACAGAGAAGGTGGAGCCAGACTCTTCTTGGAGGTGCACAGTAACAGGACAAGAGGCAACAGACACAAGTTAGAACATCGTGGGGGTGTCCAATACACAACTGGACAAGTCCCTCAGTAACACGCTCTGGGACCTACTTTGAACAGGGCATTGGACTAGATGACCTCCAGAGGTCCCTTCCAACCTAAATTATTCTATGATCATGGAAACTTTATCACCTTCGGCACTCAATTTCTCAAACTGCAGGCTGTGGATCTGTTTTCTGGGGGAACTGTAAATAAATCCCATTACAGATTCACCAAGTAGAGTCAGTGTATGTGAAGAAGAAATGGTCAAAAACTGATCCTGTTTGTTTGAAAAGGCAATGTTGATTTGAATTTGGGGAAGAGTTGTAAATAACTAGATAGTACAGAAGAACTGCTTATAAAAAATAAGTCTGCATTCAGTGCTCATGATTCAATTCAATTTAAATCAAGGTTAAATTAATATAATAAACACAACCAGCTCTTTAAGATTTTGCACATCAGGAGATCAAACATTAATAAATTAAGGGAACTGATATGGAAAGTTAGCAGCATCATGGGGGTCCTGCTCATATGAAGCCTGGCATGTGAGTCAAACATGAGTTAGCAAGAATCCTTCCCTGCCATATCAGTGTCAGGAAAAAGAGCAAGTATTTTCAAACAACTTCAAACAACTACGAGAAGAAAAAAATGTAACAAAGTCTGTATATTACTGGTACTAGAAAGAACAGCTGTATATTAGCTATATTCTTAAACTACACTGCATGGGTTCGCACATGGAAAAAGTAAAGCAACGGCAAGATCAGTGGATTTCAAATTGTCTCTTAATACAGTATATTGATTTTTTTTTTCTGACCTCAACTGGGGCTGAGGCAGGGCTCTTACTTCACTGCAAGAGAGATTGACTTAAGTTGCTTTTCAAGGTAAATTTCAAGTAAGTAGTCTTTTAAACCTATGGGCTGGTCACTAATTATGTCTTCAGTCCTATAAAAACACATAATTGCCCATTACTGTATTCAGTAGAAATAGTCAAGTATTAATTATGCACGTGCTTCCAAGTGTTTTCAGGATGAGAGTCCATGCCAAAGTCAATTAAGTATAGGGCTCCAGAGTGGTTGGGAAATTACATAGGATAAACAGGCAGAGGATGTTTCTTAAGTGAAGGTGCAATTCTGGATGTCAGAAATGGTCAGAAGCATTGTTGTGATGTATTTAACCTTGTGAACACACAGAAGAGTTGTTGTAACATGTAATTATTAAAGAAAACATTGACACAATTAAACCTCTAACTAATGTCTATTTACACAATATTCACATCCATCCTGAGGAGCACAGGTTTTTCATTTGTGAATTCCTTTCTTCTGTACTCTTTCTGTTTTGACCACATTTTTACTGTCAGCAATCGATTTCGTACCACCTGTTGCAAAACAAGTATTTTGTTTATGCTGTTGTGCATAACAAGTTTCAAAAAGGTGATTAATTTAGCTAAAAACCTGCACAGTGACTACATGCTACATAGGGCCAAAATAAGCTGCCTAAACATAGGCATCTAGTTTGAGAGACCCCTGTGTATCTGAAACACCCAAATGGCAAATACAACATAGGTCCTGTAAGAGACCTGTGTTCTGGTGTATTAACTGGGTGGCAGACAGGATACCCTCTGTCATCTTAGATGGTAACAGATGTCTAAATTTAGAAAAACAGATCAAACTTACTCTCTAAAAACCTTACTGAGGCTGTTGAAGACATGCTAAATCTTTAGGACAGCATGTGTTTATTAATATGGTAAGTTTTTGCTTTTTATGTTATCCTAAGAGTAGTTCGCCAATATTTCTACATTGAGACTCAGCAGTACTTCTGCACTAGGTATTACAGCTACACTGTGGAAGATCTGAGGTTCAGGGAGATTGAGAGCCACCTTCAGTTTTCCCAAATTAGTCTTCAGTCTTTGTGTCCAGCATTTTCCACTGGAAAAGCCTACAGCCAACCAATCGAAACACTATCACTTAGTTGCAATTTGGATGGCCTGAGTTTGGCCTTACATAACTTCCTCCAGGATGATTGGTTGGAGCCATCAGAACCCTTGGATGTAGTCTTCATGGGGAACTTGTCCTGACTGATTTTTTGAAGGCAGTCTGAAAGGAGAAGATGAGGGTTCTACAATACATGAGCTTGTGCTGTTGTAGTGAATAGCAGGTTGTAGTAGTAACTGAAGGAGCTACTCACTAGGAAGGTGAGAAGCATTCCAAATTGTCTGGGGGACCATGCTTGTCTTCACAATTATCATTCCTTAGATAATAAAATACATGGAAATTGGCTGTGGGAATCACTGTTTGGAATAAAGTGGTTCAGTTCCTTAACATTTTGTGTAGGTGCCTAGACTTAGAGATTTAAAGGAAGACATTTAATTAACTTACGCAAGGCATGAGATTCATTATTGTGATTCAGCTTTGTTAGGTACAGCCATTTAATTAGTAAAATTATATAATTATGCTCTGATATATCAAATTAACAAATGCAAGATACATTCAATTCAAGGTTTATTACTTTCTCTAAAATGCTCAGGCCACAGACAGAACCTAAGAAAACACGAAGGCTGGACTTTTACTTAAGTAGGAAAGCATGGGGGAAGAAAGAAAATTCAAGACTGTACCTGCCAGCATGGACATGATCTGACTCCAGTGGGGCCTGCGGGAAGTAGAAGGCAAATGGGAAGAAAGCAAGGAAAAAAAAAAGCGAGGCTTTGGCACACAGGAGGAAAGGACTGAGAAAGAGACTAAATCCCAGCAACTGACCAACGGGCTGGGTGCCAGGCACTTCTGGATATCTTAGATTCACTGCTGACTCACTATGTGGCCGCGAACAAATGACTCCACCTTTATGTTCCAGTTTCTCATAAGCAGGGTGATATTTATCTACTAGTCTCATGCAATGTTGTAAAGATAATTAATAAATGTTTGGAAAGTACTTTGAAGATGAAAGGCCAAATTCACAGTAGTGCCTAGGAGGGCATCTGACTTGCTCGTTCCGTTTCAGCAAACAGTCTGTACTTACAGAAAGCATGCAAAAAAAATGCCAACATAGATTTGTTACTGCTGTCTACTCTCTCCTCTACCTATTTTCACCTATGATTACACTCTGCATTTAGCTAATGTTTGATTCAAGCAAATCATGTGTACAACTATTTATCAGCTAAAGTTAATCATGTGCCCAACTGATTGTCAGATTAGATTCCAAGACTAAATGCTGTGTAGAGGGCTGTCTTTTATCATATATCTACAGAAACATCTGATAAACACCTTTTCAAATACAAATAATAATAGCTGGTCAGTTATAAAAAGGTGACAAATACATTTAGCATTGGTCATCAGCTCTCTGAAGTTGGGACCATTTTTAAGGTCTATTTTTGTGCCTTAGCATCCAAGTACACTGTTGATGGCAGATGTTCATTAGAATTTTATACTATTAAAATATATTTTAAAAAATCACCACAAACTATAGGATATGTTTATTATTTCATCTAATGTCAAAAGCCTACTACATCTTAGGCAGGTTAGTGTTTATTTGGTCACAATCAGACCAGAAGCAGACTGATATTCCGGGCTGGTAAAATTCTGGTTATTTACTTTCCCTAATGATTACTCTACTGAAGGCTGAGATCTTTCAGGAAGGCAAACCAGTCTTAGCTGTTAGACCATTAGTGTCTTCTGGGTGCCATAAGTCAACTGTAATTTCTATCCAACTTAATATCCCTGTCCTTTCTATGAGCCTATTTGAAGTTTTGTGTTTCAGGCTTTATATATGCAAGTATCTATGAAATCACAACAACTTGACCTGATTTGCTAATGTTGAATAACAGAAGAAAGCTCAGCTGAGAAAGTTCACTAGCCATCCCTAAATGAAGTTTGTTCGTACATTATTCAAACAAATTATTTAATAAATATTTTTGAACTATAGATTTAGTTTGCCGCCAATTAAGATTTGCTATGTTTGGGTCAGGTACTGCTGCTGACTTAAGTAAATTATCATGATCTAATACACCAGTAGAAAAGACTGCTGTTCAGTGTGAATTAGTACATGAAATACCAGACATGCCATACTAATCAAGTGATTAGTCCACTGCTGCTTCTCCTGTACCTAATCAGTGAGTAAACCATTTTTCCAATCTAAGGAGAACAACAAAATCTGCTGAAAGACCAAAATATTAAACACTGAGACAAAATTTGCTTTTACGGCCTAATACATTTTTAGTTTCCAGCAACCCAGTGAAAAATAATTTATCATCTCTGCAAGGTAGGAAGCAGGGGTGTGCACTTTATTTGCCAAACAAAAAGAAAACTGGGATGTCCAGCCCATTTTCAAATGGGAATACAACCAAGCACCAATAGGTTTTGTAAAAAAAGACAGCAAGTTGTAATTATTTAGCAAACAAAATAACAGCTAGTTTAAAAACAAACGCAGGCTGTATCTCCAAACCATAGCACACAATCACTAGTTTTCAAGAACACCACCTCTAACATCACTTGAGAAGTTGCAAAAAGTGACATTACATCTAAATATTCACATCTGAGTACGAAATAAAAACAACAATATTTTTGTGGCGTGAGTGGCTTAACTGAAAATTGGATGGAACCACTGATAATTCACTGCTTGCTTTCTCCTTACTGATACCAAAATGAAATGATACAGCAGCTTGCTAATCAGTAATCTTGGATTCATCCTGCCTCTGGCTTTGTCACTGATACAGGGTGCACCTATACTGCAGCCTCCAACACCAATCTAGTTATGGCAGCACTGAGTTGAGCAGAAGCTACATAGTCCTTCTGGGACACAGGGTATGTGCTCAGTTCATCCATGCCAAGCTTTATGCTGCATACCTACTGGTACTGATACTGAACGAATACCACATACGCTACTAACCCCAGTAAAAACACATCAATAGTGTGTCACATTTTCCTTTATGCTTTATCAGCAGCTTGATGGCTGTAGAGTGACAATCCACTGGTCAGAGTCTAATTTTGGTTCTATCACAGGTCTTTTGTGTATTCCTAAACAAGTGCATATTTTGTCTTAGTTTCCTGTGCTATAAAAAGAGAGATATCTTCTAAAGTCTTTTAAAAATTGTGGATTAATAGTGTCCTGCACAGTAAATTCAGAGTGCTGTCATATGCAGTCATGTCTAGTTTTATATCCTCCAATTTCCTCATCTATAGAATGAGTATTATTTTATGTGTTATAATTAACGGGTCACTAAGAGGTTAAATTCATGAATGTCAGTCAAGTATTCTGAAAACCTGAAAACGAAGGCAGCATTCAAAGAATATTATCATTAGTTTCACCACATGCATATTACATAAAGCTTAACTTTACAGAGAGGCCAGGGAGCGGGAGACGGGGAACACTGATGTTATTGTGCCCAGTGTGATATTAGAACAATGACCATTATAAGCCGATGGTATTTTATCAACTGAACGGAACAATGGCTGGGGCTTAGAACCCAGTACTTTATTAGTTGTGACATTATAAATCAGAGAGATCATAAAAATGAGGTCAGTTCCCTGGGCTAATTGTGTTTGGCTGTTTGTTGAGAATTGTTTGTATAGGAAAAAATGTGTAGTTCAGTCTACAGATCTACGGTACTAAAAAATGAGAAATTCAAAAGGGCTAAAACTCAGCTGAGCTCCTCCTGCAGTGGTACCAGTCAGGTTCCTTTGTGGCAGGATGCTTAGCACTTTTAAAAATCCAACTGTGTGCAGTTTGCAGGATTCACATGTCACAATTTGTTCTTTTGGGGGAAAAGTCACACTGTTAACACTTAAAATATATGTCTACACACTGTCCACAGTACTGGGTGCTCCTCAGGGAACAAAGCAGTTGGACAAAGATAAGTATTGGGGCTACCACTATATTTTTCCTCACCTACTTAGTTATTTGAGAGAGAGAGAGAGATTGTACTAGATGTTTGGGTAATGTGACCACCATTTTATATATATAGATATAGCTAACAGCACTGAACTTGTCACACTAAAAACTATTGACCAGCTAATACCCAATGTGTCTAACATTACTATAGTTCTCCCAAGGAAAGAAGATCTGTATGTAGTCAGTGAAGAGGTGCTGAAGTTCAGACAGACATCACCTTTCTTGAAGGTCTTCAGAGCCCTCTCACCACTGCATGCCTTCCCAATGTGTTTGCCATGTGCTTTCTGATGTGAAACAGCTTTTTGGTGACCAATGAGCTCAAGAATTGTGGAATAAAGTACAGCCATTACAGCAGTGACTGTGCAGCAGTACAGCAAAGAATGCAGTTGCAGGAGCAAAGAATGCTTATCTATTGAACGGAGGGAACAAGAGGGGAAGCAGAATTAGTAAAAGTAACATCTGAAATGCAAGATGCTATTCATTTATTTTAGGTGTTAGAAAAAACATGGGAATTAAAGAACAGCTGGAGTAAAAGGATGAAAGTGGCTTGACTGGCCAGGTCAAAAAGTTTATTCTATTGCAAACAGTGTGATAAAAGCATGAAATGTAGGAAAACAGGTTAATTGATCACATATAGTACTATTATCAGCATGAAAGAGGTAAGGAAATTAACTTCAGTAGTTGTGCATAACAAAAGACTTCCTGCAAATATAATGAATATGGTACACGCTGTCCTTGTCCTCTCCTCTCTCCAGTATAACTTCAAGGAAATTAAACAGAAATTCCCTTGCAGCCCTGGGGACAACTGATCAGTACAATCTTTGTACTGGAGTCTGGGGCAGATCAGTGGATATGGGACATGGGTTTTAGGTAGCATTCCACACAGTTGCAGGTCATCTAACAGAAGCAGGAGATGTGAGCAGCCTCACTGGAAAGAAGGGCAACCAATTAAAGGAAGATGTTGCAGGTAAACATCAGGCCAGATTGTGGCAGGTTTCATTGGCCTTGTGAGATGCTAGACACCTTCAAGCTTTTCTTGATCTCAAAGACTTGAATAATATGATAATTCAGGTTGGAAAGGACCTCAGAAGGTCTCTTGTCTAATCTCCTGCTCCAAGCAAGGTCAGCTATGAGATCACATTACTCAAAGCTTTATCCAGTCTGGTCTTGAAAACCTCCAAGGTTCGAGACTGCAAAACCTCCTTGGACAACCTGTTCCACTGCTTCACTGTCCTCATCTGCATCTTCTTTTATCTCATCTGAAAAATTAATTAATGCTTCCAGTTGCCAAATATCTCCTGTATCTGTTTCTACTTCATCCTCATTGATATTGGTACCCCGGAATCGCTTTTATTCTGCTAAGGAGGCATAACTAGCTGAATTTTCTTTTTTTTTTTTTTCCAGAGTTCATATAGTATGAGCTGTGGCAATGTGATGAGAATAAAATACAAGGGAGATGATGCTGCACTGTAAACTTAAAAAAAAAAAAACACCTTTGTTCAGGGGATTGAAAAGCATTAGTAGATGGCACTGCCATGTTATGAACAGTTTCACAGTTGGTATATTTAATTCTGTAAGCTAAAAGGCTCTAGTGTAGTGATTTTAGGAGCTCCCACCTGACTTCAGTACAAGCTGAAAACATTCTCACTGTCATCAGAACAAGGATTTCAGTCCCCAGGGATGTTTTATGGAAGAAGAGAAGCAGCTGTGCAAGCATTCCTGCCAAAATAATCAACAAAACAGTAACCAACAGTAACCGGAGTAAGTGGCTGTATATTTTGCACCCTGAGAACCACAGGGAGTCAAAGTGAGAGCAACAGCTGTGGAAGAAGTAGTTAGGGAAATAGAAAAGGACAGCAAGATACTCCATGATACAGATTTTTATTCATTCTGAGGTATGCATATGTGCCTTCTGAGACAGGGGACAGGATGCTCATCACCTCTGAGAATTAAAAATCAGCAACATCGTGTCCCAGACAAAGCAATGATAAATGTTCTTCCCACACCTATGCACAGAGGTGTGGCACTCTGGTCTTTCATCAAATCTCTGTTTGCAGGAAAACAGCTTGCTAGATAAAGCTACTGCATAGTAAGAGCCTTTCATAATGCACACTCTAAACCTGGCTGGATTACCCAGGAAATTTCCTCCAATTAATAATCCTTCCTGTTTGAAGATGGCTTTTTTGGATAAATCTGTAGAGACCGCAGTGTACTCAAGGGCAGAATATTGGCCTAATTACACCACACTCCCTCCTCAGACAAAATGCAAAATTTTCAGTCAGGAAGTTGCAGGTGTTCCACCACTGTGCACAGCGGTACTATGCAATAATTTAGCCCAGGAAACAGAGATTACTTCATACTAACACAGAGCTGGTGATGATTTTTAAAAATTCTCAGAGGTAAAGCTTATTTCACAATAAAACAATAAGTAAATAAATACATGAAGCAATGGCACCAAAGTCAAGCAGGAAGCCTGCTTAATAACTTTCAAATATGAAGGACTGAAAGTACAGTCTAATGACAATATGACAATGTCATACATTATGACAGTAACATAGGGACAAATAAAAATATCCTCAGCCTATTCACCTCAGCTGCTGAGTTTACCAAAAATATTTAGCCTGCTATTGGATCATACAGAAGCTGCTCCATAGGCAGTAAGAACTACTTGATCCAAGCACGCACTACACTCTGATGAGAAATAAACTACTAAGAATTAAATAATGAACTGCTGCTAAGTCATTTTTCTATGCATGAGGTCAGTACTATTTGATAACAACTGCCATCTATTCTGCTAATCAGAAATTGACAGATATATAATAAACTTTTGCAAAAAGACCTGTTTACTATCTACAAATTCATTATAAAGTCTTACTTTTAAAGATGAACTAGTTAGAACATCATTAAAAATTAATCATATTAATGCCTAAGCAAAATTCCCTTTTGTTGTATCAGTAAAAAACATAGCAAATGCTTCAGTGGAAAAACAAATAAAAAAACATGATAATGCTAAAATGCAAACGGACAGAACTTCAGTGCATCCAGTTATTTTTAATTAATCATGCCAATTAGCATAGTAAAAACCTCAAAATTGAAGACGAGAACCAAAGGCTAGCATTGCCAACTGCCTATCTTCCCATACAAGAAGACAACTTTGACTACACTGGCATTTGTGAAATTGTTTCATTACTCAACAGGTAGCAGTAGTTAGGTATAGCACATGATACTGTGCCATTTTATTGTTGTTGACTTCTTAAAAGGAACATTTGATACTGGAGCATAAGATCTATCACATCCATTTAAGTGACATTCTGGCCTTGCTCTGACCAACAGCCAGTACTACAGAGCAGATTTCAGCAGATGTGCAATTCACTGTTGCATTTGCACACACTGGTGCAGAAAGAGACTTAAGGGCTTAACCAATTCCTTTCTGACATGTGCTTATGTGCACATGAGATTTGGTTCTCCTTGTTCTGCTGTACCCTATAACAAAAATTATCATTAGTGCTTATAAAATTAGTCTATTAAAAAACCCAAATCAGCATTTTAAACCAGGAATTACATTTCACTAGGCATTACATTTCACCCACCGTGTGCAACGTATTTTCAGTTCTAAATATATTACAACCCCACTACCCATCAGTGCTTTTTCTGTTACAAAATTATATTAAAAAGAGGCAACAATCCTTACTATTTGGAAGTCTCATTCAACCATTTTTCCAGTTCTAATACATTTGTAAATAAATGCTCCCACATGTCAACCATATAGTACGAGTGAAGTGTTAGATCAGAAAGATAATTAATGTCAACACTGTTAGCAATCATCTTGCCGATCATCTAGCAAGTATTTCTTCATTGTTCTGTGTAGGGCCAGATACGTAGGCAGAATAGATGGCGCAACCTGTCATTAGAAGCTCTGCTGGGAAGAGGCTGAATACTACAAATCCTCTTCTCCCCCGCTCCCCAAAATCACTTCCCTATCTACATATTAGAACAGAAAATCCTTACCATCGATATCCTCAGCTTTGTCCTCATCATCAGCATATGAGACACACAACTTTGCAATGGCTAGAAACTGAATTGCCCCGTAACTAGAGTCAAATCTTCAGCTTTCTTCATCAGCCACATGCATGATGCAGCCATGTATTCTACCTTGTCAAACAAAAATACCTTCAGCTTTGAAAATCTAAAAGCAGCTTGAATAAGACTGAATGTATTATCAAGATAATATATTGAAGTATATACTGAATACTGAATGTTTATCAAGATAAATACTAAGACATTCTGCATGGTTTTGGAATGGAGTAGTGCCTGAAAGAAAATTCCCCCTTTGCTGTTCCATTTCTACTATTGTTTTAATTCACCTGAGTTTAGGTTTTAATGACTTCTGTAAACTTGAAAAAATATTAGTTGAGTTACCCATAATGATTTAAAAATCCTTTTCAAAACAGGATCTCACATCCTCAGAGGTCATCAAGCCTAAGAGAAAATTTTTTTATTGGTAGGCAAGGCAGATCAAAAGTGGAGTAAGAACAGCATCTATTAAGGTATAAAACTATTTAAAATTCTTCCTATTCTCCTTAAGTTTTTGTTTGTTTGTTTGTTTTGTTTGTTTGGATTTCTTTGTTATATGTTTAGTATCACTGAACTTCCTTCTTTAACTTCTAATTAATTGTTAAATACTTCAAACAATGTTGGTCCACACTCTTCTCCTAAGTAACTTCTAGATTCTTCATCCTGGGAACAGCTATTCTTGTCACTTAGGGCTTCAGCTTGAAATGAGTTTATGCTCTAGGATAAGTCTGACCTTGTCACCTATGCAGAGCAATTATTCCTATATATTCCACTACCCATACCATATTTTCCAAGTAGTTTGCAGTAGTTTTGCTTTTTATACATAACATATCAACAGAATCTGATCAAGTCCAAACATAATTCTGAAACTAGTATGAGTTTCAACACAAGAGCTTGCTAAACGTTGTGGGCACTTTTCTACGGATTCCTAGTGATTTATACCTGGACCTAACTGAAAATTCACAAAAACCTAGAACTACTTAAGTAGGGAAGCTATTTTACAAACCAAAGCAGCATCTGTATCATCTACACTTCCAAGATTTTATCTCTGCTTCACTCTTTCCTAGGAATGACACTAACTTGGAAATTATTTTTTTTAGAGTTTAACTACAAACTCCTTATTTGACACCATACATACATATGAAACATAGAATTCTACAATATAAAGAAATGCTACTAACAATAATTAGAATATCTAGGATGATTATTATCTCATACAGTATGCTTATGTGTGTATATATATATAAAAACTTATATTTCTGTACTCACACACAAACTTGCACACACTTAAATTGATACAAATGAGACATGAAGTTCCAGTAAAGCTAATGGAAATCCTCCAGCAGCAAGACTTTCAAGACTGTGTTGCTTATATTCCCTACAGAAAGAATGCAGTCACCTAAATAGTTCTTTACCAGCTAAGTCTTGCTCATCTTGCTTTGTCATTTGATTCAAATTACCTAAAAGAGGAAGGCAGCAGAATTTGGCTTTGCGGACTACTATTAATTTAAACAAGTAAGATGCAGATCACAGGTCCAAATTCTTATATAAGATAATAATGACTTTTATTACAGTTAAAAAATACCAAATAGGATTGCAAACTAAAAATAAATCCATTTTCCGATTATTACTCAGAACAATAAACTCTTTTTATTTTCCAATATCATGTATGAACAAAATTTCTCCAATTTTTCAGTCATACAAATATTTATTTAATTCTCCAAAGCCTTAGCTGTTAGCTCTTTTATTAAAAAAAATAAAGGTAGAGCACTAAAGGAGGAAGCATACAGTTTGCAGGAGTCTGTTCTAGTGCATGACTGAAAATAAGCATGGCAAAGTCTCCTGGCAACACTTTGTGTAAAGACGCAGTAAACAAGTAAGTGTAAGTTACATGCACAGTAACTGAATGCTAGAGCCTTCAGTTCTTATCCAAATATATTTTGAATGGTTCTATGTACTGTTAAAGGGATGTTGCACTCATTTCAGTAGCAAACAATCCATGTAAGACTGTATTTAGTGGACTTATTTAACAGAGGATTAAAAGTCAATTAAATACTTCAGATAGAAAGTAAAATGCAAAAAAAGAAAGAGTAATAATAATCTTCCTCTGATTTTTAAAAAGATCATGACCTTCTAGTTAATATATTTTTTAATCAGATATCTCAGTGTAATTTCTGCAGTAGCTGTTTAACTAAGAGAGTAAATTAGATAGTTGCAAGGACTGGCTACGAGGCCTTTTCAGCAGTATTTGCCAAACCTGTCTCTTCTGCTTTAATTGTGCTGAATACAGTATAAATTCTTTAACAGCTATGACAAACTTATCACTTAAACTCTGCTCACCAATAAGCCAGGCACAACCTGTGACACTACTGTTCAGGGGCTTGGGTATGGGTTTTTTTCCCACCACTGGGACAGATACCTCAAGAATCCTTGCAGTCCAACTGTCAACCATACTCTATGCCTAAGTATTTCTTTAAATTTTGAATTGCCTTTTGAGTTTTGAACACTGTTCATAAGAGGATTTTGACCATGCTTACAGACTACAAAACATAAAGTCTGAACACTTCCTCAAGAGGAAGTAGCAGTGTTTTGTGCATTCCACATAGCAAAAAAACCAGGGACTAAATTATAATCCTGACATTGACATGAACAGTAAGAATGGGGCAGATCAATTTACCACAGTCCCCTATTTAACCTGCGCCAATTGAAATGGTCTCCAACAGCCATTTTAGGGATTAATCCTTACCACTTATTACTTCGTACTATAAACACGCATTATTACTGCAATATAACTTCTTTTGCAGATTGTTACTGAAAGAAAATGTGGCTTGCTCTTCCTTTTTACCATGGACTTGTGCTAGAAGTTTTCCTAGTCTAATATGATACCTGAGAAATGTGGATTGAGGCTCCTGGGTGTTCCCCTTTTCCGTTACAAAGCTCTTGAATGCTCCCATTACATAACAAGGGAGAGTCCTTGGGGATAATTAAGTTTTGGGCCCCTGAGCACTCCTGTCTAGACAGCTAGGCGACACAAGAACTGAGTCTGCGCAGAGGCAAAGGTCAGTCAGCGAACACGGTGAGGAAGACTATGAGCCTTCGTCTGAAGACCCCCAAAGACCACCTGAGGACCACCACAGAGGATGACTGCGCATGCGGATCGGACATTTACATATGTTAATAAGTTCCAGGAGATCTCATGTTTATGTAGATGAATTCCCGGAAATCTTATGAATATGTATGTTTTCATGGTATATAGTTGCTGAAAGTCCGTCAAGCCTTCGGAGCACTTATGGTGGAATTATCCCCAGTGCTGCCCGGCGCCGCAATAAAGAATGCCTGCTTTCTAAAACTCCAAAATAAGTTTTAGGGAGTGAATTATTTTGCCGCTTTCCGGTAACAAATAAGCTAAAAGAAGCAAAGAGACATTTATTCCTTAAAAATTCCTCCCAAATGCTTAGCTTTCCACCTGTAACAACTAAGAAACAAGTTCCCAAGAGATTTTGTTACACACTGCGCTTTCTTTCTCTACTCTGAGAAAGTACACACTGAACTCCTCCTTGATCAGCAAACAGTAGGAGAAAAATCCATCTCATCTTGTTAAAGAATGCAGTATCATTTCAAAAAACAAAAGAACTTCTGCCACATAGATCACTTTTTTTAGTGCAATCACCATTTGAAACAAATTGTTTTTTCTTGTTTGTACTCCTTTGCATGTTCTTTCCTGGGCTACATTTATCAAATACAGATGGAGACAGCCTATAGAGCTAGATGGACCTTTGATCTGACTCCGTGCAGCCACTTGTGCATTATCTTATGTTCTAACCTACTTTTTTTTTTTCCCTGACAGAGTGCCATGTATTATCTGTAGCTGATACAGCTGATTTTACTTGAAATGCAGTAATGTTGCTGAGTTCCTAATATTCCTAAATACACGTACAGTAGCAGAACTGTCATCATACCAGTTTGGTCCTGTAATTCAGATATAAGCATACTGACATAGTTTTATGACTGAGATAACATCATGGATTATTTTTGGTGCATTACAAGGAAGAGCCATATCCATATAACATACACATGGTCCACACTAGAAAAATCTACCACATTCCTCAAGTACCTATTTTCAGCTTCCATATCAAGGACTGAAATTCATTGTCTCCCCGATAATCATTTTTCAACATTTCATTGAGGACAGAAACCAGCTGAGAAGGCTAAGAAGATAGAAAGTGAAAAACAGTTGTCAGGTTTCCCTTCTTTTGAGAGAACTTTCCTCCTTTCAGACTGGAATAATTCTAGAAATTTATGTTCCTTCATTACAATTCATTGTCATGCCTCTTTTTTCTTCTAGTCTGGAGAGAATCAAATGTAGTCACATCTTGCTCATCTTGTTGCTTGCGATTCTACCAAGAAAGGGTAGCGCCATAGTTTAGTTTCATATACTACTACTGCTGCTAGGCCACTCTAAATTGTCCTCCTTTATGCCCTTGTAAACTGATACTGACATTACTGTCACCTTCAACCTATTGAGACTGTAAGCAAAATTTGGAAAAGGTTGGTTGTTCTAAATTCAGTATTCTTATTCCTGACTTCCACTGCTAACCACTACTTCTCTCTGTCAAGTCACACTGATACTCTCAAATTATTTTTCAAAGGTTTTAAAAGATTGCTCTAACAGCATTAACTGAACTTACAATGTCTGTAGGCTGAGATTTTAACTTACAAGTATCTAATGTTGGTTTTGGGTTGTTGGTTTTTTTCCAGACAGCTACCTTACTGTCTTGATTTCAGAAGTGCTAAATACCAGTATCTTGCATTACAGAAGTGGTGGAATATTTATAAAAATATATTACTCGAATGTTCAATGTTACAAAATTGTATGATTTATCTAGGCTACCTCTATGACATATGCTAATGTATGTCACTGGCAGAAAGACCTTTTTAAAGCTTTCTGTTACTTAAACTACTGTTAAGATTCTGAGCCATGGTCAATGTTTTGCTAAATACCCACCAGTTAAAATACATGCCGGGAATTATTTGACAATGCCTCTCCCTCCCTTGTGGTTATTCTTGCTCCAAATGATGAACTATCATATTCAAAAATCAGCACTGTGAATATTAGGAACTCAGTCAACATTACTGCATTTCAAGTAAAATCAGCTGTATCAGCTACAGATAATACTATTAACATTCAAAGCCTACCAACATTTACATTGCTGGTTTCTTAGCTTCCAGTGATTCTGCCTTGGAAGACAAGGAAACCTTTTGAGGGCTATTATAGCATCTAAAAGATGAGGTTCTTACTCCTCACAGTAGTTATAGCTCTTTTGTACTACTATATGTCCCCCTTCCTTAATGGTAATAGCTGTAATTACTTGGAAAGTTGTGGTAGAAGTGAGAAAAAGTACAGGATCTGTGATGGTGTTTCACAGGAGGATTGCTGGGGAGAACAGTTAAATCTCAGTGATGCTTAGACTTTAAATAAGATTACAATCATAGTAATGCATAGGACACAGCAACTTGCGATTAGCAAATTTTGCCTTTCTTCAGGTTTTATGTCAACGTGACAAATGGAAGATGCTTTTGTCCTGTGATATTCCAAAATAAACGTTTCATGAGATCTATTCTGTGAGCTCTTCTGTCAGAGCTCACCTAGCTGTGGAATCCTTAGTCTGCTGCCCCATGAGAACTTGATCAGAATATTTTCCTTCCAGCTACTGAGATGAAGTGTCTAGGCTGCCAAGCAAGCATGATGGTTTAAAACAGTCAACATAAAAACTGTGATAAAATTAAAATAGATGCAAATTCACCATTCAGTGCAGTGAATTTTTTTGTACTGAGTACAGTGTTCTGACTGTGACTTCATAAAGCAAAAATAGCCTCATTTTAAATATGGAAATAGTAATTTAAACATGGAAATAGTAATGCTCATAGGCAGAACATGTGAAGAAAAGCTAAGACCTCAAAGTTCTCTTCCTCACTCTGCCAACTCACACAACTTTGGCTGAGATTTCCCCTCTGTATTTATCTATCTCAGTCAGGCATTTTGAGTTCTATGAAGGCAGTCAGAGCACTAAGTATCACATTCATCATGAAATGATGGTGATCAGGTATAACCCTCAAGACTGAAAGCTCTAATAAGATTTCAGTTATTTAGGTCCCAGGTTGTTTTGCCATGTGTGCAGGCTGATTTGTACCAAAGCTTCAAGGCGGGGGGGGGGGGGGGGGAAGGGGAGAGAGGAATAATAATAGCTAAATGGGAAGCCCTCAGCATAGCACAAGACACAAAGAATGAAGTATAAAAATAAGTGAAGCCCAACAAACTGTCTGATAACATGGCCTCTGGCACATTAGAATTCGAAAACCTAAGAGTTTCCTTTCAAATAACTGCCCTCTCCAAACCTGGAAAAACTAAATTTTCTCTCCTTCGTGTCCAAGTCGCTGTATTTGCTCACTCCCAAGCACTAAGTCCAAATGTCTGTAACAATGAGAATGAAGGGACAAAAAGCACTTGAGAGCAACACATTTAATAAATCAGTCTAGGTAAGATCCTAATCCAACTGGGCGTCTTAGAACAAACAGGCTTACCTTCACTCTTGCCTCAGAGAGCCTTGCAAAGGTATTAGGCATTTCCGCCTCTCTCCAGCCTACTCAGACATGTTCTGGTCTGCCCAAGCTCACACTTAGGCAGGTCCATTTTGTGTCTATGGGAACACGTTTTATGGGACTGTAACCTATCTCAGCCAAAATGACCAAGTCCCTGGTTCTAGGAGACTGATACTAGAGTAACACAAGCAGGCTGCTATTTCTGTACCTTCAGCCCATCCTGCTGAGGCCTGCCTACTCCTTCAAAGCAATCTAATCTGTGTTTTATCTTCAAGAAAATATCAGTTGCACATAGTATTAAACACAGTACTTACTGTCAGGGAGGCACTCCCAACGGGAAATAGAAGCAAGCACATAATTATCCCTCTAGTTTTCTCCAGGCTTCCTAGCTCAGCTTGCAAAAAGCAGACTACTGGTCAGGCTGACTCTTCACTCAGAGTGTATTTGGTGCAGTTCTCTTTTCCTTTTCTCATTAGGCAGAAATATTAGCATGATCTGATTTTGCATCAAGATGCCCCAATCCAAGGTAACACAAATGAGGTCATGGCCATAGGTCCATCCGGCATTCACAAGCAGTTCTAAGCCACTCATACTTTAGCTCCTTAGCGGCATCAACAAAAGGGCTTCCAGCTTCCAGCCACCAGGCTTCCAGCTTCATACTGCAAACAAAATGTTTGTTGTTGTAAGACAGAGCACTTGATTTTTTTAAGATCCCTGAACATTCACTGCTCAAAATGTATATCCGGAAATTTGATCGCATATTCAATCTAGACAGTTACTGTAGTAAACCTGTGTGTTGGTTATTCAAAGCATGTGAGGGACTGCCGTGCCAGGTTATGAACTCTCTATAACAAAAGAGAGTTCATAAACATGAGACAAAACCAAATCTTTTAGTTCTACCTTTCTAAGTCAAACTACCACTCACATGAACTTTTCAACTCTCTTTTAAACTCTAGCAAAGTGCACAACAAGGTGTTCTGCACTAAGGAAGGAAAGATTATGAGAATTAAAGGCCAAACTGTGCTCTTAGCTACAACAACGTAAGACCTGGAGAAAGGCCCTTGTATTCATTAGAGTTACTTCAGTTTTACACAAAGAACACAGAATAGACTTGGAAAAGTCTACTTTTAAACCCTCTCTTATTTAAATCATCAGACGAAAGACTATGCTGGGAGTATTTTACAAACAAGCTGCTTGGTCCAGCACTTTTAGAAGCTTTAAGGAACGCAATCGGATTGTAAAAACTAATGATAGACTGATGCTACGCAAGTTCTCAGGTATTTTCACAACAGCCTTAAAATCTTCCATGTCAAAGTGATGAAATTCTGCTCTTAATTAGAAAATTAAGAACTTTATGCATCTGACCTATGCAGAAGTTTTGTGCAAAGGAGTTTTCAGATTGCTTTAACAGTGTATCAGAGGTAAATCCTGAAAAAAACTGACTGTAATTCAAGTTCATAAAAGTGCCCAGACTTCTTGTTTTGTTTGCAGTAATAGGAGATCTAAAGCAGAATGATTAGAAGGTTTGCAAGGTTTCTTGCGCAACCGATAATCTAGATTATTAACCTAAGGAAACAAATGACAACTTACATAGATTCCAGTACATAGATCCGGATCGCTGGTTGTGTAAATTAACCTAACTCCCTTCAGATCCTAATGTCTCAATCAAATTAGCAGAAGGATTACCATAAAGCAAACCCAATTAATTTCAGCAATTTTAATTTTCTTAGACTGGCATGAGTTAATAAGTTATTAAAATTTAGGTTCAACTGAGAAGTTAATGTAGAGATCAATGTTACATCTCAGAATGTACTCACATGGATTCTGAAGTTACAATGCCTGAATACAAAGCAATCCAGGATGAGAATTTAAAATATTCCAAAAAAGACAAAAAAACATAAATGTAAATACCCTCTGACCATGCCCTCCCCCTTCTAGAGACCTCACCTACCTGTCTTATATCCCAGGCTCCATTCTTTCTTTGACTATGTCTAGATTCACCGAACAGCCAGCACAGTTTCGGCTTGCTCTCTTGTGGCCAACATTAGAGCTACAATAGTCCTGGTACTGTTCAGTTCCAAGGACCTTCAAGAGCGGTTCTTCTAAAGTATGACAAGTTTCCTCAGATTACAGTCACTTACAGCTGAACCTAGTAAATGACTCAAGTTTGAACCCACAATCGAGTTATCGTGGCTTAACATGTTACCAAGCATCAGGTTAGACACAGAACTGAGTACTTGCAGATTTCTAGCCTACAGCAAAGCATGGGAACGTGGCACTGCTACCAAGGGCATTATCAATGCTACCCGGTACCTCTCACATCTGTAAAATCATTGGACACAAATGTACTGCCAACATCTTGAAAGAGGTCTTCAAGACTGATAGCAGTTTTCAGAAGGATGCCCTAATATTTTCAGCATGCTTTTAACAACAGTCTGCCAGGTTATTTGAGGATACTGTTTTGATCATGTGTTTCCCAAGGCATGATGGCAACTTCAAATATTTTCTGGCATCAGTAATGACTGCCAGTTTTGTAACTGTTTACATTGCTTGTTGGGTAATTTGTGTTATTTTGTATATTTTTAAGATCCCAGAGGCTGAAAAGGTGAGGATTTTAAAAGACTCTGATATATTCCTTGATACTTTATTAACATTGTGTCAGGTATTATTAACCTCCCAGAAACAGTTTTATGCCAGAAATAGTTCACAGTACCTGAGCTGGCACAAGAGAAGTGCACAGACACAAGCAGATTGACCAGAGATGTATCATTGGACCACACTGCCCACTTAGTTGTCATCCAGATCAGCCCCTGAGTCACCTTATCACCTCTCATGAAGAACAGTGCAAGCACATAACAAGCAATAGAACTACAGCAGCCCTGAAATAAGGTTGAATTAAGATGTCACAGCTCTGAACAGGGAGATAAAAGGTGTCGACCTTTTCCTTTGCTGAGTTTTGAACACAGCTGCTTTTATTGTGGGTATAAATATGGGTAATTTCAGGAGTAATCATGTCGCAGGAATCCATTCATTTTAAAAAGGACTTATCAAAAGCACATTCCATATCAGCAGAAGAATCAGCAATTCATGGCAAGACCAGAATTTGAAAACATTCCACATTTGCTATTATGCCTCAAGACCATTGTCATCAATCTTATGAACCACTCTCAGGAACAGAGTGATGAATTTTTGATTAATAAACATTAACTGTATTTATTACTGAATATGAAAAGGATCATCAGTACAGAAATTACACTTTGACTACTGAGTTACTTGATCATCAACCTTTGTAACCTATCGACAGCAAATAAAATACTCAGGCAGCAGAGGGTTGGGAGGTACTCAGATTAAACAAATTACTCCACAGAACAAGAGTGACAAACTACAAAGCACATTGAGCAATAGCACCAAAGCTGTTGTATGTAGCCCAGGTCTGCGTATTTCTTCTAGAATTTGAAGGGCAAGCCCCAGAACCTCTCCAACCCCTAGGCAACAGATCCCCATCAGCTTCAGTTAATCTGCTTTGGGACTGCCAGAATAACATAAGCACTGGTACACTGCAGAGAAAGCCGGATCAGCTACCTAGCCCATCTCACCACACAATCCCACAAGCAATCCCACCTTGATGCAAGGGTGGAGGCAGAAGTGTGTGACTGAAGGCGGAGGGAAGAGCAAGACTGACCTTTTATGAAACTGTAACCTCAGTTTCTCTTTCTGTTGAAGGCAAATAAGCATAACATTTGCAAGTTACTGTATTGTTAACTATTCTCATAGCCAAATTGTCTTTTTTCATGCTTCTACGAGGAGCCAAAATCCTTATTCTCCCTATATAACTGCCAAATATTCCAATCAACATCATGGACATCCCAATCAAGCTCATGGGTGCCACCAAAACAAGATGTAATCTTGTTCACAAGCTCTAAGTATTATCAAAATACATAACACATATGGTTATGTGAGCCACAAATCACAAAGCAGCAAAAGTCAACATTCCTACCTCACTTATTAAAGTAGCAAATATTTCAAATAATTCACGACGATTTGCACAATATTTGCAGTGCAGTCAGTAGCATAAGGACTTGTAGGATTTTATGAGCTTTCTGCCCCAACTGAGCCATCGGTAGTAGTCTGTAAGTTTGGAATGGCTCTTGAGTCTTTAGAATAATTACACAATACTTAAAAAGAGGGAATGGGATAACATGAGACCAGAAAATAACTGTAATGTTCCTACAGCGACCACCTTGACAAAGTCTTACCCAAACTCCCCACTGATATCCACTACACTCATTACTAAATATATGATCTATATGCCATGAAAATCAGCAGACTTCTGATTTCCTGCGATATGCAGTTCATTCACCAATTAACTCGGTGATCAGAGCACATAATTCCTTTCGTAAGTAAATCATACTCTATCTTAAATTAATTTTTTGTTCCTCATTGGTGCTACTGAAGACATTTTCAAAACCTTCTTATCACAGTAACTGGCTCCTTTTACCATTTCTCAGCCTGAATTTATTTATGATAGCAAATCACGATAATATTATTTGTCCTTGTGCTGTCATCATCCTGCCACTTAAGCAACTTCTTCCCTGACGCATTTATAAAGACAAGAAGACAGATGCATCACTGCAATATATCTACAGTAGAATGGAAGAGACAACGGAATACTAAGACCATCCTACCAAAGAGGAAAACATATAATCTTAATATCTGTAAATATTATATCATTCATATCTCCTCTGGAATACTTTTAAGCAGTAGGTATTTCAGAGCAAGCTGCTTGACTCTGGACCAGGGTCACCACCACACCAAACGGTTCCGAGGCAAAGCACTTCCTTTTCTTTTTCCTTTTTTTTTTTGTTTTTCCTTTCATACTCCACAAGATCCGGTTTCCCGCCCCCGTTCCAGACCGCGTTGTCACCGTGGCCTCGCCGATGCCCCGGCGGACACGCTGACAGGCGGAGCGGGCCCCCTCGTCCCTTCCCGCCAACGGCGGCGGCGGGTGCGACGGCGGCAGCCCCGCCCCGGCGGCTCGCGCCCGGCGGCTCGCGCAGGCGCAGTTACGCCGCCAGGGGAGGAAGCGGGGCGGTGGGTGCTCCGCCTCGCCCTGCTGGGCGCATGCGCGCACGCCCTGTGGCCGCCCCCGTTGCTGCCACCGCGGCCGGGTCTGTGTGCGTGGTGCCCGGCGGGCCCGCTCCGGAGCGGAGCGGGGCGGGGGGGATGTCGGGCCGTGCGCCGCGGGAGGAGGAGGAGGGGGAGAGCGCGAAGCTGCGCCAGAAGGAGGAGCTGAGCCGGAGGGTGAGCTGAGGCGGGCTGCTGCCGGGCGGGAGGGACCCGCGGCGCGGCTGGCGGCGCGGCTTGAGGTCGCGGCCCTGTGTGTGGGTGTGGGTGGGTGGGTGTCCGTCCCCGTGTCTCCGCGTGTGCGTGTGTGTGTCTGTCCGCCCCCCCCCGTCCCCCCCCGTCCCCCCCCGTGTGTGTGTCCGTGTCCGTCCCCCCGTGTGTGTGTGTGTCCGTGTCCCCGCCTGTCAGCGCGGTGCTCCCGGCTGAGGCACGTCCAGGGCCGAGCTGCCCGGGGGCCGGCGGCTCCGCGAAGGCTGTAACCTCGGGTGCGATCGGCGTGGAGAAGAGGAGGGCGAGTCCTGTCAGCAAGCTGTGATATGGGGTTTTCGCTGTCGGGCTCGGGGACGAGCGTTTGCCGCGTAGCGAGTCGTGTCGGCGGCGCTCTTAGCGCTCCTGTCAAATTGGTTTTTTGGTTCTTACAGCTCCAAGTTGAGCTTGAAATGTCAGGCGAGTCGCAGTGAGGTTTTTCTCTGTACTGTCTGCTTCACCTGTATTTGCTCAGAAAGTCCCACGGGATTTCAGTTGCAGAGGCTGGCGCTCCTCATAAATCTGCTCTGTTTTCCGTGCTGTCCATAGCTTTGTTTAGTATGAAAGCTGTCAAGTCCTATGCAACTGCTTTCCCTCAGAAAATTAATTCCTTTCCATATGGCCATATTGTATAAAGTCAGCGGTGTTTTTGATTGCCTGGGAAGCTGTAAATCTAGGACATAACAGTATTGCAGGTTGTAATTTCTGTTATGCTTAAGGGGCTGGTTTAGTCCGTAGCTAAAGATGACACCGCCATTTTGTCTGTTGGAATTGTAAATATAAGATATTGATGTAGCTGCTGGAAAAGTTGTCTTTTCTCTATGGCATGTTCAGCTTGGCAGCTTTCTACTGTTGCACCAATTCCAGGAGACACAAAGAAAGAACAAAAACCCATGTATTTCTATTTTGTTTCTAACAAGAAGCATTAAGTGCCTGCTGACCAGATTTTGTTCTATTTGATGGCTTTTATGATGGTCCTCCTGTTTGCTCTTTACCATTGACAGCTGTCATTGTAAAAGAAAATGGGAATACCTGCCACCTTCTGCCAGGGCAGTTGAACAGAGTGGTAAATCCCACTAAGGAAGTTTGTGCAAATCTCCAGAGCAATAGAAAGGCTTCCATGGCTCTTAATACAGTTTTAGGGGTTTGGGGTTTTTATTGGTTTAGTTTTCAATCTGGAGAATACCTGTGATTATAAAGTGTATTGTAGATACTATGCTAAATTTTGTTTTCTAAAGTTATTTGATGTTTTATTAGTTGTCTGTGTGTTTTCTTCTAGGGGAAAAATGTGATCTTTGATTATAAATAGCTAGAGGTGCTCTGGCTTCCCAGTAGTGATTGCTTTCAAGGGTAGGAGAAATATCAATCGGTGCAAGATAACCCATTTCTGGAGCAGTTATTTAGTATTTAATTTTTATATCTACTTCCACTTTGTCTTCAATGGTCCATGCAGAGAACAGCAACTATATATGCATGTAGCTGTCTTAAAATATCAGTAAGCGTGTTCACCACTAGGTTTATAATATAGTGGTTTATTTTTAATAATTAAATTGAAGTGCATCTTTTGCCTTTCAGATTAAAGAGCAGAAGGTTGCAGTTGATGAGCTTTCTAATTTGAAGAAGAACCGGGTAAGTAGTTACAAATTTGCTTTTGACTATTTCGTTTTAGCATCAGAGAAATAAGCATAAAAACAAGAGGGGGAAAAAATCAGAGCACACTGTCTTTAATTTTGTTTAATACAGATTTTAGTACAGATGTGGTCATCTGTTCTCAGAATAATTTATCCTGCAAATGATTTGATTATGTGCACTTGTGCAGTGTAACACAGTACATTGTTGGGCTTTTGCCTTTTTATGTTTTACCTGAGTTATTTCATTAAGATGTTTGAGTTGATCAGAAGACTTCATGAAGTATTCTTCCTTTTCAAGTGTATGTGTTTTAAAATGGAACGTGATCCCTCATGCATGAGGAAAAGAGAAATGCAGAATAGTCATGGGTTGATCATGAAATGTTTTTGATGATATGACAGTAGAATGTTGGTGTTGTCAGGGCAGAACTTACCCCTTTCACTTTTACGCCAGAAGGATATCTCAGTGGCTCTGCATCAGCTTCTGCTGCAGTGTGGTTGCCAGAGTTTGTTGCTTTGACTTAATGCAACATTGTTTTTGTTTTACAGAAAGTTTATAGGCAGCAACCCAATAGCAACATATTCTTCCTTGCAGACCGAACAGAAACGCTATCTCAATGCAAAAGTAAGTTTGCAGTGTAAAAGTTGATCAAATAGCTAACTATTTAAAAGCTCTATTTGTAGCTGTTAATGATTTCAAAGGTATATTAAAATGAAAAACTGGCAAGTGTGTATCAAATACAAAGTAGACTTCAGACACGTTCTTGTTTTTCTGGATTGGATAAATATGAAAGTGTTTCCACTTGATATATAGATGTGATAAAAGAGCAAGTGGTGAAGATGTAGGAAGAGTGAGAACGTCTGCCCCACAGAGGGGTCTCTATTCTCAGTGCCCTTTGGGAAGCTGTATAGCGCTTTGTCCCTTTTGGAAAGGAAAAAAAAGTCTAAAAGTTGCATGGGATGAGTAGGAAGACAATAAGACAAGTTAAACTGGAGGCTAAGCTAGAAATCTTTAGGTAGTTGAAAGAATGGATCTGTGGGATTATGAAGATAGAATGGATGACAAAGAGTTGATGATTGAACAAACGTTAGAAATGTATAAATTTAGAAGTATAAATTTATTTTCCGGAATGAACAATTGGTACTTGCATTTTCTTTGATTTAACAGTGTTGACATTTTAATTGACAGTTCACTTTTCTTATTATTACAAATTTGTAAATCATGCCGATTATATAGGCAATAGTTGGCCATTCCCTTAATTCTCGTATTTGTAGTGTGGCTTTCTTTGGGAGAAAAAAAAAAAATCATAATCTTTGTATAACTAAAGAGGAATAAGCTACAGCAAGCTATGTTTGTGTTACATCAATACTTTTGTTACTTAATGTAATCAGCATTTTTGTTACTTAATGTTTCATGTTTATCTCTTTAATTGAACAAGTGGCTGGAGTGACTAATTTCTTAGATACACTCTTAAACTTATCTACTCATAAACTCACTCAGAAACTTAACAGTTTATGAAACTGATTATTCATGTGTTTTTCTCTTACACAGATACGTTAGATGAATTAAAGAAGGCACATCAGGAGATGGAAAATTCAGAAAAGACTAGAAACAAGAAATAGGCCATCTGAATTCAGAGTCACAATGTGTGGTATTTGTTGCATTGTTACCTTGTGTAGCCAGCATGCTATTCATGATTTCCTTAACGAAGACATACTCTGCCGTCTTAAAAGAAGAGGACCGGACAGTAGCCAACAGTTGATAAAAACTGCATCTGATCTCTCTTACAAGTGTCTGTTTTCTGGCCATGTACTTCACTTGAGGGGACTGATGACTCCTCAGCCTCTGGAAGATGCCAATAACAATATTTTTCTTTGGAATGGAGAAATTTTCGATGGAGTACATGTAGGAGATCTAGAGAATGACACTGAAGTAATGTTTCATCATCTTGCATTATGCAGTAGTGAAGCGGACATTTTGTCACTCTTTTCCTCACTTCGGGGTCCATGGTCTTTTATTTATTATCAAGCATCTAGACACAGTTTATGGTTTGGTAGAGATTATTTTGGTCGTCGTAGTTTGCTTTGGCAATTCAGTAATGAGGTTGGCAGTGCTTTCTGTCTCTCATCTGTAAGCGTTTATTCCAAAGCAGGTAACCAGTGGCAAGAAGTCCCAGCATCTGGAATTTTCAAAATTGATCTCAAAGCTTGTGCAACAACTCAATCTTTGTCTTTAACGTTGTTTCCATGGAAGTACAGCTGCACGGAGAAAGCAGTAGAAGAAATATTCATTAATGTTCTGGACCAAGTTTCAGAAGATTTACCGAACCACATAACTCTAGTGATGAATGAATCAAAACTGTGTCTCAGAGCACCAATTATCCCCTTAAATAAAACAATTTCTGAAGCTTCAGGTGAATGTCCGGGCACTAATATTAGCAATGTTATCCATGTGGTTTCTGTAGAAACTCTTCAAAGATATCTTGCAGAGGAACACAAGAAAAAATTAGTCCATCAATTTATTGATGTTTTAAATGAAGCGGTGAAGAGACGAGTTTTGTCTCTCTTTAGAGATGAGGATCAGGAAACAAGAGAAGTTCCAAGCATGTCTAACAGGAAAGCACATGTTGCAGTGCTCTTTTCTGGTGGCATTGATTCTATGGTTATTGCAGTCCTTGCGGATAAACATGTGCCTTTAGGGGAACCAATTGATCTTCTCAATGTAGCTTTCATGATAAAAGAACAAGCTAAGCAAAAGGGTACTGCTAAAAAACATACCAACCGGGAAGTACAGCTCGATTTGCATTGTCCTCAAGAAAGTTGTAAAGATCTTGATGCTAAAGCTGGTGCTCATTTATCTTGTTTTGATGTTCCCGACAGAATCACTGGTAGGGCAGGACTGAAAGAATTAGAAGCCATTAACCCTTCAAGAACCTGGAACTTTGTGGAAATTAATGTTACGCTAGAGGAATTGAAAAAAATGAGACAACAATGCATTCATCACTTAATTTATCCACTGGATACAGTCTTGGATGACAGCATTGGCTGTGCAATTTGGTTTGCTTCCAGAGGAGAGGGTTTTATTAGTAACCAAGGAGAACTGAAACCATATAAAAGTCCTGCAAAGGTACTGATTGTTTTCTTCCTTATGCTTGAATGTGAATGTAAAAACAGTTCTGTTGTTTCAGAAATCAGCAGGGGTCTTTAATATTCATAAGGCTTCCAAAATTCAGTGGCAGAATATAGAATAGTTCTGTACTGATAATCTTTGTGTAATTCTGGAGTTAAAAACTACATTCAGTTCTTTTGTCATGTAATGTGTATGGCTTTTCGTTAAGCTTGAATGAGCAACAGTGTGACTAAGAAAAAAATAACAACAATCACCTATTATTTTTGGTATTTCAAGTCCAGTAGTGGGTAACTGCTATTCAATCCAAACTGAATAGGTTAACAAATTTAGACATAAACATTAATGAAGTATTAAGTAAAATTGTTCTGTGCCAGCATCCCAGCGGCTCTAAAACTACTAGCTTGTTACTTAGCCACACTATGTGATAAAATCGCAATTAATAATGGCAGAAGAGTTGACTGTTTGCAATCTTTTGTAATGAGAGTCTGGCTGAATGACAAAACTACAAGAAGTAGTTCTTTCTTTTTTGTAACTTATTTTCATGTATGTAGTTTTAAGTAAAATCTCTTTAGTAACTAGATGATTTTCTTGGGAATTTGATTCTTATTTCTCACTTCCCAATTGCTGATGGTTTGTGTAGGGAAGAATAAACTGTTTAATTTCAGGAGTTTGCAGTTCACTGCTGCCTTTGTTTTTTGAGGCTTCTATTACATTTCTACTAATTGCGAGATCTTAAAACCTCAAAAAACCACCACCAACAAAAAACCCAACAAATGCAACAGTTTGTGTAAAAACTACTGCTGTAGAACACAGTTGATGTAGTTGACTGATCAACTTATGGATGTGCATCTCATATTTCCAAAACATACAAATTCATCTTAGGTCCAGAATATGTTGAAATGGGTCATGAGTTAATAAAACATAAAGGGAAATTGTCAGTCTCCCATCAGTTACTTACTACCATGCACAGGTAACAAATTAGTTAACCGCTGGCTGGTGTCAGACTAGTGAAACACACTTGACTGTTTATGTTAAGAGACTTCCACTTTTATAGTGAATTGCTGCTGAAGGCACAGTAAGGGACCAGATGTAGTAGTGTTTTTTCTCTTGATAACATTTTATGTGCTTATCATTGAGTAGACAGAACAATATGACAGATTTTTATTTTGTGTAATGCAGTTATTAACTGCTGGTAAATTAATAATAATCTGGGTGTACGTTCAGGTGACTATTTAGAACCTACGACATACTGCGTAATCTGTGGCAACAATTTTTTTAAAAAAAGGCTGGTGCTTAACAAATGCTCTTTATTGTAATAGAAACTAACAAAGAAATTCTTCAAAGATACTGGTCTATTTGTGATGCACACAATGGTATTTTGGTGCTTTTTTCCTTGCCTCAGTAGAAATGTTTGTGTGTACTTTTAGGTCTGATTGTGAAAGTACTTCAAGTTTCCAGTGACTATTGGGAACTGTTTCAGGCTCTGTAAATGTGTAAGGCACATCCCATCATGATAGGTAATATATTTAGAAGATGTGTATTGAAGTTATTCTCCTTAAGATGTAGTTAAACATTTAAGATCTGTTACATATTATTAGCTTGCATAGATACTAAGGAAGATTTCTTTTATTCTGTTTTCTTAGGTTGTGCTTACAGGAATTGGAGCAGATGAACAGCTTGCTGGATATTCTCGACATCGTGTTTGCTTCAAAAAATATGGCTTAGAGGGTCTGAAAAAAGAACTTGAAATGGAGTTAGATCGCATTTCTTCTAGAAATCTTGGTAGAGACGACAGGATTATTGGCGATCATGGAAAAGAAGCCAGGTATTATTGCTTTAACATGAAGCAAAACTGGGTTTGCCAGTTAGATTCTGCTTTTAACACACCAACAGAAAGCTTAATTGAAACTTCTATACATTTTATTGTCTTTAAGTTCTGTTGCAGTTTCGTTAATGCATACTGTGTTGTGGGGGTTTTTTGGTTTTGTTTTTTAAGAAGTGGTCTGTAGTACTGTGGAAGAGTTACTTAAGGAAATTTAGCAACTTGAACATTGGATTTCCATCTGGAAGTTTTAAGAAGTGGCAACAGGTGTTGAAATAGTCAAAATCAAGTTGGTTTTATCATTTTAAGTGGAACAGTCTTCTGCACAACTTTGAAGTGTTCTGGTGTGATCATTTGGGGAGTGACTTCGAAGAATGACAACATAACGTAGAAGCCACATATTTCTGTCCATGCAATAAAGGCATGATCAATATCCACTGCATTTCTGGGTTGTTAAGTCACAATAGTTAAAGAATAATTTTTATTTTGTGTTTACTTCCTCCATGCTACCACCGACTTGCAAAAAATTCCTTAGGTGTTGCCCAGTAGCAGAGGCCACCGAGGTGCATGAAAGGTCTTTTTATGTGATCTTTGTGCCAAATCTGTTCTTAGTTGCACATTTTCAGTTTAGCAGTTTCAGTGATGGACAGGCAATGCTGTTAATTGTGCTTGTGATTAGATATGAATGCCTGGAATTCGGAATGTTGTCAGAAATTGTTGTGTAAATATTTTTGTTTCCAAGTTACAGTGTAGCTTCATACAGTATTTTTAAATACTTAGAAGTTACCTGAAGAAGTGTTACTTGAAAATTTGTCTTGCTCTTCCATTGTATTTTCTGATTTTCTTCATAGTTTTTGTTTTGTATAAACCCAACATTTCTAATGCTTGTTCTTACTCCTTTCTTTGCTTGAGTTTTGAAAACTTCAAGGCTTCTGAGTTCAAACATGATATATTATGTTTTCTTTCTCCAAGACAGTGTAACTGCTTTGGAGACTTGCCTCAGTACTGTGATGCTAACATTTAAGGTGCATCTATAGTTAGGAATTGACACAGACTCTGAAGTCTTTGCATGTGGTAAAGGGGAAAACCAAGACTATTTGTATGAAGTTTTTAAAGGATCCTTCCCCATGTATATCTTTCCTCTAGGTTTCCTTTTCTTGACGAAGATGTTGTTTCATTCCTCAATTCTCTGCCCGTCTCAGAAAAAGCTGACTTGACTTTACCTCGAGGAATTGGTGAGAAATTGATTCTGCGCCTTGCAGCCAAGGAGTTTGGCCTTACAACCTCAACCATTTTGCCAAAAAGGGCTGTACAGTTTGGATCTCGGATTGCAAAACTAGAGAGCAACAGTGAAAAAGCATCTGACACATGCAGCAGACTGAAGTTATTTTCAGTAGATGAATTATAAAGCTACGTCTTGAGATGTTGCATTTATCCTATATGCAGATTCAGTAAATCTTTGGAGTTTTCTTAGAATGTTTGGTGTGGTTTTTTTTACACACTTGGACATTGTTAATCATCAAAGTAATACATGTAGATGTGTACTTGTACTAGAGACTCGCTATGAATGCATCCCCAGGGAGGAAGGGAATACTGGGCTCTGGGGAAGAGAGGATAGCCAGAGGTTGGCTTTCCCACCCTTCCTAACCAATGTCAGTGTCGCAAAAAGCTTATTGAATCTGTCCAGTCTGTCATATATATAGAATCCAGTACAGTAGATTTTTCCTCTGTTGTAGAACAAAGGTCTTGCAGCTCCGCTTTAGGAGAGGGTTGAGGTTATGGCTTTAGAAGGGAGGGCACGGTGAGGAGCTGGCCTGGGTTGCCAGAGCCAAAAAGAGCTGAGAGTCTTGGGCGTTGTTGCCTCTTGGAGATGTGCCCTCCAAGCATCATGCTTGGCCTTGAGAAACAGACACTCCACACACACTCTGGGTGTTCTGGGGCCATCCCATGCAGCCTCCCAGTCCTTGGCCAGTTCTGCAGGGCTGGGTTGGTTGGTGGTTCCCAGCCTGGGGCTGCCTCTGCTCCCAAAAGGGCACTCTGGGTGAGTATGTGGATGCAATCATGGGGGTTGAAATAGAAATATGAATGGACTTCCTCTGAAGAGAAGCTTGAGTTAGCATGTTTTTCTGATTGAGTATGGAAGGATTGCAAAGGTAATGTTGTAGGAAGAACTGGATATGTGCTCTCCAGTGTTTTTGGTAAGGTTGGAGCTTAGTACTCAACTTGCTACCTTACAGTTCTAGTTTTTGTGTTTGTCCAATTAAGTAGAGAAAAGAAAAATCATACCAGAAAAGATATCCATTTTCATACAAAGCATAATGTATCTATTCCTACAAAGTATCTCTAAGTGCATAAGTAGAATTTCAAAATAATTTGTCAAGTCTGTAAAGAAATAGTTATTACAAAAACTTAAGTTTCAGACTGCTTCAAAGCACTGGCAGATTTCTTACCGGTGCTCTGAGGAAAATTGACTCCCTAGTACCTTACCCTGGGATGTTTGCAAAAGTTTTTGCATCGTGCCCTAAAGCAGGTGGAGATTGGACCAAGAGGAACATTAGGCTGATGAAATGCAAATATTATTCATTATTTGTTATCTCTGTAGTAGAGTTGCAGTATTGCAATAGTTTTAGATAGTAGAAAGAAACCATAAAATTTGGTGTTGGCAATTTTTTCCATTTATCCAGTTATTCCTAAGAAATTAATTTATTGTTATTATTTATGGTACACTTATTATTATTTGTAGAGTTTCTTGACCAAATGTTTGGTTCCAGGGGGTGGGAGGAAAGACATTTTAAAATACTTGATGTATTGAAATCACATTCTATAATATTAAAATATTAAAATATTCTATAATATTTTAGAGCAACCTACAGGAATGTTACTGTCTTTTAATCTTGTCCTTATGGTTTTCTTGCAAATACTAGTATAGTTCTTGATTAAGTAATATTCTCTCTCTTTTTTTTGTTAGCCTCTTTAAGTATTGTATTTCAGAAACTGGAGAATATTCTTGAAGAATGCTCAGGTCCGATAAGTGTTCCTAGAGCTGAAGAAGCTGATGAGGCAACCTGCTTGTCAAATTTAGTAGCACAGAAAAATGCTAGTGCCTTGTTTGCGAAGTCTGACAAAAGTAAGTAGCAAGAATGAATTACTACCACGTCCTCTAGTTGTCTGGCTTCAAAAGAGGACACACAGTGCTCAGTGGAGATTCCCAGTGGACTGCTGGGCCAGCTAAAAAATTTATGTACCCAGACAGCAACTTTGCTAGCACTGATGGATTCAGATATGTCCTTGTATTATTAGGAAGTCCATCAGATTTTGAGAGAATTGGCTGTTGGAATTTTCTGTTTAAACCTTCCATCAGTTCAGATATGAATTATCATCACAGAACTTCTTGTCAGCTTCCTCCAGCTTACATTGATACAAAAATGAGACAAATTTTGATCAGGGTTGATTACATGGTAGAAGTTTGGGGCATATATACCCAAAGAGAAATGTGTCGTGTTCTTTGAGCTCTGCTGCTCTGAAATGGACATTGATATCGATGGGAAAACCCAAAGAGATGGAGATACTTTTTGAGTTTTTGTTCCTTTAAGATTATTAAAAAAAACCCTAATATTGCATGTAGTTTATACATGGCATTCATAAAAGCTGGGATTATTACTCAAAAAAATACAGATCATTAGATCTCATGCAAAATTATAAGCTGATATGAAATACTGTAAATTAACACATTTCCAAAAGAGCTCAGCTTCCACTGTGGTATTTAAGTGATTGGTCAGATTTTCAGAAGTCCTTAGTACTCTGAAGAATAACAAGAGCTCCAGGCTTCTGAATTCTTCAAAATACATCTCTAAAGACACATGCATATATTTTTTCCTAACATTTTACATAGTTTTATTTATATTATTTGCCATGTCTGTATAATTAAGATTTTAGAATTAGTTGCCTTGCTATATAATATATAAAGTGGTGTTAGCGACAAAAGAATCTTCTAACTTTCTAACTAACATATAACTAGTAATTCCCAGTGTATTAATAAAAATACTGTCAGGTTATATATGCAACAGCAAAGTCCATCTGACAAATACATTTTTAAAACTGAATAATGCTTACATACTTTCATACCCTAATGTGTCACCCTTTTGCCTAAACTTTTTTCGCCCTTGGCGCTCTCCACTGGGGTCTGGCTCCTGCCTTAGATAAATAGAAGAAATGAATTTATTTACAGTCCATCAAACAATACAATAACAATTCATTAATTCATTATGATCTTATGACAGTCCATGCCTGACTTACAAATATATGCACAATATCTACAGATGAAAAGAACACCCAGTTCGGAATCGGAGAGTCCTAGTTTTTTCAATAACTCGTAATTGCCTTGATACCATTTTCCACGTGCTCCTAACAGAAATCCCATAAATTTAATGATGTTAACATTCGTCGGGTCTTGAATTCGCTCTTTTAGATGTTGATATTTCTTGACTTTCTCTGCCGCTGCATCCACCAAAGATGTTAATTTACTCTCCTATCTAACCGTAATATCTACCACCAGGGCCTGATCTCCTTTAACGAAAACCAGGTCTAGCTTGTATAATTCATTTTGTTCGTCTTTCAGTAACAGCTCCTGGAATACTACCCAGTCCTTATTCTTCGCCTCATTCGCCAATAATTCGCATAGTTGGTTGTGTCTTTTAATCCTTGCATCTTGTACTGCTGGGCAGTACCCAATAATATGTGAGCAGGTCTCTTTCCCCACGACAGTGTCGGCACAATTTTATTTGGGTTTCTTGCCTACCCCTTGCTAAGAATTCTCTCGTGGGGTAGGCGTTTGCTCTCAGCTGTAATGTTGTGATGAGCTTTCTGTGGGGAATGCCCCTACAAAATTCTAACCAGTTGTTACTGATTTTATCCTTCTCAAAGCTGGAAATTGCACAGCCCTAGGATACCAACTTGATCCAGTTCACAACTTCCTGTTTCCTCCAGTTACAGGGTGAAAGATGACTTTTGCAGTGGGCATCTCCCATTCCGAGTCTGGTTCCTCACTGCCTAATTCCTCTGATATCACCATAACTGCTCTGAGGTCCCAGATAGATGGAATCTTATCCTTATCCCCTCCTGCTGCAATCCGTAGTCTTTCAAATTCTCAATCCCTTCCTCCCAAGTGACTGCTTACAAACATATTTATATAGCAGGCACTGATAGTGTTCTAAAAGGTTTCATTTGACCATCTTCAACTTACCAGATATCTGCTGGAAATACAACATGGCAGAGAGAAAGCAGTCTAGGAGGTTCCTGGAGTGCATGGAGGATAACTTCCTGACGCAGCTGGTAACTGAGCCAGCCAGGGGAGGTGCCCCGCTGGACCTGCTGTTCACGAACAGAGAAGGCCTGGTGGGTGATGTGGTGGTCGGAGGCTGTCTTGGGCACAGCGACCATGAAATGGTAGAGTTTTTGATTTTTGGAGAAGTAAGGAGGGGGGGCAGCAAAACCACAACCCTAAACTTCAGAAGGGCAGACTTTGGCCTGTTTAGGAGTTTGGTTAACAGAGTCCCTTGGGAGGCAGTCCTGAAGGGCAAGGGAGCCCAGGAAGGCTGGATGTTATTCAGGAGGGAAGTCTTAAAGGCACAGGAGCAGGCTGTCCCCATGTGCCGGAAGTCGAGCAGGCGGGGGAGAAGAACCGGCCTGGCTGAACAGAGAGCTCTGTCTGGAGCTCAGGAAGAAAAGGAGAACCTACTACCTTTGGAAGAAGGGGCAGGTGACTCAGGGGGACTACAAGGATGTGGTGAGGACATGCAGGGAAAAGATTAGAAAGGTGAAGGCCCAGCTAGAACTTAAACTGGCCACTGCTGTCAAGGACAACAAAAAATGTTTCTACAAGTATATCAGCGACAAAAGGAGGGCTAAGGAGAATCTCCCTCCTTTGTTGGATGTGGAGGGAATCTTGGCCACGAAGGATGAGGAGAAGGCTGAGGTACTTAATGCCTTCTTTGCCTCAGTCTTTAATAGTCGGGCTGATCATCCTCAAGGTTTTCATGCCCCTGAGCTGGGAGATGGAGATAGGACACAGAATGAAGTCCCAGCTGTTGAAGAGGTGGCAGTCGCTGACCTGCTCCTCCACCTGGATGCCCACAAGTCTATGGGGCCAGACGGGATCCACCCGAGGATACTGAGGGAGCTGGCGGAGGAGCTTGCCAAGCCACTCTCCATCATTTATCAGCAGTCCTGGTCAACCGGGGAGGTCCCAGATGACTGGAAGCTAGCAAATGTGACACCCATCTACAAGAAGGGCCGGAAGGAGGATCCGGGGAACTACAGGCCTGTCAGCCTGACCTCAGTGCCGGGGAAGGTCACGGAACAGATCATCCTGAGTGCCATTATGCGGCATGTGTGGGACAACCGGGGGATCAGGCTCAGCCAGCATGGGTTTATGAAAGGCAGGTCCTGCTTCACTAACCTGGTCTCCTTCTATGACAAGGTGACCCGCTTAGTGGATGAGGGGAAAGCTGTGGATGTTGTCTACTTGGACTTCAGTAAGGCCTTTGACACCGTCTCCCACAGCATTCTCCTGCAGAAGCTGGCTGCTCACGGCTTGGACAAGTGCACTCTGAGCTGGGTTAAAAACTGGCTGGATGGCCGAGCCCAGAGAGTTGTGGTGAATGGAGCCAAATCCAGTTGGCGACCGGTCACGAGTGGTGTTCCCCAAGGCTCAGTGTTGGGGCCGGTCCTGTTCAATATCTTTATCGATGATCTGGATGAGGGGATCGAGTGCACCCTCAGTAAGTTTGCAGATGACACCAAGTTGGGTGGGAGTGTCGATCTGCTAGAGGGTAGGAAGGCCCTGCAGAGGGACCTGGACAGGCTGGATTGTTGGGCCGGGGCCAACTGTATGAGGTTCAACAAGGCCAAGTGCCGGGTCCTGCACTTCGGCCATAACAACCCCAGGCAACGCTACCGGCTTGGGGAGGAGTGGCTGGAAAGCAGCCTGGCTGAAAAGGACTTGGGGGTGATGGTTGACAGCCGCCTAAACATGAGCCAGCAGTGTGGCCAGGTGGCCAAGAGGGCCAATGGCATCCTGGCTTGTATCAGGAATAGCGTGGCCAGCAGGACCAGGGAGGTGATAGTGCCCCTGTATTTGGCACTGGTGAGGCCGCACCTCGAGTACTGTGTTCAGTTTTGGGCCCCTCACTTCAAGAAGGACATCGAGGTGCTGGAGCGTGTCCAGAGAAGGGCAACAAGGTTGGTGAAGGGTCTAGAGAATAAGTCTTATGAGGAGCGGCTGAGGGAGCTGGCGTTGTTTAGTTTGGAGAAGAGGAGGCTGAGGGGAGACCTTATTGCCCTCTACAACTACCTGAAAGGAGGTTGTAGAGAGGTGAGGGTCAGTCTCTTCACCCCAGTAACAAGTAATAGAATGAGAGGAAATGGCCTCAAGCTGCGCCAGGGCAAGTTTAGGTTGGATATTAGGAAAAACTTCTTTACTGAAAGAGTAGTCAGGCACTGGAACAGGTTGCCCAGGGAAGTGGTTGAGTCCTCATCCCTGGAGGTATTTAAAAGACGAGTAGATGCAGTACTTGAGGACATGGTTTAGTGGTGGACTTGGCAGTGGTAGGTTAACGGTTGGACCTGATGATCCTAAGGGTCTTTTCCAACCTTAACAATTCTATGATTCTATGATTCTATGATCTAGAATTTTGTATTCATTCCTGATTTGCAGGTCTAATTGATATTTTCACGAAACATGATTTTGAGGGAACCTGTGATGAAAATACGAATGAAGATCCAATTTACAATCCAAACAGTACAGGAAAAAAAAAAGTGTCTTTTATGCAATATGCTGATAATATGCTATTTAAATTGACACTTAGCACTACACAACTTGAGCTACATGAAAATGTATTTAGGTTTGATGCAGTATGTTCACCAATGTGATAAGATCAACAGAGGCCTCTTAAGATACAGTAACATGTCAGTCTGCAGCAGAGGTTAGCTCTTCAGCAAAAGGTTCTGAAGAAACAACTGGAAAAAATCACAGCTATCTGGCAGAATGTAGAGTACCTCAAGTTAATAAACTGATTCCGTTTTTACTGGGGTTTAAAAAGAAGATGGAAATCCCAAATGTAAGTAAACGTCTTCAGCCATATTCTAGTAAGAAAACTGTAACTTTACTATTAATTCAAATTTGACTGATATTTTTATATCTTCTAGATAGCATATCTTGTAGATTTTTTTATATGTTTAAATGATAATATATTTCTATCTTGTATATATTAAATACTAAAATAACTTCAGTGTTTTAAGCTGTTGTCATATTCCTACTTCTAAAAAACAAAACCCCTCATCCTTTTTTTATATTTTGTGGAGTTAAAACTGAAAGAGAACTGCCACTGTTTTTTGGGGGGCGGGGATGAAATTTCAAATGTCAATGTTTTCAATATGCACAGAATGAGTATTTTTATGTCCATAGGGGAACTGAGTTTGATGTTAGTACTCCGTCAGTAAAGGATATTTCATTGAAGATCATGATTCTAGTTTGCTGTCTTTCTTATAATGTACATATGTGTATGTCTTTACAGCTAATAAAGTATGAGAGAACATTGTACGTGGTTAAAATTAGCATCAGAGATAAGGAAAAAACCATACTTTCTCCAGGAGTTAATAGGTTTGTCTAGACTATGTTGTTGCTTGGTTATCTAAGTAGTTCTTATAGACCAGGCTAATACAGAGTTCAGTGTTTATTTCTCAAATGAGTATGCTATGAGAATATTTGCTGCTAATACTGAGCTGTACCAGCTGGCACAAGATACCTTAATCATAAGGACAGCATTGCCTTAAAAGAAGCATAGCCTATAGGTGGCATTTCTGGATGGCAAAATAGTAGTCTGAAGAATTGTCACAGATGAGTGGTTAGATCACTTAAAGAATTACCGTCAAAGATATTTGCAAAAAGTGATTTTAATAGAAATCTATAAAAGTATGATTTAACAAAGTTCAATGGCAAGGTTCACTCTATTACTTATTAAACGAATAGAATATATATAAAGAGAAAAAAAAAAGAGGTAGAAGCAAATTAGGATGATTTATACAGTGACTGAAAATACAAGGGGGTAAAGGAGGCCCTCCCGTTGAGTCTCAAGGTTCAGAATGGACCCCCTTGCTTTCTAAACTCCTCAGAGAGGAGCCTAGGTGAGGCTGGATCTAGACTTTGCCTTAGACTTCATCAACGGTTTAAGTCTAAGGATTATATATGTCTAGCAGCAGTTTAAGGCTTATTCACAGTTAAAGAGAGAATCTCAGGAATTTAGCAGCAATTAATCATTGGTTAATTTAGCATTTACAAAGTGATTAACTAGTATTTACTACAGTATTTGTACTGATTCACACACACACAATATGCATATAAAGGTACCTGTTAAAAATTCCCCTTGAGTGAAGTGAAATACATCAGACTGTCTCAACAGGCGAAGGTCGAGCCCCAAGGAGCGGGGGGGCCCCCGGAGTTCAGCCCAGGTCCTGCCACCAGGCCCTCTGAACTTTGCAGACTTAAGAGTTTGCAACTCTGAGAGGCGTCCCAGTCAGAGGGAGATACTGGGCACAGCCCGCTGTGGTCCAGGAGAGCTCCAAGGGTCTCACTTGGTACCGCTGTTCATAGGGTTGCGAGATGATTGCCTTTAGGCATCAGTAAATTTCCATCCTGGCCACAATCCAGGTCGGTAATTACTGGGGTTCTCAACACTTCCAGTAATGCTGGTACCAATCCACCTGAGTTATGATCCACAATGATATGTTCCAAGGCTGTCAGGGGATGACTGATTATTCCTGCTCTTGTTCCCCACCTTGGCCAGGCAACCAGAGTTCCTGGTAGGGTCGGTGCTACTCCCGCCTTAGCCATGCAAGAGTTCCTGGTGTGGTCAAGGGAGCTTAACCGCCAAACTCATTGCACAAAGGCCAAGTCTTGACAGGCATTCCCGAGATCATAAAGCAGTCCAGGAGAGGGCGGGGGGAATGCACCACCACAATAATCAGAACAGATTCACCTGAGAAGGTATAAACTATTCCCTGAGGGATGCTTCTCATCAGATATGGGTTTAATTTGCTGTGATGTGTGCAAATGATCTGTATAAAGAGGCAAAGCACTTTTAAACAGGAAATCAAAATTGCACTTCAGCTTCCATGTTTGCTGATCACCGGTAAGCTTCTGAAGCTGCAATTCTATTGGTCATTTTATTGATGTAAGCAGTCAGGTATTGATGTAAACAATGCTTACAGCTGATTTAGTAACTGTTTTCTCATAGGCTTCCTGTCCTGCATCAGGCTATAAGGCTCAGTTGTTTGACATGGATATGCCAGGTAGAGAGTATTACCCCATTCCAGTGATGGAATTTGATGGTAAGAGGTAAGGAATGTGCACAGTAATATAGATACTATAGTAGTCTTTAAAATAATACAAGTCCTTTCTGATTTCAGATTGGCATTTACTTGCCTGAAATTGCTGAGAATACTATGAAGGTTTGAGATGAATACAGATTTTTGTAGCTTAATAAAATGTATTTTGATTCCAGTTTGATTTTTTTTTTAACAGATTAAATGACACTCACTATTAAATACTAGTTAAAGTTTTTTACATACAGTACAGTTGCTGGCAACATACAGGGTTGCTGGCTAAATATTGTGCAACCATTTATTTTGTATAATGCAGTTACTTTTTCTGGAAATAATGAAACAAAACTTCTGTAGAAACAAATGAAAAACATCGTCATCAAAATAAGAACTTGGTTTTTTCGATGCTTTAAATTCAAGCATGAGAAAATATCCTTACAAAAGCACTATAAAACCAAGGTTTAAATGTAAACAAGCAGAGACTGTGGTTGCAGGGTTTTTTCCTTCCCTTATTTGAGCACTGTAAAACTTTAAAATGTCCTATAGGAGGCAGTGGTTGTATTATTTCATGTAAGAAAACTGCTCATCTTGCTATAGATATATTAAATTCCAAGTAAATGTTTTCAGTTTTACTAACTACTCTAAAACCTATTCAAACTTATTTAATGAAGATAGAATTTCAAGATGAAATTATTTTTAGGTTTAAAATTTTACCAATTGTTTGACTGTTACAGTTACTGAATATACTTTAAAAACAAAATGACTCCTGAAGTGATATAAAATTATTACATTCTATGGGTTTTAGGAATATCCAGAAGGCTAACAAGCAATGAGGACAAGGTGTATATGTTGTGCACGTTATAGCAGCATAGGGCTGCAAGGGATCTCCAGAGGTTATCAACTTTACAGCCTTGTTCTGAGTAAAGAATGAAGTATTTGCAGATCATTCTAACAGTTATTTTAGTAACATAACATGCAGTGATTGAGGAATCTGTTTCAATAGGTAACATGCTCCATTACTTCCCTTCCTTAAAATAGAAAGCTTTTCCTAACAGTTTTTTAAGCCTTTTCTGCAAATTAAGCTAAATACTTCAATCCTTCCTGCAATGAAGAACAACTGAACACTGGTTTTGTAACATATTTTAATAGACTGAGAGTTCTTCAGTATATCACCTTCATTGTTTTAGTCAGCCTCTTACTGCAGTAAAAAAAAAAAAAACCACCCTGTCTTTCTTGGTTTTTATGTTATTCCTATAATAAAGACCAAATATATGCCTCTTTTAGCACTATATTGTTGATTCATATTATATTTGATTCCATTACAATCCTAGAAATCTACTTCATTATTCCTAACTGGTATTTTGTATTTGCTTGTCTTTAAGTGTACTAGTCTACTGAATTTTATTTTGTTGATTTTTTTAAAAAAACAAAGATCACCTTTTAAGTAGGTTTTCAGAAGTGTTAGCAGCTGCTTTCAAAACAATATGAACTGCGATTTCCCCACTTCCTTTTGTGCTTTCAATTTTCAGCCACAAATCAAAAAAAATGTACAGAATGAGACATTGAAGAAAACCTTTGAAGACCTTGTGTGCTCTATAATCACAGTTCATCAAAAGGCCATCAATAACTACTTATTGAGCACAGATTTTTAACTGTGTAATCTGGTTTATTTGATTTACTGAGATAGAAATGACAATTTCCTGGCCTAATTCCTTGTTATAAGACATCTCCACTTGAATATTTCAAGAAGTCTTTACTATAATTACTTGGGGCATTGTTCCCATGTACTTGTTTTGGAAGAGCTTTAAGTGTTTGTTTGGTTTTTTTTAATTAAATAATCATTTTTGCTGTGTAAACTCTCAAACACTTAATTGAAATAAGATAAACATAATAGCAGTCCGTTAACTGTATTTGTAGTATCACGCAAGAAAGTTTCTGTTGTGTTAGAATCAAGTTCTCTGGTCCAACCAGCAGTAGTTTTGGGAGGCTTGAGACATGCTGGAACCACTCTGCTTCCAGTTCATAAGGTTGGGTCCCCAATGGGAAATCTGTATTGCAGTTTATCAGCATTTATTGTATCACAAAATACAGCTATTTAGGGATTTCTTCCTCCTCAGTGGTCAGAAAGTTTGGAAGCAGGGACAGACTTCTGAGCAGCAAGACTGACTGGCTTGTTGATCGCAAGGAAGGTACGACCAGCACAAAAAACTGGGATAGTTGAGAGATTAGGTGTAATACGGAGGAAAAAAGGTTCTGCTCACTGTTAGTTTCACAAATTCCTGTCTTTCATCTATGTTGAAATCAGGGAGCCACATGTATAAACATACTGCTGGATAGGGCCTATGAAATGTGATAGTTAAATTTATTAAATGATATATTACTTTACCAAGAAGATAAACTACTTAATGACACAGATAAATTACTTTACCAAAAGATAAATTACTTGTAGTTGAAATCCCATGAAAATGAGACTCCAGAACTGCTATGTAACAAAATGTAAATCCTACGTACTCTTCCAATGCTTTCTGTTCAATGAGGGATCTTAACCTTCTTCCAAAAACTAAGTACTGGAGAAGCATATACCTTATTAATTTGTTACATCTTGCCCTTGAGTTAAAAAAAAAAAAATTAAAAAAATTTTAAAAACAGGCAGCTTGTTTGCCTGTTTGTAACTGTCCCACAAATCGTAATAACTTGTTTGTATTTAAATGGAGGAAATTTTAAACATATGCATTATGAATTAGAAAACTTACTGAAGAGGTGCTTAATACTTGAAGTATTTATTCTAGTAAATACCATTGCAATGAATAATAATGTAAAAGCATGTGTTATTGATTATCAAAAGGCAAGGTCAAATAACCCATTATTCACATCAAAACTCAGAACTTGCATCTTAACAGCTCACTTACACTGTGATTAGCTTTACTGAGCTGTTTATTAAAAAAAAAAAAAAAAAGAGAGAGAAAATTAAAAGGCACTAGCCCGGTACCCCAAAATTTTAATAAGAATAGGCTTCTCACACCACCAGCAGAAAATTAGGTATTGTTGAAATTCAGTTGTACTGGCACAGCTGACACATTGAGATCTTCTTGAAAATCCGTGCTCTCTTGTGTTCACTTTATGTAACTTCAGTTATGGAAGGTATGAATTTCTTTTAACAGGTAGTATAAATTATAAACCTTATGTGAATTATGTATTATATTGTTAAATTATAATATGGTATATATTATAAATATATAAACCTTATTATAAGTTATAAAGTGCAAACAATGGAGATATTTTCATCTGTGTAAATTTATTTTTATTAGAAAGTGCACTTTTAATTTTTTTTTGTTATTGTTTTAATACCTAGAACTCTTAGACATTTGTGGAACAGTAACTGGAATCATTTTGGTGATACCACACAGCATTTATTTCTGACAGGTTATTTCTCAACACTTGTAAACACCAAGTACTGTCAGTAAATGTAACAGCATTGAAACAGTTTTTATTCATCAATTTATAGTTGTACTTTACTAAGTTACTTTTTAAAATGCCAACCATCGTATTTTCTTTTTTAGTTTTGGCACCTTGATGGAATCTTCTTCAACTCTTTTTGAAATATCAATTCCAAGGGGAGCTCTAGGAAATAATAAAATGATGTATTTATTAAAAATGAATAACATTATTGCCATATCACACAGATGTGCAGATTCACAGACATTCTTTACAATGAGCATGGGAGTCACGGTATTTTTGCAGATTCCCTACACTGTAAGACTGTGAGACCATTAAAATGGTCCAACTGAAGCTTTACCTAGAAACACCTTTACATTGAGGAGATGTGTGCATTTGTAGCCATTCCAAACTTGGGGAAACATAGTTGTGATTTCAAAGCCATCTTTTGGGGACATTGTTTTATTTAGATTCTGATTTTAGTTGATAATTCGTTTTGCATCTCTCTGATGAATGCAAGACACGCTAGAGATTCACAGGTATCTCTTTATGTGATAATCTTAAGGAATATATAGTCTACAGCAAATAAAACTATTTTAATCACTGATATATAAAACAGGTTATTTTTGAAGAAGAGTATTTTATAATTTTTCATGTGAAAATTATAAAACAATTTTTTCTGTCCTGAGACCTTCCAAGTCTGTTTTCCTGGAATTGGAAAGGGGAAAAACCTGAAAAAATTTCAAGTTTAAGGCCAGCTGGTACTTTTGAAATATCAGAACATTTGTTTGGCCTTAAGCCCAAGATCCACTTAAATCCTTACAACAAGTCTTACCTAAGAAGTCATTATTAACAAGTCTTACCTAACAAGTCATTATTATCAGTTAAAAAAAAAAAAGTATTATCAGATGTTGTATGTCAAATTCTTTTTTTAAATTGATTGCTCATCATGAATACACAGTTTGACTTGGAGCATTTTGATTTGTGTCTACAGTGATTGAGAAACTAGGGGGAGTGTATTACAGCTTAACTTGCTCTAATTTTCCCATACCACAATGTTAATAGGAAAATACATAGAACTGTTATGATGTATGGTAATTTTAAGTTTCTGAGCCAAAACAAACATAAATGCCAGACATGATCATTTGTATTTCACGACTACATTGAAAAGGAAGCGCTGGTAACTTTTAAAGCTTATATGCACTGCAAAGACACTCCTCATCAGCTTCTGCTACTCTTTCTAGTCTACACCTCCTTCCACTTTCATTGACCATAGTGAATAAGTGAAGAAATAAACTGTGAATGAATTGAGTCACTTACTTTGGCTCATAGCGGATGCCATCGGTACTATGTAAAACACCAAGTCCTGCACGTAACCTTTCAATGCCATTCCTAAGCAAGAAAGCAGTTATGTAAAAACGTATGTCATAACTATCTGTGTATCTGGTTCAGTCACCGTAAACAGAAGTTCTTGATTCTGATGTCAACTTTTAAAGATCATTATAGAAACACATGCAAAGAGAAAGAACTCTTACCATGCAATCATAACACCATTATCAGTGCACAGTCTTGGAGGAGGACACAGAAAAGCAAAATCATTTGCATCTGCCAAAGTCTGTAGACCTTTTCGGATATACTGATTACTTGCAACTCCTCCTGATACAACCTGACAGCAGTTTCAAAAAGAAAAAAATGCATTAACTCAAAAGTACTGATGGGTCACACTCAACTAACATCCTATTTAAAAAGAGGTTATCAGATGAAGTTCTGAAGACAGCAACAAATAACACATTTCAAGATTGAAACCTATCTTTGAAGACAAAAACATATCAGGAAAGAGTATGATAAGTGAGCTTATCATGCTAAAAGAGATTCCTGAATAAAAGCATGTTATAGCTAGAACAGCTGTCAAGTATTCTAGGGCATTAAGTGTTCTGGAGCACTAGGTCAAATTATGTGGCCTAAATTTTTATGGAAGGTCAGATTAGACGGTAAGAAAAATCTCTTTCTAGCTTAAAACCAAACTATGAAAGACTTTATTGTAAATATTTATATGACTATTACTTTAATCCTGGTATTTTAACAATGTAATACATACTGACATCTTCCTCACCTGTCAAGGGAGAAAGTGTAACAAGGTACCTGCATCTTCAAATGTTGTTATATAGTCAAATATAAAAAGAAAAAAAAAGTATACCCACCAAAGTTGCATTTTTTGATGATAATATGCTATTTTTTATGCAGAACAGCATGGCTCGATATGTCCGCTGGATAATATGAACAGCCACTGCATGCTGTACAGCAGCAGCAATATCCTTAACACAGGACAGGATCTCACCTTCTTGAATACCTATAAAAATGTAGGATCAAATGGGTATAGGTCATCAAAACCATGGTTTATATCTGACTTTGTTTCAAAATACCTTCTTCTTTTTCTTTTTGTATAATGGCTTTATTGACAAGGTTCTGAAGTCCAGAAAAAGAAAAATCACAGTTGCGATACTGTTGCATGGGAAGTCTGAATGTGTGCTGTTGCCGGTTTCCAGTTTGAGCCAAGTGCTCTATCGCCTTCCCTCCAGCCATGCTGTGGCACTCTGGGTGCTTTCTTAAAGAAAGTCTTCTTGCTACCTAAGGAGATAATAAACAACAGACTCAGAACAGAGAGCTAAATTAATTCCTCCTGTACCTGCATCGCTGTATTGTAGTCCATGGAGTAAAATTAGACACCACAAAATCCAATCCAACATGAAATTACGAACAGGGCACAATAAGGAAAAGATATACGCTGGCTGGATTTTTTTTTTTTCCTAGAGTAATTAGTAATGCAATTCTAGAACAATTTGAGCAAACATGAGGATCAACAAATTTTGCAGGAAACATTAATTACCAAATTTGTATGCTATAGGAAATACAGACAGACTGCCACACTGTATTACCAGATAAACAGGAACAAAGTTGGTTTCAACTTTCAACAATCCCCTTTCTGATTCCACTCAATCCCCCACTTTTTTAATTAATACACACAAATATTGTTTAAAAACTCTGCTTGTGTTTGAGGACAAAACTGTTAAGTGATCAATTTTACAGATTGTACTCAGTGACCCAGAAAACTTAGATTCTGAAAGCCAAACCAGGCTTTTCAAGCTGTACAAAAAAACTGGTAAGAAATATTTTAATATGTATTGTTTTAAACCTGACAGTATCCTTTAAAGTATCGCTATCAATCTTCTCAAATTCATACAACTCATTTGTATAATGGGTGTCAATGAAACTTCCAACACCAGTTTTGGTTATGTTATCCATTTGCTAAAAATATAATTAATTTGCATATGTTACAACTGGTGCTACGCATAGATTTTTAACAGCCTCTTGTGTCTTAAATCTATGGTATTTCAAAACAGAAAAAAAAAAGTTAAGTAAAGCTCATATTGCACTGTATTACTATCCTCGGGCTGATGATAATACTACCATTCTGTAGTATAACTGCAATAAAAAACACCCCTAGATTCACTTCTGTAAGGAAATATTACCTTATCCAGCATGTCACCTGGTGCTATATCTATGGACTGTCCAAGCAGAAGGAAATCTGAAACTCCTTGTGCTACTGCCAAGATGCAGTGGCCTCCAGAGAGTAAAAGGACTAAGAAAGGAAATTCCACATGATGTGTCAGCCTGACGGTCAGTGCGTGAGCCTCCATGTGATGAATGGGGATGAACGGCTTCTGGTACCTGTTCACCAAGTTCAGGCTGTACTGCAGCCCCACTTCCAGGCTTAGTGCAAGTCCTGGTTTTACTGTAGTTGCAATAGCTGCAAGTTCATGTACAGAAACTCCACTGACACTAAGCGCTTCTTTTACTACTCGCTCGATGTTTTCTCTGTGAAGTTGCTGCGCCACCACAGGAATTATTCCACCTGCTCTAGTGAAAACAAAGAATTACAATACATTCGTATTTTTAACAGATAGAATGGCATAAAAATAGATTTTAAACACCTCTTAATATCTTGCCATATCCTGCCTGTTTCCTTAGCACATTCTCAAATGCCTTGTTTAGTGTAAAGGGCATCTATGCACTGAAGAGAGCATAATTATCACTGGGAGGTCAGAAAAGGATGTAACTTGCCCTTTTTTGGTACACATACCTCTTAAATGTATCTCGATGCTGTTCTGAAACAATGACTAATTTGATTAATTTTCCCTTAAAAATATTGAGACATTTGGTGGTTTTAACAGTAATAATGATTTCATCTTTAATTCAAGCTAAATAAGTCATCTCTTTTTGAAAGAAAATACTGGAGGAAACTTGTTAAACACACAGCATTTCTTTCCTCACCCTTAGTAATATCTCAAGCAGAACGTGGTGTGGCCCAAGAGATAGGTCTTTACACCTACCCACTCCTCACTGAGTTTTCTGGAGGAGACCTTTTGTACGGATGATAGTACAAGTAAGAATAACAATAAAATCGTTATTCAGGCAAAAGCCCCAAGAGAAGTATATTCTCACTGTAAATGGACTTCCTTCTGACAGTGCAGCGCTTCTCCCAGAACACTGCCGGCATCGTCCACCACAGCAGCGCCGGTGTCGTCGCAGCTCGTCTCTATTCCCAGGACTAGTTTCCGAAGATGCTGTTTTCCAGAGAGAGTAGAGCTGCTTCTCAGCCACGCAGCTTGGCCGTGTTTAACTGATTTCAAAAGGCTTTTGGCAATGCTCTTCATTGTTAAAAATCTATCTGGTAGTTATGTCTAGAAAAGAACGGTACAGTTTATTATTACTGGAGGGTTTTCAAGCACGTGCTCTGGTTTGATTTTCTGAAGAGGTGGTATTACTTTTACAGTTACAAATGACCACACATGATTTTTAAGACCCTAAGAAAAAAAAATAATCTGAGAGTTGGGAGCCAATGGTCTTTGCTTTACCTTAATCGTGCTTGAAGGGAGTTCTTCACCCACGCCTGCTGCGTACGGCACTTCCCGCAGTCCGAAGGGAGGGACACAAACCAGAGCAAACCCGGGACCCACAGCGGGTTTGTCTCTTAGCGTCCTCTCGGCTGTTTCATCGCCGAAGGCCTACTGCTATCCTCAAGATGCCTGCGGAACCGCCGGTGCAGGCGGGAGGTGCGCGCCGGCCCCCCGCGGCGGCTGGGCCGCCCCTCAGCTGCACCCTGGCGACTGACCGCCACCGCCGGCCCCTCGCCCTCCCCTTCTCCCAGCCGCACGCCTCCGCCCCGCGGGGGGACACGGCCGGCGGGGCCCGGGCAGGCCCGCCCCCCGTCACCTACCGCCGGGCCCGGCCCAGGCCCAGCGCCCGCCCGCGCAGCCGGGAGGCACCGCCGCCGCGCGTCAGGCCCGGCCTCGGCGGGTCACGGGGCTGGGATCCCGCGGCGCCGCCCCCGGGGCCGGCGCAGGCCTGGAGCGGGGCGGGCGGCTCGGCCGCGGCGGGCGGGGTTGCCCCCGGGCCGGTCGTCATGGGCGCCGCGGCCCTGCCTCCCCGGAAGGGCGAAAAGAAAAGGCAGCCGACCGAGGGCGAGCGGTTTTAATCCCGCAAGCCAAGGGCTTTGTACAACCGCCCAAAGGCGTCCCGGCCCCGTTACCGGGGAGCACCACCGCCCTGTGCCCATAAATGCGGTCCGCGTCTGCAGATCCTTGTCACTTGTACGCAAAACAGCGATTTTCAAAGGGCTAGCATAGCCTTGTGATGGCCATTACTTAAAAACTAGCCAGTTATCACTGTCTGTACAAATAACACAATTACTTCCAATTGCTTAAAAAAAAAAAAGCATAACTCATTACCTTTTTCTTTCTTCTTTTTTAAACAGCATCTTTATCAATAAATTGCCAGGAAATTCTCTTAGCAAGAAAAGAAGTATGCCACTGTGGGCTTGACTTTTTTTTTCTTTTCTGTTTTATTTTTTTTCCAGCTTACTGGCTGTCACTGCAACTCAAATGTAAATCAAGTCTTAAATGAGTCTTCTGTTACACCTGAGCCAGTTTCAGCTGGCAGACATACGGTAGACTTCAAAATTCATCCTTTTTCCAAAATAGAGAAATAAGCGCTCAGAGCTCTAGATGTACCCCCTTCACTCTACTTCCAGAGCTGATTATACACAAGATTACTCCGTACTACACGGTACCCTTAAAACACAGCATTCCTCCACATATCCAAGACATGCAAATTATCTATTCCTTTTTCTGCAAAAGCATACAGTTAGTCCATGTGATTTGCCTATTCACCTACTTCTAGTCTGGCTTCTATTCTAACTTATGACCTACACAGAGTCTCTCGTATGTGCTCTGACATTGCTGCTCTGCAATGGAGCTCCTTCTCCTGCAACAGCAGCAACCCCTTCCCCCGCCATTGCAGGCCTCTCAACTACTGACAAACAACCCCATTGGTCAGGTATCAGAGAAAACAGTCAAAAATCCACACCTTAAAAGAAATTTCAGTTTTTCAGGATGTCCCATTTACACACAGAAAAGTCAGTATCCTGGTAAGCAAAATGAAATAAACACAACGGTAGCAACTTGTAAAAGCGTACATAAACTGAGCTATCAAGTTGATCTAGAAATCCCCTGAGCTGACAGTTAAGGACTTTCTTCAGTCTTTGTGACAGAAAAATCACAAGAACAGATAAGGCATGAATTGCACCAACAGTTTATGCTAGCTGCCGCAGTATTTACTGTGAGACAAACTTTTACAATGCAATAACAAGTACAACCACCTACAATCCATACAGCAGAAACTAGCTACTTTCACTTAATCTAAGAATGCGGCCTCACCAGTCCTTGGCACTGAGGATCCTGGATTTATATGTAAAGTTACCATTTGCATTATGGTTGGCTGGGTATTTGTGAAATGTCACTCTCCATTTCAACTGTTACTCGCACGTTCCTTACAAGTCACTTCCATCAGCCAGGGATACATACAGTCTTAGTGGCGATTACACTTTAGAGCTGGGCCTGCCCAGTTCTTCATGGAAATCTTTCTTCTAGAGGTTTCCAATTCACATTTAAGTATTTGAAGGTATCTTCTTATAAACTCAACTTTCATCCCAGACAATGCTGCAGGAAGTAGGAATTGTATCTCAGATATAAAAGCATCTCTCATCATTGAATATGATTAGATACACGGCACAGCAGACTACTTGTTTCCTTCACCTGGGGAGCACCAGTAGCCATGTCAGGGGCAGTCAGTGTCAAACCTTCTGCTTAGTATTTATTGATGCCAAAGATTCGAACGCCATGCAGCTGTGGCAGCTTGGGGATAAGCACAGTCAGGAGAGAGGTTGTGTTGAGGATAAAGTGTGTCGGATCATACTTTGTGTAGAAACTCGCCAGGAAGTACCTGTGGGAGAAAAGGGAGCAAGCTTAGCTGCTAAAACCCTTGTCTAAAAAATAAACAAACAAAACATAGTTGAAAAAAGTGCTTTAGTAATCAGTCATATTTTACTGATTAACAACCGATCTATGCCTGTATTAAATATCTCACCTGAGGTTCTAGAATATCTACAGCAAAATTATGGACTAAGTCTCTTCTTCCCACACTTCTCAAGATGCTGAAAAGCAACCCTCGGCTATTTTCCTCCAGCATTTCTCCCCACCACTCAAGTTGGAGCCTCTGACTTCTGCAGCTACAAGCCTCATTTGTGGTACAGGTTTGAAATGGTGTAAGATCTGTTACCAAAATACTCGCAGTTCTGCTACCCTAGCAAGCTCAGTGACAAAGCATTTGACATTTTTCAGTGCAAAAATCATCTATGCTGAGCACATCCATGATTGGTGTGATTTTAAAATGCTTCCCATCTGGCAGACATTCCCAGCACATTTTTCTTTTAAGCTAGTCCACAACCTGTTCAACTGGAAGAATAAGGAACTGTGCCTCAGAAAATCCAATTCACTAACAACTTCTTTACGCTTTGAGACAATAATTTCATCTCATTCTTTGCAAAAACTAGCCACAGAAATGAGGTTATCAGATTGTTTGGGTTTTGTTTTTTCCCCAGCAAAATGGAGATGTTTATTCAGCTACTTACACATTATTAGCGCATGAAGAGAACCATATGCAAGTGTTATGAATACAAAATTCCCACTGGAAAGTGGGAAGCTATCTTTGAAGAAAGAGAGGATTTTTTGAGGAGTTATATATAGTTTTTCGGTTTATACCTTTTGTGAACCAACTTTCTAAACATGATGCAGGATCTTCCCCCCCCGCCCCGCCCCCTGCCATGCAAGTGGACAACTTCCTTAAGGGAAAAAAAAAAAATTTTTAGAGTTGGATATTAAATACGTATCTGATTTCCTTTAGTTACACAATCATACTTTTGTCAACAGAGACAGGTGGCCTAGAATTTCTCATCTATTTACGTAACTAGTGTAAACAGAAGACAATCTGTACAATGCAAAACCAACATGCAAAATCTTGGACCCCGTTCAGTGAGGACTGCCACACTCCTCATAACTCACAAGTTGCAAAATGGTTAATAAATGCTGTCATATACACGCACTAAAGGCAATTAGTTTAGATTTTCAGTATTTATGACTACGCAATCTCTTAAAGAACTTCAAGTGTTAACAGTACGTTTTCCTCATAACCTTTCTAATCTTTAAAGCCTGCCCCGTTAATAACTGTTTACAAACTTTGACTTCAGTATGTGAATTAGAGTGTTGAAAGCTGCAGGAAGAAAGACCGTTGATTATATGGCCTATAAATATGTACTCCCTACCTCTGTGGTATAGAAACAAACAAACAAGCAAAAAAAAAAAAAAAAAGAGCGAGAAAATGCTTTTAGGATGTAAATTGCAACTCATCTGGTTGCAGCTTTTGAAATCATGTGTTTATGATTCAATTAATCCATAATACGGTTTTGAACTCACAGAATTATAGGAGAGATTGTGAAGAATTTTCTTGAAGATGTAAATTGTACTCCATAATCCAGTTGTTCCCAGTGTGTTAGTAGCCTAGCTCTCCCCTGATCAGGTGTTTCAAAAGGAGTTCCCTTTACTGCATGCAAAAACACATACATTCCCTAGGGAAAACAAAAAGTGAATACAGTGGCACTTTTAGCTGTATTTTTTTAATAATCACTACCTTGTTCAATGCATTGTAAAAAAAAAAAAGAGTAAATGAATTCTCACCTAGAAGAGCTGCTACCCTGTAATGACAAATTACAGAAGAGGAAGGAAGAGACAAGAAGTGATTTGCCAGAGGTTGTGCAGTCAGTGGCACAGTCAGAATTAAAGCCACAGTCTATGTGACATCCGATCCACTGCCTTGTCTTCTACATTAGATGGCAAAAATTGCATGAAATCAGCAGAATTTTAACAAGCACTGTAACAAGTTTACGGCTGCCAATTCATATTACCGCTTTCCTAAGACAGTGTTAAATGAGTTATGAGGTAGAGTCTGCACAAAGCAAAAAATCTATCTACAAATACTGGCAATACTACAAGAACTTTTGAAAGCTTTCTCAGCCCCCCCAGTAGCTTCAAATACTTAGAAGCTGACTACCAGCAATCTGTTGAATACCATCTGTCCATCTCTTTGCTGCTTCTCCTTAACCACACTGGACTGTTCTTTGCTGTTGTTTCTATTTAATGGGAGCATGCCATGTCTGGTCTGTTCTGAAAGATCAATTTGGGCCCAAAGATCAATCAGACAGGGGAGTCCACCCTCTTCCAGTTTTAACAAACATTTGTTTTCTATGAAAGAGAGCACACTGGCTCCAAGCAAGAGTCTCTATCAGAAAATAGCAGAGACTTCCATTTTCTTTCTTTCAGGTGCCTTCATTATTATTATTATGCACAATTATTATTGTTATGCACACACAGAAATTGTTATATAGAAACATCACATTTCTTCTGAATTCTTATGAAGGAGGTGAAAGTTGAGCAAGTCACTTCATGTCTTCTTCCACTAAACAGCCCCCTGACCAGAAGCCTATTAACCTAAGAGAATTCATTTGCTTAATTAATTCTTCTGTTCATGATGTTTGCAGCATCTCAGTTTTAATAACTTAACCAAAAAGACAGATCCAATGCTTACTACACATTTTATTTCACACTGGTACTAGTAGAAAGGACCACCAAAAATGCTTTCAAGGTCAGCTAAGAGTTTTCCATTAATGGAAATCCAAGATTTTATTTTTTGTCAACAACTCAAGGATTTGTTTCCAAAAAAGTGCCATTCAAATGCTGAAATATCCAAAAGTGCAGTTTATACTCATCTTCTAGTGTTCTACTAGAAAACTACTTGCCAGTGCATGCTCTCATGCCTGTTGTCATTATAGCTACTTGCAATGAATTCAGTAAGGCACTTGGGAAATATTTAGTAATACTTGTCTCTGTCAACATCTTCCAAAGTCAGGCATGTCTGATGCTGTCAAAGATAGCGTACAAAATGCTCTGATGCTTACAATCCCACTATTAAACCTAGCTACAAAAATAAAAAGCTCGAATAAAAAAAAATTTTTTTACACGATTCTAGAGGATATTATCCAACCTCAGTCTTTAAAGTGAACTATCATTTTCCTAAATAAGGAAGAAGCTGTCTTTTTGTCAAGACTTCTTTGCTGTTAATCTTAGAAAGCTGAGTTAGCAAACCTCAAGTATGATGTAAATTGCTGGATTACGGCCCTCTTTTCTCTAAGCTTGGCAGGACCAATATACATACTTGCATTACTTTAAATGATTACAACAAAATTATAGCGTCCTGGGGAGAGGAGGCAGAAAGATTCTTAAGGTCTTCAGCTTTCAAATCCTTTTGCATACAAAAGCCATCATGCAAATCACAATCCACTGAACAACAAATGGTTTCAGGGCCTGGGTCAAGGTCGTCCATTTTTTTTCCACTGCTTTCAAATAAGATTTTTCTTATGTCCAGTATAGTGACAAAGTTGTATGCTGAAGTCATTCTGAGCTAAAATTTATCTAGCTTGATCAGAAATCGAAGCAAGAAGAAAAAGAACACAAATGTTTCTGTCCAAGGAAACAGGTAAAGTGCTGAAATTAAACATTTTGAGATACTAACAGATTTATGTAGAAACATTAGTAGATAATATCCAAGCATTAAAAATGTAATATATTTTATGGATTCAGCACAGCTCACTAATAACATACAAAACACTGTAAAAGTCTGTTGGCATGATGATTTTATGTTTGCAAGATTCTAGCTTAATTAAATGCCTTTTAAAAGAATACATAAAATATGTAAGGAATATTTCATGTCTTTTGCACTTAAACCCAAAGTGATCATGTATCACTCCTCCACCCAAAACCAGTCAACTCATTTAACAGTGGATAAGCCAAGTAGAGGTGGTGTTCTGGCTAACTGGATTTCATTATCCATACAGCCTAGCTATTTTTGTCTTCTCCTGCTACTAAAAATAAATACATATGAACAATTTTTCAAATTTTGTTACAAGAGAAGGTACTTACCAGGTTGTGAATCACATTTGTTAAAGTCCAGGCAACAGGGACGCTAAAGAAAGGAATGCTGAGCAAGACAATGTGCAGCATGCCAACTCCGAGTGCATAGGTCAGCCACATTCCACGACTGTTCATCACCCGCGTGTTTGGATTTACCTCGCTGTGCGCAACTCCTACGTTCATTTTTACCCTATAAAACAGAACTGTTTGAAGATTGAGACTACTGTTATAGCGAAGTACTTAACATATGCAATTTTCGAATTTGGGAAAACGCTGTTTTAAATAAGCAGGTCTGGAAGGAACACGGTACATAAGCGAAGATGTACCTTAAGATCTTCAAAGTATGGTTTACAGAAAAGTCAGTACAAAAGGGCTGTTGGGAACCGCTTTTCTAAAAAAGCCCAAACAAATAAAACCCACAGGCCTCCTACAGAAGGGACATTTAAAAAAAAATAGTAAGCTGTGCTGTTTAGAAGCTGAAGTTGCAAACCTGTGAGAAACCGAGCTTTGTAACTTTTGTCCTCTAAACTCCTTTCTCCATCCACGACAATATCCGCAATTCTTTTCCACTTCCCATATCAGACAATTTTCCTCCTGTTTCTCATTCATGTAATGGCTAATGAAGAATTCTGCATAAACCAATTGCCCAGCCACCTACTGCTAGAAAGAACGAATAAGGACTAATTTATGCCTGCTTTTCTTGCAGCAGAGCGCAGATTTCAGATTTTCCTCCTCTCCCCATCTGTTAGTTTTCAGACAGACATTTCCATCTTTCAAATCTGGCTGAAATTAGCCAAGAAGTTCAAAAGTTTTCTAAGTGACAGACATATGCAGAGACACACAGAACAATTTCATAATGCTGATTTCTTCGGGACAACTTACTGCCGGTGACACTTTGATCCTGTTGCACTAAAATCTGTAATGATAATTAAAAAAACTTCATTGCTTACTTCATACTCATGTGATCTGTAAGACTATTTATATTCATTTATGGCACTGTGATTAAGACGTTTTAACTTCCTTCTAACTTCAGTCTACAAAAGCATTGCTTAACCAGCAAAAATAGTTTGCTTTTGGTATGAAGTTTGGGTTTTATACTTGCTTAGTGCTGTAAAGCACTGTTAATGCCCAAGTATTTTGCACTATTAACGGTAGGCTGCAGAATAAAAATAGATGCGATGAACCTGAAACTGAACCGAGGCAGTGCTGATTTTAATCAATACCTGTTGCAAAGTACTTCCAAACGTGCAGGTGCAGGGAACACATTACCCGAGATGGGTGAGGTGCGATCGTTTCTCCCTCCCTGGGATGCAGCACCGCCGGAGAGCGAGTACCTAGACATACCTCCTGACACAGCCTACCATCTCTTCCTATCTCTTCCTCACGTTTCTTGTCTAATCAGACGCACACCTTCTCTCGGATCGCCGTACCCCTGCTGTGTCTCTCCCATCATCGCCAGGAGCCCAGCCGCACGAAAGACGCGGGACGCCGTGCCCGCAGCCCCGGCGCAGGTCGCCCCCCCAGGAGCCGGGGCCTCCCCGGCGAGCCGCTTCCCTTCCCGGCCACGCAGCGTGCGGGCTCCCCGGCAGACGCTCCCCGACAGACACCCACCGCCCCCCGGCAGACCCCCTCCCGCCGCTCGCCTCAGGGCTGGGCCTGGCAGCAGCCGTCGGTCGCCCCGGGGCCTGCTGGCAAGCACCGGCGCGCAGCCGGCGGCGGCGCCGGCAAGCGGCCCAGCCCGCCTTCCCGCCCTCCGCCTCCCGAGCGCGGCCCCACCTTTCCGGAGACCCGCCGGCCCAAGCGTCGCCGGCCGCGCTGTGGCCGCGGCCGCCAAGGAGCAGAAGCGGAGCACGGGTCGTCGGCCGCAGGTAGAGCCCGGCGGCCGCCCCGTGGGCAGGGCTGCTGGCGAGGGGAGGGGAGGGGAGGGGAGGGGAAGGGCGGGACCGCCCACAGGAGCAGCGGCGGCGGCGGCGGCGGCGGCGGGAGCGCCGCGGACGCGCAGGTAGTGCAGCCCCGGGCCCTGCGGGGGCCGGGCTCCCGGGGAGGGCGGAGGGGAGCGGGGCGTTGCGGGGCAGCTGACCGCTTGCGGCGGGAAACGCCGCTGCCGCCGCTGCCTCCCCCGAGGCCTCGGCTGGGGCGGGGACGCTGCTTCCCCTGGGCAGCTGGCGGCACCGCGGCGGGAACCGCCGCTGCTCTGGGCTGCGCGGGACGGGCCTGGGCCTAGGCCCGGGCCTGGGCCTGGGCCTGGCGGGGCGCGGCGGCCCCGAAGCGGGGCCGGGCCCTGCCGGGAGCGAGGCCCGCTGGCCGGGGCGGGAGCCCCGCGTCCCTCGAGGCCGTGGCTGCCCTCCTCTCCCGTCACCGGGGGGCGCGGCTGCCGGCCTTGTTACGGCGCGGCACCCCGTGCTTTTGGTAACGAAAAGCAGAACCGGGAACTTGGGGTTGTTCATATGGTTTTAGGTAAACTCAAGGGTGACCGTCCGCAGGTTTTATCTGCAGCTTTCCTCCCTTTTTTTTTTTTTTTCTCATCAACTGAAGAATTGCCTGAGGATGTGTGCTGGCGGTCTCCAAAGAAAGGGGGCTGTTGGAGTGGGGCTTGGGTGTTGCTTAAGAAATGTGTGAGGCTGCGACTATGAAGTTAAAGGAGTTTTTGTTTGCAGTTTACCTGATGGTGTGCAGCGTTACAGCTGTTTAGAGAGCCCCCGTTGCAGGGGTGTCTGACTTCGTTTAGAGGGGTGGAAGGACTACACTGGTGATAGTGCTCAGACACAGAAAATACTATGGGTCCAGGGAAGGGGAAGACACATGGGGAGCTGGTTCCTCTCCCAAACCACCTGCATCAGTCATAGAAAATTTGTCTTTGGGATCTGCAACGTTTTTGTTTTAAGACCCTCCCTTGTCTTAGTCAGTGTCTTTTGATAAAGATATCCAAGGTCTGATCTAGTACTTGTCATTAGTAAATCATGAAGCAGTTGACACGGGAGTCCTGTACAATGCATGAATGTGTGAGGAAACCTGCCTTCCCGAATGCGTGTAGATGATCAATATTGGTGTGTCTTCAACAGCGCATCTTCCCATGTTCTGCTTCTTTCCCAGTTTGTTTGGTAGAAAACTGATTTGTCAGATCTTTTTACCACATCTGAAAGGCAAACTCCCTTTGGAATGTAAATAACAAGTATAAAGAGAAAACCTCTTTGTAGCTGTTCTTAGAGAAGTTTTAATGCTGCTTCCTCTTCAAAACACTGTACCTTTTTTTTTTCCCAAGTAACCATGTTTTTGCTTTGTCTCTTATGTTTAAAGAGTGGCAGTCTTTAGAAGGATATGAAGGCAGAGAAGTGTCCTGTAATTATTGTATCAGCTGCGTGTACCCTGCAGGGTAGTGGTGCTCTGGGGTGTTGGCCGCAGTCCCTCGCTGTGTCCTGACTGTGTCAGGAGGAAATCTGGGTTTGCTCCATTCCTCCACATGTGCTCATATCCTTGGGACAGGTGCTGAGCGTCCGGTCTGTGTTCTCCAGCAGATAGCTTGGACTGAATCGATGGGGAAGCCAGGACTGCCGGGATTGTTTGCCTTTCAGTGTAAATAACATTATGTAACATAACCCAGTAAAGAGTGCTGCTGCGGAGAGAAGAAACATTCCTTGGAGGACAGAGAGGAACCCAAGTCTGAACCATTCTTGAGGCGCAAAGAGCTGTCTAGCAATGGTCTTTCTCCCCCCGCTTCTCATACACATGAAAAACTGTGGTTGAGTTCTTTGTGTCATGCTACAAGGATCAGCAAAGATTTTTCCTGGAGCTTGCTTAATTGTGTCTACTTGGGTACTTAAACAGCAATGCATGCAAAAATTTGCAGATCCACTTACAATCTCTTCATAGTAGAGTGTCTCTGTAATGCAGCAGGAATTTTATAACCCTTTGTAAGTGTTTTCAGTGATTAAAAAAAAAATTCTCCATTTGCTTATTATATGAGGCATCTCCATTTTCAAGTGGAAGATACAGTGACACAGAAATAAAGTGACCTGCCTGAGGGCATGCAGTTAGTCTGATCAGAAAGGCAAGGTTATAATTCAGAAATTCAGAAGGTTGTTTTTTTTTTTTTCCCCTCATTATTGCTAGTAGATCACATTGCCATTGAATGTAACTTTTGCCTCAGCACCACTGTGCTTTGTCCCCACTTCTTTCCCAACTCCAAAACAGTTACCTTCAGATTGTATTGCTTCCATGAATTTTTGGGTACTAGAAATTATACATGCAACACAGCAGTGCTGAGATCAGAAATTTTAAATGTAGGGAAAACATGATACAAGGAGTTTGTTTAAAAAAAAAAAAACAAAAAACAAACAGAATTTCTATTTGTTTGCATCAATGCTGGAATTAGACCTGATACTGGGTAAATATCCTATCTGAAGACATTTCTGACTAGCACTCTGGGTTACCATCTAGTCTGTTACAATTGCAAGATCACAACCACATATTATAGTAATTTACAGGAGATGTGAGATACACATCTGAGATACATGTGAGATACTGTTTTGATTAATATATCTCTGAATTCTTACATTTTTTTCATTAGAAGTTTAATCTGTCAAAAATAATGTTTTCTAGTCTAGACCTCTGTGTTCTCTTTCTTCCACAACTCAAACTCCCATTGACTGCAGAGGAAGCTGCGTCCTACTGTATCTTGAGAATTATACTCTTTAGCTGTAATGTTATGTTGCACTTACATTTAAAAGTTGCTGTAAAACAATCGCTTAGAAATATGTATTTGTAATGTGCCTTTTAAATTCTTTTTCTGTTATCTTTCTATTCAGTTTCCCTGACTCTTAATTCCACTATGAAACAGCTGTCGGCAGAAACTATTCGTCTCCTTTCAAGTTCTCAGGTGATTACATCAGTTGTCAGTGTGGTGAAGGAGCTGATAGAAAATTCCTTGGATGCCAGTGCCACAAATATTGATATTAAACTGGTAAGTCCTCTTTCTTTCTCTTACAAAGAATTGGATGTAAAATAAGATGCAAGGAAAGTTGTTCCACTGCAAATGTATTTTTTAGGCTATCGTGGTTTGGGGAATGGAAGGGTATTAATAGTATTTATACATATCTATTTTAACCTCAAATAAAAATGGTCCAAAATCAGTTTCCATTAACGCTTTTGAGGCCCCACTGAAACAGTAAGGCATATTTGTGTTCCTGAGTGTATCTTGGGGAAAAACTGTCAGCTTCTTTAATACTTCTTTTGCTACTTACAAATTACTTTTTCTGACTAATAGCTTGTTTTAAAAGATGTTGGACTTAAGTTTCACTGCTAGAGTGGCATATTTAATGCTCATTATAAAACACTGTTAGGAAGGTGAAAATGGAAACAATGGAAAAGGTTGATGGCCATGCTAGATGTTTTTGTAATATAAGTTACCACGTGGTCCCTAATTAGCATGGTGAGCTCTAGCTATTTCTAACATTTTATTTTTATAAGATGTTAAAAAAAGGTTGGCATATCACTCAAGGATAGTTTCTGAAAAAAGAAAATATTGCTTATAATAAAGAACTTGTGCTTTTTTTTCCAAATGGGGTAAAATGCCTAACTGATCAACTTCTCTTGCTGCCATGAGTATTTCTGGTTTTGCAGTATTTTGTCAACAGCTGCATAGTAGCAGTATCTTGTGCTTAGTAAGAAAGTGTGTTATTACAGTCTGTATAAATTGATGTATCCAGAATTGCATCCAGTTTCCTTTCCTGCAAATAACAGCAAATGTATAAGCTATACTTGAATTAAGTATTAGGCAAATGCTCTTAATTAGGAGAGCAATTCAGTTTCTGCTTGTTTCTTGGTCCATGTCACTGCTCTCTTTTCTGAATGAGTCTCAAGTGTTTTCCATCTGAGTAGGGTTTCCTGCAGATGCCAAGGAACATGCTTATTTGTTATTTGCCTTAAGTGAGCTGGATATATTCTGTCTTCACTATGGTCTGTGATGATCCTCTGTCTTCTCAATATTTAGACTGCATGGTATCTTGCTTCATGAGTAACTCCAAAGTGAGTAGTATCTGCACAGTTCTGGGGTAAGGGTATCAGAATCAGATCCTGTGAGCAATATGAGATCAGATCAATAACTGCAAGAAGTCAACAGAAGGGTTTGAAGCCTTCAGAAACTGTTAGAACAAACCCTGTCTCTTTTACTGGAGTGACGATACAGAGCCATGGAGATAGCCAGAGGAGAAAGCCTTCTAATCAGTGTGGGTTTCACAGTGCAAGGACCAGCTGTTTCCATAGTGAGAGGTCCCAAATCAATTAAAAAGTGCCTTTTCAACCATTTCCACTGTATGAATCATCTGCACTACTGTTACATTCTTTGTCAGTTCAGCCCAATCCAAATCACTGTATTTCTGAAACAAACAAACCTGGCTTTGACAGATTTGACACTTTTGACAAACAGGTTGTCAGTGAGTAAACGAGATTTGCTGATTGTTCTTCTGTGGGTACTAGGGGAGAAGAGAAAACCTGCACTTTACACAACTGTACATAGTAATACTGTAAAACAGTGGATTTTTTTTTCTGAGATTTTTTGTGATAAGAATATTTTTATATGAAAATACTATTTTTATTGCATGAAATTTAAATAAAGTCAACCACATAATACAGCTCAGTGACCACATTAACTCTGGATTAGTTCAAAAGCATAATAGAGAACAGAAACTTCAAGATTTTATTTTACAGCTTGATGGGTTTTACCTGAAACTTGCAGGATTTTCATTGTTTTAACCTTTTCCACATGGATTAGGAAGGCTAGCTGATTCGTTCAGACTTGTTACCCAATTTGCCTGAACAAAGACAGGAATGACTTTTTTGGAGACAGACAGACAGGAGTTAATCTGCAGGTGGAGTGGTTCTTGGGTAGAAACTGTGGCAGTGGTCAGTTGTAGTGGGAAGCTTTGGCTAGTGTTTTATTCTTGTTAACTTCTTGATTGACCAGACTCCAAGAGGTGATGTTATTGAGCGTCTTTGTACTGTGTATCAACTAGCTTTTACACAACACTGGGAAAAACATCAGCTTATATTATAGTTTTAGATAACATGACATTACTTTAGTTACAATTAAAAGCCAGTCATTTGATTAGAAACTGAACTGTGGCCTTTCTATAAGGTGTTGAGTGGTATTTATTTATTAATTTGAACCTCAGCTTTGTTGCTTTTAGAAATATGAACATGGTGGAGCTTGCCTTGTTGTCAGCAGTGGGGTCAGCTGCCTCTGTAGCATGGCTGTGCATTAAACATATGTAGAATGACAGTTTTATTCTTGACACAATGTCCTCGCTTCAGGTTAAAGTATGCTGGAAACCATTGATGCAGCAATGTAATTACTTGTGTATGGATAAAGAGACTCCATGGGCATCAGTCTGTCAGTTTCCCTGACTGACCTCTAACAACAGGAATTTATGAGAATAATCTGCACAGTCTGACTGAGACCTGCATATTTTAATTAAACAGAGGAGATGAGCAACAGCCTGTGTTAGTTGGAGTGAAGTTGGGATTCGGGAAGGATGAATCTTAGCTACAGGTTTACTACTGTATCCAAAACGGCTGTTGTAAAAGGCAGACACTTATTTCTGCATCTTTTTTTTCCCAGTGCATGAAGTGGGAGCTTTAATCCTTAGAACGTTCTCAGAGGAAGTTTAGCTTGGGGTGAGGTTCCACTGTACACCTAATATATCTCATTGCCTGAAAAGCAAATTCCTACATCCATCTGCACAGCATTGCTAAACATTTCTGCCTCTCACGATCCATTCATCTTGCTAATGCAAAAGAAAAGTAACACAGCAAGAAAAGTGGATTATTTGCAACAGTTTAATAAGCTGAATTGACCTTAGAGTTCTCATGAGTAACAGAGCTGTAGCTGAAACAAAGATGGGACTGTGCAGTCGTGAGTAAAAGAGGAGGGAGTTGAACCATATTGTTTGGCATCAGCAATCTGGTGGAGCAACTTAGACATCTCATGGGATCACGACCTCAGTATTTAGGTCGTGTAGCATGGTGGAAGGTGTTACAGAATACAAAGTTTAAGCACTGTAGTATTTTAAGTAAAATCCGTGCAAGTAAAAATGAATAATATTAGAAAAGAAAGAGAATCATTCATGTAACATTTTGGTTCAAGTTGAAGAAGATAAATCTCACTTCTCCTAAGCAGTTAAGTGGTCTGGAAGTAAAAATTAGAATGGAAAATAGGGGTTCATTGTAAAATGCTCAAACCCTTTATTAGTGCATACAGCAGCAGGGTAGAAGATTTCCTGTTTGTATCTCCTTATGTGCTTTTATGTTCCGTTGAGGTGTATTGCTTAGGTTCTGTTTTGCTTCCCAGTAGCAGGTTGACTCAAACATTAGCAAAAGCATTGTTTTTCCACCTGAGGATAGCTTCAGCACCATTCTTTAATACGGAAAGTGAAATGTACCTACATTTCTATTGTGTATCAGTTAATTAAATATATATGGTTCTGTGCCAACCTCAGAGGCTTTTGGTGTTTCCTAATGCAGATTATGTGTGAATACAGATAATATCTTTAGGTACCTTCCTTTTGGTTTTAATTGCATTATTTTTTTTACTTCAAGAAATAACCCTGGGAGCACATTATATTTTTTCGTAACTGTTTTCAGTATATGCCCAGATGGGACAACAAAGTTAGTTCTGTTTAATCAATCAGCTTTCTGTGAGCAACCATCACATGGTCTGTACAGCATCAGTGATGGTAGCCACTCGTTCAAGATATTCTTTCCAAGCAAAAAACAGTTTTAAGGTCACCTAGATGTGTTACTACAGCACATTTTTCTGTATGTTACATCATAACCTTTTCAAAGAGCCAGGTGTGCTTCTGTAGAAGTTATTCAATTAGTGATCCTGCAGCTCTAATTACTTTCTCCTGCTGGCTTGTGATTCTTTTGGGTGCGATTTACATGTGCAGATTATAATGTAGCTGGAAGGAAGCATTTGTTTGCTGCACCTGTTTGAGATGTTATAGAACCTGAATTCCGTCTTTCATTTAGCTGTCCTAATTATTGGGGTTTTCAGAGTTTTACCCTGTTTACGCTGGTGCTTATTGAAATGACATATTTAAATCAGAATTCAGTAAAATAGGTATTGCATATATATAAAGGTAAATCACAAAGATTGAACTTTGCTTTCTCGAAAGCTGTTTTTAAAAGAGCCTCTAGGAACCTTTCCTTCTTTCTATACAGTATCGTACTTCTTTACAAGCTTTCTTATTTCTTTCCCCATTCATGCCTTGCCCCCATTAGAATTTCAGCTTCTGTATATTGAGACACAATATACAGACTGGAAAACCACTGAAGTAGTGAAATCACATAAATCAAGACTGAAATTGAAAACAGTTAGAAGTGAAGGCCCACTGACTTTAATGGATGCAGGGCTGCATTTGTGGTGATTTCAAAAAAATTGATAGCAAATAGGAGAGAGAGGTGAAAAGAGGTGAAAAAGTCTTTTGCTTTCCAGCTATAGATCTCTTTCTGAGCTTAGGTTTTGCAAATGTCATCCTAGTTTAAAAAAATTTACTTAATTCCTGTTTTAATTTTACTGTATTTATATTAATGTGCGGTTTCTAAACCACAAGGTATGAATTACGTTATTTAATTAGAGAAACCATCACTACTAGCCTAACATGTTGGTTTTTTGGTTGTGTGTTTTGTGGTGGTGTTGGTTTTTTTTTTGTTGGGTTGGTTTTTTTTTGTTTTTTTTTTTTTTTTAAGCAGACACATTTAATGGTTGCTCAGTTTCTCCAAATAAGCAAAGCTCCCACTTCTAGCTGGATGGCTAGAAGCTGTAACCTTAGCTGCTTCAAACTTGCATCTTAATTGATTTGGTTGTTTTACTGCTCCGTTATGTTTTGTTCTTTTTTTAGGAGAATTATGGGTTTAACAAAATAGAAGTAAGAGACAATGGCAATGGAATCAAGGTTGCTGATGTTCCATTTATGGCAATTAAACACTATACCTCAAAAATAAGCTCTTCTGAGGACCTTGAAAGGTTGACAACATACGGTTTCCGTGGGGAGGCTTTGGGATCAATTTGCTGCATATCAGAGGTGAGAAGTTGCCGTAAATGTGTCTAGTCTTTTGTGGTTTCTTTGTGTGTGTTTGTGAAAGTTTTATTAAAATAGCAGTGCAAAAACTTTAAATTGTTCCAGCAGCCTTCCAGGGATAGGTTTTCCGAATAGTTTGGATTGTGTATGCTGCCTTTCCCCTCCTCCCCAGAAGTCATGTTATATGGTCAGGAAGCAATATGGATTTCTTGTTAGTGTTGGTCCTGCCTTTCTGTCATACTGATTACAGCAGTGCTCTATTTATTTTCCTTGGTCAGAATAGGTCAGAGACAGATTGCTTAGTGTTTCCTTTTCTTTTGTATCAGGCTATAAATACATGATTCTTTATACATACATGTACAGATACATGATTCCTTAGAATACCGGCTTATCCTCTTCAGTGTTATCAGCAAATACAATGTCTAAGAGTATGGCCTAGTTTGCTACTTCAATTAAGGTAAATCAAAATGAGGAACAGCAGATGGTGGCCAGGAGAAATCACATCAAGTAACTGATGGCCCACATAGCTACTGTTCCGGTGAGCTTTTCTGCCTTGATGTTATCTAGGTGATCAGCAGTCATGGAATCTTGCTGGGCTCCATATTGCTCTTTGACATGTATATGAATGCAGTTGCACAAACTTTGTTGTCCATATGAGTAAACAGGAACCTGCTCCCTGGCCTATCTGAGTCTGATCCATATGTTTGTGTTAAGAGGACTGACAATGTACTGATATTTAGGATTTAACTGGTTGACTGAAAGTAAGTTAGTTGGTTCAAAACCATCTGAAAAGTGTTCAGGCTATTAAAAGCACAGCATCTACCTCTTCCATTGTGCTCTGTGCCAAGGTCAAGTTTTGGATTCTTCTTTCTAAGTCTGCCAAGGATTAAATCCTGCTCAAAGATACTGATATCTGTGTCTGAGTGGAACTGTCAACTGTTGAGGTCAGGAGAGATGTTAGAGCTTGACTCCTTGCTACCTTGGGCTACATTCACCTTGCACTAAGCAGGAGTGGGTTGTGTGTTTGGACGGAGACTTCCCAAGATGCTTTCAAAAGTGTTGGTGTTTTAACAGATGATGACAGACCTCAATCATTGGTAACTTCTAATGAGTTGTCAGAGCAGGATGCCATCTGTTCTGAGCATTTAATCAGCTCTATGGTATGTTTCGTAAGAGATGGGAGGTGGTCTGAGTGTATTAAGTACTTTAATAGGTATTACTTTAATCCTTGGATCAGTAATTATGTTAATTAAATACTCCTGGCATTAATTGCATTCTGTCTACCCAAACTGCCCCCTGAAGTTTCAGTTAAGAGGTACTTTACTATTGGCTCGTAAGTAGGTCTGTAATATTGTCATTTCCAATTTATCGATTACTGTTTTTTTCTCTCCAGAGGCATGGCTGAACTCTGAATGATTCATATGAGACACTAAAATAAACTAAAATATCCTGAAGCTCTATATGAGTGATAATCTTTATGTCTTTCAGGTGGTTAAAGTGCAGTTGCTCTGTTGTTCAAAATATTGATACCTGAACTCAGGGAATTGTAGTTTTATTGAACTTCTGCTGTATGACTGGTTTTGCTAAAGCCAATCTCTGTATTGCCTTAATATCTTACAAAACGTGCAACTACTGCTTGCTAGATATATTTGGGTGTGGAAAAATAATATACGGTTTGTTTGATAGTAGTCATTATGTTTGTAGAATCTCACATGAATTTAAGAAGTTGTCGTAGTATGCCTATGGATGAAAATGCAAAATTATCAATTGATTTAGTTGTTTATTTAACCTGTGTTTAGAATAGAAGATACAGGAGTGTGTGTTGTAGGTAGTGGGGATTGCTATGCTTTGTGTATTAGTGTGATAGAAATGCGTGGCTTTTAGTTAAATGGATGGAAAAATGAGTAATAATGCAGAATGTTTCTGTGACTGTAAGAAACATCTGTAGCAGAAAAAAATTATAAACTAATTAAATGTAATTGTGGTGACTAAAATAACACAAGAGTGATAGCAAAGCTTATCTAAGCTCATTCTGAACTTTGTAAATCCTTGATAAACGTGATTTTTTTTTTTTTTTTTTAAATTACTCTTTTCAGGTTTTGATCACAACAAAGACAGAAGCCGATGATTTCAGCACTCAGTATGCTTTGGATAGCAATGGGCATGTAACTTCTAAAAAGCCTTCCCATCTTGGGCAAGGTAGGATATCATTGTTCTGGTGTTGCACTGTGACAGTAGTATTTTATGTTTCTCTGGGGCTCTATTTGGTGTTGAAATACCTGTTCTGTACTTGAAGGCTGAGTATGAAATCTTTGCAGCTGTAAACATTTCTTGCCTTATGTCTGTCAACTGAGAGTGTGTTGTTATCCTAAGAAATAATATGTATTGGAAGTTGCTTTAGATAGTAATTATAAACTAGTTTCTCCTTCTCTGACTCACTTCTTCAAGCTGACAGAGGAAATAAAAGCTGTAAAAATTCAATGCCCCAGGTCCAGGCAGACATTATAAAAGCGTATGAAAGATTTGTTCAGGACCAAAATAATGTTTCTGTACGTAACAAAATCCTTGCATAAAGGAGGAAGAGTTGCCCTGCTGCTTTATGAAGGAGTTGCTGGAAGCAGCATGGCTTTAGGACCAGGCAAAGTCACAGTTCTTTCTAACATGCAGGAAGGATACGTCACTAGAAGTCCTTCTGTGTGTTTGTGTGGAAGATAAAAGGTTGCCCTCACCTCAGAGGCAACCTTGGTGGTTCAGCCGTGATGTAGGTTTGGCGTAGCATCTGTTCTACTTTGCGCTCTGCTCAGCTAATTGTTGCTCAGCAAGGACCATTAAAAGACCACACTCTGTCCTCACATTCACGCTGCAGCTGGTGTGTATTCCCAGAAGAGAAGAGGTTTGCTCCTTTCTCATGACAAGGATGTGCTCCTGAGGAAGCAGTTGCAGCTCTTCCATAAAGCTTAGCTTTTCCCAGCTGAGCAGCAGCGGCTGCTTGTCAATATTGTGCCCACAAGCTGCCCCCCAGCTAGCTGGCTGCAGTGCTCTTACACCCAACGGGGAGCTGACTGCTGACCCAGCTCGCTTCCCCCTCAGGGCTAACTGGCTGCAGGGAGCCATTAAGCCAGAAGAAGCTGCCAAGGGCTAGTCAACGGGCAAATCCTGAAGAAAGAGCTGAAGCTGAGAACTCTAGTTTTAGCTAATTTTAACCAGGAACTCCTTTTAAGATTTAGGCTGTAGTATTTTCCACGTCTGGAAAGCCTGTGGGTTGTGTTGCCTTGTCTTCTGTCAAAACTGTTGAATGATTGACTGAATTCTGCAACATATATTTAATACTTTGCAATATCCTTACAGGCTACAAATTCATGTGATTGTGTTGGTAGATGAATATTCCTCCTCTTACTATGTACTTTGCCTTGAACAGAGGTTATCAGGCTCTTCATGTACTACCCTAAAGCAAATGCTTGTGAAGGGCCTTAATTGAGCTCAGTGTTCCTTTGCCTCCAGATATGTCTGATTAGATTACTAGTCTGTTAATCATTTTACTAATGAAAGTTAACTTAATATGCACTGAAAGAGTCTTCAGCTTTATTTAGTGCTGATTCTCGTTATTGTCAGTGTGTATGAAAGAAAGCTTAATGCTGCAATCCTAACTCTAAATAAAGGAGGGGAATCACAGCTCTTGAGGTCTATAGGTACTTTTGGGGGGAGGAGGACTGCTAATCTGGTATATTTCTTCTCATGTGAATATAATCTAATCTAGTGTTACTAGGGTTTATTTTGTATGCAGCAGCATACAGACAGGTCTCTTCAAGTAGAAAAGTTTCCTCAATATCCAGTCAGTAGCGTGCTTTCAGTGTAATTTCGACTTGTTTTTTGGCACCTGCTTGCAGGTACTACAGTAACAGTCCTAAAGTTGTTTAAGAATCTTCCTGTAAGGAAGCAGTTTTACTCAACGACTAGAAAATGTAAGGAAGAACTGAAAAAAGTCCAAGATCTGCTGACAGCATATGGTATCATAAAGCCAGACCTGAGGATAACCTTAACACATAATAAGGTAATAATGGGTTTTTCTCTATCAGCTGTCTTAAGGATCAGTTTCTGATGAATTTATGCAGTTCACCTAATACTTACATATAATCGTTCATTCCTAGGAATTTTCTTTCATCACAGGTTTGTTTTGAACTTCCACTTATTTCTTCCCTTCATAGATGTGTACTTATGGTTACAGATTTTCATCCTAAACTTCTAAAACTCAGGCTCAGATACACCTTTTGATCTGCTCCAACAGAGCAGGTTAGATATATGAAGTATAAAAATTATTTTACATGCTAGTAGTATGAGAATGATTTTACATGCCAATGGTTAGTAAAGATGGTGGTGGTGTTCTGCAGAACAAAGCAGTGAGACCTTACTAGGCCACAGGGCCTGATCAAGTGTTAACCTAAGCCAACTGAAAAAACTCTCAAAACTTACTTGGTTAGGCTGTCTATCTGGATAGACACTATAGCACATACAGGTAGCTTGCTGTTTGCTGAGTCATAAGAGCTTAATACATGATGATGGTTTTATTTAAAAAGGGTAAAAAATTCAAAACAATTTGTTACATTGGTGTAAGTAGGAGTAACATAGGTTACAGCAGCAGGCTTTAGTTGAGGTAGTTGTTCTTTGTTTAGACTTGGGGGAATGGATTCAGAGGCTGTTTGGAGGCTACTTTGACTTCACAGCATACTGAACAGCAATTTTACAACACAGCTACAGAGATGACGCATTGAGCAGTTCTGCTTTGCGCGACCCTAATTTAACATAGCTAATTTTATTGGCTGTACTCCTGTTTTTGGCACCTCTGAGAAAAAAGCTACACTAAAGAATTTCCAAGTTGCCACAAAGTAGAGGGTGACATCTCGTGGCCAGATCCCGTAGCAATTCTTTTGCTGTTCTAAAATAATTTTGTTTGTTGATCTTGCTATTTGGCCTGTTCATTGAGCAATTTTGGTCAGTTACTCGATCAACCAAACATCCACACTTCAGTTCCTTTTCAGTGGAAATGATGAATGACACTGTGCTTTCTTGAAATGACAAGAAAATCCTTTTCTGGAGTTGCATAACATGCTCTGATTATATTTATGTATGTATTCCTAAATATCGAAGTGTAGATACTGTGAAAAACAAAAGCCAACATTGTGGCTACAGAATTAGTATTCCAAACCTGAGAAAGTGTGGCTACTTTCAGTCTTATTTCATTGGGAGTACAGCAAGTTTGAAACCAGAGATCTCAGGGGTGTGCACTTCTTAGATTGTGTTAAGCTCCTTGACATATCTAACAGTGGTTCACAGTATTAGTCTTAAATGTTGGTTAATAAAACTAATTTTGACTTTTATTGGTGGTTTGGTTTTGCCCTCTGACAAGTTGCAAATAATTTTTTTATGGTATTTTGATTTCATCCCCTTTGATTAGACTATTACATATCTTGATTTTATTTTTTTCTGTGCTTATTTTAATACAATGGCAATATTGTGCAAGAAGTTGATCACATGTCTTTTTCACAATACTTACTGCAAAAATGGTGTGGAGAGCGGCATGATAGTAGCCATTGCACATTGTTTTTGACTACGTATCCTATTAGCTTCAGAGGTAAATTCTTCAATACACAATTTGAGTAGGTAAAATAAATCAGTACAAATGCTATCTGCAGGCAGTATTATTCATTGTAATGACAGATGGTGCTGATTTTTTGGGCCCTTCATTTTGCACTACTGCTGGCCTTATGTTCATTTAATTTATTTAGAAAAAAAGAAAACAAGTAAGAAACTGCTCAGACATGTCAACACAAGAGGTCGCTCAGTAGCTATTGCTGAGCAGGGAAAATTAAAGGTTTAAGAAATCGTACAGAAAGTGTAGTCTGTCTCTGTGCATGTGTAAATGCTTTAAAATAGTCTGAAAATGTTAAAAGCTTTGAATGCAGATTCCTTTGTTTCTACTGCTGTTGTCATCCCTTGCAAAATAAAAAATTACCTATTGCATCACACCTTTTAAGGAATTTGAAATTCTGAAATTCCAATGCATAATACTTTCAGCAGGTCTCCGTGCATCCATTTTACCATAATATCACATAACATGAATATTCATTAGTTCTTTTTCCTTCAGATGCTAAGTATTATTGTCATTAAAATTATTAATTCAGATCAGAAGGTGTTTTTCTTATAATGATACTACAGTATATCTGTGCTAGAATAATAATCTGCTGAATAGGGTTGTCTGTGGTGGTTTTTTTTTGTTGTTTGGGGGTTTATTTTTGTTCTTTGTGGTGGCTGTTATTTCTCTTTGAAATGTACTAGGAGAAAGAATCAGCTTCTTAGAATGGCTTTACTTTTTGTATAGCTCATAGATTATATATTAGTTTTAAAAAATTGTATGTGCAATTATTCAGAGGAGTTCCTAGAATCCCAAATTCTTGAGGCTGAGCCAATACTTTCTGTTGCAATGGAAGAAGATACATGTCAGGAGTAAGATCAGGTTCCGAGGCTTAAAAGAGCAAGAAGGTAGCAGAGATGAGGCATTACAGAAGGAGACGAGGAAAGGTGGGTCAAAAGTAGAAAGGGTAGTAAGTGAAAAAAGTGTAAGTGAAAGTGCATTTCAAAGAAATCTTGAAAATAAAAGACAAAACCAGTACATGTAAAAAAAAAAAAAACAAACCAAAACCAAAAAAACCAGCCTTTAAAGTCCTGTATTTTATAAGAAATGGAAGGAAAATGGAAGAAGGCATAGCCCTAGCTTTAGCGAGGAAGAATGTAATGAGACTGAAACTTTCATAGAAGTGTCTGAGGTTAGGCATCTGAAAATGGTTGCCTAATTGATTCTAGCAGAAACTTATTTTGACAAGTTGGGCCTCTTGTTGAGCTGTTGAATGTATATATATTTTTAGGATGCACAATACACTGCATGTCTTATTTCTACCATGTTCTTTTTTAAAGGTGTATGTCTTGTGCTTCTGAATGAAATTTTCAGAAATTTTTCTTGCTATTGTGCCACATTTCATATCTGTGTTAGTTCAGAAAATATTATCATTAAGTGTCCGATTTCTGTGAAGAACCACGATGCTCTTCCTGCCTTTGGGTTGTTTTCTAGTAAGTAAGAAAATAGATATTCTTTTATCAGTCATCCTAGGGTTCATTTATTGTGTACTCTCCGTCAGTGGATTTCTGAAATAGGAAATACTCAATTGCTCTTTCTGCTCAATGTTTTGTTTGCATTAGCAATAAATAACGAATCACTTTGCAGATCAACCCTTGAAGTACTATTGCTATTTTGACGACTTGGATTAGCTAGTGCTCCTTCTTTTTATGAAGGTTTATCCTGCCAAGACATTCTTTGAATACTGATAATGTTGATCCTCTTGCCAGTATGGTTATGTTAGAAAGAGGTATTTTTCTTCTTTCATCACCATGTTCCTTGAAAGCATATTGAATAATGAGACAGCCAAATGGAAATAATCTACATGAGTATTCAGCAAGTTTATTTAAAGTTAACATTATCTGAAGGCATGCTAAGAACATTCCAAAGTCAGCTACCGCTTAAACCACGTCACACTCTTCAGCCCAAAATGCCATGTTGTAGCCACCTATGAGCTCTGGCTGTATTTTACCCAAGGTGGAGCAGGGCTCTTCCCTGGAACAGTTTTCACACTTCACTGTTTAACAGCAGTAGCCCTTGACTCAGTCTTACAAGCCACTGATGTTGAAGAAATGCCTTTGCGTGTTGAAAGGCTGATGGTATGAAATACTTTAATTCTGTTCTAGTTGCCTTTATTCCACAAACACCAAAATGAGAGAGGACACATGATAATTATACCTGTTTTAACAATTTCAGATGTAATAGGGCTGAACAAATTACAGCAACAGGTGGTTTAGATGGTGCCTATCAGCAGGTCATACCATACCCAACTTGTCCCATGTCTTGTGTGAAGCACAGGTGGGCCATAAGTAGACTCAATAAATTTTCCTGTTCCTGTTGAGGAAAAATCTGCATAACAGAATATTTTTTTCTGGTGTTTTTCATGCATAATATTTTGAAGCCTTGGTCACACACAGTTCTGCCTAGAACTGTCTTGTTTGTTTCTTGAGAGAGACATGGGTCAGAACTTCTGGATGAAAGAGGTCCATTTTAAAGCTATTAGTATAACTGTGGATGGTATTCTTCCCCAAACCCCCTTTATGATTGGTGTTGACCTGAAGGATGTCATCTTCATTTTTTTTTCTTTATAGTAAGTCTCCTTGTATTTCCAAAATTGGATAATCTCAATCTACAGTCTGTATCCAGTAGTACAAAACCAGTTTGTTTTCTGTGTCTGAGTCCTCTGTAATAAGTGTGTGTTTTTTAAGACAGCATAAGTGCATGTGGTGGGTTGACATTGATGCTGGCTGGATGCCAGGTGCCCACCAAAGCTGCTCTATCACTCCCATCCTCAACTGGACAGGGGAGAGAAATACAACAAAAGGCTCGTGGGTCAAGATAAGGACAGGAAGAGATCAGTCACCAATTACTGTCATGGGCAAAACAAACTCGACTTGGGGAAATTAGTTTAATTTATTACCAGTCAAATCAGAGTAGGATAAGGAGAAATAAAAACTAAACCTTAAGGCACCTTCTCCCCACCCCTCCCTTCTTCCCGGGCTCAATTTCACTCCTGATTTTCTGTACCTCCTCCCCGCAAGCGGCACAGGGGGACGGGGAATGGGGGCTGTGGTCAGTTCATCACACGTTGTCTCTGCCACTCCTTCCTCCTCAGGGGGAGGACTCCTCACACTCTTCTCCTGCTCCAGTGTGGGGTCTCTCCCACGGGAGACAGTCCTCCACGAACTTCTCCAACCTGAGTCCTTCCCACAGGCTACAGTTATTCACGAAGTCCTTCAGCGTGGGTCCCTTCCACGGGCTGCAGTCCTTCAGGAGCAGACTGCTCCAGCGTGGGTCCCCCATGGGGTCACAAGTCCTGCCAGCAAACCTGCTCCAGTGCAGGCTTCCCACGGGGTCACAGCCTCCTTCGGGCATCCACCTGCTCTGGCGTGGGGTCCTCCATGGGCTGCAGGTGAATATCTGCTTCACCACTAACTTCCATGGGCTGCAAGGGGACAGCCTGCCTCACCGTGGTTTTCACCACAGAATCTCTGCTCTGGCACCTGGAGCATCTCCTCCCCCTCCTTCTTCATGGACCTTGGTGTCTGCAGAGTTGTTCCTCTCACATATTCTCACTCCTCTCTCTGGCTGCAATTGCTCAGGTTTGGTTTGGTCCGTCGTTCCCCCCCCCTTAAATAGGTTATCACAGAGGCGCTACCACCGTTGCAGATGGGCTTGGCCTTGGCCAGTGGTGGGTCCATCTTGGAGCTGGCTGGCACTAGCTCCGTTGGACATTGAGGAAGCTTCTAGCAGCTTCTGACAGAAGCCACCCCTGTAGCCCCCGCTGCTACCAAAACCTTGCCACGCAAACCCAATACAGTGCATTAGGGTAAATTTACCTTTTTTAATAATGGGCTCTTACTTTGCATTCATTCATTGTGCTTCCAAACCCTGCTGTAGCTGCATGTTGAAAAGAAATCTGCATTGAGCAGAAAGAGCAGCATGTAAGCTCTTTCTTGAGTTGGAAAGGCTACTCCATTTAATGTAATGATGATAAATTAAGTCCCTCCCTAATCTGTGTGTCTTAAAATATAAAGAGGAATTATGATTAAGAATCAGCAGTGCTCTGCAGCCAACATGCTTTCATGCTGACCTGGAATATAGCTCAGTCTTTACTTCCATTCGTTGTTCAGTGACCTTGCTGAGAAAGCCAAACAGAGAGTTAATTATGGTGGTTTTTTGTGATGAGGACACCTGTCCACTAGGAAATGCACTGAGACCCTCAACTCAATTTACATCAGCCAGAGAACAGCTGCCAGATGGTAACTACTTTTGGTCACTACCAACCTGGTTGAATTTGAACTGGTGACCTAGAGGTGAAATGCTTTATATCCTATTACTAATTCCTTGAGGTTTCCAGTTTCTCATCCATCACTTTTTTCAAATGACAGCACAGTATATGTCTGAAATCTCAAAACAATTACTGTTTCACATATGCAGTGTGTGTTGCAGAATCTGAAATGTGCCTTTAGCTCTTGCAAGGCTTTCACATTTACTTTGTACACTTAAAAAATGTTAGCAGAAAAAGGATGTTTCCAAAGCTGCCTGGGAGCTTTCCCTCTTCCTTACCAGTGCGCTTTGTCAGTTAGGTATGTTCTCTGTTACTTTTGGTAACCGCTATTTTACAAAAGGCTTTTAAACCTCCTTTATTTAAGTGGAATTCACTGTAATGATGTACATCCTCTGAGTGACAGTTTAGGATTATAAACTGTGTGGTTTTTTGACAGCAGTTTAATTGTTTGGGAGGTTTTATTTATTTTTTTTCCTTCTGCTATGGAAGTGGAATTTCTTTAAACACCCACAGTTGAACATGTATGGTTATAGCAGCCAAAACCTTTAAAACTCTCTCTATAGTCCTTGTAATTCTTGAACGGCTCCGAAGATGTGTTACCAGATGAAGGTCCTTGGCTCCTTATACTATCTCCTAAGTTACCTTCCAGCTCTCAAATCCAAGCATTTCTCCACTGCGTGATGCTCAAGAAAGCCTCTTCTTTGAGAGGGTCCTCTCATATCACAAAAGTGAAATCTGAGCAGGAAATACGTCAGAATTTGTAGGATGAACAGTGCTGTGGAACATTACTGTCTTTCAACAAATCCCCTTGCTAACTGTAATGGCTGATGCCCATGGGACAGATAGGTATGTCATCTGCATCTGATGAGGGGAAAAATGGAGCCTCGAGTTTCTCTATTGCATACTACTGCTGGTAGTTGTCCCACCATCACTGATGAAGTGGATGGGACAACTGATTCCTCAGGGGCAAGTATAAAATATATGGGAAAATAGTTATGATTATGTAGAGAGTTGCATTATTTTTCTTTATGCTAAACTGAAAAACTGCTGTGATTTCTCTTTTCAAGGGAAGATTATGCAAGAGCTCTCTTTTAGTAAGATAACTTACCATTGGTGTTAAAACAGGATGCCAGTTATCTCATGGAGCTGATAAACAATGTCAACGCTTTTCAAGGCTGGGATTTTAAAGAATGTGGTTAAGACTTTATCTTGGTGTCTTCTTGGTCTTAGCTGATAGGTTTTCTTCCACTGTAGAGAACGTGCCAGCCCTCACAGCTAGGTGTCTGTGCATCATAAGCAAAAGAGGTAATACATCACATCGTACAAGGTGATGTCTTTTTGTTTCCCTTTGGCTGAATTCAAACTTTGGTATTACTGCCTGGCTTTGTTCCTGTTTATATGCCCTCTTTAACAGGTAGGCAGCAATGTTTTCAGTTTTGTTGGACCCTAATAAATAATAATAGGTTTTAAGTCAGGAAAGCCAAGGAACATACTGGCCCAAAGAGTTAACTGTCTGCTGTGAGATCTCAGATACCAGAGTGACAGGATTTTTGAAGCATGTAAAACAAAATTAGAGAGACTGTGAAATACAGTTCTCTTTTACAGAGCTAACTCATGTTATGTACAGTGCTTGCTCTACTAGACTTTTACACCCTCCAACTTTATTACAGGATAAATAACACAATGATTGTCACAAAATAAATAAAGAAAATAGATGGTATCTGGGTAGTAAAAGTCCACTTGGTTAAGTTACTGCTGTTATGTAGTAATAAGGTACACAGCATGAATCTGTGTCACTCAGAATCATAGTTGCACTGAAGTAGCCACAGTCAGCAAAAGCATCAAGTCCCCAGGTCTCATTAAGATTTTTCTTTTGTCTGTGATTGCAAATCACTGTGGCTGCTGGTAGAAGTTCTAAAACGTGAAGGATAGTTAGGGATGAGGAGTGGCTGCGTTTTTTCTCTGTCATTCCTTGGTGTCTTTGAGGAGACAAGTAATGAGCAGCTCTTATTCTCCTTAGTGCCATATACCAGGGACCCCACTGGGAAAAGATTGTGTACTCTTTCTCCACTCTTTACACATTTTTCAAGGAATCCTTCTGGGCTACATGCATACATCCTGAAATAAGAGATGCCTGCTCCATGTGTGTATGTACATTGTCACCCTCCACAAAAGTATGCATATGTCTCAGGGCTGGATGGGGGTGGAGAAATACACACAGACACACACACGTACTTATCTTCTGTATATGTGCAATAGATTTTATATACGTTATGACATTTTGTAAGATCTAGATCATGTAATCCCCTTCAATGAAGCAAGGAGGGAGGTGGGATATATTTGGCTAGCTCTAGCAAAACCTAAGATGGGCCATATGTAATAATATATCTTTGAGTAGGCTGTTTCTGCAGTGTCATCATACTGACTAGAGTCAGATTCTTCCTTGGCTCATCCTGGACACCCGCTTTATATGACCTAGAAAAAAAATATGGGGGGTGTGTGTGGGTGTGTATTTTTAGCTAAACTAAAGGGTATAAGCAAGGTTAAAAAAATAGGGTATCGTAGGAACCTCATGGAAACAGGCACTTTCTAAAATAAATGAAATGGAACAGGCATTGTTTCTTTGTGGATTTTTTAATGCCTGTTGATATATCTGGAGAGTCTAGAAAAATAATTTTCTTTAAATTACCAGGTATTCCTATGTTGTTGCTTCATAATATGCAGTCAGGGCTAAAAATGATAATGCAATCTATTCTGTATTTATATAGTATAGAAATTGAGGAGTTGCCTGGCCTCTTTAGTATGTAGGCTTTAATTTAACTTGCAGTGGTAACTAGTTCCTAAAATTTTGTATGTTGTTCTGAGTATTAATATCTGATAAATATATGACTAGTTAAAAAATACCCTCTGAACTTATTGACAGTATCTACTTTTAGCAAGTTTGCATTTAATAAGTTCTCATTTTCCACAGCTTTCTTAAAACAACCTTACTGAAGCGATCTTTTCACAGTCCTGAGTATCAGCCATTCAACAGGTCAAGCAGTGTAATAACCTTGCATTAATCAGCAGCTAAGATTTATATCTGTACCTGCGGCATCACACTAGTATGACCTAAAATAAACAGCATGATGTTTATATTAGTCATGTAACAAGTGTCTTTCACAGTTTGGTCACATGCATTTAATTTAAAATATATCCAGTAAAGAAAAAATTGCTTGGCACTTTGTGTTTCCATTTTAAGTAATCAATTTTAAAATAGAAGCGGCACAGGATATGTTTTATAAGAGGAGCCCTAAAGAAGAGGACAAATTCTTTCATCACTCCTAAATGTCTTTGAGGAGATTTACAGCAGGTGTAGAGGGGAGAGGCTGAGAGAGAGGCAGCATGCTTTGGGCAGCCCCGGGCTGTCCTTTGCCACTGCCTGCTGCCGAAGCACAGTGGGGACTCTCCCTGCCAGAGCTGTGGACACCCGGCCTGTGGCTCTGCTTGCTTGTTTCTCCTTCTCCCCTTTTTGTATTCACTGCCCTCCCTGACGTAAATTGTCCTTTATGTTTGAGGGGTTCGTGCTCACAGTAGGATGACTGAGCTGTGATCCAACATGTGCAAAGGGCTGTCAGGCTGCTGTCTAGGAGGTGAGTTAGATTCAGGCAGGACTAAAAAGCCCCGCTTCATAAATGCTGCAGAGTGCACATGGAAATGGAAAATTAAAGATTTGGGAAATCGTTTTAGCTTCAACAGCCTCAAAGCTTTACAATTCCACCTGTCCTGTGGGAAGAGAATATCGTTTTACAGGAGCACCGTGTTCTTCCGTGGAATTTACCCCTCAAGGCCTGCAAATATCCCACTGGACAGGTGGAATTTTAAGGCTATGTATTGCATTTCTTGAGATGGGTGCATGTGTATTCTTTGCTCGCTCACTATGCTTTCACATAACATCCTGTACCAGAATACTGTGAACTCATTTTGAATTTATTGGACACCTAGCACCTATTTAAAACATCAACTTTAAACAGCACTGTAACAGTGCAACTTGCTGCATTTTTTTTTCCTTTTGTGTTTGAATGTTGCACATTGAAATACACTCAGTCAGCTAACAGTGACAGAAATAGTTATAAAGTGGATCTGAATCTAGCAGTCTCAGTTGCGTAGAAGCAGAAAGCCAACTAAGTGAAATTTTTTTGTTGTTGATACACAGCAATAAAAGTCAGCAGAGTCAGAGTTAAATTTGTGGCTGTTTAGGATAGGACTTCTCATTAGTGAGTGACAAAATTTCACCTCCCAAAGTAGCTAATACTTTCTGTATATGTAAGTGGACTTGACAGGTAACTTGTGATGCAAGTTGCAGTTTGTACTGCCTTATTGTATGTATTAAGTCTTTGCAATAGTATTGCAAGATATGTAGCTAATAGAAGAGATATCCTTTTATCCTTCTAACTTCTACAAAGTTTTCATTAGACAAACAACTGCTTTCCTCATAAATACTTCCTTAGAAACTGCTTTCCCTTCTAAATAGCAGGCTTGTCATAGACCTAGAGTATACAGATGAGAGGTATGAATGGACATCTAATAGCCTGATCTCTACCAAAATGGCCTATGTCTGGAGTGTAAGTACCATAAGCATTGCAGTGCCCACCTTCAAATGTTGACCATTGTGCCAGAGACATGTCATAAACCCTCAATTTATATGCTTGGTAAAAACACAAAGCCTACTGCTATGTATCTAAGAGGAGAAGCAGTATTTTTATTGATCTGTTTTTAACGGTTATTTCATGTGCGGAAGCCCAGATTAGCCATGTAACATCCGTAAATACAAGTTTTGCTTAATTTTCCAATCGCTACGAGTCTAAATAAGTAATACAATATGAGAAGACATGGCCAAAAGTACCATGTCGTGTGTGTTAACGCTGAAAGTTGTGAATGTAAGAGGGTCAAAGTACAGAATGTTACATATACAGTATGTGTGCAGTTGCATATGCATGTTCATAGACATGACTTGAGTTCAACAAATATAATGTCAAAAATTTGACTCTGTGCCATTTGTTTCAGGCAGTTATTTGGCAGAAGACCAGGGTGTCAGATCACAAAATGGCCTGTATGTCAGTTCTGGGAACAGCCGTTATGGGCAGTATGGTACCTTTTCAACACTGCTGTGAAGATCCTGAGGTGAGTTTAAACTTCCTTCTCCCAAATCCATTTAAAGCCTGTCAATGAAGAGAGCTAAACCAATATTCAAAAAGAATGAGACTTTGAAAAAGATAATATTATCTCCAGATGGACGTCTGATTAATGCATTTGATTCTATTACTGTCCTCTCTGTAAAATTAATTGGTTTGGTGACTGAAAATCCACTCCAAGAATCATCTAGTCAGGACTCATGTGGCACTGATCAAATGGCAGTAAAAACAGTTGTGATGACAAATGCAGAATTGCTGATTGCTCAGAGCTGTCTAAGTTGGGATTCCTGGCCCACAGGCAGGTTGTGCTCTCATTAGTATCTAAGCATTTATATCGTTCTCATCCTCGTGGCCTCTTAGCCTTAAACTCTAAAGAATATCCCCTCAATTTCAGTGATGGGCACCTGAGCAGCAAAAGAAAGACATACTTAGAAGGCAAGTTATGCAAAATTTCCATTAAACATATATTTCAAGGAAATACTAGTTAGTTTTCACAAAATTTAGTGCACTTGGCTTTCTTTGCCCATGTTGAAATTGAGGGAATTCCCCATGATATTCTCCTTTGTCTAATATTTTCAAAAAATTTTTACTCTGCTTCCATTTTTGTTGGAGACATTCTTATAAAGGGGAGTCTTGCTACTGCTGATCCTTCAAAGCTGCATTTTCCTGTATCTTGTAGTAATAAATCTTGACCAGTCACATAGATGAAATGAATCACGATCTGTAAAGTCACAGTGGCTATTAAACGCGACTTACCATGCTGAATGCAGCATGGTAAGTTGTGTTTAACAGCATTATTCAGTCTTTAATAAAGTCTGAATATGTATGGGTATGTATTAAAGTTTAATAGCATTATTCAGACTTAAATCTTGAGTTTGTCAGAATGCTTGTATTATACATATGCAGGGAAATTAGCAAAGTTGCTTCTTGTAGTTCACAAAGTTTTAGTTGCTTATGTCTGAACAGAACATCCAGAGTCATTCTTACCTGAATGCATTGGATGTGCCCCACAGGGCAAGTGCAGGGGGCTCCAAAGGGAAGACATGGGGGTATTTAGAAAGGACTAGATTGAAGGAGGCACTCAGGTTCTCACATTACCTCTCTGCTATATCATGAGGCATCCATATTCCTTGAATAGAAGTTGGGGAACATTCCATCTCCCTCTCTGTCTCTAAATAGTGTGTAAAATACCACGTGCATCATTTATAGGTGTATAAGTGATCCACGCATATTGCTCACACACAAATCTACATTCAGAAACCATGGACATTTCTAAATTAAGCAGCCAAACACTATGAAATGGCAGAATTAAGGTTGCCTGTGTAACTCTTTCTTTCTCCCTTGTGTGCAGGTATTGGGATAGGTATTTAATGACAAGGCATATGCTGCTTTTTTCCTTCCCATTAGGTCCATGCCTCATTTGGTACACAGACCAGAGGGCAGCTCTTTTATTCTTTTCCTTTCCTACTTGTTCACTGTGTAGCTTCATACTCCTTTGCTGCAAAGTCTACTCTGAAGACAAAATTAATCTTGTTATGAACAACTTTCTGTAAGCTGTACCTTACTAACTGCAGAGTTAAAACTTCTGTAACAAGTGATCCAGGGGTTTTAAATACTGGCCTTCTTCAAAACATCTCCATTATGAGCACTGAATGAAACAAGAACACGTTTCAAGCTGACTCCAAAGCATGCAGAAGAGCTACTTGTAAAATAAAAACTAAGAAAATAAAGAATTGACACAACTTTTTACATGTACAAAACAGCATCTATGCTTTTCACATCCCCAGTCTTGTAAATGGATGGATCTATTTTGGTTGAAAACTTTCACACAGGAACTTTTCCTATTCTCTTATTTTTCTGTGGAGATTAAGTTTAGCAGATACACGTGCCACTGGGAAAAGGATAACTACTTAAAAAAGACATTCGACTGTCCACTTAACACAGATATATTTTAATACATATATAAGTTGTTTTTTATTAAAGTATTAATTTTGAAAACAGTTGATCTAATTTAAAAGCAAAAGTTCTGTAATATTTTCCAGTCTCTGTAATTTTGTCTTTATACTTCATATACTTGTTGTTTATGAAGATTCTAATAACTAAGACTAGTTTTAGAAATTATTGCTAACTTTTAATGAGCATAACTTTTAATGAGCATACTGATATTCTACCTGGCTTTAAATAGTAACAGCAGTCAGCCATTTCTAAATCTGGCAACTTCTTAAATGAGTTATTTAGAGACTTTCAGTTTTGCTTTAATGTTGTCGGTATATAAAAATATTATTTGAAGTAAAAGAATTGTACAAATATTGGGAATTAGAAAAGGAGCTTGAAGCGTAGAAGGGGAACATTCAGGGAGGATGTGCTAAAGTTGCAGAATAAAATCTAGAAGCGCTGCATGTTGTTTTCTGATAATCATCCAACAGATATTTGACACCTCTTTTACTTGACCAGTGGTGTTTGGTTATGTGCGACGTTGCTGACCAGAACACTCCAGCTTTAGCACAGAATGCTTATTACAAGGTCAAGAGGGAATAAGGGAGCACATGAGCAGATAGCTGGTGTGACGTAGATGAATGGGAAGGATAGGCCAAATCCCAGGGATTTTAAATTCCGTTTCAAATGCATGATAATTTGGATTTTAGTAAATACAAGTGGTTCTGCCAAAAGCAAGGCTAACAAGGTCTGATTTCTGTGTTCAGTGATCCACCCTGCTACCAGAACATTCTCCAGACTTTCCCATATCTCCAAAATCTCCATCCTCACGATGCCCCAGTGTTCCTTCACCTATCAGTTTGGGCAAGTGGCAGTGGGGCGATGTGTGGGGCAGTATGTGGGCTGGTCGGCAGGTCAGTTCTTACACGCTGATGGATCCTGGCTTTTGAAAAGTTACAATTGCCTTTTCCTCAGTAAGGTCATTATCTTGAGGCTTTCCTTTCCAAACAGCTGTCAGTTATCACAGAAATTGTGGAAATATAATATGTTTGGGATTTCTGCTTCTTCATCAGATTGAATTGAAATCGGTCCAACGGTTTCAAAGTTGCTCAGTGGGGGAGAGGGGGAGGTGATGGGACAGGCAGCACAAGTTATCGGCCTCCTTTTGACCTAAAAAAAACTAAGCTAAAGAATCTAACAGAAAAATCTTAAAACTTGGAATTAATGTTAGGTACTCAAACTGTGTGATTTTTCCGAGGCTCCTTGGCAGTGCTGTGTGCTCACAGGTTCTGCTGTGGTCTGTGAATTGTGGGTGCTCAGCACTCTTGAGAGTCAGATGATTTGGATACAGGTGGTGTAGGTAAATTTAGGTGCCCTCAATAAATGCCCTATGACAGGCTATTTAAGGTGCCCTGTGTGTAGAAAGGGAGGGATTGCGTGTTTCGGGCTTTCCCCGTGGAGGTGGTACACTACTGCCTTCACCACGTTGGGCAGCAGTGCGTGGCTTTAGCTTGTACAGGGGTTCAGTTGGCAACCCTACAGGCAGCCAGCCTAAAGCTGGCTGGCATTGTCCTCTACAGCCCTCAGCTGCAGACAGCAGCCTGGTGCAACTGGCAGTCCAAATGGGAAATTTCTCAATAAATTGATCAAGGAGAATAGATACAAACCCATCCTTCTCTTCTTTTTTTTTTTTTTTCTTTAAGTGCTTTTATTTTTTTGTATCATAACTTTCAAGAAGCAATGCATGCATTTGAATGACTTGGACTCCTGTACAATTTCATTTTAGTATCTCACATCTAAAACCACCTTTTTGGGGTTCTCTTTAAAAGACTTTTGCACTGTATTTGTTTTATCATTGCAGATAAATCTGTCTGGATTTCTCCCAAAAGCTGAGTCAGACAGTTCTTTGACAAGCCTCTCAAGTTCAGAAAGGAGTTTCATTTTTATAAATAATCGTCCAGTTCATCAGAAGGAAATACTGAAGGTAACATCCTGTAGCTTTTTATTCAAGGAATACTAATGTGACTTCTTTGAGGACAGAGACACCTATGCAATCTATAACCTTTTTCTCACATAAAATAACTAGAGTATTGCAGGTGAAGATACTAGCATTTACAACAGAAACCTCTTCCACAAGTCTGATGCTCCTGGTGCCTCAGTTCTATTCCGTTTGCGGCAGTCATGACCACAGAGCTGGAGGTTATGTTTATAGCTGTTTAAAAAAATGTAATTTCAGATACTCTATGAGGGAGACCAGATCAGTTGATTCTTTCTTTGTATTAGCCTGCAGAAATACACCTGTGCAGTTTTCCGTGAGGGAACTTTATGTAGTTTCTTGTATGAGAACTCTTCTGAAAATAAAGGTTTGATTTTGTCCACTTCTTGCTGTGGGCTTGTCAAGCAAATAAGCATACTTTCCCTTTAAATTTCTGTATGCATTGGATAAAAATGAAAGTGATAGTGCAGCAGCATTGGCTAGGCATTGTGTAGGCAGAATTTGATACTCTTGGGTTTCTCACACTACTGAACCTTGCAGCACCTCACTTGGAGCAGCCTTGCTGTCCTAATCCTTGCCCTCCCTAGAAAAGAAAATCACGTTCATGCCAAAGTGTACATGGAGGTTTTAAAGTAGAGACAATGAAGTAGTCTTCAGTTGGCAAGCAAAGCTTTGTAGACGTAAACCCTGAACTTGTGTTGGTACGTTAAGTGCCAAGTAAGGCTAATCCATCTCCACGCAGTATTTGATGTGCCTGGTTCTTCCGGGAGTTCAAAGCTCAGCTTGGATTGCATGACAGAGACAGCTTGTTAACCAGAGCATGGAGGCCTACATTCAAGGTGGGATTCAGAGTACCATCATACAAAGTAAAAATGCATTGCCCTTCATTTAGGGCTGTTCTTGTAGTAGTGCAAGTGATAGTCTTCCACTGCCTTTTTTTTTTTTTTTTGTCCAGTTTTTTAATTGGGGTTTTTTTTTGGCCAGGTGAGGATAACAATACATCTGTAAGAATACATTTGGAAAACAAGCTATAGATCACTTACTTTTATCCCCATGCTATGTATGGGGATGAATTGCTGGTGGACCTCTTTTTACTACAGTTCAGTGCCAGCTGAGGACAGACTGTGGGAATATTAAGGTTAAAATAACTTGAAAATATTTAAATAAGTTTAATGTTATTTCAACAATATTTAAGAATTAAAAATTAATTTAAAAATTAAAATTTAATCTGCAGTGGCTCTTCATTTTTTACACTTTCAATTTTTTTTTGTCTCATTAATGTATTCTTTTCTCCAGTTTGTATGTCTGTTGAAGGATCCCTGATACTAGAGGGAAATGCAAGGATCTTTATTTGATCCTTCTAGTTAATGAGACCAAAATTCTGAAACAACTAAATAATTTTGTAGTCTTTTGGAGGAGTTTTTGGGAGGATTATAGAGAAAATAGTAAGGGCAAGTAGAATTTGAGAAAAGCTGTAAATTTATAATTGGCTTAATAAAAAGAACAAATTAATCCTGTTCTGGGAAAAGGGCAGGTCTGTGGTGCAAGTACTACTTTCTCAAACACACTTCAGTTTGGCTGAAAGAGACAGTAGTCTAGTTGCATGCTATATAAGTAGATTTTCTTTAAAAAGTAAGTATTGGAGTTGTAGTCCAATCTGGGCATATCATATCTTTTCTTCCAAGTGTGATCAATACATTCATTCAGGTCAAAGTAGCTACCATTAGTGTCTTAAAATCGGTTCCTTTTTTTTTGTTTTAATTTAGCTGTGAAGACATGGAAACAACCAATAACTGCCCTTTTGGTAATTATTCCTGCATACATGTATATACCCATGAGGACCTTTTTAGCATTCCTATAACTTCAAAAAAAACCCCAACAAACCAGTTATGCTTTTATAATGTCAAATTTGGTTTCTGTGCGTTTGTGTCTATTTTATTGCCTTTACTGACATCTCTTTATTAAATCAATCTGTAGTTAATTCGACAGTACTACAGTCTGGGAATGCACAAGGACTGTACTCGTTTATATCCTGTTTTCTTTTTGAATATTACTGTACCTGCCTCTGCTGTGGATGTGAATTTAACACCTGATAAAACCCAAGTTTTACTGCATTATAAGGTAACTAAGGTTTTAATCCTTTTTTGAGTTGTCAACCTTTTACTTGTGTAAGCATAATAAGGGCTTCTGTGACTACTGAAATGTTTGAAGGTAAACGGTGCCACTGATTTTTTTTTTTTTCTTAGTTACACAATAACTTGCCTTTATCACAGGACTGTCTTGTTTGAAAAGTACTGAACAGGCTGAGTGGAGGATTATTCAAAATTAATTTCCCAGCTGATTTCAAAGATAATTTTTACACTATCAGATATATGTGTGTATCACTTTGTTTTCAGATGGCTTTATAGTGAGAGAAGCTAAATGGAATTATGATGTGTATCCCTACATAAATCTCATGCTTAACTTCATAATTACACTAAGTAACCACTTTTTAAACACCACATACATTAAGGTGGGGGTGGGAGGGAGTTGAGTTCTGGTCAAAGCAATATTTTGCCATTATGTGCATAGATTATTGTTGACATCACTTAAGTTTCAGGATATCCTGTTCATACTATAAAGAACTGAAATTTAGACCATATATGCCCATGTGTTAGAGGCTGTGTAGTGATAAATTTCCATAAAGTCACTTTCACTTATTAGCACTTCCTATGAAAAACGGTGCCACAGAAATTAAGAAGGCTACATAGGTAAGGTGGTTATTCAAAGTGAATGTAGGTAGTCACAACAGTATGATCCTCTTCTTCACTGAAAGTTTTTGTATTTGTCTATGTTAATCTTGTAAATGTACTACCAGTTAAGTGTCACTTGTATGAAAATTAACACAGCATTCTCACATTTGATCTAGTTTAAAACTTTCCTTTGGCATTAAAAAAAGGGTTGTTTTTTCTTTTATGTGGGTTTTGGTTTGGTTTTTTTTCTCTTTTTCTTTTCCATCATTTGGTGCAAAGCTGTCTTGGAAGCATACACCATAAAAGCCAAACATGTTTACATGAAATGGGATGTTGTTGGTGCGTCTGTCTTGACTATAAGCTTCTAACTCCGTATTAGGTAGGAATAGCTTTACCTGATACTGGTTTAAGCAGTTATTACACTGTTATAAAGAAAGCAGTTAATTGGTTTTGTGATATCAGAGTAAACCAGTGAAGCAGAATACCTATCACAAAATACTTGAGGCTAAAGGTATCCAGTTCAGAGTCCTTTTGAGCATGTGTGAACAGCTGAAATGCAATAATCTGTCCAGATTTGTCTGAAGAATATTCTGAATAAGATCACTTTGCTTATGGTTCTATATTCTCAATATCTGTCAGTTACATTTTCAGGTGTGCTTGTGTGTGTGGCTTTTCTGTTTTGTTGGTTGTGGTTTTTTTTTTTTTTCTCCCCAGGAATCTGTCTTACTTGCTGTTGAAAATGTGTTGAAATCACTGTATGGGCCACTACCTGCTGCAGTCCCTGGTGAAAGTAATAAAACAGATGTTACCTCAGAAGACATGTTTGTTCATAGAACAGAACAAACAGATGTGGTTGTTAATGAAATGGGACCATCTGGAAACGATGATCTACATGCTCATACTTCATTCCTTTCATTCAGCAGTGATATGCAAAACTGTCAAGCAGGAAAAAACACAGAGATCTGCTTAAATCATCAGACATTTTGTGGTGATAATGTACATAGTCGCCTGGACAAAAAAGAGGTTTCTAAGAGTGATGCCTTTCCAAACAGTTCCTTAAATTTATTGTGTGAGAAGGAACGGAATGGACAGAATATGACTGATATTCAAAGTAACAGTGTTCCCGTGGACCCAAAGTCTAAAAAAGCCGATGAGCATCTTTTGAGTTCTGATAATATTGATGAAATAGAAAAAAATGAGGAAGTCTTAGTCCCTAAAGACTTACCTGAAATCTCTGCTGATAGTTGGAGTATGGGAAGTGGATTTAAAAACCAACTAGGAGACAACCTGGAGCCTGTTAAGATTTTGATTCCTGAAGTTGGAGGAACAATTAATAAGCAAAATGAACATATTGATGAACAAAGCAATGATCCACAAATCTCAAATCAAAGCATAAAGAAAAAAAATGTGATAAATGATAAATTTGGACATGTGACGGCTTATGACTTAATTAGTAGTAGAATAATAAGGAAACCGAAGTCTGCAATTGGATTTTTCACTCAAGAATGTCGTCCAAAATTGATAACTGATAATCCAAAGACCAGCATGGAGGACATCCTGCTGAAAATTGAAGAGCAGTGGAAGAATTTGAATGAAGAGGAGAAAAAAACGTAAGTTTTCAGGCTGTCTTGCTTCTAAATCTGGTAGTTACCAATGAGTCACTTGTAGTGAATTAAAAAAAATTGTAACTTCCCGGTTATTTATGAAAAAATAGAACAGAAAATGATTTTTGGCTTTTGAAGATAAGCATCGATATCGTGAGTTGTCATCTTTTGCTATGTGCATATGTGCACTGCTGATTTACTTGTTTTGCCACTGTGCCATGCAGCAGTTAGGTAGGGACAGTTTTGCTGAACTGTTATTTGGAGATAACGGGCAAGAAAATGTACTGTTTTAACACTACAAACTTCTGTTTTCTAAGGGCTGCCTGTATATTGTCACTCCCAATGCACTGTCAATGAAAACTCAGCATGGTGAGGGAAGAGGCACCATATAGTTCCTCTGGAGCTTTTTCCAACCAACAGTTCTTTTTTATTGCTAGAAAGTGAGAATTCTTTTTCAGGATCTTTAGTACTTGAACAGTTGGTAAACTCCTTTCCTCTAAATTTAGTACGTATCCCAACCCAGGCTACCTCAGAATTGTATTTATAAAACCCAATCAAATGACACTAGGAATTTTGTTTTCCCCTAAACAGCTATTCCAGTGCTGGTTCAGAGAGTATAATACAGTTTGAATTTTAATCTGTTTCAATCAAAACCAAATCTCTTTTTAGATTACAATCTGAATAGCTAAATTCCATATTTTTCTAAAATTAATTGTAACTGAGTTTTTGAAATCCATCTGCAAATAAAGGAAATATTTTAGCCTAATTTGTGGCAGGGGTTGGATTAGTTAAAATATTAGGTATATGTTGTCCTTTATGTGGAACTTATATTATGGTAAAAGATGAATTAGAATAACATTTTGAGGCATTCTAAGACAGCTTAAAAAACAAAAGAAACACCAAACTTGCCACATTTTTTTCGTGATTTTTATAACATGTAAAACACTGTAGGGCATCACACAAATAAGGAAAATAGAAATAGTTCTTCAATAGTTTTTACCATAATAGAGATAATACCAATTAGAGATTCGATTAGGAGAATGGCAAGAAAGAGAAGCTATACCTATTGAATTACTGTTACTATATCTGTTTTTTCTTTGACTTCTTGACTTTGTTTGAAAACATCTGCATTATTCTGAATACCAACTATGTCAGTTAAGTAAAACCTTTTTATCTAGTTTCTGTTTTACCTAATTTAAAGCTCACTAAGCAAGCAACATGCCATGATCACAAAACCATACATGTGAGAAAGTGTTTTGTCCCTCTCTGCATTAGCAGAAATATTAATGTAATAGTAGAAATCTACTCCAATTATATTCATGCTTTTAATGAAATGAAACAAAAGGTTCTGCCAGCTGTTTCAGAAAATTTTAATTTGCTCTTGCTTTAGCTTTTGAGATTTCATGGTTGCTTTCCTGGTACAACTGTTATGTTTAAAAGTGTGCCTACAGATTAACTTTGTATTAGTTCAGGAAGGAGACCTCTCTGGTAATGAAGTTTTCCTTATATGTAGGAATGAGTGCAGTATGGTCCAGTGGATGTTGAAGTGAATGAAAAATTTACCGCTAGTTGTATTCATAAATTTTTAGCTCTGGTGTACCTCTTTTCCACTTTTAATCTTTTAAAATTGCCTCAGAAAATAACAAATAGGAAGAGATATGCAGACATCTTTTCCTCCAAGGCAACAATCCAGAAGAACTGTTGTACGTCTGGCAGAGAACATAAGTCTTGCCTACCAGATACTCTGGATAAATTGGGCCACCTAGAGGTAACAACAAATGTATATATAACAGGGCAGCCAAAGTGCCATAGTTCTACTGAGCATGCTATACCTCCAACTTCATGCAACCTTGCTGACAAGATACCACTTTTCCTGGGCTCTGGTCCTCCATCCTTCTGTGATAAAGTCACACGTTTATGTTACAATGGGTGTGCTTGGCTTCAACATCTCTCTCTCTCTCTCTGTGGCTCCTCCAGCAGGTCTAAATGAGTTTAAATCCCTTTTGGGAGCAGTACAACCAACAGATGTCTCATAGTGACATAGGATAGCCTTTTCAAAACAAGCCAGCATTTATTACTCAACCGGAATGTAAAATGTTATGGTCTTTAGGTTATAATAGAAGAGGAAAGCTTCCATGCATGTCCATGTTGGCAGCATCGCATATCCCCCTGCTTTGCAAAGCCAGGATTTAATTTCTTGCACTCACTCTGCTCTTACTTAATACAGCTTGTGTATATTTCTGGCCTTAATATTTCTTGCATATCAGACTCAGGTAGGAGTGGGAGAAATCCCTCCAAGTGCCATGACAGTGGCAGCAGTAGTTATCCTGAAGGTGTAAGAAAGGTTCAGAGCTACACACACATTATCAGGGGGCTAACAAATCACCTTGTCAGCACTCTACAGTAATTCTGTGTATAGAATGCATGTGAAGTATACTTCATGAGTATATTTGTACCTTGGGAGAAACACTGTTTCAGGTAGCGTGGCCTCTGCTGTCTGTTGACAGGTAAGAGCGTGCACATAGACAGTCATTAGTGGCTAGTAGTAACTAGCTCATGTGTGGTAGCTTTTTATTGCCTGATAAACTTCACATGCATCTCATGGCTTGTGTGTGTGTATGCATTATTTGCAACTCTTTCACATAGGGGTAAATATGCTTGCTTAGCAATTCCAGAAAAATTCTTTTTTACTGTATTCTAACCTTTTAGTTAACGTGTTCTCTTTCCTTTGGATGGAGGTTATTTGGTGGTACCATCTGGTCATTGGCCATCCATCTAGCCAGCTCCATTCATCTATTGCCAGATATTAATCATGAATAATGTTGTTAATAACTGGTATCAATCCTTCCATACTGGTGCTTGTCCCCAGCGTCTGTTCAGTCATAATAGAATCATAGAATCATTTAGGTTGGAAAAGACCTTTAAGATCATTGAGTTCAACTGTAAACCTAACACTGCCAAGTCCACCACTAAGCCATGTCCCTAAGCACCACATCTACATGTCTTTTAAAGACCTGCCGGGATGGTAACGCAACCACTTCCCTGGGCAGCCTGTTTCAATGCTTGATAATAGTAGGTCCATATTGTCCACTCCTAGGAAACAGTGCTAGCCACGTGAAACCTATGCATTTCAGAAGATGACTGCGAAAAGCTGATATGGACAATTAAAAGCTTTTTTTATTTTCTTCTTCACAAAGGAAGGAAACACAGAAGTAGAATGTAATACTTACTTGTGATAGTTTGAGTGGATTTGGTTTCATTATGTGAACAGGCTGATGCTGAGACATATTACATTCAGAATGGGATGCCTCTCTATTCTGGACACATGAATCTACAAAAGTGGCCATTTCCAGTCAGAGTTTTCTCGAAATAGTCAAATTCAGATTATTTGTCTTGTAAGGTCTGACAGACCTTATATTAAAAGGGTTTTGTTATATGCTAAATATTTCATTTTGGTTTCAGGTGCAAGGGGAAAATAGTAAATCGTGGATCCATTTTTCTAGTTAAACTAAAGCTGCCTTTGAAACTAGACTTCATTCTAGTCTTCCACTTCCCTCCTTACACCCAGTTTTGCAAATTTCCTTGGCTTTATGTTTTGGAGCTTCAGGAGAGGATCCTAAATTTACAGTCTTAATTCACAAAGCAGAGAAAAAACTGTTCTTGTAGCACTTGTTGATTATACCTGCCTCTATGGAAAGATTTTTGGAAAGGCAAAGGTGTTCCCTTGTAGTTTGTAAACCTGCTGTTTTCTTTGATTCTGAGCAAATCACTGATAGTGATGTACATGAATTTGCAAAACCCTCACAATCAAAGCTTATAAGGCTAGAATTTTTCTGATGGTACCCTAAAATGACAGGCACGTTGGAAGTGCTTTTGGTTTGGATTATCAATGTATCACTGAAAGCTCAATTCTCTTACAGTTAAATATTCTCCTGCATTACAATTGGGTCTATTCAAAACAAAGTATTTATTGATCTGGTCAAAGCTATAAATGTATTTGGGATAAAAAAAATTCTGTTCAAGTGATTTCATCCATTCATTTTAAAAGGAGCAGATGTTTTTTATCTTAACATTTACTCCATATTTTCTAGGACATGATTTATTGCAAGAAACTATTTAAGCTGACTTTTTTAGTTAACTAAATATTGGTACCATATGTGAATGCTAGCACATCATAATTAATTGCAAATGGCGACCCTTTCGTTGACCTTAATTTTCCAGCATGCATACACATAATTGAATCAAACTGTTCCAGCAAGTAGCAATAAATAAATACGACCAGCTAAAATACTTCTTTCCAATACTTACATGTGATAGTACAACTTTTTCTTTTATTGAAGATTGGACTGGTTTGAATTACCTGCTAGAATTCAGAATATCAAATAAGGGCAAAAAGAGGAGTTCAGCAGATTGCTTCTTTGGCCTTCAAGAAAGTAAGATTCGTATGCAGTAGGCAAGTATAAACCTGGCATCTATAAAAGTTTAGCTATCTTCCTGACATTTGTAAACTCATTAAGAATCCATTCAGGTTGCAGAGATTTAGTATGTAGTAATGTTTTAACCATTTAGACAGCATTTAGCAGTAGTTTGTTATTGAGTACTTTTTGAAAAATCTGTAAGTTTATTAGTTACAGAACGCTGTGATGATAGTATCTATTCTGTATTCTCATGATTTTTATTTATGTGGCTAATTTTAGGTGATTTGAAATCAAATGTACTTCTTTATATAAAGTAAAGCCTCAGGTTTATGAAGTTATTTAGGCTCCAAACTTTTACTTAACTGCATGGACTCCCCTTGAATTCTGTAGAGCTCTAGAAACTTAAATGACTTTGTGAATTGGCTGGATGTGCCTGTGACAAAACTCCTTCCAAAACTATGTATCTGGTTGCGAATTAGGGTTAAACATAGTCTTTGGGACTAAGGTCAAAAGCAACTGGCTGTAGTTCTTTGTATGATGCAGTCTACACCTCCCCCTTCAGTAATTCAGGTTTTGCTGGCTGTCACGATGAAGGAAAATTTCCAACTCGTCTTCTTCAAAGGGTAATGTAATACTGGCACAGTCCCCAATGTCCTTCCATCTCTGTCATAGTGGAAAGCATATTGATGTGGCTGCTTGAATGAACTATGGGAGTTGTTCTTGTCTGTTGAAATGGTTACCTTACCTTTTGTTTTAGTATGTTAGGAGTTGGCGTTTGGGGTTCTTAATCTGATTATGCTACTGGTTTGTTTTCTCTTTTAAGTTATGAAATAAAAGCTGCTAAAGACCTGGAACGGTACAACAGAGAGGTCAAGAAAGCTATGGGACAGACAGTGCACCGACCAACAAAGGAGGCAGAAAAACAGAAACCCAAGCTGAAGACTTCCCCATCCGACCAGCAGAAGCTTGACAAGATATTTCATGCTCAAACTGAAAAGAAGCGGAAACCTGAACAGCCTACAAAAATTGTGACAGTGCCTTTTTCTCTGAGTTCCTGTAGACATCAGCTTCAGAGACACAAGAAAAATGATTCAGATGAACATGAGCTTTTCCTGATCCGTCGTCAGAGTCTTCCTGATGTCTGGATATTTGCTACTGAAAAAAAGCTAATGTTGCTGAATCCATATAGATTGGAAGAAGCCCTACTGCATAAAAGATTACTGATGAATCATAAGCTTCCAGTAGAGAAACTGGACAAGCCAATTTTGTTAACAGACAGGTATAGTACAATTGAGCAAAAACTTGTATGTTATTTCAAATTATCATTTGATAATTATTTACAGGAAACTCTGGTGAGGCCCTGTTTGCTAATTCTGTGATTATTTGTACATTCGTTTATCTGTAAGAACAGATTTTTATATTTTGTATACTTTCATAGTAATGAGCAGGCCTGGTCATACTCCAGTTGAAATAAGTATGAATTTTGACCAGTTTCATTGGTAATGCAGTGCAGACAAATTTCTTCCCCCAGAGGAAAATTAAATGCTCCACATTTTCACGACTTCACTCTAGCTAACTTTCCTCCATAGATTAGAGAATGGCTGATGTAACTATTATTATATGCCTAAACTTGGTCACTCTTTAAGATATGTGAATAGTTGTGATTTTGTTTCTTTAAACAAATTGATTTTTCAGAACACTTAAAAATCTTGATCACTCCTCATTACTTACTACTTTTTTCTGTATTTGTCTCACAGTTTTAATTTTCACATTAAGGATTTTGGGTTTTAACACTTTGGGGATATTTTCTTTTTCCAGTCTTATTGGTGGATTTCCGTATATGGCTGCTCTTTATAAAATGCAGAAGGATTACCAGAGTTTCAATGGATCAGGTTATTTGTCAGATCCAAGGCTTGTAGCAAATGGATTCCAGATAAAAGTGATAGAAGGTACGATGGTTTTAAAATCTTTTAGTCGTATTGGGGCTTGTTTCTTCTGATTTAATGATTTAAATGATTGTTAATATAGATCGTGTTATTCTACATCACCTTATCATTTAAAGCACTAACATCCTGCTTTCCTTAACATTGAGATTTTATTACTTGGCAAAGAATGTAGTCTCCTCCATAGAACATTGAGTAATGGAAACTGATAACTGAACAGAAAACTTCAATAGTATTTCAAAGAATGCTCTGAAATCCACATTTTCCTGACTTTTATTTTTATTTCTTTTCGCAAAATGCTGGATGTCGATATCCTTAATTGCCATTCTGACGAAATTTACATTAAACTGATGAGAATTCCTTAGTCCTGGCAGCTTCTTCCAAGGTGGTACTTACTTGCAGAAGCTTCTGCAAGTACGTGCTTTAGCTGACTATTCCTCTGCTGTTGAGCAGTTGAGGAGGTCCAATAAAAAGCTGGGTCTGGTTATTGACTTACTTTCACATCAGAATTGTGACACAGAGCCCAAAGGGGACGGTAAAGAGAGGGTGATGGGATCACCATCACACCTTTTGATAGAGTTTGATCTGATCCTTTTTTTTTTTGAGACAGGCTACTTCTCAATGCCTCTACATTGATCACAGAATACATTTGTTTCCTATAAGATCCTTTTACCTTAGTAAGAGGTCAAATTTTTATACATTTTTCTGAAGAACGATTTATAGGGATGCTGTTGGCAACCCAGGGGCAACCTACCCAGGGTCGGTTCTGTGGATCAGGATTTCCCTAGCGGAATTCCAAGAAAAGCAAACGTCTTTGGGGGTAGTACCTAGCTGACAGCTCAGAGAAAAGATTCACTATAAGAGCTGTTAGAAATGCTATAGCCTCATGTGTTACAGATCCCCACATATGTACAGTGATGACAGATCTACTGTAACATATGGGATCTTTTAAGGGTAGGTACAAAAAAGGGATGTAGAGCAACTCCTTCACTCAGAGGCTGGCTCTTGGGAAGAACAGAGCCTAAGCTGCTTTCTTTACTGAATCATGCACAGCAAAACCAAGGAACCTTCTTTCTGACTGGCTAAATCCCTACATAAATAGCAAAAACTTTGAAGAAGAGATGTTCATGGTAATAATCTTAGATTGAATGATTAGGGGAATAAAGCGTGTATTGTAAGAGGCAGCTCTTAAAAGGTTTATTCAGTCTAGCAAATCAAAAGCTGAGGAGGTCTATGATATGTCTCTAGACAAATATGGGAGAAAGGGATTGTTGCTTAGCCTTTTTGCTCACATACCTTTTCCATTTTTTTTTTTTCACCTCCGGATATTGTAAGTTTGCTCAAAATCTAATTAATGTAAATTGGATGTGAATAAATTGAATGTGAAAATCTGAAGACAGTTTCTAGGCAACAACGGAGGAGAGTTGTTGACCGATCTTGTGGTACTGGAGATGGGAAACGGGTTTTAAGATAGCTTGATTAGTGTAAGAGCGTAATTGTACAATATAACAGCAAGGGACTCGGCACAGTAACTGGGAAGTAGTAACCGTCTTCCAATCCTTTGTTCCTAAGTATGTAAAATTAAGGAAATGAAATCTTTTGAGGAAACTGTTCTCATTTGGTTTACAGTTAGTGACAAGAAACGTGCTTTAAATGCACTGTACAGGTCAACAAACGGTGGTCATGGACTTGACCCGTACCATAGGGCTAGCCCATATGAAGAATGGGAATCTAATTCAGTTCTTTGTCCCAGTCTTCTATTTTAACTACTTGAATGAAACGTTAATAACATCTGAGGCTTGTCAGTCATGTTTATAAGCTTCTGCTGATGACATTATGGCAGTTACAGCCTCTGTTATTAAAAGAGCATACCATTGCAGATGAAGGTAGAAATACCAGCAAACAAATGGAATTTCTCCCAGCCTTTTTTCCAACTGACCCAAGGATTTTTACTTAATACTTCATCAGTCCCTCCTTGTTCTTTTTTTCTTAAACTCATCCCTGAAATATGCTGTCTTCTACAAATATGCTACTATCTTCTACAAATACTCATTAAAGCTGATTTCTAGAAACACAGGTATTAATTATTAACACTTCTTATGTGTCCTTCTCTGGGAATTTCAGTATGCAGTTTGAGGTTCTTTAATTTATAGATTCTTGTTGTATAATCTTTATGGAAAGTGACCTGCAGACCAGGAGTGATTTGTCCCACTTACACCTGAGTATTCTATAGGATTTCTCAACTTTGAGAAAACAAGTTAATCTCATAAAACATTCTTCACTATCCTTATAGAAGCTTTTTTTTTGTTCACTGTCTGAATTTGGTGTCTATTTTTGTGGTTTTTTGAAACTCAGACACAGCCTGAAAGGCGAGCATTCAGATGTTGTTGAACTAGAAGTTGCCTCAGAAAGTTTTGTTTCTTCAGGATATATTGTTAATTTTTTGGAACAGGGGTTGCCACTTTGCATGGTGGATGATAAAGTTACAGCTTGCTGTGGAGAGGTGTCCAGAATGCAAATGTGCACTTAACCTACACTAGCTGGAGAGTTTCACCCTAGCAGCACCCACAGGAGCACACCTGAACCCCATTCTCTGTGCACATACCTTTATAACTCATTTTTTCCCAACTTTTTGGGTGAAATGGATCAGCCCTAGTATTTGCTGTTTCTCAACTGAACTATTAACTCTTTCTTGCTGTCAAGGTCCACTGTAGTATATTTGAAGGTCCGTACTTTCCTTTGGGACTTCAACCCTGACATGGTCATATTAGATGTCCCTTTCTAACTGCTGGTTGATTTCTTATTAATAGCCACTAATGCATGGCTTCCTTTTTCATTCTGGGTTAAGAATTTTATCTTCTATAATAGCAAATTTCCTTTTTCTGACAGAGACATCCTCTTTTATGTCACAAGCAAAGGTTCCGTTTCTTTAGCTTTGAATTCAAATTTCTCGTAATTTCTTCTTGCAAAATAACAAGCCTTTCTGTTGATCCATGTGGATAAGTCTGTGATGCCATCAGTAGCTCTAAGATACCTTCCAAAACAAGAACAAAGGCAACTTAGCTGTTCCAATTCCATGTTTGGCAGTTTTGGCCGCAGAAAAAGAGGCTTTCCTTGACCCATGGTGATCTCTGAAGAGGACTGTCAAATAGGTTGCATTGCTTATTTGCTTAAATCTCCATGCATATTCCGCCAAAGGAGAAGAGAAGGACCCTGAGTATTGCTGTCCATTATCATATGTTAAGACTGCTCATAATACTCAGATACTAATTTGGAACGCAAGACCTCTTGCTTTGGTATTGAGCACCTCACTAGGACTGTTTCCTGGGTGAGTATAATGACTCGAATATAGGACCATAGATTCATTCCTTATTTCCTGTTGGTGTGGGGGGTGTTTTACAGGACTGACTATTTATTTAATAACAAGAAAATCTGAACAGCTGCCTTAATTTGGAAGGTGACTTTGGTAATTCCCTTGTTGTGTTGGGCTTGCATCTCAACTGGTCTTTGTTAAAGATGCTTCTTTGCAGTTTAAATTCCTGCCTTTTTGCAACTTCTGGCACAGAGGAACTTTTTATAAAGATTTTGATTCTGATAGTTTCTTGAAAAAAAAAAAAACCCACCATGTGGTATTGGTTTTTCCTTATTTGGATTACTTGTTTGTAAGGGACAACTTATCTCAGGATAAAAAAAAAAAAAAAAATTAGTCTTGCACTAAATTTAGCAGGTCTTGGGATTAATACTCGGAAATTGAATCTTATTCCCTCGCAGTGCTTGGAATTCTTAGAAATACAACTATACTCTCTTTAATGGCAAAGACCTTTTAGCTAGTCTGAACTTTAGTTACTCTAATAACCTACCGGCAGTCTTTCTCACAGGCATAGCACGGACATGCCTCACTCTGAACCCAGTGGCGCCATGTGATGCCAGATGCACTACTCCTAGTAGGTTGGGTTTTTTTTCCTTTTTCACAAATGAAGCCTTTGGATAGTTACTTTTACATGAGCATGAGAGTTTCAGGCTTTACTTGCCTATTATTTCATTGGAGAATAAGTCTGTCCTTTGAATGCTCTCTTGTTTTAAGACAGGAATGTAATTTACCTTTGTTCCATATTGTTCAAAGATTCTGTATGACTGCAGCCAAAGTTGTTCCAAGTATCCTAGATCTTGGACATGCCCTATCTTCTTGTTTTGGTAGACTAAGATCTTTTGTCATGTCTCCTTGTTTCTCTTTATATTGATTGCTCAGCAGTTTAAGGAGTTTTCAACTAGATTTTTCTCTGGATAGCTGACAGTGAAAAACATATTGTGAAATAGCTCAGAAAAAGCTTCTTGCTGTAAGTATGTCAGGCAAAATCAATGGTTTCTTTGTGGAACATGCCAGTTGTTGTGGTTTGCAAAGCTGTGACGCTGAGCTCCAGTCTGTCTTCCACTGCCCTCCTGCCCCCTCATGTTCTGGCCTTACTGAGGCTTCAAGTGATGCTACCTTTGGGAGGCAGTCTGTTTGCTTTTACTTAACTCAGTATTCTGGGATCTGCCAGGCATTTGTTTGCTGGGTATAGCTTGCAATGACCCCTACATACAGAGAAGCATTTCAAGAAGTAAGATGGATTACTTTCTGTCCAGTTCTTCTTAAGATGTGTTTGTTATATGTACCTTCACTGCACATCTGTCTGCCTTTGTGAAAATCCTAAAGAGAGATGTGAATTCTTGGCTGGAAAGGAACTGAGAGCAAGGAACACATCTTACCTGTTTTTCTAACAATTGGGCCATGCTCCAAGGCAGGCTTTTAGGGTAGAATTGTCTGCCTGATAGAATATATGTACCCAACATAGGTATATACAAAGAATGTGCTTCCAAGGCCTCAAAGAGCAGTAAAAGGTAAATAACCTGTCTTCCTTGGTAATATAAGCTGCCTCAGCTCTTGTAACTGATGAGTGGAAAATCATGCTGCTACTTTATTTCAGTTTGATTTTGACCATAGACTGGAAGATAGATAGTCTATAGTGTCACCTAATCTAGGTGGCAGCTGGAAGAGAACAGTTTTTCCTGGCTATCAAGGAGGAATTATCCAAAGATGATTGTGAATGCTTTGTTTGGAAGGAGAAATGGGAAATTTGTAGCAATGAGAAATCCACATTTTTAGTCAATTGAAAGCTAGTTTATTTGTTCACGGAAATATTTTCCTTGGAAGTTGCAAAGCATTTTCATAGAAACTACCATGGAAACTGCTTGAAGACTGCTGTTTGAATACTCAAAAATCTTAACGTATATTTTATAAAAAATTTACAAGTACACCGAGATTCGGACACCTGCTCATCTCATCAAATGTTGCCAATATCGGAATTCCTGCAAAGACTTGCAGATAAATACATGTTAATCAGCGTGCAATGGGCTACTTTGCAGTCTAACGTATGTAAGCAGAAAAGGAGAGCGACACACAAATACCAAAGAAGAAAACTTCTCTTAGCCAGGATTTGTATTGTTTGTTCTTATGTTAGACTCTAAAGCCCCCTTTGACTTTCAAATTAATGAGTGGTATGGTGAAGTCAAATCCAGCTGTCAAAATTTGCAGACAGGAAAATTGCTTTTGGTAAAACTGGAGCATATTGAGCATTAGCAGTCTCATTAGCAAGAATGTATGATTGGTTTACTGGATTTGCAAAAAAAAAAAAAAAAAAGTTTGGCAAATACAGAACCTCACTGTCATGAAATTTTAGGAGGAAGCACTGGAAATACAAGATTTTAAACTGAAAATCTTAAGACTTGAAACTTAACAAAATTTTGTGTCCCGTCTTTGGTAGCATACAGAGAGGTAATTATTGAAAGGTTGTTAAATAGTCTAAGTTCTCATTTTAGGGAGAAAGCAGCATAATCAAATGATCTGGAACAGTTACTCAAATCTAGTCTTTCATTAAAGCAAAATTGGGATAAAAATGAAGAGGAAAGAGCTGAAGGAGATTAAAAACAGACTTTCTCTTTTGCTCCTGTCTCTTACTGGCACCCTTTCCCATGGGGAAATACTGGCATAGTACATCATCTTATCTCACCCTTAATAACTGGAGAACTTTCAGATAGTTTAACATTTTGCTTTAAGCTGAATCAGATCACAGGCTTACAGCAGTACATTAAAAATATGTCTGTTTTTGCTGGCCATGATTAGGGAAAGACAAGTTGAAAAAGAGAAGGAAAGCAATGCTGGGTGAAAAAGGAAATAAAGTTTCAAATTTAAAGCAGTGTTAAATATGTAGCGGGAAGGAGGTTACGTGATTTGGGGGGGGGGGGGGAGCAGGTTGTTCCTTATATCAAATTCTCACTCTGGTCAAATTATCTCTTGCTATGAAGCTTAAAAAGGTCCAACAGCATTATTTACCTGGTGACACATATTTAGAAAAATTTTCAACCTGCACAGTCCTCCTGTTCATCTATGCTCTTATTTAATGACTGTCAAATAAACAGTGCCTGGTCATCGATAACGGTCTCATTCTACTAGCTAATGAAAGTACATCGTGGTGGCTTATATTGCATGTGTATTTTCTCTCACTTCTGAAATCTTTCACATTGTTGTTTGGATTAGGAACGTGAATGATCCCTTATCACAGTTTGTTAGTTTGATCCACTTTGTAGCAATGTATTTGTCTCCAGCTTTTTTGACTTTGCAAAAACCATTCATGACTCAGGATGAATGTAACTTATTCTACTTGGGGCCATTACATGAGAGTGGCTTTATTTTCATTATAAATTGTATTCTTCCATGCTCACCTTGTAAAGCTCCTTACTTCTTAGACTTTTAGTGGAGGAAAAGGAAAGGTAGCCATGCAGGTTGGGTTGAGATTTCTGTGCACCCAACGTGAATGAGAGGAGGAGCTCTGAAGGACTGCACGAGAATATGTGAGCCTGACCCCTAGAGAGCTTGCTTCTGACTGGGAGTGGAAGAAAAGTTAGCTGTGCAGTAGTAACTTCATTCAGATTTTTTGCAAGTAGTGTGAATAAGAAGTGAAATCTCTTACACCTCAGAGATTGAATAGATATTTTGTTGGGAAGGTTGTTCAAATGTTTTATTAATCATTCCTATTCAGAGTGGTACCTGCTGCAGCAGTGATATATGAATGACAGTATGAATTCTGTTGCAGAGCCTCTAGTTATATGGGCTTGAGTTCTTCCTCTGCTGTGGTAGGAGAAAAAACTGGTTTTTATTTCAGTAGAAGCTGAATTTGTTATGATAACATTTGAATTCTACAGATGTTTAAACCAATTCCATAGGAAATAGTGCCAACACTGTGTTTTAATTTTTTTCAAACTAAATTGTGTTTTATTACTAGCCTCTACTTTAATTTCATGAATGTTTAATTAAAGCCATAGAAGCTTTAATTAAAGCTATGCTGAAGACCGGGAATGCTGCAAAATGTTTTAAGCATTTAAACAGTGCCAGCCAGGATTTGAATTAAAATAAGCTGAGACATTTGTGATGTGAATAGGCACACGTCACCATAATGAAACACTGGACAAATAAATGCTTTTCACTCCAACGGAGGAGCAAAAAAAAGTTTCCAAATTGTATTGAATTTGTGAGACTAATTTACTAAGTGATTTTACATCAGTTTAATTTTCTCTGAATTGCTCCAGAATATAAATCAAAGCTGTGTATAAATTGCTGTTTTGTTTTTGTATTTTCAGGTGGTTCAGCTACAGAAAGTCATCTGGAAATAGAAGGGATGGCAAATTGTCTGCCATATTATGGTATTTCTGATTTGAAAGAAATTCTGAATGCAGTAGTTAATGGAAATGCAAAGGAAGTATATGAATGTAGGCCTCTCAAAGTGATAAATTACTTGGAGGTAAGACAGAAGTTTGCTTTTAAGTATTGGCCAGCTAAGCTTATAATAAATCCTTAAACAGCTTGAAAATCTTTGTTCAGCTTTCGGTTTTAATTAATGTAGTTCTGTTCTAAACAGAAGTTACTTTTGAAAAGGAGAATGTCATATCCTTTCTGAGGTGTATGGGTTCTGCATTGCTTACCAAAATACTTCCATCACACATATCCAAAACCAGTCGTCCAATGTGATATAATACATGCTGAAAGCTGATGTTCATAAAGTATTTCTATATAGGCAGTTTTCAGACTAGAAAGGCATTTCTCTGTATTAGAATACAAAACTGCCATAAAAGTGCTTTACAAAGTTTAGAAGGCAGTCGAATCTAGAACAGTCATCAAGATTTAACTCCTTTTTAAATAAATCTGTGAAGAAGTTATAAAATGATTTAAGGTAATAGCTTATGAAAAGTAGGTGTTAATTGAAGCTTAATTCTCATGTAAACCTCAATGAGATGTAAATCATGAAAATCAGAAAGTGCACCATTTCTACTTAAAGAAGAAAAATTCCTATGATTCATTCAAAGAAAGGGCAGAGATAGACAAATGGAAACTTTTTTTGCCAGAAAAGCAAGCTGTCACTGGAATTAAGACATTGAAGTAAAAAAATGAAATCTCACATACAGTGAACCCCGTATGCCTCTGTAAATGCTTGTATTTAGTTAACATCAATAACTTCTGCAGTTAAAGGAAGCGCATACTGACAACCAAGAGTCTTGTAAGTCCACCCCATTCAGTGCAATAGTGACTAAGTTCTGTAGTGCACTGACAGAGAGGAAACCATGTGTTCTTCACAAGCAGCCAGCATTATTAGTTGCCAGAAATACGGTACTTGAGTAAAAGTCTTTAAACTGTTTTCTTACAGAAGTTATTATGCAACAGTTGGAACTGGAATGACTCTTTTTAATATTTTATATGAAAATAGATAAAATCATCCATCCAGAGACAATAATGGGCGTCTAGTTTCAGAGGCAACTAATATATGTGGTACTAGTTAAAGCTGAAGTAACTGACAATAGTAGTTTTCTGACACTTCTTGTCTAGATGTTTCACTAATGCTATCTTTAATCCCAATTCTCTGTTCAGAAAGGTTACCAAAATATATGTTAAGTCTCTTCTTAACCATTTGCTAACATGCTTTCCTGAATTGGACTACTTCAAAATGGGACCTAGGCATTTGCACAGAATGTGTGTTTTATCTTTTAAACATTTATTATACAAATCTTTCCCTGTCTTTTTGGGGCAGTAAGTTTACAGCTGCCTTTGGAACGACTGATTCTGTTGTGTACTACCGAACCATTCTCATGCACTCATGAAAGAAGCTTAAAGAACGGATGAATTAAGTCTTGAGACAGGAATGGTTTGTAACTTGGTTTGGAGGCTCTTAATAAGCCTTCCTTTGATGATCTCTTGATATATATTTTTATATGTATGTGTCTGTGTGTATCTATATATGTAACTGTGATCCTGTGAGGAATGGTTTGAAAGAAGATGCGTGTGCAGCAACAGTAGCTGAAAAATACATATTGACTAGGAAGTATATGACTTGCCGTCATGGGAAAAAAAATATAAAAATAAGCACTGAATTTTTTGACCATTTTGGGGGGTAAACACTGGAAACGCCATTCACTGTCATGTTCAGAATTGCAACTTTTACCTTAAGTTTCATGTTTGAGCAGGTAGCATGTCTGCAGCTTTTGCTGTCTTTTGGTAGACCCAGAAGAAAGAACACAGTAATGGTTAAAGAAGCAGCCTTCCTAGGTAGAGAATAGTCCACAGTGATCTTTTTTCCACTTGGAAGAGTAGGAGAAAATCCCAGACAAACAAAATGAGAAGATTCAGATTAAAACATTATGAACACTGCTTCAGGTTTGTACTATGTGAAGGGAGATTGTATGCCACATCCATTTCTGTCTAGGCAATATTACTAAAGTACAGAAAAGAAGGCAATGGCAGGAAGGCCCATCTTGGAGGAGGAAACAAAAAGCCTGACAACTTCTTTTTGAAGTTGCTTGATTGTTTGAGGATGAGTACTTCAGAAATTGCGTTTAGCAGTCACTTCTGCTTTCTAGTATTGTGAGATAACTGGATGCATTAGACAGTAGTTAATGCAACATTAATCTAAAATTTCATTATAGTATTTTTAAAACTTTGTTTAGCTGACTCTCTGACTTAATTTATGTTAGTTCTAAAGTTTGTGGTGTAGAATGTGTCTTGTGAACTGGTAAACATCTTCAGCTGATACTGGTGCCAACAGGAAATAAGATATTCAGAAACACAAAGCATCTTGCAAAAGTGGACCCCAAAAGAAAAAGAGTGCAAACGTGACCAGGAGACTGACAGTGTGTGACTCCATTGTAGAAGTGTCATGAAATGACCAGTAAGATATGTTTAGAGTTACCTTTGGGTTTCTGGGATTCAGAATATTTATCAGCAGAAAAGTGACCTTTAAACAATGAGTGCTTAATTCCTGCTTTCTGGTAGCCCCAGATTACTGTGTTAAAAAGTGGTATTTTAAAACTATTGGGGTTTTGTTTTTGTTTTTCTTTTCCACAGGGAGAAGCAGTACGTTTAGCTCGGCAGCTGCCCTTACATTTGTCAAAAGAAGATGTACAAAACACAATTTACAGGATGAAGCAACAGCTTGGAAAGGAAAATAAAGGCTGTGTTCATGGTCGTCCTTTTTTTCATCACTTAACAGATATTCCAGAAGTTGACAAGCACAACTCCATGGAAATTATTCAGTAAATAGAACATTTTGTTAGGGATCATGTTTCTCTTGCTTAATTTTGATCATCACTCTGTCATTTCAGTATGTTTTGTGCAAAGCTTTTGTATAATGACTTTTCATTATCATATATTCACCTCCTAGAGACTTTTTTTATTTAAATTCAAATGCTACTTGGAAACTGGAAATAAATATTGCAGAGAAATAACTCATCACTATTTTTTGTTAAAGAATTTATTAAAGAAATGTTCTCAACTGGTTTGATGCTTTTCTTATTGCTGCAGGTTTAGAAAATATCAGTATGTCAACATTTTTTAGATGGGAAATGGTTAGAAGTTGCTTTCAACAGAGCCTGGCAAAGTTTATTGTACTAAAGAGATTAATTTTCAAAGGAATGCCAGATAGCTGTAGGTATTAAAATGTGGCATTGCCATATGCAGTTATTATAGTTACACACTTACGGTGTTGTATTTCTATTTGGAAGTTGTTAGCTTGCATAAATGACTATCGAAGTCCTTGTGTCCAATCTCCAAACGGCTTTTTTACACATTTACAGAAGTGTGAGTCTTAAAAGTATAGTACACTCTTAAAACTTTAGATCAACAAAAACTGGCCAATGACTTGAAAGATGAAAGGATCAGAGTCACAGGAGCACAGGTTAGCATGGAAAGCAGATGGTAATACGTGTGTGTTGGTGCAGTGCTATACACAAACTGTTCGGGGGTGGGAAATAGAAACTGTCCTCACTCAAGGAGAATGTGGCATAGCTAGGCAAAGTCTGCTATATAGAGAGCTACTGATTCTGGTACACTTGTTCATTCTCTTTCTACCAGAACGTAATGTTTACTCCTCTACTTCAAGTAGTAGCCTGCTTCCAGACAGCTACCTGATTATGCCTTCGGTGCATAGCAGATGCAATGCCTCTGGAAGAGTATGTTTTAAAAGTTTGAAGAAAGATGACCTGAAAATTCCTGTCCATCCCCCGTTGTTCTGTTGTTAGCAAATCTTGGCACTATGAAAATGTGGTGGTAAGACCTAGCTTTGTAGTGTTTCTGGGGCTGCTAGGTAAATGGTTGAAGGCTGCTGAAAGACCTGAGTGCAAGCTAGTTTGTGGACAGGCATATCAGACCAGACAAGCAAATGTACAATGTGAAAATGTAAATTACTGATCTATTGCTCTATATCAAACAATGCTGAACTAACTTAAGAAATCATCATCACAGTGATACCTGACAACATATAAATTCTAAACTGAAAGGTAATGATTATGTTTTTATACTGTTAAAGTAAGTTTATCCTTTTTACATAGAAGAGAGGTTTATAACTTCAAACTGGAGAAAGGAAAAACAAGTACAGAAAACATTAACTGCACTCTGGAGCAGTCATTTTAAATCACAGTGCTCGTTTTAAGTAGCCACCCCCATTAATTATAGTGTGTTTGCCTCAAAGTAGCTCTGTTAGTCTTACGTAGAGTTGATACATGTGCATTTGGAGTGAACTGCTTAGGAGGATGCTCTTGACAGTGAGCTGAGAGTACCTTGTGCCCCCATGTAGGCAAAAGGCAGGCTGGACTCGACAGTGTGCTCTGTTCAGCAGCAGGTGGCTGGATGATCAGCACACACAGACTTGTGCTCTGTTCACAACACATGCTGACTTTTGCCCAGGAGGCACATAGAGGAAGGTTTAGGGGACAAAGAATGCAAATGCATAGGAAAGTTTTGTTTATTGCCTCTCCTGATATGTGGCAGAATGGTGCAAAGGCCTGAGCTAAGATAAGATGTAGTAGCAAACAAGGTGCTCTCTTGTTACTGCTTTGGTGTGTGCATCCTTCACAACTGCAAAGGAGTAGGAGCACAAGAAAGTGCAGCCTGCTCTGTTGCTGTTCCCCGCTTCTGCCATGCACATGTGCAGGGGCACATTGGGAACAGCTGAAGGGCGTCAAGTGAATGCTGTGTGAGGGTAGTTCAGTGTAAATTAGGAAGGAGAGGACTCTTTCTGGAGAAAGAGAAAGTTTGATATCTGCTGCCATACTGAGGGAGTCTTAAGACATAGCCATGAATAAAATACCTTTCTGGTAGTGGGCACCAAAGGAGAGGGGGCAGCACGGGGACTGATGGGGGAAAAAGAGCAGGGATGATCGGAGGGCACAAGCAGGATGTCTTTCCAAACTTAACCAGTGAGCAAGGCACAAGATGAGAATGTCACTGGAAAACTGGACACTTGGTGGCTGTAAATATCACTTGGTGCTGAAGATGTGACTTTTTAGAATGGAAGTGAGAAGGTGGATGGAGACACAGGAAGGAGGCGTGACTCTTGGCTCCGAGGGGGAAAGAGGATCCCAGGCTTGCAGTGGATGCAGAAGGTTATAGTTTGTTTATTTTTACTCTTGTTTGGATACAAACTCAGAGTTTAGAGAGTAGCTATTACAGTGAGAAAAGCCAAAGGCAAGCTGGAGAACGGAAATTTATCTCCAAACTAAGTTTGCTGGAAGTTAAATTAATATGTGCACTGATTTTAGTCAGTTGGGAATATAATGTGTAGTATTTAATGAGATTAATAATTGCTGGTGCTTTTCCAAAAGGTAAAATAGCTGTATCCTAATTATACTGAAGCAAATGCTTATCTTTGATAAGACTACAGTCAATATCGAGTACTTTCACATGATAGTACCCTTGCAGAGGACAAGTTGTTTAATAGGTATTCAGGCCCTAGATTGAGGATAGAAAGTGATTGGTAAATTGGTATTCACAGGTGCCAAGGTGGGTTTAGTTGCTATGGGAGAAAATTAGTGTCAGGCATTGCTGTGGGTGCAGGTGCACCAGGTTAGGTAGTTGGGAGCTGGGTCTTCCCTCCTTCCCTGCTCCCTTCCCTCTTTCTCTCCTGGCTAAGTTTGCTGTCCTTTACCTCAGAGGGCTGCTGTGGATTTCTTCCTTAGGTATGTACATGTACAGTTTGTTTTCTGTCTCTGGGGGGATATTTGGGATTGTCGTGTGGCTGGGTTCCAGCAGTGAGTGCTGTAGCACGGCTTTGGAGATGTAAGCCTGGGTGTCTCCCCACCATGGTACTCGTGGTTGGGGGTGCAAGTTGAAATTGTGAGTGGGTCTGATACCATGCTGATGGGAGATGGCTTTAGGTAGGGTGGGTCTCTCCTTGCTTTATCTAGTGTGGACAGAAGGAAATGTTACTTCCTGTTTTTAGAGATGCTCTTTCTTTTTCTAGAGATGCTCTGACTGATGCCTCTGGTGATGCATCCATTTTATGTTCCTTATTTGAACAATAAAAGTACCCCAGTTCTAGATATACAAGTTTAAAAGAAGTCAAATGGTGCACTTGATTTAATGGTTCTGGAAAAGGAAGGCACATCAATTTATTGCCATTGCATCAGCACCTGGTGCCACTCAGATGTTTCATGGAGTGGTGAACCCCATGAGGCTCTCTGGAGAGCATGCAAAGGCTGCCTGTCCTTGCAGTCAGTCCCCAGCTGTATGGGCTGTTTGAAAGGAAGAAGAAAACCTAACATGTGTAACAATGAGTAGACTTGGTTATTGTTGCGCTTGACCTCTTACCTTAGAGGAAAAAGCAGCGGGGCAGGACCTGGTGGACGCATGTCCCAGCGGTGAGTGGACAGGCTGCCCCATCCTTGTACCCCATACCGTGGGCCTACGCTGCTCTTTCCACTGTGAGTGGCCAGGTTGGGGCGTTTCAGGGGACTTCTAGTATTTGCACTGCCCTCTGCTGGCATCTTATTTTTGTACAATTTTGACCACATAAAATGATGGGTAGGCACGCCTGAGGTTGACCGTGAAGGAGCATCGTTCCTTCCTTGCTTTCAGTCACCAGCAGGTCAAAGTGTTATCGGTGTGACGCTTCTCATGGTGTGTGTGTGTTTGCATTCCTAAAATATGGCCAGTGCAGGTAGCAGTGTTCCCTAAGTGATAATTGGGAGCTTTCCAGGCTAAAGCATGATCTCGTAATAAAACCTAAAAAAACCTTTTGGTTGTATGTAGCTTTGCATTTTTCAGAGGGTCATTTGTACGGTCAGTTTGGGCTCATTCAGTTCTGGTGGTGTATTTGTGTCTCAAGTGTCCACCTCTCCCAAATTCTGAGAAGTTGAGTATTATTTTAATAGGAAACCATTGAATATCAGTTTTCTTATTAAATACAGGAAAATCTCATTGAAAAAAAGAATTCTTTTTTCCTGAATATAAATATTGGTATAAACACGGAATGGAGGTAGTGCCTTTTACATGTTTCTTTTCTGAATGCATTAGGGATCTTAATAATGGAAGTTTCTCTTTCCTGTCGGTTAAGAAGTGTGTGTGTGTGAAGGGATTTGGAGTCTTTCTGGAGATTTTTTTCTTCCTTTAGTATGAATAGTAGCAGTTCAGAGAATAATAGCAAAACCAGAGGAATGCTTAACTTATTTGAGGAGCACTTAGCAGTCATTGGCAACAGTAAAATCTGTATGATGTAATTTGTGGTTTGTTAAAATGGATTCTTCTTCTATATTTCTATATTCTAATATGGAATATTTAAAATATCTACCAATAGAATCAATACTCCCAAGCAACACTATTTAGTTATACAAGCAGCCATTCCTCGGTCTCAATTTATGCAAGTGGTTTCATTCCTTACCACCACCACCCCCCATACATATTGGTATTACTTTCATGAAAGTAAGCATCAAAGAGCAACTTTTAGGTTTTTGGAAGGGTTATAATAGTTGGTCTTCAGAGCTTGTTTTATCTTCTGTAAAGCAGGTCTAGTTTTGGTTTGGTAGGGGGGTTTGGTTTGGTTGTGTTAAACTTACAATTCTGAATTAATTTTTTTGTCTGCAATAGCAATATTGAAGGATCCTTGAATGTTTTGTTTCTTTTGTACCCAGCATTTGACAGGCTGGGTTAGCAATTGTAAGAAACTTAAGGTACATCCATTTAATTTTGCAAATGGAAAGCTACCAGAAGTAGCTTTTATTTTTTTCCTCTCTGTCTCTCTCTAAGTATGGAGTATCATATCTGAAATTATGGAGAGTATAAATGTGGAAATGTTAAATCTTTTGTTAATGGCTTCGAATTAAGCACACATTGTTGCAGATGATTTGGAGGACTTATTTAAAGTAAATATACAATTTCAAGCTCAATTATCATTCATAGTTTAACTGAACATAGTGAGATATTACGTCTGTGAATTTGATACAGTGTTACTTCATAATTACGATGCTTTTTTACAGTAAATTTGATATAGAACAGTTGCTAAAGGAAAGCTGCTGAATAGTGTGACCAACCATTTTATGGGACACATCTGGTGCATTAGTTCAGGATGTGCACTGCAGAAGAACAGAGCCTTTTGCACAAAATGAGAAGGAAGCTAACTCCACATGTATACGTTTTGCGGACATGCGGAGAGGTTAAACAATTACGAGTTAATTGTGTAAGCTAATAGGAGGGGTGCTCATAATGTCATTTCAAAATAGCTATGGAGGAAATGGAGGAGAATTATTGTTTTAAAATCTCAAATGAACGGTTTACACCTGTTGATGTTACATTTAGAACAGCTGTTTCTTTTATTATCAGTAAACAGATGCAGAAAGTAATGGAATGTTTTAAAGCAATATGTTAATCCTGTCTTCCACTACTGAACATTCTCACAATGTCATGATTAAATATTAACTGTAATGCTGCTGTCATCTGCAGTTACAGAATTCTTACTTATTTTTTTAATCACTTTTGTATCTGAAGTTGTAAATGTTTATCCAAAGTTATTGTAGTCTTTCATCAACCCATTATAAGTCTTTGTAAACATCAGGAATTTTATTGATTACTTCATTGGGCTGAATTACTCAGCCAAAGCAACCCTGACTTTGGTTTTGCTCAAGCTATCTTTATAAGGGGAGAAAAAACTTGCTCTTGAGGGCCCAGGCTAACACACATTTTGTATGAACTCCATATGAAGTTGGTTGGTATTATAGGTGAGGCTTTGCCCGAGCATGCTCCGTTAGGTCCAGCACTGCCTATTGGGATAGTACCAATCAGGTGGTACAGAAGAGGTTCTTGTTTAGTGCCTGCAATTTTTTGTTTTATGTGAAAACAATTTTAATCTTAGTTCATTTATTTTCTGTATGTCTTATGACAAATGTGTTGTGCTACTAAGGTTTTGAAATACAGAACAGCTATGGTTCCGACAGCCTCTTGGGAAAAAATACCTCAAAATTGCAGATGCAATACCACGTGTACCTAGAAAAAGAAACCCAAGTATTTCAAAATATTTAAAAATTAGTGGCTAAACTGACCTGAAGTTTCCTAGAAACCAGCACCTGCCGCTCAGACGCTCAAAGGTGATAGGAGTAGTTCTTCAACTGGAAAATATATCTGTCTTAATTTTAGAATTATAGGATCTGTAAATGTTCTAAAAAATGTGGCTTTTCAATGAAATAACATGCGGTTGTGGAGCATTACTAACTCAGCACTCCAAGAACGGAAGCACAGAAGATTAATACTGTGTAACTTGTTTGGCAGATTAGTTTTCAGGAAATGTAGAGACCAATGAATATGCCAGCTGCGTTATTAAAATACTGTATTCAAGCCCAGGTCAAATTGTTCATTCATGCATGGAGTAACTCAGCATTAATTGAATCATTACATTTTTTAGATATTTTAGATCACCGATATTTTTTGCTTCAGCACTTAAAATGCCTGTTTAAATTAAAATATTGACAAGGAGCAAGCGTTTTGACAGAAGAATGCTGTATAAAGCATTTGTATATGAGCGTTCACTTGTCGGGTCGTTGCAGTAGTAAAATTGCATTGGTAGAAGTAAGGTTCTACCTCATTTCTAATGTCAGGGCTGCCTGTTTTTGGAGGATTTTGAAGATGCTTAGGTAAAATTATTTAGGTTGATATAAAATAACAAAGAGGTAATGTTTTCCCTTGTTCTTGTTAGCCTGGTACTGTGTATGTTACATAAATGTGAGAGTGTTCCTGATGAAAGGTAAGAGAATTTACTTTCTCAATTAAAAAAAGGGGAAGGGAGGAACCCTCTCGTGTTTAAGTAGCTTTAAAAGGCTGCTGTCATCTCACTTCAAGAGAAAGGAAAGGACAATTCTTTTGGAGATAATTTCAGTGTATTTTGTATAAAGTAGTTGTTGAAAGGCAAATGGTTGCAGCTGTGAGGAGCGGATCTAGGTATGATTCTTGTCAAACTTGGCCAAAACTGACTTGTAATAAATAAATTGTTTCAAAGCAACGTGCTGTTGGACTTCTGTTCTTCACTTAAAGCAGGCAGAGTTTGACTATTATTTACTCACTTAACGTTCCTGGTGTTCCCTGACAGCTTAGGTGTGTATAATTTAGAACAAGAACCTGTTAGTAGCTACTAAGACGTGTGAAACTATATATGTGTAGTTCTAGAAAAATGTTCCCTCATCAGAGGAATTCATATAGTTACTTCTCCCACATGGCAGCTACCTCCATTACAGAACATTTCCTTAATTGTTGCACTTAAAGCTTCACATTCAGCTTCAAAATCCTCTTTTTCAGAACTGCTTGCCCAAGGTCCCATTGCCATTTAGGAGAGCCATAACTCCTATGCTTTATTTACAACAACCTTTGAGTATGTGGAAATGCTGCCAACTCCTTTAGGAAGTGTGGATTTGAAACTTCAGTTTTGGTCTATGTTTGCAAATAAGTAAATGTGGTTATGCATCAACTATAACAGCAATAAAATGGATACTAGCCTTGTAGAATTGTAATATTTTACACTGTAGAACCTGAAAACACTGTATAGTGCACCAACCGCTTGTAGATTATGGAAGCTGAAGAAAGAGCTCAATCAGCCTTGAGCTGGATGCAGAGGTTACAGGGGGGAAAAAACCCAAACTCTGCAACTCAGCTCCCACTGTTGCATTTTTACTATAATGAGGATGAACCTAATGGTTAATGAGTGGGTGCAGTTAATTCTTGCCTAGTTATGAACTCTTTGTGGAGTCCTCAGGACTAATTTCTGACTCTCTACTACTGAAAGTTATGCAGGTTTTTATTGTTATTGTGTCCTGTTTCTTCTGAATTTATTTAGATGCTATATAGCAAGGAAGTGTTTTGTTGAATTCTTAAATCATGTAAAGTGATGAAGGTTTCAAGCACCACTAGATTTTTTAAATTTTTTTTTTAAACCTGTGTGGATGCAGAATTAATAAGACTAAACTCAAGTCCAGGTACGGAAGCACTTGAATGATAAAATATATTGTTATAATAACTGTCTTACCAGTTTTCTTCTGGTTGTCAGTCTTAAGTCTTTTAACTGTAGCTCAAAAATCTGGAGCAAGTATTTTGGCATAGCACAGTTTGTTGTAAGGAAGATTTAATAGCTTGTTGTGTCCTATTTCTATAAACAGAAGTCATTTAGAGTTCAGCAGATATATTTAGAATCAGCATTTGTGCTGGTAGTTACAAGCTGAATAAAATAATCTTTGAAAAGCTGAATATACAGAAGGGAATATGCAAGTTCAAATTTGCCTCACAACTAATTCTCTTTCAAGAGGCTTTGGCATATTCACTAGTACTAACCTACAAAATTGGGAATCACATTTATTATTTTGTTTACAAATCTTTTTAATAATGAAGTGTTGTGTGCAAACTTTAATAGTTTTAAGAGAGTTTTATGATTATTGATGTGCAATAGGTCTGACCTTGCACTTTACTGTGGCAAAATTCCCTAATCTTCACAGAGGAAGATTCCTCTGTCTCAGGGAGTGCAGTGTGAGGCCCAATAAAATGGAAAGCCAGGAGTTCTGGAGAGGTCTTCTCTACTTTGGGCTGGTTTGGGTCAAAATATCAATAGGAGTTTATATGGAGTGATTTGTAATCTAACTTGTGATTCGTTGACTTCAAGGTATGTGTAGTATCTGAAAAACATATGCGAAGTCTGTATAAAGATACAAGTTTTATAGCAAATAGTGAATTAAAACCATAGTGACCTTTTGGTCTTGCTGATCATGTGCATAAAGATGTTCATCTGTTGGTCTGTACTAATCGCAGTAACAGGGCTCTTGCTCAGGGGATAGCAGGCATGAGCAATACTCTTGTATATTTGTTCTTCTACTGTGCTTTTTATTGAGAAAATTTTGAAATGAAAATGTAATCACACCTTAATGCAACTTCTGCGTATTCAGTTTTGGAAAAGATAGTAGTTCTTTTCCTATGAAAATAAGGTTCATTTAGTGGTGCAAATAGACATCAGTGCCCTAATTTAAATTTTGGTTGATATTTCTGCTCCTACTGCTGGCTCTGGCAACGGTGGTGTGAAGTCTGATAATTTTTACCGTATCATTTCTGGTATAGATTTTGCCAAACAGGAGTTTGAGAACATTGAATTGAAAGTATATTATATGTTGCATTTAAATATCTTTTTCCTCTTGTATTTTAACACATTAACAACTGTTTTCCTTTCTCCTATATTAAGTGTCCATGCTTTCAGCATCACAAAAAATGTCACGCGATCATGTGATCACCCCATCACCTTACTAAAGAATTATCTTGCAAGGATTGTTTTGAAAATAACTAAAAACTTCATTTTATATTATCATATCTAAACAGGGCGATTTTCAGTTTTTGCTGTGTTTGAGTTTTGATTGTTTTAGTAAACATCAGAGAAGTTTTCATGCGGGTGTATTTTTTTTAATGTCATTACTGAAGAGAGAAAACGAGTACGTTTTCTCGTGTTGCTTACAGAGATTATAAAATTATACTTTATAGTGTTTGTTGCTGTTCATCCAAGTGTCAGAAACCTGAAGTTGTATACACAAATGAGAGTCATATTATGCCCATTTGTCCCCTCGTTAAACTGGGGTATTGAAAAGAGGACTGGCCACGTAGCTGGCTGTTGGCAAATCTGGGAACAGAACCTAACACGCTGATAGTGTTTCCCCACTTTAACTACATTGGAAGTCTACTTGTTGGGGAAAATGATATGCTGGTACCAAATGATATATATGATGTGCAACACAAAAGATTTCCTGTTTTCAGTTTATATGACATGACCTGTGGGCTAACTGAAGAAAACATCACTGAGAAAGTGCTATATCTACATATACAAGTGTTCCTATTGATACGTTATTTTTCTAAGATTTTGCTGAGTAAAGCTATTTCCATACATAAGCATTTTGGCCATCTGCAACTGCTTGTCAATGAGCCTGGTTTGAGAACACTGGTTGTAATTGTAACCTCAGGAATGTGTGACCAGCTCGCAGCCAGCTGTGCATGCCCTGACTTTTCCCAGGTGTTAAGATACATGGCCACTTTTGTTCACTTTAACCAATGGGGCAAAATACAGTCCTTGTTTTTCCTCACCTTGTATTAAACCAAAAAACTGCTGGGTTTTATTATTTTTTTAATATGTCATAGCAAACAACAAGATGAAGTTGTCCATGTTGTTTAATTATTGTGCATATGTGACACAGTGTGCTGCATCTGTATCATAGTATGTATCTAGAGAAATACAAAAAGGGTCCTCAGTATGTCATGGTCTTGCTATAAATTAACAGTGCTGACCCTGCAAATCACACAAATGCTCTTTTTTGTTTGTTTGTTTGAGAAAGATTTTACTTACGTTTCAATGGCATAGATATTTCTGCATTTTTAAGCTTCTTCAGCTAGAGTGAATTTGGCTACATTTTCTAATCGGTTTTATTTTAATGAGCCGTTCCATGAACATAGGAACACTTAATAGCTGTCTTCTGCATGGGTGCCTAATTGAGACTCCTCCTAAATCCAACCTGGAGTTGTCTGCATTGGGGGTTTTGTGTTTTGTCTTTACCTGGGTAGCCTTTTGTGTATTCAAGGTGAGGCACGAATAGCTTGAAAGCAATACATGAGCACAGGTCTCCTCCTTACAGGTGTTGGAGGGGGGGAGCACTTCTAGTAATCATGAGGACAAAATCTGCTCTGTGGCCTGTGACACTCTGTTTACTCAAGTAAAATGTGAAAGCATGAGATCAACTTACGGACATGATAATTTGCACAGCGTGATTGTTATAAAGGAGTAAATCCACTTCTCGAGTCCCTGCTGTTGGCTCTTATTTGCCAACAAGCTGACTTGATCTCCACATAGTAGATATGGACAAGAAATGAGTTTGTAACTTAGACCGATTCTTTATAGGGTCAGAAAGACACAGGTTATCCCTAAAAGTAACCTACCTATTCAGATCAGTTTCCATGGAATGGACTCAGACCTTCAAGCAGAGCAGGTCTGTGTCTTCTGTAATGAGTTCTAAGTTCACGAAGTATGAATTTCTGCCTTTTATGGCCTTTCAAAGACCTTGCACTGTTGGTTTTGGTCATCTTTGAACATAGTAAGGGCACACAGATTCTAAACCAGTGCTGAGGTTTTCCTAAATGTTCAGAAGTCAAGGAGGGATGAGCACATGTGAATGCTTTGTATGTGCCTAAATGCTTTTCAAAATCTAGTTCTTAGGGACTCAGAAAAGCTCATTTAATCTTGAAAGTCAGTGAAAAATTAGGGTCCTAAACACTTGCTTAGCCCTTGAAAAATGTACCAGAACTGTTTGGGGAGGAGGAGAGGATCACACCAATCCAGTGCTGAGACCTGGTTAAATATAAACTTGTAGCAAGACAAGTTCTCCTTTATAGCTGCAATGATAACGGAGCACTCTTGCATGATGGTCTTGCATAAAAGACTGAATGATGTGCTTTTTCAAGGGTGTTTTTGTAGTTAAAGTACTGGTCTGTGAATCCTCTTTAAAAAGCAGGGACTGTCCACTCTTCACCAGAGCACACGGGGAGAACTGATAAGACCTGGGATAAAACTGCATGGTACAAATCACTTGTAAGTGATTTGTGCCTCTGACTGACATCTCTCCAGTGAAGACTTCCAGATATGTACCAGCGTTGTGAGATTCCTGTAACCACTGGTCTTCGGTATTTCCTGTGAAACTTAAACCTAATGTTCGAAATCTGCATCGGCACTGGACTAGTCTGTCCTTTGTTTTCTGTTCGTCAAGGTGGCTTTTCTCATTAGCATAAATCACAAAGCTCCTGCAGCAGTAGCGTTGTCCGTATGATATACAGCATCTCTGCTGTGGCCAAGGAATATTTACAACCCAAAATGCTCCGCTTTGCTTGATTTGGAGAAGCCTTTCATTGTTTCTTCTTTCACAGTGTCTTGCATCCTAACGAGTAATTCTGGTTATAAGATGGAACAAATAAGGGTCTGTAGGAGAAAGTCATATAGAATACCATGATACTTTCATTGTTATGCATGTCTGATGTGAACAAAATAAATTAGCCAGAGGCAAATAAAATGCACCCCTGTGGACATCCAGAAGTTTAAAAACAATGAAATAAAAATATCTGCAGTGCATTACATTAGACTATGGTAAAGAAGTGAAATGGCTTTAAATTGTGTGTAACCTAGTTGAAGAAATAAGATACTTCTGTGGGGTATGGATACATAATGTAAACAATTTCAAAGAGTATTTGGCAGTCTCTTGGAATTTGCTCCAAATGCTTTTGGTTCAATGGGAGTGAAAAGCTATGCTCCATTATAACCTCACTTGATATTTTTATTTTGGAGGAAGGAAACTTGGAAGCAAGTCTACTTTTTTTTTTTTTTTTATTGCTTAAAGGTGACAGTGGAAAAAAAGTAAGATGAGCTGCATGCTTATATTTCTTCCTACTTGCTCATCTTTCTTACTTCCATTGTTGCCTTTAACTTTCAGTCTTACTTAAGCAAAAAGAATTAAAATGCACACACATATATCTACTAACATAAGACATATTAATAAGTGTAATTGGTGACAATTGCTTACTTTATCTATGAGAGGAACTGATCTGTATACATGCTTTAGTTTTCTGCTCTTTCTCAGAGGTTGCTCTTGGAGGGGGAATAGTATTTCTGATGCTATCTTCTTATCTGTGTATCTTTATAGTATTTATTTGTTGTTATACCTGCTGAGATGATCTTAATGCTTTCTTTATGAGGACTCAGGACTCACTGGTGTAGGTTACATTTTATTCCTGAACGGCTTTTGAAAGATCAGTAAGAATTGCTCTCATTCAGTGCAGCTTTCAATCACATTGCCTTCTGCTGCATTTTCATCAGATATTGCAGACTAAGTAGTATTAATCTGCTTAGTAGTTGGGTGGAAACCACAGGGAACAACTAGAAGTTGATTTTCCCCCGCTTCCTGTAGCGGCATACGAAACCAGTTGAGCAGAGCTGTTAGCCTTGCTCCTGAGGGCTAATATAAATTAAAGGTCCTGAGCACTAGGGGTTGTTAAAATTCTCATAAGGCTCTTTATAAGATGTTAACCCCCATGGTCTGGCCAGGCTCCAAATGGGGTAATTACATTCTTCCTACCTAAATTCCCCCTGCAATTGCAATTCGATGTGCTGGTATTCCTCACTTCCTCTCCTCTGCCCTGCCCCGTCGAACAGTTGTTGCATTTCATCCCAGAGGTACTTGCTTTCGGTGACTGATGGAGTGATCTGTGCCTAGAGTCTATAAAGCATTTTAAGAGCCTTTTGGATGAAATGTAATTCATGATGCTTAATTTTTTTTTTTAATTATCTGCTGTTTAAAATGGACTAGGTTAATCTGAGCCCTGAATGCGTGTGAACTGTATGCAACAGAGCTGGAATGAGACAGCATCAACAACTGTTCTTGTTCCTCGTTGAACTTCTTCCCAGGGGTTTTTAGATAGAAGAAGTAATAGACCAAACTGAAAATATAGGAAAGCTTTTCTAAAGGGTTCAATACAAAATTGGAAGAATATGAACTATATAGTAAGGCTAATGTGATTTTTGCCTCAATTGAAGGACATATCAAAGTGTGTATATATATATACACACACACATATATATATATAATGTTCCCTCTGCTTAGGGATTCTGTTGTAACATTAAAAGCAGCATCTAAACACTCATGGTCTAACAGTTACTCTTTTTCTACCACTTCTTGTACTAGAAATGCCTTTTATTATGAAAACTATAATTTTTATTAAAGATATTGCATACTAATTGGAACTAGAGTTGTTACAGATATATTTAAATGTTGCCTATAAGCAGACAGATACGGAGTTAGTACTCAATTTTTAACAAGATAGTAAGGGAATATCTGTATGTACCAAATACACAGAGACTTCAAATACAGTGTTCTCTAAATATGGGATTTGCCTATCATGTATCTGCAATATAAGTAGGATAAAGCAATGCTAGGGAACATCTTTGTGTTTAGTTTAGCATTAGTTTCTCTCTTCACTCGTGGAGTGAAGCCTAACTGTACTACATAGGAAATATTTGTACAGACACTAGTCTGAATGAACTGAACTTTTATTTCATGAGATCACTTAGTCTGATCTGTTGTGTATGACAGGCCATTGCATTTCACTTGGTATTAATGTCAAGCCTAAATATTTGTTTAGGTCAGATATTTCCCTCCTAGCACATCAGCACGTAGGCCTCAGGTAGAAACAAAAGATCACTGTTCATCTCTGCCATAATGTCCTCACTAATTGAGCAAGATCTCTCAAGGTGGTCTGAGCAGGTGAACTACTCGCCATGCTGCAGGGAAAGTTGAAAATTTTGCAGGTGACTTGTCCGGTGGCACAAGAAATGTACTTCCAGTCCCAGATGGCAAAAATCAATATATGACCCTATGCAAATGAATATGATTCACTACCTGAGCTCCTTGTCTTGACCTCCGCATCAGCCAGTCACACTCTGGTGCTTCTGAGGAAGGTTAAAAAAGCAAAAGCAACCAATTGACAAGCTGAAAAAACTCCTCTTTATGTTAAAAAAAAAAAAAAATCTGTTTACTATGATACAATAAGTTTGAAAGCTGGAAGCATAAAATGTCCTTGCAAGGTCTTTCGTTGTGTTTCAGTGAAAAACTACACTATCATGAACATAAGATATCTTTCTCTTTGACCTGCGATGAAAGCTGAAATAAATTTACTTAAATATTTGACACCAAATTTAGCTCCATGTGCTCTACTGCGTGTTGCTTAGAAAGGAACCTATGCTAACTACATAGCCAGATGTTAATATCAGTTGTATAATCCCACTCAGTGTGGCTTTAATGGATTTTAACTTGGAATAGAAAACGTAGAAATTTAAAAACAGTTTGCCATTTAGAACTGGAAGAAGCCATTTGTATAGTTTTAGTACTGTAACCTTTAAGAATGTGCTTTTTTAATTGCAGCATATAATAGTAAATATTTGCATAAAATACGGCTGTGCTATGAAGTATTTCTCTTATGATCATTTATAGTTAACATTAGCAATGCAATTTAAAAAATACATTTAGTTTGTAATTCTATTACAGAAGGAAATGTAATTTTTAATTAATGTGTGAGTAAAAATTAATAGCTTTATTCACACCGATGGTCTCCTAACAGGCAGAAGAGCAATGTCCACTCTCCTGCCATCAGCTCTCACATGCACTCATGTCTTCTAAGCATCCTCAAGTGTTTATATTATTTTATTTGTTTGAGCTTTGGCAAACCAGCATCCTTTTACATTTTGTACTAGCTTCTGTTTCCAAGATGAGAGACAAATTCCTGGAAACTTTCATGCAGAAAAAACCCCCATGTATTTTAATAGGAACATTTCTTTTATCGAATAATATTTTTACTTAAAGGTCATCTGATAGAATAAGGTGGCAAAGGATTTATTTCAATGGAAGATGATTCATAGCTAAACATCGTGGAGGTGCATACCCCATAATTTTGTGCATCCGTGATCTTTCTAGCTTTTTTTGGTTTGTATCTTTTTTTCTTTACCTGACACTGTGCTGTAACTTTTTAAGTGTCTGTTTTCCATTAATTTAAGTATCAAATTCAATCTTTCAGAAATTAATATCAAAGAACAATGTATTAAATTTATCTACATTTTGAATTCTTTTTTACTCTGATTTTCTATTCTTTCAGCAAACAATCTCTGCTGTTTCCCCCCTGGCCCCCCACCAGACTTTATTCTTTATTCTTCACTAAATTCTCTCCTTCGTTGGCTTTTTGCTGCTCCTGCTTCGTGCATCCTCTCTCTCTGGAAAGGAGGAGTGTGCTCTTTTCTTCTACTCATGTGTGACTTTCCCACTCTCTCTTGCTCTTTTCTTTTTTGTTACCCACAACTGCCTGGGTTTTTTTTTAAACTCTCCATCTACAGCTTCTTTCTCCCCTAGCACTCACTGCTCTCATGAACAACTTTAATTTAATTAGAAATGCCTTTTTGTTTCACTATAAATTCAATTATATAGGACTCAGTAGAACCTTTCATATCTAAGGTTGAAGGAAAAAGGGTTTTTTCTGTTCCACAGTGTCCTACCTATTTCTTCTTCTTTTTTTTTTTCTCATTGATACCATTTTTCTTCTTTCTCAACCTGTCTCTTTAGCACTCCAAACTCAAAAATTCCCTTCTGTGGTTGCATGTAATTAAAGACACAGTCTGACAATTAAATATTCTAAAATGTGTACAAAATTCAGTTCAGTGGCTTTGCATTAAGCTTTTTCGGCAAAAATAATTTTCAGTACTGGTGTCCTAGTCAATGTGGGAAACATACTTTAGAAATTTCAAAAAAAGCATTAAAGCAATTTTTGTCAGAGCCCCAACCTCCTCATATTTAGGAGATTGTGTAGTCTACCCAGAAGAATAGATTATTATTGCCATTCATTGGAGTGAAACTGTAGCAGTAACTGTACATACTCCAAAAATTCATCATCATTATGGGATGCTGTCTTTAATGACTGCTCTAAATTCCATTTTTTTTACAACTATTTTGTTAACTTGGGTGTGGAGACAGGTGGATATTTACACAGAAATTTTGTTGGGCTCTTGGGGAAACCAGCCATACCAGGAATACTCACTTTAATTGAAATTGAGATAAATAATTTGAGGGTCACTTACTCAAGTTTTGAAACAGTTAATGCTCTCTTAGGAGGAGATGAGGGGTAGATAAATGGTGAACAACTGGGAAGCTGGCTCTGAAGCACGTGCTCGTGAATTTGGACACCGACTAATCTGTTTTGGCTGTTGCTGGCACTGCAAATAACAGCATAATGCAAAACCTTCCTGTTTCTTCCCACTCTGTCATTTTAACTTTCCACTGAGGGCAAGCAGCGGCCACAGGCTGAGCCCTCAACGGCAGAAGTGGGAGCAGCAGCTTGGCCAGGGCTTCTCGCATGGCCGAGTCCGCAGTCTCCCTCTCCCCGCTGCGGCTCTTCTGGCTCTTGTGCTGATTGATGCACGGTGGAGCATGAGTTTGGGAGGTTTTTTCCCTCTTTTCCCAGCCTGGAGTCAATCTGTGACATCAAATGAAGCATATGACTGGTGAAGGGGTGTCAGCTGCAGCCGTATGACTTGCGTGTGCCCAGCAGCAAAACTAGACACCTGTAACTGTTTTATGTTGTACCATCTTCCCTGTTTGCCTTGGCAGAGTTACTTGACTGAGAAAATCACCTAAAGAGAATTGCTAATATGGAGATGTTACTATTCAGGGTTATCTCATGCTGTTTTCCTATTAACTTCTCGCACTACGAAGTTGTGGTGGGTTGACCTTGGCTGGACACCAGGTGCCACCAAGCTGCTCTATCACTCCCCTCCTCAGCAGGACAGTGGGTGGGGGGAGAAAATGAGATGGAAAAAAACCTCATGCGTCAAGATGAAGGCAGTTAAATAAAAGCAAAAGCAAAGGCTGCATGCGGAAGCAAAAGGAAAACAATGATTTTATTCTCTACTTCCCATCAACAGGCGATGTCCAGCCACTTCCTGGGAAGCAGGGCTTCAGTATGTGTAGCGGTTGCTCTGGAAGACAAACATCATAAATAACGAATGCCTCCCCTTCCTCCTCCTTTACTAATTGATGATATGGACCCGTTGTTCTCCTTATCCAGTGTTTCTTTTTCACTACTGGGGCAATTACTGTAGTTGTTGTCTGGGTCCTTGTCTCACCCATGGTGTCCTCAGATGCAGTTTGGGTCCCTGCCTCAACCACAGTCCTCTGAGAGTACAGAACTGTGGCTCGATAGGCATGTAAAGAGGTGACAACCATCCTAGGAATCTGCCCAAATCCTTCCACACACCCTGCCACCCAGGGACCGGCCGCCTCAGGGTACATTTCGGTATCGCCTCACCCAAAAGCTGTCTTCTCTTACACCAGGATGAGACCAGATTCCACAAAACCCATAATATGCCAACAGTATTAATTAGTAGTGTTAAACAGGCCACATAAGGGTGAGCAAGGACCTCAGGAGCCTGCATAATAAAACCATCCACATGAATCCCGGGTAGGGAGAGGGAGATGTATTCCCTCATCTTCTCCACAAGATAGCTCCCCCAGCACAGCAAGGCCATCAATGCCACTTTCTTCCCCACCCCTCCTTTCTTCCCGGGCTCAACTTCACTCTTGATTTTCTGTACCTCCTCCCCCCAGCAGCGCAAGGGGATGGGGAATGGGGGCTGTGGTCAGTTCATCACACGTTTTCTCTGCCACTCCTTCCTCCTCAGGGGGAGGACTCCTCGCACTCTTCCCCTGCTCCAGCATGGGGTCCCTCCCACAGGAGACAGTCCTCCATGAACTTCTCCAACCTGAGTCCTTCCCATGGGGTGCAGTTCTTCACAAACTGCTCCAGCATGCATTCCTTCCATGGGGTGCAGTCCTTCAGGAGCAGACTGCTCCAGCGTGGGTCCCCCACGGGGTCACAAGTCCTGCCAGCAAACCTGCCCCAGCCTGGGCTCCTCTCTCCACACGTCCTGCCAGGAGCCTGCCCCAGCATGGGCTTCCCATGGGGTCACAGCCTCCTTTTGGCATCCACCTGCTCTGGCATGGCTATCTGCTCCACCACTAACCTCCATGGGCTGCAGGGGGACAGCCTGCCTCACCATGGTCTTGACCAGGGGCTGCAGGGGAATCTCTGCTCTGGCGCCTGGAGCACCTCCTCCCCCTCCTTCTTCCCTGACCTTGGTGTCTGCAGAGTTGTTCCTCTCACATATTCTCACTTCTCTCTCCGGCTGCAATTGCTCAGGGTTTTTTTTTTCCCCCCTTCTTAAATGCGTTATCCCAGAGGCACTCCCCCTGTTGCTGATGGGCTCAGCCTTGGCCAGTGCCAGGTCCATCTTGGAGCCAGCTGGCATTGGCTCTATTGGACAGCAGGGAAACTTCTAGCAGCTTCTGACAGAAGCCACCCTTGTAGCCCCGCTGCTACCAAAACCTTACCATGCAAACCCAATACAGAAGTGCTGTTGGATTTGGGGGATTTTTTCTTCCTTTTAATTGTTTATAAAGATGATGAGCTTTGCCCAAGTGGCCAAGAAGGCCAATAGCATTCTGTCTTGCATCAGAAATAGTGTGGCCAGCAGGACTAGGGAAGGGATCATCCCCCTATACTTGGCACTGGTGAGGCCGCACCTTGAATACTGTGCTCGGTTTTGAGCCCCTCACTACAAGAAGGACATTGAGGTGCTGGAGCACGTCCAAAGAAGGGCAACGAAGCTGGTGAAGGGTCTAGAGAACAACTCATATGAGGAGTGGCTGAGGGAGCTGGGGTTGCTTAGCCTGGAGAAGAGGAGGCTGAGAGGAGACCTTATTGCTCTCTACAACTACCTGAAAGGAGGTTGTAGCGAGGTGGGGGTTGGTCTCTTCTCCCAAGTAACAAGTGATAGGACGAGAGGAAATGGCCTCAAGTTGTGCCAGGGGAGGTTTAGGTTCGATATTAGGAAAAACTTCTTCACTGAAAGAGTGGTCAGGCACTGGAACAGGCTGCCCAGGGAAGTGGTTGAGTCCCCATTCCTGGAGGTATTTAACAGATGCGTAGATGTGGTGCTTAGGGACATGGTTTAGTGGTGGACTTGGCAGTGCTAGGTTAACAGTTGGACTCAATGATCTTAAAGGTTTTTTCCAACTTAAACAATTCTATGATTCTATATGTGACTTCCTCAAAATGTTCTCATATTTAAATTACTTATGTTGGTTCCCTTAGCAAGCCAATCCTCTGCCTTGCCATGGAGAGAAGTCACATACTTCAGAGCTCATCATAAACTTAGTGACATCAAGTAAAGTTTGCCTACTGTTTCATCATCTTGTTCAAAAGTTATTCTAGCGCTTTATCTCCTTTAGAGTATCTATCTTTTTTCCTTAACTGATGACCCAATGATCTAAATTTAGCCTTGATTTTTTTTTTTTTAAAGTCCTCGATAAAATGAAATTTATCTTCTACTTGCTCCTCTCAGATGACTCAATTGTCCATTTTACCTTAGCTTAAGTTGTAGATGTGTGGTAAATCACCAGTTTCTGAGGTGTTCTCTGTATGTTCTCTGTTTTGTTTCTGAAACACAACAGTGGTTTGTTGTTGAGGTGTGTATCTAAAGGATAATACCACCCCGTTCCTTGCATCTGCTTGGGCTTCCAGCTTACGTGTGGCTTCAAGACAACGTGGAAAGTCTGTGTGACTAATGAAGAGTGTGTTGTTATGCTCTTGGACACCAAGAGCTGAAGGTGTAATTTGAAACAAGTAAAAAATATACGCAGAGAACCTATATATAAATGTATAGTAATGCACACTTCGTTCTGGAAATATAAAATTTCCATGTGCTAATGCGATTCTGTGTGTTAGTCCTACACAGGTAGGGTTTGATAATTTCAAACAATGCTGCTGCCACCAGCCCTGTCAGTGCCCTCTTTGCTTTTGTATCTAAAGAACTAAATATAATTAGCTTCAACCACATCATCTTCTCCTCCTCCAACCCACTTTTGCAGTATTTCATGTTCCAGACTGGAAAGAGTATTATGGACTGCCTTGCCCTCAGGTCTGGTCATCTCCTTAATGGTCCTGTTCTTGCCTTCATGGGCTGTTCTGGCACCAAATCCCCTTTTAGCACTGCTGTCTCTTTTGGCTCTGTCCCATAGAGCATCTAAAGGAAATGTTCCCTGAACAGCTTCTTGTCTTCTATTCAGCCTGGTTTTTTGTTCTTTTTTTTCTTTCCTTCTCATCAGTGTAAGCGTAGGACAGAGTCCCTGCTGCCTGTGTCCTTTCCAGACACTTTGATGGCACACCTTCCCATGCTCCTGATGGCTGCCCTCTGGGAAGCCACAGCTCCATCAGAGGGTGGGAACTTGTAAGGAGCCTTACGTGTCCGTTGTGTTGTTGGACTCACGCTGAGAAACCACTTACCCAATACTGGGCATTTTAAATTAATATAGCCTTCTGTATGGCTATTGCTTCAGCTGGAAGAGATGATATGGAAAGGATCTTGTCAAAAATCTCTCATATCGTATGTTGCAAGAAGATTTAGGTATGTTCTCAAGTTCTGTAAAAGGTAGTTTTAGACTTTCAATGTAACCAAATGATTTATCTTTAGTTTTTCCTCTCAAAGCCCATGTTTTATTCTGAACCATGCTAAATTTCACGCTCTCTATGTGAAAAGGTTTTTGTGGTTCAATGTAGAGAAAAATTAATTGTTTTCATTATTTCCTAGACCTTTTTCATACTCTCCATGTCTTTGTGCCTGCTCCATAAAAGTAATAGCTTTTATCAATCCTGTCTTGATAAAGCCAGCCTTCATCTGTTTCAGAGTCTTCTAACTATATTAAGACTAGCTATCAAATAACAAGGAACATATTAAAGCCCTGTTCCTCTGAGGCTCAGACAGTCCCTGCTGCTTCCCTAGGAACTACAGCAGTTCCTTGGGGTTTTTTTCAGGTATTCCTGTTTAAAGTTAGGTTCATGCATTAATTTCCTTTACCTGTTGATGCAGAGTTGTAGAAAGAATTGGTAGTTGGCTCACCTCACTCTTCAAACAAGAGCACTTTTCTATCTTGAAGCTCAATGTAGAATACCTTTGAATCACATAAATGAGAGTCTGTGTGGGCAATTGCTTGAGGAATAGATTTCATTTATGCTGAAATATGTATATACCTTCAAAGTAAATTTGTGTATAGTTGCAATAATCCTCATACTGACCCCCGCCCCATCCCAATTAGCTGAAGAAATATAGATTCAAAACTCTGAAGTCTAGATTAAAAAAAAAAACAAACCCAACCAACTCTGCTGAAGTGCAGGTAAGGCTCTGCTACCCTTATAAAGCAATAAGGAGGGCAAACAAGGTATAGTCACACCTAAAGGAACACTTACTCCAAGAAAATCTGATTGCAGTCATATAGCAAATATGCAGCTTACACAGATCTGTGTGGGCAAAACATTTTCAAGATCTATTCCTCTATAAGTATAATTTTTTGTCACGTTCCTTAAGAACAGGAGGTGGTCTGACAAATTAAGGGAGCATACATTGACCATAGCTGGTAAGTGGTGACTGGAATTAATCAGAATCTTGGTATGGTGAAATTCATACATTTTCCTTATGGTCCTATTTGCTCCTCAAATAACCTCCTGTACTTTTTGGTTTTAGCAATGATGTCAGTATCTTGGACAAAGTTCAGCAAAGGAACTATATTCGTTTTAAATTTTCCCAGTAGTTCCTTACATCATATTATGGCTCCAAAATAACTAAATATTGTCATCATGCTTGGTTTGCGCTTTTGATTTCAATTCCCAAGTTGTGTAACGCTTTCAAAATCATTCAAGCCTGATTCAAACTCCTAGAGCAACTGTAATACTAAAAATGGGAAGAGGGACTGATCAGTGTTTGCATAAATAAAAATGCCATTTGCCTCCATGCTCGTACTTGGAAGGATGCTTGTGTAAGTTACTGAAGCCGAGGAGTAAGATCAGTAGCAAATGATGATCTTCAGTGATGTGGTTTCTGTTGGAAAGGGGCATCTAAGAGAAGGTTGTTTATATATGTTTGACATAGGTTGGCAGACGAGTGGCTTCAAAGATCTTCAAGGAAATGTTGAATTAAGGCATATAAGGATTTCTTTAAACCACAGAAGATTGGACTGATGCAGGAAAATAAAATGGCAAGTGCCTTTGGGGTTCCCTGTCATTTAGAAAGCAAAGATTTAAGCTTGACTGTAAGAGGGCATTGAAGCAGTTGCAAAGGAAAGCAAGTCTGGCATGAATGTATTTAATCAGATGTAGAGTCAAGGTAATGATGAATAATGACTAAATACATTTGTAAACAGGTGCAAAACATTTTTTTTCCCTGCCTGGAGAGCTGCCACTGTTATGTGATAGCTTAATATTTCAGCTAGAACTACAGCTGGAAAGGCAATGATATTGAGTGATTTTCATTATCCATTCTGTGCTGCTGAAATGGACGTAGCCATGTAAAATAATACTAAAATAAACTTATCAAACAGACTTTGTAAAAAGTTTTAAAAAAAGGATTTTTTTTTTTTTTTTTTTTTTTTTTTGTGAATGAGTTTACATCTGTGGAAACCCTTTGTAAGAGCTCTGGGCTGCTGATTGAGGTTTACAAGTAATTTTTTTAAACCTGTATCATTTAAAGTACTATGAAAGCTATAAAAGGCCTTACCCCTGAATTTATCACTACTGCTGCTCTGTAAGGTGGCAAGTGGCCTTTGAAAATGGACCACTCTCTGGGCCAGTCTGGTATCAGCTCGTGAATGTTTTCAGTATTACTGTTACAGCACTAGGACTCTGTTGTAGATGCTGCATAAACTTGCAGCAGAACTGCAATCCCTAATCCAGGACAATTAGTGACAGATGCTAGACTTGTGCTAATTAAAACATTAGGAGTAACTTGTTTTCAAACTGTACTTCTTGGATTCACTAGGGTCATGCTACAGGTATTTGGAAACATGTTCAGTTTTGATGGAATCAGCATTGACTTAGCTTCTTGCTGTCACTGCCTTATTCAGAGCATCTAATTTTACGCATCTAACGTCTATATGTCTTCTAAAAACCTGCACAGTAGAGATTGTAATGTTCCTGAGGCTAGAAGGAGAGCAAGAAAGCAAAAGCATCACTAGCTAACTGAGGATTATTATTTTTAATTCAGTAGAGCATGCATAAACAAACGTGAATAGGACCTCTTGGTTTAAAAGCCTAAGTAGAAAGAATCCTTAATAATAACTATTTCTTCTAGCCTTGGATTTTTGAACTTGGAAAATATATGAATGTGCCAGTACTAAATATATAATGTAGTTATCTTTCCACCAATGTTTTTTGTTTCCCAGCTGTTTCTAAATGTTTGGTTCAACTTATAGCAATGTGAATATATCAAATGTAAACATCGTCTTTCTAACACAGTATATTATGTTGCCTTGTTTCCGAGTTGTATTTTAGCATGAATAATATAATGTTAATACTGAGAAGGCAGGATGCCAAAATAGACAGTGTTGATCAATTATCCAGGTATTTAGAAAGCTCTAGTTAATTTTGTAAAGACAAATTTGTCCAAAATCTTATGTTAACAGATAGAATTTATTACCTTGAAAAATCCATTCTGTATTTTAAATTGGGCTACTGCTGGATTCAGAAGGATGAAAACCACTGCTGAAGTGTATCAGATTATTCATGGCCCATAGGGGAACTGTGTGCTACAGAAAAGCAGGTGTCTCCTTTCACTAGGAAGGCTTTCCATTACAGGAACAGGATTCGGAGGGACACATGGATGCCTGCAGAATCCTAAAAATCTCTGCTTCCTGCTATTCTACATCCTTTTTCAACAACCTTTTGGCAAGATGAGGCAAAATCATGTTTACTAGAGTTCTGTACTTGCATAGCAAAATTGTAATCTCTTTCAAGTAAATTTATTTTGGGAGATTGCAGCTTTTTGATGATAAAGTAAAAATTCTTTTTTTTTTACTGTCACTTATTCATTAATGCACAGGGTGTAGTTATAAAATCATGCAGATTTCTTCCAAGTTAACCATATTCAAGTAATTTCTGTACCTATCCCATTCACAAAGCCTGGGAGGTGTCGTAGTGGTGGCGGCGGCGTTGTGATGGAAGTTGTAGGGGTCTCAGTTTCCCAACCCTGCGCTGTCCAGAACAGAGGAGTTCCTTGGGTGACGGCTCTCCCAGAACAACCATGGCAGACAGCAAATGAAGAAAAGCTAAAAGCAGCAGATCACTGTAGAGAGTCCATCAGAGCTCAACATAAAACAATTTGTGGGTGTCTTTGTGGAAAGGCAAGAATTACCAAACACTGTATTAAGGTCCTAGAGGAGGGCTAAGAAGCTGGTAACTATGCAAAAAACACCCTTGTGTGGCATGGCTCCTCTTTGTATAAGTCATGGAGATGATGAAGACGATGCGTTACCCATCCTTGTCCCATCAAGGAATGATTCATATTTTCTACATATTTTCCCCTTTCTTCTCTATGTTACACTTGAGAAGAGTAATTTTTCCAGAATTAAAGTGCATTTTGTCCTAAAAACAAGTATCCACCTGCAGAGGTCATTCTGGAATTAGCCCTTCTGTAATGTTTTATTCTGAAGGTGTACTTGCAATTTGTTGTCTTGACAAGTAGCACTAAGTCTCTGCTATTAGTAAGCTACTTGCAGCAATATTCTTGAAGCAATGGGGGTTTTTTATCACCTTGTAGTTTTTAGCTCTAGGGATGGAAATTGAATTTCCAATTGAATATAAGTTAGTGATCACCTGGTGACAAACAGCTTCAGAAAAATGAACAGACTGTAAAATCTTTGGTGCTCTGTGCTGTGAGATTAGGTGTCGACAGCATTCCTTTGGGGTGATGTGAAGTCTTGGAGAAAACACCCTGGCAGGTTTTTATCTAAATCGCAAAGGAGTGTTCAGAGACAGTGAAAATACTGAAGTAATCTTTGCATTGGTATGCTCGAAGTAGATGTATCACTTTGAGGTGAAGTATTGGGCTTGCCCTAGTCATGATTTAGTTCAGGTTACTACGTAAAATTGGGCTTCCACAGACAGGGTCCGCATTGCCCACCGATACATTGCCCCTATAGGAGAGGTAAACTACATTGATGTGGAGGGAGGAGGAAAAAAAAAGAAATGTTTTAGACAGGGTATTGCAGTTTCCTACTGCTCTTGGAGCCAATTCACCTTCTGGAATAGTACTTTCAAAAGGAAATGTATTTCCATTATTGGTGTATGCTCACTGAAATGCTTAAGATATTCTAAGTTTCTCATTCAGTTCTATGATAGGGAATTTCTTTTTTCTCAAAGGCATCCCATGATGTAGGATCCTTCTGCTATAGCGGTGTCTACATTCAGCAGGGAACCTAAGTTAGTCAAGGAGTATAGAGCTAGTCAGAGCTAGCAAACCTTAAATATGCTGTAGAGTGTACATTAAAAGTTGAAAAACTTACTTAATTTTTATTTCTTTAGAGTTTTAATCATTTTGCTGTATTATGAAGTTATACTGCATATCTTGTGGTATTGCAGATATGTTCCTAAGATGTTTAAGTCACTGTGCTGTATTTTACAACTTCTTTGTTCTGAAATTTTCATATATGTGCACATATCTACTGCCATACAGGTTTTAAGAGTTGTATGCACTTCTTGATGGATTTTTTTTAGTACCAATATTTTAATGCATTCTGGAAGGATGATTTTTTTTGTTGCCTGTCCTCCACTGTCTTGAAGATAAGAAAGCTCACTAGTAGTTGGGTTTTGCTGACGTTACTTAATGATTCTCAAATCTGTTCAAAGTAACTTTTCTCAGTCTTCCTTTATATTGCTTCTTCATTTTACCATGTACAAACAGGAATGGGAATGTTTTGGGATGTAGTTAATTAGGATAAAATCTTCTGTATACACAAATACTTGCTTTAGTTTTAGGAGTGATTACTGACTTGCCTGTTGCAGGACAAAAGATACAGTTATCCTGGGAAACCTATTGAGTGTATCACCAGAAACTGCAGGAAGATGAGAAGCTGTTTGTATCCCCCCAAAGTGTCACAGTCACCCAAAAAGATCAAGTCTGGAGCATGTACTAGCTTTTAACCTACCTTTCACCATCCTATGGTCGTGATAGTTTCAAACTTTTATACGATTAAATCTTGAAGATAGACTTTTGCATAGTTTTGTTTTAAAAGTCAGCTGGGAATCAAAGCGTGAATTAGAGTAATGCAAAGGATGCTGCTTCTAATTTCTTAATGCTGCTGATGGGGTTAAGAACAGCTGCTGGAGCCAGAGGTACATTTCCAGACCTCAGCACTTCATGCAGGGTGTCTTCATAAGAGGAATGGAAAATCTTCAGTAAGACTATTTCAGTGACTGTGCTGTTGCTATAGGATTGTCATAATTTCATTGTGAAATCTTCAGTTGGAAAGAGAAGCTCTTTTACGCTTCACTTTTTCATTAATGTTATTTTCATTAGTACCATCTTGTGATGACAATACATATTTGTATCTACATGACACATTTAGAAAGGATGGACTTTCTAAATAAGAAATTTACAAATATTCTATATTTGAATCAAAATCTAGGTATCCTTTTTAGTTTTCAACAGGGAAATTATTAGATTAATTGCTGGTAAAGAGAATAATACTGTTAAGTCATCTGTGAATTATCGGAAATTATGTCTCTGTTTCTTTGTCCAGTACTTCATGTGGCTCCACTATCACTAGTACAAATCATAAGGTCTGCTTTTAGCATCTGGCAATAGTCTGGAATTTTTGAACAGTGGCACAGAAGATAACAGGGTATCCCTTTGGTCAGAATGCATGTGTAAGCCAGTCTGTGGCAATGGGAGTTCATATGAAAAATATATCCTTGAAATACGCAACTGATTATGTCTATGATTAAGGAGTAATCATTCTGTTATATGATATACAATTTTAGTGCAAATGTGAGTTGTGAGTGACAAATACATATTATCACAATTTTCTTACAATACTTATTTCAACTGTAAGATGAGTCTTGCTAATTGTTTTATTTGTGTAGCGCTATCCAGGGAAATGGGAACATGAGTTCATTATTCTTCCATTTTTAGAGCAAGCCCTGCACTGATGAGTGAGGCTGCACTTTAGCTGAGAAAAATCTGTAGTTCTCGAGGTGTGCTTTGTCAACAATCTCAGAACAGGGTCACTTAGTGCATTGAAAAACACAAGAGTAAAACAGACAGAATTTTGCACTCTAAGAATAACTTAATATAAATTATAGCCTGCTTTGGGTTGAACCCTTAAGCAGGAACGAGACTATGGAATAATGCTGATGTTGAACGTTCATGCTAAAGCTACTTTCCCACCCAGAGGTTTATGTGCAGACTTCCCTTTAATCCCAAATATGTGAAATATAAAAAAGCATTAAAAATATCTAACTAGAAATTTCAACTTTGAACAGCCAAATTCCACTATCTTACTGACAGTGAGAGTGAGTGAAACTTCATTTTTTGTTAACAGGTGTACCCAAAGTCAAAGGAAAGCTGAGTAAGAACGGGTATACAAAGAACTCAAACCAGAAATCTAGACTCCTGGTTTCTGAATAGCAGGTCAAATAAATGTTTGTGCGTTTCCATCCAATTGCTTGTGTAGCTTTCTTGGTTTTCCCAACTAAATTCCTGGGATGAAATACATTTGTTCATAGTAATCTCTGTAGTGTGCTAAAGCAAGCCACCATAATGGCAATATTCTCTTACATTCTTTCCATGTGTATAGAATAAAGATTACTTGAGTATTTTAGCACAACCGAAATATGGAATTGAAGACTTTAATCTCATTTATGAAATAATGGTCATGAAATTCAGATTCCAGTCCATGATTTTGTCATTGAGTCCAAGGGGGTTTTATTCACTGTTTTACTGTTTGCTGAAATACGACCATCTGGAGAGACAAAAGAAAGAATCTTTCTGTGACTTTTTTTTTTTTTTTTTTAATAATAATGCCAATAACTCTTCCAGCTATTCATGCTGGCCAAGCATTATTGGAAAAGGTCAAATATTTAAAAAAAAAATTGTTAAAGAACATAATTAGACTTAAAAATTTCACTGGAAGAGTTTCAAAATTTTTTTTTACAAAAAAAAAAAATTACAAAACATTCTTTACTGTCTGAAGCCTACGCAGCTTACAGACTGGGGGGCTTGTTGGAAGTCTCATGACCTGGACCACCGATGAATGGTGAGAGAAGATGTAAAAATTAACTGAAACAAAGGATGAAAATATTATTTCTCCTACCTGGTGAATGGGTCTATACCATTCTCTCCTTGCCCCACGTAATACATAATTACTTATTCCATGTTAGGTAGCAGTACTTTAGTAAAATTATCCCATAGCTTGAGAGTGCATTCATCCAGGAGAAAATAAACATACAATTTAGAAGGCTTCCCATATGTTTAAAAAAACCACACACATCCACACACACAAAGCAAACAACAACAAAGAAACCGCACAAAAAACAAACCAAACCACAAAAAAAAAAAAAAAAGCCAACCCAAAAAAACAACAGCAGCACAACACAGTTAGGTAAAAGGGAAGGAGGACCAAAACAATTTTGTGTTATGCAGTTGTACATTTGTAGGACAGATTCGGTGTTAGGGATAACAAGACTTAGGTAGTTGTGGATCCTGACATAGAAATGTAGATGCTTGTGAGTGGCACCTATGTGTTAGACTTAACTATCTAAAATGTCTATTTTGAATTTACTCTTTAAATGTTGTCAGGTTGCCAAGGTTTGGGTTGAAAAAGGTATTTTCAGGGATGTCTTTTGGAAAATATTAATCCACTGCATCGCTCTCCTGGAATTTACAGTAGAGAGAGAATATTAATGCCAGAAGACTTTCAAAGATGCTGATCCATTAATATGTCACCCTCTCAAGTCCCAGAGGAAAAGTAACCAAGTTACTTACTCTCCAAAAGACCATCCTGTTTGAGATAGGATTTGCCTGATTTTAGAAAAACAATAATTTTAGGTGCAAGATGGATATTGGTTATCTCATTACTTTATTACACTTTTTTCACATGACCTTCTGGATATTATCTGTACGATACTTGAAAACTTATATTTTGTGTAGAATGTAAAGTGTTTTACTCTATTGAGTACAAGTTTAAAGCCAGATGCCTCAGTGCAGTAGGAGGACCAGTGGAACAGGGGCTTCTCAGGTCCAGGAAACACTTATTTTTCTGTCATCATTTCAGTAATAATCAAAACCATTGGCAATTCAAGGTGCCTGGTTCTGATTTCCATGTTAATGCCACACAACCTTGAGTTTTGCCAAAGTTTCACCAGCTTTTAGGAAAGCAAGGGTTGATGAAGTTATGATTTGGTTTGGGTTTTGGTGTGGGATTTTTTCTTCTCTTTTGTTTGATAAGTATTTGGCTATTATAGAAGAAAATTCTGCCTTTATTTTTCCATAAAGCTGGCTATATGTGCCTACATATCTTATGATTTGTGAAATAAAATAGTGGTAAAGGTCATAGAGGCAATATAATGAAGTGCAAGAGGTACTTCCACGGAATGACAACTGTCTGACTTGGCTTTCTGTTATCGTCATGTTATACTTGCATGGATGGATGGGAACTGCTCTAGACATGAAAACTTGATGCTTTGGCTCAAGAAAGGGACAGAAGGCCATTCTTGAAATTATTCCCTTTGAGTTTATCTGTTCCTATTTCAATTTTTCAGTTTTGTGCTTGTTTCAATTTGTTTAGCACTCTTGAACAGGTGAAGCACATAGAAAACAATACTCTCAAAGAAAAGGTTTTAAATCACTTCACTGACTGCAAACATCAGTTCTGCCTCCTTGAGTTTGCAAGAAAGAACCCAGAAATGTTGCAGCTAAAGAAACAGCTGTCAAAATATTGAGTCGACTTTTTTTATTGTGTGGTTATTTTCTTTTCTGCTGTCTGCACTGAGAGTAGTAACTCTTATCTAATAGAAATGTCCCTTTCTGCACACCAGATGGGACCGTTCCAAGGTTGTGCAGAGGTTGCCCTCTGGGATCAGTGAGTTCTCCTGGGTCCCTTCACCTTTCAGGGCAGCTTTCCACTGTGATCCCACCTGCCAACTGCTGAAACAAGCCAGAAGCCCAAGGCTGCTGTCCTGTTATTTTGTCTCCCTCATTTCCCTTGCCCCACCACCTCACAGTCACATCAACAGTTACCCTCAGTCATCACATTCCTATCCAGGTATGTGGATGTAGCTCTGAGTAGCAGAGCCAGCAGAAGTCCTCTCTTGTGCAGCCCATCCTGCACCTGTCTCCAACATAATCCAGAAATCTCTAGCATTGCTGGTGCCCTGCTGTGTTGCCCTTCCAGCAGGTGCTGGGGTGGTTAAAGTCCCAATGTTAACCAGTGACCACAAAGTTTCATCTAGTTCTTTAAAGAAGGCTTCCTCATTTCTTGACTAGGTGGTCCATAACAGACACCCGTCATGATGTCTCCCTTGTTGGGAGACATATCTTTGATCCCAATGGCTCTGCAAATGCTTGGAGAATCCTAATTCCTCCTGCATGTTTCCCACTATGTGTGATGTTGTGTATGGGCACTGGAGATGGTTTTGCAGCTTGCTCAGGGGCAGTACCACCCCTCCATCCATGTGTACTTCCCCTACTCCTGCACTCACTAGGGGCTTGGACTCCACCCCTCAAATAACCTAGTTAAAACTCTGCTCACTGGTTTGTGAGCCTGCTGGCAAAGATGCTCTTGGCCACTTTCTCAGGTAGATCCCACGTCTCCCTCGTAGCGCTCACCCCCAAAGAGGGTCCTGTCAACACAGAAACCAAAGCCCTGCCTGCAACCAGCTGCGCAGCCAGCTGCTGAGCCTCAGTAATAGCAAAGTAGGCATCTACAGCCCTTTTGCTACTTCTCCCTGTCAGAAGAGAGCCTTGTTCTACCTATATAAGCCTCATACATATGCAATTGTCTTTAACTGTTGAAATGAAACTCTAATACCTTTTTTTAAGAAACCATGTCTGAGTTGGTGTAACTTCTAGAAACGTGCAGAAACTATGTAGGTCAAGTATGTATAGGGAAGTCAGGTCCTTGTCTGCACATATGGCACATTTGGGAGTGAACCTGGCTTTTGAGATCTGGCTCCCTTGCTGCTAAAGTACTAACCACATTGTCTTGCCTTTGGTATGTGCCTTATACAACACGGATTGTTTTGTCTCTCTGTGGAAGAGTGGAAGGAATAAACTGAGGCTTGTGGAGCGGTGTTAGATCTGCCCAGGCTGATTCAACCTCACCAGCTCTAGCTGAGAAGCTCAAGTGCTTGGTCCTGGTCAGCCGACTCGCAGGCGTACATCCAACTGTTTGCTGCTGCATCTCAACTCTTGCTCTCACGCCAAGTAGATTATGCTTAGCTCCGATATGTCTATCTAGTCTGTAACTGCATATTCTACTTACAAGAAGCTTTAACTTTTTATTGTGAAAATACAGTATCAGGTATGGTTAGAAGAGCTCAGTCTTGGCTGACACAGCATCCCACCCTTCCTGTCATTGTAATAGGCAGGATTTAATACAGATAAGGTACAAATTGTGGTAAAAGCAAGCTGTGGGTGTACCGGAGCCATTGGTGTTTGCTGTAAGCTGGTGGAGAAGGTGTTGCTAAATCTCTGAGTGAGATCCATGGCAACACTGCCAAGGAACAATTGGCTTCTGAACCAGAATTAGGGTCCGTGGGAGCGGATCTGGAAATGCCTCGTGAAGGCTGCATGGCCAAAACCGAGTAATCGCATTTTGTTCTAACTAAGCTCCTTCTTAATCACAGTCAAGAGAAATTTGTGGAACCAATTTTTGGTTCTTTTTCAGCTAAAGATCTGAGGTTTAGCCATATCTAACCCAAACAACAGATACCGAGGATTGCATTGTGCCTTCTGTAGGCATAATTTTTTTGAGATCCACTCAAAAACAGAAAAAAAGAAAGAGGACTGTCATATATGATGATGTGGTAGTAACAATTAATGCAGATTTAGTCAAATGAGATCTTGCACAATTGAGCTGGGGGATTTAAAGTGGGCAGTTATGAACAGCTACAGATTTCTGAAGCATGTTGTAACGGCCAGTAGTCTTAACACAGGTACACAGATAAAAGTAAGGTAACTAAGGGTATCACTGTTGCCAGAAGAAAACGGTAGTAAAAGGCACAGGTCTGTGTAGGATCTCTTACTAGACCGGTTTCTTGCTGCCTAAAACTTGTGCTCTGAAATAAGCACCAGTGAAAAGCAATTCACTATTGCTCATTACATATGATGACAAAATATGTAAGAAAAAAGTCACCAATAAATATCTTGTTCACCAATGATTAAGATGGAGAATGTCTTTTACTGAAAAATACCTTTCTTTCCCCTCCCAATGTTCCTAAGACTGCTATTTTTAAACATAAATAAGTAAATGAATCCCTTCAGAAGTTTTTAATATGGATAAAGCACTAAAAAGCTAGGGTTTTTTTCTGAATAGTTTTTTCCCTGGAACCTGAAAATTTCTGTGAACTTTTTTAAGTTTACTATGAATGTTTCCATGAACAAAGATGGAGCTTTAAAAAAAAAAGAAGGAAAAAGAGACATTTAATAGGAGATAAAATTTTTGACAGGCAAAGAAACCTAAGATGATAGTAAGCCCAAAGGCAACTATCATTTTGTGGCAACTAGAGCTTGAGTCTAGATCTGAATTGGTTGATACGGAAAGTCAAGACAGTTGTTTGGGAACAAGAAGGGTAAAATGCTCTTAGAAATCAGAAGAGAAATCTGTGAGGATGCTTTAATAACATTTCCAGTCTTGATAAAATATTTGAAAACTGAAATAAAGACATTGGTACAAAAGAGTAGATTAATAGATGAGTAAGCCACAAGCTGTACATAAAACTACAAATAAAAGGTGAGGCAAGTAGCCTGAGAATATTTCAGAGACAACACAGTAGCCTCAAAAGAAAATATTTTGGGTAGCTGCGTTTTCTGTCTCCCTAGGAAAATAGCATCACTATAAAGGCGACGTTCTGTCTGAATGGGTGCCAGGTAGGAACTTCCTCTGGAGAAAAAACAAACAAAACCAGATTAAATAAGTTGATTAGTTTGATTTATCGAGTTTTTTGGCAACTGTTGATACATAGTGTTGTGAGGATCCATGAGATCTGACTGCAGGGCAGTGTATAAAATTCTGATGCTGTGACTGCTTATTGTGATGTGACTTTAGAGGAACGCTTCTGCATTGGGGAAAAGCCCAATTTTACTGTGCTCTTAGAATAATTCCTGTCTAGAAGGAAAATAATTGTGATAAAGTTATGCTGCTGTTAGTTGGTGTAACCCATGCTCTTTGGCACCCCTCGACATACAATGATTGTTACTGGAATCCTATGGGATTTGTTGTTCCATGCAGCAATGGGTGAGCAATGCAACTGAACAGAAACCTCTGGCCAACTGGTGAGGTGAAGCTTCAGCATATTGTGGTAGGTGTCACCTATAGGAGCGAAGCAACAGGCTTTTTTTTCCCTGGACTAGCACCTAGGCTGCGCTATCCCACATGACAGCGGCATACAGTAGGCAGCTGAGCTCAGCCCGAAGGCATGTTTGACGTGCCTCCTGCTCCTCCGCTGCTGCGACCACCTGGCGCCGCGCACAAGGCGAAGCTGCAACCTGATGCTATAATGCGTGACGGCCAGGTGTTCAGTTTTGCTGTTTCATATGTCAGCGTTACCAAACTTGATGAATAAGAACGTGAAAAATGATGACGAAAATGCTAGCAGGAGAGCGGATTGCCGTTTGACTAAAATCCAAATAAACCTCTCATTCAAAGATGCAGATGCTATAGTATAAATAAAGTCTTTGCTCTGCATGCTGTTGTGTATGATGCTCAAGAGTGCTTTATTTCAGAGTGCTTTATGGCATTGAATTTGCAGTGCTATCTCCCTAATACTATTGCTTGGTTGGGAAGGTAATTGCTCCTCTCCTAGGTGAAAAACTAATGAGGAAAAAAAATTTACTGTATTTCTGCAGGAAAAGTCCATGAATCGAATAATCTTAACTGCAAGCTATTAGCCCAGTCATCAGTAGTTATATTTTGGATTGCTACATATTCAGATTATGATGCAACAGATTATGATTAAGTTAGATTTACTTTAAACCATCTTTTAATCTTGGCAAAGAACAAACCTTTTCCAGACTTTTCATTTTAAGCATTCTTATGGCAGAGGAAGTCAAAGTTTAGGCAAGTGCCTTCAGCACCATCCTGGATTTGGGAAGATGATCTTAAGGGTCTTTTTCAACCTTAACAATTCTATGATTCTATGATCTTTCTTACTGTCTCGGTTACATCCCATCAAATTACTTAACTCCTTTAAATTTCAGGTTCTATATTATGCTCAGTTCCTTGAAATATGTAGAAGCAGACCATCCTTTGCACATGACTAGTTTACAATAAACATGTTACACTTTACAAACTGCTTTTTCCAAGTTTTGTGGGAGCTGTCTACCAAGCAATGCCTCCATAATGCTTTCTAGGATACTCTTCCTACGCCATCATAATCTTTAAGGGCTCTTGTTAATTTTACTGGTGAAACATGGAACCTAAGGTGCATTTCCTGCCAAAAACGAGCATTATTATGCTTTCCTGCCTAACCAGATCTCACCCAAAGGTCATACAGCATTCATCAGGAGTAACAGAAAAGACAGTGCTAAGCCAGGGCTTGTCCCTCTGCCTTTCCACAGGCAGGATTCATTCAAGCTGAATCCTTTCAGCTTTTGAAGAGGGATTGGCTTTACTTTTACAGACTCAAGGTAGTATGATAAATATAATGGAAAAGTAACAGGTTTGAAATTAAACTTGGTTATTGACTTGTAAGTGAAAGACATTTCTATAGGGAGAAAAGGTAATAGCTTTTAGGGTCACTGCTTACTTTGGATGCATAATTTAGAGCGCAAATAGCCTCTAGGTTAAAAACTGATGCATCATAGGTTGACTAATGGACACTAAGCTATTTTATTTTCTCTGGAAACTACTATTTTGAAAGCATGCTTAGTGAGAATTACGTCCGCTTCTGAAGAAAAGGAATAGTCTTTCCCATAGCCTCAGAAAGCCTTAGCGGTCAAGGCTGGTGACAGTCAGCCAGTTTTACAGGAAAAATGCTGCAAAGCTCATTGCTGATCTTGACACCTCATCTACAGAGGGGTTCAAGGCTTCTTGTCATCTACACCTCTGGAGTACTGAAAAACAGACAGTAGAATACCCACTGTAATAGTTCTTCATACCTCAAGTTCACCCTGTCCAACCACCAAAGAGAATGATTCTACTTAATTTATCCATACACCTAGTAATTAACTGCAGTAGTTTACTGTTGAATGAACTGTATATTTGCACTTCTCCATTGCTTTTTTTTTTCCACAAGATTGCTTCAGCAGATGCTGCCACTATCACTTATTTTGTGATTACTTAGAAATAGCCTAGAGTGAACAGAGCTATACTTCTTGCCTCTTCAAATGCAGAAGTTGGCCTGTATCCCTAACTTCTTCCTTTGGATCTCATCAGGGCTTAAACTAGGCAGGAGAGAGAATTGGCACTTTAGTGTTTGCAGAGCTTGTTAACATAATATTTTTATGGATTCAAACATGCTACACATGCATTTCAGGGGAGAGTTACGGTCTTACTGCTTGCAGGGGAAGATTGCATAGAGAAGCAGATGCAATTGCATTAATAATTTACTGAGTGGTTCTTTGCCATGTGTCTTGGTATTAGATCAATGTATAGATACCTACTTGCTGTAGATAACATCGTTAGGATGAAGCTAAAGTGCAAGCACACAGCTAACCTGGGTCAGTTAAAACAGATAACTAAGGTTCTTTGTGACATTTTTGCCGAATTACATAGGTACAGTGTTGTTTTGAAATAAACTTGTCATGTAAAGCTTCTAGTTAGTGCCTTCTGTAACCTATTGTTTCCTAACTTTTTTGAACTATTATTCACTAAATTTATAAGTGGAGGTGGGATCATTTGGTTATTAAGTTTGTCCATCCAGTACTTCACATTATAATACCCTGTTTTGTCTTGCTGTAACTTTAACAAAATGTAACTGCCTGGACTGAACTGTCCAAGCCTAGCCTCGAGCTGATTTCTTTTTTAAGACATTTAGCCAAAAGAGCTCATTCACATCCAAGAATGAGTCAATTCAATAATGTCTATGATTAGAAAAGAAACCACCCAAAAAAATCTATGAAAAAAACCCCAAACCCCAATGAACAACCACAAAACCCAAACCTAGACTCTACAGAATTGAGGAAAAGCTACCTAAAACTATGAATGGACTTGGCCTTTAGTTGTTCCTTTGAAATCTGCTCATATTTAGCAAAACAGTACATCCGTGAAAAATTTCAGTTCACATATGCTTAGAGGTGATGACTTCTGTGTCAGCTGTTGAACTCCCCAAAGGTTCCATTTGAGCATATTGGAAGGTTTTCCCCCCTCAAGCCGCAGCGTTCAGCAGAAGCAGGACGCATTGGATCTGGCTAACAGGCAGGAGGGCAATACCGCAGGGAGGCTGTTCCCCCTGCGAAAGGGGCTGTGGGGCAGAGCGTGGAGTGTGCTGTGAGCTGGGGATGGACATGGGCTGGGGTGGGGTGGGATGGGAGATGCAGTGAAAAATGGGAGGGGAAGCGCTACTTCAACCACAGCGTACTGGAACTGGCTAAGAGGTAGGGGTAGAACAGTGCTGGCAAAGAGACGGGCTCATGTTGGCAGGGGAGGAGCTAGGTGGTAGTGCCAAGAGGAAGAGCTGAAGCAAAATCGAGATGAGGGACTGCCCCGCTGCAGGTGTGCACGTGCATCTTGGGGCACTTGAATGCTGCCTTGGAAAGCTGGATTCTACCTGTGTCGTTCTTATGGGGTTCTTAAGATGCCAGGCAAGGAAATGAGTCTGTTTATTTCTCAGAAATTATCCCTTGTTGCATATTTCTGGCTTTCTGGTCACCCAGCTTAACATTGAGATTTGAGTTCTTGATACACAGAGCACTCACGGATGCTGCTGAAGCCTCTAGGACCTGAGCCTTGGAAATATAAGGAAGTAACCATAAGAACTGAATGAATTATTGACGTCTCAAATCGATTGTCAATAAACACATTAATTATGAATCATTCAGTAGCTAAAATCAAGATCAAAGCACAGTGCGGTTCCTTGAGTAGCCACTTGTATGTGAGGTCAATATTAAAAACATGGGAGCCAGGACTGCTCTATGACAATTTCAAGTTTGGCAAAATATGAAGGACACATACTGCATAAAATTTCCATGGAATAAAATTTACCTGAACATCAAGATGGAATGCTGGTTGGAGTAGATGCTTTGGGGAATTCATATTATTTCTTTTCTTGGTTTTGGTTTATTTTTGTTTTCACTGATACCAGCAAAAAAAAATGCCATCACTTGTGCGCTGCATTTGTGCAGGGTACATTTATTACTAGGCAGCCGATGATGTCACTTATATGGGGGTAACTGAATTTGCATTAGCTTTAGTTTAGCTATCATGAGTAAAAATAATCATGCAGGTGCTGTATCAGGACTTCGTTGCAGACTGGGAATATATTCTGTTTGCGCTCAGCTCCAGAATCCATGCTGCCACATCTCTGCAGTTCTTGCTATCTGAACTGGCTCAATTAAAGCTAGTTGAAGGTCTAACTACACAGTATACAATGGAAGTTCATTTGAAGTCTCCGAACAGTTTATTAGGCTTTTGGTATGCCTCATGCAGAGAGATACTATTGATAGTTCAAATGAGCAGGGACTATCTGGTGCCTGAATGTCACGAGTTAAAAGTCAAAGGGCAAAATGCTGGTCTCCCTTAAAGCCAGCAGAAGTTTTGCTGTTAACTTCAACAAACCTAGGACTTCTCCCTTAATTCTGTAACCTTGGTTTTTGGAGAAGAAAGAATTGCATTGTGCTTTTACTTCTTGTGGCTTCACCAAGACTCCGTATTCTAAGCATTTTAAAATTATCTTTTATTTACTCTGATTGTGTTTTGTGGGAAACTAAATTGAAAGTGTATTTAAGGGCCCCAGAGACCTGCTCTGATGAACTACATCAGGAGAAGCTGAACATCTGCTTGATGCTCGGACACAGCTTTAGCAGAACTCCTAATAGTTCAAAAGAAATTGTAGAAAATCTGTTTGCTTTTAAGTTTCAAACCTTATCGCTCAAACTTTAAATTTTAATGTCCTTACACACAAATAAAAAAAAGTAGAAAACTCAATACAAAACATTTACCACCTAGACAGAAAATGTATAAAAGGAGAAGGGAAAGAAAGTCAGGCATTTTTGCAATTTTAGGGTGGTTTTACACAAAGGAAACTGAATTCTGGAATATAACAAAAATGTGTACCATACTAACACGAAGATGTTTTCACAGTGGTGGTATTTGCTTAACAAATGCCTGTTTTATCAGCTGTATTTCACATGTGAAATGAAATGGACTTTATAGTAAATAGATTTTTTAATTTCGATTAACAATTTTTTATCATAAGGAAAATGTACAGAATTTGTGTGGAAATCCATGTACTATGTTTACTCAAATAAGACAATACTTTGCTGCAAACTTTTAAATATAATAAAATGCATTTAATAGCAATCTTTTTGTGGTATCATCATTATTTATGGACATAACATTCAAAGTATGGAAATTCAGTTGTGGATCAAAATGACCGTAAAAACAGTAACTCAAAGAACCTTATAAACATGTCAACACCCATCATTTATCACAGATGGCTCATACCAATGTAAAAAACATATAAAATGTAGTATCATTCTCAACATATGGTTTACTTTGTTGCATTGTTCCTACATATTATTTATGTTAAAATCTAGGAAATTATATTATGAAGAGAATATTGTTTTTTGTTTATTAAACTAAAGTACAGATTAAAGTAATTCTTTTCTTGCGATGAACATATACCAACAGTGATTAAAAAATAAACATCTATTTACAAAATATTGATGCATACATATTACACAAGTCAGTTATATCAAAGTGGTTTTTTAAACAATATCTGTAGCAACCAACTATTTGCATTGGTTTATCATAGTGCAAACGGTAATGTTGCAAAGGCAGGTTATAATGTGGGATTACGATTTGAATGTTAGACTTCTCTGCTGCCTTTTGTTTTACTACATCTAGAAAACTATTCCCTTTCATTTAAAAAATATCTATTTCTTGCGAATGTTGAATAGTGTACCTGAGGATAGGGCAAATTCATTATTATTCTAAATTCTTTCACTTAGACAACTATCTCTATTTACTCAGCCTGCTTACGTAGCACCATTGCCATTGATTACTAACATACTAATGAGAAAAAGGAATGGAAACACGCTAAATACACTATGCCATCCCTAATTTCAGGATTTGTCCATTTATGTGGAATTTCATCTGATACATTTCACAATTCTGCACTATATATTCAAGTGTTTAAGGATGATGCTGGTGGTATTGTGTAGTGGTGTATATGTTACCAGTATATATTTTCCTGTAAATACAATATTAAGTGAAGCTGTGAAGAAATGGACTTAAAAGCCTGCTCCTTCTGTCCTCAGATGAGAAGGAGCTTGCTTTTGATTACCAACATGTATTGAAACCTGTATATAAATTTGCGTCTGAATGACTGAATATTGATTCCCTCACAATGTAAGAACTTCGTGTATTAAATCCGGTGATTTTGATTGTAGCTTTTCTTTTTCACTGGCTCAAAGCCAGCCGTTAGGTAACTATATCGTCCTTTAGTTCGCATTCTGTAGCTGGTGCTGCACTAAATCTGTACGATAGCCCATCATGCAGCATATAGGATGTCGGCAATGCCTAGTGTACGTAACTTCACAGTTTCAAAGACTGGTGAGGGGGTATAACTTTTTTTTTTTGGTAGCTTCCACAATTCATGAAGCGGTGGATCTCACGATGATCTCATGAGCACCCGCAGCGATCTACGACCATGGCCGGTATCTTGCCGTATATTATTTGTTCTTTCCCGTTGAAGTACAGCATGTTTATGGGGGACATCTTGGTGGGCGTGCAGCAAGGGCCTGCCGAACCTCTGGGGTTTGCTTGGTGTACGAGGTGAGTGTGCGGATATTTTTGTAAAAATACAAATTCGCATTCTCCGGAGCAGTAATTGGCTTTGTATCTTTTAGGTGCTATAATCCAGTCCCATCCAAAAGCTTCGAAATCCACCGTCAGTGGGTAGCGACAACATCGGGATTCTGTCGAGTGCTCATCGCAGTCAAGGCCAAAATCTCTGCGGGACCGTTTCGGTGTGTCTGTAACTCTGACCTCTAAAAATGGGTTCTGTGAGGAGAGGAGAAGGAATCGGAAGCATTACTGAGGTAAACCTAAGTTCAGTAAAAATATGCAAATAGATAATATCTCAGACAGATGTATCAAATTAATATCCTCAAATAACGTTTGCAAACAATACTTTGTCGTCCTGCAAATGTCTGCTACAGTTGATCTCTGCTGAAGGATTATTCCTCTCTTTCATGCTGAGGACCAGCATTTCCCTGCTGTTTCTCTATAAAGAGCTTTATTTTCTGAGTATTTCTTTCTGAAATCACCATCAACTCAGTGCTAGCATCATTTCTCTTAACTGCTAAAAGGTTTCAGAAATTTGGAGGATGCTGGATTTTTAATTTTGATGTGGGTTTTGTTTGTTTGTTTTAAACCCTACAATAAGAGCTACTTTTTTTTTCTATGGAAGAACTCTCAAAAGGAAATAAAGAACTCCGAAAACTTTTCAAGGGCAGGACCACCTGATGTTGATCTCCCTTTTGTGTGACCTTTTGAAATTCCCTCCATTAAAGTCATATTCAGTTCGGGATTTCTGGATATCAAGGAAGGCTTCTTGTCCAGACCAAGGAGGAGAAAAATCACTCCATAATTGCTATCATTCTTGAATGACTGCAATGGCAGCAGAAATGAGTGTTTCACCTGCTGGTACGGGCTACTTGTACTTCACAGCTTTCCCCTCTGCCAGAGGGCTGAATTTGCCATACTGAATTTGGAGGAGCAGCTAACATTTTGACTCCTGAAAGAGCCCTGTGGCCAGGAATGTACTTTTGGCAGATCTCTGAGCCACGTGCTTCCTACAGAAGGTGTGTTTCCACAGTCACCAACTGAGAATAGAAAGAAATTGCAACCTTCACAATCACGAGTTTGAAAAAGTTCCTGAAGTTTCCTCCCTTCCACGCACTGATTTCAGCCCCATGTGTTGGTTTGGCACTGTCCAGGCTGTCCCATGAAGGAAGACCATTCCTTAGGAGTAAATAACAGCCCAGCTAACTTTGTTAGGCAGATTTCTCCCTTCCAAGATACCCGCCTTTACGGCTGCAAGTTGTCCAGCTGCTGGAGACACCCCTCCCAAAGGTAAATGATATGGGGAGAGGCTTGGTGAGAGGAGCATCCCCACACTGGGAGCTGCCGGAGAAGAGCCGGAGGGAAGAGAAATTTCCTCTCCCGTTATCAGCCATGCATCTAACCCTGCCCTGCTGCTGAATTGGTTTGTTTTTACAGATGATGATAACCATGGGTTATCCACATGTGTGAAAACACAGCGTTGGGTATTTGAATGGATGGAGGTGGTGAGGACGTTCCTTGTCATGATATCCAGCTGGCCTGTTTCAAGTATGGGAGATCCACATCTGTACTGGATCTACAATTAAGATATCACAATGTTTTTCCTTTAAGTTCTTTTAACTGCATTATACTGCTATGAAGTTAAATGTTACATAGCTACATAAATGCGGTTGGACTCAATGACCTTAAAGGTCTTTTCCAACCTAAATGATTCTATGATAAACAGATTAATCTACTGCATAGTAGTAAAAGTAAAATAATATTCTTTATACTTTATTCAAAAGGAGGGATTTCTTGGTTGTGATTATTTCAGCTGCGATAGGTTCATGAATTTTTATAGGTTGTAGAGGAGTAGTGATTTGCAGAAACAAATAACGAGGAAAATGCTGTAGTTTAACTGGTACACTTCAGATTTGATTTCTTCATCTATACTTACAAAAAGAAACCAGATAGCTATTTTATGCTCTTTCTCATCATTGTGACCCATTTATTGTATCAAGCAGAATTTCTCTATTCAAACATTTCTAATAGGTGGAATGATGCACTCTATCACACAGTGAAAGGCACACAACATTATGAAGAAGATCTGTTCTCACATTCACAAACATAGATAATTCTTGCTGTTGTTAATAGAAAATACATGCATACAGAACAGGGAGAAACTCCCTCACAGTTTGAATGCAAAAAACTTTCTCAGCACTATCAGAGGCAGCTTTCCTATCAATGAAATTATCCAACAACTGTTCTTTTTAGCTTCACTGCTTATTAAACAGTATTTGCTCTCAAATTTGAAAACAACATTACTTTTGATAGTACCATCCATCAATAATTAACAAAACATTTTCCAGTTAATGCCTCTCAGCATCTTACTGAAGTACTGCAATTTGTCTCAATTTTTCAAATAGGGAAACAGAGGCACAGGAATGCTATTGATTTTGACATGATCAGAGAGAAAAGAACGGAAGAATTGGCTATACAGAACTTGTGTCTTCCATTCCCTAAACAATGCTTCCATTTTATCCTTAAAACACAAATTAAATGCTTTCCAATAAAATGCAAGATATTTAAACGGGATTTTTCTAAATAAACTTACCAGTCCATCTTCACCTGGTCCTGGGAAAGTTACAGCAAGATCTCGTCCATTCTCATCAAAAGCTTTTATTTCGATGCCTAAATTGGATTCAGGCTGTTTGAGCCAATTTTGCAACACTGTCTTCACATCAATACTCTGCCAAATACCAGTGCCTGGGTTCATGTCAAGTTTCAAAGATCGAATTCCAGTATATCTTGTACCGTCTTTCATGGGTTTAATAAGTCTCAGGATCTGCACAAACACTGTTGTAGGTTTTTGGACTTGCCTCAAGTATATCCACAATTGTGCCTTTACTACTTTGTTATATTGTATTTTAGAGCTAAACTTAAAGAAGCAACATTTTGGTTTTCCCTCCATTTGTACAAGAAAATCAGCTATAAATGAATGGAAAGAACAGATTACTGAACAGGGAACAAAAAGAAATATGCATATATAACCCCAATTTTTTTTCCAGACCATGTAGGAGTCTTACAACATGTTATAAACAGTATCAGTAACAAAGTGGATTTAACTTAATTCATTTTCTGTGGTTTATGCTCTACAGCAAATTCAATGGATGTCAACAAAATCATTATGCTATCACCTATAAGTAACATCAAGTGACAAGGAACCGATGATTGTTTTGTAAACAGGCTAAAATGAGGTTTGGCTAATCATTTTCTAAATAATTCTAGTTGGTGCATTGTGGTCTGTAGGCTTAGCAGAGCAGAGGTGTGCTCAGGCTGAACTCAGAAATGATGGGCAATCACGAGAAGATGCATGCTGTGGAGGACCTTTGCGGTCCTTTGCAGCGTGCTCAGGGCTCTGACCAGTGGTACCAGTGCTGTGGGCTGACTGGTACAGCTGCAAAAAGGCCTCTTTCCCAAACAAAAACTACCTGGGGAGAGGGCACACCCACTTCACAGTGACTACTACCAACTCACTTCTGCTAGTCATCTCCTGAGGACCTTCATAAAGCATGCAGAGTAGCAACTTTGCATAAGCTGACTCAACATGTATGTGGTGATCCAGCTATTTCTAATTTACTAAATAGCCTTAGTGTGCTGCATACTGTACAAACAGAGACAGCCATGGGCAAACTACATGAACACTGTAATTTCTTTTCTCAATGGAAAAACAAATAATTAAGAGTATTAATCTAAGGATCATTTTGTTTTCGTTTGAACAATATTCTAGGAAAGTCACGTGCAGGGCAGCGTTCCTCCTTCCTGTGGCCTACGATGCAGCTGTCATACCTAGTCATGGCAATAGCTTTCCATGCCAGGATAAAATGGGTAATACTAATCTTAAATGGTGCAGGGCTTTGACATTCATAAATCTCACCACTTAAGATACCTGTCTCTTTAATGCATTTAAAATAGTTCAAGGGCTTTTTATAAAAAGTAGGAAGTGAATTCAGATCAATGAAGTATAATGGCTTTTCTTCAGTCATTGTAATTATATAACAATTTAATTAAAAATAGTTATAAAGCCTTGGACATAATAGGCTGGAATGAAACTGCTGGCAGAGCTCAGCTTTGTGATAAGGCTGCAGTAATATATTGCTATTAAGTACACATCTTATTAACTAATAAGTTGAAAAATTTTACAGATAAAGTTACTTTTTCATCGATGTGTACATTTTTAGCTGTCTAGAGCAGCTGATATTATTCTAGTATGTGTATTGTAACGATATCTGTAACTGCTAACATGCCTTATATGTCCTGTCATTTTTTTCCTTTTTGACATCATATTAATAAGTGTTATTTAAAAAAACAGCTGCCATAGCCAAATACTTTAGCTGATGAAGAACATAGGATACTATAGTATTAGCCATGCAAAAGATACTTGATAGGAGCCATAGCAGATGTTTAGCACTTAGAAGATAACTCAGAATCTGCTCATTCAGTAAATGCCTTCATTCTTCCTTGACACGACTACTGGAGCTGATTGCTATAGCATGGACATTTTAACATTTAAATCTGTTACACACATATTTGCTTTAAATATATAGTTTTAACTGAGAGGTGGGTGGTGCTAGTTTATGGGATCAGCAAAGAAGCAAGAATTTAACTCTATACTTGCACTTGCTATAACATGTTGCAGTTAGGTAGGTCTAGTGCTCTAAGCTGTATTTCTGCTGATTTCTATTGCTCCTAAAAACACTGGCCAGTGAAACCTCCCTCAGAAAAATATAGTTACCTCATTATCTGCATTTGTACTTTATATTTGTGATAGGAAATGCCCTGAGTACTGCAGATAACGAAGTCAACTAAACTGCAGATCTCCCTTTGCTTTCTAAGGCAATGGGCACATCCTAAGTGCTACAGGGCACACACGTTATAAGGAGCCGAAAACCAAACAGTAAAACAAAGGATCGCAACACGGTCATCTGAACCTGGCTCAAATTCTTTAGAAATAATGCTCTCCTCCCTCCCTCTAGCAGACTTCAGCCAGCAGCCTGTTGGGAGAGCCCGAGGAGGAGTTGCGTGGCTCTACAGCAGGGAGACAACTCTCTCGGAGGAGCGGTGGGAGGCGAAAGCAGCAGGGTTACTTACACTCCGTAGGCATTGTGATAATCGTTTCGGTGGTGGCATGATAGTCATCGTCTTCCAAAGAGCCATCGCTACTGTCGTCTCTCTGGACGTCATACTGATCAATCAGTTCCTGCAGTGGAGGAGCTTTGGGTAAAAGTTGTTTAATAACATCCCTGCTAATGTTAGGAGCTTGTTCCAGACGCAGTTTGCTGAGGATTTGAATTTTTATGGCTTCTATTCTGGAAGATTTTGTATTCTGTCTCCACATACAAGCATTGCACAGTCCATCTTTTTCGGCGTTCTCTGTGGGCTGACTACTGTCATCAAGAGCCACCGGATCAACTGAAATCAGCATGAACAGGTAAATATAAACATAGATAGCTAGCTTTTGCATGATCTCACATTCAGTGCAGCTTTTTTCCCTTTTTTTTTTTTCCCTCTTCCCCTTTCTCTTTTCCTTGTAGTACTAAACAGATCCGTGAAAGCAAATGCAATCTGAGAGACAGCTTGCCACACTGGTGTACCTTATATATTCCAAGGGGGCTTTTTATACTCCAACTTTGATTAGGCTCATGTCGTCAAACCCGACGATTGGTTGCTGTCCCAACAATGAATCTGGCTGTCAGAGGGTAAAGCCCTGTCGATCACAAGTCACTAGACAGCATTTAGTTACAGCCAAGGGTGAACTGATTTATCTGGGTGCTTCGTAGAGGATATGTCTTCGCATACTGAAAGGATATATTTCCAAGTATTGTGGGCAGCAGTACTGAAAGACAGCACTGTCATTCTTAAATATATACCAACCGTGTACTTGTACTATGAATCAAGGCAGACCTCTCTCTAAACTTGCTTTAGGCTTCTACTAGTTTTTTTGACTTGAAAGCTTGTGCTATTTAAAAGAAAATCCCAGGGGATTACTGTTAGCAGGCAGGGAAAAAATACTTTAGAAATGCATTGCAAACAGTGCTAACTTACGATGTTCAACAACTGAAATATATTGAGCAGTTCATATTTCAGAAAAACTTAATGGGTTTTCCTGCTAGGTACTCGCTAAAGCAGTAATAAAGATTTTGTACATGACTATGTAAACTTATATCTTACCTGTTTGTCCCTCTAGTATACATCAAAATCAACAGAACAAATCCTTTACTGAATTAACAGTCAGTTATGAAAACTGAGTCTGTCCCCTTTTCATACTATCACTAGGTCAGCAGAATCCTGGGCAGTAAATTAAATACTGAGAGATCTTTAGTGACAAAGGTATTTTTAAGAAATATCTTTAGCTACTCACTAATATTATACAGAAATAATAAAGAAATATACAGAAATAATAAAGCTTGCTTTTTCCATTAGCAGTGAAAGTATTAAAAGACTTAAAACATTTAAATCTCTACTGTGAGTGTATCTTCTTTTTCCATGTCATCTTTTATTTCTGTTCAAAATATCCCTGTATTATGCCAATTTAAGTGATACCTTTCTGTGCTTTGTTTTTGCTTTCTACTCAAATATTTGTAAGTTCTCTATATACATTACAGTTTTAATATGCTTTCTGCATGAGAGAGATACATCTAGACGTGATTTTATACTTATAGGTTACGGCTTATAAAAATCTTTCAGCAATGTAGTTCACATTTGATGTGCTGTTAGCAAGAATTATGGAATTCATGCTTAGCTGGGGAGGTGGGGGGGCTGGGGGGGTTCCTGTTCAGCATAGGCTGCATATTACAGCAAGAAACCCTGGAATTTGTATATGTTGTGTATATTTGTAAATTTGGAATCTGTATATTACAGCAAACAGAAATCCTGGAATTTCATGCAGTATGCCGAAGTTTGCCTATCTAAGTTGGGACTGAATTGTCAGTTTCTCACTGAGTTTCTCTTCTTTTTCCATTCTGAGTACACCTAAAAATGTGGCAAACGGGGTTTTTTTGCATATGTTCATGTAGGAAAAATGTTGGTATATAGAAAGATGTGCAACAGAACATTCAAAGAGCTTTTTTTCTGCCTGGTCATTCATATTATTTTGTATCACCTCACCAGAGCATGTAAATTCACTGCACAGCACAGAACTGAGCCTAATATTCAGCTCATGACCAGTGATGTAAATCATGAATATTCAACTGAAATTGATTGTCCTACCCTGGTGTAAAGTCGATGCAAGTGATAGATGTATCACGCTCGTACATTCCAGGCCTATGGCTTTAGGGTCAGACCCTGATATTCTGATTTCAGCCAAAACCCATGTTTAAAGCAAGCAGTTTGACTTCTTAGCTCCTGAGCATTTGCTTTTTACACAAAATACCCGTGCAACTACTTTCAACGTGGTAACATAAATGGGCTTGTCATTCACTGGACCTAGAAGTTAGGATAGATCTGAGTTTGCAGTGGAGACTGCCTGCCATACCTATAACATATTTTAAACAGTCTCCTAGTGCATTTCAAGTGCTGGAAATGTATTTTTATGGAAGATGCATAGGATGATTCACAGTAAGAATCTTTCTGAAAAGCACTGACCCTGTTGGTGAATTTGGGGGGAGGCTAGGTTGGGGTTTTTTTGTTTGTTTGTTTACTATTATGACACTGCATGTCATAATAAAACTATTTTTTATTATTTTTTTTGTTTTAAACCAGAATGATGTAACCAGTTGGGTATAAAAAGGAATCTACCCCCAAGTGGAAACCTTGACAGGTACCAGGTTTCACACTAGAAACAGTTTTAAAGAGAACAATGATCCTTCAATAAACAGGTGGAAATAACGATGCAGTCATTAATATCAGAGTAATTAAATGCTCTGGCAGACTGTGGCTGTAAGCCACTTGGAGAGGGGACAAGAGAAGTGCTCAGCAAAGCGATGCCTCCAGCGCTGTGACTCCTCGTTGAATGTGCTCTGCAGCAGCTTGCCCGGTGCTCAGCAGCCACACTGGTACCTGGCCTGCTCCTTCTCCTTCAAGGTCCTCCCACTCTGACTGTGGCTTGCCATGAGCATGCAGAACTTCATTTTGGTTTTTTCCAATCTTCTGCAACGATTCCATTGATCTGCAAAAAAGGGCCCCTTTAGCATTTCTTTATGACCACAGGACCAAAGTCCTCTCTTGTATGCCTGAAAGTGAGCTCTGAGCAAGACCTGAGCTTGCTCTCAGCCACCAAGGTGGCACGTGGTGGCAAACAGATCCTGCTGAGCACCATGCCTCTGCTCGCTATTTAGAAGTAGGGGGCAGCAATAGCAGCTAGAGTGGTGGCATAGGGACTACTGACCAAGGATGACAAAAATGCCCCAGAATTCACCAGCAGCTGCGTACCAAGAGCAATATTTTTCCAATGTTTCCCTCATAAAATGCACTTTGTATCCACGTACTCTGAATAACTCCAGGCTGTTAGTAGAATACCTTTCTTTTCATCTTTTGTTGTCACCATCTGTTTCTTTTCGATGAGACTGCAAGAATTTGGAAGAGAGCTTAAACAGTTGCAATTGATCAGGAGATATTGAAGTGTCTAATTTCTTTAATAATAATAATAATAATACAATATGCAAATTGTTTTTCTTTCTGACTTTCATTGTAGTGTTTTTGGAAAGTGATGACTACAGAAGTAGGTGACAGAGGTGAGAAAAATAAGTGATAAAATGACCAGGTAAAAGTTGTTCCAAAAACTTATTTGGCAAAAAATAATTTAAAAAAACCCAACAAAACAAAACCCAACACATTATCACCAGCAAAACTAAAGAAGAGTTAAAAATGAAATGAATCTTACTGAACTTTATGGCATTTTAATATTATCTTTGGGATTTGTGTCATTCTACCCGCTGTGCCTGCCAATAGTGAACAGTATTCCCAATCCTATCTATTCAAAGATCATGGCTCGGGCCCCCAAAATCAAGCAATGTAAGAATATGTTCCTTTCTAAAGGAAAAAGGCATACATCTGTCTACCTGTCAACTTTTCCTCTCCTTTCCCCCTTCCAACAGGAGTTTTTTGTACTCGTTGGAAAACCTACAAAAAAAAGAAAGAAAAAAAACCCCAAAACCTACCCCCAACAAATTTGACCGATGTAGAGGTTTCAAAGACACTGTGTTACTGTGAGTTTTATGGAAAAACAATGACTGTGTAAGGGAAAGGAGATTACTAATGCCCTCCCTGAGGAGAAGGCAAACAGAGCCCAACCATTACCCATCCTTTTTGGCAGCCTTTAATTAGCCAATCAGCTTGTGCTTCTCCGTCATTAGTCAGCATGCTGATAGCTCTGGACCATCTACAGTGTGTCATCCCTTGCCGGGCCAGCAACCCAGAAAAAATAGATAGGGAGCAGGATGGGATTTGAGCTTGTTTTGGAGGTGGACCAAGTGGACATGGAAGGGAACCAGAACGTTTCTGAGAAAAGGGAGAGTTACAGGGGTATGAAGGAGCTGCTCTCATGGCAGGGAAGGAGAGGGACATGGCTTATAACCCTGCCAGAAACTGGACGACTTTATCCTGTTGTAGGCTACATTTCCAAACACTTCCTTACAGCCTGCAGGACCAGAAATTCACTTTTTTCTGTTGTTTAAGTTAAATGAAATAGTTCCCATAATTGATTCACCTCAGAAGGTAGAACTTGAAGAAAAAATCGGGTGGTGTGAAATGCACTGTAAATCTGTGATTGCTGTTTACATTGATGTCAAGTCCTACCTCTGAACCAGCTGGCTTCTCTCCCTGGTTTGTCTTATAAGGAAGATATAACATTCCTTCTGAGCCACTGAGGAAGATACTCTTTGAGTTACCTTTTCTCTCACTTTCGTCAGCACAAAGCCTAATTTCTAGAATAGCATATTGAAATGGATAGAAAATTCCATTTAAAATATTTTTGGACCAGATTCATCTCTCACATAGCTGCAATAAGCTGGGAATAATGCTTGTGAAGTAATTTTGAAGTTAAATTTCAATAGAAAAATTCAGACATATCATTAAATGCAATGGAGTTAGGGTGTTTTAAGTGCTTAACTATGAGCCCAGCTGTCTTAACTCACCAGGTGCTTGCTCTTAGCCACCTGAATTGCAAGATAAATGCATTACTTTGAACCTCAAAGCAGATATAAGGTCATGTCTATAAAATACCTAGAATGAAATCTTGCAATAACAAAAAGCCTATGAAAACATCCCGATCACATTATGTAAACTAGAGCTGCGGCTACTGTAAGGCAAAAGTAACCACTTTAAAAATTAAATTTATTACCATGAACTCAAACATGAAAGCTGTAACTAGTATGAATTTTTGCTCTGTAACAAATGCCCTGAAACAGTTAGTCCTCTGCCATACGTTTTTTTCCCCTACAAAAGTAGTCATATATAACTTCTAAACATTGTGCTGTATCAGCTACTGGAAGTCAACTTTATTTCTTTATTTTGATGGTATGGACATTTAATTCCTTCAACTTACCAAAATAGAAATAAGTTCATCTTGTTTTCATCAGTTTTGAGTTCCAGGTATCAGAGAGCATATTTCACATAGGAGAGGAGCATGCATGGTGCAGGGTACGGATGCCCTGGTACACTGGCATCTGGGTGGGGTATGCTGCAACTCCTTCTCAACCCCTGCTGTCAGGTTGTTTTCCCAGGAAAACCTCGGTGTTTGGGGATTTGGGATTTTGAGTGGTCTTCCCCAAGGAGGGTCTGTGTCTGCAGTTTGAGTACCAGGACAAAACATCACTCTGGCGGCTGATTTCCTCAACTCAGGAGCTATGGGAGACAGTAGTGAGTCCTGCCTGCTAAGGAGTTTCTCACAAGCCATGGTATGTAAGCACGCAATGAATAAAATGGGGGAAACAGGTAAAACCGGTGGCAAATGGGTGCTGTGGCCATTTTGGCCCGTGACGCACCTCTCAGCTTGCCCAAGAGATGCTGCTGAATGTAGGCCTCAGGGAAGTCATACGGGGTCCCCTTCAGCTTCTGAATTAATCTTGCCCTTCTGGCCGTCTCCTTCCTGGTGCCGTGCATAGCTGTATGTGTGGAATGGGCCAAAAATGCCCCGTCGCTTTTTTCTCTCCTACATATTGCTCCAGAACCAATCAGATATGCTAATGCAAATAAACTTTAGAAACAGATAGGGAAATATATTCCCATTAGGCTCATCAAAAACATTTAAGGAAGGATGCAATTATAGTGAAAGCTGCCAGTTTTTCTGAGTTCTTTTGTATTCAGGATTTTATTCTGCAGCCTTCGCTATGGTATCTATATATCTTATAATAAATCTTACAAAAGAGCCCTGTTAAATACCTGTTTAATTCTAAGGGCTCTACCCTTGTTACAGGGTGCTATCTTTTCTTTAGAGTTGTAGCTTTTATGCTTTTACCCAGAATTCCTGACATTCATCCTGACATTCATCTTCAATGTCTTTTAAAGTAGCTGCATCAGCCACTGCACCACTGATGGGAAACCTTGAATTCCTCTAAGGAGCCGTTACTCTACTTGGAGAGGTTTCGCTTCTGCATTTGCACAATCAAAGTCCTTGAAATACCAAAACACTTCGTCTTGGTATTACTAGCTACAAGCATGTTTGTATTTTCTCTAAGGCACAACTCTTTGAAGGGGATTTGCGGCCCCAGAGGTCAGTGATTTGGTATGAGCGGCCTGTCCTCTGCTGGGTTGTTCGGGAACGGCATCCGCTGGGAAATTAGGGCCACAGCTCGAAGGGCCTTTTTCTTTCCCCCCCTTCTTTTTTTTTTTTTTTTTTTTTTTTTTTTAAGTACATGATGGGTTAAAAGCTAACAGATATTCTTGACAGAACCAGAAAAATGCAGTTTTGGAAAATGCAGTGAATTTGACTCTGCTTAATCTTGCCCAGTGCCATAATGGATTGAATTAATTAACTTTTTTGATCAGAAGATAGCTATGTGTGGGACAGATTTGGCTCCTCATCTCAAACCATACCTTCGCTGCCCTCCCTATGGCCCGTGTGCCTCCTTTGCTTTGGTCCCACTCCGTGGTTTTGCCTCTGCTGAATATAGATATGGGTTGAATGGGAACAACCTGTAACGCCTGGTACCTGCTTGTCTATATGCGATAAGTAAAATCACAACAATTTAATGATATACAGGGGTAAGAATAGCTTTTTTTTCCCCTTCCAATTTTTGTAAGCAGAGGAGCTGGCTTTGAAGTAAAGTCTTATAAAACTCTTAGCATTTGGGACAGTGATTTCGTAAATACATTGAATTCTAATGGTTAAAATAAAACCAGTTTTCTGGGATTGCAAGCCTGGCATTTCATTCCAGCAGTGTACGTCTGCAGTGGCAACACGTTTGCTGAACTCCTTTTAAGGCGGGACATAATCAGTCACACTGTAATACTCCTGATAATAACATAGTGTAATTATTTCACAACGAAACAGATATTCGAAATGTACAGCAGTGTTCCCTCCTGGTTGCTGCCATACCTACCGGGATCGGCCAACCGTACTCACACCGTGCATTGATTTCTGCACACACTGCAAAGTTGTTAGGCTTAGGTTTTTATATATAGTGTTTAGATCCATGTTTAAGTGTTATAAACACAAATATTTCAAAAGCCAAAGCAGCTTCAGAAGTTGTAAGACATTTCTTGTAAATACTCTAAATATTGTCTACTCCGTATAAGCGTAAGAATTTTTGGTTGCGCTAAATTATTTAGACATTTTTAGGAATCTATTTTAAACTTGAAGCAAAAAGGAAGATTATCTTTCAGACTGAGAGTGGCAGATTGTTTAAAACACATACGAGGAGAAAGGGAGGCGACGAGAAATGTAACAACATGATTTTGCCCATGAAACTTCTTTCAAAAATGTTCAGTAATGAAAACACAATAAAGAGAAGTAACATCAACTTTTTCCTTTACAAGGTGCTAGTTTATACCTCATAGTGACACAGGACTGATGGGGGAGTAATGATTTTTCCTACAAAGCTGATTTAGGAACACATGGATCACAATTCTTGCCCAAAGTTGTGCACTTTAGTTGATCTCCTGTCATTGCTCCAAGCAAGTAGAAAGAATAAGGTGAAATGATGGTACAGCTTCTCCTTTCCTTTCTGCCATGTGCTGATCTAGGGTCAGTTTTAGACAGGCTAATTTGAGGCAAGAGCCTCTACGATGGAATGAAAAAGTGGTGGTAGGAATCAAAGAACGACATTCAGATCCATAGTGATCCAAGGCGGCCTTTGAATCTGGCGTATTCATCACCAAAGGAGTTGTTTAATCGACAGCTTAGAACTAGGTTGCCTCATTTAACCCTGTGTTAAAAATGCTGGTAGTGTAAATTCTCAAAAACCCTGTGGAAAAAAAAAAACAAAACAGGTAGTTTTTTATGATGAAATATAACATATTAAAGCTTTCAAAGTCATTTAATAACAAAAGTGTACAATGGCAAAAAGCAGGCAAAAAAGGACGTAGCTTCTGATGAAGCTACTTCTATTAAAGTAAGAGCCCAAAGGATCAGTTGGTATCTGTGACAAACCCTGTACAAAATAATGCAGAGAGAGGACATCATATAAGCTGCTTTAAGGTTTTAGAAGACAAAGAGCAGATCAGAGACTGAGTAAAACTTCTTGATGTTTTTGATTCTCATTTGGAGGAGAACATAAATGATAAGTTTTGTAATAAATGAGGTACCTTTGCAGGATTTTCACATAACTAGTGCGACTGTTCAAAGGTGTTGGGGCAGCCAAGGGAAGAAGAAACACAGCTTTTACTCCCTCTCCTTTTTTATATCTTTCCATATTTGTTGTTTGCTCCCTGTTGATGTAGTAAAGATGTTTCATATTTATGACCTCCATTATGAAGCATCACAGAAGACCATCAACTGAAGGAAAGTGGCCTATACTGGCTAAAGCATTAGCTTTACTGCCCTTTCCTCTTGGGGAATTGTCTCTGGCTCCTTTAGCAGACACTTCTGATTCCTCACAATATAAAGGCTGATGCTTTAAAAATTTACAAGTTTGGTTTGGGTTTTTTTCTTGGGACTCGTGAGCTTTTCTCTCCCATCAGCCTGCTAACTGGCAGCATCAGCCAACTGGTTGATGAGAAACAAGGATAAACCACAAAGGAATTGACTGTTTGGGGTTTTTTACCTTCAGCAACAGACTTTCAAACCCGCTCTACCATTCTGCAGATACATAAAACCACTTAGGAGTTAACTCTTCATAGTTTTGTCACAAAGAGCCTGACTATCACTGTATCAATGGATATATGCCCTACAATCACGGAAATGAGGTAAAGATTTCATATTCTTTATTGACTATGCAAGTAATTGAAAGGATGCTTGCAAAACATAATTCATATAATAGACCTGAAATATTACAGTGGGTGTTGCTTCAGAGTTTAGTTTTAAGGCATACTGGCATAATGCTAGCTGGAATAGGCATATTCCTATTAATGAAGGCTAGAGAATGGCTCTTAGTGAGTAGCTCTGGAAGAGTTAATAGAAAAAAATATTCCTAGGATACCCAGATTAATAGATACAGAGTTATTTTTATGCTACTGACTTTGTGATAACTACACAAAGCTTTTTTTATGTTAAGTGAACTTTGTACCAGGATATTTTGAGTACACAAATCTGAGGAACTTCAAGCAGTAGTTCGTGACTGTTTCTGAAGTTTTAACAAGCAAGGAAAAAAGCGTCTTGCTGCATACAAAAACCAAGCTTATGATCAATTAAAAATATGATAGTTTGACCAAACCTTTAAGGCTTTCTAGCGCATATTGATTAAAAGAGATGGATGGTACAATTAGGAATGCAATGCAAAATGGAAATAAAATTGACTATATCAAATTACTTTGTTATACTTTCTACAAATTATCAAAGTAGCTCAACATTAAGAAATTGAAGCATTTTGTCATTTTGTCTGAAGCCTCTAGAGCAAAGGAAAATGAATTAATAACTATTGACTAGAATTGTGCAGTTGGCTGCTTTGCTAATTCTAAAGTTTGATTGATGCAATCTAATTATTTATATCAATAACTGAGAAAACAGGTGGTAAATTTTAATATCCCAGTAATAACTTGGTAGAGTGAAATTGCTCCACTAGATCCTAAATTGTGTTAAAAATACTATGTTTGTATCTATGTAGTTATAGTGTGTGTGTGTATACATATATAGATTTTAATTAGACATACAACCAAAAGAGCAGTTCCTCTGCTCAAAAGTTTGCTCATTTTTTCTTACTATGCTGGCTGGCTTAATAAAAGAGATTGGCTTTCTGTATATCCCTTCCCTCACATCAGTCAATCAGGCATTAGCTAGAAGGACCATAATGTCACTAAATACTTTCCAGAATTATGCTATACAACGAATGGTACACATTTCTTATAAGAAATAAGGTCTATCAAAATAATAAGGAGGAATTACTTATTTCAACCTATATTTGGAATTGTATGAAACATATATTTGTTGTTCATATAGGAAGAACAGTATACTTGGAAATGCTAATTATTTAGTGACAGATATATCTTCTTGCGCTTTGGGTTAAGATTTGGTGTCAGCTGATACTGAAATAAATTAATAATCTAATCTATTAATCATAAATCAACTTAACAGCTCATTATCTGGGCATTACTATATAGGGTTAAATTTAGTTTTCTCTTTCAGCCATTCAGCACTACTAAAGCGTAATAAAAAGAGGAAAACTGGTAGCCAATTTTGTAGCCTCTAGTGTGAGTGATATTGAACACACAAACAAGCATGTTTTGAAAGGACGTTATTTGCGTAACACCTTGGAAAGCTCTACCAAGCAAATAAGATGCTCTGTGTTTCAGAAAACTCTTTGAAAGGTCTCAAGCTGTTTTAGCCCAGAGTGAAACGGGACAATGCAGCGCAAGTACAAACTCATAGGCTCTTTGTAGTATCAGCAACTGCCACTGCACAGCACAGGATGCTATTTTTATTTTCCAGGGAGAATCTAATCTTCTCTGTTAGGAAGGTAACTTCAAGGCATAAGTCACTGGGACCAGAGCGTGACTGGATGGATGCTTGTGCTGGAAGGAAGGGCAACAGCACAATGACTAGAAATGCGCTGAAGGATCTCCTGGCACAAGGAGGAATACCTGCTTTAGGGTCATAGTGGCCTGGCCAAACTTTTCCTCTTTCCCTACAGAAAAAGAAATATCAGCTGATGGTACAAGGGTGTTTTTTCACTTCAGCTTTCTCACAGTGTGGTCCCTGTGGGGTTTTTAATTCAATATAAAAGTAGACAACACAAGAACATGCAACGCAAGCATCCCTAATAGCAGGAATTTTTGAGGGGTGAGGAGAGACTGACAGGCAGTCTGCAGGTCCCTGGTTTCTGAAGTAATAGCTACTGAGCACAGGAATGGTGGCTCCGCTTCTCCCAGACGCAGACTGTGGCGATGGTAAACAAATATTTCTCAATCTTTCAGCAATGGACTGAGCCTAAATTGTGTTATTTAAGCTTTAATTTGGGGGAGGTCAGATTTCCTTTGGGGATAAGGTATATATCTGAGCTTTGCCTGGGGAGCAATTTTTTCTCACCTTTTTTCTTCCCCAGAATTACAAAGTGGGTGCTAAAGGCAGGGGAAAGGTGAGGAGCTGGAACCAGCTTGCCCAAATGCACTGAGGCTGCCTCGTTTCAGCTGACGTTGAAGGTTGTTTTTGAGACATGGCTAAAGAACTGAATGGGTTTTATCTTGTCTACACTGGTTCTTTTGCCTCCCACAGCACAGTTGAAATATCTGTTGCAGTTTGCATTCAGATACTCCATTCACAAATTTCCGTAGCAGCAGCAGCCATTATAAATAGTGTGGGTTTGGGGGTTGGTTCTGGTTTGGGGTTTTTTTGGAAAACCTCTTTTGGCATTCCACAAATGATCAGAGGAAGAGCAGGTATTTTAATAGAGAACCACAATAAGACAGACACAAATCTGGTTAACAAGTAGCAAGCCATAAGAAAGCTAAGGGGGCTCAGTACAATTCTCATGGGTGTCAGAGGAGTCACACGCCTCCAGACCAGATTTTGCATCCATATAACAAAATCAGGACCCAAGAATTCAGGTTATTTTCATTCCAATCCAAACAAGCCTGGCAAGCTTTCTCTGCTTTTGTGAAGGTATAATGCAAATATCTTTTAAATGTCTCATTGTTGACTCTCAGGGTTATATTCTTGGATCTGATTCAGCCATTCAGCATCCTAAGCATTAACATTCAGTTAATTTATATTTCTGTGCTTACTAATAGCTACTTCCGTAATATTTATGGGCATCTTTTTCATCACATTCACGTGCTATACCCAGAGGTGTAAAGGGAAACATGGCTACAGGGAATGCAAACTGTGCTTCTTGCATCCCTGTGCCCCCTCTTGTCTTTCCATTTTCTCCTCTGGTTTTCACTGATTTCTTTTGTTTTCCAGTGAAACTGTCATTAAGCTGTGTGTTCTATGAAATATGTCTTTTTCTGTTTTCTGCTATTTAATTAATAATCCACCAATTGTGGCTGACGCCATGAAATCAGAGATAACATGCATATATCTAACATATAACCAGGTCCTTCAAGTCTGCTGTAAAATTCCTTTACCAAAATCATGGGCACTAGGAAACTGTATAATCCTCGAGAAATCTCAGTAAGCCTGCAAAATACTCTGCCACCTCACAGCTCTCCACCTTAAGCTCTGCTAAGGGCTGGCTTCAGCGTCAAAGCATGAGATCAAAAATCCTTTCAAACTTTAAGGTGCACATTACAGTAAAGCTAGGTGTTCTGAACACATTATAATGGTAGCATCTCCTGTGGGCTGATTATGTATTAGGTAAAGAGATTTCTCTTTTTATCACTATGGAATTCCTTTCCTTTCCATTATATGGTCTATCGTGTTTTTTCTATGAGAAACAGAAAACAGCAATTTCTTATTTGCCTCCTCTGTTCCACACGTAACTTCAGAACGTTCTTCCTTTTCTATAGTAAATAGCTCCGCTTTTTCAATATTAGTGTTTCAGCCCTGTATCATTTTTGTTTCCCTTCTCTAGGGTTACTCTGTGAGGAGTTCGTTTTAAGATGGAGTAATCAACAAAATTCTGCAAATGTCTACAATATTTCAGGCAAGGTAACATTATCGATTATACAAGTGTAGATAAACTGTAGTTGTCTTATATTTACCCATTCTGCACACCAGTATTTGTAAGTTACAAAAAACACCTGTACATTGAACAGAAGTTTTTAATTGAGCTATTCACAGTGGCACTCTCTTTAAATAATAGTAATTTTTAAAAGGTAAAATAAACATAAAACTCTGTAAGCTTCGCGAGTAATTCAGTTCTTCCTTCTGGCTGACTGCGTATTCAGTAATCCCAAGTGAACAGTTTTCTCTATACATCTGTTTGACTGAAAGGCAGAATGAAAGTATTTTTCCCGAAGCACTTCCAGTTCAGCTATGGTCAAACCTCAGGAGAACTGCGGCTCTTAAAAGCAAGGCTATATTGTTCCACTTTGGGTGGTTCTGGCTACTCCCATGACATGGAATTTTCTTGCATCTAAAAAGAAATTTGCACAGGTTAAATTTGCCTAGACAATGTATTATTAAGTTTTTAAAAATCAGGTAATAGTTTTAAATACTGCACTTACTTAAGTTTACTGGGGTGATAATTACAATACTAAACACTTATTAGTGACATCCCTCAAATGTAATTTAACAGTGAATAAGAATGCAACATTTCTCAAAGGTGAGGTTGTATCACATAGATTTTGATTTTCTATATGAGATCTTAAATCCACCTTTTCTTACAAGGTAAAAATCAGAATAAGCTAACGCTATTTTTACTACTATCCGGTGCTGTTTATACGTAATATTGCCTATCATATTGCCTGCTGCATAGCTAAGACTTCAGGAAGTAAGTCGGAATAAATTTACTTTCCATCTGCTGTATACATGAGTGTAGGAGCAGCACAAGTATATTTAAAGAAAAAGAGAAAAAAAGTTTCAGAGCTTAAATAAACAGACTTTGTTCACTTGGCTAACACTCAGTGATGACTTTGAGAAGTGGCTGAGAATCTTCCAAAATGTCTTCTCATGACTGCTGTAGCACTGAGTCTTTGGGGTCTTGATTTTGGGGATGAGGGCAGGGTATGGATACTATTGTGGTGACTTGCGATGTATGTCAACATGCCCATGTAAACATTTCGAACACCATGAAATCCATGGGCAGAAAAAATTAATCAAAATCTTACTTCTAATTTTCTGCTAGGAAGAACAAAGCAGCTGAATCAATATTCAGAGAGATGCAAACTTTTTTTGACAAAATTCTTCATTCACACCTACAATACCAACAGAGTCAAATGCAGAGAGTTTCTAGCATGAAGTACCTTTCTTCTTTCAAAGGATGGAATAATGATACTAAATTTGAAGTATCATGAGGATTCAAAAAAGTCACAGTGCTGGTGGAAGACCAAATCTTGTGTGCAATCCCATTCTTTAACAAGTACATAACCAGAGCCATAAGTAAATACTAACAAAACCTGACAAAATATCACTGAAGACAAAATATTCCGAAGGCAGTGTTATCCAAATCCTTTGAAACTAATTTAAAAGATCATAGGGACTTCCAAAGGCTGTGTGAATCAAGCCCTGAGAGAAGCCAATTCTTGACTTTAAATTCCAATGGCCTTTGCCCTTTTGCATCAAGCAGGAGCTTCTTCCAAAAAGGATTTCCTCAGTGCAAATGACCTGTTATAGCACTTATTACTTGGGGTATAATGTTCGAAGCAGAAGTGAACCTTAAATTAGTTGAAGAACACACGTGAAACTTGCAACTTCTAATAATAGTGAAGCAAGTCTTCCATATGTTGTTATAAATTTCAGTCTGAGATGATTAACGTGGCTCACAGGCTACTCTTGTAAGATGATAGAAGAGATATTTTTTGCTGCCTCTCCTGAGAGGGCTAGTGTTTCAAAATTATTTCCAAACAAGCATCTTCGAAGCAGGAGATGTTTCTCATTTTTTTCTTCACCTTAATAAAAAGGTGATGAACACTCTTAACCGTGTCGTTATATGAACATCAAACAAATATCATGACAGTATGATGTGATAACAGTGTGTGTATTTGATATCCATGGAGTAATACGTTATATTCACTAATACAAGTCATTATCATTGCTGTCAGTATGTTTGAAACAGAGTGCTTGAATAGTAAGTGTGCAGGGAATCTTGGAAGTAAATTCAACAGATCCATCTTCATTCAAAGTTGTTTGTACTTATAATAGATTTTAATCTAGCATATTTTAAATCAATTCTGTCAAAAGACTTTAGAAAAAAAAATCTTACAAAACCCTTTATTAATTAAAATAGTGCCAATGGTAAATTGAGTAGCAAGCTGTTTGCAGCCGTAAACAAGTTGTAGTGGCCTGGGATCTTTCTTTCAGCATAGAAAAATGTGACTGGTAAAGCTCAAAGAGTCAGTTTGGGCAATGAGGAAAGGTTATTTGGTTTCAAAATCTTAAAACTTGAGTCTAGGCTCTACTGAAATCAATGATACTTCTGTCACTTGCTTACGCAAATATGAATTAATCTCTTAATTATATGAAATCTTGCTCTAAGGAATGATTATGACAAACTGAAGGGGCAATTTTCTGAGTCTGTTCTCCAGGTGACCTTGAACAAATGAATTTAGTATTTCCCATCCAGTACCAATAGCAGTAAGAAGACTAATTGTTAAATAGAGACCTTATTGTTTCTATCGATACAAGCAGCTATCTGCCTGCCCGGTTGCTGGGCATGCCTGCAGCCCATAAAGCAATGCTGTGTTAGACACCGGAGCCAACTCCAAGTGAGTTGACACATTCCTACTGTCAATGCAACACAGAGCCATAGAGCACAATATAATTATATGTGCTCAGCGTTACACTCCAGCTTGTTCAGAGCCAGTTCAGCTCTCTCTGCACAGCCCTTTACTGTGTGCAGACGTTAAGCGTACACATTTTCCAAACTTCCCCACCTGTTCCTCCTCACTGTCCCTCATTTCCTCACTGTTAAAAAGTAAATATAATTTTCTGTTTGGAGGATAGTCATGAGAACAAATTTTATGCTGTCCCAAGATACTGTGGTGATGAGACCTCTCTGTGTAGGCAGCAAGGTAGGGAGATGGCAAGTAGTACAGGTCGCAGAAAGTAAGTAGTTATTTAATTACTGATAGTATGTGATGCTGTTCATAGATGAGAGAGATGAAAATGCTAAATATTCTTGTTTGGCTGAAACTATTCATCCTGATTCATCCTCTCTGATTCAGAAGAACTGGGGCTTGAAATGCGCGTCTGTCTGTGTGTACTATTGACGCTCGCTGAAAAGAATTTGTCAGACCGTGTGTGTTTGTGAGCTCTTAGCCGAGCCACTGAACAACTCCTTTAGTTCACTAAATGCAGGCTTGTTTTGGAGCGAAGCGACACAAGTTTTGCTGTGGAAATTGCATCTAGTTGTTGGCTTCTCACCACAGAGTCAGTATTTGACTAAATTTTTCCAGCTAGTAAGATGTCGTGCTGCGTACAAGTAGGATCTTGAACTTTGAACTATGCGAGATGAACAATGTTTAATTCAGACACCAAAAAGCAGACTTGGGGGTGAGGGGAAGAAAGGAGAGCCAGAAGGAGAGTGAAAAGTTGCTCAAGGTAGTAGGAGTGAGTTTCCAATATTAAGCTGTAGGGTTGTTGGCAGACCACCTGGGACAGGATGGCCTTGCTGGATTTTTGGTGATCCATTTGTCTCTCTGAGATTATATTGCCTTTCCTATTTAACTACTTGATCAAACCAGAAAACTTAACCACATAACGTTGTGCTGAAACTAAGAGCACGACAGCTCTTAGGTTTATGAGCTATTGGATCATTGTAGATTATCTGTGTACAAAACTATATATATATATATATATATATATATGTACCAAACTATATATCTGTGTATGTTACCTTGTTGAAACTTGGGACTACATCCCAAACTGATATGATAGGATGTCTGATGCTTCTTGAAGAATGTGCTCTACAAGAGCCAAAGGCTGAGCCAGGTAGGTTTAATTCTCATATACTACTTTATGACATTTTTCTCATGTACATTTCTGCTCGGAGATCAAAGGCAGCATCAGTTAATACCAACTAAGATGTGTGTGTTTGTAAGCCAAAGCTTACTGGAAAATGGAGGGAGATTGGAACTACCACCATCAAACTTCCAGTGGCAAAATCTGTAGCTTTGGGGTTTTTTTGGCAGGCCCCTATAAACTTGATTTTGCCTGGGTTTTTTCCAGTCTAAACCCTATTTGTAGGCCAATGCTTAGGCATCACCTCTCAGTGCATTTTGGCAGTGTACTTCTGGACGTTAATTTTTGCTCTAGTGTCTGGCTTTCCCCTAGCTTAAGCCCTAGCTTAGCACAGCAGCCCCTGACAGTCCCGAACCTACAAGTGTACCCACCACCTGTCCAAGGTAAACACAAGATCTCAATTAACACTGCCCATTTAAACCTAGGTCTTAATTCTGGCTTTATCCTGTCCCAAAGCTTATTCCACAAACGCTTTACTAGTCCAAATCACACGCTAGTGGCATACCAGCTCAATTTTTAATTTTTTTAGCAGTAGCTGATCATAAGCTTCAATGGGTTGTTTAGAATCATACATGTTATCAGATCAAACATTTTGAGTCTTTTCAGTCATACAAGTTTTTCTACATGCAATCAAAATTAGCTTTTCTTCAAAGCTCTGCTTTAATGAAGTAAATCTGTAGCAAGTTGATGCTGTCTAACTTGGTTTTCCAACTAAAATATTCTTTCCACTGCTATATTTAAGGTAGGAGTGAGTGTCATAAAAATCACTAGAAACTGGGAAAACTGAGACTTGAAAGCAGAACACTAGGCCATGTCCTAAAAACGGGCTCCTGAAACATGCATTCACACTCTGTCGAATCTCTCAGTGTAGAGTAGCTGTTACACAGACCATCCAGAACTAATACTTATTTCAGATGAAGTGTTCTGCAATGCTCACAATGTCCTCAAGACAGTTTTTCCCCCCAAGATAGATTACTTGTACCATGTTAAAGGTTAATTTTTCCTCCTGAAATGAAACTGTAAAGTTAGGGGTATGGGAGCCTATGTATACCATGAATGAAATCCTTTTCTTATTTTCTTCTTTACCATTATGCGGTTATAGATAATATTTCTATTTATGACCCCAAAAAATGTATTGTGTCTTGCTGTTTGATCTATATACTGTCATAAATGTCACTGTGTACAAGAGATCTGATTTTAAGATTATGCAGCTGAAAACCTCTTGATACAGTGGAAAGGATACCAAATATTGGATAGCAGCTCAGATGAGATAATTAGATCATTTGGGTATTGGATAATATCTGTAGGTATCAAAATATTTATTATGTGAGGTAATCATGATGATAGTTCTTTGTCAGTAAATTAGACTTTTTTGAAAATTAATTTCAAATATATCTTCTCATTTCAGTGACAGTTGAAGTCATTTTGTGACTTTATAGAGGAATTTATTTGACATTTGTGCTGCAAAAGGTGATGTTGGTGTATGAGAGAAAGTACACAGGGTTTGATCTCAGCCAGCAAGGCAATTTAGGGAAATGAAAGAGTCTTGAGCAGCAATAGCTCTGATTCAGTCACCCACAAATCTCCCCCAGGGATGTGTGTCCTCAGCATCCGTACCCTTCAGTCCTCCATCTTTGCCCTAATGTAGATTCTGAGGGAGTCTCTACCCCAGCTGCTTTTTAAGGCATCTTCTGGCTCATTTCCTATTTGAAAATGCATTTGCTCTGTGCTCAAAAGGAGCCAGTTTTTCTGGCCACTTCATTAGCGCACTGACCAGTTCAGGCTGCACCGCAGGGTGAGTCTTCGGTGGTCCCCCCATGGGCTGCCTGTGCGGGGCAGGCAGCTGAACAACAAATGAAATAAAAGATATCCCTTAAAGTGAGGGGGGATGCATGCCTGCCCTCAAGGAAAAATGAGAGAAGTGGGACAGGCTCTTAAAGTAGTAAAAGACATTACAGCTGCTCTCGTGGCAGCAAGAGTCCACCCTTTCACAAGTTTGTCTGTACGGCTTAATTTCTCAAGGTTGAAAAACTGATCTTCTAGGTAAAGGCGGTTTTGGGAGTTACTACAAGTACGAGGAAAAACTCTCCATTTCATACCCGTTAAGCATCTTTAGCCTTGTCCATCAAAACACATGAAGAGCGCGTTTCAGGGAACGTATTTGTTCTTAGGGGCAGGCTGATTTACGCTGAACAAAGCTGGGATGAAGTAATGTGGTGGGATGGCCCCGGTCAACAGCTAAACAAATCCAAACTGCAGCACCCTACGGACCGTTATGGAGAAAGTTAACTCCATCCCTGCCAGACCCAGGACAAATACAAAGCCTGTTACTCTTGTTTCATAGCTGTTAACCTTCTTTAGTTGTTGCTCGTAATGATGTTGATCTCAGGGTGAAAATGTGAAGGTACAGATGTTGGTACAATGTTCCTCTGAAACACGTTACTTCTCCATGTTAAGTACGTTAGTGTCCACAGTTGCTACAAGATTGGGAGGAGCAGGGCCTTAGCGTGTCGCTGCTCTGCTGATCCATGGCTTTGTCTGCAACAACATGTGTCTTTATCTCTGCTTAGAAGCAATTTCCTATTTAATATTTTATTTTAGTATCTTTTTGGATTGGGAACCCTGAGAGTGATTTTTATTTTGGAGAAGGGAATGTTATGGGAAGATTGGCTCCTTAAATTCCTCTTATTTCTCTGTATTATTTCCCTTTATGTGAAAACTTTTCTATAGCTACTGCTTTGTTGCTGTTAGTTTTTGGTGTGCCAGTGACCATATTCGATGTGATTTTGCTTTTTTGCCAGATAATATTTGACTATCACAAAGCTATAATTTTCAGTGTAGAAAGAAGATGGCGTTGATTGCAGCCTCGTGTCGCAGGGAAGCCTGATGTGACGTATTGCAGCGCACATCCCAAAGTTTGAGTTTATTCTAGGAGAGATCTAAATGTAAAAGATTTACCCACTTTATGTCTGTCTGGCTTCTCAGCTGACTGTAATTCTGGTGGGTGGCTTTTCAGTTGCAAATCTCTTTTGATCCTCTTTGCAATATTCTAATGCTTCATGTTTGGATAATCTCCTCGCTGTGCTGCTGCCTGGTGTTTTCAGGGCTGCGGCTGGCGTGTCCTCCCGTGCTTCATGTTTTACTGCTGTTAGGTATTGATAAAAAAATAAAGAAAAGAGAAATTGCATATAGATTAGGAATATTTCTCTGGCTGGTATATTGCCTTATTAGCAAAAATGTAAATAATATTTGGTATTTAATGTTTTCCTGGTTTATGTTTTCTAGTGCTACACATGGGGTAAGGATGGTCTCTGTTCACGAGGAGGTGAGTGCCTGACTGCAGAAGCTGTATGCAAACTGCACCGGAGCTGCTGCCGGGCAGTGGATGGCTGAAGCCATGTGTCCATGCTGCCTCTCACGGACAGCTTCTGTTCAGACTCACTGCTAGCCTTCTGCTAAACACGATCTCCAGTTTCATATCTAGACAGAAGCAAAAGGTATAGCTGCCTCTTTCCCCAAAGCTCCTGGGGAGCACTTATTGCTGCTGTTTCAGTTTTCCTTCACGATGAATGTGCATTGCTGCTTTGGTGACTTAGTGCTCAGCTGCTGTATACACCACAGAAGGAACCATGATTTAGAAAGGTTTCTTTTAGAAAAAAACTCATAGTCATTGCTGTGGCACCAAGATAAGCCAGAGACTTGAGGCCAATGTTTGCAGTTCCCTGGAGAACACAGTTTACTCCTGTTAGCACAGAGCCCAGGTCAGGGCTCACTGCCAGTGAGGCTCCGTTAGCTGAAATGGTCAACCTCCTCCTGCTGGAAGAAATTCCACTATTCTGGAAAATCATCATCTCAAATGAGAATTAATACTCAGAATTGTTTTTAAAGATTTCTTGGCTGCTTCTGAATTCCTCAGGTGTCTGCTCTGCCTTTACTCGAAGACACTGACTACACTGCCTTTGGGGAGCAGGGGTAATTTAGAAAGTCCCAGGGAGTCAGCACAGCTCCCTGTTGGAAGACACAAAACCTGAAAGGCCCCAAGAGCATTAGGAAAGCATTAGGCTTTTATAATATAATCATCTTTGAGCTTTAGAGCAACATGGGAGAATCCAGTATGGTGAAACTACTTCATATCAGTCACCAGATACTTACAAAAGTCTTGAATTTTTAGTAAGATTTGGTTTTTTAGCTTGAAAACAATTTTTCTCTGAATTACACTTCTAGAGCATATGCTGCATATAAAACAAGGCTTTACATTACAAAATACGCTTGTATCTGGTGTGACTAATAATCCAATGTCGGTTAATCCCATTCTTTCTCTTACAGAATTAATGTTCTGTATGGTTTCCTCCTTCAGTCCCAGCGTCTTTTTCCTCTATATCCTTAGGCCAGACTCTGGTCCTGCTTTTACCTCACTATATATAGGCTATGATGAAAGTGGTTTTGTATTGTAACAGTGCTACAACAGATGGAATCTATGTTAGATAGTTATGTTCTTCAGTGTTTAATATTTACTCTATCATATTAATGTTTCTTGATAAATCTGCTAAACAAAGGTATAAGATGGGAGATGTACAAAACTGATGGAGAATGGATAAGAGGAGATTTATTACAAACAGGCTCAGGTTTCTGACTAAAAAGCAGAAATAAGGAAAGCATTTTGAGGCCTTACCTTACAGAAAACAGAGGATAAAAGCTTCCATGGGCTTTCTCTGACTTCATATTTTCTTGTAAACTTTGTCTTTGTTCTACAAAAAACCCCAACACATCTTCTTAATGGGGTCCTTTTAACAATATTTCAATGAGATGCGGTATGATGTAATTTCTTGAAAATATTACAGGTTTTATTAAACAACCAAGACCCATTTCATGAGTTAACTTTGTTTTAAAGATGCCTAAGATTGCCCTCGACAGACTTCCACTACAAACTTTCTATTAATTTCTGGATTAATTTCTGGATTAACGGCTACCGGACATTGAAACAAAAGCATCTAACAACTTATACATTCAATTGGCTAAAAATTTGGGCTGTATAGAAACGTGTAGTTTATTTTATAACCCCTCTTCTGGTTTCTTCTTTTTTATTACTGATAAGTGTAGTTGTTCTATGGGAGAAAAGAATTAATACCCACACATTACATCTCATTTTATTTGGGCAAAGTGCCTTTATAGTGTAACAAAAACATATTGTCGTAATTAACTTTTTAGCACATTTGTAAGTATCTAGACAAGTTCTAAGTAAATAATGCTGTTTCATCACGGAAAATTTTGCAAATATGTGGCTTAAATAGTTCTAAATATCTTCACACAGGTGTTGGTGACTGGATGAAATGAATTACTGCAACTCAGCCCCCATCCACTGAAATACTGCAGCACACGCTGAAGCGTAAGTACATGAGTAAAACCGAGCACCTGCTTCAAGTTCTGCTGCTAAATGGAGTATTTCACCCATTTTTTGAAACAAACAAACAAAACAAAACCGGTCTTTCCCCAAAAATCTCATTGCGATCATGATGAAGACTGATGATAGTCAACTATTCTCACATAGTGCTGAGGATTCATTGAAGTGTACAAAGTTCAGTGAATACACTGATGGTTCACATTGTGTTTCTCCTTTGAGCTATGGCAGTATATGCACATTCAAGTGACAAAAAAAAGAATCACATTAATAGCAATGGGTTAAACATTATATTTTAAATATTCAGGATCTCTTCATACAAGAAAGTGGAATTAGGGTTTACATTTATATTCTAAACTTAAAGTATCAAAGCCTTTTTGAGAGCAGGAGGATGGGATGTTCCAAAAATAATCCTGATCTAGAAATCAATGTTGTGCCCTAAGGTTTGGCGCAAACGTGCAATCACCACTGTCATGTACTTTTGTAGCAACAGAGTTGAAAACTAGGGCAGCCCTGAGTGATTTTTGTGGCCTATGCTTGAGCATGCTCTAATCATACTTGTCCTTTTAATCAATGTGGTTGCAAACATCAAGGAAATATTTTAAGAAAATATAAGCTCTGAGAAAAGGCTTTGGTAAATCTCAGTTGTGCACAGAATACGAGAGCAATGCGTAATACATAAAGAATTAGGTAAAAAAGAGAGAGAAATCCATAGCTGAGGAAAGGAACATCTTTCCCATCAACAAAGTTTTTTGAAAATAAAGCATTAATTTAAAAGGCTGTTACTTAATCTATAAAGCTGGTTGTTGCAGTGAAGTAGACCTTTGCATCGTGGTTTTGATTTTGAAACTCTAGCAAAGTACCTCACTGCAAGGTTGTTAGAGCACATCAGGTAAAACTTTAAGCCTTTTGGATTATTAGGAGATTTTAGTCAATGAGAAAACTTTGGGGTTTTTTTTTAGCTCTTCAGACTCTATATTGATTTTTTTTCAAACTGCGTAACATTTTCCAACCCATACAGCTAGTGGATTACTGCACATATAAATAGATTTTGTAAAGTTACCACGGGACTGTGGGCATGCTGGGGAAGAGCTACTGGGGCAGAGAATACTTGTCCTAGCTTCCCTTCTTTAACTCTTTAACTGAATTAGAAATACATGCCTCAATAAAGCCCTCCCTAATACAGATGTATGTGTGTATGTTAAAAAAAAAAAATTAATTGAGAAATGGAGCAACTATGAAGTGGTTGAGTCAGCAACCGATGACTAGGGACTGAGTTGGCAGTTGGATTTGGACAGATCCAGTGCTCCTCCCTGGAGTTCTGTAGCCCTTTTTGAATGCCACATCCCATGTCAATGAGATCTTTAATTTAAGCACTTCTTGGGAAAAGGATTTCCTTTTTTTTCCTCTGCTTTCTGAAAGAAAGGCAGGGAAAATCTGACCCAGTGTTTGTTGGTGTGCAGGACTGATGGACTGGCCATCTGGGCAGCACCTCGTCAAAACCAGAGCATGTGCTGCTTTTTGCCCACCGGGGCAACTACACAGCACAGGTCAGAAGATGTGGAAGAAAGCTGGGGTTATTGTAAATTGGGCACAGGTGAAATGGGAGGGAGCTGAGATATTGCCAAGCAGAAGAGGATATGAGTAGTGCAGAAATGAGTGTAGGATGTTGTGGGTTTATGGGACATAGAGGAGGAATTGAAGGCTTGGAGGTGGAAGGGTTTGCAGACATGGAGAAGCCATGATGGGTAGTGGGGTGGACAGGAACTGCAAAATTGTATCAGAGGGAGGGAGAAAACAGATTTCATTTATTCTGTTGCTCTTGGACAAAGTCGTTCAAAATTTGCAGTGTCCCATTCCTCTGGTACAGAGGTTGGTAAGCGACAAATTTTACGCCAAAAGTAGTAGGTTAGCAATTTCTTACCCAAGTTCCTCTGAAACTTCAGCATAGCTATCATCTAGTCTGGCAGTCGGTTACCGTTCCAGCAATGCCAGTACTAGCACCATTTGGTAACTTCCACGGTTCAGTTTGCACCATTTTTCTCCTGTTGCAAATGTATTTATGCTGCATGCACCTTATTATCAGAAAGTGCTTGTATCCCTCTGGGGACATCCAAGCGGTCATCCCCTGCCAGGGTGAACATGTGCACACACAGCAGGGCATGCCGAGCTTTTGGAGGGTTTGGACTGTATCATAGGAAGATCTAGCAAACTCTCATAAGTAAACAACTAATAAAAATAACTAATAAGTATCAGGTCTTAGGACAGCAAAAACTGTTCCAAATAATTTCTTCTGGAGGGAGAGTGCCTTCCTGACCCCTACAGGAAAGTGCTTTCAGCCACTCAAACTGGGGAGAGGGGTGTGAGAGGCAGCGTGATCTGGGAAACTGAGTCCCAGGAAAGGCTTCGGTGCCTGTGTCCTCCCAAACCGGTCTGTGTGCAGCACGGGCTGCTGTGCCCTGACAGGGGGTAGGGTACCCCAGGGACCCCCGCAGCCCCGCTCCCTGGGAGACTGCTGCACCTCTGAGGCCTCCATGCTGGGGCTGGGGTGCCTCAGATTTGGGCCTTGTGGTTTTCAATATCACAGGCCCCAGCCTCTCACACTGAAATGCTCTAGGAGCTAAATATTTCATCAACTGCCAGGTCTGTGCCTGCTGGTAGTCATTTCAAATGGATGCTCCGCATTTAAAAAGACTGAATGCTTTGCTTGAGCCAAACATAATAAGCTGTCTTGCATGCTCCACAGCTAATAAAATATTAAATACATTTTGGCACCCAGAAATAAATATCAGCTCAAAATTCTCATCACGTGTATCTCCCTCTGCTTATCTCCCTATCCCCCCCTGCTTTACACTGAAGTGCTGCTGCTCAGACTAAACGGGTTGTTGTCAGGTCGTGACACAGGGAGGTGAGCGGTGCACAAGTGCCGTACGGTTATTATCTGTTGGGATGTAACAAAGTGATCAAATCGGGCGCTAGCAGTGTCCTTGCAGCCTGTGTCATGCCGAGGAAGACAGCCTGTGAAATGTCTGCCCCACATCTCAAAGTTGCTTGGTGGGAACTGCACTCACTTAAAAGCTGAAGTTAAAAGTGGAGCCTTGCGTTAGAAACCAGGCTAGACTGAAAAAGAGCACAGTAGCCATAAACCGCTACAAAGATATTCATCATTTAGTTACGAAATTCTTATTTTAAAACTGTTTGTATATGGTTTACAAATCACTGTTGTAATAATATCACTGTGTTAATGCAAGGTAACCATGCCTTTCTGGTACTCTGTCTTGTTTAAATTCTCAGGGCTATGATTTTATTTCATTTGCTCCTCCACCCACCCAGAGGCAAACTAAAACAGTAATAAAAACATCTGACCGAAATGTACCCAGGTCAGCGGGTCCCGAGTCAAAGCTCCTTGAAATCAAAGGATATACAGTGCCACCAGATTTAATAGGCTTTGGGTCAAGCTCCTAAAACCTCCTCCTGCAAACACTTGCATACACGTGCTTAGCTCCCAAGGGGCTTACTCCTGGCTGGGGAACTCATCGCTTAAAAATCACATGCGTGAGAAACTGGAGCTGACGTTGGTACCTGAGGCTGCCTGCCCTGGGAACCGCCTGGCTGGCGGGGAGGGTCAAGCTTTGCCCCCCTGTTTGCACCCCAGCCCCAGAAACTCCCCCTTCGGTCTCTCAGGGCAGCGTGGTTCCCGTTAGAGCTGGGTGAAATGATGCAGCAAACACAATGCGTACAAACCCTGCGCGCCGCGCTTGTCAGCTGAATGCTTTCTCTGGGCCCCGAGGGCAGTAATTAGTAAAATACATTTTTTTTATTATTCACTGATGGACTGTTTGCAAATAATGAGTGCAATATCACATGCTGTTGTCAAGCGGTCACAACAGCTGTAAGCAGTGATCTTTCACATAAGGACCTGCTGGATTTTGTTTGCGGAGGTGTAGAGGGGTGGCTGCCTGCTCCCTGTCCCCCAGCTCTCTGGGATAGGGCTTTGCTTGTGCCGGTCACGGAGCGGGCCGTGGAGGCCCGAGGGATGTGCTGTGCCTATTTTTCTGTGCTTATCTAGCCCCTTGCTCTCCCAGCCCTGCGCAGCCCCTCCGGGACTTGGTAACAGCAGTGCGATGGGCTAACTGTGACCTAGCAGCTACATTTATAATAGTGTTTTTCCTGACTAATATTACCAGTGCAGCGTTTTCTTTGGCTTTGATAACGTTGCCATAAATTCCTTGGCTGGCCGATGCCTAAGTGAAATATGTTAGAGACCTACTTGACGATAAAACTGCTGCCTAAATACGTGGGAAGACTTTTCGCCGCGGCAGCCCCTCAGAGGTGATGCCCAAGGTGCGCGCTTGTGCGCCTTGCGGTAGCTTTGGTGTCAAGGCTCCCCAGAGGCAGGGACGCTTCACCTGAGATGTCTGTTCACAGCCTCTCTTGAGAAATACTTTTCATTTTTAGCATCGCTTTTATTTTTAGAAAATTAAAAATGTTATTTTAGCTTGCTCAGGTCCTTCATTCAGGACGTTTTCTTTTAGGGTGGGGGCATTTCTTAAAAAGCTTTGGTACAATTCCTCTTTTTCTGTAGTTGTACATGATGTGATGCTGCCTGGCAGGGTAAAATAGGAGAAACATCACGCAGGCCTCACCCCCCGTCTTTCCCACGGTTTTCTTCACTGGCATATTCAGCGGCACTTAACTGTCCACCGTTCTGTGGCATAGCAGTGTTTCATCAACGGGCTGAGTCGAACACGCGATATTGATAACCATAAGCTTTATATGGTAACTCCGTCCTTTAAAGATGCTTCCCCTCATTTAAAAGCAGGAGAAGCCAATGAGAGGCGATTTTCCTGGCTGGGTGGGTTTTGTTCCTTTTCCCTTTTTTTTTTTTTTTTTTTTTTTTAAATTTTAAAGCGCAGGCCCCAGCCCGGCGCCGAGGCACGGCGGCCCCCGCTGCCGGCGGCCCCCGCTGCCGCCGGCCCCGCTGCCGGCGGGGAGGCCGGGAGGAGGCGGCGGGGCCCGGCGAGGCCCGGCGGGCGGGGCGGCGGCAGGTGGCGGGGCGGCGGCAGGTCGGGGCCGCCGGGTTGCTGAAGGGCACGGCGGGGCGGTGGCGCCTGCCCGCCCCTGCCCGCCCCGCTCCGCCCCGCCCGGGAGCACCAGCGCCGCCGGGAGCCCGCGGCCGCCCCGCCGGTGCCGCGGGGAGGGCGGAGAGCGCCCGGCGGAGCGGCGCGGTGTGAGTGGCGGCGGCGGCGGGTGGGGGCCCCTCCCCGGGCGGTACCTGTGCGAGCGCCGCCGGGCCGGGCCGGCTGCCGCTCCCCCGCCGGGCGGGGGGCCCGGGAGGTCCCCGCCGTGGGGAGCGGGGCGCGGGGGCGGCGGGGGCTCGGCCGCGAAGCCCCGGCGGCGAAGGGGGGCGGCGGCGCCGTCGGTGCCGCGGGGCGGAGGCAGGGCGTTGCCTGCCGGGAGCGGGCGGCCCTGCCCGCCGGCCGCCCCGCCGTGCCGCCCGCCCCGGGCGCGCTTGCGGGTAGTTTCCCGAAAGTGTTGTCAAAATGGACTTTGATGGCGTTGTCACGTCCTTGTCGTTTCTTAACAGGGCTCCGGAGGACGCAGCGCTGGTGGGACGAGGGCCTGATCGTGCAGGCACCTTTGGAGGAAGGAGCCGCCCTCTCCGGGACTTTCTGCTGGATGGAGGGAGCCGCGCTGCTGGGATCGCGTTTACAACATGCTGCTTGCACTTAAACCGCCCCCGCCGCGCTGGTAGGTCAGGCGGGTTTCTTGCTCGCATCTCATCTTGCTCAGGTCCTACAAGGAGGAGCAGGGCAGGCTGGCGCTGGGCTGCGGGAGGGACGGGCTGTGTCCCCTCGCAGCCCTCACAGTGCGTGGGGACCCATGGGGTGACCGGTGGCCATGGGCAAGGACTGGCCTTCAGCATTGTAAGCTTATGCTGTGGAGGAAAGGAAGAAGAGCTGGGCTTTGAGGTAGGGTTTTCCAGGACAAGCGGCCGTGACACCCTTACTCCTCCCATTATCTCACAGTGAGGTTGCTAGCAACAAAGTCCTCAAAACTGAGCAAAACGGAGGTGCTGCTCCAGCTGGGCACCCATGGGATCGCCTGAGAAGAGGTAGTACTACATAAAGCGATGCAGAGCGGGAAGGTAAACGGCGCGGCTGCTTCTCTGTAAGCTGCGTTCCTGCTGCAGGGAAGACATGGGACAATTGTTGGCGAAGGTGGGGTCAGGGTTTCTTGTCTGCCCCTGCTCTGCCACGAGTACCTTTTCCAAGCTTCAGCACAGACCTGTACAGGGCAGGTAACCTTGATCTAGCACGTTGTAAAATAGAGATTTAGTAGCGTAAGATCAGCCATGGCAAAAATTATAAACCATTTAGAAACATCTTATGCTTTCTCATAGTTCAGGAACTAGGAGTCCAGATTAGGTTTCTAAATACAGTAACTTAAAAAAAAAAAAAGAAAAACATAGGGATTTATACTATAATCTTAACAAAGTGGCATTTTTAACCTTCAAGTATAGACAAACTAGTTTTCTGCTGAACATTATGTTCTGCTGAGAAAATTCTTTAAAATCGCTTTGGTTTGTACGTGTGGCAGAAGGAGTTGGGTAGAGCCTTGCACCGCTCATGTCTCTGGGGACGAGGTGGTGCCACGGGCAGGGCCCTGCTGGGGAGAGCCTGGCTGCCGGCCGCCCCGCTCCCCAGGCGCCAAGGCGGCAGCTCCGTTAGAAGTAGAAGCTGGCACATTAGGAGTGGTGAAATTCAAGAAAACAAATACTGGGGGAGAGCCGTGAGACAGAGTGATTTTTGAGGCTGACGCAGTTCTGTATTGCAATTCTGGGCAGCTTTCGTACAGCTGGAGCATCTGGTCGTTAACTCCTCGCTTTGGTCTCTTACTCCTTGGCTGATTTCTGCCAATCGTTAGTAACGTAGTTGTGATTTTAAAACGCAGGGTTGTGTTTTCCTGTGTGTTCCTATGTGAGACGTGGAAAAATGGGTCTTCTGTTGCATGCCTAATTCTGATTCCCAGTTTTACAATTGGCTTCTGTACAGGGAGATTAAAGAACAGAATGGGGTTGTGTGCTGCTTTTCTTGTACTCTTCCCTGGTTGATCTTGGGCAGATCCTGGCCGTCTCCTTCCTTCTGACTTTCATTTGCGTTAATCCAGTGGGGCCTTTGCCTTCGTGAGGGCATCACAAAGCAAACCAGCGTACCTCATTCGTACCTTATGATCTGCAGCTCCATATGGTCGCAGCTGAATCTTGTGACAGGTACTACAATAAAACACGACCCTGTCAGACTGAGATACTGATCCACTGTTTTATCTGCTGCTGCTCATCAGTTCTTGCTGGCAGGATCCCCAGGCTGGGCAGCAGCCAGTGATAACGGCAGGAGGGGCTTTCTTGCTTGTGAAGATTTGTGCATCCCCGTTCGTCATCTGCAGCAGTCTGTCTTTGGCTGGCACTTTTGGAGGACAGTAATATACCTTTATAAACAAGGCTAGATCCTAAGTTTTTTAGCGTGAGTGTAAGTAGTTTGATGTTTAAACATGTTCCTGAAGGTGGGCTGTTAATAGGTAGGCTGCGACTCCACAATTGACTTGTTGGGAGGGAAGTTTTGCGGTATATATGGGAAAATACCAGTTTCTGCTCTAGTTCATTCAAAACAGTGTCATAGCATGGTTGTAATAAACCAACACGCTGCTTCGTTTGGACCCAGTGCCATGCTTTAGAGCAGTCTCACCTCAGCGTGGGACTTGGCCGGTGTCTCTGACACCCTTTGGTGGTATGCCTTGCGTTTTCCCCTGCTGTGTGGAAAATGTCGGTGGGGGTTATCTTCAGGCTGTAGATTTGCAGCTAAACGTATGGGGAGGTGAGCTGGTAATTGCAAGAACTGTGGGCTTTGCTGAAAGACGTGTTGAACCCCTACCTTTCCATGTTACGCAGAGCAAGGAAACAGCCGTACATCTACAATAAGAGCTTTATATCCATTTCTTATATTTTGTTTGTGTTCACTCACTAGTTTTGAGCATTATTTTATATTTGGGTTCTTAGAGAGTTTCGGATCTCCTTGATGACCATTAGCTTTTCCTCTGGACCAAGGCATTCCTCTCTAATTTCTGTAGTTAGGTTCCTTAAATCTTGGCTAAACATCCTGCAGATAGAGTTTCTGAGAAGCTCTGCATCTTCTTCACGCCCTTTCTTCGACAGCCTCGCTCTAAGGCCTCACTTGCTAAGGAAATCCGTTGGTCCACTCTTACTCATCTAGAAAACAGGCTTTCATCAACAGCGGGCATCCCGCTCTTGTTTGTATGAGAGTAGGTTAAGTTAATGTTCTCCCTTGTCTGTGGTCTGGCAGAGGGTCTGTACTGATAAATGTCTGCTTACTTGTATTCTGAGACATTGGGGGGAAAAAAACCCACCAGCCATTGAAAAGCAGAATTAATGCATTGTACATAATTCTGTCCAAATTTGGAGCAAATAGTAGTATGTAGAGTTGCTTGGACAAGCAGCTAAGGTAAAATGAGAGCAGAACCTATAAGAAGTTTTCAGCATCCTCTTCCCCTCTTGCCTTCAGGCTGCTCTCCGAGCTGCATGCACTTCTGGTAAATAAACCACTGTACTGGAAGGAGGAGGGAGGATTTCAGGACAGGCTGACTGGGTACAGTTTTACTTTCATGAAATTAGACAGCTACCAAGCACACAGTGTTCTTTACTTTTAACAAGACTCTCTTTTCCTGGATGAAAACTAACCTTGTGGCTGCTGAGGACTGTACCTACTGGCATTGCTGTTTTTTGAACTATTGGTATTTTCACCTAAAGGTTCCTTGCTGTACTTCACCTCTGCTTGCTACGTCAACTGTCCTTTTATTGAAAAGTCTTCTAAAGTAAGCTAGAGGCTCTGCCTGATTCGGAAAAGTGAGCGTGTTGTTTCCCCATTTGGTTACAGACTGGCTTAGAAGCCTGAAAAAGTTTTATCAATTCCGGCCATGGGGAGGGGGAGGAAACAAGCCTTTGAAATTTCAGCACGTACCCTTGAGACAGATAACCAGGAGACTTTCATTTACACGCTAATCCTGCACAGCAGTTATTTGCAGTTCCTGCATCCAGCCCTTTCCAATCTGTAGCTCTTATCTCTTGTTGGCAGTAAGCGGCACAAGAGGGAGAGGACGGCCCTGCGAGGAATGAGGGGTCCATTTTTGATCTTCATTGCCCAAATCATTTTGGTGTATTTAGGGATTTCAGTGATTGCCTGAGGTAGCTGGATCTTGGGAATCATGCTTGTCTTAAAATAACTCTAGCTTTTTAAAACTTTCCTTTCCTATGATTAGAAGGAGACTTTATAATAAACATTACTCCAGTGCATCTGCTCTGTAGGATTTGCAGAAAACTGGTGGATTGGACTGCTTTGAGAGCCCCTGCCTGGGGCTGCTCAGTGCAGGGAGCCTCTTGAGTCCTGCAGCGATGGAGGCAATGCTGTGCACTAAGTGAATTATTCATCTCTCTACCATTTATATGCCACTGCTCTGCTCAAAACTGCAGAATATCCAAAGGCATAATATCCTGTATCCTTGTGAATAACATCCCACCTTGTTAGGGAGAGGAAAGGCAGACGTAGGATGTGCTGGGTTTCTCTTTCTCTCCAGAGAGCCGCCCTGCAGGAAGACCTGGATAGGCTGGAAGAGTGGGCTAACAGGAAACTTAGGAAGTTCAACAAAGACAAATGTAAGGTCTTGCCCCTGGGAAAACATAATCCAGGAGTGCAGCACAGGCTGGGATCTACCTGGCTGGGGAGCAGCTTTGTGGAAAGGGACCTGGGGGTCCTGGTGGACAAGCAGCTCAATGAGTGAACAGCATGCTGCTCCGGCAAAGAAAGCCAACAGGATGCTGGATTGCATCAACAAGGGCATCAGCAGCAGAGATAAAGAAGTCATTATCCCACTCGGCTTAGCGTTTGTCAGGCCACACCTGGAATACTGTGTTCAGTTTTGGTCCCCGCTATGCAAAAAAGATGTGGACAGGCTGGAGAGGGTCCAGAGAAGGGCCACCCAGGTGATGAGAGGACTGGGTATTCTGCCGTATGAGGAAAGGCTGAGAGCGCTGGGTTTGTTCAGCCTTGAGAAAAGAAGGCTTAGGGGAGACCTTATCACCGTGTTCCAGTATTTAAAGGGTAGCTACAAAGAAGATGGAGATTCCCTTTTTACAAGGAGTCATATGGGTACAAGGGTTAATGGATACAAGTTAATCCTGGGGAGATTCTAATTACACACAAGAGGAAAACTTTTCACAAAGAGAACAATCAGCCATTGGATTAATCTCCCCAGGAAAGTGGTGGATTCTCCAACACTGGACACTTTTAAGATTCGGCTGGACAGGGTGCTGGGCCATCTTGTCTAGACCATGCTTTTGCTAAGAAAGGTTGGACCAGATGATCCTTGAGGTCCCTTCCAACCTGGTATTCTATGATTACTACATGGAGGACGTAAATATTTAATGCGATTAGGTGCAGTTCAGAGGCCTGGATGCCTAAATGCTGTTTGGTTTACCTCTGCTGGTACGTCAGCTGGGTCACCTGCCTTGAGTTTGAACTTCTTTGTTACAAAGAGTAATATTTATTGTTTCCATGATAATGACATTACTGTGATTATCTGACTAGTCTCCATATGCACGTGGATGATAAAGGTCCAGGTCTTAGCAGAAGCTTTGAGAAGGAGAAGGGAAAACAGGGGAGAACTTTTAAGCTTAGGCAGAAGATGGGGTGCTCCAGATGCTGGTGTATTACCCTTCCTATATCCTTGCTGAAATCGTCCTTAACTGGACTTGCTGTGGAAGGAGGTTGGCATCCTGCATATAGTACACTTGCCCAAGCAGTGGCCCCGCTGTACGCCCAGGATTAGGTGCTGTATATAAATTGTTGCAGCCTGCCATTCAAGCTGATTTCCCAAGTGCTGTATCATCCTTTTACCTTTAGCAAAGTCAAATACTGTGGGTGAACAGGCAAGCAGACTTCTGCAAGATCAGCACTACAGATTCATCTAACTTTGTGATAACGTGTACCTTTGACATCTTCATGAGCACTAAGTTTTATTTATTGATGCCCTTTGCAGAGTCCCAGTCGTGAAGCTGTCTGTGCTGTACTGGGGACAAGCGGGACAACTTGTTAAGAGCAGACACGTTCTTGGTAAGTAGCATACTGAGCTTCTCTTGTGGATACCGAGGAAAAAACTGAAAGCCTCCCTGGCTGGAGGAGGGTTACAAGAAGTCATATTTGAACCTAAAAGTTTGGAAAGTGAGGAGCCTCGATCTGTGACAGCAGAAATTACTCGCTGTGTTCAAGTGGGCAAAGCTGAACTAAGCTATTTTTAAAAGTACGACTTACCTTTAATACGGTGACTGCTATAACAGAAAGCGTTACAGAAAGCGATTCCTTGCAATGTAGTATTGAACTTCAAGGAGATTTTTTCAAAGGTCTTATGGATGGAAACCACTTAAACGGTAGCAGGAACTTATTTGCTTGTGATAGCTAAAGATGTTGCCTAACAGCAAAACTCTTATGCCTGTCTTCATCATATGAAGACGCATTCTAGAGAGGCAGGCAAAACTTACTTTTTGATAGCTCACATTTATCCTTTTGTAATTATTTCTTATAGATTATTTTAATACCTTAAGAAGTCTTATTTATCTAAATCAAACTGCAGTTATGCTATTGATGCTTTTTTCCTGTATTTTATGTTGTATAGTAGTGAATTGCAAGCATCTTTTTACCATTGTTTTGTTTCCTTCAGTGGTTAGAAATGAACTTACCTTGGCAGGAAACACTTATCAAGGCCGGCAAAGAGACTGCTTAGCCCTCTCGTGCGAGGTGAGTTCAGCTATGTGGTACGACTCCCTCAATATGGTCTCTCTCCTTGCATTACCACAGGGCACACGTGTAGTAAATAACATAATAGGTGAAACAACAGCTGAACTTGTTCTTGGCAGCATCCAGTTCCAGGGATATGGAAAGGAATTGATTGTTTTCAGAACTGTTCTTAAAACAATGCACAGCGTTTATAGTATTGAAGTTAAATGAGGTATTTAAAAGCATATTGATTATGTGTCCACTGAAATTGAGCACAGCTAGGAACTTGTATTTTTAAGATGAATTAACATTTCACTTACTGTAAAATCGGTCTTTAAAAAGAGATGATACGTTAAGGTTTGTGATGGTGCTGCCTTAAGTCCTGGCTGCCAGTGTAACAGAGCAGATTGCAGCTCCCTAACCTCTGCCTGCAGCTAAGCACAGCAGCTTGTCACGTGGGGAACCGCATCTGCAGAGGTTTTGGCCTGAGCCTTGACCCATCTACGCAGTGGTTTCTGAAACACAACTGGCAACAGATTAGAGCTTGGACACTGAAAGAAACAGATTCCTATCAGACAATTTTGCCTTGTGCAGTTACTGAATGATGGGAGCAAAATTAACTTTTTCCCCCCCCCTCTGAGCGTGTGAGCGTTGTGAGGAAAGCTAGAGATGTTAAAATCCCTGTCAGAACTTAACACTCTGGAGATGAGTTAGGTAGAGAGGATTTAAACGGCGCTTTACCATGTATATGCAAGCAATGGTTGTCAGAAAAACAGGAAAGCAGTCAGAAGATTGAGGGCAACTTTGCTTGCGATCGTTTATGTGCCAACAATTATTAACTCAAGTAGAGCGGGCAAACTATAAAACTTACTGCAGTGACTTGCAAAGTACTGTGCTCTATAAATAATGAAATGAGCAACAGTCAAGAATTTAAACTAGGGTCGATAAGTTTGCTTTTAAGCTCAACTAGTAATCAATGTGGAACAATTTAGTTGTCTTGCATGCCTTGCTATCTAGAAGTTATATAGCATGTCCCTTCCTCTGCATAGGACAGTCAGGCAAACATTTGATTTGGCCCAAATGAAAAGGCAGAGGTAAGAAGGGGTGGGAACAGAGGTAAATCCTGCAGAGGAAGCTGCTGACCTATGGAATTTTTCCCTACCTGCTTTAGGACATGTTTGTCCTCCCTCTACTCACATTCCCTCCTTCTTTCTGCTAGGCACTAGCTCATCTGCTGGTGTCCCCTAACAGAAGAGGAAAGGAAATCTCCAGTTGTAGGATGGAAACATCTTAAAACAATGATAAAATACTAACTAAAGCTGGCTACCATTTAACAGACCTCCTTTAAAAAGCACAAAAAAGGATAACATATAAAAGAATATGACTCTTAGATAAAAAATCTAAATCTGAATAGTCATTAGACAAAGTGTCAGGGACAAAACTCTGATAAAATACATTGTTATATCAACTGTGGCGTAGAGCATTGTATGGTTGGGGAATCTGAGGTTTAAATCTACAATATTTACAGTTCTGGCTAACCCTAAGGAGGACACGATATCTAATCTAAAACTTCTAATTGTCACCAGTAGTGTAGCGAGAAGGGATTAGGCAGCATACCTGCATGCCTCCCAGTGAAGCTTGTGCATTACCTTGACTGGATAAAGACTGCAGCTTTCAGGGATCTGCAATGGTGGGTTATAGATGCTCTTAGTGATTCTTTGCCACATTAGATACTTCGAGCTACATATTTGCCCAGAAGAGCAAGTGGAAATTATTTTTATTAATGTTTTATTAATGGTAAATATTGAAATTAGATATGCACAATATATTACTATGAGAAAGTTTTGAATTATTCAGATGTCTGAATTGCTTTCGGACATCTCCTTGGCCTCTGGTCTCTAAGCATGTTCTGTAAGCATTTTAAGTTTCATCAATGCATGCAGTTGATAGACACAGGCACAAAGCTCATGTATTTTTTTATAAACCTCCATAGGGGTAAATGGGGTTTCTTGGGCAGTGAAGGGAATCCTTCCTTTTACTCATTTAATAACAAGTTATTACAATAAAAATCTCGCTGATAGCTTAGCTCTTCTCTGTGTTGGGTAAAACTACAAATGCCAGCAGCAGGGTTTATGTTACAGGCTTGTTAACTGTACTGCCTGCTCTTAAAATACACTCGTACATGCTGCAGCATGTCATTACGTACAAAAGAAACTTACTGAATTCTATTAAAGTGATTTACAAACATTTCTCTAAAACACGGAAATGTTTTGATACAAAGCTAAAGGTATGAAAACGTTTGTACATACTTCGTGGTTTCAGAAGCCCTTTACACCTGACTTTCTGCCAGGAACGCCAACCACCACTTCTGAGTGCGGGCTTTTCAGCCCTACAAACTGTTTTCTAAACACGTAGCGATGTTTTTATCAACTAGCAGAAAGAGGAGAGAAGCTTGTCACCATGAACCTGTTCTGACGAGTCAGCTGCTGGACTGGGGAAGTCCCATGTCCCATCCTGCCTGTGAAGCACCATTTGCCTGCAAACGGGATTGGTTTCCTCTGCAAATACTTGCCTGTGATCAGGTTACTGGATTGGAGCCCCTATTTCCCCCCAGTATATACAGCAAATAAATAAGGCTTAACATCTTTGCCATGAGTATGTTTTTGACGGCTATTTACAAAAAAAATCTTTAACTTTGGCTGACCTTAGTACAACGTCATCGGGTGAAGCTGTAGGGAACAGTTGGTTTCTGTGCAGCACAGTCTTTATTTTGGCTGACAGTCTATTAACTCTGATAAGTGGCTAAGCTCATGCCAAGCAAAGTCAGGCATGTCATGAGATTCTGCTTTGCCTGTATAGAGAAAGTGGCCCAAAAAACAGCTTTGTAGGCTAGTAAAAAAAAAAACATATACCAGAATTTGGGGCTGACCAACTCTGATTCTTAAGGAGTTTGAGAAGAGGACCCTGTCAAGTGTTTCATTCCTCGCTCTCCTCTCTCTAGATCTCGAGTTGTCCTGTTTCAGTAAGAATGGTGCTCTAGCTCTGTCAGAACTGCCTTGAACACAGCAGTCGGCTCCTGCTTTCCCTAACCTCTCAAGGGAAGAAACGAAAAGCAGCTCTTATTTCTCTTGAATACCTTCTAGTGACTGCATGCTCAAGCCTCCTTGAGCAACAGCAGAATGACGCTGAGAATTAGTGTCACTCCTGCCCAAAGGGTGTACAACAGCCGTGACACAAGGTTCTTGTTAGGTGGTGCTTCTGTGGGGTGTTTTGGGTTTTTTTTTAGTTTTCTTTAGCAGCAACAGTCACTGGAGTTAAACAGTATTTGCTTACAGATTCAGGAAATTGCACTGCATTGCCAGTGGGGAAGAAACAGATATTCCCCCCCCCCGCCCCAAGACCTTTACATTCCTAGATGGCTTACATCACGTACTGGGAATTGCATTCAAAGGCAGCTTGAATTCAGGTTAAGCTTTCCCTGCTTGTAGTAGATGGATGTTACTGATAAAAACATTTTACGCACACCATGCAGAGATGTATTAAAGTTGCTTCTACAAGCGTCTGTAGTGAACTTAGCTTTCCTTTGAGCTCACCAAGAATGGCAAACTATTTATTGCATTTATATGAAACATTCTTTTGACAGATTTCTTCAGAAGTAAAGAAGCACAAAAGGAGACGTTCTGTTCTTTGAAAATAACTGGAACCACTGGCAAGAAGGAGCAACACTGTGCATCAAACAAGGAAACCATTTCCAGGTTATCGAAACATGCTCTTGAACTGAATTTTGCAGCTGCATTTTCCAATGTACCATGGGATGCATCAAATCCAAGGATGCCTTTCCAGGTTCAAATGCTATCCAGGATGAAAGGATCGGGGAAGGTAATGAAGGATGCACTGGGGAGAAATCATCACTAATAGCAGTGAAGGCAGATGAGAAAGGTCCCTCAAGCACTATAGTGCTAGACTACGCGCACCGTCTCTCCCATGAGATTCTTGATCAGGCGGTGAAACAGTGGGCAGTGACTGAAAGCAAATACAGCGACATCCCTTACATTGAAAGCGATGTGCCCTGAGCCCTGACTGGCAAGGACTGTCTTCACAGTGAGTGTCCTGTCTGCTAAGCAGCTTGTATTTGGTACTAGCGCAAATGAAGTAAAATCAGCTGTGATTTGAGCATAATGCCACTATATGAATGAGTTTGCAAGGAGAGGCTGAAAAAATTGCCTTTTAATCTATATTGCTAAGAAACTAATTGGATTATAGTAGAATCTATTAATCAAGTGTCATTTGTTATCAGCCGTATGTTGAGTGTACTCTGTCTCTGTATGTGTTGAATGTGATCAGAAATCAGTGTAAAAAAGAGGATGAGAAGAATGTGGCTGCCCTGCAACTGTACAAGCACTGCCAGAGAGGCCCAAAGATGCTTAAGAACAAAGCGTGGATTATTTTTATGTACTGCATAAAAAATCAGTGGCCTGTTTGTAGGTGAAAAGAGAAGAACTCTCTATGCTTGGTAAATTTGTCTGTGTTTTGCTAAAGTGAAATCAAGGTCTACGTGTAGCAAAGATAACTGCTGTCATCAATTTTACTTTGATTCTTTGACCTGACTAAATCTGTAAACCACAAAATAATGAAGGCGATGAGAAGCATTTTATAAAACCAAGCAGTATTCAGGGAACCATATGGATTATGATACTATTCAACCTCCATTCTTAAGGGAACCAGTGAGAAACGTTACAATATTGATAAACAGTGCATTATAATTAACAGATGCTCTGGCTTCTGTAAATGCATGAAGGCTATTCTCTAAAATCCTGCAGTAAGACAGTTTAATTACATCTAATCACTGTGTTCAGACCAAAGTTGTTCCATTTTTTGGTTTGGTTTTTGGTTGTGTGTGTTAGGGTGCTGGTTTTTGGGGGTTTTGTTTTGTTTTTTTACTGTAACCCAGATAGGTGTGCAAAAACTACTGATGCTAACTAGTGAAATGAACCTTCAAAGGTGTAACAATGTTTTAGGACTGTTTGTTTCATGGGAACTATGGCTGCATTACACTAAACTTTCACTCTAAACTAACACCCTTGAGACAGTACGCCTTCCTTCAGGCTCTGTAGGCTCATCGCTTACCAGTTGGTAAAACTGTGGATAGCGATGCAAATATGAGCTACAGAAACCTGAAGCCTGAGCAGTGCACTGAATTAGTGAATAAGCCTTAGGCCCAAAGCTAAAGGGCTACGTTCTTTACCAGTTTTATCTAGCTTGCATCCACATGCTGCACCCTGCTTCTCCAGGACTTGCAGCCTGACCTACTGTACTTGTAACTAGCATTTGAGATATCAAGAAAGGGATGAATTAATCATAGTCATCTTAAAGCTACAATTTTGCTGACATTTTATATGAAGCAAATGCCTTGTAGAAGCTTGGGTTTTTAGCACCTTTGTTCCTTTTCCTGTTACGGCCAGTTTAAAAGATGTAGGTTTTTTTCCTAAATCAAAGTGTTTTCCATTTTATGTTTTTGTTTTATAGAAAAATGCTTTCCATACTGGCAAAAACTGTTACTATTTCTAAAAGGTACACATAGTTCTATTAACTGATATAAAGCATGATTTTCAAGCCATGGTAAGCAGGCAGAAAGAGGACCATGCAAATAGTTATTTTTAGCTTATTCTCAGACATAAGACAGTCTATGAATTGAGCTGTTTTGCAAACTTTGTGACACAAACTTAGTTATTTGAAATTTACCTGTATGGGGAAGTGGTTGTATCAAAAGTAAACAGTGAAAATACTTCTTGTAACACAGCAGAAGACTGCCATTAACTCACACTGACCAGACCCTGCTACTAAGACTGTTCTCAGGCTTTTGCTGAAAAAGGGAAAAAACTCTGCTTATGTTGTAATGTCATCTTCTTTGAAGTAATGTAATCTTCTTTGAAGCCATATGTAAAGTAGGACTAAGGTATTATGGCCTATTTAAATTCTACAGCTAACAGTGATGTTCCTTGAAGCTCTAAAGCATGTAAAACATTAAATCATACCCTACATTTGCTCCATCTAAAAAAACTCCATGCCATATACGAGGGTGAATTAAAAAGCAAAACCAAAACACTGATCAGATCAGTACATATTAACTGGCTATTGCTTAACCACAGTATTAAAAAATATTCCTATTCTTATTATAGCTAAAATAAAGCTTAATTACAAAAAAGGCCAGCCTTTCTGTAACATTAGTCTTGGCTCAAGAATGTTAATGCTGCCAAAGACAGCAACTAAAAAAAAAAAAAAAAGCCCCAACTCATAAAAAAGCCCCAACTCATAGGCATTATTTGCCAGCTAGGTGAATAGCAGATAGAAAACCACACTCGCTTGAAGAGTGCATTTAGGTTTATCTGTCTTGACCCTTGTACAAATACCTCGGTGGCTGCCATAGGGCATTAGGTGCTGCAGTGCTCACTGTTGCAATGTCTCAAATCCTTTCTTTGGATGTAGCCTTAGCATCTGGCACTCTTCTGGAATCAGAATATCAGATGCACTTTTGAAAGCAGCTTCTCCATTGGCAGGCTGCCACTGCACAGTCTAACAGCAGGCAGAATTATAAAATAATATAAAATATCCTAAGTTAAGTCATAGCATCTGTACTGATAAACACTCCGAATTTCCCCAAAGGAGAAAGTTACCTAGGTATAAGTAAATGTGCATCACAGTGAGCTTCCATTTGGAATACCTTCTGTGTGGGACGGCTGCACTGCTTGCTCAGAGAGCCACCCGTAACGCGATAGCGACTGAATCGCTTGCTGCGTGTTACGTCCAAACAGTCACTTACCTGCAACCACAAAGCTTGTCTTCCCTCATTAATGCTTTTAGATTACAGCAGCTTCAATATGGCCTGAAGTGCAATTCCAGCTGGTTTATGATGCTTTCTGTGACATTGGCACTTCAGGGAAAGCACGCAGCAAATGGAAAGCAAACAAGCTTACAAACAACAGGGAGACAGCTTCTCACCAGGAAAAAAAATCTCTTACAAGATGCTGTCCTTAATAAATAATGCACTTATCCTTAATAAAAAATAATAAAAAAAATTCTGTTCACTACTACAATCTGGTGAGAGATCAAAGGAGATCTCATTCCAGAGTTCTGCTGTATTTTTTATAGGCACAATAGTAATCCATACTAACAATAAAGATTTCTTTACCTAAATAAAATTACATCTGTTTACTTATCATTAGATTACTCTAAACTGTGCTATAGTCTTACAAAGCCACGTATAGTGGCTTTCCAGCTAAGTTGCCACTGATTCTTTGACTTGATTTTGTGTAATAAAGGCACTCCGGTATGGGACTGGCATACTCTGCAAAACCATTTACTTCTATCTAGGAGTTAAAAATACATTTGCTTTGTATTTTCTGCAGGAAACGTAACAATAGTCTGAGAGTGGGTACTATGTGACTGACTTGATATTCTAATAATGGTTCAAAACACATTAACTGCAGCACAGCTTTGTAAAATTGACATTTCTGTAGTAAACTACATCAGTATTCCCAAATAAAACACACTACAGTATATTTTTACAATATTTTTGTGGAAAATACTTTCTTGTGGACCAAATAAAATTAAACTTACCATCTGCTTGTAAGACTTTTATTTGATAAAAATGCACAGATTGGACAGGGTCTTGTTACCATGAGTTTGGGATAATTCCTGTTCACATAAATTTTGGAAGCAACCGAACATGCAAGTCAAAGTTTATTGATTCAGAAGAACAGTCTTCCTAAAATGTTTTAAGCTATTTTCAATCAGACAAGGCATGATCCCTGCTCTCTGGGGCTTACTGTGTTTTTCATTAAATACAGTTGCTGAAGATTGCTCCTTTTGTACAAAAATGATGGAATGAACCAATTTTTGAAAAATAAATTAAAAATAGCCATTGTTTAAGAATCTAAAACATATAAAAATTTTAAAAAATAAGGGGGGAGGTTTATATTTCTTACAGAAGCAGCATGAGGTAGAAATTCAAGTCATATTTTCAGAAGTTACCCCGGAGTTATTAATGAAATCTCTCAATTACTTTTGAAAATAAACTCGGGAACTGTCTCGTAACAACTATGTACATGGTAACATTAACCGTCTGCTGAAATCTTAATTTTATCTTAAAAGATTCTAGTGACAAAGCAGGGTACCATTTTTTCTTGATTTTTCTCTCCATTTTGCTCACCTCTCATTCTTTGAAAGTCACTCTAGCAGTTCACATTGATGTCTGAATTTCCTGGACTTTGTTTCCAGGCAACAGCTTCTAGGAAGGAAGGAGCCTTAAGCCAGTGTAGACCATTACTGTCGGTAATAAAAATGGCCCAATGTTGAAAATTCTGTAACAGTTCTGCTGTAGCTCTGACTTTTTGATTCCCCAGTGCTGATTACTGACTATGTTATTTGAACAAAAGTTTTCTTCCTTTAGTCTCAGTGGTTCATCTTCAGAGAAGCCAAAATTTGTATTTGTGGCCTGCCTATAAGTGTAGAAACAAGTAGGAAGAGATACTGATACATGATTTGATTAACCATAAAATAGCATGCAGTCTTAATGTTGAAGATTAGTAGCTATGTGTTGCATACACAATAGAAAAATTAATTTTACCCCCCCAAAAGATTATACTTTGATCAAGGGGCTCTGGTTATGTCATATAATTTCAAGTACTATTAGTATCAGAACCCAGCAACCTTTGATGCACATACAAGGGTTTTTTGAGGTACATTTAAATTTTGATCCCAACAAATACATTTGTTAGGATATGTTGTGTTAAAAAACCTAAATGATCCATCTAGCAGCAGATAGTTCATGTTTTCGCCTATTTGTTATCTTCATTGCTGTGTTCCCCCTACTTTTCACAAATTTTCCCCCCCAGCAGACAGGATGTTCATGGGCACAAGCAAATGGGAACCCAGAGGAGTTCATATCGATAAACTCCAGCCACTTGTAGTATTAGGGCCAGGCTGACCTCTAGCACTCACATCATTAGACAGTCACTAACATCACTAGGAAATGCGCTGCTTGGTGTTCAGAGGAAGGTCTGAGACAGTTGTTTCTTCACCACTGTAAGACCAGGAAAAACTAGCAATTTTTGAAATCATGAAAAACTTAATCATGCAGTTCAATCAAACTCAATGGCATTTAAAAAAAAGTGGTTTTACAAGCAAACAGAAGTGTGCTCTAGGCTCTGGCAATATTGTGACATTTGAAACAACGTCTACATCACATAGCAAGACTGAATACTGACCAAATGTTAAATGAATAGAACAATTTCTTGCTCTCAGACAATAATGTGTCAGTCTGACCTTTTATTTAAAAGACTACTTAACACCATGGATTTAGTATGATGTCTTGCCTCTTTCTTTGCAGCTCTGTTTTAAAGCTTTAAGTATATTTTATTTTCATTGTATAGAGAAGAATCTGAGCCACAATCCCAATTTAACAGATCAGTAACGGAGCCAAGAGCACAAAGGTCTCCTGACTTCTTGCTTATTAGGTCATCCCTTAACTATGCTGTCTCCCCCAAAGGTTCCTCCTAAACTAAGAGTTGATGCAAAAAAAATAAATGTTAATCATTGTGTAAAGCAGTAAAAAATAACAATTTGCCTTGAAGTAATTTTTCCCCTTATTAACCAGAGATATGATTATTTTGTCATTATGGCAGCATAACAAGAGAACGTTCCTGAATGCAAAAAATTAGACTTACAACTCTCAGCCTAGCTAGAAGAGTCTTGTCAAACTTACCACACTACTATAAATTTTTACATCATAGAATTAAGCAGATGTATAAGATGTCAACAGGCTTGATCTTTACAACTTGAGATCGTTGTTTCCCAATGGCTTAAAACAATTGTCCATGAATTCATCACTGACTTCTTCCAGAGCAGCTGGCTTCCATCTGGGGGATTGGTCTTTGTCAATCAGCACTGTCAGGTGGAGTATGAAAACACAAAAGTTTTAACCTGTAAATGTTGTCTAATTAAGATGACTTCAGATTGCAGCACAACAGACAACTACAGTGAATACATAGGGGAGAAAAATCAATATGCTCTGGAGAAGACAGAGTTTTTGTAACATATGTACTTCTACTCTAAGAAAAATTCTTGAGTTGTGACCTGCCTAGAGATGTAGCTGGGAGCTGCCTGATGATACAAGGAACAGTGGATCGCTTCAGAAGTAGCCCAAGCTTTGAAGGAACAGACCTGAAATTAGCGCTTTCTGTTAGACCTACTACTCTTGCCTGTCTTCTGCTTTTTCATGTGAAACTGGGAACAGTATACATAATGCTCCTTTTGGACAAGGACTTTCACATCTCTGTGCAAAATCTGACTCTTATAGCGTATAGGAGATGACTCAAAGTAGGTGTTAAATGTCTAAAGCTAATTTAAACACATCATATAAACTAATAATGAAATAACTAATGAGGAAAGAGTAAAGCAGAGTATCTTTGTGGGAAAAATCAAGAATATTTATTTGTAAATACTGACAGACAGATACTGCAGACCTATGTAGATTCAACTGTGAAGATTTGTATAATCTTAGTATGTATACTTTACGCTGTATCCTGGGAAATACATCACTGAAGATAAAATCATCAGTGAATGAATTGCATGTAAAAGTGTAACAAGAAAAGATCAATTCTCAAAAAGCATTTCTTGTATCACAGGAATGTTGAAGGCATGTCAGCAAGAACAGCAGCACTAGCAAACAATAAGACAAGAGAGAGTTTATTTGTGTGTAAAAATGACCAATATGAATGGAATTCCAGAGCATCCTTCTGAGCACCTTTCTGGCCCCAAGAAAACCTGTAAAGGTGCTATTCAAAATGTAAAATTTTCATGATTTAAAAAGAACAGCTATAGTAACTGTGGCTCTCCAGGATGCACAGGCTACCCAACATCCCTCCTCAACACGCATTCCCTTCAGAGGTGTGATATCAGCACCTGATTTGGAGATGCACCTGTGTCCTGGGAGACCTCCTGACCAACACAGCCCACAGCATATAAGGGAGGATGGGCAGAAAGCACCTCTCAAGTTCCTCTGCTGAGAACAGAATTTGTTTGTTTGTTTGTTTGTTTTTTCTGACAAAGACTTCAGAGTAGGATGGTTCTAAAGGTGTGTGGACAGAAGACACAGAGACTAGATATTTTGAGGAATAACAGCTGTTTTTTGGTAAGTTGTCATGTCTTTCTAAACAGACTTCATTCTTAGTGACTAAACTAGAGCTATCCAGGATGAGAAATGTGCAAATGAGTTGGATTTTAAGATGAGTGGAAAGAATGCCCACCTAAAGACTGTGTCTTATCAAAAGATGGGCATTATGGCAGTTTGTGGTAAAAAATGTGCCTTGAAAACTTCTTGTTAACTTTTCCCTCTAGAACCAGTATTTGGAAAATGCCTAGAAAATAAATGGCATTCAGATGACAACTGCACTAATTAATATTTCTGTAGCTAAAGACATACAGGCATCACAACTCTTTAGCTTGCATCTCCAAAGAGAAAGAAGAATCAGAGCCCTGCATCCATTTAACTGCAAATACAGGACTAAGGACGCCTTGGATACAAATAAACACTAATTTTAAAAAGGATCCCATTATATAGATAGAAGCTGTAATTCCACAGAGAGTAGAATCCATGTGGACAATTCTTTAAAAGAAATGTGCTGCAAAAGAATGATTTTACTAGGTCATTCAACTGGGTAACTTACTGAAAAGTTATGATCCTACAAGTTAATTTTAAACATTGTGATGTGAAGCCACTGATTGGTTTGGGTCAAAATACATAATTGTCCCAAATCAACTACATTTATTCCATCTGAGTAGTACTTATCTAATGATTGTCTTCAACTTTAATTGATGTTCACAATCTGGCCAAAAAAATCTTAAGTTACCCACAGAAGACAACACTGACAAGAGATGCTTTAAATTAGAGAGGGGAAAAAAACCAGAAGTCCCTGTGTATACCGCTACAGCTTCAACTATGAAATACAGGAGTAATTGCTGATAATTCTCCACTCTATGGCACTGCTGTGTAATCAAGTTAGTCTTTCTGTTCGGATCTGTGGCCAGTTTGGTGGATAAACTGGATGCTTATAATGGTCTGTTCAATGAAATCTTTCATTTTATATGAGTTAAAATACTTGTTTTCTAATAGTATCATGAAAATATTCCCTTTCTGCATTAACTTCTGTATAATTTGTGTTTCTCCAGCTTGAGATATTGAACACTACAAGAACAGAACAAAAATTCTGAAGACTTCTAAGGTAGGCTAAGGGAAGTTCACCAAGATAAAAGTAACTGAACATAGACACTGTGTTAAGGGTTTTTTCTTCCATTTTACCTTTTTTTAAAAAAAAAAAAAAAACAAAACTGAACACTCTCTGTTCAGTAGCAGTGGCTTTACCGGCTTCAATTAGTGTTCTATTGCTTAGCTGCATTCAGCACAGTCAAAACTGATATTTCTAAGCACCTGAAATTCTGTTAGTTGCAATGAAATCTCTCTACCTACTCACTGACTGCAGGGGGTTTGTGTGCCCGGAGTAAGGCTCGCATCTGCCAGCTGCTAGCACTGCAGGAGAGGGCAGAAGCCATACAGAAATAAGATCTTTGCAGGATCAGCAATATGTAGAAGGTCTTTACAATTCCATTTGAAGTGTACATTCCTGCACAAATAGTTAGGAGGCTAATTTAGCAGATTTTTGTCCCCTCAGGCAGTTGAGATTGTAGTCTATCTGGATGTGTTTGAGCACTGACTCAAAAAACGGCCACTTTTCTTATGCAGTAAGGATTAAAAAATGAAACTCTTGGAAATTACCCAGAGCTATGCATTTCTTAGTTTATGTATTATTCTATAAATCAAGGTGAAAAATGGATACCTAAAGTGTTCGAAGACCACATTTACCATTATATGGGAAAATGCTGATGAAATACGATCTGTGTATTTTATGCTTTAAGGGTTTTGGCTTTTCTTTAGCAGCTCCAATCACAAGAATTGTAAATGGGGAAAACATGAAATTTTGATCTCGGGTCAAAGCAGGTTTAAAAAGCTTTTAAACAAACTACTTCCCTAGCATTCCTATTAAAATTATGGTTTGAAGCAGATAAAAGCTGTTATTAAAACCTGACCTATGGCCATTGCTGCTGAAAAACAATCTTCAAAAACTAAAATCTGATTATTATATCTTAATTTTACTTTGTGGTAGATCCTCTTGTGGTAGACAGGGTCAACAGCTGGCTCTTAAATGCTTGGAATGTAATGCTTTAATAAAGAAAAAGCTAATACTTAAATGAACATTTTTATAATTTTCATTTTTATTCACTATGGTTGATCCTGTGAAGTACTTAATAATCTTACTTATTAAAAAGGATGCTCAGCACATTGTAGGATAGTGTTTTTTATGAAAGTAGACCCAACTACAAAAATGATCTTAAGTCAGATTCTGCACCACTCTTAAACAAGAGAAACAATTTTAAGAAGACATATCTGAGAACAAGATACATGCAGTAAGCACAGAGCAAAAGTGCTTCAAGAACAAATTATTATTCTTAGCAATGCCCTCACTGCAGCTGGATCTCTGGCGGTTTTTTTTTTTCTCCTCTTCCCCTGATGTAGTTAAGCCTTTGCTACATCATCCTATGTAAAAGAGAAGCTTCCCAACTGCTGTTCTTGCAGCTTCTTTTTTTACAAGCAGTTTGTGTAATTTACTGGCCATACTGACAAGTGATTTGCTTTTGTCCTCTACCGCATCCCCAGATGGTTTCATGACCTTGTGCATTACAAGTGAGAATTTGGTTTGGTGTTCATCTGACTCTCAGACTTCTGAGTTTGTCACTTCCTGAATAAATACATTTCAGCAGCTTATATGGTGATTTAGAATATATCCTAGGAATATTTTTTTTAAGATATCTTCGTCCCCATTACCAACACAATGAAAACCATGTACTTCTCAACATGTGTGGTAAATTCTTCAAAGGAGTCTCTGCTAATAAGTGCTAAAGATTAAATAATTAAAATCAGAAACTTTTTCCGTGCTGTACAAACTTTGCATCTCTCACCCCAGGCTATCTTTAATACACTATTACTAATGCCGAACACTCAAACTAATATTGACTACTCAAGTGGATTTTTAAACTACTTTATAAAGACAGAGATAAAAAATGCGGAGGAGGTGATAATACATACTCAAGTATATAACTGTGTGAATTAAAAGCCAGGTTCCCTCAACCCCAAAGTGTTATTCATCCGAATGTCTTGTACTGTAAGCTCCTTGGAAAAGGAAATGCCTGTGCTTTGTTTCATCTTGTGCTGAATAGTACATAAATAATTACTACAGTTTCTAACAGATGTGACATCGGGTTTGACAAACTGCATAGTGAATGAGCAGTAGAATCAAGGACAGAATCTAAGTCTGTCCCCTAGATGAACTTGCTGAGCCACTGCTCTACTTTTACCACTACCTATCTTGACCAATGCCTTAAAATGCCGAATTATTTAACATTAAGTTTGCATATATAGTTTTTTAATAGTAAAACATCTCTATACAGAGATATTTTGGACATGGGTGAAAGTAGTCTCTGTTCTAACAGTTTTCTAAGCAAATAGTTGCTCTTGACTTCAAGTCTTAAACCATCTTCTAGCTGGCTGAACCAGCTATATGGCAACACTAAATCTGGACACACAAATGATACACATAGCTACTCACTACTGTCAGCATTAAACATATTTTGAACTTTCCCAATGAACTGGTGAAACCTTTTCATGATGCTGTATTACCAGGTGGATAAATAATACTAGGAAACTGAGATTACACAAAGGAAACAACATGGCTGTTACACTTTGGAACAAATAATAAATTTTGGCCATAGAGGAGTTCAATTAGCAAAAACTGTAGGAAGCTGGGAAGTGTTCTCTGGGCTGTTGCTGCATGCACTTTTCTTAACCTCCAGAGAAGCAACACAGCAGTGAGTCCGTGTATTATTTTGATAAACGTTTCTGGTGTCCATGCTTACCTGCCCGAACCCCTTCATAGAAGTCGTGGCCTCTCTGAAAGATAAAAAAAAACATTATAGTTTTCTTAACAAAAGCCCTCTACCATTCCCATCTCACCATCATTAATGTAGTTTCCTTCGAGTTGCATATAAAGACATGGAACTGGAAAAAAGAAAGTGACAGCCTAACAAGCACACAAGGAAGATATTGAAAATGAAAACCTATAAATTGTGAGCCCTTGATGTAATCTATATAAAATTTAGCCTCTGATAGACTTGCTACCCCTCCGTGGCTAGAAAGAGACAAAGGGCTCAGCTGCTTACCATGCATGCTTGGCTCAGTCTGTATTCCATTGTGAATACATCTTGTAAGCTCATGGAAGCTCCTTCTCTGAGCTGTCTGAGTGTCATCTTTAAGGATGTAGGTGACATCTTATTAATAGTCTGGGGAAGACATTAACAATTATTTTTATTCTCTTCAATTTAGACACATTTGCAAGTCTCGCTTTTTTGCATTTTAAACCTTGTGAAGTAAATGATGGCACTCTTCTCCCTGAGTTCATTTATGTGATACCTATTCCTCCTGTTCCCTCCCACCGTACTGTCATACTAAATGAACTCACTTGCATTAACTTTTATCAGCAAGATCTCTGGGATGTACGCTATCACTTGTGGAAAGCTTAAAACTCCTAAGGTCACATCATTTATGATCAAATTACTACTAGCCAGAGAATCTAATGCAGCTTGAAAGCCACTTCCAAACAGATTCTTTTGAGAAGTGAAGGCAAGTGTTACAAGTAATTATACTGCATTTTTAATATCATATATATAGTCTGAATTGCTCTTAGATGTTACTGATAGTGTAGCTGATATTAGTATTGAACAGCATTTAAGTTTTATTTGGTACAACAGTCAGAATAGTAAGCTAAATATTGTGAGATTAGCTACAAACTTTAAGTAGTTGCTTTATGATCATCTGCAAAGACTAGACAATATACTAAGAAAAAAATTGTGGAAGAAAAAAAATTAAAAGAAATCAAACAAATGCATATTAGCCCATGCTTGTCTGGGATCAACAGATACTGCAGTAACTTAGCCCTACATTGCTCTCCTGATAGGAAGCCTGGAGGTCTTGCCTGCCTTCTTTTGACAGAGCTACAGGCTATAAATATTATGCAACAGACAGAATCTGTTTAAGGCACACAAACAAATGCTGTAAATCTGGCTCTCATGACTATCCTTCAATTAACAGCATGCCAGTAAACAGTAGGGGGAGGTGGGGAGAAAGACAAAAACCTAGTTAAGAGAACAGAACTGAGTGTTAAGGCTTTCAGGGTTGTGAGGGAAAGGAGCTAAATCTTACTGTTGCTGATCTTTGTTTTGTTACTCTAAACAAGACTCTTTTTCCCATGTAAACCCAACGAAAAGCTCTATTATTCACAGTACAATAGACATTTCCTTTTAATTAGGACATTTTTACCACTACTGAAAAGCAGCAGATGGTAAGATTTGCCTCTTTACATTATTTTCATTGCAGACATTAGACTCCTTACCCACAGACTAAAATGGCAGGTCATCAACATTAACATTTTTTCTGGCTCCCAATTACTCTTCATCCCTCTCCAGACACCAGCTGATACAGCAGTGACCCATTTTGCCTAGTTAAGCTGGAAAACATGCAATTGCTATACAAGCAGGAGGCTATGCAATTGTACCTTAAAAGCACTGGTTCTGTCATTCTGTTACTTGCATGTTGACCACTTCGCTTGAGAGAGAAGCTGGTATAGAAGGAACTAATGCTGGCTCAAACTGTCAACATTTCCTGAGTTCTGGTAAAGCGCTCTAACAACAAGCTGCCTTTCAGCAGATAAAGAAACCAGCTATACCTCTAATTACATGACTATGTAGGTCTCAGATGGATGGCAACTCTTAACTGGACCCCTTATTTCCCATGATGTGCTCTTGCTGGCTTTACCTTTGAACTGGACCTTTTCTCCTTTGAGTTTCACATTCTGTCATCTAGATCAGAAAGTTTTTGCTCAGACCAGGTTAAACGGTAAGCACAATGCAACCAGATGGTTCCCTAGGTCAAATGGTAATGGCAAGTTCTTTCTGGTCAAACAAAGCACTGAAATGGGGAAGATCTGAAAACAGCACTTAACTAGTCTAGTGCATCCAGCAGCTGCCTCATCTTGGCATATCAATGAGGTTGAAGGTGGAGGAGGCACTGCCATAAATCAAGCTGAAGGAAGAGGAACAAGGAAAGAAAATGGGTAGGTGTAATTGCAGAAAAATGAGTCACCAGCGTATCTATAAATAAATTCTCTCTACAAAGAGGAGGAGGGAATTGGTGCTAGGGAACAAGCCTGAAAAGGAGATAGGATAGGCTGAAGTGGGGAGTACTAAAATGCAAAGAAGTCTTCATAGAACTATTTGACATCTATTCCAGTATCTTTGAGACCATCTTGATTTCAACATAATGATCCTTAAAGCTACAAGCTGAATTTGCAATAGACCTGAATTCCAGCAAGATACTATCAGAAGGTGCCCGAATTAAGCGGCACTGACTCAGTGGAGTCCCTTAGAAGAGTAACAGCTGGAATAGTGGCTGCATCTTTTGTCTCCAAGGCCCACTAAAGTTTCTCACCTGAGCTGCGGAGGGCCCTTGAGGGAGGCTTTCTTTAAGTTAAAACAAACAGAAAAAACTCCCAGAGGTCCAGTGTATCACTTCCCTTGCAATAGATGAAAACAGCCATCACTTACCCTCTGAGACACCAATGCATTTGTTATCTATCTGCACCGAACAATGGTTCTGGATGAGCTTTGATTAAAATATGAGTATCTAGCCAAAGCATCACAGAAAAGCTGCTTAAGGACAGATATATCGCTCTCTTACTGGTCTGTTTAACAGAGTTTCAGAATGCTGCTTTACTTACTTCAACACTACCAAGACACCATCCAGCTTCATTCCTGTAATCTATCTTACCCACTCGCTGCATACCCATTTAAAGTTTCAGGAGCTAGTGTCTGCACCCCAGCCTGACCAGTAGATCTGGACATGGTGTCGTGTAATTCTTAGACTGTGCAGTGTCCTGCACACTACACTGGAATTCATTCAGTAACAATGAAGGCTATTAAATCATGAAGTATCAGTGCTCAGAAGGTGCACTGTTCTGCCAAAAAAAGCTATAAGAAAGCATCATGTGAAAACCAAGGCCTTTCAATACTTAAGAGGGGCTTATAAGAAAGATGGGGGCAAACTTTTTAATGGGCCCTATTGTAATAGGACAAGGGGTAATGGTTTTAAACTAAAAGAGGGTAGATTCAGACTAGATATAAGGAAGAAATTTTGTTATGATGAGGGTGGTGAACCGTTGGAACAGGTTGCCCAGAGAGGTGGTAGATGCCCCAACCCTGGAAACATTCAAGGTCAGGCTGGACGGGGCTCTGAGCAACCTGATCTGTTGAAGATGTCCCTGCTCATTGCAGGGGGATTGAACTAGATGAACTTTAAAGGTCCCTTCCAATCCAAACACTTCTATGATTCTATGATCTGATGCTTTTCAGGTTTTGACCCACATGCTTACTTCATCCAAATAGAAGTGGTACTTCTGTCACTCAGATTAAAGCTTTTTGGCTCATGTAAATCCTGAAAATAAAGTAATGCTATAAAGCAAAAGGTTTTAAAAAATATTTTATTATGAGTTCAAAAAGCGTGTTAGTACTCTATCTTTCTACCTACTTGTAACTGGGTTCAAAATGTGATTTAAATCATGAAGTCATTCTCAAGTAGAATTTTAACGACTTTACATTCTTCTTATTCATGCAAACCACTTTAGTATCAGACACATGAAACCCTGCCAAGCAGGCATGTTTTGAAAGTAAAAAGCAGAAGTACTGTTAATTGAGCAGAACAGGATACCTAGGATAGCATGGCTCACAGCATACTTGGATTATAGCAGAACTAGTAGTTCCATTTTATTAACACTAAAAGGTATCTGTGCATCCAAGGTGTGGATGTACCAAGGTGTACCTCCAAATTAGGGTATTTGTATTAGACTTTCAGTTAGGGCTTATTCCATAAGCTTACTAATACATATCATAATAAATATACAGGGAAAGAAAGAAAATAAGCATACACATTGCTGTTACTGAATCCTTTACAGTCTCTATATTTATCATTTGATGTGCTGTTGTTCCTGTACCTGGACACTAAAATGAAACCTTGCTTTCACAAAGTGATAGGAAACTATCATCGATGGACATACTCTTGGTACTACAGCTGAGGAAAACGACTTGTTTCACACAAGTCCGCAAACTGCTGTCAAGGATAATGTCTGATAATTTCAGACTGTCATGGTTTTTGCTATGTGTTCCCCGCTCTAACCAGTTCTTTGAACTCCGCTCCTCCGAGCGTTGTGACAGCAGGCCAGTGTTCTGTCTGTAGGTGGTATAAAATGCTCAACTGCCAGGGTGCAAGCTACCATTCTTCCTCCAGCTGCAATTAAGTTTAATTACAATTCTGCTTCCCTAGTAAAACAAAACCACCTGTTTAACTGGCAAGCATTTCCTGGAGAAAGCCAGATTTATACCTGAATTCCTTTTTGTCTCCCACAAATGCATTTTCCTTCTTCGTGTTTGTGGATCTTTCACAGAAGAAATCAAGTATCTGATCCTACAAGCTTACTTAATCCTACTGCTTAGCACAGAATATGTGCTGTTAAAACTTGTCTGAAACTTATGTGCTTGTTCACACTAATAAGCCTTGCATCTGCTAGAAAATGTGGGGTGGGTTTTTTTTTCCCCCACAAATTTCTGTACGGACAGAAGCAACTTATATTAACACAGTCTCATCTCTTGAACAGAAGAGACAACAGACAATTATTCAGAAACTTCTGTCAACTCCAAGGACAGTCATTAATTTACGAATCATATGAAAGAAAATGCTGCTATAAAGTCCTATTAAAAACATAAAATAAGAAAACCGAAGAAGCAACAAAAGAACCATTTTTTTTTTGTTCGGGAATTAAAAAAAAAAAATCAGTTACACAAAATCATAACTTTGAAGTAGATGACATAGTTTTAAGTTCTAAATTAAAAATATGAAACAAATGTACCCCCCTAAACAACAGGGAACAAGAGTTTTTTTGTTTTTTTTAATAGGGGAGATCTGAGTTATGAGGTTGCTGCTGAAGGAATAAAGTCAAGCAGGTTTGGGTAACTAGAGCAAATGTGGCAAAACAAACTGTTAACATATTTCAGTAACAAAGTGTTTCCAGACTCCTTGCATTAGAAACTGTATTTTGAACAAAGCACCCTTTAAAGGTTACATGCTATTTTAAAAAGTTCCACTAGGTCTGATTATGTTTTAAAATGTCATAAAATTGTATGAAAATTAACTTAGGAAAAGCTATATGCAAATAATTCTTGATTGTTTTCAACCTCCACTGAAATTAATCAATATAATAACCCTGCTGAATTATATTAAACTTTATGAAATCTACAAATAAAATACTACCTTGTAACTCAATGCTATAAAGAAATAAGAGCCACCAAAAGTGACTGCTATAAACATGCTATCAAACTGTCTCAACATACCTTAATATAAGTACTTTCCCTGCCATCTATAACATAGGGGAAAAAGTGAAGAACTGAATCATACAGGCTATATAGTTTGGGGGAAAACCATGCTGGTAGCCTATGGTAGAATTCAGGTCTACAAACACATAAAATTATTATTCTGGCACTAGCTCATTTCACGACTTTATTCAATGAAACTTGAATACAAGTGGGGAAAAAAATTAGCTTTCCGTTTCATTTTTGCTTTTGTAATACATATGCTAAGCTTCTTGCAATGTACTAGGTGTACTGATTGGCACAAAGATAATTTTAAAACTTCCTTTCTCAAAAACCATTTGAGAGTTCCAGTGACAAAATGTTAAATCTTTAAAAACTAAAACCAAAAATGTATCTGTCTATCTGGGACAGGATGCCTAATGTTAATAATACTACATTATAAAATTATATTCCTTCCGCTCAAATGGAAGTCTGAAGATGATGGATGTTTTACTTTACTACAAGAGCAGGATTTCTTCTGTGAGCTGTAACTAAAGTTAAAACAAAGGTTTTGTTTAAGAAATGCTTGTGTTCTATCCAATTGTAAGTAATACTTGAACAGTTAAAAGACAAACTTTTACAAGGCACCTGAATACAGATACTTCAGAGGAAAAAGAGAAAATAGACACATTACTTATAAATGAATGTAAGTTGCTTCTTGCTTTTGAGGCTGAAGTGCGTATTAAGTGGGTAGTATTACTGTACGTTTTTTTGAGTTGTGACTACATCCAACACTCATAAATGCACTAAAAAGATCAAAAAATATTTGTGATGATAAAATTGCTTGCTGTTTACCCAAACGAGGGATCTGGAATGGAAGAAAACGAACAACATTGTTCTGGCACTGTTTTATTCCAACCCTTGACAATAAAATGAGAAGCTATAAAAGGAATCTTTGTCACCAACAACCCCCTGATCGTGGGGAGGGGAAAGGGAGTTTGGTTTTTTTACTAGATTACAATTTTATGCAACATATGATGGTATTCACTTTGTGTGGTTTTTCAAAGGAATATTCTTGTCTAAGTAGAACTACTGACAATCCCACAGGACTATATGTGAGAACCTGAGGATCTCAGTCCAATGTCCTACTGGTGTTCCACAGTATTAGTTATGTTAATACGGTGACTAAAGTCTGCCCCATGATAAGAAAGTACAGAACCAAACTTAAAATCTCTAACAAAAATAACATAGAAGACATTACCTCTAGCTGCTTAATGGCAAAAGGAGAACCATCTTGCTTTAATTTTTGAACAATTTCTTCCATACTATTTGCTGAAAAAAGACTAAAAGAAAAAAAAGTTAATAAATGAATGAACTGCTTCAGCCTTCCACTTCCCTATGAAGTGCTAGTAACACAGAAATTGGAAACAGAGCGTAACCAGCTGATTTGGCTTTTCTTAGCAATGTGTTCCCTGTTGTTCAGTTTTAAGTAACTCAATTGACAGGCATCTCCTCTTCCTTTACAAATCTCTAGCATTTCAATAAACCTCACTTACAAGCTCTGATATTTATCCAGAAACTTTAATTACAACAATCAGTCTTATCTGTATTTTTATACCATCAAATCTTTAGCTATCAGCTCCATTCTACTGGTTTGGTGTGAGCATCTTTTGTCTCTAAACTTAGTTACTGCCATCCTTCTTCAAGAGTTTTAGCTTCTTATCACTCTCACTTATTTCTCTTTCCCTTTGCGGTACACGCAAGTTCTAAGCAATCATGGAAATGGCCTTGTACCAATGGGTATAAATGCACTACTTAACATTTCCTGTCCAACTGAACAATTACTCTCACAAATCCCCATCCAATTTCTACAGAAAACGTTCACTTTAATGTTCCATAGGGTAGGTGCTTAATATAGTGGTGTATGAAACAGGCAAATATGCTCAAATATTTAATATACTGAGGAGTGAAATATTTAATGAGCTTCAGATAAAGCTCCCTAAAGACAAAAAAGTTTAATTAACTTGAATGTCATTTCTATCACATTATATGTGGAACACTGATACTGTTACTGGATTTAAGTTCATGTTCTCTATCCAAAAGAATAAAAAAGAAGAAAGATTGCTGAATACCTGTTAATCTTCTCCATATGTTCATCAAGTACAAACTCCTTTTCCTGATCAACTTTGCTCTATTTAAAAAACAAACACATATTTTACGTGGTTATTTCAGACTGAAAAGCTTATCAGTACTGAAAAATTTCAATGACTTGTGTTACGGAAATATCATAATATCATTAATGAACATTTAATATTCATAAAACTGACATTTTTAATTAATTACAATTTTCCAGTGTGTATAAATGAACTTGTCACTTTATCTTGTGAATGTTGAAGAAGTCACCTCATAATGCAGTGCTTGCTTTGAGCTACTATGTGTGCATATTTGACTGGGTGATTATCTTGTACACAAATAATCATGATTATTCTATCAATACATTTCTACCAAATACACTAAGAAAGCCAGTGTAGATAAATCTACTCAAAAAAAGAATAATGTTTTTTTAAAAAGAAAAAAGCTTCATCATCTTAAAAAATATACAGGCATGTATATATGTATTTTTTTTAAAAAAAAGACAAAAAAAAAAGCATTTCTCTTCCTTATCTTTTCTCTGTCATTTTACAAAATTTTATTTAGACAACTAAAGAGTTTGAAAGATCTGTTGGCCTTATGTGGAAAGGCTGTCAAATGTTTCAGATCTTCTGGCATTAAGGGGTTTAGGACATAAGCAGATGTTTCAGTAAGAGCAGCTGAAGCTGAGAAAGATTCCCTGTCATTTCAGTTCAGATAACTAAAAATACACAGCTTCCTTTTCCATTCAGTGGCATCTTGTAAAGCAGTATACTGCAACATACAATCACTCCTATTTCGTAGCTTTCTATTTTGTCAAAATAATCAGTACTACTATATAAATTAGCTTATGCCATTTATTTTTCTAATTAATCTTTATACATGAACTTAGTAATTCCAAAAAAGAAATAACAAGAGTAGACACTGCTCATTTTAAAGCCAAACAACTGGGGAGTAATACTCAGATTGACTGAATACATTGAATCCCAATGTGACTCCAGAAGTTTCCTTTCTTTTGAAATAAAATTATAATGCACATCAAAACAGCTAAAATAGCCACTGAATAAACTGATTGTAAAGCCAAAACCTTTTATTCTCATGCCCATTGCTACATGGGGCTAATACAAATACTAATTATGTATTATCAATACAGTTACATTCACCTCCAAAATCACAACAGAGAACTATGGGTTTGTCCACTGGGAAAACAGCACCTTTCTCCCCCTGAAAATAGTGCTTTAAGACCTCAGATGCTTTCCCTACAATGTACCTGCACTCTGCTAATACTTATCCTATTGATAACTGCTATGCTTATTCACAGTCTTTCAATTATCTCAAGGTTATGAACCTATAAAATATTTGAGAAATTAAAGGAACAACTTGAGCCTTTAAATTCAGGCTTCAAATCTGAACTGCAGATGGTCTGTATCAAAATAATGCTAAAATTTACATCAAATGCATCAAACTAGCAAAATATTTCTTCAGGTTGATAAGTTTCTGGGATGGAAATATAACATCCACTTCCAAGTGAGCAGTGCAGCATTTAATAACTGGCACTATAACTTCTGCAGCCTCTGGACTAGGCCAGTAGTTCTACCCCTGTCGTCTGTGTGTGTCAGAATGCCTGAATTTCAGGCTAACTCCCTAGATTGCACTTGCCATCATGTACACCTCCCAGTCTGCTAGTGGCTATCTATTTTGCCTTCTGCAAAGTGTCCTAGAAATCCAAGTATAACAGGGGGAAAATTAAGCAGCAATATATTTTCTGCATCATCATGCTACTGGCTGAAAACTTACATACACACATAGAAAGAGAGAGAGCTGATCACAATAGGAATTTGAGGGGTATCCAAAATGAATAGAAAGTGAAGAAAGACTTTTAATTTCGAGCACCGTGGGCATTAGTGCTAGAAATTGGTATTTTATAGAGTGCAAAGAGTTTGGAAACCCATTATTCTTTAACAATAAAACAAATTATTAGTAGCGTGGATAAAAAAGAATTTGTATTTACATTTATTTAACAACTATGCATGATTTCAGTAACTGATCAGATTACCTTCACATGGTAAGAGTTCAGTAAGTCTGCAATATTTTCCATTGAAGGAGATTTCAGTGCTATCAGGTCTTTCTCTAAGGCAGGTAGCTATTAAAAATAAGATTTAATTAAAAGCAAGTAAACCAAAATGTACTTCTTGGATTATTACCGCTATGATAAAAGTACTATATAGTATATATGTATATAAACACCCCCCACATTCCCCCAATTTTCAGACAGATCTTAAAGGGGTACCAAGTAAACAATACAAGGAGCCAGAGTTCACTTTTCAGTGTTGAACCATCTGGATTCAATTATGTCTGCAGTGATCAGCAAAGAACTCTGCTTCCCAAGCAGACCCCCAATGCAGTGCTACAGCTGCAGCAGGTAAAGCCAGCCTACAACAGTCTGAGAGGAAAGAGCAGGAGCCTGGCAACCATGCTATGCTCAAAATAGTATCTAACCAGCTCCACAATGACAGTCATGGGTCTTTACACAGAGAAGGAAAGCAAGTCATTGTTTCTTCTTCACTTATGTCCACGCAAGTTACCAGAACATTATGACTCTGACTTTATCAAATATACTAATTTTTACACTTTCTTACAGCCACTGTAAGAAACAAATAGGATATCTGTTAAGGAGACTGATAAAGAACACGTTAATGGGGTGTTAACTAGGTTAAAAACTTTGCAGTTGTATAAATAATCTCTAATTTCAGACACTGTTGTCTAAATTGTACAATTTTTCAAACAACTTCAATTATGCTTAGTAAATCATGCCCTTCAACAGCAGAATCATGAAGACAGCAACATTTGCTCCCTCTTCCAAGCAAAGCTGTCACTAGCTGGCAAGTGTTATAATGACAGCTTGAGAGTATCTTACGACCCATTCACAGTGCATGGCCAGCTAATATAATTGTGCCTCTCCATACACTCAAGTTGGTAAAGTATATTGGTGTGCTACACAACTCAAACTTGTCATTATGGTTGTAGGCTGTGCCCTTGCTAGCACTGGTTAGCAGCTTACCTTTTCAGATTCTACAAAATGTGTAGCGATGCCAGCTTTTAGTACATCTCTTCCTTTCAGCCTAAATCCTGTTAGTCCAAGGTAATAGCCAAGCTTTCCTGATAGTCTTGGCAAGAAATATCCTCCACCTACGTCAGGAAAGAGGCCTGTAATAAACAAAACAAACAAAAAAAAAACATGAAGGGAGAAGAACTTGTCCTAATCATGCATGTAACTTAGTAGCTATTTCTTCTTGTCTCACTTTCATCTCCCTGACTTAGGCACTGCTCTCTTGCCCAAGTTTCTCCTTGACTTGGTTTGACGTTTCTCTGTCACCAAAACCCTTCCTAAGAGCAAGCTCTTGATCACCTTCCAAATTGTATCCTTTCCACTGGCACATAATTTACAAACATATATCAGACAACAGTGTTCATTCTATTTGCCAAGAACTTGAGACATTTTTAGATGCCTGAAGAATCAAGCATGCTCTCAGCAAAAAACAGAAGTGACACAAAGAACGGTGAAATAATTTGTGCAAACTCAAACCAGATGCTGCTTTTTCTCTGACATCTTTTATTACAATAAAAATATCAAACAATGATGAGGTGCCTCTTGCACAGCTAAGTTTGAACAAATTTTGGGGCTGAGAATTCATTAATATATCAACAATATTGCCAGGGTCTTCCTGAAGGTGGAGGCATGAAATGCTGACCTAATATCTGGCTCTTTGACAGGACTATGACTAACCTGCAACTTTAAAAAGTTATAAAAATTCCAGTTTAGTGACTATCTTACATTTATATTTTTTTTAAATCTGTAGATTTACTACTCTGTAGTAGGGTAATTTTTAAAAATTCAAAGCAGTGAATAAAATTTAAAAGACTTTTAAAAGTTGTAATTGAAAAATATGTAACTACTTTTATCAAAGTTTAAATATTGAAAATCATCACTTTGCCAATATCTACCTTATTCTGTTATATACATTAATCACATACAAAATAAATTCAAACACTTTTTGTAACTTCTAACACACTTAAACTTAACTTAGCTATATCAATCTCAGAAATGGAAAGAAGCAGTGTCCAGTTACTACTTTGAAATAATCACCAATGGTGCATTCATAAAACTGAAAGTCTTTTGAAGAAATGAAAGATATGTAGGTGTTTTTTTCACTTTGAGAGAATAAATGAAACATGAAAATAAATTTAAAAGAATACAAATGAGGAATAAGAAACTCCAAAGCAGAGATACTAACTGGGAAGATTAAGATGTACATAAGGAGTTTAAATGGGGTTCTGATAGAAGGCAGTAATTTTTCACTGGCAAGTAATTGCTTTCAGTCACAAAAGAGTCAATGTATGTATTATAGAAAGACCCTAATACAAGTATTTTAAGATGTGGGAAATTAGTGGTCCCTGAATATTCCTCCCCCTTGGACAGGATCAAGGGGAGGTTTCTTTCAGACAGCTTCTCTTCAGTGTGTTCCTGTTGTCAATAATCTTTAAAGTTCATCACTGCCTTATGTTCTCACCCATCTCTCAGCTTCTCCTCTGGTTCCCTCTTGGTCCTCCCTTAGTTCTGCTGCCTCTAACACAAAGTTCTTTTTAGAAGCCACTTCCTATCAGTTATAGTTGTATTCTGTTCCCATTCCCACTGATGTGCACGTTGCCATTAACTGATTTATTCCTCATCCCACAGGCTACTGAGACATACAGCTCTTCTCCTAAAATGCTGGATGTCTTGTTGGCACCCTTTAAAAGCCCTAAGCTGTATTAACCCCAATTCATCACTTACCTTCTTTTTCATCTGTACTCACATTCTGAATAGTCTACTCTGCATTTTACCATCTCAGTTTGAGCCGTCCTATCTATAATGTTGATGCCAAGACTGTCATTTAGTTTTATGTTTCTACTCATCTGCCTCCCCTTGGATATCCTACTACTGCAAAAAAATCCCTCATTTCAAAATGAAATTTCTCTTATAAATGCCCTCCAAAGCAAAAAGGCAATTACATTGTTCTCCTCATCCACCAGGACTGCAACAGCAACAACCTTTTCCTCTTTGCTGTAATTAAAGTACCGATGCTGAAGTACTATTCTCCCCATGCTCCAGTAAGTTTCCAGAGGAAAAGCTTCCTATTGGGATCTATAGGGCCCTTCCACATGGCCATACACTGGGAAATTAGTTCTAAATAAAGTGTAAAGTTGATTAGCTTAAGTTGGTTTAGAAGCAAATAGAACTAAACTGAATGAAGGTTTCTTTAATTATTAAGGAATTTACAAACAGGGTTAGTGAGCATGTAACTAATCCACATTAAACTTACTTGGTTCCGTAAATGTAGTCCGCTATAGCTTTTACTGTATCCTTTTCAAGGTCCCTGTCTTCCTTTCTTCTTATAATTTTACTCCTCTTGTCCCTGTTCTACATATTCTTCTGAATTCTCTCAATAATGCTTCCCATATGTTTCTGCTTGCTACTGGGTTTCTCTTAATGTATTCCATATACTTGATTTTTTTTTTTGCTTTTGATAGCGTTTACCAATTTTTTCTCAAATCCCTCCTTAAATAAGAGAAGAACTGAATGTCTGCTGGGCCGACCAGGCTAAAAGCCTATGCCTCTAATGCCAACTTGCAGTCTGCGCTCTGAGACAGATGCAACACGCTTCCCTGTAATTCTAATTGTGAAACTCTGCAGTTGCCAAGCCTAAGACAAAGGTAGCGCTACTACATTCCTACCTTATCTTGCAGAGGTGGTTGGATATTTATTAGTAAATAACTTATAGAAAGCTAAAAACTTAGAGGGATATACAAGAAAGTGTCCCCTATTATTATAACATGACTTTAAAGCCCACTTCTTACAATATACTTTCATCTTTTGTTCTTCCCACCAGTGTTTTTTCCACACCCTCCTACACCTAAGCTGCTTTCCAGTGCTTTATCTTATCTGTGTCAGTTTCAAACTCCTACAATCTAGAGCTGCCTTTTATTTCTATTTGCAAAGTGGCATATCTATCTATATCCTTTTATTTATGGTGGTGTATAAATGCAGAATAATTATGTGAAAATGTAGCAGCTGAATGAATGCTTTGTTTTCATTTCACAGAAAAGGTGTAACGCCTACTGAAATAAGTGAACATATGAAAAAATCAATTAATACGATATCTAGACAGCTAGACATTTTAAACATACACCACAGAGATCAAAACAGCTAACCCCTTAAATTCAAACAGATTTCAGTGGGTTTACTTCTAATTGATCCTAAAAGGGTTTCATTACTTTCTTTCCTAAGCAAGTTCTAAGCTTTTCCTTTACATGCCTTCACAGTCTATTTTTGTTTAAATAAGTCCTTGTCAACACTAGAAATGTATGTAAAGTACATAGTTTTTGTTAACATAAGACTACTCATATCTTTACCTTTGAAGAAGAATAGCAAAGAAGGTATCTTTATTATTAGAATAATTTTATGTGCCAAAGAACCTCTCTGTTTAGTTTTCAAAAAAAAAATGTTTCCTTCAAATGGTTTTCTTGTACAACAACTGATTATGAACTTCAGGAGTTTAGCAAATTCATGTTGTATTAATGCTTGAGCTATTTAGTTTACTAAGTTTTCCCTCAGCAGAGAAAAATATTTGGAGGGCTGCAATAGTTTTTGTTTTTCTCATCCCAAACTTATTTGTTCAAAAAAATTAAATGACATTTATCAGATAGCAGGAATTGGTCTAATATTTTGGGGGGGGGAGTTAAAATGATAATGAGCTTGCTTATATTTGGGGGGTTTACTGTGTCAATTCTAAGTCTGGTGAAATGTTTTATACAGGCTGGATAGCAATAAACACTAGGTAAGACTCCATTTAAAAATAGGAAAAATGCTAGACCTTTTAAGCATTACTAACATGGGGCACTACAAAAATTCAATCATTAGCTAAGCATGCATTTTAACTTTAGTTGTAATGACATTATTATACGTAAAATATTCTCAACAAAAGCAGAATATTATAACTTTTATTCTCTTTTCAGAACTGAGGCCTGATTTTTTTTTTTTTTTTTTACATTATTTCTTAGTTATAACATTATGTAACTGTTCGGAAATTCTTTTAAGAAAATAATGGTCACTACTCCTTACAACTAATTCTTTGAGGTAAAACTAAGATTGAACCTAATAGCACCATGTCTGGTGCCATTTAAGCTGTTTAACCACCAGATAAGGTTCTCTAGTCTGAATAAATGTGTTCAACAGGGCCACATGTTACAGACTAGCCTCATTCTCCTGCTTGAGGACATAAAGATAAGAACAATTGCAATCATCCTTCAGCTGCCTTGCTTTAGAAAGATGTAGAAACTAGAAATTTTGCAGGAGAGAAATGCAGGATAGGTTATAGGTTTTGAACACTCTTCATAAACATTGTTGATAAGCAGGAAGAAGGGACTTGGACATTGATGAAAGCATTAATGGAGTATATATGCCAGACAATAATAGGTTCAATGTGGATACCCTCTTGGTGCCAGTACTGTCTTGAAGGTGAATGATTTCACAGGAGGGTTCACGTTAATCTGACTGACTTTTCTTGAGCCATACCACCATCTTCATATAGCTCTGAGACACAACATTTTCTTTGTACGTCTCAGAGTTGACAAAGAAGCTGTAGGATCAAACATTAGAAAACACAAGGTACATGTTGCTATTAAGAAAAAAAAAAAAAAGAGGACACTGTGATCTCGCCTGCACACAATCTGTACACAATTGTAATAGGTCTATATCAACAATCTACAAGAAAAGCTGGAATTTCAAAATCTGTCTCATTAACATTGCAGATCAGCTTGTAGTATAGCCAGTTTGAATCATACTGAGTTCCAAATGTAAAGTTGACGTACTTGCACTGGGATTTTCAGACTTTATCTGCCTATATCTGTAGCAAAGACCTAGTTCCTCAGATCTACTTCCATTTTTAAAAAATTGTATCCTGACAGTCTTTGTGTGAGTCTAAACAGTAAACTCCAGGTTAAGAATGTCAATGATCAGCCTCCCAGAATACAGATAAATTTCTATAAATTTAATAGAAAATACTTTCCATATATGGTCATCTCCAATTCTTTTTTAAAAATCTTTATACATATTATATATCTATCTATATTTTTACCTTTATATATATAAAATTCTTTATATAAATACCGCCACTGCTTTCAGTCAAAGATATTTCATCCTGGTTACACAAACAGTGTAACTTTAAGCATGTTAAAATGTGATAAGCTGTTAAAATACTTACCTATTGATGTTTCTGGCATTGCAAAAAGTGTCTTTTCTGTAGCAACTCGGAAATGCCCATGGACTGAGAGGCCAACTCCCTATGCATGGAGCACAAGCAAAGGACACAGTTATAAAATTACTGGTAAAAATAATCATAACCATAATCCTATGTAACACACCTCTTGCTTTGCCCTACAATTAAATAATATTAGATTTACCATGCACATCTCAACAAAATATTAAAAGGCCTTTTACAGTTCAAACACTAACAAAGCATCATATTACCTTTATGATTTGGCTGAAATAGCATTCTATGCTTTAAAACATTGATGAGTCACACGAGATTGAGTCATACAGTTCAAAAACCCATGAGTGACAGCAACAACAGAAACAAGTGACGCCATTTTCTCCATTAGACTACTAAGGGAGTTGACATACTTTTGCTAATGTTACCCCACGTATTATTTTTGCACATACTTCAAACGACCAACAAAAAAACACCAATACTTTTGGAATATACATGAATTGCAAAGTTGTAAATATAATACTTTTAAAAGAAATAATAATCAACTATTCTTATAATGTGATTTTTACCTACTTTATCAACACAGAAGTATTTTCAGCAGGAAAAGCCTTCAGCATTATTGATTAAAATTCAAAGTATGTGGTTAGAAACTCACATATTTAACCTGGGGACTTTTGTTCTCCAAGTCAGAAATATAATTCACATTTCTAAGTATCTAGCCCTCTTCTCAGCAGTCCTTCCTTGATGAGACACTTTTCTCAAGAGCAGAAGACCTCCTGGTGTTGTCTATCACATATTTTCTGATTTAGGCAGTAAGCAGCAGCAAGGCCCCCCCAAAAATATATATTTTCAGTTCACACAAAATTAATTTAATTTAGAGAAATGTTCAACAGGCAACTGACAAATTTAAAGAGAAATGGTTATCTGATAAAATTACTATTATTTAGTAATAATATTTGAAGTAATCCAAGAATATTTGCATTACTGGGCACAACCACAACACACAGGTAAAGGAGTTGCACTTCTTAAAGCTTATCTACATGATACATGTCAAGAGAAATGTGTGTTAGATCCTACCTGAAGACAAAACCCTCTACCAAATATTTCACAAGAAGTTTCTTCATACAAATATTCTCTCTCTTCCTTTCCACTGTTTCAGCTTACTTCCATTCCTCACTGTTAAATTTCCCTTTGCTTAGTCCTCGTATTCATCCAATTTTTCTATCAAAACTAAGATATCTTAAATATCATTGGCCAAAAGAGGGCAGTATCTAATGAAGATGCAATAGATTTTTAAGTAACATTTCTAATTGTTCAGATACGAGAAAAATGGCACTTTACCCAGCTAAGGCTACTAGTCTTCACAAATGTCTTCACAATATTTCATACTTTCCATCAAAAACAGTGGGATTAATTGGGTGATACTTGCTTGGACCAGCATTATATATTTGATAGGCTTTTAAGGAGAGAGTAGAATATAGTAGAACATCTTTTTGTTATCTAGAGAGATCTTTGAGTGGGTTTTACAGTAAAATTTTTAAAAGTTATCTCAATTTAATAAAAATTACATCCATTTCCTCACACCATTCTCATGCATGCATTCTTCCCTGGTCTCTCTTACAATTCTGCTCAGCAAGAAATTAATTGTCACTGCTTATTCCATTAGGGTGATACATGACTAAATTTAAAAATATCTTCAGGTTTTTTTTCTGTAAAATTAATACCTGCCAGTCTCGGGTTTTAATATAGATGTATGAAGTTTTTAAGATTCCAGCCTATTTTCTGAGAAATGGACACTTCAGGTAACTGGTTATCATACTTGATTTTATATCCAGAGACTAAGCCAAATCTATACACATGAAATACTGCTGTTTCAAGGAGGCAAATGGGATTTGAGCAAATATCTGAATCTTATTTGCATAGGGTACAATCTTATGTCTCATCCGTTATCTGTCCTTCAGCCCTTTCACTCGAGCACTGGTCAGAGGCTGTAGATCTCATCTGAGCAGCAGCAAGGGCAATGGCCCTGTATTTAGTTCTCTTGCAAATGCAAAGCTACATGTAAAGCTATATTCACTCCTAAAACAACTCTAGAACTCTTAAATGAAATGAAAATGTGCCTTCATCACTTCCAACTTTTTTTTATATCATAACAACATATTTTCACTGCATTGGGTAAAGCCTTTCCTACAGCAAGAGAAAGCACAGTATTTCTGCTGTTATTTTTATGCATGTTCAGCAATAATTATGACCCTTTTATAAAGATAACAACATTTTAAAAAAATCATCCCCATTTTGCTCTTCCTAATACTTAAATTAATTTTTTCTAATCCCGTATCTAAGAATACAAATACTATCTATCATAAAGCATTTTCCTGGCTTATTTTCTAGACAATTAGAAGTTTCTATAAGGACTCAAATTTTTAGCTTGAGTATTAAGTAACAAAGACTAGAGTGTGAACTCCATGGAGAGAGCTTCTCTTCCAAGCTTGTTCTTTTTTATAGTGACAAAAATAACTATAGAGTTTTAATAATAAAAAGTTGAAAGAGGTAATTTTCTTTTGAAAGAAGTAATTAAATCAGATTTCACTTTCTCAAGTGCTTAAGCCGTAATTGGATTTGTTTTCTAGATAGCCTTCAAGTTTTATAGTATCGATGAGAGCTTAATTTCAGATGTATATTTAAAAGACTAAAACTATATTTTCTTCTTATCCATTATAAAGAAAATGGTGCAAATATGTCCTTACTTCTTTGAAGATAATTTCTAAATAATCCAACATTAAGATAAAAATAGGAGAGAAAAATGAGTTAATGCTTTGAGGGTAATTTATTAAACTGGTGATCATATGCTTTCGTATGTTTATTTGCAACTTCCCAAATGTTTATTTTAACACATTCACTGTATGTGTTTAACCTTCTCCATCTAATACAGAAGACAGATGCTTATTAGTTTAATAGTATACTGTGTAAAGAACAAACTCTTCCAGTCAGCAGTCTAAATGCATTCCTCCTCCATTTCTGGATTTCGTAATTTATTTTTTTTTTAATTTAACTGAAATCTTACACAGCTAGAGTCCCACCTAGAAGGCCCTTCACACTACTAAAATATCTGCAGTTGGGCTGTGATCACTTCACCACATAGTCGCAGCATTTACACGTACAAGTCTTGATGCTATAATGTCTTTACTAAAATACACTATATCCTGCACTGTCAGACTCCTACCTTTCATGATCTTCAAATATATACTAAAGCTAATGTCTTCCTTCAGACTTTTCCAAGATAATAGATTCCTATGGTGAATCAGGTTTGGTTTTTAATCCAAATAGTTTACCTTACTACTGGCATGAAAAGATTTGTTTCCACTGACAGCTGAATGTTTGAATTTTGTAAAGGACACTTAAAGAATGAGACTAGAAATGAAGGAGTTAAGAAATTAACAAGTGCTCAATTTAAACAATCTTTCTGTAGGGTTTATATATGAATTAATCAAAAACATATATAAGAGCAGAAATGGTGGTCTGACAATGTATTACTGGAGATAGATTGGCTATGAAGGCATTTGGCTACAAATTAAAAATTTATTACTACAGGGATGTTAAGATATTAATCTTACAACTTGACTATTAGACTCAGCGCACCTCAAGGAGGCACATATTATAGGCAGTTTGGTCTGAATTCATCAACAAGCTTCTGAAAAAGCCAGTAGAGTATCTGAATTTTACTTCCCGTACACATGATTTCCTACTCAATGCCATATTTCAAAAGTCATTATGCGAATGTGTATAGAAAATTTATCATTGATTTCCATTTTTTTTTCCTTGTGATGAATATAGAACCCTATTTAAAGTATTTCTCTAATGAAAAACAAGATGCAAATTACTGATAGATAGAGAAATGGAATACAGCTACTATAAATCTTAAAAGTTAAGTGTAGCCAAGAGGCTCTATCATCTTAAATTGAGAATAACCCATGTTAGTAAATCAGAGAACGCATCACATCTACGGAAGTTACTAAGAAATTGAGGGACACCCCAACAGAGAACCATACAGAGCAAAATAAATATACCCTTCCTGAATGACAAACATCTGTTCACATACAGAAAAGCAGATCTGTGTCACAGCTAAACCATAAATCACACTTGTGTATTTACTAAATAACCTAACTCTAAAGAACTGTAAAGGAATCACTGCCTAGGAAAGCATAAGTGACAGAATAAAAGAAATATAAACAGAAAAGGCCTTCAGGAATGTTGCTTGTATTGTCTTCACTAGGCTAATAAAGAATTTTTAGCTGTTCAAGCAAACAGTTTTATGATAATACCAATATTAATATTGTCTGCAGTGAAAGTCCTGTTGTAACAGTTCACATCCAGTGGTTACACTCATTTTTAACTGCATGAGAATACAGTTCCTGGTAGGGCTAGAACCACAAAAGAAATGTGGCAACCAACAAACAAACTGAGCATAACACAACAAAGGGAAAATACATCTGAATACAGATGTGTAAAAATAGCCAAGGTGCAGCAAAAATGTTTTCAAAAGCATTAGTTGGCAAAGTAAGCAAGTGGAATTGATTCAGGAAGCAGCAGGAGCTTATAGCTATGTTAGATCAAAAATCACTGATGTAAGAGCATTACCCCCTGCATCCAGACACAGCAAATCTCAAACTGAATCAAAATTAATCTTCTTTCATCATTAATGTTATGGACCACTGCAAAGAGTACAATCCATTTTTACCTGTAGATACTAACAGACAAGACGACTTAGTGAACCAGAGCAATGCAGTATAACAGATCAATCTGGACTAAGAATATCACTTTCTTTGGCTGATGACATATAAATCAACTTTAATGATATTTTTTAAATACTTGTATAAAACCAGCGTTTTTGTGAACTTTTCAATCATTTAGTGTGGTATTTTAAAACATAAAATATGAATGTAATATAATTTAAATATAAAATATTAATTTCCACATACTCAATTATGTATGAGAGATTCTCAGTCCAAATTTCTACAGACACACAGAAGCACAACAAGCTGACTGGAGATATATTATCTGTAATAATATCTGATGTTTCGCTCTTAAGTATTTTCCTCAGAGCCTAGTGCCAAAAATGCAAGAAAGCTTGTGCTATAATTAATGACCAATATCTGATGAATACTCTGATGCTTTGTGGCACAAACCAGTGACACAGCCCATTCCAGTCATGTGTTTTCAAAAGTATACTTGTATCTTCACCATAGATTCAAATGTAATTTAAAAAAAAATAAAACAATTTCTGAGTATCTGATATGATGAACTACCAGTGTTACTTGTTTTCCTAACCCCTAATTATTTAAACAAATTTGTTCTAACTACATTAATAGTAATCATTTCGGTCAGGTTCTTCTTACAGTGGAACTTGGAAAAAAAACCCATAGGCCATTCTGCGCACTGATGCTGCTACAATGAGTGTTCTTTATCCACAGAATTTAGTTTGAATTCTTAAACACCCTGTTCTGATTTTTCCACTACCAGGCAAAACTTATCAATGATTTCAAACCATTTTTATTAGGGTAGTTATCTGCAATAGCCATATTTTTTCCCCTGCGTAATCTGCAGGAATTGATCCGGTCTGCTGATGGTGAGCACCCACACTAGTGTTGTGATCCCACCTAGTGGACCATACAGTAGCCGTGGTGGCAGTCAAACCCAGGCCTCCACAGCAGGGATTGAGCCTGCAGTTTCGTGTCCTTCCTTTCCATGTATGTTGGCTTCTCCAAGGCAAAAAGCAGCAGGGTGAACAGTTTGGTCTCATGGTCCAGTCTGACCTACAGACACTGCGGCTCAACAACCATGATGCAAACATAACAACTTCTACCAATAATTGCTTCTGATTACTCAGAATTTTCTGAAATAACTTATTTCCAGAATTAAGAATGTTTTCCTTGTTTCTTTTTCACTAGTGTATACTACTTTCTAAGACTCACATTTAGTGAGCCTACAAAATTTCCTGGGAACAAAAGTCAGCTACATCTGTTAAAAAATACTCTTTCATGTCAGAGGAAGCAGAACTTTTTATGGACACAAAGACTTCTCTTTTCTTTCTGTTGCAGCAGAAGATGTAAGAGGACTTAGATCTGAAAAGCCTATAGCAAAAGTAATTAATTAGTAGCCAGTGAGACTTTTTCTAGTGTTAAATTTTAAAGTGTTCTTTTTTCCCCAATGTTGTTTCCCTATACATAACTGGCCATTTATGTATCAGGAATAGTGTGGCCAGCAGGACTGGGGAAGTGATCGTTCCCCGTACTTGGCACTGGTGAGGCCGCACCTTGAATACTGTGTTCAGTTTTGGGCTCCTCACTACAAGAAGGACATTGAGATGCTGGAGCGTGTCCAAAGAGGGGCAACGAAGCTGGTGAAGGGTCTAGAGCACAAGTCTTATGAGGAGTGACTGAGGAAACGGGGGTTGTTTAGTCTGGAGAAGAGGAGGCTGAGGGGAGACCTTATCACTCACTACAACTACCTGAAAGGAGGTTGTAGTGAGGTGGGGGTCAGTCTCTTCTCCCAAGTAACAAGTGATAGGACAAGAGGAAATGGCCTCAAGCTACGCCAGGGGATGTTTAGGTTGGATACTAGGAAAAATTTCTTCACTGACAGGGTTGTCAAGCACTGGAACAGGCTGCCCAGGGAAGTGGTTGAGTCCCCATCCCTGGAGGTATTTAAAAGACAGGTAGATGTGGTGCTTAGGGACATGGTTTAGCAGTGGACTTGGCAGTGCTAGGTTAACAGCTGGACTCGATGACCTTAAAGGTCTTTTCCAACCTAAATGATTTTATGATTCTATGTTCAGAAAAAGATAGCAAGTGTGGGGTTTTAATTATTTCTAAAATTCTGGAAGACAAGCTCTGTCCCTTTTTCCCTCTCTGTCACCTAAAAATGTAGCTACTACAAGAAACCTCTATGTCCATCTCACCACATCTTAATGTCTGAAGGGAGGGTAGGCAAGTGGGAGGGAACCAACGCATAACTAAGCTTTTAGGTTTTTTCTTAAAACTGAAGAAACACTTCTTGTTCTTAAAGACCAGCACATGTAACAGAACTTTATTTAAACAGGGACACAGTTATTTGTGATGACAGGAGTGAATTGAGGGGATTTTGTAATGATGTTCTATTTCTCAGGGAAAAAATGCGTTAAAAGTATAAGACAGATTAAAACTTATTCAAGGAGAAATGAGCATTCAAATTATTCTGGAAATGAGAAAAATTAGCAGAAATATAAAAGGATGGAGAAGCAGGCAAAGATAATTCTCTTCAGACCTTTTTTACTTGATCTATTATAAAGGGAAGGAGAGGGAACTAATGAGATAACTCAATATGAGACTAGGCATCTACATAAAGGCCTAGAATTAGAGAAAAATAGTGGAACTTTTAGCAAGAAAGAGTCTGGTGTTAAATGGAAAGAACAAATCTGTGCAGAAGCCTGCAAAAATCTCTGCAACGACAGTCAACAGTGCAGGGGTAGGAAAGCTTTCCATGAAGCTGCAAATAAAACCTCCTTTAAACATACACAGATTTCAGAAAAAAAAAAAGAATCTAGAAAGTACAGCTTAAAACTTCAACTTTAGTCTCAGAGTAGACAAGTGATGTTTGCTTTATGATGTGATCTATATATCATTACATTGCACAGAAACACAAACACTCTGTCATTCTAAAATACTAAGTGCAGTGTGATTGTATAATACCAACATCTGTACAATGTATGTTCAGGAAGTCTGCCTTTCTTTTCTGGATGTAAATAGTGGCATCCATTCCTTTTCATAGTGTACATTTACTAACCGTACCAGTACTGACCCATAATTTAAAATACTTGTTTTCAAGACGGTGCTTCATGACAAGCCCTTTGGGGAATAACATCACATGCAAACCGCTGAACATTCAGTGGTTGTTTTTTGTTGATGTCAAGAGCTGCTGATACTATAGTCCGATTAGCTACAAAATGAAGTGCACCATTTGTCCCTAGGATCATACGCAGGAGCTTAGCAGGCAGACGAACGTGCCAGATGGTAAATATACTGTAATATCAGCAAAGAGCGAATCCTTTCTTAGGATTGCCTCAGCATTGTTTTAAACATCCTATATTACAAAAGCTAAGTGGTCCACAAGTCAATCTCACAAATATTTGTTTCAAAGTACAACAAATAACTACTTGCAAAATCTGTATTCTATTTTACAGTAAAAGCTGCCTTCAGCTTTGAAGCATTGGCCAAAGCTTCTGTGTGGTACGCATGCATGAGGGAGGGAGAGGCAGGGAGAGGAAGAGAGAGAAGTGGAAAGCAGCTTATCTAGGTTTAGTATGACAATTACTTTTACTTCAGGGCAGATTTTAGAGCATAAATTAAAACAAAACCAAAGATGTTCAAGTTTCAGAGCATGATGACTGACAAGAGGCATGACATGTTTATAAAAAAGAAGAAAAAGAAGAATCAGGAGAAGTCCCAAGAAGCACTGACATTTCTAAGATCCAGTTTCCTAGCTGTAAAAAAGGGTTAAAGGGGTAATAATGTCCATTACAATACAGAAGAGCTGTGCTATGTAAAATAATAATTTTTCATGAACTTTTACATGCTGCAGTTAGTCACCCAAAGCACATTATATGTATATAAGTATATTAATAACTAAGCAGAATTTCTATAGTTTGCAATAAAATTTGCACCACACATTAAACAACAAATGAATAGCTATTTGTTCTGTGAGCAATATCCACCTGTGCACTTCATGAATGCACATTCCTCTAATTAAAAAAATGTATCACAAGTGGGCAAAAAATGTGAGATATTACAGATATAGTTAATTCTAATGTCTCCTAGTTTTTGAATGTTGGCCTCAAATGCTGCTGTCTACACCTCTGTATAAAAGCTATATGCACACAACTTATATGAATACATCCTAAAAGCAAACAGATAAAAAAAACAGATGGAAAGACATATCACAATGTGGAGGAAAATGGGGAGCTTTCCCCCCATTGTATTTCATATGCCTGGGGAGTATCAGATGACACCTAACGTAAATGTTTACGTAGCAGCTGCAACTGTTACAGCCTATAATATTTGTCTGGCTTCTTTTTCTGCAGATTCTCTATTAACAGCTCACAGTTCAAGTGAGATCATGATAAGTAAAGCAATTGATTGTCTTTACACTTCCCACCTTCCTCTTTCAGGCTTCAGTCACTTCAGCTAAACATATTGAAATGCCAATATTCAATGGTTTACAAGATTTTAACTTTGCTTTTTGGATACACTCTCACAACTTTTATTTAAATACATTTTATGGAAAAGAACAGGCAAACATAAGGTGTTACGTTCACAATGATTTTGTTTCACTAGTCTGCAAGAGAAGATAGCAATTCCAGGCAAGTTTATCAGAAGGAAAGATTCTGTCTGCGTAGGTGTCCATACCCACAAATGGCACAGAGAGCAAGGGCAGGCCCTTCTCTTCTACTTTTACATCACTGGGAACTGGTTTTGGTAGTGGGCAGGTTCAGGCTGTGGACCACTGAATTTTTGAGACGTTCCCTCCCTTTCCTCCTCCCACCTACTGCAGCAGTCCAGCTAGTTGTAACTCAGAGGCTAACTTGTGAAGCCTGGGAATAAAGTATTTTATTTGTGTGTTTTATCTGCAGCAGTAAGAAAGGTGTCTTTTTCCTTATGCTGTTTTGGTCCTGACTACAGAACATCAGGCAATCAAAAAAGCAAATAATTCTATTTTACAAATATGTAATTTAAATTCAACATTGATGTTCACTTTTTTAAACATATTTTGAAGAAACAAGGGAAAAAATTATATTTGCAGATGTGTGCTAGAAATTTTACATATATGTTGGTAGTGAAAGGAACATTCCCGAAGAGTTACAGCCACACAATCTAGATAAAAATGGGACAGGATAAGGACAGCTATTGCTCAACTCCAGCTCCTTTGTGTACTGGAATTCTATGGACTAAAATGTCTAACATACAAGCTGCTTATGACATCACTACCAATTTACTTGATAAGAAATATTAATGTAATAAGAACTGTTGACCAAATCCTGCTAAAGTGTAAGTTTAGACGTTTGTAACTATATTGGTAGAATCCCCATGGTACCCGTAGCAAGCCTCTAACAACATTTTTCAAGAAAACATCATACTAATTTTGCTATTGGAAAGTGTCCACTGTAAATTACATTTCTAGTCTTGGTAAACTCTCTTAAACTTGTACCGTATATCTATGCCCTCATTTTCTTTGATGAATGTGGTCCAGATCTGTCAGAGCACTCATATATAGGCAATACGTCACATAAGGTAACATGCAGACATGCTAATAAATAACCAATATATTAAGTAAACAAAATACTGACTGAACATCTTCCCCTTGACAACATTTCAATTTAAGTAGTTTAGAAAAACGCAAGATGCAGCTGATATTTTGAATATTGAATTGGAAAACTTTTTAGATGTTTTTTCTATTAAAATAAGCATTAGGAAAAAAAAAGTTACAGCTTAAATTACACGCAAGCAGTGCAAAGTGTAAAAATACTCCTAAAAATACTCCTGAAAATTGACTTCACCTCTCCTTGTAAGAAATTCCTTTATTTTAGGAACTGGCCTTCTTTTCACATAATTCTTCTTATTTCTATGATTGAGAATGATTACTATTAGAAATACCGATTCCTGAAAAAAGTCAACAAATTCATGTGATACCTTTGGACCAAACTTCTCCACAACTTTCAGCTATTTATTCCATGCAAGAACCTCAAACAGCTAAGAAATAAGCAAATATGTTCTTTTCCATACAAGGCAACCATGGGAAGTAGGTCAATTCCTACTGTGACATGCCAACATGCATTTTTTGGCAGCAAACATCCCTAAACACACAGAAGAGCAGAGGGGACTATTTTTTTTAAAACTGTTTTCAAAAACTGCTGATTGATTTCACTAGCACTTGCAGTTAATCTAATATTTTACATGTCAGGCATTTACTTTCACCTTCTGAAGAACTTTGCTACCAAGAAAGATTACACACCTGATGTAAATCTCTATCAAGTCTTTCCCCATATATCTCAGAACATGATTATAAAGAGTTAACATTGGAAACATACAAAGCATTACTGAACAAGCTTGTATAATTACAAAACCTTTTCAGCATGTTGTGAGGTAAAATTTCACAAATAGGCTAAAATTGAAATAAAACACTGCAAACTCCCTTCTCCCTTCAGAAAATTATTAATTAAAATTTTGATATCTTTATTGATTAAAGCAGAGCAAAAGCTTAAAACAGAGAAGTGTTCCACTTTTTCCTGAAGAAGGTTAAAATGTCATCCTTCCCCAAAAGTCAAATTCTTCTTAAACCCTAAGACAAATGGACTTGACATAATGCAACAGAGAATAATTACAGAGGAAAGATGCAAACTTCAACTAAGCAAATTTCTGCCTTAAAGACCTACATATCAGGTCCTGAGATCTGATTTACAAGGAAGGTCAGATTCATCTAACAACGTCAGCCTCTGGAATCTTTCACTGAAAATGAAGCGGCACTAACACAAAAAAGAAGTAAAGCTAAATATTTGGTACTCAGTTCACTCTTCTACTGCAACATAAAAAGACACAGTAAATCTGAATCTGTAGTCCAGAAGGGAAGCACCGTCAGATGCACAATAGAAGGAATATTTCCAAATCATAGATTAGGTTCAGGAATTTGGCTGCATCTGTTTCTCTGGAAGCCCTACATAACCCCCTGATTAAAATGACATTATCACTCAGTAAGCAGCATTCTGAAAAAACTTCATGTTTTGAACTGCGATGTTTCTGATGCTTCCCCATACACAGCATAGTTCCCTCTCATAAACAAACTAGGGAAATATAGCCTATATGATATCACTATGAAATAGAGAGCACAATCATCTGAAACTATATTAAGAGTTACCAGGAATTTGCGATCAAACTGAGGTCATACAGAAACCAATCATTAATGAAGTTTTATTTGATATTTTCATTATTTGCTTGGATGATGAAATAACGAGGATTTCTATAATTTACAGATTACTTTTTGGGAAGGCAAACACTTTGAAGGGCAAGATCAGAATTCAAAACCATCTCACTTTGGAGATCAGATAGAAACTAATGAAATGAAAAGAACTACACTTAAGAAAGCAAAATCAAATGCAGAGATTACAAGTATGTTTTCTATGGAACAAAGGCCTAGACATTTTTCAGGGTTTTATAGCAACCATGAACTTAATACAAATAATAATGCAATGCTGTTGCAAAAAGAACTCCTGAAGGTATCACGCTACAGCAGACTCTCTACCAGCAGGCACCAAAGAGCTAAAGCGTACCCACTCAGCCTAGGTTCAATACACCTGGGAAGCCTAATCAGATTGATGCGGTGGAGCTATAAAAGGCAATGCCAGCTGATAGGGCACTCAGGTTTCTTGAAGGAGGAAACGGGTACTATTTTATTTTCTTTGTAGTCTTTGAGGAAAAGGGTAGCTCCACAAGACTGACTCTTTGACAAACAAGTTCTGTTCAAGAAAGAAGATTTAAAAATTGGTAAAAGGTAAGCAATAAAGACATGTACTGTGATAGATGTTTATGTTATGCAAGGAGAAAGGAGGCAAGAGTAATAGCTTTAAGAATAGCTAGAAGTGGTGGCCTCCTAGCACCTGATGCTTTGAGAGGCTGCTATTTACATGAGCTATTTTTGACAGGATATCTGTATAATATATGGGAGGATAATTATTCTGCTTTACTTGGTGCTGATGAGTCCTCCAGCTGAAATATTGTCTGGTCTCTGGTAATGAACTGTAAAGTACACAAATTGGAGAGATTCCAGAGGACTGCAAGAAGACCAAGAGACTTAATCTATACTAAAGGCTGAATAACTATCTTTATCCCTATTAAAGTGAGATGGCTCAGAGCAAGGAATCCAAGTACCTCAAAGTGGTCTTAGAGAGCTAAGACAGGAATGTAACGATTACACATACTAAAGACTTAAATTAGACACTAGGGAATCTTAACTTGAAAGAATAACTAAGCACTCAAGTGGAATATCTAGAAAAAACAGAATTCCTGCTGTTGGAGAGTTCTGAATGCATTAGGTGAAAATCTGCTAATCAATCATCTAGCTACATTTAACCCTACTTCAAGTGCAAAAGAATAATCCTGAGGCTCCTCTTAACCCTATACCTCTGTATACTCTGAAACTTAACAGATTTTACATTAATACCTGCATGACTAACAGACTCAAACAGTACTTTAAAAAAATTCTACTCTCTAATAGTCACCTTAAAGATACTCTATGCAAGTAACTTAGATGTAGATTCTCAGTTTAAGTAAAAGCCCTTGCCTAAAAAAATCCTGTACTGCTAGGTGTGTTAACAAAACTAATGCAAAGCCCCTCATGAACCCAAAGACCCAATTAACAGGTTGTCTTCTCATATTTGCAGTCTGTTTACCTGAGGTCCTTCTCTACAGGGGAGAGAATAAAGCAGTCAGTACTGAGTACTGTTATCACTCTCACAAACTGGGCCCTAGAATCCAAGGGAGTGAGGGATGGAAATAAGGTTGGGTGACCTTTATCTCTTTAAATTGTGAGCTATATTACAGTTCCAACTTCCTATTACTCTCCCTAAACATGAAGATTAGAAAAGAAGATTCTCAGAATAACTCAAAGCACAGGGCTTTGCAAAGGGTTTAAGAGAGATGGCAACTCTACCAAACTCCATTACTGTACTGAAACAGTTTCACGTTACCATATAAATTTAAATCTGCTTGCCTCACAGGAAGATGTTTTCTCATCCTAAAACTCAAAGCATTAATTGTTAAAGCAAGAAGTGTAACATAATGGTATAACCTTTATAAACCTGTAAGTTGCTAAAATAAACTTAGCAAATACACTGTGTAAGAGGTCAGACTAAAGGATTAAATCTTATATTTAATTGTGCAAAGACAAGAATTCCTGTTTGAGCAAGTCTTTACTCATCAGTAAAAAAAAAAAAAAAGTATTTTAGGGCCTATTTTGGCCTCATTAACAATTAAACACATAAGCATTCAATAATATTAGATGATAGGCCTGAAACAGCAGCAAATTGCTTTTCACAAAGCACAAAATTCAACTGTGAAACCAATTGCCACAGGCCTTTCTGATGCCTGCTTATGTCAAAAAATACTAGACAGAGAGGTGAGTATGGTTAGTGATGGTTATTTAGCACTGTGGTTCTGAAATAAAGCCTAGCTCAGGAATTTTCTAAACCATGCATGCTCTAGAACATGATACTAAGGAAAAGGGTAGTTTGTACATGCTGTTGCAGATTCCTCCCTAAACTAAAAGCAATGGCCTTTGGCTCCTGAAAATTATGTACCTCTGCTTTGGCAATATGCCACTAGAGTTTTAAATACGCTTTATATAAAGTTAGCCCAGTGACCTGGACCACATTCATTAACTTCCAAAGGCTGTGCCCTGCATGTCTTTTTTTTTTTTTTGCTGTTAAATATTCACCTTGAATTCTAAGCCAAATCATCCAAAAGCCACCACTCAAATCTGTCTAGTGTACTTTATTTGGCTCTGCAACATGTTTAAAACACATTTTTATTAATCCTTTTATTCTGCTAGAGAGATTATCTGACACTGTAATATATTTTGTGCCAAAGCCCTATTTAAAACCATAGAGTTAGACTGAGCTTATAAAGCACATTTCTATTCACCTCCAAAGAACTTGGGAAAAGATTGGGACTTTTCTAGAACCAAGAAGCCCAAGTTTAGGACCTCATTTACAGATAATAATATTAAAAAAAAAGTTTAAAAACTCTGCATTTCTTGTCTACTGTTAAGGTATTTAATTTCAAGGAAATCAAAATGTATGGATAGAAGTGAACTAGAATGATTTGAATAGTAGTTTTTAGAAACATGACAGTTTGTGCCCAGCGTGCCCTTCAATAGTATACGCCCTTTACCAGTAAATGTGGTATTTATAACTTGTTTCACTATTTTTTAGTAAAATGTAGTCATCTTTGCTTCATCAAACATACTTGTCACTTGAACCTACTGCTCTGAATAAGTACAAAAAGATGAAAGGATACATTTATATTGAATATCGATTTTTTTATCAACTACAGAAGTATAGACAAGAAGGTGCAGAAAACAAGCTCCACAGCCCCATCTGTTGGCTAATTAAGCTATGAAGAAAGCCACCTACCAGCCTCTAGCCAAGAATGCTGAAGTGGAACCATTTCATTTTTTTGATACAATTTCAAGTCTTACCGTCACAAATCTGATATCTATGCATCAGTAGCAACTTTTACTACCTAAGCACATAATAACTGAGTTTCTAATACACTGTGTGATTTTTTTAATTTATTTTAAATAAGAACAACAGAACACTCCATGTGTGTAGTGCTGCTTTTTTGAGCAAGGTTAAGATTGACTTGCTTGCATTTTCATTCATAGATAAATGGTCTATAGTGAAATAGCAGTGTTTAAGAGATGTCCCTCGATTTTTAAGCCCAAGCTAAAACCACCTGCTTCTAAAACCAAGGGCTTGAATGTAAATTTCTTTAAAAGGCATTTTCTGTGGTTCGTAAGTGACAAATGTTTCTACCTCCCACTGACTTGTAGGGACTTAGATAACCAGATCTTGAGCATATGAAACAGACAAAATATGACCTGATTGTGTCAAAAACATAGATCCTAGCATCTGAGTGATTTAAAACAAAGCATCTAATTATACCATGAACAGAATAACTACAGCAAGCAGAAGAAGGTAACAGTATGACCATGACAAGTTCAAGGGCCCTTCTAGTGGTTTTAGTCTATGAAATCCCACTGCAGTGAACCTATTTGTACCACAATAGAAAACAGCTGCTGCAAGCCTTAAGTTTGGTTACAGTCAGTTGTGATGGGGCTCCCAGCACTGTAAATGGTGAGAGAAGAGGGTGGGGGAAAGATATGAGCTAATGCACTTTTCCTATGTAAGCACTGGTCTATTTAGAGGAATCAAAACAAATCTTACAGACAAGGGAGGTGGTTAAAAGGAAAAGCACAGAAGACAGCTAAAAACTAACACAAAACACATACACAAAAATTAATCAGTGTTGAGAAACACTACTGCTGACTCCCTTTGTTAAATTATCAGTAGATACTTCCATGTACTGCCAATGAGAGAGGGGAAGGAAGAAAAAAAAAAGTGTGTTGATGAAAACATGCACTCCTGTAGGAAGGACATTATCTCAGAGTAAACTGCAGCTGTATTAACAAGTGCAAATTAAATAGCACTCAAAGTTAAAAAAAAAGTTTAAAAGTAGTCTGGAACTTGAGACCTACCTGCTTGTTCCCCTAAGTTAGGTTGCATACTTGCTGAATCAAAATCTAGCCCCCTATCCCCAAATGAAGAGAACTGCTACTAGTATCATCAAACTGAGAATAAGCAAGTAAGCTGTCATTCAAACTCTAATGGTAGGTAAACTCTGTCAAGGTCCGACTGAAATTTGGGTATCCTGTACTAAAATCTGGATATCCAACTAAAGTTTCAGACTAACTGCTGTCTTTTAAAAGCTCTTTAAAAGAAAGGGAACTAATAAAGAATCTTAGTAATGCAGGATCATCTGACTCCATTATGCTCTTTCCTTTCAAAGGACAAAATTCTATTCCTGCTTAGGCCACAATCATAATGAGCAATCTACAGGACCTCTAAAAAGACATTGGCTGCTGGGCAGTTTTGCTTTTTCATAGCTATCCATGCTATTATTCAAAACTCCATAAAATAAATGGACTCCCTGTCTCTTATCCACAAATCTTCAGGTCTCCTATGTTCAATAAAAACCTTTTCCTGCAAGAAGAGCTAAGAGACTAGTCCCCCTTTATGCTGGAGACAATTTATGTGTACTAGATTGGGTGTGGGTAAGGGGTTGTTATCAAGCTGAGATCTTTGGAGCTTGGTAGCAGAGGAGCAAAGGGGAAGAGAGCTATTGTGTGTGTTTTGATCACAACCTGAAAAAAAAAAAAACACAAAATAGATGAAATTAAGTGTGCAAGGAAAGATGGAAAGGGAAGAGTCACGACAGGTGATGGATCATGTAGTGTTCCACTTCCACTTCTTGCATCCTGTCTTTGACAAACTTAATTTAAATAGACTGTACACTTATACTGACATGCAAGAAGACAATATAAATCTAAGTGACAATATAGCAGACTTCACTGTCAAACTCATTGTTCAAAATAACTTAAGATTATTGTATTCTGCTCCCTGCTATGATGCAAATATATCCAACGGATGTCAAACTGAAAAGAATATGATTTTAGCATGTAGAAAAGCATGGTGTTGCCCTTTTAACTACGTACTCATGGTGTTTAGAACCAACAATTGCTGAAACAATTATTAGCACTAAGTATAACTAGCAATGCGATGTAGTCTTCTCGATGTTGCTTTAATAATAAGGTGGGGTGTAGGGGAGAATCAGGATCTTATAACCCATGTTTTAGGAGTACTGCAGAGGTGAGAAAGTAGATGCATTTCCAGATTATTTTTGGAAAAATACAGAACTCATGAATGTCTGTTAAAGTATAGTTTAGAACAATATTTTTCCAATTTTTCAGAGTTGTCCTTTAATTGTATTTTTAGGTAGTTCTATTTTTTTAATACACTTTGAGTAGAAAATTCTTCTCGGCTCTTGTATGATCTACAAACTCACACTTCAGTATTCTGAAAACCTTTCTGAGGGTGTTTCTGACAGTGACAGGATTCTGCTCTTTTTCTCAACACAATTGCCAGATCCTCAGAGAAAGCAGTTGCACTAGCAAAGAACAGCAGAAGCACTAGAAGAGTAGCAATCTACCCTGACAAGCAAGAGACAAAGCTTCAGATTACAATGTCTGTTCTTGAAATGAAATGTTTGAAATGCCATGTGTGCACTTCATTCAAATCAAGTACAGAATATTACATTACTTTAAAAGAAATTGTATCAGTATCACACCAAGGTACTTAACTTACCCCTCCCATTGTAATGCCATCAATAAGTGCCACATATGGCTTCTTGCAAGTGCCTGTAAGAAACGTAAAAAAAAAAATTGTACTTTTTTTTTTTCAAAAAGGTGGACCTGTAACTGTATACATGACACATTTCCCCATGTCTTACTTCAGCAAGAGCAACAGAAAATAAGTGGTAAATTAAACAGTAAAATATCAACTTATAACGAAGGTACTTCATGTAATTCTTAAGCAATGGAAAGAAACACCAGTCACTGACTTACTGCATTCTGAATGTTGTAAGAGAACATTATACAACCATCAAATGTCAGGTTGTCTGCTATCTGAGTACCTGACAACTCAGCCACATCTGGCTATTATAAATAGCTTTGTAGGATGTTGGAACACAACAGTTTCCCTTTCACTCCATCTCACAGCCTGGATTAACAGCACAGAGTGTCTACCAGCACTCCAGTACTTTACTACAAAGCCAGATGCATTGGTAGGTTTCAGCCAAAATGTGACTATAAACTACAGCAATGCAAACATGTTCTGTCTTGCCAACTCTGTTGGATGTTACAATGCTGAATGTGGTGCAGGCAGGTCGAGATTATAATGTCCTAAAGCACCACAGTTTATCTGTTGTCATCTTTATCTGTTGAGGCCTTTAGCAGGCATGAAACTAAAGACCTGATGCTCTCAATTACCATTCATGGGAAGATTCAGAAGTTCACTGTGAATGAAACCGCTGCCTCATATTCAGTGTTTTCAGGTCAGACTTAAAGTTCAGTCAGATTGTTGATACAGGTATCTGCTGCAACCATGTTGCTAGCTTTTCTGCAGCAACTATAGATCCTTGTTTAAAAAAGGAACTATTTTAAAAGGCAGTTCAGTCCTTTAAATTAGTAGTTAGAAAATATAACAGAATTGAATTTTTAACTTTGTTCTTACATGAACATATAAGCTAATGCACAGGCTCTAGATGCTAGTCTTTGAACTAAACTTCTATAGAAGCATGCCTTTCCAATAGCAAATGCTGTGAAAGCAGCTCCCCTGTGTATTTTTAAGTTGTAAAATATAAGATATAAATAATCTTTTTGGCAGAAGTCTCAGTCTTAAATGAATACAATCATACCAAAGTTACCAAAAATCTAGTTTTTTTTAATTACATGCATTATAGACATAGAACACCCCAATCACTTAAAAAAAACCCTAAAACTTTTAAAGTACATACCCTTCCAATATTTGAATAGACTAGAATAGATAGTTGGAAGGGATGTACAATGATCATCTAGTCCAACTGCCATGGTAATACTAGTTTTTCCCAAGTACATGAAACCTTAAACTGTTTTTCTTGATGAAGGCAAGAAAAGTACATGACAGACGTGCCAAAACTGGAAACTCTGTCAAACGAAGTAAAAATAACTTTTCAGAAATTACTCTTACTCTAATAACTATGCTCTTCTGTCAACCTAAGTTGATACGCAACATGTTCTCCTCTCCTCCCATAGTGACTAATACTGGATACAATGTTTAAAAACTCAAACTATAGTCAATTAAAGTATGTTTGGAGAGGTTTCTTCTCATCAAAACATACAACTCTTGACTTTCACCCAAAAGAATTAATATCCTTTACCCTAGTAAACTTCACCCATTCCCTTTGCTGTTAGTTATTTTAAGACCACATACTCCTAGGTTCTTTGCAATAAACTAAGGCAGTTAACTCCTAGCTTGAGTATTCATTTATGCAGTTTATTTATACAGAAAGCTTTAACATAATTTGATCTTCTGCTTTCTGACTGAATACTAATGATTTTCTGCGCACCGATTTTCATCTCAGGTATTCTTTGAAGTACATCAATGATACCCAGTGCAAAACTGCACCGTCTGCATCTAAGACTTAATTCATCCATAGCACAAATATAACTACCCAGAACAATGGGATGAGATATAAGGTAGCTATCCTAATAGCTTAAACAAAAGAAACAAATTCTGCATCCAAGGTATAAAAATGAGATACATTACACTATTGGTATTGAACTTGGTAAAAAAAATATTACTACTTCTATTATGTTATTGCAGTCTCTTATAGATTAGCAAAGAGAGAAAGCAAATTTACATTCGAAGCCACTATTATGAAAGCTGTACTGCTTCAGAATTTGCTATTAAACATACCAGTGGCATTGTTCAAGATATATTCTTCTCTGAAGAAATCTTGTGCCAGTCTATCTCCAACTTTTCCTGCATCTGCAATGGCTTAAGAGAAATAAAAATTCTAAAGATAACTATAAGTTTAATAGAAAATACAATAACAAGTAAAAAAAATTAATAGCATGTGATAACAGGTTTTTTTTCCTTCAGCAATCAAACAGCAATTTAATTCTGCTTCATTTTATTTGAAAACATTTGCTCAAACTTAAATAGGAATGCAAAGTTTCAAATTTGAGTCAATTCTATTATGCTGGAGACTCTGTCATACACTTCTTGTGAGAGTAAAGTCCATTTTCTATGCTATGGAACCCCTCCTAACACCCTGTAGTCCTGTTTGTGATATTTCGTACCAATATATAGAACAGCCACTTAAAACTGATTATACTGCAGACTCCGAATACTAAAAATGAGAAGCCAATTAGGGCAGGGCATAATTTAACAATAACCTGTGCTGCTTGTTGACATAAAATTTAAAACAACTGCTAATTTTCACAGTTTGGAGACTTCCCACAGTTGATAGCTACAAAATAATCACAGATACATTGATCATCATTGTCAGCTCTGTATCTAGACATCTCAAACATCAGACACAAATTATCCAGTAGTAACAGAGCTACCTATTAGGACCCTTCAAATTTCTTGTAAAGAAGCTGTCAGTACTGAAAATCTGGGAAGAAGGAGGTAGAGACAAGAACCCTCTCTTCCCAGGAATGACTGGCTGCTATTACTAGTTATTCATTAAAAAACCCAATTTTTACTCTTTTGTACAATGTTCTGACAGCTGTCTCCTGACAAATAACTTTAATAGCACCTGCACATCAAGGTGTTATAAGAAGTCAGCACAACTCATAATCTCTCATACTGTTGTGTAGCAAGTCTCTGTTTACCTGAGTCACAGTAAATAAAGGAAATCAATGCAAAGCAGTAACTGGTAAAGATATGTCAAATGTTTAAGTGACTACAGTCCTTACCTCTGATGTCGCCCCCAGCACAAAAAGCTTTTCCTCCAGTTCCCTTTATAATTATTAGAAAAGTTTCAGGATCTTGCTCCCAAGTCTAAAAAAGAAGTAAATGTTTCCATGTAAGATTAAAGTCTGTGCAAAAAATGCTTTCTCTGTATACTATCTATAATTCTTATTTTACTTTTTCAAAAAGCCAATCAAACCATACTTAGTTTTGCCTTAAATAGAAGTTTGGGAGCTAACTGTCTTTCTGCCATTCCTGTGTCCTATTCAGTCTTGACATCAGCAATCAGCAGAGTTGCCTCGTGTATTTCAGAAAAATGCCTATGCAGAGCTCCCAATCTCTGAAGAAAGTTAGCACTCCCTAAAACAGGCCCCGACATAGACCTCAATGGGAACATAATGCTGGGGCAGAGAGCTGGGAATACGGAAGATATAACAACAGTGTTTCAGGCCAAATCATGAAAGTTGTGTAAATCTAAGATGCATGGCAAGGAAAACAGCATTTAAATTGTTGATGGATTTTGTCAGAATGACTGCAATCAATGCTAATCAAGGACTGGATCAAATCAATTTGTGCACAGATGTTTTGCTAGGTACAGAGACTGGGGGGGGTGTGTTTCTGAATTAAATACACTGGTACAAGACTTCAGCAGTGGTGCAAGCGTATTGAGAAAAAGATGCCTTTTACAGGCTTTCCCCCCGCCCCCTTAAACTATGCTTATGTATCCCTTATTCAAGTAAGTGTACCCAGATAAAAGAGAGACAGGACATTTCTCTATACCAGCAACTGTACTTAAAATTATGCCACCTTTTAAGGTTGTGCTTCAAATAAAGCCCAGTACTCAGCACTACAGAGTAAGTATTTTTTTCTTTAAATGTCCTTCAAAGAATGCATAAATTCGCAACACAACAGTATACCAAAATACCAAAAGGCAGGCAACTATCCGACAAATTCTGGTATCTAATAAGTCTGACTTTGTGCCCATGATAAATAATATCGTTACCTTAAAAAGGACTATTTGCATGCTTAAAATTTCACATAACTTCACCAGCTTGTAGAAACAGTGCCTGTAAATCCATAAAGTTGTTCTTTAAGGAATGACACACTGACAGCACCTTGCTTCCTAATGACTTGTATCTTTTATTTCAGCCATGCAGCCTCCCCACAAAGCATGCACCCAGTCAAGAGGTAACACCACTGTATAGCTTGGAATTCGTGCATGTCGACTGACCAGCTGGGTGTTGCCAACAGGAACATATAAACTCTGAGGGCTGCTTGCTTTTAATTCAGTCCTGGTTTTAATATGGGTGTCTCTTATCTATCCAGATGCTAAATTTAACTTAATTTAACAACTGTCAGAACAGCTTGTTTCTCAGAAAGATGAGAAGACACGTCAAACTTGCTTGAAACTGTCTGTTCTTTCCTATCCTATAAATCTGAGCTTATTGGCCAATGCACTCACACAGACTTTCATTCTTTAAATCAGTACACTAAGAAGTGTCAGACTGAATTTTAAAATTGGTTTCTGATACCGTATGTATAGTGGATGGGTAGAAGTGGAGCTACTAACCTTTATTTGTGGATAAATTTGTTGGATCATAGAAAAACTTAGTGCATTGAGAACCTTGGGTCTATTCAAAGTTATTATTCCTGCACCTCCTTTCTTTTCCAACAACACTTCAGCTGTCGAATCTGTATGCTTAGACATTTTCTGTACACACAAAAACAAATAAATAAAGCAAATGTCATCAGTTAGATACCTCGCATAACATACTTACAAGGGTGTTCACAGAAATATATTCTCAAAACGCACTATTTAAGATCAGAAAACATGCGTTTTAGAATTGTATGCTACGGCTTTCCCACTGTACTTCAAGATTTATTTGCATTTCCTAAACAGTTCTTTTGAAACCACTTTATGTTTGAGTCCTTCAGAGTAATAACCCTCAGACAAGTTTTTGACATTTGAGTTCATTTTTAAAAAATTGCTTTGTCTGTAAGTAACTTTTAACAGCAGAGAACAGATCACTAAACTATTTTCACAACTGCTTTCAAACTCACAGTTGAATGATATTTAAGGAATATATGGAAGCTAACATAGAAACTAACTGTAAAAGTAGGTAAGGCAAAAGAATTCAACTTTAACTTACAGAATAATAGAACCTTGTAACAAAGTGCTCAAAGATGTGGGCAACGTTATGCCTGAGCAATAAATGATGGCATTCAGAACCACTGTGAGCAGACACAGAAGAAGTTGCATGTACTGTCTGTCTCAGGGGAGTTAAGAGTCCTAAAAGCTTCCAACTCAGTCAAACAAGATGCTGTTCTTACCAAATGTTGTAATATTACTTGCAGTCTGTTGAATGGCTTCAGCCTGAAAAAGAAATATTAAAAAGATAGCTAAAACCATAAACCAGCTACATAATCCCCAAATATATGACTGCTGAGTTAAGTAAAGCTTTGTCAGAAAAATTTCTGAACACAATCGTTCTACATTCTCCTTTTTAAAAACCAAGTAAAATTAGAGTACAATTTTGATATCAAAACAGTTGGAAACTTCTTTGCTTACTAGTAAATAGATAGCAAATACCAATGCCAACTACTAATGTTTTCTGTGTTCAAGTTAGGAGGAGAACCTGGAAATAATAAGACAAAGAGTTTGGGGGATATGTCTGATACTTTAGCAGTGTCTTTTGAAGATTTACAGCCTTCTTCTGGATATTTAAATACTAGCATTTTTAAAAAAAGTCTTGTCAAAAACTTGTGCATTTCCAAAGCTTCCATTACACCAAACCTGCCCTCATGTCCTTGCATGTATGTGCATTTATGTAAGGTTTGTGTAACAGCTCAAGCAAGGCTCAAAGGAGATACCCATGCTGTGACTTCTTGTTACTCGATTTAAGCAATGAGGCTGTTATTTATTAATCGTTACTGTACTCTGTTGAGGAGGACAGTTACCAAGGGCATTTTCTGGTCTTCAAACACCTGGCTTGCATCAACATTAATGAGCAACTTTTATCTTTCAGCTACCGAAGAGCACAGAACACAGCCAATTAACATGTTACATGTTAATATCCCGGTGCCCTAGAGAGTTTTGAAGTACGTGCTCGTTCTAGAGTGGTAAAGCTAATTTAGGCCTGGCTAATCTAGGCCTAAGTTATATTTTATACCAGTTCAGGGGTTTACAATCCCCGGCATCAGAGGCCTTCCCAGACCCATCGCTCCCTGCCGCAAGGCAACGGCGAAGCCGCGGGCGCGGCCGGCCCGGCGCCATTTCACGACCCTCGGCGGCGAGGGGGTGGGGAGGGTGCGCTGGAGACGCTTCGCCGCGCCTCATGGCGGCCACCGCCGCTTCCCCGTTACCTGGAGAGCGGCCTCAGCACCCGGGCCGCCATGGCGGCAAGCCGGCGCGGTCGATCGCCGTCATCGGGTAACCGGTACAGCGGGGTGTAAACCGGAGCGGCTGGGAGAGGGCGCATGCGCGGAGGGAGCGGTCGGCGGGGCGAGCTCCCTTCCCCTCAGCCACCCTCACCCTGCCCCGGGAAAGGGGTAGGGGTGAGGGGCTACCGTCTCTTCCAGCCTCCTCGCTACCGGGCGGCTCTGAGGCGCGGCCGCCCGCCTCCGGGCCCCCCCATCCCCGGTCGTCCTCCCGCCCTCACGGGCGGGAGGGCGACCGGGGGTGGGGGGGCCCGGAGGCGGGCGGCCGCCCCCGAACAGCCCTTTTCCAGTCAGCCGGGTGACGGCATGGGGTTTGTAAGCAAGGCTGCAGGCCCCTTGCCCGGTAGTTGCATGAAGGGTTTTCCTTACCTTGACAGGATCTGGGCCGCAGGGGTGCTGCTCCCCATCCTGGAGTAGGCCAGGAGGTGTGAGGACATGAAGCGAGGCTGCTCCTTCACCGGTGAAGCAAATGACGCAGTACGTAGTAATAACGTAAAGCATGGTGGTTGCTGCCCGAGTTGGAGAGCACCGTGTTGCCAAATTACCTTCAGAGCCGAGCTTTGTGGACTGACAATGCATTTTGATGATGTATTGCTTTCAGCAACGAAACTGGTTTCTTAATTTCTGACCTGCCTGTTTCTCCTCATCCTTTACACCTGCTGCCACACCTGTGCTGCCCTCTGAGCTACTGACACACAGATTAGTGATCCGGGATTAAGGAGCTGCTCTAACATAACATCCCACCAAAAACGGGTTATCCTAGAAGGTAAATACAGGGATTAAACAGCTAATGTGGTTACTGCCCCTACAGTAGCTAAGAACACAACTGCGAGCTCAAACACAGCATGTGTTCAGCATAAATAGACTCAGAAATTGCAACCAGGAAAATTGCCATTTTTTAAAAAACAGAAGATTTAAGGCATTTGAAAATGTATGGACTTCATAGTAGGAGTCCATAATACTAAATTCACTTTTATTTCAGTAACTATGTGAGACCAGACTTTTTTAGGCTGACACATACCAGCATGAGACTGATACTGAAAAAATGTTTGATGAACCATGGAGTAAATGACAATACAGTGCATTAGGTAGAGATGTAGCTTCATCATCTCTCAATGTAGCAAGTTCTTAGCACTGGCTGTCTTGATTCACATTCATATTTAAAAAAAAAATAATCTTAAAACCTTGTAGCAAAATTATTTTGCTGGAACAAAAAAATCCCAGCTCTCGGAAGTACTTCTAGAGAAGTCCCCAGAGGGCAACCTTGCTCTTCATTTTGAGAAATTATTCAGCCCCTGCTTATAGCAGCGTCATCTGTATTGGCATTTCCATTGCAGTAACTCTCAGGGTATATTAAATTTGGTTGTAAAAATCTTAATCAAACTAAATAGGCACAAAAAAGACACAGAACATTTCTGTATTATGCAGTCTCAGTTTTCAGAGTTTTCAGTCTCGTACAATGAACGAAAAATAACAGAGAACAGGACATGAGGTGCTTTTGCAGGCATTGGGAGACTGCCTACTGTGAACTAATTAATTGCAGAATTCATCAGGCAATCCAGACTATTCAAACTTTTACCTACAGATTATATGATCATCAAAGATGCAGCCTATTAGTGTCATCTTGAGTATATACAGCCCTATATGCTGTTTTACAGCAAGTACCATGCAGTTAAATCTAAACCAGTCTAAATGACACCAAATTATCACGGTTGCCAAATCTGAACCCATACTTAGATTTTTTTGGTTTTAATTATTTTTGAGGATGAGACAACTCCTCATCTCTCATCCAGGCATAAAAAAATTATGGGGAGTTTGATAAGCAGATAACATCTTTGTACTTCGTATCCTATGTCTGAAAGCCTATATATTTCACAGACAAATATGAACAGAACCTTTCTGTAGGGTAATCTTTTTGTTAGTGGTGTTGTGGAAATGAAGAAACCAGTGTGTGAAGGCTAACCTTGGGTAAGAACAGGTGGAGGCTGTTCAGAAACCCCTGGAAATCTCTTAATAAATTCCACCTGCACATGGTGCACATGGGCAAGGTTGTGATCAGGACATGATTACATAGGATGTCTGTTTCTAGAATCCAAAATAGAAGTCAGTGGTCTGATTCATCTTTTACTTATGCTGGTTTTAATCTGTTCCCCCCATCTATTCCCCCTCTGGCTTCAGTGTAACTAATGGTGTAGACCCTTTCTTTGTTGTCTTCCAGCTGTATGTCTGATTTAGAGCAAGAGTCCGGCCTGCTCATTTGTAAACAGTGAAGTAGCAGCAAGCATTGTCTTGCAACAGCTACTGATTTCATTAAAAGAGCTGACACTGAATTTATGCTTAATTTTTAAATTGATTTCAAGAAGAAGGGGTGGTGACAGAAGAGCCATCTTCCTTAACCCTAGCATTCTACTTCATTTTAAAACATGCTGGTGATGGCTTGAATTTATCTATAGTTTTGGCAGGGGGTAGGGGGGATGGTAGGTGTTAGAAAATTGCAATTTTCTCACAGACAGACATTTAGTGACTGAAAGCCAGACCAAAAAGTAACTCAGATATCATGGTTTTTAATAGTCCTCCTGCACACCCTATTTTCTGCGGAGTGGAATATCAAAGTGAAAATGTTTTCTAAAAAGTAAATAAAAGACTTCTATAAGTAGAAATAGAGAAAAGAGTGAAAATACTGGAGTTGCATGAGAATAAGCGGAATGAGATGACCTTTAACCTGGGAGTTTATGGATGGTATTACTGTTAGCAAAGAGGGCTGTGGGAGACTGGATATACCAGGGGTGAGCAGCACCCCTAGTAACCAAGCCAGAAACTCTGGGAGTATAAGCGCAATAGCCAGAAGGATAGGCAGGTTGTAATTCTTTCCCTTGGAGAAATTTCCTGGCCGTGTGTTCAGCAGGTTTGGAAAGAGAAAACAAATTGCAGACTGTAGGAGGACTTTAGAGTTGAGCAGATGTTTTTGGGTTTTGTTTCTGGGGTTTTTTTTGGTTTCTTTTCCAGAAAAACATAACTTCAGGATGTGGGAGCTCTTGTTCCCAAGAAGGATTCCAAGAGCAGCTCAGCTGCATTCTGTATGCCACCTCGATACCCCTTATTAATCATTAATTCATACCTCTCACTCACTTGCCTCTGAGAGCTCCCAGTGTAGTTCACCAAGACCAGATAATAAATGGTACCTGTACTTCATCATGTCCCGTGCTCCTGTGTCCAGGCTTGCTGTAAATTTAATCTGTTCCTCTGCTGGTCTAACAGCTAGCATCTAATTTTTCTTTGTGTGGGTAGTAAGTGCATCCTTACAGTGTATGAAGGTAAGGAAAAATAAGTCTGTGAAGGCTTGAGGAATAGAATGGGAAAATTCCCGGTTCATCCCTGCTAACTGGTTACTACTGTACTGACAAGCAATCCTCAGATTGTTTTTTCTTAGTCCAGTCTCAGTTGACAATATTCTAAAACACCTCCATCAATGACACAGGTTGAGATTTCCTTGCGCCAGCATGGACACCTAGTACTGCAGTGGAGAGTCTTCCATTGACGTCAGTGAGAGCAGAAGTAGACTTAAAGTAAGTGGAAAACTAATCTGTTTCTCCACTCACTAACAATAGGCCAGTCCCGGGAAGGACTGAAACACGGGAAACATGTATGTAATATGAACAAGCAAATTTTTGCTTTTGTCTGTAACGTGAGTAATCCCATGGGAACAGAGTACCTTCCCCAGGGATTTTAGTCAGAGACTTTTTAGATAATGCATCCATATAACATCTGAAGTCATAGATTTGGGATGAGAGCACGGCTAATGGCATGCAGTAGTGAATTTCTCCTGTAACAAGAAAGGGTGTGTGAGGGGAAAAAAAACCCCTTTTTTTTCTTTTTTCCCTTTTTTTTTTAACCAGTTAATTTGCATCTTATCAGTGGGGAACTAGAAGTGTTTGGAAAAGGATGAAAGCAAATCCATAATGAAACTGTGTGAGCGAAGTAGTTTTCGTTTTCTTTTGGCCTCAGAGGGCACCAGGGAAAGTGTGGGGGTGGCTGGGTGCTGCTGCAGACGCTGCCGTGTTGGTGAGGCCGGGAGAGAGGCCACAGGCAAGGTCCATCCACCAGTGGGTTCCTCCCCTCCCACCACCCCGGCTGAGACACACCACTCGCGCTGCATCCACCCTGCCAGTACTCCCTGGGTTAGACAGGACCCTGGGCAAACACCCTCCTACATCTTTCTTTCCTGCTGCCACAAGCAATCTGTCACTCCTCCCCTCCAACCACCCTCCACCTACGTAGAAAACCATAACTGTAAGGAACGCCCTCTTCCCTTCCCCCTTCCCTCTCCACGGGTCTGTTCTTCTTCGTGGGAGAAAAATGCTGTCTTCCTAGAGATCTGGTCACCCCTGAATTTGGCTTTGAGACCCAAGCTGTTTGATACCTCTTAGGACCACAGCTTGGAAAGCTCTGCTTGCACATCTATTGTGTGAGTTTTTCATTTGCATATAATTGCACATGTGCAGGTGGGAAGGGGCTATTTGCTTCCCACTTGCTTTGATATGCCTCCCTTCCTAAGAGGGCCGCTTCCTTCCCTTCCTGCTCTCGGCCTCCCACGCATCCAGCAATGAGAAATGCTGCAGAAAACTGACCAGCTACCAACCCGCCCACCTGAGGAGGAGGAGGAGCACCAGCAGCAGCAGCACATTTCTCTCTCTCTCAGCTTTTTAAACACAGTTAAAAAGAGCTGTAGCGTGGGTGGAAATAGCTGTAGGGAGTGCGTGTGGGAACGGGGCCAGAGGAAAGTGAATTTTCTGTTGGTAGGACAGTTACTTCTAGTGGACAAAAAAAATCCCCCCCTCAAAAAAAATTCTTACTGCTGAGGGTGTCTTTGGGTGTATAATTAGTTCTTAAGGTTGAGTTTCCCAGGTCTGGAAAGAATGAAACTGAGTTTCTTTTTCCCTGGTAGCGCAAGTGATGGTACAGTGGCAGCCAGCACTCCTCACTCGGGGAAGCTTGCCTACAAGGCTTCAGGAGGCTGCTTAGCAAATAATATTTGTATTGCATCCTGTTGTGTCCTCATGTCTCTTGTTCTGCTCACGATGTATGTGCTTGATTCTGTGAGGATCAGAGCTGCCTGTATGTAGGAAGAGGAAAAAGGCATGCGGTTTTCACACAATGTGCGTCTGTATTTCAAAATACCATCCCTGTTGGACCTCTTGAAATAGCACTATCTCAGAATATCAGTTAATTCAAGATTTACTCTAAATTTGTGCTTCTACAAGGGATTAAATTCAAGCTTATTTATGTTAACAGGACGTTATTTGAGGTGCTTTGCTTGTATTACATGAAAATAGCAGTGAAACTAGTATAGGAAAACAGAACTTGTAAGAGTAGTGGTATAGAGTGCAAAGTGGTGCTGCTGTTTTTTAGGAAATATCTCTGATAGACTCCAAGAACCAAGGGAACAGAGCGGCTTTCAGGTTCTGACTTGGTTTGACTTCGCTATCTGGAATATAGGTTTTACAATATGTAATCCTAATCATATTTGTCCTAACTTGAGTTAGTTACATGCAATCCTCTCAATCCAAAAGCCTACCCATAAATTTGTTTTGACTAGATTTCTCACCAGCGCCAGACTTTCCATATATATTACCGATGCAGAATCTTATATCAGGATGTGGTCTGTAATGATTCAAAGAGATGCAATAAGAGCCAATTAATGAAATTTGACCCTCAAAATATAGGAGATTTTTTTTAAATGTTGCATAGGACATGTAATTTTCTCCTAGTGAGGAGAAACCTCAAACTTGATATTTGAATGGTTTTAGCCCTGTGAATTAACTTTCTTCATGGAAAAGGAGCGCACACTGGAGTGCAAAATCCTGTCACAAGGCAACCTACCTTCCAGTCAAGACGTAGCAGTTTGCCAGACCCATTTCACAGACCAGGACTGCACAGATACAATACAGTAGGGAACTGGGCTCACTGACTTCAGTGCCTCCCCCGCTGCCAGCCTGTCTGCTGTAGCTCTGAAGATTTTACCCTAGAGTAGGAATGAAAAATGCAGGCATAATTCCTTACACTGATCAGCTCAGAAACAAAGGAAGTTATGAATAAGCCTGATTAACATATTTGCCTGTGACACAACATAAAGATCAGCTGATGGACTTATGTTAGCAAGAGCTAGAGCAGTATCAATGGAGATGTAACCTGAATGGAACTAATTATCCCGATGTTTTAAAAGTCTTAGTTCTGAATGGTGATTAATATTTTAAATACATCCTTATAACCTTTCACTGAATCTTACGTAACTCATAATTATAATCTACTGGAATTACATACCCACCCTGAGGAGGAACAATATTCCAAATAGTAAGTTCATGTCACTTGACTGATTTACTTTAAAACATTGCAGTAATTCCTTTGTCAGTAGCATTTTGAAGCTCCATTGGTCTGCTTGTAATTCTATCTCACATTTAGCATTGGTTCAGTTAACTTTAAAGGTAGTGCTTCTCTTACCTTTTATATCAATGTACATCAGATTTTAATTGCAGATTATATGCTTATCTTGCCAACTACTGTTAGTCTGAAATTTTCCTTCTATGATCTATTGTGGTGGAATGATTCAAGAAGCAGTAGAAAAAAAAACCCCAAACATTTAGAATCATTACAGATCTATTTTAGGAGCTCGGTCCTGTATGTAACATTCCTTTTGGCCTCCCTGTTTTATCTGTTGTTCAGCTGGAATGTCACATGCTTTGGTCCTGAACCATCTGGTACCAAACCTTTCCTTCTCAGGCGTCGTGGTGAACACCTAGTTACCTCATTTTGTTTCAGTCAAAATCATAGTGAATTAAGCACAGAAGCATTTGATGCTAATTAGTAGCTTTCTGACAGTCCAGGGATTTGACGAGTACAGAGAGCACCTCAGATATTTATTTTAAGAATGCATTGCTCTAAATTAAAGTGAGGCTCTTCAGCAGGGCAGTTTGGCTGACAGTGTGATAGTCAGTATCTTATTAAATGGATGTGTATGTATTCAAACCTTTCCATGTTACTCATCTGACACCTCACACAGGTATTAATTTTCCCTTGAAAAGATCTACATTCGATTTTAAAAGTCAATATTGAGAATATTTTTCAAAATTTCTTTCTATTTTATTTAATTCCAGAGTACAACTAAACCTGTTCATCAAATAATGCCTTTGCAGAACATTGCCTAGGGAAAGGTATCTCATTTAATGCCACAAATGATGCAAAGGACAGCAGAGCAGATTGGAGAACTTAAAAATGAGGAAAAAAATTAGTCAGCAGAATAAATAGAGGCCTTTAAGCTATTAAAAAAATAAGCATATATCATTCATTGCTGCAGATACATTCTATTTGTAAGTAGAAATTACCAGCTTCCAATATGGGTAATTGTGAGCAAATGCTAGCTTCAATGCAACTAATTTACCAGCTCTCTATGTAATTATTAACCTGGTGGAAAGGATGCATAGCAAGTCAGAAGGGAAAGTGTTTGTTTGTTTGTTTGTTTGTTTGTTTTAAAGAAATATAGTCATCCTGGATCATAAACAAACTTGCAACAGAAGTGACAGGGATGGAGTACTTGGTTCCTAGAGCCCTCATTCAGTGGATATACTTCCCCAGGGATATACTGCTCGGTGAAGAAAGGCAGTGGCAGCCATGGCAGGGCATGATATACATCTAAGTTGTTCACAAGGAAATACGTGGTCTCTAGTATCGTTAGTTCCTCTCTGTAATGTCAGTCTTCTGCCTGCTCTGTGAATTTCATGATGCCAGTGGTTCTCCTGTCCAGACCTGGACAGTCCCTCTTTCTCTCTTGCTCTCTCTTGGTCTTTGTGATAGCAGGCTGGAATGGAGGTTCATGCTGCTAAGAGCAGTATATGGGAATATATAATTATTTCAGAAATAACATGCAACACAGTGTGATTTAGTCATACTTTGACACACCTCTGTCTGCCAAGAAAAATGCAGGCACTACCTTATAGAACTGTTGCTAAGAGCACTTCAGGCTCTAGGAGTGAAAAGATGCTTTATTGTATGGTTAACTGCAGGAGTTAACAGCAGGGTTTCAATCTGGGACCTGCCAAGATATTAAACCACAGAAATCTGTTGCTTGAATTAAGGCTGCGCTTCTGCCTAGGAGACGTAGCACCATGTAGAATTAGCCTGGGACATCATTTTGTAAATTTCAGACACTTTGAAAAGTGATTTTGTTGACATTTGTAGCCTAAAAAAAATTAAAGAGGAGAAATTTCTGGCCAACACCAAGAAGAAACATCTTTTGTTTGTTTTATGTTAAACAATTTTCTAAGAAAGCAGAGACTTTATGTTAAAAAAAAAATTAAAGAAAAATACATTTTCAATCTGAAATGTTAGTGGAAATCTTGTTTTTCCCCATGACTGAGCAGGAGAATCATGAAACACATTTGGACTGTGCATTCCTTTTCCTGTGCCACCACCAGCATCCCTGTAGCTCTTGTGAGCCTTTTGGAACACCAACGACTAGTTTCTTCCTAGTAAGAGACAGCTGAATTTTGCAGGTACAGCTGTCTGTCATCTTAATTACAATAGCAACATACAATTTTCAACATTCTTTAAATAGTCAGAAGAAGCAGACATTGAGAAATAAGTTTGTAGCTTTTTCACTATTCTGCTTTAGTTTTCACTTCTGTAATGTGAAGAAAGTAACATTTACCGTCTCATTGTAATATCAACATTAACTTATAGTTGAAACAGTAAGACGCTATACACCGGTGATAACAAATGGCATCTTGTCATTGCACAAAAGATAGCTCCTATTATTGAGCTAAAAGCGTAAGTATAGTTTATCTATACGTTTGCAGTGCAGATACCAGAAAATGCCACATTGCACAATGACCCAGGAGTATGGGATCCAAAGGAAGAGGATTCAGATACCATGTGCTTTGAATTTCTGTGTTGCTTTACAAATCAACACATGGAATATATTTTCTGCTTCTTTAAAAAAGAAAAGAAAAACTGTTCTGCAAACTGTTATAAACAGATCTCCAACCAGGGTCTTGTATGTACGTCAGTAAGGATGCATGCTTTTTCTTTCTGAACAAATGTTCTGACCACTGCTTCACATGCAAGCCTGTAATGCTGCCATCTATCAGCTGTTACCCAGCTCTACAGAAGGAAACGAGGATTATTTTTTTAGCACAGGACAAACAAATCATGCCATATTAAAATGCATTCACTCAGCCTCACTCCTTTCCTCAGGAGTATTTCAATTATCTTTTCTTCTCAGGAAATTTCCCACTTATCTGAGAATTTCCCACCTTCTTCAGTTTTTCAGTAAAAAAAAAGCCTAGTATTTGCAGAAGTAAAAAGCCCCAAATTCTGTCAGGTCCTCCAGTATGCAATTTCAGGAGGTTTGTAGGGTATTTGCACAAGCAGTCAGCTCTCTGTTTCACAGTAATTCGTTTGTTTTTGTTAGTTATTCACAATAAGCAGTCATAATGCCTGTAGGGAACATAATTACTCACTACAAAATGACTGCAATGATGGATTGTGACTTTGTCACCGCATAATAACAACCAGAAGCAGATCTCTCAGGAATATGTGGAGTTATTTCTAGAAGGTGAAGGAAAACATCCTCCCTAGAAGATGTCACTTCATCTTAAATACCTAGAAACTTTTTGCAAAAGGTTTTGGTGACCTGTGCTGTGTAACCTTCACCATTCTTGTCCAGGAAAGGGAACTCTTTGCAGATCCGTGTTAATCTTTCACACCTATCTAACGTAGAATGTGGGCAGTATTTACATATCTCATAAAAAACTATAGCTCAGCCATGTTTTCAAAGTGCTTCAGCTCAGTAAATAGCTAATGAAAGCTCAACTCTATTATAGAGTTGAAACTGTAGTTTAGTTCACTTTCTGTCTCCATTTCCCAGATAGGCTTGAGTTAATTAGTAGCCAACCTTCCAATACCCGTTTCCTCCTTTTGATCCTTTCGTGTATAAACCATGTATATTTGTTCAGCCACTGTTGTTGCAAGGAGATCTCCCCCACCCCGCTCAGAGTCCAAAGGTTTACCAGTTTTGTTTAGCTAATGAATCTAAAGGTGGGTAAGGTAAGATAGGTTTTGTAAACCAATTACTGCGTTCTACTTTAGTGATATTGCATTTACTTAAAATTCGGTGCTGTTGGGTCAAAATTTAAAATATATTGCAGTTTGAGGTCTTTAAAATTCTTCTCCAATATTACTGTTTGGAATGGTAGTTGATGCTTAAATTATTAATTTAGAAAGTAAGAGACACATACAAGGTAGACAGGCAACCTATATGTCATGTACTTTTATGTCCATACACATTTTCATTCTTGCCAAAGGAAATTACATATAACCCAGCTTACTGGAGAATTTTCAAGATTAGAAGTTTTACTTCTGTGAGTGCTGTCTGAAGGGTTTTTAGGCATCAGGAGGGCTGATTAACAATTGTCCTCCATAGTGTTTAGGGTAATTGTTTAACTTTTTTATTCCACTACAACCTGCATAATAAAAAACCCTACAGTTCAGAGCCAATGGCATTTGCACTTTTTGTAGTGACATTATTCAGTATGCATGCTACAGAGAAAGAAGGAACTGAGACTTTAGGCTTTCCTTAACATTCCCTGCTGTTGCTGCTATCAGTGGGCAAGGCTATGGAAGACACAAGGAACATTTGACTACCACTTTTCTGACTTAGATATGACTGATGTCAAGAAGGAGCCAGCTGCTGATAGTTTCCTCCAGCTTCTCCTTCTATCACTTGTATATTGATGGACCTGCACTAGTGGGAAATGCTACTGTTTTAAGTACATTAGAGTGGGTCTGCAGAATAGGAAGAATGCCTTCCTAACTCAGTACATCTATAAGCTATTGTTTAAGGCAAAGCATGAGGGTTAGTAGCACTTATTACATGGTGGCCTAGGGAACTCGAGGGTCCATGAAACCATCAGCAGCCCAAAGGTGATCTGCAAAAACAGATCTAGTGTTTACTTGAAACATTTAATTATAAGAATGCAAGATATTTTGAAAAACTGAAGGAAAAATAAACTGTGGTACAAAATGTTTGAGAACTATTGATTTATTGTTATTCTAATCTCTTTTAAGTCTTCCCCAGAAGATTGCAGCTCTTGGAAATAAAAAGACATAAAAACAACCATTCTGAGTCAGACTGAAGGACTGTCTAGCCTAGGACACGCCTCCCAAAAATGGCCCTGAAGGGCTGCATGGGGAAAAGTAAGAACAGGGAAAACATGGCTCACACTCTGTTTTCAGCTGAGGGGACTCCTGAGTTGGATGTGGTAGCATTTTTTTTTCTGTTTAGTGACCTGGGGATTTCTCTTCCATGCGTTTGTCCAGCCTCACCTGGAACTTGACAAACTTCTAGCATCCACAGTATCTTTGCAAGCTTTGGACATGACTCCTACTAGCTTTATCTGATGTGCCCTAATCCATGTATGAGAACAAAGAGTAAATTAACCTGCTTTTTCCAGTTCATGACTTTGTAAATCTGCTATATCCCTGCTAAGTTGCCTCTTTTCCCGACTGATGAATACTAGGCTACTCAGCTGTTCCAGGCAGAGGAGTCATTCCAAACTTTTGAGCATCCTTCTCTGAACCTTTTCCAACTCTAATATATTCTTTTTGAAATGAGGAGACCATACTGCTTTTTTCCTATAATTCATATGGGATCCATGTCTGAATTTCTCTCCGTGTGAAAAAAAAATCCATATATTATGCTAAAATAGAATTCTTTCTTACTTTGCAATTGGTTTTGCACTTACAATCTTTTTTTCCCCCCCCTTGTAAGTACTTTGACAGTTTTGAACCTTCTGGTAATAAACAGTTAACAGCACACTGTAGCAATATAAGAAATCCTCAGGGAGCCAGGCTGTACATCCTAAAAGCAGATAAAATTGTCTAACTCTGCAGACAACAGTCCTTTTATCAACTGTAAATAGAACAGAGGGAAGAGAGAGGAAAGAAGAAAAGGAATTAGTAAATGACTTTTAAAAGCATAGGTACTTAGAATTCATAGTTGATGTGCTGATTTAGGAAGTCATGAGATATAGCATAGAAAAAAAGGTAAGAAATGTTAATATAGTGACATAGACAAAGACTATTTTTTCTGCTTTTGTCACCCTCCTGTGTTTTTTTTTCTTCTCCCACCCAACTATTTCAAAGGCATATCCTTACAATGACGCATCAATTTTCTGTCTGCTTGAGGTTTAGAAATAGCTGAGCTGTTATAAATAGATCACAATCTGCAAGAGACAAAGAGAATGGAAATATTGTAAAAGGTTAGCTGAAAAATGTAGATGTGGATTGAGATTTTGGATGTTTCTGAGAGTGGAAGTACTCAGTTTGAAATGCTTTATTAACCACAGCAGAGGAACCCGTGCTCCTTGTGCAGCAGTGGGGAACTGACAGGTGGAATCAGGTGGCACTTTTGGTCACAGTGCCAAGCAGAGAGTGACGTCCAGCTCTGTCTCCAGGAACTCACAGTTCAATGACATGAGAAGAAGGCACCTTGCCGTTCCTTACTGTGAGGCTAAAACACAAGAGGTGATTACTCTTTTATACACTGTAGAGCCACTAAATCAGAATGTATAACTTTTACACCATAATTTTTCTGGCAGTACTCGTGTACTCTGAATTGGTAGCATTCATCAAGTTTGCTCCCTTTTTCCATTTTGCCTCCAAAACGCCTTAACTTTAGTGAAGTGTCTTAGCATATGGTTGAAACCTTGTTCTTGTTCTAAAAGGCACTGAAAAAATCAAAACTGGGAAACAGTCTATTATCTTCTTGTTTCTGTTTGAGTACTCCCTTTGTAAGGTCATTTAGATCCTATTGACGCTTCCAAACAGACTTTGGGAGAACAAGTAGTTGTCCTGCACTGAAACCTAATACCTGGGAGTGGTATTATCCCTCCGGCCATATACATACAGCGGAGGTCCATTTTCTTATCTTCCGACTATCTAATTCTGTTGGACTGACTGTGAGAAAAATTATTTGGTGCCTGTGGGTAAAATAACACATTAAATGGAAGGGACAAGCTTTCTCTATGATCTCTTTCTGTTTTGAAGAGAAGCTGCTTCCTGAAACCAGGCTGGGTTTCACAGTAGCTATATCATGGCAACGAGCTTGACATAAGCTATACATTCTCAATCTTTGCCAAATACAATGTCATACCACTAATACAGGACCTGGTCTTTGCTTGAACTGTGTCTCCAACTGTCATTGGTTTTAATAGAAGTTTAGGCCAATACACACTGCAGAATGAGGTTCTTCAAGCCTAAATTAACATTCTGTTGAAAACTAAACATATGTTGTTTTTTTTCACTGTCAACAATTTAGCTTCCAGGTTTGGAAAAGAAACATTGCTGGGGAGGAATCCAATGAATTTATTAATGAGCTCGGTAAGTATGGAACTATTAATATCTTCTGAGATTTTGTTTGTCTTATTTTTATCTTCAACTTCAGACTCTGAAATATTCAAACAGATGTTCTGAAGCTTTCCACTGAGAATACTACAGTATGTTAAGTCCTATCTTAAATACATTGTGATTATCGGGATATTGTAGGAAACAGGTGAATAGCTGTGTACAATATTTCTGAAACTATTTGTTCCATTACATGAAGTCTTTATCTCACATTGCACTGATAGCCCTAACAAGAAAACATCTAAAACATTTCTTATATGTTACTAATGATTTCTACTTCCAGCCAGAAATCTGAATACAAAAATGGAAACATTACTTTATTCTCTATATTATCAGAGAACATTAAAGCTGCTATTACTATGCTGTGGCATGACTGACAAGATAGTTTACCTGTCCTAAACACATTTTAAATAGATGAGTGCTTCTGTTTGTCTAGAAAGGTTCCATTTATTTCACGATCATTTTTTATCAGAGATACTGCTTTGAATCTCAGTGTAGCTGAAGTCTGTGGTGATCCTCCTACTGACACTTAAGTACTAAGGTCCTTTGTTCTTCATAGTGAGGAATATCATCTCAAGAATTTGAGAAGGGCATCAGTAACTTGCTCCTTGTTTTCACACTTTGGGGAGGGGGGACTGTTTGAAATTCACCTTGAAACTGAACTCAACTGCCAGTATCACTTGGATGTTGTCATATTAACCAAGAAGTTAAAAGAGATTAACCGATAAGTTATGCTGCAGGTCCTGAGATTGATACAAAATAAAAAAGATCAGTCTGCTTTCTGGAGAAAGAGGTTAGATAGCTTGGCTAACACTGCGACTCCCTTCTGTATGAACAGTGGCATTTACTGGTCCTATTTATAATGAGGCAAATTCAGCCCTAGAGAGAGTTAGATGTGAGGCCTCTGAAGTTAGCAGATAGCCTTAGCCTGAATTTGGTCCAATGTGTCCGTCAGTACAAAAGATTATTTCACTGCTTGTGTCACTCAAGTAGTTTTCATCAAAAATGACATTTGCATGTACAAAGTAAAAATGCCTGCCTTGGTCTTGGTTTAGGTTTACAAAGCTGCATTGTAGAAGACCTGAATTTAATCAGGGAGATAAGATGATAGGCCTGTGCTTGTATCTGATTCAAAAAAACCCAGTTCAGTTAAAAACTGCTTTGAGCTATCACAATTTTTTTTAGCCATATAAAGGGTGAGAGCTAGTCCTTGGATTAAAGGAGAAGAATATATAATGCTGTGTAAAATCAGAAGTCATTCTCTGGAATAATCTTTCAATATGCAGAGTACTGAACCTCAATTAAAATTTGTTTTGGTCAGGGAATATTTTGCTGTGCAGTGGTATTGTATTTCCTTTAAAAGCTATTCTCAGAAACTTAGTTTAGTCACAAGCTGAGAACTCAAATTCCCATTGACCTCAAGTCATTGACTAGTAATTAGGAAAACAGGGATATCTGACCCTATATGCGTTTTTTTTGCGGATGTGAAGGACAATGATAGAAAAGAATTTCTTGCTTGAATGCCAGTATTTGCTCAACCCCTTGCTCTCAGAAGAGATAGAAGGAACTTCCTAGGGATCAGGGAGAACTGGTCAGTTTGCCATCCCTCGGTCATATACCTGCAGTTATTAAAAACATGTTAGGCTCAATAGTTATTTAGTACACTCAGAATACACCGTAGAAGGCATACATTTGTGGTATTGAAGCCAAGTGTGGAAGCAAGGACCCATCCTGCCAGGACATAGTGGGCAGAGGAGGTGGGTGTATATGTCATATTTTTAACTATTCTGTCTGCCCTAGTCATTTTGCATTTTTATTTTAACATTTCTAGGTTTTATTTAGAATAAAATGCGTGTGCATGCGGGGGCTGTTCGTTTAAGTTTTAGAAGTTTGGTCTTTTCTGGGGACCCCGCTATAAGAGAAGGTCTAAGCAGATCCATCTCAAAGCTCTGGCTAGTTAAGCTTTCCTCCCTCCATGAAGACAGGCCAACGCAGAATTCATTGCAGGTTCAGTGGCTAAATTGCATGAATTGTCTGTAGTTCCTGCCTGGACTACTGAATCAGCGAGGCTTTGCACACTCTCCAATCTGTAGCAGTGGAGCTTATGACAAGATGAAGGTCATCATGTTTTTGCACATATTCAATGGCATAAATGTTAGCAGCAGCCCAACGTAAACAATTTGCTCTGTGCACAGCAAAACTAATGAAGTTTGATTTCCTATGGGTTTGTGTATTACACTTAAAATCCGCTCCCCTTCCTCCACCATTTTAAAAACCTCAGCTGTCCCTTCTCCTTTTCCTCCTGTTCTCTCTTCTATTCCCTTACCTGACCCCCAGTTCTTCACAGGGTAACTTTACTGATGCTCAGGCACAAACAATGATTCACTGGACAAACGGGAACCCGCTGTGGCGTTCATGCTGCGGGCTTTCCTCCCGCGGAGGGCACTGCCTCGCCTTTCTTTCCTTCACCAGCCACTGGTGTTCACACACCCTTGTAGGAATTTAATATTTGTAAGACTGTCACTGCGCATTAAATTTGATACCTGCCAGTGGGGTTAAAGGTTCTTGGGGTGACGAAAGGTTGACTACTGTATAAGCAGATACCATGCAAACACAAATCTAATTTTGAGGGGGGGTAAAAAAGGCCTATCTGGTAGGAAAAAGTACATATAAACACACACGGTAAACACCATTTCTGTAATTAGTATTTGCTCTTGTGCATTGCTTTGCCTTCTCTTTGCTAATGAGTGTAATGCTTCTAAAAGTGTTAGATTAAAAATCTGAGGAAGAGAATCCTCTGCTTCCCTGCCAAACCAGACAGACCACTGCAGTGGGAGCTGGTTGTCTTACCGGCTGTGAATATTTTGTCCTGGGTTACCATTAACATTGCTTGCAGCTGTGTATGATTTGCTGATTCACTGGGTGACTATTTCTCAGTTCCTCTGTTGGGATTTTTCTCTTACTGGTAACATAGTTGCTTTTAGTCTTCGAAACAGTAGGGAAAAGCCACTTGGTTCTTCATAATGACTTAACTCCTTCCCAGATGTACACTGGGATATGTACAAACTGTTGTGTTATGAAGAGCTTCCTAAAGAAGAAATGAATGCCATAGTTTCCTTAATGCAGTGCCCCTCCTAGCAAAGGACTGACTAAAAAAGTAGTTTTGTTCATGTTATGCAAAATATATTAAAGGTCTGATGGAAATGAAAGCTTTTCTGTTGTCTTCATTGTACTCTGGAGCAAGTCCTAGCAGCACAAATCTCACCTTCAACTTATCTTTCTAATCTGACTGATGTAAATGACCTTTTTTCCTCTTTTTTTTTTTTTTTGGCTCAGAGATAAAAGCTGCTAAAAGACATCAGAATATTTTGTGTCAACCAGAAATTCTCGATTTCAAAGTACAGCTCTAGCTTATGAAAGAAACCAAGAAGTTTTTCTATACATTAAAATTTAAGCTCCTAGAAACCATTTCCATGATATGGGGCTCAGATACTTTACCTTTGCCATTACTGGAAAATATCATAGAACATACAAGATGGTTTTCCATTCAAGTTTTGTGTGTTATGCTATATTTGCTTTGTTGTTCCTCTAACCTAAGGAACAAGTCACTGAGTCAGCTGACACCACTGAGTCCTTTTCAAGCGAAATCTGCTATGGTTAGCAATGTGCAGTTCCAGAAGGTATTTGTGTGTAATTGTGTTTATTTTACTTTCAAAAATAACTACTTTCCTTTAATTTTTTGGTTTATTTGGGGCTTCCTTTTAGACAGTAAAGTTGTTTGTTTGTTTTTAAGCAGCAAGGCATTTGTAACAATTTTTGGCAAGTATTCTCACCATGATATACGGTAAAGCTGTATAGGACACATAAATCAAAATCTTTATAAAGTAACATATGCATTTAACCAAAAGCCCACAGAAATTCAGAGGCGTTCTTTCCATTTCATGGATAAGTTTAACCCAGGTATGGGTTTATAGTACAGAGTTTATATTATGTCATGTATATGAATGAACTATATTTATTTTATAGTTATAAAGTATTATTTCTGAATATTCTAATATCCAGTGGTCAGGTACGTATTTATTAGTGTCACTCTATCTATAGCTAAGAGAAGAAGATTGCTATTTGGTAGTTTCTCCGTATATCACATTTTACTGTGATTCAGAGCTTGATCCAGAGGTCTTTGAAAAAAGACATCTTTCAATTAATTTCAATGGATTTTACACCTGACTCAGCTTTTTATTTTCCATAATGTTTTATACTAGCAAGTGTTTTAATGCAAAACTTGGTACGTTAAGTAGCTTACAACTACATTTCCTTTTCTCTGAATACTGCTTTGGCTAGAACTATATAGCCTTTTGTGATAAAAATACATCAGGACAGTTCGTGTGCAGTGCAGCAGTTTCTCCATTTTTGCTAATCCTCATTTTCATAGCTGAAAGAACAGAGAAAGGACTCTCTGAGCAAGTGTAATAATTTCTAAGAGGCTGTAATCCAGATCTTTACACAGAGCCTCACTGAAAGAAGTGACCATGCAGAGCCCTATTATGTTCAGGTCTGCTCACGCCCGAGTAGCTGGTCAGGTTGGAATACTACTGTTCAGTGCTGAGGCTTTTCGCAGTGCTTGCCTTACGGTGCTTACCAAACGGAGGCAGCGGACCCCAGTCTGAGCTATGTGACCAAACTCGGTCAGTACTGGATTGGGCTTTTAAACTCAGTAAGAAACCATTTTTTTTATATATATATATATAAAGATATATATACACACACACACATATTTTTATATATATATAAGGGTATTTTTATATATATAAAGAAAACCTTGTAAATTGCTCTGTATTAGTCATATTCTATAGTCTGGTCCTCAGCTGTAACTTCTTGTTCACATACCAGATTATGCAACAGCCTGCAAAATGTTACACATTTTGTCTTAATTCCTCCATTCAAAGAGCATTTTTTTTTTAGGAAATATCCCTGGCACCTCTGAAACCAAGTAGAAGGAAGAGGGATGATCGGGGTGTAACTCCTCAAACACACAGCTCCAAGAAAAGGTAAGACAAGCAAAGCTGCAGAAGACGGTCACGTTCTTAGTGTGTGGAGGGCAGTCTTGAGTTACCAGAGTTTAGGGAAAGACTGCTTTTATGGCTCCAGTAAATGTAGTCTGCGACTACAAAGATCACCTTTCCCTTTTCAGTTCAGAAACAATGACTGGAAATGATTTGAAATACATGTTCTCCCTAAAAGCATTTGTAGTAATTTGCCAAAAAGTCTTCATCAAGATCAAATAATTTTGGTTGGAGCTGACATCCGGTTTATTACAGTAAGATTTTGTAATAAAACCCCCACTATATGAGCCAATAGTTGTCTGCCTCCGAATTCTGCAAGATTACAGGAGGCCTGCTCCTCCTGCGCTCAGACGTGGTTTCTCTCTGTGGTTAACTAGCCGTGGGGGAAATTCTCAAAGATGAAGTTTTGAAAATCGTTCCAGAGACAGATGATAAACAAGCCTTCTCCTGCCCCAGGTCATCTCCCCTACGAAATTCAGCTTTTGTCTCCTGCCTCCTTCAGGAGAGGCTTTTACTGTAGGGGTAGGCAAGCGTTTAATCGGATGGGGTCCTCAATGGCCTTCGCATCCACAGACAAAGACTGCACCCCATCAGTACGTTAGCGTGGCAGGGGAACGACCCTGAGAGAGCATTGCCTTCCGCAGGGACTGGTGTCCTTTTCCCTTGAGTGAGGACTCAAATTAAATGGGTTGAACGCCCGTGCTGCCCCCGTTTCTCTCTGTCTGCCTCGATTACACAAACTTGTAGTTTTTCCTCAATTTCTTCCCTTGGGCAAAATAACACAATTTTTTTTTTTTTTTTCTTGAGGAAAGGGGGATCCTCCCTCAGAAAAGAGAGGTACAAATAAGAAGATGCCAGTAGTACTGCATTTGTCCTGTGGTATCCCTGTTAGCGTTGTCCACAGTCTGGTCACTGTCCTGGGCAGAAACTGCCCGTGCTGTGCCGCCGAGAGGGATGGCCAGCCGAGGCTGCTCGCTCTGTTGACTCTGCTTGGACTATGGCCCAGTCTGAGCTCTTGTGTACAGAACACCCGTCACTCGAGCCTAATCCTCAAACAACTTCACCACCTCCCGTTCCGTTCAGGGCTGATAAACACCCCAAATCTCAGGGTGGCCTTTCACTTTCTGTCTCGATTACTCCCCTTCTTTAGCTGAACACCGCTGACCTTTTGATAGTGCAACATGGCTCAGCTGTTGCTCGGGAAGTTATCCTCCCTGCCTGTGTTTTTCTGCCTCAATAATTACTGCAGGGCGGGGGGAAGTTTATGTTGTTGTTTTAAGCATTTACGTAATTTTATTTGTATATAATTCTAGCCACAATGTCAGCGAAGGGGTGATGCCAGTGGCTGCAGAAGGCACTACAGGTAATAATTTAATTCTTTATGCTGCAATAGGTGTTTGGCACTTCCCAGGAGCGGGAAGCACTATGAAGGCTGAGTTACTCGGTTGTTTAGGGTCCGCGAACGCTCCTCAAACGCTATTTTTAAAGCAAGCGTCCACCCAGCGGCCCAGCGCAGGTGCGGCCCTGCCGCCCGCAGCCGCCACGCAGCAGGTAAGTGGCACGACTCTCTCCCGCCCTGCCCGGACCCCCGCCTGCCCTCCGCTCGCCGGCCTGGCCCGGCCGCCCGGGGGCGCGGAGGCGGGCGCCGGGCGGGCGGCTGCGCGGCCCCCCCGCGGCGGGGGGTGGCTCCCTCCCTCCCCGCTGCGCCCCTGCGCGGCGGCGGCGCGGCGCGGCAGGGCCCGGCCGGGGGGGGCGGCTGAGGGTGCGCGGAGCCGCCGCCCGCAGCAGCCGCGGCGGCAGGAGGCGGCGGCGGCGGGAGGGGGCTGCGATGCGCCCGGCTGAGCGCCCCCCCGAGCCGCCCCCGGGCGAGGTGAGTCAGCGCGGCCCCGCGGTGCGCGGGGGGCCGGGCCGGCAGCCAGGCCCGCGGCAGGCCGCCCGGCCGGGGGCCGCTGCCTCCCCTGCCCGCGCTCCGCGGGGCGCCGGCTGCGGGAGGGACCGGCCGCGGGCCGGCGGGGACCGGCCCGGGGCTCGCTGAGGGCCGCGCCGCGGGGCCGCCGGCGGGCGAGGGCGAGGCGGCCGGCGGGGGACGGCTGTGGCGCACCTCGCCGCGGCCGGTGGGCGCCGGGCAGCCGGTCAGGCCGTGCCCCCCCGATCTCTGACCCGGCTCCGGCTCCCTCCCAGCGGGGGCGGCGGGCCTTGTCCCCGCAGCCACCCGGGATGCTGCCGTTGGGCCCTTGCCTCAGCCTTTCCCTTCCCTCCTTAACGGCTGTTCTGTGCAGCCTTTCCTTCTCGGAGGTGTTTCCTGCCTGGCCGCGCTGGAGCCCATCAGCTGCCCCTCAGCTGAGCCGGGTGGTCGGTGCGCGCTGGCTTTGCTCCTGTTGAGGTCCCCTGATGTTAACTGTGGCTAAGCGGTGACCTGATTAGGATGCCGACCCTCGTCTCCAGAAGCTCAGCATCGTGGCTGAAGCGTAAGCACCGTATGCGCGACCGAGCCATCCAACGCCAAATGCCCCGTGACCTCCTACGAGACCACTGGTGTCAGTGTTGGGGTCCTGGGAGGTGGCCACTGGTGACAGTGGCGTCCCCGGAGGTGGCCACTGGCTAGGCTGTGTCCTGCAGGAATTCCTGCACAGGCATCCCTGGGTTTGTCCCTGCTGCCCGTGTCCAGGCGCGGTGTTACATGTAGCTGTCACTCAGTTTCTGAACCCTTAAATCCTTAAAATATGATGATTTTTAGTAAGCAGGTTGTCAGTTGCTCAAGAAATCAGTGCTGGAGGTACCATAGGTGTTATGGATGCCTGTTATATCCTAAGTTAGATGGAGTTTAAAACCCATATTTGGTCAGCAGCTCTAAAGTTTTAACAGCAGGCTCTTTTTAAATATTGTGTTAATGAAAAATGCAGTGTTGAAGAGTAATAAACGTGGAGCTCAGGGGAGAGGAGAGTTGTTGTCTGAACACGACATTGAAAACATGACATTTTTTCATTAAAAACTCTCCCAAAACGTTACTACCTATACTAAGATATATAGGGCCTAGTTGTCCACTATATTTATTAATGTCCAAGGAAAAAGATTGTAAAATGCTAGTTTTCTAGCTTTTTTTTTTTAATTTGTTTCTCTGGATATAAGTAGTAGACAAAGGCGACATTTATTTTATTGTTCGTGTTCTCTGAAGACCCACTGTGGAGTAGGAGAAAAGAAAACAATCCTCTTTTTAAGGATGGTGTTTGTTATAGCAGTCATAAACCTGGTAGAAATCCTAAGCAGGTTTGAAAAAAAATTCAAACAGGTGGAGTGAGAATATGAGAGCAAAAGCTGATGATGCAATGAGCTAATGTGAGGAAGCTGTGGTTGATCACTAATGTAGCTGGTGCTAGGGCACAACTTAGACACAACCTAAAATTCACCTTAATCTTCAGCTACAGCACAATGGGCCTGAATTTATATAGCAGTGCGGGAGAGCGTGAACGGGTGACGTGATCCGGCCACAGTAGCAGCGGCTGGTCCCTGAGGCAGGGTATTGCCTGGCAGGCCTCTCTGTTTTGAAATGGACCACTGCTCCTGCCACTGCTGGACTTGGTGGTGCAGCTGGGTGCCTGCATCCCTCCCCAGCGCTGGAAGCAGCTGTGCTTGTGGAGTACTTCAGCTCTGGCTCTGGGCACTTGCCTGGTCTGTAGTTGAAGGCACGCTTGTTATTTACCATCATTAATGAAGTGTAAACCTTGGCAGTGTAGATGAGTAGTTGGTAAATTAAAAACTGGTTAAAAAAATCAGAGTCTAATACTGACTAAAAATAAACTGGTTAAAATAGAGTCTACTAAGACACCTTAATTTGCACATATTAAACAGAAAACATGATTGGAAAGCAGGAGTCCTAAGATGTGTGTTTAATGTTTTTTCTTTAACAGATGAGGATCTGATAGTGTTCTTGTCGTCTTTAATGTTAATACTAGCACTATTGTATCAACTTAGCAACTTCAGACCTATTATAAAGTGCATTAAACCTATTATAAACCTGATCTTGACGTACTTCAGACATACTGTAGTCTCTCAGTCTAATTGACTAAATGTGTCAAAGTATGTGGGGTTTTATATGCATATTGAATGAAGTAGAAAAACCTATAGACCAACACATTAAGTAAGTGCATGCCAAGGAACACAAAATAAAGCAATTTTAAGAGTTAAGTGTTTTAGAACGAGGTGGTTTCACTTCATGGAAACCCTAATTATGATGGTTAATGTTACAACACTAATGTCTCGCTTCAGATTTGAAATAAATATATTTCCCTGCACCGAGTTAATTCACTAAATGTGATCTATTCCTGATTTTATAAATTCTGAGTAAGGTGTCCATGCTGGGCCTCACAGACGGACTGCTTACCTTTAGAGCGCAGGGGATGGTGATGTGGGCAGGTGGGTCAGCCTGCCCTGAGTTGGCCTGTATGGCCTGGCAGGGGACATCCTCTCCAAGGGCTCTGCCTGGAGGCTGGCGAACCTAGGAGAGGTTTGGAAACATGATGCAAGAGTAAATTAAGTCTATGCACTCCTCTGTCATGATGTAAGTTGTTTGCATAACATTCTCCTTCTTTTTGGCATGGATGCAGGCGACAGCACCAGGCTGTTCCTTAGAGGTGAAACTTGCTTGGAAATGGAAAACGTAGTCTATTATTGATGTTTATTACAGCGATGCCTTGTACGCCTGCTGGATGCAGGGCTCAATTCTGAGAGACGCTGCACAGATACTGTAGCAGAAAGCCTTTGATCCAAAGGTTTTGTAGTTTAGACCGATGAGACAAGGCAGGCTGAGGAGGAGGAGGTAGTGTGCATGAGCAATATGATGGGTGCGCTTGTGGCAGTTTCACCAGCCGGGGGATGAGTGAGGTGAGCTTTCTTTGGAAGATGGATAATTTTTAAGTCTACTTCTCTAGCACAGACCTCTTCTGAATCAAACAATAATTAGTGACTTTATTCATGAAACATGTTTTCTATTAGCAGATTCTAAAATGTTTGTATGAAAACTTGATGTGGAATTTCATGTGTTTGCTACAAAGTCAGTTTGCTAGTCAATGAAAGTCTGAAAGGGGTAAAATGAGATGGGATGCCATGTTGGCTCCCTTTGATTTATCCATACAACGCAAACAGCAAGCTAGTCTGCTCTGCTCTTACAGCTGCATGTTGCTTGAGAGATTAATTAATGATTCCTGTTTTGAAATTCTACTCTTAAAATATGTTTTCTGAGAATGTATAAATGCAAATCTTCTGCAGTGATTTTGCTAGGTGTTTAACAGGTTAAGCTACTATTGATCATTTGCCCTGTCTTCTGATGAACTGTCCTGTGGGGTTTTTTTGGTTTTTTTGGGGTTTTTTTGGTTTTTTTTTTTTACATTCAGTATACATCCAAACCCTGACTTTGAGGCTCTGCTTTGTAAGTCTTAATTATACTTTAATTCTCAAAGCCTACTGAATGGAATATATATGCCAAATTAAACTTCATTTAAAAACAGCTGTACTCCTTCACCCCAAATCTAACTTCCTGTTGGTCTGCAAGTGAAGTTTTAATGCCTTGTGCTGTAAGTGCCATGATACTTTCCCTGAGAGGTTTAGGGATTTGCTACCCCAGTCTGATCTGTTGATTGGCTCTTTTTTTTCCCCCTGAGATACAGTGCAAAGCAGGTGTTTTGGGAAGAGTGACTCCAAGGGGAGAGCTGAGTTTTTAGTATACTATATTATTATTTTCCTTATTATAATTTTCCTTTGTTTTATAGGGAACTTCTTGTAATTTCAGGTTGTCTTGAATAGATTAGGTTTTTATCCTTTCTGATCTTGAAATCCTCTTAATTATTAGGAGAGCTAGAGTAAATGAGGATTGATTTTAAAAAATAAAAAAGGCAAGAATGCCAAGAAGTTACTTAACTAAATGTAGAATACCCATACTTGCCTCTTTCCACCTACCTGCCAAAGAGCCTCAGTACAGTCATTAAAATGACTGTTGCACTGTCATCGCTGAATTCCTTGGGACAAATGGTTTTTCCTCTGTTCCTCAGATAGTTGCTCAAAGGTACAGGTCTGCAGGAAAGTTGCTGTGGCTGTTCGCAGAAGATGACTGGATGAAAGACGTGTCGTAGATGTAAGGGTTTGAAAGTGGATTTTGGCTTGCTGGAGGAATAGATGTAAACCAGATGGCACCAATCTCTATCAGGAAACTTAGAAAAAATAATAGACTCTAGTACTTACAGAAAAAAATCCTATCTATGCAAGGCTTGAAAGAAGAATAGTCTTGTGGTTAACAAGTATATTCTTTGTATCTGAAAAGAAGTGCATGCACTTGTGCATAAGCAGGCTCAGAGCAGGAATGATCTTGCAGAACCATCCCCAGTCTGAGAAGGCTGGGCTGGCCACAAGCTTCCTGTGCAGCTGCGGGCAAGGGACTCACGCTCCTGGGCCTGTAGGGTGGGATCATGGGCTGGGGGGAAGTGGGCAGTTCAGATTTTAAAGAAGTCGTTTTCAGTTGTAGCCATGTCAGGGTGATGGGATGATGAGGGAACAAAGGCTCGGTTCCCTGTTCCGAGTTCTGTAGTGGTTTGGAAACATAAGCCTGTGGGAAGACAAAAGCTTGTTTGCCTGTTGGAGGACCAAGGTGCGTTCTTGTGATGTACATCTGCTGTGCTGTCTGCTTGCTACGCCTCTTCCCTTTCCCTTTGCGGGGCCTCCTCAGAATCTTTGCAGAAGTTTCTTCCAGTCTGCCTGTTAGTGCTTTGTTGTCTGTTTGTGCACTTACCTACGTTTAGGGAAGATAGCTTCAAAACTGTTACTCCTGTTTTTCCGAGTGATGTTACCACTCTGCATCTCACTTGGCCTGGCTGGACTGATGACATTCAGCAGGCCTCTACCAAAACTTTGTGCTCTGTTCTACCTCAAACGAGTTAAAATTTATATTCACACGGAAATCCATTCTGTTTACTTTCTGAACCTTTCTTCCTCACTCTCATTCTCTGTTGTTCATTTTAAACTTGCCGGTAGTGCTGTCTTCTATCCTCCTGCTGTCTTGTGGCTCAGAAAAAGTTTTTGCAAAGTGAAGATAACAGTATTTGAAGGCTATGGTTAAAATAACGAGTAGATAACCAGTCTCTTCTCACTTAAAAGTACATTGGTTTTCCATCTGTTTGATTTGCTGCACATTCAATCCCTGACTGGCATGGCTTTTTTGTCAGTAGAAGGAAAGCCCTGTAGATTATTAAATTTTTTTGTAGATAATTTGGTAACAATACCACTTTGTTGGTTTTCTCACTTTCAGTCATGTATTTTTAGAATTTAAAAAATTGCTAAATAAAATCACTTTCAAAACGCTGACTCCTAAACAAACTAGTGATCAAAACATTAAAGAATGCCATATGGCTCCTACCAGTCTTGATGCTGTTATATTTCTGAAGAGTATATTCTGTGTTATTAATAATATTCAATGAAACACTCTCAGGGTGGGAAAATATTTACTGAAATTACTATGAAATATACTTTTCATAACATTCTTACCCAAGATGTTCTAGTCAAAATAATAGGAGTGCGTCTTTCAGATTAATCCTTGCGCACAGTGGGTTAGAAGATGATGGATGCTGGGGCAGATATAAGTTATGGAGGGGGGAAGAAGATGCAGCAACTCAAGTGTTTAAAGATTAGCCTTATAACAATTTTTAATATACCCATTATTCATGCAACGTACAAAATTGAAGTCCCATTCCAACAGAAAAGGGAAACTGAATTAAAAAACATTGAATACTAATTGCTCTAAAAGCCTTTGGTACAATTTACATGAAATCAGATGGTTCAGAGCTCATATGTAGGGATAAGGAATATAGCTGCGTTGTTTAAATCAGGATAATTTCAATTCATACTTGCAAAGAAGTTCTCCTAATATTGAAGTGGTTAAAATGTGAGTTCTATCTTGTCATGTCATGGGGACAGGGGAGGAAATTTATTCTTCAAAATTAAATGCTGTAAAGCTCTGATACAGCTAGTAAGCAAGTTGCTGTAAATAGATGAGCATATACTGGTTTTGGTAGGACACAGGAATAACACTGAAACCTCAGTTACGTCCCCTTGACATAAGTGGGGCCCTGCACAAGTTCTGGAGTCTTTGTTGTCAAAGCAAGGGGAGGCGTAAGGAAAATAAAAGCACAGATGATGACTGATCTAATTTACTCATTAGAAGGACTTGTTTTGTGGATATAGAAGCCAAAAATGAGTGAACGTATGAGCAAAAAATCCACAGTCCTTCCAGCTGTCAGGTGGAAGTGGCTGACTGAACTGAAAATTGCAGGAGCTAACTAGACAGCTGCTGGTTTTTGGTTCACGTGGCTTTTGATGGTAGCAGGTAAGAGCAAGAAAATGTGTTTTCACATTTGACTGTTCTAACAACTTAATTAGGACTTTTTCTAATCTTTTGACACTTGAAATACTTAGGGGGTTTTTTGTGTTGGTTTTTTTTTTTTTTTTTTTAAATCTGATTGTCTCTGAAGAAACTGGAGAAAAAAGCAGTCTGTGTGTAGGTGCTGGCATCGTTTTGATTAACTTCTGACCTTGAATACATGAATATTTAAGGTTCCAAGATTTTTATGCAACCTTTTCTCCCTAAGTGAAACCAGAGATCCTTGTAGATAGTATCCTGTAGAAATGACATTTCAAAGTGAAAAACACATAGAAACCTCATGAGTGTTTGGGACTTTAGTGATGGTATTTTTAGACTTGTCTGCCACTGAACTGTGTAAGGTTTAGATTATTTTAATGGACTGTTGTTTTTAGAAGTATCCATGGCTTGTTCTGTCAGCCGTTATGTGTATGTTGGATCAGTAAGATCAATTAATTTAACATACTTGTGAATGTTAGAGTCTGTTTTCTGTTATTAGCCTTGCATCGGTTCGTAAATCCATTGTCAGTATTTAAATTCTGAATTATAATTAAATAATTTAAAGGCACTGGATATATCAATGCATGACTAATTTTAAGGGGATGATACTGTGCTTTCACTTGAGATTTGAAAGACTGCAATTTCATTGGAGCTCTTCTAGTGGGAATAAAGTGCAGACCTGCAAAAAAAATACTTTGAATTCCTAGAGAAGATATTCCCAGTCATAAATTGAGTGCTCTTAGAGAAATTTCAGGTTCTTCTGGAATAAAATGCTCTTTTCAAATGTTGGTCCTTGAAAAGGTTCCTGTGTGATAGTAACACTAATCCAAACGCCAAAGGGATGACAAAACCAAAATATATTAAATGTTTAACTTTCTCATAATGAGCATGAGGTAATCTTCCTAGGTTAAATTTACAGGTATTAATATAGCAAAAATAGTTGCCTAATATAATGATTTTGAACTGATAGCCTGCTGGCAGAGCTTTTTTTTATTCCTTGAAAGGAAAGCTTCTGTTAGCTAGCCTAGGTTATTAGAATGGTTTGTTGTTTTTAAATGTGAAAGCTGGTTGGCCAAATCAATGTCTAAGTAGTGGTGAATTTATTTTTAAGTGTTGCTTGTCAGTTTTGCAGTCTTTTACTTCTGCAAAGGTTAAGTGTGGGCAGCTGTAGTACAGTTATCTCCCAATCCACCTTTTTTCAATTTCAGAATTTGACTTGAAGAGAGCATTGTAGGGCCTACACTTATTTTCTGTCCCTGTGTTTCTTTGCTCCCAGGTGTTAGATGCCTTTGAGGTTGTTATCCTAATTTTGAGGGTCCCTTGTTTTAATCTTAAAGCCCCATCCTAATTCCCACCTCTCTTCCCATTCAGCCTAGAAGCTCAAGCCTCCCACCAATTTCTGCTATGGTTGTGGAGTGCTTAGAAAATCACTTTTCAAGAGGAGATTGATAAACCTTTTGAAGGCCATCATGAGGCTTCAGATAATAATTTGGTTTGATAATTTAAAAAACCCGTGTGTATATATATATATATATATATATAGCTGCATTATTTAATTACGAAATCATGGCTATCCTTTGGTATAGTAGGGAATACTGGAAATAAAACAGCCTTGGGGGAGAAAAGGCAACTTGAAAGGAAAGACTTGCGAATGCTAGCACTTAATTGCCACAGTAACTTTGAATATATAAATTATTCTCTGTCCTAACCATGAAAGATGTTTTATTGCACAATATTAAAGCTGCTGTTGGGAGAACTTCACAGAATTGGTCATAAAACATGTTTTTATTGATGCTATCGTGTACCAGTAGTCTAGACAAATGGTCTTTCCCACCCTGGTATTGCATTTATTGCTCAGGAATGTCACTTATAAAAAAGAAGCCATCTTTGTCCTTGATGACTGGCATTGCAGGTCTGTTCCCATGTGGTGCCTTAACCACGTTATGTTGTATTTGTTCGCAGGGTAGACCTAGTTCCTTGAGAGCGCACCAGATACTGGATGCTTGTGGTAAACCATGGCAGCTGATGATAAGGTTGCTATTCTAACCGATGATGAAGAAGAACAGAAGAGAAAGTATGTGCTTGCTGATCCTTTCAATGGCATTTCCAAGGATCAAGACTTGCCACCCCAGAATGAATCCCCTTCGATGGAGACAACCACTGTCCCAGATGAAGAGCTAGATTGGTTAGAGAAGCACTGCGTCAAAATAAACAATGATCTTCTGATCTCAAAAGTCTTTTATTTTTTCTTCTATTCTGCATATGGCTCTCTCTACCCCTTGCTGCCTGTGTACTACAAGCAGCTGGGTATGTCACCCAGTCAGAGTGGACTTCTGGTGGGCATCAGGTACTTTATTGAGTTTTGCAGTGCTCCCTTCTGGGGAGTGGTGGCAGATCGCTTCAAGAAAGGGAAGATTGTCCTCCTCTTTTCGCTTTTATGCTGGGTTTTATTTAACCTGGGGATTGGATTTGTTAGACCAGCCACCTTAAGATGCGTACCAAAGGGCCTTCCCCCGGCACATCCCACCAACGCAAGCAGCCTTTTAACAACAGTTTCGCAAAATGCCTCGATGTCTTCTCTGCTAACCACAGTGAGTACTGCATCCCCGAAAGTTCGTGGGAAGAGAGACCTGCTCGCTTCCAGTCCAGTTACTTTGGAAACAGCGGGGACAGCTAATCCTGAAATAACATTCCTGTTACCTACGCAGAGCAATGATGTGGATTTTGTCTTGGAAAACAGTACCCATTTTATTTTGAAAAACACCACCATTAGCCCAGTCTCACCAGGGAATGCAACTCCGAGTACTACCCCAGCTGCCATCACCACAAAGCCGATGCCTTCTGACCAAGTTGTGCTCGTTTATGATCAACAAGAAGTAGAAGCCATCTTTCTACTCATTCTGCTGGTTGTCATAATAGGAGAATTCTTCAGTGCTTCCTCTGTTACTATTGTGGACACCATAACACTGCAGTACCTCGGCAAACACAGGGACCGGTATGGATTGCAGCGTATGTGGGGGTCTCTGGGCTGGGGGTTGGCCATGCTCTCCGTGGGAATTGGCATTGACTATACCCATACAGAAGTTGCCATTGAAGGTCAAGGATGTAAAGCTCCCGAGTACAAGAACTACAGGATAGTTTTCATCGTTTTTGGTGTTCTGATGACAATGGCATTAATTGTGGCCACCCAGTTTCGATTTCATTATGCGCACTTCAAACAAGACGAAAATAAGAGAAAAGAGGTAGAAATCTCACAGGTGGACAGAAATGCCTCCAATGAATCCTCCGATAACACTCCTACCAGTATGACCCAGTCGCAGTCTTTCAGTTTTTGGGACCTAATAAAACTGCTGTGTAGTATCCAGTACGGCTCAGTGCTCTTCGTGGCATGGTTCATGGGGTTTGGATATGGCTTTGTGTTCACCTTTCTTTACTGGCACTTGGAAGACCTGAATGGCACCACCACTCTTTTTGGAGTTTGTTCTGTGCTTAGTCACGTGTCTGAGCTGACTGCCTACTTCTTCAGCCACAAATTGATTGAATTGGTTGGTCATATCAGGTAAGATGTTAGCAATCATTAGAGCACTGTACAAAAAATGTTGAATTTCAGGCCTAGTCTTATGTTACAAAGTGAAATTCAAGTTAATCCTTTTATTTTAAAATTTCAAGTCCTGCTCAGTTACGTAGCTTGCCTGATGGAATTTTTTAATTATTATTTTAGGAGTTGAAAATGCTCTGAAATGCTTCCTTTGCTTTTTAGCTGTGTTAGTATGTGCATTATGCCTGGCACCATAACCTTTTGCAGACAGTTCCAGAAGACATCCTAGTTCACTGATGCAAAGCTCTGTTAGAGATCTTTACAAATCGCCATCCACTCAAGGATTGTCTGTTTTGACATATAAATACCATTAATTTTACAATTTTTTTTTCCTGATGAGTAGCAGCATTCTGGAAACCTGCTTTAGCCTGTTTCTCCTTGCGGGGCAGTTCTTTGCCCCCACAGTAGCCTGGAAGGGTGTCACTTGCGTGCTGAGAGGGGAGGAGGATGAGATGAAGTGAGGTGAGCACCTCCTGTGCACATGCCCTCATAATCAGACTCTGGGTGTTGGCAGAATGAGGTTGCAGCCTGGTAGTGTCACTTACTAGTTCAGTTCCTTGCTCTCTTCCTTTAGTTGCAGCTGCATGTGCTAGCTGCTGAAGTGGGATGGCTGTGTAGTGCTTCTCCTGTAGTTTTTGCCTTGTGTAAGTGAAACTGATTACTTCCAGCACGTTAGTGAACATTGTTTTCCTCTAAATTCACAATTGACTTAATTTTTGCATATTCTAAATCCCTTCACTCTTCTTTAAAAAAGCTCAGGGGAGGAGAGATAGGGAGGAATCTGAGTGAATGAAGTCGTAAAGGGTTTTTTTTATATTTACTCAGGTACTCTGTGCAACTGAGCACAGAGCTCTGTGTGCTGTTAGCATCATGCCTTTTCCAAATGCCCTGTTTATAATCATACAGTCATTGAGATGTAAGTATTTTTTAAGCTGTCTGCACTGTTTTTTTGTGCATTCTGTTTCGTGGTTTTGCTCTTTGTTTTTTTGTTTTGCTTTTATTGGGATGAATTTTTTTATTCATTTGACCTCTACTAAAAATGTTTGCGATGCTTAGCACGGTAATTTGAGAGGTTACTTAAAAGATGGGGTTTTGTCTTCCTTTAAACTGAGGAGGAGCTCTTTACTTTGAGTCAGTCTTTTAATCTCTGAATTTGGCAATAATTAGTATGAGAAAATATGGCACCTTGCATGCAAAGACTGGAGGAAGGATATGATGATGGAGGAGTGGTGAGAACAGATCACAATCTTGATAGCTAAAGATAGCTTGGGTATGCTCTGTCAATGTATATTGTTATAGTATAAAATTTGGGCTTAGACTTCAAATAGAGAAAGAATGAAAAACAAAAGAATGGTAGACTTCAGTGATAGGTGAAATAGAAGGGGGATAGGAGCATTGGCCAGTAAAAGGAAAGATGATGTACAGGATTAACTCCTCTTCCCCCCCCGCCCCCGTTTGCACTGTTAAGACCATGAAGCCAAGATTGGATCAAGATTAAGTTGTTAAAACACTAGCTCCTGTTTGCAATGAAACAACATTCTTTACAGTGACACCTGGGAAATGCATATTAGTCATATTTTAATGTTATCTAATGCTTACTTGTATTTAGTCATCACAGTTTATGGGATGTCTCCTTCTGGTTGCCGCCTTGTACTTTTTGAACTTTGTATAATGCATGGTTTGTTCAAGAAGAGGCAAACTTTTTTTTTTAAAGAGGAATGTATAGGAGTTCATAGCTCATATTCTTTGATAGTTTTGTGTGTGTCTGCTGCCTTATAGTACAGATGCTGTTTCTCCCATTAATAAGAACCAATAGCCTCCAACTATATATCCTTCTTGGAACTGTCTTAGCCCAGAAGCATTTGGGATTGGTATTTTATATATTTTTTTTTTCTTTCTTAAAATAGCTGAAAATTCCTTGTTTACTATTTTGGCATAAAAGCAGTTATATGTTTTTGGGAATTCTGGTGTAAGGTCTTGCATGAAATAAGACAGAAGTACCTCTTAATCCACAGCCAGCAGTGAATATTTTGCAGGGTATTTCACAGTTAGAGGGAAGGTGGCTTGACATATCTTTTTGGTAAGATGACTTCAGTGCTGAGGTTGTCTCACCTTCCATTAACTTCTGTCACTAATGTTGTTAAATTTTTTTTTTTTTAAAAAGGGTATTTGCACTCTTTCTTCTGTGTTGTTAGACTCCTAAATGCAGACAGTCTTTTTGCAGTATTTATTTGAACCTTATAATTGAATCTTTCCTTCCTGTCCTAATTCTTTGAAGACAGGCATGAGTACCAGAATTGCTTGCACTGTCACAGTAGCAGGAAGAAATGCTATTGACTGTCCTCTGTGGAACTGCAAGAAAACAGGCTTTACAGCCTTGTCAGATAGAAGCTCAGTTTTCCTTTTCTAGCTTTGTAAAGCTTTCTGTTTCTACCATTGTAGGTGTTGGCATATCAGATGCTTACAACGTTTTGAAACCTATTCTGTTTTCACAGTGGTTTTTTTTTTAATTAATACTCAAATTATCGTTCAAGCATTTTAAGCATGACCATAATAAACGTGCTGATTAAAATGCCTGATTTCTGACTTCATTAGCTTTACTGTTCATATACATGTGCACTGCATGTGTGCATATGTTATACACGCTGCTAGTGTTTCTAACATTGTATATTAGCAGGTCATTAGATGAATCTGGAGTAATGACAGTTCAACTAGAATGCTGTTCTGTGATTTACAAGGGGAGGGAACGTTGCAGATGTTAGAAGAGGTTTTTTTGCCTTGCCTCCTCCAGTCACCTTCTGAGAGATGACAGAGCAGATTTTCATTTAAAAGTAAACTAAAGAGTTAAAAAAGTAATCAGAAAGTGTGGTGAAGGCCACAAGTTCTTTGAGAGGCTATTGCGATGGAAAACCATACAAAACTGGCTATCAAATATTTAGACACCACGGTTGAATGGTATCCTGTGTAGAAGCAGTCATAACTGCCATTGAGTTTAGGAAGATGATGTTAACCTCTGAAAATAACTTCCTACTTGAGGTTAAGCTTGAATGTGTTTGTCTGACCATAATTCCAGCATGTGAGTTTTTATAGGAAGCAGAGACTGGTAGTCATGGCTGTAAACAGCTTAGTCTCCTTAACATAAATATAGATTGAATGTTTTAAATGTTTAACCTGTATATTGAATATGGTGTCTCTGTGGATACTGCATATAGGGTTCATAAGGAACATGTTTATATTATCCATTTAGGTCTGATAAAGAGCCTAAGTGATTATTATAAATACATTTTTTAAAAGACTCTGTAAATACACAAAAGTTCTCGTGTGACGTACCCTTGCAGAAGCATAATTATAGAAATCTTCATAAACTGTAATTTACCTGAAACTCTGTACAGAGTCCAACAAATTAAAAGGTAGAACCTGACTGAATTGCTCCTCTTAAACTCTGAATCCAAATCTTTCTGCAAGTGTAACATGGCAGAGAAGCACAGGTAGCTGAGCGCGTTAGTGATGATGGAAAAACTATGAAGCAGGAGGAGACCTCTTCACATCTCTGGTCTGGCTGTGATGGGGAACAGCTGAGATGGGAAGAAAGTTCTTAGTGCACAGGCAAAGCTTTTGCTGGACAAAAGTGAAATTAAGCAGGCAAGAACTAGTCCTAAGCAGAGCTGGGTGCATCTGTACTGCTGATGAGGAAAAGTACGTGGTGATTCCTTTGTATTCCCAAGAGTTTGCATCACCCTGGGCCTTACTAGTGGGGGAATGAGGAAAGGAGCCTGCAGACCTTGTATGTTTGCTTACCTTTTGTGGCAAATGTGTCCTAATACACTTCAGAAATGTGATTGTACGTAAGAATTACATTAAGTTGTGGCTATGAAAGGAGCTAAGTTATTTGTTTGGAACAGAAGGCATTAATTAAAGGGGGAGATGAAATTTATGATGCATGGTGCAAAGGACAAGTTTGTTCTTTCTGTTGTACAATACTGAACTTTTTTGTGGCTTCCCATGTTTTCTTCGATGAATGCTTGGGCTTGTGTTGCCTAAAGGCAGTTTAAACCAGCTATTTGTGGACATGTATCTGGAAGCAACACAGCTTGGTCTGATGTGTGATTTGGGGGGGGGGGGGGGGGGGGGGGGGGGGGGGGGGGGGGGGGGGGGGGGGGGGGGGGGGGGGGGGGGGGGGGGTGGGGGGGGGGGGGGGGGGGGGGGGGGGGGGGGGGGGGGGGGGGGGGGGGGGGGGGGGGGGGAACTTCCTGCAAGCTTACCCAGCTTGAGGAAAGTAAAATATATTGTCTTCTGTAAATCCATGCTGTTGTGAAACACACAGACCTGTCTTTATAATTTTGAATGTTTTTTGATATCACTGACATGATGAAAACTATGGTATTAGTATTTTAGCTGTCAACATGTATATTCGGAGACCTCAAATGTTAACAAGATGCTGCATTTTGAGAGAGTGAGATTGCATCTCACTCTAGATTTTTCAGTGGCTATGTACTATTTAATTAAATCTCTGTGTGCTTTTGTAGAATAACTAACTAAAAAAGCAGCACAGACAATAATGAGCCTTTTCACAGTGTCTGTGCTTACACCGTATCAATTGCATTTATTTCACATGTGCCAAACCAGGGGTCAACCAAGAAGCCATGTTTGGACAATAAATAATCCTTGTCCCTGAAAAAAATCTTTAAAGGTTGCAATAGCATCTTTTCTCTAGCTAAAAACATGTTTTGAATTAAGTCCTTGTTTCCTAAGATTCATCTAAAAATAAGAGAAAGGTAGCTGGATGAATAAGCACCCCAGAGGTAAGCTAAGCTAAATCTGAAAAATGGAAGGGAAAAGTCATCAGGTTTAACATGCAATGGGAAACGCACTGCACAAATAGTCTTTGTGCTTCATTGTTTAAAAACTCTTCATTGTTTAAAAACTCTAAGAGCTTTTTTCCTCTTAATTCTGAGATGCAGCATCTGCTGCTTTTCAACAGGATGGTTAAGTTTTATCCTGAGGCATGTTGTTATAAACCATATTGCTTCTGTGGGATGTGTTTTTCGAGTAGTTCTGAGCAGTTTGCAGATAACTGGGACTATAAACTTATATTAATTGGGGCAAAATTAATTCATCTAATACAAACCTGCACCAGGCTTACATTAAAATGGAAGAATGAATCTGAATGATTAGAAAAGAAGATTGTTTGGAACAGATGCTGAATGTGCTTAGAAATGGTCTCTCTGCAGTACAATCCTGTGTAGAGCGTGGCATGGAACTACAGAGCTTAGTTAAAAGCTCAGTGGATCTGCTGTCCCTTTGTTGTTTGTTTTTTTTTTTTTTCCATTAGGATTTTGAAGAGAGTCTTAACTTTAGCCTTGGTTTGAGTATGTGTTTGGAGTGGGCAAGAGGAGAGTTTATGTTTGGGTGCAGGACTTAAGTATTTTGTGTTGAGAAAATGTTTTAGACTGGCAAACTGTACATGTGCAAATGATTTCTGAAGCAGTAAGGTATGTTATAACATACAAAAAATGGAAAGTGCAAACTATCCCTAACTTCTCTTTTCCTTACTTCCTTTAGAGTGCTTTATATTGGTCTTGCCTGTAATACAGCTCGATACATTTACATCTCATATCTGGAAAACGCCTGGACTGTTCTTCCGATGGAAGTACTTCAAGGTAAGACAGTGCAGTAATGCCCTTCCAGTATAAGATCAGGTGCTTATATTTATCTTGTCTTCAAGTGAACTGTGATTAAGGAAAAATCTGGTCTTTCTCCTTTTTTTTTTTTTTTGACCACAAATATTTCAGAATACCCAGGTTCATAAAACGTTGCTGTTTATCTTGGGAAATATTTGACGTCAAAAGGGTGGGTTTGCATTTGATTGTGCACAGTTCTCTGTTTATTCAAACAGAACTGCGCGAGACCAACACACCCTTTAACTAAACAAAGAGAGAGAAGCACGAGTTGGGTACACCCCTACTGCAAATCCTGTTTGGTGGTAAATGTGAACTTTGTTACATGCAAAAGGTTGTGGTTCTTGAAAGGATGCCATAAAAAAAAAAACAAACACATAGTCTGGGTCATTCTGTTTCTGTTAAAATATTTTGTAGTTTTTCAGTGGTATTGTTCAATCAATACATTTAGACTATAGAATTTTCTTTTTTTAATAGCTAGAGAGGCATTTCTTTCAGAAATTTTTCTTTAAGATACTTGCCCTTTAATTTAATTAGAAGAACAGAGGTGTGGTCTGTGAAAGGTAATTTGAGCCCCATTTTCAAGTTGTGTTGTCAAAAGTGTCTGTAAGACCTTCATTGCAATATTAAAGTATAAATTGTTCTAACTTAAATTTTACAACATTTTTTTGTGTCTTTGTAGTGGGTACCACTTCTCAAAACCAGGAAAAATCTAAACTATTTTACTTTCTGTTTCTTCAGTATCTGAAGAATACTGAAGTATTTGGGTTTGCAAGCTTGCAAGAGAATGGTTAATTTAAATTCAGAAAATATTCTCCCTGCCTTTAAAAATAATTGTACCATCTTTGTTAAAGCCAGTATTTTGGCTTAATACAATACTACTTAGGAAATTTTCCACAGATTATACTTAGAAGTGTTATTCTTCTGTGTCCAGCATAATTCGAATTTGCATTAACTTTTTCTACTATATTTAAAGAAATCTTTGTAAGGTAGATTTTAACTTGAGTTATGAAATGCCATTGGAGAGCACTGTGGAGATCTCTTCATATACATAGAAAGAGATCTGTTTGTGTCCTGGCTCCTTCCCTCCCTGCTAACAAAAACAGTTTATTGTATTAAAACCACCACAACAGCAAGCTTCTGAATTCTGTTATTAACAAAGCTCCGAGCCACAACTATTGAATTGATACTTCATCATTCATACCAAGTGTTAAAATATGAAAATGTTGCAAAGAACCTGAAGAATGCATATGTGTTATACTCTTGCCTGCTTAAACATCTAGGGGGAACAAATGATGAATACAAAGCTTTTGGTTATTACCTTTTAGGTAATCCTGTTTCAAAGACACCTCAACTCAAAATATAGGAAAAAAACCTTGTGTCTCAACAATATAGCCATAAGTTTGTGCCCGGAAGCGTCCTGTTGTCATGGCTGAGAAAAAAGTTTCTTTTACTTTGAATCTTTTTTTTAATCTGTTGAAATTTCAGTATGAATTGCTTAATATGTAGGTTTGCTTTTACAGCAAGGCTGTGAGGGAGCTGTTTTGGTGGGGTTTTTTTGTGTGGTGTAATCTTGAGTAATCGAGATTTGAAGAAAAAACTAAGGACCTTCAAAGTAATAATTTCTCATAAATTTATCCGCCAGACTTTCTCTATATCTAGCCACTGCTGAATCATGTACACTTGGGTTAATCTTGCTATTTGCAGTTATTTATAGTCAGCAAACGAGAAAGCTAAAAAGAAAATAAAGGCATACACGCGCACCCCTGCCCCCAAAAGCCTCATCGTGTTCTATGTGCACTTTTCAGCCTGCATCTAACATGGATTAGTAGTGTCCATGAAGTCCATAGGTACACTACATGTGTGTCTAATTACTGCCACTACATTTGTTATGTTCCAGTAATCTCATTCTGTGTTGCTGAATGGGAGATCAAGTTTATCTTTTTAGAAGTACTGTTGACTCCCCCCCTCCCCTTTTATTCTTCTCCCGTCCTCACTCTTACTGGTTTTAATCTCTTCTTGATTCATTATTTCTTTTGCAGCACTTACCAAATCCTGTTTCTTTGGGCTCTGCTTTCTTTCCTACATGTCCACTGAATCTGTCAGTAGGGATAAGAGGTGACACCTTACTGAAATTTGGTGAGGTGGAAGCTCTTGTTTTTGTTGAGTGAGTTTGTTGACAGAGGGAGGTAAGAGTTGTAGCTGCTTTGCGTGTGTAAGGGTTAGGAGTATTTAAAAACAAAAAAAGAGTAGATTGTGCAGAACATGTGGGTATCATGTGGGCCATGTGGCTCCATCAAGTTGATAGGTCTTTTAAATCCCTTGGTGAAGTCCTCATTGTAATTGTACATAACACTTTTTCTAGGAAGCTGTCAAATTCTATGTAAATTCCAGTTCCATCAGCTGGAGGGGTTTTAAGGTTGACAACGCTTTCAGCTGACTTTTGTAAAGAATTTATTTTTCTTTTAATATGTTTCTGCAATACAAGAAAGATTATCCCCATGTGCTGTGCTGAAGGGCACGGAGAGATTTCTGGAGGATGACTCTGCAAACTGCATCTATTGATTGTAATAAGAACCATGCTGCGTTTCAGTTGCTGTCTGTAACTGGGATGGGGAGGACTCTTTAAGTGCATTGCACTCTCAAAGGAGTAAATGAGGAGATTTAAACTCACTTCTTAATTTAGAGTTTTGAATCTGTATGCTGTATTGACTTGCACATGCAATGTAAGAAAATAAGAGCTTAGGCTGAATCTTTAATAACTGAAAATTTCAAGACATCCTCATAGGCAAATGCGTATAGTGTGCGTATATATATATGTCGTCAGTCTGTGAACACGCAAGCAATCTTGTTCATTTCGCATTTAACAAATTAAGTTTTGATATGCTAGTTAGCTGCAATTTATTGTTCCAAAGCAGTGGTCCAAATTCTCTGGTAACAGCTATGGTAGCTCACCAATTTGCATAACAGAAATTTTCTAAATTACAAAACTGTATTGATAACCTGAAAATCAGCTGTTTTCACTTGACAGTTATCCAACAAATTACAAAACAACTACTGTTCTAAGAAGTGACTCCTACTGATGCTCCAGCAGTACAGTTATGTCTAGAGAGCAAAAACCTTGGGTCTTTAACTGGCAATAATTGGGATATCTCTCTCTTGAAGTAAATTTGGCTCCCCAAATTTTCAACTTTTGGTTTATAGGTAAATTATCCTAAGTTTGCTAAATGTTTTTATTCTAAGCATAACACCGGGATTGTTACACTTGTTGGAACTATAGTCCAGATGGTAAAATGGTGGTTAGTGGTTTTAGCAAATAATGTCACAATATATATATTGTGAACAACTTCTTTTTAAAAGAATTGTGGTTAGCAGTAATCCAGACCAGACTTCTTTACAAAAGTTGTTGTGAAATCTGTACCAAATAGTCACCGTTGTATAAATTATAATAATCACATTAGTAATGTACACATATTAAAAAAAAAAAAAAAGGCCTGTACCTTTAAAGGCAGGTGAAATAAGCTGGTTTAAAGGTATGGATTTGTTTTCAGAGGAACTGGGAACACTGTGTTCTATCTGGATTGCCTAGTAAAGGTGAAAACATCCAAGAACCTGTTGGTTAAGTTATGGCCTTTTGTTTTCAAACAAATACAGTGCTATTGTGCTTCACAGTTCAAATAATTTCTGATGTGTTTTTGATTTGCCTGGCTTTAAAACTTGACTTGCTCTTTGATAGCTGATAAAACAGAATGTTTTAAACCAAAAACCACATTATCTATATTAGATTAGCTTTGCTTTGTTATTGGGACAGTTCTTGGTTGCTATTTTTAATGCATACGTGGGTCTGCATTAAAAAAAAGTAGATATTCAGAGAGTTTTAAAACTGAGCTTTTAGGGTGGCACATCTGTGAGTTTTAAAGCCTTAAACTGTAAATGCTAAAGTAAAATACACTCATCCTAATGTATGAGCCTTTATTTTTCAACAACATGATGTACTATTACTGAAACCAGCTCTCCAATGTATAAAGGTGGCCTTTACAAACCCAAAGCTTGAGAAACTTGTATTTAGATTTGGAATGAAAATGAACTGTACAGCCTCGTGGACATCTAACATGTCTATACCTGAACTGTATCAATTCCATACAGTGCTATTTATCATTTTACAGCTAAGCAAAATTCAAGTTATTCTGTGAGTATGTTACAAAATCATGTGTTTTCTTGCTCTTATGAGTCTTCAGCCTAAATACCTAAGTAATTATTGAGTGTCCAACTGTTCATTAATAAGTCAAGTGTAGAGGACAGAAACATGTTGACTGAATCATCAGTTGTGCCAACATTTTTTTTAAAACCGAGGCAGTAGAGCTTAGGCATTGGTAAGCTGCGATGACTATTTTTAATACCGCTCAAATAAGAAAAAAATATTCCCACTCAGTCTGAGGGTGGCAAAATAGTTCAGGCTTATTTAATGCGTGATGAGCTACAAAACTGTTTTGTTTTTCCAACTTCTCCACAACCCTGCCTTTTCCTGTCCCGGTCTTCCCCACTCCACAAAAACCCCAAGCACCAAGCAGGTGCTCAAAGGCGAGGGCTCCACCTGCAGCCTGTTTCTGCACGCTGGTGGTCATTCACTGCCTTTCCCCTTAGCTGTCCTCCTGCCGACGTAGGAAAAAATGTTCATAACCCTGAACCTACAAGGCACGTGGCAGAAAAAGGCTTCCAAAATCTGTGCTGGGGAGCTGGGGCCGTCTAGGCTATGTGGCCGTTGTTTATAGCGCTGAGGACCTCTGCTGCGCTCAGTCCCCGGAGCGGGAGCGGGTGAAATGCGAGGCGGTGGCAGCGTGCAGCAGTGCCTACGCAGGATGCAGTCATAGCGGGAGGAAGGGCACGCTGACTCTGCCTCTAAACAGCAGGCGTGAAAATTAGCATCTTTGGCCTACCCTGAGGAGCTTGCGTGCTTTTCCCGTCCAGACCGTTCAGTGCTAAATGCAGAGCATGTTGGTGTTGAGTTCAGAAAGAGTTTGTTTGGGGGTTGGTTTCGGGGGGGATTGAGAAGGGCAGGAGGGGATTAATTGTTACCTCTGAAATGACGTGGATATCTCTGATCTTGTTTGGCTTTTATGACCTTCATACTGCCTTCGTTGTGGCAGTAAGGAGACTGCTGAGAGGCATCAACACTTCAATTGCCTGCAGCTTATGAAATCAGGACCATATTTCAAAGGCACCGGGTCACTCTCAAAGAGAGGAGGAATCTGGCACGGAGACTTTGAAGGTGTTTTATTTAGTCTTCGTAGGGACTGTGCCTCAAGAAGAGAAGTGAGGTCATCTTAGAGGGACAAAGAGCTATTGACAGAATCTGCAGAAGAAGGAGTCATCATGTCTCCCTGTGGCTTGGTTGCCAGTATCACATTACGAAAAGCTGATTTGTACTTCACAGGCATTTGTCAGTGAAAGGATTTGTTGTTTTTCTCCAGCGCGTGGTCCAACTGATATGTGCAGTTGCTCTGATGTGTTAGCATACTCCCGACCCTATACTCTTCACAATGTTTCATCTCTCTAGGTGTCACGCATGCGGCTATATGGGCAGCTTGTATTTCGTACCTTAGTGCGGCAGTGCCTCCAGAGCTGAGAACATCAGCCCAGGGAATCCTGCAAGGTCTTCACTTGGGTCTGGGCAGAGGATGCGGGGCTATGGTTGGAGGGGTTTTGGTCAATTACTTCGGTAAGTAAAAACTGTATTGAAGAATTTTATTTTCTTTATTGAAGTTCTGGTTTTACTCAACTACCAGCTTTAAACTTATTTATGCTTAAGGGATTGTTATGTTTTAAAGAGTAATACACTGTGTATAAATCATACAATCACAGAACTGCTCAGGCTGGGAGGGACCTCAGGAGATCTCCAGTCCAGGCCCCTGATCAAAGCAAGGATAGCACTGAATTCAGACCAGGTTGCTTATGGCTTTGTCCTGTCAGTGTTACAGACTGAGTAAATATGTTGTGCCTAGATATTCTTAGTATTGTGCGAGCAAATCTCCAACCTGATCCTTAAGTAAGATGAATGAATCCTTTGTGAGAGAATAGGTTGATACTACGCAGCCTCTCGATGAACAAATGAGAATCTAATTACTTAGTTAAAAATCCTTTGCAAAGCCTGTAGAAGAAGTGTTGGGGGAGGAAAATGTAATAAAACAAGCTAATATGAGTCTACATGGGACAATACATACCCAAGGAACCCATAATGCTGACTCATCTTGTATTATTCTATTAAGTAAGTAGATTCTCAATTTAAAAAAAAAATAAATCTCATTACAGGTCCTGCTGCCACATTCAGAGGAATAGGGATGGCTTGTTTAGTGATCCTTCTTCTATTTGCACTGATCCAGTGGCTGTTGGTTCCTGATGAAGAGGAAGGTAAATATTCACTGAGACACTACAAAATTAGAGCTAGTGGAAAAAGGTGTCTCTGAAGCTGCTCCCTACAGCTTTAATTTTGTATGTTTGGTGTCTTTACTCAGATTTTGACAAAACAGTTTGTTCTCAAGTGAGAAGTTTTTTCCTGAGCAATGATAGAAATTGAAGTGGTGTGCTGCTGCTGTAAGGAGGGCAGCATTGAGTTCTTGGAGGTCAATAGAGGAAAGCATAACGTATTTCACTACCTGTATGTCCTCTCAGTTCTGGGAATCCCTTAGGTTAGTCTTAACAGCTGTAGTGAGTCATTTCAGTTGCATCAGTTCTTTAAGGTCACCTTGACCGCTGCATGCTCTCATACTCTACCAGTCCAAGCCACCTCTGCCAGAAATTGTAGAGATGGCTTCAGAGGACACAAACTTTTATAACTGCCAGAGTTCTGTTCTGGCCCTCAAGAAATCTCCCCTCAGGTGGAACTTGTACTTTTTTGTCTCTGCCTTTGTTAATATAAAGGCTAACCAGAAATTAAATACTTAGTGCAAAGTTAAGGATTTAGCATAAATCTGATTCTTACAAAGACAATAAAACTGTTGCAAATTCTGAGAAGTCATGAATTTTACCCAAATGTTACTTTCAATATGAGCTTTGAGTATGAAATGAAAGTTAGTTTTCTTTAGCTGGAATATTAAATAGATTGTCCTTGACTAGTTATCAAGTTGCCTGTACTGAAGTGTTCAAATATTTATTTTGCTAGAATTTTCTTCACCTCTGTTCAAACAATAATGGCAAAAAATGGAAGGGTGAAAAGGATATTTGCTGCTTCAGTTTCCCATCAACTTTCAGTTAATTACATGTGAACTTACAAAAGAATATTTTGTTCGTAGTGGCCTTACTCTATTTAGTTTGTTTCAGTCTTTGGTTTTCATTTTAATACACACTATCCATCTTAAGAGTGTGTATCTTAATTTTAAGTGTGGCAGTAATTAGGTTGCTTTCAACAAGACCAGTTGGATGAGTAAAACTAAGCATGTGGTCAAGCGTGTGCAGGATTAGTCTCTTCATTTCTTCACTACTAGAGAACATCCAGCCATTGCTTAAAATATCCAGTACTATCTAAGAGTCTGTAAACAAAGTATGATTTTATAATTTTGGAAAAAAGATATTTTTAATCGGTAAAATATTTCTACTAAGAAAAAATATTTTCTCAAAATTTACAGAATGTGCTTTACAGACTCAAAGAGAGCATACAGCTATTACTTAAAATATCCAACAGTCTCTTTAATTACTTTTTGTATATAAATACTCTGGCTCTTCAGGATTGTAAGACACATTGTGTTGGGTCATGACAGTCATTTTATGGGTGACATTTCAAGACAGTTGTGAGAACTACTTCAGATTATTGGAAGACCTTAGATGTAAAGATCTGTTGGGAGGATTTCTTCCTTTACCTGAAACTCTGCAACAGATATTTTGTCTCCTCCAGTGCGTCACTAACCTTGTTCTTTTCTCACTAACTGCATAACTTCATCTCAGTAACTATGGAGGGATGGTTTGTTTCTTAAATAAGGAAGTGGTGAAGATGTAGAACAACTTCTTTAAGTCAAATCAGTAGATTTAGAAACTTTAAGGTCAGAAACAGCTGTTCTGATGATGTAGGCTGTGGGAAGCCAGTGTTTAGTTACAAGTACGAGTGAGTTGTAAGATGCAGGCTTTATGCAGAGAAATAAGTTTGCTACAGCTCTAAAAGACTTAGTTCAATTTACATGTAACATGAAAATGACTTAAATTTTCATGTAACATGAAAATATGTGTTTCTAATAGCTAGCTGGGAACAAATGGACTGCTTCATACTCATTCGCTCCTCCTGTTTGTGCAGCCATCTAAAATACCTCGCTGCAGTTGCAGAACAGCCTTGCTTGTAAGGACAACATCCACGTTGTGTTTCCCCACCTAGACTGTGGCGTATCTCGCCAGTGATAACCATATTACGAAAGCAAGAAACACTTAGTATTCATTGTCTGCTTCACATTTTTTTAAGCTTGTTGGGTTTTGCCAGTGATTATTTTGTTTTAAACCTCAGAAAAGACAATGCTGGCGGAAAGGATCCCAGTGCCTTCCAGTCCTGTTCCCATAGCAACTATCGACCTTGTACAGCAGCAGTCGGAAGATATTATGCCTCGGACTGAGCCCAGACTCCCTCTAAAGAAAACGAAACACCAAGAAGAGCAAGAGGATGTGAACAAGCCTGCCTGGGGCATCAGCTCTTCTCCTTGGGTCACCTTAGCTTATGCTGTCTACCAGATAAAAGAGATGGTTAAACTATCCAAAACTAATCCAACTCCCGAGAATCAGCCTTTGCAGGTAATCTTCTAATGTACAGAAAGTCCTTATGTATTTGTTGGATGCCTGAAAACCTTTATAGCTGTGTAAATCTGTTGGTACCTGGCAGGTATTCTCTGTCAGCTTGTAATAAATTCAGAGTTGAGAAACAGTAGTTGAAATACTGCATGAAATAGAGTTGTTTTCTCTGTATAGTACAGAAGAAATAACTATTTTTGCAAGTATTATCTTCCTGAAGATGGGAGGAGAGGGAGAGACATAGAAAGAGACTCTGTTTTACGGGCTTGGATATACTTGAATTCCCTTGAAGTTTACATTTGTTTTCATATTGGTTGGAATCTGCGGGTTATGCATTTTGCAAAATTTACAAGGTGATAATTGGAGCATGAAGATGCACAGCTGCTTAACAGAGTGTAAAGTGATTTATATTTCGTTTTGCTTCCTTGGGTGATGCTGTCCAACGTCTACATTGTTGCAGAAACAGGTGTTCCAGACAACTACTGATGGGATACAGAGCCTTCTGTTCAAATAAAGTCAATCTTTTTTTTTTATCTAGAGTTACACCAGATGAGAGCCATTCTGTGACTTAAAATGTCTGATTGCTGGGGCTTACTTTACACCATTTCCCTTCTGTCCAGTTTCCCCCCACAATACCTTTTAATACCTTTAGCTTCATCAATGATTATATGCGCTTGGATCTTGAATTATCTTCTAATGCTTTGGACATGCCTTTTGGAATGGAGCTGAAGCATATTGCTTAAGGAAAGTAGGGAAACACTGTCAATGCAAGTTTTGGAACAGCATGGTTAATGTTAAAACCACTGTGTTTACCTGTCTGGAAGGAGTGGGTGAGATTCCTTCTTATGCACCCGGTAGGCGTAAACACAAAAATGCTTTTTCCACAACTGCTGTCTTTAGAAATGGGTAATTTGGGATATGAGTGTGAATCAGCAGAGCAGAGTGTATAGGAATTTCACCTGGTCAGTGATCTCCTGCCTTTCTTATTTGTCTTTATTCTTGAAAATATATTTACAGGCATGTCTGCTTTAGGCTGGTTGGGTTTCTGTTTGGTTTCGAACTTCCCTGAGTCAAAGAACATGTTTTTTTTATAGTGACACTGAAGATATCACTGAGTCTCTGACATCAAAGTAATTTGTCCAGACAAACTGCTCTGTTTGCCATTGGTAAATGTCCTCAGGGTCTTCGTTAGTATAAGTTGTCCCCTTTTAAAAAAAGAAATCAGAGAAAAGCAGTTGCACAGAAGTTATGCAATGAACACGGCAAGAAAAGAATGTTTTGCAGTTGTGTGGTGTCTGAGAGGGACTTGTCCAACACTGCTGGACACCACCCAGACGCTTCACTGAGAACTGTGAAGAGGCCAGAAAGGCTTTCGTGCTTGTTGGCATCTCTGTGGTGCATGATCTCTACATTATCCTATCCTTTCCTTCCTGTAAAAATGCAGTGCTGATATAAAAGTAGTTCTTCTTGTCTGAGCAGTATCTTGGGGAGGGAGGGAACTATTGAGGAAAGCTATATTTAAGGAGCATGAAAAAATTCTACAGAATTGTTTGGTCAAAATAATGATCTTGTCTGAACACTTTGAAGTCCAGTTAATTGGTTTTTTTTCCCTTGAAACACAACAAGTTTGTCTTTTGCATGCTTCTTGGGAAAGCGCAGTTAGGAAAACAGATGGAAGGTAAGCTACTGTCTGCTTGCTATTAGTGTCATCTGGATTTAAATGTACTACTTTTGCTTTGCTTCTTTAAGTTTTATTTGTTATGTTGCGGGCATTCAAAGTAAGCGCTTTGTGAATTTCCAGAAGTGCCTGAATGCATCTGGGGGTATACCACTGGGGATAGTGTCATGAGTGTTTATACTGACTTTTTGCATGCAATCCTTTTGCCTCTTTAGAAAATCAATGAGAATTGCAGTGCTTCATCAGCCAGCTCAGCAGGACAACCCCAAAATCCGACAGATTCCGGGCAGTCCAGAAATTGTTCAGCACCAATGCCTACAGCAACATCAGATTCCCAAGTAGATGGCAACCGCATTGTGTCGGATCATGATGCTCAGCCTGCTGCTGCAGGGCCCTGAGATGTGCTCATCTTGTCAAATCCAGTGCATGGAATTCTGCTTCTCACCTGGGAAATGCTGGAGTAGGAGCTCAAAGTAGGACTTCCTTCATCTTAACGATCATAATGTGATGCAGTGCAAGCTTTTAACTATATAAAGAATATTCATATGACTACATAGAGCAACATGAGCAGGGAAGCCAAAAGTTCGGAATTCTTGAGGGAAGTGATGTGGCCAGATCTAACGGTAGGAAGACTTCTTGGCTGCTTTGCTAAAGCTGAGTCAACTGCTATGAGATTTCTTTGCAATCTGTAGAAAAAGGGAGTTCAGTCTTCACTTGTTGAGGCACAGTGTGTCTGACTTGATTGGATAATTTTCTTCTTTGAATTTGTTCCCAAGACAAAACAAAAAGACTTTTTTAGGAGAGAAACTGAGTTTCCCTGCATAGTCTATTAGAAAATATCAGATCCAATAAATATAGGAACAGCATGAAACTGTCTCTGTAAAGATTTCTCAGAAACAGAGTAGCTTTAGCAAGCGTATCTTCATACTATGGTGATGGATTAAGTAAAACACACATATTCAAAGAATATGTTTTTGAAGCTAATGTTATCTTGTTTGAGATAAAGGTTTAGTTCTGCAAAGCAAAGATTTTGAACTGGCATTTTAGTGAAACAAAAAAGCTGCAGGAAGGCTTCTGAAGAAGCTAATCTCTGCGCTTGCAGCCCTTCACTTGGGCATAGGTTGTGTGCATTTGGGTAATTTTAGATTTGATGTTGTATTGAGACAAGAATCTTTGATCAAGATTGCACAACCTGAGATTGATCAAGGTTTTCAATGGACACACTGTCTTCTTGGTTTTTTATTTCATCATCTATACAACGGTTTATTTAATGCAGTGTAGTTACTGTGGTTATTTATTAAGAAAACAGTAAGCTTTAAGTGCCTAGGGAAGGTGGGGGGGGGGGTAGGGAGGAATCGCCTAAAAATCTTAATGAGTAGGATTATAGGGGCAAAGTTGTTGACACAGAAATCAAGTAGAGAGATTCTCAGGAGGAAGCAAATGTAAGTAAATTGCAGTATGTTTAGGAAATTACTTTGCCCAATGTCAAGACACTGGAAGACTTTGGATTATGTTTTGTTATGCTTTTCAATATTAACTGCAGCCAGCTCACTTGCTGGTGCCTAGTGACAATTGCTGCTGGAGGGAAAGCCTTGGGCTCGCGGAGGAGTGTGGGGGGGGTTTCGTCAGGATAGTGTTTTGGCCCATTTGCTTGTATTAACAGGTTGTTCCTGGGAGATTCTGAGCGCTCAGCTTCTACGGGACTGAGTGTTGCGCAGCCCTCCTTGAAATCAGATGTATGCGATGTGTCAGGCCTCCCATGGGGAAGGCGCGTGCTGTGGGGCTGTACAGCGATCCAGAGGCAAGATTAACAGGAGCACAGGGTTAGGGGAGAGGAAGATGGCAGCAGCTAAGCAGGAAAGGGGGTGCGCAGTTTACCCACGTTAACATCTGTTTAGCTTGACTGAAGGGGTGTCCCGTAGCTGTGCTTTTAGAACAACCCATGTTCTGGTGGTGCCTGGGACCAACACCATAGACAATAAAAAGAAACATTGATGACTAGCCACTAGTTACTTTTTTTGCACTTGAACCTAAATGTACTGTACTCACGTAAATCCTCATAACTTGTCTAAGTGTCCTTTAAAATCAGAAATTTATTTATTGTATGTTTGTATAACTTGGGGGAGAACTAAAGACTGAACAGGTGACAGGACAGAAGGATGCTAAAAATCATCTTGAGGCAAAACAGCTGTTTGTTGAGTTCATGCTGTACGGTGTTACCTCAGCTGCTACTGCATAGCACCTGGATTGTGAGGTGAAGAGCTTGTACACTGTGTTTACACTTCAGAATTGTGTATTTGAAATGCCTGCTCTTTTTGGAATTGTATAGTCATTCTATGTTGCAAAATGGACATGTACACCTGGGTTTTGATATTTGTGAAACTGTAAAAACTGTGGTAAGAAATATATAATATCCATAATGTATTTAACAGTATCAATCTGAACTTTTATTGCATTTGCTTATATTATGGTGCCAGCAGTGAACATAATCACTTGAACTGAAAATAATTCAATGATAATTACCTTTTGCTAGGTTCACTGCCTGGGGGATAGTGAACCTAGAGCCTGGGAACTACTCTTGTGCAGTGTTAAAAATCTGTTTCATGATAAAATCTGACTGTAGGCACAAATTTCCTTGTGGGGCAAGGAGGGGATGTAAGGGATGCGCACCAATGTGCATCATAAACAGGTTGATATAGAAGAGTGCAGGACAGCATGAGTAAAAGTCAAAATTGGATTGCGTTTGTCACCTAGCAGTTTTGAGATAGAGGCTGCTAAGTGCAGGTCACGTCAGCTCGTACGGAAATACTTCCAATTTCTACTTCTGATTATATTTGCACTGTTGCACCTGCCCTATACAGTGGCACATTTGTCTGGAATTTATTTTTATCTTAGGTGTACGACAGTTAAATTTTTACTATTTTGAATACTTAATTTGTACTCACGCAAAAGCGATGACAGGGAGAAGTCTTAGTTTTGTTTTGTTGTTTGCATGTGTGTAACTGCCAGGCTTCGCTTGTCACCTTACAAATTTGGCTTTGTGGTGGTTTGGATTTGTCATGAGTGGAGAATGGGAATGGCAAGTTCCTTCAGGGAGATGCATACGAGGTAGAGGGGAGACTCTGTTTTGGAGCAACCACAGCTAATGCACAGTTACCATTTCTTAGATCTGCAACGAGGGAGAAAACCTCTGGACATAAACACAACCGATGTGCTTGGCTCTTCCTTGTCATATGTCCTGCTGTTCTGAAAAGAGTAAATGCATAAGGGAGGAGAACCACATAGTTGAAAAATACTTTTATTTTTAAAAAAATCTCGAAAGTACAAGATAGTATATTGAGTATGTTGTACCGTGAATACAAAATAAATATGAAATTCTAACTTTTTTTTTAACACCGTGAAACAGAAGATAAATGTAATTCATCCTTCGTTAAGGAAGAAAGGCTTTTATAATGGTTAAGGCAATGGATTAACATTTAGATTCTGTTGCCAGATTTTCTGGCTGAACACTGGACAGTACTTAACAGTTGTGTTTCAGTAAACTTATGTAATCTCCATATATCACAGGAGCACTGTGCAAGCAAACTCACTGTTGGCAAAGGGCTCAAATGGCAGCAGTTGGTTTGGGTGGGTTTTGTTTATCAAACGTAGGGTGGTTGGTGGGTTTTTTTGCCTTGTGGTAGGTGTACCTGGTATTGTTCTAAATAATTTAGAAAAAGGGACAGTGTCTGAAAAATGTAATTGCCTATTTTTGGGGGCTTTTCCATTTAACATATTGCATATGTAAAATATTGTCTTAATGCGTTATCTGGGCTGTTGTATATAAATACATATTATGTACATATGGAAGGATAATCATTGCTACCTCAGTAAAGAGAGGAAATCCAGAAAAACTGTGGGTTTAAGCTAGGATAAATCTGATTTTCCCCCCTTGGCCTCAAATCACATGGAGGGGAGTTCTTAGCTAGTTACAAAGTACACCGAAAAAACTTGTGTGCTTTAAAACATGCAAAAAACATTTAAGACATCTCTACAAGTATCCTTTTTTGACTAATCTGTAATAATGTTGAGTACTTCATTTTCATGATGGCAACACAGGCAAAGGTAAAATAAATCTTAGTCTGCTAAGATAATTATTCAGAGGGGTTTCCATCCTTCTCCCAAACCATCAAAGATAATGAGGCTTTCCTCCATTTTCACAACAGCTGATGCTTCCAGCTTCTTGCTAGTGACAGAACCCCCCGAGCCAAGCCTGACTTCCAGAGCGTGGGTGGCAATTTAGCTGTGAATTTGGTAGTAGCAGCCTCTCTTAGAGGTGACTCTTGCTGGTTGTGGCCTTCCTGTTCAGGAACTCCCTTGTTCTATTTTTGAATGTTGTGGACTTACCAGTGAGTGTATTTTAGATCACCTGCTTGACAGGGCTTCTCTCTGCTAAACATGCTATAGATTCTGCATATGTATTTATAAATTTATGGCACAAAAGGGTGTTAAGTTTATCTACTGTAAAATGGAAGAGTTCCTTTTAAAATGAAGCAAAGCTGAAGCAATATAAAGGAGGAAGGACCATGTAAATAAGGCTTTGAAGCATCAACTCCGAGTCCTGTTTTACACAGAGGAGCTCTTGGAATGTGGTACAGCAGTACTTCTTAGCACTTTTAGAGGTAACAGATTTTCTCCTTTGTCCAGCGATGGACAACAAGAAACCACGATAGTGCATGCAGTGCTGAAGTCGTGCTGCATCACTGGGCATGTTACAAAGAAAAGAGATCCCTTTTAAAACAAATATATCCTGGTCTGAAATGCCCATCTGGAGAGCTGGCTGCTTCCCACCACCCACACTGGTGGGTATGTAAGATCAGACAGTGACAGAATTAATGGTCTTTTGTTTTCTGCAGTTTGGAGACAGTAAAGGAAAACAGGAAGGCAAGGATAGAAGAACATAGGGAGTCTAAAGAACAGAAGAAGGAAATGACCTCTGCAGGTGGATGAACCGAGCGGACATGATCTACTCCCTAGCCTAGGATTGTGTAATAAATTTCTCTCCCTGTACTTCCCTTTTCCTCCCCATGCATCTCCTATGCTAAGTCCCAAAGAGGGCTGAAGAAAGGGAGGTAGGAGCCAGGTATCCCTCCCTCCTTGTTTTGCCAGGAATTACTTGCCGCTTTTTCTTGAATGAGCAAACTACTGAGTACTCTGAGGACGGTGGAGCTGTATGTGGGTTATCTGTATTCCCAATTACACGGTTACAGCATTGCTCTGGCCCTGCTGACAGCAGCTCCTCCAAGCAGCTGAAACAGCCTCAGCCTTTGTTGCCTTTTCTGGGCTGTTGAGAGGCCTGGAATGGAGGGCAGTACCCGCCTGAGGTAAGGTGACAGTGAAATTGAAAGCAATAGTAAAAATACATTTGGGGATGGAAATCTTCTCCTAAATCATCTGCAGTTGTCAGAGGTGGAGAAGCAGAGGACTGAGGAAAGGTTCAGCAGAGAGGGACCTGTAGAAGAGGGAAGAAGAGTATGTGAAGAAACAAAGACATGGAAAGAACAAAGTGCAGTATAACTAGAGCAGAGACCAAGAACAGAACAATCCAAGCAGAAGGTGAAAAGTCAGGCAGGGTTCTGAAGACCAAGAGGAGCTTAAAACAAATGTGGAGAGGCAAAATGAAGCTAACAGACAGCAAGCCTAGCCAGGAGAGCAAACAAGCCTCGTTCAACTGTGTTAACTCTCTATTTATCTTTAGCACTGAAAAGTCTCACAAACAATAAAAATAGCTTATCGGCACACTAACAGCATTATTAAAATCATTAAAACCTAGGGTAGTTAGTAAAACTAGAGTATTAACAATGGTTTCTCCTCCCTCTAGTGCTCAGCACAGAGGACTTGACAATGAAAAGGGCCAAAACAGATTCTCTGTTCTCCAGAGGTAGTATCCTTGGAAAAACAAGGCATCCTGGTGGGACAGGCTGCTGCCAGTACTTGCTTTGGAAATAAGCAACATTTACTTCCCTAGTTAAAGTACCAATAGCATGAGAATCCTCTTCACTTCAACAGCCCCTGTGGTTTCCTTCTGTTGCTCTAATCAGGTAACATCAGTGGTACAGGAAACAGTTTCTTCAAAAATCCTTGTTTGTCCACCAGCAACCACAAGAAATGACCAAGCGTAAAGTTCTGTCTGTATCCTTTCTTTCTAGGACAAATGTGTTTTCCCTCTCTCCTTTTCTTGGTTATTTCCCAAAGCTCAGAGCAATTCAGTAGCGTATGGAAATGGAATTTGTGTATGCATTTCATCTTCTTCCTCCGCGTCTCCTTCATGGATGGAATTGGCTGGATCATCTCGCTCAGATTCTACCCTTGTCTCAAAGAGCTGCTCTTCCAAGAAGCAGCTCCCAATGCCATATTCCTCATCATGCGCCTTTGTTTCTGCAGGTGAGACGTGGGGAGATCCCAGAACAAAAGCTGCAAACCTGCCAGATTTTTAAAGGGAGAAGTGATCAGCTGAGGAATGAAAGAAATACTGTAAATGCAGGGGATGCTGCCAATTAAGCAGGGATGTTTTAGGGACCGTGCAGTGCAGATGAGGGGAAGTTGCAGCATGAGCTAGGGAGCCCTGAACAACAGAGAGTAAATCACAATGGATGGCAACAACTCTGAAGATTTGTTTTCCTGCCTCATCTTCTTTTCAGTCTTCAGCCTTTTCTATATAAGTAACTTTTGCTCTTCTGGAGGCCATCTGCAAGGTCTTGTGACTAAGCAAGAAGATCTAACTTCGTTTTCACATCTTGTCAGTACTCGTGGGGTAATCCAGAGTAAGCATTTGTACAGTTGGATAGATGGTACTTTAGCTTCTAAAAATAAATTAAGGCTGTAGCGCATCTGAGACAAAGGCTGTAAGAATTCAGGTAAGTTGACATTGCTAATGAAAGGAAAAACGAAGAGGACTTTGCGTTCCTACGCTGCTGTGCTATCACCTTGCTTCCGGTGCAGCATGCACACTTGGGGCAAACTGAGCTCAAGTCTTGCCAAAGAATTCCTGCTTTTGGTGAACTTGGAGCTGCAGACTGGGAGTTCTGCAGCTGCTCCAAGTAAATGCCAAACTGGAGGTCTGGCGAAACAAAGCATGAACTTAGCACTGTCCCTATATTTCAGTTCGCCACAAATCTTACGTTCAGTGGACAACTACACTAAAGAGAGAGAACGGAGCTGGAGGTTTCTGGCAAGCGTGTGGAAACAGACGGCAGTTCTGACACCTGGGTAAGTGTCGACAGCATCAGAGAAATGTAAGAAAAAGGAAATGCAGCTACATTCTGGAGTTCTGGTAAACTGATCAATAATTTACATTTTAGACTTAACATTTCTGTGAGATGACTGTTGTCACCTCGCTCTTCTTGGAAGCACTGTTAGTCTAAATGGGGAACAGAGTTGGACTGGCTGTGTCTTACAGGTTTGCCTCGTGGTGAACTACCTTCTGATGCTTAATGGAAGTTTGAAGGGGTACTCAACTTTAAATCAGACTTCTGTTGGTTCTCCTTTTTGTATTTTTATAGTGAACAATTTATAAGAACTATATTAACTAAGTGATGGCTAGAAAATACATGTGTCTCAATTGTTTGTGCATTTGGGAGTATTTTGTTTTGCAATACTGCAGTGAGTTTTCATTTTTTGTAACTTTCAATCATGCTGTAGAATGCAAGTATCTTAGAAAATAAGATAATTTAACAGTAAATCTATAAAACCTGGCAGAGGGGCTGTCTGTGTGCCCATCCAAGGAAGATGAAGGTTCTGAAACTAGTTTTAACGTTTTATCGATTAAATTCCAAGCTGACTGGGGCTCCTTTGAAATTGCGATACTTGGTTCTGTGGCAAGGGCCAAGTCTTTGTGGCTGGGTAGTATGTGGAACTCTGCTTCTGATATCTTAAAGTTTTGGTTTTGACAGAAATACACTGCTATTATAATTAATATCATATTCTGCAATATTTTCTGGCTGCATTTATCTGACCCTTCCGTTCCTAACCCATATTTGTCTTAAGTTTGTCTCAAGCTATATCTGGAGCAGCTTTTCTACCTGTTATACTTCCTAGGTGCAGGCACTGATTTTTTTCTCTGTATTCTTAGTCTTAGATATTAGCTGATAATTCATGTAATAGGATTTCTTGGCTGTGCGGGCTTGCAGTTGGAGAGCTTAATGCGGGTAATATTTGAGCACGTGTCTTCAGCCTGCCCAATTTTACACAATGCAGAAGTGTACTGCTCTAAAAACTGAAGAAAGGGGCATTTCACTGGTTAGATGTCCCCCTGAGTCACTGTGTAGGAGCTTGCAGAGGCACTGTAGGAAGCCTGTACGTTTTCAGGAAAGCTGCCATTACCATGAAGTAGCTGTGAACATCTGCAAACTCCCAGAGTAATTTATGGTTGGAGAGGAACAAATGGGGTTTAATACCACCAGCAAGTAATATCCTTGAGAGGTGTGGCTGTGATCTTTAGTGGGATTACTCAAGTAGATAAAGCTACCGGCAGATCTGACTGCATGCAAGCTGAACGCACCTGGAACAGCGCCTGAAGTAGCATTTGGGTCTGCTGGGTAACAGTGTCTGTGCAATGCATCTCCCGTTTTTTGGGAGGTAAGGCTGCATTTTCTTACCTATGTGGGGACTGGAGTCTGGATACAGCTAACCATGATGGGAAATCGGGGTTCCTGCAGAATGAGCGTAGCTCCTCCAGAGCTCTGATAGTTTCTGTTTCACCTTGTTCTCGATACTCCTCTTCACTAAGGCATTTAAACACTAACTTTTTTGATTTAAAGTGATTCTTCATTTTTCTAGAATGAAATGAAAACAATTAGTATTTCTAAAGTCTTCTGGCACACAGTTATTGTCATCCTTTTTCTCTACTACCTGCTATTAATATGCATTAAACATTTTTGTGCTTTTGAGAGGACAAGCTACATTCTTCCATTAACATTTTAGGACGAGGTGTCTAATGTTTGTTAGCCTGTTTACCCTAGGTCTTAACCAAAGTTGCAGAATTCCACAGAATGATATCTAATGAGTTTCAAATGAGCTTTGGATCAGGTCCCTATTGTGTATGCATGGAGTAAAATCTCATAGAATTAAATAGATGGCTGCTTGCTCAGCCATTTTTGGTGTAATATGCAAAGTGTGTCTGTGCAGAGACAGGGGCTGAATCAAAACCCAGTCTGCATATGTAACTTTGAAGATAAGCAATGCTCTAAGTCTGTTATGAGTTGTTCATGTTGTTTACTAGATCGCTTCTCTTAAATCTTGCTTTAAATTACAAAACTGAGTAGTCTGAGGCCAAAATGTTTACAATCTGATGTTTTTTTAGCTGCTGCGTAGCAATGTATAATATAATTAGATATCAATTAGAAAGCGTGCCATGTTCTGTTCCCTTCTGTCGACTGCTTTCAATTTAAATGTTGTGATGAGTTAAGATAAGCAAGGGCTGGATGCCCATAAAACTTTCAGCTCTGCATAAAAACACCTGCTCCAACCAGCAGCATTCACTTTCCTCCTTATTTCCCTGTAAAGAAGGAATGAACTGGAGCCCTTGTTCAAGTCAAATGGTAAAGGTCTTTCTGGCTCAGTGGGATCAGTACTGATCTTAACAACAAATGGCGTAAGATTCTCAGTTATTTCGATAAATCTGCTGCTCTGAACTGTGTATCTGGCACCACGGCCACACAGTTTGGTGCTACTGCTTAGTGTTTTGAAACAGAAAAAAACCCACCCTTATCATTCTCCTAAGAGAAATTTGTAGAGCTATATTTCAGTGCTTTTTGGCTTTATAGAAGCATCAGTTCATGAAAACCAAAAAGAGGTCCACATGGAGAACAAACTACAGTGTTTCAGGTAAAACAAGGTATGTTCTGATTTCTTTGAACTCAGAGCCAAATCTTACTGATTTCAGAGCTGAACCTGCTGACATCAGGTAAGTATTGATCCTATATGTTGCTTTTGAAACAGTTGGTGCTTCTCAGCTGCAGGCAAAAATCAGTCTTTAACAAATGATAAATTCTACATAAAATAAAAAAAGCTTCAACCCAGTCCACACTTTAACATCTATAAAGAGCACAAGAGCAAAGCAGTATGTTCTTCCAAACTAAACAATGTGTAAAAGACTAAAAAAGAAATTATTTGTTCTTTATTCTTTCGGTTATGCCAGTTCTAGCCTTTGCCTCTTCCTGGTTCTCTGCAGTTCAGCAGAAGTCCACAGCTACGGAACAGTCTGCACTAAAGTCTCTTAATCTGGATGCCATCACTGAAGGTAAAAAACAGATGTAAATTGGCAGGATTTTTAGAATCTTCATTTGAGTGTTGTATTTGTGGTAAGACACGCTTCAAATTCAAGGATGAGCAAACATGTTGTTCCCATATTGCTAATGAAAACAGTTAGCAAACTAAGGTCTACATATTGCAAGCAGTTCCCATTCCAAATGCCACAATGTAAATGGGGCTCTGGGACAACGGGGGAACATCTCCACAGTGATAACAGATTGTTTCCACGAATTAAAGGTAGACATGTACATCTAGGATAATAACCTTGGAAAACTAAAATCAATGGAAACCATTATTTTTGTGGACACAGGTTTTTAGTCTCTGAACTCTACACTAACCTACAAGGACTGTCACTTTTAACGTCTGCTTCTTAGGTGATGGTACACTGTTTTATCCTGTAAGATTCAGTGCAAGTTACCTGCAGATTCTCTCACTAGACATGAAATCAAGGCACTATTGCTGCAGTCTAATCAATCAACCAAACAGAAATGTTTTGGTTACCATATGCTGCAGACTAGAAGGTGCTACATTTGTACTTACGAGCACAGTTACATTTCTCTGTTCTCCATAGAACAAAACTTGTGCTTAAAACTGCCAAATGGAAAATAATTAAATTCCTGTATCTCAGTGATTTAAACCTGTTCTATTGCAGCTTTACATCGTGTAAAAATATGAACTAGTATTAGAAATTCATAAATTATTATTGAAGTGTAAGAGTTTTTTCATTATCAGCCTCCAGTATTTGCTGGTGATACAGGGACCTGGACACTCACAAATAGATACAAACCTGCCGATGTGACAAGCAGCACCAAGGGGGTAACACAGGCCTTTTGAACAGAGGCTAACTGCTATTACAGCATACGCAACCTGAGGTATGGTGACACCACAATAAATCAAGACAAAGGCTGTTAACTGTAGCGTCCACATGAACAAGGTTATGCTTAGTTCAGTGGTAAGCGGTCCATGCTGATAGCAAGTGGCAAAGCTGGCAATTCCAACAGCCAGAAAATACCCTGTAGAAACAGAAAAGGAGGACATGGAGAAAAAGATGCCACCTACCCGTATAAACTTGATTAGTTTGGTTCACAAAGCTGCCAACTGCTGTGAAGTATAACCTGCTGTTGTGTTGTCTTACAGATTACCTGCATTAGTTGCTTGTGCTTTATATTTCAAAAGTGTGCAAAGACTTCACGAGGTGATCTATGCACAGCCTTTAGCTGATGCTACGAGCTGCACATGAATTCTCTCCATGCGAGAATGTCGAGGCAGGTGCCAGATCAATAGATTTGTCAGCCCCTGCAGCCATATCCAGTTAGCAACTTAGGCATCCAGATCCAGCAAAATACAGACCAGGGTAGCTGCCTTTTGCTGTTACAGGGAAAGTATGTAATGGCAAATCAATGAACAAATAATACAGGCAAAATCTGCTCTTAAAGCTGCTACTGGCCCACTATATCAAACTCCTTATTTAATGATACAATGTGAGTAAATGCTCATTTGAGTGGATTAGGAACCTTTGGAATATTCCAACATCTGTGGCTGAGGAGAAAAAAGTACTCCATAAATGAGTCACTTGATTTTGTTTTTTATGGGCAGGTACTCATCTAACCACTAAATTAAACCAAAATCTGCAGCACATTTTTTGATAATTTTCTTACCCAACAAGTACTTTCTGTGTTCAGACCACAACCACTGCATATTCTCTTTGAAGCAGTAAATAAAATAGAGAGAGGACATCCAGCAGCCACTCATTAAGATCCAGAAGGTACTGTGCTGGAAATTAAAAATAAAACAAAAGAAAAAAAACTTTAAAAATAAAAAAATTTCAAGTCAGAATCAGGACCATTGTGTGCAAGGCAACTCACAGGCAAAACCAGATGTGATATTCAGTAGACTTACAGGGCTTATGATCTGCGTTAGACTTCCACTGTATAGTGCTCTGCACGCTACAACTAAACTATCAATTCTAAGTGGAGCAACCGCATCTCTGTATTTGTGTATCATGTCCAAACGTCATAGTATAGCCTACTGCAGTGTATTTCCAATTAACATATCTCAGTAATATTGTGGGAATGCACGGACTTTGTAAAAGTAAAGGAAAAATTCACATCTGCCTTGCAATTAATTGTCTCTGGTGAACGGAAGAGAATGTCCCAGTTGCCACTAAAACTACATTTTGATTTAGATTGATTCATAGATTCAAAAGTAAGCTTAGCTCCAGTCCAATAAAAATAATTTATGTTTCAGAATAAACTCTTCTTATACATCAACAATCTCCTGTTTACTTTAAACTCAGAAGCAAGCTAACTCAAACTTGATTCTGACCTAATTATATTTACTTGACCCAAGCAATCCTGCAGTCATTTCAGTGGAGTTACCTAGCCACAAACACAGAGCAAGATCAGAATCTGGCTCTGTACTCTTCACTTCCTATATTATGATGTTGATGATTATCATTATTTTGTTTTATAAATGTAGATTTACCCTTGGAATAAACCTTTTAAGTGTCAACAGGACAAAGACTAGCAGAGCAAGAACACCCAGTATTATTCCAGAAAGGTAAAAGAACTTGGTACTCCTGTAAGAAAACAAGAGAGAATACAGTGAGAACTATAATTTGTAATTGGTTAAGATGCCAACATTTGTAAAAACAGCAGTGATCGTCAAGAAGAACTTAACACAGCTGTAAGTTAGGGTTGCGATTACATGGTTAACAGGCCCAGTTTAGATATTAAATCCGTGTAAGAAAAAATTCCCAACAGATACTTAAGGTCACTGAAGTTGTTACAGGCTAGGAGATTGCATTGGTTTTTTTTTAAAGCTCACACTAGTTCTGATTTCATTGACCTTCTAGTTTTAGTAATTTCATTTTCTTCTATGTACCAATATGGTTCTGTATGGCAAGAAAAGTTTGGGGTTTTTTTTAATTTAAAATGTAAAAAAACCCTTCACAAACCCACAAGGTTGTTTTCTAAGCTTATGCACTTATAAAGTCTGACTTTTTAATTCAGAGTTAACTCTATAAAACCTATTGCTGCTTTGCTTGTTTTAGAGGTGCCTCCTGACAATTGATTTGTGACTCATTTTACTTTGAAGTTTTGCTCTAACAAGAAGTATCCTCCCTTACATGCTATGCAAAACGTGCCCCAAAAGAACGATGGGGAAAGGCTGGCACAAAGGTGGAGGCAGACGAGGCCCCAGATGACCTCATCCTAAGCATTTCTCGCTGCAGGAAGGCATCATTTATAATACACGTAGCATTATTTAGCATTCAGCTAGCCTCACTAGTCTACAAAAGGGAGAGAGAATTTTTCTGCATCCACACACTTGCTCGCTGAGGATTGTTTTGGTGTCAGCCAGTGCAGGAAGCTTGCGTACAAGAACCCTACCAGAGCTAAGTGATTAATAAGAGTGCAGCACTCCAAGATATAGAATCATAGAATCATTTAGGTTGGAAAAGACCTTTAAGATCATCCAGTCCAACCGTTAACCTATGTCACAATCTATCCAAACACAAATGGTATGAAGAAGTTTTAAATATATGCTCAGTTTCCTTATTTCACTTTCCCAAAGAACCGCCTCTTTAGCTTAGAAAGCAGACCAAAGATGCACAGGCTTTGGGAAAGGTGGTCAAACACCAGCAGCTAGTACTCACCTGCTCAGGCTGTTCGCAAAATGGAACAGAAAAATTCCCGCTACAAACAAAAACAAGAGCTTTCCATCTAGCACTAAAAAAGGGGGAAAAAAATAGAAATGTACTTTAGACTAATTCAATCTGAAATGCTGATGATAAAAAATATCAACAGAAAAGTCCCAAGCTTCTTACAGAAGAGATGGTACATTCAGTAACACTGGCAATACCAATCTATCTGTAATCTAAACTGAAAGCTTTACTTACTTTCTCGTTTCACGCTCACAGTGTACGGTTCTGTTTTGAAGGGCTGTATTTTGAAACAAATATCCTCTCCATATTGTTTTATGCTTATGAAAGTTTCTGTAGATGTCTCTGGTTTCCAGAAGATTTGAATAGCACATGCAGCAAACTCAAAAACAGTTTCTGAATTACGACAGTTGCTTTTTTCTGAAATAGGCTCAAACCTGAACATTTCGCTGCTGTTAACTTTTACCTAAAAACAAACAACAGAATACACAGAGAAGTAGCTCAGAATCACTGGGCTTTTTTGTTTTTCTGAACTATATAGCATATAAGCCATGCATGTGATAATGAGAATCAGTATAGAGATCTCCAGAATAAAATGCTAGTGCAATTCTTAGTTGTTTCATAGTGGTTATTAATATTATGCAAAGATTTACTGGTTTAGGCCTTACAAGGTGATTCAGAGAACTCAAGGCCAAGCAAAGTGCTATGGAGGAGCCTCTCAATCTATCCAAAAGCTCGGTGGGTTTGGTTTTACCATGACACTTGCCCACACACAGATTTCTAACACAACCAGTAATATTTGACTGACCACAGTTTCTTTTGTGGATGTTCATACGCTTCCCCGTTCCCCTCCTGAAACGTAAGAAATTGGATTTGCTTTTCTTGTAGTTAATAATGCAATCTTCAGGTTAGGGACAGAAGAGGGATAAGGAAAATGAAAAATAACATAACCAGAAATTTAAATATAAGCATGTTCCTGTTGGGTATTTTGGGGGTTCTTGCTAGTTCCTAGCACCCTCTCCCACCAAACTGGTAAAAGATCTTGTCGATCTTCTGAGATGGGATGATCTTCCTGAAGACTGTGATTCATTGTGAGCTCTTGATCAGGGCCTGTTAGACAACAAAGACCCATCTACAAAAGAGTGATGCAATAGGTAATAAAACAAGCTTCTATTGGGAGAAGAGACAACACATCAGCAAGCAGTTTGTTGGGGGAAAAAATCGAACTTCCTGCTTCTACACATTTACTCCAGGAAAGCCTGTGTGACTGCTGGAGGGTTTCACCACCTGAAGTCTGCTACCATTCATAGAAACATCCGTGTGTTCCTGAGGAAAACAGTCCTGGGAACAGGCAAATAGATGTTCCACTTCTGAGAGCAAATTCCTCCAACAGAGATGAAGTGAAACTGTTTCCTTCCCTTGTCTGGAGACATACTTCCCAGGGAAAAAAAGGAACCACACAGATAGTCAGCTTGTTCCTTTAGCTATTACTGCTTCCACTGTGAAGAGATTTTTATATTGTTTTGAGCTAATCTCTAAACATGTTTCTTGTAAGATGACCCTCTGTTACTCACAAAAACAGAAATGCACTGCTACTGCTGTTTTTTTCATTAGTCACAATCTAATACACCTTCGGTTCCTATACCATGGCCTGGTATGCTACAGCGAGTGAGTCACGGAACTGCATTTTATCCTCAAGTTTAAAAGTGTTATAAAGGCGTTTGGTGATAAGCAAGAACATTTGTGGCAGAAGTTAACAGTGGTCCATCAGTAGAAAAGGTGTGCAACAAAATAATACGCAATGCTAAATTAACGTTTGTGTAGTATCATACTATAAGCCTGGTTGACATCCTTCTAATAAAGAGAGGCCAAACCTCACTGCACCCGAAGTGGAGGATCGCAATGCTGCATTTTTATCATGGTCCTACCTATACACCATTCAAACTATGAATTACACAGAGATAGTGCTTTGATCGTGCTAATTGATGATACACTTTGCTGGCAAAAGTTCACGTGAAATGTATTGCATATCTGAATGATCCCCAAAACGGCCTCTTACCTGAAGGGTTGACCAAACGTACTGTAAGTGAATGGTTCTGTTTTGCAGATAGCAATAACAGTTTTCATCCCGTTTCTGGATGACATCCATTTCCTGCAATAAGCTACAGTTTCTACCTGGAGGTGGGGGGCAGAAAAGTTAATTTTAAGCATGTATCAAATACAAATGTATAATTTTCCTCCATTTCATTGTTGTATATGCTGAGGGAATCACAAGCAATTTGCAGATAATCAAACGTAAGAACTATGCTGCAGGGTACCATGTTCAATATGATTTAGATAAAAATTCAAATTAGACTTTTAATCAAGTCACTTAGGCTCCAGAGTAAACTGCAACAACTTTGAAAGAAGAAAATTAATCTAGGGTGATATTTTTAAAAAACATAATCTATAAAAGCTTGGCTTCAGTATTAGTGTTTTGATGGTACTTGAATAGGGTCTCTGGGCCAAATTCACTGCTGGCACGAGTGGGTGTAACTCCACCAGAGTCAATGCTTATACCAGCGGTGAATGCAACTGTGGGAGTCTGAGCAGGTAAACAGGCTTACATATTAAAATAGTCATTTAGCACATGACATGGCTGCTGATTGCAGAAGTCATACTCCTCTCCCTCGGAAATGTTTCTAATGTTAAATAACACAACTCTTCTCTTTAAAACAAATTTTCCTGACATAGTCCAGCCATGACATCTAATGAGGCAACTGCACTGATAGCTTGCCATAAGTCATTTAATTAGGAATGCTAATTAGCCTAACTCTCCTGAAATGTTAGTGACCCCCTACGATCTTCAGAATTAAATTGCACTTTTGAACAGAAATGCACCTAAAAGATTTATGGAGCAAACTTTGAAAAATAACATACATTCCGATCTATATACACGTGTAAAATATACCCTACAGTGCATTACCGCAGTGTTCCAGGAACATAATTAAAGAGAAGAATAAAGGAAATAATTACAGATCTGAACAGAGGGAATCATCTGGCTCACTGAATAGAAAATGTAGGTCTAAGCCAAGCTCAGTAATAACTGCTAAAACACTGTCATACGCTCAGAACAGCAAAATGAATATGTGCAAAACAGTCTCAATCTGGACAAGGAGATACTGTTTGCAGGTAAAAACCTGCCCTGTCTCTATAAAGAAGCTGAACTTAGGCTAAATTATTTTTTAATCAATTTAATTATGCCAATGAAAAATACCTGTGTGCATGTTCTTACATAAGTTTATTAAGTCATTCCAGAATTTAAGTGTCCACAGATGACCCTGCTAAAGTAAATTGGTTTCAACTTAAAATTTGGGCATTTTTATTGTGGAAAATTAACCATCTGATTAATTTTCATCCACGGCAAATCCAGTGGGAGGGAGCACAACCCTTCAGACAAGAGCTAGCTGTACCTCTTGACAGGCACTTCCATAAAGGCCATCAGAGGAAGCTGCAAAAGGATTCGTCTCTGAGAAGTGCTGCCGACTGGCGCAGCAAGCAGGTGAGGCTGGGCACCACCCAGGGCTCAGGCTGAGATAACCCAGTGGTAGGAAACGTCAATACCCCAGCAGGGCCAAAACGCAGCCCAGAGTGCCCACACCTTCCCTCCAGGCTGTGTTAGGATTTTCCGCCACTATGGATAAATTATCCATCCACATTAGAAGGAACATTCTCCATTTAGAACGCTAGAAAGTATTTTCTAGCCCCCCCCCCCCAAATTTTAAGGCATTTTCTTGAGAAAAATAAGCTCCATAGAATGAAACAATCATGTCCCAAACGGAAAGATGCTCCCCAACAGGTAATCGTGAGATGGGGGAGGGTAGTAGCTACCGTGAGGACACAGAGAGGGCAACTCTCAAGTTTTTGAGAGTGCAAGCAGTGGAGAGCATCGGCATCTGCTGCAGAATCCGGAGGATGCCCCAGGCTCGGGAACGCCAAGGCACGGGGGGAAGCAGCTTCTTGAGTTACTCATCACTGCTACGAACCTTTAGGGTTCTCACTGCCCTCGTTAATACAAGATCTGTTCTGCACCCAACTCCCCTCAACCAAGCTAAGGAGAAGGCCAGAGGGAGTAAGGCGCGCTGCAGGCCCGCGCCCTCGGCCAGCGGTGCCCAGCCTGCCGGCCTCTGCCGCGGGCACGGATCGGCGAGGCACCTGCGCGCCTGGCGCCGCTGTCTCCATGGGGGCTCAGTATCCTTGTGGAAACGGAACCGAGATAGGACACGCAGGAGAAACCAGGGGAGGCCTCTGGCCCCTGAAGTGACTTCAGCTCCCGGCCGAAGCGGGCAGGGACGGAGGCGGGCGGGGAGGCGGCGGCGGCCCCGGCCTTCCCGTAGGGCAGCGCCATTTTGGGCAGCAGCAGGTCGCGCTGTACCGGAGGCGGCGGAGGCTGAGGGAGCCCAGGGGAGCAGAGCGTGTGTCCCCGCTCCCTCTTCTCAAGGGGGCGGGCGGGGAGTGAGGAAGCCCCCCGGCCGGTGAGCGCCCGGGCAGGGGAAGGGACCCCGCCGCCCTCCCCGCGACCATCCCCACCGCCGCCCCGCCCGCGGACCGCTCTGCCCCGCCGCCGCCGGCGGAGCGCTCCCGGCGCCGCGCAGGCCCCTCGGGGGCGGGAGGGGAAGGCCAGTACCTGCTGACGGCGCCTGCCCGCTGCCGCCGGCCGCCCCGGACAGCGCCAGGAGGAGCAGCGCCAGCCCCAGCCCTGGCCTCGGCCGGGCCCGGGGCCGCTGCCAGCGGCGGGGCGGCCCCGCCGGACTCATGTGGCGGCCGCCGGCTCCGGCCTCGCCCCTAACGGTGGCGGTGAGGGCGGGCTCCGGTGCGGGGAGGGGGCGGTGCGGCCCTGCGCTCCCCCGCCGCCCTTCTGCCCCCGCAGGGCCGCGCTCGGCTGGCGGCGGGCTGGGGCGGCTCGGGGTGAGCGGCCTTGGGCGGGGGGGGTTCACCCCGGTTTCTCCTCAGCACTTGTGCGGGGAGCGGGCAGGGGCCCGGGCCGCGGGCAGCGGCCTGTCCGGAGGCAGACGCGGGCCCTCGGCACCGCCGACGGCGGGGGGGGGCACCTCTTCTGGCGCGTTACGTCCTACCTTGTGTTTCTCTTACTTCTGTTTTAGGGCTTCAGTGGAGTTAGGAGTGTGCGCTTGAAAAGAAAAAGAAAAATCATATGAATGTAAGAGCTCAGCAAAAGCGTTTCCCTGGATTGTGGTCCCAGAAACGGTGATGGGGCTTACCAGTCAGGGTACAGATTGCTCCTAAAACAAAGGCTCGCGTCAGCAGCTTGTGACGCTTCCCAGACCTCAACTGAGGCAGCCACCCCAGCCGAACAGAGGAGGGTTGGTATTCGTCTCCCTGCGCACCCTGTTCTCGATGCCCCCTTGCCCACCCAGCCCAAGGGAAAGGCCAAGTCGGGTCACCAGTGTGCCTGCAATGGCCAGTGGTTGAGTCAGCCATTGAATGACACACGATAATCAGACCCTCTGCCCGCCCAGAGGAGTTCCCTGAATGAAATGTTACTAGATGCTTTGATGGAGGTGAATGTCCACAGCTTTTCTGTATTTCCTAGGCAGCCACAAGAAGAGCCTGGAGCAGGACGCACAGTTCCCCCATCAGCGCTGTGAAGACAGGAGCTAGGTCCGACTCAGCCCAGTCCCCACTTGCACATTGCAGTCGTTTTAGATCGCTTGTGAGTCACAGGCAGCCGTCAGGGGTGGAAAGGGCTGGAGCTTTTTCCCTATTCTATGAAAATCAATAAACACAATTTTGCCAAGGCATGCTGGCATCACCAGCATCTATTTTCACACCGAGCCCTACATTTGGCCTTTCCAACCTACTTGCTTTGCTACAGTGCATTCCCTTCCTTGTTCTTAAAACTATGCCATTTCTCTGTACGAAGATTGCTTTTAGTTTTATTTTTGATTGTTTAGGGCTGGATCCAATTCCCGTGGGTGCCAGAATAGGCTTTTTTAACACCTGAAGGGGTCTGCCCACTGCCTCGCACCTTGTCTCGGCACTTACATCTGCAGGGAGTGGGTGGTGCGGGGCTGCGGCTCTCCTCGCCTTGCCTCCTACGCCTGCTCGGTGCTGGCTGGGCTCGCATGTAACTGTGGATTATTCCTTGCAAGTACTGAGGAAGTGGAGAATAAGGGCAAAAATAGTTGGGATTTGATAGCGTGTGCAACATCTGACAAACTTCAGTCTCCAAAGGAAGCAGCGATTGATTTATATCTTTATTTGTCTTCATGTAATTTGAGTGTTGTCTTTACATAACTTTTCAGGCGCTTTCTCTAGCAAATGTGGTGAAGAAAGAAATGCTGGATTTTGTGCTTACCTGCTTCCCTAATAAACCCTTGGAAGTATGTTACCTCTCGGTTGCGTGTCTAAACAACAAGGGACGATCATGGCCAAGTTATTAGAGGAATCCCTTTCACGTTTTCAATTTGCAATATTTTTTTTGGTTATGTTAACCTTCTTGACAGTCTTTTTTCTGGGAAAGGAGACACTCCACGTTCAGTTCTCGCTTGTATTTTCGTTCCAAGAGCTCTATTGCACTTCACCGCTAATTAACTTTCAATAACTGTCGTAGGGTTACAGTCAGTCAGCATGAATCAGACAGAAAATGTAGCTTTAGGGGACTGCACTCTGTCAAAAACGATTAGAAACCTTTGCTTGATTTCCAAGGAGAACGTACTCGCTCAAGCAGGATACAGTAGCTATTAGTGTTCTACTGCAGTAAGAAATCCTTAATAAAAGAGACTCAGTGCTTTCACTACAGCCCTCCTTCCAGGCTGGCTCTGAGTAATTATGCATCATTTTCCTTGCTTCCCATTTGTTTGTTGACTTCCTAAATGGTGGTGTTGCTTAGGCCAAAGCCTGGGTTCTGAGCTTAAAGGCAGTATTTTTAACTGTTTGTTCACAAATGTAATTTGAAAGGGGGAGGTTGCTTATGGGTACAGCTCAGCTGGTAGAAGCTCTGCCCTTCCTAGACCTCGTAAGCTGGGGGGAGTTGAGTGAGACCAGCTTTTGGCTGGGAGAGCTCAGGGGAAGACTTGCCTATGGCAGGCAGCAATGCTGGCGGTACTGGGAATGGGTCACATTCCCGGGATGCAGCATGCAGGGCCCTCAAGCTCCATACTTTTGACAAATTGCCACTTTAGTAATTGGGAAGGCAGCAGGTGAGCAGTGCAGAGCCACGTCCCCAGTGTGTGCTTTCTTCTCAGGCTTTTGGACCTCTGGGTTATGCCACGCAATATGCTCTGGCCCCTGAAACGCTCCTTAACATCATCTGCAATGCCCTCGTCTAGCTGCTTAAAAGCTGACTGCAATGTTAGATGTAATACCAAATCTTCTTTGTGCTGCTGAGTCCTTTTTTTTTCTACAAAGACCCTAGCTACTCACTGCTGGTGATTTATTTGGCCTGTGCAGCCATAGAAATAGACTACAGCTGTGTAAGGCGCTGATGGGGAGGTCCTCTGTGCTCCTCAAAGCCTTGCCCACCTTGGGCCCTAGTGCTGTTGGAGACCACCCCTCTTCCCGGCAGCATCTGCGAGCCCAAGTTGGGGACAAGGCACTCGGGGTCCCAGTTCCCGCCTTGCAAGGTGATGCTCGTTACTCAGTTGCAGCTTGCTGTTTACTTTCTAACTAGGGCTAATAGAGGCTTTTAATTTCTGGGTGTGCCGTTAAAATCTCAACACGTGCTCTGGATGACTAAGGATGCTTCCTCTGATTTATTTAATTTTTTCTTTCCCCTTTGCTCTCCCTTCCCCCTCCTTACGTCAGCAACGGGTATAATTTGTTTGCAGGGTTACAGGGTGTTTTATCTTTCTTTGGCCAGCCCCAAGTGGATGGGCGTTTGTTGAAGCCACGGCATTCTTGCTTTCTTAGAGCTGGCACGTGGGCGTTGGATTGTGTCATTCGTAGGAGGTGAACGTCAAAGGAAGTGGGATCAACTGCTGGAGGAGGTTTGCAAGCCAGGTACTTAATATTTGGTTTCCTGGAAAAGCAAGAAAAAAGTAGCAAAACAGGCAGCCTTTGTGTCTTTAGTTTTCCCATGTAATCAGAATAACACAATACCTATACGTGCTTAAGCACAGTTTTTGGGTTTGTTTTTTGTTGGTTGGTTTTTTTTTTTTTTGCCTTGGTTTATTCAGGATGGAGAACTACTGTATTTCTCGTTAAATAATTTCACATGTTTTGGTGGATTCTGTTGAATGTTTATTCCAGTAATACAAATAACTCGTGTTCCATAAGTGCCCTCACAAATAATGCGATTTATTATCAGGTACATTATGTTGTCTTTTTATTTGAAGTAAAATGGTTTCTTAGAGTTAAAATTAGACAGAAGAGCTATTTGAGACTATTTTGTTCATCTCCAACTGTTTTTTCAGGAGTGCATTAGTCTGAAGTATTTCACGGGCAAAATACTGAGTTATTTTTGGGGGAGAAAAATGATCTGCAAAAGAAAAGTATAGTTACTTATTTTTACAGTAGTTTTACGGTAATCGCTATTTTATTTGACATGTATAGATGCTGAGCTAGATACTGCTCTACTAGGAATATTTTTTTCTCTTAAACTGCTCTAGGTAGTAGATATCTTTTGTAGTCCTTGTTCAGACTAAGCTTAAAAATTAATAAGAGAAATTATTTTTTTAAAGGTTACCTGTGTCCTATCTTATGAATTAAGCAAAAGGACCATATTTTTTCATTATGCTTTTTTTTTCTTAAACCTTTCCCTATTTAATCTAAGTGCAGGACGCTTATTCTAGCTGTCCATGCTTTTGAAAATCTATGTGCCATAACACGTTTTCCCATTGTATCACTGGCGGGGGTCAGGCATGTCTGAGATGGGTACAATCTGAATGTTTTTAGCTAAACCCCTCTGAGTAAAGCAGCTTTTTCCTTCTTGTGTGGTTTCTGATTTACGCAGTTTTCTTGGCGTTTAACCCTATGCTCATTTTCCCATGGCTATCAAAGGGACCTGCAGGTCAGGAGGAAGGAAAGCTCAGTCAGCCGATGGTGAAGTGTTCACAGGAGGACTTGTCTGCAATTGCCGGAAACACAGCCTCCCCACCCCGACTTCAGCAAAGTATTCTGGTGTGAATTCGTTGGTCTCATTGATATTATCCCTGATTTACACAACAGTAAGCACTAAGTAAGCAAGCACAACAGTAAGTTAAGTAGCAGTGGGCCTTAAATATTTATCTGGTTTATTTTTAGCATGCCAATTGCAGCTATTTATATAGCAAGGAAGCAGTGATACACATCTGACTGGATTCCTCCTTCACTTTGAATCTGCAATAGAGAGGCAGTCTCTTTTTTTTTTTTTTTTTTTTTGACCACGAGCTCTTACTTATTATGTTAAATTTGCTCTGATTAATATGTTACAGACTTCATTTTTCAAGGGCCTCTTAACTCCCACTTTTAAGGATAAGGGATCTTGTTACTTATCTAAAGGAGCATTGATGCAGCCTAAGAGCAGCTGTGAGATTGCCCTGCGGTGCTGTGCAGGCACTAATACCTTACAGGGATTTATCCATGAGGAAAGGTCCCAAAATTGTCAGGAGACTCCACAGTAGAGCAAACAATGTGAAAGGAGCCGGTACTATTTAATAACATCTAGTACAGCAAAAAGAAAAAGCACATTTACAGTTGTTTATTGGCATACCAATAAAATCCTAGAATAAAATATATTCTCCTATGAGAGGCTATTGCTGGCTGTAGGAGAGGCAGATGGGGGTACTGCTGTGGGTGAGCCTGTATCTATGCCAGTGTGGCGGGGAAGGACGTTCCCTCTGAAAAGATGCATAAAGGGTAAACTAGGCTGGTGGATGGAGATGCTAGGAAATAGCACGCGGTTGTACGTGCTGGCTCAGAAATTAGCACTTTTGGGTCTTAGGCCACTAGTTTATATGTGGCTCAGCTTAGTAGTTACCAAAATCTCTTCCTTTCTTTTAATTACAGATGGTCTGTGGTAAAGAGATTGGTGATCCTAGCCCGGTCTTTAGTTGGTAAATAACCACATCATAAAAGCCAAGCCCTACCACTAATGTTGGCATCCCGACTGATAGTCTCAGACACGTACCCGGGACTTCGCTGGCAGCTGAACGGCCCTCACCACTGAAAGACGGGCAGGTCATCACCTTGCGGGACTAGTTGTCTTGCTGCATCCCTCCTGTGGAGAAACAGAGGACTTACCCACTGTCATGAACTTTAAAACATCATTCCATGTTTGATTTAAAAAACACATGTTGAGAGCCTGGGAAGGAAAGAGAACTAATGGGTAAAGTCAACCCCTGTGTCTGCTATGAGAAGCCACAGGAGGTGGTACGGTTTTGTAAAGAGGCCATGGGAATAATGTCTTGTTAATGGATAAGTGCATGTGTGTCTGTCTTGTGCTTTCGGCTTTACCTTCATATTAACTGTTGCTGCTTATTACTACATTTATACAGTAGCCTCCAGTAATTGTTCTGGGATTTGACGAAGCACTCTTGGAAAAATAAATTGCTAGCAGTGTTAAACAAATGTGAAAAGAATTATTCTCTTTCCAGTGGTTATTGAAATGGAATTTTAGCCCTGATGTGCTCAACTACCTTTGTGATTAATCTCTGTATTGTCAGAGGAGCCTGTCAAGCTCTTTTAGATCAAGGGATGCTGTTTTGTATTAAGAAGATTCCGATAATGTCTTTCAGTTGCTGTGTAATCACACTTTTGCATGAATGCTGTTGCAGTTGCTGGTGTGCCATTACACCGGTCGGGGAAAATCAAGGACTTTTGATCAGCCAGGTGCACGTTTGGTAGGCACCTCTTCCAAACTGGGCCTGTCCACAAGCCAGTAACAGGGTTAAACTGGCTCAAAACTTAATCCTTTATGTTGATGCTCTGAGCTTGAGTAGAGCAATTTGTTAATAGCCAGTTGTTTTGAGAAAATGCCCCCAGAAATCTTAGAGAGGCGGTAGCCTGCCTTAACAAGGGTACGGAGGACAGGGGAATTCAAGGGACCCCCTGCCTTAGCCCTGCAGGGTGCAGGCATTGCCTGGCACGGTGCCGAGGAGAGCCCCAGCACCATAGAAGGGCCAGCCCTGCTTGGGTTTGAAATGATTGTCACTGGCTTTAACCAAGTAAATGGTGAGAAAGACCGGGCAGCCTAAGCCACCCTATGAGTGCGAAGGCCCGGGAAGGACAGTCCCTCTTACAGCTCTCGGGTACAACACAAAGGTAGCCTGTGGCTCTCCGCTGCCGTTTGACCCGTGAAGTTTTTGGGTGTCTTGCCGCATCCTGCGCGTGCTCTGGCTGGTCCAGCTCAGGCTGGCAGCTGTTAGCACACTCATAACCAAGCACTTCCAAACTACCTAAAATTTCTCCTTGCTCTCTTGGAGCCTGTCCGGTCTGGGTTGCTGACTTTCTTTTTGCAGCCTGCCATTGCTTACCCATGCACTGCCGTACCCCTTCACCCCACACCCATGTGAAATCCACTGGTGTACAGTTCCTGTTACCAGCAAAGTATGCCAGCTCGGCATGCATCCCCTCCCTTCCCAGCACGCCTGGCGCTTTTAAATTTCTGCTTTTCCTGCTTTCAGACGCAGTCCTCCTTCATTATAAAGTTTCTATGCATCTCCAGATCAGGCTGCCTGATGACTTTTTTCCTTATCAACTCAGAATTTTTTGACTGCTGCGTTTTTCCTATCTAAATATAAACATGGGAGAGACTAAGAAATAAGTGCTATTGAATGATTAGGTAGAGATATGTCAGTGGCTTTGCTTGATTAATGGATTGACATTGTACATTACCCATAGGCAGCTTTCCAGTGTCTTTCCCTAAAACCAGGTAATTTGCTTAAAGGGCTATCTTTTGTAGAATACTGAGAAGCAAGAGATACTTGGTGCATGTGTGAACGTCTAGGTAGGGAGAGCCAGGATGTACAGTCATTTTGCCCCTGCTAGTCACAGCCACTCCTGCAGGCACTTGAGGAATGCAAGATGTGCCCCAAATAGGTCTTTACAAATATTCTCTGCTGCAGTCATTTCAGCCTTTCCTGGCATTCGTATTAGCTCTTGCTGACAACAACAGGATTTTCGTGACGGTGACTGCAGCAGAGTACAAATGCTTTTTCTCCCCTTTCATGCCAGCTGGAAAATGAAGGTAAAGACTTGCTGTACTGACTCAGATGAAAGGTTGAACAAGCCTGGGCTCCTGTCTCTGGCAGTGGCCAGAGAAGCTTCAAGAGAGTTGAAGAACAAAACAAGCATAAAGGAATACTTTTCCCCACTCCATCCTCCTTGCAAAGTGAGCGTTTCCACTTCTTATTCTAAGATAAGAAAGAATAGCTTAAAGAAATGAGGTGGTGAGGCGAGGAGAGAGGCATTCTCTTCGAAGCACTAGCAGGGTTTAGTTTTCTGATCTGGTGCCAAACGTAACAGAGTTACTTGCCAAATGCCCTTGTGATGGGACTTGTCCCAAGGCTTTACAGCATTGCACCTTGCTGTCTGCACCCTGCTGTTCTGCTTCTGCTGAAGTTAGTGGGGTTTCTCCGATGCCGAAGCTGCTGCCCAGCCCGTGTGAAAATCCTGCTGCCCCTGACTAGGGCGCGTCTCTGCAGCGTGAAACACCAGGAGATCCCTGTCCACGCTGTTAGCAGGGCAAGCTGTTAGCAAGAGCTGTGATTTCTTCTTGGCTAGTTGAGACTGGGGAAGGACACATATGCTGCGCGGGGAGACAGCCTGTTCCACGCTACGGTGTTGTTTATCACAGCAACCTGTGGATTGAGACCACCTTCTGAAAGTCAGGGTAGATGCCGGGCTGGTCCCTGTGGTTCCTACGTCTACTCATGGCCAACCTTGTATCATACTCCCATTTCCTCAACATGTGGAGCCACGTTCAGTCTGGTTATAAACCTGCTAAGGGTATCTTATAAATCTGCAGCAGTAGCACGCTCCTCTGAGGCACTGGTGCCTGGACAGTCCCGCCTCAGGATTCGGCCTGCTGAATTGTGTGTATGTTTACTGCAGAAAACGCATGAGAGATGGAGGCAGACGAGTGACTCCAGGTTGAAAGCCAAAACTCTTTGTTTCCATGAGGTGCCGGGTGTTTTAACTGCGCAGCACTCTTCTAGCCTTTCCACTTGTATAACGTGAGTATTAAAGCAAAGGGATATTTTATGTCTGTCTATCTTTATGTCAAAGGTTTAAAGTTAGCCGGACAGTGAGTTTTTGACTTGGACATTTTTTTTCACTCCTGAAAAAAAACTTTTAAAGCTTTTAATCTCAAAAGCAGTGTAGTCTGTAAGCATCAGCTTTTCTTCTGTGTCATTAAACCTCAAGTCTGAATTCCCAGAAGTGTATTTCCAAAGGAAAGCATCCATAGGCAGGTGTTATTTACCAGCTGATTCGGACCTTCGGCAGTTCCTAGCCCCGAGCAAGCTTCCTTGGTGGAGTGATGCACCGCAGAACTGGTAAGCTGGCAAACACCGTTCCCTGCTTCAAAGAAGTTACAAGTACCAAACACGCCAGGGGATCCTGCCAGCTCCGTAAGCCAAACAGACTGCAGTCTAAGGAGGTCAGAAACAACTTAGACATACCTGGAAATACTCATAAAGCACTTGAGCCTCATCACTGTTGCTCAATGTGTCCAGCAGCTCTGCAAACATTCGAGCGATGTCTGAGCCAGGCAGGTGTGGCTTTGGCAGCTTGGGTGCCCAAAAAAAACTCAGCAGGCTAAAATCACGCAGCTAATGCTTTCTGTTTCTTAATTTTTTCATATCTATGTCTCTATAGCCCTTGTGTAAGGAGAGAAGATCCTGGCTTTTCCAGGTACCTGGATGCCGAAAGGACAGGAGTAAAAACATCCATGGTTGTGTTCAAAGAGGTGGGGGAAAAAGCAGTGCCTGCTGGCATCAGGCTGGGAGAGGCTCAGAAACATCCTACTCCATAGGCAGGTCACCGCTGCCAGCGGCACAGCTCTGCTCCTGCTCTTCCCATCCACCCTGCCCACCGTCAGCAACAGCATCTTCCAGCCCAAGATGCCCATGTTCTCTGAACTGATCTGGCGTGGCCGTGGGATGCCTTTAGAAGAATGTTAATTTTGGAGAAAGACAGGGTACAGCTGCTTTTGAGAATTAGACACTTTTAAAGCATCTCTAAGTGACCAAAACTTGCAATGCTCAAAACCATTGGCCAGTGTTATGTAGGCATATATTGCTCTGTAAATGTTTCCCGTTGTTGGTTTTACTTCCTAGCTGTGCATTCAAGCTGGACGTTAGTTTCTTTTGCTGTGAATCATAGCACCGCAGCCTTGAGAGAGACCATTGCTATGTCCACTGAAAATGGAGGCTTCAAACCTTTGAAGAAAAATAGTAGAAATCAGAAGGTTGTGAAGGGGTTACCTATTGTATGCATAGAAAATAGCAGCTGGGGGGAAATAGCAATCGGGAGACTGCGCAGGAGCAATGGCTGGAGTGTTCCTCAGCCCCTTCCAGCCGAAGGGTGGAATGCATGTGGGCTCACTGCACTCCCTTTATTTGAAGGGTAATTAAGCTTTGAAGTCTTACCTAAATGGCTAACATGCGGTTAGGATGCTCAGAAATGCAGCCCAGTGCTGAGATGCCCCCCACCACTCAGGGTTTCCACTGCTGTGCTGCAGATGGGACCAGCTTTCAGTGGGCCTCTGCACCAGCTGCTGCCGCTTTTGTTCCGAGTGTGCATAAAAGAATTTCTTCCCTCATGAGAAATACTGATGAGATTTAAATTCTTTTGGTGATTTTGATGCAGAGCAATGGTATTATAGATACTGTGCTGTTATTGATTTAGTAGTATTCATTTTCAGCATGGCTAACAGGTAGCCAGCACAAACCTCACCGTGCATTGCTTGATGCTCCTCAGAAGCGGATGTTCTCTGGACAGAGCTTCTTGCTCCCTGGTCCTGCAATACACCATGCTCTTTCCCGTGCAAGGGCAGCATTCCTCCTTTGTTCTGTACTGGCATCTGCAGGAAAGAAAACCTTCAGTTCCAGGCTGAAATAAGTCCTCTTCTGTGGTAGCTCTATGCTTTCGGTGTATTGGGAGGAGAATATCAGACTAGAACCAGGCCTTCTGCTTAATTGGCTTTAGAAGTGTGGTTATTATCGCTCACCGCGTTTTTTAACCACTACGGGGAAGATGAACAATGCCTTGGCAAATGAGTTATTTCACATTTAAGACTTGTGCTTTTACAACTGGTTCTCTGTAGTGTCGCACCCTGAAATTGGGCTTACTGGTGTTGTGTGGGGCACGGCACGTGCATCTGCAGGACCATATTTGACTTTTGGTACTTTTTGTTACTGCGAGTGTCAGTATCATACCTGAAATGAAACGATGGTTGTAACAAAGCCAGGCAAACGTCGTTCTGATGTCCTCAGGCCTTTTACCAGCACTGCTGGCAGAGGCATTAAAAGCATCTTGAAGGAGCTAGCTGGGGCAGAGGAAAGGCGATGCCAGGACTAGGCGGAGTGAGGGTGAGGCAATGCAGTACCACCATGGGTGGGATACGAGTGAGCTGGGCCTGAGGAGTCTTGGTTCGGCTACCAGTCCTCTCGAGTGAGGCTTGACTACAAAACTGTGAACCTCAGGCAGCTAGGAACTGTGATTTCTTGCTTAAAGCTGGTATATTCCCTGCCACAGAAACTGCATTAACTCCTTTAGTGACAGTTTGTAGCACAAATCCTGGCTGGTTAATTGGATTTATCATGGCTATTGGGAGCATAAATGTGTTTACAGATTTGTTGTGAAAGCTTTTTTGTGTGTTTTTCTCATAGCAAGTCAACTTCCATGTGGTGCAATTATGTTCAAGATGTTCCCTGTAGCACTGGAGTAATGTCAGATTATACTGCGTGTGCATGTTGTTCTTCAAAAGGATTTTATCTGAGGCACGATGCGCCATGTCGGAAGGAGAAAGGGAGCTTAGTCTTTTATTAAGAAAGGCATGCAAAGCTTGAAACACAAGAAATTCTGTCAAATCCTGTTGTCTTATTATAGAGAAATGCTTGTCTCTGTGTACTGAAAAGTGAAACTTTTCCCCCATTAACTTCCTTCCTGCTCCATCCAACTCTGCCAGAACTAAGTCCATCCGTCTGCAGCATGCTACTTTTGTGCTGCAGCCTTTTCAGCACTGAAAGGCTGAAGCAGACACAGCGAGACGTTTCAGAGACAAGAGTCTAGGGGAAAAAGAAAAAGAGATGACTTCCATTTGGTTTGGAAAGTTTCTTCGTTTTTGTTTGGTTTGTCATCCCGTACAGTTTGACCTAGAAACTTGCAGTGTGTTTGATGCAGCCATACGGGAACCCCGTGTGAAGCCTGCTCACGTTCCCAGCCGCGGGACTGCTGCCGAAGGGAAGCTGTGGTACGGGAACTGCTGTCAGATGTCAGGGGCTACAGCAAACAGTGCGGCGCGAGGGGTGAAGCTGGCCCCCAGTGCTCACTGTCAATTTTCTTTTTTTTTTCTTCTTTTTTTTTTTTTATTAACTTGGGTAACAATGCAATTTAACAATGCAATTTCCTGCCTGGTGGCAGTTCAGATATTAAATGTCACATCTGCCTAATACTTTCATTCTTAACTATGACAAGTTTTCCCAGCACTTCTAAAAGAGACAGTTGTGATATGTTTCACTCCCTGCTGAATGATAGTCAGAAACCAAAATTTGTTCTGTAACCCATTATTATTATTACTAATTGTTGTTATTAGTAAGCCCTGTAGAGGAGCTACTTGGAACAGCAGCACAACAATTCTCCCCACCATGGGAAAGGTCAGGATTTTCAGATGCCACCATCTGGAGCCTGTAACCTATTACTCTGCGTGTTGGTCACAGGTTTTCTTTTTCAAAGTCGCACTGAAGGACAATCTCCAGGGACATGCCTCTGCTCTCTCTTGCCACCTCTTTAGTCCGTCCCCTCCTTACAACGCCTCTCTGTCCAAGGGGAAGCTGCGGTTGAGGCTGAGGTCGGCAATGCAGTGAACAACGCAGGCGTTTGAAAACTAGAGAGCTCCAAACTCGTGTTCCTCTGACCAGAGAGATGGGTGGAAAGATCAAAGAAGAGGACACGCAGCTTGAGAGGGCGTAGTGGGCTCTGGCGTCTTAGGAAGCGAACAGAAGACAGGCTCGGTGCCTATGATGCACAGAGCATCACTGTTGCAACAGATAGGATATCTGTGCTGCAAAAATGCATATAGAAAGGCACGAGGAGCTCGCAGCTGTGCTTAGTCTGCCTCTCATGGAGGAGGTCCTGGCAATTACCTGCCTTTCTGTCATAAGTGCTAATGAGGTAAGGGAGCGGGAGAAAGGACACAAGTAGATCGAAGCTAAGTAGAAGGGAAGATCCATATGGTAATTGGTTACTAAAAATAAAGGTGAGGGATCTCTGGCAATCAGGTTTCTGGTGGTCCTATGCAGATTCACGCCAGCTGAGAGTCTGGCCCCAGAAACTGAGAGTGGGGCTCAGCTGAGAGCAGAGTAACCCTGTATGCAAGCTTCAGGTAATATTTCTCATTGGCTTAGTAAACCCAGATCTGCAGATCTACTTTGCCGATTGAAAACTTGGCCTTGATTTAAAAAAAAAGAAAAAAGCCTGAAGCTCTGTGCAGGTATGTAAGAATGTACTCAAGAATGTAGAAACACTCTGTGGGCTTAATCGGGTAGATATTTGCCAAATTTTCCAGAAAAGTTTGTATGTTCAGAAGAAAATCACCATTAAAAAGCACAAAGTATACTTTACGGAAGCTCAGTGTCCACACCATTCTACAGAATTCAGGTTTCTACTCTGCTTCAATCTGGTTAAAAAGCCTGAAAGATGAGCCATTTTTAAGTATTTCACAAGACTCGTGAGTCATGCAAAATCCTATCACATTTTTCCCTCTGGTTGAAATCACAGAAGTTACAAATGGTAAAAGAGCTATTAAATCACAGATAAAGAATGGTGCATGATGGGTTGGTAAATATAAATAAATATAAACCCCTAGTTTTCCTTCTAGTTTATAATTCCCTGGGCATGAATTCAACAGGTAAGAGCAAAGTATTGCAGCTCACCCTCAAAAAGGAGTGGCATGCAGCTGTATCCCTTGGAGAGTCGCTATTCCTTCTCTTGGTTTCTTTACTGCTCCAGGCAAACGGAGATTTTAATACCACTCCTTTATCTAGCACAGTTAACTTCCCCACCCTGTACCAGCTCAACTTCTCCGGCAGGTTATGTTGGGGGATGGTGGACCCAAGCTTTCACGTGCTCCCAAGTCTTCAGCTAACAACGTTGCCCATCTGTGATCCCACAGAACCTGTGCCGTGCCCGGATTGCTCTGGGCAGGCAGGTAAGAGGTGAGAGCATGTCCGTATACTCGGTTCTACCAGCGCTGCCACTTCTGTAGTGTTAGGATACCTGTATCCCCTAGATAGCTTTATTACTAGAATAAATCCTGCCTGGAACTACTGCTGGGATCTGTGGGTAAGTCCGGGACTGGCTTTTCCACTTCTTTTTCCATGTTTATTTCTTATTCCACCGTAATTGTTGAAATCCTTCTCCTTTTAGTTTCTTTCCCCTGAAATGCTGTGGTCAGACTTCCCAGACATTGTGTACTTTGTTAGCCAGGAATTGCTAAAGACCGAGAAGGAACTGAAGGGAAGCACTAGGCAGGGGGTCTTACGTGGCCATAAACCATAAGAGCATTTAATCAGAGGGAAAGTCTCACTTTCTATTTCAGTCACATTTTTGGAGCACATATTGGAGGTCAGAAATTGCGTTTGGCAGAAATAAAAGTAAATTCAAATAATAGGAAAAACATGCTATTTTTGCCAGTATTTTGTGAAAAAAATTGAGGGGAAAATTATTTTTCATTGCTTACATGGTTGAAATCTGTATGATTAAGCTGGTTTTTAGCTGAGGGAAAATAGCATAGTTCAGTGACTTTGCTTGTGGCACAGAGAGGAATACTTCTGCTTCTCAACAAACCTGAAACATTCTTGCTATTAAATAGATTTCTAATGACTTCTCCTTGTTACTTTCTTCAGGTTCCCATTTTCACATATTTTTTCTTTCCCACAGTCACTTCATCCTCTCTCTAACCAGATCCTACTGGAGAAGAAAAGAATGGAAAAAAAGAAAAGAAACCCCAATCACCATAAGTCAGAACTGCGCACAATGTTTTCAGTGACATCCCTTGGAGCTAGATCTTTGCCACCAGCTGTACGATGGACAGCAGGGAACCCCCAAACCCTGGTCCTCAGTTACACGGTGGGGAGAAAGTGGTGCTCCCCAAGCATGGCTGACAAGGTCCTCTTCTAGCATCTTATAGCAGTTGATCTAGAGCCTAATCCCCTTCTCTGTGCAATGTAAGGGGAGACGGTTAGCAGCAACCTTTGGGCACTCAGCTTCTTCCTTATTCCCCACCACTGTGTAGGATCTGCCATCTGATATTCCCTTTAGCAGTACATGTGAAATGTCAGTAACACCCCTGAAACATCCTTCCATGTATAATTAAACGTGTCCTGCTTTCAGATGGTTGCAAAATTCCACACATTGTAATGAGCTGAGATACTAATTTATTGTAAAATATCTTTTGTGTATGTTAACTTAATGAGCTAGGTCTTACCAATACTAAAAGTAAGTCTCACTATAGAAAAGGCTTATGGAATGAGCAAAATTGCTCATTCCCACAAAAAATTCCATCTGTTGTCAAAAACATCTGATCATGTAACATCTCTAGCTCTCTGTTTCTTGTGGAGTAACACCAGACCTACTTACCCCTGCTCCTGCAGGTAGTGGGTCTAGTGAGCGATTGTAATGTCTTGTATAGTGAGGATGCTGATGTAAGACTTCTGAAAACAGATACAAAGATATATTGATTTTAAAAAATCAGCTCAAGGTAAATACCTGGCATGGAAAATTTTAATCCAGATGATTAAAGCTTAGCAAGATCAAAGCATCTCAAAAGAGGGTTTCATTACAGGAAATGTTAGGTAAGAGATGAAGCTCTCAGCCCTGCTAGTACTCAGCACCTTAAGAAGATCATATATTGTTCTGTCTTTGAGAAGCTGGCAGGCCTGTAGGCCTGTACAGCGATTATTGGAGTGAAACTTGCAGCTATCCACATATTACTCAAAGGTGACCGTGTCTTTTCTGCTTTGTTTCTTAGCAACCCCCTCGGAAGAGGTTCTGCATGTATTTTAGTTGTGTTCAATACCTGTATGTGACCTTTCTCACTGATGTCAAACTTGCATAGAGGAAAGCAAGCTGCAGGCTTTGCTTTTGTCTGTTTGTTGCTAAAGCCTGCGTCTTGCATGTCTGCGTTGGCCACCAGTTGCTTTCTGACAGATCACAAGGCTAGTCTTTGTTCCAGTTCACCCAGCTGTCACTGCTGCTTTCTGAGGCACCACCACCTGGGTCATATAGCAGGAGAAGACTAATTTTGCTGCTCTACCTCAAGGAAGCAGCTAGAAGAAGAAAATGGTGGGACTCCTTACTCTAGATGCCGTGGAGGTGGCCATGAGACCATGGGCACAGCTGACAGAGCGGGTGATGCTGCGACGCATGCTTCCAGCTGTCTCAGAGGGGTTTGCTTTGACGCAAGGATGTGAGGTGACCAGCCGTCTTTGTGGAGTAGAGGAAGAAAAGTTGTGGTTTGTTTGTGTGTCAGTAGCACCAGGATATCCCGAGCATGGGTCAGAAGCCTGTTGTGCTGGATCCCATTGACAAGACAGCCCCAGTTTTAGGAGATGGGAGTATGCTCTGTGGATTCAGCAGGTACAGATGGATCAGTTTGATGAACAGATATAGAGTTTAGCAGAAAAAATAAAATCCCCCTTTCCTAAGGAGAGAGACTTGTAGGCATTGTGGCAGGACTGCCTCAAAAGATGGCAAGGTGCCCGCTTTATACCTTTGGACAGATGTTTTGCCACGTGAAGAGCACTCTCTCTGAAACGCAAAATGCATGCTTCTCGCTTCCTGTGCCGTGGATTTTCCCTGTGCTGGCTTGTCACCATGGCACTGGACTGGGAAAGCTGCAGATCAAAAGCTTTATGGAGCTGTACGGCTGAAATGTTTCTGCTTTCATCATCCATTTAAAAAAAAAAATCTAAACAGAAGATGAGAACCTGCCTGCTTTAGGTTCAGATGCAAGTAATGATGGGACCAGGCAACAGCAAGGTACCTTCTCGAAGATGGTTGGGCCGCTTCAAGGAAAGCTGCAGCAAACAGGTCATTCAAAAATAACTTTTTGAGGCTATAGAAAGTGGGTGAAAAGAACTAGCGCTGATGAAAGGAAGTGTTTTATCTGATATCAGAAAGTGTTGGCTTTCATTCTGATCCTGTTGTTTTTTCTGTGTAAGGGCTTTTAGAGTGCCCTTAAGCCTTCTCAAAAGGTTATTACTTTTCCAGGGACATTAGAAAGGCTGAAATGATATTTGCAGTGAGGGTAAGTGACTCTCTTGAGGTTTTGGCACCCACAGCTCCAGATTAACTGGAAATGCAGGCATTTAGTAAATCTGAAAATCAGTGCCTCTTGGCCCTGCATGCTTCAGAGAAGCCAACCTAAGTTTTGTGAGTGGAACCAGAGCAACAACACAGTATATGCCACACGAGGGATGTATATCTGGAAAAACTATGCCACCCAGAATGAATGCCAGCTCATAAGGTGGTGGCCTCTGTTCTTTTTTGTCCAGACTATCTCATCCATGGAAGTCAGGGAAGCCCTGCTGTTGGTTGCATCAATGGGAACAACAAGACTTCCGTTTCTGGTATTAGTTTTGGGTGACCAGAGATGTAATTCTTACAAATTTCTGTAATTTAAGATCACCTCAGGTTTCCAGTTCTCAAAGTAGAAGAGCTCCGTTCAAGGTCTGAAGTAGATTAAAGCAGCGACTGTTAATCCAGAACTGGTTCTTGAGATGCTCCACAAGTAGGGAGATGGCTTCAGCCACGATGAGGTGAAAGGCCAGGGAGGACCTGGCAATCAAAAACCAGCGCAGGGGACAAAAGGATGATACCAATGAGATATGTGTATATACATACTCCCATATACACAGCTATATCTCAATTGTACAGAAATGTTCCCCGCCTTGCCAGCAATTACTAACTCGCTGTTTTCCTTCCAGAAAGAAAATCCTTGACAGACTTGAAGTGATGAGTAACGACTCCACTTTCTTCCATTCCAGCTGCCACACAGGCATGTATGTTGGTCCCTCGTTGGCCCAGCAAATTTGAACATCTTAACCTTTTCTTGTTGTCCCATGTCTGCCCTACCACTTATCGGTTGCTTGCTGTTGTGGTACGGCAGGGGTCTTCTCTCTCAGCAGACACTGCAATTGTTTTTACAAGAAGAAAGAAAATACTCTACTGATAAATAGTGGTACATGTCTAGGGAAAATGTCAGCACTTAAACCTGAGTCTTGCTTTTCCCTCTGAGTTGTCATTGCTGGATCCTCTGCCCTTCCTTGCAAGTGGGTTTGAGGAGGAGGTGGTTGTTTTGGCTGGAATTGGAGAGGCACAGGTGGTACCACCAGCTGTAAATTGGAGGAGGCACTTCCTGATTCTGACCACTGCCTACACGCAGATCATTGCCAAGAGAGGAGCTGGAAGGCGCAGAAGCCTTCTCCTTACTTGGAAAAAGGGCCTGGAGGATAATCATCGCTCCCCTCTCCCGCAGGCTTTCACCTGTAGGCTTCGGGCTTCTTTGCAAGCGCTTGGCTTCCTAAAATGCTGTGATGTGAATCACCCTCAGCCATCATTGAGAGATGGATAAACTGAGGCACTGAATATTTAAATTCAAGTGTCTAACACTTAGGTACTCGGGTCCATATAAAGGCACTGGTAGCTCAGGAGATGCAAGTGCACAGTGCATTTGAAAGCCAGCTTACTTTAAGGGACTTCAGTGTGGATTCAGATGTCTGAAAATAAGCGGTGAATAACTCCTTGATCTCTGCAAGGTCAAGATTTTGCCCTCTGGCTTTAAATGTCAGCGGCGAGAGGCTTGTACCAAGCTGCAGAGCGAGCACGCACCGGGCTCTCCTGTGAGGAATTTGGGATGTTGCTCTTGGGGGCTGTTTTTGGAGGGCACTGCCGGCTACCTGCATAGGCAGGACTGTCCTAGTCTCAACTGCGAGCACACACTGCCATTTGCAGTTATGTATTTTTATTGCCAGGTTAACATTTTTTAATTATTGTCTGGTGAGCACCTTCACGTAATGGAGGCCTCTGTTGCTGTCCTTGACTTGCCTTGTCTTCAGGAAATTTGGGGTGCCTTGTCTCCTCGTTTACTGAAAGCCCTTTCCCTGGGATGATCCCTTGGCCCATTGCTGCCTCACGGTCTTGGTTTTCATCTTGTGTCCTAAACATGGGTCCACTGCACAGCGTGCAGCAAGCGAGGTAGAGGCGTCAGAGGATTAACCCACCACCGAGTGCTCCTTGCCCACGCACACGAGGAGAGAGCCAGATTAAAAGATTAAAGTTACAAACTGAAAACCCCCTCAGGCTACTGATGAGATCTGAGTGCCTGGCTGCGAAGCCAAACTCCCACTCCGGAGGTGCAGTGCCGCGCGCGCTGTCGCTCACGCTGGAGCTGCCGACTCCCGCCATCCCTTCCTGCTGCCGGCTCCAGCTATTTTTACAGACAGAGAATTAAATAATAAACCAGTTTCGCCTTAAAGGAGGGTCCTGAGCAATGCCTCGGCAATACCCAGGGGCGCAGGGGGATGGGTTTATGCTCCCCCTCGCTGCACTACTGAGCTTTTGGGGTTTGCAGCCTCCACTGGCGCCTTGTTTGCTCATGTTGCAGCTGCTGGATTGCTTCGGTTGGGACGAAGGCCAGGGTTGGTGTGGGAGGGGTGGCAATCGGCAGCCACTGATGGTGGTAACCGCATGGGGAGGGTCGCAAGTCCTGTGATGCTTTCCCGTCCCTTCATAGAGGGCTCACAAGCCTCACCCTAGCAAACCTACTGCTAGATATGCTCGCAGTTAGTGTATTTTCTTGCCTTTTTTTCCCCCCTGTATCTTCATTAGGACGGGGCAAAGAATGGCCTTTTTGGTTTTATGGCTGAAAGGCACAGAAGTAAAACTGTGTCCCAAACCACAAGCACTATTGCCGTGCCTGTGTCTGTATTTTTTATTTGATCAAAGCAGTGAGTCTGAGCCAAGATGATGATTCTGTCATCATCACAATACTCGGTGTACTGAGCTCTCAAAAGTAATTTTTCCCTGTCTTTTTTTGTTTGTTTGTTGTTGCTATTGTTTTTATGTTTTAGGGTGCTTTTTATCAGAAACGGTCTGTTTCAAAGCAAAAAGTTCAGCCCTGCAGTTTTGAAAATGTTGAAATGGTATATTTCGACATCTCAGCAGTTGTTCCTCCTCCCTGTGCTTTTCAGATGAATCTCCTCATCAGACACAGGCTGAACCTGTGAAGACGTCCAGTTCATCCAGGGCTCCATGTTTCACCACATTTCCCAGCTATCAAGTGTTTTGCCCAGCTCTTCCCAAGTGCTTAGGTGGCACCGGAGTGGAGTGAGCACCACTACCTTCTCACCCTTGCAAGAAATGGTGTGGTGGTGCATGTGGTGGCCAGACAAGCAGTTGCTAGTTGACAATCAACTGCCCGTCGTGCAGCTCTTCCCCACCTTTGGCTGTAGAAGCATGCATCGCTCAGGTCTGTGCCTCGAGGGAGGACAGCAGCAGGACCTCTGTTTCCCGAGGGACTGAAACAGGCACGGCTAAAATACCACGCAGGCACAACTCTAAAATGGAGTAATTTCCAGGTTTGTGCCTGTTTTGACGAAGACTAAAGGAGAAGTTTTAGCACAGTCTTGTTTTACGAACCGTATGCTTGCACAGGTCTTCGTGATGAATCTGTATCCTCCAACTGATTATAATTAGCACACTATTTTATTTACATAGGATTAATTCAAATGACTAGATGAAATTCTTTGATCTTCAGGGTACAAGAGGTGAGACTAGGATGATTTTAACCAGTTGCTCCTGGCCATAAAATCTGTTCATTTGAAAATCAATAGAAAGGTATCACTTACCACGTTGATGAGATAATTTCCTCTGATACTCAGCCCTGACCCTGTTCTCCTGGTTTTCACCCTCCTGTCAAGTTTAAATGTCTTTTTTTTTCTGGAAGCTCCGCTCCACCCCATCCTGCACAGCTTTGGGGGGGGAGGGGGTACTGCCCTTTTCATTTGAAGCCACTTTCTAATTTATGTGCACCAAGCACGCAAACTCCTCTTCAAAACTCTTCCCGACCATGCATTCGGTCAGGTGGTGTAGCTGCCAAAAACACATCCCGCTCCATATTTGTTCTTCGTTGCATTGGGTGGATTTATAGGTATAGTGTTTTGGAGACTGTAAACTTTCTGGGGCATGGTCTCTAAGTGCTGTTGTCTGTTCAGCAAGTCCTGCCCATTGCACAACGGTATGAATATTTATGATGCTAAATAATAATCCTTGCCTCTGACCCAGCACTCTTCATCAGCAGATCTACAATTGCTTCACTGAGGAAGCAGTCAAATCATCATCCTAATTTCCAGATGGGGAAACTGAGGTGCTGCAAGGTGAAATAATTTGCCCGACATTGGCAGAGGAGAGCTAGAAAGGGAGTGCAGCCATCTCTGGCCCCGGCTACACAGTCCAGCCACTAGACCCTGCAGCATCCTTAATGACGGCTAATAAAATTTGTGTTTATGCAATGCATTTTTCTCTTCTCCATTAAGAGCAAACGATTTGAGTGTGTTCTTCACAGGCATTAATAGCCTCCCTGAGAAATATGTTTCAACATGCATTTTCCGCAGTACTTCTGCGTGTGTTGCGCCCCAGCTAGCAGCTGTGACCTGCTAGAAGGAGGCAGACTGGGGCGAGGGGGAGAGGTGGCACCTACGCCCCTACGCTCCGCTCCTCCTCCTCCTCCACCGCCTCTCCGCTTCTCCAGTGGCAGTCGGGGAGGCTGGGGACCGACCATGGAGACGTTCTGCGTGGAGCTCCTCGGGGAGCTGTACCAGCTGCTGTGTTGGCAGCCTTGGAGTTGCCTCTGGGTCTGACTTGCTGTCTTGTCTCCTTGAATATAATTGCTCGCTCCTGATTTCTTTTTTTTTTTTCCTTTCCTTTTGATTCTGTGGCACTTGTATCCTACTTGGATTCCTTGTCAATCTTGCAATCTGGGGAGTCTGAGGAAATAGAGTACTGATCATCTGCAGATTTCTTCTGTATATTATGAAAGTGTCCCTATGCCATGTGTGATTCCAATCTTTTTTTTTTTTTGGTTTAATCAGACAGCACGTCAGAGAGTCAGACTGTACCAGCGAGGTCTGTGCGCTCAGCGGGGAAGGAAGGAGCCGCTTCTGCAGAGATACTCCCGGCTCTGTAGAGGTGACAGCACAGCTATCGCTTCCCCCTTTCGAGCCCTGTGCTTTACCTCCCCATGCCCCACACTGCTCAGCCTTGCAAATTTTCTATGGCAGCGCACGTTCTCTCTCTCGCAGAGCCCGCTGGGGCAGGACTGCTTGAACAGCAATGGCTACAGGGAGTCCTTGAGGAGCGGCAGAACGTGTCTGCCTGGAAATCTGCACATGCTGCGGATGAGCCCATTTCTCGTTCTTTAGAGATCTTGAGGAACAAAATCACTTAACGGAATTGGCCAGAATTTTAATGATATCCACCCAGGTACCTTAGCATGGTGGTAGAAAAAGCATGTGTAGAAGGTTGGGCGAGTTTATTTGGGCGCAAGAGTGCATGTGCTCTTTGTGCGTTACACTGAATGTTCATCACAAGCTTTTCAGCACTCTGTAGGGCCTGTGTCATGAAGAAGATCAGACTAGATAGTCCTCATGCTAGGTAAGGGTCTTAAAATTGGGCATTTATTCCCTAGCTTGCAAGTGTTTTAGGAAAGAAAGGAAGTCTGAAATAGAGGTTGTCTTCTCAGCTGAAGTTCTGCTACCTCTATCACTGGATCCACCCAATTTATTTACTTCCTTAGCGTTACAAGTTCTTGCTTTCACCTACCCACTCTCAGTACACTACAACCATTTGAAAATCAAAATATAAAATCATGAAAACAGCTATAAAATTACCATAACTCTTTCCATCCCTCCCTTCCCATTTGTGCAGGGCAGACATCTTCTGAAGGAGACTTTTACTTCCAGGCATCAGAACACTTGGGAGAAGGATCAGACTCGGGGCTGGTTCGTCCTCTGTTGGATGTAAGCAGAAGCAGTACCTGGGTAGGAAAGTATTTGGATTTTAATGATAGGACAGTGCTAAAAACACCATAAAAACACTTCCTTGCTTTTTGCTGGGGAAGTCTCAATTTGTCTCACCGGCTGCCTCTGGCTTTTTGCCTGGCCGCCTCAGATCTGCTGGTGAAGGGAGACAGCAGAGCACGTTTGTCCTATTCCTCTTCCCCAGCGTGAGATGCCAGACTGGAGCAGATACGGCACCGCTCCTGGTCTAAGGACGCGCCACAGAGGGGGCTAGAGTCTACTCAGCCCTCTCCGACATCTGCCTTGGTACACTCAGTAGCCCAGGACAGGGTTGAGTTACACCTCATTCGCTGGCAGCCGTCAGAAGCACAGCTAAGTGCTGTAAGCATCTCTGCAAATCCATTTGAAGGCTCCCAAAGCAGTGATGTTAGTCTCCCTAGGACAGGCACACGCGGTTCCAGGCGTGCAGGATCTCTGCCCGAGTCCCAGCACAGGATCGCACTGGGTGGACTTCAGAGGCGTCCTGGGAACTTCTTGCAGGAGAAGGGATTTGCATCGGGCGTCCCCAGTGAAAATTTGACTCCCCATCTCAACGTGCACCGTCCCTGCTCCTTTTCTCCATACAAGTGGCTGCATTTCTGTTGTGCTGTATGCACGGTATATAAAGCATTTAGGATGAAAAGTCTATAGAGTGTGATACTAATAATATTTTACAGCTTTAATTACCATGATTGTAGTGCCTAAAGGCGTATGCAAAAACATTTTGAGTGGGAGGAGAGAAGGCAGCGCTGTGAACATTTTTGTGGTTTTGCTGGGCAATGTGCAGTTGAGTTTTCTCATGGGAACCACAGCATGCCAGGGAGAAAAGCTGCCTCTGCCTCCTCGTCTGCTCCGTGGGGATACTGGATCACACCCCAAAGTCAAGGAGACAACCAGAGTCACTCCAGCTTCAGGCAAAAGTGGGGCTGACAGCGCCTCTGCTTTGCAGAGGGGCTCCAGGTGCAGGTGCTGCCCGTTTCTGCAGGCAACAGGTATTTTTCCTCGGGCAACATCCCTTCTGTACAATCAGTGGCAGTTTCGCCCGCGGGATGATTTTAGGATTGGGCAATTGCTGATTTGTGGCACAGACTTGCCAGCAGCCTCACGAGCAGCGCGCCCATTTCTCGGTCAGGGCATGCGATGCAGAGGGAGCCCTGGCTCCCGGCAGCCGCCCACCCGTCCATGCCATGCGAACGTGGGCAGGGGAGAGGCGAGGGGACGGACAGAGGGGCCTTGTGCGGCTGGGCGAGCCCTCCCGCGCCCGCCTCGCCACCTCCCAGCGCCCCTCCCCGCAGGAGGCTGCGCGGCCGTGTCAGCAGGCCGAACGCAAAGCGACTGGTTCGATGGTCGTGACATCGAAAAATAGGAAAATACTGCATGCACGAATGCAAGTTTTTAGAGTTTAGGTGTTACAAAAGAAGAACGATACGAAATAAAGATGCTTGTGTTTCCCTAGACGCAGAATGCAGTCCTGCATCTTTAGAAAACTTTTTTTAAAGTTTAGTCCTAGATCACATATTAATTATCAGACTTACTTATGTAGTTTCTGTGACAGTGATTTGCCATAGGTTATTATTAAGATGCAACAAAGCCAATAGGCTTCTCTTTGGAAAACTGAAAGAGAAATTCGATTTTATCTGGGCGTGGTTACCAAAGAGTCAGTCCACGGCTCGGCTTCCCAGCTGGCCGGTCCCCGCTCAGCCAAACAGCCGCAAGTTGTAACAAAGCTTTCTGACAGCCATGGTAGCGACTGGAAGGCAAGGACATCTGAAAGGAAACCCTGCACGATAGCTATTCCCAGCTATGAGAAGAGTCAAACGTCGCCTACAAGACAAGCGTATTTTAGTGAGGCTTTTTTTCCCTCACTTTCTATTTTTCCCCTATTTAATCCTTTTTTCTATTGTTATCTGCGCTAAATATGATTTACATTATTAAAAACTCCTATTTTAACCAACTCTCCATCAGTTAAATAAATACATGGTATCGTTTCTCCCCACTTCATTTGACACTTGCTATTTTGTACAGATTTTGTACATCTGTATTTTGCACAGACTTAAATAAGAACTTCGAATGAAATCCCAGTATCTTAGAAAATGGACCAAGTTTGGACCCTAGCCTCACCGAGACTCCTGCGAGGAGCAAGGATGCGGTCCCCCGTCGTTGTAGCGCCTGGTGTACATCCAGTTTTTACGGAGAAGAAAAACCTACCGCTGGGTGATCGAAGGGCCAGCTCCTTCGGTGGCGACACCGAACTCGGGCCGCGGGGCCCCCTTCCCCGCGCACCTCACGCTCGATTCACCACCGGACCCGTTCCCAGGGCCGGTGCGTTCGGGGGGGCGCGCGGCAGGGAGGAGGAGGAAGGTGTTTGCCCCGCAGAGGTGATGCACGGTGTCCGGCCACCTGGGTGATGGGTGACTCCGGCCGGCGGGTCCCCCGGGCACCCGGCCTGCACGGTGGCTGGCGGGAAGGGAGGTGTCACCCTCCCTGCGGAGCCCCTGCCCGCGGCACCGGCCCGTCATGTTACCGAGCGGGTGGGTGTTTTGCCGGGACCGTGTTACCGGGGCGCGGGGCTCGCCGCACCGCCGGCCTTCCAGCCCGGCCGCTTACCGCCTCCGTCGGCCCCCGGCTTGTGCCCGGAGCCGGCAGGGGCCCGGCCGCTCGGTTCTCCGCCCCGCGGGGCTGTCAGGGAGCACCGTGCGCCTCCCGCCGCCCGGCACGCACCTCGGCATGGGCCCCGGCCGCGGCGGGGGCGGCGGCTCCCGCCCGTGCGAGCGGAAAGTTTGAACCCGCGTTTTCCAGCGGGGCCGCCCGCTTCGTCCGGGCGGAGGCGGGGGCGGGGGGGTCCCGGGCCCCGGCGCGGAGCCGGGGCGGGGCGGGGCGCGCTGGCCGGTGCCGGTGCCGCCCCCGCGCGGCGGCGGCCCCCGCCAGGCGCTGCGTCACGCGGCGGGCGCGCGTGGGCGGGCGGCGGAGCGCGCGCGGGATCTCCCCATGTGACCGCGTGGGAGGGGGCGGCGTGTGTGCGGGGCGGGGGCCGGCGGCGGGGCCGCGGCCCGGGGGGGCGGGGGCGCGGGCGCCGCAGGCCGCTCCCTCCTCCCGCCGCCCGCCCGCCCGCCCGCCCTCTCGGCCTCCGCGCACGGCAGGCGCGGCCGCGGCCAGGCGAGCTGCGCGGGGCGGCGGGGCGGCCGCGCGGCCCCCCCCGGCGGCAGCGAGGCGGTGGCGGGGACCGGCTCGCCCACCCGCCCCGTCGATGGGAAAGGAGGAGCCTGGGCCGGCGGCGCGGAGGCGGGGGGGGGCGCGGGCAGGAACTTCGGCGGGGCTGAGTCTGCGGCGCCGGGACGGCATCGAGGGAAGCCCCGCGCAGCCGGCGGCGGCGGCGGCGGCAGCCTACTGCAGAGTACGTGCGGGACGGCCGGGGGCCGGGGCAGCCCGGTCCGGGCCCCGCGGGGGACGGCCGGAAGGAGCGGGCGGGTCGTGCGTGGGTGATTCCCGGAGAAATCCGGCGGGCGGGGGCGGGGACGCGGGAGTGGGCGGAAAGTACAGAAACGTCCCTGCCGTGTCTGCTGCGGCGGGGGGGCCGCGGGGCGGGGGCGACGGGACGGGACGGACGGGACGGGCGGGGGCGGTGCCCCGGCGGCGGGCTGCGGGCCCTGTGCGGGGGTACCGGGGGGGGGGGGGCGGCGCTGTGGTACCGGCCGCCCCCCTCCCCCGGCAGCGTGGTGCCGTGCCCCTCGGCGGCCTCTCCCCCCCCGCCGTCCCCCGCGCAGTGGTTCACCCCCTGCTCCCGCCCCGCCGCCGCCGGTGGGACGCGGCGGGTCGTGCGGGCCCGCTGGCTGCAGGCGGGGCCGGGCCGGGGGGAGACCGCCCCGGCTGTCCGCCTCCCGGGCACCCGCGCCCCTCGGCGTAGTCTTTACGGAGGAGCGTTCCTGTCCGCGGGCTCCGCGGCTGCCCGCTTGGTGTCGGGGGCTAAGCCTCGGTTTCCTTGGCGCCGGCTGCTTTCCGCGGCCTGCCCGGGGCCGGCGGCGGCCGGGGAGCGGCTGGCATGCGGGGCGGTAGGTCACCCTCCCCGGGCCGGGACCCAGCGCCGAGCGGGTGGGAATCGTGAAGTGTTCGGGCTCCCTTTCTTTTCTTTCTTTTTTTTTTAATCCTTACGCGATGTTTTTTTGCACGTTTCAAGTTTCTTATTAGTTGCGGCGAGATACGCATCTGTATTTGAATGTGAAGCTCACTTAATAGGCTGTATTTTGGCACCTCTCAGAGCTAGACAAGACTATTTAATTTGCTAAGTCGCTTCTGCAGCTACATGTAATTTTCTTCTCCTGCTAAAAGTCCTTTGGAAACGCTGCAAAAATGTGATGAATATGCAAAGCAGCCAGCTCTCACATCCAAATCCGGTTTGTCTTCAGAGACTTTTCAGAACGCCCAAAGTGATCAAGATATATTATGAAATAATCACTTTTGCCTAAAATACAGGAATGTGATGTTTCGCACTTTCCCCTCGTGCGTATTCCTAATTTAATTGGTGACAGCTCAAATATAATTCACCTGAAATAAAAATCTCTCAAAATCAGGTAGGGTTGCTCAATTGCTCTTACTTCTAGCGCAGCCTTAAAAAGCAGGAAAACTGCTAGCAAAGACCTTGCCCCGTGCTTACGTCCCACAGCTCCTGAGTTTTCTTTCTCCCAATGCTTCACCCACATCCAGCAGCTGCTTGCTGCAGCCGCGTTATCTTCCTGCCACCTCCGGGAAACTTGCAGCTTTGAACTTGGACCAGGCAGAATGGGAAGAAACGGGTGTTTTCCTGTGGTTGAAGATGTTGAGCTGGGCTGCTGCCACCGCCACTTGTCTTGATAGAGGGAGCCGGTTGCAGGAACAGGTTGTGATTCCTGCACTGATTGTTTGCAAATATTTAGTAGTGCTGTCTGTGTCTTTGTGGTTTTTGTTGTCCTTTTTCCTAGGAGTTATGTTTGTGGTCAGAGTTCAGGTGACATCCAGTGTTTGGAGAGGAGGGCATGGTGTATGGGGTGATAGGCTGTAGATGTGAAGGAGGTACTGAGAATGCATGGTTGTGGCTTACAAAGGCTGAGTGAAAATCTGACTTGTCATTTCCTCGTTCTTCTGTGGCTGTAACAGTATGCAACCTTGCATGTATTTTAAACAGCTTTTTCTGTTACGGGGAATTTCCTAGCTTCTTTCTTTGTTCTATATGTGAAAAATGTAAAAGACAGCTGCTCGTCCCTGTGTGTTCCCACACTCCTTACTGGTATGGATGATGAGCAAAGAAGGGGGAGAAGTAGCAGCTCAAGTGCCATCATTGCGTTCATTTATTCCTGCAGACCTTTCCATGCCAGCTTCTCGTTCCCGCCTTTGGCCGTAAAAGGGTTTGCAGTTGGCCATACCTTAAGAAGATCTACTTGCTTGCTCCTAAGGCAGCAGATCGTTCTGGTTAGCTTCCTGGGGTTTGCCAGAGGAGGTTACCAGGCTGTCATCCTGAACCAGGTTTGTTTGGGATCACAGATTAGAAAGCCGAGCAGGCTGTGGAAGAGGGGGAATGCGCACGGTGCCCCAGGGTCCCACCCGAGGTGCTCTCCCTGGTGAGGAGCACACACAAGTCTCCTGGCCGTGAGCTCGCCCTGCGTCTTCTTGTTGCGTAAGCTCTTCTCGAGCTCGCCTTTTGCCCCAAAAGCACCGTCCCTGCTGCAACTAAGAGAGGAGAACAACAGTGGCGGAAAGCAGTACTTTATGTCTCTTAGATGCAATTTAAAGGTCGCCTGAAAGATGTGCGGTACCGCGACTTGAGTGGGTGCGCTCCAGCTTTGCCATAGCCGGGTAGGTAAGCAGAGCCAGGCAGCAACAGCAGTGCCATGGGTCCTTTGGGTTAACGGTCTCTTCTGATTCCAGCGGCGCCGCGCTGCTTTCTCGGCAAACCGCATTTGTTGCTTGTCCTCCTCCTAAGCCTCGTCTTACTCCTCCAGGCCGACTAGCTGACCTGCTTCCCTGGCTTTGTAGGCTGTGAGCTGAGCCGAACCCGTGGAGCGGACCGGTAATGTCAGGAAAAGCAGCGTGGCTGGCGGTGTGGTGAAGCTGTCTCAGAAAGGGGAGGGAGCCTTCCCCTTATAAAAGTTTAGAAATACTTGGGATGTTGTTGAGGTGAGTGCAGAAAGAACTCAGTTTAATGAGAGGAGAAAAAGAGGTCAAAAGGAGGAATGTTTGAAAAAATGTCTTCTCTGCAGAAATTGGTAGCAATCTTAAATGGAAAATTTGCGTGGCCCTCTCAGGAGTTACTGTACTAAATTTGGAAAACAGAATTGGTCTTTAAAGTACAAAACAAAGGGACTTCGGTCTTGCTTTACATGCAAATCTCAACGCAGTCTGAACTGTGGACTCGCTACTGACGCCTCCAGAGTACGTATTAATCCAGTTTTACCTGTCATGAGGAGATTTGTTGATTAGAAGCCTCTAGGTAAAGGCTGCTCATGGACTGTTGCTGCTCTTCCAGCCTGTGGGCTGGAAAAATGAGCTCCATGCCTTGCCTGGAGCTCTTGGGCTGCGTGTAATTTCACTGCCACCGTCCTCCCAGGATTCAATTTAGTTCTCTGCACAAAGTCCATTTATGTAGATTTATGTAGATTTTGTGCAAAGATGGATGACTTTCAGAGCAAACGGGTGTTCTTGTAACAGTTACATAAGTTAATTTGTGGTACTGATGGTAGAAAGTCAACATCATTTGAAATGGGAGGGTAGGAACAGTTTAGTGAAATGTCACTAAACCATAAGCTGTTAGTTTTGTTTGTCTTGTCAAAGTTTGTATAGAATGGGAGGATTTTTCTAAGAACTTCTGTGAAGTAATGACAATTTTTAAAATACTGAATTATGTACCGTTTAAAGGATTAAGTGATTTTCCTCATTTTCCTTGTCGCCACTCACATCTTTGAATGTAGACAGTGCTTAATTGTTTTTCTGCAATTAACTATTATTTTTGAGAGCTAAACTGTGTTTCTAAAATACATAACTCTTAAATGTTTCCAGTTCCACCCTGAGTTGCAAAGTGTGTAGTTTATTAGCTCGTGAGCTCACCAGCAGCTCCTTGGGGCCGCTGCTCAGATCTAAATAGCTATTGCTGTCCATTCTGTTTTACAAATACCAGCGTGCAAAGAATGATATGTGCAGCTGGTGGTTTTGGTTTTTTGTATTTTTTGTTTTTTTTCCAGGGCTTTTCTTCCTGAAGAGATTGTTTGTAGGTATCCTGTTGCTGCCACGTACATTTTTGTAAAGTTTCTGTTGGCCTCCTAGTTTTATTTTTCTCTAGTAGAGTTTAATCAAAGGTTTGTAGCAAAAGCCTGATCTTTCAGATGCCTCCCGAATAGAAGCTGAGTTCCGTTTGTTACATCTGTACATTTATTTTGAGTTGCTGAAGAAAAAGCACATATTGTAAAAAAACAATATGCAAAAGTGCATATTGTAAAAATAATTTCTGCCTTCGTTTTACTTTTGGTTACCAGTCTCCCAATGCCCCAAAGCGTACATATATTCTTCCATCGGAGTTTTGGGGGCAGGGGAGGTTGCACGTTTTTAACATAGTTTCCCCCCCAGCGTGTGCAAATCGTTCTGCAGAGAGCGAGAGTAATGTTAGCAGACCAGCTCCATGTTTTAGTTCTGTTACTTTCCCAACCAACTATAAATTACATGCTTTAGACCTTATTGATTGGGGGTTTAGCTTAATACAGTAATACTAGAAATTACCCGCTTGTAGTTGTGAAAGCCATCGTAGAGTGAAGAGGTGTGTGTGTGTGAGATCTTAGAATTCTCTGAAGAGTTCATTATTTGCGGGATAACTGTGGATAACGGGTTTTATGAAGTTGAAACTTGTGCAAATGTTTTTTTCTGCAGCCATAAGGGTAGAATACTGCTGCAATTTGTCTGTTGGGAACCCTTAGAGCGCAGTTGCTGTATTGCTGAATGGTATTTCATGTCATAAGTATCAATGACATGCAGGCCTGTTAGTAAGTGGAACGGGCAGGTGAATTCAAAATAACATTTTTAAACTATGTATGTTGGAATCCATCAGTATTTTTGCTTTGTCTGCGGATGTTGCTGCCATAATTAAGATCAGCAGAGGCATTAGATCCTTTTTATGTGAAATGGGGAAAACTGTGGAAGTACATTGTTCTGAAACACCCTTTTACTGATCCAGTTTCATTAATCCTCTGGGGTTCTGTGAAGCACTTTTCTTCTTTGCTTTCCTTCTACAGTCCTCCACACTGCTATGGGGGGAAATGATTTGAGAGTTAAGGAGAATCGAAACTAATGAGCTTTTTTTCTTCGGGCCATCAAGTATTCAGTAATTCTTTGGAGTGTTTTGTGATCATTTTGATCTGAAGATACAAAAGAGAGTCAAGTAGAAGCAGTGAGCAATATTGAATGACATTCTTGGGAACAAACATGAAGTGGGAATGCTGAAAACAAGCTGGCTTCATGTTTGAATCATCTTTTTTGTAGGTGCATCGCAACTATCTGCTGATTTGTTTTTTCATGAATGTTTCCATTAAGTTAACTAGTCAAAAAATAACAGCTATCACCCCTTTTTCCATTTCCATACGTGTTCTTATAATGCGAGAAAGAAATCCTGTCCTCCGAGTTGGCGGCCTTACGGAAGGATGGGCGGTGGGGGGAATGCATCTGGACGTCGGTGTTCTGGTGCTCATCTTCTCCCTGTTTTTACTGTTTGCAGGTTCTGTCGTCCGTGATGGCGTCAGCTCTACCCAGAACCCTTGGGGAATTGCAGCTGTATAGAATACTACAAAAAGCAAATCTCTTATTCTACTTCGATGCCTTCATTCAGCAGGGTGGCGATGATGTCCAGCAGCTCTGTGAAGCAGGTGAAGAGGAGTTTTTGGAGATAATGGCTCTGGTAGGCATGGCTAGCAAGCCGCTTCATGTCCGAAGGCTGCAGAAGGCTTTGAGGGACTGGGTCACAAACCCTGGTCTTTTTAACCAGCCTCTCACCTCCTTACCGGTCAGCAGCATTCCAATATATAAGCTGCCGGAAGGGTCTCCTGCGTGGCTGGGAATATCCTGCAGCAGTTACGAAAGGAACAGCAGCACCAGAGAGCCTCACTTGAAGATTCCAAAATGTGCTGCCACAACGTGCGTGCAGAGCGTGGGCGCAAGCAAATCCGATGTGGTGGGGAACTTATCGCTGCAGAGCGGCAGTGAACCGAGACTCTGGCAAGGACACCACACCACAGAGAGCGAACATAGTCTTTCCCCAGCTGACCTTGGCTCTCCAGCTTCACCAAAGGAAAACAGTGAGACCCTGGATGCCGCCGCCGCTCTGTCAGTTGCTGAATGCGTAGAACGTATGGTTCCCTCCCTGCCCAAAAGTGACTCGAATGAAGTCAAGGAGTTACTGAAAACAAATAAGAAACTGGCAAAGATGATTGGTCACATCTTTGAGATGAGTGACGAGGACCCTCACAAGGAGGAGGAGATCAGGAAGTACAGTGCAATATATGGCAGATTTGACTCGAAAAGAAAGGATGGCAAGCATCTCACCCTCCACGAGGTAAAACACCTTGAGCGACAGTGGGCTTCCTCCCCTATTCCTACGCCTTTTACGAGATGCTGTTCACAGGCTACACGTTTTGTACAGGCACTTCTCACTGAGTGACAAGAGTTGTGTGTCTTACGGGAGCCGTAGGCAGTCCTGCCCTGGGAAGAAATCTTGGGTACAGTAGAAGTACCCTTTCTTGGGTGGGTGCATGCATGCGTGCACTGATGAATTCAGCTTGGTGTCATCAGACCGCTCGGTCACTGGTGCGGCCTGTCAGACAGGGGGTTTAAACGGTTTGGCACTGAAGTAGCAAGGCAGTGTTGCACCGAGCGTGGCCCTTGGGATTCTAGGCGTTTGGCACATTTGTAAAGCAGTCCTGTCTTGATGTTCCCTTGCAGCTTTGAGAGTAGACTGGTTGGTTGGAAGATTAGTAACTAAAGTCACTTGTGTCTGGTAACAGGATCACTGGGCTTGGTTACTACCCTCTGCTGTCTTCCCTCACCTCGAGACCCTGCTCTGTAGCTTGTGCCTTCGAGGCAAAAAGGATTCTGCTGATGAGGTCTCTAAAGCTGGTGGGGTGGGATTTTTTTGTCTTTGAGTTGGGATGAAGCTTAATGATGAAGCCTAATGATGAAGCCTGTGGGGGTTTTTGGGCACAGTGGTCTTAAGCTGGTCAAGTGAAGTGCAGACTATGTGAGGAGGAAGGGAAAGGACCGTCTCCAGTATTGATGGGTGGCTGTAATTTGAAGGTTTGTCCTTCAATACCTGCACAGCGTCTGTTCCCTCTTGTCCTTAAAAGTCCATGCGGGCCTCTTTCACTGCTCTTCTGGCATTCTTGAGGCTTTCACTGCATATGTTGTAACGCAATAGGTGTGTCTGTGTGGGGAATAAGTTCCCTAGTGCCAAAGTACAGTACAAGAGGAGAACAAACATTAATTCAAAGCAGTGCCAAAACACTGTTGATATGAATGCTGCATCAGCATTTTCACAGTTAACAGTGATTGCAAAATTTCAGTTGGATTTAAAATTTGGCATGTAAGGCTTAGCTCCCAAAAGGAAAGGCAATGTTTATGTTACAGGAGTGCCAAAAACACTGTACTGGCTTTAGCCTTTTTTCGCTTCAAGAAGTAGTTTTGTAGGTGTGTGATCCATAGTGTAAGACTAGGTTCTCTTTCTGCTTCTGAGTAGAAGGGCAGAAGGAAACAAGGCGTATTTCTTTACATTTTTGTTTATGTATTTACATTTATAAGGCAACTGCACATCATCAGCAGTGACTTCACTGGGGCTTTTACTGCAGACTGGGGAGACGCTTCCAAGGGAACTTCTCAGTAGTCAGCCGCATTTCTACCACACAGTTTTAGTTGTGCAGTTTTCACTTACGTGCTTTGTGGCTTTATGTTGAACACTTACAATCTATGAATTCATCCAGTGTGCAAGAACAGATCTTGTCTTACTCCCCTGACCCCGCGGAAGTCTCTCCCGTAACAGAGCAAGTTGTGTGTGAGATGGAGGCAGGATTTGAAAGGATTAATTGTGTAGATTCCCTGTGTACGTTGCTACAGAGTCAGGATTCAGAGAAAGGGGGTTCTCCCCACCTGAGGATGAAGGCAGTCAAGGTGTACAACGCGTGCAGCTGTGCGCTTTTGCAATCCCTCTCTGGGGTAGTGGCTGCAGAAAATACTCTGAAATCTGGGCAGACTTCTCGTAGGATAATTTCTGGCATCCAGCAGTGAAATGGGAGGTGGGCACCGAGGGCAGCTTTTGTGTCAGGCGTGTGGTAGGCTCAGGAGTGGCTCTACGAAGCTGGAGGAGTGAATAGTGGGGTGGTAGTTTGAAGGAGCAGAGTAGCAAAGAACGGGAAGGAAGGACGACTGCTCTGCCTTGTTAATTTTTTTTAGTACTGCACTCCAGATCTTTACTACATCATTGTAAAACCATGTTTAAAAATGGAATGAGAGCATGGTTTGGCTTTAGGAAATATTTCTATCACTATTATGATTAAGGGCACAAGATCAAAGGAGTATGTGGTTGACTTATGCCTCACTTACGCATGTGGGGCCTCGCTGAACTTGATGGGAACTGCACACATGCAAGCAAGAATTTGCTCATAATTGGTTTACTGTTTGCTTAAAGAGGCCGGATTTCATAAAGTTTTGTCCTGATCAGTTTTCTCTCCATTTCCATTTTAAAGCAGAAAATATACAAATAGTAGCAAGGAGACCCTTTTTTTTTTTTTTTTTTTTTTTTTTGTTTAAAATCTGCTAAACCAGAGTTTGCCTTTTGTAAACTCAACTTCAATGGATTTTTGTTTTTGATGGCTTAAACGATTTGCTGCTCAGGAGGAAGGACCTTAAACAACCAGGGAGGTAAGTTTCTGCTTGTCCAGAGACTGTTTCTGCACGTGTTAATACATTCCAAGGCTGTCATTCTGCCTCGCAGTTCAAGGTTTCTCCTTGCAGCTGGCAATGAACAGCTGAATAAACTTCACTATGAATTTAAAAAGCTTAAGTAGTGGTTAGCTGCTTAATATAAAGATCAGGGTGTATCTGGCTCCTCAAGCAGAGTGGAGTTGCGTGCAAATTAAACTCAAACTTGATGGAATTATTCGTGGTGAATTAGTGAGAATATTCTCTGTTGCAGTATGAACAGTGGAGTGGCTCAGAGGGCTTGAGCAGCCATTAGAGGCCAGTGATAGCTGCAGACACTGAGCTGGTTGGGAAGTGTGTGCTGTTGATAGGATTATCTGCATAAGGCACTGATCTAGCATAAAATCTGATGCAGAATCTTTCAAAGACGTTCCAAAACTAATAAACATGCTGTCCTTAATCCATCTCACTGTCTCGGTATTACACAGCTTTTCAAGCGTGGGGAGCGCTTTATGCTTAAAGTCGGACCGGGGGAGGGATGAGTATGAGGCGTACCCTTGGACTTGGTGACCTGTGTGTGTTTGAGTCAGATTTGTAATTTGCGTGTTAATATTTCAGTGCTTGTCTAGGTACCTATGAAATAATAATAAAAAAAATCCTGTTTAATAGTGTGAGAAACAGGAATAAGAAGTGCAAGTAATAAATTTTGTCTAGCTTGGTCTCTTCCTTTTCTTTTGCTGACTCACTAAAACAGTAGGGCTTGGTATTTAATTATGTGTTTTTTAGTGGGGGAATCTCTGAACCCCATCAGATGGGAATATACCCATCCCTCTCCACAGAGCCTGTATGGTTATGTGCTGCTCCATATCATTAAGGCTTCCAGCAAACAGAGTCTTTATTTTTAGGCATGCAACACTTTCTGTCTGCAGTATTATGCCTCCTGAAAAGGCAGGAAGCCATGATGCACTTCAATTCACTAAGTCTGGATGTGACCTGAAAGAAGAAACCAGGAAAAACAAACAAACAAACATTTGGCTTTTCTCATATATTAGGATAAACAGCATTTGCCTATGACTACCCAAAGCATTTTCAGTCATTTCAACTCTTTGCAACCTTTCAACACTTTATTGAGGGATAAAAAAAATCTCAAATTATTTTGTAAGCATTAGCCATATTATTCATCCTCAGCAAAGTAATAGGTATCACCATTACAGAAATTAGTGGCTGCTTTGGATGGTAATTCTTTTCATCAGTGCTGTATTAATCTCTTATTTTTGTATCTCCCCCCCCCCCCCCCCCCCCCCCCCCCCCCCGTGTTTTTTGTGAAAAGATAGACATTGTAGAACATCTGTTCCTGTCTAAGGGGTAATAGTTTGTTATTTTAGTTCATTGTATTGTAGGAACATAGTAACCTAGAGATGTTTCCCAGATTAAACCTAAACTTCCCACCCTTGTACATCTGAGCTCTGTGAGATTTTTTTTTTTTTTTTTTTTTTTTTTTTTGGCCTGTACAGAGACTGAAGGATCAGGCAACATATCTAGTTCGCCTGTTAAAGACATGTTTGCACTCTGATTAGCATTCAGGTGTCTCAGGGAATGCCCTACTCGGGTCAGAGGCTTTAATGCTCAACACAGGAAAAAATGTTTATGAAGTATTAGGAACAGCAGTTCTCTGTGAGGTTTTACCAGAAATACTGCATGGGTACAGGCCGCTGAGAGATTCCCAGCTCTTCTGATACTTGTTTTTGTTTTTTCAACCTCCCTGGAGAGCAAGTGTTGCATTAGGCAAAACATTTTTTCTAATTTGGATGACATCAAGCACTGCGGCGAAGGACAGCACGGTTGTGTGTTGCTCATGTCTCGTGACAGCTTCCATCCTTCAGGGATGGAGCTTGCGGTGTTTGGGGTGAGTTGCTGGCCTCTGCGATTGAATTCACAAGTCATGTTCTGCAGCGTGGTAGACAGCAGGGTGAAGGAGCGAGTTTCTTCGCCCTCTCCCAAGAGACGCCATTTAACTGCAGGCCCGCCGGTCTGTCCTCAGCTTCACCTTCTGTCCGCTTCCGTGAAAAGCGCTTCTTGTACGAGCGGTGCTTTTGGTGTCTGAGGTCACAGGCGTGCGGTCCTGCCCGGCCTCAGCCATGTAACCCTGTGCGCCGAGCTGCGGCTGGTTTTTGCACTGCCAGATCAAGGGCTGGGGATGGCACATCTCAGCCTGTGATGAATATGCTGACGGTGCTGTGGAAAACCTAGCAGCTTTGTGATATTCACTAGCCTGAGACAGATACAGAACATACTGTTGACAGTAGCAGCAAAGCAGCTGTGCTCGTTTGCAAGAAGCCAAGCCCATTCAAAGCAGCTTAATTTCTAGAAATAAAAGAGTAGAAGAGTTGTGGACACTCTGGAAAAAACCACCGGTAGTATTCAGTCGGCCTCTTGCTGTTACACCTCATTGCAAGTGCTGGCTGTTCTTCAGCTGAGGAAGAAGTGAAAATGTCTCTTCAGCCCCTGCTTGCTGTGGAAGGAGCAGGGCATCTCCTCTCCAGCATCTCAGTTTCAGCGTGTCTCATTCTGTTAATAATTCTGCCGTTTGTCCACGCTGTTGACCGTAGGCTTTTCAGACAGCAGCATTGTTCAGCTGGTATAACTCATGACAGTATCACCACTTCCTCTGCTGAAGAGCATTGTGAAACCATTTTGAGCCTTAACTTAAGGCTCCCCCCCCGCCCCCCTTTATGAAACTATTGCCAGCAGCAGAGGCACTAGAAATGTGTCCCGGCAGGCTCAGGAAAACATCCTTGAAACAAGTTACATTTGATTCATGTCTGAAGATAGTCTTCGCAAACACGAGGGTGAGAAACATAGCTAAAAAAAGTTTAATCGTTTCTTAAACCATCACCTTCTACAGAATTTATGCTGTATTCACCAGGGAAAGCCATCTGTACCCACACTGTCAGTTTTTTCTTTTTTTTTTTTTTTTTTTCCCCCCAAGTCCTGGGCATATTGCTTTTATAAAAATAGTATTCTCTGTAAACCAGGCTTTGGGAGCCAAACACTGTGAACGTTCAGAGCTACTGTTTTATACTGAGATTTAATTAATGCTAGGATGAGGCACAAGCAGCGCACGTTGACAGAGTCTTACAATAACATTTTACTTTAAAGGACATTAAATGCTACATTTATATCTTTTCTCTTCCCAGAGGCTTACCGGGCTTAGTAGAGGTATAAATAAACTGAAGAAACCCTCCAGGGTTTAGTATACAATTATAGGTAATTTTACTTGCAATTGAAATTTTTTATTATTTCAGAAGAACAGGTACTTTTACAAGCACAATGGGTGAAAGTATGCAAAATCACGAATCCCTGTTTTTGTGTTTAATTTCCAGCTAACAGTTAATGAAGCAGCCGCTCAGCTGTGTGTAAAAGATAACGCGTTGTTGACCAGGAGAGATGAACTCTTCGCACTAGCTCGGCAAATCTCTCGAGAAGTTACATACAAGTATACTTACAGGACCACCAAGTAAGGTTTTAATTAACTCAAAGGACCTTTACTTTCAGGGAACTAATCAGTCTGATAGCATTTCTTTTGAAGCGCTAGAGACACTTTCTTCTTGCTCTTCAGCTAGCAAAGTGCTCTTCTGAGGAGGGTAGGAAAATGCTATTTAAGTCGTGAAGCTTTCAAACTGCTAAGATTTAGCTGTCTTGAATTACCTTTTTATTTGCTCTCTAGTTTTCCAGATTTTGCGATGATAGTGCATGTTGAGAGGCATCTGAGAGGCTGGCATTTCAAGTATTTGAGGTATTTGTGTATTTCAAGGTTAATGTAAATAGGCAGAGTAGCCAAAGCTGTTTAATGTATCAATTATTTTTTTTCCATATACAGATTTGGCTTGTTAGTTTCCAGGGAATGAAAAAGATAAGGTCATAGGGAGTGGCTTACAAACTTGCTTTGAAGGAACTGAAGCTGAGCCCTAATTTCAGTTGTTACTGTTCTGTTAAATGAACTGCTGTTATGAAACAGTAACAAAGGCTTAACAGCTTTTAAATACAATTAAAACTTTAGAATTAATAAATATGATTGAAAGTCTTGATACTTCCTATATGTTATTTTTAAATGTTAACTCCCTCGTGTAATGCAATATCCCTTCAAAATACATTTTCCTACACTTCTAGGAGTTTTTTATCATTTGCCTTTGCTTCCCTTTCTTCCATAGTGATTAATGTAAATATACATCCATTCTGGGTAAATGGCGCCAAAGGCATTTCTGTAATTCTCTGTTCTCAGGTAGCTTTCCTTTCTGTTCAGAAGAACAGTGCATGAGTCTCCTGACACTTTAGAAAGCAACACAAGGCGCTTGTGCTCTTCTATACTTGAGTGACATTTACTGCCATGTCCAAGTGAATTAGAGGCCTTTTCTGTGCATGTCACTTGTTTTTGCCTGATTTTTTTTTTTTTCCTTGACTCTGTTTTTCATTATTATTTCTGATGATCAGGGTTAGCGTGCCGTTTACTGATAGTGTACGTGTCTTCTCTTCTAGATCTAAATGTGGAGAAAGGGATGAGCTGTCACCAAAGAGAATCAAGATAGAGGTACAGTATTGCAACTCCTTTATTTTGACCTATGCATGCTAAAATTCACTTTTGTTTTGAAGGGATCTGTCTTAAGGAAATTTGTCAGAAAAACATTTGACAGTTGATGGGTGTGAGAGAGAGAGGGGGGGAGAACATCACCACCGTCTCTGCAAATGTAAATGCTTGATGGAGAAACCTGTAGGAACAGGGATAAAGAGTAGGATTTGCTTAACGGTAAAGTTAGTCTCAGTGTTTTGAACTCTGAGTGAGCAGGAGGGGGAGGAATGGGACTGACTGACTTCCTGTGGTGGAATAAGCTCAAGCGCTATAGGAAATGTCTTCCCATAAGGCCTCCTGCTTTTAAGTCAGTGTGAGGTGCTTAATTCAATTGAGTCAGCTTTTGATCATATCCAGAATCCAGAGTTCTGGATAAGGATTGATGGTGGAATACTATGCTCTAGTTTATGAAACTGATCATATTGAAAAGTCAAAAGCTAACTAGAAGCTGTATATGTCAACACAAATGGTTGTGCCTGCAGATATTAATTTACAGTTTTTTGTAATTAGTTTTGTGTAAAAAGCACATGGATACATGACTAATGTGTACACCTGCACCAGGTGTTGCTTAGGGAGGTGCTGGGACTTCCTTGTTAGGAGTACAGAAGCAACATATACGTAGTTTACATTTTTCTTCCGTTGCCACTGCTGGAAAGTAAATTTGAGGCCTTTTAAAAAGTCACTTTAATAAACATAATAATAAAAAGAAAATTTTATGTATGTTATACCTATATACCTCATAAGAATAGCAGACTTTCCTTTTTAATTTATTTTTAAAACAAATTACTGTTTCACTGTTGTATCTAACTCATCCTTAGTGTTGTGGGTTTTTTTTTATTGTACCATCTACTCCAAAAGGTGTAGGTTAAATGTGCATTGGAATGTAAGCTAGGCCTGAGCTAGATTTGTATGTGACACAGATATGAGATGTATTCTTTAACTGTAGAGGAAAGTTGCAGCATATTCTGGAATGCATTTCCCTCGTGCAACTCATTCTGTGATAAATGATGCACCGAGTGTAAGGCTTTCATTCTTTTCAGTAGTGCGATGCTTTGTTACCTGTACAAAGGCTTTTCCTGTGAGGCAAACCCCAGTGAGAGCAGTTAATTTTGAAAAGGCAGTTATGAATAGGTATACAGGGGTTCATCTTATTTATTCGTTAGGTTCCATCAGTCTGTGTACAGTTGTAGTTTGCGTTTATATAATACAAAATATACATGTGCATTGAGGATTTATTGGTAGCTCTTGATGATAAGTCGGTAATGTCATTTACAGGTGTTACGATTTGCTTTGATCTATGCTTGTTCTTCATCCACAAAAAAGAGCAGGGAAAAGCTGCATTAAATTATTTTATCCACCTTCACCATTATCTGCCTTGACCAACACGTTGTAGGATGGTTGCTTGAGTCTCCCCTCTTTTGTCCAGTCTAGTCCTAATTTATAAGAGCTGGCAGGGAGCTGCTGCTCCTCTGCTTGAAATAGTATTTCACTGACTACTAGATTTCAGCATTAGGAAGTTTTTCCTTCATTCAGTAATAATTGATGATGAGCAAGTATCTAAAATGACACACGGCAAGGGAGGTGCTTTTTTCCACAGGATCTTCATTGAAAGAAAAAGTACAATTAAAATCCTGAAAAATACAGGCTGAAACTTTAGGTTTTTTGGAGAGCAGGAAATTTGGGCAGCCTTAGGGGAAGTGCATTCTCTTCTTTTCTGAATGGTGAAATCTTAAGAGTCTGGAAGTCCTGCTTTCTCTAGACACTTTTTGGTTCAGTAGTTCTGAGAAAGGATGTTTACCGGGTTTTCTTTTTATCTAAAATTACCAGTCATATTTTAAAATGCTTGTGAAAATTTCATGTCCTAACTGTACAAATGACTATTTCAGAAATGGGACTTTTAAAAAAAATAAGCAATTGAAAATTAAACTAAATGAAATAATATTTCATTTGATAGCATAGCATTATTAATTATGAAATGACCAGTGTGGTTATTGGTATAAATGTCTCTTTTCCTTACAAGTTTGGGAGTCTTCTAAGGAGTAAACCATTAATTCAGTGCATTGTAATTCTGAGGTATGCTGTAAATCATGGACTTTTCTTCAAAAAAATTTAAAAAAAATGCAGTATTACAGAGTAGATCACTTTTACATGTGGTGGTTTGGGTTCTTGGGACTTGCATTTTGCAAAATAAAAAAAAGGTCCTTTTTTTAGTTCTATGTTTGGGGATTTTGGGGGGGTTGTTTAGTTTTAGAAAGGTGGAGGTAAAAATGAAAATAGTAGCAAATGCTGCAGATTTTTCCTTCTGTTCTGGGTAAGAATTCCTTATCCTGTTTTTAAAGTTGTAATGCTTCATTGTGGCTCTATTAGCTCACTATCGTGCTAATATCATGCAGAGGATCTGAACATGGGTGATTTTTTTTTTTTGTTATAACTAGCTCTGGTTGTGTGGTTTGTTTTTGGTTTTTTTTTTGTTTTTTTTGTTTTTTTTTGTTTTTTTTTTTTTTTTGTAAAGGTCATTTTGCCTTTCTGTTTTAAGGCTGAAGTCTGTATTTTGACTCACCATTCCTTTACCCATTAGTCATTAGTGTCTCCGCAAAGCGTGGTCTAAAATACTAGTGCTTGAATTTGGAAAGACTTCACACCCTGTTTGCATAGTGTAAAAGATTACTTAAAAAAAAAAAAAAAGATGAGTTAATTTCCTGAAATATAATAACACTTAAAAAAACCCTCCAGAGAGACTCCGAAGGTCATCTCTGAGCAGAGCTAGCTGAGCTGTGTGTGCAAGCTGCAACATTGCCGGGTTACAGCCACCACTGTAAATCTAACCTCTTCATGAATATGAAACTTACACAAGCATTACAAAGAAACAATATGCCATGAATTACATCAAATTACCTGTAAAAGCCTTTCTCTTCCCCTGCGAGCTCTCCCCCTCTTATTCGTAGAGTGGGTGGGCGAGCTGTGGGAGTGAAGTGTAGAGAGGAGAAGGGAAAAAATTCCAGGCAAATGACAGAGTAAAGGTGTGGAGGGAGCGAAAAAGGGAATGGAGTGAATAGGGATTTGGAAGCAGATTATGAAAAAGGGGCTGTAGTGCCTAAACCTGCTCTGGACAAAGAGCAGGACAGGCGAATGGGGGTGGGAATGGCGCATCCTCCTGCAGAGCAAGGATCTCTCCCGCATAGGTGTTGCGGGGCGGGGGCACCCCTTATTTTTGTCATCTTCCGTGACTCAGTACCAGCACCGCTCAAAGCGATGAGCTGTTGTGGCACCGGCTTAGAGAGCAAAACAAGTCACAGGTATATCATGCAGAAGTCATGGAGGGAGAGGCTGCTTGTCGCTGCTGCCGCTTTGCGTTGGGGTTGACGAGGTTCCCCTTCAGAGTCGGTGCAAACAGCCAAGAGAGCAAAGAAAGAGTTTAAAAAATATTCTTGCTGTCTGTGGTATAAAGGAATTGTTCCGTGTGTCAGTGTCTCCCTTCGGCTGAACGAGAGGGGTGGGGAGAGCTTGCAAACGCTACTTTCGCAGAGCTCGGTGGGAGTCAGGGGGCACAGGCAGGCCTGAGCAGAGGCTGTGAGGAACCATCTTCCCTTGGTGCTGGTACGGGTGGAGGGAGAGGAGAGGAGAGAAGAGAAGAGGCCCACCTCCACCATTGCTGGGAAGGTTGAAAAGAAAACCAGTCGAAGTGTGGGATTTGTGTTTTTCACAAAAACAGCAAAGGCAGTAGAAGCTACTGTTTGCATAGGAAAAATGTCATTAGAGGGAGCGAAAAAGCACATGTGGGACTGAGAACATCTGCTGCACGAAGCCGCTTGAAAAACAACCGAGCAGCAGCATGGCAAAACAAAAATGCTGCGCGGCATGCAGCAGGCCCTCCTGACCGCAGCGGCAGAAGGAACCACCAGGCAGCCGCGGCGGTGCGGTGCCGGGCAGGTCGTCGCCTGGCCCGGCCTGCTCCTCCTCAGCCCTGACCGAGGAGGAGAGCAGCCGGCGGTGGGGACGGGCTCCAGGAAGGCGATCCAGGACTGCATCGTCATCTGAGAGTTAGCTGCGTGACTGACGGGTGACAGTCACGGCAACGGGCAGCCGGCCCTGCTTTTCGGAAGCAGCCTTTGGTTTTGTATTGGCAAGTGATCACAGATACGTTACAAAGAGCCGTGTTACCTGTTTTGTTGCAAAAATAGGATCCTGAGTGATAGGTTTTTGTGTGTTCAGTTTCTCATCTTCCTACGCATAATCGTTCTCCTCTCCCAAACAAATTCAGGTCTAACTATGAAAATGGTCAGTGCTCATGGAAATGTGCTGCAAAGCCTTTGTTTCTAGAGGATGAGGTTTTGTGGCAATTTACCTGGTTGTGAAATTTTGCATACCTGTTACGTTTATTTTTTCCCTGAGGGATTATGTTGGGTGGATAAAAGCAATATGCAGTGTTCAGACAGATTTTTTTTTTTTTTTTTTTTCCCTGAGCATAAAGAGCCACTTTATTGGCCTTACGTTGCACTGAGGGTCTGGCCACCTGATGTGGGTCTGACCACCACTCTGCAGGTCCGTGGGCAGCCTGCCAACAGCATGGCCCTTGTAGTCCTTTCCCTGTGGTTTTTCTGGAAGATTGCTTTTCTTGTTCTTGGGCTGTAACTCATTTGTCCAGCTATTGTCAAAAATGTTGTTATTTACATGCATGTGCTCTAGAATCCACAAAGAAACTACACCTAATTTGGCATGCTTCTGATACCTGGGTCTACGGATCCTCGGTGACAGATGTCACTGTTTTCAGGTTTGGGTCTGTCTTTAAGATCTTTAGCTTCCTCTCGCATGTTAACAGTCACTTATACTGTGCTTTTGTAAATATTTCTGGATGTTCCTCTATGTTACATGAGCTTTCCTTTTATAATTCCGAGCAGGATAAATTTCTCATCTTGAACCTTTGCTTCGATGATTAATTTATTTTAATGGAGTCTGGCAGGCGTTCACAGGAACTTTATTTGCTTTATTGGTACATATGCAAGCTGCAAAAAAGATTTGCATGTCATAAGCATTTGAGACTGAAAGAATCATTGAATCATGATTTACCATAATATATCAAGTCTTTGGTACCCTACTTTTGAAATGATGATATTTCATTTTGTGATACTAGTACAGGTTCTGTGTGAAATACATTGAATTTCAGGAGGCTTTGCTCAGTTTCTCAAGGTTAATATATCCTGCTGCTGTGCCTTATTCTCGGCTACATATGAACTCGATTTCTTAGGAATCTCCAAAGCTGCTGTATGTAACGAGTGACAGAAACCATAGGCCTAAATCTGCCTGGCAAGGCTGAATGTAAACTAGTTTAATGTCAGTGACAACAGCAGTCTGGATTCACCTGAAACTGTGAGAGATGAGATATGATTGTATGTGTATTCCGCTTTAGATATATAGCAGTTGTTGTAGAGGGGCATGCCGTTTTAGGTTACATAGCAGTTGTAGAGGGGCTGTGTGTGTTTTATGCACAAACTTAAATGAAGGGGATAGCACAAGCGTGTAAATTGCAGTCCAGAATTTTCACAGAAGTTCAGGACTTCTGTGAGTGGGTTTGTTTTTTTTTTCTTTTGAGTATACGGAGAGGATGAAGAAAAATCAATAATATGTCCCTCTTGGTGTTTGGTTTCTTCTTATGCTCAATAGGATGGTTATCCTGATTTCCAGGACACAGTCCAGACGCTCTATCAGCAAGACAAAATGCCACTTGCTTTGGCTAAAGGAAAGAGTGAAGACTCAACAGCTCTTAATTCCCAGGTAAACCAACTACACTACACTGTGAATGATACAGGCCATGTCTTTGTACATTGATTTTGATGTATTGTTTTGATGACTAAAGTAATTACCGTCAATTTTCAAAGGCTACCCAGCTTAGCTGTGATTGCATCACTCTTAATTTGGGTTTACCTTCTGAAACTGTTCTGACACAGCGCTACAGCTTTACCCTTGTTAGCTCCAAGGAGGTAAGATCTAGTGTAGTAGGGCTGATAATACATGATTGCCTCTTGGGAGCGAGTAGGGTACTATTGGTACAGTACGTGCTGTGTTACTTGCGTTATTAGCTATAAATGGAAAGTTCAAGTTACTGAGTCTAGAGGAATAGAGTAGGCGATCTTGGAGTCCTCAGTTCTGACATTTCTTGTAAGAAGAAAGGCCAGTATATTTAGGAAAGAGTGAACCTCTGGATCTGAGAGGATAAATTGCCTTTCTAAATAACATCTAGCCCAGTGGAAGTGCAGTGTTTTCAAGTATCCAGAAAGCTCTTTATAAATGAAGACAGGTTTCAGATTCTTTCTTTGTCTTTTCTGTAGTGTATCCCAGCCTTGAGGCAAAATACGCATCTCCTACTGCCAGTTGTTGCCAAGGAGGGATTTCATGCTAAGTTGCAACAAATTTATTTTGTATAGCTGATTTGGGCAAATGTAATCACCGAATTATCACGTAAGATTACATTTAGGAGTTACACTCCTGTTTTCTGAGACTAGATGTGTTACCCTGTCTTTTACCTTCTATTGCAAAGTAGCGTACAGTCATACAAATCCGTTCATTGTGATACATCAAAAAGCAATTATGCTACATGTTCTGATGTCACATAATGATTAAATGAACTTGACTCTTGCAAGCTTATTTTCATTTTATACCTGCTTTAAAGTTTTCATCAGTCACTGCTACACAACAACGGACTAGAGAGATTTATTTTAAGCTTAAATGTATCTGCAACTCTACAGGCTTTTCTGTGGTGATGAGAAGCATCATTGCAGTTTAAAATTCTGGTTTTATCCCAATTAAACAACCAAGGTGGCATGAGTGAGTAATGTTTTATTCTTTTTAAAAATTATTTTACAGTTCAAAAGTTGTAACATGAGTGACAGAATAGCAAAGTTAAAGCACACTTGAAAGTAAACTATTTGAAAATAGTTTGTATTTTTACCTACCTCCCAAGACCAAGCTTGAGCTATCAGTGTTCTTCTGTAGAACCTGATGAGCTATAAGCCAGAGTAAGTAAATATCGGCCATGTCATTACCCTGCTGTCAGGGTCATCACTGTGCTGGAGAAGCTCAGATTTTGCTGGTCTGCTATGCTGTCATTGTATGTGTAAATTGTTGAACTATGCTGAGTAAGCAGACTTCCGTGGGAAGTCAGGACTTTCATCATCTCCCAAGAAAAGTTAAGTGCTCTGCAATTAATAGGCCTCTGTACTAGTTGAAACAATTACGGCATTACCTGAAAGAGAAATGATTTTTTTCCTGTCAATCGTAGATGTTAAGCTTGTACACTTTCAGTTCTTATGTTCATTGTGGCTCTTCTAAATCAACTTTCTTGACTTGTGATTTTCTTTTTATTTTTTGCAAGATGCTTATTTACATTCTCGAGAACAAGATTATATTGAAAGTTAGAATTCTCTTGGCATTAAAGTCAATGACAAACATTCAGACGCCATTTCCTCCCACGTTGCACTGCATTGTTTAGTTTCACTCTCTAGAGGTGTATAGGTCTTGTTCTTCTTCTAGACAGACATTTCACACCTTTATCCCCCACAAACATACTGTCATCCTACACTTTCAGAATGGCAGATTTTTAAGCTTGTGTAGTGCTGTTTCCTAAAATAAAGATTCCAAGATGTCTGGTGAAATCTTGGCATAAGTTTTTAGCAGATGTTGCCATTGCTCTTGGAATACTTTGTGAAGACATATATTTGAACAGAGCTAACTGGAGAATTAAGACATTATTTTTTGCTTTTCTTGAGATTCTCTTCACGTAACCTGCAGTCCTAAAGTGCAGAAAGCGATTTTTGCATGTTTTCGAAGAACAGAATTTAATGTTGCATTTCTGCGTGGATGAACTACAGCTTGCATTTTAAGTATTCTTGAGTGACTCAGATATACAGTATGAAAATCTTTATGGGTGCAAAAATATTTTGTTTGCTTGATAGTTTTGAAGAAACTGTAAAGCACACATCTGTACATATGAGTCAACAAAAACCTTTATCTAGGCTGTTAGTCTTATCATCTGATATTGGTTTTTTCCCTGTGTTTGGACTCGCTATATGTATGTATATAGAGAGAAAATTTTTTTTGCTTTATTTGCAGTCGGAAAAGGTGATGGCAAAACAGATGGAGTTTCTTTGCAACCAGGCTGCATTAGAGAGACGTCTTTCCACAGGGTGTTACAGACAAAACTCAGAAGAGCACAGCCCCAATGGCATGTCATTAGATAATGCTGATGGACAAGGTATGGTAGCTTCCAGGCATGGCGCTGCTGCCAGCAAATACATTTGATATTATGCAACCTTTGTCAGTGGTGTTATTTATCTAGTATAGAACAGTGAGCACTGAATGAAGACAAGATCTCTGCCCTGAAGTGCTTACAGTCAAAATAATGCAATCAGATGTACAGTCAGGTTCTGCTCTGTTACTCTAATGTATCTGGGCAAACTGCTTTCCCTATGGATAGCGTGGGGAAGGAAGAAGGTAGGGTGCACTGCTATTATTGAGGGCAGAACTTGGCTCTAGCTTTATCCTAAGTTTTGAAAATAGAGCAGAATATTGCATTTCATTTGTGTTCTTGCTTTGTGGAAATTGAAAGTAAAGCAGATAATGTAGCTGGTACCCCTTTTTGTTTACCTGGTTGTGCAGTCTAGGAACAAAACCTGAGGAGCTGGCTATGTAAATTACTTAGAACTAAGCAGATTCTAATGATGTTCTTAGTAGCTTGTTATTCTTCAAAAAGCTTACAGTTTTGTGGTTCTCTCTTTGATTTACCAACTGGCTATTCCTTAGCTTGAATTAATTTTAGGCGTGTTTGTTTTGTTCGAGTGCTTTCTGTTTGGATTTCTTTTTTTACTGTTGTGAAATGAGACAAAATGTTATAAACACAAGAAATACAAGCAGAAGTTCTTGTATCTGTTTTTTAAGAGCTAGTTTGTTTGGGGGGGGGGAGAAGCAGTAGAGGGAGAAACTAAGGGAATCTGTACAAGTAAGCATTAAAACATAGGTTTTCATTTGTGTGTATTCGTCAAGCAATGCGGTACCCAAGTATACAGGGAGAATTAGGTGCGTGGATCCAGCTCTTCTTGATAGTGCAAGCTTCTTTATACCATTTATCTGTTGTGCAGTGGGAGTGGGGAATTTTTAGGATCTCAAGGGGGTTTTTGAGCAGAATAAGAGATTTGGGGGGGGGGGTATGGCTGAGTGTCCGTTTGTAGCAGTGCCTGTGGAATAGTCTGCAAAGCAGCATATTTACGTAAGCCTTGTTTTGCTAGAAATCTTCCGTGAGCAGCTGGAATTTAGGATGCACTTTTGCTGATAGAATTAGTATGTCTTTAAGTCTCTACCTGTTTTTTAATATTGTTTTGCTTTTAATGCATCAATGTTTCGCTGTCAACAACTTCCAGGTGAAAGACCGCTGAATCTCCGAATGTCAAATCTGCCAAGTAGACAGTTGCAGCACATTTCACTTGATGGAGAGCAGCATGTTGGAAAACCTCTGTGCAGTGATTTGATCCGGCTTTACCCCAGTGGTGAGGCAAAGTCCCAGTCCTCGGGTTAGTGCTGTCCCTTGTAAATTACCCACCATTTCTTACAAAGCCTGCGATGAACTTAGTAATACATGATGTCTCTGAGTAGCTCAGCCTGGCATGCTTTATGTGTAACCTTTTAATTAAGGCTTTGGACAAAACTTCAAGAGGAGTGTTACTTGCTAATCTAGAATCAGATTGAATATTATTTGGGAAAAGCTTAGAGGATGCAGTAATTAGGTTCAGCTAAGCAAGTTCTGGCATGTGCCTGTCCTCAGAGAGCAGTATTGACCCAAACTACTGCTGTTAAATACTTACGTTGCTGTCATTGTAATTCAGTTTTATTATAACGTGGCTTCAGTTTGTACAAAGGAATCGGACTTTTTTTATAAAAAGACTTTTTATTCTGGTTTATAAGGACCTAGCACTGTTTCTGTACTGTGAACCAAATGATGCAGTAAGTCTTTTGAACTGGGTTTCCCATTCACTGACTTCTGCTCACTGGCAATCTTGTCATTTACCTCTGGCATTGGGAGCAGCTCATTCTAAATTTGATGGAAGACAGCAAGAATCCTTTGTGAAATCTATATGGGTGATTTCAGTTTAATACTTGGTGCACCGAGATAAAGCCAGGAATTCTTGAGACTCTCGCAACTTTAGGAATAATAATAGAATCCCACCTGAGTTTGGAAGATGCAATGGGAAAGAGGTTATTTGAAAGACAAAATGCAAAAGTAGTTGTTTTGAAGACTGGGCAGAATCTTGCATCTTCCACTTTGGTATGTTGTGATCCTAGCTCACCTTTTTTGCTGTTTGTCCCAATCGCAGTGATAATTCACTTAGTGAAATTTCTAGTTGGGGATTTTTACCAGTTCCTTCTCAAAATGCAAGTGAAGAGTGCATCTCCACTAAGTCCTGTTCCCAGAGAGAATTGAAGTAAATCTGTGGTGATTGCTCTGTCATCACTGCAATGTAACTGAGGTGGTTCTAACCCAGCTGGGTTAAAGCCCAGGAGGAGGAGGCAGAATTCATTGCTTCAACTGTTAGTATCCATATGGTTCACGGACCTTTTTCTTGAATTAAAAACAGAATATATTTGTTTCCAAGCAGTGTTTTTAACATCTATCTCTTTTTTTTCCCCCCTTTTTCTTAATGCAGAAGGCCTTGGTATTTTAAAGGATTTTCCTCATTCGGCTTTTAACAACATAGAAAGGAAGGTCATAAAAACAGAACCTGAAGACACAAGATAGTCATTCTGCTCTGGAAAACGGTGTCATAGTAAAGAATGAAACTTCACAAGAGAAAATAAAACCAGCCTTAATAACCAGTGTTGCCTCATCCAAATAAGAGATTTCAATAGCCAAAGCCTAAGAACTGGTACAGTAATCTGTGGAAACAGGAAACCAAGAGACACTGCAAACTAAAACAGTAATACAGGTGGATAAACATTCCTGTAAAAGTGGTTTTATAACGTGGGAAGATTCACAAATTAATATTGTGGGTCTTCATTATTTAAGAATGTATTATGTATTTGTATAACTTATCAAAGTAAATCTAGATGTCGGGACATGTATTGAGTCCAGTAGATGTGGCTACAGTTCATTTTACTTGAAATTTCAATGTCTACTTTAAGTGTACCTAGCGTAGATATGGTTGTTAAACATTTGAATTAAAAATCCTTGGAGAATTAGGAATGCGAACCTCGTGACACAATTAACAGCAAGTTTGCAACAATATTTGTAGAAAAAAGGAAAATGCGTAAAATATTTCATGGTTTAAAATGTTATGTGGATATAGCATTTGATAGACCTAGACCCTGATTCTGTATTATAGCAGACGTACTTGACACAACTATCGTTACATCACTTTCAATGGTTTCAGCAGCCTTTGTGTAACACACTTCTAGCGTAATACCTACCTACAGTCAGGAGTGTAGAAACTGCCAGTTAAGAGTATGGAAGAGTCCATAGGATTGGCTCCCATTTGGTGGGGAAAAACTCTGGTTTGATATACTGTACAATTACTAAAATCTCATTTGGTAGGAAACCCAGGAGACCAAGTAGCATGGACAGGGCTGCGAAAATTGTGATTCAGACCATTATAACTTCTTGGACTTCTCTGTAGATCTTTAAAAAAAAAAAAAAGAAAAAAAAGCATCCTAGGTGTGGCAAAGGTGAAATATGATGCAGGATTTATGCATCGGTGTAAAAGATTGCACTTGATATCCAGAAACCATAAGATCTTTTGGAGGAGAGAGACAAGGAGTTACGTCTTTAGCATGTGACTCCCTATTAAGTGCTGTCCAGCCCACATGATTCTATGAATATACCGTATACTGCATACAGTATGCCAATACGTTTCTTTATATATGTGATGAATTAACATCTGTATTCTTTATTTATTTGACAGTTTTTATTTTTTGTACATTTTCACTTTTGCAGATGTCATTTTATCTAAGGAGAAATAGTTGGCATATAACTTTGGAATTTACCATGGTGTGTTTGTGTGCATCCGTTTTTCCGCTGCGCAGCTCCCTCAATAAGAGTTGCTTTCCTGCAGTCAAAATAGTTATATGCCACAATTTCTGAATACAGTTTTTTGCCTACAAGGTGTTGTGGAGGGGAAAGGGAGGGCTGAAGAAAGTCAGTTACCATGCCAGTAGGTGAACTTCCATATTCAGGTGTGCACTTCATGTCTGCAGTTTGCTCTGTGTCATAGATGTGTATTAACCATTCAGTCACAGTCTATGTTGTACTGAAACGGTCAGCAAAATGTGAGCTGAAATGTCTACACTGCAGTCTCTTATCACTGTAAACATATCTAATTATTTTATCACTTTTGATTTGTGGAACAAAGCTTTATAGTAGAAACACCAGTAAACAACTTTTTATACTATTAAAATGTTTGTTTTTTTAAAAAAAAATGTTTCTTGAACTGTATGGTACTGTTTCACTTACTGAAGTATCTTACTTTTAAGCAATGGAGTTCGCAGCTTTGCTGTTAGAAATAAGAGATTGAATGTGTAGTTATATTTCCTCTTTCCTGTTGTGTGAGCTAGTGCTACGGATAAGATATTTCTTTGGTTTGTAATGTTAGCCAGTGCCCTGGTTAGTATCTGAGTAGCTTTCATGAGATGCGTATGGAACTTGTTAAAGGACAGCTTAGGTTTGAACTGTACAGCTTGAGTGACAGAAGGTACCAAGCGACAAGACTTTAGAGATGCAGGAAATATGCTGTTTTTCCAACATCTGGCACGATCAAAAGTTGTGTGTGGATCACAGAAGAAGCTCTTAAGCTTGCTGGTCTCTTCGGTTAAAGTGAGAGGAAGGAAAAAGAACTTGCTAAGCAGCACGCTGTTTCAGTTGAGTCCAGAATTTATTTTGTAAACACTAATGTATTAAATTTGCTATAAATTAAAGTATATAACAGTTATATTTTTGAGTTGTAAATACAGTACTTTGTGTCACGACCAGTTGGTTATCTCTAGAATGATATTTCAGTTTATAGTCCAACAGGCCATTTCAGTCTCAATAAGCTGGAAGCAATTTTTTTTTACTGGTTTGCAGCTGTATGATTTTTTTTTTTTTTTTTAACCTGGGGGGGAGGTGGGAGGTACGTTCTGAGATTGCACATACATTTGGTAATAGCAAATATTCAAGCATTGGTCTTTTCGTGACAAAGGTCTTGGTGGCCTCTGGAGTCACAGGTGAAGGCTTGCCCTCATCTACTCTTGAAGGGTTGCTAGATTCAGGGTACTCTGGATCAAAGGCCAGCCCTGCAAATGATGCCTGTTCTTATTCACATGTTTATATTGTTGCTTACAAAATAAAATTCACCATGAGAACTCTTTAGTTTCCTCAGGGTTTTTCCTTTTTTTTTTTTTTAATTGCGTTTTCTAAAAGATGATGTTAATTTTCTGGGGATAGGGGAGGAGGGAGTAGCTTGAACTGCAGCTCTCGCTGGAGGAAACCTTTTCCTGCTCTTGTGGTTGAATCCTCGTTTATGGGTGGCCTTGTTACATGCAGAGCCTGCGGGGCTTTAATGGGCCGAGGCAAAAGGGGAGGAACTAAAACCCAGGCAGGGTCTGCAGCATGGCAGTCTTATTTCATGCCTTCGCCACCTCCTGCAGTCTTGCTTCTGTGTGTGCTTATATTTGCAGAAGAATGCAAACGAAGCAGATCTGCTAGGAGGTGATGCTAGGCAGTTGTAAGTGGTCTTTGGGGATTCAGGAGCCAAAGCGTTGCTGCCCAGCCCTATGGCTGCCCTCCACGGTCGTCTTGGTGATCCACTGTGTTTCAACTTGCTTTCTGAACAGCAGCCTGCATCTCGATAGTCAAGTGCTAAAGTATCCTTGGAGGATGGAAACTGAATGGGAGATGGGGTATAAAAAGGGAAGAGAAACAGACCAGGGAGCAAAACTATCAAAGACAAGCAGGGGGAACCCCCCCAAAAACATCCAGGATGCTGAGATGGCGTAGAGGTCAGGTGTGATTCAAAGCAGAGGGGAGAATCCGCTCAGCCCGACAGGGCCAGAGTAGGGTGCCATCCCCCTGCCTTCTCCCAGCCCACAGGAGATTAAATGTGGGAAATCGGAACCGCTGGCTTTAATGTTTGCTGGTTTTTGTCTGCCCTTCCAGTGCAATCTTGTCCTGTTCTGGGAGAGGAAATGGGAGGAGGAAGGAAGGAGCTAGGCACTGTTGGCGTGAAGGTGCAAGGATGGGACAGAATATGCCACAAGTTAGTTATTCATCTTCCAGACTGCACACAAGTATAACCGGAAAACCTTTAGATATGGTTTGTTGGTTTTTTTTTTTTTAACTTGATCTGGGCCAAACAGTAACTGAAGTTCAGTAAAACCAGAGTGATGCTGGACAGGCATGGTCCTACTGGGACCTGCAGGCTTGTGTCAGGCCCACCGGATTCAGTGTCTCGTCAAGCTGCTGTGAAGGTTAACGCTCTGAGGTCCTCAGCTGGAAAGCACTGTTGGATTAAACAACTATTACAGAAGGGTCATTAATGTTGATTTGAAATTTTGGGAGGTGCTGGTTTCTCATGCAGCCAAAAAAACTTGTTTAAATTTTTATTGCTGGCTACCTGCCTGAAGCTCCTGTGTCTTTTTCTAACTAAGCAATTTATATGAGGGTCAGCAGGGAAAGCATCCGCTCATGGCCATGCCTTCACTCATGGTGATGGCTTTGCCCATGACAACAGCTGCAGAACTCATTTCTTCCACATTTTCTTGTCAAAATACGGAAAACTTGTACAAACAACAGGTTCAGACATGGTGATAAAATGTTTTCCAGCGGCCCCTAGTTAAAGCACGAGCTCTCATTACTGCAGTAATTGGGACTTGGTAACACTGTGACTTGGATCTGGGCTCCTGAACTGGTGGGGAGACCACACCACGCTCGGGGCACCCCGCTCTGCTCCTTCCCTTGAGCGCGCAGTGATTTTCCAGCTGAAAAAGCAGCATCATCCCTAGCACCTTCGTGCTGGTCACAGGCGGGCTGGGCTGTGGTTTCGGGGTGCCAGCTGGTGGGAGGGGGTTGCCTGCTCCCCCAGGCATGCCTTCGCCAGGGCTGCGAGGGGTCGTGCTGCTTCCCAGCCTTGAGCTGGGGTGCAGCTGGGTCACGCTGTGGAGCTTGCTGGCTGTCTCCTTAAGCAGGAAAATGAGGAGAAATGCCATGAGGCTCTTTTCTGCTGTACAGAAGGGTTGAAAAGATGTTGTGCTGCAGTGATTCAGTGGGGAAAGGATAAATCCCTCACATACACCTACGCAGCACCACGAGAAAGAACTCCGTGGGCAGAGAAGGAGCAGAACATGAAATATGAATTTCCTCGAGCTGCTCAGGAGGGATGGCTTTCCAGAGCCCTTCCTCCGGCGGCTCTGCGCTCCCCCTGCCTGGCCGCCCAGCTGTGCCGGGGTGAAGGTCTGCCCTGGCCCGGGGCAGGCCCCCAGGCAGGGCTGCTCGCCCTGCCCCATCGCTTGCACCTGCAGCCTCCGTGAAGGGCGAGCCCCCTTCTCGTGTGGTTTTGGGCTGCAGTTCCCGCCCAGGGAGATGGGTCAAGGCTGGCTGCCCATCCCAACGTAAGCTGGCAGCTCCAGCAGGCAGCAGCCCCAGGGCTGAGGGAGGCAGTAGAGGTGGCTCCCGCTATGGAAAAGCTTGGGAAGCCCTGACGTAGGCTACTGCCAAGTCCTTGGGTCATCAGATGGTGCCCCAGACAACTGCTCACCCCAAAACCACCCCCCAGCCAAATCTGTGATGCTCCTGACTCCCTGTTCTTTGGGTTAGTCCACAAAGAACACCTCTCTCGGGGGGGGGGGGGCTGTGGTTGGAGGTGTTGAAAGGGTTGATGAATGCTTTTGCCCACTTAACAAAATATTCAGAGGTCTTTAAAGCGTGTTCATCTGAGACGTGCACCACCTGCGATGGTCTCTGGTGGAGCAGGGGCCGTGCAGAGCCTGGTGCAGGTGTGGAGTCCCCTGGAGGAGCTGTTTCAGCAAAGGTAGTTGCTGCTGGTTTGGGTAGATTTAATTTACATTGCAAGGGGGTTTATTCAATTTTGTTTGCTTTCTTAAATATTTTATATTACTTTTCAGTAAATTTGAATTCCTCCTATATCTTTGGAGCGTGTGTGTGTATGCAGTTAATTTCCTGTTACCTTGGGGATTTTAGACAGCTTCATTCTCAGAGCTATTTAGAAAATTATTTAATCACCTTGGAAAATCCTATGTAGCCAAAAAATCTTGTGTTTACTTATTACTCAGTTGTAAATTGGTGGTGCAAAACATAGCAGTACTGGGTTGTAAAACTGCACATAACCCTCCATTGAAATCCAGTGCCAAAATAAAAAAATAAAATAAAAAATTAACTCTTTGCATGCAGTGACATGAATGCAGATGAATTTTGTTCGTCACAAGGTTGGGCAGGAATTTCCGAGGTTTCTGCGGAGCCGAGTAACCCCACAGATTCAGGGTAGCTCATTGGTGACACACCGAATTAGGATGTGATCATATTTACGCATTTTGAAACCCCGTAATGACTCATCCATATGCCATTAAAAGCTTGTGCTTTGTAAATGTGTGTTTGACTGCTGAAAAGGGGCCGTGTCGAACACCCACGGGATCTCGGGAAGACAGCCCTTCCTCCCGCCGCCGCCTCTGACGGGCAGGGCACGGAGGCGCGGGCACCGGGATGCCGCTCAGCGGCGGGTGCCTGCCTGCAGCCTCAGCCCTCCTCCTGCCTGTCCCCAAAAGGGGATCTGCACGGCCACGAAGTCGCTACCTGAGGGGCCCTTGGGTTCAGCATCGCCGTGCCGTAAAAAGAAGCGTGAGCTGTTCCCCTCCTTTATACAGAAATATTGGGGGACACACTCGTGTTTCTCAAGGACCTGTTGAAGTCACTCGTCTCAGTGCTTGGCAGCGCAGTTTAGTGGACCCAGTGTGTGTATAAGAATCGCCTTATTTTTAAAGGACAAAATCCAGCCTTTTCCCTGTATGCAAAATGAAACTCCCTGGGTGCCTGGCAAGCTCCTGGCTGAGCCTGGGATGGCGCACGGTCCCAGCCTGGGGGTGACGTGGCCGAGGGCTCCTGCTGGTTTTGGTGGAGCAATGTCAGCCTCACGCCCGCATGGCAGCCTCGGGATCCGCCTCACGCTCATTCAGGAGCTTCAGCTTCGCCGCCACACATAGACTGATCTCAGCAGCATCCCTCTCGTATCTCCCCTCCCTGGCTCACTTCCAGCCTCTCCCGCGTGCGCCCGGTTATTATGGTAGCATCCAGCATGTTTTACTTCATATTCATCTCTTTTGCACATACCGGCCCACTCACATATTAGATCCAAATCTTTTTTTTTTTCCTTTTTTTTTTGCTTGTTGCTCAACGAAGCGGTGAGGCACGACACGCCGTGTGTTGTGACACATCCTGACAGGTCTCGGCGGCGCAGCACGGCGCGATATGGCACGGAGCAGCCGTCTCTGCTGCGCCCCGGCTGCCTCGCTGGCCGGACCCACCGGCTCTCAGCAGCAGCCCGCCTTCAGGGAAGCGGAGGAGAGCGTTGGATGCTGTGGGTGGTGATGGCATCAAAGGTGTCTTGGCTTTTAATATATACCTCTTACCAGAGCAGGGAGGAAGGCATAGAAAAACGCAGCCGTTTGGTATGCCCAAAGCCTTGCTGCCGTCTTCTTAGATACTAGTTTGGCTTGTCTCATGTGCGGCAGTGGCCACATTAGCTGCAGATAACTCTGTAGGACTGGTTGGGGCTGTGTAGGATTCCCTGCTGTATTGCTAGCATTGAAAGGCGAAATGCCCGAAATAGTGCGAATACAGAGCTTTCAAATGATTTTGGTCTGTTAAGCATGTGGCCAGTTTTAAAGGACTATTGCCGTACTTCTCAGAAAGCTAAGAAAATCTTCTAAAGCTTGATAGGAACAATGAATCGCAAATGGGAGGGAGAGTGGGTCGTATCTTCTTGCTGAGGGGTTGTCATGAGTGGCCGGGGAAGGCAGCACCAGTGCATCGCTTCAGTGGAGGTGGCATTTCTGCGGCTGGGTTTTTTTCTTTTTTGTGTCTCCTGAAAACTCATTTCTCTGGTTGTTGATTTTCCTCTTCTGGAGTGACCTACTCAAAAGGCTAAAAAGTACTTCTGCTGGCTGGTGGAGTCTGGGTTTTATTTAAATTTGCAGAGGAAAAAAGTTGGAGTGATATTCAAAGTGGCCATTTTAAAGTATGCATCCATTGCAGGAGATCTCTGATGTAACTGCAGATGTTTTAATTATGAGATAGAGAAGAATTCATGTCAGTGCTTGAAACCAAGTTTAAATCTCATCCTCATGCAAACCACTTTCTCTTGCTGTCCAAAACAGTCCCCTGGGTGCCCACGGAGCAGGGTCTCATCTCATTTCCCAAAGGCTGTTTATTTCTTCCCTCAAATAGAGATTAGCAGGCTTGAAGAGCAGTGGACACCGTGTGAATCGTCTTGCTGGCTCCCCAGTTGCCTGGAGCCATTTAATTTCACCCTTCACTGTACGGAGCACTGGCTGGACAGGGCTGGGTCTCTGCGTGGATGCTTGTTGGGGTGGCTTTCGTTTTTTTCTAGCCATTTCCATGCATTTGGGGGAAGTCAAAGAGGTTTGATGTGAACTCCACGGCCGAGATGGAGCTGGCAAAGCAGGTGGCAAGCCTGCCTTCAGTGCAGGGAGGAAAAAAAACCTGCAAACCAAACTGAAAGGCTTTTAATTAAAACAAAAGATTAGATCAACGAAGTATTACAACAGGTGGTTAAATCCTGCGGCTAAACAGCCCGTGCTTTGTTCTCCAACTCTGATGCATGAAGAGAAACTTTCTACAGGGCAAACAAGGGATCCTGAATATGTGGCATTAAAAGTTTATTAGTGGTAACACAGCAAAATTGGCACCTGCGTTTCACAGGGAGGAAGCAGAGACATGTAAATGTACGGCTTACCTCTACGGGGCCTCTTGAACAATGGCAAAAGTTTGCATTCCCATGGGATGGAAAGAGACTGATTTGGTTTGCTCCTCACTGCGGCTGTGCGAGGAGCTGCTGGCACCCCTGTGCACCCAGGAGGGTGGGCTGCTGGCAGGGGACACCACGGGGACGCAGGTCCGAGGCTGCCAGATTTCCCTGTGGTCTGTCCCTGGCTGGCAGTGAGGCTGGGCACAGCCAGCTGCCCCCCCACTATACACCCTGTTCATTAAATTAGTGTGAAGTACTTTGCTCCTCATGGGCTGTGATATTTGCAAAGCACTTTGAAACAAGTGTTGTTGGCAGGGGCTCCTGGGCACCTCTGCAGCCATGCTGAGGAAGAGGTAGGATGCTTCACCTGCTGCTGCTTACCCTGCTCCCGACCCCACAAGGTGCTGGTAAACCACCTACCAGAGGCACCTTGTTCTTTGTGGATGAGCTACACCTTGATTTGTGGAACTGTTGAGCAGTTTTTTGGTCTCCCAACCTTGGATGCTTAACCTCGTATACCTAGAGGGAGCCTCATGATGAGAGGCTGGGAGCACCCAACAGTGTGTGCATCCAGTCCTCCAACACCCATGTAGGCATCCCCTACGTCTCATTGCTTTTTAATGATCAAGATGAGAAGTCTCATGGGCTGTGCTGGGCAGCACAGTCTCCATGACGAGACACCTGGGCCACCAGCATGCTTCCCCTTGATCATGCCGGTAGGTTGGCACCCTCCCGAAAGACCTGTCTGGACAGTGTCCTCCCCGCTGTGGAGCTGCTGCAGGTCACCCCTGTGGCTCAGGGCACCAGTTCCTGCTGCGGCGAGCACAGGCAGGGCAAGGGCAGGTGATCTGTGGGGTGTTGGCAGCTCCAGGGGATGAAGTCAGTGCATTGGGGACGTGCCCTCACTGCACCTGAGCAGCGCAGACAAGCCCGAAGGCATTCCCAACACTGCTTGTGAGTCCTCCTCCGGTGGTGTCTCAGCGTCAGGACTTAGGGAAATGGGTGAATGTTGTGCCTGCTCTTACAACCACAAATGATACTGTGAAAAAGAATTACTGTTCAGAATTGTTACAATTTTCCTTTGCGTTAAGGCTGGAGGGGGGAAAAAAAGAAAAAAAGAGACCCACCACTGAACCGTTTTGTTTGGTTGCTTTGCTCTACAGTCTGCGTTCAACAGAATTTGGGGGAATGTCTGTCTTCCTGAAAGACAACCTTTCCTCAAGCAAAAGTCCAACCCAAACCCCTCTTTAAAATGTTCCAGAGGGAGGAATTGGATTAGCTATGGCTGTGCACTGGGGGAAAAAAAAAACAGAGCTATCATCTGATGCTTTTAAAGCATCTGCTGAGCCACCATTTTAGGAGGCAGGTAAGTATGGCAGGTCTCAGAGGAGGGATGCGGCTCTCCCGTAGAGCAGGTACCAGCAGGCACAGCCCTAGCTTGGAGCAGAGCTGCCAGAGCAGGCACCCCAAGAAGCGGTGCCGCGCCGAGGCTCAGCGCCGCCTGCTATTTTTCGCGGGATGAGGAAAGCGCTCTCGCCTGACCCGGGGGCTCCTTCCCCCTGGGAGAGGACAGATGGTCTCCCGGTGAGGGCGTGGGACTGGGAATTGGGAGCTCTGGATGCCTTTCCCGGCTACATCAGAAACTTGCTATGTGGCACCACCTACTTCTGTGCCCACGTTTCCTCCTCCTCCTTCCCTCTCACTTGCTGCTTTTTCCAGACCTTTCACCTCGCTGCTCGAACGTTTTATTTCTTTCGCAGAGTGCTTTTCGCAGACTCGAAAGCCTCCCAGCACGCTGTCACCAGTACCTGGACCAGACGCCCACTTCTGCCCAGGCTTCTCCCCCCTCCTCCCTCTTCCCATCAATCTCTCCCTTCCCCTCACAGAGCTGCTGCCACTCGACGTCTCCTCCAGATACTGCTTGTGGCCAAACTTCTCCTTGCTCTACTTTTGGAGCATCGCTACTGGTTTTGCCGCAGGCGGTGCGTTCGGAGGCACAGGTGATTCGGATACCGAGGGCAGAGCCAGCACCGGGCACGGAGGGCAGTCGGCAGCGGGCAGGGTTTAGCCCCCACTCAGGCAAGCCTGCTGGCAGGAGTATCGTGATATTGGCAGATGTGACTCACAGCAGAGCAGCCTGACTCAGCTTACGGGTTTTCTGCTCTGGACTGAACAAAACCTTCAGAGCTGGGTACTGCTCGTCCTCTTGGGTGCATTTGTCCCGAGGCTCTGGGTTTTGCTTCAGCTTCAGGGTGATGATCTTCATTTTTTGATAGAAGCGTGTGCTTTCTGGAGCAGGCACTGCGTAGCTAATAAGCTTAGGGCACAGTTTTTTACTCCCCAAAGATTATCCATGTGACGTGACACTGTGCCTCCCTTTCCCAAGGGCTCCTGCCAAGGCTTTGCTTTCCGTGCTCCATCCAGGCTGCGGCTGTCAATGTCAATGATTTTAAGTGACTAATCGCAACATTTAGGTTATTTATTGCTGCCTCAAAAGGATGAGACGCCCACTTCAAAGCACAAACATCTACAAGATTTCTCAAGCTGGGTCCAGTCCAGGCTGTCCAGTGCGTGTTGCTGCTCCTGGTCACCCGGGGGACAGATCAAGGTGACGAGCCATGGTTAGCAGTGCCAAAACATCAGTGGTGTCAAACCCCTCAGCAGCATCCTTCACAGCTGCTGTTACTGCTCGCTGCCCAGAGCGAGCACCGGGGCCCGTTTGAGGCTGCATTGGAGGCACAGCCGGTGTTTCACAGCTGCTCCCGCTTGGGACGAGACTCGGGCTCGCTCCTGTTCCAACCCGTGTTTGTGCAGCTCATGTCCCTCGGGGAGCTCTGTCCCGGCAGCCCCATCCCTCGAGGTCCCGCTCGGTCGGTTTCCACCTTGGACACCTGCAGCAGTGACTCCATGTCTTCAAATCCCGGTGGAAGCCTCCCCTGGATAGACTGAGCATAGCTCTGCTGGCGCACAGCAGCCACCCAATTAATTCAGTTTTTTCAATGGTGAAGCATGGGGATACAATAGATGCTGTAGTCCTTGTCTTCAGCAAGGTCCTACTTGCCAGTCTCATGAAGGAGCTGGGAGGACGTCTCTGGATGCAAATGCCCAGCGGAGCTGAAAACACCAGAGGTCCACATCCAAGTAGGAGTATGCTTAAAGAAGAGACTGGAGGCATTTCCTAGGATCACCGATCCTTCCTCCAAAACACAAGGGTAAGGAAAACTGGTTCATCTAGTTTGCAGAGAAAAGCTGGGGATGAGGGAGAGGAGTGATGCCAGCAGGATAAGGAGATGCCAGCATATAAACCTTGAACCTACAGCTCGAAGCTTTAGTTTTTCAGGAGCAACCCAAAGGTGGGATGAGCCCCGTGGTGCTGAGCGCGGGGTCTGAAGCTGGTGACGTCCCCACGTACTGTGAAAGAGCACGTAGAGCGGAGCAGCTTGTGAACACGCGGCAGAGCAAAAGGTGAACCGCAGGACTGGTTGAAAATATCTCTACTTTTCATAAGCCAATAACACGTCTTGCATGTAAATTAGGTGTCTGATGTGTTCCCACTGCCATCAGCAGGATTTTTATCTGCTTGCGAGCAGGGGAACTGGGTAAGAACCTTGTGTTACTGAATAATCCTGCAAGAGAGAAGAATATAAGAACTAATTAAATTAAATCTTATTTAATACTTGGCTCAGGGTTAGGATGGTAATAAAAGAAGAAAAACTGTTTCCTTGTTGTAATATGGTAGAACATTAATTAAAAAAAAAAAAAGCCCTGAAATCATTGTGATGCCAAGTTGCATTAATATCCAGCTGTTGTGCTTTGCATCTGCCGAAGTGCTGAAACAGTCCTTTAAAATATATGGCTTTGAGTTTGCGTAAATAAAAGCAACGATCAAGGCTGAGGGAAACAAAAGGGAAAGCAGAGATGCTCTGCACTACAGGAGCAGGAGACGGGGTTTCTCAAGGAGCTTTGTTCTCCGGAGTAAAACACAAACCCATGGTCCTTCCTACCTCTCCTGCTGCCACGGCGGCCTCCAGCGAGGAGCCGGTTCTGCACAGTGGAGATGATGGGGCTTTTCCTTTCCCTGTTCAGCAAAGGAGATGGCCAGTAAAGCTGATGAGAAAACCAAGGGAATATTACTTCATCCCTAAACTTGTAATCTTATAATCTAAAAATTAAGGATTCTGAAATGTCTTTTGACCGTCTTAAACTTTTTTTTTAATGCAATTCATATAAAAAGACTTTATTTTGGTATTTTTATAAAAATATTTTATTTTATGTTGCTATTTTAATCTATAAATGTATCATAGATTTAAGGAAAAATCTTAGGTTATTTATCTTGGGACCTTCTTGATGAAACTGAAATGTGCCTTTGAAATAATCTGGATTCACAAAATCTGCTTTTTTTTTTTTTTTACATGGAGATCTGCTGGTTCAGAAAGAATTCAGCAAATTTGTGCGATAACACATTGCTGAACAAATTAGGCTTCAGCAGAAGTAATTTGAAGATGATATTTTGGAAAACCAGTAAGGTATAAAGCTCACCAGATTTCAGGAGTCTTATGAAATGTCACAAAGGAAAACAATCTACAGCTGCTGAATTAGAACAAGCCCAAGTATTTTCAGTTTGCCATAAACTGGAATTTTGGAAAAATCTAATTTTTTTAGAATTTTGATGAAAATTTGTTTGGGTATCTCAGAATTTGGTCTGTGCACAGGGATGTTTTGCCATTCCAACTTTTCATGTCATACCTGTGAAGGCAACGCATTATGTGGCTTACAATTACTGACATATCACAATATGACATAAGAGCTTCAACAATTTTTATTTTTTATTTTTTAATTAAGAGTGGTTTGGGCTTGATACTGATTAAACCACCTTGCCTTTGTTTCTAGATCAAAGTGGCTCTTGTTCGTGTTGTTACGAAACAGTTTGACGGCTTTGCTAGGGCACAAACAGGAGCCACTTTGATCTAGAACAAAGAAAAGATGTCTCAAATAGCAGCAGATAACAGCTGCTCTTTGTGATTGTAATGGAAAATAAAATGAGAATATTTCAACTATTATTCTTGTCATAATATGACATGATACAATAACTACTTCTGACATGTAATTTAATAGGTAAAAAAAAATATTATTAGAAGGAAACTCCATAAAATAAGAATGATGTTTTTTTTAATGGAGCATCCTTCATTTATAAAGTGGCAATTTTCATCAATACGCGTGTTTCATCAACAACTGAATTCTGTTGCAAGTGCCTTTGTGCTGGAAAATACTTAGTTTGACCAAAAATTAAGAAACGGCTGTTGTTAGCTTGGAGTCCTTGGTGCGCAGCTGCCTGAGATGCAGAGATGCTCCTGCAGATGTGCCCTGTGTCAGGGGACAATATAGGAGCTTTGCTCTGCTGGGACTAGGAGGGGGACGCTGACAACCATTAAAAAGTGGGGAAGCACAGAATTTCTTCTCAAGAGAGACTTACTTGCTCAGGCTTTTTCCGAAACTGCATGCAAACAGCCTTTGTGGTCTTAATTTATGACTTTGTGGTCTTACTGTACGGCTTTGACCAACGTCTCTCTGTGCTGAAGAAAGCTCGTATAGGAGGGGAGGTTTCCTTAGCCCGCTGGAGCTGGGGTCTCGCTTTCCTCACTCCAGAGACTCCAGGTCGCCGACAGCCGTGGTGTCGTGTAGCCACGACACATTGAACGTCGCCCCTCATCCCCTCGCAGGCTGCCAGGGCAGGCAGGGACCTGACGTGGCCCTTCCCCATGCCCCGCAGCATCCCGCTCCTGCAGCCGAGCCGCCAGCACGCTCGGAGGCACAGCCAGGACCAGAGAAGCTTCCCGGGATTTGGGGAAGCCCAACCAGTCAATGAAGCTAGCTGAAACTTCAGGAGGAGCTGTCAGCGCGGTTTCTGGCCAGCCTTAGCCTCAGGTGCTCCAGTGAGGAGCAGCAAATAAAACCTTAATTATTTTGTGTATGTAAATTGTCTCCTGAACCAGGCGTTTGGCAAACCTAATGGTTTTCTGCATGCCAGGGTGTAGCCAGGCGCTAAAATAAGTCAGTCTGTAGAAGGGATGGGAGGTGGAAGATAGGGAAAACTCTTTTTATATTACTCCCCTTGCTATATTAAGAGGCACTGTTCCCTTTCCTGGCTCGAGAAAAAGCTCTCCCTCGCCTTGCAGATGGTCTCTCGTCCTGGTTTAACTGCTCAGAAACCAGGATTTAGAAATCTTTGTTCTTGGCATCGCCACCCACATCTCTGTGACCTGTAGGGACGTGAGTGGGTCTTAGCTAAGTCCGGCTGCAGGGCGAGGCCGTGGTGGTGCTGATAGCTGGGGTTTGGGGTCTGCCTCCTGTCCTGACTCAGTGGCCGGTTGCAGACAGAGAGAATATGAGGAGCTGGGTGTCAGAGGGAGGCCCTGCTCCTCCCAGAGAAGGGTGTGATGGCCAAGGGGGGCCTCAGGCACTGGCATTGCGTCTTGCTTTTCTCCCTTTTTTTTTTTCTTTTCTTTTTTTGCTTTCTTTTTTTCCTCTCTTGAAGTTCGCAGCTGGGTGTTGCTGGGGGTGAGGCTGCCGGGGGGTGGATAACTTTGGATGTACGTGTTTTAAATAATGGCGACGAGCCCAGAGCTTTTTGGATGGGCGCCGCCTTAGTATTGTGGAAATCCAGGGAAATAAATAGCAAATAAGTGACTCTGACACACAGTCTCTGCTCACGGCTAGCTACTCCTTATAGGTGAACTTCATCCTGTAATGATGACAATTTGCAACCCCTTCAAGCACTCCTGCAACGCCTAGCCTTGGAAAGGAATCAATAAGCTGTTTAATCTGTGACCTCCTCAGGTACATAGAGGTGTACCTGCTCGGCTGACACGACTTCCCTGCCTCGCTGGAAGCCTGGCGTGCTGCTGGAAGCAGACAGAAGCGAGGAGGAACCGAGAGCAGGCTGTTTTCTTCCTGAAGCGAGTGGGAGCAGGCAGCGGGCGATGCTGCGCCCCCGCTTGTCACGGTTGTTGTTTTCCGCCAGAGCGAGGGGGAAGAGATGCAGACATCGCGAAAGCTGGATCGCACCAAGCCGCTGTTTCTCCCCCACCCCCCCAAAGCCTAAACCCATCCCAATCCATCACACTGCTCAGAGTAGTAATTAATGAGTGTACAGTGCTCCTAAATAGAAAAGCTTGGGTGAACAGCGGAGCGGGAACAGCGACAGCCCCGGGTGCCCACGCGGAGCCCGGCGTGTTTGGCACGGCCGGCCAGAGACCAGGGACTCCTGGGCAAATCACCTCGGAGGGGCTGGGAGCAGAGGCTGTGCCTGGGGCCAGGGGATGCTGGATAACGCCCCCCGCAAAGCCTTTCCACTGAATGTAAAGATTATTTGTTGTTTTTCCACAAAGCCTAAATATTGAGTTGCAGTGGAGGTGTCAGTACCTTTTATTTCACCAGGGTTTAGGATAAAAAGCAAGTCAGGGGAGTGATCCCACAGAGGCGTATGCATATTTATTCACCCTACTCAGGAGCATAGATGTTTGTGGGATAGAGCCTTAACATAGCATCTGAAATTACCCTGCTTGTCTAGATGTTGCTATTAACATCTACCCATAACAAGAGCATCATCATTTCTACACAAATCTACTTTGACAGAAAATGCAGAGGAGACCGTGAGGTAAAGACTGCCTGGCTCGTGAGCCAGCCGCTGCGCCGGAGCCAAACTCTGCACCCCAAAAATGCCCTCCTTTCCTTCAGTAGTGCAAAGGGAATAAATCGTGAGGGTCAGAGGGCTCTGCAGTTTGGCCTCATACCGTGACGCAGCGGGGATCCTTGCCTCTGTATTTTGTGGCAGGGGTAGGGCTGTCATGCTGATGACCAGGCTGTGAGGTGGAGGAGGGAGCGGGATGCTCTGACTCTTCCCTGCCGCAGTGACAGCTCTTTGCTGGGGCTGTCTCCTACAATACATCGCACCTGGGGCCGGTAGACACCCGGGCCCTGTAAAATGATGGTAACTTCCAGGAGTGCAGGAAACACATCAAAGAGCTTCTATCAAGACTAACTTGATAGTGTTTACAAATTGACTTTGTAAAACAGGGCTTTTCCAATGAGCTGATTCCTCAGTGGTGTTTAGAGAATTTTCCCCCTTTGCTCGCATTGTGCAAACACTGATTTACTCAGGAAAACCAATGCGTATTTTATAGCCTAATATAGCATTATATTGACTTTGAGTATTAATTCCAGAAAGGATCCATTTCTGTTGCTGGAACAAATCCCCACCAATTTTCCACCATAGGGACCACGTTTACCTTGTGCTACGTATAAGAACAAGGCGTCCAGTAGAGCCTCCAATACTGGGAGACAGCTGATCCAGTATTTTTCAACAGGCATGTTTCTACAGGTATCAAGTAAGCCATTTGTTTGCTGTTACATCTATATAAGTGTCATCCTCTATATTATTCCCTTTTTTTCCCTTCTCTCCCCAGTCACTCACTTTTTCTCAAGCTCTTTAGAAAAGGCTCCCGATGCTATATGAAGCCCCAATCTGACAGTGTGAATATTAAGTATATCCAAGATTTCTTCCTACAATTTCAGGTGTGCTTTGCAGATTAGATAGCAGAGTCCTCACTAGACAACTTTGCTATAAAGCCTCAGGAAATCTGCTCTGACAGGGGCAGGCAATCCCCGCACAGAGCCTGCTTACAGCGCTGCCTGCCTTGTGATGCTTGGGTTTATTTTTGGAGCACTTGGAGTCTTGAATGTGTTAGGCTCTGAGATGCCATTTTGCTTTCTCCCAAAATAAATTTGCAGTCTTTGCGGTTGAGGGCAAAAATGCCGAGTTTATATTTTTCTTTCCATTGTTAAATAGAAAACAGAAGAACCATCCTTTAAAGCTATTCTTTATATGTATTTCAAAGAAGAAAGACAGGGTATGAGGCCCTTTTTGCTCTGCAGATCACCTTGGATTCCCATTTGCCATACCCACACCACCCTTCTGTTGTTTGGTGAATGGAACCAAATACATTCATTTTCTACCTTTGGGGTTTTTTTTACCTTTGGCTCCCCAGCTGAAATCAAAGCGGTTGTGCTGGCACAGCTGGGAGAGGGACAGCAGCTGGCCCCCATTTTCCAGGGGCTTTGCTGATTATGTTTCCTCCAGGCAGGGTGGGATGCAGCCTGTCCCTCCTTGGGCTCCCATCTCAGGGTCTTTGCTAAAATTTCTCCTCTGAAAAGAAGGCAAAAAGCATACTTAAACAGCTGCTACATTTTAGCTTGTTTTCTTTGCTGGGTTGAGGACTTTCCTTGGGAAGGATGGAGAAGTGAGGATGCTAGAGGATGGATGCTATCACACTGCCCAAGGCTTTGGTGAGATTAAAGCCTTCCTTGCTGTTCCTGGCAGTCATTAGCAGAAGGTAAAGGTGGGTGAGACTGGCTTTTGCTTTGCTGCTTGAGTGAGCTTTGCCTGTTCTCAGCATGTGTCAGGCTGACCTTCACATCAGCAGGATGTCCGCAGTCCTGTAACATCAATTCAGGCTCTGTGTGCAGCTGAGGGTACCCAGCAAGGGGAGTTGTTCTGCTGGCCGAGCTAAAAAGCCACCTAATTCTTTGTGGGCCCAGCAGGGTCATGTATCGCATCTACAGGAGATGTTATGGGTTCCCTCGCTGTCGTAACTAGATGGGAAGTAAGAAGATATGTGGCGCTTAGGGACACAGTTTAGCGATGGACTTGGCAGCGTTAGGTTTACGGTTGGACTCAATGACTGTAAGGGTCTTTTCTAACCTAAATGATTCTTTGATTCTAAGATAAATAAGAAGTAGCATTCCGATATTAATGAGGTGGGCTAATACCCCATAAGGTGTACCCTGCCACTGGGGTTCAGTCTAAGGGGCTGAGTCTCAGGTGTGGCTATGCACAGATTAATTGAGGTGTTTAACTTAGGAGTGTTTAATCAGGCTTACTGGAATCAGGTTTACTAGTATTGGAGCAAAAGTCTTTCTGGCTGCCTTCATTTGTTTAGAAACGGGATTAATCGATGTTAATTAAATAGACTAGGACCACATTCAAAGTGAAATTAGCCATTCTCAAGCTAAATAAATGTTCAAGAAAGGGTTTGGGCTGGTTTAAAAGTCAGTGGCTGGGGGGACACAGAGAGCTGGCGATGGAGGGAAAACCATAACCCCATCCCTGTATCGGGTGTCTGTGGGCTGCCTCCGCTCTGCGGAGTGATGCCATGGCTCTCATGGCGTGGAGCTTCCCAACAAGCATATTTGCACTCCTCCAAATTGATTTAATTTCTGTTGCGAGCGGTGCCAGCCATGCCCGCGCTTACGTGCCCGCGTTGTTAAAGGCCACATTGATTGGATTTTTGCACGCTGTACTGATGTTGTTTCTTGACATACAGCTTTCTCCCTGTGCCGTAGCGAGTGGGAACAAATGTTCCCCCGTTCAGACGTGGCCAAGGCGCTTTCAGCGGCTCTGAATAGAGAGGAAGGGCTCATGGTGAGAGCAGCGGCAAGCCTGAAAATAGATGTTCAGAGATCACAGATGTGTGAGTCTCCACCAAAGAGAAATAAGTATCTCATCTTATCCCAAGAGAGGTTCAGCCCAAAACCCCAACAATATGCATCTTGATCGCGAATAAAATTTGCAAAGAAAAGATATTTTAAAAAATATATATATAAAAATAAACAGGGAGCATTGTGCAAGACCCTGGGAAGGCTCTGAATTTTAACATTCACGCTGGCTTGCTCCAAACCTCTGCTCCAACAGGCAAACACCCACCTCCGTGCCCGCCCACGCGCGCGGCTGTCACGTTCCTTCCACCTCCCGCATCCCCGGCAGCCCGGGATGCAGGAGATGATTAATGCCGGCAGAGCAGGCAAGTAGTATTTGTCTCGATCTTAAATAAATAAGACGCGTATGGAAATAATTGAATAAACAACCATGGTTTAACTGCAGCTCCTCCAGGGTATCTCGTTTAGAGCTGATGTGTTAGGAGTGAGTGGGGAAAATGGGCAGTTTCAATGTGTTTTTATGATTCCTTTCGATTCTACTAATATATTGGACATCATTTATAGACCTGGAAGACAAAAAGTGTTCCTCTTGAGCCGTGACTGTTTTACTGCCTTCCACTCAGATGCGCTGCAAGGGACCAGCAAGGGCTGTGTGCTGCTTTCTGAGCATGATGCTCAGCAGTGCTGATGGCCATCAACACACTAAAAATATTTGAGACTGTTGAGGCTTAAGCTGCCATATAATATCTTTTTCTTAAAACCCCTGGTATCACAGATTGCAGCTCTGGCTATTCAAAAGACTTGATTCAACTTCCAGTGAAGCCAGTGAAAATTTGGGTTAGGCCCAAGGCAATATTTTTCAGGCTGGCGAAATGTGCTGTTCTCTCCGACTCACACGCATCGCTCCCATCGAGCATAAAAAAAGCATGGGGAAAGTGCAATGCAATTGAAATCAAATCATGCAATGTTTTTTCTACCTCTTTCTCATTCTCCTCCCCCCCGTTCTCCTGAAAACAAACAAAAACAAAATGAAAGAATATTAACAAAAACAAGCAGGGGAAAAAGGGAGACGGGTTGTTCAGTACCAGAGGGCTACGTAATTACAGGTTTCCTGGAAAAAACACCCGGTGTGGTGTTACCCGCAGCTGCTGAGCCCTTCCGTGCTCCCCGGGATGCTCAGCCTATTTTCAGCACTTTTTGGGGAGTCCAGGATTGGGGCACAGCTGTATTTTGCAGTAAGGGCTGGTCACCCTCCTGATGTGGATTTTATTCTCGTGACAAATTATCTGATTGAAATTCATGCTTCAGTAGTCCAGGATGTTTAAAATAATAATCATCCCACTCCACCCTGGCAGAGCGTTCCCCATGATGCACCACGCAGTGCTTGCCGTGATGCATGGCTGGGAGACACGGGGCTACCTCTCTCGCCGGCTGCTGGGGAGAGCTGAGATCAGCCATGCCCAGTGCAGTGATTGCCCAGCCCCGCTGACTTTGTTTAAATAAACCTCTGGCTCCCAGAGCTCCTTTACAACTGGGCTGTGCTTTGCAGGGGGAGATGGATGTGTACCGGTACCCCCCACCCTGCTGGTGCCAGGCGTGATGACAGTGCTGAGACCTATTAGGAGGATGGATGGGGAAAATAAAAGGGTGAGCCCAAGCCTCAGCCACTGGGAAGCTTTGAATCTAGCAGCAAGATTCGGCTTTCAGTTACTAATCTGCTGTGCAGAAGGGAGTTAATCTGGATTTATACTCAGGGAGCAAAAGGAAGCAATTTGGCCCTGGGTTTCCCATCTCTAATTGCATGCCTGCAGCCCTCTTCTCGCAGGGAGATGACGGGAGCTTTGCCACCGACTTCAGGAAGCTCAGGTGTAGGCTCCAAGTTTCACAGCTTTATTTTTTTTTCTTAATATTTAGCATTTTAGGCATGTCTTGGAATGATCCTTGTGACAACTTCATGAAACCCATCTGGCTTCTCTCTGTTGTTTTTTTTTTTTTAATTATTTTTCAAATGCATCTGTGCAAATCTAAATAAGCTATCAATAGTGATATAACATACACTCTGTAAAAGCCTGAACTCTGTGTGCTCAGTGCTTATTACCACCAAGTGCAAATCCACTAAGGCAGGCATTTCTAACTGGGCCTCCTGTCCTCAATAACTCAGGTGGTATTTGTGCAGATAAATCAGGGCACCAAAGCATTTATTTGCTTTTAGTGACAGGCACCATCTGCTACATGCCTGCGAAGCGTTCAGGAAGGGATCCTGCCCGCCTGCCATGCGCAGAGAGGCTGTGGCAACGAGAATAATAACAGCCTATTTAGCAGCAATATTTGCAGGCAGATGAGGGCAGAGTGCATGTCCGCAAGGCCAAGTGCAAGCACAGCCAGCCATCCTGCCTGCTGGGAGCAGAGGGGCAGGGGGTTAGCTCAGGCACAGGCTGGCGTGACCTGGCAAACAGTATCCAGGTGGGAACGAGCATCCCCTGAGCATCCACACTTACCCACGTCAGCATCCCCCCAAACCACGTCACGGCTCGAAGAGATCGCAGGCTTAGAAATGTTCCCCAATGGCTGTCGTGGATTCACCCCAAGTGCTACGTGTGGATAGATCACCAGGTGAAAATACCCCCTCGGGAGGAATTTGGGTATCCATGGGACACAGCTCTTAGGATTTGGGATAATGAGGGACCATGAATCTGCCAGATAGTAGGTGTGAAGTCTTTGACGAGTGCGGCATCTCGATGGTAGCCTGGGTGTCATTACTGCCTTCCTCTGTGACAGCAGCCAAATCGCACAGCCCCCGAGGTGCCTGGGACTGATCATCCCCACCGCCTTAATTAAGCTGTGCTGCTAGTGGCAGGCTGGCTCCCGCTCCTGCTGACATGGGCACGTTAAGGTTTGGCACCGCCATGTCGCCATCTGCAAAGCAAGGGAGAGGTATCGAGCTGGTAGGGGTGGGAAAAGGCTGCGTGATAAAGCACTGCAAGGGGATTTGATGGAAAGGGTTTCTGAGCATCACTGTGACCTTATATCTCAGAATAATGCTATCCCTGCTATATATATATATATTTTTTTTTTAAGAGCAGAATAAGACTTGTTAATAGGAAATAATTGCTCTTCTTTTTGGATAAGTAAGCAATTCATTCCTGGAAGAAGTTCCCAGGAATTTTCTGCTCTCACATGCCTGTGCATTACAGCAGGGTCAGCTCTCCGTGCAAGTCAAATTCATGCAAAACAACATACATGTCGGCTCTAGTCTACTGGGTTTAGATCAGAGACGGATCAGATGACTCACAGGAATCTATGGAAATAGATCAAAGTAGCAGCACACGTTTGAAGAGAGCGTTTGCGTTCGGCAGGGAGCGGGGTTTTTTTGACAACGGCTCGGAGCATGAGTCAGAGCGTGGGCCGGCGTGGGTGGCTGCGTGGGCGGCTGCATCTGTGGGTGTCGGACCGAGACAGACGCAGATAGATGGCTGCAATTAAGTAGTTAGCGAAATGACTGTAATAGTAAAATGAATTTAAAGGCACAGGTTGCAATCGTGGCGTTCCCAAATAACTCCTTCCTGGCAGCTCAGGGGCCGGCGGGCGTTTCCCGTTGGATGCCCTGCTCCGGGAGCCAGTTATCCCTGCTGATGTAGGAGGCAAGTCGGGTGGCTGCTTGCTGGAAATCGGCTCGCTTCCAGCTGCTGTGCACACCCCAAGGAGGGCACGGGATGGGTGGTGGAGCCCTGCCCGGGGCTGCGGGCACTGACCCTGGCAAACTCCTGCTGGGGAAGGAAAGCCAGGAGGAGGAAGGGATGCCAAGCAGAGCTGGTAAGGGAACAAGGAGAGGAGAACAGATCTACATTTACTGGGAATGGTTGCAAAACGCCCACGTACTTCTGTGGGACTAGGATCACGCCCAGAGCTCACAGAAAAGCTAAAGTTGGTGTGGGGTTTTTTTTGTTGTTTTTTTTTATGGTGCCCATTGCTATCACTTCTAAATACTGGCGCTGGATCCCACTCCTGACGTGACCCTGGTAACCCAGTCCAGAAAGCCTGCTCTTGGGCTGCACCTCTGCCTTTGCAGCGAATGCAAACCGATTGTAATTAACTGCCTCCAAAGGACCTGGATTCGGCTCCTTTGCTGTTTGTCTTGGTGCCCCTGCAATGGCAATAGTGCCCGTATTACACTGGCTTGCCGACTCCGTCCCGTGGGACCCCACCTCTTGGCAGCCCCGTAGGCGAGCTTTCGGGGGGAGAAGCGGAGTGAGACTCTCTTCTTCGCTGCTATTTTTAGGTATTGCTGTTTCATGCCCTGCCACTCAGATCTGATAAGCCTGTGTGGCATGAGAGAAATCTGATTAAAATAAATAAATCTATAAAGGCCTTATTCAGTAAGTGACGAAGGAAGCGCAAAGCTTGCGGCCACAAACCTGCGTACCCAGCTAAATGTCTGTGCGTGACCTGGGCGAGAGAGCGGCAGTACCAGATACCTGCCTTGGATCGACATCTGTGCTTTTGATGTCTAAGCTTCATTTCTATGTAACGGTGCCACTGACTTAATGAATATTATCAACTCACTTGAGTTGTTAGTTATTTTGAATGATTTTGGGGGAAAAAAATTTAAAAAGTCATCCTCTAAGCCCAGCTTTGCCATTCTGTAAAAATGAGATGAGAGGGAAATATTTCCCTATGTATTGTGCTGCCACATTTAAGGATGAATTGTAATTAGATTTGCTGCCAACAGGGGCAAATGGCTCGGGCATCTCATGGGCCATGAGCATCTTATGGGCCAAAACACAGCTCCCAGAAGAGACGTCATCCCGAGTCCTGTAAGTGGGTTCCTGCACGTCTCCGGACTGTGCAGCTCTACCAGGTCAGGATTACCTGTGTGCTCTAGAAAACCTCGTAACTTCTGGTGGACACCACCTGTGTCCATCAGTGGTATTTTAATAAAGAACTACCATGGGTCCTTTTTAAGATATTGCTTGGTAAATACCTGTTATTGCCCTGCACCCCCCTCAGGTGGCACTGCAAGGAGACATGTAGAGTGGGGATTTCCTTCTCCAAGCAGATGGCTGTTCTGTGGAAGGGAGGATTTATAATTTATTGATTTTTTTTTTTTTTTTGAGATGCTCTGCACAGACGAGGGACCAAAGGATTGCTCTTCACTCTGATTGCTACACAGAGCACATTTTAGCAGGGAGAAAGGGTGTTATTCTGAATAATTAAAAAAACCCCAAACTCTTGAAGTAGTAGATGTGTAAAATTAATGTATTTTTAAAAGTGTCAGTATAAGTGCTTCTAAATGTGTCCGCTGTAGCATACGCTGCCCACGCAGTTGCAGCATTTCCCAGCGTGTGTGAGCAACCCTGTCCTCTGCCGAGTATCGTCAGAGCTGTGCACGGCCACCGCCAACACGGCCACCACCAGCTCCAGGGCCCCAATCTCACTTCGTTTCTAGGGAAATCTGGGTGCAAGAATGTGCTTTTTGTAGCTAAACAAGGTCTCACCGAAACGACTGCCCAGCCCGATACCTTTACAGCTGGTTATTCCTGCCAGCAGGAAGGACAGACACCCGGTGATGAGTTGGGAGACTTTCAGGCTGGGTGATGGAGATCCTGTACGGAGGTGAGGAACTGTATGGAGGTGAGCTGAAACTCTGGCAGTTTCAGCTATCCTGGTGCTCACCTTACTTGCTGCCATTGCTGGGACATTGCCTGCAAGCAATTTCATGGAATGTAAGTTACTGGAGAAAGCCCAGGTTTACTTAATATGTAGCTTTTTGTTTTCCCTTTTCATTTTCAACGATCTCTGGTCTACAGAGGTATCACCTATAGTAATTTAAAATACTTGTATTTCCAACCATGGATTAGAAAGGGAGAGAAATTAAATTGCAACACGATTTTTTTTGGAGGTAAATTTCTATTCCTGTCTGTTCTCGGATTGGGGTGCAATTACAGTGTATTGGAGCTCAGAGTTTCATTTACCATCTTTGATTGTCAGGCAGTCAGATGCGTGCCTTTCCCCACCTCTCAGACCTGTAATTTAGCTGCTGTTCCGCCACGACACTTGACTCCGTTTTAATTATAATGATCGCTCAATCTGGCAAGCTATTTCAAGGGGGCTGAGGGCTGGGTGTTTTGAGCCCTCTCCTGCTCAGAGGCTCTCCCCGGAGCCAGGGCTGATCCCCTCAAAGCTTCGCCCCGTGGGCCGGGCTGTGGTGGCCATGCACCCGGGCAGGAGGGTTTTGCAGCTCATGGGAGAAGCGCTGTAGGTTTAAAACCAGGTTGAGATGACTGCAAAACTGCCCGAGGTCCAGGATGCAGGACAGAGCCTGGAGCCATTAACCGGTGCAGTTTTCTGCTTTCTAGTTTTGTGTAAAATCAGGTTTGATTTTTATTAATTTTTCCCCATGGCAATTGGAGCACGTGTTTTGCAAGTACCCCGAGCGAGAGCTCGCCGGGGCGTGCGGCCCGCCCAGCCGTGGCAGCAGGCAGCCTCCCTGACCCGTGGGGCTGTGCCGGCGCCGGTGCCCGCCCGCGTCCCCGCTCCCCCAGTCCCACGCACGGCCCTCGCCCCGGCCTGCTCACACTGACTCATCCTCCTGCCGCCGCGCCTTCGCACGCTGCTCTTTGCTGCTTCTCCGCTCCCTGCGGCTGTCTGTCTTGTTTTTCTTTGGTTTTTTAAGGCTCTTGAAGCAGTTAAAAATCAAAAAACAATTTTTCTTGCTGTCCCCCTTGGCCACCTGGGATGACAGCGAACGGCAGCCTCTCGCCATGCTGGCTTTTCACCTCATACTGTGCACCGTCCAGTCAAGATGTCAACTGGCTTGTGGATCTGTCCGGATGCTTCAGGGGATGGTGCCAAGATCCCTGTGATCTTTAAAAATTCAGGCCCCCTTAGTACTGGGAGCCCACAGCCCAGCAGGGCCAGCACCTCCCTTGACTTTGGTTATCCTGAAGAAGGTGGTGGGACACCAGGTAGAAGCCTGATGGGCTCTCCAAGGCAGCAAAGCTCAATGGCAATGAGCTTTGTGTCTGTTTTTAAGCCACAGAAAAGGGCAGTGGGGAGCATCACCTCACAGGTGGTTCCCTGTAACGGGGTGCAGTGTGGGGGTGCAGACCCCCAGTGCAAACAGGTGGGGGGACATCTCCCAAGGAAGCAGGGGAAGGAGCTGCTCCTGCTGTCCCCCCACCGGCACCCGGCAGCGGACCAGCTGCAGTCAGCAACTAGGGAGGAACAAGACAAGAGTGTTTTTCCTCTGTGAACTCACACAAATTGTTTTCTGTTAAAAAAGACACTGGTTTTTTTTTTTTCCTGCTGTTTCAGAAAATGTAAACAAGTATTATTTTTATGCTGCTTCTGCTAAATGTCATAATTGCATAATTGTTGAAGCATTCGACTTTTAACGTTTTGGAAATCGTTGATACCAAACCATTCCTCTCATCTCTTTTCCTAGATCGAAGGGTCTCCTGTTGGGGCTTCCCTGGTGCTACCCTGCCAAGTAGCTGCAGAAGGGCCTGCTGGTGGTGAAACTCTGATCGCCCCTCACTACCTCTGCCACGCAGGCAAAGGGGGCTTTGGGTTAGGGAAAAATAAATAATTCCAATATAAATGTTTATAATTGAAGGGAGTGTTGAGATGAAGAAGGGAAGAAACAGGATGGGTGATACACCATGGATGCGGGAGGCCAATTCGTTCCCACCAGACACTGTCCCTGCCCCAGCAGAGCTCTGATACAGCCAAGCGATTTGGCTGCAGCTGCCCCGGGCTCACAGCAAACACTGAGCGCGTGAAGCGGTCAGTGCAGTTAATGGTCTGTAAATGTAAGTGTTCAATGCACAGAGGCTTTGCTGTGCTGGGACCCAAGTGACTATGGGAACAAACTGGCTGTGGGAATATTAGCTTGGCCAAGACAAGAGAAGCTCTGACACATATGGCTAAAATCATAAGAGTAACAAGGTGTTTTTTTTCATCTAAGTATACAAAAATTACTTTTTAACAATAACAGTTCCCCTCCTGTAAGGGGAAAGGGGTAAGTCATTTTATATGTAGCAGCCAGGGCCACATTTCTGGCAGGTTGGGCTTTGGTCAGGAAAGACTCGTATGGAGAAAATCATGATCTGTGTGCTTGCAGTCTGATCTTTCTGCAAGAGGAGAGAAATTTGAGGAGCAAAACACAAATGTGCTCCTCCTGGTGCCTTTCCAGCCGCAATTCATAAGGATGAGCAGAGCGGAGTTTATCTGGTGCAACACCTTACCAGGGTATGCCAGCCCCGCCGCCTGCCCCGCGGCTCTGGCTTCGGAGCAAGGGGCACTTGAGCTGCCCTGGCCCCACGGGACCCTTCTCTGCCTCACCTCCTGCCCCTTCGCCCTCCGAGCAAGCAGAGAGGAGTCCTCCGGGCCCCGTGAAGGGGTAAACACCGGTCCCTTCACTGATGGTGCTGCACTTGATGAAAAAAGCACAGGGAAATATTCAAGCCATTGCAAAAATATGTCAGAGTACAGCGTAAGTAACAGCTTCAAGGTAAAATCTGGTTTGCTTTTCAGTGTAACATTAGTCTCCATTCAATGACCATTAATATGTGGTTGAAAAAGATGACATTTGATTTTCTTCTTATTTCTCCTTTTTCCTCCTTCTCTTTTTTTCAGTTCCAATCACTTTTTATCTCTGCCCTGTCACAAGGCTTGGCTTTCACTCCCCACGGCTGTTACCTCTGAGCAAATATCCTTTACTGCTATCCTTTGTACCAGCTGAGGAGCAGCTCCGTGTGCCTTGTGAGATCCGGTTTGGCCACACATAGCATTTACAGAGTGAATTCGTTTATTTAAATAAAAGTTTCTTATTTTCTCCCTACTTGAGCATTGGTAGATGTTGGGGTGTCAAAGTCAGATACCCTCTGGAGAGGAAGATGGGAACAGTTGGGTTTTTGCTTGCTGCCTGTAGCCACTGCAGCGGACTTGCACGAGAACACATTCCCTGCCATGAGCCTCCTGGAGCTGCTGGTCCCAGGATGAATGAGGGCTGGAAAGGGAGAGCTGGAAACAGCTGGGGAAGAAGTAGATGGATGGTGAGCTGATGTGAATGATGCGGCCATGCAGCACACGAGCAAAGCCATCGGGGTCATGCAAACGCTTCTGCGTGCGTGTTTTCTGCCTGCTCCTCACCCTTGTGCATGTGTTGCATGTGTGCATGGGAAATCCCACCCTTCATCCCTGACAGAGCATCCCCATCCCAAGATGATGACTTCAGTTGTGAGCTTGCTTCTTTTCCAGCAAAAATGAGTGTGGGTCATTTCAGTCCTGGTGCTGCAGAGCAGTGCTAGGGCCATGTGCGTTTCTGTGTCACTTGTGCTACACGAGCTGGGCTGTTCGCTTGCTCAAAGCCAGTGAAGCACATGTCTCTTGTGTTTTGCTTTCCTGAGGTCTGTACTGGTAACCTGCCTGCCAAATGGAAAAGGGGAGGGAGGGAGCAAAAGCTGTCCTGTAGTGGAAGCGCAGAGCAAAGGACCAGCTCCTGTCAGGCTGGCCTCACGCAGAGCACAGGAGGTGCTGGCCACAGGAGGGCTGGCAACCCAAACCTCAGCTGAAGCAAGTGCTGGGCCATGCCTGAACCGGCACCACTACTCCTGTGCTGCAGAACGGTTCAGTCGCGAGGAAGAGGTGCTATAAATCAGCAACAAAAATGCTTGGAAAGTCCAGGTGAAGTGTTGGCCATGTCTAGTGGAGATTGTGAAAGGGAAACAAATCCTGTGACCAACGAGTAGAGCACTGGCCAGAAATTTAAATCTCCTTTTTACCATCTTTTCCTTCCCCCCAGCTGTAGTGAGTGTGTTGGTCACCCTATTATTTTATTCTTAAGTTTTAAAGCTTTGCTGGAGCATTTAATTTCAGTAAAGCTCATGCTTTTCTTGATCTTTTTTTATTTTACTGAAAGTCTCTTCTCTTGCTCAAAGAAGGTTGATGGAAGAAAGGCTAGCCACCAGTTCTTACAAATGAATCATTTCTATTTCAAGGTATTTCAGGTTAGCATAGGCTGATGGAGCCTGTAAACAGTAGATGGGCCTGAGGATGCTTGAAGCTGTGCAGGGGGATGTCAGACATTCGTACTCCCACACTTTCACTGGGCTGGTGAAAATTGATTTCTGTGAAGCATCCATCCTGCCCTTTGTATTTCTTCCAGGAGGGGAACAAAATACAAGGCTGTATGGATTCTGGAAAGGATGCCCACTTTTCTGGCAGCAAAGTTACAAGCAAAACCTATCTCAAAAGCAAGATAACATGGCATAATTCAAGACGACTCCTGACTTTATTAAATATAAACATTGATAGTATGGTTCATAGAGTTATAATTGTCTTGATTTGCTTCACTTCTAGGCACTCAGCAGATGAGACTTTGTGGTCTGGTGGCTGCTTAGGTGGAGAGTTCCCACAGGTAATGCCTGCTTTCTGGGTATTAATGAACTAAAGCTCAGGTCTCTCCTTTCGGGCAAAGCAATGGTTGTCACTCCCTCTTACCAGTGGTCCAGCAGAGCTGAAGGCACTTACACAGGGCCAAATTGCCTTCATCCTGGTGCTGCTGTCCAACAGAAGGTTTCCCCTGCAGAGCTGAGGTCTCACAGCATGGCTGTCACCAAGGTGCCCCAGCCCGTGGTGCACCCGGGGACACCTTTTGCAGGGCCCCTGTGCAAAGTCCTCGGGAGCAGGGGAATCTGCAGTGCAAGTGTTGGTAGAGGTTTGGGTGAGTTCCTGGCAGACATCCATGAAGGTTTTCTTCCAGGAGATGATGCTGTGAAAGTGATGGGGATTAGTGTAGCTGCTGTGCAACCATGCTGAGGCCCACAGTGTTTCTGGTGGGCCAGTTGAGAAGATTTGGGCTCCACAGGATCCCATTGAGTGAGAGAAGCTGTTGAAGTGTTTTAAAAAAATGACCTAGGTGGTGTTTACCTGAAGCTTAGAAATTGCCGTGAGATGAGAAATTATTATTTGCCTGTATTTTTTTGCTCACTGTTCACAGCTTATGTCTTGGAAAGGGACACTTTGGGAATCTCAGTGCTTCCAAAAAGAAACACCACTCAAACTCTCACATGTCCTGCTAAAATCCACCATCCATGTATTTACGCTGGGCTGGGCAGCAGGGCAGCCTGGCACCAGGCAGCCTGTAGGACCTGGCTGTGACCCTGTGCAAACATCAATGCAGGCTGAAGTGGCACAAACCAGCAATATTTCCTGGAAAAAATTTACAAGGCATCTGTAAGGTAATGTTAATGCCCCTCATGAAGCAGCTAAGTGTCAGTTGTCAGCCATCTTTGCCCTATATCAGTAATTATTCATATGAGAAAGAAGGGTGGTGTATCCCATTAGAGAACTGCTTAGTGACCGGCAGCTTCTGAAATGCTACCCAGGTCCCCTACATGGGATGTAACGCATCTCGGAGTGATCGCGGTCCTTGTCCGGCTGGAAGATAACTCCATTTACCTCCTCATCAGGACCACATACCCCAGACACCTTGAACTGGGGACAGGCTTGCTGCCCCCAGGGAAGGGGATGCAGTGTCAGCTGAGATGACATCTTATTTCCATGTGACACCTGCTGGTAAAAAAAAGGCATGGCTGCCCTTTAGAAACAAGATCTGCTTTGTGGCTTTTTATTTTTCAAAAAACCATGCATCTCTTACTGCTTGCCCGTATGGGGTTTCTCGGTGCTCCGAGTTGGTATTGTCAGTACTCTGACTCATTTTGGCAGGTTGGAAAGTACTTGTCCAAGGCACTTGTGTGTACGGGACGTATCTCTAGATGTTAGATTTCTTCAGTTCTGCAGATGAGCTTTCAAAAAAAACCCCACCCTTAAACTAAACTTCAAATTATTTCAGTGGCAACAGAAACTGCTCTGAATGTGAACCAATGCAACGTAGCTTAATGCCATTACCATAGAGAAAGGTGACCGCGTTTTCACATCAAAACAGAGCTCTTGAACATCACCAAATTTTACTTTATGCTTTATCATTTTGCTGTAAAGATGTTATCAGCTTTGTGCAACCTCTGCCCTCTATGTTACCTTAACTGCTTGCTGTGTTTGCGGGAGGAAGGCAGTAGTGATGGAGAGTGGGAGCGTGGAGACTCCTGTGACTGCAAGCTTGCTAACCTCCATGGGTCCTGGCAAAAATCTGGTGGACTGCTCCAGGGCAGGAGGGACCCGCTCAGTCAAAGTGTGCTTGAAGGGCATTTTGCAGAGCCTGGAAGGGCTGTGGAGCCGCAAGGTATATTTACATGCCAATTTTCTGCTCCGGCTGAAGCTGAGCAGGAATTACAGGCTGCCAGACCTGACCTGAAAGCCATGAGGACCTGGCCCACAGAGGCTGGCTTTATGGCAGTCTGCGTTTGATGGGAAAAAAAAAAAAAAACAAACATGCTGGCTGGAAAAAAATATTCTGTGTACAATCCTTGGTAATGTTTGTGGTGAGGACTGCTCTCTAGCTTCATAGTAAATACTGACTTGCTGAAGGCCTCTCTCTGCTTATGCAAATCCCCCTAAGCTTATTCTTAAATCCAATATTGCCCTGAGTGCATGGACAGATTTCAAACGTGGTCCTGAGTGTTGCAAAGGTTGCAAACCCTTGGTTTACAGTGTCGCTATATTCTTTGGCTGGCTGTTTAAGAAGAATATCATTCAACAAACAGTAGTTGAATGCATTCATGTCAAGTGAAATCATTCCTTTAAAAGGTTTAGTTGTCAGGTATTCATTAAAGTGGGTTTCACATCAAAATGATAGTTACTAATACAGCAAAAACATCTTTTCTAGCTTTCAGGATTTTTATGTTGCATTGTATAAATGCCAGATCTCCACTGGTACAGAAATGTCCTCCTGGACCTACACAGTAGATATAAGACTGCATTTCTCTGGTCCTCTTCAGAAGAAAATGAATAAGGTATATCAGTGTGGTAGGAACAAGGACGTGCCTGAAAGTCCTTTATGTAAATGGAGCCCCGTGGACTGTAGCTGCAAATTTACCATAGCATTCCCCTGGCTTCTGCAAACTGTTTTCCGCCTTGTAAACACTAAAACTGGAGTTTGTCTTTTATCATCCCCGTAAGGTGAAAATTACCATTCTAACTTCATTTTTTGTAAAGAAACTGAGCTAAAAGTTAGTTCTGGCTTAAGAAATGGAAAGTCAGTAGCAGTCTGGTCACTTCCAACTTTGGTTGTCTGGATGTTTTGGAGACTTTCACTCATCTGGGAGACTGCTAAATCAGCATTTAGTACAAACCAGTCCTTTTTCGCTAGTCCCCAAGGCTGGAGAAACCCAGAGGACATTGCCAAAGCTGCAATGGCAGGGGCCACTGAATTCAGGTCCAGGTTAATGGGAGCTGCAGCACGCTCAGCTCTCCCTCAAAGTCAGGCAGGTGCCTAAATATGGATCGAGGCGTCTCACTTTAGACTAGCTATTTTTGAAACTCCTGGCCCCAGTTTGTGAATTGATGGCATTTCAGTTGCAAAGAGCAGATGGTACTCGCTAGTGATCCAGGACAGCTTTTTTGCATTAGTGTCAAAAATAGATCAAATGCCAGCTGTAGCTCTTTTGGGTCAGCAGAGGTGAATTCACAGAGCGATGTGCACAATATTGCAACGTGCAGCGGCAGGGAAAAATCAGGTGTTCCTTTTAGGAGCACAAAGTGCTTTTAAATGGGTTAAAATGCTATTTCTCGCGTCTTTTTTGCACAGCTCAATTCCTTGTGCATCTCACTCAGCAGTAAACTAAATTGCCTGATACCATAAAAGTATTATTCTGCGTAGATTTATCTTTCAGTTTGCTGCAATTCAGCATTTGCATCCAGTTCTTGGAGGCAGCTTTAGCTGTAGTGCTGATGGGGCACTTCCCAGAGGCATGGTCCTTTCTCAACCCCGTGAGCCGGAGAACTCACTAAATTTAGTGGTGCTAAGCAGGGTCTGGAGGGACCGGGGCGGAAGAAGGAGCTGCGGTGCCCTCGTTTGCCTTCCCAGGAAATCTAGTTTTAGAGGCCCTGGTGGGAAGGCTGCCAAGCTGATCCGCCTAAGAGCAGGCAGCATAACGAGGAGTTCGAGAGTATTTTATGTTTATTAGAAAACCAGAGGTGATTTCCATTTCTCGGCTTACTGCTCACTTTTACGTATTGCTGAAGTTTAGTTGTACTCTTAGTGAGAAACTACAGAAAGGTGGTGTAGTGTCAGCAAGGATGATCTTTTTTTGTCAGTTTAATTGGGTGCATAGCCTTTTTTTTTTTGACTGAAGAAAGCTATGATGCATAAACAAGAGCGTGTGCATCATTTAAGGCAAAAAATGAGCTGTGTATGTGTAAGAAAGCTGGTCTGCAGGCACACCCTGCTGGTTTGTAGGGAGAGTGCAAAGGAAATATACACACACACACACACACACACTCTTTACAAAAAGGCAGCTTTCCTGTCTTTTTATAATCTACATTAACTTCTTTCCCATGGTATCTCTCTCTTGCTTTTCATTTCTGAAAACAGAAGCAGTGATGCATGAGCTGCTAAGGAGGGATCTGCAGGAGGTGGCCTGACTGGGAGGACTCCTGCAGCAGATCCCAGTGCTCTTAGAAATCTCCCTACCAGATCTGTATGCCTTCCAGAATGACTTTATAATGTGTGTAGCTGAAACAGCTAAGATCTAAAGCAGGTTGTATGTGACACCTCTCCATGCCCTAAGAGAGGTAAGCAACACTGCGAGCTCAACCACTGTCAGGGTTTTTCCACATGAAGGAAATTACTGGAATAGCAACAGAGAAAACCTGTTCTTTGATTCTGCTCTGATATCTCTCCCAGATGCCTGCGAGATGATTGCCTCCATATGACTTTCCACCCAAAAAAAAAGAATAAAGAAAAAAAAAAAATCAAGGAAATAATGCTCCCTTTATCCACAAATAAAATGTCTGCAGTGATTCGGAAATAGTTATTCCAGTCAATTTCCGCATGCAGACCTGCTGCTGTTAACAGCATGACTGAATTACCTGGGAGCAGTAAGTGTCTTCGAGTTGTATCTGGCCTTCACAGGGCAAGTACTAAGGTGATATTTTGAAGAGTTGTAGGCGATCGTTGGCCATCCCATTTGAAACCTCTCAAGTGGGGCCAATTTTGAAAAATTGCTATGCAGCTGAAAATCAGGCTTTTTTAGAGGTGTCAGACCACAGACACCCTTCTTCATTAGTTCTGGAGTGGCTGAATGTCTGCATTTTTTGGGACACATATTGCAATTTTCATATATTTGGGAGCCATAAGACTGATGGAGAGATAGCTGCTTGGGCAGGGGGGAATTGAAAGGACCCCTCATTTCTGGTGCATGACCCCAGGGAGCACAGCTGGGAGCACAGCTGCCTGAGCATTAGCACCTGCTGGGGTCTCTCTTCTTCCCCTCCCCATGATTTGGATAACCACTGCAACCTGGTAGCCCTGCCCTTGATAGATGGCTGCCCTACTGGTTTGGAAATCCTCTTTCAGCCCCTTCCCCAGAAAGGGTAAGTGGCAGGCCTTCGATCTTGCGAGGGTGCATTTGGATGCTACACCCCAGGAACCGTGAAGCTGGTATCCCTTTCACATCCGTAACCCATTTTTATTCTCTAAGGAGGGCTTTACCTTCATGAACAAACTGGTTTTCCACAAGCATAAACTCAGTTTGAGCCCTGCAGCCTGAAATGCAGTATCAGTTTACACCTGTAGGTTGTGCTTCTGGACAGCTTTTCTCATCAGCTTTAATTGCTCTCCTAGACCAGTCCTGTAAAATGACGCACTTTCTATCTTACTTCTTGCAGATTATATTTGTCGGGGAAATTATTAATCGCTTGCATTTGCTAGATTACCTTTGCATTTGTATAAACCTATAATGAGCTTATAATAAATCTGAGTGAGATAGTCGCTGCACAGTAAAATAACCAGCAAATATAACAACAGCCTTAATAATAATAATAATCTACGCAGATGTATGCTTGTGTATATTTTACGATACTTTTATATGATGCCAACAGTGTGCTAAGCACTTCAAAGCCTTGGAAGACAGATCTTTGCCCCGCAGCACTTGCAAAGTAAGCAGCCATTCGGGGAAGGGCAGCAAGGAAGTGCCTAATATAGCTGGGATGTTTGAGCAGTAATGTTATTGCTCGCATAATTAACAGCTGTAGCATGAGGAAAATGCTGGGGCTGACACATATTCTATGGTTGAGGGGGTTTTGTTTGTTTGTTTGTTTGTTTTTCATGATGAAAGATCCCTGTCAGTGGCCACGCCTGATAACGTGCCAGTTCTCAAACTTTGTGAAATGCGGTGAAAAGGCCGGGCTGATTTTGCTGTTACAGTAGGGAAGGGCAATGCCTTGTGCTGCTAAATGGAGAAGTAACTTGGATATGGCAGGCGCAGGAGGAAATAGGGAGATTGGCTCAGAACAAGTTGAATTTAGTTACAACAGGTTTTATTTTGTTTTGCTTAACGACTTTGTAGAAGAAACAAAAATATCCCTCGTTTCTGCATATCCAGTTTGCATTGTTTTTACAGCATGTTGCTGTCTCAGTTCTCCTCCTCCTTCTCTCTCTCACACACAAAATGTTATTTTGGATTAAGCCATCACTGCGGTATGCATGGTGGTGCTACTCAAGGAAGTAAACAACAAAAAAAGCGCACCATAGCTCTTCTCCTCGCACTACAAACCTACCAGTCAAAAATATTTTTGTTGTCCTCCAGTAGCTTTTATGACCTCCTGGCCTTCGTTCCGATTGCTGCAGTAGTATTTGCAAGATAACCCATGAAAGCAATGGGACATACTATGAGCCTCCTGTCACACAGTAGCCCTGGTTGTTATCTACAGTGAAGCGCACACTGATGTACAAATACCTTTGATTATTATGAGATTAATTTTGGGTGGAGCGGTAAATCTCCCATTGACTCAGCACATGTGTAGGCACTCATTCAGCAGGGCTCACGTGCTGTGGCTGCCAGGGCGCACGAAGGCAGCCCTCCTCTTCCAGCCCAGCACGGGCGCTGCAGCCTCCTTGCTGCACAGTTATTTTCCTGGGGAGGAAAAAGGATCACAGGACTCTGGAGGAAGAGGCTGTTATGTGCTGGTTTTGCGAAGTGCTCATCAGTGTCCCTTCAAAAAGCAAACAACACTTAATAAGGCCATGTTCCACCAGGCAGGTAACAAACAAAGCAGCTGCAAGGTGATGAATTTCAGCTTGTCCCTTCAGCTAACATCACTTTTTTTCCCGTGACATTATTCCAACTGAATGCTCTTGGGGTTTGAGAAACCACCACATAACTAATGAAATTTCAGCTTTGGAAGTGAGTCATCTCCAAGCTAAGGAGCACACAATGACTCCTTTCAACTGCCTCGCAGAGCAGGGTGACTTGCATTTGTAGCTCCAGTTGTCAACCTTTAAGCAGACCAATTGCAGCCCTATAGAAAAATCAATGGCAATATTGCTAATCATTTACAAATAAATGATAAATCCTGTTAATTTGCTCTCCCAAAGCAATTGCTGTTGCTTAGACACAGAAGGCTGAAGGCTAAAGATACTCTTGGCCACTGGCTTGCTATCCTCAGCTGCCCTGTCTGCTGCAGATCATAATCTCTGTCACCCTGCTTCGATAGTTCATTGAATCTGTGCCTGAAACTGGATCTGGGCAATAGGTTTTCTTTAAGAAAAGCACTTTTTTTTTGGGCAAATGTATAATCCTCCTTACACAGCAGAGAGGTGTTAATTGTTAAGATTTTACGGGTTAGGATGGCTGACACAGAATAACTTTACCCAGTGCATCATGATCATGTGCAGAGCTAAGTGCAAGCTTACCTCTCCGCAGCTCCTTTGAAAATTTAGGAATCAAGAGACCTGGACTGAGCCTTATCAGTTCAAGCACGAACATGGTCAGGCTTAAACCTGGCTTCCAACTTGCTTGTCATATAAATATATATGTACCCACTGTCTGAATATTCTTCTGTCCCTTCCTTTTGCTTCTCAGTATTGCTACTGCAGTAGCTGAAGTGCTTGTCATTTTTAAATTGCCTTGCAGTCCCTGGATTTCAGATAATAGTTGTTTTTGGCTAAAGGCTCGGAAGGGAGTTAGCTGGGCTGGTGCGTGTGTTATTACCCATTCTCTGGTACCCTTTGTGAGAGGGCTCCTGGGAGGGATGAGCAAGGGCCCAGCCCAGTCCTCTGGTAACTCAAGTCATCGTAGGGCATTGTTTGATGGGGCTTTCCCTATTTTCTGTAATACTCACATGACTGCAATGCCCAGGGATCAGGGACGAGGGGCAGAGCTCTGTCGAGTTAAGTGCTATACGGACATATGATAAAGAGACAAGTGCTGAAGAGTTTGGAAGCTATTGTTGGTGTGCAAAGCTAATTGTACAAGCATTACGATTTCTCTGCACTGTTTGTTTAGGGGGGTGGGGTTTTTTAAAATGGTGAAGTCAGCTGGCATTTAGCAAAGGAAAAGAGAGGAATTCTGTTTTTTCTTCTTTCCAGTTTGATACTGGTACAATGGATACCAGAGCGCAGGTCTATTTTTGCAATGAAGACTAAAGACTAAGGGAATAGCTAAGCCCAGCTGAGCCCAGAGCTTTGCCTTATAAGGGAACTGCCAGAAAGCACAGTTCTCCAGCAAGCCTCCCAGCAGAGAAATTCAGAAAGCAACGCGGTGATGTGTCAGAAAGGAGGTTGCAGGGATGGCCAGAAAAACAACGCTCCTTTAAATAACTTTGCAAAACTTCAGTGTGAAGGGAGCCAGTGGCTCCCTTCTGCAGAGCAGTGTGTGCAGTCATGCCAAAGAAACATCTATGAGTTTGCCTGAACAGGAGCCTCCTTTGTAACAGCCAGTGCAGAGAGTCTCTGTTGCAGACTGGTGCTTCAGCTGACTTCTCCTCAGCTGGAAGCTATAAACAACTTCTGGACTACCAGGCACTTTCAGCTGGATGGAGAGAGCTCCTTCCCCTGGTTTAGGAAACGTTCCTGGCTGTAGCTCCCAGTTGTCACCCCGTCCCCCAGTCCGAGCTGTCCTCTCTGATTCCTGGGGCAGATCATTCACGCCACGGTCCGTAAGAGCCTTGTCAGTCTGCATGCGTGCCCGAGCAGCCCGCAGGTTTTGAGAGGGGAAATCGGGCCGGTAGGTCCTCTTTTTGTGCCACAGGTCCCTTCCTGAGTTAACGTGGTGCTAGAGAGACAGCAGACATGCTTTGCAAAGACTGCTGGCTCAGCAACAAAGGTAATACATTTTTTTAATTAAAAGGGTAAGTGGTTATGAAATGTTCCTGAAACCTCAATGTAAATAGACATCGACAGTACCAGTTTTGTTTGAAGTGTAATCAATCTAAATAGATCTGCTAATGTCTGCCACATCAGCCACGTGACTCCCCTGGATTTTGGCGTCTCAGCTGCGAGGCAGCGGTTGCAGAGGGCTCGCCGGGACGGGACAGGATGAAATGCAGCCTTGGTGGGAAAGTATAAGGTCTTCTTTGTACAGAAGGCAGTCTTCCAAAGCAGAGCATCGTGGCAACACTCCAGCCCCCGGCTCTGCTCGTGCTTCCTCCAGTGCAGCGACTGCGGGCTAGTAAAACGTACTGTCAGACAGAAACTGAATTTGCAAACAAGCAGATGTGGGGAAGTTCCCTTGCTCGTTTTAGAAAAGAAGGGCCAAAACTGAGAAAACACCCCCAGCTTGCCGTGTGGGGACTGTCACCCAACGGAAGAGCTTCACCTTATCTTACCTGCTGTTGAGCCCAACTTTGAAGACCGCAGAGCAGCACAGAGACCTCCCAGCGCTTTGGGAATTTAGCAATTACCCTGAACAATTCAAACACTCAATCAGTCCCTCTGCTTTGGAGTTAAATGGATCCTTCCTGAAGGGGAGAGGTACCTCTGAGGAAGGTGTTCAGTGCAGATCGCCAGAGATGCTCCGAACCTGGTTACGACTTTTGAGGGAGCAGGTTCAGCTCCAGAGTACACCTTGAGGGCAAGCAGTTGTGTAGCATGTGAAACCTGCTTGTGAGAGCACTCACGTACCACCTGCTGCCGCTGCTGTTCCTAAGTGTGGGTGATGTTGCCGTGTCACATAGCCATAAAGCTGGGATAATTTTTAGGTGGTAATGATAAAAAGCTGGTGTTATTAAATGAAAGCTACAGCTCCCCTCACTAAAGGATCGACAGTATAAAATGGTAAAAATACATATATACTGCTGTGCATGGAAAAACTTTATTTGTGCAGAAACATCTGATATCCAAGAGCTCAATTAGGTCTGATGAATGAGCTTAAAGTTACGTTTCAAGAGCAGTCTTCAGAAGCGCAAGGATGTTTCCCTGTGTTACATATGTACATACGTAAGTGGCTTTACAGAGGTCTGAAACATCACCCGCTGAGCACAGGTGCAGGAATATTACACCTTGCCAAAAACTCTTAACAGCAAAACCTAAACCCTAGGAATAATGAGGAATAATAAATCCTTCTTCATAATGTTGTTTCTATTAATACTGTAAAAATTTGAATTTAAGTTAAATCAATCCCTATCTTATCCCCTTCAGTACTTACTCCGGTGTCCTTTCTCCCAGTGTCCCTGCTTCACTGCGTGCTGGTATTTAACCTCCTGAGTGGGAGCAAACCACACCAGAACCTGTCAGATCTAGAAACACGATGAGGTACCTGTCCCTCAGGAAAGTTAAACCTGTACACTTCCATCTCAGGCTGGAGTTAATAATTGATCTTCCTCAGATGTAAGCTACATGCTTCTGAGAAAATAAACCCAAACATATATTCCTGTCCCTGGGTCTGAACATGAACTGCTAATGAGTAACTTCAGCACATAGTTCAGGAAACAGGGTATCAGCTCTTTTGTATGGGCCTTGGTTAAAACCCTCAGTTTTGCCTCTTGAAAGTATTGCAGCGTCTAGAAAAGTATCCTTGAGCATCTTTTTTTTAACCTGTGATTTTGTGTGTGCTTTTCCTAACCACTCTTCTTCACCTGGCGTCTATCCCTACATGAATAATGTAGCTTTTTGGAGTGGACGTAGTCATACAGATGTCTTGTTCCAGGTGTACAGTATGACTTGCCTGTGACTCACAGGCTCGTCTGGGCTGATTTTCCACTCAACTCTTGCTCTTTCAAACAGCAGCGTCTGCCAGGGTGATGGTGGCAGCCGTGTGTGCTGTCCTCTCGAGTGTCATGGCTGTGCGGGCTGGGATCTGCTGGCTGGCAGAAAGCAACGTCCACCAGAGATGCTAAATGCCTCAGGCTGCGAGCTCCTCGGTGTGCTGGTCTCTAAACACTTGGAAAGCACTTAGCAGGTAGCGCTGCTGCTGCTTGCAGCAGGCCCAGGGCAGCCACTGCACCGGCTGCAGCCCTAACCTGATAGCGAGGACAGTCAAAAGCAGCCACTGAGGTCCTGCTGGTAGCACTGCTCCTGCAACCGGCCTCGAAACCAACCAGGGTTTGCAGCACATACTGAGCACTACGTCCAGTAGCCTCATGGCTTAGCATCTCTCTTGGCTTAACACAGCCTTCATAGGCATGCATGACCTCTGCAATGGTATGAAACAGCCCTGGCATTTTGCAGCACTTTATCCAGTGTGATGGGATGACAGCTTTTAGCCAGAAGTTGAAATGTATGATATATTTTCGTTCACTGCAGAAGAAAAACCCCAGCTGTTCTTGAGCTGGTGGTCATCAGAATGTAATGCTGTAGAATACACCTTACCCTGACATAGAAAACGTAAAGACTATTGCTTGCTCTGTTCTTCATGGAAAAAAAATTATTTTTGAGCACCCATCTTAAACATTGGTCTGTATGGTCAACAGACTGCTCAACCACAGTGGCAATTCCTTTTTGCATCTGGAAAGATGTACTGTGCATGATCTGTGCCACTGTACTCTCATTATAGCTACCTGCCCATTAGCATAATCCTTTCGTTGTCCTTACATTGACAGATTACATGCTGGGTGCTGTCACACACTCCAGCGAGGCAGCTTTCCTTCCAGATATGGCATTTGTGCCTCCAGGTTAACTGGCAGTGCCTGTCTGGAAGGGACAGAGGCACGCCTGGCAAGCTGGGGGGACTCCTGTCTCACCTTGCTTCTGCTTCTTTCATCTGTCAGTTCTGTGTCCTTGTTCCTGAAACAGCATGTCTTCCCTCTGGTGTATGTGGGGTTTTTCATGTTTAAGTTTAGCCAAAATTCAAGGGGCTCGGGCCTGACTTTAGTCTGGGGACTATAATTTTCACATGTACTTGCATGGTTTCTTTTTTGTTGTTTTCTTCTTCCCCTGCTCACGAACCCCTCTGCTCCATCTCCTGCCAGATGATCTACTGCATCTGCATTTTCTGCTTGCCTTTCTCTCTGATTAATGCACACCATCACTTTTATGCGCATCTTCAGTGCCTGCTTTCCCAGCTGACTCCAGGCAGCTGCTGCAGGCTGTGTCTTTAGCTCCGGTACCTGCCAGCCTGAGCAGAAATGGTGGCTGTGTGGGAGAATGGTGGCTTTGACTGAGCACCCATTTGATGGAGTGACGCTCGGCAATATCCTCGTGCTCTCAGGGTGCCAATCATGTCTCCAGTGCTTTAACTGTCTGGTTAGGGCGTAGATTCAGAGGGTGTAATGGTACAGACTGTGAATGAAATCTATATTACCTGATGGGCCTGACTCCACAGTGCTGTGTCGATCAGGCATTTATCTTAGTGTTTCGTGAATACATCTGTTGTCTAAGTCTAGCTAAGATCTGCACACGTTCCGGTATTTAAGCAGGGACTTGAGAGAGTGTAGGTCAGTTAGCTGATCTGGGTCTTAAGTCTTTATTTTTGGTGTAGGTAGGTGTATTTTGGCTGTGTCAATACAGACTTCTCCATCTGGACAGCTTTGCAAGTGACATTTGTGATATAAATCTTGTCCAGTGCTGCCGCTCTAGGAGGTGATGATGACTGGCAAGATGGGCAAGTTGTTGCACATATGTCTTCTGGTGGCTTTACTGTCTTATATGTTCTGTAGGGCAACACTGACTCTGGGCAGCAAGAAAGCAGAAGGAACCTCCCTCGATGCTGCCAAACCACATGAGTTATGCCGGACACATGCAGTATCAGGGGATGACTCACAGGATGATATGTCAGCTATGTGACCTTCTGAGCTGGGGCTCGGAGCCAACGGGAGAGCACAAACTAGCTTGCTCAAGATAACTCGTGCTTGCTTTGTTATTGTCGTGCACTCTTCAATGCCATGGCTGATGTCGCCTGCATGTCCTGAAGTGGCTGATGAAGCACTTGACCGCTGGTAGTCCTCTCAGCAGGGCTCCAGTAGTGAAAGAAACACCAGAGGGGGGCATTCACCTCCAGATGAACAAAAAAGGATCTCTTCCACTTGCCCTGTGTCAGAGCTCTTGTGATGATTTAGCATATCCAAAAATGCAAGTGGTTAGTAACACCATCCGTATTATTGCAAACACTTTCCAGACACAAGACACTGCATTTGTGGTGCTATGGCTATAGTATTATAGTCTCTTTTATCATGCACCTTTATAGGGGCAGGGAAAGCTTGCTTTGTATGGTTGCGGCACTATCGGATTGCCGAAAGCCCCTGCTTCATTCATCCCCAGCTCCTTGGAAGTGCTGACGGCTGTTGGCCAGGGTGCAAAAGATGGCTGCAAGGTGAGAGCGATTGCGGCGCTATTTGCCAGCAGCATCTAGGAAGGATGTTTTTGTGGTGAGGAGGAGCCAGACACAGGTATATGGACCCTGGCTGTGCACACCTGAGAACATGGAGAGGAAGCCTCGCATGGGTCTGTTTTAATCCTTAGGGTTTAGAGTCAAATAGCTGCATGGGTTTGCAACAAGCCTGTCAGTCCTGTATGCAGGAAGGCTGCCCAGAAGTGTGGAAACGTGCCAGTAACTCTTATTTCAAGTGCCTGGATAGGTCATGTCGGTGGTGTAACTGACTGAGGCGTGCTCCCGCTCGCTTGCGTATCCTCCCTGTGTCCGACCGAACACTGCCGTGGCCATCCAGGAAATCCTTTCCACTGAGTCAGAGAAGGGACCCTGTTGTGTAATACGGGGTTTGCAGTCTAGCATGGCTTCCACACGGGATTAGGACAGCATCTGCACTTTCCCTAAATTAATCTCCAAGTATGCTAGTGGGGCTGCGGCAGCCAGCCTTCGTGGGGGTGTCCCCGACAGTGTAAAATGAATTAAAGGGACGCCGAAGCCCTGCTTCGCAGGGATGAGCAACGGCCACAGAACTCGCCAGGGAGAGCCAGCAGGCTCCAGCTTACAGCTGCTACCAATCATTTCCATTTCCTGGATAACGGGTATTCATTTCCTTCCAGATTTTACTTGCCTGGGAACGCAGTAACGTCTGTTCCTCCAGGTTTCATGAAAGATGAACTTCTTCATGGCAGAAAAGGCTTTTAAAGGCCTTTCCCCCGTCTCCCCCAGGACAGTTGCTTTAAGCGAGGTTTAGGTCTAAAAGACAATTACAAAAATGATAAGCTTGCCTCTGTGTTTGGCCATTTGCTAAACAATTTCTGCTCCTACTTGCTCACAACGCCAGCCCCAGCTCCAAAAGCCCATCTTCCCCGATGTCCAGGGCAGCACGCAGAGCACCGATGGCTGCGTCTATGCCAGGAGCAGTGCTCCTGTGCGCTGCCTCATGTCGCACAAAAGCTGAACAGATTGGCGGTGCCGCTAAAATGTACTCTGTTGTAGCCAATTCTGCTGAGGATGCATAAAATGCTAGGGAAAGAAACCTTTCCCATGCAAAGGTACGTTCAATCCGCTGCACTAATATGATTAAAATCTGAAAACGTTCACAACAGTGAGAGTAAACAGATTATTTGCTTAGTAAAAAATATCTCTTTAAGTGGTCGTTCTTCTGTGTAAGCTTGCATTTAAGAGTTCTGGATTTTACAGGATCACTTATGGAACATAGATTCCCCCCCCTGCATAAAACCAAAACTAATTAGCTTCCTTAAAAATACTACATACCTCATGGTTACCATTAACATAATTCCTTATCACTTTTCTCCTCTCATCACTTTATTACTATATGGTAAAAAAGTATGTAACTCTTTAGGGAGGAAGAGTGAAATAGTTAAGAATAATTTATTCTCATGCAGCTCAATTCTAAAGACTTTCAGGCACCTAGCTCTCTTACTGTCTTCAGTGGAAGCCTAGCATCTCCTGCAGCTTCTTGACACCTTTGAGGAAGGCATTTGTACAAATGACCTCTCTCTTTGGGCATCACAGGGCCTTTTAACAAACTTTCCCAGACCTTTGCACACACGCAAGCCATGACCCAGTGGACTGGCTGTTTCCTAGGACGTCCCCTCCTGCTCGAGCCAGAGCGCCCTGCCATCCCTCTGCCCACTCCACTTCGAGATAATGTGTAACAGCCTGCCAGACTCTTTGGAAATAATCTTCTCCATCCATTTGCAGCTCCGATCTGAAAGCCTCTGAGAGTTGAAGGTTAAGCAGTTCAAGTTCCAGCTGGAATAAGCAGGCTGACTTTATACATGAACTCTGAAATACACATTCAAAAGTTACACCTGTAACTTTTGCGGCACAGCTGCCTGTTACCCATGCCCTTGAACTCAGAAGACCAGTAGGTAATGGAGGTACAGAGAAACTAGCTTTGCCCTGCTACCGGCAAGTTGAAGCCAGTCTGCTCTGCTGCTGCTCTTTTTGGAGCACAAAATTGCCAACGTTGAGCTTCAGCAGTACTCAACAGGCTCACGACTGTCCGTCTGGGTGACACCATCTGGTGACTACACTGCTTCTACCCTTCATCTCACACGCACAATGCTCTTCTGATTTTTAAGATGTGAGTCCCAACACGCCCATAAATGTTGCCTAAACATTAGTAGTGTACAGGGGACAGAAATAAGCAAGCGAGAAAGCACGACCGTAGCACTGTTAAAGGTGCTCACTTTCTTTCTCCTCCCTGTAATATTTCAAAGACGGCGTTGGAGCCAATTGTGTGCCATCTATTCAGGGATGCAAAAAAAAATGCTAGCAATCTTTTTTTAGGTCTACTGTGTGGGAAGAGCACCATTCCTCGTGGTTTTCCCAAACAATCACGTAAGCTCATGGTAATCCTGAGTAGGGCTGAACGCCATTCGGCTGGGGTGCGTTGGGCATCCAGAACTGGCCAAATCCTTGGGAAACGATCAGCAGCGTTCCACCGCACACATCCCTCAGCTTTTCCCCTAAGTACAAGGTCATTGGACTGAGCTGGTGGATGGATCAGTTCATTAACTTCACGAGTTAATGGTTCTCGTTATGCAAATTAGTATTGAGATGTAAATTAACCTTTTCCCTGCTAGCTGTTAAAATAAAGGGTATAATCTCTATATTCAGGATGTTTGTAGAAGATTATTACTCACTAGCATGTGGATTTTGAATGATTATTTCCAGTTCTAGTAATCATTAACAACTACTGGTAGTTTAAGAATTACTTTTTATTTCAAAGGGTAGAATTTATTTGGCTTTACACCAAGGTAGATTAAGTAAGCCACACTGAGCACTTATTGCCTTTCCCTTCAATCATACTGCTGTGTGAAGAGGCAATACATTCTACTGCTTCTGCTTTTTCAACTCGGAATTTCACCTTTAATATTAATAAAATATGTTGACATATCAAACAATGTAACTAATAGGTAAAGCAGAACAAAATGAGTCACTATTTAAACTATTATTTTAGATCTTGCTTTCTTTATTAAAGTGTAGCAATCAAAAGACAAAGAGGTACAACTTAGAAGATAGACAACCAGAGGAAAAACTTGCAGAAATGTACAAGGCGAGATAAACTGAAGCTGAATGAAAGAACTGCGTCAGAATACACATAATGAAAGTCCAAGAAATAAACCAAATTAACTTCTTGATTAAACATGACTAATAGGAAGACAGGTGCCCTATTTTGAGAGTTTGTAATTCTGCCACAGACACAATGCAGTAAGTCAAAGCTGGGGAGGAAATAGAAAGGTGTCTGGGTGATGTTTTCCTAACCATAGATACGTGAATAATTACATCTGTCTGTTCTGCATGCCTTCTGGCCCAAAATACTCGACATAGTTCATTTTTCATTTGTCCTCCCTAACACAGCTTGATTCTGGTCTCGTTGCTCAGACTTTGTTTTAGCAGAGCCGATCCTCAAGTGTCTAATGAGAATTTAGTTTAACGCAGCATATATAGCAAAGAGCCTGAAGACAAAAAAAAATTTTGTATCAAATGGGCTACTGGTAGGGTCTATTAGATTTGTTCTCAAATTAGGCCCATGATGTCTTGGGTGACTACTGTAGGGTATTACAAGGTTATTTTGTGTGCAAGTGTGTGACAGAATAAGGGATGTTCTAGTAATTCCAGAACTGCTTATATTTCCTCCTAAAATCAATATAACTATATTATCCAGACAGACAACTGGTTTGGCGTCATGCTTTATTATAGGGATATCTAATTGCCTGAAGGTCTGCTTGTTGATTGAGCTACCAAATGAAACTTTATCTAAATATTCAAAATATCCAAGCACTTGGTCATCGTTTAAAAATTGCCTGTGACAGGAAGGCTGTGAAGTCTGTTGTCCAACAACATCCCTTTCCTGTGGTACAAGGCCAAGTGTACAGAGAGAAACAAAATTATCAGAATTTCTCGGCTACTGCTCTTCCTTTGAGCCATCCTATGGCACGTCTAATTCAAAGCTCCTCAAGACACGTTTCACAGATTTATTATGTGAAACTCCTTTCTCAGAGAGGAGAATTATCTCTTACCAATTTTTAACCCAGGTTGTTTCACTCATGCAGTTTACAGCATGACCCAATTCAATAGCTGTCTCAGAACAACTGTGAGGGGGTGACAAGCCACGGCATGTGCGTGGGAATGACTGACTCTGCCACCAGAGATCATGTAACGTTAGAAATGCTCCAAATTTCAACAGCACACCCCAGTCAGTCGAGGCAAAAGCCCACATAATTGGGTCTAATACTGCTATGGAAACTATGCCGAGGACTAAAAATACTATTTAAAAAGTAGAGTTTCTTTTCTTGTGTGTTTTTCCATCAACTCCTGACTTCAGTGAGAGTTGTTTCTCAAAAAGATGGAGCATTATGGAGCAGTCAAAGATGATGTGAAGATGTTCTGTGACAGCAGTTAATTCTAAAGAAGCACAAATCCTGTGCTTTCACAAATGTTTCAAATGCACAAAAAATGCCTTACAGAATTCTGAATGTTTGTCTTCTTGGAAGTTAGGATGAACATACACACATTTAAGCACTAAATTAGCTATTAGAAAAACACATGCTTAATCCAGGCTAATTTACAACCTTGATTGCTCTATTTTTTTAATCTTTGAATCCAGTTTCGCAAATCTCCAGTCCCCACTGGCCTACTGTTGTGGAACTGTTCAAAAGTCCTTGTCTAAATATTAAATACCCTTGGAGTGTGATGGTACATTGTGTGCTACTGGAAGTGCTGCTGGTAGTGTGTCCACAGACCCCAGCAACACATAGGCTCGCCCACTGGTACCAAGAGTATCTGCTTTGTTATGCTCCCTTGCCTCCTTCCTTTCACCTCCTGAAGAAAGTGAGGTGTTTATAAAGAGAGAATTAGATAGGGCAGGGGAAAAAGCAATCTTTCAAGGTTACATCCTTCAAGAATTAAAAAACATTGGATGTTTTCCCTTTAGTCTTTATGGGACTGTTTGGTTTTAAGTCAACAGGAGACTTAAACAGTCTTGCAACTTGCAAGGAGACTTGCAACTCATGGCGGCTGCAAAGGAAGGCTGAGCCCTAAATCACCTGAAGCGTCCATTGCTCTCCCCTCAGTGCAGCAACAGAAATGAGAAGGTGCCAAAAATATCCAGACAGAAAGAAACACGTGGTTTTGCTGATTAATTTGCCATTTCAGAGTGAGTAGTGTTTTGTTGGTGCTAGCGTTATTTCCCACACTAGATCAGAGTGGTTTCTCTGTACTCCAGAGGAGCCTTCTGGAGGTGAGAGACTTTTCAACTATTTGGATTACCACTTCTGGTGAGACAGTATACATTGCAGTCTGACTGCTTGTTTTGCTTACTTGATTTTACCTTGTTTTGCTTTGTTTTCCTCCAGGATGGGTAGCCCTGCTCCTAAGCCTGGGTGTCCTTGTAAGCTTAAGCTTCTACATGGCCACAAGTAATTTCAACCTCAATTTGTGAAAGGGCAAAACCAGATGTGTGAGAGACGGTTTTTCCTACATGGGACCATTAAATGGGATTCACTTGTGTGTCTTTGCCTGAAAGACTGCATCTCTCTAAGTGCCTTTTTGTAAAGTGCTGGAATTCAGAGGTGAAAGCAACCAGCTTGGGACGAGGTGTGGCTGCAGCACACTGTTATCTCCATCACTTCAGGGCTGGGGTGGCACATGCAGATGCTAACCGTCAGCCAGCAAGCGCCCAGCACTGCGTAGCTTTGTATATGACGAGCCAGCTTGTGTTCAGCCTAAGTGCTCTGACCTTCGCTTAAACGCAGGCAGCAATTTTACATGTCCGTTCTCAAAAGCAGATGGAAGTGAGTTCATGGACTCACCCGAGCTCCCAGGCTCTCTTATGCACGCTCGGCGCAGACATCTGGGCTACAAGGGAGCAGCCAGATGATGTTGTCGCTTGTTTCTATTTGCTAGCACAAGGTTACCATGGCTAATATTTGAGGATCGGGAACATGAACAGAAGATTCAAGCTTGCTCCCACTCTCTGGCCTGCTCTAGTGTCAAGACCTGGACTGCAGTTTGGCAAGTGTCATCAGAACTAAGCATTAAATACGATTGTGGGTGGAATGCACGAGGTTTGTAACGCTATGGTTTAGTTATATTATAGCACAAATAATATGCAGTGTGCTGGTGCAGCAGGGGATGCTTCTCTGGTAGGTAAGCTGTTGGCTTCTGAAGGTGAATGTTCTGATGTGTAAAGAATTTTGCATTTGAAAAGTGCTATAACTGATAATGTGCATGAAGAATGATGGTATTCTCTCACTGGTGAAGATGAAAGAAAATGTGTTAACAGAGTAATAGGAAAAAATTGTGACTAGCAGACTGAACAATTAAAACTATAATTCAGAAATTGCAATGCAATTTGTCCATGTAGTTGTGAAAGAAGTTTTGTTCCCCATCTGTCTGGTAACATGGGTGCAACATATAAATGCAGAAGAATCAAGGTTACCTGTAGGTCGAATTTTAATATTAGAGCTAGCGTCACTTTATTATTTGGGCATATAGAATGCACGTATTCACCTGGTTTCCCTTTGGAAGTTATAGACAGAAAAGGCCTAGCAATTGATGGTTTTAGTGCATAATTGTACCCCATAGAACATAAGTGCATTGTTCATTTGTATTTTAAATAATTCTAGTTCCTTTTTTCCCCCTTTAATACTCATCTCTCTTCATAATTTAATTTTAAGGCAGTTAACAAAGGAAGTCACTACTGAAAACCAAGCCACTGGGTAAGGAAGTGACCAAGACACCCCATCGATGCCGAGAGTGGGGAATAAACTTTGTCTCCCGAGACTCTATTCCTGTGCAGTGATTTTCAGTGGCAGCCAATCTTCCCCAATACTCAAGTTAGGAAATGAGTCAAAAGAGAAGCATTTTAATTATTATTGTTTTGCAAAGATTTGGTTTTGCATTTTATTCATCATCTTTTCTGTTTATTCAAAATCAAATGGCAATTCTATGGCTTTTATGCATTTCTTTGATTTCATCCCTTGACTGTGTCAGTCTTTGCATTCTCAATAAACTTACTTCTATTATTTGCTCACTCTGTCATGTACACTAAAAAACATCATATATTGTCTCTTAATCATGCTAGGAATGTTCCAGGCCTTTGTAGTCTCTCTTCATGCCAGTCTCAGCAAATCCTCCAAATATTTTTATTGCTTTCCTTTGAATTAATTTCTCTCTGCCCATATTCGCCTGGAATGAGAGTGATGAGAAATGAGCTATGGTCTCACTGATGCACCACACGGGGAAGATTATTTTGAATTTTTGCTATTTGTCACTTGAGGTCACTCCCTCAACTATTACCTTCCAGGTAAATTATTCCTCTGAATATTTTCCTCCTCGTTGGATTTCTGAGCTATTACGCCTGAACATTTAAACCTTCATCTTCTTAGATTAAATAGTAACTTTATTTACTGCTTATGCTTCTATGCTCAGAGGAAGCTGTTCCCTATCCTCTGTCTAATCCAGTGGGGAATGTTTTTTGTGACTGAGCACCTTCCATTCGCATTGATATCAAAATGTTACCCAAATGTGCAGCAAGTTAGCCTCACAAAAGAGAAATTTATTTTTAGGAACTGCTGCTAGAATCGGTAGGAATACTTGAATAGAGTCAAAATTGCAGTGTCTGGTCCTCAGTTCTCTTTTGGAAAGCATTGCCCAGCAACAAATGAAATGGAGCCAACATAACCATTTAAAATAGCAAAGTAAACAGTTCATGTCGTAGTCAAGATAATCCTTAATTTCTGCTGCTTATCTGAGATCTGCCCTGCCGATCTGATGGGAGGATTTAACCTTCCTGAAAGCTGTTATCAGTGTATCTGCTTGAACTGGGAAGACCTCTTTCCACCTGCTTTTCAGAGCCCTTTCTCCTAGAAGATTAACACTGCTATGCCCCTTTTAGAAAGAAAAACCTCTGAAATACGGATTATTTTTAGAGGGTTACACTAGGAATATTTTGCTACAATACAGCTTAAGGGAAATACTTAAAAAATAATGCCTATTTAAAAGATCCACCTTTTTTATTTTTCTTTACTGAAGAACCATGTCGTCTTAAATTCTCTCTCTTAATTTTGGTCTTACAAAAATACATGTATAGTTGTGGAAATTAAAAAGAGAATCATTGCCCTACGGTTACTGCTAGTTGTGTAACCAACACCAAATAAAAGCTACAGGGAATTTTAATTTCAAATTTCTTTGCACTATGTTGGAAACCATTTTTGCAAGTTTCTGTTTCTCTTGGGATACTGTATGAAACACAGAATGGCAGAGCAGATGGCCTGTCTTCTATTTCCTAAGAGACGAGTAATATCACTCTGTTCAAGAGGAAAGTCTAAAGGGGGTTTCACTGAGGTATGGGAAAGCCCAGTCTAACACCTGGATCAAAACAAAAATCAGAGTCAGTTTAACAGATTTAATGCATAACACTTTTCACAAGCAAATGAACCTATTTCTGATGTTATCTTTACTGCATGTCTTATGGCTTATTTTAAAAGTAAAAAAAAAATTCGTCTTTAAATTAAGACTTTCTGGTATACCTGTGCCTTTGGGAGGAGGGGAGAGAATCGCTGGGTGAAACTTCTCAGGCTTAGTCATAGTAGGAGCAAGGAGTGATGGCCTGAAATATGCAGCAAAAGTTCTCAGAATAGGGAATGAGTCACTATTGACCTTGAACTTTGTGAATCTGAAACTATATTTATCATTTTGCATTGTTCCTGAGCTGTGTGTCTGTAGTTCCACATGCAGAGCAACTTGCCTTTTCTGCCCTCAAGAGCTAAAACGCACACAAGGGAATTTTCAGGGAGAGAAGTTGAGGATTAATTTCTTGTGGTGAGTTTTAAGATAAAGCTTTATTGAAGAATACTTGCGTTGGGAGATTACTGATGTGAAGGTGATACTAAAAGGTTAAATAAGGGAATAAGGCAATAGCATACGAAGTAAAAAAAAAAGGAAATGAGTAAAATTAACGAGTTCATGTAGGGTCAAGAATATGTAACACGGGGTACTGTCATAAGAGGCAAATATTTTTGTTAATGTAGTACTTTTTGCCTTTCCTTCTCACAATCTTATTTGCAACGTTTTGAACAGAAACCAGAGCACTACAAGGAAAGATCCAGATCATTAAGTTTTGCATTCTTCCTCTTCTTCCCCCTCTACAGTGTAAGAGACTTGTAGACAAGTTTTTGAACCAGGTCAGTTGCTAAACAGCTGGCTTGTGAAAGATAAAATACCACCTTGGCACCAAAAATCAGCAGGGAATCTTGTAAGTGTCTGCAGAACTGTGTGCTCAATTAGTGACTGAATGCACGTACTGGAAACGCACTTGCTGTCTCTGGTCTTACAGCAGTAGCCCCTGCAGAGAGCATGGAAAAGGTGCTTGAGAGACTTCTATCTTTAGAGTATTTTACGTAAGAGAATTTAAAAAATGAGAAATATTATTATTGAGTGGCAGGATAAAGGAGGCAGTTATTGGCTTGCCAAAAAGACTTGGCAAATGGAAATCCAGAATCCAGTTCCAGGAAATATAATAGGTAACGTAATAAGTATGTGAGAACTGTAAGTACTTTGCATTTTTGTATGTGAAGTAACTGTAGCCCAGGATTACACATCCCACACTGATATTTCAAGTTCCTTGTTCAGTGGGAAGGAAAACCACTGGTGTGCTGAGGCTCATTTTATAGGCATAGATCATCAGCTATCTTTAAATCGGCTTCCAAAAACTCTCATGGTTGTTGTGACAATTCATTAGCAAAAGGAACTCCTGTGGGCATTTGTGCTGTGGTGTAAGTATAAGCAAAGGCTACTCTCAATGTCTATTTGGAGTGATTATCTCAAACTCAGAGCGCATGGAAAACAGGTAACAAAAAACCCTCTGTGTTTTACGTGGTTCTTTAAGAGCAATTTACTCTGCCTAGACAGCTGAAACTTTCAATCTAGGGGGTGGTGGAAAATAAAACACCAGTATCTTCAGAGTAAAACATTTCCAATAAAGTGTGCAGCAAGATTGTTTTAACTCAGAACTACTTCTCCACCCCCACCTCCCCCAAACATAATAAACATACCAAAAGAAATAAACCTCGATGCATGGGGAAATTGTTCACAAGGAAATTTAGCAGTAATAGACTCAGAACTCCAGAAGTATTTACATTTTTGCTCAGAAAATTACGATTCCTGAAGTGAGAAAGCTAGTGGCAATTTAAATACCGGTTTCCATGTTGGCATTACTGATGAAGTAGGATGACAACAGTTCTCCTCTTCTACTGTTACCCATAATGGATACAATTTACTAATATAGATTTGTACTCATCTAGGACAGATTTAGCAACGGGTTATGTGAGCAAAGAGTTTCACCAAGTAACTGTAAAATCCCTGACTTCCAAGATGCCGTATACTGCCAAGCAGCACGTCGGGATGCTGTGACAGAAGGTTAAGTATACGTAAGGAGCGACATTTACACCTTGCGCCAAAGCCCTACAGTTATTCTCCGCTACTCCTCCCACTTTGGCCTTCAGCATTGCATTCCCATGGGTCGCTGGTTCCCAAACCAAGACCTGTAGATAAGCAGTAGCAACATTTTCACACTCTGATTAAATGTTTGATGATGTGAACATGAAGAACAGCCGCACCCAATTCACCTAGGCGTCCAGGTGTTTTACTTTTTTTTTTTTAAGGCTGTACGCTTTGGCCTCCACAGCAAGTTCTGGCAGTGAGCTGCGCAGTTACATTTTTATTGCAAGTGCACGGGAACCTGAGAGTAGACCTGCGCGTTAACAGCAGCATTTGGCCCAAAGAGTTTGGGGACCGCTCTTCCCGCTAAGGGCATTTCTAATCCGCTTTTGTCTCCCGAGGCCTTTCCTACGGTGGAACGGGACGTGGACGGGGGTGGCTAAGGCGGGCCCGGGGGTGGCTAAGGCAGGCCCGGGGCCGGCGTGCCGCCCGGGCGGCTCCGAGGCAGGAGCACCCTGCCCGCACCGCTCCAGCTCGCATCCGTGACCGACTTCATAGTTAAAAGCATGAAATTTAAAAAAAAAAAAAAAAATCGCCCGTATCCATGGCAACCTAAACCCGACACCGCCGAAGCCCAGCCCGTTCCTAACCCCTTCACACGTCGCAGAGGGAGGGAAGCGCCGCCGGGAGCGTTTCTACCGCCCCGGGGCCCGCGGGGACCCCCGGGCGCGCCCGGCGCCGCCCCGCAGGTGCCGGCCTCGCCCCGCGCCCCTTCCCCGCCGCCGCTGGGCCACGGCCCGGGCCCTCCCGCGCTGCAGGCCCGGGGGCGCCGGTTACTCAAACTTTCCCCCCTCAGGAGCCGGGGCCGACAGAAAATGGAGGCGGCGGGAAGGGCGGGGTGACCTCGCTGCGGACGGCAGCCCCGGCCCGCTACGTGCCGCCGCCCCACCGCTCCCCTCAGCCCGCCGCCGCCCGGCGCTGCGGCGGATCCGCCCGCGGGGGGCGCTGCTCCGCGCCGCTCTCGCCCCGCCGCCGGCGGGCGGTACCGGTACCGGCCCCGGCCCCGGCCCCGGCCCCGGCCCCGTGCCCTCGCCCGCCCCCGCCGCCCGCGGGCCCCGCGCACCCCCCTCCCCCCCCGCTGCGCCGCCGGCCTCGCGCGCCGAGACACCAGCGGCCCGCGGGCGGCTCGTCCCGCGCCGGGGGCGTGGCCCGGCAGAAGTGGCGTCCCTGCTGGCCAATGAGCACGCCGCGTGCCTGACAGTTACGCGGCCGCCGCCAATCGGGTGGGGGGGGGGCGGGCGCGGCGGGGCGCGAGCGGCGCCGCAGGCCGCCAGCTGGGGCAGTCGGCGGAGGGAAGTGGCGCAGCATGATGCGGCTCTGGCGCTCGGCGCTGCTGCGGGAGCTGCTGCTGCTCGGCCCGCCGGGGGCGGCCGGCGGCGGCGGCCCGGGTCCCGGCGCCGGCCCCAGGCGCCTCCCGCCGCCGCTGGCCGCCTTCGGCGTGAGCCCGCCCGCCTCCCGCCGCGGCCCGGGGCTGCCGCCGCCGTCGGCGCGGGGTTTGTGCACTCGCTCGGAGGGAGCCTTGGAGGAGCCGGGGAAGGGGGCGCAGGCGCCGCCGCCGTCCCCCGGCGAGCCCCCCGCCGACAGCGGCCACAACAATAACCACGGCGGCGGCAAGGAGCTGGCCGGAGGCGGCGGCGGGGGGGAGAAGTGAGTGTGAGGGGGGCGGCGGGGGCGTGCCGGGGCGCGGGTGGCGGGGCCGGGCCGGGCCGGGGCGGCGGCGGGGGATGCGGAGGCGCCATGTGAGCGCCGCCTTCCCCTTCGCACGCGTGGTGCCTGCGGAAGGGGGCCGGGCCGGGCGGGGCGCGGGGGCCGCCGGGCCGGTTCCCCGGCAGGTGCGAGGGCCGGGCCGCTGCTCCGCGCAGGCATCGCCGCTCCTGGGGGCGACGGGGGTCGGGCAGCGGCGGCGGGCTGGGGTCTGTCACGGCCGCGCCCCGGGCCCGGGGCGGGGCGCGCTGCGCCTGTGCGCCGCGGGCCCGGCGGCCGCCTGCCCCCATCTGGGTGCGCGGGGCGCCCGGCCGGTGCCGCGGGCGGTGAAAGGCGGGCTGGAGAGGGGGAAGGAAGCGCAGACGCGAGGCGTGGGGATCCTGTGTGCCTCGGGGCTGCCCTCGCTGTTGCCGGGGTCCCCTGCGCGCCTTGCGCTGCCGCTTGGCTTGGGGTCCCTCCCACGTAAGGCTGCGACCATATGGAGGGGCTGGGCTCAGAGGAGGCAGCGTGCATTAGCGTGTCTCTTCTAGCGCTGCTACTTGCATAAAACATTTTCCAAGGGAAGCGAAGGCTGTGTCATCTTACATTAATTATTAAAGGCAATGTACGTGGTGTATAGTTCTGTCTTGGAAGTTTTGCAGCACTGTCTTCTCCACGTCTCCATCTAGTGCAGTTAGCAATAGATGTTACCACTGGTTAGTGGTGTGTACAGATGTTCATAGGTGCTGCAGGATGTGTCCCAGTGCCAGGAGGTCCTGGTTTGTCCCAGAGTGACAAAGGTACCTGCAGGTAGTAGAATGATAAAACTGTATATGCCTATGAAGTTAATACTCCTTCACTTAGAACGTGAAATATAAAAGAATTGGTCAGGGACAGGTGTATCAGCTCCAGTTTGTGTCTCTGGTAATGACTAGTGCACTAGATGCCAGGGATAGAGTATAATGACGAGGTAAATGGATTGATGGTTCTCCTTAGCACTCTGCTCTGTTAGGCCCCAGCTTTATGCAGGTCTTGAAAAAGCCTTGTTCATTTCCTGCCTCCCCATCTGACAGTTTCCCCATTGCTTGTTTGAACCTGGGTATGCTTAGTATCTCTGATAGCCTTTTATGAGAAGTTTGACAGCTTAACTGCAAGCCCCGTGAAGATCCATCTCCTTTGCGTGTGTTCAGAACATGCCCTTTGGCTTTCCTGTAGGCAGCCTATGTGTCTTCTTTGCGCTGCTTATGGGGAAGCATAATTAAAATCTAAAGCCAAGCTGCTTTCCCAGACTTTGCCATGCTTATTACCTAGATGAAAAAAGCAAAAGACAAAGGAAATAAGGCCAAGAAAGGAGTACCTTGCTTTAACACTGAGCAAAGTCTTTGTTAGCCTAATGCTAAGTGGAAGCCTGGAGAAGATTCTACAAGGCCAGTCAGGAAGGCTTCAGCCCTTAGCTTGTTAATAGTTCTGCTTTTGAGTTGTGGTTTTGGTGGTGTTTTTTTTTTTTTAGCATGAACTTGTACTCCTTTGACATGGCATGTGGGGAAAGAAGCTGTCGTCTTGTTCTTCTCCCCTTTCTCCCACCAAATGTCTTAGCTGCTCAGCTTGGTTCAAGCCTTTTGTTCCAATGGGATATAGCCTTCCTTAAAGGCATCACTTATAATTCCTTCTGTCAAAAGCCTTAAAAAATGCATGCATGTCAGGTTATATAACCATATACAACATAATACACAATCATGTGTGTATTATTATTATATTTATACTGTTGTTCAACATACATGAAGTCGCCTCTTTGAATTAGCTCTATACATAATGTTTTGGAACAAAATATTATTCAGCTGTGGCTGAAGTAGGTGTGATTTATAAAGGTTGTACTTCCGTTTTCAATGAGAAATACAGACAGTACCATTAAAAATTTCGGAAAAAACAGTATGCTAACTGTGAGGGGTTTTTGAGGATGTTGAAAAGATGATTTATTAAAGAAGTGATATTTTCTTAAACTGAGCTTTTATAACAGCTTCCTACAGCTAGGATCAATTAGGGAAATCCTGTAATTTCTAATATGTCTGGTAAGGCTATGTACACAGACCAGTTGTATGCTTTTAATAATTTTTGGCTTTTGACGAAAGGATGTATTTGAAAGTGGGATGCTTGCTCTTTGAGCCTTACTGCAAAATGAACAAGGAACAATTATATAAAACATACAGCATACAGTTATGAACAAGGAAAAAGCTGGAAACAGTTTCTTTTCAGTTCAGGCTGTGCAAGAATTCCTGGTGGCACATTAGCTAGGCTGCTGGATGCTTTCGTTCTTATTTTTCTTAATGCAGAATTATGAAAATCTTCCTTAAGCATTTGTGGATGGTACATTATATGTGGAAATCATTGCTATATTAAGACAGAGTACAGGATTCAGAAGAACAGTGAAGTTCTTCAAAAGGCAGGTTTCTGGACTAAATTCACAACCAGGCTAAGTCAGAGTAGTCTGTTCTGCTGATTCCAGCACTTTGCCATCCAGCAGTATGTAACATTTGAGTTGTGTGTGGCAGAGGGTTTGTGGACCCGACTGGGAAGACAGTAGTCCTTTTTACACTTTCTTTTTTGTTTGTTTTGGGGGATTATTTTTTTCTATTTGGTTGTAAGGTCATGGTTCTAGGATACCAGAATAACCTTAGTGTTGTCTTCTGACACTGTAGATTTTCTTGCTTGTTTGCTTGCTTAACAGTCCTTGTGCACAGAGAGTAGGAGTTGCAAGTGAAAGCCTGAAATGTTTTGTGGAAAGACTGTACAGAAGTTTAGAACAGGTTAATTCCTCATAGAAGGAATAAATTATGAGGTCTTGTGGCTGATGAAATAACTAGTATCCCATTGCATAACCAGATTCCCTTGTGAATTTTTTCCTAAACATCTTCCACCATCTCCTTATCCCTGCTATCCAGCCTTCAGTCTCTGTATCTACCTGAAACTTAATATATTTTGGAAAGAAAAAATATTTGAGCTTAAACTGAGAGTGGTCATAGACTGGTAATTTTGATTAATGAAGGCCGTGGATTAAAATGGAATCATATCTATGTTCATGCTTAAATACTTAGAACACAATAACCCAGTACAGTCCTAAATTACACACTTGTGTAATATTTAGTAGTGTTTACTTCTACTTTCAGTATAAGTGTGCATTGTTCTTCTTACACCTTATTCTGAACAGTAGTAGGATCAAACATAGTTTATCTTAGTATAAGCTATTTCTAAATTACAAATTCTAAATTAAGGTGAGAGGGAGGAGCAAAATGTGAGCAACCCTGATTTTTAAAGTACAGCTAAATTGCGATAGTGATGGGTACTAGTATATGGAATATAGCAAAATGGTTAATGGAAGTGTTTTGTGGCTGGTTTGTTTGTTTTTTTTTTAAATGACAAGGGAGTGGTAGCACTCCTTTTTAAGGACAGGGATGAATTCTAGAGATACCTTTTAAAATTCATTTTGCTTTTGTGCCCAGGCCAGATTCCAGAGGAATAACTGTATAGTAACCAGGCAGTGATTCATCTCACTCTTACTCCTGTCAGAGTGTGGATATGATACAGATGCAAGAAACTGTTAGAAGTGAGCTTTCGTTAGACCTTTCATAACTTCCTTCGAGGCTAAGGTTTTGAAGAAACAGTTCTTGTTTTTACCATAAACACACTGACATCTACTAAAACATGTCCATCTTTGGTCTAAGATTATAAATATGTAGTTTTGTCTGAATCTTGGTAAGTTCTCAGGTAAATGGTTACCTACCACTGTTAATGGGATCAGTGTCTAACTATGGAAGTGGACAGAAAGTAGTTATTTAGTGATGTGACCGGTGTTTATGTCTTTTAGTTGGAGATCAGTTATCTGTAGTATGGTGACAACTTCTTCAAGATGCCTGTTTTAGATAGAGTGGCTACCAACTGTGGGTTGCAGCCCTTGCAGCTTTCATAGAATCATAGAATAGTTTGGGTTAGAAGGGACCTTTAAAGGTCATCTAGTCATATCCCCCTTGCAATGAGCAGGGCATCTTCAACAGATCAGGTTGCTCAGAGCCCCCTCCAGCCTGACCTTGAATGTTTCCAGGGATGGGGCATCTACTACCTCTCTGGGCATCCTGTTCCAGTGTTTCACCACCCTCATTGTAACAAATTTCTTCCTTAGATCTAGTTTGAATCTACCCTCTTTTTAGTTTAAAACCATTAACCCTTGTCTTATCACAACAGGTCCTATTAAAAAGTCTGTCCCTATCTTTTTTTACAAGCCCCCTTTAAGTAATGAAAGGCTGCAATAAGGTCTCCACGGATCCTTGTCTTCTCCAGGCTAAACAACCCCAGCTCTTTCAGCATTTCCTCATAGGAGAGGTATTCCATCCCTCTGATCATTTTTGTGGCCCTTCTCTGGACCTGCTCCAACAGGTCCATGTCTTTCCTGTACTGAGGACCCCAGAGCTGGATGCAGCACTGCAGGTGGGGTCTCACCATAGCAGAGTAGAGGGGCAGAATCACCTCCCTCGACCTGCTGGCCACACTTCTTTTGATGCAGCCCAGGATACGGTTGGCTTTCTGGGCTGCGAGAGCACATTGCCGGCTCACCTCCAGCTTTTTGTCCACCAGTACCCCCAAGTCCTTCTCCTCAGGGCTGCTCTCAATCCCTTCATCCCCCAGCCTGTACTGATACTGGGGGTTGCCCTGACCCAGGTGCAGAATCTTGCACTTGGCGTTGTTGAACCTCATGAGGTTCACACAGGCCCACCTCTCCAGCCTGTCCAGGTCCCTCTGGATGGCATCCTGTACCTCAGGCGTGTCAACGGCACCACTCAGCTTGATGTCATCTGCAAACTTGCTGAGGGTACACTCAGTCCCACTGTCTATGTCATTGATGAAGATGTTGAACAGTACTGGTCCCAGTACGGACCCTGGAGAGACCGTTGTTTGTGACAGTTGTTGTGACCTCATATTTTTATGACTGGTGTCTTATGGTTAATAATGAGCCTGAAACTGTTATTAGCAGTATCATCTCTTTATATCTTTTGTTGTTCTGTAAATCGAGTTCTGCATTTTGCCAGTTACATCTTGAAGTACAAAGTAGGAATGTTTCACTGTATTTGAAATTTAATCTCTTTTATGTTGTAGAAATTACAGTTCAGCTTTCGTTAAAATGAAATCCTCTGTGGAATCTGGTATAAGCGTTGTACTGATGGAAAAGGAAGAGCTGAAGGAAGGAATGATATGAACCTCAAAGTCCTTGTGCTTGGAATTCCTGCATTCTGTTTTTCTTGATATTTAAAGAGCAGTGTGGAGCATCCACCAGTATTCTGGTCCACAGAGTACCGCTGAAGAAGTCTAGTTGTGTAATAGTCTGGTGCTTCATTTTTTTTTAAAAGAAGGGAAATAAGTATCAAAAGACATTATTCATGAAATGGAATAAACTGGAATTTCCACTTTAATTCAACTGTGGAAATTGCAGTTCCCTGACTTGAAAAACAGCTCTTTCCAATGTGTGCTGAACAGCACTATCTTGCTAAGTGTGCTCGTGGTGCCAAAACATAGCTTTTAGGTTAAGCAAACATTAGTTACTGACATCACTGACCTGATAAACTGCAGAGCAAGCCTTTCCACCTCTGTTTAGCTGATAAACTTTATCAAAAGATGGACTATTTGACAAAGAGCAATTTTCTGTAAATATATTGAATGCCGTCCTCTTTGCTTTGGCAGTCAGTGCAGATCCATTGTCAAATTAGGCTGACTGACCCAATATTGAACAGCAGCAGATGTGAAAGATACGGAAACTATGTCAAGAGAGAATTTATGCTGCGAAAGGTACACATCTCTCTAATAGATTGAAATCTTATGAAGAGGCAGATAAAAATCGTGGTCAAATGTCTGAAGTTTTTTTTCTGCATCCTTCCAGATAGGAATTCCATATTTGGAACAGCTGTAAAATTCTGAGTAATAGTTCAGAAACTTGTAATTAAATAGGTTATCAGTTAAAATTTCTCAATGTGTTTGCTGGCTTGTTTTGTCAAAATGATATATCGAAGTTTCTTCTGTCAGACCATCAGCAGTCCAGTAACAAGTCTTGCAGCAGAGATGTTCCTTAAAACATGAAATCTTGACACTTTGGGGAGCTTAGTTACATGCTCTGTGTAAATGGGGAAAATGTAGGGGTGTAGACTATGTAACTCAGCATAGCTTTAAAAAACAAACTATGTAGCTGCTGAATTAGGATGCAGATGCAGGATGAAGCTTTAATTGGTATGTTAGTAGTTTTGGTTCTGTTGGCCTGACTGGGCATACTGTTCCCAGAAGATTGAAAGCGCAATGTGCTGCGTGGAAGACTTGAATTTTCTTTAGGAAAAAGGACGTTCAGTAATTTGCTTGAGGTAGTTGCAGGCGTTTGTCTTGGTTGAATTGCCAGCCTGTCTGTGCATTAGTCAGCCAGCATCATTTAAAAAAAAAAAAAATCCAGACTGGAAGACAAGGAAAGTTCTGTTGGCTTACAAAGCTGTCTTCTGTTCTTAGTATGTAAGTGCAGTGTTTTAAATAAATTGGAAAATGAGAAGTGAGATTTTTACTACTGGTTTTCACTGCTAGTTATGAGGAAAGGAGGGAGGCGAGTGCAATCTAAAGGTTGCCTTAAATTTAAAAGGGTATTTGGATATAATCGGATTTTTATTAAAAATAATCATAAATCTGGCCTGTTGTTGAGCTAGAGTAAGCTAGTATTGGGAGAGGAGGGCATTGGCCTACCTAGGGTCTGTGCTTAGTTGTAGTATTTTATTTTCATAGTTATAACCCTGAGTACTGATATTCAAAGAATTACTGATCTTGTGAAAACTTTCATGACTAGAATTTAGACCTGCTTTTGTACACACGTGCATACATGTATAAAAATAGATAAATTACCACTGAGCATTCTCGTTTTGGACAATAACTTTTATATATTACAGTATAGTAACAAAGTATTGCCAATATTATTAGATTGAAAGATTGAGCTTTAAAATTGATGGCTAAAATAATGTAAGACTGCACACTCTGCATTTTAGTTAGTTTATGTCTACATTTACTAAAGAACTTTTATTTTGGTTTTATTTATTTTTGCTTGTTGAACATCAGAACATTGGCTTTCTCTAAACTGACTTTGTCTAGAAACAAACCTAAGCACTTCAGGGGATGAAAAGAATTGATCCGAAGCCCTTTGCTATCACTGCCTCGAGCAGTTTGGAAGTGTACATTGTAGCTGCATGCTACGATGCTGTACTTACAGGGGAAGCATAAAGAACTGAGTACAGACTTGTGCTCCTGCTTGCTGCAGGGTGCTTTGGAATATCAAGGAAAAGCGAAACTCGGGTTAAACCTTCAGACAACTTCCAAAGGCTTTGAGGGAAAGCTGTCAGTATTACAGCTTTCTCTCTTGGAAGGACTCTTGATGCTTAATCTGGTAGGTTTTCTTCACATTTCACTTAAAATGGAGATGTAAGTTACAAAAAATGCAGGCATACAGGAAGCATATCTCAGAGTAAAATAGTTAACACATCGAATACTTGGAGAGCCAGTGTATTTACTTTGAGAAGCATAGTGACCATTAAAGATGTATCTACACTGCACATTAACTTACTCTATGAAGTACGCATGATGAGAGTTACTGCTTCTGGTGCCTGAGGTGGTTCAGGTTACTGTACTGTGCTGCAGGTGGCTTTGCTTGCTTTCACGGTAACTGTTGTGGCTTACACAAGCTTCTAGAAGGACAAGGGCTTTAGGACTCCTTCTAGGAGTTCTGAAAAAACAGGACTATCTTGAAGAAAATAATACACATTCATCATCTTTTTACTTTTGCCTATGGAACCATTGGGTCAATCTACTCTTATAGCTTTATTTTGAGGCACGTAGGGCTTTGAGTCTTTTAAATGCTTTATCCTCTGTGCAAGTAACATGTCTATCCTCTGTAACATCAAGAAGAGGGAAACGAGATGAATCTGCTACAAAAAATTTCTAAATATAATCTTAGCAGTAAATGAATGTCAGTAAAAACATGACTGTGTTGCAGTTAAGTGTTTGCTATTATAAAGTATACGTATGCTACTTTTAATATTACCTTTTTTCCTCCTCAAAGCTGAATTAAGCTTTGTGCTCACTGATAAAAGTATTCTTTGAAATTAATGGTAGCAGTTATATTGGTAGTGAAAATGTGTTTTCTTGTGAACAATGCAAAAATGTGTATAGATAAAAATATGCGCTAAACTAATCTATGCATGTATTTTCTTTTTTTTTTTTCTCAGTAAAATGAAACAAGGTCTCCTTCCTAGCTTAGAAGATCTGCTTTTCTATACTATTGCAGAAGGACAAGAAAAAATACCAGTTCATAAATTCATAACTGTAAGTTTGCTACTACAAGGTTTTTTTTAACATTGTTAATGCAAGAATACAAAACAAAGAATTTCTGTTATACATGGTTAGTTGCAGCAAGGAATGTAACTATATTCCACCCCGCCCCCTTCTGTAATTAAGAGAATGAGTGTACTAGTATTGTTAGTCACTTCTTTGCTGTGCAAAAGAGTATGCTTGGAAGCACCTGTGTCTATGGCAGGGCTGGGTAGTATTTGCCCTTGTGTAAAATGTATTTGAACCACTGTGTATTTCAAATTACATTAATCCTTTGACATCAGACGCAGCCAAAATGGCAGAAGGAAATGGCAAAAGGATCAATAACGTGTCAAAATGTCTTTGTGTTAATAATGCAGTGGCAGATGTCTCTTATCTTGATAAATGAGACTGAGCAGTAGAGAACTTGATTGTAATAGCGTATTTTTTCATTTTAGTAATTATTGTTTTATTGTAATAGGCACTCAAATCTACAGGATTACGTACATCTGATCCCCGATTGAAAGAGTGCATGGATATGTTAAGACTGACCCTTCAAACAACTTCAGATGGTGTTATGCTGGACAAAGACCTTTTTAAAAAGTAAACTTTCTGTGAATAATGTAACTGTATAATTCTGAATGAATGTTGTCTGTGTGTTACTGACTGCTGTCTTAGGAGAGATGTATATAAATCAATGTGTAATTAGAAAGGGAGTCAAACACACACTCCTACTGATGCTATTTTCATCAGTTTGTGCTCTGGTTTCATGCAGCAGACAGATTGTGTGATCTCCAGAAGAGTTTAATATATCAGTGTTGTTTGCATGTGTATCTGACCCCATACTGCAACTGTTGGTGGGATGCCAAATAAATTAATTGATGCAGCATGGAGTATTTAGTATGAGTACATAAAACTTCTCTCTCACTGCATCATCAGTTTCAGGATGTTCAGGATGCTGCTGCTGTGTAGTGAGATGTTCAGAGTATGTATGTAGTTAATTTTAAAAGTGAATATATGAAAAACAGAGTGAAGTTAAATTTCAAGATATGTAGAGATGAGAGCAGTTAGGACTGTAGACACTGCTTTGGTCTGTTTTGGAAGATTTATGTGCCATATTTTAGTGATACTTTTCTTAAAAAAAAGTCTGTAATCAGTTAGCTGAACAATATAAGCACTGTTCAGGTTGTCTTCAGTTCATTCCAAGCACCCTCCTTTGCTCCCCTACTTACAGTTTAGAGAAGTTTAGAGGCTCTTAAATCTTGAAATGAAATTTGTAGACTATTTTTGAGTCTATATTTTTATTCCATTTATAGGGTAAATGACATAATATTTAAAACTTGATTCTTTCATGAAGAGTATACTTTTGTCAAAATTGGTACGTTTTTGTTGTTCTGTGGCATTCTTTGAATTTGTGAGCTAATGCTGTTTAGTGCTATTTCCTCCCAGTTACAATTTAAAAAAAAAAGGTGTGCTTACATATATAATTGCATATATATTATATGCATAAATATATAAAATATAGCATACAGTATATGCTTATACTGTATTGTGTATTTCCACAGTTTATATAAATATAAACATAAAGTATATGTGTTATATTTTTTAATATATATAAACATTTTTGGAAGTACATTGAGAAAAAATGAGTGTCTGTGTGTGTGACAAAATAACAAACCAGTCAACTCCTTAATCAAATGTGGGATACTTCTTAAAGGTACAACATGGACTAACTTTATTCCTGTGTTTAAGTTCAAGACCAGGTCTTCACTGGTTATTTGTTAGCACAGTAAAAATTCTTAATTGTCAGAGTCAGAAACCTTCCTGGGTGTATGGTTGGATTGGAAAGTAAATGCTTTTGATATTATTCATTACATTTATACTAGAAGGCTTGTTTGTAGTAGTAAACTATTAATTATGTTTTAGGCAAGGGCTCTATATTAAAAAAAAGACAAGTGATTGCTAATTAGAGGGCTGAAGATTAGCCTGTGTTCTACGTCATATGTCTAGGATTTGATCCTCTGTGTTAGGGGTGTGGTTGTTATTATGATAAATTGTGGAAAGCTTACATGGATGCTTCTTGTGTAGGAAGAGTTTTGAACATAAAGACTATACAGAGGGTGGAGAGGTGAATCTCTTTTCACATAGCAGATTTTCCTTTGCAGGTGTTGACCTTTTTTTATAAATTAAAAACCCCCAAACTTCAGTTATCTGTTCCTCCTAGGCACACTGCATTTGCTGTGTAGAGACTTGCACAAGGTTCCTGTACTTCTTGTTCTTCTCCAGATGTTTAAGGTGTGAAATATAATAATGCATCTACTCGGCTGTACTTACTTCAGGACTTTGAAGCTTCAGTTCCCTAAATGTAGAAGTCAGTGGTGTAATTCTCCCGTTGAATTTGAATCCAAAACTTATAGATCAGTAAAGCATCAAGGATCAGTGATGTAGCATGGTGATAGCGTAAGCTTGACTAAATCAATCAAGTTCAGTAGAAATTACCTGTAAAATATTTTAGCTCATGCATCTGTACTGTCTGTCTTTGTAACAGAAGTTTTAACACCTTTTTAGTGGTTCTAAACATTAGACTCCAATTTGACTAAAATGGGTTTATTTTGAAGATTTTTGGCTTTACAGTGTTCTCCACTTAAATAAAAATTTGGAAAAAATCTCCATGTTACAGGCAGATCAACTTGGGTTTTTAATCTCATCTCCAGAGTTTCTTGAATTGAAGGCTTCGCTGGTGTGCATTTCGGAGAGAGTGCTTGACAAATTTCTTGAATTAGCTGTTCATGTTACATCTATATAATAAAACACGTGGTCTTTGTAGCATGAATGATACCTTGCTGAGAACAGCCTGCTTACTGAAAGCAGCACAGCATGCTAGCTAGCTTGCTATATGAATTTTTTTTCTCCTTTTTTTGTTACCTTAGTTATGGTACTACTTAATAAAGTAGTAGTAGTACTATCTAACTATTGTTAAATGAAACTTGGGCAACTTAACACACATTTTGTGTGCACGTTTTGACATATCCTACTTTTTAGATCTGTTTCTATGACACTGTAGCTAATTTATAGAAGAATTTCTAATAATCTTTGTAAGAAATCCTTCTACCCCTCTTAGCTTTTCCTTTAACTCACAGCTTGTTGCTAACAGAAAAATAGAAGACTTGCAAAAAGCCCTATTTCTTAACTAGCAATATTTTGGTCAATGGGGGGCGGGAAGGAAAGGCATGAGGCAATCAGAATTGAGTTATTTTGAAAACGGTGTAAACTGGAATGAGGTGATAGCTATTGAGTAACAGTTATAACTCTGAGGTTTAAACTCGGTTCTTCTTTGGAATAACTTACTTGGCTTTGTAGACTTAGCCTTTGTCACAAGGTGCTGTCTGTCCTGCTTTGTTGACCTAGAACTGTATTCTTGGCTAGCCAAATCTCATCTGATCTGTGGGTAGGAAGCAGCAATCTGGGTATGTTATGTTCTAAGCACAAACTTGCTAATCTGTTGCTGGATCTCAAACAGGGTTATGTATTTGCTTCTGAGTGACTCTGCTGCTCTCTCAATCTAGGTAGCAAATCCCGAGGAAAACTTTCATTTTAGATAGGCTTAATCAAGGTATTAATAAATTTTTTTATCCTATTTGTTTGATCAATTAAAAAGCTTTTGACAGAAGATGTAGAGGACTTCTACTATGTTATAATATTAATACCTCATTTGTCAAAATAAGATCACTTTTTTTTTCCTAAAATGTCTAAATATATTTAACACTTCTACAGACCTAGTCTTGCTAATTGTAAATGGAGTTTCACATTCCTTTCTGTGATGCTTATACTGTACCTTTTTAAACAGGAAAAAAAGGTATACATTCAGCTATATAGATAGCCTGACAGTTTTTCAGGACTGGTGAGAGTTCAGACTGTGTTTTTAGCAGATGTCTACTTTGTGTAGGGAAGCAATAATCGGCAAGCCGAGCCTGAACTTGAAAAAGAATGGATAAATGTGACAAGTTGTATGATAAAGGAAACAAAGTGATCCTAACTTTTATGCTAGAGACCAAAGATTCAGTTTCCAAAAAACCCCCAAACTGGTACTTTCACTGAAAGTTATTGTAGATCATAAGGCTTACATCCTAATCTTCCTAACCCAAATGTATCAGGGAAGTTTTATAGTTTGAAAAGACGTGTTTTCAAATGGGGAAAGAAGTGCTTGGATTGGGATTTGGCAAGACAGAATTTTTTAGCGTGAGATTATAAAGTTTGGAGAAATGGAAGAATTTGAGGTGGGAAGTTTTTGGTGTACCTATCTTGAACACTGCTTAAGTATGTGGGGGATAAGGGCTGCATTGTTTGTAAAATTTGACTGTAGAAAGATTTTTATTTGTCAATGTATTTACTTAAATTCCTCCCTGTGATCTTGTTCTACTGCTCTACTTCTCCTGAGCCTCAGACCATTTGTCTCTGAACGGTTACCTGGAACCTAAACCAGTTAGAAACTCCGCTGGGGAGGAGATGCCAGTTGCAGAATATTAGAGGCTGTCAAGACTAGTGTCCTCTGTTCACTGAAAATATTACTGCCCCATTAATTGGAGCTTACTAAGACCCCTGTCATTTTGTCCATGCGGTAATTGTTCCAAATACTCATCTAGATTAATTGAACCCCCATACTGAATGTCTGTGGATTCATATGATTTGCCTGGGTTAAGGAGTACCAGGATAAATATCCAGACACTGACCTTGGCAGAAGTCTGGGAACAATAACTTCTTGCAGAAATAGGTAATGTCCTTAACCAGCATTGCTATTTCTGCAGTGGGTTTCAATCTCAAGCTTAAAATGATTCAATTATTGAAGTGAGCATCCTAGACTTGGTGTGAATTGATAAGTGTATAAATGCACTTCTTGTTTCAGAAACGTAGTGTGGTATCAGAGGACTGTATTTCGGTGCATACTGCCTTCTTGTTGTTTTCCATACTCTGTATTCTTGAGTTGTTCTAGTAGGTTTAGGTGAACTTCAAATTTTTTTTTCTGTCTTACAAGAGTTAGTGCTTAATGCTGTCCAAGTGATTCAGGCAATGTAGAAGTGCACCTGAAGGTTAAACCTAGTGCATATGTGTGTTGATATTCCTTCAGCACATGTAGCTGCCACAACTGTTATTAATTACTTCTGAAAAGGAGTTGTTGCACCTGGAGTAGGTAACTGTAATTGGAGGCTGCATGGGAAAAAAAAAAGAACAGAATTTTTTGCAAGAAATGTAAAAAAGGAGTGGATAAGCATGACAAATTACAACAAAACCAACTCAATTGCTATTTTAACATAGACAGTCAAAACAGCTTATTGCTCAGACAGAGCAATTCTTAAGATGCCAGTGTGTACAACAGAAACTTCTCTACTGTTTTGCTTTCACTCGGAGAGTAGTGCCTTCCAGCATTTGAAATGGTTGTCAGCTGAATTTGGGATAAAGTCTCCTAAGTACAAAGGAGTTCAAACTGAAGCTTTAAAAAAAAAGAGAGGAGGATTCAAAGGGAAGATAATTCTGTCTGTTCACTGGTCTTCGTGCAACTTCATTTTGAACTGATAATGACTTTTAATAATAGGATTATTGGATGTATCTACTCCAAGTGAAAGTATTTCCCTAAAACCTGATTTTTTACTTTCCTGAATAAGTCTTCATTGGAAGGATATGTGCTCATTTGTAATATGGGCCTAGATGTTCTTAACTTCCCATTTGTCTGAATTAACAGTTTGTTTCTGCATAGTATGAATGCATTAATGAAATTTTGTTTGGTGTTAAACTTCCCTTTCTCTTCCTTGCACTGGGATAGGGCTGTTAATACTCTTTATCAGGTCCTATTTCAACTGATGTGATAATGGCTTCCAGTTCCCACCCCTGCTCCTGCTCACCCCCCACCCACAGGCACACCACTTTAAGCAGCGTGTCTCAGCTTGTGTTTTGATCCTTCCATTCTGTTTCTGCTAGATAAGTCCTTTCCTTTTTACCTTATCAGTTTTTTAAATGTACCAGATGGGCCGATGTTCAGAGGGTGTGGGCGATAATATGTTGTGGATTAAGAGGCAGCAAAGATTCCTTAACTGGTGATAGTTTGAAGCAAGAGACTTGCAGTACTGCTCACTGTTAACTTTTGTTTAGTTTAGAAGATGTTATCCAGTACTTCTACAGGGTTTTGTTCTTACTGGAGTGGAAACTCATTCATTTGCTCTGTTGGCAGTGTTCTTGTTCAGTTCATCGTGAAACCAGTTGGAAGTGAGAGAAATCAACCCTGAACCTCAGAAGTCCGATCTAACTCTGAAATTAGGACTTCTTTGGACAAGGGCTGGGTTAGATGGCTGTCACATGTCTTGATCCTAAGAAATGGGTGGCTTAGATCCCTTTTCCAAGCTTGGATGCTACTTGAAGGCAAAATTGATAGTACCTTGCAGTACAATCTTAGAATTGAAAGTTCAAATAAGAGCTTTAAATAGAGAGGCATAAAACCAAATGGAATTAAACTATTTTAAATATTTTTTAAAAATTATTTATAACTCATGGAGTGGAAAATGGAAAAGTCTTTCTAATAAAGACCTGTTCTTGTAGGCATATAACTTCAAGGGACTGATGATCCTTATTTAAATAGCATGTAATTGCTGCTTAATTAGGCTTTTTGACAGTACTTTGCCAAAATACTAATAAACTTTTTTAACTTTTTACAGGTGTGTACAAAGTAATATTGTGTTGCTTACTCAAGCTTTCAGGAGGAAGTTTGTCATTCCAGATTTTATGTCATTTACTTCACATATTGATGAGTTATATGAAAGTGCTAAAAAACAATCTGGAGGAAAGGTAACCTGTTTGTAAATTCATCTTCAAACTTTTATACATTTCTTGATATTAACCAAATGTATTTGTTAAGTAGACAGATTTGTCGTCACATTTTTAGCAAAATGTTAAACAGATAACTTAGTTGAACTTCCAAAACTATTTTATCATGTCTGCAACTTATAAACTGTGTTAGAAATAAAGCTCCTTACCTGCAATGATCTTTTACAATTTTGAGGTTACAAAGAGAAAATAGTGTTGTTCTTTCTTTATTTTACATAAACTATAAAACTGCTATGTAGTTTGTCAGACTAAACTTAGTCTATAAAAGAATTATACTACTCTACACAACTGGCTGGGTTGTGTGACAGAAGTAGTTGTGAACACCGTACCTATGTTAGTAATTGAAGTCTATTCTAGTGCTTATTTTCAATAAATTAATTGAAAAACTCCAAACTTTGTTGCAAGCTAAAACTTTATACGATTTGAAAATGCTAAATGTGCCATAGCATAGAACAGAGGTTCCTCTTAAAAAGTGAAGTTTGTACTTTCATTGAAAAAATATTTGATAATGATCTAGTGAATATAATAACTTGTAATGAAGTTTTAGGTATACTAGGTGATTATTAGTGGAATAATTCAGTTGTAACTTGTATATCCTTTTCATTGGTATTTATTTTAATTAACGTATGTTATTTTGGATGTTGTAATGTTTCTGTTTTTATTTCACATTGTGATAGGTTGCTGACTATATTCCACAACTGGCCAAATTCAGCCCTGATTTGTGGGGTGTGTCACTTTGCACAGTGGATGGACAGAGGTATATTCTAACTTCTAGATTTTACTGTTTCAGTTATTTAAACTATCTGACATATTGCGAGGAGCAGGGAGTTGGACTCGATGATCCTTATGAGTCCCTTCCAACTTGAGATATTCTATGATGTACAGCACTTCATGATATCTCATGGTTTAATAAAGAAACTTTATTGGAGTTGTTTAAGAAGTGAAATCCACTTGGTCATCTTTCTTAACATTTTTTCAACTTCTCTGTTGAAGCTGAATTGTTTTGCGATGTTTACAAAATATTGTTTAAATAGTATTTGTAAACACTATATTTAAAGCTAGATTATATTGTGCTTATGGTCCAAACACAGTAATGAAGGTGTGGGTAATTTCAGTGATTACCAAAGGACAAGATAGAGACAATGCATGCATAGTATTAATCTGTGGAAGTTGAAGAGCTTTGCCTAATAGTACCCATGCCTCGAGCTATATTATGTTTCCTGTAAGTCATGATGTACTTAAAAATTAGTTCCTTTTCTACATTTTAATGTTCTTACTGTAGCATTATTATATGATCACTATAGGTCACTGAAAAAATTCAGATCTGTATTTTTTTCAAAAGAAAATAACGATGTGGAACCTGGACAGAACTTAACATGATTTTGCCTTTCAAGTTTATTAAACTTTCTCCTGTAGGGGTGTATATAGGTCTTAGATATAGCTAGAGTGATTTTATTTTTATGAAATAGTGACTCCGTGTAGCAGAGACAGTTAATAAGTCCAAATGTAAAGGAATATCCCACACCATCTAACTGAGAAGTATGGTGAAGTATTCTGTGTCCACCTTTGCGACTAGACAATGCGAGATACTCATCAGCTTGCGTGTCTCTGCGGTCCTGCAGTTTGATATAGTCATGCTGCATATTCTGAGTACCATAATTTTTAGGTATTTAGTGTGTCCCAAGTGAATGGGGTGTTCTTGAGAGAGCATCAGACTTGCTTATGGTGACTGTGGATTGGGGATCATTTTAATGTGATCGGTTATGATCTGTATGTTTGTTTCTTATTAGTCATATGCTCGATAATATCTAGAGGAAGAGCTGTACAAGTGAGTTGAAGTATTTTTCAGCTCCCTGCTTAAGTGTCTGAATTATAATTTAGTCATAATAAAACAGCTTTAAAAGTAAAAATGTTCTCCTTTTTCAATATTTTAAATTAGCATTTTGTTTTGGGTATTATAACATGTACTAATGAAAGTTTTTATAATACTAATTTTTGTAATGTTTAATGTTGTGTAATGTTAGTTTTTATAATGCCAAAATAGTTTTGTGAGTTTCTCTGAAACTTTCTCACATTTTCTGCAAAGAAAAGAAGCAAATACACTTCTGATTTTGCTATCAGACATGTGGTTGCTTGGAGCCTTTTGCTCTAGATGAGGCATATACTGCTTGTATGAGTCATTCTTTGATGCAGTCTGACTTGGATGTTGAAAGCAAACTTTCCAAAAGATAGCATTTAATAATTGTAATAAAATACCTATGCCATTATCAAAGGGAATGTAAATACAGCTATTTGATTATTGCCCTCAAATTCCAAAACTGAATTGGATCTCATCTTTGTTCACATAGACATAAATGTGTATAGTGGCTATATTCAGGTCATACCCTACTCAATTGCAAACCACATACTCAACAGGGTAAGCGTGATGCTAGAGCTCTGAGGTGATTCCCCCCCCCCCCCCCGCCTCTGGTACAAACCTGTTTCTGAACTTGCTTTTATTTTGTTACGTCTGCAGTAATCATCAGTGTGACTTTGTTATGCTTAGCTTATGGAGGTAATCTAAAACCTTTAAATCTTTTTGTTCTTTTCTTCAAAATGAGACTCAATAATAATAATATACTTTGGATTTTTTGGGGTGTTTTTGTTAATAGTCCTAGTGGGTTGAAGAATAAATGAAGCATTTAACACTCTACTTGCCACAGCTGGCAAACAGGAATTTTTAAACCTCTTCATCTGTGTTTTTCCCAGGCATTCTGTTGGCGATACCAAAGTTCCATTTTGTCTTCAGTCCTGTGTAAAGCCTTTGAAATATGCTATTGCTGTTAATGATCTTGGCACAGAGTATGTGCACAGATATGTTGGTAAAGAACCTAGTGGATTAAGATTCAACAAATTGTTCCTGAATGAAGATGGTAAGAGATACATAATGTTTAATAATGCAAATACTCAATTTTAGAAAATTATAAAACAAGCTACACAGTTTTTTTCAGTCTTTTCATTTTACTGTAACCTCTTAAGTCTTATTAGACAGTGTTCCAAAATATTTTGCCATCAGCAAGGTAGGCTTATCCTTTGTCACTCATTTTTGCCTAATTTAGAATGCCAGTAAAAGATGCTTTATTACTTCTGTTCTATTTGCTAGTATCCAGCTGTAGGAAAAAACAAAGGATCTTGATAATGCAGGTATTTGAAATATATATTTATTAGTTGAATTGGTAGCAAGTGTTCCTTAATCATGCCTTCTGTAAAATGATGGTGAAAGAATCAAAGATGTTAAATTGATTTTAAGAAACATGTATATCCCTTCCCTTCTCAGCCCTCTGAGAAGCCGGTGCTGGTGCCAAAGACCAGCGCGGGCTGGTTTCCAGAAGGTGGAATTGAACATATCTTCCCACAGATTATTCTAAACTGAATTTGGCTAGTGATTCAAAACAATGTTTTTATTTTATTTTTTTTTCCTGTGGCAGGAGTGCTTTAGCAAGAATTTGTCATACAGTACTTACCTAGATTATTTTTTTTTCATATTATATTAATTCTCAAGCATGAAAATCTTTTATTTTAAAAACATTATGGCAAAAATCTGAGAAGGATGACTCATGTAGCCTTGGACGAAATACTAGATGTTATCTCTGAAACACAAATGTTTCTTCTAGCAGATCCTTCTCAGTAAGAGAACAGACAATGTTTCTGTTGCCATGGTATTGCAATTAATATTTAATTAACAGCATAAGGCTTGGATGATATTTTTGTCAAGGACTGTATTGAATTCTGACTTAAATATCTATATTATTAATATAGAAATGATACCTAGTTATATTTAGTACATACCTTAAGGTCATAATTTCAAACTTAGAAATAAAATAGATCTTGACAATTTATGTCTTTTTTATTATGCTAGTAAGTGGTAATGAAATACCAACATGTGTATATATCTCCAACAGGGAGTTAGGCATTTTGTCAAGTTTTGCTGTTTTGTTTTGGCTTTCCTAGTTTTTCGAAATACAGTGTCGTGCAGTGTGAAGAAGACTACCTTTCATGTCCTAAGAAGGCTTTCATACAGAAAAAGTTTTGATGGTGCTGAAAATTGCCCGTTTTTTCCTTCGTATCAATATAGATGTTCTGTTTTTATTTTTAATGAACTGACAGAAAGTACAGTAGTTATTTTCTTCTTTTTATCGCTACTTTTAAAGTTGAGCTATGAGAGAAGATGAATTGTTAGGCTGTGGTCTTTTGTTATGTTACTGTTAGACTTTAAGAGTGTTTTAAGACTGTTATGCAATAAAGGAATTGGGATAATTGAAAGTTTGACCAGTGTGCATGAAATTAATAAGACTAATTCACATGATAGAAATTTTAAGTATGTGCTTTTGTGGCTGATATAACTGACACAAGAAAAATGTGTTAGAACTAACCCGAACAGCCTTTTATCTATACAGTCCTTAAACGAAAGACTAAAACAGGACGTAGTAATAAATAGGAACATTTCAGTTATAGGGAGAGAAAAGGAAGTTGACTTTCTGTGAGTGAAGGAGGAGGGAAGAAGGGATTACAATTTACCTGTAGATTTAAATTGATGTATAAAGTTTGGATATGCAAGAGTATTTGACAGTTTGAACATATATAACTGAAGATCGATTTGAAAATAAATATATATAATACAGATATTTAATCTATTTGCTTTCTAATTACTCTGATATAGTTGAATTTCATGTTTGTAATCAGGATTTTATGAAGTGATATGCCGGTATTTGAAAGTGGTTAGATACACATCTGAAGCTATTTTTTATACCTACTACATCAAAGATTCCTAAAACAGGGTGTTTTTTCATTTCTTTGTTTACTAGTATTGAGATTCGAGCTGGAAAGAATGGAGTGTATTACAGGACAATTTTAAATCATAGCTGAAAATGCCAACTTGTAATAAAAAAGTGTGACTAAGAATCATGTACATTTTGAGTAAGATCTGTTCTGTGCAATGGAAATTTGGAAGCTTCTGCAGCCTTGTGAATATTCAACTTTAAAACTATTTTTATCAAGGGGAACATACGGCCTATTGAACAATTCAGATTTCTGGAGGACTAAAGCAATCCCCATGTTAATTAAAACCAGATTATTCTAGTTGATTGAAGTAGATCAGGAATATTACATAGTAAAATGTGTCTGAAATAGGCATCATCAGGAGTAATTTTCATGGCCATTGAGCAGTTTGCAGGTGTTTTCATGCCTGTTGAGTTCATGATGCAACATGTCTGACAATACCTGTATATATATATACAGTTAGTATCTGTCATCCATATATGGGACCTTCTCTTGGTGATAATTATTTGTAGAATTAGTCCAGTAATGTAAGTGTTTGTAGAACTTAGTCCAGTAATAAATGTTGCATTGTAATTGAGTGAAGGATTGCCAGGAAACTGTTTATTCTGCTGAAGGATTTTGTTAGCTAAAGATGGAATTCTTTAAGTTTGTGTATTGGACACACACATTTTGATGTCATTTCAGAACAAACTTGCCATGATTAACTGTTCTGTGTATTGAAATGTCTGTATTGTGTATGTGTGGCAACCTCTGCTTTCTGTGCTCAAAGCCTGCAAGCCAGTCATAGAAGAAAGGCCTAAGGCCAATGATGGACCAAAAAGGTCCGAAGAACTGGCAGAGGAAAAGCACTGTAATTTGAGCTTCTTAGGGGAAAGGTCTAGTTCACATATGGCATAATTGCATGGCAGGTTGCTGGAGCAATCGTGCTAATTGTCAAGCAGTTTTGAGGTATTAAAAGAATACATATTTTTCACCATTCAATAGTGATATCCAGTGGAGAGATTTTTAGGTAATTAAATAAATTATATTTTCTTTTATTTTGAATTTAGATTTACCTGTTAAATATATTGCAGTTCTCTATGTAAAAGGCTGTTCTAGACAAGTATCTCCTTCCCACACTGTTATCAGAGATGAATGTATTTACTATTCAGAGGCTGTTAGGTGGCTTGTTTGTCTCTCTTGCAAGACACAAATTGTTGAATCAGTCCTAGACTTAATCAGGGCACCCCAGTTAAAGTTGAAGGGTTATTATGACTTGAGCTTTTCATTAAGTATAAACCCATGAATTTACTCCAGAGTATAATGACATGATACATCAATATAAGAGACTTGCAGAGAGGGTGCATAAAAGATTTTTTCTTTTTTTTTTTTTTCAGTCTGAGCATATCATTGCCTTTATTTGATTAGAGAAAGAGTGTGTGTGTGTTTGTTTTTAGTCATGTGTGTCAGTTAGCTTTGCAGAGTTTGATACCTCTTTCTGAAGATTAATAAATGAGTTTGTTCACCTCTTTGGCAAACTGTTGCAATTATAGTAGCAGTCTTCATTCCTTGTCATTGTACAATGTGGAGTCCCCTTGTTGATGGCACCCACTGTGAGGTAAATCAGTAGTTGCTTCTGCTTTAGAAGGAGACCTACGTATGACTTTCCTTAAAAATTAATGTAGCGTCAGAGCCTATACATCCCTAAGAGGTGAAAAAATACCTGGGAATAGAAGTATTATTGACAGGAATGGAAGACATCTCTTCTTTGAAATTAGCAGGAATCTTTCAGAATCTAAGATTTTATTTAGGCATCCTGGCCCTTAAAATAGGCCAGTATATCTTAAGTCTGTGGAGAGGTTCTTCATTATAGAGTAGTTCAGTTGGAAGGGATCTACAACAATCATCTAGTCCAGCTGCCTGACCACTTTGGGGCTGACTAAAAGTTAAAGCATATTATTAAGGGCATTGTCCAAATGCCTCTTAAACACTGGCAGGCTTGGGGCATCAGCCACCTCTCAAGAAGCCTGTAGCTATTGTGGCAAGATAGAAGGGTTATCTGTCAATTACAGATATCTGTATGGGAAGTGTTTGAATAGCATTATCTGGTGCTATCCAGATAATAGTGAAAGTTGCTTTCCTGGGACCTGGATACCCTGACAGGGTTTATTCTGCTTAGAAGAGGCAGCAACGGATTAATGGAAGGTGTCCTATTCAGCTCTGTGATGTGCTGGTGTTAGGTAGCAGTAGAAGAGACCCTCAAAGAAGAGCTTTTGTTAGTGTGTGGTAAGCTGGACTGCTGTACCTCCCCTTAGCTGTTAAGACTCCAACAACGATTGTTCCTTGTTGACTTGTCAAGGGGGGAACAAAACACAACTACTTTTCAGGAGCACATTCAGGAAAGTCCATGTTTCTTTTCATCAAAAGGTTCTTGCCATTCTTCATGTGAGGTCAGCACACGATGGTGTGTTGGTTGTAAAGTGGCCAGAACTGGTACATGTAGTTTGAGATGTTAAGCAGTGAGAGACAGGAATCTTCAGAGTAGAGGAAAAGGTAACCAAGCATTCCTTGTGACATTGAAGGTAAGTGGTGACACCTTCAAGGAAATGAGATGCAATAGAATTTCTGAGAGTGTATTCTGTTGTGTGGACACTGATAAGCTTTTGAGTTGCTGAATGCTAAATAAACATTGCACATCCTTTTTATTCAAATATGCATGTGATGTGGGGTTTGAGATTTTTTTTTTTAATACTGTGTGGCAGATTGAAACCACAGAGATGTGCAGAAGAATTAAGAGCAAACCATTTATAAAAATACTTTTAGAATGGGTTGTATATAATTAAGTCGTTAACATGTTTATGGACTGGAATACCTGATGTTGATGAGAGGAAGCAGGGAAAAAAGAGAAGCGTACCTAGAGCAAGAAACAAGGGTGACAGTGTGTCCTCGTCATGCATGAGGCCAATGTTGTGTTGGACTATGTGTCCAGAGTTGGGATCCCCAGTTCAAGGAGAATATTGAAAAACTGGGAAGGGCTCTAGTGGAGGGGTGCCAAGGTGCTGTGGGGTCCAGGGCACATAACTCCCAACGAGCAGTTGAAAGGGGAACTTAGGGGCTCCCCTGGGAGCCACTTAAAACTCTCTTGAAGAGCAATTGCAAAGATGAAGATTTGTGTAACTCTTCTTGGTAGTGGCAGATGATGTAACAAGGGCCAGTGGCCCCGCACGGTGGCTTGGGAGGTGCAGGTTGGATGTTAGGGGAGGAACAGGATGCCTAGAGAGGTAGAGGATTTGCCATGTTTGGAGGTTTTCAAGGCTCAGCTAGCTAAAGGCATGACTGACCTGATGCAACCTTGGCAATAGCCTTGCTTTGAGTGGGAGGGTGGAGGGGATGACCTCCAAATGTCCCTTCTGACCAGCAGTCTGTGATGCTGTGAATAGTCATTTGACTTGTAACATCTTTGACTGGTGTTCAGGTTTCTGGTCCCTAAGGAGAGACAGAGATAGGAAGCTATGGAAATGCTACATTTTTGCTACTTAGAATCTGGTTTTAGTCAAAAGTCAAATATATTTGACCCAGGTTACTTGCGTTATTGCGTGAGTAGAACAGGATGTTTGATATAGGTGGATCTTGAGTACAATCAGATGAAATGAGAACAAGTCATGAAGTGTTGCAGAGACATAAGGAATGGCACTAACAACTTTAAAAATAGTGCATAGACATTAAGTTTGTTTTTTAGGGGAGCTTCCCTTTTTTGGACAGAAGCTATTGGTCTTACCTTTTCACTAAGAGAATAACCTGATTTTTTTTAAAGTTCCTTTTAATATTGACTTTCTGAAAAATACTAAAAGGAACTTGAGATGATTAGTTTTTGGAGATTATCTGATAGTCGTGGATGGCTAAGTGCCATTGACCATGTCCAGTGTAATTTTCATGGCAAAATATGTGTGTGTGTGTGTATGTACTATGAATATCAGACTAGTCTCCAAAAGCAATCATCTCAAGTTCCTTTTAGGGTGCATGTGTGTGTATTGTATATAAAAATAGTGAACACTTTGTGTGGTTTTTTTAAATGAATATTTTTTCAAACTTGGAGATAAACAAAGTAGCAGCAAATAAAAAAACGTCAAACTGTCACAATATTAATGTATTGAGAATTGATTGAGGTTTTCAGACAACAGAACCCTCAAAAATCAGCATCCTAGTTAGAAGGCACAGGAAAAATGTTAGTTAAAAAAAAAATAACTGTAGGAGGTACATGTTGATGAATGAAAACTTGTATTTGGGAAAAGTAGACAGCTGATAAGGAAAGCTTTTTTGGAAAAAGAAGAAAAAAAAGGTGATTCATTCACATGAGCAGCCAGGAATGACTGGGAATGCAGAAATACTCTTAATGTGGAGATTAGTGATAAAAAGAAAAACTTAAGTGTAGCAGGTATATGCAAGTCAATTATAAAGTAAGTTAAATTCTAGTGAGGATAAGTAAATTGTTATTTGTATTTCAGCAGCTGCCAGTAGAAACCTCTGATTCTTAAAAAGAATCAGAATTTTGTATTTATGTACAGCAATAAGGAAATTCAAGATCTGGAATTCTCTTACTTAAAAGGACTTGTTTGAACACTTAAAATCACTGCAACTTGGTAACTTGGAGAAAAATTGGAAAGTCCCTTGGGGTTATTCCACTTGCAAATGTTGCATTGATCAAATCTTGGAACACTGGAGAGGATTGAAAATTTTCATGAGAAGAAATGATGCCAAACTGATTCATTTACTGGACTGTTAAGTAGCATTAGGCTGAGTTGTTCTAACCTGTAAAATACTTCGCTCAGAATTATGAGAAATTGTGTATAATGTTGGATTACATTATTTTTAATTTAGGATTATATTCCATAATCATAGCTTTGTCATACATTAATATTGATCATTTTTCACTTAAACACTTGACTGGTTTTGTTTGACACATGTGTCTTGGGATAGATTTGTAATTGAAAACTTTTATTTCACAGACAGGCCTCATAACCCTATGGTGAATGCTGGAGCAATTGTGATCACGTCTTTAATCAAGGTAAAAAGTTCATTTTTAGTTTCTCTCAGAGTATTGTAATAGAACATAGAAAAAGTATCTTGTACAGATTATGAACTGTTTTCATTTTATGTATGCAATATCTGATGGCAGTTTACTCATTAGCAGGTAGACAAGGTCTGATGTTTTAGAAATAGTAATACTTCCAAACAAATGCAATATTAGACTAGCAATTTCAAAAAAGTAACAGCGCAGCTGAAAGACTCCCTTTTTCCTTAGCATTTTTACTTCTATTTTGTTTCCTTCTTTAACTGCACAACACTTGATATTCTCTTGAGAGAATTGCCTCATACTTGTTAAATGCTAAGAGTATGTCCTCAGGAATATACTTTACAGCACTCAGAAATATGTTTCTGAATGTCTAATGCTCTTACATAGCGTAAAGTTACAAGAGTATTTCCTGCTGTGCAGAAGAAATGAAGATACTATAATTTGCACAGGAGCAATGCAGCTATATTCGCACGTCAATTTTAGCACTGAATTTGTCCACTATTAACATACTGTACAACTAAATTATGTTTAACTTGTATGTTATGTAGTTTCTGTTGGAGTGTTAAATGTGCTTTTTTAAATAAGTGTATTTGGAAACAGTTACCCATATTTTGCTGAGTAAACCATAACTGAATAATGACTTAACATCTTCAGTCCATGATCTTGCAACTTTTGGAAAGCTGTATTTTATTTTTCCTTAAATAGCTGTATATATCTCCTGAAGTTGTAAATGGTGTAAATTCCATGTAATGCTAATGTTTGCCAGATACTTCACTTGTATTTTCTGCCTTTTTTTGGTAGCCACCAGTACAAAAAGCTATGTGTGGTTTTTTTTGTTGTTTTTTTGTTTTGTTTTTTTTTTTTAAGAGTACCTGCTTAGAACATGTCAGTCCCCTGGAGTTTTGAAGTAGAAAGCTTAATACTGTTACTTCGGAGGTCTAGAAAACATATTTACAGCCTTTTGTCTTGGTTATGTTTCAAAGTCCATTAGCTACAGTGTGTTTCCTACCACCTATTTCCAAATTGTTGATTTTAAAATTACTTAGATCATGATTTTCTGTTATTTTATATTTAAAGAAGGTGTAAGAACTCCTGCTTAAAGACATTTATCTTTAATAGCTGTAGGTGAAAGAAAATGGCCTTAAGTATGACAGGTAAATTTATTCACATTTAATATTTTTTTTAAAGGTTGACTGAGCATTGAAATTCACTTGGATAATAGTGAATTTTAAAATCTGACTTAACACATTTGTCTGAACTGTCAAAATGTTAGTCCTACTACAACATGCCCTACTGGTCATAAGGCAAAACACAAGCATGTGCCTCTTGCAGAAGGCACATAGTTCTTGATAAATTGTGTACTTCTAAATAGATAACATGGATTTGTTTACTGCATGCAACTGTGATATTTGTTAGAAGGTTGGGGGATTGTTTTTGCTGTTTTTTTTTTTTAATTTTTATTTATTTTTTTTCTGTAATGTTCTTATGAACAGTATTGCATTGCACTGATGTTTTTGCATGTGGTAACTGCACGTCTAATGGACGCATATCATACTTATCACACTCCATTATTTGTTTTCAGTGTGATTAAAATGTAGAATATTTTATGTACTGCTTCCACTAAGATACCATTTATCATTTGAATAACTAACCAAACTAAACATATTCTGAAGAAAATTACATAGAGGGTCACAGGTACAAAGTTACTTAATAGTTGTATTTTTTGTGAAATAACTTCTTTACAATCTGCAACTTAACAATATTCCTACTAACTATTCAGTGATTTTAAATAATTCACATTTATATTTGATCTAATCTAAGACTGACTTTTTTCTGGAAAAGGTGGCTTCATTAACCCGTGTTTTGCCCTCAGTTCCTCTGCATTCATTCTGTTTATTTAAGGTGTTGCTTGCATAACTTAATGACTGTGTATGGTTCCTAGAGTCCAAGAAAATTAAGGGATTATTAAACATGGTCGAATTTACCATGTATGACAGATTTATCTAATGATAGCGTGTTGATAGCGATGGAGAGATTGTTGCTGTATTTCAGTGTTAAGAATGCTTTTACCTCCATTGATATTCATTATTTCATCTCTTTCTGAGAAATTGATGTAAGAAGTCTTTCAAAATTTACATACATTGTACTGAATTCAGTAGTTGTTAGCATGCATGATCTTGCACACAACTGCCCTTAGAATCTGACATAAATTATGATTACTTGTGGATAAGAGATGATGCTTGGAGTAATCTTTTTGTCAGAATATGTCATATGTTAATGTTTTAGGGGGGAAAAGGGTTCTTAGCATCACATACCCAGTTCTGACTGCCTTAAGAATTTGATATACGCACCTTGGAACAGAGCATAGACCTAAACTGTAATGTTATGTTTAGTCCTTGCTATTCATAATAATAAATAATAAAGGGTATGTGCATGTTAAGTTGTATGTTTGTTTAGCTTACTTAGGCATGACTACATCATTCTTCTGCCAGCTTAAATGATTCTCCTACTCTCATGTGCTTGGAACTACAACGTATTTATGTTTTGGTGCCTTACCTCATGGCTCTGTTCTAACTGTGCTTGCATTACGCTCCACAGACTGTTCCAGCAATTTAAAGCATGTATCTACAATAAAAGTGCTTTAGCAAAAGGACATCCTGTGGGCCAGTTTTAATGAAATAAAATTTTCGGAAAACCCTAAGGACCTTTTCCCTTGTTTGTAATTGCACGGCCATTTGCCTTTATTACTAGTTATATAAATTACATAGTTATAACAACCTTCAAATAATTGTTATCAAAAGAAAATTGTAGTGGCAATTACAGGACTTTGTGGAAAAGTGATATTCGATAAAATGGTAAATTCTTCCATGCATCCAAGGAAATACAGGTGCTTGAAAGAAGATTCAACTCCAGTACAGATTTAGTACAGATTCAGTGCTCTGTAACCACACAGCTTTTTGTACATCACATTGACTGGGAAAGTCTTCATTGCCTGTGGTATGGGTAGATTTTAATGCTTTGATATGTTGTTTTTTCTTAAACTTTAAACTCAGTTCTCGAAGTGCGTCAACTCCAGGAATATGAGTGGTTGTGTCAGCAACTGCCCACTTCCACATATCTTTACTGACTGGGGAGGGTAGTGCGTTAGAGGTGTAAATGAGATGAAGAGGAAGGGTCCAGAGTGAAATATGTAGAAGGCGGCAGATGACTGTGGAAGGAATCACCAGAGGACAAGGGATTAATCTTAAGTCATTTTTATTGTATGCTTCAAGATTCCATCTGTAGATCAAAGCTTTCCTAGTATAACAGCAAAGGTTTGGGCAAATACAGTGTCTGTAAATCCTGTAAGTGCTGACAACCATGTGCAGAATCTTACACAGACAGTGAAGATAGACTTGAATGCTCGGTGAAGGGAGGTGTTCTACGGTATGAATTAACGTGGGAAGCATTTAGACACGTTGAGGGGGCATAGCAACATTCATAGTCCTTGCAAAAAATTTGGTGTACGAGAAAATGAAAATGCTGCTCTTACCGTGCCTGAAAAAAACTTAATTCGATGAAGGCTTTTTTTTTACACAAACATAAAGAGGTGTATCCAATATACTTAAGAGCTTTCTAAATATGCTGATAAGTCATAAAATAAATGAGGCAAAGAGTGGTGGAAAAACCTGTCTAGCTGTGCCAAGGGTCTGTTTGCTGTCAGAATACAGTTATTAGGAAACCTATACAGTTATGGTCTAATACTGGAGGGGTGGAAAAATCCATGGCTTGTTGGGTTTATTTGGTAATACAGTTACAATAAATAGTACAGATTTAGTTTAATTGCTCTATGCTACCCACTGCAGTTATCCTTCCTAATAGGCTGATGTGTAAATGTACATGCATACCACTTTAAAACATGTGTTGGTGTTGTGATCTTCTCTGCCAGATACTTGCCTTTATTTTGGTGAAGTTTCCTCTCTTCCTGGCTTATTCATTTTCTTGTAGTAACTAATTTTGGATAGAATGTACATACATGTTATTCTGCACTTGGTTTTTATTATAACTCAAATGCATTGGATGTTGTTTGACATAGAATACATAGTAGTGATATTTGAAATGACGTGTATTCAGTGGTCACATATGCAAGTATTTAATACCTGAAGGACACAAAAATAATTCTTACATGTATTTGAAATAGTAATAGTATTGGTCTTAGTGGGTCAAATACTGTCTGTGACAGTGTGCTCTCAAGTATTTCAGAGCTGAAAATGGCACGCTAAGCAGTCAAGACACCAGTTCTCGCAGAACAGGCCCAGATTAACCAATAAAATTAAAAATGTGTGTAAGTACAGAAAACTAAAATAAAGACATTAATAGTGAAGTTAATGTAAAATGCACAAATGTAAAAAATGTTTTCTTGCACGCTGACATAATGTTACGATTTTTTTTTCCCCTAGATGTTTTCATCACAGTATAGCGTTAGGTTATAAATTTGGCTTAAAAAAAATTCCAGAAATTAATTTTTAAATAATCTTCTACTATTAGAAGATTATAAACTTCTCATGATCCAGATGTTTTTATTAGCTTAGCTTAGATTCAAAACTGAAAAAAAGTATTTTAACAAGAGACACATGGTAAGAGCTTATGTGGTCTAATTGTGTAAACACTGAATGTTGATCAATGAAAAGTGGCTAATATTAACTACTTTTCTAATAAATATTGCCTAATTTTTTTGTTGCAAGCTCTGGTAAGTATCCATGGGTCTCTTCTTTCTCCTGTACATGTAGGCATGCAACCTATGCAACTGCTTATATTTTTCTAGTAGAAATACAAATAATAAAAGTACCTTGTTTTAAAAAAAAAAAAAAAGGGAAGATCACTAAAACCTGACACAGTCAAAAAATTCAAATTTATGATTGACAGCTGTAGTCTCCATTGTGGTTTTAAGTGTTTACAAAATTGCATTGGGCTGTCTTCTGCAAGTTTGAATTTTCTGCCTATCAAACTGCTTCAATCTCAACATTTTCAATTTCATTTTGTATTCATTTAGAAGTGTTTTTTCATATGTATATACACACAAGCATGTATACAGTAGGTGTGTATATGAACATATGTTCCAGTAAATGTACTAAGTGTTTTGTGGAGTTAGTGCATGGAACGTTTCTTTTGATGTTCTAGACAGATGAATTGCATCTGAACTTAAATAAAAATGCTTTTTAAGAAATATTGTCACAGTGCCCCCAGCCTCATAGGCTTATACAATAAAGCTAAAAATAAGAAGCACTTGTGCAAGAACAGAAGTTTTCTTGTCTCTTATATTTGTTTAAATTATTATGGAAAAGCTGCTCAGTATTCTGAATGTTAGGATTTTATATTTGCAATTGAATTTTAATCATAGAATGTGTGTTGCCTCTGTATCTCTTCAGCTTTTTAGGAGGAGCAGCATACGTCTGTCAGGTGCTGAAAGAGGGAAACGAATAGGTTATGTTTTTTAGTCGTGATGTGTATGGAAGTGAAGTTTTCTATTTTAGTTATGCGTTATGTTAAATCCCTACTGAGGTCTTGGTCATTTGATTACTTAGGCAAATATTTTAGGTATACGAGCAGTCTAATTTCAGAAACAATGCTTTTGTGTTTGATACAAAGTACCTATACAAGTGTGTGGAACATCAAGGACTAACCGCGTCATCTGAGTTAGTATACAGAAGATTTTCTTCCCAAAATATGAGATTAGATGTAAATTTTAAAAAGAAATCTTTTTTATAATAAGTTGATGTGGAAAAAGTTTGCATTGAGTCTTTTGCCCACCAATTTTATATGCTGCTAGTAAAGCCAGGTTTTTGTTGAAGGGCTAGGAATTTTTTTTCAACTGGGAAAAAAAAAAGTGAAGTGTTTATGTATTTATATTTTTGCAGAAAGCATGATCCCTTTCTCCCTCTTTCTTTTTTTAACAAAAGAACTTGTTTCAATTTATTATACATGTCTAACCATACAATTATCAATGCAGCATCCCATAACTAATGCTGACCCACTTTCCCAGAAAAAGATGTTCATTGTGCATTTGAAAGGTTGAAAAGGTTTTTGTGGTTTAAATGTTGTTACATATTTTACAGCATTAGGATCTATGGAATATTTTGACAACTGCAACAGTTCAATGAAGTTGGTAATTTCTTCTTTTAATTATTTTTCATTGAACAGATTTGGAGTTAAATTTTTAAGACTTGTGTTCTGGTATATTATACAGGAACATTTTGATGAAATGTATCATGATTTTTTTTTTGTCTTATTGCAAATTAGCTAGAGACTATTGCCTTTAAGAGTAAGGTTATTAGCCTTTAAGCACTGGCACATAATTTTGACAAAACAGTGTGGTGTTCCTTTCAGCTAGTGATCGTACGTGTATGACTGCACATCCTCTTGTAGATGAGCTGATGCATGGGCTTCAAAGATTTATCTGCAACACCCTAATCCACATACAGAGACTGGCTTTACGCATTTCATTAAGTAAAATACTGGTTGATATAAAGCTTCAGTTTTTTTCCACTTCCTTCCCCTTTCCCATACTAAACACAGTGCAAGTAGTGTCTTGAATTGTTTGAGATATGTTAAACAGAGTTTTGTTATCTAAATAAAGTATCTTTAATACTAAAATTATTTATAAAAACATCTTCTTCAGATACATTGTTTCCACTTGTGTATGTGATGCCATTGTTTTTTAAGCTTCCTCAAAAAATACTACTTGGCTACTTCAAAAAAAATTAAAAACTCCCCCCAGTAGACCATGTGCTATTTTTTACCTCCCACCCCTCTTTCAGCGTCTTGCTATAGGAATTTGTGAAAGGTCGCCTGTCAGAGACCTGTAAAGAATTAATACATCTTTAACTGGCAGCTACTAAATTTGAGAATGTTCTTAAATGGGGGGGGGGGAAGCCCCAAAATAACACCCCTTGTCCTCCCCGAAAAAACAAACCAACCAACCCGAAGAGTTACGTTTCACTAGCATCCTTATTAAGTTGGATTTAGATTTTTCTTTATATTGTTAGCACAATGATGTACTGTACTCTATGATGTGAAATTCTATTTTTATAACTGTTTAATTTTTAATAGGTAGGACATTAATCAGATATTAATCAAATCAGATATTTTTTGATTAAATGCAATTATTTTCATAGTAAGGTGTAACACTTTATTTTAAGTCTTCAATCTAAATTCTTAGTATGGGCACTAGCCGTGGAAGTATTTTAACTTCAGTAGCCTCAACTTTCCTATGCTCAGCTCTGTTGGTAATATAAGAATACTTTTGGGTTACTAACCTATAAAAAGTTAGTGTTTTCATTATAATTATTCTGATTGTAGTTACTTTTGTATTTTTTCCTTTAACTACTACATTTACTTATGCTAAACACGTAAAGTTGACTAGAGAGCACTTAAAATAAAGCATACCTTTTTCAGTTTAAAATCATTTCCAACATACAGGTGTTTGATAAGACTCTTATAGGATTATTTAGTTTAAATGATAATTAAAGATTTACTTATCTAACACTTTAATTTTTTCATTAATATATGAAATGATTGTAGTACCTTATTCTTAATTAGCCTCGTACCTTAGTTATATGCATTAAAAATCCTAATACTGTTAAGTGAACTTCTTTCTTACGTTAACAATTTTCGTAAATTATTTTTTCTTTTCTTGCAGCAAGGAGCAAATAATGCAGAAAAATTTGACTACGTAAGTTAATGTTATAATATTCCTTTTTTCACTAAATTCAGTGGTAAAACTCTCAAGATGGTAAGGGAATTGCAAGTGAGATTTTAGTAATTTCCAATGTTTTGTCTTTTTATGTGTACTTGGTTGTTTAAACATTTAGTGATTTGGATTGCATTTGTAAAATTGCGTTACAAGATTCAGGGTAAGGCTGGATTGAAAGTTCATCAGTTATAACTTTTTAATGTCTGAAAATGTTAGCATGCTTTTCCCCCCCCATCCTCTCTGTCTCTAACAGGTGATGCAATTCATGAATAAAATGGCTGGTAATGAGTATGTTGGATTCAGTAATGCTACGTAAGTACTTTTTATTTACTTAATGAAGTTAGATGGAAAATGTCTCTACTGATAGTTGGCATATTGAGCTTATGGCAAAGTTTAGTTATTTACATTGAAACCGTCATTTCATCCCTAATATTAGAGGGTATCTTTGGCTTAAAATTTACAAGAACTAAAGGTGTGCATATCTCTTACATCAGTGTGGCTAAATCTCACATAAAAGTGCTGGTCTTTGAAATTTCATTATTCTGTCTTAGTGCTTTGTTGGTGCTATGGCAGTGAGAGCTGTAAGTGCAACTCTTATCTTCCTGGCATTCGTATTAAAAATTAAACTCTGCATGTTGATGGCTGCGTATCAAATGTTTAGAAAGCATACTTTACACAATTGGGACTCTTTATGCTTTTTTATTTTGCATATTTAAATTATTTTCTAAAACAATTCCCTCCATTAACTCAATATATAGCATTCCAAAAATCTTGAGAGCTTTTTGAGGCAGCACTGGGAAAATCGTTAAGATTCCATAGAGCAGAATTGCTTCCAGGTTGCTAGTTGGCATGCACGTGCAGAGAAGCAGAATGAGGTAACTAGTGTTTTTCCTGAGCTTTGTTAATGTAAAAGGGTTTATCATGGAAGGAACCAGATAGGAGAGAATTAACCTGCCCTTGTATCCATACAGATTCCTCCTTTAGGCTTCATCCTGAACTTTATCATCATGATAAACAGTGTAGCCATCAGTCTGATCACTATTTGACCTGCAACTTCATCCTCAGATTCCTCTCTAGTTTGGTCAGTGTTGTCAGGGAATGACCCTTTCACTACAGCTGCTTGTGGGATCTTTCATTCCACTATGGCCTTTTTAGAAACGCTTCTAAGAACAGGATCTGACACTTCTTTGACTTATTTCCAAGTCAGCTTTTGCGTGTATTTGGATGTCAAAGCTGATTCACTCCAACTGGGTGTACTGGGGTGAGCTTCTATGGCAATTTCTGTCCTGTTAGTAGAATGTTAGTGTTCAGAAGTAATGTATCCTTTACATGCAGTTTTATTGAATTACATTATACATCTCAAGTTCACCATTTTTTAAAAGTTTGACATGTTGTCCTGTCTCTTATTTTATTTTATTTTATTTTAAGGTTCCAGTCCGAAAGAGAGAGTGGCGATAGAAACTTTGCAATTGGCTATTACTTGAAAGAAAAAAAGGTTGATCTCTTTTGTTTATTGTATTTTGAAGGCTGTGTGGTGGGGGTTTTTTATAGTCTGTGAAGATTTTTAATTTATTTAATGTACGGTATGGCATAAATTAATACTATATATATTTTTGTACTGTTACTCAGTGCTCTCATTTAGAAAGTGTGATACTTATGTCATTCTAATAGAATACCTGTAATCTTTTTTCTGTATCATAGCCATGACAATTTGTTTTATTTGTCATAAAATGCATAATCTGTGCTGTACAGATGACTCTATAAAACTCTGAGATGTATTTTGCAGTTTGATGATTTAAAGATGTTGAAAGCTGTACTGAAAAATATTTTAATACCTATCATTGACCTCACTACACTTATTTTTAAATCTGACTATTTAATATTTCTACTTGTTACGTTTAAATAAATACTTGATTTTAAATCTGCCTAATGCTTAATGTGCTGGCCAGAATATAGCTTAATTTATGTCTCTCTAAAAGTGATATTTAAAAAAAATAATCATAATTTTACCTAAAGACTCTATTTTTCTTCCTCAGTGCTTTCCTGAAGGCACAGATATGGTTGCTATACTAGACTTCTATTTTCAGGTAACTGACTTTAAAATTGAGACTCATTATAGACTTAGAATTGCTATTATAAGCAGTAGAAGCTGATTGATCATAGATATGAAGGCTTTAATGGCTTATAGTTATACTTGTCAGCTTCTGTTAAACTCTGTGTGGAAATGAATGATGTACATTTGATGTATCCAGATTTGCTTTAGTTTGGGTGATGTACTTAGGTGTCTTCATTGCTAATGCAAGCTATCAATAGTCTTTAAAACACTAGTAGTCAGAAGCTTAAAATGTCTTGTATTACTTCAGTGAGTTTGGCAAAATATTTCTGCTTCTTTGGGTTGCTGCTCTTTATTGTACTGTGAAGTACTTTTAAACTCGTGTATAACTAAAATAGTACATGCATGCTCTGTTGTAAGCTCCAGGGTAGTGTTACAAATGAAATAATATGAATATCTCCTCCTTCTTGTTTGATTCAATGCTTATGAGTACAACAAAGAATCTAGTCATATATTCTCCCCTCCTCCATGTTTTTTTCTTTTCACTTTCAGCAAGTTATTTGCAACTGTCGCAAAATGAGAACTTGGCAAATGTGAGGTATTTCCTCAGTAAGGGTTTCCTAATGTTAAAACATTCACAACTCAGCCCTGCTGCATGTAGTTCTCAAGAGGCAGTTCAAGTTCTGTTACTGATTCAGTCCATCTGGGATAGTTTAAAAAAAAAAAATCCAGAGTTTAGTTCTCGACTCTGTTTTTGTTTCACGAGACTTGGTTTTACTTACACAAATTATAAACAATATTTTTTTAAATGTGAATTTTATCTGAGTTTTCTGTATTGGGGTGCACCTGCTGTTATCTTTAAATCGAATGACTGTTTATGAAGTAAGGTATATGTGATTAGCCTTAGTTGACCTCTTGTTGAGTTGGAAACTAGGTACCAGCTAATAGTCTACTCCGGACTTCTGTTATTACAGAACAAAACTGATAATTTATTTGAATTTACTGTTTAAACATGCTTTTTAAATGCTTCCTATCTCACTGCCCAAGTCCCGATACGCTTCTGAGTGCAAAGCTATTCATAGGTTAAGAAATGACAAAACTAACTTTTCTGATGTATTTTAATTTGGCCTCATTTTCATGCATTATGATCTCTAATTTCATGACCATGTGTTATTCTTTTTTTTTTTTTCCTTGCAAAATCCCCTTTTTACTCCATACTTGGAATAAGGGCAGCTCAGACAGGAGTGGCAATTCTGTTTTCTTTTCTACTTACTGTATAACGCTTACTTTTGAACACTCTACTCAGATTCTACTTAAAAGGCTAGTTATTTATTTTCTTTGGGTTTTCTGTAACGCTCCTTCCTCCCTTGTGTAATGGGGAACTTTCTGAACAGGAGTAAACTTATTTTCCTATTGGCTCTGTAACATGAGGATGGATTATTCTCACTTTAGAGAACTGAGGTACAAAATGCAGGTGCTTAAACTGAGAACCTAGAAACACTTTTTTTTCAAAGTAGGTGATATTATGTAATACTTCATATGTTTAAAACACAGTTGCCATTTTAGATGCGTCTCTGACAATCTCTTGGTTTGCAACTCCAGTTGATTGGACTAGGATGTATTGAGTTTGGCACCCGGAAAATAAGAATTCCAGGTAGTAACTACTCACGCAAACTTGGCTTAGGTAACTTCATGAAGTATCATGTAATGACTGTTTGGCAAAAGCAAGAATACAAGCACTAGTTTGTTTACTTTTCAGAGTAGCATTTCAGCTTCAGGTTGAAACCAGCTTATCTTTTGGTTTCTGCAGAAATGAGGCAGCATCAGGTGATGGCATCATATCACATTTCCTGATGTGTCATCAAAGTATGTATAGTCTGTACTGAAGTAGGGATCCTGGGAGAAACTATCGTGTGGTTGTATCATTAATATATCAAAAAGCATATATGAGAGAAAGGTGAAATAAGGCTGCATCAGTAGGAAGTGCTGGCATTAAGACTTGCATGTGCTAGAGTCTGCAGCTTTAAAATGTACTTTTAATAGATCTGTGTGGTCTTCTAAGGCTTAAAAAATAGCCACACAAAACAAACTCAAATTGAAAAAAAACCAGTCATTCTGTGGCTTTGCCATTTAAGCAGATGCAAAATACTGAGATCATTTTTCAGACCTCTTCCTCAAAGGAACATAAGGGGGGGGCGGGGGGAGGAATCAAGCAGAGACACTAACCCATGTAAAATACTATCGCAAACTATTAAGAGGGCTTACAAACACTGTTGCTGGGATCTTTATAGTAGGAAGATTCAGACTATATTAATTGATGCTACTAGCGTCACCAGTAACAAATGTTATGCTACAGGTTATTTTATGAAATGTTACTTCTATAGAGACATATTGTTCCTGCTATAGTTGGCCTTACTGTGCTGGAAGTATCAGTTCTTATAATCTCAATTTCTTTTTCATAAGCTTTGCTCAATAGAAGTAACGTGTGAATCGGCAAGCGTGATGGCAGCAACTCTGGCTAATGGTGGCTTTTGCCCAATCACTGGTGAAAGAGTACTGAGTCCTGAAGCAGTCCGGAATACCTTGAGTTTAATGCATTCCTGTGGCATGTATGACTTCTCAGGGCAGTTTGCCTTCCATGTAAGTAGGTTTCAGTTATTAATTATAGCTGATCAGGAAGTTTAATCTATGCTATTGTTTTCCACGTTCCAAGGCTTACTTGCTTACTTCTGGGGGAGGGGAGGAGGTGTTACATGAAGTTTTTATAAGTTGGGAAAATTTTAGAAATACGGGATAAATCTCATCTGGAATTCATGGCACTACTAGTACACCATACCTTATAGTACGTACTATTCTCTGCCACTTCACGTGGGAATCCTTTTCGTGTTGAAACATAAATACTGTTCCCTAAGAAAGGCTGTTCATGAGAGAAACAGGTGATTGATGCAGATGTAACTGGAAACAGCATAACTGAAGAAATCCTGGTATATGGTAGTAAAGGGTAGCAGAAAGCCTTTGCAGACAATTGATTTTTCTTCATTGACTCAGGCTGTTTCATTAATTGCCCTCATGTGTTGTAAAAGTGGCTGTCGTACACAGCATATGTACCATGCTTCTATTTTCCAGCAGTATGTTTCTTATAAGTAAGTATTTCAAGATGTACTGCATCTTATTTGTGTTTTCAGCATCTTCCAGTGTTTTTAGTTTTTCCTCATTGCATATGTGTAAAACTGATTATGATGCTTTGTGTGACCTACCAAGTTATTGCTTACACAGCTATGGAGATATGTGACATGTTAGTTCCTGCTGGAAAAAAGCAATACCTTTATCCAGATTGTAAATAAGTAGGTTACTGTATAACTTTATGGACAGACTCTTCTGTTTTCTTGGGGTTTTGTTTTTTACCTTTTCCAGTCAGGGTTTTTTTTTTTTAGGTATGTAGGTGTGTACTACTGCCTTGTTGCAAACTGTTCATGACAGATACACTTTTGTACTACTGCTTAGTCATAATTGCTTTTTTATAATAGATTTGAATTATCTTTTTTCACTGTATTACTGACTCTGTTTTACTGAGAGGAAATAACTTTATAATCGTGTACCTTGGATTGCCACGAATTGTGCTTCAGGTTATTGTCTATCTAAAAAGAGATAAGTAATAATGCTTTCCCAGCTTAAAATGTTTTCCAGATGTACATTTTATAAATGTTGCATAATAATCTTCAGTAAAATGCTAATGCATTGTGTTACCATAGTGAAGAATGTTTACAGAGGACAGTAATTCTCTAATTATTCTATAGGTTGGTCTTCCTGCAAAGTCTGGAGTTGCTGGTGGGATTCTTCTGGTTGTTCCTAATGTCATGGGCTTGATGTGCTGGTCACCTCCTTTGGACAAGATGGGCAACAGTGTTAAAGGAATTCACTTTTGTCATGTAAGCAGCATTGCCTTTAGTGGTTGTTTGTTTGTTTGTTTTTCCTTTTGCAGCTAACTTTTACTGAGCTGCAGTTAGTATAGCTGAGATCTAAGTGAATTAAATAGTTATTCATTACTCTTCCACACGTAGCAAGTTTCATCTGATCCAAGGGTGAAAGTCCAAGAAGAGGCATTTGCATTTTAGTAATAAATAACACTAATTCAGTGAGTATTAAGAAAATAGGATGCCAGAAACACTGGAGAAATTTATTGCAGAAAAGCTTTGAAAAGGTACACTTCATGAAGTAATGAAAGAGCTGGTCTCTTCTATGCTGCATTAGAAGCTGTGGAGCTCTACTTAGACTTATTTTCATCTCTAGTCATAAAGTAAACAATTTTCAAAACATTGGAAATGCAACTCTTATTTCATTACTATAAAAGAAAAATATTCTAATGAAACATTGCTGTTCTGATGTATTCTTTTAAACCTATTTTTGTAAACAATCTGTCATAAAACATGCCTTCATAGATCAGGCCCAGTTGTTGGGCAAGCTCTTCTTAGCTTCATCTCTTGCTTTTGAAAGGGCTGTGGGCAGTCTGTTGATAGCAGCATTAGAAGCAGGAGAGATTTGACAGAGTACTTTGTAATGATTAACAAAGATGTTTTGTGGGAGAGGAGAATGTACAAAATGTTGTCTGCCTTTCTCATTTTCTCCCTAAAACCACCCTGTAACACTGATTAAGTAATTATAAATGAGGGGCAAAAAAAGTCTCAAAAAAGAGAATAGGCTATCTGGAGCCCCGTGGGAAATGTAAGATTAGTGGTAATGCTTTGGAAGTTGAAGGCATAACTAGACTCTTTCTTCTGCTGTCCCGTCCCGTTTCCCCGCCTTTTTTTTAAAGTAGTGATGATAGTTAAGCTGCAGTGATACTAGTTTGGATGGACTTCAGTTCCTAGGGTGAATGCTTGTATGACTAGTCTTTGCTTAGCTTATGAACAACAGCATGGGATTTACAGTTCATGTGGATGAGCAGCAGTTAAAACTTTTCATACTTCTATTTATCTAACATCTGTACATCTGTAAATTAAAAGTACTAAGAAGTTACTAATTCTAGTTTAAATACTTTAAAGTTTCATATGAAATAGTCTTGTACTTGATAATTTAAATATAAAATCATAGAACAATAGGTAGGTGAAGGATTGACTGCATTTATTCTGTGTTATAGTGAGACCTAAAACCTGATAGGTGATCATGGCATACAAGTGACATGAATATAACATTTGCTTTTAAAAATACAACAACATAGAAAAGTTCTGTAATTATAACCTTTCATGTTGTAATTCAGACTGAATTAAAATCCATTTCGTCACACATTTTCTTGTTTCATCCTTTTGATTGAAGTTTTACGTACTAGACTAGCCCAGAGTATTCTTCCTATTCCTGAAATGTTTCATACAGCTGGAGTAGAAATATATTAAAATAGATATTTTGCAAATTGCTACTTGTTTTATACTTCTTTAAAAAGGAGTTTAAAGGTGTTATTAGAACTTATTCGTATCATTGTATTATGTTCAAAGGGCCTTACAGACATTGTTACCGATTTATTAAATAAGCTTCTCTTATTACTGGTTTAAGTTACTAGGATATGATGTAAAACATAAGTGGTAGAATTATTATAATCTCATATGCATTTGACTGTCATACGCAAATAGTAATGTATGTTCACTAAATATTTACAGGATCTGGTTTCTTTGTGCAATTTCCATAACTACGATAATTTGAGACACTTTGCAAAAAAGCTTGATCCTCGCAGAGAAGGTGGTGATCAGCGGGTAAGTTAATATGTGTGTTTAGTGAGTATTCCTTGTAGACATCAGAAGAAATACAGAGAGTTCTTCTCTAAATGCAAAACTGCTCAATGACATGTATTGCATCAAAGCTTTCAGATAAACTAGTTAGTTTACATTATTAGTGGACACTTACCTGGGTGGACCACGCTATTACAGGGTTTTGTACAGTAGAATTTCATATTAGATTTGTGACTCCATTTCATGCAGTTCATTTCCCTTGCTAGAGTAAGTATACGGTATCTGATATAAGTTGCAAAGAGTACTGTACTGTACTGGTTGCCTTTAATAAAGATTTGACCAGCTGGTGGGCTTAGCCTTCCTGTTCTGTGCTGCAATGCATGAGATTTATGTTTAGCATTTTTTCACAGTAATAAGTCTGAGACCACGTGACTTGCTGAGAGTCGCACAGGCAGTGAATTCAGGTGTTACAGTGCTGTAGACAAGTGCCTGTTACTAAGGAAGTGGTATAAGCAATCTCTGGGAATGAACTGAATCCCACTCCAGCTACGTGTATGAAAAATAAGTGTCAGGGTGCTTGAGATAAGGAAAACATCTTTGCTTTTATTACCATTGATGTTTTAACTAAGGCATGAAGATTTCAACAGGAGAAGATACAGTAGAATGATTTTTAAAGGGCTTCTATTTGCATGTATACATCTAAAAAATACCCAATTTGGAATTTGATTTTTTTATAACTGGAAAAGAGAAAATTACAGTTTATGTGAAGAGGTGAAAAACATGAGTCTGTTAGCATTGACTGCAAGTATGGATTTTTTTCCTTCAAATACACTAATAAATCATGTATGTTGCTTGAACAACTAGCATTCCTTTGGACCAATGGACTATGAGAATCTCCAGCAAGAACTTGCTTTAAAAGAAACAGTATGGAAAAAAGTGTCACCTGAATCAAACGAGGACATCTCCAGAACCGTAGTGTATAGAATGGAAGGTCGGGGAGAGCAAAACTAAACAAATGGGTTCTAGCTTCATTAAATTCTTCATTTTAAAAACCCTCAAGCATCTCTAGATTTAACTTTGATTTGAATATTGTTTGCCTGGTGTTTCATTTATATATACATTTTGTGTAAATTCTGTATGCTATCCTAAAAAGACTGTCAAAGTTCAAGGGGGGGGGAAAGCACATGCAAACAACAAAAACCAAAACTGTTAACTGACTTTTGTAGTTACTTAAAACACGTTTACTTTAAAAAAAAAAAAAAAGGTAAATCTGAATGTTTTCAAAGATATACCAATTTTGTGTATATCTGTTTATTTTTGTTTATATCTGAGAATTTTAAGTAAATTAACTTTAGAGCTAAGGAAGAGCTTATGATGTGTCCTCTGATCAGGGTCAGCATGTAAAAATAGAAGAATTTTAATTAAAATATAAAGTAAAATAGTGTCAGAAAAATACAGCAAATTCATGAATCTCTAAATGATTGTATATTAAGTGGAGATAGGTTCTGAGTCATGTCATTACTGTATCCTCTTCTTTTTAATATGAGCTTTCAAATTGCTTTGAACAGAAGTGGATCCTTTGGATATGCCATGCTAGTGAAGATGATGATATTTTTTTTTAAATCAGACCTTTTAATAATTATTAATGGTAACATTTAAATAAAAAGAGCAAAAATGGCTGGGGAGGACTGGGAAAAGGGGGTGGGGAACCTGCCTGTTTGCAAGTTAACTAATGCAGCAGAAAGATTTCTTGCCAAACTATTTTGAGTGTCTTGCTAGCTGCTTGTACTGCCAGCTGGTAGTTATGACTCAGAAGTCTGCCTTACTAATAATGCTGAGCTCCACCCTAGAGAGGAATGTAAGCAATCTTGGGTTTAGAGCGGTAACCAACCAAGTAGTGAGCAGGAAATAAATTCAGAGCAAAGCAGATAGGTAGAGATTATTAAAACTGTTTACAATTAACTTATTTTTCAACCGCTAATGTGTGTGCATGTTCATATATAAGACCAGAGGTTTCATTTACTTACACATGAGCAAATTTTTTAAAAGTTATCATTAATTGCTACTTTTTAAAATGATAGTGAGTTTGCACCTCTGTCAGCTTGCTAAGAAACAGGACTTGCATTCTTCTACAGGCAACCGCATCTCTTCATCTGCATAATTTGATAATTTTGAGTATCTTGAGTAGAGTGTATCTTGAAATGGTGTATGTAAGCTTCGAGTAGGCTCAGTAGGCAATGCTGGACAGAGGGCACAGACTTGCTAAATTCTTGACACTTGTAGCTATTAGATTCTTAATAATGCTAAAAATCTTAGAAAGTTATTCTCCATTTTTATAAAGTGTTCCCCTTTAAAAGCTCACAGATCATTTGATATATCCCACCCCCTGTACACATCATGCAGAATCCTGTTTATAAAACTGTCGAAAACTTGTCCAAGTCATGATAAATGGTATTAGCTCATTGTGAATGATAAACGTTATTAGCTTGTTGAGTATTTTAAGAGACAATGCCAGATAATTCTGGAGAAACACCTCCACCCCTTCTCCCTGCCCCCTCCCTCAATCCCTCTCCCTTTTTAGTTTATCTAAAGCTCCAAAGTGCATTCATATGTGAGTTTTGCATAAGGGGAGAGTTAGGTTTTTCCTGCCCCTTTTTTGACCCATCTGGGTGTTTGTGAATTCAGGAAGATGCATAAAGCAAAGCCGATGTTCTCTGAGAAAGCAAGCTGTTCTTAAGTACTCTGCTTAGATATTAGTTTTGCATAAACATTTGAAATAAGCTCTGACTAAACCCTGAATAATCTTCATCTAGCAGTGTATTGTGAAAGGATGGGCTTCCTGTCTTTGAAGCCTAGGATTAAAATGTTTAAGCAAAACAATACAGAACATCAATTTTCAGGGAATTTGAAGTCCTACTGCGATGAAGAGGTAAATTTGTGGTGCACATGTCAGTAATAAAAGTCATAAATTGCTGAATAATAGCTGGTTTATAATCTTATCACTGATGACAAGGTTAGGTTTGTCAGTGCTTATCTTGAAAATAAAGTAAAATAAGTCAAGGCAAAATCTTGAATGATAAAAACGTCTCACCTGTTTGAGGATTTTACAGTAAACTAGTAATTAGAGACATAACAAGTATTCAGATCCTGCAAAACTACATGTCTTTATCTGAAATGTCCTCAGTTTCAAGCAGGAACATAATGTGTCTGTGCTGCTAATGAAAAGTATTTGCAGTGATGACATGTTGCCTGTTCAATTACTGATTTAATTAAAGAAAAATGTATGAGGCAGGATTTGCTCGATCTAATTCTACACACGTTGTTTTCTGATTTTTAGTACTATTTGAAGCTAATTCTAAAAATGTGGTTCAAGATGGAAAATTGTTCCATCTGAGTTTCAACTTGAAAATAAAAATCTTTACCGTATTTATGTTTGTCAGTTACATACAAAACTTGTGGTAGAGTCAAGTCCTGCATGGGAAGTATAAAATTAATGAAACTACTAGATCTTTAATATACATAATAAGAATGTTTAGGGTACAGCTTACACAATCTTTACTTTAGATATATATATTACAGTTCTGTAATATATGCTTTTGAAGCCTGTCTCAATTTAAGCCAGCCTCTAGTTAGGAGGGGTCAGGAGGAGACTCCTTTGGACCAATTATTTTGTAACTTGCCTACACTCAGTTTCTTGTTCTGGCCTGCCATGTCTGCAGATGGCTCTTGTTCACGGCAGGGTACACAGATAGCTGGGACCAGAGTTGGGTCTGCCATGACAACTTACCCCTGCCTGCGTTATGTTTGGTGAGCGGGTCTGAAAGAATGCGGTGATAGAGGCTAGTCATTGAATGTTTGAAGTCTGCAACGGTTTTAGTGTTCACTTGTGCTACAGTAATAGCAATTCTTGATATTCAAGCATTTTAGCTGTTTGTTTGTTTTTCTTTGTCAGCATCATTAACATTTCATTAGAAATGTAAATGCTTTTTAAAATTTTATTTTAGCGTTTGTGTTGTACTTTTTGGCTCAGTTGTTAAGTTACCTGTCTCGTTTTCCATTTTTCATTTGCATTGTATGTTATTTATGTATCTCGATTTCCAGCATGCTTATTTTTGTATTGTTTAATAAATTTATTTTAAGCTGATTTTTATTGTATTTTTTTCTCTCAATGGAGAACAGATTTGTTCAAACACATTTTTGAGACTGAAGTGAGATAGTGAGCACTCCATCCTAAAAAAGATAAAGTTCTGGAAAAGTAGGTGGAATAAGCAGATTTAGTTAAACCAGTCATTGAAAACCTTCCTAAGATTTCTTAAACATTTTGTACAATAATCTAATTATTTTTCTCTTTGAACTGTTATCTTAGAAAGTTGAAAGTAAAAATCAAAGTAGCAAAACTTTCTCACCTTGACTTTTCTAATAAAAATGTCATGGTGCAGTAGGATAGTAACATCACTGTGTATTTGTGTGGTTTTGAAGATACTAATTGTCACTTGGAAAATATGTGGTTAATGGTACCAGTGCCAGGGTAGTAACTGTTGATCATGAGCGTTCTGAAGTGAAAAGCAGAGCTTGTAATAAATCGTGCATAGCAAGGAAGGTGGTCCAAAACCCACATCCTTGTAGTAGCAGCAGGGGGGTCTGAACAATGGTTAGTTGAATCTGGGTTCCTAGCAAAGCGGTTGCTCTTTGTCACAGGCTTACTTTTTTTTCCATGACAATTTATTCAAGATGCTAAACAGTAGATGTATTTATAATGTGATGATTCGGAGGCAAGATTTTGTCACTAGAGACATGCCTGTACTGAGGATGGCTGTAATTATTAATTTAGCTTTTCTGTAGATTGATTTATAAACTGCAGTTACTCATACTGTGTTTTTAAAATTAGCTGTATGTTCATTGTACATAAAATATCACATATCAAAAGAGTTTATTCTCTAAAAGTCACAGAGCTGAGGATAGGTAGAATAGTAGATGCAAAGAGAGAACCACAGGTGATTCACTGCAGAATTATTTTGGCTCTTATATTTTGGTTATCATTGTGCATTTCTGTCAAAAGACCAGTGGGTGGGTAGCTGAATAAAAAGGCAACGGAGTCAGAAGAGGGTGGGCGGAGGGGGGATAGAGTATGTTGTTTTTTCATTGTTCTTATTTCTCTTGGTCTTGATACATACATGTCATTGATGCGGAGTAGTTAGCTGTGAGCAAAGTAATTAATTATGAACTTCATAATTCATATAGGACGTTTTAGTATCCTAAACATTGTTTGTAGGCTTCTAGTATTTTTTTTTTTAAATTTTGTTTAAATATTTCTGTAGTTTTCTGCTGGGAGTTCAGAAGCAGTTATTCCAGTGAAAGAAGAATAGACTTTTTTCAGCCGAGCTCTTATTGGGCTGACTAAATACACCTAATAATTTGTCTTTAGCGCAGAGTCTCTTTGAGGAATTTGAATGTCACAAATGTCTATAGAGTAGTTGCAGGGATGGCAAGAGGCTTTAAATCAGGTAGCAATCGAACTAAAATTCGATTATTTTTTTCATCATGCTGGTATCTTGTCTCGTCCATACTTCTTGTCCCATCTAGAAAACACATGACTAAGAAGTGTGCATAATGACATGCTTTTAATGGATGGGTCACGCACAGCCCCATTTTCTTTTAGGAATTTATGTCCTGGTATGTTGAATAGTTTGTTGCAGTCTAAATTATTAAACTACCTACTTTGAATCAAGCGTGGTTTCCAATTTACCATTTGCTCCTTCTAGAGAATATTGTGTGCAAAATAGAAATGTCCTGTTTCGTTTTGCTTTTCATGCAAGTAGAAGTTAATTTCATTATTGGCTTCCAATACTGCTTTATGCAGACGTTTGAATATCACTTGAACACTTAGCATTTAGAAGTTTTTGCAAGACTTAAGTGGCACAGCTCTGCACATAGTTCGGTTACTTCTGAAAATGCACGTGCATTTCTTCTGTGCGTAGCAGGCCTTACATAATGGTTACATCCGAAGCTGCAGTTTAAGTAAATAAAGCCCTACAGCAGAGTTTAGGCTTGCAGGAGTGTGGTGGTAGAGGCAAGTTGTTGTTTTTTGGTTGGGTTGGTGTGGGGGGTTTTTTTTGTTGTTGTTGTTGGTTTTTTTCATCAGTTTAAGTAGTTTAAACAGAATTTAATTTAGGTAATGAAGCTGACATGGATGCATGATCTGTAGTAAGGGTGTTAGAGTTAACTGGACCATGCAGATTTTTAAAAAGGGAAAGACAAGCATGTTTACACATTGGGAGAATAATAGACACTGGCACCTTGGCACCAAGGCTGATGAGGAAGCAGGGCTCAAGGAAGGACAAAGGGAAAAGGAAGGAATTTTAGAATGCTTTTCTACCCTCAGAAATGTTCCAGCCAGCTCTGCTTTCATGTATTTCATTTATGCAGCGGGCACATGGGGGAGCATATCTGTGCCAAGGTAAAGCTTCCTGTTTTAGCTGCTGCTCTGCTCTGGTTTTGACCTAGCTGGCACATAGCTGGTGCCTTCTGTAGTGTCGTCTGCGTGCTTTCCTGATACCAGTTATGCTTGCAGAAGGCAAAAGCTGTCTTCTGCATGTCGTCTTTCCAGATTTCCTCTGATGCCTTTATCTGATCAGTTACAGCAGATCATCTCAGGTTAAGTAGCACTATTATTTTGTGAATTATGGGCAGTTGGTAGTGCTTCTCCTGTTAGAGATCAGTGTACATTAATTTCATTATTTGGTCAGACTTGGAATAAAGGCTGACTTCCCCCCTCCCCCGCCACCGTATTTGCACCTCTGTTAATCTGTTTGGCATCATGATTTTTCAGTGAAATTGTTTGAATTTGATTCTTATTTTTACATTGTTGAATATTCTGGAAATCTGAAGTAATTGTTCTGATACAGTCAACAAATATCTGTTATTTTCTTTGGAAGGTTCTTTAATAGCTAAGTGCTATTGTTGAGTAGGCTTCTCACTTGAGTTGCTGAATAGCTGCTATACAGAATTTGAAGTATTCTTGTGCACACTGTAAATTGGGAATTTATCTTCATTGTGTTTCTTTTTTTAAATCGGGTCAGTTTTACTTAGTTGAGTGCGATCATCATAACCCATTTGTATGAAGTGCAGGAGATTCTAGTGACTGTAAGTAACCTAAGAATGAAACCATAAGGTCGTAGAGCTTGGAAGGGATCTCTGGAGATGTAGTCCAGCCTCTGCTCAAAGCAGGATCTAACGTCGGTTAGATCATGTTGCTCAGGGACTTTGCCGGTCAAGTGTTGAAAACCTCCAAGGGTGGGGTTTCTGTAACCTCACAGGGTAACCCATCCTCGTGCTTTACCACTTCCATCGTGAAGAATTTTCTCCTAATCTCCGGTTGAAATTTTCCCTTTCTGCAGCTTATGATGGTGACTCCTGTATTTTTACCATGCATGATGAGCTTACCATCATGTGGAAATCTGGCCTTTAGGGAATCCTAGAAGCAGCGTAGTTAAAAATGGCTTTTGGTCAGCAATAACTAACATTTTCACCTCCTACTGTATTTTCCTACTGGATCCTAAATATTTTCTTTTCATTATATCATTGAAAATAAAGTGATTTAAGGATTTGAAAATGCTATATTCCCTTTATTTTTCTATTGAAGAGTAACAGGCTAAATGCAAACATGGAAATATGTTATTTTCTGAGGGACAGCATGTTACTATAGGACCCCTTGTGATCAGAGTGCTCATTATCAAAACAATGAACTGAGAACACAAGTGGAGTGATAGGAAGAGATAATGTTGCTTGCTTCCTGTTGATGTCATTCACTAGTCCAGCTTTTTCCTTGAGGCAGGCAACTTTATTGTTTGTTCAGGAATTACTCATTCAAAATCAATTTTTTTGGACTGGTAGACCTGGTTTTGGTTATATGTGCAGCTTTGGCTTTCTGTATGGTAAGTGCATTTCACACTTCTTTTAAAGGTCTTGTCTTTTAAACTTCTTCAACCTGTAATTGTTTCAAAACAACTAATTAAAATGTAATCTTGGTCCAAGAAGAAACTGTTCTGATCAGACATGTTTTAACAAAACACCCCCATGCCATTGCAGAAAAGGATTAAGAATTCTGATTGAGGACATGGAGTAGCAGGCTACAACAGCTGAGTACATTTTGCCCCATATACCAAAGGCTGATGGGGAATAATATGACTGTTCCCAGGGTTTGGAGATAAAACCATGGAGGCGGAAGACCTGTTTAAGCTCATAAATATTTCTGATGCAAGAAAAGCAGGTACTGAATGAATAGTCTAAAAATTGGAAGAAGGTTTCTAGAAACTTGTTCCTAATAGTTTAGAAACAATCCTCCCAACAAGAGTGCCAATTTCTGGTAAGATTTCCTCTATTCTGCTTTCAGCCTGTAGGGTGTAGTCAGTCTCTTGCTTGTGAAATTTCAGGAAATATCTTTTGAGAATATCCTCCTTTATTTTGGGAATAATTCCAGTTCCGAGTCCTGTAGTTAAGAGCGAACTGTCGTCCATAAATTGCGAAGTACCTACAGCCCGGAAAGCGGGAGCATTACTCGGGTTGTGTGGATATCAGTCATAGTCAATAGGTCCTTAAAAAGGCAGACGTTCTTTTGTCCTGTCTGCTTAATACAGCTAGCGTCAGTAAAGCACCCATCAGCATTCTGCTTTATTCGTGTGGCTATCGTTGATCCCAGTCCTTTGGTCCCAAATCTTGCAGTGTTAGTAATGTCTGTATCCACTACTTCAAAGGCTCTTGTTTGTGTTTTTTTTTTTTCCTGCATCCAGAGTCAACTGGTCAGTGTTGATTCCCTTTGTTAAGATTTCTGTATATATTCTGTATGCTTTTTGTTGCAGAAGTGTTTGCAGGGGTTAGCCTATGAAAGGACTGAACAGGAACTACTAAAGTCCGTATCATGACATGATGATGACCCTAAGATTCCTGTATCAGTTTTCTGCAAGAATTATTATTTTACTATTTTGGAACTTCCAGTCATCATCATTTCCCAAGAAAACATTATTTCATCGCTGATAAGAAATGCTGAAAGACTTGGACAGCAGAGTAAGTTAAAGCCTTTGAGAGGGTCATTCAGTTTTTTCCACATAACTTTTATGCCTTGGACATGGCAGCAAGACTCAAGTATTTCCATCCAAAATACTGATGGCAAATGCATACCACCTAAAACTGAAAGTTTGCCTGGTCTTCATCTTCTGACTTGAAGGTGAAAGTCTTTATGCCTTAAATGTTTCACTTGATCTAGTAGACTTCTTGTTGAAATAATTTGTCTACCTACTATTCCTTTGTCATGCTGTTCATGGCAAACAACACAGCAGTAACATCTTTGGTCATCAGGACAGGAGCCAGGTTGGATTTTTCTGTTACTCCCTCTTGTTAAGTCATGGTTCTCTGCAACTGCCTGATTCACTACAGTTATTTTAACTTGGTTTTCCTTATTAGGTCTTCAAAAATTTTTTCTCGCTGGCATGATTTATGAGTTTATGAATGTCAATGAAAGGTTTTTAAAAAAAAAAAAAACAAACGTATGTGGCATCAGCTAACTTTAGGTCTTAAGTCTAGTGAAGGATGAGTAAGTTTTTACGTCATACTTTAGGAGTTTTGTCAGTGATATGCTTGATTCTGTTGTCTCCAAAAGTAAGAAGCATGTTAATTCATTGATACCAGAAGACGTCAGAAACAGCAGGTGGAACCAAGCATGACCATGCTCACTGTAATCTAGTCAAGGCAGTTTTGGTATTCAAGTTTCTCTCCTCTTCCCAGTATTCTTACCTTTTCAAATCAACATAATCATCCCAAAACAAAAGTCATGGTATGAAGCAAAGGATAAGAGATCTGTAAGTAATTGTGAGTAGCACTTGAGATTAGCTGCTCTTCTACCAGACTCATCGGTTTGCCCAAGCATGCCTGTGCACGGGGGGGGGGGAAGCTCTCTAGTCACTACATCATCATCTAAGCCCTGGTGAAGCTTCAGCATTAGTTGTCGAAGGCTTTCTGTGTTGAAAAATTTAGGATCATCTGTGAGTTCTTCAGGGGTATCTATGACAGAGCAGTATTGGCTGTGTCCATCCTAGTACCTGTTCTTAATATTGTGTACCATAGTTGCGTATAAGGGAATCTTGAGGCCTTTTTGCAGTTGTCTTCCAGCTAGAGAAGTTTCTGTTCCTGGGATCTTGTAGTCTAATACTGATGGAGTCGATGACTCTGAATCTTGAGCTCTGACTTATGTGTTCTTTTTTCTATGTACCCCTTGAACCAGTTCATCTTCAATGGTGGTTTTCTCTGCTAGAAGGGGAAAGACACAACCAGTTGTGCACTGCTCCTCCCCCCGTTTTTCCCACCTGAGAGGCTGAGTACCCCCTGCCCCTAATGATGGTACAGGAAGGGAGAAACTGCTCCATCCATGAACCCTGTACATTATTGTGATACTACATACTCTTTTCTAGATAAAAATGAGTTTGAATGCCCTGGTTTGGGGGGGGGTGAGGCTTGTATGCAGGGGTTCAGCTAAGCTTTGGTTTGTGTGACCCACTCTCTACCTCTGGAGCTCAAGTTCTGGAGTCAGTATTGGTGAAGGGTTGATTCCTCTGCCTCCACTGGGGGAGGCAGTGGTGGGAGTGTGGGAGTCGAGAAACACGGCTGGCCAAACCAGCCTCGGCTCACCCCATGGGGCTTACACATCTCAGGAGTGGAATAGATGGGCATGGGCTTTCTGAAAGAATCTCAGTTACTGAAGGTAAGTAGATGTTTCACTTAATCTAGTAAATATTTTGTTTAATTAGTTAGCTCTTAATTAATTTTAATTAAGTAGTCTTATCTGTAATTTAAACAGAATGAGTTTACTAATACTTTAGAATTAATCAATAACCAGAAGAACTGTTAAGAAGTCATTGCAAATTCACAGTGTTTGTTGTCGTGAAATAAGGTCTCTGCTTCTGTAGCCTGCTGTCTTCAGGGACAGTTCAGTCAGTGCTGCTCTTACTGTCTTTCAGGCACTTGAGCAAAAATATAGTATGAAGCAGACTATTACTTATGGATTCACAAGCTATATTGGAAATATATAGTGTTTTAAATTTCCTTTACATAAATAAATCTCATTTATCATTTCAAAATTAGAAGAATGAAATGTAATAATCTCTGAGCATGCAGTGGCTGAATTAGTTGTAGAACTGAGCTCAGTCCTATCTATGACTCTTGCTTTTTTTCCATATGAGTTAAAGGATATTTTTTTGACTCCTTGAAGAGCTTGCACCTCCTGCCTGTTAGTATTTAAGACGAATTAGCCTTTTCGCAGGTAGAGAGGTGGTGTTTTGAGGAATACCAGCAAGACAGACTCTTTCCAGAACTGTGTCTCCACTTGATGATCATCTTACGAGCAAGAGGTTGGTATTGGAAGTGGTGAATTCTGGTTTAGTTTGTCTTTCACAGCTCCAAATGTGATTGGAAGAAAATGTGACCTTCTGCTCCCGGTTATGGCTTCCTCTGTCCTTGTTAGGCTTTTAAAATTTTACGCAAAATAGTATGGTAAGAGACCAGAAAAGATGGACAAAGAGTTATGGTATTGTGCTAGCTTGTAGTAAGTATCATTTTTAGATGCTTTTAAATGCCTAGATTATTTTAAAGTATTCTGATGAGAAAAGGACTTTGGGCAGAGATGGGCAAAGAAAATCAGTTTACTGTAAAATGCAGTATTGATACTCTAATTATTTGCAGTTTCAGGTAGGCATACTTTAGACTTTTTGACCTGTTGCTAACAGGTTTGAATCTGAAGGAAATGTGCATGGTAGAAATCCAGTCAAAACTAGGGGATGAGTAGGGGCAGAGAGGCGAGAGAAACCATCTCTGCTCAGCCTGCACCTCCAGGAAGGCCGCCCTTTTCCTTTTGCAACTTTAGCTTATACGTTATCCAGTAAAGGAGACGAACAGTTGTTCTCAGGGTGAAGGAAGGGCTTTATGATATTTTTTTTTTTCCTGGTGTCAAGAGAAATCTTAAATGTGTGTATTTGGTTTAATTAATTGTTTCTTATATTCAGCTACATGCACAGCTTCTGTGCAGGTACCGAAACTGAGCTACCAGTACAAGCTTGTTTGTATCTTAGTGCTCCTATGTCTGAATTGAACCTAGTCAAAACTCTTTGCTCTGCTTTCAAACTTTTAAAGGGATGCTTTTAGGACCGTAGAATTGTTTTGTCAGTATCTACCTGCCAATTTACAAATGTATGAAGTCAGAAGAAGAAATGACCAGCTTTATTCCAATAGATCGGATTTGAATTTGAAACAATTTTAAAAGTTGCGTTGCAATAAGAAGACATTTAAAGTCATACTGGGATTTTGACTAGCTTGATATACAGTTGAAAACAAAATCTCAGGATTGCATAATTTTTTGTGCTGAATTGATCTATTTGTTAGCAAACAGTAACACTTGTCTCATAACTTTTTCCACCTTCCTCCTTGCTCTGTCTGAAGTGCAGTCTGATGCTGACGTGGGAGGCAGTAGCCCTTCAAGGGATGCCCTTGAAATTCTCGTACGCTTACCTGCTGACTGCGCAGCCATTCATTTCCTGTAGCCTACCTAGCTGCTCCTAGCAGCTGCTGACTGCTGCCATCCTGATCGGGAGTTAGATCAATAATTTAAAGGTCAAAAAGACCTTTTAACTTACAAAATTACCTGGCACATTTGTATCATTTTTAATAAAGTCTAAATTAATGAAAAAAGCGGTAATATTACCTAAAATAACGCGTTCCTTGTGTTCCTGTGTAATCAGCTCAACTATCCAGATGCAGTGAGGGTCTGTATGTAGGTTACAGAGCGCTGGAACAGGGCTTTGTTGTGGTTATAAATGCAGTTAACTCATCCAAGCGATTCCAGACCGAAAGCTGTTAGTACTGTGTTGCCGTCTGATATAGCCAAGGAGAGACTGAGAAGCTCCTCTGTGCACCTGGTTGAATAACTACCTGGCTTGCCTGAGGTTTTTGCAGCTCCAGTAGTACAGCTGGTTTAAAGCTGCTTTGGGTATGTATATGTGAAAATAGAGCCTCTTGTGTGGCTGCAGTCCAGGCGTAACTCATGGGAGAAGCAGCTTTCAGTATATACATGAATTGTGTTTGAACATGACTGCTAAAAACTGTAGGGCGGTTACTGAGGAATAAATAAGTGTTTTCTGAGCGTTAGTTTTCGACCAACCGCACAAGCTACGTGAATAATTGCTGTGCAAGCGGCATTTCAAGTTCATTCCACCAGGGAGACTCCAAGAATAAACTCCATGGTAGCAGCTCTGAAAGTTACTGTTGCAGCTTTGACTCCAAAAATAAATGCTGCACCCACAGCTCGTAAAACTACTGGAGCTGGGTATCATCCTCCGTCCCGAGCTGCAGAGAGGAGCTTGCACCATCTAGAGGAAAAGAAATTAGAGTTGGTGCAGTAAAAAATGGATGGGAGAAAAAAATTGACAAAGTCTTGTTTCCTGTGGTAGTTTCAAAACACAGAAGAGTAAATATTTGCAGCTGCTGGAGTTATTTTTGCACTTTGTTCAAATTACATGAGGAAACAAGGATCAGTAGTGCAGAAAACAGGCTAAAGAGGTGGGGGGAAAAGTCCTGAAGAAGAAATGAAAGTTTTATGGAACAGCTAGCCTTGTTTGTGTATTCAAATACTCCTGTATGTCATTAATGTGTGTAGGTGTATGCATTAATTTATTCACATCTCCTCTAATTAGTTATAGTATCATGGGAACAAAGACTTTCCCCAGGAATTCTAACTTTACAAACTTTTTGTGACCCTTGTGTTCATTTAATGTCGGGCAAGAGGCGGTGCTAGAGGCAGCCGGCATTAGGTTGCTGTAGAGGTCGGCGTGGTCCGTTGATCACTCTTACTCAAGCCAAAACACTATTTTTGCATGCTTCAGAAAGTTATTTAGAGAAACTATCTTTTCTTATGTAACTGTTAGTTTTCTGTAGAATAAGGTAACATTGTGGCTTAATCTAGAGGCTGCTTAGAGTTCCTTTATGGCCTGTCTATCCCTAGAAATACCCAGGGGCAGAACCTCACCAGGTGAGCTCTGAGACAGCTTCAGAGCCAGCCCTCGCCTGGATGGCGCCTAAACTAATCTGGGATTCAGTGAATAAAACACAGCGCTTAAGCCTGGGTGTTGTATCCTGGCCGGCTGCTTGCGCTGGAGCGGGGCACGCGGATAAGTAGAGACGCTCACGTCTCAGCTGTGAAGCGGAGGGAACGCGTAGCTGAGTTTGGAGAGCTCTGCGTGAGGGCTGTCACGCGTGCACTTCTCCAGCACTGACCGTGTGGGCGTCTAAATATCAGTTTCAGTCCTTCAAAAATGCTGGATGTTAGAGATCTGTTTGTGCCAGACTGAAAACTAGCAGTTTTAAAAGCTGTAAGAAAGTTCAGTGGGAGGACGGAGCAATAGTTAAGTGCTTTTGACAAACCCATATTTGTTTAGGGTTCAGTCTTAATTTTTACTTTTAGAAGTAAATATTTTTCTTACCCTTAGATAGTAACTTTCACTTTATTTCAGGAGAAACAAAGCAGAAGCTCAGTTGCAAAGATACTGACTTTAAATGGAGATTTCTTTCCTTAGAAAATACAGCTTAATTTCATAGTGAAGCATGGTATTTTTAAGGAAACCTGTGGCTCTCTTTTAGACTTGAACAGCGATTTTTCCACGCTAGCCTTGTCAGTGGGCCTTGGAGGGCAGATTCCAGTTTATTGCAAATTAATTGTAAATATAAAAATGGCCAATTTTTAAAATAAGCAGTCCTGTCTAGTCTCTGAATGTACAGGCATGTGCGTTCCTCTCTGAGATTAGTCTCTGGTTTATTTTTGTCCTTTTAGGGACTACTTGCATTCTAGGTTTAATTTCAGAGTTGAAGCTTCGAAATTAATTTTGAACAGGTTTTGGCTGAATTTTATTTTGAAACCTGACATGCAGGGAGAAAGTCATCTCTAGGCTATGCTTCAGCATAGTTGAATTACCAGTTTGGTGTGTAAAAACTGGGTGACTGAATCGTTTCATTTGTGCTCTAGATTCACTTTTTCTGTTTTTTTTGTATGTTTTTTTGGGTTTTGTTGTGGTTTTTTGTTTGTTTGTTTATTTAATAGGTCACTGCTGCTGTTTCAGAATTCATATTGGCATCTTTTAGATTTCAGGAATTTTTTTCCACTGATAAAATAAGCATCTAAAAATCTGTAATTTCTCCAGAGAGCAGGAAGAATGATTTGCTTTTGCTACATACTCAGTGACCCTCATCATGGGATCAGGTTTAGGAAAGGTGGCAGAACAGCACTACTGTAAAGTCAACCTTAGGTTGTTTTTGGAGCTTTTATTACCTTGCGCTGTCCCTCTTGGCTTATGTAAACTCTTTGCTCCTGTGTTACTTGTCAGTACGTGGTTGCTTGCAAAGGTCAGGAGAATAGCAAGACTTTATAGTAGTCTGTCTCTTCCCAGTATGAAACGTTAATCGTCGTTCACTAGGCAAACACTCACCTTAGATGGCTTAAAAATCTATTTTTTGAATTTCGGAGTTAATCCAGCGCTGAGCTGGATTAGTGAAGCCGTGTGCTGCTGACGATGGGTGCGGAAGCTCAGCACGTGGGGCAGCAGCTGCGGCCGGCCCAGCCTCGCAGGGCGGAGGGGCGCGAGCGGGGCCTTGCCTCCTGGGTCCAGGGCCTCCCTGTGACCCGGCTGCCAAACGGGTGGCTTTCAGCAGGGCGAGGAGAGGCTGTGTCAGAGAAATTACCGAGCACTTTGCGCTCTCGTCTTTCTCCTGGTCACAATAACGTGTTGCCAGGATCCGCAGTTTTGAAATAACACCTGTCAGACTTTTCCTATCAGTAGGGGAGTTGTGCTGCATCGGCCTCGGTTGTCGGTGCGGGTGCCAAAGGAAGGTAGCCAAGGTATCATAAATGCAGATCAACTGTGCTGCCGTGTTAGGAGGTTTTAGTGGTGTGGAGACCTGTGCCTCAGAGACACTTCCAGAGCAGGCGGTCTAATTTCTCTGGTGTGTTCTGCACTGGTGAAGAGCTGCAGAGCTTTAGTCCCATTTCAGTGCAGCTCTCCTGCCGCTGGGAGCATTTGTCAGGAGATGGGGTGGTATCATGCACCAGGAGTCTTGCTTTTGTCTGGGACCCGCTCTGAGATCCCCATGCCTCAGGGGCCTGGGCTCAGTACAACAGTTGCTTGTCGTTGGGGTAGTCCTGAGCTGCAAGAGCAGAAGTTTATATCCTGATTTATTCCCACGCCTCTGTGCTGTGCTGGGGGACGTTTAAAACTTCGTTCTTCAAGCCAGTTGGCCAGGAGGGCAGGGTTCCCAAAAGGAAATGTTGCGTCCCATTTTAAGCACAAAAAATGAGATGTGAGAGAAGAAGGTGGTGGCCTTTTTTTCTCAACTACCTCTACTGTCTCTTCCCCCACCCCACCCCGTGTTGTATTTGAAAATCTCCTGTCACCACACTGGGTCTGGTGCATAGTAAAGTTAAGATATGGCAAAGTTCTTGAGAAACAATGTGCATTCAAACAACCTTCTTGTCCCAATATTTGAACATCTTTTTTGAAGGCTAACCTGTGGCATTGCCCCTAAATATCATGTAAAGAGCGTTGGAAAGATTAGGGGGTTTTGTTTGTTTATCCTCGTTTGTATTGCCTTTAGCAGCACCATTTTCAACTATTGGGCTTGACTGTATTCTTTGGCCACCTGGAGAAACAGTAAAGTTGGAAGTAATATTTTTTCAACTGTACATTCTGTGTAATGTTTTCAAAGAAATTGGGGGAGGGAGCGGTCTCAGGAAGCAGGACACAGTAGGAAATTAAAATCCAGACTGGGTGACCTTTTTAGCTAAGAGCTTCTCATGGAATTAATCCAGCCCTGAGCTAAATTAATTTTTTTCTAAAGGATTTGTTTTCTTTGCATGCACAGCTGTTTGACTTTTCTCTCCCGACCCAAGCGGAGTGCGGAGCAGAGTCTCGCTCTGCCGTGCTGGAGTCACTGCAGCGATAGCAGTGCGGGACAAACAGCCCCGTAGCTGCAGGGATGCGTGGGCCAGTACAGAGCACGGGGCTGGCACGGCCAGCTGCTTGGGTTTGGTTCCTGCTTGAGGTTTGGTTGCTTTACAATAAGGCTGAAGCGTGTGAGCCAGTGGGCAGAAGGCGGCAGGTCGGTCTGCACTCACCACAAAGCCCGTAGCAGTTCATTCCCAGAGATGGGCCTCGGTTTCCCATCTTAGAGCCGATAACAATAGCAGCTTGCTCTCTGTGAAGTGTTTGGAGAGATCTTCTGTTGATAACCATTAGAGCTAGGCAGTGATACACATGTTCTTCTGCGTTAAAAAAAAAAAAGTCCTCTAAACCAATCTGTGTTAAGAGAGAAGTGATTCTCATCTCAATCTTGTATGGGGATTTGCTACTAGCCATCATGAGACTAAGACTATTTAAATAAGTCTTCTCCTGTGGGCTGGATTTAGGTGTGCAGCTCAACTAGGAAAGACTATTTTGTTATAAATACTCCACCGAGGCTGTTCCCACATACCAGTCCAGCCTTTCAGATCAACTAGCTGGGTTGAAATTCCACTTGCGATAAGTAACTTCAGCATATTAATACTGAAGTTTAAGCTTATTTTTTCACTAGGTTTTTCAGGTTGATACACTGAGAAATTGAAAAAGAAACCAAAAACTATCATGTCTTACCGAAGTACTTTGACAACGTGTGTGACAGAGACATGGAGGACAGCGGGGTATGTGCTGCGTGCTGGGCACGTGCTGCCTGAAACACTGAGGCAGCCCTTGTGTTTTGCTGCACTTCCTCCGTTCATGTGCAGTTGGCTTCACATCTGAACCCTGCTGCTTGAAGGAGACCTCTTCGGAGCTTGCAGCACAGTCAGGCTTAGGAGATACTTAAAACAACTGCAGTGTGAAAACGTTGGACTAGGAGTCACTTCAACACTCAGTTTTCCTTTGTAACTTTCAATGCCGTATCTCGCTCGGTTTGTGCTTTTGGGGTTTTGGGTTGGTGTTTTTTCCTTTTTTTATTTTCCTTTTAGGCCCCTGTGTTTATCTGAAATGTCTGCCACAGCAGTGCGACTTCCTGCCGCTCCGAACTCCGAGTGCTTCCTTCCTTTAACTTGACCTCGGTGTAGTTCTTCAGCAACAACAATCTTGCTTTTTTTTCTTTCTTGTGCTGCTCACGTTCTTACCCACAGGCTCGCAGAACGGTTAGTTGGAAAGGACCTCTGGAGGTTGTGGTCATTTGGCCACCTCCGATGTGAAGCAGGACCGTTGCCAGCACTAGACTGAGTCAGTTGTAGCTTCATCCAGCTGAGTGTGAGACCTCTAACACCTCTTAACCTGAAGGTGAAAATACAAGGTGTGTGGTCTGGGACTTCTGATCTTTAATGCTGGGTGACACAGATATTCCTGAGGAACCTTTCCTTGCTGTTTTTGCCACCTGGATAACAAGGATTATATCCAGCACTCGGGGGAAAAAGTGTTCATGTACAACGACGGTTTCATCATAGCCAAGTCAGTAGAGCTCTCTATTTCTGGCATAGAAACAAGAGAGCTGTTAAGTTAATCCGGTGCAGCGCATGCAGGTTTTACCTCCCATTTGGCGTAAGGTGGAACAGTTTTTGCTCTGGATTTGATACTGCTATATAGCTGTATGGAAATGTTCGATCCAAATCATATATAGCAAAGGGACTCCATCCCTTCTCCTTTTATTAAAATTTTCGTAGTTAAGGAATTCTGTGCAGTAGAAAAAGGTAATTCATGGCTGTCGGGTTGAAGGTAAACTTTCTGTTCCTGTTTCTGAAGATGAGGGAAAAATTGTGTTCCTCAGTGCAGTTAACAGAAACACCAGGTCTCAGTATGGCATGTAGAAGAGAATGAACTGCTCGGTGAGAAACTCATTGACAGAGCCTCTAAACACTTAGATTAGTTACCTTGTGCCCTGCTTAGTTTGAATGGATACAGCTCATCTGTCATCTTCAGTATTTTTTTTTCTCCCCTACAGTTAAAAACCCCACAGTCACAGGTTTGTTGCTCCCACTTCAGAGTTTCTTTGGCTCTTGATTTTTGCAACGAACCTGCTGTTATTTCAGGCTAGTAAGCTGTGAGTTTGAGAACTTTTACTTGCATTTTTGAAGTCTTGATTGTGCTTGATTATATGGCAGCCTAAGTGAGATTTTGTGCAGATACAAAGCTTCTGGCAGCAAGTTATTTTCACATAATAACTTCTTCTTAGTGTAAATGATAACCTCTTATGTAATGGTTTAATATATATGCTACTTAGATTAATATTCTGTCAAAAATGAAGGGATGTTCCAGAAGGTGCTCATGGAAACTGTATATTCTTACTTTGAATTAAAAATGTATTTTGTATTGGCAAGTTTTTAAATTTTATTCTTGAATTCACTTTCTATGTCCATTTTTGTTGTTTATGGCTGCCTTTTTAGCAATTTCACTTCATACCTTTATAAAATTTGTTAATTTTTTGGCCTGGACTATGCTGCTGATAGAGTAGGGTACAGTTGCAGAGTCAAGGTGTGTTTTGTTGCTAGCAAATCCACCCTAATTATTGCATAAAATCATTAAAGTCTCACTGTAAATGGGGGCAGGTAGCCCTAGGGGAGGGTTGTTTCAGCTATGATGGCTACACTCTTGTCTGCTTTTTTTCCAGCTTGAGTTCATTCCTGACCAGTTTTGGATAATTATTCTGCTAGTAATTGTCCTGCTAATTTCTTTGTCTCCTGCTTTTTGTATCCTATTGCCTTTACTGTTGTACAGGGAGCAGTTATATTCCCTTTCAAATTTCCTTTTTCTGAACTAAACAAGCCAGAGATTTTTTTTTTCCTTTTTGCCTGGACTTGTATTTCTTTTTGTTTTGATCTGTCAAGAAGTTCAGTTTTATAATAATGTGACCTTGGATTTTACATTGTTTTCCTTAAGAAAGGAGTGGCTTTAACCTCTCCCAGATTGCTGAGAGATGTGGCCTAAGATTATTGTGTTGGAAAGCCTCAGGAATCTCCAAATTACATTTTGTCATGTCATTATAGAAAATGAAAATGTCATCTTGGCAAAACGTTCAGCTGAATCCAGAGGGATTCTTGGCCCCAGCTGCGCTTGGAAAGTTGTTTTTTGTAAGGAAGGAATGCGTGTTATTTTTATTTTATTATTTTAATACACATTTGCATTTCCCAGAAAAGTAAAGAAGCCCAGACAAAATGATCAGTTACCTCTGAAATGGTTCTTATTAAGGACAGAACGACCTTTGCTCATCCTAGATCCTGAAAAAGAGAGAGTATTTGGCACCTGCAGGACCTGAAATGTCTGAATGCAACCAGCCCGGTCTGCCTGCAGGGCGCCTGCAGTAGGGCAATGCTCAGCTTCTCTCTCAGCAAGGAAGGCTCCTGAATCATCCTGATAAAATTTGGAGATTATCAAACTAAATTCGCCTTTCATGCCTGCGTTTGAGTACAGTCTGCAGCCCGGTGTCTATAAAAGATGTCCATTCTTTTAGGAGGTTTTAATATTTCGGTGTGACTGTGATGTCTTCTATTGAAAGCCTAATGAGAGCGCTCTTGGGTGTTTGCTGCCCTTAACTGGTCTCGGTGAAGCAAGTGATGCTGTCTCCATGACAGCTGCAAGTTTACCACAGAACCGATGAGACACGGCATCCTTAGAGGGTGTTTGTAGCAGCTTATTCCCGTGGTCCCGTAACTGCTGTACTGAACTGGGGGCTGGAGAGAAGGCGAGCCCAGCTGTGGGGCGCAGGGAGAAAAAAGGCTGCAGGGCTGGGTGGCTCAGCCAGGGACGGCTGGCTCCGCATCCAGAGCAAAGCCCGTGCTCATGTGCTGTAGGATTCTTGGTCACTGTTGGTTTGTTTTGTTTTTTTTTTTTCCCCCCTCAGAAGCTTTAAACAAAAAACTCTTCATGGGAGGAACAGAATTAGTTCAGGCTTGTCCTCTGTAATGCTTGTGAGGAGGGCCTGGGAAATGATCTCAGGTTTGCCACAGTTAAAGGTGACCCAGGTGCTTCGAGGTCTGTGCTGTGAGAGCCCAGGGGCCCAGCCTTTGGAGATGGAGTCAGGTTTAGAAGCAGCCTGGGGGATGCTGAGCCTCCTGGGGAGGGATGGAGACCTGCAGATCCTGCCGAGCAGGTCTTGCACTCGCCGGGCGAGGCTCCTAAGCCTGATGAGCCTCATAGCACAAACTGAAAAGGATCCGCAGGAGTTTGTGGATACTGGAGTAAGGAGTGTGGCTCTGTTTCCATCCTGGCTCTGTTTCCTTTTGCTTCAGTCTCTCTTTGCGTCAGTGCATATTTGAGGTGTAAAAAATAACAAGCAATTCCACTGCTTCGGTTTACAAGAGACGCAGATGTGGGCTCATCTGTGGCCCTGTGAAAATATGCCAGTGTTTTTGCTGAAATCTGTGGGGGACTTGCTTGTGGGTGGTGCTTTTCTTGTTTGTTTCTCCTCCTTGTTGTGGAAGGTCAATGCAGCATCAGTTTTCTCCTTTATCTCTGTTACTTGGCTGGTAGCAGCGACAGAACTTTGTAGACTCAACTTAAAAAGCAACACAGCATTTAGAAAGTTTACTGGAAAATGCTGTGAAATGGCGCCTAAAAGTGGCCATATCAGTTTATGAAAGAAGCTGAGGGGATGCTTAAAACCATCTATCTTGTTGGGTTTTGGCTCTTGTTAAAACTTTTAGAGTTGCTATAGCCAGGCTGTGTTAAAAAAGTGCATGGGAAGAAGTTGGTAGCCTAACAGTATGGTTTCTTATTCATTAATACAGCTGAGAAAAGCACTACTTGCCTGAGACTTTACCTATGTTATTTGACCTAAAAAGATCCTACTTTTGGCTGCCTTGAAAGCTTGCTTTTCTTGTAGTGGTTCATTATGTGATAGAATTGCTTCAAATTGTTTATTTGAAGAAAACCCCTATATTAGACGTATGCAAGGAAAGTCTGATACAAAGCAAAACCAGTACCATTTCTTCTCTTCTGCTAACACAGGATTTCACTTAGTATTAGGAGTCTCCTCTGGTTAAAAAAAAAAAATCATCTTACTTTTCCAGAATTAGTTTGTCTTATGAGGTGTTTATGGTTTGTGAATTGTGCAAAGTGATGCTTTGTAACTCAGTACTCGGTATCGTGTTTGATACTTTGTCCATACAGCAAGGCTCTTTTTTTTTACCACAGTAGAACAGAAATGCACATTTTATGGTTCTTTTATTGTCCTTATGACTTCAGCCTTGGAAAGACAGACATACAAGTACTGGTAGCAAACCAAGCTGGAACGAATTCTTCCAGTGTTTTACACTATACTGCAAAATGTGGCCGGGGAAGGGGATAAAATTAACAGGTTCATAAGCACTGGACTGAGTGGCCATGCTGGGCTTTTCTGGGTTTCCCCGTTTGTTTTCTTTTTGAGGAAAGAAGCTAAATAAACTGGCCTTCATCTCTCTCTGTAGGTGAAGTCTGTGATAAATCTGCTGTTTGCTGCCTACACGGGGGATGTGTCTGCACTCCGGAGGTAAAAATCAGTGCGGGGTTGGGAATAGGAAAGCTGCTTGTTTCGTACCTGCTGTTGTTGTTTGCTCGTGAATATGCACTGTGTTCATGTTGGGGACATCTGAGCTGCACCGGAGATTGAATATGCTCACCCAAAAACCAACCAAACAAAACCCCCCAAACCTAACCATCAAAAAGGTACCCTCACGCTATCCTGAAATCCCATTGTTTTCCCTTTCTTTGGATCGTACTGAAAGAAATTTCCCTAACTGGTCATTTTATAGTGATGGCAGAAAATCCTAGCTGTACTTTAGCCTGATTTATCATTCAATTCTGAAACTGCCACAAAAAATCAGGCTGGAAAATGCACACTGGAGAGGTTAGGAAATCTACCTTTGCTTTCTAAATCTGGAGTAGAATCTGGCAACTTTTAAAGTAATAATAGTAAGAGACTAAATAAATGTTTTAATGTGGCTAGAATATACCTGAATATAGTTAGTAGCTGGAAGAATGCGTATAGTTTAGCTCTGCTGTCCTGGAGCACCGCAGCGTGATGAGAGATCTCTCCCAATACCGTAACACTGTTCAAGATTTTCAGACTTGGGAGTCGTTCCTGAGTTTCCTCAGCTGGCATAAATTTACTTTGCCTTATATGACTCAGCTTGTCCCTGTTAGACTTTTAAATCAGATGTTTTGACTGTTACAAACCCTACAAAGACATTCTTATTTTATTTTTCTTTATAACAACTAGAGATCAGAAAGAAAATCAAGCCCCTACCTTATTTTTAGAGCCAAAGCAGTAAGAGCCCCTTTTGTTATCACTGAAGGTACGATGTGCTCTTGATACCGTTTATATCCTCTTGCAGCAGATGTTTCATCATTTTAGCATAAGGGTATTGTTCCATGCTAGTTTTGTAACTTGTTTTAATTATGTCAGACTTCTCTGTAATTGTGAGGGGTTTTGGGTTTTTTTTAGATTTGCTCTGTCAGGAATGGATATGGAACAAAGAGACTATGACTCACGAACAGCCCTGCATGTAGCAGCTGCAGAAGGTAATGTCTCTTCATATGTGATTTGCTATCTGTTAATGGAGTGTGGTCAGCTTTCTTTACAGTATCTTCACTTCTGTATATGCATACTTGCTTTCTAAAATTTTGTATGTGTGTATATATATATATATATATATAAAATCATAGAATGCTTTGGGATGGAAGGGACCTTTAAAGGTCATCCAGTCCATCCCCCCTGCAATGGGCAGGGATGTCTACAACTAGATCAGCTTGCTCAGAGCCCCATCCAGCCTGGCCTTGAATGTTTCCAAGGATGGGGCATCTACCACCTCTCTGGGCAACCCGTTCCAGTGTTTCACCACCCTCATTGTAAAAAATTTCTTCCTTATATCTAGTCTGAATCTACCCTCTTTTAGTTTAAAACCAGTACCCCTTGTCCTGTCGCTACTGGCCCTGCTAAAACGACTGTCCCCAAATATGTATATGCATAGATATATATATAAACGTGTACACTCACAATCCTGCTTTTCTTACAGGACACGTGGACGTTGTTAAATTTCTCCTGGAAGCATGCAAAGTGAATCCTTTCCCCAAAGACAGGTGAGTGCTTTTACTGCCAGTTTGGAGGAGAGATGCTCTAACAGCATCTCTCTCGCCCCCATGAGGAGAGGTATCGAATAAGAGTGGAATGCACTGAGCCAGTGCACTGAAGCAGAAGGACCAGGATCCTACTGGTTCTCTGTAGGTTCTGCAGAGCAAACAGGAATAAAAAAAATGGTGAACCATTAAAACCATTAATTAAACGGTTATGCTCAGCTTACAAAGTATTTTCACAGTTACTGAACTTAGTGTGGTTTGTGTGCTTAATTTTTATCACAGAATGTAAAGAACTAGATTTTTGGTGCTTTTGGCTCTGTACTTACCTGCTGATCTTGGAAATACTGTGCTCCTTCCTGTAGGTGGAATAACACTCCTATGGATGAAGCTTTACATTTTGGACACCATGATGTTTTTAAAATTCTTCAAGAATATCAGGTCCAATACACGCCATCAGAGGATTCCAACAACGGAAAGGAGAACCGAACGGTTCATAAAAATCTAGATGGCTTGCTATAATCATCTTCAGCTAGATCCTAAGAATCAAATCACTTACCTATTTAATTGTGGTATACATAAGTAATGAAGAGCGTGTGTGTTTCTATCTGATAGTGGTATATATTTTACAGAAGTCTCTGTTACTTCAGTGTTATGTTACAGGAGTTTCTATACGCACAGGACAAATCCAATCTCTCTTAAAAGAAACAAAACCAACTAAGAATCTCCCTCCATAATGTGAGCAATATTACCTCATGCTGCATATAATTGATGTATAAAAATACTTAGCTGTTGTTGGCTTTACTGTGCACTACTTAATTTATTTTTGTGTTCTATGTGAACTCTAGTCTGTGGTCAGGAATTTTTCTGCTGATTTTTTGTTTCTATAGCCCTCTGTTTCCAGTATGGCCAAGGTGAGCCAGAGTACTGTCAGGTATGAGCGTCAGTGAGGTTTTTCAAAAGCTGAGGATGCTGATGCAGATTTAGGCTGGGTGTGTTAAGTAAGGATCTGCACTTATCTTTGGGAAAAAATTAAAAAAAAAAACCTTCCACACAACCTTGTTTACATAATATAAATATCAACAGAGTATATAGGTGACAGTTGTCAGTGGTCTAGGCTTGTTCTTAGAGATAGTCTTGTCAGGGAATCTGTTTTAAGGTTTGTTTGACCAAATGGCATAGGGGAATGTGAGTTGTAACATCAGTGTTTAGTGGGTTTGTTGGTTTGTTTTGGAAGTGTTTCTTTCAGTTCCCTTTGTCTCGCCTCCTCCTCCTCTCTCTCCATGTTCAGCTGCTAAAGTACTTCCCCGTCACTGGGGCAAGCGGGTGCTTCCGCTCCACGCAGTCGTGTTCCTTGCAGGTATATTTGCACTACAGCAAGCCTTGACAAGCTGCAAAACTCCCTTTTGGGTTCACGAGTGGGGTTCTTGGTGGTTGCACCAGGAACCAGCAAGGGGAACGGAAGGATATGAACGGAAAAGTACTAAACCAAATAATTCATGTAAATCTGACTTAGTTTAGGCTTGTAGGAAGGAACACGGATGGAGTGAAACAGCTTTAAGGAGCATAGAGCCAATCAAAGCATGAGCAGAGCAGGAGATAAGCCAAATCTTTGGGTATGTTCTCTTCTTGCACTACCATCAACCAGGGAGCAGGCTATTGCGTCAGCAGGATTCCGCTGGTGCAGGACATGAGTTCAGCATCAGGAGCACAAGTAGGCGATGCCTTTTCTGGTGAGTGGTGGCATTTCTTGTCTTGCCACCAAAGCCAGCTTGGCACGTGCCCCATCGTGGGAAATGTAGATGTATTTGTTGTTTGCAGAAGTACAATGTTACGACACTTCCCTATCCCATGTGCAATTGCTTCTGCCAATGCTGTGGCATAAAACCTCAGAAGTGAACGGTCACTTAAAGGTAGGAGTTTGATATTCACAAAACACTACAGTTGTTGGACACAGGCAAGAATTTTAGCACAAGAATTTTAGGCAAGAATCGTTTAGCACATGGAAAAGGAGATTGTGCTTGAGAGTTGCATATATGGCTGTTTTTATCCTAGCACATAGTGCACAAGTCATTAGTAGATCTCAAAGTTCAAATTTTCTGTGTTTAGGCACCAAAACCCTCCTGAAATAATACCCGTATTCTTTCTAGAATAGCCCAAGCACTTTATACAGATGATCTGAACCACGTTATCCTCCTTTTGCAAATGGGTACACTAAGGCACGGAGAGAAGCAACTCCTCCGGAGTGACCCAGGAGGTCGGTATAGTTGAGAATAAATCCTCTCGAGTTCCTGTACAGTCTCTCGTCGATATGCCATACTGCCTCCCTGTAGGGAGGACAAATCGCATGGAAAAGTGCTTGATACTCATCACAAGCAGTGACCGTCTTCATGATGATGAAATCTTGGAGAAGTCTGAAAGTCTAAAGCCCTGAAATCACATTTTGAAGCTGGCTGGCATGGTTATCAAACACTTTTTCTCAAGAATCTTACTGTTCTTAAGCTGCCTTTTTTTTTTTCCCCCCCTTCTTTTTTCCTGAAGATCAGCTGTTTTTCTGAAGGCTTTTAACCTGTTCTTTTCACATCCTGTGTCCCAGCCACCTTAGTTCTAATCACGAAGTGAACGAAATGGCCTCTGGCTATTCACTGAGCCACATCGGTCACTGAGTAGCCTGAGGCCTCATCTCTGCTGCACCCTGAACTAAATTCCAACGTGTTGTCTCTGGCAACAGGTCTGTCAACTTTAGCGTAGAGGAGTATTTTCAGATGGACTCTAGTGTAGTATTCTGTATCTCAGCGCTAGTCTGACTTCTTCCATTTTTTTTTTTTCCTATTAAAACATATCCTTTAGCTTCTTGGAAAAATACCTGATTTAGCTTTATTTAACTGAAATTTGCATTGCTCAAACTGGCATTTTTAAAAGATAAGTATAATATTACATAATACATGTGTATACAAAAAAAAACCAAAAGGCGGCATTTGAACTGAGTTAACATTAAAGATCATGGCTGTCCCTAAACTTAATGCTTTCCTGAATCATACTGAGTGCTTTTAGCCAGTCTTAGCTTCAGTGCATTTTTGCTGGTTAGTTTTAGTATTTTCTTGTTGTGAGAAGATGCATTATTTTGTAATGTCCAATTCAGCGATGCAGCTATTTAGACATGGCGTTATTTATAAATATAAATATATGCAGTACATTGGTTTGGCTGTTTATCATTCATGACACTGACACGTAGATTTTTACCGTAAATAGCTTTTGGTTATCTTATCAAATGCTGACTTCCTTATGCTCCAAAGAGGATTCCCCCACTCCTTTGTTTTTATGTCATATATGTTTCTTCTGTATCACAACCTAAAATCATTACGCTAACTTAATGCTTTGTACTCGGAAATATTGTGATAGTCTTAGCATTAATTAGCCTATCTTTGTGAACAAAATGTATCGTACCAGATTTTTTTGCTTCCGAGCTGGACTATCAGTGACTATACTTATTGGCAGTGTACTTCTGGTCATTGTAACTGACTGGGCTGATCTTGACTTTTAGATTCTGTATTGTGGGGAATAGACAGTGATGAATGTATTTCTAGCAGTTTCCCATGAATGAATCTAAACTTGAGCTGTACTGGTTCTGAAAAGGAAAGTTATTTATTTTAAGAAATAAAATCCAGATAGTGTTGCTTTTTACAGCATAATAAATGGAAATACCAAGATGATGATGATGATGGTGGTTTTTATTGGTTATCTATGTGACTGACGTTGAAATAACCCTTCGGTCATGGGGGAAGGCTGTCCGGGAAAACTACTCTGGTCATTTCCATTTTGCAAATCTTACAGGAAATGAGAATGAGTTTATCTGATCTAGCTGCCCTTTTCTTCTCCCCCCCCCCTTCCCCCCTCCTTCTCTTCTTTTCCCTGCTTCTTTAAAAAAAAAAAAAACAAAACCCAAAACAAAAAAACCCCCTGTACTTCTAGAGTTGTGTCCTACTTCTAGAGTTGAGTCCTTTCACTGGTTGCTTTTTGTTAATGCTAGGGTTCTGAAGTGGACTGGCCAAGTGCCCTCAACAGCTCTAGCTTTCTCTTGCCTACTCTTCACTCCTGCTGTCCTTCATCTCACCAACAGTTTCTTCCCTTTTATTATGCTTCTGGCTGTGTAGTTAATATAAAAGCCTGACAAGTGTGAGACAAGGGATTGTGTCACTTAATAGCTCTAGAGACGATGATGCACCAGTGGGCCAGCTTCATAGCTCACAAAGTTTAGCTATAGATCAGTTATCCTACTGACCGTCTCAAATTAGAAATTCAAGTTCAGTTTATTGAAGTTTGGTCGGGGAAGAAAAAAACCAGTGATGTGATACAAGCGATAATAAAAAAAATAAATTCTAACAGCCACCTCCTAAGAACTCTGTAATGCAGACTGACCTGCAACAATGCAGTGAATTAAAAGCATCTCTATTCCCTTAGGCTTCAGAGCTGTAACTGTTTAGTTGCACAAACAAGTTTAAAATGAGATATACAGTAAACTATTGGCAGACACATCATCTTTATAACAGAAGTAGCCAGAAAACAAGAGAAAGGACAAAAGTGTCACGTGACAGTTCCATTTATTTAAAAGGGCAAAAAAAAATTCCACTGGGGGGAAAAACATTACTTTTAGAACTACTGGCCCTGTAAAGACAAAGCCATAAATAAGGCCATTGCTTTAAATCTCACAAGAAAATGTCACCCTGGTTGATAAAACCTGAAGTATAAGAGTAATGAAAACAAACTGCTGCATACAGACCATGAGTACAAGGTGTGGCTCAAGAAACAAATACTTGATTTTTGCATTACAATGAAGATACACATTCAGCTAGTTATAATAGGCTAAAAGCATTAAGTCGCCAGTTGTGATACTCTGTAGCACTGTTAACCTCAGTAACCCAGGGCACCAAAAATAAGTCGTTTTAGCAATGCTTTCCATTTAAATACATGTTATGTGCTCTAGGTCCTTTAAATTTTCTTTCTCGTGAGCTTTTGCAGGAGGCACATCAGTCTTCCTGGGCACAACACACTAAATTGAACCAGTCATTTATTTTCTAAGCAGCAGCTGATGGATCTAGCATTTCTGAGTGGTAGAGAAGTCGCTCTGCAATCCCCGTGAGTCACACTGGCTACTGCTGCCCTCCCAGGCACTGGGAATAGATAGCAGTGGGTCGAGAAACTGCAGTAGCAACTGTGTCACAGATGGGTCGAGGTTGGAGGGACCTCTGGAGGTCATCCTGTCCAACCCCCTGGCTCAAGCAGGGCCACCTAGAGCTGGTTGCCCAGGTCCTGTACCCAAACCTGTGGGATCCAGCATGAGTGCTCTGCAGTCCCTCTGCTCAGCTGTGTGCTCGTTAGCAATCTAGACTAATACATGCCCTTAGTCCAAGAGACCAGGTGCTTAAGACAACCTTCTCCCTTAACTCTGAGTTGTTAATTATCTTCAAACATGCAGAGAAACAAATCTGTTCCTCCTCTGGTGGAAGCACAGCTTCATCCTTTAGGTACTAAAGACTGCATATCCTGCAGCCATTAGCCAGTATAAATTTCACTTCGTCACTTTTCTGTGCCTTATCCCTAATTGCAAAAACACTTCCCTATCAAAGCCTGTAGAGTCTTCCAGCTATTCAAATCAACAGTTAAATAAATGCTCTGGTTCATAGTGCATGAGAAAATTAAGTTCCATTCCACCTGTTATAACCTCAATGGGGCATGTATTATTGTAAAAGGTATGAGTGACCAGGTCCTTACCTTGGTAGATCAAGCACAGTGAGTAAAATCATACTCCCGCCCCTTTTGCACTCTTTAAGAGTAGGTTCTCGTTTTGTCTGATACTGCTGCTAGACAGCATGATTGCAGTCTGTAGAGGCTTAATCTTGATTGTGCGCATTGAGTTGCAAGCTCAGCATATGCCAATGCAGCTTTAAGGTGGTGTCCTAAGAAGTGCTTTTTATGAGAAAGATTGTGCTAAACATCCTACACAAGAAGACCTTGCCCTAAGAAACAAGCAAAAATGAAATGCAGATAACATTTTTGGTTTATGTTCTCTCAGTATGCTATGCCCTTAGAAAAGATAAAACCAGGACAAACTTCAGCAGCACATGGATTCAGTGTGGCATACACCTGCAGAGTGTTTCTCTTCTCCCTTCTGTGATGCAGATGAGAATTCAAAGCTGTGAAAGTTCTTCGGAAGTAGTTACACAGAAGGTGCAAGTTTTCTGAACAGCACCTCTGCAAAAGAACTAGCTTTCCTTTGAAGCCTTCTATGTACAGCCAACTGTTTTAAATGTTAAATTTAACTAACTCCCTTAAACAAAAACCGCCTGTTTCTCCCATCGCTGTTGCTGAGGACCTCTCATTCCTATCCTCCTGTCTACCTCCACTCTGGCATGGTATCCCGCTAACTGGAAACTCTTTAAGAAAGAACTTCCAAACAAAAAAAGTGCATGTAAGGAGGCTACTCAGACTGCTGTTTATATTCCTATTAGTTAAAAATTGCTACTGGACCTTCAGGTTGAGAAACGAAAGAATTGAAGCATGTCACCAAGTCATTGACTGCAGAGCAGGATGCATAAGCTAATCAGCTGTGTTAATGATGCAGTAAAAAGCTCAACCTTTAAGTTGAATATGCTGAACACATCTGCAAGAAGAAAAGTAAATGTCAATTAAACAAGTGAAGTAAAGCCCTAATACTCTAGTCTTTGCTAACCACAGGGCATAACCAGGTCCTCCCCAAATAGCACCAGATTCACATCTTAGGATCAAACTACCATGGGAAAAACAAAAACCCCATGCTTTAACTTGGAATTTTTTCCTCAAGTACACCCTGAAAGGATGACGCTGCTCTGTTAACAGGCAGCACCTCGCCAGCATTGGCAGGGAACACTTCCAAGCTGCATACCTGCTGTAGCTTCCCTCCCCACCCCAGACCCGGCAGGAAGGACTACAGCGTTCCTCCTTCCTCCCTTCCTGGCTTCCCGCCCCCCTGCAAGATACACACTGGAAGCTTTGCTCTCCTGTTCTTCACCCCTATCTCCACAAGCCAGTGGAAAGAACAACTGATAGCAATCCCAGTCTAACTCAGGATTCCCAGCTTTTCCTACGCATTTGAAGAGATGCGTTCTGAAGTGTTAGCTTGCATTATTGTCTGATGTACGTTTGAAGGGAAAAAAGGAAAAAAGCAAGTTCTGGCTTAACCCTCCTGCAAAAGGCTGGTTTGTGATACCTACCACAGTATCAATCTCTGCTGGGCCCACCATCCTAGACACCTCATCAAATTCTTCAGGAGACATTGGGAGCAGATTTTCTGGAGACTGGAGCCTGGAAGGGTGGCTAATAGAAGGAGAAGAGCAGGGACAAGCCTTCACTAAAGAACTGAGGCACAGCTGGGCTACCATGTCTGGCTCTGAGTCCAGAAGCACCACTAATGAGGTCTCTTGTTAAGAAGACCTAGCCTGTGAGAAATACACCATGCTTTGCAAAGCCAGCATGGCTTTAAATGAAAACTGGGACTACTCAGTGATCTACATTCTAATCAAACAAGTCCAACAAGTCTTTAAGAACTTGCTTTTCAAGAAATCATTTGCTAGTACAATTACCTGCATGTTTCTAGGGTTTTTACCTAAAAAACAGTGTTTCAAACACAGTGCTGCATGAATGGTGTGATCAGATCCTCAAGGAGAAAGAAACCAAAGATTTGACAGGGGCACCTACGCTTTAAATACTGTGAAGAGACATGAACTACAGCTAAAAAATTATGATTAGTTCCTAGAAATCCAGCATTTCTGCAGAAACTTACACTTCAGATACAGAGATTAACTCAGTCTTGATGTAGCCGTTTCCTTTGGGACAATCCAAATCCATAGGCTCTGGTGCTTCAAGGAGAAAAAATTAAAAAAAAGAAAAGCTTGGGTTTCTTTCAGCAAGTTTACTTCACATTGCCATCTTTATTGTACCAAAAATAAAGCCCGTGACCCAGATAATGTGTAAGTCTCTCTCTCATGCATTTTACAGCACTATGATTAATTTATTCCATTTTTTTAGTCAGATTTTCCTTTTTGCTTTTCCCTTATAGAAAATGGGGAATAAAACCTCCCCTAAAGTTTGATGTAGCTGTATCAATACATCCTGCCAGGCGCACACAGCCAGGATCCATCCTGTGTAACAGTCAAATACGAGTCATGGTTCCAGTTGTTAGTGGGAACCTACATCTCTGGAATATCTCACACGACAGCTGAATTAAGAGGGCCAGCAACAATTACGTTTTCAGTTTTTGCTCTGACTAGATCTCATGTTGTGCCTCTTTAAAAACAGCCCTTTTCTTAAGTTACTAAAGCTTAGGTGCCTGTTCTCACCTTTCAGCTGAGCAGCACTCAAGCATGGGTTAGGCTGCCAAGACACTCAGTCCGACTACTAGCCTCTCTTTCTATGCCACAAATTATACAGTGCCCAAGCACCTCAAGAAGAAACATCACACTTAGGCTGTATGAGCCATTTATAGCACTCACCCTCCTTAGGTCTGGAGTAGTATTTGCCAAAGGCATTGTCTTTGGGTATGTCTGGGTACAGAAATCTCAGTGGATTTTCAGGAATGTTTTCAGCTGCCATCACTTTGTAGTTGCGAATGATATCAGGGAAAGTCACAGCAGAGAGTTCCTTCTTGGTGTATGGCTCTACCGAATGGAACTGGGGCTCTGCAGATGAGAGAAGCAGAGACTCTTAAAGGTGGTTTCAAAGCTTTTTCTAAAACTGCCCAAAAAGGTGGAGCCACTTCCACAAATTCAGTGGTCACATGAGCAAAAGGCTTACCTGGATGACATCGACTGTGCTGCAGGTAAATATTTAATGACTGTCAAAGGGAGCACAATTGTTTTGTGGGGTAGGAAGGCATACGGGGGGGAAAAGTGTACAGCGATGGCTCTTGGTGTATTTTGTACTCAGAATGGCTGGGGTGACCTGTCTGTGGAAATTAACTGCAATATTTCATTAACTAATTAAAGTCATGCTACCTTTTCAACCTTCTTCCATATGATGTCATTCAAACTCTATTGCCTATTAGGAAGCTTGAGCCTAACATACCACTTGGGGCTCTTATGAATCATAGAGACAGATAAAGCCTCGCTGAATGATCCAAATACTACTACCCTTCTTTGCTCAATTTTTGGATGCCTCAGGTATGAAGGCAACAAAGGGGAAGAAGTCATTCAAGTACATTCAGCAGTTTCTCTTCGAGCTGTTGTAGGTCTTGGGCTCATCCATGTGAAGTGTCAACAGCTGCAGCATCCTGGCAGGTGGGGTTGATTTAAGTAGTATGAGAAGGGAAGAACCCTGATTGGACGCAAGGGAGATTATATCTTTTTGCAGCTTTTAAGTCTCTAGGCTTCCTTGAAAGAGGGTGAGAGAGTAGTCCAGCTAAGTGAAGAACCAAGCTCTTCATCTGTCCTCCTTCTGGAAACAGAAGGAAGGAGAGCTGCTAGGAAAATGAAGTAAGTGAATATGCGGTTTACTTGGGAAGAAAGGAACAAATGTGTTGAACCATGAGTTAAAGAAAGCTGTTTGAGAAAGGAGTGTTGCATGCAAGGTGAAGTAGTGGGAGAAAACAATAGTACAGAGGGCTGAATGTGGCTGTAGTGAGCTTTTCCTGGGAGAGAAATCTCTGATGGGGAAGGTGATATAGGCTTGGAGGGAGGTGCAGATATGTATGCATTAAAGGCCTCTGGCTAAGAGAGACCCTAAGGAGGCAAGGGAGACAGCCTAGGCAGCTTGTCCTCAACAAACTACCAGGCCAGATGCGGTACCTGGGAAGTGTTATTAACCCTAGCTGAAGCCTTGAACAAGCCACTGTGTGGCTTATGAACTACACCAAGTAAGGTATGTCTGCTATGGCTTGTGGCCTGTTGCTTGTAAGGGTGGGGACTGCTAGCATGAAGTATTGCATTGGTTCTCAGTGTGAAAGAGAAGAGCATAAAGAGTTCTTGTTCTGATGTAAGCTTATATTTTGAAGACAAAGATGTCCTCTGTTACTGACTTACCATTTTGAGATCCTTCTACCCAAGTGAATGTGATTGCTCCCTCTCTGCTGCTTTCACTGAATCTTAGTAAAAATGTTCCTGGACTCTGATCCTTCAATAAAGCACGTTCTTTCTCTTTACTGATGAAACCCATGATGCAGCTGTAATGTTGAAAAGAAAAAGCTGAGTTTACTCCTCAACATAAAATCTAAGCTGTGCTGGGCTAGCTAGGAAAACTAAAAAGCTAAAGTACTTGTAAAAGCCTCAGAGAAGGCTTTGTCCTGTGAACAGCTAGGAGGTTAGCAGTAGGACTGACAGGCTGGAGCTGCCCTGTGGAAGCCATGAATCACCACAGCTTCCCTCAGCACTCTTCCTTTGCCTGGTGGCTTATACAATCTTTTTTCTGAGCTCAGAATAAAAGAGATTGTCTTTTGCTTTCAGAACTCTGCTGTGGAAGCAGAACTAAAGTTATACGTGTGCAAAATGGTCAGATCCCAGCTAGCAGTTTTAACTTCAAAAGTATATTAAGGAGTGGTTGTTTTCCCTCCTTGGCTGATGAAACAAACTTTGCCAGCTACTAGATTGCATCATACAGACGTGGGGTTTGTTTTATTCCTTGTGCACATTTTCTAGATGAGCTGTTAAGCTTGTGTGACTCCAACCCCCCAAATACACTATGCTTAGTGAAAGTTGTTGTGTAGGCAAGGAGGCCAGTGTGGCAATTTTAAGAAATGGATTGGTCTGAATAGGTACTGTGGAGGGAGTTGTACAAGCCAGCACTAGGGCATAACCTGGTCAAACCCCACCTGCTTTCTTGAAAAGGTCAGAATTTCTTTGCACTGCTGCTTATTCCTCAAAATACTCCATCAATACTGAAGTTTCAAGTACTACTTGAAAAGTACTACTACTACTGTCTTTCTGTGCATCAAGTTAGGGAAAGTGCTTTTTGCACAAAAACTACTAAATAATCATGATTTTGCTTAGAAATTTCAGGCGCTGTAAGCTGCCCTGTTTTATGGGTTTTGTGGGCTTTTGAGTGTGTGTTGTGAGTTTTTTTTTTTTTTTAAATGGCATGCTTTAGGTAACAAATCTGTTTGGTAGCAAATGTGCTGTGTATAATGATAGTCTTTAGGCTTCCCATTCCTCAAGTATTAAGAAAGGCAAGTGTTCTTGAGGCTGTAATGCCTATTCTTTTGTATACAAGGGGAATCTCTATCCTAATGAATACTATAGATTTGTCTCTTTCCCACTGAAGTATCTTTGCAGTTTGCAAGAGTTTTCCTTTCAGTTTCCTTTTTTGCCTTTCTAGAGTGTCTGGTTTTGATTACATTCAGGATTTAACGTGCACCTCTTCTTCTGTTAAACCTGAAACAGGGGATAGCTCTCATAACAGAGAGCAATGAGTAATGTTATTCAAGACTGTATACTGTCAAAGCCACATGCAAAAACAATCCTGTATGCACACAGCCACACTGAGGCGGAACGCCAAATGGGAGAGAACTGCAACGCTGCTTCAGTAATGGTGGCAAAAGATCCTGCTGCACTGGAGTCCACTTAGCTAAGGAATGTGCAGGTTTTAGGCAGTGAAACAGGCTTGTACTATAAAGGGCTTCAACAGAACTCATCTGGAGCTAGGGGGTAATAATTTGAAGCCTGCTGCTGAATATAGCAAGACAGACCAATCCTGCTGTTGTAGGTCCTGCAAACTTGTGGGATACTAGGATACTCCACTGTGAGGGCGCTATTGACACGGTGTTTTAATGTGGCTAAACCTAAAATGCAGGATTGTGACATTGGCTGAACTTGTTTCCGGCAGCAATTACTTCTGAAATCAGCAATATCAGAATCAAAAGTTTACTAACCAGTATTAAAGGACAAATGGAATCAGTTTTCCATCTGGGAGAGTCTTACTAATAATACTCTATTAAAATCAGTAAAGACTAATGTCTGGACTCATAGTGCAGATAGAGAAGTTCAGAGTCTGGCTGCTGCCACCTAGAGGAGGCTCACAATGTTTGCTGTGGGAAGGTTTTTTAGGTTTTGGGGGTTTTTGTAGTTGTGTTTTTTTTTTTTTTTTTTTAAGATGGATGATCACTTCATGACTTACACTTTGTAGGTTAGTCTTCCCTGTCAAACAAAAAAGAGGCTCTCTCCTAGGGTGTGGAAAGAACCTACTTATAGTGGGAGCAGAGGCAAAAAAGAAAAATTTAACGTTCAAAGCGCTGCTCTGTGACTTAAATGGGACAGCTTGGTTATCTGATGCTTTTGCTTTAAGCAACTGCCTCATTAGAGACTTCCTCACTATTAGAATTCATTTGCCTCAGATTTTTCTGGTTGCAAGTTCCACTTTATTGGATCCAAGGTATCTGCAGAAACAACTTCACAACCTGAGGATGCAACTGCTAGCCTAAATGAAAGGTCTGAGGCAATGACCATATCTTTAACTTCACTCAGGTCTTACCCATCATTCCAGAGACACAGGAGGTGTTTCTTAATAAGCTCCAGGATTCCCTCAATCCACAGCCAAAAGGGGAAATTTTTATCATTTATATTTTCCTGAAATTCAGAATATGAAAAGGCAGGGATGGGAGAGGGGAGAACAGGGATAACGAAACATGAGTTCTGTTAAGTGGAGAAGAAGCAAGCTCTCAATCCTGCCAGCATCTACTTGTTCTTGCATTTTTTCTCCTCTTTTTTTCTTCTTTCCCACCATCCCCGTATTCTCTTTTTTTTTTTTTCCCCTCTTTCTGCTTCTCTACTCTAGAAGGACAGAAACTATTGGGAATGAAGCATGTACTGAATCATAAGGCAAGAGGCAGTGTGAGAGAAATGCCTACCTGAGCCTACAGTACCCGCAAACGTAATCTATTGTCTCTCATGTAACAGTATTGGTCTAAGAGCAGAGAAAAGGCTCTGTTTCCTGTCTGGGCACTGTCCTTATTGGAGCTCTTGGACATACAAACTATCCGATGGGGCTTTCAACCAGACTGGCTAGCAGAACAGCTTAGAGACACTTTCTGTTCAGACTCTGATTTCAATTCCTTGTGAGACACTCATATTAATGAACTTGATGGCTTGTAGGTCACCAGAGCTTTGCCCTTTCCCTGGAGTCTGCTCCTCTCTGCTGTCATCTCCTGCTTATCTATACCAGTTTAGGGTCTAAAGCCAAAGAAAGTGTGAAAAGTCCTCCTGTCTTGCTGCAGCCAGGGTTGAGAAATCTCATGATGTAGCTTTCTGCTATCATGCTGACCCTCTTAGCTGCCCTCCGCTAATCCTCACACTAATCCAGTTGTCCCTGGTCTGGGAAGTGTCCTTCACTATGACAGAGAAGAACTGCTTATCTTGCTGGTTTGGTTTTTTTTTTGACACTTTCTCTAATAGTTAAAATGGAGAACAATTCTATTAATAGCAATTGCATTAATAAAAATGACAATGCTGTGTTTAAAAGATGCATTTTTCTATATAGTTTATATGGCTCAAAAGCAATCTCAAAATCATCTAATCCTTTCTGTTACAAGCCCTTTTTCCTCCTTCTGCTGCTACTTTAACCTCACCACCAAAACCTCCTATGACTATGGAAGCTCTAGAATAATTAGGGTACACTATTGAAAAAGAAAGCACCCTGAAAAAAAACCCCACCCAAACCAAGACAAAGCTCCCTCTTCCATCTCAATTTTTAAACTGAGTTCATACCTTGCAGAATCTCGTCCAAGGAATAAGGCCATCATGAGATCCTCCACTTGTTGGCCCTGAACAGAATAAATTTACTTCAGTTACATTCCACAAGTTACTTAGTAAGACTGAAAGGAAAGTACTTATAGCACCAAGTTCTGAGAGTTTATTTACAACTCTGAGCTGTTGGACTAAGAAAAGAAACGCAAGGCTACAGTATTTTCATGGCTAGTGCAGGGAGAGCTTGCAGAGTTCCCCTCTGGAGAAGTTCACTGCATGAGAATGACCAAATGTATTTAATCAGACCTTGTATAATGGAAACAAATTCATTCTGACACTTTGTATGCTGTGCTACACCTAACACTTGCCAGTTTTGAAACGCTTCCAGGAAGGGGACTGAAGTCTTGCATATCTCTTCACCAGCAAAATGAGAAAACTGCAACCCATAAGCTTTTCCACAGGAGCTCAGGAGACCCTACATCATCTTTCTGAGATTAAGGACTTTCCTGTCTCAATTCTAGTGACTTGTAGGCTTTTGCCCCAGAAACTCTTGACTCCTAGGTCTGCCCCAACCACAGACATCTCATTCCTGTTGCAATCACTCCCCCCTGCCTAGTTTTTATGTCAACGGCATTTCATAACCACATCAAAACCACAAAGAAAATCCTATGCTGTGACTACAGTAGCTAGAGCTTTGCAGACGCTGACTGTATTCAGAGCCAAATTCTTTGCATACAGATCATGCTATGGATTTCAATAAAGTCAGAAATATGCTGCTTTTTCCCTCATCTCTCTAAAAATAAATTGGGTTAGTGAGCTTGTTTCTGATGCTGCTAGTGTTAGAGACCAAGATTCTGTCAACTTTCACATCACAGAAACAGCGAGTGAGTTGTATCCTGGCACCCTGTTAGAGTCTGTGTCCCTTCGCACTAAGGGATCCCAAATATACAGTGTTTCAGCTACCTGGATTTTTTCAGTAGTGAAATACTTCTAGCTGTAGAGACAAGATTTAAATAGCATCCCTACTGTTACCAGAGCTTGACAAAGAATCTCTGAAGTTCTGAAATGCAAGTTGACCAATATGCCAGTGGTCACTTTGTCTTCATGATGGTTAATTAGACTAATAAAAATTATTCTCCTTGCAGAATTCTGAAAAGTAATCTATTAATTCAGTAAGCTTTTTGTCAGATCTTATGTCCTGGGGAAATTAGAGGAAGGGAATTAGAGACTGGAATGCTGTACTTACCACCTAGACCCACTAATGTCAAAACTCTTTAAATATAAATGCTTCCTGAAACTTAAGGATTAGTGGAATATACTGAATCAACAGTATTTTTATCTAGAGTCTACTATGCAAACTCAGTATCTGTGTCAAGTGCCCTGCCTATCGGGCAAACTGACAAGGAATCTGGGAAACAAAACTCATGGCTGATTAGGCTTTCACTAAGGACTCTTGTCTGGGAGACGTTCAATTTGATATCCTTTAATAGTTTCATCATGTTTGCACTTTGATATTGCAACTGTGTTTATTCAGGTAGAGTAAACCCCCACTGTAGTTGGTGGCATGCATGAAGTTAAAAAGTAAATGGAGATGGATTTAAAAAGAAGAAAAAAAACAACCCCAAAACAAAAGCAAAAAATGCCAAGAAACAGCCACCTCAGAGATTGACTAAACGTGTGTTACTTCAGTAGTTCTTCAAAAGGCAGAAGTAGCCCAAATCTGCACTGCCCTAATGCATAGAACTCCTAAGTTAGAACTGCAGGCTTTTTTCATGACCTGGCATTCATTTGCAAATTCTACCATATTGAGAACTGGAAAGCACTTCATTGCTATAAAGTGATATTGTATGACGGGGGGGGGAAAGGTGTGAGGTGAAATGAAAACTTAAAATAGATTGCAGAAAAGATGTAGAATTAGCTTCAATTCAAACAGGTTATCTGCTTGTTCGGTAGAACCAAAAGGTTTAAAGTAATGGAAGCAGACCATACCAAGTAGCTTCTCTCCCAGCATGCTCAGTTGATCTGCATTAAGTCCTCTCTTTGTTACAGAAGAAAACTGCCAACTCAGAACTTCAGAAAGTTTAGACCACTTTGCATAAGGTGGATTCAGAAAGAAGGACAAGTTCTAAAATGGAAGGGAAAAATACAATCTACAGTTAATAAACATTAAGTTTGGAATGCCGCTTGAATTTACACAAGTGTATTGCCAAAACAGAATGCAGATTTAAGAATCGATGTCAGCTTGAGACAACTCTGGAATAGCAGGCTGCTATTCTGACAGGCACTCCTTACCAGGAAAAGCAATCTCTGGGACTTTACTCCGGACATGTCTTCTCCCAGTGGGTAGAATTGCTAGATTACTCAAGTGCACTGCATTTGAATTCTTGAATGTTTATTTGGCTTCTCACTGTGTACTGTATATGCTGAATACAATATGTGATATCCTTATGTTGATTTTAACATTGTTCTGTTTAGGATAGGGAAGTAAGTCACTGTGCCTCTCTCTCTCCCCTCCCTCACCTGAAAGCCATTAAGAGTCATCTGCACAGAAAAAAGGCAGCAGCCACTTGTATACAGGCAATGCTTGAAAATTAGACATAGTATTTCTGATACTTTTTTTTTTTGCAAATACCTTGGGATCAGTAGACAGCATGTTGAACCATAAGATAGAAGCCCATCCACTTGGAAGCTGGCTCACATTTGAGATGACAACAATGGGAAGGGATGTGGTCTGAAAGGGACACAAAAGCAAACATGTCAGTCTATCCTGTACCCCTGCTGCAGTTCTCCTCTAGATTACCCACAAACACGTTTCCATTGTAATTCCTTGCTTGCATGGTCTTAACACTTGAAGTTTGTATGTAGGGGAGAAAGTGTCAGTATGATGAAGTACTAGAAAGACTCAGGTGATTTTTGTTTGATAAAGACTTCCATTTAGTGTCAGTTATGATAGCACTGATAGTAACAGAGTTCATAGCATATTGCTTCTGAAATAAATAGAAAACTGATACCTAGAGAGCTTAAAACACAGGGTTGGTTATCAGATACTTTGCAAAGCACATCTACTCTTATTTACCCAGAGATTTGACAGCATTCTCACTGGATGTGTATGTACAGAGATGATGTGAAGTGTCATTGATATATTTTGAAATAACTGAATGTGTTTGATATCCAAGTACTTTAAAAAAAAAAAAGTAAGTTTAGATTGTTAGTATGAGTGACATACAGGAATTTAAGTCCATCTCTGTTTCATCTAAGACATACCTCTAGGTCTATTACCAAGCCAGGCTGGCACAGCTGTGTCTCAAAACTCAGAGAGTGAAGTTCTTCTGTTACAATGAGAGGACCCTTTAAAGAAAAAAAATAGTAATTAAAAAAAAAAAAAGAAAACCTTTCAGAGACTGTGAAAATTGCTTAGGGGAAGCTAAGGGGATTTATCATGGGGAGAAACCTTTTCTGCCCAAGGCTATTTGCTCTGGACCTCAGAAACAGTTTACAGGTAGAGTCAAGTGACAGTGCTAACTTCCTAAAACTGCCTGTTAGAATGGGTACTCTCTAGGGATGTGTTTGGTGGTGTGTTTTGGGTTTTTTTTGGCTCCTACCCCAAAGCCACAGGAAAAATCTGTCCTTGCCAGAAAGTCCTGTTAAAGCTAGGTACCAACAAGGGAGAGTCCAGAGGGACACCATTCTGGCACTAGTTCTCATCTGCAGACACCTCCTACGTGGATCGTTTCCTAGAAACACTGAACTCCTCTCCTATTGATCTGTCATTTTCTGTGTTTCTTCATGGCACTGAGCAGAGTATTGTCTTAAATGCCTGAATGCCTTTTTAGTATTATGCAAAGGCTTTACGAACAAGGTTCGTGCTGCTTACCTCATTTGTTCTGCATCCTGCATTTTTCTGTTCTTTCAGTTGCTGCAAATGAACAAAAAACCCCTGTCATTCATTTACCTTGGCCACAAATGAAAGCGGTAGGGGATGCAAATGTTTGTATGGTCTAGTTGCTGAGCTGTATGCAAACTTGCTGCACTAGTGTCTGGTCCTATTTGGTTCTAAGCTGTGGAAGCCAAAAGATTAAACTATAAGTAACTACTACTCTTTTACAAACCGTGCATCCGTGAAAATAGATATTGCACCCTTATGATGTAATACCTTTATGTAAGAGGCCTTATAAGAACAGAAGCAGTGTGCAATTAGGAAGGATCAGATGAAATACTGGTTTATCAAAGTACCCCTCTGAATAGGACAATAAACTCCAGACAGTGTCTGTTCTGGGTGACAAAAAGAGAATTCTATGTTCACTGGTTCAGGACTTGCATCTTTCCTTTCCTGTTGTAATGACAAAACCAATCTGATTTATCTCACAATCTGCAGATCAAAAGTGTTTGTATAGTCTGCTGAAGGCACTGAATTTCTTGTAGCTGCTCCCTGCTAGACAATTTTCCTCTTCCAGTTTCAAAGCTCTTTAAACTGCTCCAAGCTTTCTACCTATGGGCCTTCCTCTGAAAGGCCCAAAATAGCATTTCTAGGATTCTTTTTCTTTCTCCTCCAAAGAACTTATTGCAACATAAGCTGTATGGCAGCAAATACTCTTATTTGCCTTTCTGGCCCTATTTCAGTGACAAAAACAGTAGTATTTTAATTGAAACAGACCAAAGATTTCCAAAAGGGAAGATGAGATGTTCACAGTTCCTCTTATACAAAAGTAAACAATGATTTCAGTAACAAAAGCAATTTGTGTCCTTCCTACCACACCTTCTACCCACACAATTAAATGGATGTGTCAGAAAAAAATCCCCTACCAAGTGCCTGAATTCTGCTGCTAGACTTCCATTAGTAGATTCTTCCATGTTCATTACTTTCGTGTTTGTTCCCAAAATATTAAATTTCCTGAACCTTCACAAAGAGAGAGAAAAGGATTGAGTCTCAGATTCATTGAAAGAACCCAATATTAATATACCAAACTGTAATGCCACGTACCCTTTGACTGAGTTCTTCTCGCTTACATCTCTGTCAAAAAAAAAAAAAAGACAAAATAAAAATCTTTTAAAGATTCTACCACAGACACAGAAAATGTAGGTGTGTGTTTTAGTAGCTGACTGAGAACTGGTAAAATGCTTCTGTGAAATCTTTTGTGCAAAAGAGGAGGCAATTGGTTCAAGCAGTCAAAATAAATATTGCGCTACACAGGCTATCTTTTCTGAGGCATAAATTTTGCTGTGGGGGCTTTATAGTCAAAGCAAGTCCTTTTTTTTACTACATAGGCTTTAACTCCTGCTCTGAGGAAAAAGATTATATAGCACTGTCATTCTAAATCTGCTTTCAAACCATACAACTTCTTGAATAAATTGCTGCATCACTTGAATCTGTTTTCCCACCACTCTGGATTTTACTGAGGTGCATTATGTCTGGTGCACTTCTCAAAGCCTCAGGTCCCACATCCATGTAAGAATTTCTCTTCCTTTTTCCCATTCCATGCAAGTTTCTGGATCCCAGAGATGTTTCAAGTGAACAGAATGCCCCCTTAAAGACTCGATTGGGAATACAAAAACTCGCCTGCTTTCTTAAAAGCACAGCCCCTTTTCATGACCTTACAATCACTGTCATTATTTTGGAGAGCCTGTTACATTTCTTTCTGTGCCCTTAAAGTAAATGCTGAGGCCTTCTGTACTTTATGACATGTCTCTAATGGCAGAGAGAGATTTAGAGCAAGGGCATGGGTAAGAAAAAGGGAGGCTGTACCTGCTGCCATGGAGAACCAGCCTGCTCCTGGCCAACTCAACACTTAAAATATGACTGCCTTTTGGATTTCTGAACATGGGGGCTGCTTACCATTAACATACACAGGGATGAGAAAAATGCAACATACTTATCAAATAAAACTTTCACTTTCAAGTTGTAGTTCAATTCCTGCAATTTCACCAGCAATCTGGAAAGAGAAGGGTTTTTTTTAAAATTACTCCAATTGCAAAAGACAGGTTCTCTTCTATTGCACTGCTTAACACAGGTATATTTAAGCTGCACAACTCAGGGTCACATACAGGTTCCAAGCTTGCTAATACAAGATAGCACAGATGCAGTGACAGGATAAATTAGCAAGGTCTGTAGACACTGATCCCATGTCCTGATTTAGAGAGGAAACTAGGTAGACAAACAAGTTATTCTTTTGCATGGCAAAGTGGTCTGCATGTGTCTGTTCTGATGTTTGGTTGTGTTTCTTGTACACTCAATGCCCCCCCACTTCTGGTAGAAGCTAAATGCAAGTTAAACTTTGCTAGAAGACATCCCCCTGCCACATGGCACTTTCCTCTTCCTCCTGACCTCAGCACTTAGGCTGTACTGTAAGATGTGCAATCCTCTCAGCTGCAGGAAGCCAATAACGTGAAAAGCTTGCCACAAAATGAGAAGGGGGAAGGGGAAAACATACCTCAGCTTTACAGTAAATTGTACTCCTGTCTTCAGGACTAATGGCCTCTGAGGATGTGTTGGCATGCAAGGCTGCCTCTCTACCACAAAGGAGCTATGGAAAGAACAGATTAAAGGCACTTTGATTTATCAATGTTGTCTTTAAGGAATAACAAATTACATCAAAAGTGAACTTTAAAAGAATGGTGATTTAACAGTAGTACTGTATACTTTATTCATTCAGTTTCCATCTACAGAGAGGTCTGTGCGTTGGTTTCTTTCACTTGTATCAATGGGGCTAGAAATATTGCAAGTATGAAGTAATTTTATAAGGCTTGGCTCTTCCTAAATACATTGATGGCTTGCAGAGGGAGAGTGCTACCTCAGACTTCCCTGAAACCAAACAGTATGTAAACACTGATGTAACTAGCATAATCCAAGTGAGGAGTGTTGCTTTGCTTGCCATTCCCAGGGCTTGCTAAATTCTTATGGTTACAGTGCTGTGAGACAGTGCCATGTAACAACACACAGAGCCTGAGAGGTAGGTAAGCTAGCTGGGGATTTGATGAGGGCTAGCTAACCCCATGAAGCAAACTCCTGAGGCCAATCTGTTCTGATGCACCCCGAACTGTTGCCATCTTGGGCACCGTTTGTGTAGCACTGTGCTGCACTGACATAAATTGTTAAGTATTTCTGTTGTTACCAAATCCTAAGCAGCACGAAGACTTTTCCTTCCACTATACTCACAGGCAAGATAACTGAACAGCAGCTTACAGATAATTAAACAGCAGCTGGACTTCTACAGATCTTCCTTGTTGCCTTCACTTCACTGAAAAGCAGTACCTGTGTTTTCCAATTGAAGATTAGTGGTCAAGCACTGAGCATCTGAATGGGACTCTGGAAACCTTGGGTTCTAGCCCCCAGTACAGGGTGTTACCTACTGTATCTGAGCCCCTGCTCTTATCTGCTAGTTTCAGGCCTTCCGCAGCATGAATTTTTTTCTGATCAAACACCCTTTTCATGGGCCTAAACCTGTGGAAACCCTAGACAGGGTAAGTCCCAAAAACAGTCATTTAGTTTAATGTTTGTGACAAACTTAGGAAAAACTCAGAAAACTCAAAGTTAGCGTACAGGAAATATTGAGGGAACAGAACAGAAGGTGCTTTCCATCCATTTATTCAGGCAAACACAAAAAGACCCTTGTCTGTTACCTCTGGATGAGTTGTTTGAAAAGACTGTATGTTCGGTCCTGTAGAACTTGTTTATTTTTTGTGATGGGATCAGGGTCATAGGTAAACTTCTGTTCCAGCTCCTCAAGCTTTTTGAGCTGCTGACGAACTTGCTGTAGACTTTCAGCAACAACGGTAAACCTACAATTACACAATCTTATTACTTTTAGCATGTGTTTATGTTGTAATAATGCTGAGATACCAGCCAGGTGACTGTCCCTAAGGACTAGGCAGTGCACAGAGAACACTTCCTCATTGGAAAAGTGGTGAGGTAATAAAATCAATGAAATGTAATTATGCTGTGACAGAATGAAAATGTGTAATATAAATCATCAGTATATTTTACAGATCTGATGTTCCGTCATAACACACTTCAAGTTCCTGTCCAATGCAGTCCTTGACTAGAGACCTACCAGTTCTGTAGCTGGTCAAGACAGGCGTTGGGTGGGCCACCAATGCATGCAGTCTGTTGCCTGTGTTTCCACTCCACCAGCTCCTCATTAATAAGAGCACTCTGTGTGTGCTCTGTGGTGTTCAGCAGCTGTACTATCTTGTTCACCACTTCCTATAGAGAATATTAAATTACCCTGTTTGTTAAAAATACTTTATACAGGTAAACTAAATACTGTTTTAGCTAATGCTATCTGTCTTGCAAAACTCTGCAAGGACCTCAAAGTAATAGTTTCTGTCAACAGAGGATGTTTTCTAAAAACACCTGCTGCTTTTTAGCTGGAGTATTTGCTAGATTAAGTGGAGAAACAAAGCATATTCAGTATCACTGAATTCTGAAGAGCCAGTGTCTCACATCCATGTATGTCCCAAGTGTATTATGTGGGATGGCCCAGTACTTGCTTCAGATTTGAGCACTGCAATGAGAGTGAGCACATTTAACTCTAATGTAGCAGCAAATCTTCTAATCGGTGTTTTCATCAAGAACATGACTATCGATATGACACCTTTTCCCTCTAGTTCTTTTAGCTTTACCTGACGGAGTCTGATAAAGGCTGCTAAAAGAGAAATAAAATTGCTTACAGAGATTCTAGATTTTCAGTCAGGATGGAAAGAATGAAATCTTAGTTCAACTGATAGTAGTAGAAAAGTTTTTTTTGTTTATATGGCAACCCAATGAAAATGAACATGTATTCAAAATGAGGTGCTGTTGCCTTTTGAAAGAAAACTTGAGTGCTACCTTTCTCTTGAGGTCAAGTGATAAAAACATCTTCTTGAGATTCATCTGTTCTTTCTTATATTCTTCCTGTGACATACTGTTGGACTCGTGCTCTGTAAAATAAGTCCAAATTGTGAAGGTGAGGCTGAAGGAGTGCTGAAGTATGGGTAGGGGAAATGCTGGGGGGAGGAGGGGAGCTGCCTGGCTAATGTCAAATTAAGTATATCTTTAAAGCTTTAAAGGGAGGAAATATTTACTGCCTCCTAGATTTTTTTTTTAATTCCTTCTTTCCCCCTTCTGAAAGGACAGCCTGCACTTAAAGGCCTAATGCAAGGAAAAGCCACTATCCAAGCAAGTAATTGAGATATGAGTTTGCTTGCTTTTTAGAGCAAGAACCTGATTTCAAATAATTATTATACTGTGTAAAGATACACACTGAGCAATTTGTTCTCATGCTGACTTCAGACACAAATCATTCATATTACGTAACCTGGCAACAGAAGTTAACTGTTATTTCACGGGAGGATGTTTACAGTAGCCCAGGCTGACAGATCCTACACAGTCGCCCTAGCTACTACCTCTGCTGCCTACTGACCTTAAGTTAGAGGTTCCCGTCTGCCTCACGGAAGCACTACCTGCCCCCAGGTACAAAGAGCAAGATCGTGGCTCAATGCTCCCCTTAGTATCTTCTGAACATGTCCCTCTTCTAAGGGACAGTCAACTGCCAATTTGTGTTGGAAACTGAAGCCTTTTCTAGAACAAAGTAGTCAAAAAGAAAGACAGATCTATATAATGAAACCAATGTGGACTACAGCTGCATGTGCTTCCCTCAGTACACAAGAGCCTACAAAACTTGAAGTGCGAAGGCGTTTGTGAAATACAAGATGGCAAAGAGAAGCCTAAACCTAACAATTTAGGTGTATGGTTGAACAGTCACAACAATCTATTGGGTTTGCTATTTCTAGTAGCAACAGAATGTAAAGGACAAAGGAATGCTGCGTTAACAAAGAGGCTCTCTTACTTGTAAGAACAGACAGATGCAGAGAATGCATTTTCAGGAATTTTGGTTTTGGCGTAAAGCAGAATTAATAAAGGAGGGACATTACCAGTGAGTTTGGCTGCATATCATTAGGTTTAGTTTCCTGACATAAGACAGCAGAGTTTACTCTTACAAACTATATGTGATAGGGTATGTCCTTGATAAATTACTCACCTCTATTCTGCAAGGTTTTACATTTAAAGTCATATTCATCTTGCATATCCTCTAATGTCTTGATGTCTTGCTCCACGTCCTATAAAGCACAAATGAAGGTGGCCACAATTATTCAATACTTTCATGTAATGCAAGGCTACTTCTAATTAGGAACTGCCTGGTACCAGCCCTTTACAGAGATGAAATTCAGTTTTGTAGCAATGCCTTTTCCTGGAACTCTGTAACAGGAAATATTCCTAAACTTAATCACTTTCTACTCACTCTCCCTCGCTCTTCTCGGCTAACTAAAATCTGTTAATTATAAAATTTGGAAAAGCCCTCACTGTTTAGCCATATAATTTTACAAAGTTTAGGAGAACCTAGGCTACAGTGGAAAAATCTGGAACAGCATGCAGCATTTCAAACGAACTTTCAAATTCTTAGGTATTGCTTGGAGAAAAGCTTTCTATCGCGACAGTATTTGTTAAGACAAACATCTATATGCTAAATGAAAATCTAACTTCTAGTTAACAACAAATTGGTCGGTATATGATTTCTTACAAGTTTTTCTTCAGCTGCTAGTATTTCAGATGAGTACAATGCGTTTGTTGCTAAAATTTAAGCACAAGAAATGTGATCTTGCTAAACCAGTCAAATCCCAATCTGCATTACGGTGTTACTGACAAATAATTACTTTCTATTTTCAGACAATCACTGGTTATAGACTAGAAAACCAAACCATTACCTTATTTTTATTTGTAACTTTAGAAAGTCTTATGTACTGAAAGCTTTTCAATGTCTGTGAATCAACAAACACTACTTTAAATAGATATACTATACTTACTATAACACTGTTTTTTATAGCCTTAACTTTCGCATCAAGCTCCTTCTGTTTGTCCAGCATCCCAATCACAGTGTTCTGTATGCTCCCTACTTCCATCTGAGGAAAGGAAGCAGAACAACAAAAGTCAAACCAGAGTGACCCATGACACAAATACTTTTTTCATGAATGTAAGTTAGTGGCTTTTGTTGACAAACAACCTGATGAAGCCTGACTTGTTCTGATATATCATACTAAGGTTTTATAACATAAAACCAAGTTCAGATGAATTTGCAAGAAACAAGGGAGGATTAAAAATGCCTGTTGTTTGGTGATGCTGCATTTTTTTTCAGCATAGCAATATAAAGCTATGAACTTATTCTGTTTTCTCTCTGCACAAATCCAGTCTTTTGTTTGCTTATCTTCTAAATGTATTTCAAGAAAACAACCCTGAAGGCTGGATGACATCTACATCAAGTGTTAGGTTCATCCATACAGGATATGGGGAGAAATGGGCTAAGAGCAAGAACAAGATAGGTCTGTGTACAGGCAAATGGGGTAACTTGGTATGCAATTTCTTTCTTACAGGGCATTCAAGCATCTTTTAGATCTCCGTATAGTTTCTTTGAAAGCTGATCTCAATATCACTCAGGAAGTTCATTGCATGATATGACTCAGGGAGAGTTGCGGTAATGCGAAAGAGGATTTTCCATTCCACACATTAACAGTACTAGTGGTGTTAGAAACTTGCTGTTCCTCCAATGTAGGACAGTCAAGTATGTGCTGTTGCTCTGATTAATGCTTCAACTTAAGCTAAGGCCATCTAAAGTATTGGTAAACTGCCAAAGGTCCCCCATTCATAGACTTAAGTTAGACTATGGAGGCAATCGGAACATACTCTAACATTCAGGATTCTTCTTTGGTTTTTATGATGCTTATAATTGTGCTTGCTCTGCATTTTATCTTGTCAGCTTTGGGAAAAGAGAATGTTTACCAGAAAGCAGAGGTAGGGCATGGTATTGTATCTAGTGCCAACAGTAAGTACAGGGGGACTTATTTCCCTTTCCGATAACCCAAATATATTGCATGTTGGAAAGGCAGTTGTGAGTGCTTTGTGTCATGTGCCAGAAGAGAAACTGAACAGCTGCCCTGCAGCTACAAGGGCTCTGTCAGAGTCTCACATTTTTAGAGGATCTGTTTTGGACACAGTTGCATTAGGCCCCTTGTTGAGTGTCCTTCCCAGTCTACCAACAAGCATTTAAAAACTTGCCCTAAAGGGAAGTATTTCAGTATCAGAACTTAACGTCCTTGGTCAGTCATCACTTTACTATTACACAAGCGGATTACATCTAGCTGTATAGTTTGTATGCCTTTCCCAACTGTAGAATTTTTTTTATTGCAAAACAGTTTTTGCAAAGGAAAAACCAAAAAGATGAAAAGTCAGAGAACAGATGAGGAAGGATAAGAATATGGATTTACCTATAGTTCAGAGGAAGGAAATGGGCTTCATTTAAAAAATAAAAATAGAAAGAAATACTTGGAGATAACCAGGAAGGAGAACGATGCATCATTTTCCCAGAGGGAAAGTCCAGAGAAGCACCAAGGCTCAGCTGCTTAATACAGAGTAAATTCCAGGAGTAAAATGCAGAATAAAAAAGCTAAAATCTTGCTGGAGAAATAAGGCAAGCATTATTTATTAAGTTGTAATAAAATCTGATAAGCACATCAGGCTATACTACAGAAGCATTAAAAAAACCAGCGTGGCTTTTGCATCACTCAAGGAATAAAAATTGCTTCCTGGCCATTTCCCCTCCAAATGCTTCATACAGCACAGACAAGCCACACTGTCCAGCTGGTACCTATCAGTGTTCACTCTTAAAGACAGAAGAAACATATTGTTGTGCAGGGAGAGGACAGCCTGTTTCCTCTTTCAGTCGTCTTCCACTCCTGTCCCAAATAATAGGAAAGGGTAGATATAACTGCTGTAGACATTCCAAGACTGTTACCTGATTTGACAACTGGGCACTGTTCAGTATTTTCCTCTCTTCTTTCAGACAGTTGTAGATGATCATTGCCATGTGTATTGGGTCTTCTTGGAAGTTATCCTGGCATTAGAGACAGTCTATTGTTAAAAGTTCATACTCATAACTTCTTGATCTTTAGTAAACTGATTGGCAAAAACCTTAGTGGGTGACTGTGTGAGCCTTGGGGCACACGTTGGTCATCGCATGCTCCAAGACTACAGGGAGTGTGACAGCTGCAACCATCTCCAAGAATGAGTTTCTATTTTAGTTCATTAGTGTATGAAGAGATGGGACTTGGCACAAAACAAGAGGAAAGGGTCAGAGACGTTACTGGGAGAAGTGAGATACTACCCTACAGTCCTGGAGAGAGCCTCTCTTGAGAGCCGCCCTCCCACACCTTTGCAGTACAGCAGCTGGTTTTGAAGGGCTGCTGTTCTAGTTTGATGGTACAGCTCTTGCTCAGTGATGTAAAGGAGATGTTAGCTGCCACTTATGAACACGCAGTCGAGGCTGGATATAAAGTCAACCTTATTGTTTTACATGCATACAAAGTTGAAACATGCTCTGGATTGAGTCATCCCTGCTCTGCCCAGGATGGTGCTGCCCCAGGTGGTCGCTGAGCTGTACCAGCCTTCTTGATTGATCTTTTATTGCTGATCTATAGTTACTATCAGATAAGTACAGCCTGGTCATGTTCTCTTCTCCTCAGAAAACAGTCCCCTACTCACCGACTTCTGGTGAGGAGAAGCTAGGTGTGTGGGAAATAGGCTGTGGAGAAGGTGACTCTATGGAAGACCCTCTGTCACAGAGGGAAGGACTGACTAACGAAAGTAATTAAGTCCAGTAAGGATATGTTCTGCACTACCACTCTACCAACTGCTTTGGCCCTTTTCTTTGTCAGTACAAGATGATGCACAGAAGTGCTGTCTAATGACAAGTCCTTTGCTATTAACTGTAGTTCTGCAATTACATGGGAAGGATTTCTTCCCCTGTGTTTCTTCTGCATCAGATGCTTATTAGTACACTGAGGAAACCAGCTGGGGAAGGGCTGGGGTAAGTGAAACTACATTCGAGTAAGTGCACCAGATAGATACAGTAAACACCTTATAAATGACAACTTTCTTTTTCCTAGAGTTCTTGGAAACTGTAACTGTACTGGTAATGAAACTAACTTTCTAACTGTAGCCAATTAAAACAAAAATGGATCAACATTTGAATTCTGCTTTTAAATTAGGATTCTCACACATTCTCTATGAAAATCTCATGGCAGGGTAGTTTGCTTAGAGGCATCCAATTGCACTACTGAAGCAATTCAAGCAAATATATAGGCATATACCCCAGGCATACCTGAAGATTACGTTTGCTTTTCCTTATGTTGTGTTGCAGCAAAAAGTTGTTTTCTATCAAGAATCTACTGAATTGATCATCAAGCTGTGACAGTAGGTCATGGAATAACACCGTAGCAAAAGATACGTTGTTGGCTGCATGTTCCCTAGAATGATTTAAGGCATGCTTGTGTTAAATACACTTTCAATAAAGCATTCAAGAAATGCATACAGGAGTACTTTATTTTTAATCCCCAACTCCAGCTGTAGTATATACTAACAGTAAGAATTACCTTCAAACGTAAGCCAGTTTCATTCTCTCAACTTTGACTTTACTTTCCTTGATACAGAAATGTTGGTTTTATCTGTATTATTCTTGCCACATTCTGTGCAACTTCAGTTACTCATTCCATGCACATCAAGAAGCTAAAAGTGAACCTGACGCACGTGCACGTTGACCCACTCTTCCAAAAGAAGACACTCCACAGCTACCTTGGCAAACGTTCAAAGTCTGTGAACAGTGAAAGACTAAGCTGCCAAGGCAGTAACTAATCGGTCTTAAAACAGCTGCTTTTGTTACAGACCAACTGAGGGAAATATGAGATAGTACACCTATTATTCTAGGTGCCAGGCCCCTCTAGAAAGCCCTGAAGAGGGGAAGGAACACAGGCTATAGCACCCACACAGCTACTGAAGTGTCCTACCAGCAAAGGTTCACCTAGCAGCTTGCTTCCTCAGTATTCTTCTGCTGCCTGTAACCGCATGTATGAGAACATTGTGTATCGCGCAACCTGAAGGCAAATTTCTATACTTACCAATCCTGGTTTTCCAGCCACTGGGCCAGGTACTGCCTGATCTCCATAGGAAAGCTGTCATCGTACAGCTGGTGAACTTGCTCCAAAAACTTGGAATCAAGTTGCTGTAGCTGATACCACTGAGTCATCCTGGGGGGGGGGAAATCACTGTAAATGTTTAAGTAGTATTTGGACTGAACTGGTGAAAAGTAACTCATTTAAAGTTTTCATGAACACTGGTAAAACTGGAGGAGTAGGAAGGAAAAAAACCCATTATTTCCAGCTGTAACAGTTTTACAAAGTTAATAATGAAAACTGAATAACTGAATACAACTTCTCTGCTTGTTTTAATTTAAAAAAAAAAATTAAAATTTCAAGTTAAAAGGAAGTGCACTATTTAATGAAAAATAACTCAAAGCTAAACTAAAACTTGCATATTTTTTTTTCCCCCTTTGAACCCCTTTTCACAGCATTTAGGGTACTGGTAGTGCTACCACTATCTTGCTTAGTAGGGATATGGGAATGAGGACTTCTGTGTTTGATACCTGTACTCTGCAGGATCGAGATCCTGTATGCGGAGTTTCACCTTTTGTTGGTGCAGAAGTATTCCCCATCCCCAAGAGTGTGAGTGGAAAATCAAAGAAACCTCTGGGGCCATTTTCAGGTGCTATTTGTGTCCCCACTTCCCGCCTCTGAAAATGGACTAGATCTCAAGTCACTTTAAATGGAGAGGTACTGGAAAGATGTTTTTTCTACTATATGCTTTAGTTTCCATGATCAAATTTTCAGGCTAAATTCAAGTAATCTGTGCAGCAGACACAGGTTAGTCCAAATGACCTAATATGACTGACAGAAGCTATGCTGTACAATAACACTTCTATGACAAAGTGGCCGATATATGATCGTCTCTGCAGAGTCTCCTCACTGGGCTGCAGGTTAGCATCTTGTAGTGGAAATGGCATGTGAAGACATATCCAAGGAACAGTCCAGGCTGAGAACATGGGTGGTGAGATGCAAGTCCACTCGCACCTGCAACTTTTAAAAAAGGGTGGTAGGACCTATCTAAGGAACAGGGCAGCACTGGGGTGAAGGACAAGCTTATATATGGCTTCCTGCCAAATCCCATTAGTGTTTGTATGCCAGTTCCCTCAGCTGTTGAGTGGCGTGTTATGTGTGAGAAGCGAATGAGTTAAAAATGCTATTATGTTTAAAGTGAGGGCTTTGAGGATTTTGATGTGCTGTGATTCGGATTACAGGTAACACAGCATTTGAGTATGCTGTAGTGGCACCAAGGCAAACAGTTAAGCATGACATTGGTGAGGAAAGCTGGAAGAATCTGTCTAAATGCATGAAGTTAGTCCGGTTTCCTTTCCCCTAGTGCTTAAATGAAGATGTATTTCAAGCTTCCTGTGTCTTAAAGCAACCAGACTGGGAAACAGCAGAGAACCATCCAAAGGGCCGGTTACAGAGCAATACGATAATGCAGCAAATGCAATCCTTGGGGATGCAAGCAGGGAAACACTGAAGGAATGGGAAGTCAGCACCTTTTGTGGAACAGGCGTTAGAGAGACCAATACTGGGATACAGGGCTCAGCCTGCCATTGACAAGCTGACAAGTGAAGCGGTGCAGGATGGAAAACCCCTTTTGCTGTTCTGCCTTCCCCTGGGCAAGGGCAATAGAATGGCAGTCCTTATGTATCTGCAGAAAAGGGGCCTTATCTGCAGCTGTGCGGGTCCTTGTGCCTCGGTAACACCCGTGCTCGAGGGTGTCCTCCACGGCTAAGCTCGGACTCCTTTCTGGCTGCACTCTAACTACGCCTATCCCCTCCATTCTTCGTGTCATTCCCGACCGATCGCCGCCAAACCACGCGAGGACAGCTGAGGAGCAAAGGGCAGGGGACAGCCGTCCCTGCCGCCTGGGACCTCGCACGCCTTCCCCCGCCACCGCGGCTCGACGGGCCCCCGTGTCGTGTCGTGTCCTCCCCAGGCCAGCCCCGGCCGTTGGCGGCCGTTCGCCCGCGGCCGTTGGCCCCCGCCCGCGCGCGCCGCCCGCACTTACACGTGGGACGAGGCTGCGCTCCGGCTCCGCGCCGCGACCCTCGCTTGCGCCGAGAAATACCCGCAGGGCCGCCGGGCGGGGGGGTGGCGGCAGGGCCAATCGGAGCCCGGTCCCCGCCGTCTCGACCAATGGGCGCGCGGTGGCGCCGGGCTGCCCCGCCCACAGCCCGTTCCCTTCCGCGTGGGGGAGCGGGGTGTTCCCGCCGCGGCGCTCCCCCCCCTCCGCCGCCGGCCACCGCCGGGGGCCGCTCCGGCTCCCTGCCCGGCCCCGGTAGCTGCGCAGGGTTTGCATGCAGAAGCACCGCAGGTATAACGTAGAGAAAGGTTGCACCTGTCAGGAAAAGGCTGCCCAGCAGCGCGGCGGTGCTTGCCCGTAGCAGGCGAAGCAGAAATAGGGCGAGCGCCGTCCCCGGGGACAGGCCTCGGCTTCTGGCGCTGCCGAGCAGTGTCGGGAGCGGGGCAGCGTGAAAAGTCTGGAAACGTGTGAGGGGACGGGCAGCTGCCGGGAAGGAGCTAAAGGCGTTCAGGAAGTAGGATCTGTGAGGGGATGTGACAGGTGACATAAAAGCAAGGGCTGTCGGCCGGGCCCGGGGCGACGCCGTCGCGGTGTCCCCCCAGGCGGGGCGGTGTCCCTGTCAGGAACGGAGGCCATTAGGAGATGGCTCCCGTTGCCCCAGGAGGAAAGAGGCTGAGGTGTAAAGCTCAGCGGGCCATCTCCCGGCGGCAGCCAAGGGCGGCGAGCGGGCCGGCGCGGGGCGAGCCTGAGGAAGCGAGAGGTGCGGTTACGCTGCGCGCTCGCCCCGGTGCCCCATCCCCGGAGGTGCCGGTACTGCACCTGCCACCGTTCCCCTCTCTCTCCTTCGAAGCCAGCTGCCGTGCCTCCCCTCGCCCCTCGGGTAAGGCTCCTCGGAGCCTTCTCCGGCCACCGCGGGGAGCCGCCAGCCCGGCCGGCCCTCAGTGCGGCGGGAGGGGGCGCGCCGAGGCGGGAAGAGCCGCGCCGCGTGACTTCGGGGAAAGGGCCGACTGAGGGGAAGGCGAAAGCGAAAGCTGCGCCGGCCGGGCCCCCACCCCCCCGGCCCGGCCTGGCCGCACGCCTGGCTGCGTGCCCGCCCAGCGCAGCCTCCCCGCTCTGCCAGCGGAGCAGCCGGCCTCAGCGGCGGCAGGGGCCGCTCCGGGCCCCGGGCGGTGGCTGGTAGCTGGCCGCTGGCACGGCGGTGCTGACCGCCCGGCCTGGCCCGGCTCTCCCTACCTAGGTAGCTGCGGCTTGTTTTCCTCATCGTCGCGGTTTGTGGGGGTTTAAAGCATTGGAGGTTAAAAGTAGTTCTGAACTGTAAGCAACGGGAAGCGACCTGCTTTTCACCGTTGCAGTAAGAAAATCTCCCGCTTTTCAACTGTTGTTGGTGAAATACTCAGCCAGCGTAGTGACAGACTGGCTCTGGAAAGCAATAGCAGGGGCATGGAAGTCTGAAGGTAGCTATTGTCTCAACCGTCTGCATTGCGTGCGTGGAAGGCAGGCATGCAAGTGCATTAAGGGATTGTACAAACACAGTTGTTGATTTATGAATTGTAACCCAGATTTCCATCAAAGTTACAGAAACTTTAAGAATGCTTAGAAACTGCAGGCGGCTGAGCGTTTTAATTGTTCCTGGCATTTTGTTAATTGAGAATTTCTTGCCACTGAGTATCTTTTGATAAAAGAGGTTTCCTTTTCCTTCATGTAATCTTTCTTGTAATGGCCTTATTTGCTAAGACACTTACTGCTACTTGGACGCATGCCGTCTTGTTTGTTCTTGTCTCACGTATGAAGTGTCAATAAAGACGAGTTAAAGTCCAGGCTTTGGTGCAGGTCTCCAGGATACTTGGATCCTTTTTGGTATCCTTTGTATCCCCCTCTCTCCTCAGATGGAAGAGACGATTCTTGGTCCATAGAAGAAACAAGTATATAGAAGGTCTATTTGGTAAACTACATGGCATGAAATGCTACCGAGTAGTGGATATAAATGTGGCTATAAATAAAAGCTGTAGTAGAAGGTAACTGACAGTTTTTACATTTCTTTAATTAAAATCGTTATGGTGATGCAGCAAGATGCAAAGCACAGAAAAATTACGTGATTTTTTTTTTCCCCGTGTTATTTTTTACTTTGCTGCTGCAAAACACAGTGAAAGCACAAGCACAGTTAGGAAAAGTACTTAAAAGCAGATGTTTCATTTCTTCCGGCAGTATCTGAGGCATGCCTTTCAGTGTGTTTTTCTCTTCTCCTCCCCCATCATTTTACTAGAGAGCCCTATTCTTGCTTATAGTGGCATAAGGACAAAATTCTCACTTTTTTTATGGAGGCTTGGGCTGTATACATTTATCTGATAGAAAATCATAGGATCATAGAATCATTAAGGTTGGAAAGGACCTCTGAGATCGTCAAGTCCAACCTCAACCTAACTGCCTGGTCCACCTCTAAACCATGTCCCTAAGCACCATATCCACGTGTTTTTTGAATACTTCCAGGGACTGTGATTGTACCACTTCCCTGGGCAGGCTGTTCCAATGCCTAACCACTCTCTCCGTGAAGAAATTTTTCCTAATATCCAATCTAAACCTCCCCTGGTGCAACTTGAGGCCATTTGCTCTTGTCCTATCACTTGTTACTAGGGAGAAGAGACCGACCCCCACCTCTCTACAACCTCCTTTCAGGTAGTTGTAGAGAGCGATAAGGTCTTCCCTCAGCCTCCTCTTCTCCAAACTAAACAACCCCAGCTCCCTCAGCCACTCCTCGTATGAGTTGTTCTCCAGACCCTTCACCAGCTTCGTTGCCCTTCTCTGGACACGCTCCAGCACCTCGATGTCCTTCTTGTAGTGAGAGGCCCAAAACCGAACACAGTATTCGAGGTGCAGCCTCACCCAGTGCCAAGTACAGGGGCACTATCACCTCCCTGGTCCTGCTTGCTACGCTATTCCTAATGACTCCAATGTTTCTTTAAAGCAGCAAACTGATTTCATATGCCTGTCAATTAAATGTTAAACCTATCCCTTGCAAAATCTGTTTTGAAACAATAGTAGAAACTATAATGCCCAAACCTGATCCACAATGCTATTCAGTAGCATGAAATATGTTGTCTTCAAGTCAAGACTTGAGAACCTTGAAGAGTTGCATTGCACGGGGAGCAGGGAGGAGGGAGAGAGACGATTGATTCACATGCTGTGTCTGGACCTTTTTTACAGTACTTATCATGAAGGTTAGATGGTCAAAAGTATAGGGTACCACCCATTTTGTTTGTATTAAGATTGTGAGAACAGGTTAGAATGAAAAGGTACGCAATAGCTGATGCGAGGTGAAGTTACGTTTGCTGCTTTGGAAGTCTGTGTTACTGCTCGTAGTTCAGACTTGAGATCAACAAAAAGATGGCAAGGCTCTCTTTTTGCTGTATCTTGACAAAATTCCACAAAAGTCCAGGTATCCAGCTTTAAGCCAAAATCTGGTTTTATTCATACTGATCATATAAATTACAGATGTTACTAAACTATATACACAATTGCTCTTGTTCTGGAAAATTTATACATGATGCTTTCTGAGAGAAAATGGCTTACTCTCTGCAGCTTGCTTTCAGTCGCCCAGATTAATGACCAGAGACATGTTCATTCATTTAAAATCTACTCCCCTGTATCACAGAAGTATCCCATTACTCTCTTTCCATTCACTTGCTTTCAGCTAACATCAGTTGTATGCGTGAGACGAGTGAGTAAAAAAGGAGAAATGAAAGTGAAATCCAAGTCTTACTGATTCAAGGAGGTTATGTTTTCATCCCAGATGTCTAATTTGTACCTACTCAAGAAGAGCGTAAGGTGCAAATGCTCAGGTGTTCATATGTATTTTAAGAACTTTGCATGCTTTAACTGTACATTCTGCAGATGAGAATTAAATCCTGAATGAGCCCGCATACATGAAATGCAGTGGCCTTGGAATTGCCTGTTTATTACTCTATTAACAGAGTTTTTAGGGATAATATTTGGGGGAAAAACCAACAACAAAACCAAACAACCCAAACACAGCACTGAACAGTGCCTGAAAGAAAAAGAAGAACATTTTTAAAAGGTAATTTACCACTTATATAAAAGCTAGTTATTCTGCTTATTAAATGAGTCTCTGATAGGCATGTAATATTCTGTCATATAGCACAAATTGCCCAGTGGTCAGCAAATGCTGCAGCTCTTCAGTAACTATTTTTAAAAACTGTGCTTCCCAGACTGCAATTACCAGTTAGTACCCGAACTCTGTCAGATGAGGGTTTTTTCTTTGTAGACTTTCTGATAGTACTTGCTGTAGTATGTTGTGCTCCATGCACAAATAGATACACTTCTGCCACTATTTTGTGAGAGGGGTAAGTTTTACTAACCCTCTCTTGCAGTGGCAAAATGGAGACAACCTTTTTGACACCACAAGTTTTGTGTCTGTTTCCTTTCTGGAACTCCCTTCTCTTCCCAGCCTTGACTGCCTGCCTTCCTTCCACAACTTCTGCTGTGGTGGCAGATAAAAATCTATGCTGAAGGTAGTTCATCTTTGGAAAACAAACAGACCGTGGACACCTATGGCAGATTTAAACTCAGAGGGATGAGAATCTTTGCTTTAAAACAGAAGTTAAACCAATGGTATACAAGATGATGATTAAACAGAAACTTTTTAACATAATGAATCCTAATTTCCCCAAACACATTAATGTCTTTGGTTATCCTTATATGCCATTCTCAGAAGCAACACATTTTGTTATACCCTCGTATTTACAGCAATCCTATGGATGTTAATTCTGCAAGTAAAATTTATCCCTGCTGGACCCCACGGAAGTCAAGCCAGAAAGGATTTGGTCTTTCATCGGTGAGGACAGCAATTCTGACTTGCAGGAGGCTATATTTGTAATCCCTAGGGAGAAGATTCCTGGTTTACGTGGTATTAATAACAGAAAGAGGCCCAAGAATAGCATCATAATATTTTCCAGAAAATGCTGATTTACAAAGATGGTGAAAAAAAATTTACTGCATCTTTAATCCATCCAGTGTTCACATGATTACTGATTTTTCCAGTATTGTAAACTTCAGTCAGTTGAGTAAGGAGAGCTCAGCTAGAAGAAAAGAAAAGAAGGAGAAGATTAGTCTCACGGCAGTTACTGTTCATTCAGAAATAACTGCAGATGAAACCTTCTCTGGGTCAAGGTAACTGCAGTGACATTTTGACAATGTAATACAAACTGGTAAGGATCTGAGGATCCTGTTTCTAGTTCTTTACAAAATATAGGAATGCTCGTTAGAAAACACTGTGTGGGAAGCAGTTGCAATAAAAATGATACATATTTTTATATAAACTTTTGTGGGTCTTGCAGCCTATGGATATGTATAGCAGGGTTCTTACTGGAGTCTTTGTTTTCCTGATGGGTAGGGGAATCTGGGGGTGGGGGAATATAAGGGACTTCTGTTAGACTGCAGAAAGTATATCTTGCTAAGACTGAGTTACTGAGTTGTAGAATATTTTGTCCTGCTGCAGATTTCACTCTTGTTCTCTGCATCTCACACAGTGCTTTTTATTGGCATCTCATGGAGGAAGTGTGTTGCTTTAATAATGCAGATTGTCTGCTTACTGTACTTAGCCAGCTCTTTCCCAGGGTAGATTATATTGTGTGAATTTGGGATGATAAAGAAAAAAACTCTGTATTTTCCTCATTCCCATTTAGCAAGATGAATAGAACGGAAAAAGGAAGGAAAGAATTATTTAAAAATCTTCCAGAAATTTTTTCTCCCGATTTCTAGCAGAACTTGAAAACATTTCTAGCAAGAGCCTCCAGAAATCCACCTACCATCTAGCAGCACTGAACCACTTCTCTAGTACCCTTAAAAACTGAAGCATGATTGTATTTGACCCTCCGAATTCATCACTGAACACGTTCTTTTTGTGTGGTTGTGACCCCAAAAGATGGTGACGGTCACAGCTGGTTTGGAAGCTTTCAGACACAGCTGGTTTGAGAATTACTGTGCATGCTAAAATAAACCAAAAATGTTTGGAGCCTGATAAATGAAAGCAAAACAAACTATTCTTTTCACTGCTGAAACTTCGGGAAATGCAAATGCGTACGTAGTTCACAAATGCAGTTTAGAAGGTCAGAACTATTTTCGTATGTATAAACCAAACAGCAAATGAGTGGGGGATGTGTCTCAGATTGAATGTGGTAGGTTTTAACGCAGAATTTTCATTCAGGCTAGTATTTCAGTTTTAGCTGAAGAACTAGTTTGTCATGAGTGCTATCAGAGAAAAAGGTAAAGAAGCAAAAAAAGATATTTTGCTCTTGAACAGATTTTCAGCTTGGTGTATATTAAAGAACTCCTCTATTTGTATGTAAAGTTTAACTGTGCTTCCGATCATTGACAGTCAGGATTCTGGTTTAGTTTTTTTCTGTCTGTGGGTGAGGAGGAGTGTTTACAGAGAGGCATTTGAAGGGGAGTTGACAGGCTTTTAAATACATAACCATTTTAAGATCATAAATCATTGAACATACAGAAAACTAAGAGCTAGTATGAAAAAGGAGGTTTTCTTTTCAGCTGTTAAAGCCAAACCACTGCTGTGTTTTGTGATAGAAGCCTGCTGGACAAATCCTCAGTGGGTATACATCAGTGCTCTAAGTACTCTTAAGCCACGATGATTCAGAACACAATTTCTAGTCAGTAAGTAAAAGAGGAAAATATTTTTAATAGGACATTGGTACAGTACTTTCCCAATCTCTCTATAGACTTAGTGAATATTAGTCTTATTTGCTAAAAATGTTTTAGTTGACTTGTAATTTCTCACTTTGGTACCCCATGTAGAAACTTGCAGCACTGAAAAGCTGTGCAAGTTTGCTGAATCGGAAATTTTTATGTTCCTTGTGCGGCTTCCCTGAGCAAGTCAAGTCCTTTTTGCTATCTACAGAACTAGCATAATCATTATGTATTTGTCAGCGTAAAGGCTTTGTTTGTGGAAGAACTCGGATATCTTTCAGTTATGATATTCACGGTTGACTGGCCACATAACACAGTGCTTTCAAGTATGCTTGCAGCATCTTGTCCCATTTAGAATAAGAAATGTCTGCACCATTGTTTCAGAATGTAATACAGTGAGTGATGAAAGAGCTCTAATTTTTTCATAATTGTACAAGCAGCTTTTTTATAACCAGCCCATTTGCTTAGTATTAACTTATGAATGGAAAAGTTTGCAACATACGGCAGTTTCGATCACTGTGGGACTCAGGTGTTCTCTCAGCACAGCATAAACGCTTGGAGACATTGGAAGAAGATCTGATGGAGAATGTGGATCTGTAGAATCATTTAAGCTTAAAAAAAAACAAAAACAGAAACAAAAAACACAAAAATAATCTTAAAAGCAACCTAAATCCCTCTAACTTGGTGCATAGCAGTGGAGTATGGTGAATGCTTATTAAGTTAGTTAAGCCCGTATTCGGGCTTGCTGGTGGCCCTGTAAGCACATGCCAACAACCTGGTATATGTTTAAAAATGTAGGAGATAGGACCAAGGGAAAAGAGGATAAACCTCACTCTCTAACATCAGTTGCTGGAGAGAAAAAGGAGACAGTGAAAGATAAGTAGATCAGAGTACCATAAAGTCTGCATTCAATTTTTACAAATGCTTTCCCACATGGATGGGAAAAGCACTGTAGAAGTGAAGTTCTTTACTTCCCTGTCTTGTCTTTAGTAGTCCTTGGCCAAATAAAAACACACAATGTGTTGCTATCCCAAACTATTTGAATGGGGGAAGGGAGGCAGGGAAAACTTTGAAACAGTATGTAAATTTAATAAAAATAATATTTGAAGGGTAATATATCTGTAAGGATACTTACATTTTGGAGACTGGGATAAATACAGAAGGAACATAACCTTTGCCTCCTCCATCTGAGGGCTTTGAGACTAAAAATAAATATTAAAGAAATTAAATATTGTGTAGTAATTTTATTATTTATTTGAAATTGATTATCTGCTTTAAGTGCTGCAGACTATAATATATATTAAAAAAGAAATGGCCCTGTTTATGCTTAAATAAGCAGCCATAAAAACAAGGGGAATTCCTGAGATTACTCTCTGAGTTCCGGTCTTAGTCACATAATTGACTGTGCTGCCTTGATACGAACCGCCATCTCAGAATATAATACAGTAGCTGATGAAAGAGATCTCATTAGGGCTTCAAAAGCAAATATACTGTAACTCTACAAGCTTGGTACTTCTCAGCCTCTAGATTTCAGTTCTGCAAATGCTTGCCTGGATTTCTGTCTGTTACAGATACAGCTTCAGCAATGTCTTTTGCATGAAATTAAGCATATACATAAATTTTTAGAGGATTGGAGCATTAGGCAAAGTCCACTGAATTAAAATGAAGAGGAAAAATATTTGTAGCCTCCAAATATTTTTGACTAGTGTAGGAATTTGAATTCAAATGGAATTGTAACCTTTTATACTGAAAGTCCAGAAGAATGTGTATTACCTATTAAAAAAAAAATCAAGGTTTTGAGGTCTTTTTTGAGAGAGAGCAAGTTTGATCTAAAAATGGCCTGACTTGTAACTTGGACAAGAAAGAGCATGGGCCTGAACGTATCTGGAGACATTCTTGTCTATCCTTTTTGTATTTTCCAGTGCAGTTGCCAGGGGTTGTACTGCTGGAATAAAGTAGGTCTTCCAAGCTGTTTGGAAAATACAGAATTCCTTGAAATTAAAGAGACAGCATGCTACAGTGTTACACAATTATGAAGCTGATAAGCAGGATGACTTTTCAATTTCATCTCCTTTGAACACTCAAGCACTGAATTTTGTAATGCATTGGTCAGGAAAAAAAATCCTATTTTTGGATTCCTTCTACTCTAAGATCTATTTTGTAGCTTCTTTTAAATATTGTTGTCATTGCCTCTAATGTGACCTCTAAGACCAGGGATATATTGGCAAAATGAAGCTGTCTAAATGACGGACACACATTAAAACAGTTCTCTTAAAGATGCCGATTAAAGGAGGCATCTTAATCTCTTCCCTTCCTCCTGCCCCCCCCCCCCCCCCCCCATTCCTCAAATTGTCTCTTGACCTTGCAGCTGCTTTGCAGAAAGAGTAAATACAGAAATGGAGCCCAACCTTCGTTTGGCTGACAGCTGTAGTGTTTGCCAAAGGCCTTATCTTTGGGAATGTCTGGATACAGATACTTCAGAGGGTTTTCAGGAACGTTGTCTGCCATAATAACTTTGTAATCACGCAGTATGTCGGCAAAAGGCAGTGCAGATAAGCGACCTTTGTTATAGGGTTCCACCGAATGAAATGTTACGTCTCCTGTAAAAATACAAAGGCACTGTACCCGCTGATAACTGGTAGGTCAGTATCTGCAGTTGGAACGTCTTTTTGCCTTTCTTTTGCAGTTTACACTGGCGTGGGTTTTACCTGTTCGTACTGATGTTAGTATCTTTCAAGTTATACTTTCTGCATACGTGGAAACAAATTTAAAGCCTACAGTAAGCAGGTACACCTCCTAATGAACTTACATAGTTAATATAAAGAACTGAGAGGTAAACTTTCAGAGTTTTGGTTTGTGTTTCAGTAAATACAATACTTGTATCTTGCCCAAAACCATACTAAGACATGATACACATGAATTTTACTTTCAAACCAAAGAAACCGTTGCTCCTGTGTTACAGGTGTATTGCAGAGTTTGAGGTTTATGTTATTTTTTTTTTAAGTTATACTTACCATTTTCTAACTGATCCACCCAAGTAAAGGTAATTCCACCCAGATTGCTTTCACTAAACCTTAATAAAAATGTTCCTGGTGTCTTGTCTTTGAGCAAAATTCGTTCCTTCTCTTTGCTTACAAATCCCATTACGTACCTGAAGTGTAACAGGAAATCATGGGTTTGCTTTTGGAAAAAAATACAGACTTCAATCTGTGCAATGCATCTGGCCAAACTTTATATAGGTATTCAAAGCCTGGTTACAAAAGCTTTATAAGGTCTTGAAACTGTGACAAAAGCTTCACGTGATTTACATGTGGAGTATGGCATTGAGGTCATAGTACTATGAAGCATGATGAAATTTATCACAGTACTTAACTGTTCACTAACAGAACTGATAAACAGATCTAAACCTGCATTTCTGAGAGATTCAATGGTGTTCCCTTTTGGCAAAAATTTCAAACCAAATGGGAAGAGGGAGACAGAAGTATTAAACTCTTTGCAAATTCTCTTCTGCATAGCTAAAACTGAGATTACTAAAGAAAAAAGGCAAAGCAGAGAGAGATTAATATACAGTTGTTTACTTGTTGCTCACCCGTCAATCCAAAGAGGAAGAATGTGTTTTTTAATTAAGTCCAGTATGGCTTCAAGCCAAACCCAAAAGGTAAAAGACTTTCCAGGCAAATGTTCCTAATGGTTTAAAAAACCAAACAAACACACACAACACACACAAGAAGAGAATTGTGAGAGTGTTGTTACCCAACATCCACATGACATGGCTATCTCATTTTCTTAAGAATAATTTAGTTTGTTCAAGCAAAAATGACAAATTTGAACAGCTATTTTGAGTAACATCTCTCTTTCAGCCTGACATAAAACCAATTGATTTTTAAGATATGCATTGGAAGCGCCTCATTTTTCAAGAAAAAAAAAATCACATTTGTTGTTTCTTCCTGGTTATGAAATTACATTTTGAGAGAAATGATGATGAGAAAGTTGTTCCAAGGTTCTATACTTGTTTAAATAATGTAGTTAATATGAATAAAATGGGTTTACCCTTCTTTCTGAATAACTTTTCCATTCCTCATCAAAGTTAGTGAATGTATCAACCGACTTGAAATAATTTAGGTCACAACAGAGCACATGAAAAAAATGAATGTATGCTTTATGAAAAATGTATTGTATGCTTTGATAGTACAATCTGTTGATCATTTACAGAAATATATAGGGCACACTATAATGACAGTTTCTGATCTCTGTAGCAATGTAACTAAGTAGATCTCTTAGCCCAAGCTTTAAACTTCTGGAAATATTATTTTCCTAGTTAAATTTTTACAATGAATGTGCTGGGCTACAAGTCCCACATATGGCAAGTGGGAATCTTATCAGTATCATCAGAGAGACAGTTAGGCACAAATATGGATGCGAAGAGAAAGAAGAGTCTAGTTTTACTTCAAGAACTGTACCTTGCAGAACTTTGCCCAGGATAGTTGATAATCATTGTAACTGACTTGTTGCCCTGGGAGCAAAAAAAAAAATAAAATGGTGAGTCTATTTTTCAAGTTTTGAAATAGATATAACTTGATATCTGTATAGTTGGGGGCAGGGGAAGAAGTACAGTACATCCAGACTTGGAGAGGGATTAAGAGGGGCATGCTAAGGGACTGTAGGTCAGTTTTTCTGTGTCCTTTTGAAACAGCTGATAATGGTAGTTTGGGGAATATTTGCCTAAAGTAGTGTGGGACTTTGTTTCTGCAACACTCTGTGCTCAGTTTAAGTTTTTAGCCCAAGTGTTACTTCTCTTGACCTTCACTCTATCTTGAGCTTCCATATTTTAAGACAATTTATTTTTTCTTTCTTATGATTGTTGCTGATTTACAATGGCACCACTCAACTCCACGACCTCCACTAAGCAAGAAATCTCCAAGAAACCATCAGAAAAAGTGACTGTTACCCAGGGAAACCAGTCTTTGCTTCCCAGCTTTGAAAGCAATAAAAGCAAAGATTCCCCCCAGTCTTTGATAAATGCTTCTGTTCTTGCCTGACAGCAGGGGTATTATTACACCCTCAGCTTGGAGTTTCTTACAACTCGCAATATATTTTGTAATTGTCTCTTCTCCAGAAACAGATAGAACTTTCTTCTGCCGGCTTTCCCTAAGCCTTCTCCCTTCTGGGGGACAGTCAGATCAAAGTGTTCAATGGTTCATCTTGCTGAAGTTACAGGGCGTCTTTGCTATGCTGTCACCAGTGAAGGATGGGTCCCAGAACTAAACAGACCCGCACGGATGGGTACTTAAAATGAAACAAAACCAAACCAAACCCCATCAGCAAGTAAAAAGACTTCCTTTTGATTTCAGATGCACGAGATAATTACTTGCTAAGGAAACAAAATAACATCACAGTTCAGTGTGACTCTGATGCCCTCTTTCTTCAGTTTAGCAGCCTGGAAGTTCAGAAGTTGAATCACTGTGGTAAGAATAAGCTGACGCATGCTTTTCTTTAAAGAAAAAAATTTCATTGTGGTATTTTTGAAGTCAGCTCTGAAAGTGGAGGTTATGCTTAAGGTCATTACCCATAATTATCAAATGTAAGAGCCCGGAAGCAAATAAAACCTGTATATTTCTACAATCTTACCCATCAGTTTCTCTGCCAGCATGTTGAGCTGCTCAGAATTGAGTCCACGACCGACATACGATGAAAATTGCCAGCTCAGTACTTCTAAGAGCTGACTTAAAGTGGCAGCAGGGGGATTGTTGAAGAAAGACAAATTCTGCAACAGAATTAGTGCTTTGTTTAGACAGTTAGCAACCATGAAATACACTACAGGCTATAAAAGATGGCTGCAAGTACTCAAGCAGAATCCAGAAGTTTTAAAAATGAGGTGTGCGGGGGGTAAATAAGTGCTGGCCCTCCGCAGCCACCCAGCAAGGCCCACTCGGGTGCCTGAGCAGAGTTGTAGGGGGAGACTCCTAGAGAGAGCGAGAGTCCGCGTGTGCATCTTGGATGATAAAATACCTTGCTATGCTTCTGATAGTATCTTATGTTAAGACAGTGAAAATATGCTTAAATCCTGTCCAATAAATGCAGATATTCTCACTATACTTTAATATGTTTGGTGCATGGAAATCTTAAACCGTTACATACTCGTATAGAAATATGTTGTTGAATTGTTTGGCTCATCTTAGTTTTTCATCTGGTTGCTGGACTGTACACGTAATGAACATACTGAAGACTGTGCAAAAGCTCTTTGGAGTATCACAGAGTGATCATGAAGTCCAGGCTGCTGGTCAGCTGGCCTGCTATTGTTCTTAGGGGCACTCTGAGGTAAACTGTCTTACCCTTTCTCTCCTCCGAACATCTATGTGACCGCCACCAATCCCCGACTGAAAGCCTGAGAGCTATTCTACAATCTGCAAACACAGTGACTGAATCTAAAATATGTGCTGAGCCAGCAGGAGCCTGAGAAAGAGTGATTCTGCTTTTGCTCACGGCTAGAGCCACTAGAAGGTGCTACCTGACGCTTACAATCTTCTCCATAGAAAGCACTACCTCCTATAAAATGCATGAGGGAAAGCAGCACTTAAGTACATTACAGACCCACCTATACACCTACTTTGACAGTTTTGAATTGTACTAGTAGAATTATTTTGTACCATGTACAGTTTTGGTTAACCGCATCCAAAAAAGACAAATTCAAACTAGAAAAGTTGTGGAGAAGGGCTATCACCTTTCCTTAGTTTAAGAACCACTACTTTAGCCTACAAAAAGGAAGGCTAAGTGTGCATATGGTTTTATATCTGGGCAGGGAACAAAAGATAAAGTGAACAACGTTAAAGTATGATGCTGATAACAGTGTACGGGAAGAAAATAAGGCCAGTTTAAGAGGGACACACAGCCTTTTTATAATGAAAATATTTGGTAACCAAATAATAGAAATGTGAAAATGCAGAAAGTCAGTACTTGCATACTGAAAACCTACCTGAGGATCGTTGGTTGACAGATTGTACCAAATAATGGAAGCCCATGCGTTGGGTAGTTGGCTGACATTGGAAATCATCACCACAGGCAAAGAGCTGGTCTGGTAAAAAGAATGAATGCGGTATGTAAATGCTGCTGAGGAAAGTGTTAGCACTGTGTTATGCTTTGGTTTTTTTACCCCCCTCTTCCTTCCCAAAGCATACGCTTCTGTCCAGAAGTTCTGGAAATCTTGCATCTGCTTATGGTTACTGCTGAAGATGGTATCTAGGATAGACAGACCTGTGGTCTGGCCCAACACGGTTGTACTTCTATAAGCTGCTGGAAAATGCCTTTTATCCTTGCCCCAGAAAATCTGGCTAGAATACTCACTTCCAAATTTATAGTCAATCCATACAGGCAGACCTGCGTTTCAAAGCTGATGGAGTGCAGTTCCTCAGTCACCATGTGAGGGCCCTGAGGGAATAAGTAGGTTATAAAACTGTGAATGCACAGTTGGCATTTAACGCTGTTTTAGTGATCTGATTGCGGAGATTACACAACTTTGAAAGAAAACACATATGAAATATATAAGTAGAACAGGAAAAGAAGGAAGTGAAGGAAATAATTTGTTTGTTAAACTCTGACATTAAATTAGTCCAGAAGTCTGGTGTTTTTTTCTGATGAATCTAAAAAAAACCCCGTGACATCATTAAAGCAATACTTTTAAACTTTTAACTTTTGCTTTTAACTTCTTCTAAAATGGTGCTTCTAAACACAGATTTGCACACAAAAAGTTAACAGATTATTTTTTGTGTCTGATAAAGATTGTCTCCAACTTTTCCGAAAGTTTCTTTACTGATCGACAATTCCAATTTAAACGGAGATGTTAAACTTCACAGAGAAACTAACTAGAAACAAAACAAAAAGCCACAGCTTTAATGACAAGTAGGCCCTCATCTGGCAACACAGGTTTGTTGTAAGTATACTTAGATGGTACTAGCTGAAGGAGTAGAGGCCTAAATCATTAATCCAAAGTAAATCTGGTATTAAAAAAATGAGCTTTTCTTGGATGGAAAAAAAAAAAGAAAATCTGTTTGTCACAGTTGATTAGAGTTTGTAGTACAACTGTTTTGTTTTGATTACAAATCAGCATAGCTCTGCAAAGATCCAAATCTCTGGCCCTTGGGAAACAGATCTTTCAAAATACATTTCCATCCTCAGAAGTCAAAGTATAAAAATCTATTTGTCCTTTTCCTGTTTTTGTTGTTGTTTTTGCCCTCCCCATCACATATTTGTTTTGTCAGACTTTTAAAAAAAGAAACAAAATAAAAAATCGCAAATCAAAATGCTTCTATTTACTGAAGTGCTCCGCTTTCAGTCAGTGTAAAATAAAACTATTCCTTGGGAAAGTGCCTCGGGGCCTTATCTTTCCCATGGAGCATATCCTCCAGGATATGTACAGGCCACTGCAACAAAAGATACTGTATAAATGAGAGATGGAGACCACAGGAGATCCTCAGGCATCTGAATAATAAAGCTGCCTTGCAAAGGGAAAATCCAGCTTAGAGCTGAAGGCTTTTACATGAAATACTCATCCATCAAATGAGTTCAAATGTTTTAATACAGGTAGAATCAATCCAGCTCAACCTGTATTTCTGACACAAAGTTCAAAAGGGTTGCTGAAACTCCCCTTCTCCCTCCTCCCTGTTATGATTTTGCAAAAATTTAAATTTTTCTCATGGAAAAATCATCTAGGCAAAAAAGCATATCTACACGAAAGGACAAATCTCAAATACAGAGAGCTTCTACTTTTTTTTACGTGGCAAGTCATACTTAACAACTACACTCTCAGCTTACTAAACATCCTATAACAAAACAAGTTTTTAAATTATTATAGTTTCTGGTAATAAAAAAAACCTTGTTTATGCTAATAATGGCTTCACAGACTGTGATTTGACCAAGGAGAAGCTCTGTTTGAGGAAATCAGTTAGCAGTGAACCATGTCACAGCTCAGCTGTCCCAGTTCTCCACAGCCCTACGTTTTGTATAGTTATAAAGGCACAATGTGTGAAAGTGGGAGTAAAGTGCTACCAAAAGTAGAGCACCAACATTTTTACACCTACGTTTTTGTATTTGCTTGTCTTGATGCAAATGACTTTGCAAGTAGCAAAGCAATTGGCAGGTGAGCCTTGAGTTTCAGTCTTGCTAATCAGGTTGCAAGTTATTCCATTCAGAAACACAGTGTAAAGCGTGCACAAGTATATTCTGCTTTAGGTTTTTGGTTAAAATTCTCTATGCCGATCACACCTTTGTTTTGCACTTAAAGATTACCTGTAATAACTTTTGTGCTTGTATAACTACATCTATTTGGGCTGTGATGTGAGTGATTTTTTTTTTATTATTATTTTTTTTGAGACTTGCCAATACAACTTTACCCTCAGCGCTTCATACAGTGCAAAAAAGTGACACTGGTGTAGAGATACCTTAAACCAATATAGGCTATTTAACCTCCTAGGTAAGTAGGTGGCATTCATAGAAGCATCTTATGACTTCGGTTACCTTGGGAGAGACTAATTGTTCTGGTAGTGTTGGCAGAGGCTGTATCATTGGCTGCAAGCTTCTGACTCTTGCTTCAGTCAGAGACTTATCTGCAGATTTTTGCTGTTAAATAGCAATGCTAAATTTACGGTGATGGTCCGTGGCCACCCTAGGGTTTGTGTGTACTTGTGCCTTTCCCCTCCCTGTCTACTGCCTCCAGTTGCTGGAGGAGGACATCCTGCCTTCTCCCCTGCCGGGGCGGTTCTCCCTTCCCCTCCTGCCAGTGATGCAGAAGGTGAGCGAATGAAGGCAGGAACTTTCTTGCCTGTGATTCTGATTTTGTCTGTGACACCCAGGGCACTCGGGGGAATCAAGGTTTGTAGGAAGTCGGAGTTGAGAAGAAGGACGTAGGGTAGAACTGTGCGGATGGCGAGGAGCTGGGCAGGGGAAGAAGCACTGGTGGTCTGGATGTGAGAGGTGCTGGAGGGTAACACAGGCATGCAAGAAGCGCTCTACGATACAGGTGAACGCAGGGACACGGTGTTCTGGGTGTGAGTTAGTGCGGATATTAATACTTCTGATTTCTGCTCTCGGCAAAGCAAGAATGTACATTTAAGCTCCTCTGCTAGGAAGCAAGCACTTGCAATACCTTTTCACCTTACGCGCCAGGTGGTACGTGCATGTCTCTGAAAGCTGGGTACTGCAAAGTACCTGCGGGTTTGTTAGGGATAACGTGTCATAGTACAGTGTCACCACAAGAGGGGAACCTACGACCGGATTCGGTAAAGTAAGCGCACTTCTGGTCCAGGCTGAGGCAAGCAAACTTCTTTGATGCAAATATAATTATACCCCTACTTCAGCTGTAAACTTGGCCAACAGAATATATATGTAAAGAACCATTCCTACAGGGAAAAATGTTTCCGGAAAAAACTCAAAAAGCTTATTTTTTTCAAAATGTAAATGACCAAAAACATCGCCTTAAAGAGGAATGCATACATTCAGATTACTACTTCCTACCTTCTATTGTAATTTTTTTATACACAAATTTGAGGCATGTAATTAAAGTTTCCGAGTACTTCTGAAAAGTTCTCATTATACTTATACTATCATGTGATAATTGGTCCTATACTTAATGGAAGGATAATATATTTAATATATTTCAACAGCATATGGTTGCTCTTTGATTTAAATAAAATCTAATCTGAAATACTTGTGAGAGTAATCAAAAATAACACGTAAAATAAATGCACAAACCTCATTTCCTTTGCTTCCAGCACTTGATTTCATTTCTTTGGGTTGCTGTGTAAAGCAAAACAGTATTTATGTGGCAAAGAAACTACAGAGAGAAGTACATAGAAAGCCCATCACTTGTAACCATGGTGTTCTTAGTATAATAAGGTTTTGTTTACAATATACAAATAGACTGTAATGAAGGCTCTGACGCTATGCCTTGAAAAGTCTATTCAGTGAATAGTCTTTTGATAATTTTTAAAGAATATTTAAAGAAACTAAGTTAATGTAACAAAGCATTAATTAGACTGCTTGTTAAGTGTATAATGCAAAAAAAGCACTAAAGACCATCCCATCTCCTTTTGCAAAACTACACTGATGCACTACCAAAAAAAAAAAACAACCCATAGGTGAGGGAGTCTAGTCAGAAAGCATGATTAACTGGGATATTAGAGAAGTTACAGAAGCAGTAATGTAGTCTCTCAGAAGACAGTTATCACAGGCATTAATTTCAACCAGATCTAAAGCATTCAATGATGTATTTCCCCTAGACAATGGTGGTGTGGTTTGGTTTTGGTTTTTTGTTTGGCTTGTTTTTTATCAACAAAGCTCAGTTTCTGAGAAGCTGTGTAATTCAGCATGATTAGTCTTTTCCTTTTCTGGCATTACTAGGATTTGCTTTGTCATTTCTGTGAAAATATATAGTCTTATTTTATGGAATGGATAAAGTATGGAATGGGATAAAGAGGTTCTAGGATTAAACTTTCTGTACAAGGTAAAAGAAAATGAGTGTAGACTTGACAGTAATACAGTTCTCCCTGCATAGTTTTTAAAGACTCTTCTTATTTCTTTACCAGAGGTGCACAACAGGAAAAAAGCAGTCAAACTTACCAAATGTCGAAATTCTACTGACAGGCTTCCATTTGCAGATTCATCCATGTTCATTGCTTTCACGTGTGTTCCACACAGAACGAATCTACGATTACTATGGAGGACATTACACTTACGTATTCAACTAATATCATATTGGATAAATTAAGAAATCCGGTATTTTATTTTCTTACCTTACAGTTGAAACATTCCTAAAATAGAAGAGGGGCAGGGGGAGGAAACAGATTGTGGATCAGTACATGTGTAAGCCATACTTGCACTGAGAAACTTATCTTGAGACGGTAGATTTTTGCCTTGTTAAAGTTAATTTGTATTACCAATACAACTGCAATTTTTAAAATAAAGAACTGAAATTTGTACTGTCCAGTTAGACTTTTGCACCTGGACAGATGCAAGTAGTATATTTTATCTAGCTTTTTTTAGTGCCATTGGAATGGTATGTGGGTATCAAAGTACCAAACCCCTTAGAAAGAAGGAGTTTATGTAGCAGTCTTAATTTCAGGCAGGGGTAAAACTCTCTAAGCTCCATAGTTACTAATTACAGCAACAGCTTTTCAAGCACAAGCTTCATGTACTACTTGGAGCAACTTCTTTGAAGGTACTGGGCCTATTAATGCAAGCAGAGGCAAGTGCTGTTTCATAGCTAACTATCCCATAAATGCAATACACTTTGATTTAAAGTTTTTGTGTGATGCTACTATTTCAGACGGATGAATTTTATCTAAGTTTTGAAACAAATCTTAGATGGATTTCTTGCGTCCAATTTGAAAATATCAATTAGAAATAGCAGCTTTATTAAAAAAAAGACAAAGAAATCTTCCACATTAAAAAAAAACAAAGCAAAGCTTTACCCTGATGTTTTAACTGGGTTTTTTTGTTGTTTTTGTTTGTTTGTTTGTTTTTTTTCCCTTTTTAGAGCAACTTCTAAATCAGATAGGGTAGCAATTGAAAAACCTGTGTTGTCTCTGTAGGGAGAGAGAGAGTATCTTCACTCTAAAGTTTCTTACTTGTCAATAGTTGCTTTCACTCTGATCTGGTAGTTTAGCTCTGGCAATTTAATTAGCAACCTTCAAAACAGAAAATGTAAAAGTGAACATTAACAGAATAAATTTCTCACTGAAAAAATATTAGAGACCAGTAGCTCCATGCCAAAGTATCTGAAATGATTATAATCTGAAAACAGATTAGGCATCTAGGATTACATCACGATTAACAGGGTTGTATACTCAGAAAGAGGAGCTGAGCTGTTCCCGTGGCAGGTGTTCTACCCTACCTGCAAGTACGTGGAAAAGTTAGTATGTGTTTGAGGGAATAGCTAGAGAGGCAACAAAGAGGTAATAATTAAGAGATGAATATGTATAATCTGTGACTGCACCGTAGATGTATGTGTACTTTCCTTCATGTACCCCTTCCATCCCCCAACCCTCCCTGCATTCTTTTTGCTGCAAGGTAGAAGTGAGATGTGAGTTCGTCTCCCATCTTTGCTCTTTTCACAAAGTCAGGCAAGGAGCTAGTGGGAGAATTTTCTCTGTCCTACGTGCAAAAGTGGTTTGGAGTATTCTGATGTTGGCTTGTAGGATGTGGATCATTATTTACTCACTTTGCAAAGTCATTAAGACAAGAATTCAGTGCATACAGAATCGTGAAGGTGCTGACTTTTGGCCATGATCTGCCTTTCCTCACACTGATTTACTCTTTTATTGGCACTTATTACGAGCGACAGATTCTGTGGCCTTTATATCCCCATTCCAGAAAACTCTCCCTGGAGTCAAAAGGATCTCTACCACAAGTTGGTCTGCTTTGCTTTCTAGACTCTGAAACAGTCTCCTAGGATAAAATGCAGTACACAAATGAAGGAATTTATATCAGATTTCCTTTCCTTACCTTAATTTAACGGTGAACTGTATTAACGTTTTAAGAACCATTGGCCTCTGGGGATGTGTTGGCATGCAGGGCTGCCTTTCAACCACGAATGAACTGTGTGAAAAGAGGTGAAACAAATAGATTGTTAGCAATATGCATAAACAAACAGCTGTATTAGGGGAAAAAAAGTGCTGTTATCTCTTAGAGATTTATTTCTCTACAGATGCTGAAGTGGGAGGTATGTATTCCAACACTCAGTTCTCAAAATGAGCCAGTGGTCTAACTTACAGTTGAATTGTTCCCATAAGGAACAGATATTTGGAATACATTAAAAATCAAAACAAATTCCATAGTCCTAAAATACCAGGCTGATAAAAGTCTGAAAGACCAAGACTTTTCTCAGAACCATAAAACAGAGTATGAAAATACACTGAGCTTGGCTCCAATGAAATTAAACAATCATTTTCTCTTTTTTTATTTTTTATAAAAAAACAATTGACCATATTTTGCTTTCAGATAGTCACTTGTGGTATATCTCTCGTATAGCAAGTACAAAAGGCAAGAGGAATGATAATATTTTATACATTAATAGAATGTCTTGGTTGGGAAGAGGAAAGACAAGGAACAAATTAGCACCTGCCACTTTACTTTAAAACAAACAAACCAACCAACTCCCAACCTTTTCTCAGGAGTATGTACATGACTCCTACTGAAATAAGTGGATTTTGTGTGTTCACCTAGAGTCAGAACTTGACCACAAACCCTTAACTACTACACACGAGAAGCTGCCTGGCACCTTCAGCTTCTAGGAATTTTGGTGACAGCTGTACATTTTATATTGGAAACTCAGTCTGTAAGATCCTCAGAGACTCAACTTTTTTTTTTTCTTCTTCTTAACAATATGGTCTCATTGTTGCCAATAAATTTGTGTCAGTTCATGTAAAGTTATGTACATTGATGATAGCTTACGCACTTCCGGAAAAGATTGTAGAGCAGAAAGTTGACTTTTTCCAGCAGCTGAGGTCTTTGCACTGGGATAGGGTCCCCATCGTAAGTCAGTCTGGTCAACAGTTCGTCCAGTTTTTCTAGTTGCCTTCTAACTTGAAAAAGACTCTCTGCCAACAGCGTAAAACTACAGCACGACAAAAGATTAGTTTGCAATCTTTCATGTAAACAGCTGCTTAGAACATAATAGCTACTGAAGTTCTTGCTTAGGGAAATCAGAATCAGTACCGATAGGTGCTTTCTAGCTTTATCCAAACTCATATGCATTCATCTTTTGTTTACAGGCGTATATAAATACATCAGGAAAAATTTCCTACTTTATTTTCAAAGATAAATATTTTCGCAACAGGCCTCATCAACAGGAGTGCAACACTGTCTGTGATAATTTAGAAGAAATACATACACAGTTCTGATGTTTTAAATGCAGGGCACTTGTGCCAATTTTCTCTCTTTCCTACAGCTTAGTGGTTTTGCAAAATGTACTCTTTAAAAGGATAATATATATATAAAATAAAAAAGTTATGAAGACCAAGGAAGTGCATTTCTCAGAAATGTAAAAACAATAAGGAAAATCAAATCCAAACGCACTTGCTAACAGTTTAATAGGGTACGTGTGTATAAAATCACATCTTTTAGCTATCTTTAACATCTTCATTGGAAAAAAAATACTTCAGTGGAAAAAAAAACACAGAAAAAAGGCAAAAAATACTTTTTCTTCAAACCTAAAAAGGTTCTTGGTTGTCTTCCTTCCTTTTTTCTTTTTACTTTTTACTTCACCTTCTCCAGAAGAGAAGTTTGGTGGGAGAGAAATCACCAGGACATTGACATTCTTTGGCTGCATTATTTTTTTAAATATAATGCCCCTTTTTTTTTTTTTTTTTTATTTGCAGTCACTTTTACAGTTGCCACCATGGAGACTACTGCCATTCAATTCCTGTGTAGTTTGAAGTCTGGAGGAGTGATGTACCTAGTGAGTCAAAGCATAAGGTGGCTACCCAGCTCCTACCTAGACAAAACTCCCACTGTCCTCAGTGACAAACTCAGTCAGCACAGTTCTTACTCAGGAAAAACTCCCGAGAGGGTACGTATCATGTATCTGGAACAACGGTCAAACCTAAAACTGACTGACTGCCATGCTCGGGCTCAGCAGTTCACTGTAATGTTATTAATTCTGAATAGCAAATGTTGTCCACCAAAACAAATTGTATTTTTGTTATTTACTTGCTTAGCTGCTAATGAATTTGCTGCTGTTGCAAGGTAACTGATCTAAAGAAAAGATCAGTTCATGTGCAGCAGACTTCCTGTGGTTTTCAGTGGAAACACAAGCTCAAGGCAAGTTTACCAGTTCTGGAGCTGATCAAGCCCACCGTGGAGAGGACCCCCAATGCAGGCAATCTGCTGCCGTCTCTTCCAGTCTAGCAGCTCTTCAGTCAGCATGTTGCTCATAAGCATATCGATTTCATGAATCACACGCCCTATTTTACTGAGCACTTCCTGTAAAATAGGAAAGGTGTCACAAACTGACCACAGGGAACAGCCACAAAATTCAGCAATTATCATAAAAGTGCTGATTACATTTCTTTCAATTACTTTGAAAGTAACCGTATTTAGCCCCTATGGCTTTAGTCTCTTTAATTCAGAGGTGACTGGAGTCATCACCCATTGTACTGGAAATTAATCCTGAATCTCTATGAACTCTTCCTCAGTAAAACTTCTTTTTTGGGGGTGGGGAGGAGGATTGTAGCATTCTTTGTGGGCATAACACCTCCAGGAATTTGACATTTACAAGTACTGTCAAGGTCAAAAAGTCCTCCTTTTGTTTTGTATCATATCCAGTGCACTGTTTTTTTTGCGTGCTTGTTTTTTTCCGTAAAAAGCACATGGACTCAAACAGATTGCCTAAATGTACTGTTTTCTCTGCTAGGAAAGAGGTGGTAGGGGAATATTTGTCGTATTTGTGAGTCTTGGTTGCTGAACAGAGCAAGGTACCATTGGTTGTTTGGGGTTTTTTGTTTGTTTGTTTTATTTTCTTTGTAATTATTAGATTACATTTACTTTGAATACTTTTTATTTACTTTAAAAGCTACAGATTGCCAGATAAGTTATCCGTTTAGCACAGTACATAAGAGGTCCTGTGAAGTGATGCCCTTGCCTCACTTCTAAGGTGTGCAGAACCATATCCTTGATTGAGCCGTTACCTAATTAATTGCCAGTTTCTTAACTGCTAGTCAAAATCACCTATGCCTACCCCAAGCCTTTTGTGAATTTTTAACTCCTGTGTCATTTGTTTGTTCTTCTGAGAGGAGAATTTAAAAAGGCACGCATATGCATTTGAGTATTTGGTGTGGGAATAAGGGGAGAAAGCAAATGAACCACAAATGACAAAATATGTCACTAACCTTTCTCTTGTAGTCTAAAGTATTGAGCATCGCCTGCAACGCCAACATTTCCTGTTTAATGAGGGCGCTGTTTTTGTCGCTCTGCTCTGCAGGGGATGAAAAAAATCCGTATAAATGCGTGTGTGGGTGCGTGTGCGTGTTTATAAGGGGAGGAGGGGAAAAAAACACGACCAGACTGCAGCATGAACTAGTGAAAAAATAAACTGCAGACATCAGCAGATTATGTAACAGTGTATTTCGTTTGAATGGACTAACTTTCCTACAAGTTTAAGATAAGGTTTTGTGACTCCGCTCTTTAGATGTGTATGTGGAACAGGAAAAGGTAGAAAATATACAGATGATACCTAGAAATCTATAAATTTCTTATTCTTGTGCATACTCATGTGTATTATGGACATCTGGCTTGGATCAATGATTGATCTGTGCACTACTGAAATATGCTTGTGGTGTCAGCAGTTAGACTAAAGCTCTTTGGACTTGATGTGAATTACATGTCTGGCTGCGAGATGGGAGGTTAGGTATTTGAAACAGAGATAAAGTGTTCATCGCCATGGGGATTTCAGCAGCCAGGAGTACTGATCACTGGGTATTTCCCCCTCTCCGTAACTCTTTTCCTTCTCTGGATCATGCATTAGTTTCAGGCTTCACCAAGCTTGCCCCATGCTCTTTCATATGCAGCTCGTCCCCGCCCTCACCTTCCCCCACCTTTTGCTCTTCTTGCATCTTTCATGCTACCTTCAAAAAAGAAATGGGTGCCCTCTGTGTCTCTGCTAAGCTCTGGATTGACATCTTCCCATTATGTTAGGGTAGATGTTTCAATAGAGGCAGACAAGTAACTGATTGTCAGCTCAGCCACAGCAATTGCTCACACACATTGTAAGGTACTGCAAGCTGGCTGTGCTGGTGTGGAGTATTTGTTGACACTGTGAAATTTTAAGCCCTGAAAGTCATTTATGTAAGCATGTTTTATTTTGCAAGTGGGGCAGGCTTCAGTCATCTGTGTGGCCAATAATTATGATTAGCCTGATGACTAACAACTCATTAAACCATGGCAACTCGATCGCTTCTGATTGCCTGGCCATATCCAGCCTTAAGCATATAGGACTGACATGTTTAAGAACTCAGACATTTCAAGCCCAGTAGCTTTGCATGTTCAAAGGGAGGTAATATGTAGATATCTGAGCAGACACAAGTGGACCTCAGTTTCTTTTCCGAAAGAGATCATGCAAGGACTATTGCCATGTGCAGATCTCAACCATCATACTCTGGTCAAACATGCATTCAGAGTGCTTACCAGCTGGTTATCACCACTGTGGTCAAAAAAGAACAGAAAGCCAAGTTAGAGGCTAAAAAATCAGTTTTGCACAACTCTACTCTGGGAAATAAGAGGCTCTTCCACATCCTGCCAAGGAAGGGCCATGTCAAAGGTGAGGAAACTGAAAAATAGGTTCTTTAAATTAAGAAAATTACTACTTTTAATGCCATTATGCAGCTTATCTATAGAAAATAACTATACTTGCTCGATGAGATCCTGTTTACCCTCTTAACCCCAAAAGAGTCATTATGTTCCAAGACTATAACTTTATATAAACTAAAAATTCGTTTTTATATTTACATGTATTATCTGGGTAATGCACAAAAAAAACCCAAACGATACTGGGGTCTACCTGTGGAATCAGCCACTTCCTAGATAATGTAAAAATTATTATAAAAACTCTTACCTAAGCTTTGTATTGTTTTATACCTGAAGTCAAATTCCTCTTGCAAGTCTTCCAAGTATTTGACATCTTGGTCAGTCATCTTTCCCAGGGAAAAGAAAGTGAAATTATTTGGGTGTTCACAGTGACAGAAAAAGGAATTTCTTTTGGAATGGACAAATGCATAATGTAGTATTTTCCTTTCCTACCATTCAAAAATCCCTCCGCAGTTCTGGGAACTCTGGTTTACTGTCTTGTAAACTTTACAAAAGACGACCGAATTATAAATGCTCATTTATAACTGCAGATTTATTTTACTTGTTCAGAAAGCCAACTATTGTCCTCTCTCCCACAGTCAAAACTGTAGTTGATACAGCTTAACCACTTCTTGTTTACTAGTTCAGTGACGTAGTAGAAAGTAGGAATGATTACATTTAGCCTGAGCTAAATTGAAATTATTATGCCAATAATGTATTCTCGGAACTTTAAAGCAGGGCAAATGGATAATTTTGCATTGACTTTAATGGAAATTGGAATGGGGTATGCAAAGCCAAGAAAGGTGGAGCAAGAGACAGGAGCAGAGCTCAGAGACTTTATTTAGAGAATTAAGTATTTGGGTAAAGAAATGAAATGCTTTTGCTGCTTTAGCTTTTTGCAAGGGTTTGGTTTTGTATGTACTGCAAAAAGTTTAGAAGGTGTTTTCTAGTAACCAAACAATGATAATTTAAAAAAAGACACATCAAAAGAATGAAAATAAAACTGTAGGAAATCATCTGTTTTACTTCGAAGGTCTGTTTCTGTGCGGTTTATAGGAAGGCTTGATTCTGCCAACACCTCACAAAAAATCCTTTTTAGTTCCCTGAGATATGCACGTTAAGTGTCTGTGAAAATACAAAAACTCGTTTGCTAAATTAGGACACACAGAATTAGCCATTTTGGTTTCCTCTTTATTTTGGACACTAAACTTTTAAATTATATGTGTAAGGTATGAAATTACATATACAAGGAGCTGGCTGATTTCTGTGTTCAACTTAATTACTTACTAAAAAAAACCTTGTATCTAGAAATCATCCTCATTTTCACTGGTCTTTCAGGGATGGCTGTGCTTCCCCACATGGGCAGAAGGAACAGCCTGGTAGGCTGCTGGGTTGCAGCTTTGTCTGCTTTTGCTCTGCAACTCTTATCTTAGAACTTTATGCATAGATAGAGATCTAGTATCACATTCCTCTAAAGCTAGCTTTATCCTTTTAAGGGTTTCATCTCTAACCCTTCTTCCCCATGTAGGGAGACACTGATGAGAGAATGCTACTAGGACCCCTTTCTAGTATACCAAAAGTGTTGCTCTTGAATGGCATATGGATAGGTATTTCAAATATAACTTCTACATTGCAAAGCTGAAAGTGCGGCTGGGATATCAAAAAGACCGTAGGTAATCCTGCCTTGAACTGAATGGGCAGGTATTCTCTGACCAAGCTTTCAAGGTCTCTATGGGACATAGCTACAGGTCTGGCTCAGCCCAGCTCTGCCCTGCAATGGCATGGGAAACTCCTGGAGAATTGCTACCATCAGCTCCCAATGTTCTTCTCCCCTCACGTCTCCAAAACATGTAATTATGTCACGTAGCCTTCAGCTTTACAAAGATCTTGGTACATGACTCAGAGGTCACGAAGGCTAGCTACTGCTGACCCACCTAAAAGAGGGGAAGTTGCAGAAATACATTTACTGAACCTCACATCTTTTTAGAGACAGTAGGTATGTTCTTACTGCACTCAGTGGTCTGCCTGCAACTTGCATAGCGGTGAGTGTGATAGCTTTAAAATAGGTAGCTCTCACACTGAACCCAGAGCAGCTGTAAAAACCTGAGGATCCAGGTATGTCCTGAGTAGTTAGACTGGGCTGAGGTCCTCAGAACAATGGAAAATGGTTGGCGCAGCTTGTTAGCAAAAGTATTTGTGCTACCCAGCTTAAAGATAGTTCAGGTATGTTTGTATGCCATTTATGCAGCCATGATTTTCAAACAGGACAAAAAAATACCTGAGCGCTGTTCTTGATGGCTGACACTTTGTGTTCTACATTTCGTTGTCGTTCTGAAACCACGGAGTTCTGCAAAGACTTTTCCAGCGGCCCCTGGAACACATTAAACAAATAATGGGTGGATGAGTAATAAAAACAAGTGATAGTAACTGTACTGCAAGTTCTAGCATAGAGAGGGAATTCAGAAGCTGGTCTTCAACCAGCTGGAGACTGGTGTAAACAGATGAATCTGTTTAGTTCCGCAGATTTGAAAAATATGCTGCTTTAACTTTTGAAATCCAAAAGGTGAAAGGGTGTGGGTATACTGCAAATATTAAACATCTAGTAAATTAAAGAAACTGAAACATAGATTATTAGATTTCTGAAATAGACCCATGTCACAATACTCATATAAGAATATGTATTACATCCCCAGGTGATTAAAAAGAACAGATTTGACTTAAAAATTCTGTCTGGGTTTTAACCATGTAACAATTTCCCCAAAATAGGTTTTATATCTAATCTTAAAGTTTCTTTCTTCAAACAACATAAAAACTATCAATGCCTTTGCAACATATCAGATGGAATATCTTTTGCATCGCATAATTAATATGAATTAATGCATTTCATAATTTAAAATATACACATCTGTTTTGCAAAGAATAATCTCTTTAAAGCCTTTCCCACAGATTAAAGTCTTTGAAGATTAGCTGTGACATAGAAGTCACTTATAGCAATATTTGCAGCAGTAGAGCCACTAATGAAGTACAAACGTGAATTTGAAGGGCAACATTTGGCAACCCTTAGTGCACACAAATCACTCTAGTGCAATGAGAGGACAGGATTTGGTCCTAAAAGCATGTGAGCAGATTAACACGGAGCAGATTAATGAAGTGTAATTCATTACCTGTACAGGCATGCTCGCTGCAGCCAATATTCTTCTTTCTTCTCTTAAACAGTTTGAGATGATTACTGCTATATGCATGGGATTACCATGATATTTGCCCTGCAAGCACAAGTAAATACAACTTTTAAAAATTCATAATTCGGGGTGTCCCTCTGGAAATCACAAACAATGTGCTTCAGTGTTTATGTGCTACAGCTTGGTGCGGGTGGAAAAGACTCCCCTACTGTTCTTGACCTTTGTTAGTGCTGGTTCAGCCTTGCAGTGCAGCATTGCTTAGTGCCATTGTCATAAAATATTCTTAACAATGTTCTGCAGAGATTATAAAGATATAACTCCGAGATGTATATCATTTGAAGATCAAATTGCTCCACTGCTAACACAGCTGTTTTGAAAGGGCTTTCCTGTCAGCCTATTCTGTGCACGATTTTATCATGTCTTCCATTTTCAGTAGGATGTTGCTGTTAGCATGTAGCATTTCTGCCAGCAAAAAATCGTAAGCATATCAATATAGTAACAATGCAAGCAGAAAAGCCTCCTCAGCATAAAGCAGAAGACTTACATTTTAATGTCTAGGAACAATTTTTCTCCTTCCACAAATAATGTGCCTAAGATGAAGGAAGAAGCAACTCTTGTCCCAAGCCAAAAAACTAAAAAATATCTCTATTTTTACACTACCATAAATAAGGCACAGAATTGCTGATGTGTGACTGAGGACTGGGCACAATTTGAACAAATATTGGTTTGTGCTGTATTTATCAAATTGGAATGATTGAGGACTCTCAAGCAGCATCTTTCATGGTGATGTATTTGTTCAATGTTTCTCAATATCCTTCACACCTTTTATTCAGTATTCACGTATCATTCATTCAGATGCCCTTTATTCAGTGCTCATACAGTTTTCAGCCATTCATTAGAATTAATCCAGTTCACTTCTTTTCCTGTACAGTTTCCACTTTTGGACTTGTTCTATTTTCCCCTCTTTCTGATTAGTTTTTATTCTCATCATATTTTGCTGCCAGTCAGAACTTCATTTATTCTTGCTTTCTCTGAATGTGGCAGAATAAGTTTATAGAAACTTAAATTGGTGCTGTATTTTCCTTTGATATCTCATACCAGTTGTTGTATTAGAAACAAGGGTGTGAACACATCTGATAGAAATGTGAACATACTGCTTCTATATTTGAACTATTACTATGACAGTGAACATATATTTCTAACACTTTTTATTAGACAGACAAAACCGGATCACTTCCTGGGTGCTTTTGCATGAAATCTAAGTAATCTGAAAGATTTTTGCATAATATATTTTGACTTCAATTACAAGGTGAAGAAATATTATATTAAAAATGGTAATTTTAATCGTGGAGACTTGGTTTGAGCTGCTTGGTATTAAATACCATGCTGTTGGTTATACTCAGGTTCCAGGTAGGGACTAAGGTGAAAGACATAGGAGTCTCAAAACTAAATGACTGAGGTACAAAATGTTCCCTTCTAGAGACGCTTTTACTGCCATGGTATTGTTCGCAATGAAACTAAGCTTTCTAACGTTTCAAGGGTTTCTGAAGTCTTCTCAGGACAAAAAAAGTACATGCCCCACAGTGCAACCAGTGCACACCTGAAGTAGTCCCAGTGCTGTGCCTCCTTTGATCTCTTTAAAAGCGGTTCAGGGTGGTGCTTTACTCCAGCAACCATCTGTATCAATTACCCTGAGGAATGGGAGTTATGGACTAGACTGTGATTTTAGGAGTTTCTCCAGAAAAAAAAAAGTAGTGAATTAATACTACCCCAGGACACACTATGTCTCAGCTGAAATGCTAAGCACTTCCTCCCTGCCTTGTTCCATGCTGGGCAGTGAAGGGGAATTTAACATTAAGGATATACTGCTGGTTTCTGTGTCAGACAACAGTGCCAAAGATCTGCCCTTACTCGTTTCTCCCTGCCAGCTTCTTGGCTATAAGGGTAGTAACTATGTTCTTGCTGCACACTTCTTTCAGCGGAACTGAACTTCAGGTCCAGGAATATATCCGTAATCCCCTTTATTGAGCATATTCCCAAGCTGTCTCTGTGTAGTGTCAGGATGCAACTTTGGGAAGGGAATACAGGAACGTGGGAAATAGCTATGATCTTCCTGCAAAAGATTAAGAGTGGAGTGGAGCTTCATGTGGAAGTAAGGTAAAGGTAGGGTCCAACAGCAACAGCCGGAGCAAATTAATCGCTGCAAAGGATGGTCGTGCCCCTGGCTGTGCAGTGCCAGCCCTTGTCTCGTGCCAGTCCAGTGCCTGGCTCACGCCTTAGTGAGCCAATCCAGATTGCTAACTGGGATGGAAACCACTCGCGCTTGTTTGCTGAACGGGTTTTCTGCTCCTCAGTGGACTGAAACTGCTCAGCAAAGGATGAGTTTATTGTTAAGGACTAGAGTACGTGAAGTCAGGAGAGGTTGGCAGGGAGAGGGGAGAACAAGCCTGCCTTGTTTCAGATGTAGGCAGTTGTATTGCTAAGCCTGTCTCATCTATCTGCACCTTGCTTAGAGGAAAAAAAAGTTCTGTTTTTAATAAGGCTTGGGATGAAAGCTGCGGTAAGAAATCTGTGACTGGTGTAAATCCACTGATGTGCTTATTAATTCCTTAGTTAATGTCTGTTGGTTTCTGCTTGTTGCTGTTATTTTTTTTGCTGGTAAAACAGGATCCTACCTTCCACATAGATGGCTAGTATATGAGGACCTATACCACACATTGGTATCTGCAGGCTATCTGAAGCTACAAAGCCTGAGGAGTGTTTAGTCCTGGCTTTACTACTGCCCAACAGAATTCGAGCACTCTAAGGGTTGATGGTTGCCTTTTGTCTTTGCCCTGTGACAAAAAGGAGTCAAACAAAAGCTATTTAACAAAGTCAAGAAGAAATAAATTCCTTTCTTGGAGCTGGAAAATGCATTTATCTAGAAGACGCACTTAAAAAAAAAAAATCTTCTGACAGTGGGATGTTTTAAAATCCCCCACAAAAAATGCCAGGTATTAGGGACTTTCCTAGCATTTCTAGATACCATGCATATGCAAAACCTTTAAAAACTCTCTCTCTCTCTTGTTTCATTAAGAGAAAACCATCTGAATCAAGAGATGAAGTGGAAATTCACTTTTTTTTTCCCCCTTCTCCTCTAACTCATAAAGCTCTAGTAATAAGCTGCGCCTGTAGTGATTCTCATACTTGTGCCTGTCTGGTGCTTGTTCGACTCCACTTGATTCAGTCTGAGCAGACACCAAGAGGTGGACAGAGAACTGCCGCCTGCAGCAGCCCCTCAGACAAAAGCTGGAATAACAGTGGATCTGCAGTACAAACGCTTACGATCAAAGGCGAGGAACGGGCCTTGCCTTTGCGACAGACAGATGCTCTGAACGCTGGACAGCTGGCACAGAGCTGAGCTGTGTGCCACAGCCTGAGCGGACATCCCCTTCTGTCGGTCTCGAGCTCTCTCCCCTAGAACGGCTATATTTGTACAATATATGCTATTGATAGCCTCTTTTGCAGTAATCTAACAGATGGATTGCAACTCAACAATAATAAATTGATAAATAATAAATAAGTTGTAACATTAAATATCTCAAGAATTGTAACTTATTGAATAACAATAATTACTAAAAGTTACAATAACCAATGTGTTTGACTCCATCAAAATAATAACACTGAATTTTTTCTCCCCATGTTTTATACTTCTCAGAGGTAACTACACTTCAGTATTCCCTTATTATGTGTCTACTGCCAACTCTTGCTGTTCTGCACTTCCATTTTGTCTTTGGTTGAGGGCAGAACTTGCTCAAGATGATCTTGGCTTCTGAATGACTAATAGAAAATTATTTCCTATCGTTGAAAGAGTAGTTTAAGTTGGAAAATAAAGGAAATTTAACCAAAAAAAGGCTTGAGATGGGGGAATCCTAACTTAGTGTGACATGAGCATTGGCAGCCAGGAAAGGAGGAAGGGTGTGGATTCTGTAGTTATGCAAAATTGTATTATTAAGTTTAGATATTTATAGAGAAAACCTATAATTATCTTTTGATAAATACCAACAAAGAGAAATCGAGGATTCACTTTTCATCTGAAGTTTCAAATGGAAACATTAGTCTTATCTGCTAATATTACTGTAGTTCTGTTGTTCTTAGAAATTTTCTTTCCCCTCTCTTCCATTTTGATGAGGTCTTCCGTATCATGATTCACAACAAACAACAAATGGTCTTATTTTGGACTGGCTTCTTCTCAATAACTACCAGCATGATGCTAAATTTAAGCAAACAGGGGAAATTAAACTTTCATTCTGAACAGGTGAAAATTGTCTCTGAATGCTGATGACATTTCTTCAGGAGAAAACCTTCCTACCACCACCCAGCATGCACTCTCCCCACTCCAGAGACCTCTGTTGTGATAGTGTCTTACTAGATCATAAAGAAAAACAGAGAGGCATTTCTGCAAAAACAATTTATACCTTATAGCGTGCAGAGTTTAGACCCTTTAGCCAAATTTTAAAACAGCTTGAACTATTTGGGATATGTTAAGATGCATGAAACAGTGGCTGGGGAAATGCAAAATTTGATTCTGTAAGTTGTAAGATCGTGGAGAAACTTTAAAATACATATTATGATATTTTAAAATACATACGCTTTCAAAAAGAACACCAAACAACTGTCAGTTTTAGTATCTGAAATTTACTGTTTTTCCTGAGATGAATGAAGAAATCTAGACCAGAGATTCATTCTCTTACTCTTTTTTCTTACCATTTTTTTAATTTTCCTGAAATTTAGCTTATTTTCCTGTGGGCAGCTCCATCACAAAGTGGATCACTCCCAACCACAGTAATATTGGCCAGCTTTCTTTTCATGTGTCAAAGGTCTCTCTATACTGCGCACATCTATAAATGAATACTGTATATGCACTACTTGAGCATCCTGAGTCTGTTCTCAGTGACTGAAGTAGAGGATTAGGTATTAATGACTGTTGGTCTCTACTTGTAATGTAGAAGGATGTGCTGTGCAACCTTTAGAAAGTCAGTCAGGGGCTCACCTGGTTATCTCCTGGTTTTTAAGGTGACCTAAAAAAGCCTTGAGTAGGTTTTAGTGCTGTCTAATTCTGAAAAAGCACTTCAGAATTTGGTTGGGTTTTCCCTGCTTTGCTTTTTTTTAAATTTTTTGTTAAACTATCAAAAACATCAGCTGTATTTTTTCTTGGTTCTGCTAGAAAACCCCTGCTTGAGCCTTTTAATTGTATACAATAAGAGCTTTACTGGAGGCATGGAACCGTTAACTAGTATGACTGTTGATATATTTGTTGAAGTTGAATGAATATTTAAAGAGGCTGATGGAGGAGAGGTGGGACACGGAGAGACAGGAAACGGGATTACAAAGTCAAGCAAAAATACATTTCTTTCCCTGTTCCTCACTTCTGATATGCTTATTTTACTAAGTCTGATACTCAGCATCTTTCTAGATAAGCAGATATCTCATCTTTCATGTAATTAAAAAACAGGGAGAAAAAACCTTCTGTCTATCATTTTATTTTTGAAAGAAAAAACCTTTGGTATAGTTGTGTATCTCAAAGAAATGTGTGGGTGGGAAGGCATAACCATACACACTTACTTCCCGTTTTCACCTTCAAATATGACAAACAACATTTTGCCTTGATTTGTTTTCTACCTTTGTTTATGCATCCTGGCAGAAAGTCTAATGAACACAGTACTAGAATACAAAGACGGAGTCGGTCCTTGCAGTACCCTGATATAGGTAAAGGGCTTGGGAGTTTTTTGAAAGCCTGTATTTAAACAGGCGGTATTCTTACTAAAAAATCTTTTTGTAATAGAAAGATGGCTCTGTTTTATCTAGGTCTTTAAGAGGAAGTACCTGTGACACTATCTATTTAGACTGCTCTTGTCAGACTTTTATTTTTAGATTTCCCCTCCCCCCTCTCAAAATACATGAGAGAACTTAAAGTCAACCTAATTGTTTTAGACAACTACTATGATGTGTGGGAAGTCATAATAAATAAGCCTGCAATGTTGTAGTTCTGCTTTTCTTGTATTGTACAATGCATAACTTCCAAAAGATTGTACATTTTTTTAGGGCATGTGCAACCAAATTGTAATAGGCAAAGCTATAAAAGGACAGTGAATAAGCTGTGAAGACAGAGATCTCTTTTTCCATCCTCCAGTTTGCCCCCAAATTCCACTGCTGAGTCCCTCCCAATAGACACTAAAACTAGTCAAGGTACGGTCTATAGAAGCAGCAGATTTCTAAGCAGGGTAGGGTGAGATACAGCCACAGAAAATATATGGCTGTAGATCTCATCATCAGGCGGTAGAGCTGTGCTGCTATGGGAGATGAATAATGTAGCAATGATTCTTATTTAAATGAGATTTATTTCAGAATAAATAAAAGTACAGTGTTCCCTATGAAAAAGGGTAAACCAGCAGAGGAGAGAGAGGACTGATTTTTTTGTTTGGTTGTTTTTTTTCCTCCATCTTCTGGACACAAAGACCTGAGTATTATTAACTAATCTCTCAGGCAGATGTTTGACTGCAACTGGGCCCTTAATACTCTAGAATGAACAAAGCCCACAAGAGATTGTTTAGTTTGTTTACTTGATTTTTTACTTCTTTTTCTAAGCTGACTCTTTTATTCCTTACAAAACAAAACTGAAATGTTTATAAATTGTTAGTTGCATTCTTCAAATAATAACTAGGAACTCAAAAATATTTTACTTCTAATAAGTAACCTTTTTTCAGTCTTGTGTCAAGCATTTTTAAAAATCTTTACTAGCTGATGTGCAGTCACCAGCCAGTGATCACTAACAGCAGACAGCTAGCTGCTTTAGCATACAGACTTCTATGTGGGGTTCCCCATTTGTAAGCCAAATTTTATTGTAAACACCTTTAATGGTTGAACTGGAAAACTCACTGGGGGCAAGATGCTAATATGAGAAACCAATCTGAATTGTATTACACAGCAGGACACATTGGTTTGAAACACATTTCCTACTATAATTTGTTGCTTTGTTGATCTGGCAGGTTACATGAGCGCAAAACACATGTAAATAACATTTTAAAATGGATCGTCTGTGGTGTATTAGAAACTTTCTCTATTTTGTTCCATTCTCACCCTGTTGTAAGTTTAACAGGAAATGCAACTTAAACATCAATGGCTATGTTTCCATTCTTTGCAACTGTTTCTCAGCACAGTGCTTATTAGAAATATTTGTGAAGTACCAACTGGAACGTCCTATTTGAGATCTAATGCTATTTTCTCCATTTTCTTTGATGTGCTGAAATAAATAATCTTAGGATCCCTCATGCATGTATCTTTCTGGTGCAGTGACTTGCGTAAACAGTCACCTGAACTAAAATAAAAAACTTTATATGTTCACTTTATTTCTATCTGGAGAAGCACAAAGATGTTCGGTTCTCATTACAGATGGAAAAAGGCTGTACAGTATAACTGAAAACCTGAAACAGAATCAGGAGCGCACTACTGTGTTACCGTTGTAAGTAGCATCATGTAAAGTAAGGTGCTATTTGTTTGCACTACTTAGAAACAGAGTGAATTTTATAGGGAACGAAGTGCCATAACGTTAATGTATGTTGATTAGGCTGACAGAAGATACTTTCAGATGCTATTCCAGATCTTTCCATAAAAAAGTAGGGCTGTATAGGAGGAAGAAATATAAGTATTATTTCATTGTATAATCATAGTGCTTCCAAAAGCTTGTTTTGATATAATTGGTTGGTGTGAATTAGCAAATCTGGTGATTCTGCCTGCTGGCCTCTCCCTTTGTAAGCACACCCCAAGATGTTCATGGTGTGCACAAAGACTTGCTTGTTCTGGCAGAATCCCCAGTGCCTGCCCTCCCCTCATCTTAGGCTCTAGCAGGGCTGCTGAGTGGGTAAAGTTCACCGATACCTGAGAATCTGCCCTGAGTATTAAATGAATATCATGAATACACATCATTTACAGCAAAATGTTCCCCAGAGCACACAGTATACTCATTAACTCAGACTTCAATGGTAAATGAGCAGAGCAGCCTTTCTTCCTATTCCTGAAATCTGTTATTTCACTTTTATAAAGGAAGATTTATGTAATCAGATTTTCCCCTGAATACTGTAAACGGTGATGTGACACAGATGCATGTTGCCATTAACGAGAAGGAATTGCTTTCAAAAGTTATCTTGAGACTAGAGCATAAGTGAGAACTTCAATTATGAGTAGGACGATTATGGGAATTTCTGCTTTTTCCTGATGTAGTTGTCATGCACCCATCGCAGTGCGCAGCACAGCCAGCGGCTCTTCAGCTCCTGGGAGCTCACCTGAGCCCATGCATGGGCCAGGCTGCATCCCATGGAGCTACACCTTGTCTAGCAGGTACCTGCCAAGTGCTCCAAATTTCCAGCTTGGAGTTGGGGGGAAGAACATTCCTGAAGTGAACATCACTGCATTACTCAGAGACCCACAGGCAATCGCCCGCCAGTACTATTCCTAAATGGAGTGGTGGGACACTGGGGTATGGTGGCCATCTGTGATTCCCAGGCTACTCTGAGCCTCCCCTGCCTTGGCTTCCCTGGTGCACTGCAGCCTGGCTGCCCTCCCCTAATCAAAGATTTTGGCATGTGAGTCAGGAACATGGACTTACATGCCTGTCTTACATGAGTGTCTCTATATTTCACCAGTCGTCTTTGTGTACTAAATCTGCTCGTGTATTGCACAGGAGCTTACATCAGGGACGGGTACACTGTGATTTAAAAGCATTCCTTCTGAAAACTAAGATGTAATTGTTCGTGGGCTAAGGTCGCGCAGACTGTTGCATCTGCAATTTGCTTCCTAGAAGTGCTAGGCAGCTCTTCTGAGCTTAACATCTGCCCTTTACGTTTTGTTGTCATGGCAACAGCAAAAATCAACTCCTTGTGACTAATCTGCTTTGCTTTTCTCCATCTAGGTTTATGCAGGAGAAAGAACCATAGACATAGTTTCCCTCCTCTTTCCCCCACTGCCTCCAAACATTTTCTCTCCTCATCCCTTTCCAGAACCGCTGCTGGGGGGAGCAGGAGTTCTGTAGGAAGATGGACAGATAATTTAACCTTAGCAAAGTGACTGTGCTGTACTATCTCCCACCGAAGAGCATAGCAACAAAGGGCTGCTCTGCTACAAAAGTGAATCCAATTTACTGACTAGAGAGGGTAATAATAACGTAAGAAGTAAATATGAAGGATTTTAACCTAAAATGCTGACCCTGATTTTCATGTAATATGTGCATGTATACCAGATTAATGTCAAGAAGCGATGTTTCAATGAAAGCATGAAATAGAGAAACAAATTACTGAGAGCTAGCAGTAACCTCAGCTGCTTAGCTAAGTTTCTCAGCACATTTTCCAAGTGCTTATAACTTTGTCAAATTGCACGTTTACTGGTCAGTGTTTCTTTTTGCCTCAAGATAATTTTGGAAATGTCAGCAGTCTGAGCAGAAATGCCACATTCCATAGTTATTTCTCTAATGGTGACAGAATAGGGATGGTCCCTGTGGCCTAAAAGCAAGGGTGCCAGGCAGACCCGTCTTCCTGCTAAGACTCTTTGCCCTTCACAACACCCAAGATTGCCCAAAGCTTTGTATTGCAACTATGAGGCAGGCAAGTTCTCACTTCTTCCACTACTTCCATTGTTATTTTCAGGGAGCAACTAAGACGTTTACGTAAAGATGTTTCAGGTGAAGCTCAGAATAGAACATTTTCTCCATTTTATAACAAAAATGAACCCCAGGGAGATCTTTCAGATGGGGTGTGCTTGGCTGTGGTGCTGGTACCTTGTAGGCGTAATTCTCTCTAGATTCAGTAACAGCACCAGGAAACTTGATCCTAACGAGTCCTTTGCTGTCTAGCAAACAGCTGCACAAGCCATTTTTAAAGCGTGCATGGCTTCCTCTTCTAAGGCTGCTCTTCATTAACAATCTACTTGTATTTCTAATTAAACATTAGTCCCTCATTTTGCCTTTTGTCAAGAACTACAGATTGCTTTTGAATGGCTTTTGTGTTTTCTCTTATTTTAATCATTTCATCGTTGCTATTGTCATAGTATTTAGGAACCTACGCCATAGCTCAATATGCTACTCTGCATACTCAGTGATAAATGCTGGTTTCCAGCATTGTCTAGTTTGACAAGCATTACTTAATATTGTAACACAATTTGGCTCAAAACAATGAACAAACATTGCACTCAGATCACGTATTGAGGTTGAAAAGCTTTGTGTGTACGTGTGTACACTGTACATGTGTCTGTATGTCTGTGTGTGTGGTATAGAGGGGGGAAGGAAGAGGAGTGAACTGTGAAATTTCAAAATGCTTGTGCTAGAGAGCAAAGCAGAGATAAAGGTGGGCTCATGGTAACAAACCTTCAGAGAAAATCAAACCAACACTGTTCGGAGAGTCACCAGAAATGAAAAGATGTTTACAAATGCAGCTTCCTCTCCTATTTAGGAACCCCGTCTTTCCTCCATCAAAGTCGGTGAAAAATCTCACTAGTTTTACAGCGTACCCTTCCAGTCTTCCTTTCTCTAGGTGGTATGTTGGGACAAAAGGGACCCTGGCACTGTACTGTGTACATCAGCCACTTTTTTCTGGCTTCATGAAACTCACTAACTAGCTCAAATGGCAAGAGTTAGGTATCTGCAAGTGCATCCAGCTGTGGTTGGGGAGCCAAATGCCCAGTTCCAAACTTCTCATATATTTGGCAATAAAATACAATCAGTGATGCATTAAAAAAATTAGACCTGTAATTAGATAATTTGTATACTGACATTTAAGGATGTTACAGCAGATACTGTCCAAAGTATGTGTCATGTACAGTTCATAGTCCATTAATAATACTTGACAGTTAATAACAAGGATAGGATGTCAGCTGATTACAACTACTATAGCATTTTTTTCCTGATGTACTTACCTAACCAATAAAGAAATAATTTTAACAGCTGAAGCTCAGGAGACTGCCTGTGCAGCTCTATAGAACATGCAGCCCACACTTTGGCTGAAAATGCATTTATTGCCTATGTTCTAAAAATTAGAAGTTGTAACATAATATTTTTACGCAAAAATCCAAAATACCCATGTCACAGATTTCTTAAGACATAGTTTAAGTTATTTGCCTTATCCAAAACAATAAAAATAATTTTAAAAACCCCATTGCAAGAGTCTGGTCCTACTCCAGCCTATAGAAATTATTTTGGAAGTCAGAATAAACTGTGGGTGATAGTGCTAAAGGTCATAAGAAATCAGGAAAAGCTCTAATAATGAAAGTGCTATTCAGTTTCTGCATGATTTGCATGTGTATTTTGAAACCAAACGAGTAGCTTTTTATCTAAATACAGGTTATCTGCTGTCTTGATATAATGAAGAAAGGCCAACATTATTAGTGATGGAGAGAGCTGTTGTATTTTTTTGCTCAGCTGGAAACATTTTACTGTAAAGCTCAAGACTGAGATCCTTTTTAATAAGCGATATAATTCCAGCATCACACATGTCCTCTCAAGAAGTCCATAATGCTTTAAACTGCAAACCTACAGACCTTTGCAACCTAAAGGAGAAGAGAGACCTTGCTGCTTGAGAAAGCTTGCTGAGTCAGGGCCTTACAGGGTGATAGAGAAAAGTTGGTGCATGTCTCAACTTGTGCGGCATTTCTTTTCAGAGCCAGCGATCAAGTGAAATGATGGCTTTGGCTACTCCACATGGACCTTTACTGTTGCTTTATCTAGAGAAGGAAAAGACTGGCTCTGGTGCTGGCTCTGCTGCTGCTGCAACTAGTATGTGGTGACTGTAACGTAGCTGTACATTTGTAATAGGAACGCCTGAGCGTTTTGGCTTGTTCTGGAATTGTGATTCAGATCCTTGCCACCTGAGAAACCACTTAATCAGAAATCAGTTGAAACTTCCCTTTTCTTGCTTTTCCGGAATAAGCCTCCTTTGCTTTGTGCTCTTTGGGAAGCACAACATAATATAATTTCCAAACACACCAGGACTTAAAGAAAATGGTTTTCATTCTGGCCATTTTCACACTGGCTATTATGTAAACTGATGTGTGTGCGCCCAAGGCCTGATTATTTGTCTTGGTATGCCAAATTTCACAGAGCATGCAGAGCTGCCACTTCAAGTTTTGCTAAAAGTTTTAGAATAAAATAAATGGTGTGAAGAGAAGAAGGAACAGTGAGAGGCTTTAATTTTGTAGAGCCTGTATGCAAATATATACCAGGCCCTCTGCATGTGCACACTGTGATGGTACAAGCATAAATGCACAATCTTTTAAACCAGGAATACACCAATGCAACTGCTTGTTTCAGAGCCCTGAAATGCTCTTTCCACATGCATGCTACTGCGGGAGAATACCTTTACTAAGGTGATATGGCTCTGTCTCAGCCCTACTGTGGTAAAGTGTGCCAAGGCCATGACAGAAATAACTGGGTTAACCTTTCTGCAGTTAACTCCAAAAGCAGTTAAGTACATTTGGTGTTTGAGCAGTACTGAAATTATGGATAGTGCTGCTACACAAACCAGAAAAGAAGTAAAAAGCAACTTTAGTTTCAAGTTAACTGAAACTGCTTGCATAACACCGGAAGAAAAAGTGGTAGCAATGGAAATATTGTCACATTTTTAAGAGGCCACCGTTAGGGATAAAGAATAGAAAGACACCCAGCCACAAAGAGAACAAAATAATTGGCAAGGTCATGCTAAGATTTTCCAGACCAGTGTGTATATATATATATGTGTATGTACATATATGAAATAAAGAAAATGTTTTGCAAGCAATATAATTGTCATTTAAGTACTTATGGAAAACACCATCAAAGAAGAGAAAAAACCCCAAACTGTCATTAAACTCAGATGCATATCTGTTTTATGCAGAAGACAGATGTCAGGAATTAAGTGACTAATGAAGTGGAACTCTGAGAATCCTTGCCTTAGATAAACAATTATTAAAGAAACATTCAGCCAATCAAAATAAATATCATTTTGCAGAAGCCTAACGGAAAATCCTTTAAACCGTTCATAACAAATAATCCCAGCTAAGCATAAAATAGCAAACATGCTAATGACTCACAGGGGTTCCTTTTTCAGGGTGCTGCTTTAAGCCCAAAATATGCATTTTTATTCCTGAGATAACCACAGCTAATCATAGTTAAATATCTGTATGTGTCTGAAAGGTGGTAATTACATTTGTAATGAACACGAACATCCATAAGCACTATACAGTCTTATTTTTAAGAGCTGAGTGAGACACAGATACACACAGAGCTAAGAACTCACAGCATTGTTGTATCTGAGCAGAGTGCATTAAAATGTGAATTATTGTTCCACGAAGTAACAGACAGTGGAATTAGTATTTTGAATTATCTTGTTGAAGGCTTGGTCTTCCCATAGCTGCTTGGAGTCTATAGCGATCAGGACAGCTCTGAGCTGTGCACAGGAACAAACTGCGTTCAACAGAGGTTGGGCACTACCTTTAGAAACCAGTAAGAGTATGCAGTTTGTCATCTGAAGTAATGACCTACCTGCAACAGCTTCCTGATTCTTTTCAGGTTGTGTATCAAGAGAAGATTCTTCTCCTGTGAAACCCGGTCCAGCTGCTCATCCACTTGTATTAGCAAATTCTGTAAAAGGATCGTTGCCATTGCTTCATTGTTGGACGCAGCCTCCCTAAGGAATCAGTGAATGAGAACCACACATGTTTAAAATGTCGTAAGAAGTGTCAATCTATCTGTACAGAAAACAATAAACCATTCAGAAACTTAGGCAGCAGAAAAAGGCTTTGACTATATGGTGACTTGCATATAGTTAGAGGTTTGTGAATAATTAATTTTATGATCCTTTTATTTATAATCATGCAGATAATCAGCTATAAAGGCAGGGTGAGGATGTTCTTAGCACAGGCTACGGAGTCAGCCAGAGAGGAGACAACCAGGGTTTTCTAGCCTCTGGTCCAGTGAATATTTAACTATTTTTAGCCCACTTCCCAGAGGGAACGAGGCTTATGCATATCTGTCCCTCTCACTCTGTCAGTCACACAGATATAATTTCTGAATTTGCTGCCCAGTTTCATACAAAGTTGACAGTGGGCTTGAAGTCCAAAAGATAGCATGTTCTTACAAATTTCACAGAAAACTGGCAGGTTGGTAGAAGAGAGGAATCCAAATTAGCGCCTCCACTGAGGAAAATGGCAGTAATAACCTGCTCCAGGAGGCAACAGCCAGATGGCCAGTCAGCAGATATATATCTTCACACCAGGCACCAGATGAGCCTTCGCCTGGCCAAACTATTTGGGGATACAGGAAGACTCTGAAGCTACTGGTGAAGGGTACGTAGGGGACAAAGGACACAAACATGCACAAAACAGGCTTTACTGGTTCTGCTGTTTATGGAACAGCTTGGTACATGAAGGGCAATAACATTAGCGAGCAAAACAGACTTTGGGACTGTATGGCATCCTTGTCCTTGGGATATTCTCTCTCTTTGCCCCCCAAATGGCAGATGCCTGTTTGAGATATGCCTGCTAAATCTGGCAAAAAGGAGATTTTAATGTTTCCCATGTTCCTACAGCCCCATAAACACTGAGCTATAAACTCTAAGGAGAGATTATATTCCTTAGCAGATTTTTCTTTTTTTTTTTTGCAATAGTCCTCCAATAGTCCTGTGGATTTAGCTTGAAAAATTGAGATGTGTCTTTCTGGTACGACTAATATAAACTTCTTCTTGGCATTTAGTTCTGAATTTTCTTAAGATAACTATCCAGTGAATTCGATCCAAATTTGTGCATAAATTCACCTTCTAGAGAACAGTTCCTGCAAATAGCTGGCTTGTTCCCCAAAATTATATATTCAACTTTAAGTGCAGTTTTAGACAAGTGAATAATTTTATGCTGCAAGAGGTAAATGTATAACATTTCCATTGAAAACTAACTTGCATTATTTTTTCCTATGAAAAACCTATAATACCATTAATTTGCTAGACGATTTTTATTGGATTTTGTTTAGGAATAAGTTCAGATGAAACCTCACCTCCTGGCATTCCTTAAATTTAAAGTTTGACAGTTCAACAGGCTAACCCCATAACTAGTGGCCTACTATTCTCGGAGTGCAGGTGCCTTCACAGTTCACAAATGAGCACCCTAAAATCTGCCAGATAAGTAAAAAATTGTTCATGACTGAAATCATGAGGGAGGGAATAAATTTAATCCTACCAATCTTGGCTTTCTATCCATTGTGCTAGTAGATGCCGGATTTCCATGGGGAAGTTATCATCATAGAACTGGTCTACCTGCTCCAAAAACTTTATTTCCAGTTGTTGAACTTGACTCCATTGGGACATACTGCAAAAGAAAAGAGTAAACATGTTTGCATTGAAAGGTGAATATGAATTAATAATCCAAAGTGTATAAATCACTTATTTTCACTGTAGTTCTTATTATGTACTTAATGTTCCTGCTTATTCTGTCTTTCAAAACAGGTGGTACTTGACTAAAGTTAGTCAGTTAAAGGGAAGAGGGAGAAAAGTGAACAAGACCATTAAAAGAAGTTCTAGCTCTTCACCTGAATGGGCACCTCAGCCAATTTCCTTCCTTAATGCAAATGTTTTGGAGTACTATGTGATGCTTATAAAGCAGGGACATTTACACAGCATCTCTTTCAAGAGAAGTAGCTTAGGATTGTACTCTTCAACACCAGGTAAAACTATTCTTATGAAAGAGTAGTAGAAAGCAACTAATTTGCTCTCCTCTTAGTGAATTCATACCACTCAAATTTTTCCTATAGCCATAATGGTTATATGTTACTGGCTGTTCCTAGAGCCCCACATCTTCTGTTTGGAGAGTACTGTTTGTTTTACAACCTAAACTGTTTATCTAGTGCACCTTTTCCATTTTTAATTGCCACAGAATTCTGAGATTTGACATTACAGAAAGAAAAAAAAAAAACAATTGGGAAGCGTAGTCATATGAAAACTATAAGATGAGCAAGAATAGCGTCACCCAATGACAGGCTCTGAAATTCTTAGTGAAATAACTTTCCCAAGTAAGTTTTGGCTGTTTACTGAGATACTGGAGTTAGAAGCTTGGTTGTTGCAGATTTTAGGTGGGCTGAATTAATACTTGCTACTCTCCATGGACTAAAGAGATTGTTTTGTGTGAGCAGGCTCTTCATGTAGATACCTCAGCCTGAGTGACTCTCTCTCCACTTGGGAGAACACTACCTTTGTGATACCTGCACTCAAGGGTTGCACCACATCATTGTTACTCCCACTGGTGAAAACGCCATTTTCATTGTGATTTTTTTAGTGCAGGGAAGACTAAAGATAAAACATTGCCTCAGGGCAGGCTACGCCAGGCTGTAATTCTAGATGTGGCAGGAGGATAAAAAGTCAGCAGTAGGGTTGCAAACAGACCATCGTGGATGAGCAGAGAAGAGGAATGCCCTAGGGCCTGCGCCCCGGGGATCTCGGTCCTGAGTGGGCTCTGCCCACACCCTGATCCCATACTAGAGGTCGTCTTCCCTTTCGTTAGGATGTTTGTGTTAACAAACTACACAAAATCCAGCCATGGACTAAAGATTACGCTGCAGTAGGTCAATGTATTACATCTGTTTGAACATTTTTGATAGAATTCTTTCCAGAAAAAAAGATGAGATTTTACCAAAATTGACATTTTAATGGAAATTTGACCTTTTTATAAACAGCTTTTTTATTTCCAATTCTGAATCATAGTTTCACAATGTCACAAGTTTGAAGTAGAGAATACATCATATTTCTAATGCTGTGGTCTTTCATTTTGCGTTTTCTTAAGTCAGAGGGGGAAAAAAAAAAAAGATTGAGTATCTCAAGGTGTAACAGAGTCCTGAGTACTTACTCATGCAAAAGTGTCAGGTTTTAGTTTTTCTTTAACAAAGGCTGGATGGGATGATTCTGTGTGTGGTATGAAGGACACTGCATAATGTCAGTGGAAACGTGCCCAGTGACATTTCCCTTCTCTTTAGTACTTCTATTCAGCAGAGGAAAAAATATTGCCCGAAAGTTTATCTTGTTTCTTTAAATTGCCCAGAAGGAGTAATGTATAGTATGTTTCACTGTCTTTGTTGCTATACTGATAGTTACAAAGAATCACAGACCTTATTTCTTGAGATACATAGAAGGAACCAAATAGTGACATATTAATAACTCATGTTCAGAAAAAAAAATTAAGATCTGTAAGCCTGTTTGCTTTCAGCGGGGCTTTTTATTGCAATTCTGGTGAATTCTGATGATTATGATATCCTAAAAGGATTAGTAAGAAAACTTAACATTATTATCTAAAGCAAAAAAAAAAAAAGCAAGATTTTGTCCAGGCTGCAACCCCCTTAGGCCTTCCATGTCACGCACAGGGATGCTGAGATGCGAGGCACACGGGGACGGTTTGTCAATGGGATTTTTGTAAGGCGCTGGGTACAGGGCATCCAGGCATCCGTTTTCCCTTTGCGCAAAAGGAGTCGCAGAACAAGTTAAAATCTCAGATGGTCGTAGTTTGTTCTGGATCGCCCCCGAAGGCGGCCGGCAGAAGCGGGTGACATGTAAGAGCCAGCATTAAGATGTAGTCGATTGCAGTACCGATAGCGCAGCTGCTTCGCCTCCCGCTTTCTAGGTGGCTAAGCGCTCGCTTAAACGCTGTTGGTTTGGCCCGCCAGCCTCTGCCCGGCGGTACCGGCTGCGCTGAGCGTTACGGGAATTTTCTCCCGTCCCCCCGGCGCAGAACCGCCTCGCCTCCGCCGCGCCGCGGCCGCAAGACGGCCCGGGCGCCCCCGCCCCTCCCCGCCGGCGGGGTCCGGCCGCGGCTCCGTCCCGTCCCGTCCCCTTCGCCCCCCGGGCTCCCCACTTGCCTGCGCCCGCGGGTCCCGGCCGAGCCCTGCTGCCGGCGGCGGCTCCCTCCTGCCCGCCCGTCCCCCCGCCGCGCCGCGCCGCGCTTTATGCCGCGCCCGCCCCCGGCCCCGCCGGCAGCGGCCTTCCTGTGCGTCAGCCGGGGCCGCGGCCCCGCCGCCCGCCTGCGGGCCCGGCGCAGGCCGCCGGCCTCGTACCGAGCGCTGGAAAACCCACCCGCAAGGACCGCCCCCCCCCCCCCCCCCGGTGCCTCGGTACGGTTGTGCTGCCGGTGAAGCGTGCGGGGCGGGTATCGGGGAAACAGAGGTCGCGGCGATTATCTAGGAAAGGTTCAGAGGAGGAAGGAGGTTATTTGTCTTCAGGAGACTTAAAAAACACTAAAATCTTTCCAGTTCGTACTGCGGGGCCAAGCCTGGGCAGAGGGATGGGGCCCGCCGTGCTGGGGGCCATCGCGCCCCTGGGGAGCCAGGCTTCTGCTGCTCCCCTGAGAGGCGCGGAGCCACCAGCTTCCCTGCGCACGTACTCGCCATCCGACCTCTGCTGTAATGCACACCAGCGAAGAGGCAAAGGGCTGTCCTTCGAGGAGTTTGGCAGCGGAACGTGGGAACGGCACGTGCTGTGGCTTCCTGCAGCATTCCTCGTTTCAGGTGATACCTGGGATGCAGGAGCTTCTCTCCAAGATAAAAGATTTGGTCCCTGTCCTAAGGAGTTAACAATCCAACATCGTATCTGTAAATAATATTCTTACAGCAAGGGTTATGACAACAGAGACACGCTCGAGTATTTTTTCCCTAAAGAAGTATATTATTGGAAAGAGGATTTCTATAATAGCAGGTGTAACGCTGCTAAAACCAAAGTGAGTGGAAAATGCTAAATTCTGACCGTTTCAAGTCCATCTTGCCTCAGCACAGAACTTGAGCCGTAGGGTTGTGGCTCTGGTGTGATGCGAAGCAGCTGCAGTCTGCCCTAAGGAGGATCCTTTTGAGTGACTATTGTTTTATTTGTTGTATTTTGTCTTACCAGAAACCCCAGCCACGAGCAAGGCTTTTCTGTGCTGGGCTGTGCAAACCTGGGGTAAGCGGCGTGCTCGCAGAACCTGCTAGGGAGCCGACCAACTGGCAGTACACTCTCTGTGCGCTGGGAGGAACATGAAACCTTGTTTGAGTGAAAAAGCCAGGTGCTGGAGATGCAGTTCAGAGGAAGGTGCATGTCACTGTTGATGTGTAATTATATTTTCCAGATAGAGCGGAGGGAGGATTGAAAGTGAGGCGAGAAACTTTGATACATAGGCAACTTCTAGAAGATCGTATACATGTGCCAGCAGCTGACCCGTGTCTGAATGTCTTCTAGGTAGACATCATATTCACTGTACATGTGCTTGAAATGAGATTTAGCATTATCTTTAATAGCATTTAGTGATTTTTCAGGTGCATTTGTATACAGAGAGCCAGGATCATAACAGAAGTCTGCAAAATCCTGATTTATAGAACTGTGTGGTCCAGTGCATAGTTCAGTAGACTATTTATTTCTGTTATTCTTTTATGTTGTATCATTGCATATTTGTTCATTACCTTTTTCAAGTGAGATAAGGATGTAATGTACTAGAAGATTTTCTTCAGCGTCATATTTTTTTGCTAAATGACCAGAGTGCAAAATCATGTTAGCTTTACAACCCAGAAATGAAAGCTAGGCTTATAAGGCCAGAGGAATGCTTTTGTTGCTGTTCATGACCAGACGCACATCTAGTCCCAAATTGCATTTTGACTTCTGTAAGTGGCTGTTCTTGGTTCTGATTTAACTCAGCTGCCACTGGCTCAAAAGAGCTGGCACTAGAGGAGAATGACAATATTTTCACTGCCTTTTGTTGAGAACTGGGGACCAGACTGAATATCAGACTTGCTCTTTGTCTGAGGAGGTCCGTCCCCAAATAGAGCCAGAGTTTGCCAAGTCTCTGCTCAGACCTGCCATCTGGCCTTTAGATTTCAGCAAGCATAGGAAGCTATACAGCTGCAGTTTACTTACGTTTCTGTTTTTGTTGATGGATATCCTGGCATTTCATTCAGAATACATGCACTCACACACATTTTATAATCTTTCCATAGGACTGCATATTGTCATTTTGTATACATGATAAATAGTCTTAAGGATCAACTGGAGTTTTGTTAAATTTTGTTCTCTGCCATTTGGTGAATCTTCATTGTTTTCTAAGGCAGCTGATTTTCACGTGGTTTACTGTGCACCAGTAAGCTTATGCAGGTAGCATATCGGGACATTGAATTAATAATTTGAGGACCACCCAGGAAATAACATTGATTACTAATTGGATTTCGTGCTGTCAGTAGGGGGAACTATTGCACTGTGTTTTTTTCTTTAGCCTTTAAATAAATTTTGGTAACTATTTATTTTTCTTTTTGGATTAAGTACTCATTCTCTGAGCATCCTTATGTAACTGCTATCCATAAAGATGAGAAGACAGGTAGTTCATACCATCCCAATAAAATGAGACAGTAACAGGTTTCCAATCCCCTTTTTGCTTGCTGTTTCTCTGCTTAACCTAGAAAAGAAGCTATATGGTGGAGTGGTTGCTATTAAGACAATACTATGCTTCCTATTGTCTGATGCAAATATCTATTCAGGCTGGCTTCAAGTGGCCATGAGAAAAAAGTTCAGTTAGGTGTCATTCCCAAAACCTAGGATACTCAGAGGTCATTCTTCATCTGAGGTTCAGAGACCGATTTCTGGGAAGATGGAGATGGTTCCTATTCCCCTCTTCCCTCCTTCCTCCCCCAACTTTCTGGCAGGTACGGCAGTGAAGGCAGGTCAGTTGCTGGGATGGAGAGCAGCTGTGGAACCAGCTGTTGGGGTGCAGGATGCTGGATACAAGCCATGGCTGTGGCGGCAGGAGAACAGGGGTGTGATCCTCACAGCAAGGGGTGCAGGAAAATGAGTGGAGTTGCTTGTGACGGTACAGTGAGTCAGGGGGAACCCTGGGGCTTTACAGAAGCTTGCTGGAGACTGTGGAAAGGAAGTGCACTTTATTTGGAGGAGGGGAATAAAGAGGCTTGTGGTCCTAGGGCATTAGAGTTGGATGGTCAAAGGGGTTGAGGTATGGCTGAGCGTGAAAAGGCCTGAGATGTGCATGGGAAAATAAGGCAGTCAGGGCGGGGGGGGGGGCTTGTTTGAGGAGCACAGGTGGGAGAGAGGAGGGTGTTGAGCAGCAGAGCATGCCTTCAGGGTGGTGAGGGCTAAGAGGTTCCCTTCTGAGGCTGAGGGATGGCTCAGCTCTATGCTCTTGGAAGAAGGGTCAGTGGGGTGTGTTAGCACACCATGAAGGATGGGATGATGCTTGGAGATGTGAGCGAAACTGCTGTGGAGCAGGACTGAGATGAGAAGAAAGAGATGATCTAGGTCGGTTCAAGGAAGCTCTGGAGGAGAGCTGTATGGATAGGATCCTGGAAGAGAGGGCTCGAGGCGTGCAGTGATTATTGCTGAGCTAACACATGAGAAGGGTGTGAAGGAGGCAGCTGCGTGGGCTGAAAGGAGAAGTTCAGGGGCAAGGAGTTGTGGCTCACACTCAGTGGGGGAGTTCAGTGAGGCACACTGGCAAGGCAGGACAGGCTGAAACGATGCTTGCAAAGTGGGCGGCAAGGAAGTAAAGAGCCTAGGGCAGCCCATGGAGGGGAAGGAGTTTCTTCAGCTGCACTGAGTCACAGTAGTATGGTGAGGGTGCAGGTTGCAGCCCTGGAGAGTACGGATAGGCACAGGGCCAGGAAAGGTTCAAGTCACTGTTGAGTTTGGCAGGTCAAGGTTAATCTTCACTGTGTAACATTTCATTCCACTTCACCAGCGTTTCAGCACCGGTCAAAGCAGGAGAATAAGGAGCAAGTGTCTAAATTGTGTGGGCTATTTAAAGGGAAGAAAAAGTCTCAAGTGATGAAGAAGGAATTCAGAACGCGGTAATCTTCTCATCAAAAGTTCACAAAGTTGTTTCTAGGAATGCTGAGCCAATTTATTACTTCGATCTGTCTGACCAACCTGTAATCAAGATTATAATCTCTTATGTTTGGCCTCTAGTCATTATACTCCTTGACTAACCTTTAATTAGAGTATGTGTCATCTGTCTTTTACATAAAGGAGACACTTAGCTTGTACATGCTATACATGCATTATGTCTTGTATCTGAACCGTTCGTAGCTTTTCTTCTTACATTCAGAACATGGACTTCTGGTCTCAGTGAGACTAGTAAACACTGTAATCATGAGAAACTGTCTTGCTGACACTGTAGTTCCTCCTAGTCAGCACAGCATAAATCAGCAGTTGTGTGTGCAGGTCACATCCCTTACTGTCCTCTATTTGGAGAAAAAGACAGGAACAGCAATGTTGTCCTGAAGTTACACGTTGTAACAAGCTGTTTATGAATACTGGAAAGAACTCTTAGCTCTGTGTTTGTGTGTAGCTAAAACAATGATTGTTATGCTTAGAAAAGATGAGGTTTTTTGGCTGTTTGGTTGTTCTCAGTTGCTGAAAAACTTAGTTTCCCCCTTCCAGTAGTGAGTGAACCATATGTGTAGATGTATAAATCCATATGAAGTAAAGATACATATCTCACCCAAATTCAAGATGATATCGGCTAGGAAAAAGTAATTAACTTGCTATGTAGAGAATAACGAGAAATCAGGAATTCTAGAAAGTGAAGTTTTCTCCCACTGAGTTGGGCTCAGGTCTCTGCTTTTGTGGCAGTATGGCCTTTTGATATTGCAGTCTCTAGCTTTGCTTTTTTGGCAGGTGCAGGTAGAGTGACCACTCAGCAATGCAGGAGCAGGTCAGAACGAGTGCCCTGCAGGTAGAGGACTTCCCTCCTGAGGCTTTTTCCTGGACCTTGTGCCTGTGCCCAGACCTCTTTGGCCCTAATGGAGGGTGCATACCCATCCCTACCACTGGGGAGAGGATCTTCTGCACCGGTTCACAGCAAGATCAAAGTGAGAAGTTCTTCTGTCAAGCTGGGACATCAGGAATTCTCTTCTTTTATTGTTATCTTTGAACAACAGGTATATTGCTTTGATGCACGCCTTACTTATCATTTTACCTCTTGATGCCTTATTTGTAATTTTGCACTGGGTTGTTTAATGTGTATCCTGGGAAAACTCAGAGGTATTGGCTCTCAAGAGGAAAGGTTTGGATATTCTGGTGAGTTTTTTCTGGGAAGGAGATACTCCTCTAAGGAGAAAGAAGCCTGTGCATCTCTCTTGCAGAAGTTAAGGTCAATGCCACTTGGGGTCCTACAGTCACCATGCAAACTTATACAGTGACAAAATTAAGGTAGGAAGAAATTATCTGAAAGGCCTCAATTCTACCTAAAGGCCAGTCTGTCATTGTTTATGGAAAGGGCACAGGTGGAGAAACGGAGGAAGCATGGAAAAAAGTGAGGGCAAAGCAAGTAGTTCAGAAGAGCAAGGAGAAGGAAAGGAACTCTGGGGGCCTTGTATTAATTACCTTGTAGTGTAAATGAAACTTCCTGTTGATAATGAAAAATTACATATGTGGAATATCATGGTAAATATGCTTTGCCTTGTATCCCTCCTCTGGCAACTATTTTTTCAGCAATTTTCATCGCTTGATATATATGATTGCTTTAACCCTTCCACTTCCTAAATGATATCGTGCAAATTTAAGTTTTACTTTTCCTGAATTACTTTAGAGTCAGGTTTCCTTTTTTGTTTGTAGTTATGCAGGTTGTTAGGAAAGCTAGTAGTGCTATTTTAATAGGCTTTTCCACTTAGAGTAGTCTGTGGGTGCTCAGGAAGCTTTTTTCTTATTTTATACAACAGCTTCCCTGTCAATTGATAATGATCACTTTTTGTTTGCACAGAAGCTGAAGACTTTGTGATTAGTGGTTTCCAAAGTAGAGTGTGAGAAAGGAATACAAAGTCAGTGTGATCTGGGGAATGCTGTAGTTTTGTATATAAGTTCCTGTGAGGTGCAGCTCGGAGGGCTTGGAGACCCTTGGTGATGCAGCTTGATTAGTATGTAAGTCAATGTTGGCTGGACAAGAGAAAAGAGAATTTTTTCATAGTAAGCTCACCTGGGATTTGTGCTGTCAATAGTTACTTAAGTTCTTACTGCCTTCCTTGCCTGGGAACAAGATGACTATGCATAATGGTAATTTCTGAGCATACTTAGGAATATTTTCATTTTGCAGTCTCTTAGGTCCTTAGAAGAGTCCTTGAGTTTTATTAAGCTTGCTAGTATATGCTAATTGCAAAAACCAGTTTGATGCCGAACAATGACTTCCAAATGAAAAGATCAATAATTTCTAAAATTAGTAATGGATCATGCTCTGAGAAGATAACTTGGTTAATTAATTTAATAAAGTCTTTTCACAAAGGGACCAATTAAACCAAAGTCTGATTATCTCTGCTTGATAATACTTGAAATATTCTCTATTAAAGTTACAGGTTTTAACTCTGATGGTACCAAAAGAACCTCTTGATTTACGTTACTCTCTGAAACTCCTTATCTTTTTATATTATTCGTATTACAAAGCACACATCTTCAGAAATAATGTCAGCTTTTTCCTTGGCTAGGCAGTAAGATATCAACAAATCTGAAGCAGTTGTGCAGTTGTACAGTTGGCTGTAATTGCATTGTTGGATATCACAAGGAGGATGGCAATCCCCTGCCCGTTATAGACTCATTGTCTTCCTTCTAGGATATACAAAAGTGGTATTTGCTTGGATCCTTCTATTCCTCTCCAGCCTCCTATAACAAATCCTAGTCAGTGGGATTTTATTTTTCCTCTGTAAACCTGCTTTTTCCTGGATCTCAGCCCCTCAGCATGCTGTAGGTATGGGCCCTTGTGATGGGAAGTTTAGCTGCAAACTGGCGTGTCCCTCACTCAGTGCAATTCTCATGGCAGTGGGGAAGGAGGAGCAGTATGGATGAGTATAATGATCCTATAGTTATTTTGAAAATCATCATTGTTTCTGAATTTTCCAAGTGGCTTTTTATAGTACATTTCAAAATTTTCAGTATGAATCAATTTTTAGTATGATTGGTTCATACCAGAAATTAAAATGAGCTTGTTTTCACTGGGAGACAATTGGAGTGTCTGTGGGTGTTAGATGACATGAAGAACTAAGACCGTATGTGAAAATTTAGCATTGGAAGTTGTTCTAATGGTGTGAACAAAACTTATGTTGTTCTCTCGTCTTCACAAGGAGAAGAAAATGATTTCTAGAGCTAGCTAACATGAGGTGAAATGCCAGTAGGGAAGAAAGCAGCTTGTGTCCACAAAAGGACATAGGTAAAACCAAAGCTCAATTCTTTTGTCAGTCTGTGGTCATTCGAGCTCACATCTTACACTGTCCCTGAAACTGCTCTGGTCATCAGGCTTCTGTAGGGTGGGAACGGGTGTTCTCCTATTTCACCTGGAGAAAGAGATTTGAGATTCAAGGAGAGAGCTTGCTGATTCACTGTAGCCTCGTCATTCAGGCAGTCCAGCATCGGAGTCCAAGGACTTTGTGCTTCGTATGAAGAAGTTATGATGTCTGGCATGCATGCAGCGGGAATCAAAGCCCAGCCTTCTTCCCAGTAAGAGCCAAGGGCCTTTGTGGTTGGGCATAATGATGCTTTCATTCCTGGTCTGGATGAAGTGGCACAGCTTCAGCTGTGGGAGAAAGTACTCCTCATCCTCCCTCTGTAATACTCTGAAGCAACCTGCAGTTTCAGGATTGCAGGAGTCTGCTGGGAGAGGAAAAGAGAGAGTATGTCTGGGTTCCCTCAGTCTGGTAAGGAAATTACACCAGGTCTTTGAGTCCTGGTGAATGCTTTAAATACCAACTTACTTGATTTATTTGCAAAACAGTGCATGGATTTGAAGGGGAGGGCGATGTTTGCAGCAGGAATTCCTCCCTGAGACTGGTGCACTTCGTGTGTTGTTTGAGCTTGTGCTCTGGGTCAGAGCATGCTGAGGCTCTTGCCAAATTGTAGAGTCCTGAATCAGAACTGGGTTAGGGCTGAAGTGGGCAGCAAGCTGTTGAACAAACCTGGGTATGGGCGGCACAACTTCAATGGCATCACTCAGACACCCACAAATTCTAGGTGTGTAAAAGACTGGGCAGCAATTCTGAGGATTGCGTTCCTCAGCTCGACTCCAAAATGCCACCCAGATTTCATTTTAAGTGCATTTAGGATCTTGTCTTTAATTAAAAATGAGGCTAAAGTTTGCTTTGATATGCTGCCTTGTGTTAAGACAACAAACTGCTGTGTTGTTGCTGTTCTGTGCACGTGGCCAAGTTGGGTGGACGGGTCACAGTAAAGAACTACTTGGGTATTTCTGCATCTGTCCTTGTCAGGCCTTTGTGTGCTGGGGGAGCATCCCAGCGAGCAGTCTTGTGTTAGACTCATGCTGGTTAACAGGAATTAAACAAGGGCTTTTTCTCTTCCGTCCTAAGTGTCTAGTAATATAAATGTTGCCAAAATATGAAAATGGTAGGTACTATGAGGGTACTTTTTAAAAATACAAGCCATAAATCACTTTTTTCCTGATGTTCTTTGACTCATTTATTGTTTCTAATATTTAATGATGTGTATTTCTCACATTTCTCAATACATTGAACACAGAATAGAGAGTTCCTCTTTGTAGAGTTTGTATCATTGATCCTAAAACCAACATGAGTGGAAATCTATGATCTTGATTTTCCTCTTCTCTCCTCTAGTTCAGGATCCCCAGCATCTGCCTGGTGAGAATCCGCAACTCTTAGATTTTTCAGACAGGGAACCCTGATGGTGAGGCCATCTAGACCAGTGTTTTTCAAGTTTTTTAAATTCATATGGCCTCCTAAACTTACTGGAAAAAATCTGAGAATTGCCTAACTTCTTTGCGGGAAAAAAAAGAATCACAAATGCATTGTGGAGCGCTACCACAGTAGTTATCATTTGCAATCAAAAAAAATGAGGCAAAGCTTTTGCATTATTATCATTTTTTCAGTGCTGATTTTGTTTAGTTCTTTCCACACCTAGGAATGTAGGCATATCTTTCAAAAAAAATCTTACTTTGTGTATAGTTGTTTTGCAAACTGCTGCATGAAGGTTTATGACCTACTTGTGACCCAGAGACTGAGAAGTGCTGCTCCATTAGCTACGGTGGTGCAGATAACCCACACCGCTAACATTATCTTTTGTCAAAAAAGAAACCACTGAGTTCTCTGAACTCCTGAGAACTGAGCAAGAGGTTCACAGTTAAACTGATCTTAATATATCTTGTGGTATTTTTTTTTAATTTTGTTTTACAAGCTATGTGTTGTTGTTTTTTGAAGTGCTTTTACTGGGAAGGAAATAACATAACACTGTATTTGAACACACAGAGTGGCCACAGCACTGGGAGGTGCAGGGCACTGAGTGATGCCAAAACGTGTGATATTATTGAAGGTTGTAGTATTTTGTAGAATATGGCCCGGTTTGTAACTGCTTTCCTTGAAGCCCTAGAAAGAAAGCGGACAGCTGAGGGGTTTTGCCCAACCTGCTTGTCATGCCTCCTTTTGCTGGGAGAGGTGGTTGTGCAATGGCTTGATGACTGGCACAGGTGTGCGGGGCTGAGCCCCTGCGCAGCTCAGAAGGGACCTGCACAAACACTTGAGGGAGGGAGGTACAGCAGGAGTCTGTATGCTGTATAGTTTGAAGACTGCATCTTGTAAAGTGCCATTCCCTTGTACACAAACTTCTTTTTTTTCCTTGAGATTGTTGGAGCCAGGAGTGTCAGTCCACATCTGGAAGGAGAGGACTGCCCTGTCTGAGGAAGCAAGTGATCTCCGCCCCATGGTGGCTCCTATGTCATCAGCTACGACTACAAGCCATACATATGAAAATATAAAAATACATTTCTTAGTATTAAAAGAATATTTAGCAGTAGGAATTAGCTATATATGCAAACTTAAATGGCCATACTCAGCTGATGAAAAGAATGATCTTGATACGTGGTGTTAAATTTTGCATACTTCTGCAGCTAGATTTAAATTTTGTCTTGAGTTCACTACCAGTGTTGTGTAAATCATACCATAGGTTAGGCATCTTCAAAAGAGAACTGAGCAAACCACACAATAATTAAAATGGCTTTTTTGAAAAATCAGACTTTTTTTGCTTACTTGAAGATTTATTGTTTTGCAGTTCTGCTGAGAACAAGTATCTTTACATTGCTTTGTGAACTGCATATTTTTTTCTCAAACAGAGGATCCTAATTCGGAATAAATGTGGGAATCTATGGTCTTTGTGCCATGTCCATTAGTATTAAGAGGGGAAACAACTATGATGGGAATTCCCAAATTCAGCAGATTATAGCTAGGGGACAGCAAAGCCTACCGCTGTCTCAAAACTTTTCCTGTTTCATCAGTCTGAAGAGATACAAGTGTTGATAGGCTTAATGAGGTTCTCAAATGACAGGAGGTTGTGTGCTGATGTGGGAGTTGTGTGGTGACTCAGAGGTGGCCACATTTGAGTTGCATGAATGCATTTGTTTTCAAGCAATGTGGTTATATTGTCTGAGTTCACCAAGGTAAAGACTGTGTTTTCCATGTGCCTTTCCTTACCAAAAGCTAATGTTGTGCTAGGTACCAAGTAATTAGCAAGAAGGCGGCTATAAGGAGATATACTGATGAAATCACCAAAATTAAGAGTAAAAGGAGTGCATTGCCATTCAAAAAGATCCTGTTGAGAAAGACAGTACATAAAATTAGGCTTGACCTCACGTTACAGAAAGATAATACTGGTAGGATATAGAATCATAGAATGGTTTAGGTTAGAAGGGACCTTAAATATCATCTAGTTCCAACCCCCCTGCCATGGGCAGAGACACCTTCCACTAGACCAGGTTGCTCAAAGCCCCATCCAACCTGGCCTTGAACACTTCCAGGGAGGGGGCATCCATAACTTCTCTGGGCAACCTGTTCCAGTGCCTCACCACCCTCACAGTAAAGAATTTCTTCCTAATATCTAAATCTACTCTCTTCTAGTTCAAAGCTGTTACCCCTCGTCCTATCACTACACTCCCTGATAGAGAGTCCCTCCCCATCTTTCCTGTAGGCCCCCTTCAGGTACTGGAAGGCTCTATAAGGTCTCCCTGGAGCCTTCTCTTTCTCAGGCTAAACAACCCCAACTCTCTCATCCTGTCCTCATAGGGGAGATGCTCCAGCCTGCTGATCATCTTCGTGGCCCTCCTCTGGACCTGCTCAGTATAGCTTGTTTCCAAACCAGATCTTGCTCCCATAGCTACCTTTACTGGCCTAAACATTGGCTTGACTTCATAGTCTACCAGCTGGGTGGGATGTCGAGAACTTCTTGAAACTACGCCAGAGTAATGGGTGTTACGAGGTGTGTTTAATTCCAGTATATTGGAAAGCAAGTCATGTCTCACACTGAGATTCAGACTATCCAAGGAGCTGTTATCCATTAAAACATGAGATCAGTATTTTCTTCCGTGAGTTGTAAATATTCTTTCTGAATATGGAAAATAGGATAAAGAGAGTGCTGTTTGGAAAAGGCACTTCAGGCAGTCCAGGAGCAAAGTTCAGATTCAAACTGTAGAAGCCCATTTTGTCTTCCATCAACATTCAGGTTTGTGTATGTCGCGGTATCTGCCAGATCACAGCAGTAAGCGTTTCTTCACTGTAATAAAATGTTTCATTTGTTCTAGTATCTGCTTTACTTTTTTTGGTATTGTCTTCAAAGAGGTTTTTCTAATTATGGTTCCTTTTTTGTGCTTTCTTTTTTAGTGTGTATATCTTAATCTCTAATAGATGTGCTTGTTTGACCTGGAGGAAAAAAAGCATGATGATGACGACACAGATGCTTCAGAGTGGTGAGGTTGTGCATCATTTATGCAAAATAGAAGTATCAGATTAATATGTAATGAGCTTTATTACAGTGAAAATGCCCTCTTGCAATCATTCCTTCCCATCCAGCCTATAGCCAGGCTTAGGACTGTTACCACTCTGATTGTGTGTATAGTGATGGTGCTTAGAGGCCCTGACTCAATTTTCCTAAACATTGTATGCATCTCTCACCCAAAGTGCTTATTATTTCAAGGTAAACGGGTGTGCAGTTGAATGAGCACTAGAAATGTAGAAGGGGGAATAAAAGGTGACAGCGGAGTCATGATCAGCATTCAGTGCAGTAGTCATGTTGCTCAGCTGCCTCTCTGACTCAAACTTTGAGGCAAAGCCCCTTAGGGTAGCATCTTTGGCTTTCAGTGCCTCTGTTTCCCCATCTGTAAAATGCAAATAGCTATATCCATCTGGCAAGTGTGTTGTCCTGCTTGTAAAGTTCTTGTTTTTGCATGAGAATGCTATTGTGATGGCACAGGCATTATTTTTGTTAATAGGGGTTTGTGGTATAATTAGAACTGCCTTATCTAACTTTTTTCAAGTAGATGGTGTTATTAAAATCATCATGATACAGATAAATAAGGATATTCAAGTGCAGTATAGGTCACTTTAAAGACCACCTCAGTCATTATCTGTCAACTTTTGTTCTTTCCTTCTTGATTGTTTTGTTTGTTCCCTGTTACTCTTTTTTTTGGGGGGCCTGTGCAACTAGGTATGAGGGTCCCCTGACACATGGATCCCAAACAGCCAGTGTTTCTGTTGAAATTCACACATAGGGATGTGATATGTAACAAACCAAGGAAATACTGGTGAGATCACACCAAGAAGTGACTATTAGGTGTAATTTGGCAGGTTTAGCACTAGAAATGTTTACAGGCATCTTGTTAACTAGGGGAAGACTTTCCAGCTTATTTATTATTGTTTTAGTGTTAGCGCTGTAGTTTCTATGCTGTGATTCTGTCTCTCATGGATTCCAAGATTTCAAGCCTTAAAAAACTAAAACATACAAAAAATATGAACTTGAATCCTGCTAAGTTTAGCATTGAAAAAAACTCTTTTCTTGTACATAACTGTCTTAATTTTTTTGTGAAATTTTAACAATTCAGTTTTTCCTGCTTCTTTCCCATTGACCTTGACTATGTGGAAAGTATCTTTGGAACATATACTTAAAATAGGAGCTCAGAGTCATGAGCAGACACCCACATACGCTCATCACCTGGTATTAAGTACTTTCATGACAAAACAGGGTGTAGCATAAATCTGTTTGGATATATCATTTTAATTGAGCAAGAGTTGCTTGTAGAAACACTGGTCAAGTTGTGTTGTTTTTTTTTAATAAGGGAAAAGATGATGCAAGTGCAAATTGTAATGCTGAAATACTGTAGGTGTAGTTTCAGTGGAAGAATAATACAGTCAGGACTACTGGCTCTGATATCTCATCCTGGTAGTTATTTGAAGGTAGTAAAATACCATTTCCGTGCACATGCTAAAACTTGCCACTATATTGTTTAAGTGTAACTACTATCATATGAATATTTGATTTAAATGACATATTAAAAAAAAAAGCTTATTTTTCAGAGCTTCATCAAACTATGCTCACCTACAAATGGTGCCTGCGTTCCCTTCAAGTTCTGCTGAAGTTAAATAAGAGAAAGCTTGTCAGGATTTTGAGGCTTGCTGTGTATTTAGACAGTTCAGCTCCTAACTCTCTGGCTTTGAGACATCCTGAAGTCCATTACCTATCTTTGTGTTGTTCCTCAGCAAGAATTGCTCTAGCCTGATACACTGGCAGAGCAAAGCTTAATTGTCTTTCAGTACTGCACTTGAATATACATGCCTTTTTATGAGAAGGTAGTCTTATTTGCAGTAAAATCACTTCTTCTTACAAAGCTGTGCAGTGCAATGATGATAATGTCACAAATCTGCAAGTATGTCTAAATGGGAGTAGTAGCTAGCCCTCTACTATAGGCTTGTTTCCTGTAGAATATTGAACTTATCAGTAGGGACTTCCAAATTGGGAAAACCAACATGTACAGTACTGTATTTATAAATCTAGGTGATGTCAAACTTTCTGCTGCAGAAGGGTAAGTGCTGGATTTACTAAACCACGTTATTTCTGTGAAGCCTGCTAATTTCTTTTTCTTGTTTCTTTTCTTTCATCACAATGTTAAATGCCTGGAGCTATCTGTGTAATGATTTCAGGCAGCAATTCATGTTGTTAATTTCCCCTGGGTATATTTGGTGTATTTTTGAAAGCCAATTTAAAAATTGCATGGATCCATTTGCAAGGAATACAGCAGTTTCTGTTCAATTTTGCCTTACGAGTGCCTCTAGCAGGCTGAATTACCAGAGGCATGCAACTTCTTGGAAACCTAGTGTGGAAGGGTAGAGCACAGCTCAACAGGAAAGGTGGTGTTAACACATCATGGCTCTGGTATGCGATGCTCTGGGTGAAGACTTGCAAGACTGGGAAAAGAAAATCACGTATAAGTAATATCTGCACTTAGTCACCAAGTCCATATAGGCAGATACCACTGCTTCCACTTACTGCATTTGCAGGTAGTTGAGCAAGGCAATGAATGCAGCTAGCTTTAGTCACATATTTTCTGTTGCACCTTGAACTTTGAAGAGCTGAACTCACTGAAAACTTAGTTGACACTGAACCTCTGATTTTTCTTGCCATTCAGTAAAACTACCTGGAGATTAACAAGCTGGGTAAAAGCAAATTCACTGATTTTGTGTTTTCTAAACCAGAGCTGATTAAAATGTTCAGCTCAAATCTGAAAGGATCAAGGATGCTCAAGACACTGAGCTCTGCAAATGGCAACTAAATGGCAGTGGGAACTGGTGAGCACCCTCCCAGACCTAGCTGTCCCTCTGCAGCGTGACCGCTCTTTCTGCCGAGCAGTCAGCCTGACTTCTAGCCGCAAAGAAGATCTTGCACGTTGCGTCTGAACTGGTATGCTGTGCCCAGTGGCTCGCGTCACGGCAGCAGAGCTCTTTGGTCACATCTCACCCAAAGGCCTGGAGAGCAATTTGCTCAACCCTGTGAGTACTTGTGTTCAGCCTTGCTGACTCTTACAGCTACTGAGCTCAGTGATGGCTGAGCTGCTTCCCTCCCATCCACCCTTCTTCCTTCCCCAGCAAAGCAGCTGCAAGCTTTAAATCAAAAAATGTGGCAACATTAGAGACGGTCCTGCCAGAGTTACTGTCCCTTGAAGCTGTGCCACCTACTGTAAGAACAAGTCCTGTGCTGCTCAGGATTCAGAGAGAGAAGTCCTCTGAAAAGCTGGCCTCAGCTAACCCATTCCCAAACATTCCTCCCAGCATTAACCGCTTAACCAAAAGCGCCCCCCCCCGATGCTGTTGTATGAGTTTCCATTTCAAATTGCTATTCCCCAGTGCTTGGTGCTCATGTCTCACGTCGCACCTTGCTAGGGAACGTGTGCTGGTTTCTTTCTTGCCTCTCAATTCCACAGGTGCTTGTGCGTAAAGGGCACCACAGTGGTACTGTTCAGGTGCTCTCTTATGCCTTAAATGTCACTACAGCTTGTGGATGATCTGCATTTCCATATCTGGATTTATAAAGGTTTTTGCATGTCTGTTTTGACATGGCCTTAGTTTGGGTCTTACTCCATACTAAAACCAGAATGACTTTTTGTCATCTTCTACCAGGGAAAAGTGATTGAATATCAGGCTTTCCATTTGTTAATAACTTTTCTTGTGATAGCTGCGGAAATGCTGTTATGACTGCACAGAAAAAGTAGTTAAATAGGTTTGCAGTCTGGCGATGTGTGCTCTGGTGTTCTGCTGTTATTTTTAGAAGGCTTGTTCTTATTTTAATTAAGCTCCTTGTTAAAATAAGAAATTGCCTCACTTGATAAGCAAGAGGAAGAATTCAGGTGCTCAGTCCAGCATGTGTGTTGTAATATGCTAAATGGAAGAAATTGTCCTCTTTACTGGGTTTACGTTTCCTGCAGAGACTTAAAGTACGAACCAGCTCACCAGTTTATGAAATCAAGGGTAAAGCTGAAGTATCACTGGCCTTGCCAGGAAAGAGATAATAATGATGACACTGTACTCTGAAAAAAGGAGATGATCAGTTCATCTCGTAAAAGAATATAAACAAGCCTCCTGTTGGCCATGTGTGAAGAACCCTATAGAAATATTGGATTTGTTCATGTGTGGGTGTAGAAGGTGTTTCTGCTAAAACTGACCTCCAGCTTTCTGCTAAGTTCTCGCACAGCTCTGGAAAAAGCTGCACATACAGAGCAGAGCTAATGGATTTTACAGTTAAACACTTTAGCTGACTTACAGGGCTCTAACTCTTGATCAAGACACATGACATCTCAGTTAATGCCATACAGCTTGCTGATTGACAGTTGGATAAACACAGACTTCATAAGGATTATTGCTTGGTTTTCATAGTGTCTTGTGTGTTTGACAGGCATGCAATCTATGGACCTTAGGATACTTTTGAAATTTGCCTCTTTAGTGGCCTGGGTTGATTTTGAGCTTCACAGAAACAAGGTTTCCTTTGTGCTCAGGTGGTGTAAAGATTTCACTGTTTGGTCCACTCGCAGACTCGTATGTTTAGTGAAAAATGTAAGTTCTTCAATTTTACGAGGATATCTATTTTAAAGCCATTTCACAGAATCAAGAAAAATTTTGAGGGAAATTTAGTTTAATTGCAGTGGCCATGTTGAGGATGGACTGACTCATGAGTGATAAAGTTTTGGATGTGTTTGATGAAGCGTAGTTCAGATAAGAGTCGTAATCCTGTTGGGACAGAGGTGATGTGATTTCTCCTAGTAAACGAGACATTTAAATGGAATCCCTTTTTAAGGAATACATGGCACCAGAGGATACTGCAGGTGTGAAGCACACATTCTTGCAGCTCATGCCAAGTAATGCTTCTTAAATGATACACTGGGGCACTATTTTATGTAACTCGCCATCAGATGACATAAATTCTCTGACAACTCTTAACTACACTGAAGCAAGCATTCTTGGAATAGGCTGTAGTAGTGGAGCCAAGCAGTTAATCAGGTGTAACATGAGGCTTTGACATGATTTACTGCCTGCTGGTAGCTTGTACTGGGACTGCATTGTCCTTCTGTATGTACTGTGTAATAGTTTTAAGCTGTCCTTGGACAGGGCCCTATTGTAAACAAGCTGTCTGGCTTAACTGGGATATCCTGTAAAAATATGTTAATAAAAACTGAAGTCATTGTAAAGGATACTACTCCTACTATTTCTGCCTCCCAAACTATTCCCACCAGCGAAGTACAGCACGTGCTCTTAACTCTCGCTGCGCTGATGCTTTGCTGATGCCTGCTAGTGTTGTAATACTTGTTTCAAAACTGATCAATCATCGCGCGCCATCTTGGCTGGCTGCTGGTGTGCGTGAATTCTCTCCTGCCTTGGCTTACACAATGCAGAAATTACCACCGAAATAAAGCTTATTCTCAGGGGGGCACATAATTTTATTAGCACTTACTTTATTTCATGTCCCTTCGTGTCTCACTTTAGTCAGGTCTATGGAGTGAGTCTATGGAGGTAGTACTTTATTTAAGTTAAAGGAGTTTTTAAAATGAGGTAACTTGTGTTTGGTATTAGAATATTTTGTCAGGTCCTTGTAGCCTGGAGCTAGTAGGTCAACATACAACAGTAAAGCCTTACATGGGGTGTGATTTTCAGAAGGAGATTCTGAAAGACCTCATCAGGCATCATTCACTGAGGGCAACCTCTACTAGACGTTCTGGCTAGGGACAGATGCTGAAAATGTGGGTTCTTGCAAAATGAGATGTCGTTCCTTTAAACAGAGACGTGTGCTCCAGTGTGTTTAGACATGCAGAATTTCTTAAGGAAACAGATGCTGAAAAGTGCATGCTGAGAGTCTTCTCACAGAAACCACAGAATTTTATAGGCAGGGTGAGACGTTTAGGAAACCCTCACAGGAGACAGTCACCTGCATGAAGGGCCCTTGTTTTACTAACCTGCCTATGGTTCCTGGAGGAACGATGCCTCTGTTAGAGGGACTGGCCTCAGGCTGCAAAGAGCAGCATTAAGCAGTAAGCAGAGAGTGATGCTTTGGAGAGGTTTCTGGTTCCTCCCTGTATTCTGCTGAGTACTCTGCAGAGTACAAATCCCCTGGAATATGGGCACCAGGATTTTAGCAAGACCTCAAAGGGACCCAATGGTGGCTCTAGAGAAATGCATCAATCCCGGCTTGAAATAGCCCCCTCCCACCCCACTCATTTTTTTGTTAAAGACAAACTTATGATACGCTTCCTTTTGTAAATTAATGTATAATTTTGAATGTAAAGCAGGCATCAAATCTTTTTAGTAAGGATTTGGATCATCCCCATAGATGGAAACAACACTTGTGGGTTGCGTGGTGGTTTGAGGAGGGAAGGGTTGTGTGTGTGCAGCTGTTAAAGGCCATTAAAAAGTGACCTGAGCCCCCATGAGAACAGGCCTGGGATTAACTGTAAATTGATATCACAGATCTCCACAGTTTTCATTTCAAACACTAATTTCAGATTTCTACATGGCAGAGTTTTGCTAAACATTCTTATTCCAGGTATTCTGGTTACACTAATATTTCATGTACCTTTAAAAATAGACTGTACAGCAAGTCATTGGCTGTGGATGCAATTTAATAATTGAAGAGTTAATCTTTCAAATCTGAATGAGAAGAATGACTCTCCCTCAATGTATTTCCAGCATAGCAGTCAATTTAAAACTTATCCTAAAAAATAAGAAAGAAAAAAAGAAAAATGTGACAGTTGTGATTTTATATTACAAAAGGACACCTGAAAAATTATTTTTCTTGCTTGTTTTTTAAATTTATAGATGTATGTTTTCTTTGTTGTGGAAAACATCTGTCACTGAATGCTACAGGACTTGCTGTCATGATTGTGCTGCTTTTGAGGTCCAGCAGAGCTTGGAAAAACTTTTGGCAGTGTTGGAGAGAACAAGATGGTGAGTGCTAATTTAGATTTGAAAGAAGCTTGCAACCAAACCTGCTGTGGTGCAAATACTGCTTCTTTAGGTGCAATGTCTTTTTTTTTTCTTTTTTTTTTTTTTCCTTGATCTGATTAATTTAAAGTTACTGTGGTGAACTGTAAAAGATGGACATGCTGGTTGTTTTCTAGGCATCAGTAACAAATGTGAAATTACTTGATCAAGATGGCGGGATTGGACATCTGAGGCAACGTGTTTGCCAGAGAAGCAAGGAGTGCTTTCTGGTGGAGTAGTTCCCTGCAGGGAGATACTTCCCCGTAAAACCCCGCAGCTAACTGAATCCAGTTGTTATACTTCAGGATCACAGTGGAGAGAGAGCAGAGGTATTTACCTCAGCTAACAGCTTTGAGACAGAAATGGTGCTTGTGTGGGGCTGAGGGGCCAGCAGCAGAGACCTAGCACGGGTGCTGGCCTCAAGTGTTTCTGCAAGGCGAAAGCCTCACGTGACCCCTCTCTGCAAGGGTTTGACAAAATAGCAGCCGCGCGAGTTGTCTCGCTGTGGAATGGTTTGATGATGGTGGTGAAGGCAGAGTTGCAGAAAGGACAGGGTGCCTAGCCAGGCTCGTTAACTCTTTGTAGGTGGCAGCGTGGCCCAGCCCCGGTGAGCCCAGAGCAGCTGCTCCGGCCACATCAGTTCAGCAGATTTCCTACACGCTCATGTTGGTGGACAACTGCTCCCCCAGTAGCTCCTGGGTATTTTGGAGACCTCTGGGTAAGCCCATGAAGCACTTCATCAGGTAAGAGTGAATAATTTTGAGGTGCCAGAGAGCTAGAAGCAACTAAACATTTCAAACAGCCTGAAAATGTTGGCAGTTGGCTACCAGTTTGGGCTGGCTTTATAGCTTATACATGTATTTGCAGTTGCTGGATTGCTGCTACTTGAAAGGAGGCAGCCAAAAGGATGTAGGAGGTGGAAAACCATATCCTTAAGTTCACAGAAGTGTTTCATTTTTAAAAGGCTGCATTTTATTATTTCTCTTGATTCCTGTGAGTAGAACCAGTTCCAACAGCTCTGGAAGCAGCTATGCAGGACAGCGATCGCCGCTTTTCAGTGGGAATACAGAGCTGGTGAGTTAGTGTGTACCTTAGTTGTCTGCTTCTGTGATTTTTTTTTTCTTTTTGCTTTTGTTAACTGCTAGCTTAATGAAAACACAAGGAATGGAACCTAATTTTTATAATATGACTGTCTTCAGAGCAACAACAACAAAAGCAATCACGTAACATTGCATGTAAATGAGCATCAGTGACTGTTGGGGGTCAAATACAAACAAATTGCTCATTTTTAATAAAAGAAATTGTTGCCCTCCCCTAACATACTTCTTTTTATTTTTGTTCCTCAGCTCCTGTCTGCACCAGTTTGTACAGGGGTTGCACAACCTATTTCGGCAAGGTAAAGCTGAATGCTTTCCCATTCATATAAAAAGGTGATGAACCATGGCCTTCAGAATATCATTTATTCACTCAGATGTGATAGTCATGATAGTCATGTCTTGCAAAACATTTTGTCCTAACTTGTCTCTAAATTTTTCATTGATGTAGTTCAAATTCATCATTTGTTTCCCTGCCTAAGCCAATGAGACTCAGGAGGGAGTTATGGCAGAAGGTTAAAGCCTATGTATAATTCGGTATTTAAGCTGCGTGCCTTTTGCATACAGTAAAAGCATCAGGGATTAATGAAAGCATTTTAATGGATTTCCATATTCATGAATCATAGCAGAAGCATGAGATCACTAGAGGTAGCCTGACTACCAGATTTTCAGAGTGGGTAGTGGTACTCTATATTATCAAGTACAGTTTTTCTATGCATGTGAAAAATTACCATGTGAATGAATGGTGGCTTTATTTTCCCCATTGTATTTTTATACTGTATAAGATGGATGATAAGGCTAATCAAAATAATTTTGACAAATAGAGAACTGATATCTTAAATTTGATCACAAGACCAATCCTTTGCCTTCTAGACTATTGTGTCTTCTATCCTTTTTCTGAAAAACTGAAGCCACTCTAGAATGTCATTTTACAATGCATATAAGATATTTACTGGATTCACATTCATTCCCAACTAGTGATAAAATAAGTGTTATTTTCCTATAAATGTATTCAACAAAAAGCATCACAGTAAAATAACGATCTATTTATTCAAAGTTAAGGTAAGAAGACAAGTTAGATCTGCCTGTGACATGTAGGATATCTCTTAGCATGCGGAACAATTTCTCTTGTGTAATGCCTGAAACCAGACTGCTCAGTACACTGAAACGGTGATGTAAAAAATGGCTGGAAGTGTACAGCAGAGGACGGTCTTGCACATGAGCAGTTTTTGATGCCTCTCAGATCTGCGACTAGCAAAGCAGAGCTCAGTCTGCAGCCACTGGAAGTGTTTCAGTAAAGCAATTTAGAATATCCTGGATCTGAAATAAGTTAATACTTCTATTCATTCTTTTAACAACCTTAACATAATTGACCTGGTTTATGATGCCCCTCAGATTTCTCTAAGGAGAGGCTGTAGGAAGCTGCTTCTACCATTGATCTTAAGGAGTGCAGGAACCATGCTGTAGGCTGGATGAAGGGCGTTTCTTTTATCCTGTATCTTGTATGCCGTAGCTGTATCTTATCCGCATGGACTTGCATAGAGTGATTGTAAAAATGCTGTGGTCTGAAATACCCTCATTCTGCCACCAAATTACCAAAGCCTAAGCCTTGGAAGTCAGCGATTCTTGTAACTTCCCTGCCACAAGTCCACTATAGCATTTTGAGGACAACAGTATGCGCTAATTTGGAACACATGACTAGAAAGCTATTACTTAATATTGCTAACAAATACAGACTTCATATATGAAATGTCACCATATGGATCATTGCCATCCATGAAGAAAATAGAATTGGTGTGTATGGATTGTAGCTCACTTTTTTTTTCTTTAAATGCTAGGGAGCCTAACTTCTCCATTTCTAACGAGGCCCCTTTACTTCATTCTGGCATTGTCAATGGGCCTTAGTCAGGCTGAGTTTCATACTGTTCCTTGAAGGTCCTCTATACTGCTGGAGGGAGTCATAAGGAGTATTTAATACAGATGGAAATCAGATACAGTGCTCTATCCAGGAGACAATAGCCCTGTTCATAGCTCTGTTTATAAAGTCATTAAAAATGAGAAGAGTGACTTCAAAATAGCAGAATGAACAGACACGTCCAAACTCCATTAGAAACTGAACAAGCTGGACAGAAACTCACGTTTTCTTATAAAGTGATAATTGTTTCCTATAGAGACCATATGGAGCTTGACAAGAATAGCTGAGATGACCCTAAGGGTTTTAGACATGAGCTTTTCTTAACCAATCATTAAATTGGTTAATGGCTTTTTTCCCTGCCACAATCATGATAAAGCAGCTACAGTGAAGCACATATAGTGGATAATACTATGAACACTTTCCATGTAGATATAAGTTTGCCCATCTGAGCAATGACATCAAAATGTCTAACAGTGTTCTAGAGAAAATGGCAATACATGCATTTAGGCAGACCTTGGTTGACAGCTTACAATTCTTTGTAAAATCTTTGCATGTTTGCAAAAGATGCATGGCTTGCAAAAATTAAGACCTATAGAATACAAGATTTAATACATAGCACTAGTCCAAATTGACTGTTTTAGGGCATGGGGGAGAATTCTCATCTAATTACTACTATGCATATTTTTTTCAAGTTTTCTGATTTAGTTTCAAAGCATAGAAATACCATTTTCCTTCTCTCCTGATTGCTCAAGACATTTTGATTATTAAAATACATTTTGTATAATTTCTTCACTTAGCCTTGCAGTGCCCCCTTTGAGCATCTGTTTTAATTATACTGAAGCAAGCTATGATTTCGCTGGCTTAAAATTTCCAAGACCGGGTGCCAGCAGCAATGTATTTGGCTACTGCCTTACTCTAGTCCTGCCAAAGCAGAAACTCCCCAGGCTATTCACTTCTGATTTTTTTTTTCTTCTTTTTTTGGGGGGGTGTGTGGGGGGGGGGTGGGTGTCAAACCTTAAAACAAGAGATGCATGATCCAGTATTAGTTTTGATTGTCTTTCAGACTCATTTATCAACACATGTCCCTTCCTCTCTGCAAAAATAGTATATAGGAGTTCCATAATAATGGAAAAAAAAATCTGCTTGCTTTAGCAATGAGAAGAGAAGGGATAGGAATAGGCCCAGCATGAAAATGTTATGGCGGTGAATATTAAGCCTTGCAGCTAGTGTTTACAGCTGTAGAGGATGTTTTCTTGTAATCTTATTCTTGTCTTTATAGTTATTATCCTGGGTAACTTATTCTGTTTGCTCAGGAGATGTCTATGTTTGGCATCCTGTGGAGCTGGAATATGTAATATTTTCTTCTTTTTTAGGAAGACTACACTGAAGAAAAAGAATAAGACAATATTTAACACGTCCCTTGTGCAAATAAAATGAGTTACCATAGTTTACTGTTATGTTTGAAATCAGCTATAGCTAATCGGTTCACAAGGAAAGGGGTGGAGGGGGAAAAAGCATATGCTGCTCAAGATTTCTTAACACAGGTAATGGAAGGATACAAGCAGATGGGCAGGATTTCTTCTTTTAAAAAAAAAAACAAACAAACTTGTTTTTTGTTTACTTTTTAAGTGTCAACTGAAAAAATGTGATGTCTAAGATCAGTGATTAGCCTTACTTTTTTTTTTTTTTAAGACAAGACTGTAGGTATGCATGGTCTCCCTAGTTAAAATTACAAACCGCTTAATATTAAATTAAATGAGTGATTATGCCTCAAAACACCAAATCTAAGGGAATGCTTGCAGTGAAGACTAAACCATGACTTCAGCTCATGCAAGCAGTCCTTGTTACACTCTGTTCTGCCATGGCTACACCCTTGGCCATATCAAAGATGGTTCAGAGGCAGTCTGGGGGCTCCCATCCATGGGTTCCAGCTGCTGTAGCTGGTAGGTATTCTTCAGTTTAAAAGGCCAGCTGGCATCTGGGGGCAGACTTTTTCTCTTTTCCTTTCTCTTATTCAGCTTACATTTCTGTGGATCCTAAGTTGAGGGGTGCAGCTGTGTCGTAGTCTTCTGCTAATGAGGACAGGCAAGCTGTGTGTCCTAAAGGAAAAATTTGCTTTTAAAGTGATAATTGGGTGTTCTCGTGTTAGATATCAGTGTAGTGGTGAATTTAGCCCTGTGTGAAACAGTGGTGCAATCCTACTTTGTGCTCGGGCTCCAGGAAGTTTGTCTTGCTATGTGCTTTTTCTTAAGCACAGACATAAAATTATTCTAAACAAAATTCCCTGTTTTGAAATACCCATGTAATGTGGACAAGGGACAATTATGTTGACAATGACATTTCCATCACATCTTTATGTAAATAGCCTTTAATTTGAGCTTCATGATGTGTTGTATTTGGATTGGTGGCAGATAAGAGCTTTGGAACAAAACCAGACTTTCCTGAGGAAGTGTTAATGCAGCTGCAGGATCAAGCTAAAAAGTGAAGTCCTTCACCACCTGATACCTGCAAAGCTCCAGTCTTAGAGCATGACTTTCAGAAAGCAGTTTATTTGCTGAATATGAATTTCACTAAATTTCCTAAAAGTTTGGTCGCAGTGAGGGCTGAAAAAGAAAGAAGGATAAGAGGCTGCAGAAGTAGCTGCAACCCTTCTTCCACTCCGGTTGAAAAGGATGTAGAGGACTAAATGAGTATCACTGGCAAGTAAGAGTGCACTTGCCCCTTGATTAGTTGAATCTTGCTTGCAAGGATAGGGCTTTGTTTCTGCAGGTGGCTGAACCTATTAATGAGTATTTCATACCCCTTTCTATGCACATCCTTCTGTTGCAACTTTTTCCTTCAAAACCTTCAAATATAAAACTGCAGTATTACTGAAAAAGTCAGTAATACAGATGCTGAGTGAGCCAGAGCAATAAGAAAGGAGTCTACCCTGAGGGAAGGAGTGGGAAGCCCCAGCGTAACATACTGAATGTTTCAACAGTGATATGTCTGTGATTAATAAATTCATGAGAAGCTGTTGTGCAACAGTACACAGAACAGATCAGTGAGTAAGCATCTGAAAAGCTTTATTCTAGTAGATTAATAATTATGCAGGGCTATTCTAATTTCACAGGAGATATTTTAGTGTATGATCTGAACCACTATATATGAAAAGTATAAGTTCAAAAGGCTTCATAAAAATCTAATATTAGTAGAAACAGTTTCATGATTAAAAAAATTGCACAACAGCCTTTTTATTTTTAATTAAACACCTGTGTGGTTTTTGCAGTAATATTGTAGAGTACTGGCATAATCAAAAAACAATAAAAAACTGATCAAAGGATAAAATGAACCTATATAAATTCACCTCCTAAATGAGGTGAAGAGACTAGTTTTCTGAAGGGTTTTTTTTTAAAACTGATGTGATATTTAGTTTCTGGCTTTCAGTATGGCTTTTAATTTGGAATCCTCTTCGTGTAACAAGCACAAGGAATAGCAAAACCATAGCTAACATTAGTACATCCAGTTGTGTTTGTATTGTTACCTTTGGCACAAAGATTCAGCATCTCTTTGTAGCTTTTAGATACAGAAGCACAAAGTAAAAGCCTTTCAGAGTGAGAATGTGCCTTTCTGTTTTCCTATAAGGCTCCAGGACAGTTTCCTTTAGTCTCTGGGTTTACAAGGACAGCCCAAAACTTGGCATAGGTGGCTGAGGCAAAATTGCATCAAATCCTGAACGTTTTGCTATCTAAAGTCCAGACTTCAAGTCCAGCTACCACCACTCAGGATAAGCTCGTTCCTTTTGGCCTGACCAATGCTTAGCAAATAAAATCTGGCTGTTCAAAAGATTGAGGACATGATAAACTCAGATACTTGCCCATATCACAGTCTGGATGTTTAAACAAGACCGAGTTGTTCATTAACATGGATAGCCTTTAAAAGAAATCCTTCCTTGCGTCTGAGCTTGCTTAAGGCTTCATGCCTCTGAAACTGCACTGTCAGGAGGTGAGCAACTGCAGACTAATCAGGGTTGATATCCTAGTTTCTGCTCTGAAAAAAAAACCAACCCAATGCATTTTCCTCACGAGCTTTGAAATCTCTAAGTTAATAACAACTGTTGGCAACAGTTGGTGAGTATTTGTATGAAATGTGCAGTGGTCTCTGCAGTGCTCGTTTGTTCGTCTGAGCCCTCCAGTATTCTGCTGGAATTTCTCACATGGAGAAAGTTATCTATTCTTTAAACAAGAAAATGTAAATTAATGTCTTTTGTAGGAAACGTGCTGAATAAGGATCTCCTACAGACCTAGTTCTGTACGGAGGCAGAGACAGTTTCTGGACTCAAGCCATTAATTTTTCTCCCTATAGTCAAAAACATTCATTATAGCCTACGTAGTTTTACTTGAAGTCTACCAGCTTTGTTTGTAATAAAGAATCCAGTCTTTTGGAGACTTTTCTATCTTTTCTGGTGTGCTATCTTGATAAAGTTACCAGCCCTAATTCTTGCACCACAGCAAATGCGTTTTATCTGTCCTTTCATTGGATCACAGAAACTCCCTTGCCATGAGTGTTCTTTTCAAGGGCTTGAATAGCATACATATCCTCAGTATCTGCTTCTCTCTTGCCTTTTTACGTTGCTTGTTGTCTGGTGTTTCAACAGCCTGCTCAGTTCTGTGGCCTTGCCAACACATCGTTGACTTTGACAGCACACTTGGTACGATGCTAAACCATTACACAGAATGGCTCCCTGTAAAGTATGGTGCCGTAACCCTCATCATGCATCCTATAGTGAAAGTTTTTCTGGCATTGTCCCTGCTGACGTAACTGCTAGATAGAAGAGGCAGTACAGCAAGTAACTTTGACTAATCTGGACTCTTCTCATTATTTTTGTATAGGCGTAAGAAGCAAATGAGATGGAGAAGAGGGGCAGGCACCCCTTTACCTCATCTGTTTCCCGGTATTTATAAGATGTATGGCACGAACAATCCTTGTGCTCTACTAAGTATAACTGTCACTGGCTCCTGGGATGGGTGATATGCTGGAGGAAAGGTTCCTTTTTTGTCTCTTTCTCTCAGGACCCCCTCTCTCATTAATTTTTTAAGGCAAAAAGAGTAATTCGTCCCTTAAGCAGGTGCTTCAGAGCTCATAGACAAGTTATACAGATGAAACAGCAGCTTTCTAGCTATTTTCTCTTTCTCAGTTGTGCATTCGTAAAGAGAATAATCATAGAAACCATAGGGTCATGTGTGAGCCCTTTCTAGTTGTGTGTTATATTAAAACAGTAAATCACTTTCTTTCATGAATGTGCTTTTTCTGTGTGGAAGCTGTTGGGTAATTTAGTCCAAAGTCAACTGAACATCTTTAGTTACTTCAGAGATAACATGTCCTACAAATGGTTTCAATTAATATTTGTTCAGGGCTGTCTAAAGCAAGTAGCCAGTCTGCTTGTTTAGTAAGCGTCAGTTAGGAATATCTCTCTTCATGCACGTGAAAAGTGACCTTCAGACTTCTTGTGGTCTGCTGGCTAATACCCCAGGGTTTTAATTTATGTCCTTCTCTCTTTACCTTTTTTTTACCCGATGTTGGAAGTGGACACAATACCCAGGGCTTGTGGGACTGTCAGCCCCAAGCCTCTGCGTCTGTTTGAGGAACAAAAATAGTAATCTTTGTTGGATTTTACAGAGTGTATTTTCAATGTTCAAAGCTTGGTTCGGCCCAGCTCTTCTGCTTCAAATAAGCACACATTTAGGAGTAGTACTTAAACATGAACATGGTTTATGCACTTCACTGGCTGCAGTCAGTGCCTTCAGAAAGTAGCAGGGCCTTTTTAGTTAAACCAGTATTGGAGATAAGGATGGTTTATTACTCGCACAATCATTGTGTTTCTTAATGAGTGAATATGAAATAACAAAGTGGATGTTTTGAAGAAAAGACAGACAGTGGCGATCTATTGATGAGATCTATGAAAGCAAATGGTTTGTAATACATATTATAGGACAACACATGCATGGGACCAAACACCATAAATACATAGAATTTGATTATAGTGTGTACATTTTGTTTGTGTAAAAATGAGAATCTATATATTACACAGAATAATCATACACAATCAGTGAATGGTGGAAGTGTTTGTATAAGTTGCAGTTTGACAGACTGGTGACATTTAAGAAAGTATATTCTTGGGTTCAAACAGGTAGTGGAATAGCTTGAGTAACTGCATTGATGAGGAGTTAATAGAGGGAAAAGTTGCATTGATGTGTTTGCTCTGTTTCTATTTGGACAGAGTAAAAAGTTTGACTGAGGCATCAGTTTACATCGCTGTTGCCTTGCTTCTTCCAGTGGAATTGCAGTTGGTTCGTGCTGGTGTAGCTGGGGCTGGATTCAAGATCCTTGCTTCAAGAAGGTTGCAAATAGCATCTCTTACAAGCATAACCTATGATGGAAGCAGAAACACACCATATACACATGTTATTAATTTGCATCTTGTTGGCAAAAATTTGCACTGCTAAAGAGTTCACTATGTTGAAATAAAGCTGGAGGACAAAGAAATCGCTAATTCCCTGCATATAAGACATGCACAATGTCCAGTGAGTAGTTAACATTTGAGGAATATAGGAAGAACTCTGGTGCTGGCAACATCTGTCTGGCATGTACAGTCACATCCATCCCAGTTGGGTTACCTTCCACAGGCTTTGCTTGCAATTAGGTTGGAAGAAAAAATTGTCCTTATGTGCCCTAGATGAGCTGATCTCTTTTCTTTAGCTAGCAGGGGAAGTGGAAGGCTCTCAGGCTTAGAAAATTAAGATGGAACTTCCAGAAATATCTTATTTCTGAGTTCTTTAGCCATCGATTTTTCTATGCCTCACTTCTCTTTATTATTTATACTGCTTTCATTGTTGCTACCATTCATAGACTGGTGGATAGCCAGCACAGAATTTGGCTGAATTGTTCATCTGTCTGCACTTTTGCTTGGAGTCAAAAAGGTTTTGAGTCCACAGCCTAAAACTTGCATAGTCAGTTCCCATTTAAACTCATAAGGAAATCACAAAGGTGAGAGAATCATATATAATTAAAAGAAATATATGCAAAACAACTTCTTCATATGTAACTACCTGCACACTGTTCAGTATTAGTATTTGTGATGAGACCTTTTATAAGGTCTTTGTTAATATTTCACAGTCTCCTGTTAAAGACCCAGGTCATTCTCTTTTAAACTTCGGTTGGCTTAAATGGTGCAACTCCTTTTCCAACACCGGCTTCTGTCAGTTACTTTTGTAAGAAGTGGACTGTCATTTTTCAAATTGTAGTGTAAATTGTAGGCCAGTTTTAAATAGTGGGAAAAATAATAATAAAGCATAACTCCTCACTAGAAGTCTTGACAAATGTATTGTGAAATTCCACAACTTTTCATACTACCACACAGGAATTGTCATGCCCAGTCTGCAGCAACTTGTTAAGTGTCAATATGTGACATGTGACATCCTTAATCCAAGTACAAGTTTTCCTTCTGAGCAGAGTCCTCGATAACAGAGGACCATATAAAGCACAAGAACATGTCATCACTATGTTCATGTACCTGTGGGAAGGAGGATCCCCACAAACAGATGTTACGTGTGGTTAGAAATCTCAGTATAAGTGCAACTCTATCTTTAACACATCACATATTGTGCTTGGGAAGCCACAAACACACATACATTACAAAATCAGAGTTCTATGAGAAGTATATAAAATGGGAAAAGAATATCCAGGGAGCTGTTAAAGAATATCCGGGACCTGTTAAGTCCCGGTCTGATTGTCTTTCATTATCCTGCTGCAAAGATTTTCAGGATGTATATCCCTGTATGCATGGAGATCGCAGCATGAATACTTTACTGGTGACCGTCTTTCGGTGCACAAAGAGACTCTTGTCCCTAGTGCTCCCTGGGTTTCAAACTGAACATTTTTTCCCTTGCCTTTCCTTTAATGTGAAGACTGATGCGATATGAACTGTTGACTCTCACAGGACACTGGGCCTTTCCCTCTCTTAAATATGCTTTTTATGATTTGCTTGAGGGGGTGTTTGTGAAGGGATGCATGCAGCCGTATCTCCAAAAAGTTTCTTTTCAGAGGGAGGAAAGATTAATTTGTTATACTAGGAAAAATGGGACCTTCTCCTATTCCGTAACACCAACAGTATAATCCTTTAGATGTGTATGGGAATTATTATTTAGGAAGTCTGAAATTGCAAGCGTTACCTCTGAGCAAACTCTTCCTTAAGCTCTTGAAATAGATTCCACATTTGCAGAATTACGGGGTGGCAGTTCAGAAGGTTCTCGTAGCTTTCTGATGTTGTTCATTTTCTTTTTTTCTGCATTTTTCCTTAATTTTAATGGATGTACTTACTCTTGAACTGAAAAGCAGAGACGTTTGGGTAGTTTGACTGAGGAATCCATACTGGGAAGAGTTACTAAGGCAAGTTAGCAGAGAAAGTTGTATATGGTTTGTTTAAAAATAGGAAGAGAAGAAAACCTGTTTGGAGACTCCTGGTTTCATGACTCAGTGTGCTGATCCAGCAGCTAGCGAGTCCATCGCACAGTGTAGTACCTGCTTCCCTGGGGAGTCCATTTTTCTGTGCACTGCCTCCCAGGTCCTTAGGAAGAGAAACCAGAAAATAATCACCCAAGTACATAACAGGGAGGTGCTCAGCCCTTCAGAGCAGATGAACCGCACAGAGTTCTTTCTGCCTGGTGGCGACTGAGTCCAGCTGCTGAGACCACTGGATCAGACTGGGGATGTGCCCTTGTTACAGTGGGCTCACAGAGCTGCAGAGTCTGCCCGTGTTGAATTCTCCGGGAGTTTTTTTTCCATCCTTCCTCCCTGCTGGCTGCTGAGGAGGACGCCCAAACCCATTTCAGGGGAAATTCTGTTGAATTGAATCAGTTGCCCCCAGATTTATACCCAGTCAGTTTTTAAATGTGTTTCCAAAGGAAAGAACTGTGGAAATGAAACTTCTAACATGTCCCCACTGTAACTTGGTCATGCTAATGTAAAGATCTCAGCAGTGTTAGCATTGAGGGGCGGACTTTTCCAGACGTGCCTTTTGAGAGGCTCGAATATGTTGATGTCTCCAGGGAGCACTCAGCTGCTAGACAGAGCTTGGTGTGTGACGGCAGGAGGTGGGGGCTGAGCCACCTCCATACCAGGGGTTTCTTGGCTATCACAAGACCGTTAGCATGAAACACACAAGTTAGGTTTGGGGCCTTTGGTAGCTTGCATCATGTACCAAACTGATTTCAAGCCTGAATTAGCCAGAAAAAAGTGGATACTGCCTCTCAGATCCTGTCCTGTGCTTAATGCCAACACACAGGCTGAAATCTCCCCTGGGGTGGCCTCTTCTCTTGAATTCTAAGTCTAGACCCTCGGGCTGTCTTACGCAGGTCTTCACTGCAAAGGACAAAAATACCATGCTAATGGAAGGCATATTGCTGCCTCTTGACAAAAAGGGAAAGTCCCTATTTGGCAAAATCAGGAGACATTATGGCAAAATGGAAAGCTGACAATGTTTTGACAGGTGGGAATACAAATCCTGTATAAGACCCACAGTTGGAGAAGGCAGATGATCTCTCTCCGTACTGAATTAACTGATGCTTTCCAAAGCACCTGAGGAGCATTCCAGCATGTGGCTGTACAGAGCCAATGCTTGTTTGTTCTAACTTGCATGCAATTAAATTTGCCACAGGTGGGTGAAGGATAAGCTGTGTTCATGTACAGTTTTTGCTTTCTGGTTTTCCAGTCACAAAACTGGAATTCTCTGGACCACTGGCAGCTTGTTTGTTGAATCATTCACTTGTCTGCAGGCAGAGCTCAAACCTGTGGCCATTTTCCATGACAAAGAAATCAGAGACTATTATTGTTAAATCCCTCTGCTCACTCTTAGAGCAAGATTTCCTGTCGTTGTCTTATGAATACTTTTTTTTTTTGTTTCAAGTGGAAAAGTATTATAACTACTGTAGGGTATATTTCCACAGCTTCTGGTATGCACTCAGTCCCGCTGATTTAGAACAGAGGTATAGCTGCAACATTTTATAAGTGTGCAGAATTTTCTCCCTGAATATAGGAAAAATGGCTAAGCTTGGTCTTGTGGCTAAGCACGAGGTTAGAAACATGGACATCTAAATCCTGTCTTCAGTTTTATTTCTCGGCAAGGTTGTCTAGGAAGTACTTCTAGCCATTAACTACTGCTCTTCTAATTGCCAGGGATTGTCATAGGCGGATCTAAGGACTGTTGTGTGTTTGATTCGTGGTTTGTCAGTCAAAATGGGTCCCTGAATCTCCACAGTTTTGCCCTTGCAATCTCAGCAACAGCTAGTTTTATAGTTGGTTTACTTGCTTGGCTTGTGAAGCTGTGGGCCTTCAGGCTGTAATCAAGAGACTGTAATCCACCCTGTGGAAACATCCAAAAAAAGAAAAGAAAAAAAAAAAGGGGGGGGGTCATCTGTAAATAAGCAGCTTCTAAACTGCTCTGATGGACACAGATGTCTGCCACAGCTTCTGGTGAGTCCGTGATTCAGGAGCTGCAAAACAGGCATGTAGCCACATTCCCGTTTTCTCTCTGAAATTGCTGTAGGCTCTTCCCAAACAAAGCCTCTGCCTATGCCCTTTCAGAATGATGTGTGTGCGCTAAAGAAAGCATATTTAATGATTCAGTAGTTGGAAATTCCCCTTAAATATCCTCTAGGTTATATCTAACGTTCAAAAGAAACCTGAATGTGTGTTGAATACTGATTCTCCCTGATCTCTTATATGGTTCAGGATATACTATTTGGCTTTAAGAAATGAGCCACTTCTCAAAGAAAAGAGTTCTGGGTAGCTGCCTGATCATCTGTGACCAGGCATGTCTTTTAGTTTATTTTAGATTTTTTTAATTTACTGCAGATTGTCTCAGTGGTAATTATGGTAGTCCCGCAGATGTAGTAAAAAGAAAAAAAAATATTCTAGATTGAGTTGTGATACCTTTTGTATTGTACTAACTTGCTTTAGGGAAGGAACACAGGTTTCAGGACCAGTGTTTCTTATTAAGCCAGGAAAAGCAAAGAGTGTAAGATATAGCGATAGGCTGCTAATTCACATTTTATAAAAAGTGAGAATAGAAAATTGCCCCACAATAAGGATGGGTAATGAGATCTCTTCTTTCACACATATCTGAAACAAGGGGGGAATGGAGTGCTGGAAGGCTAGGGGAAAAATGGATATTTTTGGTTCGTTTCCTGGAGGACGAGGCAGCCTCACAAGGATGTTTAATATTATCTGTGTTACCAAATATCACCAGCTGTTACAGATGGACATTCTTATTTTCAGGAATCTAAGCATCAAATGGGCATGAAGAGTGCATCTGAGAAGTAGCCACTGTTAACCCTTTTGAAGCACAGCAGTAGCACCATGGAAGGAAAGCTGCGCTGTTTTTTTCCTGTGTTGGAGTTTCGCTTTGGGTGAAATGGAAAATTTTAACCTCTGAGGTAGAAAATTCTGTATTTTCACACCAATGCAATGACTTACGACAATTTTAATGTGTAAAGTTGAAATAGATACTTTCTCTGTGAGATGTTTGCAGTTAGTGTCTTGTGATGCTACTTATTGTTTTGGGTGCATTGTTGATAAATAGTGTTGGCTGGACAGTAACTGCTTTCCTTACAAAAACTTGAATTCAGTTTTCATTTAGATTTGGAGTAAAAGGAAATTACTTTTTTTTTTCCCTTCCTTAATTGGGAAAGAATGCAACAACTATGCCCCAGAACAGGAAGCTGAGTCATGAGCAAAGCACTCACCTGAATGGAGAATGGGGCGAAAGGATGGGGTCATGGTGCTGCTCGGGAACGGTTCTTGCCTGTGTCTCTTTCAGACCACCCCAAACCTAAATTATCTTCCTGAGAATACCTGCATCAGAACTGTCACTGTTTTCATAGAAACGAGTTTTGACCAAGCCTTCAGTTTTTCAGTGGGAAAAATATTTTGTTGAAACAGTTTTGATGACTTCTGATGAAAGCAGTCGTTACTTTTCCAGATATAAAAACTTCAGGGCAAAACAAGTCTTAGGAGCTAAGCATCTGCTTGGAAAATCTACAGATAATAAAATAGTGATGAGTCTATGAATGGGTAGGGCTGTAGGGCTCTAGTTCCTAGAATTCATCTGAAAGCTGTCTCTAACAGTTACATAGTTACAGATTCGAAAAATTGTGTGAGAATACAATATCTTTCTATATAGAGAAGGTCTACCAAGGAATAGCATGTGTAGCTGAAAAGACAGTATTGGCTTTGAAATAACTGAAGTGTTTTAATGAGAAAGGCTTTTAAAATGCACTTTGCATCTTTATGGTTCTGCTCATATTGAATTTGGTGATGTAAGCTGGATTTCTGCCACATTTGAAGCATTTTTGTTGTGTGCCTGCAGTTCAGGTCCTCTTCACTGTTACCTAGCAAACATAAGGTTAGCTTGTAGCAGAACTGAAGCTTTTTGCTGCTTGAAGACAACCCAGCTCGGAAACAGTGCAATGGTTCAGCCCATTTCAACTCTCTCAGAAGGAAGTGGAGTATGGAGGTAGAAAGAGCAGAGAAAAAGCCAAATTTACCTTTCACTCCTCCTTTTACACCAGCGTATTACTGCAACCTTAGTAACTGCTGGACTACACAGAGAATGCAATTCATTTTTTTCTGTGTTTGTTTTTTAATATAATAGTTCTTTTTACATGTAATTTGGTTAGCTTAAGAAGCCTGCTTGCAATCACGAAAAAATAACAAAAAGCTAATGTGGTAATTGGTTTCTTAGGAAAAAGTACATGTAGTGAAACTTCTCACGCGGGGTATTTTCCCAGGAAGTGTGTGAGTGTAACACAGAGACCTAAATACTCCCCTGTCTGATCTGTGCATTGGGGAGTTTTTATGGGGGTGGGGAGAAACGCCTGCTTCTTTTCCTTCAGACCCAGTTTCAGGCCAGCAAATGGCCGAGACACAGTATGAATAGGGCCCTTGGGTTTTTTTCTTTTTTTTTTCCTCTTTTCACACAATGGGGTAGTCGCCCTACATTGTTGATGGCTTCTGTGCTTATCAGGGGCAGGACTGGGCAGATAAGATATGTCAAAGCTTGCTGTAAATACTTTTGGGTGCTCACATTTAAAATGCTGGTATGTTTTGAGGACGTGCTGAAAACATTATTGCAGAAATCGAGTCGGGGATGTTGGGTTTCATGCTAAAATATGTCAGTTTCTCTTTTTGTTTGGTTTTTGAAGACGAAAGGTGAACTATACAGGAAAAAAAATGATACCAAGGTAGAACTGGAGAACTGCAGCTGCTTACAGGTTTGAGTCGTACAACGAACAGGACGGGTGAAGCCGCCCGGCCGCCCGCCCTTTGCAGCCCCCGGGGGAGATGGGGTGAGGAGGACTCCGGCTAGGAGCACCTGCCCTTGCTCGGCCCCTGCGGGCTGACCCGGGGGACCCGCCGTGGCGCCGGGCGAGGCCGGGGGCTGGGTGCCGATGGAGGCGGGCGGCGGCGGGGCGGGCCGGGACCCCCGGCGCGGGGCGCGGCGCCCGCCGGGCGGCGCTGCGGGGCCGGGGCCGGGGCCGGGGCGGGCGGGGGCCGGCGGGCGGCGGCGTCGCCTCCGCCCCTCGCAGGCGCGGGCGGGGAGGGGCCGGGGCTGCGCCCCGCTCCGCCGCGGCTCCGGCGGGGCAGTGTCCGCCGCCGGCTCGGGGCGGGAGGCGTCGGGCTGCCGCGGGACGGCGGGCAGCGCCCTTCGGCGGCAGAGGTACGGCTCCCCCCCGGGATGTCCCCTGCCCGCACGGCCGGCACCGGCCCCCTTTGTTGTGCGGGTCCGAGGGGCAGCGGGGCGCGGAGCCCGGCGCTCCGGCACCGGCAGCCCGCCGGGACGGGACGGGACCCGCCGCGCCCCCCGCGGGGATGGGGCCGGTGCCGGTGCCGTAGAGGCTTGGCGGGGGGGAGGTTCGGTGCCGGGTCCTCTGGGAGAAGGGAGCGGCGGTGCCGGGGTCCGGGTGCCGAGCACGGGAACCCCGGCGCCTGCTGGGCGTCCCTTCCCGGGGCACAGCTGCGGCTTTGGGACCATTTACGGGCGTTGTGGCTTTCGTTAGCATCTGGTCGATGGTTGTGGGCTTTAGGCAGCTTAAGTTAGGCATGAATGCTGGTGTGCACACACGCAGAGATGGTCCGGATCTTACCCTTTAAAATAAGAATGTGTGTGTGCTTTTTCTGGAAAGAGACCGTGGCATCTGTTTCTTCTTGTCTAAAATAATTACCGTATGTGTGCGGCTTCGCTTAATTCAAAAGAGCGGGTTCGGGTATGGGGAGAGGGGAGGACCGTGGGAAGAGTGTTGGTAACTTGGAGCGGGATGATAAATCCAGCTGTCGGGTAACTTTTGGAGAAGAGGCTTAGGGAAGGGCTTTCCAGGGCAGGGTCGTTGTCCCGAAGAGCTTGCTTGAGGAGGCGGCTTGGTGTAGCCTCCCAAGACGGTCTGTCTGCGCCTGTGGAGGCCGAGGCCGTCGGGATTCGGTGTAGGACATCTGCTGCCTCTGTGTTTTGGGACGGGCATCCCTTTGTTCCTCGGGGTGGCCAGACTCCCCCGTGCAAAACAACGGCCATCCCAGCAGGGCCTGGTGGCAGCGGGGCTGGTCGTACAGTCGCGAAGTGCATAGGTGCGGCGCTCGCTTGTCTTGTCTACAGTACCTATGTGCACGTCCGTCTGTGTGCATGCATGCTATTTGCTTTTTCGAGTCATTTAAACCTTTGCCATTTCAGACGATGTGATTAAGTCAATTGCGATGTATTTAATCAGGACCACTATCCTCAAGGACAAACTTAACGGTAATGAAATAAAAGCTAACTACTCTTAAAATGTATGGTGGAGAAACTATTTAAAGTACATCCAGATTAGAAATTACCACTGGAAAATGTAAAGGTCAGGTAAAATAGCTGACTCTGCAATTTTTATGTTGAATCATGAGTTTCCCATATCCGGCTGTCCTATTGTTAATTGTGAATTAAGGCTGGCAACAAGCTGCCCATCCTTCCCTGGATGAATCATCACTTTGTCAAGCCCTGTGTCAAAAACAAGGCTTTCCCCAAAAGTGCACAGTGTTAGGGAACAGAAATAGTCCGACACATCTGTTAAAGTCGAGTTCAGTGCTTGGCCGCTTTTAAACATTAAAGGTAACGATGTTCTTCTCATGTGTTTTTATTTCCAGTTGTCCCAGGCCTGAGTTTAAGCATGTCTTTAATTTAGTGCTTAATGCAATGTGCTGCCTCTGGCTTGATTCTGTGTGAAGGTGTAATAGTTGCAGCATTCCCGTTATTCCCAGAGAAATTTACAGCCGTCACTGCTCATGTCAGTGTTTACCATTGTGTAGCAATTACCGACGTGTTAGGATACCATAAGTTCCCCCCTGTCCTTAGGAAAGAAGATGATTCTGAAAACACCTATGCAGTGTTAGGTGGCATATTTGATGGACATCTTAAAAGCTTCTGGCTCCATATGGGCACCACAAACAGATCAAGTGCTCCACAAGGCGAAGGTGAAAGGACCATGAAAGCATCTTAGATCACAGAAACTTGCCTTTTTTCTTTCCTTTTTTCGTAAGAGACCTTGTTAAATCACATCTGTGGGGAGGAACTCCGTGAGGAAACGATGCCAGGGGACGGTAGTTTAATTTAGCTACGTGTTAGCCCTTTCAAATGTTGTGCAAGACTCGATGTAATTCCCTTTAGAAGGGCAAATGTACATTGCAAGCCTACTAGTGCTTCTGGGGGAAGGGAAAATAAAAGTCTGGCAAATGAGAGGAGGAAGTGGGAGAGAGAAATTGGAAACATAAGCAAAGACATTAATTTTTCCCACTGTGCACTCTTAAGAAACTGCTGGCAATATGCTGGAGATACTCTGCCTCATGGAAGTGTCATGGACTTGTTTCACATGATCCTCTGAGATCATCCCGTTTCTCTGAGCTCTGTGGGAACAGAAATTCCTCGTGCTGGAGTCTGATCTCATCTTCCTTCAGCAGCAGTAATAGCAGTGGCTTGGGAATCGGAGAGGAAGGTGAAGAAAGCGCAAGTGGGACGGTTTGGAGAACAGCTCAGTGCTCACGCCGGCCAATCTGGACACTGCGTTTCCTCCTTTTGCTTGCCCTGTGTGGTCAGAGCTGGGACAAATGCTAACATACAGGCCAAAGTTAAGCGCTCTGTCGGTGTGCTAAGCTTATTTAGTGCAGCTCATGTGTCAGACCATCCTATAAATCTTACCTTATATTTCATTCATCCTTTTTATTGTGCTAATGAAGAACAAACTGAAATGGAAAATAGTGACTTGAGTGATTGTATGCGTCAAGCTTAGGGAATTTCCTGAGTTTGATGAAGGGCAAAAATAAAGGCTTTTTCTTCCCCCCTAATAGCTATGTACTTAGTCTTTTGAATTCTCAGAGCCTTCGTACTTTGAAATAAAAGGTATCTAAGTAGCTTTTCCTGTTTGTTGGGGGACTACTGGCAAAAAATTTAGGAAGGCTGCAGTAGTGATGACCAGCCCTTGAGTCTGTAACCTGATCCACAGCTTTTTCTCTTCAACTGGGAAAGGAAGTAACAGCTCCTATTACACCCTTATGTAACCTCTCCATTCATACCCTCCAAAAAGAAGGAAACCAGAACTTGATTTCTGATGTATAAACTAACATCAAGGCATGCTTTGTCATCAAGAAGCAGTAAAGAATAACATTAATTTTCTTTTCTTTTGCAGTTCCTCGAATGAAAAAAAAAAAAAAGTAAAAATAAAGATTTTTCTTTTGCGCTTGATGTGGTAGTGGAAAGGGTTGCAACTCTTTGTCACGTGTTGTGGAGTAGCTGTTAAAGAGAATACTGGAACTGCAACAAGGGTCTTTTTGTGAATCTTTCATGGTGGGTTTGAGCATTAGTCTCAAAACATTCGCCCTTTACAGTCATGCCCCACTTTGCTTGTAGATTGTGAAGGCTTTGCTTTTTTGTTTTTTATGACTCCGGACTTTGGTGTCTGAACCGAGTGTGGAGACCAGGATCTCCTCTTTTTTGCTGTTGGATTTAAGCCTCATCTTGGGGGAGAGTGATGGGGGAAGAGAAAGGTGAGGTTCTTGAAACCTTTCCATGTGCTTTTACATATATAAAAACTTAGGAAAGAAGTACAGTAGGTGTTTCTCCCTTTGAATAGGAGAAGTACCTCTGCTCACTGAGCAAATAAAGGAAATCTTTCTGTAACTCTCTCTGGGGTTCCCAGCTTCCATACCTCAGTAGGGACATTAACTCTTTTCCACACTTCCTCAACATTTTTGTCTTTGTTCTCCTGCCAAGCTGTTTTTTCTCTAACCAAGTGGCCTCTACTTCTTCTCTGGTGCCTGTCCCCCATCCTCCTGAAGCTACTGGCATATCATGCTTGTTGCAATCATATCCTGTATCAGGGAGGCGGGTAACTGTGAAATGTAGGACTTGATCCTCAGGGACCAGCCTGGCCTGTGGCAGGCTCTTCTTTCAGCAGAGCTGGAGTGTGCTTTTGTGGTATGCATGGCCATTTTCAGTGACTCCTGCCATTTTTGGTCCTTTGCTCTGTGTTTGAAGAAACTTGTAAAACCAAGCAGTTTATCTCACCTTTTGCTTACCTTTGTTTAAGTAACTGCAGAGTATTTGGAGTTGCCTGCAGACTCAAGGTTTTAGATTAATGTATCATCCAGCCGCAGGGATAGAACCGTCCAAATTGTCTTTTTGCATGCGAAGATCTAGTGGCATAGCTTTTGGAGAAAACCATGCAGACATGTAATCTTTTTGTCTCTCCCAACTTCTTGTAACTGGGAAATTTCCCATATGGTATCAGCAAGTAAACTTGTGTCCGTTTCTTGCTATATTTTAATTCTACTAGCAAAGTCGCTGTGGTGATGAAAGTGTTTCAGTGAGAGAGACTGAAGTTTCAAAATAGGGTTTCAGAGATTAAGTAGTCTTATGAAGTCCGCTTCTCGGATGCAAACTGGTTGGGGAATCATTCTGTGCAGACAGCATAGCAGGAGTAATGGACCCCTCAGGCAAGAGCAGCATCCTTTCTCTCCAGGGGAAAACATATGCACACGCACGTTCAGGCACACTAATTCTCGAGCCTTTGGGATGAAAGCAATCAAGAAGTGGCTTCTAGCCGAAGCAGCCAGACTTAGCATTTCAGCGAACGAGCTGAAGGCCCAAGATAAGGAATCTAAATATCCAGAGTCCCAAGGAATGAGGGTGAGAAACATTTACTGTCACAAAGGTTTTCTCCTTTGCAGGGGTGGGGAGTGGGTGTATCTTGGGCTTTAGGTAATTGCTTTGTCCCTGACTTTGTGCAGTGCTGCCTCTGAATTGCTTTGGTGTGGGTGTACTAGTTATGTTCATAAACTTTGCCTTGTTCTCCCTCTCTTGTAGAGGCGGCAGTCCTTACAAGGGTCTTATATTAGCTGAAATCCGTATGCTATTGGGCAAGAGGACCGTGAAAAGCAAAGACAGCAGGAAGAAAGAAAAAGTGTATAGGAAGGAGGAAAAGAGGAGATAATTATGAGGAATAGGTGCTGAGTAACAGGTTGGTGGGTACTGTACTATCAGAATTGCTTGCTGTAGTTTTCTTTATTTTCTAAATACAGGCAACAAGGAGAGACTCATTTTTCCCTACAGTCAGCAGAAAGCAGTTTTTAAAAGTTTGCAACCACAGCCTGGTCAGCATTGGTACAAGTTTCCTGGGCTCACAAATATGCTCTGTATGCGAGCTCTCTTGCTTTTCTCTCTCTGCTCCTTTTTCTGTAATTTTCCATATTTTTCATAGTTTGTATGCTCTAAAGTGCTACTGGGGGTACTTTGAATTAGAAATAAGAATGATTTAAACAGCAGGACTTACTACAATGGAAATAAAAACAGGTACAGAGAAGTCACATCCTGAAATGTTTCTGCTCTTTTATATGCATTTTCTTTATGGAGTCTGTTCTTCCTTGTGTCTGCAAGAGCACACTGGTGTTTGGATGTCTTTGTAAAGGCTTGACCTTAAGGTAACCAGGTTTTGTGCACAAGAGAGCATATGTAATGTCCTGATACTGTGCTTTAACTTTTCCACTGACCTTTGAAAAACCTGCACCTCAGAAATGAAACAAGGAAACTACTAGATGTTGAATTCTGTATCTCGGGAAAGCATGAGCAAAGGAAGTTGCACCTACTCTCTGTATTTTAATGCCTTCGTGTTAAAACAATTTGTAGGACAGTTAATGGTGTCTTTTTAGATCAAAGACGTACCCTTAAAGTCCTTATTGCACGAGGACTGTTTGGATGGCACTGTAATGAGAAGTTAGTTCTGCTTTTAGGAGAGCTGTTGAAGGGAGTGAAATTGGTATTAATCCTCTCCATTGTTCCTCTATGGAAGCAAATAAGCAGCTTAACAGAGACGCTGGCTGAGAGATGAAGAGGTGCCATTTTTTCTGGGACTCCAGGGACCAGTTAACCGTCCACCAAGTAGCTTTGCTAGAGCTTCTTGTTGGAGGGCGGAGAAAAAAGCTTTTTCTAGTGGGGATCATAGAATCATAGAATCATAGAATTGTTAAGGTTGGAAAAGACCCCTAAGATCATTAGGTCCAACCATTAACCTACCACCGCCAAGTCCGCCACTAAACCATGTCCTCAAGCACCACATCTACCCCTCTTTTAAATACCTCCAGGGATGGAGACTCAACCACTTCCCTGGGCAGCCTGTTCCAGTGCCTGACCACTCTTTCAGTGAAGAAGTTTTTCCTAATATCCAACCTAAACTTTCCCTGGCGCAGCTTGAGGCCATTTCCTCTCGTTCTGTCACTTGTTACTTGGGAGAAGAGACTGACCCCCACCTCGCTACAACCTCCTTCCAGGTAGTTGTAGAGAGCAATAAGGTCTCCCCTCAGCCTCCTCTTCTCCAGGCTAAACAACCCCAGCTCCCTCAGCCGCTCCTCATAAGACTTGCTCTCTAGACCCTTCACCAACCTAGTTGCCCTTCTCTGGACACACTCCAGCACCTCGATGTCCTTCTTGAAGTGAGGGGCCCAAAACTGGACACAGTATTCGAGGTGCGGCCTCACCAGTGCTGAATACAGGGGCACTATCACCTCCCTGGTCCTGCTGGCCACTATCATGCTCAGATGTGAAAGGAGGAATACCTGGGGTGTCTAACATGCAGCAGAAATACCAGCTGCTCTCCCTTCTCATCAAGAGAGGCTTGGAGAAAGGTCAGAAGAAAGATGGTAGGGGTCGAGAGGCAGATGGTTTTGGGCGTAGTTAAACCTACAAGCTAAACAAGTTAAATCTTACAGCTAAACCAGTAACCAATTGGTTGCTGAGTGTCTGGAGACCCTTCCTAGTTTTTACCTGTGAGAGCAGGTCTGTGACCGACAGAGCAGTCGAGCTTAGTCACACAGGGTAAGCTAGGGAAGTGCTGATTCCAGGTGAAACTTTGGAGAAGGAAAAAGAGTAGTGAGGAGGGTGAAAATGAATCCCCCTCTCTTGGAAGGAATATTCCTGGTCGTGGTGGGGAAATATCGCTGCCACAACGTACAGCCTTGGTTAACCCTGCTCAGCAAAGATGGGCTCAAATGGAGTGGGAGTGGAAAGGGCTAGTGGGATGATCAGGGGGATGGAGAAGATGCTGAGAGGACAATGAGTAATCCTGGCTATGCTTTATTCAGTGAGGACCGTGAGAAGATCCTCTCTAAATATTTTCCTGGGAAGAAGAAAATGCATTTAAATTCAAAACAAAACAAAAACCCTATAGCATTAGCTCAAGCAAGAAGTGGTGAATATTAGCTGACCATGAATAAATTTAGGCTAGAAATTAGGCCTACTGTAGGAACTATCTCTCGTGAAACACTAGAAGGCTGAAAAATCACACTCTGGAGTAGTGCAGTATAGTAGTTATGATTGCATGATACAGTGGTTTTGGCACCGGCCTCAAACATGCAGAACAGATATAGCTACTATTGCCATTGTTGAGTTCGCAGACTGTCAGGCTGCGGGAGTTAAAAGGGCTCTGGAGATTACCTTCAATGATCAAAGAGCGCGAGGCTGCGTTAAACAAAGTTCACTCCAGGAGAAACCCTGGAAAATCTTTTGGCAAGCAAGGGTAGAGCTGGAGCTCCTTGTACCTTGTAAGAGATTTCTGCCACAGGGGAAGCTTGCATGTATCCCATGTGAATAGATATTTTTGCTTCCTAAGACTGCCAGATGATGGTTCTCGCTGAAACAAAGCGAGGGGAAACTCAGTACCTGTGGGTATATGTTGAGTTTCTCTGCCATGGGACCAGCTGTTTGCCTTCTGTGGGAGGGAGGTGCTTTCTATTGATGTTTTAGGAAAGTGTCCCTCTCTAAATCTGCAAAGTGTTACATTTTGTTTGGAAATGCCTTTGTTTGTCATGCTAGATGTTAATAAAACCACTATGTGCTGGCTTCTAACTTCACGGCTGTCTGGACAAGAGCGATTACTGTGTGTTGAAATGCAGCTTCTTGAACTGCCCCCATTGTCTGAGATATCTTTTGATAAGAAATACACAGGAATAGCTGGAGATACCTTGATTTAAAAATTGATTATTTTTATCCTGTGATTCCAGGTGTCTTACTGAAAATGACTGTTGAGAATGAAAATGACAAAACTGTGGATATTGTTTAACACTTGAGACAAGGAAACATGTCTAACAGTACATGTAATGTATCTAAGCTTCCTCTGCCCTTAAATAGATGCCTTTTTTGCTTGGATTTAGGGAAATATTACTTCCTCTTCCTGCACTACTTGCATCCAATTTTTTCTTATTTTCTTCCCCCCTGCTTTTCATTAAAAATAGCAGTGTTTGGCTGAAGAGAAATTGATGTGCAGAATAGACAGTGATGGCAAGTTATAGGGTGAAACCTTGCAATGTTCTGTTACCTTGGCAGCTAGTCCTGGGAGAAATGGGACTAATCGAGTCTGACTTCCTGCAGGTTTTTCTCTTGTGACGGATTAACTTGCAAAGAAACAATAATTTCCATTTGAAGCTTTTCTGCAGCTAGGGAATCTTGTGAAACGCTTCTGCAGTGGCTCAGTGGTACTTAACAAGGTGTTTGTCTTCCTTACAGCCCATGTCTCTGATGGGACACTTATGCTCAAATCTCCTCTCCTGCTTGCTTTTGCAAATGTGTAGAAGATTACCTATTCTGTTGCCCTTTACTCCTCTCTCCTTTGAATGAAATTCAACATTAGGCATGTATGACAGAGTAGACACATAGACCAAGATGTGTACAGCTAGCCTGATTTGTCTTATTTTTATAAAACATTAGGTTAAAAACATTCCAAATCTTCTTTACAAATATTACAAGGAGCCTGTCAGGTGAGGTTTCCAGGAGGGGGAAGTTGTAACAGACAAGAATAAGATCTTTGGGGTGGTGTTTGGGTGACTTCTTTTCCTTCTGATTTAAATTGAATAGGAAAGTGAATGGTGTGGAAATACACAGTGCTTTCAGCCATGTAAATTTTAGCTTTACTCAGACTTTTAGTGCTTGGAAGGGAATATGGGTGCATGGAAACTTGGACCTTACTCTGTGGGTATCTCTGTGAGTGTGATGGTGTCTGCCAGCTGCTCTAGGAGTTACAGGGATGTTTAGTTATCGTGGGTGGTTTGGTGGTGGGTAGATAGGGGTACCATCGCCTCTTCTGGGATCTGGATTTCCTGAAGCTCCTGATTAGCTTTGTGTTTGTCCGTGCCCAGTTTTAAGTCTGGTTCAGTGACTGCCGTGATGATTTTCTGTGGCTGATTTTCCTTCTGCTCTTGGCAGCTGAGTGAAGCTGCGGTGTTACCTGTTCTGTTATTTCATATTCTGTGTATCTTCAAGGCTTATCACAGACTGCTTAAGAGGGAACGCACACAAGCATTTGAGGAGAAGATTAGCATGTACTCTTGGTATTTTAACCCTGTAGTATTAAGACATCTCTTAATATCCACGTTACTGACATGGCATAATTTGTGTTCACTCCAGTTGCCCCACCACGAGTAGATTTCTTTTGCCTGTATTGGGGATGTGTGATTCATGTGCTGACTGGAGGAAAGCAAGGCTCGCTCTCTGCCTGTGTGCTTGTGTGGAAGGGAAAGTAAAAACCCTATTATAATATAAGTATAAATGAAAGCTATAGATTACAGTTGATTGCTGGATCGCTCCCAAAGGAGCGAAACCTCAGTTGGAAGAAATGTTTTGACTTTGTGAGGGCTGGTTGTTTTTAAGTAGTATTTTGTGTGGATCTGCTACCAGGGGATCTTCTGAATGCAAGCTCTGGTATGGTCGCAAGCTACTGGTGTGTCACATACAACAAACAAAGAAAATCCCCCAAAATAAATAAGCGCTACCTTGGTTTTCATGCCCCTGTTCTGCAACAGTTATGCAAACGTAACCTTTGGATTGGGCAGGATCCCAAAAAATTGGCAGAAAACTTTAAGCGGAAGCTTGAAAGATGAAGATGATAATTTTAAAAGGGCACCCCCTACTTAGTCGAGTTCAGATATCCAGTAGTAAAAGCTAATTTTTGTGGATTTTTTTTTTTGAAAGAATGAGGGTGTTTTCTTTGTGTTTGTGTTCTGTACTGACAATTTTTAAAAAATCATATTGTCCAAAGAACACTTATTCTGAAATCTAGTCTTTGGTTTAGGGGAAGAAGGCGGGACCTTTGGCAACTTTTGGTTTTGCAGTCACATTTTGCTCCTTATTTTGAAAAAGATACAAGAGAATCTTAGCAAGGTATGTGCCAAAAAGAGACCCCCTCTATTCCTGAATATTTTATCCCTTTCCGTAGATGTGAACCTGGCATGATTATAAAACTCTGTGGTTAGACAATGACTAAGAAAAGCCTAAATGTAAGAAACCACTATGGATCTTGTTTCTGCTGAAGTCAGTGGGAATTTAACCAGAATTTTGGACTGCAAATAGACTCTTTAGTGAAGACCTATTTCCAGATGCATTATGTATTGAAAATGCCCAAGGTGTTCTCCCTGTCAAACAGAAGTAATTAAAAAAAATTAAAAAATTCAGGCTCCGGAATAACTGTTTATGGAGAAGGCTACTCCACACCTATAATCTATGAAACCTGTCAATATAATCCAAAATGTAAAGGAACTTTTGCAGGGTAAAAATGGAGCACCAAATATCTTTTGATTATTTTAAGACTGTATTTTAGCAGGTGCTAAAGGAGGGTGCCTTAGCAGTGTTGAAGGCCCGAATGTTTTTCCCAAAACCCTGCGTGACTCTATGACCGACCCAGATGAGTTAAAGCGAGGCTGCAAGTTGACTTAGGAAATAGATCAACCCTTGAGTGCAATTACTGGTGGAAGTTATTGCATTGTGGTTGCAAAAAAATTATTAGAAGTAATTTGAAAACCTGTACTGCTGGGAGTATAATGTAGAAATAGTAGAATAGATGTACCCCATGGTCTCTTACAGCAGGTAATGTCCGTGCTAGTGTTGTTCAAACTAGTATGCAAAAGTAACAGAAAGTAGCCTTAGAGAAATGCAAACACAGCTCCTCACTCCTTCCTCCAGGCCTGTGAATTAGTCTTTTATTAGGGAAGAGAAGAAGGGCAAAGCTGTATCTTCTGCATACGTGGCTCAGGCTTTTTGCTTTTGGGGTGAGGTACTGTGCACCTTTTACGTGATAGGAGTGTGGTGTGTAGTCTTGTGACGAAGGATATGAACTGAGGCACGAAAGGCATCTCTCTCACTTTTGGGGGATTGATAACAATTAATTACTGCTTAATGTAGATTGTAACTAAGCTGATGTAAAAATAAAAAACCACCCAAAACCCTCAACAAAACAAAAAACCCCAACAATACCCACCCAACAAACGACAAAGAACTCCAGCAGCAACAACGAAACCTCTCCCTTCTGCATTTATAAGGGACCTGAGTCCTGTTAGTGAAGAAAGTTTCAGCCACCGTTTATGTCAGTAGGAGATAATGTCCCAGTGAACATTTTGTACGCTTCCTAATGAACTCTAATTATTACACTGTCAGTTTTTCTAAACTGCAGTTAAGCCTCCGTTGTTAAACTACTAAAAGATGATATTGCTTCACGTGGTTGCATCTGTTTGTTCAGCAGTACTTTTAAGTGGCCTGTTTCTTTCTTGAAAATTGCCCAATCTTTAGCTAAATGCGTGGCGTTTGGTAGCAGGAGCCAGCAGAGCATTCATTCCTCCTATGGAATTCTGCTGGGCAAATCTTCTGTCATCTAAATTGCAGTCACTGGCGCGCAACTCTGTCCTAATCTGATGTTGCTAAAGAGCCATTTTCATTTAGCTGATGCTGAATGCAACATTCCTGCAGTCCTAATACAAATATACCCTGTAATGCCGCATTTGACTTTTGTAATTTACTGGAGCTGTTTGTTGTTAACTACTCAAGGAGTCTGGTACACATGCGTAATGTTAAATGGCTACACAAAATAGAGAAGTTGCACAAGGCTTTCAAATAATAGCTCTTGCTTGGCAGGTAAGATGTGAGAAACATTAGCTAATTCAAAAGCCCCATGTTATAAACTTTTTCAGTTTGGAAAAGGCTGATTTGTTCAGTAGGACTGTGGGAGGAAAAGGAATTCAGAAGATATTCAGACATTGGCCAAACCAAAAGGAAAGATGGAGAATCGGAGGAAGCGTTTTAGTTTTTTAAGAGTGCTTTTGATGCTGTTGTGATATCTATTAACATTCCTGCAATCTGTCTGTCAGGTTTGTCAAGTCCATTTTCTTGCAGGAAGAAATCGTGGGCTGCAACATCTTGTGCATGCTCTTCAGCACGTTGATGGTGACAGAGCAACATCTGTGAGCAGTCACAGCTGGGCGGGAGGGTGCAGGTTTTCCTAGCAGACAGCAGCCAGGCAGCAGATGCTGTGTGCACTGATCCCATGCAGTATCCAGAGTGTAAAAAGTTAGGGGATCTGGAGACAAAGCAAATATTTTCTTTGGATGGTATCAACGTTTTCCTGCATGCTGATGTTGGGAAACCTAGCTTTGAGTGAAGAGGGCACTGTAATGGTTCATCTGCAGAGCCTGCCTCAGTTTACTTGGTGAACCAGCACTAGGTGTTTCCAATGAACTTGCACCTTCTGGGCATCAGTCAGAGGTCAGAGATACGTGGGGTTTGTTGGGCAGCAGAACAGGGTGAACTTAAATCCTGCCTCTTGCTAAATTGGTACTTATGCTTGTTGCAAGTAGTACAAGATGGCTGTAGTCCCTTTTGGTTTTGTTTTGTTCAGGTAATGACCCTGTGTCCCTAGCCGTTTTTTGCAGCAGTGGCCTGTCAGTGTCCCTACTCTGTGTGGGCCGATTGCTCCCTGCCAGAGAAAAAAGGGAACGAGTGGGCAAGCATAATTACAGCCTGACAGGAGCTCAGGATCAGACCTGGAACATGAAATCAGTTTGAACTTCGCTATTGAATTACTGATGTTGCAGGTTGTTCCTGTTAACTCTTATGAAAGAAAAAGGTGGTTAGTTCCTACAGTGAGTTGGTGGTAGTGAAACCAAAGGCTTTTTTTTTTTTAATAGTCAGAGCTTGAAGCGTATGTGAGTATATCTATTGTGACAATTTTGATGGTAGGGAAATTGTCCTTTTGCTACAGTGCCACAAAAGAAGAGAAACAAGCTGCCCCTGCAGCCAGTGATAATTCCAGTGCAGCAAATGCAAATGTGTGCTAAGGACTGTAGGAAGCTGCTGACAAATGTTGCTGTTTTACTGTATGAGGGCGATGTGGAAAACCTTGGACAATTCCATAACATGCTGTATGCTAATAACAGGGTATTGCTTCATTTCCCTCTTGGAGGATGTGTGAACTTAATTGTACAAGGCTTTTGGGGTTTTGCCTGTTCCCTGTATCATCTTCTATCTATAGTTTTCATTAGCTCTCGTTTCAGGTTGGCTGATGATAGGACTGCTGTGGCTGTGGAATAGCGTAATTTTTAATTTGCCATCTTAGCAGCCGAAAGGGACAAGAATGATTTAGATTCAGCTGGCCTAGCTGGATGGCAATCCCAGGTATTGCAAGTAGTAGATACAACAGTCTGTGTTTGAAAAGGCCACGTGTAAAGTGGGAGCGTGTGGATAAAAGCATTTTACAGATGTAGCCTGCCCAGCACTTCTCCTCCCAAGCATGTTGTCCAACATAAGACAGACCAAGCTGTGAAGGATTACTGAATAATCTTTTTTATTTTTCTGAGAATGGAAACGTGTTCGAAGTGTTCTCTCTCTGTTGAATTAAGGCCTAGATAGGAGACCAAAGTGAGGAAGAACAGCTTTGACAAATGACTAGAGAAAAGGGGAGATGTTCTGAAATGCTGTGATGTTTGCTTTAGGGATAAGAAAGGTAAATTTGGGAGGAGATTCAAGTGGTAAGTGGGTGGGGGAGAGATCGGGGAATGTTTGAGGAAGAATCTGATTTGCAGACTGCAAGTGTTAGAAGAATTTTGGGTTTTTTGCTGAGATAATTTGTTGGTATGTTAATTTGCAGCTGTAATTTTTATACAACACTGTTGTTTTTCTTAATGTCAGCAGAATGAGATGCTGCAGTCACAAAAGCAATGTATTAGGTAAATCGAGGGAGTACCACTTATATTTTTAGGTTATTTTTTATTGAATTTCCAGAATGAAATTACAGCACAGTTCAAATAGAGCCTCACAGCAGTACCTCCATCCACCTTCCCCCATTCCAGCAATCTTCATTTGAAAATAACTAAAGGTGTCCTTTTTTTAAAGACACAACCCATTCTGGTTCTTTCCTCTAGCCTAATTTCCTGTTTGCTGGCGCTCTCTCACCAGCACAGTTGTGGTTTCAGTCATTACTGATCTCTCAGACACTGGGAGCGTGCTTTGGTCCTGTCCCTCTCATAGTTCTGGTTCTTGAAAATGGCTCTTGAGAAACCTTCATGAATACATATATAGGTAGAAGCCACTTACTTTTATGTACTGTTCTCCAAATTGTGGTGAGCACGCTGTCACCAGCACTGATAGGAAAAGATTTCCAGCTGCAAGGCATCTTTGAATATATGGCAAATACAAATACTTGGACAAGGATTTGGATTGAGTTTCTGAGCTTAGTGACATATTACTAAAAATCTTGACTGAAGTTTAGTCTTGCAATGTGGCAAGGGTTTGATTATGTTTTATTGTTTTTTGTGTAGTGTGCTGATTTTTGAGGGTTTTTTAAAAGCTATTTTTAAAATTAGTATTTGGTATTTTGAAAGTGCTGTATATATTGATCTAATAAATTCTTCTAGTGGATTAAATTCAATTATAGATTAAATCTAATTGTTTAATGTATGTTTAAACATTGTTGGCTTTTCTTAACAGTGCTTTTTTTCCCACTTGTTACCTCAGATAGGCAACCAAATTATCCTACAAGCTTGCCAGATTTTCCTTTGTTGTTAGCTAAACCAGAGCAGGGATTATGACTGGATTCCACCAAAGTGGGGTCTTAACAACATTGGTATGGCAGAATACTCTTGAATCATACATCAGTATATGAGGTAATCTTTAACAATATTTTGCAAAGGCTAAGCTATTGCAAATGATTTTGAGGATTCAGTGTTAAACAAGGTATCTAGGCATATTGTCCAATTTTTTCATCACCTATGTTTCCAATATTTCCTAGCTCTCAAGTTAAAGGAAATATTTTAATCATAGTATGATGTTAAATTATTGTGGAAAAAAAACAAGCTGAAAATTAACCTTTGACCATAAAATAGAACTTTTCAAATACATTGATAAATTAATATAAATTAATATAATACAACTTTCTGATCCAGCTTTTAGTAGTAGATCTGGTGTCTTTGTGCACCTCTTCTGCAAAACGTGCCTCTGAGCTTAGGAATACATGAATGTTCTTGATGGGTTTGGCTGCTCTTGGTCTTGAATATCCCGAGCAGTGATGCATAGAGTGTGGTAGGTGGTATGTAATTTCACAATGGTAGATGAGGTATACTACTTAGAACTTAAATTTTAGGTTGAAATTGCCCATATTAGGATTTTTATGTTGGCTTTTTTTTTGGCTACAAACCCAATATTTAATAAGTTCCATACTTAAGGAGGACTCTTTTTTTTTTTTTTTTTTTTTTTTTCCCCCAGCCTTCAAAAATTATTTGAGCATTAGTTGATGTATGGGAAGTAATTAGGTCATTGAAACAAGACTGGTAGTTCAAAGAATTTGTCTTAATGGGATGCAGAAGTTGAAGTGAATCTGAAAAGAATTTTGTGAATATTTAAAATATTTTTGATGATACCAGAGAGGTGAACTTTTAAGAATAAAAGTATCTTTCTCTGCAAAAATATTTGTCCAGTGTTTTTGTTTAAAATAAATGCTCTTCTGTTTGTTTAGCAGAGTTGACTCAGCTTTGGTTGGTTACTATAGTTCAGCGCTGTTTTTGCATTTCCATGTGAATTTCCAGTAATTCCCAGGCTTGGTTCAGGTTTTGGGGATCTTGTTGTATCACTTCCGTTAGCTGCCTGTGGAGCTGCGCGTCTCTTCGTTGAATTTGGAAAAACATCAAATGCGACTTAAGTCTTGATCTAATGTCCCTCAGATGTCACTCACTGCTCAAAAATCAAATAGCATGTAGTAACACAGTGCCTGTGGACAGAAGCAAGAGATAAAAAGCTTCACTTGTTTTAAATTAGTTATCTGATCAGCAAGTTAATGCTGATTGTATAAGCTAATAGCTGCTCAAAGACGTTTTGAAAAATGAGAAAAGATATTTAGAATTAAAATAAGCTGCAGCGATGGGGGGAGCAAGGACAGCCTTGATAGCATTTCATAGCTGAGAGGTTACAGCTGACTGGTGAAGTTCAACTGTTGTTTTGTGTAGCTGTAGCTGTGCAGTAGTTGATTCTTGGTTTGTGTTGTCAGCAAAGTTGTTCTCTCACCTCTGGTTCCCCATTTGTGGGCCGCCACTTCTAATACGTTCATTTTTCAGTCTTGTCACGAAAGCTGAAAGCAGTAATTGTGTGCCTGGATTTCTTGAGGAGCTCAGTTAATCTTCTCTAGCATTTGGATTGGAAGGATAAAAGGCTGGGACGATCAAATAGGTGTCGAGTTTTGGCCTGACCTTGACTTCTTTGCCTGAATTACTTCATTTATCAGACTTGGTTACTTTGTTTGATACTGCTCCCTTGTTTAGCCCGCTTCTGCCTTTTGCCGCTCTGGTTATATAGATGCAGAGTCTGCACTTGTCAGCTGGATCGTTGCTGCCCAATGAAAATGTTCTCTTAAGCAATAAAATTACAAATAAATCTAAATAAGTCTGGTTAGGAAATGAAGTAATTTGGTAGCCTCATGTAACCAAGTACTGTACTGGAATGTAAGCACTCTGGAGTGCAGGGTTCATGAATTAAGATAAAATAGTGTGCGTTTTGTCTCTTCATGAGTTCACTTAGTTTGTTTCCATTTAAAAGTTGATGGGGTTGGCGAAATGCAAGTAAGGGTGAGAAAGAAATTCAGGTTAGGGTATTGACAAATTTAAACTCTAATTTGATACACTGGAGATGTTGGTGAAGCTTTTGATAAAAGTTGGGCTTGCGTATACTTGAACGCTGCTGAAGTCATCCAAAAAATCTGGATGCAGTACCCACTGGAATCTTAATTCGTGTTTCTTGCAGTTTTGTATTTAATGTATAGTGAACCAGAAGGCATTGTTGACTGTTCAAAGTTAAATTTTTGGAATTGTGTGGACTGCCTTCATAGATAGAAAGACTTTGAGAATGTTCCTTGGAAAAATATTTTAAAGCAGTGTCATTTGATGGGTTTTTAACTTGTATTCCTTAAATAGTGTTACTAGATAATGCCTGTGAATAATTAGAATAATTTTGAGCTAACTTTGCTCTTTGTTTTTTTCTCATTTCTTTCTTTGCAGGAGAAAATGGCCAAAATGGAGGTCAAGACGTCACTTTTGGACAACATGATAGGGGTGGGAGATATGGTTCTTTTAGAGCCACTTGATGAAGATTCGTTCATCAATAATCTGAAAAAGCGCTATGATCACAATGAAGTATATGTGAGTATACGTTAACAAATAACATCCTATGAGAAGCTATGTTGTCATTCTTTAAATATGTGTTTATTTATAAGGATACACATAGACCGAATGCCTGAACATAATCTATTGTATTAGAGAGATTTTAAACCTTACTTGTGCTGTAGTCTTTCCTGTGCTACATTGTTTGCATTTGATCTTTTCCATGTGGGATGTTTTTCCTTTTTCTTTTTCCCCGTTGCACAATGTGGTAGACCTCTGATTTTCATAAAAAACAGTTCCAGAACTGATGATAACAATTACTTTGATACTCCTGTTGTCAGAGGATGTTGCAGTTATAAATAATGCACTTCCAGGATGTTGGAGCAGGTTGATGTAGAAACAGTATATGCTTGGAATATGCTAGGGCTAGCTTAAATGTTGCCTGCTGTTTTTGATTTGCGAAAAAGTTATGTTTGTTAGAATGGTTGGATTTTAAACTAGAAACTATGAGCTTGGATATATGTGGAAGTAATCAAAATCTTTAGGCATATTAATGTCTGAGTGATGATCAATAGGAGAGATGCTGTGAACTGACAGTTGAAACACAGGCTGGGAACAAAGAAGCAAATTGTGATTCCAGTTAAGCCTTTCATTTCCTGCTTCACCTCTGTTCAGTCCATTTTTGTTAAAATGTGTACAATATTGTATCTGTTGTACTGCTGAGGCTGTGTGAACTTAATGATTTGTAGAGACTTTCCAAGACCACTGGTAAAAGATTAAGTAAAAGAGTAAAGCTGAAATATTTAAGCCAAAGTATAGCTGTGATCTGCAAGCAATTGTGTCTGCAGCTTATTACAATCAAATAGATGTGTTCTGTACTTAATTATAGCTTAGCCCTCCCCTCTTAATTTTTAGTGTGACTATATTTTTCCTTCTTCTAAGCATTTGAACCTGTGGTTTCATTATACTTTTTCCTTTCCATCCTCCAGTATGGGAGGATCTGTGTTATTTTTGTTTGCTGCTTCTATCCCTTAGTTATAGTCTGTGCTTTTGTACCTCTGCTATTCGTTGTCTGCCGCATCTTTCTTCTGGAGTCATTTTCCTACTCAGCTATGCCTGTTCCCTTTTCTGTAGGCCTTTACTTGGCAATATACAGTTGCACCTATCTACCATTGTATCACCTCCACCTATTTGGTCCTTAAGTTTGGACTGACAGTTTAAATTAACTGGAAAATTAACGTAAGACAAGGACTCTCAGTATCCTTTAAAACCTTGTTGGAGCAGAAACCAAAACGATCTGTGTTTGTGGAAAGATTTCTTCCCCAATAGTTTAAAAAATCCTCCCGATACCTTTGAGAGTTACGTTTCCAAAAATCTGTGTCTTAAATTTTCCTTGTTCCTTGAAGATGTAGTCTGTTCCCTCTTGATAACCCTTAGACGTTGATACAGGCAGGTAGATATCAGACTCCTCTTTGCTGCTGTTTCATCCTGCTTCTGGCAGGTCCTCCATATTCAACAGCTGCAGTGGCTGCCTCTTCTGGGATTCAGAGGTTTTTTTGGTCAGTGGCTTGTATAATTAACCTGTTTCACATCAGTTTTAGGGTTACCTCTATATTCCTAATACTTGCAGTAAAAGTGGGTGATACTGAATCATCTCATTCCACTTTACCTCACGAAAATATGAAGGAGAAGAGAAGGAAAGGGAGTTACTTGCCTAGAGATTGAAGAAGACAGTACTACCTTGCGCAATCTTTGGGTCATATTTGAAAGTTTTATTTAAAGCATTAAGGATAGAAACCTATTCTGTGAGGGTACCTTAGACTACGCAGTCTCTTAAGAAGGATTGCTATAAGTCATACGAGAGTGGATTTCTCAAGGCTTTTTATTACTGTAAACTACTATGGATTGCAAAGAATTTAATTACATGTTTCTACTTAATTTAGACTGGATAGCTTTTTCTTGAAAGAAATTAGTTTAAGTGACAAATGGGTAATATGTTTTATTTTTATCTGCTATTATATGCTAGCTGACAACCATGTTCAAACACACAGTTCTTTGAGATAGTGACAGAGAAGTATGTATTTCCCCTAGTTTCTGATTTGGCTGGGCCTGGCACTGATGTGCAATGTAATTAGCTGTATTATGTGCTTTGGCAGGTGATACAAGGTGTCACTTTTCTCTAGCAATGTAGGATCCTTTGCCTTGCAGGTGGGAAAGCCTAATACTTAAACATGTTCTGTTGAGAGATGTGAACTGCTGCCAAAACCAAAGGATTTTTTTGGTGGTGGTTTTTTTGTGGTGGTGGTGGTGGTTTTTTTTCCTCTCCCCCCCCCCCCCCCATCATTCCCTTGTAGTTTGTTGCACTATCATTTACCCTTTTTATCTCCAGGTTTGTTTGATCATGTGATTTTTTTTTTTTTTTTAAGGTCTTATAAGTACTGTTTGTGAATCCACACTATGAAGGCAAAATGTTGCAGATCTTTGCAAGTATTAAAACATTCACTACGTCAGTGGTGGAAAGAATAGATGTTTATGTCTGTGCCACGTGCTGCTACCACGTATACAAGTTAGTTTGTGATGCTGCATGGTTTTATTTACCAAATCACTTGAGGAATAATATCTCTTTTCAGTATCAGTTGAGTTCTGCTGCCCTACAAATTTCATGCCACTGTTGCATATTTTAGAAAACTTCTAAAACAGTAAGAGTTGGAACGGTGCTCACAGTAACAACCACATGTTAATTTTCAAGCACAAACTCTTCTCCCTTCTCCTTATTGCCACCCACTCTCTTCTCCCCAAACCTCACTCGTGAAAACTACACTTTGGCTTTCTGGTTTTAGACTCAGATGAGCACAATGAAGCCTTTGTTACATCTGGAAATAATGTTTGTTTTACCATGTAAAATTTGTAGTTTGCATGCTATCCTGGGGAAACCAAATTGGGCTATTAAAGAGCTACTGTTGGTGCTTAACAAAGACTGCAGATTTCTTCAGCTCTAACAAGCTACACAAGTTGACCTCTCAGGATCCTTTCAGAGGGCAATAGGAAAGGATTTGTCCTTTCATGGCTCAGTTGTGGGGTTAAGTTCACCCCTCATGTCAGTGCTTCATTGTAGGCATTACCAAAAGTTGTGTCCAAGTTTAAAAAAATAAGTCAAACTGAAGCTATATGAATGGATTGAAATGTTTCTACAGCAGTAAACCAGGGCTTACTCAACATCAGTTTCTAAGCAGTTTTCTGTAGACTGATGGCTGTGTCTGTGCTACATATGTTAGTTTTAAAACGGAGTTGCAGTTATAACCTTCAGAAGGGTTTGTTGTGAGGAATGAGACCTGTAACATGGATAGCTTTGAAAATGTTGTAAAGTTGGCCAGACGTTGCATAATTGTGTTAGCCAGTCTTGATAGGTAAATGTGAGAGTCGAGCCATCGGTGAACAGTGCCAAATCTCTCCCCGTAGCCAAAGATAACAAGATAAATGGGCTCATTCCACTGGAAGAGAATACAATTTTTGTCTTTTCTAGTCTTTTTCACAGTAGTTACGTTTGACGCTGAATGTTTGATGTTGGAGATCCTAGTGCCAGCTCCATTTACCCCTTTGAAATTCCAGGTCTTGCCCATAAGAGCTTCCCTTGCAAGACAATTCAGATCTGGATCCCCTGATGGTCCTCTTGTACCATCCTGGACACGGTCACTGTAAGCCCTTCAAGAATATTAGCTAAGTTTCATGCCATGGTGCAAACAGGGCAATAATAATACTCCTAACAGTTAGAGAACAGACTACAGCTTGATTAACTGTTGTTCAATTTTATGTGTATTTGATAGAAAGTTTAATGGACTTGGGTGTTAGGTTGCATACCAGAGCGCAAAGCTGAAGGCTGTGCCTATAAAAATAAGCATGAAGGCTGGTGGAGCTGGAGTTTGGCCAAGTATTCTGCTAAAGACCATCAGATTCTGCAGTAATCTCATGCTGAGTGGCTTTGGGGGGAAGGGCTCATTGGGTAACATGCATATGTTAATTGGAAATGGGAATCTTGGAGCTTAGTCATGTCTGGAAATGTCTGGGGTATGTCTGAGCAAGAAAAATCTCATTTAAAAAGCTGTAATTGTTTATTATATTCTTTTTGCAACTCTTAAACTTTTCATTGATAAAATTTGCATCAATTTTTTGCAAAAGTTCTTTTCTGTAAATATCAGTAACAAAAGCCTGTGAGAATTTTTCTTTAATTTTACAGAGTAAAATGTGGCACGTGGGTAATGCAGTTAGCAAGTAGAAAAAAACCACAATGTTGATTATGTGAAGGTTCCAGGGAGCAGTTTGTGTGGTTAAAATGTGTGACCTGGAGACCGTGTGGAAAACTTCAAATACATTCATAAAATTCAGTTTGTATGCCACTGATGAATTTTGACTCATTCTGTTGAACTCCTTCCCTGAACTTTTTATTTTGATGTTTTTTTTAAGTTGGCTGAAATATGCTCAGCCAATCCAGCTCAGCAATTATTTTTCCTTTGTATTTTGGGATGCTGACAAATGGGAGGGGGACATCTGTCTATATGTGTATTTACAGTGACTCAGGAATGGTAGACATTTGGGAAAAATTGTAGTATATGTATCGGTCTGAAACTTATTCTTGCACTGGGCTTGTTGTTCTGTGAGGCATGTGGAAGTGGTAAGGGAGGTGTGAGGAGTCTGGACGGGAGCAGTGCTGCGTAGGCCTTTAGAGGCCAGATACTGCTTTATTCTGCTGCCCTGCACATTTTTCTGCGCAATTATGTTGTTTCTTGAAGTCTTCCCAAATTTGCAGAGGTCAACATTTTGTTCCTTACAAAAAAATGTTTGTTTGCTTTTTGTTCTTACAACAAAACAGAATCTTTCTCTGATGTCAGCGTTTAATTTGTATTTTCTGTGCGTGGAGTTTGTGGGTTGCTTTGGGCAGGAACAGTCTTATGCTACTGAACACACGTTGTTTTATCACTGCAATATTAAATATTTGGCATTCCAGTATAATAACTCAGTGTTAGCTGCTTGAGGTAGCATCCTTGTGGCTGCCTTCTGGTGGCGTGGCTATTGCGGTGTGCTTGTTTCACAGACTGAGCTGCTTCCTGTTGATCTCTATTGTTTTGATATTTTAGGGATAGGCTTTTTGTTTCTGACTTGACTTTACTCCACTATGTCTGTCTCTATTATTGATGCACTCCTTTTTCAGCTACCTTACAGTATTTAGGAGTTTACTGAATTGCTGTCAAGCAGAGTGGCTTTGTTCCTGCTGCACTCATACCTGGTATTCCAGACGCTACATTTGGAAGAAGAGAGTGGAGGACAGAATTTTGTGAATGAGACCAATTGTCTTGGTCTGCATCAGCTTTGTGTGACCATCTCTCTATATAACTCTGTTGTGAAGAACAGAGTTTTCTGGTATTGGGATATGTAAATGCAGCTTGTTGGGAAAATCTTCATTGTAATATGACTGAGTGATTATTGAAGTTCAATTTTATTCTCAATTTCATTACCTTCTCATGTCAGCATGATCGTATTTGTCTTTAGTGTGTTGCTTTTGAGACCGGATGGAGTCCTTTGTTGGGTTTTGAAGAGGGTTGTTGTCCCCTGTGGTTTCGGGTAGGTCCTAGCTGTGTGCACGCCTGTCAGTAGCAGGTCTGTGCCTTTGCTGCTTCTGCAGCAACATGCAGAAGAGTCTAGCCCCCTGCCAGACACCGCCCTGCTCTCTTGTACCTCGATGTATTTACTTGCGTTTATCCAGTGAGTCCAGCCTGGACTGCTGGCCTTCCTTTGGGAGTTTGAGGAGTGCCAGGTGTGGTGACTGAGTCGTTTCTTAAAGGCAGGATGGTTTGAGAGCTGAAGCAGAGCAGCCATCCATCCGCCTGTGATGGGAGCCCAGGGGACCCGAGTTTCCTCAGATCTCCTTCTCTTCCTCCCTGGGGGGACGCCTGCGTTGGTTTGAGTGATTTTCCCAGCAGTGCCTCAACAGTTTCCCTCTTTGAGGGAAGCTACTGAGTTGTAGTAATAATATTGTTGCAGCTGCCACAGGCTAGGACCTTGAAGCCTGCTGCTTCTCCTTCAGATGTGAAGAAGGGTTTGTGTGCCCAAGGCACGTCTTTTCCTGTGATAGTTTGTGGTCTAAGAAGTATTCTGCCTCCCTGTAAATCTTGCTTTGCTTGTTATCTAGATAGAAATCCTGTTGGTCCTCTGGCCCTTCGTATCAGCCTGCTCTGGTAAAACAAACTTTATAACTTCCCCAGAGTCAGGAGTAAAGATTTTCGCAGCCAGTGGGTTGATTGCTTTTTACCTTGAAGTGCTTCGTGGGAGGAGAGTTACTTATCTCAAGGCAGTGCTTTGTTTCCTTTCCTTTTTGTACAGCTCCCACGATGCCGAGCATAGCATTTGAGGCACTTGTTTGTAGGACCGTATGCAATATCTGCATAAAGGAGTGAAAAAACATTAATTAGGATCACAGAAAATTATATGCATCTTGTGGGCTGTGTGTAGGGGTCTTCTCTTTCCCTACACACTCTTTCTTTTTTGCCTCTGATGTGATAACTTTGAAAAAAGAGAGGAGGTGGTGTAGGAAATGCCTCCTGTAGGGCCCCAGGGACTGTTACAGTGTTGGCTCTGCCCCAAAATGCTGCGTAGTTCTTCACTAAGGTGATGATGACATTTTGGGCATTTAATAGTGGTTTCAGTGCAAGTTAGATGAAATAAAAACACAAAAGGAAGATTAATGAAAGATTGGCAAATAACAGAAGTAGAAGCAAAAGTGTCCAAGTATTGTAAAAATATGGTTTTCACCCTGAAGAACATAAGTTAGCCTTGACTGCAGCATGGCAGGAGACTTCCATCATCTCCCCCCACCCCCCCTCCCGCCCCTGTTTTATTTGTACAGAAATAATAAAACATTTTGGAATGACTGCTCTCGCTAATGTTTTCACCAGTGGTTTCTTGGCACAGACACTATCCAATCTCCAGCTACTGTTTGCTTACAAAACCAAGTCTTTATCTTTTTCAAAAGTGAGCAAACACAGACATTTTGGGCTGTTTAAAGGCTTTCCTTAAAATTTCTTGTGTCCGCTTTGGGTTGACTTCCTCATCGCTTACTTTACAGGTTTCATCTGTAATTGCATCCTGTATAGGAATTCCATTTGTTTGTATAAAAACATCCCAATGTAGTCAGAGAGGCGAATGGCTGAGATGATTAATCTGCTTCATTAATAATAACATTAGAGTCTGTCATAATGATTGCGAGGTTAGCAGCAATATTCACTGAGCAGCAGAGAGATTTCTGTGCCCTCGAGAAACTCAGAAGAGAAACCTGATCATCTGTGCACATGCATCCCCTTTAAGTACTCGCTTCAACTTGCCGTGTGGGTGTCTCTCTCTGGCAAATGCTCTGCTCTTACTTCGGGGCTCGGATCTAAACCAGGTTGCAGTACGATTAAGGGCTTGGTCCTGATCCATGTGGGTTACTTGTAGCTTGTTCAGGCTGCTGCTGTTTGCACAGTGACTTGCAGGATCAAGCCCATATTGAAGAGTATTTTAGCAGTGGTGTTATCCTTTTTGACATAGGTCGTCTGTGTCATGATTGTTTGCTTTGGGAAGATGTAGCTGTGCTCTTCTGTCTTTGTGTTACCTGTCTGAACTTTTGTTTCTTGAGTCGTTCTATCAGCCATCAACATATTTGGTACATGACTGTGATACATACTAATGCTGAATTTATCTACTCTAGCAGTAAGATGGTTTGGCTTGAACTGTGGATACTGTTGCCTCAATTTCTACTTTTGCTTGATCCCCCCCCCCCCCCCCCCCCCCCCCAATTTCAGGAAGTCATCCTGTGCTCTTCTACATAAGTTTTCTTCTGTTAAGTCTTTACTGTCCTGTTCAGGTTTTACAAGGCTGCCTATCATGATTAGTAACTGCATTAAGCACATGTAATAGCTTACCAGGATGTTTATTTTTTTTCCCTGTTACAACATACAGACTTTGTCCACTGTATTTCTGGGGTGAAAATGCAATGTCCAGAAGTAGGGTGGTCTTGAGCAAGAGTTTTAATCATTACGGGGAATAGGCTGTGTTTGTTCAGAAATCCAGTATTATATTTCTTCATTTGTACAAACATAATTAGAAAGGACTCCATCCAAACTACAGTGAAAAATATTCAGTATTTTTGAGGAGAAAGGGAGGTTTCTTATTACATATATATATAGAGAGAGAAAGTAAAACTGAGAGTCTGGATTGTATTTTCAGTTTACCACAGACTAGCCTTTGGAAAAGTAAATTTTTAGCATTGACTTCCCTTCCAGTGAAGGGAGGTGGAAACAGGCTTTCTTATCTGTAGGATCTCACAAATTATTGCAGCCTCTTTAGAGCTGATCAGGAGCTTTGGAGAGATGTTATATTTGCTGGGAAATGCTAATGAAAGGTCTTAAAGCATAGAAGTTTCTTTTGCTGACTAAGGATTAGTGCTGTGTGATGCTGCACGAGTCCAACCCTTACTGGATATGGGAAAATCCACACAGAAACTCCTGTTTGAGGAAATCAAACTTTGGTAGTTCCTGCTCTTTCTACTTGATCACCGCTCTTTGGGATCCTGGGGTTGTGCCTGCATAGTTGCTTGCAGATGGTACCTGGAGGCTCTGCTCATGCTCCAAGCTCACTGAAGCACAAGGCATTGGCTCAACACAGAGTGCAGCTGCACGGCTTGGATCACAGGTAGAGTTTATTTCGTATGTGCTGTCATGAAACAGTGAAGGCAAACCCTGGAGTACTACAGGATGAAATCCTAGTTTGTTTGTTTATGTGTTTTTTCAGGTACCCAGCCCATCCCTTTCCACCAAACAATACAAACACCTACATTGTGATACACAGTAATACAGTGAATCAAAGCCCCAGAAACAGTAATAATGGTCTAAGATGGTTTTGGTTTTAGTCTTGATGTTACTCTTTTCCTTATTCTTTTCAAACATAGTGTCTTGCAACTTTGCGAGTGTTTCTGACCTGAAAAAACACAATAGACTAGAAGCAGGGTGCATGTAGCTATTTTATTGTGGCCAGCCACAATGAAAAACAAATTTGAGCACACAGCATGATTGTTCAAATAAGAGATGATAATTTAATAAGGTACCGATGTAGTTGCTAATATTTATTAAAATGAGAAACTTCATTATGGAGTAACATGGCAGTGTTAAATTTACCAGGTTCTGTTTGAGTTTGAGACAGTTCAGAAAACTGAGAACGTGTAAGTACAGGCTTCCTCTGCATCTGCCATCTCCTTGGCCTCTGCTGTTCTGAACATGCAGCGGCACATGTGCTTATGAGCTGGCAAGATCCAGAACTGCAGTAGTTCAGGCAAATACAAATGAAAATGAGTATTATATTAGAAATATAATTTTGCATATGTCACATTAAAAAAAACCACAAAACCAAAACACAGCCCTTCCCCCCTGCAAAGAAAACAGTGCTGCCCAAGCCTTGGTTCTGGATTTGTTCCAGTAAAATCTGGTCACACTTCTCTTTGATCTTACTTCAGTGTCTCTTATTTCAATGAATTTAGTGGTGTGATCTGAAACTGTTCAAAATGATAGGAACCCAGTACACTTAAGCATAATCAATACTAAAGAAATGTGCATTATGCAAATCTGGAGTATTAAAATTGGTCTGCATAAGTGGAAGAATCAGTATCCACACAAGCAATCTTTTTTACTAGAATTTATTTTCTATTTTTATGCTCCAGCGTTTAAAAAAATAAGTAAATAGGGCAACCCTATTGGGCCCTGGGAATTTAGCACACTTGCAGGGTACATTAGCAATTGGACATTTTACAGCAGGAGTGACTTGTGTGCAGCAGCAATTTTCCTGGAGTATTATAGGCTACCATGGGTAAGAAGCAGTGGGTTTGATTTTAACAGAGCTGCCAAAAGTCATGTCGAGTACACTTCCAGAAGGTTTGCAGCAAATCTGTGTAGCTGCTTAATGATCTTAAATTCTGTAGAAAGTTGCTTTGCAGAGGATGCCACAGATCCAGAAAAGATTTTAAAGATACGGAGCAGGCTGTTATGATAGCCCCAGCTCTGCAGCTCCGGCGGTGCAGCCTCAACTGCTGTTGATAACATTCCCTGGCTTCTGCAGCTGCAATCTTCTCTCTTCTGGGCCCTTGGGGTATTGCAAGAGGAAAAATAGCTTTATTAACATACTGTATCCCAGGGTGTGAAATATTCTCCCATAAGCTCTACTAGTGGTCTTCTAAAAGCTCCCCTTCTTGAGCTGGCCTGTACTGCCTCTTCCCTCTGTATCAGATTTCACTGCAGTGCTTGTGCATCCTGGCTACAGAGGTGTTTGGGGAACTTTCGCTGGGCTCTCTATAAGGTTTTTGCAACCTCTCAGCTGAAAAGGTCCACAAGTGTTTCAGGCAGTTTGCCAGTTTCTAGCAATAGCTTTCCCCAGCCCTCGGCTGGGAAGAGGCTGCTGCCTGTAGGTTTCTCCCAAGCAATGGGAGCCTCGCATCATCTTGCTATTTCAGACCTCTTCTTAAGCCAGTCTTCAAGCTGCTTGGGTTAGAAAGGCACAGAAGGCCTTGCAAGGTGGATACAAGATTGAAGTAGTAGTAACACCTTGCCCCAAGTGGTTATGTTTGCTTTCAGTCCTAGGGGGAGAAAACGAGGCATCAAAGTGTCTTGTATGTTGCGTCTCCAACAGTACTTAGAAGTGATGTAACAACTATTATTGGCTTTTCCAGTTGAGTTGCGACTTACAATTTTCTTCCTACTCAGGGTCTTAAACCCTTTACTAAACAGGAATGAGTTGTCTGCGTTGTTTTGGTGGAGAATGTAGAATGTGTTGTCATTTGACCCGATGGAAATTTGAATGCTCTTTTCCGCAGATGAATTTTTAGCACATTAGAGTATTGCCATGCTACATGACAGAGGCACTGATAAACAATGAGTGAGAGTCCTTTTGGTTTAGGTTCTGGACAGACACGCCAAGGAGATAGAATTTGCCTTTGTGAGTTATCACAGTAAAGCAGAAATTTGGAGGAAGGAGTATTATCAAGAGTCTCTAGTTAGCAAAACTTGAGGAGACAGCAGATCTTGTCCAAACTCGCATAACAAGACTATGTCAAAGCCAAGAAAGAAATCAAATCTCCTGACTGCATTCTGTGTGTTCATCATCATGAGGCCATTCCTCTGGGGTTTCATTTTTTTCCTTAAACAGGGAAAATGAAGGATCTCTTTAGTCCCTGGGGTGCCACGGTATGGTCTCCCACTACTCTTGGGCGTTCTGCTTTCAGCACTGGAATGTTTCTGTGCTTGTGGCTTGCTCAAGGATTTAAGCCATTTATTTTGTTTGTTTATAATAGAGTTCTGGTGGGAAGGCAGATGTTATGTGGGAAAACTATTTTCCAGATTAGTTTATCCCCGTTATGTTGAATCTCACAGACCACCAGTAGCAAGTACCTATTAGGCATCAGCTTTGAGATATTGGCATTTTTAGAAGAAGAAATGTGTTAGTTCTTGTAAGTAGCTTTGCAGCAAAACCAATGATTCCTTGGCATGCTTTGGCTTTGTGTTTAAAATGGACATGAGTATGTCTTTGTTTCTATATCGTCATTTGACCTTTTGAAATATTGGTATTTTAGGAAATGGTCTGTATTTGTTCATGTCTGACAATAAACAGCTGACTTGAATTCCCAAAATACATCGTCTAAGCAATACTTAGCTATGAAGCGATGGTTCTAAATAAATCTCATTTGAATGCCTGTATTCAAAATTAAAAATCAAGGTTTTCACTTTCATTCATCTTTCTTTACCTTGGCATCTCAGGGTACTTCAAGGAACTTAGCAATTAAATTGTATGCTATTATGGTAGCAGAATAGCTGAAAAGGGCAAGTCTTCAAGTTCCAAAGAATTCCTGTTTCAAAATATAATCTTCAAGATCTGCCCTTCATCTCTCTTCTGCTGACACTTTCCAGCACTGATTTCACAACAGGCTGAATTCACAAATTCTTAAGATTTAAGAGGAAAGAAGTTAATGTTTTATCAGGAAAGAGTCCTAATTGTGGTATCCATGTACTTGTGAAGACTAGAAAGCTTCTTACTCTTGGGTATCTGTTATTCTTGACAAGAATCTGTAGTCTTGCAAATTGCCAAAGCCGCGTGTGTTGAGAGAGCAAAGTAAACACTGTAGAAAGGCAATTTTTGCATTTCTTTTTGTTCAGCTGAAGAGATTAGACATAGATGGAAAACACTTCCCTACTTAGGGGGAGGATGACCACAAAACTAGAACAATTTTTTTTTTATTTGAAGAAAATATATATATAAGCACACACTGCGGTGTGTGTTTGAAAGAAGCAAAAATCTTAATTGTTTTGGGATTTTTCTCAGCAGTCTGTATCTGAATGCCTTTGGGGGCACTTCCCTCCCAGTTGTAGTGCGAGGCAGATTGGAGTTGTCCCTCTTTTAAGTTGCAGCCTGGCTGCCAAGGTGTGAGGCACCTTCAGGCTTGTTCCCCCTGGCAGCACTCTGCATGGGCTCTTGGTGTGAAACCAGCCTGTTTCTAGGATATTTGGTCTGTTCTGGGCTCAGATGCATGGGGTAAATGTTTTGCAGAAGGTTTCTGGCCAGTTCCAAAGGAGAGGAGAAAGTATGCGTTGTTTAGAAATGGTGAGCCTTGAGCCCAATTAGTGAAGTATTGTGTTTCATCGTAGCAGCAGTTAGTTGTACAATGAATTGTCAGCGGTGGCTGCTTGTGTTTCATCCTGTGGGTAGTAAGCACTACAAGGATGAACTATGAGAGTCTCTGGAAGCCTCATGCTACTTATTTTATCACTGCAGTCTAGTTTGTTCAACTCTGGTTTAAATGGGACAGAAAATGCTGTGCATATGCATGCTGTGGAAAATGGGAAATCTTGCTCTCCTAGCTTTCTGCCTAGGACCAAATTTGGTTAGCATTTAGCAGGAAATTGCTTTAGACATGAAAGTTAAGATAGGGAAGGGTTGCAGCAATTAATATTTTTAACCTGTGACTGCAGCTCTGGAGGTAATTCAGTGCTCTGCTGAACCTGTTGGTGAGTAACTTGAGCTCCTTGTGCCTCTGTACGCATTTAAAAATGCATATTACAGCACTTCCCTGTAAGAAAAGTTGTCAGGAGAAATCCAAATAGTGATTGAGAAGTGCTAAGGTATCACTGCAAAGAAGCTGTTTAAAATCATAGATATATGTAAAAACCATTGGTTTTCTTCCATAGTTACTAGCAAATGTAATCCAAATGATGGGAACCTGTGGCTTTTGTGGACAGCCTTTACACCTCCCAGGGAGTCCCTGGTTATTGGAAAATTGTGTTTCACTAGGTGTTATTTATTTATTTCATGGTTGTGGAAAGAGTTATTAAACACTTGGGGTTTAATTAATCCCTGATCAGTATCTGCAGGCAGGGTGGAATGGGGTTTGGGCATTTTTTGCCACTCTGGTGTATTTGAATGCAGCCCTTGCAGCTGGAGGGAGGTGTGGAGAGCTGCGGGGCACCCAGCAGTAGGCTTGATGAAAGCAAGTTAATTGTGTCATGTGCTGGCATGGTAATCATGGTATACAGTCTCGGTCTTCACTCAGCTCGGTGGTGAACAGGACCTAACAGAGTAAAACAACGCATTACTCTATCTGCTTTCCAAGGGTAATGGCAAGTATGTTTAGAATCTGGAAATAAAAATTATGCTTTGCGTCTGCTGAAGAGCCATGGCAGGACTTTGACTGACTTGAATCCTGACAGTAAATCTCTCCTTTGACAGAAACCTTCCAGAGGCTATTACCACTGAAGGCTAATAGCTAACATGGCTAATAGCCATGGCTAATACCCATGTGCCCAAGGCTTTGAAGACATGGCGTGAAGCTCGTCCTTGGGTGAGGGAATGCAGTCCAACTCTGGCCTTGCCTTTACGTCGTTTTGAATGAGTGCCCAAGGGCTGCATCAAAGCTTGTATGACATTTGCCATGCAGATCGAGTCAGTTCTTCATGAATGTGTGTGTCCTTTTCCCTTTCCCTCCCCCAACTGAATTAGTCACAGAAATATTGTATGATTGGGCTTTCTTTTAAAAAATCTTCATAAGAAGCTTTCAGTTTTGTAGAAATGGCTACTTGGTGCCCAACAGTGATTGTTGAGAGAGATCTAAAAGGTTTTTCAGAGTGTATGTACATATTTATTCATTGCTACAATTAGGCTTTTTGTTTGTTTTCATGTAAGTATTAAATGGGAGAATAATATATAAGCAGCAGAAGTATGTTAAAAAGAAAAATCCGTGATAATTTTTTTGTTTTCCTTCAACAGACGTACATTGGCAGCGTGGTGATATCAATAAACCCCTACAGGTCTCTACCCATTTATACTCCAGAGAAAGTGGAAGAATACAGAAACCGAAACTTCTATGAACTCAGTCCTCACATGTAAGTACAGTGAAGAAGTTTTAGTTTTCATTCTGTCCTGAAACAGATGGTACCAGCTGTCTCTCTCATAAAAAGGTCTGTGTTGATTAAAGCAAACAAAACAGAAATCACACCACCACTCCTCCGAAATGAATTTTTATTAGTTCATCCTTTATTTTAAAGAGAAGTCAAGATGAGTTACTCTTTCTGTTTCATGTATTTAGATCCTGGTCATTTCAGAACATTTTCCTGTTAATTGTTAGCAGTAGTCTTTATTACTGTATTGTAAAGTAAGTAGTCTGTTTTCGAGGAACTCTGTTTCTTTCAAGGTCCAGATTGTCTTGTAAAAGCCTCTAGCTGTTAAAAATGTTTGAGTCATATAGTGTTACTTTTGATATCTGAAACTCTTGATTTCTCTTTGCACAATGCAAAAAATGAAAAAACCCTCCTGATGAGTGAGAAACATACTGGATATGTCTGAACGGTAACTGTAGGAAAATAAAAGCTTGGTCTCCTCTCCTCTGTGCTGGGTGGAAATGAGCCCATTCTAAGAGGGCAGCCAGAGTGCCATAAATATATAACGCAAATTTTAAGGCTAAAATATATAGCATATATACAAACATATAATATTGCAAAATATGATTTGCATATGATGTAAATTCCAAGTCTAAATTTAGGAATAGAAGGCTGGGAAGTAGGTATAATCTCTCATTCGGACTTCCATTCACCTTCTGTAATTCTTCTGCAAGGGTGCATATTGCAAAGAAGTCAAAGGCCTTGCCTTGTGGTTATAGAGAACTGACACCACCCGTATTATCTGGGCCTGGTCAGAATTAGAATTACTGAGAGTAATGGAACATGGTTAAGCCCTGTCCGTAATAGGACAAGGCTTTGATCACAAGTGTGGGTGGTATGGCTGAAAATAAGGTACCTTGTCTTCAAGGCTTGCATGTTGCAGTAATCATTTTATCTTGTTAGACATTGTAGTGGTGAGATTAAAGCCAGCTGTTCCTCTCCTCTTCATCTGTAACTTTTCCAGATACATTGGCTGAAATGCAGACAGCCAATTAATCAAATCGAATAAGCTTCTGGTAGTTCTTGGCCCTCTTGGATCTGAACTCTGGCTATGTTCAAGTTTTCTTTCTTCATAGTTTTGTTTAGCAAGCACAATTGCTTGCTAAATTAACACAGTTGCTTGCTAAAAGAACTTTCTGCTCTGCTAACTTTGTTAAGCTACATAAAATTTGCTGTTATATGATGGAGGATTTTAAAAATAAAATCCGGGAGTTACAGTTTGTCTGACATTCTGAAAGTCAGTACTATGTACTTGGTTACATGTTGAATCAAGTACATAGTAATGTATTGATCTCCACATTTTTCCGTCTCTCTTGAGAGATGGTTTTCTAGAGTAGAAATGGTCAACAGTCATTCTTGTATGTATTATGTGAGTTTTAACTTGGTAGAAAAATGTTTCATAAACATCTTTCATCACTAATGACAATAATTGTGTGGTCAGGCTGCCATCTCAGAGCAAGAACTTCCGGAGCCCAAACACTAGAAATGCACTTTAAGAGCAGTAGTTTGAAGTGAGAAAATGTTGAATTTTAACTTATGCCAGGAGATCTCAACTGCGTGATAGTAATGGATTTTCCTTGCAAGTTGGATAGAGTGCCAAGTCATGAAAAGTGTAAGACTAATTTGTCTTGGACAGATATGATCTCTCCACAAATTTTCTTTATTTGGCATTGCTTCTGTATGAAAATTTTGTCTTCTGACACCTGCTAAATAGACAACATATCTCTAAAATACAGGATTACGAAACAATCTTTGTTATGGTTTCTTTTACACATACAGTGTTTTCTTTTCAAACTGTAGGAATATAAAATGATCTTACTTTATGGTGACCTTGCTTTCCTGCCTACCTGTCTGTAGATGCTTATGAGAACTGCAGAATCAAGAGAGTCCCTTTTGTCTCTGCTAAAATTGGTAAACTTCTCACCATCATTAAAAGATACTTCTAAAATATTGTAGTTGCATAAAATAAGTGCTATGTAGGCTGCTTTACGCCATCTCTGACAAGCCTAAAAAACTTTTCATCCCCTTTAATATATAGTGCCTTGTGCTGTAGCTGAAGAATTCACATCAGTCCAGTTGTTCACTCTGTGAACATAGAGCTGGTACTTGAATGCTGGTTAATAGACCATGAGGTGAGCTTACAGGGTGACCATATGGTCCTGCTGCAGCCAAGCTTAGGCTGATCACCAACAGGGTGCTTGCCTACATGCTGGTCAGTACAGGCCAAGAACTGGGTTTGGGACTGAGCTGGCATCATCCCAGCCTTGGAGCTTGCAGCTAATTCTAGGGTCGACTGATCTTGGGAGTAGCAGGCCACTGTTAAAAGCAGGGTTCAGACGTATCTGGGGAGGTTGCTACACTTCCACAGAGACCTTGCAATCTTCAAGGTGGTTATTTTTTAGCTGCACAGGAACTTTTAATGAAGAGATGCTGTGAGACAAATTGCAATTTGTGGTATTTCTTCTGACGTGGGGGTGAAAAACCCCACAGTGATTTGTGGAGATGTACATACTTATTTTTCTTTGATGTGCAAAATCTCCATTGAGCCATGGCCTCTTCAGAAGACTTGATTGTGGGTAAGCCCACTGTACCATTTAAGTGTGCTTTGGGAAGAGACTTTTGGTCCTTATTGCATAATCCTGAGCAAAGCAAAACTCTTGACAGTTTTTAAGGAAACTAATGCATGTGACCTGGAAAGTGTGTCTAGAAATAAAATTATATATAGTGTGTTTCTTATTTCAGCATCTCCTTTGTACAAATAATCAATCTAATTTTGTTACTAGTGCTAGCTAGAAAAATGCAAACAATTTATTGCAAAAAAATTTCTAGCAGTGGTTTGGTTTGAGATTCCTATAGAAACCAGGTCTGTATAGCACCAAAACTCTTCCGTCAGAAATAAACGTGCTGTCACCTGTTGGCATGATAGCTCATATTCTCCAAGGTCTGTCATTTTGGAGAGAACATTCAGGCTTGGGAATCCCAGGTTTTAAGCATCAGGATCTCTGGAGCAGACTGCCATGGGACATTCCCAGAGCTCCGGCTCTGTGTGGGAGCTCCTGGGAAACAAGGAATCTAAATCATGTTTTGGTTATTTTCCAGTAGTTTCGTATGACCTTCTGTCTGTGCTCGTGGTACGTGCAAGTGTTTTGATGTGATGGATTGGTATAGGGAGGATGTGCTTGAGAATGCCAGCTGTCCCAATAAAACAGCAGGCTTGGTGAGCAAATGAAAAGGGAAGGAAAATGAGAGAGAAGTATATAATGACATGAAGGAAATCCATACCTAGAGATTTTTTTTCTCCATATATGGTCATTGAAGGAAACATATATTCATGGGAGTGAAAAATCTGTTCCATGTGTTTTCTTAGCCCTAACCTGAAAGAGGAGGGGAGTGAGCACCTAGTCATCTGCTCTGTGTTTCCTCAAGAGCGTCTGTGAGAGTGACTGATGCTTTCAGTGACGCTAGTTAATATTTAATTGCAGGATTTGGGCAGGGGTTTATTTTTTTTAAGTGATCTTTGGAAACTGGAGTAAAGCCACGGACACATTTTGAATGGGCAGCCAAACTGAATTTCTGGGAGAAAGTTTCTGGTCAGATGATTTTGGATAGTGTTGTACCTGATAAAATGCGATCAAAGAGATTTTATTTTAATAGTTCATTCCTCTCTAAATACACCACTGTTGTTGTGGCTCCGTATAATAAAGTGTTACTTTTCTAGGTCTCCTGGAATGGTTGTTTTCATAGTCTCTGGCTATTTGCATAGCTGTAATAGGAAGTTTACCAAGCTTTTTAATTGTTTTTTTTTCAATGTTTTCTTAATCTTGCTGGTTTTGTCTTTATCTGGAAGGCAGGATCAAACTTGTCTCTGACTCGACAGGGCAGAGTATGACATTTCAGTTTTCAAACAGTTTGTTTCTTGTTTTGTGCAGTCCTTACACTTCTGTTCTGCTCTTTCCGTTGATGTAATTACTCTACCAGTTGATGTAATTGCTGTTTTGCTTACCTTGTAGGTAAGCTAGACATGAGAGAGAACCAAGCTGTCTATCTTGCTAATTTACATTGACTTCCACCCGTGACAAAGGCAGCTGCTGGCATCTTTGAAGTGAAGGCAATAGGAAATAAATGGCTTATCATACCATTTATTTGTAACCATCATGCCGTATCACTTTCCTACCAGTAACAGATTTGCTTTACGGGACTGCAGAGTAGGTGCTTTCTTGCATTTCCTATCTTAACACTGGCTCCTGGCTACTAGCAGCTCTCCATTTCTGGGAGGCAGGGTGGCGTGGGGCTTTTTGCTCCCCTTTGTGTTCTGAAACACCTTACCTGCTTGCTCTAGAAGAATCATGGATTATTTAAGTTGAGGGACAAATAGAAAGTGGCAACTGTACTGCTAGTGGCAAGCTACAAGCAAATAAGAGTTCAGAGTCAACGTGCATTTTTTTAGCTTAGTATTTATGGTGAATAACTGGGACAGCAGGAAAATATCTGGAGAAGGCTTTTATCAGACATCTATTGCATTCCACTTAGGCAATTTTGCTGTATAGTTTATTTACTTGTTATTAGTTCTTTTAAGTCAAATATTTCTGAAGAGACAATAGTTTTGCATTAAAAGTTTTCAAATTTAGAGAGACTTAAACTTTTGCAGGCAACTCCTGAAAACCAGCTTGCCTTTATATAGGATACAAGCACAAAGATATCAACCTGATGCCTATTAAAATGCAAGAATGAGGAACTTATTAATGTCCCCCATTTCAATGATAAACTTTTATTAATAATTATTGGGACAAATCATTCTTGTTGAACCTCATGAAGTTCAACAAGGCCAAGTTCAAGGTCCTGCACAAGGGTCGGGGCAATCCCAAACACAAATACAGGCTGGGCGGAGAATGGATAGAGAGCAGCTCTGAGGAGAAGGACTTGGGGGTGTTGGTCGATGAGAAGCTCAACATGAGCCGGCAATGTGCGCTTGCAGCCCAGAAAGCCAACTGTATCCTGGGCTGCATCAAAAGAAGGGTGACCAGCAGGTTGAGGGAGGTGATTCTCCTCCTCTACTCCACTCTTGTGAGGCCCCACCTGGAGTACTGCGTGCAGCTCTGGGGTCCCCGACATAAGGGCGTGGACCTGTTGGAGCAAGTACAGAGGAGTGCCACGAAGATGATCAGTGGGCTGGAGCACCTCTCCTATGAGGACAGGCTGAGAGAGTTGGGGTTGTTCAGCCTGGAGAAGAGAAGGCTCTGGTGAGACCTTATAGCAGCCTTCCAGTACCTGAAGGGGGCCTACAAGAAAGCTGGAGAGGGACTTTTTACAAGGGCACATAGTGACAGGACAAGGGACAATGGCTACAAACTGAAAGAGGGTAGATTTAGATTAGATATAAGGAAGAAGCTCTTTACTGTGAGGGTGGTGAGGCACTGGAACAGGTTGCCCAGAGAAGTTGTGGATGCCCCATCCCTGGAAGTGTTCAAGGCCAGGTTGGATGGGGCTTTGGGCAACCTGGTCTAGTGGAAGGTGTCTCTGCCCATGGCAGGGGGGTTGGAACTAGATGACCTTTAAGGTCCCTTCCAACCCAAACCATTCTATGACTCTATGATTATCCTGCGGATATCTGCAATAACTCTGACAATAGATACCATTTGCTGCTTCCTTTTCAAATTTTGAGACAATGCAAGCAGTGAATATAGGAATTATATTTTTGCTTTTGGCTTTTTTGCTGGTATTCCAGGATTGCATGTCTTAACCTAACACCAAGGTTACAGTAACTCTTCTTCCTCCTTGATTTAAAGCAAATATTTTTGTCTGAAGGCATGATAAAGTTCCAGCTGTGAAGGATAGTTTTTGCCTATATGTAAAACTAAGCTTTTCCCCATAGGTAGCAGAGTTTTAAGATACACAGTGTAGCTATCTTTATTTGTTGAAGAAGGGGATGGTGGGGTGAGAGCCTGTGCCATAGTTTAGTGTCCTTCATTGCCCCAGTATGTTTATTTTAACATTTCCTTTTCAGTTTGTCCTTTCCTCATCTTCATTTGCTTTCATTGGGAGGGGGCCGGCAGCACTGAGTGTTTGTTGTTTTTTTTTTTTTTTTTAAATCTGCCCCACCCATGGTTTTGTACATCTTGCAGTATCCCCTTTTTACAGACCTTTTGTTCTTATTCCTAATAATTCCTGACTTCTCCAGAGACTCAGTCTTTGGACTTGTTCATGTGGCTCGCAGAGTGCCTCTTTCAAAAGAGATTTATAGTCGAGGGAAGATGATCGCTTCAGAGGTTAGTTGGCAAAATTAGCTGCTGGGCAGGGAGGGGACATCTATGGCTGACAGAAATCATAAATAGCAATTAAGGAGGACTGCCAGTACCTAATTGTTAAACCCATGCTAGAGATGAGTTGAAAGAAGGGGGGGAAAAAAACCTACAGAGAATATTGAAGTCTTATTTTGGAAGGGGTCAGGCTTATTACTCTCTTAACCTCTATAGTGAGGCAGTACTAGATATGGTATATCCATGAAGGTAAATCCCTCAAACATGTAGATGAAAAGGGGATGAAGCATCACACTTGCTTCAAGGGTCAGAAGGGCTTCATGCCTGAGAAGAGCCTCTTCGATTGCAGGCTGCTGGCACACCACCCATGGGACGTGCAGTTTCCTAGATTTTACACTTGGTAGGAGACCTCAAAAGTCCTCCTGAGAAAACAGAGTTCTGAGGAAGGCAGTTGTGATGTGGCCATATTGAAATGGCTGTCTAATTCTCAAGAGCATTTTGGAAGTGATTTGTGAACTCGAAGGCTTAGGGTGTGAAGCAACGTTTCTCTCGCATGCAACAATAAATTTAGCTTTTTCCTGAAATTTGAACAGGGCTATTTTAGTTGGTTTGGATAGCACATAATGCAGCCACCTCACCCCAGTGCTTCAGAGGTGAATATAGTCTTATTGACAAGAACAGTAGTTGCTTGTTTGCTGCCGGTATTAGATGGCATGAAATTTTGTAATAATGCGTAATAATACAGGAACTGATTTATAGCAGGACATGTGGTTATAAGGAGGCTCAAAAAATGCACCCAACACCCAAGAAGTATAAACAGCCTGGAAAAGCAGTGTATAGATGAATGTTGTGCTTTATTTGAATTTTTAAAATGGTCTGGAGTGACATTTAGACTGGATTCCAAAGTTCACTGGAATGAGCCTTTCTGTCGGTCCTCTAAGTAGCGCTGCCTAAATTAAGAAATGAAAAGGCCCTTTAAATTCTTTGTGCATGGCACTGGTGCTGTCATTCTTCTGTAAGTGGACGTGGCATTTCCAACATGAAAATGTCCGATGCTGTGTGTAGCTGCAGAGCTGTAGCACAGGTGGAGTGGAGGTGCCTGCACATAGGCTTGCTCAGACATCAGGCGGTCTGGCGGTGTGGAGTCCAGGTGGGTTTTTGTGCTGTTGTGGCATTTAAGCACTTCCTAGGCTAGGAAGGAGTATATATAGACTACAGGGGATGTAAAAATCATCAAGATAAAACTGTCTCACAAAATACCCCAGGAGGCAGGACCCACTTGGTTCTGGTAGAGCCTGCTCATCCATCACTTTCTCATTTGGAGAGCCGTGTGTGGTCCTAGTCGATTAAAAAAAAAAAAAAAAACCAAAACAAACATTCATGTGTCCAGTGGACTTTTTGAAGCAGATTGCAAAAAATGCAAGAATTGGGTACCTTTAAAACAGTGAGTTTGTAAGGGAAACACTTAACTTGAGATCTGTTCCAGATGCTTCTATAACTAACTCTGTAATTGTCGTCATGGTGTACGAAGGAAAATAATCTCGGGGCATCCTTCATGAATTAACTGCTGGCTTAGAGCCTCAACAAAATAACTTTGTTTTCAGAACTGTTTTCAAATATTTACTCATACCTCTGTACACAGCATACTTTCACATTTGACTTCAGTTATGTTGGGGATTGAGAGTCAAATCTTTTTAGTTATCTGTGACGATCTCTCTCTCTTCTTTTTTTGCATGTGAGTATTTGTTATAGTCTATGTTTATTCTTAAGCATAAAAAAGTTTGGGGTTTGGCTAGATTGTTAGAGCAAAGATAATAGGAAAAAAAAAAGGCAAAAAAGCGCCTTAATATATGTTGGATAGTTGAAGATGTGTGTTAATGCTCCAGTAATCTAAACTAATGGTAACTTTTTTGCCAGATCCCGTTTCTCTCATTTAACTGGAACGTTCTGGCTAGCATTTGCATTATGCCATTGGTATTTTTAGGAAATAAAATGCTGAGATTTTTTTTTTTATTAATTCACATTGTCACATAAAGTAGAATCCCCCTAATTCACACAAATACTTGGAAATCCATTCAGTATGTCTGACTGAATTTTGTGAATGAAGTGGGTACTTAATTAAATAAAGGAAAGGACCTGCAGTAATTTTTCAGTTTTGTAATGCAGTTCTCCAAATTTGTCAATACATAGCTGCTCTTTTGTCTCTTCTCAACATTTCAAATAGTTCTTCCAGCTCTTCATTTGTGCGTCTAGGCTAGAAATAAGACTAGCCTTTTTTGTGCTGCTTAACAAAATGGGGTGGTTCTGATTAGAAAATTGACTGATGTTATGAGAGGACTTGGAAATAGAAGCATTTTTAAACACTTCATGCAGCTTTAAATATAACTTGACTTTTAAAAAAGGATCTGATAGCTTCATTTTTCTTTTCATTAGAATATTGGGACTTTTTGCACACTGGAAAGTACTTAAAAGCAGGCACTGCTATGTTAGGCTTCTTAAATGCAGACTTGGAAAGTGAGAGCAGGTAGAGGCCCTATCTGAAATGACAGCAATCCCATTTGATGCAGTGTGTGTACATGGACCAGAATTTTCATTATGCCTTTCTTGAATTGGCAGCATGGTTCTTTCTTAAGAACTGGGATGTCAAATTGCAATTAAGAACAGCTGTCGTCCTTTCACTGGAAGTGTCTCATTGTGTTTAATGGTCATCTTTTTTTTTTCTTATTTTAGCAATTTATAACACACCAGGAAATGCCCATCTGCTGTGCTAGAAGCCTTTGTCATGATTTTAGATACAGCATAAACAAAGCTAATGTTTAAAGCCTTAAGGAAACTTCAGTAAAATTCCAGCTCTTGTACCACCTTTAGAGGCAGAATGTTTTCTATTCAATTTCTTTTTATTGGCAACTTTATGCAAAAGGCTCTGATTTCTTCAACTCTGGGTACATCATGGCTAATATAGTTTGGGTTATTAAAGATAAACTTTTTCATGTTATGAATCAGGAGTCTTAATATTTACTGTCTAGCACACTGAATAATCTTTTACTTATGTTTTGAATAGATAAGAGAGCTGGGACTGGGGCTTACAAACAAAGGTCTGAACTACAAAGACAGTTTAATTGTGGTCATTTCAGTAAATTAGTTCAAATCTGCATTTTTCTTGTATACACAGTTTTATATACTACAGAAATGATTTGTAGTTGCTAAACCTTGTGGAGTTCAAACTGCAACTGATCATAATTACTCCAAGATGATTCTTAGTGAGGACATATCCACAGGACCAAAAAGGACGTGTGCAGTTGACATCCTTCTTGAGTATCAGCAGACCAACCAAGGACATAGATGAAATACATTGTCCCTGGAAATAGTCCACGTGGGTTGAACTGAAGCCTAGTGTTTGAGCAATCTGAAGAAGGCTTTTCATTTCTTGCCTTGCCCATTTGTGGAAAGAAAATTTTGGATATGTATCCACAAATCTCATGCACAAACTTGAGCAAATGCCATTTTATAGACTGAGTAGACACGTTAGCTTGATGTTGTACCTGAGTTAACAGGCTCTCAGAAGCTGAGATAAGCTTTAGTGCCTACTTTGTCCCAGGGTTCATGAGAGGTACTTTATTTGGAAAAGAGAGCCGGGAGGCAAAAAATAAGTTTTGTAAGGCTTCTTGGCTTCTTAACTTCTTAACAAACTACTTGGTTTGTTAAGAGGACTTAAGAGTTACTTGCAAAACTTAAAAATTCAGTAACTCCTCCAGTAAAGTAGCAACATACCTATGTAATTGCATAGTGTTGATGTTGCCCATCAGATGTTTTCTAGATAACTGAATTACTTTTATTTGCAGTTTTGTCACTTGTCTCTGATAAACTTGCAGGCAGCTGCATGCTAGCTTTTGTGTTACAGAGCCTAGATTTCAAATCTGATGATTAGCAACTTACTTTAGCTTACAAATAGCTATGAGGATGTGACAATACTCCTGTTTCCCCAGAATTGTAATATGAATTTGGTGGAGCGCTCAGCGTTTTTTCTGTTGGCAAACTGTTGCCTTCCATTGCAGTCTATTGTACTAACGCATGGCTGACATTTCTTTACCTATCTCACCAGGCAGAGCTATGAAGTCACTCCAAGATGCATCTTTTTGTGAGATGATGTAGCTCTTAGGTACGTGCAGCATAGAATCATAGAATTGTTTAGGTTGGAAAAGACCTTTAAGATCATCAGATCCAACTGTTAAGCTAAGACTGCCAAGTCCACCACTAAACCATGTCCCTAAGCACCACATCTACATGTCTTTTAGATACCTCCAGGGATGGGGATGCAATCACTTCCCTGGGCAGCCTGTTCCAATGCTTGACAATGCTTTTGGTGAAGAAATTTTTCCTAATATCCAATCTAAACCTCCCTGGGTGCAACTTGAGGCCATTTCCTCTTGTCCTATCGCTTGTTACTTGGAGAAGAGACTGACCCCCACCTCGCTACAGCCTTCTTTTAGGAGTTTAGTTATGCTACAGTATGCTATTGTCCTGTGAGATGAGACCTTCGAAAGCATGTCCCTTTCTATGAAGTGAGTATGTGAAACTGGGCACCTCACTTCACCGTTCCGTCTTCCCCTGAGTACTGCAACATGTTTAATTACTTCAGAATAAAGGAATAAATTTATTTTTCATTCTCCAGTTAGTGGAGTGAAGCAAGCTTGTCGGAGAGTATTGCTACTTTTGCAATAAAATTATTTGCAGTGAGAGAAGTCGCTGCATGAGCATGTGGTAGCAATGCAGACTTATTGTGGAAGCCAAAACTTGTCTTGCTGTATCTCTGCTCTCACTGTGTCAGGAGGAAATGACTTATTTCTACCTTATGACTTCAGGGTGATGCTTCTTAGGGCTGCAAATAAAAGCAGGGTTTTATTTTCGCTAAGCAGAAGTACATTTTTTTGAGGCAGCAACATGGAACACTGCCTGTTTGCTAAACATTTTTCCATGTGAAATCAGAAGAGCAGCACTCCCCTCTCTGCCTCAGGAAAACCCCGCAACCAGTACAGCCCTATTGTGGTTTCATTTGCTAGATCAAGAAGTCGCTGGTATTTTTACATGGAGCATCTGTGCTCTGCCACTGATTTGGACAAGCTCAAACTATAAGGCTCCTATTTAAAAAATAAATTAAAAAGAAAAGGAAAAAAGTGACTAACAGTATATTCCCATCTGTACAGGAAAAGGCAAGCTATAATGATCATTGCTTCTCTAAATAGGATCTTCTAAGTATTTCACTTAACTGTACTCTGGGCCTGTTTTTTTCTGAAATAGCTATGGATAATTGTGAGGACCTGTGTTTAGCCACGATCAGTGTTTTAAAAATGAGGAATAATTGTTTCTCAGTGTTTTATTTTGATGGAATATGTATTATGCTTAGCCACCTAAGTCAAGATGAATTACAGTTTTATTGGAGGAGTTTACTTTTAGTGTGCTATTCGCACAATGCAGCAGCCTTCTCAAAGCATGTCTTGTTCTGCAGAAAAAGATTTCTTTTATGTAAAATTTGGTTGAAGCTGACATGAACTGAACATGCGTGTTTGACCAGTAAACTTCCCTAATTTTCAGACATATGCTGTATTAGGTACAGAAACTAATTCACTTTTCTGTAAAATATAGAGAGTCTGGATATTTCAGCGCAGAAAGGGAATGACTGTTTTCCCCCTTTTCCTCCATGTCCCACCAGCCCTTCATTGCCAAATACATGCAAGAGTGCAGAGGTGCAATTCAAATCTGCTAGTATGTAGATGAAATAGTAAACTGGGATTTTAAAAAATTTTGTTTCCTCTAGTTAAACTCTGACAGAAGCCAAGCACAGAAAATCAGTTTGCACCTCTCTTTCCTTACCGTCCTATTCAGCTCTCTGACCCCTTGATACTCCATTTGAACTGGGAAACACGCTTGTTAATGGAATACATCCTAAGTTTTACAAACCCAACCTCAGGGGCTGCAAAGCTTCAGAAGACCCACAGAGAAACGTGAGTCTCTTGCCACTGGCACTTCTGATATGCCATGAAACTGCTTCCCTCGCAGGTGACCGCATGCTTTTTTAGTGCAGTCAGACTGGCAGTTCAAGGAAAAGTCTGGAGCTTCTTACAGAAAATATGGCTACCAAAAAGGTTCAGTGTATACTTTTGCAGTACACCCACTGAATGTAAGGAGTTGGCTGTTTTAGGCAGTCATTAAATCAAACATGCAAGTGCTGATTTATCTTATGAAATAAACTACATCTATTTAAATAAGTTTTTTAATAAAACAATAGAAAACACTGCCTGTACTTCCCTTTAAGGATATCATGGCCCAGTAAAATTATTATTTTTTGTAAACAGAAATGCTTTTTTCCCTAAGAAACATAAAATCCTTGCAGTGCATGTTACAGCAAACTGACTTGCTGTAGGTCTGTAGGAGGCCAAGCTGTGTCCTCCTCTGTGATCATGTAGGAGCTGGTTGGCTGCCTTGGGTAATGCAGCACGGTATGCGGGGCGATACATTGTTTGGGTTACAAACTCATCTGATTAGTGCTGTGCCTTGGAAATGGCAGTTACTTGTTCATGCTAGACCCAGGGGCTGAGTATTAGTATGGGTGAGGAGGTGATGATTATGTGGCATCCAGCTGGCTGATGGAATTTCAAGGAATGGGACTAGTCAAGGGGGAAGCCAAGCCAAGCTGCTCTTCTGAAAAGCTCATGACATGGAGATCCGCCCCCCCCTCCTTGGTTTATGTGTATATTCACTTCAGCTGACAACAGGAACCTGCTCCAAATAAGAGTTCACTATTTTAATTCCCTTCTTTAGGTAAGCCAAGTCATGAGTTATACCTCTTTTTTGTCTGCAGCTGCAGGTGTTTATGGTGTGTACAGCTGGCACTGGTCCACGTTAATTTAGTTTGGTACACCCTAGTGGGCTTTCCATGGTTAACATGTCATTAGGACAGGAGACGGACCTGTTGGCTTGGTTATCTGCAGCACCAAAGCTCTGCCTGCTGCTCCACTCTGCCATCATATTACATTACTTTGGAGGACGCAACCTTGGAGCCATGCCCAGGTCACTCTCCTGACAGTCTACTGGGTGTAGCTGTTGACTGTGATGCGGACACACTTACTGGGCTTGATAGTGTTTGCTAAAATTTAGAGGGAGAACTTATGTTGTAGTCCAGATTAGAAAGTGGTACGGTCATCCTCAGCTTCAGAGATCCTGTTTTCCACTGGTTGAAGGAAAGTAACGCAACAGCTGGGTCGTAGGCTCCTGGTAAAAGGCGTTTCTTGTTTTCCATCGTACTAATGTGCAGCTCTAAAGAGATGCTTTAGATGATGTTGAAACAGGCAGAAAATCATAGGCTGCATTTTTGGCTTTTGTGTACAGTGCTGGGAAGGACCACTATTGGTTTTCAAAAGGTTGCATTTTTTTGGACTGTCAGTCAGTAAAAAGGAAGCAATCAAAACTGATAAAGCCTCCCGCTTGCTTGGAGGGGAAATGGGTGCCATCCCGCAAGAGGGAAGAGGATGAGGGACGGACTGGGCTGCGGTGAGCTGAGAGGTTGTGCAGGCACAGTATTTGGGGAAGAAGCATTGGCTGGACCTCTCTGTAGGGAGGTTTTGAGGCAAAGTGCATTGGACATGTCTGAAATCTGCTTCATCCTGAGAAAGACAAGATTTTCAGAAAGAACATTTTCTTCTTTTTGTCCAGACCTCAGAATATTGGCCTGGATCAACGCTTCTGCTAAACCTGCAGTGTGTATATGAGCATCAGAGGGTATATTATATTCCCAGTCTACTGGAACAGAAAATAAATCTCTCTGGCTTAATATTAGGCTGTGGTTTAAAGTATTCTACTCTTGAAATTCAAGAGTGGCTTTGTCTGTCCTCTTTGCCCTCCCTTCCCCTCTCTCCCTTTCCTTCCATAAATTATGGCTGCTTCTTACAAATCAGATGGGCTGATTTACACAGCTTTGGGCTTTATTCTGCATCTAATAATGTCACAGTTGCTGATGTGAATGACAAAGTGGGGAAGCGTACGCAGGAGGTACCCTTCTGCTGTGTATACTAGCCACATAGTGTTGTTGATAAAACAGGTTTCTGTGCTCACGAGGAAAATAAAATTGGAGAATATGAATAGGAGAAAAGGCTTTCCATCTGTCTTAGCCCACCTCTTTATCCTGGTGTTTAAACTTGTTTTATTTTTTTCCTGATTGGCGTTTTTCAAAGAGCAGCTGCTTGCCTGTGAAGGTCTATCCTAGCCGATGCTCATCAATTTAGCTGTTACTTTATTCACTCCAATAGCAGGCTAATCAACCTTTTCTTTTCAAGTGTGTCAAACTGCTGAACATGAGACAGTTTGTAATTATGGAAAATGGGAGTACACTTTTTATCCTTAGGGTGATTAGATTAAATGATTCTGCACTATGAGCTAATGCTATAAATAATCTCTTACGGTTGTTTTTCCTGAATGGTGAATTTTCCACTGAGCTTCAATGGGCGGGAGGAACATATATAGCAAATAGCGATGATTTACGCCGTAAAGCCTTAGAGCACTGTATAAAATGTGCTTCCACTGTTCCTAGCTCAGGTTGTTAGGTATTTTTATACCCAAACAAACTGTGATTCTGATGTTTTCCCACTGCATGTTGTGAGAGGAGACAATAATTTTTTTTTTTTGCTGTTACCCTGTTACTGAGCACTTCATGCATTCAGAAAGAAAAGGAAGGAACTTAAATGATGCTCTTAATTAGACTTGAAAGCATTAATATAAATTAAATTTTATGTAAAATTAAAAATGTATGTACAATTTACATTTTACTGCTGTTTTTTTTTTAGTCTAGCATGGTATATAGTCTTTGATAAGCACTGACTTGTAGTATCCTGCCAGTGTGTTTAGACACAGTTGAGCAGAAATGAAGTGGTACCAGGGATCTGCTTCATGAGGAATTGGAACAGTCAAGAAGAGAGGTTTTCTTAATTTCCTTTGAAAGTAGCAAATGAGTTGGCAGTTGCAAGCCAAGATTAAGCAATAGATATTTTGAAATGGGGACCGAGATTCTCAGAATCAAAGCAACAGAAGATGGGATGAAGGGAATTGACTCTACTAGTGCATGAGAAAAGCAATTGGAGGGAATTTAAGATAGTGTTAACTAATTACTGTTAATTGAGAATGCTAAGGGAAATGAGAGGAGGAAGGAAGTACTGATATCTGATAAATACTGATCCTCGTGATATTGGCTTAAAGGAAAAACATGGTAGAAGAGCTGCTCCCATGAGCTGAATTTATGACAATAAGAGCAAGGTTTTTACCCCTGGTGTAACTGTGGGTGCAATCTTATGTGTTCAAATGAAGCGCTAGCAGCTGATGCTCGTTTTGGGGTGAGTGGGTGGGAACCTTGTGCCTGTCTCTTCCTGACCCCAGTGTTTTGTTAGAGCATAGAGATGCTGTTGTGCCGCTGAAAATTGCTGGAGCCCTTTGGAAATCCCCCTTAGAGGCCTGTTTGCTGTTTCCCTGTGTTAGAAGTTTTGGGTTAGAACTTTGTGACAGATCTGGCCATCTGGAGCTATGTGGCTGAAAAAGCCGTGCTATAAAAAAGCAGAGCCTTCTTACTGAGCTAGGTGTGGGTGGCAGTTGGATTTCAAATTGCTTCTATACTTAAGTCTTAGCTAAATGAGAACTCCACTAAATATTTCTGTGTTTGTTGTGGTAGGAAAATGTCGTCGTCTTTCACGAAAAACTAAAAATCAAAGGAGAGCTTATTATAAGGTATGGTAAATGACACTGCTGACACACTCACCAGCTAATTCAAAACATATGGTTTATAACTGCTTTTTAAACTACAAACTATTCTAAAATTTTACTTAGGCTCTGTAATTGTGAGGTGGCTCAAAGAGTGGTATGTGGTTTAAACCTATAGTTGCAAATGTTGGCTTTACAGAGCTGTGTTTCCTAATGTTGCTAAAAGGAAAAAAATAGAAGGATTCTTTGTGGTCTACAGATCATTAAAATATGTTAAACTAAAATGATCTTAAATGAAATTATTTTATATGTTTGTAACAAATAGGGAATAGCATGAAATTATATTTTCGGAACAAATAGAGTTTTGAACCAAAAGACTCAAAGTTGTGGGTTGTTTTTTTTTTTTTAATTGCAAAGATAAAAGGCAATAATAGATAGGAAGCACTGTGAGGTGTAATGGTGTGCCATGAAAGTCAACATGACAAATGAATAGATCTATCTTTTTCTTTGAGATAGATCTTTGTTCAGGCCCTGACATAAATGTGTATAATGTTGTTTATGCAATGCCAGAAAGACAAAGAAATCTTAGTTATTTAAATACACTCTTGGTTATGCCCCCTCCAATTGAATTGTTGGAGCAGTGGTTGAAATGTCAGAGGTGAATTTTAAAACACTTTTACTAGGTAACTTTTGATAAGTACATACACAAAACTTCTTTTGAAATGAGTCAACTTTTCTCCTTTTGTCTGTAGTAGATAATAATTGATATACTCGTGAAGTATTAGGCTTTGCTGGGTGGTGTAGAAGATTGGAGGAAAAGATAATGTGCGCCAAGCGTCTCTGACTAGATTGGATAAAACCAGAACTGGATGAAATCCCACTCTTTTTTCCAACTTCAGAGGTCTCGTTGCAATATTAGACTCTTGGTTTCTCTGCTGAGGGAGGAGAAAAAGCATGATTTGGTGTTTTTAACTATGCAGTGCAGGCAGAGTTAATAAATACATCAAGCAGTAAAATATATTTTGACAGGGGCTGTTGGGAAACTAAAATTCAGTGTGTTAGAAAAGGTGAATGGTTACTAAGCTGATTAACTCGTAACTCAGTATATCAACAGAGAGAATACTTTCTCTGTGCTTGATGCTGACTTCGTTTTCCAGCGTGAAGCAACCGCCAAGAAAGTTGTTTCAACAGTGAAATACCAGTTGATGGCTGAGATTGTCTGAAGGGCAGCAGGCACAGAATGAGCCATCCAGTCTGTAAGTTTGAAAAGCATCTCAGAGTCTTACCTTCCTGCTGAAAGCCAGTTTCCTGAACCAAACCTATGGAAACCACGGCATTAGTATTAATGTTCTCTCACATGGCCCATGAATGCTCAGTGCAATTTTATTTCTCTCCTCTTCATCCTACTGCCTTTTTTTTCCTTGCAAAAAGGACTGTAATGTGTGCTGGAATAAGCTTTTCTGAGTGCCGCGCATTGTAGTCTTCAATTTACAAGTATATCTGCAGCAGCGTACAACAAATATTAATTTCCTAAATATGTCCTGTAAGAGAGTCTGGTAAAGTGTTATTGCTACTGTAGTTTGGATTCTGGACAGTAAAGTGGATGCCAGAAATTGTGTCATGGTCTCTCAGCAGCAGCAGACTATTTTTTTTTTTTCTAGTTCTCCAGCATGTTGGCCACATCACAAATTGACTTTGTTGTAATGCTAAAAACATTACAGCCTGCTACTTTCTCGTAAACACATTTTCACCTCCAATTGAACTGCTGAGTTCAAATGCTTCAATCACCATAGCAGTATTAAGTTTTGAGAGATCAGTCTTAATTTGGGTTCAATGGTATACATATCAAAAGGAGTTAATGACCTTTGATCGTGGTTGTTAAGTGGATGGCCCAACCATCTGTGCAGAGAGAAGAATTGTAATTTAGTGCCTTAGACAATGTAGGTTGGCGAGAAAAGCAGCGAGAGAGACAGAGCCCTGGGTTGGTCATGCAGCTAGACAGGCGGATGTGCTGCAGGAGAGAAGAGGACAGGAGGGACACAAAGAGGGGGGGAATCAATGACATGAGCATCATTGGCAGGAACCAGGGAGGGAGGGGAAGGTGTGATTATTTAGTAGTAAAGGAGCCGTAAGGCATTTAATTTTCCTGTTTTCCAGCCTTTTCAGAATACCACTCACTTGGCATGCTGGTCTCTTGCCGGATGGCCAGGCTTGTAACATGATGCAACCATAAAAACAAACAAGCAAACAAAACCAAAAACCAAATTAGCAAATATGAGATGAGTCTAATACTGATGAGGGATGAGGAAGTACAAATGCTGTTGCACATGCACGGGATCATGAAAGTGGGGACAATATCACATGCTCTCCATAAACTTCTGGGGGGAGAGAAGCCAGAAGGAAGAACTGCCTGAGCTAAGGGACAGTGGTAGCAAAAAAGAAATAAGTATGAACTAATTTGAGTATATATTGGTTTAATATTTGAAGCTTTCTAGCTGTGGCAATAGGAGCCTCTAGAAAGGCTCTGTGTGGCTCTTGCATTGCGTTGTCTGTGCTACCCCTAACTAGTTTTATGACAAAGAGCTTGCTTATCTATAAGGGGCTGTGGTGCCTGTGAAAGCACTGTATGGCTATGTTATTCAAACCAAATACTTGATCTATTTGTAGTTATCAGCTAAATGCAAAGCTCCTGAACTGTCATAGAATAAAGAATCAAGTTTCTAAAAGGTGCATTTAACCTGGAACAGTTGTGCATTTTATGTTGACCTGAGAGTTCGTTTCTAGTTTTCATACATGGTTTGTTTACTATAAATAATAAACAATATGCACTTTTTAGTACATACAAACACTAAATATTTTACTAGGTGCAGTAATCTAACAAAGCGCTTGGTCTGTTGAATGGATATTTATTTGATGTAAAAATATGCCATGTTTGGTGCTCAGATTTTTTTCTTTAAGTTGTGTAATGCAAGTCTGCCTTTTTATTTGGATTTTGCTTTTATGTCCTTTTTCAGATACTACTTGCTTAAATTTTTCCAAGGGGTTCTAATGCTCAGTTTCCAGAGTCCTTTATTCCATGAACTGAAATATGCAGTTGAAACAAAATCAATACTACTCTTTCTTTGTCTCAAAATTACTACTAAAGAAAACTAAATATAAGTAACACATCTGCATTTCTCCAAAATATATGTTGCTGCATGGCAACAAACACCTCTGGTTTCAAATTGCAGCCCAGTAGTTTCAGGGTCATGATGTTCTGAGCTCCATGGAAAGACATTTTTGGTACAGGAAAGCTGTTGATTCTTACTGTATTCTTTAATTTCACTACATGACATCACCCTTACTGAGTTAAGAACAGACTTATTGGGAAACATTTCTGCATATTTATGCAAAAGTCTAGCAACACCTGAATGCTTAAAATGGTCAATATTTTATAAGGTTCTGAGATTTCTTCATACTTTTCAGAGCAGAAATTGCAGCTTGTTGTTAGTGCTCAGGATTCTCCTGTTTCCTTTTTCTTAAATATCTGCAGACAGAACACATCCTGTTCATGCATTTGACATTTTGTTCAATAAAGAATATGACATTTTGTTCAATGAAGAATGCTACCTAAATGTCCCTGAAATTTTGTGAATTTGTTTTGCTATCTTTAGAAAAACTTAAAGATTATGCTTGCTTGTTCCTGGAGAAAGTCAAAATAAGCCACTGAGGAAAAAGTATCCATTTTGCTTCTGCGGGTCTTTATATTCTGAAAAGTGAATGCTTCACCACTTTCAGAACATTAGGACTTGGGGTTTTTTTGTTTGTGGTTTTTGGTCAGTTTTTTTTTTTCTCCCCTGTCTGGATGTGAAGGACAAATTGTAGTTATTTGTATTATTATATTATTTTATATATTATTTGTATTTGTTTTATCTAATTCTCAATTGACTCTTTCTTACTTTGCAGCTTTGCTCTGTCAGATGAAGCATACAGATCTTTAAGGGACCAAGACAAAGACCAGTGTATCCTTATTACAGGAGAGAGTGGAGCTGGAAAAACAGGTAACGAGCAGTTTTGATCTTATTAAAAAACATTCAGAGTTATTCAGAGTCTTGCAAAGTGATGCTAGGGTCTGTAAGAGTTGAGAGGTATCGATACCTTTTTGTGTCTGGCAGTTACAGAAAATTAATGCTGTCACGCTTGTTGCTGTAGGTGTGAACTTACATAAACTAGTGGTTTTTTGACATTGTCACCATGATGCAGTCCTACCATGTGTGTTAATACAGTATCCTCATCAATATGCAAAGTCATACTAAAGTAATGCTGGTTTGTGATAGAGTATTGCAAGAGCCAGAAAACTTTTAGCCTCTCCCTGTGGGAAACATGAAGATGGAGAAAATTGACTGCTCTTGGTCTTCTAGACTGGAAGACAATCCTTTGATACTTTGCATGTCTCTTAATAAATATATGCATTTAAACTGGATTATGCCACTTATCCAAGGAAAATAAGTAATAGTTGCTGATTACTTTGGAATTTCATCAGTCTTTTGCATGCTGTGCTCAGCTGTAATTATAAGATTGGCTTGTGTACCGGAACACTGTTTCTCAGGCAAAGCTGAAATTGCCTTGAAAATGACTGCTAATTTTTAAACTAGAATGGTAAAAATCAAGTGAGGATTGCATAACTGCAGAACATTTTGGGTAGACCTTAAAAAAGAAAGCAGTCAGTTATTTTCTGAAATAACAATTTAAAACTGAGGTGACTTGCAAAAGACACAGCGGGTAGGAACGCATACATCTGCTTCCATGTAATTTAAGAGATTTTTTCCTTTGAATCTGAGAAAATGTGGAGGTTTGTATGCTTATACTGAGCACGACTTAAAGTGGGTAACAAGAAGTTGCTTTCCAAGCCTTTTGTGGAAATGTAAGGTGTAGCCTTCATCTTTGTTTTTCTGATTAATGGTATCCAATTGAGAGGTCTTGAAATCTTGTAATATAATCCTTTTTTTAAGTTAAATAACATGAAAACACGTGTGTTCAGTAAAAGCGTATATTAAAATAATCAAGTTCTTATTAATATGATTGTTATGGATTCTGTGTAGGAGTTCAAACTTTAGAAAGGAGTTCTGTACTCATGTTGTTTAATGTCTTGATTTCCTCAGGAACTGTGAATTATCAAGCACCTTATACAAGTGAGGTCCATCTTTTATTCATTTATTTATTCACTTGAAAGGTGTACTAGTGGTTGAGTTTCTGAACTTCTGTATTTGTAGAGAATATTCTGGTAGATTCAGACTTGTATAGAGATTTTGACTGTTCTGTAATTTTCATAGCCATATGGGATATAATATGAATTACTCCTTTATAAAAGTAAGTACAGAATAATATAGGGTTTGACATTCAAGCCAATAATTGACTTGGAATCTGTGCTATTCTCTCTCTAACATTGGACATAACTACTGTTGCTGAAATGGGTCTGTTAGCTGAGAAGTTACATTTCCATTGGAAAAAAAAAAAAAAAAGTGGGACGGGGGAGGAAGTTCCTGGAGTTGAGGAAACAAACTTGTTAGTACAGATCCTATATAGCTCTGGTTTAGATTTTTGGTAGCCAGAACATTTGACATGTTGGGGCTGGAAGAATTGAAACTGAAATGTCATCAGTTGGATTTTGTTTACTTCCAATTTTGTTCTTGTTTCACTGCATGTTTATATTGCTAATCAATAGTAACATTGTGCAAGAAAACACGATACATTACCAGAATGAGTGGTGTATTTAAATGTTTTTAGATGTTAAGATGATTATTCCCTTCCTGGTGTCTTTATTGGACCGAACAGAATTCCTATTAAAAGAAAGGGCCTTTATTTTCTTTCAGTGATGTTCAAAGCCTATCTTGTATGTTGTCTTAATGCATATTATTTTATAATACCTTATTTGTTGCGTCAATGCTTTCCTCTCTCAGTGATTGAGTAGCTCTACTTAAAGATGTTTACTGTTTTAGGAAATATTTCAAATCAAATAATTGTTAAGTCCAAGCTCTGAAGGGAACGGATTCTTAAAACTGAGAGCTGGGTTCAAGGTGCAATTAAAGGAGATGGGAGGCCTTATGGACACACCTATAGTTCTTGCTGCTTGCTTGCTTCCTGTGTTGCAGGTTTGCTCAGTTTTCTCTACAATATGGGATAGTAATTCAGTACTAGCAAACAAATTTGATTAAATAGGAAAGAATCAAAATCCAAGGGATAACTTCTTGTTTGTCAGTTCTTTCCTGAAGTGAAATCCTTAAATTTGTAACAGATCTCTGAAGAACAAGTAATGATGTTTTTATGACCACTGTGTTGCATTGATAGGGATTCCAGCTGTTAGTAATTACATTGTATATCAGCTGATATTGCCTCAAATTTCACTATCTTGTATCATACTAAACATCACAGACTCTGTTTATAAACAGAATCCTCTTTCAGCTGCCCTTTGTCCTGACCAGAAAAAAACATAAGGGTTGGATGGATTATTTAATATTTGTTTCTGTCTGTATATGGGTGATTGCCACCTATATGAACCCAGCTTTAAGAGTCCAAAAATTCTTCCAGGCTTTGGTAAAAGTTTGTGCCTTCAAATTAGCTTCATTGTTTAAGTGAATGCTTCACTTTCTCTGTTCATTATACTTTGAACCAGACTGCATAATGTTATGTGATGTTGAATTGCAGTTACTCATTTACTTGTAGTGCAGTTTACAGTTGTAATTACATGTGTATAGTGTTGTACGTTTACACTTGTGTTATTGTGTATCTGCTGATATAAATTAATTGAATTTTGCATCTTGGAACTGTTTGGGCCTATTTTTTCAGGCTAGATTAAAACATTTCCAACATGTCAGCTAGGGATAATGTTCTTTCCTTACTGAGTGCCTCTTACTGAGGCTAAATGAAAAAGTATTGGGCAATGCACCACATCCACTGGTGGCTTCTGTAGCTTGGGAGGGCTCTAGGTATTTAAGTCAATAGGGCATGGGTCGCATAGCAGGATATGCTCCTTCCTCATTCCCAGAAGGTACAAGAATGCAGAAGAAAACTGAAATTAAATGTGCTTACAGTTCCTGTCTGGCATGGTGAAAATGTGATGGAGATCAAGTCTGCAAATCATTTTATGGCCTATTTGCTAATACTTATCACTGTTTTATTTTACTCTCCCCCCACAGAGGCGAGCAAACTTGTCATGTCATATGTAGCTGCTGTGTGTGGAAAAGGGGCAGAGGTCAATCAAGTAAAAGAACAACTTTTGCAGTCAAATCCAGTTCTTGAAGGTAAGAATCTCATAGAGCATGTGTGAGTGTATTACCTCTGTGTGTATCAGCTTTCCTGCTGAGCTGGTTTGGAAAACTGTATCTATTGTTTCGTTGTTGTTCGGTGTCCAAAAGCATAGGAGATGCTTTCTGTGAAGACAGCTACAAGATTTTATTGAGTTACAGAGAGGTTTTCTTGAGAATCTGGGGAGCTACAGGCCTGTCAGCCTGACCTCGGTGCCGGGGAAGGGTATGGAGCTGATCATCCTGAGTGCCATCACGCAGCACATACAGGACAACCAAGGGATCGGGCCCAATCAGCATGGGTTTATGAAAGGCAGGTCCTGCTTGACTAACCTGATCTCCTTCTATGACAAGGTGAGCTGCTCAGTGGATGAGGGAAAGGCTGTGGATGTTGTCCACCTGGACTTTAGTAAAGCCTTTGACACTGTTTCCCACAGCATTCTCCTGGAGAAACTGGCTGCTTGTGGCTTGGATAGGTGTACACTTTGCTGGGTAAAAAACTGGTTGGATGGCTGGGCCCAAAGAGTTGTGGTGAATGGAGTTAAATCCAGTTGGCAGCCGGTCACAAGTGGTGTTACCCAGGGCTCAGTACTGGGGCCAGTTCTGTTTAATATCTTTATCAATGATCTGGATGAGGGGATCAAGTGCACCCTCAGTAAGTTTGCAGACCACACCAAGTTGGACGGGAGTGTTGATCTACTGGAGGGTAGGAAGGCCCTGCAGAAAGACCTGGCCAGGCTGGGTCGATGGGCCAAGGCCAATTGTATGAGGTTCAACAAGGCTAAGGGCTGGGTCCTGCACTTGGGTCACAACAACCCCATGCAGTGCTACAGGCTTGGGGATGAGTGGCTGGAAAGCTGCCCGGAGGAAAAGGGCCTGGGGGTGTTGGTTGACAGCCAGCTGAATATGAGCCAGCAGTGTGCCCAGGTGGCCAAGAGGCCACTAGCATCCTGGCTTGTATCAGGAATAGTGTGGCCAGCAGGACTAGGGAAGCGATCATCCACCTGTATTCAGCACTGGTGAGGCCGCACCTTGAATCCTGTGTTCAGCTTTGGGCCCCTCACTACAAGAAGGGCATTGAGGTGCTGGAGCGTGTCCAAAGAAGGGCAGCGAAGCTGGTGAAGGGTCTAGAGCACAAGTCTTATGAGGGAACTGGGGTTGTTTATCCTGGAGAAAAGGAGGCTTGGGGGAGACCTTATCACTCGCTACAATGACCTGAAAGGAGGTTGTAGCGAGGTGGGGGTTGGTTTCTTTTCCCAAATAACAAGTGATAAGACGAGAGGAAATGGCCTCAAGTTGTGCCAGGGTAGGTTTAGATTGGATATTAGGAAAAATTTCTTCACTGAAAGGGTTATCAAGCGCTGGAACAGGCTGCCCAGGGAAGTGGTTGAGTCCCCATCCCTGGAGGTATTTAAAAGATGGGTAGATGTGGTGCTTAGGGACATGGTTTAGTGGTGGACTTGGCAGTGTTATGTTTATGGTTGGACTCAATGATTTTAAGGGTCTTTTCCAACCTAAATGATTCTATGATTCTATGAGAATAAAATTGTTTTCCTCATGAAGCAAGAGCTTAGGAAGTTAGGTCATATTTCCCAGACTCCTCCTGCTGCTCTCTGAGGGCACACCCTTTCTTAACCCTGCCTTCATGATGCTTGGCTGTATCAAAAGACTTGATTTAACTTCATTTCTGACCCTCTGATTCATTTCCTTCCAAATTATATTATTATAGTCTCTAGTAAACAAACAAGCCCTGTAAAGCATTATTTTTCTTTTAGAAAAAAAAAAAAACCCGAGTGAAGAAGTGGATCTTGGAAAAAAATAAGCCAATCCATATGCATGCCTGTTGTTCCCTGAGACATATTGTTCCCTGGGTCTGATGACTCTGTTGGCCCGTCTTCCTGACAACTGCCTTTCCTGCTCTCCCATGAAAGACTTTTTATTTTTTAATTAGTCAATTTAAAGACATTGGCTGCCACAAATAGGATCTTCATTTTTCCTGGAGATAGGATATATGATCCTCAAAGCTTACAGTTTTGTCCCATTGTCTAATAATTGCCTTCAGAAGTGCCTTGGTTAGCACTGACTTATTTAGGTCTATTGTCTTGATTCCTGGCTCGGTCTTTCCCACAGTTCTCTAAGCTATTGTGGTGCTGAGACAAATTCTCATGACTGTTGTACAATAATTTTGCATTATGGCCAGATGATATGCAGTGTTTGTAAGGCTGTTGAGTGTCAACATTTTATTTATTGCCTAGCTATCTATACGTATATGCGAGGATTTGGAATCTGTAGGGAGCAAGCACTCTACGTATTATACAAGTGAGAACGGGGAGGGGGGGAATAAAAAAAAAGGGTAGGGAATGCAAAAGTGGGCTGAGAGCAGTGGTGAACTGGATGGGTAAAATGTGGTCATTGACTGTACACAAACCAAAAAATTGTAAGCAAAGACTTGTAAAGAAAAGATGAATGTTAAAATTTAAGAATAATAAAAATGCTGGATAAGCCTTTCTTTGATGATCAGATATGTTCCACTTAAATCTGAATGGAGGGATTGCAATCTTCCACTGCTTTGGATTCACAGCGAAGAGCTGTGTTGCTTTTATCACCGTCCTGGAAGGCAGATTTCAGATGTAGACAGGAATAGTATGGGAAGTATGGAGGCTTTTCTTGCCAAAGCTAGGTTTCTTCTCAGGGACCGCCAAATTTATTGGATTTCTTTTTGTTTGTGAATCTTTCGTTTAATGCAAGAGGAATCGAGTAAGCTTACAGATGAGGGCCTTATAATTTGAAGGTATTATTTGTTCTACTTGGTGTGGTGGTAACTGCCTATTTAGCTTTTTGGAAGGTAGGACACTGAATTATTCCACGAGGCAACTGAGCAAGCCTGGCTGCTTATATACATTTTTAGACAGAAATTAAGCATTTGTGGTTAGATTTGTTTTTCTTTGGTTATGTAGTTCTGTTTCAGTCGAGCTGCAGTGCAAGAAAATGACATAAATGTTACGTATGCATAATTTATCTTACTGGAATTTTTTTTTAAGTACAGTTGCTACTGTAAATTAACTTTTAGAAACAATGAACTTAAGGGAAAACTGAGGAATGTGTCTCGTGCTTTATAATGGGACATTTGTGCTTGATTCTGTGCAGTTATAAATGACTCTACTGTTCAGCACTGTGTTTAAGAAAATGCAGCTCAGAGATTTGGTTGTTGAAAAGATGATTTATTGCAGGGCATAAAGATTTTAAAAACAATTCTCTCACTTATCCATGGCCTTCAGGGGCAACAAACTTTTCCTTTTGGCTTCAGTTCTTTGATCAAGAATAAGTCTACTCATGCAAGTTTGTTGAAGCCTAAAAGCACGTACTTATTTCTGTCCAAAAAACATTGACTTGACTTGATCTTTGAAAATATATACGCTATATAAATAAATACTGGGATAAATAAAGCCTTCTGTTGGAGTAGGAGTGCTATACTTAGTAGTACTGTTTGACTCGAGGTGCTTTGACATTGCGCGATGTTAAGAGCTTGAATTGTCCTCCAGTCTGAGTTCTTGTCCTGCCTATGTTCTAAGCTGGTGGCTGTCCATCTGAACATGGCCCTGAGAAGTCCTTTCTTGGAGAGTTTTCATGTCCAGAAAACTTGAGCTAAAGAAATTAAAACCAAACTATTCAAAAAGCTAGTTTAGGTCAAGCTGAACAGAGTGTTTTAAACTTTCTTTGTAAATCAGACTTATGTCAGCTGATTAATATTCAGCTTAAGCTAGGATAAATGTGTTGGAATAGTGTGAATAAATCAGTTTCAAAGCATTGATTAAACTGTCCCATACAAACAATTTTTAAGTGTCATTCTGTAATTTCTTCAGTTCTGGCCTCCATCTTTAACCATCTTCAGTTCTGGGAACTAAGATTCATTTCTTTCTCTGAACTGAAGAGAAAGAAATATTTCCTATATTTAAAGTTATTTGGGTAATAAACATTTAAATTTGATGATTCAAAACCCAAGGATATATCAGTCCGGGTGCAGTTTTGTCTTGGAACCATTTCCCCTTGTATGTTTGTCTTTCACTTTTTTAAGTAAAGGAAGTGTTGAGGTGAAACTGCTTTGGACTTCCATAGCTGTTTTCTCATTTGTGATATTTTCTGTCACACTCCATCTATCCCCAGTGACTGATACCCATGCAATGAAAAGGGTATTTTTTCTCAGAAGTCTATGATTCCTTTATATATATATGATATATATATATGATTCCTTTATATATATAAATATAAAAGAAATAATTTAGCAATTAAATATTTTTTTTACTGATAGAATTTGGTTGTCATATTTGTTTTTCTCCAGCTTTTGGAAATGCCAAAACTGTGAGGAATGACAACTCTTCTAGATTTGTAAGTATTTTCTTCAAGGCTGAATTTGAATTTCTTTTAGGGGAGCATGTTATGTTGTGGGCTGTTTCTCTTTTATCTTGTATCAGCCATCAAGGCATCTGTAAGGAGGGAATGAATAATTTGGAGAGAGAACTTCCTTCTTGTCTGAGGACCACGATGTTTGGAGAAGGCAAACACCTTCAGTAGCAATCAATATTTCATTTTGTACATTCACGCATGCTCTCCTTCCCCAGTGTGTTAGTAGTGCATTATTAGCAGTCACCCCTGTTTTTAAAAGATGTTTCACCTCCTTGTCAGAAATATTATTTTCTGATGTGGGCATAGAGTTCTATGGAGAATCAAAGCAGAGGTTTAAAAAAAAAAAAAATTAGGATGTGACAGTCTGTGACCGGATGCAAACATAATTACAGCGCAGCTGGATTCTTTAATTTTCTGGCACTGGTGGCTTTAATGTCAGTGACCATGTGCCTAGCAACTGGTCTGCTTAGCAAGTTGATCCTTCTGCGTGATCTCGTTTTCTATCTATATGTATACATTTTTTTTTTGTTAAAATTTCTGCTTCGGGTTCTCATATTCTCTTTATGACGTTTCAACCTGTGTTTATAACTTTAGTTTTAATGTAAACATTTGTAATGTTACTTTTTTGTTTGTATTCTTTATAATCAACTGATTGAATTTTGGGGTTTTTTAGCATGAAACTTAATGTGAAATTATAGGCATTGACAATTGCCAAAAAAAAAAGTTGAAACTAGAGTTGAGAGATACAGAAGTGTGAGTATTCATCATAGTTTCTCCTGCTAAAATTGGAAGACTGAATGCAACTTTGTAATTTGCTCACTTGTGTGCAGAAGAGTAATATGTAGTGAAATGTGTAAAGTAGACAACAGAAGACAAACTAGTACACTGGAAAAATGGTGTGTTGCAAGTAAAAGCACATGGATAAAAGCCTGCCGATATGTTGACACTTCTGTTTCTCCAGGGTTGATGATATTGTTTCCACACAGCTATGAATGCTCCTTCTACGGCTGTCATTGCCTCCGCTTGTGAACAGAGCAAAGGGCCTTCATTGCAGGCCTTGCAGGCTCCACAAATGTCCATGCAAGCGAGGTCAGGGCCAAAATTTGAGGCACTGTAGAATATTTTTTTTTGATAGGAAGGGTAGGAAAACTGCAGCTGTCAGAGATGATGTACTACAGAAAGGAGGAGGAGACAGTGAAGAGGAGAGGTGCCGTTTGCAAACAGAAGTCTTTCCAGGACAAAGTGCAACCAACTACTGTTTTGCCTTTCAAGTCCTTGCTTATAAACACAAAGCTAAAAACACTTGGAAACATCCAGCTGGCCCAGTCCTTGGGAAATTAAAATTTAATTATCTGATTTATTTCTTTATCTCAGAAATTTGAATCAGCTCAGCTTAACTTCAAACAAGAAAGTACAAGTACTGTCCTGTCTAGCCTGCCTCAGCTGCTAGCAAGGAGAAGAATAGAGCTTAAGTAGAGTCAAGCCAATCTTGACAAAATACCCAGTAAATTAGAAAATATCTTTGAGGGAGTCAATGTAAAGTGCTTGTTTTTTATGTTCTATAATTAAAATCAAAAGAGAAAAAAAAAGAGACAACTCTTCTGAAATGCAGTGAATAAGGAAGCATAAACACCAGGCTTCTCTTCTCAATAGGTTATTTTTGTCCCCTGTTAAGTAAGCACCAGAGGGTGGTGAGATCATTTCTGTGTGTGGCTTGTGGAATTTGGTTGAATTACTACCAGCAGTTTTTATCTTTTTAAACTTCCTTGCCAATGTGAGCTGTGCTGCTTTTGCCTTTTCTGCACAGTATGGGTCTGTCCATTTTGTCACTGTTAAACGTAACTGTTACTACATTAAACAGTTGTCATATAAATTAAAACGATGCAAAGACCAGAGCGATCTTCTGTGATGTGGAAAAGTCAAACAGAAGTCAAGGAAACACACTGTGCCCATACAGCTAAAAATGAAATCGCTTTTGCAGTGACAGTCTGTTAATTGTTGCCTCTGGTCTCCTGAGTTACGAGGCAAAGAGTTCAGTGGGAAAAATCCATCACTTTTACAAGGCGGGCACACGCTTAGGGACAGACACCCCATGATTACTAACAGTAGTCGTTGCCAGCCAGTCCTTCAAGCCAAACTGAGCCGACTATCCTTCAACTGCCTTGATTCATGCTCCGAGAAGGTTTTACACTGAGAAAGTAAGTTTGCATGGAAGATAATTTCTTCCTGCATTCTTCCGTTAATAAGCATGGTAATACCCACATGGCCACAAGTATTGTTTGGTGTTCTTGGTGTTCTGGTGAAAGTTTGTATAACGTGCTTTTTCTTTATATAACCTTAGAAACTGAGCAAATTACTGGGTTGCATTACAAACCTGATTAAAGCTGTTCTCATGAAAATCTCTGGCTGTGATAATGCAATTGTCTTAGAAGCTTTGAATCATTTTCTGTTTTTCAGAATTTGACGGAGTGTACAGGAGGTTGCCAGATTGCTCTTTTAGCCTGTAAACATGACCAACTAACTTTTAAAAAAATGTCTTGAGCAGTTTTTCTTAAACAGAACTTATAGTCTTAAAATATGTTGCTTTCACAGGGAAAATACATGGATATTGAGTTTGATTTCAAGGGTGACCCACTTGGAGGAGTTATAAGCAACTGTGAGTATTACTCTTGGTATCTGCGTATTAACAGCTTAAAATGTTTTGTTCAAAAAGGAAGATGGTTAAATTATTGAAAAGTTCAGCTGCATATGTCTAATTGAATCTCTCTCCATTATGTGATAAATTCTGCTTTTTAATTTTATTGTTGTTTTGGTGCTGAGTAGTGTACCTTAGGGTAAGTGAAAACAGACTTGAAGAAGTAAGCATGAATAAAGAATGTACTGTATTGTTTAAAAGGTGCTGAGTAATGTGCATGGGTTCGTATATTGTCTCTGAAGCTGGTAGCAGATGGATAAGGGTATCCGAGGTTCTTTTATACTTGAATCCCTGGGATCAGTTGTGTTACTTGATTTGATGGGTCATGTGTTTATGGTAGATTAGGTCTGAGATACGCTGTTTTTGTAAAACAGTATGCTGGAGAACACCATGAGGTGGGTATGTTTATTTGGAATCAAAGCGTTCTGTATGAGTTTTAACACACCTCAGAGTGTAGGAAAAGCCTTATCATGAGAGAGGATGAACAGCTGTTGAGTTTAGGGAGGGAAAGGTGGCCTCAGAGGTTGTTACTTGACGTGAGGGTGCTGCTGTGAAATCTATAGCAATTCAGAAATTCTAACCAGCTCTCTGGGGAAGAAGGGCTGGGAACTGAATGCCAGCCCAGGATGCTTTGATTTGCTTTCCTTTCAAGAGTTTAACTGCAGCTTTTAAAAGAAATTGCTCTTCTGTGCTATATAAAGCTATGTTTGTTTTTCTTATTTTTGAAAAGGGATGGAGGAGAGCAGTGAGTGACTATAGTAGGTGTCAGTGACCTAGCCTTAACCTCTCTTCCCACTCAGCCAAATTCATCTCGGTTTGTAAAGACTGACTTTTGACTCTGTTGGCATTTTACTGGTCGTGAAATAATGAGAATCATCCAAGGTGTACTGAACTCTCCATATATAATATAAACATTTTAAAACATTGTGAAGAATTTTAAGCATAAATACAGGTTTTGGTTTTTTTTTCATAGGGCAAACATTTTTTTCTGGACCAGGTCACCTTTTGGAACTGTGCCTGAAAGAGCATGATTTTTGCAACAGAGTACATCTTGAAACTCAAAGCAGTCACTGTTTAAGTGTTTACGGCTATCTAACAACTTTGATGTTTGGCAGTCAATGAAATTAGAGGCCAAACATACTTAGTGTATTCATCAATAATTGAATGTGAACAAAAAGGTTCTGGCAGGCTAGCTGTGTTGTTTGTTTCTTTTTATTTCACATTCAAAATAGGTACATAAAAATGAACGCTCCTTTGTAGAGTGGACATTCAACAGTTTGTCTTTGAAAGTACTGCGCTGAGTCATCTAATTAAAATATTGTGTCATATCAAAAGGCGATTCAAATAGTTACTCTATAGTTTATCTGCCTTATAAATCTTTGCATGTTGTAATTATTACATGTAATTATAATGATGTGATGACATATGTAATTGAGGGCAGACATGGTTTTAGATCTTCCTAAAAAATGCCTATTTCAGGCATTCTCCCTGTCTTCTCACATTTAATAAATATCTAATAGCAAGAAGAAGAATTTAAATTTAAAAATAAAGACGTGTAAGCCCTGTGGTGGAAAATATGTTACTTTCTGAACTATGAAACACCCCATACTTGACAGGGTATGTCACAGGTAAATACTGAGTTCCTGTAGCTGTGTGTTAATATATCTCATCTTTGAATTAATGTTTGCAAAATTTGATAGTCCATCTATCTCTCTTTAAAAGAGAGTTTGAATTCTTTACAGTTTTAAAGCAAGTTTGTTGTCCTGCCTCAGATCTTTTCCACACAACTGCAGCATTGCATTGGAACAGAAATGTTTCTGTTGTGAGGTATCACCATTCTGGAGATATTGGGGGCTTAAATCTTCTACACCACTTACAGTTTACTCTGATTTTAGTCAAATTTAGGATTTGCCTTCTTAATTCATCATGTAGGAAGTCAAGTAGTGCTGAAGTTTCCTATCCTTAAAAGGGAAAGTATGATTACTTTGGTCATAAATATTCTTCGCTTTCTGACCATCTGTTGGTTCGGTGTTAACGTGATGTGAAGATGATATCATAATATTTTGATTAAACTTTAATAGTTGTATCTGATGAGCTTGATTTCCAAACATCAATGAAGTTAGTGGGCTTTTTGGATCGTAGCCTGCGTCACCAAGCTGTATTTCATGCTGTGAGCGGCTGGAAGCAGACACAGTGAACATCTAGTTTATTTTGGTGGCAAGAAGGGTAATGAAGATAAGCTGCTAATTTTATCAAACTGGTAAAGATAAGCAGAGACCCGTTAGCCTAAAACGTCTTGTTTGAAATGATATGCTCTGTCCTACTCTGAAATGCTGTGAAGCTCTGTGAAAAGCTAGTCAATCTGCCGGTGACCCTTCATGTAGCAGCTGATGCTATTGTGATCTTCCTTTGGGCCATTCTCCTGGTGCCCTTCAATGACCCCTTACTTCTTAATGACAGGGGTTCACCTACAAGCTAGAGGGTAAAATTATCATGACAATGCATACTGCATGTCTGTCCTGTCCAGTTTGCAGTGAATGGAAATGTTTATGGGCTTTAGCAGGAGCTGATAGATCTGAAATGTCTAATGTGCCATAAATGGAAGGGTAAATCTTTTGAGTAAAATTAGAATGGGAATAATAAAATGGAAGGGATTGTAATGGAAGAGGTTTGTAACATCTATTAAGTCAGAACTGGTATGTTCCCAAACTGAAGATAATTTCATGTTTGAACAGTGTAACATACATATAGACTTATTACATGTACATTATATGGCTGCTCAGAGCTTCTGAGTGCACTGATTTGTAAGGCATTTTGGCATATTGCTGTATTATGGTGTACAGTCCTAAAAAGAAACTGAGAGTGCAAAATTTGAGATGAACACGATTTATGCAATCTTTAAGTTTATTATTTCAGTCAGGAATTTTTTCCCCTTAGAATACAAAAGAAAAATTATTTCAGGTAGCATGTGTTGTACGTGTTTGGTCCTATGTAGGCAGCAACTGAGGCATGGGGGTGAGCAGGAGAGTGAAGAAGGCTGAGTAGGGTGAGGTATGTGGTAAGCCTGAGTCATTTGAATCCTCCCTTTTGGTTAGTTTTCTGTGAAGGTCCCAGCTTGTTTTCCTGATGGGTGGGAGATGCTGGAATCTGTGTGAGGTGGGTTGCACAGCCCTAGTACTAGCTAACAGCCAGCCCATCCATTCACGGGCTGACCTGTTTCACGTGCGTGGGATTAGGAAGCCCAAATTACTCTTGTGAGCTCTCCTGAACACTAAACCCTTGCTATATTGTCACCGGTGACTGTAAATATCCCATTGCTGTTTTGTAACAAACATCAGTCCCTGCTTAAAGGTATGCTGCTGCTCTAAAATGCATTTACAAGCAGGCAAATTGCATTTACATTTTCTCTCACTGAACTGAGTATGAGGTGTATCTGCTCTTTCTGTCCTCCCACGGGATGCTGACGGTTGCTGCTGTTGCAGCGAACACTCATGTCGGCGCTCATGTGCTCAGAGGTTTTTTTTTTCCAAAGCACTTGTGAAGAAAGGCAGTTGGAGGGTTGGGTAAGTAACTTGCTTTCACCTGAATGTAATACTGTAGAAATAAATTACAGAAACCATCAATATTATTCTTAGATTTCCATTTATTATAACTACCATGTTAGCGGGGATGGGAGCAGGAGAAAGGAGAATAATAGTTTCTTTTCCCCCTGTAATTACAGAATAAAATAGATTTTATATAAAAATGGATACATTTGTTTTAAAAGTAATAGGTGCTAATTGCAATGGCTTGTACAGCTTTAAAAGATGACTCTCTATCCACAGATGCGCTGTCTGTTTTGTACTCAAGGCGATGTTTGTTTGCGCACTTGGTTCATTAGTTTTGTGACCAGTTTTGTGTACACTTAATTTTATGGTTGAAATAATTTTGCACGGTACAGTCCAAAATGTTTCCCACTTGCAGTTGTTTAGACCTTTTGAAAAGCAGGGATCTTGTGATATCTTGCCCAGAATATTTGTAAGTCTTAAATTTTCACATTTCATCTGGGATATCCTGCTGAAAGGTACCTAGCTTTTTAGCTTTAGGTCATCTTTCCTAATCTGCCTAAGCCCTTCAGTGATTTAATGATTAACTAGAAGATAACAGCGGTGCAGGTGAAGTATGGTATAAGTAATGCCTGCTTTTGAAAAGCCATTTTTAACCAGCACAGTGTAGTTAAAAGTCCAAATAACAAGTGATTAAGAAAGGGCCCTGTTTTGCCATTTTTCCAACAACACCATGAAAGAAACCCATGTTTATCTAAAGCAACAACTTTTTTAAGTTAGCAAAGTGATAGTGATAACTTTACAACTTATTTTTCTTTACAGCTTGTTTGTTCATTTTAAAAGACAAAAGTAATTACCCACTTACTGAGAAACCCAACAACTCAGGCTGTTGATTTTAGTTATGTGATTGCTGTTAGTAATCTCCTTTGCTCAGGGAGATATGATACAAATTTTACAACTAGACATTTTGGAAAGAGATACTCATTCTTGTTGATGTTTGGTTTTTTTTTTTTAATCTTAACTTGTTCCAACATCTCCCTTGGTGTTTCAGTTAGCACAGTTGCCACCTTTTAGGCAATTGTCTTGCCTAAATTAGGAAGTGGTAAAAAAAACCAAACAAACCCAAAACCAAACCAAACAAACCAAAAACAACCAACACCAAACAATGCTAAACATTTTGATTAGCTCATTTCTAAACATCACTTATCACTTGAGTAATCAGGACTTAAGACTCCTAAAATTGTGCAATCATTGTTTTTTCACTGCACATACTGCCCAGATAGTAGGTTTTGTTTGATACAATTATGGATCATTTCATTCAAGAGAACATTATTATAAAGTTGGTGGGAATAATGTGAAAAAGTTCCTGAGAAACCACTACTGTATTATCTTTTTAATCAGTGACATTTTTTGATGACAGCTGAAGAATCAAGGTAGGAAAACAGAAAACATAGTTTAACATAATGTGGGTGTAGAGATAAGCTTCCATGACTAGGAAATGTTCTGTAACTTTGACTGAATAGCTAAAAAGGTCCTTGGTCATGGCCAGCTGAAGAGAATATGACTAAACCAAACTTTTTCTGGATTATTCGGAATGTACTGATGTAGTGTTGTTTTTGTTTGTAGGGTCTACTTATTCCTTTCTTGAATGTGGATTCAATTTCTAGTATATTTAGAGAAATACAAATATCCTAAATTTTTCTGCATCAGTCAAGTTCATAGGTCAAGTAACCAAAAAGAAATCATGTAAATTTGTACATTAGAGTTTCCAGAGGTAATCAGCATCAATTTCTTTTTTTTCTTTCATGTTGAGTTCAGCCGAGTGGTTCAACAGGATGTGTACACAGATCTCTTGCATTCAAACCAGTGCTATCTAGGAATAACAAATGATCTTCAGAACCTGAGGGGTGTAGCTGGATTGAGTCATCTGAATCAATGGATATTCAAACAATATGATTTAAGAAGTATTTCCAAATTCGACCCTTCCAAAGCAATTTAATTTTTACAGTTGCTTTGATACACAAGTTAAATGTTTCAGTTCAAGCAGAAGCAGTGTTAGATAGTGCAGGAAGAATACCTAATCCATAAATACGCCATATGTAGTTCTGTATGTTTTCTCTAGATAATTCTGCGTGGTCCCTATACATAATTTATATAGAATATATAATAAAATATAATAGGTATAGAGTTTGGGGGTTTTTGCTTGTGTGTGTTTTCATATAGATAAGCACTATCTGTCCACACATGCCACTGTAAACAGAATTACCAAGTGGGTGCATGCAGAAATCTGATGTGCATCTTTGTGTTTTCTCTTTTGACTGTTCAATCCACAGAATTTGTAATCATGTGAGAGTTAACACAAAAGTTACTTGTTGTGCAGTAGATGCTTTAAGGAAAATATATTTGGTTGATTTATTCAAATGCTAATTAGGGCAAACAAAGGGAAGAAGTTTTCTTAAGAGTAGGGCAGATGGTCTGGATCTTTTCTACCAGTCTGATTGAAGGCTGCATGTGGGCATAAAAGAAAAAAAGCAGAGAATGAATACCGCTTTAAAAAGAATTGGTAACAGCTGCTTTGTTAAGGTAAATACCTGATTTTCTGTCAGTAACTGCTTTCTGGAGCCTTTTTCCTCAATTAGTAAGGCTGACAGAATATGGAGTATTGGGACTTTGGAAAGTTAACTGTTAATTAGTTAACCTCCTTGCTTCTAAAAATATATAAATAAGATGAACTGTGGTGAAAAATCCAAGACAGTTATCCTTCTAACATAACTCATTTGATGTATGCTCAAGACACTGTTTGTTAAATCTGCTGAAGGCATGCATGTAATTAAAAGAAGGTTTACGTGTAATATTTTGCCAGGATATGTAGCTAAGCTTTTATGACAGCATTTGAGTAAATTTATATGTAGAATGTTTTTAAGCCCAAATAAGCCAAACCGCTTCACAAACTGCATTACTTCTACATCCTTTGAAAATACAGCTGTTTCCTGAAGTGTGTATAGCCACCGCGGGAGCTGAAGTTGTTTATTTCTTTGAGATTAAATTTGGCTGCGATCCGTTCCAACACTTCACTGGAGAACCTTCGCAGCCAGCACGACTCTGAAATGCCTGGCGCTCACCTTGCCTTTCTCAGCCCAAGTATTAACACTTGGATGGTGGACCAGCCTCTTCCTTTCGGTTATGAATTAAAAACTAGAGAGGATCGGGTATCTGATAGTTAGGCAAACAGCTCAAGGAGGGGAGCCTCAGCCTTAGCTGAAGTCAGAGGTATTGAGGTTGCACGCTAGGCTGCTGGTGAGAACTACACCTCCTGATCTATGCCTTTCCAACATAGCATCAACCATCAGATGTTAGTCATCTGTGATTCTAAAAAAAAAAAAAAAAGAAAAGAAAAAAAAAGAAAAAAAAAAAAATGAACAAAATGGAAAAAGCAAAAGTGGAAATCTGTAACCAGGGCAGAGACTCCCTCTCTGGCTAAGCCCTGGCGTGCCAGAAAGCCGGCGGAGCCTGGGGGCTGCAGCCCGGCACAGAGGCATCCGCTCCCCAGCTGCTCCTCCGTGGCGGGGCTGGAGGGGGGGTTGCAGCATGAAGGTGGCTGCACTGAGCGCCGCCTCTAACTTTCTGGATTGCTAAGACTAAATAGGCTCAGTTTCAGCAGAAATGGAAATCTGAGGAAAGGTATAGTAGAATACCTGTTGGATACTATAAAGTAGCCAGGCAGGGGAAGTGTGTAGCAACCCCATGTGCCCTTAAATGAATCGGCGTTCCTTGTGTTTTACCTTTGTGAAACCTCATCTCAACTTTGTGGCAGCTCTTCTGAAGAGTGGCATCCAAGCTGTGGCAATTTCCCTTTTGGGGCTTTCTTCTTGCATGGGCACAGCTTAGAGAGAACTTAACCCCAGTCAGAGCGAGCTGTGGTGGGTAGGTACTGGTAGGTGCATGGGGGAACTCCTTTGCTGTGCACTTGGAATGAGGCACTGAATGTCTCTGTCTTCGTGTCACTGAATATATGTAGCTTAAGAGAAACTGTATACTGGGAACTGTGGGTTTGCTATCCGGAAAAATGGTGTGGAGCCCTTGTGTGCCAGTAAGAAAAGAAGGAAAAACATTTTTTTTTTGGTACAAAAACAGCGAGTAACACAGATACCTGTCCAGAGGTTTTCTTACCACATCCCTCTCTTGGTGCGCTGGGGACCACAGCCTTTCAGCGCAGTACAGGCTGAACAACCTTTCTGTTGTCACCTCCATGGTAAATATGATGTAGAGTCTGAAGTGTTTGCAATGTGTTACAAGTTAGTCTGCTTCTGCTGTCTGCCTGGATTCCTACCTTTATTGGTAAGGCTTAGAAATGTGCCCGTCACTAATGGCGGTGGACGAAGCAATCTTCTTGTCAAACTACTCAATCAGTGCAGAGATGCTTTTCAAAGTGCTGCTTTTCCATTTCACTTTAACTGTCTTATGATGGAGCTTCTTTCAGTTCCACTGGGAATTATTTCATAGTCTGATGCACCTGAGGATCACAAAGTGCTACATGATTATTCAGTTTAAAATCTTTCTTTATTTGGCTTTCCCCTTTCATTTACCTATCTTTCATGTGCTTAGCCTGCTAACATTTCAGTTCTTTTCAAACCTTCACCCATACAATCATTCTCACCAAATCTTGATTTTGTGGTGGTAATGTAAATCGATTGACATCATTTGAGCACAGTGCCTCCCTGACCTGGGTTTTCTTTGCAGCTCATAGACTGCAGCATCTAGAAGTGTACTGGGCTTACAGCTTGCTCAGATAACTTATTTGAGAAATATGTACTAATGTGATAAATTGTGATAAGGCCTATAATTTATCATCTTCTAATTTGCTGCTGATGATATAAAGCAATGAAGTAGAAAACGATGGGGGATTATATTCATATTAAGGGGTTTTGCTATAACAGTCTCTCCCTGACCTGTGAGATTTTGTTTGTTTTTTTGTTTAGATCTGCTAGAGAAGTCTCGTGTTGTTAAGCAGCCAAGAGGTGAAAGAAACTTTCACATTTTCTATCAGATACTCTCTGGTGCATCGGAAGACTTCCTCTGTAAGTGTTGCCCTTGTGCCATTTTCAGATATGAGTCGTCTTTATATTTTATGTGCTGTTCTACGCACATCTTCTTTTGTGGGAAAAGTGATATGGATTCATTTTTCAAATGATTGGTCGTAGTGGCAATAGTAATACCTGAAGTAAATATATGGTTTGGTATTATCCAGATATCTGAGTCAGAATTGGCTTTGCGATATATTCTAAACAAAGAAGAAAGCCTATTCTTATTCAGAAGACTTGTAATTAAAAGATCCTTAAAGAAAACTTAATCCTACTAATAATAACAACAGTGCTTGACAATACTGGTTCAGGGATAAAAGAGCTACTAACAAGAATGCTGTTACTCATGATATTTTTATTTGATTTATTAGGCAAACTCAAACTGGAGCGGGACTTCAGCAGATACAACTACCTGGGCCTTGATTCTGCCAAAGTGAATGGAGTGGATGATGCTGCAAACTTCAGAACAGTTAGGGTAAGAAGTAACAGGCTGGGTGTAACCCCCAAAGGGCTCAACACTAATGCAGAGTTCTTATGGCCTTGGTCCGGCTGTTCGCGCTGGGCTGGGAGGGCCGTCTTTTCTGAGTGCTCTCACTCTTCATGCAAGGGTATAGCGTGTTTGCACAGGGAAGCTTAGCTACAACTAGAAAATACAAAGAACCAAGTTTCTGGAGTATTCTAGTGGGAATACAAAAAAGACCAAAAAAAAGGGGGGGCGGGGAAGGAAAGAAGAAAAAGAAAGGGGGGGAAAAAAAAGCCAAGACCCCTTGATCAGATCATGGAAAAGGTTATGTTGTGTAGTTGCTTATTATGGCTGTGACTAAGCTTCATGAACCAGGTGATGCTGACCAAGTCAAAAGAAAAACGGGGTTGGGATGGTTCTCAAGATTACTTACCATGATGTTTTTGCTTGATTGTACTCAGGGACAAGAATAATACAGGACCCTGTTACCCAGTGTATGCAAATTTAGATTTTAAAAGTTACTGTCTTTTAGAGCAGCAGAGCAGACTGAGAAGACAGCAGTATCTGTTCATTTGACTGTGAAAAATTGGGTTGGGTTATAAACTAAATTAAGTGGCTAAAAAGAAAGTGCTGCATTTTAGAAACCCATAAACTGAATTAAATGCTAGAAGTGGACTGGGCTGACATGCCAGCTCAATTACTAGATCTTCTTTAACCTGTCTTTTATATTAAAAAACTTACTTATCTAAGCATAGTAATTATATCGTGTTCTTTTTGTAGCAAAAGTGTTCATAAAACATTTTTAATTTATGCTAATACAGATAAATGGTGAATTTTGCAAGTATGATCTGTTTTAAATGTAGATTCTTTTATCTCGTAATTTCATCTGTCCCCTTTCCAGAATGCAATGCAGATTGTTGGGTTTATGGATCATGAAACACAGTCTGTTTTTGAAGTGGTGGCAGCCGTTCTGAAATTGGGAAATATTGAATTTAAGCCTGAATCTCGTGTGAATGGCCTAGATGAAAGTAAAATCAAAGATAAAAACGGTAAGATGAGATTAGTGATGGGAGGAAAAACACTAATTTGTCTGAAGTCATTATTAATTTTGTAGTTTCTGTAGACATACAATATCCTTACAGATGAATTAAATTAGATTGTTTCCAAAACTCACCCACAGGCAAATACGGGTTGAATTCTGTGCCACTTCAATTGCTCTGTTTGAAATTCCAAAAATGATTATTTTCTTTTTTTCCACTTTATTAACACTTTCTTCTGAAATGTTAAATGGTGCTATGCATTTCTGTAACTGCTTGGTTATTCTGCAATGGAGGCTTTTTTGTTCTTTTGTAGTAGGGCATCTCAGCCTGTAATGTCAGATTCATTTGGTCATGTTTTTGCAGCTGATACGTTTTTAAAGTTCATGTATTTTCATTTGAAAGTTTTTCATCATGAAAAGTAGCCTGTGATAAATGGAAGAAAAGTTTCTTCACAAAAATAAGCAGATAAAAAGTGCTTTCAAAACCAATAATTCTGTTTCCTCATGCTGTGCATGTTTTTAAAAACTTTGCTTGGCAGGGTAAGGGGGAGAGAGTGTGGATGGGGACCACTTCTGTTGAAGAAAACCTGTTTTGGGGAAATACCGAACTACTTAAAAGCTAATAGTTTTGGAGAAGAAAAAGCAACGATACGAAAGGGTTCATTATATTTACACTCTCCTTTTTCATGCTAGAACTCAAGGAAATCTGTGAGTTGACAGGTATAGACCAGTCTGTATTGGAAAGAGCTTTCAGCTTCCGGACGGTTGAAGCCAAGCAAGAGAAAGTTTCAACAACACTAAATGTGGCTCAGGTAAAAAGAGGTCCCAATGCTAAAGGAAAGAATCGTTTTAAATAGCAGTTTATTCTACATTACTAAACCGTAGCTGCCCAAATAAAAACTACAACTAATAGGCTGTACTGCGTAAAATATATCACTAGCATAAGTGTGCTTTTATTTCAGCAGTTTTTAAGTGTTCAAATATACTGGATGTTTTGTTTTTATGTGTGAATTACCTCAAAAAAATGAGGTATAGGAAAATGTTGCAGGGAATGAAAAAGTGAAACAGTTCTGCACAAAACGCATGTTGAAAGTATTGTGGCAGACTGTTTTCATTTAGAGCAACTGGTGTAATTTCATGAGTTGTACGCCCTGGGCTGCTGAAAAACTTTTGTTGCCAGTGTGAATTTATCTTTCTGTAATGCTGCAGAGCCAGTGTGATTGCCACCTGTGTCTCATCAGCTCAGGCTAGCAGGAATGTCGTTTCCCTAACCGCAGCTGCTCAAGTCCCTTTGCTTAGGATTAGGATGGGGGATGTGAGTCTTTAGGGGATATCCGGATGAGCGGGAAGGGAGTCGAAGTGCCCTGACCGTGGCTGCTGTTCCAGCCAGCCCACGGCCAGGAAGGCAGAGGGGTGCACCAGCACGCCACCGATGCTGCTGAAGTGTCCTGCCCGCCCTGGTCTGGCTCCAGTGCCTTCTTAGGCAGAGGCACTGCTCCCTGAGCCGTTCTCACTCTGTTCATAGCATCTTTAAGATACGTCAGTAACATAAAAAGTTTGGGATTAGCCCAGCATTTATAACATTTTTCTTCTTTCTTCTGTCTAGGCTTATTATGCCCGTGATGCTCTGGCTAAGAATTTATACAGTCGACTGTTCTCTTGGCTCGTTACCAGAATCAATGAGAGCATTAAGGTATTCTTGTGCCTGTAAAAAAATCAATAGAAATCCTTTACATTAAAGTGAACAGTAAAACTGTATTTGCCAATTTCATTTTTCCTGGTTGTACACTGTTACACATGGTATAGGTGGATAACTGTATCACAGCTCAACAAATTGCTGTCTGCTCTGTTTTTAAGCTTATGAAAATATTCACATTAAGCACATTTTGGGAAACCATACTTAACATTTTAGTTAAGAATTTGACAGCCTACTTATGAGATACATTAGTTTTCTTGATTCCCAAGTATGAAATGTACAGATGATGGACTCAATGTTTAATTTTTTTTTTAAGGCACAGACAAAAGTGAGAAAGAAGGTAATGGGGGTGCTGGACATCTATGGCTTTGAAATTTTTGAGGTAAGACCTTTATAAAAGTAAACATTTAATGTGAGAGCTGTTACTAAAGCTTAATAGAGTAGTTCATGAATTTGTAATCAGAATACATGTAATTTGAATTGTGAGTCATTCCTGACAAAAAAACACTAGAAAAGTAAGCCAAAGAAAGATGTCTTAGCATGTCTGGCAGTTGAAACAAAAATTTATGAAAGCCAAACTTGTGTTTTTACACCATAGGTAAATAAATATTTATGATGGGTAAACTAAGTATATTTTGTTGTGACATATGTTCTGAGCATAAGAGAAACTCTGGCAGTGTCATTTCTGCCCTGAGGCATTTTGTGGATGTCTTTGAACAAGCTTTGTATCCTTTAAAAAACACAACAAAAACTATAAATCTTTTTCCTGTCAAAATTAAACAAGGAATTATATTCCATTTCATCTCGATTCACTTAAATAAATATTCTGTACCAATTCCTAGCTAATGATCTGTGGCTCACTGCTGTTTGCTTATGATAGTATTTCTAGACGGGTGGTATTTTGAAACAAAAACAATCAACGAGGAGTTTTTAATTGGGTTAGAGAACACCAGGGAGAGGGAGTTTTCATAAATCTTACTCTGACAGTTTATTTTAAGAGATTTATAGATCTTGGTTGGAATCTGTATAGTGTTTAAACTAGAAACTCAATTGGGGAGAAAAATCAGTAGAAAACATGCAATCCTTACCCACTTCCCTACATCCCTCTTGAAAATCTAGGGCGTGTGTTTAAACTGTGTAGAAGATGGAAATAATCCAGAAAAGAGTAATTATGCATGGGAGGGTGCTCTAAGTTTTATTTCAGAAGCATAACATCAAAGTATGTGCACATCAAAATACTTCTATGAAGAGGAAAAACAAAGCTGATACTTGCTTCAAGGGTTTACTAAGCTAGATTGTATTGTTTGCATTAAATATAAGAGCATATTTATGAAAATACATTGCAAGCGGTCAGGTGGCTGAATGGAGATCTCAGTTGCCAGATCTCTTGGAGCTGGTCCTTGGTGTACTTTTAGAAAGCTGGACACTGGAATGGTACTGCTGGCATCTTCAGGCAGGACTCTTGTTTCCACTAGCTCTTTCTTTTATGTTTGATTAAGGATAAACACGTAGGGTGAGGTGGGAGACAGAAGCTTGTGCTAGCACACAAGCCAACTCAGTAATTGTGTTTGTGGGATGGTGTTCCAGAGACAAGGTTGTTTCTTGCATTAAATTTCCTTTTTTTGTAGGAGTTCAACATCTTAGAAGGTCATAAGTAAGTAGTTGAGTACAGGAGGTGTAGTTTTGCAGGAAAAAAAAAAAGAAAAAACAAGGCTCTCTTCACTTACCGTTCATACTGAATTACAATGTAGCTTTCCCAATTCATACAAACTCAAAAGCTTTAAAATATGGGTAGTTATTGTTTTCTCCTTTAAATGCTGAGTATTGGTTCTACTGGAAAAGGTGGGAGAGGTTTGCCTTGTGACTTGAAGATCAAATTCATCAATACATTCATACAAGATGGGACTCTTCCTTTCATGAGTTAAGACCCGTGGTGAGAGCACTAGCCAAGCAGCTTGGTTCAGTGTCACAGAAATAATGGAATTATTTCTGAACATTCAAAATGGGAGTCAGGTAGTATGCCAGAAACATACGTAACTTGTACTATACTATATTTTAATTTAAAGATGCTTGAAAAAGAAACTTGATTGGTTTAGGTTTCTAGAGGTGAGTAGTACAGTTACTGGTAGTGGGACTGCCTGGCAGTACTGTAGTTCAAAGGGTGAGTGATAGAAAAACAATCCATTAGAAAATCCTGAATCAGCTGTATTTCCCGTACCACCCACTTAGCCATCCCTGTGTTTCCAGACAGGTTAATTTTGTAATCAGAAACTGCTGACTTATTCTCAACTGAATCAAAAGCAAAGATATTCTTTCAACGCAAAACAAAATTAGTTTCCTATGCAGCTCTAGTTGGAACAAAAGAGGCTGTTATGTCATAATCCTTAAATTAAGTAATTCTGTAATGAACACTGTATAGGCAAAGCGTAACTGGTGTTGTGGTTGCTTGAATGAATATCACATAGTAAGGTCAATTAAGAGGATGTCTCCCAAATATTTTTATGTCGAGTTTCATAACAAATGATCAAATCTCACAAAAATTACTAAAGATATTGAGAAAATGCTTACAAAACCCAATTATTGTTGAGAATTTAAGTAACCACTTCACAGAAAATATATAGTTTAAAGTTAATTATATTAAAACAATCAATAAATGAATGAAATTTTAACACGGTACAATACCATAACTCAAGAAAAATTCAATAATGTCTTAAGATTTATAGCATAGAAAGTGTAGTGGAATTTGGAGTGTTTTGCTGTATGGTACATTTGTAAACACGATGGTTAAACATTCAAAATATTAGCTGAGGTGTAACTAATGGAAGTAACTCTATCCATCTAATTACAGATTACTTAAAACATCTGACTAAAAATGTGCAGTTCCCTTTTGAACCTAATTCTTAAGTCAGGTTTTGATTTTCATGTCTGTTCTTGAAGGTTAGAACTACCATGATCTCTACAAAGAATGTTTTTTGGCAAAAATGTATTTGAAAGACTTTTTCATCTGTAAACTTGTGCATTTTAAACCTGTAAGCTCTTTGATATGCTGAAGGTAAAAAGGCCTACTTTAATCATGTTTCTACTCAGGAAGCAGATAGGTTTATCATTAGTGCATGTTCTTTGACCTAAAGTGTCCTTGTACCTTGTAGACAGAACATATCAAAAAACATAGAAGGTGTAGTAGGAGTTTTTTATATACATGGTAAATATTTACACATGAAGTTTAATACCATTGAAATAAGTAGCAAGATAGGTGTTTACTGAAGGGTGATTTTTTTTTTTTCCCCCTTTAGTATTACACTTACCCATAAGGATTGCTGAAACAATAAACTAATGATGTTCTAGTTTACCTGTCTTGTGCTGAGATTCTCACTTAAAAGTTATTGGAATACATTATCGAATAGTCTTCTTCCACTTCAAAAATATTGGTTTGCTACAGATTTTTGAGGTTTTTGTTTTGTTTTGTAGTGGGCAGGGCAGACAATATTTCTTGGGCCTTATTCTTGTTTAGGACAATTCCTTAGATCATCCTACAATTCTTCCTGTAAGAAGAGTAAAGAAATCCAGATTTACCATTCTGAAAGATCCTACACTTTGCCTTCTGATGACAATAGCAGTCTTGTTCTATTATATGCAAGTTGAAGCTTATATAAATGAAATTTTTTTTCATCTATTTTTGCAAGATTACTTTATTTACTGTGCACTGTAATTTCTACAATTTTCTGTAATTTAAGATGAAGTTAACTTACAAAGTAACTGGAGGTTTCTTGAAACTTACCAAAGGAAAGATACTGGAGTATTGATAATGCTGGCATATACTCTTTGGGATTTGGTTTCCGCTAGTATTTTTATCAAACACAAACCCCATTTTTCAGACAAACCCAAAAGCTATCCAAGAAAGCAGATTTAAGGACTTAGCTCTCCAAAAATTCAGATTAGGGAATTTAAATCTATTGATAATCCTCAGCCTCTGTGGGTTTGGCAGATGTCAACAGCAAGCTTGGCTAAATAATCCACAAAGTAGGTGCTGTAAAGCTGTGTTTATTTTTGAATCCTACCATGCCCTTGTGGTAAGCTGTACGCTGGGACTGAATGTTTTGAAAGCAAAACGCTGAAATTTTGGGTGTCTCTGTGTGAATTGTCTATGGGCAAGGATTTAGGGACTAGGATTAGTGTGAAAATGCAGGCTACAGAACCGGGTTGGTTGTGTAACGCTGCTGGAGCTTGAGCAATGGATTGAAGCCCGACACTAATTGCTCCAAGTATGTTTATCCACGTCTTTGAGCAGCTGCATGTGTAGTCAGTCTGCAGTCTGGCCTGTGATTTGAGATGGGGTAGGGATGATGGTTGGTAGCACTGGGAATGTCAGAACCAGCTCGACTGTAGACTTCCTGGGGTGGGTTTAGGGCTGGTCCTGTTTTATTCCATGTTTGATTCTGTATTTTTGGGCAGAAGTGGTTTCCGCAGCTCTACAAAGTGTTGGGGTAGGGTTGTGGAAGGGGTGGGGTTTATGAAAAAGAAATGAAGGTTATAGAAGGCAGATGACTGAGGGCCTGGCAGGTTTCAACAGAGATGAGCAAAAGACTCATTCTGTTTGGTTTGGACATTTAATTTTGTCCTGTACATTTCCTGTGTAGACGAGGACTAGGGTATGTAAAAATGAATGTCATGGAGCAAGTATGAATATTTCATCCTGCCTAGCCGTCAGAGATAAAAATGTCTGTCTGTGCTAGTTGGCTTAAAGGCTTTATTCTGAATTTTCAGGCGCCACTATGTAGCTGGTCCATATGACAAAGCTAATGATCTGGAGTGCAGTTTTATGAAAGTTAAGGCTGCCAAGCAAGGCTTATTCTTGAAATTTGCCAGGCCCTGAAAAGGCAGTTTCAGAGTGTGAATGCTTTCTGCTCGATCCCTTGGTGCAGCAGTTTATTCCACATATTTTAGCCTGACAAGAAGCAGGGATGTGCTGAGGATAGAGCTGCAAAAGTAAGTGCTGCAGAAAGAGAGGGACTGTTTCCATTTGGCCCTCAGACATCTGCTAAGGTTGACCTGAGGTGATGTGAATGCCTTGTCCTTGGGGACGGCATCTGACCAACTCCTTTTGCGCCAGGTACACAAGAACATGCAAAGACATGGCAGCATCCATCACAGTCTGTGTAAAACTCAGCAGTAAATAAAAATACCACGAACAAAAGAGCAAAACAAGCCACCCAGTGGTAAAACCAGGTCTATTTCTCACAGTCTGTGATGCACTTTGGTAGTGCTTCTGTTTATTTACAGCAATAAGCTCCTTTCTTGTGTGTAGAAGTCCCTTGTGGTGATGGAAAGAAGCTTGGTCATATTGCATGTACTATGTAAACTGTCATCTGGGTGTTCATAAAATGCCAGTATCTTTATTGAGGGAATCCGTTAGAAATATAAGGAATGCAGTTTCATTATATTAGCATGTTCATAGTTGTGGTAATTACCTGTTTTTAGAGGGAGGCAACCAAATAAGAAGGAAGTAAACATTGAAAATACCTTTCTGAGATGTTTAAGGCATGAAAAAATTGGGGAGGTATTTCCACTTTTACCATAAACCTATACGACAGCTTGGTCAGTCGCCGAATAGTTGCTTTGCCTTTTTCTCTCCTGTTCATTATGTGAAGGAAATTACAGTTGCAGAGCATGCTGAGCTCTGACACATTGCCGCTGGCCCGGAGACTTCCCCCTCCCTCCTCCCCAAGGATGATTTTACTGGAGAAGTATCTAGTTATTTGCTATAAAAAAGACTTATTAGAGAGAAAAAAAGCATACAGAGAAAGTGGCTTATCAGGATCTTCTTATATCTTCTTTTTTTTTTCTTTTCTTTTCTTTTCTTTTAGGCTCTGGGGACCCTTTTGTCATGTCTTGGCTTTGGCTCTAACTCAGCCATGGATATCTGTTGGTTTGGTAGTTGCCTTAATCTCCAGACCATAATTTCCAGCCACCTTTTTTAGGCACTCTACCTTGCAACGGATTTCCTTTTTGAAATTGTTCAACCCTTTTCTGATGCCCATCAGCATATTATATAGTGGCAAGCGGCATGCACCCGGCCCTCTATTCAGTCTTATTGTACAGGGCAAAGCCCAGTCTAGTGTGAAAGAGGAGAACTGAATTTTTAATCTATAATTGATCAACTACATCTGCTGGCAAGTGTTATGAAAGAGGGAAGCTTTACAGAGAGGGACCCTTGGTTGGACTCCTAGGTGCTATGGAGATTTTAAAATACAGTTAAAGCAATAATTTCCTTAAGTGCTAGAATGCTCAGAAGCAGAGGTGTATTCCAGGAAGTTAATCACCATTTCATTCGTCACATCATAATTTAAGTATTTAGAGAGGCTTATTTTGCAAAATGCAGTAAATCCCATTGGCTGGCTGTTTTCAACAGAAGAAATTTGAAATGCTGGAGCAAATATACACAAATCCTCTGCCTCAGGTTGTGAGAATAACATTTTGCCCTAGAGCAGCTGTTCTTAGTAGAGGAATGGATATGATTATATAGTAGCTTCTTGCTTATTTGTAATTCCTGTTTTTCTAGGACTGTAATATATCAGATTGAGTTGTTTGAAGTGATTGTACCTGGGTTTCCCTGTGGTTCACACATGCATTGTGTGCACTGGATTCACTGTAGTTTCTTGCCCTTTTAACTCCAAATTCAGTTTAGACCTGTGTGTCTGGACACCACAGCTGAGAGCAAGATGGATTTCAGAGTGCCTGGTTCTCTACCAGTGTCAGTAGCATCAATAAGGACTGAAGCTGGTTGTGCTATGCAAATATGGAAAATGGATAATCCCTGAAGCTTCGGCATATATCTTTCTTGCTTCCATTAGATACACTGAAACATAGTTTGATTACATATACGTGGAATATTTGTAGTAAAATGATATGCTTCTCTGGTTCTTTGCCTATAGAGATATTTACACAAAAGCCCAGAGCTTATTCTAGTTTTCATAAGATATTTTTCAATTAAGTTTGATTACTTGAGTGTTTGTATCTGTAAACAGAAAAGTAAGGGACAAATGTGGATAACATATCTTCACTAATTTTGCAAAATTGTTATAAGTGGGTCACATGTAGCTCATTGCTTTCTAAGATAAAAATAGTGTCTTTTTTCCTTCTCTTTAAATGTGCTTTCCCCATTTTGCCGATTTTCATTTTCTAGCATTTATATTTCTTAGTTTCATCTCATAAACTCTTATGCTTCTGTAGACATACATAAAAATCCCTATCTCCAGACACCACAGTAGGATATAAATTAAATTTGCTGGTTGGTTTCACCATTCATTCCACCATTCATCTCAGTGAAGCGCGTATGTTAGTCTTTTATCATCATTACTTTTGCCATCTGGCTTTTTCTCTAGGAGCCTCAGTAGTAGTCTAGGCACCTGATGGAACTACCTGGGATCACCTCCCTGCGTTAGGGGGATGGTCAGAGACTTCTGATGCCCAGAGCTGCATTGATGTTGAAAAAAGTTACTTTCTGGGGCTGTAGGTGTTAGAGCAAAAACATCAGTCTCTGTATGTCTTTCCCCCCACCCCCCATATTGATCAAAAAGTTCATTTTAATGGCATTAGTTCTGTTGATTTCAACAACCTCGTGACTTGAAATGTTTAGGTTTTGTTTTAAATTATGCTTTTCCTTTAAATACTTTTCATGTATTTTTTAGCTGTATGTGTTCATATAAGGTATTTGAAAAGGTGTTGCTCAACACCTTTTTGTCGGTGTGGTTGTAGACTGAGCAATACGTAGATTTTTGAATTGGCTCTCAACAAGAACTGGGGCGATGAAGGATTAAGAAGGAAGAGGAAATATTGAGAAACACCTTGTGTAGGTATGATACTGATGATATATCTGAGTCTGTAGATTTGGATCAACAACATATGCTTGATTTGGGGGAAACAGTGAAGTGGAGAGGACACAAGAAAATGGAACGCTTAAACTAGGACTTTATTAGGCAGGTGGAAGATAAGAATTTATTCCTACCTACTAGTATGGAAAAGTACCCAGTTTTCAGTTTTAAGTAGGTATCTTAGTTGCCTCAGTGTCTCTGGAAATCACTGGAATCTGGGTACTCAAAAGTGAATTTGAATTTTCTATGGGGAGGGAAGATTAGAAGGTAGCTGTTTTTCATAGGAAAACGTCCTCTTTTAGGTATTTTGTGTTTGTAAATCTAATGCAAGAAATGACACTCAGCATCAGCATATGGAGACATTTCTGCCTGAGACCAGTAAGAGACTTTTAACCTATTTTTTTTTTTTTTTGACAAAAATATTTTTATCTTGTCTGTTTGCTATTGGTATTTTACTGGTACAACAACGTATAAGGTCAGGAACATCCATATATGTTTTTTCAGATGATTCCATGATATGCATGACTGCAATCTTCCAAAGAAGAAATTAGGTAAAATATTAAGGAATAAAAAATATTTTCCTTAGATTTTCAAGCATCTGTATGTAATTAATGTAATAGCAGTGGTTCAAAACTAGAACTTTTTACCTTTTCATGGTTGACTCTAACAACCTGAGCGAGTACAACATTGTAATCTGCTTGTGTATATAAGCACTGTATTTTTGCATGGAGCAGAATTTTTTAGAGTTCAAAAACTTGCTATTCATGAAATGCCACCCTGATACCCAATAGTTTGAAGGCTGATAAAGAATAAAGCTGTATGAGCAAGACACCATTATTTGTGAAGTGAAAAACATGATGAAGTAGGCTTTGATTTCTGTCAGTGAATTTTTCTACTTGTCTAAATTTATTGTTGCACCTGATAAAAGATTGAGAGGATAAGCTGTGGGTGGTTGGTTGATCTGTATCTATAAATTTGACGTGACTTTAAGCCTATCGCAGGTGACATTCTGTTTCCCAGCACCTTTAATTTAATTTGAGAGACTGAGTGGGTTTTTTCTTCCCCAAAGGTTATATTTTGTATTCCACAGTGATTTCAAATGGATAGTTTGAAATGCTGCTATAAAAATGCATGGATTGAAGTGATGCTCTCAACATTAAAGTAGCAGAATTACAGCCTGGAAGAGAAGCTGACACTTTGAGAAGTGCTGGTCTTAAATATTTTTTTCTTAAAATATCCTAAAGAATATTTGAATTTACTAACTGTTCCTGAAATTTTGGGTCTGACCGTGCTGCTTCTGTGTTGGTCAAAACCCTTTCTGTTGCTTAATGCATATGTGTCAGCGTAAGGAGCAAGTACAGTCTCTGACAGCTGGGTCCTTCCAGCCCATTTCTCGTCAACAGATTTAGTGGTGTGCTATCACTGATACTAGCCATTCTCTATTGCTTTCTGAAAAACAGTGTCAGAAGTCCTTCAGATCCCTTCTAGTTCTGTCATACTAATTTCTAGGAGGCTTCATGAAAATATTGGGGGACAGTTCATTTGTGAGCACTTGTCTATGCTTTGTGAAGCTCTCACATAATTAAAAATTATAGGTATACAATAAGGGAGAATAAATTCACAAGCTCTATTGCCTTACTCAGATTTGCCCAGAGATAAACATTCTAACTGGTTTTTCATATAGTGTTTCTTAAAATCTGTAAAAGGAAATGCAGATTTCTGAGGTGTATTTAATTTACAGAATGTCTTCTGGTCTGTTCAGAGTTAAGTGTTTTGAGAATTTCAGTAATTCCAAACATTTTTCCTCATTTTCTTTGCTGTAATTAACTTAGCCTTTTGCTCTGTATCATACATAAAGAACAAAATTGCCACTGCTCTTCAATGACTTTTTTCCTGGAATAGCAATTTTCAGTGGCTTGGCAATGTCAGATAGAATTTCATAGCTTAAAGTGAGTGATTTGTGAAGAACTCTGTGGATTTTGGTTTGCATTTCTTTGGCAAACCATAAATATCACAGATACATTGCAAATCAGGAAAGCATCTAGCAATTACCCTAATATATTTTTAATAACCTTTTAGTTAGATGGTTTAGCAGCATTTGCAGTTCAGTTTCCATCCTCTTTTGAAGACGAAGACTGTGTATAATATGTGAGTGAAAAGTCCTGCAGTCCTTGTAAGCAGAATATCATGGAGAAACAATCTTTCTGCGTTGGGTGGCGTGTGCCTGGCAGGAGGATGCAGAGTGTGTTTTACCCTTCCTCTTTGCCAAGGTGATGTGTCAGTTGGGGTCCTTTTACTTCAGACTCAATATATCTAAAGTGATGGCCTTATCTGAATGTGTCACATAAACTTTTCCTCGTTCTTCCTCCAGTACTCTCTCTTCCCTCCCCTGTTCTCCTCTCCCTTTACTGAGATGTGTCTACCAAATGTTGTATATATGGCTTTTTGAGACAAAAAATACATGGTGATTTAGAGATGTGACAATGCAAGAATGCTGTTCTGATGTGCCTCAATCTCTTGGTTTGTTTGATAATCTTTGGATAATACCTAAAGATACACTCATCTACAAAGAAGTAATACATAATACAAAGAAGTAATATATAATATTTATGTAGTACCTCACATTTTCAGTGACATACAAATATGAGTCTGATAAAAAGACTGATGTACTTGGTACGCCAAATAAATGCTAACAGATATATTACATAGATATATACATAGATATATTACATTCTGTGTTGTTATGGAAGTTGTATAAGTACTGACTGCAGTTTATGTAATTTCTTTTTGCAACAGAATGCAGTAAGTATGACTCGTTTGCAGTGCTGATTTTGATGCATGCCCAATTTTATCTTTCTCATCTAGAGCTGTGCAAGTTTTGCAATCTCTGATTGATAATTGCAGTTGGTGTGAGGGGCAGAGTTTGATGTGGCTGAGAAAGTTTGGTGATCAGCTATGATTTTGCTTTACCTAAAACTAAAATGATAATAGTAATCTGTGCTACCTCAATATTTTCTAATCTGCTTGTGTGTTCTTAATCTCATTTTAGCAACCAGATCCTTAATTTAAAGCATTTAAATGATTGCAGTTGCCCTTAGTCATAAAAATTGTATCACCATAACTTGAGCTTCACAGGTATTGTATAGCAGACTTATTTGATAGTGTAAAAAGGCATAGTGGTTTATTCTGCAAATTTTCAGGCTTCCTAAATCAGTGTTCTTCCTAATCAGTGTTCTTGATGACTAGTAATTAAAAAAGGGGGGGGGGAGGACGAGGGGGAGGGAACCCCACAACCACAAAGCTGAGAAGAGGCAACCAGCAGCAGATATCCAAAATTACTCTTGATTGCAGTTATTTCTGCAGATATATGTATAGAATTCTTACACTATTAATGACTTTTTCAAGTACTGGGAAAAAACCAATGAAGCTGCTGTTTCCTTTTCTTTGAAAGTGGCCTTTTAAACTGGTCCTCAGAATGGGCACCTGGCCTCCAAACTGCACTCATTTCAGATGACGGAGATGAAGTGGTGAACCACAGCTTTTATGCTGCAGTCCTTGGCCTGGTGATGTTAGCAGGAAAGCTTCAGTTGACTTGAGTGTGAGGGCTTTACCTCTGGTATTTAAGGGCTTGCAGCAGCCATCGTTTCCGATGCTGACGTGTGTCCTTCTGGAAGCCTGCTGCTGTAATGTCACAGCCCTGCTCCTGCAGCAGTCCTGCCACGCAGCCGTGATGGAGTAGGCCGCCGTGGCTGCAGTCGCTGAGCAGCCTTCCCACTGCCCACCCCTCCTTCCAGAGCCTGCTCTGTTTCCCGGTCCCTTCTGCAAAGGGTTACACGCATGCTTGCTCCCTAACCCAGTTTTATACGAGTTATCCTTTTAAAGGATTTTTGGTTGATAAAGTTCTTTCAATTCCCATCATTTCAGGGGGCAATTACATGAGCAGTTTGTTGGCAGGGAGGAGGTGGGTTGACCTCTGGAGCCAATAATCTCTTAACCCAGGCTCAGCTGCAACCAGAATAGCAGCTTGGGCCCCAGTCTGTAGTGAAATAGGATACTTTATTTGCTACTGAGTGATCCTAGTTGGAAAAGAGCTAATGCTACCATCATCGTTTCATTTATCAGAACCTGCAGGAGACTACATTTTACACATGGGGACAGATTAGTGCAGGCAAAACTATTGTTGTTTATTCCCTGACACCACAGGCTCAAGGAATGACTTGTCCCAAGGAATCGATACAGAGGCATCACGAATATAAACCTACAGAGCTTTTGTCCCTCCCAATGGAGAAAGCCTCAGGGAAGGATTTGGTCTAAAATTTCCAAACTAATCTCATTCTCAATAAAATATTACTCAAACTGTCACATCACAAAACTGGAAGGAGTAGTTAATAAAGCGGCTTGTTGACTTGCAGCTGCTGCAGTAACTTACTCCAGCTGAGTTCCAGGGTGTTTACACAACAGCAAATGCAAACATGTTTTATCTGACAGGACAACAGCTTTGAGCAATTCATTATCAACTACTGTAATGAGAAGTTGCAACAGATCTTCATTGAACTTACCCTCAAAGAAGAGCAGGAGGAATACATCCGAGAGGTAATACTTGAATGGATCTTTCCTTATCCTCTCCTCTTCCCGTTGTCCCTGTAAAGATACTTAGGCATGCATACTGTATCCCCTTTTCAGGGAACAGAGTCACTTTTTGACCACAGGCCTGGCATGAAGCATGTTTGTGTAGGACTGTGTGGTAGTTACCTTAAACAAAAAAAGTCAGTTTTGGTTTTGTTTCACATTATGAGTTGTCCAGGTATAAACCAGACCCAACTCTCATTCATTGACAACAATGACTGGCAGTTCTGAGCAAGGGCTAATTAATGTGTTATAAGACTAATATTGCTTTCTGGTGTTAGTGCCATTACCCTACAGCCTGTGTGTTGGATTACACAGTAGCATCTGGGATACACCCCAACACCGGCCACAGCTAAGCCTGTTTCAAAAGGGAATTGGGTGGGTAAAACAATAGCACGCAAGATGAAGGAAACTACAGATAGATTTTTGGTTCTAGTTTTCTTTCAGTTAAGTATTGAAGGGAGTTCTGTGAGCTTTATGGGTAAATTTAAGATGTGCTTTGGAGCCCAGACTCTGGTGTTTGATGTTATTCAGTGAGTGAACATCAAGTTAAAGTTTTAATAGGTTTTAGCAGTACTCCCCATGATATACGGAGCTCAGGCAAAATACCGGCTCACAGCTGTAGAAACTGGCATACACTGTCTGTACTCAAATTGGAATATACCATTTTGCTGTATAAACATTTTTAAAAATTAAATAATGTTCCTGCCTTATAATCCTGAGGATAATATGAAGTTTGGGCATGTCTTTTTTCTTTTTGCATTCAGTGGTGAAACTCTTCAAACATCATTACTGCAGTTTGGTTCTTGAATGATATTTCAAATGCTCTGAAAAAAACTAAACTATAAGAAGTACCGCAGAATGCAAATTAAGAATGAAATGAATATTTTCTTTTTTCAGTCCTCTGCCCTACCAGTGTTACCTCCTGATGCATTGGCATCTCATCCTGGAAATTTTGTCGCTGATATTTGAAAAAATTAGGATATTAGCAATATCTGAACAACAGCCAGACTCTGGATTTTTCAGATGGTCTTATCTAAATTTAGCCCTCTTTCTTCCTCCCATTGAAAAACCCCAACAACTAAGAGCTTAGAAATTTTGATCTTGGATGCTTGCAGTGCAATGGTCTTATTTCCTTCTGACCGGTGGGAGCGTGGGCAGAGCGGTGCTGGGGCGGGCGGGTGGCGGAGGAGCCTGGCGGGGTGCCAGGGAAGTGCATGGGAAGCTGACATGGGTGGGGGAAAGGAATGGAGAGCGGGTTTGGCAGCCGCTCAAGGACAGTCATTTCACGCAGATAATGTTAGTACTGGATGATTGCATTTCTTTCTTTATAAATAAAATGTTGGTAAGCATATAGAATGAAATTTGAAAGTAGTATCTTAGTTAACTGCAATATAATTTAAATTGCGTAGAGGAAAAGCTCCCTCGATTGTTTTCCTGTTCATACATTTATTTTTTTTCTTATAGGGGATTGAATGGACTCATATTGAGTATTTCAACAATGCTATAATTTGTGACCTAATAGAAAATGTAAGTTAAGTTCAAGAATCTCTCTGAATAATTTTTTAGTGCGTGGATTGAATTTAGCTGTAAAGTCTGTACGCATCCTCTCACACTTGGATTTTATAAACCAAGCCACTTATTGTAATAGTCATTTTGTATGTTAAAAGTTTATTTTACCAAAAAAAAAAAAAATAAGGCTATATGTTACTTTGTTAGAAATGTTCAGCAGCACCTATGCAAAAAAAAAAAACCCTCAAAAAAATCAAAATCCAAACAACCCTTAAATGTTTACATTTAACACAGTTTTCAATAGCAGATATCATGTGCTGCATTGTAAATAACATCTCTTTTTATATGGAAACTAGAAAACTCAATGACTTGTTACTGGGTGCTTTAGGTATAGAAAGTACTTGTATCTAATAAGAGGACTTCCCATGGACTTAGCGCAGCAAGAAAGATAAAATTCTTTAACAATCGGAAAAGAACAGGTTTTAACCATTAATATAAAATGTATGCTGGTTTTACCCATAAACTGGCTACTTTCAGTTAAGTTGGAGTTTCCGCAGTCTGAGTAAATGACAAAATTCCAACATGAAGTTCAAGATTCAGATCTCAGAAGCAGTCTTTCAAAAATGCAGATACTAAAAATCTGTTGGAAATGGGGATGAGGAAAAGAACCAAACTTTGAGATGGCTTGAAGAACATTTTGCTGGGTAGCAGGAGTCAAACAGGAGAGAACGGTCACCTTTTTATGCCTTGATGGAAATGTGATGGAAACCAACACTAAAGCTCTTGTCTTGAAACTTCAGAACCAAACTGGAATCCTGGCCATGCTAGACGAAGAATGCCTGAGACCAGGAACTGTTACCGATGACACCTTTTTAGAAAAACTGAACCAAGTCTGTGCCACTCACCAGCATTTTGAGAGCAGGATGAGCAAGTGCTCTCGGTTCCTCAACGACACCTCCTTGCCTCACAGCTGCTTCAGGATTCAGCATTACGCTGGCAAGGTACCTGGTGAAGCGGGGAGTATGCGGTGTTTGGAGGGTGTTGTACCTGTGTGAAGCCTACGTTTGGTACAATGGGGAGGCTCTTCGTCCCTTAAATGATGTTACAGTAATGAAGGAGAATTGCTTGAGTCCATAGTTGATCAAAAAATCCAGACCTGTCTTAATCTTTTCCATCTTAAGCCTAAGATGCGTGATTTGGGCTGGGAGGTTTTCAGAGATCGTGCTGCTCTAGTTGAAATCAAGGGCAAGTACTCCTTTCAGCAAAGGAGAAAGATGTCCCATGTGCTTTGGTGGTGAACTGCTTGTGCTGCTAGGTCTCTATTTTGGAAAAACATGTTCTTTGTCACTGAACTAGCTGAAGTCCCTAGTCGTGTTGATGAGAAAGTGGAGGTTTTGTACATTTGAAGGAACTGAGTTTATTTTGACAGCCTGTGTGCTTAAACAGATGGAAGAGAAAGCTATACACAGGGCTTGCAAATGTATTTGCATTTTACAACATAAGCAGTATGAATAAATACAAGTCTGATAGTTTTTGATGTATAATTCAGTATGACCTTTTATTAATGAAAATCAAAATAATTGAATTTGTAAAAAGAAGACAACTTATTTAAAAAAAATTAAAAGTAAGCACAGGGATTGAAACTATACCTCTTACATGAATCTGCTAAACTGTTAGTTTCACAGAGTAATGAATATTTGGAAAGTGTTTAATTTTTCTAGGACTGTTTAATACTTCCTTATTTTTTAATATTTTCTCAATCTTACAATTTTGAATAGCTCGATAATGTGCTCATTCAGAATAGTGCTGGAAATGTCGTACTTTCAGCCTTTGGCACAGCCATTCATTAACTTTACATTATGCCTTTGCTAAGAATATTTTGTAATTGCATATAACCTATCAGGGATTAATACTTAGATACTTCTTTGGTCGTCTAAATTCAAAGTGAATTGAAAATACTCCAGTGCTTTGAGAAGGACTGCAAACAGACTGTGTCTTAGCAGGCAGTGAGGGTCTTCAATTGTTATTGGCATTCACTTACCCACTGAGAAGTCAGTGAATTTCTGCTATTTTGGGAGGAATGTTGTTTTTCCATCCTCAGCTGAGAACATTTTGATCTAGTCACTGGACAACAAAAGTTTGATGCTCCTTTTATGAAATATAAGCAAGTTCATATGAACAGGTTTTTTCAGTAGTGGCATTTACCATACCTGTCAGAAACAGAAATGTGTACTCCAAAGAAAAATGCTGCCTGAGTTCCCAGTCACTTGCTGTTGTGTAAAATATGGCTATGTCAGTATTAGTTTTATTCAGTATTCTGTGTACATAGTACATATCTACATAGAACTGAGAAATCGTGAAGCTGAAGAATCTCTACTACCAGCCAGATGACTTGTCACAATTAATCAAACTAAATTCCCTACCCTCAAAAATTAAAAAAGCCAGTAGCAATCTGAGATCTACATGAAGTTCCCCTGGATGCCTCCTGGGTCTCCAGCTGCAGGTCAGAGCTTTGCATTCATGCTTGTTGTCATTGGACTGTTTTCCCGGTAAAAGTCCTTTAAAATAACAGTCCCCTGAGGACTGCACAGATCGCTGCTTGCTGCTGCAATATCAAGAGGTGATATTTCATATCTTGTTTTAGTTAGGCAAATAATGTAATGTAAGCAGTAGTATTTTGAAGGGAAAGGGTATTTTTGGTGTTGTGATTAAAAGAGAGGGAGAAAACCTTTTGTCAGCCAAAAAAAGATTATTTTGAAGTATTGGCAAGTGGTGTTGTATCAGAGTTATCACGGAAGAAGGGTTTTTTCCATTTCAGAAACCAGAATTGATCAGCACAAGGAACTGTTAGCAGTGTAAGAAAATGCATCTTTCTCAGGAAGCGTTAACAGAAATTTTAGCCAACAAAAAGTCTTCCAAATGTCAAATTTAAAATGAAAGCTGAAATGTCTTTCATTTGTTTTGGATAGTGAGAAAGAAGACGAAATCAATTTCTTGGTTCAGTTTTGAACTGGCCTATGTTATAGTTCAAAACATGCTCTGATGAGACTCTTTTGCATTGTTCAGGTTATGTACCAGGTGGAAGGATTTGTTGACAAAAATAATGATCTTCTGTACCGTGACCTCTCCCAGGCCATGTGGAAGGCCAGTCACTCTCTTATCAAAGCGTTGTTCCCAGAAGGTAACCCCGCTAAGATCAATCTAAAGCGACCACCAACGGCAGGTTCACAGTTCAAGGCTTCGGTTGCTACCCTGATGAAAAATCTTCAGACAAAAAATCCAAACTACATTAGGTAAATTACCCTGTGGCAAAGCTTTGGTGAATTTATGTTTGGTGAAGTTTAAAAAAATAAAAACAACTTGGTATCTAAGGATAAACTATTGAAATCTATGGTTTAAACTCACAATAATAGTTGTTGACACATACACTGCTGCAAACAAGTGTCCCTGTTCATTTCCCTTTCCAGGTGCATCAAACCCAATGACAAAAAGGCTCCACACATTTTCAATGATGCCCTGGTGTGCCACCAGATCCGCTACCTCGGTCTTCTGGAGAACGTCCGGGTCAGAAGGGCAGGTTATGCATTCAGGCAGGCGTATGAGCCTTGCCTGGAAAGGTACAAAATGCTGTGTAAGCAGACGTGGCCCCACTGGAGAGGGCCAGCCAGGTAGGAAAGCATCAGTATTCTTACCTGTCCTGTTCCAATGATTGAAATTACTATCTTCCACACGTTCTGATTTTTTTTTTTTTTAAATTTAATGAACTTTCAAGTATTTTAAAAGTAAATTAAAAACTAAGCCAGTGTGGCTCAAATGTTTTACTTGTATGTTGTTCCTCAGCATCTTGTTCCAGATTTTGGATGAGTTTGTTTACTGGGAAACCTGTAATTTTCAGTAGTCTAAAAATTACGGTTCCTTGGCAAAGGAGATGATTTTAGTGATGAACTAATCTACTAATAGAAAAGATTTTGCATGTGAGCAAGGAGAGCACGTTGTTTTTACAATATATTGGGCCTGAAAGAAAATGGCAGGGGGAGAGAGTGATACTTGGAGTAGAATCAAAATGATGAGGAGGTCTGGAATGATCAGAAGGACACTTATCTTTAACCAACTTTCAAAGTGTAGGAACACCTGTTTCTTTGAAGACAGTCACACAATCTTCCTCTGTCCTTTCAAGAATAATTTTACATAATGATTGGTGAACAACTATGAGATAATACCTCTTGCACATCAATTGTATTAAATACGTAATTTTAAATTGCAGAGTATTTATATGTGTTTTTACAGGTGATGTCTTGGGTAGACAAATGAGCTTCTCAATTCTTTTTACATGTGGCCACCAATAGCATGATTTAAATTTCTTTCATAATAGATTGATATCTTTAGCTACAATTTAAATCTTTAGGTTATCAAGATAACAGTGGAAGTGCAGTATTGATAACAATAGCATTGTTACAATCCGCAAAGTTCTGTGCAATTCCTCTCTTTTCTTTTTTGTTGACATTTATAAAATGCGGTTGGCAGAGTGTGGAACATTAGCATTTGTCAAACTTGTCAGTCTTTTGTTTCACATTTTGACGTTAGTGCAAGAGCCCTCCCTTTTTTCTTTTTTTTTCTTTTTTTAAAGTAAAATCATTATAGATGTAAGAGGAAAAAACAGGCCATTGCTGCTGATGATAAATAAAAATTGCTCTTTTTTTCATCAAATTATTCTGAATCTTTACAGTGATTATTCTTGCCTTTAGCTAAATAACCCGTGAGTAAATGAGTTAGGTTTTCAATCTTCTTATGTCAACCACTATTTAAAAATTTAAAATATGCTTTCGTATACTTTCCATAAATTAATCTGTGAATATGTAAACTAAGAAGTTTTAGAGCTGGGGGTCATGTTTGTTAAGCTCATTTACTTCTTATTAGGGCTGGAGTAGAGGTACTGTTTAATGAATTGGAAATCCCTGAAGAAGAATTTTCATTTGGTAGATCAAAGATATTCATCCGCAACCCAAGAACGGTAAGTGAAAAATGTCTTTCCTGGCAAAATCAAGCCATCTTTCATGAGAACAGCCTGTTATGAACTGCACTGGTTACTACAGATTTTTCTAGATACAGTGCTTTGATATATTGCTGTGGAAAATAGCATCTAAAAAGGCACTTTTTAATGTTAGACCCATTAAAATTGGTGTGAAACAAGACCCTACAATAGCTGTCAGCCTGAATTTAATGTGACTTTCATGAACTGATATGTAACGCATCTACCCCAAACCCTGTTGATGTATCTGCCTACAGCTCGGAAGCTGAATAAACCAAAAGGTGTCTGAAGGGGGACTTGAATAAAGGAGAGATTTCTCTTACAATAGTTATGCTTATGGGTTTTTTTGCCTTTTCTCCCCTATTGTTCTTCTTCCAACATCAAACAAAACCCTAAAAAACCCCACACCCAGCTCTTCAAACTAGAAGATCTGAGAAAGCAACGGTTGGAGGACTTGGCTACTCTAATTGAGAAGATTTATAGAGGTTGGAAGTGCCGCACACGCTTCTTGTTAATGAAAAAAAGCCAGATTGTCATTGCTTCCTGGTACAGGAGATATGCAGTAAGATAATATCCTTACTAAATGGGGGGTTCTTTTTGTTGTGTATTATGTTTTTTCATATAACCTTGATATGATATTTCATATAACCCTCATATGATATTTGTCCTTGATAGGTATGGAGAAGTGTTGAAAGAATTCAATTTTATGTTAGTATTTAAGTACCAAAAATGTGAATAAAAGAAAATTTAGTTTCTAGAGACCACTATTAAGTATTTACTTTGAGCTTGTGCTTAAATAATTAAAAAGATCACCAGAGTCCTTTAGCTCTGGGAGAACAGGATTTTGTGGCCCAGCTGGGAAGAGTCTTTTCCATTCAGCTAAAATGCTGTGCTGCTTAGCACTTAAGAGTGCTCTCAAAACATACGGTTAATGCATAAAAAATGTTCAGTAGTATATGTGTGCAATTATGTGGAATTCAGTCATTCCTAAGGCTTTTTGTATTTTTGCCTTATTTGGAACCTTTGCATTTAAGGCTCAAGAATGCTGCTTGGGAGGATCCCAGGGATTTATTTTAATTATAGCTCATAGGGCTCGTAGTTCAGTAGTTGTTATTGATACAGTTCTAAAACAGTTTCAAATCTGTTTCTAGACTGGGTATTCTGTGTCATGAACTGAACAGTACTGTTATATGACTGACTCGTCTTTTTGTCAGTTAGTAAATAACATTGACTTATGTGATAAAAAAAGATTTACTGTTTTTAAGTTTTAAAACAATTCTTAAACCTCTCAGCTGCATTTTGTTATTGTGTGCATATCAGGAAGCTTGATAAAATATATGATATGTAAAGAAAGCATCTTCTTAAACTGCAAGTTGCAGAATTGATAATCACTGTTTTTCAGTTGATGAGTACTTCTGTTTATCATCTTGAAAGCCGTTAGCGTTTGGTTCAGTTATCTTGGATAGCTAGAGAAAAGTATTGATAATTCAGAAAAAGTATGAATAAATGCTTTTTCACTGTAAAAACTCTTCTGTCTGAACTTCTGTGATTGAATGCACCGTTTCCACAAACAGCATCATTACAGAATTGCATGGTGCCCATATGGCTTCATTATGATCTCATACAATCTTAATGAATTAAAAATGGAGTTACCACAGCTAGATTGGCACAACTTTAAATATAAAGAAATGAAAACAAATATCTGACCAAGTTCACATCATTGCTGATTTTCTTAACTGTAGACCTTTATGGTTCACTGGTGAAACATGGCAGCAATTGTCTTTGAATGCAGGATGAAGTCATAGCAATACCCTCAGAATTACTTACGGGTGATGATAGCGATATTTCCTCAGCCTCTTCATGTAGATGGAGTGCACCATTCTCCTAACCCAAAGTGACTGTTAGGCACTGTGATTTGGAAGGTTTCATAAGGAATCCCTTGCATGAACAAAGCTTTTTTATAACTCCTTGTGCTAGAGGCTTGGCTAAAGGATCTGCAGACACTTGCCTGTCTGTTCCCTTGCAAGGCATGACAGATGTCCGTCATGGCATGAATGTGGCCTAGAGGGGAGTCTTTCTAGCTCGCTTACAGAGATGTTCGCTGTAATTGAGTGGACTGAGTGTGAAGTCTAGAAGCCTTGTTGCAAAGTCTGTCAACTGTTGTTCACTTAGTATAATACTAACTGGAGAACTGAGCTTTTAGAAGGAAAATGCTTGGCTGTCTAGGAAATTTATTGTGCAAACTGGCATACTTGGATAATATTCCAGCATGTCATGCAGGAATCCATGGGTTTTCTTTTTTCCTGTTCCTAAGTTACCATCAGCATTTGGTATTATAAAGGGACTGTGGGTAATAGGAACAGCACAAGTCTTATGAAAAGATGGTAAAAAGCTTAGCCAACAAACCTGAGCATTTGTGATGGTGTGTATGCTACTCTGTTGGTGGGAAAGACAAATAAAGCTGTTACTGTTAGTATTTAATCCATGTCACTTTTGTGCTGCTGACCGTGAACTTAGTGTTTCTGTAAACAGAGTGTGACATTGTCCGTGCAGCATTGTTGATGTGCTTTGTTTCCCCTCAAGATGAACAGAGAATCTACGCTCTGTTCTGCTTGGTCAAAAATAGTTCACTTTTTACGTTTAGTGCTTGCAACCTTAATCATATTTTCAAATTTTAGTAATGAAAGTTCTATTATACAATATTTTACCATTGCAATATTCTGTTCTAAGCATCACATATTTATTTCCCATACAGCAACAAAAAAAGTATCAGAAGATAAAGAGTTCGGCTATTATCGTACAGTCTTACATCAGAGGATGGAAGGTGAGTTTCCTGTTACTGCGGCTGTGCCTGCATGGTGAGGTAAGGAGCAGGTCAGAAGATGCATGCCCTCTGTCCACTGAGCTGTGGCTGTGCCATAGCCATTGTTAAACACTTGTGTTTGCCATAGAAAAGGTGAGTTTGGGATATCTGCTTATAGCCTGGGATCTAGATCCCTGCAAGTGGTGTGAGTGGAAGGCTGGAACCACACTAAACTACTGGATTGTCCTTGGGGCATCTGCTGCCAGAGAATTTGGAGAGAGGTGCCCTCTTTACATGGGATTCAGGACTGGAGTGTGAATGAGTGAATCCGGTGTTCAGAGCAGATCTAGGTACACACAAACCAGGCAGGCCAGCAGCTCCAGAGCGGGATGGGCCGGGACTCTGCCACTGGGCTTATGAAATCTGTAACGTTGGACTGATTTGGAAGAAATACGTTGTGGTTGGTGGTTATTTTATGGTTAACAGGATTCTCAAAGAATGAACAAAATTGAAAGCAGGCTTAAAATAAAGAGTTTGGGTGCCCTAGGCAGTATCTTACTTGGGTTGTCTTCAATTCTCCTCTGTGTGCTAAGCAAAGGGGTGAAAGCGTGCTGTACTCAACTTGGGTTGAGCAAGTACTTTATCACTGTTTGCTTGTCCTCTGCCTCAATTTGCTACAACTTTGCTTCTTCTCTGAGAGGTTTGTACTTTGTGAAGGGATAATCCTGCAGCCACAGTAGAGACTTAAGGAGTGATGCTGTAATAAGAGATAAAAATAAGGTTAACAGCTTACATGAAAGCAGCCACAGTGCTTAAAGCAACTATTTCTGTCCAGCTTCAGAAAAAATGTCCCTGGGCTCCTCTGTTTTCTTATTAACCTTTCTCCACCCCACTAAATGTGGCTTTCTCCTCTATTTAGGGAAGAGAGAACTGCCTTTAATTCTGGAGTCAGTTCCCTTCCTGTCAGAAAGGGAAGGAGGGGGCTGCAGTTACTAGCTATAGGTATAAACAGCCCTCTCCTGCCCAGAAGGTTTTACAGTTTGCCAGCAATAAGCTACTGTAATTTGATTTTACTATTTTTCTTGATTTTTACTTTGTCTTTATTATTCTGTTTAAATGAGTTAAAAATATCCTTTCAGTCTAACTATTGACGTGCTGTCTTTTCCCATGAGCATTATTTGAAGAAAATTGGGTAAAAGCATCATCTCAAGTTACGGTTTTCCATTTGTCATTGGAGAACACACTCTTTTGTGGCAGCACTGCCATGGATAAAAGCCTGGTATGACAGCAGCCTTAAGTGTGACCTAAAGCCAGGCAATTTACTTGTGATTTATTCTTTATGGCAGTCTGAATGGATAAGACATATACTGTGTGGAGGAAAAGTATTGTTGCCATTGTACAGACAGACATATAGATAGCTCAGGTGATGCAGCAAATCTGGGAGACAACTAAACATTGAACTAAGATCCCCTGAACCACCGGTCCCAAGCTGTTGCTTTTGCACAGAATTCTCCCTGGAACAGCGAATGTTAGGCCGTGTAGCATTTATGAATTTATTTGCTTGGGGACTTGGAGGCATTGTGTTTTGTTTTTGCCTAGGTTTACAGCTTGCAGTGCCTTAGGTTAAAATCATTAAGAAATTATATTTATTTATTTGAATAAAATAATGTTTTCAATTGTTTGCAGGCTCGGAAACTTCTTCGGGAACTTAAGCATCAGAAGCGTTGTAATGAGGCTGCCACAATAATTGCCGCTTATTGGCATGGTACCCAGGTACGAAAATGGCAACAAATTGTGCACTTAATTGTCTCTACATAGAATGAAGAAGGCCCGTCAGATAAAGTTATCTGGGAATATTTTCAGTGGCTTAAACTACTGATTTTTATGTTTCTCTTTGCTGCTAACATGTTTTAGCTGGTGCAATCTGGGAAGCTGGGACATGCTTTAATATTTGCTCTTCATAGCGAATGGTTTCTTTCTTTCTTTCTTGCACTATTGTGAACTTGCAGTAACCTTTTCTTTCCTAAGCTTTTCTATATCCCATTTTCAAATGCATCACAGGCGCGAAGGGAACTGAGACGACTGAAGGAGGAGGCTAGAAATAAACATGCTATTGCTGTTATTTGGGCTTACTGGCTTGGATATAAGGTACTTCATGCACATATCACATGCCCCCCTTCATTACCCAACAATATCAACATTTAATCAGTAGTAAATAGTGAGAATTAATGACTAATACAATTGACTTTAAAATAATAGAGCATGATCATTGATTCCTTCCATTTCTATTCATGCCACACTTAATAAATCTGGCAACATTCTGTATGTCAGGTTTTTGTAGAGTAGGAAATTCTTTGCATGGCAGCCAAGTAGTGATTTGCACTAACAAGCCATTAGACTAGATTAAAAATGACTAGACTACAGTATTCTCAAATTAGGAAATGCATTTAACTACATGTGAATATGCAAAGCATGGTTTGCAAGGGGAGAGACGGTTGGGTTTTTTTGGTGTGTTATTTTTTCCCCTGAACAAGTGCTTTCAGTGACACTGTATTAGTGATCCAATGGATATTTTCACCAGGCTGTATGTTCTGCACTCTGGACAGTCTTCATTTATAAGCTCAAACCAACGCTATTAAGTTTTATTAAATTTTAGTTTTAATTGGTTTAATTGATTCTCTGGTTGCGATTTGAACCAGTAAGAAAATTTCAGTACGTACAAGTAAAGCGTGGTTTTATGACCTGATCTTTTAGCAGAAAATGGTGTTAGTTTGCAATTCTAAACTTACAGCCCTAGAAAAATCCCAGGAATTCCAGCATCAGCTGTTTGTTTTCAGAAGCAAAGTCCCACTGAAAGATTCTTGCTAATCCCCAGCCTGCAGTTGTGGGTTATGTGAACATTTGAAATGCTGTTCACCAAAGGCCAAAAAATGTATTGGTTTCAATTAATAAATTCGTAGCTTAGTTGAAAGCCATATTCAGTAAATATATTAAGTTTAAAACATCTTCCAGTTCTCATTTAGGTTGGAGAGGTGGTGAGGGGGTGTTGTCAGAACACCTTGCCAACTAGATGGAGAAATGTGCTCAAATTACATCTGGAGTATAATGCTGAGTTTGACCCTTGCTATTTTGATATAAATGTATTAGATTTCTAATGAAATGGCAGCCCTGGGAATCCAAACAAACGTACAGAATTTCCCTCATACTAGAGAGACTTTGCATCTTTTTAGTTCTAGCTTGATATTTAGGTAGCTATGTAGTTTGACAGACACACTGCTTCCTCTGCATTCGTTTAAATGCAATATGTTGATAATTAATTTTATTTTTAGCCAGAGTTCCTTTCACCAAAAAAATTGCTCAGTACTGCAGAAGTGATATTTACTCTCCTAGGTTTAAGATGTTCTTTTGAATTAAAAAGGACACACCCAGAAAGCAATGCAATAGTGTTAACTGTGTTAGAGCTCCTCATTGAAATATTTAGTAGATTTGGATAATTTTTAACATGTTTTGGTAGTTATTTTTATCAATTGGCTCACAGGAATTTAATAAAAAATTGCCTTCTTATTCCTTAAATATAAATAATCTAAAAATAGATATCTCTCAAGATAATAATCTAAATTGAATTAAGATTAGAAAAAGAATTACAGTATCTGATAAAAGATAAAACTTGTTATTGGTGTGATGTTTTATCTTTTCCCAGGGGAATATTTAAAACAAAATTTCTGAAAGTTATCTTCAGAGATTGTTTGCTTTAGCACACACAAAAAAAAAGCACTGTAGAACTCAAGTACTCAGTTTCCTTCCTTTTCACAAGACAGACAAATCTGCTTTGCAGAGCTCTTGTTTTTACAGTGCTGTATAGTAGGGGCTTTTGTTCCAAGCAGATGAGTGAAAACATATTCTTTATGAGAGCCTATATCTAACACAAATTAATGTTTCTAGCTACATCAGAAAAGCGTAACTGGCGCAGGCTGGAACTGCTGTTGCGCAAGTCTGTTTGACAACATATAATTTGACAACTGCAGATAGATGGCTAGAGCTGCTGTGACTGATCCTATAATACTGGAACTCTTCATTTTGCTTGAGTTTTATCATCATATAACTGAATAACAAATATACTGGTATCTCCTAAAATGTCAGATGCTGTTAAATTGTAAAAAAACACATGCCTTTGTGTTTAGAATACTTTGCAAATTGCTTTCCTAAAATGGGAATAATTGATTAAATGTAAGTAGGTGCCTATCTCTTTGTACATGAGGAAGGCACTATGTTTGGGGCATTCACCTCTTCATTCCATACAGACAGACATAATTTACCAGGCTGGAGAATTTTTTTTTAAAGTACATAAAGATCAAAATAAAAAATAACCTTAGAATAAAAGCCCTCAATGTAGTGCCAGTAATTCATCATTATGTACATAATTTCAGAGTTGATTCTGTTCTGTCCAGGCACTTCCCAGTGGAAGAAGTGACTAGATTGAGAGATTTTAGTAAGTCTTGATTTTCATACGCACCATTTGGATCATGCAACTGCAGGCAAAGTTCTCCATTAGAATCAAGTTACGAGACACTTACCATTGATTGCGAGGTGTGCACGGAAGAGAAGATGGAAACATTGGTAGTGAATAATGGGGCTGACAAAATTCTTATCTGTACATGCCACTTAAGCAGCAGTGGAGGCTTTTTTGACCTCCTATCTGGCTTCACAGCAATTCACACTGACACACATTGGGTTTTAAAGGTTAAACGCTGTTCTTCCATCTTTCTATATCTTGATTGTAAGTTGGCTGTTCTATTTGGGAGAAGCCTTTTCCTGGTCGTTGTGCTATCTGCATCGGGCTGTCTCTTTTGTTCACTATCTAAACCTTTTAGGCTCGAAGGGAATTGAAACGCTTGAAGGAGGAGGCTAGGCGTAAGCATGCTGTTGCAGTCATTTGGGCTTACTGGCTTGGACTGAAGGTACTTTCTTAAACACTCCCGTCTGTCAACTTGAACTCAATAAAGCGTGGCATCTTACTAACACTTAAACAAGCAGTTATATGGGCTCACTAGCAGGGATGGTTTTTACACAGAATTACATTGCTTAATTTTGTCCATGGACTTTACTGAAAAATTCATAAGCTGAAAATGCCTCATTTACAGCAATATTTAGGCATCGGGTGCTTTTTGTCAAAACAGGAATTTCAGTTTTCAAGTGAAAGACAAATGTCAGATTAAAGGGACTCTATTACGGTTATTGACTTAAAAACCTGACCTACGTTGGCAAAGATCCTATCTGGAAAGATTACAAGGATGTATTTTCTTATTGTGACCTCTGCTTGATTGAATGGGAAGTAGGGTGGAGCTGTCTGACTCTCAGTGCTGCTCACGTTAGACCCCTGACCCCAGCGTCGAGGGCATGGTGTAAAGCTAACGATAATGTCCTGTTGCTTCCATCAGCCTTTTTAGGGCATGGCATTGCGTGCAGTTACTTATGGCTTGTGGTAGCCATGAATTCCCAGAAAAAATGAGAAGTACGAGAGTCTTTTGTTTTCTGTCCCTTGCTTTCCAAGGATTGGTTGGCAAAAGAAAACACACTTGTAATCTGGAAAAATGTAGTTCTGCTCTGTAAATAGACTATGAAAATGGCATCTTGAGATGTTTCAGGTCTGGCATCCTGAGATGTTTCAGGTCTGTGCCCAAATGATTTACATAATACAGTTTTCAAACATAGTTTTACAGATGCAGTCCTGAAGAACTGCGGAAATCTAAATCAGTTTTGTTTGGCTGGGTGTCACGTTTGCTAAGAGGGATATTGTAGAATACAGAAGTATAAAAGGGAACAGTTTACTTGATAATGCAAAGTCCAGCTCTCATATTCTCATACTTATTCTAACAATGATGAAATGGGAAAAATAATTAGAAAATGTATAATTATATATAAAATATGTATATTATGTATATTAAAAAATCCATTACAATACCTGCATGGAAACCAGAGCTGGAAATACAAAGGAGCCATTTTAAGAAGTCATTCTGCAGATCAGAATCACACTTGAGGTACTACTGCCAAAGTGGGTCTGTTTTTATGATTTTAAAACAAGCATATGTCCCTCCTGAGAACTCAGAGGTTGCTTTATATCAAACAGCGGCATTTAAATGAAAACCGATGAATCCAAAACCTTTAAGGCACATTACAACAGGAGTATGCTTCTGCCTTTCTATGGTGTGGTTTTTCAATGTATTTTTTAAATAGTGTAAGCAGCACTTCTGTCTCACCTGAAACATACAGATTTTTCTGAATAAGAACATAGTTTGTAGTTCCAATATACCACTGTTACCACAGGCAATTCTCATTTGTCTGATGGCAAAGTATTTTCACCCACGATATACAGAGGTGAAGATTTAAAGTTGATAAGTGATCAAGATTAAACCATTAATTCTTGAGTCTTTTTTCTTTTTTATTGTATGATAAGTAGATTTTAATAGCATTTGCGTTACTTCCAGATTTAGGCTTTTCTGGAATGGCTTGCATTTCTCAGTGCTTGCTTTGCAGCTTCCCCGCAGCGCCAATAGGATGTGTGGGTGTATATTAGTCCCTTTGTTCCAAATTAATTTGCACACCTTGCAGCTCACAAAGAATAATATAAAGCAACATCATTAAAGAGAGTCTATGAGAACATGGTGAGATTTGAGATGATTGTGGTTGGAGTGGCTTTGAGTGTGTTAATTTCCACCCTGAATAATAAATAAAGGATGTACACTAATTATAGAGCACTAAACCTTAGAGAAAATCAGTGAATAAGAACTCTAATAATTTATTTTTATAAAGTGAGGAGGAAAAAACTATGTGCTGTATTTGCATAGAATGAAGACAGCTGAATGCTGTCAGTTTTGTTGATGCATCTTAATGTGTAATTAAGCAAAACCTATTTATCTATGGGGGTTTTTTAAATCCCAGAATGGTGACAGATTCTTACTTTCAAAATGCTGGCTTATCTTAAAATGCATGACACTCAGTATGGGGCAAAAGGTGTGCCAGGGTAAGCCAAGCAAACCTTTCCTTCTGAGTTGATGTGGGTTTTTCCTCTATGGGTTTCCCTTTATTTTCTGGTTACAGTGAACTCAGCAACACACAGCAAGTTAGCTAAAACCACTAAATTTGCTCTGGGGTAAATTATGCAAAGCCACGATGTTTTCCCTGGGTTTTGCTCAAAACTTTTAACAGGTGTGGTGCAGGCTATGCCAAAGTTTGAAAAAAAAAATTAGGGGATGTTTCAGCTAACTTGATGTGAGCCTGGGCTTCTCATAAAGCTGCAAGCCAGTTGTGCTCTCTCTCAGATTGGGTTTTCTGAGGGGGGGAATTTAGATACTATGCTAATTAGCCCTGATAGAAATACCAAGGGCAAAACAAGTACTCTGAAACTTGCATTTACAAGCACGTATAAAAAATTAGTATCACCTGCAAAAATGGTTCTCAATCACTTTTTTGATTTTTTTTTTTTTTTTAATAAATTTTAGGAGCAAATATCAAGCTTGCTGACATTAAGCAACCTTTGTGTTGATTCTCTGCTCTCATCAAGCACCAAAACCTTATTTTCCTTTTGGAATGAAGACTGCTTGTGTGAAAAGAGTTTTTTCATGCATAAATCTGCTCTGGGAAAAAAAAAATCCCTTTTTTATTACAGAAAACTCTGTGTATTAAGAATCTTAAAGGAGAAAAATCAGAAACAGTTCATCAATTAACTGTGTAATTAACATCACTTTAGTGTCACTTCAGACACAATAAAATATGTATCACTGATGATACCTCACTTTTTCCAGTCCAGCTTTATGCAAAAGCCTATGAAAAGAGATTCATCCTGTGAATTCAACAATATTTGAGTAGCTTGCCTTTTCAGAGGAAAGTATTTCAAATTCTCTGTTAAATTTGCAAATGACTGTATTCAGGTCATCCGAGGTAGCTTTCTGACCTCTTGGTCCACGGTCTGCTTCATACATTTTCAAGTGTACCCAGTTAGTGTTCCTATTTCAGGGAACACTTTGCATGTTTGTATGCTTTTTTAGTATTTTCTGCCATAAAGCTTTATAAAAAAGTACCTGTGCAAACAAATTAAGTCTTTGTATTCACTTTGAGGGTTTGTTTAACTTTTCAGGTCCGTAGAGAGTACAGGAAATTCTTCAGAGCCAATGCTGGAAGAAAAATTTATGAATTTACCCTTCAGAGACTTGTATGTATATATCCGTACAAAGCACACATACATTTTCCGTTTTAAATTTTTGTTTTCTAGCAAAAGTAACAGCTATCTTATGGCCTTGATAGTCTTTGTAAGGAAATGTCCAAGCTAAGCATATGGAAAATTGACAACTTACATACTCTGATGTTGTAAAGAAAGGATAGTGATAGTGTTTTGAAGGTGTGGGAAGGGTACTAACTAAGCATTTGCCACACTTGTATGATATCTAAATCTGCATTTCTCAATGTACCTGGCTTTTTAAATCCATATTCAGGTTTATGAAAGCTGAGAGTTGCCATTTGGTAACTGTGCTTTTAATCACAGAGCATCTGCTTTTCCTTGCTTATTTCAATAACTCTGGTATTTGAACATTAATAAAACATCTTGCTTCAATTTTATCACAGATGCAAAAATACTTCCTGGAAATGAAGAATAAGATGCCTTCTTTATCACCAATAGATAAAAACTGGCCAGCGAGACCTTACCTTTTCTTGGATTCAACTCACAAGGAACTAAAGAGGATTTTCCATTTGTGGAGGGTAGGACACATTCTGGTCCAGTCTGTACAGAACTTCATCCCATGATTTTCAGTAGCTTTGTGTTGTTCATGAAGAACGTATTTTTAGGAGGTATTTCTTCCCGTTCCAGACAGGATATTTTATTTCTCTGGAAGAAGTGTGTCTTTTGATCATTGTCTTTGGCCTGCAAGGGGTATAACTATCCTGCCTACTCCTTTCTGGGGCTAGGGAAAGAAGATTGCTTCCTGCCATCAGCTTTTAACTTAATAGTCATGCAGTATGCCTGTTGCCTGTTAATTGGTAGCTTATAATACTTGTGTCCATGGCCAGGACTGGGACTGGCTCTTAGACCAACATTGGAAGTATCGGGTGGAATTTTTTACTTATGAACTGTGGTTAGCTGAAATTTGTTTTGGATCCTTGGATGGAGAGAACGGCAAGAATCTGTATAAATGCTGATGAGACATTTTACTGATCTTGAGGGCTATGGTTTCTGTGAATTGTCAAGGAACAGTTTTTCTTTCTGCAAAATTCATCCTCTCAGCTATGTTTTGTTCTTTCTGTCTTTTTACATAAACTTCCGCAGTCGTGGAACTATATATGTTTCTGTGGACCTTTTTAGCACAGTCTTCCAGTGATGGGTATCTGATAGATTAAGCTCGTGTTCAAATTCAGCATGCTTAAATGATATGTTTTAGAGATTATTTTTGGTGTAATTCAGAAGGATCTAGAATGGCTGAGGAGAAAAACACCTCTGCCGTTTGTTACTGTGCTACAGTGGCATGTAGGATGGAGCTGAGTCACTTCAGAAGTATATGAAGAATGTGCATCTTGAGCAATAAGCAAACATTAGTCTGTGGTACTGCTGCTTCAACTCAGATTTGGAAGGATAATTTTTTGGTTTGTTTAATATATCATGTTTTGTAGTGTAAAAAGTACAGAGACCAGTTCACAGATCAGCAGAAGCTTATATATGAAGAAAAACTGGAAGCAAGTGAACTTTTCAAGGACAAGAAGGCTTTATATCCAGCCAGGTAATGACTTATTCTGCTGCTTTTAGTGTACAATAAATCCAATATCCTTACATAGATTTAGGAAACTAAGCAAGATTTTGCTTTTTATCTTACGCAGGAAAGTGCATTTTCCTTGTTTGACAATGTCCCTCCATCATTTTACTTTACAATCTTGGAAATTGACCTCAGTTTGTTTCTAACTTAGATGTTGTTGCAGCCCACTAATCCTGTGATACTAAGCATTTCTGTCCAGAAGCCATGATGTTTTGTTGTTCTAACCCCCCATGGCCTGTTCACATCGTAAAAGTTTGGAGAACTTGTAGAAAGGAGTAACTCTCACCCTTTCCCCTAGTTTCCATCACGCTGGTTCCTGCAACCAATAAATGTAGAGTGAACTGAAAGGCTGTAAGTGACAATGTCACTCCCAGATGAAGCGTGCCAGGGACCTCTCCTATGTTCAAACTTAGTACATTCAGCATAATGCTCTAATGTGAAGACTAGGTAATTTAAGAGTTAGATACATTGGTATATATCTTTTTGAAAGGATAATTTAAAAAAAAAAAAAGGTGCTTAGAAGTTCATTTCCATTTTAGAATCTTTTTTTTTTTTTAAATTGGAGACTTTTTAAAAATGTGAAATCTCTGCAAATAAGTTTTTTGCTTTCTCAGATTATTGAGTTCTTGAAAACCGATAAATTCTTGTCATTGCTATCTGCAGAGCTAACATTACTCAAAGTGCAATAGTATCTGATTTGACTTAAGGAATGCACTTTTATTTTCATGAAATAAAACTGACAAAATAGAGATCTGATGTCCTTGAAAGAAGTTGAATTGAACTTTTTAAGTGAATATGAGCTTAGAAATTGTGTTTTTCTTGCAAACAAAGGTCTCGTCGATCTCGGGAGAGTTTTCTTTTAGAAGCCATGGTTTGAGCAGAGCAGGAGCAAGGCACTGTAAAGCGAGAAGCAAGGTTCAGTGGAGGAAGAGGAATTTGCAAGGCTTGATGAGGGCAGTTCAATGCATGGACAAGCTCTGCTTGGATGTTTGTGTGTTTCATTGGTTTTGTTTTGTTTCATTTTTTATTGAGACATTTCCTTTTTTCCTGTAATGGGCTCAGTATGGGTTTCTCTTTCTTCCCTTCAGTAGATCACCTATTGAACGGGTGTATGTGTTAGCTTGTGGTTTGTTCCTTATTTGCTTTGGGACGTCTTTTTATGCTGCTGGGAAAAGAGAAAGATGCTGCCTTTGGATTTTTCTGGAAGCAAGCAGGTTTTTTTGCATTGAGCCAGTATATGTCTGATCAGTGTAGAGCTCCTTGGGAAGGAAGGAATTTTATTTATATCCCTGGTTTGGTACTTTTTACACCAAGACTGAACAATGAAATATTATACAGCAAAATATGTATCTGAGTTACTTTTATCCAGGACATTCTTAAGTGGTGTATGTGATAGAGAGTAACTGTTGATTCATTTCAGTTTTAGCTTGTAAGTCATTATGGTTCGATTAGGGACAAAGTCCACAGGGAATCTACAGTTTTGGTGACTATGGTTTCATAATGCTAATTAGTAAAAACAAAGAAAACCAAAGCTCAAACATGGTAGAAAGTTAGAATGCTTTCCCCACCCAGCACTCATTTAGAAATATTTCCATCTGTTTTTGTCTTGTATTCAGAGCTGATTAGCTCCTGTTGGCTTTTTTTTTTAATTGGCCTAAGGGTGTAGAAAATCACTGTATAAAGTTTCTGATTAGTTAGTATGATAATGATTCATAGGATGTAGCTAATTTTCTGTGTGTAATATAATTATTTAAGAAGAAAGAGGGACTTCTTGTGAGTACCAAAATACCAGTACCCTTCCTTTTCTCTCCCATCTCCTCATGTGCCAGAGATGCAATTACAAAGGTATTGCTATTCCACATAATATATTGGTTCCTCTTGGGCTCTAGTCTTGGCGAAGCTTTGCATTTAGTGCATGGACTAAATTTAATCAAAGTGGTTAGTTAAAGGGACTTCCAAACAAAGCAAGCAGCAACTGTATGCACTGTATTCACCAGTTCTTAACTGATAGCGAAGCTGTTACTGTATAACCCTGGGGTGGATAAAGATGGGGTGATTTGCAAGCGCAACAAGTCTTGACGAAGAGCTGGTACGCATTCAACAAACAGCAGCAGATCTTGAAGGCAAGTTCTTGTCTGTCACTGTGAAATACTGTGGAAGAGCAGAGGTGTCGGTCCTACTGAAGTCTTATTTCCTCTGTTTTCACAGAGACTGCTATTGGGTGATTTTAAATCAAAATTGATTGCATATGCAAGGACATACTTGTGTCTGATACCCATAGCAATTTGGCCCATTTAATTGGAAAATGTTTCCAGAGCAAGGAAAAAAAGATCCTATTACTGTCTTTGGTGATAAATTTCTTTATTCACCGTCACTGTGCTGTTAATGTGTACAAGATTCCGTGTCTAATACACATACTGTTTCTTACCCCTCCTCTTCCTTTCTTCTTTCTTCTGGGATAATGTGCCAGGAGATATATCCACACTACTCTGTAGCAATTCCCAAGTTATTTTCAGCTGATGTAGTATGCCTGCACAGCATAGATTGATGCCAACACCACTGCACTGAATGAACGGTGGCACCGACCTGAAGAGTCTCGGGGCAGAGCTCGGGGGGGGCTGCAGCTTTCAGCTTCTCAGAAGGATTGAGGACAATTGCGCTGCATAAACGAACACCATGTTAAGAGCCCTGTTTGCGTTCAATTATGTATTGCTCTAATTATTCTCTTCTACAATTGCAAATTATTTTGCATTGCTGTTGTTTAAAACAGGTAGAAATCGTGAGTAGAGGTTTCTGGGTTGATCAGAGCATTCTTTTGCTAAAAATGAGGCAGCAAATGACTTTCCCTGGCAGAGAGTGTATCAAAGTTTAAGGAAGCTTCTGGTAGCATAGAGTCATTGAAAATGGTATTTGGTGCATCCCCTGGCTCCATGGAGTCTGAAGCAGAACGTGACGGTTTCAGGAGGTTTACTTCTTCCCTGCGATTCATATTTAACTTATGTTTCTCTTTTTGTTGGGCAGTGTTGGGCAACCATTCCAAGGGGCTTACTTGGAAATCAGCAAGAACCCCAAGTACAAAAAACTTAAAGATGCTGTGGATGAAAAGATCATTATTGCAGAAGTTGTGAATAAGATCAATAGAGCTAATGGGAAGGTAATAAAATGGCATTGCTTTATCCAGAAGGGTAGATGATTTTTGTTATAAATAAGCTGAGAGGGAGACTTTGTTTCTGTCATGTAATAGTCTGAGGATTTAAAAAAATGCCTTTTTTTAAGGGCAAGATTGGAAATGTTGGATTTCTGTAAACTGGTGATTTTAAGCACCCATTTTAAATTTACATAAAGATTACTAAAATCTTGTTTGGGTTTGTAGTTTTCAGCGTCTTTTCCAAACAAAAATGATATCTCATCAACTGGTAACAGGCTGTATTGATTCGCAACTAAATGCAGTCTCTGTACCAAACTTAGATCTTCTATTTGCCAATTGAAGAAAATAAATATTTAGATAATATTGTTCTTGTTCAAGTATTTAGAAAACTTAAGCTTTCAAGGTTTGCACTGTCATTCAAGCTCCTGATTATCACATTTTATTATGTTTTAAAATTGAGTGGCATACTCTGCTAGCTTTGCCTGTCTTCTGATTGATATCAAAAGCTTTTTGGAGTGAAGAGGCAAGCTTCTTGTATCATTTGAATAAAGCTGTTAAATATGCTGGGTACTTTTTTATTCTGCCAACACAGAACTTGTTTTGCATTTAAATTATACTTATTAAAACAGGAAGCATTATCCTCCCTTAGTAAATGTAATTGTTTTCACCATATCTGTCTAAATATTAGAAGTACTAGATCTCAACTTCTCAGATGTAGATGTCATTTATGCATTTGTAGGAGTAAAATTAGGTTGCCTGTTGTTGATGCCAAGTTAATTTTCTGGTTTAGAAGGAACTAATTAAATGAAGACAAAATCTTTCCTGTACTTGCATAGGCTACAGGTCTCAAAAATAAAATAAAAAAATAAATATATAAAACCCCAAAACAATTAATCATGAGCTATGGTTCTGTGTGCTTAAGACAGCTACTTCTTAATTATAGTAGTTAAGGTTGCATTATTTAAAATTTTACAGGACAAAAAGCTATATATAGATTAAGTTCTCATTTCTCTTTCTCATTATTTTCTAAGACGAATTTAAGAATACACATTCATGCTTTAAAAATATTTGTTGTTTGAAAATATGAATGTGTATCCTCCTAAAGAATAATTCCACTAGATAAAGGGAGGAGAACATAACACTGAAAATACCTACGTGATTTGTGTTTTTCTGCAACACAGTTTTGGTGAATAACAGTAAATAGGGAGGCTTAGTCTTGAATTAGCTATCACTGGAAAGGTATGTTGGTTTACCTGGGGATTGACAGAGCATGAGAAATGAGGTTATCCTGATTTGCATAGTTTCTGAGTTTCAGTTTCTGAATTTTATAACTGTAAGCTAGTAATTAAAGGAACTGTTTATATCTAAGCATATGTGCCCAAATGAGCTAAGCGTCTCAGTCTATAATTAGACACAAATAAATTTGACCTGATTTTAACTGATCTGCAGCTTTTACTGAACATCAAATGTTCGTGTTTACTAATGCGGGCCAAGCTTATTAACTCTATGAACATCTTGTAGTCTTAGTAGGTGCTCAATAAAGACCAGTTCTCTCTTTGTATAGATAGTGGTTTGCATTTTTGTATTTTCACAGGCTACATCCAGGATTTTCTTATTAACCAAAAATAACGTTCTTCTTGCGGATCAAAAATCTGGGAATATCAAGTCAGAGGTTCCACTGGGAGATGTTACTAAAGTGTCCATGAGCTCCCAAAATGATGGCTTCTTTGCAGTGCACCTCAAGGAGGTTGGTTACAACTTTATAATACAATAATATGACTGTTTTACATGCAAGGATATAAAAATTGTTTATTAATTGTCTTGTAACATTATATTGTAGTGGTTAGCTTGTAGGTTTAGAAGTTTATTGAACTTTGCCATATCTGCAAAAACTTTGATTTAAAAATGCTGAAGCCAAATGGGAACAGTTATTACATTACGAATGATCATTTCCTTGTGCAAATCAGACTTCATATTTCACTGTAGCGTCTTCAGGATTGGAGTTTTCCATTTGTAATACGGGCCTTTAATCTGGTTTGGATACCTTGTGGCAATGTTTTCCTTTTTAGCTGCTCATATAATTCTTCCTGACACACTAGCGTAATATTTCTCTCTTCTTTATGGGATGCCAAGAAATCCATGTTATGGCACAGCTAATTTGGTTACTCATTTCTAAAGAACTTAGTTCAGTGCTATATTTGCTTCACTGCTAAAATCATTAAGCTGGCATTTGTATTCTAGCTTAAATGGATTTGAAGAACGTCATACATGTATCTTTTCATACTGACCACCTTCATCCTAATACTGGTGTTGGCAATTGGTTTCTGTTCTGAAAGCATTGAGCTTGCTGCGGTATAGCCAGAAGAGGGATACAGGAACACTCCAGTTTTGTAGGACAGATGAAGGTGACCCTCCTTTAGGGTCGGGAGGGGTTTTTAACTTTCTCCACAGGTTTGTTGTTTATTTGAGAGTGAATTGCATTTTGATCCTATACACTGTACTGCATCCCTATTTAATTTACAGACAAAAGGCTCTTGTTTCATTGCACTGGGAAGAGAACGCTCTTTGTAAAACCTCCTGCTTGGCTGTCATTTAATATTTTTCATATTCTAGGTTTTGGTAGTCCTAACTACTTTCCTTTCTGTTTCAGGGTTCAGGAGCAGCTGGTAAAGGAGATTTCCTGCTCAGCAGCGATCACCTTATTGAAATGGCCACTAAACTTTACCGCACTACTCTTAGCCAAACCAAACAGAAGCTCAACATTGAAATATCTGATGAGTATGTTTCTTGTTTGCTTAGAAGTGCATTTCCTTCAATGCAACATGCTAAAAAGTCAAGTATCTAATGTTAGAAAAACAAAACACCGTTGTGTAACTAGTATTTCTTTTCTCTTGACAAAATACTTTCAAATAAGCATGCAATTTTCAATGTGTACTCATTTCTAGTATTCATTTTGGCTTTATTTCCTTGAAAGTCATTAGAGAAAATGTTCTTTTCTTAAGGTAGTTTCAAATAGGGCTGTGAAGCAGAATTGCTGCTGCAGAAATAATTAAGAGATACTACATTTGAGAGAATCATTTTGTGTGTGACTGAAAAGTTTACATACTCCTATGAGATATTTATCAATTAGAGTGGACACCAGATGCCAAGTTCCAGCGAAAACAACCAAAACAGAATGAAAAGCTCCTCCTGAAACACACATAATGATGGTGCTAGTAATGTAGGTCCATAAAGCTCTACCTTCTTTTGTGTGAAGGTGAAAAATATATTATTAAAATTCCTGCTGACAGTGTTTGAACCACCTATTGTTGGTTTGGGTTTTTCGGTTGTTAAAAAGCTTTTTTTGATAAAAAGCTTGCATCTCAAATTAGTATTTCTTTCTTCTTGGTTCAGTTTCATATTTTGGCCTTAAGTAAGGACTGCACTTGCAGTGTTTATGGCCATGGAATAAAAACAGTTGTGTGTGTGTGTGTGTGAAGTACTAAAGCCTGCTGAGTGTGAGTCCCTCACTTAGTCCACCGTTGTTATACACTCAGTTTGTTGTGTGAAGTGCCCCCTGATTTCAGCAGTGTTGCTGTGGTAGTTTGCTCATTTTGAATAAAGAAGAAAATTTGGAACCCTGTAACAATAGTGAAATAAAATTTTCTTAGGCAAAAATTGAACCTTTTATCTGGCTGCACAGCACTGCTTGTATTCTAGAGTCATGGCGAGTACCGTTTGTATCTGTTCAGATTTCAGGGTTTATTTAAAGGCTAATTTTGCTGTTTCCTTGAAAATGACATCTGCCATTTTCCTTTGTTCTGTTACTAGATGTGATTTAATTTGCTCAAGGGTGTGTGTTTTAGCCTCTAAAAGAGTGTGGCTGTCCCCAGTAAGATTCTAGTTTAATGATGGCTACAAAGGAATAAACTACTAAACCAAAGTTTAAGCATGCATTGCACTAGTCTGGATTGCCTGCCTGCCTTAGGTCTGGAAAACAGTGCTTTCTGGGAGTCTTGCATTTTGGGATGTGGTTTCATTTCTTGTCTTGCAGGTGAAAAACATTCAAGTGTGTATTGCTATTGAGTTTGTCCAGACTCAATAATTTTAAGTCGTTTGCTTCTTTTTTAGCAGTTCCATCTCTGTTGATGGTGAAGCAGTGCTCTCTTCTCCCTGCTAGAGCTTAGATACAAGCAGAGCTAGGAATTGAGGAGAAAATGTGGCCTTACTCTGACTACTCTACACTACTTTTTGGGAAGAGGGCTTATATATAAGTAAAAATGCTGTTGATCCAGGGGTATGTCTAGTAAGAGACATACTGTTTATATATATATAATATTGGAACAGTGGGTCTAGGAAAATGCAGCGCTGGTGACAAGAGATGATGGCTCTAAGACCTACTCAAGTTTTCTGGATGCTTGCATGGCTGGGAGCGCCGAACAAGTTAATCTTTGAGCGTCTGGGCTGTTCAGCAGGAAAGCGGGACCGAAGGGCAGCTCGGCGCAGCAGAGGCCACTTCCTCCCCTGAGCTCTGCCGTCAGCTTGATTTGTGGTTTCCGGCTGGAGAACAAATTCTTTGAAGTTTTTGGCCTCTGCTGGAGGACTTTTTAAGGATGGTAAAAGGGAAAAGCTGCTGTATTACAAAGGACTTTTTAGGTCAGCAGCCGCTGCATGTGAGCCAGAAGGCAGCGCTGCCCTGTTTATAGCTTTTAATCTTGCTATCCAGATCAGTGAGAAGTTTGAGGCTCCACAGGAGCCTGTTGGATTTTTAAAGCAATTCTCCACATTCAGTGAAATTTCTCTTCTAGTAAAAAGTGAAGAGTCAAATCCAGATTAATTTATCCTGGACTGTAGGAAATATCTAAATTTGGGGATTGCTGGGAAGGAAGTGAATTTTCCCAATTGCCGAGCAGAGGACTGTAAAGGCTAACTAAGGATTAGAAATATGAGAGCTGCTAAAATACTGGGTATACTAGATTAAGTGTAAACCAGAAGAAGAGCGCTCCTGATGTTGCTATAGAAGTATTTAGCTTCTTTCCATGAAAACAGAAGAGTCCCTTTGGACAATGGTGAAGGAATTGGAAATAGTCTTTGCTGCATTTCTGGTACATTAGAAATTCTGTTTTAAAGTGCCTTCTTTCTAAAGGAATAGCAAAATAGCTATTGTAAAAAGTCCAGAGTTACAGGCAAAAGGCAATAATTTAGAGATACTACCCAAATGAGACTCAAGCCATACCATAACCTATGGCTTTTTTAAATTCCCCAACTCTTATTAATAATAACAGACCTGAAAATGACATCTTTTGGAGTGATGCTCAGAACCAAGAGGAAGAGACTTCTGCTCCTCGTGTTTTTTTCCACCTTTAACTAAAATGTATCTTCTTATTCCCTCTCGTAGGTTTCTGGTCCAGTTCAGACAAGATAAAGTGTGTGTGAAATTCATACAAGGCAGCCAGAAAAATGGCAACATCCCAACTTGCAAGCGAAAAAACAATCGGCTTCTTGAAGTGGCTGTCCCCTAACTGCAGCTGGTGACTCTCCCTTTCACGGACTTGTTCCTTTGTAATAGTGCAATTTTAGTTGTTTGGTTTTGCTGTTTTTATCCCTTTCTGGAGCTGTTGATGGCTAATAGCTTTAGAAACCCTTGGCAAAACACTTGATCAATTGACTTTTTAATCTTTTTGTTCATGCCAGAGTTTTAACCCTCAAAAGGCAGATTTTTACCCAGTGAGGCATTTTTACCAGCTGGCACATATCTGTCATACACGAATCATTCTCTTTTTTTAGCGGTCACATTTTAGTGCAGCATACCATAAACCCACATATTAATGATAGATTACTCATACTCCTTAGTCTAGAGATCCGCTTAACAGGAACTATACATGGCCTTGATGCTCGATGGCCACTTGTGCCCGGTGTCTTTTTATACCAACCTGTTCTGGTGTTCTGACGGGCTCCTTGCTTGCCACGGCTGGGGAGACCGGCAGAACGGAGACTGACACACTAACTCCTATAGTTAACACTAGGACCTATGTAACTCGATCTTTTAGTCAGTACATCACGGGAACATCTAATTCTGCAAAACAGAAGGAATATATGATTATACAAGCAGCTATATGCATAATTTTATAGTAAAAATGCAGAAATTTTGAAACAGGATTTTTAATTAGGTCAGATGTTTTTAATGGCTTTATACAGTAGAAATCAGTAAAATTAAAAAAGCTTGTTTCTTTCACAAAAGCTATACAGTTCAAGGCATATTTTCTGTTCTGCTTTTTTTCTTTTAAATTATCAGTTAAGATTAGAGCCTGACAAATGCAATAGTATTCATAACGCAAGTAAATGCTAGGTATTTAAACAGTTAGTTATTAAGCAAAAGGTTTGAGCCTTTCTTCTAGATATTGGCATGTACAATGTGCAATAAAACATACATGACATTTTGTGAAAAATTATTTATAATGCATTTTTGTGTGCAAGAGAGGATTGGTGCAGACTGCATAGACAATGTAGGGGTTAAAATAGATTTGTGTTGTAATTTGCAGTTTTTTAGAGTGTACACTACAGTTGTCAATTTGGGAAGAATACTTAGAATTAAAAAAATCCTTAATTTGGAGGTCTGTATATAAATTGGTATTACGGTAATAAAACTGTTCTAATTCTGTGCTGTTTGGTATTCCTATGTTATAACCATATTTTTGTACTCCAAACTATTTTGTATAACTTGTGTGCCTGATGTAAATGAGTGCACAGAAAATACAATCAAGAGCTGCATTATAAACTTTCAGTGTAACTGATTGCACTTAATCTTTTATAAGCCAGAAGCGTAAGTTGAAATCCGTAAGAGGAGAGATGCATTTTTAGATAGAAGTAACTACTCAAGTGAAGGGTTTGTTGGATGTGACTGTTTGATTTGTTGATGCAAGGACAGTTGAGAAAGCATTGTATTTTTGCCATCTGATACAGGACAGATTAAGACCCTGGGTATCTGATGTGCAGTGCTGGAAGTCCAAGCATAAATAAAGGAAAGATAAAGAAAAGTTCAGAGTCTCATTACTCTCCCGGTGGTAAAGTTACGTAGCATTCACGGCTGCGAAGGCTCCTCTGTGTATTTCAACATTAACGTTGGCTCTCTGCATTAAAACCGCATTTACTGCAATAGATGTTCTAGTGCTAATGGTTATCGGTCTGAAAAAAACAGCTGGTTTGGGTTATACCACATTTTGCTTTGGGGTTAAAGGAAATTATTTTGCTATGATTTGGATACAAAACAATTGTTTTAACTGGTTGCTTTAATGTTGCTGTTAAAAGTCCGTGCACATGACCTCGCAAGGTGGGAGTAATCACAAGATCTATTTCCCAAACTATGACAAAAAGTTGCCTCTTCCTTATGATCTTGGTTTGAACCCTTCTTTTAAGAACTGAGTCAGGTTAATAGTTTAATAACATTTAAATAATTTTACATGTATTGTAATGAGAGATGCCTACGAAGGAAATCTTAGCATTGATTTGTAATGCAAAATTAGGATACTTCAAAGGAATTATTCCATGGCCTTAAGAAGACAGCACATAATAACATGGCATTTTGAACTCCTAAATCCTGTATTAGAATTCCTGCTTGGTAAAGATTGGAGGGTTTGTAAAACTGTTCACTATCTTGGAAACCTTAGAGTAAGGAGCAAATTTTTAAAATTAATACAAAAGTAAGGGAAACAAACACTTGAAGTCTGATGTAATCCTGTAGTTGCTTGCAGGTAGGAAATGGGCGAGTTTAGATTAAGTACATCTGGATATTTGGCCCATGAAATTAGGGTATAACAGGATAACGGTAGGATATTTGACCCATCCCAGCCAGACCCACATCCCTTTTATTTTTTTGATCTTTGCAGCAAGTCATGATAGCCATACCTGCAAAAGACTGGAAGGAGGGACAAATTCCTCACTTTGGTTTCTGTTGTTTCATTTCTTTTTCTGCATCTTTACAATGTTTTCCTTGCATATTAGCTGGTACTTTGTGATAGTTATCATTTGACACGTAAACATTTCTCAATGTACAGAGCAAGTTTTGCTGAACATTAATTATTTAGATATGCTAGGAGAGTCATGGTATCTTAATGTTTAGATTTAAATATCTAGGATGTTGAAAATAAAAATGCAAGGTCACCTAGTTTTTTTTTCCTTTTCCTCTGTTTTCTGTTATAAGCGTCTATCAAATGGAGTTGTAAAGAGAAGACTATTCCTCCTATGGTGCTAACCTTACACATCCTTTTACTTGTAAATTTTAATTTGTCACCTGAAAGCTGGGCAAGGATCATTAAGAAAAATGAGATTTGTTGCATGATACTTTCCAGAATCAAATAAAATTCTGTTCCTAGACCTATACTTTCTCTATATCTGTATCTTCCTTACTGCCATCAAATCTAAAAAGAGCAGGTGACTGGATTTTAAGTTAAATATACACAACACCGGTGAGTGACTTGGAGAGAGGACAAACTTTTATTTTGTGTGTGATTCCTTAAGAGGCAGCATGTCTTCCTCAGTGATTCACAGTAGCCTTTATCAGTGCAATTCTTCAGTGCAAGTCTTTCCTCGACATGGTTTTCTCTGAAATTTCTGCAAACTCAGCTTTCCTAACATTAGGATTTGGACCAATTCCCTAAGAACAGTATTAATAGCTAGATTAACCTGATTTTTTAAAAAATTACTTTGAGCCCCAAACCTATCATATTCCATGTTTTGTCTTGGGGTCTTTTTCTCTCTTTTTATCCTTAACAATTTTGTCCTGATTTATGTATATTTTTGTTCGTCTTACAAATTAGGGGAGAAAGAAACTAAAATGTAAAATCAGAAAAAGCATCTTCAATTTTAATTCAGGTTTGTTTTCATTGCCAAAATGAGAGCCTTTTTCTAAACAGTTCTGGGAAAAAAAATGAAGAATTAATTCAAAATTTGGATATGAAATGAGATCATTTTCCCCAGTCAGCATAGATTTCACTGTTAATTCTTAAGCCTTTAGATCCTTAATCTTGAAGAACAACATCTTTTCCATATTCTATAGGAAATGGTCATGGTTATTTTGGAAGATTGCACTGTAGCGTGATGGCAATGGGCAGGAGGGAGAGGCACATGTCCATGCTTCCTTGAACGTTAGAATGTCCCAACAAACACGCGTTTCAGAGACAGAACTGGAAGTGTTTTATGGGGATGCTGCCAACTTAGAACAATACAGACAAGCATGAATTCTAAGTAAGCTCTAGCATCGCTAACAGGTGAGTTCTGGCTTTCCTCCTGTCCAGCTTCCATCCTTGTTGGAGTATTTCGTAGCTTACACAGACATGTGACTGGGGGGGGGGGGGACACACAATTCTCTGCCCATGTTTGTAAAACCCCTCAAAGTGATCAAAATTCTCTGGATGCCGCTTTTAATCATGCGGTTTAAAATAATTACATGTTATGTCACTGTCCCGTGACCTTCCAGTTAAATGTAACTAAAGGTTGTTGGCACGTAGCGTGATCTCGTAGCCATTCCAGCACGGTATTTGCTAATTTGAACGACAGAGCTGTCTGTCTGAAATTGTGTGACCTCCTAAGTGGTTTCAGGAGACTTAACTCAGGCAGCGGCATCTTCCTTCAAAGAGAACAACATTCACGTGTCCATCCCAGGTACAGTGAGACTTTCGATTTTATGACTACCCAGAGTGTTTCCTCCTAGAGATGTAGATAAAGAGAGGTTTAGTGTATGAAAAAAAAAAAAAAACTTCATTGCCAGAGTTTGTTGCAGAGCAGCACTTGCTTCTGCTGAAACTTCATATGTACGAGCAGTCGCTGCTTTAAGCGCACACTATACACACACTGCACAGAAAAAACGTTCTTTCTTGCAGGATAACACTGACAGCAGTGCTTGCTCATTCAGCAGCACTGAATCTCTCCGTTCTCCTGCACTTTTGACATGCAGTATATAGAAGATGGAGGATTGTGGTGAATTTACAGTTGCTGCTAATTCTTCTAAAAGTGTATTTACATAAATTCGGGCAGATTTGGTTTAGCCAGTCTCAAAAACTTAACTGGAATGTGAAGAGGAAAAAGGTGCTCCTATGAATTTGTTGTTTTTAAGGAAACACATCACTAATTCATGTCTGGCTGTATTTGCCTACAGTAAGCTAGGGCTATTTAAAGGATTGGGGCTGAGAGGAATATCATCAAACTTAATCCCAATGGGTTATCAGCTAGAACCAGTTCTGCTCCTGTTCCCTTGTGCTCATGAATGAGTTGGGTATTCAGGCTTTAACTTAAAATGAAAGTTAGGAAAGTCTGAGGGCATTGCAGTTCACTTTGATTATAATCAATTGATGAAATAGTGTCCTAAAAGATTTTTAGAAACACATTCCCTCTCCTTCATCCTAAACTTTTAAGATGTTGACATCTGATTGTGAACTGGCTAGGCAAAATTTTGAAGTAAGAACCACAAAAGCCTTTTTCAGGAATGAAAAGAAAATTTGAAGAATCTGAATATTTCTTCTTAATAATTCAACTGATTTCCAAGGCTGCACCCTGCGCTTAACCCAAGGTAAGGATCTCTTTGCTGCATAACATTTCACTATTTATGGTCTTTAATTATTAGAGAAAAGATAAAAAACTAAATATTCCTCTGGCCAGGGAATTTTCTTCCCTGGAAACATGGCAAAGCACTGGGGATCTGCAGGGAGTCCTCCGGTAGGAGTCCTTGCCCAGGCCCCTGGGACTTTACTGCCCAGTCTCACCTTCACCCTCCGAAACATTGCGTGTTTTTTAGGCTGTTCTTCTGTGAAAGTAGGAGATTATGCTTTTTGCCACAATGAATGGTGATTTTTACTGGCCTGGCAATATCCCTTCTGGACGTTACAAATCCTTTCCCCACCAGTATCTTGATGCTGGGTGGTCTCAGAGATGCTGGGTGCCATTTTCCACCCTGGCTCATTGCATTCTGATTTCCTCCTGCCTCTGCCGCTCCCTGCGGTACTAAAGAGAGGCATATGTCTCCAGGGTAAAGCAGCGATGTATTCTTTTAGGTTATTTTCTTCCATTATCTACCCGTGCATCTTGGCACCTCGGTTTCAGCTGAGCATACAGGAAATTTTTTATTTCCCTTCTAACCAAGAGCTGTTTTTAATGAAAGATGGTTTGTTCCCTTTCGAGTTAACTTGCTAGCTGTATCAGTATCACCAGTGTTTCCCACAACTCTAACAAAAAGCAAAACTGAAGCCTGAAACGTAAAAACCTGCTGTTGCTATGCACTCTGTCTTTTCCTGTTAGAAGAGAAATTCACTTGAAGTGATGTGATGAAGTCCCTGCTGGCTCGATTCGCTGCATGCAGCCTTCAAGGTTGCTGTACGTGCTTCTTGTAGCCTGAAAAAAGAAATCCATCAGAATATGAAATAGGTAGTTTCTAACCATGGTGCCAAAAGGGAGGGAATTCATTTATATTCGGATGCAAAAGAGCATTAAATAGCTGTGAATGCACCTACCTGTGATTTTACTTGCCTGTATGCTGCTATAGCTATGGAAAGGGACCTTGGCATAGTTGAACCATGAAGAGTCCAGTTGTAAGTGTTCAAAGCAATGCTGTCTGATCAAAATCACCATAAGCTATTGATTAACATTTAATTTTTAATAATAAAGTCTAGTAATTGTGGGTGAGCTTGCAGCAGAAGATCCTAAATGTTGACTGCATCCCAAACCTCTTAATATTATACGGGGATTGTAGCCTTGTGACGGCAGTTTCCTGAGTTTTCATGAACTGTTCTGGGGATAATAGAAAAAATAAAGAATAAAAAATTTTGGCTATTTCTGATATAGGAAAAAGGCATTTGTTTTAAACCAACAGCAAATGTACTGCAACATAAATGTATGACTTTCCAGCTCACAGTCAGCCCGTTACTGGCACAGACATTCTCCCTGACCATCCTCTATTTGAGCGCTATTCTTTAGAAAGCGTTGCTGTATCAACATCACGTGCTTGGCTCCCGAGTACCGTGTTGTCCTGGGATGTGGGTTTTGATCCTACCTGGGTGGTTTTCTCCCTTCTGTTGAGGTGGAGATAGGATTTCTCAGGGTAAAAAACCCAACCAAACGAGAACAGAATGGAAGAGGAAGGGGGACTGTGAGCCAGATCCATGCTTCAAGTTTCAGTCACATCTTCAGGCTCTTCTGTACAAAGGTAGTGAGGAAACCCTTTCCAAAGAGAGGAGAGCGTCTTCTCCAGCTGCCAGGCCCTGGGGTGCCAAGGGTGGGGCCCTGCGTCTTCCTCCAGCCGGGGTGGAGCAAAGCCCGTTGTACATTTGATCTATTTTGGTGCTATTGTGCTAAACCTGGTCCGTGGTGCTATTTAGAGGCTTCCCTTGGTGTGGCTTTCTCCTCACAGTCAGTTTTGCACTGCCAGATGTTGCCTTCTCTCACGTTACCCTAGCGTGTCCTACAGCCCCCTTTTGCCTGAGACCTCCCTGCCCATCTCTGCTAGGGCTCGGTCACGCTTGCAGGGGGATTTCTAGAAACTGATGGGATGTAAGGGGGAGCAGGAAATCTTTTCTGAAGGGAGACCAAATCAAAAGTAGGGTATGGGTAAGAGGCATCTGGAAAAGGCACTTGAGCTGCAAGGCATTGTTAGTGACTGCTAAACCACAGCCACCTACCTCAGGGTTTAGCTGCTTTGTGTCTTCAGTCTTGAAGACCTGGGCTCCAAAACCAGAGTATCGGTCAAAATGGCAGACAACTTACTCATGCTTCACAGGTAGCTTGTAAGGTTCAGCATACAGCTTTTGGAGTTTGTAGTAGCTCCGTTCAGTATGGATGACAACTTTAATCGGTGAGAAATGCATTTGCTAGGACGTGGCAGGGCGACACTGAAGAAGCGTTGTTCTCACTGTGGCACTTGGAAAGCTGCTTTTGGTGTCCTCAACCAGGGTGCATGAACATACGTACTTCAAGGAAATGAAAATGTGCACGGTGTGCGAACAGCGTTGGCCTGGCACGTCCACTGGATGCAATTCCTCATTATCTAAGGCATTTGGCCTTTGGAAATAGTGCCTGGTCTCTTGTGGAAGCTTTAGTTCAGGCTTTTTTTGGTTTGTTTTTTTGTTGTTGTTGTTGTTTGTTTTTCTTTTTTTGGATTGTTGCGCTTGCAATGTGACATAAAGGTCACTGTGGCTTTAAGGATACATGTTTTTCCTCATGAAAAAAATGTAATTTAACACAGAGGGACAAATTTCCTCTTTTTTCTTTTTTTTTTTTTTTTTTTTTTAGAGTGAACTGGCTACTAATGGAGTTGAAAACAGTTCTCAGTATTGAAAAAAAAAAAGAAACAAAATGGGTTGTAGCAACTACAAATGAGACCTGTATTTATAGCTATTTCTTTCCTAAAAATGGCTGGAAAAGTAAAACCGAGGTCGTGGTTTCATGTTTCAGCATGAGCCTAACGAGCGCGTTCCCTGCCACCGCAGCAGCGTGGTCTGGTCCTCCCTGCCCGCGGCTCCGGCCGTGCCACCCTGACCCTGGGGTGAGCCAGGGCCATGTGCTAGAAGGGCCGAGAAGTCGCCCCACAACAGGGACTCCCTGGGGGGACGCAGGTCCCTGCGCAGCCCCATGGGGCTGGACAGGGGGAGAGGATGTGGGGAGCTGTGAATTTGGCTCAGGCGTGATGCGAAACCATGTGCTGGGATAGCGGTTGTGCTTTCTGCAGTCGCAATGGGTTTGAAGGACTTCGTGAGCTCTCTTAAAAGACACTGTATGCCAAAATCCCAGGTTTTCTACCTTTAAGAGAGAAAAACATCCCCAAATTTTACCAGCTGTTCTTTGAAAACATATAAAGGAGGACAAGAAGTAGATACAGATTATGCTGCCATGTCACCAGCTCTTTACAAAGCGCAATTCAAGATTTCTCTCTTCCCCTGGGCTGACTTTATTCTTACAAACCAGGACTTGTATGGAATCTAGTTGGGGAGCGCTGGTAGCATGACAGCATACGTCCTAATGAGCCCAGCTTTTGGAAGCCATACGGGGAAGCCAGACGTGCAAGGCAGAAGGTGGTGCGAATGCAGACTACTGTATGATTGCATCACATCTATGTGGATTAGTCAGAGAAATTAAAGATGAACGCAAAATTAATGGCTGTGTGAAACCTTCACCTCCCTCTAGCCGATGATAAAATTCTCATCGGCTCCGCGGGGGCCTGAACCTCTCCCCGTTCTCATGCAGGTTTTTGCGCAGACACCAAGCAGATCATTACAGAGCTTCCAGCTGGGATCATAATGTCATTTCCTCTGCTATTTGCTCGGATTCCTTTTTCATATCTTCCCATTCCCTCCTCAGCCTTGCTGAAGAAATGCTTTGTGAGTTTACAATTTACTTACCAGAGCTCTCTGGTGAAAAGGTTCCCCCGGATTGCCGGAGAAATCCGTGCACCACATACAGAGCTAGTGCCTATAGCAGGAATGGAGAAAAGCATGCACCTCCTTTTCGGGTCTGTGGATCCGATATGCAGCGTGCAGGCTTTGGCATGAGTCCTCACGCTGGCCCTCCTCCAGGCCAAGAATCGCATCTCCCATCCTTAGGAGACGTGATGTATAAATCACTGCAGCTCGGCAATGCGGGGAATGTGCCACCAGCAATCCCCGGCCGTGCTCCTCTTCAAAGCAGGCGGTGTCCGCTCTCCCCATGTGCTTACAGCAAATACAGAGCGCGGGTGTATTGTCAGGGCCTCTGAGCTTGGCTTCTCGAGCCCGCTTTCTACATACGATCTGACAATGGATGTGAAGATGGAAGGAAGAAGAAAAAATGTGAGGAGGCAGCACAGTGCTGGCATGCTTTGAAAGCAGACTCCTTCACTCCAGATGTTCTAAATCACATGTGGAGAAGTGTTTGTGGTCAGATGCTGCTTGAAACCGATTGTTGATAGTCTCCTGAGACGGCTCATGACGAATTGTATCATAAAAATGCTAAAAATAGCATAGTTATTCCCTGGAAAAGCAAAGTTCCCACAATCCAATGAGCTGGGAAAATTGTTGAACTTTCTTTGGACACAACATGCTCTTGTGTGTGTTCTTCAACCTTCCGTGGGTCTCTGAGGTTTTTTTTTATTGCCCTTCCTCCTCCTACCAGCTCCAAGCAACCACGTTTCCAGCCTCCCCAGCCTCAGTAGCAGCTGAACTGACCACTAGCCACCGACACAAAAAACAGTCTCCCGCTCTTCTTGAGCCTCATAGTTTGTTCCCCTGTGTTGCTGGTTGTCGCGAGTTTGTCTTGGTAGAACTTTTTTTTTAAACTAGTGGGGAAAGCTAGCTCACAAGACATGTAGTGATAACACCAAGAGATCTTTACCACAGTGGGCCATCCTTGACAGCAGCAGTCCTCTACTGACCATGCCTAACCCATGCCACCATTGATTTCTTTCCAACGTTGTCTGCTTGTGGCTCTGCAAGGTGCAGGACTACCCTTCATTCTTCAGTGCATGGGCAACTGGGTGTTAACCACCATGCAAAGGCTTGGTACTGTGCGTGTCCCCTAGGCAGAAGGGTTGAGGCCGGTGAGCGTCCCAGGACTCTCCTCCACCGCAGTGCTTGGTGGGGTCAGGTCCTGCTTGAGAACGTCACAGTTTAATGAATAGAAGTGAGTTTTTTGGTGGTGAGAGGAGAAGGTTTGCTACGGTCTGCTTATGCTGCAGTAACAAATTGCAAATCTGGTGGCAGAGATCATAAAAGCTTTGGGTAATGACAAGCTATGGAAATGTTTGGCGTGCCCAGAGTGAGATTGTGTGTGCTTTGCTAGCCAGCAACAGCCCTTATCGTTTGACAGACGCTAAATACGTATAAGCGACCTGAGTCTGTCTACTACTGGAAAAATGTCCTCGTTACAAATACTACCCTTCTGTGTGCTGTTTTTTGTATTTCTTTGATACTGGAATTAGCTATAGATTCTGTCCTATTCTGGCATGAATTGCAGCTCTGCAGCCATGTATACTTATTTAAAATTTTCTTGCCGATAAATTTAGGGGAAGACCTTGGAAACATGAGCTCAACTTAAGCAATGAATTGTGATGATCTTGTGGGTGATGATTTCAACCATAACTCAGTATAGCGATTTGTTTTATCTGACCATTCATTCTGGAGACTAGTGATATTTAAACTTTCAACAGAGTGAATGATTGAAGTAGTCAGCATTTTATCATACGCACTTAGGTAAAGCCCTGGTCTTATATGCCAAAGTCTCCTCCGACATTTTTTGCTCGATGGGAAATTCTGTGCATCCACCGACCCAGTTACCAAAACCTCTGTTGCTGCCCTGCTGTCAGGTAGGTCACCAGCTGATGCCCATTTTTGTGTTCTCCCTGACCACTGTGGGGCTGTGTGGCCATGGAGTTTTGCTAGCAAAGCATCTGAGATGCAGCTGTTCCTTGCCCGTACAAAACTTTGAGGCATGCAGCAAATTTAGGGATAGAGTAAAACCAAAGAAATGGAGCAGGGTGCAATGAAGAACACAAATGTTTTCGAAGTGTTATAGAGGAAATATGAAAAGGCTCCAGTTTCATAATGAAATGAAGTTTGTGCTGAGTTGTTGGTCCGAAGTTTAGATCCTGCATGATGTCTTGAGAACAACATTTGCAATAGATTTAATCTGCTGACAGACTGATGCTCCGTCCCAAAACCACCAGCACAGTTGTCTCCATGAATGTCTTCCTGCCAGGCGCTGCCTGGAATAGACTCTAAGAAAAGACAGAAAACTGAAGTTGCTTTTCTTGCCATGAAGATGAAACGAAATACATGGTGATGTACACAAGCAACTGTCCCACTTACCCAGGCTGGCCGCGCTCTGCCTCCCTGTCCCCAGCGAGCCGCCTGCGCCACCGCCGCTCTCCTGCCTGCTGCCGCGCTGCTTCGCTGGGCGCATCGGTCCTCATCCTCCCTTCTTGGACTCGGGAGGTCTGTCCTCGCTTGTGCCCGGGCCACCCCTCTGCACGGCAGCTGCTTCCTTCGCCAGTAGTAGTTTCCTTCTACTCTGACACAGTGGTTTGAAGCCCTGTTGTTTATGAGGACTTGCTTTTGATATTTCTTCCCCTACTTATAAGAATATATGTATTTATTTGAAGGCTGTGTGGATTTATTTGAAGGCTGCTAGTAGGACCAACCCTCCCATGGGTCCTTCCTCCAGCAATTCCCTGGATCCATCGCCAGTAAATAAACACAGCTCTCGGTATTGGAAAAGATAATTGGCTGTGTAATGCACAGAAAGCAAAATTGCTTTCCCTGAGATTTATTCATCAATTATGGTTTATCCTGGATGGTGCAGTTTGAACCATTTTCTGGACAGGGGAGAAATATGTCAAACAGAAAGAGAAGCAGCTATTGTTATAATAAATGACTGGGTGCCTATGTGCATGACTGTGTTTTAGGTGTTCCATAATAGGTAAACCATTAACAAGCTAATGAACATGCAAATGAGGAGCCAAGGATTATCATTATATTTGAGACAATAATGCATATTTTGGGTTTTTGCTTGTAATTAATGAGAATGTTGGCTGATTTGTTGGTGTCCCCTGGGTGAGGTTGTTTGTTCGCTGTGCTCTGCTAGGAGGCCGCAGCAGCCAGCATGCTGTGCAAATCTTGCCTCTCCTTTGTGCAAATGCCCTTTTGCCTCCGCCTGCCGAGCTCTACCTTGTACTTGTGGTGGAACTCCAACATCTCACCAGCCTTCGGGCTGGGGATGCCAGTGTCTGAGTTAAAGCTAAAGCCAAGCCAGCTGCACTAAATGTTCAAGCTGCATTTTTAATTAAGGTTTTAATTGAAATGGCGCATTTGTCCCTCTCTAGAGAACATACTGATATGACAGTGCCATGCAGAGTATTATGAAAACGATGTTGCCAGTTACGCTTCCAGTGGGTCAATATGGTACATGGAGAATAAGCAAAGAGACCATATGGAGAAGGAGGGGTCTGTTATTTCTTAAGGGCTCGTCTGGCGGTGCTCAGTTCCCTCAGCTACTATTTACTTTAAAACCATTTAGTAGGACTTGAGAGCTCTCAGCATCTGGTGGCATCCAGCCCCTTTGTAAATACACTCCTACAAGGGTGCAAGGTGATCTGTGAACCTGTCAGCTACCATGCTGACTCTGATGCTGCTGCTACTGACCTTGTCTCATTATTGGTGTTAAATTGGTTTACTAAGAGGCATTTAATTAGTTTCCTATTTGTTATCTGGAATCACTCGTATTGCAAAGCACACTGTGAGCCGTGCTGCCCAGAAATGCTTCTCTGATGCTAGGTAATACATGAGGCAAACAGATCACCATGGTGTCCTACTGTCTGTTCTTTGTGAGGCCACCTACAGATTGTGTGGTCCAGGAGAAGGTCCTCTCCTGTGGCCAAGGTGCACCTCTCTCATTTAAGAGGTGAAATCTTCTGAGGCACGGATGATCAATAACAACATCTGTACATAGGACCTCTCCCAGTAGGGCTCCTGTGACCTTTAGGTGCTACCTGAATATAATGAACATCTGTCAGCTGAGAGAAAGAAATAACACCACATATGTCTTTCAAGGAATCTGTTGGTTGCTGCTGTGGCTGATAATAATGTGAGAAGGAAGGAAGGAAGGAGAACAGACACTCCACCCACCCTTGTGCAGCTCTTTAACTTCAAAGAGAAACACCTAACAACCATGCTCACCCCTGCGCTCTGTCTTTTTAGGTGCTTATGTCATGTTGCCACCTATAAGAGAAGTCAACAATAGCCAAAACATAATCAGCAGATGTAGGCATCGCTTGCTGTCCCACATTTTCATGGGTCTAGAAAATACAGTTATTTATTACCTTTGCAGTCAAAATCATTGAGAAGTCTGTGTGTCTGTGAGAAAAAGAATAGCTGTCACCTCATAGCAGAATTCTGGGTTCATAGATCACAGGGTAACTCAGGCGGGAGAGGACCTCGGAGGTCTCCAGTCGTACGTCCTGCTCCAGGCAGGGTCAGCTCTGAGATCAGACCAGGCTGCTCAGGACTTTGGTCAGCCCTTGAAAACCTCCAAGGATGGAGGTGGCACAACCTCTCTGGGCAACCGGGGCTGAGGATACATCCCACGGTGTGGGTGCCTTCTCGACTGTTGAAAAGGGGTGTTAAATGCAGTTAAGAAATTTGGATCCCTTATTCAAAACATGGAAAAGAAGCTCCAGCCATCTGCTTTTGTAGTATATTCCCTTTCGTTCATTTAGGAGATAAAATGAGATTGATTTGGAAGCAGTTTTGGGCAAGGGAATTCAAATGTCTTTTCAGGCCATCAAATATTGTTGAATTTATTATCATCGTTTCAAGACAGAGTCATGATCTGACCAGAAGACTGGAGGCCAGGGAAGTTTTAAACTGTAATGTAAAATGAAATCCTCTTGGCTTGAGGTAAGCCACTTAGCCTGCTCACTATAACATGGGGAGAATAATATTTACCACTTGGTGCTAGTGCAAGGATTAATGTTTGCTAGGTGCTGTAAAAATGAAAATATTCTTCACAGAAAGCTTCTTGTCTGCAAGGAAAATTATGCACACAAAGAGCCTTTGGATCCTGTCCTTTGGCAAGAACCTCTTGTTAGCTTTTTTAAAATTATACTTAATATAATCAAACTGCTCGAGACAGGAAAATGTTTGCTCCCTTCCTCCCTATCTCTTCCAACAGACAAGTAAGTGTAGAGACCCGCAGAGCGATGGACTATGCAAAGAGAAGAAAAGGAGATCTTAAACTGAAGAAGGGTTAAGATGCACACAAGAGGATGGGAGACCCATAACTTGGCACAGCGTGGGGTTTGAAAAGAGCGAGGAGTACCTAGGTAGCTGGATAAAAGGCTGCTAGCACTAAAGACTGCAATTATGGAAAGGTTAATGCATTCAAGCAGAGTGAGGTATATTTATTTGCTAAATTGCCTGTTGAAAGCTTTGCCTTCCCAATGAGGCAGGGCCACTCAGGTATGTCTCTCACCCACCCTGCCCGTGCTGGCTTGGCCAAGGGTAATTGAAACAGGTCATTAGCTGCAGGCTGGGCAGCCCAGCTTCGCTGTAGGCAGAAATGTACAGCCCTGAGAGAGCCAGCTCAAGAGTTAATGCAGGAATACATGAGGTGTTTGATTACCCAGCAGTGTTTTCCCACAATTCATGAATATACTTATCTCCAGAGTTTTGTAACATGTTGACTTTTAAATAGCTGAGTTCTAAAGCTTATCAGACACATCAGCTATGACCTAAAATCTTGAAAGCAAATTTTGGTTAGCTGAAAAGGGAGCTTTAATGTCAATGTGTAGCAAAGTATCTCCCTTCCTTTCATTTGTCTGGAATAAAGTGTACTTCAGGCAAGGTGATGCTGAATTTGGACAAAGGAGCAGTGAGAGGAAAGCTATACTAAAAGTCTGGAAGATGTCTTTGAAATGATTAATGCTCTTAGATTAAATGGGGTAAAACTGCTTCAAGATGCTTAGAAACTATCTTCAGAAAATACTAAACAATTTATTCCACTGAGCATCCTTTTGAGAGCCCCTCTAACTGATTTCAAGATACAGCTTTAAAAATCTGGAAGACAGAGTAAGCCTGGCAGGTGACATGGGCATGACAACAGCCACTGACAGGGCTACGGAGGGGGTAATGCTCAGACCACATAGATAGTAAGCCAACAGGAGCTAGATGGTGGCATGCTGCAGAGCTGCCTTATACAGTCTCTGAATGTTTGCCTTCTTGTCCTTGAAGAAGGATTGAATAAGTCTATTTATTGTGTATCTTGCATGGTGATCAGCTCCCCCATAGAAAGTTATTTATTCGGTGCTGATATTAGACAGGACCCTTCATTTCCAGATCGTACCGCACCGGTACATTACAAACAGCCTGAGGAGGACAGAGTCACATTGCAGAATGACTCCGGTGGGACTGATCGGGATATTGATAACCCAGCGTAGCTGTTTATGCCTCCCATGGGTGCTCATGCAAAGTTCAAGGGCTCTCCCATGAATGCAGGACACTGTGATTCACGGCCAGAATAGCAGGGCTCATCTGCCAAAAGTCAGGGAAGGGGCACTTCCATCGACTGCATGCCTCCCAGGAAGGTTAAAAAGCATTTCTACCCTCCTGAGGAGGAAATAAGCCCAGGGAAGCGGCAGGCTTAGCACGCACACAGACCTCACGAGTCCCTCCGGTGCAGAGTGTCCTCCCTAGCTTGCTCAACGCCTCTGGTTCTGCTGTCCTTCAAAACTGATTTTCCATTTGTGTAAATTAGATAAGAATTGGTTCAGAGTCTTTAATTGTGATTTTTATTTTTAATCTGCATAATTAGATTTGTAATGGACTATCCTCACAGTCTCGGGACTGCTCTGAGATCGTTAGTGCTGGGCCCTGCGAGATTGCCATCTGCGTGGAGAAGGCGAGGGCTGCGGGGCAGCCTTACGAGCCTCCTGTGGCTCATTCAAATCACTTGCCACTTGAACCCCGGCTGCTTTCCCAAGCCACTCAAGGGGGTACATCCTTGCAAAACATTAGTCATCTGTCCCAACTCATTTCCTCAACAGATGCAATTGTTTAGGAGACCGTGGTACTGAGGGGAGATTAATAGGGTGTGGGTTTTAGAATAACTCATTTTATATTAGCTTTAACAAAAGAAAATTAAAAGAAAGCAAAAGGAGAGGTGATACAGTAGCACCAGGACTGGCACCAGGTTTCTGCTTCCCAGGTTGTGGGGAGGTACTTGGAGGTAATCAAGGGCTGGAGTGAGGCAGGGGATTGAGATGAGAAGGTACCTGGATATTCTGGGCTATGGATTGGGGAACTCTCCCAAAGGAAGGTGGTGGCTTTGGAGAGGAATGAGGCTGACAGGCTGGTTGGAAGGCAATTAGGAAAAAGAAAGTTGGACCTTGCTGAAAATGTCACTACCCTGACATCCGCCTCCTCGCTTCCCACATCCTTACGACTTCTCTCCTTCTTTTCCATCCGCAGCGTCCTCCTGATCCTTCCCAAGCCTGTTTCCCCAGCCATGGATGGCCCCAAGGCACCTTCCTCTCCCTTACTCTGTCTACTTTGGACTTTGCTCCTGCTGCTATGAAGTTTTATTTTGCAGCTGCAAGGAGGAGAACAAAATAAATCTTCATTCTGGGGGTGGCAAAATTCACTGTAGCCCACATGCTGAAAAGCCTTGGGCTGGCTCTGCTGCCACATCTTGTTCTACTTAAACTGCTGCTTTTAATAGACCCAAAAGGTTTGTTTTACCAAAGATGTTTCCTTCTCTTCCAGCAGAACCATGTGCACTGGTTTGTTCATGTAAGATGTAGCCCGGCTGCGGGAACTGCTGCCAGAGCTGCGTTGTGTTGGCTCATGTGGCACCAGCAACACAAAGGGGTGGACCACCCAACTGGAAATCTTCTGTTTGACTCCAGTTTCGGTGGAAGCTAAACTGAAGATTGTTTAAAGGGGATTTGAAATGTCTCATGAAAGCACATTTCAGATGCCAGCTCCTACTTTTAATTAACCCTTTGAAAATGGGACTTGCCAGTAGGGATCTGTAGTAGATTTTGGGGCTTGCATTCTGAATAATTGGTAACTTTCTACATTGAAGCTGGACAGCAGGTGTTAGCACAGCAGTTTTCCTTTACATCTTTATCTCTTTCCCATTTCAGGTTCTCCATGGCCAGTGGCATTTCTCTCTCATCAAATATCTTTTGGCAGAGATTTCAGACGTTGGTAAGAATCAATATCTGAAAGATGTAGTTGAATGTAAGGTGTGGATCTCAAACCCACACCAAAATTTTGGCTCAGTAATGCTGTCCAGTTGCCTGCAAAGATCCTGCTGTGAGTTTGGGCTGTGAATATCACTGTGATACCTAAATGGTGGTGTGCAAAAAATGTGACATTTTCTCTGCAGTAGTGATTTGCAGGACCACTAATTCTCCCCTCCCACCAGCTCAAATACAGTTTGGTGGCGAATAAGGTTGAGGACAAGCCAAGACCCGTGTGAGAACAGCCTTTCTCCTGCCGTCCTGGGCAGTGTCCTGTGCATACGGTTGCAGAGGGTGGGGAGCAGCAGAGAGGGGTAGCTGCGCGGGAGTTTTGGTGTTCATTACATGTACAAGGGAGCAGGCAACATAAAGGACTGTGCTGCTGCATGTTGCACCTCGCCACCCTGCCCTGGCCACGCTGGCTCCATGGGAGAGCTCCGACCTGCCTGATGGGGGGTGCAGGTCCCCCCTGCGGTCAGGCAGCCACAGCTGGTGTAAGCAGCTTCGTGCTTTGCTCTTACCGCTAGCTCAGCATGGTCGTTGTGTCTTGAAACCCAACCTGCAGCAGGCTCACATGTCTCCTTTGTGGAGAGACCCGACCACCTTCTGAGAGCACATGGTTTTGCCAGTGCTCGAAGTTCAACCAGCTCGATGTACAAGGCACCCCAGGGCTCAAAATAATCAATAAACCACAGAAATGCTTTTCCACTACAGCATTGATTGCACTGAAGTGTTACTGCTCTCCCAGGATCTCTGGGGAGGGCTTCCTCATTCAGATGTTCCCCTTCAGCCAGCTGTTCTTGGCCACCTGTCCTACGCCGGGCCGGGAGGCTGGGCTAAACTGGAGCAGTTGGGCAATGAGGGCTTGGCAGGGCTCCGGCAGCGGGGGCAGCCCCTCTGGATACAGCACCCCTTTCTTCTGCTGCTGGGGCATGCTGCGGATGTGGGTGTCGTCAAAGGGCATGTAGCCAGTCACCATCACGTAGAGCATCACTCCCAGGCTCCATATGTCGTACTTCTTGGCGTCGTAGGGGATGCCCATCAGCACCTCCGGGGAAGCGTAGGCTGCTGACCCGCAGAAGGTGGCACTCAGGTCCGCGTAGCTGTTGGCCTCCTTGCTAAAACTAAAGTCACTGAGTTTGGCCCGACGGCCATCAGCGGTGAGCAACACGTTCTCACACTTGAGATCCCGGTGCACCAAGTTGCGGTTGTGCAGGTAGCACACGGCCCCCACGACTTGCGCAAAGATGTCCCGGGCCTTGGGGACACAGGGCAGCTTCCCCAGCTGCTGCACCAGCTGCAGCAGGTCAGTGGCTGCCGCCTCCATCACAATGTAGACCTTCCCATTGCAGGCCTCGATAAGCTCGAAGATGCGCATGATGTTGGGGTGCCGGATTTTGCGCATGATGGAGAGCTCCCGGGGCAGAAACTTGTACACGAAAGCTGGGGGTGCTCGTTTCCTGTCCACCACCTTGATGGCTAAGGGGCCCTTGTATTTGTTGGAGGTGGCCGCTTTCACCTTGGAGAAGCTGCCCTCCCCTAATGTGTGACCCATCCTGTAGCCCAGCTCATAAAGTAGCTTCTCTCCTGCATCAGTTTTTGGCATGGTGTGTGATCCCGATGGGCTTAATCAAAGCTGGTGTTTTGCTCCAAGATTTGAAAGTTTTAATGTTTGGTGTGTGGCAGCTGTTGACCTTTGCTCTCCCCCATGGTCCCATGGGTGCCTCTGTGGGCTCCAGGGCTCACCCAGGTATTGTGGTGGGGTGGAATGTTGCATGGCAGTGCCTTTGTGAGATGACAAGGGTGTCTGGTGGGTCCTCTCCACTCACAGGTGCCCCAGGCGTGCCCATGCACGTGCCAGGGGAGAACTCCCATGGATGGATATTTTAGAGTTTTTACCTTTTCTGTCTCTTCACTTGAGTTTTCAAAATAGGGCTCTTCAGATGATGAGAGTTTAAGTGTCGGCTTTCTGGGATGAGGAATCCATTTGGGAACCTACACCAGTTTTCTGCAGGGTGTTAGTTATATTAAAATCAGAACTGCATGGAGTGGTACAAAGGAGTGATTTCTACTGTCCCTAACTGCAAACCACTGTGGCTGGCTGTAAATATTTACTTTTTTTATTATGATGGCGCAGGGAGCTATTCTTCTAGGTAGGCTTTCTGACTTTGTGTGGTGTGGACAGGGAACTTTAAATGCATCCTTCAGAAGAAACAGCTTTTTGGTTTCTGAACTTGGAATTGCTCTCCCTGTATTTTTATCCAAATGATATTTTGGAGATTTACAGAGAAGAAGTGAGACCAGAGATCCTTCAAAGAGCTTCTGTAATTTAGATTTTAAATGCTTTTAGTTGGTTTTAGTTGCCATCAGGAGACAGCTGAACTAAGCAAGGGGCAGGAGCAGAGGGCAGCTGGGCTGGGTTGCAACATCCACACTGGAGCAAAGCATCCCTCCCATTGCACACTGCGTCTCAGGCCAGTGTCAGCTCCTTCCTCCAGGTGCAGCATCCTTGGCTTTCACGAACAGTTTTTTTCTGGTTTGTGCTGTTTTTTAAGCTGCTTGAGGATCCTGTCCTCCCTGTGGAGCCCACATTTCCTTTCCAGCTGTACAAAGGAGCCTAGGACCACAAAATGTCTGTCTTCCTAAATACCAACCCAAACGCTATTTTTAGTTTTTGAATATGTTTCATTCTGCAAATTGGTTCTAAAGAGGAACAAGACTCAGCCGAAGATGAAAGACAATCTTTCTTGAGGAAATTAAATTAATGAAAAACTGCAAACACAGGTCTATATGTGCTGCAGGTGAACTTTGCCCTGACTCCTAAGGGCAAGTAATCGTCATGTCAAGTTTTATCTGCTGTGGAAGTCGCAGGTCAACCCCAAACCACTTTTCCAATTCAGATGCTATTTCTACAGGCAAGTTGAAGTATGGGAATCCAGTGTGCTGTGGTTGAGCGCAAGTTGCCAGGCATGTATCAGGTGTGTATCACCAGGCATGCTGTCAAAAGGCCAGGCAAGCAGCACGTACATTGCATGATGGAAGATTTGGTCCTGCGCGGGGGCTACCCTGCTGACCCCTGAGGAATGTCCTCAGTCCATCCTTATCTCCTCCAAAGAGAGGGGAGGCCCCATTTGATGGCAAGGACCTTGCCTGGGGCTGATGTCTGTAGGGAGGTTGGGTGGAGGGAATCCCACACGCACACAGAGGTGCTGGACATGACCCAGCCAATGCTTCCTTTCTGTTTGGGCCATCAAATAAGTGCCCCCCAGATTTCTTACTTCTGAAGCGGTTCAGAAAGAAGCCATTTCCAGGAGTTCCTGTTCATAAACTGCTGTTACTTAAACACAAAAAAATCCCGTCTAGCGATCAGTAGGCCAGATGCAGAAAGCCATTTTGCTGGATACAGATGATTTCCTGGCACTTCAGTTTAGCTCGTGAGTCATAACCACAGTGACTTAGCAGAGGTCTGAGACGGACTTTTCACAGAAGCTGGGAACTTTGAGGCGGCTAAACATAACTGAACCAACGTGGGCATTTTTACAAGGGAAAATGCTTAGACCAGGCATTCCCCGCTTACTACCAGAGCACCTCTGGAAAACGCCATTGTCACGCACTCTGACAGACAGAAAGATGTGCCTGTAGCTATCTATAGGGGTCTGGCTGATGCTCAGCATATCTTTTAAAACAGGAACGGGAGTTCACATTATAGACATGTTCCCAAAGCCTACAGGTAAAATCCTCATTTATGGGAAACCTCGCTGGAGCCCCCTGTAATAACATAACCCAAAGAGGTGTTTTCCAAACCACAGTGGAAAAACAGAAGCAGTGGCTACGAACCACATTGAGATGGTAAGGAATAATGTTGTGGAGTCCCGCATTGCTGGTAACTCCCCATCTGCTCGAGGGAGCTTGTTGCTTTTGGGAGGTTTTCAGCAAGCTTGGCTGAGGTGGATGGTTTCAGACTCGGAAATTATTCAGTAAGTCTTTCTCTAAGCCCAGAAAATGCAGTTAGATGCTGCAGCAGCATCCTGGGGGGCGAAGGGCTTGTGCAGTGCCTTGAAGGAGACGGGGAAGAAAGCTCTGGTGAAAACGGGGACGGAGCAGCCATCGTAGCAAACGCTCCCCCTCCTGTACGCTCCAGGCTAAACCCCTGTGAGCTGGCTTTGCTGCCAGGGTTGCAGACATCCTTACTGCACATCTCCGTGCTCCTGAGCCACAGCTCGCAGCATGGCCTGGGACTGCTGCGAAAAGCTCCAGAGAAAGACAGCAAGAGGCATGAATGAGAGGTTTCGGTTTGGCAGGACACTGTTAAGCAGAGGAGGACGAAAGATATCCAAGCTCAGCTTTTTGTGCTGTGCTTAGACCTTGGAGAAAGAGATTTTTGCCTTGTTAGCTGCTGGTTCAACATTTATTGGTATAAAAATGCACCAGAAATCTCTTTTGCTTTCAGTCCCTCAACCTCAAGTACTGCTACCTGTGGTATAAATATTTAGGTCACACCAATATACTTTAGTAGGGTAGTCAGTACTAACCTATAAAAGGATGCTGAGCTTCTGAGCTTTCTGGTACATTTTTTACATCAAAGCTGTGTTCGTAGAACTGACTTGGTCCATTGCTCTTGTAAATGAGAGCAATTAGAAATCAGGCAGCAATTACTGGTTTGTTCAATTTGGTATGTGAGCAGGAGGAGCTGATCTGAAGTAGTATAAATTATTGGAGCTCACTGTCAGGGTTTTCATTATGGGGATGTTTTCCAGCTCCGGCAGCATGGTTGTGCATCAGCCTGGCATGCAGTCAGTTCCTCTGCCAAAGGGCTGATAAACTCCTGAAGGACCATTCATGCTGCTGTGCAGTGCAGGGACACCGGAGAGCTACCAGGTGCCCCAGAAGCAACTCGCCTCTTTCAAACTCAGCATAAGGTAATGTACCTCCCTGGGTAAGTTCACCCAGGGTGAGTCCTGCATCACCTGGGGCTGGACTGCTCACCAGAGACCAAGCTCTGCTGGGCATCACTTTACACCAAAACCAGGAGGAGCTCTGAGTTAACCTTGCCTGGGTCCAGTACAACTATGTAGTGTGGTGTTCCCCAGGGGGTAACTCACCTTGCTGAGATGCTACCACAGCTGAAGGTCTCCAACTTTCTGCCCTGTACACATCTACCAGCAGAGAACGAACAAGCCATGAGATGTAACAGAGGAGGATATTTTTCTTTCTGCATCATCCCATAGATTTTTTTCACTAATAATTAGGTCTTGTCTTGCAGGAAAATCCTGGCTGAGCTGGAGTTTATAGCTGGGAAATCACCAGTCTGCTATCTGAACATCGGGGTTATGTGCCTGTGCTGTGCCTTTTTGGGTGGCTGCCTTCTTACCAAACCTCAGCGAGGCAGTACTACATCAGTATAATTATTGGACTGAGATACCAGCTGTCATGCAGTATGGCAAACAACCAAGCTAACAAGAGGGTCATTAGAGCCTGTATGCTTCAGAAACCTCTCCCTGTCCCCTGTGATCCCATCGTCCCTGAAGTCCCCATCCTGTGACCTAATCCATTGGGGCAGAAGGGGCAGAGCAGCCACATGGGCTCAGAGTGCCGGTCGTTGATCTGGTGACAGATTGACACCTCTGGGGCAGGGATTTCTCATGTGAGCGAAAGCTGTTGAGTGTAACGTGGGTCTTGACGGAACAAGTGTACCGAAATATAACTCCTGTTAATGCAGATGGTCTAGAAGCCAAAACAAACCACAGTTTTATACCTTACGCCATGAGGCTGTAAGTTACAATGTGTAGAACGACCTTTGTACTGTACAATTCTTCCTATCAGATACTGAAGTTACCAGGATCTTCTTGCCAGCAATGGGTAAAGAGAGCTCTCTAAACAAAAGCTTTCCATGTTTTATCCTGTATTTGATTTTATTATCTTTTTTTAATATAGTTGTTTTACTTTCACAGAGAACACTGGATTGAAAAGAAACACACTGCTTGTAGCACTCTTCCATCCACTTGGATGTTGCAGGGCGTTCACGCAGGTGCTGGAGGCTGGAGAAAATTTTGCAGGCAAGAATTGCTCTGTAGTCCCATGGAGCTACACTACACTGTCTAGCTATTAGTATCAAAGGGAATAAGCAAAGGTGAGGTTAATTTGTAACAGGTACAGACACTCATCAGATAGGGCATAACCAGTAAAGAAAATTATGCTGTTGGCAAGTACTCTCGTTTTTTTAGTGATGTTATTTGCCGCTCGCTTGCCAAGTACTATTCAGTGAGCTATTTAAAGGTAATTGATCGCCGGCCTGTGTGGTGTCTGAGCAGTTGGAAAAATGGGGAAGATCCCATGAAAAGTACACCAAATCCAAGCTGCCTCAGGACCTGAATTGCTGTCATTGCCCTAGATCCTTTCATGCAAAATCAAGCTGTCTGTGAGGTTATTTTAGGCACTGGTATTAAATGGACCTGGAAAGTTGAAGGTACAAAACTAACTGCAAAGCCTTGTCTCTGAATGCTTTATGAAAACCGTGTGTGTGCCTACAGCTACAGCCTGAATTTGGTCACAATCTCATGGCTCCTTACTGGCAGCAACAGCAGCCTTGGCAATGGAGAAAACCAAAGTCGCAGGTGGTCAGCAAGCTGTCCTTGGTAATGTGCTGCTTTTTCTTTTCTTTTTTTCTTTCCTCTCATGTCTCAGGGATTGGTGTTTGTTTAAAATACTCTGGCTATGTTGGGTTTTTTTTATCCCTTTGGTCGATAAGATGATCTGGGACCTCACATTCCTGGTGTTCAGAAGCAGCTGTGATCCTCACAGCTGTTTGTCATCAGATCTTACCCTTAGCCTCTTGTTCAAACAGAATAACCTAGTGAAGCTGGTTGTAGGAGTAGTAAGCGGTCTCCTAGAAATTTGGTGGGATGAGAGGAACACCAAACAGAAAACTCTGTGGATGTTCATTTGATTAACCAAGGTTGTTCAGACACCAAAGAGACGCCTTGTGTGCCAGAAAGAGCTCTTCATGTAAATGAGAATTTAAACCGTGTGAGGGACATAAAATGGGCTTGTAAGCCATCAGAGGGAATAGATGTATGGCAACAGGCCACACCACCACCTCTTGGGCAGCTTGTGAGTGCCTCAGTAGGTGCCAAAGGAGATGAAGGATGGAAAGGGCTAATGGGCTGGTCTGCAAACATGATTTTGCAGCTGGCATTGCCAGGCTGCACCTGCCAAGAATGTCAAGCCTGAAGGCAATAAGCTAAAGTGGAGTGGGAGACAAAAGGGACTAAGCAGGCTTTGGCAAGCTGGTTGCTCAGAAGCAGGAGGACTCCCCTTGCAGGTCTGCCATTTAAAGGCTTAGCACCAAAAACCCTTTTGGAAAGAGGAAGGATAGAAGAGTGAGATCTTATGCCTCCATCCTTGTGGTAAGTGGAAAGTCATGCCTGGCTCATCAGAGCTGAGGAAAAGCAGCTGTGTACGGAGGCAAGCTTTTCCTTTTCGGTGCTGGAATGCCTGATGAGTGGGGGGAGGCATGGCTGGGGGAGAGCTGGGAGCAGAGCGGGGACTCAGCCTCAGGAGCTCACCACACCCCTTTCCTGGCTGGAGGTGTTGATCTCCCTGTGTCTTCATTCAGATGGTGGGAACACCACCTCCCTTCCGAGAGCTGGGAAGATTTTTCTTCCTTGGCCGGTGCTGCGGATGCTTGGCTTGGCGTTCAAGTGGCTGATTCCTGCACACTTACCAGGGAGATCCTCCAAACATCCTCGCGAGCCAAAGGGAAGGGTTGTGCAGTGTCAGCAGGCTGCCGGGTTGAGACAAGTGTCTAAGCTTGCTCTTCCTGCCCCTCCTTGAGGCCAGGGAAAGAGCCCAGCAGGCCTCCTGAGATCCTCCATTTGGCAGTGGGCAGCCAGAAAGGCATGGGTAGGAACTGGTGCTCCGTGCTGCATGTCTCCCAAGACCAGGGAGCATTTCTCTGCTCTCCTTGTTGCTTCAGCATCAACAAATCTCTTTTCGTAACTGAAAGATTAAATGCCTATCACAGCTGTTGACTTGCTTACTGTATTTGTGTGCCTGCTATCTCTGTCCCTAGGCAGAGCTAGCCAGCATTTTGTCATGGCTGGCTGTTGAACAGGAGGGAGAGGGCTTCAGGTGAGGCTTTAAGCAAAGCAGAGATTTCAAAAGTCGCAGCAAGTGCCTCTTGGGTTAGTGGAAATGGAGTTGGAATTGGATGGTGATGAGGGTCAAGAGAAAAGTTGGGAAATGAGAAGCTTTTCTTACCACATCAAGTTATGACCGTTAAATCCAAATATAATTAAGTTAGAAAAGCAGGTAAGTGTTTTGTGGTTAACTATCCCAAATGAATGATACTTAAATTTCTTCCTCACGCTGATTTATTTACCTGCCTGTGGAGAACCTCATCGCAGACCATTATCTAATCAGAAAGAGATATAGCTGTCTGGCACCTATTGTAATTAATTTACGGCCAATTAAGGACTGCAGAATTTGGCCTGTAATTAGGATATGACAGTCTATGGTACACAGAGTTGGAAAGCTGATGGCAAAGTGTTATGGCTATGGAGCAGATGTTTAAATGCCTTTAAATGGAAGCAGTCAGAGGCTGATTTCATGAGTTGCTTTGAAGTCACATGCTACAAGATGCTCAGATAACCACTGAGATGGCTTCTCCCACAGGTCTGGTTAGCCCTGGATGAGCCAGTCTTGTATGAGAGGCTGGCAGGGCTGGAGTTAAGGAAGAGAACGGGCTAGACATGCAAACCAAAAAGCTTCAGAGCTGTCAAGACTGATGGGAAAGCTTAGGCTGAGCCTTGGAAGATCAGTAAAGACAAAATCTAAGTAGTAGAAGGAAGTAATCTTGGACCAGAGAGTTGGTGTGGGTATGCACGTATCAAAGAGGGCAGGCACTTTGGGAACAAGGCTAGAGGCAGCTACAGGGACTATCCTGAAGGTCTGTTTGCTGAAGTCTGCTCCATCCAACATCTAACTGGACAGGGTTTTGTGGGATTTGAAGAAACTGCCTGAGAAACCAAGCAAGAAACTGGTTGTGACCCTGAAAGGAAAACAGCCAAAGCAGGCTGAGGCTTATCACGTGCAGAGGCAAAAGGACGGGCGGTTTGGGTGGGCAGTGACTACAGATCTGCTCACACAAATAGCAGAAGACCTTACATTACATTTGTTGTTTTGCTTTCCAGAAAATTGAGCTTTTTGCTGCTTTCCTGCTTGTGTGTGTCCCTAAAAAAGAAATAAATCCAGTGAAAGCAGAAACCAGGCATTCCCCTTGGTTTACCAACAGTCACTGCAGAGTGTGGAGGCCAGGTATGCCAGCCTGGGCTGGGACAGGAGGACAGGCATGCCTGCGCCCTGCTGCTTAGGCAGTGGGTGCTCACAAGCCATGAAGTATATATAATATCACAGTGCCCTCTTGGGGGCAGGTGTTCCTTGGAAATAGACCTTTATGATTTGTGTGCTGTGGCTCTCATTGCTCACTGCTGTTGTTTATTCTAGGAGCTCATGCTGCCTAGCTAAATCACTGATTTTCCCACCGAACACTGCTCTTTCTAAGGGAGAGTTCAGAGTTTTGGCCTTGGATTTTTATTTTATTTTTATTTCAGTATGAATTCTTCCTCTGCTCCTGATCTGTACTTTAAAATAACAGAAGTTAGGAGGGTGAGGAGCTCCTGAGTGAAGATGGCAGTCTGCCCTCAGAAATGAAACCTGTCTTGCTTAAACACTTTCAGGTGACTCAGCCCCAGCAAGAAACAAATTGTTTTAACAATAGATTTAATTAGCTGGTGTTTGTATTCCTTCATAGTGCTCTTGAGTCCCAGTGCACCTACTAGTAGACCTGTCTCAAAGCTCTGGCGTCTCCTGCAAAGGAGTGTGAAGAATGACTGAAGTGTTAAATAAGGATGTGGGTAAGTACGGCAATTCCTTGGCGACTGCGGGAACAGCCCGGAGAGGAGGGGAGTGTGACTGGTCTCTCTCCTCCTCTAGCTTTTGCAGTACTGTCTTTTGTTAAACATTATAAAGAAATAAAACATGAATAAAAACACAACTTCCAGCAAATATTTGGGATGATCCTATGGAATCGTAACTATATCACAGCTAATAGGGCTCTAATATGTCCTACTGTTGCCCTTAATGCTCTGAACGTATGATACTGAAGACCAAAGATTTTACCTGTTTTTCAGTAGCCAGTTTGACTCAGGAAAACAGGCAAACAAGCTAACAGAAGCTTTTGTTCTAGTATAGACCTATCTTTTCCCTCATTCCTTATGTTTGTAGGATCATGAAAGAACCTCTCTTTTAAGGAAGATACGAAATGACAAGCCTTTGACATTTGTGACAGTTTTTCCTGCACGTACACATATGAGACTCTGTGTGTGGTTTTGGGGTTTGGGTTTTTGTTTTGTTTGTTTTTTAACAAATTCAGCTAAAAGCCCATCTGTGGTAAGGATTCAGTTGAAAAAGATGTGCCACCTGGCAGACGAGTCCATGACCCTAAAAGCTGGTTTCTCTGAAAAGCCAGCCTCGAAGATTGATGATGAGGGCTTCCATATCTTTTCTTTTTCTATTTCTAGATCTAGTTTACTTCACACCAGAAATAGAGTTTTCCAAAATGCCAGGCCTGAAAACTTGTTCTGGGCTCTGACAGTCAGTCTTTCATGTTGCTGCTTCTCCCCTTCCCTCTTCCCATGTCATTATCTCCCTAACGATAATGACGCTGTTACAGGGCAGCAGCCCGTGGACATCATCTGGCTAAACCAGGCAGCACGATCGGTTGGGAAGACAGAACATTGGCAAAAAAAATCACGGTGTGAGGAACACTTATCCAACTAGGTGCAGCTGGGAAATGCTAGGATAGATCTCCTTCTGTTTTCCTTGATCAGGCACCCCTTTGTTAAACTGGAGGGGGGAGAAATCCCTGTATTCCTGAGCACAGCTTGCTTTGTGTACTGAAGCCTTTTTCCTTGCAAAGACAACTCTTGGCCTCTCCAACTCCCTGCTTTGCTTTCTAAGCTCCCATGAGGTAGGACCCAGCATCTCTTCTGGGCTGTCTTCATTTCCTTGGTTCTCGCTTGTCCTCAGCCTGTATGAAGGCATCAGCTGCTTTCGTTTCGCTATTTAGTGGCCCTATTTTAAGAGGGCAAGTTGTTTGATTGCTACTGAATCCTGCTCTCAGTTTGTTGTAAGTTCAGCAAGATTTAACTGTGTGGCCTGAGCTGGTTTGTGCCAGGCAGGACTAAAGCTGAGTATTTTAGGAAAGTATCCGCATTTTAGGAAAGTATCATTTCTGCGGACAAAGGGAGAGGAGGAAAAACCTATTATTTGAGAAGCTGTGATAGTCTTACAGGGCAAGGCCTTGGCATCTGGATGAATGACAGCTTCTGCTAGGGACGTGGCTTAAATCTGTTCAGTTTTGGCCAGCCTGCGAATCTGAAGAGCATGTGATTATTAGAGCCCACCCAGTGCCCTACAGACAGCGGTTCCAGGCGCAGGGACGGGGGCCAGCGCAAGCAGGATCTCCTCCTGCAGCGCTGGCCCTGGCCAGCCGGCCGCTGCCACAGCACTCGGGAAGCAAAGCAGGGAGGCTGGCTGATGCTCGGGATGCCTCTGCCTCCGCCACGCAGGCCCTCCGCCTCAGGAGCAAGCTTTGCATTTTGAGCAGACAAGAGCCTCTCTTGTACAGCTTTTTTATCCCCCTCAGTTGATTTATTTAAACAGCTGGGCAGGTGTATTAAAGTTTATTTTGGAGGGATGACACAAAATATTTGCAGGTTCCCCCTTCCAGTTCACAGCTTCCAGAAAACTGATTTTTTTTTTATTTATTTTTTATTTAGAAGACAGTGGATTCAAAACCCATTTTGCTGTCCCATCAAGCCTTTATCACCAAGTTGTAATGGTAGCATGGTAAATGGGAGTGCAATGATGGCATCGCTGGGCTCTTAGGGACTGCTGTAATTCTGGCTGTGGTATGAATCAGGTCCAATTGGTTTGACAAGACAGTAAATGTTTTATTCCTCCCAGATATTTGGGTGGCAGGTAGGTGTGATAGAGAGAGGCAACAGTGTAATCATTAAGATGGTAATGTCTCCTGCATGATCTTCCTTCTCTCAGAGTCACTCCAGTGTCCTGAATGCACAAGGGGCATGGAGGAGTAATGAGGCAAGGTTTCATCAGCAGCTGTCAAATGCAGAAATAAATAACTTCAAGCAATATAACTTCACTCAATTTGTATCTGCTTGTTGCTGGCCATACCTTGCATTTACATGGTGCCACGGGAAACTATTTTTAAATGTTAAAATTTAAATTAACACATGGTCCTGCAGGCTAAATCTGTTACAAATGATAACATTTCCACTGTCGTTTGTTTTGTAGCACCTCAAGAAAAGCAGCTGATTGGAGTGATTTATTTTCATTCCTAAGGGAAAAAATAGCCTTAGAGCCTTTGTGAGCTCTAGAGGAAAAGCAGCCACAGCGCTGGGCAGGCAGAATCTGCAGTCATGGAAACAACTGATAAAAACTTTCTCATCTTATCGTTTCGCAGATAGGTCTTTGCTATAGGATGAAGACATGAAAGAGTCTCTAGGGTCCTTCTGCCCTACATGGGAATACTATCAATAATCCTGGCACAGTTTAAGCAATCGGTCACCTTAGTCACTGTGTAAGACTTGTTGACTGATGAGGTTGTAGGGAGGCACAAGGGCATGGGAATGGCGGGGTGAGGAGAGCCTGGGACTCGAAAGGGGTAGCACATGGGGTGACTTACACCCATGCCATGAAGGGAGACATGTCCCCAGGCTGTCCGCAGGGCTCCCCTGCATTTCGTTTCACCCAAGTAAGTGTGAAGTGAATTGTTACCCTATGCACACCTGGGCATAACTCCAACTTCTGGACCATGGGCCATGACTGGTGATCCCATACTTCTCTATGGTATAGGGCTGAGCCAGGCATGGGTCCAGGCCCCAAGGTGATCTGGAGGCAGCAGTCTTAATGACCCTTGTGACTCTTCCTCCATCCAGACTGGGATTTGGATCACCCCATGGTAGCCTAGTCACACTGGTCACGATGGCATGAAGACCCAAGAGAGGACCAGACTTCAACTACTCACCAGTCACATAGCTCATAAGCCTCAGACTGCACCCTACAATAAACAAAAGGGTGTTTGGGAGAGCAGTGAAAAAGGTCCACAAAAAGAACCAGCATGATGTGTTTGTGATGTACGTAGAGCATAGGAATATTCTGCAAATATTGACTTGTATTCTTGGAGGAGCAGGCTTATGTGCAGGAATATTTCCAGGGCCACATCTCTCTGATGTCTTTATTCCACCGTAATCAAACGCATAACCTGCTTGTCCCTCTGTCTTCCCAGAGCCATATCCTGCCTGGCTATGGTATGTTTATTTTATTCAATAGTCCATTTTTTGGTGGATCAACATAGAAATGGTGGTAGCAAAAGGAAGCAGTAAGGCCTGAAACAAGCCTCTGTCAAAATGACCCTCGTGTCTCTCTCCAGTGTCTTTTATCCAGTTTGCACCCATGGCCAGTAGATGCAGGCCTGTGCCAAGACAGGCTGGCTGGTCACAAAGGATATATGGCAGTAGCAGTCCAGAGATGCTTCAGATCTTGGTCATTTACCAGTTCCTCGAGTGGCTTCCCATGTACATTGCACAGCAAGCAATGACAAAATTAGACCACTGACAGAGTCAGATTACTTTCCTGTGTGACATATATATGATAAGTTGGTTTGACATCACTTGAGAAAGCCACTGAGAGACAGTAAGTAGACACCACCAGTGACTAAGCCCTTCCTGAAAGGTGTGGTCAGACTGGTGGTGGAGCAGCACTGCACAGCTCTGGGACTGGCAGCTGGGATCAACAGGGTTAACCACAGGTGATGGATTTTTCTCCCAGCCCCAGCAGGGAGAAAATGCCGCTCTTGGTGTGCATTCGTTGCGCACTGGCAAAGCGAGTACTGGAAGTGGGTTCATGCCTCTCTGCCTTTTTTTTTTTTTTTTTTTAATATTCAAGTGACACTCTTTTGTGTGTGTGTGTGGTGGTCAATTTTTCATGAGGTGTAGATCTACTTCAAAATTAACCACTGACTATTACCTGAACAGATCAACATGGCCATTGCTAATTTTGATGCTAGAATGTAGCATCAGATGTTGATTTTTCTCCAATCTGTCTCTTGGAATAAAAAGGTTTTTGCACTTTTGAACTCCTCAGCAGTCAAAATCAACACAGAGCAGAGAGGACCTGTCAGATACGTCCTGTATTTCATGGCACCACCGTAGTGGTGGTCTAAGGACAGGCAGTTCTTTGAGAAGGAAAGTGCCATCACAGAGGTAGGCTTCTCATAAGAGAAGCATGTGTAAGAGGATACAGGATCAGGGCCTGATCCTTTGGATATCTCCATTCCTTCCCAAGGACTTGCAACCCACTGCTCTCTGGCAGATCTGCCTTGTGCCAGGGGGGGTTCTGTGCAAGCAGCTTTACAACAGGGAGGCACCTAGTGATGGCACAAATGGCCCGCGCGCTCTCTCTTTCCTCCTAGCATCCCTCTCCGTCAGTTCCTTGCATTCCTAGGTGAGATGCGTCATTCCTTTACAGATTTTACAGCTCCAGTTTCTGAGAGTGAATATTTGAATGGGAGTTTCTGGGTCTGAATTGCTGAGAAAAAAAGTATGTTTAGGAGGAGGTGAGGACTTACTTTTTGTATCTCCTTTCCCTGCCTTTTCCTACTAGGAAAATAGTCTTTGTGCTTATAATGAGGGGAATTTCCCACCTAGCTGCCTTTGTTTTCACCTTGGATGTTCTTTCATCATCTCCTCACTGGCAGACACAGCCTCTGGCTAGGGAGAAACTGCTGTTTCTACAGCCCCTCTGAAATTCTTCCCCACCTCTCAGAATACCAAACATATCTGATAAGTCAGGCTTGATTGCAAGGTGCTGATCAAGCATTTTGTCCTCAGGCATGGGAAAAGGCCCTGGATTACAAAATCTTCAACTATTCTGCTGCCAAAGCTTGTGGATTCTCCCTGCATTGCTGTGACCCCAAGATGCGAGATGTCCTCCCTGGCAGTGGTCAGGAGAGCATGGCAAGCCATCGCTAGCGCTTTCCAGGCAGTGCATTTGCTCTCTGTAGCCCCTTCTAGGAGAATCTGATTTTAGGCACTCTTGCTGCATTTTCCTGACTCCAAATATAGGCAGCTCTGTCTAATTATGCTTAATGCTGCTGGGTGCATAATTGCAGGAGCCAGGTGAGAGTGCACTGTTCTGCTTCCTCATCTCTTTTATCCAGGACTTCATTAATGACAGCCGATTGTCCTGTCATCATTTTGCTTGCATGCAAGATTTACAGTCTCTTTCCTGGCAAATTGATCAACTTTTTCCAGCTCCATTCGAGCTTTCTTGCGTTAACCAGGGAGAGATCCTGGTGTCTGGGCTGGGCTTCCTGAGGTAGACATGGGAATAGGAGCAGTGTGTCCTGCATACTCCCTCTCCTGTGCCCAGCCCCCCGAGACATGCACCCAACTGCATCAGCTATCGCCAGGAGACTTGCTGAGCAAAGCACTGGGTGGGCAGCGATTACACTTGCTCCAGTGCCTGCCTCTTCTGCACACCTCCTGGAGGCACTCCTCGCCACAGGGCCATTTCACAAGGCTTCTTTGTAGCCATGAACCTCAGCTTTTCCTCTTGGATCAGCCTCAAAGGCTATTTTACTTCTATGCTTCCTAGCAAGGACTTGTGTGGGCACATTGGCATTTCTAGCCCTCCGCCATACATCTCAGAGGCAGGCTTCATTTCCTCAAATCCTCGGATAAAATATTCTGGGGAAGTTTTGCTACATGCTTTCCCAGTCTCTATGAGGTGGCTACTGTCAGGGACAGGGAACAGCACTGGAAAGATCTCTTCTCTCACCCAGCCTGGCTGCTCTTGCATTCATCTTGTCCTGAAAAAAACAAAAAATCAGCTGCTGGGTGTTGTCATGGTGTTGCCTCCTGCTTCCCATTTCATTTTGCTCTGCGTGGGCAGATGTCACTTGTTTTCTTCTTTCTAAGGTGACTGCAGCCGGTGCTGTGATTCTCTGTTGATGCACGAGACCCTAAATGTTTCCATTTCCTAAGGCTGATGACTTATACCTGATGCAAACGCAATCCCCAGCAGCGCTGCACCGGTCTGGGAAACTACATCTTATAGACAGCCTTTGCTTTTCTGCCTCTACCCTTCACAGAAACAAGTATTAAAGGTCTGACCATTTGACTGAAACCTGCCAGAAATTACATCTGCTCCCCTCTGCCCGCCTGAGCCCACTTATGCCGGTGCCTCCCTGGAGACCTGCATCCAGCGCGGGTGCAGCACAGGGGCTCTGCAGAGTTCGGATGTACCCATCTGCTTCCAGCCAAGCATTTCTACCTCTGTGGAGCCTCCAGACAGGCAAAATCGTTGCTGCCATGGGAGATTTCAGCTCAGTTACCTATCCAGGGGCTCGGGAGTAGCTCTTCTCTAAATAGTTAGCGAAGAGCAGCTTTCCAGTGGAGGACATCCTAGCTGTTGCAGGATGGGCTAAGGGAGGACTCATCCCTGTGTGGCAGCAGAAGTGAAAGCGAGCTGAGCTGAGGCGGCAGCAAAGGCAAGGGAAAGGGCTGTGAAAGGAGTAAGACAGCGTCGTTGAGAAAGGATGCTCATGGCAGTGTTTCACGTTGGGAGCCTGCGTGGAGACTTACCATTTATCATCAGTCTTTAAGAACCTGCTCTAAACCCCTCCTTTGGGGAATCAAAGCCATTTTGTAATTCACAGGTTTTGCCCTTTATAAGATTTATTTTTCTACCAAAGTCTTGTAGGAAGGGGAAATCTAGGACAGGTGGGTAGCTTTAGCAAGTATGAACCTCCTGAACTGAAAGGAAGTTCATCTCTCTTTATCTGCTGTTCTACATCTCTGTAACTTCTTCGGTGACCTCTCTGACAGATCCCCGGGAAGCAAAATAAACACTGGGTTTGGTCTAGTTTATTCTGCAGAACAACTACTTGCAAAATCAATGGTGGGTTGTTTTTCTTCTTCTCCTTTGCTGAAGCTAGAAATAGGTCAAGCAGCAAACCGGCATTTCTGAGGCAGCTGTGAGTGACTGGTGTACGTAGGTGTATTTCAGAGGTGGCCTCTCTCTGGGGTTAATGTTCTCCTGACTGAAATCCCCGCAGCTTCCTTCTGCTAGAAGAAGGAGGAAGTGAATTGTTTGCAGCAGAGAAATGAAACCACTTAGATTTCCTTGAACAAAGAGGGTAGGTTTTTTCAATAGAAAATATATCTAGTACACCCTCCTACGATGCGCTGCGCCCATGACACCCAGCTTTGCTTTTTCATGTCTGACGTCTGTGCTTGGAAGCTTCAGCCCTTCACTAAGACCCTCTCTCATTAGCATTGTACCTTGCCGGCGGTTAGGCTGCGTAAGGCAGAAAACCTTAATGGCAGTGAATGAGAGTGTCTTGCATTGTACGAAGCTATTTCAGATCGCATATGGAGTTGTCAGGTCTATTCTAAGTCACACAAAAGTTAATTTGGTCACAGCAAGACAGCAATATTCACAGTATTTTAGGTCCCACTCTTCCTGTTCAGTAAGGTTGTCCCACTTAATTTCCCTTGGAAAATCCTAGCCCCGGTGATTGGCTTTATTTTCTGCACATCTTTCAGATCTTTGCTTGTCTCTTTTGAACATTTGGCAGCATTTTCAGTGACACAGGCTGTAACAAACTGCTGCAAGGGCTTTCACAAGCAGTCACTGCCTTGGAAAAAATAGGAGTCTGTTTTCTTGTGTGCCATGTGCCCCTCTGAGTGTGAAATCAACCCTTCAGAACACACACAGTCAGGGTGTGAGGCTGACAGCCCACAGATAATTTAGTATTGCTCTTAATTGTTAGTTCAGCAGAGGAACAGTAATTAGACGCATGTGATGTTCTATTTCCTAGCTATACTGTGGTTTTTCATATCAAACTGGCTTGCTCAAAAGGTTTAGTTCTTAGGGTTGACACCTGGGAGTGCATGGGCTGAGAACCGCTGAAATGTTCCTCTCTCTGCTTCCTATGAGTGGTCAAACCAAACAGCAGAAGTAATTTGTGGGCTTTCTCCAGCGAAGGTCATAGGAAAGAATTTTAAAAAAGCAAACAAACCATCAGCCTGTTTTGGAAAATGCAAATGAGAAACCTGCTTTATCGCAGCATCTGAATGGCAGCTGCTCACAGAGGAAAGCAAAGAAAGCCAGAGATGGGAAACGACCTTCCAGAGCTTTCACCCTTCGCACGTGGCTCTGCGTCACCGGGGACTATTCACTAGGGTAGCCGCTGCGACAAGCCCAGCGGAGCCCTTTCTTTATCAGCTTCCTCGCCAGTTCTCCAGAAGAGATCAGAACAGCCCCGCTCAGATGCCACCTATTGTGCTCATGTTTGTTTTCTCTCCTTCCACCTAAAGGTCTCTTTAAATATCTCCTGTGTTGGTTGCTGCAGCCTCTTTCCCTCTTGCATCCCAGTATGCACAAAATCTCACTTACACAACTAACTTGAGCCTCCTCCAGTGTGACCTTCTAATTTCTCCTCTCTTTGAATTCCTGCACGATCAAGGTTATGCTTCTTTTCAATTTCAAGGTCTTTCATGAGTCTACTCATCTTTAGGTTTTGCTCCTATGTGCTCTCCTGTGATCCAACACTGTCTCTCTTTCTATTGCCACACAGTATTTCTGGTTTTGTCAGGTTTTTTTGGTGTTTTGTTGTTTGTTTGTTTGGTTTTTAATTCCCCCTTCCCATTCTACCTACTGTACTACTCTGTCCTTTAGCAGTCTCTTACAACCTTCACCATCTGGAAGTGTCTCTGGCCATCCTCAGACAGGGCAGCTGATCGTATCTTCAACACTTTCAGGGATTTGGAGCCAGTCCAGCATTAAAGTAGAAGCTAGTCTAGGTAAAATAAAGACGGACTTGCATTTTTGCAAGCCTAACTAACTTACAGACTCATGGAACTGTGTTTAACTCTGGAACCTTGGGAAAAAATGGGCTCTACCCATGAGCTGAAAGTACGGGAAGCCTTGTGATGGAGCATCTTCAAAACTAATTTGATTTATACACAGGTCTGACATTTATCCAGGTTGGATTGTCTGTGATGCTTTTGGAATTCATTGATCAAATTCAGTGTCGGAGAGAAGCTCGTTTCTTAGCACCACTCATGTTTGGTACAGTCGGTGTAACATCACTTTCTTTTTATGGAACCCGTAGGCTGACTTTGTATGTATATGCAAAGAAAAAAGCTTTTACCCACTTTTGTTGTTAATGATGGTTATTAGGGCAGGCACGAGGAACAGGCAACCAAGACTGAGATCCCGTTGTGACACACAGTGTATGAACATGGAGCGTTACGCTGCCCCTGCTTTATATTACAGTCTAATTACAGCCTGTCACAATCAACAAACCATTTTTTCCATAATGGAAAACACACGTACTGTGTATTATACAGTATGCTAAAAGATATTGTGGGAGCTGGAGAAAAAAAGCCCCTGACTTTTCATTTCTGATGAATTTTCATTGGTATGTATAATTTATCTATTCAATAAAAGATAGTTATTCCCATATTGACCTACAGGATTTTAATAAAGGGTAACTGTGGACTGACAACCTTCTTCAAACTCCTACTTAAAAAGTAACAGATGTTAGGCTATCATGAATAATATTCTGTGAACAGTTTTTTTTCTGCCTTTTTTTTTTAGAAATGAATTTTTTTTTTTTTAAAAAAAGAAATGGGTTAATTTACACCATTTTTCTTACCTCTAGTATGTGTACTTTGGAGGCACAGTCCAGCACTTGTGCAGAACAAAGCATTAGGGCACAAAGGGACAACCTTACGGCAGCAGGTTACTGTAACTTGATGGGTTACCACACACCAGCTGAGCAAAAGAGGCCGTGTGTACCTCCTTAGCCCATCCCAGCAGTGAAAGAGAGCCCCTTCACTTAAATAATTGTTAGAATTTGGATGATAAAAGGCCTTGCCCTGCCCAGCCTCAGTGTCTCGACAGTGTGTGATCTCCCGCTTTGCTGTTCTCTGCCCTCAGTGCAGTACTGATCACCAGCACGCTCGGGGCCCCGGTTCCTCAGTTGAGGACTGCAAAAATAATGCTGCTAACAAAGCCTGGGAAGGTGCGGGGGAGTAAGAAACACATCATCTTGTTTTGTCCCTGGGCTTTCCTGTGGAAACCCCTATATGAAAAGTTTTGCTCCTGTTTGTTGTTGCTAATTTGATATTTGTATCAGTGCTGTGGTTTGCCCTTTATATCCTGGTATTCTGGTGGGGGAGCAACAAAAGGTGCTCTTTGTGAGCCTAAAGTATAAGGAAAGAGTCTGACGAGAACGCTTTGATAGCAGTGGAGTGGCTGGGGACAGAGGGAGGGGAACAGGCAAATATTAGCAAGGAGACTATAGATGAGCGGAGGGATGCTCTGAAATGCCAAGATTTGTGCGCATTTGTAATTTGTTTGTTAACTAAATTAAGTCACTTTGAAGCACAAACACTTGGGCAAAATCAGTTTGGCAAAGGAGTCTCCCTGTACCAGCAGCTTTCAGCAAAAGCAAAACAACAAAAAACCCTGGGAGACCTGGACCTCATGTTCATCTTTCTTGTAGCATCTGCAGCATCAGGGGACTTGCTTGTAACTTGATGCACCAAAGAGATTTGTGCTACAGCTCCCTGTCTCAGCCTGTACTGCGAGGCAAGCAGGTCAGCTATTAAGGCGCTCTTCCCTTGGGACTTCATCCCTCTGAAGTCAAGGGGAAGCTTTGCATTACCACCAGCTTCACAGACTTTGGAGCAGGCTCTGAAGCTTGTCTTCAGCCAACTGAACCCTATTCAAGTTCTAAAGCATAACGTTTCTTATTGGTTTCTTGTTTCCCGAGGCTGTGAAGTCTTACGTGAAAGACAGAGCTCAGGGACTTGAGTCTGAGTCTACTCCCTGAAGTCTGCAGGGGCTAAGAACAGAGGGGGGCTGCAGGAATGGCAGTGGTGGCTCCAGACATACCTGCCTGCTCCTAACCCTGTGCCAGCCCCCTGCAGGGAGCTGGTAAATGAGGTCCTGTGATGCTTCTCTCCCAAACCAGTGCTAAGTCGCTTCAGCAGCAGCAGTAGGAGCTTATTGTCATCGTCTCATCAGCTGTCACCCACCAGAAAAGGAGAAGGGGAGATGCCGCAGTGACAACGCTGTCGGGCTGGCATGGGCAAAACGCAGAAGGCAGCGTGAAGGTACGTGTGTGGTGCTCTGCTCCATCCCCACAAAACCCCCTGTACTGCACTGGTTCCAGGTGAGCATTTCCTCCCCTCCCTGCTGGGGAAATGATGTTAGCCTTTTACGTATGCCCGAGCTGGCTTTTAATTCACGTCTCGCTGAGGAGAAAAGAGGAAGCTGAGGTATCACTTCTAAGCACCGGCTGCTGCTACTTTTTGTAAAATTATTTTTAAGGCAATAATCATTTTATACAGAGGTAAATCCAGCTCAGCAACATTAAAAGGAATGAAGTATTTAATGCGAAAGCACAACCTCTGCAGAAAACAAAGATACAAAAGACAGACACAATGGCTGTTCTAGATCAGCATCTTTCCGCTCTGACCCTAGTGCCAGTCAAGAAGCACAGGCTGTTCTCTGCAAATAACCAAGTAAAGCCAAACTGAGAACGTTGCATAAATGTGACCATGTAGTGAGAATGAGTTCATCTTTTTGGATGGGTAGTGTGAAATGGGAGCTGATGAGTGTGCAGCTCTCACAACCATAGCATTCAGCATACAGGTTGATGGTTTAGGTGCTCTTCCACTGAGGCAAAAAAGGAGATGATTGTTCTGAGTGACCTTTAAAAGGAATGGCATGGCTGTTAGGAAGCTAATAGTCATCGCTGTAAGTCACATCTGATTCAGCTTTAGTATCACTTGGAAGGAATGCTGGAGAACAGCCTCTCCGTGGAAAGCCTGGAGGTTAGAAAGAGCCACCAAGGGAGTTCGAAGTCACTCACTTCAGCAGGGCCAGATTTTTGCTCCAGGCAAAAATTTACCTTCTTTAGTAAGACAGGTGTTGTGAGGGAGGCCCTTGGTCAAGGCTGCTGGGGCTGCTCCTTGGCATGCATAACTACCACAGCTGTACTGAAGACCTTGCTTGGTGGCAGCCACCCTTGAGTAGTGTTCTGGAGAGCCATACGAGTAGGAAAGTTACATGGGGATAAAGCAGAACTGAATATATGCATAAAAATATGCATAACGCAGAAATGAATATAGGTACGTGCTTCAATGCAGTTGCACACCAAGTTGTACACAGCTGTCCCAGGTGCTCAGACCTGAGTGCTGGCTGCATCCCTTGGCCCCTTCGGGGCTGCCGTCCCCCTCAGGTGAGATGCACACTGCCAGCGGGCATGCGGGCAGCAAGGCAGGCCCACGCTGAGCCCCCCGAGGACCTCCTGGCTTTCAGGATCTGGTTCTGCTGCTCTGTGCTCACCCTGGGCAATGCAAAGGGGGAAACGGCTGCCCCAGGCTCCAGCCCAGCTGCCTGAAAGCCACCAGTCTTGTTTTCATCAGAGGGTTGCGCTTCCAGTGCTGCATGAGTGAGCCAGCTCAGCCTCTCTGGGCAGTGGAGGAGGGCAGAGGCCAGGAAGCCTGGCCAGCTCCTGGCCCCTGATGTCCTCCACGACCTCACCCCAGGTTTCGGTGCCACCAAGATCTTACTTACTGCACCCTACAGCTTCAGCTTTTTTCAGGTTGCTCTGGTGCCTGCTCTCCATCTCCTGATGTCAGACAGATTAAGACATGTTCAGTGTGTTTAGCCCTAGTTTAATGCTTTCCTTGTAGCTATTTGGTGAGTGTGTTTATCTCTGGTGAGCGTATTTGCCTCAGTGTATTTACATCAGCGATATGGCTGTTCTGGAAATGGCTACTGTGTTTGCTGTTGGATGTAAAATACAAGAGCTACCGACCAAAAAAGCTTGATGAGAAGAAAAATTGTTGTTCTTCATTTAATTCAAAGAGGTCTCTTTCACCTTGTTCCGATTCCCCCTTTTTGTGCTTTACAGTTGCTGTAATATCTATGTTATTGTAGACACGTTTGAAAGTATAGTATTTTGGCACAGTTCACATAGGAAGATTAATCCATCACGGGAAGGCTTTGGCACGCACTGCAGCCAGCGGAAACCTTTGTGTGCATCCTCTTTGGGTTACCGCCTCTGCATGGACCCGGCTCCTGACGGGCGAGTCCCCCCTTTCCTCCCTCCGGTGCCGGGCTGCCAGGAGAGGGCAGGCGCGCCCAGCCCGGCCCTGCGCAGGCAGCTGCCGGCAGCTGCCTGCAGCCCGCGGGAAAACGAGAAACCCTTCACACGCAGGGAAGAAACGTGAATCCACCAAATAAGAGCAGAAAAGCATAATAACAAATGACCTCGCGGCATGTCCAACACCTGCTCATTGAAATTACAGAAGCAGAAAAGTAACACAAATTTGCTTCGTTTCCAGGCGCGGACATGAACGAACAACCGATATCCAGATACCTGCCATGTTTAGGGATTCTTAAAAAATGAATCCAGCGTCACAGCATGAGCCTCTCTTTAATTGTTTCTAAGTGATATTTCTTTGCTTGCTCCTGGAGCTGACCTGCAGGATTTCCAGTGTGTGCAGGCAGCCAAAGAAGACTGATGAAGAAAAATCAGGTGGAGATTTACTTTTTTCTCTGACTTCTCAGAGCAACAGAGGCAGGCGAGCCGGTACTTCTCGCAGGTGGCCGAGCAGACTGTGGCAGTCGGGTTCTGCAGCCCTGGTATCGCTTCCTAAAATCAGTAGCAGTTTCTTTCATGCTTTCTCTTGCCGAGCTGCGGGTAGTTTGTTGCGGCAGAGAGGAGATCTGGTCAAGGGCTTGTGAGTCTTTCGCATCCCTGCTAGAGTTAAGGGTGTGTGGAACAGGAGGCTTGGTCAGCCCAGCACGCATTTTAAGTCCTTTTCCAGATTTTCTGTATTTGGACTTGAGGCATGTTCTTATGAGGCTGATTTTTCAACCTACCTGAATGTGTTTTCAGATGAACACATACCCATTTGTGTGCTGGCACATGTGTACAGGCACTTTGAATGTTTAGCCCACAAACGTCAGGCTAGAGCTGCTGTAGATCCCCTTAGTGTGCCTTGCAGTGAACCTTCGGCGGCTGTCTATCTGCTCCTGCAAGCCAGCGTTAGCAGGGGATCTGCTGATTGCACCCTGATACTTATATTCAGGGAAAGACAGCTTCTGTCAAAGCACATCAGTGAATCTCCTTCTGAGAAACTAATACAGCAAATCCTACAAAACCAGTGTTTTCTGTTATTTTTGACATTTCATGGTTTGGTGGCTTTTAAGTATATACAGTATGCTGCTACAGGGTCTTCTGCTTCACAGAGGGTAGTTGCTAATAGGGCTTCAGTGTTTCCCCTTGCATCCCTAGGAATTGAATTAGAAATAAAGCTATAGCCTTATATCAGGATAAGCTTGATTAATGAGGTAGGCCCCCCACCTGCTGCAAGGCAATGACAGTCACCTGGGAGCCTCTGGGTATGATGCCCTGCTGTGCCTGCTTTCAGAATGGGAGTGCTTCTAGCTCCTGGCAGAGCTTTCGGTGGGGTTGAAGTGACTTCAGAAAGTGAGCAGTGCTTCTGCTGCAGCCTAAGGTGAGCTGCCTGTATGACGAAAGACGTGCATTGCCATTAGTTGAGTGCTTTGCCCCAAACAAGTATGATCCACCACTCATTTGGAGATACTGTCTCAGGACTGGTGCCATGTTATGTGACTACAGGGTGTCCAGGTGGCAGAGCAGAGCAAGTTCTCCTGTATCTGCCTGCCAAAGATAGTACGGGAGTAGTGTTAAAAGCAAAGACATATCACAGGAGACTGGGTTCCTCACTCTTGTTATCTCCCTTCTCGTGGAATTTGAAGACCTGAGAGAAAAGGATATAGTCTGCCGCAAGCTGTGAAGGACATCTGATGTAGATTATTGACCACAGGGCAAGGAAAAGGGTTTGAGAGGTCCCCAGCGCTGTGGGACCCCGGCTGCGGGGTGTACTGAATTGTTCTGCTGCCCTGTAGGTACGTACCTGTATGAACCCTGCGGTGTGACTCCCTGCTAATGCAAGTCCAAATCTAAACAAGTCATCAAATGTCCTGGTTAGGTGAAGAGAGTGGGAGGCAGAAGAAATTAGATGTTTCATGGGTTTTTAGGAGCAGCTTTGGAAACTGAGGATCTAGCGGAGCAAGTGAGCAGGAGTGAAGTTCAAATGTACTTAATAATAAAAATTATTAATACTAAGACATCGTTCCAGTGCTTTGTGATAGGAAAAAATAATTAGCTTATAGCACAAACAAATGGAAGATCATGGATGACGAAAACTATAATTAAAGCACGGGAATGACACTGGCACCACAGACATTTCTGCAGACTATTTGAACAGTGTGTTAAACAAGGTCAATCATTTCTTCATAATAATGGTATTTACAGTAACACAATGGGAATGCAAGGCATTTCACTGCAGGCAGCCTGGTGTTTTAAAATATACTTACAGCATTAACATCCAGAAAGAATAGGTATGGTCTGTGTTGAAAAAATGGTTAATGCTGCAGTTCAATTTTCAGATGCCAGGCTTTAGTATAATAAGCAGCAGCAAAGAAAATGAAAATGAGGGAGGACATGGAACAAGGGCTTTAAAAAGAGGATTTGCTATAGAGAGTTTAGAGCAGGATGATTTTCATTATGTTACTGTACTAGATAAAATGAAGCTGGGGGGATTCATAATTATAAACGTCTATAATCCATGAAAAACAATTTAAAGATAAGGTGATAGAATATTATTAGCAACTTCAGGCAAAGCTTTCCTATTTGTGGTCATTATTAGTCGCTTCTTTGGATCTAATTAAAAAAAAAAAAAGATATAGCTCTGTTTCAGCACATAGCAAGAAAGGAAAACCTGAGATTTTCTTTTGCTCTCAAGGGCTAAACTCCCTTCTAACTGGACGATTTTTTTTTTTTTTTTTTTGAGAAAAAGGAGGCTTTAAAATTGGGTTACAAATGTGTTAGTAGCCCTGGGAAACTTTAAAACATACTAGAAAAGAATAAGGAGTGCCATCACGAGCCATGCCACACTCTGCAGTACTGTGAGGAGGTAATCAGGTGCTTCATTTCCATTTTCTCTTTTAAGGATAAACAGGGAACGCTCAAAGATATTAAAACCAAGAAGAGTTAAACCAGTCAAAGAAATGTTCAGAATTAATTTGTGTAAATCCTTGCCACAAAATACCACTTTATCAAAGAGGTCAGTATCGTGCGGGAGAGACCATAAAGTGAAGCTCTTAGTCCTTGCCATTGAGTTGTACCAGCCCCATGACATGGGGCTGCCTCTTCTCTAACAGGTTTAAGAATTGTGTTTTCTGTTTGGTATTTTTCTCGAAGAACCTGTTACCATTTCTTTTTTGTTTTATTCCAAGCACTTGGTACTGTTCACTTACAATTTTGGGTTGTCAGTCTGCTCCGTGATGAGAGTTCCCATACTCCAGTTACCTGATTTTAATAAAAAAACCCACCCAACAGATCAAATATGTAGATCTTTTCATCTCCTTTTCATTCACAGGTACAGATCCAACTGATAGTGAGGCTGAGCTAGCAAAGCTTCATTGTTTATTTGGCAAAACCATGTCTCTGCTCTTCTGGTCTGCTGGGGCTCTTCCTGGCTTCTAAGCTGAGCTCTGCGAGAGCCTCGGCACACAGCCGAGAGCTTCCACCTCAGGGCAGAGGTTTGAAATCAGCAGCCTCTTCTAAAAAAAAAAGTACTGGTGCCCTCCTAGACTAATTCAGACAGTGCTGGCAGATGTGGAGCAGTGCCAGGATCAGTCCACCTCACTTGGCCATAGGAATAAATTTACTCCAATATCTACTATTCATCTCTCATTAGCAGGGCATGGAGTGAAGGAGCTGCTTTGCATTGAGCCCTATCCAACAGTGTCACCAGTCAGTACGTCTGTGATCCCCCATACAGAGGGAACCATGAGGACTTTGTTGACACCACAGGAAGGCTAAACTTCTTGACTTTGGGTGTATCAAACATTGCTTTGGGCAGGTTGTGGGGCCAGATGCTGATCTCCATTATACCAGTACAATGTTGATTACGGTTGAGTTACTCCAAGCTAGAACGGCAGGAACAGACCAAAACCTGGTGAGGTTTTGGCCGCGTTTCCAGGCACATCTATCGGAAAACATAAACAAACCCACAACTAACAGGTCCTTTGCCCTGCATGCAAAGTTATCAGAAAAATACTGGGCATGCAAGGGACCTTAAGGAGGTTCCTTAATGATGCTGGTACCTCCTATAAATGTTTTGCTTGTGCCTTCAGAAGGCAGACCTTCCTTGGGGAAAAGAAAAAAAATGCACCATGCAATCCAGCTGGTTTTAATGCCCTTGAAATCTTTTAGTTGGATTTTTTAAAGACTAAAGCGATGGAAAAAAATAGGCATGGTGCTGTATACAGAAAATGAGGAAGACAGCATGAAAGTGCTGTTAGGAGAGCGTTGTCCTCTGTAGAATAGTGGTGAAAGAAAATACAGGCAGGAGGAATCTTAAATTAAGATAGTAAAAGGAAGCAAATATTTGAGGAACCAGTAAATCAACTAGATAAGGGTAGAATAAATGTAATTCAAAGACCAATTTCTTGTTGTAGTATGTTACAAACATCAGAGTGCAGGGCTGCATTTGATTATGGACTATAGAGTACAAAGTTGGAAAAGAGGCAGTAGCTCTCTCTAAAGCTCACTGAAAGATAAATAAATCACAAAGGTTATTGTATCATACTGTCAGTGAGGTTTTTAATAAGTAGGTACAATTATTTTAGGCATGAAAAGAATATAAGAAATATCTGCCCCCAAGGGCTGTTATTTTCTCAACAAATGTGCTGGCAGAGAAAGTCAAGCAGAGACATAAATATAATAGGATGGGAAACTATGTGCTGGGGAAAAGGAGTTTGTGATGCTGTTAAAAGTGCCCAGTCCAGAGAAGCAGATCCCAGTGGAAGACTTTCATAGAGGGGAAAAAAACCCCCAAGTTTTACATACGGCAATGAAAATGGGATACAAGGCAAAAAGCTAGGCATCAGTAAATTCATAAAAAACATCAGACTTGCACGACATTAGAAATATGCTTAGGACAATCTTTGCAGTTGATTGGTGCTGGGAAGGGAGGTGTTAAGTCCCACTTGCACATGTGAGGGCCAGTTTAGAAAGCCTTTGCTCTTACTGGTGAGCATTTAATGCTCATCATGCCATTGAAAACAGTGCTGTATCTGGGGTGAATAAAGGCTCCATCAGTTCAATTGCAGGCCAAGTCTGATGATTCAAAGAAAGTTTTTCCCAAGTAATGACTCCCCAAATAAGGACTGGAGGATTAGAAGCACTAGAGAATATCCCTATCAGCAGTATGAGTACCAATAGAGAGGTTTCAGTAGATTACCAAAGGAAGAATAACACTTATTTCTCTGTTAGGGAAAGTAAACGTAAAGCAATGGAGAAATGTCTAAAGCAAAGGAAGATAAATGTGGCAGATCAAGCTTTCACACTTAGATTCAAATGGTATGGGTAAGTGGGAAGATAAATTAAATGTACAACTTGAATTTTAAAATAGACCTAGTGACTTAGGAGCATGCCAACTAATCACAGTCTAATGATATACTGTAGAGGGCAGTCCATGTATCTTATTTACAGGGTGCACAGCAATTTCCAGTCTCACACCAAGCTTGCTCCTGGCCTACCAATGAGAACCCTGAATTATCTTGGTTTTCACTGTTCTCCATTTCTGTAGCTGTTTCAGTTAGTTTTTAATCTGCAATTTTTTTAAATCTGAGCATTGCATCTGGAAGGGGGAAATTTCCGGAGGCATTTTTTTTTTAAAGTCCTCGAGAGAGCGGTGCTTACTCTGTAGCAGCCCTGCGCTGTCAGGTGTGGGTGCTGGGGGGTACCACCACTGCCCACACATGCCCCAAACATTGCTGTTACTCTTTGTTTCAGGGCTAGTTTGTAGAGCCTGGCAGCAGCAGGCATTTAAGCATGTGAGCTGAGCATACTTACAGTTTGAGGAAAAAAACTCCTCTGTCTATGTCTTAGAAAAGAATATCACTGTGGTTACTGTAGTAACCGTGATCTCATCTGCCAGCAGACACCGACTTCTGGCTAGCTGGTACTGCAGTTGTGAAGTGTTGCTCATGTATGACTGTAGCAAAAAGGACTTGGGTAACATTTTCAAAGTCATCTAGGCTGCCCCTTTGCCCCAGGGCATGACTGGCTTTACCTTCATCAGGCAGGTGTTTGTCTAACTCATTTTTTAAAATCTCCAGTGATGGAGAAGGAAATGTTTTTCCTTGTCACAGCTGTTGCCTGTTTCATAGCCTGCAGCGTGAAATGGATGGCATTTCCATACAAATTTTATATTCACTGGTGTAACTGTAGCTCACAACTCTGGTTGTTTAATAGATTGCGCTAATGACCAACCATTTGGGTAGTGATCTTTGTCGTCTTCTTTTTAATGTTGTGGGAGTTGGAATATAATCATGTAATGCTTAGGAGGTAGTGAAGAGCAGAGCTGTCCTCTGACTTTCCATGGCTGGAGAGCACCTGGGCAGACTCAAAATAAGCTTTTTTTTGTCTAGTCTGTTGGGCTGTATTCCTTATTTATAGAATTTACTCTCTCCCAAGCTTGAAGTAGTATCAAATTGTTCTTGTTTGTGACTTAGTTCCTTCATTTTGGCTTTTAAATTTGCTGTCATCACGAAATAATAAATCTAGGATAACACCAGGTTGTGAGAATATCTAGGTCTTGAGGAAGAAAGAAATGGCCACCTAAGTAACTGCTGACCAGAGGTGTAACATGTTTATCAGATGCAACAAGTCAGAGGCCATAGTGTCTAAAAAGGAAAAGAGGACGGTTGTTTTAACTAAAGTTATACCCTCAGCATGAACGATCCACTCATTTGTTGAAATACTTTAGCTTCCCATTACTGGCATGCTTTATTTTCAACTAAGGCACTCCCAATTTTCAGGCATAATAGTAAGCAAACTAGTAACAGCAGAAGAAATACCATTTCAATGAAAGCCCTCCAGTCCTGTGATAATTTTTTTCTGTTTTATTTATCAGTTTGAGTTGCATGTCCTCCTTTCACACCCCACTCCTGACAGTACCTCGTTCCATCGCCCCGAGGAGCAGGTCAGATGCAGATGCCACCCTATCGCACCCTGCAGCAGGATGGAGACAAGGAGATTATTTAGCTGCCTTGCAGTTCTTTTCTATCTCATACTTTGCTCCATTCGCCACCCCTCTCTGAGTAGGGCAGTTACAACACTTTTGCAGACTTTCAGCTTTTAATATATTAATAAGAAGTATGGAGGTTTTTTATTTCTTTAGCTGTTACACTTCTTCTTTGGTTTTGCTGATTTACACTTCGGGTTTTTCCCAGGTGCCATGGTTTAACACCAGCCAGCAACTAAGCCCCACACAGCCGCTTGCTCACTTTCCCCGTGGGATGGGGGAGAGAATCGGAAGGGTAAAAGTGAGAAAACTCGTGGGCTGAGATAAAGACGCACGCAAGCAAAGCAAAACAAGGAATTCATTCACTACCTCCCATCGGCAGGCAGGTGTTCAGCCATCTCCAGGAAAGCAGGGCTCCATCACGCGTAACAGTTACTTGGGAAGACAAACACCATCGCTCTGAACATCCCCCCCTTCCTTCTTCTTCCTCCAGCTTTATATGCTGAGCATGACATCATATGGTATGGAATAGCCCTTTGGTCAGTTGGGGTCAGCTGTCCCAGCTGTGTCCCCTCCCAGCTTCTTGTGCACCCCCAGCCTACTCACTGCTGGGGTGGGGTGAGAGGCAGAAAAGGCCTTGACTCTGTGTAAGCCCTGCTCAGCAGTAACTAAAACATCCCTGTGTTATTGACACTGTTTCCAGCACAAATCCAAAACATAGCCCCATACTAGCCACTATGAAGAAAATTAACTCTACCCCAGCCAAAACCAGCACACCAGGTAAGCTCTGTTGTGTTGTTTTGCCTGGGCTATGCTTTCATTTCCTGAAGGCCAGGTATAAAGTTCAGTGATGCATGAACTTTGCCATTTGGCCATAAGGCTCATCTCTCCTCTGCTGCCTGTTCCTCTCCCTCCACTGTGCTCTCATTTCTGGGTAGAAATGAGATTGGCTTCAAGGATTGGTATAATTTCTTGTGCAGCCTCCATGCTCAGTTTAAGGATGTTAATGGTTGCATGGATGCCACTAAGAGCTCCCTTCCTAGTCTCCAGAAACTCTGCTTCTTCCCCCATCCTGCCTGTTTCTCTAGTCCTTATTGAAATTTTTGTGTCAAAAGCTAAGCTAATTCCTTCTTGAAGATATGGAAATTTAATGATCGCTCAGTGAGGGTAACTGGGTTTCTTCATGGACCCATTTCAATCTGCCAAGCTGGATGCCATTTGAGACCTGGGGCTTGTAGGCAGTGCTCAGAAGAGCCCAAAGAGGCTGGAGGCACCACCAGAAAGCATCGAAATGAGATTTGCTCCTGAAACGGCAGACAGGGAAAACGGCTGAAGCCGTCGTCCTTCACGGGAAGGAGACCCCTAGACCTCCACAATGGAGAGGAATGGACAGGTGTGGGGATGGAGGCAGGAGGTAAGGTCCAGGTCAGGGACCGCAGTCCGAAATCAGCAGCCTGGCCAAGGAAGTCCAGAACCAGGAAAGGTGTTTGAGTGCAAAGCCCTTCAGCCCCACACCGAGCCGCTGCTCCCACCAGACAACCCAGCAGAGTAGCCCTGTTATGCCTTTGCCCAGCTGGGAAGGATGGCCCTCTTCCCAAGCGAAGGGGTGGCCAGAGGAACCCAAGGCTCAACCCACTAAAGCCTCCCACCCATGTTGTCGTGGGCCCTTTGCAAGGAAAAATCCCCACCTGCAGATCAGACTCCCTCAGTCGTTCGGCTGAGTGACGGGATCACCAGGCTTAATTTAATTTTTGCCCAGTCAAGATCTGAGTGATTTCATTGGTGCAATTCTCCAGAGACAAAACACAAAAAGCCATTATTCCCACTTCCCACTGTATTTGACTTTGATAAAACAACAGATTAGTTATCGCTGAGGTAAATGCAACAGCTGACTGGAGTTTTTGGCTGGAGTATTGTGTGTTTAAATGATAATAGGGCTACGTGAACACACAGCACCTTTTTGTTAAAGGTGCCTCCTACTTAATGAAGTGTTACATAAAAACTAAATTGTCCCCAGGTAGTTTTAGTCGGGAGTATTTGGGTAATACACAGAGCAACAGCTTATTAAAATGGAAGAAGCAAACAAAAATAATAATGATGAAAGGGATCCTTGATTCAAAACGATATTGCTTGCCTTACAGCACTGACATTTGTGTCAATACTTATTAGTGGTAATCAAATTTCTCTTTGTCTGCTGCAACATAACCAACTCCTCGGGTATCAAACTCCATTAATCATGGAAGTGTGCTCTCTGTGTCTGTGTTGGTGGGAAGATAAATTAGGTGACACTTTGCAGATCTGCTGAAAGAGAGAAGGGCATGCATTGAGTATAGATGGAGAAGGATAAGCAAAATCTACTCCTAGATCTTTTTCCTTGACATTTTCTCTGTGCCAAGCCAAAGAATGGTTCAGAGACTGTAATTTTATTAACTATCCTGCATCATTTTGTATCATAGTTTTCATTTTAGATCAAATGAAAGCGTATTTCTATGCTTAAGGCAACAGGTTGCGGGGGGCGAGTTTCTGTAACTGCAGATTGTACAGGCATTTTCACCAGCTTAAAATGGGAGTACACTACTAAATTTCATAGTTGTCTTGGTCCTGATAGAAACTGCAATGCTGTCAGTAGACTCTGGAGACTTAGGTCTGCCACAGCTCCGCCGCGGACCTCTTGCATGATGTTGGGTAGGTCACTTCATTTTGCTCTACCTCTTTTCCCCTGTCTGAAATGCAGATAACAGCACTCCCTGCATCCAGAAGGCACGGCGTTAATAACACCACGTTAACGTTCCTGAGATAGATCCAAAGAAAGAACTTGTGGACGTGGTTTTTTAAATAGTCAGGTTTCTGAAGCCGTGTGAGATGAGGGTGCGCTGCACACGGCGGATGCCAGCTGGCCGGACAGGGGGCCACTGAGGCTCTGCACCCTGTCCCTGGCTTTCTTTTCACGGCTCTATGTACGCCCTTGGAAATGACACTTGCTGTGCGTGCAATCAGGAGGCTGCTTTGTAAATAAACGTGCAGTTTTGCTGCAGCCTGGATTATACGTATGGGGAAAGTTCACTCCAGGGACCTTTCTTCCCAGTAATCCCCCTGTCATTTTCTAGAGCCTGTTCTTCTGATCCCAGTGACCCGCTTCCATATAGTTTGCCCATGCTTCAGCCCCAGATGTTGCATGGGTTATCTGAAGGGGCTGTATGTTTGAGGAGGTGATTTCATGTACTAGAGCATTTAAATGGGTGGGGTTTACCTGAGGGATTGCTTTTATTTAGAACTGATCATACCTTCAGTATCTTCAGTTGCAAAGTGATGACAGTACTTCTTGCCTTCTGACATAGAGCTCTTGGCAATAAAAATGCCAAGCGTTGTTACTGTGTATAGTGTGACAGGGCTCTGCTCTGTAAGACAGTTTAGAAATCTTTGGTTGTCCATAGCAACCTGAAGGCATTGAAATATTGGCTTGCACATACGTGGGGGTTTGAAATGCTGCTGTTACTGGAGGCTGCTAGGAAAAGGCTCTCTGCTTTGTCCCTGTGTTGATGTTCCCCTCATCGCCCCTACCCACCCCTCAGAGACTGCTGCGTTTGTCAGCACAGCGATTTTTACCAGACTGCTAGTCATTCTCCCTAGGAGGTGTGCATTGTGTACGGTTAGAGAGAAACTGGTACTAAGCGATGTGTGCAGGCAAGTCCTAACCAGAGTTAGACCCTATCCCGCAAAGATGTCAATGCGGTGATGTCCACCACTACAGAGCGTGTGACAGAGCTGGAGCTATCAGAGAAGACTGCTGAGTTCACTGGTAAACATTGTAAGTTGTCTGCATTGTAAAAGGCAGACTTTCTTTTAGTTGAAAGTAGGAGAGAAAGAGCGAGCGAGTGAGCAGAGCCACTTTATCTCACACTCTCAGGCCTCTCAGGCCACAGTCTGGGCAAAACCCCTCTTCCCTGGGCCACAGCTAACAAGCGGGAGCCAGGGCAGCATCCGAGGCTGTAGCCAAGTCCTTGGCCCAAGGTAGCGGCTGTGTGACACGACTCAACATCACAGGGTTCCATCTCTGCTGCGAATGTCTCAGATGAACACATTGGGTCATCCTAAACCTGTTACTGACCTTGTCAAAGGTTGCGCCCCTCACATACTTTAGAAGACCCAGGTGCCAGCCAGCTAGTGTGCACTCTGTCCTGGTGCAGGGTGTTGTGACAGCCCTGAAAGGGTCGCTGCTGTGGGTGCTTCATCACGCCCTGCCACCGCCTCACTCCCTAACACACCGCTCTGCTGGGAGCCAGAGCCTGGACTGACTGCTCAGCTTCACCGAGCCACTTTTGCAATATTAGAGTATGAAGACATTTTCAGCAGCTTCTGTGCTTTTGGCAGTACCCAGGCCCTGCTGTAATTAGGCTTGGGTGTCCTCCAAAATGGCAGAAACTTCAAAAGCCCCAAGCCTAACCTTGGGGGAATGTAGGTGGGGCTGTGATCTCCAGGCAACGTCATCCTGGGAGTCTTTCAGCTCCAGTGACCAGTTTACATATTCAAGGCCTGACACAGCAAAAAAGAGACTTACAGTCCAATGGCTTCAGTCTTTTAATCCCTATTTCTACCAGTAATCCTTTTTCTGTGAGTAGTCCCTACTCATGCAAGTAGTGCTCTTGGCTTCAGTGGAATGTCTTTGACCTGCCCCTGCCTTTAATGTAAACTAAGATTGCTTTTGGCATCTGTGGAATCCTAAAAAACTAAACCAGCAGAGCGTGATCGAGGGCAACGGGCTTTATAGACCCAGGAGGTCACACTGGAGTTCACGTTTGCTGCTGGCAATTCCAGGGGGTCGCTAGCACAGGCACAGCAGATGAATTTCCTTTCTGACTGCAGAATAAACACTGCGTGGGGGGTAAATATTAAAGGAATTACTGTAACAGGAGTGGAAAGGGAGGAGGGCTCCTTTGTCAAATGCAGAGTCACAGGATGCCTGTTTACCTGATGTCCCCACGTAGCAGACACTGCTTATTGGAGTGTTTTGGAAGTCGAGATAAAGCCTTAAATAGGGACAGCCAACGCGCAAAGACGAGGAGCGCTCTTCCAGCTTTTCAAGTTTCGTGTAATTGTGGCCATTGCTAATTTTCATACCGTGATGGTTTAACAGTTCTGTGCCTGTGATTGCGCAGTCCAATTCACATGGGAAATGCTTCTTGGAGCCAATTAAGCACTAAGGTGTACATCTTCCGCGCTGCCATGGCAACGGCGGGATGCAGGAGAGCTGGGAGCTCTGTCTGCCAGGAGCTGCTGCACCTTGGCAAGAGAACTGCCCTTTGGATGTCCAATTGGTTTAATTACCAGCCGTGGAAACTATCTGGTGTCTAGTGACGGATTCTTCAAATGAGTGATGCTTCCCTGAGCAGAATTAACCCTTTGGGTGCTGGCCTCAGCTGTGTGCTGGGCCATCGAGCACAGCTGTGTGCAGCGGCAGGGAGGCAGTCCCAGGGGGACTGCGGTGCTGTGCACACTCTGGCAGTGTTCATGCAAAATTGTCAGTCTTGATAAGGAAGCTCAGGAAAGCTTCACTGACGGTGTTCTGGCATTCAGTGTTAGACTGTGTTTTGCGTTTTTGTTTTTCCCTTGCTTACCCAGTCATTGCTGATGCCTGGCCCCTTTGTTGCTGGCAGGGTGCATGCAGGGCAGCCTTTGCACCCTGCTGACCTCCGAGCGGCCCCAGGCTTGTGGCAGCAGAGTTGCTAACCAAAATTTTGTCCCAGGGAGAACTATAGTTCTTTGGCACGTATTTTCCCCCAGGGGAGGGACAAAGACAGTCATTTTCCTTGCTGAAAAAGATCATGACTCTCAAATGCTGAAGCCATCTTTGCCAGGTCAGCCTGGCAGAAAAGTCCCCTGCCTGAGCAGCAGCAGTGCCCATGGGAACCATGGCTTGGATGCCCCGTGTTCTTGATTCTCCTCCATGGCCCAGATTTCCAGCAGGGCAGCATCTCCTGTGCTGCGTCCTGGCCAGGGAAACCACACAAGGCCTTTGCTGCTGCTGAGAGGGGACAGTGGGAGGGAAAATCAAATGGGGGAACATGGTCCATGTAGCGGAATGGGGGCATTAAATAATTTAACTGTAGTTCCTATGAAGTACCCTGGCAACTTGGGTAGATACCTGTTAATGCCAAGCTGAACCAAAACCAACTGTTTTTTTTTTAATTCCATTTGATGAACTGAAGCAGTTTGATTAAATTCCCATGGACCTGAAACTGTTTTGCCACATCTTTACTCATGCTTTGGTAAAAATGAGTATTTCCCACTCTTAGATCTTGACATGAAAGAAAGCAAGTGTTTTGCACTAGCCACCACTGCTGATTTCAGTTGCTTGATGCATCTTTAGCAATGGGGTTCCTGCCACTGTTTTACCTCTTGCTACTGGGATGAGGGCAGTGATGGTTGATAGAAAGCCTGGGGCTATTTATAAAGCTCTTAACCTGCTTTGCAATTTGCACACCAGATACCTCCATGCCAAATCAACCTCACGAAATCAGAGGGTGGCTGCCAAAATGATGCTCTTACATCATTCTTACATTTCTCTGCTGAGGTGTTGGGTAACCTGTACCTGATGAGCTCTCCCAGGAAAAGAGCCTGCGTGACGATCATGCCAGCATGGAGTGGCTTGCGTGACATCTGCTCCACGTGAGCTCTCTGCACCCTCCCCTGGTGCATCATTCGGCTGAAAACAGACAATGCTTGTTGCTAATTATGTGTTGCTCTGCTACCTGCTAATTATGGAGAACTGCAAAGTTGAGATGTGTGTTATCTGGGGTAGTGACCATCAAATTCAGTGAATGTGGAGGTGGAGGATAAAAATTTTAATAAAGAGAGAGAACCTGGGATGTCTAACACAACAGTGGGATTTTTCTTTTTTTATCTTCTTCAGGATTTACTGATATTCCTGTTCAGAAATACCGCAATATTGATTGGGATAAATATAAGTAAATGTCACGGTTCCTAACTCTAGGGAAGTGAAGACACTGTGGTAGGAAAAGCCATTTCTTCTTATCTGGCTGGAAAAGAAACCCAGCTGTGTTGGCACAGATCCATTTTGGAAAAATAAACAGCAGGGATTGATACGCCACCGTGGTTCTGCAGGCTTGCAGAAAGGCCGTCAGAGGAGGGAGCTCCCTTGCTCTGCAGGCTTTGGAGAGGCCAAGGGGAACTGCAGGAGCGGCTCCCGGTGCTGGGAATTCAGCGGGGTCTCCTGGGGGGTGAGCAGCCGTGGCAGGGGCTGTGCTGAGAGAGGGTTTCTGTCAGGCTAAACAAAACCCTTGATCTCAGCAACGTGTCCTTGGTATTGCTCCATGGTGCCTGTGCATTGCAGATGGGCAGCGACCATTGGACACACATCTCTGTTATGCTGGACTGGCCATGATTTCACCTTGGTAGCTAAGCTGACAAATGTCATAAGGAGTTTTTCTTAAAATAGCATGTGTGCGTTGCAGAGTTTCATTATAGTTCCAATACAGGGCTGGCTTTCAAAACCAGAAAGGTGCCATCAAGCTTGTGAAATTAACATCTGGTTAAAGCCTGGCTTATGCGAACATTTTAAGAACTCTTGTTGTATCACGAGATAAAAATGAGCTTGAATACGGAAAGCCTGAACCCCAAAATATTCACAACGTGTGTCATTATGTAACTTCTTTTACGTGGCATCTGACGACAATCAGGATCTAACTTATTTAGGGGATTATTGAACCGTGTTATTGAGGTGTTCGTGTCTCTCAATTCTGCATCACAGAAGCTGAAGCTCAGTCAGAAGGGACTGATGACTAAATGACTGTATAGACAATGAGCGGATGATGTGCCTCCTAATGATCCTACGGGAAGTAGACAAACTGGACAAAATGGAAGACTTTCCGTGGACGGACATATGTCCCAGTAAGTACTTCCTCAGGCGAACTCTCCGTGTGTGAGCCCACATGGGAGGGAGAGGCAGACTGACTTTACCCAGACCTGTAAAATGAGTTGAGCATATCACAGGAAAATACTTCGCATCAGGGAATGAAGTATTACTCCTACTTATGTCAGTAGTGAGATCATTTTGACAGTTTGCTGTTTGCTTCCTTTGGAAAGAAATAGCAGACATTGCAATACAACTGGAGAAATACAGATTTTACTCCCCAGTCTAGCAAGACGCAAACTAAGAAGGTACCCACTTTCCTTAATATCTCCTCACCTGTTAACCAAATATAATATCCATTAATTTACAATCATTTCAAGAGCTTAAATTAATACACCATGCATAACATGCTTGGATTCTATCCAATGGAAGGTAGAATCATAGAATCATAGAATTGTTGAAGTTGGAAAAGACCCTTAAGATCATCAAGTCCAACCGTTAACCTATCACTGCCAAGTCAACCACTAAACCATGTCCTCAAGCACCACGTCTACCCGTCTTTTAAATACCTCTAGGGATGGGGACTCAACCACTTCCCTGGGCAGCCTGTGCCAGTGCCTGACTACCCTTTCGGTGAAGAAGTTTTTCCTAATATCCAACCTAAACTTCCTCTGGCACAGCTTGAGGCCATTTCCTCTCATCCTAAGTGCTACACAGGTATAAAATATTATTTATTTCATCAGTATTGCAAGGCAAGTGGGTTGTTTTTCTAGGATCTTGTTTCAGTTTACCTAACAATCTTTTAACAGCATGTGAAACAGTAGTCTAACAAATCTGTAGTGTAACTTACTGGAAAAACTCCCTCTTCGTACAGGAAAAATCAGAGAACCCAGCAGGACCTGAAATACTGCTGTAGAAGGAATAAGACAAAACTTTGTTAATAAACGTGTATCGGCTTTAATCTTTCACACTCAAGTCCAGGGTACAGACAAGCCCAATAGATGAAAGACCTTGATTACACTAAAGCCTTCATCATATGAAGTAAATCAACACGGCAAGAACCAGACTCTAGGCTCACGGTCATCTGCCCAGCAAAGGCTCTGCCAGTTCACCATCACCTGGCGTCTTTTATGCGTTGCCTTCAGGTGGTTGCCATTTTAGCAACATCCCTTTTTCTGCTGTTGTCACTGACACTACGTGCTCCATAGTTAGTCTAATCATTCCAGAGATGTGAGAGAAAAAGAGGACCAAGTTTCAAATTTGAAGTAGGGTCATTCAGATTTTTCTAGCTATCGTATTCAGCCTTTGGAGTAGAGGCTAAGGGTATTTTTCTGCAATGGCTGGGTGGGATTTTTAAGGATCGGCTCCTCCCGGAGGTCAAGATGCCAGACACAACCCTTGGATTGTATCAGGTGGAGGTCAATATCCACGTACAGTAAAGATGACTTACATAAAACAATTGGACTGATGCTCTTCTATTTCTTTATAAATTACAAAAGAAGCTTGAAATATCTGTAATACAAAATAATTTTCTTGTATGCTAAGATTTCAGTATTGTCTAGCTTGACTGGAAAACTTAATGAAACTACTGCATCAATAGATAATACAACTGCAAACTGAACAGCCTGGAGGAATTTTTGGTCCTCCAGCTATGCAAGATTTTTTTAATTTATGTTTGCTTGTTAAGCTTAATTCCAATAATTAATTACCCTTTTGCAGAAAATATATTTTATTAATTATTATCTAATACCACCCTGCAGCAAAGATGAGACTCTTAGAAATGCTTTAAATGTAACCTCAACAGGAAGAAGTATACTTGGCAGCACCAGTATCTTCATGGCTAAAGACACAGAAAAAATTAGTCCATACAAGAATCTAATTTTTAGCTCTCCTTTATATATATCTGAAAGTAACAGGAAGGGAACGGGGTGACTTGCTACACAACATGAAGACACTATCTGATATTTTACTATTATTAAAGCCTTTTATTGGTCAAGGAGACCAGCAGAACAGAAACAATAGTTATTTCATGGTAGTCTAAGTTTTACAATAGTGGAGCTGCACCCAACTGGCAAACCCCTTTAAATAAAAGCAGCGAAGGCATCTGATGCCTTGGGATAACCATTTCTCCAGCAGCCAGTGAGGAATCACTCTCCTCTTTCCTAAAGCAAAGCTGCATTCGCTGAGACATCTGATAAGTCTCTTTTTTTAAGTGTGGGTAAAATCCCCTTTGACTACGTGATGCCTACTCCACTGGCATTGCCTTCTTGCACGAGCTCCCAGGGACTGCACTGAGAACTAAATCAGGCCTCTAAAGGTTAACCTGCTGGGAGGTAAGATGCCAGGAGGGAATGATCAGCCAGCGGGTTTGCAGCTGATGACACGAGGTTTGTAACCTGATAGCCTGTTGCACAGCTTTCATGCCTGGAGTTTCTGTGGGATCATAAGGAGCTGGTCGGCTCAGTCCCCATTTGTATCGCTGTTTGTGCAATGCCGGAGCAGCTTGGCCCTGTTGCCTTCCTGTGTGAATGCCTTTAACTTGAGTCTGAATTCAAAGTGCAACACCTATTTCTAAGTAACTCGCAGTGTGGATGGTCCTATTCTGAGCTGCTCTGCCTGGATTATTCATGAACATCCAGGAACCTGTGTTCCTGAATGACATGTCAGTCATCAGCAAGTCCAAGAGCTGGGAAGCCCTAGGAAGCTGTCACTGTACTCCATTTATTTTTCCATTCCCTCCCACACCCTAAAGCAACACTGGGCAACAATGTAGATGGCAGTAAAATGGTTCCTACAAACATGTTATCACTATGAGTTACGCTTTTTTTTTCTGTTTTAAAATATCCCTAACTACAACTTGAATTGTTTCAAGCAGCATCTTCCCAGCGGTGCTCATCAGAAAGGACCACTTAGAGTACCCATTTGATTTCATGTACATCGGTGGCTTTCAGAAGGAATGGTTTCCTTCATTATCCCATCTGGGCAGGAATGTCGATTTTATATATGGTCAGAAAATGGAAGTAGAAATGCAAAAGCTGTGGTACAAAACCTCTTTGTGCTGCCAGTGGCACTTGAAATGTGCCGCAGTGTCAGGCTTGATATTCTGAAAGAACATTTTTTAACTGCTGACCCTTTTTGACCCAGGTGGATGGTTCTTAGGTCTTTTCCTGATGTCGTAAATAGGAGTGATCATGTGCAGCCTATGGAAATCTGCAGCAACTGTTAGGTACTCATTAGTCACTGACACAAAGCTTTGCACATCAGAATATATCTACAGGTGCCACAGGGAGAAGGCAAAAAAGAAAAATGTGTCATACTCTGAGGTAAACAGCTTGATTCCCTGTTAGTCTGCAGGAAACTGAATTAGTAATTTATGAAGCACTTTGCCACGATGAGATTTGTTTAGTCTGCTTAGGATTTTTTTTTCGCTGTTAACACAGAGCTAAACAACTGAGACTGTGTCTACATGCTCTTCTGCAGATATCAGCTTGCTCCGTGCCCTGTGCCTGCCAGCTATAAGCCACATCACCAGCAGCTCGGCTGCATTGTTTGCACAGCACGGAGGGTAGGGCCAATATTCCCACAGTTACTCATCCCAGCACCGCACCCCCCTTTTTCCACCAGCTGTCGCAGCCGCTTCTGACTTGTTAAAGAAGCTGTCTGCCTAACAGGAATGCAGTGTTCACATATGGAGCAGTGCTGGCAGGTCAGGGAGTAGGGGTGGTGACTACCTGGGGCAGGGTAGGGGTCATCACATCTTCATCCAGCTCTGTGGCAGTGCAAACAAAAATGTGGTCCCTCTGCCTAGGGAACAGCCCTGCGGGAAGATGTTTTTTTTTCCATCTTTAACACACCCTATTGCTTATTAAGATTTGAGAAAGGTAGAAGTTGTTAAGACCACCAACAAACTTTCAGGAAAAAGCAGACACTGCTACAGAAAAAAAGAAAGAAAAAAAAAAACATCATAGAAAAGAAACCCAAATCCCCATTAAAAAAAATAAATCCAAACCAAATTAAATCTTCAAAGCCTCCTTCCTGGACATAAATCCCTATTTTTCTTTTGAAGGTCAGCATTAGGTGATGCAAGACCAACACTGAACTTTCAGCCCATCAGCCTCTGTGGAGCCAGCCGGCAGACAGGGTGATGTGGTCTGTCTGCATACCTCCTCCAGGCACTGGAGAAGAGGTGAGACGCAAAACACTTCCTGGGGTGGAAAGAGTTAAGAGGTCCTCCTCATCTCTAAGGGCACGTGTTGCTGCCATGGGAGTGTCATGGGACAAGCTCGTGGGCTCGCCTGCAGGAATCACCCCTGGCAGAGACAGGGCTGGCAAAACGAGAAGGCATTTGCAAAGCCTTTTGAAATGTTGCCTCCCTTGGCTACAACCCATAGGAAAGGGCTCGCCTTGCTGGTATTTTAAGGGTTTCTGAGCCACTTCAGACAACCGCTGTGCTGCCTGCCCCGCACTGAGCCACATGTGTGTGCGAAACAAGTGACTCGACGCACTCGGGGAAGGGCAGAGGCCTGTGCAGAGCGCTCTGCCCCACCGGCACTGCCTTCTTCCTCTGACTTGAAGCATGTGTCTCTTCTATCAGCCAACCAACCACGGCAGCGGGGCTAGTTTAAGGGATCGCTCCACTTTTTTGTTGGTGTAAAGCTGGTATCTGTTTTCCCTACGTAAAAAAGAGTTACTGTACTGGTTTAGGTGACTGTGACTGGTGTCCTCATGAACCGAGTGGGGGGGTTATTCTGGCACAGCTACAGTGGGGAAGTGCTAATCCCCCCATCTGCGCTTGTTAAACCTTTTAAGACCAGTCTGATGAAGGAGCAAGGCTGTGAGGTCTGGTTTTTGCTATAGCACTCGCTGGAGACCCAAGAAACAGCAATTGTGAATGTCAGGGGGCTTTAAGCCCACGAATCTTTGAGGCTTGTGCATAGTCCTTCAGATCTCTAACTGAAAAGCTGAGGAGGCGCCAGCTCCTATGCTCTCCATCTAGATGGGGAAAATTCAGACCGAAATTCCTCTGGTCCAAGCCCAGATTCACAACTGAGCAGGAAAGTTGCCCTAGAACTGCCCCACATCAGGGATTTCACGTAAGTCATCCTACCGGTGTGTGTGGGATTAACTGAAAGAGGGAAGAAGTTCCTTAAACGCCTTGCAGGACCGAGTCCCCAGATGAAAACATCTGCTGAAACGTGTGGAGCCTGGGAAGAAAAGGCTACGTTAGCACTGCAGGACATGCACGTGGATCCTTTCGAAAGAATGCTGCAAATTCAGAATGTTTACTTTGCAATTTATATTTTTTTTTCCTGTGGTACATTACAGCGCCCTGGTACTCAATCTTGCAGTTGGCTTTCTTAGCTAACAGCTAGGTGGGCAGACAAAGCTGCCTGAAATCCGGAGGTCAGACACCTGGCAGTCCTTCCTGCTTCAGGCATCGTGCAGGTACACTGCCCTGAGGCAGGGTGGGCAGCAGGCAGCTCAGATCTGCATTCCTGAGCTGGGAGCAGGACTAAATGCATGAAACTACACCCAGCCCCAACAGAGTGGGGATTCCCCACCGCATCCGTCCCACTGACTTCTGTCTGAAGTTCCTCTCAAGCCCGTGTGGCTTCCCCTGTAGTCATTCATATTTCCTTAGGGATATCCTGACCCCGATGGCTGAATATGGTGTGCTCAAGAGATGCTGAAGGCACCAAACCACTGTTTTCTGGGGTCTCCAGAATGCCAGACTGGCTGCCAGCTTGTTAAATGGGTGCAGAAGTGTCATAAGGGAGCTGAAGCGTCATCAATGTTAAAAAACAGCTGACCAAACCTGTAGCTTAATTTAGGAGCTTGACAGACATATGGTAATGGCCTGGTAAGGCTTGGTTAAAGGTGACGTTTGCAGGCTTCTGTACATTTTTAATCTCTGTGTACAATAAAATATTAAACATCAGTTCTTGCTGGCAGATTTCTTGCAGGAAGATCTACTCTGGGACTCCAGTAGCACTGAACATTGAGCAGCTGACAGAAAAAGAGGACTTTGGACCAATGTCTCTGCTGGCGTAACTCCATTACAGCCAGAGGGTGAAATCCCAGCCCTGCTGAGATGCATGGGATTTTTGCCAGACTTGTGACTGCTGAGAACTCTTTTAACAACTCAACCCTGATTTTGCTTTGGACTGAAACCTCGCCATGAGTCTTAGCCTACAAACACTTATACCTTGCACACAGAAGAAAAAAATTCTGCAGCAAGCAAATGAGCTTGGAAACATATTTAACTTCATCAGTGGAACCCCTGCTGTAGACATTCATTGCAGGGTAAATTTGGCTTGTGTGGTAAGACACTGACTGAGCTGCACACAGACGTTCAACTCCCTCAGTAATGGAAAGGCTCCTGCTTTGGCAGCAGTCACAGTTTATTCGACGTGTTCCCTGTTGCTCCTGTGAACTGCACGAGCAAAGTTTTGGTGCTGTCTCCCAGTGTGACCCACTCATGCTGTCAGTGCTCGGGAACGCCAGATACTGACAATGCATCTCTCTCTTCTCTTTCCATTGCACATTGCTGTTGTGGCTTCCGGATTTCTTTTTAGGCCTACCTGATGTTCAATGGTATTCGTGAGTCTTCTGGAAGCTCTTGTGGCTGAAGATACACTTCATCAAAGCCTTCTGTGCTCCTCCTGTTTGTGGAAGACTGACTGCACCTCCAGTGAGGAGGTCAGAAAGCTGGTGCTTCCATCACCCACAGCTGTGACTTGATAGCCTTATGGTTCTGAGGTTAAAAAAGAAGCAGGAAAGAAGACGCTAGAAAAACAAAATAAATTAATAATAATTCTGGTTTTCTTTATACATTATAAAGAAGCAGGGGAGGAAAAACTGTTTTGCTTTGCAGGTCACCTTCACAGCAAATAGGAATCATTCAATCACTGCTGGATAATACCAAGGGCGCTCTCAGGGGACGGCAACTGGAATGACAATTAAAAAAAATATGAGCAAGATTTTAAGTGTCTTTTTGTGTCACAAACGGAGCAAAATTGTTCATCAGTGGCAGAACAGAGACTGTAAACATTGTCTTAAAATGAATCTGGAAGGAACATGTATCTCCCCAATAATAACAGAGAAGATGATCAGCTCTGTCTTCCCAGCACAGTCCCAGTCCCTCATGGATACAGAGGGAGTTTGTGACCTTCCCTTCCTACTCCATGCATCATGCTTTCTGGAGCTCTGTGTCTCCTTTTGCATTTGAGAAGACAGATAGGAAATATTTCACAGAATGGATGAAGTTGGCTGGGACCTCTTGTGATCATCTAGTCCAACCTCTGTCAAGCAGGGTGAGCTACAGCAGGTTGCCAAAGATGGTGTCCAGTTGGGTTTTGAGTATCTCCATGGATGGAGACTCCACAACCTCTCTGGGCAACCTACTCCAGTTTTTAAGCACCCTCACAGTAAAAGAAAAGTTTTCTTGTGTTTAGATGGAATCTGATGTGTTTCAATTTGTGCCTCTTATCCTGCCAGTGAGCACTACTGAAAAGAGTCTGCCTTCCTCCTGCCACCTGTGCTTGATTTCCTACTTGTTGGGAGGGACCTCCCCTGAGCTTGGAGGAGATGATCTTTGAAAGCCAGCCAGCTCTTCTGGACCCCTATGCTCTCCAGGACCATATCACAAGCAGGTCTCTGAAGAGGCCAAAGTGTGCTCTTCAAAATCAGAGTCGTGGTCCTGCCTTTTACCCTGCTCTCCCCTCTTAAGATCCTGAACTCCACCATCTTACGGTCACTGCACCCAGTGCTGCCCCCGCCTTCATGTCTCCAACCAGTTCTTCCTTGTTTATGAGTATGACGTCCAGGAGAGCACCCTTCCTTGTTAGCTCCTCGATCACCTGTGCCAGAGAGGTGTCGTCAGTGCGCTCTTGAACTCTCCTAGATTGCTCGGGCCCTGCTGCATTGTCATTTCTAGTTTAAACCTCTTCCTACCAGCTTTAAACTTAACCTTAGCATAAAATAAATTCACCTCCTTCTGTGCTCACGGTTAGTCCCTGCACTCCGTGCTGCAAGCCTGGTGGCTCCGTGCTGGCTGATGAGCACCAGGCGGACTGGGCATGATGTGTTAGAGAAGCGGGCACGCTCATGACTGACGCAAAGGTAGCCTGACTGCCTATTTGCAAGTTTACTGACTACCACAGCAAGGTGGATTGGTAGCCCAGATCTGGCATCCTTTGTACCTCTCCCAGCTGCCTTCCTGGACAGATGTTCACTTGAAACCATCTTACTGGTGACACATGACTAGAAGCGTGTCCTTGGTGAAGTGTTTTTTAGTGTTTTCTGCTTTTGAGCTAACCACCCTCGTGACTTCCTCTCTGCCTGAGACTTTCCATAAGGTAAGTATTGTTTTCAGCTGTTTTTTCTTGCAAAATGAAAGACTGTCCTCAAATCTCCAATGACATTTGCTGTATGATCCACCTTCTCTTTTTTCTCTCCTCCTACTAAGTCAGAATGCAAAAGCTGGGACTGGTGGTGGAGGTTTTCCATAGGGTTGCTCTCCATGAGGCAGAGCAGCATATGGCCTTCAGCTGTCCTGTCCCAGATGTTTTAGTACCGAGAGTCACGTTTTGTTTTGGTAAGGCCCAGTGAGTGATCCAGGACAGGGTCCTACCGTGCTTGGGGCTAAAAACATAGGACACAATTATTTTTTTCCCAAGGGCTCTAAATCAATGTGGCAGACAAAAGGTGGAGAGGAAGGCAGAAAAACCCCATCCGTATGGAAAAATTTTACCAGTTCTACAGATAAAAGTATTTTTGTCCAAGCTTTGCCAGGGACACTGTCATTCCTGGAGTTTGGTTTGAACTCTTTCCCAAGTGACTAAATTAAAGCCATTCATCTACTGACATACAGCTGATCACTCTGAAGGCTTTAGCGTTACCACATTAAATTTATAGAGCCAGTCAGGAGAGAGGCCACCAAGTGAGTCTGTCATCCCCCCCAACTGCACTGACTGAAGGATTTGGGACAGAAGTGGATTAAGCTGTTGGGGGTTTTAAGCAAATTCTCTTGTGGCTCATGTTGCCTTCCTCTCAGATTCTTGCAAGCAGCACGTTTTATTCTGAGCACCAAGTTGCACCCAGCAGGGCTGCTCCACTGCCTACAGATAAGCGTTGCACAACATTTGTTGGACCAGAGCTCCAGTGTGGCAGAACGCGTGGTCAAGCATTTCACAACTGCTGTCATCTATGGATTTCTGCTTACCGCGATACAAGGGGAAAGCCCAGCTAGCTATGCCTGGCTCTGAAAAGGAGAAGCAAAGTGCACATAGGCTGCTCTGCTACCCTTCCTAAGGGGGAGAGCTGAAACCATCTGCACGCCTTTGGGCTGTTTTGTGGCAGGGAGCCATTTCCTCAGAACCCTCCAGCCAAGCATGTCACAAAGCTGAGGGCACTTGTCGTCAGCCCACCACCTTGATGGCTTTCCCCTTTGGGAAGCTGTCCTCCCCTGCCACGTTTGACCCAGCCTGTATGCAAGCTCAGAATAACATGTCTCCACAGGTAGCTCCTGGCAGAGTTCAGGGTGCTTTGATGGCCTCTTTAGTGCTCAAGAGGATTTAGGCTCACATTTTTGGCACAGAAAGGTTCAAAGCATGGTACTGCATAGACTCTCACTATGTCCACTGAGCATTTGGTTCCAGGAACACCATAATGTGGTGCAGCCCTGCCAAGTCACACAGCACCACTGCCCTCCTGCTCCTCCCTTCAGCCCCCACATTGGCCATTTCTGCTTGGTGGAGACCAAAATCAGACTTCTCCTGTGTAAAATCACAATCTCCCCTAGCTGATGCCCCAATGGATGCATACTCCTCCCAAATGTGTATTTTTTTTCTCAATGAGGGGGCACCAGAGTTGTTCGGGAATCGCCCTCCAGGAAATCTCTATAACGAGCCCCCTCTCGGTGTTACAACCGTGCCTTAAAATGGCGCGGGAAGGAAGCGAATCGCTTCCTAACTCCCCTCTGCCCCACCGGCGGCGCTCGGGGCGCTGCAGGGCTGTTCCCGAGAGAAGAGGTGTGCGACCGAGCAAGGGAGGGAGCCGAGCCGGGGCCCTCGGTGAGGCGGCCCCGGCCCGGCACGACCCCGCCCGGCTCCGCGACGGCAGCGGCCCCGTCCCGGCCGCGCCCCGAGAAGCAGAAGATGGCCGCGGCGCGGCCCAATCAGCGCGCGGCGCCGGCTCGCGCCCGCCTATTGCCCAGTCCCGGTGTTCCGCGTGCCCCGGACGGTTCCATTCGGCACCGCCCCCCCCGCCCGGCGCCTGGGGTGGGCCCGCCCGGTTGGTATAAAAGGGAGCGCAGCGCACATGTGCTCCTCAGTGCCGGCGGGAGCGGGGGGGCGGGCGGGGCCTGTGTCGGTGGTGTCGGTCGGGAGAGGAAGCGGTGGGGGTCGGGCGTGCCGTACAATCACCGCGCAGCCCCTCGGTGCTCGTGTCCCCGTCCCCTGTGAGGGCTGCCGGTGCCCCCCTACGCTGCCGCCGCCGCTCCCCCACGGGATGCGGGCTCGGCCCGCCCCGCCAGCCCTGCCCCTCGCCCCGGCCGCAGCATGAGCGCGGCGAGCGACACGTACCACCTCATAAAAGACATAAAACCCGGACTGAAAAACTTAAATGTCATCTTTATTGTGCTGGAGATCGGTAAGTGGCGCCCGGCACGCCCCACCCCCGGGCCGCCCACGCGTGTCCGGCGTGGGGGGGCGTGGGGGGGGCCGTGCCCCCCTCCCTCCCGGCCCCCCTGAGCCGCGCTTCTCCCCGCAGGGCGAGTCACCAAGACGAAGGACGGGCACGAGGTGAGGTCCTGCAAGGTGGCGGACAAGACGGGCAGCATCACCATCTCCGTCTGGGACGAGATCGGCGGCCTCATCCAGTCGGGGGACATCATCCGCCTGACCAAAGGGTGCGTATGGGGCCGGGCCCCCGCCTCGCCCGCCGCCCCGCTCCCCGGCCCGGCCAAGCGCTGCGGGGCAGCGCCGGGTCGGGGGAGCCCTTTGTCGGGCTCGGCCGCCTTCCGAGAGGCACGGATGACACAGCTCGCCCCCTTTGGACTGGCTCCCTGTTATCGAGGCAGCACCCTGAGATCACTTGCCAAATTAAAACCTTCTTCCCCACCCCAGAACATGCCTAGCGTGAGCATACAGTCTAGTAGGTGGCTAGGAAGGGCTTGTATTTTTAAAGAGGAGGTGGTGTAAGAGACTTGTTTTGGCTTTAAAAAAACCTCCTTAGGAAAATACTTCGGGGGGGGGGGGGAGGGGAGAGAATGCAACAGTCGGTCCTGGCCTGTAAATCGAGCAGGGAAGTCAAAAGCATGTTCTTATTTTTACAGCCAATTATTTACTCGAGCAGCCAGCTCCTTAATAAAAGGAGGAAATGATTAATGTCTGTCATGCAGAAAAGTTGCTTTTCATTGCAGTGGATTTAACAGAAATGACAGGCAGAGGAGGAGAACCTTTTCAGTTTCACTGTAAAAATTCATGTTAGGGCATGTTAGTTAGGTGCAGTTAGTCTATCTCAGAGCTGGTTTAATTTATAAAAAACCCCAAACTTATATTTATTAGCTGTGAGAAAAAATACTAGATTCAATTTGAAAATCCTTTTCTGTGTCAACTAAACTGTCAGTAGCAAAGTAATAGTCACTTTCATTTGAGTTCTTCATGCCAGTTAGGTTACACTTAAAAATCCATTACACTGATCCTTTGGCCTACAGCACTCCAGGAGATGGTGGAACTATGGCGTGTATAAGGTCCTTTTAATTTGTTTTTATAAAAAAGTATGTGACAGGTTACTCAGTGGAACTGCTAACTTGAGCTGTTCTTAAGTTGTTCATTTGAGTGTAATTCTTTGTTTTGGAGTGAAGCTGGATGACCCCTGCCACCAAACCTACAGCTGCTTCCTCCTATGCAAATGTCCTTTTACACGAAATAGGCTGACTCCTCAGCAGAGGTGGCTCTGGGGAAGCCTGCTTGCGTGGAGAGCACGTGGAGTGCTGGGGCGCTGAGGTGGGTGGAACTAAACCAGAGCTCTGGGCCAGCACAAAGCCCTGCACGTAGATGACACTGACAGAAATTAATAGCGATACTGTTCAGCGCTGTTACTGCACTTCGCTCTGTGACTGGCTTACTGTAGCTGCGCTGGTGTTTCAGTGCAACAAATGGGAGGGTCATTGCATCCCTTCATGTCAGAAAGTGAGTTTGGCTTGTATGAATTAGATTTATGAACTGACATCACTATTCCTGGTAGGTGGCTAAGTCATGCCTTCATTTACATGAATTGCATGCTCACTTAGGACTGCATAGTGAGTGAAATGGCAAAAGCTAAATACATTCTGGTTTGGCTCTCATTTTAAGAAAAATGCCCTCACGCTGGCATACAAGGTTCTCCAAACACAGTTTTATACTTAAATAGGATTAATTTGAGCGTGTGACGTTGCCATTGCAAGGCAGGTAAATTTCAGCTCTATAGGCTAATCTGACTTTCCAGTGCAGGATGCTCACTGTTAGAAGCAGGAAAGCTTAGCTAGGCCCCACATGTAAACATGTCTTTTTTTCTTTTTTTTTTTCCCTGCTGAATTTCAAGCCGTAGATGCATTCCTTTGCAAAAGCAGACACTGTTGCTGATTTTTGTCATTGGCTGATTAACTCATTTACAGGAAGCTGCTGCAGTTAATATTTCTAAATTTGAAGTTAGTTCTGGAGTGCTTTATGGCCAGCTCTTTCTGAGACAAAAACAAATGCTTGCATACATGGAATAACTTTGTGCTAGAGGTTATCGGTCCCATGATTTGCTGGGTCTTGTCCCAGTAAATGTATGTTTGACTTACGTTTATTATTTGGTAGCTCTTTTCCTTTGCGCTCTGCCACAAGACTGTCCAACTAGCTGGTTACTAAAGGTTAAGGATAGAGGCAATCTTTAAAGTGAAAGGTAGCATTATGAAGTGAAGAGCATTAATCCTGCTTCTGGATGGAAAACTCCTGAGACAAGCACCATAGCTGTAGATAGCTATGCTTTATTGCTTGTTCTGAAGTACAGGGAAGGTTATCATTGCATTGGCATTCTCGTCCTGTTCTGTTGACCTGGCTCCTCCCTGCTGCCTCTGTTTGGGGCCCTATGTGCAGTGGGATGGCTCCCAGTCTCAGCAGATAAGGCAAAGGGCAAGAGGAAGGTTTGTTATCTATGTTCCAGAGATAGACCCGGAGCATAAGGAAGTGGTGATTTGTCCAGATTATCGGTGACTCCTGAGAGTGCAATTGCTGGGGTTCCCTATTCCTTCGCTAGAAGACACCCATATTCCTGTTAACTCCTTTGCGCTGCACCTGGGTTTCTGGTCTGCATTTTCATTATTTTCTTCACATACATGATGCCCCTCACTGAAAGGAACAATTATACAGAAAGTTTTGCATAACTCAAATTCCAGTGCTTGAAGTCAAGTGCCACTATAAAGACTAGAGTGCACTCATGCTGTCTTGTAAGTGAATGTTTCTGCAATCAAAAAGTGATTTCATTGCATTTCTATATGTCACTTGGAACATGATGGTCAAACTTGTGCCTTTAAAAAAAAAAAATCTGATAAGGACCTATACTAAAAAGTAAGCACTTCCTATTATACATATTCAGTAGCAGTATTTATACTCTCCAGTGAACAAAGGTAATTCTTCCTGGCTCCTGCTGAAAGCAGAACTGAGAGTTCAGATACTGCTTTTGGCAAGATGCCTTTCATCTGCAGGAACAGTCATAAGGGCTGCTCCAGCCAAGGGAAGAGCATCCAGTCTCAAAATAATTGGCTACTTTCCTGGAGTTGCCAAAGGAATCAACTGAGCTTCCAGTACCTTTTGCTAGAAGTAAAACGTGGGGATCTGTATAATTTTAGTGTGGTAAAATTGGGGTCCCTGGGAATTTTTTTAGTCCATTCATGTTGATATGTAACACTTATTAACTCCTGGAAGATAGCATGCTTCTGCTTTTTTTTCAACAGTGGTATTTCTTATTTGCTAAGAGACACTGCTTTGCTTCTCCTTTCTTTGGGCAGGTATGCATCTCTCTGGAAAGGATGCCTGACACTTTACACAGGGCGAGGAGGCGAGCTGCATAAAATTGGGGAGTAAGTATTGCGTGTTTATACTTGCGGTGTTCTGTCCCGCTCTCAGCAGAGCGTCGTGGTAAATATAAGACGTGGCGGCTCTTAGTAAATGGAAGCTAGACCAATCAACCAAAGCCTGTTGATTGGTCATGGATAGATACAGTACAGGCAACTGTGGTGTGACTTTTTACATGCTGTTGTGGTAACGAGCTCCGACCCTCTCTGGATTCTAGGTATACTGGGGAAAATCATCCTCTGTCGTGGCACAGGTCTGGGTTTTACCTAGAGGGGGGGAATTGTATGAATGACAAGGGACTTAATCTGCGTTGCTTACCTAGGCCTCAGCTTGAATAACCACTTTATTTTGGTGGAAGCCTTGTGTGTGTGTATCATGCTTTACAGACAAGCAGTGCAAAGAAGGAAGACAGAGGTAACTCCAGTGAATCATATCTAAACAGAAGCAAGCCTCATTAAACCTTCTTTAAACTGCCCACAAACTGAGGCGGTGGCAGTTCCTGGTTAAGAACAAACATGAGTAACATACTTGACTAGCAACAGGAAAAATAGCAGCATTTTCTAACCAGAAGAATGCTTCCGCTGTTGCACAAAGTGCTGTGGGAGGCCTTGTAGTCATCAGGGAAGTGGGGCTGTGGGGTGGCCACCTCTCCTCTCTGGTGGTTCAAAAATGCCCAGTGCTCAGCTGGATTTTGTGAGGGATGACCTGCAGATTTTCTTTGGTGCAAAGCCATTGCCTCAGAATTGTCATCCAGTTGGCTCACTCTCCAGCAGAGACTGAGGTGAGTCCTCATCTGGGTTGTGCCTCCCAGCAGGAGGTGGGAGCTCCACTTCTGCTTAACCAGTCCAAGCTGCGTAATGATCCAAATCTTTCTTCTCCTCTGCCATAATTTCTATGTGGTGAGTTGGTGAGCCTATTTCTCCATAGTCCCCTTGAGTGGAAAAGGATGCTTTGAATTTCACTCCCTGTTTTGGACTCCTCTGTGCTATTATGTTAATGGGGCACTCCATAGCATGGGAGTGTGTGGGAGTGTTTAAGATTTCCCTAGAGATCTAATGCAGTCACAGTCTGGGAGCAGGCCGGGTGACTCTGCCTCAGGTGACCTTATGAGTGGGCGCTGGACAAGATTGTGCAGCTGGAAGAGAGGCAAAGGCAGCCCTTTCATCACCTTTTGTTTTCTTAAGGCCGTTTCACCTCCTAGAGTAAATGTGTACTTGCCCCTGCTTGACTGAAACACCCTCACCAGGAAGATGTGACAGCTTCACCACAAAAAGAGCCTTTTAATACCTATGGATACTCTCTGAACAGTGGGATCTGGATTAGTTACTTCTAGGCGATGGGATATGTCAAGAACATACGCTCTTTGAGTTGTAGAGTTGAGAACTTGGTTAAAAAATGGCTTTAGAACATCCTCATAATCCTGATTTCTCCCCAGGTTCTGCATGGTATACTCAGAAGTGCCAAACTTCAGTGAGCCCAACTCAGAACACGTCGGGCAGAACAAACTGGTATGTTAAACTTGTCTGAGGCTTCTGGCATAAAGTGCTCTTTGTTCTGAATACTTCACACTAGGCTGTGGTCAGCTGTGACTCTTCTGGAAAAATGGACTTGAAGTGATATATAGACAAAAATGAGCCAATAATTAGAGTAGCAGATAAATTCCATGTGGAGCCACTATAAGAACACAGGAAAAAAACCCTAGCCCTTTTCTGTAAAAATGTGAAATTTCTCTCTCTGATCCATGTCTTTTTTTTTTACATTTCTCTGAAGGCACAGGGTGAACAGAATAATAGTTCTGCGTCGAGTAATATGGGTTCTTGTACTTTTGGGCCACTGGGTAAGTTTTTTCATTTTGTGAAAGGATGAGAAACAGTTAATGAAAATAAGAAATTTATCTTGCTAGGGGTTCTCCACTCTGGGGCAAAAGTGTGGAGTTTTTTAGACTGGGGCCTGAACTTGCAAGCCCATAAACACGAACATTTCCCGAATAATGGTTTCAGGATCCCTTCCCTAGAAAAGGAAGAGAACAGAATATTCAAGGTGCCTGTATCATGTAAAAGGACTTGACTAATCCTAAACTGTTTTGATGCTTTCAAAGAGTTTTTGTAGCACTTGAAATTCTGTTTTTTAAACCACCTGAGACCTTACCTTGGCTTTAAAAATTACTTAGTTTAATCTTGCCAGTCACCTTGGCTTTCCTGCCAGGTTAGCTCCCCAAAACAGAAGTGGTAGTAATCTGAATTCCAAGATTTGACCTGGCTGGATCGCTTTGTGATGTGTTTAAATATTGAATCTTAAATAAGAAAATGCTTCAGAGACTTGAGCGGGTGTAAGCTGAGAGGGAACCTTAGTTATGGCCTGCCTACATGATGCTCAGACTCAGTACCTGGTGTTGTACAGCCAAGCTCTGCTGGTGGTTAACAGCAAACTGATCCATAACTTGCTGTTAAAAAGCTCTGTGTCACTTCAATTCAGTGACTGCTTCCTCTTTAGCAACATGATTTTCATTTCTCTTATGAACCCTTTCTGTTCCTTTGAAAGTAAATGATTCTGAGCAAGGAAGGGCAGTGCTTTCAGGCCAGTCTTTTCCTCAGTGCCAGGGTGAGGCAAGTAGGCTTTCAGCCCAATTCTGTGTAGGTACTTCCTTGGTGTCCCTGCTTTGGGTGGTGAACAGCTGTTTTCACTGAGCTTGTGCATATCTTCTGAAACTTCTTTCTCTTCCTACTTCTTGTGTGGTCTTTAAATGCCATTATTTCCTTTGTCTCTTCCTTCTCTCCCCATGCTTTCTGTCATCATTCTGCCTTTTCAGCTCCATCCCTCTTCCTGCCAGCAAAACATGAGCAGTGACGCTTATGAGGCTCAAGTTCATGAGAACTTGGTGCTAGCTGAGTTGCTTCTGTGGCTGGACTTCACAAGGCAGCTTTCTATTTCTGTGTGCCTGGTAGTGGGAAATGACGCAAGACGCTTTGTGTAGCCTGCTTTTCTTTTGCTGGTTTCTCCTTGACTTCTGCTGCCTTGCTGTCTCTCTGGAACATCTTGATGTGTGACCTACGAGCCCGTGCATGTCTCTGAAAGCGCCAGTCTGGTTTCATGAGACTCTAGTCTCTCTCCTGGGCAAAGAATCAGCATGCAACTCTGTGACCCTTCTTGCTTTAGTTGGGGGGGGGGGGGGGTGTAGGGATGGAGGGGAGGTGGTTTGAGAGGGGGAAAAAGGTAAGTTGTGGTCTGGGGTCTTGCAGTGCCAGAGGGTCTTTTCTTTCTGGTGCTTGGGATTTGCAGGTTCCTGCAAGCTTCACGCGTTCCCTGTTGCTAAACTCATGTAAGGGAGCAGTGATCTCAGTCCATGGAACTCGTGATAACCTCTTTTCTGTCTTTTCAGGAAATGGTTTACAAACTGGACCTGAATCAAGTGGATTTCCATTTACATATAATCACGGCCACACTTATGCAGGTTGTGGGAGAGGCAATGGACGAGGACCTGTAAATCCAGCACCAGCTAATAGTGTTCAGCCTCTTCTCCCTCCTGTCAGTAATGGGAGGGACCCACGCAGAGCCTTTAAAAGATGACTATGCCAAATGTGGTTGTACAGCTTGCTTAAACTCTACTTGAACACTTATTGCACTTTTATTTATAGTTAACTGTGAACCAGTTTGTCCTTTATTGTTGTTTTTTTACCTTTTGGTCTATGGAGCAAACTTGATGTGATCTATTTCTTGGTTTGCCTAGGGAAGCACAGTGAGTCTTTCCCATAAATTAAGGGGGTAACGGGAGAAGGTGGATATAAGAAAGTAAGGGTAACAGTTTGAAGAGTCTCAATTAAAACTTGGTACCCTTTGCTAAATGGAAGAAAATTTCAGTTACACGTATGTATTTTTCTGTTTCTGTTGGTCAGCCATATAGCCTTAAAAGGTCTATTATGTCCTGTGTGCACATACATTGACTTCCATTAGGGTTAATGGGAGTTCTTCGTATTGGAAGAGAAATGAGGGGGAAGAGCAAAGATGCTCTAGTGAACTAGGTGTTCTTGGAATGAAGATAGCTTGTAAAAGCAATAAGTATAAGGAAATGGTGGTGCCAGCACCTAGTGGTGTCTCCTGAATCAGAGACTGGATAACTCAATGAAAGTTGAAGACACGGTGAGTGTCTTGAAGCTTGACTTCTGATTCCAAAAAGGTGTACACTACCTAAAAATTCTCCATAAACACCAGTATCACTGTCAAGGAAAGTGACACTGATTTTTTTGCTTTGGATAGAAGCTTGGATATTCATTCTTGCTTTGCATGAAACAGCAGGAGAGGAGGATCTAAATTCAGACAGTATTGGGGAATATGCTGTTTGTACCCACTCCTTGTGTAAAAGCCGAAGGTTACTTTGCAGGAGTCTGAATTTCCAGGAGAGAACTGTTCTCAAATGCTGCATTACCCATCTCTTCAATGAGGCTGCCTACTTCTCCTTCCTTCATTCACTTTTCCAAATGAATTATATATTAGATGAAGCTCTATGTGTGGATTGCAGAGGTACTGGCCAAGCACACAGCTGCACTTCTGATGCTGTTAAGCTGCTAAGCTTTCCTTCCTCTGTTTTATATGAAATACAAATTATCCCTTAAAGAACTTAACCCCACCACCACCATCTCCCAGGAGAAAATAGCTGTGGTTTTATTTCCAAGTTCACAAATGCCTTGACTCTAGATAAGAGTCCAGTGCCATATTTCAGATCAGGTTCAAAAATGACTTGGAAGCTGAGGTGTCATACTGGATTCATCTGTTTAACTCTTCTTATAGCTGACCTCTCGAATAAAAAAATTGCACTAACCATTTCAAAAACAAATCTAACTTACTTTCTGTCAAGCCATAAAGACTTCATGACAAAAGGCTATTTCTGAATTGTGAGTCGTCTCTGTGGTCGTTCATGTTGATTGAATCTACTACTATGTCACTAATGTTTACAAGTTATTTACATTTGATACTTCTGCTTTTGGTACTCTATCATGATGATTTGTTGGAAATTGCTTCTAATTGGTAAAAGTTTCCTGCTTAGTCTGAAATACTGAACTTTCTTTTAAGTGCAAGCAGCAGCAGCAACAAACTTCTCAAGGGAGGTTTAGAGAGACCTGTGTGCCCGGACACCTAAGGGCTGGTTGCCTTTGGTCTGGTAAAGTGCTATCCTGATACCTGCTTCCAGGTGGAACTAACAAAACTTGTCTTGGACGCAAGAGGGTGGCATGCCTCATGAGATCACCCTCGGGTGCTGTTACGGAAGAACAGTGCTAACTGGTGGACCAGAAAGCACGCAATGCCTTCTGGGGAAATGGTGTAAGGAGGTGATGTGTAACTCAGGGACTTTAAATTGCTTACTTATTTAAATATATGTATAGTCTAGATGCATGGACAACCTCTTGTGCAGTGTTGCATTAAGACATTTGATATGCTTGTGAGAAGGAAGCCAAGAGGACTTCTAAACCTGTGCGGTACATATGATGTGTTCCAGAGGTAAATGAGATGTAAGTATGGTGCGAGAGCCATGCTTTCCAGTAGTAGCTGTAAAGGTAGCAAGTGAACAGTGCAAGTGATGGCGTGGTGGGGACTTCATACTCATTGGGGTATCTCCACCATGGATCGCAAATCCTGGTGGTCTTGACTTCTCTACAGCATAAAGAAAGTTGAAATAGGGGGGAAGCCTGTGTTAATGTGCGCTGAGGTGCCTGATGTTTGTAGCTCTATGCATTTGAGCTTTTATTAAGGTAATAAACAGAATACTTGTTCACAAATTCCAAATAAAAAGTGAGATGATTACTGCTGATAAGTGGCGTAAGATTAAAAGCTTGCTGTCAAGTGGATGATTGATTTGCAGTTGGGAGGAAAAAAGCAAGAGGCTGGTCTTCATGTTCTCAAGGTTAGTAGCATTCCTGCCTCCTTGTTTCTTACGTGAAACTATTTCAGTTTATTAATAAATTTCTACTTCTTTGCAGGGGAAATCTGTGCCCTGAAAAGTCACATGGACTTAAATATAATCATAGTAATTTTTCAAGGTCTTCTGATCTTCCAGTGAACCTAAGACAAAGTTGTTTCCCTCAGAGGTATCACTGTCAAGATAGTGAGTTTTCAGCTTGCAGAGGAATCTGGGAGCCTGCCTTACATCTCTTTGGATCATACCACCTTGGTGTATGGAGAGACAGAGATACACATTTCTCTGTGTAAAAAAGCAGTTGTGAACTACTCTGACACTATAAGGCATTTCCTAGGTGCCCAGTGGTTAGGTTATTAGGGAGTCTCTACAGGTGTCTTACCAAGATACTAAAGGTAAGGCTGTAGGTAGGATAGTCTCATTCTCGATAATAGAGATTGCCAAAGGAAAAACTCTGGAAGGTGTTCACATGTCCAGACACAAACTGCACAGCTGAGTAGTCCCAGTACACTTGAGTCACAAGATGCCCAGCTCTTGTCACCCCGCAACAGCTCATCTCCTCTTACCCACCCTGACAAAAGGACTCATGGCGGATTGCAGCAATGTGGCAGTGGAGAGAGTTTTGCTGCGGTGCTGTTGTCTGTTCATTCTGTCCATCCTCAGCATGGCTCTTTCACCTTGTTCCCAAAAGTGGAAAAGCAGTCCTGTACTGTGAAACACTGTCCTAACCTTGGATGCATGGTAGAGTCATGCACTCCGTGTCCACAGTGGAAGTGGGAAGGTGCTGTACAAACATAGATGCTGGAGCAAGGCATGTGATACAATCTGCTTTGGTCTTAACTTGAAACTGGCAGGTTGCAGTCCTGTGCACCCCAATACTGCTGCTCTTCAGCATCACACAAATTCCAGCGAGGGTATCTGCAGCTAGTGCTGCTTGTGCAGAGCTGCTACAGGTGATATGAAACGTCTTTTCTACATCAGCGCAGTCTCTGCACAGATGACACCCTTAGCAGCATTGCAGGGATATCTGCCATATTTTCTTAATGCGTGCATTTCTCTGGACGCAGGAAAGTGTTTAGTAGACAAATGCTGTTCCCTATAGCCGATTGGGGCCTTATGTTTTTCATAGACATTAATGCTTGTGTTTTGCTAATGACCTGGCTGTGATATGGTCATCGTCTGCAACTCATGTCCATAGCCCTCAAAGAAAGGGCCCTTTCCTGTTCTATATGGCAGTTTTTATCAGCAGGTCTCTAAGTGCTTTGTTAGGACTAGGAATTAGTAAAAGCAATGGGCTTTTGAGTGTTTCTGGGGAACTTTCCTGGGCTGCTTCACAGCCCATGCATTCTCAGCTGCCAGGTTGTTCCCCTGCTTCTCTCAAATGTCCATAGATTTGCCCTTTTAGGCATACTGTTTATTCTTAACCCCTGAGGCAAGCAATGATTTGCACTGCCAAGTGTGGTCCCTGGCACTGCTTTCGCGGGGGATCCAGGGAGGTGCACTGCTGTCTCCCTGCAGCTCTTACTAGCAGCTAGCTCTTGAGCTACAGTTGGTTGATTTGGGGAGCTTCCCCTTAGTCCAGCACCAGTGCACGTTACTGAGGAGGTTGCGGGGCTGTGACTCCCTGTCCTGGCTCTGATGAGGCTCCTAATGATTGCAGTAGGTAGAGCTAATGGTTGCTGTGTCTGAGCCAGATGCTCCTCCTGCCCTGCAATGCTGCAGGGTGAGCCTGGCCCTCGCTGCTGGGGAGTGTGGGGACCCCAGGGGACCCCTGGTCAGCCTGGGCTGGGTGCCCTGTGTGGGGTGGCCTGGAGCATCCCCCAAGGGCGGGTTCTCCAGCAACCTCAGCCCCTCTGCACTGCAGGAGGAGCGAGGGGCACAGCGGTGCGGCCTGAGGCTGACCTGGGGCTGTGCGTGGGTGCTGGAGGTGCTGGTCCCTGTGAGGCCCCTGCTCCAGGCTGCTGCATTCGCTTGGCCATTTGCAGGGGCTTGTGGCCCCTACCAGAGCAGGAGATCCAGGTGCTGTGTTTGGGGAGCTCAGAGGGGCTCTGCCTGCCTCAGTGGCTTGGGTGGTACTTCAGCCACTGCTGGTAATGCTCCATGTCCCCAGTGCCTGCTGTGTTTTGGGGGAGGGAGATGGTTGCTTAGGACCATGGAAACACCCAGACCTCACAGGGCTGTGTGCCTGCCTGATTTAACAGCCTCTTTGCTGGCATGCTTTTGTTTGCTTTCGCAGAATTAGGGAGATTGGAGCTGGCTGAAGGGGGGAACCACTCATGGGGACATGGCTTCAATTAAAACAACAAAAAACAGCTGTTGTGTTCCCACTGGAAGACACATACCAAACCAGGGGCAATTGCCTGAAAACTGAGATTGAAGTTTTCAGCAAAGCCCTTCAGGAATTCATTCAGAGATGCACTTTCTGACTTCAACCTTAATCATGCTACTAATTCCTTTATTCTTGATTCCAGATAATTTGAAATTGTTATGGCTTTTATATGGATTAGGCTTTTTAATTTATTCTGTGATGGACATCTCTGTGTGTGTGTGTGTGATATGTATAAACATACACAGCGTCTTGTAATTGGGATGGAAAAAATTAATCCTAAACAAGTTGTTGACTAAACTACAGAGGATGGAGTTCAAAGGGATTAGAAAAAAAGTTTGGAAGTGACTAAGGGGAAGACTTAAGGACTTCATTTAGCTTTTTCATTTCTCTAAATTGCTGATGTTTTTTCTCAGGAAGAAAGCAATGCAGTTATAAGAGCTTCATCTAAAAATGCCCTCCCACACCCCCAGCTGATAAAGACTGTCTGGATTTGTACATGTCCTAGGAAGCAAGATTAGGGAAGGAGTAAAACATCAGGATTTAGCTCAGAGAAGAAAATGTACCTTCAGAGCTAGATGCTTCCGTACTATACAAGTTTAAAAGGGATGGTATCTGCTCTGCAGAGTGGAGAACCCGAAGCAGTGCAGTCACTGCAGGCCTGACTAGCTGCTATGTGTTAGATACATTGGCATGGAAAAGACAAAATCAGCTTACTACATCATTAACTGAGACTCCACAGGAGTGTAGTTGTAGGTTGTAGTGTATCAGCAGAGCCCCCTACCAAGTTGAGGGCATGGTTTAGTGGCGGACTTGGCGGTGGTAGGTTAACGGTTGGACCTGATGATCTTAAGGGTCTTTTCCAACCTTAACAATTCTATGATTCCATTATTCTAAGTTTTCTTCAGGTTCATGGCCAGAGGGTGAAATGGTCTTGCAAATTACTGGACAGCTATTTGGGGAATTTGGAACCACACTTGCCCAGCTCTGCCGTATGCCCCGTGGGGATGGCCGGGAGATCCCACCGACTTCAAGCATGATTTGGATTGGGTCCTGTGCAGGCAGTAGGTTCTCATCTGTAAAACCAGGATAAGGTGGTAGGGCACATCTATCAGATGCTAAATTCATAATTTATGAAGATGCTGAATGCTGTGGAAAAGCTGAAAGCCACAGCCAATGTGTAAATTTTTCTTTCTAAATCCAGAGACGTTTAAGAATATATATTCCTAAGCTTGGATTCTTTATAGTTAGGCATTTGGGTTTGCTCTTTTTCTAGAGGTGCCAAGTGCTGCAGTTCTGTGCCCAAAATTGCAAGTGATCCGCCAGTTGCGGAGAGCTGGCTGGTGTGACCGGGAGAGGCTGCCGCTTCCCCGGGGCCTGCCCGCCGGTGCTGCTTTGAGGAGTGCTTTTGTGCTGCGATTGCACAGCTCAGGCTCTCGCGGTGCCAGTTCCCGGTGCGGGGTCCATGAGTACCTGCATGGCCCCATAGCAGGTAGGGCAAGGCCGTTCCTTCCACCTCAGCGCCAGTTACTGATGCCGCTGAGCGTGCGGGTGGAAAGCTGTGGCTCCAGCCATGGCAGTGCTGGCTGCCTGCCGGGCACAGCGGTCCAGCGGCGTAGAAACTGCTTGTGTAGGACCTGTAGGTAAAACTTGCTTTTTTTTGGCTGAAGAAAAGAAAAAAACATATATCTTGCTGGGTGGGACATGCAGCCATTAGCAACTGGTCTGTTAGAGCTGGTACTTCTGCTTCGGTGGCGTCCTGCTACTGCATTCCCACCAGGGCAAGGGCAGGGGGATACCCCAAAATCAGGATAGCTGGAGGATGCCAGGGAAAGGTCTGTAGCAGAAGGGCTGGTGTGGTGCTGGAGAGCTCTGGCTAGTGGCTTCTGGTACTTGTGTCATGGGTAAATTTTTAAAACGGTTGGACAAATACCTGTCAGGACTGGATTGGGGGGGGAGTTAATTCTGGTGTGGGACAAGAATGAAGATGCATTAAATGATCTCCTATAGCCGTTTCCACCATTATTTTCTATGATTTATGCATTAGCTTAATTTTTGTAATTTCCTCCTTCCTAGGTTGATTAATACTAAATTTAATTTTCTGTAATCAACTTGAGCATGTAACTTGGAGAGATGAGGTTTAGGCTGATTGCAGTAAAAGTCTACCTATCCTGTCTAGCTTGAATAAAGCAAAACTATTTTTATCTCTAAATTATGCAATATTTTCATGGAGCTCTGCAGCCTACTTATATTTAACCTTTGAATGGAGTGCTCTATTTTTTCAGATCACCTAATGCAAACTTTGCAAATGGGTTTTTTAATTATGAGAAACCCACCTGCATGCCATCAACCAAATTATTAGCGAGGCAGAGAAGGATAACCAATAGTGCTGTCAGACTTCAGTTGAATATGAAAAATGTTTAAATGCCAAGAACAGAAATTGCCAAGAAATAACTTTAAACACCAGGTGCCGGAGGAACAAATTAATATGACTTATTTTATTTTTAGAAATAGTGAGTCGAGGCCTGATGCAGATAGACATTTCTATGTGCAGCAGCAGCGCTTGGCTATGCAATAGGACTGACAAAATCAACACAACCTTCTCTCAAAAGAAAAAGAAAAGATCTAATTTAGTTTAAAAAAGCCCTAGGTAGGGAGAGAAAGAGAACTTGATCTACTCTCTACTATTTGTAAGACTCTGGTGAGCCTTTCTTGTGCTGTTGCTTATCAGAGCTGTCTGCGATGTGGTTTGGGATGACCTTGGAGCAAGAAATCCCTGTGCAAAAACCACTCTTGAAAGCCTTTCCCTGGTATGCGCAATCTAGTTTCATTTCGGCTGTGCTTTACTGCTGGCGTGGCCCATTGCTAGGGACAGTGAGTCTAAATGTTCTTGCTGCGCTTATTTTCCCCAGTAGTGCAGGGAATCAGAGGTAATTTCTAGAGGAAGCGGAACCCAAACCATCAGTAAGTCAGTATCATGAAGCCAATAAGAAGGATGTGTCAACTTGGGAAAATTGCTGCAATACGCTTCCTGTAGCTTTTTTAGCAAAGTGGATTTGCAGAAGCTTTCTGTGCAACTCCATCAGTGTTGTAGCTGAAGGTGTGAGTTACAAAAATCTGGGTCTTTCTAGTAGATGCAAATGGCTGGAAGCCACGTTGGGAAAAAGAGGTGCATTGATAATCGTTGCTCTATTAGATGTCTGGTGACCATCAAACAAAACCTGATAGTAAATCTGTAACTACCTTGTGTTTTTGTGGATGCGTTTCAGCAGTCTGTTTTCACTGGGCTAATTTTGATTTTTTGGGGATGTTATGAGCAGATAGCTCCTTCTGTGGCCGTTTTGATGTCCAGAGCTGGTGAACTGCAGTTGTTATCACAGGCTACTTCTTCAGTCCAGACATGAAGGTGGCCACTTAGGAATTAACTTAAGGGTGATGTGTGCAGCGATGTGCGTAGCCAGTGATCAGCAGTAACAGCTTGTCAGAGGGCCCTGCCTGTCAGCAGGGTGCTCTGTCAGTGACGCACGGGAGGATGTCTCCCTGGGACTGTATTTTTAGGTACTGCAGGTGTTTTCTCTTCCTCCAAAACCTTTTGATTCACTCCAGCCCAGGATGTGTGGACTTCAGGTTGGTGTTTTTTTTTTTTTCTTGTTTCAGGTAAACTTGAAAGGTCCCTGTGGTGCAGCTCTGTTTTCTCTGACTGCTCTCTCTTTTACCTGTCCTGAGAAAGTCTTCGCTAGCAGCCGTGGAGGGGCCTTACCTGCTGTCCTGCCCAGCCTTCCCCTGCCTGTTGCTCACCTTGCCCTGTGATTACTTGCACAATACTCAACTTCTTGAATATAATTCTGATTCCTCTCTAAGATGTTATTACTCACTGGATGCCTGACAGGTCTGTCTCTTATTACCTCTGCTCATTCCAGCTCATTTCTGTATTACCAAAGTAATTTGCAGGCCTGCCCAGTTAGAGCCCCCATTTCCCTCCCCACGTAGGTATGACATTGCCTGCCCTCCAGGATAACAGCCGATCCTTCTGCAGTCCCGTTGATCGAACCCTCCGAGGCTGGAGAAGGCATTTCATGCATCATCGTAACAAGTTGTTCACAACTCCCTGTGCGCTGGGCTTCAAATTCAGCCTTTCAGAAGACTTTGATAAAGAAGAAAGGATCATTTTTTTCCTGACTGCTGCAAATGAAAAAGCTTTTCACTTGGGAGTCGTGGGTCATATTTATGGAAATGGGGAGAGCACTTGCAATATTTATAGCAGTTACAGAATCAATTTGATCTATCTTTTATTGATATGTATTTACATGCCCACAAAAATCTTATTGCACAGTAGCTGAGAGAACTTTATTTAGATTTAGTATTTTGAAGTAATTTTTTAGTGCTTCTTTATTATCCATGGAGTGCAAGATTCAATATTTCAAGTAGGACTGTCACCAAACAGCCGGAGGTTTTTAAAAGATTTTTATTTTACATAAAGATAAATGTTGAAGCCACATTTTTCAGAAGCACCATCTGTTCCGTGTTGACCTTAATTTTCTGGATGAGTGCTTTTCTTCAAACGTTTTAAGTCTTGTCTACATTTCATTTGGTTGGGAGTGTTTAGGTTATTTGTTGAACAGGAAATCAGATATTCAGAATGCAAACACACCATTACATTGCAAATTATTCCCTTTGTATAATTTAGCAAACTGCTTTGTAAATACTCTGCAGACTTGCTGGGGTAGCTCTGCGTCTCTGACATCTGGCGGGTCGGCCCTTGTGTGGAACTGGATTTCTTTTGAATGTCACCGTCATGCCTTGCACTGGGAGACGGGGTGCAGGACACCGAGTGAGAACTGTGCAACGCCCTCTTAATGGGTAGTTTCTGGCGACAAGGGTAGGACAAGGGTTTGTTGGTTGCCTTCACGGCCTTGGAAGGATTTACTATTCAGGCTGTCTAAACAACAATACCTGATCCTACTAAAAGGGGGTCACTAAAATAGCTGTATGTCTACATATGTATCGTTCCTACAGGGCAATACCCCCTGAAATAGGCTTATAAATGATTCTTGCCTTCCTTTGCCTCCAGCCCTGCTTCATGGTTTGTCCGAACTCTTGTGGCTCCGGCAGTTCGGCTGTTTGTTACCCTGCCACCTTCAAGGGCTTTCAGGACCCTGCCTGTCTCTCTGCTCCTTCTGCCCTGTATCGGCTTCGCAGGCTCGGCACCTTGCCCCATCCTAAGCTCGTCCCTTCTCAGCCCCATAGAAGCTTCTCGGCACCGTCTGCCACTGTCCCTTCCAGAGGGCTGCAGCTAAGACCTGTGTAGGTATATATTAGATGGTCTCTATTGATATGTGCTCAATCTGGGCTAACGCTGGCCTGCAGCAGCAACTATTTTAGTGACAAAATGTACTCTTGGCAAGGACCGTAGCATCTTCGTGGCTTTGGATTGCAAGTGGGACTGTAATCCTGCTGTTATGTTTCTTTTCATAATGTAGTAGCTCCTTTTGCTCCTGCAAAGTTGGTAGCTTAATGCAGAAGGGATATTGAGACTTTTTCCCCCCCAGAATATGGATTTGGAAATAAAACTAATGATGTGGTAGAAAAAGCGATACAAATTAATTTTTTTTGTGTGCTTCAAGAAAATCCCAGAGGGTAATGCTGTAAGGATGGCCCTCTTTTAAATTAACCAGCTGGTTTCTTCACAGCTCTACTATGTAAGTGCTTAGTAAAGCCCATTTCAATGAGATGCCAAGATGTGGGGGAAAATAGCTGACCAAATAACAAAATATCTGCTTAAACCAAGACTGCGGTGTTTCTGAATACCAAAACCCAGAGTCTGTCTCACCAGAATGGCTCAGTTTGGAAATACCTATTGCTACACCAGTTTTTGAGGGAAGTGATGGAGGGGGAGGTGGAGGGAAGAAGCAGCTTCTTGGCTTGTGGCTACACTAGTGGCTGTTTGCCGTCCGGAAAACCATGTAGTGCTCTGCTGCTGGATATTTAGAGGGTTCTTGGATGTTCACATGGTGTGTATCCCAGCCAAGGCCCTGTGGAGTGAAGGCAGCGTGCGGCTGGAGCAGAGGAGGCAGTGGGTCAGGTCGCCTGCTGTCCTTCGTCCCTGCCGTGCCCAGGGGACTCTCTGCTGGGAAGTGGGGACATCGGTCTCTTGTTTTGACTCCAGGCTAGCTCAAGCTAGTTTAAAGGGATCTTTTTCTACTCTGTGCTATAAAATAATTAAATTAAATCTAGAGGGGGTAAGTTTTGTCTCTCCTGGTTATCTCTAGCATCCACATTTATATCTCTGTATGCAAAGATAGGAGTGATTACTACCCGAGAAAACAAAGTCTGCTCTCCCTCTACCACCAAAATAAATGTTTTTCTGCTTTCTGAAAAAGCACTGAGTCTTGAAAATGGAAAATGAGAGTGGTTTGGGTTGTTTTGGTCTTGTTTTGAGGCAGTGATTTATAAAATAAGTCAAATTGCACATCTATAAAGAGGTGAAGAGTAACTCAGCAGGAAGAACTACAGCATCAAAACTACAGCATCCTTGCACCTGCAGGATGGGCTCTCAGAAGGCAAGATCTCTGGCTTAACTGCCAGAAGGTCAGCTTTTAATTATCACTGTATTTAATCTCAGTTTGATTTTTTTTTTTTTAATCTACTCAGCAGTGACAGAAGGAACTATTGAAGAAACCCATTAAAAGCAGGACTCTTCAGCAGAGCAGGGAGCTGTTCCTGGGCTCTCCTAGGGGTGGGCAGGTGGGTGAGGGCTCAGAAATAGCCCATTGGGCTGACAGCAGCCTTTAGGACCTCAAATACCACTCTAGGACAGCTTGAAATCTCCAAACTATTGAAAAGTTGGACTGTGTGTTTGATGTGGAAGTCTTCGGCAAGAGAGTGGCATCCCAGCGTGCTAACCGCTTTCGTGTCATGAAGCCCACTTCATGGGGGTTCCCCTTCAAGGGTCTCAAACAAAATCTGAACATCCCAAGACTGAGCCTGAATTTGCAGTAAAAAGCTGTTGGAGAATATGGCAGCAGTGGGGTAAGTGAATGAGCAACAGCTGTGTGCTTTTCAAAACAGATCCATGTTAAAACAGTATGTCTTCCTCTTCGGCAGAAAAAGGTTTAGTTTTACAAGATAAAAATACATTTGTTTCCATGCATCTGCCTTTCTACAGTTGCTTAAGAAAACACCTAACTTTGGTAGCATCATTGTAGAATAAGTGTTTTAAAATCACTTGGTGCATGTTCATCGTGTTTCTGTGGATAGTTCCATAGCATGAAATTTGTTAGGGTTTGAACAAATAATTCTTTTAAGACAAAACAACTAACTTTAATGTGATTTAAAGAAGGCATTCTGCAAACACTGCCTTTGCTTTGATATGGTCATATCTGCACCGCGTGAGTAAGTGTGTTAAAGATGACCAAAAGTATTCCGACCTGCTGGGCTGCAAGTTAAATATGAAGTCACTGTAAAACTATTTGCAAGACTACAACTTTGTTTCTTAAGTTGAAAAGAGAGGGTTGAAAGCTGAGTGCTTATCCATGGGAATGCCTGAAGTGTTGCGAATCTGTGGGGCTAAGGGGGGAACCTGCTTTCCACTGGCACATAGAATAGGTCACCACTTATAATAACAAAAGCAACCCCATCCACCAAAACCTTCAAACCTGGCATCACCCTCCCCAAAAGCTGCGCTCACTTTTCATTCCTAGTACTTTTATGTTTGTATTGTGGTGAAATCCAATGCCCTGCTGCCTGTTTAATTTTTGAGGGAGACTGCTGTGCAGTTTGTCTCACGTGGTGAGACTCTGACATTGAAAAATCTAGCGGAAAACTGGCAGGTCAAATGGGGAAGCAGTACAGATGTTGCTTTTGTTTGTCAGGGTGAAACAAGGCGCTAAATAATGGGAGGTTTTGTGTATTGCTTGAATTTTGTGTATATGGCCAGGCATAACCACACTGTGCAGATCAGGAAGATGAACTGATAGACAAGCGGGCAGCTGAAGGCGATCGGTGCAGGGGTTCACAGGGAGGTTATTGAGGGCTGTGGAGAAGGGGAACGCAAGCTAATTGTTTTGTTTCTCCTGGTCTGCAGCAAGAAAGGAAATCTTCGCTTCTGCTGAGCCAGTCATGGCCCTGCCACCTTGCTTGCAGCACTCCTGATGAGAAAATGAACCCTTTGACCATAGTGTGCCATACAGTGCTGGCTGCCTGGGTCTCACCAGCCCTGCCTCAGCAAGCACTCTGGTCTCTCCCACAGGGCTGTAGCCACTCTCTTTGCTGGGCTGGGGCAGCATGGGGCTCCTGGGGCTTCCACTACTCAGTAAAAATCCAAGCTTCAAAATAACTACCTGACGTTTGGAAGAGGGTGGCCAAAGAAACAGCAAGGTTGGTTTCCTGGGCTTCTGAGAATTGTTTTCATATCCACTTCTCACAGTAAAGAATTAAAATTGCTATTTTGTTTGAATCCATAGTTTTTGTAAAGCATGCTTCCCTCTAAGGAAATTGCCACGAACCCACATGTTCAAAAGCTGAACATAATTTTTCCTTATTAGAGTCTGCTATTATCCCATGTAATCTCTGGATTATAACTAATTAATGTAGCTACACCTAATTATTGAGTTAGCTACAGGTGAGAAGGAGCTTATTTTTAATGAGATTTTTGTTTGCTGGAAATGAATGGATTCTCCAAATGGCATGTCCTTTCATCCAGAATTATTTACAAAGAATTGGGTATTATAGTGATGTAGCTTGTATTTTGTTTTGATTTTTCCAAATATAATGCAAAATGTAATGTGTGGTAACTTGGTTGACTGCTCAGAAGCAAAGAGTGCTATTTGAGAAGAGGCTTTGAGTGACGACTCGTGTTTTACTAGGATTCCCAAGTGTAAGAATCTGGGAGTGCAGATAGCAGTGCAGAGATATTTATGCTTTGATAGCAGTGATGTGACCAAGGGTGGCAATAAAGTCACTGTTTGGAACTGGGCATCTGGGAGAGGTGCACTGTATCTATCTAGTGCATTAAACAAACCCTAGAACAGTGTACAGGTACAGCTTGTGAGCAGCCCCCAAATGACGTTAATTCACTGCACAGGTGATTCTAATCTAGAGCAGGCGGGTGCTGCTGTGCCATAAACCATTTTCTCCCTCGCCTGGCTGGAATTAGTACTTGGGGTATTTTAACCACAATCTGAAAGAGAAAAGGATGTCCCTTTCGCTGGTTTCAGTGACATCAAAGAGCGATACACTCTCACTATAACATTGGTGTCACAACTTGAAGCCAAATATAGTTCTAAACATTATTTATTGGTTCATCCAAATGCAGACGAATAGTCCTCCCACTTATTATGGAAATAACATTGTTTACTTGCCATCAGGTTATTATACATTATTTCCTTTTTCTTCCCCCCCCCCAAGATACAATGAAGATCTTTTGATTATCAGCTACAGTAAAATGTGACTGATTTATTTGTGAGAATTGCTGTTTGCCAAGTACATTGCTGTAGCAAAAGTACTGTTTGTTATGACATTGTACTGAGTCACTTGTTGATGCTATTTGAGGGAGAGAATTTAGTTAAAGAAACTGGAACAGGATGTTCATTTTATTTCAGTACTTGTAATCCTGAGTCATCTCTGATAGCTGATGAAATACAGCAACTCACATTTTAGACAGGGCTTCTCTTAACTTAATTTGGGGATGCTGTAATTTGATAGAGGGTAGAAATATATACAGAGCTGATTTTATGCAGAGAGGTTTATTTTAGTTGTCACTCTCTGTTGAAGCACTCTTAAACTTTACACATCTGCAGCACTTTACCATGTCTTTAAATATTTTGTAGCTAGGGTGAAACAAGAGCTGATGTGTAGACAGCACACGGCTGTGCAGGTACTGGGATTTTGAGGGCTCTGTCTCCAGTGTGTGGGTTCTGGCTGCGGAGATGAGTTAGGCTGCTTCTTGGTTGATCATGCTGGCTGCCTCATGTTTGCTTCCACTGCAAAAATAGGAAGTCCAGAGGCGTTTGGTTGCGTGCACGGGAAGTAAGGAAGCAAAGGGAAAGTTATTGCTTGTGTAAGAGGTTGGATTCAAATTTTAAGTGAGATTTTGGATATAATATTGTGCAAGCCTGTTAATCTGTGGGAGTGTGATTACTAAGGCGACTATCAGAGTAGTATGAACCATCACATGTGTGTTATTATTATTATTATTATTATTATTATTATTATTATTATTATTATTTCCTGTACGAATTTGTTAATGATGGTAAGATCCTGAAGTTGAGCGTATTTCCTCTTAGGAGCACAGAGACTTTTCAAAATAATTTGCATGTATCACTTCAGCTTTGCTTCGGGGTAGCAGGCAGCAAATCTTTAAAAGCACAGAGTACATATGGGCAGAAAATAAAGAATATTGACTCCATTTAAATGTGTGGGAAGAATTTATGTAGGAAGAATATAATTATTAGATTTGGAATTTGACCAGGATGTACAATACTGCTTTAAATGAGGGAAAATACTATAGCATGAACCTTGATCAGAGGATATAAGGATGTAGTTTCTCTTTTAATTTGGATGTATGCCTGTTCAGTAGTGCAGTTAATGTTCTTGGTACCAAGGTGACAAGCTGGCTGGGAAAGCAAAATGCTACCACTCATCTCATGCAGTTGTTGCTTTTCTTTTGGGATCCTGCAGATCCAGGATAGCCAGGTTTGGTCTGGCACTGGTACAGCAGTGTGCCTGTCCAAAGGCTTCTCCTTTCACCCTTCACCTCCTGACATTCCCAGGAGATGTGTGTGAACCAGGCAGCAGAGCAGCTAAGAAGGCTCCTTCACCCCTTCATAGGAAAGTACAATGAATACAGGGAACGTAGGTAAAACTGTACATTTAAATTATCTGCACTCAAGTAGTGAAATACATTCATCCCTTCTGGCACTGTTGCTAATTTATATTTAAAGCAATATGAATTTCATGAGCATTTTAAAAAATCATATTTTAAACTCAATTTGCTGTCAACTCATTTGATGTTTTGTGTAAAGTCATTTCCTGTAAACAGGTTATTGAATATCAAAAGACTTGTCTCATACATAATTTTTGGAAAGAAATAATATTATAATAAAGATGAGAATCTGGCCCTCGTGTGAGTCGGCAAGCACTTTTTGGATCACTGCAGTTCTTTGGTGCTTGCTTTATCACAGCCATGGGAGTGTTCTGGGCAAGGAACATTCAAGAAACAGTCAACAATAATAATATTGTTTTCTAGGCTACAGTAGGTTATTCTGCAATTAACTATTGATATATAATATATGAAGAAAGCCATCCGTGTATTTTTTTCCAAATATCAAAAAGAGAGTTGGAAGAAAATGGATTAAAATACCTCAAATCTGACAGACTTTTCAAGTTGTAGAGCTCATGCAGAGTAATGGACTGGGTAATATTAATAGATATGTTGAAAAGCTAAGACATGTTTGTTAAAAACTGTTGAGGAAATAACTGCTGTATTTTCTTGGCATGGGATTCTTACCTGTGCTTGGAGATTGCTGTCATTTGGCAGATGCTGCGCTGTGTAAAACTGAGCATCAAAGCTGGCGTGAAGCTGAATCCTTTGCAAAAAGAAATAAATTGGCCTCTGGATGCCACCAATTTCTCTTCCAAGTGCTGAGTAATGTACCCTGGGTGTAAGCATATAACACACAAGCAAGCTGCTTGGGCTCTCTCAAAGATTTGATGGATTCCTATCATAGTAGATCAGGCCAGTGAGACTGAAATAGCTTTTTATTTATTCATTTATTTGAACAAGTTCTGTTGTGAAAGTGGGCTTCTCCCTCTGTCTTTGAAAACTGCCAGAAGAAGTAGTTTCCAAATTTTGAATCCCTTATATTATAGTTGCATGTGGTGCATCAATATAACATAAACACTGAAATAGTCTCTGTTATATTAAAGGTCATTAGGGGCAACTGGACATTGCACGGAGTAGAACTGAATTGTACTTTTGGCTTTCTCCAGCAAACTGCCTCTTAATTGATACAGGTTTGAAGCAGTTTTACACCTCAATAAAATTTGAAGCTAAACTTTGAAATCCCAGGCTCCCAAATTTTCCAAATCAATGTTTTTTTTTCCCATCTGCTGATTGCCCTGGAAGGGTTTATGTGCTATTTCAATTAGGGAAGGAAGCTCCACCTAATTGCTAAGCGTCAAAATGCCCTAAAAAGTAGAATTTCTGACCTTGAGGCAACTCAGCTGAAGCCACTGAAGCATTTCTGAAACAGCATCATCACGTTCCACCTCTGAACCCACCCTGGGACCCCTCTCTGGTTGTCTCCAAGGTTTGCTGTGCACGTCTTGTGGCACTCAGAGACGTGAAGGCTCTGGTACAGGGCTCAGACAAAAGAGTTGTCCAGCCTTTCCCCTTCCCCATGACTTCTGGGCTGGGTCGAGATGTGGTACCTGTGGCCAGAGCTTTGCCTTCTGAGCCAGAGGTTTTGAGCTGGGTCCTGCCTGCTGCAAGCCCATGGGCTGAGCTGATGGCAGCAGTGCCCACACATATATTTAGTCTCCGTCAGCTATGTTTGTTTCAGTATATTGTTAATGAGGTTAGAAAAGACTTGGGAGCCAAAGAGTTTACAGGCAAGGAGATCAAAGCAGACCCATGCTGCAGGGGCGGGAGAGAAGGATGAGTCCTGGCAGGGGCTGAAGGAAATCCCTTTTACTGCAGAAGGTGGAGAGTGGTGATCACCACCAAAAGGAGAAAACAGCAGCTTGTCTTTGCACTCTGCACCATGCATTTTATAGTTGTTGGGCAAATTCTCACCTGCTGGGTATTGGTTCTATTTCTTTATCTTCAGTGGAACTGATCTGACTTAAAACTTGATAGAGATGTGACTTAATGTGTGTGTCTGAGAAACAGATTCATTATGAGGAAGGGGGAGGTGCTGTACAAATCCTGGGTGTTCATGCGGTAGCGCTTTCCCCTGTGTTCCTTTTATGAAGAAAATGCGATGAATCCCTGAGGCTCATAGACATCTGGACTCAGTCTGAAAATGCTGACACCATTGCCTTGATTTGATTCTTGGAAAAAAATTCAGACCGGGTAGAAAGTGGAGCATGGGCCAGGCAGAATGGTGAAAATGGGAATAAAACCAGCTTCCCCCAGTGAGTACAAGGCTTTGAAGGAGTAGGAGAGTAATGTGTGCTGGTAATGCTGAAGCCTGCAAGTTAAAATTGTTATAATATGAAGCAAATCCACAATAGCCACAGCAGGAAGCTCAGCACATTACAGTGGAATTAATACACTATTTCTGTGGTCAAAACATGGGGCATGCTGAACAGCAGCTAGGAAGAGCCTAGCCAGAAACCCCGTATTCCTTTTGAGCTCTTGTTCTGAGAGCGTTTGACATCTCCTTTCCCATTCCGGGGAAAAGCAAAAGAAAAGCTTCCCAGCACCTGTGTGCCGGGCAGGGCTGATTGATAGCCATCTCGGTCACGCCAGCTCTGTACTTTGAGAGGCTGCCGCATCCTCAGGGTCACAGAGATGCCTCCTCTGCAGACCATGGCCTGAGGGCAGTGAGTGGTGGCCAAAGGTGAGGAAATAGCATCCTTTGGTCGTCAGCAGGCATTGTGCTGACTCTCCATCGTGTTCAGTGCTCGTAGCTGCAACTGGTATTCAAAGAAGTCACCACAGATGTCACCACCTGGGACAGCCTCCCAAAGTGTCCGTAGCTCTCTGCTGCACACAGAGGACAGATGATCCTGGGAGAAAGTTTTATATAACATAGTATTTCTGGTGATACCGATGTCTGAGTGTCTGCTGTGAAGTGCACAGAAAAGGCTCAGCGGTGCAGAGGTGCCAGGGATGTCTGTGACCTGCGCAAGGGATGGGCATCCCTTCGCTGCAGGGCCAGCGGGGCAGGGGTAAGCTGAGAGTTTCCTATACGGTAAGAATAAACTAAATTGGAGAAGACGTCGTCTTTGAGTTCTTGAAATACATGGGAAGGAGAAAGAAAGTTAATTTCAAGCAGAGGAAGTTCTCTGTGGCCAGGGCTCTTTGTGGCAAGGAATGCAGAAATGCCTCAGCCAGAGGTGAGGAGGCACCGGACCTCCTCTGCAAAGCACGGTTGCTCACGAAGGGGCAGCAGCACGCCTCGGCCACCCCGGGGCCTCCAGGCTCACCCACCGTGCTGGGATGGGTGGATGCGTAGGAGGGCAGAAGAGGTGCACCCTGGTGTCTGCCAAACAGCTGGTAAGATCAAATGCTGCTTTTTGAGGCATATTATAATATAAGATGCTGGTAGTACAACGATGAGTTTCCGTGCTAAGGAGCACTGCTGAATTGCTGTGTCGGGTTTCTGGCCCTAAACAAATGGCTCTGTCGTGTCGATAGGTGGTGCAAGTTTGCTACAGTTTCTGGAAAGCTGGACTATTTTTTCAAAGATTGCAGTACATATGTTAGGCTAATAGTGGGACCAGAGAAAGAAGAGCTAAACATTGTGCCAGCTGTAAGTAAAAGCTGAATCTTAAATATAACCACTCTCAATAGCCTGGGCAGTACCAAAACAGCAGAGGCAGTGTCATGTTGTGTGCGTTACTTCCACAGGTGCTCGGGGTTGTGCCCGGTAGACGGCATTTAGACAGGTCTTGCAGCAGAGGGACAGGGCAGACAGCGCTGAACTCACAAGGGTAATGACCAGGTTGGTGGCAGCCCCGAGTCTGCTGCTGGGGGCTCCCCCAGCCTCGCCACACAGCCCAGCTACTGCTGCTGAGAGGGGTAAGCCTTGCTACTCAAAATGAGCTCCTGGAGAAAAAAAGGCTGCAACAGGGAGGACAGCAAAGCAATTAGACTGTTAGTCTCCGTGTTCTGTGTAGCATTAAGTGGTTATGACGGAAAGTGGAAACCTTGCTGATGCTGAGCAGAAGTGTCAAAGCCCCTGGTGTCAGCTAAAGCAGCTATGCCGTCTAAACAGAGAAAGAGAAAAGAATATCTAAGCCAAAGCTGTGTGTCTAACAAGTCCTTGCACACTGACCGTGCAATTGTGTAGTTTGCTGATCAGACTGTAAACGCATCCTGTAAGGTTTGCAAATGGTTGTGTTGCAGGTCTGGGAAATCTGGTATAAATCAGAGAGGCAGAGTTAGCAGTTTGCAGGAGCACAAGGCCATCAGGACTTCCACTGCCAGAGAAGCTCTGTCCTAGTGTTTCCAGTGCTCAACTGTGGGGTTGTGGAGTCTAAATTTATTATATGGAAATATTTGGTTCAGCTTTTTCTTCAAAATAGATCCCTATGGATAGCTGTTTGCAGGTCCACCCAACAGCACAAGAAATTAATGCTCAGGCCCTCCACTGTTTAATGTATGGAGACTATGAAGTCGAGGAGAGAGAAACATAAGCAGTGCAGTCTGTCTGCAGGAATATTTTCTAAGAGGGTTTGTTTCCATGCCCTGTAGCTGGCAGTCATCCTGCTCACAGCTGTCCAGGGAATGACGATTTCTCTTTGCTGCGGCTTTCAAGGTTTTTAACGATGTCTGTTTCATATTGAAACAAAAAAAAATTCTTTTGGGCCGTTTTCATCAAAACGGAAACATCTGGTTTGGGTGTAAAAATAGCAGTTGTGTTCTCAATGCAGTGCACATCTTGATTCTGCTTGTCCTGATGTGCAAGGGCATTAGGTGCAACTACTGGGAGACTCAGGTGTCCCTGGCCACTGTGGTACTGACCTGCAAAACCTGTAGTGTGTGCATGTGCCTGCCTGCACCCTGTCCAGCCTCCCTGCCTGCTTTCCCGAGCAGCTTTAATTGAAAGCAGTATATCTCCAAGCTGAAAGGTTTTCTGGAAAAGCAGTATGTTTCAGGGAAGCGTTGCTTGGTTAAAAATGTCTCAAACAGCAAGGATGCTCCTGGCGATAGGCGTAGTAGAGATAACAGGGTTTAGACAGCTTTTCTACTACGTTGCTGCTTTGCTACATTTGTGGATTAATCAAGGCCTTTGCTAGATAGGGTGGAAGAGCAAAGTTAAGGCAGATCATGCTCTCATATCTCTGTCATTCGTTCTCTCCCTCTCCTTCCCAGCTGCCTCTCCTCACACAGCACAGCTTTGAATGGGGTGACAGCTTTCTCCTCCTGCTGTTGAAGTCAAGCTGCAGGAAAAAGCCGCAGTGATCTCTGGTCACCACAGCCGAGGAGCAGACCTTGCTGTCGTCCCCGGCTTCCCTGCCAGGTGGGCAGGTCCTGCTCCGGACCAACGCGCGACCCGCTCTGCCAAGCAGGATGGGTCACCTCACTTAATAGCGTGCGATTCTCCCGTCGATGAATTTGGGGATGGCAGCACTCTCCAGTGAAACGTGGAGCACAATCCTTGATTAATGCTGTTATACTGTTGTTGTTAAAGGCTGTTGCTGGACAGGATTAAGGAAGAAAGACCTATGAGAAGCAGGATTGGTTGTGAGTTATCTCCCTGTATCTTTTAATCTCTCATGTGGTACAGCCTGATGTTTTCAAGTCTTCCTTTTGAAATGGCAGATAGAAACATATTGCTGCTGTCTGGAACTTTTAATCTTCAAATGGAAATAAGCTTTTCTTGCAGCAGTAGGCTGCTTTTTCAGATGCTTTCAGAAATGCTGATGTTGTGCCTTGGTTGATCTGGCTAATTAAAAATGAGCTCCTGTCAATCAAAACCATTACTTTAATGGTAATGGCAAAAATGCAAAGTGCAGCTCTAGTAAATCAGTGTTAGGGAGAAATGTGCCTCATTTCCTCCATCTGATTCACTCTGGAAGAATTTAGGGTTTTATTGTGAGTGATATTGTGATATTCACCTACTTTTCTGTTATGAATTTTACCCTTTTAATTCCTGTTGGCTGCCCAGATGACCAATGCGAGTTTATTCAAAATACTTCATTACTTGCCCAAAGTTTGGGAAGGGCATTGTGAGGTCTCTTCTCGAGGTCCCCGCTGGGCTGAGTCCAGCTGGGTTTGAGATACCTCATCCTCTTCCACCTCGTACTGTCTGCATCCCAGCCCCTTGGGAACACCTGGTTTTAGCAGATACTACATTTTGCTCCCTGTAAAAATGGGCAGAACTGAACCTGTAGCCCCAGGTTTTCTACCCTGCTGTCAGTCCCCTGAGCTGTGCCATTCCCCAGGATGTCTTTCCTGTCCCAAATATTCGAACGGCTGACCCTGATGATGCTGAATCCTTCTCTGGAGAGGCCCATCTCACTGGCTATGACTGGCTGAGAAGGCAGACTCAGGCCCCCTGGTTAACCACATACAGACAGGGAAGTGTTTTTACTCCCTCCCTTACACCCTTTGTGTGTATTTGGCTTTTAAAAATCTATTTCTGCACCAAACAGATCGGTTGTTGCAGTGAAAGATATTCCGAGTACAGAGTCTGACTTAGAAGTGCACATAAGAAATGCTTATAAAGATACCTGATGGTCAAAATTTGAAGGTTGTAAGCGTGCAGCATTAGGGTGGTGTCAGCTCTGTCCCTGGCTAGCAAGCCTGTTTTCAACAAAGACACAAACCAAAGCAAACCTGCCTTTATATATGGAATTTCTCAAATGTTGGTAGAAAGACTCCAGGTGCCTTAATGATTAATTAGACTCAAAATGGCAAATATGACTGCCTAGCAGCAAAAACTAATTATATGCAAATAGTGAATTAACTCAACCAGAGTTAACTCAGAAGACCTCAAATCAGCTCAAGGATTTTAAAAAATATTTCTTATCCCCGCCCCCCCCACCAAATGCAAGACACAAACCCTGACCTTCCTCAGAACAGCCTCGTATAGAGAGACTCTTTGACTTCCTCCTCTTTTCCTGTATTTGCTAACCCCCAGTATCACTCTTTGTCACTTTTCAAGGGCAGTGTCCCCCTGCTTCTGTCTGCCCCAAGCTCCTTCCCCTGCTGACTCCTGTTTTCTCTGTGTCTGCCATTCCTGTCCCTCCCTTCTTTTTGAATTAGTGCTCTTCTGTTTTGCCCGCGTGCACGGTCTTGCACCCCATGGTCCAGCAACACTTTCCTGGTTCTTCAGTTGCTGCCTTATCCCTTCTTTCTGTTCTTGCCTTAAGCACTCGGGTGCATCCCATTTCTCCCGCCTGTCTGCAGCCCCACTGCAACCATGAGCTAAAAATCCTCGCCTGGGAAGGTGTAACTGGGGCAATTTAATAGCAGACCTGAATGCATCAAGACAGGCTACCGCAGGCTCAATACCTTTTCCCAAGTGCTGTAAAATTCAGTCTTCCCTATTACTTAACTGTTCTTCAGATTTAATTTGACACAAGCATGGTGGCACCAATTTCTTTCACGAGGTCCTACTTTAGCCTGTCTCCTTGTAGGAGCCCTGGAAGTTAGCAGGGATCTGTGACAAAGAGCTGACATAGATCCTGCACGCATTTACAGCAGAGCCTCTTGCTTTCCCAAGGTGGAGGCCTCAAAGAAAGTATCTGCTAGGGTATTCCAGTGCTCTTACACCCTAATTACATTCTCATGACTTAATCATAAGCTGCCTTTCGCTTAGGTCTGCTTGTAACATCTTCTTTTCTGCTTCTGACGCATGGGCTTTCCCTTTAATGTAGCAGCTGTTCAGTTCCTGCCTGAGTGATGGGATTGAAATACCTGCAGACAAGCGGAGGATCTTTCAAATTCCTTTTGAAATGCACCTGGAAATTGAAAATTCAGCTCTCAGATGGAAAGCTCAACTGTCTGCCAGCCAAGGGAAGAAACCAGGCACAAGCTTCCTGCACAAACAGGCAAATGGCACAGATATGAAACACAGCCTCTATGTTTAAAGACCTCTGCACTTCACAGTTCAGGCCTCTTCTTTTACTAGGGAGTCTCATGATAGTGTTTTCCTTACAGCTCAGGTTTCCAGTCTTGTGATCAGACTGTTTTCATTAAATAAAATTGGCCCAAAAGCATGAGGGTGCTCAACCAGGTGACACAACTGGCTTGAAAACCACAAGACAAAGATACATAACCCCCCCCATTTTAAAACTTTTTGGCTTTAGATGTCACAGTTTCTTTGGAGGAAACCAGGGTGATAATTTTGGTGTGCAGTTGGCAACTATTCACAGCTGGCTTTTATTTTTAAGGTGGCACCTGAAAGAATGTTTTCCCCTGGTTTTGCTTCTTTGGGATATATCTCAGGGTGGAAAGGATCGTTTTGAAAAGTCTTTTTGTTTTGTGTGACTTTTACATTTGAAATGTTGTTTTTTTCTTAGACTGGAAGATGTGGATTTTTAGCTGAGCTGTTTTGAACATGGCTGTTGATGTGTGCACTTTGAGGAGAGTGCACCTTGGTTAAAGAACCCTCACTACCAGTGAAGGTGGAGGCAGCCTTTTGTCTTTTTCTGGTCATGTCTCCAACACGTGTGTGTGGAAGTAATTTTCCTTTGGATGATGTGAACACACAATGAACAAATTAAATTCTTGAGCATCCTTCGTGCTCTGTTGGGTTCCCCTCACAGACTTGATTTTTTGATAGTGAGAAAAGAGAATGTGTCCAAGTGGGGAAGAAAACAAACCTGTATATAACAGCTCTAAGCTAGGATGAAAAATGCATAAAATAAGCACCCTTTATTTCCCACAGGTCCTGCAGCAAAGCTGGGAAAGCTCTGCCTTATCTTTCTCAGGAAAAAACAAGATTTACTTTTTAAAAAATTTTCTTGAGTGTTTAAGTTAAAAAACATTTGAATTGAGTTACAAAAAAATCATATCCAGGTTACCTGTATCATCTGTTTAATGAAAACTAAAGCAAACCTGTGGACAAAGTAAAAGGCTAAGGTCTAGCAGAGCCTTGGCAATGAGTTTGGGAACTCGAAAACCTTGAGAACTGTGTATTTGGATCATGTTGTCATCCAGTGATGAAAAATCTCCAGAGTCACCTTCTCGACCCTTCACTGTATGTGATACATTTGTCATTCTACTGCATATTGTGAATTCACCTGGCTCAGATTTATGCACATATAAACATTATAATGAGGAGGAATTACTGCTGCCACCAGTGGATGCATCTGGCCGGCTGCCAGGGAGTTCACTGATTGCTGGGGAGATGCCAGCATTTATGAAAAACTAGTATTCTTTCAAATCACAAAATTGTTTTTGATTGAGGGGGAATTATGAATAGCTGCAGTGTCTGTGATGGCCAAGTAAGTTTACTCTGAAATCAGTGCTCGTTGCTCTGATTGGCAAACCGCTTGACCGCTATTGAGGTTTTGGGGCCTGATTTTCTGGTGCACAGAGTGCCACCGGTTGAGACTAGGCTTGTGCAAACAGGGCCTGGCCCTGGGAGACCCTTTGCTGGTGCCTGCGTGGCCGGCAGCCCCGCCGGGCTGCTCCCCTCTGTGCCATCTGCTCCTCCTTTCTGAGCTGGCTCCTGCTGCTAATGCATAGTGGAAAAAAACTTTGGTCTGGAGGATATCTGGAAATATTCTGTATTCCTTTTAGTTGGTCCTGACACCTTCCCCCCGTTACCATGTGTAATCCTGCCTTGGTTTGGCTGCTTTACTTTGGTTTCTTCAGTTTGGCTAGGCTCGCTTTGCCCTCCTGTGGCTGACAGCGGATATTCAAGAGGTCTGCATGGTGGCTGCCCCGGACTGACTGATCCCTGACATCAGTGTCCTCCAGGGCTGGAGCTGCCCACAAGCCCAGCTCTTCTGCTCAAAAGAACTCCTTGATGGTTGCGCTCAGTATTTAGTACTTGCTTTTACAGGTAAACGCAAATGTCTTGTCTTATCATTTAATGAAGAGCTGTAAACTCGTGATTAGTTATTGCCTATATTGCTTTTAACGCCACTAACTGGTGTAGCTAACAGATATAATTGGTTTAGGATTTATTTCCTCACCGAATTCTTATAAAGAGAAACCCACTGACAGTTCTTCCTCTGAAGCCAAATAATTATAACTTCAGACGAAAGAATTCACAATAACAAAAGCTTCCTTGGTAAGAGATGAAGCATTCAAATTCACTTCTTGAAATATGTGTAATTCTACCCCAAAATAATGTTAATTTGGTTAACCTCCTGCAGAACTGTTGCATCCTCAGCTCTTCAGATCTGTGGCTACTTCAGACACCTGTTGATGTTGATTCAGTTGCTGGTTTGTTTTCAGTTGCCGATTTGTTTTCAGAAGGTAATAAAATACACTGAGGGGGATAAGGCTGGGGAATGGCTCACTGGCTCTGCAGGCTGTTGCTGCAGAGGCGAGTTGTGTCGGCAGTGTGTGGGATGGCTTGAGCAGGTGCACAGAAACACACCGCTTCGCGTGGCCCCCGTGCCGGTGGCACGTGGCTTTCGCCATCTGTCTCATGCAGGCGTGAGGACGCCATCTCCTCATCACTCTGATTAAGCAGCTGGGACTGCAGAGTGATGTTAGATTGACTTTCTCCTGAGAAACTGGAGGTGTCACATGTGAGAGTGGGGAACGGCTTCCAAATTTATAGCTGCTGCATGTCAGGCTGACTTACTGGAAGTGGAAGGTTTGTTTTTTTCATTGGTAGGTAGGATTTTTAATGTGAAGAAAAATCTCATGTTTTGATAGTGATGAAGAGTAAATTACATTAAATAAGGGAAGTTGATGATCTTTGCATTTGATGCAACTGGGGTCAGCAGGTACTTGTTGGCTATGTTTCCAGTTTCAGCGTGGTTCAAGGATATCATTGGCATATTTTGACTTCTAGGTGGGGAAATGAGAGGACAGCAAGAACACACATAAAATAAAGCCTTCTTAAGAAATATGTCTTTAAAATACTGTAAATGGATTAGTAATTAACTGGTCCTTCATTTAAGATAGCTGAAATCTAAGCAGCTTAGGTCAGGTAAGGGTTCTTATTCTCTGGTACATCTGTAGTTCCCTACAAATCTCTTAACTGTAAGGTTTGTGGAGAGGAAAAAGGGAAGGATAAGGAGAGCAAACTTTGAGGTGTATGAATTGCAACACTTTAAAATAAATAAAAGCAACCACTTAAGATAAATGCAATAGACGAAAGAAAGCCAACTGATAATGCAAGGAAAAGCAGTTATTAAAGCAAGTAGGAGCTCTTCCTTTCCCCGCTGTGCAAAAGCTGCTACCCCGGGTAAGCTTATTTCATTTGGTACCACAGGCTCGTTTCTCTGGCTATGGTGCCAGCCAAGGGTGACTATTTTCCATGCAGAAGTCTGCCTTGTAGATATCTGAAGTTAGGTGAGAGTAATCCCACCACATATGTCATATGCTCCATGTATTAGGAAAAGGTTTTTAGTGGATCCTTTTCTCATATTTCTGAGCTTTAATTACTGTTGCAAGCATCTGCTATTGGCTATGCATCCTTCTGGCAAAATTCCTGAAACATGTTCTTGCAGTTTGTTGAGGATGAATTCTGGGAAAAGTTGGGAATTTCTGTTCAAAGCTTACCCAAAATCATGTGTTCGATGCATTTTGCATAAAATACTCAGAGTTTGGGGGTAAAATTGGTTCTTCCTGTTCTACTATAATCGTAGGTAACCACAACTTCTTGTCCCTCCTACAGATACAGCATACTTGTTCTATTGCTAAGCTCCAAAAAACCCCAAGCATTATAACTTCTTTGAGAGTGACAGTAACAAAATCTCTCAATTTATTCCTTTTTTTGCACCTCTTTAATAAAGAGGGTGTTGAGGATTCTGCACCATATGGCTTTTGCAGCCAAAAGTCCAGATGCGGTAACTGGTGCATTCAAATGGTGAAGAACCAGTTTCTTGGCTGCAGCAATAATGATTGCATATGGCTTAACCAAAGATGGGTGCTGTGCATTGGAAGATATGTCGCTGCCTGTAGCCATGAAATTTCCAAAGCAGGACTGGGGCCCGAATGTGATTATAATGCGAGTCAGAATGTAATTATGAATGCAGTAGGGGAAGTGGGAGTGCAAACTGTGTTTGATATGGTAAAATCTTTGGCGTGCTGTAGTTCTCAGCCTGAAGTTCTGCACCCATTGAAGATTTCCAAAGTTGGAGCTTTGGAGTTGCTTTAATGTGAAATATTTATTTTTACATTACAAAGAAAATAATGGCCTAGGAAAAAAAAAAAAAACCCTAGGGAAAGTGTTCACAAACCACCAGGATTAGGACTGTGAAAAATTGCATGGAAAATTGCTTTCAGGTCCACATTTCAGAGCCAAAGTGGCATGAGTTCTCAGATGTGACAAGCAATCACCGGCTCCTCTTAGACTCTACAGGAGCTGCTGAGTGCTCAGTGTGTGTTTGAAAATGAAGCCACTGATTTAGGCTTCTGTGTAGGGACTTAATGGCCTGATCTGAGGCATCCACTTCAGAAAGTTTTGACTAGATTCACATAAACCCTTCAAGTCAGAGTATATAATTCTGTATTTCCTGTGGCCAGTCAGAGATTTAACTCCAGTTTTGCATTTCATATGCAGAGATTGTTTACAGCCCTGGGAGGAAGGGAGGTATTTTAAGCAGCGTTGTTCTGAGGACTGGTCAACCTCTTAAAACTCACTGTGTGTTTCTGCTCCTGCAGGCTGAGGGTAGCAAGAAGCTGAGTGGATGCTTGATGATGACCTGGGGACGAGCTGACTCAGCAGCATCCTGGCTCCCACCCTTGCCAGTGAACAGAACTGAAGGCTCAGTGCTGCAAAGGGTCTTCAGAGGGTCTAGTCCCACCACCTTGTCCAGCTACAGGTATGTCATTCCTGGCAGGGATTTGTCCAGCCTGCTGTTACCAGCATCTGATGATGGAGACTCCTCAGCCTCCCCAAGCAATCTTGCTAGTGCTTCATGGTGGCTACTGTTAAAAAGCATCCCCTCACCCCTTCTGATGTTCATTCTAACTCTTTGCTGACATCACAGGCCATTACTTTTCCCCCTTCCTTTAGGGAGATAATGACTAGATGACCCCTTCCTAGTTTTGTAAAGTCCTTCTCGTAACTGACCACTAATTAGTTTTCCTCTGATCTTCGTGCAGGAAGGTTGAAAGAATTATGACAAACATATCGTGTATTTTCTGTTCCTTTGACACTCTTGGCTCTCTCCAGTTGGCCCATAGCTTTCTAAATGCAGTATTTCAGCTGAGGTCTAAGGACTGCTGGGTTTGCTGTTATTGTTACTCCATGGGGATTACTTATAGCTACTGCATTTTATGATGTAAGTCTTTTTGCAGCAGCATCACTTTGACTCATGTGCATTTTATGAATCCTTGCAAACATCCCAGAAGCATTCCTGCACCACTGCCTTGCCCTTCCCTGTTTCATACAGGTGCTTATTCTGACTAAGTGTAGGCCACTGCATTTTTCTTCACTAGATTACAAGCTGAGTTACACTTTTAAGACTTACATTTTTAAGACTGTTTATTCTTCTGATGTACCAAGATCATGTTCATTCTAGCTCTGTCTTCGAACTTCCTTAAAGCTTTTGTCATCTGCAGAATTAGTAAGCATGTTCTTTTCCATCATCCAAATTATTTATGAAAGTGTTCAAGTCACTCAAGACAGATCATCATGGAAAATATCCTTTCAATTTGACAGTGAACCACAGATACTGCTCTCTGAGGACAGAGTATCTTCTGCACTCTAGGTCATATTTCCTTCTTTTTTTTATGATTATATCTGCAAAGAAAGCCTTGCTGAAGGCAAAATATGTATCATCGCTCCTTTTTTAATAAGAAGGGGAGCATAAGATGATCATGGATTGTCACACAAGTTTTGTGCTGTCCTACTATCTGATCCCATTAAGCCAGGGACAAACTTGATGGACAGGCCAAGGTGGAAGGAATGGACACAGGGGATTTTCCTTTCCACATTCTTTTTCTCTGAGTCCTATGGGATTTGGATGACCAAGGCTAAGATAGAAGAGTACATACATAGGTGAGTCTGTTTCCCTTGGTTCCTTAGGTGTAACCCTGTACCACGTCCTGACCGGGCTGCCTTTACACAAACCCAAGGCACTATCATGTTGACTGGCCACACTTTCCCATTACCCTGCCAGCCCTGACCTGCTAAACAAGGCCCGGGACCTTGGGAGCTCAGCACCACGCGAGTGGTTTTAATTGCTTTCAACCAGGACTTGAAATGCAGCCAGAAAACATACCACCTCTGAAAGCTGCTGTCTCAGCAGGGCTGTATTAAAAGGAGATTTAATGAGGGGAACACGGATGGAAAGCTGCCAGAGAACCGCTGCCAGAGCGCGGATTGTTTTTAGCCTTTTGCCACTGGTGCCCCACAGCGTAAGGTGGGCCTTTGCCCCTGCCAGCCCACAGTCTGTAGCGACACAGAGAGGCCTGAAGAAGACAACCTGGAGCTGGGGGGAGCCAGGTGACCGGCCCTGTCCCCTCCCCGGGGTCACTCCAGCCTGCAGGGTGACCTTTGTCAGAGAGGGCTTGGGCGATGGGAACAAGCAGCCTGGCGGCGTGGCGGGCCGTCGTTGGGCCCCCATTGCCGTGGGGCGATGGAGGGAGCAGCCGGCAGGCCTCAGTGGGAGCCCCCCAGCCCCGGGGCCGGAGGAGGCTGGAGGAAACACCTCGCCGGGGTAACCGGCTGCCAGGAGAGGCGCTACAGCACCCGCGGGCACAGAGGGAGGCCGGACGGGAGCAGCCCTCGGCCGCACGTCGCCGGTTTGCAGCCGACGCTCGGGACGAGCGGGCGCGGCCTCCCCCGCGCCTCGTGCACGCTGCCGGCGAGGCGCCAGGGGGCGCCGCAGTACCGCGGCGGCGCGCGCGGGGCAGGCGGGCGGGTTCTGCCCCTGGGGCTTCCGCCGCCTCCGGGTGGCCGCGGCCCCGGCCCGCCTCGGGGCCACAAGCCGGCCGCCGGCGGGTGGGGCGGAGGGTGGAGGCTTCAGCCCGCCGGACTGTCAGACCTCTCTTTCCTCCGTGGAAGGGCAGCCCGGGAACACCCGCGGCCTGTCTGCCGCGGAGGGCCTTGACGCTGCAGCGTGTGGAGCGTCTGTCGGGGCGGGCTGTGGTTTTGCCAGAGGGGCAGGCGCTCAGGAGGAGGAGAGGCTGCAGGCCGTCCTGGAGCGGGGCGAGGAGGGAGCTCACGGGGGTCAGGCCGGGCTTTTCCAGCTGCGGGCGCTGGGTGCTGTTTGCCTGCGACACGGCTGCACCGTGACTTCGTGCTACTGGCCGCACAATAAATACTATTCTTAGAAAAGATGCATGTACTCAACATACTGTAATTTTAAGCACAAGATTTGTGGAAGGAAGGTATGGCCTTTACATGAACATGTACTGACTCACTCCAAATTTAGCAGGTCAAAAAATTGCTGTCCTGAGGCGTTAGCAGCCTGAGCTGGCCCGAGGGCGTAGCACCGACCTGCCCTTAGCTGGGATGAAACCTGGGTTTTTTCGAAGCCTTTCCAGCCCGTGGTCCCTGTCGGGTAAACGGCCTTGAAGATCTGTAACAGTAGAGGAAGGGGAAATCCTGTGAACTGAGCCCCACCTATAAGCAGAAAAGAAAATACAGAGGGTGAACTTCAGTGCGACCTTGGATTTTGCCTGTGCTACACAGCATCCCACATAAATTAGTGGTGAATCATAACAGTGACAAATTCCAGTCCCCGCGACTGCCCCCCTTCCCTTACTTATCTGCTGGCTGCCGCCTTGCTTCATGCTAAGCAGGTCACCAGACCACAATAGTTAAGTGGTTTTTGCATAGACAACTTGAAAGTACAGGCTGGGGAAGGAAGAAAAGAATAGTGCTACTAATTATTAAAAGTGTGGCATAACTCTAGTGCTGTAATAAGAAGAGATTTCATACCATGAACGTTAGCCACCAGTAACAGGAAGCATTGTGTATAAGTAACATTCCCATCTGGTTAAATATTTGCCACTGAAAGGTAGTTCCTGACTACACGCTTTTTCCCGAAGCAGATGCTGTCTCCCGCTTTGGCCCGATGCTTCGCTGTGCAGGCATGAGGTCTGTTGATAGTACGTAGTGAGGCACGTTAAGCATTTTGCACCATATTCTTATCTTAATTGATATTCATAACCCTCCGACTCTTTCATGGGGGGTGGGGGGGGAGAAGGCAGAGCTATGAATTAAAAGCACCTGCATATGTCAGGAATACAAAGAATGTTGATTTCTAATAGTTTCATCTTGCAAGGTATAATATAAGCTAAGCTGGAGAGTAATGCTAGTTGTTTCATCTCCTGAGGCACTTGACTCACCTTTGTGCTATCGGCGGGCAGATTTTCAGTTGAATTGAAGTGCAATAGTGGAACTAGCAATAATAATAATAATTCTTACTTTTGTATTGTTTCAGTAAGTGGTGCTAAGGACCTGTTTCTCGGTTCCCTCTCCTGTACTTTCAGGGTGAGTTAGATAGATTTGACATTCACAGCTTGTTAATCACCAGAACCTCAGGTAAAAATAACTGGATACTTTAAGTGCTGTAAGATTTTCTACTGACACTTAATAACACCCTGGATGTTTTTCTTAGGTCTTGTACTGTGTGTGCATTCTCGTAGTTTCATCATTGCAGCATGAACGTGTCTTCAGCCACATTGAGACGGAGCAGGAAATGGGGTGGATGTTTGAAGCTGCAAAAATGGCTTTGCCAGTTTTTGTTACATTTGGTGATTTCGTTCCAACCCATTTTATTTGGCTTATTGTGAGTGGAGAAAAATATAGTCCTTGAAAGTGCAGTGTTTCATGCCACACGAAAAGGAGCTATGCAGTAAGGAGCGTTATGGGCCTCAGTGCATCCTGCCCCTCTTTTGCAGGGAAGGACAAATGACATGTAAATTTTATTTGTTTACTCTTATATTCTGTTCCTGTTTTGACATCAGGGACACCCTTGCATTCACTTGATATTTTCACTTTTGAGTCGCAGTTCTCATAGCAAAAAGAAAGATGCATTTTGGAAACGGTGAATTTCAGATGGTAGGATTGTTGTAGATCAAAGGACCACAATGGTGAAGAAAAGGAAGATGGTGTTTAAGTTTTTTTATTTACATATCCACTATGACACTAAAATCAGAATTTGCATAGTCTGATTTCTGCCATATGTATTCAGGGTACTCTTGTCTCTAACTATAATGCAGCTAAGATAGAATAGCTAGGCTCTGTGGCCTGCCTTCTGGGGAGCAGCTAAGAAATCTCAATGGCTGTTATGTTATCAGATTCTTCAGTATCAGGTGGTGTTACAGGGCATTGGTTGTCAGGGGATATTCTCATTGTTATAGATGTGATAAGCCTCTGCCAGAATTTGGCTGGCATGCAGCTGCACGGACCCAGCTCGAATTGAGAGGGATTGCTAGTTAAACGTTGGTTGAAGTTCCCACCTGGAAATTCAGGAAAATTAAACCAAACTACCTGGTGCCTAATAAGCTAATTTTCCTCGCTTGCAAACACGAATCAATTGGTTTAACAAGCAGTACTTTATTAAAGGGAATTCAGTTCCCCTAGCTGGTACTGCTTTCATCTGCCCACATCCCAGAGACCAGATGTTTGGCTTTAGTTTTCTCATAGATGTAGTATTTTTGCTTGCCTGAAGCCCACAGAGTACCCATAAATGCTGATCTTCATCCAGTGGGAGATCCTGCCACTTCAGGTGCTCCCCAATGTGGGCAAGAGCTGCCTGACCAGAGCCCCGTGTTGTCTGAATTGGAGAAATTCATGATCTCATGCCCTTTTTTGGGTCTCTCTACTAGGGACCACTTCCATATTGCATAGCTTCATTTACACAAAGTGTTTGGCCAGTATCCCTGATGAGAGCTGACTTGTAACTCTAAAGCATTGGAAAATACTGCAGGCCTTGTCTGTGCGTTGTTTATTGCATTCCTTATATTGACACTGCATGACATAAATTCATTCCTGGAGATGCAAACTCTGCTGTAGTTGTACTAGTTTTAGTTCTAGGGAATGCATATATTGGAGGGAAAGATTTACACGTCAGGCATGTCTTTGAATCACAGAGCACTCCCATTTTAATAGTTCTAGGTTTTAATATTGCTGTGACAGTGTGCTGAAAAACAGATGTATACATCCTCATAAACACCGATACATGAAAATTTCCCTCTAAGCTGAGGGAAGAGGCTAATTTATTTTTGCTCCATGTTCATGCCTTTCAGCATCATAAGCAGCAGTGCTAGCCACAACTGATGTCACAGAGTCCATGGCTAACAACCAGGAAAGAAAATCAGTGTTTTCACAGCCTTGTAATGCCCTATTTATTTATGTAATACATTGAATGTCATGTAAAGTTTGAAACTGCACTTAGCTTTTCTCGGCTCCCTTGATGTGTCTCGCAGCTGTGGTAGATGGTTCTCTCAGCTGTTGTGCTGCCTCTCTAATCTGTGCTTTGATTTTGTAGGCATTTCTTATCTGCTGGTTGTGGTCTGTTTGACACGTCCAACTATGAAAGGAAAAACAGACTGTTGAGAACTCGTGTGATAATACTTCTGCCCCAGTATAAAGGAACTTTATGGTCCTTGGAAACTTTCCATATGGGTACAAAACTGCATGCCTTTTAAAAAAAAAAAATCTTATAAGCACTGAGTTATTAAACGCCAGTGTTACCCTAATGTATTTTGCACTTGATTTTCAGTGGGCATGAGCTGATGTATCTCTGTTGGTGTTGGTGGAGCTATATGTGTTGTCAGAGAATACCTCAGAGCTGTGTAGTTCCTGGAGCTTTGCAATGACCTGGTTTTACTAAACCTGTTCATGATGATTAATATTTTTGCCTGTATGTCTGTATCCTGAGGGCTGAGCCTGGGTTCCCTAAAGCTCAGGCTGACCCTGGAGACAAAACCCTGGAACCAGAAGCTGCACTGGACCATGTGGGATCCAGATGCCTGAGCACAGCCAGCACTGCCCAGGCTGCTGCTGCCTGCCCGCAGGTGGTATACAGGCTGCCCCTGCAGCTCAATTGGGGTGGGTAGAGGGTGTGCTGTGTCACGGGCAGTCTAAAGTTCGCAGCACCATAGCCATTAGTGTAGGTGTGCTGTGCATCCTGAGCAGCAATGCTGGCCGCGTGATGCGGCCCCAGCATGGAGCAATGTACAACTGCATGGGAAGCTCATCTGTTGTGAGGCACAGTCTCTCCCTCTCTGCAGCAGCCCTCCGTCTTCACAGAATCTGTTTTATCTAGGCTTGTGCAGTTTTTTAGTATTTAAGTCTATTTTTTTGTGCATGCAAATTATAATTACTTTGATGTTCATAAGCAGGTTTAAAATTTGGCTTCTTTGGTTTGCTTTTAGCTCCATTCAGGAAGCCAACTACCAAAGCCCATTCTGACTACCATTTTGTCTTCTGACCTGAAAAAGCTGGTGCAAAAGAAAACAAGCTGCTTCTGCTTTGCCTCCTGCTTTCCTGTGGTCTCAATGACAGAAACCTGCTCCTTCAGTGGCATAAGGCTACGGGTAAGTGTTTTGCCAGAGCTGTGATATACGTAACCAGCTGTTCATCTTCTCTAAGTGGGAAGAAAATCACCCAGAGGAGTAATGGCTCTCCCTAAGGCAGCAGCTGACGTGGATTTATGAGTTTGTAGCAGACATAATCAACCTATTTAGTTTTCCCAAAGCAGGAAGCGAAGCTCTCCTGTGGGAACAGACCTTCTTTACCCTTAAGCAAAATAAATCTTCCTTCCTGGGTGATTCTACTAGATGGGACCCAAAAGCTGGGTGTTGTGCTGCTTCAGCTGCAGGAAGCTTATTTACCTGCTTGTGGAACAAGATCTGCTGAGGATGCTCAGGGCTTTATTTCACCTGGCAGGTATCACAGTCTATCCTAAACCTTTGGAAATAGCTTTCTAATGGATACTTGCCTGCCTGAGGAAAAGACAGTACTCATCCTTTCTTTCTTACTACTTTAGGCTCTAAGCTAGTGCTAGTTTTTCTGAAATACAGTGCTGCTTTTCCCTGAGAGGTGTCCCTCATCAGCAATGACCCGTTTCAGCAATGCTCCCTGCGTAGACGGTAGTGTTCTGGTACTACCAATACTGTTGAACCTGGGGGCTGGTTAGAGAGCACACTGAATCTATGGCCAATAGTGCACAAGTGAGCTGTGCTGTTCGTGATTCTGGTGTTTTCTCATTTGAATTGTTTGGAGAGCAGGGCAGGCTGAGCAGCGAGGGCCAGGGGTGAGCCAGGGCACAGGAAAGCATGCGTGCATAGCAGTGGCCCTTGAGAGGGAAATCTTCTCTTTCACCTCTCATGAGACTCAGGAACACAGGAACTATTCTGAGACCAATGCTGTCTGCGCCTCTGATTGTTTGGATGCTCGCTTATCGCTGTGAGGCAAGTGCCTGGATGCAATCCTCTCAGGGGGAAACCTGTTATTGTTTCCACTATTTACTCTTTATTGTGGTAGTATCTGAGAGCCACAGTCACGGTTCAGAGCCCCCTTGTGCAGGGAATTGATTATGAGTGGAACTGGGATGAAAGGGGACGGTTCCTCAGGGACGGGCTGAAGTTTGGTATTTTTTCTCAAGTTTTATGGAAAAATACATTAGCTTCTAAATGAGTGACAGAGCTGTTGGTATTTATGGCCAACATGAGCAATGTAACTCCTTCCAGCATTTTACTTCAGGATACGATCAGCAGAAGGCTGAGTCCTGGGAAGAGGAGCTTGTAAGCTGAGCTCCAAAAGCGTTACAACATTCACACGGCACATTTCAGTCACAAATTCTGGTATTTTTACCCTGTGTCTGTGGTTTCAGAAAATATTGAGGTAAAACACAAGTTTGAGAAGGTGTGGAAGTCATCTTCAAGGGGTGAAATATTTGCTATCTGTTGGAAGATCTAGTAAGAGAGCGTTTAAACATTTGCATGGTGCAGGGTAAGGAAGTTGGTAAATGCTTGTGGAAACTTTGTTTTCTGTTAAATGTGACCTTTTCTTACCCCTCTTTTTCAATTATATTTGTTAGTTGCTTTCTTTTGGGTTTTTTGGGGTTTTTTTTTGAATCAGCTCCTTGGGAGTTACTTTAGATCTACTTCAAAATCTCTTTGTAAAGCACTGGGATTTTTTGCTTGTGTAATTCATGCCGAGAAGCAGTGAGTCCACAGGAGGCACCATTAATTTCAAGGAACCATTCAGCTTTAGTAAGGCTGATTAGCTGAGAGTATTAGGTGAGAGTTTTTGCAATATTGAAAGTGTCAAGCTATTACCAAATTTTACATTGATTTTACCAATTGTCACATTTTTTGACAAGTGTTTTAATTGCTGACTGGAAAAGGAAATGAGTATTCATGCTCCTTCTTGTGCTGCCTCTCTATTTTAGAGAGAGGAGTAATTCATTATCTCACAGATAGAAAACAATTAAAGTGTTGTTTCTTTTATCACTGCATGATAATGGAATAACAAAATGGTGTCTCAGACCCAAAGTTCTTACTGGAGTTCTCGGGAGGGAGATGAGTACTGTGTGCAGCTCAGCTAGCATAAGAAATGTCTCATTTGTCATGTGCTAGAGGGTGATTGAAATCTCACTGTAAGCTACTCTATTAGATATGCTTATGCACTACTGAAAAAAATGCAGGCCGTAGAAGAAAATACCACTGCAAGCAAAGCCTGAATATAGTAATACTTAACTTGTAGGCAGTGCTGCACTTATCTGGCTGAGAGCCAGCTTTTTTATGATACAGGCATCAGCGTTTGTTTAATGTGTCCCTTATCAAATCCGAAAGCTAATATTTGAGTTAGTCCTCCATGAAGATAAACAGCAACTGTTTGAATGAGAATTAAGATATTGTGTATCATACTCCTCAGAACAGCATCTAGGTACTTCACCTTGAATCCAAAGAAATATCTTGCAGACGTGTATTCAATCTGTGTTCAGAGAAAGTTCTCTTAAAAGCTAGTTTACGTAGTGAAAGTAGTTGGGGAAGTTATAGCAAAGAGAGGGATCTTGGTTTTAATCAAATGCAAAGCATGCTGGAGTTGATCTGAATCCATCAATTGGCTCTCAGGTCAGGCTTTTAGTCCTGAAGGTAGTAAAGAGACTGCCTTTTGAAGAAGCTCAAATAGGGCTTCTGTTTTCCTACAAACAAGAATTCTGCAATCCCAGCCTAGCTGTGCAGGGGAGTCTGGTCAATGATCATCTTTTCTGCTACACAGCATAGAGAGAGCTTACACAGCTCCATTGGCTTCAGTGCATTCATTCCAAAACTGCATCCACAGATACAAGAGTAGAATTAAGCTTCAAATTAACTTAACCTCTCACTCAGTTTAACCATTGAGGATTTTACTTCTGAAAATGGCACTTTTGAGAACTTTATGTATAAACTCAGTCAGATTTGAAGGCAAGTAGCAACATGAGGACTCTTACTATATGGTTGGGATAAATGTAAATAAATGGATGGTGCAACAAATGATTCCAGGATGCCACTGCTGACGGATGTCAGGACCCCACCTCCCCCATCACCACCACCACAAAAAAAAAAGTATAGTTAGGTGGTTGCAAAGTTTAACATGGGTTAGTAGAAGCCTGGTGAAAAACAATCTGATAATGCAAATCATGGTGGTAATGGTAGTGAAATATGGATGGAAAACAAGTAAGAAACTTAGAAGGCAGCAGCCACAGCAATGCAACTTGGGAAAGGAACAACAACAAATGATCACTGTACTAAATCCAGTTAAGAATGAAACTGTAATATATATTAAATGTGGCAGGCTTTTCCTCACCAGGCAGTATTCATGTAGCATTCAAAGCTGAACATGAAAATTTGAAAATATCACGATGCTATGTAAAGAAGATTATTGTACAAAAGAAATTTCTAGTAGTCAGGAAAATAGAGCCATTTCTTACTAAGGGCAAGCTTTAACTATTGATATAAGAACAATAACAACTGTTAATGCTGATAATCATGAACACTTGACGTCTTCAGGTTCTTGCCAGGCTCACCACATGCTTTGTCAAGTTAAATGCTGGGAGGAAGCAATGTAGCTGGAACTTGCTGGAATGCATTAGGTGGAGAAGAGGAAACACTATTTCCTGACAATGTTTTCAGCTAATGCTTTTTTGCAGTATTTGGCCTGGTGCATTGCTGAGTGAAAATAATATTTGGAGAAAGATGGCAGAACTCACTGAATAATATATAATCTTAAAGAATAAAATGTCTCCATCACAGTGGGGATATGGAAGTAGGCTAAAGCCTTGTCCTTACCTACACAAAGTAATTATTCTGTGTAAGCTGCTTGAATTTCGTGGATCTCAGGAGTGTCAGAAATGCATCTTGCCACTTCTTCCACCTCAAGTCCCTGTGGTCATCTGGACAGCGGAGCCATGGCAGGAGAACTGCTGCTGGCAACAAATCTGACTGTCAGCTTTGCCCCGGGCCCCAGTGGATGGGCCCCCATACCATGGAGGGGCAGGCACGTGCCTTGCTGCTGAGTCCACAGCAGAGTTTAGCTGATCTCTTCTTTACTTTCATATTGGAGCCTTGTACAAAGAAAATGAGAGCAGACACCAAGTGCTGTATTGTAGTGTGATGATTAAGATTTATAGAGCCAAAATACTCTTTCAGATTGCTCCAGTACTATGGCATCAAAGAGGAATTTTTGCCATGCTTTCTGCTATAACAAGCAAATCAGATGAGTTCCGAGTACACAATTTTTTCTCCAACTTCAGAACTTAGTACAGGTAAAACACTTACCAGATGTGTTTTTTTTTTTTTTTTAAATGTAGCCTGAAGATCTATTTTGTTCTATTGCTTGGGGTAGGTTAGGCATTAATGGAGCAACAGTGTAATAATACCCCCTGCAACTGCATTGTTCATGCAGGCAAAACTCTCTGGCTGCGTTGCCTAACAGTATTGTACAGGCAGAGATGATCTCACCCTGTCTGCGTTTTGAGCTGACCAGGAGTCATATGGATGCAGTTAGTGCAGTGCCCCGTTTGAGCTAATAAGAGACGTGGCATATTAGCTTGGGGCAACGTCTGACATTTAACATGTCTTCCAGTTGGCTTAAAGCATGGGCAGAGCGAGCTTGCGTCTGTCTCAGTGTGAACATTGCCTCTGCCTGAAAAATATTGCGCAAAACTGTGTGTGAAAGACTTGCAAAGTGATTTTGTGAAATCCTTATAAAGTGAAACACTCTCTGTAATATGAAATTACTCCTATTAGAGCTGCAGCTTGAGTAACTCTTATATATGATCAAGAACCACCAATTCAAGTTCTCTTGTCCCTAATTTTCTCTAAACACATTTGGATTTTGCTAGTCTCCCACTGCTGGCATAGATTCTGACTACTGTCACACCATGTGAAAGGGGACTGCCTGAATTTGTTTAGTTTTTCAGGATGGATGCTGAATACTGTGATAGCGTAGGCACTATAAGAAATGTCAGGAGAAAAACTTTTGAGGAACTTGTCTTTATTAGTTTATAGAATGAGTTATAGGTGAGCAGATGTCTTCAAAATTAATTGGACTTGGATCCCAAATATTTTTTTTAGGGTTTAGCACACTAATCTTTGTACTAAATAGTAAGGATGGATATACAAGTGTGCATATAGAGATACATATGTCTCGTGTGTATATGTGCATGCATATATGTGTCTACATGTATGAGATACATATATGTCACTGTAGAGTTGTGTGGCAAAGAAGCAATACAACTCCTGAGTTTCCACTGTCATTTTCATCTCTCAATAGGTATGCCCCTTCCTCTCTTCTGTAGAAGGAGACCTTTTTAAGCACTGAAATTTGACAGCAACAGACAAGCAGGTGAGGAGACGCATCCCTTTTGGAGAGTCCTAATCCAGGTTTGCCTTGCCTTGGCTCTAAAGCTCTTCATCATTTTGTCCCTATGTTTCCCTCTTCTGCATAGAAAACAATCCAAGTATGGCAGATGTGAAAAACCCTGTATCCATTAACCTGCATCCTGTGAGACATTAACAGGAATTCATAGTAGAGCCTTTCATTTTATGAGAGAGTTATATAGTGAGCTGGAGAGCTTCCGGAAAAGCACAAGAATATGCCAGGAGACAACCTAGGAGATGTTAGGAGTGGAGCAGGAGAAAGCTGCTCCTGATCTGAGGGGAGTGTGGTAAGAATGGGACTTGGGCAGGTTCGTGCCGGTGTCAGAGCAGAACCTGGCCTCTGCTGTGCAAAGTGGCAGAAAGGCACTGCTAAAAAAAGAAACTGAGGAAAGCCAGAAAGAACAAGCTGTTTCTCAGCAGATACGTGAGAATGGAGCAACTCCCACAGGAGGCCAAGCACGAAGGAGAAGCGGCCCGGCCAGCATGGCTGCCTCGTATCTTAATATAGCAGACTTCTTGGCAAAGCAAGGGGGTGAGGCCCGGTGGAGGAGGAGAGCTGGGTTTGCTTTCCCAAAAACCTGTTTGCAATAGCAAAGAAATCCCGCTGGCTCCGTTCCAGCAAACCATTAGGATTCAGTGATTTGGCAGTGAAATCCAGCTGTTGGAGGTGCATTCCTCAGTGCTTCTAGCAGACCCTGCCTGCCCCTTGTCCACAGGTGGTCCGTACTCAGTGGGGGATTAGCTAAATGTCCGGACAATAGGAGACCCCATCCTACTGTTAGCAGTGTCTATCCTCTCCCCCCCAGGCCCCTCCTCCCAAGCCTTTTTGGAAACAAGTAGGCATGGCAAATGTGTGGTGTTGCGTAAGCATACACTGATGAGCAGGATTCAGCCAAGAATTATTTTCCTCATAAGCGCTGCAGACTGGGGAAGGGGCCATTTCCAGCATGGGCTTCTGCAGGCTCAGGCTGAGCTGGTTTGATGTGTGTGAATAAGGTGTTGCTTTTGCCTATTCCTGACTCACTTCGCTCCCTCAAAAGAAACAAAGAAGTCCAAGCAAAAGAAAATCATTCAAGCAAAACAAAAAGCATTGACAACATTGCACAATAAAAATCACTTCTAGACCTAAATCCTGGGCACTGCCTCTGCAATACAGATTGGCAGGTAGGGAGATGACAAAATATTGTGCTCTTTGCTCACTGTTGCTGTCCCTTACATGGCAGCTATCCCACAGTCTTTTCTGATTCCTTACTCTCATTTCCATCCTTTTGAACCCTAGACCTTATTGACTTTAGTTTTTCTTTATTTTCCCTGTTTTGTTGGTGCCTCTTAGTTCTATCCCATCCTTTGCTTTGAGGTCTTTGCCTCCATTCTGGGCGCTCTGCTGGTGTTTCTTTCCCAGTAGCCTTTCAGCTCCTTCCTCTCCATTGCCCACCCTTCTCACCAACTCCTTGCCTCACACACTCCCTCTCTCATGCACATCCCACCATTCCATTTCTTACCCACATTTTCCTAGTTGTTTTCTTTTCCCCCACACTTCTCCCTGTCTTAATTCCTCCCTCCACTCCCAGCTGGATGTCAGCTATTGTATCATTAAGAAGTAATGGGAACTAATTAAAAAAACAATCTGATGGATCGTTTTTTTAGGATTGGATTTATAGGATCCTGTCAGTCTATTTCCTTTTTAGTGAAAGAATTTAAAACAGTTCCAAAATCCATAAAAATATCTCCAGGTTTTCACCTTATTTGAAACTGGATGTCATGTATCTTACATATATATGTCATACATAGTGTTTTAGAGCTACTGCATAACATGATCTTGTTTTAATTGAGATCTCCATGCTGTTAAACATAAACCAGAGCTGCATACTTCCATGTACTGCAGGCTTGTCTTTTATTTGAAGAGAGATGCAGTGGCATGCAGAGGATGCAGCCATTCTTCTAAAGAGCTTACGCCTGGACATGCAAACAGAAAACCCCTTCTTTTCAAATTTATGTAGGACCTATTTACACGGGTCTTACATGACATATCACCTCTTAATGTTTTCAGTCATAACCTGCTCACTGACTTTCAATCTCCAGCAATCGTCAACAGTAAAATGTTAAACGTTGTAGGAAAATGAAGGCTATTTAAAAGAAGTCACAGTGCATATAGCTTTCCCTGTGATAGTGTGGAAGTGACAATTGACTCTGCAAATGCAGACAACTTCTGTGTGTTCATAATTTGTTTACTGCTAGTCAGGCATTCTCACTGTCCCTTTTTTCCATGTCTCTCACAGCGCTGTGTTGAGTTGTAATGATTCAGGGACCAGGCGCCTGGTTAATGCAGCTCATGTTGTCACCCTCACGGGGCTCATTTGCCTACAGGCATGTCAGAAGGAACAAGCAATATTAGGGCATATATAACTGTAGTTGGCAGTGTACTGAAAAGATGCTGAAGCTCACTTTAAATGAATAGCGTAGGACATCAGGAGCTAAGTAGCTGAGAAATAAGATAAATTTGCTTGAACGGAGTGTTGTGTTTCTGTAGTTAGGCTGTGCTTGGTACTTGATCTAAATGAGGTATGTGTACATGGTGTGCAGTGTAGACATCCCCTGTGTGCTGTTTGTTCCTAGCACTGTCTTGCACATTTTCGGTATCCAGCACAGTTCACATCACCCGGACTTCTACACAGCTTAAGCCTGACGGGAGGGAGTAAAGACGACAGAGCCAGACTCTCTTCGCTGCAGTTAATGGCATAGGGCATTATAATGACCTGTGTTCAGGAATTTGAAGGTTTGGTTTTTTTCTCCAAACCTTTAGGGAGGAGTACACAAGTCTGTAGAGTGATTGATACTATGTTAGTTGGTGTTCTGGTCTTTAGCTGTGTGCCTGCACAAGCCTGAGCCTGTGCACGCTGCTTCATACTGGCAAGGCAAGAACAAACCACGTATCCTTTGTGTTGGTGCAATCTGGATTTGGTTTAGCTCTTGGGGATCACATTGCAGAGCAGTGAGAGATGCAAGCTTGTTCTGTCTCTCCATTTTGGATTATGACTGTTGACTGAATATGGGTGTCCTTGGTTTTGCTAATCATTTTTCCTAGTTCTGCTCCTGCAACAGACACACTATGGGTTTTCTGAGCGCTTTGCACCAGCACGCAGCAGAGTATGTTGTAAGGGAAATGTAGGAGACAGCCACACACAAAAAAAAGCTTACAATCTCTTGTGATGATCTAGTGTGATCATCTGTTGAGATATTCCAAGGAGCTGTATGGATAAGTTGTTCCAAGGCCAGGTTTTCACTAAAGGGAGTAAAGAGAATCACAATTATTACTGAATTTGGGGTGTATATTGCAGCTGTGTTCTGCGGGAGAGGAAATGCTGGAGAGTTTAAAGCTATTGACTGGCTGAGGAGCAATGCTAGTTTGCAACCTTGCCGCCACCCAGTGTAATACGGTTTCTAGTTTGGATCAGTTCCAGCTGTCAGAGCCCAATTTACTAACCATGTTGGGAAGGACACGAGGTTTTTTTTTTTTTAGAAGGTCAGTATCATTTAAGGTTATTGAAAGCAAGGAAACCTGTTCCACCTTTATAAGGAAAACATTGCCGTGGAGTTTTTAGGAGCCACACAGTTATAATGAATAACGAATGTATGGTATTTCGTGTAGTGTTTAGCTCAGCCTGAGAAAGAGAAAATAATGGAAGTCTCTTCTTTCTGCCTGTGTGTTCAAATGAAGGAAAATCAAAGCTGTTATACCAGAGCTATATATCAGCTAATATATTTTAGGAACTGTGGAATGATCATAATTACAAAAAAGTCCTCCAGAGAGAAATTATGACTCATAGTTTATGTTCTCTTTAGTGTTGCTATGGAAAAAGAGGTTAGTGCCAATGGTCATACAGCAATATTAATCTCTGATCTGAAAGAAAAATAAATAACAATCTCTAGCTTAACCCAAAGCAGATTTATTCTCAGTTACTGCAGCACACTCCATTAAAGGGGATAACCATGTAAGAAAAACTAAAGATGACATTGATTATCAGTTCTCAACATGCAGTTAGAGTTCCTTATTTGAATTAGTGTGCACTTCAGACTCCCGCAAACAACTCGGCGGAGTGAGAGGAAGGGAAAAAAGGCCTTTTGATCAAAAGGAGGGCAGGAAAGATCAGCCACCACCGACAGCTGCAAGTATGCTGATTAAAATTTCTTTATGCATGCAGTTAGACTCAGCCTGGGGTTGATGCTGGTTCAACTGCAGATCCTGAAACAAAACCGTAGCAATAGGCGGTTTAAAGTGGTGGAAAGTGGCTATCAGCCTTTTTCCATTTATTGGGGAAAGCGAGGGCAGTGAGTCAGAGTGGCGGATACTTAGGTGCTGAGTCAGCACCCTTCGGGCTGCTCTGGCAATTGTTTCCTGCCAGTTGTTTAGTTGCCTAGGCAAAACCCTAACCAGGACTGGGGCCAAACAGCTGTGTGCTTGCTTTGCTCGGGTGGTGAATCTTTTTCTTTGCATGCAGGAAAACTACCTGACACCTTCCTCGTGACACCCAGAGCGAGCATGTGTGTCTTAGTGGGTCACAGTAAAACTTTTCTACCTGCATACTCAACTTTGTTTTCAGGAGTTGGAGCTATGCTTGCTCCGTTGTATGCAGTTACTGACAGCAAAGACCTTGCAGTCAGAACTTAGCTTGAAATTTTGCTCATGATGCACCCTGCAAAGCAGGCTATACCCTTCCTTTCTGCCACACTGTTGCATCTGCCGTGCTGATGGCAGTAAAACTTTTTATTCTGTTGATGAGCTAAGCAGATTGGATTGGGGAGATACACAGATCTCATGTCCTGCATCTATGCACACAGGTCTTAACTGATGGTCACAGGAGTTGTACATGTGGCCCAAAAACATTGTATGGCTCAGGGAGTCCCTTGAGTCAGCTGAAGGCTTTTCACTGACTTTCAGGGTTGGACTGGTCCCTGGGTGGACAGTTTGCCCACTAACAAATTGCCATTATTTCACTAACTCTTCTGAGTTTACCTCTTTTTTAAGTGTGTGAGTATCAGTCATCAGTCACATAACTGTTTGGCCTTACAGCCTATAACAACAATTAGTTTTCATTGCATCAGTGTGAAGGTCATACAGGTATATTTTGCCTTCTGATCATTTTATTCTTCTTCCCTTTCTTCTGTCTCTTTAATCATCAAACATGCTTCAGTCAGGCCCATACGAGGGCTTCCACCGCACTCTCTTATTTGACAGTGAAATGGTCCAGAAAGCCCGTTTCTGTGCCTTTTCACAGGGGAGCCGGCTCATGGATTAGCACGTGGGGGTCAACAGGATGCTCTTTGCCCTTTCCCCTAAAAGGGGACAGAAATGTCAGCTGGTTTTCTGGCATTGAAAATGGAAGTATCAGCAGCCGCTGAGTGCTGCTAGTTTAAATATTTATACCATAAGGACTTTATCACACCCTCTAGAAAGAGGCAAAAGTGCAAAGCTCCCGCTGATTTCAGTGGAGGTCGAACTCTGAATCTGTGCAGCAGCTAACAGATCAGGTCTTCCAAGGAATAATGGTATGAGTGGAGCTCACAGGCAGGCACAGTACCTGTGTTATTGTGTCAAGAAGGGTAAACAAGCAGTTTTTTTAAAAAAGTAATTACGTAGACAAACCTGCCAGCACAAGCATGGAATACCAGTGCATATGCTTGACATCTGCCAGCCTGACAAGAGCCAGGCACATACTTCAGATACTTGAAAGAATACGGTGCTGCTGGTGCTGCAGTCTGTCTTCTCCCTGAAACACTAAGTTTTGCAGACTAATGTTTTTAGTCAGGACTCAAGAATGGAAGGAGAGGGGAAGAAACAGCTTGGGAGACATCTTGGGATCCTGAGCTTGCTTCGTCCTCTGGTTTGTCAGATAGCACAAAAGCAGACATTTGCGGGTTGCGTGAACATTCTTCTCTCTTGCAAAGCTTGCTTTCTTATGTTTGGTAGGATTACAGGCCCGCTCATCCTTGTAAATGTGTGACTGTGATGGAAAAAATGTTTAATTCTAGTCCTGCAACTGATGGCTGTGTGTGTAGTGTGTCCTGAAGTGGTATTTGAATTAATTCTCACAGATGCTCAGTATCTGCATTTCCAATGGTTTTACTGGATAGCATTGTAATGCTCTTAAAACACTGTGCATGGGATTCGTTTCAGCATCTCTAAAACTGGATAAAGCGTGGCCAGGGGTATTGTTTGAATTAAAGCTTAGCAGGACAAACAAACCAGGCATATCTGAAAGCGAAATGTAAACATGATGCTGGGGTTCCTGGTTAGTGCTTGGTGGCTGTGGGAAGTTGACAGCTGTTACATAAAGGTTAAACGTGCATTCTTTGGTCTGTCAGTAAAATTAAGCCTCCTAAAGACTATGTGGCACTCTGGAAGACATGCACTTATCTGTGTGCCTAAACAGAATATACACTTCTATATAAATATGCTTTCAGGACTATTTAAAGTATTAGAAGTATGCTGCAGTCCAATAAAAAATGCAGATGGAGCTAGCAGATTTTGGGAAGTGCCTGACTACATTCAGATGGGCTAGGGAGCTGACGAGTGTCTGGAAAGCAAAGGCGTTTGCGTTGCTAAATAACAGCAGAGGATGAGAAAGAAAATGGTATAGGTACAACGGGGATATGAACTGAACTAATAAATGCTTGACCTTTAAATTTCATCTTTGCCAGCTTCTCAGACTGCTTCTCCCAAAGACTGACATGACTGTGTTTTATGTTATGCTTTTATTTGCCATATTTGTAGTTAGTTACAAGTAAAAATGATTGAAATCCATTGTAGTTAATACAAAATAAAAATATAGCTGCACGGGTTATGCCATCATTTTTCTTACAAACAGTATCTCCTATATGATACCATACACTTAAGAGCTTAACTCTTAATAGTACTCACCTACACTAAGCTCTTATTGACTAACTTCCAGTGTGATTTACTGGTTACAGATATTACTCCTGTGGAGTAACATCTGTTAATAATTTCATAATGGTATTTTTGCTGTAGTTTTTATTTCCCCTGTAATTTGTGACTCTAAATACAAGTTGAAGGAAGCGACCTTTTAGTGCAATGTTAAGTATCAGTAGAATTTTATATATATATATATATATATATATAAAAAATAAAAATAACCCACTGCATAAACAAACAAGGATGTAAGGTAACTGTTGTGGGTATTGCGCTTCCCTTTCCTTCCCTCCCCCTTACCTTTGTTAAGTGATAGGAATGAACATTCATGGTGAACAAACTACCCTGTAACCTCTCATTTTCAATGAATTTTGAAAAATTACAGACTTGTAATTTTGAGAGCAGGTAGGTGGCTTTGATGAAAGTTATTAGCAGAAAATCAAATCCTGCGGCTTTGCAGACTCATCCTTACGTAAACTCATCCCTGCCATGAAGTTCAATCCATAACACGTTGTTCCCTTTAGACATGCCTAAGAGAGTATTTCACCTTTTTGAAAAAATTGTCCTTACATCCCTGTAATTATCTAACTCTTCTGTGTAGATATAGTTCTATATATGAAATAATTTGTAAAAAGATAAATTATGCTATTTTCAAAATACTCTGAGATACAAAGTTGTGAAGGTGCAAGTTTGATAGTATATTGCTATAAAGACTAAGAATTAATTAATTAGTGTTATCTGAGTATATATTCTTTAAGCTGGGAGTATAGATTTAATATTGTGGGGTTTTATTTTTGCTTTTTTTACATTTCATAGAATTTCATACTTTCTTCAGACTATCTCCATGTTTCTATCAAATTCCTTCTGTTTTTTTTATTTTTCCATTTCTGATCCCTTAAAGGTACAGTAGCTGTTCACACATTCATGCTTGTCACTAATGTATTTCCATAACTCTGGTAGACTGAAAAACATCTTTTCATTTCCACCCTAAAGACAGTCATTTCTTCTAAGTGAATAGCGAGAGGCTTCTGGCAAAAATCCTTCCCCCATTGAAATTGATGGAACCAACTTTTCAGCTTCGCCCTTTTAAGTACTCTGCTCTTCTAGGTTTACAGCGTTGTGGGGCAAAGCCCCAAACAAACTACGTGTATGCACAGTTACTGAGGCTGTTAGTATTCATGGAGCATAGCACGGAAACCGACATCAAATGTTCTCATTGGTATTTCTACATTTACATACAAAACTACTCACAGTGCTGTGAAATACTGACAGAGAAGAAAACAGAACAGAAATGTTTGGCTTTTGACTACTCTCCATGAATTCCTCTGACCTAACTATAAGAAAGCCAGCTGACCAGCTTGCTTCTACTAGACATACTCTTTTCTTGCTAGTGTCTTACGCCAGCTGACAGCATCTCTAAATTAATGAACACCAGTAACTCGGCCTAAAACAGAGCATGTTGCAGCCTGTGTCATTGACCTTATTCACTCTGCATTCCAACACGATGCAATAAATTACCACTGCAGAGAAAAGGATGGAAGAAACTGAATCGCTACTACCGCCTGTGTAGCAGAAACCAGTTACTCGCCTAAGTAAAACGGTGCATATCTGGAAGGTGAAGGAAGGCTCAGGTTGATTATGCTGTTTGGTCTATCTGCAGGACAGCTGCTTGGGTTGTTTCTTCGTCAGATTGTTCTGTTTCCCCGCTGACTGGTTTGTTTCTTTCATCATACAGTTTCTGGCTAGAAGCTTCTAGAGGCGTCCCATACTCTTCATCATCTTCAACAATGGACAGCTCGATGTTGTTGCTCATCATGGCGTTCCCTTCCATTCTGGCTTCCTTCTCGAGAGAATCGGCTACTGCTTTGCCCTCCTCGGTCAGCGAGGTGGTAGGTGTCATATCCGAGTGCATGTCGGCAAATGACACTTCATCCTCATTCTCCGCTTGGTCGTTGCTTGTAGTTTCTGTTGGCCTGTCCTCAGCTTCAGCAGGGCTTTCTCCTTCACGGGCTTTCTTCACATTGAATGTGAGGGGAGATACTTTGAAAACCGAACTCTTTGAAGAGGAGGATTTCTGATGATGTACAGTAAGTGATTTCTTGATCTTTTCTCTCCGTTCAGGCGAGACAATCTTTGTGCTGATCTTGTTCATCTTCTTCTCGATGTTTTGGCGGGAAAATGCTTTCTTGAGGCTGTCTACCTTCTTGAGGCTGGATCTTTTAATTTTCTCAGCTCTTGATTCTTCTGTTTTCTCCTCTGCACTGTCATCCATATCATCTTCCTCGTGAAACATTTCATCATCTGAACACAGCTCCACTGTGTGCAAGGTTTCTTCCAGTGTTTTGTTCTCATCCACAGGCTCCTCTTTTCCTTCTGTAATGCTGGGGATAGGCTCTTTTGCAAAAACACTGGCAGGGATCTCATTTTCCTCCTGAAAGAATTGACAATATTTGAGTTTCATAGTTCACAGGACACAAATTTAATAAACAAAGCACAACCCTGAACAATTACGTTTTTTTCCCCCCATGATGAGATGAAGGATGCTGAACATTTCTTGTTGTTTCAGTATATTTAACCAGTAACAAGCCACTCAAAGCCCACTGAACCATTATCTGATACAGTTTAAGACTAATGAGCTGTCAGCTGTAAGATTTCTCTTTCAGAGTGACTTGAAATGTATACAGAATGGAAATCCTGTTCTTTGTCATTTAAATTAGATACTCTTATTAAAGAGTTTAGCTGTAAAGTTGTACACCTATCCCTGGGGAGAAGGGATGGTATGGTGGCTAAGGAGGTCATACTACAGACTCCTGCGTAGACCTACAGAAGTCATGTAACCCCAGAGCTTTCAGTTTCTCTAGCCAAAGATTGGGATTACCTCTGCAAAGATGTTGGGTGCATCTGAGAGGTACCTTAGATGGCAAATGCAGTTAGCACTCCCACTGTATCTCAGAGAAATGTATGTAGCTGTTAAAACTAGATTGTTGGTACTGAGCAGCCATGCAGTCTATGGTGTTTAGAGTATGTGTTATTTCCCATCTATTTACAGCACAAAAAAAAAGGTAAATTTTGTTGGTAAATTGGTAAATATTAAAAATATGGACAGGGCAACTCCTTGAAAAATAATTAAAAAAACATTTATGGCATACAAAAATAAACAGACATTGTACCACATAGAAAACACTAGTAGTCACTTCTAGCTAAGAGGAAAATGATTACTTTTTAGAAACAAAACCAAGAAAGGGGATGAAGGTATCTGAAAACAAAACAGGCTGAACAAGGGCAGAAGCTGCAACTCGTAATGAAGGACCTCGGAGACTACTGAGCACAGCAGCTCTGCAACACCGAGCAGTTCAGAGGCAGCACAATGAATGCTCTGTTCTGCGGTAGGTTTTGCAGGCATCTGCCCATGCAAAGAAAACGAGGCTCCTTGCACACTCCCTTTTTCTTTTCAGAATCGTTACGCCTTAGATCTGCATATGCTCTATTTATTACCTTTTTTTTATCACCTTCAGACAGAGTGGATGCAATATCACCTAGTGTTATGGATTGGCAGGATTTTTTTTATTCCCCCTCTACTTATCTTTAGATACAAAAAATAGTAAGTGCTGAGTGAAATGGTTGTAATAGTCTCAGATCTGTCCCTAGTGGGCCTGAGTGTACAGTTAAAGGGAAAAAAGGCCACATACACTTTGAAGTTCATGCTCATTATTTCAGGACTGAGCATACAGTTGTGATCACTGGAGAGAATAGTGTCTCGAGTTAAATTTACTGTCAAGACTGTATAAGGATGTCTTTATGAATATACCACAGTACTTTGCACATGGTTGTTTTTAAAAATGAAATACTCCCGACTACCTTGTAGCGCTTCTGGAACTCAAGAATATGCACATGGACAGGGAGAATCATTTTATACCATATATGCACAGTATATAATCATATATACTGTGATTCAAGTGTGTTGATGAATATCCCTGGGGGACAGAAAAATGAAAAGTATGAAAAAATTGATGGCTGTTTGACAGTTTGTATGTGCTTTGCTTCTACTGTTTCCGCACACCTTCCTGGACTAGCGGCCTCAGTTGGATACACTGACACAGACGAAGCTTTCCAAGCCCTTTGCCTGTAGTGGAACATCTAATAAAGCCAGCGTTCTTCTCCCAACACCGATAATGCTGTTGCAGCTATCGGCAACAGTGACCAAGATAACAAAACAAAGAAAACCTGCACCAGCTTTAAGTGAAAACAGCTGTAACTGCAGTACAAATATTTATATTTTCTCTCCACTGCAGTTAATGAAATGTGGATTACATGAGTGGGTGCAGTGTTAAATTATTCCCCAGAGCATGAGAACTCGGTATAAAGCATAATTAACGTGTCGTGTGCATTCTTTCCAAACCTAGGTAATCGCATACAGTTTTAAGCATCTCAACATTCAGGTGGAAGTGCCTGAATGGCATAGAAAACTCTGATTTTAATGAGTAAAGATGGGTTGTAACTTTTAAAGTATTTAGTCTAGGAAAGTGGTGTCGTATGAGATTGATCACAGTGCAGTCTGAGCCAGAGATGGGCCTGTGTGGCTCATCTCAAGGTCAGTTTAGCTCTGTGTCTACAGTATGCACGTTAAACTGAAGTACTGCATGCAGTCTCTAGAAGAATATGGACATAGATTTTATTTCAATTTTTATCAAATTTGTGACTGAGTAGAAGGGAGACTGTCAAACTATCCATATTTATAAAGAAAAAAAAGCAAACAAAAATATACTACATAATAATGAGCTAATGATTCAATTAAAAGCAGATCCTAGGTGGTCTTTGGCTATCAGACAGTACTGGCATTTGAGAAATCACCTCTCTGTCTAAGCTTCCTGCATGGCCCTGGAAAACATCAGGCTCTGGGCATCTATTGCTCTGTTTGTAAAAATGGGAATGACATGCTTTCCCGTCTCACGTTTGTAAAAGACCTTAGGATCACAGGAACTATTAAAATGCAAATGAAAATAAATTAAGTAAAATGCTTTGGAAATACAAAGGTAGTATGGTAGGAATACTCTGTGGTGGAACAGATGTTTCTGTTTCAAATACAGTTACTGATAACATGTTATAAGTGGGCTATTGGTAACTTTTTGGTCTAACAAGTTTATATGACACCTGTATTTTGTTTTGATATATTTTTCAACCAGTCTAGTGTTTCATTTAGGAAGACTAGAACAATACACTGAAAAATGCCAACTGTTACAAAGTGCATAACTATTTCCCATGCCCAAAAAAGTAGAACTTTGATCATCTTCTTGATCTAATCTAAAATTCTGAGAAAGCAATATATCTTTTTATTTTCCATATCCAAGTTCAAAAACAGCACTTGCATTTTCTCAGATGAGTTTGACTGTAGGTAGCTAGCTCCTCTGAATTTTATTTTTCCATGTAGGAGCCGAATAGACTTGTGCAATTTCTCTGTGTAAAACAACTCTTGCTAATACTAGTAATACTTGCAAAGTTAAAATCAGTGCCTTCCCTGTGGCTTTGATCAGCCATTCTTGGGAACTTTCTATAGGTCATAATCTCAACCCTAGCTTTTACCAGAAAGGAAGGTAAGATCCATAATGGCATACTACAAAACCGGACAGCCTGAATGAAGAGGTAGTTAATTTACTCAGGAGTGCTGAATCTCTGATGCTGCATAAGGGAAATCAGTGTGCTTTGGTTTGGATTTTTGTTAGATTTGTGGTAAGAGGCCATGGCCTTCAAGAAGGGGAGATGGCATTTTCCCATGCTTACAGCAGTCCAGGCTCCTCTGTACTTTGTAGATGCTGTTATAGGCCTAAATGATTACTAGTCTAAAACTTGTTTTGCTACACAAAATAGGCCAAACGATGACAAATCCTTCTAAAAACATCTACAGCTCCACCTACTTTCCTTCAGACAAATAAATGCTCTTCAGACCTGGATGTCACCATGGGGAGGGAGGAGGGCAGGGAGCAGGCTGGGACCGCGGGCAAGGAGGAAGAAACTGCTGGCCGCCCATTTGCACGTCCTGTGCAGGCTGGGGTGTTTTGGGAGTGGGTTGTGGGTTTGGCTGCACCGTCCCCCTGACCTCCCACAGCACGGCTGGGTCAAGTCCTAAGAGCCATGTGAGATATTTTTGTCGTTAATCAATATAAGAGTATTTTCCCTGCAAGGCTCCAGTGGGAAATTTAGTAGTTAGATAATAGCATTATCAGTTTGTAATTCTTCTGTTTCCCTCACTTGTTCATTTTTGAGTTTGAAGTTGCTTTTGCAAAAGATGATTATTACAGTGACCCAAACAACAAGATAGAACCAAATGGCTAATTTCCTCTGCCCTCCTCTTGCTTCATTTCAGGATGAAGCATTTAACAAGAGCAGCATCTGAAAGGGGGCTGAATATCAGTGTGCCTGACCCCAAGCTATAATTTTGACTTATTTTATCTGTCCTATTTACTAGTAAGCATGACATTTAATTGAAAAATTAAACATGAGCCTTTTTTATCTTGCATTTTGCTTCTGCAGCTAAAATAGCAAACAAAACCCCCACCAAACCAGAACCAAAAAGCTGGTCATGTGGCAAGAACAAAATAGAGGGGAACAATGCCAAAGCTTAACAAGGATTTTTAAAACAGTCACTTCAGTGTTTTGCTAAATTGCTGTGTCACTTGTGGCATTTGTAACAACTTTTGCATCCTCAAATGCTTGGAATGGAGCTCCATTAAAATACATCACCAATTAAAGAAATATATGCAAACTAGGAACAATGCAGACAGTCTAGGGAGAGAAAACTAAGAGCATTTTAATGGAAAATATGTAAATAGCTGAACTTTTCTAAACGCAGTTCATTCTCGGTGTGTACGCTGAGGGAAAGCTGATGCTGGCGAGTGGCAGCACGGTTTCATAAAATACAGAGCTGGAGCTCAGTCATGTGTTTTGGCTATGCTCAGTGCTCCCACCAAGTATCAGGGAGTTTGAGGTATACAGTGAATGCAGAACTGAATCACAAATGTGTATTTTTATTTTCATACTGAGCTGTCTTCCTAAGCTGGAGAAGCGGGTCCTAATGAGAAACATGCTGTGTGAAGTTTGGGATTGTTTTTTTTCAGTGGAAAAGAAGAATCCCCCAAGTGAAGAGAAGTCTCATATATCCAGATTTCCCTTTTGTTTTTACAGAAATCTGGCGTCAATATGGCTTCATTGCTGTGACTTCTCCTTCCTGCAATTGTTTTTCCATGGATTCCTGCTCGGGGCAGTAGAGAAACCCAGCCAGCCTTCTTCCCTCTGTACAATTGTCCTAGCAAGGCGGTGGCCCTGCTGACTGCCAGGTCATCCCACCTCCACCTTGCAAGACGACCCTGCAGGGAGATTTCGAGGAGGAGGGCACGCAGGTAAGGTGCCTGCCCAGGCCGGCAGCAGGCATACAAGCACAGCCCCATGAACACCCGCTATCCCTTCGGGTGTGGCCACTTTCCCAGTGGAAAATCCCAACTCCTCCCAGGCTGTTGCCGGAGAAGGCCCCGGGCGCTGCCTGCCCTGGCCACCCTCCCACGCTCCGAGAAGCCCTGCCGGCAGCCCTGGTTTTCCAGACAGCCACGCTGCCTTTTAGCAACAGGCCAGTGCCAGAAGCAATTCCCAGTTGACAGCTGAAGTTTTTTTTCACTGAATTTAACTGCAGTGTTTCTTTTCTAAGGCTTATGTTCCTGACCTGCAGCGGCTTGGGATTGGTTAAGTTCACCTCCCCCCCACCATGGCAACATATTTTCCAGTGAGAGATGGGAACACAGTCAACTAAATCCTTGTAAAAGCAATGAAGAACAGACCTCCTGTCCAAAGGTACCACCCCAGTGACGGGCGGTGGAGAAGCAGTGGGTTTTCTTTAGCCGTTGTTCTGGGACACGGACCTGTGTTGTTTGGTTTGGGTTTGTACATTTCAGTATTAAGTGAAGGCTTGGAGGCTTAAATAGGCCTTAGCTTTGCAAAAATATTTAGTGTAGGGAAACAAGCTAAGCCAGCTCTCCCCTGTCAGGACACTGCTTTACCCTTCAAACCCTTCTTGGCGAGTTTTACCAGTACTATGTCATCTTAAATCACTACATCATCTTAAAATGCTAAAAAATTTGGGTTCTCTGGAGGAAGATACTGTAGTTGGAATAGCAAGGCCTTAATTCTCATGCTTGCAGGTAGCAGAAATGCCACAAAATGACCTTCCCACAGGCCAAGCTGGTGCACCCTCCCCATGGGAAATGTTCAAGGTCTAGGTCTGACCCTGGAGGCGGGAGCCAGGCGTTAGCCAACATGGCCTGGGAGATGGCAATGTTTTGACTTACAGTAACGGATCTTAAATTACTTGGAGAAGTCCAGAGAACATGTGTCTTTTAATTTACCCACTCCCTGGAATAATTAATTTCCACATTCCTTCTAGGGTGGAAACCACCGTGCTCCGTACATGCTGCAGCTCCTCCTCTTCTGGCTTGACAAGCCTGGACAGTAATTTGGGAGAACAATAAGCAGGGAGGTGGGGGCTTCCTTTCTGGGGGAAGTGCCTGCACACTAACCAGGCCTGCCAGCTTTTAAAATCAAGTTCTGCTCTGTTGTTTTGGGTTTGTTTAAACAGAAGAAACCCCAGCAACCCAAGGAGTGGAGTTAGCTACTGACAGATGTAACATGCAGCTGACAAGTTTAGCCTGAGGAGCTGGTGATGTGCCCGACCCGTGCTTGCTCTCCTTCCTTCCCCCGGTGCATTGTGGAGGTCTTTTTTTTTTTTTTTTTTTAAAGATGTAAAAGTCACGTCCTGTGTTTAGTTAAAGCTCACACTGTGTTCTGTCCAGACCATTGCTTAAAAAGGGGAAAATATGCAAACTGCTGCTGTCACTGGATGGACTCCCAGGAAGCTGGGTTTTTAGCTGAATTTTTAACTCATCCCTGAATGGGCCAGACCAGCCTGAGGAGCGAAGCGGGGCGGGAGGCTGAGTGCGACAGGGAGCTGCAGCACTGCCCCTCTCCTGCTTCTGAGGGCAGATGCAAGGGCGGTTTTTAGGGGCACTGCTGCAAGTTAGTTAGCAAAACGGGCCCTTTTCTCAAGTTTGCTAAAAAAAAGAAAACAAACCCACAACAAAACAACTCTTTCCCCACGTATGCTAAGAGTTAGTAAAAGATGGCTCTTTCCCCAAGTTTGCTGAGAATAAAAGGTGGCTTTTTCCCCAAGTTTGCTGAGAGTTAGCAAAACAGGGTATCTTTCCTCAGGTTTGCTAAGAGTTAGTAAAAGACAGCTCTTTCTCCAAGTTTGCCAAGAGTAAAAGAGGGCTCCTTCCCCACGGTTTGCTAAAAGTTAGAAAAAAAGGGCTCTTTCCTCATGTTTGCCAAGAGTTAGCAAAAAAATAAAAGGCGTTTTCCCCAAGTTTGCCAAGAGTTAGCGAAAAAGACAGCTCTTTCCCCAGGTTTGCTAGGAGTTAGCAAAAAAGACTGCTTTTTCCCCAGGTTTGCCAAGGTTGAAAAAACGTTTTTCTTCCAGCCTTGCTAAGTTAGCAAAAAGACTTTTCCAAGTTTGCTAAGAGTTAGTCGTAAGTCAGCTCTTTCCCCAGTTTTGCTAGGAGTTAGCAGAAACGGGCTCTTCCCCCCAGTTCGGGAGGAAGGTGCGGGGGGACGCAGGGTGTGGTGGCCGGGATGCAGGGGGTGGCCGCAGGGCCTCTCACCTGGAAGATGAGCACCTTGAAGCGGTCCCGCCGGAGCAGCTGTGCGTGGTGCTGCTCCAGGCGTCGCACCTGGTCGCATTGCCTCTCCAGCCGCTCCCGCACGGCGCGGGTGTGGGCGCACACCTTCCGCGACTTCTCCAGCAGCTTCTCCACCGCTTCCCCCGTCGCCCCGTGGCTGCGGCACAATTTCCCCAGGTCTCCCTGAATACCCCGCACCGCCCCTTCCAAACCCCGCTGCCTCTGCTCCATCTGCCGCTGTTGCCCTTCCACCGCTTCCAACATCGATACCAGTTTCTCCAACAAGGCCAGGACGGTCAGGGCGTTCACTTGCCCCCCGACCGCCTCCGACGGCGGTAGCGGGGGCACCGCGCTACCTCCCGCCGCCTCCCCCATCGCTGCGCCGGGATGGGGACGGCGGGTGCCGGCGCCGCTCTTAAGGGCTGCGCCTTCCTCCTCCCCCGGGGAGGTTTCGGGCAGAGCCCGGCCCCGGCCCCGGCCCGCCCCGGGCGGCCAGAGGCCGCCCGGGGCGGGCCGGGACCGGGGCCGGGCCCCCGGTGCCTCCCCCCATCCCCTATCACCCCCCCCTTTTTATAAAAGCAAAGGGTGTATTCTCGCCCCACACTCAGCGAAATGCAGTAGTCGGCTCCTCGCAAGCATCAGTAGATGGCAGGAGATACCGCGAAATGCGGTCGGGGATGGGAGGGAAAAACAGCGGCTGGTGGAGAAGGGGTTGGGAAAAGGCGGGGTGGGGGGGGAGAGGGTGTTGGTGGTGATGGTCCGGGAGAGTTTATGGGTGTAGACTGGAGTTAAAGCCTGTCGTTTAATCTGAAGAAGTTTAATAATAATAAAAAAATTAAAAAATTAAGTTATTACGATAATCAATATAACAACCATAATCATATATTAATATTATTATGCTATAGTAATATATAATAACATAATATTAGTATAGCTATTCTTATATAGTATTAAAATAATGATAATTATGTATAATAATTGGCATAATAATTAACGTACTTATAATGTATTCACACGTGGTGAATCAAATCTGGCACTCCTTCCACCAAGCAAACACTCCATGCAGCACCAGACTGGGTTTTTTTTTAATAATAATTTAAATCCTTCTCATTATTATTAATATTATTATTACTACATTTTAAATAATAATTTAGATGATGATTGTTCCATTCCATTCTACTCTAGTCTTCTTAGTCTTATTTTTATTATTTAAAAAAAAACCAGTCTGGTGTTGCATGGGGTGCTTGCTTGGTGGAAGGAGTGCCAGGAGATTTGATTCACTGCCCGCAATGTGGAGATTAGCTGGGCACTCTGGGTGCCCTGACTGGATTCTCCAGCGTTTCTTTGGTAAAACATCGTAGGGTTAGAACGGCTGTTTTGGGGGAATAGCGATAAACTATCGCTAGAGGTGTTGTGGCAGAGGGACAGTGTTTTCAAGCTTTTGCAAAGCACCAAAAGGAGCTACTTGGCATGAAGAAATCCCAAGCTGTTTATTTAGAATAATACATAACTGTTCCCAGGTCTGATCCAAAGCTGTTATCGTCAGGGAAAATATTACAAAGTTTTGCGGTCTTGGGCTGCTCATCCGTATGCTGATGTTCTCAAGCACAGTCAATTTCTTTTTATCTTCTGTTCTTGACATTTGCCTGGTAACAGGACTTCTTGCTGCAACGCAGACATTTCTAATACTTGGGTATATAGAATTCTAATACTTGAGTAGCTGAAGTATAATATTTTCTAACACTTGGGTGTATATATAATTCTTCCATGATTTTCCTGCATCCTGTAGATTAAAAACATGTATTTGGAATCCAAATGGCTGTGATCCTCACCCTTTTTTTTTTGTATGCAGAAAACAAAATACATTAATCATTTTACCATGAAAAGGAATAAAAATTAATGACTTAAAGATAATGAAAATGAGTTAGCCATTTCAATCACCACATGTTCAAGCCCCTGAATGTTCTGCAACGTTACCGTTAGTATCTGATTTTTTGGTCCTTGCTTTTTTTCAGGCTGCAACTTCCATTTCTCAAGTTGTGGGAGCTTGAAAAATGCATTTGGTGAGTGAGTTCACTTAGGAAAAAAATCACTGAGTCTGCCAGAGTCGTCAACAAGGAAAGTATGCCGAGACTGTAAAATATGCAGGCTCAGAGGGGAGTGGACATATTTTAAAGGGAGCAACCTAAACAAACCCCTTCTGTTTCCGCCTGCTCTCCCTGGCAGCACTACCTGATACGCCCTTCCTAAGACATCCATGTTTCCAAAGGGCTGCCGGTGTCTGCCCCTCTTGGAACAGGATCCTGCCCAGCTTGCTTGCTCTCCCCCTTTTTCTTGTCTGGGACCTTGGAGCCTGGGCAGGGAGGAGGCATTTTTGCAGAGAGAAGTGGCTCACGTTGCTCTGGCGGGGTCTAATGCGCTGTCAGTGGGTGGGTGGGAGAAGGGCAGGAGTTTAAACCGGTCGCAGTTTATAGCAGAGGCGGCTCTGCCTGCTGCTGGCTCTGCCTGCAGCAGAGAGGTGGGAAGCTGGGCCTCGGCTGCGGTGGCAGAGGGGAGGGATGGAGAGAGGCCGCTGCCTCCAGCGGTACCACTCGTGGCTCTCATGGCAGCCTTCTCCCTTGCAAAGCCAGAGGAACAGCAAGCCCAGCTCTCCCTGTCTGCATCTCAGCTCCAGTCCTTCCCATCCCTCTTTCCCCATGGAAGGAGCAACCTGACTGTGTCCATGCCCAGCTACGTATCTTTTGTGTCGCAAAATTACTCCCCCCCCCAATTAATTAATTTAGTTCAATTTTGATGAGCTATGGCAAAGCCCTGGCCTGGCTGTGGTCCCAGCTGCTGGACAAGCTGGCTTTCCAGCCCATCTCTCGTTTGCACTTTGGAGCCTGTCTCCCCGAGCCTTTCTGCATCAGTCTTTCCCCGAGCCTTTCTACATCATACTGTACATGGCACATATGCGTGCTGGAGAAGATAGGCACACCATCTTTGTGATCTAAATAGACACTCTCCTGACTCCTGTTGTGAGCCTTCTGCAGAAGTTCTGCAAGTTTTTGTGTGTTTAAAACTCCCAGCCCTGTGTGCATCCTAGGGAAAAGCTGCAAACACCCCATGGTAGCCAGCACAAAATCCCAAGTATGGTTTCCCAGTTAGTCCTCTGCCCCAGTAAAGCAAAGCCAGGGACTGCAGCGTTGATGTAGCTGCAAGGCCTGTCAGCACCCACTGCCAGGGACTCCTCGGGGTCTCCGTGGCTCGGGAGGTGCTGCATTGCCCCTGCGCTCCCTGCCCAGCCTTGCCGCTGAGGTCACCGGCCCTGAGGTGGTGCTGTGGGGAAGGAAGGGGTGATGAGCCCAGGAATAAGATAGCCCCAAACTGGTACCTCTTCCAGCCATTCCGCTAAATTCCAGCTGCGAGTTTTGACACCAGCTGTCAGCTCTGATTACCTGTCGCGTTTGTAACAATGCTGTCAGGCTGGCTGGGCTGCCAGCGCTTGGAGGAACCAGAGACTTTTTACACAGGTTTGGGGTTTTTTTTTAGTTTTATTGATTAATTCTGCAGGATAGCAGAGGGGTTTTCTTGCCAAGTTGCAGTGCAGGTTTTACCGGTGAGAAACTTTCTAGAGGAAAACATTTTACATTTATTTAGAAAGAAGAAGCATTAAAGAGATTAAATTTATCAGGGTCATCCAATGTAAGTCAAGAGTTCTTTTCATGTAAAATCAATGTGCGTGAATTATATGGACAGAAATTGGAGGTTAACTCACTCATTAGTCACATGATGCTCAGGATAATAAATGTTTGATGCTGGAGCATTACTGATAATTTATTAGCCATGGAGTAATAGGCAAACCAATATGACAGGAAAGGATGGAGAGGGGAATTAATAGGGGAAGAAAGAATGGCAAGGACCATACAGGTCATCCTCAGCTTATTGAATTTCATGTCCAAGCTCCCACTGACTCTAAGGGTATGGCGTGAGGCCATCTAATGGTGCGAATGCAGGTAGGCGAAGAGCTGGTTAATGAGAAGAGCTGTGGGAGGAGAGCCCAGCAAGGGAGGGCGGGTGCCTCGAGGGGGCTGATATCTGCTCCTGGGGGTCCAGGGGAGAAGAGAGAATACACGTGGGATGGGGAGAAGTGAGGCTGCATCTACTGGCGCAGGAACCAGCAGCGTCTGCAGCCAGCGAGTGGCTGAAGACACAAAACTTTGTTGCCTCTTGCTGGAGGGTTTCTCTGAGGGCTGGTCCTGGGTCACAGTAACATTTCCCTCCTGTCGGTCTGCTCCTTCTGTCGTGATGACATTTGTCACACCATTGGAGCCTCTGCCTTTCAGCCAGGGTTGGTTGAAACTGGCCAAAAGCTTCTGGGGAAATGGAGGCCAGACTCGCCGGTTTGTTAAACATGCATGGTGATTGAGGGAGTTTTGTGTTATTAGGCAGTGAGGCTAAAAATGCTGATGGGTTTTGTGCCAGCAGAAGGCATTTACCCCCTTTGGTCACAGGCTGCTCCTTCCCATGGCACAGTGCAGAGAAATTAGTCCATCAATCCTTAACGTTGCCTTTTGATGTTTTTTAAAATGAAATTGTATGCCTGTTATGAGCCAGTTTCACCGGCAGCACCCAGTTTGTGTTGTTCTGTAAAAGCATTAGAGAAGAAATGTAACAGGTTAGAGAAACAGTGCCTGCTTTCCTGCGTTGCCTTTGGCACTGAGCAACCAGCTTGGACTTGTACAACTAACCCAACCCTGGTGATAGATGCAGTAGATTATGAACAGCCTCTCCTTTAGCAACAGTTACTAGTACTTACATTTTGAGAAGGTATTGGTATCTCAGATGTGATGTGGTGTTTTGCATGTAGGAGCAAGCGCTGGGTCAGGGAGAAGTCTCTTACCGATTCACAGCTCCTGGGGTGAGGGAGACAACCCATGAGGCTGCAGGCACTGTGGTGAGTATGCAGAATATTTAGCATGAGGCGAGCAAGTGGAAGCCCACCACCTGTGTATGAGGTGGACTGGGATCTGGGCAGCATGGGGGCCCTGGGACTTCTGCTGGGAGAGGGAGAGGCTGGTGAAGAGGGAGCTGTAGAAGGAGGATGCAGCAGCAGCATCCTCTGTGCACTGGCAGCGTGAGCCTTTGAGAAGCAAAGAGAGGCTGTGGGTGAGGCCCTGGCGGGAAGAGGCTCCAGGCAGAGACCACCCCCTCCTGCTGCACCGTCCCTGGGATGTGCAGGGCAGCAGGGCATCGCACCCTCCCTGCAAGGGCTCTGCTTGTCCCGACGGCCATCCAGCCTGCTCCCTGAAGGAGAGAACCCCCCAGGGCCTGGCTCCTAGCTGCCGACTCGAGCAAACAAGAGTAACTGTCTTTGGAGAGCCAATATATGAGAGTGGGAAATGTGGAGAGTCACTGCTGGGAGAAATTTTAATATTTGGGGAAAGAGAGAGATGAGGCTGTCTGACGGGAAATGTATCATCATAAAGGAACATGAAACGGCAATTTTGCTCTCTTGTGCAAATGGTATCCAGCGGAACTTAATATGCAACGAAGAAATCCACTTCCACTTTATCGGCCAGACTAAATCATGTTATGCACAGGAGACTTCCTTTTGCTGTGTGCCAAATAGTAATAATTCTGTGCAGACTTGTAGACAAGGAAAAAAAAATAAGCCACATAAAATTACCATATGTGCCAGGCATTTTCTATGTATTTCCTCAGACATTTGAGGAGCACAATAATAAACTACATTTTTTTTTCTTTGAAAAGCAAATTAAGTTTATGTGAAAGGGGAAAGAATAGTTTCCTTAACTTCAGATAACAGAATATTTCAGCTTCTCAGTTGGACTTTTTAGCAGCTCAGACAAAAGTGAGGTCAGGACACCAGCAGATACAAATTGAACAGCATATGGCCAGTCAGACCGCACTTGCCAATTTATTGTATTCATCTAGCGAATATGTGGGGCACAGAGCAGGATAAGCAAGTCCCTTAATATCAGAATAAAAAAAGATATGGAGGTGATATTAAAAGGACATGAAAAATGGCAGGATCTGCAGGATGGGCCATGATGACCTACAGGGAACTAGCTCTGCTTTTGGAGCAGAGAACAGCTTCATTCTCGAAACCTGCTCCCGCAGCCAAGCCTTTGTGGTGGGTGTGAGGAGCTGCAAGGTCACAGGGGCCAGGGAACCAGAGCTTGAGGGAGGGTTTTTTGTCGTTGTTTTTGGTGAAAGCCTTTTCCAACTGGAAGATGTGTTTTTAGGAATTGTGATTAAAATGTTCACCGACGTTTTTGATTTCCTTCAAAGGTGCCAGGTTCTTTGGAAGAAAATGCTGGGTTTTTTTCCCAATTTCAGATCAGAAACTATATATGGAAACAGAGCTACTTTTCCCTTTCATTTTTGATATTTCTGGAAAAAGGGGAAGTAGTTTTCAGTGAAAGGCAGAGATCACATGTCTGCTTTCTCTTTCTTCCTCCACTAAAAGAGAGTAAAAATTAGAAAGCTTTTAATAATTTGAAGCTGAATACACATGGATGCTTTTTCTTCTAGGATACTTTTTATTACAATATGTTCTCAATGATTTATTGTCTTTGGAAATTTCTCAAAGAACATTTAAGAGAGCAACCTTCTTGAAAAGGAAGAGGATGGTCTGCTCCTGTGAAGACTGGCAGAGTGTTCTCGTGTTGCTCTATGGAGATTGCTCGAGGTGATGCCTCTTCCTAGTGGAGGCGAGATTTTTCTAGCAGTAAATTGGGAATTATGATCAGTATTGTGCTAAAAAGGAGTCTGCCTCTATCTGGCACATTCCTTGGGATTGTTATTATTGGTAAAAAGCTGAAAGAAGAGCTTTTCCTACTTTGTAATCAGGTTGTTTGGAAGAAGATGATAATGAAATCACATTTAATGGAAGCAAATAGAACATTAATTATGTGAAAAGCAGGTGAATTGAGGAGATCTGTTTTCTGCAGATAATTGGGGAGACTCAAGTGACTTTCTGTCTGCAGACACACCGTCGTTCGTATCCCTTGAATCTTTTATTTGGGATGAGCTATAATGGACCTGGCATCTAGAGAGTGTCTTTCCCTCATTGCTGAGGCATCTGTCATGTTGTGCCATGCAACTTCATGTTGTTCAAATGACATCGCAGGAGATAACAGTGCAAAGCCAAGCGTGATAAATATGACATGGCATGTCCAAAATAATACTTGCTTTTAGTAGATCAGTTATCCTTTAAAAGCTAGTATTTAGGTTTGTCCTTAGATAATTCAATAGCTCCCGTCTCTGGTAGGAATGATGTCAACCTGAGTTACTGTTTCTGATGAACAGCGATGATGGGACAAGATGGCATGAAAAGGATGAAAGAACAGCAGACTCCGGGTGTGCATCCCAGAGCTCTTTTCCAAGTACTTGGTCAAGGCGAGGTTCGTGGGGCTGAGCATGATAATGATGTGAGAAATAGTCGAACGGGATCTGTCATGGGCCAGCTGACCTCAGTGACAGCATTTGCCCACTGCAGCACTCTTGATTTTTCTCTATCCTTTTTATCCTCAGGTCACCACTAGCATGGCGTGTTAAGGTAGTGGAAGAAGAAGGAAAGAAAAACAACCCCCTAAACATATGGTGAGTTGTGTGGATTGGGTAAATGAGGAACTGTTGAAATCAAATGATTAAAAAACAAACTGGAGCTTAAACCTTGACCAGCCAGTTTGTCATGAAAACTGCATCTGGTGTGACCTGGCAGAGCTCCAGGGAGAAACCAGCCTCTCAGCCCCCCGGGAGAGCCTCCAAAAAGTGGGGGGTGCGTCCCAGGCCTCCAGAGTTACTTTCTCTTCACAGAGGAGTATTTTGAAAACTGTTTATTCTTGTACATGAAAAACAGAAATCTAAGCTGGAAGGAGCTTGGATATTTGACAGTATCTTCTCTCCTTCTTTCTTGTTCTCTCTCTCTTTTCTGCACTCTCTCCTTGCTGTCTTATACATGCCCTATGCATGCTGCTAACTGTCAGTTCTTGACAGTAATTATTTTCAGCAATTGAAAACACTTATTAACTTAGTTATAAAAAAAAGTTGCATATTTTTCAGAGCCCCTGTTGAGGTTAGAAGAAAAAAAGAAGGTTAAATCTGGTACCAAGCATCCACGGAGCATAGTATTAATATCTTATTTATTATTGCACAGCTATTAAGTGTTTTTATTCAGAAGTATTGAATAAGCAGAAAGTCATCTACATAGGACACTGCTAAAATGTCAGGCTGCAAATTAGTTTGTTTACGCAGCGAGCCCTGAGGATTTTAGACCCGCTCTCTTGCGTGCTGTCATGCTCTAGGTTACAGGCAGTGAACTCACATTCAAATCAAAGCCATGAGCAGGGTGAACTTGGTTTTTAACCCGAGCACAGTTCACCAGGAGTTATTTACATGTATTGGCTGCAGAACTGAATCTGTGATGCTGTTCAGTGTTTCAGATGACCACTTGCTTGTGCCCTGCAGCAGCCTGTAACTCACCCCGGTGCTGCATACCTCCTCCGGCTGTCATCTGAGAGAGTTTCCCATTGCCTACTCCAGATGCACTGAGGGGCTGCTGCAGCTGTGAAGTGGGGGTATGTCTTTCCCTGCAAAGATTTTATTTTTATTTTAGGTCGTGGATCTTTAACTACTAAGGCCTGACTCTGTCCACAGGCTCCAGGCTGTATTGCCAGGCTTTCTGGATATCTCTCGGACAGTAACCGCAATTCAGGGTTGCAGCCACGTAAAGGTTACTCCTGCTGGGAGAAAGGATGGTGAAGCGGTTGCACTGGGTGTGCTCTGCCACTAATGATCCTTTGCCGAAGCCCATTTTGTTTTGCCATGTCGAAAGTGTTTGAACAAAATTGTGGAAGAATTTTCTGTTCTCTGGGTGGGTGCAGAAGCGGTGTGGCAGGGAAGCTGGTGGGATAGCCTTCTTCCAAGCTGGCCTCTTGCTGTGCATCAAATCTGGATGCCGCTCCCGAGCAGATCAGCCCTGAGATCTCTGCTCACGCTGCCAACAAAAAGATCAATTAGTCCCTGTCATGCGGGGTACTCTAAGGAAGAGACCAGTGCACTACAAACTGGTCTGGACCTGCAGAGCCATTTCGTGTCTATCACCAAGGAACTATCAAAGAGTAATGACCTTGTCGCTAGTATGCAACTGAGATGGATGTGAAGCGATGACCCAGATGTGTAAGACTCCATCCCGTAATTAGTCCTCCAAACCAACCAGCTGCTATGCCATTGCTTTTCGACTGGCTCTTGCCCCGATTGCATACCCACACGTTGCTGCTTGAATAATTTCACAAAAATTTCTCATAAGTGGCATATAAATCAGTGGCAACTGTACCTATCCCCGTCTGCACAATGCCAGCTGTAGGCAGGTCCCCAGCTCCCACAGCATCCCCTGTGAATGGAGATTCATCTCTTCTGCTCTTCATTGCATAGAAGGCGAGGATGGGGGGAGCTCGGGGATTTAGGGCACAGGAGGAGTACATGGGCTTAGAGTTTTCCTCAGCATAGGATTTTTTGGCAGTGCAGACCTCTTGTTAAAGGGACATCATCCCTCCAAACAAAATCAAAGCATTTTCCTCTCTGAATCTTCTGACAGTGTTGCAGCTTGCTGAAAGAAGCGTTGAGAAAATTAATCTCCATCTAGGGAGGGCTTTTTCTCCTACCTTGCTTTGTCCACAGAATCTCACTTTCCAGCTTCTTCGTTGCTTGCCAGGAGTAGTAGCCACAAATCCAGTACTGAATGGGAGCAAGGAAGACCGTGGAAGGGGAAAGTTGTGATTGAAGAAACGGAGCATCAGGATTTTGCTTTTTTTTCTCCAGATAAACTCCCTTTTATGAAACCTATAGGGCCAAAAAAAAAAAATTTCAATTGGCTTTGTGCTTTAGTAAAGTGCATCCTAAAAAGCAGCACATTTAAAAGAATGAAAAAGAGCCTGGTTCCTGACTGCCCAACATGTTTGCCCAACCTCAGAGCTTTACTAATAATTCTACTATGTTTCCTAGCACTAGGCATCATAGCAACTATTCTGCAGTGTATTTCTTTACAGTGCTACAGCGGGTTGGTTTGTTTCTGAATGATCTCTAGGCATCTGAGGATACCCCAGTGGGTTAAGGCAAGCAAGATGCTGTAGTGTTATTCTCCATGCTATTTAGCTTTTAACCCTCATGCAAAGAAAGCAAAAAAGCTGGCTGTTGTAAATTAGCTGCATGTAACTCCACGAACTAATATGAATGGAAATACTGGCTTCTTTAGCTGACTTGTGATGAAAAATATCATTCGAGGGACTCAGTAAAATATCTTCTGTTCTTGGACAACACCCAGCTGAATGGGAAGTGTAAGGGAAAAAAAGCAAGCTAAATTCTGCACTAAAACATAGCACTCTCTCCATCCTCCCTCCTTCTCTTTTTTTAAAATGCTGATAAACATTTTCCCCCTGTTTATTGTCACATCGGTCCACAGTGTTCTGTAGTGCAGCAGCACGTAATTCAAGGTAGCACAACCTAAAGAAGCAGCATGCTTTTAAGCTATATATTTTCCCGGATTCAACGTTATTGGGCCAGACAGCAGGTCTGCACCTTCTGCAGCTATAATGAGGTTCAAGAGGACCAGGCAGACAGAGCAGAGTGTCGCTCTCCACCTGAGTCCTCTCTACGTCATTTGCCATATCTGCATTTGTGAGAATCCCACATCCATGAGAGCTCTCCATCTTGAGATGTAAGAGTGTGGGTGTTAATAAAAATGAAGTGGTTTTAGAAAAAGAAAAAAAAAAGCTTCTGGCCAAGTTGCACTCAAGGTATTTGCCATAGGGATGATGCAGGAGGTTTGCGGTGAGTTTTTGGGTGATTTGAGAAGTTAAGATCCAGACTAAAAAGAAAATAATCAAATTTTCTCCACCAAATACCTTCAGCAAATATTTCCACATCTTCTCCAGTTACTAAATAGGGTAATATTTAAAGAATTAAGAGCTGAGTGTAGGAGCATATGAAATGTCAAGTTGTAGGACGTTAAAGAAGTCTCTTGAAGTCCAACTTCCCGAATAATTTTCCTCTTGCAAAAATTTGATTGCCTTTCGAATAACCCTGTTTAGAATGCATTTACTGATCGTTATCTTGCGGGCTTACATCCTGTAATGAAATCTTCCCTGCCGTCATTCGGAGCGTGGTCCTTCTGGAGCTGGCGGGCTCGGCCGTGGCGGTGGCTGGCGTGCTGGGGTGGTATTACAGCCCTTTTCCTGACACCAGCCGCTTCGCTTCCTCTCCTGCTTTTAAAGGACACCAAAGTGTTTCAAGTGTTGAAATCCCTGTCTCACTGAAATTGCTCTCGACTGGTTGATTTCCTTTGCCTTACAAATCGTAATTAATTAGGAAAAGGTTAATTCTGCACCTTCCAGTACCTTCTCTCCAATATTATTCAGACTATGGTTATCTGTCCCTGTCTCCCTCTTTCCTCTGGCTCTCCTGTAAAAATGGTTTTTCAGGATTAGTCAGTTTCTAATCTCGGTATTTTTCTCTGTTGCCTTGTACGTCTCTATTTAAAAGCATATTACCAGTGTCACTTCATGTGAAATCCATGTAATTATTTTTTAGATTTGAAAGGTTTTTGCTTTTAAAGGGCAAGCAACACATTTTGCCAGTCTTTCCAGGTGCATTAAAATGCATGGGAATTTCCAAACACAGCGGGAGGAGAGGTTTCACCATCAGCAGAGTGGAGCATCTAGAAGAGCTACCTGGTGTCCCTTGACACTTCCTTTGTGGAGGATGACGGTCTTCTGCAGAGGCTTTTCAGAGCCTAATTTTAGGAGCATTTTAAAGAAATCTCTCCTTTGGTTACAAAGACAGACTACCCAGGTAAAGATGGATGTCTGAAATCTATTGTGTGTGCCCTTCTAGGAAAATTCAAGGTAAGAAAAGAAAGTTTTAGAAAAGGTCAAAACCTTTTTCAAAGTATTTATTTATTTCTGGATTCAGGGTTTTGTTTTCCATCAAAAGTGTTAATCAAATTCAGCATGGCTTTACCAGTCGACGAGGTCAGTCTTAGTCATCGTTAAAGGTTATTCAATGTCTCCAGATTCTGCTGGGTATGTCCAGCAAAGTCAGGGGCCATGATGTGTTCTTCTTTTACAGATCCTTGCCCTACAGTAGTTTAGTTTTCTGTGTGCCAGGAGCGCCAGGGAGCAGTGTGGTGCAGTCAGTAAGTGGTGCTCAGTTAGGGGCAAGCCACCAAATCCTGGCTGATGGCTGGCGCATCGTTGCAGCTTGCTTTCAGGAAAGATCTTCTGGCATGGGGTATTTGCTCTTTGTGACTGCTGCTCAGCTAGCTGGTGCCTTTCTGCTTTTCCCATCAGGGAATGACTACAAAAAGTGGTTCAGGGGCAGGGATAATCCATGTTTGAGACTATTCTGATGGGACCAGAGATTTAGTACAGGCTGGTATGTCTTAGTCTGGATAGTGTTGGGTAAAACGTTGTTGGTATTGCTACTCCACCTTGTTATGATTAACATGTTTTGTCATCAGAGAACGTCAATATGCACCAGAAAAAAAATCTCATCTAGAAACACTAAATAAGTATATAGAGCAGCCAAAGGCACAGGGATGAGGAAGGGCAAGTCAAGCCAGCGAGAGGACCATGCACTTGTGGGGGCTTTACGGGTTCTAGAACCTCACGGGGAGGCAAGATTGTTTTCACTGATGTGGATGAATATTGGTGAAATTCTGGCAATGTAATGCAGGGCACCTACTCAATAAGAGATACACAAATACATCCTGCATCCATTGAGCTGACCTTTAATATTCTCACAATCTGGTGTGTAAACCACACAAAGCTCCACCAACCTTCTAGTCCCTGGAGTTCTCACAAGGGTCAGATAAGGACATGGTCAAGAGGTTTCTTCACTGTCTTTCTATTTTTGATAGGAGAGGGTTGGAAGTACTTCAGCTGTGCTGTTGAACTGTTTTTGAGACATCTTAGTATTTCTTAGTATTCTGGTTTTTGCTTACTTTATTCAAGTACTAATTATGGCAACATTAATATAGACCAATTTTAATACTGAACAAGCATGCACCAACATTTGTGAAGACATACTACCAAGTGACTTTACAGCTGGCCTTGACGGAGGACGTGATGGAGATGTACAAGGAGAAGAACTGAGAGGATTGGGAAGGGCTTTAGGGAAAACCTTGAGTCTGAAATTTGAACTAATTAGACAGGGAGAAACAAGAGAACTGTTGGCAGGAGCAGCAGGAGCAGAAGGGAGAAGTTCCCGCTCTAGTGAGTCGCTGGTTACAGGTGAGCAGAAGTCAGGAGGACATGGGAGAAAGAGGGGGGGGGGAAGACAAGGTCCCTGCACTTGCTGTTACTGCTCAAAGCAGCAGTGGGTCATTCACCACAGCATCTGTGCACTCTGAAGTCCCCAGGCTGCCTTTCCCCAGCATCGACCCAGTAGCGCTGATGGAAGAGGGCCTGCGAGTGACCGCTAGAAGCCAGCGGCAGTAAGTGTTCCTCAGGGGAGCCCCGGTGAGGGACCCAACATTCTTACCCTCTGCTATTGACCGAAGTCAGCAGCGAGGCACCGGGCTGGCTGGACCTTTGGCATGCCCTGGTGGGGGGGGGTCCTATGTTCTCCGTGTAGCCTCTGGCATAGCAGCTGTGACTGCCTCAGCAGGTGACGTGTGTTGGGATGAAGCAATTCGGTTCCCTGGGGGAGAAATGACAATGGTGATTTGTAGCCAGGCTTTTAAGTGCCATTTGGTAGAGCAAATGCATTTAGAAAATAATATTGTTGAAACAACAGAGCTGTATATGTTGTGTTCTTGTCCTCTGAGGATTGCCTTTCTCCCAGCTTTGAGGAGAGCAGGGCCAGCTCATCAGGCTGTCCTGCAGGCATGGCCCCAGCCCCACACACCTCTCTGAGCAGCACATCCTGAATGTCACTCACCCTCTTCTGACATGACTTCTTCACTCTCAGGCCTCAGTTTTTGACCTTCAGGCTTCCACCTCCAGCACGACAAGATTTGTCAGCTTCTCGGGCATGGGCTGTTGACGACTCCAAACTGAAGGGTTTCCCACTTGTCTTTTGAGCTTGTGCTGGGCTGTCCTTCAGATTAGGGCTGGGCTCTGGCAAGTGCGGCACGGGAAAACCAAGCAATTGGTGGTGTTTGCAGAGACCATGGGTGGTGATGGGCAGACTCAGCAAAAGCAGTCCTGTACAAGCCTGAAAGACAAGGGGACAAAATTAACCTTCAAGGGGGTTAATTTATTGAGGTTATTTTCAACCAACTTCATAGTTTTCTCACTTTCTTCATGCTCTCTGTGGTTTTAATGCTGCCTGCAGGCGTGGGGAGAATCTCCTGGAAGTAGAGGGGGTGTGAAATAAGGGGAAAAGGGGTGATTTGAGACCTCCAGCCTTTGGTGGTGGAGGGGACAGGGGTCAGCGTATGTGAGTTATGAAAAAGCACTGCAGGTGAGCATTCCTCCTGTCATCGCTGTTCTTCTGCAGCAGCTTTTGCGATGACCGCTAGTGTTGTTTTTAATATAGGTGGGGTCTCTGTCATTGTGGCGGTCCTGCATGGGCCCAGCTCCTCTAAATTGCCGGGGCAGGCTGGCCCCCCACTGGCCTGGCGAGCTCCATCAGCGTAATTGGGGCTCCCAGCAGGGCTCTGCCGCGCAGAGCAGCTGGTGCAACTGGGGCACCCTTGGCAGCAATCGCTGCTCTTAATGAGTTTGTTGCCGTTTCATTAATGAGTGAGTGGCTGGGATTTCATTTTCTCCCTGTACTGGTTTTCCAGACCCCTTCTTCAGAAAGCAGACCAAATTCAGATGAAAGCCATACTACAGTATTCTAGATAAAATTACTTCCATTTTTTTTCTTTTTGATTTCCTTTTAATCAGAGCAGAGTCTCTGAAGGCTTCAAAATCGATATTTTTTGCATATACAGTGCTACTGCATTTGAAACTATTTGCCCTTATTAGCTAACATAGACATTTCCCTAAAAGACATTGCTATTCCTGGCTGAGTAGCGTCACATATTGCCAGGGAGAATCAGGATTTTGAGGAGGAGAGGCCTTTATGTTACCAAAAACTAACACATACAAACCCCACCACCCGAACCACATGTATTTCTTTGAATGCATTTTCCATAGACTTCTGCAACGTCTTTCGTGAGGGGAGCAGCAGCCAGAGACCAGCTTCATGCTGCACAAATGTCAGTGAGTGAATGAACAGCAGCAAAACCTCTCCCTCTTTGGAAAGTGGGGATGCTTTCCTCCCCAGCCCCGGAGAAGCACACGCCGACACAGTCAAGATAGCTGGTCGGCAGAGGAAGGACTGGACCAGCATTCCGAGGGAGCCCGGGGTCTGACAGGCTGGAGGATTAGCCTGCTTATCTCGTTTTCTGGCTTTCAGTTAGGATTTAGTTAAGAATTTCCTGCATCTGCATCAGCAAGAAGAAATGGCTATTCCTGGGATTCGGAAAGGTCAGCAATAGGCCAAAGATTTTTAAGCACACAGTTTGAGACTTTTAATGTGTTGGAAATGCATAGACTGGAGTCGTATCCTGAAAGTAGGCCCTCAGCATTGGCAAAGCATGGGAGAAGCTTCTAGCTAGGACTGCCTCACTCTTTATACATGCATTCGTGAGCAGCAGGAGGTGTACGCACTCCGTTTTGTGCCGGCTGTTTGTCCCTCCATGCCAAACCCACCCCGCTTGCTGCTCGCTTTTAAACCAGCAGCAAAGCTCCCATGGGCTCGGGCACCGTGGGGTCTCGCTGGGTGCGTGGCATCTGGGAGACCGTCCTCCCGGGCTGGAGCTCCCCTTGCCATGATGCCGCTGGCTGCCAGGGCCACCCCTGGCTCCCAGCTCCGGCAAGGGTTGCAAGAGCTCACCCCGCCACCCCTCCGGCAGCACCCCATCTCTGTGAAGAAGGGGGTTCAGCCGGCTGTATCCACTCACAGCCCCCACACTTCTTCAACCCCAGCTGTGCTTTGCCCACCAGCAGGCATCTGGTAGGTGCCTGCTTTGAAGCGTTACTCCTCTGCAGGCAGAACGAGCCCCTCAGATTAATGGTCTGCCTAAAAGCTAAAAAGAAAAAAAAAGATCATTTAAAACATCACATTAAAATGCCACTCCACATCTGAAAGGATCCATTAAAACTTTTATAGAGGTTTTTACATTTGTTTCCCCTATTTTACATTTTGTTCTGGATTCAGGCACTCTTCTCTTACAATTCTCCTTTGTAACAAGCATTTTTGCCTTGGTTGGCTCTGCGCTAACAGGGACCATTTGCTGTGCAGAAGGAAACGTGGGGCTTTTGCCTAGAATAGAGCTTTTCTTTCCGAAACCACCATTTGCAGGGATCCAGTCTAGGCAGGCGCCACGGGCACCGTGGGCTTTCCCCGGGAGGTGATCCCGCACCGTCATTCTGAGAGATTTTATGGGGTTTTGAGTGACTTTTGGACAAGTGCATCTGGGCCTTGCGCTCCAGTTGTCTGCCTCTAGCTCTGTCACCAAAAGCCCGGTGGTGGCGGGGGCAGAGGGAAGGGCTGGCGCTGGGAAAGCTGCAGCATCCCGTGGCCAGGGCTGTGGCTCCCTCTCCCCCATCCCACCACGCTGCTCCCGGTCCTGCCGCCTCCGCACGTGTCCCCACCGCTCTGCCTTTCACCACCTCCCATCCTCACACATGTTCTTACTTTTCATGGTCTTTCCATTAAAAAAAAAATAGATTAATTATAAAGTCTGCCGTGGGTAAGAGAGGGAAAAGCTTCTAAGGCTGAACAGGAATTGGGCAGTTGTCTTCCTCCTCTGGACCACGGGCAGGGACAGGGTCACCAAGCAGTGGCTCAAGCCAGCCTCTGAAGCTGGATGAGTTACTGCAGAGTAAAAGCTGCATAGCCTGCTCTGTCTGCACATCTGGTCCATGGTCCAGGCTTAGGTTTGCATTGCTCTGCTCAAAGGCTTTCCTTTTTATTAAAAAAAATTATAAAAAAAATAGACCCTTCATCTGTTCAGCGCTTTTTTTGGAAAAGATTTTAACTCATAAGTATTGGAAGAGTATCGCACAAGCCCTGCTGCCTGCGGTGGAAGCCTGTGAGCAGTGGGACATGTCCTGCATCCCTCTCAGCCCATCCCCTCTGGCGGGGCCAGGGGAGATGCTCGCCCACCTGCCCGCCCAGGGAGCGAGAGGCAATCTGCTGCTGCTGCAGCTTTAACCCGGGGCCTCTCTAAATGAAACCTGCTCGTCACGGCACATTGTGCATGGGGGATTGGTGATGCCAACTGTTACGTTGTTGCTTTGAAAATAATTTTGTTTAAGATCTCAAATTGAGACTAGAGTCAAGTATCCCAAAAGGAAAATGCCAGCAGCTTACCCGGCGAGTCACAAGCGACCCAAGGGAGCGTGTTGTGCCATGTATGGCCACTTCCTTGCCTTGCCTTTTCCTTCTTCTTGTGTGTGCATGGCATTGCAGAACCCGTCAGGTGAAATCCCCCTCGGCGCTCACCTGCGTTTCCCGACTGTGAGGTTTGACAGTGCGTTATTTCATCCTTCCCCTTGTCTTTAGTCCCCTGCTCTACCCCTTAAGCTGATATGTATTTTTGAAAGTTAAATGTTTGCAGTGAAGCCTCTGGCTGTGGGTCAGCACACTGGGTACGGCATGGCTGCCTGGACGGGCATTTCTCGGGAGCAGTAAAGGTTTAACACCGGCATTGCCGGGGCGGTGCTGCCCCGCAGTGCTGCTCCTCGCACGGCTCCTCTTCTCACTCTATTGCTGTGTTGCTGTACCCACTGCTGGGGCTTTCCTGCCCTTTCTCCAGCTGCTTGGCATCGGCACACCTGAGCCTTGCAAACCGAGGGCTGACTTCAGGAATGCAAATAATGTTCCCTGTGCATCCACACCACGTCTCTAAAAACCTTTTCATCTTGTTCCTTGTTGCCCTGGAGGATAATTACTTCAAAGAGCAGCGCCGGTGCCTGGTATTTCAGTTTATCTCATTACCATTGTGTTTGCCAAGCCAGCCAGCTTTGCCAGAAACAGAATCAAGGTTGCTGGCAGTGCTGGCTGGCTCGCATGTTCACCCTCTCTGCTGGCTGAGATGCTAATTTTTCCTTGATTGCAAACCCTGCATTCATCTTTTGTGAATTAGCTGTGCCTACAGATACGGCATAATGGCTTTAAAACCCAGGCCTGAGCCTGCGGGCTCCTCTCCACAGGCCGTCAAAGGCAGGGCTAATGGATGCTGTTAGAATATTTAGTTGCCACTTTTTTGGCCAAGGGGAGCGGCTGGCTGGCACCCACAGTTGGCAAAGGGCAGGCGGGAGCATCACATCGGAGAGCTGCTTGGCAGGCAGCGTGCCGAGGGGAGGAGCTGGAGGAGGCACAGAGATGCGGATGGACGGACGGATGGACTGGCGCAGCGATATGTGCACCATTGCAGAGGTCATTTGTCGCAGTGCTGGCTAGTTGCAAGAACAGAGATGAGAGCTGACAGCTTCTGGCTGTAGGGGCTTCCCCAGGCTTCAGGAAGACTAGAACAGCCTCAGGATGCCCTCAGGACGGTCTTAATATAATCTGATTTTGCCCTTCTAATCTTGGGTTGATTGCAACAAACTATGTGTAAATTTTTTAGAAGCCTTTGGTGCAAAATGCTGAGCTGGCAGTAGCGTAGTCACAGCCCGAACAGGCGTTCATGCTGACATTGACTTGTGTTGGCATTGCCAGCATGGTCAGAACGGGGCACCAAGCTTTGGATTGCTGCTTGAAATTAGTTTAATGGCCGAGGATTATTGTATTGTTTTTAAGATCCCTAAAATTGGACAACCCTCACCCCCCAAAAAAAGAGAAAATCAGCAAAGTCTCAAGCTGTTAACCCAGGGCTGAGCAGCACTTGCAGGGATGGATGATGTGGGGTGGACGGCCACAGCCCTGAGTTTTACATTGCTGTTTAGGATCAACCTGCCGTAAGTGATGCTATGGCTGTTGCTAAGCAACAAGTGATGATTGCTATAGCCAATATTCCCCTCTTAAAGGTACATTTGCAAAGAGCAATCTTTTGTGTGCATGAAATTAATTTGCAGATGTATGGATTTATATTAGTTAATGGCAATAAACTTTGGAAATGCTTCAGTGCGGTGTTAAAATGGAATACAATGTGGCATGAAGATATTGCGTAGCAGAAACATTAAGCCCTCCCCTTTAATTAATTGGAACTTAAAGCTGGGATATCTTACTCACCAAAATAAATTAACAGTAAATCAGGTTACAGAATAAATTAACAAATTAAATTGGGTTAGTTGGAAAGTTTAAAAGAAAGAGCATCTGTGAGCTGCCTGCCTTGCAAATACAGTTAGAAAGTCTTGAGCTGGAAGGGAAGGCTCACATATAAAAGTGTAACTGTTTGGGCTCTGCTTAGAAGTGACTGATTTTCAGTCTTTAGCATCAAAGGCTCGACCTGCTCTAAACGTGGATTAAAGCTCAGCCTGGGTGTACTGCCCACCGAAGTCAAGGCAGCCACACCAAGAAAGGACTTTGGCTGCTTGTTTTCTTCTGCTTTTGTGCATAGTTGCCATGGATTTGCAGAGGATAACGCTCCTTTCGCAGGCCATCACAAACCTCCCTTTCTTTTATTTTTTTTAAGCTTCTTTTCCTTCTCTTGCTTATCTCCACCAGCAAGGACTTCACTTTGTCTCCTGTGCTTGCAGAAGGTGCTCCCACCCCTCGCTCGCTCCCTGGGGAACGTACCCCCGCTCCAACCTGAGGATGTGGCGGGTCTCATCACCCATTAACCTTGACTGACGCGGCGGCTTTTGGAGATGCACGGAGCCATTGGCAGGCCAGCGCTGCTGGCTCTCAGGGTCTCCAGGAGGGACCGGCGTGATGGTCCTGCCATGCCACAAAACTTCCCTTTGGTCACCCTGGGCTCGCTCTGCCGCCGCAGCACAGCTGGAGAAACGCTCATCTGCTGGCAGCAGGGAGAAGGGGAACCGTGGCAAGGTATTTTAACTGTATTACTTTCAGGTGGTTGCTACATCTTTTCTAATTAAAATAAAATCATCTTAGGACTCCTGAAATGAATATTTGGTATAATAGATTCAGAAAGTGATGAAAATGTTTTCATTAAATAGTGAGAGAGGGAGAGAGACCCTGCAAGGCATAGCATTTTATCTCAACTCTCTAATAACATTAATAAACTCTTTAATCTTTGTCACGTTTATGACTTAATGGCAATCCTTAAAGACATGACAGACAAGTAAGAGCTGCCAGGTTCCTTTAACCTATAAGCATTCATATTCTTCGCAGGATTTTGATTAAGTGGAAAATTCCTCTGCAACGGGCTTTATTCTCCGTGTAAAGCTGTGCTCCGCGGCCGGTGTGAGTGGCAGAGGATGCTCAGCCCCGGCCAGGACCCCGTGGTGCCAGAGGATGGTGGTGGCACCTCCCTCCTCCACGGCCAGGAGCCAGGTGGGTGCTGGCTCCTTCCCTGCCACCGGCCAGGGGTATTTAGTGTCAGCCCCGGCGTCACCAGCCCACGCCGTTCCCCTTGTCCCACCCATGCTGCCCGGGTATGGACCTGATCCTGCTGATAGGCTTTGCTTCATCAGTCACCTGGGGGACTTCATCCCTCCTTTCCATGAAAAGTTTGTTTGAAGTGATTGACGGCAAGCTTTATGTTGTATTCTCCACTTTCTCTGGGCTACAGAGCACTGAATAACACCCCCCCCCCTATATCTTTGCTCACGTACACATGGGTCTGTGGTGGTCTGCCGTTTCAAACAAGTAATATTGGCTAAGAAGCAACATGAAAAGAGTCTCATTTGGTTGCATGGTCAAGCACTCCGGTTGTGGATGCCAGGCTGAGAGTTGCCAAGCCCAAACTTCACTCTGCCCCTGCTGTTGTTCTGTGGTCCAAAAGAAGCAGGTGTCCAGGGGAAAAATAGTGTGTGATCGTGTAATTAGGGGACTGCACAACAAGACAGGCACAGCTAGGAACTGAACCCAGCCTTTGTATTTTCTTTCTTTTTTTTTTTAAATTTTTTTCAGACTCCCAGCAATCTGGCATTTTCTAATCTTTGAGTCCTTGACTATGAAACCTAATTAATGCTCTTTAATGCAAGTTTTTTTGCATTTAATCTCCCAGGGCTTTTTTTTTTTTTTTTAACGTTACATGCAAGTGCAGCCTTTTTTCCTCTGTTGACAGGGTTTGGACCCAGAATATCCATTACTGCAGCCGCCATCCCAGCGTTCCCCAGTTGGAAGCAGAAGGATGCTCCACTGATGAGTAAGTCCAGAAAAGGGTCGCCAAGCTTGGCCCTTTCGCCCCCCCGCGGTTCCCCCTGGGTACCTGTGCCCCTGGGAGGGCCGGGGCAGCCGCATCCCTTCCCTGCCTGACTCAGGGCTGCGGGGGCATCTACCGTGCCCAAAAAGAAAGAACTGCGCGTGGTACAGATGGTATTTCATACAGATTTGGTTCGGTGTCATCTGCTGCGAACACAAATACCAGCTCTGTAACTTCACTGTTGCAAATGATAAGCTGAAACCTCTTTGGCTGTTTTTCAGTCAAACGCCAGTAACAAAATGAAAAATCACCATTAACCCCCCTCCTTTATTTGCATCGTTTTGATGCTGTCAAAAAAAGACAATACTCATGTAGCATAAGGAGAATTTTTAAATAGAAGCGTTACATTTTAAAACCCTAATAAAGATAAAAGCAAAATAAACACTGAAATTTGAATTTAGAGAATGAGGGAAGAAAGATTAGTCTGTGCTGATGAAGTAATGAAGGTAGTGGCTGGTAACAATTTTTAATAGCACATTAATGCTGAATTACTTTGGAATTTGTGCAGGAGTCGAGATGACATCCACATAAACACCAAATGAATTCCAAATGATTGGTGTTATCATAAAAAGCACCAAATGAATTAATAATGATGGAACACTTAAACTAAAACGTTATCTTCTCTAATCTGTTGTCTCTTTTATGCACTGCGCAATTCATTTTTAGCCAACTATGACCCTTTCTTTCGTTTGTCTTTTAATTTAAAAATATATGTATTTATTTTTGCACAAACGTTCTGCGTGAAGCAGGACTTGGACTAGTCCGTCTTCATAACAGTTTTGCGTTGGCATCGCAAAATTTAAGAGATAGATGGGAAGACATCTGGACGTGAGACATATCGCTGGGAAAACGACTATGACTAATAAGAACCATAATAATAATGATTCCGCCTTGATGGTCCCACATGTGCAGAGACCTCAGGGCACCCTTAACAGCGTTTAATAAACTAAATGGCTCACTTTGCAGCAACGCAATATGTCTCCCCCTCCCATGGAGAAGCCCAACAGGAGAGGAGGCCTGAACTCGCAGTCTGTGTAACTCAGCCGAAAAAGCTAATGGGAGGCCGGGGCAGTGATGCCCCATGGGTGCCTGAGGAGCTGAGCACGAGCGCTGTGGCTGCACGCGTGGGGGCTCGTACTCCTGCCAAATGTGGGCTCCTTGGGGCAGCGGGTGGGCACAGCCTGCGGAGGGGGACACCAACAGCAGCAGCAGCAGCAGCAGCAGCATCGCCTTCCCGTGGGCAGCCGTGCCCCGGGGCCGGGCTGGGTGCGCTCCCTGACATATTAGCAGTCAAATGACATTTAGGGAGCACAAGTCTCACTCCCTCCTGCAGGCCAAGTAAATATCATTAGTAATGATATTAAATCTCAAATTGTGCTGCTGCACTATGGCAACCACTCAGCAAGCATTTGCTATTGCTGCTTGTTTCTAACAATTACTTTCATAGACTTTATTTCTTAGAAAACTATTACTGACCATAATCCTCTACATGGCATGCCATGAAAACAAAAAATAATAAAAGAAGAAAAGTCAGCTCAGCTTTCAGCGTGAGGCTGTAGAGCTGCCAAGAGGCTGGCATGGCAGGTTTTATTTTTGTTAGGACGGTGGCGATGCTGGGTGCTGCACTGGGGAGCCGGGCAGGGCAAAGCTTTTCTGGCCAGTTAGCCTGGATGCCTTTAAAGCAGCACGTGCTCCAAGGCAATCAGCTTGCTCTCCTGTACGGTAGTCGTCGCACAAATATATATACACACACATACTAAAAATTACATTTATTATATTTTTGTATTATACATATGTGTGTATACAGATATGTATATATGTGTGTATATGAGTGTGTGTGTGTGTACATGCACACATACATATACGTGCATATACACACAACCTCTTAGCTGTTGGCTTTTCTTTGCTGCAGAAGTGTTTGCTGGGCTGTCGCAGGCTGCCGGCGGCAGTGGCGGGCTGCTGGCCCATCACACGTGCTTCGCTTCTGTGACAGAAGCAACATATAATTATATTACAAATTAACTTGCAAATGCTGGTAGAGATGTACTCCACGGGAAAAAAAAAAATCGGTTTCATCTTCTCTTGTGTCTTGTAGCTGGTCTCTCCAGCACAGTCGGCATCTTCAGGATCCGTGTCCTGGGAGCACTAATCATTTTTATTAACCATTAAACAAGAAGATCCTTTTTATTTGAAAATGTAAAACATGCAGGAAGCACTATCTATAGCCGCTAATTCAGGTCACATTAAACGGCTCTTCCTCACCTCTCGGCTCGTCCCTGTTCTGCTGAAAGCTCCTCGCCGTAAAACCTGCCGCTGCCCCGCTTCCCCGTCAGGGGTGATGGTCTGCTGCGCGCATTTGCATTTAGAAGCTGGATTTTATCTTGAATAATTACACTTCATTTCTGAGTGACCCGAGGTAAAGCAAGCCCCTTTTAAAGCATCACTCACGGCAAGTTTATGAGGTGTTACTACATTTTCTTAACATTTTTCACCTTCCAATCGTTTTTATTTCATGTTGGGGTAGTGACATGTGAAGGTGCTGTGACCCCAGAAAAGCAAGCCGGAGGATGGCAGTGGCCGGGGCCACGGCTGCGTCTGTGGGGTTTGGTCCCTGGTGGGACGAAGCCCCGCTCCTGCCCCCTTCCCTGGGCGAGGAACACCCACGTGGGGCTAATGGCTCCCAGGGAAACTCAAACGGGAGAGAGACTGAAATCAGGGCTCCTACCTGGGGTCTGCTCTTCCTAAGCTGAGCAAAACAGGCCTCGCGTTTTATTTACAAAGCCGTGGCTGATGCTACCTAGTTAGCATTATAGAACAGATTCCTCACATGTTTTTTTATTATGCAGCTTGGCGGCTGCTGTGTGAGACTGCGGAATATTTTACTGCTTTGTGGCTTGCATTCAATACAGCAAAAAAAAAAAAAAGGAAAAGTTGACAAAAATCCTGCTTTTTTTTTTTTTTAAAATCCATCTTTGTTTTCAACAGGCCGCCTGCTGTGACAAAACTGTTAATTAAACTGAAACTAAAATAAATTAAGCCCACCTAATATGAAAATCATTTGAAGGCAAAGCATCACCTTAAAGACCGGCCGGGCGGGAGCTGGTCATGCCTGCCCCTCCTGCCCGCAGGCAGGGGCTGCTTTGGTGGCACTGGCAGGGCGCAGCATCCCAGGGTAAAAAAATGAGACTTTTGGCTCCTGTACCAAAGAGAGCACAATTTAACAGCCAGGTTATGGCCCGTCCAGACCAGAGCTATAGATAAAATACTATTATTATTAATAAAATGGCTCTAAAGACCTACTTGTAATGGCCAGCATACCTCTATCTACCTTTAAGTGCAGCTGAGGTTACTAATTACCCACCAGCACCACCAACCGTGGGCGTTCCCACCTCCAGCTTGCCTCACAAACCTGTGGGGGCTGATGTCTGTAAATACCTTGCAACCAGGCCCCCCGGCCCAGCCACGTACCTATAAATAAAAGAAAGGGCAGGCCTGACCGAGGCATGGTGCCTACTTTGATGTGTGGTAATGGACTTTGCTTTTAATTCGGGGTTGTAACTTCCATCCCAATGCAAAACTGGGAGCTGCGGAAAAGCTGGATGCATAATAAAGGGTGAAAGCAAGGATGCGGCGCGAGATGTGTCTGATGTTGGATGAGAGGGAAGATAGCCTTTAATCATTTTGTTTTCAAAGAAGCTTTAGAGAGCTCTTTGAAGATGAGGCTTTTTGAGAGCTGCTTCTGGAAAATAGGAGGCAGCGATACACGGCGCCCACCTTCTGCCCACGTCCACCCACCCCCTTGGTTAACCTGCGCATGGGACGCACACACGTGTGCGTCCCTGCCTTCAGCACGCGGCCCTCCGGGCTGGCACCTGGGAAACTTCTGCAAAGCCGAGCTGATCTCCTGCTGCCCGGAGAGGTGAGACCCTGATGGCTACAGCAGCAAGGAAAAACTGCCCCGGTGTCTTCTCATTTGAGGTAATCACAGGTCCTCAGCGTGTGGAGGCAGGCAAGTAAAGGGACCAGTGGCTAGAATAATCCTTTAATAATAATAGTATTTTTGTAATGATAACTTTCTGTAAATCATGTCTTACTGTCATTGGATGAAAGGGAATGATAATGAACATCTGAACAGACTTTATTTTAAGGAAAAGCAGCATGACAGAGAGGCGTGGAAGCTGTGCCTGCCCTGTAGTGCAACATTTGGGGTGGCAGAAGGAGAGAGTCGTGTGTCACCCGCCCGCTGCAGTCAGGCCGTATGGTACCTGCACGGGCGGCTTCTCTATGGGCTGGGACCCGGCACAGCAGGCTGCTTTGCCTGCATCTGAAGGCACCGAGGGGTTGAACCTCATCTCAACATCCCAGGCTGGGGAGGGTGGGTGAGCTCTGCTCACCGGCACTCAGCCTGTGCCAGTAGCGCGCCTGGCTTTACTTTGAGGACCGAGGGCAGGATGCTGTTGTGTTAAATGCGTCAACGTGCAAAATAAACACATGGCCTCTTGCTCCAAAAATGTTACAGGCTGAGGGGAAAAGCCTCAGGGAATGGGTGTGCCAGCAGTCCTATTTTTACCAAGTGGTTTGGCCTCAGTAAAACAACACCAGGCTAGCAAGTGACTGCAGGATGTTGGGACATCAGTGGCCTGTGTTGCCCCTAGGCAACTGCACTGAGTGTGATATTACTGGACTTGCCAGTGGTTTTGTATGTCTAGGTCTTCTCTTGTGTGGTTTGTAAAGTAAAAGTGTGTGCTGGTATTTGAGGTTATTTACAGGTGCCACAGTGCCATGGACAAAAAAAGCCTATGAAACAGCCAAAATAAATGAATTACTGTTCCCCCTGGATAAGGAACGAGCCCACACCCACTGGCATTGCAAGGGGCCTTGTTCTGGCTGGTGTAGGAGTGCACTGAGAAGCGGACAAACAGCAACACATCGGCCCCCTCTGTGCGACTCCAGGTGGAGGAGCTGGGCTCTGCCTCTGCGCATGGCACCGTCCCCACCCACCGCTTCACCCCGCCAGGTCCTTACGCGCCCAGCCCACCTCCCTTCATTTTGTGAAGTTAAACTGCACAAAGATTTTCATATCTCGACTTCTGGTCAGCGTATGGCTCTGACAAATGCACTTTCCAGTCCCTTCAGAAAAGGAAAAAGCAAGCCCAAATCCACATCTCCAAATTCGCTGCTGCATTTGGTACAAGTTCTGCAAATGTTTTCTGTAGAAATCTCCATTCCTGTACGTACAACCCCATGACACTATTATTTTCAGACTGTGTGCCCATACCAGCATGTTGAAGGTTAAGTTTGAAAGGCCCAAAGAGGTCTAACGTTCGGTGGGGCCTGTCCTCTGTGCATTGAAACCAAAATCACTTTCCCCTTTCTGCCCTCTGGTCTGCAGCAGGTACTTAAAAACCAGCCTTGTTTTCGGAGGTGTGAAGGCTTTGCGACAGGCGCTGCAGCTGGGGATGCAGCTAATAACACCTCGCAAACGCAGGCTGCTTAGGGATGAAATGTGGCGGTGCACAGTAAAAGCAAGGCAAACAACTTTGGGAAGTTTGGTGTGTCGGACTCCTATTTTGTGCATCGGACTCCTGTTTTCACTTCTAAGCGATGCTATGCTATTTTAGGCCAGGCCAAACCTTGCCATTTTTTAATTAGGTTTATTGCTATAGCTACATGGTGGTGTGTATGTGTTAACATTTGATTTTTGTATCTAATGTAAGTGACTGAAATAAACAATCCAGACCTGATAGTCCCAGTGGGGGGACCGACATTTGGATTCGGCTCAAAATCTGTGCTTTTGACGCTTGCTAGACTCCAACACCTCACTCAGAAAGCACAGAGCATGGAGGGGGAAGGGCTGCAGGGTAGAGCTACGCTTGCCATCTCCAACCTAATCCTCAGCCTCACGCTGAAGGGCTCCTTGGAGGCGCTCGCTGCCATGGCTGCATCGTTTTTAGCTGATGGAGGGATCTGAAGAGGGGCGTTACGATGCCACTCAGGTATCAGTTTAATTAACAGAGCTTGCAAGGTCTCCCTAGAAGTGATCTTGTGCCCCAAACCTGTACAGCCCAGCGCTGCTGTGCCTGGGTTCCTCTCCACGTCCTACCACCCCTGCTGAGCCTGTGTGTGGGAGACAAAACCAGCAAGGACTGGGACAAAGAGGAGTATTTTACAGTGGGTTTGAGCGTGGAAGTGTCCCTGTGGGCCAGCGGGCCAGGATCACGCCTGCTCGCTGCTCACTCCTACCCCGCGCCACCGCCCTTCTAATTTGAAAACAAGCCTCTGCGATCGGAGAGCTGGGGGTGAGGGCTGAGGAGCAGGGAGCGGCTGCACAGCCCCCCTCTCCCTTGCCCCAGCCCACGGCTCCGGGAAGCAGATGGTCCCTGCAGGGCCGGCAGCCCAGCGCCGGAGAGCTGCCACACGCCGTCGTCTGCCCCACTGCCTGCGAAAGCACCACACTCCCACTCCCATCAATCAGCACAGACCAGGTGCCTGGAAGCATCTCTTGCCAATCGCCTTTTATTACCTTTAAAAAGCCAAGAAACCCAGAACAAGACAAAAACTGAGACCATGTGAACATCATGCAATGGATTCACTTTAAAGCAGGCTGGGGGGGGGGACAACCAAAAGCCGTGTTAGAGTAGAAGTATCGCTTCACCCCTGTCTGAAGGCCAGATCGGGTGGACTGTCACTGGTGGGGCTTGTGGCGACTGTTGTGAATGATCAGACCGAAGCTGAAGAGGAAATGGCAACCCACTCATCAGCCATCATCCCAGGTAACCCCCGAGCTGATTCTGACCCAAGTGCAATTCCCGATGAGGTGATGACAGTGAGAAACACACCTAACTCTTGTCATGGGTGCTTTCTGCCTAGGCACAGTCTCTTTGGAAAGGAGCAGCACAATGCATGCTGTTGTTAGGAGGGGGTTTTAGTTCAATTCTGTTACTTAGTGTGACTAGTACTCCGGTACTCAATTACTGGAGTGGATGTTATCCAGCAGGAGTGAAGTTACCGCACTCTGCCCTTCAGTCTCACTCTGTCGTCTTCAAAATTCATAGCACAAACTAGAGTAATATTAGCTTCTCAAAAGAATGTGTTTTGGAGAGTTTCAGCTACCACGGAAATAACTTTGTATCTTGTCCATCATGTGGAAATGACAAAACACATGCCCTTATTTTCCTGAGGTATAGCCAACATTTGAGTTCATTACATTTAATGGAGTAGGGTCACCCATAAAGTTATTCATAAGGTATTTTCTGAGTGGTTTTCACCTTCTCTTTGAAAAAATAAATTATATCAGCATGTTCACGAGGTACAAATGGTGCTGGCATTTCAGCTGTTATTATGTTATTAACTTTTTTAACCTAATAATTTTCAATCAACAGTAAGAAGCAATTTTCACTCACTCCAGTGACCAGAGTTGGAGATTCTGCAAAGTGTTCTCGTAGGGTTCACCTTGACAGACACCTGATTCCCTCCCAAATCGAAACATTACCCCCGACACCCCCATCGCGGTTACCGAGAATTTCCATTTCCCCTTCGGTTAGGATTTAATTTAGAAGGCAAAGACTTCCTAAACTATGGGAGAGTAAAGATGGATGGTATGGGAGAAGAAGGCTGATGAAATGTAGTTGACTCCGGATCTGAAATATTTTATCCCTCCTCAATGTAGGTTAAATTATTCTTCACCTTTCCCACATCCATAATTGTCGCTGATCTTGGACCAACTCAAAACCCTACTACTGAGTTCAGTAGACTCAAAATTGCCACTAGAACTGGAAAAAGAAAAAAAAAAAGAAGAGATTTGTTAGTGTCCATATACAATATCCCGAGACTATACACAGCTATGAGATACAGCAAATTTAAGAAAGGCAATTTTTTTCTCATCACTGAGTATTTATTATATATAACAAATACATGAAAAAGAAAAAACTATATTGTGTGATATAAATAGTTTATTTACATTACAGAAAAACATCAAGACAATGTATACTATTTCAAATATATCCATACATAATCAAATATAGCTGTAGTACATGTTCTCATTGGTGTAGATTACCACAAATGCAAGGCAACATGTGTAGATCTTGTCTTAATCTTTTGTCTATAATACTGTATTTTGTAGTCCAAGCTCTCTGCAGTTAGTTTTGCCATTGTGGAAACATGCGCTCTTTAAATTAACCTTGTCGATGCTCTTGTTGTGTTGTCTGAACTGTAGTGCCCTGTGTTTTGCTTCTGTCTGTGGATTCTGTTGCTCCTGGGACATTTCCTGGAAAAGAGAGTTGTGAGAATACACGGCTCTTAACAAGGGGTCTGTTCGAGAGGCGGCGCGGGCAGCAGGGGATGTGAGGGGGGGAGAGGGATCCGCTGGCCCTCAGCGTGTTTCCTCTTCAGCGAAATGAAATGGGCTGGCTAATGGCAACGGTACCACAAAAAAACCCACACAAACCCCGCAAAACATACTGCAAACAAAAATATGGCAAGGGAAATTTTAAGATTCCTGCTCCTTACTGGTGAGCAGCGGCGACTCTGCTGCGTTGCGACGGCCCCAACTGCACCGCGTACTCTCATCTTCAAATAACTGATTTATTTTCAGGGAGGCGCAGGTGGAAGATTTAGGACGGTCTCATGCTCACCTGCTCCGTGTCCCAGGTCTGTGAAGTATTTACAAAGTGGCCACGGGGGCTGCCTTTCTGAGGAGCTAAGCATCTGCAATCCCTACGAGTCTCCATGGAAATGCTCCATGCTTGGGTCGTTAGCGAGCAGCTACTTTACTTACGGGTGCCTGCACCGCGCTACGCTCCTCACACGGCTGCTTGGCTTAGTGTGGAAAGCAATCGCACTGGAAAGACCAAAATCTTATTTGCCTTTGGATGGCTGTAAAAGCAAATCTCTTCTGCCTCGGGACCTCGTGGTGCTCCTCAGCAAGGGCTTTTACCTGCAGCAGCGTTGGCAATGGGGGCTGCTACGAAGCATTTCCCGCTAATGGAAAGATAATAGCGTGTTTCTGGTTTCCTCCCATGGAAAGGCACCCTTAGACAGAAAGCATGGAGAAGCTTAGCCCCAGCTGGAGGCTGCAGGAAGTTCTAAGCAGCTGAAAGCCAGGGGGGTTACGGCAGGAATTGCTGGGCAAGCAGAACCACAGCAGGGTGACCAACACCCTCTAAAAACACTCGCACTTTTTGCATTGGTGGCACCGGTAGGAAAATGGTGAGCTACAGACAACCACCAGGAATAAACACGGTCCTATACCCAGGGTGACCTATTTAACATTTTGCACGGGAGGAGGAGGAAGCTATTCCTAATTCGGCCATGCGTTTGTGCTCTTTCTTCAGCTGAAGCCCAGTACGAGTTTTTAGCTGGGCGCGCCTCTTTCTGCCCTCCGCATGGGCAGCTACACAAGAAAGACTGAAACACCCGCTTGGAGTGGCATAACAGAAAGCCCCACGATACTCCAGACCATACTGACACGGAAAAAAAATCCCTTTGTATTGGGGTAACTCGTTTTTCTGTTACAGGGAGGCTTTCAGCGACACCTTGGGAAACCCTCTGGGTTATGCACCGGGAGAGCCCACCCTCTCAGTGCAGTGAGAGCTCAAAGCACTGGCCTTCAGCTCTCTGTCAAATAACTAACAGCAAAATAGAGTGCAATGAATTTTTACTGACCCCTTAAAATCAAAAAGGCCTTTTTTTTTTTCCCTATGGAATGGGAGTGATGCTATAGTTTTGTGACGCCAACTGAAAGGCTAAACAAGAGCAAGAGCATAAGGACTTAGGAAGCATTTCGAAGTGCTGAAATACAATTATATAAGTGTCTAACAAAATATGGGTCAGATTGTCCTGACTTGCCTCACTTTTAAGCCAACAGGACCACCCCCTCATGAGAAACTGTATGGCTGCGCGCTATATTTTGCCTCATTCCTTTCTTGGAAGCAGTAAAGTAGGCTGCTACCATTACTCCAGGAAAAATAAGCCCGCATCTCCAGCGCTCTCGGAGGTCACGGCAGAGCTTTCATTATGAAACTAACGCAGACTTCAGCTGGTTCGCGATTTCATGACAAACTCATTATTCACTGCGTGTTCCAAAAAGGCGATCAAACTTTCTGAGTGAGTCAGGGAGCCGTTGTTAGCAAACACAGGGCTGATTCATTCAGCTGCATGTCACGTGCACGCCGACAGCCTCCCAGCCCCGACTGTCCCCAAGAGGCCTCTCCTGCCCATTCAGCCGGAGACTGCACGACAGGACCTCGCAGGGCTCCACAGGAGCCGACACCTCGACACGCTGAGAGACGGCACTGCTAAATCCTGCTGCAGCGGCCAGCAGCCACACGGGCTGACCAAGCTACCAGGGGTTCCTCCCGAGTCCCAGGGGATGAGGATTTACACCAGAAGGCGCGGCCCTGCTTTGCCCCAGCGCTCAGCCATGCGAAGCAGGGTTGGGGAACCAGGCGTGGGAAGGCACCGTGGGCACAACTGGACTGGTGGCTGGGGGATGACCAGGATGGTCAGCAATCCCAGGGGATGCAGCTGGGCATTCCCAGAGAACGGTGGATACCGACTGCTCCAGCTCGAAGCAAGGACCTGAGCATTTCACAGGCACTTCCCCAAAACTGACAGTATCTATATGGTCACTTAGTCCGAGGTCGAGAGAAATCAATGCAAATGTAGAGATTACTCAAATTAAGATGATGAAAAAACATATTTTAACCAAAAATGCTCATGTTTTAATTGCATAATACACTACGCTACCAATTGACGGAAGCCTGGGAAGGCCGCAGGGCCGAGTACTGACACCATGACTGCTTAAATGCAATGCTATTGCCTTTACAGGTAAGTTGTGTCTGAAGTGCATCTGGGTTTCCTAAGAGGGGCGTTGGCATTTAACCAGCTTTTTAGACTTAATCATTTGCTAAAATTGAGTAACAGCTTTTCCTTGGTCCTTAACTCTTTCATCAAAAGTTCTTTGTAGTGCTCTGTGTGTGGGATGCTTTCATTTATGAACACAGCAGTTTTATCAATGTAAACTAGGTACCGGAGCACAGGCTGCCTGCCCTCCCTCCATTGAAGCTTGCTCGCAAGCTTGAGTTACTCACAATGTGATTCATAGCAGGTAAAACACATTATGCATTCATTTTTAATCAAGTTATTTCTTCACATAAATAAGACTGCTGTGACTAAACATTAGGGAAGCACTAAAAATGCAAAGCTGTAAAGAAAACTGCTGAGAATCATTATGACACTAGGCCATACCTGTATTATTTACCATCCTCCTTCACTTTTATCATTGCTTCTCTTTTGCCTTACCTCTGAGCTAAAAGTCCTTGGGCGTAGGGACTGTGCCTCACTGCTCCACCTCCTTCGCTCTGTACCTCTTGGCCTCTGGCCCCCTACTCTTCCACCCCAGCCGCGTATGCCCATTACTGGCACTAGTGATGAGTAGCCAGGCGGCCAACCTCATCAAGGAATCGAGCCGCTTAAAAACAATCAATCAGTTTTGTTGGTTGAGTTTTCAGCTGAATCCATCCCCTGACCGGGTTCATTGTGTGGCTACACAAATGCTAATGGTGGCACAAGAGCACTGGCAGGACCAAGTGCCCAGGAGCCAGGGGAGGGGGCAAGGGCAGACCGCCCCTGCCAGCAGCACAGCTCATTTATCCAGGTTAAAGTCTCTATGCAACAATGGCCCTAAACATGCCCGGGAACTGCTCAGAGCCTTTCAGCAATGGAGGACACCCCGTAGATCTGCACCACTGTACAGGTATGATTTTAAGAGCAACAAGAGTAACGATAGCTAAAAGATTTACAATGGTAGTCTTATGTGGCTCAAATGCAGGGTTTGGACACGGTGCATCAAACTCATTTGATAAATTAATTAGGTGAAGCTGCACTGAAATGAGCAGCAAAGAATTTGGCCGCAGTGGCCTCTGAGTGAGTGAAGTTTCCCTTCCTTCTCTGAGGAACCTGGTAGGGTGGTTTTAGCACTTTCAAGAGTTCAGGGTGTGGAGTTCAAACCAGTACAGTCAGGTTCTCCAAAGCAGATGACTTCAAAAGCTCAATTACTTATGCATATGCTGCCACAACGCACTCTTGTCGTGTGGGTTTCTCTTAGGCCACTTAAGAGTACACTTTCGCAAATGTATCTCGAATCATTATGCTGGGATGGAGGATGCTCTGCAGTAATTACACGCATTACAGAAAAAAGTCAAAAGATCATAAATTAACTTGGTTACAAAGTGTGCGGGAAAAGGTACCATCTATGTATGAAAACAGTGTGATGGGTAATTTGCATTACAGTACCAGATCACTCAGAGCACAGTCTTCATTCTTCATTATAAAGTACTCTGCATTACTGCGTCAAGGTGACAAAACTAGAGTCACTCAACAAAATGATACAGAGCATTTGTTCCATTATCAGTTACTACACCATCTTCTTTTTCTTACTACACACTACATTTTTGGTTGTTTGAATTACTTCTGTGACTATCACCGCAATATAATCTATTGCCTCATTCGGCATTTACTGTTGAGTTGATGATGATTTACCTTGGCCAAAAAACTAGCTACATTTCATCAGATGGTTTTGTTTTATGCCTTTAGGCCAGAGAAGGACTTACTCTTGGGTTTTTTTGGTGTATTTTCTAGAAACAAATGCTACGCTTGTCTTCCAGCCAGGTAGTGCAACATAGGGACTGAGATATATTTAGAGATTTTTTTTTTATTTATTTTCTAGGTATGATACTTGGCTTTTATTTTTTTGTCTTTTTAAAATAAATGTATTTGTAAAAGAGTGATTTTTCAGTGTTGCTAGCTGAGTGAATTTAACCTCATGATTTCTGAGAGAAGCCTGAAGACGCCTGACATTCAGAACTCACCCCAAGCCCTCCCAGAAACAGTAACACAGTTCAGTGGGGAAACAGAGCAACAGGTGAAGGAGGGGAAGGATTGCATTTACCCCTCTTCTTCTGAACCACCCCAGGGCTGTCGTTTCCATTCAAACAAACCCTTCCTCCTCATTAAAAAAAAAATCATATATGGCTTGGTGTGTCACCATCTAGTGAAGACCTTAAAACATGTGCATGTATACGAGCCTAATGAAATCATTTAATCAATGGGATTGCAAACAGGCTTAAAAGTTTGTATGCTTTGCCTGATTAGGACTAAGGGATGGGCCTGTGAGGAAACCAGATGGAGATATGATTAGTTTTATTAAGTGTTGATCCAGCTGCTGTATTTATATTCCCCTTATTTATATGAACATTATTTGTCCAAGCACCTGAATACAAAACAGGAAACTTCATTTGCTGTAGGCACCTACCTAAGTTTGATTAAGATGGAAGTAAAAATTCAGTTATAATAATAAAGCAGCACTGGCTGGCTGGACCAGACGATATCTTCTGTTTGTTGAATTAAATAGCATTTGTTATCAGTAGTGTCACTGCAGAAATCTGTATAATCAGTGCACAAAGCAGGAAAAACAAAAGTCTTTTTCTGTTGCAAAGTATCAGAGATACTGACCTTGTAATACAGAGGACTACAACACAGATGATAGCAATCTGGATGGTTCCAATCACAGCTGCTATTAAGACATACTGAAATCGTACTGGACCTGGAACCACATATAAAACGCTGTAGTCCTTTTTTTCACAGTGTTGTCCAGTATAGCCGGCATCACATCTGAAATGAAAAATATTTCTTCCAGTTATACCTGCTGCTTTCGAAGAATGCTGAAACAAATTATATCTGAAAAAAATAATATCAGTGGCTTAAGCACATGCTTATATATTGTTTTTTGAAGGATGGCCCACCCAGAGAGCGCACCAGTGCCTCCTTGGACTTCTCAGGGGGAAAGTTTCAGGTCCTCAGCGTCACCGAGGTCTGCAAGAGTGAACGACACTGCAACAGTGCCAGGAGGTGCCCAGGGGACAAGGACTTGTCTAGCACCAAGTGGAACTTCTTGTATGTCATGATGAGAATCCATTTAATTCCTTGCACAACATATTTTAGATTTCTCCCTTTCTTTGGGGAGGTGGGGGAGGGTGAAAAGCCATCTAGTTGTGGCTCCTTATGCAGATTACCCCTAAGGAAGTGATAAGCAATCATCCAAGCTCCATATGAAATGTGATTAGATGTTCCTGCAAGTGGATACATCATTTACATTTTGTCTGGTTGCTATAAAAAAACCCTCTGTTGATGCTGCAACCATCCACCCCAATGCTGCCTGCTATGCTGCTCACCAGTTCCCATCCTGCAGCCTGACATCTCCCCTCTTTGATTTTGGGGAACAGACAGTGGTTTTCCCTCTTTCCTCTAAAAAGCCCAAGCAGGAAGATGTGAAAATCCAGGTCAATGGCAGCAGCAACCATAAGCCACCGAACCAGATTGCTTGGGCTCCTCCCAAGTGTTAGTGGGGCGCTAACCCTGACGGGTTAAGTCTTGAGCTCACACCCTTTTCCTCTCCTGCATTCCCACAGCGGCCAGCAGCTTGAGGAAAGGACATTTTCCAGCTGAATGGAGAACCTAAAATGCAGCAGCTGCAAAGAGCAAAACGTGCCCTGGCTGTTTGCGGAAGCTGGGAGAAGCTGGCTCGAGGATCTGCCCTGGGGGATAAGCCTGGTCTGTATCTTAACTCTCCCAGTCCAGCGTCCCAGGAAAATGCTGCTTCATGCATAGCAGTCCTTTCCTTTGCCACCAGGCCGCTGGTTGGACTTCAGAATATCCCCACCTCTGCAGGGAGGCATCTGCTTCAGAAACACGTGCTTTCACTATTACTCCTTCCTGCCCTAACCTCCTCCAAAGCCACCTCCCGCACGGAGGAGCCACCTTCGCCCCAGCTTGCTGCCCCACAAGCATCACTCCTGCCACAGCAGGGACGTATCCCTGGTGGCACTCCTCTCCTTCAGACTGAGAAGGCTATCTAGCGGCTGTTTGAGCACTTTGTGAAGTGCTTTTTAAATATGCCTAAATATAACTGAAGGTTACTGAATGTTTTTACCATCAATTAACATTGTGCATAACTCAATACACTTTTGCCACATAAAATGGGGACTTGATTGAATAATTAAAGTCTAATGGGTTTTGCAGTATAAAGGGCCATAGTTACCATTATTTTCCACAGTTTATCTAGATTAAGTGTTTTTGTAAGTCAATATTTTCATGTGTGTAGCCTTTCATCCTTGATAGAAGTGTTACCTGCAAGACGGTTCCAGCATGTTAGTGGAGTGCTCACACTTGCCGTGCATGCAGAAGCCATTGTAATGCTCTGGACAAGGGATGTAGATCCCTCTTGCACTTTCTTCCAGTTTATTTGCATTCTCTGTGAACACAGGTGAAGGGAACATTAACGTGACAATGCAGGATAAGGTGAAACGATGAAATAAAGGAAAATCAGAAGAACAAGATGCGAAAGATGTTGTTTATGGGAAGCCAGAGCAAGGGTTTGCACATCTAACTCCTGTCAAGTTACAGCAAATGAGACACCATAAAAAATAATTTGACTGTTCAAAAACTGATTACAGAATAGCACATGAAAAATGCCTAATCATTTCTGTTATCCTCTATGGACTGTCTCCTAGCACCCAAGCAAGGCTAGGAGGATGACTTGGGACATTTGCCTGTAATATACCATTACAATACATTTGGTCCTCTAATTCTATTAATCACTAATTTTGTAGGCCACCAAGGTCTTAATTAATCTGGGTAATTTTGGCAAATTCTTCCATTCAACCAATACTTTGATATCTCAAATGGAAAAAATCCTTTTTCTGTGATAGTATCATCCAGCCACAATTAATTAAAAATAGAAGAAAAAAATCTCATGATAGATGTCTGAGGAAATGTAGTTTGCACACAGATAAGTTGAAGCATTTGTATCTTCCAAAGGAAGTCCCCCAGTGTTATGAAACAATTGCAATTTGTGTTCTGCCTCCAAGCCAGTCATGCTGGCAGTAGGTATGCTTAGGTATTATCCCACCTTTGGGAACAGTGTGTGCGGCAGATCCAAGACTCAGATTTTCATAATGAATTTCTTTCCTATGGCTGCTGTCCAAGGAGAGTTTTAAAAGTCTCTAACAACTTGCACTAATAAAGTTGGTTATATTGTCCTCATGTTAAAACAGGTGAGGACAAGCTCCCAGCAAACGAGAATGACGGGGCAACCTCTACATCCCTGTAGACAGCATTAACTTCTGTTTCGTTGTTAGGACTTCCAGGACCTCTGCACTATGGACAATCATTGAGCCTTTTTAAAAACCTGTCTGTGTCTCCTGGTTCCCTGCTTACAACAGGATATCTGTGCGAGGCTGCCATGAAGGCTGTTAATGACAACGCAGCGCAGAAGCGGGCATCATGGTGCAGTGACAATTTCTGGGCTTGGGGCTGACAGGTGTCTCTGGGATGGCACAGACAGGACAGGATGACAGAAGGCATGGCAAAACCTCCTTCGAGAGCTTGCCCAGGAATTTCTGCTACTGGAAACAGGTGGGAGCAGAAGGTCCATTTGGTCTGGCATTACACATTTTTTGGCTACCTATCACCCTCTAGGTGAGGCACTGGCTACTAGCATTTGAAATATATACATAGAGAGAGTTATAATCCCACCAGGACTTCATGTATGTTCCTTTATACCACCTGGAAATCTCCCTGGAATAGAAAAACCATGTGTGACATATGCCAGCTATCAATGGACTTGCCCAGCACACACAGGTAGATCCCGATATGCTCAGGACTTGTGGGACTCCATACATATGTAGTGATCATCTGTGCACCATGCCTGATGGCTTCTGGGTGTGCTGGACCTCTGCTATAGTCCACATTCAAATATATGGCTGTCCTGAAAACTGCAGCAAGAAATACAGGATCCTTATTAATACACATTTTTTCTACGGTGGAAACTATTACGCTGTTTCCTACAGATCTTTCATTAGTGGGAGTTTGCTTCCTTTCTGAAGAAGAGGAAACTGCTCTGCGTGTCCGTGCGTGTGTAACTCCAACCCTTCCTTCTCAGGTACCAAGACATCTCTGTGATGTCCGTGCGCCACCACCAACCAGCGTGAGAATCCCTCCTCTCTCAGATGAGCCAGCAGTGTTGCTAAAATGGTAGGATACCATTTGGTTTCTTTTTTTTTTAAAGGCACGCTTCGAGATGGTGAGGGAAATTGTTACTTTCAGGACAGACTAATCTGCTAGGACTTGAAGGGGAGACCAGGACCTCTCCCAGACTTGCAGATGCTCTCACTGTGTGTGGGCTGTAGGGCTGGTAAAAAGAGGAATGATTTTTCCTCCTCCTGCAATCGTGTGGGTAGAAACCATGTTTTCTTTAAAAAGGTCTCTAGCATACTTTAATCTAGGATCCTGCAGAACTTGTAATTACACCTCTAAGTGTAATGTTATGATGGAAAATGCTCTACTGAATCAAAAATGAGATGGCCCAAGCTTTGCTAGCACTTCATAGGATAAACACTTCATACGGGAACACCTGTCATCTGGCTAGGAAGAAACCACAAAACTTAGACACGAATTGTCTGTAGTCCCGCATTTTGACTGATGACTCTTCTAAAAACAGTTAGGGATTGAACCTAAAGGCAGAAAGGGGGAAAAAACTTGTCTTTATTTTGAGCTGCCATTTTGGTCGTTCGAAAGACAGACCACAATGAAAGTGTCATTTACTTCAGACAAAGAAGTTCCCCTCCTCTTCTGGCACATTTTGAATTCACCCAAAATAATTCCCTGCCTCAAAACAGGTTATTTTTCTCATTACACAAAACATCTTTTCAGATTCGAAACAGAGACCCAAACACCAAGCTATGCTTTAAAAGTTCCTTCATGTTAAAACTGATGGCTCTCATTCCTGAAGGATCTGAGCACTTTCCATTAATCCAGCCATCGATGAGATACTATCATGAATGCATCACAGGGTTTACATCACTGTGAAACAAGAACTATCAATCATTTCCAAGAAGAGAGGATATGAATAAAAAACATGTTTAAATTATTAAGCAAATAAGAACTGTACAAAGTTCAAAAAAGTAAAACTAAATGAAATAAATTAAGACTTCCCCCTTATTATAATTTTGGATTATTTATAAATTCAATACTGCAGGCAGCCCTCACTAATCAGATTATAGTATCACTGAACTAGGGAGCCCCTCTACCACACCAACCTCACATCTACAGAGAGCAAAGCTGAAATACAAAGTTACCCACTTTTTTCCAAGCACAGCAGATCGGTATTCATAGAGCAACAATACAGACCAAATTCAAAGTTAGTCAGGTTTCACTAAATGAAATTCAGTTAAATTCAGTAGCTCCTCTTCAAACATTAGACTTGCTGCATTGTTATTGGCAACTATGTTTGAAAGGTTTTTTTTCACCAAAAAGACAGATTTGTACCTTTTTGTGATAACTAGAATTTGAGACAGAAGCTGTAAAGCCTAAAGATAAAAATTGGACTGACTGGGTCAGTCTCTCCTATCTCTGGACAAATGTAATTCCTGCCTCATTTTTCAAAATGCTTCCCCTTTTTATTTTAAAAAGAAATACACCCTCACCCTCCAGATCAACTGTATTCAGAAACCTTTTTCTTGAAGCATTTTTCTGAGAGAAAATGTCACTTTGATGACGCCAACACCTTTTGCATTTCTGCAACATTTTTTGCATCTTTAGCCTAACATGACATTTCATATTGTTCACATCTTTTGTTAGTGCCAGAACATGACATGATAGCCTATCATATAAGATATACTAGTCAAAACAGATTATTTTTAAATGCATTGAGGCCAGATGCTACTTTGTGTAGACTGAAACAGCTTATCATCTTGCTTACTAGAAGTCTCCCAGTTGAACACTTGCTCTCCAACCTTTCTGTGGATGGCAGAGAAATGCTGAGATGATGAGCTGTTTTGCTGGGATGAGAAATTGGATCCTGAAAAGTTATCCAGTGTGACTAACCACCCACTCAGTGATCTTGCTTTTGCTGATGGATTATCTTCTGAACCGTTAAATAAATTATTTAAAGCTACCTTGTCTAGATTCCTTAATACCTATGGCTGTTCTGTTCTCTGTTAAGAACCAGTGGAAGAATTATTTCAAATATATTTTGTATTCTTTTTATTTTACTTTCCAGTTTAGCTATGCCTTTACTTCAAACTTTTTGGAAGCTGAATGTGCACCATTAGGATTCTCAGGTAAATATCTCAGTGAAGGCTGAAATTCAAAAGCTGAAACAGTCTGCCCAGTTGCAGGACCCGACTCTGCGAGTGATGAGAACAACGCAGCCAGATTCTTCTCTGGGCAGCCCTCACCGGTCCCCAGCTCCCATCTGAGCTAGTGGGGAGCTTCTGTTACACAACTCAACATGTGGAGTAGCTCCGCTGACAAACAAATAAATCCATTAGTGCCCTTGATGAGGATTATATGAAGTGCTGCCTGGAGTGCCCAGAAAATTCTTTCCAGACATAAGTTCCTGCAATCCACTTTGGAGAACTTAGATAAAAATCTAGGCAAAAATAGGATTCTTATGTCCAAAAGTTGACTGCCAGGCACTTAACAATCAGTTCTGCAGGGCTGATAATTCTGTCGTTCTTTACGTTTGAATCAGTGAGACTTTCTAGGTGATTTCAGGCAAGCAAAGTAGAGGCCCACAGCCTGCAAATTTGCACGTTAGCATTTTCACTGGTGTACAGTGCATAATGTTGGAGCCTATAGAAATCATAACTGCCCATATGAGAAAATACTGGCTCATGTAGAGTGTTAATACCTTATGTACAGTCATCACTGGACCGAGGGAGGTCCTGCAAATACATATATATATATATACACACATATATTTAATCAAATAAGGGATGGGATGGTGAATGATGTGCAGCGAAAGCTATTTTGACACCTATCTCATTGGAAACAGTGGTTAAGGAGAATTGACTTACATAATAATTTAATCTTTTAATACTGCTGAGGTCAGTCAAATTTGCAGCCGAAAGCTCTCACTGATAGTGAGGTAGTGACTCCTTACACATCACATTTTCAGAGGATTTATGAAGGGGGAAAGGGATTCTTGGGTCAAATGTATGCCCTTAACCTTCTCAACCCCTTTTGGAATTGTGTCCCCCCCACTCCTTTTACCTCCTTGGCAGCTTTCCCAAAGATATGCTGCAGAGCATAGCATTGGGAACTTACTTAACAAAGCTCTTCTGCTCTGCATGATAGAGACTTGGTGCGGCAATTCTTATTTGAAATCAAAATAAAGGTCCAGAGGGTATCAACCTGTGGAGCAAAGGTAGAGGATGCTCTGAGTTTTGTGGAAGAGCTTCAGTGATTGACTAGGGGTGGGAATGTGAATCCTGTGGATGAGCTTAGGGACAGTCTACGTTATTCATCTGCAGTCTTCACAGAGTCAGCAACTGCTGCTCTTTTGGGGGAAGAGGGAGCTTCCTCAGCCCAGCAACCTTTGCAGCATCTGCAGAGGTTTGAAGGTCCCTCTGCAAAGTCAGGAGGAAAAGGGGTGGTAATGGTGTTGGTCCCTCTGAAAGTGCAGAATTGCTTTAGCAGGTTTTCTGGTACTTCCCCCCCTCTAATAGCATCTAACAAGAATTGAGGTCCCACAGCAACTTATGAGAACGAAGTCCTTAAGCAGGCTTCCTACTTACTTGTAATGAAGAAACATGCTGATCAATCCCAGCTCAGACCCAGCTGTGATAAGAGAAAAGAGATTTCTCTCGAGTCTTTGCTCAACAGCTCCAGACACCCTGCCCTTGACAAAGCTGCCATCAGCCACGCTGCCATCCACCACCACAGCCATACCTTGTCATTAACAGCTGCTCGGATCTGACCTATTAATTATCTTGACACAGTATGTTCCCTTCTTTTAACACCTTTAAAACCTTGCTCTTGATTTTATGAATATAGAGTGTCTCTGTACAATGAAGAAAATGTGCACAAGCAACTCGCCTGGAAATCACTGTTTGGGTGGGTGTTGGAGTGAAAATTCAGAAGGAAGTGCTTACTGCCGCTCAAGGGGGAGCTCACCAGCCCACCCTCCCTGAGAGCTAGTGGAAAGTGAGACACCAAATGTCAGCTGAAAACGTCTGGCACCACTATGCTGCAGCCCTAGCCTAAATTCATCCTGCAGCCACTCCAAGTATGAACTTCAAGCTAGTCTTTCTACATAAACTGCAGAAAAAATACCATCCCCATGCTAGCTACTTTACCAAGAGGAAAAAAAAGAAATGGAACTTTGTGAATTAAATTACATTCACTTCTTTTCTCAGGCACAAAATAGGCTTGCTCAACACAGTAATTTATTAATTTTAAATGTCCCTATGCAAATGAGTTCCCTGGAATAAGATAACATCCACTTTCCTTTTTAAAAATAATCTAGTGCTTTTTATGTTTGAGATGATGGCAAGATGTCCTAGTGCACTTGGAAAAAAAAATACTGTGCTCTGTCTTTTGCAGCAATGTATCATAATTATTCAGCCTGCTGCCATAATTAATAATAGAAACCAATGAATTAAGACACTAATAATCCCCAGATGTTCAAATGGAGAACAAAATACTTTCAGCTTGTCAGCATATATATGTGGGCTATACTATATATGTTAAAGCTATCTCTGAACTTTTGAAATTGAGAAGTACTTTTATTTACATCATCTGTGAATGTATCTTCCTTATTTGAAAAGACTGCTTGAAATTAGGCAACTTGTTAATCATTTTCCTGTACATAAAAGACCATTTGTCTACTGAAAACTGAACATAACCTTTTTTTTAACCCTCACTTGTTTTTTCAGTGGCCGTAGCCCACCTGTATTCACCGGCTAGGCACAGATGCCTTACCCTAGAGACTGTATAGACCCCTAGCAGCCGAGGCTCCTACACACACGAGTGGGTGCTACCAGGTAGCTACTGCAATACAAGGTGCAACACAACCCCAAAATAGCACAGCAATGCAAGTACACGCTAGCAACCATTGCTCACATGTCTGAACAGGAACAATATTAGCCAAGCTGAAAGAGAAAAGAATAAAACTGCCACGTGGGCTAACGTGCCACTCCAAACCAGCATTTTCTCAGTGTTCAGGTGCTCACATTAGACACAACTCCTCCCTGGCATGACCATTTCATTCAGGGAGGTAAAGCAGGCTGTTGTCTCACCTTGTCTGACCTCCTCTGCTTCCCCACCACCACATTTCATCCACTGACCCCTACCAAGGCTGCTGGTAAAAACAGCGGTCACTGCTGTTTAAAGCAGGTGCTGCCAAACACCTCCACACATGATTTGAGGACATCAAGAGGTGACGCACTGACCTCTTCCTTCAGCAGCTTCACGGAGCGGTTCATCGCTGCGTGTGAACGGCACCTGCCTGATTTCCAGTCCAGTAAACCGGAAAGGTCTTCAGCTCCCCATATTGTCTCTGTGTTAGCTGCCACCAAGTCACCTCTCCATACTTTTGTGGATAAACTACACAGATGGAGCTCTTTAAGACCGCCGCCGCAGCGGCCGGTCTCGAGGCCTGCGATCATTGCTATGGATGTGATTTAATGATGTGGGGCTGTATTGTGGATTTATCAAAGCCCTGGGTAAAGGGGTCCTTACAGTTTGTGCTTCCTTCTTTTGTGCCAGGATTGAATAAATCTGTGTTAACCCATTCCTAGAATAGATTAAATCCCTCTTTATGCTAACTCAGCTAGTCTTTGTTTTTGGCACGCTGCTGATGTTCTCTTCACTCAGATCCCCCTGCCTAAGAGAGATGCCGCTGGCCCCATGGGAGCGGCTTCCTCCCCCTTCAGAAATCAGCCATGTAAAGGAAAAAAGTCATAGTTTTTTGTATGCGTATGATCTCCTTAGGCAGCTCATGACAGAGCCCTTAGAGGATGAGTTAACCTTATTATTATTGTAATTCCGTGTTGAAAAGAAGTTGGTGTCAGTTTAGAGATTTGTGAGGTTCCCTCCAATTAGGCTGCGTGCCTGAAGGCAGAGGGGTGAATGCTGTATCCATCACACGTGGCACAGCACGAGTGGAGCGGGTGTCACCCCTCTGTGAGAAATTGCTCCCATTGGCTTGGCCGACGGCTCGCTTTCCCTCCCATCTGCCTCTCCTCGAGCTACTCATTAGTGCCAATGCTAGAGGTGGTCAAAAACAGACAGTGCGAACCAGACCAATGCTTCTCTCTACGTCCTCCTCTCTGAAAAAGGACGCCTGAGAGTTGCGATTTACTCTTTAATACCAGATTAAACAGAGATGGAAATACATCCAGCATGTGGATGTTAGCAGCAGCAGATGCTTCTTTATATGACCAAATAGTGTCTCTTTCAGAGCAAGCAGGCATGGATCTACAGAACAAGGCAGAGGGTGACTAGGAGGGATGCTGACATAGGAAGCATCTCTATGTTCATCGCTGTCTTCTGGGGCACAGGAGCCAGACTGTCGTCCCTACCGCACAGCCCCACACAGCACGTACAAACACACACTTCTCCCTAGCAGCAAAACCAAACAGCAGCTATTCACAACCGGTCTCGGTCTAACACGCAGTGACACAGCTATATTAGTTAACTTAGTTAAGTGGTGATTACGGAACAAAACTCCCCGAACTTGACCGAGTGGTGTCCTGCTGTTTCTGCTTTGTGTGCTACTATGCAATTTCTACATCAAAGCAGCCTTGCTAGTGCAGCAGCCGGGAGAGTGGCTTATTTATATGTAGATGCAGCTATATGACATTTCCAAATGCCATACATTTGCATATGAAGGTTCCACTTTTTTTTCCCCCTTCGAGTAAACAGTCTGCTTCGACTCCAAAGCAGTGCTTTCACTCAATTGGAGCTTTCTGAGAACCATCCTCCTTAAGAAGCTTAAAAAACCCGGAAACACCTCATTTTCATAACTTGGCAACCTTGGCTATCAATAGTGTCTATGGGCAGGTCTTTTGATTTATAGCTCTACCTTTGATACCAAACCAAGCACAGAGAGCAAAACTGTAAGACCTTAAGATTTCATATGAAATAGCTACAGATAATCTGCAATACAAATCAATATTTGCAAATAGGCCTCAGACATATGATGGAAGCTTGTGGTCACCCTAAAAAAGGCTGTGGGTCACATTCATTATAGCTATGAAGATGGTATTGATTTTTGTCACTGCTCTTTCACTTGAAAACAAGAGCAGGAGCTTGTTTCAAGAGCTGCTGGGGAACTCCGAAACTGCAAACCTAACGTGAAACCTCAACCTTATGTAATGCCGGGAAAGCCAAGTGGACGTTATATATTCAGCTTTCTTGTCAAAGAAAGAAGGCTGAAGCAGATGGTATGTGGGCAAAGTTTCAACCTGAATACACTGCCTTCTAAAAACCAACAGTGCTAGGAAAACATCCCAATTTTGTGGCACGAGGCGGATGAACATGTTACCTGCACGTTAAAGAGCCGCCTGATGCGGGGCCTCGAGGTACGTGTTACGGAGGAGCTGGAAGAGCTTCCCGTTGGCAACGCGTGTATGGAAAATGAGACTCTCAACACCTCTCACATACCACCTAGCATGAGTAGTATGAATTATGTATAGTAGACAGATTGAGCCCCATCCTCGTACACATTTGCACTGGGATGCGCAGCCAAGGGTGTAAGCTGAAGGAAGCAGTCTTTCAGCATCACCAGGCGGTGTGGGAGTGCTGATGGCATGCAGAACGGATGGCAAAGTCACCAGACATCAGCTGTCCCCTCTCATAGCTCCATGGCTGTGAGCAGACCTCCTCCACATCCCTGCTACCCCGTGGGTGGGCAAATGCTGAGGTGAGGACGAGCTGCCCCCTCAAGCCCCTGCTCCGCCTACTGTTGGGGGACAGTGACAAGCGCTTCCCGACTCTGACAACAGGCACAACAACCCCCGGGGAGTTACCTTTAACCGTCACTGTGGTCTTAGCTTATGGAGCTTCACCCATCCTCCACTGCGTTTCTAAAGGACTTCATCCTCCTCCCCTGCTGACTGGTAGATAGCATCAAATATGACAAATGGGATGAGGTGCCAGAAAGCTGATAAATACTTTTGATACTGCCCTAAAAATAGTGAAGGGATATTTGTACCCTTCTGACGCTTTTCCAACAGTAGATGGATATGCGTGTCCTAAGTTTTAAGATGGGTGTCAAGAATATTGATGTATGGAGGGAGCAAGATCATTTTGCTGGCACCGTCCCGGGGGACAGTCGCATGACTAATGATGTTTCCCATCTCCCAGCCGTGGGTGTGTGGGGAGGGGGCTCGGGGAGGGCTGTGCCTTCAGTGCCCATCCAGAGAAAGAGGATTCTGGTTGCCAGTGCAGCTCTTCCCACCTAGGACATGCCTTTTCCTCCGTGGGGATGATGAAATGGGAGAACAGGGTGCAAGTGCTCTCAGTGCCCGGTGGGACTCTGCATGGCTGGCTGGCACGTGGCTTGCACTAGTGCAGGCTGTGACCAACTGCAACTACTGTATGGCTCTGAAGGACTACACAGGAATTAAACTGTCTAAGGGCTTACTTCATAAACACAATGGGATAAAATATGCAGCATGGTTCTGATGTATGAAAATGACAGACTAGGTAAGAGTTATAGACAACAATTTTGGTGCAGATTTGTTCTGGAGGACTAGTAAAACAGGGCGTTGTAGCGCCCTAAGTTATGGCCTCGCAATCGCCACCAGGCTAACTCATGCTCAAGCCTGGTGTGTTTCTGGGGGTGCACTCTGTAAATTTAATTTAGGATTTCTGAACCATCTCTGGAAATGTGGGAGTCAAAGTCAGTTTTTTCCTCTCCCCTCCAATTTCTACAATAATGTAGACTCCAAAGGTCTCCAATTCATACATGCGATCCCACTGTCCTAAAGTTAGTCCCTCTTTGGCACCTATGCAGGTGGCTGGCAGGAATGTAAGTATTGATGGAACTAGTGGCTCTTCCAATTTTTAAGGACTACATTGACAAAAATTGCTTTTAAGCAATTTAACTGTGGATTAACAAAGCATGTTTCCATGTTTGTATGGAGATGCACTTGTCATCTGTATTCACCTGACTATATTAAGAGGAACATGCACATCTTATTTAATACGAAGCTGCATTTTCCAACAATCCTCACCCTATCTCTTCAGCTATGTGAATGGCTTTTACTGGCAGAAAGACTGGGCAGGCAATCAATGAAACAAAACAGAAGCTTCATTTGGAGAAACGCACCCTAATCCAATTACCAGGCTGTCCTCTAATTTCCAATAGGAGCTCCTGGTCTGAATGGATTGTCTTCTGCGGAGATCAATGGATGGCAAGAAGCAGCATTTGAAAAGGTCTCCGACTTATTTTTAGGCCTGCCAGCATGATGTTATGAGAATTCACTTTTTGGTTGCACAGTTCAAACAAATTCAAAAAATTACAACTGAAAGCAAGCATGAATGGCAAAACTGTCAGAGAGGTCTGACGGAAGGCATGGAGACGGAAAGGTTACCCAGGTACGTGACAGAGTGGACAAGTAGGCCAGGGACGTCATTTTGGCCACAAGGCGCTTCCTTCAGCCCTTCTGACAACCTGAAGGTTTCACAGCCCTAGTGAATTTGCACTAATTTTATATTCAGTTTTGATTACTAAAAGCAGTCTTTTTTTTTCCTTTCCTTTTTTTGGGGCGCATGTCAGTAAGGTGCTGCCAAGCTGGAGTGTGACACCCATTTGGCTCCTTTCCCTCCTTTCTTTTTTTCCAAGGTAGCATCTGTGCTTGTGAAAACATGCCGCCCGAGAGAATTCATCCAGGAAACTGAAGAAAGAGCTGCAGAATTTGGGGGAAGCGTATGTAAGAAAATAGGAGACTGAAATTAAAAAATGTAACTCCTATATATGGTATTTTGAATGCTTCTGGAATCACATGCGTGGCAAATCCCTGGTGCAAATCTTGGTTATTTTAGTTACCAGAACATGACCCTGAATGGCTTGTGACTACTCAGAGGCATGTCCATTGTTGGCTAAAAGCATCGTTTCAGCCACGCTTTTCACTGCTTTTGTTTGGGCTATTCAGAAAAATAAATGGAATTTATTGGCATGTTGCAAAACTGTGATCACTCCTCCGTGCAAAGCAAAGCCCCACACTTGCTGAGGGAGGAATCCTGCTCAGTTTGCCTCTATTTTTACTCACCTGTCTCCCCTGAGTGCTGCATTATTAAACTGTGGTGGTAATGGGTCCACACAGTCTACAACTTTGCTTTCCGTATCTGCCCGGTTCTATTGTTAAAATCTTTTGTGGCTGCTCAGAGGATCACTTTTTAGCAGACTATATGTCAGAAATTCCTACTCATTAATCAGGAGTTCAATATGTTTCCTTTCCCATGCCTGAAGCTGGAAAGACATCCCTCACCATTCCCTATTTAAGTGTAGGAGAAGATGGTAACACAATATAAAATGCCACCGCAGCAAAACCTGCTATATTCTTTTACCCAATTTACCAAAGATACACTTTGTTTCCCATTTGTCATGAAACCGTGCAATGGCAGGACAAAGCCGAAACCTCTGCATGTTCTTGGTTTTGCAACAAAAGGGTCCAATCCTGCTGTACAAATTTAAGCTTTCTGTCTATTACTCAAATGCCAAAGGTCTATCAGGCAATAACTGGTCTCTCAGATGTGGAGAGGAGATCACCCAACACTGCAGAACATACTTTGTGCCTATCAGTAGCCTCAGGAGCCGAAAGAGACCCCCCCCGCAGGGCGCACATCACACTGAAGACACTGTTACGGAGCTGTCATCTCTCCTTGTCTGATGACTGCAAACTTCCAGAAGCACAATGTCCTTGAATTGACTTCTCCATGGACCCAGCTCAGACTCTGCTGCCTGAAATAAGCCAACTGCAGATGGGCTCTGGTTGCCTTATGATGCCCATCTCCCACCAAACTCTTCAGACCCCATGGCTCCCCCCACCTCTACATGTCGATGTATTTTGGTGTGACAGGACACAATATGAGCGCAGAGCTTGCCCTGCTATTTCTTTCCATACAGAGCAGAATAGCTTCTCTATACCACAGAGGTCCTGAGATTCACCACTGGTCACGCAGCCCATTTTGAAGCACAGCCAGAAAAGTCTATTAAGAACATCTTTTTTATAAATGAATACCTGCATTTACTATTTTTATACCCCCGCACCCATTATTATTATTGTCTTACAGAAGTGCCACGGAAGTGAGCTGTAGAGATGGCATTTGTGTAAATAAAGGCTTTGGTATTTTATCTCAGCGCTCACTCCTAGAGCTAATATTCAAAGTGGGAGAAACTGAATGGAAACGAAAGGGCAATTTCAGTAAATGGAAAATTTACTAAGAATAAAAATGGATGTAAAAGCCATACAGAGAAATCATGAAGCCGTTAAACTCAATGACCATTCTCCCACTAGCTTCAGTGAGGCTAGAATTTTACCTACTGCCTCTTTAAATCTTATTCACTCTTATAACAGTATTTTAAACCAAACAGCTGACATCCTTCTGCCCAGCCAAGGCCCTTTAAATCACTGAAATGCAAGAGGGAAAAAAATCCGCAGTGCCAGATGTGTCTAAAAACAGTCACAGTTCTTGTTGAGGCAATCTGCAGAGGAAAATGTTTAGCATATATTATGCCTGACAAAACACTAATAGTTTATCAGTTTTGATATTATAGACTAATAACAAGCCCTTCCATGGCTACTTCATTTGCAGAGCACAGAGACAGGCTAGACTTACGCTACTTGATTTTAGAGCAGTGTTTTTTATTTAATCCTTTCCCATCCTAGCTAGATGGAAGTACACTTCCATTATCAAATGAAATTGTAAATGAAATACCCTGGGGAGGGGGTGCTTTTGATGTGCACCTGACACAGTTTTAAACCATAGACAAAATAAAAGAGGGAGATTAAAACCATAGGGAGGGCTTTAATTTTTTTTTTTCCTCCTGAAAAATATTTTGCCATTATGTAATGCTGTCTAAAACGGCTAAGGCTGGTGATAGCAGCAGTAGGCAAAGAAGTGCATTTCGATTCAGTGCTGATAACATTCTGAAATGCACTGCCACTGGTTCTGTAATAGCACATTTTGTTTACAGCTGTTGTATTTATGGGAAGAGAGTTTCATGCTAACTTAATGCTCATGGGTACGTGGTAAAATGACAGCCCAAGTGTGTAAGAAGTCACCTTGCTAAGCAGGTAAATGCTGCATTTCAAATCTGAGTTTTTAAGAGCGCTTCCACTTGCTTGGTGGTACAGATGTGTGCCTCAAACTGCCGAGGTTGGGTTTCTCCCAAATGCAGAGAAATGCTTTTATGGAAAGAAGCAGTGGAGACAGTAGAGCTGATATTCAAAATGCTGCATCTCCCACAGCATTTCCTACTGCCTATAAACTATTTCCATTTTTCTTAAGTTACAATTTTCTGTCACTAGTGGTTTCAGTGCCTCATAGGTATGTAGCATTGCTCGAACGATCAGTGCAAGATATGGGTTTTAGCAGATGCATTCCATGAAAAGAAGTGGAACCATCAGTAAAGTGAAAATGATGCAGCAAGATATTTGTCTGTCTTTGCTTTCTTTACTCAAATCTATTAAACTAGGCAAAAATTGCTACTTTTCTCTGTGTAGTCTAATTATGAAAGTCTATTAAAAATAAGTACACCAGCTCCTTCTTTTCTTCCCCAACTGTATTTCCTTTCGTTCTACCAGATGCATTTATATTTCCTGAGTCTAGGTGAAAGCCTTTGTCATCTTAAGGCTCAGGGTACCATTTCACGTGTCTAAATGATCAAATTATCTTGTGTTTGTATTGTAATTTGACATGGTGATACTCCTTCTAGAAAAGATGATGTTTCAGTCAGTTCTAAGTAGCAACTTTCCTTACTATACAACTTATTTATTACAATTGTCATATGCTTTCATCTCATGATATTTTGATATCTAACATTTCATAAAGAATGCCAAAACATCCCATGAAACAAAATTCTGAAGAAATTCAGTTCTATGAATATTTAAAAATATTTTTTTTTTACATTTCAGACTAGATCAAACACAAATATTTAAATGCTGATGTTTCCTGAAAACAGATATTCTAGCATCTCATTATAACTTTAACTCTCAAATCCTTGGGAAGGCTCTGTAATTCCTAACAGCACATTTACAGAAACTAGGCCTAAAATAGAGCTGCTAGGCACAAAAATACACTGTGGTACTCCTTAATATCCATTAACTAATTCAAACTAGTGTCGTGGATGGCAAACAGCTGCTGTGCACCATCTTGAACAGTGTCCTTCAAGGATGACTCTTGAGCTAATCAAAATGCCTGGAGCCCAGAGGAAGGGTGGAACCGAGGGTGAGCAAAATTCTTCCCAAATCTAGACAGCAGGATTAATTTTCCCAGCCTTCTCCTTGGGGGAGATTGACAAGAGTCTTTTCTCAAATACTTTTTTTACTTTCCTTTCTTGTAGGGGAGGCAGGCAGACTGAGAAGGGAAAGAAGATGCTATCAAGAGGGAAATGCCTTCACCAAGATGTCAAAAGGCCAAAGACAGTTGGTATCTACCATCTTCCTGGCATGCGGATGAAGTGCTAGGAGTTACGGACCAATACCTGAAACAGGACCACAGCTGACACAGGGTGAAACCCAGCCATCGTAGCAGAGTATCAGAAGAGTCACATGTGCCACCATCCTGCGTCACAGTACGTCTCAGACTGTACCTACACACTTTCGTTGGTCCTATGTAAGAACCAGGCTGCACGGTTTTTCTAGACCCCAAAAGGAGAAGAATCTAAGCTTCCCTGTGATTTCTGATATGAAGTGGGTTTGAGGCTGTTTGCAGTAAATTTAAGTACAGATCTGTGAAAGCCACTTCATGGCCGGACTCTTCCTGCATTTTTAGATGGAGTTAATATAGAGCCCTGTTATTTAGTGCTGGTATATCTCAAAGGAGAGGCCTGCAAGTGGGGGGTATCTCATCTAAGAAGTGGCAAAGATACAGTATTAACTAGGTGCCACAATGTGATTTAGTCAGATATAAAATGACCTTTTCTTGATAACTGTAAATCCTTTCACAATGGCGGAGTCCACATGCACGGTGGGGCCAAATATTATGGTGCATATTTCATATGTTCAAGGCAGCTGAACAGTGGTTGCAGATCATGTTGCTGGATCTTCATTTCCATAAACCTCTGAAAACAAAGGTTGGGAAAAACAAATTCTGGGAGTGGCTTTAACTAGAGCATATCAACTAGCATGACTGCAAACCATGAAAGTGTTTTTTCCAAGGGTCCCTTCCTGCGTTCATTTCTTCTGGGTATCCCTTGCCATTAGAGGTTCTATTTAGAAAGAAGGTATCTGGTTAAAGACAACTTGAGAAATCAGGCACAGTTCAAGTTGTGTTGAGTTTTAGGGATCACATTTTTATGTGTAAGCAGGAAAGTGTCTTTTTATTTCTGCAAGCTTTGCCTCCCTTTGAGCTTATTCATTCTTCTGATCAAAACACAGATACTGAGCGGAGGACAAAAAGATCAGCGGGTACTGAAAGGCTCAGATTTGCTCAGGAAGATGGATTTCTATGCTCCAAATAAGACAAAACATATGTAAATGATACATGATGTGTTTATGGACTGGGACACAAACTGAAGAATCTGTAGGAACGCCTACATGAACTCAGGTCTGCTCATCTCTATTGCACGTACAATTTCTGTTTTTATCCATAACCTTTAACATAGCAAAATGTTACAGAGGACTGCTTACATGATACTACAAAGGAAAAAACCACCAGTAAGGTACACAGTCTTGGGGAAGCAGAAGTGGGAGCCAGTGTTGTTTGGAGCAAGCTTTATGAATTTTGCACAGTTCTGATGTAAACCCCAGATAGAAAAATATACTTGCATTACAAACTCCACCCTCACCCCAAATCTGAATTCATTTCTAGGACTTAAATATTTCAGGGATGCTGCCAACAGTAAAATAGCCTGGTCTGACTTTGTATTTTTTAGGCTGCCCATGCCAATATTGGTGTTACAAGTTGACACCTGCTCTGCCTGTTTACTTCCTACAGATCAAGTTCTTTGCCTGGACATACTGAATTTTCAAGCTACCGAGCTTCTACACAAATCAAATAGCTTTCTTTATAATGTTCACTCACAACATTACTGAATTTGTTTATTATGGGAAGAAAGCACAAATGAATTCTGCAACTTTTGATTCACATTCATTAGTGACTAAATTAAGGGCTAAACTTTAAAGGCACAAATGGAAATGCTCTTTTTCCTTGAGCTACATCAGTCTAGGCCAAAGAGATGTCTAGCAGTTCACCTGAGACCTAATTTAAGTTTTAATGCTAACAATTACAGGTTCCATGAGCATGACACTGGGAAATTGTAAGTAATGAAAAGGCACAATTTCTCTCATTATAAAACCACAAAAAAACAGAAATCCAAAAAAACAAGGCACATTTTACCAAGCTTAGCATATGGGATTCAAAGTTAAAGGAGAACTCTCATAAAAAGTGAGGTATTCTCTTGAGGCTGGCAGAGTAAATGAGCAATATTTCTCTCTCCCTATTGCTTGTTTTTAGAATCTCCATAAGCCTGTTTTCATTTTGCATGCTCCTCAGGAAAAGTCTGTTAGGAGTAAGTGCTGTTAAATCACACGCCGTGGCGCTCCGGAGTGCTGCAGCTTCCTTCCTGGCACGGGACTTGTTTGTGAGGCTCCTACGTGACCTCTACCTCAGTGTATCTGCTCCCTCTTCCAAAAAAAATTACGTAGATTTTAGTAAGATGGAGCCTAGCAGGATTGAGAATGTTCTATAGAAGAAAAACATTTAGGGTACCCGATGCTGCAGTGCCCATCACTAGACAATTGCATTAATGCCCCAATTTTTCATATTTTAGAAATAAAGCATCTAGTCCTACTGATGACACAGAAAAATGCTGGAGTGGGACTTTCTGTACTCCACCTTTTGAAAAACAGGAGTTAAATTATAAAAAGAAGCAGCTGCAATTTTTCATTTAAAAAAGCACTGAGGACAAGTGAAGGTTTGGGGGCCAAGCAAGTAGTTGGGACTGACACTGCTGGCTACTCAGACTTTAGTTCAGAAGTAGCTGACAGTAAGATTTATTAACCTACCAGTTGGCCTCTATCTCTACTTTTTAAATTTTCTTCTGGATATCAACAACAGCAGAGGAGCTGCAAGGCAGCGGAAGGGCTGGAGACCAGTGTGCTATCAGAACAGGGTGATCTCTCTCTCACCTTTGAAAATCACTCAGAAGGAACCCAGAATAGCAGTAGTTTTCTTATCTGTGTTTTATAGTACTGCATAAATTAAACTAAGCTACACACATTATTATTCCCGAGTAAACGCTATATTACTTTCCACGACGGTAAATTTGAGATTGATTTTTGGAAACCTCCAGTTTCCATGCAATGAGCCGAGACATCTCCTCTGTTCTACTTTTTGAAAACTTTTCTAGCAGGAGTGCCTGGATTAGGTAGGCAAAACAAGACCAAATTGCCTTCTCCACCTGCCTTTATTAGGAAATTATTTTGGAAGTGGAGAACGGCTCTGTCCTTACATCATCTTCCATTTATGTGCCCCAGACTTCAGCTGTTTGTAGACATCTATGTTTCTGAACGATCAAACATCTTAAAGGACATTCAGGCACGTGGGGCATAATATGGTCACATCTCCCAGAGGGAGATGCCCTCATTGCTTTCCTCAAGTCACAGGCCAAAAAACCCCTAAATTGTACAGCCTGAAATACAATCTATACTGTTTTTTCTTCTTTGTTTTGTAGAGCTCACCTGCCACCTTTTGTGGACTTTCACTGTGCATAAAACTTACGTGTATTTTCATAAAACCTTGCACTTGTAAATGCAACTAACAACTGCATCAACATTTAAAAGCTCCACATTTTTAAAGAAATGTATCAATTGTATTATTCTTGTACTCCCAAATGCCAGGAGCGTGCATGCCTATGTGTGTGAGTGCAGGCAGAGGCCGCAGCTAGACAGCATGTGTGCTGCCACACAGCTGTCAAAATATTAAAATGTGGTTTTTTTTCAATTTTTAAGTGATTTGATGGAAAAGCAGGAATGCTTCCTAAATAATCTATTTGTTTAGTGTGACAGCCTCTGACTTTGAGGCTGTGGAATTGAAAGCCAAGCAAATCTGCATATGCAAGGATGCAATTTCCCCAGCATTTTTACAAAGCTGCAGATGAGAAATGGTTTCTCTCTAGCAGTGATGGATGTGTGGTGCTCAGCTCTATGTCTCACTTGCTAATTCCATTAAGAAGAAAGGAAAGCTTGGTTCACAAAGGCAGAGCAAAACTGCAGGATAGTTTATATCCCATAGCTAAGCTCTGGGGCTTTATTATTCTTCACCAGTTTAGGAAATGGCTGATGTGGTAGTAGACACAAAATTTAATTTAAAGGGACAATGTCAAGTGGTTTACACTCAAAACTTAACCTACTTTGAAAATGTTATAATCTGGAGAAGGAATCTAGTCTGAAGTTCTCATTTTATTTCTGGTGGTGGGGGGGGAAAAGTCACTCTCTACAGAAATCCGGTGCTGCTGTTCCAATTCCTGGCCCCTCTCCAGGCCTATTACAGACAATGAAGACGACTGTGACTGAATTCGGCGGGCTCTGTATTGAGCCTGTGAAGAAAGGGATGCATCACACCCCAATGCTTCTCACGTGCTGGGTCAGTGCACTGCTGCCAGTTCTCCACATTTTCTTTGATAGGCACAGCTTGTTCTCCCTTTCAAGGGGATTAGAAGTTAACGATGCAGAGTGGTGGGTTTTGGTAAAGTTTTAGGATAGTTTTCTTTTCTCAAACATAAATATTATGTTGTATTTATTTTGAAGTCCAAGACTCTTGGACCTTTGAAAAGACTCCTTGAAGAGTCCAAGACTCTTCTTTATCCTTGCAGTGGGGAATCTGCAGTGGTTCCCATGTGGCCCAGCCAAGGGAGATGATGTGTTGACACAGATGGATTTTGCCCTTTTTGGTGGAGCATTCAGTTTGCTTGGGCAACACAGCCATCTGCCGGATTACTCACCCGAGCACCTCCGGTAGTGCCAGGAAGGCCCCAGTGCCAGAAAGTGGTCTGAGTAAGATCCAAGACTGTTGCGTACATTTGCGATCCCATGGGAAACCAGGGGGGAGAGCAGGGAACAGAGCAGCCATGAGCAGACATGCAGCATTTTGCGCTCGTTAGCGTTTCCCTGGCACAGCAACACCATCAGCAAAAGGGGCCACGGCACTGCCTGCAAGAGAGTCCTCAGACTAGCCAAGACTGCAGAAGGCACCACCTGAGACTGCTGCCCAGGGAGAGTTTACCACCATCGAGGAACCCAACAATACGGCTCTACTGACCATTTGTAGATGTGCATTTTTCATCAAAGGAGACTATTGGGCCTGAAAATGCCTTCTTCCCCTTTCCATCAGCTTTGCTGCGCTGCTGGCATTCGGCTGCTGAGACTTGATCTAATCAATGCTCATATAGGGAGGTTTGTCTGGCCTGGAAGATGATGTTATTGAATAGGTCTATCAAATTTGTCAGTGTCTTCGCTGACAATTTTCATGAATATATAACATTGAAATATAGCTCATCCATACTGACTTATTCTTTATAGTGCTCAAAATGGCTTGAAAAAAATCTCTGTAATTTGATAATGAGAAAGGATAAAATCAGTTAGGGGGATAATTGCTAATATCCAGATCTTAAGAAAGGAATATAAATATTGAAGAATAAAAATAAATAGGCAAATGAATAAACAAGATGAAAACTCCTTGATTGCCTAGACTCTGAATGCAAAAATGCCACCAAAACAGCCACCTTCTTTACGCGTATAATGGGGAAATTCAAGAAAACATCAATCACAGGACTTTCAGCTCAGACACTACATTCCAAAACATACATTACACTTAAAATGTTTAAAAATGCTCTTTCATGAAAATGACAAGATAAAGTGTATTTCTACTGGATTTGAGGGAAAAATCCCACCCATTCATTTATTGACTAAAACCAAATCTTATTTCACAAACTTGATTAACATCAACAATCTGCCATTTGTTGAAAAGAGTGAAAATTCCCCCAAGTCTGATAAATACTTTGGGGTTTCAGAAAAGCAAGAGGCCAGAATTGCACAAAGAGAGACACAAACACACTCATGCACAGATGCTGTGCTGACATGCATTGCACACGCAGCCATGGCAAGAGTGGACTGGTGAACCTGGAAGGGGCACCTACAGCTCACTCTCCCTATGTTTGCTTTGCTGAAAAAGGGGACGCTGCTTTTCAGGTGTCTCTGACATTAGTCAGGCATTTCCAATATTAGAGTAAATCTTGCCTCTGTAAAGTAAGAGCCCTTAAAAAAACAAGGCGACATAAACTTAATGCAAAGATTTATGGTCCAAAGGAATGAGTACTCTTGGTTTTGCAAACTGAAACATTTGTGCATTATTTGCAAGGATCAACAGGCTTGAAAGAACAGGAGGGAGCAAAGACACTGATTGAATGGACAGTTTGAATAGTTCAATATGAAAAAGATCAGCTGGGTGTTGGGACTTGTGGTTGTTCGCAAAGCTGCTGCCTTCCTGGGACCCCACACTGAGCGTGTGGGGGTGTTTATGGAAAAACCCACACCACTCAGCTACCACAATCTCTGCAAAGAGCATTTGGCACTGCTACATTAGCGTAATTGACAACATCAATTATGCCCACTGCTATTTTCTCCCCTGGGAAAGTCAGCCCATACGAGTCAGTGTTTTTAAAAGCGTGTAGTGCTCACGGTCTCGGAGATTTTTAGTGCCGTTAAATGGTAGAGAACAAAGGAAAGCACAACGGCTGAGGAGCTGCTGCTTTTTCACACAAAGCTCCCCATGGTCAGGGCAGCACTTCCCTTCTGAGGAGATATGAAGGTGGGAAAAATGTAGTACATACCACATTCCTATAATAGCCATCATCAAATGTTTCTGCACTTGAAGAACATGAGGATGGCATGGAGCTTCCTGCCTGGCAAACGCTGAAGCCTGAATGTTCACTGAGCCTCAGTTTTATACTGCTGTTTTCTTTTTCACCAACTATTTCTGAAAGGCTGGAATTTTTACAGCTTTTTGATACAGCAGTCCCTTTCCCCTAGGGTCCCCCGGGAGGGTTATGCCACAAACATTTGGGGACACTGGAGACATGTGGATTGTCCTGCATGAACTTGCAACTTTCACCCTACATGCTGTCACCGTATGTAACAGTGAAAAAATTAAGCAAGAATAATAGTTAGGCGCACAAAAAGAAGACATCGGCTAGTGAAAGCGACTGTGGATAGTACCTGATGAAACCCACTCAAGGGACACAGTTGTTGCCCTCAAGAAGCCCATTGGGGCCTGCGCCACACCAGAAGCCTCGAGAAGCTGCTTGCTAAGGTGCAATGATGGTGCCTTTCTGTGCCAAAGAGGTACCCACTGGACCTCACTGATGATTCAGGATGTCTCCATCCCTCCCATGGCTCTAGGGGAGTGAAGTACCCTGTGTCCTCTCCATAGGCCCCTGTCACCTCTTGCTGGACCATCTGTTCCCCCACTCCTTCTGACCTCTTGGCACTCGGGGACCATCTCCACTACAGACCCGCTCCTCTGTGCTGTAGCTATTGCCCTCCTCCCTGCCCAGTAACCCAGTTTCCTCTTGTGTTCCCTGCTTGACTCCCAACCCCTGACAACATTTTGCTGCAGTCAATTTTCTTCTACCCACCATCTCTGCTTTCAAGCGTGGGCTGAAATATCATCTCTCTCTTAAGCAAGAGCTGTTCTCTTCCACCTGCCCACTTGAGCTGAAGGTGCCTTCTGCGCGCCTCTTCCTCTGTGACCCATGACTTGGCTTTCTCTTGTCATCACTGTGATCTCCTCCTCCTCCCTAATCCTCAACCTGTCTTTCCTCTCTTCTTGTTACAACTCAGTTCCTTCACGCTTAAATGTGCTGTCTCCTTCCTAGGTGATGTGGGTCACGGCCACGTATGGGCCATCCTGAAGCTAAACCACCAGACAGCAGCAGAGGAGGACAGGTTGCACAGCATTTAAAAAGGGGCTGCAGGCCTTCATTTTGACTTGGGGATGCCAGTGCTCTCTTCAGTTCTCCAGCAAGGAAAGTAAAGGATTTAACACAACAGTACTTGCCCTTATTTCTAACTTAAAATAAATCATTTTGGCCTACTTGGCCATATCTCCTGCCCACGGCAGGATACAACCTCAGCCCTTCCAGCCTTTTAAGAAAACTGACTGCTGCCTCCCAGAAAAAAGCTGAGAGTAATCAAGGGTTTAGGGGAAAGAGACTGAAGACTTTTCTCTCTTTGCGTGACTCTCTCTTCACCCATGGAAGGGCTCCTTGGCAGTAGGAAATATCTGGACCACGGCTCATCTTTGATCTTTTGGAAATTAATCCCAGCATTTACTTTCCATAGAAATTTCTACCCTTGCTGCTTCATGCTGCAGCCACCCTCAACACCTAACACTCCTCTGCCTCACCGAGACATCATTTATTCATAGCTCTGTGTTTTAATCATCATACACCATTTTTAAGTAGGAACAGAACAATCATTTCTAACGGCTGGGTACCCTATTAATGCAGGGATGTCATGCACAAAGCGCCCTCACAAGAGATGACCAGCCAAATTAACTGGTGTCAGAGGACTCTCCCGGTAAGAAATGTTAAGACCTGTGAAACCATCAGCTGGCTTTCACCTAAGCCATGCAGCAAGCTGCTCAGGTAAACCCAGCGATCTGCACCTACTCTCTCTAGATACTTTAAAAACACAAAAATATCACAAACTTAAGCAATGAATGCATCACCTGACCCATTTTCACAATACCTTCCCAAAGGCTTGAATTCTCAGTGTGAGCTGTGAATATTTGCATGCACGTGCGCATGCACACACACATTCAATTTCTAAATCAATCCTCCCAGGCAAAGGGTGCAAAAAATGTCTCCCAAACCTCGCTAGTATTTACATGCTTTTAATTTCAAATGCCATATAAGGCTATTCAGCCATTATATTTTATTGTAGCTTCTAAATAAATTATACCCATTTATCACTTAAAAAAAACATCTTAAGAACCTTATTAACTTCATAGTTAAACACCGACAGGTAATATTACCGATTATGGCAATGTTTCACGGTATCACAGCTGTGCTATGCTCTGGATTTTCACTGTCTTAAACCTGTATATTGTGGCAAAAATATGCATAATCTAGTGCACTGATTCAATAATTTTCAATAACGTCTGCTAATTCTGGCAAATAGTTTACAATACTTATTTCCACTATCAGAACAGGTGTTTTATGGCTAGAATATCTGTACATTGACAAAAATGGAAGAAGCCCATTTATTAAGAAGAAAGAGAGTTTCTAGCAAAAGAAAGAGTAATGAGAAGACAGTGTTTTCTTAAAGTAAACCAAGAAAACCATACTTGAAGATGAGGACACCTCACCTTAGCAAACGGAGGAGAAAAGAGACTTAGACAGTTCCTGTGAATTGTGATTCTCACAGAAGAGGAACCATACCTGCATAATCTGTTCTTGCGTAATGCCCATCTTCTGATTTTGTAGTCGTTGTAGTATTATCTGTGTGAAAAGAAATATGTTGAGTTGCTTGGGGAGCCTGTACTTGATACCGACTATGCCCCAGCAGCCAGTGCCCAGGCAAACGTAGCTTCGCTTGCATGCACGGCATCGCTGCTGGCTGCAAGGCTCCCCTGGGCCTGCCAGGTGAAAACAGCAGGATCCAGCTTTTTGGAATGAAACATGAAACATCTTCCATTAAGAAAACACATTTTTTTCTAACAATATGTGATAACAGATTGCAGCTGGGATAAATATATCAGTATGAAGCAGGAGTTGTTATTTCTGCTCTATTTGAAGTAAGTGGGGAGTTTTAATATGTACCCTGAAATGAAGTGCCACATAGGGTGGTTAACTTTAAAGAGATAGAAATAAACTAGAATGTGTTTAATACACCTGTATAGTACGGCCTTAGAGGTACTGAGGATTTATAGGTCAGAAGCTAAGGGGAAAAAAGCTATTAAGAGTCTGAGCCTCAGTAGACACTTTATTTATGGGAGCTATTTAAAGGCAAATTTTCTTCATTTTTATTTTAGAACAAAACAGAGTTTTTAAAGTCAACTCAAGGGTTACAGGTGATGTAGTAGCCCATGAGCTGGGCACAGAGAAGCCTGGCATTCATGGAGAAACACAGAGAGTCTTGAGCTGCTGTTGGCAAAATTTCCTTCCAGGCACCTTTGGCATCTCATGGGCCGAGCACAGGTCATGTGAGAAACGAGCACCAGCATCATGTCTGGGAGCATGTCTTTGGCCTCCTGAGATTGCTTCATGCTGCTGCAGTTAAGGGAGCAACAGAGGATCCATCCTGGGTGGCAAAACGTATCTGAGGGGCTCTCCTGCTTGTCCTGCTCTGACTCCTACCCAGAGGGCAGAGCTCTGGGCAAGCTGCTCTGGGCAAAATCCAGGTGCCTGATTTTGACGCCAGTGCAGGCCTGGACAGTCCCTGGCCACTACGGGCTGGGTGTGGGAAGGGTTACGCAAATCACTCCTTGCACCTCACTTGGCATCTGTACCACGGAGAGCTCTGCCCCCCCCCGCAGCCTGTGCTCTACAACATAAATTGCAAGAGTCTAATGGAAACGTAAGAAGTGCCAAATAAGAAGCCAGCCCTGGTTCTTTTTTTTTCCGGAACAAAAATTGAAAACATTCTTTGAAATTAGTTTTGTTATGAGAGTTACCTTGACATCGACCCAAAGACATGACTTCAATTTTCTCCTGTTTCTGGCATGATGCCTCTTTGATTTGACATGCATTATCATAAGATTTCCCATCGGAAGCACAAAGAGGATTGAAGTTCGTTTGAGAACAGTCAATGTTGCACACACACCTGAAATGATAAAGAAAGAGAAAAAAGAAGAGGTTAATATGAGAAAGTTTTTTCATGACATCATAAATACATCTCAGAAATAAAAGTGCTTGCATTTTCCTGACTGCACAATGCAAATCAACAAAATGAAAGTGGAAAGTTCTGTCAAGAGGTCATTTGTATTTCTGGATGGAAATGAAATGCAGGGAGAGGGAAGAGACAGAAAAGAAAAGCAAGCAAAAGGAACAATAAAAAGTGTTATACATGGAAGACTACGCCACAGCATTAACACTTGTAATTTCTTGTAAATCAAAGAACACCCAAGCAGATACGCAGATAATTCAAGCTGCTGCACCCTCTTGCAATTGAAGAAGCCACAAAATTCACCTCTGTTGAGGCGCTGCCCATTGTATGTAACACTGCATTAGTGTGGTTTTATATTGATTTATTATTTAATTTTGATAATAACTACAGCACCTATAGGCACTCTGATCATAATAAAAGATGTGATGCTGAAGCCTCATCTCATCCTACTGGGATAAAACCACCTGCCAAGACAGACTCACACTAGCAACGCGACTGTACTCTGCTCTGTGCCTAGGGGTGGTGGGATCTCCCCTGGCTCCTGGATGCAGTGGGCCTACTCAGTATTAAAACAAGGGGAATGCTGATTTTAGGAGAGACTTTGTGCACAAGCACTTTCTGAAGCATTTGAATAACTTGGTAACCAAAAAGCCTTACCTAGGTGTCACCCAGGAGGTCAGTGCCCACTCCCGACCTGGCCATGTGCTCTGTGCGGGGAGAAGGGTCCCACAGCCAAGAGCAGAGTGTGGGCAAGCGTGGGCAGGGCAGCGGCGGCTCTGTCCTTGGGGAGCGTACAGACTTCTCCAGAGCCACAACGACCCAGCTTGTGAGCTCCCGGGCTGCCCTGAGACATGAACCAAAGCACAGTGGGGGATTCACTTAAAAAGGCTGGTCCGGATCTGAATGAACACACTAAGGTGGACATGTCTTGACCCCAGCAAGCCTCGTCATTGCTCAGAAGATGGACAAGCCTAATTACTTTTACCACCAGCAGGCTGCAGTCTTTTTTCTTTAGGTTTCTCCTATTTCATTATCATTAGCGATGTCAGACACCCTTGGGCATCAGCAAGGGAAAGGCATGCTAATCTTCCATCCCTGCCGACCGTGCCATGCAACAGACAGCTCAGCCTCAGCAATGCTTACATTAACACCGATGCAATCCTGCTCGGGGACAAAGCCAGAGGTCTAACGTGGCAGCTGCTTCAGCTCTTCTGAGCACGTAATTGTGCACATGCTGCTATCTAAACTCTTCCTTGGCTCCTTCTGACATTTAAGGCAAAGTAATGTGACCGATGCTCTATCTCCAGCCCACTGGTTGTGCTGAACGGCACAGCACCGACTCCACAGCTCTCCCTTTGGAAAGTTAAGTAATGGAAATGTCAGCCTCTAGCCTTGCTGCTTGATTTAAGAAAGTGTTTAAAAGTCAGTTCACCTCCTATTCACAGCAAGCATCTGGACACCTTCAACCACTGGAAGTGTACAGGGATATACGCAAGAGAAAAACTTCGGTGGAAAGAGAAAGCATAGGAAATTAGACAGCGTGGGTTAGATTTCTCCATCACCCCCTTTGGCCTCTGGCCTCCGCAAACGTGCCCAGGGTGATGAAAAACAGTGGAACCAGTACTTGTCTTCTTTTAGACTTTCTTTACATTGGGTAGATCTATTTTCCCCAAAATGTTCACAAAATACAGAAAACGTCAGTGCAAAAAGATGCCAAAGGTGAAAAGCTCTGGTTATAAATTAAATTACATGATTTCATAACTAGCAGAAGAAAAGAGTCTGGCTCCCTGTGTAACAACTTCCCCACACTGATGAACATACAGAATATAAGAAAAAAATCCAGTCAATTTCCTAAGAACCTCCTTATCAGCGGAACAGGAATGTTCTGCTCCACCGAAATATTAACTGTCGTCATTTCTTCCTGCAGCTGTTTCCAGCTTCCCACCTTAGTCAAGCTCACTTCATTAGGAAACATTTACTGCTCAAGTAATAGTAATTCTTTCCACGTAGCTTCACCATTTGCATTTCAGATGGGACACAATCAGCCATATGCTCCTTTTTTGCAATAAAACAGCTCAGAAACAGCTTCACTTCTCTACATTTTAGTACGAAAAATGAGCGTAGGTTAATATATATTATGTCTCAAGTCAAGACAAAATTAAGTCAATAAGAAAATTAAAACAAAAGGGTGCTCTTTTGGGGAAATCTATGCAACTTTGGATGCAATTTCAAAAATGCCTAGGGGATGTAGGAACCTATGCTCAGAGTTAGGCACTTAAGAGACATATTTTTAAAGGCGTTTAGATGCTTAAAGATGCATGCAAACACTTTGTGTGGGATTTCTGAAATCTCAGAGACTTATCTCCCACTGATTTCAAAGACCATTTCAGAGCCCATTAGGCATTTATTTGCATCTTTTGATACCTTCCAAAAAAACAAAGTTCCAAAATGACTTTTCTGACCTCCTTCAGTAAAAGTGAAAAGAGAACCAAGATTTTTCTCAACTCCATTCTAAAATCTTAACTGCAAGACCAGCCTTTCTTCCCAAGCGAGATCTCTGTAGCTGCACCCTGCATTAAGAGGATGCACCATACGAGCACCATTAACCACGTGCTACTTGTGCCGATGTCAGATTGCTTGTGTGCAAGGAGAGCAGAAAGGGACAACCTCAGGATGACACTATATGCTCAAGTCTTATAGGATCTCCTGTGTGAAGCCTGATTTTCAGGGTTGACTAGATGGGCAGTAAAAAACCACTACAATAAACTTGTCACCCCAATCTCCTTGCTGCAAGGATCTGTGCATCATCCACCCCTTGCACAGTTTTCAGTGGACAGCTTCTAGCTTGCATCTGCAGTTTCTTACTGCATTTGCACTTATATACTCAAATCCTACTTTAAGGCTGCACAATTAAGTCAACATCAAATATATGTCAGGAAATGTTAAAGGTAGGATTGCATCGGGAAGATTAATGTACCTGGGTTGCTGACTCTGTTTAATTTATAGTGCTCTCTTATCAGGGAAAATGACATATTCAAACACTTTTTTTCAAACTTTTTTCAAAAGAGAAACAAGTAGTCTGCCATTTCAACCATGCCCCCGAAGTCCAGAAGAGTAAGTTACAGAGAAGAAGGCGGGGCATTTACTCCAAACGTGCATGCCCAGGCACACATGGCCATAAAGCATACATCATCCTTAAGCAGGATCCACTGGTGATGTAATACATACAAAATGAACAGCACTTAATGTATTTGATTAAATGAAATCCTATAGCCATAGGTAAAGGTGCCTTCACTTCTTGAAGCATTATAAAATGCTGAAGTGGGACTGTCTCCTGTTAAACACGCAGAACCAAACTGTGACATCCCTGCTTGGACCCAAGGGCGTACATTAGGTGAGAGTCCTAATGGTGTTCAAGACTTCAGATCCTGTGGGACACAGGAATCCCCTAATCCAAAGAGAGACTCACCCCAACACTTGTCATGCCCAGAAATCCCACCCTGCTCCTAGCTAGCACCCAGCGCCAGCGCTTCCCCTCTCACACTCAACCTGCAACCTGGTCATGGCCAAGCTCTGCCCCGTTACCTTCTTGTTCTTTCACAAGTGACAAAACTGGAGCGGCCTCATCTCTTTTGGTTGTTGACCGTACTGGTCCCGGGGTCCCCCCAGGTCTCCCTGCCTGCGTGGGGCTGGAAACACACATCCCACTGCTACAGGGCTGACCATCAGGTCGGCTGCCTGCCTGCAGCTTCTCAGTCCCCGAGGCACTTGAGTACGCCTCTAATTTTAAGTAATTTGATCATTTGACCATTTTATCATCCTGGCTATGACTTCTGATTATAGTTATATCAATAAATCTATTTGGTTTCTGTGTTCCTAAGTGTAGCGCTGAAGAAAGCTTGGCGATATAAAGGCTGACTGAGCTTTCCTCAGGCTCAAGAAGCTGTAAGAAGGTCAATGAGGTCTCCTAGGGGGTCACAGGATGAAACTGTACCCAAGAGCATACATGAAATACATGTGTAAGGCTTAACTATGATTTCTGCAGTCAGAAAAGCAGCTTTAAAAGCATCTGTGAGGAAGGAGTGCTTCCAAGATGCCAGCCGATACCCTGCAGCTCCCCTGAGAAAGGAAGAAATACTGAATGCTGTCCCACAGGCCCATCACATCTTTCAAGTAATGGGCTTATAGATTAATTGATTAAAATTTGGGCTGTCACTGTAAACAATCATTAAACAAGGCTCACTTTCTTATGTCTACTCTTCCAGGTCATTATGATAGTCTCTGATGAATTTCACTTCTTTTATATGCTTTATTTTATTCCATTTCATTTTATATGATGAAAATCTTGGAGGAGCTGAACATCCACCAATCCACTTAGTTATTTTGGTGATCACGAAAGCAAAAAAATCAGAACAGACTAAAAAGACAACAGGGCACCTCCTCGGGGGATTTTCAGCTAACTCCCCCGGGCGCATCCTGCAGCACAGCTTGGTGACATTGCTGGACCCTCTGATGAGAACATCACGTCAAGGCAGAACTGGAAGGCCTCTGCAGACAGAGATGATATTGGCTAACACTCTGGAGAAGCCCACAAGGCTGCCCATGGGAGGGCTGGCAGAGCTGAACTAAGCCTGTGGCAGGTAAGATGCTGACAGGCACCTCCTTGTGCCTCACTACTGACTTGTCGGGTGCAAGTCGCCGCACTTCTCTCTCTGAGCTTCTGTCAAGGCAGTAACTGCAATAAATGTACTAAACAGCACAGGGGAACCCATGTGCATTTTGGGAGTGGTTGTCACTATTTCACCTGCGTAACATGCTTCTCTTCGCAGGGAAACGAGAGAAGAGCACAGAAGTAGACCGGTAGTTAGTTCCTGTATAGACCTTCACCATGAAAAAAAAGCTGCCCAGACTTCAGAGAGGTTTGCGTCCCAACAGTGATGGCAATGTGCTGCACCAGGCTGCTTGGCCAAGCTGGAGCAGCCAACTTGGCCTTCTGTTGAATCAGTCTCTGTAAAAATTAATGGGGTCAATAAACCAGGCACAGGTGAGTACACCGGTGAGCACACAGGCTCCTAACTCCCCACTCTTCTGCAAATAACATATGGTATTACTTTCTGGGCACAGAGAGTACCTTTGCCTGCAGAGAGCATGCCACTGAAGACAGAATTCATGGCTACGAAGGACTGCCCCTGGAGGGAGGAACAGAATTTTAAGGAGGCGTCTCAATAAAATGAGAGAATGGTTCTTTGCCCATAAAGTGTAGGGGAATGCTATAATTATATTTCCTTAGTTCATGAATAAAGTATAATCATTAGTGACACAGCAATGATAAAAAGAACCCCACTCCATGCTTTATGTCTACTCCTAAGACAACTATTCAGTCTTTGTTTTCAGCAATGTATTACTGAAAAACAATCTAAAAAAAATTACTATGCAATATCTGCGTGTAGCACGAGGAAGGTTTCGTATGTAGCTCTGATGGGAAGGAAGGAGGATAAATGAGACAATGCTTCTAAAAGAGCGGTTTTACTGGGAACAGATGCAGGCACATTTTTGTCAGAGCGAGATGGCAATGGCAGTTCTTCCCTATTCACCATCTTTTAATTAGCCCTTTGCAGTTTGGAAACCTGAGAGCATTGTTGGTACTGCCTCTGTTTATTAAAGATTCATATTCAGACTTTGCTGGCCATGGGTCATTTGCTTTTTGGAACCAGAGCAACAGAAAATTGTGTCTGAGATATCTGCAAAAAAGTACTTAATGAAATGACTAACGTCTTCAGCCAAGTGTCTAGTTGATTACAGGGTCCAAACAGCAGAACAGCAATAAATCTGCCACAAAGAGAATTGTCAGTCAAGAAAAAAGGCATAAAACCAAACAGACAGGGAAGCGAGAGCTAAAAATGTGAAAATGCAAATCTAGTGTTATTTTTACTAGTCAGAGCTCTGATATTTGAGCGCATATGCTAATTTGGTCAAGTGTGAGATCCCACCATGTCTCAGTGAGCACTATTTTACAGGGAAAGTGATGTTCCATTCTGCAATCATTTTAAACATGTCGTATATTTTCTCCAGGCAAAAATAAAAAAGCAAGGAAAAAACCAACAACATTTTGCAGCATAAAAAAGCCCAAAGCCTTCCCTTTGCCATAAACCAGTGTATAAATAAAAACACGGTTGTTGTACATTTATGATATTTCCACCAGAGACATTTCTTATCTTCCTCTGTTCTGACTAGAAAACAATGATCAGAAACTCAAAATTTCTGGTTGGATGTCAGTACAGTCCTCTCCAAGCCCCCTGCCCCTCCAAGTAGGACAATAAATGCCCATTTAAAGCTAACCTGGCAGTATACGCCTGCATAAAGAGCCTGGCAAACAGTCCCAAATGCCTTCTCTATCATTTGGATTCCTGCAAGGTTTTTCTTTCTGGTACACAGGGCACCTTTGTTGACATTACCAGCAGGCAAGTTGAAATGAAGCCAGGCTTAACATTACGCCTCAACATTCGAACACGCATTGTACCGTGGTTCAGCTGTGTGTCAGGAGGCTGGTGGGAGTGCTCGTTTACCCAGGCAGCTTTGGGTATGTTTAATATGTCTCAACACAACGCCACGCAGAGATACTTGAACTAGCTCTAAGCAGGGACTGGCAAGGTTAACCAGGCTGGGCAGACCTGTGCTCACATGCATCCGCTGCCTCCGGGAGCTCAGCTAGCCTGTTCAGACCGTCTGTGTGCTGCTGCATCACGCCTTGTTAAAACACACTGCCTGAGATACGTCTTTACTGGGGAGCAGCAACAGGTCACCTCTGCTACCCACCTCGGCACCACATCAGTCATCCTCAAAGCTGCCCGCACATACAGGCAGCTAAATTGTATTGCTGCAGGGGGCTTGCACACACTTCCGTTTCGACATCAGTCTCAGAAGGGCTACATAAATACCAGCTTCTTTCTCTGACCCTCAGCCCATTTACAAGTACACCATTAAGTTTTACAGTAATCTCATACAGCCCTATAGCAGCAATGACTTGGTACTATTATACCCATTTTACAGAGAGGTAAATTTTAGTGTAAAGTCCTGGCACCCTCAATAGAGAGTCACCAGGGACTTCTGGTAGCTTGGCCAAGCTCAGGTATGCTACAGTGGTCTCTGCAGCGTGTGGGGCACAGCCCAAGAGGACGGCACCAAAAGATGCCTCCAGCCAGGAGACAAAACTGCCTGGCATCATTGCCTGGTTTCACATACAGCTGAACATCAGGTACACAGACATATATATAAAATAGTATATATAAAATATATCCATAATGCACACAGGCACACAATTTTTTATACTTTCTATGAATCATACCCTACAACCTGCCTGTGCTTGCCAGGAGATTGAAATCTTATCACCACACTCTTAAGAACATCATTAAGAGGCTTAAGGAATAGAGACGCTGCGTGTTTCCTTCAAAACAAACTTTGCTGTATTTTTGAGGCTGATGCAAAACTTTAGCTGCAGTGCAGAACAATAAACAATACATATTTTATAATGGCAGCACAAAAATAGCATGCGATATTTCTTTCCTGGGTCTGCTAGTGCTGCTCTTCTGCTTTAAGATCACAAGAGAAGAAAAAGCACGGCTTATTTTGAGTGCCTTCCATTCAATGTTCTTTATTTTTTTTATTTCTTTATTTATCTAATTTATTTTACCTTTTTGTCCTTTGCAGCCCAGCTTCTGCACTAAGGCCTTTAGCACGTCTACTTTTCACAGTGGCTTCCCTGGGATATTTTACCTATTTCGCCTGTTCAAATGTTTATCTTCACCAGGAGTAAAAGAAGAAAAGCTTGATTCCCTCAGGGTGATGCAATGTTTCTGCATGGCATTTCAATAGCATCCTGTTATTCAAACAATTAGAAATCACAGAGACCATCCACGGAATTATCAGCATACTGCATAGAGATTATTATTATTATGTAGTGCATAATGAAAATGATTTGAAGGACCCCAAAGCATCATAACAGAAGGAAGTGCTGAATAATCAGGTGATTTTTTTTTTTTTTGGACTGCAAGAGACCAAAATATTGTTTACTGGACATATGTCAAGCTAAAATGCTCTAAAGTGGTGAATATATTTATTGCTGCCCTTCCTTGCATACCAAATGCAACATAATCTGGGAGTCTAGCTGGAGTGCAGAGCCAGGAGCTAGGGCAATTGCTGTACAGCTGCCACATTGCTGCTGCTTAATAGCAAGGAGTGACTGGCAAGGCTTAAAAATACGTATGGATTTTTCAGAGCACATTTGTTATGACATCTCACAGAGGTTGTTTCAAAATGGTTTCATGGACCAGTCCCAGAGGCACCTCACCTTACAGCTGTGAGGAGAGCTGCCTGGGTGCTGGCTCCTTCCCAGAGCCGGACCGGCTTGGTGAGGAGCTGGTCCCATGCTCCACCAGTTTTCAAGGCTTCATCCCGGAGACTGCAGCTCATGAAAACTGCTTTAATCTGCTGTGCAAGACACTGCAACTTGATTCCTAATTGTCCTTTTGTTTTTTTCCCTGTAACTTTCTTTACTAAATTTTTGACAAAAAACATCACAAACTTCACCTTTGCTTCCCTCTTACAATTCAAAGCACCAATTATAATATGACCTTCATCTGGCTTCCTGATGCCTCTAGTGCCCTCAACAGTACATTGAATTGTATGCTAACACCTTTAGGGCAAAATAAATGTCTCATTTTATTTTTTTTCAAATATCATTCCTATTTAAAAGGAACTAAGTTGTGTAAAGCAGTCTTTGCTAGACTGGATGCCTTAAACCCAAATGGAGAAACTAGAGAATTACAACGCTGACAACTGGGTTTGAAGAGCTATGGAAAAATCCTCACGCTAGCTGTGTGACTAGAGAAGAAAATTCTAATTCTGTTCACATGCCAATTCAAGTGTCTGCAGGTATCTAATGTGTGAAGTTTATTTAAAGCCCATAGAATAAAATAAATGCCTTTTTATGGTTTGCCTACACTTGGTGTCCTTCACATCTCTATAGTCTGTGTTAAAACAAAGCTTTGCTGACTGTTTCTCTCCCTCTGTAAACATTTGAGGCTGTCCTTCACGAACGTTTTATCACTGTGTGCCTCAGACTGCTGATATTGTTCGCTCCTATCTTGAAGCCAGCAGAATAGTGAGAATCGTTCCCACAAATCCCAGCATTTCACCCCAGCCTGTAACAGCCAGTGGGAATATTGCAATGTCTGGTGGGAAGCACGGGACAACCATCTAGCTGCATGCAGGTCCTGGCATGGACCTTATAGAATCATAGAATTGTTAAGGTTGGAAAAGACCCTTAAGATCATTGAGTCCAACCATTAACCTAGCACTGCCAAGTCCACCACTAAACCATGTCCCTAAGCACCACATCTCCCCGGCTTTTAAATACCCCCAGGGATGGGGACTCAACCACTTCCCTGGGCAACCTGTTCCAGTGCCTAACTACCCTTTTGGTGAAGAAGTTTTTCCTAATATCCAACCTAAACTTTCCCTGGTGCAGCTTGAGGCCACTTCCTCTCGTCCTTGCCGTGCAGCAAGGCTCTGTCTGCTCACGAAGAACTGCAGTACCAACTGGGATGGGACCAATGGCAAATTTCTGGTAACAGCTTTGTTAACTACACCAGAAGTTACTTCTGAACGCAGACTCTGATTTACCAGTGAGACTAAAGGGAGGACAGCCCTCCTGCCAGCAGAGATCAGTGCATTGCAAGCCCCGTCCCATGCAGCATGTGAGCCATCCATTGCCAGCGGGGAAGGCAAGGCTTAGAACTGACCTTCCTAAAACTAGTGAGAAGACGACGATGGTAAAATAATCCCTCCTTGTAAAGACTCCCTCCACACGTGCAAAATCAGACTAACTCTCACCATAAACTGCTCTGCATCCTGAAACATGTGTGCCTCCCGCTTCTGAGGAGACCTGCCTGAGGCAGCACCATCTGAACTGGCTGCATACTCCAGGCTACCCTGCTTGGTAGGCTGACTTAAATTACAAAACAAAATCCAGTCTAGCTATTTAATGAAACGTTAGGAGGATACTCCAGCCTTTCCTTCAGACTTTGTTTGCACCTCCTGCGCAGACAGAAATAAGGCAAGATAACCTCATGTCACCTTGCACAGTGATGAAATGAGATCTCGGCCCATAGGTATGAGACTGGGACTGATGCAACCCCATTCAAATCACCGCATGTGCAAGAAGGAAAGACCAGTAGTAATCCTCTTTTTCCTCAGAGTATTCAGGTCTGTAGGTGAAAGCTTCTGTACAAAACTAGGTATTACTAATGGCTGGGGATGCTGCCTCTTGTCTTGCTGTCTCATGATGACCACAGCAGCTAACTGCCTTTGGGATCAAGCCCCAGGGGAAAGTACCGCTGCCAGGGAAAGGAAGATGAACAAATGAATGAAATGTGCCGTCTCAAGAGCATGTCCTTGCCAGCGAACTAACCAGATGAGAGTAACCCTCTTCAGGTCTGGGACAGGGATCACTGGAATCCACCTGCAGCTCCCGAAAGGGATACGCCGTAAGCACTGCACCCTGGCCGGGACAGGCGTCCCTGGGGCACCCGTGCTGCTCTGCATGGGAGAGCTTCGTTACAAAATGGGCAGGCTGAGAGACAGCAATTAAGGCTGTATATCTGGACACATCTCACACAGGCTTTTAACTGTGACTTGCATGTGGGAAAGGACTGAGGCAGTAGATGGATGCCATGAGGAAGGGACACCTGCCACCCTGCAGGGGCCATGAGAGCCGAGGTCAGCCCTGCGCATCAGCTCCTATTGAGTTCTCCTCAGGCTCATATTTAATGCATGGGATGTATTTTTAATGGCTTATACGTGTGAACAAATCATGGCCTTGATGTTCTTACATGGGTGTGTGAAGGAGCCTCCGACCTTCTGCAATGGATGCAGTTTTAATTTAATAGTTAACATAAAGTGGGATGGAAGAGATGAAGCATTCTATTAAGACATTTGATAATAAATTGGAAAGTGCTTTCCCAGTACTTTACATAGTTATTCTCTCTGCTGATCTATTTAGCCAACACATGTAATTCTGAGCTACAAAGTTGTATTCCTGCTTTCGTAAACATACTTACATAAAACTCAATAACAACACAGTCTATTTATTGCTAAAATGCTAGTAGGAAATTGGAAAAGGTATAAATACAATTCATTGTTGGTGATCTCCTGCCCCCTGAAGGCACTGTAAGGCTCCAAATCTTGCTCAGTTCACAGCATCATAAAACCTAAGCAATAAATGTCACTCCTTTCTTGATTGCGCATTAGGCCAATCGGCTTTTTATTGTGACTAAATAGGCCGTCATGAAGGCGCTGCTCAGTTTACTACTAGGGTGTGACTTTGGCTAAATGGGGGGGCCAGAGAGGGAGGAAAGCTTATTGTTAAATAACAAAAAGGGGAAAAGAAAACAGGGGAAAAAAGGTGCAAAAGCTCATTGCTCTCCAAGGTCTCTGCACTTGCTCTTCCGTGCTGTAATGCCCTGATGTACACAGACGATTATGTGTCAATGCACATTAATATTTGATGTGCATTATCATATTATCCCTTATGTGCACTTTCACAACCTGGTGAGCCCAGGCTCTCCCAGCCATGGGGTTACACAAGCAAGTGGTGGCTTTGCCTCGGAGCACCTGCGCACAGCTCTGCCCTTGCAGAGCCAAAAGGGATCCTTTTGTATACCTCCCACAAAGCAGCAGGAGCCAGGCACGATCTTTACAACACCCTGTATTACAGCAAGAGCACAAAACAGACTGCCAAAACCATTCCTTCAAATGCAAATAAAGGTGTGCGCTCGGAAGGCTGCTACGTTTTCCTACCTAGGACTGAAAACCGCAGTCACAGCTGATGTCAGAGGAGTGAAAAAAAACCTCCTGGGTTCATTTGCTGCCCTGCTAAACTGGGCACATAAAGTGGTTGCTCTCTGCCATGCTGTCACGTGTACATGTTGTATATGGAAATTTCCTGAAAATAGAGAGGGATGCTGTTGCTGTCTCACACAATGCCCAGCCATGCACGTGCACCCTTGTAACAGGCACAGATCGGCGTTAATGCAGTCCACAGCCACAGCCTCGATGCTAGCCAAGCCGCTACCCCACACATCCTCCAGCTGTCCCTGCCACATAAATGTTTAATTCACCTGCTCCATGCTGGGCGTGCCATTTCAGCCTCCAAGCTGGGCAGAAGGAAGGCAGGTGAGGAGAACCTCCCTGCTGCCTTCAGGTAGTGTCCCCAAAACCCTCCTGAGCCTCTGCACACGGGCAGCCGCTGTGGCTCCTCCCCGCTCTCCAGCAAACAACAAAATGGACTAGCTGCAAGTCAGCTTTAGGTTTGCTCCCTGGTTCCACAGTCCTCTGTCCTTTCCCAGTCCATTCCTCCAGCCTTCTCTGCCATGACCATCCATCCCTCTGTGCCTCCATGCCTCCTGTCCACACACCACATGCTGAATGTAGGGGTAGGCATCTTGGTCATGGAAACCTAACAGGAAAATTTGGCTCTTTTGAGCCATGCTTTTAAAATTATTGCAGCTTTTTTTTTTCAACTCTAATGTTGACAGACTACTAACTGTGAAGACAATCGGCAGCTCTACATGTCTTACAAGCCTTCCCCCCTTAAATTTCAGAAGAATTTGTGTCTTGCTCCTACAGGAGCGTAGCACCACGATAAGACAAGAAAACCCCCAAAAGTCTTAGAAGTTACGTCTGGCTTTTCACAAATCAATATTTCCTCTGAAGCAATTGAAGGAGTCAGTAAGTCAACTTCTGCTTTTATCATCACAATTTCCAACTTATTCCTTTACACTCTGTGAACGACTGCACATTTACACTCCAACAGAGTCTGTTCTCCCTTCTGCCAGCAAAAGGCTCCACTGGCTACTGAGAAGTTACTCCACAGTTATGATACTGGGAGAGAACTTTTGTTTCACTGAAGTCAGTGGAAAAACTTTCATTGACTTCCATAAGCTAGAAGTTCACTTTCTGAAACTAAAACCCAAGTTTAGATCACCATCTGAAAAGAGGAGCACAAGAAAGAAATCTATAAGCTTTATGACTGTGTAGGGTATTACCCCCTGGACACACAGCAAGTTTTGCCGTAATTGCAAAAGATGTTTTTTATTACAAAACCAAACGTTAGGGATTCTGGTTTTTGGATAAGAGATGTATGTGTCATATAGGGTCCCTAAAAGACCTACTTGGGTGAGTTATACAAATTGAACACAATGTGGGTTTGCATTTATCTGAGAACATTTAGAGCCGTGATGTATAGTCTACATGACAGACTTCCTCAATGTATAGAGAAAATATAGCCAATTTCTTTGTGTAGGCTGAATTATTTACTAGAGTGTTCCAAAGTGTATTGGTAATAAAACACTATGAAGTATAAGTAACTCCAGACAATCTTGGCTTATGTTAAAACCATTTTTTTAAAAGAATGTTATTAAGAAAATAAATCCTGAGGATCTGGAAAGGCAGGAGTTTGTCAAATGAACATAAGCCTCTGAAGGATTGTGTTGACTCAATGGATGGAAAGGTCAAATTCTCCAAACCACCACCCTAAGGGAGTTGGGAATCAGTCTCACTTCAAAATTAAATAGGCTACTTTGGCACAGGGTGAAGGATGCAAAGATGGTAAGGTGATTTTGTGAAACTTACCTGACTGGGAAAAATGGCTGTTTTTAACTAAAAACAAATAAAATATATGTAGAGTATAACAATTTCACCAGATGGCCAAACAAGCCATCATTTTTCCAAGCATTAACTTTCTAGCCAAGCACTTTCTAGTACCGTGTTCAGTTTAGAAATACAATGTGCTCATTCCTGCCTCCTGCTCCTCAAAAAGACTGGATCATAAGCTGCTCTTAGAGAAACATCCTCTGAAGATAAAGCTAATTTCTTGTTCCCCTATCTTCCCTTGCTCTTTCTGCGGACTCATTGCTGAGAAAGAGGAAAACCACTATTTTTGGCTTGATTTAAGGTCTTTCAGAAGTCAGGGGGGATCTTTCTCTGGCTATGGTTGGGCACAAAGTCACGTTTTCACCTGGGCTAGTTTTATGTTGAAACCGTCCACTGAAAGAGTCCTACAATATCTCAGTAGCTTGCCAGCGAGAAACCTGATAGGAACTGTGGCGTTCATGCAATGCTCACCTGGGGACCTTACTTTCTGACTCTTACATGTTTAGACAGTGGTTGCTAGTAAGCCTGAAGCTTTCACCTAAGCTGGAACTGCTGAAGCTTTCTTCTTGTTTGTGCTGTGGACAATTCAAGCTATGCTTTTGTATTTTGCTAGTTTTCCTGCTTTTGTGCCAGTTCACATGGCATTTCTTTGTACAGCCCAAATGAAGGAACATGTCCAGGTTCTCTATTCAGCTCTCACGCCCCAGACAGCAGGTCTGGCTGACCAGCATCCAATGAAAGCCACCAATCTGTCCCTTCCTCTGAGCAGGTTTCATAATTAAAATATCATGTATGGACAGGTAGGTGTCATTTTGCTTTTCTTCTAATGTTCCCGATGTTTTGTCTTTCATTGTAAATCCTTCATTGACCAATTTCCAGTTCAAATCTTGTTGCTTGGGCTACGTTTTTACAGTATTGCTGGCTCTTAGCCCACTGCATGGTATGTCTACAGTTATCTCAACATGGCGTCTCAACAGTTACGCTAGAAGTCAGCTGCTTTCTTTTTATTTCAAAATCTTTTAACATCAGAACATGCACCAAATGAAATGTTTACAGTTAACTGGGCTAATTTCTGCACAGACACTGGAGGTAGCTCTGTTATTAGGCTGGGGTTAAGATAAGTGACAAGGGTGTAGCAGGGTGTAAGCCACTTGGCCGTCTCCTGCTGTGCAATGCAGAGATTGCATGCTGCAGTCCCTTTACTGTCCTCTGTAAACCCTTGCCTGGACTGTTATTAGATATGACTACTGAGCTCCACATGAAGATTTATGCAGCAGCAGCTTCACTTTGTGCCTTAGGTATGATCTCAAGTTAAGCAGAAATTTAAGTCTTTGCAGGGTTGCTTTTTTTTAATGATATGATTACATTTCTGTGTTTATTTGAACCACAAGTCCAATGAGTACGTTGAAGTGTTATCCATGGCCATGAACAAAGATCTACTTTTTCTCTAAAAGAGAAAGGAAAGCAGCAGAAAATGGCAATATATCTACTGTATAATGCCTGGGACATTGCAGATGTTAAAGTAGCTCGTTGTTTCTGCATCTGGAACAAGTAGGTCACACATAGTTATTATACACACGGCTGAACATGAAGCAGCCAATACCCGTGTAATGTATGTGAGTTTTCAAGCTACCTTTTAGTACTTTATAGTAGTACAGCATCTTGTTTGCAGATGCTCTGGTTGAGAGCAACTGATTGAAGGGGGAAGGGACCCAAAGCTGACTGACCTAATTGCTGTGTGGATTGAGAAGCTGGCAAAATCATTAGTTTCTTTTATATGTTTTCTTTCTATACTATAATAAAGATAAATATTGATTGCTAGAGCAATATTGATTGTAGGGGTCGCTGCTGATGGCAGCTGCATGATTTGCACAAATATCTCCCATGTACAGTGTCGCTTATTTGCATGAGAATGCAGTTTCACCATCCTCCTGTGTTGCAGACTGTTCACTTGCCTATAGGAGCATTTACCCAAACTATATATATCAGTGATTAGCAGTAAAATATGAAACAAAGGATTGAAACAGTTCATCTTCTGAATATGTTTTGTGTGTGTGACTGTCTGCTGTGGGTAAGTGGAGTTTATTGTCCCAGCCATGCGGAAAGAAGCGCAGGACACAAGGGACCTGCTGTAATTATGCTGCAACATCACCACCTCACTTGGGAATACCACCCAGCTGCACAGCACGCCTGAGACTGATGCTCGTTCCTTCACCCACTGACCTAGACACTGAACATGCCAAGCCCCTTCATTCAGGCCTGGATGCCTTCCTCCAAGCTCCCAGCTTTGGGTCCTCAGGGACACAGTGTCCCCACAGTGTCCCCACAGAATGGCTTCAGCATCTCCTGAGCGGAACCTGCCTGGTGGGATCCTTGTCCATTTGTGAGAAATGCATGGGCCAAGCTCGTGAGGAGGGAGAAAAGTTGCCTACCACAAGCATGGTGCCTATGGCAGAGCACAAAATCCTAGGCACAGCCAAGGAGGAGTCCTTGGGGTGTGTGGGACCGAGTTGCGGGAAGCAGCAGGAGTATTTACACCCCTTTTTATCATGGGTGCAAACCCCTAAGTGGCCCATTCGAGGTCAGGCACCTTCTGCCAGGGATACTGCTGCCTCTGTCCTCCACCTGTGGCCTCCAGGAGGGAGGAAGGGGAAGGCAGAGGAGCAATCTGCAGAGATGGCCTCCTCACCTCCTCGGACACTGCCAGGCTGCAGGGAAAGCACTCTCTCCCGAGCACGTTATACACCTCTGCGTGTGTCTCTTCTATCTAGCAAACTGCATCTTATTCTGGGCAATCCTGTACTTTCAGACTGCTGCTGGCTGACCTGCTGATATTGAAATTCAAAGGAAAAGCATGCATATTTAACCCCAATTCATCATTTTTATTTTGATTAACTCTACAAGTCAGAGGTTTGCAGGCTTTAATCTTGTTTTAAGAAAATACTCCTGTCCTCTCTTCTCGGCATTTTCCAACAGGAAATTCAACAGAAGTGTTTTTCCTATTATTTATCTCCTTCCATTTACTTGGACACATCATGGACCTCTGAAATAGCTGCCCAGTATCTATCCGAACCATGGCTTGTCCAGTGTAGAGTGCTCTTATTTCCTCAGTGGCCCATAAGGAGGAGATTAATACTGGAATCCAGGTTTCTGACATGGTTATGCACTGACACTAAGCCACTTCAGCAGATGAGCAGGCACTCCATTTGGTGAGTACTATTTATATACAGTGAGTGAGTATTTCATAGATGCTTTTTGGAAGATCTTAGAAATACACCATGGTTCACAATGTTACGCTTCATTCTTTATTTCCTTTCAAGTACATCTCTTGGGGTGTTATGTTGAGTAGTCCTGTCTTACAAAATCAATTATTCCTTAGCCAGTTCAGAAATAAAACCCAAAGTAAGCAACACCAAATGTCTGATTTACCAATAGATTGCAATCCAGTGCTAAAGAGCATAGCCACTGCCCTGCTTTAAATATTCATGAAGCCCACTGGTGCAAAATGCATTAAAGGCGGGAATAATGCCAGTAATACACGATCCTCTTAGTGACAAGAAGCTTTCACATATTAAAGTAGCAAGATGTTAAAGACTTTCAACTGAACAGTCTTTGTTTTTAACCCAGAGAAAGAGATTCACTAACGGAATGCCAAATTGCATTCACTCTCCTGATATTAGACTGCAGAATAGGATAATAATACATGTGTGCTTTACCATGCCGCGGAAAACCTGTTATTACAGTGGGTTCTTTTCTGCCTTTTCTTTGTACTTTCCAGAAAATGTTCACACACATATCTTACCCCTTTGAGTAGCCTTCTGTGTGCCAACCCCCCTATCAGAATCCCAGGAGTCTAGCCATTAACAGATTGTTTTTATGCAAATAAAAAGATTTAAAAATAATGGTGACACAGTACAATAGCACAATTTAGCTGAGTGACAACTGGCAATGAATAACAAAAAAAAAAAAAAAAAAAAAGAGTTAAACCAGAGACAAGGGACTGCAGAATAACAGACTGTGGCAATGCAGAATAATGTTAATTGTCACTTTAAATCGTCAGCAGCCCAACCACATCTGCTATCACACCTGTGCTCTCTTCTCTGATCTACTCTGGCACCCTAGAAATATTAGGCGAACAGCCAGCCTCATATCTGCAGCTCTCTGTGGCCTGGCTCTCCTACCAACCTGCATCCCTCTTACCTGGAATGGATCAGGCACTGACCCTGCACACTCAAACTGTTTCTAACTGATAGGGGACACTGCCGGTGCTGGGCTTGTCATCCTGTAACAACAGGTCCCGGGGCCACTGGGACCCCCTGACCCCATTTGGATTTTATAAACCTCATCACTCAGGTGAGATAGCTAAAGGAGCCCTGCTTACATCTGAAATTTGATCCGCATAAAAATAGTGATTAAATAATAAACGGAAATTTCTTTTCCCACTTAATTTAAGGACATTTTCTGCACACCAAATCTTGGCAGGGGGAGCAGGGGAATATGTCTATCTGGTGCCAAACATGGAAATTCAATTAACGTACATTGGAAAAAGGGATCTAGGTCCCCCATACATACTCCGCTTTTATTCTAGAAATAAGAATAACAAAGAGCTAACAGCCAGAAGGCTCATTTTTTAGAAAGGCGTTTATCCAAGACTAATCAGGGGGCAGGGACAGGAAAACAGGGCTCTGTTACGGCATATGAAGTTGTTTACTTCAAAGCAGACCTTTAACAGGCTTTACATGGTCTTTGTACTTCTGGTTGGAAATCTGCTTTCCTGCCTTTTAACAGTTTGTCTGGTAGCATCTTCCTAGTAAATGCCCTTTGCTGCTTCCCGCCCCAAGAAGCATCCTCCCCTGCAGAAAGACCGGCTGTCAATAAAGATTGAGAACTTCAGCTCCTGCAGTCATTACGCTGCTCCATATAAGCCAAGTTGTTTCAAAGGGGAGGAATTAGATAGTGCAAAAGCTGCAGTGGGAACATTACTGGGCTAAGTTGGATCGGGCTATTTTATCGAGCTATTTCTGGAAAAAAATAAACACTGCTACTCAGTGCTTATGATTAATAATGTTATCTTGTAGCTAATTTTATTCCTTGCCCCTCTCTTCTCCTGCCTTCCAATTTGGAAGTGCACTTAATTATGAAAACATGAGCACTAGACTGTGAATTTTGATATATTAATTTTACCATGGTTTTGTTTCTACACCGCACACCAAAAGTCTCAAGGACAACCGGTCAAGGAGACAATGAAAATCCTGACACCTGGGGTAATTTCCTTAAGCAAAGTCAAAAATAAGCAATTTCTTCCATACAAATCTCATTACATTATTGCAAACCTATAACCGTGATGCATCTTACTCCTGTTTTTCAACACCACAATTTCTTTTGATGACTGGAGCCAGAGCATGGCCTCTGTCGTTTGTTTACTTGGGGTCTTTTAAAGACTAGAACTAGAGGTTATTAATAGCCTGGCAAGACAAAACCAAAATGAGCACAAATGGTTGACCATATTCCTAAGCTTCTTCACTGAATAGCAGAAATGTTCATGATTTCATGCCTGACCAGCAGTGCATGGATGCCTTGCCTGGATGATGTCAGCTGCCCAACACTGGGCCCAATTATCATGTTCACCATTCATTCATTCATTCATTCATTGACTCCTCTCTCTGCTCCATTCCTACCGGGCAAGTTAGCGTTTGGGCAATATTGCTTTATTGACATCTCACTGCCCAGTCTCTGAAACCATCCTTTAGCTACCACCAGCCCACAGCTTCAGAAGCATCATCCAGACAACAGCTCTAACATTTGCATGATTATTTTGTTGTCTCTCTAAATTTGTGTTAATTACTTAGATAGAAATATGAGGCTTGGCATTAAGGCAGTGTTAGAAGTACAGCTCTGTGAATAGTGGCTTTTTTGATCTATTGGCTGTCCCAAAATCACAATGAAATGATTAGTTTAAAGTTGACTTAATATATGTTTGCATAGTTTCTAAGCAAAATGAAAAATTAAAAAAAAAAATCTGAGTAGATAGAGTTATTTTCCTTCAGCTTATGTGGTTAAGGTTTAAAATAATAATTTTAAAAAAAGTACTTTTGAAACCTCTTCTAAAAAATAAAAAAAAACCAAACAATTTCCATTGAGAAAATGTCTAAATGTACACTCTAATTATTTCAAACATTTGAGGGTTAGGTCTTCAACTCCAGCAACTAGGAAAAATCGAGACAGATTTCCCAGCGTGTCTAATGCCACACATGAATTAACATGATGATAATACTAATGATATTTTTTAACTGGAAAAGCTTTAGGTCAATTATTTTTCCCAATTCTATTTTTACCGAAGTATAAAGCCGTAAAACCCCAGATGGAATAACATAAGTTATAACAGCAACAAAATGGATAACTGTGTTTCTAGACTTTGTCTAAATTGTGCATGTTCCAAAATTATAAACCAGACTGTTTTATACATTTTTTTCAGAGTAATAACCACTTAAATCACTGTGTGATGAATCTCTGGGTGCGGAAAATTGAATATCTAATATTTTTAATGCTTTCTAAGCCACAGTACCTTTAAATAATAAAACATTCATTAAAATAGAAGAGTAGACCAAATTACTGTACCAAACATCCTCTGCATCTTCGTCACACTCTGCCCCAAACTGGCAAATGTCACAGGTCGATGTCTCTTTTTGATTGGTTTCACCTGAGCCTTCATTGACTGTTTGATGGAAAGCAGAAGAATATACATTAGTAAAGACAGCAGTGTAGCAAAGCACTTCTCTCTCTCTAGAAAAATCTATTCACCGCGTCAGCTTAATGTGCTGCTCACTGAGCCGATGCCTGGCCAACAGGCAGTGTTTTTGAATGGGGCCAACAGAGAGATTTCCATGTTGGTCTGTGATAAATTCCCTGAATTATGGAGTAAAAGGAAAACTGGAGAAAGACCCTTCCTCTTCCGTTTCCACTTAAACAATGATCCCTTCAAGCTGCACCTCGGGCAGGTTGTGTCACCACCGAGCCTCACTGCTTTCGTCCCTGGGAAAATAATGGAGGTGTATTGATAGCATCACACGCTGCCTTGTGTCCTTTACCGGTGAAGGCCTTGAGATGGACCCAAGGGGAAGTTTTCCTTGAAAATGTTTTGAAATTACCTGCCATGTGGTGCAATCTAGTCCATTCTAGAGGCAAAACATTTTTCTCTTCAGAAGTACAGCTATGAGCCCCAAGGACTAGTTATCTCTGGCAGGAAAGATTTAGTGCTGTCCAGAGGAGGGGACGATCCACAGCATAGGTTAAATCTGAAACCCAGGAAAGTCAACACCCTTGTCTGCAATTATGTAAGGTTTGTAACTGGCCCTTAAGTCAAAAACGTGAAGGGACTGAGGGGAAAATAAAAATACGGGTATAAGAGGACTGCAAAACAACGTTGACGGCTGAGTACTGAAAGAGAGAAAGAGACCACTAAGGCAGGCGCCAAGAAGAGGGTTTGTTAAAAGGTCCAAAAGAAACATCATCTATGTTTATATTAAAGTATATAAGCACCTTCTGATATATTTCAATAGGTGCTCCTTTCTAGCAAGACACCGTTCCTAGTGATATCCTTCTGCCGGTTACAGAATAATTAAACTAACCCAGACTTTAAGTATCAATCAGCTTTGACTGATGCTATCTGCATAAACAGCCTCTGCAGTGTCATCCTTTCATTTCGAGTCGGCACTGTGGTGCAGGCTTACTGCACATTTGGGTCCAACCTACCAAGGCTGGTGGACACGCTGAAGCATGTCGGTAGCCCCACTGACACTGATGGGACAAATCAACTGCCTCATGTCATGCATCCACTGCATGAGACCCCATTAACCTGGGTGTTACTGGAGGCTCTCGGGTTGGAGTGCTCTGACTTCAAATATGCTGCTTTTATTATTTACTCAAGAAAGAGGAAGAGTCCCAAGCTTTCACAAAGCTGTTGGAGGAGAAAGGGCTTTTGCCCCTAAAAGAGACAGTGTGACCCCCATGCCTGCTTTCTTAAGCTGGACAAGTTATTTGACCTCTGTCCTGTTTCCCACTGTGTACAATGGGAATAATACCACTTTCTACCAACAAAGACTATGGAAACAAGTTTATTAAAGATTGTGATATGCTTAGATACTACAGTGATACAGACCACAGAAATACCTAAGGTAGATGGTTTGTCTCAGTAGGTTTTTCCCAAGGCTTAATATAGTCAAAGAAAGTGTTGGTATGTTTAGGTATGAGCTATGCCGCAGCAATTTCTTATCAGTCTTACTTGAATTTAGACTATATTAAAATTAAAAAAAAAATTACCTATGATGAGCATTCTGATGATTCTAAAAGGAAAAAAAAAATAGGGGTTTGCCCCATTTGTAGAACTTTGCTCACCTTATACAAAAAAAACAAAGGGGAAACTCAGAAAACATAGTCTGGATTTTTGTTCTACTGCATTGTCAGGTTTTGTAGGGAAGGTCTGAGCTGTGGTTTTTCTGTTTCCTTAAATGACTGAAGAACTGTTTAGGCTCATATTTTATAAGAGCAAACATATGAAGGTGGACAGGGTGTCCAAGGGTTGTGTCCTCACACCATTAGCATCTCCATGTGCCACGTGTGTGATCCTGACCCAACAGCACTGGGAGGCTCATGCTGCTGTACAGCTCCTCCCCACTTCTCTGCAGCTGCATCCAGGCCTGGGCTTTTCATTGAGTTTCATTTATATTTTAAATTTGAAATCTTTTTTTCATGAGGAGATAACTTTGACAGCCAATTTTGGCAGGGAATTTCCAGTGGTTAAGATATTAGACAGGACACATGATCTGGATTTATCAAGTCAGACTGCTTTGCTGTGCCACAGTTTCACCAGCTGTGAAAGGGGAACAGAATATTTGGCAGATACTTTGGGAGCTGTAACGAATGACTGCATGGAAAGTACAACAGGACATACAGGCAGAAGACTTCCTGTGACAGCTGAGCACTCCCTACCTACCAGGAATATAACAATTGCTCCAGTTCAGGAGGATGAAAACATATTTTTTATGGAAAAGAGCTATATTTTTTTAAATGTCGTTATTCTGCAAATCACTTTCCTTATATTTCTTTTTAATTGAAAACATATGCCCTATTTTTTTTTCCTCCTTGTAACGTTTCTATTTATAACTGTCAATCAGGTGTGGTTTGACCAGGGGCTTCACATGGTTCCACATCACAAGCTGACTAAAGCAACTATTTAAGTCATTAAAGGAAGGCATTTGAAAGATTGAGCATTCTGAAGAAAACTGATTTAGAGAAGAACACCCACATTAAGGCATAATGCAGTTCTTAATTTCTACTAGAAAATAATAGGTCACTCCTTCATATTTTTCTGAAGAAGCTCTGCATCCAGCGTTCCACAAGGAATGTGCACATTGTCATTAAATGTCTGAGCATGCAGCAGTCTTGATTAAAAAAGACAGCTGTTTATCTCTCTTTCTCTCCTTCTGTTTTCAGTAACCACAGATAATATTATTCTTTACGCTTCCTTAAGGTGTGTTTTTTCTCCCTACACAAACACACACACTGGCATGCGCACCCACACCACAACTGACACATGCAGGGGTTTGTTTTCTCCATGCTGTGCAGATAAGTGCTTTGATAAATCTGGACATCTTAGAAAGACTTATTTTCCCGATATTTCCTGCTGCTTTTTAGCTTGAGGACTAGTAGATGCTCATTTTCTAAGGTGACTCTTTCTTTTTTTTCCTCGCTGCACTTGCTGATTTGCACTTGCTTTCATATCTCAACTGAAAAAAAAGAAGTTAGCAAAAATAATCTAGTTTCTGGATTCCTTGTCTAAAAATAAAAGGAGTACGATTCTCTTTTTCTCATACACATTACATAGTTCTCATATTAGCAACATGTTGTGGTTTAACACCAAGACCCTGTAGGAACATAGTAGGGCTCCAGAGAGGCTAATCGCTGAAGCCCACCGCTTATTACTCACAAAATTGAGAAATGTTAAGCTGCAAGTTCCTATTTGTATTAGCAAGATTAGCAGCTTCCAGAGTTCCAGGAAATGTGCTAACATGGGTTAGAAGGTCACTAGCATTATCTGAAAGTCACTTCAAAGACTATCTGAATCTCCTAAGCAATATAAATTCTTTAGCTGGGAAGGCACTACACACAATTTACAGTCAATGGACCGTGGTAACCACAACAGCTCCTGTTTTAATCATTTGGTCCTTTTCTGGCGTTCTTACTGCACTCAGATCAGATAGTTGTGATTTCAAGAATATCTGTATTGCTTGCAAGTCCCACAAGAAAGAAACCATTTTGGAGACATTTTACTTTGTTTCCATAGCTGAAAAAAAAACAGACTGAAAGTATCATCAGTAGATCAGTCTGACTCTGCGGTTATCTGTCTGACTTGACTCCTCATGCTGGGATATCTTTGCTATTGTTGAAAGAAGAACTTCAAACAAAGCTTGCTCTAGCTCATCCTAACGAGATATCCACTTTTTAGCTATAAAATCTAGGTAATAACAAAAATCACATGGAGATGCAGGTTGATGGCCATTTTTGTATTTTGGAATGAAAGACAATGTGCAAATTAAAATGAGAAGAATGCTCTTCAGAGCAGCTGAGGTGATCTCGCCACGTGCTTCAGTCCTAACAGGACTGCTCCAGGTGCGTGACAAGGCGAGTGGACGAAGTGAGAAAGCTCTGTGAAACCCAGCAGAATTTACTGAATGTGTTAGAACAAACACTACCTGCACCTCTACCAAATGGCTAAAAACACCTCACAAACCTGACCAATAAAAGCCCAGATGCTGCAAGCAACTTCAGTCTAATCAATAAGTCTTTTTTCCTGAAAGCATTAGCTCAGTCAAAACCTGTAAAGTGAGAAAAATGAAGGGTGCGAAGCAGGGGGTCAACTCATGAATGACTCTGCTCTCCAAGTCTGGCAGAGGCTCAGAATGGCATTATGGTCAAAATGAAAAGAAAATGGCCTACCGTATGGGTAATAAATCCAAACTCTGACATGCCTTGTTCTGCTTTACTCCTGCCGTCTGGCTCCATCTCAATAAATACAAATTTGCTCTCTCTCACACACACAAACATGCTGGGGAAATTACTTATCACATGAGAAAATGGTGTCTACCCAGCTCAGGACCTGACTCAGAACTTCTTAAGGAGAACTGAAATATTCTCCTTCACGCCAACGGGCCTTTGATCGGTTTCTCCATACTACCAAGGGTCAGTCCTTGAAACCACCTCTCCACTATCGATGGGCAGGTCATTTAAACGGTGCCAGGGTTGTGCCATACCTGAGCTGGCTGCCCAGGAAACCAGACCACCTTTCCCAGCATCTATATTGCTTCAGGCCCCATCTTGGGTACCTCCATGTTGCCATTCTCAGCCAAGTGCTGGAAAAGGTTAACGGGACGACTTCAGCATGATGCAAATACCTAACAGGGTTTTCAGGGAGGAACTAGATGTATCCAGTCAGCTCAGATTGCTGATAAAATGTGCTCTTATCTTCTTGCTAAAGACAATGTAGGTACAGCCTGGCACTGCTTTGATGCCAGTCAGACTCAATTTGCAGTGTTTTCCAGCTTTCATATTTCTACTGCGACTCTCAGGTTTAATTTCTTCTTAAAATCACAGCCAGTGGATCATCTCAATGTATAAGAATCTCAGTTTCTATGTATATTTGTTTTGAAAGGTATGTCTAACCTTTAGGGCTGTGCAGAAAAAGCTTGTGAGTATAATAAATACCAGAAACTATCAAGTTCATAATTTTTAAAAACTAATTCTTTTTGTAGGACTGATTCATGATTTTTCAGTCCTGTGCAATGCTGAGTTTATGTTGGACAGGATAGAAGTACTTCTGAAACAGCTCACTCTTGCGCAAAGCCCTGTGCTGAGCTCACCTGCGCCTTGTGCTGAAGGCTCTGATTCTGCCCTGGATACAGTCTAATTAGTGCAGGAAAACAGTGTCTGGGAAGTGCCCTGAGTTCAGTAAATAACTAGTATAAAAACTGTTTCACATTATTACTAAGTGCTGCTGCTCTCTCTAGTTCTGTCTTTATTTTTTACCTCCTGTCTTGCTTCCTCTCGTGCCTGCCTTCCCATTCTCTTTTGCTTCTTTCCTTTCCCCGCCACCCCTAATTTTTCAGTTGCAATTACCCTAATGCAGGCCCCAGCACGGAGCAGCTCTGGCAGCCCTGCAGACAAGGTGCTACTGCTCTGAGGAGAGGCATGGGCCCATGCAAAGCCGCACACCTCACTTCACACAGCTCAACGTCTTAGAAACCTTAGAAGCCTTCTCCAGCTGTCATCCAGTCTGGGGGCTTGGAGGCCTCCCCTGGCAAGATGGGTAGCCTTCATACCCTCTGAACCTCATTTATCGTGGCTAAAAGTGGATGGGACAGGAATGGTTTCACAGGAACGGCACTGCTCCTCTGCATCTATCTGATTGCAGTTCTCGCCTTTCAGCAGGTGCAACTGAAGGTCTCCAAGAGCATCCGGGTCTGAAGTTAGGACATGACCCCCCGAGAGACCTCTGTAGGGACTTGCCTGTATTTGTACAACCGTGGCCAGGAGGGAACGGATTCAATTCTTACTCAAAGTTTATTTATTCTAAATAAAACACCATTTGCTTGTTTCTGTCTCATGCATATCCCTGCTGGTCCCACAGTGCATTTGATAAAAAATTAAATACGATTAGTCGAGGCCAGTTTCTCCTAGCAAATATCTCTAATGGCATTTCAAAAGGAATGGCTCATTGAATAAAACCCTATTGTAAGCTTTCTGAATGCTGACATGAAACAGCTGTGATTATTGCACCCTTGTGCGGTCCCCCTACAAAATTTGATGTTTGCCTGGTGTATGTGGGATGCCAACATTGCAGATTTATGAAGGTGTACGATGACCACCACTGACAGTATTTGCCAGCTTAAGGAAGAGGAGGCTCATTTAAATTTTGCCAAGAGCTTCCCCTCATAAACAGCTTTGAGTAAAAAGCCAAATAGCATGTGGGGACTATTCATCTCTGCCTTGCATTAATTTAATTTTAAGAGAAATCACTTCCTTGCAGGAGAATTTTCAAGGAATAGATACAGCTTGTTGTAAAAACATGCCTGCAATGCTGCCAAAGCTTTTGTGGCATCAGTCCCTGCTCTCATGTATTTCAATAAGTCCAACAGCGTGAACAAAACAACCAAGTGGACATGCCCACACAGCTGGATGGATGCAGTGCGATGGGTCACCAATCAAGGCCATTATTAAAGAGCCTGGAAGGAGATTATTGTAGTCCTAATTGCAAGGACCAGAAGATTTTTCAGGATCAAAGAGAAATAGAAAAAGATGATGTCTGATTCCTCCCTCAGGTTGACTTGCCTGGCCACACAGATCATTAAACTTAAGCGCTGTGTCAAGGGAGATGGGAAGCTGCAGTCCAGGAAAATACCCAATATCATAATGCTTTTCTTATTTGTCAGAAAAATGGCCATCAAAGGTTACTCATGGGGAGAGTCAAGTGTGAGCCGCTTGTGGCTGGCTGGCTCTATGTGCCAGAAGGGAGGGGAGCGGGCCAGGCTTGAAACCCTCTTCATCCCTTCTGTGGACTGCCAAACACCCTGTCCTTGCGGACCTCAAAGAGCCCCAGCATCTTTGGGATTTGCTGAAAAGCAGGGACTGGTTCTGGCCCCTCCTCTTCCTCTTGTGTGTCTGGGCAGAAGCTGCATCCCATACTGCCTGAAACAGGAGCTTACTGCTGGATACCTTATGCCTGATGCACTAAACACATGATGCAAAGATAATGCGACGGACGGAACATATGGACTATATACATGCTGTAACATTGCATTTACAGCAAATTCTATCGAGCAAATACTGCATTAGATATAGGTTCAGTTGGAGGAATGTGAGTCAGCAGTGCCTTCCTCTGCAGGGGAAGATGCTACAGTTGGACGTATACCACAGAAATTACCTGTCTGTGCTTTCTCTGACCTCTGTCAAGAATTCACATCCCACCTGAGGTTCTAAGCACTTTTATTCATTCTTGGCAGAGAGGAACCTAGATCAGCAAATTTAGAGAAATTTAGTGAAAAAAATAAGGAAGGATCCAGCCCATGGCTTCACAAAGCCTACAATAAGGAAGTTCCAAATGGGTGATGTGACTTTCCCGGGCTTTCTGCACTGAAAGGGTGCTTTTGCCAGCTTCCTACCTGGTGGAAAGATTAACAGAAGACTTGAATGTGAATGCTTACAGCTACTCATCTTTCAAGAAACAGAATGAAAGGAACAAAGATAAAACCTAAAAGAGCTGTCTAGCATCCACTTGGTGACTACTTTGGTTTTAAGGTCTTTGTCACTTTGCTATTGATTTAAGTCTGTGTATCCTTTTGAATATTAGTATGGCTAGCAAGATAGCAACATCATACATAAAAATGTTCTTTATTCCAGAAGAGATGAAACTCCCAGCGGTAAAAGAAGATTTAGGTATCTCTGAAGATTTCTTATCGCTGTGCAACATAACTCTCTAATGGTTCAGTGCCTTGGAGGGTCATCTGAGATCACCTATCACATAAATCAAATAGGTGGCAGGCTACAAGAGTGGAAGCCTATAGCAATTTCATGTCTTTGCTCGCAGACATCAAATCTATCTTTTAGGCAGACTATAGAGGAGATAATATGCCACTCCATTTAAGCCACTGAAGAAACCCAAATCTGGGTATTAACCAATATTAGGAAGCTGCTCCTAGTCTTGACTGCACCACAATTATCTTGGGAAATGACTGGTTTTAAATCCTAAAACGCAGACCGCAGACACTGGTCCTGGTTCTAATTTACACTAAGGCTTCTGTATATCACTCTGGCAATGGAAAGGAGTGTCAGAGCCAGTGAAAGTCCAATTTACTTTATATCCCATTTACATAATCAGGGTGGTGTAAAGTGGCTCTGCTGTAAAAATGACTTGGGTCTACCTTTCACTGACTTCAACAAGAGGAGTGCAATTTTCTTCTCCCACTCCACTTTTCTTCCATGTTATACTCCACTCTGTTTATTTCTGTGGTGCTAATGTAGGTTACACACACATAACTGAGAGCAGGCACGGCCCCGGAGCTCAGAAGTCGAGAAGGCACGTGCCAAGCTCATGCTCTGCAATGGGGTCTCAGAAGGAGGCAGCTCAGTCAGGTGCCAAAACTGGCAGTCAAAACCCATGTTCAGCCAGGCTGTACCGTCGTGATTGGAAGCCAGGATAGATGGCTCCCTGCCTCTTCCTCCACCAGCTCAGTGGTCAGCCTGTATCCAAAGGGCAATCCCCAATCCCCCTTCACAGCTCATGCCCCAGAAGAAGATAACATTTCTGCAGTAGCACTCCCTGATCTGCACTTGTCACCGCTGAGCTGATCCTCTAAACTTGCACAAGCAGGGCTCACCCTTGTGTTTGCTTCTTTCTCTATAAGTAAGAATTTCCATTTAAAGAAAAAGAAAATCTGGCTCAGAGCTAGTTGTCAAAATATCCCTCCTGACATGTGTAACGGTATTTCTGCCTTCCCAAGCCTGTAGCTAGGCAGTCCTTGGGCCTCTGCTGTAGCTCAGGGTGCACAGGAGTGCGGGCACCTAAGGAACTTGCTGGAAGCTAAGATAAGGGCAACTGCAAAGTTTCTAAGTCCTGTAGGAGGAGATACAATATTTATGCAACATAAATCCTATCTTTTATATAACCCTATTCTTCAACAAACGTGAAAATACACTGCACTAGTTAATTGCATGAAAAAGTCCAACAATAAGATGACCTTTCAGGACAAATGGGAAAAAATCAGTTGAACTGTGTTTTTCCTTTTTATTTCCATTATTAGTGGGAAGTTGAGGCACCGCGTGACTAGCACCATTACTGGCTTATTGTACTCCTTGGTTTACAGTTTATGCGGTGGAATAATCATGTCCATAGTACAAAAACCATGACAAATACTGGCAGCACTGCTGATAGCCTTAGCAGAAAGGCAAGAGAGTTCATGACTAGCACAGCCACTCCTGGAAGGGTGGCAAAGATTTAGGAGACGAAGCCTCCATGGGCCAGGTCTGTGGATAAACTGGGGATCTATTTTTGTGCTGTCACCCAGAATTTACGTGACTGTGTAGGGAAAAACCTCCCAGACCTCCACTAACAAGACAAACAGGTTGAATGCAGCACGCCAAACTCAGCCTTGATGCGAGCAGCGGAGAAGCATGGATTTGAATCCATTTACACCAGAACAATGTTGCCCTTCTGAGTATAATTTTACAGATGTGTTTATGATATAGGGGGAGCCATATGGCACAAAAGGTTTAAAGATTTAATCTCACTTAGCTTCAATACGCTGCATATACAGAAAATTGGAAGCCCAGCAGGAAAATGCCAGATTTCATTCTCACTTAGTTGTGATTAACCTTTATGAGCTCGCTCAGAGTTTTGTCACCTGCGAAGTCAGTCCGGGCAGGCAGGCTGTGAAAGCCCTGACTTTCCGCTCTGGCCAAGGCACTGCAGCCCTTGAGCTCGAGCTCTCTAAGGGCTGTGCTGCCCAAAATGTGGGCCTCTCCCAGCTGAACGGCAGCACACTGTGTTCCATACCTTCCCCCGGGTATGGAAAGTGCAGAAGGGACTATAGGGAGTGAAGGACCTGGAGGGATTCTCCCCTTTCTCTTCCTACAACTGCACTTCTCTGCATGGCTCAGGTGGGTCAAGTTTAGAGCAGCCGTACACTGGCAGACGGATGCAAAGCAAATAGCTGATATATATCTCACTTTGCAAATATGCTCTTTCTCATTAATATTGATTCCCACACACAAACACTTTAGCTATATTCACTGATTGCATTACCATTGCAGAAGTGTAATTAACAAATTAAAAGGGAGGACTGTGATTCAGTTTAATTTGGGGAAAATCTTAAAAAAAAAAAAAAAGGAGGTTAGTCTGATGTTCGAGGATCATTCCCCTCTGCTATTCATTTTGATGCCTTGGACATGCTCTAAGAGAAATGCTTTCATCAAAATAAACATGTCCTGAGTATGCTGCAGTACTGGCATACACGGGCACTTGAAGAAGCATCAATGAGACAAAAAACAAACAAATGAAAGAAATCCTGACAGATGCTAAACAAGATACTAGATTGCAAATGAAGGTGTATCATCATGGAGAGAGGAAGGGGGAAAATGCCAGTTGGAAGCTGCTCAGACTCATCTGCCAGCTCATTCACAAAACCTTATGAAAAGCAACAGAGAACACGCACACCATCAGCCCAGGTGAAAGCCAATGCCACAAATATTTGTGGAAGGAAGGAAGGTGGAAAATCTCCCATACTTGCTGCCCTTCCAGATGCTTGCATGATAAAATAAACCAGCCCCACTAAGTAAATCAATGTTTGCAAGAGCAGTGAAAACTCCCGAGCCAAAGTTTCACTGCTCTTCTCTCCAAAACCCAACTGAGCACACCTGGAAGAATGGCTAAAAACCGATATCTACTTCCCTTCCTATCTCCTACAAAAAACACCTTTCAGGTGATCTAACATTATGAGAAACCATAATCATTAAGGATTGATCATGCTAATATAATTTTCTGGATGGCTTATTAACCTACTAAGACATGTTTTTCTCTACTTCCCTTCATTAGCAACAGCAATAATTAGGTAAGGACAGAGTAACAAAATTGATCATATGCTACTGCCGAAGGGGACAGTGAATGTATCATGGACATTTAGCATAATGTTCTCCAAACTCAAGATGCATTAATTCTGTTTAGTAACACAGATATTTTCTGCCTTTGATAGAAGGAATCTATTAATGTAGATATTGTAGAACAGAAGCTGTATTCTCCTATTCCAAAATGGAATCTTCTTTTTTCTTTAAAGTTCATAACAGAAAATGAGACGAGACAAGAAAACATCGTGGTCTCAAGTATCTACCGATACCACATCTTTTTCTTATGTCAGTCTTGACTACCAGTCTCCTCATGAAAGCAGTGCTTTAAAAGCAGAGTGGCCACAGAGCTCTGGCTAGGAAGCAAAGAAGTGTCACCTCCCGGACAATAATCCCCAGAGACACTTCCCTCATTTTTTTGGATCAGCTTCAGACAGCCTTCCCTCTGCCTGCCACCCCGGTCACCAGAACAAAGCATCTGTAGCTTACACTTAGGCAGCACTACTCAGAATACATGTAGACTAACATATACAAATTTTATAAATTTACAGAGGTGATTGAATAGCAGCTGTACTCTGAGGCCATGTTAAGGTCCCGCTTCCCTGTCTGTAACATCAACAGCAGAAGCACCGCCAACGTGCGGGCTGGGGGATGAAGGAGCAGCCACACGAAGCGTTGGTGCCTGGGTGCTGCCCCTCGCCTTCCCGACCTGCGACCCCAGTGCCATGGCCCCAAACCCCGCAGCAGCTGCCCCGGCCCTTGAAAGAGAAACTGCCAGTTAAGTGATCACCCTGGTCACAGCTGTGATGTGTGGAGAGAGGGACCGGTGTCAACCCACGATGGGGGCTGCCGGCTTGACCTCGCAGCTCCACAAGACCTGCAGCATTAACTTTCCCGCACCACCCTGCTAGTGCTGGAAGTGTGTGTAAGTGTGAGCGTGACAAAGGGATCGCAGCGATGATGAATTTTTACATATTTTTTAAAATGCCAGCGACTGGCTTTCCCTGAGCTCTCCCCCCATGTGAGCAGTAGGCAGCTTTCTATAGATAAAAGCATTACAGGGAGCTGAAAAGAGTTGACATTACAAACTTGGCACTCCGATGGCATGCTGCACAAACAGGCAAAGGGAGGATCTGCCAAAGTGAGAGCCAGAGATAATATGAAAAGCATAAACCCAACATATTGACCTTATTTAAGTCCAAACAGCATAACACTAGGATACTTAATGCAAAAATGTCGAAAACATTCTTTATTCCACACACACATGAATGTTTTCTTTAAATATGCAATTCACTTGATATCTGCAATCCCCCCTCTTCAGATGCAAAATCCAAAATAATGATTATATCAGTCACTGCTTAATACATCCAACTGTGGCCCTGATTTTCATGCATGAATGGTCATTTACATATCATTACCCATCATGCCATCCACTCAGATTTTTCTTTCTAAATAGAGTAATACATTTAAAGTTGTCATTTTAAAACAAAAATGCTTAAAAAGGGGACTTTCATTTCGTGGTATCTTAGCAGCTTATCTCTGTGCTCTTAGTGGCTAATAGACCAGAATATTAAAATAGAAAATTCTCAGTGTGTGTGACAACTGCCACAGTGAGAAGATCTTAGAGAAGAGGCAATTATCAAGGGATTTTTCTCAACTTTGGAAACACAGATAAATATGAACAGAAAAGCCGAAGCAAGCCAACCAGAAGCAAAACAGTAATTATAGTACGTTCTTCTATTTTCCTAACACAAGTCCTTGTTGGGGGCACAGCTAGTTCCATGTTAGGGAAATCACTGCAGACATGAGGTGCAATTAGAAGATTTGCACGAATAAATTACAATTTTTCAATTAATATTGCCCATGCCCACAATAGAGGAAAGATTTTTTTTTCCCCTCTTCCTGCTACTTTTAAAGTAATTTTGTGCTATGTTTAATTAGGAAATTTCTCTACAGAAGGGAATGTGATAGAAGATTAATTCTCTATTTCCTCACCCACTGTGTCAGTAGACTCAAGTGGACACTATAAACCCCAGTTAAATACGACGAGGATGATCAAGCACGGAGCTCCTTTCAAGAGGTCGTGTCTGCAGACTGTAGATCTCATTTCAAAACAATAGAAACGAGTTAGAAAATGGTATCTCTCTGTGGCGCAGCGCCACAGAGGAACAATTACAAGTGCTTCATGGTGCGAGGGTTCACCATGCCGGCTGAGAGGGTTTGCTATCGCGGCTAATGATACCGAATGCTGCCGAGTGAGAAATAGCATTTCCAGAACCACTGATGTTTTGGGTCTTTTTCTCCTGTTCACCACTGTTAATTATTCCTCTAGAAGTCTCATCCTATTTTACAACTTTTATGCCAAGTATGAAACAGCAATTAAACAATAAATAATGAAATGTTCGCTGGTGGGCAATAAAGGGTTGTGTTTTTTTTTAAAGGGAATAGACAAAGGGTGCAAACTGTATTTGTTTTTAATGAACAATGAAGGGAACGAGCTATTTACCCTCAGGACATAAAATCCTATGAATGGTCTACTGCTGCCAATGCTGAGTAAATACCGGGTTAATGCTTTTTTAAATTGAAATCCAAGCCAGAGTAAGAACAATTATTTAGGGGAAACTCAGACCTACAAGATACCGGAACATGCAAGATGCTGTCCTTTGACAGAGGGGGTAAGCAATTTTCTCAGAACTTTTATTAATGGAGTGGCTGAACATCAAAACAGAAAAAGCATGAACAATTTAGGGGAGGAAACGCAGACATGTAGCCTAGTAGAGACAGAGAGCCTTGCTCATTGATTAACTAGGACCAGATCGTTTTAATACAATAGAAGTTGTCAGTACATACCTCCTGGGGACAGGAAAGGTCAAAACAGGACAACTGGCAGAAAAAACATGTAATGCAGAAGGAACTTCACTCCCAGTTTTATTCTGGGCTTAAGAAAAATAAATCAACATTTTGGCTAGTGTGATGCTTATGTATTCCCCCCCCTCCCATTTTGACATGTTTATAAGACATTCTTATCCCACTCTGCTTGATGCTGCTCTGGTTTCACGTAGAGAAATGCTCCAGCAGAGCATTTAAGAAGGGGCAGCCACCTTCGCAGAGTCCAAGGGAGAGCTGCAAGGATGACATGATTCAGAAAACACGACTTCCACGGTGAGCTTAGGGGAATGGAAATTTTTTACTTTGGAAAAGAGAAGACTGAAAAGAGACTAGTCATCTGATATAAAAAGGAATGTTAAAAAGGCTGCTATAAAAAGAAGGATAATCAATTGTTCTCCACATCCACTATTTCTGAGACAAGAAATAATTGATATAATTTACAGCAAAGGAGATTTAAGTTAGATATTAGGATTTTTTTTTTTCCCCAACTTCTAAGAATTACCATGCACTGGAACAGGCTGCACTGGAATGAAGCAGGTGTGCTCAGAAGTGGCTTCTGAGACTGGTTCATGCAAATCTCAGCAAGGGGCAGTCTAACTATAGTTGTTCCCATCAGACTTGAGAAGGATGAATGAGATGATCAGTGGAAGCTACTTCCAGAACTATATGTCTACAACCATATCATCCCTCTTCTGCAGGTTAGGCAATGGCTGGGCTCCATACTATGCAGGATTCAATCTTTACTTGTACAAATTCCCATTGAAAGCACGGGGCATTTTTTGGTAACATAATTAAAACATCTTCATGTCAGCTGGGTGTGTGATGTCTGCCCATGTATGGGGCCAGTATATATTCTTGCATAATCTCTAAAAGTTCCTGACTCCTGCAAATTGGGAGGATTTGGTTACACCTAGGACCCTGTGGACAAGACTTCAGCTCTTCTTCTGATCCTGAAGAGGTAGGAGAGCCAACCGCATCTTCTTCCTCCCTCAGGAGAGAAGTTTCTTTTTTTAGACAGTGGTTTGAAATTATCTGTTCCAGTTGACCAAGTTTTTGTTCCATTACAATAAAATACCTTTTAGAGAAAAGGCATAGATCTCTTTAACGGGAAAACATTTTAAAAAATTTTGTTAAATGGGTTGCAAAATCTATGTTAATACAGAAATACAGGTAATGCACTGCATTTCCCAGAGCAGTCAGCAATGAGTTTCCAGTGTTATCACTCAGCTCGTCGCTACATAGGTAAAACCTGGGGGGCCACCCCTGCTCAGGGTGGGGTCCTGCCCAGCAGCCTGCCACCCTCACGCCAAACTGATGCTACCTGTCACAGACCCTGTGGCGGCTGCGCCTCCGATGCAAGGGGCAGAAGGTGGTGGAGGGAATGAAGCTCCTCATGCCAGCTCCAAATCTGCGGACGGCAAAGCTGGGCGTGTTGGGGAGCCCTACTTTCAACCAGAGCAGACTGCCACTGCCCGAATGTGTGTCAGGAGCCTCAGTGGCCCATGCAGCAGCCGAGAGTCACGCGGCGCAGAGGGCTTGCAGCCACCTTTGTTCTGCGTCCCCTGGAGCTGCACTTTCTGTGCCGTATCTGCCGGAGGCACAGCACAAAATCTGTCCCCTCTGTTCCCATTTCCAAGGAGTGAGCAGCCTTTTTACAGCAAAGCCAGTCTTCAGAGGTTCCTCAGCCTCCAGCGTTTGCAGCTAGAGCCCACGCTATATAGCTGCCTAGGTGGGCCCAGGGTGCGCTTTTTTCCCCTCCTTTTTCCTTTGTGAGCAGTCAGGCCCGGGGCACAACTACAGTTTATTTGCACAGTGATAACATAGCCTTTCAGAAAGGAAATATAAAACGATGAATCAGAGGTCTGGACACATCCATCTGTCATATCCAATAAGCATGTGTGTGCCATGTGAATGCCTGGTCACTCTTGTAATTAGCTGTTAAAGCTGAATGGGCAATTTTCAGCCAGAAGTGCATGAAATGCATGAACATTTTAATGATGCACAGAACAATTAAGAATATTACATGCATAGTTCCTGATCACCTTGAGATTTTCTCTCTACTTAGTGTTGGGGGAACTCAACCTCTTTAACCCTATTAGAGCAAGAGGGCACAGCTGGAGTCAGGAAATGGTGAGCTGAATAAATTGCAGCAAGGCAGGCTCTTTTTAAAATGCAACTTTTCTTTCCAAGAACTCTTAGATAATGATGGAAAAAATGTCTGCAGTGAATTCTGATGAAAAAAAAGAAAGAAATGCCAGAATAATAAATGTGTCCCATGTGACAGCCGGGAAAAATGAAGGGTCTGATTCAGGTCCTGTTCTAATCAACGGGACTCCCTCCATTACCTCTGCTAACAATCACATTAAGCCCTTTATGTTTGGTTGAATAGATACAGCATAGAGGTAGGAAGCAAGAAAGCCTAGTCCCTGAAATGGCAGCTAGGCATCAGGTAAGCCACCTGAACTCCCCCTGATGCAGTAAATCTGTATGCATGAATACATAGAGAATCCATACAGATGGTACAGATGCTATTTCAGCAGAGAGCAAACCCCCTGTGTCTTCCCCTCAAACATGGGAAGAGGTGATCTGGACCAAAAAAAAAACCAAAAACCAACCCCACACAGAAGGCAGCCAGGCCCTATAAGCGTAACCAAGCAATATAAACGTAGCTAAGCAGTGCAACCCCGTGTCTACATACACAGAGACAGAAAAAAAGGATGTGGCCCAGGGTGGTGGGGAAAAGTCTTAACATTATCACATATTAAGTATTTGCAATAGAAGATGAAATGATGTTCTTGCTCAAAACACTGTGTAAATTTGGCTTTAGGAAAACCCCCGGGATAAATTCCATCTGGCATGTGCCAGTCTAAAATGCAAGAAATGCTGTGGCCTCAGACATAGAGCACGGTGAGGGAGGAGGAAATGCTTCCTAGCTCACCGAGGGGAGGTCAGCTTTCAGCTCCTCTCAGGTGGGTGCCCACTTGACTTCGGCAGAGCAGAGCTGCCTCCTAACAGGTTGGGACTAAGCCCTGGGGTGTTCACCACAAAAATTTCTTAGGAAAAGTTAATTAGTGCATAGTAGATATGGGTACGTTTCCTTGCAAAAGCCTGTTCAGAGTGGAAGAAGTGTAAACATCACCTAACCTAACCACTGCTTTCACGTACCTTATTTTTACACTGAGTTGCTATAAACTGTCCCCGTAGTATTTTGTTGTAATTACATGCAGTAAAAGGAACAACCGAGTAATTACCTCAGACTCCGTGATAATATTTCCACAATAAAATGTAAGTGCAAGGTGCATAGCTTGTGTCCGTGTTTTAACCATACAAAGAACAGAAGACTACTCATTTGAGGGGAAAACGACACATTAAAAAGCTCTCTGCCAGCTACCAGTGGTCTGGGGCTGTCCCAATTTAGCCTCGGTGCCTGCCTCTGCTTATAACTCTGTTGATAGCAATGCATGGTTTTAAAAACAACCAGGTGTGTCTCCAAGGGGAATTTATCCTCCCTGGGAGCCTACCACTCCTGGAGCGTGCACAGGCGAGTTTAAAAGAGACCATTTACACATGGAGAGAAGTACTGGAGAAATGGGCTTTCTGACCCCGGTCCCCGGGCACGCCATGGGCTGGGATTAACAGGGGCTGCTGACCCCTCACACAGCTCTCAGGCAGCAATTGCAAACACTGTGGGGGAAGGTGGTGTTGGATTAGCCGTATTTCACCTCCAGAGGGTTGTCTTCCACGTTGAAGGATTTTCTGTCTTTCACAAGCTTTTGCGCTTCATTTAAGCCCTAAATAAAGCACAAATAGCCCACGGGAGTAAACTTTACTCTCTACCTGTCAGAATAATTTCCTACCTGAATTGACTTGTGAATACACTTTAAAAAAACCAGATGCATCTTCTCTGTAGCCTGATTATTTGCCTGCTTTATTTTCCAAACCTTTTTTTATGCTGCTTTTCCATTTTGGGTGCAAGTGGAATCATGTTAATGGACTGACGGGGTGAAGAGCGAACACAGGCTCGGACTTTGTATGGCACATGTGATCCGGTTTATACAGCCCTCCCCCCAGGCATGCCTCTTCACTTAATAGTACTCACACGGGCTCTGTGGCTGCCTAATTTTTCAGCATTTGCATGGTTTGCTGACACACTTGCAAAGAGTTCTTGCCATGGGAGTTGTGAATCCTCTCATCATTTTGCATCAGGAAGGGCTACACAAGCCCCCCCAGCCTTGCCTGGCTGAGAGGGAGGAGGAACTTTCGGGATACCCCATCACAAACCTCAGAAAGACAAACTTCAAAGAGCAAAAATGAAAGAAAAAAAGAAAAAGAAGAAAAAAGAAGAAAAAACGGTGGTTAAATATCAGTACTCAAGATGCAGATGGTAAAAAATGACAAGGGGGTAACACTGAACAGACACAGTTCGTTCAGGCTATGTTCTGAGAGGCAGGGGCCATGTCAGCCCCTTTCCGAGGGGTGGGTCCATCCCTGCTCGCACCCCCAGCAGCCCCACCGAGCTGCAGCCCTCCAGACAGAGGTGATTAAAATCAAACCCACCCGAATCTTCGACCCACCATCTGATAAGGCTTCTTTCAGCTTAAAACTTAGCATCTGCGTCACATCTCTCATTCCGGGTTTTCAAATAAAAAGCTCTTGGTGCTGGCTCCTCCTGCCTCTGCTTCATGGCGGGAGTGGCAGCGCGCTGCCTGCAGCACCGCGGGAAGGCAGCAGCAAGCCCCCGCCACCTGCCATCAGCTCGGGCCACGCTCTCAGCTCCAGGCAGCATCACCTTTCTGATCACGTTGGCCAAACAAAACAGAAACAATTACCAGTTTTGATTTATGCTTTCAGGTTTCTTTTTAGCCCAAACACTTGCGGGGGACCAGTTCAAGCAGGACAGCACAGGTTTTTGTATCACTGCCTGAGATCTGGACAGGCCACAAAATCCCAGCCACCCAAACCAGAGCTGATGGCCTCTTTCTAAGGTACCCGCGGATGTATGAAGTTTGCAGATAGTCTTGCTTTTTGGTAGAGCAGAACTCTTCCTCTGCCCTCCAACATTTTGGTGAGACCATCAATAGCCTGCCATGGACAGCTGCAGAAGTTGGGAGAGGCCTGGTGGGCAGCAGGAGGCCATCTGAGAGGATCCCAGCTGCACCACACAACCAGCATCTAGCAGATGCTCTGCCGAGCTCCGTGTTACTGCTTTATTAATGAAAACAGAAATTGTCTCTTCCAGCCTTACTATCACAGGTCGTTTAATCAAAGAGCTAACGAAGCAAGCGGGGAAAACACAGCCACGCGTTGCGCTAGTTCCAAGAAAGATGCTTCACAGGAACAGAAACCTCCAGCGCCCTGACAGTTGGTGGTTGAGCTGGCTGCAAAACGGGCGACCCGACTCTGCCAACACGATGGGCCACTTCTAGGAGCTAAGCCCGCAAGGAGCTCCAAGTCCCTGCCAGTGTATCCAAAACCCTGCAGCAGAGCATGAAACGTGGTTCTCTCTTCTCTCAAGCAACCTGGTATTTATCACTCTTAAATCAGCCACAGCCTATTTTCATCACATCCCACCTTCTTGCCTGAGTTCACTGTCTCCACTATTTCCCATCTCGGGGTCCACGCTGACAGAGGCACAATGCCTGCCCCTGTTGAGTTTGGGTCTGTGTGTAGGGGATGGTTCTTCTCAAAGACCTCCTCCCAACTTGCAAATTCCCACGGTGGTATTTCTCTCTTAGTTCATATTTCTAAAATGGGATTTTTTTTTATGGGGAGCATCTCCCTAACATCTGAGCAGCTTCGTGGTCTTATACTGTGTCTGTCTGCTTCGTTAACGCTGCTGTTTTCCTAACAATATTTCTGTGCTAAAATGAAATTCACACACTTTGCATCCCCTGAACAGTAAAAGACTTTTCAGGGGATAAAATATAATTGCTCAGTGCATCAAGCATGATTGATCCTTCTGCATTTCCTGGTAATTATCCTCATGAACAGTGTGCATTAGACACTCTCTGCTATTGGAAGTAGTGTCTAGGGTCTTGTGGTCAGGTTTACTAAAATACCCCCTGCAGTATGTGACCTATAAGACATATATGCATATCCTACTTAAGTGGATTCCGTTTGCTCTTGGATTTGCATCTGATCAAAGGAAAAAAGTCCATAAAGCTATTCTACCACACTACCGTTATTTAGAACAAGTAAAAAAAAAAATCCAGCATTATGTTTTCTATCAGCTTCTATGTTTTTTTCTTACTCATTTTATTGTTGCCCTTTACAAAATATATTTACAAACAAAAGTCCATATTTAGACTTGATTCTGGATATTAATGGTTACAGAGCATCTATTTTCCTTCTGGAAGCATAAGGTTTTTTTAATGGTTACTTTTTATTTACAACTGAAATAGATTAACAGAACTTATGCAGTATCAGAAAGCTTCATCTCAGCTTTGGGTCACGTGTGCCTGTGGGATAGGTACCTATCTTTTCCCCATTTTGTACAGCACCATCTATACTTACTGATGGTCACTGCCTCTCTGACAGGTCCCCAAATAGGTTATTCTTGCTCTGAACCGACCCCTATTCAAATACAGGATCTGATGCTGAAATATGTTACTACTTCCCCAGTAGTACTATTACTTTAACTTTGCTTTGAATCACATTATTTCTGATCCTTCTAAACCAGTGGCAAACCTAAGCATCTGAGCAAATGCCATCCTGAATCATTTCTGCTCTTTCACCATTACCAAAGTAAAACAGTGCACCTGCTTTATGCTTCCTTCTCTAATATTTGGTTCAGAGCCAACAAGGACATTAAGCAGTTGAAAAATGTTATAATCAGCTGCAAAAATCCTTGCCAGGCCATAAACACTGTGTCTTTGTGAGCAACTCTTTCCTCTTGCTACCAGTATCCAAACGGATGGATCTAAATAGTCCAACCAGCTGAGCTCTAAATCACATCAAAGGTATCATTAACAAATGGAAAAAATGATACAGGTCCTTCTAGGAGACATCCAATTTCCTGTAGCTTATCCATATTCTTTCTTCACACTATTTTGGCTTGAGATCCCAGAGACTTGACCAGAGTTCAGTGATTTATTCCCAGAGTGTCTTTGGTCACGTTGTTCCATTTTTTATTTATCTTTTGCAACTGGCCTCACACCAGCAGACATTCCCCAGCACCTATATCATGTTTCATTGCACCATTCACTGATGCGCACTGTGCGAAAGACCAAACCTTCTTGATATTCCCCCTTTCCGTGCTGCTCTGGCTGAGCAGCCACCAGCCTCCCTGTCTGCCCGCGCTCTCCAGCAAGCCCATAAACCAGTCCTGCAATCCTGAACAGGCCTCGTGACACCATGGCTTCTTCCTTAATTGCTTCCACAAATTTTAAACATCACTATTGCCTCTTTGGAGTTAGATGGGAAGGAGCAAACCACAACCTCCACCGACTACTCAGAATGCAGTATTTGTTGCAGACCTATTTTTTCAGACCTCTTAAGTACACTTGTAATTCATAGGAATTTTGTACCCTGCCTGCGCAGAACAGGCTAAGGGGTGCAGATAATGCTTTTATGCTATTGCTAATATATTTTTCGTCTCTTTATGTGTTCTAGCACCCTTCCTCATGCCTTAATTGGGTTTTGGATTTTAGGTGCTGAAATTATTGTTCCTAGGACTAGGCAGCCATTTGTAAGCTTTAAAGGTAACCCCTCTGTTACCAGATGAAGAATCTGCCAGAAAAAGCTCAAAAGAGAAATAAAGATGTCACCTGTTGATACACGGTAGCAGATCCCACCATTATCACACAATGGCTAAGTGCCATGGACCCACACCAAAGAGCTCATCCACTGAAGGGGTGACACTGGAGGCGTCCCTTGAGCCCAAGGACATTTATTCTGTCAGGATGACTACGGTAACCAAAACATAGCTACCACATTTTCATTTACCTGTCATCTGCTCTCAAAGCTGTTGAATGCCAGAGGAGAATTCGGCAATAGCATCATGGAAACACCTACTCCCATGCACACATTAGCAACCAGGGGCAGCCAGGTGAGTCCCGGGATGAGGAAAATGGTGGCTTTGCACAGGAGAACAGTGGTTGCTGGATGCTGAAGGCAATGGAAAGTGACAGAGGATGGTTTTGATGACCATTCACAGTATCTCACTGGTTCTTAGTTGTCTTTTTGGTTCCTGGCTTTCTATTGCAACATATCTTGTAGCTATATAGTCCCACCGAGCATCTTAAATATTTTTATCTATCTACATGGAGCATCTCCTAGAGAGAAGAATATCATTGTCCACATTTCACATGAAGAGGCCTAAGCAGGGAGGCTATGCTGAGGCTGCCCGCCGCATGGGCACTGCACTGCTGTGTGCTCCCACTGTCCAGCCTGACGGACTTGGCTTCTTTCTGGGGCCACAAACCTGGATTTTCTCACTTTGCACATACTGAGGGTAGGGGCTCAGATTATGCACCATATGCCATCCTTATCTAGGGACAGGACATGGCCACTCTCAGCACAGTCTTCGGGAGTAAAACTCTGAGCTCAACTTTGCAAAAGTCCAGGCTAATGCTCTCACTGCCAGCCAGCGTTCCTCTTGAAGATTAGCATCCCAGTGTGGAGCAGAAGGCTTTGTAGAAGATAGGGCTTGTGGTGATGAAATAGGGAAAACGTTTCACAGACAGGTAAGAAGAAATTACTATGGCAACACCACACGATTTCATTAGAGGTGGAAGAGCTCTTTTCAGGAGAGCGGTGTGTTCTATAAGGCCTAATGCAAACTTATCTTCACGGCTACAGTTGGAGAATACCTGAGAAAAACAAGTGGGTGTGTGGATAACTAGAAAACTGGTCTATACTGCCAGAGCACACGGAAAGCACAGTATAAAAGGACAAAGAATACCAGAGCCTCCATCATTAGGTTTTGGAGGAGCAATGCTAGCTACACCAAGATTTGTGCCTTGCCCACCTAAATAAGACCATATATCTTCACCTGTTAAAACTACCAACTTACTAAGTTCAACTATAAAGTTCATATTTCTATGAATTTTGCATTTCTAAGGCCATCCAGGATACTGTCAACAATTTAATAAATTTATAGCAAATACATACAGGCCTACTGTAGCAACACTGTCTGGATAGCAGTTTTGCATGCTCTGAATATAAATGGCTATTAAGAGGGCCAAGAGCAAGAGTTAATGATGGCATTTAAAAGGAAAAAAAAACACCTCTGCCTATGATTCATTTCATAGACTTCAGCATTTCATGAAGCTAGGCACGTAATTGAGTAAATAAGTCTTGTGGGCTCAATTTGAACCATTTGTAGAAATGAAGAAGGGTGGGTACCGTATTTCCTTGAGCAGGGAAGGAAAGTCATCGCATTAAGGAAGGGGGTTTGGCTGTGTGTGAATAAAACCCAGCTGCCACTGCATATATTGCAACATGATCTGAAATCAGATTTGCAGTCGTGCTGCCAGGAGACTGAAGAGGTCGGCTGTTTGTTTTATAAACTGCCGATGTTTTCCCCTCTCCCTGCCTCCTCCAGTCTCACCAGAAAGCAGCATGATGGATGGGAGAAGGTCTCCGTGCTCCCAAAAAGCCCTGCAATGGAGGCTGCGGGCAGGCTGTCACCTCTGTCTGTCACTCCTGCCAGCGCAAGGCGCTCCAAAATACCCTCTGTGCCAAGGGTCCCTGATTAGCCCCACATTCACCATGAAGCCATCGTTATCCTTGCTCCTTGGGCCATGATTGTTACGCCCGACAGTCCTCTAAAGACATTTACAAGCTGTGTCTCAGATAATATAATACTGCCTGTTGAGAGGCAATGCTCCGCAAGAGAGGAGACTGCACTGCCTGGAAAATGCCTGCACCCCTTCTGCAGACAGCAGATCTAGTGGACTCCACATAAGTCCTACAGAAAGATAGGCTGCTTGCACGCATCAAATACCGAACAGGTTATGTGCCTATGAAGAGGGGCCACAGGCTCCTAGTAGAAAAAGGTAAGAAAACTTCCCCAGTCTCCGCACATGAAAGTCTGAAAACTTTCAGACTTTTTGGATGAAAGGTGTTTTTAAGCATCTTCCCTCTGAAGAGACTGGCAGAATAAAGACACTGTTGGAGCACTCGAGCTTTCGACTCTCAAACTCCCCAAAGTCCACAGGGAGCACCGCACTGCCTTTGGTCAGCTTTGGATCAAGCCACGGATGCCAGCAAAAGCCATCCCAAGAGCAGCATTGCTTGTGCTGGTGCAGTCTGCCCGCATCCCACAAGAAAAAATCAAGGGGAAGTACTGAAAATTATCCGAAGGGAAAATAATCCTGAATTTACACTTGGGCAAAGCACAAAGCTTTGTCTTTATTACCCCTCTCCCTACGCAGATCTTTTCTCTCCTCTTTCACATTCACCCTTGAATTCTCTGTTTGTTTTCTGGGGATGCGGGCAGGTTTTGACTCTCATGGTAGATATTACTCGGAGAACAATAAACGTGATTTTCTCCTTCAGGTGCCTGAAACTTTCCTTAATGTTTCATTACAAGCACATACAGCGGGCTCGGAGCACACACGGTACAACTTGAAAAGAACTGCAGGTCGAAGTATCTCACAGCAGAATATTACTGTGGATTTAACACTAATTCCAGCTTTATTCCTTTCCTAATTCCTGTATCACATAGCCTTATCTACACAGATAAAGCCCCTTGAAGTGCACTTGCTTTGATGCATGGATGGAAGACTTCTGTCAAAAAAGGTAAGATTTGCTTAGAAAACAATCACTGCTATATTTAGACCACAGTCCACTCCAAACTCCCCTGACAGGTTTCAGTGCAAACAAGCAAAGGCTTCCCTTGGCTGACTACAAAAGTTACATTTCAGACAAGCCAGTAGTCTACCAGGGTGATGACTTTTAACCTCTTGCAGTATTTCGAGCATGGCCACGGTCTCTTAAAGCTAACACCACCATTACCAGCACAGTATTTGCACACCACGTAGCTAATTCCCCGACTGCCTCAGAGTATCAGTGTCCCTGAAGGGCATACTATTGATCCATAGATAGATTATGTTAGTTGCTTGGCTTTGGGAGATACGCACTCTGTCTCCGACATCCTTGCAGAAAATGGCTGTGTGTTTAATGCACGCTCTGCCTAGGTTTTCAGGAGCTCTTCAAGCCAAATCATAATGGTGCAAGGCATAGATCTTTTGATGTCAAATCCTGTATGATTTTACAGCTGGCAACAAAGAAAATTTACATTTATAGTAGACAGCAACTTTCAGCCAGAAGGATTTCAAAGCACTTTATGAACTATCATTCAAAACAAATAATGCTGAATGAAGACATTTCTGGGTTGAAATACAGAAAATACTGAACAGAACTACTCAGCAGCTCAGGGTAAAAGGTGAAGAATACCCCATCCAATTGAATGCGTGCAAGGCAATTTTAGTCAGGCAGGATGCAATTACAAAAGCTGGAGTCTGGCCAAGCCACCAAGGTTAACTACTCTACTTTTTCAAAAAGTATCATGGGATTTTTCTAATGACCACAAGTTAATGATGTTGTGTCTGAAAGTCAGCACCTTTCCCCTTACAGTGGCCTTTACAATCATTTAATAGCAACGGCCCAATACTAGATCCAATGAGAAAATCCCAAACCACCATTTCCACCATCTCAGAAATATGCTTCTCTTAGAAAAATGGGTTTGGAAAGGATCAAGTGAGTCACTAGGTCCAGTTCTCTAGAATCACAGGAAAGACCACACATATTATCACGTCACTGATATTAAGTCTAGAAAGTTCGATACAACTTCTTCGAGACTGACTTCAAAGTTATGAACACCATAAACTTAGTACCTTTCACAAAAGGAGCTACACAGACCTGGGATAAATTCAGCTTAGTAGCATCCTTCAGTAATTTAAAGTATAACATGTATCACGAACTTTGTGGTAACTTGCAACACATATATCCTTGGACTATAGATAACAGAAGATCTAAGATAATAGAAGGACTATAGATAATAGAAGGATCTAAGACTAAATACACAATTACCACATCGGACTGCTATGGACTACAGTAGGAATAGTTACACGGATTACTTAAGTAATAGAGGGACTCTGGCAACCCATCCTTTATTAATCCATCAAATCAGAGATACTACTAATAATTATAATTAGTAAGAACATATCCCTGTGTGACACAATGAAAAAATCTCTTGTGAGTCAAACAGGACTATTAGAAAATCATGCATGGAGAGCCAACTTTAATACAGTCATTAACACAACAGATACTTTATGTTCTTTGCACCAATTTTCCTATCTTCAGATATCGATATTGGGGTACAAATCTTCAGTTGAAAAAATTACAAATAAATCATGTACAATTTTTATTTTGCCATGCATGCCTTTGGATTTATCTTGGTCAATCCACTTCTCTTAAATGGACTTCTAGACCATTCACTCAGACAAGTGGTGACCTGTGTTTTCAATTGTTTGCTAGACAAATCATTACAAATAAAATGCAGAATTTAATTCTGATAACAAATGGTACTTTAAAAAAGAGGAACGGAAAAACTAGAAATCCCAAAGGCCTTTATAATCTTCCATTCAGATCCTGAAAATTGCTCATGCAGACCAAAGCATCAGGTGTTACTTGCTGGTGAACATACATAGCATTCTTTGCTACCAGATATAAAAACTACATGTGTCAGTAAACCTTAGAAATGATGGGTATGATCTACCAAAATCAACAGAGGTTTTTATGTTGATCTCTGTGTGCTTTGACCCTCACGTACCAGATTACCATCTGCAGAGCAGCATTTGCACAGTTCATTGTCTCATGTCCCTTTGTTGAGTGTTGATCTGATTAGGTAAATGAGATACTATGACTGACCTTTTAGAAAGTTTTGTTTTATGCTTTTCTTGTGCAGGATATTAGATAAAGAAATCATAATAGCCCATGGTAGCCTGGCCTCAAAAAATCTAGTATTCTAAAACAAACAAAGGCAAAATAAATCAGGCTTGGAGAAGTTGGGACAATTTCTCAGGTGGAATAAATCAGAGAGCTCCTCTGCCAGCCATGAAGATCTCAACTGCCATCAATGAACCGAGCAGCTAGCCTACAGGATATATCTTGTGTTAATTCATTAAATTCTAAGCAAACCATACAATAGCTTCACTGTTACTTTTAACACTTAGCACATCATACCGTCATTTGCCAACAGTTACTTTTTCTTGGTGCCAACATTAAACTTGCAGCCCTGATGAGAACTTAATGGGACTGAAATTCACATCAAGTTTGCCAGAAATTTCAGGTTTTGACACATTTTAAGGTCATTGGTAGATGGTTCTTTGAGTTCTTACTTGTTTCATTGTTTACAGGTGAAATGGTAAATCTGATCTTTGCTCTTATGTTAGCTGGAAGTGAGCATACATTTGTGAGCATCTGTCAAGAATTTTTCATCTGGGAATTCATTTCCTTTAGATGAAAAAGCTATCTTCTGGTCCTAATACTCTGATCTTTATTTGATTAAAAGGATTCATTCAGATTTATTTCCCTGTGATACTGCATAATACCACGGTGCCCTGTCTTTTTTGTGAGATCTCTTCAGAGGTCACTTCTTGGCCCTCCTCCGAGTCCCCTACCTTGAAAGTACCACTGTGGGCACATGGCTGATTTTGCTCATGGTCTTGAAATATGTGAAGATGTTTAAGTATGCAGGCAATGCAGCCAAGCTATATTCAAAGGTCTCTTCTGTCATCCGAACTGAGAATCTAAAACCTGATGTTAATATTAATCAAAAGTGGTTCATGAATATAAGTTCCCACTGAAAACAGAGGGATGTGCTATTCTCTTAGTTTGGATCAAACCTTTGATGACTGAAATATTTTTCAGCTAGAGGGACCAAACAGAAACAAAAAAAGAGTGAAGAAAACGTAGTTGTTAGGACTGCCTTTTCTCCCAGCAAAGAGGGTTTTACAGCTGTGCATTTGGAGAAGGAAAAAAAACCCCACATCGTTTATGTACCTTGGTATGAGTGCAATAACTCAGCAATAACCCACCACATAAAAAAGGAACACACAAAAGACTTCAGGTGAAACTCTCTGCTGCGCAGATTGCTTGTCTGCTTTGCTGGTTCACCCTCCAGCTCTCCGCAAAGACAGTTTTAGGCCTGGGAGATGGAATGGATCACACTCAGGCTTTGCCCATTAAAAGCAGCACTGACAGCTGTCTTCAGACATTTGGCGCTCTATACTCAAACCCAAACTTGAACACATCAACCAAAGGCAGCATAGACACAGCTAATGTGCTTTATGAATAGATAGATGGATGGATGGATGGATGGATTAAAAATGAAAGCATAAGAAACTAAATTTGACTGAAAACTTAACATGTTCCCTCAATAAAAAAATGTCCTTTTTAACGAAAATGTGGCTTTCAATGCAAAAGTTTCTGCTTTAAATGAAAACTTTCAGATTGTTTTTTTTGTGCAAGAACTCAAACTTATTTTTATTTAAGTGACTCTAAATGTACATTTTTACAATGGTGCCAGGCTCATTGCAAATAACTGATGTTTTCAGGGTTTCTTCTTAAGGACAACACCCCCTGCCATCCCCAGCCATTACAACGTATTTATTCTACTGCTGTGCTATGAGAAAATGAACAGGCATAAGCAGCAATTCAGTTGGCATTATTCTTGTATTAGAAATATCTGGGATCCAATTCTGTGCTACATGTTTTCTTAGTGTGGTGATGCCAGTAGGACTTGCACTTGTGTATCTCTACAAATAACGAAGATGAAAAAGTATTTATTCTCTTAAAAGATAATAATTCAGAACTGTAACTAGAGCAAGGCAGAAGAATAAAGGTCTTTATATTCAAAACCTAAAACTATCTGGGGGTGGCTGACAACCCACGTTCGTTAAGAGCCTCAAACTTAAAACCAGATTTTTTGTGATCAAGCCACTGGAATAATTGTTTAAAAATGAAAACAATAACAGAAGTCAAAGTGTAAGTGTAACTTCACATCTGGAAAATGTTGTTCCCTTTTTCTCTTTTTTTCTAAGCAATATCCTTTCATGTTTGTGGAAACCTTGCTTAGCTGAGCTTTCTAGGAATCACAGATTGTTCTGCTTCTGATTACATTGGGAACATTCTTTCTTTTTTTTTTTAAATTTTGGCATGAAAGCAGCTGATCTAAACACTGAAGTGGTTTTGGCAGCACAAGTTTTAAATCTCATAGCAAACAAAACATTTTTGTCACTGCACCTCCTTTCAGACATGTGGCTAGAATTAATGTGGTCAATCCCCTCACGTCTCCTAACAGTCACTTGAAGAGGGTGAAGTGTGTGCACCATATATTCTTGTGTATAAAGTGAGAGTAACATGCCAAAATGTCAACAGAGCTTCCATAGACATGAGGACCATGCAAAAAAGAGCTGTCAGTCTGTTAAACAGTTCCTCAGGCACCAGCTTTAGGAAAAGAATAATATTCCAGAGAATGGAATAAATCCCAGAGATGTCTCACTTCCCCAGGAGGAAAGAAACCACCTGCCCAAACCCACCACTGATCAGAACTTTTTGGAGCTCCTGCTGTCTTGCATCAGACAGTGGGGATCTTCCTCCACCCCTCATTTCTTGCTTCTAGAAGTCGTCTACCTTATTTGGGATTTCATTACTTTCCATGCAGTCTTACAGCCTACCTCTCTAATGTTGCAAACACAAACAACTGTCTGCCAGTGAAAACATCCTCAAACCAGTGTTTTGACCAACCCTCCCCTTTTCCAGCGTGCAAGATTGCTTTTACATTACACCTCCTTCAGCAGCATGACACTTTTCCCCCACTCCCCTGACATGTTTGAATCCCTGGGATCTTCCTGGTCATCTGGTGTCCATCCCATTCCCTTCTCATCCCTCTGGCTCTTACAAGCATTACAAACCCATACATCCATTGCTTTGTTCCTTTCATAGAAGACCTAAAAAGTCAATAAACCTTCATGACACCTCGCTTGAACATCATTTTCTGATGTGAATCATACTTGAAAAGAGAAACAAAATCAGCAATGCAGTAAGAGGGAAGTTACTACATTAAGGCATGACCATGAACAATTTTTACAGCTTTGCTTGCATCCTGCTGCCTTTTTGTAATGAGAGTCTCCACTCACCTTTCTGCTTTCAGACTTTGAACTCTCTGAGTTGTCTTTTTCAGCCAGAAGGAGCTTAACACAGTGTGGATACTATCATAATAAATAATAAAATAGTCGTATAATATAGTCATCTGGATCAGTAGACAAGCACGGATCTTTTCTAGGTGCTCCTACAGAGTATTTCTCCTTTAACTCTGAACTGGGATTTATATAGTAACACAAGCTCCGATCCCCAGACGTATTAGACACCGCGGTTTTAACGGGAGTTTAACAGTCTGATGCATTATTTGATTTCCAAATGCAGTCAGCACCAGCCCATCATTAGACATCAAGGCAATAATGTGGCCCCAGGGAACGCTTCCCCCTAGGCCCTAGTAATCACTGTTGGCCCTTAAATTTCATGCCCAAGTGTTAGTTCATTCAACATTTTGCTCTTTTTTGTTACAGCTTAAAGAAAAGGACAGAGGGTAATTTCATACACAAATGTACAAGAGATTTGGTGTTCATCTGGTGTGAAGAAGGTAATTTAAAAGCTCTTTTATTTAGAAAATCTAAATATAAGAAACTTTGGCCTTCGTTTATTGGGATTCAGAATCAGGTCTGGAGACCAATAATAGTTCAGCTCACAAACCATAAAGAGATGTAAGCCCCACTAATTTCATGCTCCTTTAATCTGCTTTCATCAACTGTGTGGATTTTGTAAAAGCACTCAAAAATTAAATGTTACCATTTAGTAAAAGCATTGACTGATTTCTAAAGGGTTAGCTTGCAGCACTGCTGAAAACATTAGTGACACGGCAAATAATCCAGTGCTATGAGCTTCCCAGCACTACATGATTTCTATTCTAGCAACATAAATATTACTGTATGAAAGTTATTCCATTCTCTTAATAAAGGGAGAGAAAAAAAGCTTGGCCTGGATGTTGATCTGCTTCTGATGAGGTTATAAATAAACTGTTACTCATAGTCTCCAAGACAAACCAGTTTGGATGTGCTCAAATATCATATTCATTAACATAGATTGTATTTACACAAATAGAAAAAAAGATGATAGTGAACAAGGCCATTGATTTCAATGTAACAAGCAACGCAAAGCAATTGAATGCTGTTAAGCAACAATGTGAGCAATATTGCTTTTACCAGTTTTATAATAAATTTTTTCAACATGTATTTTCTTCATTTCTATGATCATTGTTATCATGAATAATTGCATTAAGAGTGCCGTTTCATCAAATTAACTTACAACTGCAATAACCTTTCATGAAGATTTTTAGGATAATAGTTACTGTGAATATATAGAGAGCTGAGTTCTGAGGGAAAAAAAAACCAAACAGCTTAGCACAAATGAAAACATATTGCGTACAGCAGATCCTGGCACTGTGCAGTACAGTTACAAAGAGCATTAACGGAGAACAAGCCTGATGCCATCCAGCTCATCAACTATCATCAGTTTCTTGACTAGAAAAACCAACATCATCTCCATTCTTTTCCCCAACTCAGCAAAATGCTGAAAAAGCTTCTATGAGAACAGTCACAGCGCATGTCAAAGGACAGCGCACTGTTCATGTTATCCATCGGGAAGTATCTGTGACAAAATTAAGACACCCCCAAGTGCAGTCCTATGCCTGACCTGCATTCCTTGCCTCCTTGGAGATGAGAGACACAGGAGAACAACTTGCCACCAGCCAAAGTGGTAGATGGACACTAAAAAACTTGCTATGCACTGCCTGGGCACAAAACCTCCCCATGAAGTCAACAGGAAAGTTACTTCCAGCATAAGGTAACTTCCAGTGATATCCCAGCATCCAGACTTCAGAGTCAAATTTAGATGGCGGCAGCAATGACCACAACTCCCCCAGTCATGAGAAACACTGTGGATATAGCAACACCACAGGGGTAACGAAGCAGTGATGGACAGACCGTGAGACATCTGGCTGTGATGCCACTGTGAGAAAGGCGACAAAATCTTGGGATTTCTGAGATGACATATTTTCACCATCAGAAGACACAGAGAAGTATTAATACTATTATTGGAGTGCTGTGCTAAGCTCTAGTTAGCCATGCTCAAGGAATCCTAATTGCTGAATCTAACTGACTATGGATAAGGGGAAATAGAGAAAATACATGAGACTGTGGCCTGTTTGACCTAAGACAGAGGCTGAGAAGAAGTGTGATGTGGCTGTCATGGGATATTGTGGGAGTAGAGAGAGAGGAGATGTGTCAGGGAGTGGAAAGAACTAGGATCGATGAGCCATTTGGTCTCTGCCACCTCTGTATGTAGCTACTCAGCTGGCTCTCATCGGAGGAGATCTGGAGGGCGATGTTGGCCAACTTCTTTCCTGATAGAAGATCCACACCCAGGAATTCCCATGGGATTCAACTTTTCTGTTTGAATTTTTACATTAAACTTTTCACCCCTCTGGAAAAATTTACATCATTTCTCTAAGGTTTTAAAACCTGCTATAGAATCGTCCAAAGTGGGAAAAAAAGAAAGCACAAGAAAGAAGGAAAACCACGTGGAAATATACCTTGCTGAAATCAACGGATATCGTTTTTGATAACATTACACTGTATTGGTCATGCCCCCTTCCCTCCCCCTGAATGGGGCCAGTGAAATTCTGACACTAGGAACTCAGCTGAAATCCTGATCTGGTTACTGTATGATCTCTGCAATAATGAGATCCAGGCTGGGTTAATGTTTTCAACAGAATGGAAGGTGTTAAGAAATTTTAACTCAAAGACTGCTGCTAAAATTAGTAGTATGTTCATTTTGATTGCTTCAGTGTTCAGAACAGACGGGCTCCGGTGATTTTATCACAGTCCCAGTATGGCTGAAACTCACTGGAAAGAAAAATCACCCATTTCACAGCTGCTTCGAGAATCAATTGGTAAAGCCCTTTATAAACAGAAAGCAGGAGAGGTGAGCAAAAGCACTACATGTATTTGTTCAAAGTACAAAATGTACAAGTCAGATCTAAGGAAATATTACATGACGACTGGGTTGGAACTACGCAAGGCCAACCTTTTCTATACTGTCTAGAGATCCCTTGTTCATAACCTCGGGCTACTATCAGCACTGTGATGCCTGCAACAAAGTACTATGTGCATATCAGTACTTGATGAACTGAATGAATAAATGTTAAATCCCAAAGCAAGATGTTCCTTGTGATCTCTGTTAAAAGTCTGCAACCCTTTAAAACAAGAGCCTTAACATCATAATCTCTGTGGCATCTAAATCATCATGAGAAACGAGTTCATTTTCCATACACGGTGTTCTGCCAAGCAAAGTTATTTTTCCGAATACTTATTATGTAACTGTTCAACAGGAACGGTGAGACTGGAGCTAACCCGGTGCGTGCTCAGTGCTCAGCTCAGCCTGATGAGATGCCTTCTGCTAATTGGAGCAAGTTCCTGTTCAGGTTCCACCCTCCTTTGGCTCTCTTCTTTGTACTCTCTCAGTCAAAGCACTGGCAGAGGCCGTGAGCGATTAGCAGCTCCTCCACTACTTGGGCAGTACTGGAACAACTGCCTTGTACTGGGAACCTGCTGTTTATTTCGCAAAATGTATTCATGTCAAAGTACTTTATCAAGGTTCAGAGTCAAAGAAAGAGAACAGGACATCTGTGTTCACGGTCTGATCTGCAATTAAAAGATTTCTGTTTGGACTGAATCCCTGAAGCTGCCTTTCCACAGCGACTTTTCTTCATTTTAAACACAGGCTTTGTTTAGGCCTTTCTGTGTTTCCACTCTTTGTAGTTACCTTGGATGACCGTAAACTGGGTGAACACAGGATAAAATACGTTAGTACCCAGCACTGCTAAGAGGAGTGAGAAAACAAAGCAGCATGGCCGCAGAGCAAAGGTTCAGTGAACAAGGACAAGAATTCAAGACTGATGAAGGAGGACCCAGGAACCGTGAGACCAGCTTAAAAAAAGTCTTTCATCAGAAATACTAAATCTGAGGACCACCTTTTTCCCCCTGGGTTTCTAGATTGCATTGCCAGCTTGCTTTCTACCACAGAGGGGCAAGAGAATCTCCTTAAAAACAATCAAAGAAAGCTCAGATCTTCAATAAATCACATGTAGAGGATCCTAAGCTTGTGTATAAATTCGAAATACCACAGAACACATGATGAAACCACAAAACTTGGCAGCAAGTGCCACCCCTTGCTATGCACAGTTGGGAAAGAAGCCATCTTCCCAAAGCATTTATTTACAGCTCTCTTGACAATACATACCTATGCCTGAACCCATTAAGCCAATATCAGCATTCCCAATGCTTTTAATGATCTCCGGAGCGGGCCTCTGGAGACAGCCAGTCTCTGAGCCGCAGAAGAGAAAACCAGCGGTGTTGAGATGGAGGTTTTTTCAGACCCCAGAGGCAAGATGTGTGGCAGCTCCCAAAAGGTTTGATTTCCCTGACACGGACCCAAAAGTGAGCCTGTACTCGGACTAGACCAGTCAGACTGAAAGCAAGCTCTGATTCTGGCATAAATCAAGAGGAGACAGTACGAGGCCTACAGGGAGCAAAGAAAACATAGAATCCGGAAAACCACAATTCATCATTTATCTTCTTGATATCCCGCTAACAACGGAAACTTCCAAACTAATGATTATTTGAATGCAGCCTTACACGCAATGTATCATCACTGAATAGAGTATTAAAACACCAAATAAAGGCTTCCAAGATTAACAGGATGTTTACAAATAATTATTAGGAGGTGATTGCCTAATTTTGGACTTTGGTTTGCTGTATTTACCTTCTTATATTCAAATATATCTGTACTTTGTAGTATTTACATATATCTAGTTTGTGGCTTCACATGATATTGCTATAAAAATGCTGATTTACTATTTATGCAGACACAATACGCATTTTACTGTGCTGCAAATGCAATTTGCCAAGCTGTTTCATTCCTCCTTTTGTAGTTATGTGATTAATTATTTTGATTTTCCTTTATTTATTTTGCTTAATAAACTTTCAATGCATTTTGTTCAACAAATTAAAAAAAGTTTGGTTCTAGTTAAAAAACCATAATTTCTAAAAGGAAAAGAAGGTCTTTCCTATCAGTTTTTAAGTTTATCAGTTGACCTAAATATTACCCCTCTATACTATGAGAATTACTGTGTTGAACACTCATAAAATGCCATACTTAATACATGAACCACATTATTTTCTGTCCAGGTTTGGTTATGAACAGTTGCAAGGAAAAGGGAACTGCTACGTATACAACCCAACATTGGTCAGTCTGATTTACGGGCTGATGCTTCACCACTAAATAAGGCTGGAACATGCCCTCCATAGGCATAAGAGGGGCACTGGTGATATGGGAGGTTCTTGCTATACTTTGAGGACATGGCTCAGTTGTGACAGGCACCGCACGTGGACCTCCTAACAACAGCACCGAGAAGGTCAAAGCTTTCCCCACACCAGTGTATGGGAGACCAATGTAGGACAAACTATCCCTTCTGCCCACCCTGGATTATGGCTTTCTGCACAGGGGAGGAGATTCCCACAGATCTGGGCAGGTAGGTCCAGCGTGGTGGAGAGGGGCCAGACCTTGATGCCGTCTCCCCACGGGACTGCCAGCAGAGATGAAGCAGTAGGTGCTCACAGACACTTCTCTCCTTCAGGCACCCTAGCTTTGGTACCTGTTATCTCTAAGGTCCACATATCTCAACAGGCACAGAGACAAAGAGACTTTGGAGGGCATATAGCAATTCAGAGAAAGAGCTTAATTTGAGTGCTCTGAATGCCCTCTGGCCCAGCCTGCCCCACTTGCCGTGGTGCGCAGGGGTAACTGCAGAGGCTGAGCTTCCCCTGCAGGCACCTATATTTAGAGGCAAGTGGACAACGCGACTGCCTCCCTTTGCCCTGCGATGAGTGAAGGAGGCGGGGATTCTAACAGGCCATCTCCCTTGCATGAGTATTGCATCAAAAGTAACACATTAGCAAGGGAGAAGCAGGTAAGGAGCTGTGATTCTGCGTGCTTTTTGGTTAACAATACACCATCCCTTCAAAACAAAATACAATTCTGCCACAACGCCTATGTGAAAATGTATGTACATACCAGTGTTTATGGTGATCACAAACCAATAATACTTCTTACTACATAATTTTGATCAAGGGAGAGTATTTATAATAAACACAAACACTTTCTACTCTGCTGCAGGAAATGCTTAGAAACCAAATTCCAGGTACAAAGAACGATGCTTCTGAAAGCACTGATCTGGGGCAGTTATGGATATTTTCTTACACACATCCAGTGATTTCCATTTTCTCTATTCTTGCATAAATCTTTTCCCTCCATTAGCTCATTTAGTCAGGGTCAGATTTATGAGGGGTGAACTGGCTCTCTCAAAGCTCCTTCTACGATCTCAGAAAAACTATTATACTTATCTATATCTCAATTGCTTATTTGTAAAATTAAAATAGCTGTACTCTTCTCATAGAGGAACTTAACTTCATCACAGGAAGACGTACACTGACTGCTAACACTGTAATATCCTTCTTTAAGCCATAATAATGATGACATTTTACTAGTGTTTCGCTCTTCCCCTCTCAGAATTGTTAGAGCTAAAAACCAATGCTTCATACCACGTACTGAAATGCCAAGGAAAAGAGTATGATATAAATATACAGATATGAAACAGCATCTAAAAATGATGATTTTGATCTTTCAAAAGACAAATCACTAATCTCTGGCTCTAATGAGATATGGGATGATAAAGGTCATGCTGAGTAAAGGACTAAGCTGACGGATCAGTCCAAAAGTTTCAAAACTGATATTGCTGCTCTTGTCCTGTCGGGGGGGGCAGGAAGCGATCCTTTGTATGTATTGCAGCAGACTGTTACAGGCACATTAGAGAGACCCATTAACTGTGCTTAACGCAAGGACAATTCTAAACTCACCCAAGGATGTGCAGACTGAAGCATGGTACTGTGGTATTTTAAATGCCACAAAATCATTCCATTTATTCTTTCAAAATACACTTTCAGTCTGAAAACGGTAAAAGCTCTTTTTTATGAGGATTATTAATGCGATACAGTAGAAGTTGCCAGGTGACTGTGAAAGGACCTTTGGTCAACAGTAACTTGAATTAGCTGCTGACATGGCAAAAGAAATGCAGAGTAACACAGCTTTATGCAATTTGGGACTTGCTAGTTTAGGACTTGATGCAAATCTGATACAGAATTGCCAACAAGTAAGAGCACCTCAGCAGAGCACTACCGTAATCCTTGACTTACACCTTTCATCCTTAACATTTTTAGCACTTCACCATCACTCCTATTGGGTTGCCAACTGGTGTTTGGCACTCTTTGCAGAGAGTGCAGAGCACTCAGAGCTTTGCAGAGCTCTGCAAAGAGTGGATCTCTTTCTTTCACTGGCTGATGTTTTTTCGGTATCTCCTTTGCTCAGGTGAGCTGGGTGCTGTCTTATAAAACTCAGCCCATGGTGCTTTCTTCTACAATAAATGCAATAAAGATCTGTGACCTCTCACACCGACAGAAGCTGCTACAGAATTGCTGGACTTCACCTGGCTTGTCCATCGCTTTTAAGATCTTTGATGAAACCTAATGTTCTAACACTAAATAAGCAAAAAGTCTGAGAAAACAGCCAAACCCTTTCCTTTGAAGAGTTTATTCCTCTATGTCCCTGACTGAACAAACGCTGTAAGGTGTAGCTCAAAAAGTGTCTTGCTCTCTACTTTTCTTTCAGAAGCTACTTTAAGCTTACTCTGGGTTAATTTTGTAACTATGCTCTTAGGTAAAGATCAGTTTGCAATACACTAATCAGGTTCAGCAGACTGCACAGACAAAGCGGGAGGGAGCTGCTCTGCAAACCAGAGAAGGCAGAGAGAGGAAGAAGTGGAGAAGAGAAAATGAGGGTACATTTGGGGGGAAGCTGTGAAACAAGGCAGTTTTACTCTTGTTTTCTCTGCTGCCCAAGTGAGCTCATTATTGCATGCAGAATTTGAGGGAGATTGATTAATTGCAAAAGGGCCTAGAATGGACATGGTTATTGTCATTTAATTCTAAATAAATACAGTATCATACAAATTGCATCTAAGGGGAACAAAGAAATCTTTTGTCCCTCTCAGCAGTAAGGAAAATACTAAGCAAACAGTGTTAATAATAGAAACAAAGAGATGGAGTCTAGCAGAGCTTTTAGGTCACTGACTCCATTCATAGAAGGAGGAAAGAAAGGAGGGTAAGGTACAATCTAACCTAATTATGGCTTTGTAAAAATTATTTTCGAGCCATTAACTGAGATTTGGCCTACTTAGATGGTAGACTTCTGGGGGCAAAGACTTGTTCTTCTCTGTATTTGCATGTGTCTTGCAAAATGCGGTCCATGTCCCTGACCAGAGTTCCTGGGCCCCAGTATATTAACCCACCATCCCATGAAGGTGAGCCAGCCTTGGCTAGCCATGTACCAGCAGCTGGGCCCACTGCCAGATGACCTTTGAAGCTCTCACTTGGCATTAACAGCTGGCAAGGTAAAATGTAGTCTGAGATTTATGAGGTATAGTGGGAAGAATTAAACTCTTCAGTTTAATAATTGGCCCTTCCATGAAATCCCAGTGTCTCTGGCGTTAAAATAGGTAACCATCCTCTCTGTGCAGAGATCAGCATGAGTCAGGAGCCAGGCCAGGAAAAACTTTTCCTGAGAACTCAGGGGTATACACGTGGTCCTACCCCAAATCAGAATCTGGGTCAGTGTAAAAAAAAAATTGGAAGAGTTACAAAGTTGAGGGGAGTAAGACCTCTTGGGGAATGATCCCAACTATCTTTCAGGCTGAAAGTGCTATTCACTGAGAATGAGCACATTCTTTTTGATTTTCTATTTCTTCCAGGTCAGCTGCCTGCATAACCTGCTATACGCAGAGAACTGCTTATTATCACGGTTCTGTTGTGATATGTATGATACCTGCTGGTTTTGTGCAGGCCTCGGTTGCTGGAACCAAGAAAACACACAAGTGATTTCATGGAGTGGGTGGGGGAAGGACTAGGGAGGACTCCTGCCCAACTCTATGATGGCAGAGAAAAAAACTTTAAAATATAAATGCACCCTTAAACATCCTGAAACTGAAAGGGAATAATGGAACTGAAACACTATTTTAAAACAAGCTGATTTAGAGTCATTCCTGATTTTGAAATGTGCTGTGAGGGACTGCGCAGTATAGAAATTCTGTGTTCTTAAATGGCCCACACCTCCCAGCACCACGGCGATTACATTTCAATTGCAGGTGAAGAAGTTCCACGGTGTAATTTATAAGTCATCTCCAATCTGTAGAAGGCTCTGGTATATTACAGGTAAAAGTGCCTCGCTTCTTACACGGCAATCATCAGATGTCAGGAGTACAAGTGCTTCATTCTACCGGTATTCAGCCTCATGCATAGGTTTGAAAAACACATGCAAAAGATTTGGCCAGGAGCATTATTTTTTAATTAAGAGGGGAAAAAAAAAATCTTTAGAAAGCATCTTAAACTGACAAGGTGAGGTGTGTGGAATGACCTAAGACAGACAGGCACTGATTGAAAGCCATTGAGGTAATTCCAGAAGTAATTAGATCTTTGGACAACAAAGTGATGAAACAGGACAAATGACCTTCTCTCATTCGCACACTACCAGCTTATTTTTCTGATTTGTTTCACTCTCCAGGAACAGTATTTCTTTTAAATACTAGCAGAAAAAAAATATGGCTACAGCACTGAGCTGGGATGCAGAATATGTGGATTCAGTGCCTGGCTCCGCTGCAGATTTCCAATATGACCTTGGGCACATCCATTAATCTCTTGCATCTCAGTTCTTTAGCAGTAAAACGGAAGGAGAGCTACTACTTTTTCCTTGCCTGCTTGCTTGTCTTCTCTGCGGAGCCCGTAAGCGTTTTTGGAGCAGAGAGTTTCCTGGCATAACCACGTCTATAAATTTAGCAGAGGCCATGTAAGTCAAACACTGTGCTAAAAGTCAAGCATGGAGAGGCCAAAGGCAGCATTTGGAAGCACTCCCTGGTCCCCATACTACCTGTACCTGGGTCTTTGCTCCAGCCTGGGACCAGGTCCCCAGGCTGTCCTCTGCCCAGCTCAGTGCTGGAGGGAGAAGCGCTGCCGGCGAGGGCAGGAGATGACACCCTGCCACCCACCTGCCTTGCCCACCGCAGATAACCCAGTGGCGGTGCATTTGCGAGGCGGTTCCCATGACCTCAAAACCCCACTTGAAATACAGAATTTACCAACTTTTTAGAGCAGAGGCGGAAGGCAGGATTTAGGCCTAAGCCACATGGTGACTTTTATATAAGATACAGTATCAGATAATTACAGATTGGCCTTACAAAGTTATTGTGAAAATGTACCATCCTTGGCATCTAATCACCACTTTGCTGCGTCTGTGAGAGAGCAAATATATAAATATGCACCCAGACACTGACATACACATTCTGTCTGTATACAATATGCAGAGATACCTACGTGTGTATGCATACATATCATTACACACCCACACATGATCACGTTTCAACATAGAGAGGAATGTCAGAGTTGATTTACCATCAGAATAAATATCCAACTTGACACATTTTTCGCAAGACCTCTGTGAATTCAGTATAATTACATTTTTGAGGATGTATTTTGCAAATGTGCCAGATAATGCCAGAAGCACAGCTTTGAGTTGACTGCATTCTTACTCCCACCAGTGTCCTTGCTATGACAGTTTTGATACAAACAGTGTGTATTAGATCATTAGTACAGAGACAACCCTCTCTCCCTGCCATGCGTTTGAAGCTCAGTCTGATGAATGGGAACTTGCTCCTTTTGCGTTGAGCTCGGCCAATATATCAGAAAGCTGTGCCCAGGGAATGACATCTAGATTGTCTCCGACCATGCTTCTGGGGTGTTCCCCATCAGCAGAAACAAACAAACAAAAATACACAACATGCCTACAATCGATCAAGGTATAATTTTATAGAAGTATACAGAAGGTCTATTGACTAATAAGACAGCCAATTATCCAGGGTCCATTAAGTTGTACAAGCACTCAAACCTCCACCCACATCTCTAAGATTTCTCAGTGCCCCATGTGGACAGGAGCATGTTTGCATGCCTCCCTGTGTCTGCTGCAGTTCTTCTTAAAAAGGAGAACGATATTTAACTTACGGAAATGTGCAAAGAATAATGAGTCAAAGATTTCTGTGCATGAACCAGGAATGAGGGTTGGGGGTCTTTTGTTTGTTTTTTAAATTTTAAATACTTGCAGAATATTTCAAAAGGCAAAATTTGTAAAATCTCTTCCTTTGCATGAAATGACCTGGAAGAGGTGATAGTAATTACAATCAGAAGTTGTCCAACAATGCAGCCTTACGCTCTGCATCACCCTTTTGCTAATCAAGTCGCTGTATTGATCACCTCTCCTTGGATGCTTTCCCTTTTACCCCGGGGCCCATGCAGTGCTCTCCATATGGGCTGTAACTTGAGCTTTCACAACTCCATTACAGCAGGGCACTGAATTTGATTTGGAACAGAGTGGGGCAGCCCTGCACCACAAATACCACAGATACCTACAAATACAAAAATCTTTTAGCTCTTCTATAGTTAAATTTGCCCTCCAGAGATCACATGCCATTTCTATCACTGTTAGAGAAGCACAATAACTTTTTGATTTTCTCTTTCCGTCAGTCTCTGCATGACTCCCACAACTTTTGGATCAGCTTTTAAAAGAATACTAATTCCCTAAAAGCCTCATGAGAATAAGCAGCTTCATTCAGATGAGATACCCCAACCGGAGCTCCCACTGGTGGAAAGGCCGTACTAGAAATTGCTCTGTACTTGCAACATTAAGGAGCTTTGGAGGAGAGAGCTGCTGTGAATTCAAATGACAGGAACTGGCTTTATACATTCTTCTGACCATGAAAGCATTTGGAAATACGAATTTTGGCTATTTTTGCAAAAAGCAAAAAGAAGGCCTCCTTACATCCGTATTTATGGACTTCGTTGTTATTCATTTTTGTTCGAGATCTAATTCTGGCATAAACTGGCTCTTCTCTGTTGACTTTGCAATTTCACACAACGCTTACACTGGCTCCACATTGACCCTGCTGATCCTCCTTATCATTTCTTCCTGACTTGCTCCTGTGCAATCTCTGCTCTGAATACAGCAACGATGATCAGCCACATCTTAGAATCAGCGACTGGTTTAAAAAGATTCACCCTGACTTCAATTAAAAAGACAGTTATTACAGTCACATTTGAAATTCAGTTGTTCTTTTTTAAAAAAAGAAAAAAAAAAACCAAACTACCCAGTTTCTTTTCTGCTATGCTAATAAAATTGGAAAAATTCTGCTGGAAAGTTCTAATGATAACACTGTATATTTAAATTTCAAGACACACTAAGTTTAGAACAAGATAATGTGGCATTTTAATTATGTTTTTTCTATTTATATATTTCCTATGTGGCACAAGACCCCTTTAATGAAAGCACGTTTTAGAGTAGCTTCAACACCCAGCATTATTGCAAGTTTCTGAATGTGCCAGAAGCTTATCAGCTAAAATATGTTAATTTCTCTAATGGGGTAATGAAGTCTAAATGCTTTCAGGAAGACATTGCTATGATAATGGGTCTACTTAAAACACAACATTAGGAGAACCTTGATTACAGGTTGCTCAGTAGTTTCTGCCTTCCTTAGGAACCAGAGTTTGTTCCATACCTAATTTGCTGCAAGAGCTGCCGGGAAGGAAGCTCATTTCCATTTACTTAGTCAATCACCTTCGATAACAACCAAAACAGCTGCTTGAAAAAAATCTGTTAATACAATTGCATGACCCAGACTTAGAGACCGACTTAGAGCTGCAAGGGCTTTAAGGATGAAGTGAGTCCAAGCCACATGCAGGGGAGCACGTGGACGGTGAGGTGGCGGCACTTACGTAAGAAGCAGATGGACAGTCAAAATGAAGTGACAGGTTTGATGAGAGGAGAAGAAGGCAGGGGAAGAGTTATGTAAAGCGATGAAGATGGCATGCCTGCTAAGGAAACCACCTGGCCAATATCCGTGCACATCTCTGAAACAAGACTCTCCATTTCTACTTGTACAATGCTTGGTAGCTGGGAGACTCCCCCATCAGAGCCTCAAGACACTTGTATTTTCTAATGTGGGAGCTCCTCTTGGCTTTACAAACCTGTTGACTTCCCAAGACTCGAACCTTATCAACAAGCGTTTCTTCCACCTTCAACACATACACACAGCCCTCAGTGCTAGCTTTTTAATTCTCCCGTCTTTCAGTCCCATGTGAAGCACAATAACCTCACACTGCTTCTGATCAGGAAGGTGCACAAGCAGAGCAGTGGCATCTTCTTTGTGTCCCCCAGCCAACACCTTTACACAAAACACTACCCAGCAAAACCCTGGACAGCTTAATCTGGCACCCGCCTTTGCTTCAGGGCTGCAGGATGCAATGCACCTATGTATTTTACCATCTTGCGATGTCAGTATAAGGCCTTTTCCTCCAATTGCTCACCACCGCACCTGCTGCAGAGCCAGTGACCACTGCCTTGCACCTTGGTTTTGCTGGGCTGTCAGCTGCCTGGCCTGATCACATACACATTTCTTCATTTCTCCATGTATCCTACCAGCTGCAGGATCAGGCCACAACTGGATCAGTCATGCCAGCAATGATTCAGCTTGTTGCTGAATAGGAAAAAAGGTACATGGTGTGTAGAGAAGTTTCTTGTCAAGCAGCACCCTATGTACAAGCTAGCAAGCTTATACTGAAAATTAGATAAAAACCTAGCAAAAAAAAAAAAAGATACTTCTCTATTTCCCAATGCATCACACCAAGTTCCGACCTCAGACATCACATCTGATTTCCATTATAAGAAAATCAAGAAAGTCTGACCCTGTTGTACAGATACACTCTTTGAAAGGAAGAGAGCTTGATATTTGTCTCGATGTGTTCAGCTGGGACTATCCTCTCCCTCGTTTTAGGAAACAAATGACTCTGTAAATCCAGCAGTATTGAGCCCAGCATGATCTAAGTGAACTAAATACTCTAGCTTGGTATTTGCATTTTCCCTTTTATCAAAACAAATAGTAATGCACTCATTAAATCCAGTATTTCTGTAATTAATTTGCAGTCATTACAAATCACCTTTAATTGGTTTAGCTCTAATTACAATAAAATAATTCCCTGAAATCGTAAGTTATATTTGTGGGTTTTTGGGGGTTTTAGATTTTGAGAGATATGAACTTTAGGTGAACATATGAGAGACGAGAAGCACTTCAGAGGTAAATATTAAAACCCCCTCACTCGTATTTTCACTGATCTTGTCTGTGTATTGCCTCCTTTTGTCCCCAGTGATCTTGTCTTGTACTCGGACTTGACAGACCCCAATTAGCCGAAATGGTGATTCATTGCTGCTCCTCTGCCACCTGACCTGGCCCATGCTGCAGCAAGTGGTGGCAGCTGGTGTGGGCCCGCAGGAATTTGATGGCCATCATGACTCTCCTTTCCTCAAGTGTCCGTCTGTCCCTGGCATTAATCACCTCTTTCTGATGAAGGAGGATCAAAGCCATGCCTACATTTTTGTATTGGGTTTGTGGGGCAAGGTGTTGGTAGCAGGGGGGCTATAGGGGTGCCTTCTCTTAGAAGCTGCTAGAAGCTTCCCCTGTGTCTGATAGAGCCAATGCCAGCCGGCTCCAAGACAGACCCACCACTGGCCAAGGCCAAGCCCATCAGCAATGGTGGTAGTGCCTCTGGGATAATCTATTTAAGGAGGGGCAAAAACCCTTCTGGGCAATCAACAGCAGGGGAAAGGAGTGAGGAAATGGGAGAGGAACAACTCTGCAGACACCAAGGTCAGTGAAGAAGGAGGGGGAGGAGGTGCTCCAGGCACCAGAGCAGAGATTCCCCTGCAGCCCACGGTGAAGACCATGGTGAGGCAGCCTGTCCCCCTGCAGCCCATGGAGGTTTAATGGTGGAGCAGAAGTCCTGTGGAGGACTGCACACCTGAACAGGTGGATGCCTGAAGGAGGCTGTGACCCTATCAGAAGTCCACGCTGGAGGAGGCTCCTGGCAGGACTTGTGGACCCGTGGAGAGAGGAGACCACGCTGGGGCATGTTTTCTGGCAGGACTTGTGACCCCGCGGGGGACCCATGCTGGAGTAGTCTGCTCCTGAAGGACTGCACCCCGTGGAAGGGACCCACGCTGGAGCAGTTCATGAAGAAGTGCACCCCATGGGAAGGACTCACAATGGAGAAGTTCATGGAGGACTGCCTCCCGTGGGAGGGACCCCATGCTGGAGCAGGGGAAGAGTGTGACGAGTCCTCCCCCTGAGGAGGAAGGAGCAGCAGAGACAACGTGTGATGAACTGACCACAAGCCCCGTTCCCCATCCCCCCTGCACCGCTCAGGGGGAGGAGATGGAGAGAATCGGGAGTGAAGTTAAGTCCAGGAAGAAGGGAGGGGTGGGGGAAGGTGTTTTTAAGATTTGGTTTTATTTCTCATTACCTTACTCTGATTTGATTGGTAATAAATTAAACTAATTTCCCCAAGTCAAGTTTGTTTTGCCCGTGACAGTAACTGGTGAGTGATCTCTCCCTGTCCTTATCTCGACCCACAAGCCTTTCATTGTATTTTCTCTCCCCTGTCCAGCTGAGGAGGGGAGTGATAGAGCAGCTTTGGTGGGCACCTGGTGTCCAACCAAGGTCAACCCACCACAGTTTTAAAAATGGAGAGGCATTTTCCTTGGCACAGCATGGTATGACTTTAAGGAGCCAATTCCTCTGAAATCTCAAGTTTTTCTGGCAAAACAGGTCCCTTCACAATGACTCAAGTTAGACACCCACTAACTACTTACCAAGCTCTGTGACTAATCGCCATATTAATAATACATCCCTGGCCCAGGCCTGCAGTGTAGATAGTACCATGATTTTTGGTATGAATTCCACCCAACTCACACTCCGCTTTTTGGAGGGATTATTTCATAGTGCATATTTTCGGGTGCCACTGACCAAATATGCCTCTTGGGTTAGGCTCTTCCTCTGCTTACATACAACAACACAGCTCCAGCTACTTCAGTCAACACCAGCTGAAGATGTGGACCACACTATGTACAAAAGGGACATTCCCTTGCACTGTACATGATTTTACAGCTTCAGAAGTCATCTAGGTTTCTCTGCTCATATTCTGAGATGAAATCAAATGTCGTGTAAGGAAGAAATCAAACAAAAAGGGGGCAATGACCTATGGGCATAGCTGACCCCAGACAAATGGAATAAATTTGCTGGAAATACAGGGTTCTCATTCAAGACCTTTCATTCTTAAAATAAAATTACATGGCATGTTGGCAGGAGTACTGGCACTGCTCTGACTAACACCAGTCACAATTTCACATTTAATCATTTAATACATGCCATAAAAATAGCACATTTGATTCACATGAGCATGTCATGTCACATAAATGTAACGCCATGTTGCAAGTTACATTTTCTACCATATATATAAATGTGATGCCTTCCTTTCCACTCGCTCCAGCTCTCACAGCTCCTTGGGAACAAAAGTACAGCAAGATTTAATCCGGCTGAGCAATCTGAAAACTCATTTTTTAAATAGGTGGAGTCAAATTCGTTACTAAGAAGTATAAAGCACAAAACAAAGTTATCTGGAAAAAAGAGGGAGTTGAACCAGGTGCTATATTTAAAAAAAAAAACAATTCATAAATGATGTACATTTTATGCAACCTGACTTTATCTAAGGCTCCGGTGTTTCCATTTAACTAACCCCTTAAACAAAATGTGTCTCTGGGGCTTTCAATAGCATCTCCTCTTCCAGCGCCGTTGCTAATACATACACCTCTGGCCTGATCCATCTCCTGCTCCCCATTTTCCACAACAGTTCAGGGCTGGTGGGTGCGACGCTCACTCCGATTAAAAAGCAAGTTCTTCCGTAAGGAAGAGAGAAGTGGGACTGACAACCATGATGCCTGCAGACCACTTTTTAATGGTGCAGCATAGCATCAGAGACAGGTTCACCTATCCTCTCCAGCTCCGCTGCTGTCCTGCTGGGGAAAGTGGGCAGCTGCCTTTCCTCAGCCCCTTCCCCAAGGCACTTTTGGCCCGTGCCCGGCCCTGTGCTGAGCCACTTCACTGCAATGGTCAGCAGAGGACGAAGTTACGGGCGCACGAGCTGTTTTCTGCTGGGTGGCGTACTGAAACCACGCAGCGAGGGGCTGGGAAAACAGCAAGGACAGCAAAATGCAGGGCAGGACCTCGGCAGCCCACGGTGAGATGAGCTGAGATTGCTGCGCCTGACAAAACAGCTGGATCAATATGTAAAGGAGAAAGAGGGTAGAGAACAAGTAATTAGAAAGAAACGTTACTTTCCTCAGTTTCTCTTCAAGTTCCATGGCCAATCATGGCATAAATGATGCAGAGCTCATATATTTAGCACCTTTGTTCAAGAAACTGCATGGCCCAATTCATTTTGCTTACAGTGTGTATATTGCCTGAAAATACAGCCTCTGACTTGATGCTCAGACATTAGGCAGACATTAAGTATGTTAATATTGCAGTTGTAATTACATGTTTTTTCTTCTAATTTTGGAAGGATAATTCTTTGGAATAATTACATAGGGGGTAACTAAGTTCTGGGAAACGTTTGAGTCACCAAGAATCACATCTGCACTCCAGCAGAAAGGCTTGTTGAAATCTTGAACATTTTTATCCCTGATAATTGTAAGAACTGAGAAGAGTGAAAAGTTGGTTTATGCCTTTCAGGAGAAACACACGGAGTCTATCTGGAAGATGCTATAGGGATTTCCTCTAATGGAAATAGTATAGCTGCTATGACAAGTTTCTGACTTTTCAGAAATTTGCTGAAGATTTTCCATTTCACAATTACAACAGTATCTTATGTTTATCAAATACATTCATGCTTAAAGAGCACAAGCCAAACTACGAACAACATCATCTCTCAAATCTTACAAGCTTCCCACACAGAACTCCTGCCTAGAGCCAAGGATGAAACGCGGGAGGACATGCAATCCATGGTACGCAGACAACTTTATTTTGTAGTACAGTCACTGCGTAATAGGACACTAAAATACTCCCAAAAGAACCAAAGAAGAAAATTGCATACAACTGAAACTGCCATTTAAATGTCAGGCTTGCAGAATTCCAGCTCTGAAGCTGCTTATTTCAGAGCAGCCAAGGACCTCTGAATACACAAACAAATGAAAAACAAATGGAACTTTTCACTGTTCAAAAATGTGATTTTAAAACCTGTTTTGTTTTAACAAATCCATCAGCAGCCAAAATAAGTTCAAGTGGAGCTGCTGTACCTTATTCTCTTCCTTCCTTGCCCAGCTGTAATGCAGATTTATTTCAGGAGCCCAGGGTCTCTTGGTAGTGTTTGTGTGCTACCCGCAGGTCTGGAGTCCTCTCTTCAATTCACATTATTTAAATAATAATACATATGTATAATCCTCCTTCCTCCTGTAACTGTTCTACTTGAAGAACCAATTAATTCCATTTGTTACTTCCTGGTGTATTATTTCCTCTCTACAAGCTGGAATCCCTTTAGGATCCCTGTCCGCCCTTGACTACTGATGACTTCCTTGGCTTTTCAATCATCAGAGCCTCTTCCCATGGATTTTAGAGCATTATTGTGATTGTCAGTTTTAATAATGCGGATTTTCATAGTCTGTGCATACTGCGGGCCTTAAAAAAAAGAAAGAAGAAAGAACAATCCTGCTTTCCATGGCTTTAAAATAAATAAAGCAATTATTTTCATTTTTTTAAAAATATAAGTAACTCAGTCTTACATATTTTATGTCCATATACTACATGCTACATATATGAACACCAACACTCACACAGCTCTTCTCTCCGTTACTGGTCTAAGCAATAGGCACAAAGTGCCTCAATCTTTACTTTTAAATTTAGAGAGCTTCCAGATGAACAAAGTGGGATCAGCCACTTAAATGCCCTTAAACAGAAGGCACTGAGCACTAGTCGTCTTTGAATCCAGAACCTGCTGAGGAATGGCACAAGCCATCTGATAAGGCTACCTCACAATTTTTTTCAAGACATTATGGATGAAAAACATTTAGCATATTTTCAGGAATTCAGTTGTTGTGTAAACACTTGACCAAACAGTCCCTAAGCACTTGAATAACTACTTAGAGGCACACGATTCAGAAACAAAGGCATTTCCTGAGGCATCAGACTTCAGGGATCCAAGTTTCAGATTGCTTGTACTGCCTTTTGCGCTATTACATGATTAGGGAAAGCATTAAATGACTACATACCCCTGTGGCTGGGGGTTTCAGTCAGAGCTCTCAGGTTTCAGGCAGAGCTGCAGCCTTGGAAGCGTCACTGGTCCTGTCTATTAGCCTGCACCCAAACTGCTCTAGCACAGAGTGGGTGAAGGCTATTAAGAATCTTCCCTACTCTTCTGCTTAGATGATCAGCACAGTAACACCTTTAGTTTCAGCAAGGGCTTCTACTGATGTTTTTGACAGCTGAATAAACACCATAAACGCAAACAGAAACACCACTTTCTCTTAATACTCTGCCCTGTATTGCTGCCACCACGTGAAGTGATGCTCTGGAGCTGAGAACCGGAGAGAGGTCAATGGGACGTTTCTTCTTTTTTTTCCACTGCTTTGGCATCACCGGCCAAGGGAGTCCAAGCTCCACAAGACGCGTCTTCTGTCCTGCTGCCTGAGCAATGCTAAAGTGCCCGCACAGTTCTAAAAAAACTTTTCATTGTGGCAGTGCAAAATTAGGTGTAGATCTGAGATTCCAGTTACATCTGTCTGTAAATAGCGCATCTGCTATCTGGGCTGCACAGACACTGAAAGGCTGATGTTTGTGAAGTTATTCAGGACCAGCTGAGATTCAGCTCTGTCCCAGTTTTGTCCAAATAATGATTTCCAAATTAAACCCACCATAAGGCTGCTGATCAGACCAAGAGAGAGCTCATGGGCGTACTGTATCTATGAGCTTTCAAATGCTGCCTTAGTTTCTTCCTTTTAGTTACTGATCAACAAGAATATGAGTTCATCTGTTTTGAAGGAAGCATTATTAAAAAATACGGCAAACTGCAGCCAGTTATGTCAGGTTATGGGAACGCACCACAGCCAATCGCCTAACAATTAGTAACAGTACTCCTTATAAATAAAACTAATAATGTCCCATTAGCATAGAAAATAGTGTACAAAAAGCACAGGGAGGAAATGGACAAGTTGAAATGATGGGAGAGAAAATGTTCTCAAGCATAGAAGTGCTTCCCTAAAATAACATGTATCTTTTACAAGGGACTTGAAGCTGAAAGGAGCAGACGGAGGCAAACAAAATAAGGACCAGCACAGAGAAGGGTCCTCCACATCCTGAAGGGTCTCGTGTTCAGCTTTCGGAATGCCAGGAGAAGAGGACATCCAGGGAAATAGGTTTCATTCCAGCAAAAGGATCACTATTAAGCTCATTATCATATCGCCAGACCCCAGCATTTGGGCGTATTCACAGCTGATTCTCACGTACAAACACATTTTTTTTTTTTTATATGAGACCATTCATGTTCACGTTTACGCTCCCATCTCAGTGCACAAGCCAAGCATTCGTTGGTAGATTTTAGCAAGCGATTTCCCACTAGGGTAGCTCAAGGATGAAGCTTCTTTCACCTTCTTTGGAAACAGCTGCTCCTGGCTATCACCAGTGACATGATTTGGAAATACACTGACCTCGGTCTGATTCATGATGAATATGTACATAGGAACATAAAAATTGTGGGCGTGCATTTATGCACAATAATGCACCCAAAATATGCATCAGGCTCCCTTGTAATGCTCATACCTACAAAAGGTTAAATAGCCCTAGGTGACAGAGAGCTATTTAAATGGACCTTTTTATAATGGCAAACAATAATGCATTCTGGTCACCTTCTGACATGGCTTACTTCCAGTCAGCATTTAGGAGAATTACTACCTGATTTTAATACATCTTGGTTCAATTTCATGTAGGCTTATTGTCTTCTAATTATCAACACAACAATTTGATCCGCATCCAGATTAAGGCACTGCCCTGACTTCTAACACCAGAGCAACACCTGTGGTGGTGTGCTGATTTCTCAAGCAGTAAGCAGTTCACTGTTGTCTCACATCCCCAAGGCACAAATAAGCAGATGCTGCATTAAAGCTTGTTTTACAAAACTGCTTCAGTTGTGATATACATTTTTAATATAATATACCGAGTGCATTACAGTGAAAACTGCCAGGGCCAGTAAACTCATACAAATTCATTAGCAAGACCAGCTTCTCAATTAAGCCCAGCTGAAGACTAGATCTAGTTGAAAAGAATTGTCCAGAAGCAGCTGAAATGAGTGAAAAGCTTGATCGTGTTTGCCTCACGTGAGCACAGCTTAGTTTACCATTTCAGTTTTCTAAGCATCAGTTGGGATTGTTTCTCATCAAGGACAAGCTTCACTGACCTTTCTCTTCTTTTCATCACAAGGATACCGTGGTTGGCTTGAAAGCTTGAATTTTTTACGGTATTACTATTCTGAGCGTAAAAGCAGAGGCGCAGCTTTTCATACACAGAATGGGTTCTACCTAGGAGACACTAGTAGCCAAATGTTTTGGAGCACTGACTGATATGCTTTCATTCATAGGTAGGTTTATAAGCTCAGAAATTACATCTTGTGTTTTCGAAAGACAAGCCGAAGGAGAAAGCAATATTTTCACTCTCTTCGGCTTATTTGCATTTCTTACCTACACTCTTCTCCCTCAATTGACATTGTCAGCTGTAGGATGACAACTGAAGAGCACCTCTGGAGTACTCTGTAGCTAATCCTCTACAATGCCTGTAAACTATATGGTGAATTGGCAATTACAACAGGAGCTCTTAAAAAGCACAAATTTTGCCCTTCTTTCAACAGAGAGGCATCTTTGTTGTGCACTTTGAAGAAGCCCAAGCTAGCAGAGGATTATTATTCTAAACATATTTGTTTAAAGACAACGCAACGTAAGATATACCAAAAATTAAATTGGCCAGCAGCAGACTAAGATTTACACAAAGCATCTGCTGGCTGCCTCTGGTAAAACATTACATTTGTCTCGACTGTGTTCATGGCATAACTGGCTGCTACTGCTATGAGCCGCGTTACAGCAGCCTTGTGCAACAGCTTACCTTAAAGGAAGAAAAGTTCTATAACACAACCTTCTCCACTACATTTTTCAGGATTGCTGTCTTTTATGAAGCCCTCTGGCACTAAATCTTTCCAGACAATAATAATGCAACCATAGTAAGGGGGAAGAGTTTTCACCTCTCACTACTGGTTCTTTCTTCTGTGCTTCAGTGTATTCCTTCACTGCCTCTCTTGAATGTATCCAGCACACACCCCTGAGCAGCATTCCCAAAGGCTGCTCACTGGGCCAGGTGTTCTGCGATGTCTTCTCCTTCTCTTCATTACATCTATACATGATCATGAGAGTATGCTTACTTTTGTCTCCATGACATGATGGCACTTTAATCACAATTTATCCTCATGGGAGGTAATGAAGATGAGGGTTGCTGGAACTTTCAGTGTGTTTATAAGCTCAGCTGAGACATCAAGCTGACTCAGTCTAACCCGTTATGAAAGACACTAAAAGTGACACCAAGTCCTAAAAAACCACAGAATTTTCGTTGCCTGCCCCACTCCGAAACACTGCCGTTTGACAAGTGACATGCCTAAATGACTTCTCTGTGCCATTAATTTAAGACTGGAATTTGAAGGGATTTACACAGTGACATTTGTATCATACGTGCTAGCACTTACTACCCCTGTACAAGTAGCTGGGCACTAATTTAACCTGACCTTAGCAACTTGTGCAATCTGACAGCTAGCTCCCCATGCTGTTCACCTGCTGTCAGATCAGAGTCTGCTGAGGATCTTATGTTCCCTCTACATCCCTTCAAATTAATAGCATATCATCAGTTAGTTCTACAATGCCATTGTAGAACTAAATGCAGAAACAGCAGAGATGACTTTCTGAGGCCCTGATCCTGAAGTCACGGCACTTTTACAGGAAGGGAGAAAATGTGGATTATATGCCTCACCACCAGGTATCTCCTAAGACAAACAGGGGCGCATATTCCTAATTACAGATTGCACAAGTAATCTCTTCTAGAAAGAAGAGACTTCTGAAAAGTCTCATGAAATAGGATGAAAAGATTGTGCCACCATTTTTCCTGCCCCTAGCAGCTGTTCAATTCCTTAGTTAAGACAAAGCAAAATCTCTCCTTCCTATGAATTAAGTTGAAAAGGAGTGAAGCAGGAAGACCTAAAGATGAAGACAGGAGAATATGCTGAAGTAGCCTGGTGAATTTCCAGGCTACTATGTGTGGAGGCCTCTTCCCAATTGTTTATCAACTTTGAACCTTCTTGTGCTCTATGTTTATAATTGTTTTTAAATAACTACAATGCTCTAGAAAATTACTTCAGGTATTCTTTCCAATACATAAATTACTGGTAGATTTTCTCAGCATTACTTCCAAATTAAGGGTACTTTTTTGTCTACACTGGCACTGGCTTGAGACTGTAACAAAATGCAGATTATTCTCAATCTAGTTGACCCCTGTAAAACAAGCCTGGCTTAACACAACTGCTTGACTGCCCAGGGAAATCAAGAGGATCTCTTTTAACCAACAAATGTTGTAGCACAGGAGTTGAGATGGAAAGGAGGTACTTAAACCTCAGGTAGAGGGTATAGGGACACAAAGAAAACATAGAAAAATCCTGTTGAAGACTGCCCAGCACTAGCTCATGCCTGTTGAAATTGCTGTTTTCAAGTAGTAAGAATGAATGTCTCTAAAACAAAAGGTTTCACTTCATACTTACTATTGTCAGTTCAAAAATGGCTCATGGTATTGTTTTCAAATGAAAAAAAGAATCCAAGAAAATCCTCCTGAACAATATAAGGAAAATTTCAGCTCCAAAGCACCTGTCATCCAGCTAAGGACATCCAGAAAAGAGTACATTATAGCAGAGGAGCTAGAGCACACTGTGGCTTTCCAGCTCGACTCTATAAATGACACTAATGGGTTCAGATACGGATTTACTCTACTGGTTACAAGAGTTCCTCTCCATGTAAAATGCTCTCTTTTTGGAAAAAACAAACCAAAACAAACCCAACATTATTGCTGCTGCTGCCTATAGATACTGCTTAGGCATTTGGCACCCTCACCTTTAGGAGAATGCTGAAGTGTTGAGATCGAGGGCCTCAGATTTGATCCACCGCACAGGATACAGCCTGATAGAGTATACCCTGCGTATGGTAAATGAAAAATCAAAGGAAAACACCCAAGCGCATTTTTCCAGGACCCACAGCACAGGCAAGATGCGAGCTCCCCCTGCTGACATAAGGGAACCCTGCCTGGCCCAGCCCCCACTGCCACAGCAAGGGGACAGTCACCACCACCGGGGCAGGAGGGGAGAAACCCCAGGATGAAGCCAGAAAGAGCTCCGACAGCAAGGATGGAGCCAAGCTGGGCATGGCCCTGGCACCTGACATCTCATGGTTTCACCTCATAACTCACTGAGTGCCCTCAGCTCCTTTCAGAAAACATCCATGGCCAGAAACAAGCTACGGGCAGTACCTGAGGGAGCTGGGTCAGAAGAAGTTGTGATGACAAAGGTGCCTGGGCATGGTGTCAGCTGGCCTTTTCACTGCTGTTGTCTAGGTAGAAGCTCCCAGCCCAATTCCTGCACACGGATGGCTCAGCCAGGCCATCTTTGCCATGAGCTGTGCTGTCACCAAGTTGCCTGCTGAGCCTCTCCAGCACTGCTTGCAAAGGCGTCACAGGGCAATCCTCCCACCAGCTTTTAAAGGTCCCCTTCTGCTGCTTCTGTGGCACCCAACTGAATGGCAGGACTGTGCCCCTGAAGTCCCGAGCCACCAAATGCAGTCCTATCCCACTGAACCGAGCTTTCATTTCCAGCATGGATACTCAGGTGCATCACCACTGATCCTGGTGCATCAGGTCATAGCAAGACAGATGGGACACCAAGGAGAGGGGCCATGGCCCACTGAAGCTCCTCACACAAATGGGGCAGGGGACCCTGCCCTTACTTCATGACACCCCATGCTACAGGGCTGAGTGGCCAGCTAAGAGGGGACAACACTGCCGTGCCAGCATGGGAAATGCATGCCATGGTGTAGGGAGCTAGAGGCAGGAGCCAGGTGACAGCCCCTTATACTCACCATGGGAAAGCTCGCAGTTTGGCAAATACTCAGATCCTGTAAGTCTCAGAGATTCTTACACAAGGGCAGGTGACTGCTCTGCACATTGCTAGCAAAAGCCTTCAGAGAGCCAAGGAAGGAAGAAAAGGCTAACAAAAACTTTTAAAAATATTTGAGAAAACCTGTGCCAAAATTTCCTTAGACATGTATACATGACTAAGCATGAGAACTAAATTGCTGCTGCTGTAGAGAGGGTGCTGCTTGCTGGTCACGGTCTAAAAGCACTGATGCAGCAATAAGCACAGCTTAATTGCTGAGAAGCTTATGTATTAATAGCAGAATTTTTGGGCAGAAACATGTGAAAGCCTGTAGGTTTTGGAGCAGTAAAATAGAATTGGGGCCGTATGGTGGCAGAACAAAGTCTGCTGAAGAGCATTGTATTTTCTGCCTTTGATAGGGACTTTCCGGAGCTGTCAGCTGAGCTGCAGAATTAGAAGCCTGACATTGCAGCAGTCAGTTTTTAGATTTCAAGCTGTTCAAATGACTTGTCTCCAGGGAGGAATATCTAGCGTGCAGGAATCGATAGCGAAACAGGTAAAGATGCCAGTGTACAGGGGCAGCCACCCCAATATCGTGCCGTGGCCAGCCAGGCGAATCTACTGAAAAGGAGTCGTGGGAGAGGATGACGGAAAAACTTGTTCCCTCTTTGAATCAGTACAAGAAAGATGTTATAGACTATTCACCACATTTGTGAGATTGCAGCTTGATTATATTTGATTCCACATTACAGATTGATCTTCCATACACCCTCAGTTCATGCTATGCCAGTGCTCCAAGCCACTTGCTGAAGAGATTATAAAAGAGCCTATTTCATCATATCTTCACCTCTGAATGCATTACAAGTGACATCGCTTAATTTTAGCCAATCTGAACAGCTAATTAGATGTAAACAGATTGAAAAATTGTACACACAGGACAACTCATTTTTCAAAAGGCCACTAATCTAAACAAACCCGAGTCCATCAATTTACTTCAACATTTGTCTAAATGAATTACAGCATAGCCTTGTCCTGCACTGGCCTTGTGATTCATATAACTGGCTCCCTTCTCTTTTGATGAAAATTTCAGGCACTGTACAAAAGAATAAGTTATTTGTTTATCAAGGCTCTATTATAACAAAGAGGAACTCTCTGTCTGCATCTAGTGGACGACGTATATGAGCCAAAGCAATTACAGTCTACTCTGGTACCTTCTCTCTCACCTCCCAAACCCATCACATACACTAATACATCAAAGCCGGGGAGGCTCTTTGTAATAACAGATGAAAATCAGATGATATTTAATTGTGATCAATATGGGTTCCAACTTCAGAGCTCTTTGGGTGTGATCCTCCCCTCTGTTCTTGCCCCCTTATGCCAGCAGAAATGGGAAGGAAAAGGATCCTGGACAGATCCACCAGAGCGAGCTGGTGATCTTCCTCCTTCTCAGGACTCCCTCCAAGCACCAGCTGGGGGTAGACCAATAATTACACTGGGAATCAGAGCAGCACTGCAGGACAGAGAGAAGCCCAAAGGGGCCTTGTCATGACTTGGATAAGATCTGGAGCTGCTTAAGTTATCCAGTGCCAGACAACATAAAGAAGTCTTAGGACGAAATGCAGTGTACTGTGGCCTATTTTTAAATATGGAGCAATTAGCAGAGAATTATGTATGAAGTTTTCTTTTCCACTTGCTACTAAAGCCCACATCTCTTCCATTACCTGCATATGTAAATATACACAATGAGATGGGAGAGGGCAGAGAGAAAAACACTTGTGTGGATTTTGAAATGAACGAACATATCTACATAATCAATCCCTTTCCGGACTGCTTAACACAGAAATCTTGCTGAACAAAATAGGCTAAACTCAGCCTATTTCATATGTAAACTAATTTATGGTACCTGGAGTTAAGGGTCTACTGAGCATCTGTTGTGACCTCCCGCACAACAGAGGCCCTGGACTTTCAAATTCATCCCTGTTTGAGCAGAGCAATCTAGACATCCAAGTGTCAAAACCTCAAGTGACACAGAATCCTACATAACTTTTAATCACTTACTTCTATGTGCTATTGCCTTCATTTTCAAACATGCATCTAAACTTTACTCTGAGTTTGTCTAGCTTTAATTGCCAGCGTGGCATCTCATTAGAGCTTTGTCTGTCAGCATAAAGAGCCCTGCTGCTCATTTGCGTTCCCCATACCGGTACTTACTGATCATGACCTACGCACCCCTTTCCCTTGACAAAGCTAAGGGCATCAAAGCTTTCACTGCAAAGCTTGCTTGCCAGCCACCACCCTTGGCTGTGCACAGCCTTCTCCCCTGCTTCTCAATACCTTTGGAGCTGCCGGCACCACCTCCGCTAAAGGTGGAGGTAATTTGACATCCTTACCCCTGCTCAAGAGTCTGCTTCTTAAATATACCAGGATAACAGTGGCCCTTTGGCCCGTTGTGTTTGCAGAGGACTCTCACAACCAGCTCACTAACTACCAAGGCTCCAGTTTTCTTTGTAGCATTGATGTTTCTGGGAGGGTCTCCCCACCTCACTTCTTCTGGTTTCCTGTATTTGTTCTACGGTTGCGACTTTACATTTGGCCACATCAGAAGGCCTGCTCTTGCGCCAGTGTACCTAGTAAATCAGATTGAGTTGTGTCAGTGAACTGTTCGTTTCTTACTTCCCCTGTTATATCTGCTGAGAACTTGATCAATGAGGAAAGTATGTCCCCACCTAGGTCACTGGTAAAACAAACAAATAAATAAATAGCATGAGGCTGATGCCTGTGCTGCCCATCTAATAATGATAAATCCACTTATAATTACATTGTGAAAGGCAGTTTTTACTCCACTAATTGTGTACCACGTTAATTTTGCATGATTCTTGTTCCTTAATCATAGCGTCATGTAGTGGCATGCCAAATACTTCACTGACATCCACGTACACTGCATCAATATTGTCGTCTTTATCAAGCAAACTTGTAGCTTCATAAATAACATTTCAATTAGTTGACAAAATCTATTACATCAGCCCATATTGCTCACCATTAGTTCTCATTTATTTCTTTATTAAGCAGGTCCGGGTCTGCATGTCCTGCTTTACCTCAATCAATGTCAGATTGACAGGCCTATAACTATCTGGATTTTTTTTTCCCCTACACTTTTTAATACCCACACACCTAAATTCTCTCAGACCTTTTGAACTTTCCCATGTTCTCAGACTTACCGAAACCCAACATTAAAGTCCCTTAACTAGCTCTCTTTAAACTCCTGCCTGCAAGATATTTGGAGCTGCTGAGGTAAAAAGGGTCCTGCTTCAGCAGCTGCTTTTTTAATGGGTTTAAATAGGCATCATCATTATCTAACTCCCATGCAGCTAGAACAAATGAGATCAAGAAGTCCAAGGCATTAAAAAAATCATGTTAAGTTTCATGGGAATTCTGACCTCTTCTTCCCCGAATCATGATATTTTCAAAATGTAATTCTGAGTTCTCCCTATTGTTGAGCATTTTGGGCTTCTATTCAAGTATTCTTCTGAGCAACGAGGACAAAAAACATTTTATGTGTTTGTTTTAAATGAAAAACTAAGCATCTTCTATAACACTATTCAAAAACCTGGGCTGAAAGACTTTAGGCAACATCTTAAGAACTGGTAGCACTGCACCATAAAATTTTAACTTGTCTGGATTTGATTATGAATTGTTCTGGATTTTTGGGCTTGCACCACACTCATTAAACTTGTCCTGTATGTGCATTTACATAAAGTAGGTGGCAATCTCTAGTTTGCTAAGTGTCTGGGAATCAGTCATGCCCTTCCTGAAGATAAACTCCCACTGACTTCAAAGATAGCAGGCAAAATATCTGGTTTTATTTCCCAATCTCTGAAAGGAAAGAAAGCCTCTTAGACGAAAGGGAATTTAAACATCCAATGCAGAATATATTAAATTTGCCAGATGCAGCTGAGGTCTGAAATGTAAGAGTTCAAGAAAAGTGAGTACATGAACCTTGAGAGAGACTTGGCAGTTTTCATCCCATTTGTTCTTTTTAAGATCTCATGAGAGCATCTAACAAAATCCTATGTCATGCCAAAAACAGTTCAAAGCAAGCGCATAGTGAATCAGCTTCTTCAGTCACTAAACCACAGAATATATAACAGAGATGCACGAGGATCTGAAGAAGTTCTGGTCACTCCGAGTCTGCCTCAGGCCCCACTTGTGCAAAACAGCCACATTCAGAAGAAAACTTTAAAGTCAATGGCATTTAAGCATGTGCTAAAAATTAAGCATGTGCTTGAACACATGCTCTTACCCCATGAAGTAAGGTGTTCATAGCAAGCGTGATAGAGCCATTTGAAAGCCCGAGAAGCATTTTTCTTCCCTATGGAAGAACTCCCTGCATAGGAAAGTGAAACAGTGGGTGTGCTGGTTTTGGCTGGGGTAGAGTTACTTTTCTTCATAGTAGCTAGCATGGGGCTATGTTTTGGATTTGTGCTGAAAACAGTATTGATAGTATAGGGAAGTTTTTGTTCCTGCTGAGCAGTGCTTACACAGAGTCAAGGCCTTTTCTGCTTCTCACCCCACCCCAGGTGGGGGTGCACAAGAAGTCGGGAGGGGACACAGCCAGGACAGCTGACCCCAACTAACCAAAGCGCTATTCCACACCATATGATGTCATGCTCAGCAACAAAACTAGGGGGAAAGTTGGCTGGGGGGGGGCCATGGCTCAGGGACTGGCTGGGCATCAGTTGGTTGGTGGTGAGCAATTGTTTTCATTTATATAATTTGTCTTTCTTTGGTTTTATTTCTCTCTGTTATTTTTCTTTTCACTACAATTTATTTTTATTTTATTTTATTTCAATTATTAAACTGTTCTTATCTCAACACATGTGTTTTCTCACTTTTACCCTTCCAATTCTCTTCCCCCCATCCTGCGGGGGGGGAGTGAGCAAGCGGCTGCGTGGTGCTTAGTTGCCGGCTGGAGTTAAACCACAGCAGTGGGCTAGATTTGCCTCTGACCATCATCATGGCTAATCTCCAGTAACTCCACAGTTGCCACAGGGAAAATTAATCCAGGTTTACAGAGATGTAGCAGACAAATCTAGTCCACTATGTCTCTCTCTTGCTGTGTTTACAATAACAGACCAATAAATGACTATTTGTGATCCAATGCCCCTTTTTTAATCTGTTTGTTAGAGTATCATAGGATTTGTTTGCTGGTTTGATGACTTAGTTATTTGTGGATTTACAGATTGCACATGATTAGACAGCATATTTTGGATTTTTTTGCTCCACTTTGATGTGGACAGGCAATTTTGACTTCTAAAGCAAAACCAGAGTATCCTCAGTATTTTTTCATGTAGGTGAGCATTTTCCAGTCATGGTCTCCTTGTGTAGCTCTGAACTACTTAAAAGAAGTGCTAAAAACAATAGAAGACTGGATAACCTAGGAAAGAAGCTATGAATGGACGCCATTCCTACTTCTTGCCTACAAAAGTCTGTGGATCTTTATGGCATCTTCTATTCATTTTCTTGGGTTTTGCATGAATGGCTGAAAATAGGCCACAAATCATTCACTATGGGTCAACTCTTCCCCATGGCATTTCTCAGTGTTGATAGTCAACACTGAGACCGTAGATAGCTTGAGGGGAGCTGTGCATTCACACCAAGAACACAGCAAAGACTTGGGCCCATCAAGACTTGAACATCACTTCTCATGGGATTTTTGCATTCTAACTTCAGAAGCAGCAGAAGCAGCAAGCAAAACACAGGCAGAAGCCAGGCAACTAAATCCAAAACCAGTACCTCCCAGACTGGTACTTTATATATAACCCTGGAGAGCTTCAAGTCCACAGGAGCTGTGGGGATTTGCTGGAACATCTCAGTCAGCCAGGGTCGATTAGCTCAGTACTTAGCTCAAATGAGAGCCTGAGAGGAATCCAAAAACTGGTATTCCTGTCATTCCCATACCTTCCTAGGATTTCCAAAACTGCTAATGCTTCCTACCCAGCACAAAATGCCCGTGGCGGGGCCCTAAAAGTTCAGCACTTGTGAATGCCCAAGTGCTTCTCATCTAGTCAACAAAAACATACGAACTTCATCCTTTCCTAATTTTTAAAGGCCACGAAGAGACATTAACTGCCTTTTCCCGACCTCTTACATAGGTCAGATGTGCACCAGCCCTGAACTAGAAGTCATGTAATCATGTTAGGACAGTGAAGAGCCTGAGCTAATAAACCCAGCCTTTCAAAGAGCTTATTGGTTTGGGCTTGGTGCCATGCTGAGGTTAACAAGGTAAAAACCTGTTTAACAAAGGAGACGTATATTTGACCATCCACAGTCAGGTCAATCATTTAAGATTTAAACATTCCCTCCAGAGGTATTTACCCAGTCAGCGCACGCTGCTTTTAGTTGATTCTGTACCTTCTGATACTGCTTTAAATTATACCTCCCAAATGAAATAAGAGTAGAAGCAGCTTTCCTATTGCCTTATTGCAGTTGATGATAGCATGTGGGGTCAGTAGATATCCTAAATTCACATGAGAGAAGCCTGTATCACCCATTACACCCAGGCAAAGAAAGGACTGGATCTGTAGCTCAAAATACAAATTCCCTTTCTTTCAGAGGTTAAACTAGAAAACTCTGAGTATTCTCCCATATATTGAGAATATGTGTGTATGTGTATGTTTATCAGCATTGCATTTTATACACTGCTTCATTCAAACCAATATACACTCCAGGTTTTACAGTGTATTTTGGCTCAAGTGTTATTGCTAGGAGGGTGTTTACAGCAATATTCATTGTGTTCTGCATAGCCCTGCCCATCAATCAACCTTGTAATAAAGCAGAAAGGGAAATTGGTGGAAAAGCAGCAGAGCTGCTGAATTCAAGTTAGTCATACAAAACCAGCATGGAGACAAGTACAAACGCAATTGGGTCAAAGTAGCTGTTTGCCTGTTGATTAAAGAAAAAAAGATACATGTGCTGCATTGCAGTTTGCCTTAAAAAATAATTTAGGCTTCAAAGTGTTAATTTTTTCTTCCCTGCTTTCTCTGGGTTAGTGTTTCAAGATGACTGCTGCTCCGTACAGATTTATAATATGTATGTGTTTACTCACACGTCTCTAAGCCAACAGGAAAGGCAGAGCAGAATTCCAAATCTATCATTAAATCTACATGTTGGCACCTACAAAGAGCTGCAGGACTTCAATTTTTCTGGATAAGACTGAAAGGATAAACCAAAAGGACAAACAAACAAACAAGCCATTCTTATCCTTAAAATACACACGCAAAAAGAAAGAAACAGAAGGGGGGGAAAAAGACTGTTTGTAAGGTTGTTGATTTCCAGGTATGTCTACCAGTGGCAAATTAGGCATAACTTTAAGAACAGTACAATCTCGAATTCTTTCTGGGTTACATATGGGTCTGCTGACAAACAGTGTGGTTCAAAAGACACAGCACTGGTTTGGCTCCAAAGCTGCATGTGTTATTCCCAATTCAGCCACTGAATTGTGATACAACTTCGAGCCTTTGCCCAAGTTGGATATCCAGACTCTGCTTCACAGATTTTGTTCTCTCCCTTACTGTGAAGAAGTGCCTCACAGTATCGAGTATACCGCACTGGAGTCCTAATCTTATAATTAGCGCCTCTAGATGCTACTGTAAAATAAATGGTGACAATGATATTGATGAATTATGACTTGTTTTTTCATTCTGCTTTAGTCTAGATCATAAAGAATTAACATAAAAATCAAACCAGGATAAGATCTGTGTACCCAGGGGCCCCCATACAATTCCCACTGAAGTTAGTAGGACCTGAAGGGAAATTGAATGAGGCTGTGAAACTAATTCAATGTAGGTGCTTACGCACTGCCATGCTGGGGATCACAGAAACACCTAGTGCGATAGTCACCCACAGTAAATCCATTGGACTATGAACGCAAGCCAATCAACAGAGCTAAGAATACAGATAATGCAGGGAGGGGAAAGAAGTGTTCAATGTAAAAAAGAAACCAAGGAGAGACGTTCTTAGCACATTAAGAGCTATAATGAAATACTGCATCTTGAGTTTGTCACTGTTTGAAGGAAGCTAGGAAACGAGCAAGAATTCATTATGAAGCTGTTCAAGACCAAAACATGAATCATTGGGTTCTAAAAAAACCCAGTTGTCTAGAGAACAGCGTAGATGAAAATGAATGGAATCTCTTTAAATTACTCTCTGTATAAACTCTTTCACATTCATTCTTTCTGCCATTGATTAGTATCTTTCTGGGATATGGGTTTTTAAATAATTCCACACTGTACTCCCAGCTTCTGCAATCAAAACACAGAAACGGCTCTTGATTCTGCATTTTTAGTCTTCATTTACAAGGAAAAATGTCTTCTGCAGTAAGAAACTCGAACACCTACTGTTCTTACCCATTTACTGGCTATCCCCAAAAGTGCATGCTGAAAGCTCAGTAATCAAATATGATTAATATTCCCCCCTCACTTTACAAATAAGGGGACTTTTGTACACTATTGCTGCATAAAGAAGGATTAAATCACCTCTGGAAAGCCCTCAAGATCATTAAAGTGCTAAGAAGCTGGGACCTCTCTGATCCCAGCATCCCTGACAGTAAAGCAGAAACCCCAAATCCTAAATAATAAATTGAGAAGATTTTTCTGCAAACCCAAGTAGGAACGTGCAGAAGGGAAACGTGGCAGGCAAAACACGGCCACTGGCTATACTGTTCTGCTCTACCCAATCTCCTGAGAAAACGAGGCTTGTGTGACCACACGGTGTGTTTGTGTACATCTGTCCATTGCACCGACCCCTTTCCAGCAACTTCTGAAGCATCAGCCAGTTGGCAGCGTTAGCTTTATGGTTGGACTCGATGATCTTAAAGGTCTTTTCCAACCTAAATGATTCTATGATTCTATAATTTCACTTGACAAGAGCTCCATTGAAGGAGAAGCAATAGTGAGAGCTGAGCTGCTATCAGTCATGGGGGAAACCACCCCAGAGCAAGAAACTTGCTATGTTCCAAGAACCAGAAAAACACGATGTCCTCTACTAGTTTGCAATTTGAGTTAGCTCCCTATTAGATGTGTACCTTATCAGACCAAAGAAATCCAACCATGAGATACAACTCTGTTGAAAAGCTGGTTCCCTCATCTCACAGCTTGTGGAGTGATATACAAAAACACTAAGGGAACCCACGGGAATAATATGGAGGGGCTCCATTAAGAAGCAACATCCTTTTCTACTGGTAAGTGCTGAGAGGCAGAGATTCCTGCTGCTAAGGACAGTCCTCAGCAATCCAGACTGAAGCATCAGCCCTTATAGGTGCCTTCAAGCAGAAGTCCATTTGCTCTTTTGTCTTTTTAACCCAAGACTCCCAATCCATGCCCAGGAGGCATTGCTCAGCCTGCTCATGCCCCCGGCAGTCCCCCAGCGCTCCCAAGCCTGGGTCTCCCTGGCTAAGGAACCTCCCAAAGAGACCGCAACAGTCACACAAACCTGAACCTTGCCAGAAAGTCTGCCAGCTCTGAAAAACACAACACACAGAGACGCAACATAGAGCAAACAGCAATGCTGAAGTGTTGCACTAGCCTGTGTCCTGCCGGCACTCCGACGGCAAGAAGAAATGGGGCAGATCAGCAAGAGAATGGCTGTTCCTAAGGGCTCCCAGCAACCGAGGTATCTCAGCACCTCTGACACCTACAGCATCCAGCGCAGCACCATTCTGCTGATTTAGGCAGAGGTATGGCCAGCTGGGAGGGTCCCTATGGCTGTAGTTTTGCAAAAAAATTACACTGCATTCCTTAGCAGTTTGCTAACCAAGACTGCCTGAAGAAGCGTAAGAAAGGAAAACTTTCATAAAAGCAGAAAACACACAAGATTGCCTAAGACCTCAAGCTTCTCATAGAAAAACATCCCACTCATGATTGTTGAAGTGGATTTTACAAGACTTACTGTGATGACATCCAAAATTTATCACAGCTTTTACAACAAGACCATGTCTAGTAAAGAGTGATGTAGTGACAACATTTACTTGGCTGGATTTAGCTTCTTAGGGCACATAAATATACTTTTGTACTTTAAGGACAGCCGTTGCTGCCTCCTATATCTTGAATAATACAAGGCAGCTTTGTAGACCTTTAAACACATGCACCAACTTGATTCTGTCGCCTTCACAAATCTGCTTCCTTACTATCTGCCCAGTCAGTCCCCAAGGCCCTGTTCTGTTCATCTTTTGTCAACCTCAGCTTTTAAAATGAATCTGTTTGGAAATCATGCTTTTAAATTCCTATGCTTTTTCAGTATGGCATTCATTACTTTTAGAAAGTGGCCAAGTTTGTTTCCCCACCTCCCCCAGTTATAAAACAAACTGGAAATCTTATCTGTTTTCCTTGGTAGACACATGATGAATTTTGCACGACTTTTTAAATTTGAAAACTGATTTATTGACCATATGTGTGAAAACCCTATCATAAATATAAATTGTAGATTTCCGTTAAGCACTGAATAAGGAATTTCTTTGATCTAACAGTTTAAAAAGACAATTTAAAAATATATTAGAGTAAAATAGGAATAGCTGGACAAAACTTTTGAAAACGAATAGCAATATTTTAGGTTGTGGTTTTTTGGGAGCCAGACTTGAAGCATCTTAAAGTGTCCTGATTTCCAGAAAACATCCTGAGTCCAATATCGGAAAATTAGGTCCCTTGCAAGTGCCTCATGCTCATGTCGTTGACCACTTCATAGGTAAAAATAATACTTTACCTACGCATTGTGCTCTTTAATATACTGGTTACCAAAACTACATGAGGACCAGGTGATAGTTTGCCAAATAAGGGGACTGTATTTGAAAAACCTGAATCCCAGCCAGGACCAGCCATAAAACTGGGTAAGAGCCCAGACCTGCTGTCTGTGTCTTATGCAGAAAGCTGGCTCAGCTCCTGGTGGCTGCCCCAGCTGGAGGAGCACAGCAGCATCCCAGCCTGATGTTGACCTTGCTCTTCCCCTGCCATGGTGCTCCTGAAGCTTACTGCAGGGGCTTTGGCAGAAATGAGGGTAACTCTTAAGGACAATCTTCCATAGCCACCCAAACTAGCCCTGGCCCTCTCAGTCCCCAGAGAAGCCTGATCCACCAGCCCCACCATGCAAGTAGTTCCCAAAAGTCATGTTCCCTGCCCCGAGGCAGGGCACTACCCAGACTCAACACTTATACTTCCAAGGAGGATTGGTCACAAACCCTAGGACCAGTGTTAAACAAGCAAATCCATAAATGACTGCACTGAAGAATAATAAAAAAAAAACAACCTCCCTCCAACTTAAATGCAAGTTTGCCTACATTTTACAGCATCCCCTGTATGCAGCAAAGGGTTTGGACTATTTCCATGTTCATTTTTGCTGCTGCTGTTCTTATAAAACCACATTGTTCTTTCCCTGTGACATTTCTTCATATCTTTGAAAGAATGCTCTCTGTTACCACAAAATATTTGGGTTGAATCCTCCAGTGAGGAGGAGCCAAGGGTTTGGTTCATGTTTTAAAAACAAAATAAATCTTATTCTAAACATAAAACAAATGAGTGCAACTGTAACAGTAGATGGAGATAGAGCTCCTAGCACAACCTATGAATAATTCCAAGTCCTATTAGAAGTAACACAGCTTTCTGAATTTCCCTAGAAAACAGCATGTCATTATTAGGTTCCAGCTTGACTAAAATGCAAAATGTCACTTTTTTCAGAGAAAAAGCTAACCGAAAGACAATATGTAGTGTAACAACTAAACTGCAAAGCATATCCACTTACAATCTGAAATTGCAAAAGACAATGTGTGTACACATAAGCACAAAGATATTAAAAGACGGCTCTTACCTCCGTCCCCAGATCCTGAGCCAGCATCTGAGAAAAGAACAGAAAGAAATTTATATTCATGTGCTACAGCATGTCCTGTAAGCATGCAAAGCAAGACTGTTCAGTTAAGTGTATTACAGTGTACCTTACGTTTGATGTCATCCCTGGGTAAATTATAGAGATCTAATCTGAACGTAGTTCACTCAAGCCATCTTTCTCTGACTCAACTCTTTTTCTTTAAAGTCGCTATATCAGACTAAAATAACGTAAGCCCTGGAGTGCTGTAACATCCTCATAAGCCTCTGCCTTGTTTTGTTGTACTGAGACTGATAAAGCTTTGTTCCCAACAGTTGTGCAAAGTTACTTCACTCGGCCACTGCTAAATGCTCACCATCAAAGAGAATTTTTTAAACCCAGTTGTTTGAGGCCAGACCAATTGTAAATTCATGTCATTATCTTTACAAAACAGTGACATCTCATCAGATCATAACTAGTTGGAATAAACCATTGAAATTATTATTATTCAAAGTCTTTAGATAAAGTATTAAAATGCCATTTTTCTTGAGGTTGTAGCTGTGTTTCAAAATTGAGTGCTTTATTTTTCCTCTGCTCAATGTTTTGTTGGCTGGGATGATGAGAGTCACAAATTTAGAAAGTGCAACATCACGAAATTGCCAAGCCTGGAGCTTCATTACGAAACTTTCTAAGCAAGGCAAAGCACAGAAATGCACACACATGTAGGGTTACCAAAAATAATCCGAGAGAGGAGTCTCGTTTTCAGGGAAGGGAGGGAGGTTGTCATCCCATGCTCCCCCTTAGTGGAGGGCTTATCCATTTATCAGCATCAAGATTAACAGAAAGAGTTTGGAAAGGCTGCTTTGGGATCCAATTACCCTATGAACTATTACATCTAATTTACTGACAGCAAGGCCTAGTGGATCTGAACTGACTTCCACATGCCATCATTGCTCAAAGTTAAAAAAAAGAGTACTTTTATTTGAATAAACCTGTCACAAGAATGGCTTAAAATGGTACATTTACACAGCAAGACTGCATAGGACAGATGCAAAAGGGGGCTGAAAAAGAGAATAGAAAATGATGGTGTTTTCCCAGTGACCATCTCCTGCATTTTCCTGATCTGATCTTCTGTCCTGATGCTCTTTCCCAAATGAGCTACTGAGGAAAGAAAGGTGTCTTCATTACAATGCCCTCATGGCTCTGGGAAGCACTGCTTTCCAGGTATGCCAGGTCTCCCCAGCACAGAGAAAGAAATGAACACCTGCTATCACCTGCCTCCCACAATGAACTACCATATTCTCTGGCTCTTTGGAGGAAAAGGACCTCATGTCTCTCCTCCTGCCCCTACCCTTCCATGCCCAGACCCCTGCCAGTCATGGCCAGGAGGGCTGCTCGCTGCTGGACCTCCCAGCAGCCCAGGTCTCTGCTGGGGGTCCTGCACACCCTCCCTCTGCCCCATCCCATGAGGAAACCCTGAGGTACACAGCTGCTCCCTTCTCTGCTGAGCCTCCTCCTTGGGAGAAGGAAACAGAGGCCAAATGATCAAGACTTCAGGAAAACTTTTTTTTTTCCTTCTCTGTTTCTGAAATCCACAATGTGTCTCAGAGAGAATGCTTCCAACATGGCCATTGCCAGTAGGCAAGCAAGTTTAAGAAAAGATGTAGCAATGCGCTAAAATCATCCCTTTAATAAAAAAGTTTGAACCAAAAAAGACCAGTTGCTGTGCTGAGAGAATTTACTAACTTGAACAAATCCTACGCCACAATAGGCTTTGTCACCCTGAGCTCCATTTAATACCAATTTATAGACAAAAAAATTGCAGCATACGTTTTTTTTTGTCTTGAAAATTGTCAGGTAACAGCTTCAAAGAAGAACAACATTTCCAGGGAAAGAAGTTTATTTTCTCTCAGGTGTACGAAACACAAAATTACAGCACTGCAGAAAGTTTGTCTAATGCACTTTTTATTGACTCCTCCATCCTCAGCCAAGCAAAAATTCTGCTTTAAGTTTAAAGAACTCTCTCAAGAACAAAGACTTACTCCTGCTCTTTTCAAGTTAACTTCACTGCCCACCTCTAACAGATACTGAGCACAAAAGAAAAACATCAAGAACTCAGTTTTCCTGACTGATTTTGCTCATTCAGCTTTCCAGCTGTTTCATAAAAGCAGAGATACAAATCACTCACGATGCTCAGAGTTAAGCAAAGATGTCGCAAATGCCAGTCAGCTTTCACATATGCTCTTTAAAGAATTCTTCCAACAAGTCCAGAAAAAAAAACCCTGTTGCACAGACTTGTTTGTTAAGTGTGTTAAGTGTGTTTTGGGCCAAATCTTCAGCTGGTATAAATTGGCAGGGCTCATTACAACCAGTGGTCTGTTGAATCATACCAGCTGGGAATCTGGCCCTACATGCATAAGGAAAAACCTAAGAAACTGGATTGCAGGCAATAATGCTCCAGTTCTATCTCTCCAGATTATGGAGAGGTTTGTGGTAATCCAGATGCCCATTTATCAGACATCTGCTCGTTTAATCTGCTTCCAGTTACTTGTTGTAACAGCTCAGAAGTGTACGCAGTGCTCAGGATGATTAGGAGCACAAGATAACGTATTAAAAAAAGAAATCGACTTCTGCGCTGCACTCTTCAAAACAGTATGAAGGGTATACTGTATCATAGACTGTGAGCCTATACTAAGCTAGTTACTTAAAAGGGAAGGATGGCAGGAACTCCTCATGCTTAAGACCGCAAAGAATTAACCCATAATGAATTCAAAGCAGGGATTCACATGGCTTTTGCCATCCACAGGTTATTTTATTCAGGGGCATGACAAGGTCCGCAGACAGTCTGGAGTGCGTTATACGTACCAGTTGCACATGATCCTTCGGACACCAGGAGTATTTCGCTCTGCTGCTTGCAGGCAGCCTGTTTCAAGTAGCATTCGTTCTGGTAGGTGTCGCCGTTGGAGCCGCACACGGGCACGTAGTCATTGTTACACTGATGGGAATAGACAGAGAGCAGCAGCATTAGTCACACAAGTGGGGTGGCAGAGCATCCATTTGGGTGCCCCCTCCGCCCCCTTTCAGTATTAAAACCCTGGGAAAACAACAGAGAGGGAGACACTGACCCTCCTCTACCCTTACAGCTACCAGGGTAGAGAGAGGGGGGATTTTTAAAAAGACAAAAGGCAGAGGACCATAAACCAGACTTGGACAGGTTACGGAAAAGATAATCCGAACGGACAAAGTATTCAGTAAGTGCCCCCAGAGAGGCCTCTCCCTGCAAGAACGAGGTGGGGGGATTCCTGGGGAAGGAATATGGGCAAGGCAAACGACTCCTCACATCTGCAATAGCGGCTCATGTGTTTCCATTGGATGGCTGCAGACAAATTGTAACGAACAGGCTCGCTTTTCTCCTCCTCCTGCACATACACACCCTCGCTGCTACAGAGACAGTCGTTTGATACACGGAACTGTCCGCCTGTGTGTGTATAACTCTCTATTTAAGTACTTAGCTATAATTAGAACTGATTGGGCAGAAGAAAATTATTTCTGAGAGACCTATAATCAAAACCCATCCCTCTTTCTGCAGGGACATTTCGGTTCCTGGCGAGCTGCGGCCAGGATGCTCTGTGAAGGACCAAGCTCTCCCCGCGGCAGCCAGCAGGCAGGAGCGGCAGCACTGCAGCGAGCTCAGCCAGCACGCTGAAGAGCACCGAAGTTACTCACACCATGCACCCCTCCGTCGGCTCAAACTCCTGCTCAGCTCTGCAAACTACCTGCTTTGTTCCCTCTTCCGCTGAAAGACAGCTTTGCCCTCTCTTGTTCATTTTAATAAAAATAATTCCATTTTATATTGAAAATTGGGCAACCTACTGGGTGCAGTTCTCATTAGATAATCACACTCCGAGGCTTAGAAATACTTGGATGTACCCTGTACATGGTAATTATACCAGGGATACGATTATCTCATGATTATCGTACTCCTGGTATGCCTCATTGTTTAATTATAACAAATGGAATGATCACAATTATTATTTACAAATGCTCACCTCTGCTTAAATCCAATTAAAAATTAAAAAGAAATCATACTTCCTATTTAGCTGTATTATGCCACAAAGCGTCTGAGGTGTGTTTGTCAGGCACAATGTAAAACGCAGAACTGAAATTCCAAGGATATAAACATCAAACATGCTCCAAAGTTAATGACTACAGAAGTGATTAACACAAACAATTGCATAGATTGCATTAATTGCAGGCCTCCACACAGAGCAGCTGCCAAGAAATTATTCATAGTTGGTCAGAGTGACATTTTGATTGGGCCAAATCAAATGACATTTTCCTTGTGCATTGTATTTTCCTAAATCTTCCCAAGCTGCTGTCCACCCCCAGCGCTCTTTTCCCTTGGAACAAGAAATAAAACCAGCAGCCACGACAGTAGAAATCCTCTCCTTCTGCTCCTAACAAAGGGGTCCTCCATGCAGAGATTTTAAACAGTTGATTAAAAAGCGTTTCTACACTGTTTTCACCATTATGTTCCAAATCTCAGCAATGTTTCAAGCAGAAAATGCCAACTTCATCCAGAAGCTCAACAGCATTTGCTGGAGGCTGATCTGGAATATCTAACCAGGACAATTAACACAATGATGCAAATTTTTTAAAGCATGAAGGATCAAATCATGCTTGCTTTAGACATACTATCTGCTTGTCACCCATGAGACTTTTTGCCAGAGCAATCTGTGCCTAGAATTTGGCCCAAAGTATCTCAACAGGCTCTGTTACATGTAGAAACAATGTTGGATCCTGTTCCCAAGAAATACAGTGGCAAACTCGCTGCTGGTTTCGCCCAGAGCAAGAGACGATCTTTTACACTGACTCAGCTGCAAATCCAAAAGGCCAGACAGCCCTACATTAACAGCATACAGCATCAAGAGTGAAATCCTGATCCACAGAAACGAGTGACAGAGCTGCTATGAGCTAGGCTGGAGCTTCTTCCAAAGATTGGCAATTTTAAAACGCATTTGAGAGACACTAAGGCTTCAGGAAGGATTAACTCTCTTGGCAGAAGTTTCCCCGTCTCTCCTGTGGCTCCTGCCACACTCAAGCTTGGCTTCGGCCAGTGAAGGTAGCGGGTACTCCATGATGAGCACAGGTGATGAAGCCTTTTCTTTCTCAAACTGTGCTGGTCAAAGATGTATTTCTTTATCTGCTGCTCACTCTTCCCACCACTGCCTTTGGACAACTGGTATTCGGATGGAAAAGGAAGGAGCCACAAGGAACAAAAGAAGTGACATCTTCCAGATGGAACCTGCCTTGGCTGGGATGGCTCTGAAAGCCACCAGGAAACCATAGTGGAAGTTACCCAGGAAAGAAAACAAGACCACCGATGAGAAGGCTGTGATGTTAGCCACCAGGTTACTCCTAACCCGCTAGAGCTAGACTCTTGTACTTGACCATGCTGAATCCACTACTCGCAGCTCTTAACCATCATAAAATACTTCTTGCTAGTGCTGGAGAATATTAGACATTGACTGTCAGTTTCCTCAGTCTAGTGACACATTTTTGGCATTGGTTTAGGGCTCAATACACCAAGCCCTAGGTGTGGGAATGATTCTCCATCCCTCACGTAAGGACTGATCAAGCACTCGGGGAAATCCATGTCAAAATTGCCACTAAATCCAGCAGCATAGTGCCATACTGTCCACTTCTCTTATACACGCATGTTTTTAAAATACAGCTGTAGAGCAGGGAAACAGACATACCCAATTCAGCCAAGTATCAGTCAAAGGCTGCCTTCCTCAGCACTAGCAGCCTCGAGTGCCCACTAGCACAGCCAGGGACAAAGCAGTTTTGCAAGTATTGGAGTCAGTGCTGGGTGCTGAAACCACATGATTTTTTTTTTTTCCCCCTAAAGAAGATGATAACTGGTGTAACTCCTCCTCCTGGTAACACTGTTAAAAGTTTGACCTCCTCCTACTCTCATGGATTAACTATTCCCAAAATGCCACCTACGTCTTGAACCAAGTAGCACGAAAATAACATAAAGCCGCAAGTTGGCCAGGTAATGTTCCAGTTCCACAAACACTGAAGCATTTGAGGGATTCAACACACGTGAAAACAGGACTCCTTCCTCACATAAAAAACAGCGAATGTCCACAGTCTCGGCAACTAAAGAGAAAAGACATGCAACATTGATGGAAAAGCCCCGGTATATTTTTGGATATGTTTGTGAAATCTAAGAGGGAAGAGAAGCCAGGCTGTCAGACCTACAGCTTTGGGCAGACTGGGGCACAGACCCCAGAGAGCCATGTCTCCAACCACATGCCTGCTGACACAGCTCTGCACCTTCTGGTGGACCTGTTGAGTTTGCTCTGTGCAGGGAGGGAAGGGGTGGTGGTTTCCCCCATGCTCAGCCCCACTGCTGGAGCCAGCACTGGCCCGGTGCCTTCCTTCCCTCTCGGCACCAAGGTCTGGGCTTGCCCTGAGCAGGGGACAGGTCTGCATTTACTGATCAGAGCAGTACATGCAGGGACATGGTGTTTTCCAATGCAATACATGTCTCATCGCGAGGAGCTGGCGAACGGGCTATCATTCTGCAGTAGAGTACAAGAGAGCCAACCAATATGAATCCCTTTCTTCGCACATGCCTGCTGGCTCTCCAGGGATGGAAGCCTAACTCAGGTGTTCCAGGGCAGTCTAATCATATTCACCCTTTCAAATAAAAATAAATTAATTTTAACTCCACTTGGACAGACATGATGCACCTGTGATTCCGGTTTGAAAAAACCCAAACCAAGATAGCAGCAGCCTTGCTTCCCACTTCTGCCTCCCCCAGCCCCTCAAGACACAGGCTGGCCAGCCCAGGACTTTTCAACAGTACGGAGGCAAAATTAGCTTTCCATCCTTGTCTATTCTCTCAAGCTGCAGTTAAAGCCCCTGGCAAATTCTGGAGAAAACATAAAAAGTAATTATAGTGATGAGGAGTCTGCTATTGATTTGCTCACTATCACCCCAGAGAGCTGTCACCAAAACGGGGGACCTGAATTCTGATGGAGGACCCCCTTACTCGTGACATAAATTACCTGGCCAGCTCTGCCTTACTTGGCCAGCCTCAGACACCTCACTAGAAATTAATTTTCTACTCTGGTGGCATATCTTTTTGGCTTGTCATGTTGTCCACTGATGTTACAAGAGAAGCTAACATCCCCCCAAGCTCTGCCTGTATCAAAGCGGACACGTTTGACTACAGAAGCCCCTGGCACCGCACTGCCCTTCGCAGTGTTGGCACAGGATCAGCCACAGGTAATTTGCCCTCCAAGGTCACAGTCAGCCCTGCGGCTCCACAGAGGGCCCAAATCAAGAGAAAGAGCTCCAGGTGTTTACAAGGCCTGATCCAAAGGCCACTGAAACCAAAGATTACTGCCCATTTCAACCCATTTACTAGTCATCAGGCCCACAATTGCCCAATTCATTCTTTTGATCTCATTTACATATTCATATACCAATTATCTGATTTCCTTAAATCTGTTTCAACTACCCCCTACAGAACTGCTCAACTCAGCATATATATAGCATTCACCTCTCCAAGAGGAGACAACACAGCCCAGAGAGGCTTACTTAGCTTCATTTACCCTGAATCACCAGGGACCAGCATCCTGCCTTGGGAAAACAGTGCTCCCAATGCCTTCTTCCCTGCCGATAGCAACTTCTAAGTTTGCTCCTTCTAGACTACAGGTCTACTGCTTTATGCCAAATGGCAACACCAAACTGGGACCAAAGACGACCCAAGCGCTCTCTGTGGCTGCTCTAAGTTGCCAATGCTCATGGCACAACATCTGCCCTAGCTTACCACCAGGCAACAGGACAAGTCACAGACATTTCACTGCATTACAGATTTTTCTTAGAAAGAGAAAACAGACCAACCCTTAAATCACTGCACATGCTGAGCCAAGGCAAATGCTCAAAACAGCATTCTCACATTGAATTTCTGATTGCATGCAAACTAGAAATGGAATAAAAAACTCCACCATGGTCAATACGAATTCTCTCCCAACATGGGAAACACAAGCACTTCAGCAAACAAACGTCTTGTTCTTATTACAGAAAATTCCTTCTTTGTTTTAAATGAAGGAATTTATCACTTGGGTTTTTTCTCTGAAGACACATGTGGCTCTAGAAATATAAACGATATTTGTCATGCTTCAAAGCGAATAGTCTATCAAAGCTCAATAATAAATTAATCATTACAGATGTGCGCGATCTTGAACTGTGCACTATTTGGCCTGCTCTACTGTAAACACTCAAATCAGCATTACAAGTTCCACAACTTCACAGATCCACATTAAAATGCAAGAAACCACAGGGGCATAAACGTACATACAACACGTGCTGGTACATGCTTAAAACTCCTTTAATTTGTTCAGTATTTATTCAGGTCATTATGTAAAGCACAGCTGTTTTGTGAGTTGGCTAAAACATATTAAACAGAATCTTTCATAATGAAATCGTCTGACTTTGAGAATGCCTGAGGTTTAGATGTAGCTGCAAGAGGGAGAGCGAAGAAATAGAAGGAAAAACCCCTACTACTCAGTAATACCCCCCCTTAAAACTATATAAAACCTAAAGGAAGTTCATGATTTTGGAACAGAGGGATTGCTCCTTAATCTGATCAGCTGGGCAGATAAACAGGCAGAAGCATTGTCACTATGCAGCCCTTCCTGAAAATATTGCATAAGCACATTACAGATCCATTTCTTTAACTAGATCAGAACTCCGAATACAATAAGCCATGATCTGTATCAGAAATGAATTTAGAAAGGACTCTAAATCCTTGTTAAAAGGGCAGAGACAAAAAATCAGAAATGCACAACCTGAAACTGCAGACCCAAAGGGACATTTAAAGCCACAGCACCTGCATTTTCCCAGATAAACTTAGGTCTTCTTGACACCAGTTGGTTCTTCTGCCAGCTTTTATACACGCTGCCAGGTTTTCCCTCTAACTTCTCCACACGTAGAGAAATAAATTGCCAAGTGATAGGTTATAAAGGAAGATCCTTGATTTGTACTCTCATTAGTGAATTAGAGAATGAAATATCAATCTTCTTACCTTGAACTGACAGACACAAGTCACACTGTCTCCAATCCTTAAACACTCCCCATCAAATTTACAGGTATTGGTGTCACAGAGAAAGAGATCATTTTCTCTGTCATCGTAACCTCAAATGTAAAAAGAAAAAAAAAAATGTCAGCTTTGGTCTAGCAAGAGAAACAATACGGGATGATTGCATTTTAATGCTCACAGCACAATAACCTTGTGGATGAAATGACAGAGTCCGGATTTTCTTTTGTCCTCCCCCGTCCTCAGTTTTCCACTTTTTCTCTTGTTTCTCCCTCAGTCTTTCTCTTAGTCCTTATTCCCCACTACCTCACACACTTTTTTTCTATTTCGCAGACTCCGTTTCCTTAAAAGCCACCCGGTAATTATGCTATTTCATGGCTCTGGGTTGGAAATATCATCAACTTATCCCCATCCGATCACAAATCTGTTGGACAAAAGTCCAAATTGGAATTTCTCCAGCCCATGATGCAACAAAGCTCCCAATAATAAAGACAAACAGGCTGTGTGTTTTCCGTGATGGTCTGTCTGATCCCAATGAAGATTGATCACCTCTAAGTTAACAGGAGAAGTGCCAGGTTCCCCACAAGCCGCTGAGTGAACCTAGCTCTTTGCCTTCATTTTCTCCAGGAAAAACTAACAGATCTGACTGAAGATTCAGTTCACGAATACAAGCATGAATTTCAGATTTCACTAGCTGACTTCCCACTCTAACAGCGTGCAGCAAGGTATTAAACAAAACAGCTCTATCAGACTCCAAACCCATTAAGATCTAAATCCATCGATTTTTTTAAAAACATCCTAGCGCTCTTAACCATATCGCTACATGTTTAAAATGAGGAGCTTACACTGGAAATTCCCCCCCCAATCTAACATATTATGTGCCATGCACACGTTACCCCAAATAACGCTCTTTCCCTTACGACGCTATTACAGTCTAATTTCAGAACTACTTTACGTATCGGAGAAGGACCAGCTGCCGACCTACACAGGAAACTCATTATAAAGGTCAGCGCGACTTTAAGGAACAGGCACCGGGTTCCCGGTGTCGCGGCATCCATACCCCGATTCGCTCTCAATTCGTAGCGCACGGAACCAGCCGCCCGCAGGATGCGCACACACGGCCCGTCTCCCCGCTCCCCCTCTGCCTCTCCCGCAGCCACCGCCGAGCCGCCCCGTTGAAGCGCAGAGTTGCGCTCCGGCGGGCCGGGGAGCCCTGCCGCGGGGAGCCGCCCGCAGCCGCGGCGCTGCGCACCGGCGGAGGGCGCGGCTGCCGCGCCCGGCCCCGCAGAGCAGGGGGGCAGCGGGGCGCCCGGAGGCTGCGGCCGCGCCGGGAGCGGCGGCGAGCCCCGACGCCCGGGACTTTCTGCCTTTCTCTATTCCCGTGTATTCGGCGGGACGCGGCATCGCTCTCTGAAGTTGCCTCCCCCGGGCTCGCCCGCGCAACTTTGAGCGCCCGGCGGGGCTGCCGGGGCGCTCGGCGGGGCCGGGCGCAGGCTGCTCCGGTGCTTACCGGAGCAGTTCCAGCCGGTGGGCGTCTGGCAGTCGCTTAAGGAGGTAGGGAAGGCCGCCAGCTTGTCGGGGCGGGCGAGGACGAGCAGCACGGCAGGCAGCAGCAGCCAGCAGCAGCAGTCGCAGAGCGTCCAGCCACCGCCGCACTGCCGGGGCGGGGAGAGCTCCCAGGGCACCATGACTTCCTAACTCAACTCTCCGGCGGCAGCGGCGTGCCCCCCGGGCGGCGCGGCGGGCGACAGGGACGGGCGGCGGGGCCGCTGGGCATCCCGGGGCCCCGGCCGGCGGCGGCAGCGGGTCAGCGAGCGGCGGCCGAGCGCGGGCGCGACTCTGGGGCGAGCGCCGGAGCCCGGCGGGGCGGCGCAGGGGTGCGGGCGGCGGCGGGGCGGGGAGCGGCTGCCATAGGGGCCGGGCGGCGGGGAGCGGGGGGAGGGCGCGGAGGGGCCGCCGCCGCGCAGCCGCCGCCGCCGCCGCCTGCCCCGCTCTGCCGCCCGCATCCCTCTGCGCGGGGGAAGCAGCAGGTCCCGGCCCGCCGCGTCACGTGCCGCCGCCGCGCCGCCCCCATTGGCCGAGCGGGATGCGGGGCCCGGCGGGCGGGGCCGGCGGTGCCGCTGCGCCCCGCGGCAGCGCCCGGGGCAGGGCCAGGCCGGGCCGGGCCGGGCCGCGCCGCCGCCGGGCGGGGGAGGAGGAGCGGGGGCCGGGGCGCCGCGCCCGCCACCCCCGCGGCGACCCCCGCCCCGCCGCTGTCTGCGAGGATGCGGGCACCCCCGACGGGGCGGGGGCGGGCGGCGGCGCGCCGCTCCCCTCCCTGCGCGCCCATACATGTGGGCGCCCATACATGCGGGCGCATCGGCCCCGGCCGGCACAGAGCCGCAGGTGGCAGGCTCACCTGGGCGGGCGGGCGGGCATGCACGTACGTGACCCCCCCACGGCGCACACACACGCCCCGGCGCTGCCGAAGTTGCTGGCCGCGCACCCGGGTGCCGGTATTGAATCACGCGCGGATGCGACGTTGGGAAAATAAAACACCGTCACGGCCGGTGGGGTCTGGAGCGGGCACACGGCCGCCGAGGTGACGAGGGGAAGGAACGAGCGCGGCGGGAGAAGCAGGGAGAAGGAGAGGGAGATCCTGCCCAGCCTCGGCAGGCAGCGGCCAAGGGCTTGCCGGGCTGCAGCACCATCCCCGCGACGGAGCCGGAGGAAAAATGCACCATCACGGCGGCGCGGAGGGCTGCTCTGCCCCCCAACGCCTAACGCACGCTCGGAGACCGCGGAGCGAGGAAGCCCCGCAGCAGCCTCCCTCCGCCCCCAGCCGGCGCTTTGCCACGGGGCTGCGGGAGCCGCCTCTACCCGCTGCGCACTCCGCCGCGGAGCCTCCTCCTCTCCGGCGCTTTAGTTTTGGGAGGCGGCGGCCAGGACGGGGCGGTGGGGGCTCCCCCACCCTCCCGGGGCTGCGGGAGCACAGCAGCACTGTCCCCCCCCCCGCCCCGCCCGGTGCTTTGCGGCCGGTGCTCGGAGCCGCTCGCCCCGGCCCCTGCCCCTGGCTCCGCCGCAGAGGTGGGGGCGGCTCAGCTTCGCCCCCCTCCTCCGCGCCTCTCCGGGCCCGCGGCCCCTCGCCGCCGGCGTCCGGGCGTAGCGAAGCCGACAGAGACCTGCCAGGTAAACGGGACCCCCTCGCCCCCCGCCCGGCACTTAACGTGCGGCCGGCCGTGCCGGCGATGGGATGGGGCAGCCGGCGGCTGCCGCGAAAAATAAAAAAAAAAACGAAAGGATCAATTCGTCCAGACGGCAGGAGGGAAGCGCTTTCCAGCCACGGGCGCTCAGCCCCCGCGGACGCGGGCTGCCCGTGCGCTCCGGCCGCTGCCCGGTGCGCGGAGAGGCGGGAGCGCCCGCGGAGCAGCCGGGCCCGTCCTGTCCTGCGGGCCGGGACCGCGGGGCTCGGGGCGGGCGGCCGCTCAGCAGGCCGGCCCCCCCTGCCGCTCCTCTGCCCCCTCCTCTCGCTGCGGGCGCAGCTCGGGACCCCCGGGGGCTCCGGCGCCGGGCAGCAGCGGCCCCCGGGCGAGCAGGGGCGAGCCCCGAGGGCGGCCGCTGCGGGCGGGAATAAGCACGATTTTCCCGCGGGCCTGGAGACCCCCGAATGAGTGCCAAGCTGGAAGTCTGCTTCTCCCAAAAGTATGACCTCCTCTTCGACCCCTAAGTTAAAGATCTAGGACTCTCTCTTTAAAAATACTGGCTGACATATTTGATGCAACCACGCTTCAAGGGGTCTATACAAATCTGTACAACAGTACTACTGCTTAGTATCCCTTCATATGGGGGCTCTGTACGTGGGAGCCAAGGAATATTTTATGCTCATGTAATTCCCATCTAGCTTCTCCATAAGCTGTAAGACAGATTTTCTTCTCTCTCTCTTCTGCCCCGTACATCTACATCTGCTCTCTGCTCTGCCCAGCTGCTGCTGTCTGTATTGACCTCAGCTACCCACCTGTAGTCCAGAAGCCTTTGCTACAATCAAAAGGGTATCATTTTGCACATTCCAATATGTGCTAAGGCTCTGATGAAGATCCACACAAATCCCTGTGCCTACTGTTTCCTATTGACTAATCAAGCCCTAAGCAGCACCTACCAGAAAGGAAATACTAATTTTTACTGCCTGCTAGTGGCTGCACTGAATCTTATCCTTCATCTTCTGTGGGTTTTCAGAGCATCTGCCAGCTGAGCACCTGGTGCCAGATCAATTTTTTTCTTTTCCTTTAGCTCTTTATTTCACTTTTTCGTGCCATTCCATTATTCCATTTACTATCATATTCTTTCCACTTCCCCTCTCGGCCTCTTCCTTTTTGTTTTTAACTTGTTTCTTCTTTCTTGTATTCATTTTTTGCTGCTTGCTGAAACTCAGCTCTCTGCTTGGCTGGTCACTGAGGTGCTTAAAAATAAAAAATGTCCTGGCTGGCCAGGTACCACAGTCACACAGCCTCACCAGGGGAATGTCCTGCTCGCTCTTCCTTTCTTCTTGCTTCCCCCCTTGTTTCTTCTTTCCACTTCCCTGGTTACTCTATGTGGTCTCACTGCTTTATTTTCCCCTGGTTGCCATTACCACGACCCACAGTTTCTATTCTCATTCTCTTCTTTTCCTCCACCCTCCTCCCTTCTTCCACCCCCCCCCCCTTTCATTTCCACATAGTTACAGATCATAAAAGCACCACTGGCCTCCTTATTTAGAGACCAGTTTAACCAGACCATACAGGGAATGAAACTGTTAGGCCAGTCTTTCCCAGTCTCACAGCCAGGCCCTCTCTGATCAGTCTCTCCTGTCACTATAACCCACGCCCAAGATGATACCGCAAGTGTATCCGGCATTCACAGAGTATCATTAAATACAGCAGCAGAAGCCCGGCTATGGCCCGTGTTCTCCCCAGAGTGCCGTATAACACCGCAGCAACCGAGTCTCAGGCACACGGTTCTGACTTACATTTACCCTGCTTTATTTTCAGCCACTCAGACAACAGGCACTGCCTGGGGAGACAAAGGAGCCCCTCTATTTTTGTACTTGTTTTCTGACTCTGGAATATGGAAGCTCCACCAGAGGTCCTGTAATTGTCACAACATGATGCTTGAACTATGAACCTGAAACTGTCTGAAGGGCAATCTGCTTAAGGCACAGCATTATGGTTTTTGCTGTGACTAGCACTAGTATTTTCCTTAAAAAGATTTTCCTTGTTGATAGGAAAACTTTACTTATAAAAACATCTCTATGATAAAAATACATCTGTCAGTGTTCCAAAAGGGACAGCTAGACCCATGAGCCCCATTTCTCCATTACCCTCTCTAGCAATTTCTTTTGAATTATAGAGGCTGAGATACAATCATTTTTTCATGTAGTTCCTAGCTCCAAAGCATACATTCTTCTGCCCTATTAATCCAACACTGCACACACAATCTCTCGGTAACACGTTATTCCCAGCTATACTTGAACACTTAGGCTAGCTGACACCTGCATTCTTGTACTCCCTGATGTTCCCATCCCATCTCACCGCTACACAAACTACTACTCGTAAGCCATGCAACGGGTTCACTACCACACAGGCAGCGTTATGCTAGTGTGATGTACAAATTGCGACCAGCATCTTCTCAGTGAGATACTGAGGTCACAACATGCGTGCCCTGGCTCCCCATTCTCCATGTCCAAACCAAGTACCAAAGACCGACAGCCATTGGTACAGTTCCTTGTGTTTGGCTCCAGTGCCAAATAAACAGCAAAAGTGACCTGAAGCCTTCTTGAAAGGGCCCTTCTAATACATGACAAGGGGAGACATCTTGAGTATTAAACCCATTACTTGTGAAGCTTTTCTGAGGCCTGCACAGTTTTGAGATGCTTATACTACATGAAACAGGCTGATGAGAGGCCTCAAGGGCAGCTGATGCTGATACAGTTTTATCCAATACACATGGTCACGCCACATGTACCAGTGCTCGGAGGAGATCAGCTCCCAAATGAAAAGCAGCTGGCTGAGATGTCTCAAGTGCTCTGGAGATCTCAAAGCAAGGGCAGGGTCTGCCCTGGCTGTGCACTGCACTCCTTTAGCTAGGACTGGGCAGCAGTAGCCAGCAGCTGAGGCCTGGGGACAGACTGCACCTGATCCCAGTCTCACGTAGCCACGTCTGTGAGTAATGCCTTCTGTCGCTGTGCTTGGCTAGGAGATGGTGTACCAGCGACAAATTATGCAACCTCAGTTATTCACACTTGTGTTATATCTTGGCTGTGCTGCTCTTGGAAGCCTGCAGTTTCCCAAAAGTTTCCCAGAACTTGGGAGAAGCCAACTGGTATAGATGAGTGTAGCAAAACCTCCCCAGCAATACCAGTCACGGATACACAACACCTGTTCTCTTTTTGCTCAGTCTACCCAAAGACTATAAAGCTGAGTTTGTGGATCCTTATCTTTAAAACACTTTATGGCCTGTGTCTGATGTTTCTAAAGGCCCTAGGAAGGTGACCTTGGTCAAGAATACCAATGAAAAAAGGCTTCTTACAGTCCAGCTAATATTCATCAACAACATTTTCCTTGAGTCAGCACAAAAAGTACAATATAAGGTTCCACAGCTTCTAAGAAAAATCCCACCAAATGTACAAGAGATATTTGAGTTAGCCTCTTCACGGCTTACACTGTATTGCCACGTTTACGAAACACACATGCACAGAATTAAAAAAAAAATCCACTCTGCACAATTCTTGAGATGAAAACCACATAGCGCGTGTGAGCGACTGCAAGATACAACTGCCAGTGCTAGTTCCTAGACAAAAAGAGTGAAAAAAATCTATTTCATCTACAAGAGAGTTGATCAAATAAGGTCCTAGCCAGTACCTAAAAAGAAAGGAGTGTAGGGTTCACCTATTTTCAATGGCAATTCCTCTTGACAAAAGAGCAGATCTAATTCCAAAGACTCCATCAGAAAAGGCTTGAGAGCCCAGTTGCCAGTTAGAGGACCCAGCCCAGAAGGAAAGGATGCTCCTTGTTCCAGAAGACGACCAGCAAACGACACACAACGTGTATGGACTTGCTGTGTATGAAGCTGGAGTTTCCCCCACCATGGAAGAACAATGCTTATTTGAGGCCTGAGTATTTTCAGGCCTGGTTTGACCAGAAGTTGGCAGACTTAGCCTACACACATGTTCCTGTCAGAAGTTTGTGAATCTCAACCAGATTTTTTGATCATCTATTTTTCATGCGTGCAGGAAAAGTGCCTGTGGCTTCACTCAAACACACAGGCAGTAGGGTACTCTTTGGCTATATGCAATTTTACAGATTTTATACAGCTTTCAGCTGAATCACGTATCTCAATGCAAAGTATACCACTCTTGGATATCACATGGATTTTTAATGGGATCCTTTGGGTCTGTAAACAACAAGTAGATTACATTCATCTACATACCGTCAGACTTTTTTCCCCCTTACTTGTGAGAGAAATATGGCTCTTATTCTTCACTTGAACTAGTGTGTAATCCAGGTACAATTCATGGCCAGTTATGAGAAAAGCATGCCATATTTTTCATTGTAATTAACTGCTTCAGAGCAAGACTCCTCATGTATAAAGATGAAGAAAGGTCTCAGCTTTTCCTGAAAGACGACTTGCCTTTCAGCAATGTGTCTCACACTTTGAGTTTTGACTGAAACATTCCACTACTTTGGTGACCTGTTATGCCAAAAAAGCTGTCTTGTGTTATGCTTTACTTTCAACTGAATGTGCTGGCACATGCCAAGAAACAGAACAAAGTATTGCAATACACACTGGAACACTATTTTGCGCTGCTCCACACATGAAATTGATGTTAGAAAAAATGCACAAAGGGCATGGAAAATGCAAATAAATACTGTGATCCTTTTTAAATAGATGGATTGAAATGCATAGATCCTAAAGATTTATGCATCCGTTTATAGTCCATTCTAGAGTTTTAACATTTCATGCAGCTTGTAAGAGGGAGTGTATTATTTATATAAAGTCATGGTTATTCACCAGTGTTTATTCCTGAAGAGCAACAAAACGTCTTCAAGGGAGAAGAAGAAATTCATAACTCTGGTGTACTACCAGGGTTAGCCAACTTAACAGTCTTATTTTTTGATTGATTTACAAAGAGCTTTGCTCCTACAAGCACCTTCGTAGCACTGGATATTTTGCTACCAGCAGTAGAAATCACCTCCGTCTCCCAGGACAGACAGCACTACAATGGATTAAGTGGCCTGACAGCTCTTCAGAGAGTCAGATACAGAAAGGGGTGGTTGTGGGGGGGGACCTTTACTGTTGTAGAGATATTTGAACTTTATTTTTGCAGCTGTCTTCCCAGCACAGTACTGAATGGCAATGCAGAACTGGGGCCTGCAATGAGAAAATCCATAGCAGCTATTCGCTGGTGTCATTTCTGTGTGACATCAGTTTCTCGGCCATGTAAGCTATTTCTTCTGTCTGATGCAGTGTAACATCCATCTCTTATTTCCCATTATTTTCCTTCTCTATCTTTGGGCTCTTTTGCACAGAGTTGTTTTTAAGACAAAGAGCATGAAAGTGTTATAACGTGAAAGAGTAAGTGCAGCCTTAGCATAGCATTGTCTTTCTAGCTACTTTACCTCATTGGAATTGTAGTGGTTGCTTTTTTTCCTAGCAGGCAATAAAACTGTTTAAATGAAAAAGAAAAACAATCTGGAGACATACGACAGCATTTCCAAATGGCATTTCTCAGTCAACTTTTAGGTTCACCTTCTATGAAGGTGGATCTTGCAGAAGTTACATTCAGCTCACCCCAACTGATCACATGGTATCCTTCTACCTAGATATGATTCCTGAAAACCACCAAGGGGAATTAATAGTTTAACTGAACAAATCCCAAGTAGTTTGACTTATCCACTCCTGTCTCCACATAGCAATGCTGTCAACAGAAACACCTGATCTGTGTCTATCTGTAGAGGAGAGAGAGCCCAACTGCAGACAGATGTAGTACTGCTCAACGTACAGATGTATGAGCCATTTCTGTTTGTTTTCAGTAGACCCTTGAGGATAGGTAGATAGTACCGCTCAGCTGTTTAACAGATGCAGCGAAGGAGGAGTGCCATTTCCTGCAAGAGAGGCAGCACTGCTGAAGGCCCACAGAAGACACTACACACTGTGCTGAAATACCTTATATGGGTCCTCTGATGTGTAGGAGTAGGACATCAGAGCAAGGTTACAGTGATGTTTTCCTTGTACTCTCGCAGGCAGCTGGAGGCTGGGACTGCTCAGGGACAAGAGCTAGTGTCTCTGTGGTTAATAGCTCCTGATAGATTTTCTTTCCATGAATTTCCCATGAACCACACAAACATATGGCAGCCAGGAGGACCTGTGGTCATGAGCTTCAGGTACTGTGTGAGAAGATAACTTTCTTAAACTTGGCACCTGCTAACATCATTTGATACTCCTACTTCATGCATTATGAAGCAATAAACAATCATTTTGTATTCATTGCCTTGTGCCAGCCCGTATCTGTAAGCCCTGCTCCATGTCTCCTGATATATTGCTAAATCATTCTAAGAGATAACAGCCTGTCCATGCTTTCCTTTTGCGTATGGATGAAGATCTAGCATCAGTGTCCCTACTGATGAGAAGAATCAACGAGCAGCGTCTGACCATTGTGTGCACTGCCAGTACAAACATCCCTGCCGCAGTAACCGAGCACATGGTATGGGTACCAGAGCATACACCCGATGACACTGTTACCTGTCACACATGAAGCTTTTTGGAACAAAGGGCGCTTGTATGCCCCAGGTGAATATCAAGATATGCATGAACGCGGACTTCAGTTCAGATACTCTGTCATGGTATTGTGCCAAAGTGACTACGCCAGAGTGGTGGTGCGGTCCCGTGCACTAAGCAGTGAAAGGCTGGTGGGCAGCCTTCATCTGGCCTGTCTCAGGTCAGAGAACGAAGGGTCATGGGAGCGTTTCTGATTGTTCTTGGGAATGGGGCATCAATGAGAATTAAGTATAACAGAAAAAGTGCTAAGACTCCGAAGGATTTCCATAAGGATTCTCACAAGGATCAGAAGTCAATATCCTTAGAAATTTTTTATAAACACCCACATACACACACCCACATATGTGCATAAAAATTCACGATTTAGGTATTGTAAAACCAGATTCCATATCTGAGAAGGAAGAGGCCCAGAAAAACTATAGTTCTGAAAAACAGATCATATGGCATTTTCTGTCTACGATTTGAAAGGGATGTTTTGTCAATACTGACATTGTACACAACAGACTACCAACACCTAGCACAGAGATGATGTTCTAAGGAAAACTGATATTGTTTCCCATTTAACATATAGCACCAATACTTAGCCAGGTATAGTATTTCATCAAGCCACACTAATCTCCTATCTGATTTGCAAGCTATCATGCATATATTTAACTGTACCTTAAATGAAACAAAACAGCAATACAGAGAAGCATTGTTGAAACCTGAAAACGTTTCACTCCCTATCATGTAATTAATTTTTTATTCCAAATGTCATTGCTTGTGTGTGATAGAAACATTTTTTATGATCAGTCAGGCAAAAGTAGCTATTATTTAGAAATTATTTGAAGGCATACCAACTCAAAACAGTAAAAAATGCAAATGAAGATGCTTCACTAGCTAAAACATTGATGTCAAATGATACATATAAACGGTAACTTTAAAAAAGAAAAAAGAGACTTGTAAAGTACATCAAGTAAAGCTCTGTAATAATAAAGAGACCCTTGCTGCCTTAAATGCAAAGTTTAATAGCTTCCATTTAAAGAAAAGGAAATTAAAGGCAGAGTGCAGTCCTAAATCCCACTCCTCTCTAACTCTGAAAACGGTGGCACAGAGTCATTTTTCATAGGTCTGTGACATGCATAAACAGAAAGTATCCTGGGTACTCATTGCCCAACACATGAAAATAAAACTGCCTTTTGCATCTGCTAATATTGGGAGACCCAAACTGAAGGTGAACGAGATGTCTTTGCACTTGTGATATCCACAAAGTTACTCATCCCTCTCCACCACCTCTCAACTGTTTTTTTTCCTCTGCTGATGATCCGTGTCTTTGCTGACACCGCTCCACTCCCAGCCCCTGTCCTACAACGTTTTGAGGCACAGCAAGCACCCTGCTATCCAATGGTCCCATGCTTCTGGGAGAAGCGGGGCCTTCTGGCACAACAAGCTGGCTCCATCGAGTGTCCACCCTCCTCCTGACGTAGCCCTAGGGGAGGGTCTCAATCCCAGCTGGGTGAGCTGGGAGGAAGCAGGATACGACCAGCAAAGGCTTTTTACTTCCTATGGAAATGGCACGCTTGCTGCTCAGAACACAGCCTCGCCACTTGTTTTTCCTTTGCTTCATAAAATGTGCTATGACTTCAGAATAAGGTAGCTACTATTACTATTAATTGCTGTGCAGGAGAAACACACAGCAGTTATGAAAAGTTCTCTGCAGCCCCATGTCCTGCGTTAGCTGCTGCCTCGCTGTATGGGCTGTGGACAGGCCATGGAGGTGTCCAGTGGTATAAGGTCTCTGAGAGATCCCCTGCAGATGATTTACAAGCTTAGTCTGCTTTAAATAGTTCTTATTTATATCATAGCAGGAAGATGTAAAATCTGCTACATGTCAGCTCTGTAACTGAGAAGGGTGTGTGGATATGTAATATGTGGATAATGGATAAGGTGCCAGTAGATGGCTCTCAAGATATGAGGCCTATGGCTTTCATAGGACTGAGACAACTTCTTGGTTATTGAGTAATAGCTGCTTTTGCTGCGTGCCAGGAAGAAAATAACCACTCAAACTGTATTTGGGGAAGGTGAGAGGACAAAGATTGCAGGAAACTGGGGCATCGTCTCTCCAGACCTGCCCCAAAATATCAAAGTTCTTAGCTTAGTTATTTTTGATAATTCAAAGCAAAAATGCAACCCCCTTTCAGTAAAGCATGCTTGAAATTCCCCTTTAATTCTTTAAGTGAGATTTAAGGGCTGTATAAGCAGACTGGAAAAAGCTGAGAGAATACTTCTGCAGTACCCCTGTTTCTGTGCAAGAAGAGGTATTGCCAGTCCCAGCAGGGTTATGTAGTTAATAAGTTAGATTTTCTAAACTAAACAGTTGAGCTATGTCTATTTAGAGTTGATTTTCTCAAGCATCTGAACTAACACCCCTAAGGGGAGAGGGTCCAGGAGGGAAGCTCACAGTTAGCAATTCTACAGAGGATTGAAATGAATTTTTAGTACTGTATGAGTGAATAGATAATATTCAGTTGCCATTTTTGCTTTCTTTTAAAAGGAGCAGAGAAGAGAAGATCTCGTTCTCAATCTAGGCAGTGATTTATATTCCAAGCCTAAATTTTGTGAATTGAGCAAAGATAGACAGCAAAAGCAAATTCTTCCAGCTATTTAATCACTCCTAAAGCAAGGGAGAGGATTTGTACAACATAACGTTATTCAGACAGCTGGCCGTGTAGTGTATGAACTAGAAATTCTGCTTGAAAACTTATTCAAATTTTAATTAAATTTGTTTCTGTCGATGCTTTAAATGCAGTTTTTTCACATAGCATGTCCTGAGGCCTACACCACCCAACTGTGATATATTTTCCTGGTCAGCAACCCCAGTCTATATTTATTATACTCCTTCTGTTTCTTGGTTTCATGGCAGGGACAACTGGAGTGATTGCTGACTAAATAATTAGCCAAGGGAACACTTTCTCTGTATGTATCTATACTCATTAGGCTAGTGAGAAAATGTAACTTACTTTCATAATCTCTCTCCCTATAGGTACCTGGCACTTTCCAGGAGCAAAGTAGGGAGAAAATGTAATTGCTGAAAGCTCACACAGTCATTATTAGACTAATGATACCTTTTTCTCTCAATCTTGCCTGATAAAGGCAGCTATAGAAGTAAAGGTATAGAGATGCTGCTTCCCATTATAATAGGAAGGAAAAATGCATGCAGGCTTGTAGTATTTCCCCCCCAATCAAGCAATAGTGGGAGTACATAGAATATTACAGTATTATATAATATAGCAGAATAATATAATAATATAGTAGTATTGTCATACACAGCATGCCAAAACAACATACACAGCCACAAACAAAATAAGGGTGAAGGCACAGGACATGTACTGACACTGTCCAACATTAGGAGTCCCTTGAGTGACCTGCCTTCCTTCTGTGTCCTCCAGAGGGACAATACTTCCTAATTTCAGGTCCTGCTCCTAAGTCTCTGTGTGCGTCTATATGCGTCTTTCCTCTTGCTCCTACTCCACTCCTACAACAGGCTACAGAGGGAATTTAAGGAAAGCAGTTGGGTTAGTTTTGTCAGGTAAGTTAGGTGTCCCACCTGTTTTGCACAAAGGTACTTCTCGTATTTCAGCCTATTTAAAAAAAAGGATGAACTTTAGCTGAGAAGTTGGGCTGAGTTGAGCCAGGATCAAATTGCTTTATTTTGGTTTGGGCACTTGTGCTTTTTACAGAAGATGAATGTTACTCAACCCATGGTACTCTTCAAAACCTTGCATGAAATTCTGCTCTCGGGTTTAAGAAAGAACTGTTGAACTTAAACTACGTCAGTGTAAATTACATCCCTGAACTGCAGCCTTTAACATATTAATAGGGGTACCATAAGCTTTGGGAGTCATGTAAAAAAGCTTCCATTCTTCCACAAGATCATAATTTCACTTTTTTTTTTCCAAAATTCCTCCCATATAAGGATGTAGAGACCGGTATTAGCATTAGTAGAAAGTTGGATGACATTCTGATCCCACCGAAATCAATGCCAGTTAGTTGTTATTTTAGTTAGCCAGGATTTTTTTTCCATCAGCTTTCATGACTAATATAGTTACTCCTTGATTTACATACTATTATCTCCCTATGAACTTTGGAGAATCTCATGCTCATTTCTTTTTATTACAGCACTAGAAACTATTAAAGAAAAGCTCACCTTGAAGTGTAGAAGACAAGGTGGTTCTTCTGCAAATATGGGCTAATGAATTCATGGCTTCCCCTACAGAACTGTTCCAGTGGTGGTGAGGGATGATGGGAATTTTTGAACAGTAATTTGATAAAAAGGAAACACAGAGTTTCACTTATTATGCTTCTCATTTTATGGATCCATGCCCTGATTCAGTCTCCCATTCTGAACATCTGATGTGCCTTAAAAATAAGATTCTTCCACATGGAGTCTGGTTCCTGATTTCCTCAGCTATTATTTATTGCATCGTTTGGGCTTTAGAAGGGATTGCTGAACCAGTGTGGATAATCTAAAAAATAAACTTAATCTAAAACTAATGCAAACTGTACAGCATAGGAGATTTAGAAAAGCCTACTTAGCAGTCCAGTAAAACCCTTTCATTTATCTTGGTACTTCCCGAATCCAGCTCTGAACAGATATGGGACCACAAGAGAAAAAAAGTACTTTCTGAGTGACCAGAAGGCAGAAATTCTGCACACAAGACTACTTGAAAAAGACTGTGCAAGCAATGTTTAGGGATCAGAGTGGTTTGAACTTCGCGACATTGTTCAGTGCCTGCCCTCTTCAGCCTGCTGACCCTCTTGAAGTCAAGCGCATCCCAGTTACACCCGACACCAATGTGGGTGAGAGAAATGTAAACAGTAGGAAAAGCTCATTGTGTGAGCACATGGACCATGTCTCAGTTGCAGGATGGCATCAGGAAGTTTCAATCCTTGTTTTGAGAACAGTGTCTATTATCCACACTTAAGCCAAAGCATCTTTTTTAATTTAAATGATGGCTGCCTTAATAGCTTACTGCCTGAAATGTTCTTTGATACTGAGGCATAACGCTTTCCAACTGTGCACAATCAAATATAAGGGGCCTGTTAATGCTGCGTGCTGGCACAAACCGTATTTGGGAGATAGAAAGGTGATTAGCACCTTCTAAGCTCTATCCAAATAGAAAGCTAAAACAATCTGGATTGGATATGAACATTGCATACAAAATTCTTTAGCATCACATGTCTTCAGAGTCGAGGTTAGTGCCAATGGCTTCAGCAAATGAAGCAAAATAATCACAGATTCAAGGCTTTCAGGCATATGAAAGGCAGAACTATTGGTAACAGCAGTATTGCTCTTACACCGCTCGTTAAATGCGATGTCATAACACGAATCCTCAAGAGCTCGTGAACCCAGATGGAGTATTTTTTCTGTAATCTTGCAGTAATGGATGCTGACTGTAAGCAGGGACAGGTGACCCTCGTACTAGGTGTTGTACAACAGACCTTCTTGGCAGCATTGGGGATTTTCCACACCTCAAGCAGCAAGTTTTATGTACAACTATTCACTTTTTTTTCCAGAGTAAGAAAGTTGCTCTTTTTTGCGTCAATAATACTTATTTCAAGTAAAGATTATTTGAATATAATAAAATACTTGTTTCTTTTTTTCTTAGGCTTAACCACTGTGAAGAGTTTGCATTGCCATAGCAGTGTATTGTTTTGCAATAGTAATGAGGAAGATCCAGTCCAAACCCTCTTCCCAATCATATTCATCTGTTCTACATATACCCACGACTTTTGCATGTATCATTCACAGAACCTAAAATGGCCCAAAAGATGTGAGGAGTGAGGGCTGGATTGCCTGGTCAGATCCTCTTTACTATTGTTACAAGCACATTTGGGTTATTTTGGTGAACCAAAATTAACTATTTTCTTGTTTGACCTTCAAGAGCACTTTTAACCAACTTGGCACCTCGAAATACAGAGAAAACACTTTCTTAAAAACAACAGTATGTCTGCACCACTACATTTCTCTATGGTAGCTCAAGACAGCATACAAGCACTTCATTGCAGAAATTTGTTCTGTGCTAGAAAGCAGCTCCAGTACAGATTCAAAAGACAACATCTCTCTGCCTCATTAGAAAAGCTGTACGGGGCAGACCTGAGCTGCCCACTGTCGCCCACCCGAGTCACATCCGCTGGCTACAGCTGACTCAAAGAGGTGGGAAGCCATGGATCTAAACTTAGGAACACTTCCCAAATCTGGGTTCAAATGTACTTTCTGACTTCACACCAGGGGAAGACTTGAGCATGTGGCCTGTCCCTCCCCTGTGCCAGGTGGTTCTGCAGCAAGCGTGGCGTGAAGGCCACGAGCTGGTGGTGTGGTCTGGCTGGGTTCCCAGCCCAGATCAGCAGTGACCGAGGGCATGCATGAGCCTGTGGAGGAGCAACAGAGCCAAGACTACTTATCTGAACAACCCCTACCCGCGAGAGATGGTGCTCCAGAGGCAGACGCTCCACTGCATTCTGCAAATGATTGTTAAAGACCGTCAAACAGCTTAGAAGTAAGATTTCTGGAAAATGTACAAAATGAAAGCAAAATTACAGCACTGCTGTAGATAGTGACAAAGCATGAAGATACATCAGCATTAAGTAAATAGCTAGCTTGGGGTTTTCAATTGCAATTACCACATACTCTCTCTGTTTGTAATACCTAGGAGACACATAGCACATTACAGAATTTTGTTAATTACCAAGTGAGCGAAGAAAGAGAGAAAAAAAATACTGTGACCAAAATATATATTGTATATTGATTTAGAGACTGTAATTTAGGTTTACTAATTTATCATTCCTCTTAACAGGCTACACTGTATTTTATAAAAAGTAATGAAAGCTTAGGAATACAGAAGAAATCACTTCACCCTCTGTCACTTGTTCTATGCTGAGAAATGGTAAGGACTGGTTTGTCTTCCCCTTGCCCTATTTATAAAATGTGCAGCTTGGCAAAGAGTAGCAAGATTACAGACTTTTCTTTGTTGTTATTTATCATGCAACAGTGGACAAAATAGTAACTGGGGTTTGATGTTAAGAGAGTCTTCCCAGGTAATACCTTCAGGAAGTAATCACAGGAGCACTCCAAATGATGACAATCATTGTCCCATCAATTTGAGCAGTTCAAACCAGAAGGAGTTGCTTGGCTCGTTGAATGATAATGAGATCATCTTGCTATTGTTAGAAAAGCTAAGTCACTCAAATTGGTACTTCCACTAGTACTAGAACACTGCAAGCTATTAATGAAATCACCGTTGGTTCATGTCTAACTGCAGGAATAATGACACGAAAACTGACTTGTCATGAGAAATTATTTATCCCTGTTACAACACACATATACATCTGCAGCATTAGACTGCTTTGAGTGCATGTGCCCATTTGGGCTAAATAATTTCATAAAAGAGCACTATGAAAACTTTAGGGAAAAAAGAACATACAGAACTTCAAACAACCAACAAGTATTAAGTTCTTATGTGTGCTTTCTTTGTAGAGGCATTAGTAATTTTCATTTATTGCTCATTTTTAGCACAGATAACTACTGCCACATCCTCACTGTGGAAATCAGAGACGTCAAACGGCTTCATGGTACAGTGAGGAGGTCAGGTCTCAGCCTTGTTTCCAGTGGAAACAGGGATTATGTGATCACATTGATTATGAGCATGCAACTCTTTCCTCCTTCATCCAATTTTTATTTAATTGGCTGCTTCCAACCAAACTAGAGAATCACAGATTTCTCAAAAGTAATTAAATTCCTGCAAGTTTCACTGAAGTAGACAACTAGGAAAAAGACAGAGACCCTAGACATGCTCTGAACTAAGCTCATTTTTAATAGACACCAAAGGACCTCAAAAGGAGATCTTTGAATGATCCCAAATACAGGTAAAATCCATGTGAACCTTTGACATTTGTCAAAGGTCATTAGACACAAATTAGACACCAGTAGACACAAATCTAGTACTGATGCTCTTAGAGCTTCTTGTACACAGAAAGGCCTCAAAAGCTGAGCTGTATTCGGCATCTTCTGAGTCCAAGACGTACTACCAGACTGCTCTGAACTGGATTCAATCAGCAGTGTAGGAATGGTAAAGGCCTAATGTCCTCCAGCCATGCAAACTCCGCTGCTCCTCGTGAGTGCCCTGAGGCATCAGGAAGTCACAGAAGAGATTTGCTTTGGTGAATCTGTACCAGCTGCCATCAGTTGCTGCATACACCTCGCATTTTGCACAAATGCCTGATATGTTGAAAGGGTAGTCCAAAGTTAGGACACTGTCCTAAGATTTGGAGAGATATTAGTTCTCTACCATCCTAAGATCTGGAGAGATATTAGTTCTCTGCCACACACTTCTGGGTGATCTTAGCATCATCATACAAATCCTCATCCATAAAATGAAGATGACCGCATTGGCCTGTATAAAGAAACATGTTACAGATGGTAAGATACTCACACAGCACGGGGACATAAAGAAGGCACCTCAAAGACAAAGACAAGATGCTTAAGCCTGGAGAAAACTGGCAAATTATCATACAGGCCTTCTTTTCTCCCACCATTTGCATAACCTGTCTTCTATATTTTGGCTGTATTATTTTTACATATCTCATTTCTCATCTTTTTTTGACCAGATATCCTCTGTCACCAATTATTTCCTTCCAGGTGATTCAATATATGTAATCGGCCTGGGAAGCACTAGAGGAACAGCTCATAGCTGCAGAATGAGACTTTAGGAAGAGAGGCCAAAGCATCTGAAGAGGTGGCATCCCAGGATGGCTGACATACTTCTGGAGGCAACCTGTATTTCAGAGAACCACTACTCTGCCTGCAGTCTGATTTACATCCACTATTGATTGCTATGGTATATGCACAGTATCTTTTCTCTTGAGACTTATTCATTATAAAATTAACTTTCCAAGTTTTAAAAATGTTAACAGGTCTCCAAATAAAAACATCACAAGTAGGAAAAAAAATGTATATGTGGCAATCACCTATTAAGAGCCATAGACATCGGGCATGGCATCTAATCCACTAATCCCCAACAGCTGTAGAAAAGTCATTACTTGTAGACAAGCACAGATCTTCCTAAGCCCCAGTGTCCTTTCATAGCTACACTCACTTTTCACGTACTGTGTTTTCAGGGATGGGATGCAATAGCAGAACTGAGGTATCTTTTCTAATCGGGCACACACACTACAAATATATATCCTTAAAAGTATAGTGCATAGCTTCCCCCTCCCACCCCCCCATTCATTAATTTTTCTTTAAAGCTCAACATTTGTTAATTGGTGGAAATTCTGCTCTACTGAGGATCATCATTTTCATTTTCTCTTCACTTTTTGCTATTCTCAAATCATCGCCCTTTCTGAAAAAAAAATCTGAAATGTCAAATTCTTAAGTAAGGTGACTTCTATTTATTTCATCTAGATTAAATGAAAGAATTACCCATTTCATATACAGTAGGCAGTCCAGGACAAAGACAGAAACTAAGTGGATCCCCACAGATCCCTTTATATCTAATCACAGATCATCTTACTGTTGTGCAGAGGATAATGAAAAGTTACAAAGGCACTTCCATATTGCCAGATCACTTGTCTTCTGCTTAAAAGGCATACTTAATGATATAACTATCCACAATTTTTCATATCTAAGCAGATCAAGAGATTACACAGCTTGCAAATAGATAAGCGGATCTTAAAAGAGCAGAACGTTCCTGGTGTTATACCTGGGTAGCATTGTCTATTACACTGCCAAACTAATGAAGCCCAAACCAGCAAAAAATTCTGGGTAGCAAAACAAGGTATATCTACCAGCTCTAGATGGACCACTGAATTATCATTCAGCTGCTCACAAAGTTTGGTTCCAATTACACCCCTGAATTGCTCATTCCTTGAAGACATCTGGTGTAAGTTGCTTTCTGAAAGGTAGCCACATCTTTCACAAAGTTATGCAGATACAACAGCTGTTGTATATATGGTCATGCAAAAGCAAGAAGTGGCATTCTGTTTCTCCCCCATCTTGGAACATAAACTCACTTCTTTGCATCTACTGTGCAAGCAGAGTTTGACTTTTTGTTGTTGTTGGGTTTTGTGGTGGTGTGTTTTTTTTTTTTCTTCCCCTTGCTGGCTCCATTTCATACACATAAACCTATGCCTGCAAATTACAGATGCTGTGTTGCTAAATTCTGGCTTTATACCTAGAAGGCACTTCAAAAAACCTGGCTGCCGTTATGCCGAGTGCTACGCGACTGTTTTGGTAGCAGCTGTTTTCTCTGAGTTAGCTGGAAAACAGCTGTTAGTTAGCTACCTTCTCCTTGGTCAGAGGGGGCTCACCAGAGGCAAATTTTGGCTTCGTGATACACGTTCATTTGCAGGAGATTGCTTGACAGATACTACTTTTCCCACATGCTGGAAGGCCACCTCTGCAAGCAGCTGTCACGCGATTTGGAAGGTGTTACAACATTGCTGCTTTTGAGAGTTTGATTAATCAATATAATGCGAATTTTGTTCAAAACTGTATGGGTCCAACCTAAAACTCACAGATATCAACAGGAATGTCTCTACACACTTCATTGCACTTTGCGTTAGATTGTGCTAAATACAGCATCTCTATTTTCCCAGCAGATGACTGTTGGAAATGAAATTCATCTGTGTGCAGAGAGATCAGAAAAAAATCTATACCCAACTCAAGCAATGCATAAACTTCGTCTGAGTTAGATATGTGGTTTGATTAATCTGTCATTTAGACTGACTTTGTATCAGTATAACTCCCCTGACCTCAGTCAAATGACTCTGGATTTACCCTGAAGAACGGGGACAAAACAAAGGCCAATATCTTGAGATAGTATAACAGGGACTATTGGGATGGATCCTGTAAAAATATACAAGACATATACAGTATCAATGTTTACTAATAAAGGACATTTATTAGAGAAAAAGAAGGATGGTATTTACCTTTCCTGACCTACTGTGAAATAGAAGAGGTGACTTGGGTCTTGGCCCTACAATAGTGAACGGCAAAAAAAAAAAAATCTGTCAATATTTTTTAAACTGCAAATTTACCAGGATTTTTTCCTATGACAGATGAAGAGGTATCTTTGCTCACATTAGCTGAAGGCCTGTTTAATAAATCTGCATGAACTGGCATAATATACATTGGCAGTATATTTATCAGATTTGATTTTATATGATGGGAAAAAGGGAAATAAATGTATTTAACACAGAAAACCAAGCACACATCTAAATGATGAGATTTGTCTCAGCCTTTACTGTGATCATTTGGTTCTACATGCTTCCCCCCACCCCGGTCTTTTGTGTTTCTGTGTTTACATTCTTTCTAGATTTTAACTGACTCAGAGACTAAGTTTCTGTCTCTGGAACATAGATAGCACACCTGGGTTACTGCAGTCTAAATAATGAAAAATGACTATTAGTAGGGTAATTGTTGCAGGAAGAGAAAATTGTGAGATGTTGTAGCTGTATAGTAAATGGCATAGCGTGCTACATGCAACACAAACAAATATGGCTAGAAATGTACAAAACCCCATGGACCTCTTCAGTTTTCCCCAATTTCTTGGCATTATGAATTTTTTCAAAATCCTCATCAGCCTGTACCACAAAAGGCAGGCAAAAATATAGTCATACAATAAGCTAAATATTTATAGTACCAGGGGATAAGAAGACATTTTAAACACTTAATTGCAGTAAGAAGCTGAATACAGAAGCCAATGCACGTACTGTTCCTCAATCCCCCTCTGTTAAGGAGAGGGACAAATATTAAAATAATGTAGGGCAAGAACAACACGTACCAGAGCTATATTGACCCTTTTCCCAGGGTACCGACAATCAGCTACTCTTGATGAAAAGCATTAAACAGGAAAGTATTTCCAAGAAGTTTTACATGGCCTTACAGACAGATCTGCCCCTTTCCTGGGCTCAGCCTCCACACCTGAGAAATGGGCTGGTAACCCACTGTCCTTCCTTGCAGCCTGCCTGATTGTCCATCCGTCCTCCCCTGGTGTGGCACTTTAAAGCACTGCTCCTGGTAAGGAGGTGGGAGCAGAAGGGCAGGCTTTTTTCTTAAGAGGAAAAAATTTTTCCAATGACAGAAACCCACGTGTTACAGGCCAGTGCGTGCTCAGCTCCTGCTGCTTTCAGATTGGTTTCTACTCTCTGATACATACTGTTTTTTTTCTCTACATCATCACCAAGGATCAACTCTCCTAAACAGGCATTTATTTAGGGGAAAACCAGAAGCTGGAGTCCTTGCAAAGAGCAGCCAAACTTTTGAATAAATTGCCACTGTGACCACAATCTGATATCACACAAACACTGAATTACTACCACTCCTGTAAAGGTTACAGGATTTGTCTCATCTTTGACGAACCTTAGGCTGCTGTTTCATATTCTAATGGAAATTAAAGAGCTAATTACATACAGTTTAGACTACACATGAGGGACACAGGCTCAGCTTCCAGCTGAGCTGGGAAAATTTTAATTGTTTAGTTAGAAGAGCAGTCTATTCTGAGACATGCAAAAGCAGCTTCTGATTCTAGGTTAAAAGTCATTAGAGCAAGTTATGATCTTACAACTATTAGTTTCCTAATTTAGATCGAGGAATAACAACTGTAAGGAAAAGGCAGTGACTGTGCAGATTAGATCATTAGACCCACAGTCAGCAGAACTAATGTCCATTAACCTAAGTGGCAGCATTAACATCCTTCTTCCTGGCATGGACCCACCACCTCCGCCCCCCCCCCCCCCCCCCAATCTGCATTTCTGGAAGAACACCTGGCTACAGCAAAGTGAGCCAATTCCAGGAAAAAATTAAGCAGGAAAACAGCAACTGGATTTGTTTGGCTATGGGATTTTCCACAGTAACCTGGAGTATGCAAGTGGCCAGTGGCGAGGGGAGTGGGTCCCCTCAGGACACTAAGGATCCCAAAGCCGTTTCATTGGGAAATGACAGTGTGAAACTGCAGGCCAGAAGGAAGGAAAGCACCATTTCTCTGGCCAGCATCAATGTCACCTGAGTAACCACCTCTCCTCTCCTGCCTGGTCAGGCCACCTGAAAACCTGACAGACGGCTTCCAGCAGAGACAGGCTGCTGTGCCGCTACCTCCGGCTGGGGGCTCATCGCGTGGATCCCAGGAACCGCAGGACATTTATACGCCAAAAAAAAATGAAGCAGAGGAAATTCAAAGGCATTTTATTTTTATCATGATGAAAAAATGTCTCCATGTTTCAGTAGTGAATGCAAACACATGGATTTTAGGCTACTTTTAATATTGGTTATTTCTTTAGCTATTCTCTTTTCTCAAAAGCACACCCCTCCATTTCTCCCTCCTTTCTGCGTCTGCCACCATCAGCTGTGTACAGTCCGCAGTTAGCAAGGGACGTTATTTAAAAACCACTAATGTGTAGGATTTAAATAGCATCTTTGTGCTGACAGATTCTGTGTTACTGTGCAGAAGGGGGAAAGTAACAAAAACCAACAATAAATTAGAAACTTGCAACAACAGTGAGATTTAACAAGAGAGCGTTCACATAGAGCTGCTGAGGGCAAATTAAACGAACCAGGATGGATTACCATCTGTTTTGGGCAGTCTTACTTGGCAAGGGTCTAAGACCAGAAGGGACTGGTGTATCTTTGCTGTCTAGGTCACCACACCACGCTGCCTAGAACAGGCTCGAGCCCTGGATTGAAATGAAATAGCCTCCTTCAACTTTCCCACATGCCAAAGCACCACAAAGCAAATACCTTTTGCATAACCCTTGACAAGTTATCTGCCATATTAATCCTGTGATTTGCTCAGTTGAGTCTCCAGATTTATCTGTTCTATTTTAATTGTGGCCATGATTCAATCATCACATCCATTTTTGGTGGTATCAGTGAAACTGTACCACATTTATTCAGTAATATGCTCACTTTATTAAAAAGATAAGGAAGCAAATATAAAATGAAAGCTATTAATAAACATAGGACTGACTTAGTATATCAAATCACCATGTGAGTACTCATAATTTAAAAGAAACTAATCACGTCAGTCACTGAATTAGTGCATCTAAGGATCTGGGCTCCATTTTCTAGGGACTACACAAATATGCTATAAAAAAGAAATGCACAGCCTCTGCTTTCAGGCAAAAAATATTGGGTAACTGTTTCAACACCAATCATTAGTTAGATTGCCTGATATGTTGGTGGAAAGTGCTCAATATTATAGGTCCAAGAACAGCATAAACCATATAAAACAGAATAAAACAGGCTGCCCCCCTTAACCTTTCCACAGTACTGGCTAAATTGTCACTGAACTTCACTTCTAGGGTGAAGATCCTGGTCGTGTGAAGGGACCTGTGCAGGTCTAGAGCACTGCGCTTTTGCTGTTCTGCAAGAAACTGCTGGAGCACATGAAGGTAAAATATTCAGTGTGTCCCCTCTCCACTTGAATGATCCGGGAACAATCTGTATTTTAGCTACGAGTGGACTGAGTCTAAGGACTAGTGGTCACTACTCAGGCAGAGCAGTGGTGACTCCAGTCTCAGCTGGTGTGGTGGGATAGTAAATCCATATCTTTCTTTTTTTACTGAGCTTAGGTGCACAGAACAGACTTTGCCTAGGGATTTCCATTTCTCACCCATCACAAACAGGGCAGAGCCACGCAAGACTTCAGAATGATGTTACATGACCTCTGAAGAAATACAGGTTAGAACCGATAAACACCACCATCAGTGAGCTCTCTTTGGAAGGAAACTGCTGGAGTATATGATAACACTGCTTAATATGTACTTATATAGTCCACTGAACTGTCAGGGCAATAAAAATAAGAATACCGTCTTTACTCTTTTCAAAGTTTCCCCAGCACAAGTGTCATGACCCACCATATTCCTGCTTCTCTCTTAAATAGCAGAAAAGTCATTGTTCTAGGTGAGCAGCGCTTTTGTTTCTTACCAGAGAAATAAAATGATTATATTAGAGCAGTTACCTTCTCTCAGTTCTTGTTACTACAGAGTTAATGCATTGCTATGGGAAGGGAATATTGCTAGTGGGAATATTTTATTTTTGGCCTCCTCTGGGTTTTGGCACAGGTAAGTGAACATGTGTTGGCTCTCAGTTCACCTGGGCTTGATGAGACTTACAGCAAGGAGTTCCTGCTCCCTCACCCCTTGCTCCCCAGCTGGGCAATTATTCCCTGTAGGGAGCAGTCTCCCTTTCCTAGTGCTGGCACGGGTGCCTTCTTCAGCTATTCAAGCACAGCGAAAGCAGCTGATGTCTAGGAGAGCCTGGGCTTTGCAAAGCTCTGCTATTCAGCAGTGATCAGGAATAGCGTGAACTGGGGAGTCTGTCCGTGTCAGCAAGGAGCATGGCTTACACTTGCCATGGCTCCCACGAGACAGGAGAGCACAGCTCCTCCACTTGAAAGGGTCATCAGGCCACTTGCATCGTTGGTCGCCAGCAGCATTAAGGGAGAAAGCGCGAGCCCTGCTATCGTTTGCACTGTGGATGCATTCATCAGACCTGGATGCTTCATATAGGATCATTTTGCTGAAGCCTTAACTAGATGCATGTTTTCTAAGGGACATCTGTGCAGTACCTCAGATCACATAGGTGCCAAGGTGAGAGGTGACTCCGTACAGGAAAGTGAATCCACATCTAACTCCAGGGTGTTTGGATGTGAGGTCTTGATTTTGTTCTTTGTAGATGTGGAGAACAGCCCCTGCACTCAGCTTTACTAACCTCCAGCTGTAAAACAGTATGTGTCAGGCGGCCTAAAACCACAAGGCTGGTCAAACCCCAAGATATTAATAAGCAGAGAATTTCCCCCTTGCTGCCTCTTGAGCCTGTAGAGAACACTTACGTTATTTTGCAAACTTTTCTTCATTTTCAAAAAGTCCAGAAAAATACTGTCTTTAAATAAAAACAGCTTTTCATATAACCCCAGGATTCTTGAGCTCTGGCTAGGAAAAAACATCCAAGTATTGAAAGTGTCTGAAGAAAAGAAAATATGAGAAGTCGGAGCCAGCAATACTAGCATTTTAAATGAGAATGTGAATTCCTCCAACACGCGGGGATAGTCAAAGAAAAGAGAAGTTGAGGATCGTGCTCAGGGCAGACAAGGGCATCGCTGGAAAGTGAGATGAACAAAGAATTTGGCAGAATTCAATTCACAGGCTGCCTCAGCTGAAGCAGGTAAAACTTGCCCTTTTCTTAGAGCCCTGTTGTTGTTATGGTTTTAAAACTTTTTTTCCCCCAGCCTCCTGCCTATCTTCCTGCTGCAGATTTAAAGAAATAGAAGGTGGGTGCATTTTAAGATGAAGAATGAAAAAAATAAAAAAAAAGAAAAAGCCACCCTTCTCACTCTCTGATCTCTTTCCCAAAGCTATGAAATAGCGGTGAAATAGCTGCTTTTTAGCCATCCAAAGAGAAAGCGCTTGATGCAGCCTATGCGTGCCTGACCCCTCGCAGAAGGAAGCATTCTGTTTCACAGGACCGCTGCAGTGACCGAGTCCCTTCTTGCGCTCCGTGGCAGAACGGGTATGGGGGAAGGCTGGCAAGGGAGCCAGGGAGCAGAGAGCCAAGAGCGGGGAAAAGGAAGCAGAAAAACTACCAAGACAGACAGAGTGGAGGAGGCTGGATGAGAATTCAGTCACAGCCAAAATGAAAGGCTAAAGCGGAGTGCTATATTTAACAGAACTGCTCAATTGAATGTTTCTGGAGAGCTTAAGTTTTGAAGGATCATAGAGTTACAGAGTAACTTTAACTTTAGTGCTTCTTCCCTACTCTGTTCATGACCTTCACTGCTCGCATCACATTTGAATTTAGGTGGTAACTTCTCCAGACTGCATCTTTGCACCTGGCATTTCTTTCAGCAGTCGTACATACCTAATAAGGCATTGCAAATATTATGTATTGCTTAATTTAACACCATTGTCCTGAAGTAATTGCACACTACAGAACACATTTAAAAAATAAGATTATAAATTTGGCTTCAATAAGAGCTGGGGAGCGCTGAGAGTTCAGTAGCAATCTAAACTCATTTTAAGACACTGCTTGCAGAACCAAGTAGGATGGAGAGAGGTCTTGAAGAAAAGTCAGGAAAGGGCAGTTATGAGGAATTCCACTGCTTTTGCTCACAATTTTCTGATTTATGATCCTTTCCAACAATTGTAAAATAAGCTAAATAATTAATATTACAACACAGAATGTTACACCATGAATACATTCTGGTGGAGTTGCATGTAACTTCAGCCAAATACTCTATGTTGCCAGCTTCATTTAATTCTAGAGAACATCCTTAGATTCAATAGCAATACACTGATTAAACTCTATTTGGTACCAATATACTGATTGTCCTGGTGGAATTTATATTGTTGAATATGTATCTGCTGGGTCACATTAGATCACATATCAGACAATATTAAAAATTTCTGACAAAATTACACAGGATTACATCAAAACCTATCAAAATAAACCAGCACAATAGCAAATACAACAGTTTAGACAAGTGATCGATATTTGATAGGGTATTCAAAGGCATCGTTTGTATTTTGAGAGGCAGGAAAGGGTTAGGCTTGAAGAATTTGAAATAATTTATTTGGAATGTCTTTATTCAATCCACACAGTAAAAAGCACTGTCCAGAGTGGGCTCAAAACCACGACACAGATGAATTGCTTCATTCTGTTTCTACCCGAGGCGTGAACTGGATGTTGTTTAATTAGGGAGAGATATTTTAAGATGTTACGTGATTGACTGGAATATTTCAGAGACCTTTCTAGTTTGCTGTTAGAACTGAAACACAACAGTGGATGTAATGAAAACAGAACAACTTGTTTCTTCCCCAGGAATCTGCTGTTATGGAAATTACTATGTGTTATAGAACCATGTTCTTGTAGACATATGGACTAAGCCAAAGTCCACTGAAGCTGGCAGATTCAGGAACAGACTTGTAATGACCTGTCTAAAAGTCAGAACGTGGTTGGATGTATATCACCATATTCTACTTGCTTTGGTGGAGCTAAGCCAGCTACATCAGCTCAGAATATGGCCTTATTCATCTCGGGCAACAAGGCGGCACATTCAGAGCACAGACCAGCTCCATGGCAGATGAGTAACCAGGCGTTTCTGAGATATGGCAGAACTGTATTTAATGACAATCTTCTCCAAGACTTAATTATGCTTAATGCTCTCCTGTGACAGTGAGGTGATAAGAGACACTGTCTCACACCTGTTTGTCAACAGAAATACTGGAGCTAATAACAGTAGTCTCTAATAAATTCCAACTTGAATTTCAGAACATGACCAGCTGTCATCTCCTCCTGTCCCTGCCGGAAGACAGGGACAAGCTGAGGAGTGTAACTCCCACTTTTAATTATTGGACAAAGAAGTTGCCATGACACAATTGCTTCTCCCATTATGTCAGGTTTTACCACCGTTTTCAGAATGCCAGGATCTGCTTTCCCGCACAACAACAAAGGTCTAGACCCGAACCCCTGCGGCAGCCGCAACCCTACTGCAGAGCTGCAAGAGACAATACCACCGGCACTGCACGTGTTTTGGTGTGTGCGTACATGCATGAGAGAGAGGATAAGCACACAGTTCAATTCATGCCGCTTGGTTTCCATCCTGAAAAACAAGGAAACATGTCCGTGATGACTTCAGCCATCACTCAGCAGAATGCCAGACCCCATCTGTTCTTTAAATAACAAAACAAAGCCCTCCACTTAACATTGGAAGATACAGAAGGTTTTGACTGTAAAGCTGGATAAGACTCCTTTGTTTGCAGCTTCCACTGGATAGTCAAGAATAAAGCTAGTCCGAAATATTGTGGAAAACAAGAGCTTTGGATCTGCTTTGTATCAGTATGTGTTTTTGAAGAAAAAACGCATTTATTTAAAGGAAAAATGCAGTTACTTGATGGTTTGTGATCTGGATATAAACATAGGCTAAGACTAAGAGGAAGACAATATCCATGAACTTGTCTGACCTTCACCCCTCCAAACAGTCCCCTCAGCTCTTCTCTCAACCCTTCCTTGAACTGTTACCTGTTCCCAGAGTTGAAGGGGCTGCAGGATTTTACCAACTGATCTCTTAGCCTGTTCTTCCCAACACAGGGAAGAGAGCCACCTTTTACCCTCACACCAGGATAAAAGGAAGGAGAGCACTGGAGAGCTATCACAAACAACTCAGTCAAGCTCAGCTGAGCCTAATATGGAGCACAGCCAGAAAAGTGGCTGGGGAGAAAGCTCAGTCCAGCGCATCCCTAATAGTCCTCTTAAGTGGACGTGTCCAGCAGATCCTCCCCTTGTTCCTCCCTTGAATTGCACAACCCTAAGAGACACCTTCTGAAGCTAGAGGCATCGATGGAAATATGGGAGCACTGCACACCCCCGCACCCAACAGGGGCACAGCCCTCCTGGAGGAAGCAGCGGCTTGCAGCCAGTGTGGTTTTGGCAAACTGCTCTTGGTGCATACGGTAACGGAATGAATCACCATGCTTTTCCCCACTAATGGGAATTTACTGAGAAATCTCAGAAGAATTACATGAAGCTTTGGCAATTACAGCCGGGGCTATGAAGCAACCTCCCAGTGGGAACTCCTGCCTGCTTGCCAGGTCTCTGCCACAGCATAGGGCTGGATGAGCTCCCATCCTCTTGGAGGTGGGGCTCAGTCACGCTTCCTGGCAGCACTCCTCCCTGACTCCCCGGCTCTTCCTCACGATACAGGCTCCGACCCAGCAGAGCAGGCACTGGGTAAGAGAAACCTCTTCCCTTTTTCAGGTTGCAGTGGTGAGGCTGGGGGCCACACTCTGCACATAACCAGGTGCACAGAGGAGACCTGCACTCTCTTGCCTTAGCCAGGAGCTTGTCTGTCCCACCACCTCACGCACAGCACCTGATGGGCGTCTCAGGAAAAGATGCCTGCAAGAGCTGCCCCTGGACAGCCACAAAGACCTCGAGAAGTGATGGGAATGCCCAGAGGTGTGGGAGTTCCTGACAATTCACACTGCAGGGCCGAGGAGGGTGCCTGAATCCCCCAAAGTAGAAGACTGGAGCCCCTAAAATGCAAGCCCACAGAAAGACACTCAAGCAGGACTTCTTACAAGAGAATTCAGATATCACAACTTCCAGCCGTGTAGAGGCTGCAGGCTGTGTGCTCCACATACAGAGGGAAGAAGAGAGAAATGCAGTATCAATAATTTTTCTACTGCTTTTTTTAGGAGATCTGCAAAGGTGCTAGAAAAAACTGCTTTCCTCATTTCAGTTAAATAACACTAGCATTTTCTTCCAGTAATTTCTAGTAGGGTGCACATTTGGTTTCCTGTAAACTATAGATTCATGAAGACAAGCCCCCACAAACCAGCGTGAGTAGGAATCATCTCAAGATTTGTGTGCATGTCATTTTCAAAAAATTCCCGCAAATCATTTATACAGCAGGACGCATACATGCTGGCAGTGAGCAATTAACCAGGAAACATTTCACATCCCTGGGCTGGCATTTGAGGTGGGGACTGAAATACAGTAGGGTGGAGAAAATGGAACTGAAACATCTTGTGAGTATAGGAGAGTTCTCCATATAACACTAGAGAAGAGAATTACAGAGGAAACAAGACTTGCATGTGCATTTGCCAGGGATGTGAGGAAGAGCTGCTAGCATTTGCTGAGATTTCTCTCTGGGCAGCTGCCTGCTTCTGTGTCTATTTTGATTATGAGCTGTGGAAGAGCACGCTGCAGCTTCAGGAGCCTCGGCACGTCCTCACTGATCTCTTCCTAAATGTTTCTGAGCTGTGTTCCTGGATCCCCTTACTCATAGATCCAGAAGGATTCTCCAGTTATTCCTCACTCCTCTCCCATAATAACTTGTTACGCATCCCTTACAGTATGTAAGAAAAGAACAGTTCCTGCTGGAAGTAACTGACAGATAACTATTTAAGGATGCTCGAGTACCACCAGGAGAACTGCGATTTGAAGGGAATCCATGCAACGCTGTTGCTTACGTTTCATGACAGCAAGTCCAGCTCATGGCTGTCCATTTGAATAACAAGTTGATTGTAAATTCATGATTCTTGTCATTTCAGGAAGTTGTCATCACATACTCAAAACCTGAAAATATTTAAATGCTTTTTTAGTGGGCATGGAGGGAATTACAAATCGTAATTTTGTGACAAGAGTAACTAAGGCTGATTATCATCCCAGTTTAACTCCTACTGGAAGGAGTCAGGGGGGCATGAAAGCAACCATCAGCCTGGAGTCAGTCTGCTGAGAAGGGAGGAAGAAATGTTCCTCCTTTTGCCTTAGTAGACCAGACTTCAAAAGCAACTTGAATAGAAGCAAATCTCCAACCACACAGAGGGAAAACATACAGTTGAAAAGCCAGCCACTAGCCCAAATAAACAGTGCAAAGGCTGGTTGTGGTTTCTGTACCTGTGGTTGCAAATGCACCTTTTTAAACTGAAGAGGCTTTGCACACACTTCACAACACCCCACCCAGTGGTGGCAAGCTGGCCACAGTGGCCATGATTTAAACCCAGGATTTTCAAAAACAAAAATCAACTTCTCCAAGCACAGGGTCTGTCTGATCTCTTTCAAGCTAGGATGAATAATACAGGTATGTTTAAATTTGAAATATTCTTCTTGTGAGCTTTTTCTTCCAGCAGCAGCAGATTCCTATCCTCCTTTCCCAGCTGAGCCAAGATATTCCTGAATATTTTATAACTAAAAATCTTTTTCTTTTTGCCCTCCTATGTAGATTCCCAAACCCTGCAGCCCAGCATGACAAGTTCTTTTCTTTGAAATATTCAGCTACTTCCAGTGGGTCTTGTCAATCCTTTACACCTATTTTAATTGAGTATTTCAAAGCAGAGTGAGATCAGAGCCCTCTGCCTGGGTGGGCACTCACTGATGATGTCAGACTCTCCCTTCTCACCTCTAGCTGAAGCGATCAGATATCTCACTTCTTTGCACTGAGGGTATGGTGGATGTCAAAGCCTAATGGGTGAAAAGAGGTGATAAGGGAGCTTGAAAAAGAGTAGACAAAGCACGCTAAATTAGTTGTTTTCAGGAATGGGTTTGAACTTTAACTCACACAAAAATCATGTCTCACAATTCTGCAGTTCCATGACATCTCTGTTCTAGCTAGGGCCAGGAAATGCAAAAATCAGTCTATTTTTAATAGTAAGTTTCACAGGTTTTTTTCCTCCACATCTCCAAGTTTGGATGCCTGGATCATATAGGTAGATGTAGTACCCCGGTCTCCTTTAGATGCAGTGTAGTTGCTCTTATTGTAGTGGCTGCATCCAATCTGAGTTCTTTCCAAAGAAAATCAATGGGAAACACTAGAGACTTGATATTACTCGCACCAGAGTCAAACCAATGGATACATAAGTTTCCATTCTGGTATAACATTTACATCTTATAAAACAGAATCTGAACAACTACTACTAAATGACCATTAAGTTTCTCAAGCAGCTTGTAAAACCTCTTCTGGATAAATAAGAAAGTAGCATAAAATGGGATGCCCCTGTACCCCTGTACTCAATTGCATTTCTTTGCTTACAAGAAAAGCAGCTTTTTAGAGTGAAGGATTGCAGAGGGAATGGCTGTCTGAACTCAAAAACTCGTCAGGACTTTCTGAATATTGGTGACCATCAGCTCCATTAGCATCAAACCACAGGCAGACAACTAAAAGAGGCTGCCATGAGAAAAGTCCTGAAACTGCGTGCAAGTGAAAGGAAAACAGTATTTTCTTGAAAGCAAGACAGCCAAGGAAATATCGCTAAGACATTTTGACATAAGAGTTTTTGTTGGTGTTTTTTTTTCTTTCTTTCTTTAAATCATCGGTTTGTTCTAGCTAGCAATGATACTGTGAAATTATTTCTATGTGTTGTCCCAGGCAGAATCCCCTGCAATTCCTTTATAAACTCCTCTCATGCTCATGTCTTCATCAATTTAGAGACTTTCCTTCCCATTAGAATTAGTTGTTTACAGTTGACAAATATTATCTGTATTTTTCTTGCAAAAATGATCATGGGGATAAAACTTTCATTTTTACATTCTCAAATAAAGCTGAACAATTATATGGCTTTTGGCATAAACAGGAACACAAGATTTCTTTTCAAATATTTTTCCTCTCTTAAATTCTCTATTGTGGTATTTTGAATCCACTGACTGAACATTCAGTGTAATTAATTAAAGCTTTTTATTCTCAAGAGTATTTTAGTTGGATTTGCCAAAAAATGTTTGGAAAGTGGCTGTGCATTTAATAATATGTGTATTGGCTACTGTTCCAGCATTCTAGGAGTGGATAGCCATAATAAGCATAAAACATTAGTTACGTCTGGGAACTGTGGCCCTGTTACGTGAACGTAGCTTAAAAACAAGAGGTGAATGCCTGGCTTTTCTATTATCCCAAATGATAAATAACATGTCAGACTGAGAAGCCAATTACAGGTGAAATGGGTAAATTTGCCCAGATTGTGAAGGGTAGGGTGCTAGCCATTTTGGGCATCAAAAGGTTGGGGCAATAGATGGAAAAGCAAAGAGTAGACATGTAGTGGAGATGACTGAGGCAGCCCGAGAGCTAAAAGAACTGGCTACTGAGACCAGAATTGGAGTGCAGAAGATGTCCAGTGCTTAAGTAACCTCTAGCAGGTCTCTACTGTTCGTAATGATCTGGGTGCAACCTCTCTCTCATGAAGTCTTATATTAATTTTTATAGTTGCTTTCTTCCTTACATGTTTATTCTACTGTCAGGGTCACTGGAAAATAGATTAATAAAATAGGCTTCAAACCCAAACAGAAAATGCTATGTAACTTCACACTATGGTCACTAAACCATTTTTTTTTGGTACCCAGGTTATCTAGCTTAGAGCTTTCTCAGGGATCTCAGTGCTACAGTACGCTCTGCAACAGAAAAAGGCTTTACTCATTGTCACTATGAGCTTGGTCTGCCTCCAAGCATCTGTTTGCACAGGATCTGATGTGTTGTAGCCTTACTACTACTGTAATATCAATAGCAATGAAAAAATAATAAATCTAGTCACCCTGCTTACAGAGGTTTTCAGTCAATGAAGACATTTAGGTTACTGGTTTCCCAGTCCTTGAGCCAATTTAAGGTTTCATTTCATTGACCCCAGAAGAGAATAAATCAGTGCTAATGCAGTGCAATAGCATTGTCTGAAGTTGCTCTGAAAGGAAAACTAAGATGCATACAGCTCTGTCTGCAATTTTTTCCTCTGTTACTTATAAGGTATAATAAACTAATTGTTAAAAATCTGAAATCCTTCAAGTGCCATATGTGTTTTTTCAAACAGCTTCACTTTACATAATTTTTTAATCAAATGTGTAGGAAAGAAGGACAATGAAGGCTGACATATGTTTCTGCACTAGTAAAGAAGGGATCATATTTGGCTTTGATGCAAGCATATGCAGCCCTTATAGACTGCAGCCTGCCACTGATAATTGTTTTGCCCCATGTGTTTAGAAGTGTTGGGATAGACTCTACTAGTAAGATACCCTACAAAATATGGGCCTGACCTAGCGCTTACTGAAGTTAATTGGATTTTTTCCGTGACACTAGCAGAGATGATTTTAAGCCCCTAGAGCAGAAGTTGGCTCGCAATTGTCCATTTTCTCTCTTGTCATTCACAGGAAAGAAATTCTACAGTGCCTTTTCAAAGATGATAGCTGAGTTTTAAATTCATGCTTTTATTTTGCTTAAAGAGAACCAATTTCTTTCAAATAAAATGGTCTTTTTAGCAGAGTTCTGGCACATGTTTCCAGGGTCAACTTCTAATAATAGCCTGTACAAAAAACCAGTTGTGACATTCATTCTTTGGTGCAGCAAACAATGAGATTGTAATGGTGATAATAATTGTGTTTATTTTTGCTTCTGGACAAATGTCATCCATTCTCCATCCAGTCGCGTTGTGCAGTGGGCCTGAGCCACAGCCTCCAGGAGGATCAGCCAGCACAGTTCCCCCTGGCCCAAATTCACAACAATCTGCTGAAATATGGCAATTTTAATTTTTTTTCTATGCTTTTCTCACTGCTGAATAGATCTCCTGTAAGAACCAGATAAGCTGAAATAATGGGTACTAATGATGCATTTAAGATCCTCTTGCTGCAGAGGATCACCTTGTGTCTGTTACAGAGGTCCTTCACCTACTCAGTGGAGAATTACTTTCAAAAAGTAAACACACCTTTGTTTGCCAGCACCTTCCCCTCCTCCAGCTGCCCTACTGCCCCATTTCAAGGGAGTGCCCTATGCAATTCTTACTACTGAAATCAGATTTTTTAACTGTTGAGTGTTTAGAAGATGTTCTTGCTTAAATAATAACTTTTCAAGGTTTGCATTTTGCAATTCAGCAGCATACATGAGTATCCCTTTGTGATGCTCTTTCAGAAAGATTTGTTCTTCTATAACTAACCCTATGTGGGAAGTTATGTCTAGGTTTGTGAACTCCTTGTGGCCCAAATGCTCACTAATAGTGATCCATTGTCTATTTTTGACAAACGTGAAACAAAACTGGACCTTCTGAATTATTAAGAACTGGTTAGAGAACCCTAGGGCTCAGGCATTGATTTAAGCTCAAAATATTTATGATCAATTTCCATCACATTACTTAATCCCTCTGGTTCACTCAAGAAATGTTTGACATTCAGATCATGAGTTGTGTGGTGCAGCAGCTGTCTCATGTGTAAGTGTATGGTATTAAAAGGGGATCCCCAGAACTGACTAGGGATTCTTGTATGCCAACACCTTATATACAAGTGTCCTCCTACAGAAATTCCACGAACTACCTATTTTCAGGGTTTTTTTTCTACTGAATTTCATTGTAACCAATGAAGTAGGTTAGAAATATTACTTAGGAATGTGCCAGATGATCTGTCAGTAAGCAATTTATCTCAGAAGACAATGGGAAATATTTAGCAGTGAGAGAAGGTTGGTTTTTTTCAATTTTTATTTATTTATTTTAAACTTCTTGCAAACTGCAGATGGCCTGGTATGTGTGTGCCTGGTGCTCAAGGATACAAAAGAAATGAGTTTAAAGAGATCGTTTTCGTATCACTGCTTCGAGTGATCTGACGTGTATCCCAAAATTCTTCTGGGAATTTTACACCATTTTAATGCCGAAAGAAAAAAAAGAAAAAAGAAAGAAGGATGTTTCTGGAAGAGCTATGTGTATATGTATTATATATGGACTGCAGCAGCTAGGTATATATTTCAAAGATAATTTACAGGCATGGGAGAAATGCAAGCAATAAATATATATTCAGAAATGGGCATTTTGGAATACTCCATATTACCCCACTCATTCCCCTACCCTCACACAATAACCTTCCTGTGGTCACTTTACCTTCACTAACACTAACAGAAGGTTTCACAAGATTTGCTCTCACAATATATTCTCAAATAGTCAGTGTGTAGTGATGATCGTTATATACGCTCTTCTTTTGAGATGAATACATGCTATTACCTCTGACTGACATGGTCCTGTAGATATCACATCTATATTTCAAATAAATATATCAGTGTGATTAAGTGTTAGACACTGGTAACACATCAAAACCTCACCAGTTGACTTAAATCTATTTTGGTCACTACTGCCATGAAATTTCTTCTCACAAGTAGTGCACTAGGTTGATATAGCAGGAACTTGACAATTAATTTCAGCTCTCCCTTTGCCATAATGAACCAAAACCAATTTCTATTCCCACTGAGAACAAAAACTCTTCCCCTCAAAACACACACACACACACACACACAAGCCTGGATTTTTTTTTTTTTTTCTTAAAAGGTGAAGTCTTCCACCAATTGTTTTTAACGCAACTGAAGAATCCAACCACCACTTTCCATCTACCATCTCTACTGCTTGCCAGACAAATTACCTGGACAAAATGCAATGCAAATATTCAGTGAGTTTATTTTTCCAGCAGCCCTGAAAACTGCATTGCTTTCAGCTCTGCTTGTATAGGACAGATAATCTTTATGACCCTTACAAAAAAAAAAAAAGATTTTTCCCTCTAAGTCTGCATGAAGGAAAAGCATTTCTAACATGCTGTAAAACAAAAGAACCACACAATTTCTATTGTAAAATACTGGTTTCTTTTATAAAAGTATGGAAGGCCATCTGCATCTAGGGTCTAAAGAGGTTGTACTTCCCTGCTGCCACCAAGCTGGGACCACACTGCACACTGGAGATGGAAACAAGAGGAAGGATGGGAGTAGGAGGCAGGAAGAGAGGTGGGGGTGAGAAAGGAGGGACTGATGGAAATCGTATGTTTGTGAGATTTCTTCCAGTTAATTCTAAATTTGTAAAAAAAAAAAACCAGACTACTTGAATACCTTGTTTAATTATAGTTCAATATATTTTGAATATATAGTTGCACATATATTTTAAATGCTGATGTATTAAGAAAAACTAAAGGATTAGAAGCTGCCTACTACCAACAGAATGCCTTGTAGGTGTATTACCTGCACACAAATTATTTGAAATAAATATTTGAATATTTATCTGCTGCAAGAGTTTAAAAATTGTTTTGCAGATCAACAGTCCAGCAGAGCAATTCTTTATAGCAGTCCGTATTCTCTGTATGTTTACTTTTAAGGGAATTGAAGTGATTCTCTTCCGTACCTAATTTCTTGTTTTCCTCTTCTGCTTTCATTAACAGACTTTGATTTAATAGTTTTTGTTAGAGACATAGTTCATCACTGTACCAAAGATGGTAGCATCCAGCAATTTACCTGTCAACCTCTTCTCAATACACAAGCAATTTTTCATATAAAAGAGGAACTTACTGGAGCAGTGGTCTATCGTTATGGCATATGGACCTATTAGTGAAGTAAATTTATCATTATACATGACATAAAAGATGCATTATCATCCATTAAGTTCAGGTAGAAACAAACCATTGGATGCCTACAACTGGATCTCTCTCGCACCACAATATCCTTTCCAGTAACGTGTGTGTGGTCTTTGAAGAGTTTCCCTTCTAAATGGTACCCTACAATTAAATGTGCACAGCTTTAAAATGTAAGCCAACTGTAAGATACTAGCATCAACATTTACTACTATATAATGAAGCCCAGCCCAGTTAAAAGTCCATAAATTATTACTTGTTTTACAAGGACAGGAAACCTATTTTTGCATTTAGCTTCTGCCCCATCCCGCCCCCCCCCCCCCCAATCTTTCATTGCCTTTTTTCCCATTTTAACACAGCAGTGTCAAGCAGGGAGGGGGATCTGCACAGCTCTGGGCTTCTAAAGCAGAGGAACAGGACCTCCAGGCAGAAAGCCACCATGCCCCAGAAGCACAAAGGGCTCCCCAAGGCTTTGCTTAATCACAGTCCCAAAGACACCTCTATTTTCAATAAAATGATTTAAATAGCAAAATTATTTTACATTGTCACATACTATGGTGCTGCCCTGAGAAAAGCATGATTTGATCTAAATTTACACCTGTAGCTGACTAGTTACAGGAAGATAATTTGTCTATTGAGTTTTGCCTATTTTAATTCTAATAATGCTTTCCAGCAAACCTAGATGTCTTTTTTTTTTTGCATTCTTTCTCCAAGAAGTAAAGCCCAAGATACGATTGGAAAGGTCATTCTCCCTTTTCCTTTCTCTTCTCCTCCACAGTGAGAAAATGTTCCAAGTTAAATACACCCCTCTACCTGATGTAGCTGGCCTGACCTTCGCCCACTGAAGTCTGTTGGAGTTTCACACCAAAACTTTAACAAGAGTAGGAATGTTTTCATTTAAAGGGTGATTAAATCTATCTCAAATTCTCAGGACTGATCTATAAAGATTAACAGCTTTCTTCATGTAGTTTCTACTGTTTGGTCATTTTACAAATTTTGCTGCAGCCTGAAAAAAAAAAAAAAAGAGAAAGGGGGAGAAAAAATGGGGAGGGGGTAGAGAAGGAAAAATTCTACAATGCCAAACCTTGATTTTGAAGTAAGCAGGACTCAAAGTCTAACTGCCAGAGGCTAGAGCCTCACACATCACGCATGCTGCTTTCCAAGTAAGCTGATGAAGTATTTTGTCACCAGAAAGCTGATGAACTGAGAGCACTGGTGTCCTATTAGAGAGAGTAATTTGCCCTATTACTGCTGAGCAGAGATAAAATTGAGGACACCAAGAAAAAACACCCAAATTTTACAGTACTTTGATCAAAACTTCTGCTTGCCTCCTTCCCTGCTCATGAAAAACAGAAAGAAACAGTTAGATTCCACCCTGATAATGATGGTAAAGTCCTAGGAAGTAGCATATGCAGCAGTGGGCAGTTTTCTTCTGATAGTTGTTAGATTCAAAGGCAAAAATTATATCTAAATATGTCACCTCAATGTTGACTACTGGAAAAAAGACATACTTTTACTAATTAAGGTAAGAAAGCAAGGAGGCAGAGGGTAACCAACATTATTCACATTGAGAAAAGATGATGTTTGGTGGACTTTTCCATTTGAACAATCATTGAAGAAAACATCCAACAATATTAACAATTAAGAATCCCTTGACAATCTCAGTCAGTGCAGAATAGATGCACAGATCACGTGCACAAGTATGGACCTACATCACATATCTGCAGTGCTGCTGCTTAAGAAATTATGATGTTTTTTCTAGCAGTGATATGGTCTCAGCTAGCTTGAATGGAGCACATGCAGAGGGGGTGCCATGAAGGAGTACGAAGCTGCGCTGGCTATGTTCAGAATCGGTAAAGGAAGTCCCATGGAGTCATCATTTAGCTGAGAACCACACAACAGCCCTCTCACAGCGTTTGCACTGTTGGCAGCCATTGCAAACCAGTTTTTTCCTTTGGTCTGTTAAAAGGGGTAGGAAGATAGGTTTCCTAAGGACTCTCATCACCCCAGGATGGCACCGCATCATTGCTTCAAAGGGAACTGCTCGTGAACATGAAGAGACACTGTCTGACTTATCCTCCTGCCACTGATCAAGCCCACAAGGTATGGCTAGAGGAATGAAAAGTGCTCCCCAGGTGCTTTCTGTTATAAACTGGTGAAGGGAAGAGAAAATTCTCCAAAATCTCAAAGACCTCAATTCAAATGTGCTTGCAGAAGCACATCTATCAAATGCTTTTGGAGTCCAATTAAGCAAAGTACAGAAAGGGATGGAATAGCCCTGAATAACCTTTGCACAAGATAATGCTTGTACGCCAAGAGCGCAAAAAGCCATATAAGTTATTTAAACCTATATTTTTTTGTCCATTTGTGGTAACAGCTATCACTGCATACTATGTGTCAATGGGCTGACTTGTCAGTGGACGAAGCCTGTTATTAGCCAATGAGTAACGTGGTTTCACACCCCTCAGACCTTAAGCAAGGCTTAGCTTTCACTGTGAAATATGGACATATTGGCAACACATGCATTTTGGAACATTACTGGAACATCTGGTACAGTTCAAAAGTATAGATTCTTTAAATTTTACCACAGTGCCAGGCCCTATAATGAATATTTAGCATTAAGTGTAATTATTTTGATTTATTGAGTCTGTCCCAAGCTCTAGATGTCTGTACATGATTTATGTTTTAAGAACAATACATACAGATTCCAATAGGTATTGACGTACACTCAAGTTCCAAAGCATTGTCACTCCAGACAACCTTTCCAAAGCATCCACATCCCAAACAGTGTCTCTGCTGGGGAGGACCAAGTATTAAACCTGATATACGCAAGTTCCCCTGAATGACAGAGAGAATAACTAGTGAGCATTTCAGAATAAGGAAAACTTGAACTTTAGGATGCCTTGAACTTAGTCCGAAACAAATGGAACATAAAAATAATAATGCTAAAAAAAGCAAAATATAATGCCTAGATATAATTCATTGCACTAATCACAAGATTGCATTTACTGACTCTAGGAGTACAAGTCCTTGCATGGCAGCTACACTTCGTTTTAGCACCAGGGAGCTCACAGGGAAATGTTCCTAAAGCCAGACCCTAGTGCAGTGAGCTGGTATTGTTCATCCTATAAACAATCCATCAAGCACGGGCATACCCTTTATTGTGCATTACCTACTGTTGTTCAGGCCCTCTCTACTGTTAAATTTCCTTTTATTATGAAAGCAAATAATATCACCCTGAAGAGACTGTTGATCTTCTGTGCTTGGCTGCCCCATTCAAGATGTTGGATCAAAAGCCACTTCCCATGCAGGGATGTAAAGGGTGGGCTCTCAGAGCCAGTGTGGCTGCATGGTCCTGATGAGGAGCAGGACCCTGGGGGTGAAGAGCCCCCCGCTCCTGCTACACATCCTGCTGAGTTCTGCGCACCAGAAAACACAGCCTGGCGCCAGGCACATCTGCTCACACCTACAAGCCATGAAAGCAGTGGTAGCATCACAGGGAAGAAGGACTGTGACTCTTTGTGCCCCTGTATTCAGCACTCGTGAGGCTGCACCTCGAATACTGTGTCCAGTTTTGGGCCCCTCACTACAAGAAGGACATTGAGGTGCTGGAGCATGTCCAAAGAAGGGCAACTAGGTTGGTGAAGGGTCTAGAGAATAAGTCTTATGAGGAGCGCCTGAGGGAGCTGGGGTTGTTTAGCCTGGAGAAGAGGAGGCTGAGGGGAGACCTTATTGCTCTCTACAACTACCTGAAAGGAGGTTGTAGAGAGGTGGGGGTCGGTCTTTTCACCCCAGTAACAAGTGATAGAATGAGAGGAAATGGCCTCAAGCTGCACCAGGGCAAGTTTAGGTTGGATATTAGGAAAAACTTCTTCACTGAAAGAGTAGCCAGGCATTGGAACAGGCTGCTCAGGGAAGTAGTTGAGTCCCCATCCCTGGAGGTGTTTAAAAGACGGGTAGATGTGGTGCTTGAGGACATGGGTTAGTGGTGGACTTGGCGGTGGTAGGTTAACAGCTGGACCTGATGATCCTAAGGGTCTTTTCCAACCTTAACAATTCTGTGATTCTATGATTCTTTCATCCAGCGAAACAGAAACCCCTCCAAATTTCTCATGAGTCCCTGGATGCTCATGCCATGCTCTTTCCTCCATCCTCCCCTGCCTCTTGGTGGAAGCAATTTGCATTCCTTGCCCATCTCACTGCTATGGGATAAGTTTCTTGGGCTATCACGAGCAAGTCACTTCAGCCCAGGTCTTAACACCCTTCTCCCGCACTTAGTATATTTAGGTGCTTAGAGGTATGATGAGACAGTTGGATTTTCAGCTCCACACCTTTGACTAAACACTGCAATCCAGCTAGGTATTTACCTGTAATTTCTGGCACAATCTTCTCTAAATATGTGAAAGTACATTTGTGTAAAAATACTTCCATTCACCATTCTGTGTTTCATTTTTCAACCATATATTAAAGGGAACAGTGTTGTCCTTCAACAGGGCATGTATGAGGCACTTGGGTACAGCAGCAGGAAGGTCAACAAGAAGGTTGCTAGAAATCCTACCAGAGGACACAATACAATGTTCTTTCAGGCCAGAGGGCTGTGTATGTTTTCGTAATGACTGTATTTTTCTTCTGCTGCTATGAAGTGTCTTAGATGGCAGTCTCTGGTATTTCTCTCCAGACTGTATCTCACTGGGACATTGCCATCTTAGACATTAAAGCACTTTGGAGTGAAAGCTTATTTAAAAAAACCCAACAACTTTAAATTCACCATCATATGTTTCTCCAAATAAGAAACCAATATGAGTGTGCTGCACCTCACATGGGCAGGGGTCAGAAGGGTACTTTACCCATTTAATTGTTTACAGCATTAAAAAAATATCAGTTAATGTTAAGGATTTATGATTGTGTCCATCACAGTCAGTTTTAGCAGGTAGTGTTTTTCTTTGTTTGACCAAGAAGACCTGACTATTGTAACAAGGATTGACCCTGTCAGCACTGCTCAAGGCAGTTAAACATAAGATGTTATCATTGGAAACAAATAGCTGGCCCTCTGTTTTTATGGATGGTAGAAGCAGCTTGTTACCATGGCAATGTTGCATTTTCGTATTTCGAGGCTACAGTTGAAAGGGGCAAGCAACCTCTAAACTTTACCAGTGATGCTTGTGGGACAAAATAGAAGGCAAAAATATTAGCTTTTTTGTTGAAAATATATTTGCAGTTTTGCGGGAAAAACGCTTAGGATATTGTGTGCATGGTTACACTGTTTTGTAACCTCACTCTTACAAGCATACAGCTCATCTTGGTGTTGATTAGGTACAAATTTTAGTGCTGCTCACATCACCCGTCTTCATTATCCACAATGTTAAGTGGACATGGGTGAGAAAATTAACATTTTAAATTTATTGTGAATTAATTAGCAGAGGTTTTTACATTTATTTAAATACAGATATTTAAAAGCTTCCCTCTGGGATAAAGGAAAACATTCCCTAGAATGAGATTGCATTTTAAGATCTAACAAGCAGTATGTATGCATGCGTACAAGCAGATATTGAACATGCACATGAGAACTCGTCATCAGCTTCACAGTCATTTAAGCATCAGGTGAAGCATCTTTAGGAAGGCTCATTTGCCCAATTACAAGAAAGGCCAGAATAAAATGAGGGAAGCATTGTCAAGCATGCTAAGGTAGAATCTTTCTAGCCAGACAGCTGCCGTCAGTCAGTGCCAATGTATTTTACCAAAAGGATCCTCACCAACATGCCACTTTCATTGTCTGCTAAATACAAACAGAAATCAGAAAATGGAAGGGTGAACACATAGGAACATTAACTCACAGCTCACTGTATGGCAAATGTGAAGTAATACTTTAAATTTGTGTCACAAGCAATGTGTTTGAAACTGTTGTTCATGAGTGAGCAGGCTCAGTTTGCCCAAAATGGAAAAAAACACATTACTTTGATTTAGAGTTTTGTGTTTGAGTATGCGAGCTGGACAACGGCCACAGATGGAAGGAAGAGAGGAAGGAAAGAGAAAAGCAAGGATGATACACACAGGAGTTCTCTCACTATGGTCTAGTAATGAGCTTATACAACAAAGTCTTAGATGTCTTTTAAGGCTTTCATTTTAAAATAAGTATTCAAAATTTATTAATACTTCAACCACTTTCCTAGCTCTTACTAAATCTCTAGCTAGGATGACAACTTGTGGCATTGACTTTCATAGCTTAGTGCACATTTTATGAAAGAAGCATTCCCATCCAACCTTTAGTTGCCACTTTCCAGTTTAACCAAAGATTCCTGTGTTATCTCACTCACTTAACAGGGGAGGGGAGGGAAATCCTCAGGCAGCTTTTTTCTTTGGTTCCTTTCTTTACACTCTATTCAAAAGAAATAAAAACTTCCTGATACAAAAAGTTAAGATTTTTCTCTTTTTAAAGAAAGCTGGTCCAAGGCAAATAGGATGGCTTGAAATGTTGGCCATGAAAACCTCTTGCATAGTGAATTACCCATCTGTGGGCTTGGAACAGAAACAATGCAGACCTCGTATTTGGACTGATGTTACCATTTAATGCTCTTTCCAACAAACCATTCATAAAATTCATGGCTACAGCTGATCCCAGTTACTCTGTTTCTTTTTGCACATTTGTCTTGGAAAGTCTGTTCCACATCTTTACAAAGCTGCGCTCAGAAGAGTAATGTTTGACCTACAGCAAGCTAAAGGCTCCACGCTCTTGTCTGCAGCTATCACGCAGCAGTGGTCAAATAGTCAATTACACAATTGCTGACAGTGTATTTGATGATTTTCCATTTCTCTTCATCTCTAAAACATGTATCCTCAGAAAACAGACAGCTCTATAGGTTCAGCATTCGTTCTCATCCCTTTGCAGGAAGCGGGAGCCATGCCACTGATTTCAGTGAGAAGAGAGATGGACCCAAATGAAGAATTTGGTGAACCTAAGCTGCCACATTTCTGTGAACTCTAATTTCTAGCTATTCCCTCATCATTACTTGCCCCCTTCTCTACCCCGTCCCCCTCATTTTTCTTCCTAGAGACATAACAACTGAGGTTTTGACAAAAGGATCTAATTAATAATAGCAAGGCTGGTCTCATGGGGATTTTAAACAAGACATTGTTTCTTTTTTGAGGGAAAACATCCAATTAACAGCTCTCTTAACCACCAAGTAAACAGAAGCTGATGCTTCTCTGTAACATGCTTCTATTCAAAATAGAGTAAGAAGGGAAAATGTAGGAGGATGTTCCAGTGGCTCCAGGAAAGGACAACGCAGGTCTCAACTCAGTTTCTAGATGTGTCTCAGCATGCCCATGACATGAGAAAATACCGCTATGGGTGCACAGGGCACTTTAGTACTTAGCAAACTATAGTCTTTCTGATGACTCTAGGCAGAGTATTTAGTACAAAGAGACATTATATTTCTGTGCCCACATCTATTGAATTTAGTTGCTGTTGGGACTGTCACCGATATATCTTTACTGAAGAGAACAAGACCACCAGAAATCGCATTTGATAATCCACAGCATTCATATAAGGTAGAAGCTGTACTGCCACTAAAGTGTATCCCTTGCCTCTCCACTGCTTTCACTGCATTAGATAACAGCTTATTTAAAAACATCACACTTTGTGCACCAATTAATCTGAAGCAAAAGAAGATGCCATTGAAATCAAGTTGGCAGAAAATTTAATTTCTCAACTTTTCTTGGAGCCCAGAATAAATGGGTTGTATGATGGACATGGAAGGATAAATGGGAGATGAGAAGAATGTGTTGGTAGCATTGTTTGATCCACTTTTGAAAAGACAGTTTTGCCACCCGTCTGCTGTAGAGAGACGGAGATAAAGGATGTTCTCATAAATAAAGTGCTGGAGGCTATTCCATTGTCCTCCTACACAGTACACCTGCTTTTCATCACATATCCCATCAGATAGTTCTCATGGCTTCGCCTGTTTTGCATTTCCATGTCTTCAGAATACTTTTCTACTACTTAAAAACAAACAACAGCCGTAACAAAGCCATCAAGAGTTTAGCTATTTGCCATCCCTTATACATCACAAAAAAATAAAAGGCTCAGACCCTTTCTCCTCCACTCAGAGCACAGCAGATTAATTTATTTTGCCTCTCTATCTGTGGAAGAGCATTTCCATGATGAAAATTCAGATGTCAGGGAGAATTCAGTACTGTATTAGGAAATGAGACATCTGTTATGGTAGGCTCTGGCAAGGAATGATATTCTGTAATTGAAATGCCCAACATCTAGTGGGTATCTACTCAATAAACATCCTCATTGTTGGTGGAATTGTTACAGACAGAAGCTTCTTGGCTAGTGAAGCCAGCAACAAGCCTTGCTTCTCTGCATAGAAAAAAATCTGGCCCCCATGCTATAGTTCACAGGATGAGAGCAATGAGGGAGACAAGCAAAGGCAAATGTATTTATTTAGAGAGAACGGATGAACCTCATTCCCCTCCTGAAAACTATTTTCAGGAGATGTTAATTCCCAATGTAGATATTGGCTGAGTGGCTAGATCAACATCTGGTTTGCAGTTATGTAGAGCTGCTTGAGCTTTATAAAACTGTCAATGTTTTGTTTTCCATCATCAAGATTATAGCATCTTTTGGTTGCAAATCCCCAGCAGTAATATTCTTTAATGTCTTAAAATCTGAAAAAGAGTTTTTCCTCTAAAATATTGGTCCACAGCTTCTACATTTAATATGTTATCAATGGGAAAGTTTCATCTGATCCAGGTAGCTAGCTAGCCTACTGATGGCTCCATTGAAATATCTACACAAACTTGCATTTTTTTTTTCTTTTTTACATTATACTTTGTTATTTCAAATTTTAAAAGTGATACCTGTCCTATTCTTCCTTTTACTGTAAATGCAGCGTAATGCCAAATAAAGTCTTATTTAAGAATGACCTGGAGTCGTTAACTTGTCATGGAAAACTCAAGTCCAAGAAATATTGAATCTCTCATCCAGCAGCTAACACACACAAACTCCAGTATATTTGAAGTGAAGCAAGCTGTATTACACACAAGAGCAAAAAAAGGTAGGGAACATGGGAATGGCAAAAAGAATCCAGTTATGTAAGAGACAAAAACTACAATACTTCTCCATGTACACAAAAGTTTGCACTTGCACAATTCACAGGTGAAACAGAAAACATGTTGGGATGCACCAGTTCAGAGATCTGATTCATGAGCACTCAGGGCTAATTCTAAAAGTAAGGTTGCAGATCTAAGGTAAGCAAACACTTGCTTTTTGGCAGCAATCTCATAACTATTTCCACCTCTGGAAAGCTTTCTGGGGTCATTTTCTAGAGCTTGAATGAAATAGAATAAATGTTATCTGACATCAGTAGCTTAGTTCTGATCAAAACTCACCTGTGAAAGAAGGCAACAGCAGTGGAACAAGTTATTCTCTGTATATACTTTACAAAGCGAGATGAACCAAAAAGAGAAAGTCACTTTACATACACATTCAGTTTTACCACCCTACTTAAAGAGCCCAACAGCAGAATCGGATTATACTTTGTCATCACTGACACTTCAATATCCCTTTATTTATCTGTAATCTCTTTCCAAATCGTATTCGCCTCACACTGACAGACAAGAAGGGAAACTTGCTACTACATTCTGAGTTTTTAAAGACCTGCTTCCCTTACAAGAGAACTACTTTTTGAGTACAAGCTATGAGATACAGATCTCAGATTAGAGAACCTATTTGTTATTCTGATATAAAAGTTGTTTCTCAGTGGTTTAATGCTCCTACTATCACCTTCTGCTCAGTTTAATGATCTTTTTATTCACTCAATTATTTAGTTTTACTACTTAATTTGCACTTAATCACATATCATTTTATGATTATCAATATTACTATAATAAGAACACTTTGAGTTTCTGTGGCACTGTTAACTCAAGAACGTTTTGAAAAACAAATGAACACTCCAAGTGACCCAGTTTTTGCTGATAAAGCAACGAAACCAGAAAAGGGTGGAATAGAAGAGAAAATGAAGAAAATCTGAGTTTCTTGGTGTGAGCACTGCAATCACTACAGGATTATTCCCACTTCAGCTACACTGTCTTGTCCCGCAGCATCTATGAATGCATTTAATTCACTATCACATTCTTGTTGAGGGTAAGGGGTTGTGGCTTACAATGGAAAGAAAAAGCACAGAAATACCTTTAACTGAAGCTGTTTCACATACAACTTCAGTAGCAGTTCACACCACTTTTTAGATATTAGATTTTAATAGCCAGATACATCCTTCTGATTTAACTTAAAGGAAGGTACACGAGGCGACAGTACTGCTTCCAACATGCTGGCTGTACAAAAGACACTGTTAAGCAATTGCCCGTCACTAAGGAAGCTGTGACAAGGCGAGTGCCCCTCCACAACCTAAAACAGCGCTAAGTTCTAAGTCTGAAACTCCTTCTGCTTTGCAAAATCCCCTGACAGCCCAGGGCAGGGATTCAAATTCAGGAGGAAAGAGAAGGAGCACATTAATGCATGTTATCAGGTACTTTAAAACAGCGTATTTTAGAGCATGAACAAGGGCACCAAACTGAGGGGGCACAAAGAACTTTAGCATGTCCAAACAAATAAGACCTCGACTTCGTCATCTTTAAGTTCTTCGAACATCACCTTTTGAATTAGTCAATGTAACACCACACTGGACATGCAGATTCTCAGAGCTGTCATATCCCATGATTTGCAGGCAGTAATAAGGAATGTAAGTTATTCATGCTTTCACAAAGCCAGAAAAGAGCAAGCTTCAGAATTCAGACCAACTATGTCCTGGCCTTTAGAAATTCTTCACTTAAGGATAAGCTTGGTCTTCTGGCTATTTTGCAGTTAATAATCTTGATTATAACTAGTTATCACCAGGAAATGGGACAAAACTTCTTTTAACTACCTGGTATCTGCAAAGCACCGTAACTTGCCATTTTATGAGACTACATACTTCTGCTTCTATTGTTCACCTTTAGGTGAAATAAACTCTGCAAGGAACTTATAAATTGCTCCCATCCAGCCTAGCCTTAAGGATTCTCCATCTTTTTATGTTTGTTTACTATTGCGACCTGACCTCATCACAGCAATTCTCCTTGCACGTTGGTCTCCACAGCTATGACTGTTAGCATTTTGTTGGTTGCTGTGCCTGGAACATAGGGCTCTCCCACACATTTCCCTCTTTCAAGGTTTCCCAAGTTACTACTAGACCTTTACTGGATTTGGTTTCTGAGAAAACCAGGGTTTTGGCTAATATTCTATAAATATAGTCTTGCTTTTGCGGTACTCCAATTGATGACCCCTAAATAACTTCATATAAATGTATAGCTGGGTATATAGTAGTTATTTTAATATATAGGCACACACAGGGAAGAAGAGGTCTAAAGAGACGGTTAAAATAAGAGGTGTGCTTGGAGGCGAGAACAGTAGGATCTAGACAACATGAATATAAAATGTAAGCACAGGGATAATAGAAAAAAATATCAAGACCTACAGAGACATCTTTGTAAATGTCAGTGCAGAATGTGACCTTTTGGTATCTATCATACATTCACCTGTCTTTGTTTGGGACTGGTATCTCCAATGTCATTTTGCATTGCCTTGCAAATCCTGTAGTGTCTGTTCAGAAATACTGCACTGGGAGGATCCAAGAAATAAGGCAGACAACTTCAGAGACCACAGGGACAAAAGTCTCTTCTTAAAGTGTCCCAGAACCTTAAGATTGCTGTTGTTCTGTATTCAAGATACTGCGTAAGCATTAGTTGCAACTGTATTTCATGCCTGTGAACACAGGGCTCCACATTCTTTGGATGCATGTGAAAAGGAATACAAACTTCGCACGTTGATTTTCTTCATTTGGGCACATTGCCTGAACCAATATGTTTTTTGGGGTACATAAAGGCTACTATCAGCTACTCACAAAAAATCCCCCTCCCCCTCATTTTCCCATTTTGATTTCATTTTTTTGAACTAGCAATACACCATGAGAAAAAATGATGGACCAATGCTGATCTCGGGGCAAACATGGGCACTGAATCTGGCCGCTGGCCTCTATCACTGTTTCCATTAAAAAAGCAGGCTACAGAAACCAGTGAGGTCCAGCATGAAAAGGGATGCTACACGAGCCTTGCAGCTTGGTCTTTACTTTTCACCAGATAACTGGAAGAAGGGGATGTGGGAAGTAGATTAAAGGTGAAGAGAAGTTATTCTATTAACTTAAATGGGACCTAGAGGACCTGGATGTGACAGTTTTCTTATGACAGAGTACTGAAACACTGGTGTCACCAAAAAACAGCCAGATTTTACATGATACTCTTCACAAAGCAGATGCTATTCCAACAAGCACTCAGATGACATCATATTCTCATTGATAATTACTAGGCTTGTACCATCAAATGGAGGTTGAGGTCCTCATCCAAAGCATGCAGTTGGGACTATGTGTTAATCACTGCAATAGCAGGGCACATTAGAGAGCTGAGGTTCTCTGCACAGCAATAGAGCTGCAGTTCAGCTGTGTTTCTGGATTGAAAAGATTTCATCATCTCATTTTTTGCTTTGGCACTAGAGTTTTATAGGGGTATACTGGATTGTATAATAAAGCGCTGATTGGTAGATGTTTCATAAAGTAGATATTTTTAGTTATTAACAGTTTTTTAAAAAGACATATAATTCCTTCCCCCCTCCCCTCTTTTTAATAAGGAGGAAATAACAATATGACCTTCTGACACTAATGACTAGAATAGCAGACATGAAGACATTGTTGATTATCCTAGCTGCTAGCAGATCTTGTCTAAATGGGAGGGTAACATTTCCAGAGAAACCCAAATCCATTTCTCTGAGATATAAAAACACATTCTCTTTGTTTACTGTTCAAAGGAGTGGAGAAAGATATAAAGGAGACAGAAGCTGCTAAAGATATGATCAACTGGAGCTAATCTTGCTTCCGATGTGCGAGTTTCTTAATCAGTGCTGTAAGTGCTTTGTTATTGATGCTGAAAGACATACTATTCATGGAAACCAAGCATGCGCCGAAGTGGTTCACTCAGCTGGGGCCTCTGAGCACATGCTTTCCTGAATCTCTCTGCAGAGAGCTAAAAGCACACTCAGATTTTAGCCCCTACTTACATGTTCTGCTAAACCAGGATCTTAAGGCACCTACCAGATCTTGATTCCTGTTAAGCAATGCATTTAGCTGGGTACTTAGCAAATAAGCCCCCAAAGCAAGCGTTGTGGAATAAAGACAAAGTATGGAGGCAGGCGTGCAATGCATACGCGAGGCAGTAGAAATAAGGCTGTTATGCTAACCTGTCCTAACAGGGTAGTTTCCCCAACTCTTGACAAATCACAGCTTAGTTTAGAATAAAAGCCTTCCTCTACATACATTAATAGCACCAATACACTGATAATTTACTGATACATTATATGGAAATGGATACCTATTGCAAAAAAAAAAAAATTTTTTTGGTATTATTTTAGCACGCGCTTGTTTTTTTGCAGGTATTTGTTCATGCCGCAAAACAACTGGTAATTGATTCCAGTAGAAATATTTGGAGGTGGGTTTTTCATTTGTGGTAGTTTTTTGGCTGTTTTTTTTAATTATTTTTATTTTTTTATTTCCCTCCTTCCAAACAAGATATTCCTCCTAGAAGTTGTTTATGCAGAAAGTGGAAGTCCTTTCTCTTTTCAAACAACCTGTAATTCAGATTAATATTTGCAATTTGAATGTTTCATTTGGTTAATGTCAAACAATGAAGAGATGCCAAGAAAAGTTACAGATTATAAGTTACATCATCCCAATAGACAAAACACTGCAATACCAAAAAATGCAATAATATTTGTACTTCCTTTCATTTTTACAAATCCCAGGCTTTTCATTTTGAAAATAGCCTTAAAAGAAAATGAATGCAAAACTCCCATAAAATGCATATGTCCGAAGACCAACAGACACAACAAATGCAGAGGGAGAGCAGCCATGGACAGATAGCATCCTTTGGCTCATTCAGTCTGCCTGACATCTGCAGCCCTTACTCCTTTCTGGTTTCCACTAACTTCTTTGCTAAGTTTAGTTTCATTGCTCACGTTTCCCTTTCGCTGCAGCCTGAATATGTTTTACCTGCACATCCCTTTCTCAGCAGGTGATTCCCACAAGCTGTGGCTCAAGACCCATGGCCAACTGGCAGTGTTACCTCCTTGCCCCTCAGGATCACAATTATTGATTTATCTACTACTGAAAGGCTGAAAAAATGAACCCACTTTATTCAAACACTCTGAAAAAAAGTAGATATGAACACCACATTTTCAGGAATCTGGGGCTGTCTGAGGAGAAGGGGGAGGTAGATGATCAAACATGTTAGCTAATTTATTAGCAGTTAATAATTTTGATCAGCTCCAGTTGCTGGTATCTTCTTAAGAGAATCATATTTTGACTGATTACTTCTCTTATTTCCTGCAACAATCCATCTGCAATCAATAGATTACCTTACAGCAGCTACTCCTGGGATGCGCTGGTCAATACACACATGGAAAGACAGTTTTCTTTCCGAGCTAACTGTGTATAAATTTCTGCTGCCTGCATCCACCTGTGTACCCTTTAACAACTACTCTTTATTCAGAGCTGCTAGGCCTGGATATTCGGAGAGAACTATTTACGACACACAGACACCAATCCTTCACCTCCCAAGAAAGACCCCACACATGCTTGGTTTATATCATTTGGAGATAAGCAAACAATTCAGAGAAAATAACCTAAAGGTATTTGAATGGACTTTATTTTCCTACTTGTAGAAACATGGGGGATGCGTTCAGTCTTTGAAATTATTCATGTTTAGAAAAGATATTTCCCCTGATCTCTACAAGGATGAAGCTGTTCACTATTTGTTCACTCTGCATGCTCAATACCAACATCTGGATTAACAACTGTTAGTGGTCACCTGTCACTTGATACCATTTCCATTACTTTATGGAAAAAAATGATATGATAAACAAAATTTGAAGTTACAAGTACTACAGGCCAGATCCTTCTCTGCTTGTACAATTACCTTCTTCTAGGACTTTGGTAAGGGAACTCCTGTCGTCCCGTGTGTGGCATCTTTCCGTCATAGCTTTGCACAGACTTGTCTGAGGAACTAAGGATATTTGATTAAATTTCTCCGTTAAGTAATAGCTGCTTTAAAAAAATTAACTATGCGAGCTTTCCTCTTGGTTCAGACCCATATCTCCTCTGTTCCTACATGCATGGACCATCTCTGGTTACCGATTTCCAGAACATGTCGTTCTACATCCTCCCAAATGACCTAGAAGTGGTTTTATAACAAGAGTTTTCTGAGGTTATAAATGGAAACACAAAAGAAGCCACAATAAGTCATTTTGAGAATTTAAGTCTGTGCTCTAGCCAAAACATGAACGGCTCAGGCAAACAGACATGGAAGAGATGATTGTCCCCCATGTGCAATGACCTTCCTACTTTTTAAATCAATTAGTTTAGCCACTGTCACTCTCCTAGTCCACCCAAGCCAATGCGCATAGCTACTTAGTTTGTGCTGACGGCCTCCACTGTTGCATGCTTTATTCTACACCACTTTTGGAGCTCCAAAAGGGAAGACAACACTCAGGCTCTAGCTCCTGCCAGAGATTTCCTGCTGGTAATTAGTCAAGTAAAAGGAGCAAACTCTTGCTTCCTGGTATCCAGCCTCAGGATGCCCTCCCTCCCCCAGACTTGGAGATATCCTCCAGCAGAGCAGGCATTTCAGAGTGTTTTGCACAGATCATTGCACCTGCTTTCCTGACTCCCTCCGATTTCTCCCCTCTGCCCCTCCCTTCCTTACACTGCAAGGCAGAGAAAAGCATCTGCCTCTAGGATAGCACAGGACCTAACAGAAGCCCCATTCTTGTCTTTCTGGCAAGGAAATAGGGTTAGGTGCTTCAATAACACATCATGCATGGGGAGAGGGAGGGGGGAAGGGATGAAAGAAGCCAGCAATTTCTGTCAATATGTGCCATTTGGGTGCCTGTCTCATACTAATTTCAACATAAAGTAAAAACAATTTATCACTAACACAATTTATTACCTATTTGCATTTCAGGATCTTAAAAATAGAGCAGACAAATCATAATACATGATGCCCCTAGTGATTTCTATTCCCTAATTACACTGATAACTTGCTTGATTAGTGCTATGCTTTGTACAACAGGACTAGCTGGAACAGAGAGAGTCTTTATTTACTTCAGAAGGACTCTGGATATGATTAGTAGGAGTGCATAAATGTACATTAGTGCACATTAATGCAGCAACTAATCTAGACTGTGGACGGAAACAATACGTATTGTATTTTTCCACCCAGAATGTTTCTATTTGAAAATTCCTTCCACAGCAAGTGCCTCTGAGGTACTTACTTTAATTTTCGTGTTGCAATTTGTAATTACCTTAGATTGATATGTCTGTTTTTCTAAATAAATTGCTTTACTGGCAAAAATATGCCCTCTTTGTAAGCAGATTATATTTACTGCCACACAGCACACTTCTTTCTCATTGGGAAAGGAGGGTTCGAACTCCTTGCTGTGAGGGTTTTTTTGTTTTGTTTTTAAATACATCAAGGACATTTTCTGTCCAGAAACACAGCTGCCCTGTAAATTATGTGGATGGGTCTGACATCCACCTTCTTACTAAGGATATTTGCATTTTAGGGACTTCCACTGGGATCTCTGCATCAGTGAGGAGTAGCTTTCGTACAAAAAACTGGCATCCCAGGAAAGAGATGGTTTATACCTCTGTTTTCTAAAGATACATTTGCTGTGGCCTTTGCTATGACATACATGCTAATTACTCACCAGGACAAATATTTCATATCTAATATAGGAAATATAATAATTCATATTTCCAATACAATGGCAAAGTCCTGAAGTACCAGGAAATTGAGGGGAATGTCACTTCTTTTGTCCGTCGTGCCTCCCCACATCACCGCAGCTGAACAACAATCCAAAGGGCACCCACCACTGCTCTGCAGAAGAGGGACACCCCACGGGGGACAAGCAACACCCTGCTAAGGAATTCACGTTCCTAAGCCACAGACAGTATGATCCTTTTAAGAGGGATGGGAACTATACATCACCTCAGGACCTTATTTTCAGAATTTGCAGAGATGGGCTGATTTCAGTAGGATGCTTCACTTCACATTTGAAAGAGCATCCCCTCTCCCCCCAAGTCTCTGGAAGAAATGCCCTCTTTCCCAGGTTCCTTTCACCACTATCCATTTTTGATAGAAGAGTCAATGGTTGTTTTAAAGTTATTTAATTTTTTAATGCAAGACCCTGAAAGTTCTACTGTCCAGAAAGCTCTTGGCTATGTTATCATGACATTCAGTGATTGATAGTTAGCATTGTGATCATCTTCAACAGAGTTTTCTATACAAAGAAAAAAAAGGGATTCTTCTGTTCAAAATCTTCTGTTCAAAAAACAAAAAAAGACGACTTTAAAAAAGAAATATAAATCCCAGGAAAAGGACAAGATGTACTTAGTAGTTGCTGCCTATATAAACCAGATTGGCAAGTTTTCTCTTCCTTCCTTACCTCAGAAGCAATACGCTTACCTTCCTTACACTTACATGCAACCACATGCTTAGCAAAACCACTTGCATTCCTCCTAATTTGGCTTTAGTGAGACACATTGTACTGTAACTTCTCGGATACATTCTGCTTGTCTCTTGCTAATCAGGTTTCATGGCTGGCAGCCAAATGGATGATGCCCAGATTTCATGAGATTTGGAGCATTGCAAATTCCTGTTCTGCTGGGTACCTGACCAAGTCAATCTGCAGCCTTGTTGACACTTAGCTGAGTAATTTCATGAAGGTAAATGCCAATACCAAATCACTAGAAGGATTACAAAGATTGTGCTTCATGTGCGTTGTGTATCACTGTGCCAAAGCAATACAAAGAAAAGATGGTGACGACAGCTGAAAGGAAGGAGGACACTGCAGAATGGAATTGTCTTTAAAACAGTGCAGCTGGTCATACTGATGCTTTGGAGGCTGCGACACACTTCAGGTGAGCCTACACCTCAACATGCAAAGAGCAAGTTGGAAAAAAATACTTGGCACTTTGTTTAACTGTAACCAGACAAAAATGTCTCACCTTCTGCCTTCAGAACTGGGTAGTTAGAGACTATGAAATTGCATAGCTTTTCTGATGGGATGCTACTCTGCAGTATCTATCATTTAGCTTTCAATTTCTTTCCAAGAGTTACGGGTCAACGGCTAGAGTCAAGTATAACCACTTCCTCATGCTTATGGTAATTACTAACTCCCACTTTATCACAGTGCCTTTTATCTGAAGTATCCCAAAGCATTTTACAAATTCAGCAACACGTCTACACTGGACCCAATCCAAAGTGCATTAGGGTCAATGAAGTTAATATACAATGTATTATATGCATGTAAACATTGGATAAATTGCTTGCAATTGCATAATTACAGTTGAGGGCATCCAAACAGCCTTAACTCTGCCCTATGGTGATGAAAACAATAAAAAAAAAGAACAATTGGATGAGTCTTCCAAAAACAAGCTGCATTTTTGCAGCTAATCCAAACTACTAAGACTGTATTAAAGAACTTAAATCATAATCATAATTAATGTGTCCTGTTGGCAAAGGACTGAGTTTAGGTTATGCACGTGCCTTAGCTGAACATTCCCATTTTGAGATTTTTACAGTTTAACTCTCAGTCTGAATTTCCCAGATTTAATTCAGTTTATCTGATAAACTTTGAAGTTATTAGGGTAGAAGAGATGACTAACACTAGTTCTATTTTAACACCGTATTTATCTGTAACTAGTGATCAAAATGGGCCTATACACATCAGTATGCTATCTTGACACTTTCCAGAGCACTGAAAAATGCTTACTGCCCCAGAAAGTCTTTAAACTGGGAGATGTACCAGGGAAACATCATCCTCTGCTTCACACCTTTTTTAATGCTCTTTCCTTAAGTATCCTCGAGTGACTACTATTAGAAATAAGACACAAGTTAGCTGGACATTTCACCTGACCTAGTGCAACAATGCTTTTAATCACACTTTTTAGAATATAGGTCTTGGTATAAAGCCCAAAGCTTTTAAAGTGTTTAAGCTAGCAAATCTATAGATCCATTTCAGCTATTGTCATGACTTCATATATCCTAACAAAGGCCTACACTGAAGAACTAACATTAAAATACCTCATTTCTACCCTAGAGTAGGGCTGATGTTTTAAATGTGGACACCAGTATTTTAAAGATGCAATAAAAAGCAATTGTAATTATGTCATCAAGACAGCTTGAAGTCCATCATTATGAACACTTAAATGTTGTTTTGAATTTGGCTCCCCTTCTCTTAGCGACATTGTTGGACTTTTACTGAGTAAATGACCTACCAAGTATTTTCCTGTGTGGGCTTCTGTTTTCCATAGCACTGGAAGGAAAAGGAGATTGAGAAGAACTAAAGAAAGAGATGGGGGACAAATGAAGTTTAATAAATCAAACAAAGCACTCCTAAGCCTGCTACAGGAGACAAAGGGACAGCACTTTAGAACAGAGCAGGTGTTATGATCGGCGCAGGTATCCTCCCCCACACTCAGTATCTGCTCCTAAAGTGCTTCTGCTAGAACAACGCGATTCCCATCTTTCTTCCCAGTAGTTCGCACAAAGTGTGCCTCAATTCGCATGGGAGGGATTACAGCAAAATTGCAGTGCTTGTGAAGTACGCTGGGTTGGCAGCCTCGGACACCAACGCAGTAGACTATTCAGCAGAGACACTCAGAACAGGTATAAAACAATACAAGCAGATGTCATTTCCTCTACTGGAAAGAGCTCAGCTCTGGAAAAGCTTTCCTTCTGCCTTGGATCAGGCTCCCCAGAGACAGCACAGCTTTTCTGCCAACCGAAGCACAAACCGATGCTGTCTAGCCCAGCGCACTTTTTGTGATAACTAGACTTGGAGCATCTACTCATTGCACAGTGACAACTACATTCAGCAGTAGCAACCTTCAGCCATTCAGATGTCTGTTCTGAAGATATAGAACATTATATTGTTACAGAACAATATATTATAACATTTCATTTGTCTGAAAAATGTCACAGTTCTTCAGTTTTGAATGGAAACTGTTTTCACAACAAAACCCCTTTCTGTGTCAAAGCAGAAAGCTTAGATGAAACCCTTCCAGTTCAGGTTTGCAATAGTATCCTGTATTACTTTAATAACTATATGTTGTCTCATCACTTTCTAACATTTATAAACTAAGAAGCTAGGCCAGCTTAATAAAGAGTATGAAAAAACTCCCTTAATTCAAACACTACAGATATTCATAAAAACTGTGTGAAGGTGAAAGGGAGAGGAGAAATCTTTTCACCATGAAGACAGTTAAGCAGAGGAACAGGGACCCAGAGAGGCTGTGCAATCTCCACACTTGAAAGTTTTCAAGGTCTGACTGGTTAATGCCCTCAGCAGCCTTGCCTCACAACTAGCACTGCTTGGAGGAGGTTGGAGTAGAGGTCCCTTTGAACCTGAATTATCCCACGATCCTGTGGAAGTAATTGTCTCATATAATCACAAGACAAAATAACTTCAAAGTTAGTATTGGATTATCAAAGTATTTGATAACAAATACATTTGAGCTGGAAAAATTCCCTCTCTGCTTTTCAAGCTCAGAAGGCCAAAGACCTGACTGATAAGGGCAACAATGATGATACATGCTAGTATTACTGTGACTTAGATGTTCACAACATAATTAAAAATCTTTATAATGCACATATTAATGAACTACATAACATCCTAAATAGCTCCTTTCTAAATGTCAAGACTTACAGTTGTACAGCTACTACCATAGTTGACATCAGCAAACCAGACATTACTTGAGTCCTGAAGGGATCAGGTTTGATGTAATTCAATAACAAAGCACATATAGCTAGAAAAACTTGTGAAAGTGCAGAGGGCACAAAAATTATTTTGGCAGTAAGATGAAAAAGTGAGTATGTAAACTGGTGACAGTTCAGTGACCTGGTAAACTGGCATCAATCCAAGACTACATGTTTCCATATGGAAAAAAACACTGGCTGTAACTATAAAATGAGAAAATCTTGCAAAGGCAGAGAGTATTTAAGGATCAGAGTTAAGTTGTTCAAGAGGAGCTCTTAGCCAACATGAAGTTAGCAGAGCTAATGTCATCCTGAGTTGCATACCAAGGGAAATACATCTCTAAATATTGCATCTAAATATGCAGCCCATATTTTTAGGAATATGGAAATAACAGCAAGTCATAAAAGTCAGTGACAAAAAAAGATATGACTGTGATATTTTAATTACATTGCCCAGTCTAATTAATTAATCCAATGTAAATTTTAGAGATAAAATTATAGTGTTTTTATGTTTACTGTTCCCAAAAGCCACAAATAACAAGCTCTTAAAGCACATCACAGAGTAAGGGCCTTCCAGTCATGTAGACAAAGAAATAACAGGAGCCAGTGATTGGCTCAACAACAGCTTCAATTCCTGGGAACCACAGTACAACACAAACCTCCAAGTCCCTAGAACACTCCAAAACCAAACAAAAAACCCAATTGCCAGCTGGCTGTCATTTTACATTGACGCTCATTCAAAAATAATTTTCTAAGAGGCAACTGGTGCAATTCTGAATTCAAATGCCCAAGGTGTGTATGTTTAGGACTCACTACACTGGTGCACCCACTACTGCATGAACCAGCAACTCTTATATTTAAAGTGATAAATATATTACCAATCTTCAACTGGCTGTCAAGCTCTTCTCTGCCTTCCTCCTGCTAGCCTCTATTGTAATCTATTTGTAATCCTAAATATCCAAAAAACTCAGAAGTTATAACCTCAATTTAACATTGTCACCCTTTCTTCAATGAGGCTGTGGACATGCAGCACATAGGATATAAGTGTTAGTGGCAAGCATCTAATTCCCTTTGCCAAAGGCAGGAAAATTTGGATGGCCTTGAATACATGGCATTGTGAGCGCACACAAACCTGAAAGAGAATAATTAAGATGAACGTTGGCCTGTTAGGTCTTTTTTAAATGGTGCTAGTCATGAAGGGAAAAAAAAAGAACCTTAGAAGAAAAAAGTGATTAGAAGCATTAAATCTGGTCATTTGGCTTAAATCCCATCCTGAGTCACAGTCTAGGAGGAAATACAGACACTTGATCTCTTTTCCCTCCTCTGTCCTTTCCTTTCCCAGTGAATTAAGTGTTATGATACCCTATGTCACCCTTCCTATTGTGACACTTCTATGCAGACCTGCTTTTTCTACTCTAGTTATGTCATTATCCTCATTTTAGATCATACTATCATACCTACCAGAAAACAAAACAAAAAAATCTATTTACCACAGGACTTGTCCTTTGTGTAGGCATTTTGAGTAGATAACTTTACATCTACCTTCTTCGCTCTGTAGTAGCTTAACATAACTAAGGAACATGCTTCCTATTTTGAATTAATTAGAGCAACTGGGTGTAAAACAGCTTTAGAAAGTGACTGATCTCCAGAATCTTTGCTCCATAACAGAAGCAAATTGGTGGTTTTTCTTTTGTCTGGTTGGGGTTTTTTTTGTTTGTTTTGGGGGTTTTGTTGCTTTAAGATGGAGCTGTTCTTTGTCAGTATGCTCATTATAAACTTTTCAAAACAAAACATTTCTTTTCTGTTTAAAGTAACAAAAATATTAGTTATATATACCATATAAGTTATATATCAGGGAGAGCACTTAATACAACACAATTTCTCTTCCAGTTTAGCCAAGATTAGAGTTGAAAAGATCTATTCATTCAAACTTCTCCTTATTTAATTTTTTCCAAAAAAAAAAAAAAAAGGACTTTCAGGGCATTGCTAACCATCAAAATTCTGCTGTACACTATAGACAACAAAATTAAACATAGACCTAACTTCTTTGCTAAATGGCTGCCAGAAATCTCCACAGAATTGCCATGGGAGGTGGGGGACACAGACGACACAACACACAGACAGGACACAGTATATTTTAGTATTACAGGAGAGGGAGAGCACCTCCTCGCTAACAGCTGGGTCAAAACAACCCATTCACAAGGACACTACTTGATTGCAAGAGGCTGACCGGGTTGTCCTATACTATATACTTCTCTCACTTATATAGCAACTGAAAGCTCAATACTTGCATCATGACCCGAATAAGAAAACATTGCAGGAAAAAGCCCATCCTAGCCATCATTTGACAGCTACTTATAAGGAGTAAAATTTTACTGGTATTTGAGACAGGTGGTACCAGTCCATCTTTGTGGGCAGCGGCATGACCTGGCCTTGCCCATCCGGGCATGCCAAGGGAGGAAGATTCATCTTGCCATCTCCCAGGTATAACACAGGCTGAGCAGTTCAGCAGGTGTTTTTGTTCACATTAAAGGCTTGCAAATGGTGCTGCTAATTGAATTACAAATTAACTCATTATCAGATACAGTAAGTAATTTCTTTAAATTAAGTGGAAATTAATTAGAATAGCTGGGCAGAATAACTGAAGCAAAATGGTCCCACCCCCCCCATCAACATCCAAATCTGTCAAATTATTTTAATCTGACAGAAATTGATTTGGGATTATCAGGTGCATCTGCCAAACTAGCACTAAAGTCTTCAAAACCTCAGTGATTCTCCTAATACTAAAACTTACATATTTGATTTCTACAATACTTGAGAATATCCTTAAAAATAGGGAGTTATTTAGCTACTTTTCTTGAAAGAATGGATTTAATCATGCATTTAAGTGCTTATGAAGGGCACACTTGTTTGTTGTTTTAGCAGATTAAAAATCCCAATAGAAAACAGCCTCTATTATCCTTTGAAACTTTATTATTTATGAAATTGTTATGAGTATCAGAGTAATATTCCCTGATAGCTAATAATTACAATGAGGTTTCCTCAGGTTATACAAGTATATTCACCATCATAGTGACACTGGAGCAATCAAGGTTATCCCTCATATCCTGATACTGTGTCTATCTGTAGAACAGAACAAGACAAAAATGCTAAAAAAACCCAACAGGTTTTGAGAAAGAAGATTCAAATACAGCAGTTTTAAAAATCTGTTTCAAAAGGAGGAGAAAACGGTCAAGCATTATAAATCATTATTAGCAACTGTTACATTAAGGACAAAGACAATTTAGAAATAATCCATCAACTGATCAAGAAATTTCTTTCTCCTCCCATATGTATAAGCAGTGCCACATGAAATCACCCAAAGCCTTACAAATACCATTTTCACTGCTGAAAAATAATGCATTGAAGCCTTTTCATGTGAGTCACAATAAAGTATATCATGATAAACTATATTTTAAGTGGAGACTAGGAGAAGGAAATTAATTTCACCAACAACCTTCTGTGATAAGGAGAGACACAGGTATTTGATGCCAGCATGGTCTTGGAAACAACTCTAACATTCCTAAAGAAAACTGGGATTCAGAACACCATATTTTTAAACCCAGAAAGGGGCTAGGTATGGCGGGTCTGAGAAACATGTTATAAGTGTGTAAAATATCAATTAACACCCCAAAATACCACCTCTCTAGCAACAATCAATAGCCCAAAGGACTGGGAGGGACAAGAAGGTTATAACACGCAACCACCCTTCCCAGCAGGAAGGGCTCAATTTTCTGTTCAGTGACTGATACACAGCTGACAACAAAATTTATGATGGACACCATCAAATAGTTATTGGAAAAATCCCAGAGACGACATGGATAGATATATTTGTATGTGGATGCTTGAGATGGAAATGTGACAGATCCAGATTTTGTCTATCAAAGTAGATAATGACAGAAAAAACTAGTGGGGAAAAAATTTCTATTTTAAACTGCCTAGTTGAAAAAATTCAGTTCATGTTCCAAAGTTTTTTCTTTTCTTTCAGTGATCGTACGTAGATGTAACATTCATGTCTTAGTTGGGTTTAAAAAAAACCTAGAAAGCACACCTATGCCAAGAGCTGAATGAAAGCCAGTGAAAGGCTAAATACATCACTCTCTTCTTTAAAAGTCAAAACGGAGAACAGTTAAAACAAACCAGTGCTGGAAGACTGACATTTTACACTAAGAAACAGAAGGAACACAGGTCAAATTCTTTAGGAGGGGGGGTCAGAACCAACAACTCAAAACCCACAAAAAACAACCAGGCCACCATAACGACCTTTGAAGAAATACTGAGGGCTTACCCAGAAGTGAGACAATGAGGTCAGATACACTCTGTCAGAAGCACCAAACACAGAAGTAAAAAACACTGGCAAAAAAATCCCCAACCACAAAAGCCATAGTTCTAGAAGCAGGCAGTTTGGGTCATTTTCTGCAAGCTACACCAACCTAGTCTAACTCTGCTGAACAAAGAAAGAAGGCTTTAGACATAGGTGTTGGTTTTAGTAGTGACCAACATCATAGTTCTATGGAACTATAAGGTTTTGTCTCCTAAGCGCAGGTTCTCAACAGACATGAAGTTCTAGACATTGTGCCCCTGGGAACACTTTCACTCCCCCCCCTTATAAACCCAGAACTCCCCATGGGAAGAGCTGAGCACCCAAGAAGGCTATTTTGAGAAACTACAGGGGAAGGAAGACAGTTTAGGATTTTTATATCCTCCAGTGTCTCATGGCAGGTCATACAACCTTCATGAAATAACTTTAATGCAAGAGACATACCCAGAAGCTGAAAAGAATTTAAACCACATCTTAGATTAAACAATCATCACAGAAGAACAAATTTGACTGAAGAACTGTTGTGATAAATGAAGACAATCTTGTTTATTTCCTTTTTCTCTTAATGCAAATTAAAATGGTGTGAAAACCTGACAACTGCCATGTCTGTGTGGATAAGGCCACATCTTGGCTGGTTCTCTATGGCCTCTGTATCATTATGGTACTAGAGACATTTGAGGAAGGAAGACATTTGCCATTACTCTGACAAAACCACTTCTTCCCATCCACATCTAAAATGTATGTGTGTTACAATGAAGTACAGAACAGAAATGAGAAAGCAGCTATACCGAGTTGAACAGCGGGAGCCCTCACTTCTGGAAAGGAAAGAACGAAGAAGGGAGTTAGAAGAGAGTTAAAAATGCTAACTGTAAAGCAATTAAAATTCCCTATAAAACTATCAGTGGTACCATATTAGAAAGCAGACCATTTCCACAGCCACTAAAAGAGGTACCATAAATTAACCAAATGACACACTAAAAAGCTTAAACTTAAAATCTGCTAATCCCTTTAGACTCAGCCTCTAACAATTTTGCAGGAGGAACTGCAGCTCCTTTTGACAGAAACAGTAAATCATCCCCTCAAGCAGCATATCTTACTGCAAATAGGTATGTAAGAAACTAAATCTGTCCCAATTGGTTCGGAACAGTGTTTTAGAGCAGCTTATGATTATATTTTAGAAGAACTTTTTTCTCATTTAAAAATTCCATCAGTTTTAAAGTTAAATCCAGAGATAAATTGGGCACTTAGAGATATTAGAGGCTTTTTCAATAGATGTTCTGGACATTGTACTACCTTTCATGTTATTCTAGAGGCTAGTTAAGCTCATTGTTTGAAGTCCAAAAGCTTTTGGAAATTGATGTCTAGGGCTAAGCTTAAATCTTTAAACACTTTTCAAAAGGAAGATTCATTCTGAGAGCCAGTCTTAGCAGTCAGCCTTTTCAACAGGACCTATTTGCAAAGATGGATCTAAAATAAATTACTTTATCTGGCTGTACCAATGAAAGCCATTTTCAGAAAAAAATTCTTAATACATCAGTCTGTTGTATCCACAGAAAGTAGCAGTTTCTAATTTGTCCTTCGTACAGCTGCAAGTGAAGCAAAGATCTTAAATTCTTTATCGGTGGGGGGGGGGGGGGTAAGGGGTAAAGAAGCGAAATGTAGATGTAAAATACTGAACTCATTTATTTGGACAGTAGATGAGGCAACAGTGATACGTTTATTGATTTGCTGCTCTCCTAATTAACATTCTGCTTTCAACCTTAGAGTTTTCATCAAAAGATTGAGCTGTTTAAGACAGTCTTTGGAAAGTCAGTTCTCAGAGATGCCACCTTAAAACACAGCAAAAGCACTATCTTTTCTGGTTTTAATTGGTAATGAACAAGCCAATTCTATGAAGACTCTGATCCATATGCTCTGACATGCAGAGTTGTGCACAACAATGTAAAAAGCAAACCAAAACAACACGTTGTGTACTTTCTTCTAAGTAGCAAATATGTTGGAATAGGACACTAGTGTGGAAAACAATCACCATTATAAACATGGAGACATCAGATCTGTGTCCTTCATCAGATATCTCACTCCCCATTCTATGATGCACTCCTGCATGACTAGCAAGTTAAACAATTCCTTAGCAAGCATAGAAGAGGAAATAAAAAACAGGGTCCCAGGAATTAAGAACACGTTTCCATTAAATTCTACCATGCTTAACAAGACAGTAGCTCATTCATTTTCTGAGAGATCTGCTCACTCATAACCAAAACAAACGACTGCAACTCAAACAGTAGGAAGGGAAAGATGATGTTCTTTATGTCCTATAGTCTTTCCATGTCTCCTGACATCAAGGAGGCTGTGCTTATTAATACTAGCTTATTTTTCTTAATGACCTTTACAGAAGTGGCGTCTCAGAAGGCAGAAGAGGAGTGATTATGGTCTGCATGTGCCTGAAGTCCAGTTTGTTTTCTGAACTCCTGACTTTTCTCAACAATTACTTAGAAAATCCACTTTTATTCAGAATATCAGCACAAATCCCTGACCTTTGTTCCTTGCTACATGCAGATAATTAACCTGTGAAAACAGTACTTTCACACCACGAAAGGAAGAAAACACCACCACTATCTGGGAATTACTCTACTCCCTGCACAGCAGAACACACAGTCTCAGTTAATAGTCACAAAAAAGGCTTCTGAAAATATTGTCTCATTGTCAGCATTAAGTCACAATAGAGGTCTTGCCCTTACAAATGTCTCTACAGAGGCAGGGCTCAGGACCTGTGCAAAACTTGGAGGATGTGGACAAAGGCAAAGAGTTTTTCCTCCCCTTCCTCCAAGTTTCAAAGGAATAAAGAAGCAACAAGGATAATAAAAACAATGGGCCCTGAGGAACCTGCTGCCCATCAAGTGGTATGAAACCCAAATACATACAGGGATTTCCAAATTAGACACCTGCTTAAAAAAAAATATCACAGCTCTTAAACAGAGCCATGGGACCAGACCCTTAGCTTACAGACTGCTGGGTGCAGGGGAGGCCCCCATGTGGAGAACTGATCCTCTACTTTGTGTCTTTTTTTTTTTTGCCAGCATTTCTGGCAACTGAGAGAGCTAGAGTACTGGAACATATAAAAGTACTTTTATACTTCAGTGGATAACCACCTATTACTGCTGTTAGGATACAAAACTGAGTAGCAAAACCATTCACCCCAGGCTACATGACAGTTTACTTCAGAATATACTACAGAAAATACTTTAGAGCCATGCATTAAGGTGCATTTTTTAAATTCCAGGTGAGCATCTTCCACAGAAGTGTGGAACTGCTATTCATACCCAACACAGTTCAAATTAACTGTACAAGCCTTTTTCCCTGATGCATTTTAATCATATCCTCAGTATATTAACGTCAAAATGAAAACCTTTCCTTATGTGCCGAGAAGCCCGTTTGTAATTAATTACTTCTCAGTGTTTTTGTGCTGGTCTTTCTACTTATGATTTTACAGTTCCAAAGAATAAAATACACCCTCTTTAATTAAAAAAAAAATATACAAAGCCTTTTCACTGAAAGTAGCAATACATTGATGTTGTGACAAGATGGACTATAATGGTGTTTAATAAAGCTGCGCAGCTCAGGTAAAGTGAACATGCAACAATGTTATAATAAGGAAACCAAGCAAAAAAGCACGTGGCAGGAAAAAAAAAGCACAGGGATGAAACAAAATAGCTGTTGCCACACGTCGGGATTCTACAGTAATCTCAAATACAACAACCACATGGGAACCCGTCATCAACATGATCAGTACTTTTATCTTCCACTGAAGTGTAGCTACACTGTAATTAGAAAAATATCTTGAAAATTTTATCTAGAAAGAATGCAAGTAATGCCCTTGTCCCTCGTCCTGCTGGATTCAGTAGTATTTTCAAAGGAGTGAAGGGGGGAGGGAGATGCAACTACTTTTATAACCATCAAGATTCCTTAAAAGATGAACAGTGAAACTGGTGGATTTTTTTCTGTCCATTTTCCACAGGATTTTACTTTGCAGATAGCAGATGTCAAAGTGGCACCAAAAATCTCCAGGCACCTGAGCATTACAGAGGCTGGTCCAGCCTCTGAATACACTTGTTTAGGAAGAGATGTCTGCTGGTGCAAGCGGCAGCTCTGGAGCGACATGCCTGAGTATCTCGGTGGCTGCAGAGTAGTGGTGTCCCAGTGCTAGCTCAGAAACAGAAGCTCTGCTCAGTCTACCAAAACTTTAGTAAACATGGGTTCCTTACTTTGACCCGTCTCCAGCTTGGATCGACTTTAATCCACAAAGTAGGCAACTGTGTCCAAAAGGCCACTCACCAAAACCTTTGCAAATGCTTAGATGACCAATTGTCCTCCAGGGAGTGAATCTTCCACCCCAGGTGCCTCAGACTCGTTTGCCTCAATGACAGGCATCTCACACTGGACCCACCAGAATTTTTAGGTAAGGGGTTTCTTTCCCCTGCACCACTGCAGGAACTTGGGTGTTCACCATGCCTATCTACACAATACTTACCAAACAGAAGCCATATACAGAACAGCCCTGGTCTGTGAAGCAGCTCTACACTCTGCAATGCAGAGAACTTCCTTTTGTTTGGGAATTAGGGAACAACTCCATGCTACAGCCTCCCAGAAGCGGGGAAAGATTTTGTCCTAAACTTTACCTATAGAAGCTGCTAAGAGCACAAACAGCTGTCTCATTCAAAAGGATTTATTTTCCTGGCTAGAAGCACAGTTGCTTTTCAGGATATGATTATGTGAAGATGTCAATTACTTGTTTGTCTGTCTAGTAGACCCGTTCCTCAAGTGTAAATGTACTGGTGACCATGACACAAAGAAAAGTGATTTTCCCCTTTCATAAGTCCTGTTAGTTTTACAGAGCCAACATGACAGCAGGCAAGCCAGATTTGAGTTCCCTCTTATAATAAGGGAGCTGGTTGCTAAGCTGTATTTTGTCACACCTGCACAACCCCACTGAAAAGGGAGGTGTAAACAGAAGCTATAATTTGCCCTGCTGTTGCTGATACATGGGAAGGCAAAAAACACAGCTTGAGCCAGAGCCTCAGTTGAATGCACAAGGCTGCCAGGCAGAAAACCAAAACCATCTTTTTACTACCAAACTGAGTGTATTTGATCTGAAAATCACTAAGGCACAATAAATATGGAACCCCACAAAGAAGTTTTTTTACAGTCAATTTTCAGAGGAGAGCTGCAATTTCTGTAATGAACATGCATTAAACCCTCAATAAAAAAAGTTAATTAAGAACATGAGATTTTTTTTTTTTTTACTCAAAATAAGTATTCTGCTGCTGAAAAATACAGTATGTACAGTAGATATGGTTTGGCAGGAAAGGTTTGTTGCAGGGCTCTATCGGTACAGATAACAGAGTTCTATTCCAGTACAACTTAAAACAAATTCAGTCACTCTATGCAGGGAAATAAAATATGAAAAAAAAAAAAGCAGCACATGAAACACCACAAGATCATAAAAAAAGCAGAACACAGATGTGCAGAAATGGCACAAAACCCACAGGAAAAAGAAAGGTCAGAGATTTGCTATTAAAATGGATAACTAAAGTGTATTCTTTCCCTCATCTCACATTGCAGCAAGTTTCAGTAGAAACAGAGTACCACACAGTTTCCTCCATCAGTAATTTGGGGGGGGCGGGGAGGGGGGGAAGGTCTGTAAAGAACAGAAGGTTTCTTTTTTTGGTCACACAGATTAAGAGGGAGATTTTGAAACCACATTCAAACATTCCTGTATTGATAGTTTCCAAATTTTCTCTTTAACTCATCAAAGAATGAAATAATGACAATGCCCTGAAACAGGAGGCAGTAAATAAGGATATCAGAGAGATGACAAAGAAAAATACTGAAGAAGGTTCAGAGAAAAACATACATGTACAGTGTGACACAGACACAACCTATACGGAAGGAAAGCTGCAGATTAAGAGAGTCTGTTAGTCACAAGCAAAGAAACATGAAAGGAAGAAGAAATCAAAGAAAAAGGTCTACTTGTATCATTAAGCGAGAAGAAATACAGAGTAAACCTCTAAAAATGAAAAAAATCCTAACCTTTACAGTGGCTCATAGTTATAAAAAAGAAAGTGTAAGTTTTACCAAAGCAAACAGAAAAAAGCTAGTGGGGTACTGCAAACTCAGTGCCTAAAGAAATGTTAGGTTCATATTCTAAGGAGGAGACCTCAATATTTTCACTGTGAGCAGCCTACGCTTCCTCACTAACCCCAGTGGAGCATGAAAAAGAATTGTTTTGTGGGTATTCAGGTTTGGCTTTCCCATGCCAAGCCAAGAAGAGGAAAGTGGGCCATGGCCCATCACTGAGGTTCCTGGTCACCAGCAGGAGCAGATAACTTCCTGGGGGCTGACTGAGAAACCCCTCACCCCTGGGCAATCGGTGCTTGTGCTCTGCAGCACAAGTAATAGAATTCTTGAAAATATGGTGGCTTCAATGTTTATGACAGCCTCTTTATCAATACCTCATTCCCAAGCTGTAGATAAAACTGACCAAGACCTGTAGCTTACTCAACAGCTAAAGATTAGGCTTCCCTTGGGTATGACAACGGTGGGGTGGATTCACCAGGGCACAGTGCAGGGCATGAGTCTATTGGGAACAAAATTCCGTTCCCAAAACTAAATTTCATTTTTTTTTTTATGATCACAGACCACCAGAGGAAACAAGATGAGCCAACAGCCCGCAAACATCATAAACTAAGAGTATGGAAAGACATTTATTTTTATAGCACACAGAAGATGTGACATCCTCACCTGTAGCTCATGAGCCCCACTGACTAACACACACAAGACAAACAACACACAAATAACTAAACACCAACCTGAGACCACATGCTATGCTCAGAAGCTCACATCACAGAGGACCTTCAAGAGCAGATCCAAGCACACCACTCCAACAGAGCTCAGAGTAATCCCCTTTCCTTCAGAGCTCATTCTTTATACCAGAAGCATCATCTTCACCAAAAACCTATCATGCACACAGATACTCGCTCCTCCTCCCTTTGTCTAAATGTGTAATACTGCAAACAAACAAGGGTGAGCAAGAGAAGCAGGACCTCAGCTAAATCCAGGTGCGGAGATACACACTCCCTACTAAACTGCAAATATTAATGTGACTTGTTTTGGCCATGTCATTTCATAAAGCACAAAGTTTCTTACTTGTTTGCAGGTGGAGAAGAAGGAGGTCTTGTCTGCTCTCATTCAATGTCATCATCTTCTTGCACAGAGAAGAAACCAAGCCTGCCAGCTACTCCCTGAGAGCTGCCTGCTAGTAGGGCCCAGCTAGCCCACCTGTGGCTAATTTATAGCCTCGACCATGGCACAAAGCAAATGGGGAGGGTGGAGACAGTATGGGTAACTCAGCTCTGAAAGGAAACTTTGCAGGCAAAAACTTCAGTCCTCATTTCAGGATGGAAGGGGAAAAAGAACTCTTTCTTCATTTAGCTGTTTTCTTTTCCTTCCCCTCCCCCTCACTCTTGTTCCTTTCTTTATGGTTCCGCCCTTCCAACTTTCTTCATCTCCTAGCCTGCCTTTCTTTTTACATCAAGCATTTATATAGCTCCAATTTCCTGAAAAGGAGTAAGCTTAAATGAAAACCTAAAGGCGTATTTTAGACTCAAGTGAAAAACGCATGGTTTATTCTGATAAATTAAAACCCATATCCAAGAGCTGTTGATGTTTTACCAGGGAGTATTTTTGCAATTGTCTTTCACAAAACACTCACAAAATGAGTATTTGCGTATGAGCTAACGGGAAAATCTCGTCAGTATGCTCCTGTGTCAAAAATCACAGCAGCTCCTGCTGCACCAGAGCAGTAGTCTGACTCAGCCCACATCATTAGCCTTGCTCAGCGACAGGCATTATTAGGTGCTTTGGGGAACAAGCCTGGGAATAAGCACTTATGAAATTGCCTTTCCCTATTTAGAGGTTGCAACCCTTACCTGTTAGAAGAGTGTCTTCCACGGTGTTGGTTTCTCACAAAAGTATTCTAGGATGTTTGTTTGCCTTTGAATGACAGGGCTTCTTCAGATATGTGTTTATTTGAGTTTTTACATATGTTTAGGTCCTAAAAGAAATGTCCCTGCAAACAATATATTTCTTATGCAAATGTTCACAGAAAGTCATAAGTAATGTAAATTCGAATGAAAAAAATTCTTGTGTTTTGGTATTTCTGCATGCTGTTGCTTTGTAAATGCAGGCTGTTGGACTCCTCTGCAGAGAGGCAGCCCACAGCTGATGCATCACTAAAGTCTTCTTTTGCACACTGAAGTAACAGAAAAATCTTAGGCTGATTTTCAAACAGGCAAGCTCAGTCCACAGACTGGGTGCACATGAAGCCTTCCCACTAGAATCCTCCCCTCTCGCACATGCCTGATCTCAACGGTGGGTGTAATTAATTCTCATGTCCTCGCACACATCTTCCCTCTCATTACCAAGATTGTGATTATACTGGATAGTGTCTTGTCTAGTCTATTAAAATGCATATTACATGACAAAAAGACCTTCAGCATCCAGAACTGTCAGTCCAGCATGTTTCAGCTCTCACTGACACTAATGGGAGTCTCCCACATGTAGGGACCTGAATATCTGAGCAGGGATCTGTGGCGTGGATATGAGGACAATATTGCCTATAGTCACTGCTAGCACACAAGCAAGTAGAGAAACATTTTTCTTCAGTCTGTTCTTTGGTATCCTGAAGACAAAGCATCTTTACTCTCTCTTCAAGAAACTCACCATGTGCTACACTGGAGAAAAAAAGTCAGGAATAATTAAAGACGACATCTGCTGTCCAAACTTCTGACAGAAGCATCTTTGATAAATAATTCATCTTAAAAAACTTGAGAGGTATGAATGAGATGGCAAATGAGGTGCTCCTCTTCAGCATGCAGGCCTTCCTGGGTGACCTCCTATGGCCCAAGCAGCTTATAATATCCTGGAGGGGACACAAAGAGAAAATAATTTTAACAAATTTGTCAATGAAGCTGTCAAGTACAGGTGTATGCTACAATCAGGTACTTGCATACTTCACAGCAGACACTATTATGCAATTCGTGAAGTATCAGATGGCTTCCCACAATGAATTCAGGGAAGAAAAGGGAAAATATCAGACTCAACTCACCAACCACAACTGAAAAGCAATGTAACACATTAATAAGAGTTCGCACAGTGTGTGTCCTTCATGCAGGATTGTGGTGACAAATATCCATGCAGTTACAAACTACATGACATTACACTGTTTAGACCTCAGGGAGCATCCTGCCAATTTTCTGTCTATCATTTATTTTTAGATCTGGTGGTGTACACACTTTGAGTGCTCTTAGCAGAAGGTCACATCATGTGAAGTTTCAGCACCAAATAATTTTCCATCTTTGGTTTTGAGTAGTTTACATCATTCTTCCTAGAGCTCTCCTGATCCCTATGCTAGGGAGGCCTATAACAATCAAATGTATAAAGAAACACTTTATCCCTTCTCACAGTTAACAAGTAACAATGAACCTTCTTCATAATGGAAAATCATACAACTAAAATTTTAACAGAACCAATCTTTGTAAATCGGGGCTCGTAACTGAAGGGCAGTTCTGGATAAGATGATACAAATCAAATATGTGCATATAAAATACATGTAAATTATATACACATATTTACTGTTTTGGGCTAGATTAGCCTATATGAAAATTCTTTATAAGAGAGGATTGAAATGGTACGTTTCTTTGTGGAGGGTACTTGAGCTGATCTCAAGTAAAAAAAGTATTTCAAAGAGGTATTGTTATGTGATAGGCAAGTGAAAAGCGCTCTGTGCTGAGGAGGGGCTCCCACATGGTTTAAATTTGACAAATTCAAAACGGTACTAGGACGGGTCATCAGAAAATGTGAGACAGACATGCAGAAAGACATCTGAGTACGGCCCACAGCAAGCTACTCCTTGCTTATACTTTGAGACCCTGAAAAATAGTTTTCATAGTTTTGTTTTTTCTATTTGTGTGTTATATGGGTCAATTACATTAAACTTCACACATTTTCCCATCTACTTGCCAACCACCATTTACTTAACATAAATATTGATTTTTTTGTCTCAGTTAATCAGAGATCATCTGACAGACTCTTACAATGTCTAGCCAAAGGAAAGCTCCACACAGATCCTGTTAGATTGCCATTACTTTACTGAGGGGGAAGTATTTTTGTAACTGATTTTACTTCCCTTCCACTTATGACAGAAGAAAAGTCACGAGTTGAATCATGCTTATCTGAATCCATCCTACAGAAGGGTGCCTAAGATTACTCACAACCAGATTTAATTAGGACCCATTTTGGATGACCAAACTGACTTAAAAGAAGGGAGAAAGAAAAATACCCTACTCGGTTCTACACAGAAGATGTTATGTACATGCATATGTGTCAAAGTAAAATCTCTAAGGACTTTTTTGACTTGGAAATAGGTGGTGCTTAATAAAGACTTTACAGTTTATTAAAAAAAAAAACTATGTAGAGACATTCAAAGACATTTACTTGTCTCTTGTTTGTACTCTTTTGGTATTTAGGCTGAGAAAACAAGCACAATGTTTGTGCTGCAAAAGTATTTACACATTGCTAAGGGGGCACAAAGTTTTATAAGTTATTTTGTAAGAGCCTGCAGCACAGCCGCTCTTGTCTCCCTTCAGTAATGCCCCATGAATCCTGTTTAAATGAGTGTTAAGCCTGGAAACTCCTGAGGTGCACCTGGACAGTAACCACTATTTTGCTGCTTTAATCTTCTTTTGATTCCATGTAGTGCACCTTATCCTTAAAAGTCTAAATACAATTGTGCATTTTGATAGAAAACCACAATCCAGTTTCAATTTGCTTTTATTTATTGGCTGACCTGGCCCATCACTAAGGTTGCATTACACAAAGATGAGAGCCTACTGTGCCCCCTGCTAAATAGCTGGGTGATTACACACAGTCAATGATCAAAATTAATGTTAAGGAAAAGTTCAAGGCTATTAACAAAGAGGCCAGCAATAAGAAGCCTTTTATTGAACACCTTTTAATATTTTGAAGGGTTTTTTTAATGAGATCAGCTAACCAAACTTATCAGGGCAACAAAAAACTCTTACTGGGTACCATTTAAATGTCATTTTGCTGAAACTTGTCCTTTGAAGAAAGAATGGCTAAATTTGGTTACATAAAATACAAGCAGACTCAGATTTTTTGTTTACAAGTCAATCCACCGAAGACCTGAGAAAAGAATTTTAAAAAAACTTTTAAAGAATGACATGTCACAGCTACTCTTCCACAAAAATAACTTCTGCAATTTGTGTTCTCCCAATACTATACTGTATCTGTGATTCAGACAGGAAGAAGACTAATTTATATGGACATCCACATCTAGAAATAACAATTCTGAAAAGAAGCAGGAAATGTATTTTCTCAAAATAAATTAAATGAGAAAAGTCCACTTCTCTTATGACCATGATGAGACTGCTTTTATGCAGTTTTATATAGTTTTCATGTTTACTCAAAGAGGATATTCTAAATTAAAATACAATTATTTTACCAAGAGACATACCCTTCTGCCCTTAGAAGAATGTCCCATAAGCTGAAGAGCTGAATTTTGTGGACATTATTGAGCAAATAATTGCTTCCTCCAGAGAATGTCATATTATGTCTCCTATACAATGCAGTACAATTTATTTTATAATGCATTTTCAATGAAATACCGCGCTACTCGCAGAAGTTATGTAATACCGAAGCATTCTGTTGTGGAGTGCTTCAATGAAAGGGAAGCGGTGTAAATGCAGACAGATGAAAAAGTGAGCTAAAAAAGTTTGTATGTCAGTATTGAGGGTACTGGTCTCAAGCCGGGATTTGGCAATGAACAGAAACTTTCCTGTTGCAGGCAGCACAAGAAATCTAATCTTTCCTAATGCATCGTTAAAGTGGATGTGAGGCAGAGAAGCGTGGAGCCTGGCGGGGTGAGGTGGGGAACTACTGCAAACAGCAGAGAGGAGAGAACCACAGGATGAATTTTAAACGGAAGAGGAGGCAACGCTGGACCGACGGAAGGCTGCAATTAGGAGACTAAGAATGATACAGGGAGAAAGCAGTGCTGTGTAGGGTGTGAAAAGTCTTGAAGACAAGGAGACTGATTTATAACTAGAAGAATTCAGAATGCAAATGAATGGGTGCATCTTACAGGACCATGGTTATGTGACCTCGTGTGCAGTACCATTATTGAAGCCTTCACAGACAAAATGTCCTATGAGAAAATGAAAGTTTGTAGAAGCCTCCTTTGCTGGCTGGTGAATCCTCACTGAACCCACAGACATTGGGAGCACAGAAAGTTACAAAAATATTAATTCCACTAAGCACCTGCAATGGTAATTGCAAAGATGCTTCTGGTTCCTGGACAAAACTGGTTTGGGACTTAGGGTGAAAGTCTTTTTCTTCCCTTGACTTTTTTTTCTGAACTGAAACTAAAGCAAAATTCCCTGAAAAACTGAAGCTCTGACTTTTGTCCATCTCCAGAGGCAGTGTCGAGGCTCAAGAATCAATTGCAGGAACTAAGGCATGGAATAATGTATCAACAAATTGGAGGAGCAGAATGTGTAGTTTTACGGCTGATCTTGAACCATGGGACACCCGTTGATTCTCCAAAATTGTTCTAAAGACAAATGAACTGTAATAGTACATCATGCCATGATTGTTACATTGATACCATTTCCTGAAGTGATGTGATGACACTGTGGTAGGACCATTAACCCATCTGTCACTTTCTGCATTTGTCTCAATCAAAATCACAAAAGGATTCCGTAAATGTGACTTTGGGCAACACAAACCCAGTGTTATGGACCTGACATAAAAAAGCAGTTGGTATTGAGGGACTGACATGACATAGACATATGTTTGAAAGTAGGACCCTTGCTAGAGGACATTTAAATGAAAGATTTGTCATTCCTCTCAAGCAATTTGAGATAATTGCTAAGACACCCCAAAGATCGCTGTAATTTTTTGACAATCGGCCTGCACATATCATACACAGCATCACACCAAGCGTCAGAAAAAAACAAATTCCTCTAAGGTCTCATCTTTCTAAAACAGAGACATCCAGTTATCAGTAGGCACATCTGAAAATACTGCCACTGCACTGACAGTTTTAGAAACACCATTCAGGACTGGTAGGAACAATATTGTGATAATACTGTTGCTCACATCTCAGAAAAATTTCCATTAACTGAAATTCTGGTGGATTGAGGACTGTAAGGCTCAGTTGAACATAGCTATATAGATCCGAACCATCCTTCCCTTTCATATTTATTTAAAAAGATAAAAGTATAATTTACATGTCTTGTCTCTTTTCTTTAAGATATGTCTTTACATCTGAATAACTGAATCTCCAAAGATGCAATAACTGCTATTCTAACATTATCTTCTTCTTTCCGTATCTAAATAAATATATAAATATCCAATTCCTCTGTACCGATTATTGTAGCCCAAGGAAATAATAATTAAATATTTCTCTGCAAAATTTTCTCCTTCTTTCCTTCCTTTTTATTCCTAATTCATTAAAGTACACATGGAACACAAAATTCTGCTGCTTTTTAATAGATTTTAGTCTGTTGAAGTGTCATCCATCTTGCAATGTAAATAATGAATAATTACAGATCAGCTTCTAGAAGTGAAGAAAAATGGAGAACATTTTCTGGAGCTCAGAAAAAAACCTGCAGAATACCTACTAGGACATTGATATTTAGAACTAATATGTAGAAGTAAATAGTAATGAGAACTAGTATTTAGAAGAGCTGAAGACCGGTGACAGACTTAAGACTGAAAAAAAAATCAGATTGCAGTGTCTTCAACAAGCATTGCTCTGCTTTCCAAATGTCGTTTCACTGATAAAAGGACTAGAGCTGTTAAATTCTAGAACATTTCAGGATAAGCAGATGAAAAAGCCAGCAGCTGTTTCATAAATAATAATGAGGCTAGAAACTAAAAGTTACAAGGTCCACAAAGATACTAGTTTGGTGACACATTTTCCCCCCAGCCTCTATCTAATGTCCCTCAGTGTCCCACAGCTACCTCCCTCCCTGAGAAACCCCCCTACTATCCATCTTTTTATTCCAAACAACACGTCTCTTTATTTGTTGAGTTCGCTGACAGTAACATTTCAGCAAGATCAGTTCCATGATCCGGATGCCAATGAGTACACCCCGAACGCTGGCGCTAGCATGAAAAAGAGCAGCAGCAAAACCGATCACTGACACCACACTCAGCTCTGCCAGCCTATTTATTTCCAGACCCAGACAGCTGCCTTGTCACGGCTGAAGGAGCAGGACAAGGAGGGACAAACCGGTGAAGCAGGAGCAAGTGGAAGGACACGGGCAGAAGGAATCTCCAGCTAGCATTGCCACCAAACAAGGTACCTTGACCGGGGCCTTTGGTGTTACTGCTCTCTAAAGTGCAATCAGAGAAGAAAGAACAAATTGAGGAGGGCTTGTGAAAGCTTGCCTGTTTTTCCTACTATATCAGTTGTCTAAAAAAAAGTTATTACCTCCCCCTAAAGCCTTGTCTAACAAATAATACGTTCCATCTGCCAAGTTATCTTTTTTCTCTTTTTTTAAATGCCTCAATCATCCAGGGATAAAGGAACGACAACTGTATTTATTTTATTTCCCTAAGTGTAATTTCTCTCCACAGCAGATGTGACAATTTACTGCCAAAGTAAGTTCATCACACAATTAGCGGTGTGAAAGGAAAGCCTATTGTGTACCATAATGGTTTTTCTCGCCATTAGCAGTTAATAATTACCGACACCGGCTTCAGGGTGGGCTGAGCCCCCCCTGCCCAGGCCCGGGCTCTGCATCCCCATTTCTCTCCGCAGCACCAACAGAGCTGTTCTGCAACCACCGGGGACAGGGGCAGGAGAAGATGCTTTGTAATGAATCCTGATAAAGCCATTGTTTTATTTCTCCCAGACCCATGGAGCCCTTCTCAGGTGGTGTGCATGGCTGTGTCTGGATTGGCATCAGTCCCCTAAAGTCACTGGACTCATCTGATACAGCTTGACTGCTTTTCCATTGGTGGTATTTTGGATGAGCTGTTGCTTTATGGTTATAGTAATGTCTTTCCTATAAACTTTTATTGCACTTTCTAATACCATTTCATAAATATTACTAGCACAATACTGAGTGAGTAATTTCAACATTTTATATAAAACCCCATAAAGTAATAATAAAGATTGTCAAAACTGGACCTTTAAACTACACAACATATTTTCATACAAATCACGTTCTAGTAACTGACCCTGCCTTGCTTTTTTGGTGCTATCAGCATTTCCTATGACAGGTACACTGGGTCCCCTGTGAACACCTGTCTCTGCTACCATTGCTAACTTTTTTGCCTAGTAGGCTTTAAAAAAAATCTATTTGGGGGCTTTTTTTTTTTTTTTTTTTTTGAATGGGGGTGAGGGTTGGTTTTTCACTGAGAAACCAGGGAGACATTGTTTTCTGGTAAAACTACAACAAAGAACTAAAATAAACCCAAAAGAACTCCCAACAAAGTCAATACATCAGAAATTTATGAAGAGCCAACTAAGAGTGTAAAGTTAATGAGCATATATTGAAGCCTGTTAAATCACCATGTACATGCTTCTCATCTGGGAGTAAGGCAACCTTCAAACCACATTAACCTAAGAGCACTTTACCCCAAACAAAGGCATGCACACTGGAGTTTAAAGGCTTTTATTTATGCCCATTGACTTTACTTGACCTGTTTGCATTCGTCTGCTCCTCTCTAGGCAAGCCCTGAAGTTGCTGTCTGTCTCTCTGCTGCTCTCTACCAACTTCCACCCAAAGCAGCAATCTTGCTTTTCCAACCAGAGGGCCACAGTTATCCCTAAGTCCTAATCACCAATTCACTCTGCCCATTCATCGCTGCTTGCATTAGGGGATGAGGCAGTCACTCTGGGGTGTCTGCCACAACAAAGTCCCTATTCTGTATGCTGCTGTGGAATGGGCTCTCTCTTTCCATTCACTGTAGGGAGAAATGACACATGGTTTTGATATCTAATTCAGATGCATAAAGTGGGCATACAAATAGCATGTCATATCTTTTGGGACGTACTGGGGAACGAGAAAAAAAGAAAGCAATAATGTATTGTTCGGTGAGATGGGTTGAGTGCCCTGGTTGATGTTCCAGGATAGTTGATAAGAACTCTCTATTACCCAGTTTAGAAATGAGTAATATTTATTCAGGCAGCATTACTGACATAATGGGAAGCTGTTTCTGTAGTTAGATCAGGAAATGGAAAGTAGTTTTTTAATGCTTGAAAATATATGGGCAGTGTAAACCAGATGCTGGATGCAAAGCAATCTGAATTCACAAGCAGCAGCTTGTCACAACCATGTAAGTGGCAAATCTCCAGGCAGCTTTTACTCCTATAGTAGTCAGATGCATCATTCTCAGACCAAGTTTGGCTACATCATGGTCATATATGAACTTCTTTGCTGGCTCTCCTGCCGCCTTCCCACACCACTTTGCTCTGCTGGTGCCTCCGCTCCTCACTGGACTCTCAGTCTATGTGACTATGTGCCACCTTCCCTTGGAAGTGTTGTTGCAGAGCTCAATCCTGTCCCTTTTCACTTACACCTTCCATGAACTAGCACACCTACCAAGCACATCTGGCGTGTTTATCTAGCTGTTATACCTCCACCTGGACCCTGCTGAGACCTTGGACTGCCTTACCAGCTGGGGAGAGGCAGCATGGAAGCAATGTGCTCCAAATATGCACGCACACTTCTGCATGTCCCAGGCCTAAATCCTCACTGCCAGCAAGCCTTCCCTTTGAGAATATTTCATGGGCTGCCAGGAGAGACTGCAGAGAAAGTTAATGAGAATTGCTGTATTTACTGTCATAATAATGGGATTGTCTGGTATCACAGGTGACTGATCATTTTCCTCTGACCCAGATAACTGTTGTGCTGAGTGGAGACTAGAAAAGGCCTCTCAAATTCTGTCCCCCTTTCTTCCAACTCCCAGTCTTCTTCTGTGTGCTCAGAAAGGGGACTGCAGCTGGTGAGAAGGGAACAGTTAATCCCCTCACTTTGTAGTGCTTCAGACCAAATCCACTCTTTTGCCCCATATCACTTCCCTTAAGAAGCTGCACCCACAACATAGCTGTCTTCACCAGCTGTCTCTCTGGTCCCTGTGCTTTGCCTGCCAAGCTGGGAATATGCTGTGTTCACAGAAAAGGCTGGAAGACATGGAGCAGGACTGAGGAATAACATTTCATCAAGGAGATTCATACATCGCAGGCTATTTAGGATTTGAAATTGGCACCAGCTATTCCTCAAAAGATAGATCGCAGAGCTGCAGAAAACAGGGTGAAAAGAAATTTGAGAGGTCATCTAATCTACCCCATCTCAAAAGGGCCATCTGTGGCACATTTGTCTGACCTGTTCTCAAAAGCCTTCAAAGACGAAGTGGCCATGATCTATCTCTCTGGGGGTTTTTAGAGCCACAGTCCCTGGGACATGGAAACAGGCATCTCTAGCTCCTTTCAGCAGGCAGCCAGCTAGCAGCACAGTTGCAGTGCACAGCTCCCACCCGTGTTTCCACATGCTAGGAAGCACTATCTGACGGTATGGGAAAGCTGGCTGCTACATTTCTCAACACCGGGTTGTGTGAAACAGTTACAGCAAAGAATTCCCCTTCAGAGCAAATCCTCTCACACACGCAAGCCCTCAGAAGATTTTTTCTGGCTCACAAGAGAGTCGCTGCTGAGCCTGGAGCATATTGCATCATGTGGGAGGATTTCGCCCCGTTCTAAGCTTCCTCAGAATTTCTATGTCAATTTCAATACATCAAATTAGGGATTTCCAGCAAAGCTAGATGAAAGAAAAAGCACTAATTTGTACGTTTCAGAACAAGGAGTTATTGGCCAAGAGTTATACATTAAGTATCATCTTTTAAAAAAATTTTGTGGGTTCTTCCTCCTTCACACCAAACCATCACTGCCTGTACAAGGAGCCTTCCATACTTTTTCCAGCCGTTACACACTGCATTATTATCTGCACATCTGTGCTGGTTTTGGCTGGGGTGGAGTTAATTTTCTTCATAGTAGCTGGTATGGGGCTATGTTTTGGGTTTGTGCTGGAAACTGTATTGATAACACAGGGATGTTTTAGTTACTGCTGAGCAGTACTTACACAGAGTCAAGGCCTTTTCTGCTTCTCACCCCACCCCACCAGCGAGTAGGCTGGGGGTGCACAAGAAGTCGGGAGGGGACACAGCTGGGACAGCTGACCCCAACTGACCAAAGGGATATTCCACACCGTATGATGCCATGCTCAGCATATAAAGCTGGGGGAAGAAGAAGGAAGGCGAGGGACATTCAGAGTGATGGCGTCTGTCTTCCCAAGTAACCGCTACGCGTGATGCGGCCCTGCTTTCCTGGAGATGGCTGAACACCTGCCTGCCCATGGGAAGTGGTGAATGAATTCCTTGTTTTGCTCTGCTTGTGTGCACGGTTTTTGCGTTACCTATTAAACTGTCTTTATCTCAGCGCTCGAGTTTTCTCATTTTTACCCTTCCAATTCTCTCCTCTATCCCATTGCGGGGCAGTGAGCGAGCAGCTGTGTGGTGCTTAGTTTCCAGCGGGGGTTAAACCACGACAACATCTCATCCATTTGGGTATTTAAAAACAAGGCTGCAGCCACTTTCAGCTGATTTTTCCATAAAAGCAAATTGCTGCTTAATGTTTTCAGTCTTCTCATTTTGCAGTGCATCAGCTGATGACCAGGCTGCATTTTGGTAACCTGAGCACTAAACTTAATTGTCACTCAGAAGTAAATTCTTCTGTAACACTTCTGTCCCCTTCTGTCACTCGGGGTTTCTCATCAAACTGAATTAGCTCGTACATGGTGATTTGTTTCCTTTTAAATGATACTGATTAAAAAGAAATCACAGTCTGATACCATGCCACTTGGCAATGGCAAACAAAGAGTAGCTATGTTCTCCTGAACATGGACTTTAACAGAAGCAAGAAACAGAAGCATTTTTCCCCTTCATTGCTCTCCCTCAGTTTTTTTTTATTATATATATAACAGGCTGCTCAGTACCCTTCCAGCATACCCTCTTCACTTCTAAAGAAAGAGAATGAATCTCCTTGCAGACTCTCCGCTATTAATTGTTTATAATGCATTTATCTGAAGGAAACACTTACAATGATATCTCAGCAAACATTTCATATTACTTATAGCAGTAAGCGCTCTAGGAAGTTTGTATGAGCTGTTCCCTCATGACTGAAATAAGCCTGCTTCATACTTTTCAATACTGTACTGCCTTGGGACTTAGTGCAGTAGACATACATTTTAAAGTTACATAAGATTAATTTTTTATGCCATTGAAGTGAATTGGCTTTGTAATTAAATTCATTTTCAGTTGTCTTTATTTTTTTTAATTTTTTTTTTTTAATCCAGAATGCTACCTAGCTTACATTTGCATTTGGAAGATGAAGTATTAAAGAGCACTATAATATGGTACGTGAGAGCTATGTTAAAACTTATTATTTAAAAAACTGAAATTCTTATAATTTATTGGTAATTATGTAAAATGTTTTATAATCAAGAGATCTTGAAAGAGGAGGAATTCCCTGTCTCCTGAATTTTTATCTGTTGATGGAAAGAGAATTCATTAATGTAGAAATAATATCCATAAGTAAGGAATAGATATGTTTCTATCTCTTCTGAGTGTGAGCGTTGAATATCATATGAATTCAGTAATATTAAAAGAACAGAAGATGTGATGGCTACATTATGCATGAACCTGGTGTAGTTTGCTCCTTCAGACTTTGTCAGCTTACTTGTGCTTTTTCATTCCTTTTACAGCAGAGATCAGAGAGCAAAAGATTCCCCTGGCAGGGTAGCTAAATTGGATAATAATATATTAAGGGTAATAGGAAGGGGGAAGGGAAGAGGGAGGGTTTCACTCAACAGCCTTCAAAGATCATTAGTGGAAAGTTAACACTGAAATAGCAAAGAGTTCACACTTCTGCAAATTCCAGTTTGCTTTCCCAATTTTATTTTTTAAGTGTGCCAACAGAGCAAACAGCACAAGATGATCTCTGGGATCAATGAACTGATTTCCCTGCCAGGTTGGAATTATTCCCAAGAAAATGTTTAATACTATCATATTTTGTTACCTTAGAACATCCCAAGAAATGTTTCACCTGAAATAACAAAAATCCTATTCTGAACAGATGAAATGTAGCTTTTTAATATTTACATCTTCCCAAGTCATTCCTTCCCTACATCAGGGACAGGATGCTAGATACTTTGACTGGTACCAGTCCTTTGCTTTTCAACTCAGGAAGGCATTCTTATTCAGTGCAGCATTTAAGTAAATGTTTAAGTGCTTTCTTGAATCAGGACCAAAATTGTCACTCTCCAGGTGATATATATTTGGTTACTTTAAACTCTACCTTTTTTTTCCTTCAGCTCTCCCAGTTTGGGTTGTGGGGTTTTTTTGTGTTGTTTTTTTTTTTTCCCCTGTTACTCCTCTCTGAGACATCTCAATTTTTTTATTATCAGCGTTCTGGTGAATGCATTCCCAGAACCAAATGAATTGTGGTCACCACTCTCCTACCCACCCACTTTATTAAAAAAGTTGGGGCTATTTAATTTTGCACTTCTATCTGCTTCATTACGAGAACATTACTGTGTGAAGTTGGGTCAGATCTCTCAGCAGTCACCATTCACGTCAGTGCAGCCCATGCTGACTCTCCTTCCTGCTCCATCAGACAAACCATGATGAAAAGGAGAGGAACACAGGACTGTCAGAAACATCACCCAAGTGCTCTCACAAGTGCTGAAAAAGACTTCAGAGCCTTTGGTGTGAGAATAAGTGGAATGATAAAGAGGATTACCTCTTGCTTACGGAAAGCACAAAGCAGAGTAACAAAACATCCACCAACTCTCCCTCCCATTGTATACATTAACTGAGGCTGAATTTTATTCACAGAACAAACTCAAACCCATTCATTTCTACCTCATAGCTTACATGAACAGTGAACTTGGTCTTTGTCACCTCTTACTCTGTGTCTCTAATCCATCACTGGATTCTGTTCTTCTCCACAATTTCAAGTATCCATTTTGGATTTGAGCTAGGATCATGTGGACACCACCACCTCTGTTGCACCCTCTTTTATTTTTATAAGAGCTGAATAACCTTTTTACCTGAGCGGGTGCTACCACAACTTTGATCTTATAGCTCTGTTTTCTAATGATATTCTACTATTTGGTTTGCAAGGGACAAAGTGATTGCAGAGTTCACTTAAAATAATGAGTGTGAGAAGGTGGAGCAGGCCTTCAGTCTTATGACTCACCACTTTATAATTATTTAAAAGTTCTTGACTTGCTCTATGTATTGATATGCAATGCTAAACTCCCGAAAAATTAAAATTTTAGAAGGACGATGATTTCACATTATATTATTGCTTAATGAAATGACAGAACCTTCAAATTCAATTAGATAGCTTCTTGCTTTTAGCCAAAAATCAGGCCAGTAAGAGAAGCAGCATGACTTTGAAACATCACTTATTGACGCATTTCATCCTCTAAAACTATACAAATTAAATGAATGAGAATCTCTTTTCTCCTTAGGGTTCTGTCAAGATATGGAGAGCTGAAGCAAGGACAACTTTTACAAGCCTTTTTCTTGGGCATTTAGAGTTCTGAAATTCTGACTTCCAGCATCCAGACAAGCTTTCCCAAGCGTGTTCCTCTGCAGGAGCGAGAATCTCAAAAATGCCCAGCATTCAAAAGATATAGTTTACAAGCATACAGCATTAGATCCTCGAAAGAAGGAAGTCACTAGCCCACTTAACCGTTTGGAAAACCTGTCTCAAGCAGCATACATAACAGACTAATGTTGCACCATTCATTTTCAACCTGGAACCAGGCTCCATGTATGTCATTACCTGCTATGTTTTTCTGACTGCAGCATTAGAAAGAACAGTGTAATTATAGTACACATATCTTCAATAACATGGATTATTCACCAGCCTCCAAGACATAGCTTTTACAAACAGTATATGGAAATTGTTAAGGATTATATATAAAGATACTAATTACCAACTACACCTGCTGAGGTCCTATGACAAAACCCCAGTTGCAATCACTCAGACACAAGGTTTTAGAAAAGGTTTCACCATCTTATGTACAGGCTTCTGTTAGTGGAAGCTGGGTATTAAACAAAAGCATTAATCCTTGCTGAGAAAAGGACATGAGGATTCTGCATTGACTTCCCAACCGCTGCTCCTGGTGCTGAGCAGGTTTGCAGCAACAAACACAACGTTATCTCTGCAACAGTGAATCAAAGTCAAATGTAACACAGTACACAAAAATAACCCCAACTATCATTTCAGAAATAATGCCTTTGAAATGAGAAGTGGACACTTCAAATCAATTTGGCCTGCATGAGCAAGTGTCTTTTTAGAAAATAGTGTGTCTATAATGTCATTTCAGCTATGGAAATTCTGGAGTACAGCGAGTCTGTAAATCTAGAATATGCATGCAGACTGCATTCAGAGTTTCATGGACAGAAAAAGAAATGACCAAATTCTTGTTTCAAAAAAAGCCAAAGCATGTATCTGCTATATATTTCTGCATAGCTAGGGACAGCTTATCATCACATACCAAATAAGCTGGTATACTCACTACAACGCGTTTAACTCCCTATCCAACAACAAGCTTCATATGTGGTATTTTTAGGGAGGAACTCAACGTTTGCAATCGTGCTTCTGGTTACCTCAAGAATAAGGGGGCATTTCCTCGTCAGTGGTGGCCTTCAGACCCCGCATATGTCACCCGCGGCACACACTGCATGCGATGGGTGTCACACCTTTCCAGAAGTGCTGGGAACTTGAGGGAATTACGGGGTACATCAACAGGGCAGAAGACCAGAAAGCCTGGGTTCGTGTAGTATGAAGTTGCAGAGTGCGTGCCTCCACCTCACTTTCTGCTCCGAGGGTTTCAGACACGGCCGTACGCTCTATCTGTCCGCCAGCCTGAAACCCCGACCCTCACGTACTATTCGTATAGAGAAATGGCGCCGTTCGACCCCTGGGGGGAGAGAGGGGCACAACCATTTTCATTAAAGCGTGTGGGGCCGTTAATGCACGCACAGTATTTACCGCTAAAGAAGGCCCCCGCGGGGCGGCCGCGGGCCGCCTCTCTGAGGGGCCGGCCGGGACCCGCCGCTCTCGGGCGGCGCCTGTGGAGGCGCAGGGCGGCGGCGCAGCTCTCGCGAGAGGAGCGGGGCGGGCGCGGTGGCTGGCGGCGCGGCCTGCGTGCTGTGGGGCTGCCCCCTCCGCGGTCAGTTCGGGTGGCTGTGAAAGCCCGCCGGCAGCGTGAGGGCTGCAGGGTGACATCTTTCAAAAGAACTGCCGTTTTATAAGTGGGCTGTTTTTTTTTTTTTTTTCTGAGGAGAGTTGTGTCCTCCTGACAGAAAATGGTGGTGGTGTGGTTTAACCCCAGCTGGCAACTAAGCACCACACAGCTGCTTGCTCACTGCCCCCAGTGGGATGGGGGAGAGAATCGGAAGGGTAAAAGTGAGAAAACTTGAGGGCTGAGATAAAGACAGTTTAATAGGTGTCGTGGTTTAACCCCAGCCAGCAACTAAGCACCACGCAGCCGCTCGCTCACCCCCCCCACCGGCGGGATGGGGGAGAGGATCGGAAGGGCAAAAGGGGAAAACTCGTGGGTTGAGATAAAAACAGTTTAATAACTAAAGTAAAATAAAAAATAGAACAGTAGTAATACAAAGCAAGCGGTACACTGTACAATTGCTCACCACCCGCCGACCGATGCCCAGCACATCCCCCAAGCAGCGATCGAACCCCTCCCCGGCCAACTCCCCTGCTTATATACTGAGCATGACGTCACATGGTATGCAATAGCCCCCGCCCAGTCTGAGTCAGCTGCCCCAGCTGTGCCCCTCCCAGCCTCCCGTGCCCCTGGCAGAGCATGGGAAGCTGAAAAGTCCTTGACCAGTGTGAGCACCACTTAGCAAGTACTTAGCAAGAACCAAAACATCAGTGTATCATCGACATTGTTCTCAACCTAAACCCAGAACACAGCCCCATACCGGCTACCAGGAAGAAAACCAACTCCATCCCAGCCAAAACCAGGACAATAGGTAAAGCAAAAACCGCGCACACGAGCAAAACAAAACAAGGAATTCATTCACTACCTCCCATCAGCAGGCAGGTGTTCAGCCATCTCCAGGAAAGCAGGGCTCCATCACGCGTAATGGTTACTTGGGGAGACAAATGTCATCACTCCAAACATCCCCCCCTTCCTTCTTCTTCCCCCAGCTTTATATGCTGAGCATGGCATCATATGGTGTGGAATATCCCTTTGGTCAGTTGGGGTCAGCTGTCCCAGCTGTGTCCCCTCCCAACTTCTTGTGCACCCCCAGCCTACTCGCTGGTGGGGTGGGGTGAGAAGCAGAAAAGGCCTTGACTCTGTGTAAGTACTGCTCAGCAGTAACTAAAACATCCCTGTGTTATCAATACAGTTTCCAGCACAAACCCAAAACATAGCCCCATACCAGCTACTATGAAGAAAATTAACTCCACCCCAGCCAAAACCAGCACAGGTGTCCACCTGCCGCAGCTGGAAGGCTGGGACAGGAACCCAAACAGAGGCACTGCAGCCTACCTGTGCTGACACCTCCGCCCAAACAGGCCTCCCAGGGACTGAAATAGCTGTCCAGACCTTGGGCTGCATGGACCTCCAGCACCTGGAAGTCCCCCTAGGACCTGAAGGCCATGGTGGATATCATAGCTGCAAGTGTGCCCAGCTGGAACAACTCTTCAAACAAGTACCCATGTGATGAGAGGAGCTCAACAGGCAGTGCAGTGTCTGGGAATGTGAGCAGGAGATCAATAACATGGTATTCTCCACTGTCCCAGCCCTGCCTTAAGGCTGCACAAGGGGAACATAGGCCTGAATTCAGCCTGGAGCTGGCTGACAGAAATAACTCACAAGGTGAAGGGGACTGGACCCTTGTCTCTGCTCGGGGCAGAAGGAAGAACCTTCCCCTAAAGTGCCCCTGCGTAACAGGTAGGGCGCTTTGGGGTTGGGGAATGAAGAGCGCGTGAGTAACAGACAGGATCCAGGAGAAGCCCACCGTGCAAAGCTGATCAAGCCACCCACCCACATTAGAACCAGTGCCACCAGAAAAGCACATAAAGTATCAGTAATTGGATATTCCCTACTGAGAGGCACCAAAGCACCCATTCACTGTGCAGACAGTTTAGAGAAGTTTGCTGCCTACCAGAAGCTCACATTCGCGATGTCACGGAGAGACCACCAAGCCTGGTGAACCCTAGAGTATCATGTGCTATTATTCCATGTAGGGTCTAGTGATACTGTGACAAGGCAGCTCAGAACCATCAAAAGAGACTATGTGTGCCTCGGAGCAACGTTCAACGGATTGGGAGCACAGGTGGTGGTCTCCTCTATCCTTCCAGTCAAGCCGAGCGGTGCAGTTGATTCTCTAGAGGGAAGAAATGCCATCTGGAGGGACCTGGACAGGCTTGAGGAGTGGGCCTATGTGAACCTCCTGAAGTTCAACAAGGCCAAGTGCAAGGTTCGGCATCCGGGGCCTGCACTGGGGGTAATCCCCAGCATCAATACAGACTGGGGGATGAAGGGATTGAGAGCTTTGGTTTAAGTCTTGTTTAAATCTTAAGAAAAAGTGATAAGATCTTACTTAGCAGGGGTTGCCCAATAAATTGCTTGCAGTGTAACTGAAAAAAAAAGGCAGCATGAAAGATTTGCTATGTCTAAGTAAAGATAGTGGCTCAGAGTAGGATCCATTCATAGTGAATGAGAACCATAAGATTTTCAGTGCTTCTGACTGGAAGCTTTGTTAAAACAGTGGTACACAATTCCTAATTACAATGATTATACAAAATAGTATAATAAATCCTATTAGACAAAAAAGTCAGGGTGTTCTGTTTTTAAAATCCAATTTAATCTAGAGAATGAGAAAAGTGATCTTTTGTCTTCAACAACTTGGGGAAAATGAACTGGATTTTAATTAGGAAAGAAGTATGATGAAATTAAAGCTAAAGCAAGAACAATGCCTTAACAAAACTAGCTGAAGAGTGTTCTTTAAAAAAAAAAAAAAAAGGTGTTTCCACTTTTTTTTATTGTCAATTGAATTAAGGAGCCCACAGTTATTATATAAGAAAGATAATTACAGAAAAATGTTCAGTTGGAGAAGTGCTTTAGGAGTCAACTGGGATATATTCTTCAAGTTTTAGTTTATTCCATGGAAAGCATCCACAGTTGCCTGTGTGTGTACACAGGAACGATCCACGCCTCGGCTCCAGCAGAGGCAGCTCCTGCCAAACACCTGCTGCATCATCTCTGCCACGGCTCATGGTGCTCAGCCTCCTTCGCCCGGTACCCGTGCTTGAGTAAAACCGGCTGGAAGAAGGGGGTGAGTATTTTCAACGGGAGGTATGACAAGTGGGGTGGGGTGGCACCGGAGGAAGTTCAAGAGGTTGGAACAGAGTTAGACACGGTGTGACATTTTGGCAAAGAGCTTCAGCAAGAGAAGATGAAAGGAAGGAAAGCCATTATGAGTGGTCACAGCACCTGACCAGCAGCACAGGCTGATAAGGAGGGTGGCAGCCAGACAGGCTTGCTTATTTGTGTGTGTGCGCATATGCATGCCTGCAAAGCAGAAATTAATGTAGAGCAAATCTCAGCCTCTTTCCCCACTAACATTTCTGCTAACACTAGTGCCTTGATCTGACCAGAACAGGACAAGGCAGGGTTGGAGCCAGGCATATAAATCTTCTGCCTTTGGAGGCAGGGGTGTGAGAGAGAGTTAAAAAAAAAAATAAAAAAAGAGAAAGACATGAAAGAAAAAAACACAGGGAGCAAAAACATTTCTGGCTAGAAAGAAGGAAAACTCCTTGCTGAGATGCAATTCCTCTGCTTCTGTGTCATCTCTTCCCCTACCACAAAAATTGTGGACCAGAGGTACTCTCTAGCTGGCTGTCAGACCTCCTCTTTCTCAGTTTGAATACCTTCATTAGCTTCATACCTTCAAAGGAGGTTCTCTAATGTCTTAATTTCCAAATGCTTTAATAAGCCAGGCATAAGGAGAAAAGGAAGGCAGGGAGGACATCTTCTTGGGCTTACCAGGTTGAGGGTGTGCAGTCCACTCACTCATCTTTTCCCAGTTCTATGCTCTTCTCTATCTGTTAAACTTTATATGCTTTGTGGAGGAGATAAGGAAATCAGAGAAATAAATATCTCCAAAGAGAAGCTGAGCACACCATCTTCAGCAGGCACCAACTTGTAGGTATTCAGACCATAAGCCTAAATATTTGCCTCTCCGTCATGGCATCTTATGCAGATTTACAAAGCCAGGGGACCAGCTCCTGTTTCATTAAACAGTGTCCTTCCCTTTCTCACAATACTCTCTCCAGACTGTATTGATTCAGACAACACATAATTAGTGCTGACTAAGATTAAACACAGTCTCAAAAAACACTTACATGTTCCGTATCGTGACACAAAGGCAAACTGAAGACCCTCATGATTTGTACTGTAGCAACATAAAGGTAGAAAAAAATTCTGCAAATATTTATGGAAGCTGTACAGTTCTACATGACTCAAATACGAACCTTAAGTAAAGCCCTTACTCATTTGGGCATCTGATAGCGTCTAGAGTAATTTTCAGAAATATACATTAGCTCAGAAATAATTGATTTAGGTTGTTTTAGAGACAGGTCCTTGTAGCAAGGACCATTTACCCTTAGGGCTTCAGAACTGCTTAGTCAGACAATCAAATGGAAGCAGAAGTCACCTTTAAACTCTATACCCAGCAACTAAAAATATGGAGTTACATTTTCTTACATGTTTTGATTTCTTTAGGGGGAAAAAAAAAAAAGCCAAAAAACCCCAGAGCTAGAAATGCTTTTTGTCCTGCTTGCATGGATGGGGGCTCCGTACCTATGGATTTGCTGACTTTAATGTTTTACCATGAATGGCTATTGACAAGTAATAGGCATTTTTCTGAGGGCCCAGTCCTGTGATCTGCTTTTCTGTTGCCATACTGACAGGATTATATGTGCCCTTTAGCTTCGTTTCCGCTAAAATGTAAAGACTTCATGAGAACAGGGCTCCCCTGAAAACAGCAGTCACTGTCGGTTTTAACGTTCTTGCATGGATGATTTCTGCCATCGAACACAAACACTGGCCAGAAAAAAACCAACCCACTAAAACGAAGACCAGCCACAAAACTGACACCTTCTAGCAGGAATGCCATGTACTTAGCATCCTGGCCTGCCAAGCTTCTGGTGCTAGGAGCTCAGCTAACAGGCTTGCCTGCAGTACCAGCACAGGCATTTTTGCAGTCAGTATTTTATTGTTTTCCCAGCTGAAGTGCACAAATGGTTGTCTGCTTTTCCTTCTTTCCATTACAAGTCAGCCTGTTTTAATATGTGCAGTTCTGGTTTTTGTCGGTGTTAATGTATCACATTGTTCTCAGAATACTTGAGAAACATTAATGAAACACAAAAATGTGCTAATTTGTGAAAATAATAAGCATGCTACTTAGAAGGAAAGGAATGCATTTATGCTGGTAGCGATGCAGAGAATACAGCCAGCAGGTTTAGAGAGTTCTGATTAATTGGTTCCTCTGTTCAAGTGAGCACATGAAGCCTTCTGCTTGCCAAACATCAGTCATCTACCTACTAGCTCACCCAAACTGTGGTCTCCTGGTGTTAAAAAAGGAGATTCACCATCAGATTCATTAAAACATGTCCACAGATCGATTTTCATCTGTTCTGATGGGCCTTTCTCCATTTAACTTCTTGGCCAGCCATTCAGGAAGAAGCATTAGTGGAAACTCACACACACTGCATGGAGTTTACTGGTACGAAGCAGTAAGTTACAGCTCAGGGACATCAGTGTGCTGCACTGCAACTACTGGTTCTACCAGAAACACTCAGCTTTGCTAAGCCATCGAAGTCTGCCATCTTCAGCGTGCCACAGCACTAGCGCTCACCTTCCATTAAAAAAGCTTCACTTATTATGTTCCAGCTGATACATATAACTGGGATTGACATTAGGTTATGCAGGCCCATTAATGAGATGCAAGGCTTTGCCATACATGCCCATGATGATATCAGGAGCGACACATGCTCCAGTATGCTAACACCAGAGCCGATGCTGTGAAAGGGAGAACGTTAAAACTAGCTGTGCATGGTGAAGCGCCGTTCTTGCTTGATTACAGCTCAATGTTAAAAAAATTGCTGTGGAGAAAGGAAAGGGCTGTAACAGCTACCCAGACAGGGTAGCAGATGGGAAAGAACAGAGCCTCTACAAGGTCATACAGAGCAGGTGGCTGCTTGTTCATAGACTCCTGTTTTCAGGAGAAAACATATTTTGCAATATGACTTATGGAATATCCCCTATTTGCTGTAAAGGAGGACTGGAACCCCTTATCTCCTCTATTAGCTTTCATAGAGCAACCTGTGGTTGAGGTTTTAGATAGGAAATGATTCTTTCAAGTTTTTGTATTCCTCAAGAGAAGTCTTAAAAGAAAGGCCTGTGACTCCCAAGGCTACAGGTCTGATATGTCTGGTAGCACCACTGTGCTGCTGGCCTTCTCTGTGTCTCACATCCACACACATCCATTACCAGAAGCCAAGCTATTATAAACAGTAGGTCTACATACCTAAGCCGAAGTCTTTTAATTGGACCTCAAAATTCATCTACAACCTCAAGTACACAGACTAATTCCTTATTAGTGTTAAAATCAGTACAGCACTAATGACTTGAGCAGAAAAACCTGTATTGCCACTAGTTTAAATTTTTGTCATTTTGAGGCTGGAAGGAACCAATATGTAGGTCTAGTCTTACCTCTTCCATAACACAGCTAGCTGAATTTCCCCCAGAAATCCCCCCACCAGGAATGAAAGGAATCCAGCAGAATTCATTTCAGTGCAGCTTGAAAAATGACTTCACGAAAACTAAAGCATCCTGATCCTAGTGATCAATCCAAATCCTGCTGAAATGCCAACAGCTTTCACACAGACCAATCTTTTTTCTGAAAGCCAGTACAGAACCTTGAAATGTGGCAGAATTTGCTAATATAATGAGCATGCATGATGACCAAAGGCAGAATATAGCTGCTGGATCGTTGGATTTCTCTAACACATATTGATGCAACGCATCAATAGGTTATTTTGCACTTTTCCTAATAAAATATTTAGTGCACAGGCAATACAGAAAAATTTTAAACTAGACAATAAACTGAGCTGACAAAAGAAAAGAAAAAATACAGGACGTGCTATATAATTGGCTGTATGTAAGTTGCTGCTGTTGTTCACAGCAGTGGAGTTCCGCTACCTGAACACAGCAATCCTCCCTCCTCCTTCAGTAATTTAGAGCTAAGAGCTTTCTTTCTCAAAGTATTTTTTATTCAAAGGCCTCCATAACCAAATAGTATGGAGAAAATTAAGGCAGCAAGATCACAAAATAGAACCTAATGCATTGAGGTCCAGTCTCTGTGTATAGGAGCAGGAGGTTGCCTTATAGTCACTCTCAAAGAAATATCCCTCCTTCCCTTCCATTGGCCCTTCTTTTCCCTCCCACCACCCCCAAACTGGTGTATCCTGTCCACAGGCATTTCAGAGCTTGCTTTACCTTCTCATTCATATTGTCTTGCTCCATCCTCTTTAAGATTATCACTCATCTCTGACCCCCCTTCTTTTAAGGACAAATCCTCCCAGCTGACATAAATGCATACAACTTTACTGAAATCAGAGAACCTTAATCAGTTTAATCAGATGAGGAACTTATGCTTTCTGTCTGCTTCTGTCTTGTCCTGTTGATTCATGCTTTTTGAATGGATGGATCCACCCTGTCTTCTCTCATCCTATTTCTGAAGGAGCTTCCCAGTATTTCTGCTTCACTGGTAGTTTTTCATCTACCTCAAAACCTCTTCTAAGTGTCTTCATTTTGCTCAATCCTCTGTTCTACTAATACCCCGCCAAAAACATTCTGAATTGTGTGATCGATTTATCTAATTTTTTTATTTCACTAAATTTATATCATTATATAAGTGCCTTGTAGGAATTATATACATAAAAGTTACCTTTTAAACAAAATACACTGATGGAATATACTCCTATACTGAATTTTTCCTTTTAGATCCCAAGAAAAGAAGAGATGTTGGAGAAAGAAGCAGCCTTTCTCCATTCTTAATGTGGGTGGTAGAACTGAAAGAAAATGAGAACTTCACCAATCTGGAAGAAAAACTTATTTGCAATCCTCAATGAACACACATGCTACCAGCAGTTATTTTTACCTAGCCCATCATTTTACGGCTAGGCGAGGCTAGCAAAATCTACTGAGAATTTTGGTTTTGGGAGACAGTGGCTGCATCCTATAATGTTTTAATACACTGCATCCTACATAACTGGCCATATAATACAAATTACACTCCCTTCTACAGCTCTGTCAGAGATAGAAAGCCAACATCTCAAATCAGCATGTTGCAGAACAGTTTTACAACCACGAGTAAATTTAGTTGCATATGCTGGTGCACCCTGGGCGGGAAGCCAATAGAGCATCCCCCACCACACACACACAGTCAAGTCAGGAAGCATGGCATTCACACACGGCTTAGTTTTACATCTGTAAACATGCCCCAAAAACTGGTGCTGGGCCCTAGCCCTAAAATACTTCTAGAAGCAGTTTGTGGAAATACTGTTGTTCAAGTAAATAGCACAAATTGAGCACTGTTATTACCTAACCCACAGGAAATGGTGCCTTCTCAAAGCTTGGAGCTTAAGCTGGCACAACTACTTTATGCAAAGATAGTATTTTTAAGGATGGAGGTTGTTTACCTAAATGTTTCAAGGCACCACAAGTTTTCCATTGTAATGAGGGGTCTCTGTATCAGGGTCCATATACCCATAAACAATAAAATAACCTTGGGAGGTTATTTCAGTACACTGTGCTCTTCAGCTGATGTCAAACATTCGCAGACTATGGATTTAAGATTTGACCTACCAGAAAAACTAGCAGAGGTTCAACATTTTTATTCATACAGCTGTAGTGACCAGTGACTAGCACAGTAAGGCAAGTTAGGCAGGGATAAGGATAAAAAGTAGTTCTCTCTCTCTTCTCTTCTCTATCTGCCTGGAGGGAATGAAGACACCTACTTTTGCAGCTCCAATGTTGAAATCCTTTTTGCTTTCATGTGGTTACTGTGAATGTTCTCTGGAGTATTAAATGAGAGGAAGGCATTATAGTTTTTAACTTTGATGCCCCATTAAGATGAATATGCACCTAATGAGCTGAGAAATTACCATTGCTGCTTTTTTTGTATTACTGTACAAGACTAGCTAATCAGGACAGGGGCATGCTCTTTGTGTTCTTAACCCAACAGCGATGAAAGTTAGAAGATCGTATTCAAACATATGTTTAATGCAGCAACAATAAAGGCAATAATAGCTCCTGCTATGAAAGAAGGACTAAAAGGGCATTTCTTCTTTTTTATTTTTTTACTTTAAGAGCTGCAGTAACTATCCCTTGCAGTTCAGATGGAGTTTGGCATAAAACTTAACGGATATTATTTGTAAGCCAGCTGTCCCCATCAAAATTGTCAGCATTTAAATGTCTTAAGACAAACAGCAACAAAAATAACCATCACCACTGAAACCACTGATTATTTTTTTTTTGAGGGGGGAAGCAGTTTTATTTTAATAGCAACAATTGAACTCTATCAAAGCCCCTTAATGCAGTGAATTAATCCTGTTGGAATTCGAAATATGTCCTTGTTTCTGAGGTCAGGCTCCCTAAGAATGAAGCTGTATCTAGTGACACAACATGAGAAGCTAAAGCAAATTATATTCCATCATTATTGACTAATATTCCCTACCTGCCAACTGGAGTGTGGCAAGTCTTATTCATACTGTGATATGCGAGCATGGATATGAAGCTCCCTTTTCCCCTAAGGGAAATCTTGTAACAAACAGTTGACAGAGCAACACACAATTTTGAAAGTAACAAATTAAAAATCTAATAAATATGATGCAAATAAAGAACATGGGAATTTAGGCATTTTTTTAATGCCTAAAACAAAGTGCAAGTTTGCTTTCCTTTCAAAGATACCTTAGTGGAAAGGTATTATTTAAGCAATGAAGAGAGCACCACCGTGCTGATACTTTGCCAAGGTTCATGTCCTGGAAGGTTTCAGTCCCCTGTTAGTCCCACAAATGTTTTATCAGGTAAATCTACTCAGGTGGGAAAATGTTTGTGGGCCCGAGCCCAGTAACAGCTCTGACGTCCTTGCACAGTTGCAAAGCAGCAGTTTGCAAGATGCTGAGTAACTGCAGCTTCTTTGGTAGCTACGATAGGCCAGGAGCTCTCTTAACCAAACCTATATAATGGTCACACTACATTCTTGTAAATGAAACCATAGGGAAGTATGCACATCTCAACAGACAGATGTTCCTGCTGCTCCTGCAAACATTTGATTCCAATGCTTACAAAAGGCAAGGTGGGTTGGTTTTTTTTGTGTTTTAGTCAAGAAGATGTTGCTCTTCTTGTGTACCACATTTAGCCTGTGGCAGAGGTGACATAAGAAAAAGGTTCCTAAAATTTCCCTTTAAAAAAATCATCAAAATCCCAGAAGATCTGGTAACCTTATGGGGAGAATAACAGTAGGGATGATTCATCCCTGGGTTTTTTGGTGCTTTTTCTCCTTCTAAAAGATGCACTCCAACATTTTGCAAGAGTATTTTCCCTTTGATAAAAGTATTCCTGCAAAACGTGGTCCAGAGAATTATATCGTTAGCTAGCTCTAGGCCACTGGTTCTTCTCTTTCACTTACATTTATGCTAGCCCTACAATTGTTGTTTGAATTTTGGCCAGCCTCAGTAAGGGACTCTGGCCACAGGACTACTCCACTGTATACACAGTCAGTCACAGCGTATCCTCTTGGTGGGCTTGCTTGGGGAGGGATTTTGAAGAATGTTATTTTAACCTGGGTGTGCAATAGTACAGGAGAAGAGAAAAACACTGCTGCTATTAATGATCAACTGCTGATTTGTGCGCTCATGTTGGCCAGGTCAGGGTCTGCTCACAGTCGTGCTCTCTTGAGGCACTCTGCATCTGCACGCTGATGCACACGGAAGAAAAAATCTTGGGAGAGCTGCAAATGGTGGTAGAGGCAGAGGAAGCTCCTCGCCTGGAAACGCAGCACCCTGCGCTCTCTTTCTATGCAGCGGAGGAGCGAAAGCAAGCTCTGCTTGTTCAAGGTTTCTGAATTCCTCATCACACTAACTCCTGCCACTACAGCGGCAATCAAAAGGAATCCCACAGGGGAATCTAAGCAGAGGAAAGTATTTCCTAGAGACAAAATGTCACACAGAAGGAAAGGGAGAGGAGGAAGCGGCGTATTCAGGGTTGTATTTAAGCTGTGATTCCACTTTGAAGATGAGACCTGGCAAAATCTCACTTTCACACAAGTAATTTGCATCCTGCATGCACTCAGTCACATCAACTGGCTGCACAGGAAAAATTAAGCATGATTATTGCTTAATTATCACAAGATCTGTGCAGCCAGAGATCATCAGTAATCCCACCTGATGCATCAAAAATGCTAATTAAGGATTAACAGGTCATGAATGATTTTAAGGGGGAATATAATAATAAAAACAGGTGCATTTTAGATAGTTAAAATTTTCATTGATTTTTTTCAGTTTTCTCACCTCTCTTCCTTTTCTCAATTAATGGCAAAGTAGAAGGGGGGGAGAAAATAATGGGAAAAGGACAGAATTAAAATTTGGGGATTCTTCAGTATGTATTTAAAAGCAGTAAGTTTCAAGTGAAAAAGGGGAGAATTTTCACAAAAGTTCATCCTTCATCTAAATTCACATTATTTTAACTATAACATTTCAGGGAGCATAAATTTAAGTTCCAGTGTGTGTAGCTTCTGAGGAGTGTGCCACAATCATGGCTATAATCTGTTTCACAGAGTTGTTGCTGCTTTGCTACAGGTGACATTGGAAAAAAGAATAAAACTCTATTTTATCCCAATTTACTGGACTACCGTGGAGGAGAGCAGGAAAAGAGCACTTAATTCAGAAAATGAGCAGAGTGCATGTGAAAGTCGCAAGATAAGTAGAGAAGTTGTACAGCCCATGTCAACCGTTTCCAAAACCATTCTTCTAAGTTACAGAATGCTTTATAGATCAGCTTAAGATTTATTGAAGTCATTCAAGAATGTGAAAGAAGAAACAATAGGCTTTGAAAAAAATTGAATTATTTTACATTGTCAGTGTTATGAACTTAGGAAGGCTAGTTTGTTACTAGAGATTGAAGAAAACCTGCTTTGTAGTAGTCAGCATGGGGAAACTCCGCAAACGCAATTTAATAAACACATCCACTGGAACACGATTATTTTACTATCCTGCTACAACATGATGAGTCAGAAGGCATAATTTCCTTACACCACTTTGTAACGGACATTAGATCAAAAATGCTGCTGCATGCATCTGTGTTAACGTGCAATGATTCTGCTAAGTACTTTTGTAAGAGAAGCCTTCAATGGCCACTAGCACTCTTCTCTCCCCAATGGCTTGCTACAAATCATCTCCTGCACCACAGCACAAGGCTAGAAGCTAAAAAAATGAATACAGCAGTAATTTCTTTTCAACAGTGATTTGACACCCAGCTGATGGAAGGAGCTAACCATGTAACCTCTACACCGTAAGTTCTGCTAAAAGAGATTCTCTCAAAACACCCATGGGGTTATGTATTCCTGCTAATAGCAGCAATAGGATGGATGATAAAATTATGGCAGTGTAGAAATGCTCTCTCAATTAATTTCCCATCATGTTAAGGCCATTATCATTGGATGTCATCTAGCAAAATGGAAAAGAAAAAAACAAACCCAGAAGTCTTCAATACCTTTGGAAGTTTCACTCACTTAGCACATGATATAAGGGTAGAGCAGGCCAGCCTCTTGAAATAGTTTACCTTCAAATAGAGCTTTAATGGTATTGATTTGAAGCACTGACAGGCAGATTTGCTTCAAAAACGTAAGCACAGACAGAAGAAAGAAAGAAACAAGTACATAGCCCAGAAGGAAAGTGGGCAGAGATTTCCCCCCCAAAGTCGGGTTGATTCAAGATTTCTAGATGTCAACAGGAGCTTTTTTTCAACCAGCTATCAACACAAAGCTCAGATCACTGTTGTACAGGTCTTTGTATTATACCACCTTGTATAATGCAGCTGTTTCTCCAGCGAAGCTGCTTCTAGCACAGCTCTTAGCTGTTATCTGCAGTTTTTCTGTGGGAAGATGAGAGGGTTTAGGCAACTATGGACAGGAAGCAACACAACGTAAAGTCTATGGGAGGGCTCTCGTATATACACACATATATATCTACACACACATATATAAGAGAGTATGTATGCATTTATGTATGTATGCGTATATATTTAAATATGTACAAATGCACAACCATATATAGTAATGAAATAGCACCTATTCTTATTTTGGCAAAATGAAGGCTCTATCAGAGAACAAAACAGACAGGTTTCCCTCTGTTTTCTTCACAAGCTTGCTGTCTCCCCCTTGCTCTACCTGCCAGTTTTGTCACTGCCTTCCCAACACAGGCACTACCGTGCATCAGCATGAAGCAGAGATCTTGGCAGTGGTGAGTGCAACTGGCGGAGAGGCAGTGCTGTGGGGACAGTTGAGCCGTGCACAGAAGAAGAGATCACTGGTGTGTGGAAGGTTCCTTCTGTGTCTCAATCCAGAGACATGATTTCCTCTACTATAATTAAAGTACAAGACATATGATTAGGAATTATAACTCAGCCTAAGAGAAAGTGTGTGCCAGGAAGAAGTGAGCAGAAGAACATTTACAGTAAGATAGGCAGAAATGAAAGCAATGAGCCAAAGCCAGCTAGAAGGGTTAAAGACTTTCTTTAACATAGCCAAAGAGAAATCTACATCCATAAACAAGGAAGAGGACAGAATCCTCTGGGCCGTATTTTTGTCTTCTCCAGGTTTGAAAATGTACAGGATATATCTGGGAGGCATTTGCATTTACAATGCAATTGCAACAGTCTTCCGGATACGCGCATGCAACTACTCATTGATACACAAAGCATCCAAGGCAATTCTTATTATAAAGGTCAAAATTCCTCTTAGCTGTAAGAGAAACTGGTATGAGCTCTAACCTTCAGGGAAAAACTGATAGGCTGATACACATGAAAATGTATCACAGGGTGCCTCAGACTATGGTCCCATGGCTTGCTTTCAACTGAAAAACATCAAGAGCTGACTGCCTCTAGCTGCTAATCATCACCCCAGCTTGTTACTGCTCCCCTTCCCTTTCCATACTGTCACAATAATCTGGGTGACATTAATACTCGAAACAGGAGTTTTTACTAACCCAAAGTATGTTGACATAGCTGTATTAGGCAATCACAACATAAGCAGATCTAACAGGGTGGTGTTCTCAGCAACAGCTGGAACAGGGCAGGACACAGCTTGGTGATATTCCCAGCATGAGAACATCTTCCAACATGGTTCAGAAAGCATTAACAAAGATGACTGAACTCTAATTCCAGATTTCATAGCTCCGAATAGAAGCAGGTGGCCAAATGAAAGAATGCCCTTTAGCAATTGTTTCTACTGCAAATAAATCACAAACTGAATTCTACATCAAATTACAAACAGTTACATTTAGATTTGAACTTCATTTACTTTTTTCTTCCCTCAAGCATTACAAGAAACAGCTTTAAGCACAGCTGCCATCTCAGGAAACTTCAGGTGGAGAAAAGCATTGCTCTGTTTGTAGAGATTGTCAAATAACTTTCAAAACAGGAAAAAATACCCCATCTTTTGGAAACATCTGCTTCTCAGCTTGCTTGGGCAGCAGCTGTTGCCATTATTGACAGCTCAGCAACATGGGAAATCATTTGCTCTTTTATGTCCGTTTCCACTCCCCAAAATGAAGCAACTGACAAAGGGCCTTGACTGACACACCCAAGACTCAGGCTCCTTTTGCCCAGCATGGTCATGGCCTGGCACTACTGCTGCAGTTGCCTCATTCCAGTCTTCATCCACCTGAAGGGATTATACAATGGCAGCAAAACAGATCTCAACCTTATTCCTTGGGCAGCTTCTTTGTTTCAGCTGCCAGCATCTATAGTACCACTGCATTAAGGAATATCTGTTCTCATTTAAATGGGCTGTTTTACACAGCAAAATGGAGAAACATAGACTTTATGTCTACATCAGGGGCATCTTCAGCTTTGAAGACTCTGTAAGTCTTTTAAGCATCTCTGGATGTCAGCCATGTGAAACTGTAAGTTACCATCTGGGGCATGTTAATGGTTTTATTTTAAAAAGTGTAACCTGTAACAGAAAGAGCGCCTTTCTTCCTCAAATGAAAGCTACAAGAGCAAAGGCATTCAGATATAAATACAGCTAGGAATCACTGATAGTAGGGGTGGGGAACCCCACACTTCCACCTTCAAAACCCCCTCTAGCCTTCATGTCACACAGAAAGGTGACGCAGTTAAATTTTCACAACAATAGTGGATTATCACTGTGTTTCTTGCCATGGCAATTGATGTTTAAATTCCAACTTTTTGAAAGTTAAGTCACTGAAAATGCCTACAGCTGCTCTGTATCTGCTTCACTTCAATAGCTATCTGGTTTGGAAATCTGCCTTGGTAGGCAGTTAGCTAACTTCTTTGTAATCCTAATTAAAAAAGACATACCACTGAAGCTACCCTCTGCAAATTACTTGTATGTCCCATTGTTTTGTGAGGCAATTTCAACCACCTCCAGTAGTCTCAATTTTGACTTATACTCTTCCTCTGGATATCTAAATTCTGTGAAGAAAGTGATGGCACTGACTTCTCAACTTGACAGGACTTTGGCTTGAGACACAGCTGCAATTCAAGTGCAGGCAACAGTGGCAAGGATCTCAGTCATGTGAGTTAGCAGCTTCCCCCAGGTCTGCTGTGGCCTGAGGATCTGGAGAAGATTGCTCCATACTGTTACTAAACACCATGAGATTCCTGTTCCATTAAAACTGCAAGTTTTTGGCATTTCATCTCAATTCTGAATGGAGACAGTTTCTGAAAACTCAGAATACTAATGGAATAAGAATTTGGTGTCCAAGCCAATATACATAACGTCATTTAAAGTTAGCCTTCACTGACTGGTCGAAAACACTCAAAATAGAAGAAACAGACAAAAGTACAATAAGAATTTAACATTTATTACTGGGTAGACTCCAGCCCACTGACTCCCTGCTGTGGAACTGGCAGGTTTGTTACAACCTCATAAGGTAGGTGAGGTACTTATCCAAATTCCTTGTAGGGTTTGACAAGTCCATTACACCTGTGATGTCTTTAACCTCATGCTAGTTTATTGTACTGAACTTCTGTCAAAGCAAATATTCCAGAATAATTGCCTGATAATGTTTGACTGCTGTGGCAATGTTACAGAAGACATAGTGCCATAATATTCCTCCAGCTTGCAGGCGACAGTACTTTGCTCAGCCCTAAGTAGGAGATCAAGGAGACAAATTAAGTGAAAGCTGACGCTGACATTTTCCCAAAACTAAACAACGATTTTTTTTAATGACTAATAGCTGAAATCACTTTTGATCTGCAAATTTTTAATTATTGCTTCCTTCTGTATGCTAGTCCTGACGGGGAACGGAAACAAAGAGTACAAAATAGCAGGAGACATTGCCTGTATTTCCGCTTTCAGTAGGGACAGAACTTTCTGGAATTTTCCAGAGAGTACTTTCTAATGCTTCCTTTTCAGCTTTCTGGGCAAAAGAGGTCTGCATTGCTCCCAGACAGGCCCAATTAGCAGTAGCATGTTTATAGGCTCTCATGATTGCCAAAAGAAACTCAGTGAGAGCCTCAAGCTCACATAGGTATGTGGAAGAAAAGAGCGACTGAGAATTGTGTTGCCAATTTCTTGTTGCTCCCCACAGAGCTCCCCATAACAGAAAAAAGTGTTTCATTTGTGGAGCAGCTGTATTCAATTGCTGCATAGTGCCTTTCATCCTGGGTCCAGATTTTTGTTGTTACGATCGGCTTGGATGACATTGCTGTCATAAACACAATATGTGTATGATAATAAAAACAAAGTCCTGAATAAGAGCAGAGTAGCAGTAGATGGTGTGGTGTTTGCTAAGAGCTGCTAGAAAGTGGATCTACGGGAGGGCTGCTTAAAAAGCAAGAGGCATAGGCAGGTAGTTATAAAGTGAGCTGTCTGCTACCAGAGATGAATCCCTAATCATCTGAAGTCACTGTCATGCACTGCAGATTGCGTGTTAAGTTAAAAAGGAGGAAGAATTACTCGTTCTCTACAACTGTCTAATTTCTTTAATTAGCAGCAGGCTAACCTGAAGATGCCAAACTTGAGTGCCCAACACACCAAACGAGTCCTTGTGGTACCTCAGACTTTTTCTCTCTCTAACGTCCTGGATAATCAAAGTAGGATGAACCTACCCATAAGCCTGCAAACATGCCTTGATTAACGTCATAATATATACAATGTACAAATAATATGGTATATTCTATGTCACATAAACATTCATGGTACTTAAAATACTAAAAGGCAATTACAATTTCCCTGAAAAAGACAGATTCAATAAAAAATTGTACCAAATGGAGTATCTTATTTGAAGAAGTGCAATGAAATTAAAGAGACATGACTGAACATTGCACCCCTAGGTACTTGTTAAGATCTTGGTCAACTGTTTTATACTGATATTGTCATTCTCGACCAAAGATCTCAAAGCCTTCTGTGCACTGATTAATCACAGAAACACAGGACTGGAAAGACCTGCATTATGTTTTGAGGCAGAGAAGTATTAACATCTTCGGTATACAAAAGGTAACATTGCACAATAAGGGACGAGTGAAGATAGAATAAAATCCAAGGTGGAGTTTCCTAGGTGCTTTTGAGAAGTCCCATGTCCAGCCCTACATGATTTATTCAGGTCAGAGGAAGAGGGACATATGGCAAGCAGAAAGTCTTCCTGAATCCCAGTCCTCTGCTCTAATTACTAACACATGTACCTCCTCTCTCCTCCAGCAACAATTTGCTCTCATATCATTTAATCCATTTTTAAGCCTTGATTTAAAAAAAAAAAAAGAAAAAAAAAAGAGTTCTCTAAACTGTTCCTCCCCAACCTACACACATTACATCTAACATACATCAAGACAGAACATGGCTTTTTTGTGTTATCTGAATGTGCAGTGGTGCTTTCATATCTCTCAAATTGTGCCACTGCTGAATTCAACTTTCTCTATAAAAATCAGAGCCAAAGGCAAGCTTCTGGAACTGCACTTACCAGTCCTGGATCTCAAAAACCTTAAATAATTTGCCTGACGATGCTGAAGAATTGTTTAGTAAAATGACTAAATGCAGCAACAAAATATGAAATAAACATCTGTATTCAATCTTGAAATGCTTCAAATTACCATACATCTCCCCAGCTTCTAAAAACACTCCCTGCCAAAGGCCTTTCTGATTAATAGCCTGGAATCCCCTTCTGTGGCTCCAGGGGAAGGGGAGTGGATGTACTAATCTGTTACCCACCTGTCTTTGTATTATGTAATACAACGCTTATTTTATCCAGGAAGATTCATCATCATTGACACCATAATAATCACAGCTTAAATTGCATACCAATGAACTAATGCTAGCCCTAACTCAACCTGGTGACTAGAGTTGGATCAGATTTCTTTCTCAAAAGCTATCAGGAAATTTCTAATTCTTTCCTAAACGAAACAGCATTGTTATAAATTCATAATGAAGCTAAACAGATTACAAATAACCAGTTAAAAAAAATCTTTCTATTATGCAACCGGGCACAATAAATACAAATAGGCAGAATTTATTCATTCTCAGCAAACAAATACACTTTTATATAACCTAACTACATGGCTGGTGTTTGTAAGATGTGACTGTAAGCTTAGTCCTGCTTACATAGGTACAGAATCAGACCTTCCACCTGCCATGAGTCCAGTGCAAGTCGATGTAAAAGAATAACAATTGGGACCAGGGTTACACCTTAAGGACCAGCTAGGGTTTGGATGAGAATAAGCCTAACTCAAAACTTTGGGATTTGTTAGACTGTATAAAAGACTCCAAAAATCTCTTTGTTACATGGGAAGAAGGGGAAGAACATTTTATAGGACCTCAGAGCATTTTTTCCACCCAGAGAGGGAGAAGAAATTTCTGCAATTGTGAGGTCCTTCTCTTTTATAAAGACAAACCTTTGAAGAAACGACTTCCAGTGGCACGCATTTCAGGACTGGAAAGTCCTAGATTCATGTGCCTTTCATTAATTTGTAGATAAGCACTGGCTGCCTTTGGTTTCTGAAAGGAACCATGAACTGACAACACAGAACTAAATTCCAATCTTTCCTCTTATTTTAAACATTTTACTTTAAAGAAAAGGCATATGCATATTTAGAAGAATATTTGTGCCACAACCAATTTCCGCTGCTGCAGGAACATATCTGTTCCTGTTCAAATCATGCATAATTGACAGCTTTTGACCATTTTTTCCAAGAAAAATTCCTGTAATGCACACGTGGGCTAGGGACAAAGTATCCCATCTGCTGACTGGCTCTGCAGGCATCTGGTGAATATTGTCTTTTCCTGTGCTTAATTAGAAGCGGGCATAGCCAGCAGGATGAAAAATAATGTTAGTGCTCAAAGAAATCCTCCTATTGTTCTTCCTCAATCACTTTCAACTTAGGCAATGCTAGCATACCTGTCCTGCAGCAGTTTTACTTCAGGTGACTTCTATCTGGCTAGAGTATCCTATCTAGAAGTTCAATATGGTAAAGAAGGCCATAATACGTGACTTAATTCAGAAATACATTAGAAGTACTGTAAACCAGCAACCTATCAAGCCAGCCTACCAAGAATATCAAGTTCTTTCTGATCAGTTTGAGGTTTCAATAATTGAATCTTCTCTTTCTTCTTTGAGCATTAATGTCACTGATGAAGGTATCAACACTACATTCTTCAGATGGGGCTCCACATTAGACTGATCTTCAAGATTAAACACAAGCAGGTCCATTGTTGCACTCTACATTTAAGAAAGAAGATGTAGAACTTGCATTTCAAGAGGCGAACGTATTTCCTAGAGTTTGATCTCAATAATCGCCGTGGACTAAGAGACTGTCAGAAGTCCTGTGCACAATTCTGTATTTGGGAGCAGCAGGTGCAACTTCCCACTGAAATAAGAGGTCTAGCTTCAAAAGAAAAAAATACTTTCATGACTCTGGAATAAGCCTTCTTCCTTGGCCCACTAAAACCTGTTTTCAGCTGTTGCAAAGAAGTGAGCACTAAAACCAGTTGCTGCAAATTTTTATCCAGTTTTTGTTATGTGAAACTGAATTATTTTATTAGGTGGGATCTCAGACGAGGGAAAAAGTACTTTAAAGCTTTATTAGTTAAAAAATACATGATCATATCATTGATGTTTTGACAAATTAGAGATATTCTAAAGATACTCTTCAGATTCTGGGAAACACTCAATGCTCTGGAGACAGGCCAGTGAAATAAAGTGATCTAATCAATAAGTAGTCAGAAAACATCTCAGCATGGTATTAGCAGAGAAGCTTCCAGCATCAGCTATGTCCCCAGTTACCAGTGGGCCAAAAATACCTAGATATCAAGCTGCTTCAGTAGGACTAGATACATCCACTGCCATCTGACATTCAAGTCTTAGTGAAGACCAAACATATGGCACGCTTTGTGTCTATAACTTCATACTTGCAAATGTCCCATTTCTTAAAGTGATATTTATATCCATGCCTCTGTTTGCTCTGGGATTAAGGAGAGATTTAAATTAAAAAAAAAAATACTGCCAAAATACTGTTTCTCTGTCTGTCCCCCAGCCTAGCCAGCACATAAACATGCTACAAGTCGAACACCACAATGTTTTAATGCTGTGGTTCCTCAGAAGATGAGATTGCTTGCCGCTAAGTATGCTCAAGTGCCTGTCCTGGGCCCGTTCTAATAGTCCCACACAGAGGTCAACAAGATCATTGTTCTCAAAGCATACGGTTTTCTCCCTCATACGTCATATGGACAGAAATCACTGTATAACCTGGGGAGGAGTGAGGGAAGAAGTCATGAGAGACAAATTTTTTTCTAGAAGTAGATTTCTGGTTTGGAGTAATATTCCACTCTAAAATGCACAAAAACTTGGATCATGATTTATTATTTACTGTTTTGATATTTTACTTTCTTCTAGACCACTAAATTAACATTAATAGTGTATATATATGCAGGTGACTTTATGCCCAAAACGACACTATAGGCACTATTCTGACACTTTTGTCTATAGAATCATGTATTTGCAGTACAGCAATTACATCATTATGTCCAATTATGTCATACTGGGAACAAATAACAGGATCTGATTCAGCAGAATTTTCATCTGGTTTGCTGCACGAGTGGGTAGAGGGACTTTCTCCCAAAATAACAATACCTCAGCTCAACACAATAACAATACCGCAGCCCAAGTGACAAGCCATAGGTTTAAATTCCTTTTTTTTCTGGAATGGACCAAAGACTTGAACCTGCCTCTCCACTAACTTACTAAGTGCCCCAGCCACAAAGCTACCCTAAGTGGGTCTGCTTCTGAGTGGTATTAGTTTTAACTAAAGCTAAAAAGGAAAACCCTAAATGGGTCTGCTTCTGAGTGGTATTAGCTTTAACTAAAGCTAAAAAGGAATACTAAATGGTCAAAAACCTCCTATGGTTGGTTTAGATGAACCATTTCCCACCCCATTCTCTTTTTTTGAGGCAATGGCAGGACGCCACCACCAAATTAACTGCACAGCCACATTTCAGTTTCGCTAGTAATAACTGAATTTTAAAAAAAAATCTTACAGATAAGACTGAAACTCAGAGCTAATATGTCTTACCTATAGGTTATAACCAGTGTATCCTAATAAATTAACTAGTTAAATTAATAAAAGCTATTTCCTCTACTTGCAGACCTTGCTTTGCCTATCACAGCTCAAACAGTTACTTCTAATTACATCTTCAGCTGTAACCTGAAAAAACTAGTGTTATATTTTCCATGCAGGGTATGGTATAATTATTCACCTTCAGTCTATTTTTTATAAGACAACATAAGAAAGTATCAGGGAAGTAATTACAGCAATTAGAGAGAGGTTATTTGATGCCTTTCTGTTACAGGGGCTGTCAAGTCTAGCCCTTTCTAGCTGAAAGAAAATATTCTCTGCATCCATATAATATACAAAGATCTGTATTCTTGTTGAGGTTTTTTAAAAATCTATGCACAGCCTGTGTGTGGTTTATAATCTCCCAACTCATATTAGTCACCTGGGCCTGAACTAGCATTCTGCAGCATTGTAACATCAAGTCCAAGACAAAACTGTCAACAGGACAGTCAGAACATATCGTTCTTTCCATGAACAGTGACATCACACTTGATTTTTAGTATTACAACAGTAGAATATCACGTTTGCTTGCTACAAGGATCATACAGATTCATATTGAACATAGCAAATACACCTATCTAGAACAGCATTACCTGATGTGAGAATGTCATTGCTAGTTGTGTTAAAGGAACATAGCAAATGCCCTGGGAATGAAAGAAAAGTGGATGGATGTTAATACCACTCATGAAACGCTTATCAGTAAATGTAGATACTGATAAGTAAAGGGAGGCTACTCAGATACCATTTGCCTTTTTGGACACACTTATCAAAAAATAGTACAATTCAACAAAGCATTTAAGCAGAGCTGAAGCTTTGCAAGTGAGAGGTTTGACTACATCCACCTGCAGCAAAGTGCAAGGTTGCGCCAGTGGTGTTCTCCTACCCACCCCGAACCCTTCCCCTGCCCCACCTGGGGTGGAACAGAAGCTGCTGTTAATCTTACAGAGAGAAGACAAGAGCTTGACACTTACCCAAACACCACCACATGGGAGATCTGACTTCACACTGCGTAATGAGAAGCTGTGGCTGATGAGAAGGGAGAGAGCTTTGCAGCATGGGGCTCTCCCAAGATCTATTAGTGAGAAGGATGCGGTACTGTATTGAGTACGAAGTGAATAGGTTGAAAATCCTCCCCCACCTTCTAGAAAGAAAAAAAAATTTGATGCTTTTCTCTCTTTAGAGCTTCCTGATCACTATTAAGATTGCCATCACAGATGATGGTTGCTCCTTTCCTTTGCCCAGCATCCCACTGCTGTCCGCAAGGTCTTATCTGTCACTCTGCAAAAGCTCAGTTTGGGAAAAGTAATGCCAGTAGTGGGACCATAGGTTTGCTGAGAAGCATCAGCATTAACCTAATGAGATTTCTTGAGAGTTTCCCTTGTAAACAAATAGCTCTATACACATGCCAGGAAGTAGATTAGGACTTGTAAATTATTTTTTTCCCCTGTCCTTAACCAGTCTGTTTAGCTGGTAAATACGATAGTACTAATTACACAGCATGGGTTTTTTGTCTGCAGGATTAATAAGGCTTTTCAGATTTCAAGCATATTTCACCTGTAGTCTTAAGAGCTGGAAACTTGATGTTACAAATACAAAACCAGAGCAATTTCTGAGGGATTTGCAATGGGGGCTCCTCAACTCAGCCGTTCTGTCTTCCAGGTCAGCCCTTGCCCAGGGCTTTTTTCACATCTGCCATTCTAGAGCACATTTTGACCAGTGCTGTAGGGCTCCTCTGCCTCATCTCAGCACAGGGCAGCCCAATGAAAGAGTCACCTTTGTCTGACCCTCCAAAACCTACAAACACTCAAACCCAAGACATCGAGTTATATCTGCTAGCTCAACTACTCTTAATTTCTTTTTAACATTGTGCCAGAATGATGCACCAACTCTTCTGTTTTCATCAGTAACCTTACTCGTCTTCACTCTCTGGAACAGCTCAAGTATCTTGAAACATTTCTCCCTACACAATCAGCCTTCAGTAAGGGGAAAGAAATAGTATACTATAAAGCCTAATCTGTTACCAGCCATTACAGGTGAGTACCTTTTCTTCTCCAGAACTTGCCTCTTCAGATCTGCCCTTTTCCAGAGTTAGAAACCACCAAGAGGAGCTAGGTATGTTTAACCTAAATAAAATTAAGGGCTCGTCTTCTGCCATAGACAATATTTTCACTTAAAAAGATACAGCAAAATACATGCTATCAGGGAAAGATTTAATCAAAGTGGAAAAAATATAAATGACTTTCTATTTTAGAAGATGGTTCTTGAAAGCTGTCAAATCTAAATTGGTTTTACTTGGCTTTTGACCTTTCCTGCAACAAAGCACTTGAATTCAGAGGCCAGTTCAGTATCTTGTGTACAAGTGGAAAAGTTAACACACGTACCCTCTGAGCACTTCACAATCAACTGTTTGGATCTTCAGAGAAAGGAATAGGCACAAGATACAGATTACAACACCAGGAAGAAAACCCAAACCAGAATTGAGGTCTTAGATCTGACAGACTTTCTTTAAGGCTATAAAGAGGACTGAGCTGCACTGAGGATTTCTGTACAGTGTAACAGATTTTTTTTCCTCCAGGGAACTACAGGAAGCTGTACACATCAGAGTACTGGCAAGACCTTTACACACAGTGCTCTCTCAGACTGTTGGGACTGTGCTTATGCTAAGCTCTAGACAATGACAATGCTCTAGACAATTCAATGCATGTTATAGAAAAAGTTCCCACACTTCATCTAAATTGCATTATGTTTGATGCCAAGCAGTTCAAAGCACTCACCGGAACTCAAATTCTGCTGAGATTGAGGCATGGTAAGGTAGGAAAAAACACACATGCACACACAATGTAATTCTGATGCTGTAAGATACTCTGTACTCAGAACATTATGTATTCTGTAGTTTCAATAATTCAGAACACTACATCATTTATACAGGGTGATTTAAGTCTACGTTTGATTAATGATTGAAGATGGTTATAAATATAATTATTTTAATTAAAACCTTTGGCTAGACCTTTAGAAGCAGGCATCTGACCTCTTTACAGCTGTGAAAATGGTAAATTTTAACATATATATACACATAGATATATACGCACATAAATTTATATATCTATGGCCTAGGTACTGAAGTTCCTAATATCCTTATACTTGCATGGAAATAAAATATCTTACAATACTACAGGTTCCACAGATTAGTCTAAATTCTGATACATTTACTGAAAAAAAATGAAATACTGGAAGAAAATAACTCATTTTACTGCACTAACTATAGATGCAGAGAGTCAGATCCTCTAAGCATAAATCAGCATAACTCTGTTGAAGATGGTGCTAGTGGAAATAGTGATTTATACCAGCTGAGGTTTTACCCCATACCATTTAGAATTGTTTGTAAAGACTTTTAGTGCCAAACACTGTCTATGTTTATTTGCTCAAGCAGTCCTGCTAATTTTAATTGAATCAATTCCTTAAAATGAGCAGGGTTTAGCCTGTCTTCTTGTATGACTTATGTATGATATCTTTCTGCAAATACATCAAATAACAAAATAAACACTGATCAATAGGAAGAGAAACATGTATTTGTTTAATTTTGGAGCTAGGTAGTTTATAGTTTATATTCTCTATAGTTTATATGATAGCACTTCTGTTTATACAAACTTCTGCTAATGTCTAAGAGAGTAATTGGAGCGATTTAGGAAAGAGACTGTTTAAAAATACAAACATCCACAACTTCTCTTCATTCCTAAATGTTTTCTTCTGGAATGATTCATACCTCCTTTTCTAAACCTATTTAGCTTATGCACATTTCTTTAGCAGTGTTGAGTTTCTACAGCTACGTTGCTTCTGAAGCTGTACATTCTTATTTCAGAAAAAGGCTCAGTGAATAAAAACTTACCACTCAGAGAGACTGTTTCCCAACAGCATCCACAGTTACAGGGCGATAGCTTAAATCATCTTTTAAATACACAAAACTCTTGTCTCTCGGCTTCTTTCAAATTTGAATTGTGTTATGCATTTTTATTCTTGGGATGTTAACCTTGAATTGTATCCATAAACCAAAATAGGAGCGCATAGCAAATGCTTCTTACTTTTCTTTAGACTTTGACATAGTTCATAAGAAATTAGAATTCAGTTGCCAGCTTCAAGCAGCGTAGAATAGAACCTGCACACTTGCCCTGAATGCAGGCACATGGCATTAGATATAGCTTTCACACCGCAGTTCCACCAAGCAAAACTCAAATACCTCCCCAGCCCCACTCTTCCCACCCAAACATCTGGAATTCTTCATACATTTGGCACAGTTATCGTCTAAACCAGAAAACCCCAGAAGAGAAACTGATTTGGATCAGGTTTGTCACATGCAGATTGGATGGTCAGCAGGAATTCACTCAAGATCACAAAATCTGTTGCTCCTCTGAAATTCAGAAATCTATTTTCAACAGGAAGACTTGGCACTGCTTCCAAGGTCTGAGTTTCCAGTACCCTTCCTCTACGGCCTGATGCAAACCTCCGCCAATGAAAAGAGCAAGCTTTGACTTTCATAGGAACTTGACTTTTAAAAATATATTGTTGCAATGAAAGCATGCAAAATTGCAGGTAATTAAAAAGCAGCACAATGCTCTGCAGCACTTAATAAAAAAAAAAAATCTGCACAATAACTTCCAGGTGTCATACAACCAATATCAGGATAGTTTCTTCACAATTATAGCTAGACTGTCTTAATGCTGTTTTCCATGTTTACTCCATGTACAAAGCACAACTCTCATTTTACGTACTGAACGATGGAAAATGATTACTCTATTATAAAGTGGGAGGGCCTGAATTGACTGCTGAAGCTGATGGAAAGTGTTTTAAGCACATTATATTTTATCATGTTAATGTCTTGATTACCTCCCGGAATTGCAATTTTAAGTGAGTACATTAGGAGTAGGTGGAGATTTTTAATAAGAAAATATGCTTACAGCTATACAGAGTCACAAAAGATGGCTTCATCTATTCAGAAAATTAAGATATGTCTCAGAAGCTACAGCAAATTTATAAACCCAAATTGACACCTTAATACTATTATTATTTGTTCACCATAACAATAAAACAGACTGACTGAAACTCATATGAGTGAAACTAATAGAAGGCAGACGAGCCAGAAACAGACATATTTATACACACATGGGGATTTACTTTCAAAATCAGTTTTTAAGAGAGTCCCCAAAAGACTTTTGTTCAGTGCATCACTGTTAGCCTCAATCTCTTTTCCTACCTATTAGAACTGGAATGGAGACCAAATGAAATACCCTGTTCAATCACACTGTTATCTCTTTCGGGGAGCATTCAGATCTACACACCATCTTAGTTGCAAACATGACCCTCAATAGCAATATATTCTCTTTGTTAAATTCTTATTTCTGGCCTTCATTGACAGTCCTTTGGAGACTGAGTTTCTCAAGCAGCTGTTATTGTTGGCTCAGGAGGCGGAGTGACAGCACTTTATTCCCTTAAAGAGAAAATACCCAATAAAAATTCTAAGACAAACTGCGCAACTGCTGTGTATGACATGCTGAATTTCTTTTCACTATTTCAGCATAACATCACTTTAACTCCACTGGTATTCTCAAATGATTCTCTCGATGTGTATTAGTGAAACCCAAGACCTTCCACTTATATCATTGGATGATTAAATAATAAGATAGGCTGATACCCTGGATTAGGAAGGTGTTCTATCCTCAAAACTGTAGCCAACTTTTTGGGTGACCTGAGCAAGGTCACTTCATTGCTGTCATCTCTTTCCTTCTCCTGCTTTTGTCTGTCTGCCAGCACTTTCTGTAAGGTCTGTGTGGTAAGGGATGTCTCTTACCATGCATTTATATGGTGCCTGTCACACTGGTGTTTCTGTTTTCACTGGACATTAAAAAAAAATTGCAAGAGTGTTTAGAAAAAAAAAAGAAGAGGTACAAAGCTGACCTTTTCATTGCTTCGTCTAGCTTGTGTACAGTACTCTAGACTACACTGTTGTGACTTGGTCACGTGCATTAGACTTACAATAAAATATCCCAATTTCATACATGCAAGAACCATGGGTTCAGAAATAGCACATTGATCAGGTCATATTGTAAATATAATATGACATGGAGTGCAGATCAATATACTGCTGCGCCTGCTACTACAATGTGGAGTACGATCAAATCGTTATTTTTAGCTCCTAATAACTACAGGAGCTTAATTTCATCATTTTAAAGGTGAAGAGAAGTGTTTGAAAAACAATCTCATTAGTGGCCGCTGTGTGAGCCCACATCAGTGTGCAGATGTAGCAGACAACCAGCCATGCACAGGCACCCCACGAGCCCATTTTCCGTTCACGGGCCTGAGGCGTGGGAACTGCTCTGCTCCCCCCGCACGCTGAGCAGCGGCTCTCTGCAAAGGCAGAAGTGCCTTTTCTGTCGCGTTGTCTAGAGCCACAGGATGTTTGAGGAAGGTTTTGAGCAGAGATTTACACCCGTCATGACAGTGCATTTCACCCTGCGAGGCAGGCTGGGTGCAGTTCCTGCCCTGACGCCTTGCATTCAAGACACAGCCTAGATTAATTTCTTCTTGGTGTAGCTGCAGACAAGATGACACAGGGATGGATTACAGTGCAAAGAGACCAAAACTCTCTCAAAACAATTCCTTGCTCTTTCTCTGAACATCTCCTGTTTTCATCCTCTCCTTCCAAATTTGAGAAAACTCAATTAAATTGAATAGGACTCAGTGAACTGCATTTCCTCTATCAAGGGCAACGAACCAAAGAACTGAACAAAACGGCACTTTATGAAATGTAGAAAACAAAAAGCAAACCGGGAAGATAACCAAGGTAAAAAAAAACGAAAATAATAATCAACAATTTCAGTAACACCTGTGAAACCTTTCCTCAAGAGCAACTGCTAGGACAAGTTTATTCCCTCCAGTGCTGTTACCTCCCTTGAAGTCTGAGATTGTCAAGATCCAGGGCTCATGGGCAACCTTCTGACCACCAAAATCTTAGCTGGCCTGTATTGGAACCCAACTGCACAAGCTGCCAGTGATTCATTCAAAGATTCATGAACACAGAAATGATCATCTGTAAACGTCCTCTCTGATGTAGAAGTCACTACTTTTATTTAGTTAAAACTGGCCTCAAGTAATTGTCTTTTCTGTTTTCCTAAACATTAATTTCTGGTGTTTGAACTTAATTTCCAATGTTCTAACTTCAGTAATTGCTGCTTTAATCTTTTGCAGCTTCACATGTTCTCAGCAATGGAGAATAATAAATGTAAATGTAACATTTAGGCCATCAGTAATTTATCCTGGGAGAGCAGTTCAAAGGGAGCATCAGCTTGAAACTATTGGTTCGTTTGCGAAGTTTGAGGCAGGAGACCCAACTGTCATCTGACTTCAAGGAGCCTTTGTACGGGACTAATTATAAAACAAAGCCACCGGACTGGTACTGATTAGCTATTTATATTTTTGATGAAGTTATCTGCGGTTATTTTTTGATCTCTAATTAGAGGTGACCTCTAAAGCAGGGTTTTGCTTCATTTTCCAGAAGAGCAGCTCAGAAATCATTCAATCACTCACTTAAAATAAATACCATGGTGATCTTAACACTCCCTAGAGTTGATTCTTAGTTAACAAGAGAAGAAAAACATCTGATTAAGTTCACAAAGCTGGCGCTCTGAGTGACTGAGGTCTTTTTTTAAATATGTCACACAGATGGAAAATGTTTTCTAGTAGTATCTACAGCGAGTCATGACACCGTCTTTTAAATCCTTCATAATTTGTGACACAGAATTAACAGCTGTTTTTAAAGTAAAATATAACCCATGGGGAATGGGAGGAGAGGACGAATCCTGACTCTTCACTTTCTGACATTCTCAGACCAGGAAAGGAAAGGTTCCATTTTAGTCATTTAAATGCTAATATAATTTCATGACCACCTGTCACTCCATAAAATGTTTTCCGTTGCCTTAATCACATTCTGCTCTCCTCAGCAGAAAATTAGCTGATGCTAAAATACCAAAAGGTTATTAGGAAAGTTTTATTTTCTATGTATAGATCATTTGATATATAAGAGTGATCTACTTAGGGCAATATCTTAATCAAATACTGATGTCTGCAGCAGTCACTTTCAAATACCAGGGAAGAGAAAACAGCCTGATGTGTTAAAACATCTGCAATAGAAGTGTATCTCTCTCTCTCCCTAACTTCCAATATTTTCAAGTAGTAAACACCAAGTCCATGGGATAGAACAATATGCCTTCAATCACAGTGTGTAAGGTGGCTCTGACTGCACCTTAGAGAAGCTTCTCCAGAAATGGTGAAGCTTTCCCATATTTTAGGAAAATTACATACATAAGCTGTCTTCTCAACCTGTTTCTTCTCATTGCAAGTACAGTGCATTTTCAGCTATTTTGACTTGACACTTTTTTGAAGTAGTTAAGCACAAAAAATATTAAGATGCTCAACAATATCATTAAGAAAAATAGGAAATAGCAAATACACCAAAACATATCTGGAAGGAAGCAACTGATAAGAACATGGAAGTAGCAGTCCAGCAAATATTGACGAGATCTGCTTTTGTAACACAGTAGAAAGGTTTCATCTGATAAACACTGATGGGTAGTTTCTTCCATGGAGGTTATCCAATTAGAGCAAAAATGCCGTGCAACATCTTATCATTTGCCTGATCTCTTCCCACCTGACTGCCTTATTCAAAGAAATATTTGCACCAAGTCTTGGTTTACAGTAACTGTTAGTAAAATCCCCCAGAAACATACCTTTTTGGAATTGTAGACTGTTCTGTGTATTACTTCCCACTCTTCTTATGTGAGGATATAAAGTAGGAAAGTACCTTTACCTGAATCATCTTAGAAGATGACATATAGTTCTTAGTACTGTAGAAAACTAATGATAAGTATTGTCCTTATTCTTAGAAAAAATAATGATAAATGCAACCTTAGAATTATAAGCAAAAATTTAGTCATATTCTTCCAGTGAGCTCAGTAGCTGGACAGGCCAAATAAAATGCATTAAATAAATGCTGTTAAATTTCTTTTAGAGTTGGGACTAACCATATAACGATAACATGGTTAACTTCAATCCATTAATACATATTAAATGTTACTTTCCTAATGTATACTAAAACCAAAGTCAGATTTAATCTCATATATTAGTATCATCTAAGATGATGCTCTTTCCTGGTATAGAGAAACCCAAAGACTGAAAATCTAGTTTTCAGATTCTCATCCTCCTCAAATATTCTTCCTACAAATATTAGCTCAAAATGACTCTTCAGTCTTCCAGGTATGTTTTTCTGCAGACACAAGTAGCACTAACCAATTTCTATCAACCACTGACAGCAGACCTCCCCAAATTCCTTCTAACTCTATTACTATCCTTAAATGAACAGCATGGCTCAAGCAGTTAACGACTGCAGCTAGTACAGGCAACATCCTAGTTTGGGCTTTGATCTGTAACAATTCGATGACATGGCCTTATTACTGATGCAACAAATTCTAATTCTTTTTAATCTCAAACCTACTTCATTATAGTTGAGTCAGTTATTAATTTCTCATGTAAACTTAAAAAACAAGGCCTTCAGAGGGACTGGGGTTTTTCTAAATTCATACTCCAGTGCTTAGATGCAAATTGTTCCCAGATATTCCTGAACAGCCCTGCAGTTTTAACTATAGCTGTTTTTTATGATTGCATTTAAAAATGGCTTGTAAGTTTTCTTTAGAGCTTTTTCTTTATGTTTTAGAGGAACCACGCACCCACTTTGCAAAAAATAAGGTAATTTTCCAGGCTCCTTTGGACTTTCATTACTATTGATGTGTCTTCATTACTATTACAATGCATCTGGAGATTTTCCAGGGGAAACCACCCTATCAAAGCATTGCTAACCATTTCTAACAAAAAATCCTGATGATGCAAGTCAAGTGAGGTTGTTTTTTTGTTTTTTTGGTTTTTTTTTGACATGTTACAAGTCTTAGATCACAATAAGATTATTAGAAAAAGCTCATGGCTCAAACTTTTCAAACAAAAGTGGACTGTGTTCTTGAACAAAGCTATATGATTCTTGCCATAGAAGCCACACTGGTTTTGGAGTTAATATTTGTTTTGAAGACAACTGACAGCATTTTGACAGCGCCTTTGACACACTAGTTTCTCATTCTAAGATCTTGAAACAAAATGTAAGAAACTACTGAGTGCTGCAGAATCTTGCACTTAGTTTTAGCAAACGTTGCAGACAGTTTCATCAGTGTCTTTCACACGACTGGGAAACAAGCAAAGGCTCATAGTATCTTTTTCATCCATTGGTAAAGAAAGCATAAGTTAGGTTTCATGAGTATATGAGAACTTTGGGATCCTTTGGCAAAGATTCTGCAAATGTAAGATGTTATGATACTGTAGTTGTATGACAACAAATTTTCTCAAGTGATAACACAGTGTTTTTCACAATGTGTAACGTCTCAGTATTGAGATGTTCGTTCTACTGTGTTATTTACCTTTGCCGTAGTGCTTCCTATCCTTAGGAATAAAGTGGTACCAACAGAATACGCACATAAATCACTCGGGTGTCACAGTGGTAGATATTAAAAAGTCAAGGTTTGCCACAGCACTGGAATAGTTATCTCCTATTTATAAAATGCTGGTGCTACTCTTCTCCCCTGTGTGACTGCTGCAGTGTAACCTCTGGCAATTCTGGACTATAACTGTAATTGTAAATTTTCAACAATTTCTGCAGTATACTTTGAATAGGTATTTATTATGCAGACCACACACACTCACGCTTATATATGTGATGGTCTTGTACATAAAGTATTCATCTCTGTGAGTGTCTGATGGCTGCAATAGGAAGAGGCACTCTGTTATATTCTCTTTGTACATTATATGGGGGAAAACAACATAACCTATTTTATAATAATCTAAAATAACTTTTCCTTCCCTAAAAAAGAAGCTACAGGACACACTCCAGCTTTTAAGGCTAGGAGCTAGTGCTTGATTCACCAAGGTGGCTGCCATCTCCCTTTTCAGAGGTATCAAGCAGAAAAGCCATGTCAAAACAAGCTAGAACTGAATATCTGACTGGAGAAAAACTGTAGCATAATTTTTCCCATATCAAAATGGCAATCTGAGGACAGCACAGTTTTAGTATTTGCATACTAAACAGATGTTGGTATTAATTATGTGGTGAATCCTGAGATAGATCAGTAGCATACAAAGAAATCAACATACTTATGCTGTCAGAAACAACTCTGAAAGAAAAGACAGTAAACATAGATTAAATTAATCTGGGAAGTCCATCCAGCATAGTCAAATACAACACACAATTTGAATGGGAATGCCTAATTGACCGATATTGAATACATTTTTTTTCCAAGGATTATCATATATACCCAAGTTTGCAGATTTACAAAAACTGAAGCAGTGCTAGTCCAGGAGACAGGGACACAACAACCTGAGATGATCAAGGAAGTGGAATCAAGGTTCAAAGTGAGGTAGATTCTATCATGACCTGGGGTTAGCTTTACTGAGCTACATTTCCCAAGCTAAATCTTTTGCTAAACCTGTGCTGGGAGGTCCAGCAGACTTCTAATTGAAGCTGTGAGAAATTTGTCCTGGTTTAGCAATTAAAATAAAATTAATTAAAACAGACCTCAAAGTTTGAATAATAATGAGACTATAGGGAAAGAAGAAAGAAATGCGTATTGGTTTCACATAATCTTCAATAAGGGTTCACATTTTGCTTCTTCAGTGAAGACAGTGGTATCTTTTAATTGATTTGACTGACCATCAGAGAAGTAGCCAAAATTGGAAATTGTGAGCAAAGCCTACTGTAAAATATGGAAAAACCCAAGAACGGCTAAAATGGTTCAAGATCAAAGGTCCAACTAGCACAGTCTACTCTGTCTTTAACAGTATCCAAAAGTGGATACCAAGGGGATAAAAAAAGCACACAGCACCACCTTTCCTCCAGCATCCAAACATTTTTGGTTCAGAGGCTTCCTTGGCCAGATATAGTTTCTAGGTACTGAGTAATCCTCAACGGGTTTATCTTCCCTGAACTGTCTCGAAACTACACGTACTTCCAGCACTCCTGGGTATCCTTTAGCAGTGGCTTCCTAAACTCAGCTGCTTTTTACAGGAAGAATGGTCTTCATTTGTTCTGAGCACGGCTCCTCCCAGGTTCACTGGATGGCTCCATTTCTGCATAGGAGGCGGGAGTGCCCTATCCTGCTTCTCCAAATGGCTTGTCATTCTAGCAACTTCCCTCACTTCCCCCCTTGTTTCTTTCCCAGACTGAAAAAAAACTTGTCTAATCAGTCATTCTTTAGAAGAAGGCCACACTTCCCCAGTGTAGCTGACATACTTTTGATCTGCAAAGGAAGATCAGAGGACAGTTTGTTTATTCTAAATTCCTCAGAAAAACCTAGTTTGAATCATTATATCCTAAGCTGCTTGTCTCCTGTGAGGCACTCACTTAACAACCTATTCTTTTACGATTCAAAGCATACAGTCCTAATACCTGGGCCATTTTACCCTACTGAAACCACGAAGAGAGTCACTCTCTCATGTAACTCTCAAAACCACTACTAAATCATTTGCAGTGGTAGAAATATTGCTATATTACCAAACTGTGAAAAACATTTTTGCTATTACATTGCAGAGTGCATTTCTGTGTTCCACAGAGCTGAATGTTTCTGCACAAAGATCTTTAGTCAACAGAGTACCAACATCAGCACATTAACAGATTTTTGACTCACACTTTCACAAGGGTGTGCACTCCAACAGGGTTATACTGGCAGTATAACACCCAGCTCTCCCTTTTCCCTCTGTCCACAATCACACGGGAGAGTCAGACAGTGGCACTGCACTCTGATCCGCTGTTGGGGCTAGCGTGGAGGGGGAAGGAATGACATCGGACCCAAGGGTTTTCACTCAAACGCACTGCTAGAAGGTACACATGCCCTGTCTTTGCCTACTGCCCTTCCCAGTGACATGAACCAATATATGAGGCCTTTAGAACAAATCTATATGTTGAGTATAAATATTCCAGGTGATGACATAGTTTTCCTTCAGTTCCCCATTTCTTGTTCTGAACTCATAAAGGCTATACTGCATCTGCAACAAGCAGCTATATATTTAAAAAATAGCTTCCACTGGAGAATACCTTGGATTCATTTAGAGTATCTGTACGGGGCGCTATTAATGCATCACTTTGCTCACATGTGGAATTCTGCAATTCCAGCTGTTAATTAAATCACTGTATTCTCAATTTAAGCTATCTTAGCATAACTGACTCATACTTTTAGTGTGCAAAGAAAGATCAGAGGACAGATTGCCTACTCTAAATTCCTTTGAAAAACTAATTCAAATCATAATATCCTAGACTGCTTCTCTCCTGTGAGGCACTCGCTTAACAATCTATTCTTTCACATAAGTCAAAGAGCAATTCAATTTTAAAATCAGAGACCTTGAAATTTTACAACTAGCCCAATTATAATTTTAAAAACTCATGATTTAACCATTAAAGTATACCTAATTAGAAATGTCACATATGCCTAATTTATATAAATGCTACTGAAAATACAATGAAATGGGTTAGTTTTCAAGATAATTATATGTAAAATATAACTTAATAATTTCAAATACTGAACTTTATCCTTGTAACTGTCCCTATTTACTCTCTTTTCCTGGGTTGAAGTACAAGTTGGACATATTCTTTTCTCCATGAATGACAGGGTTGAAGTGCAATATTTTGTGATTAATGGAGACTAAACCCAAAATTTCTGTAACATGGAAATGGGAAGATGCTCTGGTTCCTATGCACCGAAGCATATCTGTCCTGAAGGACAGACACTGCCCATCACCATATTCAATAAATTGTCAATATTGTTTTTAATACAAAAACAGAGGGTAAAGAGGTACCATTGCTAAGAGACGCTGTGAGTATAGACCCACGGAAGTCTGTGAATGTTATTTTTTTGTTTGACCCTAAAAGAAACTGCCTGGCTTTTGCTCTGCACCGTTAGATAGCTCAACTGACTACCTTGATAGCTTCAGTTTTGTAGGTATTGTTGAATGCTAAAACATATTACATCATTTTGCTGCCTTCAGAATAACATTTATTACAGATAACATTGGAAAACATTTAATATTTTCATGAACAAAAATGTTAAGATCCCTTCACAATTACTGTATAATAAAATAGCATTTCTTCTGCTTTGGGTGATGATTTTCTTCTTTCATGTAATGAGCTGTCATGATTTTCTTTATTACTTCTTTTTTACTGAGCAGGAAGTTGCAATCTAGTAGGTGCCTAGGTTAGCTTGTCCCCAGAGCAGTGTTTGATATGCAAAATATATCTTATTAGTTTTCAATTTGCCACTAGCTTAGTTAGGAGATGCAGTTAAAATTCCTCAGCAGCAGGTAATGCTTCTGCATTGTAAAATAGTGTTGTAAGTGATATGTGAAGAAAAAACATGATGCAAACTTAGCTTCATCAGGTTTTACCCAATTTGCAGTTTGTATCACTCATGAAAGGCAGTAGAAAGGGGAATGCAATTTACCCACAACCTAGACACCAAACTGAAAAAGCAAGGATAGTTTGTTGTCAGTACATTTAACCTGTCCCAAGGGGTGGAGTGGGAGCCAGTAAGGAGATAAATTTATGGTACATTGGTCCTTTTTTTCTTTGACAGTAATCAAGAGGGAGAAGGTGAGGATCGCTACTAAGACAATGGTTGAGGCAACAACGTGGAGATTCAGAAGTTGAGGCATGTTCACTACCCTCTGAATATATTACACAAGCTATTTACCTGTGCAGCATCAAATAAAATTCCTGGGAATGAAAATCAGAGAGAAGTTCAAAGATGTAATTTGAGAAACTGGGGCAAAAAAAGAATAAGGCAGAGGAAGAGATCTTCCAGTGGGTGAACAGGTTTGCAATGCTGCAGAATAAGAAGGGGAAATGAAGCTCAGCATTTAAAAACTGAGAAAGCAGATTTCTTCTATAAGGTGCAGACTCATCAATTAAAAGTCACAGTACAAAAATATGGATTTCTATTTAGTAAATTATACATAAACACAATGGCCCTCAAAATTGGGGCAAACGCACTCCTGAAATTACTCTGTCAAGATTTTCGTGGTGAACATAGAGGAGTATTCATGCTACCGTACTGAATACAAGTTTCCTCTAGAATATTGTGTGCAGTTCTTGTCACCCTAGAACATATCACTTCAAACTGGGAAAAATACAGAACAGTTTCCAGGACAAAAAGAGAACAAAGAGGTTATTTTATGAGAACAGACTAAAAGAGCTTGCCTTGTTTAGCCAAGCAGAAAGTTGAGAAGGCTACAGTTGCTCTCTCTGAATAAATCAAGGGGGTAAAAGCAAGGGAGCAAGAGGAGTTATTGAATCTAGAAAGATAACGGTAGTTGGGAGAACAAATTGTTAAAACAGACCACAAAGGATCTTAAGTTAGAAGTTAGTGATAAAGGACCACCAACAAAGTATGGTTTTGAAAGAGAATATGTCAGCAAAGTTAGAGTGGCTGTGGTTCACTGATACAGGAGATCCTTTCTGGATCTAGTTCTTGCAGCTCATCTTTGAAGGGGGAGATATAGCTCAGCTGAATTCCGGAGAAGTTTCTTGAAAGCATGATGTGATTTTCTCAGGTGCTAACAGTCCAGTAACATCCACAAGATACTACATTTCAATAATTACATGTTTTTCTATCCTCAAAACTAGCAAAATACCACTAAAAGCAACACCAAAACCATCTTTGGGTGTAATCAAGCTCTTGGTCCCACCAACGCTGTCAACAGAGAGACAGATTTCCATGCAGATCCAGCTATGCTGTTTGTTTTTGCAGAGTAAAACACTGGCTCCCCCAAGCCCAGATGCTACCAGAAGCAACTTGATGACATCAGTACCCTACTATCAGGATTTCATCAGTTGTCTTGAGGTTGATGATTATTCCTAGCACACAAAATACTTCCCCAGTCTTTGAGATTATACACAATACACCTGCTGGTCACAGAAATATCCCGTTACTTGTGGCCTACTATATATGCAGGTATATAGCATGCTTTTTGTTTAAATGATGACACAATAAGCAATGATGGTAGGATGAAATAATGCCAAATGTTCCATAAAGTCAATAGACTTGAAAATGGAAAAATATTACTGGAGCGAATGACTCTAAGGCACAGTAAATACATTCATTTTATTAGTTGTTTACAGTTGTGGCAATAACATGGGTGTACTATAATGTTGTATATGTTTATTTGCTGCATGGAAGATGTATTGCCACAAGCTATTTGCAGCTGACAGTCCCAGCAAAACAACATTTGTAATGCGAAATCGTCATATAAAGGGGCTCATCCTCATTAAGTATGCAACAAGGCATGAATACTCAATAAAATATAGGGATGCTCAGCAAATGTCAGATCTGTCTGCCTCTTGACTGATTATGATCTGTACTCTTACATGCTTGTGCACCTGTACTCAGTCATTTTTTTGATGATATCAGCGTAAGACTCATGTTTTGCAGATGATTTGACTCAGCGGGCTAAAGACAAGAAGGGACATACTAAGGACTATTGGCTGACCCTATCTTATTTCTTCTTTGCCACACTATATGTGGTGGGTTGACCCTGGCTGGATGCCAGGTGCCCACCAAAGCTGCTCTCTCACTCCCCCTCCTCAGCTGGATAGGGGAGAGAAAATACAATGAAAGGCTCATGGGTTGAGATAAGGACAGGGAGAGATCACCCACCGATTACTGTCACGGGCAAAACAAACTCGACTTGGGGAAATTAGTTTAATTTATTACCAATCAAATCAGAGTAGGATAATGAGAAATTAAAAAAAAACCCTTAAAACACCTTCCCCCCACCCCTCCCTTCTTCCCAGGCTTAACTTCACTCCCAATTTTCTCTACCTCCTCCCCCCGAGTGGCATGGGGGGACAAGGAATGGGGGTTGCAGTCAGTTCATCTCACATTGACTCTGCCGCTCCTTCCTCCTCAGGGGGAGGACTCCTCACACTCTTCCCCTGCTCCAGCGTGGGGTCCCTCCCACAGCAGACAGTCCTCCATGAACTTCTCCATCATGAGTCCTTCCCACAGGCTGCAGTTCTTCATGAACTGCTCCAGCGTGGGTCCCTTCCACCAGAAGGAGAATAAAGCAATCCTAATTAATAATTTGCAATTACAATCACTACACATCAGAAACATAATAGGAACATTTTACAGTGTGTGTAGTGAAGACTGGATGTAAATTCTAAGCTTGCTACAGTAGGAATACTTTGATAGTCCCATGCTAAAAGAAGGATTCATGTATTTGGAGTACCAAGGACAGAAGTTTTCAAGAAAATACTGATTAAGAATTGTCAGGTTTTGTTTATGCTGTTGATTTCAGGTCATTATTCTCTTCAATCACATGATCAACTATTGTGATTTACAATAATTTATAGGTATTTGCAATACCACTTCCATTGCAGGTCTTACTCCCTCTGTTTTAACATTGGGTATCACAACTTCAATGCATCTTGGGCAAGAGAGTCTGGAAAGAGAGTAGGTAACACAGATATGGCCTTGGTCCTGAGGAATTCCCATCACATCTACTCTTAGGTTTTCAGATAAAAGCAGAGATGATCAGATTCACTTCTTACACATGCATTTCTGTTTTTCTGAGAGAAATTTCAATTAAAACTAGTTTCTGACAGTAAATCATGTTTTTCATTTTGAAACTATCCTATTTGGATTCAACTATCCTTGCATAAGCTGCACATGTAGCTCATCATTACTCATAACTTCAGCTCTTTAACCTCTTCCTCAGTACCTAGATACCAAACACCTAGAAGCTGTGGCTTTGCTATAAAAATCTGACACCTGGTGTTTTGGATTTAGGATGAGAATAATGTTGATAACACACTGATGTTTTAGTTTGTTGCTAAGTAGTGCTTACACTAGTCAAGGACTTTTCAGCTTCCCATGCTCTGCCAGGTGCACAAGAAGCTGGGAGGGAGCACAGCCAGGACAGCTGACTCAGACTGGCCAAAGGGCTATGCCATACCAAATAATGTCACGCTCAGTATATAAACTGGGGGGAGTTGGCCGGGAGGGGGGGACTGTTGCTCAGGTACAGGTTGGGCATAGGTCAGCGGGTGGTGAGCAACTGCATCATGCATCACTTGCTTTGTATATCATTATTATTATTATTATTACTACTACTACTATTTTACTTTATTTCAATTATTAAACTGTTCTCAATGCACGAGTTTTCTCACTTTTACTCTTCTGATTCTCTCACCAATCCCACCAGGGAGGGGGGATTGAGCGAGTGGCTGTGTGGTGCTTAGTTGCTGGCTGAGGTTAAACCACGACAATAACAAAAGAAAAAATACTAAATAATAAATTCAATGATATGGTATAGCTGTCTAGATCCCAGGGTCTCTATTCACTGGATAAGAATAACAAGAACCAATTTAATGGCAAAAATCCTACTTCCCAGTAGTAAGGGAAGGGACTTGGAGGAATAGGGGAAATATCTTATTAGAAACTATTGGACCAGATATATTCTCCATCTGATCCTGGAGAGTGTCCAAAAGGAGAGATCTGACAACAAAGATCTGATTCTAGAATTCAGATGCACAACCTTCATTGCATAAAACAGCCAGTGTGCATTTGGAGTGACAAAATATGAAATTAGTTTTAAGGAATACTTACCAATTTTTGGTCCCTGAATAACTGATAGAATCATCTTTAAAATAATCACTTTATACAAGTCATTTATAATGTAAGCTTTTACTGAAACAACTTCATGAATTAAGATTTCCAAAGGTTACCAAGATTTTTTTTGTACTTATACAGTCTTGTGAGATTGAAGGTAGCACTCTCATATCTGGCCAGTAATTATTTTTATTATATGTCATACAGTTTTAAATATTTTCTGATTCACTTTTCTTTGTAAGGAGATGTAGAGATGTAGTTGTTAGAATGTATTTTTTTATCTCACTGCAATTTTCTTTTAATTATTAACACTGGGAACTCTATGTAATATCCTGGCATTTATTATTTTTCTTTTTGGTATGGGAAATTAAATTGTATATGAGATCACGTAAAAGAAAATGTGAATTTTAGAAATAAGACTACTACATTGACTACAAAGAAAGTTGCATTTAGTTAATTAGGTAATGGGGAGTATCTTACTGATTTAGAGGTACATTGAAAAGTGCTTCTATACATGTGCCTCTTCCATGGCACAGTGTAATTACCAGTGGCAATACAAAATAGGGTTTCTAGTGCACAGAGAACCTGACAGAGACAACTTGTTAGTCAAGAGTATATTCTCTCCCAAATATTAACATTCACTAAAAGTCCAACTATGAAGATTTCTTCTTTGTACTTTAAAAGGATTAAACTTGCCTAGATTGCAGCCAGACTGACACCCCAATCGAAAGGGACAAATAACAGTTTCCTTCATCAGTGAGGTGGACACTGATGTGAGGGATTGGACACTCATTTTTGTGTGAGGGAACGCACCAAAATTGGAGCGGTACAGACTGACCTTCCAAAACATGAAAAAAATCACAGATCTCGGAAGGGCAGAACTGTCCTTCCTCCGGGGTGTAATGCACCTCCACTCCTCCAATGGATGTCCCGGCTTGTCTCCCTGGACCTACATCAGAGCTACCTCTAGTGAGGCAGCAAACTAGAGCACTGCCTAATGTAGCAGACTACGAGAGATGCGGATCGCATTTTGGGGGCTGAGCAGCTGATCCTCAGCCCTGCTTGCAGCCTCTGGTGCCACTGGAAGAGCAGAGCATTGTGCAGGTGGGAGCTCTTGCAGCTACAACAGCCAGTTCTTTCCTAGGGGAACAAGGTGCCCTGTTTTTACAGCTTGTTCCTGAATGCCCCTTCTTTTTCCCTCTTCCCAGGATGAGTCTACCAGGTGCTAAAGGATCTGCTGCAGAGTGGATTAGGTGTTTTTTTGCTGGGCTGAGGATAAAACTCCTTTGGAGTCAGTAATAGAGAGAAGGGAGGGAAAAGGTTGTTTCCCTTTATTTCAGAATCTCCTATAACTTTGCAGGTTTGTTCACTAAAAGCCAAGACAATGCTCCTTCTTACCTTAGCCAGGATACAACATCTGTAAGAGCTTACAATAGATGTTAAATAACAAAATTCTCTAGAAAATTAGACAGGTCAGTAATCAATCTGTTGCTCTATTCAAGTAATGAACGGAGCATGAAGGATAGAACACATGAATTACACTGGTTTTTTTTGGTGAAATGATTTAATATTTTTAATTTTTATTGTCATATCTTTCAATTAAAGTGGTATCTTTCCATGCGGAACTAGAATGATGATATTTGGCTTGCGGTCTTAATTTCTAACTCTTTTTTCTGCTTTTCATATTAGCTGATATACTGATGAGCATTACACTTACAAAATTATATGACATGGATCCTACCATTCCATTACTTCAGCAGAACAGAACCTGTGCCAGCCCTGTTACAGCCAAAAGTAAGAAGAAATGGCTTTCAAGATTAATTCATTAAACTGGTGTGAGAAGCACCTGTTTAACCAACTATGGTGGCTGACTGTAGTGTAAAAGTCTTTGAAATAGATAAGCTAAATGAGTTATATTTTATATAGCCTGGTGTATAGCTAAAATGATCTATAATACAGAATTTGGAAAATGCTATACTCCACTGCATCAGCACTAATTTGAAAGACCCTCATAGCTAACACTCAAGATTTGTGTCTCTGAATATGTGTGAATGCTGGTATGTTAAAATGAGATCAGGTTAGGTTCATTTTTGCAGAAGGGCTTAAAGGGCTTCAGAGCAGGGCTTCAGAGCGGGGAGAGAACAGCCACAAGCAGCCCCATATCGGGACTGCTTTCAAACAGCCACTAACTGATAGTCCTACATAGAAAGGACTGACAAAGATCATAAATTAGGACGAAAAGTATTTCAGTCACACTACCTGGCTTTTAAAATTACAGTTAAGAAAATGCCAGTGGGATGGCATTTACATGGTTGAGAGCCATATCCAGGCTCCCCTAACCCTGGGAGGTCAAAATGCACTGCTGTTCTCAACTCTCCCTGCAGTTAGGACACAGCTTCACTTTGCCAGCTGAATAAGAGAAAGGGGTTTAAAAGGCTCTTCTCTTCTGCCATGACAAGCTGCTCATTTTTGTCTGTATAGAAAAACTGAGATAATCTGTGATAATTTGACTGTTTGTGGGCTTCACCGCAAACACAAGGTGTGAAATGACCCATGTTTAAAAAAAAAAAAAGCAAGCCTTCAGACAGCCCTTTGGTTTTTAACTTTTACCTGCATGCATCTGCCACTTCACTAGCTGTCAAATAATTACATACACACATCACTGCCCACCAGTCTCTGAAGAGTTTTAACCTGAATCAGTAAGATGCCTGTCCTTCACACAAAAGACAAGAACCAACATGTTACCAAGCAAAGCTGTCTAAAAACCTGCTAGCTGCCTTCTTGCCTACTTTTATGGCAGCTAATTACCTGCATAGTCAATAGTCCTTCCAACTATGTTAGCTCCCTGTTTATGTAGTAATTGACTGAGGAGAAGAGAGCAGCAGTTAGCAAACAGCTGTTTTGTAACAGTACATTTATCGGATACTAGTAAATGATTAGCAATATTCACCGTGATATCTGCATACATGTAACGTCTCTCAGAGCAGAGAGTTGTCGTTACAAAGGGAAGACATGAAGCTTGTGTCACCAAACTTTAGCTTTGACCTTGATCATGCATGAATAAATTTGAAGTCCTGCTTTTAATACACTGATTCTTTGGGGGAATCTACTACTAAAACATTTGTAATATGTAGAGAAACTCAAGCCACAACAACATAGATGCATTAGATGTTAAAATATAAACTTGCTAATTTCTGCATCTTTTAAAGTTATGGATTAAATTATTTGATACAGTGGATGAGTGTTTTTGGAGAAACAATCCTCGTATTTCCTGAAGATCTGGGAACAGTCCGCATTGAAAAATATATCTGTGGTGCACTAACTTCTACTGATAGTCTAGAAAGATGCTGAGATAAACAAAACTTCAAGGCATTTTTTTTATGACTACACAGTGAGTATTGATGTTCCCAGATGTGCCAGGAACAAGCACCAAATCAAGACAAAGTTTATTGTTTTATCTTGAGCTACACAAAAAGACAACTTCTAGTATAGAAAATATATGCAACTAGAAAGGTAAAGTGTTAATCTCCTTCGTCTTTTCTCCATAAATGGGTATGGCCTGTGGAATACTAATGATTGGTGAACTTTTAGCGCTGATTTTAAGCCATCGCAGTCAGACATCACTTACTTGCTTTGAACTTCAAAACCTGTTATGGCTACTGACCTGGCCTGATTGCCTCTTCAAGTGTGCACTATCAAAGCAGGAACCGTGAGTAGAGCACAACACCCCATTATTCTGTGCAACTCCTGTAGACCATGTCAGTAAGAGAGGAGGAGGAAAGGAAGCCAGGTTACTCCATATTCAGAAATAGCTTCATCTGTAACAATCAGCAATATTGCTGGGGGTGCCTAGGGATGCTTGAAAGGGAGAAAAAAGGAAAAGAAACCTGCAGCATAGAGGCCATCAACTAACATGACTCAAAGGAAATAATACCGAGCCTACTGAAATCTTCCAACACCGGGACACGGTCTTATGGGACACACAGCAACATAAGAGGAGTCTGATGAAAAAAACCCAGTAGAACAGAAAGGGGTGGAGATGAGGAAAACCTAAACTCCACAGGGAACTGATCAGGGGAATGAAAGAGAAAAACAAAATCTCAGGCTGTTGCACATTGCTGAGAGATCAGAGATAAAGAAAAAAAAGTGATGTGCAAAGGGTTCAGTGAGATGCAGAAAGAGAGAGTCAAGAAAGTAGAGAAATACACGCGTGAAAGACGTACCATAAGTTTGTGTGAAAAATGAGGAAAAAAAAAAACCAGACAAGATCCCCAAAGGATTAAGGATTGAGAAGGCATTATTAAGACAATAAGATGGGGGATGGCAGGCAGGGAGAAATAGTGAAGAGCTCTACTGATCATCCAGAAAGACAACAGAAGAGAGGCAGGTGGCAAAAACAAACTGTGTTGGAAAGAAGTGGGGTGGCTATACAGTTTCCTTTGTGAATCCTTGTACTTTTTGCTCAAACTGTTACCACCCTATTTCATTTTTCAGCACAGGAAAGACATTGACCTGTTGGAGCAGGTCCAGAGAAGGGCCACAAAAATGGTCAGAACCTCTCCTATGAAGAAAGGCTGAGAGAGTTGGGGTGGTTCATCCTGGAGAAGAGAAGGCTCTGGGGAGACCTTATTGCTGACTTTCAGTACTTAAAGGGGGCTTATAAGAAAAATGGGGACAAACTTTTTACCAGGGCCCATTGCAATAGGATAAGGGCTAATAGTTTTTTAACTAAGAGATTTAGACTAGATACAAGGAAGAAATGTTTTACAATGAGGGTGGTGAACCACTGGAACAGGTTGCCCAGAGAAGTGGTAGATGCCCCATCCCTGGAAACATTCAAGGTCTGGTTGGACAGGGCTCTGAGCAACCTGATCTAGTTGCAGATGTCCCTGCTAATTGCAGCGGGGTTAGACTAGATGACCTGTAAAAGTCCCTTCCAACCCAAACTATTCTATGATTCCTCTTCTCTCTTTCTGTTTTAGCAGACTGCAGAACCACTTGAAAATAAACTTTAAAAATACATATATGCTTATAATTCAAATTTAGAAACTCATTTTTCTAAGTACTGTGGAAATAATCCACAGTATTTTGTTGAATGAAATGCTGTTTCTAGAGCAATCAATAAGCAGAATTTGAAAGACTCATCCCAGATGCTTGGCTGAACCATATGGAGCATACCCTGCACTTCCAGTGCTGGAGAAGAAAGGGCATCTCTGAGGCTGCCAATCCTGAAGCTACAATAAATTATGATGGCTCACGTGTGACTCCAGGGCCAAGCTTTACTGAAAGAAATTAACAATCAGCTGCAGTTTTTGATTCTCATCTTAGTCTGTAAGAAAGAACACACATACGGCCAGGAAGCCATGAAAGCTAGGAAAGCAGAAACAAAGCAAGAACACGGAGGTGATGCTGCTGGGTTGATACCAGTTATAGAAAGTTCAAAATGAAGAGAAGAAATCATAAAGAAATTCAGGAAATGAGCACTGACATTACAACATACTACAACGCTAAGAGAATGGAGCAGAGAGGAGGAAGAGAAAAGCTGCAGGAGAAGGATTAGCCCATTCCAAGAGGCCATAGGTTCCACTGGCCCTTCCCCATTGGGTTGAAGACTGCGTGGGCAGCAGGAATTCGCCAGATGATGACACCAAGAGTATGACCACATTAATGCCCAACTGGACAACTGGTCTGGTTCAGGCCACAACTCTATACTGTAGATAAATAATTACGCGTTCAAAGGTTTGGTGTGTGTGTGTGATCTTGCTCTGAAATCTTCAAGGCTAGTAAAAGATTCCCGAATAGAGTGAGACGAAGACTTGAGGGCTGCTCATGGGAGCCATGCACCAGTCTGGAATTTGCTCAAATTTGCTGATTATTTTAAGAAATAAGAGAATACCGGTGGGTTTTTGGTTTTGTTGTTGGTTTTTTTTTTCATTTAGATAACTGAAAAAAATAAGCACTGATTTTTTAAATTCAATTGAATATTGTTTAAATGAACCCTTTGTGTCTGATTAAAAAAATAAACTTGGCTAAGAATTATTTCCTGTGAAATTTTAGGAAATAAATGTTTATTCTTCTCTCGTTTAAATTCTTCCAATATGTGTAGCTGGAAATCTTCAGCATACAGAATAAATTTGTCCATGAATAGTCCTTGAATTGAAGATCATAACTGTAGTCCAATATGTACACGCTCTTCTTCACATAAGAGTGCAATTTAATTCTCCTTCCTTCCAGCACACATTCTGTATCTAACTTCTGTCTGTCATAGCCTAGAAATCTAAAGACATTTTACTGCCCAGATGGACCCCAGTAGGGCAACAGATTTTGTTGCCTCCTGTTCTCCTGTGTGATCACATAAATGGTAGTTGGAGACCAAGAAACGTAACTGCCAACTGCACACTTGACTTGGTCACTGCTGCAGAACTCTAAAAGGCACTAACACATATGGTAAATGGCTCAAGTTTGAACCAAAAAAATAGAATATGATTCCCTCCCCCAAGAGTTCAACCTTATGCTTGCATAAGGATATGCAGAAAATGTTTCGGCCCTATTTTCTATCTATGAATAAAACCATTTTGCTTTCCACCAAATATTTGTGTATATGAATGGTGTCTGATTTCTGAGGACATTTTTGCATTTTCATCAGTTAAATATTCAACTGTAACACTATAACATATAACATTGAGCTGGATGTGCTGTCATAATTCATGGACAGACTGAAATTTATGAGGCTGCAAGTAAAGAACTTTTTAAATCACATGCCAGTCATTTGCTTACCAAGCAGATAGTTGTGATCTCACAGAAAAAGAGCAGTCACATGCAGAAAACGCAATGTGTACTCTGTGTTGGATTTTCAAAGAAAACAGTTTGAGATCTATAGATGACATTAACCATACACAAATATCAAAACCAAAGGAGATTTAAAAAAGTTCCAAGTGATTAAAGAGTTAAACTGAATCATGACAGTTCTCTTTTGGTCCCACAATTCATATGAAAGCTTCTTTATAAATACTAGGTAAAAGGCAAATAGCCTACCAGTATTATACTCACTCTTTTTTGCAATATAGTTCTCAGGTACTCTGAAAGCTTTTTGAGCCATTGTCCTTTTTTTTTTTTTTTTTTTTTTTTTCACTTTTACTTTCCTTTTGTATGATCTGCCCTTAGGTTCAGGTCATGAAAGGCTTTGGTTCTACATTTTTACAGCCTCCTTGCAACAAAATATTCTTGGACTTAATCCCAAATGCGCCAGGTACCCCAAACAATAACATTCAAGAATAGTTTGAGTGAGATAACCCAGCCCAACACAAAGGGCTGTAACATTGCTGGGATTATGCCGTCCACTACCTTTTTACAAACTGGAGGTACATCATGGCAAAGACTGATATCCCGTCTCAGTGCATAGTTTTGGGAGGGGAAGTTGGTTTGGTGTTTAAATGAAAACATGGCCACAAGTGCGTAACTTCATTGTGCTTACTAGCACATTGTTAAAAAAGAAATAGAATTGCTGAGCAGAAGTGGATTACCTCATCTCAAACAACAGTGACATCAATAGGAGCTTTACCATTGACTTTAATAGGAGCAGGACAAACATGTTTTTGGAAAGCCAATGTGAGTCTCAGTTCAAACCACCTGTTTACTAGAGATCCGTCTTAGCAAACTAGAGGAGGCATGAACCTTTTCCCTTTGTAAGAACTTTTCTCTGTTGGTTAATCTATCAGTTACAGTAAAGATTCATCAAAATTATAGTAACTCAAACTCATGCTTCTCATTAATTGAGATCTTGAACAACAGCTAGTATGAGAACTAGGAGAGAAACAGCAAGTTAGAAGTAAAGGTGAACGGAGAACTCCAAGAAATATAAACTCTCCAAGAACTCAGCAAGTCACTGAAAGAAGTTCAAGCGAGAATTTTACATTAAGAAAAATTGAGCTCCTGAAATGAAAGATAAGAAAAAAACCCACCAGTTTATTTTAATCTTGCAAGTTAGAGGCACTGACTTTACTTTGAGCAATCTATGTTTAAAAAGATAAGTGAGAAACACCAATTCAATTATCAGATGAAGATTAAGTTATCAGTTAAAGATTGAGTTATCAGTTACAGAAATTTGTAGAATATTACACTCCTAAAAATAATACATCTCCTGGAAGTTATCTACTACATACAAAAAACCAAGAACAAGGAGATTTAATTGATTTGATTATGCTGAAGCAAACATGTCGTTTTAAACCATTTGTGGAATTGCTCATCCATGGCCAGATGGTAAAGGGGATCAAAGACTCATAACTGAAAAAGATCACTAGACAGCTCAAACTTACAGAAAGCTATTAAAATGTGAAAAAAACAGAATGAAACTGGACCAGATTGTAAATTTTGAAAACTAAACAACAGAATGTAACACTAGTCTGGGTTAGCAAAAAACAGAAACATGGGGTGACACAGAGAGAAAAAAAAAAAAAAAGTAGTAAAAATACTATGGAGAAATCTGCATAACGAAGCCAGACTGCATTTGAGGCAAGACCAATAAAACCAAATGAAGACCTAAGCAGTGTCCTGCCTTTGGACACTTGCTGTAGCTGCAAGCAGCAGAACTTTTTGAAAAGAAAGGGATATATGCCTGTTCTGCACAGTGAAAAGGACTTTTTTCCATCAGCTCTATAAGCCTGCTGTGCTATTTCTGCTCCCTGTTCTTAACAGTTTCCAAACCTTTGGTTGTGCTGCAGATGCACTCCTTTTTCTCTTCCTCCAACCTAGCCCCAAAAAGCCTCTCCTGGCTGAGCTTTTCCTTTGCTGAAAGCAACTGAGTGCTCCCTCCAGAAGGTCTGCATGACCCAGTACAACAGCCAGAACTAGGCAAACAGTTGGCTTCCTTCTCTGCTGTGCAGTCACATATTTTAAGAAATGTAACAGACTGCAACACACAGCAGATAGTGAACAAATAGGACGTGCACTATCCACAAAAATAAGTAAAAGGGGAAGAACAAAGTTCCCAATAAGTTAATATATGTTGTAAAAATAATAATATTATTGACTTCTGGTATGCATACAAAACCAGAACTGAGAACAAGAATTATGACTACTATCTGATACTGTGCTTTAAAATACAGTTGAAGAAACTTCAGCTTGAAGACCCCCCAAATAACGCAGATTTGTTTTTATATACAAGAAAACAAGTTGAATTTTGGTTCCAAATTATCAGTTCCAATATCTATTATTACAACTTTATTAGAGAATAAAGTTGCTAAACATTTCATTTCTAATATAAAATCTCTATTTGCAAGATATGACATATCAGTGGAGGTAAAGGCAGATAACACATCATAATTTGACTGCTAAGAACGTAAAATATTAACAAGAGATCATGATTTTAAAGAATATCTTAAGTCTACGGTATCCACAGTGCTTTGGCCTGTAGAAAATAATGATTAAAAATTGTTCAAAAATGCTTTTAAAAACTTGGATAATCAATGGTGAATCTCTATGTGATGTGATTATAAATGAGGGCATCACGGTCAGAACTAGAGTTGTAAGGTATGAAACCTTGTTATAGCAAGTTTAGAATTTTGTACTCAAGAATTGGGTGTTCTGCTCAACTATAGAGGCACCGAGGCAAACGTAAGTCTTGAAATTTCTATAAATGCCTTACAAAAACCAAAACACACAGACATCTTGATACACCAAGCTTACAGCCATGTGACAATTTATATACAAGCAACTGCAGAAAAAGGGGTGAAACAGCTATCTTACTACAGCAGTTTCATTGAGACAATTATTAATCAAAGACATGCCTGTAAAAAGTTAGGAGACCTTTTTTTTCCACTTTTGTGAAATAAAAACCTGAGAAAGATTCTGAACTTCCAAGATCCAAACCAAAACAGACAGCTGAAAGGCAAGTACATTGCAAAATACCAAGGGAATGGAGCAATGCAGGACTAACTGGAAAAGTCTGACAGCTTTTGATATGTATGTGTATTGTCAGAGTTTTGATTCCCCCCCCCCCACGAGGAGGAGAGAATTACAGGCCTTTTAAGAAGCCTGCAACATCCCTTACATGGTCCAGTTCAAACCAGATGCTACAGATTAGTGTTATCTGAAAGGGAGACCAAACTCCGCTCTCTCACACACATTTTTCTTTAAGGGTTTGTTATCCTGCTTGCTATATGAAAGACTCTGAGCTGTACACTCTGATCTCTCACTAATAGCCTCACATTTACATTACATTTTGAGGAATGGGGAAAGCACTATGCAACACAGCCAGAGAAATAAAAATACCGTTGTGCAGGATAGCACTAATAAAACCAGATTCTCCTGAAGGCAAAGTAGGAGGCGGCAATTTCTTCCTTGTATTCCAAGGAAGAAATAGAAATATTTGTATTTTTTATATAAATAAAACCTCTGAATGCTCAAGGAGCCTTGATAACTGCTCCTGTTTTAGTAGCTAACCTTTTGAATCCCTAAGTCTGATTGACCTCTGTTCTTGACCACAAATGAGTAATTTACTTCAGGGTGATAGCCTTGGTCAATTTATAGGTATAACTGATGTATTTGGATTTATGTTCCAGGTAGATTTTTGAGTGTTGCCATAGCTAATAATAAGTAACGCTCTGGAAAAGAGATAAAGCTCCTATACCAGGATTTTTACTGAACTGTAGCAAAAGAGATCAGGATGAGGTAGGTATGGGATTTGCATCCTTCTGTAATTTATCTGGAGCTATCTGCTGTTAAATGGCCATTCTTATGGTTGCAACTTTGCACAAAAATAACTAGAACAAGGGTTCATTCTAAAGTAAAGGCAAATAAGCATGCTGAAAATGTTTCTTCTTTATTCCTCAGATTTTGAGATTATCTATGCAGTGTGTCTACCAATAAAGCTTGTTTTTTGTGCTCTTTTTTCTTAATGGAGCTATAATTTAGGGACATCTAACAATGGGTTTTCAAAAATTTTAGATTTTATTTTCATGTTTCTATTAAATCTTCCTCAGTAGGTGAGCATGGTTTGGCTAAATGCATAGTAATACATTTATTTTTTTATCTGCTTCCTAATTTTTAGAAGATTTACAGTTCCTTTTTCTTTCTTTGCTAGGATCTTTTCTTCTGTCTTTCTAAAAGTTCTTCCTTGTTTTGAACTTTGGTCTTTCTGCTCCTTCTGTCCCCTTTCCTCCTCATATTTTTTTTACACTGATAATGAGGATAACATTCAATTAGGGCTAAACACGAGAGAAAGCATCCCAGTCACTTGACTTAAACTCATCCAAAGGCTATTTCATTTGCTCCAAAACATTACAGGACAGAGGAGAGCCTTTAGAAGTAAATCCAGGTCTTCTGAATGGCTTCCTCCAATACTTAACTCTATTCATTCAGTGTTACTTTCCCATAAGACTCACAATGTAACCTTTAAAAATGTTCCAGATTATTTCAATTTCCCTAAGCAGGTAAATCAAGTGTTTTAAGGAATGTTAGCCAAATCATACATCTGAAATTCTTATCACCAGAGCTTCTGATTCAATTAAATGATTCCTAAGTCATACATAAATTAAGAGTAATTTAAGAGTAATTTCTGTGATATTTTCATATGTTACTTTTGCATCCTATAAATTCTGATGAAGGTAGTCATCAACAACAATATTATTCTTTATTAAAGAACCTTGAAATACAAAAATACAAATCCTTTTTTTCCTCTCTTTTTTTTTTTTAAAGCTTTAAAACATTCTAAAATGCGACATTGAAGAGTATATTAACAAACTGAACACTAGCAGCTCAGTGCTGCACCCAGCGCAGGTCTCTAATAAGACCTAGTCACATACGGAGTCAGCCAGTGCTTCACAATATGCTACTTGCAACAGTTTATTACAAGCGTAACTACTTGTTCTATATCCCAACACAACTCAGAACATATTCCCAGTATCTGTGATAACTGACCCCTGGGAAAAGCACGGCACCTGTAAGAGCTTTATTTCAGAGCTTTCCAACTGTTGTTTCCCAGCTTTCGTTATTTCATTGCCATTATTGTCATCATCACTGTGAGATACAGACCTTTTTGAAATAATCTAAATGACCTCTAGCTCCAATTCTTCTTCAGAACACGATGTATTCATTTTGCTTTTTAACATCTTTTCAGTTTTTAGCAAAGTATTAATTTAAAATGTGTGCAGTCTGGAAGTAAATTACAAGGGTAAAAGGGCATTTCAAGATGACTGAAAATGTACTTCTCAAGCTGTTTCTTTTTCTACTTCCCACCTAGTTTTGCTGAAAAGGTGATTAGGAGATCTTATTTTAAAGGCAAACTTTTTTTTTTCTATTTCAGTTTAGTTCTCTGCGTGTCTATCATGTTGCACTCAGAGATCTTGATGCAATTCAGAGCTGCACTTATGAGATCTGGTCGTGTAACAGACAACTGTCCATATGTTTACTTGTGTTTTTACTAGTTGTTTTATAGTAGGTGCACATTACACTGTTGCACCTACAGTGGCTGCAATTAAAAGAGCAAGTTTCATTGTGGAGCACACGATCAGGATTCCTATGGGAGGAAGCCAAACCAGAAGATGTGCTCCAGGCACTGGTGGGTATTCCATACAAGAGACCAGGACAGACTAACTTCTAACATCTTGTTAGCAAGTAGAACAAGAACAGAGGACCTGTAGAATAAAACTGATAATGAGGACTCAATATCTGTGCAATGTACATTTCAGTAATTTTTATTCTGGAATAAGTAACCTAATCTAAACTAGTGGTATCTATGGAGCCTGGCACAAGCACTGCATTTGGCTGGAAATCCAAAGCAGACTGAATTTCCTAGTAATTCCTAAGCCTTCTCTACTATACCATTGTTTTCTCTCTTGAAACAAGAGTTATCCTTCTGAGAGCGCATCAGCACGTAGCTGCTCCCCGAGGGACTTTACCTTTGCATCCAGTGTTACTTGGGAGTTTTACTTGCATCTTTGCACTTTTGTAGTATTGTTGAACGTAACATTAGCATCAAGGTAGGTTAGTTGCAGAATAATGTTAGAACAATTTCAGTGCAGAAAACAGGACTAAAAGGAAAGATTTCATTTCCCTATAGACATAGTAAAGCACTATTTCTGCTGCAGTGCTGAAGCACTGTGGCTACAAAGCAAGCAGTACTCCCAGGGTACCATTCCATGACACCTTTGGAAAGCTTTTGCTGAAATATCCTATTCCATCAAAACCAAAATATTTTCACTTTCATAAATCTCTTCACAAAAGGTAATATGAATAAGACTTGCTTGACTTGCAGCAATCCAGGATGACACATTTTGCCCTGGATCAGGCAAGGATTTCAACATCTCCCAGAGCTCAAGGCAATATCTAAGACTCTGGGTTATAATCACACACACATACTCCTATTTCTCATGTTGGGTTTGCGTGGCAAGGTTTTGGTAGCAGGGGGTGCTACAGGGGTGGCTTCTCCAAGAAGCTGCTAGAAGCTTCCCTTATGTCCCACAGAGCCAATGCCAGCTGGCTCCAAGATGACCCACCACTGGCCAAGGCCGAGCCCATCTGCAACGGTGGTAGCACCTCGGATAACCTATTTAAGAAGGGGGGAAAAAAACCTGCTAGGCAATCAACAGCAGGGGAGAGGAGTGAGGATATGGGAGAGGAACAACTCTGCAGACACCAAGGTCAGTGAAGGAGGAGGAGGAGGAGGTGCTCCAGGCACCAGAGCAGAGATTCCCCTGCAGCCCATGGTGAAGACCATGGTGAGGCAGGCTGTCCCCCTGCAGCCCATGGAGGTTAATGGTGGAGCAGATACCCACCTGCAGCCCATGGAGGACCCCATGCTAGAGTGGGTGGATGCCTGAAGGAGGCTGTGACCCCATGGGAAGCCTGCACTGGAGGAGGCTCCTGGCAGGACCTGTGGACCCATGGAGAGAGGAGTCCATGCTGGAGCAGGTTTACTGGCAGGACTTGTGACCCCGCGGGGGATGCATGCTGCAGCAGTCTGTTCCTGAAGGACTGCACCCCATGGAAGGGACCCACACTGGAGCAGTTCGTGAAGAACTGCAGCCCATTTGTGGAGGACTGTCTCCTGTGGGAGGAAGCAGGAGCAGGGGAAGAGTGTGAGGAGTCCTCCCCCTGAGGAGGAAGGAGCAGCAGAGACAATGTGTGATGAACTGACTGCAACCCCTGTTCCTTGTCCCCCTGTGCTGCTGGGTGGGGAGGAGGTAGAGAAATGGGGAGTGAAGTTGAGCCTGGGAAGAAGGGAGGGGTGGGGGAAAGGTGTTTTAAGATTTAGTTTTTATTTCTCATTACCCTACTCTGATTTGATTGGTAATAAATTAAACTAATTTCCCCAAGTTGAGTTTGTTTTGCCCGTGACAGTAATTGGTGAGTGATCTCTCCCTGTCCTTATCTCAACCCACGAGCCTTTCGTTGTATTTTCTCTCCCCTGTCCAGCTGGGGAGGGGGAGTGAGAGAGCAGCTTTGGTGGGCACCTGGCATCCAGCCAGGGTCAACCCACCACAACTGTTCTTCACATGGAAGCACTGTCACACTGTCATCTTCAGCAGGCTCTAAAGATAAGTCAGTTCTATCGACTAGGGACTGACATCTCAGGAATACCCTAATTATAACAAGGTTTTACATGTTATATTTAAGAGACATTTTTGTATAATCATTTACTAGTTCAGACAATAAGGAATATAATTAATAGTTAAATGGCAAGATTTCTGCAATTTGTAATTCCCTAATCGCTATTTTGGATTTCTAACTGAACATCAAAATGTCATAATCTAGTGGCACCAAACATAGAACACATAAAATGTCAGTGAGTGAAGAAAATGACTTTAAAAAAGGGGTTCAAGAAGTACAGACCTGTGATTTAAAATGTACAATACCTGATGGTATGAATTGCATTATGCAGGAACAGCTCTTTTCAGTGCTGTATACTCAAGATTAGAGACTGCAAACCGCCTGTTTCAGAATCACAGCTCTCCACTTCCCCTGCTGAGATGTCAGATAGACTTGGGCTAAATTTGATGGCAAGTGTTCCAGGTCCTGTCTGTCAGGTTCTCTTGTGCTTAATGAGCAGCATACTCTTTGATGAAAATACAGTGTAAACAATGAAACAGCACACAAAGAGGTGTAAATGAACTTGCTTCTGCAGTATTTTCAGTCGGAGCAGGGTTTAGGACTTTTACGCAGGCCTGCAAAACCCTGCTGTGTCCCTAGAACATAATTGGCTCCTGAGAGCAACAGTGTATATTAGGCACAGTAAAGCAGTTTAGGAAAGTCTTTCAATGAGCTTTCTATAAATGCAACTCATTCATTTTTATATGAAGCCTGTGGTTCCAGTGGGTGGGCTGTAAGAAAGAGTTGCCTAAACCCTTGCTCATTTTTATTTTCTATAAGTAATACCATCTCACTGTAAGTACAGTACTCAACTACTTTGGATGAAAGAATACACAAAGATCATCAAATATACTTTCGTGCATGGATATATAATCATCTTCTAAATCACCGTTCCTAAGAATCACCACTCTGAAGGATATCTATAGCACAAATGTTTCCAGGCTTCAAAGAAGGGAACCCCACAGCTATTGGAAATATATATTCAAGAATGACAGCAGGTTGATCAGCTAGTAGTGTGCATGGGAACATCCCTCCTCACTTCAGTGTCTTAAGGTATCTAATGAGTTATGGATTTTGAATTATTTTGCAGCCTTACAATGGCTGGGTTAGTCCCTGGCTTCCCAAATGAGGTTACAAACGACACAGAAAATAATGCAATTTGTGATACAGGCAGTCAGTGTTCATTCCTATTTCCCCCCATCTTCCCAAAACACCCATGCATACCACCATAACAGCAAGCCTTCTCAGATAGCCCTGTTTGCATGAAATGGCCTAATTTACATTGCTTACCGTGCTGAAGTAGCTTTTAATTGACACTACCATAGCACAAGCATTTTTGTGTTATTATACCTTAGTCTAGGGGAGGGAGCACTGAATTTACTGTATGATATGTGTAGTGCAGTACATGATTTTAATGCTGAAGAAGTTCACCACACATTTTGGAGACTGGTCCTCTAGATTATTAAAGAATAGGTCAATGCACTGACCAGATTAATTGTTTTAAAAACAGTTTTCAAAAAGAAGCTATAAAAAAAAGCATTTACTGAGGGGGTGGTGGGGGTGGTGGGGAGAAGTAAATACCACAGATCTATTTCCAGCTAATGTCTTTAGTTAAATTAGCAAAACATTAACATCAGAACCATAGATAAGTAGCAAAAGGATTAAGTTCTGGAATGACAGACCAGTCGATCAAAATTAACTGAAAACAGAATTTTCTCAGGAAATAAACGCATCACATTGTGAGAGTATGTTACCATTTCAAAGAATACAGATGTTTTTGGCAAGACAGCACAGCTGTTTTTCTGTTCAAATCACTGTCCCTTTCTATAGCTATACACATTGCAAGTGGTCAGAAGGGAATCCCAGGGCATCTGCTCTGCAGCTATTTCTGCATTGTTTCAGTCTCGTCCATAAGCAGGAAATTCGGTCTCATCATAGTCCTTTTCTGTTTGAAAGGATCAGCTTTCACTGTGGGGGAAAAATCTCTCTTGTTGAATAAGAACATCCATCATAGTTTAAACAGAATTTCAGGAATGACAGGTACCTTATTTAGATAAGGTGACACATTACTGCTTCCTTTTTCCTCCTTTTTCTTATACAGTAAGATCTATATGGAGAGTAAATTACTCTATCACACCAAGTAAGTATCAAAGTCAAGCTCCATTTTCTGAGTTTCCTATTCCACATCCCCTTGAATTCCTCATCTAGCTGTTTGAAGGACATCTGAAGTGGATTTCTGGTTCCACTGCTCTTAGTATCAAATATTTCTGTTGGCTACGCTGAGTGATAAAGCTTACTAAAATCCTTTTTCCTAGGAGAAGGTTACTGGCAGGAGCTGTATTGCTACTGAATTGCTGTTATTGGTTGTTAAGAATAGGGACTTCCAAAAAAATGAAGCAGCTATAAATACCAGCTATTTAAAATACTTTTTACATGCCTCCCAGATTGTTTTAAATTGTTTTCTTTAAAACTGAGAAAGATTAATGCACTGAATAGAAATCAAGAAATTAAGATTTCTTTGAAGCTATTACTGCCATGCCTGCGTCAGAGCGTGACAGTCCTTTCCTTGAGCACTGACCAGTGCACTGTGAAGCAAGGGGCACGTGCACCTCAACCGTGGGCTTTAGCCACAAAGTAGGGCAATGCAGCACTAGCTACAGGAGTTCCCCATTCTCAATCTGACATATTTATAATTTTTCTATTTTAATAGCTATTTTACAGATGAGCTCCTAAAACATGACACAGATGGGCAATGCTGGAAAAAACACAAAGAGATACTTTCACTGATTCCAGGCACACAAACTGTTATTTTGGGCTAGTTACATCCTTATGTATGGGAAAGCTGGGAATTAAAAGGATCCTGGTGGAAAAGACTACCTTACCTGACAGGCTTCACAGACACTGCATTTGAGATCCTCTGCGCAACTTGACCCCTATTTACTAGAATGGGTACTGGTGTATGACTCAGTATGCTTGAAAATGTAAACAGAAAAAGCATAGTAAATTTAACGTTACTAGGAAAATTACTAAAAATGGACTCAGCATTATATGTATTCATAAAAATATGAAGAGTTATACTCATTGCCCCACTACTAAAAGCAAAGTTATTATTCTATGTGAGGGGTGGATTGAAAGAGAAATACATCTGTTCCATAAAGCTTTGATGAAAGAATCACTTGGGGTCCCTGCAGGTAATTTACAGAAGATGGCTAGGGATGGGGAGAAGACTGAGAATTAAATACTACCTCAAACAAGGATTTAGCTGCAGATGAAGCACACCTCTGTAAGTGCCAGGCCAGCTTAGAGAAGAAGTACCACACTGATGTAAAGTCCCTGAGTCCCTATTAATGAAGTCCACAGCACCTTCTCATCTGGCTTATCTTCAGCAAACCTATATGAAAGTCTTCAGCACTATGAAAAATACCTCTCAATGGTCCTCTGGTGCTTTCTGCAAAAATCCTTCATACATCCTGTAGGAGCAATTCCTTTCATCTGAGTACAATTTACTCACAGGACAAAAATCAATTTTTATCAATACTCTGCAAATGGGCACGTGGACTGGAAAGGAGGTAATACAGATACATGAAAGATCCAGGTAACCAAAAGCAGGAGAAATATTTAGATGAAAAAGAAAGGCATCGCATCTCATCAACGTTGCCTGAAATACAGAGGCAGGCAGCGCAGTCACACTGAATGCACATGCCATTGTGTGTAAGGAGCAGATACTCATCATGTGCAGGGTAAAAAGTATATAGATCCAAAAAGCTGGATTGACAGAGAGCAGAAGTCAGCAAGTTTCAGAGAAGGAAAGATGAGGTATCTGAGTCACAATTTCAGCTGTTGAATGAATTGTGACTTGTAATAAATCCTGACTTGTAATAAAGAATCTGATGGACTCTGAGTTTGCAAGAGCTTAGGGAATGAGCAGAGGTAGGCATCTGTTTTGTTTGTTTTCTGGCTGCCAAAATGATTTTCTCATATGCCTGTTGTGACCATCCTGCATGCATGCAACCAGCAAGGATGAGCAATATAAGCGCGAATAGCTAAGGACTGGAGATGAGGATACATTTGAAGTTGTATTTAAACAGAAGGAAAAACAGCCAGGTATGAATCCTCTATATCACTGCAAATATCTGCACATGTTTTTTTCTGCTCACAGGTGCACCTCAGGCTTTACTGGAATGGCTCCTAAAACAGCCAGCATCCCTCTTGGCATGATTTAGTTTCTGCTTTCTGTACCTACAAAATGAATAAGGCACAGTATGTCAGAGCCTCCCTGAGCCTTTGGCCAAAGCAGGATGCACTGGACAGGTGAAGAGAACAGTTAAAGGCTATGGGCAAGACTGAGAGAACCGGGAAAGATGACAGTCAGCAGCAGGGGGAACCAAAAGGGTTAAACTTTATAGAAAAGATGAGAAGGATATCAATGGATACAGAAGCACAAACTTTTCCTGGAAGCCTTTAGCACATCCATTATAGCTGACAATTAACACCCCTACTCAGTCAGCCAACCCACAGTAATTTCACAAGCTGCCCCCACCTGTGGCAGAATAAAAGGGAGAGAGAAATAAAGGAACAGGCAGTGAATTATTTTGGCACCTTGTTGCTGCTAGCCTTTCCTTTCACAGTTTATCATCGGTCCTAACAGAAAGAAGAGATTGCTGGAAGAATCCTAATTCCAACAAATAAGTTAAATTATTTAAAAAAATAATTTTAATTCATGTTATCCTCCATCCTCCCTAACTGGAAAGCTTTGAGGGCTGTCTTCAGGACAACTCTAAAATGAACTCTGTAAGATCTTTCTGTAAATGATCTTTCCATAAATCCAACTGAAGAGCTGAGAGAGGCAATAAACAGTTAAGGAACCTGTTTTACAGGGCACCTTGTATTTTTCATTCCCTGAAAATACTCACCATTAAAATGTTTTAGCTGAGATTTTCAAAGCAGTGTGAGCAAATCCTCTGCACATCTCACATTAATTAACAGCAAGTGTGTGGGTAATTCCCTGTAGTACTTTGATAATGTCAGCTTTTTTTTTTTTACCCATTTAGCATATCCATACAGAATAGGACAGGGGAAATGTGTATAGTGGTTTTAAACTGCACCTAAAAAAAAAAAAAAAAAGCAGTTTTGTTCTGACCTTATGAGCCTCTGATCTGTTCCAATAGAGGCATTCTGATCATCTATTTTGGGCAGATCCAGAAATGTGAAATAAATGCACTCCATCATCATGGAGATCCGAGCCTAGTCAAATATCTCATCTGAATAATATTTTTCTGTTTCGAGGGCTTGGGGGAAGGGCGGGGGAATAAACCTTTCTGTTTACTCTTAGCTTTAGAAAAATCCACTGGGAGGGACTGCACAATTAACATATTAATGAAGGCTGGCCTCAGATGCAATGCCTGAAAGCAATTATGGGCAAATTAAGAATATAAATACAAGATAAAAAACTCATGCCTGTTTGGGACAGAAGGAACATAAGCTGTTCAGCACTGAAACAGGAATGTATTTTTTTTTCCTTGTCCTAGGGGAAGGAATCCCATCTTACTCTGCTTGGAAAAGGCAGCATTTCTAACACTCACCGTATCAACTGCAAAAGACCGATAACGCTGTGATACCTACGCTAGTTTGCACAACCGGTCACTGAGCTGGGCGTCGGAGTTTAGACAGTTAAAACCTTGAAGTGTGAAAAGCCTGAAAGTCTGTACTCAGCTAAAGTAGAGGAAATAGGTAATTTTCACCACATTGATCTCTGTACATTAACATGATTGAGCTGAATCTTCTGGTCATCATTTTTCTACGGGATTTTTTTTTTTGGTGGATACCAGTCACAAACATAAATAACTATTTGCATTAAGTCTTAACTGTATTAATGGTGATGAAACTCAAACTAGCCTTATAGAAAATCAAATAGAAGTAGGTGTAAATGCCTCCAGAACAAGAGACTCCAATTTTCTTTTCCTCATTAGCACCAGGTGAGGGCTACAAAAGAGCTGGCTGGAAAGCAGGGTTTCCATTCATGGCTGATTTTGCTTTACTCATCTAAGTTACAGTCCAAATCAGACCAAAAACTAACATGTGCTAAATTCCCCAGGCCCTGCAACCACTTAGTGATATTGATGTTCCTGTCAGCTTTCATGACCAGAGCAAAGATGACAATTTCACTGAGGAGCAACAGAAAATGCTGGCTCTTGGGCTCAGGCAGCAGAAGACTGACCAAAGTCTGAAGCCCTGGCAGCTCCCTGCATCCGTGCCCCCTAGGATAACCCATCAGGAATCCAGGCACTCATCGCATAGCACCCTCCTCTGGGCTTGGCAAGCACTCGGACCAGGAACATTACGAATGAAACATTTGGGGCTTAACAAAATGGCATTTTTAGATGAAACCTTTTTTTCTCCCCCAGAAAATATTCAGCCAAGCTCTATTATCAAAGGCCTTTACAACTAAAGAAAAAGCCAAATAACCTGAAAAACCTGGAGGCAGGGAAAGCATATTTTTGAATGCTTAGACTTCTCTCCAGGAAATTTCAACACGCGTGAATGAAGCCCATCAAACAATGCCACAGGAGCTACATTATTAGAAAGCAAAAGCAGTCGAAAGTTGTTTCCTCACTCTGGAAAAACAAGAGAGGTTAGAATAAAATGAACTGACTTAATTAACCAAATCATTAATATTTCCTTGACTAAATGTGGAACACTTGTCTATTCTTATTGGCTTCTGCTGAATATGCCAAGTATCAAGCTACAAAAAAGCCTTCTTCCTTGATATCAACTCTTAGAAAACTCACCTAAAAGATGAGCCTGTAGATTAACGTGTTATTTATTTATTTTAAACTTCTATAAACTAATCTACCTTAAAGGCCAGGTGTCCTGGTTTCAGCTGAGATAGAGTTCATTTTCTTCCTAGTAGCTGGTATAGTGCTGTGTTTTGGATTTAGCATAAGATTAATGTTGATAACACACTGATGTTTTAGTTGTTGCTAAGCAGTGCTTATACTAAGTCAAGGACTTTTCAGCTTCCCATGCTCTGCCAGGTGCACAAGAAGCTGGGAAGGGGCACAGCCAGGACAGCTGACTCAGACTGGCCAAAGGGCTATTCCATACCATATGACATCATGCTCAGTATATAAACTAGGGGGAGCTGGCCAGGGGGCAGCAATAACTGCTTGGGGACTGGCTGGGTGTTGGTCGGTGGGTACTGAGCAGTTGCATCACTTGTTTTTCCTGGGGTTTACTCCTCTCTCTCTCATTGTTTTCCTTTTCATTACAATTTATTATTATTATTTTATTTTAATTACTAAACTGTTCTGATCTCAACCCACGAGTTTTCTTACTTTCACTCTTCAGATTCTCTCCCCCATCCCATCAGGGAGGGGGGAGTGAGCAAGCAGCTGTGTGGTGCTTGGTTGCTGACTGGGGTTAAACCACACCACCAGGTAAATGTGTTATCTATTGTCCCTTAATTTATTTTGTCAAACATAAAGCTGCAAGCCCAGAAATTCCTTTGCTGAGCTTTGATTGCCCCAGCACTATTCTTCAAATGAGCCTCTGGAAAATCATCAGATGCATGGCCATCTGTGGAACGCGTTCGCAGCAGGATGCTCCTGGTCAGCCCCAAACCTACTTGTTAACAAACACCCCCTTGGCTCCAACATCTTTGCCTGTATCTTATTACAGTTAACAAAAGACAGCACTTTTAGCATACATTTTTGCCAGTGAAAGCTTAAGGTTTGCTTTGCCAGAATGTCCCTGCCTACAATTTTCCACTCAGAAGGAAAACCTTGTTTTCAAGTACACCTGTTCTTGACACTAGCAAGTCAAATGTATTCTTTTCTATGCAGGGTCACCGAGATATCTTTTTTTAACTTACATCTTTTTTTCCCAGGGGAGATTTCAGCATTCCTCTTCCTACAGCCATACAGCCTGTGAATCAGAATTGCCAACAGGGTCTCTGCTCCCTACTGATTTGCTCAAAGATCTCAACAGCCATGAAAAAAACCCTGATGATGAAGTCATTTTGTATGTAACTGTAATACAACCTCCTACTGGATGGCTGCCGGGGTGCCTGGCAGTGCAACATCAAGGAGCCAAAGCGTATATCTAACTTGAAGATCCATTTGCAGACAGCTGAGTCAAAAATCTTATTACCTCTGGCAGACTGCAGAACTATTTGATTCATTTGTTCAGAGTTAATGGCAAATACTGCATGTACTGCTTTACTATAGAAAAAGGTGCAGCTAGGCAGTAGAGAGGAAGGCTGCCTGCGTACCTCAGACACTCTGGGTCAGGCAGCAACTTCTAGAGGGAGAAGGGACGAGGGACTTCGTCTCTCCTGAGAGCAGCACGTCAACACTGTGGGAAAAGCCAGGCAAGGATGAGCCAAGTGACTTGCAGTGACAGTGCAGAATGAGATTGCTCTGAGGAAAGCCAGAAACATGCCAAAACATTCCTGAGAAGCAATGGGAAAACACTTCCTTACCATCCGGGAAGCTGTAACCTCCCCTGCAGGGTTCAGCTGCGTGGGATACAACATACAACTTGCATAACCTTGGCTCAAAGTTCTGAGGAACCAGCTGTTAACAAAGTATGTAGGCAAAAGCCATGAAAGATCAGAAAGGTGAAACTTCAGACAGAGATTACATTGTTGAGATGGGGACAGTTCACAGTTCAAGACAGAAAGACGCTGATGTGAAAAAGTAGAAAAAAGAGTTGAAGGACGGCAATTTATTGACACTGAAGATCAGCCCCTTGCAGGGAGCCAGGGAGGTTGACCATTTCGTGCCTGAGAACTGCATTGCAACAAAGACCTCATCAAAAGTAGAGAGCAAATTAATGCCCACCTACTAGCTACCCATTGTATGTCTTAGCCAAGAAATGTTTCTTTTGTATTTTTAACTACTACATTGCTTACCTTTGTTCATGGTAAAAGTTGCCCAAAGCGATTCAAAACCTTAGAAAGTTGCCTGGCTAGAAAACTGGGCTAGAGAAAAGACCTGACCAGCTATGACATAATGGGAGGGAACATGTTCATTTTTAAGACTTATTCAATCTGCAGAGGAAAGTATCTGGATTTTCTCTATTTAAATTACCCTCTTCTAGTTATCTTGTTCAATTTCATATTTTTTGGTCTAATAAAACTTAGCTTTATTAGAGGCATCTGACGTCTTTTGATTTGCTCCCTTCAAAAGGGAGGTGGGATAATTTCACCTCAGGACTCTGAAGTTTCTGTTGCATGGCCGCAAAGCATTTGATTGGTTGTTTTTTTTTTTTTTTTTGACTTGTCTTGAATAGAGTATAAGGACTTAATACTTCTCACAAATCTGCTGCTGATTAGTTTTGTGATCACCCCACAATTAAAGGGAGACATAGTGCCAGGATCTGCAAGGGTAGACTCCAACTGGCTCAAATCACCATACTGAATTCCATGCGCACTGGCAAAAATGTCTTGTGAAATTCTGTGCATTAGGAGAGCAGGATTAGAGCTGTAAATTTCTCATATTGAAAATATTCCTGCATGTCAAATACATCACTGGAATTGTGAAAGAAAACAAAGAATACATTTGCAATAGTAGATATAAAATATTTATATAAATCAAGCAGAAAAATGGAAGTAACCTTAGCAAGCAGGAATATTCAGTGTTTGTATACAAAGCACTGAGTACTGAGACTTTGGAGCTGTGAAAAAACTGGTTTGCTATTAAATTTTCTGCAATTGCAAATCATAATTGAGTATTATGAGTTACTAGTATCAGCCAACAAGGTTTCTATTCCTTTTTTTCTGCATCTGGTGGAAATGAACAATTGCATGATTTGCTAACAATTTAGGAACCGTAGGTAAGTAATTATGTCTCAGTAGCCCATTGATTCACCCTTTGGGGACATACAGAGAAGACTTTAGGCCTGGCATCTCTCAGAATGAGCTTCAATAGAATCAGTAGAAGGCGGCACACGAACCGCTTTTTCAGAGAAACCCAAGGACATGTGACAAAACACATTCCTCACCATCCCCTTTCTGTCATCTTCCTTGTGTCAACAATGTGTTCACACAACACAGCCCAGGGAAAACGTACCATACAACTGATTCAGTCATTGTGGAACAACCCCTTAAGTTGTGTGTCTTTATTTCCACAGGCAGTATATGAACCTAGGTACTAGTCTTCTACCTTAGGCACCTTGGCTTTGTATGTAAAAATGATTTTTTTTAAAACCACTTCCTCAATCCCATGTCATCTCATCCCTTCTGTTTCTTCTGCTGCAGCACAGTCCTACAGGGAGAACATCCTCACAAGAAGACTTTGTATGGGGATGCATGCCTCATCTCCTATGCAGACAAAGCTTATTTACAAAAAAAGTTGGAAGAAAAGTTATGAGAAAAAAAAAAAAACCAACCCACGTTTACGGAAGGCCCCAATTTTTCCTAGCACATACCTATAGGATGTGGAATGGCCAGTGATGTGTTATTGATGCAGTTCGCAGCAGCAATAACTTTGGAGTAGGACATAAGGCTTAGAGATAAACTCTTTGCCTGTTGTAAGAAATATATCTGTTTATCAAAAAATGTAATATATTGTCAATCTCTCTTCTAAAATTAATTATAAAGCATTTAAAATGCATGCAGAAATGCTGGATGGCAAAAGACAATGCTGTGGGTGGTCGTGCTCCTATCAAGTCTTAAACATTGTGTTTGGGAAATCATGTGTTGATCTGAAGCACTGCCAGTCATAACAGATGGGACATCCAAGGGATGGTCCCAAGAAGAGCTCTGGGACCAGATAGAGAACCTTTGCACTCAGGGTGCCTGTAGTTCTCAGTGCCTGAACATCCCCCAGCTTCCCAAAGAAATCCATTCCCTGCATTGTACAAAGAAATAAAGCATTTTAATGATATAATCATTCATCTCTAGATATAATCTTCCATTAGAAGCAACAAATTACTACAGTACACAAACTTATGCGAACTAGTAAGTTTTTGTTGCATTAAACATAACCATTATAAAGAATTGCCTCACTGATGCTAACATTCTTTACCCTGCACATTTTGCCGCCAGCACAAATCTTTGAGAGGGTAAACATCAGAGGCATTTGCAGTAAAATAAAAAAAAAATTAAGAGTAATACAGATACTATAGTACTGGATCAAGCAAAAACCCAACTGATTTTAATGTGACTTGCATCCAAAAGTGATTATAAGATTAAAGTTACTATCTATAATTTTAAACCTATTTTTCAGAAGTCACAGAACATGAAAAATATTCCAGTAAACTTGAACATTCTGTGTCTTCTCCAGGCCAGTTATTCATTGAAATGTTGATCATTTACATTAAAAGAAAAGGTGAAAAAAGTACTTAGCTCCTTAAGGTCAGTTCTGGATTCATTCTGAAGTCTCAGCTCAAGGTAGGGAATTTACATGCATTTAAAATGTCTTTTTCATCTTCAAGTCTTGTATTTAAATGACTGCATTAATATATATATATTGTCTGGGTAAAAGTTACTTCATATATGTAATTGTAATTTTCAGCTGGTAGCAGTACTTTCAAAAGAAAAATACAAAGAAAACATGAAGGGTTGTTGATGAAAAAGGTGATTGCATGAATCACAGTCTTCATGAGAAAGCTGAAGAGATCTGGTGCTCACTGTAGCTTCTTACTACAAGTGAGAGACAGCAGAAGATTGTAAGAATATATGTTCCCAACTGTCTATCATCTGGATTTACTTGCAGTGGTGAAGAAAGCAAATTGGTGCCTTGGGGCATCATTTGTCATGAACTGTTATCTAAAGAAGCATTTCCTGCTTCAGGAGCATCTTAGTACAGAGTAAAGGTCTTTTAAAAAATAAATAAAAAACAAATTGAGAGGAATGCCTTTGAGAAGCAAATTGAAACAAAAAAGCAAAAACCAGCTCTTGCTCGCGTTATTAAAAATCTCTTTGAAGCAACCTATAACACAAGCTTGATATTGTTGAAATTGCCAAAACTCACAAATTTGAAGAGTTGCACAAAAGGACACCATGTTTTCAGCTCCTGATACACAGTTCCTATTCCTTAAATTATTTGTTATGTTATTCCTTAAACTATTAATGAAGGAGATATCAAAACGTAGCTTCTCAAGTGAAGCCACATGGGACATGAAACAGAGTAACTACTCATCATAATGATGTACAAATACTGGTATCGCTAATTTTCTGCCTCTTGCCTGTGTAGTTGGAGACTTTCTGATTTTTTGAAGGCATATCAAGACATACAATGATGGGGGGCAGGGGGAAGCAAAATTCATTAGTTTACTGGAGTAGCTGGTGAATGGCATAGATGGATAGGTGCCTCCTGTGACAGAGCATGAACAGTGCCTGGGAAACACAGTGAATTTCTGACAAAAACTCAATTGGCAGTGCCAGTGCTAAGTTCAGTCTTTCTCTGTAGCATCCTTCAGAAACTGCAGGTTGCACCACATCGCCCATCAATCTGAAAGTCATTCTAGATCAGGGTGAAAAGGTGGAAAATGTAATTAAACCACAATTGATATGGTCACTTTTGGTTTCAGTTTTGTTCAGTGAGACGGGAAGTGATCACAATCTTTGCCAAGCATGAGTAAGATCGCTCTCATGTGGAAAGGTGTTGACTTGTCTCTGACAGGTCTGCTTTATCTTTTTCCAAGGTAAAGTTTTTCATGGCGATTTCAGTTTTGAATGTGCAGATTGCTTTGAGAATGACATGTGGCCATGAAGACTAACCTATTAACTTGCTTGCACATCTCAATGAACTGAGTATGCCAGAAAACCAAACTGAAAGCTACACCTTTTAATATTTGTGACAAAACAAGGACGGCGTTAAAGACAGTGTAATTGATAAAACACAAGGAAATAGGGAAAATATGCCAAATGCTATATCCCTCTCAAAATAAATTGAAAGTTCATCCCAATATAACTATTAAAATTAATGTATCAGATATATACATATGTGTACCAACAAATAAAAGCACTACCTGAATTTGGGCACAGAATTTAAAGGATACTGTACTGACAGTGAAAAATCAGAGTTGGATCAGGGGTCCAGTTTTCACAGAAGACATTTTGCCACCTGGCTTCACAACAAAGGAAAGAAAGCTTTTGATTGAGCTGTCATGTGATGATGAACTCAAGTTCAAATCCAACAAAGCACAGCTTAGCAACTTTTTGTGGTGAAGGAATGAGTTCAGCCTGGTGTTTGGCTGAACCCTTTAGCTCCACATTTCTCTTCAAGACTGGCTTTCTCTGCCCTATTCACCACTGAAAATAAGTAAACCCGACTTTTAACTGAAGCTTACCAATATCTCAACTGACAAAAAGCAACTGTGGAGCAAGCGCATGCTTCCTGCTAGTACCAGGCTTTGATTTCCCCAGGTGCTACTTTAAATCATTGTTTTTCTCTTCATTTGAATTTTGTCAAGAATGAGCAAGGTGAACTTTGATGTCTGCTCACCAATATCATACTGAAGAATGGGCGGGAAGCTCAAACAAATCAAATAACTTAAAAAGGCAAACCATTGTTGTAGCTCAGCAGCATAATGCAAGAGAGCAAGTCATTTATAGCATTTTGATTGTTTCTTATAATTTAAGTGACATGGAAAACATTAATAATAATGCTTGCTTCATTATGTTTCCCTTTGATATATTGTCTTTGTACCTGCAATATTTAAAAAGAATGTTATAAATTGGACAGTTTAGGCTTTCTCCGGCATTTATTTTAGTAGAGAGCATGGAAACACAACTCTGCTAAAGACAAAAGTGGAACAAAACAAGAGACTAGCTTTAAGAATAGAGAACAAAGGAAGAAAGTTTGGGAACTGCTCCTTTAGAACATATTCCTTATCCTTTATGACTCACTTCAGCTCTTTCATCGCACATTTAATACTAGAAGGAAAAAAGGCAGAATACTTAATTTTATCTTGTATTTCCAACTGTGTCTGGCTAAAAGTGTTGGATTCTAATAACGTACATACACAAGGTGTGTCAAAATAGCAGGATGTTTACGAAATCAGGAACATGCAATTATACCGGTAAAGAGGAAACCACATGCCAAATTTCCCTGCAAAATTGCCTTAATTAAGGACACAAAGCAGGCACTTATGCTAAAGAACTGGCAGGTAGCTCTATAACTGGCCTTTTGCAAGTGTAGTTCCCATCCCACCAGTTTGCATGCCATTTAAGAAGCACCTGCCCAGCCTGAGCACGGAGCAAAGAACTGGAAGCCACAGAACTCAATTCAGACAGTGATCCTTGTTTGGAAGGACAACTGGGGTACATGTTAAGGTATCTTCCTTGAGGAAGTGTTTTAAAACATTGTGGAATAACCCTGTATACAATTATTACGTGCTGGCAGCTGCAGCAAGGGATGTTGCAGAGGTAAGCAAAATGATCCCTTCTTACTGCTTTTGCCATGAAGAGGTGTGATAAGTCTTCTTCCTCGGGCTTTTAAAACAATTTCAGATCTGAAGATAGACACTAGGTATGAACAAATTGGAACCTGGATTTTCTTTTAGGTCTGTTGTCCATTTTTGGCCAGACACTGTTTTAGAACTGGAAAACAGTGAATGGGCAAAAATAGATCAAAGAAAACAGAAAGGTGTTAATTGTTTGTACTGGAAAAATGTCTGTCAGTTGTTGAAGAGGTAAGGAAGCCCTTTAAAAGTAGTTCTGCCAAAACAGCAATAGAGTTCAGCACAAAACAGTGTGTGGAAAATTTTTCTTGGGGAAAAAGAAAGAAAAGACAGACAGGAAAGACCTAATTAAAAGTGAAGGTCTTGCAGTAAATAAATGATTAAACTTGCTTCAAAAGTGTGTAGAAACATTATTCCCTGAGAAGAATACTAAGTTACAGTATAGGAAAAATTCCTGGTAAAATTGGTGGGAAAGAAATTTTTTTTTTTTTAATAGAGAGTAGTACTGAATTCCTACTGTTTTATAAACAGAGCATCAAAGCACAGATATGCCTGCCTAATCAGTTACATTAGGATCCCCATGGCTTTTAGGTGACACATATATTACTTTGGATACAAAAAAAAATCCAATAAAAGTAAGTTTATTATTTCCATTTTAATGAACTCTACTCTCTCTCTAGTAAGAAAACTCCATCTCTTTCCATTTCAGAAATAATTTTACATACAGACCACAATCTTGATTCAGTATCATATTAAAGCACACGAATAAACGTGCCGCTGGGAAGCAAAATTAAGCCAGCACTTAAATGCTTTCTTGAATTATAGTTCCTATTGCAATTTCCCCAGTCCACTAAGTTGACTTAAAAGCTTTGGACAAGCACGCATTCTGTAGGGTGCCCAATTAAACTGAATAGAAACCCTGAGTATTTTGATGTTCACTCTTCGGAAAACTTAAGAGTGACAGGAGAAAAGACAGAGCGGGAGGGTACAAAAATACAATTACAAGAACATATCAGAGAAAAAAAACACAGATGAAAGCGTAAGTTAGCATGTAGGCATCTTAGGAAAACAGCTACAATTAGCTAAGGAAGAAAGAGCAGAGGAACCAAGTTTTTGGTTTTTTTGTGTTTTTTTTTTTAAGTTTTATAATTATATGAAAAGTATAGTTGATATTTAATGAGTTGCAACCAGTTGCATTATTTTAATTAGTTTATGGCAATAAGGGTGAATCCAAAGCAGACAGCTGTGAAGATTTGTTATTTTAATTAGCTAAGTAAGCAGACAGGAAAATCAAGAACAGTCCTGATCCACCACAGCAGACTCTGTTTAGCAGGGCCATGAGTGAAAAGAACCTCAACACCAACACATCATAACTTCTGTACTAAAAAAGGGGTTTGCTGGTTGCTTTAGACAGATAAAGCACTCCAAATAAATAGCATCCACTTCAGAAAAGCAGAGCGTTTTTGAGAGACCAAAATAATATGCATGATGAAGAACTGCAAAGACCAGAGCTATCAAGCTTATTACAGCACAGTAACTACTTGAACATGTTTGCAACGTGCGTTATGTACAGAGTTATAACCCTAAAGATAAAGTTGTAATCAATAATTATACTGTAACTGATTTGTTTCGGGGCTTAGGGATAAAATGGGTATTCTTCAGTCAAAAAACTTAAAGGTTTCTGAGAAATAAATTGGATTAGAAGTAAAAATAACTAGGTGCTACTTAAAAGTGGCTGAGTATTTCCACACCAGGCATATGGACAGACCAACTAATGAAACGGCTTTGTGTCACAGAATTCCAAATTTTGTGAAGCAAGAATACAGTTCTTGGTATCACTGGAAACTCAATTAAATATACTAAAAAAAAGTTTCCTTTACAGTATCCATCACCTTGTCTCTATTTTTGACTGTATCTGCTGGGAAAAAGACATCTGGATTTAGTTTATGATAAGCATTAACCTCAAAATTTGCTTCCTAGCAGCTGCTATACCAGTAGTAACAGCTTCAGTGCATCCATGACTGGCAGAGAGCCCTTCAGGTAGGCAAAAGTTTGTCCTCTGCCATATAGCCCAGCTTCATAATTTGTCCCTCTGTTTGAAAATAACCAATTATTTCTGACTCGATTCACATTCACCATAGACATTTTCAATCCTACTTAAAGATAAGTTATTACTATACACAAATTACAACACATAGACTTATGAGTTAATAATTTACTTGTCTAGCTGGCGAATTTTCCTTTTAGTGCATTATAGATGAACCACAGACAAATTCAGTACTTTCTTGAATTAAGATCATCTAGCCAATCTAATTCTGAATATATCAAGCAGTGTTGTTCTCTGTAGGGACAATTTAGAATAAAGTGTGCTTCGGTATAAGGAAGAATGTCAAGTATTAGCTGAGATTGAATGGAAATCTATAAAAGATGTCAACACCATTAGTAGCACAGTTTGGATTACTAATCTCTGTTCTTCCACAGCAAACATATTTTTTTTTTTTGGTCTCTACCAAAAAGGTCATGGGTCCTTCACGTATGTTAAGAAGGATCTGTAATGTAAAAATGTTTATATAAGAATTAACACAGGCAGATTTAAACCACTCTGTTCTTTCCTTACATTCAGATATTAGTCAAGGAGCGATGAGATGACTTTTAAGACTGACGGTGGCACACGGACACTCTCCTCCCTGGAGAGTGTTTGCAGTGCATAATTCTAGGCACATGGTTGCCTTGTTATGATGTTATGTATCTTGTATACTCTCCATCTTCAGAAGTAAAGTACTTTCCAGTGTGGATATCTACTATTTAATAGTTTAAATACAGCTGGTTCAAAGAGGTTAGGGGTATAACTAAAACCTACAGATGTCAACAGGGCATACTGAGCGGGTTTTGAATCTGCAGTCACATTGGTGACAGACAAATAGAATGGGGCACTAGACTCTCACTACTACACTAACAGTAAATATCAGTAGAAAAACAGAAGCTTATAAAGTCATTTTCCCTCACCCTGGTATATCCTGAAGTTGGCTATTAAAGCCCACTGAATACAAAGAGTTCAGGCTCACAGTGTATTTTCCCTCTGAATAGAGCACCTTCTGTAGCCTCTATGGCTTGATATCACTTCTGTGTCGTCTTTTCATTTCTGAATCTGAGCAGCGCTGGATCCACTTATTGTTGTTAATTGTCCTTCATTAGTTACCTTACAGTTTTGATTGCTTTGACTCTTTACCCTAATTGATTTGCTACTGTAATTGACTTTCTCCTCCACTGATTTGCCTTGTGTGTTTTATCATTTTAAAGTGTAGAAGAAACAGAATGGAATTAAATTCCCAGTAATTGCTTATTACCATCTTGTTGTGCTTTCATTTCCCTCCCCTAAAACAACTACACATGGCTTCAAGTCTGTGCTGTGCCATCTTTCTACCAGTATCCTTTATGTTTCTGAAATATTATTCTACTTCTTGATCCTTCTTTCCTTTTGCTTTTCAGTTCTGACATTTCCAGATGTTACTGTACCTCCCCACCACTTTCCTGGAGCCCGTCCCAAATTAATTAACATCCATAACCTTTTGCTCCATCTCTTCTACTTTGCCTTCCTCACTATGGAAGCAATGAGATTTTCACAGGGTGTGAATTGGGTGAATTGAGGAGCCATCTCTTTTTCTGGTATGGAGTTACCTTTAATCTGTAACTATATATTTCCTAAAACACCCAGCCAGAAATACACTAAAAGCGAAATTACATCTGATGTTCAAAGGAAGAATAAACAGCATTATTAGGCAAGGCACCACATTCATCTGGTGTCACCTGTTCATGAACCAATGGCAGCACAAGAGCTCGATGAGCACAATGTTTCCCAGAGTCCTATGAAAGGAAGAGCAAGGGGAATCATTCAATGCATTGTTCTCATAGTCCCATTTCATCCCCTTCTCTTCTGCATTAAAATCCTTTTTGTCTCACTCCTGCAGTATGTCATTCTCTCTCAAATTCCCTTGCACAACTGCTTTTCATCCTCGTTCAGTTGTGTTGCCTTCTTTAACTGCAGCTTTAACACTTTCCCTTTGTTTTCTTTTCCTTCTTTGCTTCCACCTCCAGCTCAGAAATGTCTCATTTTCCTGCCTGCTGATTCCTTAATCTGCTGCCTTGTTCCCAGCTCTCAATCTCTTACCAATCACTTTCTTTTTCCACACCCTTATCTGTCTGGGTCTTTGTATCTAAACTTGTTACAAACCAATTATATTCTCTTGCCTATCTTATTTTTTTAGTCTACATAATCTTGTTGCATCCCTCTCCTTTAATTTCATTCTGTGACTACAGCATTGCTTTATTTTCATGTAGGCAGAGACTTCAAAACACCTCCTCAAGATGCAAAGGCAATGTTCCTGCTCCCATCTCAGCTTTAGAGCTTACCTTATTTATGCCCCTCTTACCAAACTGAATAACTGCTTGGTAAATGGTGCAAAATTTTCATATATGTAAATATATATAAAAATAAAATAACTAAAACCAAGCTGGGGACAGCCACAGACATAGGCATCTGTGAACTATAAAAAGGGGCATGCTTTGTAGGGAGAGACTGATGGAGCTCAATGTAAGTTAAATTGTGCATGGAGAGAAGAGAGCATAGAGAGTGAACAGCTGGAGAAAACATTGATTCTGACTGGACCTGGTCAGAAAACAGCTCTTGAGTTATAAAAATTTCAGTTTATAAAGAAAAGAATCTATTCTGATCTATATTGGGACACCTCCAAACTTCTTCAAAGGCTTTTTTCTTTAGTATGGAGGAGTTGGGTTTACTCTTTTATGAAGAGACAGAGTTAGAAAGCTCTTCACCAGTGTAATTACTCATTTTATGTACGCAGGGGAAATCACCCTTTTCTAGTAGAAGTTAATTTTTGCTGTCCTGTTAATATCTGAATGACAACAAGCCAAAATGTACCAACTTATCTTCTTGGTTTGGCCAAGCTATATCCAATCTCTCTTTGCTGAATTTGCTACTAGGTTATAGTGGACATCAGTAAGCTTGGTTGGCTAACTGAATTAGTAAAAAATGAAATTCCATGAAACAGGGATAATACCACAGATTTTTTTTTAGATTAAACTGTGTATAGTTATTTTATGACTAAGTCCACAAATAGTTATTTTCTCAGTTTCTTATTTTAATTATGTTTATAATTTTCTAGATAGGTTTTAGAATCTGTTTCTGGCATGCTGTATTAATAGAGCTTCATTTACATTCTTCTGCTATATTACAGAACTGTACATAATATTTGAAAAGCAAAAAAGACAATTTATGAAGAGCCTCAATTTTAATTACATTTTTTCCTTTCCCTTTTTCTTAATTAGAAAGCTTGTTAATTGGCGGTTTTCAAAAGCAGAACCAAGACATTCTTATAGTATTCAATATCTCCTACAGACATTTCACTGTATTTATACTCCGGAGTTATGAAAACAGCAAAATAGTAATAAGATATATACTTTATAGTAAATTGATGTTTTCAGTAAGACATAATTAAAGTTACCGTGCAAAATGTGATAAATAAGAAATTATTCTGAAGCATGTAGCACCTAGCGTAACATGTTTGCATCTTAAGCACACTGGAAACACTATTTGGAGTGGCAGCACAGCAGGTACCTTTGTCCCAATTGCTCTGCACAGTACCTATATTTCCCATGGAAGACTGGATTTTGGATACTCACACTTATTTTGCTTCATAGGTAGTCTTCATTTGTTTCACAGTCATCATGGAAGTAGGTAACAGTAGTGGGTAATTTTTTTTTTTTTTTTAATTCTTAGACTAGATAATTTTCCTATGAGAAACATGGATTTTGGCTATTTTTTCTGCAGAGTTCCAAGAATGTTTGCAGATTAATTTCATGAGATCTATCCAGTACACTACAGCACATGGTAGATTTTGCTGTAACATGATTAATACAAAGTTCTGTGCTAAGCACTTGTTAAGTATAAAATGCTTTCCATAGTCAACACCACTGTTTCTCTGCTGGCTCATTTGGAACCTGACCCAGAGCCGGGTCATTTCAACAGGGATTCCTTCCTGTGAAAACTAAAGGACATACCACAGCATCCTTATATATATAGATATATATGCATATCTAGGCACAGATACACACAGATGTGAGATCTTACCACTGGTGTTCCCTGTAAAGACAGAACATCAAACTGGGACTCTTGATTCTATACTACGACTTGCCTATTAGATGGCAAGGAAAGGGCAGTTGTCTGTGCCTTGGTTTTCAACATGTAAACAAGATTCATGGTAATTTCTACTGGTAGTTTGACCTTTTCTGTGGTTTGAATTCAATTCCAGCCTTGGTGGTTCAGACTAGTCTCTGCTTTATGAAGACTTCATATATGGATATAAGACCTGATACCCCTCCAGCACTGTGCAAGGTGAGGCCATCTCTGCCGCCAGCCACTCATGTCTCCCAGCTGGCTTTTAAAACAAGGCACTATTTTGACAGGTAAGCCTGACCTCATTCACTACTTGCAAAAAAGTGTTAATTGCATGATATTGAGAACAGTATTCTGCAATGACAGCTTATGACAGGGTCTGTCAAAAGGAAATAGCCAAGAGACTGAAAGCCATTAGGGAAACAGCCTAATAAAAATCAGTGGAAGACTATACTAAAGGAGCACTCTTGTTTTGTTTAGAGCCCCACACAAGAAAGGCAAGAACAAAAAAATAACAGGGGACATTTCTATATAGACTTCTCATTTAAGAGTATAGTAAGTTCCCAAATTTCTCTCTCTGATAAACTACCACTGCTTAATTTTGACCCATGTGCATACTGCAAATAGCTATTGACATTGCTTACGTACTGTGCAGTCAGCAAAACTTTGGATCCATAGGGATCATACTTATAACCTTTCATTTAAATCAGAGGTGTCATCACTGTCAACCTTTCATGGCCCATCAAGGTTTTGACCTGACCTTGAACATAAAGAAGAACAAACCTTTGAAAAGTCAAACCTGGAAAACGTATAGATCAGTAAGTTCGTTACCTAAAAGCAGATTTGTGATTAGGAAATGCCTGACTAGTTCTGATAAAATTTACACTAGGTTATCAAAGTCATCCTAATCCTAGAAGGTCATGAGCCTTCTGCCCCATCATTATATCGTGATGATCATTATTCACTTGAACTGCAGCCTGGCTCAAACAACTGATGTCATGCAAACCATTAGATACAGAGGGAAAAACTACTCTAGTGGGAAGCTGTATTTCATAACAATATAAAACAAAGATGTGTTGCATTGCTTTGACCCAGATGGGCTTGCTTACAAGCAAATAGCAAATCCTTGACTTTGGATTATTTACTTTTTCAATCTCTGACTAAGGAATCCTTCTCTCTGCCCCACTACACTGCTTACGGGAAGTTTCACATTTTCAAACATTTTGGTTCTTTACTTGTTAGTGATGCTACTGCAGCGTTACATGACTGCTAGAAGTGAAAGCTGAATATCTTTTATGCATATTTTTTCTACCTGAAGATAATGGCACCAGGCCTGCAGAGATAGCAATCAAACATATCAGGCGTGCGATCAAGGCCACTTTACAACACTCATCCTCTCTCACAAATTTCACATTTCCACTCACCCTCTCATCAATCTGTTGTTATTCTGTTTGCCTTATGTTCTAACTCAACATGTCATCGCTGTTCAAAATACATCACTTCTACCCTGGCACACTACTTTTGCCTGTCAGCTGTCATAGAGAACTTGTGACCAATCAGTATTTTGCTTTTTCTGCTAGGAACCACTTAAAACATCCTTCAATCACTTCCCAAGAGAGAAACTTTGTCTCTTGCCAAACTAAGTCACCACATTACAGTTACCTGGGTGTTCACATGCCATCTATGAGCCTGAATCAGAATTACAGAATATGGTTTGCCAGTGCCAACTGGTGAAAATCAGAAAAGTTGTGTAAGCTGGTTACAGAAATTTCATGTGAACTAAACACTAACGATATTGATGTGCCTGACTAAAAGACAGAATTTGATAAAATCAGAGTGCTGGTAACATCCACTGCACTAGTAGCCACCTATTCCGAAACATGAGAACAACAGCTGGTACCAGTAATCAGTAGAGTATGCTGAATATGAAATATGTAGAATACATGTTGTATATGAACAGAGGCATTACTAACAGTCTTTGTGTTTTGGCTATAAAATCATGTAGGATAAAGGGACCCTCCAGAAGCCATCTAGTTTAACCTCTTGGTCAAAGCATGTCCAGTTAGAGGAGATTGCTCAGGGCCTTGTTTACAATACTACTACCAACCAGCAGTCTTCCAGTCTTGCCAATGTATGCTATTCTGCCTCAAAGAAAAACGAAGTAATGATTCTGTTGTAACCTAGAGTCCTCTTATGAAGGCTTCAAAGCACACACAGATGATGCACTGCAGAACTTCACTATTATCACAAACCTAGAATCATAGAATAGAATCATAGAATTGTTAAGGTTGGAGAAGACCCTTAAGATCATCAAGTCCAATCGTTAACCTAACACTGCCAACCTCCTTGATACCAGGAATTTTTAGCATTTTCTCTCTTACATCTGGATTTCTCTCCAATAATGTATAAATAATAATGTATATTATTAACATTTCATATCCTTACAGAAGGATTGCCAGTGTTACTGTCCTGTAGATCTTCTGCTTACTTGAAAGTATAGTCAACTCTATTATCCAAGAGAATAAGGGACTGGGACACTGAGTAATGGCAGGTAATTCATGTACTACCAAGCTGGGCTTCAGTGAACTCAGAAGCCTCTACCCTACACTCACAGCTCCAGGAGCGTTTATTTGCAGAGGCACGAAAGCATGACTTGGTGCACATCCAGGAAGGCTGGCACTGAATTGGGGCCAATGAGTCCTGTTGAACCTGGGCAAGCTCTGTGGAGAGGCCGACTCTCCATCTCCCCACCGTGCTCCCCTCACTCCTGGTTCTGGGAACACAGTCCAGGACCCACCTGAGCAGGCTCTATGCGTTGCCAGGCTTGGTTAGGAAAACACATAGCCTGCTTCTGGGCCTCAGTTGGATCTGAAAACCACTTAACCATATTTGTATTGCACTGCACCTGCCAGACCCAGACTGACTAGTGAGCCAATACAAAAATAACCTGGCTGGCTGTGTCCATGGCATTGCTCAAACAAGAAGGATCACGTGCCTGTGGAAGACAGCACACTACCTATAATGGTTCATTGTACAGCATGTTTATCTGTAAAGCAATACTGAGTTTGCAACTCTAAAAGAAACAAATATAAATATTCTTAGATTACATTACCTGATTACAAACATAATAACAAGCTTTATTCATTTGTCTGAAGTGGGGGTGCTCCAGAACATAACATAGCTCTTTTCTAGTTCCATTAATATCTGTGAAAAGCATATAAAGATGCGCTGATCTGTCCAAATTAACATCGGCAGTGTTTCCCCTTCTGTGTTGATCAAGCACTTCTAAACGATGGCTAATAGTTGACCAACAGAAAGTAATTGATTTTTCCGACATTTATTTGCCTACATCCAATAACCTCAATTCCTTGAAAGAAGTTCATCAGTATGCTGAAAAACAAGCTCTAACTTCTGGTATTTGAAAGCTTGAATGGTTGCCACTCAACCTTATAAAGCTGGCAAAAAGCTAGACATAAGTATTCTGCACGAAGGAGAAAGAAATAGGAGTGACTGCCCAGCACAGAAGCAGAGATACAGAGAATTCAATTACATTATAATCAATGGCTACAGTAAGAAATATGTCTTATGTAGTTGATTGAGATATTTGGACAATAATATATATAATCTCTTACTATTGAGATATTTGGGCAATTTACTACACAGTGCAACTGTTATACGGTGGCAATGCCCTGCAACACTTGACTATCACTTTTTGGATAGTCTGTACTCATATACCACATGCTACACCTATATTCTAGCAGAGTTATTAACCAACCCAGTTCACTCTTCAGAAGTGTCTTCTTTAGGGCATTCAAGTGTATCCAAAATAGAAATGAGATCAGATGATTTAAACAGTTAAAATAATGGCAAACAGACTGGCTTTGCCAGGGAGATATACAAAGCATCGGGAAACCACAGCATTACAACCTTTTTACGTTATTGGCTGTTTCTTGTCTAACTTCCAAGTGTTGTAAAAATGCTTGCAGGTATCACAAGAGAATCACTTTTAGCCTAGTTTCCTACATAAAACAAAAATTATTTCTAAGATCACTGAAAGCTATGGACCAAACTCACCTTCAAAAACTTGCTCAGAATGATGGGCAGCAGGATAGACAGCACCCATTTCTTAGAAGGTCTGATCTGAGAGCTTCCCCTTAGGCTCAAGTGTAACCGGAATTTGTGCACAATTCAGATACCAAATTCCAGTGTCACTTATTTGCTTTTTGTGCCTGCTTAGTTTCACATCCATCATTCTTTGGACACAGCTATAAGCTGCATTATTTATATAGCCAAACAGGGGAGCCTCAAAGCTTGATTTTTCCAGGTTATTTCTATATCTCCCGATTATTTCTAGCAAAAATCTGTTTGCATTGACACAGACTATATGAACTTCTCTGTCTTAATATACATAGGCTTTCCAGCTGATTTTCACTGATGAATTACAAGGTTTTTCCACTTAGCAAGGAGCTAAGGTGCCTTCACCCATCAGTCCTAAACAACATGGAACTACTTTACTATTGATAATTCTGGACTTCTGGGGATCCTCTTGCAGTAGGCTGGGAACTTGGTCAGTATGATAGAGGCACAAAAGTTACTTGTTAATGCTTTTTTTTTTTGTCATAGATTTTTTGCATAAATATAGACTCCAGAAAGCAACTAGTTAACTAACAGGCTAGAAGGGCATAGTATTCCAATTTGGAAGTCTTTATTATGAGCTTGTAGTTTAGAAAATACTGGATAAAACCCAGCTAGCTATTTACGCAGTATTTAGTCTAAGCAACTTTATACTCGGGAGTAATTCCACTGAAACTGTGCGTGCTCTTACAAGACAGGAACACTAGGATGCTCTAAATAACAGAGCGTCTTACTACATAGGCTCTGATAAGTTAAAGTAACAGCAATTTTAACAGAATCCTTTAGTTGCCTGAAATAAAACACATTCTCTTGTCAATGGATGATGAGAATGGTCAGTAACTCACAGGATCATCCTCCTTTTGCTCCCTTTGGTCTTTTTTGTTTAGATAAATTGGAAGCCTAAGAATGACAATTGCTCAGCACTTGTAAAGTAAAAATACATGTGGATCTAGGTAATTGCAGTTAGCTAGCATTTGCAAAGTTGTAGAGATTAATTCACATTGCTGTGAATTGATTTATTCCTTACTGATTTGGCTATATTGATTATTCCGATTCCTTCTTAACTGGCTTAACTTTGGATGTCATTTTTAGGTTATGCGCTTACCATACTCTTCTCATCTGATTAAATTACAGCTATGAATCAATTCTCCCTGCCATGCAACTGAATTTTCAGATACAGTTTCACTTAACTTTATATGAGGTTATTTAGCTTTTCCCCCCGCAGATGGTTTCAATGAATGTGTATTCATTTTACAATGGTTGCAAATAGGGACAGTATTTTAATTTTACCGATTTTAATAGTGAGGCTCATGGGTAAATCTCACTCAGCATCACATAAGGGATATGTTTGGTAACTTACAATATCTTTCCCATTTAGACAAGTTTCTCAGCTTCTTTTTGGAATGAAATCCCTGCAAACTGAGTCGAGTTTTTCATCCTTATGCCGTTTGTGTAATTTCCCTCCTCCAGCAGTAGAGGGCAGGAGGACTTACCTACACAGGTCTGTCTGCCAGGCCAGCTTCCAGACCCGCACAACTGCGGTGGGGCAAGAAGGGACTGCCAGGGAAGCTTTGCTAGGCTGGGAGGGGGCGTCAATCACTAGAACAAGTACGGATCCACTGACAGCAAACAGTTTCCCTTTTATCTCTTCATGCTTGCCTACCCTAACAGCAAGCGTGCTCTGTTGCGGGCTAATCACACACACAAAGTCATTAATGTCAGCACAAGCCATCCTTTCATGAGTGTTGGCAGAGGTAGAGGGTGCTAGTGAAGGGTCTAGATATGAATCACAAGTGTCCATAGCACCCAATCTCCTGCAGGGACCTTCTGCAAGAGGCAAGGCATTCTTACATCAGGACCAATTCACTAGCAGTTGGATCACTGTGCAAATGATATTCTACAAAATTGTATGTAGTCAAAGAAATAAACAGGCAATCTTGCTATCAGTGAGTTTGTAAAGTGGTAGATACTCGACTAGGCATTAATGGAAGAACAATGTAGTGGCTTCTGGTCATGTTCATATTTACACTCAACTCATGCTTTCCTATTCCACCTTTTTTTGTTTCATACCCTACAGGAAGAAAAGGAAACATTTTCAGACATAAAGAATTTAAAAAAAAAAAGTAAAATATTTTTGTAATAGAGAGGAATAGTCTTTGTAAAACAGTCCCAAGACTGTTTTTACAACAGGGTCCATATTTTCAACAGAGGCTCTCATGAAGAGGCACATAATTTTGTAAGCTATACTGTAGCTGCGGATGCAGCTCCATTCAGGATAAATGTAAGTCTTTAGAAGCTCTAAATGTCTTAAAGACCAGTTCTCCCTTTTCCCAAAGTCCCAATCACAGGTTTTAAACATTTATTTTATTACATATTTGAAATTTAAAACTTTTCTGTAAAATGTTTTATTAGGTATTCAATAAAGATGATGGAGGCTGTGCAAAGAAGTGCTGCATAGAGTACTTTCATTTTATGTGAAACTGCCGTAAACAGGAAACACTCATGTCTAAGTGATTAGTTACTATATAAGTGATCCTTTTTCTTTACTTGAGAAAGAGAAATAAAACAGAAACTAAAGGTTAGAAGTTAGGCACCTGCATACATTACTGTTCTTGACTGAATAATTCAATGAATTCTTTTCACCACTCACTACACATTCCCCATTTCTAGAGCTTCTTTGAGAAGACACTGCCTCTGACATCACAACATAATCCCAAAGGTATGAGCATTTTTTTATATGATGCTCAATAAATAACACTGGTCCTGTGCAATTAAGCTCTCCATTTGTTTCAAAGAAGCTTTGAAACTTTACAGAAGAGGAAACAGAACAGAGTCCATCATCTTCTATTAATAGCCTCCTATTTTTCTTCCCCTTTATAATGTAAGTCTTTCTACTTCGCTGTAACTCTAAGGTTTTATGTAGTTCCCTGCATAATCATTATGGAAATAAGTGCTTTACCATTTGTTTTGAGAGGTAGAGTACAAAGGCAGTTACAGAAAGGTAGAGATATATTACAAGATTTCTTACCTAGCACAATACCACGCAATATTCAAAAATCATGAGTTTTAACATCTCTACTGAACTTCATAAACCCCCTCAACTTTGGTGGTAGTGATTGCAGATTTTATCTTCTTCCCAAACATTGTCACTTACAGCTTCTGTTCCTACAAACTTCTCTGTGCTGACAACCTTTGTACTGATCTAGACTGGACTGACAGCAGTAGAGGGTGTACATATGTCAACAGAGAGGCTTGAGTGTCTGTAGCTTCTAAGCCTAGAATGCATTGTCTTCACATCAGCAAAACTACTTCAAATGCATTCACAGCCATCTTAGACATAATTACAACACAATGTCATAATTTACTTGGAGTTTTTTTTGTAGGTACACAGCGCTACATTATTCTGATCAATGCAGAGAAATATTTCAATAAACTTGCAATGCATACATTTTTATTGCTAACATTAAATCTAATTTACTATTTTCACAAACTATCTGGTGCTAATTACAGACACTGGGAATTATGCTAAGCAGGAGCGACTGCTTTTTAAGAATACAGATTGATACTCAGAAACCAAAATTCTGCTGTGATAGTACAGTGCTACTGTATTTATTTTTTGCTTTGGGAAAACTGTACAACTCCTAACACTTCTGACTTGGGTATGCTTCTTGTTATCACAAATTCATACCTATATAATTCTTAACAAAAACCAATTGCATTTTAAATGGCTTGCCTCTTCTCCCCAAACACACCTTTTTCTGTTTCCTTTATGACCTCAGTCTGCACTGAAAGGTCTGAAATTGGTAGGTGTTGGGGGGACTAGTTAGGATCAATACCAGCTTTAATGCTTTTTAACTGGTGGGAACCTTCCCCCAGCATTGAAGACAACAGTGTAGGCACAGCATATTTAGGTGCTTATTTACATCTCATTCTTGTTCATTTTTCCCACCGCTGTTGTGCAGGGCCAGGCTTGGTGCTAGCAAGTCTGCTTGCTGCATATGTAGCATGGCAGGGAAATGAGGCTGATTCTGCTGAGAGTTATAAAGTTCTGGTAGGGACCGTCCCCACTGTCACCAACACCAGAGCCAGCCCCACCTACCCCTAACACCAGGCTGCAACTTATGCCTTGGCACAGCCTTATATCCATGGCTAAGGAGTGCACACAGGATAATTCTCATAGTTGGCCATCCTCTGCTTTGGCAAGCTTCCTGAGCTGTGTTCCCACCAGGTGTCTTGGATTTCTCATTCTCAGAGCTCTAATCTTAATCTTGACTTTAACCCATAGCTGAGTCCTAGGGCAGGAGCTCAGTCACATGCCCCAGTTAACTAATGCCAAGGGGGTGAATTCCACCAGCAGCCCTGAAATTTTGCCCTCCCCCTTAAACCACACTTAGTGCATGACTAAGCTTCAGCTTTCTCTTTCTTGGAACCGTAACAACAGATACTGAGATATTTTCATGTGTAGGAGCCCTGGTGCCAAACCAAGCAGAAATCCTGGTTGCATAGTTTCACTTTTCCCTACCTCAGTTAACCAAACTGCTGTTAATCACATTAAGCAGTCGTACCCCAAGAGTCTGTTCACAAATATTCAGAGTAACATTAACTGCACGTGTTAACCGCAAAACTGAATGCTCAAACTATCCTGACAATCCTTCTGTCAGGGCAGGTGACAGCAACAGAGCCAGATACAGTCCTCAAGGCAGAGGCCTGGGAATCAGGATTTCAGAATATACCGTGATGTGAACCTGCTATATACTTTAGATTAACTGACAGGGCACAAGAGCTGTTAGCTCACCTTGGCTGATGGTATGGTTGTTGTGGAGCTGTCATAGGAAAAGCTAAAGGAAGACTGGCTGTGAAGCCAACTGAACATGGCTTAAAGAATGTAACAGTTCCTGTAGTACAGCAGTGAGAAAGACAATGTCCTCCCCAATATGGTTAACTCAGAGCGAATGGTGTCTTCAAGATGACACCATTCAGTCAACATATGCTACTACTTGAGGTGCTGAGCTCTAAAATCTAGAGGAAAGTTTAAATCTGTCATAAGCTTCCTATTTCCACTAGATTATGTCTATATTCTACATGAAAAATAAACAGAGCTGGAAAAAAGATGTCATATTACTACGTATTTATGATTTGCAACAAGCTCTTAATGAGTTGACTGTGTTTTCTCTTGTACCTGCCAGCCTTACGCTGTGCTACAGAGCATATGAATGTGTTTTTACCATCACATAGATAATCTTCAAGAACTGCTTTTGCTTGGTTTGTCAAAGGTAATGCTTTGTACATCTCTGCTGGGAATGCTGAGCTGGCTGCTAAATACAGAGCTAAGAGGTCTAGATATTGGCTTCCTTCCTTTTAATTATCGTCTCACATGTAAAGGAGACTGTTTTATCTTTCAGAGCACAAGGGTCATATAAATAGTCTTTAGTACAGAAAAGACTTAGACAGTTTCATGGTTATAATTTAGAATCTAGTTCCATTTCACTTATTTAGTCTTGAAGCCAAATGAAGCAGAGAAATGTGAATTTTTATGATATTATCTCTTCCAAAAATATTGTTTTGATCTTATTCAAGTCCTCCATCTTGATAAGCCAGAAACATTTTGAGGCTAGATTTTTTATAGAAGTGAAAATGAAACATTCCAGCAATTTCCAAAACACAATTTGAAAGAAATAAGGCCACATGTTTTCTTTTTTTTTCCTGAAAGTTACACTAACAAAAAATGATCCATCAAAAAAATTGAATTAAAAGTTTTAAAGTTCACCTACAGTGTAAGTCTCTTCATTTGAAGACAAACTATCAGAGTATTTGAACATAACCATGATTTATTCTTTTTTGAGATTATATTCATTTGATGAATTTCACTATGTAGCTGTAATACAGACTTTTCTAAGTCACTTGACTAAGCATACCATGACATTCTGATTAAAAGATTAGCACTGTGCCATATCAGTAGAACACATTTTAAGTGGATTAAGAACTATTGAACACGTATCAAAATGGAGCAAGTTAGTATTCACAGAAATATGGGGATTTCTTAACCCACAGAATGGCAAAATTGAGCTAAGTCTCATGGTCAAAGACAATTTTTGTTGCTCTGCACTTTGAAACAGACAAACGTAGAATGATATGTAAATATATTTGCTTCTAGTTCTCATTAAAAACAGCCAGGCAGATCTTAATGCAAGACACTAATCATGAAACATCAGGAAGACAATTCTGGTTTAATGTGCACTTCTGTACTTGTTTACAGTGAGGGAGAACACCACCTTATGAACACCAGTCATTACAAGAGTAGAAGTTACCTGAGCTGTCCTAACTTTTCAGCAACAACTACATTGTCTGCTTGAAATAGGCCTATTTTAATAAAATGCCCAAGTCTGACCCCATTATGATCTCCAAGCACCTACCTGAAACTGAGCTGAGAGGTTCAGAAACAATTCCCAATGGTTCCACTATCACTTTAAACCGTGGGGGGACTATGAGCACAATCATAGCTGTGCTAGCTGTTCCCATTTGCCCTGCTGGCAAATGAGGGATGATAAGATGCCTAAATATTCACAAGTCAATGAACTCCCCCCTGGTCCCACTTTGGAGGGGTGGGGTTACAAGACAGATGTTTTTAAACATTTGATGCATGGCTCCCAGCAAAACTTTGACACACCATCCATATTGATAGCATGTCACAACGTAGCAGTACTGTCCCAGCCAAGAGACAAACAGAGGTCTTAAAGCCTCCCTTCATTAGTTTTGAGAGGGTTGGGGAAAGAAATCTTAGTGTAGTCATACTGAGGAATCTTGATTTGTTAAGGGCTTGAATTAAAGCAGACTCAAAGAGGAGGGTTGAGAGAGAGATGGGAGTAGCAGTCATTGCTACTTAGGCTTTGATCTACAAAGACATGTAAATTCTTGGTAACCTTGTTGTCTCAGGTGAGCTTGAGTAGGGAGGAGGAAATCTTCAGCATGTGCCTAGTGGGACCCTAAAGCACTGGGATCTTTTTGCTGTGTGTTTAACAAGACTTTAAGTCCTCATCATTTAATTCTGTGAACCACTTTCAAGCAAGTAGCTTGCAATCTGGGAAGGTGACTTAAAGCTTCTGGTGCTTAACTGACACACTTAAGAAAAAGGTTTAAGAAAATTGCTCTGGGGGTGGGGAACAACTCTGCTTCCTTTGACTTCAAACAAGGAAAAACTTCCTTTCCTTTCTTTTAAGCCATTAGAGTATCTTTGCTTGGGAAAGTTTGAAAGTTAGAGAAAAGAACTGGCTACTTACTGAAAAACAACTAACCACCACATACTGCCACCACAAAAACCACCACCTTTTGGCAAACACAGATTTTCCCATCCTGATCAAACTTTTCAGAACAAATGTGGATCTGCTTCTGTCTTGTCTATGTACACATACAGTCAGGTAAATAAATGTGCACTAAAGCAACAGGACAATCCACCTTGGGAAGTTCCCACCTTGCATACTGTTTTTATTTTCCATCATTACTCTTGCCGTTTCTGTAGCACAAAATCACTTTCTAAGCACACCTCTGCAAAACCAGCACAATTCTTTGGCTTCCCCATCCTCCCAACCAAGTCTGATTTATCTCAGCACCAGTTATCAAACCTGAAATACAAACAACATGAGGAATTATAGGATTTACAGCTGCTGGGGGGGGCGGGGGGGGAGAGAGAAAAAAAATACAGAATGCACATGTTAGGCTACAGTATCTCATGCAGGCCAAATCATGTAACCAAATCCCCCCCAAAGTAACAAAATATTTAGTCTGTTGACACATACTGTGAAGTGACCTGTGTTTGATCATGCAGTCATCTAATGAATCAATCAAAATCAACCTTTCAGTCCAGGCAGTGGAGAGCATAATAAACAAAATTGCAAAACAGAACTGTTCTATTGATTTTTGTTAATCTAATCTCCCCCTTAGCACCAACCTATCATTAGATCCTTACCCCCCCAACTCCTGCCCAGCAGCAATGACAGCTGGGGCTGTAGCTGTATTGACAACATTCTCATTAAACAATGCCATCCGTTATCAAAATACACTCAAAAAATGCGACAACTGCTGCTCCTGACTTAAGCATTGTATAACCACAATGTGACCGTCCTTCTAATACTGCTGCAAAATTAGTAAGTAGAAGCTCTGCATTAAACAAGAAAATACAGATTAACTTTGGGGTTTTTGTACCACTTAATATATCATTGTTTTAATTATGTTCATTTGTTATATCTTAGCTCTACAGAATACTGCTAGAGTGGTTTGTAAATCACATTGTATCAAAAGACAGACAATTGATTCAGCCTGCAGTGCAGGAATATGCAACAGAAAATCACTTAATCCCCATGCGGTTTAGTTCTACCCCACTGACTGTGATAAAGGTGTAGACGCAGGAAAGCAGATTTAGTACAAATATCAAAAGCAAGGCACAAAACCTAGGTCCCAGTTGGCCTCTTAGCATACCTCGAAACTCAAGGGCTGGGATAAGAAGGCTGCTTCAAACAGTCAACAAGTATTTCCTTCCATATAAACTAGCTCTTTATTACACTGGGAAAATAGTGGCCACAACATTATTCATAACAGGCTCCCTACCCTAAGGGACATAAGTGCAAAAAGAAGGGCAAGAGACAGACGATATAGTAATCATTGTGAACTTTAATTTTTAAAGTGTGCCAACAGCTGCACTACCCTTTAACTAATGCTCTCATCCACAAGAAATATAGGCAATTCTACATATTTTCTTCTTCTCCCCCAAAAGGAAAACTCCTTGGCTCTGGTTTACCTTCTGCAGGATCTTCTCATCATTATCAGGACTGTAAAAACATTAACTTCCTTGTTTAGTTACCTAATATTTGGTGATATGGAAAGTCCTACGTGTCGTTCAGTAAAAAGTGACAAGAAGAAAACCTGAGCATCCCCCAGGAACACAGCTGAAGGAAAGTTCTTAGGCAAAAAGAATTTTAAATAAAAAAAAACCAAACCAAAACAAAAAAACCCAAACAAAACCCAAACCACAACAAAAAAGGTTAGTTCCACAAACCATTCAAGCTCTGGTTGCCTTGCATGAAAAATCTACTCTAACCGTTTAGTCTTGCATGTTATGTGCTGCATACATAATTAAAGCCTACCATTTTTTATTATGGAGAACAAGTAGCTAGATTTTTACCAGCAATATAAAAATAACATGCAATTTGCTTTGGAACGCTAGTAAAAAATTCGTGATCAAATGCAAGGTGTTTTATGGAAGCTTCCTTTCTCTATCATTATCTGTCATTTTCAGTCAAAACAGAGCTAATATTGGACATCTGGGAGAAAGGTTGCTTTTGCAGGCTTTGCTTCATGAACAGAATATGGCGAATAACAGAGAATATTTTAAGTTTTTCCCCTTTGTGGTCAGAAATAAAAAGTGTAATAAATATGTTAAAAAGGGCTAATGAGTCCCAAGCAGCAAGATCTTCATCTTTCAAAGACTTTTATGGAGTGTAATTATCTAATTACTGTTAATTGGTTGAGTGGGATGAGGGAGTACTGTGGGCATAGGAGGGCATGCATTGTGCTGCACATTTGGTACTCATCCTGACACCACTGGGTGTAATATGCTACTGGCTCAGGAATATCAACAATTTACTTGCAAAGTTTTTTGTTGAGTTTGCAGTTTTCATCTGTGGTTTAAAAACTACTACTGATTCTTCATGCTCTATGCATGCTAAGCCAGGAAAGTTGACTGTCTTCCTTTCATACTCATGGGATCTAGAAGAATCCATAGAATCTATGTTTTTACTAGCTTTTCTACACAGCTAAACAGCATCTCTCCAAAAGAACGGCTTACTACAACCCTGAAGTAACCGTGGCTTCACAGCAACTAGTTTTTTGCATCCTGAGTCCCAGGCACATAGGAAAAGGCTACCTCTAATGTAATTAGCCCAAATAGACTATCTTATCCCATCCTGCAGGCTTAATCATTACAAAAATAGGAATTCTGGCAGTCGGTGGCGCCACTTGGTGTCTTTGTAAACATGAGCTCAAGTATCTCTAGGACACTGCTGAACAGAAGTCAATGCCACCACCACAGTGAGGAATGTAGCAGTTCTGTGCCTCGAGGATTAATCCCTTTAAAAGCGGTTTAATGGGGATGAGATGATCAGAAAAGGATCAGTTATGCACAATAATACAGTATTTGATACTCAGTTTTGTGCCAGAACACTTCGTACAAAGGTACAACTATTAAAATCTGATCTAAGCCCCATTCAACGTGAAGAGCAAAATTGTGTGCTTAGCTAATTTTTACACTGACCTGGCAGAACTTGAAGTAAGTGACTGTATGATGCAGAGGACTGTGGAGTCAAGCTTTTTTTCCCCAGAAGTGAAACACTAAACAGTAACTCACAATGCTAGACAACTAGAATACCTGAATAATATCTTGATCTTTGGTCAAATGCTTTCCTCCTCTGAGAAAACTGAACATGAAGATTTTCAAATTTCTGGTGCATTAGGAAAACAAATGGAAGCGCCACTATCTAGCACGCATCATTACCTGCTCACCCAGGTGGGCAAGGCACAAACTGAGCCTAATAGCCCTCCTTTGTCTTCTAAAACACAGTCCAGGGTCCTAAACACATTACTTACTGCCCAGAAATCCATGTTTCATTAAACAGCCACTTTGCTTGTTAACACCTACTGTACCGACAGTTACGGTGTGACAGTGTAAACTACATAGCAAAATCACTGACATTAGAAGATTAACAGATGTGCAAGAGTGTGAAGAAGAGCCTGTACCAGTGGAATCAGAGAAGGACACATCATTGCTACCTACTCCTCACACCTCAAATAATTGAGCCAGTAAGGCGCTGGCTTTGAGAGGCTGGCTATGCCAGCATGTGCTGCTTCAAAAACAGGTACCTCCCTTCAATTAGCAAAACGCTGTCAAGGGCAAACAGAGACCTTTTTTCTAAGAAGATAGTAAGGTGTCCTTCGGCATGGAGGAACTTAGTAAGGAGAGGGTGACCCTGAAGAAATGAGAAGGGTAATCTGAATACAGAAAAAAAAATATTGCTATCCGCATAGATCTCACACTTATATTTAGCAACCCACTGGAGTTGTGAGAATAGCCACTGCTTTTATTCTGTTTAATTTCCCAGGAAAGCTGGGATTAAGTGACATTTGGAAGATCATTTCTACGTAACTACAGAGACATTAAAAATTTGTATGTGATAGTGTAACTTGCAATCAAAAAATTTTTTTTCATTTACAAAGAAAGCTGTTGTAGTAGCCAAGTTCTTAGCAAATGGATTGATTTTTAAGGGATATGAAAAAGTTTAATGAAGGTAGTTAAGGTACAAGCTTAAAGAGCAAGGAGACTAATACAGGTCAACAGTATGAGGAGGTGCATTTTTTTGTCTCCTATTTTACTCTAAAGCAAGATGCTTGTAATGAGACAGAAGAGGCCTCTTGAACTTTCAAAATACAGATCTTTGTTGGAAACGTATGAAAATGATGAGGATTTGCCATTAAGTTGCCTCCCTAACATGCATTACTAGAGCTCAAAATAGCTGCATAATACTAGACCACACAACAATTTTCTTCACTTTCCATGTACTAGGTTTATATTTCTGCTCACTTCTGCCTCTGAAAGCTTCCAGATATGCCTAGAGACTGTTAGAACAACTTCTTAAATACTGAGATTGCAAGATTAATTCAAGTTCAAACTCTTATTTTGTACTAAAAAAAGTAGCAGGGAAAAAAGCCACATGACAGCACAAATATCTGTGTCATCCATTAGTAGTGTATTTTGGACATTTTACTTTATATCATTCTCGCTCTCACTATATTGCTATTACTGCACTATTTCATGCCATATGCCTCAAACAAAATGCTACACCCAAAATAGTTACTCTCATATTTTGTTTTGTAACATTTTCCCCCCAAATTTCTGTTACAGGCTGGCTGTGCTTCCTGGGAAAGAGAAATTCCCATATACAACTAGAACAGAGAAAGCTAAACAAGGTGTTATGGGTCCAGAGTCTCAGCAGTGCTTATCAGAACTTCAAAGCGTGCAGACAGATTCAAACTGTCCATACCCTTTGGACCGTAGGGTTGACCAAACAACTTTGAATCTTCCATAACCAGTAGAGGCCATTCTAGCATCTGTAACAGCACAAAACCAGCTAAAACATTCGTTTACTCAGTCACAGCCTCTTTTCATGGAGAGTAGGAATATTGAGTGACTACTTGGGGATTTTTCTCAGCAGCAACATAAAAAAAACCAAACCCAATATTATTTAGAAGCAACAACAACAACTGTAAAAATAGTTTGGGTAACACTTAAATTCATGTTCCCAACTTTCACTATCAGTCTTGCACCATAATAGCCTAGCATTCTATAGTGAAGAGCACAGACATACAATTGAAAGCTGTACAGAGCTAAACTATTATACTTGGTCCATGTGTTTTAAAAGGCTCAGCCTGAAATTTTCAACAAGTTGGACACTTGTTGTCATTCTATGCACCGACCTAAACAAATCTGTGAGAATTTCATGCTCTTTCTACTCTTTCTTTTCCTATCTAGATGATGACATCAGATTTATCACAATAGTTTCTAAGCATCTATGCTTAATTTTGTAACCAGCACTATAGGATGATCAACAACACATTCTCTTAATTTTAGATGTGGTTATCCAGCAACCATCATTTTCTCCTGAAGTGTTATCGACAAAGAAATTTAAAAGTAGGAATTAATATGGTCTTGAATTAATTTCCCTCACCAACCAGAATATCTAATTACTGGCACTGAAAGAACCAAGAAGGAAGACTCCTTGTACAAGATTCAAAGTACTACAGCACATAGCATCCCTTATTTATTTTTGTCTTAGTGGAATCCATATTATTCACACATGTGGAAAAAGTTCACTTAAAATTACAATACTTTCTCTGCTCTCTTCCAAACTGCAATCTACTAAATCAAAAAGTCATTTTCAAAATTAGCTGTTTTCTACAGAGTGAATATAATAGAACAAACCTACAGATTTTTTCCCATGTAAGTTTTAAGTAGACTGCTAATAAAAAAAGGTAATGTAAATATCAGTCCAGTGCCCCTTTCCTTCTGTGACTCACACTGTTATGCAGATACTTATGAACTTCACATCTTGATATCCTGTGAAGCCTGCAGGTACTCTTCATATTTTATGGATCTGAAGAGTCAAATTGTGGTTGGTTTTTTTTTTTTTGGCTTTTTTTTTTGGTAAAATTAAATAAGCTTTTAAATAAAAAAGGTTTGATGTTTAAATGAGAAATGAGGATTTCTGACACATTTGTTGACACCCTTCCAGCCTTATGTAGCCCAGTCAAATCCATAACTGAACCTTCCAGTTAAAACCACAGATGCACAATCTTTCATGAGTAGCACTGCAAGATCAATTAAAAATATTACCTGCAACTTTATCTTTTTCATCTAATGGCTTTAAAATAACTAGTATTTGTTTTAATCTCTTATTTTCCAGCACGTTAAAGCACAGCAACACAAAAGGATTTTAACTAGTTTTACTCATTTACAATAGCACTGTCTGAAGTTAAGTGAATAGACTAATCCAGGTTGGAATAACATAGCCTCCTCTCCGTTTTCTTCTTGCTTCTTAATCATTTTGCTCTTCCTGACTCTGACCCAATCTTACCAAGAGTAAGTGAGAATGGTGGCCTGCTGCTCAATGGCTGGTATAATGTAACTGCTCTGACAATTACAGTTGTCGCTTCTCAATGTAAAGCAAAACCACTTTGTCTCAGTTTCTGTATCCTTACTTCTGGGTAATATCCCTCAGCGTACTGGGAGGTTTGATTAACATGCAAAGCTTTTTGAGATTCTTTACCAAAGGCAGCAGTGCAGAGTAGTGTTTTCCAAATTGCATTGCAAGTAGAAGCTCATAAGATTTGCTATAAAGCTACCTGATCATCAAAAGCAACAGCTCCCATTGGCTTTAGTGGATTTAGTTGTAGCCCTGAATGAGCACAATCTTGTTTATTAACATCCATTGTTCATGGCATCATTGTTTTTCTCTCTGGCTAGTGATTTTCTCCATTTCTTCTTTTCTGATATGCTCCATAGTAGGAACATTTTCACAGAGATAAAAGATATTGCCTTCCCAAATGAAAACATTAAAAGGAAGTAATCATTTATGACCATAACTTGTGAGCAAATCTTTCGTGATTCTGAGGTCATTTGCATTTGGATTAATCTCCAGAAGCTCAGCTGAACCTTCCTGCACTTACAAAGCTGCATACAATTTTCACATTATGAAATAGTCTACAGTACTATACCTTTCACTTTGGGGTTTATCCTATTCAGAGATAGTAGATATTGCTTAAATCTTGCAAAGTGAAGAAGTTCAAGGCTCTATATAATTAAATTCAATGCAGTTAAATGTTTCCCTCCAAGTATCCCCAAGGGGAGTGGGCTACAAGCATCGCTGATACCCAGAAGCTTTCTGTTTCTCAGTACCAACATTGCTTTACTCAGATTTACTATTGATTCAACTACTGAGGGTGAGGACAGCAACGTGGATTGAAAACCATCTGAACTACTGGGTTCAAAGTGTCATGACCAACAACACAAATTCCAGCTGAAGGCCAGTCACTGGTGTTGTACCCCAGAGGATTATACTGAGGCCAAGTTAACATCTCCACTAATGACACGGACAATAGGACAGCACGTACTCTCAGCAAATTTGCAGAAATATAACAGAGGAAAGATTGATACAGTGGATGATCGAGGTGCCATTCAGGGGGACCTCAAAAGGCTGAAATGTAATGAAGTTCAAAGGGAAATGCAAAGCCCTGCACCTGGGAAGGAATAACCTCATGCAGCAGTACAGGCTGGAGGCTAACCGTCTTGAAAGTAGCTTTGCAGAAGAAGACCTGGAGGTCCTGATGGTCAGCAAGTTGACCATGAGCCAGTGATGCATCCTTGTGGCAAAGAAGGTCAAGAGCCTCCTGGGCTGCATTAGGAAGACCATTGCCAGCAGGTCAAGGGAGGTGATCCTTCCCCTCTACGCTGACTTGGTGAGACATCTGGAGTGCTGTGTCCAGTTCTGGGCTTCCCAGTGTGAGACAGACATGGATATATGCTGCAGTGAGCCCAGCAAAGGGCCATGAAGGTGAATGGATCAGAGCATCTGATATATGAGGAGTGGCTGAGAGATCTGGGATGGATCAGCATGGAGAAGAGAAGGCTCGGTAGAGATCTCAATAATACCTGAGAGTAAAGACGATGGAGCCAGACTCTTCTCAGTGGTATCCAATGACAGAAGAAGCAGCAACAGGCACACAATAAGAAAAATTTTTTCTACTGTGAGGGTGGTCACACAATGCTGCAGATTACCCACAGAGGCTGTGGAGTCTCCATCCTTGTGGATGTTCAAAACCCAACTGGACACAGTCCTGAGCAATCTGCTATAGCTGACCATGCTTGAGCAGGGGGTTGGACTAGACCATCTCCAGAGGTCCCTGCCCACCTCAAACATTCTGTGAACCTATGACACAATTTGTTTTGGTTTCCATCACACAATATTAATAAACACAATAATTCCTTTTGTTGGAAGAAATGTGTTTAATTTAAAAGCTTGAGATTAAAACTACCTATATTTTAATCTCTAAATCATAGTTTTCTTTGCAAAATAGAAGAAACTGAGGATTAGAAGGTCTCTACAGTAAAGCATATATACATCCACACAGACACTAGAGATTGGCACTGCCTGGTTAAACACAGAATGAACTCACTATATCTGAATGCTAAAGAATGAGGAGAAAAACCCAAACAATAAAAAAGCGGAAAATGTTTTCTTCTCCCTTCTCTTTGTGTTCTCTTGTGAAAAACGTTAATCCACACACTCATTTTGTGTTCATAATTCCATCTCCTCCTCTCTCCTCTAATCTTTTATCCATTTTCTTTCTTTAAAAATCTTCATTAGGACCTACCTAGGCTGAGTGGTGAGAAGCAAATCAGGAAACTTCATCTGAGTGCTGGCATTCACTTCAGTTAATTGAAATCTTTCAGGTCTAACAAATCCACTTTTATGTCTCAAACTAGCTAGGAGAAAGCCACAAAAGCATCTTTGCAAGATAAAAAGAAAAGACCTAAATGTTAAGTCTGACAGGATTTGAAATGAACTTTATTTAAAAAAAAAAAAACAAACCACCACCACAAAAAAAACCCAAAAAACAAACCTGCAAAGAAGTTTAAAGTAGCCTCCAAGTATCAATGTGTCATATTACTTAGTACGACATGAGTACTTACTAGTACTTCGTACGAATATGTGGCCCTGGAGAGGTGGAAGCATTTGTTTATTATGCTGGGGAGTTCGAGCTGAACCTCATGCTCTCCATAGCAATAGACAGTCTTTCACCACAGTAATACTCTTCTGTCACAAAGTAGGCAGCTTTCTACTTTATTGTAAGATTCTCTGTATTTGCAGTAATTTCTTTCTCTGAACATCTAAGTACTAATTTATAAAGGTTCTCGCAGAACTTCATCCTTGGCACATCATCTTTTCAGCAGCAGAACTTCTAAGCTAGATTTGGCTGCTCTGGTCTATCTCCAGCTGGAGCACTGGAAGTTGAGGATATCCACAATAAGAAGAGGTAGAAAATTGCCATGGTAAAATTCAAACTTATGCCTACTTACTTCAAATTCCTGCCTCACCAAACACTCCTGTGGAAGAAACTGGAATCTTTTCTCAAATAAAAATAAATAATTTTTAAAGGCTAATGCTTTAAAGATTCGGGCTGAAACAAATAATAGCCAGTCAACCAAAAACTAGAGCAATCCCTCTCATTTGAAGGTCAGTTTTTGAGATAAGGTTTGTCACACAATAGGCAATGTTTGCCACTTTGAAGTAACTGGAGCTCAGGTATTCACTAGTCTTACCAGACCACCACTCCTCCCTTCCCTCCAACAGAATAGCTCTTTGGGTGTCTGGTCTTTTCTCTCAGGCACTATTCCAGTGTCATAGGGCAAGGAAAAGGAGTTCTCCTTTGCTAGGAGAACTGAAACCATAAAGTTGTGCTCTTCTGTTCAGGCAACTTTCTGCCAAACTAATGGCACTGAAGTTCACATTGGTCAAGTGGACAGAGAGTAGGATAGTAACAACAGTTTTCTGTAGTTAACTGAATACAGACAAATAAGATTAATGCTATTCACATCTATGGCAACCAGCATTATTTACTGTTTTCCCCATTAAGTAGTGTTATCGTAAATAATCTGGTACTTTGACTTCTGCACATAAGACCTTTTCAACCTGTGAATTTCTTCTAATCACTTTGCTACTAACTATTAAAATTCTGAATGCCATGATATCTTAAAGTTTCTGTCCTAGAGTTCTACAATTGTATAACTCTTAGGTTTCTTTTTAAAATTAGAGATTTAGTTGCAGAGAAAAGTTTGAAAAATTAGCTTTAAAAATCTCAAAGGACAATTATGAAAATGTGTCATAAGGGAATTTCTTTAAAATCAGCATTTTTAAGCAAGTCTCAGCATTTTGAATGTCTGGCTTCAACAATATTGCTTAGCTGTACAGCATAAGAAAATTGTGTTTCTCTAGAACCAACTCAATAGTTCATGTTTCAACACACATTTCAATTATTAAGTAACATGGTTTGGGAACATAGGTCACCTAAATTTCTTATTTTATTTTAAAAAAAATAACATATACAAGGTTATGATATGCCTAATATAAAAATAAAGGCTTAGCCCTATGAAGTAATGATTTCATCAAGTTTTTGGCTAAAGCAGCAAAAATCTGTTTCTTTCCTTGTGTTACTGTTGAACATATATACCCACCCATTTAATAACACCAGATTCCCTTCTTATCCACGCTTTCCGTTTACAGAATGTGAAGAAAGTGGACGTCTTTAGACTTAGCTGTCATGGATGAGGTCAGAGCCGAGATGGGTTAACTCACCCCAGGACGAAGGGGCACGCAGCGCTGACGCCGGAGCGACGGCGGAGGCGCGCAGGCCGCTCCCGGGGGCGCCGCGCTCCTCTCGGCGCTGTTCGTGGTGCTGAAAGGAGATCCCCACAGCACGGACACGGCACCCGCAACAGAGATTCAAAAGACAAAAGGGGAAGGGGGGAAAAAAAAGGATACTCAATTTATTCTTCCATTAATTAGAAGGAAATATTCATTTTGCAAATTCCCCATTATAAACAAAACTAAATGCACTTCCCACTGAACTTTGCAAAGCTGTAGATTATTAATACTACAGCACACAGTGCAGTGAGAACAGTGGAAAAAAAATTAGCTGATCAAAACAGGTTTTAAAGAAGTCAGATATCATTGTTTCCATGTAGAGAAAGAAAAGGGCCAGCAGAAATTAAGCAGCTTGCCCATGCAATAGGCAGGGGCCAAGAGCTAAGGTATGTCATCTTGTAGTCCAACGTTATGTCTACATAGCTAGAGCTTAGAGCACTTTCAAGCTCTCAGGAGAGGACACTCATCTATCTGCATCAGAGCTCTACATCAGCAGTACCAAACTTCCTTTGTGCCCCAGTGTGCTCTTGGGAAAAGGCAGCCAGGTGTTACAAACAGAGGTCAGAATTATATGGCCTATAAGTGTTGGGGGGGGGGGGGGAGCACTTCATACTGCAGCTTTTCTGAAGGCATTATTATAATGCAAAGATCATCCTTGACTTGTTAGGAAGACTTTACTCTTGTTTCATGCCATTAACATTTTCAAACTGCCACAGCAAGCTTCAAGAAATGTAGTACCAGCAACCAGCAAAACAATCTCCAATTTAAGCTTATTTATTTCCCAGAGTACTATCTCCTGCTAGTGCAGAGCAATAAGAATTTCTGTTCCTAACAAATGTTTCCATAAACTAACTTATTTATGTAGAGATGTTTTGGTTGCATTGTCATTGTCTGCGGCCTCCACCCCACCCTTTTTCTCTTCCCTTCCCTATCTTTAGCTCAGAGTATCTGTAGACCATTGTAGACCACACCATAACTTTTAAGAAAAAAAAAAAAAAAAAACAAAACAGGATATGATTGAAATTGGTGGCAGACATAGAACCATAGAATATCTCAAGTTGGTAGGGACCAATAAGGATCACCAAGTCCAACTCCCTGCTCCTCATAGGACTACCTAAAAATAAGCCATATGACTAAAAGCATTGTCCAGGTGCTCCTTGACCTGTGACAGGCTTGATGCCTTGACCACTTCCCTGGGGAGCCTGTTCCCTCAGGACCAACTACCTTCTCAGTGAATAACCTTTTCCTAATGTCCAATCTGAACTTCCCCTGCCACTGCTTCATTCTATTTCCTTGTGTCCTATCTGGTCACCAGAGAGGACATCAGCACCTCCCCCTCCGCTGCCCCCCTTGAGGAAGCTGTAGACTGCAATGAGGTCACCCCTCAGCCTTCTCTTCTCCAAGCTGAACAAACCAAGTGACCTCAGCCACTCCTCATAAGTCTTGCCCTTGAGGCCTTTCACCATCTTGGTCACCATCCTCTGGACACACTCTAGTAGTCTGATGTCATTCTTATACTGAGGCACCCAAAACTGCACACAGTACTCAAGGTGGGGCTGCACCAGTGCAGTGTAGAATGGGACAATCGCCTCTCTCAACCAGCTAGCTATGCTCTGCTGGATGCACCCCAGGACACGGTTGGCCCTCTTGGCTGCCAGGGCACATTGTTGGCTAATGTTCAACTTGCCATCAACCCAAATTCCCAGATCTCTTTCCACAGGGCTGTGCTCCAGCCTCTCATCCCCCAGTTTGTATGTAAAACCAGGATTACCCTTGTCCCTGGTGGAGAATCCGGCACTTGCCCTTGTTAAATTTCATATGGTTGGTGATTGCCCAGCTCTCTAGTCTATCCAGATCTCTGTAAGTCCCCTCTACCCTCGAGGGAGTCCACAGCTCCTCCTAGTTTTGTACGTCGGCAAAATTACTTAAGTGACATTTGATTCCTGCATCCAGGTCATTTATAAAAACATTGAAGAGCACTGGCCCTAAAATTGAGCCCTGGAGAACCCCACTGGTGACTGGCCACCAGCCTGATGTAACCCCATTTACTATAAATCTTTGAGCCCGACTTCTCAGCCAGTTGCTCACCCAGCGTATTATGGACTTGTCTAGCTGTTGCTGGACAATATATGCAGAAGGATACTGTGAGAGACAGTATCAAAAGCTTTGCTAAAATCCAAAAAAACCACATCTACTGGCTTCTCTTGGTCAACTAGATGGGTGACCTTGTCATAAAAGGAAATTAAGGTGGTGTGTGTGGGAAGAATACCATCTACCAGCTGAGTTAAGCAAGCTTTTTGTGAAAATTTACTTTTTCCTTCTACCTCAACTACAGCCCTATATTTTGGGCAGAAATTTTTCATCATCAGACACTAGTAAACAAAACCACAAAGATTTTTTTAAAAAGCAACCTTTTACAGAGCAAGCTTACTAAGAAGAAAAACTGTACTTGTAACTTGCACTTGAGTAATATCAAGCGGCCTTTTAATACACATTTCCTCAAGAAAAACTGTTTTAAAAATAACTGTTCCACAACATTTGAGTATGCAATTCAAGAAGTAATGTACATGCACTCATAGAGAAACCTCAGATGACTAGATGCCATAGCAGCTCTTACTTCTAATAATGATACAAAGGGCTTTTTCCTTTTAGATGACTGGTTGAATCAGGTGACTATCAGAACACATACAAGGATTATTAAGATTGTGGGCTTTTTCCATACTGAAGAAACGAGCGACGGTTTTCTGACACCACTAATGGCATTTTAGTTCACTTCCTGCAATCTTTATAAATGCAGAATACTAACCAGCTTGCTGAATGAGGGATTCTGGTTTCTGAATGTTTCCAGAACTATGTAAGACAAAAATTGCCAAAAACTTGAAACTTTTTGTTGTTTAAAAACTCCTGATGTTGTCTGTGTCTCTTCTTTGGGAAGAGAAGTGTAATGTAAGATGAAGCAATGCAAGAGTTCAGACTCTTACTAGCACTATGTTGACCAGATTCTAATTAAATTTTCTGTAGAACTGCATATCTAAAAATAAAAAAGCCAATACAAATTAATGATACCTTATGAAAAGGAGATACACTCCTTTTGTTAGTCGATAGCCATAAACATGAACCACATTTACAGATAAAGGTGTATTTCAATTTCACAGCTCTAAGAACTTAAAAATATAAATATCAGCATTTTATATAGTCCCTGGGGAGAGAAAGCTCATAGAAAAGCATTACCTCTGAGCATCCCATCTGTTGCTCTACCTGCCCCTGCTCCAACATTCACTGAGCTTCAAATTAAATAGCATTTCTGTTTACAGAGGGGGCCTCTTATTAAGTTCCCACTTGTCAAAGCGTCTTTGAGAGATGTCTGGAGTCAGAAGCACAGTGGGAAGTCACTGACTTCCACTGGTGTTTACACTGCCTTTTTTTTTTTTAAGCACAAAATTAAAAATTGAGTTCTTCCCTGTCCTATACCATGCCCTAGGCAGATGAGGTCCATCTGTCAGACTCAAAGACATCTGCAATCAGCAAGCATATATGAGCTGACAAAAGGGTCAAGGCTCAGGAGCAGAGCACTGCTCACGAAGGGAATGTGGCTCTGAATTTGCAGACACAGTTATGGAAAAGTTCTGGAGTCAAAAATTGGTGCTGTTGCCCCTGTGGGAAATAAGCCAAACTAATGAGGAAAAATATTGAAAGATATTCCATTCTCCAGGCTCTCCTGTGCATCCAGTTTTCTCTATTTCAGCCTATTAGTCTTCATTCTGTTTCTCCTGCAGCGGCCTTTGTCAGCACATGAATAATTAATGTTAATAGTCTCATCAACTTCAGGGCATAGTGCAAGACTCATTGAGCAAATGTTGGTTGGGCTTGTCCTGCCTCATGATGAAGTCTTTTCTTTCACATAAAAGATCCGACAGAAGAAAAGCTGTGCTTTACTTCTTGGGTGTTCCTTGAATGTACAAATGTAATAATGTAAGCATTATGTGTAGTATTTCATGGTATATAAATGTGGCCAGATTGCATATTAAAATGTGAACATTCAATGAATACCTAACACAACACTGACTGTAGGCAATAGCTGGTTTTACTTTAATTCAATCTCTTTAAACCCATCCATAAGATTTTGTTGTTGTTGTTGTAACAATGCATGGTATCATAATATCATAGTTGCATTATGTTGGCCAGTGATTACTTAATAAATTTTAAATGGAAAAAACAGTGGAACTCTTGATCATGAAGTGTTTCTACACACTTTCTAAACTGGCTTGTCCACTGAAGATGTCAGCACAAAACAGATGAGTGAGGAGAATATTAGATCCATTATGGCTGACTACTACTGCTAATAGTAATATAAGCTCTCACTAGTGCCCTATATTTTTTCTACTTTTTAATCCATTCTTGAATCGATAATGGAAAACTAGAGTTAAAATAGAGTTTCCTGTTTCGAGTGTGACTGTAAATGAGGCACAGATAAAGAAAGAACCAAAACCTGCTTTTGATAAACAGACTAGCAAGTTAGGTTGCAAGAGGCAAATTCTACTAATAAAAGATCAGTAAGATGCGCCTGGTTTCTACATCACAGCAAGCTTTCCACCACAATGAAATACAATTATGGTTAACTATAACACCCAATGTTCTGTTTGAGATGCCCATTTCATGAAAATGTGAGAAATTGTTGAAACTAATGTAAATTATGCCTACCCATCTTATTAGAAAATCTAGAAAATGTCAAAATGAACAGTTAGGAATTTCATTGATTCTGACTCACGTAAAACAACCCCCCAGAATAAATCTCTACTTAGACCTGCCAAGAAACAGTAAATTCACGCTTGACCACAATAAGAATGCACAAATAACAAATTGCCCAAGCCTCCAGAATTTGAAAATGGAAGTAATTAAAAACCGTAAGTTTCAGAATACATGAAACAAGTGTAATATTAATATATTTATGAAACATACTTAATGTAATACTATTGTTTCTTCACCCTTTTCATATAGCATAAGCATAGCATGACCTCTAGGTATTACAAACCCATTAAAAATGCTTGAAAAAATTGTTTGCTTTAAAAGCAATCTGTAATATTGGTGACGCTTTTCAAGTATGGGTACATTCTTCACTGTTGAGTAGAATGAGAAAAACTCTAAAGTAGATTTGAAACTGCTCTAAATTCAGAGCAAAATGCCAAAACAATCTGACTGGATTGCTATTGACAGTAGTAAAAAAGAGTAAATTCAGCAGAACTGGAGAAAATAGCACCTTAGCACATTTTTTGCGTTAAACTGGAACCTGCCTGCCTTGTAGGACACACAAACATCAGGCCAGGCATGTGCTTCAATCTGTTCCTGAACTTAAGACCTTAGTCAGGTTCGTTGTAATTTTGTGAGTCTTCACAGAGTAGCAGGAAGAAGGAGACAAGAGACAGGCAAGCGCTGGGCAGGAGCACTACTTGAAACAGCTTTGCACTCACTGCCTGCAGCTCAGATTGACATTTGGATTGACATTGTCCCCTAAACAGGGGGACAATCCAAGCTCCCACTTCTACAGTGCGTTATGATTCAGTTATCAACAGCTGAAGTGCTGTTCAACTTCAAGAGTATTTTGCTGGTTTGAATTTCTTCTTTCCTCCCTCCCAGTACATGAATAAAACCAGCCCATTATACAACACTCCATACATTTTGGTGACTTACTTTTCTTTAATTAGGTAAACTTGAACTGGCTTAAAAGTAAGAAAAAAAAACACTACAACTGAGAGGCAGACCAGGAAATACATTGAAATTCACTTTGCCTGCTTAGTATATAATGAATGATGAAAGCATTAGCTTTAAGGAGATAATTAGCTTCATAGTCCACAACAGTGAATATTTACTAGGGATACTTAGAAGAATTTCTTTGAGTGAGTGAACTAATACATTTTAATGAAGATAAGTGTGATATTTGGGGTTATACAATTAAAAGCAAATATATAGCATATTTAGCAAACTGAAAACCTACTAGTTTGATGTATAAAATACACATTTGTTTTAGCAGTATTTTGTAATTTTTAAAACTATGCACCCACATCTACTTTTAATTAAACTTCTAAGCCTGTTGTTTTTTTTTTTTTTAGGTTTAACCAGTACCCATAGCACCAAAAACATAGATGTTAAAAATATGAAACAATTTATGAAATAGTCTAAATAAACAGCAATTTAGACATAAACTCAAGCCTTATCCAGATGTCCAGAAAAAACACCACCACAACCCCCCCCCCCCCAATTTAACATCCCATTAAACAGAAGGCAACATAGAAAGTTAGAACAAAGGAACTTCCAAGTAGATGGTCAGCAGGATGCTGGTTTGTTGTGGACTGGGCCATGAAAATGAAGTGGCTAATATTTTTAAAATATAATAACTACAAAAGATTATCAAACTTTCAGCTATTTGCATCTGCTTGTAAGAGATACGAGATTTGTATTTCTTGTTACTACTTATCACATACACTGCACTGTAATCTAGTGAAATGCTATGCCAGTCTCACACTGAGTTTGAAAGTGTCTAAGCAAACAGACAACTCCCCACCCCGACTCCTAGAATGATACATTTGCTTTAACACTCCTGCAAACACACAGGATATAACCTAATAACCAACAAAATGAGTAAGGATCTTAAAACAAAGAATACTGGCACAGCACTGGTCCTGTAGCTTCCTTTCTGTTTTTCTATGGCAGTCAAGCATACAGTACAATACCAGTCTTTAACATACCTGATGCTTTCTACAGCCCAGGAGACCCTTTACCAGCCCAAAGCAGCCTAGCAATCTGAAGTTATTTCCCTTCCATTTTCTTGCAATACCAACTGCATGCCAGGCTGTCAAAGTTTCCCTATAAGGACAGGATTTTCCTCCAAAATCCCATTTATTTAGATAAGCAGAAAAAGTGATGTAGTAGCACAAAGAAGAAAAATGATGCTAATTGGGTATACAGAAAAATCTCCATGCTGATAACTGTAAGACTTCATTATCTCAGGGCACTTTTCAAGTGCTGAAATATACTGTAGAGTATTCAAACACAACACACTGACAGTCCAGGCAGGTCTAGTAGAAAGGCAGGAGAACAACAGAGTAGGCAGTAGCACAGTTAGACAAATTCAGAGGAGATGGGTAACAGGAACAGCAAAAAGAAGGTATTAAAGAAAGAAAATATTGTATCACCCCAATTCTATAACAGTGCAAATCTCATGTCTCCGCCCTGTTAGAATACTTACAAAATTCTGGTAGAAACTTCCCAAAACACTAGCATAAATGTTGCCATTCCCCCCCCGCCTCCATTCATCTGCTGGTTAGGACATGCTGCCTCATTTCTGTAAGCCCACCTATACCTGCGCCAGTCTGGCAGATATATGGTCATTTCAAGTAAAATCTCTACTCGCACTTAATTTAGCAAGGTTATCACAATCCTGAAGTCCTGTGTGATAACTTTGCACAGAATCAAAAGTGGTTCCAAGTCAGGCATGCAGTGGTATAAGCAGTTTGCCTGAAATCATAGGATTTTTCCTTAGGATAAGTAAATAAGTCAAGCAATGTTGATTTAGGAATTCCTCCTTTATGCATTACAATAAGTAAAATGCTTCAAACCCCATGTAACAGCACTGCTGTTGTGGATTATACATTGTGATATTTTTCATAAACTACCCATTGCATCTGCACAGATGATGCTAAGCCCTATATGCTCTTTTTTGGAAAGCAAATTGCATTCAACCTACCAGATTAATGACACTTATAAATAAATAAAAATCTACAATTTACTGTTAATAGGAGACCTACTGTGGAGCTGAAGGTGCAGCATGCACTGACAGAGATTGGTAATAGCTTGCTGACTCATTTTTCATTTACTTTATGGGTGTTTTTCAGCACAAGGAGCTTGCAGGCTATGATGCAGCTAACTCTGTCCGAGTGTTATCTCACCCTCATAACAGAAATCAGTAATTAAAGTTTAATATGCAGCATTGAGACTATCCACATCTCTCAAGGGGCCACTAGAAGGAAATTAGCAAAGAATGATGCAAGTTTGCTAGAAGGATTTGATAGCCAATTCTAATTTCATCAGCTTTGATTGGGAAATTGAAAAGGCACCTCTGGGGGCACTAGCCATGTGTTTCCTACAAGTTTCTCATTTAATTAAACAAGGCACATGGCAGATTTTGAACATGCCCAGTGTAAACCCCTGCAATTGCCATGGATTTGTCCTGCAGAAGCTCCCTGCTCTATTCTGATAACCCAAACTTCCTAGCATAAAACACTGTTACACAGAAAGCTGAGCGGAAGAAGACCAGACAGACAATTGAAATTATATGCTGATTAGATGCCAAGAGAAGATTGCTTCTAATGCTGTGCCATGCCAGCAACTGAACAAGATAAAGCCCTTTTAGCACCTTTGTTTTTTTGTGCAAGAGCAAGTTTTTTTCTGAAAGGTTATTCAGAAGGTTCAAGTGTTTTGAAAGGTTATGGGCTTATAGAAAGCTCATAAGTTTCAAGAATATTTCACCAGCTCTTTGAGTTCTCACTGAGCTCAAATGATGCCAGTTTCTTACCTGCATTTTTTATGCTTTGTACTACTACCAAGCCATTTCTCTTGATGCAAACCAAGCAACACCAGCAAATTAGCTTTGTACCTTGCTAAGCATTCATCTTCTCACATTTTCCAGTGCTCTCAGTTTACAGTGTAGTAACCAAAGGGAATATTTGTGCATCTTGGGTATAGAATATATACTTCAGAAATGTATTTACAGTATATTTTCTGATCTGGCTAGCAAGAGAACAAAAAGGCTTGTTTAAACCTGTTTTACACTTCCATTTCTTCTAGCTCAGCCTCTATTACTGACAACTCTGCTGCATGTGACTACAAGTGGTTATTTTAGTCGCAAAAGTTCTCTCCATATAAAAGTTAGCATTTTACCATGACATGAAAGGGATGTAGAGTCTTCAGACTGGAATCTCTTTCACAGAATTTTCTTTTCTGTGATCAGAAGGTTTACCTTTCTAGATTTCTGTTCCCTGCTTCTCTGTATTTCAGGAAAGGATGAATTCCAGTTATATTACAGTTGTATTCTTTTCAAGCATGTAACAGGGCTTGGAACATAGAGGAAGAAGCTGAAATAAAAAAAACTGCAGCACAGATTAAAGACACAGGACTGACTTCTAATGTCCAACAGTCCAGCAGACATTACTCTATCCTGCATCAGGTTCTGGAAAATAAACATCGCTGCTGCTGGCCAGACTAGTAGTTGAAGGATTGGCTGGTTTGGAAAGGAGTTTGTACTTGTTGTGATGCAGATCCTTGGCTATGAAAAGACAATTGCTAGTTTTACATCAAAAAAAACCTTACACTCCCAAATAACTCAGCTAAGGAAGTTTCAGGTGTCAGCTGCTAATCTAAGCAAATCAATGTCATTTTGATTAGCGCTATGTGAATTTGAGGAAAAATTGCCAGATTAGCAAATTCACTTTTCTCTTTAAAGTCCCCATGTGTACAAGCTTCTGTAAGCTTAATTGAAGTCAAAGTACAACTTTTTTTTAAAACCATTCAAGTAACTTTTATTGGAGTCTAATTAATGATTATAGTCACCAGGGTAAGTTTTCCAAAAATCAACAAAAGACAGAGGGTCTTATGCCATTCTTTGTTTATAGTTACAGAAAACAAACAACGGTTCAGAGAGAAAACTTTATTTTTATTTGACACATCTAACTTCTAATGAATACAGCAGTTTTATTTCTAATGGGGTCACTAATTTTCATTTCAAATATAGAAGGCTTATGTCAATATCATTAAGATTAAGTGTCCCAGAGAAGCAGTACCAGAACAAGAATTTTTTTTTTTTTAATGAAGAGAAATGCACAGTTTTGCTTTTCTTCATTCTGGTAAACACTTCACCTTTTTCAAATGTATTCTGACTGTAATACAGCTTGATTTGAAGGAGGGAGGGGAAAAGAATGATTAATTTCAGACTTTTTCTCTGGCTAAGGAAAGGGGGAAAATTTAAATGTTTGTTTTGAAGAAATGTTCTTTCTCCAGAAAAGTTCTTTTCCCAAAAGTTTCTGAATTTCAATAGAATTTATCTTTAAGGCAAGTTATTATCTTCAGAAAACACTACTTATTTTGATGAAGAAGGTACTGCCTACCAGAAGCAAAGAGCAAGGAAAACATCTCACTGATCTGATTCAATTTGCCAAAGTGTAAGTGTTAACCTGTATATTGAATCAGTGAATCTCAATTGCTCCTAATGCTTGCTGAAGGAGTAAACCTTTCCTAGTCAGCACCAGGCTGCAGGATTGTCCAGGGGACCTGAGCAATCTCCTCAACATCCTTAAAGCATCAGAAGCCAAGACTGGCAGCAATAAATAATAAACACATCAAGTGTTCCAAAAGACAAGCTTATCCTCTCTTCAGGCCTTTGTTTATCTCCCTTCTGCACTGGTGGTGTTTTATTCATTTCTAGTATCATAGAATCATAGAATGCTTTGGGATGGAAGGGACCTTTAAAGGTCATCCAGTCCATCCCCCCTGCAATGGGCAGGGACATCTTCAACTAGATCAGGTTGCTCAGAGTCCCGTCCAACCTGACCTTGAATGTTTCCAAGGATGAGGCATCTACCACCTCTCTGGGCAACCCATTCCAGTGTTTCATCACCCTCATAGTAACACATTTCTTCCTTTGATCTAGTCTGAATCTACCCTCTCCTAGTTTAAAACCATTACCCCTTGTCCTATCACTATTGGCCCTGCTAAAAAGTCTGTCCCCATCTTTCTTATAAGCCCCCTTTAAGTACTGAAAGGCTGCCATAAGGTCTGCCCTCAGCCTTCTCTTCTGCAGGCTGAACCAACCCCAGCTCTTTCAGCCTTTCCTCATAGCAGAGGTGTTCCATCCCTCTGATCATTTCTGTGGCCCTCCTCTGGACCCTCTCCAACAGGTCCATGTCTTTCCTGTGCTGAGGACCCCAGAGCTGGACACAGCACTGCAGGTGGGGTCTCACCAGAGCAGAGTGGAGGGGCAAAATCACCTCCCTCGACCTACTGGCCATGCTTCTTTTGATGCAGCCCGGGATACGGTTGGCCTTCTGGGCTGCGAGAACACATTGCCGGCTCATGTCCAGCTTTTTGTCCACCAGTACCCCCAAGTCCTTCTCCTCAGGGCTGCTCTCAATCCCTTCATCCCCCATCCTGTATTGATACCAGGGATTGCCCTGACCCAGGTGCAGGACCTTGCACTTCTCCTTGTTGAACCTCATAAGGTTCACACAGGCACATTTCTCAAGCTTGTGTAGGCACTCTCCACTTTAGTCCCACAATTTAACTCTGCAGTATAGGGCATGGACTAAAGTAGTCATTTTTATAGGTAGGAGAAAAACTCAGGAGCCTGATTTTTTTTTTTTTATTATTTTCTTTCCTTGGCCCTTCACTTGAACAGGAATGTGTTCAGGACACTTGCCTATAACCTCAAATTCTGCACCTTTGCTCTTACATCTACATAAGAATTTCTAACCTGACTCAATGTGATGTAAATAAGAAAAAGCTTACATAGCATTGCTTTTGATTTCATCATCTTATCTATTCTAGTTGCTTCAGCAATGATAGCATTATATATTGCTAAGCCCCTGGTGCATTTGCAGGCTGTTGGAGTTGAGTGGCAAGCTGGGGGAGGTGGCAAACTGCACCTAACTAGCCTGGGTACCCAGTGATCTGACTATTTTCAGGTGTGCGTGCTGCCTACAAGTAGAGATGTTTCATAGCTTCCCAGCTAAAAATTTTGATCCCTCAAATTGAAGTTCACCAATTTTCCTCCCATCCCACCACCATAACACAATATTTTGAAACAGTTAATATGCCAGAATTGATTTCTGCTGTGTGCTTGCTTTACATAAATAAGTTACTTAAAATATTAGCCCATAAAATAGCTCTTGTCATTGTTCTTTCTAACTCTAAGAACCCAGCTAATCATTACACAGATTTATGTACACTGTGAGCCTTCAAGCTGGTGTAATTATCTCATTCTTCACATTTGTATCAGGGCACCAGTGAAGGCATTAAGAGGTTAGTAGAACTTGCAATAATAGGTGGTCTTTTCTGTGACTTTTTCCCCCCCTTCTAGTGAGACTTATATTGTCACTTAATATTACAGTGTGTGTGGGGGGGTAATTTAGTTACCTGCTTCAAGGATAGCTTTATGAAGGTGAAAAACTCCATATCCAGAAGAGTTCACTAAGGCTGCAGACATACTATTTAAACAGTAACATTATAATTATCCAAAGCTTGCTATTTCATATTTTTACTTAATATTTGTCAATATAAACTAGAAAAGATTAGTGTAAGGCTATTTTGTGAAGAGCAAGATGACCCTTTGTGTTCAGAGCTGATCAATAACAACTTACACTGTAAGAACTATGAGGCACAAACTGTCTGTCTTCATGCTAATTTAATGGGGAACAGGGAGGAGCCGTACCACTGTCACCCACTGAATAAATAAGCTTAATGCTGAGTTATTAATAGCATTTGGAATGGAACCTTTAAAATTTGTTCTGAAATCTTGCTAAAGTACTGCTGAGATTATAACATAATATTAAGTCACCTGGACCTACAAAAAACCATACAGCACTTTAGTGGTTTTTTTTTTTCCATTTAACACTGAGCAAAAAAGGAATCTCATTACTTAGGAAGCTTTGTCTCATTTTTAGACTCTCATTTCTGCAATGAACTTTTCACATGTCCACTAGCAGCTGGACACACGTGCAGAACATAATTCACTTTCTTACAGCATTTCCTTGCATGCACACAACACTCACTAAGCCAAAATAATCTGGTCCCTTTACAATAAAGTGGAGCCATCAGCAAGCCAGATCATACAAGAGAACCTGACCCACTGTCATTAATATTGTGTTGTCTATGGACAACTCTAATGCAGCATCATTGTGCTACAGTGCCTAATCACTTTCCCCTGCGGTGACATGCAGGCCCTTCTAGAAAAGCAGCTACCACTGTTGCTACAGGAATCTGGTTAACTTCTGCACAGAACTGAAAGTCAAGATCATTGCTTAATACAATAAAAAGAGTATTCTCAGAGTGAGGAAAAGCCTTTTCTGCATAAACAGTGAAAGAAAGCCTTCGCAAGCCTCCTGCTGTCAGGCACCATTTTGTGGAGATTGCAACATCTGAGGCATTGGCATTGTGAGGACCTGGCAGAAAGTCTGACAATGAGCTACCATACTGTGGGTGTCAGGAGTAATGTCACACATCAGCAAAACAGCATTCACCAGCTGGAGGCCCACAAATGCCAATTTTAATTATAAACTTTATTTTCAAATAGAGTTCACAGTTTATACAGGATACACGTCATGCCATCAGAGCATTTGAGCACTGCACTGAACAAATTGGTGGCATGTTATTCTTCTTAAAAATAGAGCTGTAAACATAACATGATATATTTTATTCATTCAGAAGAACAATAATCTTTTGCAGTCAGTTTATCAAGGATTGTAGCATGCGTTATCCAGATGTGCAGGCAAAATACCTATGATTCCTTCTGTACACATAGCCATTATCCTCTGCTCTACTTTTGCCTTTAGACTTATGATTATTACTTCTATACTTCTAGTTCCTACAAATGTAATGCTCTTAGTTCCACAAATTTAAGTACATGTACATTCACCTAAACGTTGATTTAAGTGGGGTTTTTTAGGTTTGCCAGAGAGATTTTTGCTCAGTTTTGCATACCTTGATTCCATTGTCCTCATGCCACAACTCAGGAGACAGAATACACATGAAAAGAATTGGCTAATCAGTTTGTTATTTTACCCGTGCTTTCAAATTTTCATTTGGCAGGAGTGTAATGTTTTACTGCTGCTCTAGACCTCATCCTTCTTCTGTTTTATGACCATCCCTCTTCTTTCCAAACCATTGCTGTAGTACATTTAATTAAGGACTCCATTCTAAACTTTCTATATTAACCTTGAGAAGGTATTAGAAATGTCAATTCCTTCATATACTTACATGTGTATATATAGCTATATAAACACACGTATGTAAAACTACATATACATTCTTTTGCAGCATCTTGATGACATACTAATGAGACTTTAGAAACAATAGAGCTTAAAGGTATTATTATTATTTTCCTGGTGTTCTCCAATTAATTCTGATTGGCCAGGAAATGTCTGCCCAATGCGTTATCACAAATTATATCAATTCCTCCTTGCTACTGTAAGCTAGTACGAAATTGCATGCAAAGCAGGCTATAGGTAAGGAACTCTCCTGACACAAGCTGCTTAGTAATACTTTTAGAAACTTGAATCTGATGTAAAAAATATAATTAACATTTGTACCCATTTTTTTCCATAAATTGGAAAATAAGGCAGTGTTACTCACCTACAGTGAACAGACCTCATGCATTAATTAACTACTTCTTAAACTGTCCATTTAGATTAATGGAGAAAATTCCACTAGAGATGAAAACTAGCTTACTACAAAATAAAGCATCTGAGTGACAGACTTGTAATCTGCATTAAAAAAATGGACAAGATACGAATGAAAGGACAGACATATCAGATATGTGCTGTCAAATCTCTTCTAGAACTTGCTTCACTTAATTTCTTTATAACACACTGACAGGGATGATGTATCATTTAGTACTTTAAAAGATTCTTCAGTAAGCTGAAAAAGTGATGAGCAGTTCTTTTGACCCTGGGACCCAGAATAATTACAATTATCTGCACTATTTAGCCTGAAGGGAATCGGACACTGTTCATGGTCTGTTAGTTCAGCTATGATGTTTGATAATCTATATGCACAAGTCATTGAAGGTCACTCAACCTTAGAGTACTTCAAACACACTTAGTTAGCCTTTACTGAATAGTAAAGTGCAAGAGGCCCATTTCTATTGCTATGACGCTATTGAAAGACTGGAACTGCTGAAGGATGAAAATAATTTCATTTTATGTCTGCTATGTAGAAAGATTTGAATAAACCCAATTGTTTGGTTGGACTGTAAACATGAAATACCTGCTGAGATATTGGAGAACTGAAGACTAAGCAGAAGGAAAATGAAGCTGAAGAAAATTAAGCTGATTCTGTGCAACTGGTTAGAAGTGTTACCAGAATTTCCCCTCCACCCACACTCAGAAGAAAAAAAACTGTATAAGCATTCTTTAGCTACAACTTTGCCTCAGTTGACTAGCAAGGGCAACCATACTGGTTCTGTATAAATATTTTCAAAATATTAAATAAAATGCTAGCTCCTGGGTGGCGTGATGAAAATATTTTTATAAAACAGAAGTCACATAGGACTTTTACAGGCATTTTAAAATTATAAGAGATGTTGTTAAAAGAAAGTATAATACAAGAAATGGACTACCAACCCACTAGCTTATGTCTAAATGTAAGCAACACTTACATTTAAAAAAATACAATGCATCACCTCTGTAGACCTACTCAATAGACTTATGGAAATTCAACTGGACTTCTGTCTAAAAGAGAAGCAGCCATGGCACCATCACACAGCAGGGCAAAGAGACACACCAAAAGAACTGCTTTTCAATGAGAAAGGGCTACTTGATTGATCTATGCTCACTAAAAAGGACAATACATTTTCTGGCCACTTTGGGGAGCAGATCCCCTGATCTTTCAGAGATGATGTCTTTTTTCACTGCTACATATGTACAGAAAGCACCAGACTTTGAACAGGCACAAGGGTATCCGTTCAATACCAACTTTTACACTCTAGATTTGCAAAAATAAAATACAGAACCAAAGTTAAAAGATTACACCTAATACTCTGCTGCTGCAATGTCATAGCCTTCTAACTTTTTCAGAAATCAATTTTCTCACGCTGATACAAAATTAGCATTAGAGAGCAGAGACTCAGTCCTCAGTATTGATTCCAGTCATCTCTATGACTCAAGCCTGTTTGTAACAGCAAAAAACTTCTAAATGTATAATCTCTTTACAAGTACATTATAATCTTTTAAGACTGTCACAGAAATAAATTTTCTTTGCTACTGTATAGTCTGCTTCTACATGGAAAAAAAAATCAGGTGAGGAAAGATGCAGACTGTGTCTGATTTTGAGAGACATATCTAACTCCCTAGGTAGTTTTCTTTTTGAAGTTGCAACTTCTTATTTGGAAATCATCTTTATTACATGCACAACAGCCAACTTCCAACATTTTTCATCCTTTTAGCCTGGCTGAACCAATGCTGAGATGAAAGCAAGTCTCTTTGTATTCTGCATGTATCATTTCTAACAGCTTTGCTTACCAAGTTTTAACTACTGAAACCATTGTGGAAGATACATGAAAAGCCAGGTAGCTCTCAAATAACCCTTATCTAGTGGCACAGCAAGAATTTCAACACAACCTCATTCTGAATAAGTTGGAAGTGCCACTAAGAACAGTCTGAAGATATTTTTGCATCCCTCTAAAACTTTAAAAGAGAGTAGTAGATTAATAGCTCTTTGTTAGGCATCCCTCCCCACCATTCACCATATGTTAAGTTTATAAAAATCTCAGTCTTAGGATAAAATCCTGAGCTGATTTTTTTTTATTTTCCTTATCCTATCTACATCCTCAACATTTGTTGTAAAATTATGTATTTCTTATAAATAACTAAGCCAAACACATGCATAGTTCTGCTGAAGCTTTATGGTGGCAAGATGGTGTATTTAAATCAGAGGTTAAAATCAATACACAATTATTTTTTTATACATCTATGTTATTCAGTTTTCCTTTGGATTTCTCTATTAATCTTGAATTAATTTTCTTTATGCAATAGTTATAATGCCATTATTGGGTTTTGTATCCGAAATACTTCAAAAGAGTATCAAGTATTTTAATATATTATAAGGAAATCTATATCCAGGTAACAGATCAAAGATGCATATTTCATTTTTACAACCAAATAAAATTGCATATTCCTTAGTTTAGCACAAATAAATAATGCTGTGGTAAAGAATGGTAAAGAGCTATCAGAGAAAGATGTGGGTATTTTCTGTCTATTTAAAGTGGTACATTTCGTGTTCTGTCAAGTATTTGTGATCACCAAGGAAAATATTAATGCCTCAGCATTTATCCCATGGTGGCCACGCTCACCATGTCTGCATTCTTATTAATGAAAACCCTTTCACTGAGCTCAAGTTCAGTAGTAGAGACTAGACATGTACTCATGACAACAACTTTCCAGTCAATCACTTTAAAATAGCATTGGAAAGAGAGGTTATGCAGATTAATATAACTCTTCTTTTCATCATACAAGCCAGTATTTTTTTCTTCATGGTAGAATAAAGAAAGAAAAACTTTGCCAGCAAGTACTCTTCAGGAACTAGTCGCTGCTTCTCACTACTGGTCCAAAATGCAGCTTCCTAGTATTTAGCAAATGACTCATGGATATATTGAGTTTTCTTAAAGTATTACTATTGTTGATTTTCTTGATTTTGAAGGGTTTCTCACCTGGCACAGAAAATTGACTGTTCCACTCAAAGTTTCAGTCACTGCAGGTTAAGAATGTAAGCTATAATGAATAGTCCCCAAAGACTAAAAGACTTTTCCCAAACTTCGGATTGAGGAAAAACCCATGACAAAGAGTTTTAATTTGTTTATACACATTCTGCAGTCTTTATCTGAAGCTTGATGCTTCTTTTCCCTCCTCATTCTTGCTCATTAGTAGTCTTCCTCAGTTACCCTCTCCCATAATGTTTCTTATCATCAAAGAATAATAAAAATGATACAAGTCAAATGTAAGATATTAAAAAACAAAAGTGTACCCCAGCACAAAGAAGAATTCTGCTATCCTTGCACTGGTCTAAGTTCAAATCAGTTTGAGATCTTAAGCAGGGTTACTTTCTCATACTTACTTTCCACTGACATTGCAAAGAAAGGAATGGGGCTTTTGAATTCTTCCTGTTTATCAAGCACCATTGCCAGTTTTTAGATGCATAGACAGAAATTGTTAGTTCTCATAAGTCCCAGGAGCTCCCTTTATGGTACCAGAAAACAGAGTTCAATGACAGCAAGTTTACTCTGAGCATCTTTTTTCTCAACTACCCTCAAATGGTGAGTAAATGGTCTAGAAGGTATGACAGCCACAGAAAATAATGTGATCTTTATCATACAATGGAACAGGAGACAGGCTTACTTAAATACAGCTTTGTTTAAGTAGCAAACTCTTCATGCAAAGTTATAAACCTATAATTGCTCTAATGCCTTGTTTTCCAACCAAACTTCAGCTTGAATATCACTAAACAGCTTCAGTTGTTGACAGGGAACCAAGTGAGAGTGATTAGGAACATAAATAAAAAAGAACTAAGAGGGGAAAGAAAATGAATCAGAAACCAAGTCAATGTCAATGAAAAACTAGGGCTATCAGCTGTAGGGAAAAACAAGAACAGAGCCTAAAACAATGAAGAGAAAACTGTTCAGAGTAGTAAGGCATTTGTGCTACAGATACTATGAAAGTTCAAATTTATGTGGAGAACTTGATTTATGATCATAACTGGATAAGGTTTACAGGCACCAAGGAAAACAAAACCGACTAGACAAAAGAGACATCATCTTTAGTTACAGGTTCCAGGCCATTCAGTCATTCATCCTATAAAGAGTATGACTTTTAAACATGTGGGTTATGTGTGTTTGGTTTTTTTTTTGTTACTGTGATGCTCTAAGTGAGGAAGATTTTTTTAAGATAAAAATCTTGTAATGGATTATAATTTAAGGGAAAAAAACAAAACTTTTGGACACAAGCCTTCCTAACTTCCTACATAATCAATTATAATTCTCACATACACGACCCTCTCAAAGCAAAATGAGCAGATACTGTCCTTTAAGAATAACAAAACTCCTGGGGAAAAAAAAAGCAGCCTTTATTTGCTATTTCACCCACTTAAGAGCAAATCTCAATTTATTTCTAACACACTGCCAATTTCCTTGTCAGATGTTTCTGGTCATTAACATCTTAGATTATTTGAAGAGCTTTGCCATTCAATTGCTTCCTCTCTCTTCACAACAATGCTTCATGTGGCTTGTTACTGGAATTAACGATCACTTTTTAAAAAAGGATTTGGCAATTATTTGTGAGTTTTGACTAAGCAGTCAGCATGTAACAAGGCTGAATTTAGACTGTCAGGTAGTTGTACGTTTTTTCATTAAATTTCATAAGCAGTAGACTGGAAGCCTGATTATCAAGACTTATTGTGATATTCTGAACTTGCTACCTGTCTTGTATTCAGACAACATGAACAACTTTTTAGCCAGTATCAGTGTCACAGACTCTGAACTAGAACAGACAATAAATAGCATAACAGAGCATCCTATATATGTTCGAGGTCCATAACAGAGAATCTTCCTTTCCTTCTTGTCCTTGACTACCAATGGCATTAGGAAAATTCAAAATCATGATCTGGCCTTTATACTGCAACAATTGCTTGCCCATAAGTGACAGACACACCTAGGTAGGCATACTGCACCATTTCATTATCGGAGCTGCTTTATACTCTGGCATATTCTCCATTATTCCCTTAAACTCAAGACAGGATGACCTGTGGTTTTAAGAGAAAGACACTTTCAGTTGGCATTTGTGGCTAACAAAAGACTGTCTCTGTGCACAGTATCACAGAAAAATTGTTTTGCTTTTTGCCTTACAGAAGTGTTAGTTACAAACCCTGTCAACAAAAATTGCCTGGTTATTGCTAGCAGCACAGACACACTGGGGTTTCACTTTGCTGAGGGGCTTGCCACATACCAGCAGAACTGTAATCTTGCTTGTTTTTGCCGGCGGGGGGAAGGATGGCTGCCATGCCACATGGCACTTGGAACTGCTGCCACACACAAGCCATTTACGTTCAGTTTACTAGCTTGCAAGTTAAACAGTATTTTAATGCAAACATTAGTGTAGGGTGGTGGTTTTTTTTTTTTTCCATCTAGCTGAAATTACACAGGCATCTTGCAACCATAAACCAGCCACCAATTTAATGATGCAGAGTCCCTGAGAGCATTTCTCAATGCCATAGGGGCAAGAAGTTGCCTTTAACACCAGTAAACAGATACCAGTAACTACTCAAACAGAAGCATGCTTCTGGGTACTCCTTAACGCAGCAAGCACATGGACTGTGCTGTAGTCAGGACACATGCTCCAAATATCTTCAGTATGACTAACAGGCAGATTCCCTATGCATGGAAATAAGGAGGCATCTTTCAATGCTTTTATCATCATTTTGATTCAAGCTATATTAGTGCTTCTAAATTCTTGCAGATACCTTATGGAAACTCCTACCTGCATTCACTGATAGTAACTCAACACTTACATGACAGAAAAGCCCAGTGAACTAGGAAGTTAAGAATCTGTAATATTAGATATGACAAGAGTTCTCTAAGTGGTGCTCATTCCTGCAAACTTATTAACCTTAACTTCTCTTACCTGAGAAACTGGGAAGAAAAAAAGCACCCTACAAAACCTTCCTCTTAAGAGAAATTACCCACTGCCCAACTTTTTTATAACGAGCCGCATCTGGCACCCCCAGCACATCTGCTTCCTGCCTGCTCTTGATATATGATACCCTTGTTCAGGTCCATGAAATTCCTACTTTCCAACCATGATGTGACAACTGTTTCCAGGCAAATGAACCCTCAGTTTTTCACACTGTATGGAAATATCAAAAAAAGTGCATTTTTCACACTAAAAGAATTCCTTTCTAATATTGTTAAAACTCACCCATCTGCTGTAAATGTAGTTTCAGTAATTGGTGATACATGAGAAGTCTCACCAACCAATACGTTTAAATTATTTACCATCTATAGGGCAATTGCAGTTTCCAGGGTAAGAGAAATGAACTAGCTCAATATTATTGAAATCCTCCCCAGATGGGGAGAATCAAGTAACTCATTGAGATTACACATCAATAATACTTTAACAATCATCATCTTCACTGGAGTCTCTATTATATCCTGTAGGTTTTATTTTTCACATACACGTGCCACACATTTGAGACATTAGAAGAAAAAAAATATCAAAAAGCTTTCAGGTAGGATAACTTGTTTCCTGAACAACTCTGTCCCAAACCTGTGAAGACTTTTTCAATCCAATTGTGCCAAGAGAGATGCAAGTCAGATAAGCCACCACAAGTTTCCATCCTTAGAGTCAAGTCGGGCAACCCTTAAAACATTCAGAGTTTCAGCCCCTTACTAACTGCTTTATGACTTATGAAATTTAGGCACTTTTCTTCAGACAGCTGACACTGCGGCCAACAAGCGCAGCAAAGCAAAGAGGCACATATGCTTGTTCAATGGCAGTCTGTCAGCCGTGCTGTTTTCTCCAGGGACAGCAGCACAGACCTGTAATTTTTTAAGCCCCTGACAGTTACAGAAGGTCTGTGCTTCCCCTGGCAGAAATAATAAGACCTTTAAGAATGGACAAAAGCTTGGAAAAAAAAATGTTGTAGATACTTCTAGTTTGATTAATCAATACTTAATTATTTAGAAGCTCTAAATGGCTATCTTTGGCTGGCACATGTACAAAACATGTTATCATCTGTCAATAAAGGCCAGCAAATCAGATTGTAAGCATGTAGCAGGGCATTGCTGTGTAGAAAAGGAGTTTACTCTGTTTGCTGCACTTTACCATTTCATTTCATCAAAGGTGTTTATGTCACACTTAATGAGATAAGGGACAGCAGAGGCCTCAACAGCAGGTCTTAGACAACACTGATAACTGTAGCAAACTGGGAATAAATACTGCTTTGCAGAAACCATTTTTTTAAAGCCCTAATAAAGTAATTGTAGGCCTTAGTAGAAATTGGTTAATTGGATCACCCATGTTTTGTTCTGAGTGTAAAATGTGTATTCCTAGGATTAATTCATTAGAGTGTGTTTTTACTGAAGTTAATTTGATAGTTCTGAATCAAGGCATCAGGTCACTGGGTGGCTATTGTGCTTCTGCAGAAGTGATGTAATAAAGCCTCCTAACCTTTCTGCCTTGCTAAAGTTACCCCAAATTATCTGTTCCTCTGGATGCAACAGGGATCTTGTTGATTCAGCTTGTGGCCAGCACAGGCATTACTCCCCAGAGCTCTGAGTAAGGGCAGTAGCTCTTGATTCATAGCAGTCCTGAAGCAATGGGAATACCTGACATAGCTAAAATGGTGTGCCAAGTTTTTCCAATTCCCTTTTAAATCTCCCTATGCAGTGGATGATCTTTCCTCTGTATTTGCTTCTACCTGAAAGGCTTAAGAGAAACGGTGGCACTGGCCTCCATCCAGTCAGTAGCCACTGAAGGGAACAAAACTGCTTCACAAGCCCAGACAAAATTCCAGTTGAGATATTCCGCCAATGTTTTTTCCACAGATCTTTGTGCTCACTTGGTTCCAGTTGGGTAGCAAGTGATCTTCTGCTCTGACAGTCTCCCTTCACTTGCTAGTGAATCCATCTACAAGCTTTTATGAACATGGTGTCATACACATATTTTCACTCCTAGCAGAATTGTCATCAGTAAATACTGCTAAAGTGTCCATATATGAGAAATTAGTTGCTTACCAGCTGTGTGAATGCCTACAGACACTGGGTACTTGTGATTCACAAATTAGAGCATGAAATTACATTTCACTAAGGGGAAGAAAACAGAAATCTTTTACTGTCCACCTCAAATCAGGTTATGATACCCCTTCTAGAAAGCAGTCTCAGAATAATAATGTCTTATACCTTCTAAGATCTCTAGATAAAAGCTACTAAATATAAATATTAGTTATAATACAATATTTCTCAAAGGCCCATGCTGAAATTTATTATTTACTGTACTAGGTACTGTATAAGCACATAGCTAGAAACCATCTTTGCCTTGAGAAAACCTGTCTCTAGACTGGGCTGCTGGGAAATCAACAAATACAGATATAAGGATAAAGCAAACTTAATGACTTCTTTCATCATGGCTATTCTAACTCTGACTCTCTCATGTGCTCCATGAAAGCCATAAATCTTTAACCCTATAAAGTAGTAAGAAGCTAGGGTTAATTGAATTATTTATTAATCCTTAAGTCAAATTATAAGGACAGATATCTATTTACCTTTCTACATATCTTCCATTCTTGAGATCTGAAGCGTTCTGAACAAAGAAAAGTTTCCTTTTACAGATTTGTGCTGGACCAGAAAACTTTTCATTGCGCACACAGTTTATCTGCTTGTTAAAATAGGCTGTAATAATTAAATGCACATGCATGCCTGAATGATAAATTTTAGTAATAAGTGCACTGGGACTTACTATGACCTTATCAAGTGGGGTTAGCCAGTCATTAATTCAGATAACGCAGTTTATTATCATAATCTTTTGCTTATACTATTGTTGGGCATAACTTTTATCCCAATTTGCATATGCAGATTGTATGCAATCATTTCATTAATTTTAATGCTTTTTCTTAATCCCATCAAGATTAGCACTTTGTCTTAAAGTTCTATAAAACATATTTGTAACTTCCCATTAATGTGTTATTCTAATATTAGTATGGGTGAATTATAATGAATAAAGTGCATTAATTTGAATGCACTAGTTATAGACAAGAAGCTACACCAATAAGGCATATATACAATCATCTTTTTCCACATACAGATACTTGTATTTGTTGGGAATATTGCAGTTCCTCTATACATTGCATGCATATTTCCGGCAGGCATTTTGGGGACCGTCTATGACCACTATCACCCCTGCTGTAGAGAGATACCATGCAGTGTGATTTCATGGCATGGTCATACTGGCTGGGTAGGGCTAGAAGGCAATTTAGTCACTGTCACCTCATGTATTAGTGGAGAGGTTCTTTGTCAAAGATAACACTAGTAGCATCAAAAGAAATCCTTTGAATAATCTTAAAAGCAAATAGAATAAACAGGGACTAATGAGAACATAAAAATTATTTTAAAGCCAGCTCTAACAGTTTAGCATCTTTAACATCACCAACAAGTATTTAACTTCCCTGTTTTTCAGTAAGATACACAGTGGCAGACTGAACCATTCATTAATACTTAAAAAATGACGACTCACAGAAAGCAGACACTTGGAACTGTTTAGTAAATACAGATTAGGAACAGAGCTATCACATTAATTCAGATGCAATGTTCAACCAAATCATAATCTTGATTCTAATATTTGCATTAATTCAACCTAATGCCATCTTCATTTTATATATACTCTGTGTGTACACACACAGAGTATTTGAATGCATGGCAAGTAACTACACTTGATTCACAAAATTAAGAATGAATGTGCAGCAAGCAGATTTTGTAACTGCTGCAAGTCAAACTCAGATTATGTTAATCTGCTAAAACTGCTGAACAGACATTAGGTAGGAATTTCAGTAATCAGAAATCTAAACAGATAGCTATATAATCAATACAAAAGCCAAATTCACTTTACTGTTATATTGGAAAGGAAGTTTGATTTTTAAGATTATTGGCAGAAGAGAACAAATTAAAAACTTTCAGAAAGTTTTCTATAGATGTTGCCTTTATTATTTTTCTTAGTAAAAATAATATAAGTTTGACTGTATTGTTTGGTTTCCTACCTTGCCATAGATTAGAATAAGCAGTTGAAATCACCCATTTCATTGCACACTTACATCAGTGTAACTGAGTTCAAGATTTGACCCATTTAAGTGTATGCAAGAGAAAAATATACCAAGCATTGAAATGTATCAGACATCCTAATTAGACTGTGAGGCTTTATCAGTAATAAATAGGTTTTCATCAAGCAAGTAAATATACATTATGTCCCTAGTTCTTAGACACCTATCTGGAGGTGCTTAAGGTAATAGATTCAGGCCAGTTTGTTTTATTCATAACTTATTTAAAGCTAGTGTTATTTTCCAATGGGAAAAAGCAATTCTAAATTTGAGTAATTACTATATTGCTCTGACCTTTTGCTGTTATTAGCCAGCTGTGATAATACTGAGGGACTTGAACTTCATTCAGACCTCCCCTGAGTTCAGAGGACCTCTTCTGGTCTCCCTGTTTCTTCCTAGACTGTTTCTCAAACTCGTCAACTCTTTCTATCAAAGCTTCATCAGAATTTCAGTCCGCTATGGGAACAGAGAATGTGTAGATCACTATGACATGGAGACAAGTACTACTGTCTGTGACTCTTGCCTGAATGCATTTTTAGTTAGACTTTGTTATTCAGTTTTACTACTTTTATCAGCCATATATGTTCTTCCTTCCCAGTTAGCATTATCCCAGAAATACTTTTTATTTTTTAATTAAACCATCTGCTGATATTGTGCCCACTTCAATGGCACTCTGAGCAGACTGCTCAGTTGTAAGATTCTGGGGAATGTTTTAGCAGGGGGGCTGCATTCTCAATATATTCTTGATATATGTTTACATTTTTGCATAAAAGCAAACAGAACAGCAGTGTGGTATTGCAGAACACCTATACTTTGGAGGTACAGGACTGTGTACAAGTTAATCTCAAAATCTCTATTACAAATTGTCTAGTGACATCTGGAAAAAGTTTTCAGTATTATTGGGATTATTTTAACAGTATTTCTTAGTACATTGTCCAACAAAAACATTCGAGTGAGAGCACACACACATATGTATATATATACACCTATATGGCTTTGGTAGGGGAGAACTTAATTCCATGGACATGAGTCTTGCACCAAATTTTAGTTGAGTTAATCTGTGGCTTTCTTCATTCTTTTCCGTGTCCATTTTTACGAGCACCAAATACTAGTCAAAAGGGTTCTCGGTACTCATGTCTAGTACAACCCCCTGTTGTAGGAGAGGTGAGTAAAGAACTCTTCCATCATTTGGGCAACAACAGTGCTTTCTATTTACTTTGCCTTTTGCAACACTCATGCACTGTGCTGAGAGACATCCAGTTCAGAGAAGTGTTAGTGTTAAATGAATTGATGCGCTGCCTGGAAGTGGTACTGTATTTCTCATGTCTGTTCTCTACAGGATATCCTGTGTCCGTCAGTCCTGCTGCACCTGCACTCCACTCTGCAGTACTCTGGAGTTTGAAGACATTTACCAGCCTAATCATGACAGTGTAGTTGTGCTGAACCAGGACAGTCCTGGCACACACAAATAAGCCTTTTATTACCAGCACCACTGGTAAGGGTGGTGCAGAGGCATTTGAGACACCACAGCAATGTCTGCAGTGCAGACACGAGTAATTAGCTCCTGTTCCACAGAATCCAATATAAGTCTTTGCGTATTAGTGCTAATTTCACCTCAGCCATGTCAAAACAAGTCAGCTCAATGCTTCCTCCTGCTGGACTCCAAACAGCACAGAGAACCCCCAGCCACTGCCAAAGTGATCTTCAGCATCCCTATTACCAGCATTGATTCTGTGCTCCCAGTAGCTCAACTACCAATTTACATTGGATAATGAAGTTTTGTTTGCATATAAATGGCATTGAAACGCTTTCCATTGAACCTAGAAATACAGCGTATAGCATACAAACTGGATTTAAAAAGGTTGATGAACATTATTTTGATCCAAGTACATGCAAAATCCTATGATTAGCAGCTTTTAGCATAAGATACAAAAAAGAAAATTGAGAACACCTAGATATAGATCAAACTCCTCCATACGACATGATGCCATACTGAAAGAGAATGAGAAGGACACATTTTCTACAGAATAGTATTGATCTTTTTGATGTTAACTGCAAGCTTTAATTAAAATTTCAGATACTATTATCATGCCACATAATTAAAAAGAAAAAACACTACTCAAGTTTAGAGAAGGTAAAAGTTCCATGGCTTGTTTTTTTTTTTTTTTTTTTTTTAAGTAGAAGCAGGGAAATCCCTTATAAGTGGAAGAACATTTCCAACCACTGGAATGTTAAGATGGTTCTATATTATCCTGAAAAAAAAAAATTAAAATTTGTTCCTTAAGATCCAGTATGTTAAGTTTCTCAGCTTTATGCCAGGGTGATGGCAAAGAATTCAGTCTTTTCCTTTGTTCCCTCAGTCTGAGATGGCTGTAAATGCTTTTTTCTTTTGGATCCACGGAAGCTTACATAATACCCTTGCAGTATATTTTATTTTATGTTCCTGTTATGGATTTTCCCTTTACAGCAATGTTTCTTTTTTGCTGTTTAAAATGGGGAAAAAAATCTGATACTTCCTTCTGGACTCCTTTTTTAGCATGGGAAGGTCTTCTCTACCTCCTTGCATATTCCACAGGTAATAGTCCAATAGCAAAGACTGAGTTTTAGTGTTAGGCCCAGACTCTGCCACTAGCAGTTAGGAGATGCTTATATTCCCTTTCTATTTTTCATTATTCCAACATGTTCAATTTGTTTCTCAATATACTTGAAACATAAATGTCACAAATTCATGAGAAAGTTCATCTTTATTTCAAACAGCATTTACTCCTTTGAAAGGATATATGACAATGTTTGTCTCCAGTCCAATTTAAACTGCCAAAGCAGAATGTGGATCAACCATAGCAGGCTGTAGGCCCTACCTGGAGGATGGCGTTGGGCTGTGTGGCAGCCCTGAGCCATTTGGCCACTGTGCTCTCCAGCAGAGTTACAGGAACTTTGATGCATGACCTGGATGGGTCCACATTAAAGCATCCTGAATCACAACAGGTCTTTTCACCCCTTCCTCCTTCCAGAGACAACCCTTTCTTTCCATTGACTATACAGTGAACTTAAACTCCTAACATGTCTTCTGAATCACAATAAAATTAAATGCCTGAAGCACCCTAAAAACTAAACTTCCTGTCCTTGCCATACACACACAGGACCTGATTCCTATCAAAATAATATCCTTGCCTTAACCATCCAACAATGGATCGCTACAGACTACAATCTGGATTAAAATGAGGAATTTGCTATGATAAGACTGAGCAGCCCTTCATGCAACAAAAAATACAACTTGGAAATAAATGTAAGTTCAGGTTTGGTTAAAAATTTGCAGCTGGGGGTTTGTTCACGATTCTCAAATTATTTTAATCCAATTTGAGATCAAAAGTATGAACACTTTCTCTGATTTATATATTTTCATATACACAAAAATACATACATAGCTGAATCACTTTATCTATAGAAAGAGCTATAGCAAAAGCAGGCATTAACTTCTGCAACTCTGCCAACATGCAAGTTTCTCCTCAGCAGTGAATATCTTACAGAAGAGTTTCTATTTCATTGCCCAAAGAGTGTGGGTTCAGAGAAATATTTTCAAAAGCAGAATGTTGTATTTCCCCCCCCCCTCAAGAAACTACTGAAGCCACAAGGCAAAGATCAAAGCTCACTGCTTAACTGGGAGAATACAACAGTACAGGGTACAGCAGTTTGGCAACTGCAACATGAGTGAAAATAAAAATAATTTTATTTGTCAATTAATGCCTTTGGCTAGTGTGCACAGGCAGTTGGGCAAATGTATTCCTATTTCGGATTAACGCATGTGCTTTGGAGTTTGCTGGTGTTAGTTATTGCTATGATTCTGCCTAGGAAATAAGAGCCTTTTCTGCCAGGACTACACAAACAGAGAAGAAACAGAGCAGGAGTGATTTAATACCGCAACACGATGCAGTGACCTGGCCCATGGGAACGCGCCCTGCATCCTCGCAGCTATACACCCCATGCAGGAACAAGTCCAAGCACAGAGGAAGCAACCTGAACTCAAACATCAGCACACCCCAGGCCTCATGCAGCACAGCTACACAAAACAGAACTCTCCATCTAGAAAGGGAGGAGAGGCTGGAAGCCAAGCGCAGTGGGCAGCAGCCTGCCACCAGCACTGAGCCTGGGGAAGGGGGAGGACAGATCTTTGCTGAAGCATGTTTGCTCCTCAACAGCCAATGCAGCAATCAGAAGTGTGCTAACTGGCAGTACATTAAGCAAGACTTCCCAAGAGTACTTTGCTCTCAAACACAGCTTTTCTGTTGGAGATGTAAAAAGAGGGATTCTGAGCTCATTTACCCAGTGGTCACTTCTGGAGAATGGATTTAGCATTTAGCAGTGCACTCTCCATCAAAACAGCATCTTAAAGAAAAAACAGATTATCCTCTACACCATTTTTATTCAAGACTAGTGCTAATTTTATTTTCACCCTTTAATGGAGTTCTTTTTCCAATACTTCCTTAGTTGTATACATTTTCTCCTCCCAAGGCTTAGGGAACTTTTTTTTAAGCCAATAATGTTCATCTGATCAGTCCTTTGTGTGGAGATGCTGGAATAGTGATTTCTGAGTTGCTTGCAGATACTGCTATTAATAAACTCAAAAATAGTAAATTTTACCAAGCAACTAAGCAGAAGAAACAGCTGCCCAGTGGAAGTGTCAATTAAAGCCTGTTCAACCAACAGGGACAGTTGGCTGCTAATAAGGGGACTTTCTTTGAAAATCCCTGTCTAGCATCTTCACGCTGAGAACTAAGTACAGTGCGCATCATTTTCAGCATGCATACCCTCATCAACATGAGGTGGCTCCACTGTGGCACAATTCATATTGCCACATAATGTGGTTAGTGGAGGTATGGCTGATAAATGAATAATCATAACCATAGCCATACAATGCAATTTATGGTAGTTTGAAAAATACGTTCATCAGCACTTACTGATTTAAATGATTGTGTGATCCACAAGCAAATCTGAAATGGGAAAACACGTTGACAACACATTGTAGATAAGTTATTTGTAACAATTGTTTCATTACAATTGCAGCATCTTCAAACAGATGAAATAATAATATGAGTAGCAAGTGAATTTTATATCTAATTCTTTGAGCTGGACTTCACAGATAAGCCACCAGCAATTTTGAAAATACTTTAAAGACCTTAAAAGATTTGATATTTCTTTAAAAATGGCCCCTTAAAACCAGAAACAAAAGTTTATTTTTTCCTTTTCATCTGCATAGATTTTCATTTCTCTTTAATTCAAATGGGCTCCTTTCGACTTTGAAGGATATGTGAGTGCATGTATGTATACAGAACATATAAAATATATATTAGCTTGTCTGCAGGCTTCAAAAAGAGCTTTAATTTGCTGCTGTTTCAAAAGACTGAGGGGATTGCCTTTAGTAGGTTGAGAAGAGCAACGAATGTGACAGCTTGCACTTTGGAGCTCTGGAAAGACGATGTAGAGAGGGAAATAAGTGGATATGGGATCAAGTTGCTGAAGCCAGTAGTCTTCCCTTCCTCTCACCCCTCAGCCAGTGCAGCAGGCTGGGGAGGATGCAGTCCCCAGTCTGCTACAGGTAAAAGGCAGATCAAACCTGACCTCCCCTGGGCAGGGACAGGACGTCTTTCCGACACTGCCACATCAGCTTGTGTCTCAGACTGCCCAGATCTGACACACCTTCTGACCACATGTTGGTTCATACTTCTACCCGAAGTGGGCTTGCAGGCAGAAAACTCGGGCAGAGCAAGATGCCCGACTACCAGCCCACCCTGTAGGCAGAAGAGGACACAAATGGCTCATGCCAGCTCCTTCCTCCTCAGGCAGACACTGAGCACAGCTACCACAGCCAATACAGGCACCAAATCACATTCATGGGACTTGAAAGAGAGCAGACTGAAGGGAAGATCAAGCACAGGGAACTAGACTCAGCAGCCTGCATACTTCTTTCTTCACTAAATGAACTCAGGTATACAACTAGAGGATTACTGTAATGGACTTGCTCCTGCTTCTTTACTTTCCAACTCAAACCCTACAATTTTATTAAGAAATTATTTCAGTCTTGTAAGCTCTGTATTAGCATGAATTAAACTCAAGTCACTAAATGTTACCATCCTTTTACATTATTGGTAGTTGCAAAACCACAGAAAGATAAAATACAATTCTCCAAAAGTTTTGTATTGTGAAAGTCATATGTCCAACATTAGTAATTATGATTCACTTTGGGGTGAAATTGCATTATTTTAATGTTGCTAACTTTTTTTTTCCTCTCTGCAGCATGAAGATTTACTCAACTATTTCACTGGCCGTTAATGATAGCTGTTCTTTCAATAAGAAATAATGTACTTACGTAATCTAATGTGTAGTAGAAACACTAAGTAAATCATTATCTGATGTACAGGACCATTATCACTGTGTGCCATAACAACCAGACTTAATGAGGCTTTCCTCTTGCCTCCTCTCTTGACTGCCACTAGCAATGTTCTTTTGTTTACCAAGTTTCTCTATGCTGATTGTGTATTGAAATCCATTCTTTTCCCACAGTACACTGTTCATATCAGTAGCTGAGAAGTAGAGAAAGGGCATTTCTGTTCTTAAGGCACAAGGAGCATTTTGGATAATCTGGGTTTAAATGCATTTTCTGCACTGGCTTGGGCAAAATTAAAGGTTTTAGTATCTCCTTGCCTGTTCTGCATGGCACACTTCAAGGGCTCAGTGCTGTCAAACACAAACATGCAAAATGGGAAGGCAGTTATGCAGGCCCCAGAGATGAACCAGGACCTTCCCTGTCTACTTAAGATCCCAGCTCTCTTAGATCTTGCTCTAAGTATGATATTGTCTTTATAGATTCATCTTTCATTAGGTCATTCTGAAAGAAGGATAGCTTCACTATTTTCTCTAGTACAATAAGAGACTTGTGTTATTCTTTTTCCTAACTTTTACAGGAACTGCGTAATTTCAGAAACTCAGTTATAAGAAAGGTTAGGTGAACCACTTCTGGATTTTAGTCACATGGGCTTGCACCTTAAGAGCTTCATGTTCAGGCAAGCCCAATCTCTCATAGCAACACTTAATTGAGACATTATCATTATCATCACATCACAGGTTTAAATCAGTGCCAGCTGGACCAAGATGAGGCCTCACAGGGCCCCTTTTGAGCTCCATGAACTGAGTGAATTGCAGTTTGCAGTGAAATACAAATAAGCTCAAGAGGCTTTATATTTCACAAGAAAGGTAAGTTACAGTTTTAGTCATAAGGTGAACTTTAAAAAATACCCATGACAGGATGCAATCTGAAATACAAATACAAAGCCTGTCATCTCCCAAATTTTAAATATCAAGAATGACCTAAAATTTACAGTGGTTCCCTGAAAGTCATTACGCTTATTGTTATATTAAAATTAATTGATTGAGATCTGAGTGTGAGGGAATGGGATTTTCAAGAGTTATGGATGACCTCAGATTTGCTATAAGGAAAAGATATAAATAGTTTATCTAGAAAAATAATATCCTGAATACCTCCCCCTACAGAAAAGGAGGCTGGTCAGAATCATACCCTGTGCAGAGAACTAGTTTTTGTCATACCATGTTCTCAAGCTATAGGAATGTCATCAGCGAACCTTTGCTCCCGATTAAGCAAATAAAATTCTCCATGTTTTTAACTTTTAAAAAAAATATCAAAAGATCTAATACTCTAGATGGAAAAAAAAAAAAAAGACATGGAAACACTTATGCATACACAGTTATTAGAATGTTTGCTTACAAACTTTGCTGTTTAATTACAAATTATACCAAGCAGGGGGATTCCCAAGTGAATCAAGAAGACGACAAGAAAAACTTCAAAAGAAAAAAGCTGCAACTCAATAAAGGTAAGTGACATGTGCTGCTCTGAGGAGACAAGAATAATCACCTACAAAAACATATACTTGAAAACAACCACGTACTGTAGAAAAGGATCCAGCTGATATCTCAAACTGAACGTGAGATAACAAAGTCAGCATTGTGAAAAGGGCAAGTTGTCCATGTCTAACCTATGGGACACATTAAGAGATTGATGAGGCCTCATTGAGTTGTTGTATCTAGTTTTGTACACTACATTTTCAAACAACTGAAGACAATCCAGAGAAGTTCTCCAACTGCTGTCACTACTCTTCATGTCTGAGAAAAATCTGCAAGATTGTTTAATTTAGTGAAGAAAAGAAAATGGAAGAGAACTCTGTCTCTGCAGCAGCTTTAGTGTAGTTCAAAGACAATAATCTGTTCTCTATTTCCACAATAAATAAGACCAGTAACAATTCACTTGCAGTAGAGGATTCCTATCATCACATTAAACATTAAGTGCAAGAGGAATGAACCACTGTCTGAGGAGATTGCCTGAAAGACTTTCTGGAAAGGTTGGGCTTCCATCAGTAGAGATTCTTAAAAAACAACTTATGCAATTATCTGATGGATTTGACATTTGTAATTAAAGCTCACAAGGGCAACTTCATAGCTAAAGATTTCTAAAATGTTAGAGACCTTTCATGAGAACAGTGGGAAACAAGTGGAAAGGAAAAGCAAATCTCAGCCCACCACTGTAGCATTGGAACCAGTTCGGAGCAGCCCGGGGCTGTGACTGGGAGCTCTGGCAACTTTGTTTTTGAAGTAAGCATGCCAGAAGCAACTAAAAGTTTCAATTGCTAAAGCTGGCTTTTGTTCGAACAGATGTTAAACTAGAACAAAACAAGGCAAACTGATGTGCAGCATGTGACAAAAGGTGTCAACACAAATCTTCCCCTTGCCCACTATGACCTTTTAGAGTACATCCCAATTTAACTACAGCCTTGCTTTTAACGCAACAGCTGCTAGTAACTTTGTGTTGCAAGAAAACCTAAAATGTGTTGTCCTCCCACATGGTAAGCCACAAATCTCCATCACAAAATACAGCTCCTATCTCAGGCATCCAAATTAAGAGTTAACGGGGGTGGGGTGTTGTTGGTTTTGGTTGGGTTTATTTTGTCTGTTTAAAAACCAAATCTCACCTTTCTGGTCAGATTTGGACCTGCGTGCCTTGACTGTGCACTTTAACAAAGTTAATTTTAATACACTGAGGACTCAATTTTGGCATCTGTTAAATAATGCAGCAGTAGTTTGTTTAGATACTGTGACTGTTTCCTGGACAGGCAGTAATTTAAGAACATGAGGATTTCTTCTGTGACCCTCAGTATAATGCCAAATTCTGTTACCAACAAGTAAAATATATGTAATTTGGATAAATTACATAGATTATTCCATCTGTACTGCATTGACTTGCATAAACAAGATTTCTAGTTTTCAGTATTCCTGCAGATAAGTTGCATCATTTAGTGCTAATAATACTGAATAAATGGATGTAATATGTGAAAGTATGAGTTCTCTGACCAAATTAAAAAAAAAAAACAAACAAACCAAAAAAACCAACACACTTACTGAGGATTAAATTTAGGTTTCATGAAAACAAATAGTTTTCATTTTCTCAATTTTGAGCCAGAAGTTTAGATCCAGTATAATCTCAGTCTTTTATAAAGGTATGCATAATATAAAGGGAGATCTTTTTCTTCCAATGCTACAAGGCAATCCAGTGAAGATATTTGGGATAAGCTTGGCTAGATACAGAGACAGGCATGCTGGAGCCTGCAGTTGGTAAGGCGTTAACCATTTCACTGGTGTTACGAAAGAAGAAACTAGATGATTCCTGTTCTGCAATGAGACAGTCAGCTGCTCTGAACCGACTAAGCCTCATATATCAATCACATTGACTTGTTATGCTAGTGACCACCAGCTAAGTCCTAGGGCTCTAACACAGCTCCATCCTCCTTCACGCTTGTTGATGACTCCATCACATATCTGTGCTTGCTGGGGGACATAGCAACAGGGTGTTGTCGCACACACCTGCTTACGCCCATGGTAGGCACTATCTTTGTTCAAGAGCTGTGAAAGAAAATCTCTGATAGAGAAACTCTAAACCATATTGTTTAGAGTTGCATAGAAATCCCCCCCCGCCCCATGCTGAGAAACATGAGACTGTCAGGGAGGGTGAGAGTTAAGGTCAGTAGGTTAAACAAATGCACAAAGTGACTTGCTAGAGGGTTTCATAGCTTTTCTGCTCCACACTAGGGATAAAGAAGGTGTGGAATTGTTTCTGAAATTACTTTGGCTCAACAGCCTGTCCATTGCCTCTCCTCTGGGTAATCTTGAAGCTTTGCCAGGATGTCATGTTCTTTGATGCAGATCATTTGTCATGATGAATAGTATTATGTAAAAGTTGTATTTTTCCCTTCTGTCTTTTAATTCGTAATATGAGAGATCATAATGTGGATTTAATGTTATGAAGCCTGAGTAATTTATATCTTTAAAATATCTGAACAGTTGAGGGCTTCCTGTTTAAAGGTGTCAAACACATCCTTTTGGATTCACTATATTCATACAACGCTTTCTTGATCTACTTTACAAATACAGTTTAGAAAAGCATTTTTCCTTACAGCAAGAAAAATGAAGAAACATTTTCCCCTCAATAAATAAAAGCAGTCCTTCCTCAGTTCTATTATCTGACACTGGTTGCAACATACTGAACTTTCAGCATTTCCCTTTTTTTGCCTATTCCCTATCTTTCAGACTCATGCTTATGCACATCTACAATACTAAGTATTAAAGTACCTTCCTTGCTTTTTTTTTTTTAGTAGATACGCAGGTAAGCTGATTAACAGCACAAGATACAATTGCACTGTCATTTAGCACTTATGCTGACCAAACTACAGTCACTACTACTAGCCCTCAAGTGATAACTACACATTACACTGTGTAAGCAACGATCACAGGCTGAGGCTGAGAGTGATCACACTGCTCTGGCAGGCATGCACAGGGCTCTTGATCTCCAAGTTCCCTTTGTTCCCTCAGACTCGATACAGAAGTCAATTACCCATTTACTGATAACGTGGCTCACCCTGCCAGAAGGGTACTGCCATTAATATTACATTGAGTATTGGAATAAATGCAGAATGAAGGTAATTCTGTGGTTAAAAACATGATACCTTGATCCCCACTTCCCTGAAAACAACAGCAAAAGGTACCTATAGCAATAACAAGGTAAAGAATCACATGACCAATATTCAGAGAAAGCCAAAGTGCTTTGAAAAAAGATCAATTGCTACCAAATAGTAGTGCACTGCTGTCAATCTTCTACCTTTCTTTATAGTGAAAAATGAAACATAAATAGCCTTTTGCAATTGATACGAGTACTCTCAGATTAAGGAGAAAGTTTGCAGAGAAGTTTAAGGCCAATTCTGCTGACTTCCATTAGCAGTGCAATGTCATATATTCAGTTTTGCAAGGCAGGGATAAATAACCATCACAACCCCGTCACTTCCATATGCCACTGCTACTTCTTTGGTCAGCTCTAATCAGAAACCATCTCTCAAATACCCAAAACATTTAGCAACCCAAGATAAAAGTCTATGGAGAAGCCCTTTTTGACAGCCATTTAAAAGGGGAAGACTATTTTAAGACAAACAGAAGAGAGTAGAAAAATCAAGTATTTTGCTGTTTCCTTACAACGGCCAGAGAGCACACAAAAATACCGAAAGTCTGAGAAAGAAGAAAAAGGTCATTGAACCACTACTGCCTAAGAAATAGAGATGTCTCATTTCTATTGATGTCAATGCAAAGAGGCCTAAGTCTCTCAGGCTTTGCAAATGTCACCAATGTTATTATCTAGTTGTTGAATATTATCAGTATGCTAAAGGTACATATTCTTCTAGATGGCTTTATGCTGATCTTGTAGAATAAGTCCAATGAAGCATGAATAATGTGTGAATTTATACCATCATGAAAAGTGCTCATAACTACCGCTTTCTCCGATATCTTCATAAAAAGATATTGCATTAAAGGACATTGAAGATACTTTTCCAACTCAAATTCAACAGCAACTCAGAATAGGAATTTTGTTGCGGGCAGATGCAAGAGGCAGAACTGAAGCTACACTGCGTGCAACATCAGGATAGCCTGCTGTCAACTGGAATCACCAGCACGAGGGACAAGAGCCCATCTGTGCTGGAGCATTTCTGTGCTGGGCCATCCACCAGCCAGCAGAGCTGCGGGGTGCTGCAATTCAGCGGCAGAGCCACAGGAGCTTGAGGAGAACAGGGCAAGGCGGTATAACCTGCCACTTCTGTGTTCCCATATGCTTGAATGCAGAGAGCACATGCATATCTAATATTATGCATCCATTGGTTTTGTACAGTTTATATTACTTGTTCATCTCCACCTGAATGCCTTTTTTCAGTCATCTTTATATAACAATAATGAACTTGCACACTGGGCACAAAACAAACTAAGCACAGGTGGTTTGTTTTGAGTGCCAAAAACTGCCTGAGATTGATAGCAAGAACTAATTTTGATTTTAACCTCCTTGTCCTATTCAGAATTAGTTCAGAATTTTTGCAAAGCTAGAAAGAATATTACAGACAGAGGAAAAAATGAATGCTAAATTTCATAACAATAAAACACTACGAAATAAGTGTAATTTTTCTCAAACTATCAAAGTAATTTAAAACCCTTGGTGAGTAGCTTAATAGACAAGAGCACTCTAGCTTCAAATGGATTTTAATGGGAGGGTAACCACAAGAATAAAATCAATTAATGAATACTATAAATAGATTAGTGAAAACTCTCAGCTCTTTTTCTTTCCAAACATCCTCCTACCACACCACCCATGGAACTACTTCCAGAATAATATGATAAAACAGCCCACATAAGAAATCAAATACTGCTAACCATTTGGAGTTCTCAGCACTGAATTTTCTGGAAAGTTTATGCAAGTTTATACTTCCAGAAAAGTGGAGTGTTGTAACTATGCTAACACCACATTCACCTGAAAATATAGAGAATACCAACATTTTGAAGTATTTTGGCTGCATTTGTAATGTCGCAAATGAGATGCCTTGAAAGTCAAGCTTTTTAGGAAACTTGATCTGGCTTGCTGAGATGAGCCGTTATAAGCTTTGTCAAGCTACATCCTCTAAAAACACTAAATACTTTTGAAAACCTTGGCCATAAGATGCCAGTTACAATAAACCTCAAATGAAATGGGGAAGAAATTTGTATTCTGTATTGTTTACCACCACACCTATCCCAAGAGAGGGCATACTATTTTGCACTTCAAGTACTGATGACCTCACATGTGCCTCTTCTATCTCTGGCAGTGGTAAAAATGGAGAACATTTGATGGATGCATTTAGAAATGACAGAATATACTTTTCCCTTCAACTTCCTAAGAATGAAAGAAATGTTAACAGAGACACAAATGCCACTGTTGACAGATCATGATCAAAGAATCAGGCTGTGATTTGATATGGAACAATGCCAGATCAATAACCAGTAACTGGGTATGATGGAATGATATTCTAAAGTCCTTCCATCATAATAAAGAATGGCTGAAAGATAGATCTGACCTCCTTTTACTGATGTGGTTGTAATTATACAGTGTCACAGCCAAAGGTCGGTCTTGGAGTACTTAACCAATGAGCCATAGCTGTATTTCCCTTTGACAGTCTGAAGTGTGTTGGAGAAATCCGTAGCCATCCTCAACACCCTGAGGGTTGCAACGTGAAAACGGAATGTGACATAAGGAACAGGAATGGTGTTGAGAGCATGTACACAGCCAACTGTATCAGACATGAGACTGTTAGAATTTTATCTTCTGTTGAAGCCACTAGATTCAGACAAACAGAGAACTCCCATTCATAAAAAGTATGTGTGGTGGAATTCAATAAAATAGCAATCGTAACAAAGCTGTACAATGCAAGAACTAAGCAAAAGCAGGAGATAAATACCTCTTCCTACATGCTGTGTTTAGGCAGGGATTTACTTTTCTAGTGTCTATATGATAGATCTGTAACCATGGAAATAGCCTATGCATGTCTATCCTTAGAGGTTCTCTGATTCTGCGTCATAGTTGCTGCATTTGTAGCCTTTTAAGAACATAAATTAAGTTGTCCAATTATTCCGCATTTGTTCTTTTAATTGCTTCTGTACTGCTGCGTCCTCAATGATGCAATTTGTGCACTCCAATAGTGAAAGGAGTCATGCCACATAGAACCATTCACAGTGGAGAGTTCAATAAAGACTACCATGGAATTTATTCAGTATTGTTGTGAAGGGTGGGAGAGCTAATACAGACCTCTCTGATGTTCACCAGGTAAAGTTAAGGCTAGGAAGAGTCAGTTACAGAATTGGCTGACTTTTCTCAATGTCTCTACTGGACAAACATATTACCATACATTGAGGATTTATAGTACTTATAAGGAAGTTTGAATAATTAATAATTTGACAATTTGACCAATACAATTTTTCCGTAAGACACATGATGGTGAATTAGGAATTGGTTATGTACTGGGGTGGGGGGAGAAAGCGAGATTAAAAAGAACAGAGACCTCAAAAGAGGAGGTAGATCCTAGGAGAGCACCTGAAGACTGCCTCTGCAATAGCAACCAGGGGCTTAGCAGCTCTGGGGCTCCCCACCGTGAGCTGGTGGGAGCACCCGTCTTACCAAGCAGCACGCCCTAGGCGCTCTAGGAATCCAGATGTTGACTGATGTGGGGCTCTGAAGAGGGAAGGTTACATTTGAAACAGCAGATGTGCCTACAGAGAGAACTGACCTCACCAAGCTTTTGGTGATGTTTGAATATTAAACTACTGATCTAAGAGCAAGGCACCTAAATTCTGGTTAGAGTTAACAAAGACAAGAGTGAGCAAGAGTGCACACAATCACTGCTCCACAGAAAGACTCATTACATCATGAAATATGTTTCTAAGAGGAGAGATGAGGTTCCTTTGAGGTGCTTCTCCACCTCCATTGCTTATAGAAGAGATGTTGATGACACTGGCAACATTCCCACCCGCAATGAATTCTTTGCAGCGAATATGTGAGAGGAGCTAGAACAATTTGAAACAATCATGCAGGAAATACTAGACAAAAATAGGTAGAGTTAAATGCTCATAATTCAAGCTCAAGTTGAAGAAATCAGTCCAGACAAAGAATCTGTTTTGAAAGGCTCTTGCGAATCAAACTAATAGCAAGCACTAGGAAATATCTGGATTTTTGAAGTCATATCAAAGCATGAAGAAGCAGCTTCAGTGAGCTAAGCCTTTTGGAAAGCAAGCAATACAAATCTGAGCCCACGCTTGGTCTTCCTCTGAGTCACACAGTTCGAGACAAAGAAAAGGATAATTAGCAAGAAGTTCATTGGTTACAGCACATGTTTGAATGAACCAGTATCCACTCAGATGAGTATATACTTATTTAATTTCTGTTTTCTTTAGAGCAGTTAAAGATTACTCAAGACATTACTGTATCTATTTGTCTCTATATATTCTACATACAAACAACAATGAAAAGAAGAAATCTTGGAACAACTGAAAAAACGAACATTTAGAATGAATTAAGATTGAAGTCTGACTTACAACACAGTTTTGTCACAGTGTCTGGCTAAATTGCTGCAGGAAAACACTGATTCACTCCTTCAGTGTCTGTGTAACTATCCTTGACTTACACAGGATGTAAATGCCCAGTCAAACGGAGTATGATAATCACAGAAAAATGTAAAAGTATCATTTTAGTAATATGAATAGTCCCACAAAAGCTGTAACCACATCCTTGCAGTTAATCATGTAGCTAAGTGCTTTTCCTAGCTCATACCCTAAACAAGTAGCTTAGTGCAGAATTATACTTTCACTAGGACATGACAGCTCATTCTCAGTGTTATGTCTTTTCAGAGGCACTTGTTTTAATCCACCAAGGGTACACACTTGTATGTCACATATTTGTCCTTTAAGTTGTTGTGCATGTATCAGCCATTCTAATTTTAAAAAGTCTAGATGTATCAGTACATACTAGAAGTTAATAAAATATTCAAAATCCACATTTATATGGATTTGTAACTCTTCCTTAAAACATGAATTGACCATGAATCAACTCATAATCAGTATTATTTTTATGAAGTGTAACATACATAAATATGTGTACAAAGACATATCAAACTATATGCAGAGGGAGAGGGAGCAAGGTAAAATATTGGAATGATCAGTTTAGTGCAAATACACAGATGTAATACAGGAAGAAACCCTAACCCTTGTTGTATTAGCAGCTGCAAAGCTAGCAAGGACAGTGGTTTGGGGCAGGGGGCAGTAGGGGGGTTGTTTCTATTTGTTTTGTTTTTTTTTTTTCTTAACCACAGCCTGAACCCAATCTCCCACATGGGTCTAACTGGACCCCACCTATTAATGGCAAGCTGCCATGCCACTCCAGTGGAAGCATCTGTCTGAAAGCTGGCTGAACCACATGGGTACCCCCTCATGTATCATTATTCCAATTACATCAACACCTGTGCCACAAACTTCATCTAGATCCAGTGTGAAATTGTGTTCAGAGGACTCGAGTATCTTCTGTTTCTTACCCGGGACATATTAGCCAAGGGGTTATTATTACAGTCTGTGAAAGCTACTTATTTAGAGCAAAGATTAGTGTTACACTGTAGAAAGGCTGACAAACATGGTACACCTGGACTCTTTATTTAACTGCATTTTACTGAGTACAGGAAACATTTTTTATTATGTGCCAGTGAAATAATTGTAAGAACAAATCTGGATTTGAAGCTGAGAATCATCTGTACTGTAGCCAAGACCAGTGCCAGCCTAGGACAGGTGTACAGTAAATGAGCAGGCGAAAAATAAATACAATTGTGTAAAGCTCGAGGATGCTTATCTCATCACAAAGAACACATGTCTCTTGTACTGGTTCAGTTTTAACTGCCTGTTTTCACAGGGATTAAGTTTGTGCTGGAAGACACCACAGGAAGATGGGAGATCGCACAAAGGCAAGCTTGGAGTCCTCCCCAAGTGTTCAAATCAATGACCATTTTTGAGGCAGAGCTGTCTCTTCCTTCTGAATCTTAAGTAGCTCATTAGATTTCTGATTAAAAGTAATTCCAAAAATAAAATTAAAAAGAGTAAAAATTGTGCCCTTAAGCCAATGGAAAAACATATGTAGTGAAATAGTGTTAAAATAAAGTTGCTACTCATTCAGATCTTGCTCTCAAGTAAGACCTGAACCAGTAAGTAAGAGAGAATCAAAGCCTAGAAAGGTTCAGGGTGGTCTTCAGGGTTTAACTTGCTCTATAGTATCGTGTTCCCACAGCTAAGAAAGGATGGGAATGCATGTATCTTAGGAAGAATCTATGATATTATTTCTCCAAACCTGCAGTATTACATAGACAATAGAGGATTTGCTTGGCACAAAAGACATAGTAATCTCAGTTTTATAGCTCCTGTGCTTATGTTGGCATTCTGACTTTCAGTCAGCATTTTTAGCTAAGCCACACTTTGGAGAGGCAAAAAACAAAAGCAAAGCAGCAGCAAGTAAAATCAGGGAAATATATAGCATCATAGCTGAAAGAAACAGCTGCACTCCAAGTTCTTTAAACACCTAGAATTCTCAGAAAGCATAGAGCTGAATATCAAATATTTCATAAAATAGTCAAAATAAGACACACATTTTTTGCCCTCATTCAGGGTAGTCAAACCGTGAACTCCACAATGCAGCTAGTCACTGCAACCGGTTTCAAATTGAGTATAAAGAATGTGTGTCCATACAAGCTGAGGGAGAGCAGCAGAAGTGAGATGGAAACACAGCCTGTGCCAAGAACTGCACACCGAGGTGAGACCACCTGTTTTCCAAGGGCCAGCTTCCCACTCCACTGAAGTCAGGTGCAAAACTCTTACAAGACTAGGCCTCAGCAACAAACTGGTTTCCTTAAAATTCCTGTACTTTCCATTAAGTATCACAAACACAAACCTTAAACACAGCAGTTGCCATCATCTTTTTTCTTTTGTTCACTAAGTCCTAGATGAGAGAATCATGGTTCGTTTTGAAATCTATCCCTTACAGATTAATTAGAAATTTTTTTTACTGTAGATTTATCTCAAGCAGAGATGAACCATGAATTAAAGTGTAATCACCTTAATAGCAATTATATATGTAAGTTTCATTTTCATAGCACTTTAGCAAATTTCCCTAATTAATAACATGCCTTTCTGCTATGCTAAATGTAGCAACTCAGAAGTCTGGATTCCAGCTGCTTGGGAGAGATGAACATCCTGAAAGATTTTTGCTTGTCTCCTTCATCCACTACAGTGCCTGGCCCAAAGTCTCTCATTCAAAGTCCAGAAGCACACTTATCCTGTAAAGTGACCTGCTACAAGAGGGAGAAAATCCTCTTTCCCCACATTCATTCATCTCTTGGCCTTTCAGCAGATGCCAAGTGAGTTCCAGTTCGAGATAAATATGTATGAATGTCTGAAACCCTAGGAATGGGGCTTTATTTTAAACATATGATTGAGAAGCAGTGGGTCCTGCATACACACAGCACGTTTCTCTCCCCTTGACAGGCAGTACTGCCAAGAAGCCATCAGCTCAATACAACTCATCCCAAATTAACTATTACTTGTTAAAAGCAGGACTCTCCAAATAAAAATACTACTAATGCTAGATTATTTATTAACTTTGAGTTCCAGAGCTGTTTAATGCCCTTTAAAGAAAATGCTACCAGTTTTTTTCCTTGAGTAAACTTACTCTTTGTATGTGTATTTAAATAAAATAATGAGGGAAATGCTGCTAGTTTTTAACATTTTACAGCAAAAAAGCACCTTCTGTGGTAAAAACCTTTTACAAACTTTTGAAATCATGAACTAGAGATTGACTCAAAGCTCAGAGGTCAATAACAATGTTCCCAGGGATTGCTACTAAATATTTTGGATCAGGCTTTTAGAAACTCTCGGTTCCTGGGCAGTCCTTGACTACTCACAAGAACTATTCTTTTCTCTTACTTATAAATCCTGGGGGTAGCAACATCATGCTTCTGGATTGAAATTCCTATACAAGAACCTAATGATTGTTAATGATGTCCTCTGTCTTTTTTTTAATGCTATTTTCTTTTATGAACTTACAGCGGAATATTTGTTTTGAAAAGCTGAACAAGTGAAAGAACTGGCTTTTTTTTTTCCTTAAGTCTTGGAGTTGAAAAGGAGGATATTTGGAAATTACAGCAATAAGTACATGATCCTAGGCCAGTTAGTTATCACAGGCAACATATTATTATGTAAACTAAAACGTAATAGGTAAGTAAAGATTCCTATGGGAATTATTCCTATGGGCACACGTGCTTTATTTGAGATGTTAAATAATGGTAGACTGCAGAAAGATCACATGGTCATGCAATAAAATGCAAACAGAGTTTCATTTAATTTTTTTCTCCTCTGCCTTTTTTGCAGATTTAGAAATAAGGGTTGAAAACAGAGAAAATGGACAAAAGAAATGGGGACTAAGTCCTCCAGATATGAATGCTTAATATTTGTGCAAGTACTTGTGCAGTGCCATTTAAACAAGCTCCAAATGGTTTCTCATGCCAAGCAAGTGGTATTTAAGCCTTAATATACAAACTTAAAAGCCAGTTGCACTGTATTGTTCACTAGTGCTAGAATCTATAGAAAAAAACATGACCAATTTAAGCTGAAGTCTAATGTTCTTTTGTCTATTTTTTCACCTTTATAACAAGAATTTACCAAATTTGAAATCTACATATTTAGACCACAAAACGAAGGCTGACTGCTTGCAGCTGCTTTTTTTGTATGCATGTGGAAATGATCAGCAAGTCTAGGATCTCACTTGGAGACCTGCTTGCTTTAAGTTTCCATTAATGAAAGTATTGTTCTTCAAAAACATGTCACAGGGGTTCCTCATAAGCAGTTTTAAAAAATGCCATTTTCTTATCCATACAAATGTAAGTCAAATAAAATTACTCCACAGCTGCTGGGTTTCTAGCTTTTCTAATTGTATTTGTTCACGGATTTCCTTGGCATTTTAAAGTGGAACTAGAAACAAAAGCAAACAAAAAATCCAACCCAACAAACACAATGCATACATTGATGAAACCTCCTGAGTGCTTTAATATAATCCAAGGCAATTTTCTCTAAGAAACAAAATGAATGAAATTTGCTTATGGACCCTAAGCTTCACAAACCCTTCAACTAGAACAAGAGAAATATGTGGCTGGAAGCCAATCGGCAGCCAAATGTGTTAGATGTGTTCCATTTATTATTAATGTGACAACATTCTATATAGCAGCAACAGTGCAGGCAAGTAAGGGGTTGCCATGGAGATAAGTTACTCAAGATGCAGCTAAAAATACTCCCTTCTTCCCTTACTGTGATAAATATTGCATTAAGGCTAACAATGATGATATCAAATGCCATCTCAAAAATTTCCAGCTGTGAGCATTATGGCTATCTAATGGATTACCCAATGGTCACACTGCATTTGTTGTCTGCATATGTGCAGCTTCTATTTCCGCCCCCCCCTTATTACATGGTTAAATGTTAGAAGACAGCTGTTGACATTATTAGGACAAATTATTGCTCCCTACTCAGGGTAGATTTCTTACACCATTGTGACTTTGGGGGATTACAGTCATGTTCTGCAAGGAGATGCAACTTAAACTGGAAAACAAACATATGGAAATGTCTTTTGAATAAGATCACAATGGGTATTAGGCCTTGTCTCAGAGGACTATGGTTACACATTTCCTCTTTTTGCTGCACTCTGGGTACCTTACAATTACCAAAGATACTAACACTACCTACTAATCAGTGACAAAAAAAATTGTTCAGTCTTTTTGGAAGGACTCCTCCCCACCTTTGGCTTTCATGGAGTTTTGGATATGTCCAAACAGCAGCAGAGTTTTCATACATGGGAGGTAGCAAAAGCTACATTGCAGCATTCCTCGTCCTCAACAGAAAGTCTTCAAAAGCCCCAAACTTCCATTTTTAGTTTTACCCCCCACACACCTTTTCAATGATTCTGATATGAAGTGAGTCTTAATCAACTAATTAAGCTGAGATAGAGATTAAAATAGAGAAAAACATTATTAAGATCTTTGTTAATGTCATAGCTATTCTTCCTTTTCTCTGCCTACGGTATTTAAAAGACAGTATTGGCATTCATTTCTTAATTTATCATCTAATTGAACAAAGGAATTATTTTTGTAGAATCACAGATTTTGCAGATGTGAAAAGAATTCATCAGTCATCTAAGATATGTCCTTGTTAAAAAGCCTGCTACTGAGTAGTAGATTGTGTCTGAGCTGTTTTCAGCCACAAATTCACCTTCAGCGATGCAACAATATAGCTTCTTGCCAATACACATAATCATATATAAACTTTTTATATTTCCAACTGAATTTAAATCTTTCTTGCTTAGGTTGATCATCCATTGATAGTATATTTTTTTCCAGCAATATAATAAGCTCTATCTTAAAACACAGAATAATATTTACACTTGCAAAACCAAAGAATTGCTCCTAGAGAAACAGAAGGCAGGGTGTAAGTTAATTTTGTCATTTCTCAAAGTGCGATATTATTTCTGCTTTTAATAGGCAGTACAAAGCACACATGGGAAAGGAAACCAACGAATTAAAAAAAAAACTTGTGTAACATTACACAAAACTTCTCTCAGCGTGTCCCAGGTCTACAGAGCTCTGCAGGTCAGCGCTGTTTCCCCCGCAGTGGCACACTTAATTATCACTTTGCTGAGAGCAGTAACCTTGTCTTTACAACATGCACAACCACTTCCTTCAGTAACACTGTTGTTAACTATCATTTTTCCTCTTTTTCTGTGTATACTCTCTTCTTACCCATGATGGCACAAAAATGAGATATCTAACACTATACCCCCCAAGCACACTCAGCTGCTGCCTGAGTAAACACAGTAGTGAGTCTCTCCTGAACAGCAGGTGAGCATACAGTTTAAGAAATGCCTGGGTACTTTCTCAAAAGAAAAAGCACTCTTCTTCAAAATAGGCCTCCCTACCATGCTGAAATCCTGCTTCTCCCCTTTACCTAAAAATCTTACTTTGTTTTAAAGGTTCACCTGAGCTGAACCTCACAGGATCTTTGAGCATGGGCTCTGTGGTTTATTCATTGTCTATAAAGGACTTAACACGCTCTTGGCATTGCATTCATGGTATCAATACTACCATCTAATGGATAATAATTTGACTCAGATATGCGCCTGTGGCTCTGGAAGCCCTCCATTTGACTCGCCATCATCTGTATGCCATTGGTTAACACCATGTCTGGACACATACAGACACATAAAACTGCAGACGATATCCTTTATCCCTTTGAATAAACTGTTCTAGCTTCATGATTCATCCTGTATAGCACAGAGCTATTTCTGTTTATTTCCAGAAGCCGGTTGTTAGTTCTCTGGAAAGGGACTTTTTGTTTGTTTGGCTTTTAATTTCTCCACTGCTGTTATGTACATTTACCCTGTGCTAGACTTTTTTTTTTTAAGAAAGATGTTACTCTGCTTTTTACAAGCACCACAGCTCTCCTGTGACCCTAAAGCTTTCCTCTGAAGGCTCAGCTCCAAGCAGCTCCCAGTCTCCATGCATTGCCATGCAGGTAGCATCACAGTGACCTTGGATGATACTTTTGCTGGACAAGCCTCCAGAGGATTGCATTATTTCTGAAGCAAGGCTTACTGTCAGATGTTGTACTACATGGCACAGATGCCTGTTCCTAACAGACACTTCACTTGGAAAAAGCATTCTCTTGTTTTTCACATCCATTACATAGAGGAGAGTTAAAAAAAACAAAACCACTTTTAACCATAACCTGATTGCATTTGCTCCCACCAAACCATCCTCATCTTTTTTCAATTGATTTTTGGCAAACCCTATAGTTTATGTAAGCCAATTATAATAGCATAGGTAGTAATATTATGATAACAAGGTAGTTTTTTTTTAAAAAAAAGGCCTCAAATATCAGATATACAGGAACTCTGGAGAAAGGCATTTTTAGAAGAGGATTGACTCATACAGAACCATGACTATACTGCATATATACACACTTCAACTAAGAACACCTCAGTGCTTGAAGATGTAGAGCTGTAACAGAAAGAGCTGTCAGAAGGGCAATATTTATCTTCTGTATACTGGAGACATTGCTGTTAGCTGAGCAGAGGGACGCTAGGACACTGACTACATTTTTAAAAGAACATTGAGAGTGCATCACCTCTTCAAAAGGAAAAAATAATCACTAATGAAGAGCAAAGTTGGTGCTTTTTTTGTGGTAGGTGGTTGTTTTGGGGTTTTTTGTTTTGGTTTTTTTTTTTTTTAATAGTTGGGGAGGGAGGTGTATGTATTAAAAAAAGATTAGTAAGGTTCAGAAGCCAAAAAACTGAAGTCATGCAAAGTCCAGGTGGATAATTAGTTCTGTAACAATGAGAGCAATCAATCATTGCAACACACACTTAAGCAAAATGGTGGATTGTATGTCTTGAAGACTAAATGCCTTTCAGGAAGGAATGCTTTGGCAAACCACAAGTTATGCCTTAAAGACAAGTTACAGAGATGTAAGAAGATTTAATAACTCTCATCATACAGGTACTGGATTAAATGTAATGATCCCTTCCAAATTTAAATGCAAACTGTAAAATATCTTTCATATAGTTCCTATGGATTATGGTAACACAGCCATTTTCACCTGAAACCTTTTTTCTCTATTCTAAAGCAAAAAAAACCCCCTGTAATTCAGCAGCAATATTGCTCACATATAGCAAAACTTCAAGCATGGTTTACTTCATGTCACATGTGAAGTCAATGACAGTACAGAGTCCACACTACAGATTTTTCATATATTTCTTAAATATATGCTTAGAGACCTTGAAGGCTGTTTCCACAGTCCCCTGAACAGTCACCTAAGAGTAGTCTCCTTCATGAGCAGGAGGGCTGAGCTTAGATGCTTTTGTTAGTTCCAGGTCATTGCTTTCCTGTTCTTTCTCTGAAGTTCTGGATTAGACCTTTATCATACCTGTATTATGCCAAGGATGCCTTTTCACATATTGTCACTCACAGAAGATAATGGGCTCACCTATCTTACAGCTAAAGTGTCCTAATTAGCTGCTACCTCACATGGTTCTGCTTCAAAGGTAATATGGGCCAAATATACAGAAACAATTCATAAAAATAAGTTTAGTTCATTGTAGGGGTGATCAGAGAGTGGCATAATGTGTTGTGGAAATTATGTATAAACAATGACAGACACTCCACCTTGCATACCTATGGATTGATAAGTTTTGGTCTTAGCTGAGTTTCTCTCTTCCATATTTGAATGCTTTCTACAAAAACCCAATATGACTTGAGTAATTAATCAACAAATGTCATTTTCCATTAAAGCATATTTAATCATACCAAAAATTAGGAACAACTAACAACCAAAACCAGTATAATTACTTCTAATGTTAATGTGCTAATTTAAATTGTGGAATACTTCTTTAAGAAAGGCATGTGTTAATTGGGGTCTGCTCATGAAAGCAAGCTACTAATTGAACTGGCATGTGCCAGATAGACTAGTCCAAAGGAAAGAAAGACAATATTTGCAGTGTAACACTGATTTTAAAAGTTAACATTTTAATGAAAAAACCTGCTATCAGGCTCATGCCAGTTCAATTAGTCACTCCTTCCCATGAGCAGACCCCAATTAACACACTTTTTTGAAAGATAGATCCTACTGTTCAATTAAAACATGGAAGCATAGATGATTACACAAGTCTATTTTGATAATTAGTCTTACTTAATCTGTCTCAAATGTGTTGTTTCTGAATTGCTGTATCATCAAAATTTATGGATTATTTTTGAAGCAAACAGTTTTTTATCTGTATTAAGCAGGCACTGTCTATATAACACTACCAAAATAGTCCAAAAATCCAGCAGTGGCAAGTTAGCATCTTGGTTCCCATTTTAATAATAGCAGAAGCTCATAGTACATGCATTACGATAAGATGTAGAGACCAAGTAAACAGGCCTTGTGTTGTGTGCAGTTTTTTGTACAATCCTATGGCAAATATGAGTAACTAAAAGCAAGCAAGGGTTGATCCAAAGCCTGAGATCAATGAGAGTCTCTCTTGACTTCAGTGAGCATTGGATTAGGTCCCCATGTTCTATGTGAGAAGAGGAATAATTACAGTGCATCAGGCACTGGGAGCTAGCAACTTGGTAAATATTGATTTGGCATGGCAACTGCTATAATATTGATTTTAAACACAACTTGAATATAGATTTATCAACCATTCTGTAGCTCTATGTCAATATGTAATAACGATAGCCTTTGATGGCTCAGTAAAGTAACAACAACAACGAAGAGCTAACGAAGAGTCATGATTATTGCAAATATTCACTCTGAAGTATCATGATACACCTACCTGGGGGATCTTGCCACCTAACTGAGCTACTGAAAGGATCATTAAGTTGTTTCTAATTAGCTAAGAGTGATGTCAATCAATAAAGTCACACCGAATTTGGGAATTTTCCCTGTATTTAGAACTATAACATAAAATACAGTGGTCTTCTGTGGAAGGAATTGATCTTACCTACCAGTAAGTTAAAACAATGCTTCTTACCATTGATCCCTTCAAATCAATATTATACTTTTTGCTTGATAGTATGAAACAGGCAATTCTGAATTCACAAGTATAGATGGAGTGAAGGCAGACATGCCATCAGTAAAGCAAGTGATGTGCAATTACAGTGCCCCTGCAGTCCACTACCAGTAATCCTGGCTTCAGCATGAGTCTTTCTTTTCATGGTTGGACTAAACTTCTGTTATTACTACTTGTCAAAAGTAGTTATCACTATGATTCCCTGAGGAGACATTCTTACTGATCTGAAGTGTCTTTAGAGAGTGCAACATAATCATCCAGTCTGAAAGAGAACATACAAATCTATTTGCCTTAGGATATTACATGCTTGCTAACTTGTCACTGCTACATCTAATGGCATTACCTAAAATAGTATGCAGGTATACTTGTCACCAACAATTTCTATTAAGGTAAAACCTAAATAAAAACATAATCATGCTTTGGAAAAGTATTTTGGGTATGGTCAAACCAGAAATGTTGCCAGAACAGTTAAGTAGATATCCATATCCAAAATACTGGGAGGGGGGGGGGAGATGGGAACACAGCAGGGGCAGAAAAACCTAATGACATACAGTATTTGACATACATATTTACTTTTCCTGAGACTGTTGCAATGAAAGTACCACCCACATTCCTAGTGTTTAGAAATAATGTCAAATGCAATACGAAAAACAAGTTCGTTCACTGAAACATTTTCAGTTTGAAGGAGAGGCTGCCCTTCCCATTGGAAATCCATAATTCCTGTGACCTCACTGCACCAGGACAACACCAAAGGCTTAGCTTTAACTGGGTGAGTGACTGCAAAGGTACTAAAGGATTGGCTAAAGGACACCAGAAGCTTTGCTGTATAAGGGCGACCCTTATGCAAAGGGCTTCAATAAAGGCTGTATAAAGGCGACACGAGATGAGACCTGCCTTCTGTGATGGATGCAGCTGGGAGACTGAGGTCAAGGCTTGGTCTGGTAGGTCAGAACCAGCATCGCATAGGTCAGAGCAAAGGAGATCATAGCTGTCTTTTAAATTCATCATTATTTTTTCTTTGGATAGTGTCTGCTTGCTCCCTCTGGCATCAGTAGTAACACTTCTTTAAGCAGTGGACATGTTTCTTCAGTTTGTGCTTTTTTTTTTTTAAACTTGGAGCAGGAGAGATACAAAGTATGTCATCCCTTTGATGTCAGTGGAGGTGCATGTCAATGCAGAATTTGCCTCACTTTTTCTAATCTCTTCAAGTATGCACAGCTACTCTGAAACATCCCTGCGGAAACTTGGCAAGAAAAAAAAAATTGAGGCAGCAAGAAGGAATGAAAGAAAACTTGCCTTTCAGGAGGTGCTTTGTGCTCCTGATGCATCTCAGAATCCATCACTTTGCTTGTATACATGACAGCCTTCTCTGTTCTTCCCCCCAATATTGCTACAGTTATATCTGCCCCCACCCCTTTTTTTAAAGCTGTTTAGTTTTTCCTGTTGATTATGGCATATTCACTACACATGGTCACATAAGTTGTTGTGCTACCCCAAAGTTTAAGTATTTGGCTTCTGACAGCATAAAACATTCTATATTTTATTCAGACTGCCCTCTGTTCTCAGTTTGGCTGCAAATCACCAGAAAACTCACACTTAAATTCAGGAATTCAAAATATTGCAATAAACTTCATGTTGAAAGACTTAATACAGACATACAATTTTTTTTTTTTTTTTTAGGCTGGAAATAAAGAACAAGAGGTCTGTTCATATTGAACTAGATTTGTTAAGCATTAGGTGCAAGCTCAAGCAAGTTCCTCAGCTACAGGAACAAACTCAGGTCAATTGGTGGTGCCAGATAAACAGGTTATATAAGGGACTATTTGCCCTGCATACAGCTACAGTTACTAACACTCTAGATATACTTTAAGGTACACGATGCATGTGTTTATTTGGTCATGTTTTACAGGGAACTTCTAGATCTTTTTCAGGTGCAGTCAGAAAACTTGCTTATTCAAACACAAACAGATACAGAGAAATTAGTACATCAACAAGAACAACCATCTTAAAATGCTGTAGAATGTATGCCCACTGTGTGTAACCAGTAACTCTATCTTCTCCTTAACCTCTCATGTTCCAGAAATCTCAAAACAGCCAGAACAACTCACTTCATCTTTACATTCTCCAATCTTTCATCTCCTTAAGTCCCTGACTCAGGAATGACGTACTCTCTTGATCTAATGTACATCACAGAAAAAGCAGAATAATTCCATAAACTTACCCTCACAGTCCCTCCCTGATGGATGTAGCACCACGAAGGACTATTCCCAGCTCTATGTGTAACTCCTTCTCTCTAAGCTAGCACCCTTCTGAGGAAGGGGAATACTAGGCAGCAGTGTGCAAATAAAAGGTTCCCCCAGCCTGTCTCATCACAAGAGATTCCTAACACCTGAGATGATGCCTCCACCCTTACCCACACAGGTGTAGCTCTTTCCTTCTTTTATGCCAGAAATTAGTAAGACTTTCTGTTGCAGAGTGGGGCTTTCAGATTCCCTCTGATGTGCTTTGCTGTGGTGGCCTTTGCAGGAAGGACCCATGCGTCACTTGCAGACTGACTCGCTCCAATGCTCACTCAGGTCACACAGCAAATTCATGTGCTTTGGCTGGGGAAGGTGAGGTCAGCTACTGCTGTCTTGTGAGCACCTAGCTGCTCAGACCTGCATGTTGAAATAGGGGGTTACACAACCTTCTTTACCTTCTCCTTACCACCAGTGGTCATAAGCAGTTACGCCATGGCTTCAGAAATAGTAAATTGAGAACTGAGGGAGAGCTGTGCTTTACGGTTAGTACTGTCCTTTTCACACTAAGGACAAACAAGTACATCCAGAGCTTTAATGAGAAATGAAGAGAACTTCCAGATCAGAAAGAAGGACAGTGGCCAACTTGGGACCTCCCAGGAGACAGAAAACCCTCCATGTCCCACCTCCATCTTTGATGGCTTGCAAAAAAGCCACCTTGTTAGCACAGGCAGGCAGGCACTCTGTGCCTAGACTTTCACCTCTGTCAAAAAGAGAGGAGCCTAAGCCATGACCCCTTCCCCAACGTGCTTTCAGGCTGTGCCTCCTATGCTGTCACAACAGATTGGGCTGTGACAGGTTGGTCAGGAAAACCAGAGATGTTTTACATTTTCTGCTTGACTTGCAGTCCTTTTACCAGACTGAGGTTTGGGACACTTTTTCCACTGGTATTTTTATTATGCTTTAGGAGAAAAACAGGTCCGAGGTTGACACTCAGCATTACAGTTTCAGCACTATGCACATAAATTTAACTACTTAATTCCACTGAGCATTGGGTAAGTGGGGCAGCTAAACCCAGTATATTGCACGGAACATTTATCACTAACTACAGTATACAATTCCCTTTGCCATTTAGGCTTACACATTTTAGAGCATTTACAATCATGCTGAATTATACTGGAATTCCCATTTCAAAGGACTTCATGAATGTATTGCTTGAATGCTGCCAAACTCATTTTTTCGTTCATCCAGACTTTAAGGGGAACTGAGTTCCTATGAGGCTGCTTATGCATTGCTGGATCCCAAATACTGCTGAGATGTCTGGATTTCACTGAAAAGTTGGTGGAATAAAAAGCGGGTTAAGTGGGATCTGATTAAAAGCTACAAATAGAAAATTGATGTAATTTTAAAAAAGGCAAACCACTGCACCATAACTATCAGTAAATATTGATTTCTTACTGGCATCTAATTGATAACAGTTTTTATAATTTTTTTTTATTATTAGGAAAGGTCAATGGGGTTTTTTACACTGTTGAAGAGCCGTGTTCCAATAAATTATGAGTGTCTGTTGCTGGATTCCCATAAATGTTCAGACCTAGATCAACATTGGCAACAAAAACTGTCCAGAACCTCTATCTCTGCTTTCTGGTTTAGGTTGCTAATAATGTTTCAAAAAGCAAGCCACGGAAACATTTTTCTGGAGCAGCAAGGTGCAGGTGCTCTGGCAGGGGAGACACGTGGGGAGCTGAGGGTGGGCGTCTAGGGGAGCCTTGCTGGGAAGGGCACTGCCCCAGCCTGGTCGAGGCCCCACCGCTGCACTGGAGCAGAGCCGCCTTCACACCCGTGGTGAGGGGGGCTCACGGGGCCCCAGCAGCGTCTAGTGCGGTGTCGTGAGTGGGCAGCAGAAATCAGCTCTCACTTTTAAGTGAGCTCGCCTGTTAGAGCAACTCAGCCAACGAAACAGCCCCGCTTTTATCTTTCAGAGGTAGAAATGTACTTGTTGGCATGCAGCCATCCTCCCCTTGAAAATCTCAGATTGTGTTTTCACAATTTAAACCCAGATTTCTCTGGGCTGGGAAAAGAAAAGCAAACTCAGAAAACCCCATAACTCTCACAAATCAAGCCTTTCCCTAAAACCTGAAAGGACCTTGATATGAGTGGGCACAGCTGTCCTGCAACTCCATTGCTTCTACTTACTAGTTTGGGTATACAAAAAATTTTCAATTGAAATCCTGGGTTGTGAGAAGTACAGAATTATTGTTCTAGGTCTCCTTAAATAGATGACAAAAGCAATCCAGACTTCACTACCTCTCCTATGAAAATCCTGCCTATGATCTTTCCAGTTTTCTTTCTGTATCTTAAACCCTGAAGGTTTAAGAGTAATATCTCTAGAAGTCAGATACTTTTAGATATATTTAAAACTCTTCCTTCTCCTCTTTCAGGAAAAAAAAAAAGAATCAATTAAAAAATAAGTCTTCTCACTCTGACTTCAGCTGTACTATAAAACTGTTATTAAAGGATGCGACAGAAATAAAGGAGGTGGTCAGGAGATATTTCTGATGCAGAAAAAATGTCCAGGGAGCATGTCTAATGACGTGATCAGGATTTTTTAGGCCCTTAATAGAGGTATTATTAATGCAAGTCTGCTTCTATGCCTATGCAAATAGGCCTTGAACATTACATGAAATTTCCAGTTATGTTGCTTGTGAAGCTCAGGTGGGGGATGCATGGCTGGCTGAAGCCTGAAGAGACTTCCTTAATGGAGCCCAACAAGATTAGCTACCTTTACCCACTACATGACTCTGTAAAAAAAGCAAATAAATCATTAACAGTCTCCTAATAGACTTAGCTCTTTCCTGTTCTGAATGAATATTGTTTGGATTAAGCTCTACAATGGCTAGCTCTGATATTGCCATAGTGGCTTTTTTACTTTTCAGTGCTGTTTGAAAGATGTCCAAGTTTTTGAAGATGCTGCCTCTTGTCCCATAGTAAGAAGTGTAAAAGGCATTCTGCTGGTAAGCTCTCAGCACATTTACTGGAACTGTTTTCACCTGATCGTGTTCTCCAGCTGGATCTCTGGAGTGGAAAGGGGACCTGGCGTTCTCTCCCTTCCTGTGAGTAACATGATACATACTTCCTCCAAGCCCTCTGTGTTAATGGATTTATTCTATACTGTGTGATATATTGCTGCTTCACTTATGACGTGGTCATGTCTAGTGATGCAGCCTGATTCTGACCAGACTGGTTGCATCAATGGAGTGAGCAGGGGCAATGCTCAATGGTCATAATTATGTATCCTTTGTCTGGGATTAGTATTTACCTTTTATATCATAATTTTGGATATATTTTTTTGTAAAGAGTTATTTTTGCCTTCTTTTTCTTTGTAAGCATTCTAAGAATTACAGGTGTCAGTCGTCTACTTCTTTTGTTATCACCCCTTTTTCCATAAAGTAATGTTCAACTTTCCTTTTCCTTCTCTTATTTCCGTAAGGTTTTTCCAAGTCCTCTTCTCCACTCCAGATACTCTACAAGGAGAGAAGCATCTCAGTAGCTGTGAAATTGGGAAGAGCATGAATCAGAATTCTTGAATGTGTGAAATTGTCAAACCCACTGTTAGGCAAGGCCAGGGAGCAGAGAGGGAGCAGAAGTTACACCAGCCATTGCTTTGGGCAGCATATGATTTGCTGACCACATCCTTACATTGGTGCAGCTGAGCCAGCCGGTGCAGCACTGATGTCTGGCGGAGCTCTGGAAACACGGTCCCTTCCATGTTATCACTCCAGGTACCCGCTCAGTTTGCTCATTGAAAAACCTGCCTTGAATTATGCTGGCTTTTTAGCTCAGTGCTAAGTAACTGCGTGTGGTCCGTGACTTTGTTAATGATCAATTATCCCACCAATTCGGTATGCCTTCTGGAATGGAAAGAGTCTAAATAATTCAATTAAGTGGGAGAAAAAAATTGATCAGCATTTAGATGGTTGAAGTGGCCATGCTTCACAAGTTAGGCATGAGGGAGACAGATGTTGCAAAGGACTTGGGATGAAGATACAGCACAGGCATTTATCATGCCTAAGCAAGGGGACTGGGACTCTTGTTTAAACAAAAAAGAAAACAAACAAACAAACAAACAAACAAACCATCAACCAAAGGAACCCATAGGATAAGTGCTTCCGGATATGAAGTCAGTTCAGGATGGCAAGTCCAGCTCACTGAGGTTGGATCTGATAAACTCCTGTTTTCCAGTAATTGTGGCTGACCTGATTTACTTGCACCTTTTTTTGCAAATCTGGATGCTACATGGCATTTCTCCCATGCAGGTGATGTGACTGAAAAGCCAGTTCTTCTTCCTATGTTGAATTCACACAAGACACAAGAGCTTGTCTGCTATGGCAGGTCTGAGCCTACCTCTTATTTGAAGGTGTATAGCCCTGCAGCTAAGGACCTCTTCCTTTCCTGCAATGCAGTCTGTCTACTGTGATCCAAATTACTTTGTAGTACATCAGGAATTAACCAAAACCAAGGATGACTGTTTCATGAGAGCAATTTACTTTCAAAGATCTTGTTCTGCAGTGAGGTTTGGCCCATTAGACATACCCTGTTTGTTCCCACTTAGTAACCTAACATACCCTCAATCTCTGCATTTGTAGCATACACCTGGAATTTCAGAGGTTTTATTAACGAGTGCTTTGATAGACCCTCTGATATTTTGTAGGCAAGCAACACATTTTTTTACTGGTGAGTATCCTTTTGCATATATCTTTTTATTATATGAGTGGTAAAATGCTAAAGTAATAGAAATCAAAGCTTTTGATTATGATATACATCAGTCTTTTCCTTGTAGGAACTATGGACCTTTATTAATGCAACTCTGAAATCAATAAGATACAAAAGCAGAGACCAAAATTAGCCCTAGGCTTCTTCAAAGAGTTTTGGGGGGAGTGTGGTGTAGGGCCTGGCAAGTTGCTGTTTTGGGTGCTCATCCAAAAAAACTACTAAATAAAAATGATTGCTATTTTGGATAGGAATAACACTGCAACTGACAATCAATGACTGACTTCAGAAGTTTTATGCCACACTCAGCTGAATCAGTGCAGATGTTTGCGATTTTATTATTTCATTTTTTTACAGAAAGAAGTCCTTGGAAAGCAAAAAACTTAATACAACAGTCACAAAAGTTAAAGCTGGAAAAGCACGAGGCCCGGATGGATTTGCCACTGACTTTTGTTTTAATAAAGAATATTTTATGTCCAGAATTCAGAATTGCTACTTCCAAAGTGGCTTGAGAAATACTTTGCACTTCAGGGAAAACTATTATTTCAATCAATTCCAAAGCTAGAAAGGACCCATTCTAACTTCCCCTGTCAAAACAATGTCAAAATATTATTAGTTAAAGCCTTTTCAAAATTGGATTGATAACACCTGTCCTGAATCCATGTTCATCAGTTTGAGTTAATTTATTTACGGATAGGGATCTAACAATTAAAAAAAAAAAAAAATCAGAGGGTCCTCTTTTTCCCCATATCTGTCTACAGGAATGACCATACCCTCTATTTACTCATTTTTTTCTTATATGTTCACCTTTGGTACACAATTTGTAGCTGGGATTTAACTTCCAAATGATTCCCTTCAAAGCTGGTTACTAATTGCATTGTTTCTGAACCATTCATGCCTCACTAATCCCAAATGGGCTGTCTTCCCACACCACTGCCATGGGAACTGCATCTCAACTTGCAGCTCTGACTAGACATGCAAATCAGTGCTATAGGATAACGCAACAGAATACAAAACCAATGCTTTACTTCTCCAAAAATGCTGTTCACGTTTTCATATATAAATGGAAGATTTTGTTCGTAACCTGTTAACACTAATTAATGTTATTGGACACATCTCAGAATACAAAATAAATTTGGATACTATAGAAATTCTTGGAAAATGCAAACACACTCCATGGGGAGTGTATGACAAGTGGAACTTCAACTGGCAAGAAAATATTACAGATTATTAGAAATATTCATTCTCACTGAAACAGAGCACTTGCAAAAGTCCACTTCCGTCCAGTCACTAGCAAATTTAGATTGATAGGATAAATAGATAGGTAGGTAGATAGATAGACTGACCAATCAGTCTGCACCCTTAACCTATTAAACAGATTTAACATGACCAAACGTGGTTCTCAGAATTCAGAGGGATAGATTAAAACACCTCCAGAGACCTGCCCCAGTAGATTTGTTTTAATTTTAGGAAAATTAATAAAATTTTAAAAGCATTTCTGAAACATAGCTAGGGACTGTTTTTGTGAAACACCTGGATGCCTCTGCCTCCTTGTTGCTCAGCAATACTATATACTCAATACAGTGGCCAGACTTGCGACATAAACCCTGACAATGCAGATCATAAGAAAGCAGACCCCCACCTGGCTGCTGATGGACCCATCCCTTCCTAATGAAATGTTGAAAATTTTTGTTTTGATTAGTCCCTGTAATGTTCAGTACCTAACAAGCAGGTTTGTTTTTCCATCACTGAATCTCCACAAGAAGCCACCAACGGAGAAAGATGGATTTAGGGAAGTGGCTACATTTAGTATTACCTGCTACTGCTCCTTCTTCCCAGGATGGTTCTTCCCACACCTCCCCTTAGCTTCTAGACATGCAATTTATTAATTTGTTAACTTCCTTAAGAGTACCATCTAGAGTAGATATACAGCAATACACAATTAAAACTCCTGCCAAGCTTGCAAAACAACATCTCAATCATAGTTACTAATATTTTCATTCTCTCCTAAACATTATGTGAATTACAGCATACTGAATAGAAAAACAACATACCAGCTATACAATTCTAGAGGATGTGTTTAGATATGGAAATGCTAAGTATAGATTTTGGAGACAAGAAACAGTTCTTTGTCCTGAATACTTCTTAAAAGGAAGCAGAAATTCTTGTAAGTTTCATTAATTAGCCTGGACTTTTCATTTAATAAAACAAGAATCAAATATTCAGAAGCTTTATCCTCAAAGCACCCATGTATATAAAAGTGCCTGTAATTATTCCTTCAAATTTATTAAAGGCACAAAAGAATTTGTAAAAATCTAACATTATAATGATTACAGTAGTACTATTAATGACCATTTTTATCATCAGCATTGAACTTCAGACCCTACATTGTGCACTTGAATATGAGTAGCCAGGAACGTCTACACTTTCAGTTATTTCTTGCTGAGAATCCAAAGGAAAAAAAAGCCATTTCTCTGCTAAAGGGAATGTCAGTCTTGGGCCACAAAGTTCTATCTAATCTCCCATATGGATGGGTACATGGATGTTTAAGGGAAAAGAAAGCAGCAGAATAGTGTTCACAAACTGCTGATAATATGCTGCTTCCTTCCCCTTGCTTCACTCTCACCATTCAGACCAAGAACTGGATATAGAGTAGAGTAAGTGAAGTACTGACACTGAGAATATGGAAGGGATATTGGTAGATCTGGGAGAACAACTGGTATATCTCAAAGATTGTGTGACTCAGTTTGCCAAATGAGACGGTGATTTGGAGGGAGTGACAGGGAAAGAAAGTTTCAGAAACTTGTAAGTTGTGCTTGATCATCCAATGAAGAACAATTATTTTTCTCAGGTGTTATGCTTTTTACAGCAACTATGATAGATAATATCTTTGTTACTACTACACATCAGAAAGCTGAATTTCATATCAACTTAGAGACAAGGTAATACAGAAAGCTGTGACTCACATTAAGAGCACAGTGCTCTTCAGTGTGTATTGGCTAGCTGTTTGATAGTGGGTAGTGTGTGCTGTTTCTGAAAAAAGTAAAAATGTGAATGGCTTGGAAGTTGCATGCCAGTGAGACCACACCTATCTCCTCGTGAAAATGCAGCCGCAGAGGATATCTAACCAGTTTTCTTGGCATATGGACTTTATTCTGGCAAGTCTTTCTGCAGGAAGAATTTCAACTTTGGAATTCTCTCCAGTCCTCCTTATGAAATGTGTTCACTTCTAAAACCTGCTGCAAATCCCATTTATTTGGAGGCAGAATTAGCAGGGGAGCGTGAAGTTTTAGATAGTGATGTGACATTTCTTTTTCAGGACTGGATTAGCAGTTTGGAGGGGTTTGGAAGTGTCACCTTAAGAAAGTGATTTTTGAGCACAGGCTGACTTATGCAACAGACTGCTAAGCATTTTCAATTGCTGCTTTTTCATTAGTTTTGTTGTTTTTTAAATCATACAGTAGTGTGCTTGGAATCTTGCATGAATCTTTTATTTCATATTTGATCACAGAAACTGATCTATATAAAATGCCACAGCATTACAGTAGCCATTTCTTTTTTGCACAAAACAATGACATTTTCTTCCTATCTTCTCAGCAGTATCTATACAGTGTAATGCAAAAGATATTTTACTTGGGTGATAATATTTTGATTCTGTTTTATGTAACAATTTTAGACGAAAATGTAAGCACATCCTCACAATTTTGTATAGTTAACATCTTTTGTGTGGAAGGGTTATATGACAACTCTTATCTTACAGATTGGTTTTAAGCATTACAGTACTTGGGAAATGAATGGGGAAAATTATTTATACATGCATGGAATATTAAAGATGTTTAGCAGTCTGAATATTGCCCGTAATAAGCTCACTCAAATTCAAATGTTTTAAAATTCTGCCTATAGAACAACAAAATTTATATCAACTTTCCATAATGATGGTGTTAGAGTTGTACTAAGGAGAAAAGAAATTTTAATATGCTTTGTTTGCAGTATTCTCAGGAAGCAATTAATGCTAATAGTCACGCAGGCTGAAAGTTGGAACATTATAAATTCCATCCTGGGCTCCAGATTGCAGAGTCAAATTTTGAATTGATTTACACTTTTTAAAGTGATATTTCTTGAAACTGAGATATCCAAAGTAGTTGGTTTAAATACAATCAATATGATCAATATAATCAGGACAAATTTATGCCCTTCACTTGGAAATATCTGTTGATAAACAAAATGAGAAGCTCCCTGGGAAAAAGCAGAAGAATTTGTTATGGTTTTGTACTGGATTTTTTACCTTTATTTGGAACATGAGTTCTAATGACCACATTAGTCCATCACATGTTTGTAAATAGTGTGTGTATAGCTCCATTAAAACACACTTTCCCTCAAAACCCAGATGTATTATTCAGTTTATCATGGCCTTACACCTAACAAGGACAATGGTTCATATAGCTTGGAGGTGCCGCCAAGGCTAAGTCAGCCTACACCCCGTGTCAAAACTGCTTCCATAAAGAAAAAAAGACAGGTCATTGTCATAGAAGACTCCCTTCTTAAGGGAACAGAAGGCCCAATATGCAGACCAGACCCACTTCTTAGGGAAGTCTGCTGCCTCCCTGAGGCTCGGGTAAAAGATGTGAAGAGAAAGCTTCCTACCTTGGTACGGCCCTCAGATTACTATCCATTACTGATTTTTCAGGTAGGCAGTGATGAAGTTGCAACTAGAAGTCTGAGGGCAACCAAGAGAGACTTCAGGGCCTTGGGATGACTGGTTAAGGGATCAGGAGCACAAGCAGTGTTCTCCTCTATCCTTCCAGTTCCAGGGAATGATGAGGAAAGAAACAGGAAGAGCCAGCAGATCAATACCTGGCTCTGAGCCTAGTGTCACTGGCAGAATTTGGGGTTTTTTGATCATGGGCCAGTCTACACGACACCATGCCTGCTGGCAACAGACAGGGTACACCTGTCTTAAAGGCAGAAAAAGATCTTTGCACAGGAGTTAGCAGGGCTCATTGAAAGAGCTTTAAACTAGATTTGAAGGGGGAAAGGGATAAAACCAGGCTCGCTAGAGATAAGCCTGAGGGCAGCACGCCAGTGTTTGAGGGACAGTGTGCTAGCAAGGTCCTTCAGTCTGCCTTATCAGTGGTGGCAGGGAATGGAGATCCATGTGGCAGCAAAGACACAAGGGTTATTGCTGTGTTAGAAACCACAGAAGCGCCTGAGAATGAACACATAGGAATTAGGGCTTCTTCTCCCCAAAAGGTGGCAGGAGCAATAGCCCAAGTGAAGTGCATCTACACCATTGCACGCAGCACAGGCAACAAACAGGAGGAGCTGGAAGCCATTGTGCAGCAGGAAAACTACGACATAGTTGCCATCATGGAAACACAGTGGGATGACTCGCACGACTGGAGTGCTGTAATGGACGGCTATAAACTCTTCAGAAGGGATAGGCAAGGAAGGAGAGGCGGTGGGGTAGCCCTGTATGTTAGGGACTGTTTTGATTGTCTAGAGTTTAATGATGGTGATGATAGGGTTGAGTCTTTATGGGTAGGAATCAGGGGGAAAGGCCAACAAGGCAGATCTCATGGTGGGAGTCTGTTATAGACCACCCAACCAGGATGAAGTGGTGGATGAGATATTCTATAAGCAGTTGGGAGAAGTCTCACAGTCGCTAGCCCTTGTTCTCATGGGGGACTTCAACCTACCAGATGTCTGCTGGAAATACAATACAGCAGAGAGGAGACAGTCTAGGAGGTTTCTGGAATGTGTGGAAGATAACTTTCTGCACAGCTGGTGAGGGAGCCAACCAGGGAAGGTGCCCAGCTGGACCTCTTGTTTGTGAACAGAGAAGGCCTGGTGGGTGATGTGATGGTTGGAGGCCGTCTTGGGCATAGTGATCATGAAACGATAGAGTTTTCAATTCTTGGAGAAGTAAGGAGGTGGTCAGCAGAACTGCTACCCTGGACTTCTGGAGGGCAGACTTTGGCCTGTTCAGGAGCCTGGTTGACAGAGTCCCTTGGGAGGCAGTCCTGACAGGCAAAGGACTCCAGGAAGGCTGGGCATTCTTCAAGAAGGAAATCTTAAAGGTGCAGGAGCAGGCCATCTCCATGTGCCGAAAGACGAGCTGGTAGGGGAGAAGACCAGCCTGGCTGAACAGAGAGCTTTGGCTGGAACTCAGGAATAAAAGGAGAGTTTACGACCTTTGGAAGAAGGGGCAGGCAACTCAGGAGGACTACAAGGACATCGTGAGGTTATGCAGGGAGAAAGTTAGAAGGGCCAAAGCCCAGCTGAACTTAATCTGGCTACTGCCATAAAAGACAATAAAAAATGTTTCTACAAATACATTAGCAACAAAAGGAGGGCTAAGGAGAATCTCCGTCCTTTATTGGATGCAGGGGGAAACATAGTGCCAGAGGACAAGGAAAAGGCTGAGGTACTTAAGGCCTTCTTTGCCTCCATCTCTAATAGTCAGACCAGTTGTTCTCAGGGTACCCAGCCCCCTGAGCTGGGAAAGACAGGGGCGGGGAGCAGAATGAAACCCCCATAATCCAAGAGGAAATGGTTAGCGACCTGCTACGCCACATAGACACACACAAGTCTACGGGGCCAGATGGGATCCACCCAAGAGTACTGAGGGAGCTGGCGGAAGTGCTCACCAAGCCACTTTCAATCCTCCATCAGCAGTCCTGGCTAACCAGGGAGGTCCCAGTTGACTGGAAGTTAGCAAATGTGACGCCCACCTACAAGAAGGGCCAGAAGGAGGATCCAGGGAACTGCAGGCCTGTCAGCCTGACCCCAGTGCCAGGGAAGGTCATGGAGCAGATCATCCTGAGTGCCATCATGCAGCACGTACAGGACAACCAGGGGATCGGGCCCAGTCAGCATGGGTTTATGAAAGGCAGGTCCTGCTTCACTAACCTGGTCTCCTTCTTATGACAAGGTGACCCACTCAGTGGATGAGGGAAAGGCTGTGGATGTTGTCCACCTGGACTTTAGTAAAGCCTTTGACACTGTTTCCCACAGCATTCTCCTGGAGAAACTGGCTGCTCATGGCTTGGATGGGTGTACTCTTTGCTGGGTAAAAAACTGGCTGGATGGCCGGGCCCAAAGAGTTGTGGTAAATGGAGTTAAATCCAGTTGATGGCTGGAAAGTTACCTGGCAGAAAAGGATCTGGGGGTGCTGGTGAACAGCCAGCTGAAAATGAGCCACCAGTGTGCCCAGGTGGCCAAGAAGGCCAATAGCATCCTGGCTTGTATCAGAAATAGTGTGGCCAGCAGGACTAGGGAAGTGATCGTCCCCCTGTACTTGGCACTGGTGAGGCTGCACCTCAAATACTGTGTTCAGTTTTGGGCCCCTCACTACAAGAAGGACATCGAGGTGCTGGAGTGTGTCCAAAGAAGGGCAATGAAGCTGGTGAAGGGTCTAGAGCACAAGTCTTATGAGGAGCGGCTGAAGGAGCTGGGGTTGTTTAGCCTGGAGAAAAGGAGGCTCAGGGGAGACCTTATTGCTCTCTACAACTACCTGAAAGGAGGTTGTAGTGAGATGGGGGTCAATCTCTTCTCCCAAGTAAGAAGCAATTAGGACAAGAGGAAATGGCCTCAAGTTGCGCCAGGGCAAGTTTAGGTTGGATACTAGGAAAAATTTCTTCACTGAAAGGGTTGTCAAGCATTGGAACAGGCTGCCCAGGGAAGTGGTTGTGTCCCCATCCCTGGAGGTCTTTAAAAGACATGTAGATGTAGTGCTTAGGGACATGGTTTAGTGGTGGATTTGGCAGTGCTAGGTTAACGGTTGGACTTGATGATCTTAAAGATCTTTTCCAACCTAAACGATTCTATGATTCCATGATTCTTCTATCCAGCGATGGTACGGTGAGCTAAGCAGTCTTCATCACTGCAGTGATGTGACTTTCATATCTAAAACCAAGTTGCCCAAAGGTACTTACTTTCAGAGCAGGAGTGAATTGACAAGTATCAGCCACAGTGCTAAAACACTATGATCATAAAATACAATGTCAGTAGCAGTTGCTAAGTGACACAGATTTCTTTGTTATATAGATACTGCCCTAAGTAATTTACAATGCCTCTTTACTGCTTTTTTTACCTTAAAAGAGATGATCTTACTTACAGTGACATGCCAAGGGCTAAGGACTTGTATCTGAATTGTAAGCTGTAGTGTCATGTAACGGTGCTACTGAGTTAGGTTTAAACTAGCTAGGGATATGGTAATGGGTCCAGCATTTGGTGTAGCTCCTGGGTTCTTCTCAACTATGCAAGGAAGCATTAGTCAAACAAGGGGGAGGTCTGGAAGGGATTTTTATACCCCTTTAACAAATATTTGGATGCATGCCTGCCATATGAAAATCTCTGATGACAATGATATCCTTTCATGAGGACAAAATTATTAGCAAAGACTAAAAAATTGTGCACTTTGGAAGATTAAGCAATAGGGAGGGAAAACAAAAACCTTTCAGAAAGTCTCAGTTTTGCTTATATGCTTTAGGCAAGGACATTTGCTGCCCTACAGCCTCAGAAGTCAAGTACTAGTATTTTTTTTCTGCAAAATTATCAGTCATTCTACATTCCCTTGTGCCAAGTTGTTATTTTCTGCAATTGCCTTCAACTCATCAAAAAATCTTATTGTTAGAGCTGCATGAGAAGATCAAATTGCATTTAAAAGGTGAGGAATAGCAACACTCCTTGGCAAGATGAAATGATTTTTAAGCCAAAAGGTGAGATCATGCCTGCATGAGTTTGCAATGGAGAGATTAGTTTTAAAGCTCTAAAAAGGGATTTCAGAAATTTCTCTTCTAAGTGCCACAAAAACTGCATTTAAGACTTATTTTACATCTTCATTACATCACTTGGACATTTAAAGGAAGCCTAGACAAAATTCTGAGAAGCTGATTGCACTTCCAGTGAATAACAGCAGGAATCAGTCCAAGAACAAACATCTAAATCATGATGTCGCAGCAAGCCTTTTACACAGGAAGATATTTTGGTGTTCGAAGTGTGCGGACACGCACATGCTGAGAGCTCTGGCTCTTCCCTGTCCTTATTTCTCCCACAACACAGATGCACACACACAGATAATTACTGCCCATGCCCCCACCTGTCCCACCCCACATGCTCTCGCAGTTGCTGTGGCTCCTTCTCCCTCACTTTTCTTGAGCTCTGGAAGTATGAAAGAAGAGTCAACCCTGTGGGATACTCTTCTTCGTGGTAGGTGTATGACTGGGACCACGAGCCCCTATGGACTGACCAGTAAATGGGGAGGAGGAGTCACGACACTGACTATTCACATATGTGTAGTGATCTATATATGCTGCCTTTCTCCCCAAGCCTTTATTCACATCATACAGCTGTGGTGAGAACCTCCCATATGGCTCCCAAACCTACACACACTATTATATTCTGTAGACCCTTAATTTCAAGAATTTTTTCACTATTTTAGAGAGCATAATCCACATGAGCAACATGGAGCCAAGACAATATAAACCCATCTCCAGCATGTGCATTACTCTCCTGTTTAATGGCAATTTTGCGAACACAAATCCATAGTGAGTACTTGTCTCAGATGTCTCCATCACATATCAAATCCTTGTGTCTCATATACTTTTACACAACATGGAAAACATGGATTTAAACCATGAACTCATCATGATGGCCTCACGTTGACGACCTTCAACAAGTCACTTTCCTACATTTTCCCTTTCTGGAAAGACACTGACCTCTTTTGTGAGGTGATCTGAGATCTATGAATGAATATTATGCACATGAGCTGACTCATCAATCTTAGCAGCAGCATGGGAACTGTTGTAGGCAAGGCAAGAGGGGCTTTGCCTAAGAATAACACAAACAGGAAAAAAAAACTTTTATGGATGCAGTTTCTGAAGCTTTTTAGAAAACTGAATGCCATAAGTCTTCTGAAGAATTTTTCCATCTTTCTTCTTAGTGAATTGCTTTTTTAATTGTGTAAACAAAGCTTTAGCATTACTTACATAGATTTTTACACCAGAAATATTTCAAAGAATCTGTGTACCAAACCAAAAAAAGAAAATGTCACTGTGAATGTCGGTGGGGTTGCCATGAGCAAGGCAGGCTGTGGAGAAGACATTGGCCTTGGATCTCTGCCTGTGGCTGGTGACAGGTTGACCTGTGAGAGTCCCCCCAGATCTGGAGGAAAGACTATAAGTTTGCTGGCATATACCAGCCTTGACTTGGGGAGAAAAGGAAAAAAAAATAACACAAAACAAACAAAAGCATTTTTCAGAAAAAAATAAATTCAAGATAATACAACTTGATACTTAAGTATTTTTTTTCTATTTTCGAGAGAAAAAAATCAAATAAGTTAATTTTCTCAAACCATTTCATTTAGATTTATTACAGTTATTCACACTTAGAATTAAAAACAAATATATACTCTTAAGTAGACACTAGCATACAAGTTATGGAAATGAAAGGGTGCCTGCAGAGAACAGCCGCAAATTCATGTTAGTAAATTTTACTTTTCAAATTTTATTCTGTCCAGAAATCTCAAAATATACCTTTTACAGCTACATTTTTGCTACATTTAAATTGTCAAAAAACCCAAAAAACTGAAAAAGGTCCTTATCCACTTCAGTGGAAATATTATGAAAATCAAATTGCTTCTGTCTTGGCATTCTTTCTAATAACAATGTAAATTGATTCATCTTTAAGATGAAAGTATTATTCCTAAGGAGTTTCATCTAGTATGTTCAGGAAGAAAAAAGTAAAAACTGAGACCTAAGATTCAATATTTTTTGCATAAAAAGCAAGAAGTAATAGTGATGAAACTGTGCTGGCTGGAAGATATGAAAAGAAATGAGAATATTTTTCACTAGAAAATATTTATTTCAGCAACAATGAAGCATTTTGAGAAACTGATATCCATAACCAGCAAGAAAAAATAAGCATTGAAGCTTCACACAGAACACAGAGTGTTATCCATACTGCTGATCATTTTTCCCTTTTGCACAGATATATAAGGTAGTTTAGCTGAGTACTATGCAAGGAAATACGTCTTCTTCTAAAAAAGGAAATTTCCAAATATTTATTTTTATTTAATAATGCAGGTAGGTAGAGCACTACACAGACCAGAAAGTTGGAAGGTACTTTCAAAAGCTCTCGGTATATTGGTCGCTACTATTTTGAGAGGACAACACGTTGTACAGTAACACCCAACAATCATCTCCAGTACTTTTGAAAATCTAAGCTGGATGGCAATTATAGTAATGTCCTGGATTGCCTTTATTTTGTAGTTGCATGATATAGTAAAGACAAGGCTTGTAGGTACAGCTAATATCCTTTATTTTATTAGTTTATATAACTGTAAAAGAAAAAAAAAATAACCAAAGAAACTTTCTCTCAGCCTATACAGAGGTAACAATCTTCAAGAAAAGTAGATTAGGAGTAATAACTGATTGGCAAATAATATTTTTTCAGACCTAGTCTTAGTAACAAACTGTAGGAATTAATTTTTTTCAAATAATTTTTCAGAAATTCAAGGAATTTCTCATCATTCTTTATAACTGATGTGCCCCCTTCACAATTTAAGGATATATTTACACTTATTAATTTACAGAGAATTCCATATGTCATTTTCTTTTACTAACTACCTATAATGTGAGCATTAGTGATATCAGTCTGATTTCTCATTAGCTGCAACTGTTCCAGTTTGCATATGAAGTAATATTTTTGTAAGATTAGATTTTAATGGCCATTGTCAGCATTATCCCATTAGAAATGAGAATAAAGAGATAATTTTTTTTAAATAATACATTATATTTCATTGGATTCAAAACAAAATTAAGTTTTGCTTCAAACAATATGTGTTCTGTTCCGAATAAATATGAAAAGTTTATTTCATCTCAGTCAGTTAGTTGGATATATTGGGGAGCAGGAAATGGGCATTAAAAAGAAAATTACCAGATTTATTGCCAACAAGAAATATTACAGCAAGCCAATAAATACAGCATTGTGTTTCTGCTAAATACTACAGCCTGTATTTTATTCCTCTGGTAATTTAATATACAAAATGGTAAAAATATTGTGGTATCCTATCAAGTATAGAGAAAATACCATTTCCGCTGAAATCAATAAGATATTTTCCATTGCTACAAATGTGGCAAACATTTCACCTATTGAACTCCAGGCGCAGGCTGACAGATTTCTCAGAGTCACTTTTCTTTCTGGACCAGAAGTCCAGTGGAACTATTTTCTTATTCAATATCTACCTGCTTATACTTAGTTTATGCTTATTCCTCATTCAGATTTCATTCCCAAGGGTTTATTATGGTTTTAAGGTACATAGTCAAAAGGCATAGCTATGTGTTGTGAAATTATGGCACTTGAAACTGGCTGTGGGCCTGGTAGTCTGAATACATCATGTATGTATAAAGAGTTTTCAGCACGATTCAAAGTAAATAAGAGTGTCAGAAAGAATGAGGAGGAATCAACCACAGTGGACATAAAGTCTAGAAATAGCTTCAGCTTATTCATTACGCTTTCACATCACAGCTCAAACCAGCTATACTTCCATTTAGCTTTGGTCAGAGCAGCATTTTTTCACATTCTTGATGGAATCTGGTTTATTACAGCACTTGACCTCTCTTCCTTCTCAGGAGATGCTTAATTCTTGATATAAGGATGGAAATGCTTAGCCGCTTGGGACACACAAAACTGACTTCTATTACGAAATGTGATTGATAAAATGAGAACCCTGGTTAAATGGGAATTTTGAGGGGGCAGAGGTGGGCAGGTGGAGTTTGGATATGGTAAAGCTATTAAAGCAATGTCAGCAACAACATGCCCTAGAAAAAAACCCGACAGATTGAAAGATCATATGCTGATTAATTGTGATCTTTCATGAATGTATTCAGATGTGTGCTTCTGCTGCAAAATCATTACGAAATACGTTTAAGCGGCATGTTTTATATGCCATTCTGAATGATTTTCTAAATTAGGACATTTTTTTCCAGTTTCTTAAGATGGCATTTAATTATGTGAAATGTTTCCTATCTATTTACTAAAAGCTCATAACTGCAGTGGGATGGTGGGATTTGCTATTGCTCCCAATCCAGTAGTTCATTCAACTCACTGAGCGCCAGATTCTGCCTGCCACTTACACAGGAGTGTGATGGATGATGGAGATGTGAGCAGAGAAAGAAGGGCCTCCCAGTCAAAATCACTTTGTAGGAGATAGGGAGCCCAAACACAGGAAGAAAGCACTTAATTCTGCTCCTCAAACACTCAGGTCAATTAAATGTGCGGTAACTGAGGAGAGGCTAGATACCCATGTACGAGCAGCAGCAGGCAAATCAAAAGCTTTGAGCAGGAGGTTGGGCAAGGTGACACTTGAGGTCTCTTCTAACCTGAATAATCCTACTGTGCCACACTCCTCTATCTTCTTCTGGGAGGGTGCTGTTATGAACCACTTTTTTCACGAAGACACATGAAGTGCCAACAGCAAGGAGACTACAATGCACAACAATGTGGGAATAGCTCCTGCTCCTCCACAGCTGATAAGACTCTAGATATAGTTTACACTACATGTATATCTCACTTTTTCAGTTACGGGTTGTCCAAAGGATGCCAGGTAGGTAAGCAATCTTCCACGCCTACCACTGGCAGCCCTACAGCTACTTGTGTCCTGCCATTGGTTTAGATTTGGAGCCACTGCAGATATCCTATTAAAATATTCCTTTCCCTTGTAAGAAAATAATACTTGCAATTTGGAAGAAAACTGAAATGTCTCCTCACTTCATTTGTGCTTGCTTGCATTTGGTGATGTACAATTACACTAGAAGATCAATTTCACAGTTATTTTTAGTGATTTTCTGACTGGTTCCTGTACAACCTACATGTACGGGAAAAGATCAAGAGAATGTTTACACCACTCTGGAACGTGTAGCAAGCTGACAGTACACATACAAATTACTGACATTTCAATAAAAGTATTAGTATGCAAAATAGATAAAGAGAGAAAGAGCTGCCCTTAACAAGAATTTGCCCCAACACAAATATCCATGATTCAAATGAATTAAAAATGAATTATCGTATTTTTATGATCCATATAATCCATTATGACCTCACCCATCTTTCATGTTGTCATCTAGCTGAAGCTTGAGGGCTTCAGTCTGCTGTTAGTCTCCTTCTACATGCTGCAAATATTGGTATTTATACACTAAATCATTCAAAACACGGTGTGTTTAAGGGCTGGGTATGTAAAATACTCAGGTGAGGCAATGGTTGACACTACCTCCTATGATCAAGAGACAGGGAAGAGATGTCATTTACCATATATACACATTTAAGAGGAACTCACTTACTGTCAACCTTCATTGAGCTTCCAATGATTTTACTAAGCTTTCCTCTTTGTAAAAAATATTTTTACTTGCAGGATTAAAAGAGCACTATCTCCTCTCCATTACATTCTTACAGCTTAAAGTTGTCCTTCTTGTCTTTTTAAATATATTCAGCCTCTCATAAATAAGATGCATATACATTGGTCCACATTCTGATGTATCCAACATCCATGCACAACCCAATGCAACATGTGTTTAGCACTTCTGTCACAGCTGCAGTGGGCTCACCTGTGGCTTCTGCTATATGACACCTATACCCCTCAGTGATTTGCTCCCACCAAGGGATTCAAAGGTGCTCTGGAGCCTTTGGACATAATTAGTGCATTGAAATTTGGATTTGCAAACTTTTGCAACAGGAAAACATTGCCTTTAATTTTTCCCACTGTGTCTGGCTAAAGAATGGTTATCTCTTTTTCTTCCTGTTGGACATTTGCTTTAGCTGAAGATGGGGAAGGTGATTATTACAGCAGCTAATTGTTCAACAGGGAAAGATAGGCAATACAGCATTAAAATTTACTTTTGTTTTTAAACAGCGTGTAAATAGTAGGTGTACCCGTGCTTGGTCTACACAATAGGAGCAAGCAGGATGCTCCTTGTTCTGTGTGCCTCTGGCTCTTTCTTGATTAACCCTGTGACTGATATTAGTCCCTAAGCAAAACTCCACCAGCTGTGAGCTGGCCAGAAGCACCATCGTCATGTTGCTCTGGTCCTCAGCCCACCTCCTGTGCCAGGGCCACATCACAGGCACTGCACTGAGCAGCAAACAATATTTAGCACTCTGTGCATCTCATGAGAAGCCCAGTAGACAAACGCTGGGAAAAATATTTCCTCCGTAGTGAAAAAAAGAGATTACAGTCGGTGAAGCCAGAAGATATGCAGGGTTTAAAAGAAAAGACATAAGACAATATGAAGAAGCCTTTGTATCCAACTGCTTATCTTGTAGCCAAGCTCAAAATTGCATGTGGAAAGACAGGTAGTGATCTTGAGAGTTATTATTTTCAATACAGCACAAGAGAAAGCCACAGGTAATATTTAGAGCACATAAAATTATTCTCAGCTCTGGAAGCCAGAGACTGAATCCATAGGATGAACTGTTTGGACTTTAAAAAAACCAAATGTAAGACAGAAACATAATTTCTTCTCTCATAAATGAAAAAAGATATCATTGGAAATGTCCTCATTATACTCAAAGAAAACCCTTCCCACAGTCTCTCATCCTAAATAAATTGAGTATTATTACTATTATTACTGAGGAGTTACTAAAAAAAAAATCAAAACATATGCTTAAATCTGTAAGACACATATATTGCACACTCCTGGTATCTTTATTTTTCATGAATGTTATATATGCTGTTTGGTATTTCATTTCTTCAAGTTAATTAGCTGACTAAATCTCTCTGTGTTTTGGTCAGACAATATAAAATAGTAAAGAACTGGAGCTACACAAAGGGAACCAGATGAATCACTAATGCAACCTTGCTGACTGCAATATAGATGAATTTTGGCCATACACATAAAAAGTGGATATTTCAGAGAGGAGGAAAAACTTCAGTGATAGAAGTCTGCTATGAATATAATACCTAGATTTTTCTTTCTTTTTACTATTTTGTGAGTATTCTGTAGAATAGTAGATAACCAATGACCATTTATCATTTGGTTTACCCATCAAGATTTAGGTTCTCAATAACAGCAATATAAAGGAAGAAAATTTTCTAAACACACTGCATCTAAGTCCAAGTTTCTCTGCAGTTTGAGTGTGGTGTATAGTTCCCTACGGCAGGGAAACCTGGACCATAGAGGAGAACCCAAAACACAACTCCTATTAGACAGCTTGCAGGAATTCAGTGAAGAGACTGAATTTCCCAAAGTTTTAAAAGAGCCTCTCACAAGTGAGAAGTGTTAATAAAGAAGCACAAAACTTTTTACAGTTGCTGGCTATCCTGCCTTAGTTACAGTGTAGACATACAGAAGAGAAAATCACAATTTACTGTACCAGTTAATACTTCAATGTGGGTCAAAGTCAGAAACTTCAAAAAGTGTTTGTATGCCTTTCCACCATAAAACCCCATTATAAGGGCTCCCAGGTCATGCTTTTAAAAATCCCTTGGGTGAAATCTTAGGAAATCTGCTATTGACTGCAATGTGAACAGGATTCTACACCTTGTTTTATGGTGTCAGTTTTATCTTTTCTGTTTTCATCCATAGCTTGACTGAAAAATGTCAATATCCCCCAATTCTGACAGCTTCTTACTGACACTTCTATTGAATATAAATCTTTGAGAGTCCAAGTGCCTAAACTGCCAAATGGAGAAAAACAGGAAAAAAGCTTTTATCCAATTGGAGAAAATAGTTGGTTTTGCTCAATATCTGAAGACCACCACAGGTCAGAGGATTCTTCTTTGTTCTGCTTTATCTCATTTTACAATGATATGGTTTCAGATAAAAGATATAGATTGCTTTGCCAGATGCGAAGGGAAAGAAGACATCTTTGGAGACAATAAGCTCATTGCATTATTTCAATCAAAATAAGAAAAGCACACCTTACCTAAGACAAAGAGCTAGAACTGATACATTCCAAAGTTTATATGAAAGACTTTGGGACATCTAACTCCTCAGACTTAAAAGACCGATGATATAGTATTAGAGATAAAATTGAATCAAGACTAATCTCAACATTTCATCCAAGTTCACTCACAGCTGTCTGTACTTGTGGACCTCTTTTGGTCTCTCATAAATCTCTCAGAAATAGGTGTTGAGCATGATGCTTTTCGAATACATCCATCTGGTACATTAAGCTGGCATAGTGTGGTCATAAAGAAAAAGAAATAAATGGCTGGTGAAAAGGAATGATTTAACTTGACCAACCGACAACCTAGAAAAACTCTTGGGGTTAAAGATCAGTCTTAGGGGAAGACCTCTGTTTCTCTTTAGCATTGGGACAGGAGTGGGATATCTTTGTTAAAATATGTCTTCTCATTAAATTTGAGGAAAAGAGGAGAACAAGAAAAGAGGTACTTCAGAAATAAGGTTTATGACCTTGGACTTTCTCATTATTTATTAAGGGCTCAAGAAAAGTCTGAGACTTGAGGATGACATTTTCATTTCGTCTTCCTTCAGCAGAGACAGATAAAAGCATGCACATTTATGAATATTTGGAGAAGAGAATTTTATTTGTAACTTAGCTGCAGTTGTCTAAGAAGGCAAATACGTTGATTCTCTTCCTGTTCAAAACAGCTCAGACTGGCATATAATTTTCAATAGTATAATCGGTTAGGTAAAGTGGTCTCCCTGTGAAATAAAAAATCAGGGAGAGACATTTTGGTCCATAAATAAACAACTCAGCAATGACAGGACCTCTTCCAGAGGATGCGGCGTGGAAGAGCCCTTTGCTGGAAGGAGCAGGATTTATCAGCATTTGCAAGACAGTATGCAAGCTTCCATACTTCAGACTGAGGTGAAGTTAACAGTTACATTCATGATTATGACAGTCTATTTTACAGGAATAGTAAAATGTGGTCTGGTACTCCAACAGATCAAGTGTCAGCCATTTGTTTTAATTTCCAGCAGCCAAGAAAGAAAATTTGTCTTTCTCAGTGTGAAGTTATGAAAGATGATTAGACATAAAACTGATTCAGAACCATTGTCTCAGAATCTGGATCAACTTAATGTCATTCCGCTTGTAGTTTTAGCCAGGAAAATCAGAGAATTTTTTTAAATCCTCCCTAGGAATTTGTGGGCTAATAATAGGCCCGCTTGCAATTTTATACTAACAATTTACAGAGAGCCAGTGATTAAAGGATGTTTCTTCCAGGAACTGTAATAAAAGACAGATCCTGAGGACTTCAATGCCGTATTTTCTCATGCATAGTACCCCCCATCTCTGATAACCCCAACTTTCTTAAAAATCTTACTTCATGAAATACCTTCTCAGACAACACCCATCCTTAGATAGCTCACATGCTCAGATGACCTGCTCAAAACCAGAAGCAGAGTGCAAGTGAGTCAGAGGTGATTTTGGAAGGGAGGAAAAGTTCATTTTTGGAATCAGAAGAGATAGGGTTTTTGAGGGAATGAAGCATTAGGAAAAGGACAACTGAAAGCAGGGCACTCCTGATGTGGAGGCTCTTTTGTAAACTCTTTTTTTCTTGTTTGCACATGTGTATAACCCACATGGCTGCTCTCTCTGAATCACTCTTTCAAAACCAGAAAAAAACCCTGCTTTTGTTCATGTTCACATTCTTGTTTGTAGAAGGAAGTAAGTATTCAGCGGGTTCACACATTTAGAGCCCAGAAGCAGAAATGCTTAAAAATTTGCTGCTCTCTAGTACAGAGGCTTTTCACTTAAATGTTTTTTGGTTTTGTTTTTAGTTTTTAATTTGAGAAAATATATAACAGAGTCTGCTAGTCTGGCAACTGTTCTATGATTTGCTGTGTGTCTGGAAGCCACAGGGATGTTTGAGCTCATAAAAGCCCTCTGTCAGTAGGAACTCTAATTCTTGTTAGTGTCACCTTGCTAGTGCTGAGGATCTGAACATGTGGTACAATGTCGCAACACCTGAGAAAAATTTTAAACTCTTATTCTAAAGCAAAATCCCATTTCCTGCAGCAGTTTGAACTGAAATCCCAATAAGCAGCAACTGATACAGGTGCTGACAATAACCATAGCTGCAGCAAGCTGCTCATTAAAGATCCTGATTCAAATAAACAGACCCCACTGGGCTTCATGAAAATCAGTCTTGTCCCTCCATTTGCTCATTAGGATCATACTCAATTTATACTTGTTGTCACTTTAAAAAATAGCACCTCTCTCCATGATACTGCAAATGCTGTTGATCCCAATTCTCTACCAAACATTTCTGCTTGTCTTGAAAGCAGATTTGGGAGCTTGGAAGAACACACTGAGAAGGGGGTGTCTGCGTAAATTCTTCATGTTCCCTCAGCTGGATCCGGTGCTATTGCAGAACAGGCACTGCTGAGTGCAAGGACAGTGATTTCCATTTACCTCTCCTTTGCTGATTCTTTTGGCAAGGTTCAGTGCAACAGCAAAATGATAAAAATTCTGCCTCAAAGATAACATAACAGTACACGAAGCAAAATGTGAAGTGAGGCGCTTTCCCTGTTTATTACTGAGAATACGAAACAACTGAGAGTAATAACAAGTTCCTTTGATTTGTATGGCAGGAATGCTGCAAAATTTGGACCCAAATTTCCTCTGTCTGTGTGAGGAAATGTGCTTGTATGTCGAAATTTGGTCTGAGACCAATTCACTGAGCTTGCTCCAGAGCACACTGAAATCAGTAGAAATGGAAACAATCCTCTTGCACTCACTGAACTTTAGACCAAGTTTTTATGATCCATATTCTTTCTTCTTGACTACTACTCCCCCTACAAAATCAAAATCACTCCTGTTCCAGGATATGCTTCAAACCCCATTATAAACTTCAGATTTAATTTGATTGAACAATTCTAAGAGCATAAAAGCATCTACTCTTGCCTGAGCCACCCTCCTAATATAGATACCACCCTCCTAATATAGATACCACACTTACTACCTTGCAAAGCACTTTGCAGAGCTGCAACAGCAGATGATGATCCAGAGGCCCTGAACATCATCAAGATAAAACTGGTGAATAACGCATGAGTATTTCATGTATTCATTTATATGCTTGATGGATATCTCAATTTAGCTGTCAGATGTGATAATTTAAGCTACAGTTTTAGCCAAAAGACTATGTCCATTCTTTTTTTTTTTCGTTATTAAACCAGAGATATAAACGCATATAGAAATGAATACTGTAGTAGATGAAACCTACAGATAGGGAGAAGTAATACTCTAGAAAATAAACTCCTATAGCTTCTATGATGAGTATTTGCAACCAGTATTCAATCTGATATTCCAAATAACAGTCATCTGAAGTGACTTTATATACACTGCACTTATTGTACTTTAAAAGTACAATTCATATTGCAGTAATGTGTTTAATTTGATGCACATGTTCATCGATCTGTTACATGGCAGCAGTGCACTTACTGAATGGTAAGTGAATAAAATACAAAATCATAGCTTTTCTTTTGTCAGTGTTCTCAGATACATTTCAACATGCTTTTTTTTTGACCTTCATGTGTTCAGTTGGTTTCATATATGGGTGTTTACATATATACATCATCTAATTTACAATTTTAAAATCAACTTTACCTTACATATTAACATATCTAAAAAGAAATAATTAAAGGAAGGAGAGCAACAGGTAACTTGTTCTCTGTTAATATTTTTACTCTTGCACTGCCACATATCCCTACCTTAGTAAGGAATTTCATGGTTGTATTTATGCCTACACACAGGCAATCATACTTACAGAGATTTGTAGGCAAGCAGACATGGAATTTACATCTCCCAGATTACAAATAAATACAGTTTCTTAAAATGAAGCCCTATACCTATCACCATGCAGGTTCCTCTGCAGTCTTTAGGTACAGCTACAGAAATCCAAAGTTCCTGTTCTTCCTAGTTTGTGCTGACAACATTTTAGTGGTTGATCTTAGTCTAGATTTATATTTTTTGTCTTTGTCTAGTCAGATTTTTTTTTAAAATACAGATGATCTTCCTTTTTTTCTGTCCAATCTTTTCTGTTTACTCCCCCACATACTTCTTCCCCTCACAAAATTTGTTCTTACTTGAGCCTTTTGCAGGTAAATGAGTTACATCCATAGCACAGAATGTTTTGCATTTCAGGAAAGGAGAGAAAAGAAACACCCCACTGTTTTGTTCTTGCAAGCCACCTTAATGGATTTACTGAGAAGGACAAGGCAGTCCATCTTGAAGGCTATAATGCTATTTCACTTTGACATCTGTTCTAAGGTAATGGTATCTATCATTAACAATGTCATTAGTGACCACTTTCAGTCCATTGTTCTCAGTGTCTAAGCTGGCTATAAAGATCTCATTTTAGACACTTAGCTCTGTGCATATGCCCTTTCATGACATGATACTCCGGGAAAAAATGCTTTATGACTGGTCATACTATAATCATTCATTTTCATTTAAAAATACAGTGTGTGGGATTTCAAATGAGAAAGCAAGCTAAAAAATGACAAGTTTTTTGACCATTCGTTGTTATAATACTCAGCATCTTCTAATTAAGCTACAGTAGCCAAGCATTAGATGTATAAAACATGAAATCAAAGAGAACAGCTGAAAAAGTGTAAGCTGTTTTAAGTGAAACTCTGTGTTTTTCCTTTTGTGTTAACTGTTTTTAAAAATGTGCAAGGTATATTCACAAAAAATTACAATCCTGGGTTAAGCACAAAAGACGATCAAATACGCAACACGAGATCTAAACTTTCACCCTGATTTTGCAGATGTTACCCTATGTGATATCATGAGTCTTATATTACTTAAAAATCCACTTCAGTTGCACTATCTATAAGAATATTACTTAGTAACCTACTTCTGTCATATTATCCATGAGAATATCTCTAAATAAGCTCTTACCAATCAATATTAGCAAAGCTGCCTGTCCTCATAGAAGTAGAATCATGAAAGACAATGCTGCTCAGCATTTCACCTCCACCCAGAAACTTTTACACTAGCCTGATTGAAGATTCTGGAATTAAACCAATACCTCTTGATTCTTAGTGCTATGGTTTAGCCACGGTCCCATCCTTTCTCTCCTTGACACTGCAGAGTCAAATCCTGCCCTATGTCCTCCCTTTGCAACCCCCTGAAGGCAAGGGAGTCTTGCCATGCGGGAGGCCTTGTGCTCGGGTGGCATTACTGAAAGGGTAGCTTTAGTTCATTGATTTTGCCTGAATCATTCAAGCAGCAGCCCAGACTCCACAGATGCCGGAGGAAATTCTGCCTATTTTCTGGGTGCCATTGCTCTTGTGAGTGTAAAACCCCACCCTTCCCATTCATTTCATTAGCATAATGTTGTGAAATGGTTTCAAAACAGTGTATAAGAAGTTCTTACTTGTTTTTCCTCTCTCCTGCTGAAAGACTCTAGGGTGGTCAGCCAAATTTGAAAGAGAAGATGAATGAGATAGATGATGTGAGATCACTACAAACAAATGAGGTATCCACTGGAACACCTTACACTAAGAGAACTGCAGATAACATAGAGCCAAAATGAACATTTTGTATATTTATATTTTGACAGAGAAAGTTGGAAGGGTAGCAAAGGCTAATAAAAAAAAAAAAAGAGGGAATGGCATGCTTATTTTCCATAGACAGCTGGAAATTTTAGAGCATACTTAGTCAAAACAGGAATGGGACTATATATCTTTAGACTAATAAAAAATATGACAGCAAATGTGATGATATTTTTATGTCTGCATAGAATAATGTCCTTGATATTCTAGACTCAAGGTATTTCCATAAAACATAAAAGCCATGAGGGAAGAACTCCAGGCTACATCCATATGAGTTTTGCTTGTAGGTTCAATGGAAGTTGATTTTAGTCTGACAATATAAATTTAAAATGATAAAACTACACAATTACTGAGACAAATCCATGCATTTATACAGGTAGTTACTTGGCCTATTAGACATTGGTAACCCGGTAAGGTTGTAATTTTGCTATGTCTCGAGGCTCATAAGTACGTCCATTCTGCTATGGGCCGAAACTGGGATTTATTAAAGCTTAATGGGATCTCTGCATTGGCTTCATTGTGCTTTGGACAAGGTACGCTAAATACAAAATCTGAATCAGCAACAGAATTTGAACAAAGATCAAAACACTCCTCAGTGTCTGGAGATAAAAATTCTGCTATGCACTGCCTATGTGCAGTCAAAACAGTTGGGTTGATCTTCTCAAGCAGATTAACCTCTCCTATCTTCAATTTCTGATGCTTGATGGTTGAAACCAGTTTGTGCATGTATACATGAAGAAGTGGGTCTTTTGTTTCCTCACATTAATGTTATTGCCAAAATTTGAAAAAAATAATTGATGGAAAAGGGAGCATTTCAGAAATTATTCATGAAAAATAACACAAATCATCCAATATTCTTTTTGTTATTTTTGTTGCTCTTCCTTTTCAATTTTAATTCATTCTGTACCATCAGTTTGTTAATATCAGTTGCTTGTATAGCAGCAGAGCACAATCCTGCAGATGGGAAGTAAAGGAAGTGAAGAGAGGAAATTCATTATCTGCTGCAGTTTGCAGGTGCTCAGCTTAGAACCACTGCTGAGTTAATTTTGATGAATAAATGGGCCAGATAGCATTGACCAGATGGCTATCCAGAGGTTTTAGGTGCATCTTGCTGTATCTTTCCTTTACAGTAAACACAACAAAAACATAACAGGGGCTTTAAATTCTAAGTCAGTGTTTTACCAGAGCACAAATTACAACACAGAATTTTTAAACAGAGAAAAACAGAGTGAGATAAATTAAGATAAAAGCCCATGTTGAAGAACTCTCTTTCCTCTGATGTGGTTTACAAGGCACGTCCTTGATACTTGGTTTTTAATTCAGCATCTTATATTGACTTCTTGGGTTGCAACAAGCTCTACAAAATCCCCTCTGGGTCCTTAAGAAAGATTTTCTTCTTTCTGTCACCTCTGAGGCCAGATGAATGCCTGTGCCTTGTTTTTCTCAATGGTCTCCTTGCCACTTTTCACTGTCCTTTAGGCTCTCTCTGCTTTCCTGCTTCTTCCTGCAAGCTTCACAGGCACCTAGAGACGCACCTGGCACCATGAGCAAACAAGAGGGGTACCCAACATCAGAGAGTCCCAGGTGTTAATATGACTCTGTCAGTATGCAACTCTATGCAAAGACTAAACTCTTGAGATTTTGAAAATGGAGACTCACAAGCTTAATTCAATGACAATGGAACTGGAGAGGGGAAGTTGAAAAATTCCATTGAATTGGATTGGAGCAGTTGTTCTTTGTTAGCTCAAACGAAAATGAAAAGAATAGTAAAATTGGAAAGACAGGAAGTATAGCTTGTTGTTCAGATCTTCCTTGTAAAATCACTTGCTGGGGAAACACAGCCATGGGAGAAGAATCTGCTCTGCCATTTCAAGACAAGCACAGTCATAGCAGTGCCTGTGTGCACATGCAGCTGGTCCCCGGCCTCATTTGGGCAGAATGTCTTCCAGGACCAGGCACAAGAACAGGCTCTATGGCAGACCTTTCATAAATAATGGGTCATGGCAATTAAAATAATAAAGTTTATTCCATCCCATTTACTAACCCTGTAAATAGCTTATTTTTTAGAATTTAAAAAGAAGAGAGGGATAGGTGGAATATCCTGATCTTCTGCCCACCAATTAAACCTAATTTCTGACAGTTGATGGTTCACTGATCAGAAACTTAGGGCCTACATACCTAAAGAACCACAAAGTAAGGCAGTCACATTAATGAGCAAAGGTGTGTACATGTGTGTGCAGAGCTCTGTGCCCTCATACAGAAACATCGACTTAAACCTGATAGCATTTTTCTTGCTCTAGTTTTGATCCATTTAGGAGTAAGAAATAATCATAAAAGAACAGGAAATTTCTATTTCGGCTGAACAGTTTCAAAGTTTGGATAGACTAGATAATACTGTTGACACGTTCAGTTGCTTATTCAAACTTTTTGTTGGTTATCCAAGTTTTCCCTCTGAACCAGGGCTGATTGCATACTTCAAAATAGTGTTTGCAAACATTCTTCTGTATTCTGAGCAGCTGCTCCATTCATTCCTGTTTTTGCTGCTTTTTATTTACTATTCATGAACATCTGGACTATTAAGATTCTGTTTGCATAAGTGGTTGAAGAATTGCTATTCCTTATATTAATACCTGTATAGCCCTCATGAAGAGTTAAGCATTCACAGAAAGACAAAATTTTTAAGCATTTGGTAGTCATAATTTTTTTTTTTATCTGAATATTTTACTTGTCCAATTGGGAAGCAAAAATAACAGCACATGATTTGAATGGCAAAGCACACCTTATAAAAACAAATAGTTAATGAATGGTTCATGGATATTGTATAGGCTAAAATGTATTAGCATAAGCTTTTCATCAAAGACTCGCTAACAACAAATTAACCACTCTAAGAAGCAGCAGAAAAAGAGTTAAATCTTTGGATTGTTTATTCACAGAAAATATATTTCATATTTCCGTAATGATAAACTTTTGAGGTCTGCCTACTGCTAGCTAACTGTGAACTTACTTTGGTGTCTTTGAAGTATTGCTAACTTCCCTCTGGGATTTATTTGTGTTTGTTGCCAGGGTTTATATCCTGATGGGTGCCAGATGACAGACTCCTCCGCATTTCAGTAGGTGCTTTGAGAATAAGATGTCTTTTACTACTTCCTTTTCTTTTCTACCCGACTCATCATTTTCTACCCTGACTCTAAGCAGCTGTCACATGTTCTTCCCAGCTTTGTAAGCTATAAGGATGAATGTGGGCGAGTTTACAAGATTTGCACACTCATAACTTGCAGGTTCTTCTACCTAACATCTATTTTCTTGGGTTTTTAAAATTACCTTTCTGTACTTTTTCTTCCATTTTTCCCTGTTGTAGACTGAAAGTACACAAAATCTGTATCTTCTATATCACTTCTTGAAATTTGAGACATTTAAATTGACACTGTGCTTAATCTATGGAGGAAACTCCTGCTATAATTAGCTACGTCTTACCTGCGTTTCATGAAAAAAGCTGAATAATAAAACTGCTTAAGAATAACAAGCCCATAAATCTCAGGATTTAACCTCAGGTTCCTCCAACTGAAGCAACTGTCTGTATCACTGAGATATAGTCAATGTCCTTTTTCTGATAAAATAATATTAACACTTTTAATATTACTATTTTAAAAATAATATAAAAAAACCTCCTCCAGAATACACAACTGAGAGAGAAAGAGACAGAGAAAAAAGGAGTGTCAGCCACCTCCTCTCCCAGAAAAACAGTTAAATGCCTAGAGTTGCAGTTAAGCCACTCTCCAGAAAGGCGATAGCCAGACTGAGGTTTCAGTCCCTAAGTCGAATTTGTCAGAACCAGCACACTCATTTCTAACGTAATAAGACACCCTGGTAAGCACGATTCAGTAACAGAAAAGTCCAGGAGAGTTATCATTTGGGGCCTGTGGCAAAGTGTCTGGTCATACTAGCCATCAATGTTACACACACAGTGCATGTGAATCCACGGAAAATGAGGGTCGTGATGTCTCTGTTAAGTTTTTCTGAAGTTAAATATTTAATGAAGTTACTGCAAGAGTCATTTCCAGCATAATGCTGTGCTGAGAGCTTTGTTGTGCTGCCCAGAGGCATGGCAACCAGGTACTTTCATGTGCAGCGAGAACTTGCATATGAAATTAGACGTACAGGCTTTTCTTGCATTATTGTGTGCAGTTTTTTGGCATCAGACATTTCCATTACTCTTGGGAGGGTCATATTGTCATAAGAGGCCCTCGAGCACAGTTCTGGTTGGGAATCAGAGTTAAAATAACATGAAATTTGGAATTACTAAATTTACACTGTACGAAAAAATAGATAGCTCTATCTAAATAGGCAGTTTATTCAGCTCCAGTTCGTTCAGCAATATGCAGCATAATTTTAAATAATTATTTTCTAATGCTTTGAAAAACATAATCGACATAGAAGCATGAAACATCCAAGTCTTGCAGATAATAATAACAGTAATAACTAAAATACTAAAGAAATGCTTTGTATTTGAATATTTGTATACATTAATCTCAGTTTGGTAAACTGTAGTTTTTATTTAGCAAACATTCAGATTCTCAAGATCTTTTAAAACATTTATTTGACATTTCCTCTGATGGCAAACTTTAACACATTTTATGCTAGGTTATACTTCTAGGATATCTGGTTATTGTATTTTAGAACCTACAGTGCCTTAATACATATACTTACAGCTACTGTAGACAAATTGTATTCACAAATTCAGATAAGCTTAGATCCAAATTGCCTACACTTACTACTTGGTTTTGGAAAAGAATATGACTTAAAAGGCGGTAGGTGTTATATCACAAAAAAAAAAAAAAAGCGACTGGTGGTAGATAAAGGCTTCCAATTGTTGCTTCACACTGACAGTGCTAACCAAAGACATCCTAATGTCTAACAGTGAGCAATGTAGTACCAAATAATATAAGTCTATGTATCTTTCTATATGATTTGTCACATTACCTGCAGTATTTGATGGATACATTGCAATTAATGTCCAGATGTGATGATGACTACAAAAAATATGTATTTTTTTAATGCTACTGGTAGAGCACTCACTTAAGATGACAGGGCCTTCTTGTATTTTACTTGTAGACTTCTTGCACTTAAATATAGTGCTTTCAAGATCATACTGAATTTTTCAAACACTTCCAGCAAGATATTTGGTCTTGTTATCCAATTAATATTAATTTGTTACTACGAAATGTGAAATAGGCTAAAGAGATGAAAACAACCAATACTTTTATTTTCAATTAATAAGCACTAGCTTTTTTGTAATTATGTTTTTTAATGTTATTTTTAACTATGATACCTTGGGAGATAAAGTTAAATGTTGACATTTAGCTATTCTGCTGTCTACTCAAAGCTAATGAAATTGCTAATCAAACTTGCTTCTAAACATGCATCATTAATATTTATAATACCGATGAGTTTAGGAAGGAACTACTGTTTGGAAAAATCAGAATACCTCTAATGCACTATCATAACACAAGCAAGAGTAATAGACTTCATAGTTCAGGATATTCTTTAGAAAGGAAAAAAAAATCTGTTGTGCGCATTGAACTTGCTTAGTGCATTGCTACCACCAATGCAAGGCAATGAATTCAGCAGTGTTGTGGGAAAATGCAGTAATTTTGGAATAGGAAGGGGTGCACAGAGAAGCCCCCGAGGAGTGGGGGCTGGGGAGGGTGTGCAGGGGATGAGCGAAGCAGCTCTGAACTGCCTGTGCCGAGTAAATGTTCCCCTCCACCCAGAGCTGGAGGCTTACAGCACCATACTGCTGCAGTTGAAGCCGATGGCCAAACTCCTATTGAACTCATTAGGAGCAGGAAAAAGTCCCTTAATCTTTCTATGTCATGAGGATATTCCTCATTAAAGGGCCGTATTCCTGGGCTTGTACTCTGGTTTTATTCAGTCTGTACTCAGGCAAATGCCTATTAGAGCCATTAAGGTCAGATCTCTGTAGGTACATCCAGCTCCTATTTAGTTTAATTCCTGAAGCAATGGTAAAAAGATGCTGCAGTTATACCTAAGTGACTTATTTGATCACTTGCATTTTTGCAACTGCATTGCATTCAGTGTGATTTTTTGCAATAAGGACTGCTGGGAGAAATTGTCTCTGGGCTGTTCTGTAGAAAAGTGCTTTCTTTTAGTCCCTAATTTTTTATGTTGTCTCATCTAACAGAAAAGGCTAAACAATGACAATAAAACAATAACCAGCCTTATTTTAAGCCTGTTTTCAATATAACTCTAAATTTTTCTCTTACGGCCACCTACTTCCTTGTTAATTAGTTTCTGGCAATTCGTTGCTGTTTGTGTTCATACAAAGTAAGCACAGAGTTATAGATAGTAGAGAGAGGAAGAAATGCTGAGGTGATCTAATCCAGACCTCCTCATCCTTTAATGCATAATTATTTCTTGAATGTAATTTTCTAGATATTATTTTTATTAGAAATATATTGATAAGAGCTTAAAATGTCTATCTGCCATTAAATCTTTTGCAGTATTTTTCCATGATCTAATCATTCACTGTCAGAAATTTTTTCCTGATATAAGTCTAAATTATTCTTTTCTTGATTTCATTCTATCATTCCCCACTTTTCAGATACGTGTATCCCTAAATAATTATTTTTTCTTTCTGATATTTAAATCGTACTTTTAAAATACAGTAAAAAAATTAGCTTCAGTAAAAATGAAACATACTGAAGAACACATTAATTCTATAAATTGTTAAGAGAAAAATATCACGATCTGCATCATTCTCTTTTCAGGCAATATTGCCTTGTGAAATCAAAAGTGGTTTTGCTGCTTGCTATTACCTGCAGGCTTATTAGAGCTGAGAATTCACATATGGGTGACCTGGGGATTCACTTCACTTCTTTTATTACGTGTAGGCAAGAAAACAGTGCTTAATAGAGTACGTGTGAATAACGATGCTGGGAAAATGTGGTATTTTACTTGAATACCAACTGTTGTATCCTCAAGCATATTCATATTTTTAACATATTCAAAGAGCATCTTTTAGAGGAAAGATAAATGTACAGTATGAATTGGACAGAGGAAGAAGAATGTAAAGTTTGCAAATAATTTTTCAAATGTGAAATTACAGAAATATTTTCTCACTGGGATTTTGTTATATCAAGTTCAGCATACACCCAGCATTCCTTTCAATCCTGCAACAAATGCTTTTCCTTAATAAAACTTGACTTTGGCAAGGATCAGTTGACTAATTTGTTCTTCAGCATCCCTGGCTTGAAATCAGAAGACGACTAATGATGCAGTCAGTAGATACTTCTCAGTTTGTACAGGTTTACCCAAGGCATTGGACATCTGTTTATGAGAGATCATGCTGAGAAAATGCCTACATAGTGTCATCTTTCATCTTAACAAGCAGTGGAAATAACAATTAACATCCTTGATTTATGGATTTTTTTTCTCAGATTTTTGCGTAGTTCGTCAACTATTATTTTCTTTATTATCCAGAATGGAGACTGTTTACTATTAATCATCTTTATTCTTGTGCTTTGAATTTGTACCTTATTCTGACTGGTATGACAGTGTTGTAGTACAGCTAACAAGAAGCATGGAGAGGCCTTGTAAGAGCTGAATGAAAATGGAAAATATTTTCATACACAGTTTTGCTAAAAAAGAATTTGGAAAAAAATCTGTAAAATTTTATGCTCAAAATTGTTTTTTGAAATTGGCTTGCAGAATCCTTAGGTCAAACATTTTGTGGGTTTTTTTGTTTTGTACATTTGACATTTCTTCGACAAATGGAGTTGGCAGAGAACTAAGAAAACAAAACACTGCAGAAAAACAAATGGCTGTGTGAACTTTTTATTTGTTGGTACAAAAGTAGCTCAATAGGAAATGAGAGCTTGCATTACCCTTTCCTTTCTGTTCCTGAGAGTTTCTAAACCAACTTATTGATTGTCTGTAAAGTTTATCAATAACCATGTCAGTAGTCATCATTATTCTGATAATGATGAATAGTTATGTATGTATTTATGAGGTATTCTTCTGGGGACGAAGGCATGTTTCAGCCCATTGATTGTTATTGCATGCTTTCTTCAAAAATCCCTGTGAATAATCACTGCCAGTGGCTTGTAACAGTGGACATCAAACCACTGTTATTTCTGTTGTTTGAAATAATAGTTTCTTTGGAAACTACATTTTTTTTCTGTAAATGTTGTTTTAATCACAAACCATACTTTTTCTGATAATTAAACCATAGCTACAGTATGAATTCATTTATGATCACAAATATGAAGAAACATTTATGAGACTGAAACACCAAAGTAGTAGGTGTAAGAGTAACGGATTATTTTTAAAAAGCCTTCAAAAGAAATCTTTATTTCTTCATTGTTATGAGTATTATCCTAACCCTAACCCTAGATATCTTGTGCTGTCTGCCACTTCTTCATTCTTATTGACTCTCTCTAAGTAAACCTTAACACTTCATTTAAATAGGTAGTGGGAAAAAAAGTACATCTACTGTTATCCCCCAAATCTACCTGACCCAGTATAGCCATCCTAGATAGACAAAATCCTAGCCATAAAAATTTTACTGGACATTGGAAGGAGAACTGACTTTTCAGTAAAATCTGAAAAGGCATAATTTGTTTTGATGAGCTTTAATAACATGAGTGGAAGTTTGTAGTAGAAGATGCTTTGTATGCAACAGAGTACACTGAGGATTAGACTCCGCAAAAGTGGTTCAGCTTACTGATTTCAACAGAAAACCCACTAATATACCGTCAGTGCTATATACTAAATTTCAAGAGACAAGATTTATTATTATTGATCTTTGGTGTTAGAAAAAAAGAACAACTTTCTATTTTCTCCCAGGTATCTTTGTTTATTACCCTGTGCAGTTCTACATAAAAAAGAAATGGATAATGCAAACTGAGAAGCCTTGCATGCTTGCATATTGGTATTGTGGAAGAGACTTGCAGGATTAGGTCTGTACGTTCACAGTGAAAGTATGTTGGGAAAAAAGCTGGCCACACTGGATTGAAAGGCAAAGCTCACACTGATTGCACTAGGCCAGGATTTCACTCTGAATTTTCCGGTCACAAGCCACCTTTTTTGCTCACTGGTCTTTACATCAGGAGAATGGAGGAACTTAAAAACACTTGCAAGAAGAAGAAAAACATTCTTAAGTGTAGTCTACCTTTGCATCCTACTTTCATTAATAGAGATACTTTATATTTCCTGCAAGAAAACATACTTCGGGCCTCTTTGGCTAATATGTAGCATGATTTACACATGGTTCCGCTGTTTCATTCTTTTGAAATGCATGATTTTAAAATATCTAACTCACAGTCCATCTGAGCATCTTTTTGTTTTTCTGTTGCTAGGTATTAAAACATGGATTAATTACAGTCTGGTAGATTACAAAAATTTCACTGAAAGTAACAGGATATAATAGAATATGTTTAAAAATATTTTACTGAAAATGACGAGGAAGAATAAAATGAGTGACTTTATATTCACATAGATAAATGTTTATGATGTATTTACAGGTAAAAAGAAATATAGATAGACAGACTATATTTAGTATTTAAATGACCAAGAAATATTCTTTTTTGGTACTACATATAAAAACGCATGTGTACTGTATATATGTGTATACCTCTCTCTGTATCTGTTTTGTATGTATCTATGTCTGTATTTATGTGCATATGTATAATTCTGTATGGCACAAATCTGCATTGCTCATCATCCGCAGGCTGGGAGCAGCACCTGCGGGAGAGCTGGGCACGCTGCTATTGAAGTTCCTGCCATCATGGGGGCAGAGCTCAGAGTTCGTCTGAGCTGCGCCTTCCCAGCAAATATCGCACCTCCTCACGTTCCTCCCTCTACGGTCAAGGGATTTTTATGGGAGGCTGACAACATCTCAGTACCAGTTAATTTAAACAAAAGCCCTCCAGAGTCTCATGCTGCAACAAGCACATATGTAGTCCAGTGCTTGAGAATTATATGAACTCCTATGGCAATATTTCTTTTGCCTTTTCTCCTTGTGAAATAGATGCTGTTTGCCCTATGGCTTGGCAGGTTAGGTTATGGCCTGTTGCTGTCTGCTTTGGCGCAGAGGTATGCGTGGTAGCGTTGTGGAGAGCCTGCCTGTGCTTCTTTCCTCTTACATGTAGTCCAACATGAAGTGGCTTCCTTTGGTTTCTAGGGCACCAGTGGGAGCACTGTAACAGAACAAAACTCCCAAATCCTGCTTCTCCAGGAAGCAGAAGTTACACAGGAAAAAAAAGATGAGGTATTGTTTTTTGCTTATGAAATTCCCCACGAGTGTCAAATGGTGTAACATCGAATGGTGTACCCTTTCACTGCAGGTGATGCCATTTCCCTCAACTCTCTTCCCTGCCCAAAATTTTATATATATATTGTATATATTGCTTGTTTTCCTTAGTGGAGAAAAAGAAAGAAAGAAAAGAAAAAGCTCTTTAAGTACTTCAAGCACAAGCACCTTGTACCTATCATGGAAATCATATGCTTGCTTCTTTCTCACATGCAAAGCAACACATACAGAGTGAAACCAAAGACCTGAATTTTGTGAGTGAGAACATAATAATAGCCTCCGTACTTTTGTACCTATATGTAAATATTCCAACAGCTATATCAACATCTTTGTTTTCCTTCCCTCCTGAAGAATGTTAACCAAACTGTTCTAAATATGTTAAAACCAAAGATGGATTGCAAGTTGTATAAAACATGGCACAGCTCAACTATCTCATTTTTCATTAGTTTATTTTTTGTTCTCATTGCACAGTTTACCTGTTCTACCTGCAGAACTGCACTGCACCAAACTATTTCTTAGGTCTTAAAGACAGACCCCATTAAATATATTTTACTTTTCCATAAGTTTAAAATTTCAAACCAATAGCTTTCACCATGAAAAACACTAGCTGTGCTTGTTCCTCTGTTGTTTTTCTGGAAATCTTTCTAAGAGACTAGATTTCTAAATACAGGCTTCAATACCAAAATTACTACATATGACTCAATGCATATAGATATTACCAGTAATCTTATATTCATACATGTATATTTGCAGAAGCAATAGATGTTGTAGACCAAAATAAATAAAAGAGGAAACATTAAAGGTAGGGATGAAAAATAATGTATTAATATTTCAGCACCACAGCAGAAAATAATAGAAAAAAAACCCCAAATTCACCAAATGTTTTCTTCTTGTAACTGCATTCCCTGCATTCCAAGACACAGATATGTCACGCAATGATAGGTATGGCAAGTGGATTGCTTGCCAGTTCTAGAAAAAAGAGGACCTTATCTCTGAGAAACCAGATGGCACAAAAATCTCACCAGTAGCACAAGAAACTTAGAGATTTTAATGGTAGATAATGTAAAATTGTAAACTATCTCCAAAATATTAGTTTAGCATGCCTTTCAAGCATAAATGTCGCATACAATATCAGTGAAAGGGAGCACAAGATCTTGTTCAGCCACCACGACTTTGGAAGTCACCCAAAGCTACTCAGACAAGGTAGTTGTAGCTCAGAATTGTGAAATGCTTGAAGTGAATACATTATTCCATATTTGTTTTGGGCTTTTCATTTCTTGTTAAATGATGGGTTTTCACTAAGCCTTTTAATTTCTTAGAAAAGAAAATAATCTCTGATTCCATATCATGTTATCAGCTAACTTAATTTCTTAACCACAACTATACAGATTGTATTAACCCCACAAAAATGACTATACCAGAAAGCAGAAATAATCCTGATGTATGCAGGTAAAACTGAAGTCAATGGGACAGTGTTCACAAGGAATTGCTTGAATTCCTGGAATTACCAAGGATTTTAAAGAGAAGACAGGCCAGTGTTCAATGGCTAAAAATCTCTCTGCTCCTGTGCTGTTCATGTGTTAGAGCCAAATACACAAAACCTCATACCCACATGTAATTGCCAACAAATATTTTCCCCCATATTGCAGATAGGCCTGAGTGTAATGTGGGACTGACTCATCTGTAAGAGTACACTGTAAATATTTGGCCTCGTATAGCTAAAAGGCTCTTATGGTGTCAACAGGAATAAGGCCTGAGACAGAATAACTAAATTTACCTGTTTTATCCATGTTATCTATTCCTTACAAATATAAGCAAAACTGCACGGGTTTTGCTTATACTGAGTAATTTCTCTGCTGCTCCAAGAGTTTCCAGTTCTGCCAGCTCTAGCGTGGGAGTGCTTTATCCTCTTTCCCATTTCAAAATTAGCTCCCATATGCTAAGGCAATTGCTCTTTACTAACCCTGTACAGATCGTGTCCTGCACCTTAACTGAAGCTACCTCTCTCTTAATTTTTACTACCAACTATCCAACTGCCAAACACCTACTCAATGTCATTCAGATTTGGTAGTGCGGTGTATATAGATACATTATTTTATAGACTTGTTACATATATGTGAGAGAGCTACCTTAGACTACTACTGCTGTTACTAGGATTTGGAAAGATTTAACCTTTCTGAGAGTGACTGTAGAATCAATGGATCATTGATCATCTGTGCAAAGTTTTTTCTGTTCTCATTTAACCCCACATTTTTCTTTGTCTTTTATTGTCTTTTTAGATTCACTAACCTTTTCCTCACAGTATATCTCATATTCAGACATAGGAGTTTTATAGCCGAGTCCCAGTTTTAGTATAAAAATTTTGCTATGTGCAGAAGCTGTTAAAATGGTTTTTTCAATGCTCTGTTCCATTTATGAGTTCCCTCAAATCCCCCAAATTTTGGCTGTAGAGGAATGTCACAACCCAAGGGATTCATGTTTCCTTTCTTCCCTCATATCTCTGCAGACAGAAGGACTGCGTTTTCAGACATGATCATAATGTGTGTAATATTTTTCCACATCCTTTCCTACAACCCCAGAGATTTTTTTTATTGTCTGTTTCATGTTTCTTCACTTTGGCCAGTCTCCAGTAAGCTCTAAAATGATCTCCTGATGTTTATATTTTAATCTTCAATCTTGCTTTGCATTCCCCTCGCTTTTGTGCTCTCTTTCAGTTAGTATGATGTTCATACAAGTTAATCTCCTGTTACAGCCCTCTTCATATTGGCATTACGCTGTAAGGCACTGAATGCTACCTGGCACTTAAGTTGAAACATGATTGCAATTGACTTAAACTTGCTGAATATAAGACAATAGCATAGGTACAGCATATACTGCACTGGAGATGCTGACTCTCTTTCTGTTAGACTGCGTACAAGATCAAACAGTGAGAAGTCAGAAAAATAACTGTATTTACCTTGCCATGAGGAACTCGCAGGAAAAGGCATTTGGGGGTGAATCAATGACATGATAGAGGTTTAGAACCTGCTTGCTACAGCGATGGCTTTGACTTCCCTGCCTCCCCGTTGACCTGTACACAAGAGAGGTAATTGATGACAGCCTGTTACCAAGAGCGGGTTATAATACTCCTGTTGTCCATCCACACAGGCAACCTAATTTTCTCCTGTGTCTAGAAACTAGTTCATCTCAAACACCTGCGTTCACAGATTAGTTTCTCATATGAGCTGTTTGGACATGGTGTTGTTCAATATTCCTAGCATGTCAATGTGAAGGATAAAGGGTATTATTATTATTATTATTACTATTATAGTATCGACCGTACAGTTTTGGCAGTACAGGTAGATTATCTTAATAGTCCCCATTCTTTAGTTTATTTCTAAGCAATTTTCCAATGATGTTGTAACTCTAAGCCAGATACAAGTTTAGGATATGAACAATATATTAGCTTTTTTCCTATTATTATGCATGACTGAGATCCAGTAATATGTATACATTAGCCAGCTGTTTTATGATTTAGTTGGACATTTTTTTTCCCTCCATTTCTTTTAGGGATGCCAATATACTTACAGTTATTATTACTTTTTAAAAATCTGTTCTATAATTTTGTCTTTTTCTTTTCCATTTTTCTTCTATTTAATTCATGCAATGTTGCCATCTTCTTGAAGTTTCTCCTCACAATTATTTTTACTCTCCTGATCACTCTTATAATACTGTCACATCTCTAGGACTGGCTGATGTATAGGTCATAAAGAACGTGTTTTGAAAAAAGAGTTTGTGTTTGTATGTTTGTTTGTTTGTGGATAATCTGTCCAAAACTCTCAGAAGGCATTCATTACTTTGAAATGTTTACAAAATAGATCAGCTCAATATATTTCTGCCTACAGGCTGCTTGAATTTCTTAAGACTTAACCAAAGGAAGAGATCTTTGCTGAGAAAGAATTTTATAGAACATATGAAGAAAGTTAGGGACTGATTTTTCTGAATTTGGACATTTGAGAGACACCAGTTTCAGCATCTCTAAGGTGTCAGTAAAAACCTGTAAAACAAATGCATTCAACATTGTGTCAGCATGCCAAGGAGATATAGTTAGTAGTGGCTGACCTGCACTACCTCCTTCGTTTACCAAACAGTTCACTAAACTGTGGAGAACACTTTGGATAGTCCTATGTAAATGTGCAAGCGGACAATGAAAGCAACTTAAAGACCAGCAGATACTCAACAGCCAACAGTTAAAGAACTGAACATGCACCAACAGACAAAACAATCCATTTGATAAATCTATTATAATCCAAGAGTTAAGCTTTTTTACTCAAGATCAACATATATATATCTATATTACAATCTATTTTTTACATTACATCTTTACCGGAGACTTACTGTCTCTTCTATTTGTCTCAGTTTCTTATTGGAATTAGAAAACATTCTTGTTGCTTCTTCGCCAATACAGTGTTTATATCCCCTAAACACTAACTGTGAACTTTTTACTCGTATAGAGACAGGCAAGAGAGGTCTTACATAACATGTATTAAATAGTACACTAACTAAACTAACTAATAAACTAACACAACAGGACTAGCAATCACAGGACCCCGTGTCTCTGTGCATGCATATTTAAATGTTAGAAAGTTCAAGAAGCAAATCTAAATTAAATCCTGACTTGGAATAGAATATGGGTTGGCTCTCTACTATATTTATTTGCAAGACAGATTTTTTTCCCCTCACAAGCTCTTGATCTATTGGGGGACATGGGGGAGAAGAGTCCGTACAGAAAGAGAGGCTTTACATTGAATTACAATGTTTTAGAGAGTTAAACTATATAAACTCCAATCGTGTATAACCCTTTCTAAACATTTCCAGATGCTGTCTGGAAATAGTTAGCTCAGGCTGAACATGATATTTAAGTAAGTACCACAAGTTTAATTTATTTGTACACGTGGTAACTCCGAGCCATATCGCCTTTGACAAACCAGGCCATCCCTGTGCATTTCAAGCATATGCACAAGCAAAGGGGACTGAGTAAAATATCCTTCACTGATGCCTCCGTCCAACTCCCCTGAAAGCTGACAGAAATACTGGGCTTAATTCTGGTATCTGAACCTTTACACAAACCCCAGCAGATATTTCTCCCAGGTTGCTGCCTTGTGCATAACACACAGCACTTTCTATTCACATACCCATGCAGCTGAGAACGACTAAGCAGGACTGGTCCATTGAAACACAACCAGGTGCATTTGCTCCTTCTTTCTCTCCTCTCCCACAAGCCTTCGGAGAAGGATGAATGACAATAAGAAGAACTAACTGAACGTGCTGACTAAAAACTTCAGGGACTTATAGGAAACCCTGGCTTTGTTATTAATGATAGTGTCAAGAAATCAATGAAGATTGCATGTTTCTCCTGATAATATCCTAGACTACATTCCTCACTGGCAGCTTTCTGTGTTACTTAATACAATTGGCCTGTACTTGGGTATCATGCCAGCAAAAAATAGTGAAACCCTTCAAGACTACAAAAGAGCATATTAACATATGCATTATGCTCTACCATAGACTATAGAGGTTCAAAAAGCAGTATTCATCTTTATGAGGCTGCTTGCCAGCTCCAACATACACACATCAGCATGCCCCCAGAAAGCAATTCAGGCCCTTTTTTCTTTCTTTTTTTTTTTTTTTTAATGGACAGATGAGCTGCCAATAAATTGGAGGAAGATAAAGTCTGCCTTCCTCATTTTCTTCCCACATGCACTTGCTACTTTAGATCTAAAAAGGGAACGAGAAATAACAAGATGTTTGTCCACTGGCTTTATGTAATTAATACAGGGAAATTCCCAGACAATGCAATTGCTATAATGAGAAATTTCAGAATAGGATTACATGTTGACACTGGTTCTTGAGTTCGGCAGTTTGTGATACTATTGCCCACCAACAAAACCTTTGACATAAATGGCTAGCCTATTAACTCACCCTTGGAGGAAAGTGTCTTATACTTCCCCTCCTGCTTGTCAAGAGGCATTTGCAAGTCTTACAGTACATTTAATGAATTCTCTAGTGCTTGCACATTCGATCTCCATCCTTTCTTTTTAATCTTTAGTGATTTTAGCAGCAATGTCCTGGGAACCATTTTGGTACAAAACCTCTAATAAGGAAAAAAGCAGGGTGACATTTAATTAACAAAATTAATTAGTGCTAAATAGTGAAAGAGCATTCTCTAGCCATTTATGAGGCAACAGCTGAGAATGGAGGAATGCTGAGGATGACAGCTGGAAATTGTGCTCAATTAAAAATTAAAACACATTCTGAGAATATGAGAAAAAAATAGTTTCTACGCTAAAATTTTTCATGATCTTAAACTTCTGTGATCCCAATATCATAATGCTGATTTTCAACTTTTTTTGAGGTGCCACCTTGACAATTTTCCACTGGAGATATGATAGCCTATATAGAGAATTTAAGGTTGCTAATAATAACCTTGCTTTTCTTTTGTGGCCCTTTAGAAAGTATCTGCAGGGCCTCCCCTCCCCCAAGGATTTTGTGGAACAGAGCTTGATATTCTAATCATGTAATTGAATATGAAGTTTAATGAAAGAGCCAAAAAGAATCAGTTACATCCACCACTCACACTAATTAGATACTCTATAGTTCTTGGACCACTTCAGTTTTATGAACCAACTGAAAAGATGTTCTTAAATGGTAAAAAAGCAGCAAGTGTGCTTTATGGTAGAGATGTTTTTGTTATTATTTTTAGCTCACTTCTGTTTACTGCTTTTAACTCTCTATGACATAAAATCAGGGAATAAATCCCCCAGTTTAATCTTAGCCTATGATTTTTTTTTTTATTTCTTCCAGCTCTGATGCTTAGTACTAAACAAGCTAAAGTCAACATATTGTAAATTAAGATAAAACTGCAGTAAAACAATGACTTGTCTGTAGGAAGTAGTGATAAATGATCCTAACACATACACTCAGCTCTTCAAAGACAAAGGGCTACAAAGGAGTAGATGTAGTCTCTACTCATGCCAAATTGTTTGTTCATGTATTCTAGAAACTAGGCAAGGCAGGTTACCCAATTGTCCTTGAGCATTCATATAGTCTTATCTCTTTCAAGATGGACTCTTATTTTCTCTGTAAGCTTTTCTCCTTTATAGGAAGAAATATCCTGCTTGGCTGCATCTGTATCACTCTGAAAGGGAGGTCTCCTGAGCCATTGTCCTGGTAAGATTCAGCTGCACGCCAGCCTGTACGTAGGTCTGTTCCTAAAGACTGACATACTCCTAATATGACCTACTAATGACTCCGTAACTTAAACCCCAATATTTGTCAGTTTGTTTTGCCTATTTCTCTTCACTAAAGGCCATGGCAACATTGAGCTCCTTCTACTTAAAACACACCTGGTGTGCAAGTTCTCTTTCTTGAGCTTTGCCCTTTTTTTTTCTATAATCAAGGTGGATGATTTTTTTAAAAAGATAATCTAATTATTTCCAATTTTCTGAAGCTCTGTTCTATGAAAGGACTTTTTAAAAAAATATTGATTTTAGTTGAAGGAAAAGTGGAAGCCTAAAAGAATATAGAAGATATTCTCTGTAGAGAGGACACACAGTAGATTGTCTAAAAAAAATCCAGTGTCTTAGTAGTATGCAAAAGTATTTACAGAAGGATTAGTGAATTTATAAAACAAGGAAAAAACACAATGAGCTTGGGAGTTGGGGATTTTAGATAGCCACATGAAATATATATGCAATATTCCCAAGAGTGAGCTCTCACATATTGATGACATGTGCCTTCCACAAGATAAATATAGAATCAGTTATGAAGTACTCAAGTAAATGGAGAGTAACATACAAAAAGGAAAATATATGTCATTTATGATCCAGCTGCCATGGAAAAATTATTGTCCAGAGTAAAAGAAAGGTAATCTGAAGACTGAGCTAGACAGTTTAAATGACATCATGCTTGTTGCCTTAGAATTTAATCCAATGTTTTTTTTTTTTCTTTAATGCAGGAGATAGAAATATCTTCAGGACTTATGTTTATTTGATGACTAAAATGTTGCATTTGACCTTGCACACATTTATGGACCTGCGAAACTGCATATTTTTAGTGCAGTTAAATAGACAGAATTAAGAATAATTTTACTATTTGCAGGATAGGCTCTTCATCTACATTTAGATACTTATGTAGATAGAGGTTCCTATGACTTTTATTGTCTTCAGTGGGAAGTATTCCAAATTGTGAAAATATTGGCCCATCTTAAATCCTTTTAAAAGTCAATAAAATTATATTGTACAAGTAGCTATGCTTTCTATTTATACTGTTTTTACAATTCTGAGTTGTTCAAATCCTTGAAATGAACGTAAAGTCAAAATCTAATGATTATTGAAATCAATGGGTGTCTTTCCACTGCCCTCAGGATTGGGGCACGAAATCCAGAATTCAGGAACAGTTCTTTTGATTTGTTTACAGATCAATGACCTGTTTTACTGTTAATAGTACACTACTTGGATTCCTTCACAGATACTCTCACTTTTCAAATACATTGTGTTCTGATACTGAGGAATGATGCAAAAGCATTTTTCCAGCATAAAGAAAATAATGTTAGTAGATATATTATTACTTTTTGAATCACAGTGTTGTTCTTACACTTTCTCTTATGAACATTTTTTCAAAAAACAGAAGTGAACTTTTCTTAGTAAATGCCCATTTATTATTAAATGAACATTGGAAGATTCATTAATGAATATTTGAGAAATGTTAATAATGTATTTTCCATACCTCTTGTATCCTGAAATAAATGTTTTCTAATTAGTTAAGTGAGCCACTGTATATTCTCCCAAGTGCTATCAAAATAATTTAAGATTTACTGTGTTTTCAAAGGCAAAACAGTCCTGTTTCTAGAAAAAAACCCACAACCCGTGTAGCTTTTCCTAAAGCCAAATGTTAGGATGTGCAGACATGGGGAGCTGAAGAGTCCATTTGCACACTGAGACCTGTCTTAAGGCTATTCTCATGACTGCCATGAGCGCTGTGCTACAAGGATGCTTCTGTCCACCGTCCATGATAGAAATAAACAAATCCTGTCCCAGATTAAAACCAAAAATCTAAAATCATAAAAATCTTAATGAAAATGTATTTTGACTGAGAAATAATGAAATTTAAAGTTACCAAAATTATATATGCAACCTGCAGTCTTTGCCTGCCAGATGGTAAACCACTGTCTTGGCAACTGCTGATTAAAAGTGACATATAATTCAGCTTGGTTTCCCTGCTCCCCACTGGACACCTGAGATGGAAAAATGCGACCATGTTTCTGTTAATCTGACCAGAAGAGTATGGTCAGCTTTTATTTCTACTGCTCATTGATAGCCAGCAAGGAAACTACAAAAAATCATTTATCGGCTTTCACTTCCTAAGGTTTCTCATGCTGGTGGTTGTCTAACAGGCGTTAATGAAGTCAAGGAGCCGAAAGACGCCCTAGATTTTCAGTGGCTTGGCTAGTGGGCCCAACAGGAACCTGGAAATCCTCAGACACCTGCCTCAACAGCCTATTTCCTGGCTTAGCAGGCTGTTGAGAGCTTTGGAAGGTAATCTGATAGATTTTTGTGAAAATCCTCCTCATAGCCCACCAGAACATTTTGAAATCAAACTGAGTCTCTGCAATAGTGAGAGTTTCACAAATAGGTAAATGCCTGACCAGACCTAGAACACACAAGATATACTCCATAACAAGACTGGTTGATTCTAATAGTGACTTTTTAAAAATACATTGTTTAAAGTGTTCTATTTATAACATATTGTTTAAAATATTATTTAAATAAATTATTTTAAAATTGTTGAAATTTCAGAACTGCGTTTCAGTTAAATGCTGACTGAAGCCTATTTCCTTTTGTCCAAACTTACAGTCTAAAAATGGAGCAATGACTTTGATCGTTATGAAGCCAATTTAATCAAATCCATTTCCCACAGTAAATCATTCAAAATTAATGAAATAAAACAAGGCCTTGTGTTTGTTTGCTTTGTTTTTTTAAACATGCGATGTTTATGTGGGATACCCTCTGTGAGTGTAAGATCCTGACACGTATTTAGTCTAGCATTTAATGGTGATAATGAATTGGTGTCCATTGCTGGAAAGAAAACTGCAATGGGACTTACACCCAAACATGCCTTTTCTTCCTCTCTGCAGTAACCAAAGTGCTCTAAAGTCTGACTCCAGCTGATTGCTTTTTTAATGAATTGTAAGTCAGCCATCTCTAATTCTGAGTTTTTAGAGCTGGAAGTATTAACCTGATTCTTCTGAATTACCAATCAGTAAGTAACGGAAACTGTGTCTCTCGGCACCCATCAAAGTGTTCAAAATCGCTTTGATGGTGTCATCTCTGTAGCCCACACCTTATCAGACAGGTTTTCAGTGGGCATAAAATCTGCCACCAAAAAGTATTAGCCCATTGCTACTTTCTTAACCAGTTAATTACATTGGCTTAAGGCTACCTCTGGGCTCTTTGTCAAAGCTAAATTTAGCAAAATTTGGGATGTGAATATATTTTACTTTTGTTCTGTTTATCTGACTAACTCTGACTGCTCCCTTAGAGACTTATCTGAGAAGCTTTCCATCCTTCTCTTTGCCTTTGATCAAAGGCTGTCAGAATTTGCTTCATTTACATTTCAGACCCACTGATTAAAACCATGTCCTTTGGGTTAAGAAGTATTGCTGGATGACAGAACTAAGACAAACTTCCTCATTGCATTGTAAGACAAACTTCCTCATTGCATTGTATTACCTCAAGATTTTTATCACCCTGCTATTATGCCTTTTCTTTATCTGCATGCCGGTTTGGGGAAGGAGGTTTCTTGCTGCAGAAGTACTTAGAATCACTGGGTTTTAGGAAAATAAATGACTCTTGGTCCTAGGGATATCATTACTATTAAAAGTATTCTTAGTGTAAAGATAACCTGCTGACTGCTGGGAGCATAATACTTTTTCAAATGTTCTTCTACGTGTACAGTAACACCTTTTTTTGTGGAAGCCTATGAACAGCACGCAACACCTATGGCAGTTTTAATTTAGAAGGGATCAGTTCTTCGCAACTGATAGATACAAAGCCATTCAGTCAGAACAAAATCAGTAACAAGAATACTTCTTTGGTTGGTCCTACAGCACATTCTTTGTTTTATGTTTTTAGCAACGAGCAAGGTTCATGACATGACATTTCATCAACTAAATCTGTGTCTCTTGATAATCTCTTAAAATCCTGGGCTTTCACCAGAATTCCCTTTCCCCAACAAGGGTTCAGTTAAGCTCTTATTAAACTCATATGATGTCACAGTTCACTGACAGAATAAACCCCCAAAGCCTGATTTGGCTTTGTTCTTTCTCTTCCTCCATCTTCTGGAGCAAGTGTTTTCCAGTAAGAGCCTTACACTTTCAGTGGCTTTGACAATTGATACCTTGGTATGATAAGCACAAAGATGGGAAAAATACATAAGTACAGTCTCTTCTGCGATACTGGCAGATCAATTGGACAGGCAAGTGTTTGACTGGCATTTAATGGAATTACTAAAAAAAAAAACCCCAAAACCAAAAAGAGCTTTTGCTGCCATTACCTCCAGTGCTATGCATTGTAACTTGGCTTTTAAGACTTACTTTTTCAAAGGTCACTTAGGCACTTGATTCCTTTGTTTTCTTTCTCCCTCTGCATCATGTTTAAGGTTATTGTAGCCAGAGAAATTACCCGCTTCTTTTTTGCCTATTGTGAAAATCTGCTCAAGGATAAGAATTTTCTAACAGGAATGAGACTCAAATCTCTCTGACACTATTATATTCTACATTTTCCTGGCGCTTTTTTTTTGTGAATTTTATCCCTTCAAGATTTTTATATCTTCCTGCTAGTAGTCATTCTTGATGGTCATGATGAAATTTTAAATTGGTTTACTTTAGGTATGGAGAGTGAATACTGAAACTGTCTTTTGCGTTAAGAAAATAATAATCTTTTCACTCACATGTCAAGAGACAGGGTGACTGGTTGTCAGATTTCTGTTGGCTTTTCAAGACTTTTAAATGCTTTCACCCGCTAACCAATGTTTATAAAAGTCATTAGGGTCCTCCGTAGTGTACACTGAAGGTGCAGATATAAGGAACTGAATACAAGTTTTGAGTTTGCTTTTCTTGGTACTTACATAAAAGAGAAAACGTTTTTACTACCTTTTTTTTTTTCTTTTTTGGAAGAGTTCCCTACTTAGGAGCCATTCAAGGACTACCTCCTTTCATTCCTTCTTTACTTAGAATGTGTGTGTTTCTGTATTAGACATAGACAAAACAGCTATGTAAATAAATATCTAATAATTGCAATAACTATGGATAAACCATTACAGGGTAATATTCTCATAATGATTTAAGAATTTACAAGGAGAACAATGATATATGTTCATATTACACTATGTTGCTAAAATGTGTCTGTAACAGGGTAAGCACAATTATATACCTATCTAGTTACATCATTAGCATCATCTTACATCATTACCATCATCTTGTACTTAAAAGGACAGGGGTTTTGCTAACAATGAAGGCAAATGGGGAATGTAAAGAATTATACAATTTTTGCACTACAGGCTCTAGACAGATCAGTTTGCCTTAAATTTATTGAGCAGTAAAGAAGAATGCACTATTCTTGAACCCAGTCTAGCCACACGATATTAACAATATGCATGTATATGTTTCAGAAGTTTATGGCAAAAATCACTGCTCAGCTTTCAAAGATGAGGAAAGGTTCTCTCCCAATTTCAGAGGCAAAGACTGTAGTTCTATTTGGAGATTACCATATGTACCCTTTGGGCTCTAAAAAGCAATGGGCCCTCTTATTTGGGGGGATATTTCATAACGCTTGCTCCTTCCATTTCATTCTAATACCCAGAGTATTTCACTCTAATGTACAGAGATATTTACTTTATTCTGGTAACTATAAGAAATGGGAAAAGAGGGCTGTCCACAAAACCGTAAGTACATGTGTATGAACACTGTTGATACCAGCTCATTCTTTCTTCACAGGGAAGGGAACTATGTGAAAAAATATCCAAGAATAAGATATAACTGCAGTTCACAACATGGATAAAAACTCATCTAACTGATATTAAGAACAGTTTAATCAGCAAGACACGCTGTCATAGAACTCTACCAGACTACAACGCTTAAAAGTGGCATCCAAATGCATGCAGGGTGCAGAGGGTCCTGTCAGGAGTTGTCTCGATTTGGTGAGAAAGCCCTGCTGCATGCTTTTTCTTTTGAATGGGTCAGGTGTATGTGTCAAGGATGAGCAGCAGGGTACGTGGATACATGATTGCACATTTTGATTGCACATGTTGATCATAGTCAGCTATTATTAATTTTTCCATTATTTTAATCTAAATTAATTAGAAAAATGACCAATGGAGTATGTTCACAGTATAGAACTGTACACAGAAGTTGAGAGGGGTGAAAAGATATATTCACTCTAATTTATAGATTAGGCCATTAAATGAGTGAAATAAGTATTTACCCAGTATAAACTTGCATTCTGTCTCAGTCTATACAAGTATAAAGTAATAGGATGTCACCACTGTAATACAGACAGCTAATTTCATTCATCATAGTCTCACAGTTTCATTGACCAATCAAAATTAAAATGATGCTTAATAGCCAACAATGCACAGTGCCATTAACATGGGAAAATTATGTTTCTCACTTTTGCTTCAAACCCTCTTTCATTTTTCTTGCTATCATATTGAAAAGGAATTTAGTTAAAATGAAATCCTTGGAAACAAAAAATGATCTCAGACTTATCAGTTGAAAAAGGTGAGAGTCCCATATGACTGACTAAAGAAATTGCATTTTTTGCCTACTTCCCCCACCCTGAGAATAAATTGTTTTTAAATGTTACAGGTTTTGTTTGCTTTAAAATAGCTGCTTTAAGCAGGTGATGTGTGCCAGTTCAAGAAGCAGCAAGTGAACCAAAAATCCCTGGGCAGTACAGACATTCAAGAACATGAGTAATAAACTCCAGTCACATAAGCATTGCCAAACAGACGGAAAGGTTTCTTGAGCTTAAAGATGTTTTCCCAATCTTATTTTGTTTATATTTTTCAGAAAATTATCGACTTCTCTTTTTAATATTGTAATTAAAAATGTAATTTCTTTTAGATCGTTAAAATGTACTTGAGTATCAGTACAACTCAAGCAGATACCAGAATATTCTGAAGTGCTTCCAACACTTCCAAGTGCCCAACTTACTTACAATTTTCTCCTAGTTAGCCATAACCTATGACATACAGCAGAGACAATTCAAGGAAAGAACAATGTTTCTGCTATGCTACAGCTCTAGGCTCTGTTCCCTCCATTTGAGGGACCAGGGTAGAAGTTCTATGCACTTGTGCATCCTAGATGAGCAGACCAAACTCCTTTTGGGTGACAGCTATACTGTATGGCACTGATATTGGGCATGAAAAGGACAGGAAATGCCATTTACCTCTCTGGACTAAGACTGGCTGTTTTGTGAGTACCAAAGTTGGCACAAATAAAAAGGGTTTCTCCTTCTGATGAGCTCTCCCTGGCAATAGCTGAAAATATTCTTTTACTCATCAAATGGAGCAAGTGGAGAACAGGTGCTCCTATATGTGCAGTTCTATGATAGAAAAGGATTAGTTCTCAGTAGTAATTAGCATGTAGCAGGCTGGTGACCTTAAGTCTTGGGAACAAGGAGAGACACTTGGAGAATCTCTGTTGACCTGCATCTGTCATCTGCTCACTGAGCTTAGTTCCTGATTAGACTGAGGGCTTTTGGCATCCCCAACTATAAATTATGTGGCAAGAGTCTTGTACCCATGCATGCGACACAATGCATACCTCAGAAACTACATGGGAAAACGAAGTTGTGGCTTGTAAACCTGTCATTGTTTCATGTATTGTTGGAATGAAATAAATGACTTCTCTTGGGGTTTCTTTAATTTGCTATAAACTCCTTCCTGCAAAGAAGTTCACAAAATATTTCTAATGGCATCTTCAGAAAATTATTTTTAATAGCAACATTTGGAAAAGTAGGCCATCTTTTATTGTGCAAAAAATATAGCCATGTACCTCAAGTGCAAATATGCTTGGTTACATGATTTAATTCCCAGTAATATTTTCTTCAGTCAGATTTGTTCAAGAACAAACACCATACTTATAACTGAGCTGTAGTGATGAAGGGATGTGTCCACATAACTATACTCTCTGATGTAGAAACATAAATTTTAAAAATAAGATTCTAACTGCAAGCGGGTAACAATAAGAATGAAAGGAATTGGTTTTAAAAATGAAGAGCAAATAAAAATAATCCAGTGAATGTAGATATAAGAACCAGAAAGAATCATATTTGCCTGTGATTATGTTATAGACTCCTTTTCCTCATAATGTTTAAAAAAACGCTCTCCTTTAAATCACTCAGTTACAGAATTTTCTCAAATTTTCTTTTTGTTTGTTATGCACACTCTTAGACTGGATGCTTGGCTTTTCCTTTCCACAAGAAGGAATCTGGAGCATTGCCTCAGATCTCAGCAAAGTTTGCTCCAAGAATAAAGTGAAGTGGAGGACTGTTTCGTTTGTTAGCAGGTTTCTGTTTATAGTGATTTTTGTCTGCGAGGATAGTTTGAATTGAAATCAAAGGAAATTTGGAAAGAATTGGTTTGTTCAGTCTTGAAAGGAAAAACAAAGACAAAGAACGACTAGTCACACATATAAAAGGTTACTCTGGCAAAGCTGGTAATAATTTGCCTTCCATATCCACTGGGGAATAAAGTGAAAGTGATGTGCATAAAATGAGGCAATGGAGTTTTAAGCTAGAAACTTATCACTGAGAGGATAAAGAAGGAATTAAGTTGGCTAAGAAAGTGGAGGAATCCAGATTTTCAAGGGCTGGTTAGACTAGCATCAGCCAAGAATTGTTCAGTTATAACTGCTCCTGTCCTGAGGCAAACAAATACACTAGAAGACAAGATAAGGTCCTTTTCAGCCTTATTCTTGCTTTTACAGTCTTCCTGAAATGAAAATATTTTTTTTTATTTTAACATTTGTAAGGTTCAATGTGTTAGAAAAATATGAAATAAAATATTCTAATTTTTTGAAATAGATTTCAAAATAATCAGTTAGATAACCACATAAAAGAACCCTAATCAAGGTTTCACTAAAGGGTTTTGGTGTGGATGAACCCTCATTTTTCATACAAACAGTTTTGCTTGGCTAGATCTGAAACCAAGTTAACTGCTCATTAATTCTTTCCCAGACAGTTTCTAAAATCTGTATCACAAGTTTCCTTGGTAACAGCAGCCAGCACAATATTCCATGACACCTAGCCATTAAACCGCACAAAAGCATGAATCCTGAACCTCTGTGTCCATCTAGGAGGATAAGGGGAGGCTAGAGGCAAACGTATCCCCCCATGTGTACATGATCCTGCACCAAGCACACATCAAATGCAGCTGATGTGGACAGTGACTGCATCCTATGACACACTGGATACATGGATAGCAGTTATAGGTTCACCTAATATTTACCCTGCCTTTTCTCCCTGCATAGCTCCTGCTACAAGCTTGCAGGAAGCTGTGAGAGTTGGAACTCCAGGCAAACACAGCTGCACCTTCTGAAGTAAACTATTTGCCCCAATTGGCAAAGCTTTTGCTGCCCTTTTGCAAACACTTAATCCAGCCAATATTTATCAGGAAAAAGAAAAATGCTTTCATTTTTCATTTTTACACTTGATAATCTCATCATTGTTATTTTTTATTAAGGAACAGCCCAAAGATTTCAATCATTATCAGCTGCATTGTGCTAAATGCTGTGCTATAGATATCTGAGAAAAGAGACAACCTAATTCTACTAACTACAATCCTAGATCTGGTTCCTTATTTACTTCAGTCACTCACAATGAGAATTGACTTATTTGTAACTCATCTAAACCATTGTAATGGGTGTTCATGACCTGATAGTAGAGACAACATGTGGAAGAAGACGGAAATCTCTTTCCTGAATGTGAAGGAGGCCAGTATCTACCATGCCAGGAATTTGAGAAAGGGTATGCTGAACCAGCAAACCCCTACAGTGGAGATGGCTCTTAGGTGATGGGCAAGGGCAATGTCCTCATCAATTTTAAGTAAGAACATACAGGGTGACTAACCACAGCTGATACAAAGGAAGCTGAACTCTCAACAACAAGGGAGCAAGAGGGCTGTATTTATTATTGATAAACAGCTACATCAGCTGAGAGAATCAACAGGCTGTGCAACTGTTTGTCCCTGAGTTAATCGAAGGAATGCAAATATATGTCTTCTTGAGTTAGCCAGACCAGTATGGGGAAGTATACGTGGCTCAGCCCAGCGTAAGAGTATGAAAACTGAACAAGGAACAAAGAAGTATATTTTGTATTATACATTAAACCCTCCATGTGGGGAATATCTAAAAGAACATGGTCAGAGGGCGTTGGACTCAGGATAAGAACGGTGATTTTACCATGAAAGCATGGTAACCTGAAAAAGGAATAAATACATTCAGTTTATTTTTCCTACCCTACTTTTGGAGCTGTGGAAGTATTCAATATCAGATATCAACTCCTCTACCATACAGTTAAAAAAGGTCATGTTAAATGTTGTGTAAAACTAAAGTTTTGCCAGTTTTTCTACAGCACCATCAATTCTCAGATAAATCTGCTTCTCCAAGACTCTCTTTTAATAAAGCAGAACATGCTGGGATGTGAAGAGTGGTGTCTCCTTCGTTTGATTCTTTCTACCCTGCTGATTTCAACAGCAATATGCATGTCATTCCAATGCTGAAGCACTACGCTTGGCAATGAAGTTAAGAAAGATTAAAAGGAATCTTCCTGATCTCCAGTTACATATATTTAAATATACACTTGACACAGTGTATTCACAGGCGAAAACCTGGAATTGTCAACAGCTGAAAAAACTGATCATCAGAAAAAATCACTCCAAGTTTCTTTTATTCATTTTCTGTGGACACAATCAGACTTCAAAGAGCAAATATGAACTGATGCTGGATTTTGTCTTTTTTCTCAGATTCTTTTCTCAGAGATGGCTTCTTTTATATTCAAGTTTGCAAAATGAAAAGCAATTTTTACTCATTACTGTCTCAGTTGCTGTGGCCTATATTATTCTTTAACTTTAAAATCATGTTACCTTCTTTTCAATGCCATTCCTAACCATGGAGACAGAATATGTCAAACTGATTTATGCCTGGACACTTACCTCAAGAGTGAGTTATTTTCCCAAGTATGTATGCCAGTATAGCGTGTAATCTTAAAATGTGGAAGTGAAAATGAAATTAATTTGATTGAAATTTTTCTAGGGTGTAAGTAACATAAGTTTCATGTCCATATATACACCCTAAATATATGATCCTTCACCGATTTCCTCAAAGATGAGAAGGTACTGAAGAAATGCAAAAGCCAATTATTTTTTTGAGCATATGCTGATCACATCTCAGTAAATTTAATCAGTTATTCAAACTAATAATTCATTCAAACTCTGCTACCAGAGACAAACATTACTCAAAGTGCAGCAGTAATCCTGTACAAAAATGGGTTTACTCACTGTGCTTAATTGACAGGAGATACACAGAGAGCAATTATTGATCAGAAATCAAAACAATCTTAGGAGAAAATAATTAAGAAACACTAGAGATGGAACATGTTCTCTGAAAAAGGAAATTAGGAGCGGACGTAGGGAAAGAAAGCAACCTTTGCCTGAAAATGCCTTTCTCATCGCATCTGTGGGGGGTGCTAGGGTTGAAGGCAAGGAAGGATTATTGTGCTCATGAGAAAACGGGAAAAAAACATGCTTCAGCTTCCTTGGTCAGCAGGAGGGGATAGTTGGCTCCACCAAGATACCAGACTGCTCTCTCTGTTTCCCCTGGAGTAAAACAATTCTTTAGTCACACAGATCAGCCCTCTTGCCTTGGCTGTGAGTCTTCAGGCTTCACCAGTGGCTATCCAGAAAATGACAGAATGGCACAGGATATTTCACAATGTTTATTGAACTAGTCTTGTCAAGCTTACAGAGTTAAGACCTGAAGGCACAAATGCCAACCCTGGAGCAAGTGACACTTTTGGGTACTGTCTATCAGCCTCATTACTAACCTAGCATTTTGTTTTGTTGCAAAATGTCTTTAAGCTATGACTCTCAGAAATAATTCCTATTAAAAGGGTTTTTGAAATTATGGTGAGTAGTCAAGAGACTCAGGGAAGGTGACGGTGACTGACAGATCTGACAGGACAAAGAGGGTCTGCACTAATGTTTGCAGGTGTGGAAAAGAGGTACTTCTACCAAAACAATCAATTATGGTGGGCTTTTTGATGCCTTCAAAATTAATTAACTTGTACTGCAGCTGGCAGGAGACCACACATAATCTGAAAATGGCAGATACACAGTTTTCAGAAGAAGCAATGTCCTTGACATTGAATTATTCTGAAGTTGTTCAAACTGTGAGAAGGCCTAGGAGGAATGAAGAGAAAACAGGTAACTGACAAAACTGCCTAAAATTTTTTCTTATCATGAAGAATCAGGAGGTGGGCACATGGCAACTGTCTAACCATGTATTTTTTTGCTTCAACAGCAAAATGGTATTAACTTGGTTAGATCTTAAGCAAAGATTGACCTCCCATAGTGTCAGGGAGATCTTATGCAAGAAGTGGGATTTATTATCTGCTACTGGTCATCTCATCATCAGGGTCCTGGGGAAGTCTATGAATGCTAGAAAATTTCTCCCTTTTTGGATTTGTTTTTGACAAACATTTAAACAGGTAGGTAACTAGTTCAATAGGTAGATAAAGCACAGCCTAAATTCTGTGGTTATCATTTTACGAAAGCAGTTTAATATATGATCTTCCACACTTACTAATGGGAAGTATGCAATGACTGGATGGTCAAAACAAACCAGAGAGTATACTTGGATAATTGTGAGAATTGCAAGTCACAGGGCTACAAGAAGGATCAGTAAACACTGATCAGAATCAGCATTAGTTTGATTTGAAATACTTATGAAAGTGTGTAAAAGGGAACCCTTGAGCCAGCGGGAAAGGATGGGACTGAGGGGATTAGGAGGTATAAGGCAGCACCATTCACCATGGAAGGGAGTTGCTGTTTTCGCAGTGCAGCCTGTCAGAGCTTTTCAGGACAGATGAAATAGTGTGTCCAACATGGAACGATAACAATAGTGAAGGAACCACAAAGAATAAATTAAAAAGAAATTATGCAAGAGACTGATGGGAGTTTGTGGCACTGTAAGCAAGCCAGTTTCTGTACTATGGCCAACACAGATAAAAATGGTAAATAAGAAATGAGACATAGGATTTTAACTGATGGACCTCATCCTTAGGAAGAGAACAAGAGGTTTTCTAGACTAATGTTTCTTTGCTACCTTCTACCCTCTGCAGAGAGAAGGACTAAATAAGATCTAAGTTCTTGGATAAATTAATGCAATTATGGAGTCTATACAATATACAAGTTAATAATTATGTTAGGGGAGATTTATAATTTCATCTGTGTAACATTTTATGTATTTAATATTTATGCGAAACAGGTAGGTATGTGATTCCATTATTCTGCATTTATAAAACTCCTGCTTTCAGCTAAAGCTACATTTTAGTGTCTCTTAGGCTTATCTTGGTGTCTTGAAAAAATATGAGTGGACAGACAACAGGGAGACTGGTAACATATGCGTGATTTTTTATGAATCTGAATGTGTTAAGTCTGATGATCTTTACACTTCCATCATTAGTACCTATGTTTTCTAGAGCTAAATTATGTTCCCAGCTATGCTGTGATGGTAACCATGTGACAGAACACCTTTTTGTACCGTTTGTCCCCATGTGCTAATCCATTTTCCCTGGAACTGCCTAGAATCCCAAAGCTCAAATATCGTTCAGATGGATTCTTCCTGCCTTCCGGCTGGTAGTGCCACTATTACTATTTATATTAAAGTACACTGAGTAGAGAGAGGTTCTGACCTGCTATTTTCTCCTTCTGTAATTCACATTTGCTGTCTTGCTCACTTACTCTAGCCAATAAAATTGCAATGCACTTCACCATTGCATTTCCACCATGTTTAAACCATCTCCTCTTTCCTGCAATGAAGAACCTTCTAAATAAAAATGTCTCCTTTAATTTAAAGTTTCTTGATTCTCATCTTTCTTTGGGCACAAATAAGTAATATCTGAAGTAAATATTGATTTTATTGAGACTAGTAAAAACTTCACAAAAATCTCTTTTGTGGTATACTCTCTCAATTTGTATATAATAAGAGGGCACCTATAGACAATTTTGTACTGAGTAAGTGACTACAGGCACAGTAGTTAATGACTGATATTCCTACTTATTACAGATATACCGCATGACTATTACCCTTCCTTTCACTCTGTTATTAATGGCCTTATTAGGAATGCAAATCAATGTCCACTATGTAAAATGGAAAACACAAAAATCAATGCATGTCCTGTTGTGTATGGTTTAGATTCAGATTTTTTTCAAAGTGTCACAGGTTCAAACCAAACCTTGAATACTAAATTAACTTTAGATGTTTGGTTTACTTATAATTTATGGTTCTCCTGTAGATTTTTTTTATATTAACTTTTAATGTATTGTTTTAAAAATACAGATCAGAAAAAAAGAGTAGTTTTGTAAAATAGACTCATAAATACTCTTTATAAATACAAAGTAAACCATCCAAAAGTAAAGCCAAAGCAAATTTAAGGGTTAGGGTGGAAAAAAAAAATTATGATCCTGTTTTTTAATTTATCACTTCAGCCCCCCCCCCCAATGTTATAGAGCCCATGTCCAAACTTCTAAAGCTACTTTGTTTTCCCCATTTATACATGAGGATCAAAGTCACTGTCCTGTCCAGTGACATGCTTTCAGTCACTGAATAACTATGCTTTTATTTCTCGCATATGGTTCCTGAGACCTTTGCAGCTGCAAGTGATACAACATATGTCCTTTTCATTTTCTTTGATATATTTTTTTATCACTAGAAGTCACCTGGGATTAGAACCCCTTTTTAAATGATCCATAATCAAAGGGATAGTGATGTTGAAATGTAATATTTCAGATCTTCAACTGAACTAACGGCCAAGTTACAGAGCTCATATCCTCCTCCAGAATGTGCCAGTTTATCATTTTAGTCATTGAAATACAGCCTACCTCAAATCTTGTTGTAGTAGTTCCATCCTGTTTGACCAACAAAACACAGAGGGATCATATAAAAGAATAGCTGATTTGAATCTTTACCGAGTAAAACTTTTTAATTTCAAGCAACTTTTGCATAACTTCTTGTCCGATTATTTTCCTTTTCATGTTCTGTGATTCTTGGTCATGGCTGGGACCAGGGAAAGAGATGCCAAAATACTGCACATTTTCTTATAAGGTCCACTGAAAATATTAAGAAGTCTATAAGCTTTTATACAATATTTAGGCAAAGCATTTCAGTATTGTGTTTATCAAGTACCAGAACAATTGAGGTTCTCACATGATAGAGCTGAACCCCCACAAAATGGATCAAATCAGAACTATCTAATTAGTTACTGTTAACCTTTTAAAAGTAATACTGGAACAGACATTTCTCTACTTGGTGAGATCTTGCTCTAAGAATAATTTCTGGATTGAATAGAAACATGCATTTCACTTTCTTAGCACTCTAAGAGAATTACACATTTCATATTTTATCAGCTTTCTCTTTCTTTCATTTTGTCAAATAAATGTCCTTGGATTTTTGTATAGCCACAAAAGCTTTGCTGAAAATTGACTGCTATACAAATTGTATATAAATCTATAAATATATGTAAATATGTGCATGTGTGTTTTGCACGTATGTGCATATTTTGCTCTTAAATAGTATAGAGAACTCTTAAGGCTAAATAATGCCTAATCCATGAGTTAAACATTTGCAACTGGAATAGAAAATGGTGTGGAAGGATAAGTATCATGTCATTGATCTTTTTATCTCATTTTCCTATTGCTAGTGTAGGTGGAGCGAAAGACAGAAGAGAAATAAGGAACGGAACAAAAGAGAAAAAGGGAAGAAATTATGAAATCTCTGTGATTTACCCTAGTATACTGTGCAATCATTTATGATGGTAAAATCACAGAGGAAGTCTAAGCCAGAGATATGGAATATATCCTATGTATCCAATGCATCCATTGCTTTATCCATAGCAATACATTTAATAACATCTAAAATATGGAGTTTAAACTATGACTTTCTGAATATAAATATTCCATTCTCTTTTGCACTTATGTTAATAAAATCATCAGTATTACCAGTCAAAAGAGCTAACTCACTGGTAGATCTTGGTGGATATTTTATGAAGATCTGAATAAAGGATCAATCACCAAATCCAGTAGGAAAGAAATTTCATAACTGCTCCTTACTGAATAGTTAAACAAAAGTAAGCCTAATATTTAAACATGACAAGGACAGAACGATACCAGTCTTCACATGAACATGGAAGCTGTTTTCTCACACTTGAGAATTGACAGCAGCTGTTCCTTTAGATCATTTTTTGGAGATGACAGCTGGATTGCATTTTCCTCCTTTTCTCATTCTTTCCTTCATGCACCATTTTTCATTTCCCTTTTGCTTACTTTTCTGATAGCTGAGTGTTTATTGATACAATCACTACTTCACATATTAGTTTTTCAGTTGCAGAAAAAGTGTTGTACATTACTGTTTATTTTGCTTGAATAGTCTGTGTTTAGCAGTCTCATAGTCAACAAAAATGTATGAAGATATTCAGAATTCCTTCCTAATTCCATGGAGATTAGAGGTAATTCCACTGGGAGCCATACTGTATTTAGGAACCAATGGGATTTCCAAAGGTTTTTTATTAGCCTAGCTCCATTCACTTCAGTAGAGTCATTCCTGACTCCCAACTGCAAGAGGAAAATGATGCCACTTGTCTAAAATCTCAGTTCCTGAAAATCAGCATTCAGGTTATATGTATAAGCTGTTGAACGTACTGCAACACAACCCCTTTATTTCATGGACTATAAAGCTTATGAAATACAGACATCCACAAGCTCTGAAGCAAAGGCTCATAAAAATGCCATGAAATGTGTAATTATCCACTAGGATGAGTCTTCAGACTATGCCTGGAATGAACTGAACTGGGGGATTTAGTTGAAAAGCCAAAGTCTTCACAGATCACACTGATAGTAGACCAAAATGAAAAGGTACATGAAATTCAGAATCAGCAGAGCTCTCTGAATTTAATAAAGTAACCAAACACACTCAAATAATTCCATGCAACTGCCTATGAGAAAAGTAGTTATCTTGAAACTTTCCGCTTGCTGAGTGCCAATGACTCCATAAACAATGGATTTAATTAAGGAAAATTACCCCTACGAAACATCTGATAATGGATGCTTGTCACTTCTAGCACTCCATAATTTCCTCCCTAAAGCTAACCAAAAATATTGCTTGGAGGACGTGAATGCATTACACAATGAACTGTAAGATGATTTTCTTTTGTGTGAGGAAGTAGATTTATTATCATAGTATTTTCAAAGAGTAGAAGTTACTCGCTAAACTTTAATCTTTTCATACCACTAAGACATCTAGGTTTAGTATTTTTTTATTACTATTCAATTACAGATTCAGCAAAACTAGTGAAATGTGATTTTAATGATTTCAAACCCCTAATGTAATTTCTGTCTCTCTTCTCCTCCACTCACTTTAATGTTCTCCCTCTGTCCTGTTAACAGAAGAGATCCCAAAGACATGATTGTCTAGAAATTTATCTTCTTTTATCTACTCTGTACAGACCTCTCTGTCAGAATCTATCTTCACCTATTACCTATTTCTAAATTTCTCTTGAAAATAAGGACTAGACAAACTTCTCTGACATCGCATTATTCTGTTAACATTTCCCTTTATATCTTACACCTAGAAAAGCTTGGTTCAACTGGAAGTAGTGTATTAATGTCTCATAGAATTTTTTACATAAAGTTTTCATGTCCTCTTCATAGTTTCAAAGCTGTTCCTGAAGGCTTGTCTAATTAGAGGCATATAAAGTACAATTGATAAAAGCTCTATAATACAACTCTGATTGCATCCAACTGATAAAAATGAACAGATTTTTCAGCCTTTAACAAATGATGAGATTTCTACAGCTGAGTAGCAGGTATTAGGTGCCCTGTTTCCTTTCATTGTAGCAATGAGTAACTCAGAATACCTGTATAAAGCACAAAGTTCAGAGTTACTTTTGAGTGTAACATAGTGAAATGTACTGTAGGAAACACCAGCTGGCTAGACAGTGTAAACTTTACTCCCCTGCTAATGACTTATATGAGTTGCCCCAGCAGAAAATCTAATACAGTCGAAAGAATGTACAGTCCCGTGTAAAATGGCAGGTTTTCTATGCACATATTTATTTGAGCAATATAGATGCCTTATAAAGAAACATGGAATTCTGTATCCATCCAAGTCCTTGTACAGCTTGATCTCTAATGCATAAGATTCTCCATGTGTAGAAATTAATTTTAATTAGAGTGTTCTTCTTATAAATATTCCCACCTGCATATTGTACCACAGAGTCTCGCAACTACAGAGATGATGTACTAATGTAATTGTTTAATGCAGCCAAGTGCCAGCCTTATTGCCTTACCTCCCCATTTTTTATCTTATTACCAGCAAGCACTGCCAGCTGTTAAAGAAATATGGTTTTGATAGTACAGAAGATAATAGGGAGAGAGAAACGAACTGATCTAAAATCCACTCAAATCAGAAAACACAAATTTACAGTTCTAATTAATCTAAACCAGATAAAACGGGAACTCAAAAGCATAGCCAATACTGCATATAACTCATGCTACCAATGCCTGATGTTGAATTTGATTCAATGAGACAGATAAAACCTGAACAGTACTCTTTTTGGGGGAACACACACACATAACCACATACATGCATCGGGACAGCCAATCTCAGTCTAACTACCCTCCCTTCAAAAGAAAGTGCATGCATCTCCTGGATTAAAGGCAATCACAGATGCAAAATAAGATAACCCAGCACATCATGTCACTCCAATTCCTGTCCAATGGAGCATAATCTGATTTGCAGTATTTTAAACTACATCCTGATTGGATTACTAATGAAGGCTGGCAATTCTGAGGAGTTTACCAATTGCTGACAGTTTCTGTGAAGCAGCTGGGCAACTACTTTTAAATTGAGAAAGACTGTAAAATATATGTACAGCTAAATGCCTTTCTACAAAGATGGGCCAGATGGTCCCATAGAAATTGAAAAATGAAGGAAGCATTAATAAATCATTCAAGAAACCAGAAATCTTTTAGTGGGTGGTTCAGTCCATTAAAAAGAAAAATCACCCCAAACCCAACATCGCCCAACTCTTCATAAAGTGCTGTTTTGCTTACTGTAATTTAAATGCACTTATAGGCATATTGTATTTCTAAATAATCACAGTGAAGCATAATTTTATAATACAAGAAGTTTGCTTTTGTCATGTTAATAGCATATTCCATTACCAGATGAGATGTAAAGCTGAATTTTTTTGAAGTATACTACGAAAAGTCTGAACTAGAACCTCTTTATATTTAGCATATGCATAGGAATCCTTAGTGACAGGGAAGTCTGAAAGGTAGAGAGATTCTCAAATAGACAAACGTTTCTAGAAAAGGTTCTGGACTTAGTGGAAATGTTTTCCGATGATAACTAACACTTCTGAGTTGCCACTGAGATAAAAGCAAAACAAGGCTCAAAAGTCCTTTTAAATTGAACGTCAGAGAGGTCTCGTGATTTCCTAGTCCATATAACTCAATAATGCATGTTTGCTTTCTTAAAGGATCTATTCTCCAGCACAGTTTTCAGGAACTAATCCTTCTAATGGCAAAGTGAAATCTCTGTACTACTTTACTATTGCACAGCTAATTGCAGTTTGTTATTCATTTCTCCATTCTTAAATTTTTTCCAACCTTTTGTTTTTAATTTCTCTTCAGGGAAAACCATAATTTGCCTGTCAATTTGTTAAACTATCAATAAACTATCTTGAAAAGACAGTATTACTATTCTATTGAATAAGAATTGCACAACTTTGAGAACAAGCTAATGAAATGAGCCATTAGCCTTGATAACACACTTAATACTGCTGAAGCTCATGATGCCTTCTTAAGTGCTAATGATCAAGCTCTATGCTGTTATTATATTTGGTAAAAATCAAACACAAACAATTTCTATACTTGCAGATTACAGGACTAAAGAATATCACTTATAGAGTCATAATTGGAGCTTATATGTTATTTAAATGATACAATTTTTCATGCCTGTTTGGGACATTGACTTAGTTTGAACTTGAACTGTGAAAGGCAAGTTGATCTATTCCTTTATATGTAAGGGAAAAGATGTTGGAGTTTTTTTTATTTGTTCAGCTTTTCCATATGTGGGTTTTGATTATATATCAAATGAGTTTTTGAGCTGCGTCTAGCCTTCAGGTAGTTGTCAGCACTACTCTTTCCTGATACATCTGTTATGTCACCTTCTGATGAAAGCAGCCATATCTGAAACAAGGATTACTCAGCCCTACTTATCTCTGGTTAGATGAGTTGTGCCATTTTGTGCTATAACGGCCATCTCTACCAGTCTGGAAAGCACATGCTTTGTTCTAACTCTTATGACCCATCTAAGACCAAAATAGTTCAATGTTCATTTTAAATAACCACAAACTCACTGTTTGGCAATGTTCCTTCCACTGGCAGCTGTTTGCTGCCAAATGGAAATATTATTTTTTAAATGTGTGTTAGATCAACCAGCTAATTGTAGGAACAGAATAAGATCTGAATACCACATTAGCTTCACTATTTTTATTCCGATTATAGATACTTTTTTTGGAATGTGTACTGCATATTCTTAATAGAAGATACTTGTTTCACTCTTTTTAGGGTATTTATGTTTTGCTATATAATTTAAGATTTTATTGCAGAGTCCACTGTGCCCTTTAAATTTTACCTTCAGTATAATGCTATTATTTATTAAATACTGTTTTTCTTCAATAATGCTTCAGAAACTGATATTAATCTCTAAAAAAAAAGAATATTGTTATAGATGAAGAAATGGAAAAAACACAGTAACTAAGTTTCTTTAGGAACTGAGTTGATGAGAAACTGTTTTCAGACGCTGCTAAAGTGAAAAATGGACCCTTGCTAACGATGGAAAGACTTTTTTTCAGAATTGATAGGAACCACATGATGGATCCCTTAGAAAGTGGAGATTGCAAAAGTTCATCTTTATCAATAAGGTGAACTTAATCTGTAGTCAATATTCCGCTTGCATTGATTCCATCTGTATTACGGAAAACCAACATTCACACTCCATATTTTGAACATATTTCTGAATTGACTTAGCCTTGGAATATTTTCAAGATTATTTTTATTATATTCAATTTTTTCTTCAAGTTGTTTATGTTTTTCTTTCTCTCGAGTTGCCAGCCATCATCTCAAGAGTCTAGATTTGCTACTTGTAATATGCAGCATATGAAATGTGAAAACAGGACATGTCATATTGCATCCTAATTAGAAATGGTGAATACTGCAGAAAAAACAACCTATGCATGATCATTTATTTGAAATTTGAAATTAACTTAGACTGATTGTATCATTTGTGCTCCCTTTCCATTAATATTCCAGCAAATAAATTTACTAGCAGGTATAAGTGCTTAAACAGCTAAGTTTAAGTGAACGTTGCTGAAGCTTATAGAAAGCAAAATTAGAACTTAAGATGACAGCCTCTGAATTTTTTTTCCCAGTCATGGGTCTGGAGCATCATGGTACAGCCTTTCTGCCTGCAGGTGACACCCAAGTTGCCAATAAGTGAGACCTCACCTCGAGGTCAGACTAGGCAGCTGCCAGGGCTGGGGCAGCACAATTTATTTTGATGTCTTTGGGGCTGTAACTCCTATTGCCTCGAGGAATCTCAGAAGGCACAGAACAACTTTGCCTCTGTGTTTTAAGTCTAGAGGCAACCTATATCAGACTACAAGTGGTGTCCTTGAAGCTGAACAAGGGACTCTTTCCTGTAGCCATTAAATGAGTGTACGTTTGTGACAGCCAGGCAAGGGAGTCTTCAGCATTTCTGAAATTCTTCTTCATGATAGCAGGGCAAGGGGACTGCTTGGTCCCTCCGTCATCAGGAGGTTAAAAATGCTTATATGACTTTTATTGAATCAGGAGAATAAAGTGACACAGAACTCCATAGAGCCTGCAGTTTTTCTCTACTGATGGGGAAAAAGATTGCTCTGAAGGAGGTCTGGATTTTAACTTTGGGGCTAACAGCAGCCTCAAGCCTGCTAGCTCATCTGGGAGGAAGCCTGTAAGCCAGCGTACCACAAGAAGCCAAACTTTGCACGGGTTAGTGCTGCCCTGGGTTAGCATTGTTTTTCTTTCCCCTGCTTTCTCCCTGCTTTTTAAACTAGTACTTAGTTTCTAGTGCTGTATATTCTGTTTTGCAAAAGTCTTAAGGCAGACTGCTCCTGCCTTAAAATGCAGAATGAACATAGCTTCCATTTAGGTCAAGGGGAGCATTACCTCCATAACTTCAAGAAAACTGGGTTTCATGAAATTCTAACTTTTTTTTTTTTAAATTAGGAATGGAACAAATATATAATTAGTTGATATATATTAAGGTACATAATTCAAATGAGTCTAGCATACTTCTGAGAGCCAATGACAAGTGTAGTCATTCAGACTTCAATAAAAATATATTTATTACCTGTAATTAGTCTACTTCATCATTGTTGGATGCATTAAAAATGTCCTTTATTTTAAAGCAAGTTATTATTCATTGAAATTCAAAGGAAATTGAGCAGCAAACAGTATCTAGTGTGATTTGTCTCATAATTAATACACTTACTCATTGTGAAATACAGCTATATTGCCCATTATTTTTAACAAGCATAATACACTGAATTGTAAAGGCATTGGGCTATTACCCAGAACAAAATATTTCTAGCAGATAGGAGTGACATTTAGCTTTGACAGTATAAGTACATGCCCTGGGTAAATAAAGAAAACAATTTTTGAACAAAATTGAACATTTATTTGAGAGCAGAAAATCATAAATACATTTCATACCCAACAAGCCCCAAACTATTCTTACTGCACTTAGGTAAAGGGTATGGATGCATAAAGAAAATTCATCTCAACGAGATGCTTTCAGGCACAGTGAAATCTTGCCTCTTGTCTTAACCCAGTGCTTGCCCTCCTTTCCCAGTGGAATTTTTGTTTTGTAATACCAGTGCAAAACACTTCTGAGCTTATGTTGGTATTACTTTGCTTTTAGTTTGCTTACCCCATTTTTTTTCCTTGCTTTTCTTTCCTGTTTCTGCTTCATATGTTTTTTTTCTAGATCACATCTCCCTTCTCCTTTACTTTCCCTTCCAGTCAAATCTTTCCTCGCTTTCATGTTACTTCCTCTGCAGGATTTACTATTGGCTCTGTTTCCTACTCACTGTCCCCGTGCCAGCACCTCATCTAGCACAGTGGCACAGGGATGGGGCTCAACAGCCAGGCAGTGACAGGTTCCCAGGCACTGCCAGTGCCACCACCGCTGCCTTTTTCTACCTGCAGTTTCTTTGCCGTTAATACCTGACTTTGTTTCTCCCCTGTCTGTCTCCTCCCCAAATGTGGTGCTTACACACCTTATAGCATTAGGGAGGGCAGAAGTCCTTCAGGCAGGTACAGCCTGGCAGTGCTAGAGCTGGAGCTGCTGCAGCGCAGGCCTGACCTTAGGAGAACACAGGCTCTCGAAGGTGGGAACTGGCCCCTGAAGTTCATTCTGTCTAGCCTAATTATACCTGTGAGAAACAATTTTGCCTGGGGAGTTGTCTGCAAGGAATTTGTGGTTATTGGCACGGAAGTATGCAGAAGAACCTTTTTTTTTTTTTTTAAACTGTAGTATCTTTCCCAGGTTTTAAATATCTGAAAGTCTAGCAGCTATCACTCTCTAGCACAACAAATTCCTGTTACCCTCCATTTTTCTCTGTGTACACAGGGTAACGCCATTTTATGCGAAGAACTCCTCCAGTAACTTTACAGCTTGAAAACGTGCGTTTAAAAAGCATTTAGAATAAAGTAGGAGGTTGCCATTCTGTATCACATTTAAAAGGTTGAGAAAAGGAAAATGTGGAACTAGGATTAAATTCTGCATTAGCAGTTGAATGTTGTGAGCTGCATTTATCAGAGGTTGAGAGACAGGCATTTGGGCTTTCCTTCACTTTGAATCACAGAGCACCCATGCTCTCTCTCTTGCACACTTTATCATAAAGCCATAAAAGAAAGTTTTTTAAAAATGACTAAAAAATAATAAATTGAGGTATGACACTTATACATGGCCTTAGCAGTACAATGTATATCAGTATTGCCAGTTATAATATTTACAAAAGCAATACTCTTGCATCCAGCACTGTAATGAGGTTGTCACTCGTGGAATAAAGCAGCATACACAACGGCGGAGAATTCCCACCACAACTTATCTCAGACACGTTCCCATACTTTTTGAAATGGCAAGAATGCACAATCTGCAACTTTAAATCTTTTGAGAAGAAAGAATCATGACTGACTTCCCCATTTTCAAACTGATTAAAAATTAACATGCTTCTCATGCATTCTCTGGTCACTACAACTTTATTTGAATAATTGACCTTACCTGGCTTTGAGCACAGATAAAAACATGCAGGTCTCCAAGCAACTGAGTTCCTTAGTATCTATAAAAAAAACCCAATAAAAACAATATTAAAATCCTCAGGGCCAGGCAGTTTCCAGAATAAACAATGTTACATTAAGGTGTTTGCATCTACATAAGGCTGTCATTCATATTTATTCCAGGTCCATGGGACCAGAATTTCTTGCAATTGGTTGGTCACTTATCAACCAAGGTGATAAGGCAGTTCTCAACAGAGAGGTGACCCTAAAAAAGACCTCTGACATCCCGACTCATCTCAGCAGAAGGGACTGAGACTCTGTTGCACTGCCTTGTCACCTATTGACACAGACAAGCTAAAGGGGAAAGTTATTGTCACCGATTGTCCTGCAGCAGTGCTACAAAAAGAGGACTAGAGACTTCAGAGGTATTGATTCAGCTCTGCCGAAGGAAAAATACTGCAAAAAATCTGTGGGTCTGGGTGAATTTTTGACTAAAATGAGTAATACAGTATCAACCTCCTTTATCTGTGCATTACTACCTGGGCAAGGCAGGCTCAGCAGGGCAAAATGCACCATCCCTCTCGATTGGCACCAGCCAGCCATGTTACTTCACTCTGCCCACTGCCAACACAGGTATTTTTAATCTGCAATTTATTTCTGTCTGTCAAAGGTGAAAAGCATTAAGCAATTAATTATTTGAAGTGATTTAAGAGACAGATGGAAGACAGGGAGACTTCAAAAAGTAGCCGATTATTATTAATTCATGTGGTATTCATTAGTGTGTCATTAATGATGCTGCTTTCATTTGGTATTTGATATAGAATGCAATACTATCGGAATTTCTCTGTAATTTAACAACTGCTTAAGAATATTTACTGAAGTCTGAGACTAGTACAGATGATTTTAAACTAACATTTAACACTTTATGTGATGTCAGGAGTATTCTGCACCAGAGTACTCTTCCTCGGCACACATGGACAAATCCAGTTTCCAGTTATGACCTGACAAATTGTCTCCCTCCCCAGTCCAACAGTACTATCAAAAGCTACACCACTAACTGAAGAGTTTGCCTATAAAACTTAGATCAGGGAACACCCTTCTGTTCCAGTCCATAAAACTTGTGGATGCTGACATCTAACGTGTCAACAAATTCCCTGGGCAAGCAAATGGTGATCCCAAGAGGATCCTTCACTGCAGATGTCTACAATAAAGGTACTATTAGCTTACTGCACTATACACTGTCAGCATTAACTTTGCGTCTCAGGCTTTTGTGAGATTTTTATGCATCCGTTACATGTTGGAGCCATTTTAACAATTCACTTCTTCACAGTCCCACAGGCATACGTTTACTGTATAAACTACATTCCCCTTCCCACTAATATATTCTGTTTAATAGAGTTAAAGTTCATACACTCACTAATAGAAACCAGATTTTTTAATCTAAAGAGAATATACAGTACAGTTCCTCATAGAGTCTTAAAGATTAAAGAAATACAGCTCTATTTTAAAATGAAAGAGGTCTGAAGATAATTTCCTGCTTTCGGGTCTGATCCTGTGAAATGCACCATATCCAAACAGAAGCACCACTTGAGAACTCTCGGTATCTCCCAGTAACAGGTTATTATTAATTTGTCTAAACAGATAACTCTGCAAGCAGCACCTAAGCGATGTCTATGGAGAGTTGCTGTTGTCCACAAAGGCTGCCTGTCCACAGGGCTTCTTGGACCACTTGACTCTCTAGCTGACCTTTTAGACATTTCCATCTTTACACAAAGGCTCTGTGGTAGGGCTACGCCAGGCTTGCTTTTTTAAATTCTCGATTCCTCAGGTTAGCTACATAGGAGAGTATTAGCCACTGATAAACACACTATTGTGATTTCCCTATCATAGACTAGGCTCAGCGGTGCCCCTAAAGATAGATTATCAGGACAAAAGATGGATAAAGAGCTCCTATGTGATGAAAGGACACACTGTTACACATTGCATGCGTAGTTCACAATCTGAAATGTACACGTACTTTATTTTCCCTGGGAAGGTGACAAAAAATTGAATTAAAAACACCATCTAAGAGACAAGTGTTGCATTATGTCAGAGTGGGATCATTTGAAAATAATGAGCATCTTAATTTTCAAAGACTCCACATAAGCTCAAAAATGCTCCCCTAATGTAACTTGGACCTATCCTTGCCAAAGAAATCATAAAGATGTCATACATGTTTACATGTACATACATCTCCCACATATCCTCACTGAAGTGAAAAGTCTCTGCAGCCTCTCCACATTTCCAAATTGATCATGGAGAACAGAAGTATCCAAGTTCAGGAAGAGACCCCTTTCCTGTTGCATTTCTAGCTTATCGAAAAACTGAAGTTCTTGCTAATCGCACCGGTCCATTACCTGCCAATTTAAAATATTTAGGCAAATGGAAAAAACTCCCATTAAATGCCTGTCTTTATATCATCCCCATACTGAAGAGGAGCTAGTGTGAATACTTAGTAAGATACACCATTATGAACAACACCATGTTTCTTCTGGAATACAGTAATATTGTCACCAGTCGAGCTGTGTGAAAAGTTTTCATAAATTTTTTTTTTTTGATAGCTGATTGCTGATGAGTAAAATGACAGGATCAACAAAAGCTTTGACAAAAAATATTTCAGGTCCAAAGTGGAGTTTCTGAGTGGAGAGTATTATTAGAAGATGACCTACCAAGCACATACATAAGTCTGGGCAGTTTGGGAAAGCCCACATTCAAATCAGGATGAGCAAAAATGATTTATGGAAGTAAAATAAGCAGTCTCTTTTTTGAATCTATTGCATCTTTTAGGATACAAGTGTCTTCCAGCTGAAAACCTCCTGGATGAACTTGAAAATCTTAAGATCAAACATGTTTTTCTTCTACATGTTCCAAATAGTTTTACAGAGAAAATATTTTTTCCACCTCCAATCATTAAGTGAAATATTTAACAGCAATATGATACAGCATGTACAAAATCATCAGTACTTTTCTTATTCAAACTTATTTTCACTGCCATTCTCAAAGATCACAGAGTTGTATCAATGGAGGACCTGATACTTCTCCCAAAGGTCTTGCTATTGAATTTTAACTAGGACACAACTAAGCAGTGAGGGGAAGAAAGCTGTGAAATGGGAGCAGAAATAGAAGATAGGCAGCAACTGTAATAGAGATAAGAATAGATGGTCATAGGCTAACATTGTGCATAATTTAATGGCTTTCTTGAAATGCTGAATTCCTTTTGGGGCAGATCAAGTATCTGCATAACAACTTTCTGTGATGTTGGAAGTGACAAGCACCTTAAAATATGTATGGAATATCAGAAGAATGAAGAAAAAGTGCAAAAAATGCAAGCCTGCTTACTATGCCCCAGTAGTTTTTCTTTTATTTCAAGCAGACTGTATCTGACTGAATTCTTACTGTCTGAAGGCAAAAGAAATGGTCCTGCCTTGACCACATTTCACTTTTAGTACCACTAGATCTAGGTAGCCTAAATCTTAAGGCTTCACAAACATTTCAGATTGTACATATTACCTGTGGTACAGTTCATAAAGCACAAAAATCACTGGCAGTGTGCTAAAGCATTTCAGATTTTTTCCATGACACAAATATGGTGTACTACTTAACCAAGATTAAGGACAGAGCATGCAGTTAAGTGTTCACGCATCAGGCTTGCTGTTCCAAATGCTTGCCTTACTTACATAAACTTTTTTTTCCTTGAAATGGTTAATATTTGATAGCTTCCTCCTATGAATAAATCACTAGACTGTAGCTATAAAATGGTATGGTACAAAATCTAACTCTCAAGGCAGATGAGCACCTACAATATTCTGTCCAGCAGATTATAAGGCTTTAAAAGATAAGGCGTCAATCAAATCTAGATCAGTCTTTCAGACATAGTTCAAGTCATGTCTGTTCCCCTTATATTCCCACTTAAATTGCATTGCATGGACTGCACAACACAAGGGCACGGATTTTGGCAAGTGTTCAAAAAATGGCATGGTGAGTGCTCTGGGAACAGGCAAAGGAAATTTTTTAGGCCTTAGGGTACAGCCTAAGCAAGTGGGACGTAAGTCTGATAAAAGACCCAAGAGTATGTCTACATGTGATTTTGTATATGGTTTTTGGATAAGAGGGAGTCACATACTTCAAAACAGACACGTGCTTAAGTACTGCAGAATAGAAGCCTTCAATAGTTCCACATTTATGCTCTCTCCATACAAACTGGCACTGCTTTTGAATTCACCTCTCACTCCTCTGTATTGCACATTACCATTCAAGGTCATGGTTTCGTCTTTCATCCTCATTACTTTTCTTATTTTCTTTGGGATATCTTTTTGAGATCCTTATATAGCCCCAAAGCATATTAATGTGATATAAATCTGCCTGTAATAACTACAGACCATCTAGCCATCCTATTTCATTCCCAGAATGGTAAGATGGAAGGAAGCCCAACTTGTACCACAGGTTAATAGATTAGAAATTTAGAGGAAATAAAAAGCTTGTAGTTTTATCTGCTGGAAGTATCTTTCCAGGGGTATTTTTGCCACTTTAAGTACTCTAAGTTCATTATTATTTAGCATTGTATCACAAATTAGCGGGGGGGGTGGGGGTGGTCAAGCAGGTACCTGCACAGAGAGATACCTGGGATTTCGTATCACTAAATGGAGTCTATATAATAGGAATTAAAATATGATCTCATGTAGCACACTGAGTACTAAAATAGTCTTTACTGCGATTACATCTGGTCACCTTCAGTTTTAACACTGCATTAACAAGACAAGCCGTGATCTAAAGTCCAATTAGATGCCAAGTTATTCAACTCATTAAGTTTGAATGAAGTAGCACACTGTTCTCCTACAAAGAGACTGCAGCGGAGTTCTTGTAAAGTTGGTGAATAGCTTTTTAGTGTTGGCAGAAATGTCTGGAAATTCAAAATCATAACTTAACGCTTTTGAAAACATCTGAAGGAACAAAATAAGCAGAAGTGTGTTGCACAAGTACATATGCAAATTCCACCTAAAGCATTTCTGCTTTCCAAGTATGTGAAATGCTTAACAGCAGAAACTGTTAATTAAGAGACAAATGTTTACTTTACCCTCAGAAGTGGATTCCCTCCTCTGCGACCTGGCAAGTCATACTTTAATGCGAAAGCACATGGGGGATTATTCTGTGAATTGCATGAACTGAGTGTTCTTTTCTCTTCACCCCCCACCATGCCCCCACTTTCCCCTTACAGTATAATATATTTCTTTGTTCAAATTCAGGATTAAGAATGTGATTTCACAACAGTTTAATAATGAATAAGTCCATGGTATCAGTGGAGTTACGCTGGAGTGCAGAAGTAAAATCAAAGTCTGTCTTTTTTTTTTCAAGCCCATATAGTATTAGCCTTTATCTTGCCTTTGCATAGAGCAATCAGGTTGTCAATGGGTACATTATTGCAAAGCAGATGGGTAATAAAACTGTTCACAATATCTCTCTGGCAACTTCATATTTGCTTTTGGGAAAGGAAATTCTTTCAACCTGCCACTTCAAGGTTGGGAGGAAAGCTCTTTCTCAGTTTCAAGTTTACAGGATCATATTTACCACCTGGGGTTTTTCAGTTCCCAGTATTCCTGCAGAATTATGGGTGGGAAGAATGCTAGTAGTGGAGTTTCATCTGAAAAAAATGGACCTTACTATGTTGATGGATGAATTTTAAACTTTTAACTTTCAGTTCTGGTTTTGTATTGCCTAAGAGGGAATACTGTTTTGGAGATAATACAAATCTTCCTGCCCTTAGTCTTTTAGGTTCCCATCATTCATACTCATATTCTTCCTGCATGCTGTAGCATTTCAGCCTTATGGAAGAAATACTAAGGGAAAATGCTCCCCCGTCCCTTTTTCTTTTAATTTTAACAAAGATCTTAATATTAAAAAAAAAAAATCAAGTAACAAGTGATAGGATGAGAGGGAACAGCCTCAAGTTGCGCCAGGAGAGATTTAGATTGGATATTAGGAAAAATTTCTTCACCGAAAGGGTTGTCAAGCATTGGAAGTGGTGGAGTTCCCATCCCTGGAGGTATTTAAAAGATGTGTAGACGTGGTGCTTAGGGACATGGTTTAGTGGTGGACTTGGTAGTGTTAGGTTAACAGTTGGACTCGATGATCTTAAAGGTCTTTTCCAACCTAAATTATTCTATGATCAAATTTTACCAGGATCGGCTTCTTTCCCAAGATTTTTTTCGCCCCCTGCATGTCCCTGAAACTCTCTGCCTTTTTGCAAAGCAGCCCTCAGGCTTTTTGCCTCAGCTTGTGAGCAATGGTGAGCCCAGGAGGTGAGTGAGCAAGCGCTGAGGAGAGGGTGGCATAAGCCTTCAGGTATATGAAAGGGAACAGGTCCCTGGCCCTAGCAAACCAAACACTCCCAATGAGAAAGGGCTCTTGGCAAAATCATCAATGCTCTTAAGGAGAGAGAAGAAATATCTTTTCAACTTCGAGCTTGGGAGAAAGGGAAGAAGGGAACCACATCTAGAGAGACACTAAAGGGCAAGCAACCCCAGGGAGCTGCTCAGGCAGCCTGTGAGGAAGATGATACTAGCACCAAAATTAGGTTGCTTGCCATAGCATTTATAAAGTCTCATGACAAGTATTAGTGGAGTCCTGACTTCGCTGGAATGCCCTTGGCTGCTTGGTCTCACAAACAGTCTAAATGTTTTGAGGTTTATTACAAGACACATATTTATTAAACAAGTAGGATAAAGACGTGTGTGTTTCCCATCATTAGAATTACTGGGAATTTCCATGAAAACATTTCTGTTTTAGTGTATGTCTTCTGCTTAGCAGTTCTTACTGACACTAAAAGCGTGTGCTATAAATAGGTCTGCATAACTTACTAGAAATTTCTCCAGCTTTGGAGCATTCTTTCAGCACTTTCTGCAGTTATATATTTTCAGAATATTTTCTACGTGTTCTAAACAAAAAAAATCTACTGCTTACCTGAATAGTATCCAATGTTTAATGTATTATGGACAAATCCTTAGCCATTACAACTGACATATTCCCATCCACAAAAATGGAGTAATGATAATTTACAACAGCTTAAAATGAGGCAATGAATTTTAGATCTATTCCTAAATTTTAGGTGTAGATAATATAAGTAGTATTACATTAAATTTTGAATATCTTCTGTTGCAGGACGCCCAAAATATACAGGAAGCTTTGGAATGGGATGGACACTTAAAGAACAATTTTGTTTGAGATTTACTGATTGAGAATCTGACCGTTATTTGCCTGACTATTTATATAGAACTTGAAGGGAAAGTGAGTTTGCTTTTGGAGAGCTGAAACATCTCTGCAAATACTTCCCCTAAAAAGGACCGGTTTAATTTTGAAAGAAAAGCAATTTCACTTTTTTCATTACCCGCACCTGTGTATATGGGTTAGGGATACTCATAAAGTGCAATCACCATCACGATCTTCCCTAGACAAGGAAAATTAGAACAGATTGGTGTCACCCACTTGAACAGATGTTTACAGCAACTTGCTGTCGTGTGAGCCTTAAGAAGCAAACAGACCAGCTCTACTTGGAGATTTTGTAAGGAAGTCAAAGTTATTGCTGTTGCTTTGAGATCTCTTCAGTTCTTTTATAATCTCTCTAAGCTGTTTCAGCAGTCATTCCTCATAAAATCAAGTAATTCCTTGTTTTCAAAGCATTCCTGGCTACCTTGGAGTAAAATTTTCCTGTTATAACCCTATTCTGTGGTATCTTATGCAGTTTATTTCCTGGAAGCATTCTCCAGACAGCTGGCAGGCTTGCCAGGTAGGATTCTGGGGAATATGATAATTTTCATTGACTTGTAGCAAGAATTCTTAAGTTCAAAGAGGCAATATGATTTCCTCTGCAAATACTGCATCTGCATGTACTAACAGGATATTTTATAGGACACAAACAGATGAACAGGTCAGGCAGGTTTAGGCTAATGAAAAACAAATTGTTCTAGTAAGTGACCTGTGTTTGCCTGAAGGGTTTAACTCTCTGATAATAAATTCAGACTTTCAATGGTTCTCGTGATTCTGTGCAAGCGAGAGGCTTTTTTGTCATTTATGATAAATTTGGCTTATTTTTTATTTTGATTACATTGTTCAAAAGTTAATCCCTTACTAACTACTGTCTGGAATAATTGAATGTTTCTTAGATGAATCTCTGCTTATCTTAACTCCATCAGTATGAAAACTACTTGTTTCCATTTGACCCTTCCAAAGGCAGAAAACCTTGTAAGCCCAGAAAACCAGTCACTGACAAACAGCAAATATTAAATAAATACTTACACAGTTGCCTTATCACAGTAATTGCTTAATAGTGATGATATTTTGTATTGGTTTAGTGGATCATCTAGTTGTTTAATGACATGGGATTTATCCGTTATTCCTTATCCCTTATTTATGTATTATGAACTTTGTACTACTCCGGAAAATGCTTTCACTGAAAACTGATGGGACTGTCTGGGACAGAAAGGATCTGAAGATATAATTTCCTGAGTCCCAGGCCAGTCAAACACAGCTGATGAAGTAGCTGTGGGGGAACAAAGCTAAGAGCAAGCAGTGAGATCATCCCATACAAGAGGAGAGAGCGGAGCAGTCCAAAGGTGATGAACTAAACGGAGCTAATGAGGATGAGCTCAGGAGCACAAAACAAAGGCGTGTGGTATCTCCTGAAGGGAGGTCTGGAGTAGAGGAAGATGGCTTATAAGAAAGAGAGATAGGCCTGGGGCACAAATTAGAGGGGATAAGAGGTTTTACACCAGTGACAGTGGGAGATGGAAAAGACAGACCCAGCTGTGGGGCTGATCACAGAGCGAGGTGTTCAGCGGGCAAACATGTAGAGAAAGCCTTCTGTGGCAAGAGAAAGACAGTCACTCTTGGGACAAACTATAGGCTCAAACGTAACTATGAAAACCTAGTGTGACCTTTCTGTTCTACTGTCTGTTTCTCTCTAATTTAAAAATGGGCCAAGAGACACTGGCATTGCTAAGAATCGGATGAAAATGGAAATGTCTTTTTTCCAACTAATTCTTTGCTTGTTTTGTGTGGATTTCTTAATATATTACTAATAATAAACTTCTTTGAGATAAAAGTTATTTAAAACTTAAAAAAAAACCAGCAACCTGCAAGGCTTGAGAACTACACAAATAAAAAGGAATCTTTTTTTTTCAGATAGAGGAAAAGACTGAAAAAGATATTTCAGATAGTTTGAAAGATGATGTGAAACAGCTACACGAATACAGAAGTCACACAATTCTTCAGGGGAATTTTGCTGCTTTCCCTTGGCCGTGGCAAAAGGAGGGTTTCTGCTCCTGACAGATGCATTTCAAAATGGATTTTTACGAAGAGGAAGGGCAGGAAGAGTTGCCTGGAGCACACTGAGCAGACAAGCTTCGAATGGTGTGCATATGGCTGAGCCTCCGAGTCACTGTAAGTAATTTGCATCCCTTCGACTTTTCACAGCCTTAAATCCCTATTTCAGCCTGCTGCCTGGGGGCTTCTCCAGGTACACAGGTACCTGAGGCAGCAGGGACCTTCATAGTCCCTGGACTAGGAAATCTTGGAGGGAACTGTAATTTGGCTACACTATCCCTTTTTGTCTTTTGTGGTCAGATGTGACAATAATTCAGAAGACAATACAGTATCATCAGGATTTCCCTCTATTAAAACACAGTAAATCCTATTCCTGATACCAGGTAAAGTCTGCATAACAATGCAACAGAAACATCCACTATGGTTTCTATTTCCTGACTTCAAGTAGAAAAAAACATTTCTCCCAAATCTTTTTTATTCTCAGTTTACAGTCATTTGCAGCTTAGTTATTCATGCTAGGCTAGACTAAATTATTTACCTTTTTCCAAGAGTTTCTCTTTCATTTTTTAATAGTCTCACCTGAAATAATTAGAAAATAGCAGAGGAGAATTGTAAAAACAGTATTTAAAATGAAGTGAATTGAATTTATGCCTTGTTCTAAAATAGTATGTATTACTGTAACATGCAATTATATTGGGAAAAAAAATCTAAACTCCCCCCAGGTTACAGATTGATTTCATAGTTGTTTTGTAAGCTATTGCTCTGCTTCCTGGGGTATCTCTCAGGCTCCGTTCAGCACGGAATCCATTATATACTACACACTCAGATAGATGAAAGGTATTATGGCAAGCTTAACTTTCCTTCTATTTAGTGAATAATGATTTATAATTATTCCTTTTATGATGTTGAAGTTAGCTGGGCATATGCCTACCAACTAATTTCCTTTTGTTACTGGAGGTGTTGCTTTTTAACAGCAGTTGTTCTAGACATCTCTCAGATGGTAGATTTAAATGAGAGCTGTGAGCACACTGTTGCTGGTCACAGCTCTCATCTAGAGCATTTCTTCTGTGATTTACAGTCTGTAGTACTCTGTTTATTGCCGGAGTTAAAGCAAAATCATCTTCACAAAGAGACGGTCACAAGTTGCTTTTGCTTATAGCATGTGATCTCTGTTCCTTACTGGGGAAGTCAAATGAGAACTAACACAGAACAAAGAAAAGGAAAGAAATGTAAAAGGGAAGGATGTTTAGAAGGAAACTAAAAAGACAGAGCCATATTACATTACACATTATCTTCAGGTTTTTTTAACATTACTGAATCACTTCACTGTTTAAGAGACAGATCCCCAGCAGACGTGAAGCAGCATAGCTTTTTGTCACCAGAACATCACCTGGTCGATTGCAAGTGATGGAAAATAAAAAGTAAATGAGCACAGATATGCAGATACAGGCAGAACTTTGGTCAGCATTAGCAAAGGCAAAAAACTCTAGGCAGAGAGTCCTCCTTTATCTTTGTTTTTCCTTATTTCACCTCTTCCCCACCTTCTGTGAATTATAGTCAGATTTTTCTCGAAAGTATTTTAATCTCTCTATTGTCAGCAGAAATTTCTGCAATTGTCAAGAGCCTAGTTACTTCTCTCTTCCTTCTGTTCTTGTTGGTGTTCTTCAAAGTGTGTCTCCATGCGTCTGCTTTTCTGCTGGATGTAAGCACTTTTTGGTCCCTGCAGTAGGAATGTTTTCCCATACATGTCTCGGCCTTATTAAGAAATAAACTATTTTATCTCTTTTCTCTCTTTCACTAACAATAATGAGTGGAGAAAAATGAACAGAACAGCTATAGATGGGCAAGACTGTATTTCCAGAAAAATGCTGATATAATTACACAGAGATTTGGCACATGTGAAGAACTACTGGAAACACCAACCTCATGCAGTTTTCTACTACTGCTACTAATACCACCCAAAGCCAAAATAATTTCTTTGGGGAATAAAGGCCACAAATTGATGAAGAAAAAGCAGAATTTAACAGTAAAATCAGGATTATTAGTTCTTGCTCTGGAATCCTGGCTCCAAACTGAGTTCAGTTGCTTCTTCCTGTTAAACCCTTTTAAAGATGAGACGATGTCTAAGAATCCCATAGATCCCCTCATGAGAGGCAGAAGTCTAAAATTATGCTGACATTTCAAGGTATTTGTGAACATACTCCACATTGTGGCAAGAATGGAAAAACATAGTGATGAACAGATAGGAAGAATATTCCTGAAAAAAAAAACCCTTTCATTCAGGGATTTAATATTATTCTACAAAGGAGGAAAGTACCATCACTTTACATATTAAAAAAATGAGGCAGAGAGGTGAATAACACCCTCTCTTCGCATGACCCAATCTTGCAAAAGGCTTTACAGTGTGAAAGGCAGAGCGGCTGCTGGAGCAACGACTGCATTTACATGCTGAAAGTAGCAAACACCTCTGTAAGGCAAGGATGATATAATAGCATGTGAGAAGTAAAAACCCTGGTGACTTTGATTGTATGTGACTGCTCTTCTGTGCATTTCTGTTAAAACGCTAGTTGTCTGTTTTGACTGTGCTTTCTCATTTCAAACAAAGGATATCAACAGCTTTAGATTCCAATGCTTTGCCTTGGTCTGTGAACAAATAAATTGTACTACACTTAACAAATTGAAAATTCATAGAATTTGTGAAGGCACAGGCTTAAGGCACGCTTCTCATTACTCACCACATATTTATACAAGTTCTCTCAGCCTGGTTACAGCCGTTGGCTGCACTCAGGTCAACAGCATCACATAATAATGTTGAACTGTATTAACTGCATAAATAAGAGATTTGAAGAATGGGTCAGCAACACCAAGCTAAGGGCAAAATTATCCTCAGATCTTCACAGTACATCTACATTTCTATACTCCAGCTTCCTAATGTACTCAGAAAAAACAGAAGTGCTGTACTGGTATGAGACAAGAAATGAACAACTCTACCTTGAAAGTACATTACACTCTGATTAATTTTTTTCCTTCCCAAAGAAACCATCAATAGCATTATTATTTTTTTGGAGAAAAACTGAATTTCAACTCATGTTTTTTGCTCTAAATCCATTCCTCTGTGCTGATAGTATTGTACGCGTTATTAATTGTGGGTGAGATACTCCAGGCAGCCTAGAATGACATGAAATAACAACTCTGAAGCTATAACTGAATTATAGCTGTTCTAAGATAAACGTCCAACTATGTTTATTCATCTCACCGAGAACACTGATTTAGAAGCAGGGCCCTTTTGGGGCCCTCAAGGGCCCCAAACTTCTGATTTCAAAGCCGAATGTGGCACATCCCTGTTTTATTCTTTCAAGAAAGAAATAATAATTTATAATATTACCCCAAATATTGTGTGCATAGTCAGCCAGAATTTCCATCCAAATATTTCATAATATAAAACACTATGGAGAGGGTGGAAAAGAATTGCTCCTAAAATCAGATACTGAGATTAACTCCATGATTCTGACTCGCCTGAAATAAATTGACTCCATTGACTTCACCTCAAAGCCTTCTTCAAAAGTTTTTTCTTTTTGTTGCAAAAAAACCTGTGGCACAACTAGAAATCTGAAGAGAATTTTCAATTCAGCACTGACTTTGATTACAACTAGTACTTTGATTACAGAACCAAAATTCTTACTCTAAAGTAATCCACAGGAATAGTAAGCAACACTTTTGTGGTCCATATTCTATTCATTCACCACCGTTTTAACATTAAAAGTATGTTGCTTGGGTATAAAATACAGGGAAAACAGTCCCAGTTCTCTCTCATTCTCTCTCATTCTCCTTTGTCAACGTTTAGCCTCCCTGAAACCAAACTAGCGTGTCAGTGAATTACATAGCAGAGATCCTTTCCCTGATTTTGCTCTCTGGAGACAGAGCAACATGTTCCTTCCTTTTTTCCCCAAATACTTCTTCAGCAGGGTGAGCATGGACTTAGGAATCACTCAGCTGAGAGAGGCTGACTCACACGTCCCAGAAGACACCCTCAGAAGGAATGAGAGAGACAGATGTTTTCCATCTTCAGTGACTTACAAAGTGTTAGCTTAACACTCTCCCATTCACAGGCTGCAAACTGCAACCCTTCCGTTCTGGGTAGGAATTTTAGCAGGCAGATCTAGCAGCCTGCTAGTTTGCATTACTGTACTTTAACTCTTTGACCCGCCTCCACCCTGCAGCCACAGGCTTTGAGCTGTGCTCCTGGCACATGTCAGATTCTTCATGAAGGATGAACGGGGTGAGCGAGAAATATGCTGGGCTTTGCCAAAGCCACACATGTCAGTTGTGGCTGCGAGACAAGAAGTGGATATGAAATTTCATTTAGTAATGCTTCTGAAACTGAGAAATGACAAGATCTTTTACTCTTGTATTAAAGGATCACATGGAAAAAGGTACAAAGTATGCAAGTAATTCCCTTTCCTTAAGAAATGGAGGTCATTAATAGCTATTTCTGAATTTGTAATAAAACGGTTTATGTTCACCCTCTTGCTAGCACCATTCTGGAGCTATCCTCAGTCCTTCATCACTAGACATAATCCAATGCTTTAATGAACGAGGGGATGCTCTCACACCTAGGAAGGTAAGGTGTTATGGGCAAGGCAGAGGTTGACACAGTTCATGCCAAATTGAGTTAAAGGAGACCCCTGAAAATGTCTTTCATCTTTATAGCTGAGCACAATCTGCTGAAGCAAGGGATAGCCTTTTAACGTGTATTAATGTGCTAATCTGCTATTAAAATAACATCCACAGTCTCTTCAGAAATTATGCCCTCTTGCTTACAAATAGTATTAGAATACATATCTGCTGAACATATAAAACATATGTTTAACAATGGGATATAAAAAGCTTTTGATTTTCAAAGTGTATAAACAGGACTCAACATGGCTTACACTTTCACAGGCATAATTTTGCACTTGAATTAATAGCAGGTTAAAATGGTATTACTTAGCCACCTATTTCTCTAATTTGCTCTCACAGATAAATACATGGCCAGATCTTATAAAACTTACAACGGTTAATATTAAATTAGAGCCCTTTGAAAATATCTAGTCCAAACCCACATTTTACTAACAGTAATTTAGTAATTCACAAAGCTATACACATTCAAACCACTAACTCATTTAATAGATCAAGCATAAATAATGTTCCTGTGTCTTGAGCAGGACTTTACATATGAAACTGGAGACACATTTTAAAAGGTCAGAATATAACTCTCATATAACACCACTACTCCTGTTTGGGAGGGCAGAATATTTCCCCTCTTCCCAAGTGAAAAGTTCCTTCCAAGAAAAGCAAAATATCTTTTTTTCTGTCCTGCCAACAAGTCCTCAAACAATGTTCTAGCGTGATTTCCCACTGAATGATGCGTCTTGTTAGGATGCATCCCAGCTAGGTATTCAGTGACCAAGAAGTAGTCTCATAGTCATTTACAGGGTTTCAGGAGGGTAGAGAGCAAGGGGAACCCAAAGGAAAGAAAATACATGCTTGTGCCTTGGTGGTCATCAGCTCCATAAAGAGGGGACACTGGGTAAAAAGAAGAGAGCGGAATGTGTGGCAGCTTTTGAAAGGAGAAGCAGAAGAAAGAACTTTTCAATTCCTTGCTCTGCTTTCCTATGGTGTTAATTATTTGACCTAGCAGGAATACCATTTCTGTGATTGCTAAGGGTAAGAAAATTAGGAAAGGTTTGCTAATTAACAAGATACTTTTGGACTGAACTCTGTATATACTTCCACATCCATGAATAATTTTTTTACACATTGAAACAATACCCTCAAATTCAGATTTTTGTAGGTACTTTTGCAGAATTCAGAGGATTAGCTGCCAAAGTAAATACTAAACACAGAAAAACTTATTTCATTTATAGTTTCTTGAAAAGTCTGGATACAGTGAGTTTATTGAGGTCACAGCAGTTTTTTGATAAAGCTGAACCATATTATGAAGCTTAACTAGGTTTTGCTATTGTGTTACGGGCTTAGCTAATAACTACTGTAAAGTTCCTCATTTCTGGAGAAGAAGAGAAAACCCAGGGTGAGACTTTTATGTGCACAACTCAGAATTACAGCTCACCAAAATCAGCTTAACCAAAATCAGAAAAGAGGAGCGTGCAGGTAACAGTACACAAAATTCAGGCAGACTAGTCAGTGGCATAACAAGAAAATTAGAGAACAGTGAAATGTATACCTGTGTTTATCTGCAATGAATAACAGAGACAGAATGAAACAGAACTAGAAAATTAATTTAGACAAGGTTTAACTATAAATAAAGTGTGATTATCTGCAAACAATCAAGTTATCTTTTAATGTTTTTGTGTAGCATATCTATAAGGTTACTCAAATGCATGAGAGTTTTCAGATTTGGACCTTGATTTAGACTTAGAGGCAAGACACATGAAAAAGTCTGGGTGGAGGGAAAAAAGGTGCATCTTCTCTGGAAGATGAAAAATGTCTGACTGCACTGACTTTTGAAAACTGCTTTAGTTTCATGCAGTCCCTATTCCCTGCCAACACTCCCTTGCCAAGCCCTCACCCCCCCCCAACACCCCACAACAACTGAAACATGCAAGAAAAGAATAACTCTGCCTGTTGAACCAGCTATTTCCAGGATTGGACTGGTGCTGCTTGGGGATGCCGCTACCATTTAGCAGTGATGATTTTGGCCTGGAACATGGGTACTGAGCCTCCGATTTGCCTGACAGACATTGGTTTCCCGAGCTCAGCTAACTCTGAATCAAGCTGAGTTCCAACACAGAATTTTAAAAATTGCCTCTTAATTACTGTAGTTATGCTAAGAATAGAGAAGAGCGGCAAAACATCATTGCTAATGAAAAGTCATTGAACTAGCAAGACAGATAGATGCTTTTTATTCAACGACTTGAGATGCCAGAAGATTCTCTGATCTAGGCATCTGGGAATTAAAATCTTCCCAAGCATAATTAAAGTGTTTGTCTGCCCTAACCTATAAAAGGTTTATCCACAATGCCAGTTGTCATCTAATGAGAAAGGCTATCTGCCAAAGAGAACACTAGTCTATTTTTCTCCTGTATCTTTGCAAAGATGATCATCACAAGTACTTGGAACAAATACAAATAATCAACCTCCTATTATTGTAATTGTTTGGATAAAAGGGTTGCAGTTTAAGACTCATGATATAAATCAACAGTCTATTTATGCTGTTAGTTATCAGGTGTACAATTATGCACATTTATTCCCTTGAGTAATTGACCTTAGCCTTAAGTGGATGCCCTCTACATCATGTTTACTTTGCTATTCTTTCTCATCCTCTAAACAAAACAACAGATCTATAAATCAGCAACATTAAAATAGCTTCGGAAAGATGCCAGGCTGTTTTTCAGCCTTCCTGCTCTTGAGACTGCCCAGTTACCAGAGTGCTGGGTGATGCCTCAAGGGCCATTTCATTTTACTCCATTTTGTCATTGCTGTGCCACCCTTTTTAATTGTCAAGGATGGGTGATTTTTAGGATAACCTGGCCAAGTCCCAGATGCAGTTTCTACTACAGGAGGTGTAATAGGCCTACTGTGATTATCTAAAACAAGAGAACTTTATGATACACAGACGGGTCAGCTTTAATACAGCTACACATGGCAGGAAATCTGTTTTAGAAGACTAACCCACTAAATCTATGCAAACCATATGTAGGCTTAAATAAGACGCTATGCAGATACATCAGTGCTTATGTAGGTACACAGGGAGAACAGGCAGGACTTACAAGGCTTATAAGTACCCAATGGCAGACAGCTCAATCACAGAAATATTAAAGAACAACAAAAATATTTTAAAATATTATTTTATATAGCAGTTGAAAGGTAGCATACCATGTAAGATTTAAGATAGTAGAACTTTTCCTATGATTAAAAAAAGAAAAAAAATCCTTTGTAAAGTTTCATTATTATAATACTTGGGTCAATGCCACATTCAGGACAACTTTCACTCATGCAGCCTGATGGCTGATTTTGAACATAGCCCTAGCTATTCGTTTCCCAGAATGAAAAACTAAACCTTCTGACATTTTCAGAGATACGATACACTCCACTGAGGATGATGCAGCCTTAAAAAAGAGGTTATTAGTTCTCTGCATTCTCAAAAGCTCCCTCTCTCCCTCAGTTTCAAGCAAGGTCTCATTATGGGCAACAACTTGCTTGCAAGTCATTTTACCAGCTATTTAAATGTGAAAGACAGGAGTCTGGGCAAGTAAGAAAGAATTCAAGGTGTTTCTTTAACATAACTTTCCTGTAAGAAATTGAAACTAGACTACTATTTGAATAACTCTATTTTCCTCTTCTATATAATATTTATATAAACCTTTATTTATGATGTCAGTTTGCAAATCCTTTTTTCTGGTATTCTCTACCCACCTGCCAGCTTATTTTGCAAACTCTCTCTTTCTACAAGGGGTAAAACACTAACTTTTTTTTGTTTTTATTTAATCTGTTGAATGACTCTCTTCAGAAAAGCCACATAAGTAAGAATAAAGCAGAAGAATGCAGCATATTCAGCAGAGGTGAGACGAGCCTATCCAGGTTGAAAAGACTCACTTCAAAGCCTTTTAAAAAAAAATAAAAATCTAGCCTATAAGCTAGTGAAACCTGACCTTAGAAAGCTGATCTTAGCTTAGGAAACATTAAAAAAGGGAAGGAGAGAAAAAGGAAAAGAGAAAAATAAAAGCCCAGAATTTTTTCAAGACCTCATTTCCCCTTTCTTAGGCCTAAGCCCCCAAATGGAACAGACCTATATATTTTCCAGTCTGGCAAAAGATACCCTTCCTAAATCAAAGACTTCTTTCCTACTCAGGGCGGTTCTTCCTAAGTATCTACACTACAAGAGCCAACTTAATTTCTGCAATTCACTTTCTTGGATGGGGCTCTTTCAGCCTTTATAGCAATTAGGTACCTCTCAGGCAGTCACTTGATCCATTTTCAGGGGGGGCTCGTAATGCCATCTATCAAGACTAATCACTTGCACTTAAAAACCAACCCTTGCTTCAGTAGTGGCCTGGCTAGTCCTTGTCTTCCTACACTGTAACCAGGCAAAATGGTAATATCAGAAGAGCTGTCAAAGATTTCTTTATAATAAACTGAATGTTATGTCCTTCCCCTCACAGTCCATATGTTTTTGATGTGCATGAGCCCAAGCAGCTCTGTGCTTTTCTTGCAGTTATTTTGCTGCTTTGAGGATACTATGATTGTAAGAGCATCTATCAAATGAAGTCATGACATTGGACTGTGTTTTATAGGTAATGTCTTCATAAACATGTAGACAGACACTGTTGAAACTGAGTTAGATATCTAAATGTTACAACTGTTATGTATTGAGATTCAGTTAAAAAAAAACAACACAAAATCAAACACAACATTTAGGAGTCAAGACCAAAACTGTAACCCCTGCTGGGCTGGTTGTGAAGGCAACCACACCTCATCTTCAGTTTTCAGTATTAAAGATACCTATCTGCACATCATTCTGCCCCTGAGTATGTGTAGAAGCACCTCAGTCCTGAAAGGCCATGGAGAAGCTCAGCTCCATCTCAGGCTTCACCCTCATCAATTTGTAGATGCTTGTCTTCCAGGCTAAAACCTCCTAGGGGTCAGATCTCAGGAAATATTCTTATATAAAGTTCCTGTATGAAAGTTTACCAAACTTATTTTACAGAAAACATAAACTTGCTTGGTTTTGATGTCTTTGGGGAGACAACTAGAAATTGCTGCTCTCGTTTTGTTCTAGCACTGCATCCAGTAAGGTGCCTGTGGGATGTACATGTAACGATGTTACGGCATCAAACCATATAGATTGTCTCTTAGTTGCCTTGCAACTCCCTCTGAATGTCTATTTGTGTATGTTATCTTGTATATATTACATGTGTTTTATTTATATTATATATGTTATATTCTTATTTTCTTATTCCTTATTCCATGTAAAGATCTGATAAGTAACTTGATCAATAGCTATAGTAACTTTACCTAGTGTCTAATTTACTGGCTGCTACGACTAATTTACATGCTGCCATGTCAATCTTCCCATCATATATCCAGGTTTAACTTTAGCTTCTATGTAATTTTCCTCGGCTGAAGAACATTTTGTTTACTCCTTCAAACAGTTCTTCTAATCCTGATCTCCTCAAGTCACTCCTTTTGGTTTGCATCACTTCCCAATTTAGTACATTTGAATACTTTGATTATTATAAAAGTTTTGCCCTTCAGAAAGTCAGATGTGTTTGGTAATGTTTGTTTTACAAAGTGTTGCCAAATCCCAAGGGTTCAAGCTTGACTTGTTCAAGGGACAAGGTAATGATGTTGAAAATGATTCCATTGTGCCAGCTAAGTATTACCCTTATTAATCAATCCTCAAAGCATGCTAGGAATGTTAAAATCTGCTAATACTTAATTCTTTAATTAACATTACTGAATTCATATATTGCCTTCAAACTAAAATAAATGTACAGCTTCTCTCATATTGTGGGATTTTTGCTGTTTGCAAAAAGTCAGCGAAAAATCATATTTGCAAAAGCACGTATTACATCATCAATATAACATTATTAACATCTTTAAAAACATAAGAGTGGTACATGCCCACTGTACATGCCCTGCTTGATCTAAGCATTTCTACTGACATCTGTGGGCATTAGGTAAGTCTCTAGCCAATATGCATTAAGCAAAAATTAGCACAATTAATATGCTCCAAAGAGGGGAGACTAATGCTACCTAAACAAGGCAAAAGTCTAGCTCACAGCACAGCCTGAGTGTCCTTCCACTCCTGGCAGTGCTGGCCCCAGTGTCTCAGCAGAAAACCCTCTGTGCAGAAATGCTGTACCTAATATCATCCCCCTCCAGGGTCCTTCACCCATGGAGCGCTTTGGGCTACCTTCCCATTTTCCTAAACTCACTGGTTCCATAAGCCAGGAACCTTGGCCTGATAAAATCTCAGATTTTTTTAAGAAAAATGGAGTATGTGACTAAGAGCAACATCTCTGACAAAAGACTTCTACATACCACCTCGAAAATGTAAATTGCTCCAACCCATTAAAGATTTTAAAATTCCCAAACAAATGATCACCGTATTTTCATAACATCAAAAGTGAAGTCCTTTTCTACCTCATTGTCAGAAATGAATAGACCATTTCAACTGAACTGAAAAATACAACAAAAAATGTCCTCAAATAGACATCTGGAATATAAAATTTCAGTACAAATGATTAATATTTGGCAAAATAATTAGCAAGTGAATCATCATCTTATCATCAGGTGTGTCAGGCAGCCTTAATAGTGATCTGTCAAAATAACATTAGAAAATAAGTGAAAAATGAGATCATATTTAAGTTATTCAGAGAAGGATACATTACAGATTCATTACAGTCATCCTAGGACCAGGTGCTAGCAACTCAAGAAATTCAATATATAGTTAAAAGAAAAGATCACATATGGAAAGAATCATTCCCTGTGGCTTATAATATCCACAAAAGAACAAATATTTCAATCACACTAAAAAAAATTAATATCAGAGTTTAAACTGATTAGTTTAAAATAACACTTTAAGATATCTTAAAATTTCACTACACACTTTCAGTATCATATCCAGATACACCTAAAACTGAACCTTATGAATGCGCTTCTCTCCATGTCTCCTCTCTCCACAGGATGAAAAAAGTGCCTTGCGACTCCAAGAAAACAACATCCCAGTTACCAGGCTGGAAAGTACACTAAGACTCCTGCTTTTTCAGATATTTTAGGGACCTGTGGAATCACAGACTTAAATGCTTCCTGAAAAATCCTTTAGTCCCACAAATGCGAAAATGCCCTTACATCGAAGATCGTCATAGGTAATTTTTTGCGGAACTTGGCTCTAATATAGGCAAGTTCAATATTGGAATGAAAGTTGAAGGCATTGTTTTTAAAAGGTCAGTCTGGAATTGACACTTTTCCTTCTGTACATGTGCACAGCTGTAATTAAGATTACTTTACTATGTAGTTATATAATTGCACCTGCATATGAGAGATCTCATCATCCAAGAGATAATAATTGCACCCAAAGGTATATGCAGCTGTAATTTTACAGCCAAATTGTGGCCTGCCTAAAATTCAGCCCTGGTGAAAATGCAGCAGGCAGCTGCCTTCCCTGCTGTGCTAATATTCCTCACCAAAAAATATTTTGTCAAAAAGAAATTACTGTGATCAAAGAATGACTGAAGTCTTTGAGAAGCATCCTGGGGAGGCCATACGACGAGATGCTGCATTTGAAGTAATTCCTACATAAATACATCATCTATTATAAACAATTAGAAACCTGTCATTAGTCATACCAGCAAGGTACTTACTTCCATGGCTAATGGTTAATGGGTTCAAAGTAGAGCAGCTTCTACAGCTCCAGGGAGATTATTCCATACCATATTGATACACCTTAAAGTGGACTAGTTCCCTTGAAAGATGGGTGTATTAAACACAACTCTGTGTTTTTATACATTTAGATGCCTGGAAAACACTTACAAAAGCCTGCCATCTGCTAATATAAGCCCTTTGCAAACAAACTCTATTATCAGGTTTCCTCTTCTCTTCTTACAGGGACAATTTCTGCCAGCCAAAATAAACAATAATAAAATACAATGCATATGTGGATATATGAATATATATTAACACCCAAAATATACAATTAAAGTAGATTCAATGAGTTTCTGATTTTTTCTACTATTTTCACATTGGTTTAGGCTGATTATCAAGATATATATATCCATGCACAAGGATGCTTGTTTTCATTTCCAGGTCTTCCACCTGTCAAACAGGTGGATTTTCCAGGGAGAGAGTAAAGTTTGTTACGTCTGTACTGCCATTCAGGACTTAACGATACAAATGCAATAGCACTTCTGATTCAAGGCTGAGACTGATGTTACCTTTTTGTCTCTGGGGTCTAAAATATACCTTGTAGGAGAAGAAAGTCAGCCCACAGTGAAATGTGGTAAAGTAATCATTGATTTGGAAAACAGCCGCTTGAAATGACTCTGCTGCTACCCACTGGCTGAGTCATTTGAGGTGGGCGATTCAATGTAATTTTGAAAACATGTATTATGTTGTGGACTCGCCATGAACATCTTTTATTTTCCTGTTTTTATGGAATTATGACACAGTTCAAGGACAAAATGTCTCATCTAGGGTAGGAGAGAGAAAAGAAAGCAAGAGAAATTCATGACTCTTATAAGGAAGATTTGTAACAAGAACAATTGGTATTTGCAAAATAAAGTATCCCTTTAGAAAATAACATAATAATGGTTATTACAAGCTACTACGGAAGAAGCAATATTTTCTGAAACAAAAGGATGAGACATAATTCCGTACCCCTGCCCACACTGAATAAGAACAAACCACAAAAGCTGATTGTGAAAGGTATGGAAAAACTAGTAGCAGTACCTGTTCATTTACCTAATTCTGGTGCAATTTTTAAAAGGAATCTGAAGTGAAGATACATCTCTATCTGTCTTTGTGCTGGTTTTGGCTGGGGTAGAGTTAATTTTCTTCATAGTAGCTAGTATGGGGCTATGTTCTGGATTTCTGCTGAAAACAGTGTTGATAACACAGGGATGTTTTTGTTACTGCTGAGCAGGGCTTACACAGAGTCAAGGCCTTTTCTGCTTCTCACCCCACCCCACCAGTGAGTAGGCTGGGGGTGCACAAGAAGTCGGGAGGGGACACAGCTGGGACAGCTGACCCCAACTGACCAAAGGGATATTCCACACCATATGATGCCATGCTCAGCATATAAAGCTGGGGGGAGAAGGAGGAAGGGGGAGATGTTTGGAGTGATGGCGTTTGTCTTCCTAAGTAACCGTTACACATGATGGAGCCCTGCTTTCCTGGAGATGGCTGAACACCTGCTTGCCGATGGGAGGTAGTGAATGAATTGCTTGTTTTGCTTTGCTTGCATGCGCAGATTTTGCTTTGCCTATTGAACTGTCTTTATCTCAACCCACGAGTTTTCTCACTTTTACTCTTCTGATTCTCTCCCCCATCCCACCGGGGAAAGTGAGCGAGTGGCTGTGTGGGGCTTAGTTGCCGGCTGGGGTTAAACCACGACAGTCTTCTATCTGTCTGAGTGCTTGTATGCACATGCTTATGCACTTTTTACAGAGATAATCACTATGTTTCAGATTTTAAAGGAAAAAGACAAATCTGATTGAAAATATTTCATCAACATTGTTTTCAGTATGAAACCACTGAATTGCAAAAATATCCAATTTCTGCAGGTAAGGAAAAAATAAGAAGAATTTTGGCTACATTTCTGATTTAGGTGATTATACAAAACGAATTTTTATCTTTATTCAGAAATTCTGCACAGTTTTTCACTGACAGGGTTTGGGTTGCACTTCTTTTGGCCCCAAACCAGATCAATAGATCAAAGATCAACCATACAAACACACAAACAATGGTCACGTAAAATATTTTTGACATATTCTGATCTCCTTTCCTTACACATCTGATATCTTTGATCAGAATGTTGCCTCTGTGTTAGCATTTCCTGTATGCATCAAATTTTAGAGGACAAACCCTTGCCTTTCCTTTTGGGGCAGGAATTGCAGGTGAAATCCAGATGTACACAAGTCAGCAAATTCATATTACACTTAAAGAATATATTACATACACCTGCCTGTCTGATGTAAAAACACAAGCAACAGAAGTAACAGAAATGATGGAAAAGCAAAAGAACAGGAACAGTAATCATCCTTACATAAGGCAGAAAATTTCTATTAGGAAGAAAATTATGATGGAGATTTCTAGAGCCAAATTAGAACCAAGACACTCATTTTGGAGTACTCAGCTACACTGAGTATCAGCAAAACCAGAAAGCTAAGTCTTTATATATGGATTACATTCCTTCCTTTTAGACATGGTTGCAAAATAAAAATAAAAATTTTTCTATTAGCTTGAGCCAAACTTGTATGTGAATCATACAGGAAATCTGAATTGAACTATCTCTATCAAATAGAAATTTCCTTTAAATTGGCTCTGTTCTCCTATGCAATTTGTCTTCCTCCAGCCTGCATTTGTAAACCATATGTATCTAGCAGGTGATGATTTGCCCAAGCTTCTGAAGAAAAAAAGAAACAAATTTTGTGTCAGCAAAATTCTTAGATAAACATGTAATGATGGAATTGATTCATTAAAGATTCCATTTTTGTCCTTGACATGATCCAAGTTGACTTAGTCCAGCCATATTTAGGGAAAATCAAGTCTATGACCCTTTAGTGAGATGCTGAGATAATTATTGATATGAAGGTATTTCATCCTTGCGAGACTTAAAATGGACCTCAATCTTTCTGAATAGCAGAGGCTAGAAATTCAGAAAGCACACCCACCCACCATTATTCTTAAAAAATAATAGGATGTTTCACCTGCTTCTGAGAAAAAAAAGAGAAAAAAAAAAAACAAAAAAAACCCCCCTGAAAATAAAAACGCTGTCTGAGGTACATGCTGGATAGTATCCAAGGAAACTATATCAAGTTCTTTTGCTGAGTAGGGGAAAAGGGTCTTGTTCCTTTCATCATTCAGAACTATTACCCATATAACAGCAGATATACATTCAAGCACCTAGCTCACAGTTAAAAGACGATACAAATATGTTTCCCAAGCTTTTAAAATGGGGCTGGGAAGAATCAAACATAACGGTCGTTAGTAGAGGTGACAACTATGTAAAAAATATTGAGATTTTGCTTATTTCTTATATTGTGCATTTCAAAACAGATTGATCAAGCATTTCAGGAAATAAAAATACAGAATTGTTCTAGTACACTTTTTACAACATGAGAATTTAAGGCAAGAGATCACACAAATGATGGAGATGTCAAAGCTGGGTGCTCTCACCATACAGACATTAGATGATATCAAGGTAGAAAAGATATTTGTTTAATTTGAGGGGGGGTGTTATGTGTTATGTTTGATGCAGCTACATAACACCTGAAAAAAAATCTAAAGTTCTAAAGCCTGTCAGTTTTACACCAGTACTGTATTTTATCACATTGTCAATCTGCAAGTATATTGTAATTGTCAAAATGACACTGTTGAACCTGCCTTGTGACACCATAACCTTGGCTCTTGCATATGCTGCTGTCGATTCAAGAATGAGGCAATTGAGTTGATCTGGCTTTTATAAACTTCCTTAGTCCCCACAATTTACTGTTACTCAGCAGTCAGTCCCGCAGGAAGTAATATTCTGGTGACTGAACCCATTTATTTATGAACCTTCCCCTGACAGACCTCATAATTTATATCCATAAGGTGTCCTTCAAAATGGATAAAGATTGATGGTTGAACGAGAACTGTACATTAATAGCCATTGCATTACAAGCTTTTTCTCTAGGCAAATCCAGGCTCTGATCTCAATTAGGCAAAGTGTATCTAAAACTCCCTTAGCACAAACACTGTACGGATGCATGAGCTGGTACACTGAATCATGACTACCACGGCAAGGGTGGAGGTAGACTGACACCGGAGGCTGAAAGCAGTCTATATACTGCATATCCTCATGTACAACTAAATCATTCATAGGCTGTTCTGCAGAATGATTCTTTGTTTTTTTAAATGTAACTGTGACTTTAACAGGATTTTAAAATGTGGGTGTAAATCCACCAGCTTAAGTTTGCTGAATGGTAAAACCTATGCACTTCTCTCAGATGAGCGTAATTTGGGGCAAATATGCTCCTAGTATACCAGTGCAAGTTCAGAGTAGACAGTTTTGGAGGAATTTGTTTTGCATAATTAATTTGGAACTAAAGCCATTTCCTGGTAATTAAGAAACCGTAAGTGTGAATTCAATTTTCTATTCCTTTCTTGGGTTCCCAACAGTACTTTGCTATGTTTACAAAATGGCATGTCTACCAACACCTGTCCTCTAGCTAGATCTGCAAAATCATCAACAAGTAATCGTTCTTACATCCTGAAAGAGGTATCACAATTAACATTGGAAGGTGTTTCTGCATAGTATCTAGCTATTTCCAGAGCCTGAATAATTGAAATACTTAACCAATTCTTATTTTTTTCTGAAAATTCAATATACAGAGAGTGATTCAGAGTGAATTATTTGTAAAAACACCTTTTATTCTCTCTACTGAGTATATTTCTTATTTTGGGTCCTTACAAGTGAAGGATTGCAAGTAATTCTCATTATTTCCAGTTTGCCAATGGGACAATAAACCACAAAGATGAAACAATTTGCTTAGTCGCATAAGGACTGTGTAAGCAGAATAATTGATATGTGCATGAACATGTTCCTCCCCCAAACCCCTAATATTTATCTTTTGTATCACAATGTCATGCTCAGGAGTGTCGGTAAAATGGATTGTCAAAGATCTGCCTGGTAAACATCAGCCTGAAGTGCTTGGGCTCACTTCTAACTCATGGTCTGAAGTATTAGGAATCTAACGTGTCATCCATGAACAAGAAAAATTAGGCTGTAGCATATAAAAGTGATCATAGTAGTGGACTGTTTCTTATTCTTGAGAGTGTTTGTTGTCTGTTTTGACATTTTTTTTGTATGTAATCTCTGGTAATAGTGTTGAGAAGAATGCCTTTTTCCAAGTTACAGGTGGCTGAGTATTTGCAACTTTTTCTCTCAGAATGGTATTCACAACAGTTAAGCATATCCTCCGACTGAGTTCTGAAAAATGCTCTTTTTGGAGCTATCATGGAACATTCACCTAATAGCCCAGGAGCTGCAAACCCACCCGATAGCAATATCATCAAGAAATATGCAAAATTATTTCTGCACTTACTTCATTGATCCCCTATTACTTCTAGGTACAGTGACTTTCAGATACTTCTAGGGGACTGTAAATGTGCAAAAAATTCAAAGCAAAAATGCATAGAGGTGCATGTGTTTCAGTCTTCACTATCTTGTCTTGATCTTCCTTTCCACCTTAAAAATTTTAGTCATATGTGAAAACAGATGAGAGTAAAGATAGCAGCCCAGGTACGGCTGTCAGGCCTTGCAGTATAGAGAGTAAGTTCTTCATTCCTCAGTACGAATGCTTTGCTGCTCACACAGATCTTGAGTTTGTAAAGTTTCAGAGTGGCTCAAGTCCTTCTCTATGGGGTTTCATCAAATGAGTAAAAAGATAATGTACCATTAAGCAGGATTCACTGAAGCAATTAAAAAGAGCCTAAAAATGTAATTTTATGTATGCACCCAAGTGGGTATTGACAAACATCTACAATGGACAGTATCCTTTCTTCCTATTTGCTGTATCAGCTGACACCTAAACAGATCTGGAAAAGTGGAGAATCGATGGCTTTACTGGTTTCAGGAAGAACTCCCACATGAAACACAGCTTAACTGAGATGCACTCACTTATTTGGTCATCTGCAGAGAAGCAAATTGAATGTTAATGTAACTGATTGTAGTGTATGCTTCACTTAAAAAATGGGGACAGGTCTCAGTTGGGAGAATTTAATTAAAGCAGTCTTCCAGCAAGATAATTATATACCTTTTTTTTCCACTGGACCTTCCTAGTCCTTAAACTTCAGTTAATAATAGCACAATAATCAAAGATTTCTACATTTTTGGCGAACTAGCAACATGGTGAACCTAAACAGTATCTGAAAGTACGGCTTTTCTGACTACTGATGCTCTCAAAACCTGAAATGAAATTGACTGATTAATTCCTCATCTTATTGAAAGTGAACTATAATACCACCACCAGTACACTAACAGCTTACTCTTACGATGCTTTCATCCACAGGTCTGATTTTTTTTTTTTTGAGAAAGCATGCAAATATAAGTATCATTACTGTGATTTACTGATGGAAAAACAGTCCCATGAAATGAAGAAAAAAAGGGAGATTGGCCTTTAACAGGGGCAGATATGCTGGGTTTCTTCCATTCTCATTCAATATTTAGACTGTATATTACTTATCCATGCATTTTGGATGTGTAAACTGAAATGGTCTGACATAAAGGTGGGACTTAAAGCTTGTGTGATTTATTTACATGTAAAATATTAGATTTGCTTACTTTCTTACTTAGTAGAAGATTACATTATCCACCTATTAAAATTTAGGTGTGCCAACAACCCACCGATACATTAAAATGTCACTTTTTTTCCCAATTAGGAAAAAAAAGGAAAATTATGTCTGTATGGACATCAATACAGTAATAATTAGCACATTTTTTTTTGTGCATCAGATACCTTATGGAATCGATTCCTAATTCATGAAGATGGTTTTGGGAAGGCATAACTACTCCAGTTTCCACAGAGATATATCTAATCTAATTTCACAGATGTGAAATCAGAAATATGTCTTAAGAGAATAAATTTCATAATGCCCTTGTGCATAAGATAGTTATTGTCAGAATTATCTCCTATACCAGAGGAAGAGCAGTAACGAGGGAGTGGTTTAAGACTTCCTTTTATCACACATGAAGATATACAAATTAGGATGAGCTGGATCTTTAATAAATAAACCTTTGCTAGAGGCGACCAACTTTCAATCATCCATACAATCATGAGCATTTCATTTAAAATAAAAGAAACCCATCTAAGCTCCTGAGGGAAGAAATTGCTTTTCTCTATGGCTGGGCTGCGGACCGTAATGACACTACAGATAAAAACTGCAATTTTTTTTAGTATAGTCATTAATTACAATTTGAGGGAGAAAACCCCACCATGTATCAGTCCTGTCATCTCTCCAGATTTCTTGGATTCCCATTTTTCTGCCACTTTCTTTTAATGGTGTTCTCATCAACAACAACCATCACAGACCTCACCCTGTGGAACTACAGCCTCCTTCAACTTTTTATGGATATTAGTGATCATAAATGACATTTGGGGATAACCAAAGGCCACCACATATTTGAGAGGAGAAAGTAAAAAATAAGACAGGTTAGATTACCACACTAACATGAAACTGTTTGCAAAAGCACAGAAATAACAGTAGGGTGTGTACCCAACTTTGTGTACCCTGCATTCAATAGCCTGTCTTCTTTTTTTCTTTTCAATCAGATGCCATGTCTGCATCAGGAAATGGTGTTGAAATAATGTTCAGATATTTTATGTGTCACAATGCAATGTTTCTTTTGAAACACACAATTTCCTTATCAAAAAGAATAAAAATCCTCACTCCTTTTTGGAAAGTATATTATAAAATCTTATTTGACATGCATTGTTCTATAAGATAGCAATGGCTGCAGCTTAAATTACCTAAAAAATATCAAAAAGAAGTGTGCAATACCTGTTGGCCTTACATAAATAGTATTTCTGTTCTTAGTGACACATGAAAGCACTGAAGGAAAAAAATGATTTATTTTCTAGACATTCTCAGTTTTCATTTCTTCCTGCCATAATGAACCACAGCACATATTTTTACTAATAGGGGGCACAGGGTGTTTCTTAACAAAGCTGTTAGGTTTGGAACCCATTATCCCTCTTTTTCTATGCTGAGTTATAAAAATCTAGCTGTCACTGATCTGGGAATATGTAGCAGATATGTCAACAAAGTTTAACATGTTTCAAGGCACCCCAGGAGATTCTTTTACCACAAACCATGGTGCATACAAAAGACTAGAAATATGGGAAATTGCCTTTCTTGTTATCTACATTTAAAAATATATTTTCTTTTATTTTATATTTATATATTTTTTCATTTATATATATAAACTCCAAGTTGACATCATGGGATTCAGGACTTTTCAAGCATCAGGATGAAACACCAGTAGATTCACTACTACTTTGAACCACATCTTTTAATAATCTTTATACTGGCATCTGCAATTTAATGGGCATAACCACTTAGGAACACAAAGGATAAATTTACATGTGTAACTCCCTGAGATTTGCAGGTAGATTTCTAAATTCTGTGCTTTGCATCTTTCACTGATTAGGTAAAATTTTCTTCCCCATTAATTGTACCTCCAAATAGCAGGCAAAAATCAGAGATGAGTGTGACCTTGCAACAGGAGACTTAAAATGGGCCGTATGTATTCTAAGTGGAACCTATTAACAATTTTGTAAGGGCAAACAGTCATCATCAACACTTTGCCAGGGGACTGACTTAATAGGTATGCTATTAACGTTAAAACAGATAAATTGTAAGAACATTGTAAAAAATTATGTGGAGAAAACCTAAGCAGTGCTCACGGATATACGCACCTTGTATAAAATTAAATCAATAATAATAATAATAAAAAAGATAACCTTATAAAGCAGTAACAGTTAAAATAGCTTGCAAAATTCATTTTTACTGATGGTCAGTAAAATGTAGCTGTCCATCAGGCAAATAACTTCTTCCACCCTTTCACTCTCTAAAGAATAGATCATATATTTCCTGAAGAGATTTTTCTCTCAGGTCAAAAATAGAGGAATGAGAGTTTGGGATTCACTATTTTGGCACAGGCACTCCAGAGCAGAGAAAGTTTCATGAAAGGCAAAAGAGATATGAAAATATTGTAAAAGCACACTAGATTAGGACAGTGAAAAAACTCAGAGTTGGTTAGGACCATGCAGTTGCTGGGGGCTCGTAAAAACAATTTTGTTCTTGTAGATGAAATAGGAGTATACATATTCTTATTCTTTCAACGTAATTACCATCACAGTTTTTTTACTGTGGTCATTGTTCCTACCCATCTCCTTATTTGACACATGTAGGACCTCAGTACTTCATAAACACAAATGTATCTTTACAACATCAGTTGTACTGTAAATCAGTTTATTTAAATAATGAGCTATACTTTGATTTAGTCAGATGTGTTTGTACATTGCCTATGAGTCAGCCATTTTGATTTAGATGATAATTTTCCCAATGCTTTCACAGCTATCTCGGTCTCATCCACCACGACACACTGCCCACAACAATCTTACTTTTTGAGGTTGACAAGCCAGTATACTTTTACAACTTGTTCGCACCTTCCTCGCTCCCAAGAAAGTTGTTCCACGTTGTACCAGCCTATCACAACCCAACTAGGAATTCAGTAAAGCAGGTCTCCTTCTGCAGGTTTTGAAACCTGAGTGACCACGAAATACTGTAAAGAATCACAGAATAATTTAGGTGGGAAGAGGACCCTGGAGGACACCTAGCTCAGCCCCTCACTTAAAACAAGGCCAGATAGATCAGCCACCGTACCAAGGGCAGAAAACAAACAAGCAAACAAACCCTGCAGGATGCAATAGATGAGTTTGAACCTATACAGAAAAGCCATATACTTCCTGCACTATTATATATCCAATTAAATGCAAGTGTCCATGTATTGCTCTTTACCCCAAGAAATGTAAAATGGGATGCAATGAGACTACTTAGGAGCCATAAATTTGTCTGCCCTTACAGTATGTTTTCTCTCCTGACAGAAGTTACTAGCTCCGTTTGTTGCTATGCTATCTGCAGCCTCACGGCTTCTGCTCACGGAGGGCCAGACACCCAAAATCTTATTACTTTTTCTTTTCCCTAAGCATTTTGTTAAAGAAAAAGATATGAAAATGCAGTTAAAGATATTCAACACATGGTAACAAAGTCTATATTGGCTATCCCAAAGGCAAAGGGGTATTCTCATCTCTTGAGCAATCTCTTACCACCCCACCTTTGGAAAAGTCTCACAGAAATGCATCTGCGCAACACTGTCCCATTCCTGTCTGAAACACAGCCCTGCTGCTCATCGCAGGTCATCTCCCACACGGACTAGGTTCCCGCCCCTTGAAGCGCACTCGCTTCAGCCATCCCTCCTCACTCGGAGCTCCACAGCCTTCTTAAAAATCACTCCGATTGTTTTTAAGTGTGTTGTTATAATAATAATACAGAAACAAAATCCCCACTCTACAAAATTTTGAAGGCTTTTTTTAAAACCTTTTGAGGTGACTAATACACTGGCTTCACTACCCACAGAGAAAGTCTTTGCTTGAAAATTACAGCTGAATTAAACATACCCATTTTAGAAGCAATTTAAAAAAAAAAAATCAGAAATCACATCAGAAGTAACTCAAAGGCTGTACCTTGCAAGCTGTTTCTCCTCACAGAGTGGATTAGACTGAGACAACACCTTCGCAACCAGTTGTTTTTTTCTACCTTCCTGTTAGCTGCTTTTCCCTCCAAACCGCCCCTTGGGCACCACCAAGGCACTGACACGCGATGCCAGACAACTGCCCCTTCCCTAGCTCTCCTCAGGCACCTGCTGCCTGTTCCCCGTCACCTTCACCTTCACGTGCCCAGAGACATGCTCGCTCCATGACTTTCCCAGGGACCAAAGTGAGGTGGACCGCCCTTTAATTTCCCGGATCATCCTTCCAACTGTTTCTGAAGACGGGTGCAGGATTTTCTTTCCTCCAGCCAACCCGACCTGACCCTCGCCCGCTGCTGCTCATCTCCTCCTTGAACGCAGCCTATAAGCCTGGAGGCCTCCCCTCTCTCTCCACAGGGTCACTGAGCATCATAACCATGCCTACGTAGTTCGACACTCTCCATATTGGCCTTCTAATTGATACTGATAAATAGGTAATTTTATTTTTGCCTTTTCTTAAGGCCTATCCTATATTGTTGTTTAAGAAAAGACAGAACAGACAATGGGATCCTTCAAATGGAAAATCTTATATTACTTATGATTGCCTGGATTTACGAAAGGTTTTGTCATTACCTTACATTTTTTATTCCATCCTCCAACATCAAAACTCCTTTAAATTTTTTTCTTATTATTTCAATTATGTTAAGATATTTCTTAGAGAAGTATGGGCTTTATTGCATTACTGCCATAAAAGTAATAAAAACATTTATATATTACCTGTTCTGGACAATCACATTTGGTATAAAACTGGCATTGTTAGGTACATTATGAGGTAAATTATTTCCTTTTCCTTATTTTCTTATTTTTCCTTTTATGAATTACCTATCCATCTACAGGTTCAAAAGATTTAATAATGATAAATTCCTTGTAATCTACTAACCCAATAATCTCCAACGTCATCTATTTTACTTAAACAATATGTATAAAATCTAAACAGAGTGACAATCTGCTCAAATCCAGATGAGTTAGCATTACTTAAATCTTTTATTCAGATTTCTTCTATTTCAAGAATGAGAAGGACACTTCTATAAGAGCAGAATGAGTTAAGCAGGCAGTCAGAAGAGAGCATTTTTCTGCTTTCATTGTCGACTTCAGCGGTTTATGTTAAAGTTACAATTCTATTTAAGATAGTATTTGCTTGTGTGAAAGAAAAAAAAACTCTTTTCTTTCTTTCCTTCTTTCTTTATTTCTTTATTTCTCAAATGTTATTTATCAAGAAACAGAGCTAGTCTTTTGGGAAAACATAGCTGTGTCCATTAGACCTGAACATTACCTCTGAATGTCTGTCAATCCACTGGGAACTGGATCTATCTGTATGTAAAGATTTATATCTTATATATTTATGACTATACTTACTTGCTAAATTATAAACATTGAAAATGTAATAAAAATTATGAATGTATAATATGATTTTAAGTAATGCAAAGAAATAAACTTATAAATGTATTATAATTATATTATTTATACTTATTTAAATTTTTATATATATTTCTAAGTATATTCTTCCCAATCTGAAGCAAAATAGTTACGTTCCAATCCAACACAATTTTAAGTAAAATAGGGGGAAAAAAAGAAACTCAGAAATTTGCAAATGCCACGTATAGTACCCTGCAATTAAATCAATACAAATATACTATGAATGCCACAGAACATTTCTGATTTGATTTTAGGATTGCTTAACTAAAAGAAATAGTCAAAGCCAGATCAGCAATTAATTATAGGCGTATATGTCATACTTGATCTTTTCATACTTCTAATTTCCCCCCCCCCCCCCCCTTTACAGACCTACTCTTGCAGTCGTTCTGTACCTCAAATTCCTATTGAAGCCAAAGGGATTTTTGCTGGAGCTGGAGCCACAGCAGGATGCTTAAGGTTTGTTTGTTTGCCGTCTCCTTCCCTACTGCTAATAGCTTCAATTCTGTTAAAGCCTGGTCAACAGAGCTCTGCAAATGTCTCCATATTGCACTAGAGCCTTGGTATCCTAAAACCAGCATCTCCTGATCCTTGCACTGGGCAGGTCACCTCCCTGATGCAGCTCAGAGACAATGACCAGGCAAACCCTTGCCTGCTACACAACAGAGAAGCGTGCTGTGGAAGGAAACAGGTCCTTCCCTGAACCCACGTCTATATATTGTAAAATTAAAGCAGATAAGCTAAACCTGTTTAAGTGTTCCAATGAGTAACATCCCTGAAGTGCTGAGGATTGAGTGATTTCAATATAGGAGCACTACAGTTTCTCTCTGAATTATTTGAGAATCAACTTCTCTGGTGCTGCAACATTTTTAACCTTTTCCAATGCACTGGAGGGATAGTAGAGTTGGTTTGCAGTGCTATTAAGGCCATATTATCACAGTTATCTAGATTTAGCTCCCACCAAACCCAAAAACCTCATGAAAGGGTTTTTAATTAAGTTGGAAATCTATTAAAAATTCTGAGTAAATGCTTGATTAGACATTGTGTTCCTTTGTCTTTATTACTCACAAAGACGGCCAATATTCTGTCTAGAGCACTTTAGTCCCAGGAGGAATGTTCCCACAACTCTTGCTTGTATCAGCACATGACACATATTGGAAAGGTATTGTTGAGGATAAAATTAAATACTAGGGTTGTAAAAAGGTTTTAGCTCTTGCTAATGAGTACATTTATTTTTTTGCAATGACAGCAGACTAAGACTAGTGTGTTTAAATAACATTAAAACATCCATAATTTTTATAGACTTTGAATAGCAAAGACATCAGCAGGCACAAAAAAGTGAACATTTCAGAGAATGACTTGCAGGCTGTTCTTTTACAAGTCATCTGTCACAGGCTTATTTCAAGGTTGTGCCATTGATCAAAATTTACAAGGCTTGTTTGAATTAGTTATGGGGCTACAGATAGGTACAGGAGGGCTGTGCTATCCCATTACAGGTAAACAAGAGCCTTTTGTTGACTTTGTAGAGCTGAAACTAAATTCTAATGCCCCTGTTAGCAGTTATCTCAAGCTTTCTTAATCCTTCATGAACACTTGTACCTATTCTGAACCTGTTTTTACTTTCATCATCAGTACATAAACATTTACTTACCTAACTGTTGCCTTTCTTTTCCACTCAGTCTCAGCAAATTCAAGAAAATTGCTTCCTGAAGGAATGCAAGTACAGGAAATATAAATAAACATTTTTGTTTTATATCTCTATAAGCACATAAATTTATGCTGAATACTTTATGTTGTTTTGTTGCAACCATTGTCCCTTAACCATTGCACGTATTTGTAGAAACAAAAGTGAACTACTTGGAAAAAAGCTTGTTGTTTTGGAATAATGAAGAACTAAGACATTTTCAAATTCTGTGTGAAACTTTGAATCAAACGAAACTTTTTCCATTTGCTAACAGTCCCAGTATATCTGAAGATAATTATTAGACTAGGGAGGAGATAGATGTTGGGATTGGATGTACCTGAGATGATGCTGCTAATGAGGTGAAAAGATTTTTACTGAATTCTTAAATACGAGACTGCATGATACAAAAAAGTAAAAAGCTGGAAGCTGGTACTCTGATTTTTCCTGACTCCACCCTGAGGGAGGAAGACAATTATTACCTCTTGTAAGAGTAATGAGAAAAGAAGATTAGTATCTCTGTTCTGAGAGTCCTCAAGGAAGAGTCTTCCTTCACACAGGACATCTTCATAAATGAACAAAGCACACAGAGATCTGGATAAAAACAGCATGATTCTCTTTTCCCCTCCACTTCCATCAGTCAGCAAAACTAATGAAGTTAGAGACTACATTTCCAAGTGCCTTTCCTTCTCCTTTGTCCTTTTTCAGATGGGTATCTCTATTGATGGATCTACAAGGGCTGCCCCTAGCTGAGAAAGTCCTGATGGTTTGGGCTAAAGGCAAAGCATATGAGATAATAATAGTTCCAGCATTTCAGAGCGGGAATGTGGGAAAACATTTGGGGCCTTCTGATGAAACCATTGATTGGGGAACAGGTCTTCAGCCTTTGAGCATTGATCTACCAGGGTAAATCCAACTCCTACCTTTGTCTGGAAACGTGTAAAGAAAATTCTCCTTGATGGTATTTCTTTCCCATGCAGCCTTGATGCATAGGCTTCCCCACAGAACATAAATTATTAGGTCTAGACACTTAGAAAGAACTGGTTTCTTCTTATGGGACTTAAATAGAAATAAAAGTTGGGCAGCTTCATACTTTTTAAAATGGTGTTGCCCTTGCTGGAAGCCACCAAATTCAATTTGTTTGACACCTACTGGAATAGCTGAATATTTGGAGGCTATCTGGTTGCTAGGAAACTCTAGAAATGACATGTCCGAATTGGACAGTCACTCACAAAGGCACAGTGGCATCATTTTCACATGTGTTACTTTGGGCTGTGGCAGTTCTTGTAGTACCAGAAGATATCCAGTGAGTGAAAGAAATGCTGTACTGAAAGATTCTACATCCTAATGCTATGCAAATACCTGGGATGCCAGGAGAGCCTGAAATTGCAATTTCTATTTGGCCAGTTGTCATAAATAATGTGTAGGTATTTATACATTTCTCCAAGAGAGCCCAAGAAGGTGGTCAAATGGCATCTAATATTCTGTGCTCACAAAATAAAATCCCTATATATCCATAGCACAAAGTTACTTTCCCTCAGACACCATTTCAAAGAAACAACATATCTGTTTCTTTTAAAAAAAAATTACAAATGAAACCTCTGCACAGATTCAAAACTTAAAGGCATTGGTACAGCAAAAGGGACAGTATTCAAATTTATAGCAGGTGTTTCACTGTTAATTAATGCCACTATGAAAAATATCCTAGAATAGCATAATGTGATACTTATTTACCATCTCCTTTCATAAAAAAGCATATACACAAATAATTTCTAAGTCTTTGTGACATATGCAAAATTTAGACTGCTAGGATTATGTTCTTTAATCAGAAAAACCCCAAAACTCCTATGAGCAGTGGCACACAGATCATACTCTGTTTATATAATCATCTCCCCTCCAGAAGACTGCTTGTGTTTTATTATGTAAATAACACCTTGGTAAAAGACCTTCAAACCTTGCTCCCCACAAAGGAAATTAACAGCCACTTGGTGAAATTACAAAGACAGAGTGATTCTCCTACCCTACATTGCATGGCCAAATGAGTAAATGATCACACACTGGAGCATGACTACTTGCCTATGAACACTTCCCATAGAGGGTGTCCCAGCGTTCCTAGCCAGCAAGTAGCTAAATGGTAACTAATCCTTGTTCTTTTGGATACGTATAAAGCTCAAAACATATATAACTTCTATTTTATAGACCTTTTTTTCTCCCTCAAGAGCCTTCAACATCGCAAATCAGTCTTGCAAACTAAACAAATTACCATGATCTTGTTATGAGCTAGAACTGTAAGCCAGAGAAATTAAACTGAAATTTTGAAAGTAAATTTTTAAAGGTACTTGCACTCATTTTCCATTAACTTTGGAGTGATGGTTCTTCCCACGGGGATTCAAACAAGCAAAGCAAATCCAAAGAAGTAACTTCCAAGTAATTGCCTCACAGGTGGTATGTTTCAGATGCTATTCCACTTGACAGGAATTGATTGCCCAAATTCTTGGTCACAAATAAGAAGAAATTAAATGAGACAAGGCAGGATCTGATCACCTTTGATAACAAAATCAGATATGCTGCGTAGACAAAGTTTCTCTTAATAAATGGAAAATATATGGCCTTCCTCGTACCCAGTAAGAAATATAATTCAATTTAAGAGAACAGCGTGCTAACACACACTTTTTTCTTGGCTGCCCAGCAGCAGAGAGCTCAGGGTGGTCCAGGTGTGGGTAAGAGTCCCTGTAGATGTCTTCTCTGACATTGTGGATCACATTGTTGATGAGGCACCAGGTAGTAGCAGTGCCTCTGTCTAGGGTGCAAAACCCTGCCCTTTTAGCCCTGCAACTCTGGGACCGATGGCTAGTTCATTCGATGAAAACTTACTCTGAGCATATGTAGGCAAAGCCCTGGCTTTGCCAACACAGCACTCATGATCATATGAGTCCAGGTACTGGGATACCAAACCACTTGGGGCTTTCTGTTTGCAGAAGTGTCTTCTAAGCTCATCAGCAGAAAGTTATTCAGCAAAAAATGGCAAAACGTATTTAGTTTTGTTACCTTTGGAACAACAGTAAGTTAACCATTTCTAGTATCCTGACAGTGATTACTCACACTGGTGTGCAGTGGTGAAAACTAGCTTTATAGTTACTTTTGTTATTCCAAGTATTGATGAAAATTCAGTTTTGAGAAACAAATCATATAAATATCAGTTCAAAAATAAAATATATGCAAGATAATTGCTATTGCTTTTTTGAATTTTGGTACAGTAAATGCACAATTTGTTTCCATTTTTTCCACTCAATTAAATTAAACAAAATAACAAAATATATATTTATATATAATGAATGCATCAGCTAGGTGGAAATGAAAAGGAGAAATGTGTAAATGCTCTATGACTCTTATATATACTTCATTTTGTTCTAGTGATGTAAATATTATTTTTAAAATGAAGATTTCATTTAAATACCAGTTGCTTAGAAAAACTCAGGAAAAAGAAAATCCTTTGGCTGTGGGTGACTGTGGGAGACTGAGGAGGTCAGCTTAATCCAGTTAGCAATATTGAATCTGCTCTTAATTTCAATAAAATATATATTTTCAAATTTTTTTCAGTTATTTTCAAGACAAAGAAGGGAATATATTCCATGCATTAAGGCTGTTGTGCTAGGTAAAATAAATAAAACTGCCTTCTCCCATCCATCTGAAGATGAATGTATAAACATATGCTGATAAGATAAATAAACACAGCTAGACATGGATTCAAAATAAAGCTCTTTTCCTAATAGGTTGCACTGAGACTTCAGGTTGTACATACCCACCATACCCACTAACACATTGCAAATCTGTCATGCTATTTCATGCATTGCTTGTGACAAATTCTTGCTCGCAACACTATCGGTAAGGAGGACAGCAGGGAACACGATCTCAGGCCTTGAAGCACAAATAGAAAACTTTGGATTTCTAAGGTGATGCATTTCAGGCATTCGGAAAGAACAAAGTTGTTATGGAGGCATTTTTATAAGCATAATGACCAGATCATTGCTAACCATTTATGAAGAGGTACAGAGAAAGGACAGCAGATATATAGATTTTTTTTTAAAAAAAAAAAAAAACAACCCAACCAAAAAAACCCAAACAAATGTTCATGCACAACTTTTATAAGAAATGTGCCATATTTGGCAAGCATGCTACAGTATCAAAACCAAGGGCTAATTTTAATTCACCTTCTCCCTACTGGTAATTGTTCATAATTTTTCTGTGGTCATTTCCGCCATTTTGTAAAGTGAAATACAGCTGTCTGCATAATTGGTTTAGAACAGCTGAAGAGGATGATAATATGGTACAAGCTCCTGAAATAAGCTTTCAATCCAAGACACCAAAGGTGACATGCTATATCTGTTCTTAGTTTGTCTTTATTACTCTACGTGAAGATTCTTCAGTCATCGCAGCATTTGGAAAACTGCCAATTATTTAAAATGTGATATGTGAAGATTCTTACAGTAACTGTAGATACTTCGCAGAGTATAACATTAGATATGTGTTAATAATTAATAAAATGGAGACTGAGGAAATTATTTGAGTATAGAAAAAGATTCTTGAGTAGTTCATAAATCATAACAGCCACTGTGGAAAACCTGCAAAGCCTGGCACATTGCATGGAGTGCAAATCAACATTTAGCAATTGCTCTAACCTGACACTTCCCAACTGGAAAAGATAGCTTTTGACTTGGTGGATATGAAGAATGAAATTCAAACCTGTTTCAAAACCACTATCTGAAGGCAGAAATGGTAACTTGGACCTCGAGGTGTGGTTTTGTGTGTGGTTGTTTTTTTTTTTGGTTGGCACTCCCTTCAGTCTAATGTTCTCTGACTGACACTCTACTACAGCATGTTAACATAGACTCTGGCACCGGTCTCTCAACTTGCTAATTTTGAGAAATGTGTTGCTTTAAAAATTGCTGGAATTACAGTGAAATGTGCAATAAAATGACAATGTCTATAAGGAACTGAATGGCTATTATAATTAATTATTGTATTTTACTGAAGTACCCCTGAAAATGTATTTGTTGTCATACACGTAGAGAGATGTGTTGCTGGTAGATGCAGTCAAAAATTTACATCACTGATCTTGGATTTTATTGGATCAATACAGTTTGCCTTTGTTGTGTGCTGCAAGCAATTCTCTGTGTCGAGCTATGCTTTTGGAGCTCTTAAAATTGGCAGAGAATATGCCTTGGGAAAAAGAAAGAAAGGGGCAAATGGTAAAAATATACACATACATATACATTTACACACATAAGAGTGATTCACACTGCCTACATTTGTCAAGATCAAACATCTTCTTGAAAACATGTCTGATTGAAAACAGAACATTGATCCACATTTTCTATACTATATGCTACAGTGAAGCTGATACCAGATTAAAACCCAAGAAGAAAATAACATTACCTGTGGAGTTTAGCATTTGCAGTTCATGGTTTTGGATGCAGAAACACTGCTCCACATAAGTAAAGGGAAAGATATTTTGTAACCAACAAAAAATTATGAAATAGTTAACACGAATCAAGAGATCCCTGTGCCCATTATCTAAAGCCCAAATCAAACTTGAACTATTTTCAAAGTCTGAAAAAGTTTGATTAACTTTTCTACAAAACAATACTTTTCACGTGTGCATTCTTAACCTCAAAACCTTCCCAACAAACATCTGGGGAAGTCCTGATGTAGCAGGGTTCAGTACTTGTTCTCGCAGCATTTCTAACCTTGCAGAAAATATTGTGTATCCTGCAAGCAAATATAACTTCCAATTCTAATAAAGCTAAGGTTCAAATATTTGCAAATTTTATACAAATGATCTGCAACTAGATTTGCATTTTTGGCCAGGATGTATTTAATTTGCATAAATGACAGAAGGTGACTCAATATTAGGACAACAGGATTTATTGCACTACACTCACTACCGGACATTTTAATTCTCTTCTATTTATTTGGCCCTGCCTCCAGTGAAGGAGATCTGTGATCTCTCTTTGCAAAGGGGGGCAGCACGAACCTGACTTGAATGTGCAGGAGGAGCAGGAAGGCAAAGCCAATGACTCTATACCCTGTTGTTGTAGAAAGATGTAACTTGCATGAGAACTGTGGCTTTACTCATGCCTGCTTCTCACAGCCTCTTTAATGCTACACTCTCCCGTAGACACGGTTCTCTCTTGTACCCACCTATGCTTTAAACTTAGTTTTCTGAGAAATTACTAAATTGAAAAACCATGGAAGCTTAATACAGCTTTTTTTTCTCTCAGAGTTTCCTTCACTTTTGCAGATTCAAATCTTGCAAATTCAAGTAGATTGTGAATCTCACATATTAACAACACATCTTAGAAGATAATTAAAAATATCTATGTTTTAAGAATACCTTTTTAATTAATGTCAAATGTACTGTCACTTCATGCAAAGACGTACAAAGATGTTTTCCTAATGCTAAATCTGACTCACTCTCGCTTGGTAAGCAGGCACCACAGTGAGTATTTGTGATAGGCATATGCTATATACACACTCCCCACGGAGATTTCAGCCCCCTTCCAATATGTTGAAAAGGACAGCTCATCCTTTCTTTTCCCCACCTCCCTCCATGTTAAATTTGCAGTTCCCTCACAAAATAAGAGAAAAATTTATAGACTTCCAATTTTGGGCGAAGACCAAGCCGCCATGTAATTGCGTATTGTAGAATTGAGCTCCAATTTAGAAATCAAAAAGTCTAAGGGGTGGCATTCTCTTTTATGAATACTTTACTGTTGCAGAAGACACTTACAACCTTTTATTTATGTATATAATCTATTCAAAACCAAAGAAAAGCAGCAATAAATTCTTGGTCACCAGGTCAGTGATGCTTATAACCAGGGCATAAAATTGTCTTGTTTTCTGCTTGCTTTCCACCTGATTTCATTTAAAAAATATTTTATACCTGCACATTGCTTACCAGATTTATCTTTGCATTAACATGTTAAACCTGTTTTCTCTCTTAAGCAATTTTATCCCAATGTATCTTTGATGCTTTTATTGGTGATTTATGAAGTTCTATATTTATAAAGATCGATGTGAGGGTAGAATCACACCTCTGAAGAACATGAGCAAGATGTGAATTTTGCTGCATATCCCAATGATCAGCAAGAAGTCAGGCACATGTATCTGACAAAACAAACGAATAACTACTGGGATATAGGCGAAAGTCTGCATTTTTCTTCCTATTTCCTGTCAACCGCACCTTCGAAAAAAGTGATGACAGTCACTTTCTCTGATGTAACAGACAGACAGTTTGACATTATCTTTCTTTAGTCCTTATTTTATCTGAGACTATTACTTGGGGTGTACCTCATTTCTTGTTCTAGAAAACAAATACTGATTTCAGGAAGGCCATTCTGTTTATAAAATGTCCCTTAATAAGCAAAAAAGCTTTAACGAAGCTGTTGAAGACTGTTGTGGGTTGACCCTGGCTGGATGCCAGGTGCCCACCAAAGCTGCTCTCTCACTCCCCCTCCTCAGCTGAACAGGGGAGAGAAAATACAATGAAAGGCTCGTGGGTCGAGATAAGGACAGGGAGAGATCACCCACCAATTACTGTCACGGGCAAAACAAACTCGACTTGGGGAAATTAGTTTAATTTATTACCAATCAAATCAGAGTAGGGTAATGAGAAATAAAACCAAATCTTAAAAACACCTTCCCCCCACCCCTCCCTTCTTCCCAGGCTCAACTTCACTCCCAAATTCTCCACCTCCTCCCCCTGCAGCGGCACAAGGGGATGGTGAATGGGGATTGCGGTCAGTTCATCTCACATTGACTCTGCCGCTCCTTCCTCCTCAGGGGGAGGACTCCTCACACTCTTCCCCTGCTCCAGCGTGGGGTCCCTCCCACGGCAGACAGTCCTCCATGAACTTCTCCATCGTGAGTCCTTCCCACCGACTGCAGTTCTTCATGAACTGCTCCAGCGTTGGTCCCCCGTGGGGTCACAAGTCCTGCCAGAAAACCTACTCCAGTGTGGTCTCCTCTCTCCATGAGTCCACAGGTCCTGCCAGGAGCCTCCTCCAGTGCAGGCTTCCCACGGGGTCACAGCCTCCTTCAGGCATCCACCTGTTCCGCTGTGGGGTCCTCCATGGGCTGCAGGTGGATACCTGCTCCACCATTAACCTCCATGGGCTGCAGGGGAATCTCTGCTCTGGCGCCTGGAGCACCTCCTCCCCCTCCTTCTTCACGGACCTTGGTGTCTGCAGAGTTGTTCCTCTCCCATATCCTCACTCCTCTCCCCTGCTGCTGATTGCCCAGCAGGGTTTTTTTCCCCCTTCTTAAATACGTTATCCCAGAGGCTCTACCACAATCAGTGATGGGTTTGGCCTTGGCCAGCGGCAGGTCGGTCTTGCAGCCGGCTGGCATTGGCTCTGTGGGACATAGGGGAAGCTTCTAGCAGCTTCTCGGAGAAGCCACCCCTGTAGCCCCCCTGCTACCAAAACCTTGCCAAGCAAACCCAATACAACGCTGCTTAACAGTAATTTCTGCACACAACTTTGAAGAGTTATTTTCTTTTTTCATTTCAATCACTGATTATTTGAATGGTTGGTGATATTAATGCAGTGGTGATTCAGAACACTGAGAATATGATACAAGCCTAGCCTCTAGAATACTGCTACGAAATCAAATGGAAATGATAGTCACCAGAAGCTACTACTACCCCCTTCTTATTTAATTAAGTTAGAAATCTCAATCCTCTTACCTGCACTTAAAGTTAAAATCATAATTTTCTCCCCTGTTGACAGCTTCGTACTGAAGAGGCTAGAGCTTTCTAAGTTAGGAGGCAGAAATCCTTCACATTATGTGAACTGCAGCAGAGGGTCTGGCCTTGCCATTGGCTACACGGTGCTTATTGGGTTGACAGAGAACGTCTGCTCCTCAAGGTAGCCAGCATCAAGTTAACTGTAAGTAACATCTCTGTGAAACTTTGATTTAATTAACTTTACTGATGAGAAACCCAAAGTGCAGGATGTGGAAATGACTTAGAAGAATTTACAGTTACAGCATGTGGTCCACCTACTGGGGTAGTTTTAGGATTACTGGGTTTTGGAGATGTTTACTGGTTGAGCTGCTTAGCAGTGTCGTGGTTCAACCCCAGCTGGCAACTAAGCCCCACACAGCCACTCGCTCACTCCCCTGTCCCCAGTGGGATGGGGGAGAGAATCAGAAGGGTAAAAGTGAGAAAACTCATGGGTTGAGATAAAGACAGTTCAATCGGCAAAGCAAAATCTGCGCATGCAAGCAAAGCAAAACAAGCAATTCATTCACTACCTCCCATCAGCAGGCAGGTGTTCAGCCATCTCCAGGAAAGCAGGGCTCCATCATGTGTAACGGTTACTTAGGAAGACAAACGCCATCACTCCAAACGTCTCCCCCTTCCTCCTTCTCCCCCCAGCTTTATATGCTGAGCATGGCATCATATGGTGTGGAATATCCCTTTGGTCAGTTGGGGTCAGCTGTCCCAGCTGTGTCCCCTCCCGACTTCTTGTGCACCCCCAGCCTACTCACTGGTGGGGTGGGGTGAGAAGCAGAAAAGGCCTTGACTCTGTGTAAGTACTGCTCAGCAGTAACTAAAACATCCCTGTGTTATCGACACTGTTTTCAGCAGAAATCCAGAACATAGCCCCATACTAGCTACTATGAAGAAAATTAACTCTATCCCAGCCAAAACCAGCACACACAGCTACTAGGAAAACTAAAAAGAAGGAGAAGCAATAGTTTCACAAAATGTTTTTCTAATAAACTGGGCGCACAGATAAAACAATGTCTGAGAACGAGGACCATGCTTGACAGAGCTGCTTGCAAGGATCAGATCGATGTCAACATACTCCATGTGCCCCAAACACTAGAAGATGAACCCAGTATAACCCTGTCTATTGCTTTAGCATCTTATTTTCTTTTTTTCTTTTCTTTCTTGTATTCCTTTCCCTGCCTGCCCCCTCCTCCCTTGCTCCCAGTAGTGATGCCATGACCAATTATTAGCTTTATTAGCTGGTAACCTTATTAGCCAAGTTCTGAAAGTGAAGGCTCTCAAACTGCCAAGCTAGACAGGTAAGCAAGACCAATATAAAAATGAAGTGTTTCCCTGGACCTGGCCACACAACGGGCAAATCTAGAGATAGGAATTCGCCTGAGGAAAGATAAGGGTGAAAAGGCAAAGTACCATCAGAAAAGATGGCAACTAGCCACCAAACAGTGATATTGCCTCTGAAAAATATTTAATGATTAAAACCCATTCTCCAGAATAGATGTTAGGATCGAGGTAGCTCTGAGTGATACAATCAGTGAATACATGGTAAAACATTTCTCGTTTGTGGCAGTGATCTGGAATAATAACAAAAATACAGCTACTTTAGTCTGAGTTTTGCTTATGTCATTAAAATTTAAACCTGATTAAACTGAGCCAGTCTGGTTTTATAACCTGTCAGTATGACAAAGGGACTTTGACACATTTGTCTTCCAACACATTATGGGGATTTACATTTTGCACCTTACAATTATATCTGTATTAAAATGACTGAGCACGCTGAACATGAAAAGAGTGATTCATAATAACGGCATTAAAAGCAATAAAGAGTTAAGGACACTATGAAGGAAATGAAGCAGAAAGGTAAAAGAGGCTTTGTATAAAGCAGAGTAGAATGGAAAGAAATATCCCTTCGCTCTTGCCTCTTTAGTATTAGTCTAAATAAAAAAGATGTAAATGGAAGGGCTTTCTGCCTAAAGAATCAATACTGAAATAAAAAAACCACCTAGAAATAGTTTTCAATCCCCTAATCTCATTTTGCACTAAACACAGCGCATCCTGGAATAGACATACATTAAAGTCTGAATTTGTATGTCCATAATTTCTTCTGTGAGTTTGGCTTTCTTACGGGACTTTGATCTTGAAGTTAATAGAGAAAATAGAAGTGAATAGGAAATTCTTTTCCTCTCCCGTAAATGTTTTTGTCTTATTAAGACATTTTCCACTCCAAACAAGAGGGGAAAAAAAAGAGATGAAATCTTGGGAGAATACAATGAACTGATGGGGAGGAGTGGCTGGAAAGCAGCCTGGCTGAAAAGGACCTGGGGGTGATGGTTGACAGCCTGCTGAACATGAGCCAGCAGTGTGCCCAGGTGGCCAAGGGGGCCAATGGCATCCTGGCTTGTATCAGGAATAGCATGGCCAGCAGGACCAGGGAGGTGATAGTGCCCCTGTATTCGGCACTGGTGAGGCCGCACCTCGAGTACTGTGTTCAGTTTCGGGCCCCTCACTTCAAGAAGGACATCGAGGTGCTGGAGCGTGTCCAGAGAAGGGCAACTAGGTTGGTGAAGGGTCTAGAGCACAAGTCTTATGAGGAGCGCCTGAGGGAGCTGGGGTTGTTTAGTTTGGAGAAGAGGAGGCTGAGGGGAGACCTTATTGCTCTCTACAACTTCCTGAAAGGAGGTTGTAGAGAGGTGGGGGTCGGTCTCTTCACCCCAGTAACAAGCGATAGGACAAGAGGAAATGGCCTCAAGCTGTGCCAGGGAAAGTTTAGGTTAGATATTAGGAAAAACTTCTTCACTGAAAGAGTAGTCAGGCACTGGAACAGGTTGCCCAGGGAAGTGGTTGAGTCCCCATCCCTGGAGGTATTTAAAAGACGGGTAGATGCAGTACTTGAGGACATGGTTTAGTGGTGGACTTGGCAGTGGTAGGTTAACGGTTGGACCTGATGATCCTAAGGGTCTTTTCCAACCTTAACAATTCTATGAATTTAAATAGAAATAGAAAGCTCAATTGAAACAGGTGGCAGTTAAGAATTATGGCCTTTTTTATTTATTTCAGTTACTGTGTTGTTGATTTTTTGTTTTACTACAGCTAACTATTGGACAAAATGTTATTTTTAACATCAGAATACTACATTTCTAAAATTAATCTTTATTTTAAAATGCCAAAGGTTAAATTTTTTCAGACTTTGGAAAATTAAGGGTTGAGTTTAAAAATATCTCAAAACTGGACACTTTATACTGTTTTGCATAATAATAATTTTCCCATAGAAATGTCTTGGGTGTGGAGATTTTTTCTTATTTTGGTAATACTAACAAAAATCTTTCCTTTTCAATGAAAAATAGTTTGGTTTGTAGAACAACAAGAATAGAGAAAAAACTGTAACTGGAGCTGAGCTTGTCCCTGCACAATACTGTTATGCAGTCAAATAATATGAAAAGCATAGCTTTGGTTCCCATTTTGGGGAAATCCATCAAAAAAAATAGAGCTGCAGCAATTTATACAGGTTGTGAATCTGTCCACCTCATCTTCAACCTCAGCAAACAATTAATACTGTCAGATTTTGCTTATTAAAATGTGTAGTGCTATTAAATCTTTGAACCTTGGCTTTGTCACTTCCCTGTAAAATACATCATAAATGTTTGTATTTCTTTGTGTTCACTGCAAGCTTTCTCCTAAAACAATTGTACATTTATTAAAAAGCAAAACCAAAGTCAACACAGCTAGAAGTTAAATAAAATTACTTATTTCTTAATAATATTTGCATGGCATTTAAATTCTAAAGTCAAGGTTTTATGATTTGCCTTTTTGTAAATTCAGTATTTGAAGATAACTAACAGGTTATAATCTGAAGATAAGTCTCTTGGTCAGGAAAGCACAGAGCCAGGGCACTCTCAAAGAAGTTACATGTTTCATAAAACATAACAAAGTAAAGGGAGCTATAAATAAGAAAATAAAGCTATAGTCTGCAGTTAAAATTCTTGCTGCTTGCAGTACATCATTCTGTTCCTAAGTGTCTGTTGCTGGGCTAGAGTTTCTAAAATTAACATTGCAGTAGCCTACATAGGCACCAAAATGCACACAAGAAAACATTGCTGAACTGGTTATTTGCAGTGCTAACATATGTTTGCTATTTTCCCAATGTGTTTCTGTCCCTTGAAAATATTTATCAGGATAAAATTTTGAATTGGCTCTTTGAACAGTCAATGTGCAAATACTAAGACAGAAGTGTGTAGTTTTTAGTGAAAACTGAAATACTGATGAGTTTTAGCAGTTTCCCAGTATTTATAGCTATCATTTTTACACTTGCTAGGGTCAGCATCACTTAAAAAATTAAAACAGATTAATGCACACGCATCCAATAATAATATTAGGAAAGCAAGCTTAATTGGTTTATAACCCTATGAATTTAGAAATGAAAAAAATATTTTTTACTTAATAATAAAATTAAAATTGTATTGCTGATATGTGCTATATATATATATATATAGAAAGCCTCAGCGTTTTACGTGTTCACTCAGTGCATTCTGGTGCACAAGAACAGTTTTCCTCTAAATGCTGCCTTTCTGTATTGTGATTCTGTTCCCACATAAGTGTGTAAGAAGGGCAAGGTTTGATGCCTAGCTGATTAGGAAAGGATAAGTAGGTTCCATTAAAAATAAACTGTGGAATAGAAGATAATATGACCAAGAAATAGGGCAACTGCCACTCACAGCACAGCAAGGGGCAGCAAGATTCATGGCCCTCCACGGTACCTGTTGTTAGAAGCCTTTCATGGAGCTTTCTCCAGTAACACCTTGTCACTCCATGTCCAACATCTGAGGAACACCAGGAATTTTAATAAGCATAGCTAAAAGTTGTCGGAAATGACAAAACCAGAACCCAGCTTGATGTCTGCTGGTTCTGATCTGTACAGCAGGTTTTGGAAAACATATCGTGCTCAGCCATTACAATAGAAAAGATCAAACTGGCTGGCTACAAAGTGGCACTGAACTTTCATTTTGATGGTAGTCCACACAGGTATCTGAACTATTCTTTCCTGTGAAGCCCACATGTACTCCGCTCAAATGACAACTAAACCAGCAGATATGGAAATACTTTGCTGAGGTATTCCTGTGGCTTTAGACTGCCTTCTTTGGTATCTTTTTAGACTGGCTTTTAAACAAGAGATTAGACCTGCAGTACAGTATGTGAGAATGTACACATTTGTGTTTCACAAACATAGCAAAAGGGCCAATTAAGCCAGATTTCACTCATTCTATTCTGCATACGTATACAGAAATAAAATACTTTTTGCCTGATTGCTTGAGCATGTTCAGACTCCTGTACATAATGAAGAATATTAAAAAAGATTAGAACAGCTAACACACTCTCTTGGGTTAAAATAAATAAATAAATAAAAGCTTATGTATAGGAATAGATGAATTTGCAGTGAAAACACATTTGCAACGAAGGGAGTTTATGTCCCTGGAAAGATACAATATGTGAAAGAATCAACAATTATTAGTGTATCTTAAACACATTTGTCAACTTACTATGGAACTGAAAACCCATAGGAAAAAGTAATTACCCACATTTCTTGTTTCTAGTAGAAATGGTAAAAATAGATTTATATCAAAAGTACCCAGTTATGACTAGGTCACACTTCCATCACTTTTTCATCTACATGCCCTCATTTTTATATTAAAGTGCTATACCTTAACTGGGATTTTTTTTTTCCATGGAGATGTCTGGGCTGACTATTGCTCCAATGTTACAAGAGAGATGCAACATAGACTGCATAATACAATTCATCTCGGTTACATCTGGTAGAATCCAGTCATGCACTCTAATGCAAAGACCAGACCAGACCACTCACCGTCTTCTGCATGCCAGAAGATTTAAAAGAGTAAGAGCAGAAGTAAGAGCACCTTAGGAAAACAGGTAAATGTGATAGCTGAGTCTAAACCAGATTCTATATATTTCACCTTACATACAAAATAAGAGCAGCTGGTATGCAACAGTCTGGTGACAAAAATATTTGCTTGTAGTTTGCCTGGTATTTATTGGGCAGTTCTCAGTTTTTGAATACTGGGATGCATTAGGACATCGTACTTTATTCAATATCTGAGACACTGCTCTTTCAGAAAGAACATTTGAATTATTGTGACCTTCCCAAAGCATAATACCACTTTTTTCTTTGTTTAAAGCATTAGATTGAACACTAGACTGCAACAGTCCACCCCATGGCATCCCAGTAGCTATAAAAAACATTACTAAAAACCATATTAGTTCTGCACAGTATCTTCTGTCACAACCTCCTATCTCTTCCTGGGCTATGACTGATTTTATTCTGTCTTTTAACAACCTAGCTACTCTTTACCTGACTTTCATTTCAACATTCAGAAGTCTCTTCAACCAGGAGATTTTATAGCCTCCTCCAGGAAAAGAGAGTCACTTTTTTAGACATGTCTCTGGGTACTCTCCAGAGCTCAGAGGCAGATCCACTCCCACCCCTGACACTGCAGGGCTGTGTTCTGCTCCGTTCAGTTAGGATATGTAACATGTCTTCATACTATTTCCAAAAACCCCATGCTTCCCAAGCCACACATCTCAAACCCCGCTCACTGGTAAAAGAAATCCAACACCGATACCTCAGAATTTGCTAGTTACTTCATGGGTCTACTTACAGGGAAGATTTGGCTAAAAAGCCACAGAGAACATTATCATATGAGCACTACTGAATTAGCATGGGTCTTCCCATTTCTCCAGAAACCCTACATATTTAGCTGAAAAAACATAAGCTAATAGGAAATGGTGTAGTTGCTGGGAGATGAATTTTCTAGAAGCCAGAGAAGTCATTATTATTATTAGGAAAATGGGCACTTATCCTCCCCACAGGAGTTCTAACTGTGGCTATGGTCCAGTTTATAAGCATCATGCTGTGCATGATAAAAACGTGTAAATGAAAGGATGGAAAACAGCTCTCAGGTTTTATTACTGCAAAATCAAGGATCATAAAGAGACCTCTCAAATTGGAAACTTCAAATTGGAAGGTTCTTTTTCCTCTATGGAGCTCACTCATAAGGGAATTATTTAAAACATGCCTTTTTAGATTATATGTTTGTCTAACCTACTTGGTATGGAAAAGCGCAAGGCTGCAGGTCACTTTTGACCTTGTTGAATGCACAATAAGGGAATAATACTATGGTAACTTTGCAATTTCTTAGTATACAGATATTCACAAGTCTGAGAAGACCAAGCTTTTAGCTTTCTCATATTTATTCTCACACATAATATAGAAACACCCAGAGGCCCTCACTGGAACATAGAAACTGTATATATACATAATAAAGCCCTGACCCTGAAAAACTCACAGTCTAATATAAACAGTTCAGATAAACACCATAAGAAGACAGATAATATCATGTTGCAGGTGGGAGAAATAAGGATTGGAGCCCAAAGGAAGCTGCACCGCCCAACAACTGAGTAATTTGCTTTTTGATCTGTCTGTGTCACCCCAGCTCTGGTCGGGCAGTTTCCCCAGAGAGCATCCTGGGACACTTGGCTATGTCAGAGTATGGGACTTCTGGTATTTCAGTTCACCATTGCTGGCAGGGAGCTCCCTGTAGAGTGACAAATTGAAACCCAGCACTTTCCTTGGCCAGTCACTGGCTGATGCTGTGGCTGCTCCTGGGAGCCTGATGGGCTTTCTTGAGAGAAACTAAAACTTACAAACACCTGGAGGAAGTGGTTACTCACAGCTGTTGCCCCACTCCCATTTTCAAGCAAGAGCTGACCGATTACAGTTCCCTCTCAGAATACAGTGCCTGGGAGCCAAACCCTCCCCTCTTCTTCCAAAAGGGATTCAAGTACAGGTTTCTTGCATCTAACTCACGAATCATGGACTGCAGCTGGGAAAAGGAGGGGACTGATTTCCATCAACCCACTGAAGTGACTTCATTGTGCGGAGAACTTTTTGACCAGTGAAAGAGAGCATGGGGCAAGTATAAATCTGGAATCCAAGGTTTAGTCTCACGTCTGGGAGGATCTTGTTTTTTATTCAATGTCATTCGGTGACTGTTTCATATGAAGAGCAAAGGCAGAAGCTGGGTGTCTGTGCTTCCAGCTTTGTCCCAGCTGTTCAAGACAGTGCTTGAACCAGGCCACTGTAACACTGCTTTGAAAGTCATCAGATCAAACCCCTCAGGACCTGAGTTATACATGAAATATTTGCCAAGGTATTCAGGCAGGGGAAGAGCTGAGCTCAAGCAGATATATACAGTACAAAATATATTAAATTCCCAAATCTGAGAAGTTGCATCAATATCCGGTACCTATAAAACCCCTGACACTTCCCTTGTCAGGCAGTGGCTGAGTGGGAGTTTTCAGAGCTGCAATTCAGTGCCTTCTCCCAGGTGACATGTCCAAGGTCTCCCAAGACATAACCTTCTGCCTAAATCCTGCCTTTCCACTATGTCTGGAGCTACAAAATAAATGAGAATGAAAATAAGTCTAGCGCTAAAAAGTCATGTAACATTTTGACAGTATCTCAGGAGCTCAGTGCCCATCAGAAAACAGCAACAGGACCAGCCTACCTTCCTTGTGAAGACCAAGGCAGCTAGTCTCAGCCAACCACAGTATACATTGCTACTTGTCCTGAGTGAACAAATACTTCAGCTTAAATCTTTCACGATTCTCATTCCTTAAACAGCTGAAAAACAGCTTACTGATTTAAAACAAACACCAGAAAACCTTCATTGGGCATGTAAAATGATGGGTTAATATGCAAATGGCCCCAGTAACTATATGGGTTTCATGGGACCTGCTCAAACCTCTTTCTGGTTGATTTTGCTTGTAAAACTGTCAGCATGACTGGAGCAGGCTTCAACCAAGGGTCGCACCCTGGCTGGTTGTTAACCTCTGTGCATGCACATTATCACTTTCCCTAGAGAAAAAACTAAGCAACAAACGAGGGGGCAGGGGAAAGTGGTGGAGGGACAGTGACCCTCATGCTGGCAGCAGTCACATCCTCAAGGAGCCGCTGGTGCCTGGGTTTGTGGGTGCCCTGCCACGAGAGTGTCTTTGACTGCCAGCAATGTGGGGACATTAAAGGGGACTCACCACAGGAGACACATGGCCATGGCAGTCGGGGTGAGAGGCGCAAGGTGGCAGGCGCAGGACGGGCTGCACAGCTGTAAAGGGAAGGTCATCATTCTTACGCAGGTGACAGTGCTCGTGGTGTGGAGCTCCATGGATTTGGGAACAGAGATGAACCAAGTCTCGAGTCTGCTGTCTTGAGACTGTGGAGGAAAAATTAATTTCCCATTTCTGTCACCCAAAGGATATGCTTAAAAAAAATCAACTTCTACCAGATTACAGATCTTCGAAACAGTGAATTAAACTTGTCCAAACAGGGATCCTGAATTTCACAGCCCATGATGTTTCTAAATGGCATATGCTGTTAAAAGAAAAACCAAATGAGCAAGCACAAAATGCCTGACTGCAGAGGCATGGGATGAATTATGGATATTTCCTAGCATATGCTACTGTTGTGACATTACGCCATGTTGTGCCAGACAGCAACCAGGTCACAGCAGGGAAGGAGCAGAACTTCAGAGGAGCCTGTTCTCAGAGACCTTAGAGGCATAGTGAAGCTCAAACTTCCCAAGCAGCAGGGAACACTGCTCACCTTTGGGCTAAACAAGACTGGAAAATGTTTTTTTTCCCCATTTTTTTCACTATAGGTTGTGCCAAGTATCATCTGACCCTGGACCTGCCAGGAGAGGGCTTGTGGAAATTCGTACCACTTGAGGGGGTGACAAGCTACTTCCCACAGTAAAGAAACCAAGTTCTCCAGGAGTTATTCTTACACATGAAACACCTCTTACCTTTCCCTTAAAATTTCTTTCGCTGAAAATAACTGCAAGCTTATACACAAATCATCTTAATCAGAAGGAAAGAAACAATTTTTTTTTAAACCTCCAAATACATTCTACTTATACTAGATGGAAAATTAAGCTTTGTATAATTTTTTCCCCCCTTTTTTGACAATTGGAAGCTTATTTCTCTATCTTTAAAGACTGTTGTGTGCTCTGATAATTATTTCACTAGCAGACAGCAAATGAAGCCTAATTTTCTCCTCTATTAAATGTACTTACTATAAATGCAGATTCAATTTTTTTTCTTGTGTGGAAAATTTTAATTGTTGTCATATGTATGCAAGGTCAAATTCAAATGGCATACGTCGAAAAATTTTACAGATTAATATGATAGCCTTTAATAACAGAGAAGGAACTGGTTTAACTTTTTTTTATGCCATTGTCTCAGCTAGAGCAGCTAATTATTCTGCAAGTATGTCAATTTATCCTAATTCACCACTACCGCAGTTCAGCACCCATGAAGACTTGCTAAGGAACTGCTGGTGTGTACATGCCAATTTTAATCTACGACAGCCTGTCTGTTATCAGTTTAATATCATCTCTTCACACAGAGAGTAGCACCTCCAGCGATCAAGCGATTATTTAGTAGATAAAGAGATATTATTTCTCTGCCATTGACATTACTAGAATAAATCAGATTACTAGAATGGTTTAAATTCTAGTGGCCGTACTTCTAAAAATCATGCCAAACAGTTAAGAAGCAGAGTGAAGGAGAAAAATTACTAGAGGCAACTGCAGTAATCAGATCTTCAAAACTGCAGAAGAGGCATGTGGTAATATTTAGTAATTGCCTTACAGCTTGCCTATATCACTGGCCATTTGCAAATTAGCTCATCATTTTACATTACATACAAGGGAGGGTTGGTGTGGGGTTTTTTAAACAAATCAATAACTGCTTTATTAGCTTTTCAAGGAATGAGAACTGATATCCATAATCCTTCCTTGAAGTTTTTGGAAAATGCTGGTTGTTAGGCACCTTCTGACAGAAACTCCTGTCATATACTTGAGTAATTCTAATCACAAGCATGAGATAAACAGCTTTTTTGAAAGAAGTATTTATTTCTGAACCAGTCTCCTAAACAATTCAATCAAATAGATTTCTAAGAGGGAAATGCAAACTAAAAGAAAGAAATTAATATAAAAAGTCTGAATTTTTGTTTACTCTTTCTAAAGAACAGATAATCTTAAAAGCCACAACAACAAAAAACCCCACAAGCCAGACTTATTTATAAGTAGAAAGAGCTGCATTTTTAATGTTTGTACAGCTTGTGTGATGTATCTGTTTGTCAGGTTGCCTGCTCGCCTGAAAGATATCAAGGTGTGCTCACAGTGTCTCGTTTCTTCACCGTAAATTATTATCTTCCATTGCCTCCCACTTTCTATAGCTTTCCACATACTTACATGGAGAATTTGAAACAAAGAAGTGAGGTTTATCTTGCTTTCTTTCACCCTTCTCTCTAAGGCAACAATAAAAGCAGGATATTTAAGATAAGAGGATTTTAAATGGTGAAGAAGTCATTGCTTACATCCTAAGGCACTAGCTGAGAAGATGAAGTTGACAGCAAACACCATATGAAATGTACATGTGCCCACTCCAATAGTAAAAAGAAAAAAAAAAAATGATTACAACAGTTTATTTCTGTCATAACATACAAGCTGTTAGAAAATTCAGACAATTCTTCCTATACAGCATCTCCAAGTCCAACCGTCTTCCTCACCACCCCTACTGCTAAACCCTGTCATCTCACACACCAAATGTGGTACCCTGCTGGTCCCTTGGCTTCTCACAGTTACACCTTCCTCTCCTTCTGGTTTGCTGACATATGAAATGTCTCGCTGTCAGAATAACTTTCCTTGCTTGTTGTTGATTTTACTCCCTTTTCCAAACCCTTTCACTTCATACCCCAGTGCATGCCATGTAAAAGGTTTTAATTTTAGAGATCATATTATTATAACAGAATAGGCTTACGTACATCTGAAATAGTAACTCCACCGCTAACACTTGAAGAACGCTGCCTTTGTGAACACCAATAGCAACTACTCATGATAAACAAGATCTGTACGGACCGTAGACGCAGAAACACAGATTGCAGGAACAGAGATTTCAAAGGAGGCACCATGAAGACAATTGTATGCAAAAGGCTGCAAAAAGATACACACCTTCAGAATAGTTATCTGAAATAAAGAGCCGGTATATTTGCCAAAAGAGGGACTCCTCTTGTGGTATTACTTTGTACATGATCCATGAAGCAAATATTTAAAAACAGATAGGTTGAAATCAAATGTTTTTATTTGGGAGAAAGAGAAGAAATGTTTTCTTCTAGAGCAGATTGTGCTTGGTCACAATAGATTTATGAAGAACACAATAGATACTGTCTCCCTTTTACAAATTCAGCTTGCTTAGATACATGTATATTTTTACTGGACAAAGATAAAAATAACTACTTCAAATACGTGACAATATCTTTCATCTTCTGTAATGAATGTCCTACATCCTTTGGCAAATATTGGTGACATATTGGTAAAAGAAGACTGAGTAGCTTAAATCCTATTTCCCAAAGGCTAAAAGGTGGATTTATCTGAAATTTTTGTTCACTGAACAGAAGCGTAAAGAACGTGAGTTTACCAGGTGCAGACATAAACAGACACTATACTTTTAATGCTGGATATAAGAAAATGCATACCGTAGGAAACCACGATCCTGCCTGGGAATTCTTTCTAAGTCTATGAGCACAGAATTTCTAAAGATCTGTTGATACACAATGGTTGTGACTCTGTGAAATAGTGAATTAGTAAAGACACCTCATGATGGATCGAAAACGCTTGGACACATGGCAATAAAATTCTAAAAAGTGCAAGCTGACTATGAGAGTCCAGATTTGTTCCAGCACATTTATTTTGGCAGGTTTCTGCAAGCTTAACACTGGATCACATATCTCTAAGTGTGCAAAATGTAAATATGAAGAGTGAAGCTGGCATAAAAAAGCATATGGCTTCTCATGTCTAATCTGGATCAAATTTATACTGTAAGAAGCTCCAAGAGTACAGAGGTCTTATATTAAAAACATAAAACCATATGGTAATTGATGCATAATTCAGAAAATAAACACACTCATATCCACTGAATAGTTTGACAATGCTGTGCATGTAAATGCTTTCAGCCTCTGTATCAGAACTGCAACATATTTATTTACCTCTAGCAGTCACTAGCCCCCAAGTGGCCCCTAATTACAAAACAGTTTGACATCTATGCTGTAAAGTGGAAAGTGATGCTAGAATTTTCAGTGAATTTATGCTGGAAAAGGAACTCCTCCAAGAAATGCTATAAGCCTATTGTTATTTACCAGTATGATCGATGATCCTTTAAACATACCTTTGAATTATTCCAAAATAATGAAGGAATTATGCATATATTTTTTAGTCATTACAATGAAGCATATGGGAATCGGGGAGTTGTGGGGAGGGGAAAAAGCAACAGAAACAATGAGTTTTCCTGGCATCGCAAGAAATGGAGAACATTTTGCAAGCACAGTGGCTGTCTGGTTTAACACTGATGTCCAAGTACTTCCCCCCAAATGCATCATGGTTACCTTTGCTTATGAGAAGAATGAATTTAGGTAGTGAACATTATTACTCTAAGATCTTTCAATGTGTCTTTGAAAAATACACCTGGAAGGTATAAAGAACCAAACACTGAGACTGAAAATATAGAAGCTGGTATGTAGAGAGGCCTGGTCAGCTTCATTCCCCCCTTTAGACCTCCAGTCCTGGATTTGGCCACTTGGATGTTTTGGAGAGGGCATTGGAAATGTGTGTTCTGCACAGCTCTCATGACCATATCTCTCTCTTCCAGCTCACTAGCAAGCAGTGCATTGGAAGGGCACATGTGAGTCCCAACCAGCCGGAGAGGCCCAGCTCCTTGCACACTGCATTCTTACAGCGTAGGGTGATGCTTTCCTTGCTGGGGGGAGTGTAGGAGTTGAACTTTTTCATTCTTTGAATACAAAGAAAAAAAGGAAGAAGTCAGAACAACCGATAATTGTTGTGCGAGGCTGCAGTTTCAGACTTGGAACTCGCTCTGCTCTCCCTCACTGCCACCATCTGCTCTTCCAGCCTCCCCATCTGCCTCTCCTGCCACTGCTAAATACTCTCTTGACTTTCTGCATACACTTAGAGTCCCTCCTGTATGCTTCTCCCGCCTCTCCACTATGTAAAATTTGCCAAGGCTCTTTCCAATGGATCTTGGCTTTCGAAGCTGCTGAACTGAACTTCTCCAAAGCACCACTGTCCTTCCAAACTCCTTCCACCATCCCTGGGAACACTGGAGCTCCAGTTGTCCTACGACAACCGTTCAGCTCTTCCTTAGCCTAGAACTTCCCATGTTCTGTAAACTCTCCGGATACTTGCCATCATTATTTTTCCTGTGTAATTTTCTGTCCTCCTTTGGGGCTACTTCTTATCTACAGACCTCCTGGTCCTTTTGGCTGTTTCTAATCCTCCCTTTAATTTTTGGCCTTGAGATTCTCATTTCTCCTCCACAGCTCCCTGCCTGTTATCACCTGCTAGCTAGAACAGGGTTGCCTATGCAGTGAGACATAGACAACACTGTAAGATTTTGCTTTTACTTTAATTTTTCAACTCCTTTTACACCTTTTCTTTCCACAGACATAATTTTTTCTTCCACTTTGTAACCAAGTTTGAATATTAATTTTTAAAAAACCAGAGATACTACAAATACTTTATGTATGCTATCACTTGGAAAACATGCTTGATAACATTATAATACTACTAGTATTTTCTGTTATGTGCAAAACCATGGATGCTGCAGCACCACAAGTGCGAATGGGGCTTTATAATATCACAAGGATAGATATTAAATTACAATTTATTCAATATTTTTATTCTGCTGATATCAGTATATTGTTCCCAAGCCTTTCATTGGACACAATACACACATGCAGAAAGCTGTCTCTATCAACCATTTATCTTTAAGCCTTTTATTTTCCTCCCCAAAATGCCTTATTTTCCTAAGAATAAGCTGCTGATTTACATTTCTGTTGAATAGCGTATTTCAAAGTCTCCTTAAGCATTGTTTGTGCTACTAGGATGTAACTAGCTTTGATTTTACTATAAAATTATAGAAAGAATATCTTGGTTATGGGGGTCTAAGAAGAAAGGGCACTTAGAGAATACAGCAGATGAGAAATAGCAAAGGTTGGCTTCTCTTAGCATAATTCATGGTGGCCACTATGCATTTAGGGACAGAATTAGCTTGAAGACAACAGGGCAGCTCCTGTGAAAGTGCTCCTGGATGTAAATACAGCTGGGCAAGGCAGCCCACGGTGCCTTCCAGAACCAAAATCTCTACAGCTCAGAGACAATGAGAAGCTATGATACTTGTTGTAACTTTTAATTTGGTATTTAAACTGTCCTGGAAACCCAGAGCAGAAAAATCTGAAACTGTAAACAATGATTGCAACTAAAGGAGTGAAAGTGGTGAGGAGATACTCACTAGTAGGGACATGATTTCATTATGAGCTCAAACATCTTTGTAATTGATTTGAGAATTAATATTAATTTATAAAATTATGAAGCGCTGACTATTTAAAGGCTACATCCTTTCATTCCTAAATTTTTTCTCACCACAGTTAACTTCTGATCTCTAGGCTTAAAACTGATCTACTGAAGCTATTTCTCGCCAAGTTCGTAACAGCTGAAATTTATCTCTGTGAGGTGGGGCAGCAAGAGGCTTGGGCATCTCTTGGATTTCATTAAGGGCATGTCTCCACCACAGTAAACAAGGTACTGCTGTCAACGCAGACTCAATCCTGCCTTAAACTAGTTGGCTTCGAAACAGCAAAAATGAGCCACAGCAGTAAAAGAGCTTGAAAAAAGCAGGTTGTGTGCGCTCCCTGGGCCCCTTGCATTTTGCAGCTTGTACTACTGCAGCAGCATTCTGAGTGACCAAGGCAGCTAGCTTGTACGTAACTTGGACATGCATCAATGAGTTGCTGTGTAATGGTTCCTTGAAGCATTATTCTGATGGATGGACTCGCCTTCTATCCAATCTCCATACTGAGATGACTTCCACCCCAAAAATATACTTTATTTCAGAATGATACTGATAGCACTAATGTTTTTTGTCATGTTTGGCTTAAACATATTCAGGACATTACTTTTCTCCAGTACTGTGATAGCTGAAGTAAAGTTACGGAGCTATATGTCAGCACTATTAACTAGTGCCTTGGTTGCATACATTTAGCAAAAAAATATGTAAGAAACAATAAAACAAAGAAAGAGAGCTTATTTCTTACTGAGGAAATTTAGATTATTTTTGTATGGATAGAATGCTTAAAGCTTCCTGGAAACGAGAGGAAGTGGTTTAAGCGCTCTAAGTATCAACAAATTGTTTATTCCCTTGCAAGTCAGACTGCTGGAGAACATATTTAACTTACATCATTCCCACAGTTATCCTTTGCATCAAAGAGATGATTATTTATGCAACAAGACGTAACTGGGGAAACAGTTTTTCTGAGATAATCACACCCCTGGGACACTGTAAGGCTCAGGGTTCATTACTGTTGAGAGGAAAAGAGTATTTTGTTCTGGAGTTTTAAATTCCAAACTGCAGTTTCAGCCAAGCACCATGTTTCACGTGGATTAATATATCCCTTTAGGTAGCTCACCTCGCCTGTCAATCAGAATATTTCACCCAACCCAAGTAAAATTCTTAACCCCTTATTTACCACACTGCAAAAAGGTCACACTTTTTGAAAAGGTGAGTCTGTTAGTTTAATTTTAGTGACAACAGATGAGCAGAATATACCCAAAGGGTATGCCAGTATTAGTACAGAAGGGAATCATATACAGGAAGTGCCAGAGCAATACTGAATTAACAATATGACCAGTTTGCATATGTAACTCAATTGTTTAATAAAATGAACATTGATAAAGACAAGTACTTATTGCCAATTACCTGAATTATCGAAAGAAATATGCGTATTTTCTTTTGAACAAAGCACTCTTGTAATTTGATGGTACCCCAGGAACATCTAGGATGAAACAGCCATTTCCAGCACATAGTCTCATACAAGTTGCAAGGACAGCGTGCCACTTAATTCCCAATGAAAGTGAAATGCAATGAGGAGCTCACAAGGAAAACTTTTTATGTATTATTGTGTGGTCTTAGAAGTACAGTCACAGAGGCCTCTTTAACTACTTTTCTCTCAAGAAACAACAACTCTGACTGATCCTTTTGATAAGCAGGGTCTCAAACAGAAACATTTACAGCCCCTTGCAATTTGAAACATGCATCAAAATCAACAAAGAAAACAAATGTTAAGAAACCAATGCAAGACTTTGGGCAGAAAAAAACAATGTTACTCTCTCCTGTGTTTGTTGAAATAGAAAGTGAAATAAATATCAGTTGTCTACATGGATGCTCATTCTACTCAGATGTAATGGATGAGAGATCTCTATGGAAGTGACATGTAATGACTATGCACACACTTATCTTTCTCCCAGTGGGATAATTGTTTCTGCTCCAGACTCTCCATACTTTGTCCTTTTTATATTTTACAGACACAGCTTCCATCTGCTCCATAAGCTAAATCTCATTTTGAGCATACAGAGCGATTAGAAATATTACTTTTCCCCCCTCCAAAAGAAGTAGTTTGAAACTGTCATCACTCTGGTCTGTCTGCTTATTCAACGCGGTTTTCCTTTGGTCTAAGGCAGCATTTTGCTTTCATGGATTTTCTTATGCTTTAGATTTACTTTGCTTCTTTTAGTTTTAATTTTTTAAGTTTAGTTGCTCATTCATTAACTTTGTGCTTTCATTTCCTCCCTCATCTCTGATCCGTTTCCAGCTCTACTAATTTAGCTGTGGTAGAGGGTTTCTCTTTTTTTTACTTTTTTTTTTTTACCTGTGCCACAAGCAATTATCATTTTTCAAATACAAGACTTGAAGGCTTCCTGTAACACCCTCCTATGATGAATTTTATTCAAAAATAAGTTATTAAAAAGGAGATATAATTTCTGAATGTTACATCTCCCGATAAGCCAATTTTAAGCCTCTATATTCTTTTGCTACCATAATTAACACACTACTTCAAAGACACAGAAAGGACAAATGATCCATGGACGTCAGCACTGGTGGTGAGAATTCCAGTAAGAGATTTCATCTCTTGGAGTCCAAGTATATAAAATCTGGTACTAAAGAAACTGTCAGTTCTTAAAATAATTGTCAAAGACAGAACAACAGAATGAATATCCTTCAACACCAACATGCTGTGCTCTCCATGTCTCTGGAAGCATATTCATTTATTGCATCAATTAATGTATTTGCTGCCTTTGAAATGTGTTTAGATCTATGGGACAAGCTATGCAACTTTGCATTTAGTACACTATTAAAATTATCTCCCCAGATTATTAAAATACTTAATGCACTTTAACCACCAGTTCTTTAAAGAAGATTTTCCTGCAGCTTATCAAGGCAGTAAGAACAGGATTCTCAGCTGGTAGAAATAAGGACAAATGTTGGCCTTCTGGCACAAAAGAATGTCACTTTGCCCACTTCCTCATTACAAATAGTCAAAAAAATGATTGATCTATAGTCTTGCCTGGAGTCAAAACAAGAACACTCAGCTTCCAAATACCAACCCCTTAAATGACAGGTAGTTGGACTTTACAGTCAATTCAAATGGAACTGATGCTTTCAGTTGTCTTATACAGCTACGATTTTTCACAATACAAGGAAATACAAACACAACACAGAGGAAGTGTTCCAAATAAATTATGTATCGACCTATTTCCAAAGGAGTTACAGACTTCAAAATAGCTGTCCCCTTCTCACTGAAAAAAACAACACATACACAATATGTCCAATGGAAAGACAGTCTTATTGCTATTAGCATTAGACTTTAAGCTCTTCTTGAACAGGAAGAACCTTTTTGTAAAGTACAGCAGAGGGTCCAGTTTAGTGATCTTGCCTCCCTCTCTCTTTCCAATAATAGTAGTACTCGTGCATCCGTTATGCCTCTTTTTATTGAGTATTAAAACCAAGGTGCTTATAATTAAGATACTACTGGCAGTTTATGAGAAGACATGAAAACGCAGAAAAACCCCATCAATAAATGATTAGGAGAATGCTTCAAGATAGAAATAAAATCATGAGAGTAAACATTGAGTGCATCTCTCTAGGCCTTTGAATGAGCGATATAAAAATATGCCTGGCTTAGCAGTCTGTACTGCTTGCTATCACCAGATTTTAAAAATATTCTCCCTGTTGCACTACTGAATAATCAATATATCCATTTTCTTCTTCATCAGTGGTTGGTTTTCTCTTTTCCCCAGCTGTCATAACACAAGAACTCCTCTAAGCAGGACTACTTTCTCATTAGATTTCACCCAACTGAGCCACATAATGCTTCTTCATGGAAACGCAACCAAAGGGATTCTATTTATACACACATAATTTTAAACAGATAAAGTTGACATAGGTCAGGTACTCACTGAACTTCTAATTTTTTCCTCTCATCTTAAAAAGAAGTAACGTATTAAGTTAATGTATTGCTTCAAGGGTTCCAAAATTTAGTTTGTTCTGATGGTATCAGTAGTAGCAGCAGCAAGTACTACAATTACTTTAAATCCTGTCTCCAAAACCAGGTATTACAAACAATTTTGCTGATTGATACAATTTCTAAAGGAAAGTGCTTAAAACTGCCAAAGCCACAGAAACAGAGGGTGTACTTCACAGCTCCTATCAAGTCCAAATTTGAGTTGACTGAGACGGTCAGTATTTACAGGATAGGTAGAATTTATTAGGAAGGAATAGAGAAAGATCCAAGAACTTTCTGCTTTCAAACAGCAGGAAAGGAGTCTCATCAAAGAGTTTTGAGGCTAGCCAAACAACTGCACGGAGCTCCTGGTATTTGCATGAGAGTAAAAACACCCTTAACAAAACCAATCCTTTTGTGAAGTAGGAGAAAGTGCTTCACTACTTTCCTATTCCTTGTTTATGGTTTTGTGGACAAATGACATATTATAATAACGTAAGACAGATTGATCTCTAACAACAACTCTACCAAAAAAAGAGCTTGCTCAGTTTTAGTGTCTCAGCCTCCTCCTGCAGACCATCTTTTCTAGCCATTTAGGATCATTAAAAACAGCCCTGCATATTTGTTCTTCATGCTGACATGTTCCCATTGTTATTGCTATTACTTTCATAGCTTCTAATAACGAAGAGCATACCAGATCCATTGACTGACTGCTGCTCTGACTTTCCCTTTTCACCTATGTATCTGCTACTGCAACTCCTTTCAGATGTAGGAGTTCCATGTCTGGTGATTTCGTCTTTCATGTTAGTGCGTCACTGACTTACTTATATTAACAGTGTGATCACCACAGTAGCTGGGTCCCTGACAGGCTTAAAACCATATAAATTATCTCCAAATGAAAACACACACACAAAAAAATATACTCAACATTCATACCTTCCAGAAGGAAAAAACTTATATTCTAACTCCTAACACTGAGATATTAATAACAAGACTTCTTGAGGCAAAATTAATGATATCAAAACAAAAACTCTTTGTTTGGGTCAACAAACCTATTGCTAGTATTACGAAATTCTTAACCTAACTTTGGGTTGTTTTTTTTAATTTTTTTGACTGATGCTTTTTATATACTAGTAATAAAAAGAAACATATTAAAATTCATTTTCAAGGGAAAGTTGAAGACTAGAGCAACTACAAACTCTTTTGGGATTTGTGGTTTTAATTAGGCTTATAATTTCTGCAACTAAATCCACAGTTATTTCCTTTTTGAGGAATGTTTATCATATAGAAATATACATATTAGATATACATATGCTAGAAGTAGATGACTTGTGTCATACAGAAGCATTGCTGTTTCTCTAAGCTATAGGCTGCTACAGCCACAACTATGGCCAACCCCAGAAATTGTTGAAATGTTTTCTTCCTGTCTTTGTGCAGGCAAACTCTGACCGAAATAAATGTGAAATGATTTCTAAATATTTACTAGAAAATACCACTTGCTCATATTTTACACTACTTCCTTCTTTCATATGAAGAAGAAGAAACGAAGATTTTTAAATAAATCTCTCCTGCCCAACTCTTTGCTAACAACTTGAAGTTACTCACTGGTTCTGTTGATGGTGCACAGGAATCAACACTTTATATCAGTTCAGCAGCATATTTAATTAATTACCTACAATGAATCAAGTCAATAAAACTCTAAAAATACAAGACCTAAGTAGTAAAAATTTGTCATATTAACCTGGGCTATTTTCAATGAATACATATTTAACACAAAAGCACACTTAGATCAGATATGCTTCTCAAGTTATCACAGAGAGATAACATGAACAATTTTTTTAATTGTTAAATGAAGAGTAAAGCCTGCAATGTGCGGGCTAATTGCCTGATCATCTGGGAGCTGTTGCTGTGTCTCATTTGGCTGGAGCCTGACAGAAATGACACTTGTGGGCTGTACCTGCTTGTTTTTACAGCAGCACAGGAAGTCCATATCCAAGGGAAGAGAGAGAGAAGGAAGCATAGAAGGAAGTGCTTCTTTGATATTGAAAACATCCCCAGTTTTCTTAAGGCTTTTATAAAAGCAAATAAAACAAATAAAAAATGTTCCAACAGGGTGGTTTATCTGAAAACAGACCGTGCATTCAAATAAGAACAATATATATGAAAGGTATGGAGGTGTTCTTTCTTATTAGAAAGCAGCAAGGTAAGGAGCTGGAGCTGATATAAAACAGCACGTCAATAAAAAGTCAAAAGAATTTAGGATGTTTTGAGCATTATAAACAACAGAACGGTCTATGGAACTATCAGCCGCACACAGGGCAGAATGCCATCCCTGAATATGCCATTGATGGCTGCAGGAAATAAATATAATTTTTAAGATTTAAATGACAGGACTCATGGAAATGGAGCTAAATATGTTCTGGTACTCACTGGAAGAAAAGTGCAGCAGATTTGGGTGGAATGAGTTATGAAGTGTTTAAAAGAAAACAAAAATAGACAGTCAAAGGTGTGCAGAAACTGACTGTATCACTAACAGAGAGAACTCAGTGAAACTGAACCAGTCTCAAACTTCAGGGTCGACCCAAGTGTCCCTTCGGTGGGCTTTAGATTCAGCATTTCTGTATCTATATTCTGCTGATACGAAGAACTGCATGTGGTTCGTTTTTTTCTAGAGCTGCTGTGGCTCTGAGCAATGCTTTTCACTTTATTTCACAGTCTATGATATATTCCATAATTTTAATAACTATTCTAGTTTAAAAGAGAATATAGCTGTCAAATTACTATTCAAAAATGTCTAGGAAAAGAAGAAAAAAGTCATTTATATCCTTAGGTGTGGCTCCTCCAGGGAAAATGATTTCTGAGCATTCTGTGGGTAGATTTTGCAACCTTCTGTTTGATTTTATTCTTATGAATCAATGTACAGTAAAACTTGTTTCTGGCAAGGCACAAAGAGCAGAATCCAGTCATTTTCTTTTTGCTAAATACTTAGCTTTGCTCAAGTAACAAAAAGGAAGCAGGGTATGAAAAAAAATAATCTGTAGATTGTGGAAATGATTGATGACAAGTGTGCTGAGCGCAGAAACACCTTTATTCAGTAGGGTGCCATACTCAGAAATTCCCCTTGCTGTTGAATAATAGCGCATGGCTGCCACAAGAAAGTCCCTCCCTGCTGGGAAATTTTGAAGCCAGGCATAAAAGTTCTGTGTCTCTCTACAGAGAAAATTTATATCCAAAATGACAGCTATGACTACACCTTTGAGATAGCTTTCAGGGAAGGAAATAGAGTGCACCTGGGTGTCAGTGCATGAAATAGCGTGAGAAATGGATAGTGTTATTAATACAAGGTCCTAAATACTTTAATGGGAAGAAAAATTTACCATCCATGGATGCATGTTTCACTTTATTAGAAGCTTTATTGCTTCAAGGACGGAGGGAAACTCCTGTTACAATATGTTTCAAAGGCGCATCTCATTGTTCAGCAAAACCATACCCAAACAGAAAGGGAACTGCCTGCTGCTTAGTTAGATGGTTGCCATTTTCATCTTCTTCAAATCCACAAATACATCCAGAGTAGGAACTGCAGGAGCAGCTCCTTGCATGCAGTATGGCCTTTTGATTATGTTTCACTCTAAAAAGACCTTTCCTACATGAGTTTTTAACTGACATGACAATTATTTTGGCTAAACTAGATGTGAACGTGTTAATTCAATAAGGAACTCTCATTTTAGCCTGTCTCAGGACTCCCATAGAGGGGAAAAAGAACCCAGTGCTGGAGCAAGAGACCTTTATAAAAGTATGCAGATAATAAAATCCATGGCTACCTTAAAAGAAAAGATTTAATGGAAGGAAGAAGGAGATGCTAAGCTGGATCATATGGAAGACTTCAGAAGGTACACTCTGAGGAATGTATTCTGCCACATAAGTCCAAGAATGCAGAAAATTCATCAAACAGCTATAAAAATCTTCAGTGAATTATAAAAAGCTACCAGATGGAAAAAGGCTAGATGAGAAAGGTCTGAGTTACTCAAGAGCATAATGACTTAAAGGAAGGAACAGCAGGAACTAAGGTGAAATTTTAAAATAAAAATAAATTTCTGAAGATGAGATGACGAACTTTTGTTCAAAATCAGAAAAAAACCCAATAATAAAGACATTACCATGCTCAGAACTTCAGAGGCAGAACTAAAATAGACCACAGTTTATGCAGACACGAAGAAAGGAAATTATCCTCCATGCCAGATGGCCAATAAAAGGTCTATATCTCTTTACATCCTAGATATGAGATATAAAAAGTGAGTAGGCCTTGTAACGTCTATCATGAGCAAAGTCAGACAGCACAGGACCTGCTGCCTTGCAATGACTCAGAGTGCTGTGCCACAGCTCTGTACAGAAGCGGGTTTTTAGCAAGCCTCCTTGCACTGTTCAAAATGCTCCTGGCAAACAGCAAAGGGGCAGGAATCGCCACTGCTGCTCAAAGCTCTGAATGTGCTGGCATCACGCTCAGGCTTGCTGTTTGTTAATGTTATTTTCCATGGGGTGATCCTCTGTAGGTATATTACAAACATTATTTTCACTACTATTTTTGGTACAGCAGAAGTGTCTTTGGAGTCGGAGTACTGTCAGTCCTGCTGGAGCTGTGCTGGTGATCTGCGAGGCAATTGATTCAGCCTGTCAGTTTACTGAACAGATTCAGTAAAAATGAACACATCAGAAGCTGTGCTCCAGCATTGCTGCCTTCTCACTGCTTTATTTTTGACCCAGATGATTCATTTTGTCTTGCAATGACATCCACTGGAAAGCAGTGGGGTATGGATAGGGCTCAAGAGGAAAGTCACACATTTCCCTTTGTGTATCTCTCAGGATCATGAGCTTCCCAGCATGAGAGATGGTTTTTTTCCCCAAATGTGCATCAGATAAAAGTAAAAAGGTCACTCTTTGATGTGACTTCACAACAGCAACAGAAAAGATGATAAAACTGAGGACATACACCTTCTAGTTATTTCCAACTACAGTCCCGTACTAAGTAATAACAGCCCATTTTCCTTAACCATATTAACGTCCTATATTGGTCTCTTAGTTACTCACTTTGCTTAGAAAACAGAAAAAACCTCCAATAACAATGTGGATTTCAAGCTACACAACATACAGCAACCACAAAATAATATAAAGGTATGCAGCCAGCGCTTGAAAATTTTAGTCTGAAAAGTAAATCTTATAGACCGCTCTATATGAGAAATATGGATTAATTAGCCTGTTTACATCAAAATGACAGCCCATTTTGAACTCAGTATATTAAGATTTTCAAATATTAGAGACAATACCAAAGACATTATTTACCTAGATTTGTCACAGAAGTTATTTTATATTGTAAACATTGTGAGATCTGGAGCTTATACATGGAAAATATCTCTTAAATCACTGTTCAAAAAAATCACAGCGATGATTACTTGGGTGTAAACCTGTGCTTTATGTAGGTTATTTGATATTTTCGCACGTAATGACAGTGATATTAAATGTCTGCACACTTTTGCAATCTCTTTCACCATTTCATTATCAGTCCTCTTATCTCCTACGGCTGTTGAACGCAGTTGCTGTTACAGCCCGATACGCACAATTGTGAAATCCGTCCAAGAGGGACAATCAAATCTCTGTCTTATTCTGTGGTTTAGTCGTCTGTCTGCAGCCCTGAGCTGCCTGCAGGCTTATTCTTCTGCTCCAGTTACTGGGGAAAGCTTTGCAGAAGAGGTGAGTCTTGCACACCAACCTGATCATGGCAGGGCTTTTACTTTTTTTTTTTTTTAAATCTTCTTTGGGAGGGGGGGATCCTGAACTTAAATGTTAATGGTATCATAGGATGGCTCTAGCAGAGTAAATTTACTGTAACACAATTTCCACTATGTCTGGTTGGTCCATTAAGAACTGAAAAGTAATATTGTATTTATATTTTGTCTTTCACTATGAGCCAGTTCTTTCACAAGTTACGTACTCTAAATCATCTGACATCAGACAGATCTCCCAAATGTGAATGAGGACATAATTTGGTCTTTTCTGTTTAATACAATATATTTGTAGCTATAGAAAAACTAAGTTTTCATATTAGAAGCTTCAACATCACAATGTGAATTAAATTTATGCGAAGGCAAGTATGTTCCAGTCAGAGAGAAATCACCGCATTGCACTGTGCTAGTGAAAAGGGAACGCGTGGGCAGAAATATATTTCAACTTTATGTATTTAGCTGAAAATGAAACTCCAAAAAACAATTATTTTCTTATGGATTTACTACAGAGTCCTTTCTTTGAAGCATCAAGAGCAGAATCTTGCAGAAATGACAGGTACCTTAGGTCAAGGTAAAAAAATTGTTCAAATGAAAGTGGAAAGAACTGAGAGAAGCTCCAAGGCAAACAAGTTTACTTTAGAAACAATTTCTATAAGCTTACAGATGGATTGGGGCTATTAAAACCAATGAGGAATTTTAAAGAGACAAAAATGAAAACAGTGAGTTTTCTCTGATTGTTTTATCTTTAAACCAAAATCACAAATCATGCACTACAATCCTGAGCCACAGAAAACAACAGGAAAATTCCCAAGAAATTTAACAGACCAGGACTTCAGTTTGGATAATTCACTGAAAGTCAATTAAAAAGAATGCAAAGGGTAGGTGTTATGAAACTCACAGGGAAAGTTAATTTAAGCAGTTCTGCTGAATATTTGAATCTCTCTTCTTACATACAATGGGAATTTATTGATGGCTTTTTATAGTGTCAAATTCCAGTACTTAGAGATTTACTTTTTTCTTCTATTTTAAGTTTAAGCCTGTCTAGATCTTGAGGCTTTCATCCAGTTTTCAGGAAGATTTTGGTGTCTTTCAAATGTAAATCTGATTCATATTAATCACAAGCGAGCATCATCTATTTTGTCAATTGATGCCCACTACTCAATATATTGCTGAAGGAAGAGAAAGCAACAGCTGCAGGGATGAGAATCAAGACACTTTATCAACCCCTGCATTGTTGCCAAGTTAGAATCATTCATGTATTTTTTCTTGTAGATTGTTTTTATCTATTTTTTTTTATTTAGGTATTTAAGGAGTTACATTATACATTAACAATAGCTAATTACCATCAGCCATCTTGTGTTGCATGCTAGAAAAAATGATCATGTGTCAGTGTTCCTATATTTTTTTTAACGTGTAAGTTATATGGTAGCTTACAAATCAAGATATATGGTAGTGCACATACCTGAAAACACTATGTTGGTACCAATACAAATATTGTGGCCACGCACCTAATGTTAGGAAGTTCTGCTTGACTTGCATCTTAGGTAACACCACTAACACCAATAAGATAGGTAGTTCAGAGTACAAATTAACCATAATGCTACAGTATTTCCAACTTACATTAATTTCACTAAGAAGAATGGTTTAGCGCAACCACAATTTTGCAAATAAATACTAACATAGCTGTGTGGGATCAGAGGAAAATTTGTTTGACATAGTTGCATGCATGTAGAAGCAAGGAAAAACCTCAAACTCAATAACAGCTCTGCAGCCCTATTCACAGTGTTTAAGACGACAATGATCCCTGTAGGCTCATTGAAAAAATCAAGCTGTGTCTGCTTGCTCTAGCTCTTACCCAGCCATGTCCCAGAGAAATCCCACCTCCTGCCTCTGTCTCTGATTCCTTTTGGAGAGCAAGAGAGGGCTTGGTCTCAGGAAGGCAAGTTCACCTGCTTCCTTACTTTATGTTTTCACAGGCATCAGCTAAGGCTCCCAAATGTACAATAGACTTTACTTACACTTATTTCACTTTTCCCTCCCCCACTCCAATACACTGTTTTCACAGCTCTATACAAATTGCAGTAAAAGACATCTTTGTCCTCAGTCGGAGCAGACAGACTTGTAAGCGAACAGATACTCAGAAACTAAAGCAATCTCCCACTTTAATGAAAATACAAGATACCAAAATGGATGGAAATGTTCCAGCTCACTTGGGAGAGCGGAGCCTCCGAGTCTCCCAAGAGCTGCAGGGTGCACCGAATATGGGCAAGAGCCGGTGGGAAAGCGACTGAGCACAGCCATATGAAGCAGCCAATATACCAGATCAGACATTTTCCTCGTTGCAAAATATAACAGGGAGAGTGCTGTAAGCAGGGTACCTGCAAGTCAGATTAATCATTATGGTTGGAACAACTGTTAACACCGTTCCTGAACAGAAGCTTTACATGAAGTGGCCCAGCAGGAAGAAAAGCACGCACCCCAACTGCAGCAAACTGCAGAGGAAAGTCAGAGAGTGTCCTTCCAATTACATACTTGCAACAGAGTGGCCGCTGAGTTGTGTATGTGAAAAGATAACTAACACAGGTATACTAATTGGAGTTGGCCTGTGGAAAGAAAACTGCTTTTTATTCAGCTACATGATCACTCATGGAGTAATAAGTAAAATCAAATCCCATTCCGATTCATTTGGCACTCGTTCCTGTCTGGGTTTGAATACCCTAAGTGGTCTCTCTGTTGTTCTGTTATCTCCATCACTGCATTTTCAGACTATTCAAACAAGCTCTGAACTTCTGGTGCTGTGAAGTTGTCTACCTTAAGCTAAATTGCTAAAAGCCCTAAATGGCTGGCAACCACTAGAAAGGCTTTAGAAAGCCCAAGATATTACAAAATCACCACAGTCTGTCTTTGCGAAGGTAGGCGTGCTTGTTACTGTTTCCATTTTATATACCTCTCCTGGGTCAGGGGAATGTCAATGAGACTACGGTATGCTTTCTGGTTTATGCATCTGAAAACAAAGATTCCTCTTTTGAAAAATTTTTGCATTCATCCATCCATAAAAAAATCACACACACTTATATTTGATCAACAGAAAGCATAATAATCCCAACAGAAGAACAGTCTACAAATAACATTAAATAGTTGTTAAGATACTAGACTAAGCAAAAGTCTTCTCTATGTAGAAGTGTTTTAACAGCAACCTTTTACAAAAGATGGGAAACCTTACTGTTTTATACTGTGTTGTTCAATGGGAGTAATCAGTGTTATGTGTCCTCTGTCACGGGCAGCGGTGACATGTCCACAGTGAAACAACTGACGGGTTCCCCTCTATGTCAGCACAGAGTTGCCCTGCTGGAAGGACACAGCACGGCAAGGGAACTGAAACCACCTCATCTCCTGTTAGCAATATAGCTGCTTCACCTGCTTGCTATGATCAAATACAATAAGTAATTTCTCTACAATGAGGCCTCTTCAGATTAAAAGACCTGAGCATTTTCATTCTCAGTCCTCATGACTTTGCATTGAAAAGCCACAGCAGCACAAAGCCATATTATCACAAGCAGAGTCCTATGAATGGGACCCACCAGCTCCTGAGAAAAGACCTGAACGACTTCCGAGAAACCAACAGTTTGCGACATAGGTGTTTGCACAACACAGATTATTTCTTTCTTGCGGTGTATCTTTAATTTGTATTACAGCATCTAGAGGAGAAAGCCTGATCTTTGTTCAGTACTGCTCAGCATCAGTCATTTACACCAGTATCAAATTCATTTAAAACAGTAAAAGAAAAAAGATTTTTTTTTAAAAAATGCATTAAGCAGTATTACATTTTTAATTGCCATCACCCTATTTAATCTCTTAAGCATTAAAGCAGGAGGATATCAACACCTTTATCAACATAAAGGCATTTCTGATGCCTATGCAAATACCTGTAAAAAAAAAAAAGGTCAGTAAACAAAAATGGGCAATATAGTAACTGAAAGATGGCTTGTTTCATCTGATTTTTTTGAAGGTGGGGCAGCACAGTGAGGAGACAAGGTGATATTTTAGATTAGAACTATTTTTTCCACAAAAGCTTTGATTTCAAACTTGTATTGTATATGACATTGCAGAGAACTTGAAGTTCAATAAAGGAAAATGCATGCACATGGGAGCATTTTCTTAATTGGACTCTTGAGTTGAAGACTCAGATGTATTTCTGGTAGATGAAATGCTTCATATTAAATGTCAAGATGTAGTAAAGAAGTGACACTTCAAATGAACTGAAGAAAGAAGCAAAACGGAAGAAATTTAAGGCAGTGTTTATTAGCCAAGGATATTCTATGCATAGAGCAATTCACATTTTTAAACTAATTTCTGCCTATCTGGGATAAAGATTGGGTGTTAGGAGTCAGGAAAACAACGCAAAACCAGTATCAGAGAAAACACCTAACACAGCTTAGAGGAAGACTACTATCTTCAGCCAGTCTAATTAACACCAATTGTATCCCATTTCTGCTCTCCAAATATACCCTAAGGAACATTTTTCTGGAAATATATCTCTAGAGCCTTATTCAAGTTCATAGTCAATGCCTGGTCCAAGCAGACAACCTCCAAAGCCACAGGCGCGTTTCCCCTCCTGCCACTTGCACCCAGCTGGCTGCCTCCATCTTTGTGTTTCGGCAGCTTTAGGCCAGTTCAGTGCCCATCCTTTCCTCTTGGCTAGGGATGTCTTCTTCCCTTACCACTTGATGGCTTCTGGCTCCTCTCACCCTTTGCAGACCTCTGCACTTCCTTCATTTTCTATAGAGACCCTGGAAGGCCAGTGATTCTGACCTCACTTTCACATCTTTTCTAAAACTTCTTCAAAATTTCCATCTGTTCAGCGTACCATTACTCTCTTGCTATGGACACCTGCAAATCCCTTTCACTCTTTGAATTAGTTCCCTTTACTCATCACCTCTTTTAATTCAGCTTCACTAGCTTTTTCTTTTCACCCTGTCAGACACTTTTCACATCCATCTTTCACAATCCTCCCTCCCTTTTAAAAATGATACAGTTTCTCCTATCACCTCTGACAACCCGTCCCTTCTGTTATTGACATCATGGCACCATCGCATCCTGAGGTCTGATTCTCCTCCTGCTCCTCCTCTCATGCTGCTGAAATGTGCGTGCGAAAGCACTCTGATTTTGCTGGCTTCCTGTACTTTGCATCGATTCTCCCTTTTCTCATCTTTGTCCTTTTTCTTTCAGAACACCCCAGGTTGACCCTTCTGCTGTCAGCCCTTGTTATCACTACAGCTCCCTCTTACCTGCCACCACACACACACTCCTCTGTTTAAACTCTTATTAACATTTAATCTGAAAACCTAACAATCTTCTCTATGCATCTTTCTTGACCAGTACACTCACTTCCAAGTCTAGAACTGACCTTTAAAATCTTACCAACCCTGATCTGAAAAAATCCTCAAATTTATGATTGACTCGCATAGCCTAGATTTCTTTAACTTTCACGTTCTTTTTACATCTGCTCATCAGAACTGATGCAGATTAAAAGGTATAGCTCCTTTTTGACAGTCCTTGATATATTTTTTCTTCCTATTTTCAATATCTTCAGCATCTGAGGAGCACAATTTGTCTTTTTCTTCTCAGCTGAGCAGTGCTCAGGAAAGTCAAGGAAAGGCAAAACTAGAACTACTACTGTTATTAAAAATAAGACTTAGATATTACTACAGATTTACACTCCTATTGCTGGAAATGACAAAGAGCAGAAAAAAGGAAAAAGGAGAAAGTAAGCAAGGAAAGACAGGGAAATGCAAGCCAGGTTGTAGGCTGCACCAAGATTAAGAGTGGCTTTGGAGCTAAGGAACTCATAATCTTCCTGCCTGCACTGTCAGTCTTCCAGTCTTTTTCTCAAGGTTACAATGTGCCCTCATGGTTTTACCTATCACTGGGTTCTGGGGGCAGCTTCTCCCAAACACCCCTCTGCCATTTTCCTGCTCCATTATCATTGCATCATGATTTAAAGATGAGGATGCAAACAGACAGGTTCAATGGTAGAAAGATTACACTTAAGCTATCAGACAGAGCAGATTATTTTTATATGGAAAAACAAAGCTGCAAAGTTGATTTATTTAATAGATGTCCATCCCAACCGGCTGGAAGTAGAACAACTGGCACGTGGGTGGTAGCAACATGCAGATCAATGCTACATGAGGATATTTGTCACTATTTATATCTAACACAGATGTATATTAATTATATATTTGCTGGAAGGCAGCCAACAGTCAGACTCCCAGGGAAGCACTTACACAATGGTCTTATACACAAAGATTTAAAAAAATAAAAAGCAGCCCATAATCCTCCTCCTGCTCTCCTCTTCAGACTAATTCTCCAGCTCCATGCTGGAAGAGCAATAGAAAATCTGGATGCTCACAGCAACTCTTCGCAGGATTCATCAAATACTGGTCTTTGACCTACCACAATAAGATACCTACTACAACAAAATTTTCAGGCTCAATATTTTATCTTCAAGCCAAATTGAAATTCTTTTGCTAGATCTGAAACCGGCTTGTGCACAGAAAGATACAAAAACTTCTAGTAAATGCCAGCAGCAACATAACACCTACATAATTGTAACAGGAACAATGAATCTGCTTGGGATTAACTTCACTAAGTCACTTCTGGGGCAGTTCTACTACGGAATAGCAATTCTAAAGAGAATCTGCAACAGTTAGCTCTCAAAGCGTACATTTACTCACTTACTTGCAAAACTCTCCCTTGACTACAAGCTTAAAAAAGTTTGAGGAATTTGGAAGACTAGAGCAAAATGCTGTTTCTGTAAAACCAAGTGCCTGACACTGCCAAGAAAACAGAAGTGTTCTTATTTTTCAGGACACAGGTACCAAAAAGTCAATCTGAAAAGGAAAGAATTATATGTCAAATAATAATCAGCCAGGAGCATGTAGCATCTTAGTTAATTTAATCTTGAGCTTAACAGCTTTTACCAATGCCGTAGCATATTGTGATTACAAAACATCATTGCTCTTGGGAGACATTCCCTGCAGCCAGCTGCTCCAAGGCTGCGTGCACAGCCACGATGGGACCCGGCCCATCCACAGGCGAGACCTGAGGTTAGGTACAGCTCTGAACTCACCTGGGGTAGTAATCTAACTCTGCTGTAAAATGCACTTTTAAATTTCTCTCACTTTATATAAATATCCTGGTTTAAAACTTTTTTTTTTTAAGCAAATATACTTTATATTTCTGTCCAGGCACAATTTTTTCTGAACTGCAATAAATATTGGCCATCACTATTTATTCTAAAGTTAATAATGGTTGTGTTTAGATCAGAAATAATTAAAAGCCTGATATATGATCATATGATTTTTATTGTAATAACATTTCACTTCTAAGCAGATTATTTCCCAAAAGCCACTCATGTAGGTATAAAATGTGTTTGTATTTTGCAATCTTAAAAAAAAAAAAAATTAAGTTTTTAAAAATCTGTATTTTAAGTGGAATGATAAACATAATCAGTCTAAAGCCATGGCAATCCACTGTGCTTTGCCCATAATATTACACATCAATATTATATTACACATAATATTACACATCAAAGAGAGAACGTTATGTGAGGAAGCACTTTTTTCCAGCTCTGTCATCTGTTTGTTGTGCATCAGCAACCATGTTTATGCCATTTGTATGTGTAGGTAGTACGAGAGCTGTCATTATAATTGCATTTTTCAGAGAGAGGCACAATGGTATTTGCATTTTTGCTTGCAAGATTATACAGTTAGGGAAGTCTGCCTTTGGAAAGTGCATGGAGGGAGAGTCTCATTCTCCCTGGCAGTGGGAGAGCAGAGGTGAGGACAGATTTGTCTTCTATGAACGTCTCTGCAGAATGGTGGAAGTCTGCAGATGCAACCTGAAACACTCTTCAGCCTGCCACAGTCCTCAGGGAGGTCAGCAAGCCCATCTAATCCTTGCTGCTGACCGGCTGAGATTCAGAGGTGTGAGATAAACGATGCCTTCAGCCAACGAAACACTGGAAATACCAGAGGCTGAAGATTCCTCCTGTGCCATTGGCTTCATATGGATTTCTGAACTTCCATGCAGAGACCTTGTTTGGCAGTTTCTTCAAAAGTAAAATGCTCACCATTCTTTGCCTCTTTCCTGGTATGACAGGCTTGCACATGGCTCAGCCTTTTGCGATAGAAAAACCTAATTAGCTCCTTCTGTGACACTTTATAATTGAGATCTTTTCTGGGCTGATCTTTGAGACTGCCCAATAATATTTCATTCCTATTTATCAGTAACGTTTGCTAATGCATTACATGGCACCATTAGGATCTATAGACTCTGAGATTAGTCAGTGTTTCCATTAGGGAATTATAACTCATCCTTACAATTTGATTCCAGACAGAACTGTAGCTTTCAACGTCAGAGCCCAGAGTGATTTAAATAATGGAATTGGGCTATAAAATCTGTTTAGTTTCCAGTTTATATTTTATATCTCAAACAAAATGCAAAAATATTGAAAGAGTTAAAATTGGGTTATTGTAAAGCACATTTAGGATGCAGTTTTACTCATATCAAAGATTGCTGCTTTTGTGCATTTATCTTTTTAAAATAACATTATTTCTATGTTGAGTATTCTACAAATACTTTTCTCAAAATGAAATTTCACAAGGATACTTACAATACAGATTTGCACATCCATCTATCACTGTACAGATAACTAATACCATTACATGGGTAGTTGATAAAAGAATATTTTGAACATATAATGGCTATGAAATTCTGAAGAACGTATAAAAAGCTCTGATATTTTTCAGTCGACAGTCCTACACCATCACACTGTATCAAAGACAGCATTTAACATTCAAGAAATAGCTTTCTGCAGAAGAAAGATGAGAGTGCCAGGAAACTCATTTAAAAAATGAACAGCAATCTTTGACCAAGGTTTTCAAAACTGTATGTTTAAATACAGGTTTTAAGTGCCCAGATATACATCATTCTTTATTAACCAGTCCTTCTGCACATGATGGGTAAGATCGTGTTTGGAGTCCCAGGGAGAATTCCAGCTGTTTCCGCTACTCTTGTCAGTAAATGTTGGTATCCATGGATAAACTCTCCTTTGATTTATAATTAACTCTGATTCTACGACCTACTTAAAACAATGTATATAACAAACACCTTCCCTGTTGGTTTTATTCCTTTTATTCTGGTTTCAATAAAGTTTTATAAAATTATTGTTTTATTACATCACTGAACTCAAATAATTTCATTTTATATTTGCTATTTTATATATGTATCACAGAATCACAGAGACTAGAAAGGCCTCCAGAGGTCATTTAGTCCAACCTCATGCTCAAAGCAGGGCCATTTAGACCAGGTTGCTCAGGGATACATCCAGGCAAGTATTGAAACCCTTGAAGGACAGAAATATCACCACCTCTCTGGGAAATCTCTTCCAGTACTTGGTCACCCTCATATTGAAAATATTTTTTTCTTAAATCTAATCAGAATTTCCCATGTCCATTGCCTTTTTTCCTACCATTGAGCATTCTGGGAAGGGCCTGGCTCTGTCTTCTCTATAGTGTCCTGTTAGGTAGTTGAAGACAGCAATATATCCTCCCTTAATTTATATTCTTGAGGTTGAACAAGGTTCTCCTTGAGCATCACATCTTTCAGATCCCTGACTACCTTGGTTACCCTCAGCTGGACTCAGTCAGTTGTATCAAAGTCCTCCTTGTACTGGGCAGCCCAAAACAGGACACAGTACTCCCAATGGTAGCCATTTCCTATTTGCTAAAAAAATGCTACAGTGAATTTACTTTTATTTTTATAGATCTACTGTGTTTATATTTATAATGTACTATTTTAAATTTATACTTATGTTTACAATAGTCATAGTAAAGTCATGGTATAATACATTTTAAAAAAATAAAGCTTGTATTACAGATTCGATAAAAGCAGCATTTGATTAAAACAATCAAATCTTTGCTATATACCCCCAAGCAAAATGATAATTGAGCTGTTTTCCAAGGGGAAGTATGTGTGGCACTCTTACTAAACAATTTTAATGTGGCATTAGAAACCATTACGTTTTAACTTTGGAAAACAGTACTAAAGAACAAATGTCCACTGAACTAGTCAATAGAAGAAAAATAACATGAAATAGGGAAAAAAAAAAAAAAAGGTTGCTAATGTTACAATTCAGAGTCACAACATTTAATTTGTTTCGACTTCCAAAAATCCATTACACATTTGCCTTACAGAGTTAATCCTGTTAAAAAATTTATTTATGAAGTTTTATAAGGAAGGTGAAGTTACAGAAATCATACACAAATCCCAAAATTGCAGAGACAGAAATTATTACCAAAGTACCACAACAATTACCATGGTCCGAACACAAAGATGACAATCATATTATTCTGTAGAGATTATTCTTTAACATAGGATGAGAAAGTCCCTAAGACTATTATGACAAAGGAAAGGATGAGATGCAACATGAAAAGATGTGTTATTTCCATTTGACAAAAGCGTGAGACAGGATGCCAAGCACTGAAATAAATTCCCTAAGGCAAGAAGATACACATGCTGAAACCAAATCTTCTAAAGCCCAGACTTAAGTCTTATGGGTAATTCAAGTACTCTGGTTTCAGTTCCTGTGCATTAACCCATCTTCTGAACAGCCATGATTCTTATTCCACTTAATCAAATGACAAAACTCGGACTGACTTAATAGTATAGGGGCAGCACTTAGGAATGGACAGGTCTCTCCTGTATCCACAGAGCATGACAAACCCCAGTGATGAGGCGGCCCTGGGAGAAGCTGGCGCACGTGCAGGGTTGTGCCAGGTGAAGAAAGGACGCGGGAGGGTGCTCCCGGGCCTGTGCACAGGGACAGGCTCCTTCCCAGGGTGTACCCTCAGGGAGACTAAAAGCCACCCACGCTCTGAACAACAAAGTGCTTGTCATTTGCACCTCAGTTGTGTTGCCTACTACTCCATTCACTACCTCTCCCTTATCCTGAGCCACCCATACAGCAACTTTATTACCACAACATCAACTTATTACTTTATTTTCTCTCCTAACCTTCTACCAGTGTCAGCCCACTCAATCCACCTCTGCCTTCTCCAGAAAAATGTCGAGTATATGATTTTGTTCCTTTTGAATATCTTTCTAAATCTCTCTAGATCTTCTGTTAACTATGGGATATATGCACACTTACACAGACACACACACACAAAACCTACAGCATATAGAACAAGCAATATATTTGGTACAGTGGAAATGAATGGCTATACAAATATTAATTTTAGCCTGTGCTAATAAAAAAAAAATCTCAAATATTCTACTATGCCATAACATTTTCAAACAGGAAAGTCATAAATTTTCCTTTCAGTTTGTTCAAGGGCTTTAAATGTTCCTTAGTGTACCTTTCTATATTCTGAAATGGAAAATAAATAAATAAACATCTATTACTATAAAACTACTTACTTTTTAAAGTTTATAACTAGAAAGATGTAAAATTCAAAAAAAAAAAAAGCACACTGATTCTAAACGAAGAGTATGGAAATAAGCAGTTTCTATTTAAACCTCAATATCATATTACAGGAATTCAGTAGTTATATTTGTTTACCAAAACTTAGAGTCTGGTTCAAGGTGAAGTCCTCCCCAGAGTGTTAGAAAATTAATAGCTGCGCAGCACAGAGAAAGTTTCCTGTCAATTTACGAACACGCAAAAATACTGCAGTCAACACATGCGCAATGATCGCACATTTGATTACTCAATATTCAGCAACACATAGAAGACCTGCAGCAACCCTGCAGACCACCTTTGCTACAAATAAGTATGAAAGGAGAGATGAAAAAAAAGTTGCCATGAAGAAAAGTGGCACGATACTACTTATTAGTACATCTACTTACTATTCCACAGCTGCACGTGCTGTATAGCCAAGCTCAAACACAAAGACCTGTAAAAGTATTTGATGGGATGCCACTGGCTACAAATTTTTCCCGTCTAAAATGTCTTTAAAACTAAAACTATTATTACATCTAAATTGTCAGAGTATTATCATTTGAGTATTACAATTAAGTCACAAAATCAGCCTTCATCTACTGTTCTTGTCATGGCCTTGGTACCACGGACATGAACGTGACTCTCATTCATTTCAATAGCAGCAGTGGTTGTTATAAGCTGAAAGACATCATGAAATTGGTTTTAAACTGATTAAAAGGAGGATACATCACCAGTTCATTCCCAGTTTTATCTTCTGTTACTGTTTCCATTTTGTCAAGGATTTGAAAACAAATGGAGCAAATATGATATTTTCTCCAGCCACAGTAATAAAATATTTCTATTCTGTTTGTGGAAAAATTGGTACAATGCTTGCGTTAGATATAATGCTATTTTCTCTCATAAATTGATTTAATTTTACTAAGTGCTTAGTTAAATTTTAAGCCTGGAGGAAACTGTTGCCAGTCAAAAACTGTATTATACAAGGCAACGTTTTTTGTTGCAGTTAGTTCAATGACCTGAAACACTATCGCATTTCAAAAAACTGATGCTGCGACAGGAACTGAAGCATCTGGTAGAATTGCAAATGTGCTGTGTGATGGACAAAGCTGAGCGGGAAGCTGGGGAGAGAGGGTTGACAGATAAAGATGCTCTGGTTTCTCCTCTCCCTTCCCCATCCCCTGCCCTCCCCTGTGCCTGGGATTTGCGGGTGCAGCCCATGAGAAGAGAGGCTTCCAAGGAGCTACTTGACGCCCAGCTCCATGCCTTTGGCATGTGGTGGGCCCCCTGAGGCGGTCAGGTCACGGCACAGTTATGGCAGGATTCCAGGGCTGTGCAGTAACATAACCCTATGCTGACCGGTTCTGGGACATCCTAAACATCTTCTGTTCCCTGGACTTCACACAGTTTTGGGGTGCTAGAGGATACTCTCTCGTGTAATCCTGTATCATTTACCACAACCATCCCCAGAAGCAGAATTCAGTGGCAGTAGAAGTGACAGCAGAACACAGCAAATAAAATACAAGTAGGATGTAGATGTATGAATGACTTTCTTTTGCATTAATAATGTTATACGTAAATGAATAGCATCAATCTTATTTCTTATTTGAGGAATATAAGTTGCCTCACCTTTGACAGTGCTAAACAGTCATCTAAGCCTTTTTTATTAACATTATGATGGCACTTATCTAAAACAACTTTGGACACAAACAAAATAAAAAATTGGACAAGAACTACCAGCTATTAACAGACTAAGTAAAATACCTTCTAAAAAAATACTTAAGAACTGTGATTATCTTATCAAAGATAGTTGCTTATCTGTGTCTATGACAGATGTTTAAAGTAAATATACCACAGTAATCCAGCAATGGATATTCTGATTATTAGGTAAAAATTGCTTTATCAATTATATTCAAAAAAGTCTAAAGCATGTGTACATGATATATAGCAAGATATTGCTAATGCTGGAAGGAAAACAGATTCTACAAAGGGGGTTCTGAGAGAGTGAAGAGTAGGCACATCAAAATTTGCTTTTGTTCCACTTACAAATAAAAATGAGACCTTTCAACTTTCCAACTAAATAATAGACAAAAAATACTAACCCAGAATGATTTGGCTAGACAGTAGGGTCCTCCACATCTCAGAAGTAGGATGAACAAACCCCCAAACCCAAACTTGTTGGCTACATTACCGTATTCTTCACACTGAGGTTGTTCCATGGGACCAAATACACATACATTGATCAAGAGATCCACGGAGAGACCAATTTTAAAATATTCGGGGTTCAAGTGCCTTAGCTATTCTGAGGTGCAAAAATGCCCTGAACTCATCCAACCAGAAATTGTATCCTAACCCGCCCCAAAAAAAAAACCCCAAAAACCCCAAAAAAACCCAAACCCAAAAAGCCCTCCTTCCCACACATAGCACATGCACACCAACATCCCAGAGATCCACTGCTGAATCCTAAGGTTCTTTTGGTGACACCTTCTTGTGTGGGTCCTCTCTACCTTTTACCTCAGTTGCCCCTAAATAATCCCTACAGGGGCAGTGAGAATTAGATACACAGCAAGAATTAATTACATACTAGCTGGATATTGCCCAGAACATGCAAATAAGTGTTAGGTAAGATTAATTACATTAAAAATATTAATTATAAATCATGTGGTAGGCTGGAGAGCACTAAATAGCACTGAAACACAAGACTATTTAGCCTGTTGCCATAGAGTAATAAAAGGCTTTGCTCAAACAAGCATATGTTCATAGAATCATACAATGGTTTGGGTTGGATGGGACCTTAAAGATCATCTGGTTCCAACCCCCCTGCCATGGGTAGGGACACCTTCCACTAGACCAGGTTGCTCAAAGCCCCATCCAACCTGGCCTTGAACACTTCCAGGGAGGGGGCATCCACAACTTCTTTGGGCAACCTGTTCCAGTGCCTCACCACCCCTCATAGTGAAGAAGTGTTACCTTCACTTAGGCAAAACTCATTAGCGAACTGAAGTGAACACTCAGTATGTATTGGGATTCTTGGTCAAGAGGGATTGGCAGAACAGCCTGTATAGCACAGGACAGTTAATTTATAACTTGGTACATCTAACAAAGTTCAACAGACTAAGAACACCTATGGTATTTCTAAATGGCTTTCTATGTATGGCTTGACCAGTTTACAATGAAGATAAGTGTGACAGAAGTGATTAGTTTTGTTTGCATTCAAGTTGATAAACAAAAGTTACATGTGTATTTGAATAAATCATACATCATGAATTATGAAATTAAACATCATTGGAATGATGAAAACCATTGATTTCTGTGTCTGCCTAAGGGCAGACAGAAAGAACAAAAGAATGAGATTTATAGAGTATTCACTAGGAATACTTCAAAAATGATGTACATTTTTCCTGTGGGAGCAGATCAATATAATAATTTTATTTTTAAGCTAAGACGTAGCTACAGCTAGGACAGCCTTATCTCTTATTCCATCTAGTCTCACACATATGCAATGATATTTATATAATGTCTATACCAGCAAGATACAATTTTTGAAAATATAACACTTTGCTGTGAGCTCCTGGCAGCAGAGATCATGTTTTTGCCCTACATCTTGCACTTAGCACAAGCATCCTGGGGCTAAGTGACATTTGCCTTCTTCACTCTACAAAAGAAAATGCTACTTTAGTTCAAACTATTAATGACATGTTGTGAAGGACTGATTGAAAAATGTATATACGTTTCCAATTTTGTACGCAATATGCAATAAGATGGAAAAGTACTTATAAAGCAGTCTAAGTTCTTCCCTAGGAGGAAAATATTCATCAAAGACAATGTTTTGGGATTTTTTTCATGGAGTTTTTTTGGTTGGTTTCTTTTTTTTTTTTTTTAATGGCTAATAGCTCATAAACAGGCCTGCAGGACAGCTTGTCTGTAGGTCTGCCTCTCTCTCTCTGTGCCCAGTCCTAGGGAACACACACACCCTTAGCATTACAATGACACTGGACACCGCAGTGCAACGGGGCACGCACATCCTCCTTGGGATGTGCAGTCCTCTGACTGCTCGTCAGTCCAGCTGGCTCCAACGGGAAAATGTACAGCATTAAGGCTAATACAGTGCGAGTTTGTGCTGCACGGTCAGTGTCTCAGGAGAGGCGTGAGAAGAACGCACCAACTTTCCAGCTGGGCAGAACGATATGTCTATTCATATTGATAATGCTCTTGCAGCCATCACAGCCTCAGGACAGGATTGAGTCAAGTTTGCAGGGGGAGGGAACATCTTTTCTTAGATCAACTAATGCATCTGAAGAATAGACAAGCTGTCAGATACACAAGAATTTTTCAGCTTCTATTGGATACCAAAATCACGGACTCAGGAGAGATACTATCCTTATGGAAATTTATAATCTCCCCTATCTTGGTCCTTTCCCCACAATCCCTTCAATGTTCCATAGGAGATAATTTACCTGCTTCTCTCTCCTGTACAAATAAATGCTTTCTCCCTAACCTCACCCTCCTTCCCTTTATTATTCAGTTAGCAGCACCTTTTTTCTCTCAGAAGCTGACTGACCAACATATCCACTTAAACATGCAATTTGTTCTCAACTTTTATTTAGCTTTGAAGATTGCTGCTCCTGTTTCAGATGAGTCTGGTGCGCCCGAATGCTCATCCACTTTTTCCAGGCATCCCAGACTCCAGTAGAGAAAACAGCTGCAAAGAGTCTGGAGATGCTTTTGCTGTCCACTCTTCACTGCTCACCAAACTGTTATCATGAGGAACAGATTTGGTAATGTTGCAGATGGTAAATGAAATTTTTGTTGTCAGGAAGTTACTAGGTAAGGGCCACTCATTGTTAATCATTAATTGGCTGTTAGGATATGCATAGCAGTTGCTAGAAATTCTTCTTTATAAATGTCATGAGGGTCCTTAAATAGAATATATAAATATACAATTAAACATATACACAGAGAGTATGCCTACATTGTCTCGGAAGTCAAGGTTACTTGGTGGAGACAGAGACTTTAATTGCTTGTATTTAGTCAAAAAGGCAACATTTCTAAATAAGTACTGTGATTCAGCACTGTCTTTAGTACTTACAATCCCATATTGAATAAAAAAAAATTAACTATAATTTACCATTAATGGACATAGAGATACAAACCCATTTTTTCAGAGATTTAGTGCCAGTTTATTATTATCTGAACAAAACAGATAATGTATATGTTTCATCTTCATAAAAGGCACTGAAAAAAATCACTAATTTCAGCAGGATAAAGATTAGATTTTTTTTTAATGGAACTAAATGTAAAAATAGACTGTTCTCTTTTGGAAGTTTTGAGGACAGCAGTTACAGTCTTAAATATGTCACACTGTACTTAGCTCTACAAAATTAAAATTTTGCTCAACAGAAGAGCAGTCCTTACATAAGTTCTGATGCTTCTCATATGAAATGAAAGAAAATATTTTGGGCAGTTTTATGTTAATAATCCTAGCATATATTTGAGAAGTTTTGAATTTCAGATTAAAACAGGATTCAAGTAATCATAGGACTTGCTCAGAATGTTTAACACAATATGAAATGCTTTCTTTGAGGAACAAATAATATTCTGCATGCACCTAACAAAACCTTAAGTACCCTTGATATAATTTCATATAGCTACACCATTGTATTTTGTATACAGTTATATTATTACATTATATACAACTATACAATATTGCAGTACAGGAACGGTTGGAGAGCCAAGGAACAAGCTAATTCAAAGGAAAAGAAATCATAGTCCCCGGCCAAAGAACTAGAAATGTGCATCTCTGCAGAGTCCTGCCCTGCCACTTCCCAGGAAGCAGGCTAGGAGGAGCCTTAACAACAAGTCGCCTGTACCCAATGCCTGTATTTGGGAGGAGAGCCTTTACAGACACATGAGGGGGAGGTGCTCATGCGGAAGAGGAGTTACTGGCTTTGCTTTTTGGAATGGAATAATCCATCAGCTCATGTTGAGCATAAGTGGCCATGCAGCTTGAGCTTCGTAAAGACTTCTAATGACTGTCCTCAAGTGACTACATGCTCCAGCGTAAAGGCACTACATTGGGAGGACTCTGCTGGTGACACTGCCTTAACCAATGTACACTTTTTAGAACACAGCACAAATAGCCGTGAGGAAAAAGGGAACAACTCCATCCATTTCCCACTGCATCTTTCCCCCTCTAGAGGTTCCAGATAATCTAACAAAGTGCAGAAATGTGGAGTGAAAAGCTAATTGAATGTTTGATGTAACTACAGACATGACTGAAGTCAGCAGGACTATTTGGAAAAGGAACTAAGGTCTGCCTATTCCAGTAGAAGCATTTTATAAATGTGGATGATAGATCATTATGTATTATGGTGTTTCAAAGGTAATAATAGCAATATGAAATAATTTACAACTAGTGCCCCATTTATGGCCTTATAATAGTATGACTTAAATGCTGCATAGACCTTGGACTGGCCCTCAATGAAGAGTGAAAAATTTTATTTTTTATGAGCCTTGCATGATGGCTATTTTATCTGAAGAAGAAAGCTGTTTAAAGTATGAGAGCAGGACGTTTTCCCTTGGTGTCTCTCTTGCCGTATGACTAATGTGCCCTTTTGATTTCTATTGTATGAAAATCCACTGGGAGGTTTAGGGTAGTTTTATTGCAGAAACCTATCAGATCTTATTGGCCTTCTAGGGTGATTAGTGGTAGGTTGTTTCTCACAGCTCTCCTTTGTTCTCTATCACTGTACCTCTCCTTGAGCTGCTCCAGTGAGGTTTACAATGCTAAATCTTGTTTTGCAGGAATGCGTAGGATGGTTTCATAGCCTGATTTCTGTGTCACGAAGAATTGCATAAGGTGTCCTTAAACATGACAGAACTGGTTGCAGTGGATCTCTCTTTTCAGTTCATAAACTGTATTGATTTTTTTCAAATACAAATATGCCATTAAATTCAGAGTCAAAAGCAGCTGGATATTACAAGCCTTCCATGGAAACAAATGTTCAGATTTTTGGATGTCTTCCAGACACTTTCTCATGCTAGACTGGTGGAAAGCAGGCTTGAAACTGGTGGTGCCTGCCAGGATCAACGCAGGATTTTTCTCTTCTATGGCTAGAATAAAATCTCTAAAACAGTTGAAAAGAATATGTGTGAAAGATACAGGTTTAAGTGACGTGTGCCTGTCCCATCCTTAGCTTCAGAGCAGCACGTTGGTAGCAAACACAATCCAGAGAAACCCTCACCCTTCCACTTGCTAACCAGACAAGAGTGTAATATTGTACATTGCAATGATACAGTGTGAGACTCTGAAATTTTTCCTCAGTTGCTTGTCCTGACAGAAATGAGGCAAAGCCAAGGTCACTAATACAGACGTATTAGAGGGACTTGGGTGTGATATCTCACAGTAACCCACTACCATCTGAATTCCAGTAAGCTTTGGAGAAGTCTGGAACTACAACAAAAAATTGTTGCTAATCCATATAGTCTGTGACAGAAATAATTAATTCCTCATTCCTCCGAATTCAAGGGATAGGATAGGTGGGGGTAGAATTTCACAAAATCCAAGGTCCGAAGCTCCTTACTCTATAGTTAGAAGCATAATCAGAAATGTAACTCCTACAGTTAGAAGCTCTAATGCAAATGGTCTGTTCTGGTCATTTGTATTATTAGCTGGATGAAAATCTTTAAGATGAATAATTCATTTGCTGAAAACATAAAGGATGTCTAGTACTCTGTGAAAGCAGCTTAAATTTGGCAGAGTTTTTACTGGGGAAAAAAATAACAGGATAAGGGAACTCAAAATATTTAACTTTTTTTAAAAAGGAGAATTTTCTGTTTTCTTGTTTTGACAGTGTTTTGAGACTACATTTAGCTACGTTAATTTTAGAAAAAAAAAATCTAAGCAAAGAATATTTCATTCCAGATCAGGCCAATTTTTCATAGTAACTATTTTTAAGTGTTCAAACACCAATACAAATTACAGACTTTTCCCACATATCTCTAATTATTATGACCTGGTTTTCTGCAAAAGCATTGTTGTGTTGTACATTCATTCACCATTCATTTCTCACAGCATTTCTTTCTTACAACCCCTTGTTCAATTCATAAAGAGAACATAAACAATTAGCCCAAGCAGTAATGTACAGTAACACCTGAAATGTCTTCCAGTACCCCATATTAATTTAAAAGTAATAACAACGAGAATGTCAGTGCATCTTAAAAAAAAGTTATTGCTACTTTGTATGTGCAGCAGTCTATGGTTCATTGGTTGGCACAGAAAAAATCTTTTGCTGAAATACTAAGCAGGTTATAAAACATCATTTGTGTTTTACTTTTGCAGTGGTTTTAATCTCTCATTATAAAACCATCCAATTAGGACAACAAAAAGGAAGGCTATATTTTTTAAGGGCTGTTTCTGCCCAAATTAACTGCTTCGTTTTGACATAGCACATTTTTGCCTTATAGTTTTTCCAAAGCGTTACATTTGATTTTTATGTCACAGAATTGCACAACATATTTTATTTTTGTTTTAAATGGGAGCTATGGGAAATCTGCCCTGATTTACTTGGAACTCGGAAACTCATGCTAGGATAGCACAGAGCTTTTGAGCAAAACCAGCATTTTAACCTAAATACACTAAACCAGAAGACGACAACCAGAATGTGATAGGTTTGTTCCCGCTGCAATTCCAAACACTTTGAATTCAGGCTTTTTATGAACTTGTGTTAGACCATTAATCATCTTATTAGATTTTATAAAGTACCACAAAAAGGGAAATCTTGTCTGTAACTTTGAGGCAAACATCTGCTTTTACAGTCAAGTGTTATTTACTTGTGCACTTACAGCAGGCAGAACCTTGCTTTATAATGGCAGAAATAGCAACAGATCTCCAAATCTGCATGCAGCTTCTGGTTTGAATTATAAATATATTCACTCATTCAGCGGATCAAGGTTTTTTTCATCCCATTGTAAAGGTGAATATGGCACCACAGAATCATGCTTTTTCACTCACTTCATCCATTTCTGAGATGGCAGTATGTTTTGGTGCGATATTTGTTCCTTTGTTCTAAGTGATACAAAAACATTATTTTAGACATATACCCACGTTTTCCTATCTCATGCTTTTGCCAACTCTGTCAGGAAAAGGGATTTTTCTTTATATTTCTTCAGGACTAGTTAAGAATAAACCCAGACCTCTCTCCAAGATTCCTTGGGGATGGACTCCTACAACAAAGTATTCCTCGGGGCGCTGACAAAACATGTACATATCTAAAACGCATAGCACATCTGATGAGTTAACGTGTTGCGTTATTGTTGTAGCCACATACTTTTGGCAGGCTCCTACCCCTCACACTGCAACAATGGAGTTTTTTCCAGTCCTTTCATCACTTCCTCTCCTTCCTACCTCAAGTCACTATCTTAGCACTCATAAAATAGAGAAAACTAAATAAAATTAGGAAATAAGGTCCAGAATGAGGAGCACACATTCGTTACACGAGAGAAGTCTATTTAAGCTAAGCTAGCAGCCAAGGTACACCATAGCAAAAAAACATGCAAGGACCATATCATTCTAAAATGGCACAGCACATTCTTGTACAGATTCCTCGACTTACTGTATAAACATGCACCGTGTCTTCCACTGTCCTTTCTTCCTAACATTACATTTTGTTCTTTTGCTGTTTCAAGTTTATAACTGTCCTAACCACCTGGTACATGATATGAAATTGTTTTCCAAGGGAGAACACAGCTTAATTAGCCTCTATATGGTATTTATTCTGCTTATTTCCTTGTCAGTTAGAGAAGTAAATCATCTGACAAAAACATCCCAAATGCATTTCAGTTTAAATTCAGATTTGCCTGCCTCTTGCACACACTTCAGGTTGGGTCTCTCACTTGCCCAAAGCTCTTTTGCTCTCAATCTTATTTAAAGCAGAAGCAATGGTAAACTGGAGATTTATTGAAAGTTGTTTGTGGAGAATTACATGCACACATTTCTTTGTTCTCTCTTTCTTTCTTTATTCCTCATTATGGCCTTCGGATGTATTGATTGTCCTACAAGAGTATTTACGCTTCACAGTTAGAATTTTTTTGGCCACCTGGTCCACAAGAGCTTTTTCAGGTAACAGAGCAATGCTATAGACCTCAGGAAGTTATGGACAAGCATATATTTAAAGGATTTATGCCTGACTGATAATTAATGAATGAAAATCAAAACAGCAGCAACATTTTTTGTGCTTTCACATAATTTCTGGCACTCTATTAATACAAAAAATTTTCTCAGAGAAGAAAAGGTAAGTGTCAATGCTGAGTCCTCTGGGGCCCGGGTACAGAAGGGTGTGGTCTTTCACTAATATCACTCAATTTCTTTCAGCGAATGATTTTCTAGTGCTTCTGGACCAAGATGTTGATCTCCTGTCAGGATATTACATTGATAATATGATAGAAGCTATCTTTTTTCCTTGCCCTGAAACTCTTCGAGCTATTTTTAGATATTAGCTTTCTATATGATTTTCATTACTATTTGGAAACTAAAACTACCTAAAGAGTTTACAGTGTCACAGAAGCAGCCTTATGGAAATCTGTATGTTACAGTCCAATGCCCTCTCTAAGAAGGTTCAGAATAAAGTACGCATAAAAGGTTTGAGGCAGTGGAATAATTTCAAAACAATTTTCTTAGTCAGGAGCAATTTAAAATGTTTATAGCACCTTTATATTTTTGCTGTGAGTGCTCCAATTTGGGTATCAGTCAAGCTGAATGCTCATAGCACAGTTCAGGACAAACTGAACTTATTTACAAATGTAACCATCAAAAAGGAAACTAAAAAGGTAGGTCAGAAAGACCAGCTGGGGAAAGCATAAAAAATCAGTTTGGGTTGAATAAAAAGCAGCAATCAGAATTCCTTGTGGTCAGCTATGGATATTGAGCTGAGATGAGAGAAAGAAAAGCGAGAGTCCCTCGCCATGAAAATAAACAGAAAGAAATGAAGCTATAAAATCTCAACAATAGTTGGATATTTCATTCCAGTTCATAATATTCTCTTTCCAGAATGATTTATCATGTGCACGTGTCTGCATATACATATTTACTTTTTTTCAGATGGCAACACAGCATTGGCCAAATTTTTTGAAGGGGACTACTATATTTTTCTGGATTGCTAAGGAGAAAGAAGGTGTGTGTTGTACCTCCTCCAAGTCACCTTTCTTTTGCAGTCAGCAGGGCCCAAGTCAGTGCAACAGCTAGAGTATATACCAAGCCAGCCAGGAAAAGGAGGGTAAACCAAGCTGCCGCATCCAAGTCTTTAACCCAATTACCCTCCCTGCCTGCTTCCCACCCCCTACATCTGTCTGAAGTGCCCTGTTCTTCAACATCCATGGACACTTAATAACATCATGGAGACCCTGACACTCTCAGATGCTGACAATTCTATCCCTTGCTGTCCAAACGCACCTTCTCACACTCCTACAGCTCTATCCAGTCAATTTTATTGAATCTCCATGAGTGGCCACCCAGTCCACCTTTCTGGTAGGTCTCTACTGCCAAAAATGCTCCTGTCCATTAGAACAGTTACTACTGTCCTTCCCCAGTCATTAATTTGCATATTCCCTTAGGCAAATATCTAATTGGTTTAAAGCATAGATTTATCTGCTTGTCTGCAATTTAGCAAAAAGGCAGTTGCATTTGTGGCCACCAGCAAAAGCTAGCTTATGCTGGTTGACCCCCAGAACAGTATCTTGACAAACACAATCTGTATTTTGTTTGTAGGCAGTATATTAACCCTGAAGCAATATTATCAAGTTAAACCCTCAAATAATAAAAGAAGTCATCTACTCTATTAAGACAGTTACAAAAGAATTAGATACTTTAACTAACTACAGCAATGAAACATGGCACTGATGACACATTCTCACTCATGCTGACTTTAGCATGAAGATGATAATTTATCGTCCACCCTTGATTTCAGTGGTGACCATGAGTGTGTGGAGCTCTAGTAGAGGAAGGTCTTCCCCTGAGGAAAGTTTGTTATATCAGCAACAACCTCTTACAAGGAAAAAAAAGAACAGAGAAATCAAAGATGCCATTTGGTCTAGAGGTTTTTCTGAATAGCCTCTTTAAAGAGAGTCTATTTACTGTGTTGAGCAACACCTCGCTTATTTTTCCTCATCTCCTAAAAATTTACACCAGACAGATTTATTACTTAAGAAAACATTTTAGAATATGAATAGGAAGGAGTAATAAAACCAACAAGAAAAAGTAAAGCTTCAGAAGGGATGTGTTCCTTCTGGCCTTACCTCCTCAACAGTCAAATTGGTCCTACTACAAAGCTTTGACACAGGGCTTATGCATCACCTACATCTCAAATGATGGAGTCCTATTTTAGGGACTCGCATCAGACCTTCTGTTGGTACTAGGTTGAATTTCACTCCCACCAGAAGCAGTACAGTCACAATCTGTGCACCAGACATGCTTCACCTTTGCACTGAGCCTTCATAACATTTTCAGACTTTACTGAAAAATAATGGAAGTGCCACACGTCAATTTGGGGTTTATTTCTGTATTGTGCAATTCATTTCTGTGACTGTGGTTACCTAAGAAACAGTCACTGGGTAAAATTTGACTGATTATGTTGTCAGGTTGATTGTCAGTACTGTGGGTAGAGTTTCATGGGGTATATGTGCGTGTGGGATGCAAAAAAAATTAAAATAAATACTTGACAATGTTAGTTCTTTTTAGTAGTATTATGGAAAAAAAGTGTATGAAAACTGGGAGAAATTACACTTTTAAGAAGTTTATTAGGAACTGAATTACATTTTGAGGTTAATTTAGCCAAAGAAAGAAAAAGAGAATAGGCCTTCAAGCAGAAAAGAATGGTATTTTTTAGAAAAGCAAACTATATTGAAAAGTTAGTAACACAATAACTTTATAAACTCTGCAAGTTTTTAATAAGTATTGAACTTATTTTCAAATAACATCAGTGCTCAATGCTTTCATTTGTCGTTGCCTTACACAAAAATGGAAGCATAACAACCTTATTTCGTGACCTTCCAGTGTCAGAATCTCTACATGCTTGGTTATTTGGGCACTAGGAATATGTGCAATTTTACTTACAGCCCACATTATTTAGATTGAAAGAACTTGCTAAACAAAACCCAAATAGCTGCTTGAGAGATGAACACCTTCTTAGAGTCAACCACGTGCAGTATGGATTTTCTATGACCACTGCCCTCTCTCTCATGTAAAGAAAGAAGCAGCCGCATCAAATAGAGCTAATTCTGCAACTATGGTAATGAGGAATATAAAAAGAGGAAGGAAAGAAAGAACATGACTTTAATTATCACAGACTTAATAAAGCAGAATTTTATCAGGGTTCTGATAATATTGCAGAGATTCATCTGTACTGAGAAGCGTACTTTCTTACAGGTTTCTAAGCAAGCTGTGGTAAAAGTCTGCAACAGAGAACAGATTTTTGTGTGCAATCTAAATGCGTTTTCCCTTATTATAACCTCCTCGGTATTTTTTACAGATGATGTCGTTTCACTCCTCTTATTATAGTTCTAACTACAATAGGGGATTTGCTGAGCAAAGTTATGACATTACCCCTTTCCTTCAGGTTGTGTAAGACTGCTAGCGCTGCATCTGCAACATCAGAAACTATGCTGACAGCAACACACCCGTCTGTGATTACTTACATCTATAAAATATGTTTTCTGGGGGAGAAGAGGGATTGTTTTCAAGTACTTCAGCATCAGTTCTACTACCCTAGGTGCAGAATGTTTCAACCAAGGACAGAACTTCACTTAGTGAAAACAGAAATCTCTGGGGAACAAGTAGTCACAGTGGCGAAGAAAAATCAGTCTCGTTCACTAGTCCTAAGCATGGCACACTCGCTCCTAAAGTGCTCTTTTGGCTGGACGGTAGCCAGAGGTTTCTGGGTGCAAGTCCCTACAAGGTCAGTTATTTTTTCTCTCATTAAAAAATAATGTCAGAACCACTGTAGCATGGTGGCTCGACAGCCTAATGTATCCTGGTTAGTGCTTTGGCCTTCTGCTCTCAAATACCAGTTGGGGATCGAAACGCACAGCAAAAACTCAATGAATTTCCAGGTCTGTTGCACTGGAACAGAGAGGGGTCTTTGGTTTTTGATATTATGAAGACATTTTGCTTTTGGGAAGGTAAACAGACCATATGTTTGGAGAGATGACTGACTTCTGCAGGGATTTGAAGGAGCACAGATCTATTTTGTTGATTATTTCTATAATGAGGATAGAGTGAATAAACACATTACCAAAAATCCAATGTACTGGAAGACTGCTCCAAATGAGAGTATAACTCTATGTTGTACAGCATTTACTGCTAGACATGATATTTTAATGGACAGACTACCTGAAAAGTAGGAATCCTATTTTTCCAAATATGTTAAGATTTCAGCATTTTTCCCTCCCACTCTGCAATAATGAAGAGATTTTTTCAGAGTTCTTTCCATTGCATTTGTGTCAGAGAAGATGGAGCTTGGGGAAGAATTAAAAAAAAAACCCAACCAAACAAACCCAAAAAACCCTTCCTTTTGTATAGTGAGCCCAGTGACTTGTGTGCTCACCTGCAAGGTAGGAGAGACAATCATAAACTCGCCCTGCATAAAGCACGAGACTGAACCTGGTTTCATACATCTATCTTGCAGTAGGCTTCAGAGTTTGGAGCTACAGAATCAACCTTTTCCTTGGTGCAATCACTATTTAATCAATTTTATTAAGCAGAACAGAAATTTTGCAAGACTGCATCTAGGTCTGCTAAATAATAGGGTTTAAATCTCGTTTCTAGTTTCACTACTAATGAAACAAAGTTGCTCAGTACAAACCAAATGAACATATAAGAAAAGCACTGGGACAAAGAGAAATATCAGGAGCTGAAAAACAGCATTTTGGCTGATGAAGCCTGGGAGAAGAAAGAGGGATCACAGGTTATATTTTGACATTCTCTTCTATCATACGGTGTCCTGAAGACATATGCACTTATGAAAGGGTAATCTTCTCCCTGTAAGAAGACACTAGCTGCTCCAGGGCTGCCATGGCAGGGCAGTGCCTGGGCAGGAGGGGCTATCTGTTACAGTGTTCTGGAGGGGATTGACAGTTATGAGAAAATTGCCATAAATGAAAGAGGCATTATGGTGTATTAAGCCATCTACTTATATGATTGTCACAATGAAATCCTCCATTTCTCCAAGGCTTCATGCATAAGCACTGCATTGCCACTTGGATTTTGCCCTCTATGTCACAACCTTTGGCCATTTATTTTCTCTCCTAACAAAATTTGCTTTAAAAAGGCCTAGAAAATGTTCTGCTATTAGGGAACACCATTCAGGAATGCATGCACTAAAGGCATAAATACTGTCTTAATGAGAGGAAGGTTGATGCCATAGACTAATATAGTAAGTCTCTGCTGTACAATGGGGACTCGGTCAGGCTGGCTTACTTTGGAGCGCACTCTCCTTTACAATGTAGATCATTTGAAGAGCAGCATAAAGGGATAAAAGCAACCTGAAGGGACTAAGAGTCCCATCCTGAACAGAAGAAGCATTTAACACTGCATGTAAGAAACAAAGTGCACAGTATATTTATATATTTCACTGCTGCTGCAAGACAGGCCATGACCTTGGTTTACATTGATGGCAAAGTATATTTACAAGTAAATAAAACAAACAAAAATTTCACAGTGCTCTCAACACAATTAGTTGCATCACTATGTTATGCAAAAGTAACTTAAAAGCTATAGTCAACGAGTTCAAAAGACAGCAAGGCTGCATCTTTAGATGTTTCACTTCCCCCTCCATGTTACATGAAAGTATGCTCTTGTGTTAAGAGTGTCCAGATAGGTGTTTGCCAACCGTTTTGTGCCTCTCTAGAAGAGGACCTTACAACCTCTCCAATAAAGGCTGAAGGGGGAGCTCAGTTAAACCTTTCTCTACAATGCCAGGGACAGGTCCATTTTCTACTGCTGTTTTATTTCTACAGCTGATGATTAAATAACCCACCATGCAGTTGCCTTATGGCAGTCAGTGCAAAATTAAATATTTCCCCATGCAGAGTTCATTAGACATCAGAGTTTCCTAGTTAATTCGTTAGGCCTCTATGAATTCCTAGGGAATATTATAAAATTATAATTTTGGTCTATTCTCCTCCAACCTATTACGGAATACATTTCATTTTCTCATATCTAAAGCACAGTGAATGAAACTATTAGAGGAGAAAACACATCTGGATCCCATTTAAATTTCTTTTCATGCAGATCAACATAACAGGATGAATTCAGTTCTTCAATATTCTTTATTCAGTGAAGAAAAAAATCAACATGAAAGAACTACTAGATTGCCCCTCCTACTACATAGCACTAATGATATTTTTTCTTTTTTTCAGTTCACTCTGTGCTGCTTTTCAGGCAAGAATCCTATTTCAAATTACACAGCACCTCCTGGAGAAGGGAAAGAGCATCTGGAGGAATGAAAAAGCTGCCAACTCAAATTTATGCCTTAAAGCCCCAGACATGCCTCTTCAATGCTGCCTCTGTTCAACTGAATGAATTTAGCCTTGCAACTGCTTTCCACATGAGAAGTGATATCTTCACCTACACACTGTAAAAAGGTCCTAGTTTAGACATGGCAAGTTGACTCATGGGGCTAATATCAAGACCAGGCAAATAAGATATGAGTTACCCTTCTAAACCCTAGTGAATACTGTCAAGTCCTGAAAAAAAAGAATTTCATGCACAGCAGAACATTCAATTTTCAGGTTATCTCACATTTAGCAACAAACCCCAACCCATTTAGCAGATGTAGAGGCAGGAGGGTGGGCTGAAGGAAAGCCCATGGAGCTCTAAAAAGATCCCCATCATGTTCCAGGTGCCTATAGGGAAGGAGCAGGCGCAGAGAAAAGGGTAGGACTCATAACGAACCCATGTCAATTCTCAGGTTCCAAGGGGAAAATAAGGAGGATAGATGTTCTTTCTTTTCTGAGCAGTTAACTATCTCCAGTAAGTTTGGCACATTCAACACAACCTGTTTTATTGGTTCCTATCCACCCTCCTCCTCTCTTCTGGGGGGTAGGGGGGTGGAGATAAATTTGGACAAAACTGATGTTAGAAAAACATGTTGTGCAAACGTAATCTAGAAACTGTCATGGCAATAAAATGCTCACCACTGAATTTGATAGGGTGTGGAAAGGCTGCACTCCGCTTTAATGGATATAAGATCTCAAAGAAGATGTAGCTGAGAGTATTGCGCATCCTGCCTTCACACAGACATTTTAGAGATCTGAACAGCTTCATAGTACATCTTGTGCAAAATACTAAGCCTCCATAAATATGGCTTAAATTATTTTTGACACAAAAAATGAAGTCGTTAATTTTCCTTACTGTCAGTACTATCATTACTTGTTCATTCAGAGATAAGGTCCTAAAGTATTGGATATGCTGCTAATCTTGTTTGCAGACCAAGCTCACTAGCAGTTGCGCAGTCACTTGTCTCTCCTAATCAGATAACTGCTCTGCCATCAATGATACACTTTAATCTCTGATCAGTACCCATTTCCCAAAACCACACAGCATGTTTTCATAAATACAGATATATTTGACTGAAGTCAAAATTTTCTTTTAAAATTCTCTTAAAAGCAAGAGAGGTGGTCTTAAAACCAATCACTAATGTTAAACTGAGGTAAGTGGCTTCTCTCACAACTCTCCACTAACAGTCTGAGTAAAACTTGAGTGTTGATCTGGATGTTAATACACATTATCCTGAATATTCATGTATTCAAGTGACACTACACATGCACAGAAGCATACATGTATGTATAAACATGTGTACATATCTATGGTTCTGCGTGTGTATGTCTGGTGTGCTTACTCATTCAGATATGTGTGTGTCTAGTCTGGTAACAAATACAAAACAGCAAAAGCCAAATTCCTTTAAAAAAATGAACTAAAACACCTCTTTAAGTATTCCAGAGCAGTGGATAACAGAATTGATGATTAAGGTATACTGAGCTCTTGGGAATCTGATTTAGATTAATTCAGACAATACAGTTGCTTAGTGTTTCGTTTAACTTCAGCAGTCTTCATTATAAATAAAAGTAACTTACCACATGCTATATAAAACTAGCCTGAATCCCAGATAGAAAGCATTAGGTAGTCATACGTCTTCTGTCTTTTTATTGAGTTCTCTGTAATACTAATCACCACAGTTTGCAGCAGCATAAAACATGCAACCGTACGATTTTCAAATTTCAAAAAGCAAGGCTATTCAGTGGAGCAGCATTTCTGGCTATTACTGTTAGGTTTTGGTTTTCCAACTGGTATTGCCCTATTTACACTGTAAGTACCATTGGCCAAAGAAAACATTAGCACAGTTGACCTTGTACCATGACAAAGTGAACCCTGGAAAAAAAAAATCAGTCTCATTTGTTTCAGATATAAAGTGTCAAATACTTTCTGACCCTCACGTGGATGTACTAGACACATGAAAAATGGGGTGTAAATTCCCATTTTTCCCCACTTGCTTTTCCACAGGTCACGAAAGGGCTCATGCTAGAATTCTGTGTCCTAAAAAATAGTGTCAACTGCTAAGAGGCATGCACCAGACACACTTTATAATGCATAACAACAAACCTGTGGGGGTCTGACAGAACCGCAGACCCATTCCTTGTAACCTTGAAAACTGACCCACTAACTGCTAACTGATACAGAAAGATGTTTTACACAGCATTCTTGTAGGAAAGAGTAACAGGACCATGACATACAATTGCAAGGTTTTCTGCATTCAAAGATGCGATAGCCAGGATTTTCAGATGGAGAGTCCTGCCTCCCCAAAGCAGATTTCAGAATCCATTCTAGCATCTCTGAAGGCAACCAAAAGTGCTCAGTGTTAGTATAACTCTGCTCTTCCTCCTGAAATCGTATGTTTTGTGCACACCTGAGATACTGACAAGAAAATATGCACTATTTTGTCTTCAGCATCTGATCTTGATAGAATTATAACAATCTCAATTAGAAGATTTTGATGGCTCTGTTATGGAATGATGTCTTTGTAGCATCCCTCAAATTTATGCACTTCATCATTCTTGACTCCTCTATGCCTTTTGTTCTTCTTTTGTTATGAAGAAAACAATAACAGTGGAATATACTGACACAAATTAGAACAGCTTATTCTCATTAACTTCTCTAACAAAGAGAACAGAGACTGAACAGTATCCACAAACATTGATTTATGTCGCGGTATTGCAGTTCATGAAAAACGTGAATGTGAGATTGCTTGCACAAAAGTAAACACAAAACAACTGGCTGGATGAAACCCACTCATTTTCCATACTAGAAGCCTAAAAACATTTAATGTCTTATTACCACACATTATGCCCTTCTAAACCCTGCCTCCTCCTTTTCCTCTTTGACACTAATTTTTTGCAGGGGTGCCTCTGTTCAGTGCTTGTGTGCTTTGTGTACAGCACCAACAATACCGCCAGCACAGGGTTGGTGGCTTGTTTTAGGAAGGATGCGTGGCCACTAGAAACCGGCTTGATTTTACAGGTGCCCGTTGTCCATAAAGCAGTTCATGGGGCACAATTAACTCTTGGTCTTGGCCTGCATTTACAGCTGTTAGGTGGCGGGAACCTGAAATGTTCCCAGGTCACGAACGTTCAAAATGTTCTCAGCCAAACAAAACCATTATTCTCAAAGATTTGCTTCCAGGTTTCCTTGCCTTTCTCCATAAACAACTGTTGGCAGGTCTCTAAAATCCATTCGGCATTGAATTGCTTTGCTAATCTGCATATGCAAATAGAAGCAATTCAAAGTTAAGTGTCAATTTCCATAAACATTACAATATCCGGCTTGATAATATACATGTGCATGTGAAATACTAAGCCTAATTAGACCTCAAGAGTATATATAAATAACTTTTATTGTTTTTTCTACTTTGAATCTAAGCTTTCTGGCACTTGAACTCCAAAAACAAAGGTTTATTGGCTGCATTGCAAGGTATATTCTGCCTCTGATCCTTTAACGTTAGGAGTTTCTACCTCTAATCAGAACCATGTTAATTTAAACTAATTTACAGAATGAAATAATTTCTCAAGAGTTCCCTTTTCTGCGGGTCATTTTTGTTATTTGGGACTGAGTAAGACTAATACCTCAATGCCAAATATAGTTTTCTGCTAGCAATTTCAGGTCTACATGGTGATATTTAATGAATAGTGCTCATATTTTCCATCAGGGAAGTTCCTAAGCAGCAATACTTCTGGCTTTAAAAATGAGAACTTTTTGTGAACCACACACCAGCCTTTGTTACAGGTAGATAAAAATGTGAAAAGGAAATAAAGAGACATAGATCTGGTTCTACAGTATATATAATATGTGTGCGCTTATTAGCTATCATTACAGACATTATGATTCCTACCTCAAAGTTTATATGTATCAGATTCAACTCTAATGAAATCAGTTAGAGTCATGTAAAGTTTGATCCATCTCAAATGAAGCTTATTCCCATTTTCAGAAATACAACTTCCCTTTTCTTCCCCCAAGGTTTTAAGTGAAAACATGAAAATCTGACCAAACAAATCCACTGTTCTTAGCAGTTTATGAAATACATATTTTCTTTAAATCAATAAGAAAAAGCATATGCAGACATATGTAAAAATAAAAGCTAGGGAATGACAGATATATGCAGGATTGATAATTTACCAACACTTAATGTTTGTATCTCTTTTGTTTCTATTTCTATTTACACATTTAAGTGAATATTTGGAGAGAGTGAACACATAATGTATAGTGGAAAATTAATATTTCAGTCATACATGAAGAAATAGTCTTGAAATTCAATCTAAAAAAATTATACATACAATCAGATTGTGTATAAAAAATTATACTTGATTTTGTAAATTCTTCAGGACAAGACTGTCTCTGTTTCGCAAAATAACTTGTGCAATGGGATTTTGGCAACTGAGAGACACCTTTAGGTTTTATTGCTTTTGACAGACTAATTTCTAGTCACAGCCAAACAAGAAAACCTTAACTACAGGGTATACAAATATAAGTGTTAAATAAATTAATCAACACTTGAATTTCTAAAATATTTACAATATCTATGGACAATTATTTTTTTTTTAATTGTTTTTGAAGAAGCAAAGAAAATTCAGCTTTTACAGTGATAAGAAGAAGGTTTGAAGACAAATTTTGGAAGCATTTTGGAAAGAAAGGAGAGCAGGTACAGAGGTAAAATAGAGACTGAGGGTTAGAGATGCTATCGGACAGGTTGACTTCTTGAAGAACAAGTTGAAGGCATGCATGGAGCGGAAACTCACTGAGAGAGTGTATATATAGGAATGCAGGGAAGAAAAAAAATATTGTACATAAGGGTGTTTCTGGAAAGTCAAAATGACCTTAGTGGTATTGTGACAGAACTGCAAGTGTGTGCAGTCGAAAGAATTATTATTATTATTTTAAAGAAAGATAAAGAGAACACCACTTTCCATCTGTGGCATTTCTCCTATGGAATATATCATGGATACATTTGCAAAAAACTTAGATTTCTTGTTTTCATCAGGACTTGGTAGGAAATGAGGCTAAGGTATTTCTTTAATAACCTTTTTGCAAGTTCCTTTTGTTGTATTATGCTGTCCGATCCATGCACAGAGCTCTAACACATCCACGTTTCACAACAAATCAGAGTTCAGCTCACCTGACAGAAGGGAAATATGACAAGTTTTAAAAATAGCAGCACAGCTAAACTGCAATTTTCCCCTCTAACCAGCATATCCTAATCTCTCAGCTTTGATCTCCTCTTCATCTGGGAAACTTGACACTAAACACTGCAGGCAAATTTGTTTCACCTAGCTGTAAGCGTTTCCTTTGAGACAACGTATGAATGAGATTGGGGCCTTATCTTTCTCCCACCCCAGAGTTTAAAGTTATACAGCAGAGGGGCACCCACTCCACAAACTGGGAACTTTTAAAAGGTATCCCCCAGTGGGGCTGGCAGAAAAAGCAACTAAAACATTTACAGTTCCAGCTAGTATATAGTCATGAATGACTACACCTTACATCTGTACCTTCATCTGGCTAGTAGCTTAACTGTGAGAGAGTTTGGCCATCCACCCCCTGGATGGGGTATGGCTAAGGCACCCCTCTGATAGCCAAGCACAGCTTCTGCCAGCTCTTTTGAGATATTTCGCTTTTAACACAGTGGCTTTCTAAACAGACAAGGATTGATAAAAAAATAATAATAACAACAACAACCGCCACCACTCATACCCTTAAAGTCACTGATATTCTAGATAATCATCACAGCTATGTTACTGATTTACTGTGTGAGCCTCTCCTTCAAGTAAACACCAGCATAAATAAAAAGCAGCTTCTCAAAGAGACAGAAAGCCTCCATACTGTAACTCTCATCATTATCAAATATAGTAAATACAACTAAAATTAAATGCTAGGCACTTCACATAGGTCTACCTTTCAGATGCAGAAACTCACTCTATATTCAAGCACCAAAATAGTGGCCTGTATGTTCCAAGGGCCTGAAAAACACTTTTTTTTTCCTGAGGACTCACATAGTTTGCTTCCTTTTCTATGAATTGGGAATGATAAGTCCTCAGAAGCCACACTGCACTTGGACATTATTGGAATGCTCCCCAAGATCTCTGACAGATTTACAATCATCTCCTCAGAGGACAAGATAGAAGTCTATTCACTAAGTATGAAATTTGGCTAGTCCCCAGTGGAATCTACACTTTGAGACAAAGACAAATATTTGACTATCCAAAGGCTAATTAAGGACTAATGTGCTAACTAGTGTTATAATGGATTTTTTAAACACTTACAGAAATAATTAGACCAGGTATCAAGATACAGCAAGCATGGACATGACTTACACATTGAGGATAAATTCTGAATCAACACTTCCTTGCAGTTACCTGATGTAGAGAACTGCTAATGTAAAACAACAAGATGTCTCAAACAGCCTGGGTGCTAAAACCACAATACAGAGCGACGGTCACTAGGACCCAGGACTGGACGGTACCCTGGAGTGAAGGTGAGGGAGGGAGCCCTGTGGAGACAGGGCGGCCTTGCCTCGGCCCCATTCCCCGTGCTCTGTGAAGCGTCTCATTCCCCCCCACACCTACTGCCTGGGGGACAGTCCTGGTATCACTCCTCTTGGTTTGACTGGTCGCTGATGTAATTCTCCAATTAGCAAAACTACTAACCACTTGTGCCTTGGGAAAGGAATTTGGGAGGGAGCTAAAAGGTAACAAACTGTGGAAAAGTAACGGCTCTAACCTTGAAGAAGAGCTAACAAGCTGATAAAAGTGAACATCTTGGCACCAAAGACCGGACTGTGGCCAGAGAAGATAAAACTGCAGAAAGTAGGTGAAAGGTAAATGTGGTGAGGGGAGATCACGACCACCGACTCAATTCAAGACCAAAAAGACTTGCCCCCCCAAACCTGAAAGGAGCATGCGTGCTAATTTACATAGCAAATGAGGCTAATTTAAATACAGTAAACCAATAGTATATGAAATGTTAATCACTAACCAATAAGTGTAAATTTAGGCGGGTTTATACTAATCATGTAGCCTGATAAATGTGCGTGTGCTCACGCTCGTGGTGTGTGTCTATGTGTGTGTGCGAGTCTGTCTGTCTGTGTGTGTCTATGTGTGTGTGTGAGTCTGTCTGTGTGTGTGTATGTGTCGGGGGGTGTGTGTGTTTGTGTGTTCGTGTTCATGCTTGTGTGCGTGTGATTTGTGGAATTATCATCACCGAGCTCCCTGCGCAGAATCAACATCTCTAGAAGAACCTTCACTTCTCCTCACTCTTCTCCTTTTTTCCTCACCGAATGCAGGACCAACGCTGGATCCATGGTGGTGACTATCCTTTGCTCATCTCTCTGAATGCTTGTTTAATTTCCTCCTAATATTTCCTGCCTTTCCTATCGCTTTACTCTTTTATATTTACCCAATAAAACGTCTGATTGGCGGCATATGACCTCGTTTGTGTCTTAATTTTGCCCTTGGGATCATTAAGAAACTTCCCCGAGCCTGACAATCAGACCGGGACTTAACACCTGATACTTAATAACAATTGAAATTGTTGACCTGTCCTTGGAATGACCGCTATCATTGCCTTTGCTTTTTTGGAAGTTAGTTTTGAGTCATCTGTGAAAGCAGGACAGTTACTCTTTAGTTTCTAAGTAATGCCATACTGGTACATTTTAAATCCACAAGACACTGGATTTCAACCAAGTATAGAAGAGCTTACCTATGGAAGTAATCTGATATATCAAAAGCAAAAGTAATCAAACATAATAGCAGAAAGATATTACAAATAAACTGCTTTTGGACAGTGCTTTCCAAATGATGGAATCACATTACCTTGAAAATCAAAAGCTTTAATATTTGAAATTAAGGAGATTATAAGATTTATGAGAGGATTTTCAGAGTGACTGCATCTTTTAGTTCAAAAAGTTGGGGAACACCTGTTTCTGGTATCCCTTTCCCACCACTTTGTGTTACGGTCTGAAATCTCTGTACCTTCCTGGCCATGCTGAACTACGTATTGTTTGCTTATGCCCAGATTATCAAGAACTCTAAATTAAAACTGTTCCCTTCATTATTTTTCACTCAAATCATCTGCACAATTACAGTAATAATTCTTTAATATTTCCAGGTCACTGAGCAAAATTATAAAAATTCATTCTTGCAATCACATTATAGGGACCTTACTAGAAACATCCTCTCTTATCTAAGGGAACACTAACGAATTAACCAGGTTTTATTTCTTTTAGTGATTGGGTGGTCATTTTGCATATTCTGACTTTTTCAAGTTTAATACTCAAATCAAAGCTCAGTGGCATTTTAGAAATATACCAATTCAACTCAATGCATTATATTTAATTATTAATTTGACTCTAAGTATATTATTGCAGGAGAAAGAATGAAAAGGTATTTTGTTTGTTTGAATATCCGACAAAAAATCTTTTATTCATATGTTTCTAGTTCCTTATTTGCAAATTCACCCTTTCGCTCAATAAGCAATGCAAGGCTGACAACCTTAAAACTACCTGGGTCATTCTGCTTACACAATACGAAAAAATTGTCACTGCTGATGCCTCCAGATTTACCAAAAATCATCACTAGTGGCCTGGAGAGATCCTAATTCAGCTCTTCTGAAACTCTTCAATATATCTCAGTCAAAACTACTGTTCTTAACACTCCTGATGTGCAGGTTTGTTTAGCATCTTCTTGAAGTACTATGGGAATGAAAAGTATGTTATATTCATATAAGTACTTCCAAGATACAGAATAGAAATAATTATAGAGAAATGGCAATTGTTATTCTCATAATGGGTAAAATACACTGTCAGACTTTTTTTCAAAATAAATCTCAGGCTCTTATTACACTATGACAGCCATAGGTTTCCCCTGTCAATTTATTATAATCACCCACTTCTGGTTTACATTCCCTCTTTTTACCTTATGTGCTATTTTAAAATAGATACAATAAACAAGTCCAAATGAGAATTTTGTTTCTTAAAATTATTAACACTTTCTCTATATTTATTTTGCATATATATGTGTGTGTGCAGGTATATATTTATCATACCCATCTACCCAACCCTGGTTATTATGAAATAGATTTTTGTATTTTTCTTAAGCTTATAGGATTCCCTACTGCTAAAGTTGTTTTGTTAGACATGTATAAGCCTTGTTGGCTTGTCTTCAACAAGTTTTTTTAAAGTAGCATGGAATTTAGAACCAGAACTATGAAACAGCTTGAAAAGATGATGGGGAAAAAAAAGATGTGTTTTTCTAGGTACCACTAAATTTGATGCTTTAAAATTAAATTAGAATATAAATTCACAGCTTTCAGCTTCCAATATATTTAGATGTAGTTTCAAATATTAAGTTCAATTATGAGTAATTTGAGGCTAGATTGTCTCCTTGTTATTACTTTGAAAGCTTTCTTTGTCTTTCATAACCTGTGATGACAAGGCAGAAAAAAGCAATTTTTTATGAGCCAGTAGCAGACACTTTTTCTGCTCTAATTAAAAGTCATAATTACATTTTTGATTAACCCAGAATGAACAATAAAACAGATTAGTTATCAGCTTGCTGCATTTTGTGGAACAATATTGAAGCTTAGAAAATTTTAAATTCTCTGACATTCTTAGCAGAACTAGATAAAGAAAAAACGTAAATGTCATTTATGTTTAACAATCTACATAGATTTATTTCTATTTTGACATCTCATTTGGAAAATTAGCAGAAATACCAATTCAGACAAACTTCTATCATTGTAGATTTTTGTTGGTTCATAAGGTATGTGTGTTGCTTGCACTATTTTAAATAACTTAATTTCACAATAAGAATTTTTTTTTAACTGCAAAAGTCAGTTACTGAGTTTTTGAATGTCAAAACTGAAATATCTCAGAAGGGTGGTTTGATGTTTTTAAAAAGGGCCAATACTCAACACTTTTATTTTTTTGATTGATGATGTTGCACAAAGAATAAATCAATGAGCTGACATGATCTAGGATATGCAGGACAAGTTAGAAAGGCAGACTCCACCTCAATATGTTGTTGAACTATAATATAAAGTAATCCACAGGGTGCTGCTTCCTCCCCAAAACACAGGTAGCCTGATACCTCTCATCTCTGCAAATCCTTTCATAAAGAGGAACTAGAGTATTCAGAGTACCTGAAGAGGTAAGTGATACTACTTTTCTCCAAAAATAATGTTTACCAATCACTTCCTGACATACACAGTTCCTATCACAACAAAGAATCAGGTTCAGATTATTTTCAAAGAATAGTAATGCTTCTCCTGTGGTAAACTTGTAATTCAATAGCAAATGGTAGAGCTGGCATTCAGGAGCTATGCATATGGTTGAAACTGGAGTGAAAACTTGCCTCAATCAGCATAACTTATCATTTTATTACCCACAAAAGCTATTTTAATGTTAAAGGAAATCTAATAAATCATAGGAAAGAATCAAATACAAAATGGTTCAAAATGTGAAAATGAGAAGGTGGCTAGGGCAGCATCAGGGGAAACTCCTGCAGTATTCCTTCCGTCAGCCATTGCCAGAAAACTCTTACCACAGATTCATCTGCAGCATGAAACTCATCTGAAAAATTTCAACCATGGGAAGGCGTTTAGAGCATTTTGGCAACTGAAATCATGCCACACACTTATAAGCATACAAATAAACAAACAAACAATTATAAATCATCCAAACTAAGATGGCCTTAAAATATTATTAAACTTTGGGAGTTGAATCAAGGGCAAAATCCAATTCAAATGTGCAGACTGGGCTCCCATCTAAAATGAGCATTTGAAATTCCCATCACACTCAAAGAATATCAGAAGTATTCACAGAGAGAGAGTTGGGGGCTGTGGAGGTTCATATTTTTACAACATTGTAAAGCGTTACAAATCTAGCGGGAAGGTTTCAGATACTACTGAAAAGCAATGATCTATAGGGTAAAAACTATTTTAGGGCTCTGGAAACTTACAAGTCTCAATTCATGAAATAAATTACTTTTGTATAAAGGACATGAAAGAACCAGGGTTCTTGAGATTTGACTTTGACAAAATTGAGCTTATCAGAGGGACCATTCCTATATGGCTACTCCAACCACTTCTTTTTCACCTTCCAACTTTTCTGACACAAATTTGACTACAGCATGGTTTTATTTCAGATATGGGAAGGGGAAGCAAAAATAAAAATTTATCTCATTTTAAAAAGTTAAAAAATGTACTAGCCCAGTGTTCATAACTACAAGCTGAGAGATTCATACATTAATTTTAAACCCAATATTTAGGGATTTATAGACACTGACCTGAGCAAGAAATTTTGCACATTGACTTTCTTTGGAATTTGATGCTGGGGGGGGCGCCAGGGAAAGGACAGGGACAGGACACGACGGACCAAAAGATGAGTATTAATCTATTATGAGTCTGCTGAAAGAATCCTTACTGTATTCGGGAGTTTAAAATAATAGTTTTAAATGTGATCAAGTAAAGGCCAGACATACGTCTAATTACCTTAGACATGTTTTAAAATTCTATTAATGTTGTCATAAAATAGAAAGTATCTATATTTGGAATACCCAGAAGATAATTAGCAGAAAATCTACATAAGGTTTAACAGGTTATAGAGAAATTATAAACTACTGATATTGCATGTGATACTGTCCTGGTTTTGGCTGGGATGGAGTTGGTTTTCTTCCTGGTAGCCGGTATGGGGCTGTGTTTTGGGTTTAGGTTGAGAACAATGTTGATGATACACTGATGTTTTGGTTCTTGCTAAGTAGTGCTAAGTACTTGCTAAGTGGTGCTCACACTGGTCAAGGACCTTTCAGCTTCCCATGCTCTGCCAGGGGCACGGGAGGCTGGGAGGGGCACAGCTGGGGCAGCTGACTCAGACTGGGCGGGGGGCTATTCCATACCACGTGACATCATGCTCAGTATATAAGCAGGGGAGTTGGCTGGGGAGGGGTGCGATTGCTGCCTGGGGGACGTGCTGGGCATCGGTCGGCGGGTGGTGAGCAATTGTACAGTGTACCGCTTGCTTTGTATTACTACTGTTCTTTTTTTTATTTTACTTTAGTTATTAAACTGTTTTTATCTCAACCCACGAGTTTTCCCCTTTTGCCCTTCCGATCCTCTTCCCCATCCCACCGGTGGGGGGGGTGAGCGAGCGGCTGCGTGGTGCTTAGTTGCTGGCTGGGGTTAAACCATGACAGATACCTACACGGTATACTCTTAGTTTTAAAAGCAAGCTTCTACAATTCAGCATTATAGAATTATTGATGTGTCTTAGGCTTTTCCAGATGTTTCTTCATTTAAATACATCTACATATAGTTAATTATTAATAGTAGTTTTTTTGTCAATATTTGAGGTAGCACTCTTGCATAACAGGAGAAGAAAAGCATATATGTGAACAAACCCAGCTTGCATTAACCACAGACAGCCAATTCCAGAGATAAAGAAACAGGGAAAACCTCTTACTTTCCCCCCCATATATTTCCTACCTTTAAAAATGAATGAAATACTCCAGATTTTAAATATTCCTTAGCAATTAACTGGGAAAAATGGCTGAGCTCCCCAAAAGGCTAGAAATATACATATAGGCAACCAGAAAAAAGAGGCGACGTTTTTCACGTTCAGAAACATGAAAGTGTGTGCCATAATTGAGAGAGGATGAGATCAGAAAAGGTCTAATTTTGCTGCATCATAAAGAAAAAGGCAGAGGAAAAGGTGCTTCTGAGAACCTCCAGGAGACTCCCCCAAAGACAGGGTTAGTCTCACATTGGTGTAATGGGTCAACATAGGTTAAGCTATTCTCTTTGCCCATAATTAAGAAAGATAATGTGTTGCTATTGATGAATGAGGATTTGAATTGTACTTTCAGGATGTCAGCCATCAATCTCTTTTTCCTACCCTGGCAGACATCAAAGTTTCTTTAACAGTTTGTATCTGACAAAATTTGTTAGTATATGTAAAAATAAGTGAATCTGAACTTCTTAAAAGTGCACACCAATTTAATTGGTGTTGGGAGAGTTGTCTAGGCATGTCATCCTCTGAACATAAAACCATGTGCAATAAATCTTATTTAAGAATTTTTTGAGAATTCTCCTTAAATTCATTGCTCTTACTTGGTAACTAGTATTTCCTCGTAAAACACACTACTCATCAAATCCTTTAAAAATATTTATATTTCATACATTAAATAACACAGATGAACAACATGGTTGTAAACTAGTTGTTAGTACTATTAACTAAGAACCTCCATTTCCATTGTGAAATCTGAAGACATACATATCCACAACTCCTGTTTTGCAATAACGTGAAAGGAACGTGAACATCATCAGTAATTATGTAATATAGGAGATGGAAAAAAGTTCTGTGTATTAAAAATCAACTCTAATTTCCACAGTATTCATCTTGCACAGTGACTCACACTGACAACAGCAGACTCTCATTTGATACAGTTCTTTTTACAATATTAATTCTGAGCATTTATACCTCTAGTAACATGAAGCCTTTTTCTCTTAATTTCTAACGCTCAACAGTTGCTATATTTTCCTATGTAACAAGCTCAGCTATTACAAATGGTCTTAAAACCTAGAATGATATCTAGTGATACATCCTATTCCCACGCCCAACCCTCACAATACTTGTGGTCTTCACAGAAAACTAATACTTATTTCTGCTTCATCAACGTACGTGGCACTCATACAAGCATACAAACACAAAATAATCTTTTCAGTATTCTGTTACAAATCTTCAATTGCAGTTGCTAATTATTTACTTGACAAAAAATACAAATAACAGGATCTCACACCAAAAAGAGTGAAGGAAATTTTCAGACTGTTAAAAGCACACAACAGTCATTGACCAAGAAGAAATCATTTTAGCTCAAGACTGATTCTTTTAGACAGTACAGGAGAAAGGCTGTAGGAGATCTCTCAGAAAGTGCTTACATTTCAAATTATACTCTCTTGATGAGTATGTTAGTATAGCAAACTGCAGTCTAATCTCACTTATCCATGAATGGAGTACTGGGTTTCCAAGAAACCCAATCTCATTCTCCGTCAGCTCATTGAAGCTCCTTGTTCATGTGTCTCACAGCAAGCAACCATTGCTTTTTCTTTGCAAGTTTCCACAGGACCAGAGACAACATAGCTGTGTTTCAGTGCAGCTGCACCACAAGCTTTCCAGGCTAGGTCAGCAATAGCCTTGGGATTTTTTCAGTCTATACCAAATAATATAACTGTCCCTCTCCATCTGTTCACTGTTTTGCCTTTATTGTGTTATCTATCAAGTTTTTGTTTTATCTAGCTTATTCTGTTCTTTGTAATACTACACGGTCAGCAACCTAAAAAGTCATCAGACTTCCAAACTCTATTAAATAGCTTCCTTATAATACGCTTTTGCTGTTGTCGTGGGTTAACAACAACTAAGCAGCTAAGCACCACACAGCTGCTCACTCACCCTTCCCCACCCCTGCACTGGGATGGGGGAGAGAATTGGGGAAAAAAAGTAAAACCTGTGGGTTGAGATAAAGACAGTTTTAACAGGACAGCAGAGGAAGAGGAAATAACAACAACAATAATAATAATGATGGTGATGATGATAAAAGAATATACAAAACAAGTGATGCGCAATGCAATTGCTCACCACCCGCTGACCGATGCCCAGCCCATCCTCAAGCAGCAATTGCTGCCCCGTGGCCAACTCCCCCAGTTTATATACTGAGCATGATGTCATACAGTATGGAATAGCCCTTTGGCCAGTTTGGGTCAGCTGTCCTGGCTGTGCCCCCTCCCAGCTTCTTGTGCACCTGGCAGAGCGTGGGAAGCTGAAAAGTCCTTGACTAGTGTAAGCACTATTAGCAACAACTAAAACATCAGTGTGTTATCAACACATCCTAACTCCAAAACACAGCACTATACCAGCCACTAGGAAGAAAATGAACTCTATCTTGGCCAAAACCAGGACAGCTGTAGAAGGAAGTGATGCTTTTACTGCATCAACACTCAATTCCTCCAAGTAGGAGCTGTTCATTCTGCCTCAAGTTCATTAAGACCTGGTCTAACTTCCATTTCATATCACTGTAAATCAAACCTGGCATTTTGAAAATCTTGTTTAGTTTAAAAAAAGACAACATCAACTTACCACATTTGAAAAGACAAACAAGAAGCAGAAAGATATAGATGCAACATACTGCACCCCTACCTTTCAAGTTCTGGAGATTCTAGTAAATAAAAATGTCTGAATTTCTTAAAAGTATTATATTAGAACGCCTGTTTCAACTCTTGGTAGCTTTGTAGGCAATTTTTACTTCATAGGCTCTCAAATGGCAGTTATGAGAAAGTTTCAGCTACTTCTAAATACCTTTTTCTTACTAGTCTGACTGAAGACACTAAAGAGACTAGAAAGGCTCCAGAAATTTCTGTAAGCTGCACCATCGTATTATGGCTGCAGAAAAAAATTGGTGATTATCATATTAGTGCTCTCCGATTCTGTGTTTTTATATGGGAAGTGGTGGAAAAAGGCTGAAAGAGCCTTCTTACTCTTCTTATTAAATTACAGTACTGGCAAGAATATACTCTTTGGACAAAGCATACTGGCACTGTTCACCCTCTAATGCAAACACTGCCTTTGCCAATAGTGTGAGCGATGGATTATGACACAGGGATTTAGCCTCAGCTGGCAAAGGCCTCTTCTCAGTCATGCCATTTAAGTCTAAAGTTTTTAGGAAAATTAGTAATAGTTTGTACAGTTGATAAATAAATGAGGATATTATAACTTGTTATTATGCAGAAATAAATTTAGTTAGGAAATTATACTAATCAAGCATTGAACACTTTCTGGCAGAAATACCAGGAGAAACTGTTCAACAACATAGGGGTAATTTCTGAACATTACATAATACAGAAAGAAATTAATGACATGCAGAAAGACATCTCTGCAGAGAGGCTCAAGGTGATTTAATATTGTTCGACGGCAACGGAGCAGCAGCAGTATGCTCTGTTCTTGGGTTACTACCTCAACAACAGTGTCTCTGTGAGCTAAACAGAGCAGAAAAGAGCCCTGGTTCAATTGTGCAGGTACTTTGTGAAAACAGCTGGCAAAATTCTCTGCCTCCATGGAGAACTGTGAGCAGGTCCAGGCTTCAAGCTGTGATGTGACAACTTCCTTACTTTTCTTTTTTTCTTTTTTTCTTTTTTTTTTTTAATAATTCTGCACTCAAGGGAATCTCTTTGGCTTTGGTCTCCTACACTATCAACATAATCCCAGAGAAGAAAGACTAATATCAGGGAATAGAAACTATATCTGAAATTCTGTTTTAGGGAACAGATCTAAAGAGAAAGTGTGGCTTTTATTTTCCCCTTCTATTTTTAATGTAAAAAGTCTTCCAGGCAGCTGAAACTTAGAGAGGCGTAATTATACTCAACAGAAAGTTTAAACCGAAAAAGAAAGCTATGTAAAATGGATCATAGCTAGTTAGAGCTCTGAATACCTCACAGCACGTATTGAACTCTGGAATGAGTTTCCCCACAACAAAGGGGAAAATCTGTCACTTTGGATTTGGAAAAATAAACTATTGGTTTTAGAAAACAATTCTGCACTGCCAAGAGTAGAAGCTGGAAGGAAGAGCTGTAACCTCTTCACTTAACTTCTAGTATTAAGACTGCTTCTATGTGATCTCTGTACCATGAAGTACATTTCTTCATTTCTTTCTGAAGTTGTCATCATCTATGTCTTTTTGTCCTAAAAATAGTTTTAGGTTCATTTACCTCTGCAAAAAATGTAAATTAATAGGCGTTTAAAATTATGCACTTCTATTTTCTCTTATTTTTATTTTTTAAAATTGTGGTGTCCTTTAGAATTGTGCTACTGAGAATAAATAAGATCTAGAAAAATGCATTTGATAAAGCTGAAATAGAATGAACATTTGGAAACATGGTGTTTAAATTAAAGAGAAATCTGAAAGGTTTTGAGATTTTTTTGCTTTACAAACATGGAGAATAAAGCTGAGGAACTGTATTATTTCACAGCAATATACACAATCATTTAAATTTTACAATATGTGGCAAGCACAAGTATTGTTCCAATAAAATAAACAAAGAAATTCATTATCCAGAAAGCATGATTTTGAAGCGTTCGTATTCTCCAATATAATTAATGACAAAATTCTCAGAAGAAAATTTCATAAATTAAGAGTTCCTCACCTACCATCCGCTCAGCTCCCATTTACCTCCTTGTTCAATGTAGTCACTTAGGGAAAATAACAGTAGGTGGACCAAAATGCAATCATAAAGTGAATTCATTTTCCCTACAGTGTTGCCTCAATTTAGGTTGAAATCTTTGTTAACTCTTTTGTTAGGTATAGTACTTTTTTTACTTAGAGGTTAAGTTTACATTCTGCTTCCTTTTTGAAATGCTGTTTTATTACAGTATTCTGTTCATTGCTGCATTCTTATCACACTCAGCCAAATGTGGTTTCTACCTCATTTTATTTAAAAGTGACTTGAAAAGTACCCTAGCTTTACACACTTCTTACCTGAGGTGTTCAGAACCCGCTATTTCTCTTAGAAGCCTAGAAATTTGTGGTTGAACTATGCTCTGCAATGGCCCCTGACAGTTAAATTACCTGCTAATTCCTACTTTGCAGCATTTCTCAGGCTCAGTTAATTTCCTCTCAGTTCCCCTCTTCTTTCCAGTTCTTCTCTCTCCTCAATTCAGCCAGAAGCTGTTTAGGCCATGGTTGGGGGTGAATTTAAAAAAACAAAACAAAACACACCCCAAAAAAACCCATCAAACACAACATAGAAGGTGAGGGAGTAACATATGAAATGGAGAGATTTTAGAATTAAAATTATTATGGAAGGTTCTGGACCAAAACAATATGAGAAACTGTGGTAAAAAGGAATAAAAACAATATTTTTCCATTACGTTTAAAAATATTTAATATACCCATAAACTTATTTGAAAACAGAAGGCTATAGTCTTATGAAAAATTAATGGGAAATATGAAAGTCAAATTTCAATGCCACTTTCGTAAAAAGTAAAAAGACGGGTAGATGTGTGCTTGAGGACATGGTTTAGTGGCGGACTTGGCAGTGAAAGGTTAACGGTTGGACTTGATGATCTTAAGGGTCTTTTCCAACCTTAACAATTCTATGATTCTATGATGATTCACATGAAGTTGTTGTCAACAATGCTGTCATTCATAGACACAGAAATAATAACCGATTAATAGCTTAATTAAGTATAAAATATTTTCCACTTCTCACTCTGGCTTTGTGCATACATCTGCCTTTCTCAACTTGATTTAGAACTGGAGACAAGACAAGATCAGCCTGTCTCCTTTGCCTCCACCATATCCATTAAACCTTCTTGAAACTGGTGTTAACAGTTGTCTTTTATTTGTCCTCTAGCATTCCTTGCTTTAGCACAACAGCACCACCCAAAACAAGAGAGTAAATAAGCCAGGAAGTCCAGCAGACTATTGTTAACTGCTAAACTCAAGGCAGCACTGAACCAGTATATGAGAAAAAAGAGTATTGAGAAGACCAGAGTATGAAATCTGAAGTAGTAACCAAACATGGCTGGGAAGATTAACAAAAATGCCTTAAACAGAGAGATATATTTGGGCTGAGCGTTGCTGAAAACTTCCATAGAAAGGAAGCAAATTACTTCCGTCCCTTCTCCTTTTTTCAAAGAAAAAGGATTTACTACAACAAACAGTACAATCTCGAAGATCACAGAATCATACAATGGTTTGGGTTGGAAGGGACTTTTAAGCATTATCTAGTTCCAACCCCCTGCCATGGGCAGGGACATCTTTCACTAGACCAGGTTATTCAAAGCCCCATCCAATCTGACCTTGAACACTTCCAGGGAGGGGGCACCCACAACTTCTCTGGGCAGCCTGTTCCAGTGTCTTAGAGTAAAAATGTCTTCCTTAAATATAATCTAAGCCTACCATCTTTTAGTTTAAAACCATTCATGATTGAATTCATCATCAAAATGTTAAAAATAACCTTCAAAACCCACACATTCTGGCTGACTGGATCTGAAAATGTAACAATATGTGTCACACCAGGACAAATAAAAAAGTTTCATAGACTTCATGTTTTCCAAGCAAGAATTCTAAATGAGAATCACACACACTTTTATCACCGCTGAACACTTTCCAGCGTGCTGGAAGGCTTCTCATGGGAGATATTTGCTGATATCATAGAAGGCTTTTCTGAAGATTTCCAGCATTCTTATGAGGATTCTAAAGTTCAGCAGTGCTTTAGCAAAGTCAGTCTGTAAATTCCAAGGTTTCTGGGATAAATAAGGGCTTTTGAGGTCTGGAGAGCAGTGAAACTCATGGGAGAAACCAATAAAACTGACAGAATGCCTTATGATCTTTTTATTCCTTGCACAAATGTCTTGCCTTATTTTAGATAAGTCAAAATGGTAGCTGGAAGAATACAGGCTTAGCATAACTGTGGAAGTACTCACATGTGAATAAAGTGAGGACTAGGAAGGATGTAGTGCGTGACATAAGTGACAGCATACTTTCTCATATATAGAATCTCTTTAGTTTTGTAAAAGTTGCCAACTCAAAACTTTAATACAAAAAAAAATATTAATACCAGAAGCTCCTGTCAAACAGACATAGTGAAAGGTATCAGATCTGGTCAGAAAAAAGAAAAAAGGGGGAAAAAAAATCTCCCCCCAGGAGTTTCTCAGCCTCTGGGCTTCCAACAGAATGACCAGATGCAGGAACTTTACCTATGTCATTGCACAAATTAAAAACTTCCTTCAAAATGTTTCTCTAAAGTACTTCTCACATCTACCAAAAAAATTTGTTCCTTAAGATACACTTTTTTTTAAACACACAAATACAAATAACTAATCTAGCAAATCATTATCGTAATACTACCTAAGACTTCATTAAAGACCAATGGGCTCTGTACATTGGTGGGCATGATTGCCTATGTAAGCATTTCATATAAAGCCACCATTTAAATAAGGAGTTGGACATAGTATCTCCAACAAGAGATGATTTCTTGATCCAGTTATTTTAGTGAATATAAAATTCTGGCATTCTGCAAGGAACCACTGACAATACAACACAGACCATAACATCTCTCTGCTGGATTCCATAGAACAAAAGGAATAAGAAACCAATTCACCAGCTGAAGCTTATATAGCTCCCAATACCACAAGTAAGTCTAAAATGCACTCTGTGAACTCAAAACATTGCATTTATCCTCAAAATAAATAACATTGCTACTATGGAGACAGACAACACCAACAAACTGAAACACATCCTTAGGTGGTACATATCTACAGTGGATAAATATTAGGAAAGCGTATATATTTATTTTGCTTATGTAGGATTTCTTAAAGTCTGATTTCTTATTTGCCTAATCTCAACACCACTTTTTTCAAAAATAATTATGCTAGAAGAGAGGAAATAATTCTGAAAAATAGTTTGGATTCTCAGATGACATTTGCATACTCTAATGTGAATTCACAAGAGTGAATAAAGAACATTGCACTTTAGATGAAGGCTATGACAAACATGAAACAACTTTATAGTAATTTTCTCAAATGCAATACCTAACTCTAAAATTAGTTTGATCTTTCTGTACAATGCAACAGCCTGAGCATAGCAACCTGAAGATCAAATTGAAATCAGGTCTATATCACAAAGTTCTGCTGGTGTAGTGGTATTAAGAGTTTAAAAACAATGCCTAAAAATCACAATCCTAATGGACATACATATGGAGCAATCTGTCCTCCTCTGCCTTTCCAAAGTACTTAAAGAGACAGTTTTCACAGACTGCAATGAACCTTTGAAAGCAAATAAGAGAGGCAATATTGGGCTACAGCTGCTGCACGTTACTTCTCTAAAACTGCTCTGAGGGGTAGAATGATGTTAGATATCTAGTAAATATTTTATTCAGTGTCATAATTCAAGCTAAATAAAGTGAATTTCATCTACTACTGTCAAATACAGTCACTTCTGCAACAATTTCCTTGGCAGTAAGAAGAGTAGATGCCCTTTTGTCATGCCCAAATTAGTGTTTGCTGTGGATATATGAAACTTGCAGCTTACTTGCCTATCAAAATAGTGACAGTATTATGCTGGACATGGGGAAAATTTGAATTTCATCTGGCCATGTGCCAAATCATAAGAGGTTCATGCTGAAACATACTTAATGAGTAGCCAGAACAAGTAGCCAGTAATTGGCAGCTCTGCTTCTGTTGTAGCGAATGCTCATTAGGAAGAAAGACTGACTAGTCAGCTTCCTAATTTATTCAGTTTTTGACCCATAATTTAAACATGCCAAATTGTTCCATTTTCAAATATAGGACAAAAAGACTGTATGATCTCACGTATGGAGGTGGCAGTTCCCAAAATATTTACAAGTGAAGCAGTCGGTTAATATACTTTGCCATGCTTTCAATCATCTGAATTATATCTGACACTAAATAAACAACAATGATAAATAGTGACGAGAAGCTACCTGTTTCAGAGAATGTATGAGCTAGAGCAAGTTTTGTCATTCCCCTAAAAAGTACCTGCACATTTTTTTCTTCAAAGAAGGGTGTGGAAGCAGTGTGCTCACTCAGTGCTCCTCAGGGTGCAACTGTTGTGCATTGTGTGTGCCCAGGGACCAAGGAAATGCAATGTAGAGCAGAGGTGCGCTGCCATGTTTACAAGGCAGATGCAGTCAAACCCTTTACCATTCAAGAAAATTGCTGAATCTAGTGGACAATTTGAAAGGAACTTGTATCGAGTGGCATTTGGAAAATAAAATTCAGTCAAAAAGCAACCAGACAATGAAGCAAGATGTCATACACTCAACAGATAACAAAAATCAGGCGATTTGTCAAGTGGGAGACAGGCCTCTTCTTGCTTTTATACAAAACAGAAAATCTACCCCTACAGTTGATGGTGATGCAAAGAAGAATGATAGCAATTTCTATAACGCGCTTCTGCGCCAGGACCGATTAAGCGTTGAAAATAGATTTGGAATCAGCTGGTAGTAAAGCAAAGTATGCAAGTTCCATGATCCAAAATTAAATAGCTGAAGCACAGTAACAATTTAATTCTCAACAACTTTCAGTGATAAAATGCAGATATATCACATGCATAGATTATTTGCCTGTGTGGGTCCATCAATGAATGTTCTGTTGAAGAGCCCTTCCCACAGCTTATATCCCAAAACTTCCCCAAAAGCATTCTTGTGACTGCTTTGGACAAGCTTCTCGCCTAAAAAATGTTTATGCATGTGCTAAAATCTATAACTGAAGTGTGTCAGTAAACACATAGTAAGTTTAGAGCCTGAACCTATGCCAAAGAGTGCTCCATCAGCATTGTATATGCTGCATTTCATTGCTCACAGACTAAACTTCACAATGATGTGAAATGTAGCTCAAAGAACTGCAGATGGACTGTACTCAAATGTATGAATTTCTGATGCTTTCCATGAGCTGATCAGATCTGTGGGCTGCTATCCAACAGGTTTAGCCGAGCACAAAGCATGAAAAATTGAATCAAGAGACTGTTTCCGTAGCCACTTCAGCTGAGCTACCAAATGCCATCCTCATAACCACAAAAAAAAAAACATCAGAAGGGCCAGGGATTTGTTATGTCAAGCTACCCAGCTGCTGTGGTCCACGCCGTAGCCCAGCAGGGACCTTCAGGAGACAGGCCCAAGAACATCGCAAAAGACATGTCATTCTGACATCCTCCCCCACATCTTCAAATTGTTCAAAATCTTGCTCAAACTGCTTGTGTCAACATGCACTCCTGCTTAAATCTAAGCCCTCTGAAAGCTCATTATTTCAATTCAATCAAAGGAAGGAGAATGACAGTCACTCCCAAATACACACTGGTAGTACAGGATGACTTAAGCAAGCACAACCAGCCTATGTCAGTCATCTGCTTGTGAGGCATGACATGAGTGATTATACATCAAAATCTGTGTGGAAGGACTGGGTTTTTGTTGCTGTTTTTAATAAATAGCCTAAGTAATTATCAGTACTTATATTTAAACAGGCTTATACCAACCCAGTCCTTCCTCGGTGAAACCCTCTGATCTTATTCTGTGTATAAACTTAACGCCTACTCTTGGAAGAGGTCTTTGCTTCTATACTTTGTTGTTTGGAGGGGCAGCATAATGCTTCTGGGAAAGCATCTTTCTTTGCGAGGATAAGCTACATCGGCACTGCAAAACTTCAAGGATAACTACAGAACTAATTAAGTTTATGTGATTCACAGGTTCTTTGAAATTGAACAAAGCAAGCATTTGATTCAAAGAAAAATAAACACATTACTGAGTATATAACAGGTATATAAACATAAAATAACATAATGGTAATTGTAGTACTATATATAATATATAACATTCTAAATATAACAATGAGAGAAGGACAATAAGAAACACATGAAATATTATCTATGGCTGAAATGAAGCAATGACAACAAAGGACAAACACCTGCCGCTCTGATTCTTCACCAACTTATCTAAAAGAGTAGCTGGATGTTTCTTCATCTGCAGGCCTATTAGTTATAAATACAAGTCCAATACAAATACAGAACAACCTCCCAGTAAAATAAATTTTATGCACAGGTCGACCTCTGTAGACCAGCTAGCTTTTCAGACTAACGTTAGTCACAGACATATCATTTGCTTTTGCGCAACTAAACTTCTTATCCCTTGCTTGGGGACACAGAACTCAGAATACTGGATTTCAATGACTTATTTTTAGTAGTTTGAAAAAAACTCAATTACGTTTGCATCACCAGAAACAGAACAACCAACCCATTTTGTTAATACTCATAATATGTCTTCTTTTAAGAAGGAAAAAGAAAAACATTAAAACAATTTCTATTGACCTTTTCTATTAAAAGAGACACTGACAAACACAAAGTACTTTCATCTTGAGTTACTACCACTCGGTGTTCTAACTCTGATGGAAGTACTATTAGCTAAAAAAATAAACCATTTCAGATATTTACACATTGAAGTGTAAATGTGTATGCTTACATAACTCCTCTATTTTGGTCTGTGTAATGTATTAAACATTATATTTTCAGATGTAGAACTGACAGGCCAAAGGAATGGAAGTCCCTTCTTCAGCTATATAAATGCTTCATTACAAACACAAGTGCAGGCTTCTCCCCACTTTCCCACTAATATTGTTATCCACACTTGCAGAGACCCACAGGCAAGAAGATAATTGAATTAGTATATACAATGAATCCAAAGGCAGATATTGGGGCCCTTATGTTCATTTTCATTATAAAAACTTATTTTTTAATGAGAGTTATCGCTTCAATTTTTCAGATTGTGAAGCATGATCCCAAAAAGAGAAAATGTTTCCAAAAATTACTGTAGAGGTTTTAAGAGTGCTTATTTCTTGTAGCTCCATTATCAAAATAAATATGTAAAAAGTAGTCAGCAAGCACAACTGATGAGACGCATGACAGCAAGGACATTTAGACCAGATCTGTATCAGAAACTTTTGCCTGAATAGCATCCTGCACAAGTACAGGGTAAATAAAGGACATGGCATATTTTGGCATACCTCCAAGAGCAACCTTTCTACCTACACATTTTCTATGCCTGCTTCAGGGAAAATTTATCAGTTAGGAACCTATTCAGATTTTATTCAAGAGGCTATTGACTGCCAACTGGGAGTCCAAAAATTTCCCAAAGGGTTATCATTGTAGTTTTTTGAAAGGCTGTTTGATAGGATTTTGCATTTCCCTTTGACCTTCATGACGTTCCTGCTTGCCCATCTCTTCACACCGCCAAGATCCCACTGAACAACAGCAAACCCATACAGTGGATCAACCACTCCTTCCAGTTTTGTATTTGCAAACTTGCTGAGGGTGCGCTCTGTCCCATCGTCCAGGTCATTAATGAAGATGTCAAACAGTACTGGCCCCAGAATCATCCCCTGGGGCGCACCACCAGTGACTGGCCTCCAGCTGAACAGCATGCTGTGGATCACAACACTTTGAGCCTGGCAGTTCAAGTAGTTTTCAATCCACCCCGCTGGCCACCTATCCAGCCTCTATGATTTCAGGAGTATGATTACTACAGACACGACACCTCAGTGTATCTGTGTATTAAACACAGAATGATTGTAATGGGATTTTGGAGCCAACAGACACGATGAAAGTGATTTCTTCCAGTAGCAGCTACATAAAAAAATACATTTGCAATTAAGGGTTTGCCACTCATGTATGATATTAACTTTCTGACACTGCTCATTCATTTTCAGGATTTTGTTTGTGCATGGAAGACTGCTGCACCCTGAGGAGTTGTTCTAAATGAAGAGGGGATTTTTACCTCGGTAACTATTCAGATTTCATACTTTTACTAAGAAATGCGTATGATTTAGGAAAAAAGAAACATTTTTTTCCAGGTATGTTTTTTCACCTGAAATCTTATACTGTTCTTAAGAACAGGATCCGATTTTCTAATCAAATGATAAATAAGTGAAGCCAAATGTTAGCTCTGACTCTCCAGATTTATTGACAAGAGATTCTTCCAAAATACAAAATGGTTTTGTACTAAACCTTTCCCTAACTCTGATGTACACTAATCATTTAAACGTACATGCATTTAATTTTGTCTGGAATGTATAGCTAATGATCTAGGCTTTATATATAGAAATTATGTGAAATTATGGGTTGCTCTGAAAGACCATTTTGCATGCACTTCTAGAGCAATTCCTAGTATAAATTAATGTATTTAAATCTCACATGTAACACCTCTGGCTTATTGAGCATTTCTATTGCCTCAGCTGAAATACCCTGTGCAGTTTGAGGCACTGTAGTTCAAGAAAGATGTGAATAAACCACAGAGGGTGCAGTGGAAAGAAATAAGAAAAGGCAGAGGTCTAGAATGCATCTTCTATGGTGCTTTAAAAAAAGCCAGGGTTGTTAGCTCAAAAATCTCAAACAAACAAAAAAAAGCCAAAACCACTAGCAATAACAATAAAAAAGCTAGGTATGGTAGCAGTTTTCAAGCACAAAAAAGGCTTCTATAGAAAAGAAAATTAGCTGTTTCCTATACTGTAGCGGGTAAGAGAACAAGTCATGAGTTTCAGTTTCAGCATGAAAGATTCAGATTAGTCCTTAGAAAACACACTAATGGCTATTCCAGTAAGCAGTGGAATAGACTGCCTGTGGCTATCCCATATATCCTCGTCTGCTTTAGTCTCCTAGCACTCCGACTCTGTCAAGCAGCAGTTGCAAAGAACTGCAATTGAGTTTGTGAACATACCGGTCGGTGTAACTGTACTACAGTTACAAAGCAAAGCCATCCACAAATGTTCAAGAACATATTCAGGCCTCAGTCAAAGGGGTCTGGATGTATGTAATTGGTCTCTTCTCTAACTGTTTTGTTCGGGCAATTTTTTTTTTTTTGTTATTTTGCTAAAGGCCAGGTATGCAAATATTGGAGGACTATAAACATTTTTTTAATAAAAATGGTTCACTTGGTTTTAAAGGCATTATAGTATTGTGATATTTAGCTGTTATTTCCTTGGGAAATGTTCAGCTTCAAACATATTTCAGCCTAACAACTTCAAATACATTTAGTAAACACTCCTTACAGATTGTCCATATCTTCCTACAAATTTTGTACGCATTTAAAAGTTTTCTGCTTTGTTGTACCGTCATAACTCTTTCTTCAAAATATCCGTAAGTCATGCAAAGATAGTACTAATTCAGAAGGGCTTGGCATACTATTTTAGGAGATTTCAGCCTGGATTTCTGTTACATGCCCAATCATATTCAAAAAACTGAGTCTACATCAACTGTGGTTCAGGTTATAAATACAATGAATAAAACTGTTCTGACTACGGGCAGGAATGCTTGTGAATAATCTCAAATTTATATAGTACACCATAAGTCATTGCCACCTTTTATTCATGTGAGCATGTACACATTTATTTGTTTATGGAAAATAGTTCTTAAAAAAAGATTCTCATAATACTGCAGTATATGCTACACAGGGAAATTGCCCCTTTGATCTTTATAAATCTACATGTTCATGGCATTTTCTTTAATCTAAAAATCTTTCTCCTCTTTATCACCTGCTGAGAGTTTTCAATTAAAAAGTTGAGTTACTGGAAAAAATCTGAGTTAAGAGAAAAAAAGTATATCTAAGAAACTTGGGGAAAAGCACTTTAAAATTTTTCTTCAAAATAGGCATAATTTGATAGTGTATTCTAATTATTAACACATTAGAACAGTTAACCTAATGAATATTTCCCCTATTATAAATAATAATAATAATAATAATAGACTAATAACTATTCACTGGAATGATGTATTGAGAAATTAAAGCACATTTTAAAATAATCTTTAAAAGATCATAGTGGTTTTTTTTTTTAAAGAACGTAGATACATCCTTTTGTAGCAACAGAGAAAATGGCCTTGAAATTCCATTAATTTAACAGACATTACTTTCTTTTTAGCTAAACAGGAATGTAAAAGAGTACATATTATATTTGCCATACATCAAGCTTTTGGTTTGTTATCCTATCACTAGATTTTGTATTTTGCCCATTGAAAACTGTATATACAGCAGTCACACAGCAGTTTTACTGAAAAGCATCTGAAGTTACCAAAGGTCACTCTCAGGAGGACGTATTACTTACTGCTTGCAAACAAGATTTCCACTTAATGTTTCTCTGCGTGAATTTGATCCTATGAACTTTGGTCACAATTCAGCAAAACCTCTAAAGAACATGCATTATTCCACTGCCCTTAGTGGGGGCTAAGAGGTTACTGGACCCCATTGAGTAAATCTGGTTCTGTCTTTCAGACTGAGTGATGGGGTAATCCTGGAGGAACTGCCTCATAAATATGAGGATATTAAAAAAAAGCAGGGAGACTACTCATGTGTTGTCAGAAATAACAGTAAGCAGAAGAACTTTGTTGAGCTGGATCCAGCAAGATGGAGGAACAACTAGCATGAAAGTAATTATTTTAACATTCTTTTAAAGAAATGATTATTTCTTTTAAATATCTTTAATGAAATGATTATTTCTTATTAATCATGATTATGATTTCATTGCCTTTTAGCTTCTGGACCTCTTATATGAGCTGGCAACATTCTCAGTTTTTTTTCTGCAGCCACAAGAGTCAGAAGTTTTCATTTATGAGTGTCAACTGACCCTATCAGGTAATCATTTGAAAGTCCAGAACTTAAAAGAAATAGTTGATGTCACAAGATTCCTCATAAAAAATTACAAGATTTAGAAATAGCTATTTACTGAGGGTCATATCAACATTCAGCCCTAATCAAATGGTATCAAATGCAGTACAAATCCACTTAAAGAATGTTTCTTTAATCAATAGATTGACAAGGCCCCAAGGAAGCTGCACAAGGCAATCAGCATATGCTGGCAGGGAACTGGAAATGTAATTACAATCTGAGGAAAGAAAATTTCACTGTATTCTTCAAAATGAAGAAAACTCTTGCCATTTGTATGATGTTCTCTTACCAGTAAAAGACACAGAATCTCCATTCTTGCATGTTTTCATGTTAGTCGTCTAGTAAATCCACAGGCTTGTGAAATGGAGGGAAAAAAAGGAAAATAAGTTTTGAATAAAGGTGTGCTTGACACAGCCTTACATTTGTGAGTCCACAACCCATCTCCTGCAGTACCTGGGAAATTCCATCACACAACTTGAACACTCATAAGACCCTTTTTCATTGTACCACTGCTTTCAATGATACAACGTTAAAAAAAAAAAATAAAGCTTGTTCATGTTGATGATATGAACTTTCAGTAACGTAGGTTCTCTGTATTCAAATATAATTTTTCCCTCTTTATTCCTGATTATTGTATGGCTCATTAATGGAAACAAAACCCAGCATGACATGAAAAATCATTTTAGATTGATAAAATGAAGTAAGCTGTGTTCGGCAGCAGAAGTAGCTTAGCTTGCTTCTAAGTGAGAAGCTGAACAGTAATTACTTTTATTTATTACAAAAACTCTTCTATGATTTTAATATGTTTTCAAAAATTGCACCTCTGAACAAGAGAGATACTTTCCTACTGACAGAAAACCTTTTTTATTTAGAATTTTCCTTCATACATACATTGCAGAAATTTTAGGGCAACTAAAGTGTCAGGAAATAACTGAAGAAAAACATCAGATACTCGGTGTTCAGAGCACTGGAGATGCTTTAATAGCAAAATATTTTATGCCAAAACTGTCTAATTCAATAAAGCCACAGAATGCTGCCTGAACTCTGAAAGTTGGCTGTTGTTGTGAGGTTTTTTTGGGTTGTTTGTTTGTTTGTTTGTTTTTGTCCCATGGCTCCAGGATGCAAAGTTCAAGGATAACCAGTCCTTCCCAATAGCCTGGTCGCTTTTTTTTTTTTTTTTGCTGCTGTTGCTGCTAGGATGATTTCATCTTTCAGTCACTCTTCCAGCAACCACAAACGGGTTGGCACTCTCTCCCCTCCAACACCTTTTAAGTTCTTCTGCTGCTACATTAAAGAGTCATCCAGTTAAAACTTCAACTCAGACCTTTTGCTAACCATCACTTAAAAAGCAAGATGTGGCAGACAAACTGTTCCAGGTCCAAGCCAGTCAATTGCTGTGGAGCAATGGAGGACCCACAAGAACCTCCCTGGGCTAAACTGAAACAGGGCGAGGATCCCACCTCGTGGAGCCACAGAGGGGACCTGGGAAGCCCTTAGGGGTCTCAGACAAAGTTATACTCCAAGCCTTTGTAGATAGCTTCTGAAGAAGCTTGAAAGGCAGCTACTGATGGAAATGCCAGTTCTTGGCAGCTTCCCTGAAAATAATAAGCTATAGCAAATTTCATTTTCAATAGCCAGAAAGGAAAACTCTGACTGCAAAATACCCTGGTGTTGTTTGACTAGAAATGAGATTTTTGTATGAGTTAAGTGCTGGTGAGTGAAGAACCAATTTCATTCCCTCAACCCCTCATTTCATGTAAATCAGGAATCTTGCTAAGTTTTGCAGTTCTACTTTTCTTTAATAAAAACTTATCATAAGAACACCCCCTCCCCACATACACACACACATTTTAATGGCAACAAGCAGATTTTGGAACTTGGTTACCCATTTGTTACCAGGGAAACTGCACTGACTTGGAGAGATTCACATGCAAATTATTTCCTAATCTGCTCAGTCATAAAAACACAATCTAGCACTCAACTAGTAATATGCATTAAAATGCAAAGCCCAGGATTATCAGTGAGCTCAGTCTTAATTTTGACTCTGTTTGGTTCTTATATTCACAGCAGTACCCTGCTATGAAACTGCTGCTAAACCACTCTGATTTGGTGAACAAAGGTCTTGTACCTACACTGCGCAATGAAGCCAGCAAGGACAAAATCCGCCCCCCCCCTCCTGAGCACAGAAAAGACTCTCCTGCCTTCAGAGATGACCTGGGCAGCTGCATCCAGCCCTCATGTTGCTGCACCACACAACCAGTTCTCCTGGGCCCAAGGCTAGCAGAAGTTACTCAACTGGGATCTGAACCTGCTGCTACAAAGGTCACTGTTCTATTAGCCTTAACATTTGGGTTTGCTCAAATGAAAACACTCACTGGCAACATGCAGAATAGTGAGAGAAAAAGAAATTACAAAGTCCTACAAGCCCAACATTAGCAGCACTATCTAGTGTACTTTACTGAAGGAGAGCTATCCTTCACTCAGACTTGTGAGTGCATGTTCAGTCATTCCCATGCTGCCTTAAATTAGTTAATCCACGGACCAGCATGGATGGAGTCGCAGGGGCAGAGCCTGCAGCTGCTGGCAGAAGCCAGAACCACCTGAAACCTCCTTGCAGCTCTGCTGAGTCCCAGCTGCAGTAGCCTGGACTGCACCTCATGCCCGAACTAGCAAGATTAACAACTTCGTACCCCTCCAAATGCAGCAGAAGTGTATACACCTTCAGGGAATGTGATATTTACGTTAGAGAATGACAAAGGAAGATTACTTCATGTCACAACGACATTATAGAAACCTGTCTGCTCCTAACTCCTTCCGCTCACTCAAGAGAGGATGTTATCAGTCTAAACTCCTGGTTAAGTGATACTCCATCTTTGCTTTGATAGAAACTTGTTAGACCTGACAATGTGCATTTAGCATTTGATTACATCACCCATTGGTCATTAAGGAAACCACAGTTGCATCTTCCTGTTACAGCCTATCTGATTAAGTTATATGATACATCCTCTAGCATTATTCATGTCCATATACACTAGAAGCTAATTTCCTTTGCTGCATGTCATCCGGTTTTTATTAATGTCTCCTCCGAAATGAACTTTTGGAGTTCTACTTTTTTTCCTTCTCATACCTGCTCACAGTTCAGTCTAGTTATCACAGACATATTTTTATTAATTTATCTGAAGAATATACCAGTATTTATGTATATTAATAAATTTTATTTCCTACTTTATTATAAGTAGGTTTAGTCTGGGTTTAACTGCTGCTTCTCCTTTTTTGTGAGGTGTTTAATTCACAAGTACTTATTCTGAGTAAATTCAGCTTTGAACCATAAATGATTGATGCAACTTTTACAACATACTAATTTGCATAAATATAACTGCTGATATTAGAACGGGGAAGATTAGCCAACAGTTTAGAGTATTGACTGAGAACATGAATTCTGTCACTGTAATGTGCACAGGCTGTAGAAAAATATAACAAGTGCAGTGTTTTCACTATAACTCTAATAGTTTAAAAACATAAAACATATAAATTTCTTATTTTTGTGTATTTCCAATTAAATTAATCTAGTTTTATGTATTTAAATGCACCTGAAAATGCTCAAAAACTTGAAACTGCATCTTCAGTTGCCAGAATTGCAGCATAGCACTATAAAATAGATGACTCAAGGCAAAATATTTACTTTTCTCTCAGTTTAATCTGATTCCTACCACAGATGTGCTAGAACCAGGATCCCTCCCCAGAAGACTTTGGATGCAGAAGCACGCTCATGGTAAAACCTGCACCCTACAGGTTAAATCATCCCTGATTAGCACTTGAGAAGAGAATTTGATGGAGAGAGAGTTTTGCTCTGGTGGTAGGACCATTGTCTTGTCTCTGCTTTCAGTGTGTACTAACACATACCCAAAACCGATGAGAAGCTTATACAAACATAGTGAGACCAATAGATACAATTTTTTCACATTTGCCCTTGCCAAACCCTACATGCTATTGTAAGTGCCTGCAAACTTCCAAATGTATCTGTACATATGCATCTACACAAACCTGAGTTTGAACATTTCTCCTAAATTTTCTCTCTTTTGAGCTTTGAGTTTAGATTTGGAGCAGAATCCCTCCATTAACTTGATAATCTGATCTCCAGCTTCTTTCTTTCCATAAAAATGGCAGAAATGAGCTGACAGGAAAGGTGGAGAATATGGTAAAATACTCAAGAACTTAATAGAGAAGCCAATATGTCATGTGCATTATGGGTAGAAGTGAACAGGAGACCAAGGGAAACTCAGGAAGTTCATGAAAAAGAGCTTAATAAAAGATAAAAATGCTTTGAAGTGATTTAAGTCATTCAGGATTATTTAAACATCGTTCTGGATGTTAGCATGGCTCAATTTAGTCTTCCTTCCATAAATAGCACTTGTCTTTCTAAAAGCAATCTTCATAATCCCTTTCCTATCGTGTTATTTTGGCTAATTCCAAATGTATCAAATACACCTACAAATTCTGTTCCTAATTACCACTAAAATTATATGTAAAATATGCTAAAATAATAATTGCCAGCAAAAAACAAATCAAGTTTATATTATAAATTGCATATTACTTTTTGACAATTTCTCCAAATCTTGCTACACTACACTATTTATTGACCTCTATGGGGTTAAAAAATATTTGTATAACATGAGAACAATGAACAATTACTCTAACAGAACTGTGAGGGAATACAGTCTTCAGTGATGAAAATTGTCTGAGCCTACTTCATCTCATTAGCGTTGAATTAATTAGGCTTTATTTATTCATATGACATTAATGATTATATAGAGCCTATAATTGTCAAAGTTTCAGAAATTCTTGGTGCACTTTGGCAGGGGGGAGGGGTCCAGTAGCCCTGTAAGAGAGAATAATATAAAGTTTGCATTCTCCCTTTAAAACAATATGCTACTTTTTATTCTTGTCCTGAACTTTTAGATTCATAAAAGCTTCAGCCTTATTTTTCCCCCTACAGTCATAGAACAGTTCAGTTTGAAGTACAAAAAGCACATCCATAATGAAAGGCTTCCATAAGAATTATGCATTCTTCAACTGCATGATTGCTGTATGATTCATTATGTTCAAAACCAACAGCAGATATTACGAGGATACCATTTATTATATGATTACTATTATTGAATTCTTGGTATTTAATCTTTGCGCATTTAGTATTCTACTTTTTATTTAGCTCCTTTCTAAAGAAATATTGCTTGCGTGTTACAACAAAGGAAGAAGAAGGGGAGGAACAAGATTAATATTTCTTGGGAATGAGTGCTATTACTTTGATTTGTGAATGCATATGAATAAAAAAAAAAATCTTCAGGTACATTAGTCTGTTGGGTATACATGCATTAGAATTTAGCCTAAAAAAGGAAACTAAAAATAAAGTATGGAAACTAAATATGCTTTCAGAAAAGCTTATTTTAAAAAGTCTATGTGAATTACATTTTACACAATATAAAATACACTTGTGAGATGTTTAAATGTCAGCTAATTCCTGAGAGAAATAATATTATGAAGCTTTAACAGAACAGAGAAAAACAAAACAGAGTTTTATGTATTTGCATGTCAGCACAGAACACTGGAAGCTTTTCCTGACTTGGACTGAGAGAAGGTAGATGCTTGTAACCTGCAAAGCTCTGTTTTGTAGATAAGCAGAAACAATGGTACTGGAGATGTATTTTAGAAAGGGATTCATGGAACAGTCTAAAAATGAGAATGGGAAACCCGGCAGTGGTCTTGTCTATTTGTCCAAGCACTTATGAATACAGCTGCAGAATTGCAAAAAGAAGTAAGTACCAGGAACACAGTAGTTGTCCCATTATTACATTTCTGCTTTGACCCTTGAGGGGATCTCTGAAAAATTAAGTTGACAAAATGGTATCAACTTTTTTAACAAAATCTAATGTGTCAATCACATCAGACAACTATCAGCAACAGACATTTAATTACATGGACAGGCACATTACAGCACCTGACAAAAGACTTGCAAAGGTTCTAAGGGTGAGCATGAGCTAATCTTCCCAGCCATCCAAAAGCCCTTTCTGGTTTGTTTGGGGTTTTTTTGTGTTTTTTTTTTTTTGTGGGGTTTTTTGGGTGTTTTTGTTTGTTTGGGTTTTTTTTAATAGTTGAAGGAACTGAAATGCAGAATAGATGTTATTACTTGTACATTATTCATCACAAAGCAAGACTACCGACTATTATAAATCTGTCTTGAAATACTAAAAAACAAAACCAAGCACAACCTGAAAAAAAAACCTCCTTGGTTTTCTGGCAAGTCCTGCATACAAACACAGCACAAAACACAAGCTGGTGAATGGAACAACACATTTTATTATTCCCATAAACCTTCTGGGCAATGTTACCTTATTCTCAGAGGTCCCCTTCACCACATTACTATTAATCAGCAAGGCTATATATATATATATATGTGTGTTTATATATATATACATGGAACTCTGATAACATTTCTGAATGCTTTTTTGTAATGAAACAAACAGCAAGGTATCAAAATAAGACGACAACTAAACTTCTTTTCCACTGCTTTGTCCTGATTTGTAGCAGAAAGAGATGATCTCAGAAGTGCTTTTCAAGTAAAGAGAGTCTATCAAATAATTGCCATCTAATAATTTAAATATTTCATTTAGTTAAATTTTTTTCCCTGATTGGCTTGCATTCCAAAATGAGATTTTTATTTTTTTTTATATAAATTTTTTCAACCACTAGGAAAAGGATTTTCACCTGAAAGCATCAAAGGCAATGTGGACTACTAAAGAATTTGTAAACTGAGGAAAACATTGAAATTGATCTTTAATTAGGCGTGGTTTCAGAGAATTGGCAGTTTTCTCTGAAAATGATTCCTTAAGTCCTAGCCATCTTAAAGCAAAACAAAACATAGCAAATAAGGACTGAACTGTATGCCTTCTCAGCTTCAGAACAGAGGAAGAGAAAGAGAAAAGGAGAAGCAGTACACAGAAGGTACTGTTTGATAAGATTTCTTGAGAAAGCTATGGATTTGTTTCTCACAGTAATGACAAAATTGAAAAGTCTCCACTGGAGGTTGTCTGGCTGAGTTCCTGTTAAAATAATTAATTCAACACTGCTGGGATGGTATTGTTATTGATGTGTTGGGGCACCAGGAGACTGGGACAGGCATTCTTTAATTATTTATAATCTGAGCAAATAAATACAATTAAGTAATATGTATCTGTATGAAATTCAAATTGAATCTCAGAGGTATGTAAGATCACCTTTGCTTAAAGTTGATCTTCACTTACAAACTGATGACTTAGATAAACTTTTAAAGATCTACTAACATTTTGTTGAAGTTGAAAAGGCTTTAGTTGTAGGAATGTGGAAAATGCTATTACAATGTTTTGATCATTATAAAATCACAGTTTTGTCAAGAGAAAGACAGGCAAGTTCCGTGACAAAGAGATGACAGAGAAAATAAAGGAGAGAGATCCAAAGGTTGAGAAATACAGAGTTTGCATGATGCATTTAAAATGTACTCCATTTCTTATTTCCCCTTTTCAAAGTTTTTGGGCATATTTTACCACCAAGTGAAGAGATGACTTAACCCAGACTAAAGTGCTCTACACAAATGTATTTGTCACTGCAGAGAAGCAGAAATGGTTTCAGTTGAAAAAGGATGGCTGTAACTACATCATGAAAAGTTATAGCATAGAGAAGGTACACAGAAGTATATGCACAGCCAGACAATTTCCATCTTTTTCCAGAATGAAGTATAAACATTCACTAGCCTGAGTCTGCTCCCCCAAAGGATGCAAGGTTGACTTAAGGATCATCATTTATTTCACTTGTTTGATAGGAGTTTTTTTTAATCTTTTACTGTTCATATATGCTAGCTCCTTTGGGTAATCTCAAGACCAAGCAATATTTTTTTTAAATGACAACTAAAGTTCTTACATTATAACCTGACTGCAGGACATGAAACTTTCTGAAGAACATTAAGCATTGTGAGATCTAAAATAAGTTGCCTAAATATTGCAAATTTTTAAGGTTTCTTCAAACACATTTAGCTAAGAAAACTGTTGAAGAGAGATAGAGTGTGGTAGAAGGCAGAGGAAGCCCCTTAATGTAGGGTGGTTTTTTTTTTTGTGTGTGTAAACGCCAACCCAAAGTCCACAGAGGTGAAAACAAAGCTTTTCTTCAGCTTCTGTAGAATTTGAATCCAGATTCTCCTGAGGCAATTGAAAGAGATTTAAAATACAATACATATAAATACTTTCTCATTTCTCCAACCATTTCTATTTTGCTGTAAACCCTCCTCATAACCTTTTGCACATCACAGTTGACAAAAGAATTAAAGCAAGAAAGGGCCTGTTTAGAACATTGCAATGGCGGTATAAGTATCCTCTCAAGCCAATGCAAGTATGATAACTAAAGACTACTGTGTGCATTTCTAATCTGGTTAGGCATAAGCTGAAGAAAAGTAAACAATAGAAAGAACTAACTAGAGAGGAAATTAAGGAAAAAATATTCTTAATAACAAATACACAAATCTATCACATTAACAGCACAGAAGATATTCTAATTAGGGGGAATTCAGCAATTTCATGCAGCTACTTTGAAGTGAGATTGCTATACAATTTACTCATTCAAACACAAGACCCCCTGTAGTTCCAGCTGTCTTCCTTGTCCTTCCTCAGGGTGTAGGGGATGACCTCTTTATCGACTTCCCTTTCCCCAATTCCTTTGTTGCTTAGGGTAACTGGGAGCAGCCAGCATTTGCAATCAGAGTGCCCTGCGCAGCCACGGAGGGAGGCGACAATGACAAACAATTTGTAACAAAGACAACTATGGTGGGTGAGTGTCATAAATGCTAAAAAGAATAATGACAGTTTATAGAGAAATAAATTGAGATCTATAATGGTGTGAAGTGAGGCATCTCAGGGAAAATAAAGGAAAGGGAAGTAATTTGAAAACATTGCCCCAATTTGTGGGTGCATGGACACAAGCTGAAAGCCCTGCTGGAGAGATGCAGGTCTCTGTTCTAGAGGCACTTCTTACTTGCTTACTAAAAGCATCATGTGCAGGTAGAATAGCCAGTTTATGATGATATTGTTCTTGAGCAGTCCACCAACAAGGTGAAGATAGTTTTGTACCTCGGAGGTAAGACAGGACACAGAAGAGATTCTTTCTACTGCAAACTCTATTTAACAGTTTCATCCAAGTTGAGATGGGACATACAAGTGTGTTTCAGGGTTCTGCTGATCTACACTATGGTCTGAAGTTTCTACAGGCTAGTGTATGACACATTTGATTTTCAAACATTTTAACCTCACCAGAATCTAGGAAAGCTTTAGATACCTATTTCCTCACTACAGTACTCTTAGTTACCAAAATACTGTATTAATACTGATACACAGGGCTAGATCTTCAAACCCAGCTAAGAAGTAAAGACTGAAGGACCCAGCTGCTGCCCTGATTCTGTGGGCTGCTATACTACTTAACTGATGGAGCACAGGGACGTATTCCCATCCCCAGTCCAACAGAAACTGTGTGCAAGCGTGAATGTAGCACACAGGTATAATACCATTCTTTGTAGCATGTATATCGCCTCTATAACTTTTGAGGCTATTTTGTGGTTGTATGATATAAAGCAGGTACACTAATGGATCTGAGCCATTACTGTCTTGTTTGTCTCTCTCTGCAAAAGAAACAGTGTAAAAATGCACCATGAGTCTGTTCCTTCTGAGCTTCTCCTTTTCCATTTCTGTCTGTATTTTCAGTGTTTTTCTATACTATATACTTTATCTTGAGATATTTGCTGATCAAATTTTTAAACTTTGGAAGATGTAACAGCAACACCGCAACTGGGCAAGTTCAGGATTCTTAGCAGCACTCTCAGACTCAGCGGTCAGAGAGGATGAGTTGTCAGCTCCGCTAGCTCGCTCAAATATCATGTCAGTTCTCCTGTGGGGCAGATATTCCAGCAGTAGTGCCTTCATGACACTGTACCAGACAAAATCTTGAAGAAAGATTTTCTTTGATGTGTAACCAAGGGAGAGCACAGGTTCCAAGTTCAGTTAAGCACGTTGTAAACATTAGCAGGTTTAGCTCCAGAAAGCAAACACAAGTGACAGCCTATAAGTCAAGGTATCAGTTTGGAAGGGTTGCTGCAAGAAAAATACTTGTGAGACTGGGAATCTATAGATATTGTAGATTTTCAAGTGAATATCAGAGCTCCTGAAAAGCACCACTGCCCAAAGCTTTGCTGATAACAGGACAGGTATTAACAACATGTGCTTTGCAGTGTTACCCTTACCTGTCCCAGAAATAAAGGAAAAGGCGGGGGCGAGGGGGGTATTTCCTGTTCCTTTAATAACATTAAACCCAACATTGAATGCACGCAGCTGGCTGCTGTTTATCCCATGCACCTAGGAAAGTAACAGTGTCCTCCAGCCCTAACTCCCTGCTGAATACAGGTCAACCTGGGTGAACAAATTGGTGTAAGTTGTGGTCACCAGTTAAGCCTACAAAAATCTTCTACATAGATCAGCATCTTGCAAATGAATTCTAGGAGAGAGTACACAGTCTTTTTCTACCTCATTAAAAAAATTCCTCCCTTGAGCAAGAGTTTAGTCATTCTGAAATTTGTGCGTCCTTCACCTTCAAGTTTTCAAAGGGAGTTTTGAACTCAGTCTATGAAGGATTAAGACATGGTTGAAGTCCAACGAAGGCTTCCTAGGTCCGCAGTGAGAACAGCAGCACAGAGCAATCACTGTTACTGTTGATTTAAATGCTTCATTTACTCCTTGCACATGAAGAGCTGTTAGATAAAACTATGCTCAGCTAATGACTTAACACTAAAGATGTCAGGAATTCTCCTTTTGCACAGAGATAGACTGTTGCTGTACACTGTCCCCTAAGCAACTATTTTACACAATTGGATCTCTGTCAATACAGGCAATGTATCAGTAAATATGTAGAATAAAATAAAACCACACCATAGCAAATTTTTAAAAAAGAAAACAATAGAAACATTTTCCACTGCTCTAGAATGAAATATGAGATCAGTATAAAGTCGTTGCATATTAATTGTGGGTGAAGTCAATTTTTAAAACTTATTCCTTTGTTTTTAAGTGCTGGTAGAAAGGCATGTTTTAAATACAGGAAGAAAAAAGATTAATCATATTATTACTCAGTGAAAACAGAGTAATAGATGTATTGCAAGGAAAACTTTTACTGTGTTATTCAATTCTGTATTTTTCACATGTTCATCAATGTACTACTTTACATAGCTCAAGTTTTACAGAACCAGCATGATATTGTTTACACAGATTATGCATATGAAGTACTGATTGCAATTATTCTAAAACTGCATTAGACATTGAGATCAAAAGCAAGGCGAGCCGTCTGCTATTACCTTGTCATTCCCAGCTGGTATTTGTTCAGCCTATTCTTAATCTCTGCAACCTTCCTAGGCTGCATCCTGCAGCACTACACTATAGTTATCACCAGAAGCTTGGGTTTGCTGTTGTGTTTTTTCCTAAATGATACAATTTTTTCTGTTCACAGTTTAACTTGTCTTATGAGCCTTAAACACAGAAACAAATTATTTTCCTCCTCTTTGCAATAGCCTTTCACATACTTGTAAACTGTTACACTGTCTCCCCATTATTTTCTCTTCTAAAGGTTACACGACTGCAGTTCTTTCAATCTCCATTCTGGGTTGCTCTTCTCTGGATGCCAACCAATAAATCTATATCCTTCTTGAAGGAAAATCATTGTATTTTTACACAGGATCACTTCATGCATTTTTGCAGTCTACACTGTTTATACAGCCTAATAAGGTATTTACCCTTCTCTCAGCAGCATGATGCTATTGACTCATGTTGTTCTTGTAGAGCAGGAATTGCAGTTCTGCGCCCCTTCACTTACACATGGGGTACTGGCTTGCCCAGCTAAACCTCACATCAGAGGCAAGCACAGGTATAAGCAGAAGACTGCAAGCTCTAGACCTATGGCAATGTTTTCTTAGGGGTTTAGTTTTAAATTCAGTCTCCAACAGAAGAAAGGGCAATTCCAGACAAATAGAGAAGGAAGAGAAGGGAGAATTAGGGAAAATCATACTGATAGATAAGTAGAGCCCTGATAACCCCTGGTTTTCCAGTCAGTTAATTTCTTTCCATTTGGACTCAGCACAGCCAAACTGAAACAACTCCTTTAAGGTACTGTCTGCACAAGTGATGGTGTCTTTGGATGGGTAGCATTCACAAGTGATCACATCCTACTTCAGAATCTGGCCATACATGCAACTGTAACAGGGAAGGGAAAATTATGAATAAACTAAACTTTATTCATTTTTTTGGGCAGGAAAAAGAAATCTGGTGGAAAATGTGTTGGCATACAAATTTCTATTCATGCAAATACACATTTTCAGAAAGAGCACAAAGAAAGAAAAAGGTGCCCTCAAAGTGGTATCAGTTGTCAGAGGGAATTATGTGATATATAGGAGCTCTCATAGCTGGGGCAGGTAGCACAAAGCTATTTATAGCCATCTTCCCAGCAGAACAGGTGTACTTTGTGAATAAAGTTAATTTCACACAATTTCATTAGGCAAATTTTCACAGATAGGGCCATGATTTATCAGATCACTTTTTCTATGATTATATGTATTTAAATGCCTTTCTAAATCAGGTTACTGCATTCAGAGTCAAGCTCAAGTCTGTAGTCAACAGCAACTCTGTCATTGCCTTCAATGGGAAAAAATTTCACATGATTTCTTCTGAGACCTATTCAAATGTTGTCTCAATACACAGACACATCTGTTCAAACTTTGGTCTTGAAAGAATAAGCATTTTGTATTCTGATTCTGGTATTTTCATTCATCATGTGCAATGACTAAAAAATGTTATGTACAGGATTTGATGGAATTAACTTCTATAAGCAACTGGGTTAATTTATTCTCTTCTAGGCAATATTTATACTTCAATCTGGCAGTAAAGCAGGGTATTTTTAGCAGTTTAGAACACCCAAGGGAGCTTAGAATTTGCTTTATAGCATCTTTGTGGCTGGTGACCTGCATATTTGCTCTGTTACTACCTACATTCACAACTCTTAACACAGACTGCCTGTATCTCAGGAAGAGCTGCTCCAAAAATGGATGAATCTTAAGGTAGATTTGGTGACCGCTTCAGGTCACACACAAGGGGTGAAAAAAAAACAAAACCAAAGCATTTTAGTCGCCACGCTGCTGTAGCCAGGCGTTTTTAGGAACAATGCGGATTAAAGGAATAAGCACTACATAGTGCTGCTTCTATCCAAATCTTTTTGTCCTTCTAAGCTCTTCTGAGTTGCAAAAAAAAAACCCCAGTTGCCTTGAACAGACATACTGATAACCCCGACACTTAAAAGTTTAAATCTTCAGAACATTTTAATAAGCATTTCCAATTTATTAATAACTTTAATCTTAAAATATTCCTCCAGGATTTTTTCCAACTTCTTACTTATGTGAAAGACAATGGAGAAGCCATCTTTTCCCCTAAATATTTCCATCTCCTCACTCATCAGAATGATCTTAAAGCAGTCCTGACAATATGTTAATATATTTTCTCTTCCATGTGCAGAGAGCTGATATTATAAGGAATGTCTCAACATATGTCCCCTCCGAAATTTTTCTGACTTCTGACAGGTTGCACAAGACACTGGAACTGGGAAACTTATACATATAAGCCACTGTACTAATATATTTCACACAAAGATAAATTTAAATATTTTACACAGAGGTAAAACTAGATCTGAGATATTATCGCTGTAAGGCTTTACCACCATTACTTCATTACAACAGAATTCATGAAACCAAAAACCTCAGCTGACTGATATGACCCAGTCCTCTGGAAGCACACCAGTCTGCTCTGAATTTATCCAAACACCAGCTCCACCTGTTCTTAATCCATTGGCTCTGTAAGAGCTGCTAAACTGGTACCGATTTCTAAGACAACTTCTCATGGTGAGACTGCATACACAGACTGTACTTTTGGATATGGAGCTTCACAGGCCAGTTGCTCTCTGGATCTCCCCTGTTGTTTACATACATTTTTTCAGAAGACTGCCCACCTTCTTTTGGACAGTCTGCGCTTCGCATTTAAGATGCAGTGTATGAAGTCTATTACAGAATTTTATTCTTAAGAGTGCAGACAAGAACAACCTATGAGAGTGATCATGCCTGTCTCAGTTTAGTCAAGCCTGATGTGAGGTACCTTCATCACTTCTCAGAGATATTCCTCACTTTGAACTTTTTTTTTTTTAAGGCAGATATATTTTTGCCATTACATAAAATTCCATCTTTTTCTCAACCAGGAACAAGATAAATGGTCCATCAAGCCAGCAAGTCATGGAGAGATAATCAGCACAGAAGGATTCTCAGATATAGTGAAAATGGGGGCTACACTATGAGATTAATGTCATAACAAATGGCACAGTTTTACAGCTCAAAGTAGATGTGGACACGTGGTTACATTTACAGCTCCAATAAAAACTCATTCCACTAACAGTCTTACATTTTACAAGAAGCCAAGAGTACTGCATGGCACCCCAACTGAGTTTATGGTTTTAAAATAGCAAATACTAAAGCTTAGAGTCTCTTCAGTTGTGCAATTTATACTGCATGAAAACAGATTCTTGCTACACCAGAGTATCTCAAAAGGGTTTAGAAAGGAATTAAATAATTTCCTTATCTATGACAAAGAGAAAAGTGGTATTGTCACACAGCTAATGGAAGAGGCACAAAACAACCTCAGTCTCTGTCCTGGTTTTGGCTGGGATAGAGTTAATTTTCTTCGTAGTAGCTGGTATAGTGCTGTGTTTTGGATTTAGGATGAGAATAATATTGATAACACACTGATGTTTTAGCTGTTGCTAAGTAGTGCTTACACAGAGTCAAGGCCTTTTCTGCCTCTTACCCCACCCCACCAGCGAGTAGGCTGGGGGCGCACAAGAAGTCAGGAGGGGACGCAGCTGGGACATCTGACCCCAACTGACCAAAGGGGTATTCCACACCATATGACATCACGCTCAGCATATAAAGCTGGGGGAAGAAGAAGGAAGGGGGAGGCGTTCGGAGTGATGGAATTTGACTTCCCAAGTAACCGTTACGCTTGATGGAGCCCTGCTTTCCTGGAGATGGCTGAACACCTGCCTGCCGATGGGAGGTAGTGAATGAATTCCTTGCTTTGCTTTGCTTGCATGCGCAGCTTTTGCGTTACCTGTTAACCTGTCTTTATCTCAGCGCTCGAGTTTTCTCACTTTTACCCTTCCAATTCTCTCCCCCATCCCACCGGCCAGGAGAGTGAGTGAGCAGCTGTGTGGGGCTTAGCTGCCGGCTGGTGTTAAACCATGACAGTGTCTCAAATGTAGATATGGATTCCTGCACCACAAAATTATCAGTTTCACTAGTTTATTAATGCCACTAGAAGGACTAAATGAAACTCCATTAGAGATCAGAAGTGATCTTGTATTATTTCTGCATCTTCTGTTCTACTTTATATATATATTTATAAAGTATATAGATTAACTCCAATTTATAAAACTTTCAGACATCTTCAGGATGATTTCAATAGCATCTTGCATTAATAAAATTACTCGAGGATAATGGATTGAATTTGCTGTTACTTAAAAACAACGTAATGCATATTGAAGGACATCAAATGAATGACTTTGTGAATTCCTTCCTGAATCTAGAAGACAGGAGAAATAATAATTTGAATGGGAAAAAAAAAAAAAATCACATGCAAAAAATCAACTGAGGTGGTACAAAGACTGGGGTTTTTTTCAGGGAAATCTCCCTTGTAGGATAATAATTAACAAGCATTTTCCAGGATAACAATCATGAAGCTCTCATTCATATTTCCCCAATGAAAAAACATACTTTGATTTTTATTTTCTAAAAATTTGGTATTTTCTTTTACAAACTACAGCGTATATTCAAGGGAGACATCAAGGATGAATGAGGATAAGGTGTCTCTACCCTGAGGCACTTCATTTTTGCCATGATCAGTGTGATAATAACACTGAGAATTGTAGCAATAAATGCAATTCTGTTAAGGCAAAAATGTGATTGCAAACAGTCATTGTACATGTACAATCTCCTACATTTATTCTAACCTTTTCTGTCACATGCTTTAGTGCCAGGTTTTCTCTTAATTTCATTACACATTCTTACAATCTTTTTCTTCCCCAGTCCCCAAAATATCCCTTCTGCTTCCAAGAATACACAGCACTGGATCCAGCAGCTTGGACTCAAGGCCTTTTCACCTTCTTTCATGTTTTCCCTTTTTGTCTACTTCTTCTCATTTTTAATGACATCAGTACTGAGGAATTATCAAGTATGTCTTAAAATCCATGTGAATCTTTCATTGGTCTCTTCTGGACCATCTGATTCCATATTTCATATATTCTAAGATTTTGATAGCTAAGAAAACCCCCAAGAGACAATGTAGATTTTTAAACTCAATAATTCCCCTGACATACAGATACTTTTGAGACTACTTCTGAAGATACTGTCAGTTTTCCTGATAAATCAAACTTCCAAAGATGAGAGGTCAGAGACAGTTCACAAGATATATCTCTACAACATGTAAAACTTGGACAGGGATACAGCTAAGATGGAAAAAGGTTGAGTCATTTTAAAAAAGTAAATTACTATCAAATGCATAAACCAAGCAAAAACCTAACCAACGGCTCAAGTAATAATACTTCTAGAGCTTTTGTTCAGTAGCATGTCTCCTTTATCCAAATGAAGGTGTGAAACCAATTTGTTGGATTTTTTCAGTTTTGCTTAGTTTTGTCCTATTTATATAGCCAGTGCAACATAACTGATAAAATGACAAGCTTCTAAAATTATTATTTCATTTCAATTCATATTTGATATATGTGTATGCTCACTACTTTTTAAGTGCTTAGACACATCTGTATGAGCAGGCTGTTGTTTTAAATTGATGGCAGATTTCTACACGCAACCTACATTCCAGATGCATCTAGAACATGACAATTTCAGAGGAGTACTTTCTGTTTACAGAAAAGGATAGCCAAAGTGTTTTTTCACTACACAGTATGAGTGGACAGAAAAATTTCATCCAAAGCCTTTTAGCTATTATCATCAAAAGGCAGCTTTTGCAAGTGAAAAATTGCTTTCGTCTATTGAAACTCTATTTTTTACTCACTCTGCAGATGAAGGTCAAAGTTGAAATATATCTTGCTGTGTAATGAAGGCATAATAAAAATGTGAAGTCATAAAAGAGAAAGCGATTACAACCACTGTAATAGATGCCCTGTTTACTCTGCGGATTGCATTACATCATGTAAAGCTAAGCTATGATACATGCCATTGTTATCTACACCAGATAACAATTTTGACATCTCTTGGGAAATGACATCTTTAAGAATATTATATTTATGAACACTATAGTGCCAAGATTGGTTGCTGGCCTGAACAAGCCCCTCATAGTGTTAAATACAAAAATACTCCCTCTGTTACCACAAAAGAAGTTGATGAAAACAACTTGCAGTGCAAATAAGCCAAAGGCTTATGGACAGTCTATCTTTGTAGTTTGTTACAGGAGAAAAGGGATGGTCTCAGTGAAAAGGAAACGCTAATGGAAAAACTAAGAAAGGAAGTAGTACTCATGTGACAGTGACGGGTTATAGTACAGAGGAACAGAGACTTAAGTAAATAAGGTCAAAAAAGAATTACTCAATTTCAAAGAAGTTATAATGGGTTTTAACTACCAAAGGTGTATTATAGTGGAATACATTTTTAAACCATTTATATATATATATATATCTTTGGGTACAGATGATGTGATGTACTTATGTGTTCACATTCAGTCAACAAGGGAAAATTGAATGACTTCTTTATGCAGTTTTGTAGAACTGCAGAAGTCCTCAGTTACACAGAACTATGCACACCAAGTCTTAGACACACTCCTAGCGCAAAAGTTCTTAAACACCTTCAATTCTGACCAGAATGCAGAGGCCCAAACTCTTCCTTCTCTCTTTGCAGTACCCATCCACTGGGCAACACTTTGCTAAGGGGTGGCCTAGGGGATTATTCCTTTTACTAACTTTACTTGCAGTTCACATTGAGAATTCCAGATTTTTTTTTCTTTCTTAAATAAATAACAGCTTAGGTTTCGGAATGAAGCAAACCACTTTATACTGAAAATGAATCAGCTATGAATGTTGTTAAGAACATAAGATGCTAGTGGTCCCTCTTGTCCTCTGCTCTAAGAAGGAATGCTACTTCGGGAAAATCTGGTGGAAACTTATTTTTTAATAACTCTCTTGAAGGCCTATTGGAAAACCAACTACATTACATTCATGGGAATCCCTTTCATTCACATGTTGCTTGACTTGCATAGCAATTCAGTGGTAGGCGATTTCCCCCTGCAGAAATTACTCTGACTCTTTCCTAACACAGTGTTTATTCATGTTTTCAAAGACATCATTATTTTATATTCTACCTTTGTATCAGCCTCGGAAATCAGACTCAGCCTGTAGTTCCCCAGAGTCCCTTTTTGAGGAGGAAGTACCAGGGAATTACACTGGCAACCTGCCAGTCCTCCGACATTGTGGCTGTTTGCAACGGTCAGGTAGAAGCCTTGGCCAGCCGCTCTGCAGTTTCATATTTGAGTTTCTCTCGGGTGAATGCCGCCCAACCTGGTGACTTACTGACAGCTAATACATCATCTGTTTGGTCCAACACTTCCTGTATATTTACACAAACTCATCTAGTTCATCTGACCCCTACCCTATTTACTAGAAAGAATGGCTCAGGTGTAGAAACATCCCCGATGTCTTCAACAGCAAAGAGCAATGAAAGGAATTAACTGAACCTCTCTGCTACGGCTTTATAATTCCCAAGTCCTTCCTTACAGTTTGGTCATTAAGTGGTTCCACTTATGCCCTACCTGACTTCCTGCTTTTGATTTAAGAACCTTTGACTAGAAGCTTGAGCACCCCTTGTAAGGTGCTCTTCAAATTTTTAGTACTCTATTTCCTGGCTACATTTGACCTGCCGTGATTTATGGGCTTTCTAGTTTTCATTTGACAAGCTTTGTACTTTTTAAAGGAATTTTTTAAGCCTTGCCCTGTGATAGCCTCTTTGCAGTCATGCTCCCAGAAGCTGGATCACCCTGATGGCTTTTTTGTCTTGGTTTGCCTTTTTTCTTTTTTTTGTTTTTTAAAAAAAAAAAAACCATGGCAGTTTACCTGGGCTTCTAATACGACACTTTTAAACACTGCAGGCTATTTGCAGGCATCTTGCTTTTCAGACTACTAGTATATTTATTTTGCTAATTGCCTTTTTTTCTTAAATGTAGTTCTGCTTCTTTACATTACATATTTGCACACTGGATTTATTCAGCTTGCTCTCTCCCACTACCACAAGAAACTTCATTTTATTGTGAACACTGTTATGGAGGGGTCCTCTGTTAATTCACCTTGAAGTAGGCCTTGTGTATCACCGAAGACAAAATTCAGAATGGCTTTTTTTTTTTTTTTTAGGTCTTAACACTACCATTCAATTCTTTACAGTGTCCAAAACTTTTCTCTCTACATCCTGATGAAACATTGACCTAGTCTGTACATGTGTAGATAAAATCTGTTGCTGTTACCAAGTGGCCTAAATTCACAACTTCTGATTTCACTTCATATTCGCTGGTCAGTGTTGTGGTCCTGAACAAGAGTTTGCAGTACAATCCTAGTTATTTTTATTAGTTAATTTTTATTATTTGAGCAGGCAGAAATCCTGCACGAGGCCTTTGCAGTGCTTCTCTGTTTCTGCAGTGTTTTTAGTGTTACACTTCTCATGCTGTGACACTCTCCTGCCTGTACATATTATACTCTCATCCCTGCAAAGCTGGTAGCCTGGCAACTCTGTACCCCATTGATCATCCTCCTTCTACCGCAGTCGAGATGTGTATCATACCAGGCTGTCATCTGACAGCCAGCATTCCTGCTCTCTATCTTACTTTTTAGGCTTCCAACACTGGCACAGAAGCACTTACTGGTTCCACCCTTCCCCTGCTGTTTAATAATGCACATGCCAGTTAACTGAAGGCCCTTCTCTGTTACTGGTACTTCATTTTTTCCTCCCCATTTCCCCTTCCCCCTCCTTCTTGGCCTTTTCAGAATCAAACTGTTAGCTACGTCCACCCTGTAGGTTGTATCAGCAAAAGCTAGGTTCTCCTCCCTCCGTGTTGGTTTTCTTGGTTTCTTGTTAAAGCATTCATCCATGGGTTTGCCCCCTAAAACATCCCTCCCAGAAAAACACATCTTTACCAACACAGCAAACAGTCACTAGGTCTCCCTACACTTCCCAGTAACTTCTGTAGGATCTGCTACCTTTACACTTACCAGGTAAGTTATCCTGTGGCCCTCTCAGATTTCAGCTACACACATAAGGATCAAGTCTACCATCACCACCAGCTGCTGTCCTTGAAAGCCTCCCACGTTGCAGGAACATCCTCGGTGCAAGATGACACTGATACTCTAGGGATGCCTTTGGTTCTCCTCACTGCGTCAGGCCAGCCACTCTCACCACAGGAGAACGTACATGTTTTCTCAACACTAGGAGGCTCTTGCATTGCATACACACACTTACAAAACCCACCCAGGTAGGTATTTGCACACGCTGTGCATTGCACAATGTTCTGGGCAGCCCTCAGCTCTCATTCTCTTGCTGGGCCCTATGGCAGAAAGCTGCCTGGTTTTTGAAAACTTATAGGTTCACTTCCTCAGTCAGATGATGTCCTCCTTACCCTAAGCTACCTGGTAGCTAGGTAAAGCTAGTAGCAATTGGTACACCTGTGCAGGGAGAAAAACAAAAACCAAAGCAGCAAGCTGACCCAAGGATCTCTGTGTTGCCAGCAGAGATCCCTGGCAGCCCTTCTGCTGTCCCCACACACTAGAGCCCCTGGTCACTCAGAGACAGCCTTCTCGTCCTCTCCTGGAACTGGGCAAGCCCCACACTCCAGATGGATCCCCCTGCGTGCACCCCCTTCAGCCATGCATGAGGAGCAGCCTCCGAGGAGACACTCACTCTGGTCTGCCCAGGTCGCACACTGGTTTCCCATACGCACGGCAAGAGGAAAGAAGTTACAGGCTTTCCAGCTGTACGTTGACTACTAGTGTACCTGAAGTCTGCTCCTGTGGATGCACAACCGGAAAAAGTGTCAATACTACGGTTTGGCTGGTGTTGCAGCTCTTTACTAAACCAACACAGCAAACTTTCTTTTTTCAGGTGTAGTCAAGTAAACCACTCTCCCTCAGTAGGAGCTTAAGAGGTACCAACCAAAGCAGAGAAGGCAGCAGAGAGGCCTTATTTCGTGCAATAAAGTCAGAGTACAGCACTGAATAGAGCTCTTGGTTTGCTTTTATGGTTAGGTATTTAATGCAAATTTTTAGGACCAGATTCTTTCACCCAATGCCTTCTATTTAGGGATTATTTAAGATTAATTATCATCTTTACCTTTTTGCAACAGCATGGCATTTTTTACTCACGTTTTTCATCATATGCCATTACCCACAAACTAAGTATCTTTTTATGATTATTTTATCATCTTAAAAACACTAAAAGAAATGACATGCACTACATATAAACGAACATCATTAGCATTTACTTTCAAGTATGCCACTGACAGCAAAAGTAGTATTCTCATCTTCCCTTTTTTTTCCTGCAGACTCTTGCTTCATACTTTTGTAACTATTAGAACTTAAAAATAAACTTAATGCATCTGCAGGCTTACCAGCATTGCTAGTACTTGAGCTACTTTCACCACTGCTCTTCCTGGATCTTGTATTTCAATCATCATTATACAGGCTTTGTTGATTCAATATTGTTTTTTATGCACTATGTTCGTAAAACCTTATTAAAGTTTAATGAAGACATGAAATTGGATAATATTTGCATGTAAAATAAATCTGTAGTCTAAGCAATGCAAAGTATCTATAATCATCAAAACAAATCATTCAGCACAACAGACAATAAAAAGAGAATGGAAACCGGGGAAGGAGAATTTATACAGAATCTCTTCCTGGAAATCAACTACCAAAGGTTCACTAGCCATAATAATTTAACATACAAAGCTTTATTTATTGAATAGAATTGCCATTTATATAATCAATTTTTTTACAATATCTGTAAGACTCAAATGGAGTAAATTCTTGTCCTAATTTTTAATTATTCCTAAAAATACAACTGTAGAATATATCAGTAATGGGTAAACTATGATGTATGTGGGCTAAGTGGCAGATAGAAGATCCCTTTAATGAAATGCTACCCATATTATGGGATAACAGAAAGGAAAGAATCAGTTTCAATGTACCTCTAAAAATTAAGAGAGGTAATGAAAATAGAGATGAAGGCGCATATTCTTTGCTCCTGCACTATCTGCAGGAGATCTAAGCAATTTAAGACATAATATATTCTAAGATCAAAGTTGTCCTAGTTCAAGTCTCTCTGCTGGCAGAAATTATTTTACACTAGCAAATTATTTTACTGTTTTTGTAGCGATTCTCAGGAGATGTGTTTTTTATGTTCTCTCAATGCAGAAGGCGATTACTGAAGACCAGGGAAACATTTTGGCTGAGTCAAAGCTAGATTAGAATTCTGCTTCTCTTTGAACATAGGTAAAAGAGCACTTGTTGTTCTTAACCATTATAAACATAAATGATACTTCCAGTAGCTAAGGAAGGAGAAGACAGCATGTCCCCAATGAACTGCCACTAGAATTCAGCCAATGCTGCAAAATATTATCTATGAATATTCATTTGAATTTTAAAACACATTTGCTTTGACTTCAATTTTGCATCCCTTTTGTGTTTGCTTTTGGCATGTTCTAGTAAATTAATTACTAGCAGAAATGTTTGCTGAAGCTGTGGATTTTAAGCAAATACTACAAAATATTTACTGAAAGTGCCCTTTGAATTTACAGTTGTGGTTATAGCCAGCAGCAATCTGATTCCTGAGGTTAATTTAGACCTGTCAACGGAGAAGAAAACAGCAGGTAACGCACATCTTTAAATTCCTACTATTAAAATCAGCAAGAAACCATTCATGAGTCATAGTGACTTAATTGCATAGATACAGTAAATAATTTTGGATGATAAGTCCTTCAGAACATGCAAATAATCCAAAAATGGACTGCAAGGTAAAGACGACACAATCTTTGTCACTTCAGTAGTTATGCACAAGGCTTTACAATGTTCCTGCTACTGGAATTGCTGCAGGAATGGCCGCTTCTGCCATATCTAAACAGACAATTTGTTGCTGGCAATTTTTTATGACTCATTCCCACCAAAATCAGAAGCTTTCATCTTAAACTTTCATGTTAACACAATTGGGAAAAAAACACACTAGCATATAACCTGTACGTCTCAGCATTATTCAGAAGAGCTCAACATGCCATTCTGAAACACAAGGGTAAATCCACTCTCCCTTGCAAAATGGGGTATAGTCTGCTTCCTAGAAACATCCACAAGTTGTACTTAAATTCCTGACATGGTTGTGAAGCCTGGGATTTTAACTCAGTGTATTACAATTGTTAACATCATTTGGATTTTTCACTTGCAGTATATGCAACAGACTTGTTTTTGTAAGCCAGGCCGCTTTTGAATGCTTACTGCCGGCAGGAGGGAATGTATCCAGTGATGTACCCACTGATCTTGACCAGGCCCATGTTCTCTCTCATTCTCTGAGAAGCTCTTATCACAACTCTGTCCAGCCAACCCCAAATACCCTCATGACTGGACCTAGGTTAAAAAAGTGTACCTTCCCCTCTCTAAAAATACATGCTATAAAGTAATTAAGGTAATCAAACATATATGCGCTTTATATATATATGCGCCTATGATGATACACAGTAGATAGCCATTCCAGCAGAGTGCATAGTCTCTTCCCGCCTTAGGAAGGTGCCTTGCTAACATACCTCTTATCAGCAGTATTAGATGCTTCAAACTACTGTTTCTGCTGCAGCCATGAAATGTCTTGACCTGGCAACATGACTATTGTCAGAGCAGGACAGCAAAGTAATACAGCTCTTTAGGAGAGGGTCAGGTTTGCAGAAAGTCAATCTTGCATACTGTTAGCTCTAAATAAACCTTTTTTCAAAAAAACAACACACACACACCCCTCAGAGTTAAAGAATACCAGTAGAAGTTTGTATTAGAGTATCCATGAAATGAAAGCGAAGAAATGACCTTCAAAGACTCAGTCTTTGATCAACACAAAACAGCATGAGAGACAGGCGCTTGCAACAGATCAAGAATGGACAATTTTATTAATCTCCTTGGAACTGTATGACTTTGGGAATGAGCAGCTATTAAGAAAGAGCAGAACGACTCCCTCCAGAAAAACACTGAGTTTTAAGGGAATGGTCGGAAAATAATAAAAACATGTTTGCCTTAATTATTTCTCAGTAAAGAAAATCAGAAATTTGAAATATTGAAGGACACTTAGCTGAAAAGTTCAGCAAACAGAGGGAGAAAGTGTTCTGCTATGTCTCTATACAGGGGCGTGTAACACTAAAGAAAAATCATGAAGCAAATAATGAACCTTCTTGGGACTATATATGAGATTATTTCTACTTTTCATGTTACAGCACTTCAGTTTTTGGCTTCCCTTGTCTAAAGCTATTTTATGACTCTAAATGAAAATTTGTATTTTTATTGGGATGGTTACACAAGCAAAAAATTAAACTCTCTTCATCTTTGGCGAACAAGCCTCAGAGGAACTCTTCAAAATCTTATGGATTTCTGTCTACCAAAAGGTTGTGACAAAAACTAACTAAAAAAGTAATAAAAATAATTCAAAGAAACAACCATACTTCATGAAGATGTCTTCAACATTTTCAGTTTTTGAATATTGAAAAATATAGCTACAGATTTCTGTGAAAAAAAGAACAAAAATAGTCTATACTTCAATTGGTGTTTAAACATTATGAGAAAACATTTAAGCCTTACACTTTGTTCCTTATAAAAGTGAAATCAGAACGGTATCCTATTGAAAACACAGTGTGAATGGCTGAAGGAGTCAAGACTATTTTTGTTCAGCTCCTAGTTTTCAGCAAAGATGCATCTCCCTTTGTGCAAAGGTTAGCAGTGGAAGGGCAGATTTTAGCAGGACGAGGACCACGCAGCTTTGTCCTTCTCCAGGTGTATTGCTGGTAGCCCTGCCAACATGTGCTTCCTGCAGGCATGCTCCACATGCAAGGCTGGACCCCGGGCCACGTGTCCCCTCCACCCGCCAAAAGTTTTCTCTCCCACCAGCCTGGGCAGTCATGTCAGGACTCTGCAGCAAGCTGTGGCCTGGTCAACAGTTTCTTCTTTGTAAGTAGGGTCTGATTGCATCCTCTGACTGCAGAGAATTTTACTGGGCTGCTAAGATACAGCATTCATTTCCAGATATAAAACACAGCCCAACTTATAATCGTAGTATTGTTATTTTTCTCTATTCCAAAATGTATGTGGGAAAACTGTGGTTCAGTTTTAAGATTTCTTATAATTTCAATTAGTCATACTACATATATTTCATAGCTTCTTCCAAGAAAGTATTTTTTAAATAATTACTTTATTAATAGGAAATTACTCCTCCATTTCCTGTGATGTAAGTTAGTTTTAAAAAAAAAATTGAGAGTAATAATTATCTAAAACTAATTTCTCAAACTTTTATTTTATATGATCTGAGGTTAATAGGCTTTACGTCTTTCATGTGGTTTGCTTTACCTGCCTATTTTAACATAGTGCAGAGTATTGATGGATTTAATTTAAACCTGCATATTTTTTCAGCTTAGGTTTCCTCCGACACAATGGCACCTATAACGCATCAGTACAGCATGACCTGACAGAGCAGAAACAAGGTCTCGTGCTGTGCTCTTGAGTGACACAGCAAGGGAGAGACCTGGGAAGATGGAAGGCTGTTATGGGAACCTGTGATCCACATCCAAATGAGTGGGGACTTTGTTTTTGGCTGAGAAACTTCTCACTCATTAGGAAAAAAGATATATAAATATAACTATTTCAGATCTTACAGGTTTTCATTCAACCAGACACCTCTCAAAATGACAAAAAATGGTTCCCTTTAGGCAAGGAAAAGCTTAGGCCACGGTTTAGCCCAGATTATTTGACAGGATTTTTGAACTTGTACTGATACCCCATTTCTCACAAGGCATCACCAAGCACAGGGGATACACAGTATGCAGAGGATAGCTCTGCAGTTCATAATGCAAGAGATCTACCATCCAGTTTTCCTGTCTCTCTGCTTCTCTCCCCCCATCATGCAAATATTTTCATTCAGGTGCCTAACAACAGGCATGTGAACCCATTCAGAGAAAAGAGAAGAAGAAAAAAGCCTCATTCATTTTTTTTTTGCCTTCAAAATCACTTGGCATCCTCTTTCATTCTCAGAAAAGCTGAGCATCTGAGGTATGCACAATCTGGAACTTGTGTTTCTGAAGAAGGACAGATGGATGCAAATATTTCAGAGCTCTTTTGAATCCAAGGGTGTAAAATAATAATATATAATGAAAAGTATCAACCGTGGATCTGCTGTGAAAACCATTAAAAAGGATCTTAAACCGACATTTTCAAGTTCCTTGTGTTATAATTGAAGTTCATTCACTCCTGTCCTTTCAACTGGCCTGGACAATTTCAAGAGCCTTACCTCTTCAAGCGTAAATCAGTCATATACATTTCCTTAGTCACATCTCAAACATTTGTTTCTGGTCTCTGAAAGATTGTCAGATCCAAGTTACTCTGGAGAAAAGCTAGAATCAAATTTCTATATGTTAATCTTTTCTTATATATTAATATATAAGAATATATGTTTAATGTTTACTTTAAACAAGCAGGTCTAATGCTGATGAGCTTTTGGTAAGCTAGGAAATAAATTTTTCCACCCACCAGCTTTCTGATGCAAACTCAGTACTGAAACAGAAAGGGTAGATGTAAAGTTCATTTTAAAGGTGCTCAGTGCTTTTAGAGAAATATCTTCTCAGAACTGTAGCTCAAAGGCAGGGACACCATTCCCTTGGGAATATCAGAAATAAGCATGAACAGGATGGAAAATGGGCTTGGGTCCTAACATCCAGAACAGTGAAGAGTCATAAGAAAGAAACAACTATGAGGAGTCATCGAGACTTTCCCAGCTGCCGCCCTCAGCTCACAGTCAATGGATACGTATTGTTTTATGGGTGTCACAAGGACTAGGTCAGCAGTGTGAACCACTGGAATAAAGAGATTCTGAGCCATATGATTTACATGAAATATGGCATAGCTGCATAAGTTCCCAGGTACAAATACAAAGTTATATGCTATCTATATCATATTCACAAGGCCTTTTCTTTTTCCAGTGCTGGGGTTGAGGAGGGGAGGTTATGACACAATTTTTGAAAAACTAAAAGGATCAAACACTCCTCAGTCTGAATGAGTTAATGTGCTTCATATCTTATTTATTAGTGATTTATTTTGTCCTTTGAATTGGGGAAATTTGAAAGGACTTTTTGGGCAATCTGTGACTAGAGATAGTAAATGAGGTTATGTTCTACACCATTTGTTTCTAATTTCTTCTTGTTAGGAGTATCTCATTACTGAGGAAATGAAGACTGATCCAGCTCAGGTAAGATTACATGTCAAGAGAGAATCTAGAGCTGTTAGTAGTGACTACATGCTTTCTTTAATTAGCAACTTCCCAGGTAATATAATAGAAGCAATTGATAATAGGGGTTAAGCTATTGTTATTATTCTGTTTGGACTGAAACTCTTTTCCAGGGTAGCTTCTGTTACAAATGAATGGCCCAATTACCCATATTTTAAGAAGCACAGCTATATCCACCACTTCACTTGAGTAGCAGGACTAGAAATATAGGGAAGAAATCTAGTGGCCATTATTAAGGAGTGCTAAAGTACAATGCTATGTATCCACATACAGCTTACAAATATTTCTTTTTCTGATTCACAGAGTTTGTCAGTTCCCCAATAAACTTAACAGTAGTTGAGAGCAGCTATACCCTTGACTTTAATATTCTTTTATTTTCCACCAAGTTCCCCAAAATAGGTCTGTTAACCATCACTCAAGGACATTTTGAGGTGTTGTCATTTTCATCTTGGACTCTGACAAACATTTTAAACATTAGTCTGATAAACATTTCAAATTTTTGTTATAATTCTGTACGCCACATAAAACCTTTTTTGAATACATTACTGAATATGTAAAAGACTTAACTATCTATAACGAATGGGGGTGGTTATACCATCAGGCATTAAAAATAACATATGACTCAACTCAAAAGAATTAGATACATTACAATGAGAAAATAAAAGTTTCCAAAGAGATCTCAAGAAATAGATGAATTCACAAGTGGTCTACAAACAAAATGATGAGAACACGGAGTTTTGTAACATCTCCTGTTCACCTGCCATTTCTAATTTCATAATCGCTAGCTGAGTAAATACACACAATGCTTTAGTAAATAGTTTTGTTCAAGTAGTTACATTTTGCTTTCAGAAGTCCTTTAGAGCTATAACATTAAAACAATCAAGAAAACCAACAACTTCATAAGAAAAAGGAGAATTTAAAGGAGAATTTACAATTATTGAACAAGAATCTAAAGGAATGGCTTGTTGTTTTCTAAGCATGCATGACAGTACTGAAAACTGTCATGGAAATTTATTTCAAGGTGAATGTACACTCAACCATTTCCAACAGTGAGAGACATAAGGGGTTGTGGAGCGCAGAGGGGATCTTTCGCTCATGTCCTGGAGTACTCCATTTATACGGGGAGTCAGATAAGACTTGCACAAGGCTCATTTTGCAAAGATATTCAAGATTTTGATAACTAGAGTTTACATTTGGATTTGTTGTCTTGATCTATAAAAGGAAGTTATCATTTACATACTGTATAACAACAACTGTAGAGTTGCCTGACTACTGAGATTTCTGACTGTTTACAGGATCTAGGATGTCGACAGTGAGGTGGCACAATCGGTCATGAAAAACAATTATTAAGCTTAAAGTTTGGAATAAACAGGGTGATGTAGGTAACAAGTGCACTGATCTTTCATTCCATTTTTGCAAAACAGTAAGACTGAGCTCAAATCATGAAAATAAATGTTGTGACAACAAACTAAACCAGAATCCTAAATCATAGTAAATCAATGTAGAAATTACAATATAAAGACAAACAACCCCCCAGCTTACTGAATATTTAAAATGACCATCCTCAAGTATTGACATATTTCTTAAATATAGCTAACTTGTCACAGCCTTTTCTTGGAAACATATGGAAAATTGTCCTCCTTTCTTTCCTGCTAAAATTAAAGCACCCGCTACAGGAGGAGAGAACAAAGAATCTCTGTGCAGCCCGTGCTAAAAGAGCAACTGTCTGGGCAAGATACTCCATGAAGATATATGAAGTAAACTAATTACTCCCTGGAGCAAGCCTTGCTGGGAGATGCAGTCATGTGCACACAAGGAAGATGGAGAAAATAACAATTTAGCTCAAATATATTTCAAGTATTTCTTCCTGACAGAAAAATATTGACAAGTCTTGAGATGGGTCAGGACATCAGAGCCTGGACAATACTGATTCCTCCTGAGTATATGCTTAAGTTAGAAAACAATTATTAGTATTGAGTACCAATAGCTCACCCATATGACAGTGGCAGGTCTTGGGTACAGTTTCCCTTAGGTGAACGCAGAATTTCCCTTTCAGAGTTTTTTCTGATTCCATTTAATCCTTAACATCCAATCAAAAAATGCATTGAGGGCACGGAAGTAAACCCATAACATACAGTAGTATTTGACCAAGAGGTTATTCCCTTAGAGATACATAGATGTATTTCTCCTTAACCAGGAATGAAGCTAATCCTTAGATAGAGAATTGTCAGGGACAAAACTCCTGCAGGACAAGTGGAAATTTGCTGAACTGAAGGTTTGGGTTAAAATTGTGCTCAGACAAATGCCAAAGCCAACTACTACACCAATTCATGTCTATCATGCTCCATAGTGTGTAAGAACTTCCATGAGATTCAGCTGCAGGAATTCAGGTTTTCTTCAGTTAAAAAAAAAAAACAAACCAATGAAAAATTGCTCATATAAGCATGGATGGAAAACAAAAAAAAACCCTGAAGATTTTTATTCACTTTTTTTTTTTTAAATATAAGTCTACAACCAAACATAGACTAAAAAATTACTACGAATGAAAGAGCTGAATATTGTTAACCACAATAATCACAAACTTCTTAGTGTACATTCTGGTATATGCATGTGTAAATATTTGGAAATTAAAAAAAAAAAACACAGTAAAGATGGAAAAAAAGATGGCAAGGGATTGGGTGAAATGCATATTTCCTTTCAGACAGACGTTCTAATTGAGTCTTCAGTTCAGCTAGGTTTAGGAAAAACTGCTGCAAATAAACTGGAGTTTTCCCATGATTTACCATCTAGTGTAACTAAGACAGCATGTGCACGTGCGAGTGACACGTGCAGCTGTTCAACTGAAACCAGCTTTCCTGCATGCTGTAGACTTTTATTTTAAGGCAGTAGCTGGAGTACATAATATAGTGATGATAATGTAGAAGACCACCACATCTTCAAGTTCTCCAAAACGGGACACTACTACAGGTTATTTTACATAATTTCTAATTACAACAAGATGCTCTACAGTTTGCTTGGAGATGTTTTAAGCACCATATGAACTACCATAGCTCCCAGGAGCCTCAATTTGGCCATGAATTCTGTGGCGCTCTACTTGTACAACTGCAAACAGACCATTCCCTGTCATTCTGGTAATAAATCATTATTCTTAAGAAGGACTTAAAACATTTTTTATTCCATTTCTAATACTTAATAATCAAAGATAGGTCACAGGTACCTTCCCAATTCTACCTTAATTTACCTGAGTGTAGCCAGATATGATCTCAGAGGATGCATAAAACCATGAAAAGAAAACCTGAATGTGTATTCTGCAATAGAAAACTGCATACACCACCAGAACGCCAGGTTAAAATAGCAAAATCCTAACCATACAAGATTAGTAGAGAGAAATCCAACATTTTGATAATAAAATTAACTACCTTAACAAATAAAAATGTCTTCTACTCCCTGTTTTCAATTTTTTACACTCTTTTTTCTCTTCAAATACCCAAAAAGATAAAAAAAAACCATAGGTGTGGATAATCCAGTACCATTGGAGAGCAGCCACAGCATTAGCACACAGAAACCCTTCAGTTCTCGTCGGTCTTTTTTTTTTTTTTTTTTAATAAATCTTTCCAAGTGGATTCACATCTGCATAGAAAATAATTTCTACACCACTTGTGCCTGGTTTGTCTTATTCATATACTACAAATAATTTACCATAGTAAGACCTCCCTCTGCATCAAAACTATGTGCAGTTATCAGACCTTGTAAATCTTCCAGGTTCAGTTACTTTTCCTCACAGACTTTCTAGAAGCTAAAGACCTACAGTACAATATTTTAAAATATAATACAATAATTTTGAAATTCCAGAATTTACTTCTACCTCTCAGCTTATATCCCCTGATTCCAACAGCACTGTAAACCAAATAACCTCACCTGGAAGCAATGCACTGCACCTGCTGAAGTTTTTAATGCGAATAATAATGTTCATTTATGTGATGTTATTCATCAGAAAGAGAGCACATTCTTTCCCCTATGGTTAGAAATGCAGATTCACAAATACTCGTAATGGGAAAAAAAAAAAAAAAAAAGATATCAGAGACAAGTCGATCAGCTCAGAGATTCTACCTGTGACATTATGTCCATACATTGTGAATACAAAAGAAAACCACCAGTAAGTACTAAGGAAATTAAAACACCCCACTAGAAGATGAAATTATGGATTTTTTTTTCCCAGTGGGAAAAGAGAGTGTACTCGCATTGTCTGACTATACAGCCAACACAGTTGTCTAACCAACTGCAGAGAGCCATATCAATATCAGAGTGAGACACTTCTCCAAAGCTGATTCAAAATACATAACCTACCAGCACACTTACCTTCTTTTCCCTTCACAATTTCAGCTGACTGCTAAAGTGCAGTTTATGCATAGAATAAGTTATTTCTGCTTTGAATTACACTGTGGATTCTCCCTCTCTTTACTGACTGACTGCATCCAGGACCTAGGGAGACTAAGACTCCCTGCTATTCCATTTTTTTCTTGGCCACAGCATGGGTAAGATGTGAATCTACACAAGAAAAGTCTTTCCAATGACTCATTTTTCATTTGCTCTAATAGGAACATATACATAAAAATAATAATAAAAAGGACAACAAAACAAAATACTACAAAGATGATACAATTATCACCTTGGGGATAGGAGAACGGATGAGCCAGACACAAGAGATGTGAGTTGCATCACTTAGTGTCTAGCTGCCAGGCTCCTGGATACTAAAATGGTGAAAGAAGCCTAAGAGAATATGACTGGAAAGGTAATGGAAAGCAGACATGAACCTCTGATTGATGGTTAGCTAAAACACTAAATTCAGACTTCAGAAAGGATGAAGGATATTTAATTCTTCATTAAAATGGTGCTGAAAGAACAGTGTCAAATTCAATTCACAGTTAGCATTTTAGCTAATTGCAGTCACACATTTAAAATTACTACAACTGTGGGGGAAAAATTGAAATTAAATTTGTGTAGGGAAGCATGGCAGTTAAACAGTGATTATCAAGGAAAATTATGTGGCTTCTGGGAAGTACTGAAAGCATTGATCCCAAATAACTTAACCATTCATGTGTAAAAGACTATGCACATTTTATAGTTCCACAGAGTATTACTTTGTCTTCAGTGAGAGAAGAGGTACAGCCTTTAACATACCACAGCAAGACCCACACATCCTGCTATAATAAGCAGATTACAAAGAGTGAACGCAACAGAAGCTTGAGCCTTTCCTGCATCGGACTATGCATTTATGCAAAATTATTTAGAGTGACTCTTATTACATCTATTCAGAAAAATGAAATCTTACTTTCCTGTTCAGATGACAGTGGCTGTGTCTATACAGGCAGACAATGCAGTACAGTAGGAGTAGAAATGCAGAGAAAAGCACTAAGTGCTGAGGACTCAATACTGACACAACATACATTTTGAGAGATTTTACTTCAAATTCTCTACTCAATACAACTGACTGAATGGTCATTAGTAGTTGGATGCACAAGACGGACTCACGGAACAGTTCTCTGACTTTGAGCCTATTTGCATTTCATTCCAGGTCAGAAGCAAGTCTTCCAGTTGCCTCCTCTTACTGTGCTTCAGTTCAGCCTGCAAATGGCCATGGGACATACAGAGAGGATTCCTATCAGGTTAAAATAACCAAACATTCAGTCCAGGAGGGTATCTGATGACCACCAAATACCAATAGATATTCCGTCTACAGGAGCAGATAAGAGCTAATGACTGAAACATTTAGTTAAGCTAGATCCTCACTACCAACTGTCCTGCTATAAAGGTCTACTGCACCCACTGGGCCATGCTACTTGGTTAATATGGTCACAGCCAATGCGTTTGCCTTAGGCTAGCACTACTTTCTCTAAATGGCACTAAGAGTTATAAAAGAAAAGATGAAATCAAGAGGAATAAAAACTGAACTGCAGCAGACATCAAGCAACCCTTACTGGTTTTGGATGAAAAGCTGTTTCTGCAGATTACATCCATTCTGATGTTTAAAACAATGCTATGCAACATGCAAGAAAGACACAGCCTGTGCAGAAGAATATGGACACGATTAGCAACTTTTTTAAAAAAAAAAAATTAACTGTTTTAGTTAATGACTTCTGGAGTAGAAAGCAGACATTTTTCAGCTGCACTGTTTAATTGCAGAACCAAGCTGATGACAAAAGTTTTCAAGGGAAAATATAATTAGCACTGACTCAAAAGGCAAATAACTTCTGTTTCCCTCCCACCAAGTAGGCAATAGCTTTAAAGGTGTATTTAGGCTTGAATAAAGCCATTTCCCAATCTGAATTTTATAGTGAAAAAACACCAATGAAGCTAAAGTTAGGGAATAACATGTTCCTGAACACAAGCTAAAAATCTGGTTGGACCTAACAAGCTCCCTCTAATAGATGTTCTATTGTCTTCTCACAGTGGCCAGTCCCATTCTTCAGGTTCCTCCCCGACTTCCCTTCATCTTCTCCAAAACTGTGCTAAATTGTATGAGGAGAGACCACCCTTCAACCATGCAAATGGCATTTGTGTGGTTTTCAAAAAAATTTTCTACTATTAAGCTTCTACTCCCTCTTCTAGCCCTCTTCTCACTTTCAAGGCAATAAGAATAAACCCAATCAAAACAAACAAGCAGAACTCCCATTTTTGAAGCAAGAGCTATGTCATGTAATCATATTTTAGTGTCAGAAACTTAATTAGCATTCATGTTAGGCAAAACAGATATCATCTCCTCTGCCCCAATGTTTAATATCTTTATCAATGATCTGGACAAGGGGGTCGAGTGCACCCTCACTAAGTTTGCAGACCACACCAAGTTGGGCAGGAGTGTTGATCTGCTGGAGGGTAGGAAGGCTCTACAGAGGGATCTGGACAGGCTGGATTGATGGGCTGAGGCCAACTGTATGAGGTTCAACAAGGCTAAGTGACAGGTCCTGCACTTGGGTCACAACAGCCCCATGCAAAGCTACAGGCTTGGGGAAGAGTGGCTAGAGAGCTGCCCAGTGGAAATGGACCTGGGGGTGTTGGTCAACAGCCAGCTGAATATAAGCCAGCAGTGTGCCCAGGTGGCCAAGAAGGCCAACAGCATTCTGGCTTGTATCAGGAATAGTGTGGCCAGCAGGACTAGGGAAGGGATCGTCCCCCTGTACTCAGCACTGGTGACGCTGCACATCGAATACTGGCTTCGGTTTTGGGCCCCTACAAACTACAAGAAGGACGCTGAGGTGCTGGAGCGCGTCCAAAGAAGGGCAATAAAGCTGGTGAAGGGTCTAGAGCACAAGTCTTATGAGGAGCGGCTGAAGGAACTGGGGTTGTTTAGCCTGGAGAAGAGGAGGCTGAGGGGAGACCTTATTGCTCTCTACAACAACCTTAAAGGAGGTTGTAGTGAGGTGCGGGTCAGTCTCTTCTCCCAAGTAACAAGCGACAGGACAAGAGTTAATGGACTCAGGTTGCGCCAGGGGACGTTTAGATTGGATATTAGGAAAAACTTCTTCACTGAAAGGGTTGTCAGGCACTGGAACAGGCTGCCCAGGGAAGTGGTTAAATCCCCATCCCTGCAGGTATTTTAAAAGACGTGTAGATGTGGTGCTTAGGGACATGGTTTAGTGGTGGACTTGGCAGTGCTAGGTTAACGGTTAGACTTGATGATCTTAAAGGTCTCTTCCAACCTAAATGATTCTATGATTCTATGAACGTCACCAAGTAAACTGTGGAGCAAAAGGTCTTCCTTGGAGGACACAACAGTGTTGTAATTACTAGCAGCTACTATTTGTAAGTTGTATACAGTTTTCCAAGCTGAAGTGGTGACATATAAGAACTAAAATGACTACTTAGAATGAAGACTTTCTGAAAATGTAAGATCTTACACAATCATTGAAGTTACTTACTTCAATACATCCTTCCTAATTCCTCCTCTGCTCAGGTCTTCAAGAAAATGTATGGGTCTTTGAATATCCACAAGAACTATATTGATAAAAGGGGTATATTGATACAAATGAAAACCTTATGATGGTCAAAACAAATCATTATAAAACACAAAAATCAATATCTTTCAGTTCTTTTACTATCCTTCAGTTCTATTCACATCCTGATGCTATTAAAATGATAACAAAGAACTACCTTTGTCAGTTGATAAAGTAGATAGCACGACAGTCATGGAACTTAAGAAATACTTGCTGGGGAAAGTGAATCCTTTAAGGGAATGTTTGCTTTCCTTCTTTTCAGTAAAACGCACAAACAGAACCACTTAACTTTTGTTCTGTTTGTTTTGGGGTTATTTCGGTTGGCTTTTTGGGTTTTTTTGGTTGTTTTGTTGTTGTTGTTGTTTTTGCTTAGATAACTTCAAATGTCACTGGTTAATTCTTGGCAGACAGTGCAAATACATTTTTAGTGACATTCTGAAGTACTTATGTGAAAATTTCAAACATCCATAATTCAGAAACCTCAATTCCCTAGACATACATGTGTGCAACACCAAACTATTTATTCTATGTTATTTTAAAATAACTTTAAAACTTAATTTTTTTCATTAATCTATTAAAAAAAGAAGATTGAACAAAAGCCGCTTTTTTTTTATCATTAACTTTGTAACTAGAAGAATACAGAATGTAGAACGATGCAAGCTCATTGAATGACTTCCCTGAGATTATGCAGTGTCTTGCATTGCTACTCACTGGGAACCTGGAAATTTTACTTTCAAGATAAATGTACCGGTTTTAGAAAGAAAAGATTCTACAGTTCCCAGTCCCCTGGCACCCTGCAACAATAACTGGACTGAGCAAATTATGCTTGACCACCACTAAGCAAAGACATGCAGCTTTTAATTAGATAGCATGGGGGTGATGGCTACAGGCCTTCTGCACAGATCATATTTATTGTGCCATTCAAACCTTAGAATATTGAACAGTTTTGCAAAACAGAATAGGGTCTAAAATCACCTTACAATTACAAAAAGTACTTTATCCTAAAGGTTCCTGTAGTGTTTTAAGGACTTCACAGGGAAAGTAAATAATCATCTGAAAGAGGAGAACCAGTGGACTCATCAAAATGCAAATAACAAATGAGAAGAAGGTATAAAGTATGGCAGTTCTGTTTCCACATTTCTTGAAACTGTACCAGATGGGACAATGCTTGCCTTTCATTAACTAGTGTGCTGGGATAAAGCTGTGTTAATTAAATCACTAAACTACCACTAATTATCTGTTATTTACTAATTCAACAATTTTTTTTGTTCATTCAATACAGCAAATTCTAATTAAGTCTTGTAAAGTTGAAAGGATCAATAATTGAATAAAATAGATGAATAACGATATGCAGTTGTCTGTTATAACATTAGCAACAAAATACAAGTTCAAGGCACAAACTAGCTTACATGGAACGAACATTTTGCACTAAAAAGACACCACAGAACAAAACATTCAAGCAAGAACTTTATACTATACTTGCTAGAGCATTGCAAATGCTGCCAACACACTAATAGAGATGTAGGCTGTTTATCACAGAGCTGTGCAGCTTTTCCCTGAGATAACCTCACAAACAGTACAGTCTTTTCAGAACCTGATTTTGTGGCCCCCCAAGTTACAGAGCTTCAGCTTCCCTGTATCAGCTCGAGGTAAATACATAGTACTCCAAGATATAAAGAGCAGATCTCATCTCTGCTCAGGTTCCCTTCACCACAAAGTCAAAGTCTCATCAGGAAAGCAGCTAGAGCGCCCGGCAGTCTTGTTACCCTTTCCTCCCACGTGGCCTTTTGGGGAAAACAGCCAGCTGAGTAAGCCAGAACGAGCCACCAACTGTCCTAATTGTTCCCAGCAGGACTAGCAATTCAGAGTCTTATCTGAGCCTTTACCTTCATTTCTCTCTCCGCTTGCAACAAGCAATACTGGGAGCGCAGAACATTATTTATTAGGAGCTGTTCCTTCACTCAGCCATAGTCAGTCAAGAAGTCCTGTCTTTATCTAATGTGCTAAAATTAGAGAACCAGCAGAAAATCAGTCCATAAAATAATCAAAGTTGCTCTGTTCTTTTTCCCACACAAGGCCTCAGGCAACATTCTGGGTCCCTGCCGAGGAGGGTACACCAGCACTAGGACAACAAAGTCCCAGCCCAGTAGGCACACAAAACCCCGGAGGCTAAAGAGTGAGGAGCAAGAAGCAGACGAGGACTGCTCCTGTTCCAGAAGGTCTAATTCATGTTGCTTAGTTAAAAAAGTAACACAGCATAGTTCAGGGTCCATGTTTAAGGCACGGATTAAAATTCCTCAAACAAGCAAACAAAAAGCTTCTTCTAATTGGAGTGCCAGCCTACTTCATAGCATATGAAATCTGGCGCTTGGGTTGGGGCAATCCCCAGTATTAATACCAGCTAGGGGATGAAGAGATTGAGAGCAGCCCTGAGGAGAAGGACTTGGGGGTACTGATAGGTGAAAAGCTGGACATGAGCCGGCAATGTGCTCTTGCAGCCCAGAAGGCCAACCGTATCCCGGGCTGCATCAAAAGAAGCGTGGCCAGCAGGTCGAGGGAGGTGATTCTGCCCCTCCACTCTGCTCTGGTGAGACCCCACCTGCAGTGCTGCGTCCAGCTCTGGGGTCCTCAGCACAGGAAAGACATGGACCTGTTGGAGAGGGTCCAGAGGAGGGCCACAGAAATGATCAGAGGGATGGAACACCTCTGCTATGAGGAAAGGCTGAAAGAGCTGGGGTTGGTTCAGCCTGCAGAAGAGAAGGCTGAGGGCAGACCTTATGGCAGCCTTTCAGTACTTAAAGGGGGCTTATAAGAAAGATGGGGACAGACTTTTTAGCAGGGCCAATAGTGATAGGACAAGGGGTAATGGTTTTAAACTAGGAGAGGGTAGATTCAGACTAGATCAAAGGAAGAAATGTGTTACTATGAGGGTGATGAAACACTGGAATGGGTTGCCCAGAGAGGTGGTAGATGCCCCATCCTTGGAAACATTCAAGGTCAGGCTGGATGGGGCTCTGAGCAACCTGATCTAGTTGAAGATGTCCCTGCCAATTGCAGGGGGGATGGACTGGATGACCTTTAAAGGTCCCTTCCATCCCAAAGCATTCTGTGATCTCAAGGCATATGAAATCATCTACTGAAAATATTTGTGAATTCACAAGAAATATCGGGAAATTTTTCATCACTCTATACTTGTTTTTGAAGGAGAATTGTGCAGGAAATGGATACTTAAAAAAAAAAAACAAAACCAAAAACAAACAAACAGAATAAAAAGAATTATAACGTTACAACTGACATTTAGTGTTTGCATTTCAGGTCCATCCATAGCCAGTATCCTTTCCTACACCAGCTATGCATGGGAGAACATCCCGCCACTAAAATGTCTTAATTTAAGACTGGCAAATACACAAAACCAGTATAGACCAAACCAAATTTACCACCAGTACAAGAGAATCTTCTGTCAAGAGACAAAATACTGTTAAGCAAAGAAGCTTACCTAAGAATCTATTTTTCTAAAAGACTGGACTATATCAGAGACTACTGAGTGGGCAGTGGGAATAGTACCCAGGGTTAATTACCAATGTTTCTCTAGAGAATAAAGATTATTAGCAGCACAGAAAATGGATAACTACTTGCTTAGGTAACAGCTGTGGTGTTAATACTCTTAAAAGTTTGGCAAACAAGGCTCCATCAAATATTCATGCCAAATGCTCAGTTGTGTGTATGACAGGTGTAACTAACCTGTCCAGTTTTTAATTCTTTCCGTAGTTGTATTTATAATTCTTAATTGTGTAGTCTCTTGATACACTCACCCATGAATTAAGCCAGTGCCAAAAAACTAGAAGCTGGACGTGTTCATTTGCATCCTAATAACAAATTATTATTTGACTCCTAAGAAATGGTGAGATTCTAGGAGATATATTTGCTCAGTCTTGTTACTGTGGCTTTTCACAAAAAGATATGCATGTATAGGACACATTGGCACCATTTTTCTTCTGAAGCATTAGTGAAAGGAAATGCAAGAGCAAGCATCTGAATTACATAAAAGGATGATTTCTTTGGACATTTTCCCAAGTGATTGGTTCAAGAATTTGACTTGTCAGGGAAACCTCTGAGGCACAGAGCCCACTCATGCAGATGGGCAGACTGCTGAACCCGCAGTGTGTCCATCCCTTGGATGAAGCGCGTGGCATTTCTTCCTCCATCCTTCTGAAACTCTCCTTAGAAAGCACAGTTCTAAACTCCAGGTGAGGACTGAGAAATGACTCAAGGCTAAAACACTGATTAAATTTCTAATCTCACCCCTGTTGCCTTTGAGGGCAACACAACAAGCTACCTTCCCCCCACGACCCTGACGGAGTTCAGTTTCTATGAGAGCACCTTCCTGCCCCTAGCAGCACCTGGGCTGAGGGGGTCAGCCAGGCTCACTGTCAACAGAACTCACAGAACTACATAAAAGTTACTTTCTGGCCGCATGCTGTGCAGATATAAATGCTGAAGGGCATTCGTTCTCAGAGCTGATGCATAAATCTTTAACACACAGATTCTTAGAGAACAATTACAAGGCAAATACACCACAGAATATGAACCCTGGCAGCTTTTATATATTGGCTTTAACAGAGAAATAAAAGCTGTAGCCATTCCTGGTTATATAAACTGGCATTTCTCAGGCATTTTTTTTTTCATATTTTCCTAATTAAGCATCAAGTCTTCATCAGAAATTCCTTTTTTTCCCCCTGCTTATTAATTTCCTTTTAGAAAGAATTGCTTAACAAATGCATACAAGCAAAGCAAGAAGTACAGTGGTAAAACTCCATTCACTGTCAGATAGCTCTTCTTTTAAGAGAAGACAGCTGATATAGTAGACAGTATGTACACATGATACATGGGTATAGACATATACGCAAAAATTGGAGAACCTCAACTGCAGCCTGCATTCAAAACAGAGCACCCAAAGTAAGAGCAATTTAATGTGCAACTAATCTGTCAGACAACTAACAATAATGAAACAAGGCTGGTTTACATTGCATTCTGACTGGTGACATTTTTGTTCAGCTTCTCCTCTGGAAAAATTACTAGCCTGGATGTGTTCTTCTCTTGGGAAGAAATTGTGGAAGGTGGTGAAGTGTGTATAATTATACTTTCTTTCAATTGTTTGTGATGCTCAAGCTGAACTGTACCTCTATTAACTAAGGAGCTTAGGAAGGTCACAGTCTTCAAGGGATTATGCTCTACTGAATATTGAATAGTAGGTCTAAAATATTCCTCATCTGTACCAATGCCTCAGAAGTCAAGCTTAAAACATTTCAAGACTTATTTTAAAAACAAGGTTTGTTTGTGGGTTGTTGGCTGGGGCTTTTTCCATTTATCTTAGAGATTTTCTTTGTGCAACAAAAAGAGGACTGTATTTGATGTATTTATTTCTTACTACTGTTCTAGAGTTGAGATTATCAAGAAACCAGATAAAGTGATTGGAGAATATTTGCAACAAGTTTAGTCTTTGAGGAAAAGAAAGTATGTGTTGTTGTACAAAAGAAAAAATAGGTAAAGGGAAACATACTTCAGGAGGACAATAACATACATTTGGCAAAGCACTTTATATTTCTTGTAGAAGATATGGGGCAGAGGAGAATGAAAAAGTGAATAAAAGAGGAGAAACTTCACTCTTGTCCACATGCCCTCTGACTGAAGGGAGAACAAGCCAGAGATATAATGAAACCAATTAAAAAATAATCCAATTATCTTGAGAAAATAATTGTATTGAATCTGGCATACTATGCACTCAAGATGCATAGTATTAAGATTAAAAAAAAAAAAATCACTAACACATTCCTGGATAAATTAAATGATCATCATGTGTCATAAATTTGCTGTTTCAGTTTTTCACATGCTTGCATTTCTTTTCAATCTAAACTCCTTCTGTTTACAGTAACTGGGGTCTGGAGATCATTACATTACCTGTTAATTGCACTTCATCCTAAACTACTACCAATGCAAACTTCCTATCAGTCAAATTGTGCTTGGGAACATACACAAATTACTTCTAAACTATCCAAAGAACATCCGAGTACTGGGAATGCACTTGTTTATTGATTAATATATATTATCAGGTATCAGATTTGATCTGTGCAGAACTGGAGACAGAATTCTGCTGTTCTTCATTTGAAACATGTGGAAATACTTGGTCACAACTGTCAACAGTGCTCTTCTAGAGCAGAAATTACATTTTAACCCTGAACTGCCTGGTTTCTCCTTCCTTTTTGATCTTAGATAAAGCATTTTAACTTGCTCATCTCTAATGAACAGGTAATGAAATTAGAGGCCTAAATTATTTAAATCATGTATTTTAAATGTGTGAAACCTCCAGTTTATCAAGGTCTGAAGGTCTATAAAGCAATAATGAATAAATCTGCTTTAATCAGAAAAGTCCACTCTTTGTCAGTTTGACCTTTTTTGCTGTCTTTTTTCCATGTAATTTTTGAAAGGAATAATTATGCTTTTGTATTATCAGAAAACGGATAATATTTAAAACTTCATTGTATGCAATGTAGTCTGCAGCCTGTACCTAGAATTCCATAGACATGAAGCACTGTGAGTACTCAAACTCTCCATGCATTCCACATCTCTCTTAGAAATATAAGCTTTTAATTAAAACCAACTTTTTCCTACCCTGTAACAATCTCACTAATTAATCTTGGACCCCATACACCTAAACTGTCACTTGCTAAATTAGCTGTCTGCAATATCATTCTAATCAGATTATTTTAATACATAAGGTTGCTATTGGCTCCTTTGCAGTCTCAGAGTTGCTTCAACATAGTTGCTCTGATTTTCTCAAACAACAAAGTGTAATTCTGAACTATACATTGATTTCTTTATTGTGTCAAAGTATGAATGACAAAAGGATTCACTATGTCACACGAAATGTGGTGTTTTATGTACCTTGCTAATAGGTCCCTAGACACGTAAAACTCATTAGTAGTCTAGAAATAGCGTGTCATATTCATTAAAAATTTCAAATTTCTTCATGATAAATCTTACAATATTATATACTATTGCAACACACTAAGCAGCAAATAAAAACTCAAACCTAATGGCTGAACCCATCATCACTACCTTTTGCATATCCACAGTTACAATTCTCATCCATAAACCGTCTCCTACCTTCAAATATTAAATGAATGTACGTGTCCTTCTCTTATACATCTTTCTTTGTCAGTTCATTGATACACACTGGTTCTATTTAAAGACCAAGGAAGAAACTAAATCTCTTTTGTATCCTCCAGTACCAGAATACAGTAATTCTGCCATGAGGAAGCAGGTGAGAAACAGACACTAGGAGGAGCATTGTACACAGTAAATTGTTTATTTTGAGGGGACTCATTTTAAAGACAGATCTTACTCAAACACAAAAAATAGGTTCCTCAAGATATGCAGCTTATCAGTGGACATATCCTGGGACAAAGCACATTTTGATATTTTCAAGATCTGAGCTGTATTATCCTTCAGGTGAAGAATTATGACTTCCATTCATCAAGGAAATATGGAGCTGAAAGTGGAGAGGTACAGTGTTCTTCACTACCACCTCTTGCACACATTTGCAGATGAAACTACCATCAGTGGAAGCCTTTTTTTAGCCACTGGGGAAAAGAGTTTCTACTGAGCTTAAAAGTTCCAACATAAAGTTGACTTTTCATAAATTCTTCATTTGCTAAGTCTGACAGAGTTGTTACTAAAAACCGACTTTACCTGAGAAATTGTCAGTTCCTGCAAATGAAACAACTTCCTGGTCTAGTAAAATGACATTCACTGTGGAAAGACTATAATTTGGTAATTACAGTTGATAAAAAAATTTTACTACCCTCCACCCCTCCCTGGTTTCTTATTACAGGAGATCTTTGGGTTTGCTGAAGTATTATACAATAATACGTAATTAAAAATTAATTATATTTCCAGAGGAAAATGAAACACAATCTTGTGCTAAAAAGATAGTTCTGCAAAAATTAATAGTAGGTGTTAGAGGATAGATTACTTAATTCTTTTTCTTCCAAAGAAAAATATGATAGGATGGACATTTGAAAGTCTAGTTCAGGTCTAAATCCAAAAGTCTAACCCAAACAATTTCCGTATTGTTTCTAATTAAACTGTCACCTTATGATCTCTACTGCTAAAAAGAAATAGTTATTTTAACTCCAAAGCACTGATTTTAAGAAAAGAATGTATTGTTTGTGTTTCTGCTTCGCAGGTGGAAGCAACCATTGAATTGTACTGCTAGCTGTTTGTAAACTGATTTTTTTAAAAACAGGCTAGCGTTGCAAGTATTTTAATCGCAGGTTGTAAAAGCAGAGAGAAAAAGCAAGCTTTATGGTGAACAAAGCAGCCTGTCACGCTATTGTGCCCTGAGGGTGAACATAATGCTAGATGCTTTATCAAATAAAATACAAACAGCTTGTACCTTTCTTACATTAATTGGTTCATGATTGAACTTTAATAAACCCAAAAACTGTCTTTAAAAGTTTCCTTCCAATTTTTAAGCTTTATCTTTTTATTTAAAATTTCCCTAGTTAATGGAATTTCTGAACAAATTCAGTGCAACGACAGGGTTTTATTACCATTCAGTGCTTTATTCTATTTCAAAGCATTTCAAGACAGCATACACATCCTTGCTCAAAATATTTTGTTATACTTTTCATCATATATCTCATTTATCTTTTCAACTAGCTCTTATATATATTTCACTTTTACAGCTAACTCATCCAAAGGTATACATTATTTACATGTCCTCTAAGACAGTAGTAACTATTTTAAACACATTAAGAAAGAAAAATAAACAAGGAACCAATGGAAAGTAGACATTTAAAATAACCCATGCCCTAAAATGGCCTGTTTCTTGTCACCACCTAGTACATTTAGACAACCAAAGATATCTAGTACATAAACTCCTAAAGCTAGGTCAGGTGAACTCCTACTTTCTCTGTATTTAAGTTAAGATTCATCCATTCTGAGAAAAAAAATTTTTTTTTCATCTGTCTCTCAGTATACGTTAATTTCTAGAACTAAACAGCTGGGAAATGAAAATATAGGTAGTCAAAACAGAGCAAGTAATAGAAATTAATTTCCACCTTAACTCTAGAAAAGCAATCAGCTTATTCAGCCTGGTCATGATTAGTAAAATGGCTGATGAAAGGAGCTTTGCAAAAAGCTCACGTATCTCTGAAAGATGATGTTGTAGCATCCATGGACAATAAAGTAAGTATAATGAAAGTTCTATTTGAATCTCTGCAGATATATTGCATTAATGCTACTGAATCTTCTCTTCAACTCAATCTAAAAAAAATGATTTTTTTTTTAATATTATGGAGCTTCAATTCAATCATATCACTGTTGACGAGACCAGCCATCACAATTACACAAAGTTTTTAAATTAAACTATTGAAAATAGTTTATTCAGTGGAAAACCAGGTAAAATTGCATCTCCTATGTAGAGAAATGTATTCTAAACCCCCCAAGTTACATGCACAATATTTTTGTTTTTAGCATAATTTCAGAAGAGTCACAGGGAATGAGTAAAGAGTATGGAAGAGTCTGAGAAGTGCTCCCATCAAGTCTCACTCGAAAGAATCAGTATCCTACCCTTTTTTGTGTCAGATGAAATTTATCCATTCTTCCATGCAGCTTCGCTACTATCCATTTTATGAGGCACTTCACAGTTGTGCAAATTATCCCTTTATTTCTACAGTTTTGATATGCGCTTAGCAGAATTAGATGTCATTAGCTTTATAATGCCACAATATACTTATTCTGGAGATTGTAACTGTTACTACTGATTTAAATGGATAAGGAAAACAAGTTTGCCTGGAGGACTGGTTTTGACTTTTCTTAGCTCGAAATTTCTGCGTTTACTAGAAGAACGATCATTTATTAAAAGTAGGTGTGGTGGTCAGAATTTAAAATCCAGCCATGAATTCTCAAATCTCTCTGAAATGAAAGCTAGTTTGGGATATGTAGCTACTGCAGAATCAAATCAAGCAAGTTCATACAGCCTTGCATTATTTTAAGACAGAGGTAATAAGACAAAGTTGCCATCTCCTGAAAAAAAGGAATTCAAGAGATCTAAGAAAAGATTAGTTTTGTTGTTTGTTGAATAATCCTTTAACATTAGATAAGTTTGGCACCATTTGATTATGAATTAATGGGAGAGCTTCCTACCCATTTGAGTGCTGATTTTTGAGTTTAAAGTACAAAGCCATTATTTTCCTATGGCTTTACCTTGGGAGAAAAATATGCACTTTTCTTTTTGATCTGTGTAATTATTATTTTTATGCATCTTGCTTGTACTTTAGAGAAAAAAACAACACATTTTCTGAAGGTAGCATTTAATGTCAATAATCAGCAACAATTGCTATTTCAAAGACTAGCAATTCAGACTATGCTGAAATAAACAAAACGGCTCCAATACAGAAAAAACTTAAAATAGCTTTTCCTCTAATTTTAAACCAATGCAAGCCTTACATTGGTATGAGTTTGTAGTCATTACATCGTGAACATATTCACTTCATCTGCACTCCATTACGCACTAGACAACTAAGGCAAATACATAAGTCAAGTAAACTGACAAAAAAACTAATCAGAAAAATAAAACAACTGCTTTTCAAACACCATAGCACCTGCAAAAAATATCCCACACCTTCATGCATTCTTTTTGTTCTAAAAATATATGCAATGACAATACTCCATTCTAAATCTATTTTAACCAACAAAAGATACATTGATGTATCACAGTTACCATCGAGGATTCACTTGTTGACTAATCCCAATGTTACAGTAGCGAGTTTATAAAAAACATCCGTCCAAAACAGAGTAATTTAAAAATAATGGTCAGAAGACAGCTGACCATATGTGCAGTTGTGCTTGTTCTCCTTGATTCTGTATTTGTTCCCTCAACCTTATTTGATTTTGGTTCTAACTGCTATTTAGGGAATTTTATGTGCATAAAACCATTTCTGTGCTACTTCTCTCTCTAATGAAGTTCATGTCATCTTGTTTGTAAAATGACTGTTACATCAAAAAGCTTGCTGGCATTAGTTCATTTTTCCTCCATTACAATCACTTCCAAACTTCATTAATTAGGGTGATAGCTGTTGTGCACATCAACAGTGGATTATTTTAATAATCCAGTTATAATTTTGCATTGTCTATTTAACTTCTTCAATACTTCCTCAATATTAAAGAAAAAACGATTTGATGCTGTCACCATTCTATCCATCGCAAAATAGTTAGCACTCCAACACTTTGTCAGCCCAGCGACAGATTTACTGAGTTCAGCTAAACTAGAGACTATTAAATCCCCAAACATTAATCCTCTTGATTCAACAAGAGTTTTAGAATGAAACATAAATATTCTTGTTCAAAAGATTACTTATGGAGTCTAAGAACAACAGAGTACACTGAAGATCATTAGAGCAATGATTTAAAAGAGGAAAGGGAAAAAAAAGCTTAACAGTGAAGCTTTATTTGCCCATGTCACTTCACATTGTAGAAGCATAGAATGATTTAGGTTAGGAGATATGTCCAGTGGTCTTCTATAGTAAGGTCCAGCTAGAGTAGACTGCAAAGAACCATGTCCAGTGGAATGTCTCCAAGGATGGAGACTCAATAGCCTCTCTGGGCAGCCTGTTCCAGTGTTGACCACCCCTGGGGTGAAAAGAATTTTTAGTATATTCTGTTGGAATTTCCCATTTTCTGACTTGCCTGTGTTGCCTGTGCACCTCTAGGAAGAGCCTGGCTCCATCTTCTCTACACCCTCCAATGTTTGCCTTTCTCTGGTCATTAGGAAACTCCTCCAATCTCCAGGCATTCCAAAGATGATAGTGGCCTTGCATGCTCAAATGGCTGTAACTCAGCCTTACTATCTCTGCACCTGTTGCTGCTAAATCACTTGCCCCCCCTCTCGGCAGCAGGCAAAGCTGCCTTTCCCAAAGAGCCTGTGTCCATACATTACAGCACTTCAGCCATGGGAGCGATATCTCCACATCTTTGTAATCCCAATGAGGTTATAGCTCTGCAACTGTGCACAGATTCCTAATTCCTTTTGTTTGCTCCTTGCATTGCATGCATTTGTGTGCAGGCATTTGAGATGTTCTCCTGTTGTCACCGCTTTCTCAGGGGAAGCACCTGAGCCTCCCTTCTCATGCTGTCTCCCAGCTATCCCTCTTCTCCCATCATGCTAGTGGCATGGCCACTTTTATTCTGGTATCTAATTCAGGAAGTTAGTTTCCCTGGAGTAATACTGAAAACCTTTTTAGAGAAGCCTTTCTCTTTCCAAGATGTACAAGGCTTCTGAATTAACGAGTTGTATGAGGTACTTTGGGGGTGGGTAGCTGAGGAAGCCCACACAGAAATGTCAGTGTTACTTCTAACAGTAAATGACTACTTAATGATAATATTGGACAATATTTCCACCACTCCACAGTATTCTTAATAAACTGTCCTAGTCTTTTCAGGCTGAAGCAGCAGAGGATTCTTGGTCATGTATCAATGCAAAAATATTGCAGAACTAATTCATTGTTCGAGGAAGAATATGACAGAATATTTTAGTCATTCAAGAAACAGTTATCCAAGAAATAATATAAAATTAAAAGTTCACTAACATGAAAAAAAACCTATAAATATAGGAAAGTATATCCCTGACACACAAACCTGAATGGTCAAAGGCAAGTCAAGTTACACTTGATCCGGAGTGATTTATAGCAAGACACATACAGAGACAAATAAATAAACTAGGAAAGGAAGAAAGTGGTTAGCAAACTGAACTATTTTAGCAAGTGCTGATACATCTCTATCTGTAACTGATGGAAAACGGGTTCAGCATCATTGGAGTCAGTGGAGCTATGCTGATACATTCCTCAAAAAGGTCAGATTCCCACTGTCATCCCATCTCTAGCTCCCCAAGATGCTTCTTACTTTTGCCATCATGTCTTGAAATTATTCAGTTATCTTAGTTACTTTCAACCTAGCTCCTTTCTTACCTTTTGCTCTATCTGAACTTAACAAGAATCATTTCAAGAGCTTGTTTAACAACTGAACCCATAGTCTCCAATATTTATTAACAGAACCAGAGCAGAGTCTTATTTTGTCTGATCAATAACAGTTTGAAACAATTAGGACTCAATGAACCACAGCACCACATACCTTGATTACTACTATATTGTTGTCTGGCAAACTCTTTAAGATCATGCTTAATGCATTTTAAACATATACTTAACATAGAAATTCTGTTATCCTTGAGGTCACTGGAGCTACATAGTACAAAACAAATGTAATACCTTGTCATACAGTATTCAGGCATACGTAGAAGTCTAATACATCATTCAAACTAAGAGGTATGCTTTACCTCAGCCACTTTGCTGAACAGTAGCCTTCATCAAAAAAGAAAGCTCGTTGATTGAAAGCATATAATATGACACTTGTTGTTACCACTCTCTCTTGCCTCCGTGGAATTCATCCCAAAGACAAATCATTTTTCTGAACATCACTATTCAACTTATAAATACTATGAAGATAAAGCAGCAGAAACAGTATTTTGTGGTAAGAAAAAAAAAAAAAATCTATTTGAAACTGAAGCATCCTGTTGGATGTGAAACTTCCAGCTGCATAACAAATTCAGCTTCTTCAAAATGGAAAGTATGTTGCTGCTCATAAGGATAGTTGATTGTCATCTGAAGTTTAGAAACTAGAAGCTAAGTATTTTGTACCCTTAAACAATTTATCAGTAACTCCTTGTAAAAATGCAATATATTATTGGATTATGTTGCCGAGTTTCCCCTCCAACTCTTCTTTAGGGGAAAAGCCAGGCTCTTCTGTAATGATGGAGATGGGAGTGACAGCGAAGAGCTGTTACAAGAATATTTTGCTAAACGACATCCCTGCTACTTACTAGAGTATCATGCAACTTTATTGTGCAACCACAACTTTAATGAGATGTGACCAAAGCTTAGGAGCATTTGGTTATGAATACGTATTAGTACATTTTCAAGGCAGAACAATTCTTACATCCTATTTTATTCTCCCAGCAGTTCTCAATAGTAGAAAAGAAAAAAAACTGAATCATCTTAGCATTGGCAACTAACTTGAAAGATTTAAGAAATGAAACATCAAAAATTGTGAAATTCAATGCAACAAAGGCAAGACAGGGGACCACTAGAACTGAACACAATAGGACCATGGCAAGTTTAGGCTCCAGCCTTAAATCCTAAATTCTCAAACTTAGTGGCTCACCAGTATAAGAAATGAAATGTACTGTTGAGCTACATGAGCATTAACGTATCAATAAACATTATTGGTCTAGAAGACTGATTTTTCCTTCCTTACTGTAAAATTATGATTCTGCAGTCTATGAGGAAGATGTTTGTATGTATGGAAGAAACATCCATTAAATATTTGTGGCTCACACTTACAGGAGTATCTAGGGATTTAACTGCAAAGAGTAATGGGAGGAAAAAAAAAGTTCACTGTTGTGGGTCTGCCATTCATTTTATGATTTCCCAGTGAAAACTAGTTCAAATCTGGGCATACATATCACCACACTCAAATGGTGGAATGAAAAAGAGTGAGAGGCAGTGAGCTGGCCAGTCTGAAAACCCACAGGGTAGAAGACACATTATGCATAGGAGTTTAAATTTGTACTAAATTGAATGGAAGCTTATAAAAATTCAACATAACGCTTAATAAATATAAAAACAGAATTTCAGCTATTGTCCATTTGTATTACATTTAAATTGGGTTTGTGTTATAGTCCAAATTCACAAGCCAAAGTAATGGAGTTTATCAGTTTGGTAAAACTAGTAAAAATGAAGTTATTAGAAACATGTTTTTTGAATGTTCTTCTTCATCCAGCTCCTAAACACCTTCTCAACTTGCTGTTTGGACATGAGCTTCCATTCTCTCATTTCTAGATTAGATTCTGTTTTTCTGTCTTCCCCCATTGAACTCAAAGTTCCAAGTTTGTTTCACAGATGGTATTATCATTGTTTGAAAATGAATATACTGCTCATGAAAGAGAGACAGCTGACAGCATTGGAAACCAAATCTTCAAGTCATAGGATGGAGAAACTGGGCAATGGTTGTACTATTGTCTGTGCCAATTCTCTTTCCAGGCCTGTTTGGGTTATATAATTTGTTTTTTATCTATTCTCTGAGCTGTTCTACATGTCCTTATTCCACAGGAGCAACCTATTAACTTCAAAGATATGTCAAAGGAGCAATCCTACAGAAACTAGTGAAAATGCTTGTGCATATAAAAAATTCACATATTTAAATCCTTAATTTTATCTTCTGAGATTTTTAGTAAGACATTAAGTCACAGCCAATATATTTTTTTTAGATCAGCATTTCTGGCAAATTGGGACACCAGCTCCATTTCCACAGAGTATTAAACACCGAGCCATTGTCATCTGCTTTTCAGCAATATATTTGAATCTAAAAAGCTACTTCTGGGGGATTCTAGGTCAAAGTTTCCTCTGTTACTCAGCTATTTTTTCCCATTGTACCACTGCTACTTTTAGAATATATCAACCCTAGCAATAACTACTGTGAAGCCAAACTGTCACATCTTCCTCCCATTTAATCACTGTCTTCCCATCTTTATCCCATTAGGATTCGGGAAACCCAATCAAATTTCCTCAGACAAATAGGATTAATATTCAGTCTCCCAACTCTTTCAATCCAGGACCTTTTCCCTCAAAAAAAATCTAGCAAACTTGGAGAATTAACAATAACTATCTACTAGCTATCACTGAGTGGTTTTAGCTGAGACTGTTTTTTCCACCTGGGTGTCCTTCAGTAACACAGCTGTATAGAAAGCCATTACACATCCTGTTTTTAAGAGGAAAAAGAATTACATCTGTTTATAAATAATTTGACACCCTTAAGTTAAAGGCATGATATCAAAGGATAAGGAAAAAAAAGCAGAATATGCCAGAGGGGTACAGATTTATTAGAACTGGAGCTCTACAAACCATTGTTAGTCATACTGCAAGAACGCAGAGCACTGACTCACCACTGTAAACCACTGTTTCAGAGCAGTGTGGTGGAAGCATCTCACTGAAGCATAAACATTTGCTTCTAGCTTGTTTTTTTTTTTTTTTATGAGAAACAAACTCAACACCAACACCTGCTTCATTATATCTCTCAGGCTTTTTACTCAGCACATCCTCTCTAAATCCTTTGTTTTCTGCAGGATTTCTCCTATGATGTCTCATATCCATTTCTCATATCTTCTATGACAATTTACAGACATCACTTTTGGAGTCACATCATCACACAACCCTTCTACTTACAATTTCAAACAAAAATAAGGTTTGATCCAGGCTGCCCTTAAGACAAGCTGCAAGAAATCTTCTTACCTTTATTTGTGACTATCATATAAAAGCTATGCACAGCAAGGTGCATTGTCTCTAAAAGACAGGTATAAAAATAAATGATTGCTCCTCCTTAGCAAAGCTACTTAGAGAAGTCTTGGGCTTGAAATACAAGGTCTGGGATTTCTCCACTTTTATATCTATTTCTGTTACTGCTAACAGTCTAGGTTATGATAATACATGGTGTTAAAGAATAAAGCAACTGGTCAAACAGACAAAATCCATTGATGGATTGAGTAATAACTCAAGAAATCTGTTATACTTCAAGATTGAAGTAAGGAAGTTGGTCACTGACAGTGCAGATGCAAGTAAGCAGGCTGCAGCCAGACTGCTGCTTATTTTCCAGCGTGCACTGGGCAAAAAAGCAGACAGATGCAGAACTGTTTGAAACCTATAGTTTCCCAAAGCAAAGTATCTCTTCATGAAGAAAAAACATCTATAAAGGAAATCAGGGACTCTCTGAGGCAATTAATGGGTGAGTAACCTGGGTATACATGACAGGAAAAGACTGCTTTCACAGATGGAGATGACCTCCTGAAGGATGCAATCTCAGTAGGTCTGAACCCAAGGCAAAAAAATCACCAAAACTAAGAATTGAACAGAATAGTCAGGGCATCAGACACAGAAAAAAGTATTCACTAGACCTTGATGAGCAGATGTTAATTAGGCAAGTGACCAGCAAGCACTTTCACACACACAGAAATGTAACACACCATAAGATATTAGAATTGGAGTAGGAGGTAGCAAAGCCACCCATACAGCAGTTGCTCAGAAACTGTAGACTACATGACACAAAAATAGTGTTGTACAACATGATACGGGAGCAAGGAAACTTCTAGCACAACACGTAACAGGTTACAATAAATGGCACAACTCAAACCTTTCACATTAAGAGGGGCATTGTAATCTGGAGGCAGGGTGATCAGGCGTATAGTAGAAAAAGCTAGCCAGGCTCCAGCTATATGCTTTTTTTAAAATGGCACTGCCTAAATCAGAGAGTTGCTCCTATCAGTGCAGTCATGCCTGATGAAAACACTGCCTATGATGCATAAAAGCAAGACAATCTGAAGGAATCCTTCAAGCCACTCCTTGCGTGCAAGAAATCTGTGAGTCTGTCAGAACCAGAACAAGTGCAGCTACCAAGTGAAATGGCTGTAGCTGTATTCACAGCAGCCATATTCACTAAAGCCAGGAGGGAAAGAGAAATTCAAAAGAGTGGAAAAACAATCACAGTATGTTATAATACCATTATTAAGCAGAAGCCTTACTAATGACAATTCCAAACATTTATTTTTTTATTAGCAGTTAATAGAACAGTACTTTAGTCAAGCACCATAAGGGACGAATACATTCTCCAGGACACTGTTCTTTGATCACTTTTTAGGGGTGTGCTGATCTGTGGCACTGATAGCAAGATCTGACTTTGAAAAGCCTTTTTAATAATGATAATGGCAATGAAATGCAGCTTCATTTGCTTTATCCCAAATGAATCTCCATTACTGTGAACAACCTAAAGCATGACAATACTAGTGGTGAGTAGCCAAGCAAAAGCATGAGACATGTTCTAGCAAACCTATTAAGAAAGGAAAATCAATAAGATCACATCTCAGTACCATGGTACTCACTCTTTTCATGCAGCTATACAATATATACATATCAGCTTCTGCACTCCTGTGTTAATAAAGAAGCTGCAGGTTTAACCTGTATACCCTTATCTCTGTTCACATCGGCAGTGCTGCTCTTCTTCCCCGCTGTTTTCTCTCAAAGGATGCCAAGAAAGCAGCATTTAAGTCTTTTGTCTTCTCTTTTGCAAATCCTGCACTGTTATCAGTTCCTGAGCAGAGAGAGTTTCCTGCCAGGCAGCATGCCCAAAGCCTTGGCAGTCAGAGAGGTTTTAACTCATTCCAAGACAGATTTGAGCGTTTTGCACTGAACAGAATCGAGATCGGTCACAGAACCCAACAACCTGAGAAGTTTAGCAGAACTTACTGAAAAATAAATCTCAAACTGTCATTTGGAATAGCCTCTCCTACCAATTTTATCTCTCATCATATAAACCCACTTTTTCCTCACAGCACACTCCAAGCAACTTGGCTACCATTTGATTGTCAAACTTACTGGGGAACTAGGGAAAACATCTCCAGGTCTAATTGAAAGGCCAGTCATCTCCTCATACACAACTTCAAGCACCACAAGCAAGGTTTGGATGCCTCATCATGCTGTCATTTCTATAGGCTCAACTCAGCACCGACAGACCTGTGTTCGCTTTTGTGCTGTTACAGCGCATGGCACAGCAATTGCGAACCCACCATAGGAATAACTTACTGTAGCACTTAATGCCTCACCCCTTCAAATTAAAACCAAGCCACTTTTGATAATTCAGCCATAATTTATACCAAATCTGAATTAGCATATACTGTGAAATATGCATTTGGCTAAGGCTTTAATGGTTTTCTGAAAAAAATAAAACAAACATACAATGTGGATTCAGATTAAAATGGTGTAAATAGAAGTTAATGAATATTATTACTCAAGTTATTAGAAATTTCTGCTTGAAAAAATTTAATCTAATATTCCCATTTTTAGCATTGCCAACAGCACTGGGGCATGCAGTTCAATAGTTCAACGTTACCAGCTTTATAATTGCTTTCTACAGACCTTAAAAAAGGCATTTATGTTTCAGGATATAACTGAGCAGAATGAATTACCCATAGTCACTTCAAATGCAAGGAAAAAAGTTATTACTGTGCTTAGGTACTTACATAGCTTTTCCTTTGAGGAACATAAGGAAGAACTAAAAAGCATAGTAAACAAATGAGAGAAAATTCTGTAATTGAAGAATTAAGAAGCCTTGGGCCTATACAGCTCAACCAGTATTTTTAAATAAAAAATATTAAGTTGAAATTTTTAACTGATTACACAGATTTTCATTGAGAGATGACATGTTAAACACTGAATTGTGCTTTTAGTACTGTTTTCTATGCTTTGCGTACTCGATAGCATATGATAAGAAGGATTCTGTCACCTCTGACCCTTGTATCACTTAATGCAGCTCACTTGTAGCAAAAGGCGTTGCGAGCATGCTATCTTCAGGTTAAATGATATTATAATATATTGACAAATTTGTTTTAACTTAGTCAGTGAATACTGCATGCATAAGAGCATGAAGTTGGAAAGAGGAATTATTTTGTTCTCATACTGAGAGTTGTCTTGTTGACAGTACCACCAGATTTACCATTTCAGTGGTGGTCACAGGAATACCTGACTGGCCGTCTATAGGAAGGACACGTTGTTTTTGAGCAACTATAGTGACTGCTTAGTTTCAATTATTAAAAACATACAACCAAAATAACAAACCCAACTGAAATAGTCTATTCTATTCTATTAGTCCCAGCAGGAAAAAAACCCTAGGCAATTAGTCCAAGAAGTACTACTTCGAAAATCATATTGACAGTATTTTATGGGAAAACTCAACTTCCTTTAAGCTCACAAGCAAACAATCTGGTCCTCACCAAAGAGACTTGTCTTCTTCCAGCTGACAGTATGGCCTGGGTCCATTCATGAAAACTCCTTTACAATATTCAGAAAAAAAGGATATGGTTCTTAATACAGATTTCTATTGAGTTCATTGAAGAGATCATCCAATTAATCAGCTCGGGGTCCACAATCACCAGCCTGAGCTCCTTCACATAAAGTACTGACCTCAGTTCTGCATACACAGAAGCAAGTGCCTATTCTCTGCAAAGTCACAGCAGATTGTAGATGAATCACACACAACAAATGCAAAAAGCAAACTTGTGACTATCCATGATGAAGCAGTAAGTTGCAAGTTGAAAATTTATATCTGTGACTCTGCCGCTAGACAGCACTTGCAAACCAAAAATGATTACTGTAATCAAACATACTTTTCCAGCCTGAATTGCTCACCATTTCACATTTGCATAAAGAATCAGAGAAATAGTTATAATTCAAATACGTAGGAGTAGATTGACACAAATTACTATCACAATCAGTCCAAGCTATTTCAAAGGCCTTGCTCCAGCCCAAGCAATTTGGCCTCCAGATCCTAAAGGTTTTCTGAGATTTATGGAATTCCTGGGGGATGGGAGGAGGTAAAAAAAATGAAAGATCATCCTTGACCAAATACTGCTTTGGATGTTCTTACTTCACTCATCTACGGCAATACTGAAAGTACCATTTATAAAAGGAAAACCCCATGATTTTCACTGAGGCTATTACCGAGATAATTGCCTCATAATTCTGTGTTCAAATGCTATGATCAATGGCTCTGTGAGCTTTTTGGAAGGAGGAGAAATAGTTTCAAAGTGATGGTGGGCCTTTCTTTCCTGCATCTGCCATGAAAAAAAAAAAAACCAAACCTGAATTGAAGGGCTTCTGAAATTTGTAAAGAAAACTGTGAAGTAGAATGGGGAGCACAGACTGACTTTTCCATGGAGTACCAAGATTGTATGTTATGTGCCAGAAAACAATGTGATTCAGTGTGTAGCCCCAGTATTGTTTGCTTTTCAATTTTAGTGTGTTTCTGTGCAATATAGCAGACATGTCAGGACCAGCTAAGCTTAAACTAAATGTTTAACCTGCAAGTCTTCCTTACTATATAGACGCGTAAAACTTGCATTGACTTCAATGGGGATTTGAACCAAAGAGCCCTTTTGAAATAATCTTTGAGGAAAAGCTTGTATTTTTCAAAGTTAACTATAAAATTTGGAAGAAAATAGTATTTGGGAGGTATGTAACTCCTTTTTGTGGTTTTGAAGGCTCACCAGTACAGACTGCATCAACACTGCAACATCGCTAACCACTCCTGATAAATTGCTTTAAGGGTTTTGTTTATAGTGAAATATCCAAGTATTACTTCTTTCCTTTTAAACCACTGTGCATCATGAGAGAATACCGCATATGTCTACATTTCTGTCAAGACACTTGGGACCAGGCTATTGTCTCAGTGGCCCAAGAAAGTCTTTTTCTGTTTGGGTACGCTTCTGACATTGGCAAGTGATGGCTTGCCTGAACACATTGAAATCCAGAGCACTGATACAAATGTGGAATTTAATTATGCGCTCAATATTCACTGAGTGCTCATTTTGAATATCAAAGCCTTCCAGGGACAGATTTTTCATTTCACTTACACCAGTGCAAAACTTAAGTATGTACAGTGATTTTTTTTTTCCCCTGGTTGTTTCTAAATTGCACTGATGTAACTGACAGCAAATTTAGCTGAATATTTCTGAGACAGTGCACTTGAACAGTATGGCCATTGCACGCAGTCTGGTCATATAAATAGGAATGGTTCTGTTTCAGGAACAATATATAAATATCCATCATACTTGGAAACACTGCCTGTTAATCAAAGGTCTTCTGCCAAATGTACATTTAAAAATAATTAAATACTGTTTGGAAAAGCTAAGAAAAATCTACTTATAAAAAGCTTTGTTATATTTTATATCTTTCAATACAGAAAATTCTCCATTTTTTTCCTTTTCAATACAAGGATACTGTAGAGCAAGTTTGGTTAACTTCCAGATATTTTAACTGATTTTATTATTTATACGGGTGTGGGATGGAAGGATGAGAACAAACATAAATTACCATTTAACACATTAAAACATTCCTCAAAAGAAAATTACAAAGAGGATGATGATGAAAGATGCATTTGATTCTAACAGATTAAACTGTATCACCTGGAGGAAGGCTGTGGGCTGCCCAAACTGTAAGAAGGTCCAATTTCAGAGGTTTTGTACAGACAGATGCTCCTAAGCATGGAAGATTCAAGTGCAAAAGTGCAGACAGAAAGGGAGTCAGTGAACTCCAGAACCTCCAAGGGATGAGGCGCTGCTGCAAATGCCAACACAAGCTCCTCTATCATTACAGCTGGATTAATGTTAGGGGGAAAAATTCCCCTTATATCACGCAGGACTGTATCAGTGTCATAAAAGCCTGAGGCTAAGCTTCCCAGGGGAGAGAGCTCTAAAGTGAATAGACTGGAAAAGAATGTAATCCCAACTAAGCTTCCTGTGCCTCATGTACAGACACAACAACAGCAGTTCTTTAAGGAGAGCTGTTGAGGGTTTTTTTTTTTTTTTGCAGTTAACAAGGCAGAGAAAAATCTTGTACTTTCCTGAAATTATGAAAAAAAATATGAAAAAGGGGAACAAAACCTTGACAAAAGCTCAAAAGCAGTGTAATAGACAAATCTACAGTCAAACACAGATTATATTGGATTTCCTTATTCTGATAAGGAATTTCTCTTAAATATAAAGATTGACATTCACATTGGACTTCCATGTTATCCTCTTTTCCTCCAACTAGTCTGCAGAATAAAGAAATACAGAAATGACCAGTTTAGATCAGCTCAAGGGACCATCAAAAGTCCAGTGAGGAGGCACATGAAGCTTTCCTGAAAATCACTACATTGAAATCAGGAAAAACGCAGCTGGCTGCCCCTTCCAAAATAGTTAGGATCTACTGCTCTTGTAACATAACACCGTACACTGAATCATTTTGTGCCTTTTCCCTTTTTATATGAGGTCTGATCACAATCACCATGCCAGATGACTGGTCTTTTCCCAAGAAACTCCTTTTCACAAAAAAGGTCTAAAAGGGATTCAGACAGACTGGCGAGTCTGAATTTCATCTCTAGTAAAATGGTAACATCTGTAATAACAAATAAGATAACTGAGGAAGTGGATAAATACAGTTTGTTATGAAAGTGTCAGGATGGTTTCTGTAAAGGGAAATACTGCCAGTCCTAAAAACTAACACTACACGAGAAGGTCTAACAACATGTGAATCAAGGGGATTCTGATAAACATAGCACAGCTGGATTTCCAAAAGACCTTCAAAATTATTAAAAAAATAAATTTCCAGTAGACTGGAGGAAGTGTCCATTTCTGGACTGAATGCTGATCAAAAGCAAATACTAGGGCTTAACCATTGCTGTACAGGGTGAAGGCAAGCCAACAGTGGCATCTTTCAACAGAGGTCCTTCGGTCTGCCATATCAGTGGAGGCAGGGGATGGAGATCCATGTGGCAGCAAAGACACAAGGGTTATTGATGTGTTAGAAACCACAGAAGCACCTGAGAATGAACACATAGGAATTAGGGCTTCTTCCCCCAAAAAGGTGGCAGGAGCAATAGCCCAAGTGAAGTGCATCTACACCATTGCACGCAGCACAGGCAACAAACAGGAGGAGCTGGAAGCCATTGTGCAGCAGGAAAATTATGACATAGTTACCATCACGGAAACATGGTGGGATGACTCGCACAACTGGAGTGCTGCAAGGGACGGCTATGAACTCTTCAGAAGGGATAGGCAAGGAAGGAGAGGTGGTGGAGTAGCCCTGTATGTTAGGGACTGTTTTGATTGTCTAGAGCTTAATGATGGTGACGATAGGGCTGAGTCTTTATGGGTAAGAATCAGGGGGGAGGCCAACAAGGCAGATCTCATGGTGGGAGTCTGTTACAGACACCCAACCAGGATGAAGAGGCAGACAAAATATTCTATAAGCAGCTGGGAGAAGTCTCACAGTCGCTAGCCCTTGTTCTCATGGGGGACTTCAGCCTACCAGATGTCTGCTGGAAATACAACACAGCAGAGAGGAGACAGTCTAGGAGGTTTCTGGGGTGTGTGGAAGATAACTTCCTGCACAGCTGGTGAGGGAGCCAACCAGGGAAGGTGCCCAGCTGGACCTCTTGTTTGTGAACAGAGAAGGCCTGGTGGGTGATGTGATGGTTGGAGGCCGTCTTGGGCATAGTGATCGTGAAACAATAGAGTTTTCAATTCTTGGAGAAGTAAGGAGGTGGTCAGCAGAACTGCTACCTTGGACTTCTGGAGGGCAGACTTTGGCCTGTTCAGGAGCCTGGTTGACAGAGTGCCTTGGGAGGCAGTCCTGATGAGCAAAGGAGTCCAGGAAGGCTGGGCATTCTTCAAGAAGGAAATCTTAAAGGTGCAGGAGCAGGCCATCTCCATGTGCCGAAAGACGAGCTGGTAGGGGAGAAGACCAGCCTGGCTGAACAGAGAGCTTTGGCTGGAACTCAGGAATAAAAGGAGAGTTTACGACCTTTGGAAGAAGGGGCAGGCAACTCAGGAGGACTACAAGGACATCGTGAGGTTATGCAGGGAGAAAGTTAGAAGGGCCAAAGCCCAGCTGAACTTAATCTGGCTACTGCCATAAAAGACAATAAAAAATGTTTCTATAAATACATTAGCAACAAAAGGAGGGCTAAGGAGAATCTCCGTCCTTTTTTGGATGCAGGGGGAAACATAGTGCTAGAGGACAAGGAAAAGGCTGAGGTACTTAATGCCTTCTTTGCCTCAGTCTTTAATAGTCAGACCAGTTGTTCTCAGGGTACCCAGCCCCCTGAGCTGGGAAAGACAGGGGTGGGGAGCAGAATGAAACCCCCATAATCCAAGGGGAAATGGCTAGCAACCTGCTACACCACATAGACACACACAAGTCTACGGGGCCAGATGGGATCCATCGAAGGGTACTGAGGGAGCTGGCGGAAATGCTCACTAAACTACTTTGAATCATCCATCAGCAGTCCTGGCTAACCAGGGAGGTCTCAGTTGACTGGAAGTTAGCAAATGTGATGCCCACCTACAAGAAGGGCCAGAAGGAGGATCCAGGGAACTGCAGGCCTGACAGCCTGATCTCGGTGCTGGGGAAGGTCATGGAGCAAATCATCCTGAGTGCCATCATGCAGCATGTACAGGACAACCAGAGGATCAGGCCCAGTCAGCATGGATTTATGAAAGGGAAGTCCTGCTTCACTAACCTTGTCTCCTTCTATGACAAGGTGAGCTGCTCAGTGGATGAGGGAAAGGCTGTGGATGTTGTCCACCTGAACTTTAGTAAAGCCTTTGACACCGTTTCCCACAGCATTCTCCTGGAGAAACTGGCTGCTCATGGCTTGGCCGGGCATACTCTTTGCTGGGTAAAAAACTGGCTGGATGGCCAGGCCCAAAGAGTGCTGGTGAATGGAGTTAAATCCAGTTGGTGGCCAGTCACAAGGGGTGTTCCCCAGGGCTCAGTATTGGCGCCAGTTCTGTTTAATATCTTTATCAATGATCTGGACAAGGGGGTCGAGTGCACCCTCACTAAGTTTGCAGACCACACCAAGTTGGGCAGGAGTGTTGATCTGCTGGAGGGTAGGAAGGCTCTACAGAGGGACCTGGACAGGCTGGATTGATGGGCTGAGGCCACCTGTATGAGGTTCAACAAGGCTAAGTGACAGGTCCTGCACTTGGGTCACAACAGCCCCATGCAAAGCTACAGGCTTGGGGAAGAGTGGCTAGAGAGCTGCCCAGTGGAAATGGACCTGGGGGTGTTGGTCAACAGCCAGCTGAATATGAGCCAGCAGTGTGCCCAGGTGGCCAAGAAGGCCAACAGCATCCTGGCTTGTATCAGGAATAGTGTGGCCAGCAGGACTAGGGAAGGGATCGTCCCCCTGTACTCGGCACTGGTGAGGCCGCACCTCAAATACTGTGTTCAGTTTTGGGCCCTTCCCTACAAGAAGGACATTGAGGTGCTGGAGAGTGTCCAAAGAAGGGCAATAAAGCTGGTGAAGGGTCTAGAGCACAAGTCTTATGAGGAGCGGCTGAAGAAACTGGGGTTGTTTAGCCTGGAGAAGAGGAGGCTGAGGGGGAGACCTTATTGCTCTCTACAACTACCTAAGGAGGTTGTAGCAAGGTGGGGGTCAGTCTTTTCACCCCAGTAACAAGTGATAGAATGAGAGGAAATGGCCTCAAGCTGCACCAGGGGAGGTTTAGATTGGATACTAGGAAAAACTTCTTCACTGAAAGAGTGGTCAGGCACTGGAACAGGCTGCCCAGGGAAGTGGTTGAGTCCCCATCCCTGGAGGTATTTAAAAGACGGGTAGATGCAGTGCCTGAGGACATGGTTTAGTGGTGGACTCAGCAGTGCTAGGTTAACGGTTGGACTTGATGATCTTAAAGGACTCTTCCAACCTAAATGATTCTGTGATTTTATTCCCCAGATACTGGTCTCAGTCAACACCTTTATCAATGACCTAGAAAAGAGAATGGGGAGAGGAGTCCAAGCCTTTCTAAATCAAATGCTGCAGCTAACAATGAGGAACTCCAGAAGGACCTCCCAAAGCTGAGAAAGCACGCAAAAAGGTGACAAATGAGCTTCAGTAGAGATAAACGTGTGGTAGTGCCGCTAGGCACAATAACACTTAATGCTGGACCTGACAGTTCCAGCTGACAATAGAGAACTTGAATCCACCACTGACAGCACTGCAAAAAGCATCCAGCCACTGTGCAGTGGCAACCAAAAAGCTCACAAAATAAATGCTGGGCATTGCTGGGAAGGAGTTTTAAGAGCCCCGAAGAGCAGCATCATTTTGCTAGGATACTGAGCCCTGGTCCACTGAGTGCAGTCTGCATCTCTGGTCAACTCAAGGAAGACACAGTGGATAGAGCTGGGAAAGGTAGAGAGAAGGACAACTGAACTGAACAAGGAGGGGAGTTGCTGCCATAAAAAGAGGGACTAAAAGTCTGAGGTTCCTTGGTCTGCAGGGAGGAGGCTGAGAGGGAGATGTTTAAGGTTTCTAAAATCATGATGGCAGTGGATGTGGAACTTTGTTCACCAAATCCTGCAATACTTAGACTTGAAGGCACTTGTTAAAACTAACAGGAGGTTGGTTAAAGCAAGTAAAAAAAGTCAATGTTTATACAACAGGTGGTGCTCTTCTGGCATTTGAGAGGCAGATTAGGAGGTAAACAATGTCAGCATGTTAAAAATTAATTATTCAGGGATAAGAGATCCATTCATACGTACTAAAAGAACTCAATAGTAAGTATCCTCTAACATCCCAAACAACAGTTTTGGATGTGTAAACTATGAGGATACAGGCAGCAGAAATTGGTCACATGATGCATACTCTCCCTAAACAGCATCTTATTGCCACACAACGCTAGGTCAGATGACCAGCACTGAGCCAGTAAGACATTTATTGTATTTTTATGGCCTCAACAACACTGTTTCTTCCCATAAAATATGAGATTGTGTCTGAAAATGTTTCCTTCTGTAGTTTTGGTATTTATTACACTTTAAATGCAATGGCTATCCACCCCCTTTTTCTTGCATTAAGAGAAAAGAAAAACACCTGATTTATCTTTTTCACACCATTCTCCATTTTATAAATTTCCATATACTACATTGAACATCTTACGATAAAGGGTTCCTATTCTCATCCTCTGAATTACCTCAAATTCTTCAATATAGATTTCTTTATATAAGGCAATTAGTACTAGCTACTCTTCCAGATGGTTTTACATAAGAGACATTAGGAAACTGTCACTACACTGTATACCTTTCTAAACTTGCAAATCATGATTGTGCCCTGAGCAGAGGTTTCCACTGAGCTGTCTACTAAGACCTTCAGGTAGGCTTTCTAACTATACATCATTTAAGCCATACAATGTAAATGTTCCCCTCCACTGCTTGACCTTGCATTTATGAATACTGAACATTCTTTCTCACACAGATATCTCTTAAATATCTGTCTTGTCTGGCAAAGAATAATCTAATCAAACAATAATCTTCTGGACTTCATCCTAACTTCTGCTTTCTCCTTTTCAAGATCATGAGTAAATATTGGATTTCATATGGAAATCTAAGGTATTCCTGTTGCATCTATTCTCTCCCTTACTTTCAGTTGTTTTTTCATCCTTCCCTACACAAAACGACCATGGATCTTCCATTCATCTTGTTTTCCATTCCTAAATTAAGTAAATGTTGGAAATGATTTTTTTTAAAGATTTTTATTGTTCTTGGTGGTTTTGTTTTTATTTTTGAACCACTTGAGCCAGCTATCCTTTCTGATCACCGTAAGCCACTATCAGTTCTGATTAAATTATCTGTGAGCTCATCACCTCCTCTAGCATTCATAGATAATTGTATTTCTCAGCCTTTCAGCATAAACAGACTGGTTAGCTGTCCACATGCTAAATTAGGCTATCACAGTGTGTGAAGCCAAATATAATCTTTGTTGCTTTGGTGAATGATGACCTATATGCTTAGCACAAGGATAGAGTGGCATGCCAAGCAAAATATCTAGAATTTAGTTTATCTTAACTGAAATTAATTTTGAACACTTAATTCAGATAGGCAAGAAATCAAATATTTTTGGAGGAGAAAATTCATAATCAACAACAGATTTACATAAGGATAGCCTACTCCCATTTCTTTAAGAAATATAAATTTTTGAAATTATATTTTAAGAATCGAGTTGCAAAGTTATTTTCAGTTACAGAATTTTTTTAAATCACATTTTGTTTCTCATGTAATACTAAACAAAAATCTTACATTGCTGTAATTCATGTTAATAAGCAACTTGCTCACTTAACATTAAGTCTATCTGAGAATAGAGCATATTATGGCTTCAATGACATATTGCTGGGCATATGAAATCATTATACAGACACAGTGAACTAAGAAACTCAAACCAGTTTTGGATACACATTTTACAAATGGATACAAATTCCTTAAAGGAAGGTTCATTGTCAAAGATGTTCTTCATGCCAGATGCTACCCATGCACAAACTATTTTCAGTACCAGTAATCAAACTGGGAGAAGGTGCCTCTAGTAACAAGCTGGCAGCTAGGGTACTTTGAACTCATGGACTTGGAGCTATATTCAGTTTTAATATTGCATTATAGTTTGCCTCTCCCTGGTGAGAAAAAGAAAGTTGCAACATATTAACGAACTTCTGGAAAGTCAGATATTTCCAAGGCTGCTGTTTCTGTCTTAGGTTTTATCTGTCTCTATTCTGCCCATTTCAATTAAAGAAAATTCCATATTTAAAAAGAAATGTTAGTTATCAATGTAATCCTACAATACAGGTTAGAAATACTCTAGGTGGTTGTTTTGTAGTAGCTCTTTAGAAGAAAAAACAAAAAACCAACCACAAAAAGAAAGGAGTCCCTCTGCTACATACTTGAAGTCCAACTAAATAAAAACTAAAGCAGAAAATAAATGTTAGAAGAGACTGTGACAAATCAACCTTTTAATTTAACAAAATATCCATAAATATTCCTCACATTAAGTTTAAAATAAACTCTGGAAGTGTGTTAACTTTAATGACTACTGAAAAAAAACCAGTTGGACTGAATTATCCTATAAACTCTACTTTATGGCAGTTTGTCTGAGGAAACTACATTCTAAACAGAGAAATAACACATTGCATGAATTTCTAAGCAAGTTGTACTAGCAACCTGTGCTAAAAAGACATGGTGCCTATTCCTTCTCAAGAAATTGTATTGTAGTGGAGAACCTGTATTTTGATCTGGGCACATGGTCCTTTTTGATACTTTTTATTCTTTTCCTAAACACCAAACTGTACTTTTGGTGGTTATAGATTCATACAGATCCATTTTCAGGAATGAGCTCTAAGGCAGGTAAAATACTTATGAAAGGAAATAAACAAAATACTGCACATTTTAAATGCAGGTATACAATGTAATAACAAACTGTAGGTAGGTGCCCCAGCATTTTTGTGGGCCTTATAGAACAAAAGCAGTGCTGAAGTTTAAGTGGCATTCAGCGAAAGTGAGAGGAATTGTACAGAACAAACGTTGTTTAGCACATGACATGGTATTAAAAATACATGAACTACTGTGTCTTAACTGCATGATTTCTAAGTGCTATTCAAAACCTAGGATCAAGCTAAAAATCTACATCAGAAAGGAGAAAGGATGGACAAAGCAAGGTAAACCTTAATGTTTAGTAATACTTAAAGACTGCTTGTTGACACTTAACTCTGATCTATATTAGATTCTTGATCATATCTATGCTGCACTGCAGGCACGCTCCAGTGTAAGCCTTATAATTTTGCTCCCCAGACCAGTTAGCTCAAGGCAAACACTTCCCTCCACTGGCAACTAAATGCCTACAGGAGGCTAGACCACACTGATCTCATCCTTACACACAAAGAAGCTGCCAAGGAACATATCTGGACCTGGGAGCCAGACAGAACGCCTGCGACATGCCTTAGAGGCAGTGTGTGCCATTATACCATAGCACAGCAAATTTCAGTTACCCAAGTAACTTCAATTAAGTGGACTTACAAGCCTAGAAAGAGACTGGTTGTGAACATCACAGCAGTGCAACTCTTCTGTATTTCTTCTGAAATGAATTAAGTATTTTTATTCAAAGAAAGTGGGAAATAAAAGCTGAAAGAGCTGAAGCCTGCCAGAGCTCACTATAAGAAAACTGAAATTGAGCTGCAGGATTAGTTGCATGTCTATAGGAGATGAAGTTTTTATTAATGTATTAACTACACACACACTTGTTATTTATCTATTTGATTAAATATAAATGATAGGGGGGGAGGGGGAACCCAGAACAAAAAAAGTACTTGCCATCATTCAGTTTAAGGGAAGATGGTGAAGAGTATATTTAGTCTAGTCACTCTAAGAATAGAAGCTCATAATCTGTCTTCACTGCCAGATATTTTAATGGCCTGCAGAATATATCTAACTACATAGAACAGAAGCCTTAAAGGAAATTAAATACTCAGGGAAAAATATGATCTAATTAAATCGTCTACAAACACGTTTCAGAAATGGGAAAGAATATTTAATTTTGTCAGTAACATCTGCAAAATGTTTTAATATGAGATATGTATAACCCTTCGGACTTCCAGATTTTCAGAGTATGTCAGAATGTTTTACAAAATACATTAATTGGTACAGCAACAGTTTGAAGCAATGCACACCATTTCACTGAAAAAAAAAAAAATCAAGAAATTGTGACTGTTTTTACTTTGCATTGGTGTTCCTGAACTCTGCCTCAATCTCCTTTGCCTTATCCCAATGGTACTTTATATTTGTAATTATAAATATATTGTAAATTATAAAGATGCTATAAAGGTACTCAGATTTTAGCTTTTCAAATGAAATTTTGGCAGCTTTAGTTTCAGAAGTGGTCTCTTGCTTTTGTGGTTTGTTGTTGGTTTGTTGTTTTTTTTTTTTTTCTTTTTCCTTCAATGAAAGATATTTCTTTTGCTTGAGACTTCCCCTGTTATTTCATGTTCTTTTTCCCGAGGGCAGTATATCAGCTTAAAGAAAACACTAAGCTACAAGTGTACATATAGTTGAAATCTCTCCCTTCTTCGCTATTAATTGCTATAAGTTTGGACAACACTGGAGGTAACAAGACAGATGAGAACACAAACATACAGCTCCATATTGGCAACATGAAGAGGGTGTAGGTTTTATTAATTGCCCTAGTACAAATCCACACTGAGCACATTCTGAAAGACAGACGAGATTGCTTTAGCTACAAGTGAAATTTTGCCAAGAGCATTTTCTCAAATGCTTTCTTCTGGAAACATGCAAAATTTAAGTTTCATCACCTTTCTTTAGTTTTCCAGTGTCAAACAGTAACTCAGGACACTGTTTTGACTAAACAGTTCTCCCTGGGAGAGCATCATGGTTTAACCCCAGCTGGCAGCTAAGCCCCACACAGCCACTCTCTCACTCCCTCTGAGTGGGATGGGGGAGAGAATCAGAAGGGTAAAAGTGAGAAAACTCATGGGTTGAGATAAAGACAGTTCAATAGGTAAAGAAAGCGCCACACATGCAAGCAAAGCAAAACAAGCAATTCATTCACTACCTCCCATCGGCAGGCAGGTGTTCAGCCATCTCCAGGAAAGCAGGGCTCCATCACGCGTAATGGTTACTTGGGAAGACAAACGCCATCACTCCAAACGTCCCCCCCTTCCTCCTTCTTCCTCCAGCTTTATATACTGAGCATGGCATCATATGGTATGGAATAGCCCTTTGGTCAGTTGGGGTCAGCTGTCCCAGCTGTGTCCCCTCCCAACTTCTTGTGCACCCCCAGCCTACTCGCTGGTGGGGTGAAGAAAAGGCCTTGACTGTGTGTAAGCACTGCTCAGCAATACTGAAAACATCCCTGTGTTATCAACACTGTTTCCAGCACAAATCCGAAACATAGCCCCATACTAGCTACTAGGTTATGGAACAGATCATCCTGAGTGCCATTATGCAGCATGTGCGGGACAACCGGGGGATCAGGCTCAGGCAGCATGGGTTATGAAAGGGAAGTCCTGCTTCACTAACCTGGTCTCCTTCTATGACAAGGTGACCTGCTTAGTGGATGAGGGGAAGGCTGTGGATGTTGTCCACCTGGACTTCAGTAAGGCCTTTGACACCGTCTCCCACAGCATTCTCCTGCAGAAGCTGGCTGCTCACGGCTTGGACAAGTGCACTCTGCGCTGGGTTAAAAACTGGCTGGACGGCCAAGCCCAGAGAGTTGTGGTGAATGGAGCCAAATCCAGTTGGCGACCAGTCACAAGTGGTGTTCCCCAGGGCTCAGTGTTGGGACCAGTCCTGTTTAATATCTTTATTGACAATCTGGATGAGGGGATTGAGTGCGCCCTCACTAAGTTTGCAGACCACATCAAGCTGGGTGGGAGTGTCGATCTGCTGGAGGGTAGGAAGGCCCTGCAGAGGGACCTGGACAGGCTGGATTGATGGGCTGGGGCCAACTGTATGAGGTTCAACAAGGCTAAGTGACAGGTCCTGCACTTGGGTCACAACAACCCCAGGCAATGCTACAGGCTTGGGGAAGAGTGGCTGGAAAGCAGCCTGGCTGAAAAGGACCTGGGGGTGTTGGTCAACAGCCAGCTGAACATGAGCCAGCAGTGTGCCCAGGTGGCCAAGAGGGCCAATGGCATCCTGGCTTGTATCAGGAATAGCATGGCCAGCAGGACCAGGGAGGTGATAGTGCCCCTGTATTCGGCACTGGTGAGGCCGCACCTCGAGTACTGTGTTCAGTTTTGGGCCCCTCACTTCAAGAAGGACATTGAGGTGCTGGAGAGTGTCCAGAGAAGGGCAACTAGGTTGGTGAGGGGTCTAGAGAACAAGTCTTATGAGGAGCGGCTGAGGGAGCTGGGGTTGTTTAGCCTGGAGAAGAGGAGGCTGAGGGGGAGACCTTATTGCTCTCTACAACTACCTGAAAGGAGGTTGTAGAGAGGTGGGGGCCGGTCTCTTCTCCCCAGTAACAAGTGATAGGACGAGAGGAAACAGCCTCAAGTTGCGCCAGGGCAAGTTTAGGTTGGATATTAGGAAAAACTTCTTTACTGAAAGAGCAGTCAGGCATTGGAACAGGCTGCCCAGGGAAGTGGTTGAGTCCCCATCCCTGGAGGTATTTAAAAGACGGGTAGATGCAGTGCCTGAGGACATGGTTTAGTGGTGGACTTGGCGGTGGTAGGTTAACGGTTGGACCTGATGATCTTAAGGGTCTTTTCCAACCTTAACAATTCTATGATTCTATGAAGAAAATTAACTCCACCCCAGCCAAAACCAGTACAGGGAGATGGGACCTGCGTGGGGATTACCACACTGCATGCAGATGCAGTCAACCATTCATACAGAAACAAATGTAAAATGTTCTAAGAGATTAAGTAGGGAAGACAGAGGCCAGGGCCACCTGCTTGAAGCAATCCATAGTCTCCTTAGGAGAGTTAAAGACATGGGTCAAAATCCTGACACACAGCTTTTCTGGCAACTATTTTGCAATACCTCTACCTACATATGATAGGATTTTAGAGCAAAACATTGTGCTCAGGGTGCAGTAGGATTTACCACTGCAGGACTGCTATGAATTCCTTTAGAAAAATTTAATTTACTACCAGTCCAACTTCAATTAAAATTTCACTCCACTGATTGCCTTATTATTTTCATATGCTGGTAATTCAGGATATTTGATATTGGTTCATTCTTGTACTAAGTATTCCTATAGTATCTTGTTTCCAAACACTTTACAGTAAGCAAAATATTTAGATATCTTATCAAACACTTCTCACTCAGTGTGAAGACACTGACTTCTTTTTTTTGTCCTGACTATTTGAGAAAAATTATGATTTCTTAAGCTACCAGCAAAGCTACATAACTCACCCCTAAATCACTGTGAACTCCATCAGACTAATCTAGAACAACTCAAAGAACAATACACAGAAGTTGAGCTTGTACCGTGTCTGAAAACAATGGTTCAAACCTAAAACAACTCAAATAAATACCATATACATGCATGGGAGTATCCATGAGATTAGCTTTTAGATTCACTCTTTTTTATCACAATAAGCAAAAGAGAGCAGAAGGGCATATCCAAGGTGCATTTCTGGTTAGTCATAAACAGAAATCCCAGAGAAGGAAAAAAAGCTATGGAGAAAACCTGCTTCCCACGGTTGGGATCTTCTCCAGTTTGCAAATGAGGAACATTAAGACTTTTGATAAACAAAAGGGTTCTGCTTTCAGAGCTGTCATCCTGGTATCCTCTATGATCATTAAATGAACTTCCATTTCACATTCAAAAGAGAAAAATCACCTGGAATTAATAGAAGTAAAATGTAAATTTGTCCTGCTTCCTGCAAGGTGACCACTTGTCACACATCCCATTGAGATTCCCTGCAAGCCTGAAAATAAACTTCCCAAGCCCGAAAGTAAACTTCAGCTGTATGTAAGGCTGAACACTTAATGCATGAGCATCTGTTCCCGCAGTTACTCCATTTAAAGCACACTGTCATTTCCAAACTGCAGTACAGGTGTCCTACGCCACCAGTCTTATCTAGAAGCTTCCTGTGTATAGAAATATTTTCTTTCTCTTGTTACTTTTAATTGCATCATGTGGAATTACACTGAATAAAATATTGATATCCAAGATTTGTGTAGCTTAAGCAATAATGCAGTTGATAACACATCTTACTATATTTTATCTCATCCTCTATGGCAATTTTATAAGCTTAAATATGTTAGCTCCTGGCATATGGCATGTTAATACGTGTGTTGAGAGAGTAATGCTTTCAATTCATCCACCAATAGTTGGCAGTGTTCACTCAATTCTTTACAGGCCTGACAGCAATTCAAGAGAATAGCCAAAAGTGTCACACTGTCTGGTCTAGGGTTATATGCTAAACATCAATATTTCATCCAGGCACATTAAGTTATTCCATGAAAATTAATTTTAATTTAAAAACCTGCAAGGATGTAAAAGTTCCGTTCTGCTTCCCTATCTTTTTAATGGTTCAGGCTTAAGACATTATCTTGCATTCAGCTCAAGCACACCTCAGTACTCCTGATTGTGTCCTTTTTGTATCACAGTTTCACTTCCTTTACCATTCTTCCTAATTTAGATTCCCATTAATATAATCCCTCTTAAATATTAAAAAGATAGCAGTAATAACCTGGGCTACTTGTCTTATTCTCCCCTGATTTTACATCGAGTGGGTTTGCTCAGACAGAAGCCTCCGGAGCACCTCCCACTTTAGTATTGGCATAATTGAAGACTATCATCCTAGTTTGTGTAATTTTAAGCAAACACCATTTGCTTCATTCTGAATCCATGAAGTCAATATATAGATGTGATCAAGGGCAAAGATAAGTTGGCAGTAGCCAATTTTGAAAAATCCTAATTTAAAAAAGTAAGCCTTCAAAGACTTCCATTTAATCAGATGGTTTTATGAACCAGTTGCGAGCTTCAGTTCACATCTTCCTTCCCCCAGTGTTTTGCAGAAATATATATAGATCTATATATTTCTGCATCTCTATATATCAATATATATTTCTATATTTTTTTATTTCATTCATTTAGCTAAATATAAATCATTTCATATTTTTCTCCACTTGCTAATTTTACTTTGACAAGTCTTGACAGATGACAAGAAACCTTCTCTTGTGGCTTTCCTATATTCCTTTGGGCCTGACTGCATATCCACAAACAAAGCTGTCATTGAAGTCACCTGCTTACTGACAAAGCAACGTCTAAAACTAAAAAAAGCTACATGGTTGTTCAAATTGCATCCAAAGAACTACACACAGTCCAGTGCTATGAACCAGTACTTGCTTCAAATCAGAGAGGCACTAACTTCGTTACCAAAAGTGCAGACTACCAACAAAACAAGTTGTTTGGTTGTTTGTTGTTGGTTTTTTTTTTGTTTTTTTTTTTTTTTTTTTTTTTTTTTGCAACATCAGACTTGAGGCAGGGAAAAGGAAAGAGCAGATGCCTCCATTCTAATCACTCTCCAAAATTCTTTGTCCATCAAAAAGCCAAAATGCTCCAGGTTATCATCTTCTGGACCAAACCAGCAAATACGTACAAGTGAGAGAGAGACAGTATGAGCATAGGAAGTTAATCAGATGATGTGGTCCTGATCCCACCATAAGGATAATAGCACAGGAAACACCCCCAGAAAATACGGTGGTTATTACTAGTGAGTAGTAAAACCCAAGCAACAGTACAGGCCAGGAGCCTAAAGGGCTACTGATACTGATATTAAAATGGACAAGAAAAAGGATCGAGAAAGGCAGGACTGTTTACACTTATACAGTCATACAACACCTATTCTATACTATTTCCCACATAGTATTATATTTCCTTATCTCTTAACATAAGGATAGAAATACTTGGGAGAATATATCTTCCTTTCATTTCCTTACAGCATTTATACAGACAATAACCCAATGCATTTCGCTTTCATGACATATATTGAAGTTGAAAGAGTAGCATGAGGACAGCCATCTCCTTTCCCTGTTCCTTTCCCATTGCCCATTACAGACACAAGCATTTTAATTCAGGCTACATTTTTATATTTGCCAACATTTGTGAGACACTCAGGAGAAACACTCTGATTTTAGATCAAACTAAAACAACCTCAAGACTGTTCTACCTTGGACCAGGGCAGCAGCTGAAAGCTGAAGCCAAATGTGCTTTCGCATGTCATTGAAGTAAGGTATGAAATACAGACCAGTGCCTTTTTTTGTCCCCAGACATTTCCTAATAAGTGAGCCAGCTAGTTGTCCTTTCTTACTTTAGTTTGATCAAGATAGGACCCATCAAGACCAGATATTTAAATATTCTTACAGACAGTCTAACCTATATCTGAGTTTCAGGGCAGGTATCTCTGCGGTCCCTGCTTCCTAAGCATCTGGAGTGGAGAACCTGCTGCTCTTAACCCCTAGGTAGCATGACCAGCTTTACTTGCACAGAAAAGAAAGGAATGAGTGAAGAAACAGCACATTTACGTTTGTTTCTAAGGTGCACAGGAAGAGACGTACCTCATGCTCCTGCACTACAGGCACAGCTGTTGCCTGTATTATTTTCCATTGACTAATGTTTTGACAATTATCATTTCACCCATGGAATTTAGAAGGCTTACAAAATAGAAATTCATTTGTCCCTGGCATACTATGTTAAAACACTTTATCCTGAAAACATACTGCTAGCAAATACAAATCTTTAAAATACATAACCAAAGCTATCTAGCATTCTAACTTGATCAAATAAGAGATTGTCTTTTCATATTATATCATCACGAGCTGACAATTACTAAATACTCATCTCCAGAACTGTAACTACATTGGCAATTCATTTCAAAGCTTATGTATAACAAAGAAAAAACCTTGGTCAGTTCTTATAATCCAGACCATAAGTTATTTTAGATGTCTGTACAGATTCATCACAAGTGATCATGGGAACAGTAGATGAGGCATACTGTACCTATAAGAAAAAAAACTGAATGGGTCTGGTATCAGAAATTACTAGCAATGACAACAAGTCTTTAACAGTTTGCACTAAAATTTAATTGTAGCTATAACAAGGCGTATCATTTGAAAAGGAGAACTTGCAGTAGACACACAGGACTGGTAAGCTGTTTAATTTTGTAGACATTTTTTCAACACTATTTCCTTAGAAACATTAAAATTTGTTTAAAAATTTCATATAAATTTACTTGGACAGACTTGTAGCAGACATTTAACAGAGAAATTATGTAAAGCTTTTATTTTTTTGGTTTCTACTCTCAATTACACAGTGCCACAAAGAAATAAAAAAAATATAAGAGAAAAGATCAAAAATCAACACCAAATTCCCAAAGCGATGTTACCCAGAAAAGTCATGTCATATATAACAAATGTGAATTAGTCACTGACACATGTCAGTGGTGGCACTTGACATAGTCCTGATGAATGAGGAAACACTTCCAGGAACCCTGTCTGTAGCCATATTCAGGAAAGAGAACCAGCCAGTATTTAAACATGGTGGTTCAGTTGGAAGAAACAGAAATGTGGAACAGTTCATTCAAATATGGAGCAGTCAAAAATATTTCTGCTCAGAAACTTATAATAGTATTTCTGTTGCAACTCAATATTCCACCAACTTGGATTTGGTATGGCAAAAACCTTGCAGTTAAAAACAGCAGCTTCTTTCTCAAAACAGAGGCGGTGAGGTAGGTTTAATAAACATTAAACAAGCACAGAAAGACCTACATTTTCTCATGATTCTGTCTCAGAAGACATCTGGTAGCAAATGAGTCCTTCAAATTGGACTCATCATTACTAGGAGTTTTACAAGACAACTATTGCATTGAGCTAATTTTGCATAGCCACGCAGCTTTACCTTAAAACACAAGCTCTCTCATTACTTCCTTTGGATTTTAATAATTTGCTGTCTCTAAGCAAGAGGTGCACAAATAAACAATTATATTAAAGATGCATAAGAAAAAAGCCTGAAGTTTGGTCATAGCCTCGTACTGCAGGTAAACTGAGTCAACAGGTATAACAAATAACAAACACATTTTGTCACTAGAGACAGGAGATGGGACTGAGCAGACTCAGAGCACGTACGTGAACAAGGGAGAAGTCAGTGGAGGTGCCTGAGCACTTCCCCTCAGCATCTGCAAGTGCTGCAGATCAGCAGCAAAAGCTGATGGACGTGATGCATTGTGCTATGCATGGAGCTGCATTATTAACACTGTGTATTCACACAAAACAGTGGAGCTATACATCCCAAAGCAGCGTAATTATTTACATCTTTCTTGACAATGGGACTCCAGCCTAAAACAGCACAGCAACATCCTGTTTCAGCCTAACACCCAATTAATTTCTCCCTAGAGACCACCTTCCCTCTCTGGAAGGGACTTTGACTTTTGTATTGCTTTTTCTCATTCACGGTTATCTAGCATTTACCAACCCCTCATTAAGGCAACAACGTACAATTACATGGAGCATAAACATCTGAGTAGCCAAAGAAAAAAAATCTCCACCTTCATTGGCACATATACAGCAGGTATTGACACTTTTCCTCAGCTAATCCAACAAATTCTGGCCATCCCACTTTATACATTTTACTCCAGAAGTGAGTTAGCTCTTGTATCTCTGCAAAATCTATTTAAAATTACCCATCCATGCAAAGTTTCATCTCAAATGCTAACCAGATATGATGTTTTTCCTTACACTCTCAACTGTTATGGAACTAGAGCTGGGTTTCTCATTCCTTACTGGAATCTACACCACCTTCACAAGAAGCAGATGCCTCAGCTCCTCCTGAAACATATGGGAGGTGTCTAGGTTCACAGTTCATGAAATTCAGACAGGTGAGTGGAAGGCATTTAAACAGTTCATAAAAATCTCCAAGGATAAGATGTGTCTTAAGCTAGAAGCCAGATTTAGACTGAAGCTGGGCAATAGATTTGACAGTGCAGATTTAGGGCAACTGTGCCAACACCACCCCCAACCCCGCATCTTGAAGGGTATGTACCTTTGTGGATCTAAACTATCGGTTAAAGGGAAAAGCTTAATCTTTACAGGGGATCTGAGCATACTGAGTATCTACCCAACCCTACTTCTCTTCAATTACCTCCAACTTTTGGAGATGGAAATACTGCATCTCTGTCTCAAGACTCTGCAAACTTTGTTTTCATATAATGACCCTAGTAAGAAATCACTAGGGGATCTCAGCTGTTAATTGAAGGCAAGATATTCTCTAAACTGTGAATATTGGCATTCTTCATCCCTATCCTCAGTTAGCTCAAGAATATCAACTGTACTAAACACATCCAAGCTCAAAGATCTGTAGTCTTTTACATATCACTGCAAAGTGACTTCTTTCCATACAAAGAGAGAAGACAGAAACATGATGTCGCTCTCAACACTACAAAAAGAATGATGCTGCTTTGACAGCCCAGTAAAAGACTGTTCTTCACAGTTTTAAAGGAAAATACAACTGTAGAGAACTGCTAATGTAAAACAACAAGATGTCTCAAACAGCCTGGGTGCTAAAACCACAATACAGAGCGACGGTCACTAGGACCCAGGACTGGACGGTACCCTGGAGTGAAGGTGAGGGAGGGAGCCCTGTGGAGACAGGGCGGCCTTGCCTCGGCCCCATTCCCCGTGCTCTGTGAAGCGTCTCATTCCCCCCCACACCTACTGCCTGGGGGACAGTCCTGGTATCACTCCTCTTGGTTTGACTGGTCACTGATGTAATTCTCCAATTAGCAAAACTACTAACCACTTGTGCCTTGGGAAAGGAATTTGGGAGGGAGCTAACAGGTAACAAACTGTGGAAAACTAATGGCTCTAACCTTGAAGAAGGGCTAACAAGCCAATAAAAGTGAACATCTTGGCACCAAAGACTGGACTGTGGCCAGAGAAGATAAAACTGCAGAAAGTAGGTGAAAGGTAAATGTGGTGAGGGGAGATCACGACCACCGACTCAATTCAAGACCAAAAAGACTTGCCCCCCACACCTGAAAGGAGCATGCGTGCTAATTTACATAGCAAATGAGGCTAATTTAAATACAGTAAACCAATAGTGTATGAAATGTTAATCACTAACCAATAAGTGTAAATTTAGGCGGGTTTATACTAATCATGTAGCCTGATAAATGTGCGTGTGCTCATGCTCATGTGTTTGTGTGTGTGTGTGTTTGTGTGTTTGTGTTCATGTTCGTGCATGCGTGATTTGTGGAATTATCATCACCGAGCTCCCTGCGCAGAATCAACATCTCTAGAAGAACCTTCACTTCTCCTGACTCTTCTTTTTTCCTCACCGACCAACGCTGGATCCATGGTGGTGACTATCCTTTGCTCATCTCTCTGAATGCTTGCTTAATTTCCTCCTAATATTTCCTGCCTTTCCTATCACTTTACTCTTTTATATTTACCCAATAAAACATCTGATTGGCAGCATATGACCTCGTTTTGTCTTAATTTCGCCCTTGGGATCATTAAGAACCTTCCCTGAGCCTGACAATCAGACTGGGACTTAACAACAACTATCAGAGAAAAATAAGTTTTAGTGACATAGTGTAGGAGAGTAAAAAAAAAAAAAAAATCAGAATCTGAATGAGCTTTCACATCTTACATGTTAGAGGCATTAATCTGTGATATGAATTTTTAAGTGGCTAACTACTTTTCTGTGCAACGTCATAATACTTTCATCCAGGAAATAAATAAAACTACCCTTGACACTTTAAACACCTTACAAATAGTTCCTAAAAAAATTATAAAAAATAGTCTTCAGCATACATTATAGCACAGTTCATTGTTTCAGTAAATGAGCTGCATTCTATGGGTTGCATGTGTACCACACTAGTCTTATCCCATGTAAGAATTGTGGACATTTGAGAAACACAACTGGACTTACTGAACTCTGCAGCACCTCTGACAACAATCTTCTACAAGTTGCTGTTAAAGCTCTAAAAAGATCTCACAGAAGTAACTTCCAGTTCAGAAATCACGAAAGAGAATGAGGACAATAAACAAAACCTGCACAGTGAGCTGACTCACCGTTACAATGGCGTTAGAGAAGCGGTGTTTAGTAGTACATTCCAAAGGACAACACCTACTGTATCAGAGGTTAAAAGCAAGTACATGGATTGACTTTTTCCTCTAACGTGATATGTCAAGTAGTTTAGACCATCTGGTGCAGAAGAACTCTTACTTATCTCACAGTTTAAATGCATAGGAGAGACATAACTGTTGAGTTATTGTTAGAACTATAAATAACTAGCATGTTATCTTACCTTATGCAAGACTACTAATTTATACAGTCTCAAGATATCCATTACTCTCTCCTGTCCTCAAAATGTGGTATTGCCATTCCCTAAAGAGAAATTTCCCTTTGGTACTCAAGGTTATTCAGCATGTTTGCTGTATCTGGGAGATTCGTTATACTTTTCAATCGATATGAAACTCATTGTTAACAGACATTTTTCCTTATTGCTTCTTTGGGAAGAGAAAAGGTTGGGGGAAGCATGGACATCTCCTACGAGTATTCAGAGACTCACCACAGAGCTACCCCCTTCTGGGGAAGGAATGCATCTGATGTGAATGCAAAGAACATCTGTTCCTCACAAGCCACCATCTTCTGCAAATAGAAAGTCATCAGGGAGGGAGTACTGTTATCATCCACTCTACCATGAAACCCCACCATCAGTAAGAAGTTAGGAAGTATTTGATGCAGAGAAGTGCTACAAACCTGCTATTAACATCTATTGACCAATGGTAGTTCTTACTGCCTCACCCATTCTTGGTGGTTTCCAGGTGACTAGAGGCAGTAAGATGCAATTGCTTCTCTTCCACTTACACACATAAGTCAAGACAGAGAATCTTCGCCAATGTTGATCTTGGCCATACAGAAATAGAGTAAGTTCAGGGGGACCTAGACAAGCTGGAAGCATGGACCAACCTCATGAAATTCAAGAAGGTCAAATGCCAAGTCCTTCCCTTGGGAGGGACTAACCCCAACAACAGTACGGGCCGGGGACAGACTGGCTGGAGAACAGTTCTACTGAAAAGAAAAGGATTTGAGGGGCCTGGTGGACAGCATGATACACACATCTACAGTGTGTCCTGGCAGCAGTGAAGGCTGACAGCATCCTTGGCTGTATCAACAGAAGCATAGCCAGTTGTTCAAGGGAAGCAATTATTCTTCTTTACTCTGCTCGTGTCAGACTGTCTGCACTTACTGCATCCAGTTCTGGACTCCCCAGTACAGGAATGATACCAATAAATTCAAGCAAGTTCAGAAGGCCACAAAAATAGTCAGTGCACAGAAGCATGTCCGTTGCAGAGATATTGAGGCAACTGGGCTTGTTTGGCTTGGGAAAAAATAGAAGGCTTTGGGAAGGACCTAATAGTAGCCTTCCAGTACTACAGGGCTATCAGGAAGATCAAGCCAAGTTCTTCATTGTGGTGCACAACATGTGTCTCGCAAAATGAGAAACAGCAGGCATAAATTGAAACAAATTATTCTGACTGGGTACAAGGGGAAAAGAGTCACTACAAAAATAATTAAGCAGAGGAGCAGGGGCCCAGAGAGGCTGTGCAACCTCCATCCTTGGAGGCTTTCAAAACCCAACTGGACAAAGCCCTGATGATCCTCATAGCTGACCTACTCTGAGCAGGAGGTTGGGCTAGAAACCTCCAAGGTCCTTTCCAGCCTGAATGATTTTGTGATTCTCATCTCTACTGGCTCTTCAGCTAGGAGCTTACAAAACCACTGTTTTAGGTTACCAGTTTCCTTGCTATTCAGTAATATTCAGCTCTGAGATGCAAAATGTAATACCATTCTGGTTGGAGATTAATTTTTTTATTTGACAAGCTTATGGTAAAAAATAGCTCTCTCACTGTAAGCAAATTTCTATAGAAAATTTCAACAATAAACATGTTATACAGACTGAATTTTTCTTATTCTCCTCATCTTTGCTAGTGAAAAATAGGAAATACAAACAGTCAAATATTACAAGCTCCAAAGTCTGAATTTTCAGTTTTAAATTTCAACTTTAAACCTCTTCAAAAAAATTTAGAGCACACATACATGTTTACAATTTTATGTGGAAAGGGCATTGACTAATTCTCAGCAAGTCTTTCTATCTGCTTACCTAGTGCAACTTACCATAGCACTTGACTCTCCCTAAAATATGAAAATATCATCACCTTTCTCCTAGGCTGAGCAGTAGCCTGGTTACTACCTAAAAAAAACCCCATCTGCAGTATTCCTCCCTTGTTATAGACCCAAGTGTCATTGCCCAAGAAAGTAGATTTCTGATCTTCCTTTGCCAACTTTGACCCCTGGAAAAAGAGTATTTCATTTCCTTATTTGGAATATTGGATGTTATACAGAGCAACACCAGGAATATTTCATCTTTTGCCAGCAGGCATGTTAATAAAGAGATAATCCTCTCATGTTTGTATCAAGGCTGAGGCAATCCATAGTACTAATGCAAAATCCTTCACTCATCTTCTTCCATTTATGCCCTGTTAATCATATAACATTATTACAAACAATACAGTAAACTAATTACTGTTCAGTCACTTTTTTCTTCCACAATATAAACTAAATTACTTAATCACGGACATATTCCCTCAGTGCAGTTGAACTGTTTGCTTATTCTCTTGCCTTCCAGGCTGTTTAATGTTATTTAAATTTGGAGACACCAAAACCTTAAAGATGCCTTTCCACATAGCTGAGGTGAGGTTTCTTGGGGTGTGGTAGTTTTTGGGTTTGCATTGGGGGGGGGGGGGCAGTTGAAGGAAGGAGTAGAGGTAAAATTGCATTAATAGAGTTTTCTCCTTGATTGTCAGAGTCACTTTTCAATTCTGTTTGTAAAACATTCTACAAAATTTGGAAAAGCCCATCTGATTCATTACTGTATAGCCTTCTGAGATTAAATTGGTACAGTACTTCAGCAACAACAAGCACAAAGTGAATTGCACCTATCACTTCATTTACATACATCATTATCATTGTTAGAGACACACACAATCTGGGATCAGGCAATATTCAGTAAAATGATCAATTGACAGAATGAACATATGGTACAATACCAAAGCACAGGGAAAGAGACACATAATTGAAGAAAATGTTTAATAAAATAATCCAATCCACACACTTATAAGAGTCAACAGAATCAAAGGCTGATGGAAAAGACTTGCTAGAAGCTCACTCATCCTTCTTTTAAGGCAGAACAACTCTGTACATGATGTATTACTCTGAATGAAGTGTTTTGCCTAGTCTGGTTTTCTACTATTAAAGTGTTGGGCCTGTCTCAACAGGGTTAGGGATTTGAGCTTCAGAGGACTGCACGTTAACTGCCTCTGGGTTTCCACTAGAAAGTCACTCATCACCTGGTATTTATAATCTACACTTCCAGAAATCATCCATGGGGGATAGTAACAGTGATGCAAGCCCACAGCCTCCACGTTTTCTCAGAAGCAAGTTCCTCCAAAGTAAGGAACGATCTGCAGAAGATGACAACTAGCTTCCACAAACAAACCAAACACCTTTGGGCATGTCAATATTCTGCTGAACTATTGTAACTAAAGTATCATGAACCCTGTATATTTGAGGCACAGTATGAAGCAGAAAGTTTTAGCTTTGAAAACAGAAAGTAGACTTTCAGGGAAAGTTTTTATTTTAAAACAATCCTCTGTAGGATAATGAGAAAATAGAATCAACATAAGCTTTCAAAATAGACAGCAGGGTAAAACCATGCTGGAATTTTATGTTTTGGATTACTGAATACTGAATATTGAGTTTAGAATATTAGAATAAATATTGAATATATTTCAAAATATTGGTGTGTTGGAGAAGCTGTATATACTCACCATATTCAATGTTATTTATGAAAGCAAATCAGAATGTGTTCTGAAAAGGGTTATATTCTGAAACTGAACCTGAAGACATGTATTCATGCATTATTCTTCTTCTATTTGACAGGTAAGTACAAAAGGCATTAACATACAAAGCACTGTTCCACTATCATTTTTCATAGCATGAGACCAAATCTTGCCATCCATTTTTGAGGCCAACAGAAAACTTTTACACTTGGAAGGTAAGAAATGCAGTATGGACTCAGTTCCAAGCTTCTAAGGTCATTAAAGAAATGCATTTTGAAATGGAAGTAATTAATATAAATGAAAAATTCCCCTGGTACTATAAATAGCATTTTCAGTCTACTCTGTTGATTTATGAATAAAAAATATCATAAGTACAACTATATATCATATTTGCACACAACTTCTGTTTCAATGAAACACAGTGCAGATACTTTCAGCAGAGAGACTAAGAGACACTTTAAAGACAGCAAAAAAATTAATTCAGCCCAGATAAGTTTAATTTGCTCCAACAAAAATGAACAGGACTGAAAAAAGCTCAAGATGTAGGAGAGAAAACCCTCAAAATTGAATTGTGGATCACAAGGAAGCCAAGTAGGAGACACGAGAGGCACAAGAATCCATGACATGACTTTTGGTGTTTCTAGCATACTTCTCTCATTTGGGATATCCAAATTCAACATCCACAAAAAAAAAAAAATCATATGGCCAACCCTGAAAATAATTTGCACCTCATGACTATCTCTGTATTGCTTATCAGAGCCCCCTTTTGAATCCAATAGTAATATAGTTGATTCCCATGTAAGTATTCACAACAGTTCATTTATTCAGAAGCCAACGAGGACTCTCTGCAGCAAGAGACAGTCACATAGGACAAGAAAACCTCTGGAGTTTTCAAAGAGGCATGTGTGTATTTTATTTTCCAGAGAAAAAGGAAAACGCACACAGATTCCTGATGGTACTGACCTTCTCCTAATAAAAGTTAGCAGATTTAAATATTTGAAGATCTTTCACAGGGAAGCCTTATCGCAGGAATTTGGGATTTTTTCCACCTAGACAACCAGCTTTCAGCATTTGGGTGAGAAGTACCCCAGCTGAACACATGAAACATGGGCTCATGGCTGAAATTCCAAAGGTAAATATTTTTATTTAATATTTCTTCTTAAGGTGCCATGTTTAAATGAAAAAAAAAAGTGATGCTTTAATACAAATTGTCTTCCATCTTAAACTTAAACACACTTCTAAAGTTAGGTTTATGTGCAATATTATTATAAAGTACATTACTGTAAATGGAAAAGGAGAGTGTCAAGACCATGAACAGTAGTAGTGTTTTCTGCAATGTTTTTTCTTTAATTGTCTAGATTGGTCTTGGTAATTGTGCTTGAAGAAAAAGGCTGGTAGCTTTCCAGTTGTATATTATTTTTAATAAGTTGATTAAAATAGGATTAATAATGAAAAGTAGCTCTTTTTTTTTTTTAAGTGAGTTACTTCAATGAAGGAAGTTTGCAAATCATTTAAAGTAAATGTAGTGGTTAGAACTCTATCTAAATATAGAAATTTTTTCTGACATTTCTCAGGGACTTCCATCCAAGTTTTGATCACTAGGATAATACATTCTTCTGCACTGCTGTACTGCATTGAAGGAAAATAAATTTTCCTGGAAAACATGAGATTTAAAAAAATTTTTACACTATAACCTGTTGCCTGTTTAAAAATAGAACTGCAGAAAAGACTTTCTGAATGGAAAAGAATTTAAAAAAAAAAAGTATTGAGAGTGAAAATATTTCTTTGTAAAAAACTTCCCATAAGTAAAAAGGAAAGTTACTTCATTGGAAGAAGAATTAGGCCAAGTTTTGGGAAAGAACTATTTAAGTTAATCATCTTGTTTTGCCAGGTTAAATTTGCCTTTAAAAAATTGACCAAGACATTGACCAAGGTGTCATAGACACAAAGTCAGCATAAGGATGGGATGCATAAACAGAAGAAAACCATGGTCTTTTAATGTGAAAGAATAGCAATAATAAATACAGGATGCCAAATAAAAGTAACACATCACAAATCAATAGAAAAGATCTGTTTCATCAGTCAAAACTACCTATTGTTTTAAGATATATTTTTAGAAGCAGATGGTTAATAGAGCATTATAGAACTATTAATTTTAGTCATTCAGAGAAAGAAATGACCCAAAATTTCCCCACACCAGGTTGAGTCAGAGCTTTCCATTGAAAATGTTCCACACTAGATCTCTAGTTGGTATATGTGCTAAGTATTCAGCATAATTTAATGTTAGCTATAAATAATGGTATATTATTTCCTCTTCTGCTTAGTTTATGAAGTGGTGCTATGTTTTGGGGCTATTTTTCTTGATCCTTGTCCATTTTTGTTTTCTGCACTAGGCTCATTGATGTCTTCTAACATCCATGGCTTATAAGTTGGATCCAACCTTTTCTCTCTGTCAAAGTTTCAAAGTCATACTATTTTTTTTTTTAATAGCACACATCAGTATTTCAAAATTTCAGGACTCACACGAAAAAAAGTATTGATTTCCTTACTGCTATGTCCAGGATTTTGCCTCTGGTTTATAATGGGATTCAACCCCTTATTACAAATCTTCTATGATCATTTTTGGAAATAGGTTGTAAGTTTTAAAAGAAAGCAACTGAAGCCTGTTATTTTTCAGAATGATAGTTAGATATTGACCTATGCTGAAGTCACTTCAAAATCAAACTATTTACTTCCTTGGGAAATGAGCTAATTTCTTTCCAGCTTTGAACTTGCTTAAAAATACCAAGATAGTACTTTGCTATTTCTATGTGCCAAGTAAGCACTACATGTCATTTCACATTAGATTTTACACCAATTAAGAAAAGTGTATTGCTCATTTTTGAAGCAGTAAAGGCTTATCTCTTTCTACTAGCAATGATTTACTCATTCCCTAATCTTAAAAATTAGGTTGGGCTTCGAGATATGTTTTCTACATCTTGATATTCACCTCTTGTTTTCATCTTAAGGCTTTGGAAGTAATGGCCTTTTGTGAATGCCTTGAAGGAGCTCTGCTCTTTCAAAGCCCATCAGTACTTGTCCTACTGTGGTCAAAAGCGCTATTCTATCTGCTATGTGCAAAAGGGAAACTTGGCTTGCTAAATATTTTTTTCCAATAGTAATAAACTGGAAAAAATTACTATTTTGTTTCAAAAATCTAGTCCGAATACTATACACTCCACCATGACGAACATTTCAAGAAATCTTTGAAGGTTTCCATTGTTTATACTTATGTACCAAATATTTGGCCCTGAATAACCCAATAAAGTCCCATTTCCTTTAAGATACTATGCATAAACATAGCTAAAAAGACACCAAAATCCTCCACATAGAACTTATTCCTAGACAAGTGAAATCAGTAAGACTCCTATCACTTTGGCTAGCTGAACACAAAGTGCTTTTTGATTTAAGTTTTCTTTATGAAGATCTCACTATTATTCTATTTATTTCTATTTTTTACATCACCAGATTGCATTGCAAGAAGTATTTGTATACATATTTGAAGGATACTAAATTGTATTAATCTCTAGAGTAACTGGAAAAATTTAATGGAATTATGCTCGGTCGATAAGCTTGCCCTGGCAATCAACAGATGACTTACCATTAGCCTCAAAAGCGCAAGAGACTGTTTATCACATTACAGACATGTCCAGCAGGTCACGTTCCCAATAATCAAGGATTGTTTTTCACTGAGTTTTCTTCCTTTCTTTCCAGTTTACTTTAGTGCTGTCCCCTCAGTTCGTTAAAAGTACATTTATACTAATGAGTGATTAGTAAATTTTAATTTTCTTATTCAGCATAAGTACCATAATATTGCCATACTATTTCTTATTCAAATAAAAATTTTACTTGAGAGAATTTTTCATCAGTGGAGCAAGCGTCTTCAATATCACATTCCTCCCTTCCCTTCTGCTATATATCTAACCAACCACATTAAAAAAAATCAAATTAAAACTGAAAATCTAGAATATAGATAGCTTATGGTAAGCATAGGAAAGTTATTTTTCTGTATTATGATTATTTGTAAGAGTTGAGCTCTTTATTTTTTTCCTCAAGAAGTTATCAAGCCAAAATAAAAACAAACTTGCATGTTAATAATTGAAAAAGTAACATGAATAAAGAGCTGCTTTTCCTTTTGTTGCTTTAAGCACTATACTCTATCCTGCTTGGGGAAATAACCATAAGGGTTTTGCTTTGTCTCCTTTTTATATTAATACTGAATCATAAATGATATATATATAGGCTTGAATTTTAAAAAGATGTAAATTTTGCAGATTAAGTAGTCATCACCTCCCTATATTTGGGTCTGATGACTTATTCCCAAAATACTAAATTGCTATTCCAGGCAGAAAAAGTTTGAAAAATACTGTGTACTCTGACAGCCACACCTTTAGCAGGAAAAAAAAAAAAAATTCCTATAGCAGCATCACATCGTAACAGTGTAAATCATCAACTTTCAAGGTGCTACTTGGAGTTATAAATCCCTGAAACATTAAATCAGTCTCTGTCCTATTCCTGAAGTTGAGGTCAGCTGATTTGCTCTCACCAACAACCCTAAATGCATATGTTTGATTGCCCAATGGCAAGATTCCCTCAAATTCCCTAAGCCCAACAGTCTGGCAGAGTCCACATTTACAAGCCTTTGAGGCATGCTGCAGGGCTTATCTATTTATTCAGGCTTTTGCCTGAGGGGCTGGCTGCAGAAGCAAAGAGAAGGTTGGTAAGTTCTCTTTATTTGACAACGAGGTTATTTTTATGTATTAATTTATGTACATGTGCCTAGAGATTATGATAGGCACATTTCATACAATAACAAACAACTTTAGTCATATCCTAATTAACTTTGACTAAATAAGAAAAGAATTTTCCAGGTCTCCATTATAGATAAATTCTTGTAAAAACTAGCCATGAATACAGATGCTACAAAATAAAAGAGTTGGTCAGACGCAAAATTAAAAGGGAAAAAATGTGGCTTTTCACAGATTGAGATATACATGTAAAAATCTAAACCAAATTTATAAATTTTATGTCAGAAAGTATATGATTCTCTGTTTGGTACTATCAAAGCCTTTCCTTCAAAGTCCTTTGAATTATTATTGAATAACACAAAAGAGAAATTCTTCTGCCCTCTAACTCTGGCATAATTTTGCAAGTGTTCAGAAGTTTTAAAGATATTGTAGTTCACTAGACTTGGAAGGAAATAAAAAGAGCTTCTAAGAAGAAAAGAATACCCTGAAAAGGAGCACAAAATGGTACATTCATGGTGTTATACTGAAATAATACAATCAATGCAAGAAATCAGCTGGAAAGTGAAGCTGATTGCTGAATACTTTCTGACAAATCTAAAGAGACTTTCCTGCAGGTGTTGGTTTGACCTATTCCCTGAAGAAACAAGAGAAGCATATTAGATTGCCTAGTCTAGGGCACAGCTTAGAATAACATTGTTTTAAGGGGGTGGGGGGGAGAAAATGTGTTTAAGGTGACACACATCAGTTCTACAAATGGATTTGAAAGAAATGCAGCAAGTCTTATGGCACCCGTTTTCTAGTGTGGTTAAACAACTTAGACTCTAACTTGTATGTTACTTAGCAATGCCAAGTATCAGTGAAAGGGATGTTGCTTCAGTGACAAAAATCTCCCTAACCTGGGACTGTTCATGTCCCAGGCCAATGTATTAAAGTACAGCAGAACAGCAGTATTCAGCAGAGCCTATAAAAGGCTCTATGAAGATTTTAGAGAAGCCTATAAAATCCCTATAAAATCTCTGTTCTACATTTGCTGTTTGTCAGAAGGAGTTAAAATGGGTCATTCTGCTTTGGGTGGCTGGATAGACCAGTTTAAGAATTGCTTTGCACTGATGGAGATGCAAAGTGACAGAAATGCAACTGAGTATCATATGGGAAGCTATAAAGTGACCAAGTACCAAGGGCTTATAAAGAAAGCTAAGAAAACTTGGAGTTACAAAATGAGGGCTCATATTGTGTTTAGAAACTTATTCAAACCAACAGGGTAGCTCATCTACAACTGACTTTATTACCAAAGGGAATGCATGGCAGGGTTGCACTTCTATTGAAGAAATGAGATAGAAGACTCTGGCTTTCGCACGTACTCCAAGTATGAAATCACACATATGCCTCAGTGATGAGCATGTTCCAAATACCTTCAAGAAATATTCACAGCAAGTAAACAGAAAATAGTGTGTACTAAGAATAATACAAGTGGAGCAGACCTCAGGAATAGAACTTGTTTTACAAGGAGGGAAATAAATGCTGCATTGTCACAAACATGAATGTAAAATGAAAGCAGATAATATGCTCAGCAGGTCACACTTGAAAGCTTTCTCTTCCAATACATAAATTATAGTAACATTCCTAAGTACGTCCTATCCTTTTTTACAGATGGTATCATAAATACCAAGAGATCTTCCTCTTTAATTAACTAATGAATGTTTTTAAGCTTTACTAATCTGTGGCTGGCTGTCAAATTTGTGGTTTATGCCATAATATCAAAACACATTTTATATAGCATAGAACCCATTCAGTAATTTTCTCCAGTTCCAGGTATCCATTTTCTTTTCCTTGATACATGAAATGTGTTTCAGAAGAGGCAGAGTAATCAGAACTGGGAGCTGGAAGATTTGGAGTGAAAACCTGTGGGGATTTTCCCATTTGTCACCCTTGGGCTCTGGTAGTGACTTATGGAGAATGTCATGTTTCTCTACAGACTGTAAAATGAAGTTCTTCCTTAAGCGCAAACAGAAACTCAGGATGAAGAATACAAAGATGACTTTAAATTTCAAGCCTATCTTCTACCTCCATGGTAAGATAAAGCAGCCCATAGCTCAGCTGCACAATCCACTGTGTGCCTGCTTCCCAGTGTAAGTAGGGGAACAGGTGGATTAAAGCCATATTGCCAGCTTGGCTACAAGTTGTGTGGAAATGCCACTTAAGATTTCCTTACCTTGAACAATCATCCCATCAGGTTTAGGGTCAACAGCCCTGTATGGAATGTAATGATTCTGAGAGAAAGATGAGGTTAATTATGTAAACTCAGCTTTCCAAAATGAACTCAGAAGCTTGCCACAGCAATTTCAAAGTACATGAACTTCTCTATTGACAAACGCAAACATTTTATTTTTGTCTTACCACTAAGTAAAGATTTAACAGTGTTCACTTACATTGTTGGGCTAAAGCCTTATTTAACAATAACAAAATATTGAAATACGAAATCCCCTGGAGTATCATTTGCATTGATAACAATATTTTTTCTGATAGTAATTGGAAAGTACACCTACTCTTGCATATAACTGATAAAGTTTCTAAAAACATAAAGCTGGTTGCAGAAGAGAGTTGTTTACTGTGAAAACTTTCCTGCTTCACTTCAAACACCATTCACTTTACCCAGAAAAATCACTAAACCACTAAGACTTGAGCTATGAGTATCTAATATCATGAGGTTGAGGGTTTTTGATCATCATCTATTTTATTTACTCAGAACTTGACATAATTGTCACCAATACTGAAATGCTAAAAGTTATGTTATCCAGCCAACGTGGTTGGAATGAAAAGAAAGGAAAAAGCTGTTTTTTTCCAAGGTTTAAGAACATAAAGTCCTTAATCTGTCTACTTGTTTATCATGAGACCACTCTGTCTTTGTTGGGGATGTGATGCCACACATAACAGATGGTCCACCAAAACCCTATCACGTCTGCTTCAATTATTTGTGAAAGACTGCAGAGGGGGAGGGAAGAACTATGATTATACAATAAAATCTGAAAGGAATACAAAGCCAGGTACTAAACCATAGCAAGAATGATATGCTGAAGGAAACAGATATTCATGCACAAGGTGCCCTGAAACTGCTCCAGGATATTCCACTTCAACAGAAATGATGAAAGTACAGAGCCAAACAAGCATGATGCCAAAAAAGATAGTTTCATTGTTCATTCTGCCTACTTAATTTTTTCAATGCTCCAAAGGCATATACGCCTGACTTTGCATAGTTTGTCCATAGAATTACTGATTTAATATTATGGGAACATAGGTAAAAGATAAAGATACACCACTAAGTGTAGTAATTAAATCTAATTGCAAAAGGATCTAAAGTGTAAGCTTGTAATGTGAAATGAGACCAAACGATATTTTAAATATAAGGCAACGCTCAGCACAACGGAGGTGTGCTTTTTGATTCTCCTAAGCCTCCAAGAATGCTTTTTCATGGACCAAATGGTCAAGGAGCTCCCGTGCAGGAGAATGCGTAGAACAGACTTACCAAATCCGCCTTCATTTCCATGTGTCTTACAAATTTGCCACCACCAGTCCATCAAAACACAAATGCCAACGATGTGGTGCTACTTCAAACATTTAAATATTAATGATAAAGGAAATACATCAGAAAAGATGTGGCAGATATTTATAAAAAGCTGTTTAAACATTATTTTCTGTTTTTTTCTGAAGCCAAAAGGGTTTGACCTCAGAGCTGCATAAATTTAGGGAATTTGAGGTGAAATGATTTGATTAGATTATGTAACCTGATTTCCTGTGCATTACAAACCACTGCACTTTTACCCAGCTACCTCTCCCTCACTAGATCCAGTAAGTTACATTTATCAAGATTATCTTCCTCAAGGTGCCAATACTTCTTGTGAAGACACCAAAAACCAGAAAAGCAACCAATTACTTTTGACAATATGTTCTAAAGAGTACTGTCTCACTTATGGAAAAAGTCCAAACGCTGATTTGCTTCAGTTTCTTTCCTGCCACTGTCCATTGGCAAATGCTCCTGTTTCAAAATTCTTCGATATTGAGTGCTTTCCTTGTCAGGATACACTGGAAAAATCACTTGTGATTTTTAATATATATTAGATAAATTATATGCACAACAATATAATTATATTAGATAAATAGATATGTAACAGCTTAACTCTAACTCTCTATTAGGAATATTTTCTCTGCCCAGAACTTCCAGAAGGAAGCCGCTTTCTCTACCTTGCTTAAGTCTACCATTTGTTTTGAAGTACAGACACTAAAACTCCCATTAGCTTCATTATCGATTTCATCAGTATCACAAAGGTAAGTTACCTCTATATTTGATTGTATATTCAAGGATAATACTTGCAAGCAATACTTGCAAGCAAACTTTGAGTGATATTCGAGAGGATGGTTAGCTATGAAGCCCAGAGCCTTCTCCCACTCATAAGAAGTGACTGAGTATGTTTGTTCTGTGCTGTGAGGTCCCATATCCATAACCCCACGCTGGGTTTTACTAACATGAATTCTTTGAACTGAGTCCATTTTCTCAGAGCAATCTAAACTGCACAACCTGGCTGGCTTTTCAGAAGTATTTACACCTCACCATTCATTCACCTTTGTTAACCCCGCATCTTCGTCACCTTTTCTGTGTTTTCAGATCATTGCTAGATATATTGAATGACACTGAGCATGGTACCGGTCTTCACCAAAATTCCCTGTAATTATTGCTTCTTTAAAAAAGATTCCTTTCAATAGTTGTCTTGAACTATAACAACTATTCATCTCTTCAGGTGTATTTGAGTGACACTGTATAGGACTAAGTATTTTTCCTCCCCAGAATGTTATGCAGCATGAGACAAAAATATATCACATACCTTCACAATTAGAAATATTTGCCCCAATTAAAGTGTCAGAGAATAAAACCAGCTTCTTTCAGAGGGCATTTTCCATAAATCCACAGACATCATTAATCCATATTGCCTTCTCTATTATTTCACCTAATCCTAATGCCAACTGACTAGACTACAGCTGCCCTGGGCATCCAGCTTGCTTGTTTTAAACATCAGAATGACAGTAGTGCTTCAAGCCTTTTGGATTCTCATTCTTAATCAATTAGACCTCAAAGGAAATTCTCTGGTCAGAAAAGGACATTGCTCACTCCAATCTGGTTAAAAAAAAAAAATCAATAAGTTTCTTATATCCATATCAGAAGCAGTACACTTTGAACAGAATCTTAAGTGCAACATACTTTGCAGGTGGTACTACATTAACTACACAAGCTGTTCAGAGAAAAAAAAAATTACGTCCAAGTAGCATGTCAATTATGTTAAATCCACACTATCACCATAGATTTGCAGTCTTACAGGAATCAAGAGGGAAAACCTAAATCCTTTTCATTACATTTCAGTACTCCTTGAAGCAATTAACTATTTTGATTCCCCAAATTTACCGGTGTAAACAAAAGAGATGCAAGAGTGAGTTTTCTGTGCTCCTCCTCTACCTTCATATAGATCTACTATACTGCGTGGTTCCTTTCTTATACAAAGGAGATAATAAATTACATGACCAAAAAATAAGGTTATTAGAACTGTAGTGTTTATTATCAAATTTCTGTGATAACTAAATTATGTTCTTGGAGGGTTTAGAATTTGTTTCACAGGTATTTGAGTCCTTCCTAAGTGAACTGGGAGTTCTGACTGAAGCCTTAACTCTCTGTTTAGAGATAACTAGATCTTGCATTTTGGGGTGAAACGTGCCCAAAATCTGAAGTTCATTTTAACAATTCATCCTCCAAGCTACATACAGTAACAGATCTCAGAAGTTACTGCAAGGCAGTGCACTCCTGCACTGTATTGTGTGGCTAATGCAAATGAATCTTTCACCTCTACTAGTGAAAAGACTGCTTTAAAGTCAGACTACAATGTGGAGGCCTCCCTTACGGTACGTGCTCCATCAGTCTACAAAACCCTTATCCAAAAGGAATCACAGCTTTCAGGTTCTGAAACAAAGTTTCACATCCAAGAAGGCTTAAGCTTGAGAGTCACCCTCCCTCTTCACTACACACACCTCTTGTTTTGCTCTTTGACATGTAACACTCGTCAATATAAGACTTCTCACCATTTGAGGCAAAAATCCATAATGGTATGAGTGCTTCAAGAGCATACATTAATTGTCACCACACCGTTAAGACACTTCAAAAAGGTAATGATCAGTTGTGTCCCATAACTGTACTATGACCTCTTCAGATCAGACTTTCCCCTACAAGAAACATCAAGACAACTTGCATTTCACTAGTATTTTCTGATTAGAATGACGACATTGACAGAAGGTGATGAAGCTGCAGTAGGTGTAGAGTTCCCTACAAATGATTCTGGAAAGCACCAGTATAAGGCAGTGTGGGAATCACAGACTGTGATGAAAATTATTTAAACCACCACATGATACATGAATAACCCAAATTCCTTCCTCTCACTGCTCAAGAGGTGTGGTGATAACTTCAGCTTTTACCATTATACATGTTGGGTATGAAATCAGAGATCTTGGGAGTGAAATCCCTCTTTGGCCATTAACAAATAATTCCTTTGGAAGAGCCAGGGACAGTTCAGCTGAGCTAAGTTACCTGTGAAAAGCAATGTCCCTGCAATTTACAATTGTCACAACTGTCACTCTTGTAAATTCAGTCTTTTCAGCATCTTGTTCAAAACAAATGTGTTCCATCACATGTGTCATTGCAGATTATAATTATATTCAAGCCTATTTTTAAGTCTTCATTGTAGGAGGAAAAAAAAACAGCATCTGCACTTCAGTTATTTTTTTTACTTGTATATGTGAACAGTTAACTGCAAAGAGTGGTAATGCTCAAGTATATGTAAGTCATGTCTATGTGTAATACTCTACAAAGAGAGCATTCAGCATTTTCCACTCCATTTCAGAATAAAAAGAATAAAAGTAAATATGAGAGCTATGTAACATCAGAATTCTTTATAGCTGCCCTATTTCAGTTGTAGATGTGCACTTTTCTTGTCTATCTAGCCTTATGGAAGCTGTACCTACTTTAAACAGTAAGAAATTCAATAATTTCAAAGAAAATTTAACTATAACAGCAGCAGCAAGCCATTATGTTCCACCAATCCATCATTTTTATGGAAAAAAAATGTATTTTCTTCACAATGAGCAATTTATAGATTCAGAGAGTACATCTGGGATTTATATTTGTAGTCTATTACTTCACAAAAAATAGTTCTAGTAAGAGTAAGGCTAGATAAATATTGGAAGAGGTTGACATTTTGTGTAGATTATTTCTAACATCTGAAAATAATTTGGTAAGCATTGCACCAAACAGCAAACAGAAAAATCTGCAGCTGGTAAGTTGGCATATTATTTTAAAAGAATGTATATATTCCCATGAGAAAAAAACAAACAAAAAAACCCAAACCGACTTTAAAGTAGATGTTTTTGTACCATTTGCTTACATTTAGCTTTAAGAGTATAACCTCTTATGATCACTAAATTGGTAAGACAGTTTTCTTGTGATTCACATTGCGTCACCTGCTCACAGATAGAAACTCGTGGCACGAAACTCAATCAATAGTTAATAGTAAAAACATATAGGAATATTTACCATTTTTTGCTTGTGACATCAGAGAATAACTAATCCTCTCCCTTAACTTTCCTGCCACACAACACCAGACACACTCTTGGCAGCCCTTGGGAATCCTCCAGGGAGTCACTGACACACAGAGAATTTCTGGTCCAAAGGTATCTCACCCCCTCCTGGAGAAGGCAAGTAGCCAATGAAAGCTTCTTTAAAGCCAGTCTCAGTATCTCCATACTGTACACATCATTAGAGACAAACCTGAATTATGAGATTTCCTCCCAAAGGCAGATTTTTTGACTCCTGTGCTCCCTTAGCAATTAAATGAGGTGCTGTGGGCTGGCTTGGTTTTTTTAGAGCAACAGCAATCTTCACAGGTAAATCATGCGCTGTCCATGCAGGAAATTCTAGATATTCATTCAATGCTTTTAAGAAAATATTAAGTCATGTAGTAGCATTCTTGATTTTTCTATAAGTTGGGGGTTAGCTAAAAATATTACGAGCATCCTTTCCCCACACTTTAAAAATATTATAATTTCTACACAGCTCGACACCAATTAAGCAATTCAGGCAGGAAGCGTGCCTCTTTCCAAAGGTAGTCTTTTCACTACAAGACTTCCTTCTCCCATTCCGAAAACAGATTCCTATGTTTTGGGAGGAATTAACACATTGCAACAAGATACCCAAAAAACCCTAACTATTTACAGGAAACAATGGATAAAAATCTTCTCTTCAGAATTCCACAAACAATCAGTTATTAGAAGATCTTTTTTGTGTTAGATCTTCTTAAGTGTATAAAGCCCAAAGCTAAAGAGGCAAAGAGTTGGGGTTTTTATTGTTTTTTGTTGTTGTTGTTTTGTTGTTGTTTTTTATTATTCTAGCGAATCTTGTATTACAGTATGAAATTAATTCACATGTCAACAATATACGAGTTATATTAATGAAAATAAATATATATCAAATAGAAGATTAAAACATAGATTAACCTAGGTGAACAGTCAGGGTGTTCTTTCCCAAATTAATGGGTTCAAACTGCTAAGTGAATTTGAGTAGTGTCTTCAAAGCACTTACCTATAACTTTAATTCCCTTATTCTATAATCTTCATATGTCTTTTCAAAAATACAGGAATCAAACAATTTGAAATTTACCTATTGGTAAGGAGTGTTTTCAGGTATCTCCCACTCTGTGCCTATAGGTAATTGAAGCTGTTTAATGTGAGAAAAAACAGAAGAAACCAACCTGCATATGCCTTCAACATTCTTATTCCCAGTTGATATTATAGGTTAAAAGGTGAGTTTGTATAAGTTCCTAATTTATTAAAATTGATTCTACACTATAGATGTGCAAACCAAATATTGTCTCTAGATTTGAACAATGAAATAAGAGTTAATAGTTAAAAGTCTTCCTTCCTTTTCCACTTTACCCTTGGGCTGCTGGCTTTCATGCAGACCAAGAGATGAAAAGTTACTCTCCCACAAAGCACACCTCAAAATGAAGATCAGTAAAAAAATATTGTGCAAAAATCTGTTTTTTTGGCAAGGTTGTTCATTACAGGGGCTTAGTTAATCAAAGCTTTAAGACCTTTTCTGAAAAAGTCTATACTAACTTCTCTGCTTAAAATTCTCACTTTTCAAACTTGAATAGTTTCATTAATTTAAATATGTTCAATACTTGAATGAATACTAAAATTCTCATCATACATCAGTACCGTGCAACAGTATCTGATTTGTATAATCTCCAGTAAAACAGTATACGCAAAGTATGGGTATACAGAAGTACATTAAAAACCCAGAAGATCAAGTTGTTTAAGGATGCAGCAAGCTTGAATCTTGTAAATGGCACACTGATTTGAGACTACTTGCAGGCTTATATTTGGGTACAGAGACACAGATCCACAAAAGTTACTTAGGATCTTAAATCTTATTTCTCCTCTGTAGAGTGCAACCACAGATTTGTGTATACACAGCTGAATGAACAACTTTGTCCACTCAAAAAAAATGAAGAAAATAAGGTTTTTAGACACAGCAGCTGTATTATTGTGTTCTCTACTACACTAAACCATCTTGTTGTCCAGGAGATAAAAATTATCTCCTGAAACTTGTTGATTAGACAGCTATGCTTACAAACCTTGTATTTTATTTAGGAATGCAGCATTAGAAGATTTTTATTGTTAAAAAAATATTTCATAAATATTTGTTTAGGTCACTAAACTCACTGTTAACTACAGTTTCTGAATAACCAATAGCTGAACTTGGTTGGACCAGCCAAAGTGCGATGAATGGAATAAAAAAAAAATCAGTAATACTAAGCCTAGAATAAGAGAGCCAGAGCTACCTAATTCCTAGACAGATGGCAACAGAAAGTTGGTGAATGGGTATGAATTTTCAGAACTCCAATATCGGCAATATAGGGAAAGCCTTCTAAGCTCAAGTGCATGCAGCATACACCCCTCTAAGCTTGGCCTGCCAGGCAAACCAGGACACATGGGCTAAAAATAAAATAGAAATTGTGGTTCACTGGCACTCTACAAGTAGCAGAGTAAACAGAATGATTGCCAAGGTTTTTCCTCTCTCAGTTTTAGGCATATGCAGCTGGCACCAATGTGTTGTTCTCATGCACCAAAGGCAGCAGATGGAATGAATTACATATTTCAACAGCCCTTGACATCACATCAAACACCTTGGCTTTTAGTTTTAGAAGAGTAACTCTTGGGACTCTTTTTTTCAGCTTTCACCATCCAAATAGAAGTCATACACAGTTATTTCCTTCTTTACAGGACAATATAGCCATGCCATATGTTGCAGACTTGCAAGTCTTACATAGTAAAACAGTGAAACAGTAGCAAAAGAAAATGTTCTGGTTGAGGCTTTGTAGTTAAGACACTACTCACTGAGCAACATGTTACAGATAACCTCTGAAACAAAGGGCTTTACAATGCCCATCGTATTATAGAAAATACGGGGTGTTCAGCATTTTTCTAAAAAATAAAAGAAATTTCAAGTCTCTAATATTCACAACTTGGCCAAGTTGATCAGCTGTATTTAAGAAACATTATCAATTGCTTTTAATTTATTCCTTAAATTTCATAATTATAGCTACCTTGGGCAAGTGCACCACCTGAGCAGGTGGGGACCCTTCCCCTGAATGAAGCTGATCACCATGACAGGCTGGGAGCAGTGTCTGGTAGAGCTGAACATGCCCCACAGTGCATTTTCTTCATCCAGGAAATGGAAATAGCTCTCTTTAGGCACTAAATTCAGCTGAATGTCTGTCCCTGAATTGTATCATAGGAAGTCTGTGTGCTCACATCTGCAACTATAATGCTAAACACAGACTGGATAACAAGCCTGCTCCAGCACCTGACTTCCATTTCTTGCTTGCTTTCCTTTCCCAGAGCAGTCATCAGACAGACCAGGGGAGTCACTGTTACTATCCACTCTACATATGTGCCTGAACCATCTACCCCTGTGCCCTTCCTCCTCCTCCCCATCCCTCAAAAATTATGTACTTCTTCAAGACCCAGAGACCAGTTGAAGCCTGCTTCAACACAGAATAAAAACCTCAGCACAGAGCAGACTTAAAGAGTGTGTTCTGAGGAGAGGCAAGCTGGGAGGCATCACATCTGCACAGGGCCAGGAGAGCACCTCACCTAATTCCTCTGAAAATCTCAAAGTGATTAAGGTGATTAAAGTTTTCCTATCCTTAGAAGCTTGCAGGCCTTCTGTCTTTCTGGAGCAAGTTATCAAGACACTTTGCTTTTATGTTACCAATCATTTCTTCCAGTCTCAGGTTTTCAGCAGATCAAGTGAACATACCTTGTTATGACCTTGATTCCCTCCACTTCTGCTGAAGCGTGATCAATGCTGGCTATTCTGCTGTTTTCAGATAATGAATAGCTTCTGAGACTTTCAGACTATATCAGACCCATATCCTCCCATAGCTTTTTAGCTGGAAACTGCATGTACAAGTGACTTTGATCCTAGCCAGCTCAATACTTCTTTGAAATACATTACCTAGTAGCTACTAACACTGATGTCAATCTCTTTATCATACTTGGTATTCTCTTTCCTCCTTTCAAATATTAATAGCACCATTTTCTCCCCCAAGGCAGTTTACTTGTATTTAACTACTTATATTTCTAATAACTCCAAAGTTGAGTTTAAATATTTCTTTTATTTCAGCCTAGCAGGAAGAAACATCTGAGCTACAATACAGATTTTCTTCTGCATATTTTTCCCCCCAAATTTTTTTAAAAAATTTCTCTTGGGAAAGGCTATCCCCCTCTCATCCTTATCAATTGAAAAAAAAAGTTTGAGTATCTACTCTTTGGAAAGCATACCCTCAAGAATTTTCTCTTGTTCAGGATCTGCTATCTATGTTAATGGATTCAGAGTAAACTGATAGTCTGCTGCAGATCTATACGGAATTAGGTGCTTCCATGCGCCTACTGCAGTCCAAAGGGTACCCATTTTTTCCAGCTTTGTTGAAGACACTTTCTCACTTTGCTTCTTCCTAATTGTTCTATGTGTCTGAAATTTAGCTCTCTGTCCCATTCCTCCTCTTTCTTGCAAGAGGGACAGCTGTGAGAGACAGGATTTTTCTGACAAAGATGAACTACTTCAATTTATCTGAGTTGTCCACTGTCCTAATCTCTCACTTTCCTTAAATTGGCCACTCAAAGTATATAGACTAAAATAGCTTCCAGAAAGAGAATAAGAAAAAACACAAAGCCCAGCACACATATATAACAAAGGTGCAAAGAAAATGGATTGCTAAGTCAAAAAAAAAAAAGTAAAACATCAGCTCAGCCCACAAAACCAGGCAGAAATTAGCAAGATGTAGGCAAAATACATCAGAACTGAAACAACAACAAGACAGAGTGAGATTGAGTTCTCAATCTGTATATTCAAAGCAACTTTACTTAAGTGTTCCAAGGATAGTACTTTGTCATCATCACTGCGTCAAAATAAACTGATGTTAGCCTTCGTGTTCAGTACCACGTTAATCTAATATATTTGCTAATTTCTGTGTAGTTCATAACATGTGACGCAGTTTAAGATGTAATTGAAATAGAAAAATCAACTGTCACACACAGTCTTTAATTTAAATAGTGGATGTGACAGTGTATCCTGTTGCTTTTCTAGGAGTCAAGCACAGATACACATTTTTTTTCCTCTGCCATTGATCAACTAAATCACCAGCTGTTTATGCAGAATTGCTGGCAACCTTGAAAGTGTCATTTGCCTTCCTAAGCTCCATGAACTTGATTCACCCATTTGTTTAAGAGCACAACAGGCCAACAATGTGAACGTTTTCATTATTAGTACATAAAAAGACTCAAGAAACAGACCCTACTCATGCAAAACTTCCACTGGAGAAAATTATACCTGCTGAAGAACTACAGCATCAAGCTCTGAAAGTTGAATGGAGCATAAATCTGTGTGAAAGGCTTTAATTGCTAGAACAATCTAAATCTTTCAGTTCACTAATTAGCTCAAATCATACAGTCTAAGGTCTTACACCTGGGGCTTATTGTAGGCAAATTTTAAAGTTGTATCAAATCTGTACAGGTGTGCAGACTACAAGCAGTAAAATTGTGGTGCTTTCCCCCACACTCATGAAATCCTTTTTTAGCACCTTTTCATTATCCACATTCAATCCTAAGGGCAAGGACAACCATTTTAAGTTAACTGCAACTTTTCAGGGATGCTGAGGTACATGCGTGTCATTGTCAAGTGTATAAAGCACTCAGATTCATAGGTTAAAAAAATCATTGCTAACCCAGGTTTTCAAATAATATTGACAGAACAGGGAGAAGTGCAATACGATGGAGGTCAAACATCAGCCCATGCAGACTAGTGTACCCATACACAACCCATATATTCTAATTTTTTTATATTTATGACAAGCACACATTAGCTATTTAGAAGTGCCTCATCCTTCCTCTTTCATAGTTGAACCTCTGATCCTAAATCAATAGTCCATGATATTTACTCAATGCTTTTCTTTCTTTTCCTAACCTTGCATTACAAATATAAAAACGTTGTTTTAAGGGGATCATTCAGAATCTTACAGAGTAGTCACCTTCCCATTTTAGTATGCCTTGAGATCCACACTATCGTTCAGAAAGTTTAAGGCAACCAAAAAAAATGCTTGAAAGATACTTAAAAGTTGCTGTAGTTTGCAATCATGGTCTAGCACAGCCACGCATGCGTACTGATTCTTTACATACCATACACATGCTGATATGCAACAACCTGTGACATTGGCATCACATTTACTACTTCCCCACAAGAATATTAGTTTGGTTTTTGAAATGCATATCAACTTAAGTCACCTTGTGAAATATCGTCTGCTATCTCCCATTAACTTCTGGTAACAGTCCATTCTCAAATCATTCACTTTGAAACTTTTTAACTAAACATATGCTGGCTATACACTTGCTATCTGCTGTCAGTTCCTATGTGGAAGCCAGTTTTGCTCCATCCGAAACAGAAAAGCGAACCTAGCTTAACATCTCACATTCCCATCTAAGACCCTCACTAGCAGCAGCTGTATATAGACAATCAGATCGCATCCAATAACCTGGCTAGATTAAGTTGAACAGCCAAGACATACATACTTTAAGCTCAAAACCCTCATATTTTATGCATATGTCACAAATATTCTGACTGTAACAGATCTCCAGTGAGGTATTTTATAGCAGATTGGGTCACAGTCTCAGAAGTAACATGTATGCAGGAGAATACATATGCACAAAGAGTCGAGCACATGGTACCTGTCTTTTTCAAAGCTGATTGTTCTGATGCAGTCTGATAGAAGCTACATCTAAGCTGTATCCTTTTCAAAGGCTCTCTTACTGCATGAAAGTCAACAGATGTGGCAATGGAACAATATTTGGAAAGACCGAAAAACCAGGCATAGACCATTTTTCTCTCCCTGCTCTGACACACAAACACACAGTAGTCACCAAGTAGAGCCTCCTGTGAGTCCAGTTCATTGGGGAAGGGATGGGAGCAGCAGGGAAAGACAGAAAAGGAGTGGCAGGAATATATCATTCTGTCTATAAAATAGACTAGGAAGGAAGCATATGCCAGTGCCATCAACCTATCATGAACTAGGTGATGGAAAACAGACAACAGTGGGAAAAGATGACATTTTAAAGACACTTTCAAAGATAATTTACAGTTACAATAGTGATCCACAGCACTGAGAAATTATACCTGTCAAATGACTAATTGGTGATGAACACCACATGATGGAGTGAAGCTGTTTGACAAGAACTGTCAGCATGATCACAAACAAAAAACACCAGCTACATCCACAACAGCATATTAATAAGGGAGCTGGGACAATCCTTCAAAATATTCTGCAAGACTGAGGTCAAGCGACAAGTGATTTCATTTCAGGTTAAAATCTTTGTGTTAATTTATTAGCTGGTACCTTTTTGTTGCAGCACTTGCAGATATAAAACAAATCAGTTTCTTACCAAAAAAGGAATCTATTCTAACCATACATAACACTTTGGTCTGAACCTGGACAAATAGTCTCCTCCTCAGATTGTAAAGGAAAATAATTTGTACCTAAGATAAGGGAATTTTTTGGCCTTAACTGCAAAGTCCTTTTTAGAAATCTACTGTTATGATTTTAATCAAATTCTTTCACCCTCAAATACTGAAGCATGAATCTAATCACTTGCTTTACAAGTTTAGTACCCAGAGACACTACAGAAGTTTTAACAGCTGTTGGAAAAATGTTGCAGCCTCTGACTTTTTTTACTAAAGTTGCTGCAGCCAAGGTTTACTGTAAATTGATGATTTAGTTGGATTAGATGTTAATATGCAGATTGATATATTATTCATGAGAATGAGTCACAGGCCTAATTAGAAACATGACATGAAAAGCTTTTGAGTCCACAATCTGGATTCTCCCTGACATGAAAGATTTGACATGTGAATAAATTTTCACTTACTGAGAGAAAAGAGATAAATGACCTTTTGCATCTAAATGTAAAAATGTCATGTTGGAGATGCATCACTTGCCTTTCTGAGAGTTTGGGAAAAACCAGTAGAAGTATTCAATTTGATATAATAGAAGCCCTTCAGAAACGTGAAGTATTTACCCCTCCATCCCTTTGTATCTGCTTGTAAAACATCCGTTCCATATACCTGTCCAGTCATAGACATTAAATAGAATGGGTTTACAATCCTCTGCCAGGTGAACATTTCTGGAGCTTCAAGACCAGGAACAGGTCTCATTCACACAGCTAAACAAAGCCACAGCCCTAAGTACCTGTATGTACACTACTTGTATGGTGTTTCAGCTTTACAGGCCTAATTGATGATTAAACTAATCTTAGAGCATCATTATTCAGCTGTTTTGGCTGGAAGTACTGTGTTAGCTAAATTAGTAACAATAGATTCAGACAACAGCAGAAGGGAGCCGCCATTCAATTAATGATAATGACTAGCAGTGGTCAATAAGTGTACCTGGGAAAGCATTAGTAGCACATCGTATTAGGGGACTATTTGGTGCAGTGGATTAATTCACTGATTATTTATTTCTTGGGGCATAGGCCAAAAACCAGCTTGTTATAGGTACCAAGTATAGTCAGTTTGATAGCATAAGCCCAACCTATTTGCCTTCCTGAAGGCTTTGTTGTTTACTCAGGATTGATTTTGAAAGCCCAGTTTCCCACACTTGCCTGTTTCCTTGCATGTTTAACTGTCCATCAAGGCATTTAGGCCTGCCAAATATTATTTTGAGAAAGATTATTGCTGTTAACAAATGATTTTTTTTTCCAAGTTTGGGTTAATTATTCCTTATCTCATTACATAGAAATTGGATTATTTAATCTCTACAACAATTATTACAATCCTAGGTATTATTTTATGCAGAATGAGACCAAGTCTCAGTTATAAAAAGATGAAGGTATCACTGGATACATTTGAAATAAACATGGTCTGCCAGGCAGAGAAAGAATACGATGGGAAACATTTCTTCAGTTTACAAAACAAACCACCATGATATACTAATTAGCTATCAAGATGGAAGAAAACATTTAAAAAAAAAAATAATTAAAGTTAGACAGGAATTAGTGTGACCCTTAGATTACACATAAAAAAAATTTAAAATCTCTATTTCTAGCCAGTATTGATCTAGTCCTGGTAAAACAAGAGGCTAACCCAATGTAAGCAAGGCTTCTAAGTCCAGGAAAACAATCTGCAGTGCCATATAAGCAACTGAAAGCTTTTTCCAGACTTGACAACATTGAAAAGTAGAACAGCATGAAGCAAGAAAAGTCATTACTAATAAACAGCCAACAGATTGCAGTCAGATGTCTTTGTATGGGGGCAATACTGAAGGAGATGAGAAGGAAGAGGTCAGGATGTACTAGTTTCCAAAATTAATAATTCATTAAAAATTTCACTTGAGAGAGCTATTATGAAAAAAATCTTGAGAAGAACAGAGTAATGCCTCAGCATCAATGATCTCAGTGTCATTACTTGTACAGGATCAGCTCCTGGGCTATCTGTAAGATACATATTCTCACACACATTTCCCTTACCTCAAGTTGCTTTTGTTTCCTGCAACCTGGAAAACCATAAGCACTGTGACAAGGATAAGAGGTTACTTCATTCTGAGATATTTTTAAGTGGTATTATTTCTCAGTAAGTTGAAAACATAGCATCTATTGGTGATGCCATTCATTCCACTCTGAACGCACCAAGGAGCAAACAAGTGCTAACTGGATAGAAGCTACAAGCAAGTAGGCATTGCCTTAAACTACAGTTGTGATACCTGGCCTTGTGATGTTTTTAACTGTTTCAAAATTAAACATTAATCACACCCTTTCATAATCTGCCAGTGATATGCTTATTTTCATTCTTGATGAAAACAGGGGTTTTTTAATCAATGAAATTCTTATTTCAAAAGAAAACATGGAAAAAACTAGAGGTCGCTGATTTTTTTGATTTATAAATCAACCAATTTTAAAGCTTCAGCCACCATTGTAGAAATTACTGGTATGTTCATGGTCCAGAGGCAGAGTTAAACAAATTGAAAACATATATTTATAATGATAAAAGGCTCAACTAAAGAAATATCATGAAACCAAAAAGAAACAAATCAAAAAGTACATCAGACTTGACAATTTAAGCTCTATGAGCTCAATTTCAAAGTCTCTGTCATCTAGCTGTAACATTCACCAAATATAACTCCCCCAAAGGATATAGGTCTTATAGGACCTATCTTCATAGGTCTTACTGAAGATAAAAGGAGCAACTCACACCCTTGACACTGTCAGCAATAGAAAACAGACCTCAATCTGCCACTACTCAGATGTGCATTTAGTCTAGAGAGGGAGCTCTCCTCTTACCATACATGAAAGAGCTGCTTCTTTATATTCTTCTCGGCTGAGCTGAGACTCCAGTGAAGTCTGGGAGAAAAAAAAAATAAACAAAACCAACACACATAAAAAATCCCATCATTCTAGGAAAGGGATTTTTACAAGTTTGCGTAGCTTTTCTGGTATGTTTATACAGAATTTACCTCAAAGAATCATAAGATAAAGGTTTCAAAGAATCAGTTATGGCCATTTTCAAACTAAATCTAAAAAAACTAGCAGCTGCTGCCAATGTCATAAATCATGACACTAGATGAGTATGGCAAAGCTGATACTAGGTCTGGTGTTCCTCCATTTCTTTCTCCCAGCAGTCCATCACTCTCCTTCCTTTATTGACCACCTCTTAAGAGAGTTAAGAGGGGCAGACAGACAGTACAATGAGTCTGCCATATCTTAAAAAAAAAAAAAATTACCTCTCCTCCTACCCAGTTCTTTGGGGTTTTTTTCCTCCACCCCGCCTACACTTCTGTGCTTGAGTGGTACAAAGGAGTCAAACCTCAAGAGGGAATATTGGCTCCAAACCTTTCATCAGAGGCACATTTTGTGCCTACAGTACTCAAATAAGCATTCCTACTGATTCCATCAGGAGGGCGAGCATGATTCTGTAGCACAAAACTTGGAGATTTTTTATATATTTTTTTTTTCTGCTAATAACAACAAGGCAATTTCAAGGAAAGATAGATTCATACAATGTTCTTAGATTCTTCAAGCTATTGGCATACCAAGCACCAGTACAATAGCTCTGTCTTGCTCAAGCATGGAAGTGTATCGAATGACTATAAGTGAATATAAAGCTCAGTTTATTGTTAACTACATGAAGTCACTTGCCCTCCCTTCCTCAGGAAACATTCCAGTCTTTCTTACTCTTTGGAAGGCAGCAAAATTGAACACAGCTCATAGTAGAAATAATATCTCAGTGGTTATTGTGCATAAAGGAATGTGTACAGCACGAACCATTGTTTTTTACTTATAACAAATAGAAGAACTATTTTTACTAGATTTCATAAAAAGTATGGTTGAGGAAGGAAACAAGAATAGGATAAACAAATAGGCAACAAATGCCTTATGCTTTCATAGTGTCTCTTGATTTAAGTAACGGACAGACCTAAAACCAAAATATGCTATTGCTCTCTTTAAAAATGGCAGGACTGATAAAGTTTTACAGTCAAATACAGCATGGGAACACAGGTTAAAACAAAAACGTAAATTTTCCCTGTAGTATATGTGGTGGCAAAACCAAGTAGGAACGTTTCACATTTGTTTAGTCTGTAGGTTTGAGTAATCCATTAATATAGTTTCTACAGCTTCAAACCCCCATCCAGTGAAGTATTTAAGAGACACCTAATCCGAACTCCGCAAGTAGCCTCATTCAAGTTCCACTTTACCCCACTCTGTTCTAATTTCATTCCTCATACAGTGACCTTTCTTTCATCAACTTGCAGCATACTGAAGTCAATAGGACTACTCATGCCCTAAAAGGAAAGAATCTAGACTGATGCCGTAAAGCACCCATTCAATAAACCAAGGAGAGATTCTTGAGTACAGAAGTCAGTTCTAATGGAGGCACATTAACTTAAATTAATAGCGAAAGGAATAACTGCTATCAAATAACATTGAGCATTTACTGCAATGAAAATGTCATTTATTTACAAAACAAACAGAGCAGAGAGCTGAGTGTTTGACTAAAAAGTGAATAGTATCAATGTTTTGACTGAAATGATGGATCTTCCCTTGAAAAAATAACAATAATATTGATAGAGGTAAATTCATAGTTTAGGCTTTCTAGTTCTCATTTTCTGCTAGCTACTCATGGTCATCTGTAACAGTCAGCTAATCACTATGAAAACAATCTCAACACAGAAAGCAACCTCTGTGCAGAGAGATATAGAAGTCATTGCAAACATTCACTTCCCCTGTCCTCCGACCTTCTTCCAATGAAGAAGCAGAAACAGTTACAGATACAAATTGAGTGATGTAGATAATTTAACAGTTCAATTTGGAGTGTTTTGTGAAGAAGTTTTAGATTGGGAAATATAAATTGACAACGTTATGTAGAAAAATCAGACTTTTAGAAGTAGTTTCAACATCAAGCCCCTTTGATGATGCATTCTGTCCCAAAGTAAGCCATTTAAATAAATGGATTCAATTTCAGCTCTTCCAAATTTATATTACACTTAAATTATAAGATTAAACAAACATAATCTAAGTTTAGTGAAAAAAGTTTCTACATCAAATCATTCTAATCCCCTTGTTAATAGTTTGCTTATATTTAAGTACACCATTTCCCTGATTATCAGATATAACCAAGATTCCCAGAAGTGCTTAATCGAGGAACTTTTCCTAGAATTATCAGTCAGCATCACAGTATCTGCTGCAGAATGCATCCTAGGCCTTTCAATATAACATTGCCCCAGACAGTATTTGCCCTTAATTTATTCAAATCAGTTTAATCCCAAAGCTTTTATATAGCAGAAGTAGAATATGCTCCCTTGCATGTGGTTAAATGATGATGTTATATTTGACTTTAGGGTGCTATATAAACACTTGTATGTCACAATATATCTGGCTTGCATTTGTGATCATTTTCTTTTAATGTTAACACTTCTTTCAATATAAAGCAGTATTCATGTACGGCCAAGATTCCATAAAGCAAAGCTTGGCAGGAGCTGGGGGTACTACAGTCCAGTCATAGCCATCTGCCAGCACAACTGCCCATAAATTAAAAAAAAAAAAAAAAAAAAAAGCAAGCAAGCAACCAAAACAATTAAAGGTCATTGGCCTGGTTACTGCTAATATTAGAAGAAAACAACAATTAAAGATGACACCCAGGAAACAAGCTTGCCAGGGCCAGTTCCCCGTTCTCCTGTAACTTGCCTTTCAGGGCAAACACTGGGTTTTGAGTTGTCAGCCTTTCAGAGACTAGATGCTGCCAGAGACCAGACTGAACGTTCACCAGCATCTACTTGAATTGTCTAAAGCTTTCAATCCATAAACCCAAGTTTGCGAAATGTGATACTTCACGATATTTCCTACGATCAGAATTGATAATTCAAATATACTCATGAGAATAGTCTTAAGATTTACTGAGGACATGGAATGGTTTGGAAAGCAAACTAAAGAACTAGGCAGAAAAACAAATTTGACAGGAACAGTGGGAAAAGGTTAAGGGGAAAAAGAGCAATTGGATTTGTGTTTTTATTGCACCCTTATTAGCTATCCCACGGTTATTACAAGATATAGTTAATAGTCTATTCAGGTTGACAACCTAAGTCAAAAGTTTATTTTTTCATTCCTGTCATTGAACACGAACTTCTTCAAGTTCTTATATCCCAGGTGAATCTTGTATGCGCAATATTTGAAAATACACTCTTTATCAGAAAGAAAAATGTATTTAAGCATGGTTGCAAGCATTTTATTAAGCGCATACAATGTTCAAATTACTAGGTTAATTCCCAAGTCTATTTTTATCTTTTGCTCCTGTGTTTATTGTTGTCTTATTTCATATTCTGTTACTACTTGTAACTTACATTAATCCTATCTCACCACAATGCAATAATAAAGCAAATAATTACCTAAGGGATGAAAAGAGTGTATCCCTCAGTATCTTGCATAAGGATGAAAACTAAACATTTCAGGGACTTCAGCAACTCATTTCTCTTAATAGAAAAAAAAGAGCTTTGAAGATTTCACAAATTCTAGCTCAAGTAAGAAGCTCGCTAAGGGCACTAAGCCAAGGAAAGACACATGAACACCATCACCTTATCAGCCTAGGAGCAGTACCCCTCCTGAACAGAGACTTAGATCAGCTGCTTTAATTTAATGACAGGGAGGGTGAACACTGACCTCTCTCCTTATAAGCTGCAGTTCTAAGATAGGAAAAGAGATCCAGCCTGCACCCATAGGTCCATGTTTACTGTCAAGCACATTCCCAAGCCAGATTCCTCAGGACACCATGGCTGGGAACAGGCTGTCACTACAAGAAGCTCCTGCTCTGTAAGAGGATGGGGATCAAGCTGTAGGCTAGATGGCTGAAAATTCACCTGCTTCTCACCACTACACAGTACATAGACCCAGCCTCCTTCCACAGACCCATGCCCAAGCAGCATCAAGGCACAGGAACTGAGAAGGGGTCCCAGGGAGGAGAACCACAGGATGCATGAACAGTTCTAGCAGCAGCACTGGCTGAAAACCACTGAAGTTAAGCTGTTGCTGTACAGCAGGTTCTTCAGACTGTTAACTTTTGTGGTCCTGGTTATATTTTACACAATGGCCACTTCAGTACAGGACTGAAGTGAAAGGGTCTTGAGTTTTCTGTTTTCTCTCACATAAATCCCTATTTGTCTCTTTCTCCAAGACATACAATTTGAGAGACAGACAACACCTCCTCTTCTCCTCAGGAGGAAGCATTTAATTGCAACCATTTCCCAAAGCAAACTTGTAAAGTAAGCTAAATGTTTACATTATATACTTAGAGGATTTAAAAACCAAAACTCTAAATTGTATTTTTCCAGTTAAAAATACCTGTCAATTAAAAAGTTTAAACTTGGCCAGTTTTAGCTATACTCACTACAAAGAGAAGAATACCCTCTCTGTCCCAGAGTACCATCCAAACATACCCTCATTTGTATACAGCTATTGTACCATTTGGTTATCTTGACTACAGAACTAAACCGTCCAAGATCTATTTAGTATGGCTTAACACTGACAATCTTCAGAATAGGGATACAAATACTTATGCAAAAAATTGGAAGAGACTAGGAGGTTTAATTTTTTTTTTCTACTTTACAGGGAGGATCACCCTAGCAGTAATGGAAATCAGCTTTCTATAGAAGCAGCTCTCATGACTAGCACATTTGAAGACAGCACCACAAGTAAATACCAGATATGAAATCTGGTTGTGTTGCATGCCACCAATAGCATGCGAAACTGCTACAGTAAAATATCACACAGACAATTTCTTCTCCTCTTTTTCTTCCCATTCCAAAGAAGGCTTTATCTAAAGCCTGACTGGCTCCCTAGATAGTAACATTAATGCTAAAAACACTGACCACCAGAAATTACTGCAATCATGTTACTACAATCTTCTGCAGAGGAGGGCAATCATGCAGATCAGTTTTCTGTCAAATTGCTATCTAATTCTAGTAATGTCCATCTAGTCTGGATACCCTTATTTTGTATTTTTTTTTCTAAGTCATCAAAGAACTGATAGCTGCAAGAAGAAGAGAAAGAAACAACGTGAATGGTCCTTGGGTGAGCAATCCCGGGCTGTCAGAAACTAAAAATAGCAGATACTATCTGTATCAGCTTTTTTTTTTTTCTCTCCACCAGTGCCCATTTCAGGCATCCTGTTAGCATGATTTAGGATTCTGCAGTCTCAAATACAAAGGGCTGCAATTTAAGAGGCCTACAAGAAAATAAACCTTATCAGACTTCTTTTTTCAAGTAGCAAGTCTAAAGTACAACATGAAAGTGACTAGAGAATTTTTTTAAGCCTAATTTTAGAAAAATACAGTATTAGCATCAGATTCAAAAACACAAGAGAAATCATTTATTGCCAGATGCTTAGTGTGTGTCCCTTTCAAGGGGACAGAGATCTAGTAGCACCAGGGAAGTACTCCTGGAAATGTTTTCTAGCCTGAAGTAAAGAGACAAGCTAGCCACATGAAAAGGAGAGAACCACTTCTTTTATAGTGTGTGTACATGACTGAGTGCAAGATCTATTGGCCACCGTGGCATCTTTGGGCTTCTGTTTTTAACAGCAAAGCAGCAACATATTAACTTGCGTTCATGAAGACTGTAGTTAGTTTTCAGTGTTTTTGAGACAGCTTCTCAGCAGAATATGGGGAGACTGCATTACATGCACTTGATCACATGATTTATGAAAAAAATGAACATTTAACTATGAAATAGGACTACTTAGTTGCTGTACTAAACGCAGCATTTACCAACAGAAGAGCCATGTAACCACTCCAACACAGATTTACTCTCAAAGGAACATAGGTTTCAACCTGAAAGGGACACTGCATTTTCTAAATCCAAGTTATTGCTAGCTAGCTTTAACATTAAAATCAGATTATCCAGATTATGTTTTTCTTAAATAAGTAGGTGCATGCTCAAAAACAAAACAGAAAAACTCAACAGGAATGAATTTTAATTGGAAAGAGTCATGTTTTTTGTAGCATAAGATCCTCAAAACACAACTTGGAACAGTGAAAGCTTATGTTTGAGAGGTGTCACAAAGCTGCACATCAGCAGCTAAGGACTAGATTTTTAATTTATTTGCACACTTGCAGATGGGGATAGTTACTTGGTGTTGGTCCAGAGAAGGACAAGCTGGGTCAGAGACAGGAGCTCCTGATGGTTCCACTAGTACCTAAACTGGTTAAATACCCACCTACACTCCCAGACACCTACCTATACCTGCCCATGTAACTGTAAGACTTTCCACTCTGCTCGCTATCCCTTCTCCCACCACGGTACCTCTTGAATTTCATGTCCTCAAGTCCTCAGCCAGGCACCAGCTGCCTTCTCACTTCCACAGGCACTAACAACTCACACAAAGTGAGATGCTGCTGTTAATTAACAGGTGGGCACCTGCCCTATCCATGGCAGCCATGCAGGCTCCTGACAGCCTGGCGAACAGTTCAGTTGAGAAATGGAGATAGAAAATAGGAAGAGAAATATTACAACTTTTGTAAATAATTTCAGACTAGTAAAAGAGGTATTAAGATATTGAAAGAGATGTTTATCCCCTTTAAGCTACTAAAAAAAATTTACATCTTACATCCTTCTCAATGAAGGGCAAACAGTTTTTGTACTGCTCTTGCCCAGCAGATGAAGCAGAAGCTACAGTGTGTGCTATTAGATCAGTCTCCTTCAGTGTTTTTGCCCCCTCCTGCAGGACACCACTCACTATGTACATAAATATCTATGTTTGAAAACACATCTATACGAGTGCATGACTTGCACTGGAGCAGTTTAAAGAATAGTTTTTATTGCATGATGATGCAGAAATCTGTCCTAGAACAGGCACATTTTATGTAGCTCCAAGTACCCTGCCAGCACATCTGCTGCTAAAGCAACAATTCCAGTTCTGCAGCAGCTTAAGTCTGCCGAAATGGAAGCACTGCTTTATCGATGCATAAACCACAACAAACTATTGATGACGAGCCTTTTTTCAAAGTTTGATTGAAGGTTTGGTAAGCAGGTTTGCCCACAGAGGGCAGGCATAAGCATGCTACATTTGCCTACTGTGCACCTATAATTTCAACCCAATCATTATCACTATCCAGATGACTGAGCAAGCTGACAGAGAGTATATGAAGGGTTACCATGTATATAAAGTCACAGAAAGAAGAAGAGAGAAAAAAAATATGGAGAATTACAACAGAAAACATGCTGAAGGAGTGTGGCAAGGATGGAGGATTCAGAGATGGAAATAAGAAGGGACTGCTTCCTTTGACTGTAAGTTGCTGAGGGAAAATGGCAAGTACTGGCACATTAGAGCTCACCACCCTGACTGCATGCCTTGTCCTCATTACCAGGATTCAAATAAGATTCACTTCCTGGAAGAGCTTCCAGGACTCCATTGCGAGCCCTACCTCCTCTCCAGCAGTCTCCAACCTGGGCAGAGAGCTGCAGATATATCAGGGATTGCCTTTTTAGCCATAAGCATTCAAGACAGCCATAAAACTTCAAGAAAGAGGCAGCACACAGTGTCAAGGAAAAAGAGTTTTTAAGAGATGGAAAAAAGGAAATATTGATTAAGGTTCACAACTATGCTGTGTTTTAGCCTTTCAGCTCTACATTGCTTTCCTACTAAAAGCAGCAGGTGAGAAAGCCCAAGCAGAAAAGGGGATGGAGGAGGGAAGCCATAGAAACAAAAACATAGTCCTATAAAAAAAAGAGAAACAGATTCCATCATCACCAGGCTAGGGAGAGTGGCTTTGTTACCAAAAAAACAAGACATATGTTCTCCCACTACACTAACACACTATAATAATAAAGAGGCACTATAAAACCACTGCAGTAAATTAGGGAGTTAGAAGAAATAAACAGGGCACAAGTTTATGGTATTTATATACATTTTTGAGAAGATGAGCAATTACAATTTGCATCTCAGCACATGCCCAGTATTTGCTATAATCTTTAATAATAATAAAGTCAAACACAACAGATCACTGATGCTCCTACCTTCTACTTTCCATGCACAGCAAAGGGTGGCAGCAACTACAGCTTAGTTCTCCTGTGGCTGCTCACACTGCACTGCAGTTTTTCCAGCCACATCAGCATGAGACCAGCCTCAGGTTGTACAGCAAGTGCCTAAGACAGGCATGAAAGTACACTGCCTCCCAGGCAAGGGCAGCTCAGCCCTCTTCCTCAACTTCTCTACCTTCCTGAGGAGAGAAAGAAGCAGACTGCCTCATCCACAACCACTAAAGTCTATGCCTATCAAAACTTTCATTTACCAGATTAGAAGAGTCAACTTGTACAGATGTCTCAGAAAACCCGTTACATGCTCACACACCCAGAACTGGCCAGCCCCAGCTGCCCCCACTCTCCCTTTATCAGCTCCAGCTGGCACCCCCACTCTCCTAATCAGCTCTTCCACAGGGCACTGCACCCATTTAAAAGGGCAGTTACCAACGTGAGAGTGGCCCAGGCTCAAGCAATGAAAAGTACTGATAATTAAATCAACTGAGTTACAGTTGAGGTGAATTAGCTCCATGCTTTGGCCAGGCACAGTTTGTGCCCTGGCTGCAGCAGGGCATTCCCTACCCTACTGCTGCCCAGGGCCGGAGGTGCAGCTGGAAGAGCTCATGCTGGTACCTGTGAGCTCCCCCAGACTCCAGCTCTGAAATAGGAGCTGGGGGATGTCTTCTGGAAACTTGGTATCACAATGGGAAACCTCAGATGGCTTTGGGCTGGCGTCTCTGATTTTTCTGCAGCTCTGCTATCTTTGGTCACAAAATGGACTTTTAACCCCTTTTCCAGTATGGCAGAAACCTGAAGCGAAGGGGAACTGTGTTAGGAAGGTGCTCTGAAATCTCAGAGCACGTGGTGTGACAGATGGAGTTTTGATGGGGATTTGCCTGCTCCTTTTCTGTAAAAAAGAGAACATCAAAAACACAAGAAGATTTTTGTATTGCACAAAGGAGGTTTTAGTAGAACATACATAACATAAACTAGATAAATATTTTAGTATCAAAAGCCTAGGTGTGCTGGGCAGTGCAAAATATAAATAGAAAATGTTATAAATAACTCTCTTTTCTGCTTGCTATGAACTCTCTCGGTCCAGAGCCCTTTTGAAAAGCTCCACAGGCTTGTCAGATGGAGCAACATCCCAGTCCCCTCTGGATTCCCGGGAAGAGTTTTTTCACCACCTCATTCAGCAGTCTGCAGCAACCTGCTGTTTTAGATATTTCCCACTTGCTGCTTCAGCCACACACTTCTTGAAATCCTGCCCTGCCCAGATACCTGCAAGATCTGTAGTTATTATTCAAAGTGGACTCATCAGTGTGTATGTTAACAGCCTTTCCATACAAATAGGACTGGGTTGGTTTGTTTTCTCACAAGCTCACATGCATACCAGAGGTTTCTTTCTAAATTCTTTCACTGAGATTTTTACTGTGAAGTAATTCAGAAGAAATTTACCCATCTTATTCACCTCCACCAAGACAGCCCACCTGCCTACTTCTGTGATAACTGTGAATGTAGCAAAAAGCTTCATAAAATCTAGTCCCACTTGCCCAGGATGACTAGCTGGACTCCCTCTTAACCAGTTGAAGCCTGTGACCTTGAGTCTGTGCATTTGCCACACAGGAACACTTACACAAGATGTAAACTTTCTCTTCTGCCAGCTCTCCTTCTGTACTATAGTACCCATATGTTTAAAATAATACTTCTTGCCACAAGACACAGAGCTGCACCTAAGCAACTTACAAACATGAACGTTTGCTAGAGGATATAACTGAAATTCTGTCTCCGGGCAGCTTGCTACCAAGAAGATTTTTATCTATAAAAATGATATGTTGTTCCTATACACTTGGGGAAGATTAAAAAAATAAAAAATGGAAGCCAAATTCCCCATGAAGATCCTTGATGAACTAGATAAACACTATTGACTACCATCATAAAATTTATCTGTTGCATTTTATTAGAGATGGTGTGGTTACAAGACAACACAGACACAATTAGATGCATGCATGATACATATATGCAGATTTCTTCACTGTCTGTATTAGATTTTGTGATTTCCATTGTGAAAGACAGTAATCAGCTGACACTTTTGTGCAGCTGAGTGAATAAATTTTTTGTTAGTTCAACAAAGCACAATATTGCTGCCCTGAGAGCAAGAACATACTGGCCGGAAATATGCCAATCTATTTGTAATATTGCCAAGCAAAGCTGCACTTTTTAAAATACCTCATGTTTTTAGTAACAGTTAAATGGAAAGTAGACTGGGCTGTACCATTGTTTACTCATATTTCTTTTGCATGGAAATCTTGGATTCTTTAGAGTGTATACTTGTAATTCTAACGTTTTCTGATGAGAAAATGAGAGGAGAAATGGGATAAGTTCAGCCACCTGAAGTTACATATTAAGGTTTGCAGAGGTAAATCAAAGACACAAGAAAAGTTTTTCTATGTGAAGAATGCCAGAGCAAATTAAAAGAGATATTGACATGAATAATCAACACAGTAGAAATGAAGAGTATCTGCACCATAATAAAGGCGATATGAAATCAGGCTCTGTATCAAGAGAACATAATTCATATTTCTGCAGGTAGATATCATGTATTCAGATCTTATTAAAATACCTAATACAGCATTTCAGACTACATTCTCAGTCAGACTCAAAAGGAGGCAGGAACACCAGAGGAAGATAGATGGATTTTCAAAAACATATTAATACATTACTGAAGATAGTAGCCCTATATTTAGGAAATATTTTGCTGTGGTGTTCTTTCAGAAGTACCTCTATGGACCTGGAAGAAGCCTTTTTCCAGAGTCACTGGTTAGTGGGTCAGGTGCTATGATCCAAATCAGGGCCCATCCCTGACCCTAGCGGAGGTCGCCGATGCCCGGGGCTGCCCTGGCTGTCCCTGGCTGGGGCGATGGGATGGTCGTGGCTGCAAGGCTGCCCTCACTGCTCCCTGACACTGAGCAGTGCTTTCAGAAATATCCAGCTGGTTTTGTTTTATAATAGTGGTGAGAAGGGCTACGTTTCTGTTCCCAAAATACAAAAGCAAAAGAAACAAGGTTAGTGACAGTGGTGACTTCAAAGCATGCTGCAATTTCATCTGCCAGGCTGAAGGGAAAAATGGGAAAGAAGAAACAGAAAGAGTAGGAAAACATGGCAGTGTGTTACAGAGCAGTCTAGAGAATAAAACAAGGCTTGAATAGCTTGAAAACATACAGTCTCACAGCTTCTCAAGCAGAAATCCTGAAAAGAGGTACTTGGAATCAATTTGTTTTGTTGTTTGTTTATTTTTAATTTTCTGGTCTCTTCATAACTAAAAGATCCCATCCATCTTTTTTTTTTCTTATCCAAGAAGATCTGGAACCTCACTTGATTTTTTTTTTTTTGTGGTCCACATTGTGTCTGCAATAGAAAATTACTCATCACACAACCAAAATCCCCATACACTTTATGTTTGCACTGATGGAACACGTGCCAGCTGTGCCATCCTTGTTATGAGCCCATAAAAGCCTCCAGCCAGTTTGACAAGGAATGGCTGTAGCTGACTTCAAAGGACTGGTAGCAACAAGGGGTGGAGGAATCAATTCTTCATTGCTCAGTAAGAAGGAAAATGAAAGTACTGAGCTGGGTTTAGACTACTTCTACCACTATGGATTTACTGCATATTGTAATACAATTATCTACAAGCAGGAATTCAGCACACTGATAAAAAATGGCAGCAGAGGGCTGAATACGCTACCTCTAGTGCTGAAGGACAATGGATTAAGCATTGTAAGGATTTCATTCTGTGATAGGGTAAATAAACAAATTACAGGTAAAATAAATCTACACACATCCGTGTTGAGAGAATCTGACTGACTAGCTGTCTGGATGTTGTGTGCATAAGAATCTCTAACCAAATACTGAATTCTAATTGACTTTCACAAGTCAATTCATACTGGATTTCACAAAGGCAGTTGTCAATGCTCTATGGTTGAACAGCTTATTGAATTAGGAGAAAGTCACTCACTATTCTGAGCAGACTGCATTCTGCAAGTACTGGTGAAACAGCTAAAAATCCCATCAAATATGACTTAGCAGGAAAAGGATTTATAAAAATTCCATTGTAAATAGGAGCATATTGTTCTGATTTTACTGCCATTGTTCTGTGAAATTAGGATGACTTTTATAAATAATGAACAAGAGAATTTTTGTTTATTGAACGTAAATGATTTTTTCTTTACAAATGGCCTCACAGATTAAACAGTTTACATATTTCAGAAAGCTGTGGGAGAGCTATGGAGAGTTCTGTTTAAATCACCCTAAGTGATGTATAAATGACCTCTAAATTGTTTAAATCACCTCCAGCTCTCCAAAAGATAGGAAACTCTTTTTGTGAGAAGCAGCTGACTATGAATTTTCATACTTGGAATATTCTGATGCTTTGAATAACACATGAACATTCGAATGCTTATCTTCCACTTGGGACCCAGCTCACCTACTAGTGTTTGGGGATATTGGGGCTTGACATCCAGCTCAGCACTTGTTTTACACAGTAGCTTATTCCAAACACCTTAAAGAACATCAGCTATGATGGTCACTTCTTAATCTTCCTGTCTCCAAAGTTAAAGTATTTAAACAAATAGTATAGGCTTGAGATAAGATGAAGAATATATGTTTAAAGAAGCTATCAAAATGGCTAGATGAAACATAAATGGCCTGTGACAAAGTGGAAGTCAGACTAGATGCTACAATGGTACTTTTTTGCTATGGAATCATGAGTCTGCTGTTACTCAGAAAAGACATACTTCATTGTCAGGGAAGATATTCCGCAAAGGAAAGAAGAGTTTATAACAGTGTGAACCAGCACCGTTCGTTTTGCGAGTCAGCACAGGCTTCAATCATTTTTCTCAATTTCATATTGGGTGCTCTCATTTGTGTTTTCTTTTCACTAACTCATCTACAAAACGTGGAGATCCTGTATAGCTTACATCAACTAAACCCTCAGGCTTGGGAATACTGCAGAAAGCAATACACATCACAGACCCCTTTATCCTTTTATGATATACATCTTTAATATGCATTATTATGGCACACAATAAACCTAATGTTAGTGTAGTCATGCATACAGAGCACATGTCATCAGTCGCTGAAAAGTGGGCCTGTGGGTATTTAAAGCTGAGTGGGTGGGTGTTTTATTTATGACATGAATATGACAACTCTTTTAATGTAGTAGCTGAATGCAATAAATGCTGTTCTACAACTAACGATTGTATACATTTATTTAATGCAGTCATAGGAAAGAAAATATGTTTTCTACATTATTTGTTTTGAAAAATAAATTCTACGTATTCTACTGAGTAATGTGATGGATACCAAAAGCCATGATAACTTTTTCAACTGTTTTCTTTGAGGAGGTCTAATAGCATGGTTAACATAGCTGAATTATTTTTACCACATAAGAAATTTCACTCTATTTTTTGCTTTCCGCTTTCACTCAATTTGTTTTCATCAGGTACCAGCTTGCTGTCCAGCAAGCCAATTTCATTCCATATTGATTTGTGGTAAGACAAAAGGACAGAAGAAAGCAAAAAGAAAAGGAAAAAGGTAGCCAAAAAAAGAGAAGCCCTTGACCTCTATTCCTTCCTGTCTGTGGCAGCCTGGCCTGGCTGAAAGATAAGCGTTGTGATATATATGCAAGGAATTCCTCTGATATAACTGGTAGAAATTTATTTCTAGCCCCCCTCAGTATGATATTTGTTGACTAGATTTGGCTAGTTAACATTATGTGACAGCAGTTATGAGTCAGCAGAAAATTTTCTAGCAGACACTAGAAAAAACCACAAGATCAATAGATGAGGAAGAGCAAACATGTAGCATGTTTATTTGCCCCTCCTCTCTGAAGTGTCTCACTACTGATATCCTCCAGGCTCAAACATTCAGACCATAGTTATATTCAGAATGGCTGAGCCTGTGCTGTGCCTACTTATACGCTGTTAGTACAATGCTGTCACTTTGCTAAGGATGAGTGATTTTCAACACTGCTGATACTGAAGTGCTCTTCAAAATAAAGGTTCTGAACATATGAGCTACTGAAATGCTCAGATTGTCACAGCTCTTGAGGGCTGCTGTGTTATAACATGTCAGAAACACGTTTAACACGCTTGAAGACTTGCAACAAGCACCATTTGGAATCAATGTAAGTATATAATGTGATAACAGTTCACTATAGTATAAGAACTGAAATTACCAGATACCCTTGTTACAACTGCAAGTAACTTATGCGCAGGAAGTCTAATGTGGAGAGAAATTGAAGCAATACTCTTGTGGATGGTTCAGTTTAGCAAAAGATCATTTAGCAGAAAGATACACTATGAGCAGTCAGCTCTTTACTTTTCTTCTTCTAATGCATGTGCTTATGTTTGTCTTATCTTGAAATGCTGTCCATCAAAACAGCTTTCCAGACAAAATTTCCTGAGGTGGTGATCTATAAATCAGATACAGATTTGCACTCTGACTCAGCTTTGAATCTGACCTAAAAGTATTTGTTGTTATATGGAAGCAAATTACAGTGCAGCAGTAAAACAAGAGAAACATTGCTGAGAAACACTGGTGCCATTCTTGCCAGTGGGATGCTGCTGAACATCACAAAAAACTGACAGACCAGAAACCGGGGACTACAAGAAAACAGGAAACCCATAGCTTAGATTGTCTGTATTTATTCAAAGGGATCAAAATATCCTCCTGGCAGGCTTAATATACTCTGTCTTGATTGTCAAAAATCAAGGTAGTTTAGGCCATCTTTTTTCCACACAGAAGGATGACTGCTATTACAAACCACGCCGTATTAAAAGCATGAAAGGGACCAAGACATACTGTATAATGCTGCTTTAGCACGTGGTAATCTAAAACTTTAGTTTACCTTGCTTTTTAATTGTACTGTGCAATTAACGAAGTCTTCAAATAGGAAGTAAACATGTACAACAAACTTTTGTTATTGGATAACAGGCTCTCAAGAGAAAACAGGAAGTTTGATGACTACTGTGCCATTTCTTCTCCCATTGCATACAAGGTAGAAAATGTTATATGCCACTGAAGTAGAATTCTTCACTTTAAGGAAAATTGAAAATATTTTAAAAATAAGATTTAAAAGTTAATATTCCCTTTCAATTCTGAATCATCACCTGGAAATTTGAGCTGTCATATATATATGTACATTCTGTTTATTTTTACTCTTCATAGAAAGAAAAACAAGAAAGGTGAAGGATGCGAGGAGAGACATCAGCCTAGAACTGGAAATGCTTTGCATTATCTATGTAATCTCATATTCATTATATGCAAACACTTTAGCAATCCATCAACTCTGAAAGATCTGCAAACATTTAAAAGATGACAGCTTTAATTCCGGTACCATAAATTCCAAAATATGTTCCCAAATGCAGCTCATGTCCATAAGATATCAAGAAAATAGGTGTTGTGGTTTGGGTTTTTTTTTAAATTACATTACATTATCCATAGACCAGCATAATGTTTATCTGGGGAGGAGAGGTTGGGGTTTTTTTTATCCCCAGGGACTGAATAAAACCTCTGAGGATGGCAGAGAACAAAATAGCAACAAATAATTTGAAGTGATTCAAATGCTGGAGAGTGTTCTTTCCTTTCTACATCCTCTCCCCTTTGGTCCAAGTTTGGTACGGTAACTGGCAGAGAACGTTACTGGTTTATTGCTATTGACAGGGAAACATTAGTTTCACAGTCCTGGAACATAAACATGCTAAATCTAGCAATCTTCCTATGTCAAAAAGCAGGTATCTTGAAATATATGGACCTGCCAGGGGAAAAAAAAAAAAAAAAAAAAAAAGAACCATCTTTCTACAGTTTTCTGCCCTCAGTATCTTTATTTTGAGGGAGCAAAGCCCAAACACCTCTGTCACTGAACAATATGTCTGCACAAACCCATAGCAAATATGTGATGTTCTCATTCATGAAACTGGAATACAAAGAGTGCCTTTCAGATAAACTAGGCTAGTTTATCTGTACAAAGAAAATAAATTTTTTAGATCCACGTTACACCTTCTGGAATTCTCAGAGCACCATCTGGTTTTAAGCAAACAATTGCAATTCATAAAGTAATATACCTACAGTGATTTACAGGGAACAGTTCAGACCTTTATCCCCAAGTATGATGACAGAAAATTACATACTTTTCTAAATCAATGCTTCCTGGAGATTCAGAATCAATGCAGATGTCCTTTTCTTTCTTTAGTATTATATCTATTCCTGAATTGGATTAGATTAAATAATATTAGATTGATAGATAATACAACACGTCTTTTATCTTAATTTGACTAAACGACATTTACAATGCTCCTAAAGCAATGCTTTTCCATTTGAATCTTCATGTACAAAGGTTGGGATTCAGCTGAATTTCTATTTCCTCTTTGTCCTGCTACTATCTTTGATGAAATTTGTTTGGACGTATGAAAATGGAAGAAGATGACATGGAATTCATTCAGATCAAAAGTAGGGAGAGAACTGGGGAATAACAAGTAGACGATCTCCATTAGCCCTTTCTCCCCTTGATACATAAAAAGGAAACAGCTCTGATACACAGAAAGTAAGGGAAGGCTCTTTACTGACAACTGTACTCATCCTTAATGAATCAGGATGGTAGCAATATTTCATCAGGTGCTTAGGCCTTCATAGTATAAATTAGGTACTCCTGGTGTGATGATAAGGTCCATTGTAAAAACAGTCCTCACCATTTCATGCCTGGTAATGTAAATCCAAAAGATGTTGTGTTTTACCTGAGTGTATTTAAGTACTTCAAAAAATCATCTACCTCTGTTCTTCCATTACCAATGGGTGCCCCAGATCATGGAGATTTTTGGATTATATACAACAGAAGAAATAATCCAACCAAATACAGATGGTTTGGTTTCATTCTGTAGTGGTGCTAGTAGTTGGCATTTGTATTATCCCTGTTACTATTATTCTTAAAGGTGCGGATTCTGAAAGACAGAATACCTGCAGATGAGGTTCAGAATTAAAACCATTGATCTAGAAGTATTGTGAAATAAATTCTTTGAACTTGCATCTCAGTTCTGGTAAGCAAGGAATAACATTGTCATCTACAACCCTGAGAAAATTGTTATATAGAAATACTTGTAATATTTCAGATGTTATACAGACATTTTGCCAGTTGTAAATCTGAAAATGAATGGATTTCAGGGAAAGGAAATTATGTGATAAGGTGAGCTAAGAAGCAGTTTCATTTATGGTGTAGTTAAGCTGAGATGTCAGGATTTATGAATGGTGTTGGAAAGGTCTGAAAAGTTTTCATAGAAACTAAGGAATATTGGTGTGCTTTTAAAGTTCAGGCCACTGTCAATTCTTCAGTTCTCTCTTTTAATGTAACATTCCAGCCTTTTGTTCTTATGACAACTGCCACCAAAATCAATTATTTAGGACCAAGCATTTGTCAGTGTGGTTGTGACTGAAGGGAAAAAAAAAAAAAAAAAAAAAATCATTCTTCACAGGTTGCCAGTGTTATTTGAAGGAGGCAGGCAAAAAAGTCTGCGAGTTTTTTCCCCTATATCTTTCTGCGATGGAGATCTCACAAGCAAGATCAAATAGTTTGAAGAATTATGCCATGGTCAGAAATACGTTGGTCAGATATACTGATTACTAACCTGTTCACAAACAGATTTAGTTGCTATTTCTGCATTTCCCTGTGGACCTCTTTAAATTGCAAAGCTAGCCCTGCAAAGAATTGGACAAATTGTCACAGGTAGCTTAAAACTAGATCCAGAGTTGTGGCTAAGAGGTCAAGGCAGCAGAAGCTATGCTTAACTAGGTGTGGCGTCATCATAAATTAGTGAAGCCTGTGTCTTCTAACAAATATTTGGTATATCCCTTAATATCAGCAGGCTTTGGGATACTCCAGCCATTGCTTTCTCTCCTGCAGGTAGAATTTCTTCCACAAAGAGTTGGAGAAATTATAAAGTGCTGTTATTTCTCTACATTATCTCAATAATAACCTACAAAAGAGAATGTACCAGTAATTGGTTAAACGGAATTTAAATCCATTCAGGCTACTATGATATGTAAGTTATTTGTAACCCTAGACACTAAAGTATGGCTGTAAATCTAACAATATATTTTAAAAGATCTTTAGGATATTTGCAACATATGCAGGATAATTTAATAGCAGTTTTAGACAATAATTGCGATCCTATAGTCAAGGTAAAAATACTACAAGAACAGATGTTCTAAGGATGTAACAGACTTGATTGTGGTGTGATCTGGAAAAGGGTAAAGGTATGAAACTAACAGGCAATTGGAGAAGGTTGGGAAGGAAAGCAGGGAAACAATCACCAATCATTGCAGAACCTTTTAAGCAATAATTAGCAAGAATTCAAGTAACACCCCCTCCCAAATGATATGTTCATTCCTAGCCACAGAGATTTAAACTGATACCAACAACTGTTATAATGGATCTCAAGGTGTAGTTTTCAATAGTATTTTAGTACTGGCATATCTCTAATATCAGCCAACAAGCAGATTCATGTGAGACAGAGCTGGAAAGAGAATCTTTCCCCGGTGGAACTCAATGCTTTTATACCTAAGTGTTTAAAGCTGAAAGGTAAAGGTTATTTAAGAAGCCTGCTGTCTTTTTCCCATCAGGGTAGCATTCAAACATGGCAACATAGAGCATCAGTTTCTAGTTCAAATCTTTTTTGGGGTGGCATTTGCTCAAAACTTGAAGGACTAGAGAATCCTAACAAAATAAACCTAACTTTATACGCAATATGGCAACTAAAAATTGAAAGACTCATAACTTTAAAATAAAATGTTTTGATGCACACACCTACTACAGTTAAAATACTTTGAGCAATTTAACAGATAGATTTAGACATTTAGATTCTATTTGACCTATTTCTTGTCATTAATGTTAAAATACTTTAAAAAAAATACACAGACACACATTTGTTTCTGTGTTGGGTTCCCTACAGCTGACAGCCTCTCTGAGCTGCATTTCATAGTTGCAAATAAGATACTATGCACAAACTAGGAGCGCTGAAAAATATCATCTTAATGTTTTACAAGCACTAGCTTGAGAAATAAAACTAGTATTCAGATTTCAAAGCAAGCAAGGACTCAAAATATTAAGAAAAAAAATACATTATTTCATCCAGCTTTCACCATTAGGTTTGTAGCTTACCACAACAGTATTGGTCTACTGTGGCATAATGTGTATCATTCTGAAAGGATGACGTAATAGGTATAAATCAGCAAAGCTTCTCCAATTTCGGTGTATAAGCTTTGAGGAAGAATCTGAGAAAAATCAGTTAGAGACTAGCTCTCCAAAGATACTCTGGGGATAAAGCAATAAATAAGAAATGGCTTGGATTGAACTATAATAGTCACCTGATGATCTGAAGATGGAAGCCTCACAAATGTTGGGGTTTTTGTTTAAGTCAGACATATTGACCAGGGTTCATTAAATGCTATAGTGCCCCAAAGAGAAGGCTGGTCATGCATAAAAGCATTTCTGTAATGGTATAAGAAGCCTATTTAAAAAAAAAAAAAAAAAAAAAAAAAGAAGCTATGCTTCTATGGTTTAGAGTTAATTGAGCTTTTCCAGGGGGAAATTCAGAGCAGGACATTATAGAATGATTAAAGACACCTGAATTCTCTTTGCTTACCTCCTGTGGAAACCCTAGGGATTCATAAGAAATTAAATGTCAGGCAATGCCAGTAGACCTGGGTGAAGTCTCCATCAGTGTCTTCAATGGAGAGTGACTATATCACTAACCCATTTTTGTAGGAAAAAATTTAAATCATTATTTGAGGGGGTGAGGTCTTGTTGAAAACACTTTTTGCATTCTATTTTTCAATAGTTGTTTTAATCATTAGTTTTAACTTCTCAAAGCAAAAGACTTCTTGGCTTTCAATAAAATTTTTTTAAAATTTTGAATTATAATTTTTCTCCTGGTTTTTTTTGCTAATTTTTCTTAAGTCATAGTTGAATACCTCATTTCTTGGTAGAGTAATTCAAATGCTGTGGAATAAGACAATTAAATCAGAAATCCTTCTACTCGCTCCTGTCACACAGTTCTGTTGATACAGCATTCTTACTATTTCCACATGCTCAGTAGTCCTTAGGCTGTTCTTTCTCCCTGTTGGTACACTACAAAGCTGTAGAAGCTCCAGGTTACGGCCAATGCACATACTAATATACTAAGAATGAGTTTCTTCCCTCACTGAAGTATACATGCTTTACACAGAGTTTAAATTTTTCTATTTACCTAGTGTCTTTTAATTAAAGAGAAACCTATTAAATTGCATAGATTACTTCGGTCATCACTTCTTTTATGTGACAACATTTATTCTCTCCAATACTTGCAAACCATGCCAAGGTTTTTGGGGCAAGCATAGCGTTATGCTGATGATCTTTTCATAAGGGAAGAAGCAGTAGTAGTAAACAGCATTACAAGACTAACTACCTTTAAAGGAAACATTTTTAAATGATTCTAAAAGTAAACTTGATTGAGGGCATTTCTGAAAGTGCTAAACAAATTAGAAGAACTTAATAGAAAATTTTAAGCACTTTAAAAGGAAAACACATTTTTCCCCTTGTACAGTAACCTTGAAAAGCCTTTTAAATAAATAATGCTATGACATTTGATATAATTAGGTTCAAAACCTATCATGAAATGCCATCCATTTAAGGGTTTCTATTTAACAAACTCTCAGGGCTTTGGATGAGGGAAGGAAAAGAATCCTGATGAACAATTAACAAATGTCATCTCTTCACTTGATTCACTTTTATTTATTTAGTGAAGAAAACACTAATAGAAATTCAGATACATTAGGACATTATGATAACTCTAGTACATTAATAATGCAAATAGCATAAGAAGGTTAATTACTTCTCAAATGAGCAGTTGTTGTATAATGTTCTTCCTTTGCAAAATACACCAACTCATTCGAAGACAAAAGCAATTTTTTTTTTGTCTGCAGCTACTATCAAAATGTACATAAGCATTTTGACCTGTTGGGTTTGAAAATAATTATCAGTCGACTATCATAGGATGAAGTCCAGCATTCAAAGATCAGGAATACATATCAGTGAAAAATCTCCAGCCTTTTTGCAGCATCAAAACCAGACAATTATTTCGATGCAAAAAGGTCATGTGACTGCTAAAATGTACCTTTCCCCAAAAGGCCAAAATGTAAGCACCATATTTGACTTTCAGATGATCATGCTGCTCTCGAAGACAATTAAACCACAACAACTGCTCTCTTGTTTTTGCATTAATGCATGCTCCCAATTGTTTTAACACTGTATGAGATCTAACATATGAAGTTAACTGTGTCACATTCAGATAATTATTTGAGTTGACTTTTTGGGTTTAAACTGAAGCAGAATTGTTTGAGAACTGGGATTTCAACATCTCTAGTATTTTGTTAATTACTCATAAAAAGAAAAAAGTTTCAAAGTGCCCTGCCACAGAGTAAAAGTTAAGTTCTGTTGTTGCAGTGAGATCAGCATTTCAGCAACTGTCACATAGTCACAGACATGGTGATGGGATAAAATCTCAAATGACAGCTTTTATTTATAATCCTATGCATGACTAAACATTTATTAGTATCCTCTGTGGAAGTGGTCTGCAGGCCTTAATTATACTCAGTGCATAGGTGTATGATTTCCATCTGTACCATGACAACAAAAACATATCCAGACTCCTCTATCTAGGCAAGAACGGCCTCGGATAAAGTGTTAGAAGACAAGGTCTGTGAAAGTGGAAAGTCTATGTCCACATTTCCAGAAGCTCAAAATTTACTGGTTAGCTCTGAGGTAAAAGGTCAGCCTCTCATTCCTCAAATATCTCTTTACTTATTGTTATCCTTAGTCCTCTCACTACACTAACCCTAAGATTAGGGAATTTGGCATACCTCTCCATATGACCTGTACTGTACGAGTTTCTCATTGCTTTTTTATTTTAAATTGTGCTCTATTTATCATCAGCCTCTATGTCCAATAGACACATACATCACCTTGAAGTAGCTCTTCTGGCGGACAGTGCATATCTCTGTGCATAGTCTTATATCCCTATACAAATTACCATTATTGACACATAATAATTAACCTTTTCATATATCCTCATCATGAACATCAGACAGCTTTGAACAGGCTAACTTGACAGTGCAAGACGCACACTGAAGTTTATTGCAATATTCCAACAGTGCTTTTTCCCACTTAGGTCTGCAGCTTGCAGTTTTCCAAACTTGCTGCTACCCAGCTGCAGCAGGAAAGTATTGGGTCACCCCGATCCCAGCACTGTCATCAAACTGATGACGCATCAACTTGTGTCCTCTGAAAATGCCTACCTAGTTATTCTGACCCACTACCATATATCATAAAAATCCATAGACACGGTATCAGCCCAGTGCACAACAACATGGAAACATAACCGTAGTCTGTGAGAACATCTTCTGCAAGAGAATAAATGGGGAGGAGCACGGGGAAAGTGGTGGTACTACGAGTATATCCTATAATTAGCTGATCTCTTTCAGCCATCAAATTGCTTTTATTCTTAGGGAGAATACTGGGGGGGGGGGGGGGCGGGGCAGCACTCAGGAAGCTGGAAAATACACCCTTTTTTTCTTTTTGCAGGTCTTAGTTCTGAATAAAAAAATAAAAAAAAACCAACCATCTAAAGCCTGCTTGTTCTGCCTGATGGATCAGATTTTTATAGCAGAAGAAACTGACCTTTCCTGAATGCTCTAAGAGAACACTCTTATGAGAGCCACATGAAACATCAGATTCACCTCTTCAATCACAAATACATGGATACATATGGCATTTGTACCAGAATTTCCCATGTAACCTGGCACTAGCTTTAAGCTTGTCATCAACCTCCTCCAGAACCATCTGCACATGCACTTTCACGTTCTGAAATCCAATTAATCGACACCAAAGCATGAGTTGCAGGAAGTATTCTGCAATGACAGAAGTGTCTAGGCCCTGTTAATAAGATAGAGCACACCAAAGATGCACAGATCTACCTGCAGATAGCCATGTTTTGAGTACTTCCACTCCCCATGTACCAGAAATTCCTCAGGTAGTAAAACCTAATAGTCTTAATTCTGAATGTCACCTTTGTTGAGGCTGATGGCGTACAAGTTTCCAAACCTATGTTGCCTTAAGCTCCTTGCTGGCATACAACTTCAGTTTCTAGAGCCTGCTGGCATTGGCTCCCTGTAAGCTTGCCATCTGCACCTGTATCTTCATCACCAAGGCACACATCAAAGGGACTGCAACCACCCCATCCACTAATCCACTGGGCATAATGAAACTCTAAGTCTGCATAAATAAAATTATTCATAAGGCACTTGATTAAAATACATCATTTTGTATGAACTTCTATACTTAATGTCTACTTTTCTGTTTTTGATATTATGATACAAGAGAAGAAACGCAGTTTGCGACTGATTCATGTCCCTTCATTAAAACTTTACTTTAAAAAAAAAGACATTGTTTTCCACCCTCACATTACAACTTAAAATACTTGGACTCTTAAGTTATCTTATTAAGAAGCATATTTCAGTTTTAATCAAAATTTAAAGAATTTAACAAAGAATGGACTAGAATAGGATGACGTTCTTTCTCTGCTACAGACATTGTGAGGAAATTACTCTGACTGGACACTTAACTTAAAACAACATAAAGGTATTAACTAGGTAATTTAATTCAAAATCTCATAGTGACTTAAGGCATTTCAGAGTTATCACAGAAATTCAAGAAGCAATAAATAATGTGTTATATCATTAAAGACTAAATTTTAATGCATTTTGCATTAGGAGGAAAGGTGCTAAATAAATGTGGGGGATTTATTATTATTACTGGAATATTTATAGGCTAATATGTCCAAAACTCAAGTTTTTATGAGATAGCAAACTAATAAATATTTTTAAACATTTATAATGTCATAAAAAAATGAATCTACCTGCAGAGTTAGCTTCTATCCATGTAAATGTGAATAGCAGAAACAGACCTCTGAACATTTGGCTCTGTAGAACAATGATGATTTCACTTGTGGTCTTTAAAATTCTTTCTTCAAGCAAATGTCTTTAAAATTAAACAGGCTGGAATTTGTCCTTAGATCTGGAAACTAAGAGAAAGATATAATTATTGGACAAATAATTATAAGGAAGGAGGCATTCCTCAAAATTCATTTTGAAGTCCCACAAATGGTATGATTCAAAGTATCAAAACAGAATAAACCAATTTTATGGCAGTAATCTATGTCTTTGCTATATGTAATTATAGTATTTATGTTAAAACATATAAATATACAAATATACCTACAAATATACTTAAAATATGTAGCATAGAATACAGTACATTGCATGAAATTTGTATTAAAAATACTAAAGTAATAATCATGTTACCATGGACAGGTTACATTTTTTATATATGTATATACACACACACTTATAAGATTTTAACCTAACTCTAAAGTCTCTGTGTCCCCAGTAAAGAATCTGCATGAAAGTAATCATAGAGCAGTAATCAAAGCAGAGTCTACAAAACATCCCCTCTCAAATGCTGCATGTGTCAACAGCAGAGCATAGGGAATTATTAGACGTAAAAAAAGTCTGATTTTGAGGAACAGCCTGCTAAATTCATAAAAGGCACACCAAGAGCCGAGCATCACAGCCACGTTGACTGAACAAGGCCCTCCCCAGCAAGAATGTAGCCCTGCAGGATGCGAGCAGGGACAGGGATGGGGAGGGCAGCTGGGTGTCCAGGTATCACCTGCAAGTCTGTAGTAAGGGGGGGTGATCCGGGGTCAAGCAGGGAAGCCAAGTTGGCAGGTCAGGATCAGGGGATAGAAGGTACAGGGATAGCTGCAATGCAGGTGGAAAGCAAGGGTGAGAGCCCAAGCTTAAAAGCAGGTGGGGAGCAGAGGAGGCATTGGCCTCCACTGAGCCATCTCACCACCACACATCTGCACCCTCGCTGGGCTGGCCTTGAGCCCTGGCAGCTGAACCCCCAGGTGTGGGAAAACATCCTCACAGTCCTGAGGAAGACTGATAGAGACTAGAAGTGTAAAAGAACCAAAAAAGGAAACAACCAAAGGCCATTGCAGGAGAATTAAATTAATTATTTGCATGGTTTTCTCTAAAGAGGCAATTAGGAAGGTTCCCACACTGGAGACAGTCTTCAGAAGAGATAAAACTGTTGAAAGGTCAACAGAAGATACTCCAAAGCAAATCAATAATTTGAATAGTAACAAATAGCCAGGATCAGGTGGTATCCACACAGCAGCTCTATTGTGGATCTCTCAACCTCTTGCTTAAAGTCCACTTTAGTATGAAAACAATTGGAAATTGTGAAAATGGTCTAAGCAAAAGGGTTCCAGCATGGATCCACATTACGACAGATTGAGAGAAGTCTTATTTAAATATCAGACTATCAGATAAAAAAAATCCACGCTCAGAATAGAAAAATCCTGTGTAGACCCATATTATCTAGTAAAACAGTTTACATTACTTTCTTTCCTCTTCTCCAAGTCAGTGCTTGCAATTTTTGAAGAAGCCCAAAGGCATGAATAAAGGTGATTCAGTCAATTCTTGCATTTTCTGGCAAGATCCCTCCCTACAGGCAATAAGAGAGAGGATCCTCTAGCAAAATAATTATTTGTAAAAAACAGTAAACAAGAGTAATAGGCCATCAATGTTCACCATGAAGAAAGGTTGCCAGAACGGTACAAAAAGATCAACACAGATATTATCTCACAGTACCGGATTTAACAGCATCTCCAAGATCTAACTCAAAGAAAATGGTTGAGTTGTCAGCTTAAAGCAACAGACATTTTTTTTAATTTAACAAATATCTGAATTCTATAATTCCCTGTGAAGGACCAAAGTACAAAGGGATTCAAAAAGAGATGAGACAAGAGGATAGGCCCCTCTAGCCACAGTAAATATGACTGCTACATGGTTTCACTAGCAGCCACCACAGCTCTGTCAGTGGATATGGTATCCACTAAGCTTCTGTTTCACAGTCAGCTATTTATAACAAAAACCTGGTACAGCTGTGTGTCACCATGACCATTGATAAAACGGGAATCATCACAGAGTTAAAAGACAAAGAAATTAAGGGAAACTGCATTGACTTTGCATCTCCAAAGAATTCCACTCAAGAATATGTAAAGAGTTTCATTGATCAATTGTCTTTTTTATGATGGAATTTTTCATCTATTATTACCATGAAAAAAATGAAACTAGTATTCATATTTTATAATGTATTATCTCCCTCTCTTGTGAAATTCATTCTGAATATAAATATTTATAGTATTAGCTAGATTGCTAGAAAGTATTTCATGTTTTGCAGGCTACTTATATAAAAGAAGTTATGACGGACTCATTGTTTTCAGGTTGAGCAGTAGAAATAGTTCACACTTTGCTGTAAGCATGCCTTTTTGCATTTAGTTCCTTAGGTTCTTGTCATTTCAACATGTTTTTGTCCCAGTCTTGCAAAAGGATCGACACTATTGTTTGTCTATTTGTTTCTGCTCTGACATGACTCTCTGCCCACGCAGATCCCCTTAGAAGTTCAGGGGCTTAGTTTGCTTTGCTGTTTTCTTTTCTGATTCTTGTCAATCTCCAGGATGATGTACTGTGACAAATACCACCTTGTATTAATGTCTTCCATGTTATTTGACGGAACAAGTCATAAAATGAAATGATGTGCTATTTTCCAAAGGAAGCTCACTGTTAGAATTATGATTTACTCTTAGGTTTGTAATCACTGCTTTTTGCTTCAACTTGTAATAAATTTTCTAAGATTTCCTAGCCACAAGCAGAAACAAGCTATCCAATACTTCAAACAAGAGGGAAGCTAACTTCTCTAAAAGGTTGGAGTAGGAACCACGGTCACACTGCTACTTGCAGTTACTAATCAAAAGTAGGATGGAGAAATCTCCTATCCAAGCTGACTGTTGTCCTTTTACAGATGGTAGCATTCTTGCAAATTGGTGTTCTTACTGAAATTCTTACTATATATTCCTAGTTATTTTCTCCATTGAAAGCTTAATTTTCCTTATTTCAGTCCATCTGTCAGTTAAGTATGCAAGCAATGCCAGCAAAGTGACATATTTGGGTATTTTCCTAACACAGTCTCACACTCCGAGAAACAGATAAGAGGTGGTCTCTTGATGAGCAGTAAGCTCATCAACTTTCACAAGACCTTTCACCACACAGGTCTGAAGTCAGAAATATATGAACAAACTCTCCACTCAGACATGCAACTCTACATAACAAAAGGTGAAAACTAGCTCCTAAACACTTTCAAGTAATTGCAGATACTGCACTAGCTCAAGTTTGGTTTTAGGTTGGTTTTTGTTAACATATATAATTATTAACATCTACTCAGGGTTGGAAATTCTCTATGTGCTTGTTCAGTACCTTGGAAAACATGGTTCTGATTCCCTTCAGCACTTCAGAAAAACATGCACAATGAATATCAATATTCAGCATTAACAACAAAAACAAAAAATAGCCCTGAGCATTGCTGTACTTAATAGCAGTTGTTATTATAACCACCTTCAAGGATCGTTTCCAAATCAAACATTCCTATAAATTTTTCTATGATGATTTTCTTTATTTTTTTCATAAACACTTTTTCATTTATTTTGTGGATTCTTAGATATCATACATTCTGCTTGCCAATATGCACTTTGTGTATGTTCCTATCATTGACATATCTAAGTTTGACTTTGTATGGCACAAATGATTTTAAAAGACCAGTATTTTGTGCCAAACAGTAAGCAGCTGTAGTGTCAAACATCTTTAAAAATCCTCTTCATTTTTCATCCAAGGATTTGCTGGTCATGTCCTCATTCTTTTTTTTGGAGAGTTTCAGCCTCCATATTAGAATATTGCATTGAAGAAGATATAGTTTTGCAATTTGATAATGAATTATGATGGCAGAATCAAACATAACAAAGGACTCCCTAAGTCTCTCTAAGTCTGAGCTATTGGCTGCTCTCTTTTTTCTGTCAAATACCTGAAAGTTCTTACATGTTGGACAAAATACTAAGTTTGAAAGATCAATATTTTTTTGCAAAGTGAAGTTTCCTGCTTTGTTTCACTAGGTAGTAGGTATTAAAATGAACCATACTGGAAAGATCAGAAAACAAGATGACTCACTTAAGAGGAAGACTTTTTCATCTATTTATTTCATAGAAAAAATGCTGTAGGAGCACTCTTTTTGAAGTGAAATATATCGTTGTGTTTTCTATAACACAACATTTTCACAACATTGGGTCATTTTGTTTTCATCTTAGGATTTAGTTTTACACTCACCCAATTTGGTGCAAGAGCAGTCAAACACCAAGGGTGTCTCAGCTCTTCCTTCCTCTTCTCCTGCCTTGTCCATCTATCAAAACCCTACCATTTTTTCTGAAGGAAATTTTTTTCCAACAGTTCAGCAAGCTGAACCTAGCCTCTCTTATGGTTGCATTTCTGCTAATCCTTCTGAAAGTAAATGGCAGGAGTCGGAGCAAGCAGAGCAGGACTACATCTATCAGTGGCATCCCACAGTGGCACAGATGAAGTGTAACATTGATGCTGTACCTTTATCCCTAACGAGAATAACATGTAAATTCTAAACACCAGATATACATAAACAGTATGATTTTGTGATAGTGGTATGAAATGTGAATATGGCCCCCTCTTTCTGTGACCACATCTCCTTTTAGGACTTTCAAGTCACCATTAAACAGTTAAGAAATGATCTTGCTACGTTTCAGGTTTGTGTCTTTTCAACAGACAAAAATGTAGTAACACTGCAGACTATTTTTGGGTATAGCTAAAAGTCATTTTTAATAGGTGTAAATTTTACTCATACTTTTTTGTGTTTTTTAAATATTAAATGAAAGAAAGATGGTCATTATTAATATGACATGTTGGAAAGAAAATGAGTTCATAAATATATTTGCATTACTTAGTTATAGCATTCTATTTCTATTCCCCATGGAAGTCATATTAATATTAAGCATAATTTTTAAGCCACAGAATGTATGCAGCAGAGATAAAGGCTGCAATACTATAAGGTGCTGCATAGCTATACTGTACATCATCCTGATGTATCCTAACCATTTATATCCTACTCTTTACCGGTTACTGTAAGCAAGGGCAGTTAGTTTGGCCTTACTGGAACTGGACAAGAGACCCATCTTTCATATTATAGATTAACCTGTCTCACAATCCCATGATAAATATGCTGCAATTTTTTTATACATTACTTATTTAGTATGTTTCTACTCACTGGACCTAAAAAGTTGGTATTGAATTTCTAAAGTTTTATCTTAAACTTTATATACACGTATCTACGAGGAGAGGAGAAATAAAACTTGAAGAGTGTATCTTAGGTAAAAAAATAAAAGCATTTTGGTTTTTGTTTTATCATACCTGAAAAAAAGAACCGAAGCAAACAACATACCTTGCAAAGTTAGACCTTTTTATTAACTATACATTTTTCATAAAGAGATCTAGATTTTTAAAACTTTGTGAAATATTGTATTTTTTAAAGGAAAATGAAACTCTTGAATGAGTGGTTTATTCAAATCTGGTTTAGGTCATAGGAAGCTCAAGAACTACTGATTAGATCAGCTATTGCCTTCACAGTCCGCTGTTCAGAATGAGCTCTTCATTGCCTGAGGTTGGTCACCGAGGTCATATGATGCCATTTATATATCTATCAGGAGAACACCCACAGTTTCAGAGTTTCTGTGCATTTCTGGAATGAAAACTCATTTGAAAACTACACAAAGATTTCTAATTTTTTTTTTCCCATTACGAAGCATTTGGATCCTGTTCTAAACACTATTATATTTAATTAAAATTCTCCACTGATTTCAGTGAGATTGTATCAAGTCAAAACTGGTTACCATTTAAAAGCATGCAGGCTCAGAGGAGGCAAAAGGAGGGAGTTCACAAGTATTTTCAAAGTGATTTAAAAAAAAATCTCAATTAGGCAGTTGTATTCATCCACTCGCAATCCCCAGCTCACCAAGTAATTTTAGTTTATCAGCCGCAGTATACAGAAATGTATGCTTGCGTTTTAATCAGCACAATCCACTCCTCATTTCATTCATATTTCCAAATAAGAGGTATACTCATCCTCTTAACATATACGTTTGGCAAGAGCAGAATGCAGCTTTGGGGGAGTAGAAATTACAGAGGAGCTTTAAGGTTTGTATTCTAAAAAGAGTATGTGCTTATGGTCTTATACCCATTGAGCCTGCTTTTTAACTGAGCCTGCAAGCAGCACTACTGGAACCAAGGGCCAGTTAGTAAGTCTATTGTAAAATTTGCTTTTGAGAGTTTACATGTAAGAATTCACCGTGGGATGAAATTTGGCATCAAAGGCCCTGGCATAAAGCACTCTTAAAATGACACTACTGCAGAAGAAAATCATTTCAGATCTAATTTGATATTTCAATGGGGAACTGCAGAAAGTGTTCAAATCTGCTAAAAATCTGGCTTTTATAGTATTGTCTCCAGGAAGGTGTCTGATAGAAAAGTTTCAGTGCCAAGCAAAAACAGAATTATCCACCATTTAGAAGGAAGTAAATAGATCATTTCTCTCTGACCTCCAAAGAGGAAGAACTATTCTATCCATACGTCGGTGAAATGTAATAAAAAGAATGATACTCTTGGGATCCGTTCTACCAACGAAAAGCCACTGAGCACACTAACAGCATAGATAATCAAGGTAGTTGCATGAAAAATGAGGAATTTAAAGGATTGCTGGAAATGGGACTCTGGCCAGTAAGAAAAAAGGCTTACAGACTAGCCAGGGGCAGTGAGTATAATTTAATATATTTCTGGCAGAAAACAAATAAGAAAATACTCATCTGCAATTATAGAAGATGTCATCTCTTTTGAACTACAGTTTGCAGAATCTATTTGTAAATACTGCTGTGTTTTCTCCTCATCTCCACCCCTATCCCAGCACAAAGCCTTTGCTCTACAATGGCATTAATAACACATATGCTGAAAAGTTCAGGAAAGATTAATACACTTTGAAGCAGGGTAATATTTCACATTTCCACTACACTGCACATTATTTACAAGTTCATTCAGAAAGATACGGATAAAATAAGTATTTGGAATTTTGAGATCAATGGGGTTTTTTCATAACCCCATGCAAGAGCATAATGATTTTGCTCCAGGAAAATCCTGGTGGCTGTAGCTGGCTTCCAGGCTCTCCCTGCCCTTGGAAAATTGATCTATACTGGGCTGTTACTGGTACAGTTCATTTGTCTGGCTTAGCTCCATGGATGTAACACAGACCCTACTTCACGCACACACATGGATGGTTGAAATGAGTTTTCCTACGGACAGCAGCCGTCTTTGTGCCAGTTTGTTAGATCTGGCTTTTGTGCAGGGATTGTTAGAAAGGCAACTGATCCGTATGCAACATGAGGAATGCTCACCTGATTCCCACCTCTCTGTCCCACCATGAGAGTTAGAGCACTGCCTGGACACCAACACCTGCTCACCAGACCCAACACAAGGTCCTCGTGTGCACACCAGAGTATACTCTGCAGTATTGCACCCCACATTTAGTGTTGGTAGCAGCGTTTGGTCCTGCCTCAAACCCTTCTCTGAATATTTTGCTAGGAAAAAACACCTCTGGCTTAAGTGATCCCAGCTGCTGATTTCTGGGGAACCTGCCTGAGCAGGGTGATTTGTCCTTGCAACGTCTATATAACTAGAAAAATTCTACTGATTTCTCTTAAGTAAAAGAGCTTACCTAGACACACAAAAACATAATAGTACATGAACTCAGTAAGTTAGTGCTTTCATATCCCGTTTGTTTCATGCAAGACTGTGTGTTCCTTAGTCCATGCTAATTCATCCTGTGGTAGTTGCTTCACTGTGTGAGCTATGCTTTAGCAAGCCATTATTCAGCATCAAAGTTTTCTCATGATTATAGCAAAAAGATAAAACATGTAAACTCCAGTGTAAAGCACCGATATATTAAATTAATATCTCAAATTAAGAATACCATCAAACATTGGTGTTGTATCAAAACGCTTAATATATGTAGGCCAGTTGCCATGGAGATGGCAAAGCTTCCAGAATGATTTCGTAGTAATGGCAACAACTTTAGAACCTAAATGCTTCCAATTAGACTATAAAGCTGCATAAACAGGGAGAAAAATGGCAATTTCTATTCTTGATACAAGTTAGCTATCTGATATATTTCTAACCGGGTGTTTCAAGAAGAAAACAAGTATTAGCAGTTGCTGTACATGTACCTATGGTATATTTTGTTTACAGAGGCCTCAGCTTTTGCAGTGAGTAGTATAGTCCATATTACTTTGAAATGAATTTAAGGTGTTCAATAACCATAAGATCTGCTTTTTGCAATTTTCTCTGCTCTACATAAGCACTTTTCCGTATTAAGAATGAAAAGAACCGTCAACAAGCTGCTTACTTGCAGTCTAAGTAAAAAACTTACTTAGTAGCTCATGAGGCTTAAGACATCACATTTGATCCTGGCAGCAGGTATAATGTCCTACCTAAACTGTGTTCCAGGTTGACCAAAAATTAACTTGGTCCTTTTAGAGGAAGAAATTTATGATGTGTTCTGTAAGGCTGTTGTCTTCCGTGGATCAGACTGAACATGTCAATTGCAATCAGTGATGATTTGAGGGAATTTTTGAGAGGCTAAGATGGCATTTTTCTGTACTCTGACTGGCTGAAACTTGTCTCATGTCCATTCATCCATATTCTGTATCTTTGTAAACCAAGTGACATATAAGCAACTTTTAATGCAAATTAAGACTAAGTCCACTAATTTGCTAGACTTGTATAACAGTAACTCTGACATGAGTGGGGAACTGATCCCCCTATACCTTTCTGATTTTATCATTGGTGATTTTCTTTTCTATCACCAGAAAAAGGCATAATATAAATTACAAAGGGAACAAGGAGGAACAGGAAATGAAATTATCTCAATCTAGCACCCACAGTTTGATTTTATATTATGAAAAATACACTGGTATTCAGTGGCACTTTATGACGGAGAATCTTACTGGGGGCAGTTTAGACTACCACACCATCCAAGATACTGCAGTAACCAAAAGGCTGAATTGCTAATGCACGTTTTAACAGACAAAGCAATTACTCTTTATGTATGAGTGCATTATTATTATTATATGTAAATATTAGTGAAAAAGATAATAGGTGAGCCAGTTCCTGCTTTCCTCTAGTAAAAGACTGACAAAATAACTAGTTCCATTCATATAAGCTTTTCAGTGATACTTGAGCAAGTGTAGAATGAAGAAGCCTCATTGTCTTCATCTAACTTTGTATGAAAGGAGGCTTAACCTGAAGGGGTTTTGAAAAGCATTGGCCTAACAGTACCAGATGTTTAAATTCAATTCCAGTTTTTGGGGGGAAAGCATCTATTATCCTGCATCTGTTCTGGGATTACAAATAAATGATATCTTTTGTAGAGCCTATCTATGTTTCTATAACTTCTGTGAGAGCAAAGGCAACCCACAGCTTCATGAAAGAGTTATTGCACACATCTTTTGTGAAAGCAGTTGATATTGAGATCTGAGATACATTTGTTTTGGGAAAGCACAATTACAGGAAGCAGACTCAGAAATAAAACACTAAACCATCTTATTTCACCAGAGAAAGTAAAATCAGAAGGGAACATTCCCAACATAAGTTAATGTCAGCGTTAACTGAAATAACCTGTGCATTTTAGCAGTCGCATATGCGTAGTCCATGGGGATTTTTCCAGCTACATGTGTTTTTTTTTTCCCCTTGCATCTGTCAGATAAATCAGAGACCCAAATGAAAATCTAGTACTCAGGAACATTATGTATTATAATATTATGTCACACTCCCTGGAGGGTTGCAGGTTCATAATGAAATGAATAAATCACAAGGAAGCAGTCTGAGATCCTGAAAGTTCCACCTGTCCTTTAGGACAAACATGTCAGGATAAATTCCATTTAATTACACTGAGCACAGGTTAAAAATAAAAGATAAAAAACAAAATAAAAGCATTATCTTTCTGTCTGAGGCTCCATGTGTGTAAAAGTGAATTGACCTCATTCACTGCTGCATTACTTCATTACATTATAACTCCACAGAAGTGACATTGAAATGGATTTCAACTAGCAGAAAAATAGAGCAACAATGTTTAACTAGGCCCGTATCTCAATATTTAAAAACAGGGTACCTGGACAAAACTAGCTAAGTGTTGATTATTATATTAATATAAACCCAAACAATTGCTAAGGGTTTTTTCTCTTGCCTGTGTAGCCTTCTCCTACAGAAAGAAAAACACTCAGCAGTTCCCCATAATAGTATTTTGAAATTTTAAAACAATCAGCACAGCAGGAGAATGTACACAACAACCAATTTGTTTCCACATGTTAAAATTCTCATAAAGTAGACAGCATCTATAATTTCCTTCTTTTTGTTTTACAGTAGTAATTCAAAGCAAATGTCAAGAAAAGATATGGTAGACCTTGTTTTGACTTAACCTGAGGCTCACAATGGAGTTACTTCATCGATTTGACTGAATTTCTTGCCAATTAACATCTCTGTTTAGGAAAATATGTTAGCTTTTCCAAATGTGGGCTTTATTCAGAAGTTTATGTCAAGGATGTGAGAAGTTACTCCATGCATCCTTTTGAAATAATGCTACAGCTGTTGGTAACTTATCAAATGGGCAAAGACAGATACAAGACACAGGCTGTAATATAAACTCTTCATAGTGTTACAAAATATTAAAACACCAACAGCCAGGTATCCTATTCTAAACAAGAAAATTATGCCATGTCATCTTCAACACCATTTCTGAACAGCATTCCCGTGTAATGTCAAAGACCAGTCATTGATAGCTTTTCAGCAATCATCAAAAAGAAAATCAGCTCACAACAGACTGATGTGTGTAGGAACCTGCTATCCACACCACCTGCAGGGATTTAAGGAAAGGATCTTCCAGGCAGCTTATATTTGGTTTTAATCAGTTCCCACTGAAATCAGCAGTGAGATAACAACTGCCTTCAGCAGAAGCTGGTTAAAGCCACCAGACTGTTCTTCTGTCTGTATGTCCTATCCTAATAAAAAAAAAAAAAAAAGAAAAGTGGGGAAAGTGAGTCTTTGCCATGGGAAAAAAAAAAAAGTCTTTGTAAAACCACTACTTACAGGAACTGGAGTGTTTCCACTCTGGAAGAAGGAACTGAAAGGATAAAAGGAAAAAATTTGAATGCTGCATCTCTATGGTTTCAGCTTACCCAGCTTGATTGCAGAGCCATCTGCTGGTTGCAAATAACAATTTCATACTTGCTGAAAGTAAGTATATGTGTGTATATATTTTACTTCAGTTTTGCATTTTGAAGTGTTTCAATTCCCTGCTTTTAGCCGCTTTAGAAAAATGGCACAGAAAAGAAACAATGTGGATTCTACTTTGTTCTGAATCCAAATAGCCCAGTGACAATTTTGGATTTTAAACAAAGTCTACCTTACGTTCTTAGGACCATTTATGATTGTATAAGAAACTAAGACTGCAAACCCTGAGAAATGGTGAAACCAGAATTATTAGAGTCAATAGTAACGGGATGGGAAAAGTTCTGGATATGAACAGTCTCTTTCCACAATGCATCTTCCCTGCTGTTTTGACTTCTAATAGCGTTACTTTCTGAAACACAGAACCACCTCATTAATTTTCTTTTTCTTGATTTCTGAGCATTTTCTGTTTCGGGTTGATTGCTGCAAGTTTTAGCTAATACAGCATTAAGTTTTGAACTGATTACAGTGTTAGAGGTGTCTGCCAAATGATTATAGCCCAGATAGAAAAGTAATCATACAGCATCTCAAGCAGAGCGTGAGTGTTATAATGTCACTCTAGTTCGCAATAAGTTTTTCTTATAGTTGTGTGATTAGAGATGGCTGGTCTGATTCCAGTATAGGTCTCGCCTCACATATTTCAGAAAGGCGAAGGATTACAAAGGCACAGAGTTAGCAGTTTCTCAATGGGATCATTACGAGAGATGGGAGGGAAATACTAGGGAAAAAAATGTTGTATCAAAAAAACCTCTTTGTTTTTCATTTTAGAATGAAAAGAGGCTTCTACGTTTTTGGAACTGAGACAGCAAGAGATTGATCCCCATCCCAGAACATCAGAGATCCAGTGGCTGTGGCTCACTATGGCTCAGAGGAAGATATAAGCCCCTCACACTCTGACAGTTTAAGCTGCACCTTCCACATTCCACGTAACTGCTCTTAATCACAGACCACCTCATTTATCTTGGAGCTGTTCCAGGCTCTGTAAGCAATTTCATTCCCATTAGAGCAATGATGTGAACCTCAATCTGCCACCTACATGCCAGGTAAGTTTCCTAACCACAGGGCCCCCAAATCCTTTCTCTTTTATTCAAAATGCAGAATTATTTATAGAAACTTAAGCAGCTCCAACAGAAGTAAGTGCAAGAACAAGACTGACTCTTTAGCCTCTAGACAGCAGATTAGAGCTTTTCTATGTATACATGCCAAGTAATATACAAATCACTTGGCATGTTAGCCTTTCTCCCAAATAGAAATTGAAATTTGAATAGCGGTTAAAGGCCTTCATTATTAAAATTAGCATTTTCTCACAAAGTTCTTTTTGTTGGTACACTGGCAAGAAAACATTTACTCCTGAAATTTGTGACTCATTGTAGATGAGGCCAGCTGATATGACACAAGATGAGGCAAATGTATATAGGGAGGCATCCTCCGTGCTCTCAGCGCAGAATCCTTCAGGTTCCGTGGCTGATCCTGAGGCAGTTCATAGCATAACGTCAGATGCTGCTTCCTTAGCAACTCTGCAGCCACCAGGGAATTAAAGTTATTAAAGTCTGAATTTTATGAAAGACTTAAATCTTAAATTCAATAGTACCTAAGCCAGGTACTATTGAAATCAATGGTGGAACTCACTCCAATTTAGCAAGGCTAGATTCTAACAGCCATAAAACATACATTTGTTGCCTCGGAAGTGTTCTTGTTCTTTGCCTTATATGCACAGATGCTCATATGCTTTTAAGGAAGCAAATGTACTTAAACAAAACTTCGAGATATTTTTGGTGTCTAATAAAAACCAGATCACTCCTTTTCATAATTATTTTTATTTTAAAATTTCTATATCATTTTGATGTTTAGCTGCTGCTGCGAGGCAGGCTTACAAACGGTATGCTTTTATGTTCACAGGAGCACAATTGAACTATTTAGTTCACATTACATTGATTGCTGCTGAATAGAGGACTTTTGAAGTATCACTTTAAATCTGTTTGATATTTTAAAAACAAAAGTCCTATATGTGTTATCTTCATAGTGGAGACTTTCAAATTATTTCCCAAATATAATTAAAATAAGTTAAATTATTTATAAATTAAAAAAAAAAAACAAACCACCAACAACTTCTGTTAGATCTTTTAGATCAATTCCTAACAGAAATTGTTTGTTCTCTGAATGTGTCCTTCACACTGCTTGCTCTTAGAGTGTTTTAAAAGCATATTATTTATGAGTAAAAATACGATTTTACTGGTAGCTTTTGTTTAATGTCCCCTTATTCTTTACCTGTATTTCTGGTAAGGAGGGAGATTCACAAGCTGTATCAAAAGTTAGAAGAACAAACCATTTCTGAAACCAGGCACTAGTTCCTTACCTGAGTAAAGCTCAGGTTCAGTAACTTCAGCTCATCTACAACAACTATAACTAGTTAAGGGTATGGCTCGGTACTGGCAGAAATAGGGATCCTTTTATATCACATCAAATAGAACAGGTTAGTCCATGAGACTTACCTTACCACACTCAACACCTATTAAATTCATCAGAAATGGGCAGCAGGGAGCCAGCAGTATGCAAGTCAGCCATGCTACTGGTGACAGGGAATGTAACTCAGAGACCGTTGCAGGGCTGGCATTTTTGTGCCTGCTTTGGTACTTCTGAAGCTTGCTGCAGGTGTTCTGGGACCAGCATTTTATGGCCTGCATGGTCTTGATAGCTCTCCTGCATGCCCTCTCACTGCCACAGCACTCTGACCGCAGGCAGGAACAGAGTCAGAACAGTACTCAAACTACTGCTTCATTCTACATAAGAAATCCTTGAATACAGAGAGAAACATTAAATATATATAATCTTTTATATATATACATACACACACGTGTGTGTGTATATGTAGAATCATATCACATATGCATGCCTATATGCATATGTATAAGTATCTTTTATATATGAAACCCCCTACGCATATATGCAGGGTTTACACAGGTACAATAAAGGCCCTGCTTTTGCTTAGAGAAAGGTTTTTTTCCAAGTTCTAATAGCACAAAAGTCATGGAGAAGCTCAATTAAAATGAGCGGGGAAGTTTTGAAGTGCTTTATGTAAGCTTTTCATTCTTTTCCTGTCATACCCACTGGCTACCACATTAGTAAAAAACACTTCAAAGTAACATTTTGGATGCTCAGCTCATGCTCCTCTGTAACTATTTTGAAAGGGATTGTTATCAGTACTGTTTTAGTTTCTTATCTTTGTCACTTAGTTCTCCTAAGATTTCAAGTGGAAAGTAATACAAAAAGGAGGAAAAAGAAAAAAGAAAAAAAAAATGCTCAAATGCTAATAACACGTGCAAAAACATTCTACACTTGCGTGTGAAAATGGTAAGAAAGAAAATAAAATCAAAATCACCTTTATAATTACAAAACTGATGGCTTTGTTTAGCTCTTCTCCTATATACAAGCAATATTTTCACACATTTCTATTTGGTAAGTAGTGCCTTTATTTACAAGCAGAGTATTTGTTGCAAATTAAAATAATCAATATTTATAGTATTAATTTTATTTTATGCTAGCTTGATTATTAATTTCAGTTTATTTTTCTTTTTGTCATCAGGGGTTGTTCAGAGAAGTAGAATTAGAAAGGAACCAAGTAGGAGACAGATGAGTGAATCAGACAGAGTAGTTTGTCAAGACACAGATTTATAAAATATCACATCTTCCAGGGAATTATACACAAATTATAGTAAGTTCCAGTGGCACAGGAGAATATACTTCATGACTTTTCCTCTGATGTGATTTGTGATGTGACGTGATTTGAAAAGAAAATAAATTATCAGTCTCTTGAAAGAAAAACAACTCTTGATTGGGGGCATGTTTTTGATTACTAGGTGCCTTATTCATTTAAGCAATTGTCTTCTAAAATGTTTTTACAGGAAGGAAAACTTAGGGAAATGCAGTTACAGAAGAAAGGTCTGATAGAAGGAGGGGTAAGGAGAGTAGTGCAACATCCCTTGTTCATGGGAACAAGGACCCATGGGAAGGACCCGTATTTGGAGCTATTTGATATGGACTTGTAAGCACAAGTTGCTACTAGCAATGTGCTGTGCAAATGCTTATTTTATACAGTGCTAAGAAACTAGAAACTGGATGTTTCCTCCATGGATATGTCCACAAACTAACCTTTGTCAGAGTCTTTGGCACTGATTTCTAAATAACATACATGTCTTATGCTTTCTTCTATCCTTTTGGAGGAATACATTTGACAAGTAATAGCAAAATCTTTTGTCCCTTAACCTGACACCTCCAAACACCTATGTGGAATCATAAATTTTCAGCAACACATATCTTCAGAACTCACATCCAATTACAGTGAAGAGGTATAGAAATCAACAGCAAAAAAAGGAATGTACCAATTTGCACAAAGGTGTAAATTAATTGTTTTGAAATACACTAATATGAATCTTCTGAAAAGTTTATTTCCTTCTACTATCAGCTTACTAATATATGACTAATATATGCACTGAGATCAGCAAGGAGCAAAGAAGCTCATCTTTTAAAAAGAAGCGACTATAAAATGCTGTAATACTGAAAGCAGAGGAAAAAAACCACTACACTAGTCCATCCAAACGGTTTTCCAGAAAGATGGAAATGAAATACCATAGATAACTGTCTATGTTGATTCTTGCTCAGGAAATCAATGCTAATTCAAAACAAAATAAAAAGCTCTTAAAGTTATCCTCACTTGGGAAAACCTTCCTAAAGAAATTACTGTAAGTTTGCATATATACTTCAATATTATATTTCATTTGACTTTAAGCCCACATTTCAACTGAAGCATATGTTTAAATTTCTTGTGTCAATATAGATGGACTTAAATATATGCTTAAGTGCTTTCTTGAAATAGGATTTATGCCACAAATTATGCCTTAGATTATTACATTGAAACAAGTTTCTAATTATAATGTATTACCATTTATGTTGTTTATTTTCCTGCTCCATTTAATCAGGCTGGAAGGAAAGCCATTCTGGTAATTTCATCTTTTGTTGTAGATGGATGGGAATTAGAACAGAGGCTGTAAGCAGCTATACATTGGGGAAATCAGGATTCAGATCCAGAAGCATTTAATCTATGTCTCTGAGATTTTTGCCACCTCTTGTAATGTCTGTGTAGCCTCCAGCAATTACATAATCATCAAATCGCATTGGCCACTTTTGGATGCCATCATCTTCATTCCCTTGTTTTTAAATTTACAACACTGCAACCCTTAAACGATGCTGTTTTCTCTTTTCCTACTTGCTTAATTACATTTCTGCCCATAGATTTCTACTGTAATGCCATTGGAGACTTCTTTCTACTTTGGTTTTAACCAGACAAATTATTTATACTGAACTATTAACACAAAGAAACAAAAGGAAATTACACTGCATAGATGACAACCTTGAAATTAAGGACTGGGAATAAACAAAGCATTCAGATAAAAACCTTAGCCATTTTTCCTTAATACACGATGGATTAAGGGCACAGGGTAAGTTCCATCAACCTAATCAGGAAACATTAAGTGATCTTCCTCATTAATCAGCTCTTTAGTGATTTTCTATGAAATTACTATTGAATTTTTGAATAAAAGCAGTCTTTTTCTTCAAATTTTTCACACCTGCCTTCACAGTGAACAAGATTAATCATCTGCTCACATGCCTGCACACCCAAACCTACGCATGTGCACATATCTACTTTTTCACAGCTGAGTAAGACAAAACAAAGAGGTAAAAAGAGATGGATCCTGAGCCATGTCACGGGAGCCACAGCATGATACCAAGCACACACCCTTTGCTGAAAAAGCTGTAGGATTAAAAATCTGGAATGGTTTCCCAAAGGAAAACAAGTCAGGTTGGAACAACTCCTTCTCTTGGCTCACTGATTCAGCGGAGTAGAGGGGATGAGGTGTGATTATCTGAAAGATTCATCTGTGTCTGGATTTGACTGAAGATGATTCCCCAGGCTGCACCTCAGAAAGCCTTAGGCAGAGGTTAGGCACAAAACAAATACACTCCATAATTTTAGAAAACAGCAAATTCTCCACTGGTTTCTGAATAAACTTTGTCACTAGTTCTTCTCTGCAGTTGTCATATTTTTAAAGCTTACTTCAATTATCTATGTTCATGCAATTTTTTCCAAATTGTATATTCACATTTAAGCCAGATCCTTTACTCAAATGAACACTGCCACAGATCACTGCAGTTCATGTGCTTATGCACATGGCTAAATGCCCCAGTAAATCAGATTTCAGGATCTGTAAATGCCTTTCACTTTTTATCTCTCTCTCTCATAGTTTCCACACACTATGTCTGGAAAAATCTACTTTATTTGAACCAGCAATAATTATCTAGACATCACTGGATAGAGCAAGTCAGATATTCTGGCTAAAGAGCTTTCTGTAGCAAAATGCAGCTTCATCAACCTCTTGTACAAGATGATTGTATTTACCTCTGAATCTTAAAAATTCTTGTCAGAAATATATCCCAATATTTTGTTTAACTTTCTTATTTTGACTCATTAACGTTATGCATTTTCTTTCAGGTATCCATCAATGACATCTTAAAAGGAAAACAATAAAACATTATTTAACACTACAGTTTCATAAACATGATGTGTCATATTATGTGATTTGGTCATACGCTATTTTCTCTCAACACTGCATAGGAATCATGAATTTTCATCTTTTCCTTTTCTACATAGACCTGTCCAGCTTTGCACGAAACTTAAGTCTAATTTCACCGAGGCAAATCCCTGTATTTGGACTGGCAGAGAAATTCTGTCATTTCAACATCGGTTTCCATCTAGATCACAATGAGAATTTTAATGATTAACGTTTGAGCGAAATGAAAATTCGGAAAAAGTATTTTATATAGATGTCTATACAATTTTTTAACACTGAGAAGTTTTAGTATTGAACAGCCATTTGCTAGAGGGTGTTAGTAAACTGGCCTTTCTAGTTTGGGAAGGAAGGAACTAGCAACACCTCCCATCCACTTGATAATGTGTTTGTTACAGTTGCGATTTTGTAGCATCTACAAAATGATTTTACTGCCTGAATCCAATTATCTTTCTCAATAAAATGAACTGGGACCATAGCATCAAGGAAGAGGCATCCAGCCCAACAGTCACCACTCAAGGCATTTTACATAGGAAAAGGTTCACATTAGTGCTCCTTACGCAGCTGGAAGGAGCAGTTAGCATTACAAATGCAAATGTGTGCAATCCACAAATGCAGAACTAAATGAATCAATCAGGGCATCAGACGGTCAAACACAAATTTGCTTATGAGGTGAAAACAAAGCCCCTCAGAACAAAAACAAAGAGCAGTTGGTATTTAGAAAGATCTGCATGCTCAACGGTACAGGCAAGGATTATGTGGCACATCCCAGCCAGCAGACTGTGTCTCTGACAGTTGCTCAGTCCTGGATGCTTTAAAAGCCCCTGACCAATAGGCCATATAATGTGCACTAATTGGAACAGTGACACAGCAGAAAGCATAGACCCCATATCAGCGGAGTGGAGTTGGCCCTGCATGCACGAGTGGAAATGAAAGGGACGTGATACGTGTGTGTGGGGTGAGGCTACTAAAATAATCAGAGAACACCTGAATGTCAGGCACTTGAGTTGTGACCTCAGACAGTTATCACTACCTCAGGTAAGACTATCATGGTAGGAAGTGTTTTGAAATATCTGTAGCTTCTTGTGAGATTTATTAGCACAGCAATTCAATTATCCTGAATCAACTCCTAAAGCATTGAGAGTCCCAACGGCAATGGCAATTAACATTTTCTCCTCCCTCTCTTCCCATGGCTCACATAGGTTACCTCATTAACACAGTTGCTTATTTTTATTTTCAAGTCAGAATACTGGAAGAATAGATTTGTATATGTATCCACTAAATGCAGCATTAACATCCACTGGGATCCAAAAATACAAGCCTTAAACAGAAGAGGAGTGCCTTCTCTGTGCTGTCCTGTCCCTGGGATTTTAGGCTAATGAGAGAAGCTTTAGTTCACTTTACTTTAAGCTGATACCTGACCCAGTAAATTTGAATCAATATGGAACCGATGCAAAAAGGGTCGGAATTAGGCCATTGAACTCACTGTAATCTGTTGGATAGCAAAATGAACATAAATATGTGGAAATACCATCAACAACTTCTAGAAATACAGATTTTGCCTTTAATAAAAGAAGTTTACACAATAGCTTTAATTTGCATTTCACTTGAGCCAAATTCATTTATGCTAACAGCATGGAGAATTGCTTTCATTTAAGTCTTGCTGCAGAAAAAGCACATTCATTTTTTTTTTTCCCAAAAGAAGTTTTTTCACCCCTAACAAGCCAGTAAATTTAGAAAAAAACCTGCAGCTTGTCAGTTTGACATTGTTTAATTTGCAACAAACTGTAAACAGAGTATAGAAAATGGAAACTCTAATAGAGACAGGCAGAGTTGAACCATATTTTTTGTCACTAGAAAAATCTGTGTGGCAAGAAATGAATCACATATATTTGCATTTGTCCCTGTGACATAATGTTAAGTTTAATTAGTTATGTGTGAAGCATCCTATTAGAAGGTATGCACCTAAAAATAAATAAATGTTAGTTTAGTTAATTGCAGTCTAAATTCTAGTCAATGAATGAGTATTCTGTATCCATTCTTAGATGCTTCCAATTTACATACTTGAGAAAGCGTGTAACCTTCTCATTTGCTTAAATGTCAACTGACAGAATTATCCTGACAAATACCATTTAAAATCAAGAAATATTCAGAAACCCCCCAAGTGTAGCTCAACAATTTTTTGAATTGGAATGTCTAAGTCAATATGTAGGAGGAAAGCATCATCTAGTTTAAATTTCCAGTGAGGAGCTGGTCTCAAATTTTATGCTAATGCACTTATACATGTTAGTGTTTCTTATTCACCATAACATTTATTATAGCACCCAGTCCTTCCAATTAGTCTGTATCAAACCAAAGCTAGCCATGAGGGAAGTTGTATACCCATATTCCCTTAGGCAAGCAGTTTGCTGGGTGAGGAGCACTCCTATTTATCCTAAAGTCTTTTAATATTTCCATGTGTTTTAAACATTAGCTTTCCTTGCTTCAGGTTGCTTTGACAAGCATATAATATGCGTGAGAATGATGTGAATACAATACTTGAGGCTGTTGAAAGACTTTGGAAAAAATTCGTACTACCAAAATGATTTCAGTAACATAGCTACTGATCATGAATACAAAACTATAACAGATCCCCTAAGCAATTGTATGCAGAAGTGTACATTTAAGTATTTAATTATTCATATCCAAAATATTAAGAATAAAGATCCTGAGCTACAGTTAGTCATAAGATAAAATCAGAAAATGGATCGTTGGTCATTTCCAATCCTCAACCTTAGAAAGATCTTTGGCATCTAATGATGATACTGAGGCGTCAGAAGTGTTTAAAGATGTGAGGTTGACAAATGTAACAGTAAGACATTCAAATAGGTAATGATGACACCTCTGCTGGGACCTCACTCAGAACCTTATAACATTATTAGGATATACCACAAATTTGCATTCAAACTCCACATTGTGAACACTCCTTGGTAATCCAACATATAGAAGACAATATGATGAGTGAGCATCTAATATGCTGGTTCAAATATTTGCAACAGCTGGTTTTTTTTTTTTTTCTTTTTGCCTTTGCTTCCCCTCCATTTACCTTCACTAAGTGGATGTTGTGACACTGAGCTGCTAACATGCAATTTCAGTTGCATGGGCTAGCTGTAAACTGTCCTGTCATTCATATTTTTCTTTCTCACTCAGCCACAGTGCCTTATACTGTGTCTAAATTTCACCTGGCAACTTCTCCACTGTTGAAAATAAACCGTTTATGGCAAACAAAAATGTAGTTAATTTGGAGAGCATAACAGAGTCCTTGCACGAATCATTATTGTCCCAATTCTTCAAGTAAATTAATAAGTTTAAGCCTGCTGAATCAGGCAATGACTCAACACATGGTTAAGCCAGGCTTAAATAAGTTCTGATGATTCCTGTTTTCTAATTGGGGCCATTAAGAATAAATAGAACCAATAGTAATAGGCAAGAGAAGAGTGTACTCAGGGAAAGCAAGCTAGGCAGAGAGAGAACTTATTAATAACATACTGAAAACTGAAGAAAAAGGTTTCCTGAATGGAAACACCAAATATTAAGAAGAAAACAAAGAAGCAAAGAGAGATGAAAAGCACCTCAGTGAGGTGGGTCACGAAGAATCAAGCTCAAAAACTGGATAAATTGCAGAGCAGAATCAAAATCAAACCATACTTTTGTAATTACAGTCAGTTTTTATTTAATCCAGCCAATTATCTAAAATGTGATTCAAGAATACTTGACTTCAGTGAATTATGTTCTATAACACGTTTATATGTATCATGCTCAAAAGTCAGGTGTGCGTTGATTGCATTTCAGACAACCAGTTACACTTCCAAAACAGTGGAGAGGAGAAAAAAAAACCAACCAGATTTAAACCATCCATTTAGCATGAAGTTACCTGGAGTTTGGGTGTGTTTCACATGCTCTGCTCTTGCCAGGCGTCCTCCTGCTCAAGGTTGCATACACAAGCATGGCGGCTGAAACTCAGGGCAGCAGCGTGCGGCACAGGTCGGCCTGGGCTGCTGAGCTGGCCAAGCTCAAGGTCAGCTCCTCTGCTGATAAAAGTCATTGTGAAGAGAGCTGGAAGTGAGGTCTGGCCCCAGTTTTCCCTTGTGAGCAGCTTTTAAGCTGCATTGCGCTACTGGTCTGTTTCTGACCCTGACCTCTGACTCCAGCTGTGATCCTGACCCAGGCTTGCCACACCGTATGGCTCCTTGTTAGAGAGGCCACAATTCCCACCTGCCACATATTCTGGCTTGGTTCCTGGCTTCCTGTCCCTTGCAGAGTAGCCAGCCTTGCTGCACCCTGGCAGCAAGGGTGTGCAGTGTGAGTTTTAGCAGCGGACCCATACAAACGGGTCTTCTGGAGACCAGGATCTGCCTAAAAACACTATGTGTAATTCTGATCTCCTGCAAAGCTTCTAGAGTAATATTAGTTCATAGGTCCTGATTGCCATTAACCCTATTCTGATCCTCTTCTGACCTTGCAGGCATGAACAATCACTCTGGCTACCTCAGCAAGGGCAACGGCCAGAACCAACTTGCGAATTACTTTCTTTTTTTGGCTCAGTCACCCACTGCAGACTTTGTGAGGTGAATATTCCTTCTGACAAACTGTTGTTTTGATGACAGTTTTAAAATGTCACCAGACCAAGGCATGAACTTAACACTGGGGAGCTCCATGCAGTCTGGTTCTCTGAGTGCTTGGGGTAGGGCAGAAACCACTTTTCTTGTGCTGAGATAGGAGCTGGGCATATAACCGTCAGACTTCCGAGGTGTGGCAGCATTTTCCCATCCGTAGTCAGCATCACATAGGCGGTAAACAGACTGTAGATAAAGTACACATTGTATGATGTGGATAAGATATTGATGTAATGGCAAAGCCCTTGAGAATGGAAATCTGAGAATTAAAACAGGAGGCTCTGTAGCAGTGGAAAAATCTCAGTTGTTATGTCAGCAAGAGAGAGGAGGTTTCCTCCATCTTCAGTATTTTAGTAAGGCAAGCCTGGAAGAATTATCCCTATTCCCCTAAAGACCATCTTTCTATGGTTGTTGGGAAGCTTTTCATGCAAATTTGGTTGTGCTTTCATTCCAGCTGGTTTTGCCTCTGAAGACACTGCAGGTGGCGATTCGTTGCATCCTTTGATGAGAGAACAGACAGTGGTAGGTGTCCTGTGGCTGCCGCTTCTAGGAAGTAGCACAAAAACAACAAGCGACCTGCGTCTGTTGTGCAAAGCATTTGAAGATCGGCTCCCAGCAGATGAATTTTGATCAGAGACAATGAGGGAGCACTTCCTAAGGCATTTTTCTTTGGGGATCTGTGAAGGAAATTGTTGAACATGGATGGATTTCCTACAAAGCTGCTTTCACTTTTTTTTTCCCTCCCCCTTAACTGGTAGTCCTACAGGGAACCCTAGAGGTGGGAACTGAGCATGCATGTAATCAGTTCTGTACATAATCAATAGACATACGGTATCAGGAAATTAAACTCATATTTCTAGCACGGCAACTGACAACATGAATTCAGCATTTGGGTTTGAAAGATTGATGTGAACTTCAGTAAGATAATAACAAAGATTTTTCACAGTGACTTTGGACCCCTCAAGTTTTGAGGGCCAGATTTCCAGAGATCTTAAGGCATTTGCTTCAAAAAGAGAAATCAAACTCCTACAGATGCCCCCTACAAACACATTATGGTACCTGAATCTGACAATAACATCCCAGGGCTGCTGGAACTTCTCCCACCAGTTTCACGTGGATGGCCCCTTGATGATTGGATGTTCATCCCTATAAGGGTATGTCACATTTTTTCTCCAGGTGATTTTACTTTCTCTTCTATTTCTGGGGTAAAACATTCAATCATTTTTGCTATCTTAATTTAATTTAGGTCAGAAACATCTTTCTGGCACCTAATTCTCTTCTCAAAATGTCAATGATCAGTTTTTTCAGACTAGGATCACCCTTTCTTGGGTGAAATTGTTAACAATACCATCCCTAACAATTAGGGGATTAATTTTTATGTCTCCCTGACAAGGAAATCGAACTGCAGGTACTAAGATGGATGTTAAGTTCTAGATTATGTTGACCATTTAATTCACACAAATCTAATCACTTTCTCTAGGTCACTTTTTGAATGCTCTGTGCAAAGTCTTGGTTTCGGTGTTACTCACATGTTCTGAATTCTCATAGTTCCGTGCCTGTGCTTGAGATGCATATGAAATCATATCCTAGAACAATAATTTTTCAGCCAAAAACTCCTGTAGCTTAAATATTTGACCAGGAAGGAGGAATTAATTTTTCCCCTGGAAGATCATTTATTCATTAATAATTCCATGTTGGGGCAGTTGGAATTATTTTTTAATTCTAGTTGTATTCACTGAATTATTTCTGCTGAAGCAAAAATGACAATTTTGGAAAAGTTGTAATAAAAATCTGCTTCTGTGTGAATCTTTCTCTCCGTGAAATGAAAACAATCTAATGCAAATCAAACTTGGTGTCAGAAGGAGACTACCTTTAATTTTTCTTGTTTGGTTTGTTCGTTGGTTGCTTGCTTTCTTTGAAAGAAAAGGGAATGTTAATTTCTGGTTGATCTGAATATTTTTCAGGCAAGATATAAGCTTAAATTCCACTAATTCACCTAGTTTACCTGGTACAGGCTGTGGTGACAAGAACTGGAATAGTCTTTGGACTTTAAACAGCAATATTTTGCCAGTCCAACCCAGAGCAGTCCTGGCTCTGGAGAAAAGTTGAAATAACTCACAGTTGATCTTGCAAGTCTGCAGCAATGGAAAAAAATCTTCCTGAATCAGAGGATGTTCAAGAGTACCTGAAGCACACTGGGAGGCACAAACCCAATAAAACAATAGTGTATAAAAACAGAATGCTTGAAGCTGTGGGAGGAGGACAGGAAGATGATTTGTCTTGCTACCAGATACTGAAATGTGCTGTGTACTCCAGTAGCCCAATTTACAACCCCCCTGGGGAGGACAAGAGAGTCACAGAGCGAATAGCAGGGCTCAGACCTGCTGGAGAGGCTGCGAGAGCCTCCCTATCTGAAAAACACCCCCAAGACCTTGTTGATTTTTGTGAAAGCTTACTCTGGAAAGGTGGATAAGAGTTTAGCGCTAATAGGTAAGAGTTTATTTCTAGCATGGTTTACATCAGCATATCCTTTGCTATTCACTCCACTCTAACAGAGGTTGGTTATTTTTCCTCTCGTGAACAGGGGTAACGAGTCTTTTATTTCCCCCCTCTCTTGAGGAGGGTGATAGCACTCCCCTCATAGCAGTGGTTGAGTGATGATACAGAAGCTGTATAAAAGCAATCAGGTCATACGATACATTGAAAACAGGGGTCAAAGAACACAGATAGCATTTTTCAAAGGCGGGTATAGTACTAGTTCAGGATACATTTCATTTTTGGATGAATTCCTTCCATTCAGAGTCGGAGCTGAGAAAACAAGCTGCCATTAGAGAGGTCCCAGCTGTGTCAAGGTTGAATAACAACTAAAAGTCATCCCCGGCTGTGCCTCTGTAATCCACAGATGTGTCTCTGGGGGTTGCAGGACAGCGATGAGATCAGAAAATTATAAAAAGGGCCCACCAGAAAGTGCTGCAGTCAGCAAATGCCTCGGGCTTTTGGTGTGGACAAAGCAGCTCCTGTCATCCATGGCCAGAGTGACTTTGCTGCAGCACCCTTTGGTTGCAAATTTTTTCATGGGCAGTCAGTCACCTGTGTGGTGCAGCAGTGGGAACCTTTTATTTATGCATTCATTTGTATTAAAACAGCAATAGCAAAGCAAAAAGTTTTACTGGTAATGCCAATAAAAATAACATAAAAGTCCCCAAAAGAAAACATTAAACAATAGTGGTGTTACCAGGTAATATTCAAGCTAATGCACAGACCTTCTCTAATGGTGGAAAAGTGAAAGGTTTGTTGTGAAAAGCCTTTCTATCCTGTTGAAATTATCAATACCACATGCTGGGGCTAGCACTTTCCAAGAAATAAATATTGATTTCCCTCTTTCCTTCTGTACAAATGGCAGACAATGGCTTTCCGAACTCTGAATCTTTTCATTGTTTTAAGCTTGACAGATTCTGTTAGTATTGAATTTTTATTGTTTCATTGTTCTCTTGGCTTTCTGCTGTGTTTCCCCCTGCTTCTCCCCCTCCCTCTTTAAAACATTCAGGGAGGGTGGGGTGGTTTTTATTTTGCTTTTTTTGTGTAGACAAGACAGCAAAGGAGTAGCTGAAATTAATGTAGCACTCCCTGTACTGCAGTTCTCTGTCAGGTCTGATTCATCTAATTTTAGTATTACTATCAGGAACATTGTAACAATTTCTTGGGAACACAAGGTGCTAGTGATGATAAAACATTCTTATTTTAAAAAACATACTTTCCTGCAAATCATGCTGTAAGACATACATTTGTTGTATAATAGTGAACTGTGGACATTATATTCCACTCAGTTCAACTGCTACAAGCACCAATCTTACTTTCTGTCCAGTAGAATCGATAATTTCACCAATTATCCAACAAATGTGAGTCGCAGAATTGAAACAGAGTCAGGGGAATATGTAGGCACATGTTTCAAATGATCCAAATGCTAAGCAGAATTTGGAGCAAAATGTGAAGGATAACAGCAGGATTGTTGGGGGTTTTTTGATGGAATATCCACTATTCTTCAATATTAGGTATATGTCATGAAAAGCTTACAAAATAGTTATTCATTTTCCTGAAGGTCATCCAGACATAGTAAGTTCATTTCATTTTCTTGACAAGAGATCTAGGCTTGTTATGTACTCTATGAAACATGACAGCGAGTGACTGTCCCTCCAATCCATTTCAAGCAAATATGATTTTACCTCTGAAGAACAGGGGGAGAGAGGAGATAGCTAAATCTGATCCAACTGTACCTGTGCTCACCCAGGGACAACAGCTGGAGGGAACGCATTGCAGAAATATCCACATGAGCTAGAAATAGGCCTGATGTCAGGATCTGGCCTTGCCATGCTCACAAAGCGGGCGGCAGTGCTCAGTTGCAGAGCAGCTGGCAGGTCTGCCCCACGCTTGTGCCCCAGAGCTGTGCTGACACCCACAGGCTGAAATCCTTTCCTCCCTCAAACATGGATGAAATGCTTGGCACTCCCTGGGGGATGTGGTTTCTGCCCTGTGCTGCCTTCTGATGCTGGGGAGGTGGCTAGCCACTACAGTCTGCATCCTGCTAGGGAATGAGCATGGTACCAGGGGATGGTGCTCAGCTCCATGCCCCGGCCCTTGTATTCACTAGTGTAAGGGCAGCCAGCGTGGGAAGGTGCAAAAGTACAAAACTGGGTTGTGCATTCAATTCAGGTTCTGCTAGCTCAAGGCACCGCGCTCTGATGCATAATGTAGACACACACAAAAAGAAAGTGTGGATCTGTGCTTTACTGTGCTGCCAATAGCTCATAATAGATATTAAGAATAAAATATTTTGATATTTTGAGTGCTGCGAATTATTTTTCTTTCGTACAACATCTTTGCTAATCTTATTTCTTTTTTTATGCCACTTTCATCCCAGTCAAATTATCCGTGATCCTTTTCATTTTTCATTTATCTGGACACACCACCTTGTATTCTGCATGGATTTGAAAATGTGTCATTCATTGGTGATTGGATTTTTCTTGTCACAAATTTTTAATTACTGTCTGCCTATCTTACGGCATACAATAGAATGAGATCTTTGGAAACAGGGATGCAACTCCCATTTGGGAATTACACATATGCAGACTGACAGTGTAACACAGGCACAATGCATAGGCTTTTAGCATCTTTTCTAGCACTTTTGTTCGTAATGTGATGAGGATGAAGCAGGCAGGTCCTTTCAGAACAGAAAATCTACAGAAGTACCATGCTGAGATATGGGTAAATGCAGCAATTAAATGGGGTGTCAAGCACGTATGCTAAGGATAAACAAACAGACAAAACTAATTAGTTAAAATTTGTCTGGGAATTGGTGAATAATAAGAGCTATGAATTATGAGACAGCTGTTAAGTGTTGCCAAATTTTCTCCTATCTATCTTTTCGGCAATGAAAGTTTATAAAGACACCGAGCTATAGTTGATATTTATCCATTATGATCTTTGAGAATGAAAATACTAAAGAAATGTAAGAAGCTTTCTTACCGATGTTAAAAGACAGGCACTCTCAAATATACAAATACAGTTATATAAACCATCTTCTTATAATATTATAATTATAAATATAATTATATAAATATAGTAATAGTGTTGAGATGTCAAGTGACAAAAAATTTGTTCTATATTGTTCCTGAAGAGACTGTGCTTGTAACCTCTCCAGAGTCAATGAGCCTCCCATTGTTTATTACTTAATCTGCTAGACTTGCCTGGTTCCATGCTGATGATATTCCAACACACTGGATATCTTGCCTAAAACACAACCAAATTTCCTAGCTGCTGGATACTTAAAATTCAGTATTGATATTTTGCCTAAGTGTCTTTTGTAATGAAGGAAATTAAGAAAATTTTTAATCATTAAATCAAATAGAGAGAGATTTCACATTCAAGTAATTGTGGTGTTCAGCTTAAGGAGACTGGAGATGTGAACCAGTTAAGTTCACCGATAAGCTAATAGAAAAATTGTATGGGACCAAGACATAAAGTTTACATGCAAAACCATGGTCTTGTCTCAAATTCTGTGATATTCTACTTTTTAAAATTTTTCTGATTAAATGTTATGGGTTTTCAAGTGAAGTATTTTATTCTACAGCCTGATTTTTAAATGTGAAAAAATGTTTTCTGGGAACAAGATATGCCCTTTGATAAGAAAAAAGGAAAATCAGCATCTATGGTTTTTAATTTTTACCTTTTGGTAAAATTCCTCAAATTTATCTGTCAAACTCTAGATTTTATTTTACTTTCAAGCCAACAATTTTTTACTTCTTTTTCTTTCTTATTTTGAAAACCCTAGAACTTTAATGTCATTTTTGTATAAAATTACTTTAAAAAATCATTGGAATTGTGTGATCAGTTTGAATGAAGTGTTCTAATGTGATGCATTAAATAGAAAGAAGTTATGTTAAGAAATTGTGAAAACTTGCATGAATAACTGCAATCATTTTTTCTTGGCAAAGTCTGGGAGAGCTGCCAACAAAACTCTTTCTCTCTGACAAAAGTTCCTAAGCACTACGGTTACAAAAAGAGAAAGTATGTAAATATTAGTGCCAGTAATAAAACTTACAGAGAACATATTTATAGTGAAGGAAAAGGTGGTTGTTGAAACTTTGATTTTGTTCCACCATCACTGCGATCACCAATGAATGCTAAATGTACTGTAACGTTTTATGAAGACATGCATGTGTCTACTAAGAATTGGACAAAGATTTTATAAGCACAATGCAGGATGATGAACGACCAACTAAAAACATTTCTGACTGTCACTAATCTGGCCAAAATCCAACATATGGCATTTTCACACAAAGAAAGTTACAAACAAAAGTGTGCTAAACTTAGGAGCAACAAGCAACTCAGAGCTGAGAAAAGCAACAACAATTTCAAGCCAAACAAGATTCTAATGATATTGTATCCTAAACACTTGTCATCTGAATGACCCTGGAATAAAAATTGTGCTAAATGCAAATAAAGGTTGAAACTGCATAGAGAGAGGTCTAAAGGAGACAGGTTGCATCCAGATCTAAGCTTTCATCAGATTTTGAATGTTTAAATTCAGATTTTCAGTTACTAGCCTGACTCCTTAATACTCAGTCATAATTTGCCTTTGAAAGGATGTTTTGACCGATTTCATATAGAATAAGTTTGTAGAAATCAGTGGATGTATAACAATTTACACCAGCTAAGGCTCTGCTCCTTTATCTTTCAAAAGTACAGATTGCAGAAACCTAATTTACCACTCTTGATCATAGCCAGAAACATCTGACTGATGAAGCTGGAGATTCCTATGAGTATTCACACCTCAGAAGGGAACTGGGATTACAACTGAAATGTAGATAATATCTCCAGTATCACTTGGCAATTTCAGACAACTTACAGTGCATTACCACACTTTCCTGCAATTTGGTGCTTGGATGTCATAAATTACATTGACACACCATTAACATAGGTAAGTAGAGTAAATAATTGATCTCTCCAGAGAAACATTAGAACCCACTGTAATAACAGAGATCTGCAGCACATGTGAGCAAATGCCTATTAGAAACCTCAATTGTTTTTCTTTTTTTGTACCTACAGCTAAGCCAAAATTACTTTCCTTTTAGTTTCTTACTTTGGGGCTATTATTCTTGCACTAATGATAATGTGATAGGCCTTTAATATGTAAAATGAGAAAACTAGCTTACCAAAAGTAGTTTAAAAGATATCCATGGAATTGGGGGGGGGGGGGGTGAAGGAAAATTAAAAATTGGATTATTAGTCTATGCTAATAGCAAGTGGGTTTTTCTCAGCGAAAGAGCAGGAATGAACCCGTAAGGTGGACTACTTTATGTAGGACAGTAGAGAAATAGCATGACTGTAGAAATGGAAGTCTACTCCTCAACATAGTGCCAGGTGTAAAGCAGTGTCACTGTGGCCACAGTGACATGGCCCTGGCTGTGACAGAGACCCTACAGAGCTGCATGCAGAGCTCATGCAATGTGTTTGGGTCAAACACTCAGTTTTTTGGATGTTCTTATACTACCATACCTCTGCCAAGAGCCATATTAATTACTGTTGTTCTTTGCTCTCCATAAAAAACATTGCATGGATCAAATGTTTTTTAAAAAAGTCAAGGGCAAAGGAAGACCAGATAGAGTAATAGCATCCCTGACTTCTGCAGACAGAGGTGGGTGTTGACGGCTCAGACGAACCAGCCTTGAAAGAGGGAAGGTGCAGAAAACGTAGCAACTGCAAAACAAACTTAAGTTGAGAGCGTGTATAACCCTGAAACCATTGAGACACGTGGGAGCGAATACTGATGTTTGTGACTGGTGAATACACAAGGTGTTAAAATTACACAATCAGTGTTGCCTCTACTAATGATTTGCAGGACTAAAAACCACAACTATCTCAGCAAGTTGCTTCTAAGATGTATTTTTTTTTCCTTGCTCTATGGATAATGCATTCTCCTTCCAAAGAAAGGGGCACCGTAAAATCTCTTTTCCGGCATCTTACATGATCATCATGAGAGGGAGGAAGGCAAAAAACCCCAGGAATTTCCATGTCAAATTCAAAACCAAAATTATATCCAGACTAACCAAGCATTTCTGGAGCTCCCATCCCCTCATTGCTGAGTTCTTGGAATTCGTTTTGGCATAAGCAGCAAGCTATGAGATCATAAACAGGGAGACAGACCTTTGGCCACTGTAAATTTGAGCAGTTCCATTGAATTCCTATTAAACTGTGCAAGTTTACACCAGCTGAAGATTGATCCCCATATGCTTTGCTTTGCTTCCATTTTTAGTTGCCCAACTCTGTTAAATATTGCTAATTAACAAAGAATCCATGTGTATCTAGCACTAGCGAATGGAAAGAAAAATCTTCAGCATTTTCAAAGCATTTTTATTTTCTGTGTAATCCCAAGTACTGTGGGAACACACATAGTTTTCCCTGATTGTTACAATAATACAGTACCATTGCGAAACAAAAATGCTGCATTAAAAAAGACCTAGTTAGGACTGATATTTAATGCAAAACTGCCAATAAGTCAGTTGCACAGAGCTTCACAAAAACTTCAGGAAATGAAAGTGCGAGCTAGTTCTTGGCTTTGTTACCAACTACCTTGCTCAAGTGTTCTTCCATGAACTGTTTCACTTTTTGGTTTTTCTCTGTTCACACTTTCGTATATGTTTGTGTTCAATAAAGGATATGTCTGTCAATATGTAAATTCTTGAACAACTGTAAATTATGCAAGAAAATTTGAATCTGGATTCCTGCAGTTTGCATGCACAGTTATTTTAAATTTTTTTCAATGTTTTTTGTTCAGAATACTGCCCTCTTACAATGGGTTGAAGCTGAGTTTCTAAATGATACAATGAACTAGTACTCATCATTGCTTTGTACCTGATTAGAGATCACTGGTATGCACTTAAATTCCATGGAATATGTTGCTACAATATAAGAAATATCTTTTCCTAACTTACTGGTCATCTCCATTGTTCCAGCATATGGAAAAAAATGGCATTGATGATTTAGAATACATTCACCTTTTAGAAAACCTAATTTGGCTGTGACTTTCTTTGAATGAAACACATCATTGCTTCAATTGTAGCCAGAACTGTTTGAGATAATGGATCAATACGCCACAGATTTTAAAACTTACAGAACTCACACGCTCTCTGATAAAGGTGTTATTATGAAGAAACCCACAGAACCTAAAATTTGCTGAAGAGAAACAAATAAGTGTAGAAATTAGTACTGTGTGAGGTATGGCAAACCAAGAAAATGATAAAGCAGCAGGTTGTTTGACTATTCAAGAACAGGAGACGAGGAGAGAAGGAAAGAGAGAGAAAAGAAGAGCAGGAAAGCAAAAGAAAGTGAGAGAAGGTGAGAAAATGAGTGAGAAAGCAAGAAAAAGAAAGCAACGGATTCACATTTTGGAAATTCTGACAGGTTTTGTAGACTTATAATAGGATGTCATTCTTCATCAGATGAATGATACTGATCCGACAAGCAATGTAACTGAAGTTATACAAAGGTTTGAGGTAATAACATCAAAAGAAAAAGACTGGCCATTGGAAGCTCAAAGTACAGTTTACATTTGTGGTTTTCATACCTTACTAAAAAAATATGCTGGTGGCATATGCTGTTTAAAGAACAGAAAATATTTTAAAATAACTGGGTTATTAAACCAGCTCTTCGACTCAGCACAAGTGATGAAAGGTAGCCATGTGTTCAGATAGCTGAGGTATGAATCATTTCAGGGCTAGTAAGTCATCCCAGATATTCATAAGCCATCTGTTAAGTGAAAGAGCATTAGGTGTACACAGTGCTAATAATTCTTACACTTAGTAATTATACTCAGCATGACACATCATTGGGAACAGCAAAAAAAGTACTTTTGGATACCCACGAAACTGTCATACGGGATTTTAGGTGATGGTATGTTTGAGTGAGTGGTGATAAGCAAGAGGAGCTTTGCACATAAAAGGTCCTGCTTTGAGAACATGCCTATTTTATTTTCTCACAAATTCTGAATATTAATTTTATCAGCAAGGTTGTATGTTTTCTTTGGAGCTGGTCAAAAGATTCTCAGAAATAAAAGTCTAAGAGAAAAGCAGAATGCATAGAATGCTAATACTCTGACAGGCTCAGTGTGTTTTGACTCCAGATTAATGTGTTGTAGTTTTCTCTCATATATCATATTCCATTATAAATTCTAGTGGACAAATTCCAGATCAGCAGTCCTCAGCCTTGACTGGTCCATGGCAACAATACTGAGCAAATAACATCCTGATGGCAACATTCTCTCTCCCTGCCTTGACCACAGAAGAAATAGTGTCATCTTTATCCTTAATTTCCTGAAATACTTGAAAAAAGTTTGACAATCCTCTGAATAGCCTGTTGTGTCTGACCTATGGCAGCAGCCTGCTTCCTTACATGATCTATAATTAAGAACTACTCCAGTTAACCTATTCATGACATTAATGCAATATGGGCACAAATTGTAGTATTAAACTTAATACTCTGGGACTTTGCATAGATCAATTAGAGTCATAATATTAGTGGAAGTTTAGGTTACCGTAAACCATAATTTCTATAAGACAGAAAATAAGGGAAGCCATCTCAGCAAGGAATACATCTTCTGAGTCCAGGCTGCAATCGTGTCTATTTGGTAGACATGTGATGACAGGGCTTCCAACTGTGGTATTGCATTGCATTCCCAGAGAAAGTGACTCTATTAGTAAGAAACTGGCAGCTCACAAAGAGATCCAGGTAAACCCTTGCAGCAGGACAGGAAAGTTGTTTCCCTCTTTGAATGATACAATCAGTTGAAGGTATGGCAAAAAACAAATGAGAACTTGTTATAATGTTAGCTTCAGTAAACATTCCTATATCTTTCACGGTACAGCTACCTGGTGCTCGTGAATTCAGAAAGAACTAAATAAATTATTTATAAACATGTAAATAAATACGCACATATCAGAAGGATGATATTTTTCATCTTTTCAAATTGTAACAAAAACCAATGTGATTAATTATATGTAAACTGCTTAGTTTATGGAACAAAACAGTGACCTAATCCTACTGGAAATCAAAAGCACAAAGTCTAATAAATTTAAGCATTGCAATCACTGTTTTAATGTGTCAGTGTGAAGTGTTTTTGTTATGTGTTCAAATCTACTAGACATATGACTTCTTAAACTGACCATTCAGTTTGTATTTACCCAACACTAACCACCATCACCTCTCTCTTTATATTTACTTTCTTTCTTCTGTTGCAATGCATTTTTGTCTTATATTTCTGGAAAACCTGAAAAGCCTTTAGGAGAGCCAAAGGCTTACTTCCAATAAAAAAAAAAACTTGAGTTATATGGGTCCAGTACTTGCGATACTGTACTTGTATAGTCAGGTGTAGAGTATAAAACCTTAGCAGCCTAACATTTTTTCCTTTCCATGACAAAATAAGTTGCTTGTTTCTCAAAATGATTTCTTCTGAACTCAGGGAAACTCAGAATATCCAAAGATGCAGTAAACTTTTCACCACAAACTAACTTAGCTAAACAGGCAACTTTAAATTCCTCTCTCCCTTTCCCACCTCTTCTCAGGACTGCAAATAGAAGGCTCAGGAATAAATATGAGACAATGGAAACTTTCAGCTCTAAGTCACTATTCACATCTTGATGAGGTCAGGGGTAAGGCACTCATTTCTGAAAAATGTTTGCAGTCCCTTGTGACCTCCTGAAGCCAGTGGATCTCAAGCAGTTCATGCCAGTGAAGATCTGTGACTTTACAAATCCTGTTCTCAGTTCCTTTTTTGCCCACTGCATCCCCAGACCCACTTCCCTGAGGAGTCCCACTACTGAGAGTCTTAAGACTGAGGACTAAGACTAAATACAGAGAGGGAATTGCCCTCGTAGGAAGTACTCCTTTATTAGGGCTGGTGGTACTTAGGGAAGCCATAAAGACCACGCTTCTGTCTTTGCCATACCCACATAGTGAATGAAGACCATGTAATTTCCATTTCACTCCAGTGGAGTCATTCTTATGTTATGATATGGGGATAAGATGATGGTGAAGAAGGCAAGATATTGGTGAGGGAAGGCAACACTACCATTTTGTACTTGGAGAGCTGGAGCGTGGAAATAACGTTTCATCCTGCCTATGCTGACTTACGTTTTTCAGTGGAAGAGAAACCAATGTTTCAGTTTCTGATATCTGTACCCCTACCCTTTTGATCTTAACATGTAGCTGTAATTTCACAAGGTCAAAGTCTATCTAGGCAAAAAGAAAGAGGACTGGCCGTATTGTTTTGGGAGTTTTATGAATTGAGACTGGTAATTAAATCAGGCAAAGTGCAATAAAAACAAAAATGTAGTTTGACTTTCATCCTAACACAGGAAGGATTTAGGTTTAATTTTGTTCAGGTGTGAACGTTCAGATTTTTGCTTACTTTTCTCCTTTTTATAGCTGCTGGACACAATAGCAAGGTGTTGTATTTGTGAAATCCCATTATTCACCAGAACGGTGTTACAAAAACCTCTAAAATGTTATCATTTAATACCAGTTTCAGTTTAATGCAACATTCATTGTATTAAATTTAGTTTGCTATTTCTAGAATTTATGCTTTTTAATTTAATCAATTTTTTTTTGAGAGACAACAAGGTTCAGAAATATAAATGTTTTAATCATTAAAAATGCTGTAAAAACAAGAAAAATAAGAAAAATAACTGACAAGTGCTGTGTTGAGAGAAAGATGAAGACAAAAATCATATACAAGAGGAAAAGTTGCATTTATGTGAAAGGTACTCATTTAACTAATTTAACCCAGAATGTTTTCACTGTTTTTTGACAGTAATATTTGGCTCTTAAATACTAACTCCTATACTGATGAACACTGTTGAGAATACAACTCTCTTAGTTTGGACTCCTAACCTAGAAGTTGTATATCAGATTCTCATCAACAAACATCATTTTAAATGCACATATGTGCAGAGTGTTTGGAGCAGATTAGTGCCTCCCAGCTTGATGTTCTCTCTGTTCAGTAGGTGGTGTAAGTGTGTCTGCTCCTGGGATTTTTTTTCCCTACTCCATGATATTTGAACTGTCCTTCCTAGTGGCAGTTTCACAGGAGGAATGGAGAATACTTCTTTAGAGCATTGCACTATGACTAAGCAGTTGGCTTATTGCTTGAAAATGAAGATTTGAATCTCTTGGGTCTGGAAGGGGAACCAAATTACTTTTTCTGCCTAGAAGCACTAAGATATTGTTTAAAGAGAGCCACCTTGCACCTCTCCTCTCTGTGCTTTGGATTCCAGGCACAAAAAGTCTGGCAGCTGGAAGGCTTTCAGACTCCCCTACATTTTGCATTTCATTATATACTAGATGCTTGCTAGAGAAATATGCTATACAAAGGCATTAAATATCCCATCATGCACTATACAAATTGGTGTTAATATTTTCTAAGCCTAGACCTCCAGCTGGAATGAACTTTTACAATATCACAGCACATATTGTTAAATACCTTCTCATTTTGCTTATAGAACGTAGGTTTAATGAGGATTTGAACTGTGATCTTTTAATATGATCACTTAGTTCATTAAAACACTATATCACCTACACAAATCCCGTTTGTGAAGTTCATTGCAGTGAATCACAGCACAGCACACATGAATAACTGCAAAGTAATACAGAGTTTTCCCACATCTCTGTGGTGCAGTCCCCATTGGGTTCTCACGCTGAGGGCTTTTCAGAGACTGCTGTTCTGAAATAATAATGAGAAAGCCCATTAAAAAAATCCATTTTTATTTTTAAAGAATGGAACTCATTTTATGGTGAGCTATCACACTACAGCATCTGAAGTTCATCATTCTGCTCTAAAGTTCCTGTTCATAGAATCATAGAATTGTTAAGGTTGGAAAAGACCCTTAAGATCATCAGGTCCAACCGTTAACCTACCACCGCCAAGTCCGCCACTAAACCATGTCCTCAGGCACCGCATCTACCCGTCTTTTAAATACCTCCAGGGATGGGGACTCAACCACTTCCCTGTTCATCCAATATTGCAAACAAATAATGAAAATTATTGCATTTGGTCAAAGTTTGGCATGCTGAGATTTTTCTATTGTCTAAAAGAAGAGGACAGAGAAAATGAAAGGATGGGAACAGACATCACAAGACAAAGAGAGAAAACTTCTTTGAAATGGAACTTGGAACTGCTCTACTGGTCCCTTCCAGGGCTCTCCAGGAATAGACCATGATTTTTACAATAGTTGAGCATTTGAAAGCAACTGGTTCTACAATTCTACAAAGATTTTTCAATATAGCTTTTCCTTTTCAATTGTTTTCATTATTTTCAGTTGGGTTTTTAGAATTTCTGTTTGTCCCGTTAATTCGTACAGTTGCTAAATGGCATGTAATGGAGGCAGGACACTTTGAAGCTTATTATTGATATGCACAAATAAACCTGACATTGCAAATATTAAGGATTAAGAATTTTTTCATCCAGTCTTTGGAATCTTTGCTGTCAGGGTCAGATTCCAGCTTTAGCCACATCCCACCTCAGTGCTGCTGGGAAAAAGCCTGAAAGCAAATAATTCCTAAATCCCTCATTCCTGCTCCTCCCTTTCTGCAGGAAGGAAACCAGGGCTGATAAGCTGCAGGGGACCCATGGGATCTCCCAGACAAACTGCTGGGAGATGAACATTCAGCTAGACATTTGGATGACAATGAAGGTGGGCTGCAAAGCACCTTGGCACTCTAGAAGAAAGGTCCCAGAGTTAATGCCTGTTGCTTGACTGAGTAACTTGTAATACATTACTTCAACTTCCATCAAGATTCAATGACTTGACTGAAAGTTATCCATATATTTTCCTATTTTAATTTTTGTGAAAGATTGTCTTTTTCTGTTAATAGGAAATCCATAGAAGTTTTTCTTTATTTTTTACTTTCCAATCAAAAGTCAGTATTTATTCCCCTTTAAAATAATAAAATAATTTTTGACTAAAAACAGAAAAGTTTTAGTGACAATGCTCCTTGATTCTGGTAAAGGCTTGACAGTTTTTGGCAAAAAAAATATTGACATTTAAATGAAAAAAATATATACAGATATGTACAAAATACATACACATACAGAAGGGTGATTCTTTCTGTAATAACCTTTCTTTACCTCTTGTATTTCCAAGCTAAATTTAACTTCATTTAGTACTTATAACGCATGCTTTCCTCCTTGACTATACAACACTTGGCAAAGGCCTGAAGTGCCCAGGGGTAGATTAGCGTGCAGAGTGAAGAGACACTGTACAGGATAAATGTAGTTCATCATATGGCTGTCCAATTTATCACCCAGACATTGTCAAGTATGGAGGGTGTATAGATTGTATTAACCTAATCAAAGTCCCTCTATCGAAAATAATTGAACAAGAGAGCTACTATTTACAAATACGTGATCTAGCCATGAAAGCCATACTCTGATACTTTATAGCAGCTGGCTAGCAGCTCACGGTTGTCCCCCTAACATGTGAGATAAGGCACCACTCTGGGTGATTAAATATGACAGAATCCTTCCCGAAGAAGTATCAGCTTGTATAAGCTCTTCAAGCAAGTGCTGAATATATTTACCTGGACAGTGTCAAGTTATGCTCCACTGTTATTATAAAATTGACAAGTGCTAAAGGTAAACAGTGGTGGATAATGTAAAAGGGCAGGGAAAACCAACAGTCAAAAAGACATGAGGAAAAAAAGGAAAAGATTTTGTTGGAGAGTTCTTATGCTAAGTCACTTTAATGCACACAGCCAGATAAAAAAAAAAAAAAAAAAATCTTTTTTTCATCATAGGATTGTTATAGATATTCCCCTAAGTCAGGGTGCTCTGAAAGAAGCATTTTAAAATTGATAATCAGAGGTAGAGAGAATGCTACAACAGAAGAAGGTATGTTGCAGAAAAATGACTTTTACAAAGAGAGTCAGGGTCCTGGTCTTCGGGACCTTGCAAGTAGCGGTTTCTGATTAAGCTGAGCTGGGAGCCTCTGGGAGAAATAAAGGAAAACCTAAATTTTTCAAGATAGCTTGAATAATAATAAATTTTAAAAACCATTTATCCTGAAATAAATGACTAATTTATTCCCAGAATTCTTCATCATTTCTGAATAATATACGTGATGAAGTGTGAGAATGATGCTTGATTAAATGAGGTCCCTGGAGTGCATCAGAGGAGATTTAGTCTGGAAAACAGCATCTGCTGTCTCTTTCTTTCCTTCTCTCAATGCTGTGTTGTTTCCACATTTTACAGCATATTACCCTCTTTCATTTTTAACAGAATGGGACAATATTTATTCAGATTTTTCTGTGGTGGCCATACAATGGGTCTTTCAGTGTGTGAGTCTGAAAAATATTGCTGAATACTTATTTATTTTTCCTGGCTGGAACAGTAATTACCTTCTCCTAGTCAGTCACAGGTTATACAAATTTAAGTCATTATCTGATATAATCATGCCAGTAAATTTAATTCAACTGGCTTCTTCCCAGACTATTTTTTTTCCATATTTCTGTTTGTACCAACGCATCCAACATTGAGGATCATGGCTTCAGTATAGCAGTAATGAGAGCTAAACAGATATGTCAATGATCAACAGTTGGAGATGTTACCACTTTCAGCCTTCGCCATTACAACCAGTTTTATAATGATGACATGCATATGCATTGTTCAACACAGCTGTGTTGTACCTATCTAGTCTTACCCAGTTCTAGAAGCTGAGGCCATGAATAGCTTGGGTGGAAGGCCAGCTGAAAGTCCAAGTTATTGGAGTTCAGGTACAAACACCCATGGTGAATTTTGAACCACAGAAATAAAATGAGTTAGGAAATCCTATTAGCCCCACTACTGCTGGTATTTGGGAAGATAAGGTTCCAGAAGAAATAGTGAATAATCACAAGAACAAGGGAAAAGTCAATGGTGCAATCACATCTCATATTTAATGGGTATTTTTCAGCTTTTAAATTGCTATGTTCTCTCCATGATCTTCTGCTTTGCTCTTCTGGACTGTTAGTGGAACTATTGTGCTTGGTACGCTCACTAGGCTCTTGTTCTACCATCATCTAATGCCATCCCCTCATAGACATACTGAAAATGTGTCATTTGCAGTGTACCTCAAAATAATTTAACTGGTGAAGAAATGACTTAAAAAGAACTTGTAAGGTTAGCCTTAATATTAGATGCTTTGTGTTTGGTGTAATCAGTGAAGATTTGGAACAACCTCTCCAATTTTTTTTCCCTTCTGACACAATTCCAAAGCAACCCACTGAAGTGAAACCAGAAAAAGCAGCAGAGACATACCAGACAGTGTCTATTCAGAGTTGCCTAAACCTTTCCACCAGACTTGATGCTTGAAAGTAGTTATTTAAATGACCCAAATGAAAATTAGGACCAGGCTTCTCCGTATCCTTTTGTGCAGCAAAGATATCTGTGCATAGCCTGCCCAGAACATAGGAGTGATACTGCCATATCTGGCACCCAGAGCAAGGGGTTGCCTTTCTGGTAATCAGGCCCAACTGCCTGATAGTAACATTCAATGATTTAAAAAAAAAGGCAGCAAACAAGGGTGTTGTAGCAAAGTGCACAGTAGTAAATATTGTGCCAGAATCTGGGTGCCACAGAAGAAAGGGACAAACTAAAAAAAACACTGTTGAATACCTTTGGACAGTCTTCAGATCTCCTCTAAAACATACAAGCCTGGCACTAGCCTTCAGCAGTGTCCCAGCCCACTATCTGAACAGGATTTTCATCCTACTTTCTCTTGCTGTACTCACACCATCTGCTTGCAAATCATAGCACTATGGGAACATTCAGTACCTGCGATACCAGTAGCTTGGATAAAAAAATCCCATTGTAACAGTGCACTTATGCAGCATCAGAAATAAATGCCAAAAGATGACTGATGTGTAGGTGGCCAGATGCTTGTCCACAAATAGCTTCAGATTAATAATGGGTCCAGTGGGTGGGTTTGGTTGTGGGGGTTTTTTTTGTTGTTTTTTTTTTTTTTAATTGAAAGTAAAACTGTTCAAACACTTCCAGTATGCATTGCTTCTTCATTAGCACACATTTTCTCCCTACCACGTACTACATTTGATTAGAAAGACAACCGTTTTTACAAGAAGATGTTATGCCAATATTAACTAGCAACAAAGATAATATCAAAGATAAAACTGCCATCGAGTTATTACAAGGCTGTAATTTGCTTGAACATTTTTATGAAATTATAAAATTGGATATCATATCTATATCTGATTATGAACTGCAACATATCCCTGTGAGTTAATAATTACAGTCTTGTTTTTACTTGTTGACAGTCTATGACTAATTGCTGTCTGAAGAGAATTTAAACAGATCAATTCAAAATCAACCATCTAAGGAAAGGTAACATGCTTAACATGTATTTAGTCAGGACTGCAAAGTTTCTGTACTTTATTTGGATATCTCTATTATATGCTAGCTCCTTAAGAGAATAAAACCAAAGTGCATTAGCTAAAGAGATAATTTAGTAATTGTTAAATCTTTTAATTCTTCGGTTTTTGTAATGCTGTTGTTAATTTCCCTGTATTTACAGCAAAGCAGAGAATACAAGGATTTCTTATTTCTAAATTTAGATCTTCCACTATCTAGCCATGAGCAACAAATTGGTGACAACCAGACCCTGCCCCAGTGACAGTCCATTGGTATCTTAAAACTTTGGACCACCGCTGATCTGGTCCCATGGACTGAACATCTTTTAGAGCTGGAGTGCATTAAGCATTCTCTCAGGGTGTATTTTCCAGTTTTGTTTCAGCTGAAAGGAATCGGGGTCACACTCTTAGAGTGTTCTGTAATGTGGACCTGGGAACAGTAAGTAACCATCATCCACATTAAGTCAGAAATGCCCTCATGGTGTTGCACTGTTGTTTAGGAGCAGTAATACTAAAGCCTGACTGGTTAGTTGGGTAAATAGGAATGACAGAATCTTATCTTAAACCTTTTATCATCCAGCTTTCAGAAAGGCTATCTCTATTTAAAGAATAGGCACCTTTATCACATCAGAAGGTTTTTATTATTTTTATCTGGAATGTCATTTGAAATTCAGGCTTCTGTGTGTTCTTTAACAAGCAGGCATCACCACTGCTTCCAAAAGTCCCAAATATTGTGTGAAAGAAAGCAGGACTACACAATTTTTTTTTTCCTCCTATCAACTTCTTTCTCTTTATTAAAATACCAAGTCTGATTTCTTTTAAATATAATATTTAAACTGTCGCTAATGGCTGAGATATAATAAGGAAGCATACTACCCACTTTGGAGAAATTTGGTTCTGCCTGAAAAGCATTAGGAGATGCCCTGCTTGACAGTGTACATTATCTGGTGAGATAACTGTGTTCTCTTTTATATTTATCCAATGTTGTAGGCTCTGTACCAAAGTTGAGGAAAATACTAATAGTCACTTATTGTTGCATTGCTGTTTGTGGTTGCAAAATAAGACTCATACATAAGTGATCTAATACAGAACCAATAAATACATATATACATTCAGACAGTAACAGTGGTACAGTAAAATATAGTTATTTTTGTGTTATTCTTCATTTTGATTAAAAATTCTAGAATCAAAGTTGTTGATAAGTAAGGCGTCCAACTGGATCCTGGGCTACATTCAGAAGAGTACTGCCAGAAGGTCAAGGGAGGTGAGCCTTCCCCTTGACTCGGCACTGCTGAGACACACCTGGAGTGCTGCATCTGATTATCAGCTCCCTGGTACAAGAGAGACAAGGACACGCTGGAGCACGTCCAGCAAAAGGCTGCAAAGATGCTGAAGTGATTGAAGCATCTGACATACAAGGAAAGGCTGAGAGAGCTGGGACTGATCAGCCTTGAGAAGAAAAGGCTCAGGGGAATCTCAATGTGCATAAACACTGGCAAGAGTAAAGAAAATGGGCACAAACTGAAATATTTAAAAGTCCATTTTAAAAAAGAAAGAAAAAACCCAAATCTTTTTTACTGTAAGGGTGGTCAAATACCAGCACAGCTTCCCCAGAGAGGTTGTGGAGTCTCCATCCTTGGAGATATCCAAAACCCAGCTGGACATGGTCCTGGGCAACCCCTACTCTAGCTGACCCTGCTCTGAGCAGGGGGTTGGACTAGATCATCTCCAGAAATTCCTTATATTCTAAGAATACTTTCAATAGTAATATCAGATTAATTTCTCTGGTATCAGTGAGTTTCTGAAGCAGATTTACTTTAAACATTTTATCAGAAAACAAAATATATTTAAATAATTATCTAATCTCTTCAAATTAACAGTAAGGCTTAATATAAAGGGAGATTGGAAAGGATTTAGTAAATTAGTGTGCAAAGTGACAGGTTAATTGCTCTCTGCAGATCATTAAGCAACACATTTATTTGGCAACAAATAATTTAACCAATGAATTCAGCCTGTTAACGGGGGGGGAGGGGGGGGAATCTTTTTTAGGCATTTGCTCATATTTTGGTGAATAAATTTAGTTAGTGAACTTTTCCACAAGCCGTTTGCTTTCAGCTTCCATTCAATATTTATTACTTGCAACTGAAGCAAGTGATGGGTCTCTAACTGCATTTTAACTATCTGTTTCTTAAGATGACTGCAACCTCAGCTGTTTTCTGTTGTGGGATGGTGGGGGTTGGTGGTTTTTTTGTTTGTTCGTTTCTCCCCCCGTCTCTGTAGGTAGGCCGAAGAGCTATGAAAAGAAAGCATATAATGTGCAGCTGAAGAAGTGTCTTAAAAGTAAATCTGGAAAACAGTGTAAACAATTCTTCTCTAATGAAAAAGGATTCTTAGGAACAGAGAGTTGAAAAAGGCTACAAGCCTGACCAACATTCAGCCCCCAATATTATTCATATTTTTCCACATTTTTTAAAGATATTAATCTGATTCTAGCCATATTTAATGTGCATGAAAGTAATGGAGATAAAAGTGTGCCATTATTAGTAGACACTATTTCAGTTCATTTATTCTCTTTCCCACCACTTTTACTGAAAAAGTAAAATAAGAAAATAGAAATAAGCATTCATCTTCAAGAGAGAAAAGAAAAATAACTGAGACATATACAGGCAAAATTCAGTCTTAGGCAGACCAATCTTTCAGAAGGCCTCTGTTTAACCTGTGAAAGAAACACCAACCACACAAAGTACGGCATGCCCTATACACGGTCACATGGAAGGCAGGGAAGGTGTCTTCCAGGTCCTGCATGGTACAACAGCTTCTCTTTCCCACACTTGGTAAATGGGGGCCAAGGAATACAAGGGAAATTCATGACTACGCTGGGAACACATTAATTTCAAGTCTCAAAGCAGGCAACCAGAATATCTGCCAAAGACCTCTTATTCTCTCTTACTGAGAAATCTTCATAAATCTTACCAGATTTCTTAGAACACAAAGGCCAAACATACAGTAACTTTTAAAGAAAAGAATACGGAAAATTTCAGGTGCTTTAATATCACTGGCAAGGCTAAAGATGCTACTTATTCCACGGAGAAGTGTTGTTTTTTAGAAATTTAAATAAGCCGTTAACAGAAAATTCTTGGAAACCCATTATTTGCTCCCCACATATACATAATTCCCACCGATTTCAACAAATAAATATTGATCTTTGTTTGGGTATGTATTGAGATTAACTGAGTCAAGAACTAAGTATTGACCAAAACAAAGAAGAGGTCAATACTTAGATTGAAGGAAAATATATCTTCATCTTCACTGAAAACATGAAGCCAATAGGCCAAATATTTGCCCTAATTTATTTATCCTTTGCAACTCCTGGAGATTCCACTGGTGTAACCAGTGGAAAATAAATAAATAATATTATCTAGTATATATAACTCACAGTGATTAGCTGAAATGAATTCTCTCTATTTTGGCTCTGTCAAGTGAAGAAAAGGCTATTATATTCATCCTACTACCACCATAAGACTCGGCAGTTGGGATTAACTGTTCTCCAAAAGTACTGCAAGTTTTCTTTTTTTGTTGGTGTCAATGTGTTATGGAGTATGAGAGCCACCCAAGGGCAAAATGTGATCTCAGTGTTCTTAAGAACTATGCTGCAAATTCTACAAATGAGAAAAACTATTTAAGGCATAAAATAAGACATGTTCCCCCTTCTATGTATAGTCTTTTTCAGTGGAGCATGTTGTTGAAGAGATTATAAATTATTAAGTCTTGGAGAGATAGGTCGTGTAAGATGGACCAGATGACCTCTAGAAATCCCTTCCAACCTATATTATTCTACAATACTATAGAGAAAGGATGGCATGACAAAAATCCTATGTTGTTACACACTTGTAAGCAGCGTCCAATAGATAAGTAAAGACTCATTCAGTGGTCTATGACAAGAATAGTTATTTTAAATCAGAACCAAAGCTGTGATAGTTTTATTCTTAATTTTTTCTTTTGCATAATTGTAACTGCAAATTCTTCCTGTATTTAAAACCTTTTCTAGTTAGGAACAGAAGTCTTTCATTTGGTGTAGAACAAACACTGTGCTTACTGATATTTGAGTCATTATTTTCCTTGCAATGTAATCTGACCTAAATATGTAGCCTACAATGACAAACATATTCTAAATGAGCAATAGGTCACATTTTTATCACATCTTATATGAAACATTTTATCATAATCTGTTCTGGGTATTATATGAATTAAATATGCATTCATCTAGCATATTGCACTGGAAAAACCTCATATGGTGTGTTTAAAAGGCAACCTTTACCATACTAATATGTCTAAAATACATTTCCCAGGGAGAAAGTCTTTGCTGAAAAGAAGTAGAGGAAAACAGACAACATTTTTTCAGGAAAATTTTAATCTATTTCATTAGGAATGAAAATGTTCATACACTAGTAGAATGCTGCTTCACTGGAAAAAGTATGTGCCTTTTAATGAAAACACTAATAAAATAGGGGAAACTGCTAATTTACACAGAACAGAGAAGATGTAACACCTGGCTTTTGAATACATGATTTGATTGTGCGCTCTCTCATGCAAAGGATGCAATTTCAGGTAACAGCTTTTATCTTTATTTTCAACCTTGTATGATGAGGAAGCAATGTTTCAGCTTCTTTGTTTTAATATTCCCATTATGCTTGTGGGTGGTAGTCATACTGTCTTGGGCAAAGCCTGCTACAACCCTGTTTCTGAAGGAAAAAACCCAGCAAGAAAAAGGGATCTAAACAATCTCACACCTTACCTCTTAAAAAAAATCTCATCTTCTGAGCTATTTCTTTTTTCTTTGTTTCACTAAAAAAATTCCTTACATATTTCATTTGGATTGTGGTTAGCCTTCCATCTATGTCACTTTTTGCGGGAAGAGGAAAATAACTGTAGAGACTGACATTTTAATTTCTATCTGTCAAGAATGAAATATCTGAATGAGCACACACTCTAACAGGGCAGGGGAAACTTGACTGAGGTCTTCACACTAGATTCAGGTGAGGAAAGAGGAATTAGAAAAAGTCTCTAATGATCCACACTGAGGAAAAACTATATTTTCCTTAGTTTGGGTGGGCATCTTATTTTTGCCTAGAATTAGTAAATTTAAAAGTGTAAATGAGAACAAAATAAATTATTCCTGTGCTACTTAAAGCTGATTAAGCCATAATCAAGGCAGGTTTTCCCAATATCAGCTAAACTTTTGTGTCTCCATAGATCTCTCATATCTCTCCTCAAAAATACTACAGAAATGCATATTTATGAATAAAGTCAAGCTATAAGTCAAGGAGACACATCTTGCTCGTTTTGCATGGAGTGAGAAGGTATATTTAGACTGTAATTCAAGTATCCAGAACCTCTGTTACTCTTACAACTATAGAGAAAGAATGAGGATATTAACTTCCATATGCTAATATCATCTTTTATGAACACCTATCTCTTTGGGCATTTGTTGACCTCTTAATAAAATGTTGACTATTTATCATATTTACTTTTGTAATAAAAGCAGGATGGATAAAAACATGATTTCTTTTTTCATAAAAACTGAAGAGAATAAAAAACTACCATTGCCCTTTCTAGAAATGAATTGGGTAAAACGTGGAGAAAAAAAGTGGTGACAAAGGTTTACTAGGAAGTGCAAGAGCCAGGAACTAGCAAGAGAATTTGAGTGCTGGAAGTAAAAATCATCTAGCCGTTCAGCAGCAATATATGAGAAGGGCACTACAACACAGTAATCAGACTTCTTAAAAGCCTAACTGCATTCAGAGTATTCAGTCCAGCTTAAAAAAAAAGCTAAGAACTCTAGATTTTCAGATTTACTGGGTATTGATCCAAATTATGCCTATCATTGTGATTAAATATTATGATTAAAAAAACTATTGCTGTGTGTCATGAAAGAACTATTTGTGAGCCAATAACTAGCTCCAAATGTTCTAGCTCTAAGCTTGACATAGTTCCAAAGGTTTTCATGATCAGGTGTGACCCATAAAAAAACCTGTGCATAGAGACTGGACTAAGATATTATAAGTGTTTTATGTATTTCATTTACAAGTGAACACCATATGAAATAGTTTTAAAAGAACTAGGGTTACCAGTGTCAGCAACAAGTTGATGAGAAATGACTGATGGCAGGGATATTCAGGAAAGTCCCGTTTTGATACATCTGTTGCTTATATCTCACTTCTGCAACAAATGTTTTCGATAAAACTTGGAAAAGGAAAGTAATTCTTAAACATGGTAATAGTTGATCTACCATGTTTTGATTCCTCACAATCTGTGTAACAAACTAGAGCACTGAGATAATGTACTAGGAACAATAAAAGCTAATTGTAAATGCTATGAAAACAACCGTTCCTCACCTTAAGTGTCCAGATTTCTAGGAAGTACGATAATCAGTGCTTTTTAAAGAAAAGTCATTGAAATTTTGATTCTTTGCAGATAAGGAAGAAGTGCTCATGTCAATTATTTCTGAAGGAGTTATGACAATAGGCGAGCAATATAATCATGAATCCATTGCTATATATTCTTGCGCAAAATTATGTTACATATTGTACATTTACAAGTGTCAGCTGCAGTCTGCCCCAGATGTATTTCAACACTGGGAAATAGGAGAGGTTTTGTATTAGTTCATTGGAAAAGTTTAGCGATTTGGTTAAGAAACCCAGTTAGGCTGCAAATTTAGTGATTTGATGAAGAAGTTGCTTATTGATGTAGACATGAATAGACAGGCAGACAAATAGTTATTCCTCCAAAATGAAAGGTTTCCAAATCCTTCCTAAATTGTATTTCTGATTACCAGAGGAGAGAAAGGAGTTATCACGGGCATGGCTCCAGCTCTGTAATCATAAAGTTGATTCTAACTGAATGGGTGTGGAAGTGAACAGTCCAGGACTCATACTGCAACTAGCAGAAGTGCCAAAAGGAAATTCCTTCTACCAAGGACTACTAGACTTCAGTACTTCACAAGATTTCAGTACTTCACTAGACAGGCAGAGAAACTGGCAGAGCTCCACTGACCTCTTTTCCTGGTTTCAGCTGGGATAGAGTTAATTTTCTTCCTAGTAGCTGGTATAGTGCTGCTTTGGATTTAGCATAAGAATAATGTTGATAACACACTGATGTTTTAGTTGTTGCTAAGCAGTGCTTATACTAAGTCAAGGACTTTTCAGCTTCCCATGCTCTGCCAGGTGTACAAGAAGCTGGGAGGGGGCACAGCCAGGACAGCTGACCCAGACTGGCCAAAGGGCTGTTCCATACCATATGACATCATGCCCAGTATGTAAATTGAGGGGAGTTGGCTGGGGGGCAGTGATTGCTGTTCAGGTACGGGCTGGGCATCGGTCAGCAGGTGGTGAGCAATTGCTTTGTGCATCACTTGTTTTGTATATTCTTTTATCATTATTATTTTCTCTTCCTCTGCTGTCCTATTAAACTGTCTTTATCTCAACCCATGGGTTTTACTCCTCCCCCCCCCAATTATCTCCCCCATCCCACTGGGTGTGCTGGGGAGGGTGAGCGAGCAGCTGTGTGGTGTTTAGTTGCCAACGGGGGTTAAACCACAATACCCCTGTTTGTAGAGAAACACAATTTCAACACACTGGATGGAGAAGTTTATATAAAACCCTCTCCTATGAAATAGCCTTAAAAGACAAGAGTTATATTTCTTTGAAGAATATGAATAACTCCCACTATTTTTCTAAGTTAAAACAAGCGTTTCAAATTTTGTGACCCTTTTGATAAAATTAAAAGCCCCCACACCTCACAAAAATGGATAAACTACAATTCCAGATACTACATTAAGGGATTTAAGATCTTCAACTCAAGCTAATCTACTCATCACTCAGATTTCATTTACTCCTTAATAATTAATCCAGTAACATTGATCAGGATGGTAATTTCCCTAAAATATTACAAGGTGCTTAGCCAGGTAATCAATTGTATCACTTGTAGGGTAACTGCTGCAAGTTATCCAACAGAGCAGAATTTTGTTATTATTGCTGTACAGTTTGGTGGAAGAGCTACATGGTGGCCTCCAAACAAATTTACAAAGCTTCATAAAGCAATTAGCATCCTCAAGTGATTAAAATGCTGTCCTGGTCTGTGAAACCTCATGTAGGTCTCTGTAGTTCCTGTGCCTCAAATTGCAGCTGTGGCTCAAGGTAGGAAATCACCAACTCTGAAGCGACACAAGTACGTTGACTAAAGGTAACTCAGTAGTAGTCTACCTTTTCCACAGTCATTGGAGAGAGACATGTTCCTTAAACAGAAATTAAGAGCAGGAACCTAATTTAACTGTTCTGATTAGCCTTGAACAGGATTGCATCCTGAAGGAGGTTAGATTCCCTAGGTCAGAGTAGATTTTCCAAATATCTCGCTTTAGTGCCTCTCACCATTTCATTTCCAATAGCAGGGAAATGGTAAATAAACAAAACAGATTTAGTCATGTTCTCTAGGTTCACAGTACATCTTAAGACTTACTACAGTTTTATCATGTATATAATTCCAGAAAATATGATCTATCAAAAATGACTAAGGTAAAGTCACATTGACAACATAATCACTGGTGTAACTCCATCAAGCTCAGAAGAGATTAACCACATATTTTTCCCTGTTAGTACTTAAGTGATTCAAAATCAGCATTATATGGCAAAATTGCATGTACAACTCAGTCTACACAAATCTCCAGTAATATACACCTCAATCAAGAGGGTAATTATACAAAAAGGACTGTCAGGGTGGAGTTTCAGCATTCCTTGAAAAGGACTTGTTTTCCTTAGCTCAAAAGTATCCATGGAACCACTGTATTAAATTTTATGGAATTAGACTAGAAATTCATTTGGTCTTCAGTGTTCAGAGCATAAACAATGGCATTATTAGTGTGTTCAGACCTCTCCAGTCTTAATGAACTGATCAGATTATTCTATTCACAGGCTTCACAATGATGAGGATCATTATGTATTGTCAAAAGATTCAGCACATAACATTCATAACACTGAAGCTTTCCTGAACTATCCTAATGTTAAAGGTTGATAAATTAAGCAGCCTCAGAATTCTCATTAAGTATGTCAAACTGAATTGCTGTGTGTTTTGCCTTAGCTAATGGGTTGGGTGACCAACAGCAATTCACAACTGAGGGCATAATAAGATCATCTTATTAAGGTAGCTGAGTAAGTGTTTAGAAAAGTGCCAAGCAGTAAAAAGCTGTTAAAGTTCGAAGTGGGCTCCTCCATATTATAGAATGTAAATATTTCTAAAATAAAGTTTCTTTCATCTCCTTATAGACAGCCACAAGCAAGTGAGAAAAATGTATTTCCAATCACTAATACAAAAATGAAGTTAATTCTTTCTTATTATGGCTAAGTGTGATTCACACTGCTTGTCTTCTACTGGTTTCAGGCGCTGAACGCAGGCCCAAAAACTTCCATTACTGATTCGTCCTTCCAGGTAAACGTTAAACATCACCATGCATCATCTGTAATTCCCTTCTTTCTCAAGCAAAGCCTCTCATTCTTCATGTCTGCTGTTAATGCTTTCCCTTAATTTTTATTTTGAATTTTTTTTTTTTCTTTTGAAAAGAACTTTGTGGTTCACAAGTCCTGTCTCCATACACAACAGAAGTAATGAAAATACCAAAGAGACAGAAACAGCTATAAAAGCGTTATTGCTCTCTGGTCTCCTTACAAAAGGCCTAGACCACTGCTAAGCCTCCTCTGAGATATCCAGTCTGGTTTTATTGAGAACAGTTAAGAGACTGATGACTGATCTTTAACCCTCACTGTTAAGGAAGCTTTAAATAAATTTAGTCAAGTCCTATTATTCTTACATATTTATCTGTGCACTATCACTACCACAGTTTTAAGTCTTGTAAGCCTTTCTCACTGCATTTAGTTATATTACTAAAGACTCGAAACAGATGCTATTATAACTCTGTTTATATTTGTAGATACTGAAAGCCATTATATCATTTTAAGTGACAATTCATTTTCCTTTGAAGCACCCTCCTACAAAACTATAAATAACATTTTTAAGGTGTACACAAAGTGAGAAGAACAAAGTGCAGCAGCATTCATGACAAGCTTTATTTTTTCCTCCTGTGTGTATGACTTTTTCCTGTAGGAATTAAACTGACAAGTTGCTAGTTGTGGAACAGTGTAATTCAACAAATTTTAGACTAACTTGAGTTCTTGAATTACGTGTATGCACCACCACATACTTAAAGGTGCAAGGACTTCCTTCTTCTAAAGCAATTTTGTGTTAATTTTTACTCTGAAATTAATAAAGCAAATTATTCTGTTTATGTTTTTGGTGGCTCGACAGTGTGCATATGAAGTATGGACTGCCTTTTTGATGCAGATTTGGTGATTATTTTTCCATCTCACATCTCAATAGTTGGTGAACACACACCCCCTCCTTCCTTATTCCTCCATCACAAACATGGGGCTGGGTAATGACACCCCACAACATTTAAAAGTACTTCAAATACTTGTCTTCATCACATATGATTAAAAATGCAAATGAATTTTCTTGCAAAGTTTTTTTAATGTAGATTTCAATTCTCACTGCACAGGTCTGACCTTCCTCCTAGTATTGTCCATACTTTGGTTTAAGGCAACACATCAACATGTGCTTTGTTCTGTGTACTCCAAGAATGTTTAGTTAGTGCAGTGGATCTAGTCCAGGAACCATAATTTTGCAACTGATGTAGTCTGTAAGCATATTAACATTCATATGAATAAGGAGTTCCTTGGGGCCACAGTTCCTTCCTTACAGCGTTCCTACAGTACAGTCAGTCTGTATGATGGTGTGGAGACACACTCTGGCTCTAAACTACAATCTACCTTTTCAAAAGCTTACAAAACTAGAGAAGGCACTGACATTTGAGAATCTAGAATGGGACAGAATATAATTTCCTTCCCCTCAGCACATACACAGATATATTTTTCAAAACAAAAATACCGCAAAGCAATTTACTAAATGATACAAAATCCCTGCAATATAAAGTCTAGTTAATGGCCTTATTCACTGTGTCTCAGAATAATTAAAAAACATTACTGCCAGTGACAATTACTTTGAACTTTATTAAATCTTGTGATGAACCCATCCCTATCAGATTGTCACTGAGTGCTGGGAGGATTGCTCAATGCAATATCTTCTAACTGTCATCTCAGGAGCACTGCAGACTGTCCCCCATGGTGACCTTACTGACAGTTGTAAAAAAAAATTACTGTATATGAAATCTAGATTGTTCTGGCTAATGGCATGGTTGATCTTTAACTCTCACACTGCTGAGGATATCCTGCATTAGCCTTTTCCTGATTTGTTGCACATGTACCTCTGCCAAGTGTTAAAATTCAATCCATGGAAAACTAAAGTCTTGTAGGAATAGGGTGTAGGGGTCCCAAGTTGCAGGGACAGAACTCGCTTCAGAGGGTTTCAGTTGTATCCTGGCCTGGGCTCCTGAAAATCACTCTAAACATTATAGAAGCACTGAACTATAAGATACAGAGGTAAAGCTGAACTCTGAAAACATTTCTAATATTCAGCTCAAATTCTGACTGAAGCTATTCTTTAAAAGAATCAAATAAAAAGCCTCCATAAGTTGCCAGGGTCTTTAAAAAAAAAAAAGGAAAAAATTACCTTCAAGCATGTCATTTCCTTTAAGGGCAGCTGAAAACAGTAGTCATCCTGGTACTAGACCTCATACAATTCAAAAAAAAAATCTCAAAAAGCTAGCTCAGCTGACTCAGCACTAAGACAGCCGAGATACTCTAGTAACATTTCTTGGGCATGGAGAGATAGTTTCCAATAGGGAATAGTAACAAATCTTTGATGGCAACAACCTTTTAAAAGGCATCCTCAAGAGCTTGTCTTTGCCATTAGTAACACAGATGCATTGTACAGAGATAGTAAGCCAACCTGAAACTTTTGAATTACAGAAACATCCTAAAATTGCATTTGAATTGAAATAATAAAATGCATATAATTTTGAAAGTTAATTAAAAGAGATTTTTCACCTGTCTGCCTAAAATGTGACCTCTTATTTTGGTAAAATCCATTATCAGTTTTCTTGCTCTTTCAAGAAACTGGTCCCAAGTTACCAATTATTCCACATAGATATCTTTCAATGTAAAGTATGTAACACAGTGGGCATTCTTCTTTCATCTTCTTAAACTAACATAGTTCCCAAATGCTCACATCACTTGGGAATAGACAACTCAAATTTTGCAATGAGAAAGTTCATTGTTTAAGGATTGAGTACATTTCCTGATTACACTGTGTTTCGAGATTTGGATGAGTACCAAGTATTAAGACCTTTGTCTTCAATATAGAATTGTGAAATCTCAATGAGTTTTTAAATCTACAGATAACAAAGCTTGTAGGGACTACAAATAAGCTGGAGGACAAGTTAGGAATTCAAATGAACTTGACAAATGGGAAACCAGATGAAAAGCATAGGATGTTTATTCAGTGGGGACAAAGGCAAGGTTCTGCACCTAAGCATGAATAATTACCTATGCAAATGTAGGACGTGTATCAAGTAGTTAGCAGTTTTACAGAAAAAGAGGTGATGTTTGTTATGCACCAATGATGAACATGAGTGAACAACATTGCACTGTTGAGTAAAAGACAGATACCCGCCTCAGACAGCTGAAAATGAAAGAGTCAAGATTCATCTGGCAATCTTTCCCTATAGAAAGAACTGATAAAGCTTTGGCTGGAGCATGCTGTCCAGCTCTTAGCTTTGATTTCCAAGAAACATGGACAAACTGGATAGAATAAAACAAGGGCAATGAAACAGACAGGGTTTATTACCTATGAAGAGAGACAGACATATTTGGAATTGTTTAGCTCAAAGAAGAGAATAAGGAAAATTATGATGATAGTCTATAAGTATGCAAAAGTATTTTGTAAAACAGAAGTGATTAACATGTCTGTATCTGTGGTCTATAGGGTAAGAAAAACAAACTGCAATAATAAGGATTCAGTTTCCTCTCCAGAAAATAAGCCTCTATTTCAGCCGTTCACTTTCCTTACCAGCAGGAGCAATACAGACATCATCTCTAACATGAAATCTTTAAGAATGCATAAAAGAAATGGCTGTTAGGAATCAAGAAGGTATAACAGATCCTGCCATAGTACTTCTTAAAGTCCCTTCCAGTATTGTTTCTATTAAAAACCTAGCAAGTACACATTTATACATGGACTGAGAAGTAGAGACTAAGGGCAATGAAAGCATGTGGAGAAATCTTGTCTCCTGTAACTTTTTTTCCAGTTTTCCTTAATTGTGGCAGAAGCATATAGGAAGGATATACTTGGCTCAAGTTTCTAACTATTATTTGGTATTGGAAGAAAAACAACATGCCTAACTTTGCCAGTTTGGGTTGACATACTACAGTTGTTTTTTCCGCCTTCAAAAGAACACTGAAAAGTTAGATGTAAGAAGTTTTTCAAAGCAATAATCTGACACTGCTGAGTCTCATCAGTTAGCTACTTTTTATTCCCATGAATAGTGTTTAGCATGCATCCTCTTCAATAAGGAGGGCACATGCCTTTGGAGTATGGAACAGAAGTACTGCTTTTAAGGGGCTACTCCTCTACTAAGGGAGCAACTCATTATCATGTCCAGTCATTAGTTAGGAGAAAGAGAAGCCTTCAATAAAACACTGCAATGACTCCAAACCGACAAAAGCAATGAGACTGGAGCAGAAAAAAATTTCTCCTGCTCCAGATTTACTTTACAAAGAACACATTGTCTAGTTTTTTGGTTTGCGGGTTTGGGGTTTTTTTTGGGAGGGGTATGTGGGGGTGTGCATGGGGGTGGTTTTTTTTGGTTGGTTGGTTTTGTTGTTGTTTTTTTTTTTTTTTAAACAAAGAAGGTGAATATAGTGTCCAAAGTTTGTAGACCCATCACACCACATAATTCAGTGAATGAATTACAAGTCAGATATTCTGCTGTGAGGCAGAAACTCTGTAGCAACAGTATAGACAATGGAGGACAGTAAATTATGGGAATAAATCCTAGAGTATTTCCATTCCATATTTCAAGAAAAGTGGTTGCTTTCTAGGACTATAGAAAGTATTAAATGCCAGAAAGACACAGAGGTTTAAGAAACATGTGGAATCCAAAGACTTGGGTCTTTTTTATAGTATATAAGCCATCTAGAAAAGGGTTTTAGCTGCCTCATGAAAGGATCATTCTAGAGCAGAAATAATCTGTCAGAGGTAAACATCACAACTGACAAGTGAAGCCAAAACATAAACAAGCCTTTAGAGTTAAATGTAACTCCAAGCTTAATTTTGTTATTTATAAACCAGAAATATACAGAGCTTCATTTCAATAGAAAGAGATTGTTGTGCACAGATGGTCTGTGGTGCTGCAGCAGTATCTATATTTGCTATCACAGTTTAAAAAAAAACCACACCACCTATGTTATTGTTTTTAGTCTAATCTTTCCCATCATCTAAATTCTCCTCTTTGATCTAAACATACTGAGGATCTTTTAAGAAGAAAAGTCACCACCCAAAGTGGTTAAAGGCCTTGTACAGCAAATGGGACAGGAAGAAGAAAATTTATCTACAATTCAACAAAAGAGCATGCCAGGCAGCCAGCTACTCATCTTCATATAATATTTTCTTGGCTATAATGTTTTGTAAATTAAATTTCTGAAGGGAGTTTGTATGTGTAAACAAAGCAAGCAGTACTTAGTTAACCCATAAATGTACTGGCTTAAAGAACAGTTCTACCATGTGGTGTTATTTAGAAATCTGTGAGGCTTTTAGAAATTCAAAATTTCATTCTGCGAAAGAGCTTTAATTTCTGTTGCCCTGAACTTTCATAGTATCAAATTTCAGGATACCTGTTGGCAAAAATAATAACATTGATTCAGATAAAATGTGATTTATTGTTGAGAAAACAGCTAGACAGAGATTAGACTTCAGGACATATTGTCCTCTTGATACATGTGCTTAATTCCTTTTGGCACTAAAGGGTATTATTTGCATGTTTCAGAACAGACTATATGCCTTTCAACTTTACTGTAATACACAGGTTCCATTTCAAAAATAAGTGGGTGTTAAATACAAGAGCATTCTACACAGTACTTAGAATACCTAATGATACAAATAATACAACCACACCATGCCATGAGGGTTCGAAGCATGGCTGAAGGAGATTTAAGTCAGCAGCAGTCTCCATCAGGTACCATTTGCAAGGCCATCAAAATGTTTGTTCTTACTCACTTGTGTTTGCTGTGTTCAACTAAGAGACTGCCTCTTTTATTCCATGTATCAGGGCCAAGTCACATTCTCCTGCATTAGGACTTGCCAAAAATCATGCAGTACAAAGAAATAAATGATAACAGCAACATCTCCATGCTTTAAAATGCCTAATTGTGTTAAATACATATAATGTTTACATCTTGCTTTGAAGAATTAAATTATGACAGGAAGCCAGTATTGCTACATTATTTCTTCATATCAGTCACTAATTTTGTATAGCCTTGGACAAGTAACTCAACATTTATGCCTCAGTTCATCTCTGATGGATGTGAGGTTTCACTAATGATTGTCCACTATTTGGGAGCATCAGTAGAGAGTAATATAAAAATGCAAACCATTTTCTTAAGTCATACAACTGGTTCACTAAAGATTAGATACCAAGTTGTGGTGATATTAAATAGGAGGTAAAACACTTACAGTACCAGGCAGGAATAGATACAGGAATGAGAGAAAATGTAGGATATAATAATAGCTATCATATTTTAAAGGGCCTCATCGGTTTTGGCTTCAACACTGACTGTGGGAGAGAATCCAGCAAAATAATTTTATTGATTTAAGCCCTAGTCATCTCAGATGCATCCCTAAGCATGTTTATACCCATGGCACTCCAGTGCTGACAAACACAGATATCTTAGAGTGACTCTGAAAGCATCTGAAGTAAATAAAAAATTTGAATTTGACTGCGGGTCCATTCAAATGCCTGACACCACACAAATAATCAAACTTCTGAAGTGGCCCACTTAAAGAAAGAAAAAACCTCATGCCTCCTCATCTCTTACTATATTAGCAATGAAACAATATGTTACACTTACCTGACATTATAATCTGGTCCGGAAATGATAAAAATTTAGAGGAACATGAAATATTTTCTCAGAAATTTTATTTAGTTGAATAACACACACTTTCAGGAGAAAGATTGAAAGGTAGAGCTAAGTAGAAAGCTTTTCTGAATAATTTTAAAGATATCCTACTATCACCACAATAGAGAAGTTTACTGATCTAGTTTTGCATCCCACCTACATGTAGTCACAAATAAAAACATATAAAAGAAAATCCAAAAACCCTCAGGTGACATTTTTAACAGGAATACTACTTTTGAAATATAAGAGACAATTTCATGACAGTATCTGGGAGAAAAAAATACACTTTTTTCCCCTTTCTAAGAAGAGAAAAGAACATTTGCTTCAAAACTTACACAGAACATGCTAATTGTGCAGAAAAAAGTATTTTTAAAACAGTATTGGTTACACTCAGTTGGCAATGCCAGCTCCTCCCCTGAGGGATGCTCAGGTTGCAGGACTCCACCCAAGGGGCCGACAGAGCTGAGGGACAGGCATTCCCTGTTTCTAGTACAAACCTGCGGTGGGTTGACCTTGGCTGGCTGCCAGGCACCCACCCACCCATTCACTCCCTTCCTCAACAGGGCAGGGAGGGTGAAAATGAGATGAAAAAGATAAAGACAGGGAAATCACTTACATATTACTGCCACAGGTGAAGCATACTCAACTTGGGGAAAATTAACTGAATTTATTGCCAATTAAAATCGAGTTGGATACTAAGAAGCATAGACAAAATTTAAAACACCTTTCCCTCCCCCCTTTATCCCAGGCTCAACTTCACTCCCTCATTCCCAACTCTTCTCCCTCCCCTCCCCAAGCAGCGCAGGGGCATTGAGGTGAGGGTCAGCACACAACAGTACCTCTCTGCAGCTTCTTTCTCCTCACAGTTTTCTCCTGCTCCAGCATGGATCCTCTCCACAGGCCACAGCTCCTTCAGGATAAACCTCCTCCTGTGTGGGCTCCTCTCCATGGGGCACGACTCCTGTCAGGAGCCTCCTCCTGCACAGCCTTCTCACCACAAGGCAATCTCTGCTGCAGCACCCCCTTCTTCTCTCAGCTAGCTGCTCACAGGACTGCTGCTCACACTTTTAACTGCCCTCTTCACTGCCTGAAGGGTGTTTTTGCCATTACTTAAATACACTTCTCCTGAGGTGCCACACCCGTGGCTGAGGGACGCAGCTGTGCCCTGCAGTGAGGCCCTTGGGGGCCCTCACAGCGGCCGCCCTGCAGCCTCCCACCGCCAACGCCTCGACCGCACAGACCCAGTACAGACTGGGAAGGCCATGGCATAGGCCTGAACTGCTAACTCGAATCCCACCCGCAATCTTAATAATTTTAAAGCTGAGGGCCTCATCTGAACTAGTGGCCCTGGGCAATGTCGCACCGGGCGCTATGCGTGGCATTTTCCAGGGCGCCCACAGAAGGCGGGAGGTTCCCTCTCCCAGCGCGCCAGCAAGCAGCCCCTCGGCCTAAACTGCGCTTCGACAGAAGCTGCTCTTAAATGACGGCATTAACGCTTTCTATGTAATTAGGGTGTTTCTCCTTCCTTGCTTCAAACTGAAGCCCTAGATGTGATCCCAAAATTACTGGCGACCACAGTGCTCAGAGGAGGAAGGAACCATGGATATTGATGTACTATTTAGCAAGCAATAAGTGCAGATAGAGCGATCCATGCCGTTCTGGGATGTGGTCTCACTGCATTTTTATTCCAAAAACTCAATGCCCCTTTGATGCCTAACCAAACTAGCAATTAGTTGTCAAGGCACAGCTAAAATGGCAAAATAAAACCTGTAGATTTAATCAGCATTTCCATGGTAGCTGAAATTATGCTGCTTAATGGCTGGAATGGGTTGCAATAAAAATGAGTTGACTGCATATCCTCAAAAATTGATTCCTGGAAGAACAGTCAAACACAACAGCTTCAGGAAATAACATTAAAAAATATTAAACCACAGGTCTCTCAGTTGCCTTAAAACATGGGCATAAAATCTAAATCTCTTTAGGAGTATTCCAAATTCAGCCATAGATGTAGCTGGAGAAAATAAATTTAGAAAGGGAAATTTTGTTTGGAATAAATCTTCAAAACAGCATAGCTGACTTTTCAAAAAGACTAGTTTTTCTGGGGGAAAAAAATGTTAACTCTCCCTGGTGCTTTGGATGTTTGGGTTTTTTTGGTGAAATAGCTCATTGTTTTCATTTTACAGCCACAGAAAATAGTGTTCTCTCATCAGAACAATGTATAGAAAAAAGGTAAAAAATTTGACTTGAAAATGGTGGGATCCACTTCACTGAGAAGTTGAACAAAAAACGTCCTTGAGGTGGTGCCCTGATGAATGCTGGAAGTTTAGATGTGATGTTAAAGCTGGACTGTTGCCATCATTCCAGATATGATGGACTTAAATTGGACATCAAGTGTCCAACAAACATTTGGAAGATAAAACTATTTAATAAACAAGACTGTTGTGTCTAGGTTACCATAGGCACCAATTTCCCAACGTCAAGAAGCATGTGCAGATCATGTTTATAACTTTTTTGTGTGAAATACTATGCTACCCATGTTCACTCTTAGAGACTTTTATGGTTTGACAATTAAGTCTTTTTGCAGTTCTGCTTCTGGATAATGACACAGAAAATACTTCCATTGTGCAAATTAATCTTTTGGAGATATGTGACAGACTGATGTTAACTGTCTTGCTGTCAAATTTTAAAGCAATATCTCATTTTTCTTTAACTTTTATAAGTACTTAAACCTATTATTAGTTTAAAAAACAAAGTAAATAGAAAAATAAACTTTATTAGCTTTACCTAAATGTTCATTTTATGTTGATAATACTTAAACACCACATTCCTCATAAATTACAAGTTCAGCGGGCCTGTGCTGCCAGACTTCCTTGCCTCCAGGGTGTACTGCTGCCTCACCTCCAGCTTCTTCTCCCCAGGTGCCTTCCTGCAGAGATGCCCTGCAGCCCCTCTGCCCCAAAGCTGTGCTGATGCACGGGGTTATTCTGGCCCTGGGGCATTTGCCTTTGTTGAACTTCAGGAGGTTCCTGCTAGCGCACTCCTCTAAGTTTGCTGATGTCCCTGTGAGGGTCAGCCTTTGCTATCCATTGTATAGACCATCCCCCTCCATTTTCAAATCATCCACACACTTCGCACGAGGGTATTTTATCCCATCATACAGTCCACTAATGGAAACACATCTTAGGCATCCGATTTTAGGGACAGAAGTTTGAATGCAGGATTTACACAGGGTTCACTATTTAACTTCAGTAAGTTTATTACGCTTTCTGCAGCAAGGAACTATGCCATAAACTCATGATACACATAGGTGGCAACTGAACAGGATTACAGTGAATGAAACCATGATAGAAGGTGAAACAGTTTTCATTAAATAGACAAAAAAATCAACAACATTTTGATACATCACTTTAGGAAATATGAAACTCTTACAAAACGTGATTCATTATTCGCAATTCTGAGAAGCATTTTTAAAGGCTAATGATAGAAAAATGTCTGGCACTCAAAAGCTGAAGCTCTAGGAGTAACAGGTTCACATTTTGTCATTGTTTGCATGATGAAAAAGGACGAGTGCAATAACAATACAGGAGATATTAGGATTTTCACAGTTAGCAGCCTGCCTGTCACACCCCTCATTATCTTACTTGCGTACAGATGGCTTTCACAGTATTTTTTCCCAAGTATCCTGCAATACTGAAAGGCATTCTATAAAATGATTTACCATATGTTTATAAATACTATGTACATAATCATTAGGTCTTGGCTGAAGGAGAGGGGCATTTGCACATAGAAGCTGTCAGGTATCTCCTAATGGACAATATTATATATATATATACACACACCTTACAATTAATTATAAGTGAAGATTACTACTGGGAGAGGAATTAAAGACAGTTGGTTCAGCACAGTCTGACAGGTTTCATATAGATGCACTGAACTACCTAAACACAATTTGGAAAGTCAGTAAACGTAGTGTGGATACATACTTTGCTGCTACAAATACGTATCCAGTCGCTCATCTCTTTCATCCCAAATTAATGCTTTGGGAATAGTACAAGTACTATGACAGGTACTTTGAACCAAATACTGATATCAAAACAGTAAAAATGAAATAAATATTTCAGCAAATGCCAAGTCTAAGGCCTGCAATGACAAGAACTTTAGGAAATATTGGGAATAGCTGCCCGTCAAGAGAATTTTTCTTACAGGTATGCTTAGTGAAAGATTTGGGCTAGAGTGCTGAGCTACCAGTGACTTAAGAGATGCACCATCTCTTATTAACAAATTAATTGTAAAGTTACTGTAGTACTTTGTAGCTCACAAATAAACAGAGCAAGATCAAGGAGAGGATATTACAAGGTGATGGGCCAGCAAAAACCAAGTATGCAGAATGGATTGCAAGACATGGAGCAGGCAGATGCAAGGCAATTTTATCACACCTCCTGCCACAGCTGCCCCACCTGCCAGCTGATCTCTTCTGTAACTCACAGAACATACTGCAGTTGAATTACCTGGTTTCTGCTTGGCAAAGAGAGTGGCTGGAAATCTGGCAATAGCTTGTTATGCCCGTTGTTTCTTTACATTTTAATGCCACTGTTTACCATTACTGTTGCATTTATTACTGAAATATGCATAGTTAGATCTGTATTGGTATTTTTCTACTCTGTGTATAAACCTGCCTGCTCTTCTTTTGGGGAAATTTGCAAATCAACCTTAGAAGTATCCTCATTAGCAACCTGTTTACATTTATATTTTGCATATTCTTGATGATTGTAAGGATTGTCCAGAAAGGCACTGAACCTTGGTCTTAGACTAAAAAAAAGAGGTCATCCCCATATATTTTGATGCTGCTTCTTCCGATGGTTAATTACTATCAGCTAAATATCCCCAAAACTGCTGAATATGAATTTGTTTTTATCTTTTGTTGTAGCCCTTCCCCCTTCCTACTAACTCACAGAATTTTCTATCAATCATAAACAAGTCACATCTTTGTTTTGATCTCTGTTTAGATAACTTTTTTTCTCTAAAGGACTTTTGTTCTCTCAGTCCACACAACATGATGGTGACTCTCCTCTGAGCAACCCGTTATTTTCTTTCACTGTATGTGTTCTGTAGTAGCCGTTAACTCTGCATTGAGAGAAGTCCCAGAATGGAGGTGCTGAATTACTAATGCACATGTAGGCATTCAGGAAATGTACTATATGAATCTCAAATAGCATTTAATTTGACATTATGGCCTATTCAGCATGTAGTTAGCCTTAGGTAACAATCACAGTCCACAGTCGTGTTGTGCTAAGAATCATACAATCACTTTGTTAGATTCACTTTCTGAAAAGCTGTTCCAGTCTAACACACAAGGCTGAAAGTAAAACCGTGTTGGAAATTTCTCAATAATTATAAATCCTCTAGAAATAAACTAATGGATATGTCATTTAACAAACAAGACCCTTTTTGATTGCTGCATGTCTCTAGTCATCAAAATGGAATTATTATAACTGTGTTCATCTAATATGGAAATGCAAGTACAATATAACCCCCTTTCATCAATACATCAGTCCACATCTTGAGAACTGTTTCAGGGGAATTCATGCCAGACGTGTGTGCTGAAACTGGTTACACCAATCACTGTTAATCAGTCAAAATAAAATTCACAGACATTTTGTGAACAGCACAAGAAGACAGACATTCTAGGATAAATTATTCAAAGCTGTCATTTACTTCCTTACACATGTTCTGCAGAAACTTCCATCGCATTTCAGATGAGATGCTGCGAGAAAGGACACCGACTTTGTTCCCACTCCTGAATTCTGTCTGAAGCCTGCAAGGTGCACGGATACCTGCGCCACACAGGCACCTCTAGGAAATGGTTTGGACACAGATTTTACAGCCTGTATGTACTAAAATGCATGGGTACCTGTTCTACACTTATAAGGATAAAAAAGGCAGGAAGAAACCCCACCTACTTAATTAAAAATAAAATGTCTCACTAATGCAGCATCACTTCTAGTTTTTTCTCTCTAATTTAGTAATTACAGGAATCATCACGCCCTAAACTGACTCTTCTGAACATCAGACTTCTCATTGTGTGGAGTGGTTTGACATTAAAATACATTCATTGACTAGCTGCAAAACTGAGACACCACACACTATTCCCCATGTATCTTTGTTTAGTGGCTCTACACAACAGATGGAATTTTATGTCATGCAGCATTAGGCTACTGTTAAATTTTAATTTCAATTAATGGTCTTTATACTCTTTCTTTATGCACACCAGGGATATTTTAGGCATCCATTTCCCTTCTAATTAGCTTTTATTGCTGAATTCATTCTGAATCTCTGGAAGTCATTAGATTCTCAAACATGCACAGCTGAATTTACTTACTCTCTAATAAAATTAATTAGTCCCTCACCAAAAATGGCTAAATTTGGTCTACCTCTATATATATAGGTAAGTACTGAATGTCTATAGTTTCTACATATCCCCTTCTGGTATAGTGTCTTTTTTTAATATTGACTTTTATGCTTGTTATCAACATCACTGTTTCTTGGTCTGATGCTTTGCCTACTTGACTTAAAATGAAACCTATTTCAAGGGCTTTGTCTCCTAGATTATGGCACAACATCACTTATACGCTAATTTCTGTCAAAAAGCTGTTACGTATTGTGAGTTTCCTTAGAGTATTCTGTTCACTGTAAAACGGCACAGAGTCTTAAACCCTAAGGCACAGGTAATTTCCACAAATACTGCTTAAGAAACTGAGATGACATAGGCTGATAAGTTGTATTAAGTATAAAAACTTTTAATTGGTCTGTTTGAAAGAAGAGCAACAACCAAGGTAATGCAAGGAAGAAAGGAGTCAAATTTTTTTTTTTTTTTTGTCAGTGATTTACTAGAAGAAAGGGTCCAGCATTTTCGTACTTCCAGAAAATGAAAAAAAAAAAATGTTGCACTAGACTTCAGCTTAGATACATAGTGGACAAGATTGAAAAAAAAGATCTTGAAACTCAGTTGATCACAGACTAAGTTTTTTTCTGATTAATAATAGCGTAACTCAATATAAAAAGTCACTACAGAAGTAGCTTGAAGAATTAGATCACTCAAGGAAATTAAAAGGCCAAATCTGCTTTGCCTTTATGGAACAACTGGTAGAAACAAAAGCAAGAATGATTCCAAATGGTATTTCTTAGGTTTCTTCATTATCATTTCCAGGCAGTGCTTTGTCACAAGATTAAAACAAAAGTAAATGTATTTATAGAAAATGTTTAAATATGCATGGTCATGAAGCATGGCACAACCTCATTTTATGTTATTCAGACTCATAAAATGTGAAATAAAATGATATTTTCCCCCAATTCAACCTTTTTTAAAAGAAAATGCTGACTAAAACAAAAGAATCATGCAAAACAGATGATTAGAATAAAAGGATCATCTGAAGTATGGATGCTAATTGAAAAGCTTTCATTTTTTTCCTCAAAAGCTATTATGTGTTTTCATCTAGAGTTTTTGTTTTTTATTTTTTTGCATAAATAAGTTTAAACAATGGGTAATACAGATTTATTTATGAATTTGTTAAACTGGAATTTTAAATAGTCTCAAGAATTCAAGCTGGTCAAAAATGAAATAATAAAAAATAAGCCACCTGCTCCAATTAACATACCTAATTTCTTCTCTGCTTTATGTAGCCATTTTTCCCATGAGCACATTCCAACATGCAAAATTTTGAATGCCAGCGTATTTCCTTTGTTTTACCTTTCAATACTATTTAGTTTTTCCAAATCTTCAATTTTCACTTAATCATTCAAGCAAATTTTTTTAAAAAGTTAAAGATTATTAAGGCTTACTGGTTAGCAAAGTTGGGTTTTGTTTTGTTTTTTAAAGCTGATGTATATCCCTGATGTACATGTAATTTTTGCTTTAAAGTATTGAGTTAACAGTTCCCTGAAATTTTTGAGCACTTGCCTTTGAAGTAACACGTGACAGCATTTCTCTTTGAAACATTCAAACCTGTTTCTGCTACTAGCAGGCTACATAGTCACTTTACCACAGAAAACCTTAAGCTGCGGCTGTGTGTCATTGGTACCCTTTCAAGCTTTTTTCCTTCTGCAGCTTTTGTTTGGGATTATTTTATTGTGTCAGTGACTAACAGGCCTTCTTGGATTGTCATCCTTTATTGCCTATTCCTGCCAGCTGCAAAAATACTGGCTTCCTTTTTTAATCATGAAATGAATTGTTGCAGGAATGGGGAATGCTACAGTTTCCTCCACATAACGTTCTCCAATCAGAAAATTATAATTTCTCAGATGCATTAGCACAATATACTAGGAAACAGCTGCATAATTTAACTTAATTGTTAAGCAATACCTCATTATAGCTAGACAGTAAATTCAGCAGTTCACATTTTTTGTGCGCCTCTCGTCTTTTCAGTGCTCGCATCATGTTCTCTTTTTCATCTGCCTTTCTGCTCCCAAGGTGCTGGAAAAAGCCATATTTGCAATAAAAAGGAATTTAATCTTCTTTAAGAACCCGCTTAAATTCATAGTAGATGCCTAAGATTCAAATATATAGGAAAATAAGTCCTTCTAGATAACCCTGAAAAGTCTGCTAGCAGATATTCATCCAGGTTTTTTTTAAACAAATCAAGAAGAAACATCCAAAATCCAAGATCAACTAAACATTCAGTTTTGAAACACATCTTAACTTCTAAAGGCCTGTGATAGCAGTAAATATTGTTCAGCAGGGTAGAGGTGGAGAGCTGCGAACAGAGCACAATTCAATGCAAATGTGTGGTGAGCACCTAATGTAGACTTGTTTTAAGACACCATGAGACAAGAAACCATTTGCATTCCCCACTAGTTTGTCCTCACCTAAGAAAATGCCGTTGTTTGTATGAACTAGATCAGGCAATGTTGGCAGGCTAACACCATCTCTTCTCCAGACATTCAGTGAATCTAGTCCTTTATTTTCTTTTGCCTTTCTTTAACATGCCTTAGTAAAGGTTTCATCCCAAACCAGTTTATTTAGTTTTACATTTTCTTCACTTCCAAGATTTATTTTTTTAATTCAGTACTTTCTGAATCAATTTGAATTTATTTATGCACTTCTGTGAGTTCAGTGGCCAGACTCAGCTATTTGCGTAGGGTATTCATGTTATATGTCTATGTGCCGATTCCTAACTCCTGTGCAAGTCATTAATTTACTAGATTCTCTAGGTTGAGGGAGGAAAAAATTCCTCTCAGTTTCTATATTAGATATATTTTGTGTTTTAAGTAACTATTCCAAACATGCATTCACTGTTATTGATGCCATTGTCTAACCACATGTTTAGGTATCTCTAAAATATTTATATTGTATCATAAAATAAACACAAAAATGTACTAGAGTTGCTAGTAACTTACAGGTGTGTTACCAGGTCTTTCTGCTGCTGGTGGTTTCTGCCTCTTTGGACGAGAAGTTTTCTTGTGTTCTGAATGTAGATCGAGACTGCCTGCACTATCACAACTATGAATGACACACCTTACTCTGTTTTTAACAGTTGTACGTTTCTCTCCTTTATTCTTAACCAAGGGTTCATATAGTATCCGGGAGAAGGAAGGGATTTTACCAAAATGCTGAAAATGAAGGAGATAGATAGCATCTTCATTTGTAAGTCTACTTTCAGTCATGAGAAAATGATATAGAACTCATTTTGACTGAGGTCAGAACAGTAAATATTAAAACCAACCACTTACATTCCCCTCTGCAAGTTAAGACTATTATACGGAAGCACTCATGAGAGAGTAGGAAAACTTCAATGGTCTTTCTTCTTGCCAGTTCTATGTAGTATGAGCAATCATTAATTAAAGCTTTTTTATAACTATAGTCAAACATAAAAAAAAAAAAATAAAGCTTGGGCTTTTGTAAGAAGGTTTTGGGCTTTTGTTCCTTTATTAATGTTCCATTTTGTTCCATTTTTTGTTCAAGAAGATTAAAATAAAATCACTTGGATACAAGAAACAGTAACACTAGTAATCTGAAAGTTTTTAGTCAGAACATGTAATTACTGATAACAATCAATCATCCCTGTAGATTCTACTCCCTGTAATTCTCCACCCACTGAAATTCAGCTAGTTTCTAATAAAAGTTTCATTACAAAAAAAATTAAAGAAAGATTTTTAGCATATTTATAACCATTTCATAATCAAACGTTGGGTTTTTTTCTGATTACTGCACATCTTAATTCAGCCTGACTTCATTAGATTGATTTAAGAAGTTCACAATACTGTAGACTGGCTTTTCTGCTAAGCAATATCTGCATCATCTCATTCTGATTTCACTGATAGCTGCATATTAAAGGCAGAATTACTGACATAAAACTGGTGTTGGTAGGGAATCAAGACAGTTCTGTGAAGTTTTGTTAACTTAATTGCTTGTTTCCCATACTGTGGACTAATACATAATCCTTGCTCTTTCTCCCTCACAAGGAAACAAAAGGGACCAAATCACTACACCTGGACTTTTATCGCCAGGATCTGACAGTTCAGAATCTGACAAAACATGGTAAAAATACCTAGCTGTGTATTAACATGCAATTATACAATAAATTTTGCCTGTAGTTATCACTAAGGGGAATGACTAATTGTCTTCCTAACTTGGTCATCTAACTAAAGCAAGCAGAACTATAATCATTACATTCAGTTCTTAGGAAAACCAGTTACTTTCTGTTGGTAATTACAGAAGAATAGTAGAGAAACAGGCTTGCCAGTGCTTACGTAAGGGAAAGAATATTTCACTTCTGCGTTAGGTGAGGGAAAGGAAAAGATCATCACAAGTATGTGGTGAGATTTAATTTTAAAGTGTATGATTTATACCAGTACTATTTCTTTGCTACTTCAAAAATGCACCGTTTTATTTAGAAAAGGCATCAAAATAAGAGGAAACCTGGGAGAAGTGAACATCTGCTATGAAGTATTGCTGAGATACAACAAAATAACTACACTGTAGCTAGTTCATGGATCACGCTGCAGTGGGATGCTGTAGGCCTGAGCAGGGTTCAGAAAGATCAGTCATTTGTAGGCACTTCATAAATGTCCACAGCTATAGAATTAATGTTTTCAATGTAAGATTAACCTTTGTGTTACGAACAGCACCTCACCTCAGTTATGAGAATTAAGAAGAACAGCCCTCCCTGGGGCAGACTATCCTGTAAGTTTCTTACCTTCTGCTTCCAACCTGTTGAAACAGGCTCTGTGGCTGTAGGGGCTTCCTTCGGGTGCAGAGTTACATACTGCATATTCGTACATGTATTTTATATGTATACCCTAATCACATATTCTTAGCATAGTTGATGTATAGAGAATGTTCTGGTCATGTTAGGGACAATTTTTGTTTGCCTGTTCCAAGAAGAAAGGTGTTTTTGACCAAGTCAGACCCCTATTAAGAGTATTTCTCAGTGTGATTCAGCATGCCTGAACATGATGTAATGAATCTGATTATGAGTTCACTGTTCCCAGTTAAAATTCAAGAGTAGCTTAGATGAAGAAATTGCACCTGTTTAACCTGGAGATGAATCAGGTCTGCTGATGAAAAGGTGTCAGAGAAGGACAATAACTTAGCAAATGGAAAAATGCTGAAGAGTGACAGCTATTGTTTTTTAAACCACCTCTCCCCAGAAAACTGTTTGGCAATCAGCTGTTGTAAAAATATTTACAAATGGTTCTAATAAAATCTGTGGGTCTCCTTACAACAGAAAAAAATGCAATCCTTCTGTGGTCAGTATAGCAGCTAAGAAAACAACATAAAACCAAAAATAAATCTGAAATGCAAAAGCTAAAAACAATTATTCAAACAAGTGTCACTGATGCCTAATATGCTAAGGTAAACAATAACTTCATTAGCATTTTTTGCAGTTCCCTGATACCCAACCATACTTACCGACAAGGAACTGAGCCTTCGTTCTGCATGAATTAACCTTCATCTTTATCTCTCAGAGTTTTTGAATGGCAAACACTGTAACAATGATCAAGATTAAAATGTTAGCCTGAAGTCAGATACCTGATAAAATGGATGAATCTTTAATTCACTTTTAAATTGCTTAAATAATGTTACATTCAAAATTTTCTGCATGGATGAACATTAATTCATCCAGGAAAAAAGTGTTGCCATGTTTAATTCAATAGTTTTAAAAATTTAGTTATTAAAAGATTCTAATTTAGCATTTCCTTTGGTATTTTATGCCTTGCTCAGTATGAAGATGCATCAACAGGCCATGATAAAGAGATTAAACAAAGCTGTAAAAATTCTGCCCAAACTAAGTATTTGCTTTCACTACAATAGCTTTTTATTCAGGCAACTATGACAAAAATGAATGACATGATTTGATAGCAGATTAACACAATCATGGCCTCTTTCTGCAGAAATTCACTGATGGGTAAGTAACAACTAATAAACAGGGCTCTTGAAGCCTAGTGGGTTTAATTCTCTAATTTATCACTAATTTGACACTTAGACAGATGCTGTTCCTTGAAAAAATAGAAGATTGACCCTTGATAAGAAAGGTGCTGATCAAAAGTCTTCTAAATCAGAACCTGAAAGTTTCAATTCTGATCAATTCTTCTTAAAAGTGCATTTTTGTATTTTGAAAATGGAGAATTTAAAAATTCCCTAAACTGCTTAAAAATATGCTGACTTTAATGAGCTGACAAGTGAACAGTTCCATGAAATAAAACAAATCAGCATTAATCTGATATTTATTTAATAGGATATTTATTAAGGGAAAAATATAGGAATGCCCACAGACTATGTATAGAAACCTACCACTATTATCACAGAAGTTTTAGCTTCATTTCTCAGACAAACTCTTCAAAGTTAAACATCCATGTACTGTAAGAGATTGTATAATTAGCAGAAACAGATCCTTCCCTACAAATCAGGGAACGCAACATTTTTATTTCTTCTTCTATAATTTAATTTCATAAATCTTCATATTCATTGTAACAGATAGCACTCTAGCTCTCCACCTCCCTTCTGCAGCCTCAGAATTCTTGAAGGGGGTCTAGTAGCAACTTAAACTGAGGGGTTTTTTTAAGGTAATAGGCTATCCCAAATGGTTTGGGTAATAAGGAGGAAAAGACTTTTGACAAAGTTCAAGAACTAACTTTCTCAGCTTCAAATTATGATATGTGATTTTAATCACTGATATATCCCTGCCGCTCTGCCAGTCAGATTGAGTATCACAGCACTCTTACGACAGTTCTTAACTGAGCTTTAGGAATCTTCTACCAAAACCAGTTTTTCAACCTGGGAAATTATAAAGAGCATTTGGCAAGAAAGCTGTATCAGGTCCATGTCCCAGATCCAGTTTTGTCCCAGACACCTTTTTGGCCCAAAGGAATGCGACATTCATCCACCAATACCAGAAAATTGTCTTTTGAACAGAGTACTCCAGGCTACTGAAAGCACTGGGTCATTTCCTTTCTGGACAGCACTTTTTGAGTGTTAGAGCATGCCTCCTTTTGGTGTTAGCTGGCATTCAGCATCCATTGTTCTTACTTCATTTTCATACTTTTTTTGAGCATGATGCAAGAAGCAATCTGTGAGGGGAGAAAGACTCATTGGGACCTTCAGCTTGCAGGTGTTTCCCTCAGCTGCTTCCAGCTGCTGCTAGTCTGCTGGGTCATACGGATGCCACTGACCCTCTACTGTTGAGCATCCAGCTCTAAGGCAGCTTTTGTGATAGATTTACACAGATAAGCAACAATACCAGAGAAAAACCCAAGCCATGGAGCTTTTCTATAGTTCATCAGCCATGTCCTGGCTGTACGTCGATGTCTAGGGTATGCCTAAGGAATCACAGCAGTTAATGCACCAATGAGTAAGTGCTTGTCTCACAGCCTGGGGCTAAGAAGTTAAGATAAAGACAAAACAAATAGGACTCTGCACATTACAATATAGTTTTAAGGTGCCGTTTGTGTATCAGAAACGCATAGTGCGATCCCAGATCAGCTATCTGAGGCAAAGGCACCCCACAATGAGCTGTCCTGTGTAGGAAGTGTTATGAGCCCTATCCACTGTTATGGTTCTACAGAAGGAAAAAAGGAAACAAAACCTCGTGCTTAGGATATCTTCAGTAAAAGCCTCTTTTGAAAAGCTGTTGGTTTATAGAGCAAAAATTAAGGACAGAATTTGAAACTGCTGGGGGGATCTTTTGTTTGTTTTGCTTTTCTAAGCCTGAGACAGTTCACATTGTTCAGCTTCTAGGAAAAGAATTAAGACTAAAAACTGTCCAAAGATTTTTTTGCTTAAACTTACTTTTTTAGCCTACCATCAGCAGCATAGAAAGTTCCAGCTATTGTTAATTTGTCTTCCCCTAGAAAAAAATCTACAATAATCTTCAAGTATACATTCAGGTGATGTTAAAAGCTTACCAAACACACTGATTTTTCATAAGAGTTGATATGAACTTGGTTTCCCAGTGTGGTAGAGCTAAGAGTCAAAATGAAATATACAAATGTGTCCAGAATCCTAAATATTCAATAGAGTATTTTTCCACTCTCAAGTTGTCCTACACATCATCACAAAGCTCACTATAAAACAGCATTGGGAATGTTTGTTTCAATGCATGTGCACCCACAATTTAGTCCTGTAACCTCAAGATCATCATCATCATCATTTATCTTCTTCCTAAAGTGGTCAGCAAGCTCAAAATGTATCTATGTGACATTTAACTCGGGCATAGGTTCATGTTCATATAGAAATATCTGTATATATAGCTCCCTGTAAATGAAGCTTCTGTCCTCACCTCATTTTCAAACAGGCTTTTTGCTGCAGACAGTGTAAAGCAGGCACACCTTAAAGACCCAAGCGGTGTTTCATTATGCCACATAAATAAGTGTGCCCATTCTATGTTAACTCGGACTTTTTTATCCCACTACCTACTGTGGAGTATGTAGGTGTATTCACAGTTACAAACACACAGGTATTCACAGGGCTGCGCTGCTCAGTGTTCACAGATCAGTGAACAGTCTGCTCCCATTTAGCAGTGACACTGCTAAACAGCAGTGGAGATTCTCTACGGAGAAATGCTTTTCTGAACAGGCAACCTGAACTCAGTAAGATAAATTAAATGAGCTTCCATCAAAATTTTTAAATATTCCAGCTGACAAAGACAGCAATCCTCAATTGTCACTTTCTTAACTCCAAAGCCAAGTTAAGGAAATTTAAAGTCTTGCAAAAGACAGGAAAAAAAATGGGGTGTTCCTTAGTATCTCTTTGTACTTCCTCTCACCTTTCAGTAAATGCAACTCGTTAGTACACAGTCATTCACCAGGCTGCATCCTACTGCTAACACAGTAACTGCTATGTAAGCAGACAGAAAATGATCTAGGAGAAGGGGGCCCTCCCTGAAATAGTTGCTGTTACCAATATGTCTTGCTGTATGTTACACACCTCACTAAAACAGTATGACATAAGGACAGAAGCAACATCTGTACCATCCTAGACAGGAGACAGTGAGAAAACCTGCCTCACCTGCATCATTGGCATGTCCTCAGATGATTGAGTCAGGCTGCAATAAATGAGCCAGCACTGCTCCAGTTTGTGTTAAACCTGCTCTGTCACAACTGCTAACAGTCTGCACAAGGGCATCTGGCCAAGATGCTCTGGGGAGAGGTAGGGCATGTATTCCAAACATCTACATTTTCTCCATGAGGTTTTGGGGGTGTTTCTTTAAGTTTTGAAAGTCTTTTGGCAAAGATCTATTAATACTCTGCATTCATTATAGAGGAAGACCCACTTCAAGAAAAATGAGGCACAAACAGCAATACAAGCTTTTTCTGTCTTTTCAGCCCTCTCTGATGTTTTGGTAATACGTGACATTTATAAAAAAACATGACTATAGTCATGTCAAAAGTACTCTAAGAATAAAACACAAAAGGATAGGTACTGAACTTGCTTACTTTTTTTAAAATTATATAAGTTTGGTTTAGCAAAATATTTCTAAATAATGCAAGGAAAACGTTTATAAGTACTGATTTTTTTAATTAACAGCTGGGGCCCACTGATTTTGTGACTGGACAAGGAGAATTAAGAAATTCTTTTATTAGCGGAGAAAAAGAACAGCATAAGTCCAGTATGTTAAGAACCTCTAGAGTATCTGTCAGACCTCAGGAAACAATAACTAAATTAAAGATATTAATGCATTAAAATTAAAAAAGCAAACCCAAAACTGTTTACTGACCTGAAACATTGAGGAAAATTAACCAGCAGAAGCAAAATCATCATGTTGTACCATTTACATAATTAACCTAGCTTGGCTGAAGGCTTCTAAGTCATAAATAAAATAAAAGCATATGTTGGATACTTAGCCTGGTTTACTAAATGATTTGTCCATATAATTTGCAGGTCCATTTTGTATGTAGGTGCACATTCACCCTAGGACCCTGCGTATTCTCAAGACATAAAAAAGTATTTTTGGCTGTAATTTTCATATTACTTGCCTGAAAAGTTGTGGTTCTCTGCAACAAAGGCTGGGAGTTCCAGGGAAAGAAGGCAGCAAGAAGAAATAATTGACTGATATTATTTTACATCATAAGAATAATTTGAGTCAGACAAGGTAGTCTTGGAAATATCCTCTACCGTACCTAAGCCTATGCCTGAGAGGGCAATAGGGGTGGGAGACACAAAGCCAGAGAAGGCAAAGAAGAAACTCTGTTTTCTCTGACTACCCTCAACTCTATGTATGAGGAAGCACATTAATCCAAAGGAGATTATCTTCAAGTGAGGAGTTGGAAATGCTGCATTTTGTTGCAACAAATGTTACTGACATCATAAACAAAGTAGTTCCTTATGATTTTTTTAAGTCTTTGCTATTTCAACATTCCAGTTTGCTGAATGTTTCTTCTGTTTACAGTTTCTTTTTCAGGACCTGAATAGCAGTCCAAGCAATAATATTTACATGTTAATCTAACATTAAAATCTAAATCATCTGTTTAAATAGTGTACATTGACACTATAGGTATAAAATGGTATAAAAATAGGTATAAAAATGTATGTTCTCAGGTCATCGTTTCTCAAAGGCATGGACAGAAGAGTACATATGAAGCACGGTCCCAGATTCCCTTTCCAGCACAAGGCCTTTCCGCTCCAGTGCAATTCAATGCACATCGAAGGTTCATGCCATGTCATGCATTTGAGTGCTGAATGTACTTGATATGAAGGCATCTGAGGGAGAAGCCTCTGACAGCAGCTATGATTTGGTTTTGGCAGGTAGGTATCTCTTTATTCTTTGAATGGTAGAAATATGTCACCATTTAAGAAGGAAACATTGTTTAAGCAGGGAAAAAAAAATCTTTCTGCATCTTTGCGTATACTAAAACTGTCACTTCTGAAATGAATTCTCTTCCAGAATAAGGGTAATGACTTGTCACCTCCTCAGTTTGATCCTGTGCCCTTTCATCATGGCTTGCAATGGGAATGCAGCACTCTCAGCAGTACAACCATTCAGGGAAAGCCCTAAAGAATGGAGAAGGCATACTAAAATTCAAAGAAAATTATTCTGACAAACCTGTGTTTCGGAGTCATTCATTTCCAAATCCCCTGCCTCTTTGCTTAAAGAGTTTCCTTCTGCTCCACCACCTCTTTGCCTGCATCTCTTACATGGCTGAGCAGCCTCTCACTAAACACAGTATCATTTAGTGTAGTTTCTCTAATGTTGCTATCAAGGTGAAACTTCTTCCTTGGAGGTGTTTAATGTGTTTCAGATTCATCTGCATTTCTTACCTAGGGACCCAAAAATTCCATAGCTTGCTGTAAAACAAAGCTGTTAAAGATTTCTTTTTTCTTGTTTTTACTTATCCTATAAAATAAAAGATTTTGCTATTTTAGTGATCTTTTAACATAATGAAATGGATCCTTCGAAATTCTCTTTTTCCAATGCTAACAAGGTGTGTGTCAGTGAGATTCCTGGTAGGTAATACTCTTTATAGCTGAACAACACTTGTGTGCCTGACGATCACTGTGTCCCTGTTATTTCCAGAATTAGTAGTTTGCCCCATTCATCAGTAATCTTACTTCACCCATTCTGAGTTTTTTGCAGGAGTGCACAACCATTTCAGTTACTTTTTTTATTGACCACATTCAAATTCACAGCCTTGAAAATTCATCACTGGTCCAGCTTTTAAGTTATCCTCCTCATAAAACTATAGCAGGAGGTGAACTGGTATAGGAAAAGCACAGAGAATTTTCTTCTGCTGAGCCATGACTTTGGAACCAGGGACAAGGTACTAATCTCATCACTCAACAGAAAGTGAAAGATCCCTCCCTTTGACTTTTAATACAGTAACACAGAATAATCTAAAGTGTCAATATACACTCCTCCTTCCTTTCAAGGCTACAGAAGATGAGGACCAATTGGATTACAGAGAGTACCACCTGGTTTCGGATAATGCTTTAAGTACACAGTGATAAGCAGGATAAATAGGAAACTATTTCCACTGGGGCACCAACACAAGATGTTTGCATAGACTATAGAATATAGGCTAGAATAATGCACCGTCTCCCTTGTTACTCAATACAATGGCTCTGCCACCAGAATTAACTCCTGAATTGTACTCTTGGAACTACAGGAACAACCGCTTTGAGTAAAAGGCATTTTAGTTTAGTTTTTGGAGTTCTCCTGTACTTCAGGTCTGCAAAAACCAAAGAGGTTTCATTTGAATTTGCCATGGTTACTGTTATAATGGAGGCCATATACAATTCTCAGAAGGAAAATGAAGGGTCTCACTTCAATCAAAACCAGAAAGTGTTGATTTTGATCTCTTACAAATATTCTTAACTGATCTATTAATCTGTAAGGCATTTTTATCTTTGAGATGCGTTATTCCAATAGGATTGATTCACGTTCTGTATCCACAAAATGGAAGGGCTGGTGCTAAGAACAGCAATTTAATCAATTGCCCAGTGAGCAAGCCCATGTGTGCAATTTCTGTACAATGAACTTAGTGCATCATTTTAATTGAAAACCATCTAATTAGATAATTTACAACCAACATTTATAAATTAGACAGCTGAACCTAAACTACGTGAAAGGTTTCTTTGTTAGTCTAATTTGTACTTGTGTGAAGTGAAAGTTTTTAGCTTTCTTTTTTTTTCCTGCAAGAGAGATATTGGTCTTCAAATAGCTGTAATTAAGGATGCAAGCAATATGCAGACTGAGAATGATTTACAGCACATCAGCTTTGTTCTAAAGCAAAGGCAGAAAATGACATGTCGGTGACCAATGAATTTCTTTAGGACAATTAATTATTAGGCCCTGCTTGCCAATAACAGTGAAATAATTCATGTAAGAAAATACTTTTATAAATTGTTAGATGACACAGTAAAAAGCTGATTATAATACAGTACATCATAACAAGTGATTGGCCTCAAGAAGGTCCTCTTCAGCTCTCTGCTATACACGTGGATGTAACACAGTGATTTTGAGGGACTGGACTAGATTACCTTTAAAGGTCCCTTCCAACTCAAGCCACTCCATGTTCTGGTTTTGATGTGATAAACTACTGAGAATGTTGACTAGGTGAGAAAAGTATCCAAATATGTCAGCTTTAATAATCTTCTGCAGTTTTCAGCCTAAGCTCCTTCTCCATACACACTGCCCCTCTTCCCAATACAGACGAAAACAGTGAAAACCTCCAAAATGTCTTTCCAAGATGGAAGGAATAAAAATAAAAATTGTGGAAAATCTGGGTCATAACCATTTGCAAGATCAGGGCCCTTCTTGTAGAGAAATTAAGAACTGTCATAGACCCAGGAGATATTTTGTATCAGCTTCTCACTTTCTATTATAAAATTAACAGTCAGTAAGAAGAAACGCATCTTAAGGTCATTATTGCTCCCTGCCTTTGAAAAACAAGACTGTTCTGCATGATAGATTGAGAAGCCCAACTCTGCGCATTCATTTCTTTGCTTAGAGTCCCTTAAAAGTCAGCTCACTTGTTGCTTTTGCCACAGAGACTTTTATCACTACCCAACAGCTGGGGCAATTCTAAACAGTAATACCCAATTCATCAAGTTTTGCATTTCTGGGCAAAGTTAAAGTTACCAAGAATCCCTTGTTTCCACTAGAGCAACATCATCTAGACCAAACCTAACTGCTTTGGTAGTCAAACAAAATGGAAACTCTTTAAACTGCACACACACCTCCCAGCCCCCACCCCCTGCCCCATATTTCCCCCCCACCTCCCTCTCAAAATCAGCTTCTGGAAAAAAAAATTAAAAAAACAGAACTCAAAGGAGAAGGAGGAGAAAGCGTAACAACCAGAGGGCTGTTCTGAAATCACCATGAGGAGGAGGGGAACTAGAAGCAAAGTATTTGCTTACAGCTACTGTTCAGAATAATGCCAGCTTTGTGGGTGCTACAAGCTTGTTGCAATAAATGTAAGTACACAGAAAGACACATAAGACTTAATTCAGATGATATTCAAGTATATTAACTGCTTGAACACTGCATAGTTTTAAGAGCTTCCTAGCTTCAAAAGCATTAAACTTTCCCTATAAAGGAGCCAGGCTATCTGCTACTCTTAATATCCTCCCTTTGAATTCTTCCTTTGCCAGCTAGGACTTACTTGGTCAGAGTGAACCTGAGTGAGACAGATTTAATGTATTAATACATAAAAAGCAATTTCAAGTGAGAAAGAAAAATAGTTGCTTCAGAGTGAGGAAAAAAATTATGGCCAGAAAAAAGTTTTTAGAAATGCAAATGGAAGCTTGGCACGTTTCCACGTTTCCTGCAGCCAGGGTAAATCCCAGCAAATTGTCCTGGATTCTTGAAGAACAAAGAGAAAAGCAAAAAAATCTAAGTCAAACTAAGCAGGAGCAAAAGATTCCTTTGCTGAAGGTATAGGGAAAATTTCAGAAGTAGAAACCCTATAGCAGTCTGAATGCTTAATAGCAAAACCAGAAAAATATAAAAAATTAATATATTTCCTTAAAAAGACAGAAAGTATCTGAAATTACTTTACTGAGACTCATTTCAAAGCTATCAAAAAAAGATATGAGACACATTTTCCATATTTTGGTATCAGATAGGTTGATCTGGAGACATTTTGCTCTTTATTTCAAATGTTTTTAATATCCAGTTGAAACAAAAAGCTAGAGAAGATTCAGTAACCCAGATATTTCATCTTGTTCTGCTCACAGTCTCACACCAAAATAACAGCAGAGCTGTTCAGAACATGTGTTCCAAAACTGAATCCATTTGGTAGGTTGCAGAGGTAAATATTGTTCTTCTAAAACAGCTTTTATAATCCTAGGACAAAGTCAGGCAGGGGCAAGGTTTTAGAGTACACAAAGTGACCAAGGGTTTATATTTAGTAGGATTTTAATCTCATATCAAATTCAAAAATTTCAATTAGTTTGTCTGCTTTTCCAATACATTTTCATGAATATGACTATTTAATGAAAATCTTTTCAATGATTTTCCAATTCCTTTTAGCACTCATATTTCCACATATTTGCCCTCAAAGGCTTTTGATGCATACTATAATTGCACAAATCTACTGATATTTTTTGTTAATCCTGTTTAGGTGAATGAGTAATGCTCTACTGAAAGAGCTTCTGTACAGGCCAAAAATCTATCAAGATTTTCACCAACATATATTTCATGCAACTACATACTTTCTTTTTTCCTCTTTCACTGCTCACTAGCTTAAACCTTCAATTTCTCAACCATCATCAATAGCAAGAGTACCTTTCTTCTAACTCTGTTTTTATAGTTTCGATACTTTATTTTCAGCTTTTGAAATCAAAAGTATTGAAATAGTTTTAATAGACCTAAGATTTAATACAGATAACATAGATGTGAAAAAGGTAAGGTACCCAAGTTTAGATGTGTTAAGTGAGATTTTTAGAAAGGGTGAGCCAATTAATTCTTGGAAATAACTTCCCCTTCCAGGCAAACCCCCAAATTTCTTATTACTTTTGAAAATTTTGGCTAAGCAGTAGAGAGTGTTTGACATTTATTCAGTTACTACATCGCACCATCTTAAAAATAGTAATTTTAATATTTAGCTATTATTTCCCAAATGTAGAGGAACCAATATTTAATCCTCTACTACACTGCTCCCCCAGCTGGCTAGTCATCTTCATTACAGATTATTATATACCAGGCCAGAGTAAAATAGGTGCCAATGACAGAAGAGGAATGATGTCCCATAGCACCTTTCATATAATAAAATCCTCCTTGCAGTACACGTGGCAAAGCTCTTTCATTACTAACATTACAGATGAAAATGTGTGGCTTTATTTGGGGCAGGAAAGAAAAGGAGGAGAAAAGATAAGGAAAGGGTAATAGTTTTGTGTTAATATCTTATCTTTGTTAATAAGAATGCATTTACTTTGTGTGGTAAGACAGTCACCAAAATCTAACACAGTAGATGAATGTAATTTTTTATGTGGTGGCTCTTTATACCATTTTGACTACTTTCTCTTTTATGGTCTTACTAGTTTTGTAAGGTGAATGTGATTGATTTTTAAGCTAAGTGTCAGCATGGGTTTTTACAGGAATTTGCCATATTCTGAAGTTCTTTCTGCAAGTTACTTTTGAGTCTCTATCCTTTTCAGCCTAGCATTCTGTCTCTTGTTTAATATTTTCCAATATCTATGCTAACGGGAACATGTAACTTGATAAAGACTTTAACATATGGTCTGCCAACTCTTGACATCCTAATTCCACTTTAGGCCTGTTGTAAGCTTAATATCTGAAACGAAGGCAAAAGTTTTCCAATAGCACGTTCAACCAATTGCAAGTAAAGAGGGAATAGGGCTGACCAACATATCAAATAACTGAACACTGAAAAGGTCAAAATGGTCTGATTTACAGTACTGTCATGTTGTGCGGGATGTGTGAGGCATTTTAATGCTCATTTCACATTCTACAATGACAATGTCTGTAATGAATAGGAAATGACATATTATGAATTCATTCTTGTGATCATAATTGTAATGAGAATAGTGAATGGTACAACAAATCTAATCCATCTTCATGACAATTTAAAAACTGTAATCTGATTGCAATCCTGGGGTATTTTTCAGACACTTTCTAGAAGAAAACTAATTATGATTAAGCAGCAAAAAAATATTGTATTTCCCAGATATGTTAAACCCATATTTATTGGAAAGTTGTGTAATCCATGTAAATCTTATACAAAAAGCTTTCCTTTAATTATATGGAAACTTTGATTTTCCTTTTATTTCAGCATAGTATGTTATTATTTATTCAGAGAACTTTAAAGGTCATCAACTCTAAATCACGCATTAACAGAGGATAAAGAATAGAATTGGAAAAACTTGAGTTACTCTAATAATAATCAGATGTTCTATATGTAAGATAATAGGACACAGCGATGTATTGCATTTAATAAACCTTAGTGTTTAGAAAATCAAACTCTCCCCTACAAAAAAACAAGGCTTAGTTACTTTGCAGATTTCAGAACCTTTTTCTTAGGAGCGTGGGGGGAAACAGGCTTTGTTCCAGTGAAAGACACAGCAGTGCCCTTCCTGCAGATTCCAAGGCAATAGTTTCTGTCCTCACAGTTTTACTAGAAACAGGAACCGCAATATTTGCTTGTGCCAAGTTGTTACAGTTTCTACCAAAAATTTATGCTCCTCCCCCTCCCCCCCCAAGCACCCTACCATCTGATTTCAATGCTCAGAATCAAATATTGGCTCCAGAGCAGTCTCTTGAAAAAATTAGACTGAGTGACCTTGCTGAGACAAGGACCTCATCATTGCTTGCTAATAGCTTCTGTCATCCCCTCTGTCTACCACTGATGACACTCATACAACACACCAGGTCTAAACTTCCTCAAACCACTCAAAAATCTGAATTTAAGTCCAAGGACCACTTCTCTCAGATACCCTGCTTTTGCTTCACCATAACTTCAATGTTATTTTCGTTTTTAATTCCATTGTTTTCTTACTGTCTGGGTAACTGAATCAAGTCTGGGTTATAGTGTTGCGCCTAACCCAGACTTGAAATCATGTACAGGAGGGCTCATTTAATGGATCATTTCTTGCTAAGTTTACATAGTATTGCTTGGCTTGCAAACCAGTTCTGTATGTATCTTGTTACACAGCTGATCTTCTTGTAACCATGCTGCTGTATCAACTGAAATTTATGTTTCTGCTGAAGATTTACTTTGGGAATGATTTATTTTGTTTTCAACAGTAATTTGTATTCTAACAGGGCCTGTTCTAGTAAATGCAGAAAGCATTCTCTGAAAGGTTTACATAAGCAAAAATAAAAATTATAATGACAGTGTAATTTTCATGGATGAACTTTTAATAGAAGTGCTCTAGTAAACAGCGACAATTTGTGTTCACTTGTAGAATTAAAATCACTTGATATGTTGATTGTATTGAATTAGTCACCTGTATAAGTCATGGGTGTTGACTATTGAATTTTTTTAAAAGGTCTTTATTGATTTTTAAGGAGAAAATGTATTTAAAAGGTGGCCCACTAGTGTAATTCTGCTCATTATAAAGTGCTAAATAGCTGAAGGGGACTAAAAGAGTATTTGGAAAAAGAGAATCTATTTTTAACTAATTAGCTTTGAATCATTTGTCTAGCTAATCCATGTTTTCAATCTATGGCAGTATTTGGAAGGTAATTGAAAACCAGCCTTCTAATAAATGTGCAGACTGCCCTAAATAGGAAAGATTCCAGCACTTATGAAAGGGAACAGAAACAGCTCCAAACAGGTACTGCATGACTGGGGGTACAACCGATGTCCAAGTGGTCACCGAGACACCCTGAATGTGTGCACGTCTGAGTTCATACTCACATTGCAAATTAGACACCAATCTGTTAAAATCATAAAACACGGACAACAAGATCAGAGCAATTAAGAATTGAGACCTTAAGCTGAATAATTATTTTGGTTTAGGTAAACTGTATCACTGACTGGGATAGGGTTTTTTTACACATAGTCAGTAAAGATAAATAACTTTAGTTTGGGAACAAAAAACCCAAAAATATTTGGGGAACAACAAATCCTATTAAACTTTTGTCATTTCAAAATTTCTGCAATGATCTCAATGTACTGGAGATTCAACTCTTAAATGCCGTCTTTTTACTTTGCCTATATAATTGAGCAGTATATGAGAAAGGAACAAGCTTCTTGGGTTTTTTTCAAAAAAAATTAAAAACAGTCAATATTGCAATCCAGGAAGGGGATGAATAAGGTACGGCTCTTTGAAATAGGGTGGTACAAAGAACATCTTAAGATGCACAAACTAGCACCAAACAAATATTGTGAGTAAACAGACAACGTGAACAAAGCTTTGTATTAAGATAAGGCAACTAAACAGACAGTGTTCAGAAAAAGAAAAGGGCTATTTAGCAGAAAGCCAAGAACTAGGTAGAAATCTAGAGAGCTATCATGCTCTGCCAAACTTCACTTGGGTCAAAACAGAAAGACAGCCAAAGCTAATGAGACAACGTACATCTGGCCGCAAAAAGGACTCTGAAATTACCCAGAATGTTTACTAGTTTCTTTCAAATTTCATGGTATCAAACTACTTTTTTCATGGTATCAAATTTCATGGTATCAAACTACTAGACGATGCCTGAACTCTTTCCCCTGTCATTCCTTTATGCCTTGAAATTTTTAAGAATTTCCTTGTTATAGTAGATATGCTCATGTTCTAACAACTGAGTTAATTGCTTTCTAACATGGCTTTTTAATCCTGTATCAAATGTACTTGGAAATTGGGACTGTTTTAAGTTGTAATGTGTAATTTCTGTATGATTATGCAATTGCTCTAGTTACATATCACTTCCTTTTCGACTTCTGTTGTCTGAAACCACCCGGTATGGCAGGTTTATGAAAACCCACAGTTGAACTATTGTTAGTCTTCAGAACCAGAGGATCTTCAAACAAAGATAGTATCCAAAACCTGCTGGATCCACTTCACATAGAAAAGTGGCTTTTAATCTCAATGTTGCTCTGCATTCCTTTGTTCCAATATGATGCAGTGTATGCACTTAGTTTCCTTACCCTTTAAAAAGAGGCAGGAATATAACAGCAAATAGTTTCAGTGCTTTGGATTGAGTAATTGTCATTGTATACACCATAAAACTGCTGTGCTACTTCCTGACTTCAAAGCACGTTATGGAAGATATTTATTGTTGTTTTCTGCCACAAAAAAAAAAAACCTGTGTAGAAATACTTTTAATTATCAGCTAAGATAAAGCAAATGTTTTTGAGAAAGATTAAGTATCAAAACAACTCTGCATTAATGTGAGAAGAAAAAAAAAACAAACAAGAAGCATTTACTTATTTGTATTTCTAGACATCCTGCAGAATAGGCAGTCATATTTTAAGTAACCTCACTTAACTTAAAAATGCAGTGCCTGTAAATAATACTCTAAGTGCAACAAGACCATTAAGATATAACTGAACATAAGTAAACTAGACAGTGTAAACACTCCAATACTTTGGATCTAGCTCTAATTCTCCATTACAATTTCCACCTCAGTTTTCAAATAGGAGAACTTCAATGTTTATAGATCCATTACTTTTATCTACTGTTCTGTTAGTTCTCCATGAAAGAACTGTGCATTTATTACACCCCTAAATAGAAGTCTGGACCACAAAGAAAATAATAGTAATATTGAAATGTTGTTTTGCCTCCTTCCTGTAACTTTTGCCCAACACATACTTGTCTTCCTCATCCTTTGAAAGATGCTGATGCTTGGAAAATTAGCTCCTACAATCTAAACTGCTATGAACAAGTCTGAAAAATCCACACTGTACATGATGTATTTTGATGAAACTCCACTGAAGTTAATGGAACTATGTTTGTCAGGATATTTCAGTGAAAAATATTCCACTGGAATACCCTGAAAGCAAAACTACTTTTTGCAGAGTATTAATGTTGATAAATAATTTTTTTCTTGGAGGGAAGTGACTGGTATTATAGTATTTTGTGTATTCCTCTGGGATGCAAAAGTTTTCCTGTTTAAGTCCTATGGGATCCATTCGTGTATAAAAAATAAGCAGCACTGGGGATTTAAATTCAATTCTAAAGTAAATGGGTTATGAGCACAACCTGCCAAGCAGAGGCTGTAGGGAACCTTTCTTCTTTGGGCATGCTCTTGCATGCTTCCACAGTTCTGGCTTTCCCCTGGGAGTTATTTCTACTCCAAAACCTGCAAGGACACAGCAGGGCAGGGGAATGCTGCAGTACTTCCAAAGACCCCATGTTATGTGAAGCTGCTCCAGTTCGAAGTTCACTCAATCTCTGGGAACAGAAAATGGGACATCTTAGTGTCTTAGGAACTTCCAAGGCAGGGCTATACAGTTCCTGTTCCACTGTGAAGCTGATATGAATAATCTCCCTTTTCCTTCTGCCTCTCTGATGAAATTGCTCATAGTGGGGGTTTTTGGTTTTGGTGTGTTTTTTTTTTCCAGAAATGACTGTCAATCATATCATTAGCCCTGTATTTTCAGGAGCCACTTGAATAATAAGAGCTTGTATTGTTTTGTCACTTTTATTGAACAAGATCTCTCAGCACACAGCAGGCAGTTTAGTGTCACTGGCCATCATTTAACTACTCATGCCCTCTTTGATTGATCCCCTGAAGTTGTAGAATTGATATTAATTTTTGAGAATTGGACAGTAAGATAAATGATTTTGGTTTTGTTTTACCTTGAAATAATAAAAAGGTCAGAAATAATTTATCTTGGCGTGACACAGCCTGACCAGGCAGACTGAACTTCCTGACAATTTGCTTAGGGAAAGTGCTTGTTGTTACCACCAGCTCAAACATCTGGATGTTGAACCTTAAAGCCCTCTCCCCAGCTCTATTTCTTTTTTAATTCTCTTTGGTGTACACTGGTTTAAAGGGAGCAAAAGGTGATCGAGTACAGTACTATTTCTGAAGGAGCCAGAGACATTAGCTATTTCCCTCTGGTTCAGTCTTCTCATCCTTTGCAGTGTGAAGAGGATTCAAATTCACTCTGATGTTAGGATTTATTTGACAAAATACAAAGCAACACTAAAAGCTGTCTCAATCAGAAACACTAGGCCTGTGTTTTGCCATGTTCAACCACAACACCCTGTGCACTGCAAGCACATGCTCTTTGGCTACCCATCTCCCATCTTCTGTTCAAACATGACTGCCTACTTCCTTTTGGATTTTTTTGCTTTTCCATAAAAATTTTCTTGAGAGATGATATGAATGAGTCTGGTTTTGCAAGATGAGTCACAGTGCGCTACCAACATTTTAATGATTTCAATTATTTACTAGACAATAGTAGAACTGGGGGAAAAAATTGACAGCCTGTCACAGACAATGCTAGCTAAGTTGTTTAAATCATCACTAGGCATGTTCTAATTTAGCTCATTATTAATTTCCTGCCAGGAAATCACTGCCCTAAACCTCTCTTTAATTCAGACATAAGTCATTCTAAACTCTCATACAGACAGCTGATTGAACCCAAGACTTTTGTCTCATTACAAAGCCCAGATGCTTTCAGGCAGAAGACTGTTCCAGGCATTTAATATTTTGAAACAAAATGTACTGTATAATTAATTGAGTATGAAATGCGTTGTTCATCACAGAATTAGTTTATCTTTTCAAGAGTTTTCTGGCTGTATGCAATCAATCATTCACATTTCACAAACTGCTGTAGGTTTATGAATTTTCACTTTTGATACAATTGAGTTCTAACTGTGTTGCAAAATGAATACAAAACACTATCTGGAGGCAAACTGAGTGAAACCCCTCTTGTTTTATCTGGCAAAATAAGTGTTAGGCCATTAATCACCCTCCTCTTCATCACTTTTCATTTTTTCCGGCAAATGATTTGTATTCCAGCCATGTGGGGGATACTAGCAAAGAACAAATAAATCTGAACTGACAAAGCAGGAAATATTTCCTAATTACCAAGACTGCTGAAGAGGGCTAGAAAGCAGAGACAAACAAAACCCAGGAAAAGATTGCTTTGTGAATCACTTTGTTTGCTGGGCAGGAGGTGTGCTTGTCATGTTAACTTCAGTTGTTAACTTCCTTCTAAAGACAAGGAACTGTAAACGGGGGTGACACCAAGGAGGAGGTACCCAAATACCCCCTCATTACACTTCAGAAGAGCCAGCCTCAGCTTGCAAGTGTTCGGGTATTTGTTTTGGCCTTATTTGAAATAGAAGGAAAGGGGTCAAATTCTCACTCATTTTCCACTTTCTTGTATGGGCCGAATAATAGACTGAGAAAATACTGCTTCACTACATTGCTCTGTTTCATCCCTCTTTTCAAACTAAGAGTAAAATAACTGACCACAGCAACAACTGGATTATGCTTTTAACCTTCAGCCTGTCTGACCGGAACATGTGGAAGCCTGGGACATTTAGATACCTTTTTTCCCTGTCCCTAACACCCCTTTTCCCATAAGATTGAAACCTGTGTCCCCTCATCAATACAAAATGGGGAGACTACACCCCATAGTGCAACAACAATCCCATACGTGTATCATATATGTACTAAAAAATACCATGTGCAAGCTACTGAAATATGATGACAGTATAAATTTGTCTCCGCTGTTACTTTGCACAAGAAATACTGAAGAACTTTCTTCAACCAAGAATCACATGCCCTAGACAAACTACATGTGTTTCCTTTAGACAGAACCTTTGTTACAAAGGGACTGATGGCTGCAAGAAAAATGTCTGCAGAATAAATAACATGTTATACTCCACTAGGTGCTATAATAACACCCCATAGTCTTTTAGGAGATCTTGCTGGTGGATTTGTGCTATTTTGATGATAGCTGTCAATTCACAGTTCCTCAGACCGTTTGGCAATAGGGCCCCTACTGTGTTATATAAAACATGCACTTTAGCTTTAAAAGCTCAAAGCTTTAATCAAATTCAAAATGCCAGAGTAGAAATTTCAAATCACTGTCAGTATGACTCCACTCACATCTTCAAGTCTGGCAGTCTCAAAAAACACTTTCTTAGCTATGTGGTATCAAATGGAATTAGCTTAAATACAGTGGTAAGAATTTATAATAAGGAACCATTTTTATTGCTTTATTTCTCTGTTCACATGGAAAGCAGTATGCTGAGCCATGTTTTCACTGTCTTTGCTTTTTTCAGTGGAAGCTTTAAACTGTCTTAATCTTCACCATTTTGGTTTTCAATGGCAGGACAGATACTTTCAGGTTTTTTTTTTTTAAATAAAATTGACTGACTGATAATAACCTAATATTAAATAAAACCCTGAGAACTGCTTTTGACATTTAAGCTTATTCAGTTACTTGTGACTAACACAGCAGTGTACCACAATATCTTTAATGACCAATCTTTAACACTCTTCCCCAATAAATGTAAAACAGAATTCATCAACCAAAAAAGCAGATTTCAAAATTCCACATTTCTGCTTCCCATTCAGGACCCAAACACTGTGAGAGAATTAAGGTTCCTGTTATCATTATCATTCAGAGAGGAATCCAACTAGGACTGAGATACATCAGAAAGGCTGTTATTTTTTTAATTGCGTAAGTATTTCCTGAGCTCTTGTCCATCAGAGTTCTCTCTCCAATGGACATAGCTGTTTAGAGGTAATTTTCTTTGCACTGATCCTGCAGTATCCCTCTGCAAGAGGGGAGGACAGCTTAACTTTGAGCATTCCATAAACTGTCCTGCAAGTGTTACCAGTTTCTGAGTAACTGCCACAGAAGCCCACGGAAGCAATGGCAAATGCAGGTGGTCCTCAATGTGATGAAAGAGCTTCAAATCAAGTGCAGTTTAGTTCTGTCACCTTGGTCTGGAGGTTCAGGTGAAGGGTTTGAAGATCTACATTGTTCTCATCTGTCATGCAGCAAGCCCAGCACATGTGTCTTATTAGCCTGAAAATGTGATGCCACTACCATGGCCACAGACATGGAATAACTGGGTTTGTTTATCTGCCTGATTCCAGGAGTGGCCAAATCTTTATCAAGCTGCCTCTTTTTTTTTCAGTAATCCAGCTGCCATTATGAAACCAGGAACTTGTGAGACTCTTAATAACATCAGCTAAAGGGAGCAACAACCAGTTTGGGTGCAATTGCCAGTCTCAGAGGCTTTTTGTTGAAATCCATTTGGCATGGTCATTCATCTGTATTCCTTAATCTGCCAGGAGAGACTCATCCCATACTTTACATCCATGCAAAAGGTAAGCTCTCAAGCTGAAACTCTACACCTAGCTAGGCTCAGTACTAGACTTTTATGGTCAGGATATGGTGTTATATTACAGCTGCCAGAGTCCAGCTATGGTGACTCCACTGAAATATAGTTTCAAGCAAAAAACTTAAATCCACTAGTCATTGAAAGTACAAACCTCTCATAACAGCATTATATAACAAACATAAACCTCTCAGGGCACTAATGCAATTCACAGGGATACTAAATTAAAAATTCTGAACACCGCAAGAGTAAAGAGACAACACAATGGGTACCCAAGATTAAAAGTTTCAGAAAATAATTAAAGGAAGAGCATCAAAGAATGCAAACAAGCCATGGGAGGAAAAACACTGAAAGGTGAAAACCCAAGATGTAATATTGAAAGATAGAAAGGAATAATATATGCAGACATGAATTAATGATATAGTCAGAAAAAACTAAAGGTGTTTTAGACACCTTTTAAGGTGCAGAAGAGACAAAACAAGCATATGGAAATGCCATGCTGAAATCCTGTTTTCTTTCTAGAGCAATACATTTCCAAAAAGAAAGTCACAAAATGGATTTTAACAAAAAAACCTGAAAGAACCGCAGCATGCAATTCACCAAAAAAGATTAAATAATGTAATTGCCAAGCAAAAGCATGACAACAACCCACAAAATAGTCAAAACGTTAATGTAGGAAGTAATAATTATTTACTACAGTACATGAAAAACAACGAAGTAAAATCCAAATAGGGAAAGCTGAATTTTAGGAAAGAATTCTGAAAGTGAGTTTACTAGAATGCTTAGCAATGTTGCAAAGGACACATTGAAATCAGCCCATCAACTGGGACTTAAACATGAAATATACATGTGCAAGCGGCATCTCTAGTACATTTCTTAATCTATTTTGACAAATGTATGTAAGTACCTGGTGAATAAGTAAATCCATATCCCATTTGATGAATTTATCTTTAAGTGATTAGTCAAACAATCAGTTATTTCTGAACTATTTGTAGGTAAATATAGCTTAATGAATATTCATGCAAATACATAGTGGCAAATACTCTGGTGAATATGGAACACACAGTGTTCACAAGTAGTTCCTGAAAACTTCTAATTAGGGACTCATCCAATCAAAGAACAGAAATATCACTTAAATATGTTCACAAAGCAAATGTCAAATTGCATACCACTAACACAATATGTAATAATCCCTGCACTCTTTCTGTAGGCTAAAATAATTCAAATAAAAGCAACACCAAATTAAGATTCATTTACAGATAACTCTGGAATAAGATAGATTGACGGTTTTCAAAAATGTGTATTTGCTTCTTTTTTTCTTTACTGGCAAAAAACCTCCTTCTCCTTTATATCAAAGCTGCTTAGTATTTACTGAGCCTAACTAGATACTTGCACAGAGGTCCCTCACCAGAAAGCCATGCACTGGCTCAAGCTTGTCCTATGTAGACAGGTATTGCCTTGCATTTCTTCCCGAGACCAGAAAACATCGCTCCAAAGCTCTTCACCACCAGCACTCAGCAGACAGCACGTATATGGGGTCTTAAGAAGGTCCTGCTCTGACTGCCACTTGAGTAAATTTGAGACAGATTATGTCAATTGGTCTGTTATTGAATAGTACAATCAACTTAAAACTTTTATTTCAGAGAACAAACTAATAAGTCACAGTAGCTACAGATGACCATTAAGCTTCTCAAGCTTTCACTTTCCTACTTATATTTCTTGTGACTTGACTCAACACAGGAATTTTAAGGATGGCCACATAATGTAATGCCAGGCTGACCTTCCCAGTCAGGAAGGGCTCTCCAGTAAGCACTGAGATGACCTAACCTCTAGGGAGGACACCAAAAATAAAAAGAGTATGAGCTTAGACTGTCCAATGGATGCTGTGGAACAGAATCCAGGCAATACTGTGTGCACTGTGCATACTGGGAGTCTGACTGGAAACTGGCACCGCAGCTTACTGCCATTTTATATATAATTACATACCTTATGCATGCATCATGCCTGACATCGGTTCAGAGGGCTAAGCAGAAGAGTACAAAGATAACCTTTCAATAAGCAATGCAAGTGTTATGAAAAGAGAGCGGTGGAGATAACTGAGCTTTTGTAATTGCTAGTTTAATGGTGTATAAGATATTAAACATGAAATTAGAAGCACAACAGCAAGCTTTACACAAACAATAGCGTTGATAAAAAAAACCTCACAAAACCTTTAGAAAACTAGACACTGTCCCCCGGATTTTGGTTGAACATTTTCACAGAAGCTGGACTTGTGTATGACCTACCAAACCAATTATGCTACTGATGCAACAAGAAAAAAAGATTTAAATGCTCCTGATAGCAGGACAAGAGCAAGCGTGTCCTCAGCAGCTCCTGGGGAGAACCCCTCCCGCTCTTCCCAGCAGACCACCCAGCCCCGTGGGGACAGGCAGGTCCTTTCGGGATCCTCCACAGAGCAACGGCACAATGACATACAACGAAAACTTAATACTTTAACGTGGACCCTCTGCAGATCGGGCCATTTCAACACGCTGACCCCAACCCGGGCACCAGCGCACACAACCGACAAGGTGAGGTCACCCGGCCTGACGTGGGGTGACGCAGGCGCTCCGAGGGGCAGCGCGCCACGTGCTTTTACGCTCCCGCTTCCGCAACGTCGGTCACTCTGATTGGCCCGGGCGCCCGCAACTGCTTTAAAGGGGAAGAGGGTACGTGATGCGCTTATGACAGCTAATGGCCGCCGGCTCCAGAGGATGGCGCAGTGGGTGTTAGGCATAGGGGGCACTGGTCGCACAATAATAACTCAGTCACAGCTTTTGGGGATAAATCTGTCTCTGGCTGTCTTATTCTGACGTGATTACTTCCCTTTCTTCACTTTTCATCTCTTAAGTGCTTTGAAAATTAGGAAGGAGCAAAGTTTGGTGCTTTGGAAATGAACGGGATGTCTGAGCAGAGCACTGCAAGGCAGCCTTTCTCCAGAGTACCTATGCCTCAAGGTGGGGGCATGTCCAGCTAAAGGATATCAGCTAGATGTGTTATGGGAAATGTTAAATTGGTCATTTGTCAGAGGCTTCTTGTCTGAATAGGTAAATTACAGTGAAATTCATTGTATGAAAGTAATATGTGAGGAAAGAATTCTGTGTTTTTTCTAAGGGGGGATTTAAGGTCAGTCCTGGTATGTTGCAATCAGAAATACATGTTAGTAAGCCTCATAAAATAAGAGGAAAAATGAAGTCATACAACACCTGAGGCCCTCCTGCACCATGCAAGTTCTCATATGTTCCTTCCACTGCTCCTTCCACCCCCTGACCTAGGAAAGCTAGCACAAAGCCACCAAAATTGTCAAATGGGACCCAGGCACCTAATTTTCCTCAAGATCCCCAGGCCTTCCTGTGGCTTACGTACAACAGCAATAAATCAGTGATGTTATTTTCACTCTTACATAGAGAAATAATTCTCTTAATGATTATTGTAGTTGTGCTGTGTATTTATATTATAACTATCTTTTATTATCACTTAATGATCTTTCTGTTGTCTAAAAAAACTGGGGTGATTGAGTTTGGTCTTGGTTGTTGTTTCTATTTACATAGTATTGAAGCAGTTGCCAAACAGGGCATAATAAATCTAAATTCTGACATAATAAATAGATAATGTGTTGTAATTAGATTATTTGTAGACTGTCTCACTCAGCAGAAATTTGCATAACACTCAGAAAGACTGCTGCAGATATCGAAAATAAGCAATAGAGCTAATTAAAGGTTTTGTTTACATCTATCATCTTCCTGAAAACACAGTGAAGAAGGAATTAAAAGTATACTCTCTCCTTTGTTTTCTTAGGAAAGCTTACTCTAGACCTTGTTTTAAAATGGCTGCCTCTTCACTGATTATAATGTATGTGACAGATGATGGAAAGAAGAAGATACCTAATATGTGATCTGTCAGAGTAGAGATTCCTAGCCAAGGCTGTAGAATTGGTGACTTTCATAATTACTCTTCCCATCAAAACCAAAATTTAAAACTCTATCACTAGCACAAAAAGGATAATGTAGCCAATTCCAGCAGCACGTACTAAAACTTTTTTTAATAGATAGGTATATATCAATAGATAGCTAGACATCTGTGTTCATGTAGATAATCACTGAATTAAAACAGAGGAGTCTATTCAGTTGTCGTCCTGAGACATACAAGAGAGGGATTGGCCTTTGTGACTTCAAATGCTCATGGTCTGTAACCTAAAATGTGATTTCTGATACCATTTTTTCTGGTTTGGAAGTCTGGCTTCAAGGATCAACACTGCAATGAACATGCAGGAATAATTAGGCCTGAGAAAGGCCTCTAGGTATGACTGCTACACCTTTTAGGCCTTTAAATAAAACAAAATAGTGAATCTAGTTTGCTTTTATTTTTCATTTAAGAACAGAAATGAAAACACAATAAAACTAAAAATGTTTGTGATAATGTAATTATGTATAAACTTTAGTCCAGATCATCAGATTTCCTAAAGGAGTTAAAGTGAGGTAAATGTCTTCTGGTTATTTGGGGATTGCCTTTGAGCTCAGTTGTTGGGAAATCCTACATAACTCCTAATCGAAGCATCACAAATGCACACATAGCTATCTGAGAATCACTAGATTTAGTTGTTTCTTGAGACTTTCAGGGAGAATGAAAGTGTGGAGATATGCTGTTTTTTAAAATAACTATCTTCAGGGTGGCTGTTGCTTTTGGATACCTTACAGAGTTGGTTACTGTCTGAAACTGTGGGCATTTTGCCTAGAGAGCTATTGCAGGAGAGAGCACCAACTGCAACCTGGTCTCTTAGTTTGAGAAAATTAGGGTACTTAACCTGCCTCATACTGACCCCTGTGCTTGAGAGGGATCGCACGAATAGCCCTGAATGGACTTGTATTTTACAGTACTTATTATGGAGTTATTTATAACTTGGATTATGATATTCTTCTCTGATTGTAGTGTTTCTCTTCACAAAGAGGTACCTCATGCCAGTACATTAAGATGACTTGCATCAGTTGCAGAAATGGATTGTACCTCTGGTAACAAAAGAATCTTAACTTGCCACTATTGCTGTAATTTATATAAATCTTTAAAAAAGCAACTTCTGAGCTGGGAGAAGGTATTTCAGTGACATGTCACTGTGTGCATCATAATCTTATCCCATGTCAGTAAGGGCGATGTGTCTTTTCTGTTCTCTCATGGGCCATACTGAGTTGGAGTTAATTACTTTAGACTACCTCTAGCAGCCGTGAATTATTGTAACTATCCTATAATAGTCTACTTGATACAGACTTTTGTTTAGGTGTAAGGAAAATACTGGTTGGGACTAAATGAAGGTTGTAGTAACTCTCCCTATGAAATATTGTCTTTTTAAAGTTCTTGAGAAGAGTCAACAGCTGGAGTGAGGGTCTGGTCCCTGAGTAGCAGCACAGCGAGGCCTTTGAGAGACATCAGGATACCCACCTTGCCCTCCTGCTGCTGCCCCAGGGGAGTGCCAGTGTCTCCTGTGATCCTTCAAATAGCTAACGCATGGCTTGATGCCTGCTAGAATGGCACTGTAAACTTAGTTTTGGAAACTCCATTCAATCCAGGGTCTTTCTGTTCAGTTTTCTAATAATTCAAGAAAAAACCCAAATATTTTAGAATGTCTCATCAAAATTGTGTCCCACGAGTATCCAAAGTTTCAGTATAGTCTCAAGAGGGAAGAATGGTGTTAAATAGGATTAGAAGTTAATGAAATATTTTATGACAGTATTTTACCATAGCAACTGAAAGTTAGATCTGAGCATTGTATAAATATTAATATTACTCTCCTCATCTCAATCACTAAAGGACTTGGGGAAGGTGTATGGAGGGGGAAGAATCTCATTTTTATGGTTCTAAAATTCAAATGTGAAAGAGGAAGAGAGATGAGGTTATAAAAATAAGGTACTGCATAACTTGCCTAATGGCCTGTAATCTGGAAGTACAGCTGCCGTGGGCTTTTAAACAGGTGCTCTGATTATAGAGCATAACAAACATGTTAGGCTTTGTAGTGCATTTAATATCTTATAAACAGCTAGGCTAATTTGAGCAAGGCTAATGGATTAGCTCAAATGGTACTCATGTAAAAGGTCTGTGATTATGTCTGTGTACATTAAAGCTAAAATTTCGGGACTCTGAGTTCCCCAACTCGCGCGTCTCAGAGAAGAGCCTGCTTCAGGCACAGGCGATCCCTGGAAGCTGCGGCGAATTCACAGCGCTCGCCTGGTCAATGCAACAGGGAGACTGAGTTGCTCCTGCTTCTGATCACTGAGTTTATTTTTTGATCCTGTAGCTGTGTAGTCTTTTGTAACAGGAAAGAAGTTGAAAATGAGCTTGGTGTCTTGAGGTACTCTGCTGTCATTTAAATTTGCCGCCTCTTCAGAAATCTTTGACTGTGTTTTTTTCAAGTGCAAATCTAGCAAGTATTATAGCCCAACTGTCTGTATGTTTTGTATTTTCTGAGGTTCACTTTATCAAGATACCACAAGCCTGTGCTGCCTTGAGATTAAGTGGGCTATACTTCCAAACAAGAAATAAAAATCTAAAAAAGTGAATGAAGACTAATTCAGCTGTGAAGTAAGGCAGCTTTCAGTGGTGTTAGGGCTAATGGGGGGGAAATAATCAGAGTATTTTTTTGTGCCTGAAAAAAGAGTCAAGAATCCAGTGCGATGCCCATCCCGTACAGCATTGGTCTTGTTTGGGATGGCAGCTCCTTGCACTGTTAACACCTTGAACACTGTCCGCAGATGCTCAGTCTCAGGCGTTGGTGCCAGTCTACCACAGGACAAATCCCAGCTGCCTGCTGCCTGTGCGTGGCTGCCTGCCCTGCCTGCCGGCACAGGCGCTGCCCTCCAGCTAGCCCCTGTAGCACAGCTGGGAAAGACAGTCTGCATGGCAACCCACTCATCTGGCTCCGTTTTGTTCTGTCCAAGTAACACTTTATGCCTGTGATTAAAATCATGGTCCCTATGGGCATAAAAATGAGGTGTTTAAATATTTTTTTAACTAGATCATACAGCCAACATTGGAAGGGGTGAGCCTACACGAGGCAGTAAGATACATTGCCCTCGGCTCTGCTCTACTGCTGCACCTTAGCTAATTAATCCTGCTGAGAGGTCAGCATAGCAAAATGAGAAAGGATCTGTTGGTTTAGGGTGGACCATAAGGTAAAACCCGATTTTGTGGATTTAAAGGGGACAGGGCAGAAGAAGTAAATGTTTCATAGGAAATGATAGTGGTACCTGAGGCCCAAGCGGGAACTGGAGCCCCACGTGTCAGCTGCGGTGCCTGCAGGTGCCTGTACAGGACACAGTTGTAGCTTTAGGAGTTGTAATGAGCAATATGTTTTAAAAAGTCACTTTTTTAATGAGATTTTTTTTAATCACTGTTTTTTTGTCAGAATGAATCTGTATACCCTAGGTGAAATTCAATTCAAATGTAATAATAATTTCCAGTACACGTTTTTGATGTGTACTGTAGTTCATTGCATAGTCAGAAATGGTTAAGCAACTCAGATATTTTTGCAGGTTCTGGAAGTTTTTCTAACAGCTGACACATTTAAGTTTTAATATTTATGCTCAGTTGAATTTTGACACCTAAAATATCAGGAAGTGGTGTGACCTTTTAAGATTTCTATTTTGTTTTTATTTGAATCGCTGCTGTTCTTTCAAGCATCTGTTTGGTGGCATACTGTGGAGGAACACTTATTATTAGATTGTTTATTTTAAGCACAATGATATAATAGATATGTCATTGTAACTTGAAATACAAAATACAAAAATTAGGGTATAAAGCTGGCAACTCAAGTACATGTTTCTGGGAGGCATCTTAGGCAGTGAATCCATTTCTTACTCCGCTTGTTCCACAAAAGAAGAGAAGTAGGTTCTTTCATAGCTGTACTAATGCCACATGAGCCATTCTGATTCAAAAATGTAGACTTTCAGATCTGATGCTGAAATCCAAAAGAACAATGAGATTAAAAGTATGCCACATCTTCAGTGTGGCATTTCCCATTTAAGGAAGAATATTATAAGAGAAAGAGATTAACCTGCTGGTGCTGTAAAAATTCAAAGGTTAAGCCCAAAGGATTTAAAGCAAGCACACACGGTGGCTTAAGCCAGAAAACAGTTTCTAGTGGTGAATCCCAGAGTTGCAAAGACACTTATCTCAGCCCAATTAAGTTCCTTGAACTCTAGATGTCTCTAAATGGATGTATATAAATCTCCCTGAAATCCTATAGTAAACCAACAGCAAAGTATCTGCTATTCTAATGACTGAATGATTTAAGTCATGCTCCTTTCTACCAACCAGATACAGCAGCAGCATAACACTCAGTCCTGGTGCTGTATCACTTTTTAACATGAATATCATGGATATACTACTCAAGATCACTTTAGATTTTATGTGTGCTTCATTATGCGATCTTAAAAGCCTAAAATGTGATATAATGGAACATTTAGCTCAAAGATAAGGAAAACAGCACGCTGCACTTTGTAGCCATTTGATATCCTGACAGGAAAGGGAATTGACATATGATAAAGAAATAAATAGCACTATCAGTGAATTATGGCTAGCACGGATCCATTCATGCATTATTTAACTGTTATCACGACACAGTTCACTTTAGAGTTGGCCGGGCCACCATTTTGCATTCCTTCAAATAGACTTGTTTCCTGTGTAAAGAACTGACAGGAGCAAATAAAATGAAAATATACATGCAAATGGTAGGCAGAAGTTTGAAATAACAAACCCAAGGGCAAATGTGCACATCCTGCCAATTCCCAAACCATGAGGGAAATAAAGTATTCAAACATTATCGTGATTCATAATGTATAAAGGGCAGATAATATAAAGCAGTTGTGATGATCCTCTACCACACAGGAGGTAGAACTTCCCTGACTTATGTTTTCCTTCTTTCAGGTAAAGACTTCTATGGAAAACATTTTTCTAAGTGAACATTGAGGGAAAATCCAATACTGTCTATGTTAAATCACATTATGGTTAGTTATCCTCACTGTCAAGATCATAATTCTGTAACAGTCTCTTTGATTAACAAAGCCACTCGAGCACCTTGATTCTTTCTGTGAAACATATTTTCTATTTCCTCCATTGTTCCTGTAGCTGCAGAACTGTCTTCATTTTATTAACACCCAAAATTTAAGAGAAAGCAACAAGCTGATTGATGATATGTAAAGGGGAAACTCAAGAACATAAATCCAGGAGGTCCTTCCTGGTGCAAAGAAGGGATCTTCCATAGGCTCAGGGCTTCAGAGCTAAAATAAGAGAGGAAAAAGAAAAAAAAAATTTTTTCTGTTTGCCATTTTCTATTGGCTGGTTTAGGTGTCCCTGCAGGCACCAGGCTGCTGATGGCCTAGCTTGTCCTGAGAGTGCAAGGACGTTACACTGTCACCAGCGCAGTCTGCCTCTGCCCTCCCTGCATGTCCTGCCTGGTTCTCACTGGGCAGAGCATTTACCCTCTGACATTATGCACCTGATCCTGTGTTATGGATCCACCTTTGTGAAGATGTGCGTTCTGTTCCTTCTCTTTTTTACAGCACTGTTAATGGAGATGCCCTGGCTATCTGCTTTATTTTTTAAATTACTATTTCCAAGGACTTTGACACACATTCTTTTTCAATTATTTCCTAGTTTCTTGATAATTTTAGCAACTGAAATAAATTTCATGACTTTATCCTTTGGCACTTCATTTCAGATATGTAAATACAAAGTATGTTTAGCTAATGCTTGTTCAAAATACAGAACACTAATAATAGAAAACTTTTCTTGATTAATTTGTCAAGCATGGATCTTTGCACAGAGTATGTGAGTTCTTGTAGTATTAATCTGAGCTGCTGCTGATAAAATGAGAATATGTGAGGTTTCACAACAAGAACATAAATTCCAATTAACAACCAAACAGAAGAAAGAATTAATTCAGTAGACTATGTATGCCAAAAGAATGTTGCAGTTGTAGCTGTTGAAGTAATAAATATTATAAATATTTCTTACATTTTCATAGTCTCCACATGCCAGTAGCTAAACAAGGTTGAGAAAAAAATCAATAAATTACACTCTTTACAAACATTAATAAATATTCCTGTTACTTCTACGGACCCTATACAAGAATCCAAAATAATAAATCATAAAGCTTGTTTCATTTTTACATTTGGCCACCACCCAGACAAAAACAGGTGGAGAGATTAAAAAGGGTTGTTAGAGAAATTTTTTCATCTAGTTATCTGTCTGTCCCTTCATTGTTTCCTTGATAGCGCTACTATTTTCATTTTCATATACAACACAGTTGTTTGTGTCCAATTAGAGTGTTGTAATTTATGGAATGCTAGCTCTGGCAACGGAGTGTAATTATATACATGACAGTAACTCCTCTGGATAAACAAATGCAGTTTAAAAATGGTAGTACTCCTAGCCACAGGACTTTATCCAGTGCAGAAATTGTGTCTGTGATATAATATATGCAATACATTCCAGACAAATCCACAGAAGTTCATGATACTCTTCAGGGCACATGAAGGAAGGAGAAGAAGTACTGGAAAGGAGGTGAAAAGAATTCTGAAATTTGATTGTATTTTACGGGAAAGTTTTCTTATAGGAAAAAAGGAAAGGAAATTGTATAGTTGAAAATGAGCATAAATACTATAGCTTTGTTCAAAAACGCTCTCAACCTAGATCCTTAGTAGTATGAAGAATGTAAAAAATCAGTAGGACAGCTCATGTGAATAAGTCTGGAAATTGGGTTTGTCTAAAATATCTGGAACTTCATAAGATAAAAAAAAAATTACTTTAAATTGAAGTATATTTATTTAAGTAAATTTACTTAATTTACTTGATTTTTTTAAGGTGGGGAAAGAGCAGAAAGAGGACCAGGAGTTTCCGTATCCATTTAAATAAAGTCTTACCAGGGAGACGATATTGTCATTTGCCACTTCCCATACACATAGCGGGCTGAACCACATGAGGAAATCTACAATTGGGCTCTTCTTCCTCCTCCTCCTCTGCCTTCTCCTGCTCCTCCCTTTTCTCTGAAACAACAGATACTGATTTCACGCTGGGGAGGCCGCTGGTGCTTGTGAGAGGGAGCTGTTGGGTGCTGGGGCCAGCTCTTGGTAGGAGTTGAGGGGTCGGAAGAGGCAGTGCAGCACAGGGGTGCCCCTCCGTGATGGCTGGTGGGACTCCCATGGGTGACCAGCAGTGGCTCAACCCTATGTGTCCCCAAGGGGTCTCAGCCCAGGCACTGCAGGCAGGGGGAGGACAGGCTGCAAACCTGACTTGGGATTTCTGGGCAGCGCAGACACTGCACTGAATCCAAGGAATGCCTTTAACTCAAAACAGACAGCATGACCACCTTGACAGCGCTTTCACCTATTTCGTCTCTGCAAGTGATGTCACATCAGCAGTCAGCACATTAAGCTTGTATCTGAATTTTAAATCAGAATATTAAGGACATTTGGGCCTCCGCTTAGCCTGCAATAGTGTTTGTGGGGGCCAGAAACTCAAGAGCAGGCTTTGAATTTGATGTGACTTCCTCTCTCTTTATTTTCTGGCACCTTGCCATCTCTAAGAAGAAAGAGGGTGGGTGGGTAGGAAGAGGATGAGCAGAAAGAGCCTTTCTCTTCTCCTATGTTAATTATCTTGCATTTCTACATGGAGGTCTGGCAGAGAAAAAAAGTTTCTATTATATCCATTGTATTTTCCAGCCATTCTGTTGGCGTTGTTGCAGCAGGAAGGAATCTTTAGCTTTAAGGGTTAAACAGGAACCCTTCTCACTGGTACTTAAATGGCTGAATGATGCTAATGGCAAAAAGTCTTTAAAGCCATGCCTGCTACAGTAGCTGGCCACAGTTAATATTGTGGTTCTTTGCAACAAATACTGGGCTTAAAGGTCATTTGTGACAGGGGCTTTGAGAGCATCTGTTGCTAGGAACACACAGGCTGAATCTCATTATTGAAAACTATTTGAGTGACAATCATCACTATGTTTCACTATTATCTTTTATGTTTGCCAAGAGATCTGTACCTTCTTTCCATCATTCCTGCTACCCAACAAATATGTCAGACATTTTTCAGTTTGACAGTTGTGACCTCAAAATTACCTATTTCAAGTTTTATTTTATTTCCGTTTTACACTGCAAAGTGGAATATTTGTTATCTTGAAGCAAATGATTAAGGAGACATTACCCCATGGATACTCTAGCCACTGAGCATGATAAAGAGGTGAATACAGTTCAAACAGTGCAACCATCTAGTTCATTTAAGCAAACCACAGTTTGAATGTTTCCTCGATGAGCTGAGAATAACAATAGTGTAATATTATTCACATTTGAATCTTCACTTGAAGTTTTGTTGTGGTTTAACCCCAGCTAGCAACTAAACACCACGCAGCCGCTCGCTCACTCCCCCCCGGTGGGATGGGGGAGAGAATCGGAAGGGTAAAAGGGAGAGAACTCGTGGGTTGAGATAAGAACAGTTTAATAATTGAAGTAAAATAAAATAGAACAGTTAAATAGGTAAAGCAAAAGCTGCGCACGCAAACAAGGCAAAACAAGGAATTAATTCGCTACTTCCCATCGGCAGGCGGGTGTTCGGCCATCCCCAGGAAAGCAGGGCTCCATCACGCGTAACGGTTACTTGGGAAGACAAACGCCATCAAGACAGATGTCCCCCCCCTTCCTTCTTCTTCCCCCAGCTTATATACTGAGCATGACGTCATGTGGTATGGGATAACTCTTTGGCCAGTCTGGGTCAGCGCCCCTGGCTGTGCTCCCTCCCAGCCCCCCCGTGCACCGGGCAGAGCACGGGAAGCTGAAAAGTCCTTGACCAATGTAAGCGCTACTTAGCGACTATTTAGCGGTACTTAGCATCGCCATTGTTCTCGTCCTAAACCCAAAACACAGCCCCATACCGGCTACCAAGAAGAAAATTAACTCTATCCCAGCTGAAACTAGGACAAGTTTGCTTCCTGTTCTGTTTAGAAACCCCCACTGCAGTACAGAATGGAAATACTGGCTGTAGGGAGGAAATCTGTACCAGCCCTCTCAAAGGTCTACGTTGTCTTCATTTGTAGGGAGAAGAAATTTAATATCTTTACAATCAGATTGAAGAGAAGATTTTCTTAAGAAGAAAAAAATACAAAAAGTCAGAGATTGTTGGCAGGGTGATTCCTGCTGTTGCATTTATTACGTGAATTAAACATGCTTATCTTTAATTCTAAACATGTATTATGTTTTAATTCTTTAACATATTTAGCAATATATACTTTAATTTAAAAGCCTTTAAATTCTCCATACCCAAATACAGCTTCCAGAAAAACATGATGGAATATCGTCACCATACAACTCTACTGGTTTGAAAGATTTTGCTAGTTCTGCTACTATTCCTCCATTAAAAACACTGGAAATCTCATCTGTGAATCTAAGAATGAAAACACCTTTGCTGGCTACAAATGTTCACCTCTCCCAGTCCAATGTGAAAGCATGAGGGTCAATCAATCAACTCTGCCATTAGCTTGGAAATATTTAAGTCTAGGAACTGCTGTATTAAACACCTAGCTGGACATGAGAAAAAGCAATGCCTGTGAAGCCCTGCCTCTGCAATGCCACTAACCTGTAAAGCTGACCTTGTGGAGCTCTTTGCGGTATCTGAACACCATACAACAACCACCAGAACTCTAGCAGCTCTTTCTATCCTTTTGAAATAACTTAGGTGAATGGCAACATCTCCGACCTCCCTGCCCTCCCCTACTGGGCGTTTTGGCCGCAGGAATATGGAGACAGGGACTTGTTGAACATTCAACCCTGGTTGCACCATTCCCTGAGCTGGGCTGGACTGGATGCTCCAATCCCTCCCACCAGCCCCTTGCAGTCCTCTGTACTTTTCAGATCAGCAATAGCACCCCACAAAACAGTGTGACCAGCACCAGTCTTTGGGTCTCATTTTGCTCCCTGCTGGTGCCTGCTGTAAGCTTCCCCTGACTGCCAGGGCACAGCCCCCTGCTTGCCTAGCCCCCCCACACTGTATCACACAGCCAGGAATTTGGTGAAGATGTCTGAGAAAAACCTCTAGGTTGTGAAAGAGCTGCAGTGAAACTCACTGAGAAATAAGAAAAGTAAAATTATGGGGAGACATAGGTGTTTGAGATTGGGTCATTGGTTGCTCGGGGATTCAAGGGAAAAAAGACATGGAAAGATATAAAATCCTAAAGGCAAAAAAGGGCAGCGAGTCAAAAGCTTTAGGATCATCAGGTCAAGCTATCCATCGATTAGGTCACTGGTGTAACTAGTATGTTAGTGTTGACAGAAGACAGCAGCCTTCCCTCTATCCATCGAGGGATGGTAACAACACTGGTGTTCAGCCCAGCCAGCTGGTTAGAGCCTAACTGTCTTTTGAGTGTGTTGGCCAGCAAACGGTAGCTTTGTACTTCTACGTTCCTGCTTGCAGAGGCTCTTTGTGCACACTTGAAGAAGCCCAAACAAACTCGCCCAGGAGAGGGGGCAGCACTGCATGACTTTTTGAATCTGTGAGCAGGATTTTGAAAATTTGTCTCATCTCATAGCAACTAGCAGTCCTCTTGGAGTACAAAGGCACTGAGTGTATCGAATCATAAATATTATGAACCACAAAAACATCCTGAAACATAGAATGCATTTAAATGCTGGTGTCTTACAATCTGGCTTACAGTGTGACTCACAGCTACAAGTGAAACACAGCTATACCTCAAAACAGGTTACCAATAGACTACACAAATCCCATTTGACACTTACACGTCTGTCATATTTTGTTTTGTGTACCAATGCAGGGATGACATTTAATAACTTAAATTTGCAGCAGCTGAAATGGTAATACCAGTTTCTAGCAGCTAGCATATAAGCAATATTGGGAGTTTGAACATTCTGTCATTTGTTATAGAAACCCAGAATGGTATAGCTAATATAGATTTTTTTCCCCATAAACACTTAAGGTATACATTCACATATAGCACTTTTGAAAAATTCAGGATAAGGATCCAGTGGTGTCAGTAGCATTACTTATCTATTAACCTGTTGACTACCATATGGTATACGTTGCAAAACTTTGTTACATCAGTGTTCATAACTGTTTAGTTTTCTGCCACATTGCCTCTACACATCACTAAAAATCTCATTTATTGATTTTTACTGACAATGGCAGCAAACACAGATTTCCTATTTTGTATGTTATATATGTATATGGGAACAGGATAGCCATCCTAAATTATTTAGTTTCCCAGTATATCGCATAATTTTGCAAACAAGAATCAGCACATGCCAACACAGAATTGTTAAATAATGTATTGGTTTCCCTTACACTGTGCATAAAGTGCTTTCTCTAAGCATCATTCTGTCCAAAGAGAAAAACATGAGTGCTCAAAAAACCAAATGCATCACAGTACAAACATAAATCCCTGTGGGCATATTCCCCATTGTCTTCCTACCTGTGTCATCCTTCATCTTTTTGTAAAGTGGCTATATAGTACAATCAGATCTGAAAAGTAGTTGATTTATTCCTCTTTTCAAAATGGTAAATGAAGATACAAGATGCAGAACAGCAAGAAATTTGATCCTTGGTCCTCCATAAGCCTCTTTGGTTCGCTCTGAAGTACCAGCTGTATTTCAGGTCAGTAGAGATTAAAGTGTATTGGAGCAGCTATAGCAGTTGCCATAAAATTGCTTTCATTTCCCAGCAGTACACTGAAGTGATCATCTATTACCAAGTTTTTTATGCTATCCTTAGGAGATATCTAACATCTGAAACAAAATAGTTGGCAAATATTGATTCTGTGCTTTGGGAAACCAGCACGTGCACACTACTTCCCACTTTTAAATACAATCTATATTACTCTCTTCATTACTGTTAAAAGGTGTATTCTCTGAGCTGGTCACTACTAAATTTCTAAATGCATAAAATTCATAATTAGGCCTAGATTTTCAAGAGTACTTGGTGTATGCAGAGCTCTCTTGGAAATGCAGTAGTTACTCAGGTGAGCTACTTTACATCTGCCAGAAACAAACTTATCAAGAGTAGCAATATCAAGTGAAGAGGAAAAACTAACTGGAACTAGCATAGTCTTCCATTTGTTTAATCTTCAGAGAGTGATTATTTTGTATTCCATGCAGTAATATGATAATCTTAAATGCCTATAAAGTGGTTATTAGAAGTACTGCTTTGCAGAAAATGTTGTCATCTGAATAAATCTTGATTTATGTCCTGTTTATGAAGGTGGTCATGGTGTTAGAGCTGCTTATAACCTGTGGTCCTCACAATGCTGGATCCTCGGCTGTTATCCAAACTACATATAATTTATTTTATTTATGGTTTCTGCAAACAGAAATATTTGCTTCAATATTCGACAAAGATTGTGTGCCACTCGCACACATACCCCCCTCCCGTTGTCATTGTTCACAAATGTCTTTCATGGAATGTCCTCTCCTTTGCAATGTAAATACTTCTAGTGGGCTTCAATTTCTTCTGGTTTTGAAAGTAGTGTAGGAAAGGGAAAATGTATTTTAAAGGAAAAAAAAAGAAAAACTTACCTTTCATTAAATCTTTCAAAATCCTAATAAAAATTGTTTTGTCTTTGCTTCTGCTTTGAACTGCAGAACTCAAACACTCTTGAGTTGGGATATTATACATCAGAGATCTACAAAATCATGGAGGCAGTGACTAATGTGCTTTCAGAACTGTTATTCACTAAATCCCACAATCTGAGAATGAGAGGGCAGTCAGACCAACCAGCAGAAACTGTTCAAAAACGCATAAGGGAAGGTGGAGTAGGTAGCAAACTTCTGGACTTCTTTGCCACGCAGATTTGCTGTGGAGGCAATCAAATGTCATCAGAGAAAAAACAGGAGTTAGATTCATAAGAGCCTCAACAGAGTCAAATTCATGAGTTCAGCTTCATAAACAGACACCGTAACACATCGCTCCTCATGGTGTCCTCAGACACAGGGAGGAAAGGTGCATTTCTTAGCAGCCAATTACAAAACAAAGCCCATCAGAGTACACGAGGGTGGAGGATCGCACCTCCTTGGTAGCCCTGGTACAGCCCTGGGGGTGCAGGTCACACCTCTTGCTACTTCCAGACCTTTAGTCTGATTCCCAGTTCTGATGGAGGAGCCTCCTCTTGGAAATGGGAACACTTATGCTGTGACCTGTGTGAGAAATGCATATAGACATTTTAGTCAAGTATTCTAGCATATTTTCTAAAATTAGATTGCAGTATTTAATATTGTCTTCTGCTTTCCCACAGCACATTTTTAACAAACGTTCCCCGGGTAGAAGTTTGACATATGCTTAAAGATTGCAAAATAAGATAGTTTTGCATCTTGCTTTAATGGTACAACATTACTTCAGCAACATTCGGGAGAAAGAATTTCAGCTTAGTCTTTAAGCAAATCTTTGCCTGTGAGTATATTCTTCTTATAGGTGCCTTTGCATGTTTTTCCTATTATTAGACACAATTTGATACCTTTCAGTTCAAATGTTAAGTTACACATTGAGATATGGAGTTGGTGTGGAAAAGTCATTTCTCACTGATACTGACATATGAAAAGACAGACTTTTGCCAGACTGTTTCTGGGAATAAGTTTAAGTGATCATTCCCTATGAAAATAAGGTAAGGGGGGTTGATTCTAAAACCTTATAACAGAGCTCTTCAGGAAATGCCTCATTTTTAACAAACTGCCTGGCACAGAGAGGGAAATCACATTACTGATTAAAACCAGCAAATATAATGAGAATCTAGTTTTCATAAAAATAATACAAGCTGTGAGAGCTGAATGAGGGAATTATACTTTTTCGTGTTTATTTGTGACTGTAGCTACACATTAAAATATGAAATATTAATAAGGACTGTAATAGTTATCATATTTCACATTTTGTCTAGATTTTTGCCACATCAGTCTAATTCAAATAAATACCAATGAGCGGCATTAAAGATAAATCTTCAATAAATGGAACAGCATGTACCTTTTTCTTTTGAAATACTTTATTTAAAAAGATTACTTTTATTTGCACATGTTCCACTTTGATTTCTGCAAATAGTGTCATTGTTAAAGGGTCACAGATATAATCAATAAAAATACCTGAACTGACCTAGAAAACATGAAATAGCTGATTTTATACAGAGAAGAGTAGAGCATTTTGTTACTTAGCACGTAAAGATGGCAGAGTCCCAGAAAGGAGAATTTAGAAAAGGGAATCGTAAACAGCCAATGTTTTTGGATTCCTGCTTTTGGTGGTTTCTTGTTCTTACTTTGCTACTGAACTCCTGGCTGAAAGGCTGTGAAAAGGCAAAGGCCTTGAGAAATGGCTAAGCTTGATTCAAGGTGAGATTTGCCGGTAGCAGCAGGAGCATAGTATCCTGTCCGCATCACTTCACCTCTGCACAGAAATCCCACCAGGGTAGAGCTGATGAGCGGTTGCAAAGGAGTCAGTGTTTGTTGTATGCAAAGAAATGTTCCTGCATCAGATATAAAGACCAAATTGTAGGCGGAGAAAAAGGTTGCGGTTGCCTACCAGGAAAAAAAAAAAAAAGCTGTGTATATTAGTCTGTACTATGCAACACATACTGTTTTAAAGCAATATAGGTAAAGAGGGGTGGCCTTCCTGGCTGTTCTGCATGCTGGCTGTAGAAAGTCCTATGGGATTTTTGCTTTAGCTATGACACCCACAGCTCATTTCTATTATTTCTTACTGAATAGAGAATGCCAGCTGATGTGCAAAGAGGCAGAAGCTGTAAAAATACCAACGAACACTTGTGCTCTCAGGTGAACTGTACCTCTGCTGTCTTAAATCTAAGCATGGGCAAGGGAGCTTCATTGACCGAGTCACAATACTGGACAGCACCTTGGAACATGGCACAGAAAAAAATAGGCATTTCATCCATTGTTTATTCTGCATTTCAATTTATCTCCATCTTCTACTATTTTATTGCTGTAACTTTATTATCTTACTGTGCAAAGTACTTTAGGGATGCAGTGTCAGGAAAGACAAAAAGAGAAAAATATATCTCTTGATTTAGATGGATTTTATAAAGATAGAAGATGCCTCAGATATTTATTAACATCACCTGTTGCATTGTTCCAAAATGACTTCTAGATCACAAAGAATGAATTAGTTACAGGAAATTACAGTTCATTAAATAATCTTGTTCACAAAGTAATCAGTAATCAACAGTAATCCTTCAATTTAAAACCCTATCTTCCTAATGGCCAATGTAGTGCTCACTTTAGGTTAAAAGAGCACATGTTTCTAGTTTGTCTGTCACAGCAGAAGATGATGGTATATTTGCAGTACTCTGACACTCCTCCTTATCTGTCTGTGCTACTGTACTTGGAGAAAATCACTAGCAGTTGCAATGAGCAGGTACCTGAACCTAGAGCTGACAGATGGTTGCCTTTTACAAGGTGAATCGTATTTCTTAAAATGTACAGCAGAGGAGTTTTACCCTGTGAAAAGGAAAGTGACAGTTCTGGAGGTCTGTCTTAGTGGTGGAAAGCTGGAAGTTGCACTGACCAAAACTACCACTTTGATGTGACTCACAGGGAATGTTTCCATGTTATTACAGGAGCTTGCGAAACAGGATCCAAATGTACCAGTAAAACAAAATAAATTCCTACACACTTACATTCATTTCCTTTCTTCTCTCTCCTCCTTCACACTCAGTAGTTGCCTGTTAAGAGACTCGGCATCTTCGGTTGTTTCTTGCTCTGTAAGAGTGCATATATATGTATGTATGTACAAACGTATGTATGCATTTATATATGCACATATATAAATAAACCAGTTATAGAAGACTGGACTGCAGTTGACTAAGAAGTACAAGTGTGCTACAGGAAATAGGCTGCAGAGATAGACAGAAGAGCTTGGTTTTCTTTTGGGACAACTCTTCTGCTTAAACTTAGACGGAATCACAGCAAGAGTTATGTTGTGTTTGTGTAGCACTTAGTGTATTGGTGTACCCATGGTAACTACTAGTGCAATGGTAATGCACATATAATCCTTAAATCTAGCTATGGGACGGATATCAAAGGTCACCACATTCATCCCCAGGAGCTACTCTGAATTCTTCAGAAATTGCTGAGGATATAGACTGGTGGTATCTGTTTTGATATACCTTAACAGGGCTGAATATACTGCAGAATGAAGGGCAGTTGGAAACTTACCACTTTAAACATGCAAAAGATGGGACCCCAGGACATTAAAATAAAAACTGTGAAAAGCTGAGCAAGTAATTGCAATAAAATAGAAAGCAATAAGAATATCAGAAGTAATGAGTACTAAGCATATGACTGACTATACTGCATCCGCTGTTGAATAAGGATTAATTACTGCTCCCACTGCAGCTGTGAACAAGATAAAAATAAAGAAATACCACCTTCCTTACGGATGGAGGAATAGACAATAGAGAGCCAATAAAGGGAGAATAAAAGCACACCTCTGTATAATGGATCTAAGCTCTACTGTGGTTATTTGCACAGGAGTGTGAGTGTGGGGAGAAACCTGCACTGCTGAGCTGTATATTTTATTTCTCTCTATATCCTGTAGTTCCTGTGGCCTGGATTTACACCGGCTGTGACAAGATGCAGCAGAAATCTCCACTTAGCTCTATTTTCTGACCAAACAGTCCATTTACTCCAACTGTGCATTCTTTATCAGGATTTGGCCCTTTGTATAAAGGTGAATGCTTCTTTGGCTGTGGTCCCAGTGGGGTGTTTGATAACTTTGTCAGAAAGAATCAAGAGAATGTAATATGACTGAACAAATAATAGGCTGTCAAGGAGACTTGAGTTACAGGAGCTGAAAGATAGTCTGAAATGCTTTGCTCTTCAAAGAAACCTAGAAAAACTTTGTCTTAATTTGGCCTTCAGAACTTTGACATCAGCCTTTGCTTGTCTGCAAGCATCAACTCAAACACAGGAATTTATATGGATTATTAGTCCTCGTGAGAGGTTTCTGACAGGCTGCTTTCCCTTAGGTCAGTTACATACGGCGTAAGAAGCTACCACAACTGCTTTTTCACCTCCATTCCTTTATGAAAAGTCTTACAGATTGTACCAGAAAATAGTTCCTCTTTAGCTTTTTTTAAACAACTCAAACAAGGAATGATCCCTATTATAGAAGATTAAAAACACAGAAAAACTGTCTATTTCTATGTTTTTTAATATATTTTTAGTAACTCTCTTGAAGCACATTTCAATCAGCAAATTCATCAATACTAAAGTCAACAGATATTCTTATGGAAATAATCTATAGTTCTTATTTTATAGGCAGATGTACAGTAAGAGGCAGATAGAACAAAGTTCAATGCTCAGTATGTTTAGCCAACACCAGATTTTGACTTTGAAAAGGGTTTTGTAGGGCAAATACCCTTTGAAGACCACAAAAAAATCCCCCCAAGCCCTGGTGGCCTGGCTGCCACCTTCCCCCAGGCCAGCAGGGGAGATGATGCTGTGGGGACGGCAGGGGGACAGACCCACTTGCTCTTGGAGAGCTGGGAACGTTCTTTTGGAGCTGCACCCTAACACTGCTGACTCACAGAGGCTTGGTGCTGCTGTGATGGGCAGCCAGGGGCTAATACAGCTGTTCAGTAAAGTGATTGTTTACCACCCGCAAAAGTAATTTAATTAGGCCCAGCTTTGAGCTGAGGGTTGGTCCAGATGACCTCCAGAGATCCCTTCTGCAATTTCCAAACACTGACTGTACTCTGGAAGAATTTCTACGTTCCCCAAAAGCCCTAATACCGCACAGCTGCACGGAAGCTCCTCCAGGGGAGGGGGAAACACTGATAATGTTTGCTTGTTTTCATACTGGTAGCCATCATCTCAGTCAGCCCTCGCCTAGCATTGCGCTAGAGGCTGCCTTACCCAGAGTATCCCACTCTATCCATTCACTGAAGCTGTAATAAAAATTCAAAGTTTTATTTGGCCAGAGAAATGAGAAGACACTTAGGGAATTAGGGCAGATTTGTAGCCAGTTCACTTCTCTGCAACAATGGATCCACAGGTCCCTTCTTCCAGGACATCTGTGGTAAGGGTTTGTTGTAAAATACAGGAAGAATCCTTGGGTGACGGCAACAGCAATCCCTACAGCCGCAAAAATAATCAGCTCCAAAATGAAGCTTTGTCAGTTATGTAAGGAAAGTTTATTTACAGAATATCTTTTAAGCTGTACATATTTTAAGCTTACACACCTACTTCTAGTTTGGGAAGTTAAGCTGTGTTTATTTTTAAAGAAGGGTGTCAGTTCACCTTTAAATGGTTCAGCTTTTCACATTGTTGGTTCTCCACTACAGAAGGTATTTCCACTCTCTTCATATCATGATTCAGCTCAGCTCGAGAAGTTAGGTGTGCAGAGGCATGACACAGACATATCTCCCATTTCTGCCTTCAACACAATAAACAAATGAAGAACAGGAACAACATGCAGTACAAAGATTAAGAAATTGCATTTCTGTGCAGGCCTTTTTCCTTACCACTTAAGGCAATAAATCATTTCAATTAGACATAATTAAAACAGTTTGCATTTGAAATGTAAATTAAAATTGAAATCAGTATTATCCAGTTTCCCCCTTCCACATTCGTCTCAATTATCAGGAGGATACTGCATATCTATCTATTCTTGGCATAGATTAAGTCATAACTTGCATTTTTTTAATATAATCTCTGGTTGTAATCAAGCACTGGTATACAGACTTTTATCATCAATTCCACAGTTACGCAGTCTTTTCCAAGTTCCTGTCCAGACACCTCTGGGCTTTGAATCCTTTATTGCCTTTTCTAATTTTCCCTTTTCATCTAAAATTAATTAGAATACAGACTCTGTTGTCTTTTTGTTATTCCATTCAGCTTTCAGGGCGTTTTTGTTCTCCACCTAAACAACGGTTCTGTGAAGATTTAATACGTTACCCTCATGTCAAGGAGTGTGAACTCAACAAGAAGAGTGCCATGGAAGATACGGGCCAAAACTTATATATAAAGAGAAATAAAGAAATCTTTTGTACTCCATTATGCAAAAATACAAAATTATGATATTAGAGTGCACAGCAGTGGACTGATTAATTAAGATAATAAAACTGATGTAATTAAACATGACTTGGATTCCTTTTATTAGCCCTTCTGTTGTCAAATAAACCTTTCAAACCCTGTAAATAAGCAAGCCAAATGACAGTTTCAATTGGTATGCAGGGGATTTGAGTTACTTAATGTAATTTTTTTCCTGATTTTCACTCTTTTAGAGCATCAGGACTAACGCTTGGAATAAACACATTGATTTGGTCGTATTGTCAGTGGGTCACTAATCAGAGAAATCATTGATTAGACAGTAATCTGACAATTAAGTCTGACATTGTCTCTGGTGCCTTGGCAATGGGGGGCTGCATTTTTCTTTAAACTCAGACCTTGACCTTGTTGTTTTCACCATCTGGAGACTGAAATTAGGATTCACAATAAGGACAGTGCTCTTATCCTTTTTCTTCCCTTGTTTTTTTCCAGCTCAGGACTGATTGTCATGTGGTTTTCTGCATTTCTCTCTTTTTAAAATGAACACATGCCATTCCTGCACATAAGTGACATTTTGACAGGATGTTAAAGCACTTTAACCATTTCCTCCCTTTCGTTTCCTGAAAACTGATTTTTAGGATTCATTCATCCAAATGATGAAGTAACAGTTTATAAACCTTCATTTTGGGGGCTCATTCTGGTTGCCTCTTGAGGAACTCAGAACATCACTCGATGGCAAGTCTGATTGTGTGTCAATATTTCAGAGCTCCTCCGGCCCATGGGCTCAGCCCATCCAATGGGCACAAGCAGCATTCATGGAGAAAGGGAAGTGAAATGTGATGTTAATCTCCCTGGATAGTACTGGAATGAGTAATTCTTCCAATCTAGCAATAAGACACAATGTTAGTCTTGAAATTAGACACTTGGGCTCCAGTCCATCATTAATCAGAAAAGCACTTGAGCATGTCTGTACCTTTAGGCATGTGCTTAAGTGTTTTGCTGCAGTGGGGCAGGCTAAAGTAAATACTTAAATGATTTGTCGAGCTTGTGTTTCAACTTGTTGTTGTTAACATTTGTATAAAGCAGCAGGAATGCATGTTGTTTTCTACACGGAGACTGAAGACAGTTATCAGACTCTCATTTCAACGAATTAACTCAACATCACTTTAACTCAGTTACATGAAGCTGCCAGTGCTGTCATAAGAAAAGATCCATTGTCACTTCGTGATCCAGGGGAAATCAGTGACACCCTATCAACTCACCAGAAACAAGATTTCAGTTAGTACCATGGTGCTCATCACCACTCATTTTCAGAGTGTGTATTTCAGACCCAGCTATATTTCATATATCTTAGAAACATGAACAGAAAATGGAATTTAGTAGCCAGATTTTAGAAGGCATTTACCTTTACCTTAAAACAAAGCAGTTGACAAGAGAAAATTAAAATCAACACTTTACTTGAGTATTACTTTTATTTTTCCTGTCTCATAGGCCTGCATGACATATATCATAGTGGTGGCTCATTATATACTGATGGATCTGAAACCCAGAGGTAGAATATAGGGTTAAACTGGTATTTAAAGCTATATTTCAAGGTTTTTAGTCTTACCACCACCACCACTTCTCTACCTTAAAAAGTTTTCCCATTAAAACAAGCCTAAGAAGCTAAACAGATTTTAGGGAAAAAAGAAAATTTTTGAGGCATGCAGCAAATACTTAACCTGCATGGACCAATGCTTAACTTATAAAATCTTCTGATATTAGTAGAGTGAGAATTTAATAAAAAAGTACTTATGTCCTAAGAAGCCTGTACAAGCATTAATCAGTCTGTGTGAAGGATGGTTCCCGCTTGGTTTGTTCTTGGTTTGCATGCTTTTTTCCTTCAAAAAGGGTATGATTGGAAGAAAAGGAGATGGCTATTTCTGTGGGGAGCAACTAAGCACAATGAGGTGCTGCCAAAGGCTTCAGGGTGAGGCAAGAGATGAGGGAGTCACAGCAGGACACCGTGTCCCCAGGCAACCAAGTGTCCTCTAATTACAAAGAGAGTAGCTCTAGTTCATTTGCTAATAAAACCAGGCTATTGAGTCAGCATTTTAAGACTGCTTTGGGGAGTTCACTTTCAGATGGAGGTCTAGGCAGATCCACCTTGACTGATTGATTTGGCTTCTGCAACAACTGATGTACATGCTGAAGTAGTGCTGATTTTCCTCACCAGAAAATAACCTACATCAGGATTATTCCTTAAATTCAGGGAATCTGCTCCAAGTTTATGAAAATACAGGGCAGAATTTCAACACATATTCAGTTGCTTCACTGCTCTTTGTTATTAATGGAAAGCTATCTATACAGAGCTAAATATTTTTATTCAAAAGGAATATGTAATCTTGTTCATTATTATAAAACAAGTCTAACTTTCTTTAAAAGATCTACTACAACATCCCCCACCTCTCCCCGCTGCTTTTTTTTTTCCTCCTTTTCTTCTTTTCTGATCTCTCTCCACTTCTCCCAGCCAGCGCCCTGTTGAAATTGTTTACAGCACTGATACCAGCACACTGGTCTGATGGAGAGCTCTGAAGTACTTTGGTACACATTTCTCCAGTGGGGAAAAAAATAGTATCCAACATATTCTGCTTACTTAACCTCCCTTTTGATCAGCTGTCCCCTCCATGGAAAGCCATCAGATTTCTGTTCTTTTTCTTCAATGATACGTTAGTGGCCTTCACCGCATTTCTATCTCCCACAATGAGTATCTGATAGTAGAAATGTAACACATTCAGCACTATCAATTTCAAACACAATACACAAGAGTAATAGATGTTAAAAATTGCCTCGGCCACATAGTATATTGTCAAAAAATAGATTTCTTAGAGCAAACTCTGGTTTTAAATAAAAGGTGACATTGCTAACGAATGTCATCAGAGTGATAAAGTGATAGACGCCTAGCCCTTCCTCTCTATGGACCTTCCTGAACAGAGAGGCTGTATAAAAGAAAAGGATATTTGTCAATGAAACTTGGATGGAAAACTAAGGTTTTACGACATTTATTGTCTTTTCTTCAGCTCCTGTCTACTATAGTAGTATATTTAAGTGTTTGTATAACTTATTTGATTTAATTTTGAAGTACATAGTGATGAAAGGTATAAGCACACCTTAGAAAACTCTCTCCCCTCTCAAATTCATTTAATCTATATTGCCCTATCTCTGACAATGAAATAAGAAAAATTAAACCACAGTACTTAGAAAGGCTATATTACCCTAGGCATCTGCATATAGAAGAATACATTGGGGGGGGAGGGGGGGTGGGGAATCAGTCCCCCCCCCAGACTAATTTCTGGAATGAAATAAAGTTTTCATGCAAAAAGACATCTGCCAGAAAACAGTGTTTACAATATAATACTTTAAATAAGTGATTAGTTTAATGGATTCCTTATATCAAATCCTGGTTACCAGGTAACTGATAACAATACAATGGCAAAAAAAAATATTCATTCCATGCAGTTATATGCAAATATCCACCTTCCTGCATACAGTTTTGAGGACAGAACATGACAATAATCATCACCCATCACTCAAAGAAACCCAGATAGCACTCCTTGAGTCATCCTTCTTGTAGCAGTGCTGGAACTCACACATACTTTGGATACTACAGTCTTGTCTGGATATTTCTGAGTAATGTCCTTTTTAAAAAAAGGAAAACCCAAAGAAACCCAATTGTTTTCTTGGGCATATAGCAGTCCCTCTCTGAGAGCTGCAGAACATGCTGATAAAGGCAGTAGTTCCATACTGGTTTTCCCTATACTGTAAGTACATTAAAACTGCAGAAGAAATGTTATTTACAGAAATATGCAAACTAGTAACAGCTCATCTGTAATATTCACCAATAGGCAGCATTGGCAAATACCCACTTATTTGTTACATGTAATCATTTTAATATCATTTGTTCTTCTGATTCACAAGCCAAAATGCTTAAAATTCCAATTGACAGGTCTTTGTCATTATTATTCATTAAAACCATTTAATCACGTGCAGGCCGTACAAAGGATTTCTTCCCCTTTCTCTTTTTAACAAACATGCTTTTGAAGGTAAGCTTGCATAGCAAATAACTTATCTGATAGAAATAATTACAGACAGCAAGAGGGGAAAAAAAAGCTGATCTATTGGGAATTGTTCTTTGCTTTCATTTTCCTGCAGCATCATTTTTACCAGAAAGTACTCTGAATAATTTAGGGACTGCTAATATGATTGCAATATCTTCCAATGTTCACCACAACTGCTTGAGGTCACTATGCTATCTGGTTATATTTGATGCCCAAGGAAAAAGGAAGCTCTAAAACTGAAGGCAGCCTATCTAGTAGAAAGATCATTCCAGTTGGATTTTATAGGCCAGTTAAGGTGGACAGTAACAGTGGGACTTGATGATCTTAAAGGTCTTTTCCAACCTAAATGATTCTATGATTCTAAGAAGAGGCAAATATTCAGATGATATTCAGAAATATGATGGTTTCAGAGGTTTATTTTAGTAAAAACCCAAAGTGAGAAAATTGATTATTAGATTCTCCCTACCCATATTTCATGTTAGTGAACTAAGAGTTGTTGCTTAAGTCAAAAAACATAAGCTATTAAGAACATTAAGTTAGAAAGCCATCTTCTCCACACTAACAAATTAGCACTCTGCAGCTTGGTACCCTACTTAACCATGGACAGCTAAACCATGAGCTTTCAAGTCTATTCTCTTCTTCCCTCAAATAAAGTGTTTAAATTGAAAGAGGATTAGCCACTTTCAAAGTTACAAAGAGCAGAGAGCACTCTAGAAAAAGTTTTTCAAGTTCCTCCAGAAATATTAAAAAAAAGCAAAGTTGCATCTAGCCTTGACTTTAGAAAAATACCATATTAGCAGCAATTAGCAGTAGTCTGCTAGTACTAACGCAACTCACTGTGTGCCAGTCAAGCAAGTAAGAGCATGTGTCTGAAATACTGCTGTTCTCAGATTCTGCCTTGATTTATTTACTTACAATTAGAAAAAGATTAAATGATGATAATATTACACATTTAGTTTCATCTACACTGCTGTTCATCTGTGGGACCTAAGGTAAATTAGATGAAGTCAAGATCCACAGAGGGCATAAAACACTCAGGTTTTTGATTCAGCATTTTCTACCTACATAGTATTGATGATTCTACTCAAAATGAAGTCCAATTCATGTTGCCTCTGAATCATCCACAGTCAAGTTGGCAGGTATAGGAATATGGAAGAATTGTTGACGTTAAGTCTTTTTCAAAGAAATGAACATAGAAGATAGGTGAGAAAAGTTTGAGTCTCTGCAGATGTTTTCAAACTAGCTCCTTCAACAGGCAGCTCACCCTGTACATTGAGGTTGTGATAACAAAGCAACCTTAAGGGTCTTCAGCAGCTTAGAAGATACAATTTCCCCACTGCAAACTTAAGAAAAAAGGTTAGCTATCCCTACACATCTAGGATTAGTCCTACGATATTGCAGAAGAAGCAAAGAGAAGAGCTTACTGATGGCTTCCCCAGCACCTCATACACCCTGACTCCCAGGGCATCAGGCAGAGTCAGGCAGCAGCACATGCAGAATAAAACAGCAGAAGCACAGTTTCTCTGCAGAGACCATTTGTCACCTCAAGGACCTACTTACTTTACCTGTACCTAAAGCAAACCCTCACTCTGCTGAAGAGCACCCGCTCAGGTCTATAACTGCTCTTCTGGTCTGGTTTCCCTGAGCACTGTAAGGAAACCATTAACACTACTCTTGGCCTTAGTGCAAGGCATAACACCCCTCCACAACCTGCCTTGCTCAAGCAGAGAGAGAACCCCCCTCAGCCATCTTTGTTCTCTACTCTTGAGCCCCTCAAGCTCATAAACTCCCTGCTCAGTTCCTTAAACCAAGCCATAACCCAATCCCTCTCTGAGCCATCATCCTGACCTAGCCTCCTTTGCTGTGCTTTAATGAGGCCTCTAATTATTGTCAGGCAAGTGTAATTACTGCTAACAGCAGCCTGGGTTATTTCAAAGGTTTCTGGTCTCAGGTACTGGGCAGCAATGGGGTGAGAAAAGTGGTTTTAGATCTTTTCCTAATTTGAGTTTGTTCCTACAGTTATCTTCTCTAGCAGATTTTATTTCCTTGCTTTTGTATAAGCCTTACATGTAGCAGTAACTGATCTCAGGAGTCTGCACTGTAAGGAGGTGCTTGAGCAGAGGTTTCCTCACAGCCTGTGGAGGACCCTTCGGCACAGCAGGTGGATACACCCTGAAGGAGCTGTGCCCTCTAGAGAGGAGCCCATGTGGGAGCAGTTTATCCTGAAGAAGCTGTGGCCTGGAGAGGACCCACACTGGAGCAGAGGGAAACTGAGGAGGAAGGAGTGGCAGAGAGGTACTGCTGGGTGCTGACCCTCACCTCGATGGTCCTGCACTGCTCGGGGAGGGCAGTTGAGTACAAAGGAGTGAAATTCAGCTGGGGAAGAAAGGGGTGGGGGGAGCTGTTTTATCTTTGTTTCTCCCCATCCAGCTCTATTTTAATTGACAATAAGTTAAATTAATTTTCCTTAACTTGAGTATGTTTTGCCCCAATGGTAACTGGTAAGCAATCTTCCTGTCTTCATCTTCACTCATGAGCTTTTTTTAATCCTATTTTCTCCCCCTGGGGAGGGGGCAGTGAGAGGGTGTCTGGGTGGGGGTCTGGCAGCCAGCCACGGTCAACCCACCACAGATCTAGATTAGCGAACTCAAAATCCTGAACTTTAGATACATCTTTGCATCACTGAGCTCTTCTTCGTTGCATTCACTGGCCAACCTGGAAAGTCAGAGGTCTATTTTTGTTGTTCCTAACTTTCTGTAGCTAAAGACTGATGGATTTAATGTCACTTATCTACAGAGAAGTGAGGGTATTGGAGGAAGTTGCTCAAAGTGAGCACCCTCTAACCTTTAGGATGTCTGTAGAATAATTTCAGTTGCGTGGGTTAATTACAACTGAAGAATAACCTGGGATAAGAATTACGCCTGCTGCTGCAAGGCCTTCTGCATTCACCTGCATGCTGGGAAAATCCTGGGAGTCCTCATGCAGGATATGACAAATGTAAATATGGGCTATGAATGTGATAGCTTCTCTCTTGGATGTTGCAGGCTGTATATGAATCACTTCCTGAGTTAGTTCATCTAGTAATTCTGTGCAATTAATGAATCTGAAAAAAAATCCCACCTGTTGTAAATGTGAAAAAAAAAAAAAACAAAAAACAAAAAAAAGGTAAAACACGCAACTAAATTGTTCACTCTGAATCATTACCTCAACTGAATGATGTGCTGACAGGTGGTTGGAGCTGTAAATACAGTTACAGAGACTGTCTAGAAGTGAAAGATCGCTATTTCGTTATATAGTATGTGTTCAGAGCTTGTAACTAGTTCTGAGTCCTCAGTGTTGGGTGTCTTAGAGCTGTACAAGAGTGAAATGCAAATCTTTCTACTAGACTTATTGCTGGAAGTTGATATGTGTAGTGTTGGAGATGGGGGAGGAAAAAAGGTTCCTTTGAGATTACTGTTTTTCATAAGAACTACTCTGACTACAAATGACTTAAGGTTTTTATTTGATGGAATGATCCAGAATGTTGCAGGAGAGACCTCAATTAATCCAAACCACCAATGTGTCTACAAACATTATGTACTTATACTTCCAACACCTTCTTCCAGATAAATTAATCCATATTGTGCTTATTCCTGACAGTTTTTGGCTTTGGGCTTTTTCATATTAAAAAAAAAGGGGGTTGAGATGTGAAGCAAAAGCCCTAGAAGCAAAGGTGCAAGAGATGTGTATGGGCCCAAGAGCAAAATCTGAACCTAACAAATATCTTGCGATGCACAATTTAACACTGCCATCAAATGGCCAAATATATTTATTATTGTGCAATGTCATCTCAGCTGACTCTTACAAGCACTTCTTATTCTAAACAACCCAGTTGAGTCACACAAACTAAAAGCAGAACAACAACAATGGCTTTCTGGTTTTGGTGTTTGATGGAAATATAGGCCTGATTCTGCAGCGAGCTTTGGGGGGAGGGTTCAAGTCTTAGGAGATGCATCAGTGATGCCTACAGGGCTATGTGCAGACATGGACGTTCATTCAAGTGGAGTAATTTATAGGATCCAGTTTTGTTTCCTTTATTATGAAAATATCTTAATAATGAGAAAAACACTTTTAGTCCTTGGCATATCAGTTGTTTGCAACTTCCATACTCTTCTCCCTGAAAGGAAATATTACTGAACAGTTGCATTCTGTCCCAAAAATTCTCTTAAGTGCGTAAAGTGGATATAAATTAAGTAATGTAAGGTAATCATGCTCTCTCACAGCAGAGGCAAATGAGCAGGTGTACAAGAAGCTGCATACCAGGGTGAAACACAATAAGGAAAGACAGACCAACTTGATGATCGCTCTTAGTCACAGGCAGCTCTTGGCAAAAAGCTTTGTGATAAAACAAGCTGGGCTTCCAGATGAGCTAGGCAACTCAGAAGTGTCCAGCAATGAGCACAGATGGAAACCACGCCTGTCTTCTTCCCATACACTTAGTTTCTGCTGAACAGCACCTTGCCAGCATTTTTTGCTACTTAGCTGACTCTTGGCTCTGCTCTGTGGAATTACCATACAGGCACATTTTGCACTTTCAGTACAGACCTACGTAAGTAGTATATCTAAGTACATCTACACACATCTGATATAAGAGCTATCCAACATGCAGAACATGTAGTTCAGTAATCACTCAGAGCCAAGCAGTATCTAAGCTCTCTTTTTCACTGTTTTTAACTATGCTGATTAGTGTTGTGCCATAAAACCCTGGGGATGGCAACATTAGTTTTAATTCTAGCTACTTACTTTAAGAGTCTCTTGGCAAACCTCGTAGGCCTACAACTCCTACTTTTCTTCCCTGGGCAGTTATAACATTGCTCCCTTATACAGGATTTGAAAAATTCTGTGGTGTCCAGGGTATTCTTGAGATGCCATTGTGGCATCCCATACTATAGCTGTTGTCTAAGTCCATTACTTCTGTCTTTGTCAACAAATGCAGCCTTTTGTGGCTGTTTTCTGTCTGAGACCTCCAGGCTTTGCAGATGATTGCTTCAGGGATTTGGAGAAGGTGTAGCCTATGGCTGTTGTATGTGTTCATCTGGTACTGGTGCAAAACCTCTCATGGTACAGCTGTTCCTCGCCACACTCTGTTTGTCACAGGGGAAATGCATGCCATCTTTAAAAATGTTTGGCCTGTCATCTTGGGATTTGTTTTATTTCACTGTTTTCACTATACATCTTCAGACATCAGAGGTGCTGAGAGTACCATCATTGGTACTGTCTTCTAATTTAATGTACAATATACATCATTGGTACTGTCTTCTAACTTAAAATTATATCTTGATGAGATTTGGTGTCTACATCCCATTTCAAAATATTGTTTGTCTTTTTTTAGAGTAGTTTTCTATGTCCAGGGACAAAGGAGATGAATAAGAGGAAGGATAATGTATCTAATCTGTACTGAACTGCAAAAACAGTTTTACACTGGATTATAAACATTGGTTGGTTGTCAGTGATTACTGATAGGTATAACATGCCAGTTAAAAATCTACTTAATGAGTATGATGAAATTGCTTATTGATAATATCCACTAGTAAAGCAATTTCAGTAAACTAATGCATTAGAAGTACATATTTTTTTTCCTGTTTATACCTACTGCTCTAAGCCAGAGATCTTGTGGAACCAACACAGTTACACAGTCCTTCAAGTTACACAGGTCTATTTTTTTTTTTTATCGCATACAATGAGCCTTAACAACCCCTCAATGTTACTGTTCATTTGAGTTCAATATGAAAAAAATCTGTGAACTTCTTGTGGATGATTTGATCTCATGCATTCCCCATCTTCTGTAACACTTTAGAAATAATCATCCTGCAGTCTTAAAATAAAATTGCATTTAATGTTGAAATCCCCACTTAAATTTCTAACAGAGCACTCCTTGCTGCTTTAATTCACTTCTGAAGGGCCTCATCCTGGGCAGATGCTCTGACAATCACAATCCACATTTTATCTAGTCGTGGAGAATTGTTTCACAAAAAATTCATATGAATATAGTCCAGTTGTAGACTCTTTTCCACTGCATTTCTCTCAGCTGCTCTAGAGAATTTTTGCTAACACTATCCTCCCTAATCTTTGCTTTCAACATATAACTTTAAGGCTGGGGGGGGGGGGAGGGGTGGAATTATTTCAGATCTGTCTGCCACATGGATTTTATCAAAGGCTTAATGGTTTATATTCAGCTTTAGTGACTACTCCCACCTTTTTAAATGGAACTGTTTAGACCCAGGAAATTTATTCCACCATTTATTTTTTTACTTTTTATTGTCCATCTTCCATATTCCATTCCATCCTCTTGCCAGTCTGAAAGAAGTGGGCATCTCCCCAGTGCTTTGTTTGATGGTATCTATTGCTTATGTACTAGTGGTTTTATACTTATTAATGTAGCATCTCATCTCCTAGTTCTTTTCCGTTAGTGCTCAAGCTGTGAGGGACTAGTATTCAACATCTATTAGACATCTTTGCGTGGTTGTGCACATACAGTAGAATTTTCCTGTATTGTTCACAATTCAAAGTGCATTTTTGTTATCTCCTAGTGGTCTGGAGAAAGCATACTGGCAAGTATGAGGATAAGAACAGTTTTCTGTGGGCCACTGGTTACACCCTGCTTTCTTACCTTTTCTCTCAAGCACATTATGGTATAGAGAAATTATATTTTAAGCTGTAAATTTAACAGATTTAGTTCCTCCAGTACTTTGTAGTGTTGCTCCTTTCACAGATCAAAATGTCACCTTTGTAAAGTGGATGCCTTGAAATTAATCCAAAATGGCAGTGTGGGGGAACAACTGTCTTGCATATTTGGTCCGCATAATGAGATTCCTTTGTTGCTGTAAGTTATGAATCTTACCAGCTCACCTCTTTCCTACAGCTAACCTTTCAGTGCCAGTTTCACTAAAGATGCACATTAGTTTGAGTGCCCTTACTCAGCCCATCACTTCTCATTAAAAAAAAAAAAAAAAGAAAAATAGTATTTAAGTATCTTGTTCTCCCTTTTTCTGTACTCTCTAATTGAAATAGAGTCCAAATTTCATGTAGAAGTTTGTAGAAATTCCTTAGGGTTTTTTTAGACTTTTAAAATGATCCGGTCAAGTTCTCAGACTTCTTTAAATGGTGGTACTGTCATACTTTTCATACTGGGCATGTTGACAAAAAAGCAATAGTGAACATATCTAAATTGGTAATGAACAGAATCGTAAACCATTAACCACCTCATTTATTGATTGCTGTAGATGACTTAAAGTATTTTTTCCTAAAGAAATATTTTTAAAACTGAAGCTAATAACAAACAGGCCATGAACACAACCTCTATACCTACCCACTGAAAAGGAATCCTTCCCTTTCTCAGTTCCAGTGGAAAACAGGTAACTTTTTGCTGCTGGCCAGTGTGGTGCTGCCTAATGCTTCACTGTAGGTAAGAAATCGCATCAACCCACTTTAACTGCTGTATATCTCGAGCTTCTGGGGTTTGGTTTCAAGTCATCACCTTGTACGTTGCACAGAGCTCACGAGAAACTAAGTTAATTGTCCATCTTTGTCCTTGTCATCTATTTATGAAAATGATGGCAGGTGCTCTGTGGAGCTGGAAAAGAAGCGTAGATTAATCTGTGGGCTGAGACTGGCCAATACATTATACTTCTGTCTTTAAGATCTCTCTCTTCCTGACTTACAGTAATAAAACAAAGCAAAAGTCACAGGAAAGTCTTCCTAATATTGCTTAAAGGAGTGGTTAACTGGTTTTATCTTTACAATTTATATGCTTTTGAGGGAGTAACCTTTCCCTGCACATCCTGAATTTCTCTTCTTCTTTGACCAGGGTGCCCTCTGTGTCCAAATAGTGACCGTTCAGGTAATTAATTTTTACTTTGCTCTGTTCTGAGTACTGACAAGTGACATGATCTTCAGGAATAACTACAATGGATAGCCCTGTCTAATTCACATTAGATAAAAAATGCAATGTTTTTAAAGGTACAATAGACAAATCCCATAAATATAAGAATTCCTCTGAAGGGGTACTACATAGATGTCAAAGAGGCTGTGGAAAGCTCAGTACAGTGCTAACAGAATTGTTGGTTCATTCAGTCAGGGGGAAGGGGACCAGATCCTCAGCTAGTGCAAGGTATCCTGATTCCATGAGAATCAATAGTGCTGCTCCCCTCTTGTGACAGCAGAGGACCTTTTATTTTCCCTTCTGTGTTTGGCACATATCAGTCTGACTCCTTCCTAAGCTACAAATGTGAGAAAAGAGGCACTCTCCTTCCTCTGATGGAGTGGACCCCTTCCCCAAGGACCTCAGCTGCCTTTCAGAAGCTGGACCTTCAAACCCAAACACTGCAGCACCTGAGCCCCAGCTCAGCACACAGGGGGCTCATTTGTTGATAATGCTGCTCCATCGATTTAGTGGCATTACAGTAGCTGAATTAGGCCCATCATGCCCTACTCCAGTGACAGAAGCAACTGCAGCTATAACTCAAATTTCCCCTTTATCTCTGAGCCATTCTAACTACTTAACTGACTTGGTTTCCAGACACCTCCCTTCACTGCCCTCTCAGGTTTTTATAAGTTGAGCAGCACATAAAGGTGCAATGCTATTTTCTTCATAAATGAGAAGTATGGTTTGGATCTATAAGGGGAGTACATATTACATATCCAAGCATACAGAAACATAACAGAGCACCCGTGAGAGCTGAGAATGGCTTCAGAAAACAATCTATAAATCTCCAGTGTTATCTTTCTGACAGCCTCCTAATCTCTGCAGGTTGTTGTTAAGAGCTGCATTAAACTAGCCTGTCATTGATCCCAGCTCTCACTGCTTCTCAAAGAGATGCACTTCCTGTGATCAATTAGAAAAAGAGGCAACAGCTTCTTAAAAGCATCTTTACAACAGGACCCTGCAATAACATATCTTCCCAAAATGTGTATCTCTGACACTTACATCATACCTTGTCAAAGTACAGCCAGTATTTACAGCAACAACATAATTCAGTCTTCTGAAATAAGTAAAAAAGCTTAGGTTCCTTATGTTGAATCATCATTCTCACCTCCAACTTCACCCCCAACAGAAACAACTATGTTAAAATAGTGGTTGCGATTTCTTGCCATTTAATTTTGAATCAGTTTTAGATAAGCTCTGGATAGGAAGTAGCCTTCTCTCAGTGACTTGGGGGAGGGAACAGAATGTGACCCTTCTGCCTCCCTATTAAATCTCTGAGAAGCAGTCTGGCTTGCTGTCCAATTCCCTTTCACTCTGCACATTATTCAGTGTGAAAAGCTTTCCTCTGTGGAGTCCTGTGTACTAATTCCAAAGTTACTTATGAATGATTTCTCTTTCCTTCAAAAGAAAATAGTGATTGCAGTTCTAGTCTTCTATCTCACATCAAAACAGTAAAAATTTCTAGACTTGTTTAAAATAAAAATATGCACTCCCTTTCTTATGCACTCCCTTTCTGTCCCTAAAAGTACAGACTTGTTTAGGTCACTAGGTATTTTTATCAGGGATAGTTCTAAAATTTTCCATCTTTTTCCTTTTGACCCTTCTAATTTCTCCCCAAAACCGATGACCTGATGTGATGGAAGAGTGGGTAACAAGAAGCAGATAGGTTAGCTAATGGCAGCACCCCTGGGAATTGGGGTATGTCATGATTATGTGTGCTCTACTATATAATACATGAAAGGTGATCACTATTGTAAAAGTCAGGATGTGCTAAAGGACAGCACTAATAAAAGAGTAAAAGCACTTAGTCTTGAAGCTGGAAGTTTGCTAATAGTCCAGTAAGACTAGATGGGGTACAGAAACTTACTACTCCTAAGAAAAATATTCAAAAAGGAATAGGATGTGGTTGCCTTTAGCAATAAGGGATTAGCTTTGGTGGACCAATTACATTCCTATTACAGAAATTATGTTTCTGACTTCTGCAGTAGCTGGAGAAGGTAAAAAGTTCCTTTTTACCCCATTCCAGCCAAGGTAGAGTCCCATTGTATTGATGAACTTAAATGTATTTAATATATGCCGTACTCCAAAGACATTACTGTCCAAGTTTTGGAAGATGATCAGCTCCCTGGTTTCTCTACAGGGACAGGAATGTGGGGTGAAGAAGAGGATGTGGAGAGGGAAGAAAAGTAATACTATATCCTGTTGCTTGGTATGGTGAATGTTATTTTATTCTGGATTATTTAATTCCAGAATATCTTGTATCACAAACATCAAGACTGGACTTTCATGTTCCACTCCTTCTTTCTCTCTTTTTTTTAAATCTTCTTTTATGTTTAAAAATTAAACAGAGACTGGTCTTTAAACTATTATACTTTTTTAAGACTTGAAGTAGTCTGCCACCTTAACAGGGAAATACAGTGGAAGAGGAAGATAATGGTCTTTTGAAATTAAAATACATATTCTCCACACTTACTGAACTATGACAAGATAAAGTAGTACAAATTCTCCTGGACTGGCTTTCCATTTCACATCTTTGTAGCCACTGACACTCTGACGAAGGAAGCCAATTTCTATGTGCCTTAGCTTTTAGAAATTTTAAGATGAGACATTCTAAAATTGCAGCAAAAGGATGGATCTGTTTCAGTGTGCACTTGCAACACTCCATATAATTAGCAGGCTAAGCAGTAGAGCTGTATTTAGCTCACTAGCTCTTAAATGGAGTTACTTTCATTTGTTTACTGAATGTCTCTACCCACTAAAGGCTAATGAACTAGTAATGGATCTGTCAGAAAACGGAAAAGACAAATACCTCTAAATGTTGCTATTATAGCCTAAGAAAGTGGCTATTATTGTTCCCCTAACTCATGATCTTCATAAGAAGGAAGGCGGCAGGAGATTTGGTATTCAATGGGTGTAAGGAACCACGAGCATAATTTATGTACTGATGGAGTGGAAGGGAGGAGAGTAGCAACCCTCAGGAAACAATAAAATAAACCAGCATATTCTTCCTGCATATTTCTGTTACAGTGTTTCCATCTTCAGTTCCATGCTCCTGTGTAAAGTATATTAATCTTCCCAATTTTTCTTTATGCTATATAAAGCCTTAAAGTCTGAATCAAAAGCAGTGTCCTGCTGCAGTTAGATACTGCAGTTACACAGTGTCTCAGGTCTGTAAAAGCTTATGACAGAGTGATTCTCACTGGTCTCCACAGATGGGGAAGAGACACACAAGAAGGGAAGGAGTCATCTCCTTTTCTAACATGAAGCCCTGTATTGAAAAAAAGCCCCAGCCTAGGTTATGGGACTTGCAAGGAGCAAAGCCTACACCACCTTCACTGGCTCTATATTTGTGACAGTCTAGGTAGACTGAGGACAAAAAGACCTGGTTATACTTGCATCTAATTTGCCAACAAATGTAGCAAGATATCTGATAACCTTTCCGGGGAGGGGGGAGACACTGGATTCACTGTAGCAAGTGATGGAGGGATACTTCATCACCACACTGCACTCTTGATACGGAGGATGAGTTAAAGTCAATACCATGGAAGGAAAGTGCATGGTTGATGGGACTTACACATCCTTTCTTGACTCTGCAGTGTACATACGACTTAACTGACTTGTCTAAGGTTGCTTAGGATGTCAGTGATGGGTTCTTGAAAAAGCACCTATTTTTCCAGCCTAAATCCTTGGTCCTATTTAACCAATTAGGGTAACACACCCCTCCATCTCTTTCCCTCCTGTCTAGAAAAATCAATAATATACTAGTTATAATGGAAAATGGGATCTGTTGTGAGCCTAACCTCACTAACCTGTTGTGAGGCTGCCTAGAAGAGAAATTATCAGCAGAAAAAGCCAGGTCCTTGGATGTGCCCTTGAACACAAATGGTCCCAGAACTGCTGCAGGACAAACAGCATAGACAGCTTGAGTGTTTTGGATACAGCTATCATTCTCTCATTCCCTTTCTAGGGAACCTTGAATAAGCACAACATTTGCAGCTAATTTTCTAATCAGTCCTCACCTTTGCTTATATCAACACACAGTCTCTCCTACAAATTTCTGCGGGGTGGTGCTTGCTTACATAAAGCCTGAATTCAGTTCACTGGGCAACATTTACACTTTTCTGTAAGTCAGAAAACAGATTAAATGTCAAAGTAAATTACACTTCACCTGCTTGAAATTTGTCAGTTGAAACAAAGGGCCAGTCAGGTGCCTGAGCCAATCAGGTTACAAACTCAGGGTGTAAGGGGGAAATGCAGCATTTAGAGTAATGCCCAAATAATAGAAGTACTTTCAGGCTGATTTAAACTAGGAGAAATTTCGATCTGAAGAATGTGAAGGAAACATAGGGTCAACAGCTGCCTGAAAATTACACTTAACTGTATTTTGTAGTTTTGAGCGTTTTTTTGTTGAGAACTAAGATTCTATTCCTATGGATCTGCATTACTAGATTTGGCCCAAAATATTCTCTGACTGAAAAACAACTAAGAAAGCTCTGGGCAGACTACTCTTGCAGTTGAGTAGATGTCATATGAAGTACAATCAATTAGAGATCAAACCTTTTGTGCATATGAATGTTATGTCAGTGCAAGCAGACCAACATTTACACATTGAGTAAACAGCACTATTAATGCTTTAATGATAGAATTAAATCGTTCCTGCCTTTAAAAAAAAATCATAAAATTCCATAATATTCACACATTGGAAGGGTTCTTCTGTCTGACTTGTAACACCTCTGTGCTTTAGAGACAACTATTCCTGTAAATATGTAGAAACTTTTGTTATGTGGTACAAGGTTAGTGTTTTTCCATAGTCTATTATTCCTTCTCTATATAGTTTAGTTTTTCTTCTTCAGTCCCCTCTGGAAGTGTTATTCTGCACTTCTTACAGTTTTATGAGAGGATTGTATTTATGACCTTTGTTACATTTGATCTAGTGTTATTTCACTTCCTTTGCATCTGGAGGGTGGGACAGCTTTAGACTGTACCCTGTGTCAGAGTTTGACTCTGGACAAGCACAGAGGAAGCAGAAGAGACTCCTGGCTCTCAACTCAGACCTTCCCATAGAATCAGACCTCCCCAGAATCAGAGTTACTTCTTTGCTCTCTAGCTAGCACAAACAGTTTGAATTTTGAAATGATACATGGCTACAGGAATAGATCGATTCCATCATTGATACTGCTGTTTGCCAAAGTGAGGAGTTTGAATATCTGCATTAATGCTTTATTCTACTCTGATAGAAGATACTTGTGCTTACTATCTGAAGACATATTCCAGTTTCCTCGCTTGCCTTCAAGGTATAGATAATATGATCATAGGAAGTAGATTAACACTACAGTTTTTAGGGACAGAGATAATTGTGACCTAATTTTTGCAAAGTAGCAGGTAAAGAACCTAATCGGACCCATAGCTTCTTTTAAATGTGGCGTGACCATTAGAAAAAGTTCAAACCATGATTTAAGAACTCAAAATGAGGTAGACTTACCTTCCTTTTTGGGGGCGGGGGAAGGGGGGGAACCCAACAAGCCAAAGAAAGTTCCTTTTCTGTTGAAATCAGGCTATTGAAAGGAGAGTCACTCTTGCAGAAGAACATAAGATTGAAGAAAAAATTGATATTTCTGTTTCCTCAGAAAACAATAATACATCCTTTGCAGCTGTAACTGCTCTTCACCTAAATATGTGCATAGACTCTCTTTAAGAATCAGTATGGTATCTAGCGGCTGTTGTGAAAATGGGCTTTAGTTACTCAGGAGACCATCATGACTCATTCCAAACTATTAGTCCAGTATTTCTTGTAAAAACTCTGTAGTGTTTCTTAAAAATTATGTTAGCAACAGTTCTTTCTGAAGCACTGCTTATTTTTTTAACTTGATAGGTGTAGGTTTGACAGGAATTAAGTCATGTTACAGATCAGTGTGAGCTCCGTCTTCCAAGCACTGAGAGCTCTGGCCCTGATGCAGTGAAGTGTGTAACCCCCAGCTTGTGAAAAATGTTTTAACACAGCTGTTTGCAAATACTGACATACTACTGCACACATCTTTATAAAGAAATTTTATGTGACTCCATTCCATTCTCTCGTACAACTTTGACACCTCTAGGCTCTTCAGCGCTGCAATAACTCGCCTCCCTTTGTCTCACCTTCTCTTGGGTTCACTATCCTATACCATCCCTATAGCAACCAAACACAGTTGCTAATTGGGAGAAGCAATGTTAGGAAATATTAATGCATTTGACAGTCACACTTTACTCCTCTTGGAAAAACAGCTTACTTTCACTGTGCCCTGCCTTTCATTTTTTCCTTCCCATCTGCTCCTGTTGAAAACAAGGTGGATGGTGTGATGAGTCAAATGCAATCCATACACCAGTGGGACAGACAGTGTTTAGCAGACCCCCATCCCAACTCTGAGTCAGAAATGTTGCGATCAGTCCCAACCTTAGCCTGACCCCTGATGAAATTTTACTTTCATCTTAAATTTGAAAGTAATATGGAAAAAGCTGTTTCCTCTAATCTGGAAAAATTCTGTCTTCACGGTATGCGACTTCTTTTTTTGTTCAAATTTTAATAGCGTATATATCCCTGTTTATAAAGGATCCAAGCTGTTCGGAAGTAGACCTATATGTATTTTATTTAAGAAAGTATACAGTAAAGACCAATGTGCCTATTTAGATCATTGGTCATTAGATGACCAAAGATAGACACCGTCTCTAAAGTAATGTGGAACTTGCCAAGAGATGTCATTCTTTTTTGTAGACATTGCTTGAACAAAGCACAAGCTACATTACAGTAATACATTTAACTTTATTTTATATGCATGCAAATTCCTTGTTATCTTATTTTGTATATTTAGCTTATTTAGCATATAAAATTACATTTTTAAAATAAATGAAATTATATGCATTTTTAGCTCTAATGTTTTCTAAAATAACATCTCTTCTTTAAGTAGAGAAATATCCAACCTATCTTGTAATAGTTTTACAAAATCATTACTGTCTCTTCTTAAAGTTTTATTGAAGAACACCTAAATTATTTTTCAAGTATCATAATAATGGAAACATCATGGAAGCTGTGCCTTCTGAAGGATCCTCCACAATTTTGTATTTTATGGTTTTTATAGTAAACAGGCTGTTGTTTTCCTAGCATGTGTAGAAATTTTGTACATCGTAGATTCCTACCACAACGCTTGCATGAACAGTTCGCAGAGATAATTCACAGTAGGACAAGAAAATCCTGTCTTTACAGCCTATGGCAGTATTTACATGGTACTTCACAAAACAGCCTTGGAATGGATGTGTCAGTGTGTGTTTCTGTCAGGGATTATTTTGGAAGGGACTGGTAGCACAGGTGCTCATATGCTTGTGTGTTTCATATACAACTCATAACAGGAGTCAGATCAGGCATGTTACAGCCACAACTTGGAATGATTCTGATCTTAAATTTACTTCTGCTCCTGCTATCCAGATCTGTATTCTGAAATCCCTGAATCTTAGTCCATGAAATGTGCATGGTTGCAGAACTCCAGGGGTATTCAATAAACCGAAGAAAGCTGGGTACCCAGAGACCCCCTGAATTGTGTTATGTGCAGGCTGCAGGGTTCCTTTGATTATATGATTTTCTTTTTTAATTCACAGTTCAGGCTGTGGCCAGTATTCACACAGAATTCTTTCTTAACCAATCTTCCCTCAGCTAAATGATCAGCTAGTTTGTATGGCCTTTAGAATAGCAACGTGGGTTTTTTTGTTTTGTTTTGTTTTAATAAAGACTGGAGAATAATTGAAATGGTGTAATATTTCGCTTGGAAGTGAGAGCGTGTATGTAGGTTTAATAGTTGATTCCTTGTTCTTGGAATTCATTGCTGTATTTTTATATGCATTTATTCAGGAAAGGCATTTCACGACTGAGTTTGCAAAAGTGTTTGTAATACAATCTGCATACATTATCAGAATGAAAAAAACTGCTTGTGTGGACTACAAAGGTTTTTTAAGATACTTTCAGAAAAATAAATCTTGAGGAACAAAGTATACATTGTGCACTTTGACAAAGCCTGAGATACTTCAGAAAGTGAACATATTATAAAGGCATTTTCTTATTTCAAAATGGAGGGTTTCATTTTTAATGATTCCTTAGTATTTTTAGTTAGGGATCTCTTGTGAAGTTAATTTTAATAATTTTCTTGTTTATTGCCTTTTACCCTCATAGATACTATGAAATGTTCAGTTTTATGTACTAGGAAGAAGAAAAATTCTGTGGCTTTTAGTGACTTATGAAATCTGAAGTAGTTAGATCTTGCTGGGGGTTTTCTGGTTTTTTGTAAGAATTAAAAAGTCATACTGTATTCCAGCAGGCATATTAAAGGCCAGGTCAAACAAGGAAATTTAGATAATGCTCATAAAACAAAGCAAAGATAAAAGTGTCTCCATCGTATCATAGTTTAAAATGCTGCCCTTTTGAAGATTTAATGAAAGAACATGAGAAGATTTGATGTGCTAGATGGAGCACTCGGAGACCACTGAGCACTTTCTAGATGGCAGCATAGGAGCTCCTCTCTGGCTACACAGGGGGTGATGCCAGCATAAATCAGGCATGAAGGATCATCATGAGTTACAACAAGCAGGATATTCATGCCAGATTGGACATAGCCTAGCTTGACACAGGCTCTGTTTCTACTGATCTTATCAATGCTGGTTGCACCACAAGGCAGGGTGGAGAGAGGGGATTGGAGGATCAATACACCTCTGCAAGCACATGGACTGTGAAGCTGTGTTTTATCTCAGGTTTCAAGCTGCACCAGTCTTCCATGCAGCATGGTTTTCACGATAGCTCTGCAAGAAGCTAACACAACTGACACGTGCAAGAGGAAACTACCAGTTTCTAGCTTTATCTGAACCAAGATAACTAAAATTGTAAAAACAAATGTCATTCAATGTACTTCCGAGGCTCCAGTATGTTATGAGCATTCTCATGTGTAAGAGGTGGAAAGGATATTTGGCTGAGGTCAACAAGGTCAATGCACATGGCAGTCAATCAGAAGCTAGCATTAGGAATGTGTCTCACCATGGCCATATGCATTAATTAAAGAAGGATACATAATGCCAGAAACCTCAGCCACAGGTTGCACATAGCATGAAACAACTCAAACCAAGATTAGGAAAGATGTGGAAGCAGAAGAGCATTATAGAATCACAGATTTCAATTAAGCATTTAGTATATATCTCCAGGGCAGTATAGACTGTGACACAGAATAGCAACATTAACAGAAGAAATCAACAGCTCCCCAGATCCTCTCTTTGCAATGCAAAGACTACAGTTCTTCAACATGGTGCTTAGATTAAATAGCTCTGGTAAGCCAGAAATGTCTGTTTGCTGTGTCTGTTTCCTCTTCTCATTACAGTATTACGTCAGAAGCTCTTGACAACTTTTAATGAACTATGTTCAGCAGAAACATATTTTCCACCCATATTTGATTTATGTGATGAAGAGGGTCAGAACTAGTAGATCTAGTGTTAGGTGGTGTTGCAACTTGAAACAGAAACTGAAAAAGGTACCTGATAAAGTGAAGAGCTCTAACATACCATCTTTGAGAGAAATTCCTTGTTGTACATGTGCGGAAGTATTCGGAGTGTACACATGGAACTAGGCAGGTCTCGAAGTAAAAGAAAATTTGAAACCGAAATTAAGTGCAGAATAATCTCATGTAGGCTCCCTTTCCCTGGAGGGGTTGGACTAGATGATCTCTCAAGATCCCTTCCAACCTAGGCGGTTCCATGATTCTATACATTGTCCTCTTGGCAGTATTGTAGACAAAACTCAGAATCTAGAAGGGCAAGAATTTCTCAGTGCATCTGAGATATAAATCCTTAGCATGACTGTGTTCTCAACAACCATATTGTTGTGCACCCAGACCTAATAATAACAATGAAGTGTAAATTTTAATCCTTACAGCAGTAAAAAAAAGCGTACTTCAGCTAGAGTGATCAGAATAGCAAGCCTAAAACCAACTGAATAGTAAAAGTTGAATACTAGGTCTCTTTTGTGACTAAGTAGCATATACTTCCAAATAAGAATTGGAAACCACAAACTAGTCCTTTTTAAGTTGATCCAACATAGCTCATTTTGTCTTGAATATCTGATGGAATTGTGGGGGGTGATGCTTGTTTTTAGTCACTATCAGCTCCTGCCACTCGTCTCCTGGAATAAAAGGGGTTCTGAAGAAATCCATGTCATAACACCCTCTCCTGAATTTCCTAAATGTAGGGTGCAGGGGTAGAAAAGAGGGAAAAACTCCTAGTTGTCTTCCTAAGAAATTATCTGAATTTGGATGTTCCCAGTCTGCCATAACAAGCTGTTGTAGAGGATTGGAATAGGGCACAGGTGAGAGCTGCCCAAAGATTATCCCAGTTTGTGCCAAGGGCTAAACAATCCCTGATTAGCTTCTGGATTAACTGGAGCCTCATAAAAGCATTGTACAATTATCTTTCCTCCCTGCTTGAGCTCTGTACAAGTGCTTTGCAGCTAGAGCCAAGGATCTTGCAAGGATAGAGAACGCTGTGATTAAAACCTGTTTCTTTCCAATAATAGGCAGACAGCAATTTCTATCAAACTGCTCCGTACATGAGAATCTGTCTTGCCAAAGCTGGAGTTGGCTAATAACATGATGCTAGTTAATAATGAAATATGTCCCAAACTTGTCTCAGACAACTACTAATTTCTTTTTCAGAAAAGAGGTATGTCAGTTCCTTTCAGAAATTCAGCTTCTCTATAAGCTTCTATGATACTGGTGCTCAAGTGCCCATATTTTATCAGCATATGTAGCAATAATAAACAGCTATGTTGTCTCCTCTTTTAGAGCTTGATTGCAAAGAACCATTTTCTGTCAGGCGCTGGGAGTTTGTTTAAATATTGTGCTCTGCATTATAGTATCTTCCCAAGAAGCAGTTTAATTTTGTCTAAACATTTTAATTGCGATCCTAAGGGAAGGGAAGTCATTGCCCATATTAAACATGAATCCCATTATACTAAAACGTTTATGTTCCTCAAAGGCTATTTATAGATGCTTTGCTAGTGTATGAAAATGTAAAATGCCAGAGCTGAACAATCATCTCCTGGCTCTGCTTGCCAATCTGAACCTCAGCTTGTTTATTGAAACGGTCAGGCGAGGCATAGGAACAGTATTACTTTCAGCATTACCATGATTTCCTATAAACGTTTATGACTGGCTTGTTGAGTGAGGGCAGATGCCAGAGGAAAGGGGTATGCTTAGCAAGGAGAACAGATATTAGCATTGCAGACGTACAAGAGAACAGCGTGTGGATGTAAGTCACAGGGGGGCAAAGCCAAGCTGGAATCAAATAAATGGTAGGTCTACCACAAAATGGTAGTTACAGAGGAATGGACCAATGGCTGAACAAAGCCTACCCATGTCAGTAGGACTCTGTAGATTTAGATGGTTTTTCACTCATGGCAGCAATGATCTCTTCCTCTCCGAAAGTGGCCTTGAAAAAAATGGAGTAACAGTCTCTAGTTTACTATTAGTGATTTCTATAGCAAACTGATCTCGTTTACAAATGTGCATAATACAAAGATATTTACCAAATGGTACCCTAATGTAGCTTTGGATCTGTTTCATAGCTTCTCACTTTTCAAAAGTTCACAAAGCAAGTGAAAGCCTAGCTTCCTCTACTGAAATGGAACAGAAAGAGAAAATTGGGAAACTGGCAACACAGTGTGTGACACCATAGTCAAGGAAATGCGAGGATTTAACACTAAGTACAATTGCTATTACTTTACAGATATGCCATCAGGAGAAATAGATTTTCTTCCAGATTATTAGTGAATCACATGCTCAATGAGAATGAGCATAATTTTTGACATTTAATAGAAGGTATCACCAATACCAAAATAGCACTCCTGGTAATATCAGTACAACAGAAACCCATTACTTACTTGGAAACTACTGAAGGTACAGCTTACCTTCTGTCAAAGGCAAAACATCTAAGAAAAAGAAAGCAATTATATATTTCTTAGTACTCAGCATAGTCTCAAATGGTTTCGTGTTATCGATAAAAATGAGTTTTCCTTCAAAAAACATCTTCAATAAAGAAAAGAATGTTTCTGGAAAACCAGAACCTGATTTTTATATATATAAAAAAAATAGGATCCTGGAAAACAATTTAATTTTGCAATCTGAAAAAATATAAATAGAAAAAAATATAAATAGAAAATGTTTAATATTCTTTCTTTTCTTTTTCCTCCAAAGAATTTTTAAAACTACTAATATGTTTTGGAATTTCTTATTGGATAGTAATCACAGGAAACTTTGTCCTCCCTGAAAGAACATTTTTTTTTTTTCCCCTGGTATATTGAGATTGGCTGTAAACATCTCACTGAGCTAGCTGGCCATAGACAGAGTAGAATTTCTTCCTGTCCATATATCATTACCTAGGAATAAACTATAATAAAAATGAAAAAGCAGTGGAAAGTGCCAGTGAGACCTAAGCTGTATCACCAAAGACTTGCTCTTCTTTTTCCCTTCCTTTCTCCTACTTGACAGTACTTAATAGATCACATGACCTTGCTGACAACAAAACTGTGAAGCTGCATTTTCTAATATCCACAGCATCACAGGGAGCATCCATTTCTAGGAACCCCTGAGTGCTAAGTTAATATTGCAGGCTTATTTGGTCCTACATAATTAGTTATAATGACAAAAAGGACTACCAGAACATAAAGTCTTTTCAGCAGGCACTGTCATTTCTGTGGTGTTTTATATTGTCTAGACTGTGGCTCCCCAGCTCTGATGGAACCTCAGTTAATGTGCAACATAAAAGAGGGTAAAACATTTTGATTACTTTGAGCATGGAGACAAGAAATGATGCCACCAATATATTTTAACATAATATTCTAGCCTTTTTTTAAAATAATGTTGCAATTTTTTTTTTCTTGATGTTAAGAGGAAACTAGTGCCTTACAAAACATATACAGCAAATTAAACAGGAAGACAGGCTTGTATCATTTTTAAGGTGTTTGTAGCCCAGGCAACTATATACATGTCTGTGTGTATGTATTTGTGCATGTTCATGCATGCATGAAAATTCAGTGAGCTAAATAGTAACAGGATGTGAAGTTGAAATCAGACATTGTTACAAAGGACATATAACTCTCCAAGTGCTATTAGTACTTAGTGCCATATCTACACAGCATAACAATTAACAACTGGCAGAATTTAAGACCTTTAATTTAAATGGTGTTAATCTTGCCCATTTCTTATACAATTTATTAGTTGAAAATTGTAGAAAATTTTTGTCACTGTCAACACATGTTTATATCTTATCACCTTGGGCCCATCCAGAGTCATTCATGTGCAAAGTTTCTAAGATCAAGAAGGGTCAGTCATTTAATGACATCAGAAAATGACTGGCCACTACACTAGCTTAAATATCTGCAGTGAGTGGTCAGGAGGGTCTTTACACTGGCAGTCAGCTGTATTTCTTTTTGTTCATTTCTCATGCTTAAAGTTAGCCTGACTGCCAGAAAGGGGCTTTTGCAGAAAAACAAACAGGCAATGGAAGAGTGACTAAAAGCAGTGCTTTATTATGGGAATTATGTGAGGGAAGAGTTGTGAAGGCATTCATGAAGGGCTGCCTGTTTCTCCAGAGCTCTGCTTACCACTGGTGATGTTGCACAGCCACAGCTTTGCATGACACATCTCCACCTCGACCTTGGGATAAGAGAGGGACAATGAGCAGCATTCACCAGAGAGGGAAGCTGCTGAGAGGGGAGCTGCCTTGTTCTCTGACCTCAAAAGAGAAACAAGGGCTGTGACAGAAATTTACTTCTGCTGAACATTTCTTTTTCTTAATAAAAAGGATGACTTTAATTCATTGCTATTCAGCAATTGTAGATGTTAAAGACGTTTTCTAGCAAGTAACCAGTAAACATTACATCTCTTGTGTTAATACATTTGGAGAACATAAGAGTTGAGAGGCAGATAAAGAACATTTGAACCAATGTGTCCTATCTGGGAGAGGCTACTTAATCCTGGGATTTAATCTGAATGGGAATGCTGGCTGTCTGCTAATAGGATGGCATTTTGCACCTTTTGTATTAATGCTAATAATAGTTAAGTTTGTAATTTATACATTTCTTAACCTTTGTAATCTCCTTGATCCCAATTTTGTTGAGGAGTATGACCAGTGAGGGACCTGTTTCATCTGTGATAGTATAAAGGAGAATTCATTACATGATGTCTTCTCTATAATTTCACTTCTCATTGTTAGAATTGGATGAGCTTCTAACTCTGTATTCTAGAGACTAATTTGGTAATAAACTGTGACTTTACTTCAGTTTTTAACACACTTGAATAGGTGAATTTCTTTCCTGAGGAAAGTCTGTGTGGAATATCTTGTATGAAGAGGAATTGAATGATGCTAGCCAGATACTTATGTGTATGATGGGTGGGGGGAAAGGGGTATGCTTACAGTGCTGAATTACTATTTTGTACATCTTCTGGGGTTGTTTCTTAATTTGGATCCTTAGAAGCTCATTGTGATATTGTATCATAAAGTGATCAAAATAAACACGGAACAAATAAAGAGGATAAATTAATTAGATGCTACTTTTTTAAATTTTGAGAACTATACTAGCAACCTGAGGCCTTACTGTAGGTTAAGGCTAAATCAGGCCACACAGATTCCTGCAGGCTGGTTGCAAAAAGTCAAAATGTATCTTCTTCCTAATGTAAAGAAAGAAGGATATACTATAGCATAAATGATATCTACCGGCAAGCAGCCAATACAGTATACAGGAACATAACATTCCTTTACTATATTGTTTATAAAACCTGCATATTTAATTCCTTATGGATTCCACAGGCGATGTAACCCTCAGCTGTACCCAGCCCATAGACACTGCTCAATCAAGTTGTCTTTCCCATATTATCTGCCAACAGCTAGCACTGAATTATCAGTTTCAAATATAGACTATTGGCCAGGAAGTACATTTGCTTACAGGACAGACTTGGAGGTTGTGAAGGTGCAATTCAGTGTTCTGATTAAAGAGGCTCTGAGGCTTTTCATTTCTCATTCCAAATTCCAGCTGAGAAATTGAGAAGTAACAGCAGAACCCACCATTAAATGTTCACTGAGTTTCTGTCTCTTTCTCTTTTTTTCCCCCCATATTAATGTTAAAAAATAATAAGAAAAAAGCCTCATGCTCTCTGTAGATATTTGATGGGCTCATACTATAATCCTATATCTGTATTGAGTGATTACATTCATGTGTCTTCACTGCAAGTTGTAAGTTAATACTTTTTCCTTTAGAAAATTCGTGCAAAAATTAGGGAGAAAGAGAATCTTCTTTCTTTCTAAACCTCTGCAAATATGTAGACATTTATGGTTGTGGTAGTGTGGTAACGTAGTGCTTATCACACACCCTTTGCTTTTCCCAGTTGTATTTTAGTGATTATTATAAGAATGGTCTAAAACTGTGCTGTCCCCTGCAAATTTCTCATTTTTATTACAGAAGCAAGTGTCAGACTTGAGCAGTGACACAATGCTTTGACTTCTTTGAATATTATTTACCAGTCTAAGTTTTCAGCGGTTCACATTTGGCTAGCACTTCTGTTCATACCCAGTGAAACCTGCTCTGCACTAAGATCAAAGGCATAGTGAGTCATTATTCTGATTCACTGAGCGTAAGGAGTCATAAAGATATTCTTATGACAGTCTGGCAAGGACAGGAAAAAAAAAATGGCTCAGCACTAAACCATGTATAGGGTTGTGATTATAACATAATGACAGATGATGAAAATTAAATCCATTCGTAGAACATGACTGTAAAGATTTATATAACTGTAGTCTGTAACGGGTAATTTGCTTGCTCTCATTTGGCGGTGGGGCCCGTGAGCTACGTAGCCAGGCAGAGGGGTGGGTTATGTCTCAGGCACTTGCAGAAGTTCAGCTGCTGTTTCATTCCTTTAAGCCTTTGCACCACAGACCTTCCTTTCTTCCCCAGTTAAGACCAGACCCTGAGATTTGTAGACTCAAGAGCAGTAAAAGGCACTGGTACACCTAACATAGGGGTAGTCCTGCTTTTCAACCTTAAGAAACTTTTTATAGGCTCCTAAGTCTTCCTTTGTACTTTCACAGAGAATGTTTCCTTTGTACTTTTCCTGAGAAAACAGTAGAGCGACACTACTGTACATGCAATTTTGGGATGATGACAATGTTTGTACCAATATTCAAACTTGATATTCCTGCTGAATTTCTTATGCCAAAACCTTTCCTATTTCTTACACAAAATGCAATAAGCTAAACACTACAAAAGCACTTGTCAAAGTTTGTCAAAGAGTGGTTGTTTCTTCACACAGGTTTGCCATATTTGATATACCGTGTGTTATTATGTGTATGTCTCAGAACAGTATAGAACACATACTGTTAAAATAACATAAGGGATGGGATTATATAAACATATATAAATAACCCCAATTACAATGAGAAAGCTAGTTTTTCTCCAGTACTTTCTAGTATCTACTTGGTCAGCAGAACTCCCTCAGAACTAAAAACATTCTTTAAAAGCTCAAACAACACAAGTGTATATTCTCAGTCCTATGAAAAATATAAAAGAAAAATAAATTAGAAACAAATGTTTCCAGAAATACTTTTAGCACTTCTAACTGAAAATATATGTTTTGCAAAGATGGAAGCTTAAGCTGGTCAAGCCTACAAATTTATCATTTTAATGACTAATTACATTAAGATGCTCAAGTTTCTTTTGATTAAAATTCACTGAGTAATAATACAGTGTGTCTGGATTTTTTTATTACTCTTGAATTTCATTTTGCAGTACTAATCTGGTATATTTTAGAGTTGGGGGAAAAAACTGAGCATCTCAATCTTGTTAATTTCCCCAACGACACATTGAAGGCATGGTCTGCTTTCCTTAAAAACAAAAAAATGCACTATGACATTCAGTTTGACCTGGCAACTGTGTCCTGCACTCATTTTAGGAAGCTCAGCCTTCCTTTAACCATTTGATCCAAGCCTGAAGGCAATGGGAGAAGGACTCTACAGACGGACTGCACCCTTTGCATAACTCCAGTTCAAACATTCAGTCATGTTTTCCACAATGGTTACGAATTCAAAATAAGGTGGTGCTTCTTAATGTTCCACTATTTAGAATAACTTTTTAAACATTGAATACTGTACTAGATTTTAACAAAGTAGGTAGGTACTCCAAGTTTTTTAAAACTGCTGTTTAAAATACCCTGTCAAAACTGATGCATCAAACGCCCCAATTTCTTCTTCAAAATCTTGCCAATAGTCATCAGACATAGAAAACTTGCATGCAATGAAAAGAATGTTCATTTAGTGGTTGCTCTATTAACCTTTATAGATATACGTTTAATTAACTGAGAATTATTTTCTCTATTATAAGTGAAAAGAGCAAGTAATTTTAAATATGGACAATTAAAAACAGAAAAAATCTTGAATCTTTAATATTGCAATTCTGTCTTTATTTCTGAAGTCTCATAAAGGAATGCAGAAAAGGAGAGTTACCCCTTTCTCTCAAATGCCTGTGGTAACTGACTGTAGCCTGTAAAAGGCAAGTGTGCCTCAGGTCACACTGTCAATGAGGGCAGTGCCTGTTGCTTCTCTTCTGTTGCGGGTTTTCAGAGGAGGAAGGGCCCAGGGACAGATTTTTGCATCTGCATGAGCTGAGCCAGGACAGTGGTAGAAAGGCAAGCTCTGTCAGAGAAAGGAACTGCTCATTTGGTGGCAGATTATTTTCTCACTGAAATGTACTTATTCTTAGCTATGGTCCACCTGAATTCACGTTTTCCTGAGCTATGTCATATCTGATCCTGGGAAGTACAGTTTCAGCAAAAATCATAGTTTCAGGAGAAAAGGATTTTGCATTTGGAGTATGGAAGCCAGTACATTGTCTAGGAAACAGGCCTCTGGGATCTCAACCTATCATCACTGAAGTGTGAAGTTCTAATTGTATTGCTTTTCATAATGTATCTGCTACATAAATATTATTCAATACCTGCAAATTCGCACTAGTGGGAAATGGAGAGGTTATAATGCAGGGAAGATTTATGCCCGCTAGATGCTGGGCTGTCATGATTAAAAATTTTCCACCCATTATGTGAATCCTATTGATCATTGCAGGAAGCAGAAAATTGTGCTGTTCATTGATTTTGCGTGGCTACAGAATGCATTAGGCCTGATGCATTTGATGGGTAGGCAAGTTTTCAAAGGAAGCTCAGTTAAGCTAATCTTAGTTCAGAGGAATATGCACAATGGAATAAGAAACCTTGTAATTGCAAGAGCAAATAGAAGAGTCAGAGGACTATATTATGAGCCATATCAGCATAAGAATTAGACATGAGCCTTCCCAGGAGACAACAGTAAAACGCATCAAGGCTTTGATGCTGTTTTTCATGAACGTAGCAATTACTGGATAAATTGGGTTTTAGCTTCTCACCCATCAGCCAAGATAGTGAACAAAAAGCAATTAGTTCTTCTCCCTCCTTAGCAAAGGGGGGTTATCAGGTTTTCATCGACTCCATAAGATAACTTAGTGAAGAAATGAGTTTGAATCCAAAAGTAGAGCAGAAAGGGTACAAGGGAAAAGGGGAGAGAAAAGGAAAGAAAATTTGCAGGCAGAGGGAATTTTACCTTTGAAATTTGGTTTCTACTGATTTGGTCCTTATTATCTCTGTCTTTTTATTAGCTTATGATAATGCTTAGAGTCATCTCTGTATCACATGCTGCATTTCCTATGAACAAAGGCTTTGAGCAAATTTAATCCGCAAAATAAATGCTGTCAGTATCTAATGCAGGGATTAATTTCAATCTTGGAAATAAAGGGAAGAAAAGATTATTTTGCATCCCAGCTGGATGCTGTCTTACTGGCATGTTACTACAATGTAGAGAGTTACATCTCTCTGATAAAGGAAATACTAGAATATCATGTACCTTTTGGTAGCATATTAAGTCTTCCTGAAAGTCTGTGGCATGCAGACCGCTAAATATCTAAGTCACTTCTAATAGTGGAACCTAAGTCACTTGGGTCCTGCAAAACTTTTGAAGGTTATTTAAAAACCTGGACCAAACGTTTTTATTCTTATGTTTTTACTTGCTAGTTCTGGTAATTTTGTCAAGAAAAAAAGCATACTAAAATTACTACTTATAGAGAATTTGAGTGTATTAATGTTTCCATTATATTAAAAAAAAATCTGCCAAAAAAGTACTACCAGCAATATTAAGTATTTTTAAATCGTAATGGATAGTTATGTGTGTTTAGTCAAATAATATCATGTTGGTTTAGGTGAAAAAAAAACACAAGTGCTATCGCATTCTCACTCTTTTATGTCTTACAACATCAGATTTTTGAAATAGATTTGTCTGTAACAATGACAGATTTAAAGGCACAGCTCCTTTAGCTTTCAAGTATCATTAGGTGAACAATAGTCATATTTGACCTTCCCCATACATAAACAGTAACAAGTGAGCTTCAAGAGTTATGTTACTGTATTTATTTCTGGTTAGTAACCTTGAGGGAAAAAAAGTTTTGGTTTTAATACTGCAAAGATGCTATAATTGTAAGCATGAGTTTGAGCTCTTTAAATAAAACTACACTGAACATATTTATATGACCATCATGAAAATCTTTCTAGGTTTGAGGATGTATCTTTTACATAGAGAATATATGATCAAGTCTACTTAAGTGTTCTTGTTAGATGTTTTTGGTCCCACCGAGTTTGAACTAGCAAGACTTCTCTTTGTGCATACAGCTAAGACCATGCATGTAGTATGATAATGTCTGTAACAAAATTTGGAATTGAAAGGGTTGTTATGGGATGCTTTCACCCTTTTTTGATCTCCATTAAATGCACAGATCATCACAACTATTTCATTTTACCAGCAGACTAAGAAAATTTTGGTTAAACGGAAACTTTATCTGTGACTAAGTCCTGCAAATATTTGAAGGGCAACTCCTGAGCAAGTCCTGGGAAGATTTATTCCATGTATATGAAGCTTTGGAGAACTGGAATCCTAATCTGTAATGATGAAGCAAACCCTTGTACGGTAGTTTAGTTATTTTTACTGCTTTCTAAATCTAGCAGCATCTAGGGGATTAAAGCAACAGCAACAAAAACAATGTTGTAACATAAAATGTCAGGATTTGAAAGAATGGGAAATCACAGAGGGAACAACAATCATAGCTCTACACTGAGGTCTTTAGCCATACAACCCAGAGGATAGATTTGCTCTTGTCTGGAAACCAGCCCAGCTCAATTTAAAAGACCAGGTTCAGGAATTACTCAGACACAGTGTGTCTGGCTAGACTGGAGCAATTGAAATATTTGCCCACACAGTTGCTTACCAGACAGTGTATTCATCTTCTGACAGACCTTTCATCAATATTATTTAACAGTTGTTTACTCCTAAAGCATCCAATTACCAATTAAACGCTATTAAAAGGCTTGCATCACTTTTCATTTATTTAATTCTGCTGTTTCCCCAGGAAGATGTCACAGACCACACGCCTTAACTTTTTCCAGCAGGCAAATCTGAACTGTAATTCTGTACTGTGCATCAAACTGGATGGATATAAATAATGTGGGATGGCAAACAAGAACATTCAGAAACCCAGGGGTAAAAAACAAAAAAAATGCTGGTAGGTAAACCACCTGCTAGCTTGGGGTTCTCCACTGCAAACCTGAGGGTTCCCACTCTCATTTTGCACAATATTTCACAGTGGCAGCCTCTGAGATTTTAGGCCTGTAGCAGCCAGTCTCCTGCCCATATTCCCCGCCTTCGCAGTAGTTGTCAAAACTCATTGCAAGGCAATTATGGTGATAAGTACCAAGACAGGCGAGAGAAAATTAGATAAAATGTAAATGAAGGGAGATGATGCTGAAGCTGTAGGGTATGATCTCAGTGACCTCCTGTGGGGCTGTTAAGAGGCACAGAAAAGAGCTACACAGCCTTGCTGTTTCATAATTTTTGTCATAAGGTTTATTTTGCTGAACCCTAAAAGCTTAATTCTCAGAGATAAGAAGTTCATAGGTCACTTGGCTCCTACTCTCTAGGGCATGTAGGAAATCTGGTGGGGGGAGCAGCTCTGAAACTAGAAATTAGCATTTCTATTTTGTGCAGCTAAATACAAAGAATTTTTGTTCTTGTGAATCCTGTAAATGGGAGCTGGCAAACATCATAGCCAGTCCAGTAATGGGCTAGACCACTGTGGCTGTCAGCAAAAAGTGAAAAATTACAACTATCATCTTTTAAATCATCCTGTTGGAATATGTTACTGTTTATCTAAAACTGAAGGCTTCTTCCTCTACACATCTGCAAAATGTGTGCTGCATACCCTTCAGGAAAATTAATAGCTCTTCCTCTGACATGACTTCATAAAGGAACAGCATTTTGGATGAAAAGCCAATGAAAGGTCAATATTGTTTTCAAGAGGGGTAAAGTACCAATTTTTTTGTTTGTTTTCTTTTTACAGAAAAATGAAAAGGAAAGAGAACTAGATCCAAAATTCCATGGATTTCAAGGGGAATGTTTCTTCCATTATCAGTAGTTTTGGATCAGGCTTGAAACACCTGCAGTGGGCAGGTAGTACTATGTTACTGAAAAACACAAATGGTTGTACAAGACCAGGAAAAATTCACATAAAAGAGAAATATTTTTAATGAGCTACATAGAATCCATTTTAAGGGTCCAAGGTCATGCTTATTCTTATACTTAACGAAATTTGGATAGTGTTACACTGTCCAGTCACCAGTGATGGGATGTCTCACGCAAGTCTTTCAGCAGGGAGGGATTCTTACCAATTTAATTAGGACAGAAGAGAGGTGAAGCCGCAAACAATATCATTATGACAGAAAAAGAAACTTAACACAGTTTAAACTGAAATGAGCCATTTCAGTCCTTCTCATAGAATTTGTTCTCTGGGGACTGAGGTCCTCCACTCCCTCTGGATGGGATCCTGTCACTGTGCCATGAGAAAATCCATGCATTTCTGCTGTCACATGTTCACCCCAGGTGACAACCCTGACACTAAGTTTTTGGCAACTGTTTTTCAATATAGCTTTCCCCATTCTTTCCTAAAACCTAATCTCTTCCCCCCACCATTACCCAGAGATTTGCTAGCTGTATCTAATACATCTATTCAGAGCATGCACCTAACTACAGCCACCTGTACTCTTAGTCAGATAGAAGAATGAAAAGCTTTTTGGCAGAGTCCCTGAAACATAGGTAGAATGAATTGTTGAGAAGTCCCAAATGACTCAAGTGTTAAAACAGCTCGTATCCGTTTCTATAACTTTCCTGTCATTTCACATATATAATATGTGGTGTTTTCTTTCCTTCAGGTTCACATCCTGGGTGCATTCTGTAATTCTAGAAATTACTTTTGTTCACCAAATGCTCCTATAAAATTTCAAAAGTTTTTAGTTGTATATGTTGACTTTTTTCCTAATTTCATGATCCATCGCACAATATTTTAAACAAAGTATTGCTCATTTAGAGACAACTACATTCTGATTGAGCACTGAAAAGAATGTTATCACGTTCTTCATGGCAGGTCATGCGTGGTTTTTATGTATTATTTGTACCCCAAATTACTTTGGTCATTCCACAAACCATCCTATTAAATGTTTGCTACTTAATGATAAAAATAAAAGGTAAATTTTCACATCTGAAAATGGTTTGCCTCCCTTTTGATGGAAATATAGGTTGTTTTTCAATTTCCATTAGATCTCCTTTTCTATTATAAAGCATGGGGTTTTTTTATTTCATACTGCTAAATGCAGTGGAACAAAACTGATTTCAGAGAATTAAGTTCTATTTAGATTAATTTTAATTTTATTACCACAGTGCCCATAGGGTTTGCCGTGTGTGTGTTTGGTAAGAGAAAACTATTTTTCACAAATACATTATTATAAAAAATACATAATAGAAAACAGCAAAAGCTGCATGAATGGGAAAGTGGGAGAGAGAAATAAATATATATATATATATCAGTTGCTAGACATGCTAAAGTCAGGTGCTAGCTATTTATTTACCCCAAAATTAGGTAAGTTAGCAACTGATGATAGTTGAGCATGACTTCCATGCCGTATCATCTATAACATGTGTCCATCTGGCTTACTATAAATCTGCCTTGGTCAATGTGCCTCCAGTGCTCTAGGGAGTGTGGCATGCTCCATGCTCTGCTTCTTCCCCATCTAAATGCTTGCTTCACTGAGCAGCCTGCCTGAGCAAATGGGTTTGGGCTGTCCTGGCAGGCGCATCCCCAGCTGTACCTGCAACAGCCTTGGCAGGAGCTGCCTCTTCAGGCTCTGGGCTACAGGTGTCTGGGGTGACCCTCAAAAGGAAATGTGGGCATATCCACATACTTAACTGGCTGACCTTGCATTTACCATGGCTCTCTACTGAAGATTTTAAGCACTGTATTTGACCTTAATTTCTTTAAAGCATTTAAAAATGAGCTAAGGTTTAATACCTGCTTTTGTCCTTTTCTGAACTGCATCCACCATGAATTGCTTAACTAACTCATTAGGGCCCTAAGCCAAGCAGATGTCTAAGCCAAGCATGCCTTTAAGACCCATTGAAAGGACTGGGACTATTCATGCCTATAACCAGGTGCTCTTTTCAGTGCTTGAATACCTCAGGCAACACAATTTAAATTCGGAGTTAAAGTTAAGTGTGTTTGAACAATTTCACAGACTAATTCTTTTTCTTTATTTAAAAATATACACAGTTCTCCATTTCCCTGCAAAAAGAATCAGTGCTACAGTTCCTTTTTGATTTTTATTAGAAATGATTCTAACCTAATCTTCCCTAATTTACTTTAGGACTTTAGGTTGCCTCTATTCACCTTGTTATCTGGATTCCTTCCATTTAGCCAAAAGCAATATTCAAGTCCCCAGCAAATGTCATGGAGCTCTACTACTTCTTTTATCTTTTGCTGTCAAAACTTTCTTTGGAGTATGGGTTTTTCATGTTCTTTTGTTTTACTTTTTACTGGTTTACTTTTTTATTAGTGAGTGATAATTGGATCGAAGAGTGTCAGTGACAGCGGGAAGCATCATTCTTACAGTGGAAAGTTATCCTTTGAAATAAGGTTTTGTAATATTTTCTAAGAAAGGAACATAGTAGGCAAAAGGATGGGGAAACAGACCTACTATATGAATATAACATACAACTAATAAATAAAATATGGAAACCAAAATAACAAATGGTACATTGTAAAACTAAGCTTACTTTATCTTGCTGGGACAAAAATGAAGTATGAGTATGCCTTGCTTATACTATGAATTTTCTTAGCAATTGTTAACAGTTTTGTTAGTTGCTTCTGTGCCCTATACAATGTGGCAATTTTGGCAGTTAATTACATGTTAAATTCCAAATGCCATGGAATAAATCTGCTCTTCCCTGCAAATAAGTTCCAATGGATTAGAAGAACACAAGAAGAGTAAAAAATGTTGACTGGAGAACAAGGAGTCCATTATGTCTCCCATCATGGAAAAAGTGAGATTCCTTAATGTTCTCCTGTTCCACTTTGTCTCTTGTAGAGGAAAAAAATTCTGCCTCTTTTTTTTTTTTTTTGTTAATTAGTAAATATTCTCCTGCCTATCCCACATCAAAAAAGGCATTAATAAAAATATTTCATTTCAATAATTTTGAGATTAGTTTGACTCATTTTTCAAGATTTGTTAGCATATAAACCAATATTTTCCTGTGAAAAGGTATGTGTTATCCAACCAACAGAAAGATCCCTTCATCATAAAAGTTTAACTTCTTCCAGCTCTACACAGCCTCCAGCTGGCTTTCCTGGGATCTGCATGCCAGCCTAACCTATTTCCCCTGTGGAATGCAAGAACTGTAAAAAAAAGATGGAATAATGCCTTGTAATTCTGTTATACAGCATCTGTATGGGAGGATAAATGCAGACCTCTGACAAGAGCAAGAAGTAGCCAGAAAGCCAGGGCCAGTAGCATTCCCTGGCTCTCTTGGCAATACCCATGCCAAACCTGCTTACTCAGGCATGAGGCAGGTACTGGTCTTTATAATGGGAAGAAAGAATTTAGCCTTTTTCTGCATCAGCATCTTCACAAAAGAAGTTTAGAAGTCAGTCCAGATAGGAGAGTAATTGTTATGCATGCCATTAACCATTTTTTTTAAAGTACCAAAATAACTTTGCAAACCCTTTTTGCAGAAGCATGTTGATTATTTTGTAGTAAGTTTCATTGTCAGCAAAATAAGCTCTGCGTTCTTAGAAAACTTTTCCTACTATAAACTAGGTGTATCAAAGATAGAATCTAATACACAGAGACAAATCAATCAGTAGTGTTTCCTTAGGAATTCTATGGGTCATTTCTTTAATATCCTTCCAACATGTTCTAATTTCTGGAAAGTTTTACGACATGTGGATAATATAAGGGTATTGCACCTTCCCTCCAGCAGCCATGGAGCTATAAATATGTGTAATTTATGTACTGTTTAATAAGACCTATGTAGATGTTGACTGAACGTTCATATTTTGTACACCTTCTTACCTATGTTGCAAAGAAATCTGTTTCAGTGTTTCACAAAGAAATTTCTTAGGTTTTTTTGTTCTCTACTTAAATTACTTTGGAAGCCAAAATTCACTGAGATACACATAAATATGTTTGAGTTTGGTATCTGACTGAGCACATCTGAAGAGTTAACCCCCTTTTTCTCAGAGAATTTTAAAATAGTTTCCTCTGTATCCAGTAACATTTTAAAAATATAGTATTTGAAGTTACTGGCATTGACAGATACAATGGCAAATTGCAAAGGCCATAAGAAGGATCTTACAGCACTATAATAATTTCACCTTTTTAATATAAGGAGATAATTCCCTGCTGTTCCTGCATGTTTCAGCTTACTTCGTATGTTCCAGGGACTAGGGTATAGGGTATTCTGGATTTGTTGTGACTGTTGTTTATGGTGAAGAATAAGATTTAAATGTTAGTCTTTCTATAGGAAGACAGAATTACTCCCTTTGATGGGAAATCCTTGGTACAGTACCTTGCATGCCTGCGTCTAGATTAATCAGGTAATTTTACAGACTGATTTGAAATTTCAGGTTACAATTAAAACCATGTAAAAACTACATGCACTAAGAAGCCAGTCTAGTCTTATCAGCTTTCAAGCACTTGCAAGAAGAATTCCTTCCTGTTTTTTTTTCTCTCATATTCTTTTTTTCATTCTCTGTGAAGAGATAAACTGTTCAATTCAGTTTGAAGATACTTTAGTGGGTTACTGGAGTAACATTTACCTGCTCCATGTACAGAGGGTTTCAAGAGGATTTAAAAAGGAACACAGCACTATCTAATTTTTCCATTCACTGGAAAATTTATAGCCAAGCTTTGTGACATAGAGAAAAATACTAAGATCTTGAACTCTTCTAGCTTTGGATGAAGAATGCAGGAAGAAGGTGGTTAATAGATAAAACACTGCAACTGCACCTTGGAGAAAGGTAATTGTGAAGTGAAAACCCCTGCATCATCACAACCAAGTTTTGATAAATTTTCTTTTCAGGCAATCAAGGTTCAGCATTGACCTGTTCCTTTGCATTATTTGTGCAGCTGCTTGTGTTCCTATTAGCGATTATAAGTATTTACAGCCTATCTACCTGATATAATAACATATTTTATAAAATTCCCTGCACACAATACTTGCAAAATAGATCAGAAGTTTCAGAGTGTGTTTTAGAAAAGGTATAAACTCTATTGTACAGTGATTATCACAATGACTATATAATATAATTTTTTAATAATTAAACTGTTTTACTCTCTGCTTGATTGTAATGAAGCTTTATGGATAGCTGTAATTAACCTCTACTGATGTTAATTATGCACAAAGTGGGATCTTGGAACTGCTGACCATGCAATTCGTTAAACGACTCAGGAGGTGATATGGATTGCACAGTGTTTATATGCACTCTTTCAACCTATTGTACAATGTGAAGGCAAAGTGTCAAGAGTTGTGCTTTGAAAAAAATGTGCAGAATTTGTTTGCATAGTAAAATCATTGAAACTCATTTATCTTGGAGCTAAAATGACTACAGATTTCACCAAGATACCTCTGTAAGGGTCCTGCTGCGAAAAACTTCTATGTAAAAGCTTATCAAGTCTAATTAAACTCAATTAAATTCCTCAAAGGACTCCTTTTATGAAGGCCCAGTTCCACTAAGAGCCCATACACAGAGTAGGAACACAACTCTATGGACTACCTTGGCGTTGACTTTACAGGTCATGGCAGTAACCTCATGAAATATGGAAGGGTGAGGACACAGTTACATTCTGTTTCATAATGTAAAGGTGTTGGCATTTCAACAGGCAACTGCACAGGTAGTTATCCTACATAAATTTTATAGGTCAGTTTGTAAGAATTTTAGGAAAATTTCTCACTCCATTAGCCGACAGAGGATTAACTACTTCTGTTTTATGCAGGGATCAAGAAACAGTTTATCAGTGCACAGTTTCCCCAAGCTGCAAGCAATGCCACAATTACAGACTTGCAAATAATTCTACAAACAGAGAAAAGCAATTAAATTGAGATAGCCCATTTTCCGTTAAAATGAAGAAAGTTTAACTGGCCATAAGCATGTTTAAAATGTGTTAAAAACAAAACAAACCAACGAAACAAACAAAAAAAACCACAAAAAACCCCACACCTAAAAGAAACCCAAAACAACACAAAAAAAGCCCCCCCAAAAAACCCTAAAAACCAAAAAAAAACCAACCCCACAAAAACCTTCAAGTAACCTTCAAGATTGTGGTTTTATGTGTAAGCAAATGCAGATCAGAACCCAGGGTAGAAGCTCTCTAGTAGCAACTGAGGACTCAAGAATCCGTCTCTATCAGGGCTGGACCTGTGGGGCCTCTGAAAATATCTTGGTCTTTGTCTTTCTAAGTCTACACCAGTTCTGCTGGATGGGAGAAATAGCATGTTGGGTTTGTGATAATGGTCTTGTACTGAATAAACTCTTATGGTCCTCATGACTGTTTAGAAGATTTACGGAGTTCCTTGGTGCAATGAAACCTCTCCAGAACTAGTCCTTCACATGTACACTTTCTTGCCATGGAAATATCTGGTGAGAACTTCCTCAGTATAGTTTAGAGGAGTTCTCTGTGTACTGATTAAATTGCTTCACTAGCATCGGAGAAATAAAAGATCAATGCTTTATTAGTATCACCTTTTCGTATTACCAAAGTTTCTTTCATTGTTTCTTGTGAGTTGGAATTAAAACGCCCAATGTCATAGTGACATTAAGCCAATATCATCACAAAATCTATTCAGCTAAACATACTTTTAATACTTATTTTGAATATTTAATACTTTAAAGTACTTGTGAAGCAACAAGTTGAAAATGCAATTTGTGCTAGCAACGTATTACTTTAGAGGTACTAGAAATCAGCATATCTTAAAAGTTGATAAAGCTTCAAAAAGTTATTTTTCTCTTTGCTAATCACTCCTTCTATACAATTGCAATGTGTGAGTATAATAGTGATCCAAAGCAGTGTTATTATACATGTCACAACAGAAGAGTTTGGCATTTCAAAGTACAAAAATACCACACACTAAAGCTAGCTAAAGTTTCTTTTTCCTAAGTAGTTCCCGTCTATAAGCCTCATCAGCAAGCACAAACTTTTCCCCCAGTTGGTTTACTCACAAATCTACAGCCATAATCTAGATTGATTTCTTTTTTTCCCTCCACACTAAAATCTTGTCCCGTGCCTCAGATGTCTTCCTTTCGTTTACAAGCAATTGCCTCTAACAACACATGGCTGATAAATGGAGCTTTTAATTTTAATTCCCACAAGTCATCTTACTACCTATTTTCCTAATCATTGCAGAAAATATCGCTATCATCATACCAGTCTTCTACAAGTAATAACCTCAGTTCAGACCCCTTTGTGTTTCCAACATACAAATTATGTCTAGCTTTTGCAGATTTTTTTTCCTAAATAATGTAACTAAAACATGGACTTTATATCAAAGCACGCAGATGAAATTTTCATTTAGCCTTTTTTGTACTTACATCACTTGAAGTATTCTTTTACCCAACCTTGACAAATTTAATCTTCCCTATTTCCCCCCTAATCTTCCAGAAAAATATTGAGGAGAAGATTTATTTCTGGTACTACTACTTCTTCATTTATAAGCCTTCTATAAGCAGTTCTCTGTGGTTCTCTTTCTGTTAATCTAATCAAATACAAGCTGATCACCATCAATTTCTAAGCTGCTCACAGTCTATTCCGATTTTCTTGCTATTGCTCTATCATTTCTTGAGTAATCTCCCATTCGTTACAGAGAAGCCTCTTGTCTGGCTCTCGACTAGTCCATACCATCAACCTCCTGTATTTCTGGATTCACATTAAAACAATCTGTCTGCTTTTTCTGTGATGCTTCTTGTACCTACAGGGAGTTATCTACAAATAAGTGCAAAGTTATCTCTCTCTCTTCCTTCAGTTCCATGATTCCATTAAAAGCTTACAAAAACCTCATGGAAGTTTGAAATACTAAATGCTGCCTACCTGCTCTCCAGTGGTGTCTTGTAGTTTTTGTACTTTTTGATTGGTCTGCCCATGTGCTGCCTCTTACAAATTGTGTACAACTTCCCAGAGACAAAGATAGTCTTTCTGTGTTTGTAGACCAGGTACAATAGACAGCCCAAGACTAGGACTGATTGTTAAGTAATCTGTAATGCCAGTTAATGGTACTTAGCATATTACCGCTTTATATAATTATATATACAATACTTATAGATTTCATGAATAAAATAAACAGTATTCTCCAAGTGTTAAAGCAGATTGTGATTTCCCCACAGCGCCTGTTTGAGGTTTCTAAGCAGATTTTTAATTTACCTTCTGTAGCTTTGAGCTTGTTTTCAGATGGTTTGCAATAAGTAATAGATTACCTGGGGATGCTGTGAAGTCTCCCTCATTGCAGGTTTTCAAGACGACTCTTGACAAACATGTGTCAGTAAAGACTTGGGAATAGATGATCTGACTTTGGGGCAAGAGGCTGGTATAGGTACTGGATTCTTTCTATCTCTCTGTCTCTATATCTCTTTTTCAAAGATAACAAAACTCCCATCCTAAAAGTCCTGATTATAGAAAGCACACAAACAGGAAGATACACCTTTCTGCAGAAAGCATGTCTGTCACCACACAGACTAGGTGCTTGGGTGCCAGAAGCTGTGTGCACCTGGAGAAAGGTACTTTTTGGATTAGGTGGATAGGCCAGATGCGGCATCATATTGAGCAAGCTTGTTCACCTCCTCTTCCAGAACTACTTCAGGTGCCTTCACCCAGCAATGTCAAACATAGCATAACCCAGCTCTGGACTTCAAAGACAGAGGATTGTGGTTTCAATCCACAGGTAGGGATAGCATTTACTGGGGAAAAATTGAGTCGCATTTTTCCCAGCTGCTTAAGCTACATTTCAGGCTTCTATAGTCAGACTCCCTAGCCAAGGAAATTAATTTTAGTTTTCTTACATCATGTTCAAGAGTATAAACATTTCTTTATGCAGAGTCCTATCTGTGAAATATGTAATTAGATCACTGTCTGGTGCATTTAACTGTCTTTCCAACAGAGGTTTGGAGAGGAGTCTTAGGAAGTGTGTCCATCTCCTTGAGTGAGTCATATAAAATAAATCAGAAGTCCTCCCTAGACCTCAATGAGTTTTGTCACTGGGGAAAAAAGAGGCCAAGATTTCACCTTGGTCTTTTGTTTAGTGGTTTATAAAGTTTAATTTGTTACCCAAAGTTGTTTTATTTGATAATTAATTTAATATTTTCCTTTCATGTTGATTTGAATGTAGATTTGAGTTTCAAGCTTCTGAAGCACTTTTGACAAAAACAAATTCACTGTTTTTAATAGTCGTGTGACATGGCCGTAAATCCGATCCATACTTCGCCAGAAACCTTTATTTTATCAGTACAATTCTTAGTGAGCATTACAAACAAAAGTTGAAAATCTGTATCAGCAATACCCGTACCAAGATTGGTCACAAGTTTATTCCAGTCTACCATAATTTGAAATGAAAATTTTAAAAATAGTTTTACAAAGGAAAACTTCAAAACAGTCCACATACAAATAAAGAAAATAGCAGGTAGTGGTAGTAGGTGTGTAGAACATACCACACTGGTGCTTAGTTTTCAAATATTTTAAATATTAAAGTGTACTTTTTTGATATATATTGCCATTTCATACTACACAACTGACAAAAGCTAATTATCAAACACAAAATGCTGCAACTTTTCCTGCCAGGGCTGTTTAAAATCTCTTTTATCAAATAATTTGAGTAGAATCCAAATTTAGGCCCAACTGTTTACAGTAGTATTTGATTGTCAACAAATCTATTAAAAGATTAAGGAAGTTTTTTTAAACTTTGTATTGTAACCTACCATGTAAATTAAGAAAAATAATTAAATATATTACAAGAAATGCCTCAGCTTGTCTCACCCGGAAATTACCCAGGCAACTTTCTGCCTTTGTTACTCTCATATGCATATGCTTACAGTAGTGTAAACACCAGTACCCATAGTTTCTGTGCAGAAACATGCTGTATGTGTATGAATATTGTATGCAAAGGAAATAAAAATCAATTAGACTAAGTTCTTGGGCTTGTCTAGAAAAGAAATATAAGGTAAGCTAAACTATCCTTGAAGCCCACAATTTCATGTTCAAACAATAAAAGTCAAGCTACACAATTACTAAAACAAGCTTCTGAAAAATATTGTATGCATCTTTTAATATTTATAAGTATTTTATGAATAGATGATGTAAGATATATAAATTCTGCAAAGCAACTGAGTCCACCTCACAAAGTAACAGTTATTTTTCTACCATTTAAAAAAATATTTTATTGCTTTGGTACCAAACAAGCTGTGATTTTTTTACTTCAAAATTACTCTTCCATCACTTCATAATATTTAATTTATCTTAATAAACTTTTCAAAAATCACTCATGGATATTAATTTGTTGCCAAAAGCCTATGCTTTAATTTTATCAGACAGAAATGTGAATTAGTCTAGGCTCTTTCCCAAAATTTGAGCCAGCCATTATAATGATAAAAAAAGAAGAGTAGAGCAGAATTTTGTGTCTTCCAGCATGGCATTTTCATGCCAGGCGTATCCAGTCCAAATTAATTTGTGCTAGGGAAGTTATACATTCTCAGTATGACATAATTCACATTACCTTTTCTGTCTTATAGGAGTATTTTTGGCAAAGTTCTTCATCTATATCTGTAACCAAGTGTGGAGACCAAGAATAGGTCCCTACCACAAACCATTCTACCTCAACGAGGTTTTGTCCTAAACCAATCCGGTTTTATCTACAGTTTTTTTTAGAATCTACCATTTTTTTAAAAAAACCTAAAGCACTCAATTATCATAAAATGCTGTCACACCTGTGTAACGTTTATTCCTATTTTTCCTGGCCACCACACACCTTTGATTCCAGTAATGAGAACTCCTTCCCATGGGTTTGTCTGTCCCTTTGATAGCATTTTTCACATTTTGCCCCAACAGTTCTTGTCTCTCCAAACTTCCCACGTTGGCACTCAGGTCCTTCAGTTGCTTTCTTATTGACCTCATGCTTGCTTAGGCAATCCTTTCTCTAACTGCATTGCCTTCCTGAATACTGCTTTCCAGCATGCTGCTTCAAGGCATATGAGCAGGTTCTTTCTCTCCTTTATCTGATTCTTTAGTCCCATCCACCTTGGTTTCCTTTGTCCATATTTTAACACCAGACAGGCAGGTGCTTAACACTTTGGAGCTTCATCTGCAAGGAACCAATGCCACCTTGTAGCAATCTAATAGAGACTTTGAATGAGGAGGTCATACACCCTCCAAAATTTGTCATTCATCATAGCTGGTCCATAGCTTAGCTTAACCAACTCTTGGGCCAACTGAACATCTCTTGACTGCAGTATTGAAGCGGCTGTCCTGTAAGGTGAAAGGACTGCAGGATACATGACTGTTATGAAAGCATTGCTTTATGATAGCTACAGACTACAAGTGGAACTGTGACTGTATGTGGTAACTATCTACATTTACATGTGAAATTATGGAGCAGGGGTTCTCAAAAAACTGCACCAAATCTGTACTCTCAGTTTCCCCTGAATCATATACGTTTCTTTGAATATCTTGCTAGTGAATTTTTTTTTTGATAAGTTAATATTTTCTATGTTTTCTCAGAAAATTAATGCTTAAATGTTATTTTTAAGTTATAGTCTGTAAAGTGTTTAAAATACTAACAGTATTATTTTTGTCTCACCGCATATCCCGATTGCTCTGTGGTTGTTTAAATAACAGAAACCCATTAAGCAATATTTTATCTGGGGAAAAAAAAAAACAACAGATACAGTTATATGTCTACTTATACATGAAATGGCACAGTTTAGGTTGAAAGTTTTGCACCTCCATATTTTTGTCAGAAACCTTAAGAGATGGGAGTAGTTAATTTTTGATACATACACTGAAACGACTGAAGATATTATTTCTGGTTTATTAATTGATCTAAAAAAAAAAAAAAAGAAAAAACCCACTTAAAAATTAATTGACAGCAGATGTACGTATCAACAAGAAAGAGCAGAACCTGCTGGGGATATAGCAGTACCATGAAACAAATGTGTGGTCAGCTTCTTCAGTGCTAAAATTAACAGGGACTAAATAAACAGCTTTAGAGTATTTAAAATGTACCCTGACTGCCAAGGCTTAGCTGCTGAATTAAATCTATTGCTGAGACAGCCTTGTCCTGTATGTATATATACTATGCTAATTATAAAATAACAACCTGGATTTTCAAGGGAACCTCAATGTGACTCTTTAACTGTGGTCACAGCTTTAAGTAGGTAAATATCATTGACATGAATAAAGTGGATATCTACACTGCTAATTAGAGACATTGCTGGTCAGCGTCTGGCCCCAGACTAGGAGTCAGGAGACCCGTGCTCTCTTTGGGCTTCCTCTACTGACCTGAAGTTTGACCTCAGCTATATCACCCCAATATCTATATCTACTTTTTTAACACTGTTTTCTTCCATGCTTTTTGGGACTGTGAGTACTTTAGAGCTTATGCAGAGCTAAAGGATGTTGATGATAACGTTAAATTTTGAGAAACACTGATTTTATCATTTCTCTTAAAGCTGGTTAGAAATATTTTGATAGAAGAGTTTTTATTGAAAGAGAATCTGGTCAGAATAATTACATTCAAAATTAGCTGAATACAATAAAAATAAGCAATTGGTCTGATTTTGACCAAAGCTAAATGAAAAATACAAAATCCCAGGAAACTGGAAGCTGTGTTTCCCAAATACACTTATTCCTGACGGGCCAGATATGGGCCCTACTTGGCAGAAGGACTTATAGACCCATTTAAGCTCTGTACAAGCTGGATCTGCTTTAGAAATTAAGGACAAATCAGTCTCACTACTCATCAATTACAGTTGGCTAACCAAGAAATAAAAGAAGGGAAAAAAAGCAAAGAAAATGAAACATCCAAAATCAGCTCACAGTTTAAAAAAATTCTGGGCTTACTTCAGTAGTCAGGTTTAGGAGGTGTGCCATTCTCTCAGTAAATACATGGTCATGAAATAAAGGTATTATAAAGAAGAGTGACCAAACCCTTGGCATACTTCTGCCAATAGATCTATACCAATTTATAGCTTCTGATGGTTGAGCTTGGTGTTTTAATCTAGCCATTGTCAATTCCAGTTCTGTTTTTATTAATCATACCAGTAATGTCTGAATAAGTAACTCCAGAGAAATTGGATTTAGAAGGTTCGTATTAAAGAATAAAGTGTACAAGTACAAACTGATGAACAGAAAGATATATATTGGTTCTTTTTAGGTAATACGTATTGCTGCATACGCCTTCAAGGTATCTGTTGAGCAATTTAGCTGTGTTTTCTGGCAGCTGTCACTAGTATCATCCATCAGAACAAGAGCCCTGGCCGACAACTCTTTGCTGAGATGCTAAAGGGACGTGGATTTTAATTCTGGGCTGTTTTATATGACAGACAGTGTGACAGATGAATGCCAGAAAAGCCCGGGACCATGATAGAATTTGTGCAATTTCAAGTAAATAATTGGACAATTTTTCATGTAAAAACAACAGCTGGACTGTTGCTCTAGCTTGTACACAGAATTGTTCCCAAGTTTAGCATCCTGTTTTACCACCTCTATTCAAGCAAATCATCAAGGTTGGCATTGAGAGAGAATTCAGGGATTGCAAACACTGGATTTTGGTGAGGAGCTCTGAGATTTGTTGCAGCGTCTTCTCTCCTTGCTTCCTCTTGGCCTCTTTTTTTATTCCATACAACGAAGCACCTAGATAATAGGTGCAAGAAAGCACACTTATATACCAAAAAGCATGATGGGAGGATGACAGGGAGGGGAGAACAACAACTACTTGCCTGCAAACACATCTGTAATTTCCTGGAAGCAGAAGGGAGAGAATCATTGTGGGAGAGCTGACAGCACCCACCCCTGACACAGGTATCTTCCCCTGTGCCAAATGGGGAGGTTATGGTCCTTCATCTTCCTTTAGCTGCCTGACATTTTTTTCTCCTCTGCTAGATATTGTACTTTCTGTCCTCCCACTCAGCTCTTTGGCTGCCAGGTTCAAAATCAAACAAGTTTACTTAGGAATCTAATAAATAGGTCTTTGTTAACCCAATTTACTTTGACTTGATTACAATAAACTCTAAACTCCAAAGCAGATTAGGAAGCATCCACATGAGCAACATGATAGGTTGGAGGAAGCGGTGGGGATAATGACATATAACTGCAAGGGCATTTTCATTTGCATCAACAAAAAAAAAAAAAAAAGAAAGAAAGAAAAGAAAGAAAGAAAGATACTGTCGTTCAACAACAACTCACAGGCTCCATTTAAAACTAGGGATCTTGGTGCTATTGCGGACCGTGCCCTGTGTGTGCCCATTAGGAAAGTGGCTGTTTGCATAGCCACGAAATGGTTTAGCTGAATGGGGCATAGATTACACTTTCACCCAGAAAGAAGAGATTTTAACACACCTGGAGATTCTATGCAAGTGAATTTTACATCTCCAAAAAGGAATAATTGAAGCCATCACTGGTCTGGTGTCAGCTGGAGTACAGCACGGATAGCCTCAGGCTCTGATTTCTATACTTAGAATTTAAAACTAGAAAATTGCTGAGCTTCAGACTGTACCATCTCCTGAAGGTTTCCATTGTTCCAGCATGAGACAGTCTGGGGATTACTGCTGGCCTTTGCCAGCAAATGCAGCGGGGGGGACCCTCCTCTAACACTTAGAAATCCAAGAAGTTTACAAGGTTCTGACACATGCTGATTTTATTTGAAGTCTTTACAAGAAGAAGTTATGTTTCCCTGCTGAAAATTTGTAAGAATATTTTCCCCACCCCTATAAGTCTTTGATAAGATATCAGGATAGGAATATTACACGCTATGGCACTATATTAAACATGCAGCTTTTGTTTAGTTTAATCTCCTCTCCTAGAAGCATTGAGTATCTAAAGATGCCTTGAATAAAAGGAAGTATTTTACCTTGAAAATGAAAAAAAGTGCTAAAAAATAGTGGAAAAAGGGGGAAAGAAAAGAAGGACCAGAATGCCTAGAGATTTCAGCTGTCCAATTTCAGAAGGACTAATTTTTGGAAATACTGATTACTCATACTGAAAAAAAACAGATAACCAAAGACAGCTAACATTTATGAAAATCTTAACTTACTGTATAAATTCAATTATTTCCTCATGAGTATTAGATGCAGAGTTTATAATAACGGTTTTGCTTTTAACATAACTAACAATTGGAATCTATCTTGTTGAAAGCATTCTGTCTTGTCTCGAACTGAATTTAAATTAATGAAGCTCTTATAAGGACAGCTGTAACAGAAATTGATTAAACCAAAATGAAAGACTTTTTTTAAAATAGTCAGGATGTTTGGGTCTTCCTTTGAAATCATCTATATTTTAATAAAAAAAATCAATGTGTTCAAAATACCCAATGTGCTGATTTATTCCATGCAGAAAATATGCTGCAACATATTCTGATTTATTATAAGTAGGTAAAAACTGGAATTTCTGTCGGGTTAGAAATTGCATTTTCTGATTTTCATCCTGAATTAAAATGGCAAAAATAGCAGGAAAGAAATTATTTCCATAGAACCGAAAATTCCATTTCAGATATCTACAACCTGTAGGTCTGCACAAATGAAGCTGCCTCCCTTTATAACAGAGTGATAAAAAGGCTGTGTATTTAGGTTGGTTTGTTCCAGTTTGTATACAAAGACTCCATATGACCTGTAAGAAGACTTCTGAGATGGGGTAACAGACGGAAAGGAAACAGCCTGGTCAACGTGTTTGGGATGGTTGTTGTGGAGGGAAGGAAATGGTTTCTGTCTGGTGAGTGTGCCCAGCATGCAGAAGGTGTTGGGGTATGCGAGGATGCGTGAGCAGGGGAGGAAAGAGCAGGACCGGGCGCTGAAGTCTCAGGGTGGCAGGAGTAGGGAGCCTTTGGTACAGGTGTCTGTCGCTACATAACCCAGGAAGCCGCAGGAAGCTGCTGAACTAGAAAATAATACTGGAGGGACTACCTCACCCTTCAAGGACAAAATCAAGAGAGGAGTGTTTTTCAAACCTTTTTAATATATCTTTCCACCACATTTCCTATTTAAACCGACACCTTGTTCTAGTTTATTACTTTAGTGTTCTGATAAATGTGTTTTGATATCCTTTGGCACATTTGCTTAAAAAAAGGTAAAAAAAAAGTGTGAACAGTTGGTGGTTGAGCAGGTGGCCAGGGCTACTCTGCTAAACTGTTTTTCCCGAGATGCTCTGAGTCCTCATCCTCATCACCCCTTTGAGACATCATGGCAAATCACACGAGCACCAAATAATACTGAAGTGACCTGAGCTAAAAAGTAATAATGACAATCAAACTCTGAATTTGAACTTTGTACTCCCCAAACTCAGTAAATGAAAGGTTTTCCATATGAAACTGTTCAGTACATTCACTCCTTCCTCTCTTCCCCCTCCCCCCGCCAGTCTTCCCTTCCTTTTTTTCTCTCCTTCTTTCTCCCCCTCCTTTCCCTCTTTCTCAAACAGTATCTATACTATACATGGTGTGTTCCCATTCTTGCCTGCAGAATGTCCTGTTAAGGCTGCAGTGACGGTGCCCTTTGAAACAACTCCAAGTCCTCCCTCTGGGATACCAAGAATCCATTATGAATAACCTCACAAAGTGTGACCACAGAACCTCAGAAGGAAAGGTGTCTTGCTCAAGAGGCTGCCTCACCTTTGAGAAAATCCCAAATACATGGTTGCTCTTGGTAACAATGGTACCAACATTCTTCTGTACCTTTGGAAATGGAGAAAGGAAAAATTAAAGTATTAATTTTTTGAAAGATAGGGGTCTCATATGGACACCAGCTAATCTACTTGATGTATCATAGCCTAAAAAGTCTGTACAAAGAAAGCAAGAAACTGATAGACAAAAAAGCCCTCTCAAGGTTGTGCATTTCTGATTCACTGGTGTAGAGGTATATAGTTATGAGTATATATGGGAGATCTGTTCAGATAATTTAGTTTGGCAAAGGTGACCACCTCCCTAAACTATGCTTTAGGCTGGATCTCAACATGTGTGATCTATCCTAGCTCCTTAGTACTTTTTTAATAAAAGTTTGGGATCACTAGAATTTTATGAGAATTTATAAGACTAATTCTTCTGATGAGCTTCTCGACCATGCAGTACCCTATATAGGAGCAACTCTGCTAGCACCTCCAGTGTGCAGAGGAGTATCACAGAACTGTACAAACCCTCTTTTAATTTCTGCTAGGGATATGACAGAAGTAGGAGGTTTCCATTTGATAGCAGAGAGGTCAGCAATGTGTTAGGTTTGTTATATTTTTTCCCCAGTTACTTAAAACCTCTTTCAGTATGAATAACACTCAGTACAGTTGTCAGAAATACAGCATATGCCGGAAGGTTTGAGATAACTGAGCAAATGGGCAAGCACCAAAGGTCTCGCACTCAAGAGCAGCCTATAGCCACCCCATTTAGTGTGAACTTTGTTAGCTGACGCTGAGTCGCTTCCTACCAGAGCAGTAAATGGCCACTGGGAGAATGGTAGCTGTTCCCGACAAAATGAGAGTCTTAGCAGTAGCAGCCAGCCATGAAGTCTGTGCATTCCAACAATATATTATTTTTTTCATAAATTTATAAACTGAATGATAGCTGCTGGATCATTTTTTTCTGTGGAATTTGTTTTTTTCCAACATTGTCACTCAGCTACAGGAACAGAAAGAAATAATTGTTTGAGAAGTGTCATGAAGTGTTAATATTTTTTTGTATTTTTATGGCTGAATGGCTCAGAACACAAACGGAGTTGCCTGAAAAGCAGAACGTTAGATCTGCCATGCTCTTACTCACGTACCTTTTGACACTGATGTACCTAGAAGGGCAGTTCTCTTGTGATCATCCATTTCTTCTTCAGATCACGTATCATTATACTGCTCACCATAACTAAAACCAGACAAAACACAGTCACCAACAAAACTCAACTGGCTATTATAAAGAAATGAAAGTCAGTTAATGAACTGTAACATTAAATAAATCTTTTCTGGTCATAAAAAGGGTGCAAATAATAAGTTCATATACTTCAGAGTTTTAGTGGGAGAGACTTATTTTCAAAGATGATTTGATCTTTCTCTAAATAATTCTAAAATACAGCCACAAATTTACTAAAGTTCAGGTTACCGACAGCTTCAGAACTACTCAGGAAGAGGAGGAGTAATTCAGTGGCATTCAAGTTGGATAACTTTACTCAGCTAATGTCAAGGTCATATTCATAACATGGGGTATGGTATTTCTCTTGGCTTTTCATTCTTTTCTCCTGAAAGAAGGCTTAAGTTTCTTAGAGAAAGGAAAACACCTTATCAGTTCTTTTCATAGCACTAAGTAGCTTGTTGTTTTCTTTTTGTTCTCAGATGTTGACCTTTTTCACTTTATTGTGCATGAGCAATGCCATCTTTTTGTTTTCAGAAGTGAAAGGCAGGAGGGGAAAGCTCAGCAGCAGTGGCAGGACAGCACTGGCACCCAGTGGCTCAGGATTCTCTTGGCTCAGCATCCCTCTTTACCTGCTTTGCTAAGATAAATTTAAAGGCCATTGCCCTTTGTAATTTAGCTACCACAGGTGCTTTCAAGCAGGTCCATAAGTATATTTCTGTGGGAATGAGGTTACCACAGGAAAGTGATTTCCAGTAGAAAATATCCTTTTTTTTAATTCCCTCAGGGGCTAAGGAGAGCAAAGAAAATATTGCATGTCCCAGTGACTGACTTTGGAAACCTCCTTCCATTCTTGCCCTGCACAGTACCTATGTCAGCACTTGATGTGTCTTCTTCATAGGTCCACAGGAGACAGACAGATGCAGTTCAACTTGTGTAAACCGATTGGCAAAGGTTAAGAAGATTGAACCAGGCTTGCTATTGCGTCACAGCCAAGAGTCTGTTGCTTTTCCTATAGATCAGCTGCTATGAAAATATTTACCTAGGCTTTACAGTGACTGAGAATATTTTTTATTTACAGTTCCTAATTTTTCCCTTTCTGTGCTCTTCACCAGCAGTATTTGAACCCCCTGATATGTAGCATTTACCTTGTTGAAGAACCATCATTGCCCGCTGGGGTACTCATTACAGCCTTCCCAACCCACCTGGGATTTTACAGCTTGAATTCTGCTCATCCAGTCTAACCACAGATTTAAATAGAAAGAGAAGTGTAATGAAATCAAAAGGCACCCTTACAGTTGTGGCAGCTAATCCATCCCTTAAAGTGACAACCTTTACCAAATCAATTTTTCAAAAGGGTGCGAAGGCAGGGCTTTTAACCTCTGATCCACAGATCCTGAAGACTAAATTGACTGTGGAGCACAAGGTCCACTAAAGCTGACTGACAGTGGGTTTATATTTACTGTACATACCTCCCCAGGAAAATAATTAGGGACTCTCAAATGAAAATAAAAATTGAAAACTGCTGGTGCAAGGTAATATTTCAATGTTTGCTTTAGATCTGCTGATCTGACTGGAAATGTGCTGCACCTGGAGCCTTTTGTAATACAAAGAAAGTGCAAAAATGTTGCCATTTGCTCAGTCTTTCTATAGCTCTCCCTCTCTTCTTTCCCCCAACATTTTCTGAGCAAGAGTCCACTGACCCATACCACTTTTCCAATGTTTTGTTCCTAAGTATTTGTCTCACATCATTCTGGACCCTTTTAACTACCTATTCAATTGTTAGTGATGTTTTCAGAACAGTGTTTATTGGTGACACTAATCCAAAAGTATGCAGCAGCTTCCCAGCCAGTCTCCTGGGAATTCCCTTCTCTGGGATCATCCCTGAATAGCATCTGGCTACTGAAGGAAGATCAGCTTCATGCCTTCAAGCCCAGGGGACAGCACCATATGCAGGTGGATGGGCGTGGGGAATAAGGCAAAGCAGCGGTGCTCTCTCCTGAGCTCCCTCCAGCGAGGGGAGCCCTGAAAGAGCACTCTGCTCCCCTGATGGGGATCCGCCAGGTCTGGGGAAACCTTCACCTCGCACACCCTGCTTCTCCACTTGGGAAGCCAAGCACAGGGACTGGAAAGGTAGCAAAATACTAGCCTCCAAAAGAGAATTAGAAAATAAAAGTCAATATTGTAGTTTTCAGAGAATAGTGAAACAGATGTTCCACTTCTTGCAGAGATGGCCGCAGAGCTGTTATCTTAGTGTGACGCACAGAAGACTCATATCTTTAATTTGCACCTCATTTGCCTTCCAGAAAATGAGTAGGATACTGTAATCGTTGGTCAGCATGCATCTAAAGCTTTTGTGCTTCAACAGCCACTGAGCATTGGTTGTTATTACAGCTTGTTATACTTTCATTCCTTTGGAAAGTTTTCACAGATGGATAAATAAGCATTATAAGAGCAGGAGTCCCTGGACATCTGTAAGGATCTCTTCGCAATCTGTGGAGCCAGCCATGTCACAGGGTTCACTTCTGGAGAATGACAACATTTTCACTTAAGCTGTGCAGAGAATTTTCAGTCTTTGTACTTGAGCACTGTTAATTGTTTGCACAGTTAATTAAACTATGGGTGAGGTATTCTGTTAAATATCCATGTGTAATGCACATATTGACTGTTTCAAGGTGAATACTTTTCTAAATCATGAGCTATTGAATGTTGACTCACTGTGGTCCATTTTCTCTAATTGGCTTGCAGCTTCTCTCTATTGCTTGTTATGATAGAAGGTGTTTTTTCCCCCACTAAAAACATTACTGTCTCTAAATATGAACATCAATGGATGTTTTGAGAATCATTGTGCAGGAAAGAGACTCTCCTGAGTACACATTTAGGTTGGTAATTGGCTGGTGTTCACCTCCTCTCTGCGTTAAACAGCCCTTGGGCCTGTGGATGAAAGCCTGGCAGGCTCCAGTGTACCTGTCAGTCATGTTGTAAAAATACACCAGAGGACTACGTCTCTCACGGGGTCACAGCATTGCTTTCTTCCAGGACTCTGAATATGTAAGAAAAGGTTTTAGAAAGTTTTTTTCTATATGAAATGACAACCAAATTATATTTTGTTTGGGTAAACATCTGCAAGCTCTGTGAGAATTCTCACTGTATAACACTACTCATAAGGTTTAATAAGTTACCCTGGCTTCATGTGATGTGATAAACGCTCAGTGATTCCTCAGTCACTTGCAAAACTTGTGATTCCATTCAAAGCCACCATTCAAAATATCCTTCATATTATAGCATGCATTCAGAGGCACACTGATGAGGAAAACTAGCTCTCAGATGATATTTCCTAACTCATTATAAGTTCAGAAAGAGTTACGTATTTGAAGAAATTAATTCAATTCTGTAGCTTAGTAAAATCTCTTGATAATCCAGGCTATGGTTTGAGCTATGTATTTAAAGCAAAGTCAGAGAATTTTTTAGTCCATACTGGCTGTCTGTGTATTTCTGTATGACTGTCCATTGGTCAACATCACATGTAGGATCATATATGGGACACCCATTTTTAGCTGAAACAATTAAAGAGACCTCTTTAGCTTTAAGGGATTTTATCTTGAGTTGTAATAGCAGTAGTAGTGAGTTTCAAACCCCAATAGCAATTCAAGAGACATAATACTATAAAAACTGATTCCACTTTATTTCAATGGCTTTTTTCCCCACCAGCATGAAAAAAAGTTTTCCTCTGTGAATTTAAGTAGCATTTAGAGCATTTAAACCTCTCTATTGAATGATAATTGCTGCATTCAAAATTCATGCTCTCTTCATCACACATTAGCAATAAGATGAGAAAGAAAAGAGTGTTTGGAAAAGAACAGATACTGCTGGGTGCCACTCGACTGAGACAGAAAGGATGGCAGAATCTATTGTTGAGGCATACAGTGCAGGGGAAAGTAAAACACTGTTCCTGGTTTTCCAGTGTCTGTTTTTAATAAGAAGCTGAACTCCTGCTCTCAGGAAAGAGATGCTAGCGTTTGAGAGAGAAAAAAGCAGAAGTCTACGTCTCTGTCCTTCCTTGTTTGTCCTAGAAGTCAAAGTACTGAAAAAGACTGTTTGGTGTAACCTGTTGGTCAGAACATCTTTGGAGCAGTTATCAGATTCCAGAGTTAATTCTTAAAGGCAGAATCGGTAGAATTGTACAGGCAAAAAAAATCAATCTGCAAAGTGCTCTGCTTGTTAGGCAAAAAATTAAATTCCCTCCAGGCCATGGTGGGAGATGGGAAGAACTCTCTACAGAGAGTGAAAAGCAAATTCTCTTTCTTTGGCTGCTGCAGGAGAGGAAGGCCTCATCTACATTTTTGCTTCTAACAGAAAATTATCATTAATGATACGAGCTCCTGTTGTTTTCTAGCCACTTTCAGAAGTATGTTTGGACTTGGTAATCAAGTAGGGAGGTGTGGAAATGGCTATCGAGAGTTAACAGCTAATAAGCAAAGATCAAAACAAAACCTGAAATGTACAATTTCTTACTGCAGTGATGAAAAGTTAAGTTGTATTTTTTATCATAGTCTTTGCTTATTAGCTGGTAGCTAGTCCTGCTCATTATTTTCCAGAGTGAATAAGTGTAAAGTTTTATTTTATCTGTCAATGAACTAAACTTTTAATTAACTTTCATATTTGTCTTAGGTTAAGACTAATGGCTCTCAAAGGAATTGCCTACAAATCCTTAAACTTTTGAACAAAGGGACCAGAGAAAAAGCACCAAGCTTCCTTTGAAAACCAACCTTTCTATTAGAGAACAAAATCAAAAAATAAGCAACTTGAAACTGGGAAACACAGAGTATTAATATTCATTATGAAAACAAACTGAAAGAAAATTTAAATCTGTGTTGACCCCAGAGGATTTTTGTTAGCGATTTCACACAGATTGGCAAATTACACTAATGATTTCAGTAGTTGGTCTCTAAACTGGAGGGAAATTATCAGTGTTTAAATCAAGAGATTCTCCGAAGTATAACATACTTTGTTTAATGTTACTTACTTGGTTTAGTACAGACAAATGATTGTTGACAATGACTTTAACAGAACATCGTCCATTTGTACAGATTTCTTCTTTTCCTTTCTCCCCATCATCATATCTGGTCAGGTTAATGGATGTCAGCGTGGTTTGCCAGGATCAGGGCACTCTGGGTAGAAGAACACCAAGTGTGACTGACAGGTGGAAGTGTCAGAAACAACAATAATACGATGTATTGTGGTATTGCCCAAAGTAGGTTTTGCACAAATATAATTTCATTCCAGCTGTAATATGTAAACTAGTATTGTAGGAATAATTTTGGCAGATGTTAATACATAAATATGGAGTGAAAAAAATGAGGGCTACAATAAGGAATGAGAAGCACAAAATTTTACAAAGGTATAAGATGCAGTTATAAATCCTACAAGTCTGGGGATAGTCTGTACTAGGGTGTCGTGGTTTAACCCCAGCCAGCAACTAAGCACCACGCAGCCGCTCGCTCACCCCCCACCGGCGGGATGGGGAAGAGGATCGAAAGGGCAAAAGGGGAAAAACTCGTGGGTTGAGATAAAAACAGTTTAATAACTAAAGTAAAATAAAAAAAAAAATAGAACAGTAGTAATACAAAGCAAGCGGTACACTGTACAATTGCTCACCACCCGCCGACCGATGCCCAGCACATCCCCCAGGCAGCGATCGCACCCCTCCCCAGCCAACTCCCCTGCTTATATACTGAGCATGACGTCACGTGGTATGGAATAGCCCCCGCCCAGTCTGAGTCAGCTGCCCCGGCTGTGCCCCTCCCAGCCTCCCGTGCCCCTGGCAGAGCATGGGAAGCTGAAAAGTCCTTGACCAGTGTGAGCACCACTTAGCAAGTACTTAGCACTACTTAACAAGAACCAAAACATCAGTGTATCATCAACATTGTTCTCAACCTAAACCCAAAACACAGCCCCATACCGGCTACCAGGAAGAAAACCAACTCCATCTCAGCCGAAACCAGGACATAGGGTGAAATTAGAAAATTATCTTTAAAGGATGAGCTAACACCCTTTATGTTTCAGCTACTCAGGAGAGATCCTTGGTTTAGTATGTATCCTCATGACGGTGGTGTGTTAACTGGCAGAGCATTAAAAAGATGATGCAGAATACAGCAAGGAATGTGGCCTTGTACTGTATATTTGACAAAACTTGGCTGCAGCTTGGTTATTTTTTTTAAGTTGAGTGCTGGGGTTTTTTCCTTCTTTCATTCTGGCTCCTCTGATAGCATGTGTGCTTTCCTGCTCCATTATTGACTTTGTTGCAAGTAGTCCTCTGAGCAGAATTGATTTATGATACACTTTGCAGCCATCCAGACAGCTTCCAGGGAAGTGACAAAGAAGTTCTGCTTCTGCACCCACCTAATCAATGAAACGCAAAGAAAGACTAGACAAAACAGGACCCCCACGTGGAGCTCTGGGGTGCCAAACATCAAGCACAGTTCACAAAATCCACAAAAGTGACATGCAGTGGGTTTAGTTATCATATGACTATAATATGCCTTTTTTGTATTTCCAAGTTAAGAATCTTTCTTTTAAGAAAGAGAGTAAAAGAAAAACATATCTATAACCACAGATCAATGTGTGGAAATGGACTCAAAGTTTAGCAAATAGAACATTAAAGCCAGTGTATGTTAATATACCAGAATAAGCAACAGTTAGTTGTTTTCGTCATCTTTTACAACAAAATGTATTTTAAAGCTGAAAATACTAAAGATATTTAAAAAATTAACCGGGAATGGTTTGATCTTGCAAAGGACTGAGCAAAGTTGTTCTGATTCAACAATTTTCTGAAGTGTGTATTTAATTGGAGTGTGAATCAACACTCCAGTCCTTGGGACAAACCACATAATTATCATTGAACATCAGTAAGTGTTTTGTTACACTGAGACTGAGTGTCCTCTTCTGGCAGAATGAAGCCACATGAGAAACTGAGAGGACTTTGCTAGGTCCTTGTCACCGAGGTATCTGCATGAGGATGATACAAAGACATCAATTTACTTTAGAAGTGTCGTCTTTATTTACTAGAGATGCACACCAGGATCTAAAATGAAGAGCAATGAAGGCAGCAGAGGCACTTGCAAGGATACTTCTGTGATCTGTCAGTTCATGGATGAATTTTTGGAAAATGTGTGCCCATGCACAATTTAAAGCTCAACAAGACTTCCCAGAATTTAACCTCCGACTGACAGACTGGGAGAGACAGACACACTGCTTTCTGTACTCCTGCAAAAATGTAGAAACTTGTCCTATGTCCTCTGATGGGTTTTTTTACCATAATTCAGCGGAGCTGCTAACCTTGAATTCCCTTTGCCTGTGCAAGGTGGGACCATCTTGATGTAAGGCCATTGTATATGTAGTTTACAAGCAAATGACTGTGTGAGGTGAAGGTATGAGAGAATTAGGTTCTAAGACAGCATGCTATAAATCTTGCTTTATAGGACAGGACACTCTGGGTCGCTAGAATTATCTTGTTATAAAGCCAATGAGATAGAAAAGCAAATAGTGACTCAGTTTTGAAGCATTCCAGTCCCTTGAACAGGTGAAAGAAATTTGTCTAAAACCTGTCAGCCAGAGTGCATTCCTCTATGCACAGAAGTGCATCCCCACATGCATGTTTCCTCCTCCCCCAAACATTTAATTTGTGTGAAGGCATTTGTTGTTCTACGGTATCGCTGGGGGAATAGCTCTGGTGCAATGTGCCCCGTTCCTCCTTCCTCTCTAATGAGATTTGCTTTGTGACAGATCTTGTCAGAGGCTAATTATAACAAATGTTTGGAAATATTTGCTCCAGAATAACCTTTGGCTCTAAGATGGATCAGTCGCGTGAGGCAGGTCCCCTTGCAGAGCCCAGGAGATCAAGTTCTGCTTCAGAACAATGTCTAAAATTCGATAATGGCACTGTGTACTTGGCTGACCAAGTTTGGCAGTTTCTGATTGATTTCTTTTCCTCTTCAAACCTTGCCTGTCACGATCGGCTAATTAAAAGTGCAGTAATCTGATATAATCTGTTTCCCAGTTGGTGTGGCAGTTGGCTATCTAACAGAAATAATTGATTTGTAAACTGCCAAACCTCAGACATTTAGACTTGCATTGTCTCCTCTAAACCATGTCTAACAGGCAAAATTTGTCTCCTGATACATCAAATGACCCACACAACAAAATTAATTCAGCCTTCACTACTATGGAAAATCAATAGAATAGAAATAGATAAATTTTAAAATGTAATAAAAGTCTGGAGGAAAAGCAAATAAACATGGATATAGTCTGCGTGTGCAAAGTCAGCAGTGTGTCACCATTTGGCTCCCCTCAGTTTTTCCACTGCTGTTATTAAAGAAGGGATAGTTACCTTGCCACTTCAGAGGAGACTGTCCTTACAGTTCAAGTTGCACCTACTTTTTTTTCTTTTTCAAATATAGGTCAAACCCCTGGGTACATGTGTGGCTTCCAGTGGCTGGTGACCCATGCAATAAAGTCTTTCAGTCAAGGAACAATAACCATCTTGGTTATTTTTTTCTTACATTACAGACACTTCCTTAGTGTTAAGGATAGGATATCCTTCCTTAAGTATCCTTATGTGGGCCAATACCTCCTTATTGTAGGACACAGACATCTGAGTTAGAAGGGGTGAAAGCATCTCACAAAAAGGACAGCAAAAGTATTGGAACATGTACTGAAATCATTGTTATAGCACAAACTTTTTCAGCAGAGGTTTCTGCTGCCTCGTGAAATTTGGTTCTTCATTTTCCAATCTGACAATGAGCATAAGCATCTACTTTCCTCTTAGTTTATAAATGAAGCAAAAGTAAATCAAGCATGGAAGTGTTTTATGGATCAGGCTATCACAGTTCTTGAAAAGCCATCTGCTCATACAATCATCTTAAAATATATCTGAAAGCAGTCAATTTTTGAGTAATAAAGCTGGGGATTGCACCTCAGAAAGGAAATGTGCTAGAAAACCTGTCACTATATCTAAAATAGGAGTATATGTGTAATAAATCTGTTTCTTTGGGGGCTTTGCCCTTTTTTGTTCACTGCAAAATATTTTCTTTTACATCTTTAGGCTCACTAATAAATCAACATTTAAAAATTCACTTATACTGAAATAAAAAGGAATGTATTCCTCTGCAAGGAGACCACAAACGCTACCACCGCGGGGCACAGCACAGCAGCCCCAACCGGTCATTTTTCAAGCAGAGCATGCAGCGCCTTAGGGCAGAGCTTCCATGCAGCAGCTTCAAACTCTGCTTAGCAATGTCCTAAACTAGCTTATTTTTCTCCTCGCAGCTCTCATACCAGGAGGATTAGATCACACCAGGTTGCACCACTGGCTTCTGTGTTTGAGTAAATAGCAATTCTCATACAGTGTGTTTGCTCTCTTTTGATTCCTGTCAGAAGTAAACACAGTTTACTAATCTGTGTGACTCGAGATCCCTGACTTCTTTCTCTCCCCTTACAAACACACGCAAACGCTCACATGCAAATGCATAAATATATATATTTGGTTTGAATATTTACACACACTTTGTATATCTATACTATATGTATAGATATAATGTGTGTAAATATTCAGACTAAATATGTATATATTTATGTATTTGCATGCGAGTATAAATACACAGTACATATATCTATTTCTTTGTATTACATAGATATCTGTGTAATGTGTGCACATACATACACACTGTAAATTTCAACCATATTGCTATTTAAAACTCTGGGTCCAATGCACAGCAGTTGGTTTTCTGCCTATTTATATCCCATACTCTTGTTTTCTGTGAGTATTCTCTGGTTTTGTGTATGATAGCAGCTAAAGCTCTACAAGTAGTATTTTAAGTCTCAATAAATTTTACAAGTTAAATGGTTCACCTTCTAACAGATTTGAATCTAAGAGATCCACAGCATTAAAAGATTTATCTCTGATCTAGTAGACCTGAATGTCCAACTTGCCTTTTAAGTGCAATAAAATGGGTAACTGAAGCCTGTGGATGGTTTTGAGATGTTCAGACTTAAAATGTATATTTAATTAGATACATATTTTATACTGTATGCAAGTTATATACAAACAAATATTTCAAGTTTGTGGTAAATATCTAAGAAATCTTGGCTAGATTTCCCCAAAAGATGTCCTCTCTCCCCAAATATCTGCATAAAATCTCAAGTTTCATCTTAAATCAATGGCAAAACCCTATAGATATTAGCATTTGATGTTTTCCCTTTTTTGCAGTCAGGCATCTAGTTCAGCTACAGATTTCATTTGGCTACTTTTTGTCATTTTATATTTTATGATTTTCCATCAAATCAATATTTTCCAGTTTTAAGGTTCTGAGAGCCCCAACACCACCCTTGTCTCTCCAGGCTCCTAGTCCCTGACCCCAGGCTGGGAAGTTAAGATGAACCTCGGGGAAGTTTCAGGGCAGAGCTGGTGGCTTGGTTCTGGCGTGAGGCTCCCAGAGAGCCACAGCCTCTGCCATTCCTCAGTGCTCATGGGGTCACCTCCTCTGAGGGACCCCACCACCCACCATGGCTGTCAGGTCTGGGAAGATCCTGGAGAAGCCTAAAGGAAGGCTTCAGAAAGCCACCGTAGCCTGGGATGTAGAGCATGTGGCAGGTCTGGTCCGGCAGCCATAGCAGGAGCTTGTCAGCAAAACAAAAGGGATGAGGAATCAGGGCAGGCATCTACCCAAACCAGGAGAGATTAGGTGAATCTTTGTAATATCCAGCATGTTTCCAGCAAAACTATGAATGAGCCCAAAAACATTCCCAGATGAAAAAATACTAAACTGATTTTTTTTTTCAAATCCTTAGTCCGTGAAATCTAAAACAAGAACACAGAAATTACAGAGAGAAATAAAAGTCATCAATCACTCATCTTCAGCCTGTTATCAGTTTGACTAATTCCAACCAGAGCAGGATCCAAGCAGCTTCCTTTAATTACCTTGTCACAGGCTTTCTCTCAATGCCTGTCTTTGACAGGGCTTGCCAATTGTTTCGCCACCATAGTCCCAGCACTTCCCACTTCAGCCCAAGGAGGGTTCAGCAATGCACGGAAAGAGCAAGCTTTCAGGAATTACTTGAATTTAGAGAGCTTTAATGCACGGAGGTCTGGAGGTACACCAGGCATACAGATGTGTGCATGTGGAAATGTATGACAGTAGGACATTGAAGCTTAGTCAAAATAACTGACAATCATCGTCAATACAGTAATTTGCCCATTTTTATATGTAGGTTATACTGGGTTTATATGATGTAGGAAAGTGGAAGTTTTTTGGTTAAGGAATCATGAAGTGGAAACTAACTACTAAAAACCCTCTTCTCAGATTTCTCTCTATTCTATATTTGTGATTAGAGGTGCATTATCTTCTGGGCCAAATAAATTAGCCCTTTACCCCACCCTGAGAGATGTATAATGGACAATTTTTCCATGTTATCCCACAGCCACAAAAAATTAAAAAATATTGGTATTTCTGTGTATGTAACTGTGCAATAAAGTATCAAAATCTGAAAAATGTTTTAATAAAAATAAAAATATAGAATTACCTCTAAAATAAAAGAGCATAAATGATCCCTAATTGTCATATGTCCTCCTCATCTACAATGAGGAGGACAGCATTATTTCCAGCGTAGCCTAAATTATGTTCCTGAGACAAGCCAAATGACATTGAGGAATTAATTACTGAGGCATTCAAAGTGACTACGCAAAGATTTCCTGAAGGACTAGTATGGATTAATCATGACATCTCAAGGTGCTACCCTTAATAGGATTTCCAAAGATCTGATCTATGAGTAAATTTTGAGCTCATGAACGTCACGTGAATCTGAATGTATTTTCCCACTACAGCTGTAACTGCAGAGAGACGCCTAGTTTTTACATTGTTAGTGAGTATGAATGTCTGTTGGTAATTTTAAAGACCTACCATTTATTCAATAAATAGGGAAGTTTTTCACCCTGAAAGCTGAAATTACACTAGTTGGAGATTTCTATATAGATATAAGCCATATATAATAGGACATGCTTTTCTGAGTGAAAGAACAGAATTGTATGAAGATTTACTGCTCTGGAAAGTAAGTATTCCTAACATTGGTTATCAGGTTATTTGTTATGCAGCTGCATAACTATTTTATCATATAGTTTGCATAAATAATCGGTGATATATGTAATCTCTGGGACTTAATTGAGCCCTGTGATAGAAATGAAAAAGAGAGATTTTCAAAACTTTGTTGTGGCTTCCTTTTGAGAAAGAAGAGTACTCTGCTACGTAATAAAAACATTTTTCATATATGGGCATGACTGTGAAATGGGCTACTTTAAAGAGGAACCTAAGAGTATTAAGAAAAATTGTCACTAATCAAAAAATATTGTGATTGACTTGAAATCCATTACTAAAGCAAAAAATTATAAAATGAAAAATATTCACAAACCTAAATTAACATGTTTATGAGAAGAAATAAAGAGGGAAGGAATATGCCTGATGTTTTGTTCACTTTTTGGATTGCTTTTTCAAGTAATTAAATTTTCACAAATTATTTTTACATCTTTTGATCATTTACACACCTACGCAATACAATTTGAACATGATTTATAGATTTAACTGCGATAATTGTATTTTTACTGAGACAAAGACCTCAGTCTTGGAAACACACATGATTTATTTTCAAAGCAAATATAATACTCTTATCTTCATAAATCAAAGCCTATCAAGATGCACATTAATCTTAATTCAGTTGCAACATGGTTTGAATTGGGGGGGGGTGCGGTTTATCCCAAGTTATCATAACTTTACAGATTATGGTAAAGGGACATGGCTGCTGCTGCTGTCACAGACAGGGAACTGTGGATCAGCTCTTTCTCTACTCTAAACTGCTGATGTCCTACATTGCTTCAGGCGTGTTTCAATACCTAATACCATACTAACCTTATTTGAATTACTGATTCCTTGGTCTGGCAGCCAAACTGAGACATAATATCCACCAACTTTGGGCAGAATGAGTTTCCATTTTTAAGGTTCAGCTTCTCCCATAAGCGCAGGTGCCAGAGTATTTTAAAAAGGCTTTTATGCACATTGCAAGCTGGATCATCAAGATGTATGTCTGACCCATAAAGGTATGTAAACATAAAATGCCTGCTGGTTTAAATATGAGATATAGCCTATGCATCTTTGTTAATATCATCCTCAGATTAACAGTTAATCCTCAATTAATCCTCAGATTTACTTAAGTCTATCACCTTTACTGACTGTGACCAGAACTTTAAATTAAAGGTGTTCATCCCTGGTTTTATTCCCAGAGAGGAGCATTAGACATCAGGAAAAATGATTGCAAAAGTGAAGCCTTAGTTTATGGAGTTTGGAAAGAGCTTGGTTTTTGTGAGGGATTACATTCGGCAGTTTTTGATCATGAATCCACCAGACACTCAGTTGCTATAAATTAATAGAATTTCACTGAAGATATAACACAGTGAAGATACTTTGTAATATTTGAGGGTCTGGTAACAAATGTTTGCATTTTGGATAAGATGAATTAAAGAGATAAATAGTTAAAGATTTGCATATTTATATATGTGTGTACATGAAGATATAGAGAGGTCAAAACAGATTATAACAACAAACGTACATTCACACTTACAGAAAATAGCTAAAGGCAGTGTTTCAGTGTTTTTTCTCTTTTTTGATTCATACTTCCAACACCAAGAGTATACCCTCGATAAAAGTGACCAAAAATAAATATAAATGGAAAACATTCAGTCATAAAGCCATTACTTTAAAATCTATCAGTATGTCCAAAAAAGAGAGCTTTGAACAATGCTGCTTTGGTTTGTATTTCACCAGACAGTGGGAAAAACTCTCAAAACAAATGGGCATTCCACTTTTATAAAATACACCTTATAATAATGAATGATTTCACACTCCATAACCCAACCCGGTAATCACATATCCCTTCTCCAGAAAGCATATAAAAAAGATCTGACAAGTATGGTGGAAGAAATACTAACAAAGAGTCATTCTACAACTAAAACAAAACCAAAAGCACCTCTGGTCTCCACAAAGATTTTAAAATGGCTGAGAATAAAAGGCAAGTACCCTCTGCACAGGGTGGTGACCTCGTGCAGTGAACAGCCCCACTGACAAGAATTCCCCCCAGGATTTCTTACAGCAGCCTCGAAGGCATCTCTAGCATTTCTCTGAATTTGCCAGCAAAGAGATAGCGTGTATATATGGGCACACAGATGCTTTTCCAGATCCTAGAATCCTAGAATCCTAAAATCATTAAGGTTGGAAAGGACTTCTGAGATCATAGAGTCCAACCATTAACCTAACTGCCAGGTCCACCTCTAAATCATGTCCCTAAGCACCACATCTACACATTTTTTGAATACTTCCAGGGACTGTGATTGCACCACTTCCCTGGGCAGTCTGTTCCAATGCCTAACCACTCTCTCTGTGAAGAAATTCTTCCTAATATCTAATCTAAACCTCCCCTGGCACAACTTGAACCCATTCTCTCTTGTCCTATCACTTGTTACTTGGGAGAAGAGACCGACCCCCACCTCGCTACAACCTCCTTTCAGGTAGTTATAGAGAGCAATAAGGTCTCCCCTCAGCCTCCTTTTCTCCAGGCTAAACAACCCCAGCTCCCTAAGCCGCTCCTCATAAGACTTGTGCTCTAGCCCCTTCACCAGCTTTGTTGCCCTTCTTTGGATACACTCCAGCACCTCAATGTCCTTCTTGTAGTTTGTAGGGGCCCAAAACTGAACCCAGTATTCCAGGTGCGGCCTCACCAGTGCTGAGTACTGGTGGTCCTCTCAGGGCGGCCAAGGATGATACCATGTCCCACTGTCCATCATCACCAACCAGCTGGAAACTGGCACCCCTCTTGCACCATCAGTGTCCTTGGCTGGTCATCATATCATCAGCCTGCTTCCTTTGAATGACTGTTATTGATACTTCAAGCTATGATAATCTGATAATCAAATCCAGGCAATGGGAATGTTCATACAGCCTGTCCCACCCGCTCTGGTCCAGAGCTGATCAGACCCAGCAGTGAGAACCTCCGAGCGATCCAGCCAGTCACAAAGAAAGGGCACAGCCAGGCCCTTGCATTACGTTAGGCACCACGGTGCGTAAATGAATATTCCTCAGAGCCAACTCCCTTCCCTGAATCCTGTGATCTGCAGTCTCCTACCACATACCTAATATTAAATTGTGAGAAAAAACATTCTGCCACAGTTTGCCCTCATTGTTTTTTTAATTACACGGTTTTGAAAAGGTGTTGAAGAGGTGCTAATCTGAGCAATTATTTTTTATTGTGGACTATTGTCAAACCAAGCACTGCAGAGAAGGAAAACATTAGCCAGTTATTCTCTATTCTTTTACTTCTTCCTTCGTAAAAACATTTGCTTAAGTACTAGGAGCAGAGGCTATTTTTTTATTTGCTATAATTTGAATTTTTGTTATGTGCTACATTTTAGGATGTTAATTCTACCCGGTAAATATCAGGGCCATTCCAATAATCTCGGGTTTCAGTGAACAGGAGATATAAGGCTCAGATGTGATCAGTGCATGAGGTCTGGTGTGGGACTCCATCCTTAAGATTCTGCTGTGGTTATGGTATATGAAAGGGATATGATATATATATATTAAAACAAATAACCAGAAGGTCCTTACCTAACAAAATCAAGAAACAACACAAGGACTCAAGAAAAGACACGAGATTTTGCACTCCCAGGTGCCCAAGATCGGATCAATCTCTCAAAACTCTAGAGTTTTGCCTGTTTCTAGTAGATGTTAGGTAAATCTAGTGTCCGCTGCAGTTTCGGCAGCGAAGGCACAGGCGGGTCAGCCGGTGACAGTGTGCCACTGTCTGCGCTTTGGACCTCTGAAATGGCAGAACCGCCGTGCAGCTGTGCAGCCCCCGGGCAGGCACCTCCTCGCTTTCAAAACTCCCTTTAGGAGCCGTGAAGATGGGTAGGAGATTTGCCAGCAGTGAGCTACTCTAGGGCATACATTGTAGCCGAGGAGCCGGTGGGATTTGTTTCCCTCCTACAAAAGCACAGGAGCTTTGGTGTAACCCAGGCACATTTTGCTAGTGCCTGAAGCATGCTAGCCTTCGTATTTCTTAACCTGAAGTGTACCTGAAGGTTTCGGGCTAAATTTCTCAGCCTAGCAGTGTGCTTAAGGACACGAGGGCGGTGCTCCTGGGCCGGCAGGGCAGGAGTTAACCTTCAGCTGGCCCAGGTGGTGGCAATGAGGACACCTGGGTGGGGTGGGGTGGGGCCGGGCCGGGCCGGGCGGAGCCCCCTCCCCAGGGGCGCTGAGCGGGCCTGGGGCTGGGCCGCGACTGCTCTGGGAGCTGCGGGTGTCCCTTCTGCACGGCTCTGCTGGGGACGGAGGTAGGTCCGAGCTTCCGAAAGAAAGAAAGAAACAAGTTCTGGGAAGGGCGTTTGGGGGGGGAAATGATGAAGGGGCTTTAGCAGTCTTTGTGCGAGTGCAAGAGGGTGAGGCAGGTCGCTTCATCCTTAGGTAAGCGGATGGTGTTAATTACTGGCAGATTGTCTTGCTGTAAGCAACAGGTTAACGTAGCTAATGTTACTTTTTAACAAAAAATGAAAACTGCAGGTTTAGGCTTGTCTTCCACGTTGAAAGAGAAAGCTAGTCGTCTTGTTACTATGTAAACAATCTTTTCAGTTAATTGTCTAAGTGCTTTTTACTTTATTTAACACAACCAGCTTGCCAAACTTTGGTCATTTATGCTCTTTATGAGGTTGTGAGGGCGAAATCAGTGAAATTATATAGATGAAGATTTCAATGAATGAGAATAATCAGGGGTTTTGATTGAGTCTTAGGAATTTGTGTGGTTAGCGCTTTATTGACTCCTTTGCTTTTGAGAATTGGCCGTCGATGAAAGGTTAGCATTGGGGTGGCTCAGTAACTGTCGCTAGGCAATTAATTTCACCTGGAAAAAGGCAAACAATGAACTGTTTTAATTAAGATACTGTATTTGAAAGCAGATTTATTGATGGCTTGTCTCAACTATGTATTTCATCACCTAAATCCTGCTGATAAGCCATGCTTAGTTGGTTCTGAAAGATCCATTAGCTGAGTGTGATTATGGTAGCTGACACAGCTGATGTGCTTTCCTTTAGGGACCCCTGCAATAAACATCTAGATCCTTCTATCGGCTGAATAAGTAGCTGTTGAAAGGAAGAATGTTGAGTATGGCCAGCTTTTTGCAGTTTTGTAGTGTATACTTACCACTTAAGCATGCAAAGTACCAAAGCATTGCTATTCACTCTGTCCTCTGTAGCTCGGTGAGGTCTAACGCTTGAATTTCTTCCGTGCACCCCTCGCTGCTGCTTGATCCCAATTTCTGTAGCAGGATTAGAGTGCATTAATGTTGCTTCAGCTGTAGCATGTATTTGTAGGAAAAACTGGCATAATTCATATCTTCATTTTTGAGCAGGATACCCCTAGAGGGGTTCTTCCCAAGGCAGAGTTCAGAGAGAGAGAGCTCTAATTTTCAGAAAACTTTCCTGTTCTGGGGAGCAGTAACATTTTTATTGAACTTCTTTTCTCTCTTCCAACACTGTAAAAGAGATGGCAACTTGTGCGGTTTTGGGACATAGTACAAGCCACACTTGCGGTTAGACTAGGGACTCGGGAGATTCCAGCTATGCTGCGTGTGTCCAGTGAAACTATTACGCACAGTATACTGAAGGTAATGAACGGGTCGTCTCTGAATAACATGAGGATTTTTCCCTTTGACAAAGTACAAATCCCTGTTTATTCTGTGAGCCAAGAGTCAATATGATTTCAGTACTTAGCCCTGTCCTTTGATATGGGAATGTGTTCCCAGAAAAGTGTTTCCATTTGATATAGCTGCTGCTTTTGTCAGATACCCACCATGTGAATGTCTTGTTGGATATATAAAGGTATCAGCTTGGTGTTTTCAATAAAATCTGAACTAGTTATTCCTGGACTCGTGCTGAGGTGTCACTTGCTCAGTTTCTCAACAAGATGGTACATTTTTCAGTTTAGCCTCAAATTCTTGTTTCAGCTTCTTCAATAGAAATTGTATGGAAACAGATTTTATTCTGTAAAAAGCACACCTGGAAAAATAAATTTGTTTTATTAGAACCCCTGCTAAAATAAAATGGTGTTAACAAAGCAGAACTTTGCGACAGCTCTGGGATAATGTAAGCTTGTGGAGGTGGAGAGCAGAACAGATGAGAAAGAACTGTAAAATTCCTCTTTTAATACATTATGGTGATTCAAGGTCAAACCATTTTGACTTGGGTCATTTGTAATAGCAACACCAACAGTGATGATACTTTTCCTTCACTACTTACGCTTCTGAAATCTATAGTACTAAACCACATTCATTTACATAAATCTGTGAAAATTAAACTGAGCCTAGTGTATGTATCAAATATCAGTGTCTCATGGTTGTTCTCAGCTTGGTGTGTAAAGGGGGAAGAATTCAGCCAAAGAATAAGTTGCTCCAAACAAAGACTGTTTTTTTGCTATTATTGCTATTTTTTAAATCTATGGTAATTCTGACTATGATATGAATTTTTGAAATTGCCTGCCGGGTGAGGAATGTTCTATTCCCTTTTCTATTTTTTTTTTTTTCCTAAGGGAGATAAAAGTCTTTGTTCTACTTTCAGAGTTATCCTTCTGAACTATGAATGTCTTTTGTTTACATCTCTCTCTCTCTCCCCCCCTCCCTCTCCCCTAGGCAGGGTGAATACCTTCATTCCAGTCCTTGCTCTTAGTAATACATACTCATCCTCAGTGAGAATACCTAGTTTTTTGTTTAATTTTTTTCTTGTACCAATACACTGATCTGCTGGAATGTTCTAAAATAGCCTTCTCCTAACTTCTGCTTTAATCAGCTTTTCTTCACAATGAAACATTTAGCAACATCAAATAATAGTTTCAGACATGCTTTCATACTAAAAATCTCCTCAACTACTAATTAGTAACTTTAATGTCTCATTTGGTTTTTAGCATCTATATTCCATTTGTGGTACTATGACATCATATTTAAGGTAGTTATGCATTTTGTGAATGTTTTAAGATCAGAAAAAACTTTGGGTTTATATAGCTACTATTTAAAATAAAAATAATTTTATTTACATATTTGGGTCCCTTTGGGAGATGATGAGGTGACAAATATTTCCCAGAAAGCTTGCCCATGGGCCAAACAGTAAAATTATCATCCTCACCACTGAGATCCATCTATATGTATATTTTCAATTAATATGTAAACATTCTTAACATGATTTATGCATGTTCAAATACGATTAAAAGAAGTGGAAAAATATATAAACATAAGGAAGCAACATTATTACTATAAAATTAAAACACTTGATTAAAAGGAGAGTAAACATACATCTCGAACCTGACTTCCACTATACGGGCTGCTTCCTTTATCTCATCTCATCTTGTTTAATTTTATTGTAGTCATGATTTCTTAGTGCAAAGCCCAAGTGGACTCAAATGTTAATTATTCCCATATTATTAGAATGCTCTGGATTGTTTCATTATGACATTGTTGACTACATATATTTTAGCAAATCTGAGTTTCTTTAAAATCGTATGACTAGTTCTGATCCATATCTTCCTATAAATTATTTCTCTCCGATTTCTTATTACTTTAATCGACTTTATTTTAAAGTTATTTAAATCTAAGATTTTAAGTGAATGCTAATACACTGTTATGTAATTCGTAGCAGAGGGATTAATTTTGTTGTAGTTCAGTTGTGCTGTCTATGTAAGAACATAGGGGTTGTCTTGAAAAAAAAATTTTAAAAATCATCCTGCTGGTGTATCTCTCCCTCACATATTTTGCCTCTGCAATAGCTAACATCTAAGTGGTTTTCTAATGAGGTGGCTTAAAAGAAATGAAACTTCTGGAGAAGCTGTCTAAGAATGTGAGTTTACTGCTGCTCCAGCTCAACAGCAGGCAGCCCTTCATCGCCGCTGCCAGCGTGCGAGGGGCAGCCTGCTCCCGTGGTCCCACAGGGTGTTGTGCCCAGATGCAGGCTGGTCGAGCTGTGTGCGAGGCCAGAATGTTTTCCGCGCTACATAGCATGGGTCTGAGCTGGTCACCATCCATCAGGAGCTGCTGGTGGCTGTGGACAACAAGGAGTGTGTGGGCAGCCCTAAGCCCTGATTTGGGAGAGGGATAGTACTGTTGCTCCCTGCTGCTTACCTCTGTGTTTGTTTGACTCTGTATGTAAATTCCGGGTACTGAGATGCTTGGCTCAAGCCTGCTGTCTGGATTTTTGCTGAAGTTTAGAGGAAGGAGTAGAAGGAGGGTTCTAGGTTAAGATGTATATGGAGGACGGTTGAGAAGGAGGGGAAGAGACTAAAGGTAGCTGCAGCTAATAATTTTCCTTTAGAAAGGCTTAATTTGGTCTCTGGACATGACCTAATCTCACTATTGATAGTGTTTCTTCTGGTTATTCAAAACTTGATGAGAAAGGCGTTATCAATAGTGCTGTGGACAGGAAGGAGAAGAATCACAGTCTCAATCAATAGCCAATTTTAACATTGTAAAGCAAAATGCTGGAACTAAAGCAAACTTTGAGGATTAAATTTTTATAATTACCGAATGTAACAATGCAGAACACAGTCATTTCTTTAGCTGCGGACTTCATTGTCTGAGTCTTTGTCATATACCAAAGTCCTTTTTTGCACCTAGCAAAGGACTATTCATGGCAGACAGGGAACAAATTGCTGCTTTCACAAGCTTGAAACTTTCAGTCATTATGGGAAGAAAGTTCTTGCTAGAAGAACATGCAAAATTGCTAAATGTACTTACATGCGAGTGAGATACATAGTACTTTTCATTAGATAAATTAGGATTATATTGGAGGTTAATTTTGGCTGAACCTTTGATGTATAATAATTCAAACTGTTGAAAGCAGCTCTTCAGTCCTGGAGTGCTTATCTCTTGGTGTCATTATTTCAAACCTAAATGAATGTCCATCATAATGATTTCCCAAATTGTCGCTGTTATTTGAGAATGGTACTTCTAGAGAGCTAAGCATAGCAGTAATTGTTTAAATATAATAACTAACAATATCTTAAATATGCTATAGAAAAACAATACAATTATGAGCTACATGAAAAACATTTTACATTAAATTTTCTTCTGTCTTTTCTTTTTTGTTGGAGTAAAGAAAGAGAACAACTGAAAGGGTTTAATATGCTGTGAAGTTTTAATCCTTTCAAAATATTAATGAGCAGGACCATTCCAGAATATCTTTGGTAACTTCATAAGGAAATTTTAGTTGTGGTTCAGGTTTGTTACTTCAAGGTGGAGCTTTTCGGTGGCTCCTAGGTTTTTAGCCTGTGAGTGACTCTGCACTTCATCTTTGCTTACAATGCGAAGGGCACCAGAATCAACAACTTTTTTGAATCAAAGCTGGTTTTTTTTTTTTTTTTCCTGGTCAATGCCCATCAAGGTGGGCTCTTTCTGAACTAAGCTGCTTGTTGGCAATGTATTTTAGTCTAAGAAAACTTGTATTAGCTAGGAATTCATAAACCTCGGTTTCTTTGTTCAGAGAAATAAAAAATGAAATTGGCAGCAGTTAGTGTTGGTAATTTTCTCCAGTGTTTGAGTCTGTATCATTTTTATACCACGGAGTAGAAATTAAAAGTAACTTTTTCTGAAAAGTGAACATGAGGCAGCTTTGGTGTCTGGCCTTATTTTGGACACTGTATCTTAATGTGAGGGGTGGAGTACTTTGAGTGCAAATGATTTTGTATGGTGATTAGCTGCATTTTGTCTTCCTGGTCAAAAAAAATAACTCAGTGACATAATGACAGAATGCAAGCTCCTACCATGTGGAAAATAGACGTTGTTTAAAAAAGTCAACAAATGCATTCATTGCTCAACACTGAAGCCAGCAAACAAGCAAGCTCCTAATCATAAAAGGGATGAAATAGTAATAAAAATCAGACATTGTATTGCTGACTGTCTGCATTATTTTTGACTCAGGCATGCTGTAATGATCTTTCACTCTGTTTTGCTTTTAAACTGTAGCAGTTTAATTTTTATAATCATTGCCTGTGTCTCAGTTCTTGGCCTGTTCTCTTATCTTCTAGCCAATACTGTAATTTCACTTAATAGTCCAGTCATTTACTTTTCTGCTCACATGGCTGTCTCGGGACGTAATTTGTGCATATTCAGAGTGAACGCCCTGAAAAATCCTTATCGACTACAAATAAGAGGTTTCTTTTGTTTAAATAGCAAGCTTTAATCCAGGCTTTGAACTAAAGTTACTGTGAAGTTACTGTTGACAACTTGAACTTGTAATTTTCCCTGAGAAGGCTGCTTTGTAATAGAGCTGATACAGGACTGAAAGCACCCCTAGTCCTATTTATTCCTGTGTGCTGACTTTCCAAACTTCTTTACATATGTCTGTTTGTGCTACTAGTTTATTAATTTTTACAGCTATCTCGAGAGTCCACGTAGCCCTCTTGATGCTTAGATTTGGCTTAGTCTGATGTGACCTTATGCATTAATCTGTGTTTTGCAATTGCATCTTTTGTTTCTTCGTTCTCAAAGTCTGGGAATCACTTAGATGCCTTCAGACCTCATCTCACCTTATTTACCTCATCATGATTTCTACATTTCAGGCATGAGTAGCAATTTTAATCTGCTCAGGGTTTCTGTACCAGACTTTTTTCATGGAGGGCGGCCTTCAGGAATGCTTCTCCCTGCTACAGCTTCCTTTTAAATTTCAGGTTCCTCCTCTACATTTTTTTCAAAATATTACTGACCTGGTAACTGAGAGGTAGCAGTGACAAAATAAAATGAGTAATCTCTGTTTTGAACACCTTTTCATCGTAGTCAAATTGTCCATGGCAAACAAGTTACTATATGATCCCATTGTCTTGGTCCTTTAACAGTATTGGGGTTTGTTTGGCTTTTCTTTCCCCCTGCCAAGGTCCTGTATGCACCCGTAAGGGAAGGGACAACATTTCCTTAATATGTTTTAATAACATGTAAGGCTGTGGAGTATGATACAGACCAGAGTCTACTTTAGACTAGATAAAAATGAGAGACATGCTTTAGTACCTGGTCATGTGTAACTGAATTTGTGATGGCTGTGCCGAAAATGGGAGTAAGGTGTCGGTCGCAGCACCACAGTTTGAGGATGATGCGAATCATGTAGCCCTATTAAAAAGCAGGAGTTCAGTTTCTTAAGCAAGAACTGAAAGTTGTAAGTATGGTGGGTTTACCAAATTAGGAAAAGAGAATAAGATGTCAGCTTTACTATCCCATTCATAGCAACAGTATTACATGTTCACAAATTTAAGGTTTTTTTTCTTCTTCAAAGGACCACTGAAATGTACTACCACATTATATTCAAAGTTCAGTCTTGATTTTGATCCTGATCAAAGGGATACACTTCAAGTATTTTGACATCTAATCCTTTTTCCTCACTTTGATCGTTTCAGACTGAGGTACAAGTAACCACTTCCACCACCTGTGTTAGCCAAGACTGAAAAGCATCTAATCTGCAGATAATGGATGCTGCTGCTTGGAAGTTTATCCCATTGATATTTTAGTGTAAAAGATGTCTTTCTCCTTTTGCCTGTGGTTTTCAGCACTGCTGCATAGTATCATGGGGAAAAAAGTACTTTTAAAAAAAAAATCTATTAAATAATAATATAGGAGCAACAGATATGAAACCTTCACAGGGTACATGTGGATTCTATGCAATACAGTGTGAATGAGTCCCTAGAGAGTAATAGAAGGTTAAAACAAACAGGCGCTTTATTGTTGTAATATAAAATTCCTCATGAGATGCTATCATTAGGCAGATCATTACAGACTTTTTTGTTCTTGTATCATAAAATAGAACTGTCGTTTACTGGGCCTGATATCTTACACAATAAACTAGAAATGAGGGATTTATGGAGGCAGCAGAAGCCACATAAAAGTTGCTTTGTGGTGTTGAGTGCTCTAGATGGGCTCCAGACTAATGAGCAGAGGTCTCACCAGAGTTCCCTCAGTGCTGGCGATGAACCAAGAGGGTCCTAACCAGTCTGTTGTAGTGACGATCTGCTTTTGTCACCAGGTTACTTTGAGAAGATAGCTCCTGCAGTTGTGCCACCATGTTGACCTCAAAGCTGTAACAGTTAAACTGTGACCCAAAATACTTATATATCACTTTGTAAATTTGAGAGCAATAAATGCTGGGGAAAGACTTTTCCTGCTTTGTTTCCTCCTTTTTAATGTGCTTTTACAAATTCAAAAGAACTAATTTATACTCAGTTCTGTCAAGAAATGATGGTGTGTAGGGTTAAGTACATGAAAATAGCACCATTTTGCATCCATAAAATGTCACCAGTTTCATAAGATATTTTGTTTTAATTCTATCTTGCATTAGATCTCTTCACCTTCCTCAGACAATGTTATTAATCTTCTTTTAAGAGGATCAGTGAAGAGATTGTATTTGTTTCAAGGGAATGTAGGGAAGTGTGGAGAAAGACTAGTACCAAAACTAAGGAATCCCCCACTATTCAGATCTCAACCACAGCTATGAGCAACTGGTTTCAGCCACCCATCTTTCCCAGTCTTTCTGGCTGATTGCCTTCCTCCTGTGCATTTTTCCTTTCTCTGCCACCAGCTTTTTCCTACCCCTTGCCCTCATCTGTCTCGCTTTTCCCTGCTGAAGTCCTGCTCTTCCTCCCAAGCTGGAGTTCTGTTGGAGCGGAGGGAGATGCTAAGAAATGTTACTTGCTTACAGTCTTGCTAATGAGTGGCATTTCAGCTGATATGAGTGACAACAGAGGGAAATGAATCACTGTCACTGCAGATGAATGGTACTTGGCAGAGCTGGAATAGCTGCTTTGTGGCTGGGTCCTTCTCATGGTTTACGTCTCAGTTTTCCTTTTGGTCTGGTCCATGATAGGAGCTGAAAAAGCTTGCAATGGCTTTGTGGAGCAAATAAGTCCGTGCATAATGCACATAATGCTGTCAAGAGTTTTGTGGGACTTGCACTGTGGTTTTTTTGTGGGCAGCAGGGCTGAAAAAGAAACAAGTGCCAGCAGGTAATTTTATTTTCCAAATAGTCCAAGTGTGAAATGTGTGAGCTTCATTTATCATTCCAGCTGAGTCCCTGTGGAGAATGACCTGCTCATGTTTGCCCATTTTTTTTTTTTTTTTGTTTTCCTTGACTAAATGTTGCCTGCTGGAACAAACATTTTTGAATCTGAATTTCTAAGCATGCACAAATGATAAATTGCTTTATTTGTTCAAGAAACACTTTTGTAGGAATGTTTTAATTGTAATTAATAAGGGCATGGGAAAGGCTATTATTGGTTGCAGGCATTCTTTGTAAGCAAAAATTGTATTGATACCATCCAAAAAGGCAATGGATGTGAAAAATAACTTTAAATTTGGAGGGCTGCAATTATGTGATTTATTTTTTACATACAGCTATGTCAGAAATCCATCCTTTATGTTTCAGAGGACTTTAGTTTTAGAAAGCTACAAGCTATAAATACTGAGATGGGCTTACTGCAACTTTCCACTGTCATTTACTAGGTATAGAAAAGACAGTCAGAATAGCAACGAATGTTTTGCACAGTGTGAGGACTGCTCAGTGCTCTGGCAGGTCAAACCTGCTACAGGTGGTATGAACACTGCTCTGTGCCATTAGAAAAGGGCTTTGCATATTCTGGAGTGTTGAGGACAGCTATTTCTGTTCATATTCATAAGCAGATGCTTTAAAACATCATTAGACATTTCTCTTGTAGCCTTTTAAGTGATATATGGACCTCCTGGTCCCCCATCACTGAGCAGTTGCTGAGGGGGCTCATATCCATGTTGGAATTTTCTAGGAGAGGAAAGCGTCCTTGGTGTCCCTTCAGCCACCACCACAAAGCTGCACTTGCAGCTTCCTAAAGGGAGACAGAGGCCAGCACTTTAATACTTTCCTTCCATGTGGTTTCTCCTTTCTTTTAAGAGCCACTTGGAGAGAAAAACAGAACAGACAACCCTTCCTTGAAATCTGATCCTTCTGGTATTTGTTAGCAGCTTTCAGTGACAATACGAATTTGAGTGAGCATGCCTTCAGAAAGATACCTCTTTCTTTGGAAAAAGAGCGGGTACTGAGGGTTTCTCCAGAAGCTGTAGAGAGGTAACGGATTCCAGTTTGTCTCAAATCAAAATTTAAGTGCTCTGTTTCTCTGTTTAAACCTATGTGACCTGCTGCAAGAATATATAGGCTAAACAGCCTGACAGTTAATAGGTAAAGCTGTTGCCTTACACTACGATAGTATTTCAAAATCCTCAAAATAGCCAAAGGAAACAGATCCTCTAATGCCTTTGACCTGCAACATCTGAATGGCATTTTGTGTTTGCAGAAGCACTGATCTGTTCCTTCATAGCTGTCTGTGGCAACTTGTGCATGCAAGGGTGAAAAGAATGAGCTGTGATGAGTGTCATAAAACCAAAGGGAGCGGAGAGAGATGCCTGAACAATTCAAAGTGCTTTTACTGAGCCCTCTTTCCATAATTTCTTAGAGGGAGGGAAAAGCATCTCTTTCAGGCTTGGCTAGACTTAGAATTAGCTGCTGCCTTCCTTTCATTGTCTTGGCACCTTCGTAGTACTGCTGCTGGCTTGTTAGCGGCTTCAGCTCATAATCGCCAGTCTGTTCCTGGATGCGGAGGGCCGTAATTTCATCTCACCTTTACAAATATATTGCTTTGAGAGCTGTGAGGAAGCTCTCAATGTTACCTTTAATTAGTAATTTTTTTGGTTGTTTTCCCTACTAAAACGTGTTTCAGTTTAATGTGAACTGTAATTTGCTTTGAATATCTCCATGTCCTTGCTTGAGAGATGAAAGTCCTTCTTTATGAAAAGAGTCTCTTTACAGCTCACTCTCATGGTATCTGAGAAAACCTTAAAAGGTTTTGGAAGAGCTGGCTTCTAGCTTTCTAAATGTAGCAAGGATATGGTTTGGTACGCTGAAGATTTTCCTGAATATTTTTGTAAGTCTTTCTCAGTTTTACTGAAGTAATAAAAGTAAAATAAACTTATTTATATTGGTGTATGAAGCATTTGACCACCTTTACTTATCAGCAACACTAGGGAAGAACTTGACAAGTGTTTCTGAAGGAGGTGGGGCATATTCCAAAATATCCTATAGATGCTAATTTGTTACTTTGAGGGATGTGTTGTAAACATCCTTTCCCATCTGTTTCATAGCTATCAGTATTTTTAGTTTAAGGAGGATGACTTGAACATTTGGAGCTTTTTTGAAAAGGGGAAGGGAGTCTTATCTGGCCCACAAACTGTTCCTAACCTACACCTGTGTATGTTTTGTTCCCTTTCTCACAAAGCTAAACCACTTTCTAAAATACAGAGTTTCAGTGTCAGAGCTTTTCAGATATGAGTTCACTTAGGCTGTCCTATACACAGGTGATGGTTATTCCCTGAGCTCTGTGTGAGGGTTTCTTTTTGCCAGCAGGTACTACAAGTACAGGCTCTTACGTGCTCGTGCACCCTGAGCACATGGGCATCAGCGTTTTGCTAGCAGTAGCTTTGTACAGAGGATGAGCCTGGTTTTGCTAGCTGAAGCCAAAAGGTTATATACTCATACGTCAATCTTTGGTATTAAAAGACTTTTTCAAGAGAATTTTGGTATGCCTTTCTCCGTATGGGTTTCATGCTTAACATCTAATGCAAGAGATGAATTTTGTCTCCTAAGACCCCTCAGTTTGACTTTCATTTTTGCAAAAGGATCTGTATTTTTGGTTCATCATTTGCTCTATATTTACAGCTTGCATCCTTTATATTATAAAACAGGAGTCAATTCTTTTCTGCATCTTTTGGACCAACATGGCATAAAGACAGGTTGTAAAGAGAAATATCTGGCTCTGAAAGCAGGCTTAAAAAAACCTATGATGCTTCGCCTGTCCAGAACTGTAGGAAGCAGAAATCTTTTGGAATTTATTTTATTAGCCTGAATATTTAGATTAATAAAACAAGCATCTAAAACCATAAGAAGTACTATAGTCTACAACAAGCCTACGTATGAAACCACTTGCAAGTGTCTCTTAAAACTCAGTAAAATCATAGGTAAGTTCACATTTATCTAATACAGTGAATGTAAGAGATAATGTCATGAACTACTACTTTGGCTATTTATACCTGTCTGTGGTGTGGAAGGCTCTCCTCTGGAGAGGATGCTTCAGTATTACACTGCAGCAAAGAATAAAATACAGTTACCTCTGTCTAAAAGTCAGCATATACAATGCATGTAATATACTCATTTTGTAGCTGTAAAGCCTCATATAGTAAAAGCAGTTGGGGATGACGTAGGAAAACCTGGACCAAGTCAGAAAGATCTTTTTTTAAAGGTATATCTTACTATATATAGTGAAAGGAAATGGTTCTGATTCCCTTCTCCCCACTTTATTGAAGTGCTGATTACTGTTTGAGGAGGTAACGTTTATCAAGTTACAAAACTGAAGGTGTTACCGGAAAGCGGCAAAATAATTCACTCCCTAAAACTTATTTTGGAGTTTTAGAAAGCAGGCATTCTTTATTGCGGCGCCGGGCAGCACTGGGGATAGTTCCACCATAAGCGCTCCGAAGGCTTGACGGACTTTTGGTTACTATATACTATGAAAATATACATATTCATAGGATTTCTACATAAACATGAGTTTTCCTGGAACTTATTAACATATGTAAATGCCCGATCCGCATGCGCAGTCATCCTCTGTGGTGGTCCTCAGGTGGTCTTTGGGGGTCTTCAGACGAAGGCTTGTAGTCTTCCTCACCGTGTTCGCTGATTGACCTTTGCTTCTGCGCAGACTCAGTTCTTGGGTCGCCTAGCTGTCTAGAGGGGGAGTGTTCAGGAGCCTAAAACTTAATTATCCACAAAGATTCTCTTTTGTTATGTAAAGGGAGCATTCAAGAGCTTTGTAACGGAAAAGGGGAACACCCAGGAGCCTCTATCCACATTCTCAGGTATCAAAGGTAGAAGGAGAAAATAAAAACAAGGGGCAGAATAAGCCCCCAACTCTGCTGCAGTATGTCAGCATTCTTCAGGGCCTCCTGGATGGAGGTGTTAAAGTCCAATCTGTGGACTTCAGACGCAGTAGCACATTACTGTGTTGAAATGATCCCACAAAGTAAAAATTCATGAGGAATAAGGGACCATGTTGCTGTGCTCAGGCTACACATCTGGCTGTTCAGGCTGATGTCTTTGCTGCCAATGGAGCATGCAGGTGTTACTGTCCTGTAGGAAAGGGGTCCATCTCCCTTGAGAAAAGCTCTGCAGTAAACTGGTAATGTTGCCATGATTAGTCTTAGAGGTGCATACAAGAGGCAGTAGTTTTCAGAGTGGCATGATGTACTCAGATCTGTACCAAGTAGTTTAGACTTCTTAATTATAGATGCTGTGGCACATTACAGCTGTTGCAGTCAGTTTTTGCATTTGTCTACTTTGCATTAAGAAAAGCTTTTTTGCCCTTTCATTCAGAGCTGGCTGTTGCTTTCAGATACAAAACACTTACCTATTTCACCAGCAAAACTGTTTTTCTTAATTTACCAGCTACTCTTCCTATCATTATGACATCTTGAGCTATATCAGCTCAATCCCAAACATAACTTCGTTTGCTTTAAAGTCAAGAAAGATCTAAAGGAATAATGTTAGATGTTAGATGTAAATTGATTAAGAATGTTCATCTCTACTAAAAACACCACACTGATCCCTTTTGCTTGCTTTTACATTTTTAACAGCTTATATTTTAATATTGCTGTTCTGTAACTTTGAAAAACTTGAGTACTCAACTTTAAAATGTTGTACATTGAAGCAAGATTCTTAAAAATAATTTTAAGTTTTAAGAAGGGTACTTGAACACTTCTGACACTCTATAAAGGGAGAAGTTGGAAAAACTTTCTTAGACTGAGCAAAGCAGAAAAATAACCCCAGCGTATTTAAGTGGTTTTTCCTTCCTGTTTGAGGCAGATGCATGTGGATTTTTCACTTCTAGGTATGTTACTCTGTCTGGCTGCATACAATGTATGTTCTTGATTCTGCCTGTGGTCTTTTAGGTAAGTGATATCTGAACCATTACAGACTAATTTACAGAAATCATGCTGTTTTGAAGAATAAATCACTTTGTTTTAACTGGATGTGATTTTTTTTCTTCTGTTAGCGATTGAAGTGATAATGACACAGTATGTCAAATGCGTTCATATTTCACACAGTGTATGAGGACCTGAGCTCCACATTAACTGAAAAAGTTGGCAAATAATTCCTTTATCAGTTAGGTGTATTGCAGGGAGGGACTTCAGAAAAGCTTCACTGGCACTAGCAGAACCTGAAGTTATGTCTACTTGGCAATGCCAGTGGAAGGATAAATAGAAAAAGAAGAGAAGGAAGTATCATATGATAATGATAGATTACGATATCGTCTTTGTGTTGGTGGGATTAAAACATACTTGCCAGAATGTCAGGATTTTCCATTTGTCTCAGATGTCTTTCACCATTGCCACCAGTGGGAGCTGTGCTGCTGGCTCCACAAAGCACAGATTCATTCATTCTTTTTCTTTTTTCCCCCCTTTATGCATCATGAGACAAAGATGTCCTTGAAAAGAGACATATTTATGATGCTTACTTCAGAAGGGCTGAGGTATGAGGCTTGCTGCACTGACATTTCACAGGTGCAGAACATATAGTTCACAGCCAAAGTGCCTCATGAGCTATACTACAGTAGGAGTGAGTCTGGCCTGGTACTGTCTTGTCCAAGAGTTGTTGCTCTACAGCTGGGTAAACAGACTTTTCTTCAGGCTTGGCCAAATCAAAATAGTTCACTTATGTTTTGAATCCAAGAATTGGACTCCACTTCCCAAATCTGGCAAATATTTCTGTACTTTACTACAACGGTCAAGATGGAAGGAGGCATTTTATTGGTTTGGTCTGATAGTCTGCACTCTGTTCTTGGTGTAGTAAGGAGGGGCTGCTGGAGGTCAGAGGCAACTGAATTAGCAACAAGATGCTAAGGTGGCATTAAAGACACGGAATGGGAACATGCTTTGTTTTGGCATTATGCCAGTCAGTCCAGATTTTATGGGATTCAAGGAAATGCTATTAGAAATCGGCAACCTCTTTGTCTTGTAAAGAAAAGAGATTTCCAGAAATATTAACTGAGACCTCGTAGTGCTGACTTGATTTTTTTTTTTTTTTTAATTTCTGAACACTGAGATAATACACCGGCATCTTCTAGTGAGCTCCTACAAGCTTTTGCATAATCATAATAAGGTAAAATCCTCTGGTCAAGAATAGCTTTGCAAAGCATTGTTAAACACATATGTATTCGCCTGTTTTTGACTGGAGGATTAGTGATTTGTTTCTTTGTGAAACTACACTGAGCTCTTAATTAAGCTTACCAGGCACAAGTGCACTTCAGGTGATCCAGACGACCTTTAAAGGGCCTGCAGCAGATGGTGGAAAGTCTGTGTTCCACGCAGTATTCTGCTGTTTTGTCTGTTAAATAAGTATCTAATTACTCCCAGTCTTATCTTATTTCAGCACAGTGTCACTAAATTACTTACATGGCTGTAAGTAAGGTAATCCGTTGCCAATGTGATAAGCTTTCAGCTTGACTTTTTGGGAAGTAAACTTGCACCTGATGAGAATTTTCTTTCAAGCAGACGAGCACCTTCCAGTACTTTTCCAGAGGCTCTTAACAAGATCATTCACTGTCTTTCTCACATAGCTTTTCTTTCAGCTGTTCTAAATAAATTGCCTGTGACAAATTTGGATTTTTTTTTTTTAAATTTCTCTCTTGAGGGCAAAACAGCTTTTATGTGTGGTGTTTTACACTGTGATGGGCAAGAGGATGCAAGCACTTCTGAAATAATAGCATCAACTCTTTGTGGACACCAAACCATTACTCTGTTATTTTTTGAACTGCTGCCCACGTCAGGCAGAATGGCTATTATGTAGAGCAACACTTAGGCAAGTGGTTGAGTCATCCTAAGTTAATTTCTTCTTCAGTGTTGTCTTGAAGAGATCTAATCTGTGAAAATAAGCAGGTTGTTATTAGAGTCAGTACCTAGATTTTTCCTCACCTATGACTTTTTTTTGGTCTCGCTAATTCTGAGATGGTATGTGAAAAGCTTGGAAACATTGGGGAGGCTTTCCCTCCTCTCAGCCTTCCTGTAATCATCCCCTGTGCATGTTAGCACACCTGCAAGCTTGTGGAGGTGGGATGTTTGCCATTAAAGAAAAAAAATATGCATTGCTTATATGCACTCTTACGCATTGGAAAGAGAGGGGAAGTCCTGTGATCAAAAAAAACCCTGTAACTTCTGGTCTCCAAATCCTATCCCAGTCCTATCTTCAAAATGTATTCTGGCTGTTACTGTCCTGCATCCCTGTGCAAGCTGCATGTCCTGTAGAAATTGATGAAGTTCTTCAGGTATGCATTATGGCATTCACATGGAGCTCAGGATAGGATGAGGCTCCATTGCCCTTACCTCTTTACCTATTCTACAGTAACAGTATTGAGGGGAAAAAAATGTTTGGGAGAAGCGTATCGATCTCACTATTCAATTGGTATTTCATGTTTTATATAGTTCACATGCTTTATATTTGCCCGATACAAGCTGGGCTGGATGTTTGATATAGACGAGTTACCAGGTCTTTAGGCCAGTAAATATTGATTTTTATTTTTAGGTCTGTTGTCTTCCTCCTTTGTTTTTGAATGAACTTGTTTCATCAGAAACATTCAATTGAAATGGTGTGAAAAGCACTTGATTCAGTCAAAACTCATGATGACATATTCTGAGAGACATGGCTGGTGTCTGTAGAGAAAGGAAGCTGTGCTTCTGTCTTCTTGTTTTAATCTCTGGATGCTTACATCTTGGTACCCTGCAATGCTCTGTCACAACTCCACAACACCCTGTAGTGTTAAGGTAGGTGGTCTCCTTTTGGTCTCCCCATATCTGCTGGAGAAGTGGAGTGTTCCATCCTGCTGAGCTGAGGACCATTGCAGCTGCTGCATCTCTTGCTCTTCTGGGTAATCCCCCTGCTTTTGCACAGCAGAGTAATTTCTCCTGTGATTTCCACCCTGAATGACAGGAGATAATCTGTTTTGTTTGAAAGTAAGGTTCAGGTTCAGACTAGTTTTCTTTAAGTTGTGTTTAAGAGGAGGTCAGATGAGATAATATAATGCTGCCTTCTGTCCTTAAAAATCTTTAGATGTAGCCAGTGAAGGGAAATGTCTTATTCCTGTAATTTTAGTCATTGTCCTTAATCAAATTCTCAGAACAAAACACAGGAAAAGACAAGCTCACAAGCAGCCTAACAACCTCTGACTTTAGTCTCTTGAGTTCCCATAAATAGTTTACAAACTAATTGTCTTTAAAAGAGAAAAACCTGTTACTAAGAGCAAGATGTTTAATGTGTTTCTGGTAAATATGCAATTTAATCTAATAGTGCTGTTCTTAGCTGTTAAAATCCATGGATGACCTGTTTGGCATGAGCATCTGAAAGCAGAGCTGTCCTGTTAACCTGCTAGGGTATCTGTTAGCCTCATTTTGAGAGCGATTTGGAAGAGCCTGAAGATGATCATTGTAAACATCATAGCATGATGCCAGGGAAGTATTACCATGAGCATACTTGCTGCTTTTATTGCATGATCAATTGTTAAAAAGGTTGTTTTGTTTATGTTTTTGCATTAGAAATCATACCAAGTTCAATAACAACATTTTGCCTCCCTGTGATATGCTGTTGGTAATTTCTATTAAGCTGGATAAAAGCTCTAACTGCAGAATTTGAGCTTTATCTCATTCTGTGGGTTACAAGCCACCTAAAGGATTTTTTTTCTTTCTCTAAAATAAAATCCTTTCCTGACTTTCAATGGAGTCTCCTATTTTTTGAAATACCTGGGCACTAGTGGTGGTAGTGCAAACACTGGTGGCCGTGGAGATGGGCCCTGAAGTCCCTGCCATTGCCCTGCAAGCATGAGTATAGCTAAAGATGCAGTGAAATGAAAAGCAGCTGTGCCACCTGGGAGTGGTAAGCAGCCTCTCCACAGCAAGGTTTGGGGAGAGCCTAAGGACTGCCTGGCTGTGTTACTTGTATTGCTCCATGCTGTGCCATGTTTAAAGGCTATTCCACTTCTCATCTTATATAGAACAGTCATATTCTCACTGCTTTTATCTGTCATTAGATTGGAATAATCATACTGAATCAAACTATTGCACTTAGTGACAAGAATTCTGTCTCCACAAGGATGCTTCCGACATACAAATTTTTGAGGAAGGTGTAAGAAACCATGCAGCATGCAGAGGCTGTGTCCTTCAGGCATTACATTTTTGGGGGTTACCAACCCTGTGCCTGGTGCTGTGGCTGCAGAGCTGAGGGCCCTGTGGGTGCAGCAGGGTGTCCGTCTGTGCCCCAGCCCTGTGCCTTTGCTCGTTCCCTAGTCTTTGCTTGGTGAGCTGAGGAGGATGAAAGTTCACAACCCATTCTCAGCACACCACTCGTTATTTTGTATGTTTTCAACATAGCTCTCTTAAATCTCCTGTCTAAGATAATCAATCTTATCTCTGAAGTAATCAATCAGTAACTGGTTTGAGTCCTTCTGCTATGGCTCTCCATCTCCTTAATCACTCTTGTTGTTCATACAATTGCCCTTGGACAGGACTTTACCTATCAGGTTCAATATCTATAGTATATGGTTTTTCTCCTCCCTTCTCCTACCTTACTGAAGTTGACCTGTTTTAATACCTGTGAAAAAAACATATCCATGTAAACCTATTATTCAAAGAGATTTTCATGTTGTTGTGTATATATAGATAATTTTCATAGCTTGAACTAAAGGAGATGTATAATTTAATTTTCTTTTTAGAATTGCTACTACAGGGTGTTAAATTGTTGTTGCTATAATGAAACTGCACCAAATGTAGTAATGAATTTAACAGCCGTATATGCACCATAGTAGAGCATAACAAGTCAATTTAGGGTTTGGTCTCAGGAAACACTTGAGTGTTTTTTTTAAAAGCATTCACAATTCACAGCTGCAAACTATCCTGTCTTTACATATGACTCCAGGAATTAGCTAAATGTTTATGCATGAGTCTAAGGACTTATTAGCAACTGCAAGAACTTGGTCTTTTATTTCTAAGCTAAAACTTCAGAGCAAATTAGTATAAGTAAGCTTTTTGTTCTGAAATATTTCCAGACTGCAAGCAGCATGATTTAAAGATATCGCTTCCTCAGGTGATAATCTCAGGCAATGTATACTAGAATGATCACAATGTACATTTACCAATGGACCTTTCTTGTATTTAGTTTTTATTTTTCTCTAGTTCCCTCAGGCTTTGAAGAAAAGTTAAAATACCTAAATATTTAACTCAGTTGTTCATGGCTTCTCTGAAATACTAAATACTAAAATGAGAAGGGAAGTATACATGTATTGAAATTATGAGAGGTTCTCTATGATCCTAAAGAGAAGTCCATCACAAGCTGGAAGCAGTGGGGAAAACATACTTGTTCTCAGCAGAAGGAACATTTTAGACTTCCAGGTGACTTTTTTTTTAAGGTCATGTTATGTAGTCACAATTCCTGTGTTAGACACGCTTGATTTTTTTGTTTCTTTTTTTTTGTTTTTTTTTTTTTAAATCTGGGCTTTTATTCAGTGATCACATAGTAACTACATATTTCATAATGAACTGAAATATACTCATAGGCACATCCAAACCATAGCCTTAGTCAAAAATATCAGTATCCATTTCACAGGCTAGGAAATGAGATGTGCATTAAATGGTACATTTCCAGAATGACACAGGAAACTTATAACTTGGGAATAAATCTCAGAATTCATGTTTTCCAGTACTGTTACCGGAAAGCGGCAAAATAATTCACTCCCTAAAACTTATTTTGGAGTTTTAGAAAGCAGGCATTCTTTATTGCGGCGCCGGGCAGCACTGGGGATAGTTCCACCATAAGCGCTCCGAAGGCTTGACGGACTTTTGGTTACTATATACTATGAAAATATACATATTCATAGGATTTCTACATAAACATGAGTTTTCCTGGAACTTATTAACATATGTAAATGCCCGATCCGCATGCGCAGTCATCCTCTGTGGTGGTCCTCAGGTGGTCTTTGGGGGTCTTCAGACGAAGGCTTGTAGTCTTCCTCACCGTGTTCGCTGATTGACCTTTGCTTCTGCGCAGACTCAGTTCTTGGGTCGCCTAGCTGTCTAGAGGGGGAGTGTTCAGGAGCCTAAAACTTAATTATCCACAAAGATTCTCTTTTGTTATGTAAAGGGAGCATTCAAGAGCTTTGTAACGGAAAAGGGGAACACCCAGGAGCCTCTATCCACATTCTCAGGTATCAGTACAAAACAAACCTTTTCTATTCTGCTGTCTGATAACCTCAACAAAAGGTAAGTGACCAATACTAGAATTCTTTATATAAGAATCCTTGTGCTTCTAAGTATGAAGATACTCAGTGTTGTGATTTATGCAGTGCATACACATACAGCTACATGTTTTTGCCCTGTGCTTTTCACCCTTGTTGTGAGGAAAGGAGTAGCTCTAACATGTTCAAGAGAGAATTTCCAGGTGCAAATCCCATTTGTCTGTCACTCCTGTTTCTGCCATTCACAACAATGACAGTTATTATGCTATCAATTATTTTAAGAGGAGAAAGTGTTATATATCCTTTTCCTAGTAATGACTTCATAACAAAAGCTAAAATCTCATTCCATAGAGTGAGGGAACTGAACAATAGAAGAAAAGTTTTTATAGCTTTCACAGATTGTACTGTTCTTGGAGGATGGCTAAGGCTAAGTGATTCTTGCTGGCAATGACAGGCTGTTCTAGCCAACAATGCGGAGGCTTACCTGCATACCATCAAAGTCAACACTGTAAAATGTTCCTATATGTTAAACACCTAAGCTCATATTTGGTCACAAAAACCATACAGGTTTTAGGCACCTCTGAAAAAATATCTTCTGTATACAACAATGGAGGCAAGGCCTAAATTCCCTTCTGAGATGTAAAGCTAGGTAATTGCTCTGGCTTATACCAGAAGAATTTGGCTTGATCTTTCACCTGAAAAACCCAAGACTTACTTCCAAGTACTGCAACAACTTAGAGCAGCCGTAGTCTCCAACAAGGTCTTGGCAAATGTTATCAAAAGACTGGGGTAGCCCCAATGTGCCCCAGGGTACCTTCTCAGCTGCGCCATGATCCTTAGGGTGACTGAAGCTTTCAGACTTCCATGTTTTCCTGGTTTTCCAACACAAGCGGTCACACTTCGCTCATCTTCTACTGCCTTGGGCAGGTCCTGGGGCTGCCTGTGTGCTTTTGCAGCATTGTCAGGGATGTCCAAGAGTAAAACTCTGTCCTCTTAAGTTTTCCTCCTAAAATAAGAATAGGAGGTGGATGTTCAGTCTTAGAATGTGGGTGAGGGTTAATTTGAAAGATGCTTCTTCTCTGGTGTTAAGCTTTACCTTTGCTCTTTTCAATTGATTTCAGTCCTTATCTTAGCTCCATGGATAAAGCCAGGTTAGTTAAAACTTAAAAATGCTTCCTATCAGGGGTCTCACTTAACAGGCTACTTTTCAAAGAGGAGGAAATATTTCCCTGTCTGTCCATTACTCTGAATGCTTGCAAAGGAGAAGATTAATGTGCTTTTCATGTTCAGTCATGATAGGGGAAATAGTTGTTTGCTATTTCTTGATAACTTGGCTCAGGGTTCTTCCCCACTTGATCTTGAAATTCTTGTTTCCAGAAGGTGGGGAGAAAGATATGTTATAAAATTATGTAAATATTCATTGATAGTTATACAGCAATACCGAATTTGTGATGGAGTTGTAATGATTTTTTTTTTAAATTTTGGAATTTAAGATAATGTTCACCTATTTTCAAAATACCCAAAAAGAGATGCCTCCTGTACCTTGCAGTCCTCAATTAAAAAAAAATAAAAATCTATAGGTTAAACAGTAACATCCCACTTCATTTGGTAAATGATGGAAAACCTGGAAAGGAGGCAAAAAGCATCCTGTTAGACACAAAATCAAATTGGTATATGAAAAATGTGATGTTCAGTTGGTTTAGCTATGGGTTTATTAAACTTTCCCATATAATAAAAAAAGCACCTTAAAAATCGTATGGTTCTAGTTTGCTAGCTGTGGAATTGATATCTGTAACTTGAAATTATCAGGAGGAAGTGGGGAGGGCTCATCATTCCCTCTGTCATTACCATATGAATGGAAAGAGATGAAACTTGAAGAGTTGATAGACTATAAGAAGAGAGAGGATACCTGAGCTCCAAACAATGATATGGGGTACACAGAATATGCTGGGGTCTTTTTCACAGGCTTACCAGGTTCATGTACTGGGGCTTGTTGCAGGGAGCACAGAAAAGCACTGAAGATGGCTGCATTTTAATGGATATTGAAGCATTGATACTGCTGAAAAAGCCATTCTAATTATAAAATTGTTTCACGGAAATTTGCAAGGGTCATATATGATCACCCTCACCCAAGGGCTGTTCACATCAATATGCTCATGAGCAAAAGTGTTGTTTTGTTAGCTTGTATTTTTACACAGCAATTGTACAAATCTTAATCATAAAGACAGTATTTTGCCAGGCAGTTGTAATCTGCTCTCAACACCACTCAACTCCTCTAAGTTGTTTTACATCTTTATAATAGTCATGAAATAAAACAGTTGAGATGAAAATGTGGCATGATAAATGTGCACCTGAGCAGCAGGTGAGGGAAGAAGCAGGAAGAATAGTACATCAGTAAATACTTCTGTTTGTACACTTTGACAATTATTTTATTAGAACTATTTCTGAGAATGGTTGTAAGTGCTCAGTATTTTTCACCTTTCCCTTTAGTAACACCCGAAAGATGAGATTCGGACATAGTTTTTCTACTAAATTAAATAGAATGGGCATAGGGAATGATGTAGCATATGATGCCCCAATTTCTCTGACATACCTCTAAAATACACATGTTGATGCACAACATGCATGCACACTATTCTGAGGTTAAAATGTTCCACTTTGGAAATTATTAATGTCTTTCCATTCATGTGTCAGATTTGTCTGAGCAGTGTGTGACAAGGAAACTGTGACTACAATAATAGTTTGGGGAGAAATAAGTTGATAATCACTTTCAAAGAACAGTAGGGATGCAGACTTAAATAACTACTGGAAAACTCAAGTATTCTCCCAAGCATTTCAATACTGTATGACACAATTAACAAATGTAAGTACATTTTTACTTAATATGCTACTTAGGATCTGGAGGCCATATTTATTTTTGAAAGAATTTTCAGCCCTTCAGGGAATATCTTTGGGACCTGCAGTTCATTTCTCTGAAGCACTGAAGAATTATTTTCTCTGAAAAAGCAGCTCAGTCAAGATGTTAGGAAGGGTCTATCACAGTTTATTATACCAAAGAAATTTTGAGGAGCTGTGGTCCCCATGCAATGCTGCAGCTGTGAAATGCAGCTTAGAATAAGACATTAAGCTGTGAAAAAGGAGTGGAGGGTACCAATGTCGCCTTGTCAGGAGCAGAGACAGCGTTTGCACTTGGGCAATAACAGAAAGCGCTGCCCATGGCCATGAGCAACAGCTCCTCCCCTTCGCTCTCCTGACAGAGATGGGACTGCTTGCAGTGACTCTGCAGGCAGTTTTTGGATTCTCTCTTTGCTCTGCAAGTTCTTTTTTGCAGCCATGGAAACCTTCCAGATTCCTCAATTAGTAACTCTGACTTTTTCCGTCTCACTGGTCCTAGCGGTTCTTTGTAACCAAAGTCTGTCTTCTGCTACAAGTCCTGCTACCTTCCACTATACACAGCAGTCTCTATTAGAAACTTAGTGTTGTTATGATAGACCTTATAGGGGGATGTTTTCCTTCATCATTATCTGCTCTTCTTCCCTGGACTTTTGTCCTGCTTTTTTTTTTTGTGCTGGTCATGACATTGCAACTTGGGAAGCGTCTATTGTAGATGCAGGAGCTATTTTCTGTATCACACCCTCTGAAAGGCTCCAGAATGTGAAAAATTATGGCTTCAGAGGCAGACAGAAACAAAGGAGACACTGAATACAAAAAAGAACTTTCTCGCTCCATCTCACCAATAGACCCATGCCTTGTGACAGTGGTATTGGGGCAGCAGATGGCAAAGTGCGAACAGCATGGGAAGTCATCAGGAATCCCTGGAAAGTGTATTTTGGGAAGCTGTGTGGCAAATCAGGGGACATTACTGACAGCACAGAGTGCAAGGCAATCATCTGCGTAGCCATAAAATAACCGTCACCTTTTCTGGCGGAGACTGACACTGCAGTAAACAAGCTCAAACTGGGAAAGGCACATGGTAAATGTTACAGATGAAGTCATAAAAGTCTGGCAGCCATGCAGTTCGTGTCCTTCATAAAATCTGTGAAGAAGCAAATGGGAAGCCAGGGACTGGCCAAAGTACCAGTGCAAATCAATCTACCTTTCACCATCTCAGGGCAAAAAAAAAGGCAGACCTGAAAGACCTGCTGAGCAGATCTCTTCTCAAACAAAGATAATGTGCTGCCACATGTTACTGGAACTTGCAAAGCAAGGTGGGGTCTAAGAAGATTGAATAAGTTGGGGACTGGTAGGGGGAGAGAAAAAGGTTGTGCGTAGTGGGTTGTTGTTGTTGGTTGTTGTGTTTTTTTGTTGTTGTTGGTTTGGTTTTTTTTTTAACTTGAGGTATCAGCAAGCCTGAGATAATTTGGTCTCTCTGAATCTTCAGTGATTTGCAAGCCAGTTTGGGACTGTTATGTGCACACTGAAGCAGCCTGCTGTTGTTTGTACTGCTGCCTGGATCTGTTTAATTTTATTAAAAGTTCCAGAGGAAACACTAGTAGACATTTCACACTGAATAAGAGGAAATAGTTCCTTAGCTTTGGAGCTTTTAAGGAAAATCCTTAAACTGAGTTAGAATCCATTTCTCTTGTCGTGAGACAAATACCTGTTTCATTGGTTAGTTCTTTGTTGGAGGTTCTTGGATGGAGACCGAGGGGAGGGAGATGGACACTTCCTTGAAAATAAGTGGATGTGCTCAGGGAGGAGCAGATCCCAGCCTGTGGCATGGGACGGCAGCGTGGGGTGAGAGTTCGCAGGCAGGGAGTCTGCAGCATCGTGGGGACCAGAAGTGGCTGGCGAGCAGGAGCCAGGGCAGAGCCTGGCATCTGGGCTGTGAGAAGTCCAATGCAGCCTGGAACGAGACAAAGCCAAGCTGAAAGAAAGGGTCTGCCTTGTGAGGACACAACTGGCAGGGGAGGGTTGTTTATAAACCCTTTTTACTTTGTTCTGTACTACCTGGCCACTTGAAGTTTTACTTCAAGTAATTTAATAAAAGCTGGCTTTTCTGATAGGGGAAAAAACCTTTCATTTCAATGCTCACTACAAACAAAAAGGGTTAGTAGGCCCTTCACAGTTCTCTTGAAATGTCAGGCCCATTTCACTGCATGTACAAGAGGCTGCTATGCTGGTGCAAACCCAGGCGCACGTTCATGTCCCATGCCAACCTGCATTCACTGTGCAGTGACCTTTCCATTCTAGCTTTGTAATGGCATCTCACGCTCCCCAGGTGCATAACTGAGACAGTCATTCTATGGTTTTCGAGCAAACTTCACAATGATCACCTAGAAATACCTATCGGATGGTTTTGGATCTGAGTTAACGTGTCTTTCATGCTGGAGTTTTCCCCTCTGGTTCTTTCTCTTGCTTCTGGCTTTTTATTTCCACCCACCTTCCCTGTCCTCAGGCTTTAGCAATAGTGCAGTGAATTTAAGTGAATTGAATGGTCTCCATAGGTTCCAGGGTCAGTACAGTGTGATACAGGGCCTGGCAGAAAGGAAAGAAGAGAGGAGAGCCACCTTCTTCCAGTGGTAACAAGTTATTAGATGAAACCACATCTCGATCAGCTGTGGTTTGGTTCTGACTTTTCTCTGAAACTCTAGGGGAGAAAGTAATTAAGCCTGCCAATGGACAGGGGAAAAAAAAATGGAGTTTGCTGTTTTCTGTGACTTTCTAGGCTGTGATCTACTCTGTAGGATTAGCAACTCACCACGCACCTCTGTAATCCCTGGGCTGCTGATTGTACAAAGCTTTAGCACGTGCTTCTCTTAGACAGGAATACGGTGAATCTCATCTTCCAAAGTAGCAGTTCTTGCACAGGGAAATGAAACTTCATCTCTCTGGATGAACTGAGCCTGCTCCTTAAGTGATTCTGTGGGGGAAGAGCTGCTGAGCAATTTGTTGGGAGGAAAGACAAAACCTCACAATTAACTTTCAGAGGATCATGGTTTTTGGCTCTTGGCCACAAATGTTTAATAGTAGGTCAAGCTTGATAGAGCTGCTTTTCTGCCCAGAGCTGAACTGGTAAGTCAAATCCACTACTATTTGACAACTTAATTTTGACTTCAGGCTTGGGGACAAATCACAAAAGAACACCAGTAATCATGCAAGAGCTGTCACGAGAGGGGGAAAAAAAAAAAAAAAAAAGAGTAGTTTGTAAGTCATGGTATCCTATTTCAGGAAGCATAAAACTTGCAAATATGGCCCTGGAGCAGAATTGCTCATATTTCTGAGTTTTCTTTCCTAAAAGAAAATCCAACTAGTTGTCGAACTAGGCAGTTATTCTGCAGATGTTTGGTTGGCTGCAGCTATAACACAGTTCTGGAAGTAAGGGAACATATCTTGTGTGCTGTGTACACAATTCAAATGACATGTTTAACTTGTCAAGAAAAAGGATTTTGAGCATAAGGCAAAATCAGTAAAATGATACTTCTGGGACATTTTTGGTAACAAGGCCAGGCTTCTATAAAAAAAGGGGGGGGGGGGGGAGGCTTTTGCCTCTCTGGATTTGGAAGAGATGAGAGAGAAAGATGAAACTGAGCTCACAGAGTTGCTTGTTCCCAGGTTGAAGTGTACAGACATGATCATGCTTTCAAAACAAGAAGGAAGAACAAGGTTGTGCTGCCAGTGGGGAGACATAAGCTGCTTCTGTGAGTTAAAAGAGCATTTGCTGTGGTAACTGGCGGGGAACTGCAAAAAGAAGAGAACAAGTAGAAGTTGAGCTAGAAATACAAACTGTTAGAAATAGAAGGCTGAAAGATCAAGTTGCATCAGAGCTTACCAAATGTCTTAAATTTAAGTTGTAAAGGAAAAAAGAAAGAAAAGATGCCAACCCTTCCTTCCTTCTCCTTTTTATCAACTCTTCATTTTTTGAGGACATCCTGGTCTTCATTCAGAACTTTTTGTTCTCCAGAATAATAATCCATTCAGGATGAATTACTGTGCCTGAGCAGAGCTCATAAATAAGCTGAAAGGTGGGTAACCTGGCTTCTTGCCAGTACTTGAGCATGGTCCACTACTGTACTCGGACAGATTCTAGCAGACCACTGCTAACTAAGGAAGAGAAGCAAAGGGAGAAATGGAGTTTGTGAATGAATAATTGCCATGATGCTGGAAATGGTTGACATAGTCAAACATGGATGTGAAATTATTTTCCTCTCATCTTTATGCAGGAAAACTCATTTTTGCCTACACATAGCAGAGCAGCTTTGAAGCAGCTTTTCATATGCTATATAAATATGTATGAAAAAATGTTTATGACAAGATTAATCTCTTTTTGCATCTTAGTCTTGCAGGAGGCCTCAAAATAGATTTCAAATGCCAATCAAAATATTTATACCTCTACTTGAACTTTTTATAACCTCCCTTCACCAAAGAGGGAGAGAAGATAGCATTTAGAACAAAACACTGGCTCTAATTGCATTGCTAAATATGAACCCTTCCTACCTGTGCCTCTTACAGCAGTGTGTTTACTATGGATATGAGTTAGCAAAGTTCTCCATGGGATTTTAATTTTTCACTTTCTCTGGTCTTTGCAGTAGGTAATACTGACCCAGATCTCTTCTCCAATCAATCCTTTCTCTCAAATTAGGGCAATGTTATAACTCCTCTCCCTGGCTGTGCTTACATTCTTGTTTTCCAAGTTTGTTTGAACTAATTCCCAGAGAGCCTTTGAATGTGCTAACTGTATAGAATACATTACTTTGCCATCTGTTTCGGGAGAGACACTTTTCCCATTACATTCCTATCCTGTAATTATTTAAACTTTACAGTGAACTTTCCAGACCGCAGGTATTTATAACCTTGTAAGCGTACTTTTTTGTTTCAGCAAGAATACCCAAAGAACAATTTTTCTTCAACTTTTGCAATGTTTTTTGTTAGCAGGCTGATACAGATGTTCACATGATAGTTCAAGTTTAAGATTAAACTTAACCTTTGTATACAAACATCACTAAAATGTTTAGAGTCCAAGTAAGAAATTTGATTTGAGATTCAGCACTTGTCACAAAAAGGATTTATTTGGGGTTCAGCCCTTGCATAAAACTTGTGTTAGTACAAATCAGCCTACCCATACTAGCACCTTCCCAGGGAAGATATGATATATATATATATATGATATATATATTCGTATGATGTCTAAACTCATGCTAGACTAGCCAAGATTTTTTACAAAAACTTGTTTTCAGACAACTAATTATTAAATGAAAACATATCTCTCTGGGCAGTTTTACAAATTCTAGTTCACTGGTTCTCAGCAGCAGATTGATTCACTGTTAATGTCTCACCTATTGTTGTGACTATTTCCAACAATTACTTAGAGCATGCCAAAAAGATGTTAAAAAAAACAACCACCAACCCACGCCCTCACTGAAATTACTTCACCTTGCAAAGTTAGCAAATCAAAACATACTCAAGGTTTGCACAGCTGTTGACTTTTTTTTTTGTATGTCACTGGAATGCAGAGGAAGCTCAATATTGACTTAACTTTCTATCTGCATAAGAGTTGTAAATGAAGACTGGATACTTTCAAGCATGCTATTTGGAACTAACTATATACTATACTAGTAGGTTAGTAGGTTAGGCATGCTAAGGCAATAGATATTAATACAAATTAAATCAAATTTACTTAGGAGTGCATGCCAGTTAATGATTTCTTCTGATTTGTTCACTGTTGGAATTAACACAGCCAGGATGTGCTTTGTCTGTAATGCTCCAGTTAAGTCACAAATGTCCTGTGTTGCTGCATGAATTGACTGATTATTATAGGCCAACTACTAAGTTCCTACTAATCAGCACAGGTTTACCAAAAGTAACAGAGTAATATTGATTTAGGCCAACAATGTTATAGCTCTGTTCTCTGACTGAACTACGATGCCTTGATGTGGATCAAGAATGTGAATCCTGGATCTGATTCACTGGGCTTTCAGTTTTTCAGTGAAGAGCCAAAAAACCTCCTTGGCCTCTTTCCTGCCTTGATGTCATCTGAAGATGTATCACACATTTTAGCATTGCATCCATCTGTTGTACTCAGCCACCTTTAGATAGTAATCACTTTCAGAAATTTGGTGGTTTAATCAATTTTGTTTTAAAGGAAGAACCTCACATGCTCTTAAGAGAACCTCCCAAATTGGCTTTCAAATGTTTTGTTTGTATGAATGCCGCAGTAAGCTCTTGAAATAACTGTCAGCATTAAGGCCTTCATGTCTGATACTGAACACAGGCTTTTTGGTTTTTTCATTCCTCACACTAATGGTTTAGATTATTACAGATCAGGACTAATTTACATGTAGCTGAACAAGGAGGAAGATACTGGCACATGAACACAGCTATGTCGTAGGACCTAAAACTAAAGATGCACAGGCTAAAATGTTTGTGTTTGCCAGTACTTCAGTAACAAGGTGGCTGCTGGAAGGGAATGTTGTGATTCCCCTGGGTTAAAGACAGAGGCCCTGGAACAGCTGTTTGATAGGGTGGCCGTCAGCATGATTATGGTTACTTGTGGTTGGGATCTCACCCAGGTTCTGCTAAATTCATCTTTCCTTTGACAGATGAGCTGTAGTCTGGGCTTTTGTAAAGCCAAATGCATTGCATCAAGTATCTAATTGGGAATAACAGCTCCAAACAATTAACTGTTTTGCTTAACTTTTTTTTAAATGCTTGCTTTCTGTTCTGTGTTTTACCCTTGAATTTATTTTTAACTTTCACTGATTGCTACAGGGCAAGAGAAAATGGTGGTTGGCAATCATGAGGGGGGTAAAAAGCTCTTAGTTTTTTATTAGCCATTCTCAGCAGATTTACGTACGAGTAATTTTTGCGTTTTTCTTGTGTGTATTCATGGAGAAAAAGGCTTGGAAGTGGATTCTAGGCTTTTAAAAGATAAATGCAGGGAGAAAACTTACTGGTAAGTGTTGAGCTAAAGATAAAGATATAAACAGGAACCAGCAGTGCTGTGGAAAGGTGACAGCTTGAGTGCTTGTGGTCAGGTAAGGAAAGAAGGTGCTTTGGTGCAATACTCTATTAATCTCTGCGGCAGCCTGTGTATTTCTGGACTGAATCAGACTTCAGGTTGTGCAATTGTCTACATGTATGGGTGCAGAACCTTTTCTAACAAAATGCATAGCCCCTCAGTCAAAAAAAAAAAAAATCAATGAACCTATTCAGATATAAGCATCTACACAGTTTCTATCAAAGACTGACTGAGTTTGTGTACTCTGTCACTGAAACACATTTGAAATCACATCCTGAGTGATCAATGGCACTAATGATACTTCTATAAAATCATTATTTTCTGGAATGTCAGACCTTGCTTTTCCATAGTTTACATGAGAGGTACAGGTTTGCACTAAAGCAGAGAAGCAAGAACGAAGGTGTATTTTTCTCTCTTCAGTGTCCTTCCTCTTCCTTTCTGGTAACCATGTTTAAGTAGGACCTTTTCTGGGTTTTTTTGAGGTGTTGATGTGAGCTGTAAATTTGATACTGAAAGTAATTCAAGTATGAAATATCTAAAACCTGACTGTGGATAATAAGGCATGCCAGAAGCAGATCAGCTTCTCCAGAAATTTCTGAAAATATGAACAGTACTGCAAAAGTAACTTAATCAAAATTCTTCACTAGGTAGCAACCACTCCAGTGTACAATAAACAGTTTGTTAGTTGAGAAATCATTTGTTTTCAACAATTTTGGAACGACGCTGTTTCCTGTGAGGTGTAAGGTATTTACACCACACCTGCTGGCGTGAATCTAGTAATATATTTATAGGCACAATCTAGCCTTGTTACTTTTATGTAATAGTGGTTAATAAATATGAAGTAATACAAGTAATTTGCCTAGTAAAATAAACTATGAACACTTTAATCCATATATTCTAACGCTTAATTTAAAATAAAAAGGGTACTCTACAGTGTTGATTAGAGGTTTTAACAAATAAAAAATTATTTTTGAAGGATTTTTTATTGTACATTTAGATGGAAGCAAAGTGTGGGATTTCTTCAGAGAACCCTGTCCAATTTGTTCTTTTTTTTCCCCCCTTCCCTTGGATCTAAAATACCTTGATTTATGTTCAACATGGGTACAAAATTAGTCAATATCTATTGACCAGAGGTATTGAGACTGAAACATAGCAGCTCTTGCTATGTACAACCATAGAAAAGCCTAGGTGGGAAGGGACAACTGGAGATTATCTGGTCTAGCTTTCTTTTAAAAACAGAGCCTTAGATGAGGTTATTCAGGGTCCTGTCAAGCCAAGTATAGAATATTTACAGTAAGGGAGATTTTGCTGCTGTATGACCTGATTCCACCCCTAGATTATCTTAAAATATTTTTTGCTACTAACCTAGATTAATCTCTGTTAACTAGTACTGAGAAGACCTAAAAAACTAGAAATTAAAAGCTAAGTATAAGGAAGAGGTTAGGAATTTCTGTCAAAAGATATTCCTGGAAAATATTTTTGATTTTTACATTGTTCAGAAGTTCTCTATTTTTTCTAGAGAGTAAATTAAAATATTTTAATTTTTTAATGAGTTTCTGATTTTTCTATTTAGAAAGTCATAGAATCTGGTTGGCTTTCACTTTTATTGAAAACAGTGGATTTTGGCTCAAGGGCAGTGTGTTCAGTATCTAGATTACCCACTCTTTCAAAAGTTCCTGAAAGTTCCCTTTGGATCAGAAGTTACTATCGCTGCTATAAAAGAAATGGAAGCATACTTAGTGTTTGAACATCACTATAAAGCCTTAGTGCATGAAGGGAGGCTTCCTGGGGTGACTAACACAGGGAGTGTGGTTCTCCACTGATGTCTTCAAAACGACACCCTCATGGCTGTCCTGGCACTTCCCACACATGGATGTTCTGCACAGGGTTTTCTCTGTTTCCTAAGATGTGTGAAGATGTGATCTTGCAATGACTTTGGTATCTGTGCAACCTGTTGGTATGAAAGCCTTGTACCGTGAAGTCCTTTAGTTGTACACAGAGCGGCTGTGCTATGGGCAGCAGCAATGAGAACTTCTTCCCTGTACATGCCAGTGTGCCAGCGGATCAGCTTCAAAGAACCGTCTGTAAGAAAGGAGAGAAGTTGGGATTCAAGCAGCAGCTGCAAAATGTGGGATACTGTCAGCGCCAGGATGTAGGAAATCATGGCAATGGTTTCAGTGTATTAAAAAATAAAAAAAAAGGCGTGTGTGAAATTTGAGTAATTCTGAGGGAAGTGGGAAGCTTAATAAGAAAAGTTATCAGTTTTCAGGTTTCTTTCCAATTACATTGTATAATTATAAACAGATCCATTTGCTCTGTTACTGTCTGCCATAGTTAACAGAAAATTATTAATGTTTTTACACCTGCCTTTTAAAACAGGAGGTATTTCTTCTCTATTTACTGATCTGTTTTATAGTATTCTGCCTGAAAACTACATAACTTCCAGCTTACTTTGTAATTCCCCCTTTGATATAGATAGTCAAAGAATGAATCCTTTCCCCTGTTTCATTAAAGCAATAATCTTAAGGGTCTTCATATTGAATTTGTTTAAAAATGTTTGGGGATTTTTTCCACTGAGTATATATCAGGGGAAATTTATGAGCAATTTTTATATAACTCCGTTTCTACAAATTGAAAACTCTTGCATCCATTTAATATTTTTGATAAGAAGTAACATTGCCCCCAAAATTGGGAATATTAAAACCTTAGTGATAGTAGGGAGGTTGAAAAGCACATTTCCTTAAATTTCACTCTAACAAAACAACCAGTTCTGCTTCATTGTTTAAATCCCCAAAATAATAACTGAAATAATTTGAACTAAAATGGTAGTAGTATTTTATTTATTGATCAATGCTTCCAAGCACAGTTTTGCACAGAGAGTTTGAGCTGCCAACCAGCTTTTCACGAACAGCCTTGATCCTGAAAGCTCCCCAAGTGAAAGTACAAAATCCATGCGGAAGGTATATTGCTTGTAAAGACCAGCCCCTCAGGTTTTTTATTTTTCCTTTAAAAATTGAAGAGAAGCAAAGTGCTCTTTTTGACGATATTTTTTTTTCTTCTGTTGGATTGGCTTAGGTGACAAAAAGGACCCCTCTGCATAACGCTGCCCGTTTCTAGGGGGGGGCTTTCAACATGACATCTGGCTAATGTGTTTCTCAGTTTGTCTGGCATTCAATAAACAGGCAGGGTTATCAAGTACTTGTTTTGTTTTCTTTTTCTAAGAGTGTCCTGGGCTTGTAAATGTAAATTTAATCTGACATGCCATTAAAAGTGAAAGGGAAGAAATTAAAGAATTTGTAAAATAAGGAACAGCAAAAGATTTTTGTAAACCCATTTTACTTTCATCTAGAGTTAAGTGTAAAAGATGTGGTTTAGATTATTTTCCTCTCATTATTGGGTTCCCCATCCTATCAAAATAAGTTTCACTGATGATATACCAGTTGTACAAAAAAACCCAATCCTCTACATGTATTTCCAGTTTATTGATCAAGTAACTTAATCTGATTTCTTGTTGAAAATATAGAAGACAATGGATTGAGGAGGTATATAAGCAGTATGAATAAGACTAATCTACTGTCCTCTCGAATGCATAAAACAGTCTGAATTTGAAACAGTGTATCTTGCAGTGTGTATTACTAGGGCACCCCCTAGCTCTGGTATTTCCTGCTCAGAAAGGAAACAAGTCTGTTTTCATCAATTTCAGAGCAGAACAATGCTGTTTTCTAAGTTGCAATAACAGTGGATGATGAGCAGTTGGCATTAAAAATAAAAATAGCTTGTGGAACTTTTATTGCACAATTTGTGTTTTAATAGGATTTTTAACATTAAAGGAAATTACCCAAATATTGTAGTAAACGTAATAGAGTAGTGCCATTTTTTAATTTCTATTTTTGATTTCTAAAGCTGCTTAAGATAGAGCTGGATCTCTGTGGTGTATCTGGAGGCCCCTCAGGGAAGTGTCTGCATCAGGAGGGTGAATTTTGCAATTTCTCACAGCAGAGTGCCTTTGGAGCAGCCAAACTAGATTCTTTGTGAATGACACGAAGCTGGGGGTTGTGCTCTGGGAGCCCACCTGGTGCACTTCAACTGCTTGGGCTGAGATGTAATTCTTCCATATTGCACGCTTTTTTGAGGCACATGGGAGGGAAGGATGTTGGGTTCTCATCAGCAACTATTTCATGTGATGGTTATGTTCCTGGTGCATCACCCTACTTGCTAACGTAGATATAACCAATCTGGGTTTAACTTTAGACCAGACATTTGGGGCTGAGCAGTATCTGATCAAGCCAGAACCCTTTCCTGGGGAGTTTATAAAACAGTAGTATCCCACTGGGCTTACTGGTTATTATCACATTCCCCAAAGGCTGTAGGAATAAAAACATACTGTACTCTTCAGTGCAGGAGGAGCAGTGACTTCAAACAGGTTGTTTCGATAAGCTGCTTCCCCTGTACTTATCCACATCATCAGACAGACTATTCTAAACTGGCGGTTTCTTGGCATTATGTTAGCCCAGATTTTTCGCTTTCTATCTATTTTTATGCTGCAGCTTGCACAACTTGTTTTATAAGTGGTTTTGTATCAATCACAGAAGTGCAAACCCGCTGCCTTGTTTATAGCTTTTCCCCTCAAAGCTTATGATTTAATCCATGCATTCCCTAGAGTGGCTATGTGTGGGGTTTTCCTTGGTCGGTTTTAATTCATTAATTTTCAAGGCAGGATAACCAGCATCAGAAGAAGTTTCCAGATCAAACTGTAACATCCTGGAAGAACATAATCTGGCTTCATACCTATACTTGAGTAGTTGCAGCAGTGTTAAACCCCCCCCCCCATGAACCTGTTGTATTATTTGCAAATTGTTTCTTTCATATATCATCTGGATTAATTTATTCTAGAAATATCATTTTGCAGATCATTTGAGCAAGCTAAACAGCCCCGCAGGTATGGAATATGAATTAATGAATCTATTTCTATTAGCATATTACATTGTTACAGTAGCATCTTAGCATCTTCCACATAAAATCAATCACGTTACCAAAGTCTGCACTGGACTTCCTAGCAATCACTGCAAGGGGACAGCCAGGAGGACCACCTAATCCATCTCCTGTCTCTGGGTGGTGGTGATTAAATGTGCCTAGGAGTTTCTGATACAAATAGACTTTGGAGAAATGCATTCCACAAGTCTCTGCAAGTAACTGGTGTGTTAAGTCCCTCACATTTTGGCACAGTTCCTGATGTTTTATGTGAATCTCTTTTGTCCAAATTGAGCTAATTAGTGCATTCTTCTAGTGGAAATGGAAAATAATTGATTGCTGTCCTCTTAGCAGCCTTTTTTTTTGTCTTGGAAGGCCATATAACATTCAACTTCTCTCTTTTACAGAAAACTGCTTTCCTTCAGCTGTTCTCGAAATGGTGTTTTCCAGTTTCTTATCCTTCTTTTTCACCTTCTCTGAACTCAACAAGAAATCTGTTTAGAAACCAGTGCCAAAAACTGGGCACAACCATCTGATTTTTAGCAGACACTCTTTCCCCACAGTTGGTTACTGAGTTTGTGATCAATGATAACAATTTGTCCTTCTTGGTCAGTATTATTATTTTTCATTTTATATCTGTGTATAGACCTTTTATTTTCTAAGCTCCGTACTCTAAGCATGTCTTCATTTAACTTCCCTTAAGTTTTGAATCTTTTTTTCCAATTTGTCAAAATCAGTTTGAAGTCTAGGCTTGTCCTGGAAATTTCTTGCGGCTGCTCCCAGTTTTTTGACCTTTCTAATTTTTATAGTTATTTGATGCTATCATCTCAGTTGATAAAGAAGTTATTGGAGTGAGTTGGGCCTGAGGCTGAACCTTTTTCAAGACCACATTTAGGTCTTCCAACTTGACAGCAAACTATTGATAACTACTTTTTAAATACAATTTTCCAAGAGCTGTGCCACATTTCATGAGCTTGCTTAGGAGACCATTGCCTGAGGCAATGCCAGAAAGCCCTCTTGAATTCAGGACACATCATAACTACTGCTGTCCTATGTCTGCCAGGTCAGTTACCCTGCCAAGGAAACTAAAATAGCTTGATGTGGCCTGTTCTCAGCAAATCTCTTGGCTCTTTATTACCTTGTTATTTGCCAGGTGCTTATAAACTGTTTAGCAAATTATCGTTTTTAGGGATTTCTGTGTGACTGTTGTCACTTGGTATGGCCATGCTGAAGGTAATGAACAAACAGCAAGTCAATGCATTGGGTTGAGAGAAGCTCTCTGAAGGGCTGTTTCATGACTGACTGCAGTGTGTGGGTGGGAGGCCTGACTCTGGCTCTCAGTTTATTTGAATTATACATGTTGCTTTGTGCTCTTCTATCCTGTTTTGCAAAACACAGCTTTGTAATAATGTCATGTTGCAGTGAGTGCTCTTGTTAGGATTGCTCTTTCCTCTTGTTAAATCTATCTTTGATTCCACAACAGTTTTGCATTTTAGTCAAACTTTGAATTTGAGTCATATCTTTAAAAGGACACTCATTCTCACTTTGCTAATAACTGGAAATTCTCTGGAATCCACCTTTTTTTACTTTTGGCAGCATGGATGGTTTTCCTTGGTCCTAAATTTTTCAATGCTGTGCTTCTGCTCACCGGGAAATCCCCAATAGAAATTTTTTTGTAATTCAGCTTGAGAATAAGATTTGGTTTCTTCCCAAAGTAAGAAACTGACAACATCCTAAACACCTCTAAAAATAACTTTTGTAAGTAATTCAGCAATGAAAAAGATTCTTAAAATGATATTTCTCTATGTGAAACAAGATCATCTTATTTGGAATATATTGAGTTGGAAACAATAAAACTTTCTTTTCTACTATGCCCAGAGTATATTAGAAATGTGAATTGGTGAAATGTGAATTGAATTTTGTGTAAGAAAGATTTCCTGTTATGCAAAGGAAACTCCATTCTGGCACTTAACCTACCTGTTATGTCCCAGTTGGCCAGCAAATATTGTTTATGTTCAATTTCTCTTGTCAAGGATTTTTGTCTTTATTTTTTGTATAAACACAACATCCACTGAAGCCTGTATTAGTTTTTCTTGGTGGTTTGGTTTTCTTTTTTCTTCCCCTGAGCTCACATGCAATTGGAATTGAGTTTTTTTCACATCTGAAACTATGCACATGAGCCAAGTCATGAAGTTTGCAGAAAACACTCTGGATAATAGCTGAAACATCTTAATTTCTTTCTAATTATCAAAATATTTTTGTAATTTTTTAAGGAAGTGAATACATGAAAACAAAGTGAAAATCTTGTCTTGAATGACCATGGACCACATGAAATATTCTTTATCTCAATGTTGCCATCAGTCGCATCCTGCCTATGGCAGAATGCAAGTTTTAAGACTCCAGCTTTTCTGTGTGTGTATATATATACATATATAATGAAAAGTGATTAAGAAATTACTTTGTGTAGTTCTTAATACCCTTTGTCCATACACCACTGCATGCAAATGATATATTATTGTCATGAGAAGAAGAGATGGGCTGGTTCCTTCTGAACAACAGTAATTCACCATGTTTCTGACTTTTCCCCTATGAAATTTGTACTAAAAATGTTGTCCTGGAGTAATAAACTTGGAGCCAGATGGACCTACCATTTGAACTACACAAACCTTACACCAAAATAAGTTCTGGAAAACTTTAATGGTTACAAAAGCTATGTAGTATGTGTAAATATTAGAGGAATGTGTTATTTTTAGAAGTAACAAATGGGGAATTTCAAACTAGCAAAAATGATGGTATCAAACTATATTTCATGCTTATAGATTTATTGCAGTTTCCATTACAAATGCATTTTAAAATGAAAATTTAGAAAAATCAATACAATCTACAGGAGAAAAAGATACAATCTCTTTCTCTAAAAACTTGCTACAATGGCATGTACTTGTTCAACTGCAAAAGCAGGGGAAGGGAGGAGTGGGGCTGCTACAGACTCTTAGTGTAAGTTCACCATTCTGTCCTTGGAAAGAATGGTGAACCCTTATCTGAGGGGCGACGGATCCTGACCAAAGGCAGAGAAGTGAACTGCAGGGCTGCTGTAAACCAAGCTGGAGCACTACTGCTGGAGACATCTCTTAGTTTCTGTTACCTTGTGCAGGCTTCAAAGAACTTCTCTCTAAACACTAGAGAAAACATATTTTTTTAATTAGCTGACTGACCTGTCCTCTGAGACAACTGTTTGTCCTTCCAACACTGCAAACATGAAGTTAACCTTTTATTTTCCCTAATTTAAACTTTTCTTTAAGGCTTCCTCTTACGTTACAGATGAGTTCAAGTAATGATAAGCTGTCACTGTTTCTCTGGCACTAATGAACCCCAGGAAAACAACTTGGTAGGTCAGACATTTGGGTGCCTTTAATCAGTAAGTTTGAAAATCCTGGTGACTTGTTTCTGTTTCATAAACTGTCAGTATCACATTTGGAGTTGACAGCCGTTTGTCATACATGTCAAATGCTTTGGAGGATTGTCAGTGCAGCTTATACCCATGGCAGAAGGTTCTGCTCAGTCTCTTGGTCTTACGGACAATGCTCCCTTGTGCTTGTGTGTGTGTGTATAGCTGTACATCAGTTTAATTTCTAGTGCAGTTTTCTTGGAAATATCCCGATGGATTTCTTTCTTCCAGAAATCAGTTTTCAAAGACTAGGTTTAAAAAAAAAAAAAAAAAAAGAACTTCTAGCCAAAACATGTATGTGAGAGAGGGAGAAGTTTTACATTAGAGTAAACCAGTCATCTGGAATGCAGCAAATGCCAGTTCAAGTCTCTGCTATGCAGATTTTCCACTGCCCTCTTGGGAGAGTCCTGAAAGCATTATTTGACTATTTAGAAGTATGTCTGCCACTTTTTTTTTCTTTCCTATTTTGTTTTCAGGTTTCTCCCTAGTTCTAAAAGGAAATATGTTCTGGATTGCCTGCTTAAATTTTGGTTGAATGCTTGTGGTTTACAGTTTTAGATAAAAGTAATTTTCTCTAAAATTGCAGGAGATACTCCTTATTCTTTTAATTATTGCATTCCTACTGCATTTTGCAAAGGATTGTTGAAGTAAAAAGTCATTGTCTTATGTTTGGGTTTTCCCCCCCAAAATCAGAATATTGTCAAAGACCTTACTGTGTGAGTGTGTACATACATGCATGTTTTCTTTTCCTGCTTGTAAGTCAGCTGTCTCCAGCAATGTTTTGGGGAATGTGAAGCATGTGCTCATCTGCTTTCTAATACAGACCTGAGCTGGAGCTCAGTAGGAATAGAAATAATTGTTAACTGATAAAGCAAATTGTTTTTGCCAAGCTGGGGCCAAAGAATGCTGGAAAATGTGTCCAGCCAGAAAAGCTCCCATCCCTTAGCACAAGAAATTAGTTGTTCTCTGTTCTTTGATGCAGTTTTGGGTGATTGGATGCCTCCTTTTTTATTCTTCCTGAGTATATCAATAGTTAATTTATTCCATAGAATATTTTATCTTCATCAGAAATAGTTGATATGGTTTCCTTTGTAGCACTGAGTTGAAAAACATCATCTTGGTGTGAAGCTTTATATTTCTTTTGTGAATAATTAACATGATTAAATACATTTAATCTCACTTTATTTCCCATTTATCATAATTATGCAGACAATATTTTTAATTAGAGGGATCCTTTCTTGCTTGGATTCAGAAACCCCCATGAAATAATTTATAGGGGTGGGAGCTCTGTTTTTCCTTCTGTTTGGATGCTATTGTACCAAGTTTCAAATACTTCTCCCCAGCTGGCAATTCCCTTTCACAGATAAGGTGGTAAATGTCTCAGTTCTGTTTGTTTTCAGAATGAAAAGCCACTATGCGCTTAGTCCTTACAGGAATTTTTAACATGCTCTTGTCAGGCATCCAAAATATAGGAGTTTGATTTGGAATTAAATAATTCTGGAAAGAAGTGAGACATTCACAGGATAAGTCAATTGTGTTGCGTTCCAAATATGCATTCTCCTTTTGCTTCCAGATCGTTTTTGGCCAAAATAATTTCTTTTGAGTAGATCCAAGAGCTCAGTGCTTTTCTAGGAATTATTTTTATTTGAATTTCCATGAGTTATCTCATATTTTCAACGAGTACCCATTTTTTTCATGCAGGATAATTCACCTATTGGTTGAAAGTGTCTTACAGTTGCTGACCCTTACAAACTGAACAGTTCTGTGAGGGAGGAAATTTGTGTTAAGCACAAAAAAGTCACTGTAACTATTTGTATTTTGGTGTTCCCTTACAGAAAAATATTTACTTTCCTAATGTCAGAAGATGTTCTTAATGCTTAGGCTTCAGACATAATAATTTTGAACTGCCAGTGCACTACTTATGTGGTTTTCCTCTGGTATATATTCTTACCCTTTGTTAGGTTAAATTGCTTCCACCTTAACCCTGCTCATGTACACTGCTATACTGAGATCGTTGAGAATTACCTGACTGTTCATACATACATTTGTAGTGAAGAGTCACGTGAGTTCTGCTGGTTTGGGATGTTGCACTGAAGCCCTTTTTGGCCTTCACTTTTTAATTAATCTCCAGTTAAACACTTGAGTTTCAGTAGCAGGAATACAAAAGTATACTTTGTGAAGAGGAGCAGTTTGGCAGGCTGAGGGGAGTTTATTTTTCCTTGTGATCAATGAAAATTTTAAAATAGAAAGTTCTGATGAGAACTGGCAGAAAAGATGTGTAAATCCTCTTTTTGGATGTTCACATTAAGCAAAGAAATGCAAGAAACATAAGACTCGCAGTCGGCAGAACAGGAAAATACCATGCTAGAGGCAAACCAGCAAGGTCAACTTCAATCTGAACACAAGACTAACCTGCTTTGAGTCTACTGGGACCATATACAGGAATCTGACATTGTAAATTAACCATATTAAAAATGCTTAGTAACTTTTGGAATACATGAAGTAACCACATGAGCTCTATGTTCTTTTTACACTCTTTTGATTAACCCACCCAAAGGACTTTGTAGTGTACAAAGCTACAGCTTCTGAGCCCTTGTTAGCATAATGTGTGTTAACTTTTAAGGGGGGAACATGAGCAAGTAAGCAGAAGGGATCTGGAAAGTGGTTTGTTTTTTTTTTTTTTCCTCTTTCAAAAATGAGCTTAGCATATCAAGGACACACACTGTGGTGCAGAAAGCTCTCAAAGTACTAAGTCCTGCTTAACCAACAGAACCCAGTTAGTGCTATGGTTATGGTTGATCTCTAAAGCCAGAAAACAAATACGTGAATACAGTCAGAAGAATACTCAAGTACTAATCCTGTATTTTTCATAAGGGTATGTTGAGAAAAGGCTGGGTTATAGTTGCAGATTCTGCAGCCAAGGGAAGAACCAAAAGAAAACCGTAGAGCCGATAACCATCATGGCATTCCCCTGAAGGCTGCTTTGGTCAGTTGAATCAAATTAATTTGGCCTGTTTGTGTAGTTGGGTGGATCAGAGTGCTCTTATCCATTAAAGAGTTTTGAATAAAAACCCTTTGGTAAGACCAGCAACTTTTCTTCCTGCTAAGTGGAAACAGAAACATGTTCTCTAACACAGAGAACCTGTTCCTACAGACTGTTGCGGGGCTGTCTAAAGGATGAATAACTTGCAATAAACAAGTTAGCACAGATAGTGGAAGCAATATAGTCACGTTACAATGGCATTCTGCCCAGTCTAACGTCTCCTTTCTCAGCAGAGCTGAGAATTAGCATTTGTGGGATGCTAGATGTAAATAACTTTACAGCACAGTTCAAAACTCTCCAAGCTTAACCTTTGTAGACCTCTGTTGCAGCCTGTTGAAATACTTCCTAGGTCTGGGTGGAGTTCTGCCATCAGTGAGCCCCATCTGGGGATGTAGGTATCTAGCTGTAAGGATTCGACCATGGGAAAATGCAAATAAGACAAAAAAGAAAATTACTCTTTCAAAATGGAAAAATCTGTTTTGGGCTTTTACTTAAGTCAGTGACACTATTAAGTCTTTGTCAAACATCTCATGATGATTAAAATGTTAATAACTTTAAGAAAAAAGATCCTTTATTTTAGAATAACGTTATAGCTGTGTATAAACATACGTGTTCAAACTATGTTCTCAACTGTCATTGCTGAGCAGTCCAAATGCTTTATTACAACCATGTTATATAATTAGGTGAATAATTACATTACTCTAAGTGCCATCATGGTCTGAGAAATGAAACAAACAACTGCAAAATCACCTGTAATTATATAGTTCCAGCATGATTGAATATAATGCATTCTGTAAATGTAATATGCTAGCCTTTGTAAAATGGCCTAGTTATTGCTTCAGAACTGTCTATGTTATCTAAAAGGGCATGTATGTCCCTCTCCTGAAAACTCTTTAAGAGAAAGTTTAGGCAATATTATTTGTATTTGCTTTAAAAATGATCCAATAACAATTTTTAACTAACAGATATGCAATAACTGAAATTCACCTTAACTGTTAATTACCATATGCTTACTATGGTATTAAAATACTGAGTGTATTTCATAAATGAATAATTATGTTGCAGGTTTTTTATATGTTTCTGCTTAATGGTGGTGTGAGTACTGTAATTATCATTAGTTATTAATTTCTTATTATTTCCTTGGGATTTTTTGGCATTTACTAATGTTCTACAATATAATGCAATACTTATTAATGTTTGGCAATTTTACACTTCCCTTACTGAACACATACATACAGCGTTCTACCAATAAGGACTTATAGTTAATGGAAAAAATAATAAAATTTAGTTGTTCCTTTTGAGGTGGTTGGAATGGTGTTTCCCCGAAACAAATACATGTTAATCTACGATGAACTAATGCAAAGAAATGTGCATAGCTTAAAGCTAAAATACATCTCAATTTAAATGTGACTGAAGGAAATCAAGCATCATTTCTATAAACTGAAGTCCTCAGTTTCACATCACATTGAAAAACAGTAGCTCTAGGAACAAACACATCCAGGAAAAATATTAACAACTTAAACGATCCTCAAATATTCATATGCCAGTAATAACCATCCTTTTTAAGTGCTTTTCTAACAAAAGCAAGTGAACTATTCCATTGTTAATTGGACGTTTAATACAGACAAATGTACCCAGTGACACAGTTAATCTCCTGCTGCTTGCCATGCAGCCCCCCAGGAGCATTGCAGAGAGGAAGCTCCCTGAGTCTTGTTCAGCTTGGGGCAATCCTGTGCAGGGCTGTGGTGCGCAGACCCTCTGCGAGCCACGTGTACTGAAGATAGTGTTTGCCAACAGGAACGTGGTAGTTAATATTTCTGAATAGGGAAAATAATCTATGGGAAAGTAATGAATGCATTAAAAGATGCTCTTAAGATAGGATGCAGGACTGCATCTTGTGTCCAAGTCAATCATTTAATGAATATCTACACTGGGAAGGGAAAACCTTGGGAGAAACCCAGTGAAAGGGCAATAGTTCCCAGCTATTCACTCAGGACTAGAAAGTGATTGCATTTACTAGTAAAGAGGAGGAGGATATTACTGATAATTAGATCAACAATTAATAAGTTCCTAATATTGGAGTGATATGTAAGTAGGTCAAGAGGAGAAGTGGTTATGCTGTTGTGCAGAGTAAAGGAGCTAATAAGTAAGCATGGGTTTACCCTGGAGGGAGAGGCTGGCAAGGTGCTTTAGCATTGATTGCTGGAGGGTGAATTCCCAGAGTATCTGGTAGGATTACATAGTCCTCTACTAAAGGGCAGCCAGGTCCACCCATGACAGTTATCTCTTTCAATCACATTAATATCACATACTCTTGTAATAGCTGAGAAGGTGGGCTTGGACCAGGCAGTACTCTCTGTAGTTGTTAAATTCCATTTTACAAGACACTGCTTCAGTGCAGGAGAGGCAGTTTTACTGGTTACAAAAGCTATGTAGTTTCAAAGAATGTAAAGGAGTTGCTACAGAAAAAATTCAGAATGGATAATAGTACCACTGTCACTAAATAATTAAAAATAGGATAGAGGTGTTTGTTCAGTATTTTCAGCAGAATGAGGCACTATGTACTTGTAATGATTTCTCCATGTCAAAAACAGGCATGTACCCTACACGGGTATTGGGAGGAGGGCTTGGGCATTGCTTCTGAAATGTCTGGAGGTACAATGCAATCATAAAAGTAGTGGTCCCAAATAACTAAAAAAAGTCAGGGATAACGCTAATTTTACAGACTGAAACAGCAACGGAAGCTCTGGAGGAGCTACACAAGTAGCTAGTCAAACTCTTCTGAGGAGCTGGCATTATAGCTGACAGAGGGAGCTGTTAAAAAAAAAAAAATAATCTAACAGTAGCCATCTCAGATTTCTCAGAAAGCCATGACTTTTTGCTAGGAGTAAGGAAGTTTTAGCAATGCTATCTCTAAGTCTTTGTTAATATTTTCCCAATTTCCAAGTACTAGGGGAATGAGTCTTATCTATTTCTTTACATAGGTAAGATACCAACAAATGTAGAACAGCTGTATGTGTTCGTATTTGAAGGGGATATATGTAGATTTCTGCACATCATAACAACCTGCTCAATTACATTTATTTTTGTTACCTTTTTGTATTACTCCTAGAGTAATTGGAGGAGCCTCCTACAGAGGCTTGACAATAAACGTGGTTGCAGTGAAGGAGGATGTAAGATGTGAAGACAGACATTCCTAACAATATTACATGGCCTTTGTGGCAAAGTTGATGCAAAGAAAAGAGAAGTATCTTAATATTAAAGCATGGCTCTTTCTTCTCCATGCCACCTTCTTGACATGAATGGTGAATTCAGGTCTCCAAAAAGGGATGAACAGGAGCTGTATTACAGAACGGATGGCAGAACTTCTGAAGTTGTCTAACCATGTGAATCTCTCTGAGCATTCTCAGATCCCATAGTCAAAGAAATAAGGTATTGCACAGTAAGTTTAGAAAAGCTTCTGCATCCTGGGCAGCCTTGTCAGAGCTGTCAGATGAGAGTTTGACATAATTCTTTCCAGTGTCTTTTCAGCTGTATCTGCTCAGAATGTCAGCTAGAGATAGTGGCATTTTTAATTGATTTTTCAGAACTTTTTTGTCTGAAGTTTTGTGTTTGGGCTGAATCTTGGGGTGTTTTTAGGCAGTGTGTGATAGTATCTGTGAAAGGAGGTGTGTTTATCAGCCTCACACAAGATGAATGGGATGCAGGAAAGAGATAGGGGACTGAAGTGGTACAGCTGTGTGAATGAATCATTTTCCAGGTTTGCTGGCAGCTTAGAAATAAACATAACATTGTTCAACACTAACACTTTTCTGGGACTGAACAAAACATTTCTTTGGTTATATAAGGTCCTGGTATGAATATATATGAAAAACACATCCTCCTTTCAGATTTTACAATCCTGTGATAGCAATGCTCAAACACCTGGGAAACAATTTCAGAAAGTGAATGTCCAAAATATAAAATCCAAGACTATTTGAAATCTGAAAAGACAAGACTGGAGGGTTATCCCTAAGGCTAGAGTGATGAGGCTCCCTTGTAATCTTTCTCAGAGAGCAATGAGCCTCCCAGTTTTAAAATTTATGAAATAGATGAGGGCTTTAAAGCTAATTGTATCAGCACGTCTTCCTGACAGCAGCAGCATCTTGCAACTATTGTGACCACAGTGCAGTCCTAGTCAAAATCTTCTCTCTTTACTAAATCAAATTATGAGGTTATTCTAATAGTGTTTCCCCTATTTATTTATAACATTTCAAAAGGTACATGTGGCATGGTTTATTCCCTTACAGTATCAGCCACACTTGTTTCTATACAGGTATTTTAGAAAGTAAAAGCCTAAATAATAAATAAATAGAATTTAACCAATGTTTTTATTTGGTTTTAATCCCAAATGTATATTTACATGCTATTATTGGAGAGTATATATTCATTTTTAGTGAATGGCAGCATAATTATTTCAACAAAGTCATATAGTACAGTAATATATTCACCAAATCTTACAGGTGCCCTTGGCTACACTAACTTATGCAACCCTATCATCTTTAATGAATATGCATACACTCTGCCCTCATTAGTAGATTTGCTATTACTGAAGTTCTGTTATAATATGATGTTTTGGCTTCCTAACTTTTATGTCTTCCTGAAGTTTAAAAACAAAAACAAAGCCAAAAGGTTCCTTTACACCATTCCAAGTAGTTGGGTCCTCAGGACTGTGCAAATGGCAGCATGGCAGAGTTCTGTTATGGAGGATTGTCTGATATACAATTAATATTTCTAAATCTCTTTGGATGAAAGAATCATTAAGATTTTGTCTACATGAGGATTCGGGAAAGCTTAAAACAAATCAAACCAAATTAGCATCCTATGTAGGCTTCTCACTTAGAAATGAAGTGACCTTAGTTCACTGTAGCGTCACTCTTCTTTTTTCCCCTTGCTTATTCTGCAGTGCTGTGTTCACTCTATCTCTGAGAAAGATAGTCCAAGATGAAGTTATTTATTTCTCATGACACTTTCTAAGACTTTGGATACTTAGCTAATGTACTATAATTTTAGCTTATGCTCTTTCAATTAGTAAGACAAATTCCTTGTATTGCTCATTTACTGGCTGTTTTCATGCTGCACTCATTATCTGTCTTGTTCCACAGGAACAGACTTTTAAATTGGGAATGGGTCAAGAGAGCACACTCAAAATGACTTCTGACAAGCAGCTGACATTTTTCTGCACCTAAGATGTTCTAATCTTCATGCTAATAAAGACATTTATTCTCATAGAGTTTAATAATTGTTGATGGCTTTAGAAATAAAAAAGTAGTACTTAAGTCATGAACAGTGTATGCTTCTGCAGAATGTAAGCTCAGTGAAGTGTCATACAGCACTTCTAAAACTGAAGACTATGCATGTCTTTGATAGAAAATGTTAATTAAAAAAAAGGAAAAAATCCAACAGTGCTTTTTATAACTACGTATCTTAGAATTAAAATATATTTTTTTATTCATTAGGGAAGCATATTTAACAATGAGAACAGTTAAATGTACATAACCTTTTGATTTTGGAAATTAGATCAAACATGCATTTTTATAATTTTAAATCATTATGTGTGAAATGGCATTTTCAGAAGTGTTTGAGGGGCATGAAAGGAAGAATGCAAGCTGTAATAATATTAGATTCCATCACAGAAATCTAAGCAGTAGGTTGCTACATCTAGTTCTTCAGCATTAAAGCCTGATCTAATAATTGTAATGTATATTGGTGTGGTTCCTCAGTACTGAGATGATTTAGTGAAGCCTATCTATGTGTAAAGGTTTGGGGTTTTGTTCTTTTTTTATTTTGTTAAAGGTGAAGGATGAAAGGAAAAAGAAGCCTCTTGTTTAGGATGTGCTATCTGAAATGGTCTTTTTGTTGGATCATGAGTGTGGAAAAAGAATTGGAGCAGAAAACTTGTATCATTGTTAAATTAAATTCATAGCTTAAGAATTTTAGAACTAATTTGTCTTGTAATGACAAAATTCTTGGACCTTCAAGCCAAATTTGGCTAGCCATCAGCTGTTATCTTCATACCTATTTAGGCAATTAAAACCAGGTGACCTGACTGTTGCAAGTAACTATCATCTCTTTTAGAGATTTTGGCCATATGTGCTGTCAGGTATTTGGTACTCATATTGGTCATGTCACTTCTTAGGTGTTCGCTTGTAGTGTCTGCATTTGAAAGTGGTAGTTCATGTTTAAATGTGATTTCTGATTACATCAGTTGACCAATTGGGTTTTTAAAGGTTATATGATTGGTGACCAAAGAGGCTTCTGTTAATTACAGCTCAAACCTTCAAAAGTAGATGCCTAACAATGAAAACAAAACAAAGTAACAACCTAAAACCAACCAACCAAACAAAAAGCCAAAAAAATATGGGCTTAATTTTATTCCTTCTGAAGCAAAGAATTGGATATGTTCACTACAGAATTTTTGCATGGAATTTCTGCACAAAGTCCAACTTCTTTAGTATAAACACTTGGGCCAGTGCTGAATAGGATGGCAGATCTCAGGACAAAGGAGGACAGGGAGAGGACAGCAAGGAGAGGACTGGTGGGATTGTGAAAGATGTGCCACAACAGCACATAACCTGTGTTGCTTTGCAGCCCTTAATAGATTGTAATGCACATTGTGTCATTGTAGCTACATGTTTCAGAGTCCTGCCACATGCTCCTACAGCAGGCAATCAATTTTTGCCATGCTTGTGTTCGGCTGCGCTTGGTAGCAGTCCAGTTACCTATATCTGGAAATACTTTTGTTCCTGAATGGTGCCTTCCACCTTTCTCCTAGTGATGCACTGCTCCCCAAAGTACCTTTATGCAGTGTCAGTCAGTGAAATCCACAGTAATTAAAACTAAATTAATGTTCTGTTGCACTAAATTTACATCAAACACTACTGTGTCTCCAAATAAATGTTTCACCCTAGGCTTGGATGTAAACATTTGTGTGTGGGTGACTATATATATATATTTAATTTTCAGCAGAAAGAAAATATTATTATCAAGCACTGCACAGTTATCCACCTATGACTTTTTGCATGAATGATTTATGTTCTATCTACACACAATTTAGATGTAATTTATATGGAGAAGCCATGACGGATGCCCTCTGTGTATATTACACAAAATTCGTATCTATCAAGATTGAATGCTTGGCACACAACAGGGCAATTGCCTGCAATCTGGAAGTGAGAAAGCCATAAAGAGGAGCAAGAAAGCAGAAAAAGCATTCACATCTGCATAAGTATGCAAATTTGGCTGATGGAGCAACTCAAAATCATAGCAATATGATTGAGCCTGTTTATCAGCCCCAAGGAGATCAAAACTATAGAAGCAGATGGATACAAGAGAGAATTGATCAGGGATGTTATGAATGCTTATGTAAAATTTTACCTGTATGCTATAGACTAGAAAAGGCATTTTTTTTGTCCAGAAAAGATGTAGCTGGTAGATAAGCAAATAGCATAGCAGTTGGATGTCAGGCTCAACCAGTAGTCCTTTGAATGGTTGCTCCTAAATAAAGAACAAATATTTGATGAGAAACGATATTTTTTTTTTGAGTAGGAGTAGGCAGTATTAAATGACAATAAGTTATACTATAGTTAGCAAGTTGTCTTTTCTGTTCTTGTTTTTGCATAGCTTTAAACTAGAAAACTACTCCCATCTTTGTATTAGCTTTGGATTTGGGAAATGTGGTTGCAATGCTTGTGCTCTGTGGATGCTTCCTGTGTGAGTTTGGACAACGAAGGGTCCCTCACATCTGGTCCCATGGAAGAAAGCTTGGGAACAAGCAAGTATGTTGCATGCCAAGTTGTTAGTGGTATTTGTGGTATGCGATGTACAGTGGTGGCTGGATAACACTGCCAGTGTAAGCCTGGGGCTTCCCTGGGGTAGCGTGAAGACCACTTCAATATACGTGTAGATCGGTTTAGACAACAAGAGCCAAATTTCTGATTATATAAAGGGGTGTAGGTACACTGACTCAGCCCCAACCTATTTATCCTTCACATAAACGTATATTTAAGGCAGTATTACCAAGCATTGCCTGTACTGAGCAGGTGTTCAACTATGCAGTAGGTAGGAAGCTGCTGACACCAGGAGAAGCATTGAAAAACTTTTCTTGATGTAAAGAAAACATCCACTTTCTTGAAAGGGAAGAGGTGCGTGGGTAATCAATTTGAATTATTGGCAACTGTGTCTTTGAAGACAAAAATGGTGCCAATGTCATTGGTAGCAAACTTTCTTTCAACAGGTATGAAAGAAAGGGGCTTGCTTGAAAAGCATACACCTGAGAGAAAGGGCTGCTAGACTTCTCTTGTGCTGTTTTCACCTGCTGTTTAGAGGTGGGGAAATCACTGGAGTTAGGGGGAGGAAGAGGCTGCTCTTCTGGAGGGATGGGAAAGCGAGATGAATTGCTTTTATGGGTGGAGGTGTTGCTTTTTGACAGGCTTAAAAACTGCTTGAATGACCGATATTGTTCAGGTCTGTGTTGTTCTGTGAAACAATAAAACTCACATTACAAAATGAGTTGATGACCACAATACATCTGGTATGTGATGTTTTTACCTTGCTCTTCAGTTAACAAACTATAGATAGAAAAAACCCCAAAACCAAAACACCAAAACTTTGAGCTAGAAACTGTTCAGACACTTTAAACACTGTTCTTCCATCCCTAAGAAACCAGATGTGAAACCAGATGTGTTTGGACTAGGTTCTTGTGAGACAGTGGAAGTCCACTGACATTAAATGAAAGACGCTGCTGTTCCAATTTAAAAAAAAAAAAAAAAGTTTCTATTCCAATGCTTGGAAAATCAGTATAGCCCATCTGTGATACCGGTCACCACTAAGGCTGCATACCAATGATGAATTCTGTAGTTTGTCATGATTTCACCTAAATGAAAAAGTGCTATGTGAAGGTATCTGAGCTATGAAAACTGAACTTTTAAAATTGGCTTTTATTACACTTTTGGCACCCTAAATTAGACTTGCACAGAGTAGATAGCCACATATTAGACTTGCATTTTAAAATCCTACATTTAGGAATAGATAAAAAAGAATTGGAAAAAAAAGAGCTCTGAAGGTCACAATGGAAAGGAAGATTGAATAAAATGGAAACCTTTTTATTAAAAAAAAAAAAAAATCCTGAAAGGGTATTAGAGTTATGAGAAACTTTTGTGAGAAATGGGCAGTCACCCTGGTTATGCAGCTCACCTGCAAGACAAACAACTGGTAGAAAGAGTTCCCAGTGTTGTTCTTTAATAAAGGCTAGCATGCAGATTGTGGAAAACTAGCTAGAACCAGAATTGCAGGAGATCTTAAGATACATATCTTGTTATCACAGTGTCTTTCCTGGGAGCTGTGCCTGTATTGCAGATACATTAATGCACTGGGGATAGATGCGTTAGCTAAAATGACTTATTTAAAAAACAAAAAAAAGTAATTCTAAAACATTAGAATGACTACAGATGCAATTTTCCAATATACAAATTTCAGTAGTAAATGCTAACACGTAGAAATCTTTTGCCATTTTAACATCTTTGGTATTTGTAGTACCTACTTAGTCTCTGGACCATCTGCTCTTCATTCCAGTTCAGCGGTACATTTAGATGAATGGCATTAGATCATATGTCCTCTACTTGAGAACTGACATGCCTTTCTTGTTGGTCTGTATGTAATATGTGTATTTAGTGTTTGATATAGTCTGTCTAGCTTTAAAAGCACTTTAGTGTTTCAGTGGGCGTGATGGTGTCCATAGCATTGGCCATGTATTTGTGAAGGCTGACAGGAAAGCTCAGCTCTGGTTGAAGGCCACGGAAAAGGAGAATAAGCCAGTTACATCTGCAGGAATGAAAAGAGAGTTTCTTGCCTGTCACAGTCTATTGGAGAATGGAAACTCGGTGCATTTTTAGCAATATTTAGAACTCATTTCTCTTTTACACCACTGTAACTTGATTAAATGAAGTTATTCCTTACCTACTCCCACCTAAGTGGGAGGCAGGTTTCTAGGGCCAGCATGGAATTGTCAGAACAGTTTTTAATTTAACAGCACCAATTCACCAGAGGGTAGTGATGGTAATTTTAAGCAATTCTGTGAACTATTGTGAAAAACACTTTTAAAATTATTACATGTTGAAATGTGCTAGCATTGGTAAAAAAAATAAATCCTTCTTTAAGAGGATCTTATTAGTTTACTCAACAGATAATAACTAAATATTACATGTAAATAGAAAATCTCAGCAAGGTTTAAAAAAAACCTATATTTTTCTTTTGACTTTATAGCCTTAAGCAAAGATGAATAAAACTTTCTGAAGTCTGTTTGCTCATTCAGTTTAAACTGAAAACACAAGCTTTCAAAGGATAGCTGTCAATGGGCTATTTCTGCAGTCTGCAATGGCAGCAAACCAACTACATAGACAAATTTAATTGCATTAGTGCAGCCCTGACTGAACACTGCTGGAGGATGGGGCTTTTCCCTCAGCTGACCTGCCTTCCAAGCAAAGCCTTTCCCCTAAACTTCACTTTTCCTCTGATATCCCACTCATTTTGGTTATAAGAATCCTGTTGCTACGAGAACTACAAAACGCGCTATCTGCTTTTTCCCAGCTACCGTTTTTATCATGAAGGAGATGATGTACTTTAGTTACTGCTTGCTATGGTACTCTGCTCTCTTGCTGTTGAGCTGTTTGTTAGGAAACAGCACTAGAAGACGTCAAGGGTTTTTTCTTATAAAGCCAAAGAGATACTAAAGTATTTATGACAACATCAATTTATGAAATATTATTTATGTTAGCATTAGATTAGTGTATTTTAATGTTATTCTTCAAGTCACATTTCTCCAGTACTAAAAATGTTAGCAGGTAACCATATACACACGCACACACACACACCCCCACCCACCCCATGTTTTAAAAGCATTTCTTCTGTAATGCATAGCAACTGAAAAGTATATTAACTTAATTTACTGTGCAAAATAAATACCTGCACAGAAAAGGACTTTTATCTAGACAGCCTACACATATTCTTGATGACAATGTAAATTCCTAGTAAGTAATACAAAATACAGAATGCCATAAAAATATTTCTGGCTAAGGAAGGATCCATTTTTTGAATGTTCCTTTCTATTTAAGCTCTTAAATGAAAGTTTCACTTTCTCAAGTGCTAGTTAGGTATTCTGTTTAGCCTTTGTGTATCATTAAATACTTCAGCCACCTATTTAACTTGAAATGCGAATGTCTTTGAAATATACTGTAAAAACAGTATACATTCACAAACACATAAAAAAAAAAGGCAAATAGGCATGTAGATTCCATGAAGTTTTACTTTCTTGTGCCAAGAGTAGGGTATTGGAAATTTCTCTTTGTTTTGGTAAAATGATGTAGGATGACATTATTACTGGCAAAAACAAATAGACACTTTGGAGTTGAGAAGCCAGCTTGCAGTGATTTCCACTAGGGTAGGAGGCAAATTCCTTCCTAGGACTGAAGGTGAGGCTCATTCTCACTATGCAGCTGTAACCACCCCTACAGTCTGCTGCATCTCCTCATGCCTCTCCCCTCATGTTCATGTTCTCAACACAAATTCTCATAGGAGTATTGCATACTCTGCTTCGAGGGATGTGAACTCAACACAGATTAGACACAGGTGTTGGTGCTTCTGTATGCTTCTTCCAGCAATTATGAACACCTGCATTGTCTAGAAAAATCTAGAATATTGAATCAATAACCATTGAATAATTTCTAAGTACGGTATCTGATGAGTAAAAGGCTCACAGATGAATTCTCTGTTTTTCCATAGTTTTCTCCTTATTCAAGTAATATATGTAACAACAACAACAAATAGAATGATATTTTTGAACTGAGGGTTTAGACTCTTTTATATTCCAGAAGCAGCAGGAGACCAGATCTACTTCCTTGGCATTATGAATGCAAAGACACTTTTTTGTGAGAATGTGAATCACCTAATTTGCCTGTGTCTAAAGGATGTATCAGCCTTTAAGCGGAGAAGCTTAGGGAGGAAAAAACTAGCTAATTAGCAAATGCATTTGTATGCACATTATTGTGGCTGATTTATATGGCCATTGCCATATAAATCCACATGCTGACTTTGGTTTTTTGAGGGCCTTTTAAAAACCTCTGCTTTTGCAGTGTTTTGTACGAGTTTGTCTGCATAAATGTAGACAAAGTTTATAAACTTTATAATTCCAGGTTTCAATATCGATAATTTTTTTGTTTTCTTTAGAAGTTCAATTAAATTACTGCATACCTTGGCAATGTATATTTGCATAAGACAACATAGAAATTCTCATATAAAACAATATATTATCAAATAGACATCTGTCAAACCAAAACCTCTTTTTTAAAAAAAAAAACAAACTTTGCAGGCAATTTCATACAGAAATATCCCCTTTAACAAGTGTTGATCTCCACTGGTTAACAAAAATTCTCTGATTTTCATTACTGATGACATTTAATAGCTTTATGCTGAATATCCAGCACAGCAGAAGGCCATGTCACCATCAGACTTAGTATAAACTGATAAAGTAATGTTTGCATTAGAGATTCTTATATCAAATATAAAATATATTAATTCTATTTTAAGGTTTCCTTCTTTTGAAACAATCCATAGGCAGAGGAAAGAGATATTCTGCTAGGCAGTGTAGCTACATGATTTTATCTCCAGTTAATACTATTGCAGGATTATTTAAAATATTTGTAGGTATTTGAGACTTGACAGAAAGCAGGCATCTCTGGTTTCCTGGGGGTAGGTTCCTGTGCCTAACAGGAGCTGGCTTGACAGGAGTGGTTTGGCTGCTGCTGCCCCTTGCCCTGCAGCTGGGGGCTAAGTCACTTCAGGTCCCTGTTCTAGTAGGAAGCTATCACGGATTTTGGCAGGGGTAGAGTGTCCTACCAGATCAGCCAGCTAAACTGAGACTGCCTGTTCCCGGGACTCAGGGGGTAATGAGTGGTAGAAGGTGGAGGGGAAAAGGGAACAGGGCAGAGGTGCCCTTTTGGTTGGCTACTTGCCCTACAGCCTTCACTGGACAGTTATGCCAAGCTCTCGGCTGTGATGTGGAGCCTGTGCTGTGAGCTGCGCTAGCCGGCTGTTTGGGGTGAAAACACATCCCTGCAAAGTAAATACTTGGAAGTCCAACCTCTCCACCGATGCTCAGGTATTTAAGAGCAGACTGGACTAGGAGCCAATTTGTATTCTGTTTTGATTGCAAATATGTTCCCATACTGGCATGGTCCTCTGCTTAACACTGTTGTTTGGTGGCGAGGCAGGATGCAAATGAAATATTTTACTAGAATTGCTGTAAATAAAAATATTTATGTTTTATTGAAAGAGGGGGGAAGTCTCCTTTCCAAAAGAGCTACCATTGTGTCCCACAAATCCTGAAATTTGGTCTAAAAAAAAAAAACCAAAAACCTAACACATCCCACCAAGCAAAATTCTTTGAATAACACAGGCTTAACAAAGATTGAGCAAAGCAGCTGCGAGGGTGTGTTGTGTTGTCAGACAATGCATTTTTAGCAACGTAATTTACTCCTGTTCAGTTTTACTGACCTTTTGAAAGATTAAAATAAAAATATTATTCTCTGTGGTCTAAGTGATTTCGGCTGTTTCAGCTACTGTACTCAACCACACAAAGGCTTCATATAAAAGAAGCCCCAAGGGGATACAGGGCTGAAGAAATTTCTAATAGTTTGAGGTCTGATTGTTATAACCCTGAGTTGTAATGGTATGCGAGGGTGCAGAAAAGAGGGTTGTTTATTTTGTCCAAGCTCAAGTGGCATATTTTTTATTGCATTTTTGTTTAAAAAAATGTTTTCAAAGCTCTGTCCTGGGAAATGCAACCTGGGATCAAAACAGTGGAAGAGTAATGTTGTTTCTACCTCAGATTTCAAGCTCTTTTCTGCAGGATCAGTACAGAACAAGTATGATGTGAAGGGAAACAAGTTTTCCCTGCTGTGTAACTTGCCTGTGGCATGTGGTACCATGCACATCCATGGTGCAGCAGCCTCTGTGCGGCTCCCCCAGCTGCTGTTGCACAGTTGGAGCTTAGATGCAAGGTGTTCAAAAGTACACAGCTACTATCTTGCATATGGGGTGGAGAAAGGAAGGAAGGAAATTTTGTTACCTGGATCAATTTTTGTCAGTTCTCTCCCTATTCTGACCACATTCTTTAGAGTTTTACTTTCAGGAATGTTTTACAGCTCTTCCTATGATAATGTGTTGGCCAGGCAGCACGCAGCACTGATAAATGCATTTTTGCCATTCGATGGCAAATGCATTTGCCATTGCACATAAATGTCCATTGAAGCCAACACTTTAATAAACATGACCAAGATATGCAGGTAACATCTTACCTGATGTTCCACGACCGCAAAAAGCTGCTCTGGCAAGGCACAGTCCTGTCCTTCCCCATCCCTAGCAGAGCACTGCCACCCTTGTGCGTTGTCCCCCTGTTGCCAGTGCATTCACACAGCCCAGGTGAGCAAGATGATCAGGATGAAAAATAATGCAACAAAAATAAACTCTGTGCCCCAGTCCAATTTATCACACTGCTGTACACTTTTGCCAGAAATGCTGGGCTATGAAAGATAAAATTCGGGTTCCCAGAAAATAACACACAGACAAATTCAGAATCCATACGTGCCTTTAATCATATGACAAATCAGAAAAGGAAAAATATGCTAAACTGCCCTAGTATTTATCATTCTTAATATCTGATTTATTATTTTTAATATGTTTTTCTTTGAAACTCAAAGTTCATTAGTGTTCTACCCTAACAAAATTGTGACATCCTTTGACTAGGAGTAACAGGAGCTTAATGTTATATTTAGCTATTGCGAGTAAGATGGTTTTTGAGTTAAATCCACAGTACTGAAAGGGGTGAAGGGAGATGAAATGAAGAAATTGCTGTACTAAAGCAGAACAGAAATCAATCTAATTTAATATCTTTCTCTGCCAGTGGCCAGTGCTGGGTACTTTAGGAGAAGATATAAGAAACACTGTGATAATTACTTTCACAGGAAATATTTTTCTGCTGCTTCTCTTATATTTGTGCCTACTATATCTTGCAATACAATGCGTTAAATCCTTTCTAAAATTTTACTTTAAGAATCTTTTTATAGAACCTCTAGAAGTTCTTTTTATTGAAATAAACATCTGTTCCCTTTTAAAAAAATTGTACTGATTTTAGGCCTCAGTGATACTTGTTCCATAAGATCTCATAGGCTTATTATGCTTTGAGTGGAAAAAGTATTTACCTTCATGGGTTTTTAAAATTACTGTCTTCCAGCTTCACAGAACAGATGACAAGAGAAGAGGAGAGAAGTTCCCATTATAACTTCTGTATTGCTTAATGTTCCATATAAATTATCGTGTCATACTTCTGTGGCAATGTACTTAAAAGGATTACATTTTTCTGAAGCTGAGATTTCTTTAAAAAAATGCATCAAAGAAATGGAAAACTTCTGACAGGAAAAGGAAATTAATATTTCATGTAAAGGGACATTAAAACATTGCCATTTTAGTTGCCATTTCATGATTGGCTTTGCTCATTGCAGATTATTGCATTTCCAATTTTTTTGGCCCAAGTTATGCCCAAAAAGAGCATTCCCACACACTTTGATACATATGGACATTGTCATTGTCACCTACGTCACGCTGACAGCTGTAGAAGTGTTTGGCCCCAGAATGCAGTTAACTACTAGAAGTAGACTGCATTGCATTGCCTTACTGATCATCTGCTATGGTGTTGGCAAGCATGCAGAGTTTGGTGTTGTCTTCAGGGCCAGCTTGAGCTTAGGCATGATTTTAGGAATGGCTTATCTTAAGCTGATCAGGATCAAGTTTAAGATAAACTGAAGAAGGCTACTCTTTCTCTGAAAAACAAGTGTTCTCAGGAAGTTTTGTGTGGATTGAAAATGTGTCTCCTAATAAAAACAACTTTCCCACACGGATTTTAAGTTCTTGTAACTCCAGGATGTGTCATGGCTGGTTGTGCTTTGTAGCAGCTGGTGGATTGAGATGTGACCAGACAACTCTGGCATGCCTCAGCAAACTTTGGGCATTTTGCAGGATCTGGAAAAAGACAGCCAGGTGCTGAGGTGGACGTAATGCACTATATGATTTGGAAAAGGTTTCCTATTCATAAATATTGGTACAATTTGTAAAGCTGCAGATCTTAAGTGTGGGAATCCTAAAATGTATTTCTCCATCTGACAACATATATGAAAGGGAATGATTTTAATGTCCAGGGCTGAGGAAGGAGACTTAATGCAACTGGGCCAGTTAACAAAAGCTGTAAGTTTCTACAGGCCTGCATGGTAATGTGGGAAGCTGGCTGCCCTCCGCATTCCCAAGAAACAGAGAATTCTCTCTCAAGGTCTCAAGGCTTCCCTCAGTTTGGTCGCTACTGTCAGATCTGCTGTCTGATGAAAAAGGCTACATGCAACCACTTCTTCCTAGACGTTGCTTCCACAAAACCAGTGCATTTTCAAAACAGCAGTAGATATTTCTTATTGATAATTTCAGGTTTGGGCCAAAGCGTTGCCCTACCTGCACTGACGGACATGGAGTCTGTGAGCATATGAGCTATCATATAGATGTTATGCAACTGAACTCAGTGGAATTTTTATCTCAAGGGATCTATGCCAGTTTACATCAGCTGAGAATCCAGGCTTTGCTATGTTCTTTTCTTATGACTTTACAATAGAACAGTAAATATAGAAAATGTGCACAACATATTCAATTTTTCTTATTTCAGGGACAGTGGTACTAATTGGGTACTTGAAATACTCAATACTGCATTTTGCCTGAATGGTTCAGTTATACTCTAACACTTTGTTTTCAAACTGAAACACCAGATTTGTTCTCACAGCCAGGACATGAAGACAAACTATCAAGTCACCCTGCTGTATATAGTTGTGAAAACATAAATTAACCTCAGGCACAGTTATTTGACTGCATTTCATGACCCTTTTTTAAAACATTAATGAATGTTTAAGTCTTTTCCCCGTGTGGCTAACACTCTGTAAGTTCAATGCTAGATAAGATGCCACAGTTTTGCTTTATCACTTGAAAAAACATTGAGACAAAACCCAAGCCTATTCTCAGGAGATGACAGCCTTCTATGTTTATGCCAAGAAGATTAAGACTAGTGTGTTTGTAATGGCTAAATATAGATTTTGGACAGCCTTTTCCAAAGGAGAGGTACATGATGAAATACTTGCTCAAGAACACTATAAATGCACAAGCAATTGTGTTTTTGCATAGGTGAAAAGATGATGATTTGTGAAGCTCAAATGTATTGAGCAGTTGTTATTGTATGATTAAGGCACTTATAGGCTGCAACTGCATGCATTTACCTGTCTAGTTTGAAGGCAAAAGGGTTTGACTTTTTTTTTTTCGTTATGGTGTGGAAGAAATGAAAGCACAGACAAGGAAGCCTTTGTATTTCTCCATATATTTTCTTCAAAATAATGTCTATCATTCTTTGCAGTTTAAATACGACCTTGCAAACAGCGTGTGTGTGGGGGGAACCCATTGTTCTGTTTAACCCAGGGACACTGACTTTTTTTTTTGTCAAACATTTAGAACAACAATTAGAAAAAAAGGCATTAGGATGTTGGCATAGGCCAATTATTCCCACACAGCGATGACAAACACAGTTTCTTCCTCTGTGACAGACAGTAGTCTGGAAGTCTGATTACCAGTCTAATATAATTCCATGTATTCTCTTACTGTATATGAAATACCATACAGCATCACGTACAGGAAAACTGTATTAAATATCATAGGGATTAGAGAGGTTCATGGGCAACCAGAAAGCATCTGATGCTGTAGGCCTGCCTTCTCTTGTAAGCTGCAAGTGAAACTGTCCTACTGATGCTGTTGTGCTCTGGACCCTAGGATTGATGTGTTTGGTGTTCAAGTTGTCGGTTCTGGTCACACAGCTACTTTCTTGGCCACTCTGCAACAAAGACTAGCAGAAAAGGTCTGCTACACCGGTTCTGTATCCCTTAATGATTGTCAAAGGGAAGCAAGTTTTGCTTGTATAGAAGTTTCCCCAGACTGCACACAAACATTTTACTGTGCTTTACTCTATTTTGTTCAACTTCTCAACCACAGTATGTATTTATTCATCGTCACAAGATTGCACTGGGCAAATTTCTCTTTTGGTCTTTCTTCCCTAACCTTAAACTCGAGGCACTCCCATTTTAAAGGCAACGCTTCGTAATTTCAGTGCACAGGGTCTTGACTATTCAGACCCATGGGATCTTTCAGTGGATTTTCCTTTGCTAATTTCTCAAGGCTGTCATACAAGGAGGGTTAGATACAGACTCTGCAGAATAATTTAGGCAAATTTTAAGTGATGTGTGCCAAAGGATTTGTGTTGCTGCTATGGAGAATAAAAGAAGAGGTTAACTATTTGTCACAGACTTCTTTCAGATATTTTAATTCTTCTATCACAGTGGTGCAGCCGAATGTGTAGGGACACCCAGGTAACTGTGCGTTTGCCAGCTAGGCTGTGTCTGCACCATGGGCACCCCTCTGCAGTTCAGATACCAGTCAGCCTGCAGATGTGGTGCAAAGCACATCTCTTGAGATCTTTTATTTTGAGTGGGGCCCAGGGAGCAGCTAGTCTTTACAACAATTTTGAGAGAAGCTATGCTAAGAGGAAAGACATTTTAGAAAGCAGTTTTGGACAGGTCCATTTTGACAAAGTCTGTGTACCCTAGTGCTATTCATGTGGTCTCTCTGTGCTTCCAAAAAGATGTTTGAAAATGAGGGTCCAGATGCACACAATTAATTCTGTTAATGTTAGGATTGCTTTTTGCCATTTAGTGATAGAAATCCAGCAATACCCTGTGAAAGTTACTGCAGAGCTTGCTGGGTAACTTATAGACTTTGCTGAATCATGTTCTCAAAACTGAGAACGATGGAGGTGTAGTAAACATGCTTTCTTGTGACATAAGTTTGAGAGCAGGATTTCAAATGAGTTATCGTACCTTCCCCTCCCTAACTGCTTTTTCTCTAAGGATGCTGGATGCAATATAAGCTTTATTTGTATACTGTACATGTGAAACCAGGTGGGAAATAAAAATTACAAAATAAGCTACCTGGAAACAGATTCTATTCGTGCTATCAGAGTGCTTTTGTTTTCCTTTTCATATTTTGCCTTGTTCCTCCTTATCTCTTTTATCCTCATATTTGTCTACTTTTAATCCTATCTTTATCTCTTCTTATCAGCCTCCATTGGAATCAGTGGATTTGTAGTGGAGCTGGAAAGGGCTTGGCTGAAGATGCTTTGCAGTCATAGGCCATGTACTGGTGACACATTGACTCCCTCTGGATTTTCATTACTGGAATGGTCTTTTGTTTTAGTTGTATATCTCCTTCCTCTCTTCTATGCCCACCCTCTGCCAACATCCTGATTATCAGGGCACGTGTCTACATTAATTTGTGTTATATTCATAAGACCACAGGCCTTGCTCTTCATGGTATTGTATTAGCAGGCTACTCTACAATCTCTGTGGGAGACATGGTTGCTGACTGTACTAATATCTACTTAGTGCAAATTTGGTTCTTGCCATACTTGATTTTTTGAGGGTCCATTTTGTCTTGTTTAGGGTTTTCTTTATAGATATTTGAAAGAAATCTGTAAAGTTGATTATCTGGGGGTAAAACTTCCATGACAGCCTTAGCATGAGTCTACTATCAGAAGAGCAGCTTGTGTTCATGTGGACTTATCTAAGCTGTATCATGAGTGGCTTTGACATGCATAGCAATGGTTTCATTCTGCAAGGATGCACCTTAACACAGGATTCCAGACCTTCATGGAGACAACAGATAAATCCTCAAACCTTCTGCATTTTCTTTTGCTATGGGTACCTATGGGTACTGGATTCTGCTTATTTGAAAGCTGCAATTTTTAAATTGCAGCCTATGGTTACTAATACCTTTAAAAATCATTGCGTATTAGAAGCTGGGTCACAGTAAAAGAGAACTTTTACTGTGGCACACCTGCCTCTGTATGCATCCAACTAATAACTTAAGATCTGGCTTTGAACTTCTGTATCACTTTGTCTTGGTGTTTTTTAGTGGTTGGGGTTTTTTTGTTTGGTTTCTTTTTTACTGTTCATCCAGTAGATGAGCTAGAACATCACCAGGGAAGCTCTGTCACAGCTTAGTGAACAAGCCTTTCACTAACCTGGAGGAATTAACCACAGGATAAGTGTTAATTGTGTCTGAACTTGCTTGCCAGCTGTGAAGGGCCAAGTAAAAACACAAAATATAGATGCCATGGATGTGGCAATGGGCAAAAAAAATCTGATTTATGATTTGGAAGTCAGACCTAAGTAATATGATATGACAGGGCCTATGTTTTGTTGTTATAATTCATAGCTACTGTAATAGTAGGCAAAAAAAACAAAGGACAGGGCTGTCAGCCAATTAGTTGTGAATTAATAGAACATCACTGAAGTGTCAGAGGCAAAGACAAAACACTAGAGTGTTTTATATATGAATATGATATATTTATGCATGCTTCCTATCATGCAATCCATGCCCCTGTAACGTGTATTCTAGTCTCTGCTCTCTGAACATTGATTCACCAGTGACATCACTTGATTTCTCCTTCCTATTTTCTGTTACCTGATGGAACTCGTAAATCCTGAACCCCCAAACTGTGCTGTATTACACTCATTACTCCCACAGTTCTTACTGTCAACTAAATGATGAGAATCATAAATTTCCTGCCGTGAACTTCCACATGTTAAATTCTTGAATAGGAATTATAATACAATGGGATCACTCAATTTCTTGTTCGTTTTCATAACTATGAATAATGAGTTTTAATTTAAAATAAACAGGTAGGGTCATCTGAAGTATACTTTCACAGGTTTTCATAGGCACTCTTAACCATTACAACTCTGTGAAAATGGCACACTTAAGTGTTTAATGCCCTAGTTTAGGTCTTCAAAAAGCGATGCAAGCTGTTACATTTGACACTGGGATTTTGTAAGGTGACTAAAGTAATTAGTCAAAAAAACCCAAATTCCTCTGGCTCAAAAAGGGAATCATCATTGAGACCTTCTTGACTATTTCATTGTTACAAAAAATGTGCTATTATAAAATTGCTTTAACTTATAAATGTTAGTAAAATGTTAGCGTTATATCACATTAAAGCAGATAATAAAATGTAGAAACTGCAGGAGCTGTCTGTCTCGTGAAAAGCTTGAACTAAAGCTGGCTCCCCAGTGTCCGTGCTGATGGTCGAGCCTGCTGCTATTTGAAGGCATTCCCCCATGAACTGGTGACAGGATGAAGCAAATCTTCAACAACAGCAGGCGTGGGGAAATGAAATACCCTTCCTCCCCTCTAAGCACAGCTATGAGAAAACAGGACTGACTGTAGAGTCCAAATTTCTGTTGGTATCTGTAAAATTTGCTGCTGTTGCTAAAACTTTACTTTTTTTGTTGCTAAAATGCCACGTTTTCTACAACTAGAGAAAAAAAATCATCTTGTACGTCTCAAATCTAACTTTCCGCAAATGTCGTTAGCTGTAGATTTCCCGTTATCCTTCTGTTGTAGCCAAGGGGAAGAAGAAATCTTATTGGTCCTTTGGGTCCATCACCAGGGATGTTCATAAATGAATGGGATCTCTTCAAGAAATGTAATGGTCAGGAATTATGTTCACATGCAACAGACAATAAAGAAAACAAAACCAGTGGCAGCTCATTACTACAGATCCTCTTTTGCTTTCCCAGCATACCCCCCAGAAAGTGATGGAGATAATGAAACATATTTAAAAATACTAACTCACCATGATGACAAGAAAACCCTCAAGCCTCATTTAACATCTGACTTTATTGGCCCACTACCTTCACCATTTACTATACAGTGAAAATCTTGGAAGACAGCCCAAAAAAGAAAGTCACAGTTGTATTCCTAAAATAACAGAAACACGAGCTGAGTGGTTTGATATTCACCAGCCAGTGAAAGGAAACTGAAGAAAATTGGTTATTAGAAGACCACTGCTGCTACACACCAAAACCTGTGGAGGCTATTTGGAGGTAGGAGCCGAGAGAGAAGGCTTTTGAGAAAGCATTTCTGTCCGTAGGCTGGTCTTTCCCTGAATGGAGAATAACTTCTGGCTTCAGGGACAGTACTCTGTGGCTGCACCATCACCCCACTTGAAATCACTCAGGAGGGCATCAGAGACATCCAGATTTGCTCTGAGATAGCTCCTGTGTCTATGTGGCAGTGGAAAGAAGCTTACGCAGAGATACCCAAGCTGGCTTTGAGAAAAATAGTAGCTCTTACAAGAATGGCATGTTTCAAGACAAAACAGTACAACCATTTCATGTCATCTCTGGTTAATTCATTGCTGTGCTTGGGGCTCATTACTGTGTTTTTACTCCTGCTGTGTTTTAGTGGCTGGTGTACATGCTGGACACCTATGGCCTGAAACCAACTCCTCACCTTCTCAGTGCTTCAGGGGAGCCTTGTCCTGCAGTGAGGAGGTGGGGTTGTTTGTGCTGGTGGGGTGGGTTGAGCAGAATAGTCTTGTCACCCTATGCCTTTTCAGGAAGCTAAACCAATGTGTGCAAAGTTATGAATGTGTGTTTTTCACCGCACATAATATGTACAAGATGAAGACCTGTGAAGCGCTGGCTGCAGTTAAAGAATAATGCAGTTTATGGAGTAGTACAGACAAATTTACCTTTTACTAATTTGCGGAGGGACTATTTTTATTGTTTTTCTTGGGGGAGACGGCAACCTCTGATAACTTTCTTGATGACTCACTCATCTGTTAGTGCTCTGCACTGGATCTCTCAGGAAAATTTTCCACTACATACATCTCAATAGCAGTTTAGTGTTGTTGATGGTGCTCGCTCTTTCTCACTGGTCTCCCTCAGGCAGTTGGAGTGACTGCAGCCCCCTCTGAATGAGAGGCAGGGGAGGATGCTCTGATGTTCTCTGCTATGCAGTGGTACATTTGAGTGTGCTGGAGAGATAGAGGGGGAAGAAGGGGTCAGCAGCCTGAACAGTCCTGTTGTAAACCAGAGCTAACCGGTATATTGGCTGTATGCTATCTGACCCATTGACTGTGTAGCAGCAGCAGGATATTCATGCATGTTATCAGTGAGAACTGGGTAATGCCATGCTCAGGGAGACCGTGTCATGTATGGGGAAAAATCTTTCTTCTTATTTCTCAAGTGTTTATCCGAGGAGGTTCTGATGGTTTGCTTAAATACGTATGTATACATATATATATCTCCCCTGATATCTGGAGAAACAAATATTTTATTAACCGTGGTGTTCTTTTTGTGAGTGAGTTTTCATATTTTGCTTTCCATCCCCAGAAAACCCCAGTAAATAGGGATTATGTGCAGCAGGGAGATGGAATTCCATCCTGCGAAAGCTGTGGTAAATAGGAATTATGTGAGTGAATTATGCAGGATGTAAACCAGAGGAAATAGAACAAAGTAGTAATAGTCACTTTGGAAGCCTTTAATTATCTTTAGACAGAAAAACAGTTGTTGTTACAGTTTATGGCTCAAGCTGAGCCAAATCCCTTTTGCACCAGTTGTCCAAAGTGGTAGGATTGAGAAAATGAGAGCACAGAATAGCCTTTAAAGGCGTTTTCTTGGCATGTAGTTGTCAGAGAATGTACGAGTCACTGACAATAAGACTATAGAAAATACATTTGAGTTCCTTTCCCTAAAAATAAATTGGATGTGTTCACATATTCATTCCCAAATCATATATTTAAACATTACTGCTTCAGCAGCAAAATTAAGTCCTCTGTACTACACAGAAAGAAAAACATGTATGTATAGTTGAAATGAAAGTAAAACTCCATCCTAATCTACTGTATTGACCAATGGATACGAGTATCCATGCAGTGCTAGATTAAGCTCTACTAAATATTTGCAGTTTCTTCCAATGAAGTTTAAACTGGTTCCAGATCTTATTAAACTCTTTCACATTCTTCTCTAGGCCATAAATTACTTCTTCGCATGAAGACGTGACTGCAAAATTCATATAGACATTCTAACACTCCCAAGATGAATGCAACAGCAGCAATGTCATAAAATATATTCATTACTTATAGTTGTTGTTGGTTATTGCTAGGAAGTAGTAATCTAATGTTTACTAGTTTTTCTGCAACTGCAAATATATCTTTAGGTGAAGGTCTGATTTTTTTTTCATTGGGGGAGTGTGGAATTTTTAGCAATAAAATATTCCCAGACTGGCACATGTATATTTTAAATTTCCTCTATTGACCCAGTTGCATGAATTGAAAATCATGATTATTTTGCAGTTCAATGCATGAAAAGTGTATTGTCTCAAGCTCAGAAAGTCTGAATGTAGAACTGCTTTGTTCATGACTTTTGATCTGTGCTCTCTGGTTACAAGTGAAGACAGACTTGGGGCAAAAAAAAGGCGCTCAGGTGTCTCCAGTTTGCAAGGAAGCAGCACTCTGGCTCTCTGTAGTGTGGGAAGAGAAAAAACATGGCTTTGGTTCACGTGGATACCCGGACTCTAAATATCAGTACAGAAATCAAGGGGCGAGTGGGTGAGGCAAAAGAAATAATTGGGGCTTGTCAAATTATTTTCTGTTGTTTAACCCCTGCAAAGAACAGCAAACAAACATCACCCCCCCTGCACCCCTGAAAAACAAAACAACCCACGCCCAAAGAACTAAAACCAAAACCAAAATAAAAAAAACTTCATGGAAACCAAAAGTTAAATTGTGGTTTCACAAGTCTGAAGAGATTTGTAGGGAAAGGCCTCTAAGGAGGGAATTATATATTTTTTTTCTGTTCATTTTGGTTTTCCCCTCTTTTAACTTCATCTCAGTTTTTTGTACCCTTTGCCATGTTGCCTTGCTTAGAAATGACTAAAGACAAATGAGATGAATTAAAACTTGGACCGACAAAACCAAAATGCTTACTTCTATATCAACACCAAATGCATAAAAAAATTATCGTCTTTTATGAAAATATCTTAAAAATTGGGGACAGTTTCTATTTTCATGAATCAATATAATATTTCTCTAGGATTTCTTTCAAAAGGTTTTTCATTAGATGCTTACTACTCAAGATAGCTTTATATCTCTTTTAAGATCTTTTATGAAAACATTTTGACTGATAACTTAAAAATACTGAATGTTTAGTTTTAAAATTGGATCTCTAGCTTACTGTAAAATAGTCTACTGCTAGTTTTCACATTAAAGCAGGTTTTAAGTTCATAGAGCATGTATACACCATCTTGTACAAAGGTTTAATATCTCTGAAATTACATTCTAACATATCTCTTCATTTATTTGTATATAAAATACTTAAGTCCAATGTTCACCAGTGTGACAATCACAACCACACTTAGGCAAGCTGTGATTTTCTGACTGCTTGTATGTACTTTTCTGATAAAAAAGACTGGCATTATATTGGTCCTGGATAAGGGCTGTTCACCAGTTGCCCAGGTTTTGCAGAGGGCAAGCAGGGAGATGCCGTAACTTGCTGGCTGAGAACGGGAATACAGATCTCACAGAAGGACTTTAGGTCCTCACATGTTTTGCAGAAAGATAGAGAAGTGTGCTCACACTTAAGGCAGTTTTGAGGATTTCTCATGTCATCTGCTTATGTATCCTGGGGACTTTGGAGATGTAAGGACTGCTGGCCAGGACAGTATTCTAAGACCTCTCCAACTGCATGTTCGTCTCATGAAATTATTTTTGCTTACACTTTAAAAACTTCCTTCAATAGCAAACACAGACTTCTTAACAAGACCTTTTGTTCACTAGCTTATTCTTGTTGCATGCCTTCGTGTTTGTTCTATGTATCTATCTTTTATTTATATTAGACATGGCTAGCTAGAGCCATGAGAATAGTTTGTCTGAATTTGTGTTAAGAAACTGTCTTTTACAGAAAGAATAGATTCTTTACAGGTAGGACCGTTCTAATTTCCTTATTCTCAAGTAGATGGTACTTGAATCAGACCCCTTTTCTCATCCTAAAACAAGGCAGGGAATAGGTACAGACAGGCATTTATATATGTAAGAGCTGAAGTGACATAGCTGAGGATCTGGGAGAGAAGCCTGTGAAAAAAGTATATTGTGGCTCTGGCAACGCTACTTGTAATCCTTTTCAAAATTCCTTGAAGTACCGACTTCATTTTACTCTGCTTTGTTCTAGTGTCATTTAGCACTTGGCTTTTTTCATAGGCAATTGCTTCTCTAACCCATTGCTATATACATGAAACTACCAGATTTATGATGGGAGTCCAACAGTTTTAGCATTCAGAAACTGTGTTGTAATACAAATGGTTCTCCCTGAATACAGTGGCAAAGCAAGACATTGTTTGTTTTTCATGGCTCAGAGCAAACTGAGGAACTAATATCGTCAAAAAAGGGAGCTGTGTTAGAGCTTACATAGGAACGAGAATGAGGTATGGGAAGATGTCAGCAGAACAGAAATGGCATCACTTACTGCTTAACATAGATTGGTCTGGACGAAAGAGTCTGACTTTTGTCAAGTTTGACCAATCTTATTGAAAACAATCCACACTGTAGTGTAACTAAGGTTGTCATGGATAAGAATATCTGTGAAAGATCCAAGAGAAAACTTCTGATTCATACTCTTATGTCAAAGGGAACAGTAGCTTTTAATTCAGCATATAAAATTCCCTCCCCTGAATTTCAGACCACTTTCACTTGAGAGTCTCGCAGAGTGGCAGAATCTCTCAGGTGGGCAGGGACCTCTCCACCTCATCCAGTCCCTTGGTCAGAGCAGGGTCAACTATAGCAAGGGGGTTCAGGGCTGTCTCCAGTTGGGGTCTGAATATCCCCAAGGATGGAGACTCAACTCCAAAGTCTCTGTGCTTGACCACCCTCAGAGTAGAAAAGCTTTTTCCTTATGTTTAAACAAAATTTACTGTATTCCAGTTTATGCTTGTTGCCTCTTGTCCTGTCACTGGACACTACTGAGAAGAGCCTGGCTCTGTCTCCTGGCTGAGATCCCCCCAAGCCTTCCTTTGGCTAGGCTAAATGGTCTCAGGTCTCCCCTCATGTGCTTTAATGATGCTTTCATGTGCACCTCCCAGGTGGGTGCTTTAATCCTGTAACTGTCTTCATGGTGCTTTGCTGGACTCTGTGTCCATGGTTAACCCAGTTTTACGGCTTACACTGGGCTTCTAATCTAAATTAAGCTCCAAGTATAACTTACTTTGCTGCTTACACAAACAGGGGCTTTGTTTCAGAACTTGAAGTATTTTTAAGCAGTTTTTGCTGTTTTACTACACATAGCAATTCTCTGTGGAGCAAGTACCTGGCCACAAATAGTATTAGCAAGCCCTCAGCTGTTGGTTTCCAACTGTCGTGGTTTAACCCCAGCCAGCAACTAAGCACCACGCAGCCGCTCGCTCACCCCCCCCACAGGTGGGATGGGGGAGAGGATCGGAAGGGCAAAAGGGGAAAACTTGTGGGTTGAGATAAAAACAGTTTAATAACTAAAGGAAAATAAAAATAGAACAGTAGTAATAGTAATAATAACAATAATAATAACAACAACAAATAATAATAGTACGATAGTAATACAAAGCAAGCGGTACACTGTACAATTGCTCACCACCCACCAGCACGTCCCCCAAGCAGTGATCGACCCCTCCCCGGCCAACTCCCCTGCTTATATACTGAGCATGATGTCACGTGGTATGGAATAGCCCCCGCCCAGTCTGAGTCAGCTGCCCCAGCTGTGCCCCCTCCCAGCCTCCCATGCCCCTGGCAGAGCATGGGAAGCTGAAAGATCCTTGACCAGTGTGAGCGCCACTTAGCAAGTACTTAGCAAGAACCAAAACATCAGTGTATCATCGACATTGTTCTCAACCTAAACCCAAAACACAGCCCCATACCGGCTATCAGGAAGAAAATTAACTCTATCCCAGCTGAAACCAGGATACCAACATTCCCAAAAACCTGCATGTGCAGCCAACTATTGGTGTCACTTCTGAGCTGTTTCAGGAAAGTGGCCACCTTTGTAAACCCACGTGTGGCTCCTTATTGTACAGAGCGCCTTCATCAAGAAGGGTTTGACCGAGCAAAACCCAGGCTTGCTCTGTACTTGCACCAGAACTGTGCTGTTCTGGCCACTGTGGACAATTATTGGCATCACCACCATCCACCATGCCACTGTCCTGCCCTCATCATTAGCAAGGACACTTCCTAATCATTTTGGTAGCCTCTATGGTTTCAGAATAAATTGAAGTCCAATGTAGACATTTCCCTGGTGACTTTCTACAGACACTTTGAATAAACTAGGAGTAAATTTCCTTTCACCTGTTTTTTTACTTCTACCTAGGAGTGCACTTATCTCACTGAACCTCTGATCCTTTAAAATTAAATTACCCTCTCCTGGTGAACCAGATCAAAAAAAAAAAAAAAAAAAAAAAAAGACCACCTTGTAAAGCAGAATAATCTTAGCTTGTCCTGGTTTTCCTGATTAAGCACTATTAAGATGAATGCCCTCCCCCATGTGAATTCTTTCCTTGAGGTCCTCCCTGTTCTGCTGTCCTTCACTTTTCTGTAAAAGGTGCAAAGTGATTTGTTAACATTTTTGTGTGTTCCAGAGCTTGGAAAGAATTGTTTCAAATGTAAATAGAGCCCAGCCACTAAACTCATCAAAACTTTTCTACCATAAGCTTATCTTAAAATGCAAATGGGAGACTAGTGACCCAAAAAAACAAAAGCAAAAAAACCACCTTTGTTTTGTAAAAAGATATTCAATTTGGGAATTTTCAAAAGTAGAATAAAAGTTCATTTTATTGAGCTCTAGCACAAAAGTGAAAGTCTTGCTGACCAGCTTCTTAATGCCCAGGCAGAGCACAATACCTGACTATATAGTCGTGTATCACATTTAACCATTCAATATGAGAGACCCAAATATCAGCCATACACACACTGGTATTAGGGAGTCCCTCTGATCCTCAAGTTTCCAACATGTCACTAATTTTTTTATGCATTTCACACTGCAAATCCCACAGTGAAATTCCAGTTCATACCTTCCCTATGTATATAATGAATACAACTCCTTAAGTACACTTTAATGCAACCCTTTGTATATTAAGGTATAGCGCAGGCATTTAGCACAATCTCAGTTACAGTTAAATATTAGGGCATTTTCCCTTTCAGGATGATATAGGAAGTGGTTGCTAATTGCCATTAAGATAATATTAAATCTACTAACAGTAAGGTTAGCCCTCATCTGAGGCTCTCCAGTTTTATCAATGAGGACACTGCATTAGACTGAGGATAAAAGCTAGGCAGTACTCAGAACTAGCCCCCATAACCAGCGCTGTAATTGTACATGCCTGGATAAATTTAGGAGTCCTGCTTTACTGTCTAATCAAACACTGTGGCTTAGCCTTCCTCAAATAGGTACCTAGCTTGGGATCTCTGAACTGCATGTTAGCCTGCCTCTGTCTTTGTAGGAACTTTTAGACAGAAAGCTCTCTCCTACACTTTTATTTCTATAGTAATGCATAAATATAGCTTTCTACCTTACTCTTAAGACCCACGTGGAAATCTTACATATAAAAATGCTTCTGTCACTGTTTATGCTTTTTGCCATCATTGGTGCAACCCCTTTTCAGAGGGGAACATGCACCACAAGCAGCAGCGGCAGCTGCGACACTTCTGCTCAGACTCTCAGAGCAGACAGTGATCTTCTGCGCTTCACACAGCTTGCTTATCTCATTCGAAGTGTAAACATCCAGCCTACCCCAAGTCAATTATTAAGAAGGAATTTGATCAGCTGAGGCCCAGTGACCTATTTAGAGAACTCATCATTATCACCCTAAAGTAACATCTCTGTAAATTGAAAAGTAAGTTTGGCAGTTAAGGACTTCAATAATTTTTTGCTTTGGATGTAATCATTCAGGCTTGCATTAGTCTTGGGGGTTTTCTTTAAGTCATTAATATAGGACAGAACTTTTGACTAGAGACAGCTCTTTGAGAACTATAAATCTTTTCCATCATTAGGAAAAGTCCATAACTTGAACTACTGTTCCTATTTTGCATTCTGCTACAGGGGCAGTGAAACCGAAGTACCACCATCTCAGGTACAGTCTGTGTCTGAGACAAAGCCCTCAATTAAAATTGCAGAAAAATCCAGAAACTCTTAATGCTGTTTTTAATGGATAAGTTGTGGAAAGTCCTGTTGCCTACTTTCAAGAAATAGAGGAGATAACTCAGATATTTTACAAAAACCTTTCCTAAACATTAGTAATAACATTGGACGACCTCCCATGAGTAAGGCCTGCAGGTTTAGCTCTGTTGTTTTACAAACACAGTACTTCCAAATAAGAGATAGTATATCATAGAAGAGCAGTTTGATCTTTTTCCCTATAAGCAGAATGTGTGACATAAGTATTAGGTTTTTATTATTATTGCATTTTTAGAGCTATATTTATTTAGATAAGGATACAATTAAAATGTGATGATATAATCCAAGCAAGTAGTGGAAAGCAAGCCTCTTGATTATCTTTTTATACAGGGTAATGTAATGTAGCAGGCTACATTTTTAGACATCGGAGTAATTTGTGAGAACCTATGAGATATAGCATAGCACAAAATTGTTTAAATAAGGTGAGAGCTGTCTTTGTTTTGCAGAATGTCATTTGATTCTGCGAGTTTAACAAAAGCCTGGTGGATTAAATTCTCTTCAGTTTAATTCTACTTGGTATGGTAGTATTTAGGGTACCTCTCAGGAGCATCTCTGTGGGCTTAGCTACACAAAGAAAAAGTTGAAGACAGAGTAATAAATCTGCAACTGTCCCTCCTAAATCTCTATTCTGTTTCACTATATATCATTTTTCTTCCTAAGATTATGAATAAAATAAAATCTTAAATTACTAATGTATATCAGACTCTAGAATAACAGATTTTTCATCACCAAGAGCAAGACAAATAGATGAAACTTTAATTACAATCTATATAATCAAGCTGCTAATAATAATCTTCTGAGGTTGATCAAGTTGGAATATTATCAGTAAAATCTCTGGAAAAACAGAGCTCCACCTATGTGTGTTAAAATGCTAATAAAAATAGAAGTCTCAATTTTCTAAAGAGGTTTAAAAAAAAAAAATATCCTGAGTTGCACAGTTAAAAAAAAAAAAATCACTGTTTCTAATCTTTTGGTCTTTGCACCATAAACCACAGCATCATCCAATGTTTTACCTTCCAGTGTGCAAAGCTTAACACACAGAATATTGCTTAATACTACCCAAAATAAAATGCTTGCTAGTGAGGGTGAATAAAAAAGTAGATTGTTTTCTGTTTTAACTCAGATAATCTCTATGCTAAACGAAGATTTATCTTGGCCTTGTCTCTGGCAACTTTTCTTCTAGGAACACTCTTAACAGATTGAAAGTACAAAATATGAAGCTCATCTTTGCAAATTCATCCCAAAGTTACTGCCAATAACAGCTAAATATTATTCCAAGTTCATCAGGAATGTAATCAAGAGTTGCAAGTACATCAAAATAGTAGGGTGTCCTTTTCTTTCTTTCCATCTTTCTATTAGCAAAGATGAATGGAGAGCAAGGTCAATCATAAGACTCATATGTGGTAGTTTTCTGTTTTGTGTCTATTAATGCAGTACCTTCTACAAAACCAGCATGCAATATCCAAAGACTCTAGGTCTCTTAGATCTTATGGCGGATGCTTGCTGTCAAGCAAATACATCCTAATTGGCATCAATGGCTACAACAGGTGTGATCTATGGCAGGATTTTACATACTGAGCCTATACACAGTTTGCATAGAAAAGCATAAGGTGAAAAGAGAAAAAGGAGGCCTGGAAAAGAGTTTACACAGGTCCAAACCTAGCAGCTTACAAAGTGATGTTAAGAAACCCCAGAGTTATAACGGTAAATATTAAAACATTAAACAGGACGTTTGAAAGAAAATTAGATTTTCCTTGCTCTAGGGTATAACTTATAAGTATTGGATGTTCTGAGAAAACAGTAGAGAAGAGTAATTTCTGGAAAAGAATTTTCTTTTTGCCAGAAGCTGATTCAGTGAGACCATCGCTGCCTCTCCCAAACAGTGGGTTTTCTGTGGTGTCCAGTTCCAAACACAGCATACACTTTGGTTGGCAACATGCTGCTGAACAGAGTAGCTAAAGGAATTTCAAGGAATAAGTAACCTCCTTCTTTATTCCCATCAGGCTGAGAGCTTTTCTAAACAGCGATGGTGTTTTGCAATATATCCAGATAATACCTAGCATAGTCCGGGTTTTATGCTAATAAATATACATAATGTACAAAGTAATGTGGCATGGTATGAATATTTAAGGATTTTTTTTTTTCCTGCAGGGCTGTTTCAGAAAAAGCCTAACCCAGTAACTTGTAACCTATATCCGACTGTAATAATTTGGAAAGTTTTATAGGAATTAGTTTTCCAAATGAACTGTGATTCTAGATCTGAGTCACGTTAAGGCACTCTGTTTTAAGACAAATTCTGCAAGTTAATATTGTGATTTCGTGAGCGCTTCAGCCAGCATTTGCAACCTGATTTTGCCAAAGAGCATCTTATTGTTGAAACAAACAGAAATCAATGAAAAGAGCGACCTCCACCTTCCAGAAATAGATTAACATGCAGTGATGAAAAGCCTCCTCTCCCTGGAATTTGACTTGCTCCAGGTTCCATTTTCTGTGTGTGCCTTCTGTCCTATCGCCTGTGCTGTGCAAAAAGCAATAACTAGCTTTGACATTATCTCCACCACTTATGTTTCTCTAAAATTACATTCCGCTTCTGGGTGTTTTTTCCCAGACTTTATCAATTAGGTTGTTCTTTTAACCTTTCATTCCTCTTTCCCTTCTGTCCTCTCTGATTTCAGTTGGTGTATCACAAAGTCTTTGCTGATCGTTTCCTAATAAAATACTTGTGTGAATTTTAAATTTATAGTGAGAGCGCTGCAGACCTCACCCAGACTATACTACCTGCTCGATGATAACGTGCCTGGGGATTAAGTGTATACATTCAGTTTGGAATGTTCAGTTGTATGTTTTTTTAATGCGGAAAGGATTGACCAGAAAGTTGCATTTTTACTTCTATCAATTTTATCTTCCTCAGAAATCACCAAACAATTAAACCAAGAATTTAGGATAAGTGAAATGTTATTTATTTCACTTACCTGAGGGTAAAAGCATCTTTTCTTGTCTTCATTAGATGCAACGTAGATAAAATAAGAAAATTTCTGATTCTGAAAAGCAATGATCTCCATAGTGATAGGAAAGGTACTTCAGAAGGAATATTTTATTTCTTTCCAAATAATTTGGTTTTGTAGAAATGAGAGAGAAATGGTCTCTATTTCCATAGAGAAAAGATCCTGAAACATCTTAACTGCAAAATTGCCAGCTTAGAGTTATTGTAATTAGTGCTTCCCACACTATATTGATGCCATCCTGTCACGGCCATTTGACAAATGCTGTTGATTTGGAAGCCTGAATAAGAAATGTTGCTTTAGATTTTTGAAGTAGGAGTTTAGCAGTTGTCTCATCCCATGTTTATTGGGAATCCATATATAATCTAAATACAATGTATTTAAAACATGCAAGGCACCATTTTAACCATCTCTAAGAATGCTCATTCCAAGGAATTTAAATACTCTACGGTGCAATAAGATCAGCTTTTTAATCACTGAAAGGTCAGGGAGGTCCAGAAACAATACTTAATGATTCGTTAATGTTGAAAAAGTAGGCACAGTTGCAAATGATCATTTGTCTCTTAGGACTGAATCGATGAGTCCGCTGCATGTATATTGGCTCTTGTTTGTTTGTTTCCACTAAGCAGTATTCATGAAGGCGCAACAGTTAGAGACTGAAGTCAAATGCTGTTTTCCACTTGCTCGTGCTCGCTCTTGCTGTATCTCCCTCCTCCATGCAACAGCAGCCTCAGTGTGCCTAATGTGTATTTTCAGTTCTTGCTGCCGTGGTGAATCAGATAGGGACCACCGAGTCCCAGACATTTTTAAAAATCACTGAATTTCAGATGCAAGGACTGACTGAGAAACTTCTCATTTGTTGCCATGTATATTCTCTTTTCTTTGTGCATGTTGTTGGAAATTAGAACAACAAAATAATATTGCTGTTATGAACAAAACCCAAACTGTTGTGCTGCACTAAACAAAGACCCCAGTAGCGTATAGTGACATGAAAAGAGAGCAAAAGACAAGATTTAGATCCCAACTGTGCTTTTGCATTTTTAAGGTCTGTGTAAGGGTAGTTCATAGATAGAAGAAATGAGGGAATATTTCACTTATGCTCATATAAACATATTTAGGACACCTGAATCTTTTTTTTTTTTTTGTCAGAAAGACAAAAGTCAAATGCTTGGGATTTGGCTCTCTTGGGAGTGTCAGGGTTTCTTCTCCCTGAATTTCTTTGAATTTGGAAGATCTATTTTCTTATCTTCAACTGCTGTTTTATTTTCCTACAAAGAGACTTACTCAAGCAAAGTATCCTTTCAGCTAATTCATGACCAATTAACTCAAAATGTCTTCTGAAGTTTGTTTGTGAGTGAACTTTTATGGACACTGACTAGATAAATGAAAACTGAAAATTATTCCTTTGAAGGCGCTGTTAAGCGTTGCTTACAAAACAACAGTATCTACAAGAAATTAGTAGAAAGGAATCCCAAATATGAGTAAAGCAATTTTGATTATTTTGTTAAAGTGCCTATTAGTAGAAATTGATTTGAGACACTTACTCAGCTCTTATTATCTTGCTTGCTGTAAAGTATATTTTTCTGGCCTTAATTGTGTCTTGCCATGTTTATTATTGACACAGAGTCAGAGCTAGACTTGGTCAATAATCACAGCTGATTATCATCACTAAAAAAATTATACATTGTTAATTCATCTAGTACATAAATCATCAAACAAAGTGTTGGTGAAATTTGAGTAGAAAATGGATGTCAAATGAAGTTAGATTAAAGAAGCAAGGTTCTATAAATGAACATAATAAACAGTATGTATTATATCACTGAAAGGTGTTTTAAGAAAAGTGGTCAATGTTAGATTATTGGGCTCATAATAATAATAATAATGTGGTTGCTATTTTATGTGTGATGCACAAGTAAATAAATATGTAAAATCTAAGAGCACTTGCTTTTTCGTCTTAATGGAGAAATGTACTTCATAACTTTCCCTAAAATGGTACCCATAATAGTAGCCATTGTCTTATTTTTGGGCAAGGAAGGTATTAGTATGTAGAGGGTAACAACCTCATAATAAGAAATGGTTTATTAAGTCTAGTCATAAAAACGTGTTAATCTTGTCTCTCAATTTCTGTTGGATAAAGCCCTATAAACATATATAGTCTCCATAATAGTTTTATAGGGAATGTCGGAGTTGTTTAGCAAGGCTGTAGGTGTACTGCTAAATTATTTCAGTCTCTTTTGACTGTTGCAGTGTATTCAGCTGACCTAATTTTAGGTCTTTGGAATGTAAGTGTATGCATCTGGGCAAGTTGCTTAGACCCTGCTTACATGAATGTAGAGAAATATGCTTCTAGAATACTGTCCACTTTGTGCTGGTGCTGTCACCTAAAAGAAGGCATTGAATCATGTTTTGCAAGACGCTGTTTCTCGCTGCAAGAGAGGGCATTTAGCAGACTGTGTTACAGACATTTACATATTTAGTGTTACAATAGTTTAACTCCACTTTCCCTGTCAACAGATAAGAGGAACCCTAGTAACCATGGTTTTATTCTCTACCTTTGAAAGAGCACTTGTTCTAATTAAGGTATGCAGTTGTCGTGGTTTAACCCCAGCCAGCAGCTAAGCACCACGCAGCCCCTCGCTCACCCCCCCCACCGGCGGGATGGGGGAGAGGATCGGAAGGGCAAAAGGGGAAAACTCGTGGGTTGAGATAAAAACAGTTTAATAACTAAAGTAAAATAAAATAAAATAAAAAGAACAGTAGTAACACAAAGCAAGCGGTACACTGTACAATTGCTCACCACCCGCCGACCGATGCCCAGCACATCCCCCAAGCACCGATCGAACCCCTCCCCGGCCAACTCCCCTGCTTATATACTGAGCATGACGTCACGTGGTATGGAATAGTCCCCCGCCCAGTCTGAGTCAGCTGCCCCGGCTGTGCCCCCTCCCAGCCTCCCGTGCCCCTGGCAGAGCATGGGAAGCTGAAAGGTCCTTGGCCAGTGTGAGCACCACTTAGCAAGTACTTAGCACTACTTAACAAGAACCAAAACATCAGTGTATCATCGACATTGTTCTCAACCTAAACCCAAAACACAGCCCCATACCGGCTACCAGGAAGAAAACCAACTCCATCCCAGCCGAAACCAGGACAGTAGTTAATCTGAGAAAAGATCTAGGGAAAAAAAGAAACACAAACCAAATTTTGATTGAGCACTAAAACAAATTGTTCACAGAGGTTCTGGAGTCTCTATCATTGGAGATACTCAAAAGCCATCTAGACATGGTCCTGTGAAACCGGCTTTAGGTGGCCCTGCTATAGCAGGGGGACTGGACAAGATGACCCCCAGAAGTCCCTTCTAACCATAGCCATTCTCTGATTTTGTGAAATTTTAATTAAAATACTCTTAATGTTATGTGTTTGAACAATTTACTGATAGTTCAGAAATAGTTCGGAAAGTGTCTCTCACCAGTAAGGCTTAATCTACCTGTCTCTTAATCATTCTGAATGCATGAACTGAATAGCTTTTTCTGAGACTTACCAATACATACCTTCATGCAAAAACCCACAGCAGCTCTTTTCAATGAACAGATGGCTCTTTTAAGAAATTATGATGAACTAGGTAGAGATACTTATGTCTCATCAACATTAAGCCTGTAAATATTTGAGATATTTAATCCAACAAAATGCTTTGAAAATTAGGTGTGTGAGGTTTCTGGTGCTTTTTGATTTTGTACTAGATTGTATTTGTTTCTTTCCTCCCCTTCCCTCTTCCTGCCTGTTTTTGCTAAATACAGAAGGGATGAAGCAAAAAAAAAAAAAAGAGTGTTTTAAAAGGGTTTTCCAGGGAAATCAAGGCTATGTCATATGTTGCACTATGATGCATAACCTCCAATGCTATTTATCAAAGCAATGTTCAGTCTGAGATAAAGATATTTATGCTTTTATGTAGAGGCACTGAACCTTGAAGTATGAGAATCTGAGCACAAAGAAAATTTGCTCTGGTACTTTCATTTCCTATTTGGGTTAATTCTTAAAGAATAAAATGTTCTTTATCATTTGAGCAGTCAGTTTGATCTGAGTTTCCTGAAAGAATTGATAATTCACATGCTGGTTTCCCTCTTCTCTAGATTAATGTTTAGTCATCGCACAAGTCACGTTCATGTAAGCATATTTCTTCTCTGCTCAAAAGCAGACCTGTAAAACACTGAATAGTTGCCCCAATTAGCAGAACAGTGCCACTGGAATGAAGAGGATCTGAAAGAAATGACAACATGAATTTAAATGACAAAGTTTTTTTTATTTTGTTTTCCACAGCCATCCCTACATATTCAAACTGCAGATGTTCAGTGCACCTCTTCAAGAACTCACTGCATGCTCAGGTCACTGCTATGTGATTCCTGTCATGTAGTTATTTCATTAATCGCATTGTTCTCATGCTGTGTTGAGGGGTTGGGTGGAGTTCCTTTGGTTTGTTTTTGTGTTATTTCTTCATATGACACAATTAATCACAGAATTGCAAAGACAAAACGAGGATCAAGTTGAACTCAAAAGCCAAACTATGCCAAACGCTGACTTTAACACTTGTAGTGACAAACCATCATTTTCAAGTTATCACAAAGTAGATATATAATACTGATTGTAATTCATACACTACACAGTTGTGTCTAGGAATAGGTTTTAACACCCCGTAGGTTATTTTAGGCATGTTAGTAAACGGTATGATTTATTATGCCCAATCAGACCTTTTTTTTTTTTTTTTAAATCCCAGCATTTCAGCACTTAGGTCAGACTTCACTTTAAACTTGTTTGTATTAGGTAGATACATTATTATGTTATTACTTCCCTTTCCTGAATATAATTATTTTCCATAAACGAATCTTGTCTTGAAAGACAAAATGAATTGGGTAATATAGCTTGGGGAGAGAGCCTACTTAGGTTTTCCATGTGCCCATTACTAAAGATATGATATTCATTTAAAAAGAAAAAAAACTTTCATACCCTGAGGAAGCTCAAGAATCAGATTAAGGGATAATGGATCATTATCAGGACTATATAAACAGCTTTTGTATTGATTAATCCATGTTACAACTCTTTAAAAGAGCTAATAATTTTAGTGCCAAATAAAGAAGAGATTGCAGTTTCCAGTGAGGAAATGGCTGTAATTGCCATTCGGGTAGTGGATAAGAGATGATTATTAGACATCATCCATTATTATGATCCAGCAGTGAAGCTGCTGACCACAGAGGCCATTATTATATAGATGAGCACTAAATTGCAGAGCACGTGCTGGTCTCTGACACCCACTCCACGTGCTAAAATAACAAGAAAAAAAAGAATTACTATTCAGTGTGCATTTCAGTATGAACCTACCTATTTTTGAGCATTCTCGTCTCTTGACCCCCTATAATCACAACACACATAAAATAGGCAGGGATGTTATTTCAGAATGTTCTGTTTATGATGCAACTATACATCCAATTATGTAGAAAAAATTAGTATTTAGTAATAATTTAATACTGTTTTCCAAAATCAAAATTCAAAAAATCGATTCTCACTGGCAGATCTGACTTTGTGGGGAGACATGACACTTCGGTTCTAAAAAGGTTTTTTTCTTTCTGTAAGGCAGAGTTCGCTTTTGCATCTTTGTAGCTTCATGTTCTCATCAGACACAAAATGTTATCGAACCCTCTTACCATGAAGAGAGAAACTTGATTAGAATTATTACTCCTCTGTGTTTGAGACCTATGTAAGACCTTTCACTATAACCAGGAGTTATTAACAGATTAATCTGTATTTTATCTGTGATTAAGGAAAGAGAATCAGAATCTGGCAAAAGTTCATTTTTGAGTTAAGTTCCAAGTTGATAGCTCAAATCCTTTTAATTTCATTAATCTTCATAACTGTTTGTAGAAGAGTAAAATCAAAAGAGCGTATATCTACCATAGCTGTTAACTTTTAACATTTAAATTTTAATAATATTGAAAGTATTGTCCTATTTCTTCATTCTGAACACAGTTTGAAGGGTGCAGTGTGTTAGGCATTGAGTCAGCCATTTGTAACTGAATTCCTAATGGTAAATGGTGGTATTAGTGCAATTATTGGCAATTTATGGTTATCAAGCTGAAAGCATTCTTAAGTGGATCTAGCCAGTTCAGAGGTAACGGCTTCTTAAGGCAGCAAAAAGCTACTTGTTTAATCTTTATTCTTCCTTCTAGTCTTGTTTACTGGTTTACTGGAGAACACTTTAAGTGCCCCGTAACTTTGAATTCAATTATTTTAAAATTGTTTTTACAAGTTTCCATAAGGATTCCATTACAGTTTAGCATTAATGAGGACTCATAATAAGCAGTTACCTGTAAAACACTTTCATCTGAGGCCTACTTCTGTATAGTGCATCTGACTGTAAAATTTTTGCCTACAGTAGCTGTCATATGTCAGTATACAGCATGCATTATACTACTTGAATAAATGCAGAATTAGAACATATAAGATTTTAAGAGATTATTTTGTAGTTCAGTGAGCTGTTGTGGAAGCTAAAAGCAATTATCTAAATGGTGTTGATCAGAATATCTATAAATATGATGTACTTGCACAATTGCTGATAAAAAAATGGCCAACATAGAAGTGGTTAAAATTTCTGTTTCACTAAAAGATACAGCAAATTACTGTCTTTTTTACCCGACCTTTCCTCACCTTCCTTTGCAGTTGAAAAATTAAATATTTTGAGATGGTAAGAAAACTGCCCTGGAGTTTAAATTGGAAGATAACCTTTTAAAAAGATAGACTGTATTTTTGAATAAAGAAATTATTTTTAATTGTGTCTATTTCCGTTAGATTGCAAATTGCAAACATTTTGGTGGTTATTGTTCCCAGAGATACTTGTAAAAGGTATATTTTCCAAAATGACACCACAACATAAAGCATTATGATGCACCATGGCTAATGGTATTAAAATAATGATAGAGCTAAGTATTCAGCAATGGAACTTGGATATGGATGTGACTTAATAGGTAACTTCACTTAGAGGGAATTTTTCATTATACTTTATTTTCAGAACTACTTTTAAAAGCTTCATTGCTGTGGGGTTTCTATCACTCTCCCCTTCCTTCCCCTAGAAGATTATTGCATGAGTGAGACCACTCTGGGTTTTTTTGTCCACAGCGTTCTCTCTGAATTTTTTTGTTGGATTTTTCTCATTACTACTAGATTCAGCTGCTTTAAATACTTCATTGACCTCCTTGCTGTCTTATACTCTCCAAGGACTGCTATTGAAAAGTTACACTACCATTATAACCCCTAAATTATTGCTCAGTAGAGCTGTGTGTTCACTAGTTCTTTTAATCTTTCATTATCAGTAAAAATGTTGGTCACCTTTGTTACTGTGCTCTGAACTCAAACATTTTATTTATTTCTTTCTGAAATGTTAATCCCAGAACTGAACATTATTTTTAATGCACATTTCCACCAAACTAGATTAAGAATTCATTAGTAAAACCACTTGAAATCACTTCAGTTGCAGAAGCATTGGTCTGAGTGTTCTCAGCATTCACTGAAGCCAAAGCAAAAATCCTTACTGTCTTGAAGTCTGCTACATCAAGCCAATGTCCATGATATAAAAGAAGGCTGAGACACACAAAAGAGGATTCACTTGAATATTTATGATTTAACATATATTTATTGTCTTTTAGCGTTTAAATAATTTCAGATGTATAAAATTCAGACTGACAACTAATACAGAAACAGAAGGAAGGTTTTAAGATGCAGACTTCGGGAGAGTAATGGTCTGCTGTATTATTTCTTCCGCATAAACCATCAAATAAAATGAGTAGCATTGCTATTCCACCAGTAAAAATTTGGTGGAGACTTTCCTGTTATCACAAAAGCAAGCTGGGTTCTGACTTTGTTGTTCCTCTGACTTAAACATGACAAATGCTTCATTTGAAAACTGTCAGCCACATACAGCATCTTCCAGCTGAAAATGAAAAGGGAGAAAGAAAGAAAGAATGCATGCAACTCCTCTTTGTTATGCTATTCTTGCTAAAATAAAGTGGCAGATAGTCATAAAACTGGAAGAAAACAAGTTGGTGATGTTTGTACCCAGTCAAGCACAGCTCTCCTTTCATCTGGATAATGAATCATTCACAGTCAAGTTTGTACTTTCTCTGACATGTAGGTTTTAATCAACAGATTGACATTGTCTACAGAAAATTGCCTATAATCAGGGCTGTCCTAAGCTGGGGAAAGGCACGACAGCATGCCACAGCTCCAGAAATTTGTAGGTTTCTTGGACTCTGCTATTAGTTTTGGTGATGAGTAACCCATCAGCCTCCTTTTCCTACTAGCTCTTATGCAAGTGTCATCCATAGTAGCATCTTCATCTTGCTGTACAGGCACCCGTTAGATGGTTACATTTAGTCTACAGATGTGGTTGTTTATCACTTGCCTAACAAGTCTTGCTAGTTTGCCACCAGTACATGACCCCTATTAAGTGTACTGTGACATTAATTTTGTTTTCTTGTTAGCACAGAAATTCCTGTCGAGTTATGTTAATCTAAAGTCTGCATAGAAGAATATAATTTTATAAAGATAATAGAAAACTCAAAGCCCTGAGGAAATAAATCCCGAGGTAAATAAGCATTCAAAAACATGCACTTTGTTTTACTTGGTAAATTCTCTTGTGGGACAGAAGAGTTGTCCTACAAGGTGACATTCGTTGTTTCTTTCTTGCACTGCATCTGCCCAAGGTTTCTGTGTTCACGAACGTAACCCAGTGGGTTTCCACTTGCAAACATCCTATAGTCCCCGCTTGAACTTGACCTCGAGCTGACTTTGACATGATAATTGCTAGAAGAGAGCCAGAGCTTGACACGGTGATTTACTTAACTGTATACATATTTTACTGTGTGTTGTTTAAACTAGCACATTGCACTGTTTACAACGCTTCGCTAATATATTTGAAAAAGTAATTGGATAGTTCTAACTATGTCAAATTGCTTATACGAGTGTGACAATGTGGTACACTGCTGCTAAGCAGGTTTTAATCAACTCAACATTGGGTTCATTTGGTTACTAATCTCAGATGTCTATGCTTCATTTTTATACTATAGGAAGGAAGTTTCCATAAATATTCAAGACATAGTAAGTAAAAGTAATTATTTAGGGCTTAGGTGGGAGAGTAAGCAATAGAATGAAAAGCCATATGAGCTGAAATAGAGATTTTTTTTTTTTTTAAAGTAATTCTTCGAGTGTAAGCTAGATTTACAAGAAAACTGTGGATCATCAACATTCATATGAAAGCAATACAGTAGACTTGTTTACTTGGAGTATATGCGTGCTCCAAGAGTCACCTTGTACAAAAAAGATGAGCTTTAATTACAATAAAACATCTGTTCCTCTTATAAAATGGAAGTCAGCTTCTAACAAATCGTGTTTTTTCTCTTGCATTCTTTTTATATGCTCACAGTGTTTTCAGAAAAAGTTTTCAGAAACTTCTTTTTATTGACACAATTCATCCCCTCCGTGAGGTTTAGCTGAGGGATCAGTTTGAGATGGGACTGTGCTGCAGCGACCCCAGGCCACGGGAAGCCTGGCAGCCCCTCGGGCAGGGGTGAGTGCCCTGGCTGTGCTGGTTTAGGTGGGCCTGGCCATGATTCTCCTCGGTTTCTTGTGCAGCGTGTGTGGTTTTGGCTCCCCTCGTGTGGGTATTCTCTGTTTCCCATGGGAATAGGTGTTGCTGTACGGCACGCTTTTAAAACAGCCCCCGGACTGAGGGGCCAGCTCTGGGTTTGCCGCAGCCCTGCCTCCAGCCTCGCCTTCCCCTCAGGTTGTGGGGGTGTCAGGGCCCTGGGGGCACTGCTGGGCCTGGCTGTCCCTGACTGGGACAGGACCCTGTTCCAGCACAGCCTGGGGTCCTCTGTCCCTGCCCCAGCGGTGCTGTAGGGTGCTGGTCTCCAGCCCCGCTGATCCTGACCTATGCCTGCAGGCCAACGGCCCACCCCGTCCCCACCGCCCTGCCCAGCCATCCCAGGCTGTGGCTGACTGCAGTGTCCTACACCGGGCCTGATCCTGACCCCACCTGTGGGAGGACAGCCCAGCGTGGCCTTAGCCCGGCTGCATGGAGAGGTGCCTATGGATCATAACTCTGGGCTGCCCTCGGCTGCCATTATCCCCCACGGCCCTGCTCCCTTGTTCAGGTACTGCAGGATAGGCCCTGCCCTGCAGCCATGTTATGGCTCCCCGTCCTCCTCTCTCAGCCTGCGCTCAGCCTTGACAGGAGTTTGCGTGCTGCTGCATCTTCCTATTTCTTCTTCTTAAAATACTATAGTAAGCTCTTTCCAAAGTTAAAGCAAAAACTGCTGGAAAGGAACTGAGAAGCAAAAATAAGTTATTTTCTCCACTTTGTGTGCAGAAAGATTTTACACTGCTCTGATTAGTAATAACGAGGCCATTTATAGTACCAGTTTGTTTTAATGCAAGAATAAAGTTTAACTTACCATCCCCCCCCCCCCCCCCCTTTTTTTTGTTTATTTCTCCAGGTGCTTTCCTGCAGGCAGTGGCGACACAGCATTACGTTCCCATCCTGAACACCCTGAGGACGTGTTTGTTCTCATCTATCAAAGAAGAGATTGCCATATGTTTTCTACTCTTTTGCCGCTTGTTATATTTGTAAATGTGACATCTATTAATTACATGTTGCATTATAAGAGTTTTCCCCTTTTTAAAGCTATTCCTGTCTTCTTCTGTGCTTCATTTGCACTGTTACTTTTTGATTTCATAATTTCAGACTGGATATTTTCATGTTTTTACGTGAAGTCTGGACTGAATATTTTTACCTGAAAGGTATATAGGAGACATGTCATGCATGACAAATGTATTAACTATATTTGATCCCAGTAATGGAAGTTGAAGTTTCTCCATTAAAGTTAATGGAAATGTAATGATTTATGCCAGCTCTGAAGATCTGTTTGGTTATATTTGCTATAGGAAATCCATTTGTTTGGTGGAATGACAATATGCTTTTTTTTCTGAATAATTTGAAAATATTTATTAGACTGGTTATTAATTCTTAATCTGTAAACATTTATATTTGTAGGGTTGTTCATAGTGAGGCTACCTCGTGACTACAGGGAGACTGTTATTTCTACAGGCTTACAGTTTGTCTAGGTATACCTGGTTTAGGTCTACAATTGTTCCAATATTGGTCCAATTTACAGAGAGGTGATGGACACTGTTGGGTTCAGGGGCAATCATTTGCTATGTACACAGGGGGTGGTGGTGATGGAAAGGAGCTACAAAATGCTGGGTTTGGTTTGGTCACTTTCAGAGCAGGGTTAGTAAACATGAGCCTGCTTTTCCTATGTTCCAGAACAGCTGCTGTTTGTTATTGATGGAGATTTGACCTTTTACTGGTAACTCTAAACTAGTGTTGGCATACCCAGGTGTAAAGATTAGCAACCTCAACTGAACAAAGCAATCCTTTGCTGTGTTGAATGTTGTCATGCTTTGCAATGACCTACTCCTCAGGACTTAAGTGATCCTTAGTTAAGGCTTCCAGGTGAAAGCATTTGCCGTCTTTATTACTTTTCTTCCACAGTTAAATCCGTTACTGCTGAAATTTCACAAAATGGCACTTCTGTCCAGGGTTCTGCTCCATACAAAGGAACAGCGTGTGTTTTGCTGTCCATGCTGTTTTAATGCTTGATCTTTCATTTCTGCCTTTATAGTATGGTGTAACCTCTCTTCTGTGCTACATTGTGTCTGTCCTTGTGGACTCCTTTCCTTTCACTATGGCGATATTTCATTTTAATTTCTTCTCAGTCCATATCTAGTCTACTGCCTATTTCCACTGGAATTCAGGTTTCTTATCTGCAGGCCAAGCTCTATTCAAACTATAAATTTCATTTCTCTTAGTATTTTCTGCTAAGGTACTGCATTTTGAGAGTTACTTTTTGCTCTGACTTCCCTCAGTTTTAATTTTTAGCCTTTTAAAGAAATGATCTCAATGTTCAGACAAGCAAATTGCTAAGCATTTTCAGGCTTAATTTGAATCTATTGTAACTAAACCTCTTTATTTGATAAAACCGAGTTAGAAATGTAGATTCCCTTAAGTGTGGAGTTTCCAAAGTATACAAACCCCATCTTTGTTTATGTATGGAGCAAAATTACTGGCTGTTCAGACAATCAAAGCACTTTCAAAGTGATTCTGTAGTTCTTTAACAGTCATTCTGCTAGTGCTCCCATTTCTTCCCAAGGTTTTGTGGGGTTTTGTTGTTTTTTTTTTTTATACACGGAAGATTAGTTTAATGGTCAGATATGCTTTTTGTGTGAAAGAAATAAAAGAATACTGATTTCCTTAGGATTCTTTTGCTTAATTGGTTTTGTAAATTAATATAAAAAAGCACAAATCAGTCTTATAACTTGATTGTAATTCAAAATTTAAGAAAACCTATGCAAAAGGGTTGTCTTCTGAAGCTGACTACTCTTAACAGTTAATGAAATTACACTGTAGGAGTTATGAAATAATTATTGGAGAAATTGTGACACTTTAAAAATAAGAAATCTAGTGAAGCTTAGGCTCGATTAACACACAACTATCAATGGAGGATGTGGCACCAGGGAGAATGTGCTTTTTTAGATATGCCTGAAGAGACCTGGTAGTGAGAAAGGGTCACCAGCATATATGTACACACGTATAGATGTTCTTTTCCCAGCACACTGAAGAGGTTTAAGATAATATATGTCATTATATCTTAAACAGGTATTCTGTCAAATACTTTTAAAAAAAAAAGTTCACTGGAGTCTGGAATTAGAAATAGAAAGTGAAATGCAGTTACAGGGACAACTCTTCAAGAATATATGTAGATATTAGTACATGCATGCACATATACCTGCGGAGTTACTCTGTATGGAAATCAGAAGGGAAAAATTTATTTTGGCAGCCAGCAAATATTATTTCACTGGTCTTTACTTTCAATCAAGGAAAAACACAGATTTACATGTGGAGTGAAAAACTTATACTGATAAGATATGAACACTTGTTTGTTTTTAATTGTTTATGTTTACCTGCCCCTTAAGCTTCCTCTGATGGTCTCATTTTTTACTTGAGTGAATCAATTATCAGTGATCTTTTCAGGTTATTCTTTTTTCCTGCAGACACGAGTCATCTAGTTAGGGAACAAATGCATTGCTTTGGGATGAAATGACTACTTGTATCATGGAAGTACATTAAAAATCCTCAAATGCTCTATAGCAGTTATTATACTTAGACATTTTTGAAGATTGTGATTCACTAAATAAACAGGAATGGGAAAGAAATTTACCAATGCCCTTGTACCAGTAATTTATTTTCTGGTGAAAATACACAACCAGTAAAATGTACTAAATTTTGTAATATTTTGTGCTTTTCATTTGGTTTAATTCTTAATTTCTACTTTAATTTCAAAGAACCAAGGGTGGGAAAGCTACAGAAGATTTTTTTGAAAAGCATTTCAGATCACGAAGTAACTGCTTTGTTTAATATTCTGTATGATCAGGATGCTTTTTAGTATAGTCTGTTGTGTAATCTGTGTGTTATACACATGCTCTTTAGCCAGAATGTGGGCTTAAATTAAAACAGATATAATATTTCAGGATGCAAATAATAAGAATTCTACATAGGATATGTTTTAACTAATACAGTGATAGCATGGATTCTAAAGCCTTTGAAATTAAACCTATTTCTCTTGATTAAACATTTTACCTTCAAATATTAGATGTTGCTCCTTCCAAATAATGATATTTTAAATTATTTTATGTGTTTATAGTGTGTCTATGAAGGTGAGATCCTCCGGGATATATTAAAATAAAAAGAGAAAAGTCTTCTGTTTCTTCAATAGACAGTGTGTGGTTACGTAAAGAGAAGTAATTAATAAATTAATCTTACTGTACAACTTTAGCTGTGATAGCCTGGTTTCAGAAGATACTGAACATCTTGGTCCCCATCAAGGGCACAGCGTATGTTTAGGTCTAAGCAATGTCACTAGCCTCAAAAGAACAAAAGGTTAAAAACTTTGATATAAGAGAATGCTCATCAGTCTGCAGGATTAACATCTGTTTGTAGGCTTCGTAAACCCTGACTTAACATTGCTTATTGAGTCTTTGAATATGGGGGAGGTCCTTGGATCCAGTTGAAGTTGGTGAGCTTCTAGACAGAGGTTTCATGGCTCACCAGTCTGAGTTGGTTTCCAGGAAAGGGCTTAATTCTGTGATCTGTCCAATTCACTCCCTTTTGCAAACAAAGGCTTAGGAAGACATAGAGCTATCAGCACAAATCAGTATAAACCAAAACAGTCATTTAGAACTAATGTTTTTCTCCTTGATGTTTAGAACTTTGTATGCCTAAGAGTAAATCTGAGACCTTCTAAAAAGGCACTTCCTTTCCTCTAGATATCTTAATGAAAATAACCTGGTACTTGTAAAGAAAGGAGTCATGAACTTAAATACCTGCCTCAAGGATTGCTTAGATTTATTTTAGCTGGGTGTTTATCCATAATATGTTATCTTTTCCCCACTAATGGCTGAGATTTGCAGTAAGTGTAGTTCTTGGTTCACAGTGCCAGTTTGTTCACTTTTCATTTCATTTGAGAGATACTGCACATGCAATCATTTTAAAAATGGATTTGCTCAGAACTGATTGCAGGTTCTACTGTTAATCATTATGCTATTCTTTACTTTTTGTTCTTTTTAAAGTTTAAGTATCACATTATAAGGCAGCTTACTTTACAAGGAGCAATATTAGATAATGATGAACTATTTAAAACTATTGAATTAGGCATTGGTTAACTCCACACATCTTTCTGCTAGAGGACACTGGTCCTGGACCAGACTCAAGGAGCATCAAAATGTGGATGCTGGAAAGCAGAGGTGGTGAGGTTGTTTGGCCATTTCATGTATATACAGTTATTAAACGACAAGAGAACATTAATTTTACAGATGAAAGAAACTTTGGGGTAAGGAATATGAAGTTACTTCCTTGGAATCCTCATACCTGAAATACCTTCTACAGGCTAGGTATGATCACATGGTCTTAAGGCTGAAAAGAGTTAATTGCAATGGTCAGAGTGAGTATAAATGTTCATAGATAGGCATTTACTAGTTAGTTCCTAGGCATGAGCTTAGCTGCGGTACGTATTTGTGCATATGCTCCTAGTAAACAGCAAACGTGATATTAAATATATTCACCTAAGAGGTTTAAATTAATTCATGTTACCTCACGTTTTATAATGCATGATTACATACAAAGCTTGTTTCTATGGCTTAGCTTGTTAAGCTGCAGTAACATGACCACATTTCCAATCAATAGTGGAAATATTTGACCGGATTGACACAATCAGAGTGTCAATATCAAGATTTAATACAGTTTAATGAACGTACTTTAAATTGATACCTCTTGTTAATTTGGATTAACTTTCAAGGTGTCTCTGACAAATGTGGAGAATATGATAATATTTGTTTTACTGTCCTCTAAACTAGCAGGAACCATTATACCTTCAGCTTACTGTTCCCTAAAAGTGTCATTTGCAAGCATTATTTTCATGGCCACATAGTCTCTTATGAATCATATAAAAACAGTGTTAACTGCTGTGTTTTATACAGGCAAGCATATTTTTGGGAGATCAATGAGTATCGTCTCTCCTGAGTACCTGTCTACATTTTTATACAGGCTTTATTTTCCATTTGGCACAGCCTTTTTTTTTAGGTTAGTAATAGCTATATTTACAAAATCATTAATGTTTTTTAAGACATAAATGTGTAGGACAAAGAGATTATGGCAAAATAATTAAATACTTAAGTAAATTTTACTTTCCTGTTCTGAACTTTCTATCTTAAATTGTTTATAAGAGACAATATTTTGAAACTGCAGTAATTGATAGTAATAGGTGGAAAAATATTTTTTTTCTACTTTAATATGTATAGACAACTGATAGAAAAAATAGTCAATACATTTGAAAATGAGTGCTGCAAACCCTATGTAATACCTACATTAGTGCAGAGATTTTTGAGTACCTTTTAAACATTGTCATATGCATTTGTATGGTAGCTTAGCTACAATCCCATTGTTCTTTTCTTTGTGAAAAATATCGCAGTCTGGTCTGGCTAAATTCACAGGGGTTTTTCAAGTTTACAGCTGGGACATTGCAGTGTGCAAGCCTGCATTATTGAATGCTGTGATATAACCTATACAAAACTATTACAAAGAGTCACTATGAACATTTCCACATGCATTGGTTTTATTTAAGAAGCTATGGAAATGCTTGGAGGTCTTGTTTATTTAACTAATGCATGGAAGCTACTAAGGCTTTAATCAGCTGATACTGAAATCTTGTACCAGAGGTACTAGTCATTGATATAGCTAATTTATCCTAAAGAAAGGGATTTAAGAACGACTGCCCAAACCTGTAGTAAAAATACTTCCCCTTCTCCCAATATATGCAGTTATTCTATTGCCATTTATGTATTTTTTCTGCCTAGATCTGTCTCTGTGAAATTCCCCTTGAAAGACAAATGATTTGAACATTCTAGATAGTTTCATGCTCTAAAGAAAATATTTACAATGGAGTGCAAACCTCTTTTTTCTTTTTCTTTTTTTGTCTTTCAAAAGAACTATTATGAGGAAAGTTTATTTTTGGAGCTGATCAAAGGAACAAGACTTTTCCAGCTCTTAAGCTGGCTGACGCTTGCCAATGTTACAAGACAGGGTTTTTTTATTTTTGCAAGTCTTCATGAACTCACTGGGCTTATTCTGAAAAGCAAATAGGCACAGAAAATGCATGCTGAAGTTCCAACACTTGGACTTCAGAACATTATCTGTAGTTAAACTTCTAAATTCTGCAGTTGATCAAGGTGTGGTTCAGAATAAAGTCAGTTTAGTATGACTTAACAGGGAATGTGTTGAAGAAAGGAATGTATGTAAGCACCAGGCCGGAACAATGAATGTCACAGGGGAAAAAAAAAGGAGGGGGGGCAGGGGTGGGGATTGAAGCAGGGGGACCTGATTGCAAAATATAGTAATGATTTATAAATCTACTTTTGGCACACAAAGTAGAAGCAAGGGCAAAGATGAGATATGGTATCTTTTTGATCTAGCTTTTTCAAACTTCACAATCTCGTGATGTGGACAGTGGTGGAAAGACCTGGTTAGTAAGATGTCAGCATTTCAGTTAGGTGAGGCCATTCAGGAAGAGTGAAGGCAGAGTCTACAATTATTTATTCTATTTATGTTCATGCATTAGAGGCAGTCAGACAGTTCCAGTCCTTCAGAATGCTGACTGACTTATCAAAGTAGTTTAGAGAAGCTAAAAGCTGTTCTAAAAGGCTATCTTGAGAATTAACTGGCCAGGGATCCTATGCACTTTGAAAACTTTGGAAAGATTATGTCCTGCTGAGCTTTCAGTTATGTACAAACCCTGGGGACTTAAAACAAGTGGCAAATTTACACCTTAAGGTTCCTTAAGGGGTAAACTGAAAAAACTCTTTCTGGAGAAATAACAGATGAGCATCAACTGAGATCCCCTCGATATTCAAGCATGTTGTTCAGGCAAAGTCTGAAGATGGAGAGGCTGAGAATCAGCTTTCAGAGTCTTCAGAAAAATGGTGAGAAATGAAGCTTCGGAAGAACTATCTTGTTCACAGCAAGTCTTTACCATGACTGAAACAACAAAAGATGTGTAATCCTCAGAGCTTAACTTTTAAACATTTGGAAAAGGGTCTATTTGAATATCATGAAGAGTAGAGAAGAGGAACCTGAGAAAGATGTCCATAGCCAGCGATTTGCAATTGTAACGAGAAAATATCACCGCCTACTTCTCTGCCCATTTTTAAAAAGACAATGCCACAGAAAATCAAGAAAACATTTTAAAAGTTTTCATAATTTCCTTAGTCCTCTCCTGCTAAGCAAAAGGAAATGCTGGTCAGATTTAATTCATACTAATAGAAGAACCATTCCTAATGAAGATGGAGGTGTGAATCTTCTTCAGCTATGCTGGAAAGAAAATTAAATCATCAATAATATATTTTCTTATAGGCATCTTTTCTAGAAAATTTGTGAAGCATTAGGTTTAAAATAGGTTTATTTTACATAATCACAATAACATTCTTCTCTGCTAAGGCAAAAATTTAAGAGTGCCACTGTTCTTAGATTTTTATTTATTAATAGCTAGAACTTCAAATGTCATGAATTTGTCAAGAAGACTAAAGAATACCTCTAAAACTACAGAAGCATTTTTATGCCACTGGGGAAAAGATTGTCTCAGTATTTCTCTGATAAACCTATCTTTCAGATCAATGATCCATGAACTAGGAAGGATTTCCAAATAAACCAATGACTGCTTTTTGTCTCTTGTGTCAACAAACACATCTGAAAAAATGCTGCAGTTTTGAGGGTGACAGAGCACTGGAACGGGCTGCCCAGAGAGGTTGTAGAGTCTCCTTCTCTGGAGATGAGAAGGAGAACCTGCCTGGATGCGATGCTGTGCAACCTGCTCTAGGTGAACCTGCTTTAGCAGGGGGGTTGGACTAGATGAACTCCAGAGGTCCCTTCCAACCCCAACCATTCTGTGATTCTGTGTTTTTTGTGGCAAACCTGGAGTTCACCCCTTTTACTAGGGTGCCTTAAGCAATATTTTATTTTCTACTCTGGCTGACCAATAACTTCAGCTGCCCAGCTTCAAATGCAAACGTGAAGCTCAAAGTTAAATTAGAGAGACTTTTGCAGGATCGATTTAAGATTGTAAAGAAAATGAGGATGTTAAAATGCAAGACCAAATCTCTAAAAAAAATTATTTTGTACTTTTATCTTTCGTTTGAACAATTGTGCTCCTCTAATTTTGATTTGAACAAAAGTTGTAGTGTAAAATCTGAATTGAAATGTGTGATACCTGTCCAGTATGTCAATGTGTTGTAAAATAAATCCTGTAAAGGTAACAGCTCTGTAGGTTGCTTCATAACCTCATGTCTGTGAGACGACCATGGCTGATGTATCTGGGGCCATTCTCATTTATGGTGTGACACCACAACCTAATCTTGCAGTGACACCTTTGTATTGGCAAGGCACTGGACAATTTGGTTTTGTTGATAAACTTCCACTTTCCTACATATTCTAATAGTTCCAAAACTACTGAAAGAAATTAATAAGGCATTATCTTCAAGATGTATTGGATGAGATCTGCATTTTGATGGATGCATTTTCTGGCCTTGGGTTTGGTCTACCAAACTCTTAAAAAAAAAAAAAATCCCAAGCAAAACACCACTAGAATGAATAGGTTGTATGAATCCAGATTAATGACCAGAGCTTGAAATATTGAAGTGCTGAACTGAGATTTAATGACTGAAAGTGGATGTAAATTGTATCAGTGTTAATGAATCAAAGAGAAAGTGAAACAAAGTGAAAGGGTAAAAATAGTGTGTGTATGTGTGTCATCTTATTTTTTTAAATCCCCTATTTTTAAAACCTTTTCTGCCTTTCAGAATCCTTGCTATTCATAAAAGCACTTGATGGTTCTAATTGTTTAAAATCTCATCAAGGCTTCCAATATCAATGGGAATGTTCACTCTTCCTGGATATGATTTAATCACTATGGTTTCTTACCGTGAACTCTGCTAATGGGGATCCTACACAGATTACATACATTTTTTTCACTCAAGTACTGTAAATGGTGAAGCACTTTATTATTTTTTTTTTCTCAATTTAATTGAAACGGAACCATTTCAATAGAGCAATTAGAGAGCTCTCTGGCAGCCCAGGAATAGTTAAGATTATCTTATTTTGTTGTGATTGCTTTTAGAGACAGTAATGTAGACTGATAGTTTGGAGTTATTTCTTATATTACACTGATTATTAGTACCATGTAAAATACTTGTATACATGCATGAACTCCATTTCTTCCAAATTCCATCCTGCTCTCTCTCTTGTGGCTGATGTTTTCCATGAACTGTTTTACTTGAGGCAGGCTTTCTGTGTGCTTTTGGTACTGTGGCTGCTTGGAATAAGCAGCTTTCTTGCCTTTCCTACTGAAGCTGTTTATGATAATGCCAGATGAGTATTCAGAACATGTGCACGGTATTGTTGCCTGTCACACAGGCTGTTTGGCACGTAGGCTTTCTCTGATCTACTTCTGTTAATAGGCTATTTAAGGTGCCATGGAGTCACATTTATTAAAGCTTTTGAGGCTAAGCTTACATGAAGAAAGCTTGCTGTATTTTCTAACAATTTACTGTAAAGGAAGCACACAAGGCATTGTGGCTCTGCTTGCACAGTCTATTAATTTCTATCAGACTTGTTAGCACTCTAGCTAATGCATGGAGCTTAAAAATGCCTGATTACAAGCTATAGTTTATAAATACAGAAGTTTTTCCTCAGTAACATGCATGTTTAAGCATACACCACTGTAAAAATAAGTGTCTAGATACAGTTACGGTATGTTTTATTGAGATTTCCATCAGCTGGCTCCTTTCTCTTTTGCACCTCCCTTATAGGCGTATCTGTTAAGATTCTAAAGTTGTGCATCCAGGATAGCTCATAAAAGGAGTCAGGATTTGGACTGTATTCTGAAGTTCACAAAGTTCATTCAGCCTAATTTTCAAAAGAAATTAAATTTTTTATGAGATATCTATTTCTCCAAGGCAGATTGATCCTCAGTTGTTGATCCTGCCGATGGGGCTGGCAGGAATTGGTGTGGCCAACAGAGATTATCTTCCAATTTCACTTCCATTAACATTTTAAACTAATTTTTAAGACATGTCTCCATAGTACATCTCTGCAAACAAGAGAAGAGATGACGACAGCTTGTTCTAGGGAAAAGATATATAATGGTTCAGCAGCTTCCCCCCCCTCCCCTCTTTTTTCTTCATCCACTGGCAATACTGGTATTTGTTAAAGTGAGTTATATCTGAACATTCTACTTTGAAATACAACTCTGACTGAACATATCAGGGCATGGTAACTGGGAGAATCTATGTACTCTCTGGTGTAAAACTATTCATGACAAAACACATGACTGTAAGCTTTCCAGGAATCTAATCATCTGTTTCACATATATGTTCATGCACACAAAACCACTCACATCCCCCTCTGCACTAGCAAATTTTTAGACTTCATTGAACACACCTGCTTTAGTGTTTCCCTTTGGATCAGGAGGGCAGTTCTGAAGTGAATGGGGCTTTTTATCTTGCCAGCTGGGGCTTTTACCTTACCATTCCCCTTACTCTGGTTCATGGAGCAGTCTCAGGGCAGGGTGTGACCTGAGCTGGGAGTTGTGCCCCACAAAATGCACAGTGTGGGTTGTCCTACTTGCTAGGATGGGGTACAAGCCAGGTTTGGATCATACTGGTATAACAGGCTAGGGAGGATAATTTGGGTACCTCAAGATTGGGCAGCTTCAGGTCATCACACTAACTTTTGATCATTAGATAAAAATATGAAAGACTTGAGATATTCTGACTACAAAGGACTTTCCTTACAGAATTTTTATAGTTTTTCTATGGTTACAATTGTCTAAATTCTATATGCTTTTTTTGAACAGGTAATTATAGTTTTGTATATTATTCCTCATAAAAACCTTAGAGTACAGCTGGGGATTCTAATTTTAATTTCCTCAGGTTAGTTCCCCATTTTTTGGGGGGAGAAAAGAGAAGCAACCTTCTACAAATATCTAGAGATATTTCACAAAAAGCATTTCCTGTAAGCCTTGGTAATCAAGTCTTTGTATGTGTTTAAACAGGTCTAAAATTAACAATTTTTTTTTCTTAATTCAGTCAGTCCATTCATGTAACTTACATTCACTTCTGAAGTGCAAGTTGCATCAGAAACCAGTTTACTGTACAAACTCATACCTGAGATTTAGAGTTAATATATCCATTCTCCTTGCAGGTTTATAGGTAGTTTGAGTCTTATCATGAAAATGATTACTACATTGCAGAACTACAGGAGGTTTTAGAAACTTCTGTGATAGCCGGTGTATGTTAAGCTATGGTAGTGTATTCTCATAGGTCATATATTAGGCAGATTTACCCTGATTTGTGTACTCAAGTTTGCAATTTTACAAATGTATATTTCACAGATGTAATTGATACTTTCTATCATTTCTGCATAAAATTACTCATCCTCTTTTGGCAATCTTAAAAGGATTAAGTTGCATCTATAAGAGAGATAAATTGTAGGTGTAACTAGTTGCTCAACCACCGTGATTTAAAATTGAAAGTTCATTGGGGCATTACATCTTGAACTTTGTCTTCTAGCTTCATGTTAAATGGTCAAGCCTGGAGGCAAAAATGTTAAATTAAAACACATGCTGATTATTGCATCATCTATACTGGATGTCATTAAAATTGTGTTGATTGGGTTAGAAAATTTGTGTTTACCCAGTAAAATAATTTGCACAGCACTTGACCTTTACCTATTAATAGAAAGACCAATGACCATTAAAATTCAAGTTATTGGGTTTTGGTTGGGTTTTTTTTTGGTTTTTTTTTGTTTTTTTAATATTCAGACCTTAAAATACAATCAAGGGAGTTCTAGAAACATAATGCCTTCATACTGAAAAGAGAGCTGAATCTTCATAGCTTTCTGCATGATCATCTGCTAAATAGCAAATGCCAAGGCTGTTCTTCATGAGTTGTTTCCTGTTTGGCATTATTTTTTTTATTTTTTAAACACTGATACTATGTTTGCCATTCTTCATGTTTTAAAGAAAGATCCTGTTTAACACCATCAGCAACCTATGTAAAATTCTTGGAAACACAGAAATAACAAAGGTGAAGTTAAATACAAAAAGCCACATCGTAATATTGAACTATGTCTATTTTAATTACTCTTTCTTGTCTTGTCATCTTACAACATAGAAATAGAGGAAATTCATAATAGATTTGAGATAACATTATAAATATCTCAAAAGGAGGAAAGTAGAGAGACTTTTTATAAATTTCCTCTTGAGAATTCAAGTTTTATCAAATAAAAGCAGCCTGGATCTTAAGATACATGGGCACAGTCTTGTGTCTTTTCTCACCGTGAAAAACAAATGCATAGTTGTAATGTCCTTATCACCACTTAGTCCCTTCCCCCAAAATAAAATTTGCTCTTCTGAGTAATGCTATTCCTCAGCTATTTTCATCATGTTTTACATTGATAGATGACGTGAAGATTTTTCTCAGCTCCTTCTAATCCTTCCAAATATATTCTAAAGTTCTTCTAGATGTAGTAAGTCCAACAATGATTGTGCCATAGCTGTACTCATCTACTTTTTTTCAGTCTCAAGGGTCAGATGTGTACCAAGATGATCTGTGAAGACTGCATAAAGGAAAAGATTTTGATTTAGGATCCCTATCACTTTGATAGTCCAGGACAAAGCATAACCTGTATTACACCAAGTAGCTGATACCTTGGTCCATTGGCTTAACAGCTGTCCTCTTGGACTAATGTCAGAGAGCAGACCATTAAAATCAGGAACGTGACAGACACACAGGAGAGTTTGCACCTCAAAGTAAAGGTGGCAAAAAAGACACAGAACCTTTATCTATCATAGCTTAAATGTGAACTGAACATTTCTTTAACTGAAAATAACATTGCCATATAAAATCCATAATATTTTAAAATAAGAGCCATGTAGGATGTCTGAAGTCATCAGGGGAAAAAAAGGGACTTGAACTGTTCATCCAGTCTCACTTAACAAACAGTTGTGTGAATTATATAGGTACTTTTGAGCCCCCGTTCCCACAGGGAGAGGTTGGTACAAAGATTAATTACTGATCTGACAATAACTTTTGTCCATGTGCTGTAGCAGGCTGTGTTCTCTGCCTTCTCTTTACTTTTTGTTTCATTTTATCTATCAGGTTGCCTGACTGCACCTTTTTCTCTCATACTTAACATGCTGAATGGGGAAAGTTCTTGTTTTAACTTTTGGTTCATGAAGACCCTGGTGAGGATCAGGTTCTCAAACAGATTAAGTGAACTGCTGGATTGTAAAGGGGTTTTTTTGTTCCCATTTGTTACATCTGTCTGTAGTTCTCTGCTCCTGGCTGGTTATATCAATGGAAATATTTCTGAAAGAATTCCTGAATATTTAGAAATAGATATCTTTCCAGTTCCCAGTTCTTGCAATTTATCAGGAAGGTTTAAGACCATCTGGTTTGATATCCCCCCCACCCCGCCTTGTAAATGTACTGTGTCTTTTGTTCTTGGCAGTTGGTTTGGTATTTAAGCATACTGATGCGCCTAGCACTGCCAAGGTGAAAACAAAGAAATACAAGGCCAGATGCTTCCAGGCTTGAACACTTTGTAACTGTCCCCTCACAATAAGGTCCCCATCCCCACAGAGGATTCTCCAATTCCTTCTTGAGTCTTCTGAGTGTAGAAAGCATGCAAACTCATTGTTAGCAAAATTCTTATATACAAACCATTCACAGAAGAATGGATTTTTACATGGCTCTTTTCACTGTGGTATATCCAGGCTATATCCATGTTGAAGCACCTTATATCAGAATTTAAATAAGCAACAGCAGGACAATCCATATTAGGTCCTTTCATGTCCATCACTGTAGCAACGATCGCAGATACCTACTGCTGATGGTGCTAGTTATAATTTCCCCATTGATCTCAAAAACACAAGGTCAGGATCAGGGTAAGGCATATGCAGCTGAAAACTCACAAAACAGGAAAGAGACTACATTCTTTGAGCCAGCAGTATTTAAATCAATATAAGGTTGCTTTAGCACATACCCACTGTCTTCTTTCATAGGCTTCCTACCTGGATCCCTCCTGATTGCATGGAGGATGTTAAATTTACTTTACTTCAAAGATAAAGGCTTTATTCTGAACAGAAAGTGAGAAGGTGGGAAAAGACAGAAGAAAGATCAGTAAATATTGTGTTTACCATGTTAAAGAAGAAACAAAACCCTGCCTTCATGTGCAACTTTATTCTTATCAGACACTCCAGGCTATTTTCAATTTTATATCCTAATGCTGTGCTATGTTGTAACTCAGTAATGTTGTTTTCATAATCTTCAGAAAATGAATGCTCACATTTTTATTAAATGTGAAATTAAATCAGTGGCACCTTTTTTTCTTTTTGAAATTCCTTTATAGATAGCTGTCAACCTACTTGTACAACAAAGATAATCCCCTGTTTAAATAGGCATCTGGGGTAAATTTGGCTATATTGCACAGTATTTCTGTGTTGCAGAAAGTTCTGAAAAGCACAATAAATGCATTATATGTTACAAACATCAAAGTTACAGTGCTGCACCTTGCTTTTGTTTTCTATTTTCCCATGGACAGGTATCCATATGTTAAGTATCTGGTAAAGTCAGCTCCAAACAAACTGTCTTCTAATTCTTTATAAGGCTTTCACACAACACAGAAATCTAGGGGAGTGACACACCACAATAGTACAGATTTGTTTGGGGTTGTTTGGGGGGGGCAGGGGGGGGAGAAGGTGTCATTGAGCAGCTTATGGGGCCTCAAAACTGTACAAGGCAGAGTTGTATGTTTCGGGTAGATGTTGGATAAGGTTGTTCCCAGAGCAGGAAGGAAAAGAAGTAGAAGAGATGAATTTGGAAGTTAGCTTACCTTGTGGAAAGTATAGAAGCCAAAAACATAGAGCTCAGTTTTCAGCTTTTTTTATTACACCTTTTTTAAAAATGGGGTACATGAATACAGATGGAAGAAAATTGACATTTTGTTCCACATCAGAAAATCTGTGGCTTGCTGTAGAGGTTAAGTACGAGACATGCTTCTACAGAATCTCTGAATTTCATAGTACGATGTGAAGGGGTTTGTATGACTGTTGAGATGTATCCAGCTGAGTGGTAGGGTCACCGCTTAGAGGTAATTATGATCTGGCCTTCTCTGGAGTATAATGTCTGTGTTGGACACTATACTTTAAAATGGATATGTATCAGTCTGGGAGAACCAAGAAAAGAACCACAGAGAATGACCAGACTTCTAGAAAATATGATTTTGTAGATGTTAGAGTGCAATGTATTGAATGGAATGTATTTCTAATTTAGAGAAAAGGAAGAAACAACCATCAAATATGCAAGAAGGAAATAAACTATTTTGTACAGTGGATTGGAGAAGAATTACACTGTAAAAAGAAAATTTAGGCTAGACATTGTGAATAAAAGCATTATACTGGTAAGGACAGTTAGACCTGGAATGGACTAGAAAAATTTCTCTTCTTGAACATTTTCATATCTTAATCTTGTTGTATGACAAAGCTGTGTGAACATGCGTACTGTGATCATTTTACGTGGATGGAAGTCTCTTATCTGCATCTAGTTAAGGCAGAATTCACCTCATCTAGCAGTAGACATTGCACTGTTGAAGCTGATTTACCTTGAATGAAGGTAAACACTTAGATTGAAACAAACACTTAATGAGCTGTGCTGTAGAGTTTTTAAAAAGCCAAGGTTCACCAGTACAAAAGTCTACATTTTGTCGGAGGAATTCCCTTAGTATTTTGCATGAATCTTAGACTTTGCCTACTAACATCTGGAAATGTGCAAGCTATGAGATTCATGCCAATGTCTCTCACTGATCAACCATTAATGTGCACTGTCTGCATAAATTCTAAGCAGACAGATTTCAAATAAGCGTTAATGTATTTTAGAAACCACTTTTGGAAATATCTGTTGCTATGATAGGAAGAAAGTAAATGAAAAAAGCACTGAAGAAGATTCAGCTATTACTTCTGCTATAATTTGAGCTTAAATGTGTGACATGGAGCGATTCAGAGAATTTACTCTTCTTGTGCTGCAATGTGTGTGTGCAGTCTGAAATATTAACATTTGCAAAGGAGTATTCTAGAGATACCTGAGAGCAGCTTAGAATTTACATCAAAGTCAGTAGTCAGCAGGCCAGGCTGGTCTGTGTGTAGCTTGTGGTGGGTCATTGTTAGCTTAGTTTTCATGTATCACCCTTTCATTAAAATGTAGTTGTGTATGAATATGGGTTCTGTCAGCCAACTATGGGCTGTTATAAACATCTCCATCTTTGAGAATACTGCAGAAAATAAAAATTGTTTCCTTTGTTTAACTTCTCAGTGTTTTACAGGCACAAGGGAACGGTTTCTCTTCAACAGCAGGTTTGTAAGAATTCTTTTAAAGAGAATCATCCCAGAGATGTTTCTCTTTCATGGAGATGTTGTTGATACCAGCATGTTCAGAAGGTCCTTTCCCCAGTACAGAAATCTAAAACACAACAGGAGAGATCTTATTACTCTTTTATATAAAAGAAGAGCCCTAAAGAATAAACTTCATTACTGTGGGATGTAAGTCATCTCTTGGAAAACACTCATTCCTAGATCCTTCATAAGTATAAATATTATTCACAGTGAATCCTTTCCTTGTTATTTGTTTCAAGTCTGCTCTGTGGTTTATTTGATCTGTGCTGCTAAATTCTGAGTTCCACTAGCAACTGAAACACGTATTTTCCATACCACAAAGTACAGGAAAACTATCATCAACCTGTTGAGTGTTCCCTGTTCCCACTAACTAAAACTCTTAAAACATAATGCTAATGATATGTCAGAATTCATAGTCTTCTTTTATGGAAAAGAAATATGAAAGGAAACACTGGCAGTTTATTTGTAAAGTGGCAGTTAAACACTCTATGTCTCTATGTACTCTTTCAAATACTAAAGAAGTTCCACGGTAAGCCAGGGAGCCAAGCTTGGAACTGATATTCTGTATTGCTTTATTGGTTTTAAGTAATTTCCTATACTGAAGATATACTGTAACTCCCTACCCTATTACCCACTTGCAAATTTGTCCATAAATTAATGTAATCAAAGAAATAATATATGTAGATGAGCTTGTTTGTGAAAAACTAAGTGGAGTGCTTTCAAAGATAAGTTGAAAATTCAGACAACCTTTGATTCTGCCCAGAAATATGACTAAAAGATGAGAGAATTTCCTTTTGAATTGTTTTTCATTGCTAAAGCTGAAAGAAAGAAGGTTCTTTCTACATCAGAAAGTGAAAAATGTGGTATTTGGAAAGAGGTTAGGTTTAAAAATAGACATGAGACCTTAAAGAAAGGGGAGTGCTTGCTCTGTAACCTAGAAACTCAAATCCCTAAAGAAGTATCCACTACAGCAAGACCTGAAAAGAAAGAGAATTTTAAAAATCCAGTGAAATAAGCAGAATAAATATAATTTAAAAAAAAATCATTACAAATGAAGTGGTAATCACAGGTAGTGACTTTGGTCTATAGCTCTTACTCATGTGGTCCTTTGTAGTGAGGCATTGTGTTTGGAGATAATTTTTTCATAATTGAAAGTAACTGTGTCTCTGAAAAATGTAGGAAACAGGCTTTATAAATGCTTAACGTACAACTAAATTGCTTGTGTACCAGAATTTCATGGTAAAAATTCTAATTGTATGGTTCTGGGTCTTTCTGTATGTTAGAAAATAGGTCATCTTGCTACCGTTCTTTATTTAAAATGTTACAGAGAGCACAAGATTTTAGTTAGCAATGTAAAAATCAGATCATCCCTTCCTGTGCTTCCAGTAATGCCAAAGGGAGCTTGGTATGTAGAATTTGTCAGTAAAATTTGGCTGGTGTATCTGGCACTTTCAAGGATGTACAGCAGTGTAACGAAGTGAAGAAACCCTCCTTTCCCTTGCACAGCATGTGTAGTGGCCAACTCAAACTTGCAATCTGTGCACTCGCCTCTGAGTGAATGAAGGCTGTTGACAGATGATGCTGAGAAAGTAAAAGTGTTTATTGCCTCTTTTTTGCATCAACCTTTACTAAAAAGTAAACCGAACAGAAGAAAGTAGAGGAGGGAAAAAATAACAATGAGAAAACCTTTCAATCTTGATCAAGGAAAGAACAGAAACCAGAGAGTACTTAACTGCTCTTAAATCAGATGAGCCTGATGAACTTCATCTGTGGATACTCCAGGTCTGCAGTTGTGGTTTTTGAGAGCACGTGGAGGATGGGCAAGGGATCAGAAAAATGAAAAATACATCTGTGATGCTTGCCTCTAAATAGGGGGAAAAGGACGAAGTGAGTGGTTGTGTACTGCTTAGTTTAATTTCAGAGCGTACAGTTCAGGAAAGGACTGGGCTGCTGGATTAAAAGCAAACCTGAAGGGAGAGAACTACCTTGTAAAGACACAAAGGACTTACGAGAGATTTGTTTTGAGCCCTCTTCTTTTAAGGTTTCTCTGTCTAAAGGGTTACATTGTTCCAGGCAATAATAGTAACAACAAAAACGCCTTGCAGTAGAAATTGGAAATAATTTTCCAGATGGCATGCTCTCTTTAATGAAAAGCAAGATAGTCTGACCTGAAGACTCTTAATTTTGGCTTGGGGCCACTTCACATCAACACTAGAGGTCTTTACAGGTAGGTAGAATAAACATCTATCTGGAACAATATAGATACAGTTAATCCTGTGCTGGGGCAGGGAGAGGGCCAACAAGACTCCTTGATATCCTTTCCAACTCTCTTTTCAGTGGTGCTGTGCTAAAATAGGCCTTGAGTTCCTTCAAAAGTGTATTGATTTAGTATAAATCTCAGATACTGAACATACACAGTATGTTGAACAATAACATCTAACAGACAAAGGATTAATTCTTCATATTCACTAGCAAATAATGTCATTTTAAATACATTGAAATTATGGAGAAATGCATGGGTTGTTAAGAGATCAGTTTTACAAAATGTGCATACATGTGCTGAATACGCAATTTCATGATGAATAAATGTTCTAAGTAACTCTGCTGTGCTGCTAAAACAAGAAGTTATTATAAGTCTTTATTTACAGTTAAGCAGTATTCCAGCTGACTTGCATTCAGCAACGAAATTACAGGAAGGAGGTAACAATTGAACATGTATGGATGGTCTTTAATAGGAAGTGAAGCAGTGACTTAGGCAGATGAAAAATTAATCTTACAGTAGCTGGCATCATTGTTTCCAATAAGGTTTTATGTAAAGCCTTTAGTATTAGTTGTTCTTCTGTACTAGTCCAATACATGGAGTTACTTTGAAATGAAAATTAAAGACTGTCTTTCATTTTTACTTTATATTTTCTGTAAGTTTCTTTATGTTTTCTGTAAGTTTCTAGTACTCATGCTGGCAATCTGTTATCATCAAGTGAAATAGCTCCAGAGCCAGTCAATAATTAATATGGTTCAGTCCATATCTAGGATGGTCTATAAATGTATAAATATTTCTAAAAATTCTCATGATGATTTGATTTTTAAGCACTCGATGATTGAGACCTTCTTTATAACAGAGAGTAACTGGGGTAAGCTTTGTTTTCATTGAGAAAATATATCTCCTCTGCTTACTGAAATTAGTGCTCTGATTTGAAGAATATTGTGGTATGTTTTATCTGATGACAGCTATTGGCATGGCTTGATTTTCACAATGAAATATTTGTGAAGATTTAATTGTAGCCAAAAGTCCTTTTTGTTTGTTCTTTTCAAAATATGTTCCTTAGTATCTTTTTTCCTCTAATAAGTTTATGTAAGTTCTGTAATGGTTAAGAGTTAGGAAACTGCTTGGACTTATAATTTAATATACTGAGCAGAAGTAGGAATATGATGCAGTTGAGTTTTGGACATTCGAGTTTTATTCTCTTAAATTTTCACTCCTCCTTGCATGTAAATATGCTATAGTTAACCTACAACTACAATACAAATAATGTTCTCTACTACCATACCTTTTCCTAAAAAACTCAATGTCTCCTCAATATATACTTCATGTTGTTCACAATTTCTAAATTGTTTAACATCCTTTTTCTATGTCAAACTGTTTATTGACAGTACAAACTTACAAAACCAGGTCATATCGTTATTCAGCTTTACATTTCCCAGCAAGAAGGGCTCTAGGTATTTATTTTAGCCATCTACAAAGGGTTCTGTTCTCATGGGGTTTTGCTGGGCTTTTTTGTTTAGCTTTGGTTCTACCAAGAAATATTCGATGAAGATAAAAATCAAGAAATTAAAATTGTGCTGTTCACATGAACTGACTGCACAACTCTGTGCCACAGTAATGGAGCAATTCCTCAGGTCTGGGTTTTCCTGGTACGGGGTAAGAAAACTTTTGGACTATGTCAAATTTCACAGATTGGCAAATGCATTTAAAAAAACCCCAAACAAACAACTGACACCCCCCCCCCCCGAATAAATAAAAGTAATAATAATTAAAAAAAAACAACCGACATACCCCCCCCCCCCCAATAAACAAAAATGTCAAATTTCACAGATTGGGAAATGCATTTAAAAAACAAAACCCACAAAAAAACCCAACTACACCCCACCGCCCCCCCCCCCCCCCCAATAAACAAAAATGAAACAAATAAACACAACTGTTTCTTATCAGGTTTTTTTGGCACTGACAGTTAAGTTACCAACACATGCAAAAAAAACCAAAACCAAAACCAAAACAACAAACACCTGCCAAACTAGCTCCCTTTCTCTTGAATAGGTTGCCAGGTGGGTGCCTATTTTATTCAGTGGACAAAACTGCAGGGTAAGGAGACATTGCAGCTGATTCTGGTTGTTTGCCAGAGTTGTAGTTGTTCAAACTTGCATGTTGGTTATCCTGCATTTCCACAAAACACAACTGCAGGCCACAAAAAAGAAATATCGCTATTAAAAGAGGTACAGCTTGCTAGCATTTTTTTCCTGAACTTCAGCACACTTACATTTGCTTTCCTTGTTGAATTAAGTGTGGAGTAAGTGTAGAACCTTTGTCAAACACAACCCAGATCCATAGGTCAGTAGAAATAAATAAATGAATGCAGGCAAATAGAAGATCCTGATTTTTATGTCAAGGTAGCAGAAGTCTGGATTCAGGTTCTCTTTAAATGACATTTATCCAATAATGAAGACCAGGCAGAATGATATATGTGCTTCAATGTGTTTGTGCTGGAATAGGTTTATAAACAACCACCTGCTATAAATCACAAAAACGGCTTTGTCAAAAGTAACTAGGGACCAGATGCATCTTTATAATTACCTGTGACACCCTTTGTCCTGCTTTCATATCCTCTGTTCCTCACTTAGATAATCTGTTTTATTTTACTTGTGGTTTCAATGATTTGCATTCTATTTTGAAACACGGGCTTATGTCTGGGAAGCTTCTCAAAAAAGTCTCTAACAATTGCATTAGGGACAATAAAATGTGTGAGGTTCAGTGGCTAAATGCTACAAATCCTTTATTTAGGAGAGAAGATGAAACTACTCACTAGTACTTTCACAAGAACTTTGACAAATACTTTCGCAGTTTAAGTGTTTTTATTTGCTTGGTTTCTGGAGTTCGTTCACCAGGTAGGGGAAACTTCATACTTGTTTTCCTTGGCTACATCTCATTCATATTCAGTGTTATGATGATGCTCTCAGCTCACAAAGCTAATTTTCATCTGTAATCAATAACAAATTGCAGCACTTGTGAAGATTTTTGGTCCTTGCATTTCCTTTTGACTTAACCTTGCAATCTGAGACTAATCAGCTGTTTGTGGTTCCAGCTAAATGGTTATTTCTGGTTTAGCTTAGAGAGGGCTAGAACATGAGTTCTGTCTCCCTCTTAATCTTTGCTAATTTTTCTACCTTATTGTGTTATCAGGCATCTAGAAGTAGCATTAAGCAAACAATGTTAGGCTTAAAGCAGGCATCATGCAGGAAAAGAGATTAAAGAAAAGGGAATATAAAAGCTTGGAGGTAAAAGTTGATTGAATTTGACTTTTTAAAATGTTTTTGTATTTCCTACTGTGGCTACTGTGCTTAGCTGATGCACAATCACAGTAATGTGTTCCTTCATATTGGTTTACAAAAGAGCTTTGCAGTAATCATGGAATAGAAAGCACAGAGCTAGACAATAAATGCTTCTGCTCTTAGGTCAGCCCATTTAATTTCCCTTTCAAATCCAATTGTTCACCTGCTGTGCTTATTAAATATAAGCATACTGTCTGTATTCGCATACACTGTCTGTGCCACTTCGGCACTCTGTACCTGTTGCTTTGCCATTACTGATGCAAGTTGCCTCTGAGGATGATTGTAAGAATATGAATGTGTAGTCTTTTACTTACACTACTGCCCACAGTTATTTTCTGTTTATCTTTTTATTTTTTTTACTGCCATGGTCTGCACCAGGCCATTTAATCTGGTGGGTTTACATTTTAACTATAGGTTCAACCTCACAGAGCCTACCACCCATCATATATAAAAACATGTTTTTAATAAATCTGTAAGTTCTGGTCACCTTAAGAGTCTACCTCCACACAGAGTAATTAATTATCCCCTCTGATCCTTCTTGAGTGATTACACATTATATGATGATGGGATTATGGCTATTTGGTTCTTCCTCTTCACAACAGGAATGAAAGAATCTCAAGTACTGATAATTATAAACATGATCACATGTAAACTAACAGTGTCACTGCCATGAAAGAGGCTGACCAAATCCTGTATCTCATCTTAGTGAAAGTAGCACTCACACAGACAGCCACTTCACTTGACAGATTATTCCTGCCCAGTATTATTTCTTTCTGTTTAAAAAAAAAAAAAAAAATTTGTCTCAGTTCCCTAAAAAGATAATTTTTCTCCAGGGTATCTACATGAGACCCCCCTCAGATAAAGCAACAGGGAAGAAATAGAGCACTTTCTTCTGCAAATTCAATCAGATTACCTGGGACAGAGCCCAAACAGGCACATTTAGTAGCAAAGAGCCATTGCCATGGTCTGGCCAAGGTAGAAGGATTCATCCCAGCTGTGAGTGTGAGCCCGCCTTTACAAATCGAGTACAGGGGAAAAAAACCTGCTTAGTTCCCTGTCTTTAGTGCAAGTTCTTCTCAGATGCCTCCCTACCAATAGCAAAATAGAGTCTTTTTTATTTCCCTCTAATGAAATAATCTTTAAGTACAGAAAATAAGACAAGTTAGCAGTTAATCCAATCAACAATCAGTATTAATTCACTTTCAAGATGGGCCTCTTGCTGATGTAGTAAAACCACAAGGACTAGGACCCCTTTTGTTTCCATCCTTCCTGAATTAATGTTCATTTGGAATTGACCTTAACTGAGTGTCTATCATAGATGCACATCTAAAGCTTAAAGTTACATTGCACTACCTTCTCCTCACTTCAAAATTTCAATGAAGGAATGCAGGATAGGAATAGATTAGTAAAATGAATGCTACCTTACCATTAGCTAAACTCATCCTTGAGTGCATCTGAGAAATAATATTAACATGGAACTTTAAAGGTTGAACACTGAGTAGTGTTCCATTTTGATTTTCGCTTATTCCGATGCAGGTTTGTTTTAAAATTTGTTTATGCTTCTATTTATGTTTATGAAATCTGACTATAACTATCCAATTTAGCATGCAGCATGCATACCCTGAGCTTTCATTTCCACCACAATGAAATAACATGATGATCTCACTCTTAACTGCTATTGAGAGCAAGAGATGAGCTGCTTGGTGAAAGATCCTCTGTTGTCTTTCCCCAGGATCGGTAGTACTGTATTCAGTACTGTCACCAGTCTTGTCACACCAGTTCCAGTGTTACACCAAAACTGCTCTAAAATGGTTTGCAGAACGTTTATGCGACTACACATAAGCTGATATCTCCTGTGTGTCTTCATATACCATGGTGTGGTATATGTCATTCTGTGTAGCCTTTTTTTGTCAAAGAATAGGATTCCTTGGAAACACATTAAATTTTCTTTCTGGTTTTAATCTGATTAAAACATAAATATGTCCCTTTTTTCCTAGAGCTTTACATTGGATCTTTTGAGCTTTAGTGCAGCCAGACACATTGTAACCAAGACACCTAGTATTACAGACTTAGGAATATGCGAAGTGTAGGTAAGCTGCCGCTTATGACTAATGCATTCCTAAAGCAAATGTGTAAAATTACGTTAAATAAGGTGGGACATTCTTGAGTTTAAGCAGAATATATTAGAAGACAGATTGTATTTTGCTACTCATGAGTGATGAATTCAACTAAAAAAATCTGTGGAAATGATATGTTAGTACGCCTTATGCCTCTTCCTGCACTTGGTTGGCTTTACTATGAAGTTAATGTATCCAAAGCACACCTCATTCTATTCCTGAGTTGCCTCCCCAGGCTTATTTCTGCTGGGAGTAGATCTCTTTTAACTCATGAACAAAAAATACTTGAATTTCCCTTACAGGACTTCACTCCCTAAAAGTTTTATATATTCAACTATATGTGTATACATATGTATATATGTATGTATATACACGTGTGTATACACTGTATCTATAAAGTCCTTGTTAGTCTTTTTGGTAAAGATTCGGCTTCTGTTACATGAATATAAGTACTTCACTAAAATTTTATCCTGTATTTGTGACATTCAACATGGAATATGGCCATGTTTCTTCATGTGGTTTCTTTAGACTATATGTTGTTTTAAAAGGAATTATTTTTCTTTTTTCTTGGAGATGAAGAACTAATGATTAATATTTTTAAAATATTTACCCATTAGGGACACGACATAGCCATATTGGTGAAGTCATTCAAATGCAACTCTCTGCATACAAAATTGTTTTCTCTTGTCTAATTCTATGTATATGTCAATAAAATCATACTAAAGAAAATAATCTATACATATATTCTTAACTTTGCCTTTGCTGTTCTGTGATTATCTGTATTATGTATTTATGCTAGCATTCATTGCAGTTTATTCTTGATAGTATATCCAATCTATTTTCAATAGGTACTTAACAGAAATACAAATAATTTTGCAGTAACTGGTTTATGTGAGTGTGCAGAAATAACATGTTTATGTAGATCTGGTGCACTTGCAAGTAATTTCTATAATGTTGCTAGGTGAACTCTGCACAAAAGTTTCTGGAAAAGATAGGACATTTATCTGGGAGAATTCTTTGTTGCTTGGTCTTTAAACACAACTGTTATTGCAAAACAGATGACAAACTATTCCTGACCAAAGATACTATTTGTTGCTAAAATTAAACTTTTAATGGGCAATAGAGATAAGACTTTCCTTTTAATCAACTCTTGCCTAAGAAAAAAAAAATTGTGCTTAATCTTGTACTTAGTTGATGTACTTAATTTTGTAGAATGTTTAGAAAATTCTTATCAAAGTTCAACACCATGCCTGTACTAAATTATTTGTTTTGACTCTCCTATCCGTATAGGTGTTCTCATGGCATTGTGTGTACCTAACTCCCATAGCAAGGGTAGTGTCTTGGTACAGTTGGTGGTTCTGCCAATTGCTAATGGAAGCATGGATATGATGTTTTAGTTTTGTACCTCAAAACTATGCGTGTGCCATACCTGAATAGGTTTTATGGAAAGATGTGATGCAAAACTGAACTCATACACATGGAATGAATAAAAAAATATAATTTGCAGAATAGGGGAAGTACCAAACCGAAGGCCCAGACAACCTCTGGTATTCTTAGAGACCATATTTACACTGTCAATTTTTAGAACACATAGGTTTTTCTTCATGTTTTTGCTGCTGTTGCAGTGTTTCTGGTTTAGTAACTGTGTTCACCAGAAACATTTTTTGAAAGTTAATACCTTGACCAAACATTTATGAGGATTGGCAGAGATTTGGTAAGCTGAACTCTGTAAGCTAAGTTATAAACTTACTGCACTGTGTGGAAACACACAGGAGCCATTGGAGCCTTGCGGCAACTGTGCAAAAGGATAATGATACTTGCAGTATTTTTATGGCATATAAAGAATAAAATAAAAAAAGAAACAAAAGTATTTTTAGGATTATTATATTCTTTTATATCATCTCTTGTATATACTGCATATTGCTGGGAGACATCACTAGGATAATTCATAATTTGGAATCCTCCTTTGTGTACTGGTAGCCAACAGCACCAAAATTCTCTGGAATAGACCGCAGTAGGTAAGAGCTTTCTAGTGCAAGTGAAAAATTAAGGCAGGTTTGTAAATAACATTATTTTTACTGGTGAAGTTGGAGTTTACAAAGGAATTTTAATGATAGGTCTGACAGCTTTAAATACTTATGAGTCTGAAAACAAATAGTCCATACACAGTTTTTAATAAGAAATATTTCAGCCTCATTAAATATGCAAAGTAGTGGGGAAAGGAATTGACATAAATCTAAAAGGGACCTGTACTCAGCACAATCCTATGAACTTCCTGACTTTTTTGGAAAGGGAATACAGAGGGCATGTTGTTCTCATTGCTGACGAGGCGAGAAGTGTACTGGTCTTACGAAAAATCTTATTTGGGGTACATGCTTTTAAAGGAAGGGCATGTTTGCGCTGAGAGAATATGATTTGTGAAATCAGGCATCGATATGCTCTACCTGGAGAAACAGGTTTATTCTTTAAAGCCTCTCTTTTTCTGGCAAGAAAATATAGAGGTTTTGATTCATTATACATATGCACTACAAAGCCATAACAGGACAGAGGCTTTCCTTTGAGTGGCGGCTTTGTCACTACAGACCTCTGCATAGCACCACCTACATTCCAAGGTCAGTCACTTACAACTTGCTGTAAGAAGGGTATATATATTTGTGTGTGTATATATATACACACACATATATTTATATAGGACAACTAGTTGTGTTTGTAAAAGGTCCATCATCATCAAATCCATGGATTTCCTTTAAAAAAGCTTTACCTGGTCTTTGTGCCCACACACCTTGCACATACACATGCTTTGGTAACAAATGATATTGGCATTCTCTTTAACTTTGTTCTGTCTTACTTGAGGCAAGTAACCAGTACAAATTTTTCTTGAATTTTGCCTGAGCTGGCACCTCATTCACCTGACCCCAACTGTGCTCAGAACAGGAGAGACCAATGCAGAAGCGATCTGCAGAAGCCTGACAGATATTTTTGCAAATTGTCAGGCTGGGCTTTGTTCTTTGTAACATCTTGTTCATGTGACAAGCTTAGCAAAGGCAAGTTTTATATAAAAAATGTTTAAAACCCAAGCTGGAAAATATCAGTTTATGTCTTTCAATGTATGTGAAGAACTCAGGACAATAATTTTTCCCACAGGAAGTTATTCTGAATCCTGCACTACATAACCTTTACTCTTACTATAGTGGATATTTTCTGTGCGCAGTGCTCTTAGACCCCAATTGTCTCTGTAGTATAGCATAGGCCGCTAATATTCTCTCCAACCTATTCATATTTACTAAATATTACTGTATTATGAGAAGAAGGTTTTACTGTAGCCCCAGCTTTTCCCCTTCAGTCTTTCACATTTTAAACAAAACAGATTGGTTTGGCTCTGGATTTTGTTACTGCTTGCATATTTTTAACTTCTATTTTAACTGTGTTTCAAAGCTTATTTGAAGTGGGAAAGACAGCCAATTAAGAATTTTCTTATTGATCGTAAAGGAAGTAAAGGGTGTTTCTTTGCTAACTCAGTTGCAAACCTTCCACCAGAATTTTCAAGTAGCCTTTCAGCAACTGTCAGCCGTTTGCCTGTGAAGAAAGATTTCAGGTTTTGTCATGCAATTAGTGAATGTTCAAAAGGCCACAGCATTCATAGACTGAGCTCTGGCATGGAATTCTCTGTACAGGCAATTCTCTTTCTTCTAAGCATACCTGCAAACAATCTACCAAGGATAGAAGGACTCAGAATAAAATTAGAGAGGAGATAAAACAATAAAAATGCTACTTCAAGGGGAACAGTCAATGCTTTGAATTAGGAACTCACTTAAATACCTGAATAAGGGACTTAGTTTTAAAATACAGCCTTACTTCTATGGGAATGTTCCCAAGCATGTATACACACATGCACACACAAAAATCAGAGTCATAGAATCATTTAGATTGGAAAAGACCTTTAAGATCATCAAGTCCAACTGTTAACCTAACACTGCCAAGTCCACCACTAAACCATGTCCCTAAGCACCACATCTACACGTCTTTTAAATACCTCCAGGGATGGGGACTCAACCACTTCCCTGGGCAGCCTGTTCCAGAGCCTGACCACCCTTTCAGTGAAGAAGTTTTTCCTAGTATCCAATCTAAACCTCCCCTGGTGCAGCTTGAGGCCATTTCCTCTCGTCCTATCACTTGTTACTTGGGAGAAGAGACCAACCCCCACCTTGCTACAACCTCCTTTCAGGTAGCTGTAGAGAGCAATAAGGTCTCCCCTGAGCCTCCTTCTCTCCAGGCTAAACAACACCAGCTCCCTAAGCCGCTCCTCATAAGGCTTGTGCTCTAGCCCCTTCACCAGCTTTGTTGCCCTTCTTTGGACACGCTCCAGCACCTCAATGTCCTTCTTGTAGTGAGGGGCCCAAAACTGAACACAGTATTTGAGGTGCAGCCTCACCAGTGCCGAGTACAGGGGGACGATCCCTTCCCTAGGCCTGCTGGCCACACTATTCCTGATACAAGCCAGAATGCTGTTGGCCTTCTTGGCTACCTGGGCACACTGCTGGTTCCTATTCAGCTGGCTGTTGACCAACACCCCCAGGTCCTTTTTCACTAGGCAGCTTTCCAGCCACTCTTCCCCAAGTCTAGCGTTGCATGGGGCTGTTGTGACCCAAGTGCAGGACCTGTCCCTTAGCCTTGTTGAACCTCATACAGGTGGCCTCAGCCCATCAATCCAGCCTGTCCAGATCCCTCTGTAGAGCCTTCCTACTCTCCAGCAGATCAACATTCCTGCCCAACTTGGTGTGGTCTGCAAACTTAGTGAGGGTGCACTCGACCCCCTTGTCCAGATCATTGATAAAGATATTAAACAGAACTGGCGCCAATACTGAGCCCTGGGTAACACCCCTTGTGACTGGCCACCAACTGGATTTAACTCCATTCACCAGCACTCTTTGGGCCTGGCCATCCAGCCAGTTTTTTACCCAGCAAAGAGTATGCCCGGCCAAGCCATGAGCAGCCAGTTTCTCCAGGAGAATGCTGTGGGAAATAGTGTCAAAGGCTTTACTAAAGTCCAAGTGGACAACATCCACAGCCTTTCCCTCATCCACTGAGCAGCTCACCTTGTCATAGAAGGAGATGAGCTTAGTGAAGCAGGACCTCCCTTTCATAAATCCATGCTGACTGGGCCTGATCCTCTGGTTGTCCTGTACATGCTGCATGATGGCACTCAGGATGATCTGCTCCATGACCTTCCCCAGCACCGAGATCAGGCTGTCAGGCCTGCAGTTCCCTGGATCCTCCTTCTGGCCCTTCTTGTAGGTAAGTGTCGTATTTGCTAACTTCCAGTCAACTGGGACCTCCCTGGTTAGCCAGCACTGCTGATGGAGGATTGAAAGTGGCTTGGTGAGCATTTCCGCCAGCTCCCTCAGTACCCTTCGATGGATCCCATCTGGCCCCATAGACCTGTGTGTGTCTATGTGGTGTAGCAGGTCGCTAACCATTTCCTCTTGGATTATGGGGGTTTCATTCTGCTCCCCACCCCTGTCTTTCCCAGCTCAGGGGGCTGGGTACCCTGAGAACAACTGGTCTGACTATTAAAGACTGAGGCAAAGAAGGCATTAAGTACCTCAGCCTTTTCCTCGTCTTCTAGCACTATGTTTCCCCCTGCATCCAATAAAGGACGGAGATTCTCCTTAGCCCTCCTTTTGTTGCTAATGTATTTATAGAAACATTTTTTATTGTCTTTTATGGCAGTAGCCAGATTAAGTTCCAGCTGGGCTTTGGCCCTTCTAACTTTCTCCCTGCATAACCTCACGATGTCCTTGTAGTCCTCCTGAGTTGCCTGCCCCTTCTTCCAAAGGTCGTAAACTCTCCTTTTATTCCTGAGTTCCAGCCAAAGCTCTCTGTTCAGCCAGGCCGGTCTTCTTCCCTGCCGGCTCATCTTTCAGCCCGTGGGGACGGCCTGCTCCTGCACCTTTAAGATTTCCTTCTTGAAGAATGCCCGGCCTTCCTGGACTCCTTTGCCCATCAGGACTGCCTCCCAAGGGACTCTGTCAACCAGGCTCCTGAACAGGCCAAAATCTGCCCTCCAGAAGTCCAAGGTAGCAGTTCTGCTGACCACCTCCTTACTTCTCCAAGAATTGAAAACTCTATTGTTTCACGATCACTATGCCCAAGACGGCCTCCAACCATCACATCACCCACCAGGCCTTCTCTGTTCACAAACAAGAGGTCCAGCTGGGCACCTTCCCTGGTTGGCTCCCTCACCAGCTGTGCAGAAGGTTATCTTCCACACACTCCAGGAACCTCCTAGACTGTTTCCTGTACCAAACATTCACTTTGGTACTGTTCTTTTAGCCCTGTTTAAATGTACATCTGATATAACTCAATTAATGAGGAAAAAAGATCTTCTTTGAGTGTAGATTGCTGTGGAAAATTTTGGTTCTAGTCTCATCTCATTCAAACTTCATTTTCCAAGTATTTGCCCAACAGAACTCCATCCTGGAAGCGCTTTAAGTGACTGCCATTTAGCAAGTACATGGCAATTTTTTAATCTAGCCCTTTTGTGTTGCCTTAAAATTGTTCTTTAAAATTAAGGATGCTTGTTTAGTAGTGATATGTCCATCAACTTCTGCTGACTTTCTGTTCCATGAAAAATAAATTCAGAGATAAATGGGAGGAAATCTGGTGAACATTTTTATGGCTGTTAAATTCTTGAGCTTTGGTGTTCTGGTAAAATACTGTCCCTTGCCATAAGCAAACAGTGTCGTAGGTTGCAGAAGAAGCATTCTAGATGGGAAAAATTCCTGGTATTAAAGGCAGGTAAATATATTGTTTACTCAAGCATGAAAGTTGTTGTGCTTTCAGTCATGAAAACAGTAGACGGCTAAGGTTTCAAACCTGTGTTCTATATCAGGAGCTTCTTTAAATACTCCTATCTATTTTGTTGTTATTGTTCCATGTTTTAAGACATTTTTTCGTTAATATTTGTTTATCTAAAATCAGCCTATATATTTGGTACTGTAATATTTGGTTCATAAAATGAGGCAGATTTGTCCTCATTTTGGGGATCTTCAAAAGAAGCATATTACCTTCCTGATAGGCATCAGAACTCTGTGGTTTACAATAAATTGGTCTGCTGTAAGAATCTCTTAATTAAGCCATTCAATTATCTTACATAACAGATATACATATTAGAGAATTTAATAGTGTTTTCCAGGCTGGTGTATCTTTCAGGCACACTCTAGATATAACTTCCCTGTCCTCTGTCTTTTCTTTAAAAGCCAGGTACATTCATACACACACAGATATGTACATGCGCACACACACACGTATCCACATCCCCATGCAATCCTGCTCACCATTTTCGAAACTATTTTCTTTCTATTTTTTTTGTAAAGATGGAAAGGCATGATGCATAAATAACACTTGTCTTTGACTTTTTAAGAACTTAAGGCATTATATTTTCATAATTTGTAAATTTATAGAGTTGGTTATAATTAGGAAAGAATGAACATAAATAGACTTTGGGATCTATTATGTCAAATAAATGAATGGGAGGATTTGTATGAATAATTCCCGTTATCACTAATGGCCATTTTAATTATTATATACCTCAAAGAGATAAAATGCCCCTCTGAAACTGAAGTATCTGTGATCTTTTCGTGAGTTACCTATATGCAAACTTGCTAAATTATTTTTAATTGGTGCATCTCATCATTCAGTTATTTTAACAAGTCTGATAGCTAATTTTCCTGAAGTCCTGCTGCTGTTATTTATCTCTCCCTTCAGTAAAAAGCAGTTCACTGATACCAGTATCCTGAATCCTATTTATTATAAGTAGCTGCAAATCAAGATTAATTCCCCTGGTAACCTGCAATTTAATTTTACTATTTGAATATGAATGCATTCATTTTGCATCTGTGAAGAACCTAACTCTGATTAGGAACTCTTCATTGCACTTCTTCTGTATTATACTGAGGACTGAGATCATTTAACTATATTGTGGAGTCCATATTATATTGAATAGCAATAATAACAACAGATGCTGTAAATTCAACACAATCTTTTTAAACAGCGAAAGATCAGATTAAAAATCCTCAGATCTCAAGACAATTACATATATTGTCACAAAGCACTGTCTAGACTGATGTTTCTTTATTTGCTACTATAAACAGTAGACATAAAAAAGAGAATTCACATTGTTCTTAAAGTTGCCACAAATTATTACAATTTTTGTTCCTGTCCTCTGCTTACAAGATAGAGGTTATATTCTCTCTACAGAAACTGCACTGTGTAGTTCGAGTGGCAAGATCACATGGGCTTGACCTGGCTATTTTAGCTGGTTTGGGGTTATGAAAAGTGTCAGTATCCAGTGAGCTGCTCTGATGCAGGGAGGTGCAAAGGATGCATGCCAAACCATCACGATTTACACTTGGGAATGGAATGGTTCCGAATTTTCTCTTCAAGTGTTCATCTCCTGTTATAAATATTTGCTTGATGACTAAGAGAAACATCTCCTGTATTTGAACTGTAATGCATACTGGACAGGGGTTTATGCAGATTTGGGGTTTTTCTGTTGTTTCATTTCAAGAATGAAGCTTCAAATCCTGTAAAGGCAAAGGGACTTTGTTTTGTTCATCATTATCAGACAAAGCAGGGTATCAACTACTAATTATTAAGATTGATAGTAAAACATTTCCAAGCTGTACATTCATTTTGCAAGTTAAATTCTTTACCTTTACAACTATTGCTCCTTTTAATTCTTTTTGAAACCTGAAAGCATTTCACTTGCTTTTTATTCACGTCTCAGTTTCTTCTTCTGGAGGTATTGAATACTCCATAGGCTGAAAGCCTAGGATCAGTATTTCAGAGTGATAATGAGCCATTACCTGTGGTCAAGCTGGACTTAATTTGACTACAAGCTCTCTTGAACGCATTTGTTCATCTTCAGAAATAAAGTACAGTTTCTCTTTTTTAAAAGTGCCTTTTCTGAATAAATATAAGAGAGTAATATAAAGATGAGAAAGTGTCCCGGTTTCGGCTGGGATAGAGTTCATTTTCTTCCTAGTAGCTGGTATAGTGCTGTGTTTTGGATTTAGGATGAGAATAATGTTGATAACACACTGATGTTTTTTTTAAAAAAAAAAAAGAAACAAAACCAACCAACCAACCAAAAAACTCCTGTTGAAATAAATAACGTGGTTCATAACTGTCGTGGTTTAACCCCAGCCAGCAGCTAAGCACCACGCAGCCGCTCGCTCACTCCCCCCACCCCAGTGGGATGGGGAAGAGAATTGGGAGGGTTACAGTCAGAAAACTCGTGGATTGAGATAAGAACAGTTTAATAATTGAAGTAAAATGAAATAGAATAGTAGTAATAATAATAATAATATAATAATAATACTACTATAATAATATACAGAGCAAGGGATACACTATACAATTGGCTCACCACCCGCCGACCGATGCCTAGCACGTCCCCCAGCAGCGATCGCTGCCCCCGGTTTATATACTGAGCATGATGTCATACGGTGTGGAATAGCCCTTTGGCTGGTCTGGGTCAGCTGTCCTGGCTGTGCCCCCTCCCAGCTTCTTGTGCACCTGGCAGAGCATGGGAAGCTGAAAAAGTCCTTGACTAGTGTAAGCACTACTTAGCAAGAACCAAAACATCAGTGTGTTATCAACATTATTCTCATCCTAAATCCAAAACACAGCACTCTACTAGCTACTAAGAAGAAAATTAACTCTATCCCAGCTGAAACCAGGACAATAACTCAGGCGTCTTTCTGCAAAGTAAACAGATAACGTTACAAGGTGTCCATGCAGATAAACTTTTTCAAGGTTAGTTTCAGAAACATGAGGAAAAGGGATATAATTAAGAAATACGTAACTGAGAAAAATATGACCTCAGTAAATTTTCATACTAATTGTTGTACAGTTCAAAGTCTAATACAACAACACGGTATTTAGGTTATGTCAGTTCTGTCCTTTAAATTCTCCTTCTTTCCTTCCAGGCCATTGTTAAGGAATTAATGTCTTTTTGTTCCTTCCCAATTGGAAATGAAAATGAGAGCCTGGGCTCAGAAGGCCCAACGTTGCTTAAGTACGGCTATAGTTAGTAATCTTTCTTTCATTTCTTAAAGGTGTCATAGTGACATGAAAAATGACCTGTTTTCTGTCATTTCCGCAGAGATAAAAATGCAGGTCCCTTTATTAGTGTACCTGCTCACCAGGGAGCTTGAGCATCACAAGAAAGGTTCAATTAAGGTGCCAGCAGCCTATTTCTTGAATGTAAGTCTGCATCAGGCGTGCCTGGTGGCACAGTGCAACATTTGCTTTGGTGAGTTCAGAATCTAGCAACTATGACTGAACAAAGAATACAGTTCCAGACTGAAGATTATATTATTAAGAAATTACAGAGAAAGGGGATGTAACAGTTGCATCCTTTAGATAGCATTGAGCCACAGGAAAAAAGCAGATTTGTTGACTAAGAAACCGGAACAAAATTCATTAGGGATGACCCTCCTCTACCGAGTCAGACTTTTTTGCAAGACTTCTGCCATGGAGGTCATCAATCAAAAGGAGTACATCGACGATTGAGCCTAACAAGAAGAGGTTTTGAAAGTGATGGATTATACAGCTGCTTAGCATCCTGCCTTTGGTTCAGGACTTTCACATCTTCCTCTGCCTTTTTTTTGACAGCAGAATGATATGAAGTCTTAGAAGTAAAATGTTCTGTGTAAAACTGCTTTACATTAAATCAAAGCCCCTTATTCCTGATTCATGCTCTTAGGATGAGTTAAGGAGCCAATCTACCAAGCAAGTCACTGTTGCCTTTAATTACATACAGACAGGCAGGCATATATGCACCCATACACACAACTTGCAAGATTCAGGTTTGTGTTCTGCTGCCAACAATGAGAGATGGTATTTGTCATTCTGTGTGTCATCTGGGACTAGATTAGACAAGCAGGTAGTCTAGAAATGACAACTGAATCCAAATATAGAAGATACCTATCTCTATTTTATTGGTTCCCCTACACATTTTGCATGTACAAGGTATTTTTTTTTCTGTTTGTATACACACCCATCTGTGAGCGCATAGGGGACTGGCAAAGGTGTATGAATTTGAGAAGCTCTAATTTTTAAACTGTTTTGTCAAGTTTTTCTTCTTGCTTCATCTTTAAAACTTTAGACGTATCTTATGCTTTTAAGGTATTAAGAATATTAACTTAATTAACATTAGTAACACCTTTTTCATTATTATTAGTATTACTAGCATTTGTATTATGATAGTGGCTAGAAGTCCTGCTTAGTAACCAAGGTATCATTAGGCTAGGTGTACTACAAACTCAAAATAGAAGATATTTCTATTCAAATCTAATCAAAAGAAAAAACTTTTCATTTCTGGAAAATAATCACTAGTTATTCCGGTCATATATCCTAACATATCTTACACCTCTACTAATCCTTGTTGAAATTTGACCTATGTTGATAAAATATATTTCAAAAGCTGCAAAATACAGGTTTCTTCCTCTTTCCTAGTGTCGTGGTTTAACCCCAGCTGGCAACTAAGCACCACGCAGCCGCTCGCTCACTCCCCCCTGGGTGGGATAGGGGAGAGAATCGGAGGAGTAAAAGTGAGAAAACTCATGGGTTGAGATAAAGACAGTTTAATAGGTAAAGCAAAAGCCGCGCGCACAAGCAAAGCAAAGCAAGGAATTCATTCACTACTTCCCATCTGCAGGCAGGTGTTCAGCCATCTCCAGGAAAGCAGGGCTCCATCACGCGTAACGGTTACTTGGGAAGACAAACGCCATCATGCCGAATGTCCCCCACTTCCTTCTTCTTCCCCCAGCTTATATACTGAGCATGATGTCATACGGTATGGAATAGCCCTTTGGCCAGTCTGGGTCAGCTGTCCTGGCTGTGGCCCCTCCCAGCTTCTCATGCACCTGGCAGAGCACGGGAAGCTGAAAAGTCCTTGACCAGTGTAAACTCTACTCAGCAAGAAACAAAACATCACTGTGTTATCAATATTATTCTCATCCTAAATCCAAAACACAGCACTCTACCAGCTACTAAGAAGAAAATTAACTCTATCCCAGTTGAAACCAGGACGCCTAGCAAGATAAATGCAACAGTTCTCAATCAGAGGGCTTGAAGAAACGTGAGGTATCTCAGAAAAGCAACACATTTAAGTACAGAGGAGTAGACCTGTAAGAAATACTGGGTTTAGATACTTTAAATTTCTCCTTTTCTAGTAGCTCCATATTCTGATCTAATTAATTAATCCTAAACAAAACCATTGTTATTTAGAGATTTCCTAGTACAGACTTCAGTACAGACTTGCTGTATTCATATCATCTGACTGACACAAGTTGTAATTATCCATTAATGGTCTTATATGAAGAGGTTATTTTGACTTCCTAAATGGTACCTCTCTGAAATTGCCAGAAATTGTCTCATTCTACCAGTACTACTGCTATTGGTGTGGGTGTGCACAAATCAAGCTGTAAGGATCTCTATTCCAAACAGTTGTTGAGTATGGCCAACCAGGAAGCAATGCAAAGGGGAGGTGAGCAAAAGTTTGCTTTTTTTTTTTTTAAAATTGAACTAAATACATACAAAAGGTTTTTTGTATTCACCCAGCTCTGTGCCTGGAAGCCTTAAACCAAATGAAAGAATGACCTTGAATTGGCTTAACCTAAGACCTAGATTAATATCTAGCTGACACTGTAGCTGACCTAGGCAAAACACTTCTGGTATAGCGTATTTTAGCAAAACTGTGCTTTATGGTGTATAATTAATTCCAGCTGTTCCCTCCAGCCTTCTAAGAGGTCTGTAAAGAAGCAAGAAATGTAGCTACAGGGTTTTTCTGCCCGCAGGATAATATCATTCAGAGTATACCCTTTTGTAGCTCTAACTCAAATATCTAGACCAAAGGAAGTTTGTATTGTAGACATCGTGTAAGTAAGAGCTTCCTAATAATTCTACCACTCAAACACTTAGGACTTTTTAACCCTTTCTCAAGAAAATATTGGTTCCTTTTTAAAGTAGCTTCAAAGGAATAGGTAATTTGTAACATTCATATGGAAAAGCTCATCCTTTCGAGAGTATGTAAGAACTTCTTATTGACTTTTCTTCCTTTTGATTCCACAAAAAGGGTCAGTCTTTTCTTCTTCTTCGTCTTTGAAAGAGACCAGCACAGATTGCCGGGGAACCGTACTGTCTACAATTTGCCCAATGGGATCACAGCAAATAAAAGACTTACACCAAGCCCAGCTTAGCATTCTTATAACAAGCTTTTTCACAGTATTAAAGCCCTTGGATCCATTTTCCTGCTCAAAGCAAAGCTCCAAGAAGCTACTGCTTCTTCTGTGTGCTAGCGGCTATGTGCATATTATGAGAGAAAAAAAAAAAATCACAAGATGTTATGCTACAAAGGAACATTAGGAATTCTCTCTCTGTTATTTTGTTTTGGTGCTTCCCCAGTACATGGAAGATTAGTATTCATAGATAATATTGAGTGGACAGAAGTAACAATGTTTTTAAAAAGAAGAAACTCAAAACATACCAAAGTGCGTTTTACTCTGCAGCGAAGCCCATCTTTTTGCATGTTTCCCAGAAACTATTTGACGTGAGATATAGGTAGCAAAACATAAAAGCCCTGAATGACTCATTTCCTAGATTAGGGTCCTACCTGATAGAAAGGACTACACAATCATACTCTTTCTCCTATTTTCCCTGTTTTTCCCGAAGTATCTTTCATTCCAGCTTGCATAGCTACTAAGGCTCAGCAACAGGAATGAAAAGAAACTGTGTTTTATATCTCTCTCTATATATATTTATATATTTCTTTTGTGCTACCTTAGTGTACTTTAGTACTGTATAAAACTTCAGTGTATACTTCTTTGGACTTGGAATACATGTATAAATTGAGTCCTTCCAAGGTACGCTAACTGAAGCAATATAATCTCCTCAGGATAATATATAAGCTTCGCTATGCAATGCATATAGAAATGCACATATTTTTGTGTGTTTGAGTAAGCGTATACACGTGCCAAAATGAACAGTGGCATACTTATAACCATAACAGATATATATTAAAATATATATGCTTATTCTTCAATTAGTCTATTGTAATGGCTTGAAGACATACAGAAAACAGTTTCGATCACTAATGCCATCTCTTATTCTTTTTTGTGTTCACTAGTCATTAATAAACAGGAGTGAACCATAAAAATAAATGTTTTTTTCAGTTGCCTAAGTAGCCCTGCTTAGTAGGTAACTAAACACAAGCTGGCACAGGAAAACCACTTTAAGTAATGCATTTGGAAATTCCTACAAATGACCTAAACCTAGTTTCTGAAACCAAAAGTATTTTAGCTTCAACCTACTGGTAAAAGACTAGGAACAAGTGCCTGCTTTTACAGGTTTTCTAATGACATGCATTTCCTTTTCCAGTCAGGGAATATGAGATTAAATTAATACTTAGAATCTCAGGACTGTGAATAATATGTTTTCAAGTAGAAGGAGGGAACATTTGTTTGGATTTTTTTCAGCTAGAAAATGGTGGATACTTAAAGGTTTGTAAAATTTAGATGTTGGACTGGTGGCTAGACTTTACTTGGTGGATAGTAAATGCTTGTTACTTTTCAAGGCTGAATGATATCTTCTAGATTGAGCTATTGTACAAGATCGTTGGTACAAATATATTCTGTGGTTTTGGCATAATTATGTCGGTGCCTTGCTACACTTGATTTGCATCACAGAAATTGAGAAATTGCTCTAAATGTTTAAAAACAAACCATAGGAGCAACAAAACAAAATCTTCATTCCTTTAAACCTCCTCTATGGAATGAAGACGTTATCGTGAAAGAAAGACTTGAAGCACCTGCTCATTTAGCCCTTCTATTCTAAATTTCACTTGATGCTATAGTTTCCAATAGTTTATCTTGATAGTAATCACTCAGATGAAAAAGATAATGATAGCAACAGTAACTAATGCATAACTGGTAATGTACATAATGGAATAATTAGGGATTAACAGACGATTCCTTAATATTTGCAGTCTAATCCTGTAAGAGCATGCCAAACTCACACTTTATCTCCATTTTTCTGATATCACTCATTTTTACCCTTAGGCCTCCATCTTCATTTATTTCCTATAGTTCTACTCCATTAAGTAGATCGTCCTGAAATAGCCAGTCCCATTTGTCAGTCTTTTGTTCTGGTCCCCAAGCTATCTGGTACCAGGGTAATGTTTCTCATGCCCTTCTTCCTTTGTGTCTTCAATGAAGTTTATCATTCAGTAACCTTACATTAGGTCCAGAATTAGATGTATAATTAAATAGTAAAATATAACTAGTTCTGAGCACTGAATTAGACTACTTGTTTCATCTTCCTTTCTGGACCAGGTTGGGAGTTATACTCATCCCAGTGAGACTTTTGCTTACAGAAGTTTCTCATTTGTCTTTTGTAGCATATTACATATTATTTTTATTTTTTCACAGGCTGATATATGAATGATTAGAACTAGTAAGGGACCTAAGCACGGCCATGTTTAGTTTAAAAGTTTCAGGCTCCAAATAAAATTTAATCTAGGAGTTTTAGGACTCTGGGAACACTGGGATTAGGTTTTATTTTGAGAACAAAGCTGGGAAGAGCACTGGAGAAGTGGGAAGTTGCTGCTTTTTCCACTCTGAAATGCAGCCAGAGGAAGCATTGCTGCTGCTATGTTTTTGTTCAATAACTCATTGGCTAAGCACTTCCCCAGGATGTGTGGAATTTAATTACCACTTGTCTTTGAGGAGAATCACAGTCAGTTCTTCACCTGTAGCAGGACTTTTAACCTCCAGCTGGTTCCAGGCTCTGGGGAAAGGAGCTGTTCTGACTGGACCTTCTGATGTCTCAGGAAAAGTTCATGGAGAGCTTGTGAGAGACCTTCAATTTATTGCCCAGTGATCTCTGAGCAAGAGGAAGTCCCAGGTTCAGTTCCCTGCTCAGTGGACTGTTTCCTGTGTTTTGGACACATGTAGTCACTAGATAAAATATATCTTAGAGGATAGGTACCCATGGAGGAAGTTTCCAAATCTCCGATCTTAGCTACCCTTTGGTAAGCTGCATTGTTTTATTTAGGATATAGATATTGGTCTAGTAGAAGACAAATAGGTTTTGACTTTTTTGTTTCTGTTTAATTTGCCCTTTAGCCAACATGCTGAGGAGGCATGTACTGCTAATGAAACGCTTATGTAGAACTGTCTTTTCAAAAACAGCTCCCTAGGCATCTTTGAGCTGGTAGGCTGAGGGGCAGTCTGGTATGAGAGCAATAAATTTGCGCTATACTGCTTCACTGATCTACCCTTTGTGGAATGCTTCTCTAGGGCTCTCTTAAAAGCCATCACACATGTTTCTGCATTCCCATTACATTCTGAATGATATGCCACAAATCGGATATGCTGTAGCACATCCGATTAAAGAAGTCATTCAAAATGTGGAGATGTAAATGCGAACTCATTGTCTGAGTTTCTGGGAAGACTCTGACACACGTGAAACGTATCATTCAATTACAATTACTTTATTAGTCACATTAGCTTTCATTTGAATTACTTCTGGAAAAGGAAAGGGGGAATAATTATTTGTTCATGCAGTCTCTTCTTTTGTTCCTGAAGAAGGGAGTGATTTCTATAGGTAGATTTTTTTTTTATTTGATTCTGCATATACCTATAGTCACGCTATAAATCATAGGAGTTATTCAATGCAAGTATTTAGGGATAGTAAAAATATAAGTTCTTGGACTGTGTCAGTATTATCAATAACAATTCCCAGGAGTGTGAACATAATGTTAATTACCATAAATTCCTAAATAATTTATTATAAATCAGAACTAACTTGGTGCATGTTCATGGCATGCTAGTGGTCTTCATATGATTTTTCAAAATCATGCTAGCTGTTGACAGCTGAACTCACAAGGAAACCTCTCGGAGCAAGCAGTATTCTCAAAGCATATTTCTTTACACAGTTTCTCCTTCAAAGAGATATGAGTGTACAAGCAGAGTAGTTGCCAGGGGATGAACCTCTGATTCTGTGAGTGCTACCAACGTCATCCCCTGAGACCTGCTTCCGCTGCTCAGGGTCACGGAGATGCAAGGGATTCCTGCTGCTTCTGCGGTACCTGCTGTGGGAAGGAGCCTCCCTGCCCCAGAGCAGAGCTTGGGCCAAACCGCTGGCTCACATGAGAACACACCCGGTCAGTTTGGCAGGCAGTATGCATTCTTTTCAAACAAAACATGTTCATTCAATCCAGCAGTTATTTCCACAATTAAACAACAGTTGCCTGGTTAGGTAATAATCCAAAAAAACCCATGGTATTGTTTGGAAACTATTTCTGAATTAAAGAGGGATGTTGTCCTTCAGCACATAGTCCCTTAGCACCTGTGTAAAATACATTCTTTTTTCTTAAAGTGAGTTAAGGATCGTGGGCATTTTCAGGCTCCTGTTTTGAAATTGGTGATAAAAATGGTAAGTCATCAGACATTTATCAAAACATTTTAAATCCTTCCTTGAGGCCAGGATACAAATGCACAATTAATGTATCACAAGGGCAGAACACAAAGAAGAAAACAGTCCCAAAGATGGTTATGTGCTTTAACAGAGGTCTCAATCTCCTAAACTCCTCAGCTTCAGTTACATTTGCTAAGACTGCATTAGATGAGCAAGCTGTTGCCTCTTTTATCCCAACTACTATCACTGCTGTTTTGTAGCCAGATTTTGCCAGTGTCAGTTTAGAATTTCCTGGGAATACAACACGTTAAAGTATGACTGGTGTATCAATTAAGCAATATTGTATAAAATACATAATTGACACTAGCTGTGTGGTCTGTCTCTTTTCTAATCCATTATGCAAAATTATAAAATGCTAAAGGACTATTGTCATTGCTTTGGTGTTACAATGGTGAAAGACATTAATCCTGCAACGATGATGAATGGTGCAGTCAGTTTAGTTCATTCTAATTTAAACCAATTTAACTAAAATGAGAATTTGGAATATATAATATAGTTGTTGGTATAATATTTGCAAGAAGCAAATGGTTTACAGATGTATTTATTCAGATGAGTATGGCATACTGATGGCTGTAATATAGATCCTAGTCTATTTCTGGCCCAGATAATATCTTAGTCTCAGATTAAATCATGAAAAAAGATTGATGAGCTTTATTGTTTCTGAAGGACAAAATGGCATCTGGTAGCAACCCATTGGTAAGAGAAAGTTCTTAAAAAATACTGAAGGGCTAGAAAAAGAATAGTAATGTGCATGCGTAAGGAAGGAACATTATCCATTTTATAAGGAATGAAATCTCTCTTAATTATTTACCAAAACAGCCTGCAGTAGTTAAAATGCAGATCGAAAATGGAAGCCAGGTGTGGAATGACATATATATGTGAATGCCATATGTGCACTTAAGTCTGTCAAACTGAAATCGCAAGGGCTGACAGGGAATATTTAAAAACATCTTGAAAATATTGAAAGTTTTTAAAGATATTAAAAAATATCAATTTCCAACTAAGATACTGGCCACAATGCACAAAATAATAACTAAAACAGTAACTTCACAGAAAACGTGGTAATGCTGCTCCAGCAAATATCAAGTGTATCTAGGAAGTCACTGGCTTTTATGTCAGCTGAGGCAGAGAGCTTAAATGGGTCAAAATTTTTATAAATTGAACTATTTTTTTGTTGGAAAGTTCTGTTGATCTTCAACTTGTTGGTAGCTAATAGGTTATTCAAGCTATGACCCAAATTTGAACTTTTTGATTTCAGGATTAAGAAAACCCAAAGGTTGAGCTAGCTCTAGAGTTAGTGAACTATGTATGACAAGGAAGGATATTTCTGGCGTGATGTCTTAGACTTACTTGTAAAAAATAGGGCTGCTGTTCATGTTATCATTTTTCTTTGTGCAATCTGGCCACGTAAATCTCCTGAAACAGAATGCTTTTCTGGATTGAATCCCAGAGCATAAAAGACACTAAGGGAACACTAATAATCACAGTGACGCCTCACAGCAGTAGCAGAAACACTTCTATCAGCGGCAACAGGGTGAGCTGGGAAAAAATGAGATGTTATTAGTGCAATTGAGAGTATATATCATCAGAGCCATCTTTTATTCCTCTCAGCCACATCACTGCAGAAGAGGACATATTTTTCACGCTCTAATAAAACTGGATTCACATCCTGGAGAGGGGGTAAGGAGAGGATACTCTTATAATGGAGAACCCAAATGCATCAGTGAAACGTTGCTAATGGTCCAGATTACAGTTCTCACGAATTTCTTCATTCAGCTAAGCTAGCTGCTTTCTTGTGCTCTTGCGAAACCTTGCAGTTTCCCAGAGCATGGCATTCTCTTAAAGATGAAAAGATCATGGTTGAAATACATGAGCAAAGCTTTGGTTATATGTTGTAGCTACACACTGTTACAGGTTTTCTAAATTCTCCCTATCAGGTCTTATGGCCCCGAGTGTACTTACCAGCCCCTCCTCAGGCCTTCCCTCACCCCATGCCCACAGGCCCAGGAGACCCATTTCAGCTCAGCTTGGGGGGGTCAGTCCCTGCCTGAGCAACACTGTAGGAGTGCCAGTCTCCAGCCCTGCCTTCTGGATAGACCAATGCTGTAGCATGGTCTTCAGCCTGTCTCTTGCCATATCTGCTGCTGCCCCTGACTGGGCTGAAGGGACCCTGGACCTGTTTCATCACTTGCTGTGCCCGTGTCTGTTACCTGTTCCCCCCTCTGCCTGCCGTGTTCAGACCCTGCAGGACTGTGCCCAGTAGGTGAGAGCACAGCCTCCACTGGCGGCAGGCTTGGCTCCTGGCTTGTCCTCCACTCATGGAGCAGCCCCACTCCTGCAGTGCCACGACAATGTAGAACCCCAAAGGGCATTGTAGGCAAACTAGGTTGCTTGTAAAAGAATTATAATATTATAATACTAAAAGTATTATCAGAAGACTTTCCCTTTTCCTTTTTTCCTCCTTCTGTGCTGGCTTCAATGGAAGCAAAAACATTCTGAACATTCTTGAAAATCCCATCCTAAATCACTGCCTAACTTATAGTTTGGGAGGCTCCAAGTACTAAAGGATGATAATAATAAGTAGAGTTAGGTATTGTCAACGGTTTGCCTTTTTTTGCCTTTCAGCAGGACATCCTGTAGTCTTTGAGGTATTTATTGTTGTGGCATTCCATACAGCGCACATACAATGTGGAAACTGATACCTGCATAGGGAAAGTAATTTAATACAGTCCTTGAAAAGAGCAGATTCAAAACTGGGAATGGAAATGCCCTACTTCTGTCTTCTGAAAAGAAAATTTCATGAAAGAAGTTACAGCAGTTCTTGGAAATTTCTTCTTCAAAAGTTTTATGAAGAAAACTTTCCTTAGCAGGAAATGCACTTTTGCTGTTACTGAAGTTTCCAGTAGGTTAAAGAAACCAACAAGACCTAAGCAAAACGTTAGATAATTTCCTTATTAATTCTGTCCTTCTGTTGTGTTCAGCTCTTGTTTTCACTCTGCTTTTGTACTGAATGACAAGGACATAAGGGCAAAGAAGCAACACAATATGCAGGCCTGTATGATTATTATTCAATGCAGTACAAGAGTACTGTGTGGCTTTGCTAAATAATTACCAATTTCTATATTCTCCATCTTCTTAGTGTTCTCAGAACAAATTAAGAAATAGGGGCATCCTCTGCCTTGAAGTCATGAATCTGAGTGTGGGATGATTAGCAGTACCATACTACAAATATCATCAAAAGTAAAGTTGAGAGTCTCAGGAAATTGACTACATAATCATTCCCAAATTAATCTAAGCAATGTGAATCCTGACAGGTTTAACTTGTAATTTGAAATTTCCTGTGATTAAAATTTCTGGCTCTTTCTATGTGATGCTCATATATCCTTACAGGAGAAAGCAGCTTCCTAAATTCCAGTCTATACTTTTATTTCTTGCCTGACATGCTATGAAGAGTAGACTATTCCACTTTTTTTTAGCAGCAGCAGTTTATGTATCTTTGTTCCTCCTTTTCTTATATTGATCAACCTCATGGCTTTTAATCTCCATAAGTAAAAATTTCTAGGCTGCTGATCACTTCTCATGACTCTCTTCTGAACTTGCCTTTTGATCCATGTCTCTAAATTACAGTGTCCCAAATCAACCACAGCACTCCAGCTGAGGTCTTACTGGTGCTGTCTGATGCACTTAGCTGCTTTTCATGTGATACTCCTCTCTTCACAACCCTGCTGAAATCACATTGCGGTGTTCTTTTTGGATAAGATGAAGATGGTGATAGCTTATAAGACAGCATTGTTGAATGTATTACCAAACTTTTTGCCACAGCATAGAGGAAATCAAAGTTACCTGCTTCAGGTATGGTTCCAGAAGCTATCACTTTTGAATGGTATAATAGTTGTCATGGTACCAGCAATGAAATAAAGGTCTCTGTCCAGTTTTCTTACCAGTGCTAATCCCATCCTTCCCCAACCTCTGCAGTCAAGCCCATTCAAGTCCAATTCTATTATATCAATTGCAAGTCTCAGTGGTTATGCCACTATGTCCCTTGCACCATTTGAAAAGTCACCGAGTCCTTTAACCACTCTGTGGCTGTGTGCAGGTTTGCAGCAAAGGTCTATGGATTATTACTAAACATTTAAATGTTTCTGGTAAAAAATCATTAAGTTCATACGCATAAAAAAACCCCAGTGCTCAAAGAACATGAGAACAAATGTCACACAGCTCCTTGGTAAGCTTCTGTTATGATAAAATAAAGGAGTTGATCTTATTTCACTTTTAATAAAAACTTGTCATCTAATGTGACAGCACAAATAGCTAGCAGTGAACGGTCAAAGAGAACAGCTCCCAGATGACTCATAGTATTTAGACAAACGGTTTGGCTGATTCTATAAGTAAAAAGGAAAACTAGAGTTAAGTCACAGACAGTTTTGTAGACAAAAGTGCTAGCAGAATTTAAAAAGAATCTAAATGGATTGTTCAACCTTTTCTACTCAGTGGGATCCACTGTATCAAAGAAAGGAATAGCCACCTTCATCTTTCAGAAATCTGACAGTGGATATTGCAAAAAACAAGCATCTTCAAAAAGTGTTCAAGTAAAAGGCTTACCAAATCAATAAGGACAATTTTGGATGGAGGAATTTAGAAAATGAATAGTCACTTACTAAGATTGAGACAACATCTGGACCTATATGATAATATCAGCCCTACTGCAAAGGCATCTGTAAAGTTTGCTGGATTTAGAGTTCTCCTGAACAATGAATATGAATGGAGAGGAACCTGGTAAACTGAGGAACAAGCTCTTTCCAATTAAGAAGCAGAGGTCTTTTTCTCTTTTGATTTGACCCTAAATAGGGCAAGGATTTGGCAAGGGAGGTTTACAAGTTGTTCTAGTGGAAAAAGTATGATAGTTTTTTATTCCCTTGTATCTCAAGAGCTAAAAATAAGGCTGAAGTTATTGGTGTTACTCAAGTTGCTACAAAGATGTTAACTTAATCATTTAGTTTTACTTTCTTACTTACAATTAACCTGACTCACAGAGGTCTTCCATGTACAGCTCCACCCTTCCCTATGTAGGCTCTTGCTGCACTTTACTAACTAGTGTGTCCAGGTCTGTAAGCAGAGTTTATACATTTTAACTTGGTGGTTGAGCAATTAGTAAAACCAGGTTTCTCTGAAAACTCTGTTTTACTAGCTTTAAATGACTGGAACAAAAAAAAGTTTTGAAAGTGAGATAGTGACTTCAAGCAGAGCCTTCAGCAGGAGCTAATGATAAAGTTGCTCTCATTTCAAGAAAGTAAAAAGGCCAGATTAATAAAAAGGTTAAATCACAACTTTAGTGTTGCTTTTGGTGGAATTTGCCAGTTTATACTTAAGTTCCTTCTCCATCTCTCTCTCTCTCTCTCAATATCTTTAACCTGATCTCTATCAGCTAAATGATGTGATGGTCTTTTGAACCTTTAAAATTATTATGTGACTCTTTTGCCTGGGTGGTTGCTTCAGCATTAGCTGAAAGGGTGGATCCAATCCTTTCCACCCCTCACGTAGTCCTTGGAACTGCAGTAGGTTTGATATGTAAAGAAATGAAGCTGTGAAGGAGAATGGTAGATCAGATGAATCTATCAAGTGTTATGCCTTCTTAGATGTTCTGTCTCTTTTTGAAGAATTATACAGATTATTGAGAATCGAATAGATAAATGAAATGGCCATGTTATCTGTATCTGCATGAACTGTTCAGAGATCACCCAGTAGTTTAGCTGACTGTTGAATGTATGTGCTATATAGCTTGCAGTCAAATTAATCTGCTTTACTTTAACTTTGTTTTGCTGCAAATAAAGTCACATACAATTGCAAAGTCACCAAAATTCGTATTCTTACCTAAAGCTACTAGAATAAAGTACCAGAAAACTCTTGGAGTTGTCAGAAATCTCCCTTTAAGGCATTGCGGAAATAAGCTTTACTTTAATTATTTCTTCTTCTTCTTCTTCTTCTTCTTCTTTTTTTTTTTTTTTTTAATTTGTCAATGCCAGCATGAAAATGTGTATTTCTTTTCTTTCTGACATTCCTATAAAGGACATACAACTCAGCATAAAATGTTTTATCATTTTTCTACCTTTGTGCCTCCCAAATATTAATATGCTAACGTACGAGATACTGACATGCTAGTTGCAGGTCTACTTTTCTTTCTCAGATACACAAGGAGCTGAAGTACTCAAAGAGTCTTAGTGAGTTTAAGTCAACATAGCTCCGCTGGTTTTAATGAAGTTATGCTAATTTACACTAGCAGAGGATGTACTAAATCTCTCAAGAGCAAATGTTCCCTTTGATTACATTTTGCTGTTAGGTATAAGCATTGTTCCATTCCAACACAATCACTGCCTATTTTTCTTTATATATATATATATTCCATTTAAAGTAAGCAATCATTACATGGTTTTGAATTTTCCTTGCCCGTGTAAGTCCTTATAAAGACACTTCTGAAATCACTTACGTTTAATAGAGCTTGAAAAGATACAAAGGATCTAAACAAATTCCAAGGTTGCATTAAACTATTTCAGATTTTTCAAATCTTACAGTTGGGCTAAGTCTCTGTGAGCACATGTTAAGCTTGATAAGACCATGGAAACATGCTCCAGTCATACAGGGAGCAAGAGTTGGAGCTGAATGTTGAACACCAGAGTACAATTACTACTTTTCAATGCTGGTTAAAAATGTCTTAGCTAATAACAGTGACAAAAATAAAGCTACAGAAAATTCCTCAGCAGAATTACAAGTAAGTCTCTAGAAGCTCACATTTCTGTTCATTAGCTATGTTTGGCATCAATTAGAGTAGAAAAAAGCATTTAGCTGCATAGTATGAAATGAAGTAAACAGCATGATTAATATTAAATAAAGACACAAGCAGAGAAATAGTTGAGGTAAAGAATTGCCAAAATTTAAGACACTGTCAAGCAGTAATGACCCATTTATCACTTTCCTTATTAAAATATTGCTATGTGGGGCAAGATCAGATTGAGGAAGATTGAATTTACTTACACAAAAGTTTTGCATTCCAAAGTGACAAGACAGAAGAGAGAAGTATTGAAGGAGAGGCAGTAGAGATACACTGCTTCCCCCAGCTTGTAAACAGGGGAAAGGTGAGGCAGGAGTGTGATGTGCTGAAAGTGGTCCAAGAGGTTTGTGGAAGAAAGAGAAAACTAAACAAAATTTCAGTGCCAAACCCTCAGCAGAAAGCTGTACTTTGTTTTCTGATGTAATACTCAAGTTAGAGTCTCTCTCTCTGTTTTCCTTGAGGGCAACCTGAATTAATCTTTATTCTTCATTGATCCTAAAGCATCTAAAACCTGTCCATTGATATAATTTGCAATAGCCTCAGGTTTGCTTTATATTGTGTCTTGCTACAACCTAGAAGGCAAGAAATCATTGACAGAGCAATATTCGGGGCATGCCGCCTTCCTCTATTTTTGCTCTTGGTCCCTCTCTAAAACAGGGTATAAATACTAGCTGTTAGCAAGAGAATTCTGTGTGATCACTTGAAGTCTTTATGCAAGGAAACTTCCGTCCTGTCTGCCTATTTTCTCAGAGAAGTAGAAGAAAAGGAAAGGACTATTCAACAAAATCAAGGTTTCAAAATCAAGTTCAAAAAATGTCTGCAAGAAAGGAGGGGAGAAAAGAGAAAAAAGCTGGAGTAAGGCTATTGAATGGTACTTGTATGGCATGTGTTTTTAGAGGATGAAGGAATAAGAACCTGAAAAGCAGAGCAGGCATAAGAAGGTGTAATCCTAACATTTTCCAATTCAATAGCTGGATGTAGAAGCTTATTTAGAATTTTTATCTTCTTCCCAGAGTTATACTGCAGGCCCAGTTTGCTTCAGCAGCTTTTCAACTTTATTGTGCTGTGCAAAAAAAATCTAACAAGAAATTAAGGTGAAATAACCTAATAATAGAATATACTTCCACAGATCTCTCTAAGCTCTATGCAGGGATCGTTTCATGCACCACTGAAATGGGCTGAAAGGAAGTGAGTGAGACCATATCAAATTGAAATCCCAGGGATTTTTAGGTAGCAAAGAGGTAATCACCTTCATTGGAATTTGGCCAGGACACAGAGGCTATTAGACCACCATTTCACCACTGCTATGGGATTGTCAGTGACAAAAGACAAAAGAAACTCTTTTTTTACATCATCCAAAGGATGACACTGTTAGTAGAACAGTGACTCAAATCTGTCTTGTTCTCTTATTTAAGTAATGACCTGGCTTGACCTCTTTTAACACAGGAGATCTAACAGGCTCGCAGCCTTAGGTGAACTAGTATGGCTGTAGGCTTGCTGCCAGACAAGAGATACTGAACCTTGTAAAGAAATCTAGCTGGAATAATTGTAAGCCACACTTTTCATGGAGAATTATTAGTGTGTTTTCTGGTCTGCATTTAGGTAGTTTTGTCAGATCAGCATTCCTAAAAGAGGAAAAGACAAAGAAACATAGTGATGTACCTAACAGTTCTCATTGAAAAAACCTTCAGAAACGCAGGCTTTGTCTGAAAAGAGTCAATTCTTTACGTACAGCATATCATATAATCCCTATTGTGTAGTTATCTAAGTGACTAGTGGAATATGCAGAACCCTGTGAAATTTGCACTGAAGAGTCCAAACTTCCCATGGTATCTCTCCCTTTGTTTCAGAGTGTTTGAGTCCATGAGAAAATGCAAACTAGCTTGTTCTGAATCACAGAAACTGAAGGCTATTGATCTTACTGGCTCTCCTTCTGCTAACTGTGCCACTGAATCTTACATTAGAATCCAAATCCTTTTTTCTATTCTTCCTTTACATATCTGAAAAGTTTCCTGTAGCAGCATATTTAAAAAACAATGGATTGGGCTGTCAGTGAACTTTCCTAATAGCCTTCTTTAATTTTCCTTTTTTCTTTCAAGCCATGTTTCCTAGTCACAACCCTTTAGACAATCCTAAATAACACTGGCCTTTGTTTGCTATTTCTTTTCCCAGAATATTTTTAAACAATAATAAAATTCCCTTATTCAATTTCCTGTACTGTAGTTGGTAATATCAAATTCAAAACTTAACCTGTTAATGGATTTTGTTGGTCTTAGGATATATATGAACTTCTTATCACTTCCTGAAATTGCAGAGATCAGATCGGATTATTTCACATAGACTCAGCAGAGATGGCCATCTTCCTCATTTTTGAAAGCTGGACCATGACCTTGGCACCACTTACCTCCAGACAGTTGTAATTGGTATAATTTGTAGTTGATCATTAATTGGATCCTGTATCAGCGAGGAACCATTAGAAAGGGGCAGAACCACAGCATGTCGCTTCTTCCTTTTCTTTACTAACATGCCCTGAAATTTCTGGTGACAGTTTGCACAGAAAAACCCAAAGGTTTCGACAAGTGGCATTCGTTTCATTAAAATACTTTTAGTCCTCCCCATATCCGTCACACCCAGCCTTCCTAGCTATAGCTTAGATAGCTAAAATAAACAGCATACTTTTCTCAGTATAATACAGTGCTGTGAACAAGCAGGGAAAACAAAAGGGGAGGAAGTACGTGAGCCTGAGGAGAGCACTCTAGGAAGCTGCAAGCACACACAGGTAATCTATTTTCCCAGCTAAGACTCAGTAGACCCTGACCAAGGGAATTAGAAAAGTATGTTATGTGTGTGAGGCCCTCTACACCAAATACAATGAAAAAAATGGAAACTGTAAAGTGTACAAATCCAGAACAAAATGGAGAACACTGTGCAATAGGGACAGCTTTGTCCTGTTAGCAATTGTAATTGGGGAAGAGTCTTTATAATAATATGAAGATAGAGAAGATAGAGAAGATCTGTGAAGTGAGAAAAACATGATAAAGCTTCCTCTTCAAAACAATTTCCAAGCATTCATTTTCTTTTACTTTAGTTGATTGATTTCACTCATAAAATAAAATTGTCCAACTTTGAATATATTGGCTGTTTTAAAACTATACTGTGCATTGTAGTAAGCACACTAACAAGGTAGTTCTGTAGCAATTGACTTCCAAACAGCTAAAGATTTAAGTATGTCCTTAATTTTCAGCATGTTAGAAATCCTACTGAAGCTGAGGGGGATTATTCACCTACTTAAATTTTGTACAACTTTATGTATTTTGCTGAATTAGAGCCAACAAGATATTAAATTCATCCCGAAACAGACCAACGTGCTTTCAGGAAACATAAAGTGTATGCTTTCAACCCAATGTAACAAAGGAGAATTTGTGGTGGAATGCAGCAGTCCATTACTATATTGCTAATTTAGCTAGCATGACTGATGGATTTATCATTTTTGGTGTGATCCAGCACAGTTCAAATCAGAACTTTTCTTACTAGCAAATTCAAGCCAGGCTTTAGCTGAAATGGATATTAATACAGCGTTCACTAAATGTAAGTAGTTATTTAATGATCTTTGAAACAAGGACATCTTTTTATTGTGTGTATGTCAGTATAGTGACTAGCACTATGAACCTTTATTTTTGATAACAGTTTCAGGTTCTGTTAATATTATCAATAAAACATGAATTATTGATGTGAAATTATAATTTGTATGATCAGTAGAATATCAACACTGTCAGGCTTACAGCCCTCCTTAGGAAAACATTAGGAATTTTGTTTAGCAGGCCTAGGGAAGTGATCGTCCCCCTGTACTTGGCACTGGTGAGGCCACACCTCAAATACTGTGTTCAGTTTTGGGCCCCTCACTACAAGAAGGACATTGAGGTGCTGGAGCGTGTCCAAAGAAGGGCAACAAAGCTGGTGAAGGGGCTAGAGCACAAGCCTTATGAGGAGTGGCTTAGGGAGCTGGCGTTGTTTAGCCTGGAGAGAAGGAGGCTCAGGGGAGACCTTATTGCTCTCTACAGCTACCTGAAAGGAGGTTGTAGCAAGGTGGGGGTTGGTCTCTTCTCCCAAGTAACAAGTGATAGGACGAGAGGAAATGGCCTCAAGCTGCACCAGGGGAGGTTTAGATTGGATACTAGGAAAAACTTCTTCACTGAAAGGGTGGTCAGGCACTGGAACAGGCTGCCCAGGGAAGTGGTTGAGTCCCCATCCCTGGAGGTATTTAAAAGACGTGTAGATGTGGTGCTTAGGGACATGGTTTAGTGGTGGACTTGGCAGTGTTAGGTTAACAGTTGGACTTGATGATCTTAAAGGTCTCTTCCAACCTAAACGATTCTATGATTCTATAGAGAAATACACTTTATTAAATGCATTCTTCCACGATTTTGTTTCTTCTTCTAAGCAATGTTAACCATGTCTTAGACTGCCAAGCTTAGGCCCAGTAAGCTGCAAATGACTTGGCGCCAGCAGGTCTGTACAATAAAAATGAAGCAATAGTGGCCATTTCAATGTGCACTACAGCATGGCTAGCTAGACTGTCTTTCAAAGAGAAAAATGTAAGGTAATGTAAATGAAATATCATATTCAGTCATTTATGAAGAATAAACAGGGCAACATTTCCTTTTTGCTCTCCAGTGTGTACTCAGCATGCTCTTGTGAGTTGTAGCATAGCATTTCATTTACAAAAAAATGAAGTGAAATATCAAAATAATTGTTTACCTTCTTTGGATGGCCTCAAAGTATGCTGGATATATTTTCAAAATGTGTACTTCCCAGGAGAAGGGAGCAATTGAGTAAGAGATTTCAAAAGAACATGAAGCAGAAAAATGATTTGTCTATGTGCAATGTGATACCTCATTGCACTGCATGTAATAATAATGCATCAATGTGTGGGCAGCAATCCTGTGTATTTATCATGACTCCATTGTTTGTATATTTGATGAAGTCAACAGTCTGGTTTGATTCTAGTGAACTCTTGTGTGGCTGTGAGGTGCAGTGTGCTGGAGTAATTTTCTTATGTGAAAAATCAGGTAAATAAAATAGGTGCACAGCTTTACAGGAAATAAAATAAGGATGTTAGCTTGTCCTCACAATGAATCCCAACTAATCTTTCCTAAGGCCTGAGGCAGTCTGATAAAATTCATTCTCTTTTCTCCTCCCTTCTCACACATAACTCACCTCATTCTTCAGACTCCCTGCTTCAAGCTTAAAATGGGTAGTGCTGAGGTGTGATGAGGAGCAATTCTTGTGGGATTCAAACTTCAACAGAAACAGTAAATACTGGAAATTTGCCTCTCCTCCAAGAAAACGTAATGCTGTTGAATCTTGTATCAAGATGTAATGTGCTAAAAGCTAAATCATGGAAAGGTTTACTTAATAACAAGAAATTGTGTTATACACATCAAATGATGACTGTACAACATGATAACATTGATACGCAGATTTTTAAACCTACTTTGTGGTAACCAAACTGCAGAAAGCCTTGCATTGAAATGCAGGAAGCATCACTTTTTGCAGGCTTACACTCATTACCCTGGTAGACTTATAGGCTGCAGTCATCAGTATATGTCTTAATCCTGACAAAAGCAGGGTGTGTTTTCCAGATTCTTCCTGTGTGAAGAGGTTGTAACTCAGTGAAACCACCAGTTGTCTTTGGGAAGAGAGGAGTCTGTGTGAATTCTTAACCTTTCATAAACCCTAGTGGCCAGCCATTTATTAAAGAGGGAGTACAGACAACTAGGTCTGAAGCCCAAAGCTGTACAATGGCTTTGCAATTGCAAGGCACCGTGAAGCATATTTTTGCTACGGATTTTGCTTTGTTTATTAACTAGGAGATGAGGCAAGTCAGAGAAGGCATGACTTTATGGTACGTAGAGTATGTAGGTATTTAGAGCTGTGGTTAGGACTTATCGACACACCTCTAGTAGGTATGTTATTTATGCCACATAGCTGACCATGTTTTCAAAAATTTAGCAAACCCTTAGTTCTGAGTACTTTCATAAAAACAGATATATGTGAATACTTCGGGCGAAAGGTAATGCTCCATAACCATGAGATTATATTTGATTATTTAATTTTCCTTCAGTCAACAAATAATATCTCAACTATACTCTCAGTCTTCCTAACTTGAGAAAATATCCATACCCAAAGAGCTTTTATATGCAAGAGGGTAAACCTCAGTTCGTATTAATGTTACTGTTACTTTAGGACAACCCTTCATTTTTTAAATAGTTCCATATTACTATCAAGTATTTCTAAACTATTACATGAAAGCAATAATGTAGTTAATGGTTATTATCATGCAGATAAGTTTGTTAGACAACTGAGTCTTCAGATCTCAGCAATGCTGAAATAACTTCTGGAAGGATTGTAATATATACTGTTTAAAGTTGTAATGGGGAACTTCCAGTGACTTTCAGATTAATTTGTGACAAAATAGTTTAATCTTTTTTCCTTCTGCTGATTAGAATAAGAAGAGGTTTTATTCTTGACTGAAACAGCTATCACAGAAGAAAGCCATAATAATGTCAGTTACACTGTTTTCAGCATTTCACTTTCCTTTGCTCCTGGGAAGTGATTCTATTATATTCACTGTTCATATGGCTATTTCCGAACAAGTATCATTCTTACCATGGAGAAAATAAGGAACAGGGAAAAGTGGAAGGACCAACGGAGTGGAAAACCAGAGCTGCAAAAATGAAACTACTTTATATACCACACCACATTTTGATTAAACTCTTATTTCAACTGGCACCAGAAATGTATGTAATGTATGAAATTAGTTCAGATCTGATTCAAGTAAAAATAACAGTTTAAACTATTTTGCTTTAAAGTAATATTCAGTTCAACTCCTTTGTAAAATTACAAATTTTGAGGGATTTAAACTGATTTTGAAAATTAGATTTTTTTTTTTTTTTTTTTTAAAAACATCAAATCCTTCTCTTAAATTGAAGTAAACCTAAGGGCTTATGTTCAGACCATGAGGTCCTGGTCTAACAAATCACACAAGCCTTTAGAAAACTTTCAATTTATTCTGTAGACTTTGGTTCAAATTTTTATGTGAGTCTACAAACACAAAAGGAATTTCTGGGTGTCGTGGTTTAACCCCAGCTGGCAACTAAGCACCACGCAGCCGCTTGCTCACTCCCCCCCAGTGGGATGGGGGAGAGAATTGGAAGGGTAAAAGGGAGAGAACTTGTGGGTTGAGATAAGAACAGTTTAATAATTGAAGTAAAATGAAATGGAACAGTTAAATAGGTAAAGCAAAAGCTGTGCACGCAAAGAAAGCAAAACAAGGAATTAATTCGCTACTTCCCATGGGCAGGCAGGTGTTCAGCCATCCCCAGGAAAGCAGGGCTCCATCACGCGTAACGGTTACTTGGGAAGACAAACCCCATTGCGCCGAACGTGTCCCCCCCTCCTTCCTTCTTCTTCTTGCAGTTTATATGCTGAGCATGACGTCATATGGTATGGAATAACTCTTTGGCCAGTCTGGGTCAGCGCCCCTGGCTGTGCCCCCTCCCAGCCCCTCTTGCACCGGGCAGAGCACGGGAAGCTGAAAAGTCCTTGACCAGTGTAAGCGCTACTTAGCGACTGTTTAGCAATACTTAGCACTACTTAGCAAGAACCAAAACATGCATTGTTCTCATCCTAAACCCAAAACACAGCCCCATACCAGCTACCAAGAAGAAAATTAACTCTATCCTAGCTGAAACCAGGACACTGGGCATGTGATTCATTCTGTTTTCAAATATACTGATTTTGCATGAAAGCAGTTTCACTGAAGCCATACATTAAAAGGAAAAAATGTGTTCATTTTTTCAGTGAAAAATGGTTTATCCACAGTAACACAGCAAGTCAGTAGCAAACCTAGTAGTAGGTGAAAGAGTTGTGAGCTTTTTATACTGGAAGATTGTCGCAAAGAAATCAAGATATAACATCTTAGACCCTTTGATTTCAATTACACTATTAACTTGTACTTCAGTGAACACAGATTTCATTTCAAACTCCTAAGGCAGTATTTGTTTATTTCAGTATGATGATTTGCTCAGTTATTGGATCACTAGCCTATGGATTGGATGTCTAGCTATGGAATTTGAGCTCAATGTTTTTAAGCACCCAAACAGGCACTTAACTGTTGTACTAAGTAAGAGCCCCACAGTCAGAGACTAATAGCCACTATTTATCTACAATAAAGGAACCTTCATGGCAGCCTTAGTTTAAATTTCCTTGAGCCTTTAGAATCCTGCTAAATTATTGGTCCCCTGTATCAGAGGGGTGAAAGTAGTTCCTTTTCTGTGCCTTTGGTCTGAGGTATCTTTGAATAAGCTGTCAAGAAAGAGTGTCACTAATATAAACCGATATTTTTCTTGTTAGTGTTTGGTGATGTATCCAGTAGCTACTGGCCCCAAGACAGGCAACTTGTTTCAGGAATGGAATTCCTAAAAAAATGAGGATTTATAGGTGATGAACTGATATGGATTTCAGTCTGTGCAAAAGGGGTTAACAGCCCATCACTGAGTCTGATCAGGACCAGAGGTGGTGTTTACATTTGTGAAATTAAACTGCACTGAGATTTCAGTGACTGATAGTTGTGAAAATTTATGGCCAGTAAACAGAACCTCTGAAAAAAAAATGGAACTGAGTGCCAGGCAGCTTCAGCTGTTACAAATACAAATTTACTTTGCCCATTCTGAAACATTATGTTTCTGTTTCCTTTTTTCATCAGACTTGCACAAAGCAGTTGACTCTTCATGGAAGATAAATTGAGATAGATCTATAAAGGGATTCAAGCTTAGTAATGCCAAAGCTCAGCAGTTAAGAGAGAGGGTAAATCTGATGAAAATGAATGAAAGAGGCTTCCAGGAGACTGTAGTCTACTCACTATAAAACTCCATGTGATATAAGTAAGACTGTAGCTGAGTCTTTTCTTCTTTAGTAAACCAGGTAGGGTGGAGTGTCTTTTTCAGGGCCTTTGAGCCCTCTGTGCAAAAGCTGTCTCCAACCGTCTTTTATAATAAAAAAAAAAATCTCTTACCAAATTGGTCATGGAATATTTAATAACCCTTCCTGGTCAAGGCTTTGGTTGTATAACTTATTCAACAGATGGATTAATATAATATAAAAAATGTGACTTCATCGTGTCATCAATATTTTATGAATTGGGACTCTTGGAGTTACATTCATTAAGAATTCTTAAAAAGGACGACTCTTGAAAAGGGGCACTCTCACTTGCTTTCTCTCCATTAATTTATTTATTCGTTATCTGTACACGGACTTCAAAATGTTACTTCGTTATTGTACTTCTGACTTCTCCAGACTAGCACATGCATGGAGATACACACACTGCAATCAAAGCATTTTCTTTACGTTTTTTAATAGGAAATTACCTTCCAGTTATGCAAATTACCCAGATCAAGTAGATAAATGCAAGTGTGAACAACAAGGAAGAATTCTTTGGAACTCATTCATACTCAGGTTATCTTATTCATCATCCTCACCATTAGTCTGTGGTCCATTGGAGCTCCCAGCAGTGTTTGTACTATTTCCTTTATTTTCTGTTTCTTGTCTTTTATCTTTTCTTTGTTGTTTTATCTTTGTTACTGTCAGTCAGCCTGACAATAATGTATATAAAAACATTAAAGAAACAAATAGTTGTAAGGGCATCTCTTGGCTGATAACTAGCAAAGGAGAGTTTGTATCTTTCTACAACAATTTACAGTTTTACTGACAGCATAATTCACTGTAACTTCACAGTTCCTAGCTAGGAGAGAAGAAATAATCTGGCTAACATTACTAGAAATAGAGAAAGAGACCAAAGTATTTAGGGAAAATTAGAAAAGGTATAAGAAATGTAAATTTTATAAGGTTGCACACAGTGTGAGGTAGATCCTCAGTATATAAACTATAAGTATGCTGATTTATATTAGGAAAGATGTCCCTGTAAACACAGCACCAATTATGATAAATCAAGTGAGCCCAGGATAACTGCTAAATCATACAAATATTTTTATTCATACTTTTGCCTCAGATGTCTGGAGTTTTAGTTAGTTTATTCAAGTCCTTTGTAAGGTCTAATACTTAGACTGTGAGCTCTTGTAACAACAATCATGTCGCTCCATTTCATGGGTGTCCAGAAGCTGTTGCATCTCTGTCCTGGTTTTTCATCATGCTCCTTAGCCAGGACCAAGATATGACAAAAGTTATTCACGTGTCAGCTGCTCTCAAGTTATTTAGGTAGAATATAGCTTTTCTTTCCTTTAGCATAGGTTTTCCTTATCTAAAACCACGTATCCAGACATACACGCCAACCTACATTGACTTGCAAAAGTAATGCGTACAATTAAAAAACCCCATAATTTTGTAGATTTAATCTGCCTCTCTGTTCAGTGTTGACAGTGTTTGCTCAGACAAGTTTATTACTAAAAATTTCTGATGAGTTTTTTGTATATGTGAAAATTCAAAAATATACCTTTTTCTTGAATTCTTGTACAACTGCAAAGGGAAGTACAAAAACTTAATCCCTTACGTAAAATGGTATTTTGGTACAAAGTAATTTGTGACTTGGATTCGTGTGGTTAAAGCAGCTCAACCTACTTGTTTTCTTGCAGAAGTAGATTAACGCATTCCATTTCTCTTATGAGATGAGTCTAAATAAAAATCTTCAAACCTTTGAACTGGTTTCACTATAACAGTTTGCAGACCAAATTCAAGTGTAATTGTTCGGTTTTCTTGTGTAAAGAAGTCCTAACTTTCTCTGAAGAGTTTCCTAGGAATATATTTTTTTCCTGACCAGAAAAGCCTGGATTCTCCATAGTTTCTATAAAACAAACTCAGAAAACTCAAGAAAGCCACACAGTTAAGAATTTTAAAATGTGAACCTATGTTTGTGGACAAATCTTTAGAACTGAGTCACTCTCATCTTTTCATCAGCTTTGCCGCTACATTCTGCAATAACAATCTTTTCTAGATGTTTATTATAGTAGCTTCTGAGATGCCTTCCCTTCTGCACACATTGAGATTCTTTGCACTGCTGAGGAGTCAGAGCTGCGTAGAATAAGTTTGTAAGCTGCTCTGTAACTGTACTGGTCAGAAATACAATACAGAAACAACCTAGGGTAGGACAGTTGGTTTGGAGGATGGAAAAAATGCTATATGACAAAAGCTCTCTCTAGAGATAATCAGTATCATACAAAATTGTTTATGTGTGAAGAGTAAGGAAGGACATAAATACCAAGTTCTTTGCTTCAACTATTGAGAGTGTCTTCCCAAAAGATGAAAAATAGAGTTGGTTGATAGGATGTTAGTCTAGGATATTCAGACTGTATTCACAGAAAGCATGTCTGAACAAATGGCACTGCCACTTCAGAGTCACTGCTCTGCATGTCAAGTAATTCATACATAAGGATCAGAAACATCCATTCTTGGACAGATCTTTCAACTATGCCCACCATGGGAAAGCACTAATGAGCAATCAATTCTGCTGCTGTCCAGGGGACCCTTTCAAGAACATTACAATCCATTTTAAATGAAAGCAGACCTATCCAGCAGCTATATCATTGCTTTCTGTTACCCTTGTTCTCAGATTGCAAATTCATGTACAGAAGAAGGCTGAGTGTTAGTAAGCTATCAGGGACCAGTTTCAAAAAATACCTTTTCCACAAATCTTACTGCCAATGTTCTAGTGGTCCTCTTGAGGCTCTCACCAGAGACCCCTGAGGGACAGAGGGCATGGCTGAACCAGGGGAGGAGTTTATATGACAGATTGGTGGCTTTTGTTTTCTGATGCCACCATGGGACACACATCAGGGCCATGGGAAGTCAACAGCTGTCAGGATTCAGGGGTTCCTCGTGCAGTCATGGGACTGTGTTGCTGTGTGTAAACACCAGTAGGGACCTAGTATATCACAATTCTTGATTTTAGAAATTAAAAACAAGCTTTTTATGAAAAAGTGTTAGCTTCATCATAACAGAAGTTGAAATTAGTTCACCACTATGAGCTTCTGTTTGTGTACACATATTTTTAAGCAACTGAGAACAAAATCGATCAGATATCCTTATAGCTGCCACAGTGGAGATGCACATTCCTATTCAGACATATGGAGCTGCTCCGAGGCCCATATGTCCTTAAAACTGACAAAAAGGGTGACAGGATGCTTTGGAAAAAGCCACATTGGCACTGTCACCTTTGTAACAATGTGCAATGTCTCCATAAGCTGAGACATGTTAGAATACTGAGGGTTCATGAAATGTCTGTAGAAATGATTGCTTTGGATCATTGCATTTGCCAAAGATTTTAAAGTCTTAGTTGTGTTTACAAGCCCCAAAATGCTCTTAAAACAAAAAGGTACTGAGGTTGCCCAAGATAGCCAATGAATTTCTGTTAAAAAGTGTCCTCTTAACTGCAATCTCTCATTTAGAGAGTTGCATGGGTCAGGTTTGAAAAAAGCAAATTATTGAAGAATGTGCAATTTGTTTTGAACAAACACGGAAAGAAACTGAATACTCATAGCCACAATGACCCTTAAACTCTGAAACATAATGCATTGCAGCTTCATGTGTCCAGACTTTAAGCTGTGAATGTGTGGGGCTTGCTGATATGTGCAGAATATGCACGCATTCATCTGCTGCTGTTGAATTTACCACTGATTTTCATGGAAGTATCAGAACACATTACGCAAAAAAAATCTTTTCCGGCAGCAGTAGAAGTCACCCAGACATACCCAGGAGAGAAGGCTGTAAGAGACAGTACATGCAAATTTTAGCTCACAAAGTTCTCTTCTAATAGCAACAAAGCCACCTCGCGTTCAGGGAGGAAATACCAAGTTTTCTGCAATTTTAAGTTATTCCTCCCCAGCCCATGGGTTTGAGAGTCTTCAGTGTGGAAATCAGGGCACAGGGGAAGGGAGCTGATACACGAAGGGGTGTGGGGAGAAAAGTGTCTGAACTTGAGCGCTTAGAATTCGTCTTGGGTCAGCTGAGCTTTCATGTAACTTGACATCCTCTGAGCAAAAACTGAACAAGAGGGTCAGTTCAGTTACTAAACCTTTTGTGGAAACCAATCTCTTCACTTAAAATTCCCATCTTTTCTCTTTAGAATGTATAAATGAAAAAGGCCAAATTTAATCTCTTCTTTTTAGAAATTCTGCAAGACTTAAGACTTGAATAGATATCCGTGCCTATGAACGTGCCATAAACATTCTGCCTAGCTTTCAAAAATGTCTTTTTAGAGGCCAGAGTCAGAGAAAGTGCTTAAAACTGCTGTCTCCCCAGCTGCCTCCAGATTAGATCCATGACATCTGATTTTTCTCTGCTTACAGAAGCAGAAAAGACAACTTATGTTTGCTTTTAGCAAATTAATTGTTCCATGTTTTTTTAAAGGTTGATTCAAGCAAGGAAGGAATAATTTATCAAATGTAGAGGGAACGTGATTTTTAAAGGGAACTGAAGAACACAGCTGCACAGCAATGAGATAGGGTGTTGCTGTTGTTGTTTTCACAGAGAAACAACTTCTTTCAGTTTGTAAATGTAAGTGCCTTACTAGACACTGACTGTAATGGACCACAGTTACTGGTGGATAAGCCTTGTGGGTTTGGTTACCATAGAGACCAGGTCGATCTAGTACATTAAAATTCCCAAAGACAAGAGTGCATCACAGATTGTATTAAATTAAGACTAGTCCTGGTATGTTTCCTAACCTGTATTATAATTTCTTATAATGATGAATCAGTAAACCATCAAAGTTCAAGGTTCACAGGAGAGCTGAACAGTTATATCAAGTTAGCATATTAATTACCAGTCTTCTATTCAGTAACACTTCCCCACGAGCACTGTCATACTTTAGCTTTTCATAAAGCTTTAATTGGTACCTCAGGTGATCTTAATACTGTTTTTTGTTACTGCAAGGTAAGTAGGCAACACAATAAAAACCTGCTAAAAGAAACTAGTAAAATGAATTTATGGAATAACAATATAGGCTGCTTCAATGGAATTAGTAAATCAATCTGAAGGAAAGCACTATGAGCAATGCACTCGGAACTAAGGACATATTCCCACAAAAATACTTGAGTCAGATTCATTCCATTGGTCTTATGAGGTATGGCTTTGGTCTGTAAACTCACCCCATAACTCCTTATTTGCAATTAATGTTGTATATGGGGTGAAAAACCCAAGTACAGGTTTTAGGAACACACAACTGAGCTACAGCATGAAAGAAATCTGGTTAAAACCCACGTGCACTTATAATGATAGTTTTTATGAAAAGGAGAAATCAACTTACTATTTAGCTTGCCAGAAGATCCACCCCTCCCCCCTAAAACAACAGCAAAAAACCCCCTCAAAACTAAAAAACCCCACCACCACAAAAAATGAACCCAGAAGAAAACTATACTCTTTTTTGAGACCACAGGTGTGAGCAACTGGTGCAGTTATGTCAGGACACATACCAAAAATATTTCAGATAGTGTAAAGATAAGTGTGGATACACAATTACTGTTATGTTTCTGCATTGTGTGACATTAAAAGGTGAAATGCACCACTCAGGAGACAAACGTGATAAATGTTATGGTTTCCCCAGCATGCAGAACTGGGAAAATATGTCAGGTTTTGCTAAATTCTGCACATTCTGTTTGACTTCAGTTTTACAATACTACCTTATGCTAGCTGGGAATTTGGGCTTGGATAATTAATGCAGTACATTCAGACACAATAAAAATGTTTATCTTAGGTTTTTTTCCTATTAATTTTCTTGCAGATGCATGTATGCATGAGTACAAGTATATATATGTTCCTTTTATGCCTGTAGCACCCAATGCCCCCCCTGTTAACAGACATGGATCAGAGCTGACATTGAATATGGAAAGTTATCACCTGCACAGAGAGATCCTTACCTTTAGTATTGTTTGCCACATATATCACACTTGTATATATGTAAATAGCTACAAAATACACTGGAACAATACAGACCAGGGATTTATCACCTTTTTCCAGTAGCTACTCCAGTAGCCTCATTTTCTACCAGTGAGTAGCGAGTGTACTCCACACTACTCTGGGCAGAGACTGGCATGCAGCATTTCAGTTTGTCACATATATGATTTAGATGACAAATGAGATGATTTGAATAGCAAAATTGAATATTCTAGTAAATAATTATGTTTTCGTCAGGTTTCCAAGGACTATTGCCAACTAGCAGGTGGGCCCCAAACCATCAAAAACATAATCATAGGGGTAATTTTAAGTGGTTTGACTGTGCTTAGGCTGCTTCTTGAAGGCTGCACTGATGTCAGTCTCAAGAGCAGACTCACCATTGCCTGTCTGTACTTGCAGGACGGCACCTCCTGGGAACACGCAGCATCTCCGCTTCCTCTCGGCACCATGCTGAGGGCCATGAGGGTCTGCTCTGTTCAACAGCCTGGAGCTGCTGAGGACATTTCCACACACCGCTGCTAGAAACCTCCTTGCAGAGGTGCACAGGAGCAAGTGTTGCAGCTGGACCTTCAGCCCTCGCAGGGCACATCCCGCTCACTGGTAGCTTAAGCTAACCTTTGACAGAAGGCAGTGAGATGCAGAGACCTTAGACCACCATGAATAAATCCAGCATAGGCCATCTGTGAGGCCACAGCATGACTGCTCTTACGGAGCAGGTTATCCACTGACTGCAGCTATTATAGCGGGATACCATGCTCCTCTGAGAAGCTGTGAGCATAAATGAAAATCAATGGTCATTCTCACAGAAATTCAGATCAAAGTGGAGATTATGAACTGCTTGGTTTTGTAAACTCTGACAGAAATGAAAGGGAGGAATAAGTTTTGGGAAGAAAATACTTTGAGAAAAAAAGGAGATGCAGGCTAACCATGGCATTGAAAGGTGGTAAGCAGATTTAGCTGTGTCACTGCACTGTCCTCTGCTTTGATCACAAGGAACCATCTTTCCAAGGATTAAGAGTATTTTGTTTGAGCCAACCTTGTTTCCTGAGCTGTAGTGACACATTGTGTTGGCTACTGTGTAATACTTTCTGTTCAGCAGACACTGGGTGTGTACAGCTGCTAGGATTAGGTTGCAGTGGTGGTTAGTAATAAAAAATACAAAAAATACTTAGAAAATTAGAAATAAGAAGCCACTCTGAAAAGTCTTCCCAGGCTGTGTGCCAGTCCACTTGATCACCGTGCAAGCAGGGAGGCTGGGTGGGCAATTGGACCCTCATGAGTATGTGCAACTAGGGCCACAGTTTTACGACCCATGTGTTTTGAACCTGGGTCCCTTTAAGCAGTGCCTATGCTGGCTATTTCCTTTTTCTGCCAGGTACTGAAATTTATTGGCTTCTACATTGTTTAATATAATAATTTGGGATGCCGTACTGTATGCCAGACAAATAAATTGATTCCAGTTCAGAAATAATCTTTCCTTTCCTCTCTCCTTCCAAAAAGAAAGGCAGTTTTTAACCTGAATCTGTTCAGTGAGCAGTTCTACGCAATGGTCATGTAAACAATTGTGTACATAAAGAAGGGAATGAATTCTTTTATATGTTGTTTTTGCAACCATAAAAAGCATTTTCTGAAATATCTGCCTAAGACAGCACTGGATTTGGAGTCTGTTGTGGCAGTATCCAGGTACAGGTACATGCTGAAAAAGTTAAGGTGGTCTTCAAAGTGTTTGTCTAGCAATGTGTAAAAGAAAAAAAGTGAAATAATTGCAATTCTTTTGCTTTTTGAAGAAATCCTGTGCCATTGGACTACTGCAAATTTTGTGGTGGCTCCAGAGCTTTCAGTTACCTGCTGACAGTCTCTCTTTGATTTTACTCTAAGAGTGGCTATTAGTGGTACAAACCTACTCAGTTGATCTTTCTGTATGTGTATAATGCTATGGCTTGGAAATTCAGGTTCAGCAGCAGGTGTTGCATTTAGAAACACAGCTCTTTCAGCATCTGCTGCTCAGTGACTCATAAAGAGCACTGACAACAGCTGGGCTTGTTTGCTTGCCTTTTTACTTCAAGGAAAGCTGCTGTGGTAGATGCAACACAAAGAAGAGAAGGAAGATTTGAGTCAATCCCTGAGCTTTGCAACTTTATGTAATGAGGGTATACTCTGTTCTTCAGTTTCCTCCATTTGAGAGGGTTTGGTGGGAAGGAGGAGATGCAGGCAGACTAATATGGCTACTCATTGTATTTACTTGTAAGCTTTCAAACAGATAGTAGGGATGGTAGCCTACAGCAGACTGATCTCAGGAAACAGGCAATATTCTATCTTTGTTTAGCAGCAAGAGGGCAGATTTCAGCTATAGCAGTAGCAAGGGATTTTTTCCTTTAGTTGGTGTCAGGGAGAATGGGAAATTAAGAACTGTTTCCTTAGATGATAGTATACCTTTTACTGATTTCTGTAGGCTGTAGGAGAAGACACACAACTATGTTCTTTTACAGAGCCTTACCTCCTGGTATGCTTTTATCAAATGCTTCATAGTTATTTAAATGCAAGGTGATGCTGGGCTTCTCTTTCTTAAGATTTTCAGCTGTATATTTCCTAAACCTGAAGTGGCTGTCCCAGCACCACACTGCCTGTGTATCTCTACAAAATCAGTTCACGAAGATGAGGAGCATCCCAAAAGGTTTTTGGGTCTCCTCTTAGTTTGTTTGTATTGGGAATACAATAAGTGCAGTTGTGTAAAAACACACAAAGTGGTTTTGTTGTTTGTGCTTCACCAGAGTCCTGGCAGGTAGCTGTATGTTAGCTGCGTTTTAGAGACAGATTGAGACAAATATCCACTACAAAGATAGACTGTCAAGGTTTATTGTTTTAGCTGCAGCACCGTACTGTTAAGAGTGACCATAATCAGTGATTTGGGAAGAGGAGTAGCCTGTGAGCATGTACAGAAGTTGGCTCTCTCTAGCTGAAGTCAGTCTGTATTTCATGCCTTTTTGTAAAAGAAGTAATAACTGCTGTGCAGAGAGGATTCAGCTATGCTGCACACAGCTGAAGAGGCACAACTCTGTCAGCTACTAACTGCTCTGCAGAAACCAAGTTTTCCTGCCTGTCTTGCAGCAATTTGCAAGGGCTAATTCCAGGTGATTAAATCATACAAAGCAATGGGGAAAATCTCAACAGTGGTTGCTACTCACAAGCAGTTAAGTTTTTCTGTATCTTAAAGGGCAGGATAATATATTTATACCATAACATTTGCTCAGTCCAGAGTTGTATTCTGAGCCCTGGGGATGTACCGTGAGGGGATTCTCTGGCTCTGGGCGCATAGTTTTTCAGTACAACGGTACTACTGGTTGGCCAGATAAGTTAGTGGAAGGAGTTGCTCTGTTTCAGCTTCATCGACAGTGGAACATTTAACATGGCAACAAACTGCTTTATATCTAAAGCAAAGGAGCTACAGAAGGGCATACATCTGTTCTCTGAGAGTTTTCCTACAAAAACTGACCTTCCTGTTTTTTCCTAAACTGTATGTACAGTGAGAACACTTCCTTCCTCGCAATATTCACAGCAGTTCCAACATGATTGTCAGAAATACCACCCCAGCCTTTGCACTCACCTTGTATGCATGTCCAATAGACAGGAACCTTTGTACAAAAGACAATTTAACTGCTTTTATTCATCCACAATATTATCAAAATAAAATTAGTTAAAATGGAAGATGTGAAGAATTAAACACTGACATTGTTTTGACAATGTGGTATGGTTACCTGGTTCATATTTTTGTTTTTCAGCTGGTAATTTGTGCTCCCAGCTCCTACTGGAGTAAATAAAGTTCTGGGCATGCACTAACTGCTTCTGAAAACCAAGATTTCAATGAAATTTTCACAGCCAGTGAATTGTTTTTCTTAATAGTATTTTTAAAACATGAATATAGAAATAGGCCTGTAAACACTGGCAAAATTAAAAATTACTTGGCTCAGCCAACACAGCACAAATAACCAAACGTGTTTAAATGTGTGGCAAATTTTTTATTTGTTTTCATTTTCACAAATTTCACTTGTTTTCAGGCAGGATCAAGATAAGCTGCCAAATGATAACAGCTCGCATGAGAAACCAAATAAACAGGAACAAAAGAGAAACAAATCCTCATATATAAAATATATAAAAATCCTCAACATAAAATATAGCTTCCCCTGCTCTCTGTCTGTTGGCTCTAGCACACCTTAATGTTCTACTTCAACCAGGTATTGCTGGGGAAAGAACAGTAAATAAATAGTGCCTTCTGTGTACTCTTATTGTACCTATATAGAGTGTCTGCATGTATAGTTATATTTATACAAATATATATGCATAGAGGTACATGTAGACACACACGTATGTAGATAAGTATAACACTTATAGCATTACAAACAACATAATTTGGCATCAGCTTAAGTAGTAGGCATCTGACTATTTGGAAGTTTTGAAAGGTAACATTTTTCACCTTTTTATTCTTATTTTGCCCGGTGATTGGCTATGCAAGTTGAAAGAGGGGTGAAGTGGGTCATGAGGATTTATTGTTTGAAAATAGAAATTCAACAAGTCCAAGTTTGGATTTAGATGTGAATCGAAACCAAAACATCCTGCAAGGCGGTGGTGCAAAAATCTGTCCTGGTCTTGATTCCTGCTATATGAAACTCAGGAGACAAGTCTGTGTGACCTCTAGCAGCTTCAGTCGCTGGAGTTTATACATATTTCTTATAGCTATATTTGTAATGGACCCAAGCATGCCATCTGCCTTCAGCAGTATTTAAAGGAAGGGAAAAATTTCTGGACTCCAGAATAGATAAATTTGCTATTGCAGTGTATCTCATAGGATTCTCCACAGAGCATTTTGGAGGATAAGCAACTATCTGATGATATTTTGGAAAAAAACAGACTTGAAAGTCTCCTCTCTGAAGAGAGGGAGGTGTGAATATCACCAGGGGAAGGGGGCGAGCGGAGACTGGAACAGCTGCACTGGCCTTTTCTTTTTCTCTCTTCCCACTTTCAGCACTTGCTGGAGGAGGAATCACAGAATGTGTCTAAGAAATTTAGATAATAATGAGGACATTACAAAAAAGCACCCAGACTTCTAAAAGCTGAGAGGAAAAGCAATAAAAAATGGAGAGGTTTGAGAAGCAGGTGAAGAGCAACTTTGGGGAATAGCTCCATGACAGTGAAAAATAAATGTAGTTTTAAAAAATCATATCTGGCACTGTTTGAGACTTGAAAATTGGGAGAAAAGGGGAGTTTTCAGGAAAAAAATTGGTTGTTTTTCTCTTAGAGAGGGAAACTTAAAAAAGAAAAAAGGCAATGCAAAAAAAGCATGGAGAAAACATTTCCAGGGCCCATCTGGAGAGTAAGTGGGAGACAGAGCAGTGAGGTGGGTAAGATGGAGATTAGTGTGGTGGATTTAACATGCTTCTGAAGCAAAACAGATTCTTAAATGTCAAGAGTCAAGATTATTAAGTGTTCAGGAAGCTGTTGAAGAAGAGAGCAGTGAGAGCAATATGAAGAGTGTATGGTGAATTGCATGGCAATATGAGTACATTTTAAAGAGCAAATCTTTTGAGAGAGGCTGAGTTGCAATTAATATGGAGGACAAAGTGTTGGCTGACATACTTTCTTCTTTTTTCCTTGTGTAACAGATTCTCACTGATTAATGTGAAATATTACAAGGTGCAAGAAAATCTTCCTTTTTGTTTCTGTCTGTATGTGGTTGCAATCCCACAAGCTTAAGGACTTCTCCCTAGTATGATAACCATCTCCATTGCTTAGCATCTTACACTGTAGAAGGGTCAGAGAGAAGGTCTAACTTTCTTCCAGAATTTTAGTGTCTCTCTTTTTCACCCATAACACCTCTTATGCAGCTGCATATAATCTTCACCAAAGACATGCATTTTGAAGCCACCAAGGAGTCCAATCAAAGAAGGACAGTTTCACCGATGTGTAACTAGGTCTTGCTTTGCGCAAATATCCTTCACCAATATTCTTTCCAGACACATTAACTGCCTCATTTCCCCGCCTTGGAAGCAGTCTATATAATATGCACATCCGATTGTTGTAAGCAAAACAGAGTTTTCCTGTTTCCTGTCTTCCAGGCATTTCTGTTTACATGTGTGACAGGTCCCTAAATCCTCTTGGACACTACTAAAACCTGTCAAAAGTTACAGGTGTTCAACATAATCAGCAACAGTCCCTGGTGTAAGAGCCTTTTCTGTGTCACTTAGGTAGTCTCTGGCTATGAAATAGTGCATCATCTCCTTATGTTAATCTCCAGAGTTGCTACTGGATGTGGACCAGATCTCTCTTCTCCATCAACACTTTTCTCCCTCGGGTTGCTGCTAACTAATACTTCACATTTCAGTCATTACTGTCTGTTTTCCTAATAGCTTGTGGTTTTGAATATTAGCCCTTTCCCTTCCCTGTAGAAACAGCTGACTCATGGCATTTTCATTTATGTTGATTTATAATTAATCTTGCTTACTTACAGTAGCCAATATGATACTACCAATGAGTAGATCAGTCTATGATTCGTGACCACCTTCATTCTCGGGTAGCAATGTACATAATAATATGGCTTAATCTGGCATCAGTGTGAGGAAAGGGCGATGGTTTTGTCACCACCTACAACTGACAGAGCATAACAGGGTATGGCCTGTCACCCTGTACGTGTTTCTAGCACAGTATGTTTAGTCTTTGGGGATCCCCCCTCAGAAGCAAAGTACAACTCACTGTTTAATTCCAGCTGCCTTTTTTCCCAATTTTGGTGTTGTCATTTTTAATATAAAAAAAGGCATTTGATTTTAATATCAAAATGAACACCTCAGAGTAAAATTATGATGCCCAGTAGATTAAGGAACCCTTTTCGGTTCATGTAATTAGATGAGATTGGGCATTGATTGCTTCATCTAAGTTTTACCCTGACTCATTATGCTAGGTTTAAGAACTGCCATAATTCAAAATTATACTGGCTTCAAGATACTTGCACCACCTTTTTTGTTTGAGTGAGGATATAGCTTTAAAATGTTGCCATGTGTCCCTCCCCTGATTCCTCCAGTTACATTGCTGCTCGCTAAATTCCGTGTCACTGTTTTCTATCCTTCAATCCTATACAACATTGCTGCTACTTTTCTGTCTTATTCCATCTGTCCTTTTGCTCCAGCTGAGATATTTAACTTCAGTGTACAGAGGATTTGGCTTCTCACCACCTGCCAGGTTTTCCCCAGGTACTGTAGGTGCTTTGCTTTTCCCTGCTGCTCTTCATGCTTCACAGAAAAAAAGCAAATTTTGAGCCAGCCTTTGGGTTAATGGCCATGTTAAAAAATGCCCCTCTGTGAAGCATGAAAGACAATACAAAGCACCAATGCAGTCCCTAGAGGCAGATGGAAAAGAAGCTGACTTTCTGAAAATCAGAAACCTAATTAGAAAACAGGCTGGGAGTTGGCCCACCTTATATAAATAAACTCAACCTGTCCAGCAAATAACAGCGCAGGAAAGCTTCAAAGCTTGAAATAATGGTGATCAGCTTGGAGGGGGAGACCCACAGGCTGAAGCTCGCTGTGAGGTCAAGCCAGAGTCTGTACCAGCTGTGTTAGAAGCACATTCAGATTCCACCTGTGCCTTACAAGGAGCCTCATGAGTGGGGTTGATTCATGCATGTTGTCTGTCCATGTGCCAGCCTTTTTGACACCAAATTTTGTGTTTCAGATGAGAAAAGTCTAGGCAGAGTGGCAAAATCCCTCACATCTTTACTATGATTAGTACTAGAGAGTTGTTAGAAGATTTTCCAACAGTCTGTGTGGAAGATATAACTAATTTTAACAGATTTGGACCGTTTTGTGATCCTGTCTGTATCAATTGGATAAGCTAAAAAAAAAAAATAAAGAAAAGCCCCAAAGAAACAACAAAACAAAGGCCATGTTATTGATATTGAAATATCTTTTTTTGTTTGCTTTGGTTAATGGTCAGATGAGTACTATGCCTTGCTAATGGAATAGCCATTTTGAAGCAGAAATCACTGCTGACTTACTCTATTCAAATCAATAAATTATTGCAAGTTATTTTCTTATTTCTGATATTGAAGCACTCTTTTACAACCTTGAAATTAAATGGATGTCCAGATTAATGTGTTTATACTGCTCATGTAATTAAAAACTTGTACCAGTTTAGCACAGAAAACGCTACGGACTCCTCACGAGAAAATTTGAATTAGTAAAGAGCAGAAACAATCTGTACACAGTTTACTTCTATTCTAAGCAAACTGAAACCACTGGCCAAAGGCAAACAAATAGACTAAAAGGAATAACAAGGAGGTGGTAAATGTAGGATGCCTTTATATCCTTTTTATTGCTGAATAGTAGCATAACTACTACTAGCATAACTTTACTTTCTGTACCACACTCATTTGTTGTCTTCATGGCCTCTCATTCCATTCGTTTGTTTTGTATCTCTCAGAAGACCTTGAGACTAATTGTTTGAGAGAAATATCAAAATATGTGAGTTTATACTGTAAGAGAAGATTTCTTTAATGTAAGGTTGCACACAATACAGTACAACAGATGCATTTTAAAAATGCCATGGAGAAATGAGCTCTTCTGTCAATATCTTATGAAAATAGTGAATTGTGTGTATAGGTCTTAATGCATTAATTAAGACAAGACAGGGATATGATTTTAAAGTATTTAGATATAGGCTGCCTCCTATCAGCTTGTCATCTGGGCAATTGATTGGTAGATTATTCAAAATCTAATGTCAAGGTTTTTAATAAGAATATTTCCCCCATTCATAAGAAAAACTTATAATAGCATTAGCAGAAGTATTTACATTCCTATCTGTAGATAGAAGGATATCTTCCAGGTTGTAGAAAAGGGTTGGAAAAAGGGTAATAGCAGGCTTAGCAACTGGAGCTGCAGAACTGGCAAGGAACAATGGATTAAATTATAACATAGAAGAAAAGCTATTCTCTTTAATCAGTGGTGGGTGACCTTCTGTAATACCTACTGTATACCTACTGTATCTAGTATAATTTCAAACTCAGTAATCAACTTTTGTCTTTGAGACTTTCTATGGAGAGAAAAAACATTTTCAGCTACGACAACAAAAGACTTGCTTTAACATACTCAGCAATCAGATGAGTGTGGCTGTGCAAAATGCCAGGGAGTCAGATGGTGCTTTGCCTATGAAAGCTGGAGGGAGAGACTAGGGAAACATAAGGCATAGTACTAAATGGATATGCCAACGCCAGACTTATACAGGTATGGAAGCTTAAGTATGTTTATACAAAATAAAAGGAATTACTGGAATTGCATACATGCTTGAAGTGCTGTATTTTAACTCTTTGCTGGCTTAGGGTGCCAGTTTCTTAAGAGTGATGGAAAGGACTGCAGACTTTTACACCTTTGATCTGGGTCTAAGATGACCGATTCGAACCAGCTTCCTACAGAGAGCAAAAGGCTAAAAGCCTGGGTTCTTCGTTCAGCAGCAGATGGAGGCAATAAATGACTTCTCTGTCACCAGGAAATAGTATTCCTCTTCTTTGTCCAAATGCAATTGATAGAACAGCTTCCGTGGGTTCTCTGTCACTGGACATAACTGCGAAGTTTCCTTTCAGCATGTACACACAGCATGATTTTTGGTTTTTTTGTCAGTAGCAGCATTCAGGGCTGGCTTTATGACTCCTAACTTAGGATCCCAACTAAGCTTCTGGAATTGGAAGTAGTCAAATTACATCTCCTCTAACCCATGCATAGAGGGACAGGAATCTAGAGTGTGTCTTTTGACTCTCCTACGGTACAATTTTAAACAGAGATCCTTACCTCCATGGGTTGTATGTACTCCCAGAGTAGGTATTGAAAGTTCATGCTTGCTGGGTTTAACCTGAACATTTACACAGGACAGAATAAAGCTAATGCCAAGTGATTTGGGGAAAGCCCCCCAGAACATGAGGAGATAGAAGTACTTCTGTTAAGACATTTGTATTCCAGACATAGATATTGTAATTTCATCTAACTAGCACTACAAGAATGCACCTCATGGAAAGTCAGTGGCTGCTTAGCAATGCAGCTTGCTATAATCACATCAAATCTGTCTTCCACTCTCTGCACCAGGTCTTCTAGTATAAAATCATGCACAAGGAATGTGCACCAACATTCAAACTGTAGTTTGGGATTGTCTCTTGCTGCTTGTACTACAGTCTTTCAGCTGTGATCACAGTTCTTGACAGGGGATAGAAACACTGGAGGCTGAAAGAGACACTGGGCTTGTTCCCCGGGTGATTGCGGAACAGACTATTTCTAAGACCAAGGTCAAGTTGGAGAAAAAACATTTCTGTCAGATCTTTTCATGCCACAAGGAAGCCACGCTTCCTCGTTCTTCCACACTGCAAACAAGGAGAAAAGAAGCAATAGCATATCAGCTAATCAAACTGTTTTAGTTGCAGATTGAGAAGGAAATAGATAAGACACATAATAATTTCTATTTTTAAAAAGTTTTGAAGCATTTGCAAGCTGAGGATGTGGGCTCACAGCTGGAAAAAGAAATCACAGTGTATATATTTTGCCAGTTTTGCAGTAGATGTCATGATCCTATCTGTATTTCCCATACCATTAGCTGACTGGAAGTAGTCAGTACCACTGAGGATGTCATATTCCATACAGAAATCATTTAAAATTTTGTTTAAAACCCAGTTTTGCTCAGAAAGTTTCATATGAGAAAGTATGCTTGGTTTTCAGTTGTAATATTTTAATGCTTTTTACATAAATAACTTTGTTAGTTTTAAACTGAACTATGCCCAAATACCAAGAAAATTGTCTTATCGTGTGATATCTGAGAATGTAGTCCTTGTTTTTCACTTCAGTTAGTGACAACGATGCCTCTACAAGAATCTGACATGCACATACCTTCATTTCTATAGTGTTCATCATTAAAAAAACTCCAAGAAAGCTCTGGAGGGATTTATTTCTGAATAATAATGGCTTCTTAAGAGAGTGGAAGTACAATCAGAAGTGGAAATACCTGAAGCAAGAGCTCTAGAGGATACTGTTTCCCACTGTAATCTGATTTAGGAAAGCATCTGAAGTGTGTGCTTGAATCTTAGTAACTACAAAAGCAATAAACATGCATTTTCTGAGTAAGAAAGATTGGCTCGTGCTTAAAATGTGGCTTATGGTTAATGTTTTGAAGAATCCTGGTCTATATTAGACCAATGTTAGAAATTATGATAGTAATGAGCACTGACAACTGTGTTTTACAGCTTCTTTCCCTGTCAGTCTATGACTATCCCCTACCGTCTTTTTGTGTTTCACTTGTTTCTTCTAATTGCATGAATTACCCCTAAGACATAGGAGGATCTTATCAGTCAAGTAGAAAAGCCTTGTCATAAAGAAATATGCACTGCTCTTTTAAGAAGTTAGTCTGGAAAAGGATGATATAGACTGGCGGAATTATTTTCTTAACTCTTTAATGGCTTATTTTATTTATATATACATTATTTTTATATGTATTATTTGTTGGATACTTAGGCTACAATAATTGCTTTTAGACATTCCTTAAAATGGATGTAGTAAGAAATGTACATTTAAAAGTTTTTCAAAAGTGAATAGCAAATTATCCAAATAGTGTCTTCAAATGAGCAATAAAGTATCTAGAGCCATATCATAAATGGTGCATTATAAGTGAGCTTTCTTGAAACCTTTTGACATTGCACTATCATAACATCCTGCCAGAAACAAATGGAATAATTGATCCTGACTTGAAACATCATAGGAAACAGACCTGGGAAGAAGTAGGGTAGAAGTTCTCTCTCCAACCCATTTCCTGTAGTTCCACGACACAATTATGTGTGACAAAAAGAAGGAGTATTCCCTGGACAAGGTGTATTTGGTAGCATCTGATGAGAAGTCTAAAGGTCAGCTGCCATAAAATTGCTACTTTGGGCCAGTTTCTATTTTACTAGGTGTTATTAAAGGGTACAAATCCCTAAGGAAAAATAACCCTAATATCAATGCAAATTTGTTTAATCTGTTGTAGTAGCTTTACCAAAATTTCCATTAATATCCTTTGTGCAGATGACTTTGGAAAAAAATGCATCAGTTTGTATTCAGATTACTAATACATTTATCTCAGAAACAAGTGTACTTATTAAAGGAAAAGCATGTATTGACTCTTAACTATATTCTCAAATAAACATCATCCATATGATAGTATTTGTTAGAACTGTGGGACAGGTGATTAAGATAAAGTAATTCAGAAACTAAACACAAGACTATTGCAAAGGAGTGCTCGGTCAGACCCTTGACTCACCCCATACTTGTACTCAGAACTCCCACTGGCATGTCATCACTGACATTGGCATCGGAGTCCAAGATAATTGAAATGAAGCAAAGATTATGTATTATTCCACCTAATACATATGTGTAACCAAATATTCTGAGTTAGAGGAACGGGTGCGTGTTAGGGGGAGAATATTATCACTAGCTAAAGTTTTCACTTCAAACTAATGAAAATTAAAGGTTGCTTTTTTAGGAAAATAAGAGTTCTAGTGCATATGCAAAGTTAAAATTGATAACTTCTGAGGGCCAACTCAGGACAACACTGATGTTTCACCAAAGTTAGGATTTTATCAAGATCTTCATTAAGGCATTGCTCTCTTGCAAAAACAACTGCCTTTCACCTAGTTCAACATTATTGATGACAAATACTCTCACAATAGTTTCTTCTTGCAGAAAACATTCTGAAATGAAACCGGTGTTAAGGAGAATTTAAATGATGCCCTTGTGCTTTGGCAGGTTGCTGTCCTTTTCAACAAAAGTTCTTGAAACCATTCCAAAAAAGTGTACCAAGAATAAGAACCTGTTTGGCCATCCCTTACAATGTGGGAAAGTAGTTCCATGAGGAAGAGTAGAAGTAATATATGACACTAAGCTGTTATTAATTTGTCCAAAAAGTATATGCAGAATAAATGAAAAATAATTAAATCCACCCTTCATTCCCAGAAATACAACAGTGAAAGTTCAACAAAGAAATGGTTTTCTCTCAGCAGTCAGATACAACTGATGATGAGAAAACAAACCAAGAACAAAACAAACAAGCAGAATAAGTTTGTACGGTCTGAGCAAGATTAAGCAACTATTGCCTGTGTACGGGTTACAGAGAATTTATACAAAGGTAATTAAGACATTAACTGTTAGCTGACCAACTACTTTCATTACTGAGTTTGCATTTGGCACTATGGGCAGATTCTTTAGTAGAAGTTGACTTACTGTGATTTAAAATGAAAATATTTTTCTATGTCACCCTGTAGGATCTTTGTCCTAAATTACAAATGCCCCATGCTATACATTTGCCTTGTTACAATATGAGTTAAAAAGCCAAAGGTTTTGTGAACAAGAGCTACAGCCTCATTATAGCATCAATGTATCACATCCATTGTATGAATAAAGTTTACTTTGGCATTAGCCTTATTGAAATGATTTTCCTGCTGACTTCCCACAGTTATGTTGGAATATTCCCATCGTCCAGCCAATATCTTCTGTCATCCCCTCTCAGCTTCTTGCTGGCATGAAGCTGTGGAAGTCTATTCTCAACTTCCATCCAGGTCCTAGAAGTCAAGAGGTCAAATACACCTAACCTACATTCAGGGTTTTCTTTAATTATTATTATTTTATTTAAGAAAATGCTTGTGAAACTTTGGACAGACTAAAATGTTCTTCTTATATCACTACAAAATAAGTTGGTTTAGAATTGTCAGTTGCTGGTTGCTTCTTCTGAGCCTATCACCTTCCCTTGTGGCCAGGACACCTCAGAATAGCAAGAGCTAGTGTTCACTGTTGGGGTGACATAGCCAGCATGTAATTATCCCTGCAGACTTGAGAGCTGAATGTTAAGAGACTCTGTCTTCGGTTCTCAGTGGAAATGGTCTGAATATACCTGCTAATCGTTTGCTTGGCCTTTGCATTCCTGTACTGTAATATTACTCTATGATAAGTACTTTTTCTCCTGTTTAAGAGTTGTTTTTATAGAGTTTTAAGTTTCTCTTCTAGTGTATAAACTGAGGGCCTTTGGGAAGAAGCTATTTTGGCTTTTCACTGAGAGCTGACAAATTGTGATTTACTGACGTCTGTATAGTTGCAAAGTCCGGTGGCAAGCCATCTATAAGCAAGTGTCATCCCCAGCAAGTCTGCAAAGAATAGCTTCCAGCGGCTCTAAAAGGCAGGCAGAAAGGTTTCCTATGAGTTAGAGCTCACTGCAGAGTCCTTTCTTCTTAATGATGGCTTTAAGTTTACCCAGTACTCTTACCAGTTCATTCCAAAGTTCAGGAATTCTAACTAACAGTAAAAAATTATACCAGTTAAACATCTTCAGGAAAATCATGGGGAAAATTGTTTTTCACCATAAAAATCCTCAGAATTAAGTGCAGAATTTGTGGCCTCTTTGCAGGGGCGGGGAGATTTGTTTGACTGATGTATCCAGCTAGAGCTCAACAACATCCCAAGCATATGAATTTTTTTGTGTCCTAACATGGAACTGGGTGACCTCTTTTAAGCTGAGTCTTGAAGCAGCTCTCCTGGCACTTGAGTTCACTACCACACTTTTCATGAGATTAGGACAGCAATCTCCAATTTCATAGAAAATTTCAGCCTGGGAAATGACTTTGGCCTACCTATCTTCCCCCTGCTCCTTTGAAGAGAAACAATATCTTTCACTCTCTTCTCCGAACTGTCCTGATATAAGCTGTTGCTATGCATTGATATAATGCCTTTATTCCCTGATGCATCAACAGAAACTGAGGTTCCAGCAATAAAAAAATGACTACTGGGAAGATAAAATGCCCAAAAGCACAGGCTGAGAGCCAGACCTGGAATATCCAGAAGATTGAAGGCGCCTCCCAGTCTCCCCAATGACTTGTGATCTTGTCTAGTAGGCTAGCATTGCTAAAAGATGTTTGCTTAGTTTTAACAAGGAAATTCTCTGGGAACTTTGCTACATAAGCTACCACACCTCGTTATTTTCCTTTGTTTTATGCTTTCTTCTGTAAATAAGAAACATACAATTTTGAATGAGTATTTCTATATGTCTTACAATAACTTAATGGGGGGGTGGGCATTTTAGGGCCATACAAACACTCCAGAGTTTTTGTAAACAAGAACATATGTGACACCTGTACTTAATGTGCTGTCTTTATTTTTGTGTAGTAAGTTTTCCCTTCCTGTGTGAACTGCAAGCTGCACCATGTTTGCTTTGTTCTGAATGTCACCATGTACCACTAACACTCCTTGGGCTTTGCTCTACAGGGGTCATGTAATTAGGCTGTAATTGAGCAGCTGCAAATCCATGGGAGGCTGTAGAAATCCTATCTGAAAATGGATCAGAACAAACCAATATACAATTGTTTCCCTTGATTGGAAATTGCTTTTTATTGATTGGAGCAATAATCCATGCCATGACACATACCAAGGACATTGGAGCTCATGCCAATCACTATTAAGCTCCAGATTCCTGTTAAGTTTATTTTGTATATCATGTGAGACTATAGAAAAATAATATTAGTTCTCTCTGAGATTCATAGAGTTTAATTATCAACTAAGTGTTTTTGTGAGACTATTGCACATAACTCTCTCTCCTGCTGAGGTGATAAACCTGAAATATGTCATCCTATGTATTTATGTATGTATATAAACCACACAGATGCACACTGCAGAGACTGACAAGGAGGTGCAAGTGCTTGATTTGGATCCTTCTATATAAAAAGCATGATAAAGGACTCCTGAATCCAGTCTCAGGTAGGCCAGTACAAATTCGAGTTTGCCTGAATGATCCTTTTCTACTTTTTAAATGAGAAAAATACTTCTGTTGAAATTTTGCATGAAAATTAGAGCTGCTTTTTAAAAGGAGGACTAGTTTTGTCAAAATTATTTTTTCCCCACTTAGAAAAATAGTTTCAGTAGAAAGTTTTCAGTTATTCGTACACTTTAATGGTGTTACACTGGATTTGCATGGATTTAAATGAAATCAGAAACTTGCCAAAATAACAACTCATAGACTTTGCTTTCAGAGCTTACTTTAAGGGTGTTGGCAGTGGCATGTAAGAAGGAAAACAATGACTGTTAAATTAATGAAGCCATGATAACTGTTTTCATTTCCCCTGCAGTATTTTTTAATGATCTGAAAGCACCTTATGGATGTTTCTTGAGCCACAAAATACTGATGTGAAATAGAATAGTCATAAGCCCAACCTATAGAAGGAAGCACAGTTATTTCAACAAATCAACAGCAAATAGGTTTATATTGTTAGCAGCAAACCTAGCCTTGTGAAGTGAAATATTGCTCCAGGACAATTCTAGGTGACTGTAATCAATGGCAAACTTGCTCTGGTGTTTGCGAAACCAGCATCTCAGTTATTGACGTATTTGCCAAGTGTAGCTCAACATAGAAGCTCAACATGGGGAGAAAAATATAGTCTTTGCATCAAAGTTTTCAGTCTCAGAATAGTTTACTCATTGCTGAATATCTTTTCATTTCTAAATTTAGCAGGTTAGCTAGAAATGCAATAATATGATGGTACAAATAGAGAATTTGTATGAGGCCAAACTGCATTTGAATGCAATGAAAGACAACACATCACCAAAAAATCTGGAAGGTTTAGGATGAATTGCCTAAAATCAACTAGCAATGGAAATAGCTTGTGAATTACCTGGGGGAAAAGGTAATTTTGCTTTGATAAAATGAGGGCAATCTGAATTTCAGGCTCCACTTCTTCCAGCTGCCTCAGGCTTTCATTGCAGGGCCTCTTGGTTGAAGCGAATGGTATTTTCCTAGGACCAGAATATTTTCTCTGAAAGTGTGTCCGCAGTGATGCAGAAGCAATCTAAGGCTCTACTTCCATGGCTATGTCAATTAACTATGAGAACAAACCATTACAAGAGAGAATTGCTAAGGCTTGCTATTTCATTACTGCAGGCACCTACAGTAATAGTAATGTAGGACAGGACACCTGGAATACACTGATCACTACAATACAGAGCCACTGTAACAAGAAAATAGCTTGAGTGAACAGGAACAAGGGACAGGCAGGGCTTGATAATCCTGACCTATCAATCTTAGAAATAATAAAGCTAATTTATGAGAACGGCATTGTTTCTGGTTTATGACTACAACATGCAAAATAACAACTTACATCTTTGAAAGGTCTTCACATGTTATGCAAATCCTTATTAGAGATCACTGAAGGAAAGGATAAAGTTAAAATACTTTCTTCAAAAATTTTTTATTACTATTTTATTTACAGAACTTGTGCTTAACAGAATATGTTTTCTATTAAGTCTACAGTGTTGTTTAGGAGGCCAGTCTTCCAGAGGATCTACATACACATATTGAGGGACAGTTTTACCAAAGGAATAATCTGAAGTCATATTGTCCAAAACCAGATGTATTTATTTCCTGTGCTGTGGAGTAGCTTCAAATGGGTGAGCCTTTGCCAGGTTAAGACCTTAGTAAAAAAAAACAAAGGAAGAAAGGAATGAAATAATCCCCTTTTACATAGGAAGATAAGTGACAACAGTAATTAAGTGGCTTTTTAACCTCTTACCTCAGACAGAGACAGTTATCTCTGGAGTCACAGGTCATACTAGGTCATAATTTCACTTCTTTTCTAAATCTTTGAAGCCAATATCAAGATAAGCTAGCATTATTCAAACCTTATCAATAACAACATTTAGAACAGTTTGCCAGGACTATGCTTCAAAACAAATGTTTCCAACATATTTCTGCCTAGCATAGCTTCCTCTGTCCCATTTATCTGCTTAACATACTCTGCTAATTTCTTTCCCATCAGATGCCGAGAAGCCTTTACTATTCTTGTAGTAGCAGGATCTGGACATCAGTTTCCACAGAACTTAAAGATTTTGATAATGATACTCTGTCCTTCTCTGCAGGCTTGTTCCTACCTTTGGTGCCTAGTCAACAATATATTATCTGTTATCGGGCCATCTTCTCTTTTTAACTAAGCTTGCAGGGAGGTTTTATTCCATTGCCTGTGATGATCTTTGGTGTCCTAAATTTAATTTCTTTTTATAATCCCTACAGTAGCAAGTAGTAAAAAGAAGTTTAACTAATAAAAAAGTGTTTGAACATTGGAAGCAACAAAAACTTGGCAGAAATATACATGGAAGAAAGTAAATTAACATATTTAAAAACAACCAACCAGACACTATAAACCATAGCCCTTAGTAAGTTTGTGAACAGTGGTGGCTTTCTAATGCAGAACCTTGCTGGATTTTAGGAGAGGGATGAGAGGTGGAAAGGCAGAAGTAAAAGCAGTGTGGTTTCTTCTGTCTGTTCTCTCTCCTCTTTTTAACTAATCTAAGCCATCAGGTGGTGTTACAGAGACCCCGCTGGAGTCAGCCCGTCATGCAGGGACAGGCATAAGCGAGAAGGACTATTCTTTCTCTCTTATTTGAGCTCTAAAATCTGGGAGTTGGAGCCCTGAACTAGCCTGTAGAGCCAAGTGGCTATGGAAAAGGGAATGCAGATTCATCTCGGTTCCCGATTTCAAGCTTGATTCTTCCATCTGCAAACCTGGATAGACTATAATTTAAAAATATGCAAAGCTGTTGCTTTCAAACTGTGCCTTCACAATCCCATTTGGACTGGGAAACTTAGTAAACAAATCTGAAGATAGAAATGAAAAATGGGGGTCCCTAATTCAACCACTCTTGGCTTTGCTGCTGTGCTTTAACAATGCAAAACACTTAGGAAATATGACTGCTTATTCAGCATGAAATTTATCCTGGTGTTCAGGGCCATAGTGTTTTTTCACAACAGTGAATTTTACTTAAATATTTCAGTTGGTGTTGTATCCCTCTTCTTTTACCCAAAGGGGTCCATTGAACTAAGGTGGTGTCACCTTTTTAGCATTGCCTTTTAGAAGCTGAACGTACTTTGAAACCAGCTTTTTATTTTCTCACAGAAACAAAATAGTGGCTACATCCTAAAATTTTAAACAACTTAGATTATTTCATAAATAAACCCCTTAATCATTATCTTATGTATTAGTTATGTATATCATACAGTACAACTTGTGGGCATGAATCTAGGAAAAATCCGCATTCTTGTCATAAAAATATTTTTTAAGCTCAGGAAAAGATTCGTAGCAGAAGAAAACTGTTGTATTTATCAGGTAACACTGCCAAATTTAAAAGCAAACATCACTTTCTCTAGAAGCAAGGTGCATGACTACCTTTGAGACAAAGATCATCCTACACTCACAGCAAGATGTTCTTTTTTGGTAATTCACAGCAAAAACAAATGCTGAAGTACCTGGTGGCATGAAATAGGGGGGCTGACATTGGTAGGAGGGAATGGTGGTTGTTTACTCGGGATAGAAATGCTTATATGAGGTGCAAACCTCATCTAACAGTAGGAATACTTGTTACATTAACAAGATTTACTGACAGACTCCATCTGTGCCTTCCCACCAAACAAGGTCACTCAGTTAGATCCTAAGGAGCCTAATGAGCAAAGTGCCAAGTCTCTGGAGTGATAATGGAGGTTCGTTCTGACTTACGCCTCAGGCACTTGCAATATTTTTAGTACTGGAAAATAAAATAGGGTAGAGGAAAAAAGGTCATAATTTTCATCAAACCAATCCACCTTGAGAAATATCAGTGTGTGTGCCTGTGCCTGAACATACCTGGATATTTTTTTCCTCTCTTTTCCAGATGATTCACCGTTTACTTTTCTCTTTTACTTCAGAGTGGCCCTTGAGGCACTCCAATGCCTTCATCTTGGCCATGCACTTCACATCTGCATCTTGGTTACAGAAACTTCAGTGTGGTGGCAACATGCCCGTTTCTTTCAAAAGGCTGTAACATCAACAGCATGTGTGGTGGTTTCATAGTTGATGGAGAAGCCTTATCCTTGATTTTTTGATGCTTATCCATTTTCTGTCTGCAGTTTCTGAGATACAGTCTGGTCAATTTGTAGCAAATATTATGGTAAGTGAAAAGGAGAAGGGGACATAGACAAACTTAGAGCATTGCAGGCTGCACAAAAAAAACCTCTGCTAAGCACCCTCAGTATTTACAATTCTCAATATTGACTTGTTGCTATACACTAACTGATAGTTCAACAAAAACGATATTTTTTAATTATTTCTCAAAATTTACAGCAGAACTATAGGTTATCTAAAATTATTAAGCTGCAAATTAAAAGAAAGAGAAAAAGATCACTTTCCCTACACCCTGGAGTGTGATTAAACTGTGGAACTCATTGCTGCCAGGTATTATTGAAGCCCAGTTATAAATTGTTTATCTTTTAACCTAGTAGCAGAATGATCTGAATGTGACCTCTAGTTTGAGTTGCTATCATTCTGTACGTGCCTTATTTCTTATCCTCTTTCCAAAAGTGTTCTCTGGAGTCATGTGAAACAGAACCCCAGGTCCTGTAAACCCCTGGTTTGATCTAGCGTCTACTAATATTTATCCACTATTATTACAAATATCTAATCTAGTGGATATTTACCATTCAAATGCTAATACATTATGAACTGCCTGCAGAAAACTAACGCCCTATTTAACTGCTCAGTGAATAAAAGAATACTTGTCTAAATCTGTGAGATAGGATTTGGGAGACTGAAACTTCTTTATTTTACATGCTGTAAAATAAAATAATCATAGCAATCATTAGAAAAACAACATGGTGAAGCAATGGAATAAAGAGACCAATTTAGAAGCATCTTCAGTGAAGTTTCTCTCAGTCCCATTCTTTAATGTGCTGGAGTGTTTCTGGAATGAAATAGTGTTTCTCATGATGAGGGATTTATTGGGTGATATATAGCAACGCAGCATGAAAAAGATGTGGCAGTAGATTTGGTGGAAATGACTCCACTCTGCAGAATCTATTCTGCTCCACCTTCTGATAGGTTTCTGTTCTGTCTCAGTGTAGACTAGCTCAAGTCCTAGCAAATCACACAGAGAACACTTGTTCATAGGATGAGGATTTACATTTTTATTTGTGTACCTTCATTCTTACTGTATAGAATAGAACATTACAAAATTGTACACTTGGAGATCAGAATAGATCATTAATTTAAAAGTTCTTGGGGAGAAGCTTCCAGGAAAATGCACGTGTACAAATGAATATTTCAATATTCTGGAGGAAAATGTCTCTACAATTGTCAAGGGGCTCTGCACATTAACACCAGTGCTCAGTTGCCTTGTAAAATACAATTGTAAAAGATGTCTTTATATAGTGATATAATGTCACTGACTGTGGTAGAAGTAGAATCTATACAAGTGGAAATGACATGAGAATTTTAATTCCGAGTTGAAGAATCCACAAAGATTAAAAATCACATTTTTATTTATCATTTAATTTATAAAGATGCTATTGTTCAGGCTCTGAAAATATCCATCCATCAGCAGTCAGTGCAGAGTAGGAATCTGGAACTTAGTGTTAAGCCCAAAGCTGTTTGGGATCTTGGTCTGGCCTCTGCCTGTTGCCACAGCACAGTGCAGGTGTCCTGGATTGCCCAGGGCTTCTCAAATGGCAGCTAAAGACTGTTTTAAAATGGCTCCATGAATATGCGTAATTTAATTCCACTGTTCTTTAAAGAGATCCCTCTGTTTCAGTCATCATAAACAATCAGCGGTAGATCTCATAAAAAGCAACAGTGTATTTTGCAGTGGCTGAACCTATCTGGTCCTAGTTTAATTGCTCTCTCTTTCACTTTCAAACCTTCACCTTATTTTCTGTTTGTAAATAAAAGTTCTCTGCTACATAGAATACTCTTATAATCACGACCTCTTCATACTGCAAGGCTTTTTTAGTGATACTCTAGAGTTTTTCCAAATTCTCCAGTTACAAGTGGTGGGTAATTAGTTCAGCAATATGAGCTGTATTGAGGTAGAAACTAGTATTTTTCCCTTATGTACTGTTGTTTCCTGTCATCTGACAAATCAAGCTTACAAAATGATAACTATGCTTATATGTTCGAAAACATATCTATCTAATAACATATCTAATACTCCCAAATTAGTCCTCTTTATTAACTGATAGACATAATTAAATGTTCTGAAAGATGGGTGTGAAACACTGCAAAATCTCAAAATTAAACAGCAAGAATGTCATTAATTCACATACTTTACATGGAACAGCACATCACACTGCATACACATATAAGGAGAAATGCAGGTTTAAATTTCAGTGTCTCTCAACTCTTTACAGTAAGGAACAGCTACTCATTTACCGAAATCCCTATTCCTCCATTCACCAATTAACTCAGGCACACCACCCAGTATCTCACAGCTGATACTCAAAGCAGGCTCTGTCCCAGCTGGCACACAGGTCATGAAGTATGCTGAGGGTTTTACCCTTAGGTCACTGCAGTCAGAATTTCCGAGAACCTGGAGCAATTTGTTTTCTCTCCAGTCACATTACGTTTCTGTTAGCAATGATTTTTATTTTTCCCTTCTAACCTTCCCCACAGTCATACTTACCTCAAGACTGTATGTATCTGTGCTCCTTCCTATTAAGCCCTTCTGTCATTGTCCCCATGCCCTCCTGTGTGGCCTAGGTCAGCCCTAATCCCTGTCTTACGTCTTGCTCCGTTGCAGAAATAAGACACAGCAATTGCACCTTGAGTGCACCCTTCCAAGCACTTCTTATAGCTGTCTTACCAAAACTTGCTGTCTGGTCTTTAAAAGCACACGTTTCTTTGTCCTTACTTGAAACTGAATGATTTTTTAAAAAATGATGATTTTTGCCTTGCTCTAAATCATAATTTGTGTTGGATTTTCCTTTATTTCTCAGCTTTCTTCAGCTTTTATAGTTTTTGTGTGGCAAAAAGGAATAGCCTCAGATGGCTGCTCTCATTCTGGCTAGAGAGAAAAGCATTTTTCTGTAAAATGTGTTTCAGCTCCTCACCTGACCTATATTGTTCAGTTACTCATTAAAATTAAAGAGTGTCCACGCATCTCTTTAGAAAAAAAGGAAGATTTTTTTTTTGAGAGAACCAAATTAAAAAAAAAAAAGCACACACAGAAAAGGAAATAGTTGATACAATATAATTTAAAAACCTTGTCATAAACTGAAAGGAAAATCAGTGCCTGAAAAAAGAGTTCAAAACATGTTTTGCTATAGAAACTCTTTACAACAGAAGAGTTGACTTAAAGAAATTATATGTATAATCAACAACAAATCTTTTGAGTATGTCTTAGAATGCTAGCATGCAAAAAACATTTACAAAGATCAGTAGATGAAGCAATTAGGAAGCATGTATGCAGATGTTCTGTTGAACACTCTTGCATAAATGAAGCAAAGTAACAGTTACAATAAGCTTTAAGTACTCACTGTGAATAAATTGCATTTAGAAAGACTTACGATTGGGTTACATAAACTCATGTGACGTAACTATACAGAGAAATAAACAATTTCTTGGGATCTTTCCATGTCGCTCACTTAACCTTTCAATAAAAGATGTTGTAAGCTTAAGCAGCTTTAAATGCAACATTAATATGTGAAAGAAACAAAAAATGACACATTTTAAACTTCTTGGAGAGACAGCACTTTATTGGCTGTTTCCTCTCGGACTTTCACGGTGCAGTGCCCATGTAGGTGTCATGCCCTGAGATCTCTCTGCCATGCTCACTGACAGGTACATTTTCACCAAGTTTTATCACAGCCTGAATCACTTGCAATTCTTGATAAGTTTCAGCTGGAGATGGCCAAGGAACTGTAGAAAAGCATGTGTAAGAGTGGCCAGGGAAAGGTAAAGACAGGGAACATTTTCGTGCAATAACACTAGTCATAGGGCAAATACTCCATTTCATAGGAGTTATGCCGACTCACCCCTGCTAAGGTCTGAACAGATGGTGTTTAATGTTTAATTACATCCATATAGACCTTTCCTAGCAATTAGGAGAACACCTCACCCAATGATTGAGACCATCACAGGATCTGAGATTGTATTTCCAGGAAAGGCACTAGAGTATTAAAAACCCTCAGCTGCCTGTTGTTGCCATCTTAGTTTGAAAAGTCACCTTCATGAAGCAATACAATTTGCCAGCTGGGGATCAGATGTTACAGAGGATTTAACCAAATAATAGGGCCCCCCATCTGCTGATTTTTGATTCATTTATGCTTCCTGTCTCCCACCACAAACAAAGCACAAACTGAAGCCTGTATTGAGATTACCATACTTGTATCCCTCTAAAAGGCACTGATTGACAATTCTCATGCCTCAAACAGTGTTCGATACCATGTCAGTGTGCTGTTTGCATGCAGGGAAAAGCTAATAATTATAAGGGTTATTCTTTCTGTGAGTGGATATGTACAATGTTTATGATCTATTTTTCTAATAACCACTTTTATGTGGAGGCATCTGCAGTGGAACTTATTTTAACTAGTTCTCTAAGGATTCCAGATGTCACTAGACAACTTGAACAAAAGTGCTGTCTTTTCCATCAGTCTTTGTACCAAGTAATCATTTAACAGCTGCAAAACTGCTCAAGGTGCACAAGTGGCTTTAAGATATTTCTGCAGCCAACCTCTGTCCGAGGCATTCTGGAAATAGTCCCCCATGTATGTGAGAACATTTGTGGAGCTTATATACCTGTAGTAATACGTAAAGAAATTACAGCCCTTCTAGAAGTAGTATTGATTAGGGATATAGCTATAGCTGAAACCTACCCCCAAAAAAACTATTGTATCTAAAAGCCTATCTGTTTTTTTTCTAACTGCAGTTATTTATATTACATAAGCTTTACTTACAAGTAAACCTCCACTCTGTGCAGCCTGCCATAGCACAGTATCAGGCCCGGTCTTCCTCATTAACAGATGATAAATCAAAGAAATTGGGTGGCAATGTGTCAAAGAGAACCGAAAATATTTCTTACCTACTCCATTTCACTCAGTGGCATAGGCTCTTTGGGATAGATTCCTGTATATTTCTGCTTCTCTTTTATGTTTCTAAGCACACAGTTTTCAAAATAAAAGATTTTCTCAGAGGAAAAGAATACTAAAATGCTAAGCTGTGTGACCTAAGTGACAGCCTAAACTATATGCCATAAAGTCTCAAACTGGTGCCTCTGCTGGCTTTCTATTGATGTCAAATAAGAAATTCCCAGAGCTTCTCTCTTCACATTGTAACGGTGTGGAAAAGACCAAAAAACCTGGTTGTGTCCTCTTGACGGTGACAACAAATAGAGCTACAAAGCCTCATACAAGCTGAGGTTCTAGCGCTCTGTGGACAGGGTGAAAGCAGGAGGTGACAGGAAATATTTGCACTCAGGAAGACGTGTCCAAGGTCTTGAGAATGTTTTAATGTCTTTTGTTTTGTATTGTGGATTTTCTAAGCTGTCAAGAAGCGAAAACAATACATATTCATTTAGGGTATAAGAATATAAACAAAAATGACACAAATGTCCTTACAAGACTGTAGCTGGCTCATGAGTTTGGAGATACCTGCGTGCAAATCAGTCATTCAATCAGCATGGCAGAGCCATGTCAAAGCCACCTGGGCATTACAGTGTGAAGGGCTAGCAACATGCTGGCAGCCAGCAAATTGCCGCTAGCTTCTGTGTGGGAATACTCTCCTTGTACAGCTTTTACATCCTGATACTCAAGCCAGAAACAGTCGCACCTGAGAAATCTCTTGAATTATGGGCTATGAGACTATGACTTTGCTCTTATTAAACACAAGAAAGTGGCCCAGATTTTTGATATGACATTAAGGCTTCTAGGCTAAAATCTGTGAACTGGCAGCTTGATATATTTTGAATGACTACCGACAGAGGCTCCAATATGTCCCAATCTACAGCAGATGTAAATTTTGTATAGAAATCCCACTATGCGATAATGACTGTTTGCAACCTGAAGCCCCAAGACTCTATCTTCTGTTTTGTTTCTGCCAATTTAAGACAGCTTGGAGGGGTGGAGGGAGGAATGTCAGCAATCAAAATTATTTTCATTTTGGCGTGACTGTCAAATGAACATAGATCCACTCCTGACAAAAACTGTTTAAGGGTACAGAAAGAAGGATGAAAAGATTGCATGGTTGCTGAACAAGCTGCTTGGCATTTATTTTGAACAACAGAAACCCTAGAAGTGCTTCAAAACCAAATCTTGTCAAAGTTAACAGTGTTGACATAGATAAAAACGTTTCTTCTTCATTGGATGTGTCCTTTCAGAAAAAGTTATTGCAGCTCTAGAAGGACAAACCTCAAAGTTCAAAATTTTGTTAGGTGTCTGAAATCTTATTTCAATTGTAGAACAGACCTAAGCTTGAAAATCAAATTTCTCTTATAATTTACTTCTCTGTATTTCCACAGCAATTAAAATAATCGCACTCTGTCAAGTTATGTCTTTTACCCTGATTAAAGATATAGCTATATTGAGCAAACACACCAACTAGTCTGTTGACAGATGAAAGAAGATTGCACAGCATTTCTGAAATCGTTCTGATAGCTTCACATTATGTAGTACATAGGCAAAAATGCATCCAGTATGCCTTCTTATACTCGTAGAAAAGAAATACTCTATTAAACAGCAATTCATTCTGTATATCACGTTCTTAAATCCAGATAGTTTTAGTTATAAATCAAAGTTAATGAGCGCTTTGGATTCTGCCTCAAAGTTAATTATTGGTGCGTTCTCTTGTACCTGGTTGTATTTGAAAGCAAGTGTCTAAAATCACAGAGAATAAAATTAGATGAAAAAAATCTTTGATCATTAAAAGTATATACAGTTAAGTTTAAGTTATTAGTGCAGATAATTTGGTTGTTTACAACATAATTACCGATTTGACTCTGAAAAAAAAGAATTGCAAATTGTTTTGCCTCAATTAACAGTACATAAATAATTCTGGCGTGCATAAATATTTTACTGTTGAAAACTGTGGCACATAACTTTTTATGGTGCTCTTAAAACAGGTCTAATGCAAAGTTAATAACACACAAAAAAACCCTGTCTATGGGGGAAAAGCCATCTGTCGCAAAGAGGAGTAGAAATGGTCTTGCACCAGAACCTAACGCTAACAGTTATGAAAAATGTGAGCAGTGAAACATTGCAAAACTGTACAGCGTTACAAGGCAGCAACATAGCTGCAACAAAATATGTGGATTTATCCTGACTCATCAGCTCTCGATTTGATGGCACTGCTTAGCACCTGCAGAAATTTAGGAAGGTTCTCCAAACCAATGTTTTCACTTTTGTGACATACTGCGTCTCAAACTGTAAAGGGTAGGCAAAATTCACAATTGCAAAATAACAACTAGATTTATTTGAAAATCTTTCCTTTTAAGTTTTAAAGACAAAGATGAGCGCTAAAGGGGTCTCACATTAAAAAATACTTGGGTAGTGTATAGTATTCTGGCTAAGATGTGGTTAAATATTAGGCTTTTCAGCTAAGCAGTATAAAAATTATAATACCAATAATTTGCAGTGGGTGATTGGAAGGTCAACACCATACAGTAATTCAAACATAGATGCATAAACAAATCCATTAAAAAGTATTGATTTCTTCCAGTGGCCTGGTATCTTTTTAGGTTGCCATCTGTAAGCTCCAGGACTGTAAGGGCTAACTTTCATGCCTTTTCTCAGACCACATTTGTTTTGTTAAGTCTGATAGTTGAAGAAAACACCTGTACATCTTAGACCTTATACAGCAGAGCTAACATCTTTTATACTAGGTGAGCATCTGCTCCTTCATTTTCTTAAAAATCTATAACTTTAACAGCAGCAACTTTTGGAAATAATAAAAAAACCTGGTAGTTTAGTTTAACAAATCTTTGAATTTTGTCTATGCTATGAGGTGCTGACATATAAAACACTTGTGCTTTTCTGAGTCAGGCTAATAGAGCAGACTGTGTAAGTGATCTACTTGATAGAAGGGCCGGGACATTGTCAGCTCAGTATTTATTTACATGCTTATTTGTTTCTTGTCACAAAGTGAAGCATTCTTCTTTTCTGGAAGGGGCAAGCCGAGGTGGAGTTGGCTGGGCAAGGGACATGTAACAGAGATTACCAAACATTTTGCTTTTCTCATTCATTTACTTTACTTCAGAAAGAATAACAGTTCCAGATGTGTAAATAAAGCAAAGTTTTCTATGGCATCTGTAAATGTAGGATTTTTCACCACCTTCTCTTTTCCCATTTAAAAAGTTTAACTTCAGTTTAAGTGTATTGCCTTTTGTGTGATTATTGGGCTTTGACCACTTACATTTTAGGTCATTTACCATTACTATAATCCTTAATATCAGTAGCTCAAGTTCCATTGTAAGATAACGATCCTCATAATTGCCAGGAATTGCGGCCACTGGAAAGAGTGGTCTTAGAAGGAAACTGTAAAACATTCCTGTACAGCAGGAAAACAGAAAATGGTGACAAAATGAAAAAAAAAAAAACAAAACAAACCCCAGAATAATAGCAAAGGAAAGCTCAGTAACAATAATTAATTTTGATTATTAAGAATATAAAAAATATTCTTTTAGGAAGAGCAAGAAATGTTTCACTTAGATTTGAAATCACTGCCTACCAAATGATTTAGTTGAATTTTACCAAGAGCTTCCTTTCAATTGCAGCTGATTAGTAAATACATGGGCTTATTTCCCGATCTCTCTTCAGAGACAAGCTGAGACCCACAAGCTGCCATCCCAAGCAGGCAGCTTCCTTTGAAATAATACCTCCAGGTATCCCTTCCTTCTGCCTAGCTCATTGGCTGAGATTTATCCCTGTATCACTGGCTCTGGCTGCAGAAATAAAGAGGAGGATGAGAAGATTCTAAGAAAATGCAAATCCCATAAGACACTGTAGCTGTGTTTAAAAATACAATTCTTGTGAGTTGGAACAAACATTCAAACTTCCCTGATTGGTTGCTTTTATGAAATGTGATAATTTTCTAAAAGATACAATCTTTTGCAAAAAAACAATGTATCAAGAAAAATACATTCAACTAAAACAGAATTTTAATTTTAACTAGCTCTTATACGTTTATAGGTATCTGTACTTTATATAAAGATCTCATTAATCAACTATTGTAAACACATACACATCTCATTGTAATTATATAGATTCCTGTAGAATTACACCAGAAGCCCAACAAAGTACCTCAGAGGAAACCTTGTTCCCTGCTACCAGGCCAACTGGATCACAGAAAGAAAGAGGAAATATTATAGCTTTTCAGTTATCTACGTGAAAACTGAAATGTCAGAACTAGCAGCCAGATCTTCCAGACCTGTGTCACCTGATCTTGTAGCAAAAGATCAGATGTTTATGATACACTTGATTAACCTTGGTAAAATCACTTTTCCATACCTTTTATACAGCCACACCTGGAGTTCTAAATTCAAAATAACTACTTAGGAAAAAACCAAAAATCCTGACTATCGCTGCAAGTAGCATAGTCAATGTAAGAGAAGACAAAGAAAGAAATAAAAATATTAGGATATAGCAAGCAAGGAACAACCTAGAAAATGTCTGTGATGAAAATGATTATAATAAAGAGCTTTTCTTGGGATGACACACTCATTTCTGATCTACCTGTTTCAAAGTCAGGACAGAGGCAGTGGTATTAAGAAACTGTGGTTAAAAATATTAAAGTCATGATGAGTTTGGGGCTATTTCAAGCATACCCAAAAAGGGAAAAAAAAGAAACTGAGACAAATGTACGAATTGCATATTGTAGAGCTATGCTTCTATATAGATTTTCCTACAACAGAACAAGAAAAGGGTATTCAAAAGTATTAAAAAGCAACAGATTTAAAATGTATTAAGACATTTTTACAAAGCATATCATTAACCTGTGGGACTTGTTGCTATAGGGTAGCACCGAGGCCAAGAATTTAGCGGGATTTAGAAAGAGTGGGCATTTTTATGTATAATCAGAAGTTACCATGTTACATTAGAGAGCATAAAATGCTTTTATAGAAGACATAAAGTCCAATACTTCAGGCCATAAGGCAACCACTAATTCATGGGGGTTAGGAGGAAACGTTTTCATCTGGCAGGTTATTCTGTAGCGGCCACTCCAGGGCTCCTTGGAGCTACTGCCATGCTTTGGCTGCAGTCAAGGGAAGACAAGGCAGGCTGCCAGTCCGACGTGGCACTGTAGGTCTGCGTGTTGCATCTATGCTCTTGCTGTTATTTTTGTTCATTTACTTCTCTGTGATAAAATTTTGCTAAGAACACTAATTTATTACAGGTAAAGCCTATTGGGCTTGTGTATCTTTCTGCTCAGTAAAGGGAAACAACTGTGATTTCCTATGTAACATGTCCACAGCATATTCCTCTTTTCGAAGCAAATGAGTTGTTAATGCAAGGCAGATGTTAGTGTTTGTTTCACTCTTTGCTGAAGGAGCCGGCATATTTCCTTTTAGGGAAATACTTTGAAATCACCTCATTCTTCTATTAATTCAACATAACTGATTGTAAGAACTATGTTAGTAAAATTAATATTTCAGAGCAGCACTGCGAGGGATATTTTTAACATGCAGCACCACAGCCCCTGTCTCTTGTCACTTGTGTCATCCTGTCATCATGTACGCCTTCAGACATAGGCAGGATGATACTAATGAGCTCACCACTCCATGTTCCTCTATCATGAAGTTCAGTACTAATGAGAAAAATTCCCAGACTGCACTCACAGTCTAAATCAATTTGGCAAGATTGATCAAAATATTCATTAAAACAGTTTGTTCTTCAACTCAGACTGAACCCTGCAGGCATATCTGTCTTGCTTCTATACGGTTTTGTGTGTGAGTCTGTGTGCATGTATGTAAGTGTGTGAAATTTAAAAAAAAAAAAAAAAAAAGTTAGTTGTTTTTCCTCCTCGTGTGATTCAAACACTACTTTCAGAAGAAAAAAAACAAGGCTGAATTCTCATTACTCTCTTATCCTTGGGAAGCGCCTCGGAGTCTGGAAATGCTAAGAAAAATATTCTGTACCCCTCTTCTCATGTGTCTGTCAGCAGTAGGCCCGAGAATGACTGACATGAAGCAGCAAATTACCATCAAAAGGGCAACAAGCAAAACAACAAATGGGAATCTGTCAGAGAGAGAGAGACATCACTGGTCACACAACCCTGGGAATTTAATATATCTTTTGTCTGTCATCTGCATGCTAAATTTCCATGTCTTCCTTCACCAGAATTTTCTCTTGCCATGTCAGCCTTGATAAGTATAGGTTAGCTCACACTGTCTACTTTTTCACACGCATTTCAAGATAAAACACAGTCCACAGAGCCAAGGATGACATTAGCTGACTAATGCTCAACCAGCTGGACTCTATGCTCAGAAGGGTCTAGACACAAAATCAGAGCAGCACAAATTGCAGTGAGGGATGAGCAGAGGATAGATTTGCAAATCTCAGCTATGATGTTATCTGTCCCTCCAAAGAGACAAGAATAATTCATGATGTTACCAGTTTAAAAGCCAGACACCCTGACTAGTCATATATTATGTACTTCTGGTTCATTTCAGCAACAGAGAAGGTTGCTGTTGATCATCTGACTTCACCATTCATTGCCTAGAAACTAGGAGCTTTTTTCAAAGGGCTAAGAGGAAAACTCAGGCAAACTTAAGCCAGACATGGTTTTAAAATACTTCATGTGTTATTGTTCACAACACTGCAAACCCGCTTTAGTTTACAATATTAAGTACATAAACTGCATTCCTAACAGCCTATTTCTTAGATATAGTGTGTGCTATAAAATGAGATAACATTATTCCAGGAAGTTTTCAGTGGGGTTATGAGCCCAATCATTCAGAAACTCCAGAATAAACTCCACAGACAGTGCCCTGCTGTGTTGAAGCAGCAGGCTGTTGATGGGGCTTTCTCACTGGGGGGGCAGGAGGGACTCTGCCCTGGCTCAGGGTACAGAGTCTCAGCAGTTCAAACTAAAACAGACATTAAGTATTCCTCTAAAAATTGGCAGTGGCACACCAAGCCAGTGGTCCACATTTCTTTGGATGTCATTTCCACGGCTTTGTATTCAAAAGGTGCCAAATTAAAAATAGTTGCATAACTGGCAGGGAGATGGGTAGCTCTTTGACCATGCGCAGAGTAGTATGAGATTTTCTTCCCATTTAAACACTGTTGGCTATTCAGAAATCACTGGTGTGGTCTGCCTCCATTGCTGAACATCAATGTGTGCCTCAGCATCGCTCGATTTCCAGAGCAGTGTACCAGCAGTCAGCTAGGCTTCAGCCAGCAAGTGCACATCCAAGCTGGGTGAGTTTGCCTGAAGGAGCAGTAACTCCCATATATGCAAGCCCTTAGAAATGAAACCATTATTTAAATCCAGTGATGCAAACCTCCATCTCAAGAGTAGCCCAAGCTCTGCCAATGTAGAAAACTGTTTTTTTCTTTACAACACAAAATGACACTTCTATGAAGCAAAAAAGCCCCAATCATATTGTCCAGACAGGTTCTCCGTAGATGAGATAAGGTGTTATTAACCAAATACTCATTTACAGGCATATCATCTGCCATAGAAAGCGAGGATCAGCTCATATCACTTTCCTTTCACAGTGCAAGATGCTGGTTTTAATGTGCTTCCTGCTTGCCCACTTTTATCTGGCTGGTAAGGCTTATTTCTCTTGACAGAAGCTGTCCCCAGGCATGTATTTCCACAAATAGAGGGAAAAGCAGATACTGGAACTGTCTGACTCTGTTCAGTATCTGAGGGCCATTGAAATTTTCATGAAAAGAGAAGTTCTAGGGAATCCAGATGCTAACATGCTTTTTAAAGTTTTTCCATATCTATGCAAGACAATGGTTTTCAGGAATGAATTAAAATTTCATTTATTTTATTCAAAATGTTTCTCCTAAAATCTTTAGTCAAAAGTAAAAAACCAAAAATTCAAAACATAGTGTTACCTAATAACTGGTCTGTGTCTCAAGTAGGTTATGTGAAGATTTTATTTTCTACACTGGATTAATAGTTGCATAGACAGCAGAGATAGTTAAACATACAGTACCTCCTTTCCCTTGTTTTATCTTAATAGGCTGACTCATTCATTTTAAAATCGTGTAAGAAAAAAAAAATTAATGAAAGTTGTCTATTCAGAAGAGTGAGACCTTTGATTTGTGAGAGGCTTCTGAAACCCTCCATACTCCTTTTGTAGCTTGTTTTAAATTACCATGTTTCTTTCTTTGTAGCTTTGCAGCATCTCAGACATGTTCAGCATCGGTTGAAGATTCCTTTGCTTAGTACAGGTTTTTATTTAGAACTTTCTTCCCTCAGAATCATAGGCAGAAGTTTGGTACAGTGACAGAAAATGCCATGGGATTCTTTGCCATAAGTATAGAGACGCTTTGCAGTGTTCTCTCTCATTTTTCCCCTCTCACCTCCCACCAGTGCCAGACTGTTCTAGAAGAGCTGTTGCTGCAGCCCATGTCTGAAGGAAAATGCTTTCCCCCTACCCAAAGAAAGAAAAAAAAAAAAAGGCATTGTAGCATGTGGTGCATTTTCAGCTGCCTTCATCTCAAGTTCTATGTATAAACTGAAATAAGGCAGTTACTCTTTTTGGAGCCCCAACAGATGTTTCCAATGCACAAAACCCTACATCCAGGTATTCCTGTTCATGTATAACAGAGAAGATGGGTTGGGTTTAAGTCTGCTATTATTATTGGTTTTTTTCAAGATTTCTGTCTTCATGTAATGTTTGGATTCAACTGTGGCTATGGTGTGACAGGAGTTATTTTAGAATTTCTTGGTCAACACACAAAATGGATGAGTTGCCACTGGACAAGCTTTTGGTTTGACATTGTAGCTAGGGCTGACTAGTCGAAAGATTGCCTAACTGCCAGCTGCCAGAATAGGCGGTCCAGCTCCCATATCTTCAACCACCTCTTTCTCTTGTGCCAGTGTCAAGGTTTTTCTGAGGCTGTGTGAGACAGATCTGCAAGTTTTCTTCCGCTCCTGAAATCTCGTGGTAGGGTCAGGAGAACTGTAGTGCAAAGGGAGGGACAAGAACTCGTGTAGAGACAAGAAGAGTTAAACTGCCTTTCAGGTTGCAGAAAGTTGTACTGGAGTGTTTTTTCTGTAAAACTTTTCTGTGGCTCCCCATCTGTTTGAAATTGAAAACCCTTCTATTTACTCAGATATCTCAGAACTTTAATTCATTGACATTTGTGAAATGCTTTGAATTTACGATATAGGACATTGCTGTCATCAGTACAGATGATGTATTTACCAAAATAAATCCATATTAAAAAGAAGCCAGTATACTAAGATTGTGCATCCTTTTCTTATTTGCTCTTTGAGGAATAACTGTTGGTTCAAAGTTTTTTGATGGCTATCTAAAATGCCAAAGGAAAGCATAGTAGTTATTGAAATATATTGTAAGACCGTGATTGTATTTGATTAAAGTAGCATTCAGCAAAGCTCCTTGTCCAAAGGAAGCCAAACCACAAAGTGAAAATAACAAAACCAGTCATGTTAGTTTGGAAAAGACTAAAAATTCATCAGACCAAGCCCGGTGAGTGATATCCTGGTCGTTTCTTACGCTGCCTTCTTTCTTCTGATCAATAATGTGTGCTGCTCTGTCCTCATATTAGGGAATGTTTATGGGATTGGGAACTGTTAGGGAACACTTTGTCTTTTTTCTGTGTGAGAGATATAAATTCAAGGAACTCAGTATATGTAAAAACACCATTGCATTGGTCAAATAATTATAGTTGTACCTCTGAAAAATTCACTAGTACCTTAAATTTCATGTCTGTATACCCTGGAAAGAAGTGGCACATTTTCCAAAAGAAGGAGGCGTGGGCTCTTGCCTGCTTTCTGAGGCACCACTCCACGCTCAGCGTGATGTGGAGCTGTGCAGGGCTTGCAGGGGCTCTTGGGGGAAGCAGAGTTTCTAGATTAGGTATGCACCTCTGAGCTAGCCAGTGATTCTCTTCTCTAAGCACTTCATTTTGTGCTGGCTAACAAGAGGACATGTTAGTGATTGGTTTATTCATAAACAATGTTTTCCACTGCTCTTTGTTTCCAGGAGTCTGTTCCATAGTTTGTTACCTCTACTACATATTTGGAATCTTTCAAGATAAAGGTGCTATATAGTCTGAGACATTGATACTCTTAACAGCTGTCATGGGGTTATAATTGTGCTTATAATTGTGTGATGTATTAATGTATAGTCATAACAATTATTATTAACAACAAATCTAGCCCATTGCTCATTTTTGTTATTGGTCTTATTTCAAGCAGCATCTCCCTTTCCAGCAGCTTTTCCATATAGTAGACTTGATAAATCCTCCTCTCAATATTTAGCTTGAACTACCGCAGGCAAACTCATTTGTTAATTAAATATAACACTTTCAACTGGATGCTTTTTTGATATGGACACACAACAGAGGTAGGAGAGAATATTGGGTTTGAATGACAATGATGAATAATATTAATATTTACCTGCTATTGGAATCTGGAGCTGCTCCAATGAGCTACAGAGTCTTAAAATCTTAATTAAAGGTTAATGAAAGAAAATATTGAAAAATCTACTCAAGGAACAAGAAGTGAGGAAACAGGGTATTCTAACTCATCCATAGCACTGCCATTCTCAAGCGCAGAAGTTGCATGAATCAGGGTTCCACAGTGTGTGTAGATTTGAATTCACCTTTTGGCTTTCAGACCTCCTAGGCTGCAGATATGGTCCCATATTCAATTTTCCTTTTTGCAAAAACATCCTTCTGTTAAAGGCAAAGATGGGTTTGTGATATATTCATGTACCTCTAGGAGTTCAGTTAGAAAATACTACTGAGACTCACAGGAAAGATTGGCAACATTATGATCAGATCTGCAAAACAAAATATTCAAGAAGTATTGATTCTATTCCTTTGAAGTCTTAAGAAAATTCAGGCAAATTTTGCAGCATAAAATAGTGGAATGATATAATTGGTTTAAAGCCAGAGACTGCATCTTCATTACATTCCTAATATATGATACGTATTATCTATTAATAATACCTTATTATCTCTTGTCATGTATAATAAATATAGCATCTGAATATTAACTTACTGTTTTATGCCAGCTCATAAGGTTTGAAAACAGATGCTCTGATTTCTTGCACAGCTTAGATATTCTTTCACGGTTAGATACTGCTCTTAGGGAATAGTAAATTTATAGACCTCGGTATACATAAGCTTGGACACATGTAGAAATACCAGTTTATCATTAAATACTTTGTAATTAAAACTGAATTTAGGATAAAGTTTATGTTTGTGTAAATATTAGAGGAATGTACATTTACTGCTGTGGTTTGTGTTGGACCCTCAGCTTTAATGCTGCTGCTGCATTTGAAATAACTCAAGAATAATCCCATTTGAATCTGCAGAAATACCACTAATGCTGCAGAAGTAAAACACTTGGGAAGTTCATCCTTATGGCTACACATTTTTCTCTCTGGCTTTTGTATCATGACTAATCAGATGCAAAAAGTGTGTCATTATCAATTTGGTATTGTACATGAATATGTATAGCAAAATTACACAGTAAAATTTACAAAGTGTCTGCTTCTTACCTTGCAGACTTTCCAAGAGGCTCAGGAACTTCATATTTATAGCACATTGTCAGCTGTGATGATATCAACCCTACAGTCACATGTGGGTCAAGAATTTTTTGAAAAAAATAATAATTATGAGTGGTTCTTTGGATGCTTAATTTAGTAATCTTTCATACAGCCCTGCTTCTCAAAAGTTAAACATTAACCCTCTGATGGACAGACCTCTTTAAGGCTTTTTGAAATCACAAAATATATTTTACCAATCACTTTGTTAGACCTTGGTTTATCCCCTAATTGCAGAAGGAGTAATAGGTATAATCATTACAGTGATATCATCGATACTATCAGTAAACATGAAATTATTAATTTACATATATATGAGAGGCAAAGGTCAGGGGAAATTTATGCTGACAACATAGACATGTGATTAGAAATTAATCTGTATAGGGGAGTGCTTCAAAATACTTTCACCGGCAGCTTCTTAAAGTCTAGTGGTCTCCCTCGTGTATTGGGAATATATTTGTGAGTCAAATCTTCTAATTCCTTGTAGGCAAGTAATAGATTTTTTTCAGTGTCCCAGAAACACATACTTTATAAGTTCACTAACAGAAATATGCTATGGTATCCAGCACTAATAAGTGCAACTAGCTTACGCAAAGTTGCTCTCATGGGTATAACTACTGGCAAACAAAAAGTAACTCACTCATCATTAGTTCCTTTTCTTTCTCTTAAAAAGAAGTCACTGGGGTTCATAAAAGGTGTATCTTCCACCTTTGTTCTGAAAACTGTTACGTGAAGAATGGTCCAGTGGAAATTCAATAGTTAAGGACAGAATCACTTAATTACTTGAGAACTTGGGTATAAAGGTATAATTAGCCAAATTATTCAATACAATACATTTCATAGGCAAAGAGTTTGACCTAAGGCAGTTCTTGTCAAATATGGCATAGTTAGTTGTCATCAAGTGTTATTACCCGTTAAAACTTGTGGTTGTATTGGAGAGATATTTATTGATGTATCTTGGAGGATATTGCACCAGAGGCCATTTTGATCATGATAAACAATTTATGATAAAATTCTTGCCAGGTCTACTTATTTTAAAGTGTGATATTATGGTGAGAAGGAAGATGTGAACTGCTGCCAAAGGCCAAGAGTGTTTTCAGATTATCTCAGTAATGTTCACTACCTGGCCATAACACCAAGCAAATGCTTCTACCTCTGTAATAATAATTCTTCAGAGAAGGCATACCTCACAGATCCTCTCTGACACATTAGTCAGCTTTTAAATCTGTGACTCACCTGAGACAAAGTCTTCCTCTATTTCAAAACAAGTGGTCTGAAAATAGCATGTCGTATACTTTTGGGAATAGCCTCTGTTTCTAATAAATTCTGAATGTCTCTGAGCCTTGCTGGTCATACACGAGTCAAAAATACGATGGCACAAGGTGCCTTTCAAGTGACTTTCCTTGGTGGGATAAGCTGAATGGAAATCCTGATTTTTTTCTGCTGAATTTGGTAGATTTTTTAAATTATTGTGCATGATGTTTCTGTTTAAGAGGTTGACTCGATCGAGGTGACTGTCTTGAATTTGAACTTATTTATTAGAAGTGAAACTGATTTTCAGCCTCATGGTAAAAAGCTGTGTGATCTTTAAACTTAACAAATGTAAGATAAAAAGTGCAAAACATTTGTTTCCTTCATTAGAGTCAATAAAAATATTACAATAACATGAGATCAGACCTTGACACAAAAAAAGCAATCAACACTATGGATATTATTGAAAACTCTTCAATCTCTCAACTTAAAAATCACTAAAAGGGGTTCTATTTATTCCAGAGAAAATATCCATCTATTAAAAAATGGAAAAGAATCTAATAACTACCAAATTCCAAAGTGTGGTTCTACTAAAATACCTTAATTAGCTGTATTTTTTCTTTAACCTGTCTGGCCCACTCCAGTAGGGCCAATGATAGACGATTAAACTGCAAAGTGGAGATCAACCATTATATGAATGTCTGGAAAGTGACAACTTTACATTTCAAGTAGATAATAACAAAGCCATCCTTACCATGTAAGTGACGTACACTGATGGCATATATAACACAAACTTGACCTGTAACATGGAACATCTAATTTTAGCTGGCCAGTTTGTGTTCTTTAACAATTCACTTTCCAGTTAGAGGGGAACAGAAAAGGTCAGCTGGAATTCAGAGAAGTTTATGTAGTGGGTAAAAGTTCTAGTTGAATACATTACCACATGATGCTGCTGTGGTCTACACATATTGGGATGGCAGGTTATCTAATGAGAAGTAAATAGCTCACCTATCCCAAAGGATATATGGCATTCCTGTCCATTTATGGATAATCAACTTTATGCATGATTACACTTACTGATCTACACACATCCATTCAAATCCACAGTGATTTGCTTCAGCTGTATTGTCCACCAGAAATATTTTTCAACAAAGCCCTACCTTGAAGTATGTTCATAGACTACAAAAAACAACCACGTGAGTACCACCAGCTTAGACCCAAGCAGCTGTCAGTGCTCTACAGACAGTTGACAGAGCACACAGACATCAGATGAGTGGAGTAGTAGTACAGTAGTAGTAAAAATAAATTTTAAGGTCAGCAACACATTTCTCTCTTGACTATTTCTAACTTGTTAGTCTGCTTACTGTGAAAAAGTTATGTGTTTTTATTTGTGAAAACCTATCCCCATTTTGAGATATGAAACAGGAATGTAATAGAAAACTCAGAACTCTACAATAGCAGATACAGAATATTTCTGAATTTTTTGGTAGCAGTAATAATAATAGCAATGTATTTTCTAATAGCTCTGGAAGCCCCCAGCTATGGGATAGGTAAACCATTATGATTAGCTTGTAATTAATATGTTAAATCTGTGCAACTTAATTATACACTCCTGTTATCCTGGAGCATCCTTTTCAGCTTGTTTTAGAACTAAGCTAATCACAGTAGCATTTGAATATTCTTGCTATTGGAAATTTATCATATTTATCAAGATTTTTACAGTAGACTTATACTTTATGCAAAGTTCAGGTGAATCTCTATCCTATTTGAGGAGCAAGCTAATGATCCAAATGTTGAATCATGGCTGTAGCTTTTTGTCTTACTTATTTTTATTCATGCTATTGAACACCTAAAATATTTGTGCTGCATATCTCTTAAACTAACAAAAAATCCCCCAAACCAAACCTGTGTGGCTTTTTTTATTTGTAGAAAACTGGTCAACAGTCCATTAAAATAAAGTGGTCAGGACCCTAATAAAGCATTCATACATCGTTCTAAGGAAATTCTACATCCTACCATATATGCTTTCATCAACTTTTTTTTTTTTTTGTTATGGGCTTAAGTAGTGTGGAAATTAAAACTTACAGAACTGAACATTTCCCTGAAAAATAATCCAAGCAGACTTAACTGTGATTTTATCATTGACTTATGTTCTTAAGTTCCCATCAGTAAGTATGTAACACTATATATAATGTCTCATAAACTGGTATATCTTTATAGACAGGAGACCTTTTTGTTTGTCCAATTCCCTCATATATCCCATCAGATAAATATATTTCTTTAAGCACTTGGCAGACTTAAAAAAAATTCATTTTATGCAAATTCATTTTTCATTTTCTTGGCATTATCAGACATTTATTTTAAAGGAACTTGCTATGAAAACAAGATCTATGTAGGCTGATGTATTCTAAATTAGTTTTTGAGAGCCCCATTATAATATAACTATTCATTGTAAAGGACTCTGATAAATGTCCACTTTGATCTGCAAGGCTGGTGTGATACTCTAAATGGAAATGGGAATCCATTGGAAGGAGCCTGATTGAACCAGATATACCAGAAGGAAATTAAGATGCAAGAGATGTGGTTTAATCAGGCTGCAATTGTACTAATTTAACTCATCTGGGAAGTGCAGGGCCATAACTTGGACAGTGCAGATCATGATTATTTCTTTAATCATTTCCACCTGGTAGGAGGTAACGACTATCTACCCTGTGCAGCTGGTCCTGTGCCTGTTTGCAGAAAAGAAATTTAGGCTGTAGCAGAAGTAGATGATCCTTTTCTTAAATGTGTGGGCTGCCAAAGGGTATGACTGCCCCTGGACAAGGCATGTATCATATCAGTGCTGGAAAGCATACTGGAGAGAGCAAAATGTGGAAGTATATATCGATATAAAATGTGAAGTTCCTAAGCCACCATGCTAAATCCACAACACGGAAAAGGGATTATCTGCTTGCTATTGCAGCTCAGCTATCTAGCCTCTTGAAGGTGTGCCTCCCATCAAGGCTAATTTCAAGCATGATCTATCAGGGACCCAAAACCCAATGGGTGAAGAACTCCACTAGATACCTGACATCTGCCAACAGCGGCAGCATGAAACTAACTCTATTCCAATAACTCTCTAAAATGTTGTGGTAAAAAAATAAAACACTTTGCTATTTTAAAAAATTTCTGATCTTTTACAAGACAACTTTTGCATAAAAACTGATGCCATATTAATTCTAGGACTGATGTTGAGAGTTGCTATTCTGATTGTGAGGGGACTCACACTTCAGGACTTATGATTCATTATAATTAACACAATTTATATATGCAAACTATATGAGTCAATGATTTACACACAAATGATTCTTCTCTCTGTACTTTAAAGTATGTCTTCATGAATAACTCTGCTTTAGATATTCTCTATCTCCACCGATATCTTAGAAGTTCCTTGTTTGTTCCCGCCTCTGAGTGACACTGTACTGTAACAACCCCACAAACAAGCATACCAGAAAAACTGAGGGAGAAATGAACAGTGATATGGGCCAAAATGGGGTTAGGACTTGGGTGCCAGCTTTGTTGTGGAAAAAAACATATGCCATTGCAACCCCAGGCTCCATTTTTCTACTCTTTAAAGTACCTACTAATGTATTTTCCAAACCAGTCCCATCGAACATCCCCCCACCAGTTTTGTGCTGGTGGGAAGTGCACTGTATGCGTCAGTCTTGCATCTTTTCCTTTTTCATGTCTGACATGGAAGAATTAATTGTCCTACTGATGTTCTTCCTTATCCACATTACAGTAGGGTCATTGTTTATATCCTTCTGTGGAAAAGGAAATATGTGCATACAGAAAGAAAGATGTTATAAATACAATATTATTGTTCTATGAAATGGGGGGGGGAACAATGTACTGAAACTTACTTTCCATAAATCTGTCAGTTTTCTGGAATAAATTCTGAGACATGCTGAAGCCAGTAGCAAAATTCCCATGATATTTTGGAATGCACAGTAATAGAAAATGAACATACCTCTATAAAATTGTTTCATTTCACTTGACAATTATCTCATTTCAAATGAAAAACCTAAGCATTGTGAAAGTAGGTATGTTTTCAATATACAATATTGAAAAAGTTTGAAATTGAAGCTTGTGTAGCAAAATGCAAAGCATCTTTGACTCCCAGTGTCTCCCCACAAATGCTCATCATTTTTCAGCAGTGTCTAGGTATTAGCAATTTATTTGATATGAGTAAAATAAAAGCTTGTTCTGTAAAGCTTTATCCTGTGCTATTTGAAGTGAATAGGAGTTTTGTCATTGGCTTTAAAGGAAGTGGGGTCAAAATCCTAATTAACAGTGTCAGCTCCACCTATCAATCAAAGGTGGACTATTCATAATGAAACATAATTACCAGAACAGGTTAAAATGCAAAGTTAAGTATTAAAAGAGAATATGTGCAGGTAAAGTGTAAGATCTACAGTTTTGAGATGCTGAATCCTATCTGACACTGGATGCCTTTTTGTTATTTAGTTATTTAATATCTTGGCAAGGTTGCCTAGGCTTCTGTACAGAAGGTGTTTGTAAGCTCACATCCCTGGGTAGCCCTGAAATCAGCTCCAAGACACTGCACAGAGCTCCCTTGAGGCTCTGTTCTCTTCTGGCCCTGTGATAATGCCGTTATAAGGGTCCTTCTTTGGGGTTCTCTGCATGACTGTAGTAAAAGTTCTCAGCTAACAAGTAAAAGGGACTTCTCCCTCCCAGCTCATTCAGCCATGCATACTCAAACTTGGGGAGGCTATCTGTGCAGATTCCTTCTTGTGGTTATGAGGAATTTTCTGTATTAAAAAAAGTGAATAAAAAGCGATAAAAACAGTGGAAAGAATTTGCAGTAAGGTAGTGCATACTGTGTGAGAATTTATGTAAATGTAAGCGTAAGTAATTTAGAATGGAAATGTCCTCTTTTGGATTGCATTTTAGTTGTCTCCCTAGAGTTAAAGTGCATGCATACCCACTGCCTAACTGCAATAACTTCAGTTTCTGTATTTCATACAGCCCAACTTTCTTTTATTTTATGTATGATCACTGTTTAAATTGTTTTGATTTGTAGTACGTTCACATCTTATCCTCAAGACATTTGATATCTCAAAAGGAGAAACAAAATGCATGGTATATAATGATCTCCCTATAAAAATCTAAGCATAATTCCTCAAAACTTTATGTATAATTAAATAAGCAAAGGAATCCCAACATGGGTTTTAGGATTATTTAGGGACATGAAATTGGTAAGAGCATTAAACAAAAGCCACAGGAAATAATCATAAGAAATGTATGAAAAACCTCTTTGGACCTTGAAGTACAAAGCCTTTCATAGGAATTTTCTTGAAACGTTACCAGCTCTAAATGAATGAGGTGTATAACAATAGATCAGCATATGCAATGTAACAAGAAGTATGCACAACATTTCTTCAGAATAGGTGTTTTCAGCATATGTATGCTCAAGCAGTTAAGTGAAAACCTGATATTTAAGACTGAAAATAGGCAAACCTATGGGAATAATATTTTATAGTTAACAAGAAAGGTCTGGCCTTACATTTTATTTAAAAGAGATTAACTATAGGCCAATATATATATATTGCCTATAGGCCAATAGCTGTCAGCGTCATTTGCTTTCCTTGTCTCTATATATAGTGAAAAGAATCCTTAAAAAATTAACAGGGAAAAAACTGAAAAAAATATTCTTTATAAACTATTATGCTTCTGAATAGCAGCCAAGAGAAAATGGATGTCTGGTTCAGTATACATCACACTATTACCAAAAATCTCTGGAAAACAAACTACATTGTTAGGGTGTTCAAAATAACCTAACTGAATTAGGATACTGTGTCTTACTGAAAGCCAAAATAAAGAAAACAATACCCTAGGGCCATACAGGTTTCTTTGAAAGTGCCACGTCTGCAGCCTTCTTGTCTTTGGGAAATGAAGAGAGAAAATGGCCCAGCCAGGCTCTCAGAGCAGACGCAGTCTTCAGCCGGCCATCCCTATGCGGAGGTGCAGGTACACAGGCTTTGCACTTCCCTGGTGCCCAGAGCTTTTGGGGAGTTTCGCTGGCAGAAGAGACTGAGCAGGAGGGAGAGAATTCACAGAAATTTTACACTTCTTTTTGCTACTAGGGGAGTGACTCTACCAGAATTGTAGCATCACCCTGTGGGTCTTGTATTCATCACTGGGAAGCTGCTCTTCTCAGAAAGATGTCTACTCCCGAGACAAAGAAAAGAAGTTTTGTAGCTTTGTATCATAGTCTACTGTAAATCCTGATGATTAGACTCCCAGCTTCCAAAAACTTAGGTACATGTAAAACTCCTAACATTTCCTGATAATTTTGGATTTCCTTTGTCTTCTTCAACAATATGTTTTCCCAAAATTTAATTAATTGGTGATTCATTTTTACAAAAATTAGTCTTGTTCAATTTAAGCTTCAGAAGTCTTTTTGGATTGGAAAAAGGCTTTGGCTTAACAGAACCAGAAGCTTAAAATTACCTAGGAAATGTAGAAGAAAAATAAATTTTAAATTCCTAACTGGTTTATGAGGAGCCCATTAAATTGAGATACTGCCCATTGAAAACCTAAGACAACAGCAATGGCGTTTGCCAGAACAGTTAAGCAGTACTGCTTTAATAATATATTAGACTAAAAATCTAATTCTGATTTATTATGTCTCATAATAATGTACTTGGAAAAGCAAATTCAGCCTCCGGAGTATTTAGCATTTGAAGGAGATGCTGAACATTTATAAGGTAATTTTAAAAAATAATAACATTTCTGATGCACAAAACTGAAATGCATTGAAGATCTCTTAATAATATTAACATATCGACAAGAAAAACCAAATGAAACTCTTTACAAAAGTAAATCAGATGTAGTAAATAAAATCAATGCAAAAACCCAATTAATCACTAAAATATAATTTAAAGTAAGATTTAATGTACAATACTAATTATGAAAAGTAATAGTTATGTTAGTAGAGGGTAAAAAAATACTTGAAATTTAATCAAATTCCAAAGAAGAGCTAGTTATCTTCTTATCTGATTGGTTTTAAAATGCTACTAGACCTCCTGGTGAAAGTCCTCCAGAAAATGTGTTAGTTTCTAGGACTTCCTTTATGATCATTAATAACTTCCGTATATTCCTCATTTGACATAAGCTCTAGAGATGAGTGAAAAGTGTCTGAAAGTAGCCTTTGCCCGATATTTCTTCTGAAACAATGACATGGAGATCCTCCAGAGATTAAGCCAAGGTTTTGAGGATTGTAGTTCTGGATTTCAACAGCTAAATCATACCTGTATCACACTTTGGGCACCAATCCCTTTTGTAGATCATAAGTAAAGCAGAGAAAGTCAGCAAACTGAACCTAGGTCTCTTAAAGCCTTAAATTAATACAGCCATCATGGGCCCACTCTTCCCCTCATAAAATTGCTAAAGATATATTTAAACATAGACCACTCTAAAAATTATTTTCTATATATAGAATCATTGCAGGTAAAATAAAATATGCCAGTTCCTTGCCTTAAAAAATAGAGCCTTTTTTAACAATGGAGACAGATCCAATGTTACCTAGGGCAATGGCAAAATGAGTCAACAACAATCCTACCAAGCGACTGTCTTCATTAAAGTATATTATTTAATATAAAGCTTGTGTAAATTAATCTAGATCATATATAGGAAAAGAAGGATCACTAATTTCTACTTTTAAAGGAAAAAATTGACATTTTAATTCAGAACTCTTATGTTTCTAAGAGTCCTTGACTTATAATGATAGGTTGCGTTTTGAATAAATCAATTGCAATGTTCTCCACTAGGAATATATAATCCATCTCAAATCTCAGATTTCATTGCATACCACTAGTGTATTCATGTCTTTTCTACAATTGCAATTATTTAAAGAAAATGGAAGAATCAAAAATAACTGCATTTTCAGGATTATGTCTGGACATGTAAAATAACAACTCTTCAAGGCAGTATATCTACTTCACCTCACAGAGTTGAGGACTGAGGGCAATATTATTTCATGAGAAAATATCTTGGAATTTTTCCTAGCTTTTGCCTGCCCATACTTCATTTTTATTCTGTTTCATAGCTGTCTTGTGCGCATTCAGCCTAAAAGTCTACTCCCTAAATGAGCAAGGCCAATAAAAATCTCCCAATCTACTTGACATGATGAGTTAAGAGTTGAGACTGACCTGAGGATTAAGAGATGAGGAATGACTAAGGTGGCAGGAGTTAGCTTTTGCTGGGTCACACTTTGTATTATTTGAAATAGCAAACATTTTTTTGATCACCCTTTTTTTTTTCTCAGTAAATCCCCCACTGCCTCCCAGGAGCTTGAGTAAGCCAAATTCAAGGTGTTACAGTAGAACACTGGTTTTAAAGGAGAAAACATTTGTGTTTGTAAGTCATCTTCCTTTTGGCATCGTATGCCTCACAGCAAAACAAGGAAGAAGCCCTTCTCTCACTCTCCCCAGTGAAAGTCTTGTATCTGCTTTTCTCATTGAGAAGTAGGGTTTTTGTAAGGGGAACTTTGAAGTCAGTTTGACAAATGACAGTTTTGTTGGGGTTTTAGGCCAATGATGCGTGTTAGCTTTTGGGATCTGTTTTGTTCTGATGATTTTGCCTTTCTGCTGGTTGACCTCACAGAAAAACTCTGCTTTCATTATGTTTTTGCAATGGCTGTTCCTCCTCTTCCCACCTTGAGGAGATGTAGATCTTCATCAACTGAAAAGAAGAAAATATAATTGTATGATCTTATTATTTTTCAGTGCTTTTCTCATGTTCTGAATTTCTCTTACCTCTTGCTTGTGTGTTCAGTCTCTCTTTGCTTCTTATTTGCTCTCGTTTTTTTCTAGTGCTCTGTATTTCATAGAAGCAATAGCAATGGAGTAAATGCAAGATCTTTATGTAGGCATTAGCATGAGAGCTGAACTTCTTGAGTGATCTCTTTGCCCAGCACTCTCTCTCTATCAGCCAGATTCACTATCAGGTTTTACAAAATGTGTCTTATTTACTAAATCACACAGGTGAAACAAAACATTTTCACCTTTTTTCCTACATACTTGCAACATGCAATCAGTATGGAATTTTACCAATAGCAAGCTTTTTGCAGTAATGGTCTGTTTCTCTCTTGTGCTTTCAGTACTAGGCTCTCAAAATACCTTGTAAAAAGCAAAGACTGGATTTTGATGCGCTCATATGTTGATGCCCAGAGCATAGCTGAAGGAGCGCAGAAAGGCCAGGAGAATAACCTGTGCACAGCCTTCATAAAGGCTGGCCATAGCAGACAGTCCTGAAGCTGATGATGTGGAGCAGTTTCTCCCTCCCAAAACAAACAGAGCAGAAGGCCAGCCTGGTCCAGCGGATCCCTGTGCTCGCAGGAGCCCCCCCCAGCAGGCACACTTCCCACCACAGCCTCGCATCAGCGTGAAACAAAAGGCACTAAACACCCGGCTAATGTTACATTCAGCATGGGAGAAAGTGCAAAGCAGAGCAAAACAGGAGTGAATTAATATTAGCGTGAAGCCTTGATTACAAAGACAGGAATGTTGACCCTATCATAAGTTAGTAAAAGCATTTGAAAACATTTCTAAAATACCCCCACAGACCTCTGTGAATTGTGCTCTAAGGTGATAATGATATGCTCTACGGAGGTCCTTCTTGTGATGAATTTTCTCTTGTGATATAGGAAAATTGATAACCACTCTTCCACAGAGAAAAACTCTGACCAAGCAGAACATCTTAAATGCTTATATTGAAAGAGTTATCCAAACTTTGTCCAAAGTGACTAACTGCACTGTGGACACTGAGTGTTAGAAGAGGTGTTTCCTAGATCTGCCTCCCCTGTTGCCTTGATCAGCAGTCCAGGGCAGGAGAAATAATTCTCTTCAGTTCCTTCAATTTTAATATTTTATATTCAAATCAAATAGCAGTGTCTTATTTTTAAAGGGGGAATTGTATATATGAAATCAGTGCTCTAAAGTCATGTCAATAGATGAGTTTTGTCCCATCCTCAGCTTCACCAAACAAATATACTTGAACACAGCTCCCTGTTTGTGAATTCCCAACAGCACTGGAACATGGCAAGGCATGTCTTGTCTGAGTGTCTGGCTTTGGATTTAAACTATGCTAATTGCTTTCACCTCCTCCCAAACATAGACAGATAGGGTACTGTGTTCACTGAAAAATGCCACTTCCAGCATGTGGTTGGTATAATGTTTCATAAAATCTACTTTAAAAATGTATTTCTGACCAGGAACAGAACACCAAAATACATCAAGCATCTCTCTTTGCCCTCCATATGACTCATTATTGCACTTAAGAGATTGGAAGCTATTTTAGATAAATAGGATAAAGAGAAAAGAACTGCCAGATCAGGATGATTTCACATATGGATATTTGTACATAAATACATTCCTAGTCTGACTATGTGATGTGAGTAGATCCATTAGCTTCAAAGTGAACTGCACCTGTAACTATATTTTCAAGAATATAATATTAATTAAAAATATACATATGCTATGGGTTATTTTGTGTGAAAGAATCCTTTCCACTCCTCCAATTTTTTTCTAACAGTTATTAATTCTGTGTAAAATGATTAAGAGGTTTGGACTGAAAAGCATTAAAGAAATCTCTTTCATGGCAAGCTAAAGTATGCCTAGCGAATGTACTGCAGTTTTGTCTCCAGTAATTGCAGATCACAGTTTTTAAAGAGATCTATTTCACTTGATCAGGTAATCACATAAATTAGGCCATGTTTGCAGTTCGTTGTGAGACTAATCATGAAAATATATGAACCATGATGTATTTTTTCTCTCTTTTTGAACCTTAATATAAGACCTTGCCACTGACTTTGTAGAAGAAAAAAGCCATTAGATTATATTATGAGTTATTGCTGTTTATTATTTGTATTACAGTGGCACCAGGCTGCCTCACATTAGATGACATTTCCATTATATAATAACACATTATAAACTTTAGGTAGATTACAGTCCAAAGTGGAAAGACAGATCAGGGAATTACTCAGAGTTCCTCATTTCCAGTGGAAAGAAAAACAAAAAACCTGATTGATAATATGCACTCTGGAACTGAAGTGATATAACTAACTGTAGGCATAAAAAGAGTCTCCTTCCTGGTCAGAAAGTATAGAGGCTCTAGTTTAATATTAAACACATGGTGCTCCTGTTGAATAAACAAGGACATATTTTTAAGATGAAGCATGTTCTCCAGGGCTTTCTTAATTGGCAACCAAACTGACTTGTACACAGTCACACACAGAGTTTATGACATACAGGATACAGGATTTCTTAAATCACAGTGAAGTATAGCAGCTCTAAGATTTCTCTGTCTTCCATGAAAACAATTGAAAAATAACATTTTTAGATATTAGATACTCATGTTAATTTCCATAATAACTAAGTACATAGTTACATGTAGAATGGTATCTAATATAATCCCTTCCATTTTGTTTGCTGCCATCAGCTAGAGATTATATTTTCCAGAATCCAATAATCAAAAAATATATAGCTGAGCATTTCTAAGAAGGTGCCTACAGCTGAGAATCTTACAGCTTGACTGGGACATGAAAGATGTCAGCTAAGGCAGACGGCAACAGATGAAAAGATAGTGTTTGCTGTTAGTTTGATAATAAGAGGGTGAGTGCTCCAAAGTTCACTCACAATTCTCCAGTATCTTGCAATAACTAAAAAGTCTTTTCACAGCAACACAATAACACATTTTATATAAAAGTTACAATTTGGTAACCTTTCACAGTTTCTCTGCCTCCATTTCATTGCATAGGACCATGATGGGGTCCCTTTGAAATGCTGAGAGATAAGAGACCAAAAAAAGAAAAGAGAAGGACAGACAGAAAGTGTGGGAGGGAAAAAAAAGGTAAAGGGTTTCTGCTCAGGGATCTAAATTAATACATTATTGATCAAAACTTGAATCAGCAAAGTTCAATGATTTGGTCACAACTGGCCTTTATTCCTTCCATCAATTCATATACAGTCAATATCCTATTATATAGCTACTTTGAAAAGATGTCTAGAGGAATAATGTGCTTGAACAATGCATTCCAGTTAACATATCTGACTGTAACTAAGGGATTCATTTTTTTCCAGTTATCAAAGAAATAAATAGGACCTATAAAACACACAAATGGCACAGGTACTACTGCAACAGTTTGGGCACTAATATATAGCTGATATTGATGAAATCTGTAACAATCTCTAGCTTGAAGCATGAAAGAATGATTTTTTTTTTTTTAAATATATATCGCTGGAGTCAATGCTTCCACTTCTTATTGATTCCCAGGGAAATAATATTTTTTGAGTACCTTAAGCCAGCGCTAACATGCTATGTAACTTCATTCACCGTATCATGTTGAAATTAGCATTAGGCGACTATAGCTCAGTGCAATTAGCTGTGTACGTTAGATGCACAGAAATGCACCCTGTAGTTGATTATACTAATTTTCAGCCAGAAGTGGCTGACACGCTTGCATTTACACAGTGCTCTGTGCACTGATATGGGCTAAGTTCTCTGCATCTCTGGTTTTCCCCTGTGGGGGCAGGCAGTGCTGGGGAGGCACAAGCATGCTTCAGGTGAGATGTGCCCCACAAGCCTGCTCGGTTTAATGGGAGCACTCCACCTTCATCACTGGGGCTCAAGTGCCATACAGGATCTATAGGATCACTGCCAGTGGAAGTGATAGCATACTGAGTGCTTTGGGATTCAGAGTAGTTTGCCAAATAAAGTACAAAACAGTAGCCAAAAAAGAAGCTATTAGTGATGATACAATGGAAAAAAATGTGTCAGAAAAAGGGGCTTTTCAGTTAGAAACCAATTATTGATAATAGTTCAGAATATGTAATATATATAACATAGAAATAATCTGTATATTATATAGATGGTGGTTAATAGCATAACAGTGAGTGTTAGATATGTTCTTTGTCTGTTCAGTTATAAGGAGAAGATAATCTTTTTATCCCTTGGAAAATGCTTATTTGAAGACAGCTGGACTGGGAACAAAGTACTAGGCAAACTATTTCATTTTGTGTTTTCTATTTTATGTGCAATTAAATAAAAAAGATAGTTGGGCTGTTGATTACCTATGGAGTTGTGCAACACCTTCTGCTAACTTGCAGCAGATCTGGCTGTATAGAGAAACGGAAGTGTTCAGAGAAACATATTTTCCTTTTCTGTTTTATTTCCTTTTCCCTTTCTCTCTCCCTTTCCCTTTCCCTTCTTTTAATTTTCCTTTTTTACTTTTCCTTTCTTTTTCTTTTCCTTTTTCCTTTCCTTTTCCCTTTTTCTTTTTCTCTCTTTTTTTCCTTTTCTTCTTCTTCTTTCTCTCTTTTTTTTTTTAATAGTTAGAAAAGCAGGAGAAGCTGCAAGACAATAAGGCCAATACCAAACAATAAGGCAGCATTCCCATCCCCAGCAAAGCTTTGCTAGCTAGCCAGACTTAATGTCAAAAGCTCTGTTAATGTAATGTGACAGGTATGAGTGAGCCAAGCAGTCCAGCTTTGAACTACTCCCTACCTCCTTCCCCTCCCTCTGCATTTCTCATAAAGGGAAGGGAAAGGAGTGCCTGCCTGGAAGTGCTGCTGGGGCGGGGATGCAATGGGGATGGGGTTATTATGGAAGGACAGCAGCATCCTGACCTTGATTTTAGCAAAGGGGAAACCCATGTTCTGATGGCCTGTAAGCTTGACTTGTAAATGCTGAGATGGTTGGCTGTGTTATACTAATTGCCATTTAAATTACTTCTTGCCATCCACTACATGGAGGACAACTTTCTGCTGTTAGTGCCAGGCTCTTAAAGGCTGACTTCTCAGCTTCCTTCCCCCACCCTTATGCTGTTAGTGGTGAATATGAGTGCTGATGAATATGAAACTGGAACTTCTGCATGTTGTAGCAATAAACCCATTAAAAATTCGGTTTACAGCCTGACCTCTGTTCTCTGAGGAGGTTCTAAAGAACTTGTTACCAGTTTGGTTTTGCTGCTTGCTAGTGCTTGTGAGCGTGTATGTACAAGAAATTACATTAAAATTATATATTAATCTAGTAATATATTAATCTTCCATCCTGAGAAAGTTCTGCTAGAGGACCACTGGGGTATAAGGAAAAATGAATTATAAAGAACAGTACTGAACAGAAAGAAGGGACTATTAAAACCGGAGCATTTTAATTGACCATTCCAGCTTTCTTCAACACTTCACTTTAGTTCAAGGGAAAAGCAATAAAAAAAAGTCTATTTCCTAAAATGAGAGATACATTATGCATTGCTTTATAGTTATAAATAATTCCTGTATATGTTTCCTTACCTGCTTCCAGTGATAAATCTGTAAGTGTGAATCCTTTGTTTAGGTTTTTTTTTTAAATTAAAAATAATAATTTTGATTACAACATGTTCATCTGTCCAAACATTAGAGCAGTAGCTATGGAATACAATACTAAGCAGAGGTTAAGCAGTTTACTGTCACACACTGTATTTTACAGCAGTTGTGAGAGATGCCATGCATAGTTGTTATGAAAGCTTCCTTTTAGACCTCATTCTAATTTAACCCATCTTTTCTCAAACAGTTGAGCTATCTTTTATGCAATTTCATTGTTTGTTTCTTTGTAGTGGACCATCCCAAGTCTTTAGCTATGGGCATGAGCCCAGTGAGAAATAATGTGTTGGATTTTATGTTTGTTTTATCTGCCACTGTTTGTTATTTGTTGTTCATGACTCGAGTGCTACTTAGAAAATGAATTGTAAAAGCATCATTTTGGTGGCTATATTGTTCCACACATGCACAAGGATACAAGTTTTAAGGTGGTTGTATATTTGAAGTAATTTATTTCCAGTGATTTATTTCCAAAGCAATGTTTCTCTTGGTGTCTAATGTTATTGACAATGTAGATATTTATTGGTGTCTTTAAAGGTGGTAAATTAGTACTCAGAACTAATAAGAGAACACTCATTATCTTTGCAGCTTATAAAGGTGAAATATAAAAATACCATATGCAGAGATGTCCTTCAGACGCATTTTGATGCCTTTATTAAAATGCAACTAAAAGGTATTGCATAAAACAGTAACCACAAATTTAAATATACCCCATTAAAATCTCACCATAACTATTTACACGCTTGCTATGAACAAGCAAGCCTAGCACAAAATTTAGAGTTCTCTGGAATCACTTGGATCTTGATCTCTGAAACCCATTCAGAAATCCAATGACAAATACGATGGAGTTGTTCTGGTTCTCATTGACAGCTGAAAAAACCCTTCTCTGTCCTTATTAAAGATAATCTTTATTATTTCATCTGTTAATGTCAGTGGCAAAAACACAATGTTATATTCTGTTGCCTTTCAAGGTGTTTGGAATAGCAAATGAGTTACTTCTCCCCAGAGATTTGAAAATAAGTGTCCTCTGGAAATCTGGCAAGATAAAAGAGCTCCAGACAATACCAAATTAAAGCACGGCATACGAAGTTTTTGCTTTGCTGATGTGAAGCAAATCCTATACTTCAAAGCATTTAATTTTTCAAGGTCAAATAGAGGATCTAGTTGCATTTTCCTGTACAATTCAATGACTAAACAAGCAGCTCAACCCATTTGTTGCCTTTGAAAATCTCAGTGAAGGACCTTCCCAAGGAGACTTCCAAAGCGGTCCAACTATAGAACAAAGCAAGGGTCAGTGGCTTCAGGAGCCATCACACAATGTGTCTTTATTGCAGGGCCACATTGACCAGTGAAGAGAAAAAAACGTGCACGTGTCTCTCTGGCACAGCCATCTATTAACCCAATTTCTTCTTTCTTACCTTTTTTCTACTTAAAAGAAAGGAAGTGTTCAAAGGCTAACTTGCTAAAGGGAAGTGTTTCTGGTTACCTAGCTACTGGAAACATATACCTATCTGTAACAATAGGAAATACATATGGACAGAGTCATTCTCCTTCAGACGTTTCCAACCTTAGCATCTGTCAGCAGCTGAAAGCTTGTTTTAAAAGATGTATAGTTAAAACATGCATTCTCTAATGCATTTGTAGACCTTGCTTTAATTTAAGTTTCTTTTCAAAAAAAAGATGTGTTACATTTGATTTGATGTTAAGACCCTGCAACGTGTTTCAGCTTTCAATCTGTTTACTGTAAGAAAGTGCTATAGTGCACTGCTATTACCAGTCCTTGTAGGATGTATTCTGTCCCTCCACAGCGTGACTTACCTCTTCTTTGCTAGAATGTGTTTCTTTAATCCATTACTGAGGACGTGGTGTTGCTGTATTTTTGGTGGCTTATTTTGAGTTTGGTAAACATGAAAAGTGGACTTTGGCACTTGAAATCTTAAAATAATTTGTGAGACTGGGCTGCTTACTGTGCTGGAAACATACGCACTGCTGACTCAGATTTTCTGCAAGTATCTATAATCACTATCAGCACTGAATTTCTATCCTCTGTTCAGTGGTTGAATAGTTCCAGGATATTGCTTGGTGAGGAAACAATGGTGTTAGGACAATCCTCAGGTTGCATAGCAAAGTCAGTGTCCCAGCAATTGAGAGTCCACACAAATAAAAAGCGTGAAGACAAAGTATTTTCTTGCCTTTCTGGGAGACTCTGGTCCACACTCCATCTTTCACTTGATCTATACACTTATTTTTATTACCATCATTTTCTTTCTTTTACAGTACTATTAATTTTCCACGGACAGCAGTGTTCATTTTATACCTATGTGTATATTATGCCTGCTTTAAAAAATGGCAAAAATAAAAATTTTAAATGTTTTATGAATGCCTGAAGGCCCCCTATTAATATCCACAGTGTGGTATAGAGCAGGGCTGCCAAATAAACTTACACCATTAGCAGCTATTGAGTTGTCTTGGCAACAGAAGAAGGAATCTCACCTCACAGCAAGACCGTGCTGAATGCCCTAACTGTTTGTGACTGATTACAGTTAGTTACCTGCTACAATGTATGAAATGTATGATAATTTCAGGATAGGACTGTCATTCTGGCTATGTAGGATTTGCAGTCTTCAATCATTTGGAAATGCTACGCATAAACTAATTTGCTTTGCTGCACTCTGGCCATGCTCAGCTCTTTTTTTTCAAGTTTCACCACTGGTGGCCCCTCAGAGTTTTACTAGAGTAAAACCTCTCAGAGGCCTCTCAGGCCCCTTTTCATGTTTTCCCCTTTCTACATTTCTAGTCTTTTTCCTTTTTATAGCGTGCAAGCACACACTGCAAACAAAACATTCAGTGCAGTTAAATGTGAAGGGATCAAATACATAGGTTTTTTCCTTGCTTTTCCTTCCCTGTTATGATTATTAAAGCTGCTATGAGTCAGAGCCTTTAACAGAGTATTTTAAAAAATATTGGGTGATGTAGCATGTGAAAACTTGTAGGAGAGATATCTGTCTGTAAGTACTTTCTTGTAGCAGCACCTCTTTCAAACTACAATGTTTCACTATCTACGAGTAATTCTCATCATGTTGTGTTGCCCTTTCTTGTAGTTCTTGTTCCATAGTTACTTTTTCTCCTTTTCTGTGATCACAGTTGCCCAGTGCTTTATTGAATAAAGAAGCTGATAAGTAAACATAAGTAAGTTATAGAGCTTCTTGGAACAACAGGCCTCCCTTTCTTCTTTCCCTTAAAAAAAAAATTATTATTATTTTTTCCTGTTTTTTATTCACTTTTGACAGAGGTAAGACTTATGGAGAGAAGCACTGAGAGCGTTCCAATAGTGATCCAAGGAAAAACTATATGTTTCAGAAACATGGGCAATTATCATAACATCAGTCCCTCTCCTGGCATCATCTAATAGATTGTAGTTCAGAAGTCAAAATTTAACTCACTCTGAATGTTAACATGAAGGAACAACATACTAGGAGCTCCCCAGTACTGAAGGGTCACTACTCTGAGGTAGAGATCACAGAAATTGTCAAATATGACTCATGTCTTTCTTAAAAAGAGAGGATGCATAGTGAGAATTTTCACAGGTTCTTCAGATTTCACCCCTAAAGAGATACCAGGGTAAAGCTGCACCTCAGCAATATGAGTCAGTGCTCAGTACTGATAGTCCCTGACCGTGACAAGATTTCAGGATTCTTGGAAATACATTTCTCAACAACTGACCCAACATAAACCCTATTGGAGGTCTGTACTTTTGACTGATTCTGTAACCCTAAGAAAACTTATTCATTTTAAGTCCTAAAGAAGACTAACTTTTCTTTCCAAACAACACCCTGAAGACATCATGTCTCAGACCATGCTAAATAAATGAGCTGTCTGAAAAAAATAATAGCTCTTGTGCATATTCCTACTTTCTACATAAATGACATCCTGTGGAAGGAAAAGGTGTTTGAAGAACTGATTCATCAACATCTTTGATGTCCATGAGAACTTCAAATAAAAAGGCTCCAAAGGAGAACTTGATATTCCGTGCTTTACAACTTCTTTTTTCATTTGCTTAAAGATGTCTCAGTGCAAACACTTTCCAACATTCCATCAAAGCTCAGGATAGTCTCTTAAAATGTGTTAGCGTTAGAAGAAAGGGCATTGCCACTCAGATACAGTCTTGCAATCAAAAAGATGAACATATACAGTAGCTCACCCATTGTAGTACATGCGAAATAAAGAAACTGTTGATTTAGCTTACCCTCTGCAACTTGCTACCTTTAGGAAACATAGCATGTATAGAATAATAGGTCTTTTCTTACCTCTAATGAGGACTAAGATTTTTTTGTCATAGTTAAAATAAAAAGCACCAGTCAGTATAGCCTATCCAATCCAGATCTTTCCTCCAGTCTCTTTCTGTCCCTTTCCCTGAGTCTGAGGTCAGAAGTCACTTTTTAATTTGTGGTTGGGTTTTTTTCTCCCTATTTATCTGGAACTCCCTTTTTCTTTATTCACTCCGAGACAATAAATCACCTTTTCTCTTAAACTCTCTCCATAAAAATCTTGCTTTTCTCCTTAACTTATAATTGGCTCTCTTGCTGTATGGTGTTCTGTGATACTTATCTAAAAGCAAGTTATATAATGAAGAGCATGGAAAAGACATCCTTACTTCTTAAAAACTTTTCTAAGCCTGTAGTTGGCTTGGCAGTATGTCAGAAAAATGACTCTTGCATTTAAGTTTCCAAAACAGTGTCAGGAAAAAGATCAGTCATCTCATGTCTGAATTGTTTAAAAAGGATGTTGTGTACCCAGCTCCTATACTATCCACCCATGTCATGAAGGATTGTTGTTAGAACAATTCCTATGGAAAAAGACTGAGTCTCTTGCGCTCATTCTTTGAGTTTCACACAACAAACCAATAAATCACTGTTCTGGCAACAGCGTTCACAGGAAGCAAGCGAGCACAGCCAGTCCCGTTTGCTGCAGAAATGTTCTTTCCTAAGAGCTACATCACCTCTTCCTTGGACATCTTGGAGTGCTCATTTGTAGTGTTTCAGGTATGGGTAGGTCTCCTCTATCATCCCTAAGCAGTCTTTTGCTAGGAAACAGGGCCATCCAGCTGCTGGGCTGGGACCAAACCCTGTGAAATCTGCTGCGAGATTCTCGTTGGTGTCAGGGGGCTTTGGAACTCACCTTGCATCTGTGCCAGGCCCTGGTTTCCTCACCAAAATGAGTAATCTGCATCGCACTTTACTCTTTTCATGTATCGTGAGCCACAGCATGATCTCGGAAGACTGTACAAGAGTGTGTAACAGATGTTTGACTTGTATCTCACTTTGGTGGCAAAAGCCCTTGATCACTCATTTCCACCCACATGTTGTGCCTTTAAGATGTGGCATTGTAAAACAGATCAAGGGATACTTGTGGTCAAAAAATAATTTTGAAAAAGAAAGATTTCTATGTAGCTGGATTAGTTCCCATGGTTATACAAATGCTTTTTCTGGCATGGCACCAGAAAGCCTAAATGAGTATGAGGAGGAGCGAGACAGGTATCAGCTCCTTAAGCCAGTTTAGGCAGTTCTGATGTAGTACGTCCTGCAACCTGGCATGGTAAAGGATCTATAAATTCTTACAGAGAAGAGAACCAGAAATCATTAGAGTGCTTTCTTAACTCATGCCTGGGTCATATTTACTGCAAATATTTTTTTTTACAGTGTTTTCTGGTTTAGTGCATCTACAGACAGATACTGAAATTGTCAGTGCATTAATTATTTGGTTGTCATCAATCTCTAGCCTACATATCCATCAGTATCCTTCAGATGTACCTATGTTGTAGGTATTTATTTATAGCTACCTTTCAGAGTTGTAAAATGGCAATGGTAGAGGACATGATCCATGGAAAGTATCCAAAAGGATGTTTCCAGTCACACTGCTGTTTGGTGCTCAGTAGGCAAGTGAAGTGTAATGCCAGATCTGTGAAAGGCTACTGGTGTTAATGGGCAGTATCCAGGAGTTTACCAAGGCTGAAGTCAGCTGATAATTATTACTCATACCCACAGTAAGATGTAAAAGCTGATCTCTCTTACATGAAGGTGAATGAATTTCTTCAGGCAGCAGAGAGCATTCCCTGAGCTGCACTGCAGCACACCTTAATTACACTTGTTCTCGGTTGTCTGTTGCCTACTAACAAGAAATAGCAATAGCAGATTAGCAGTATGTTCACACAGTCTAAGGTCTGGGGAGGTCAAAACACCTAAAGCTATTATCAAACCCTGAAGCAACCCTGTAGATCCTGTACATTATTCTAGAAATACTGAAGAAATCTTGAAGCTTCTTTCCTTCTTGTTTAACCACCAACAACAAAAATATTCTAAATAAAATCTTAGCAAATTTTCCATAGAAAATATTTGCATATTTTAATTTTGACCCAAGGTTATGAGCTTGGATTTTGACTAGGAAGACAATACACTTCTAGGCTCCTTGTGGTCCTGTTTCTTACACTTGCATCAAACTCAAAACAGACTAATTTACAGGTGAAAAGAGTGCTTCATTCATATGTAACGTACTAAGGAGAATCCTTGTTCAGGTTTCTTATAATGTGTGCATATATTTGATCTAATTCAGTTTTCTATCATCTTCTGCCTTACAATTAATCTATTTTATAATATCAAAGGGCAAAAAGGGCTGTGGTTATTGCCTGTTCATAGCCTAGTCAAAAATATCTACAACATCAATGAGCTACACTTCACTGCCTTTCACTGTACAAGTCAAATGTTCCCTTGTAATGGACATATTTGGTCTGCAAGGACAGAACATTCTCAGAGTGTAAATGGTTTATTTTTCACCTCATTTGCACCGATTTCTAAGTGGTCACTGTCACTCAGGAACTAGACAGCTAAACTAGAGAGTGTCAAAACAAGTGAAGATCATATGGTTATTGGTATCCAGGCAATGCCCTAAGACAGGGTTTTACACAATATGATCATTCGTAACAAATTCTATCAGGAAAAAAAGTCAACTTAGTACACTAGAAAAATATCAAAGCTTGTTAAGAAATTAACTTTCAGCTTATATTCTTGCATGTCTTTTAATGCCTATACTCTACTTGAGCCAAAGTCGCAGAAATACAGTTCTAGACAGTTCTGATAGTACTGTTTTACGTCTGCTTAGTATATTTCTCATCTGACAAAAGTAATACGTTGTAGATCAAGTTGCAGATTCTACGTGCATTTGAGAGTGAATGAGAGTGCCCTACATTTTAAAGTATAATATACAACACAAACACATGATATTTTCCTCACCTGTTAATATATTCAGTGAATTGAACCATCTGCACAGACCACAAGTTTTTCCCTATCTCTGGGAGCCAAAGGCATGTTAGCAATCAATCAAGTTAACAACCTCCACTTCTCCTCTAAAATTATCTCTTCCCCCCCTAGCTCTCCGTGGTCATTCAGTAGGAAGCTGAAAAAAACTAAAAGTGAGCTCATCTACCTGTTCTAACCAGAAATCTATTCCAAAGTCTCTCTGGGGCCAACAGTCCTTGGGGCAATGGGGTGTCTGGACAAATCAACATGTAAAACATCTTTGGAAAAGCAAAACAGCTGCTTTACTACATCTCTCTGCTCAGCTCCAACCTTGGGTGTCTAAATGGGCATAGCAGGAATGCAGGAAGTAATTATCCACCTGGAGGAGATGCTCAGGGGGAGCAGAGCAAGTGCAATTGTCAGGAGAGCACAAACAGTGACACTGTCGAGCTCCTTCCCTAAGGAAATCTTGGCGGGTGCCCATCCTAAATACACAGGGCCTGGAGGATGTGTCAGCTGGGCCCAAAGGTTCAGGTCATGTCTGACATGCCCTTGCTTATTATTATCCCCATGGCGTAAAGTAGCATAGTATGTTTCTGATTTGCATTACTCACTTCATGGAAGTGTAAGTGACTGTACAAGGAGCAGCGAAAAGGAGAGACGGGGATTAGTTGGTAGTGCGGAGTCCATGTATGCATATGTATGTGTACGTACCATATGGCTGAAACACAAGGAGTGTGGTGCATGTGTTGTTATTAGCAGTTTCATTAAGGACAAAGGGTCTCACCGAGGGCAGGTGCCGAGGAGAGAGCCCTCAGCTAACAGAAGAGGCGAGAAGACATCTTCCCTGAGATGCAGGAGAGCTAGCCCAGCAGTGGGCTCTGTAACCCTCTGTCTAGCACAATTCTGCGTGGGGCAAAGGAACTAGAAAGGGGCAGATAAACCACACCAATGCAGCGGCTGGGGCCAGTCCACACCTACGCAGCAAACAGGCTGTTTTCTCTCCTTCCTCTCTAAAACAGTCCTAAGAGTTTTTAAAAAGCCTCCTGGTCTGTTCAGATCCTACACTAGGGAGTAATGAAGTCAATGACCAATCTCATTTTAGTCATTTGCACTTTGTAAAAGGTCTTTTGTCACAAGTTTCCATCCATTTGTCCTTCTGAAGAATTTCCAAAGGACAATGTGGGGACTTTTCACCCAACAGCTCCAGAGTGGAGGATAGAAGAAAAGTTCATTTCCACAGAGGTCTTAAGATTATTATTGATAATCAGTTTCAAGTCTTTCTCTGCTCTAGACTTCAAGATTATCTTGAATATTATATAATATGTTCCTGTTATAAGTGGGAACAGCAATATTTAAGTTCTTCACAGAGTGTTTGAGAAAGAAAATGTAAAAAGCTATATTCCTAAAGTCAAGGAGCCAAGAAAGTACCTCAAGTACTGTGTGTGAACCAAGTATATGATTTCATGCATTTAAAAAAACAAGAAACGGTGCTGTAAAGAGAAATATATTCTTATTTCTGTTGTGTGCATCTTGTTTAATGCTTGTACGTAAATACTGCATACGTGCCCTCAAGTTTTCCTTTTTGTTTATCATGACTTTAATCATGTTGCATTTGTACAACTCTTCTCCAGCAAAGGACTTAATATAGTCAGTTTGAGAAATGTAATTTCAACATCAGTAGAACAAGTTTCTATTACAAGCTTTTTCAACAAAGCGCAACATAACATTTGTGAATTAAAAAAAAAAAGCTAATGTTTATTCACTACATGGTATTTGCTGGATGTTCTGGAAATTCAGTAATCGAGTGTCTCCCTAGGAATATGATAAGCATAACACCACATCACATTGCAGCATTCAGTTTGTTCCTCACAGTAACTCTTTCGTTCCTAATTCAATTTCTTCTCATCCCAATGCTTAGTAAGATACACAGAAAGACACTAAAAATGTACATACGATACTTCTGTGTGCACAGAAAACTGTGCACCAAGATTAGTGTAATCAGAGCAAATACATGATTGTGTGTGTAAATATGTATACACGTACATACATGCATATACGCACATATGTATGAGTAAATACAATAGAATTGATGTTTAGTTATAGTTTATTCAAAGAAGCACTTTTATTTATGAAGGTTTGTTATTGTTCTTTATGGAGTCCTCATTTTATTGCTGTTTTATATAGTACTTGATGCATTTTTAATGTTAATTTGCCTTGAAGAATTAGCTACAATAATATGCCGTTAAGTAACACTGGTTTTTATGAAAACAGTGTCTGTGTACGTATGTGTGTGTGCATGTGTGTGCCACTGTTTTGTGACTGCATGTACTGCTTCCTTCTACTTTGGGTTTGGATTATTTAGTACAATATTTTAATCGTTTGAATGCAAAACAATGGAACAAGCTTATAAGAGTTATTTTACTGTTTGCCATGGAACCAATAGTTCAAGGAAGACAGAAACATGACATTCAGTATGAGGACATTTTCATCTACTGTGTTTACCTGTTTCTTAGGGAAAATAAGCCAACATTACACTCAAAATCAAGATGAATTTGGAATGAAAAGAAACTAGAAATACCAACAATACCTTAAATGTCAGATCTTTGGTTATTGTTTGATCTATCCATTTCATTTGAATTTATTTTCTGTGCAGGATCCGATAGCTAGTATCCATCACCTGGTGATTTTACCCAATAACTTGAATGTTTGTGACTTTCGGAGGTGTTTACCGTATATTCAGCAAGCCAAGAACGTGCCCCAGTGTAGACCAATAAAGACCTGTAAGGGTTAGTGTGAGGTTAATATTGAACCTGCAGTGGCAAGCTCATGTTGCTGGTATTTAGTGGCAAAATCCAGAGCCCTTTGCTGTAGTCATCTCTTGTAGGGTCATTCACTACCCATTTCTGCTTTCACTTGCAGACATTAATGGATGTCCTAGTGGTTCAATGGGATTTGCAGGACCAAGATATTCACATTTAAAAATTTGCAGGGCTATGGTACTCACATTTAAAAGTATGCTTTGTGGTTTCTTATTTAGGATTCACATTTTAAAAGAAATGAAAAATAATTTAATATACATCAGTACAATAATCAATATCTAGCTAAAGCTTGGGACTAGTATATGAAGTGATTGTTACTGATCTATTTCATAACCAGATATAAAACCAGATCTGTCTGACTTAAGTTTTGTAACAATTCCTCACAGTTTCTCATAAAATGGGAAATAGTGAAACTACCATGAAACTCTTGTACCATTTCAAATATAAAACAAAAATGCATTAAAACCAAGAAAGTTATAACAGTCTGATATAGTAACAATCTACACTGATGAGTCCAATCAAGTAAATGACAAAAATTATCAGTCAGCACTCCGTAATGCAAGACCAATGTAAATCAGGCATTAACAACAACAAAGTATGTGATTAACAAGTGCAGAATTATTATCTTCCAATCAAATAGCCAGCAGCTAAATAATTATTTGCTTTTGTGCAATATACTTCAACTCTTTCCAGAATTAGGATATATTATTTTTCATTTTTAGTACAGAGTCTGGTCATTGATTTTCTTTTTCTTTTTTCTTTTTTAATAATCATAGAATCATAGAATTGTTTAGGTTGGAAGAGACCTTTAAGATCATTGAATCCAACCATTAACCTAGCACTTCCAAGTCCACCACTAAACCGTGTCCCTGAGCACCACATCTACACATCTTTTAAATACCTCCAGGGATGGGGACTCAACCACTTCCCGGGCAGCCTGTTCCAGAGCCTGACTACCCTTTCAGTGAAGAAATTTTTCCTAATATCCAATCTAAACCTCCCCTGGTGCAACTTGAGGCCATTTCCTCTTGTCCTAATCACTTGTTACTTGGGAGAAGAGACCGACCCCCACCTTGCTACAACCTCCTTTCAGGTAGCTGTAGAGAGCAATAAGGTCTCCCCTCAGCCTCCTCTTCTCCAGGCTAAACAATCCCAGTTCCTTCAGCCACTCCTCATAAGACTTGTGCTCTAGACCCTTCACCAGCTTCATTGCCCTTCTTTGGACACGCTCCAGCACCTCAGCGTCCTTCTTGTAGTTTGTAGGGGCCCAAAACTGAACATAGTATTCGAGGTGCAGCCTCACCAGTGCCGAGTACAGGGGGACGATCACTTCCCTAGTCCTGTTGGCCACACTATTCCTGATACAAGCCAGGATGCTGTTGGCCTTCTTGGCCACCTGGGCACACTGCCGGCTCCTATTCAGCCGGCTGTCAACCAACACCCTCAGGTCCTTTTCCACTGGCCAGCTTTCCAGCCACTCTTCCCCAAGCCTGTAGCATTGCATGGGGCTGTTGTGACCCAAGTGCAGGACCTGTCCCTTAGCCTTGTTGAACCTCATACAGCTGGCCTCAGCCCATCAATCCAGCCTGTCCAGACCTCTCGGCAGAGCCCTCCAGCAGATCAACACTCCTGCCCAACTTGGTGTCATCTGCAAACTTACTGAGGGTGCACTCGATTCCCTCGTCCAGATCATTGATAAAGATATTAAACAGAACTGTACTGAGCCCTGGGGAACACCACTTGTGACAAGCCACCAAGTGGATTTAACTCCATTCACCAGCACTCTTTGGGCCTGGCCACCCAGCCAGTTTTTTACCTAGTGAAGAGTATGCCCATCCAAGCCATGAGCAGCCAGTTTCTCCAGGAGAATGCTGTGGGAAACAGTGTCAAAGGCTTTACTAAAGTCCAAGTGGACAACATCCACAGCCTTTCCCTCATCCACTAAGCCTTGTCATAGAAGGAGACGAGGTTAGTGAAGCAGGACCTCCCTTTCATAAACCCATGCTGACTGGGCCTGATCACCTGGTGTCCTGGTTTCAACTGGGATAGAGTTAATTTTCTTCTTGGTAGCCCTTACAGGGCTATGTTTTGGGTTTAGGTTGAGAACAATGTCGGTGCTAAGTATCACTAAATAGTTGCTAAGTAGCGCTTACACTGGTCGAGGACTTTTCAGCTTCCCGTGCTCTGCCCGGTGCACGGGGGGCTGGGAGAGAGCACAGCCAGGGGTGCTGACCCAGACTGGCCAAAGAGTTATTCCATACCATATGACGTCATGCTCAGTATATAAGCTGGGGGAAGAAGAAGGAAGGGGGGGACATCTGGCGTGATGGCGTTTGTCTTCCCAAGTAACCGTTACGCGTGATGGAGCCCTGCTTTCCTGGGGATGGCTGAACATCCGCCTGCCGATGGGAAGTAGCGAATTAATTCCTTGTTTTGCCTTGTTTGCGTGCGCAGCTTTTGCTTTACCTATTTAACCGTTCTATTTTTATTTTACTTCAACTATTAAACTGTTCTTATCTCAACCCACAAGTTCTCTCCCTTTTACCCTTCCGATTCTCTCCCCCATCCCACCGGGGGGGAGTGAGCAAGCGGCTGTGTGGTGCTTAGTTGCTAGCTGGGGTTAAACTGCAACACCTGGTTGTCCTGTACATGCTGCATGATGGCACTCAGGATGATCTGCTCCATGACCTTTCCTGGCACCGAGGTCAGGCTGACAGGCCTGTAGTTCCCTGGATCCTCCTTCTGGCCCTTCTTCTAGGTGGGCGTCACATTTGCTAACTTCCAGTCTAACCGGGACCTCCCTGGTTAGCCAGCACTGCTGATGGAGGATTGAAAGTGGCTTGGTGAGCACTTCCTCCAGCTCCCTCAGTACCCTTCGATGGATCCCATCTGGCCCTGTAGACTTGTGTGTGTCTGTGTGGTGTAGCAGGTCACTAGCCTTTTCCCCTTGGATTATGGGGGTTTCATTCTGCTTCCCATCCCTGTCTTCCAGCTCAGGGGGCTGGGTACCCTGAGAACAACTGGTCTGACTATTAAAGACTGAGGCAAAGAAGGCCTTAAGTACCTCAGCCTTTTCCTCGTCCTCTGTCGCTATGTTTTTCCCCCACATCCAATAAAGGATGGAGATTCTCCTTAGCCCGCCTTTTGTCACTAATGTATTTATAGAAACATTTTTTGTTGTCTTTTACAGCAGTAGCCAGATTAAGTTCCAGCTGGGCTTTGGCCCTTCTAACTTTCTCCCTGCATAACCTCACGATGTCCTTGTAGTCCTCCTGAGTTGCCTGCCCCTTCTTCCAAAGGTCGTAAACTCTCCTTTTATTCCTAAGTTCCAGCCAAAGCTCTCTGTTCAGCCAGGCCGGTCTTCTTCCCTGCCGGCTCATCTTTCAGCCCATGGGGATGGCCTGCTCCTGCACCTTTAAGATTTCCTTCTTGAAGAATGCCCAGCCTTCCTGGAGTCCTTTGCCTGTCAGGACTGCCTCCCAAGGCACTCTGTCAACCAGGCTCCTGAACAGGCCAAAGTCTGCCCTCCAGAAGTCCAAGGTAGCAGTTCTGCTGACCACCTCCTTACTTCTCCAAGAATTGAAAACTCTATTGTTTCACGATCACTATGCCCAAGACGGCCTCCAACCATCACATCACCCACCAGGCCTTCTCTGTTCACAAACAAGAGGTCCAGCTGGGCACCTTCCCTGGTTGGCTCCCTCACCAGCTGTGCAGGAAGTTATCTTCCACACACCCCAGAAACTTCCTAGTCTGTTTCCTCTCCGCTGTGTTGTATTTCCAGTAGACATCTGGTAAGTTGAAGTCCCCCACAAGAACAAGGGCTAGCAACTGTGAGACTTCTCCCAGCTGCTTACAGAATATTTTGTCTGCCTCTTCATCCTGGTTGGGTGGTCTATAACGGACTCACACCATGAGATCTGCCTTGTTGGCCTCCCCCCTGATTCTTACCCATAAAGACTCAGCCCTATCGTCACCATCATTAAGCTCTAGACAATCAAAACAGTCCCTGACATACAGGGCTACCCCACCACCTCTCCTTCCTTGCCTATCCCTTCTGAAGAGTTCATAGCCGTCCATTGCAGCACTCCAGTTGTGCGAGTCATCCCACCATGTTTCCGTGATGGCAACTATGTCATAGTTTTCCTGCTGCACAATGGCTTCCAGCTCCTCCTGTTTGTTGCCTGTGCTGCGTGCATTGGTGTAGATGCACTTCACTTGGGCTATTGCTCCTGCCACCTTTTTGGGGGAAGAAGCCCTAATTCCTATGTGTTCATTCTCAGGTGCTTCTGTGGTTTCTAACACATCAATAACCCTTGTGTCTTTGCTGCCACATGGATCTCCATCCCCTACCTCTACTGATAAGGCAGACTGAAGGACCTTGCTAGCACACTGTCCCTCAAACACTGGCGTCCTGCCCTCAGGCTTAGCTCTAGCGAGCCTGGTTTTATCCCTTTCCCCCTTCAGATCTAGTTTAAAGCTCTTTCAATGAGCCCTGCTAACTCCTGTGCAAAGATCCTTAATGTAAGTGGAGTCCTGATAGCCAATTCCAGTTTTCACTTAACGGTGCAAATAATCTTGATCTTAAATGAACACTTGGCAAAAATGTTGACACTGCCAAAGACAGTAGGAGAAATGCCATTGGTGTCAGCAAGTCAGGTTCTCACACACCACTCTGAAAAGCATTGAGTGGTGTATAATGTGTCATGGTTTTAGAAAGAGGATTTTATAGGTTCTCCTTTTTTATGCAACTATATGTTTCACACTTTGTGTGTAAGATGTTATTCTAAATATATAATTTATTCTTTGGCTTCCAGAATTATTATTATTCAATTTCCAGTACAACCAATAAACACTAGTTATAATACCTGTACTTCGTCCTAATCTGTACATCTCAGATTATCAAAGATACATGACTTGGATTAAAATTACCATATCTAATATTCAGAATTCATCAGGAGAAGGTAAATTTAAAAGTAATATGTGTTGTGCTTATTTGTTCAGAAGTAAAAGAAAAGAAGATATTCTTCTGCTCTTCAGATGTTCTGAGAATTTTTAATATTGAAACTAAAATAAATGATGCACAGTGAATAAAGAAGGCATCCACTAATTTTCATGGTATCAAAGTAAAGGCAATAAAAGAAAACAGGTTTGGAACAAATGAAAGAACAAATCTTTTCATGCAACATGCAGATAAACTCTGGAACTTGTTATCGTAAATGATAGAAGCTAAAAATGTCTCCAGAAAGGCAACTTAGACAAATTCATGGAGGACAGTTCTGTTGATATCTGTTTCAGCTGGTGATCTGGACAGAACCTGTTTAAACTGCTGATTTCTGGACTGTGGAGAGGGTGTATAAGAGAAAGACACTGAATAAATGTCATGGGCTCCATCAGTCTGATCAAATGTATTTTATGTTCTTAGGACAAAGCTAACATCAATCAATCATTTTCTATACTTCATAATTGAGATAATTTATTTAGTCAAAAGAAGCCAATTTCTGGAAATGCAGAAAGAGCAAAACTTGAGCTTTTTGGGTGCTTCCAAAGCAGTGCTAAGTAGCATAATTTATGATTTTATAATCAGACATAAGCATCTTCTGTACTACATATACGGTGTTTTTGACTTAGAGGAAGAAAAAGCTGCAGTGACATGTGCTCAGATGTACAATGGCAGAGGGATGTACAGCAATGGGAAAGCTTTTAAAAAATAACAAGTTCTTGATAACTTGCATAATTAAAAGATCATCAAAGTGTTCTGTTAAATATCTAAGAAGAAAGAAAGAACCTTTGTCAGCTCTAGTGACTTTTAGCTCATGGAAATTTCAACAGAAAATTTTGCAGAAGACGTGTGTGTGTGTGTGTGTGTGTGTGTTTACATGTTAGAGAACGATATTGTACAAAGCAAGACGTGTAGGTTACTCTTTATCAGGATAATATGGTGGAAACCAGAAAAAAATAGATCATTACCTTTTAAGGGACCTCATACCTGTTTCCCACACACTCTCAGTGCTCAGCCCGAGTTTCTGCATGTCCATCTCTGCAAGCTTCATGTTAGGAAGCAAAATCCCCACCAGTACTCTGTCAAGCAGTTAAGCATCAGTAAAAAAATTGACATGGAAACATTATGTGGTGCCTCCATTGCATTATGTTTCCACTGCACATCATTATTACGACAGAAGAACAAAGAAACTTTTTAAGAAGGTGTGTATTGTTGTGGTGGGGATGGACCAATATTCCCAGGAGGAGCAGTGCCCAGAAGGAGCCCTCATTCCTGAGCATCTCCTCAGCTCACAAAACAAAGTGTTGTGTCAGGATTAAGTTTCTAATGGCACTGACAGGCAAACAGGCACAAAATGGACTGAATTTAGCCTCTTGTTTTGAGACACAGAGTGAAATTATGATTCCCAAACCTCATCAGCACAAAGCACATCCTTGGCCAATTGAGAAAATAAAACATATGAGCTGAATTTCTCAACATCGAAACCAGCTCCGAGCCTAAAAGATTGTAAAGGTGCCTCTTTTATCATGGCCTCCACATCAGTGGGAATGATTTTGTGGAACGGATACTACAATGAAAAATATGTTAAAGTTTTTGCTGAAGATTTTTCATCCTTTTTCCATTCACTAACAATATGCCAATAAACACAAGTACAGCACAACAAAATGTAGATGGGAGTCAGTTCAAGATTAAAATATACAGCAAGATAAAACAAATATTGATCTGAGACACAAAATACAGAGGACTGTGAATCATTCTGATTTTAAAAATGTCTGTCTTCAATGTCTGTCTCTTCTCTTTTTCACATCATCAGGGACTAGAAGTAAAAATAAAATATACTTGTACGGCATAAAAATCTCTTCTTGATATATTTCCAAACTCCCCTTCAAAATTCTTAAAAATGCTTGACCTTATGCTGTTTGACAATGTTTCAGTCAATGGCCAAAGTCCATCTGAATGACACAGGTGGACAAAAGAGAGGAAATAATCTTAAGAAAAATATTACTCTGAATGAGCCCAGTTCAGAAAAGACAGTTACATGAGCTGATGTCTTTGCAAGTCATGGACCGTAACTGAATGGAAAAACTTCCAAACCACTGAACCTTTGTAAACTTCTTTCAGGATGTCTTACTCAAAAAATTGTAGTCTGGGGCTAGCTGAACTCTGCATGGGGGACTGCTGCAGGTATTCATAGCTTAGCTGCGTCCCTAGTTTTTTTGGTTTCCTCTTTTACCTTTTTTTTTTTTTTTTTGCTACCTTCTAATGAAAGTGGAACAAGTTTGCTTTCTAAAAAAAAAGCAAAGCAATTCTGTCAATTAAGTTTCACAGATGTTTCCATTTACAAGCAGAAGCCCTTGATGGTGCTGAAAGTTACTCAGCATTGTTGTAATTTGCATAACATTAGCCATGATGTTTTTATTTTCAAAAGTTGAAATGTTTGCAGCTCATCATAACCCAGTCCTAATGATGTGCCGTACATCTGCTTAGAAAGTTGTGTCTAGGCGATGTTCTACACCACAAACATTTTTTACGACTTTTACTGACTTTCAAGTTTTTCAGTTCAGATATACTTAAAGACTCTGCTTTATGTACGCAAAAATTGGGAAATAACAACCGAGTAACAAAGTTGGGTTGTATGCTGTATACTGCGTCTGTATTCTTGCATCTGTCACAAGAGCTTCACGCAGCATTATTCAGACACCTCACGGTTTTTGTTTGGGTAGGCTCATAAAATTAATGTCTCTCTGTAGATAGCATAGTGAGCTAAACAGGTGTAACAGGAAATTAAAATAGGAAGGAGTAGAAACAATGATGGCAAGTAAAAGACATCAGTAAAGTAATAATTTCTTCAACTCTCTATTCTTTCTGTTTCCATCCCTTAGCATCCCTGCAAATGGGTGACTACTCTTGATCCAATGTTAAACCGAATCCTAGTTAAAAGTGGACAACAAGAAAAGAATAAACCATATTTCAGCAATGTGATTTTGTTAGCAGAGATCGAATATAATGTTCATCTGCAGCTTTCTCCCCTGGCTTGGCTGCTCCTCTGCTGTTTAATTTGGGACCTCTCAAATGAAACTTAAATCCTCTGTATCTATCAAGGTGCATCAACCTCCCTTTTATCTAAGCAGAAAAGCAAGCAACCCATTTCTGTGAACAAGCAGGAAGTTCAACACCTGATATCATACAGGGGTTTTCCTGACAAACATCTTTGTACATTTGCCTTCAAAACCCTGATCAAATTCACCGCCATCTTCATTTCTGCTCTCCTTTCTTCCAATTTTTCGTTTTTTCCCAGTCCACTTTTTTAATTGCTTTCTTCATCTCCTTGACCTGCACTTGACATGACAACTTCTTTAGTGCTTCTTCCTACACTTAAAACAGCCTTTCATTTCTCACCTGCCAACTCGCCTCCAAGTTCCTACTTGAAACACACAGCACCAGCCTCTGTAGTACATTACTGTGTCCAGTTGCATTTTGTTATGAGCTCCTAAAGCAGAAAACTACTATGTGCTTTCAATGTGTATACTCGAAGTGCTGCACAAGTAAAATTCAAAATGCAAAATAAAAACATCTACCTCCTTAAAAAACCACACATCTACGTATGTTTAAAAGAAGACAGTAATCAGAAGTGCGGCAGTGTAATATTTGTCTGTGCACACATTTTTATGCTCACAATGAAATTATTAGGTAACAGATGATTGAACCAAGCCAAATTTGAATCATTGTTTTCAAAATTTAAAATCACTCCCATTAACCCAGAAGAATTTCATTCACAGCTCCCGTTGAATGAGAAGTGAATAGAAAAATGTACCAGTTCCACTTTTTGTTATATCAGCTATATATTTTAATATTCTGTATCTTTTCAGGCATTCCATGCTAGTAAAAGTATAAGCAGAGTTATACAAAAAACAGCTGTATTTTTTTAATGATGACATTTGCTCGCAGCTAGATACCAATTAGGTAGTCCCCGGACATTCAAACTCCAAGTAACTGTCAAGGAAGTGCTGGCTTACCATCAGGCAGTCTAAAACAAAGATGTACCTATAAGATCCAAAGCAATACTGAACACATAACACAACAGTTTTCAACTATTCCTCAGCACATGCTTACTAATAGCATGCTAATAACAAAATGTGAATTTGTAGGCAGCTGAAGAAGGGACTTCCTATATGGGAAACTAAAAACAGTTGGAAAAAGTCAATTAAAAAGAAATGGATTAGGTGGTATTGTTCCTGGTTTAATGCATCTATTACAGTAAATTTTCCTAGGGAAGGTGGTTGAAGAGTAAATATTGAAGTAACCATGTGAAAGAAAAAATGCTTGCTCAGAACATCCGACGTTTAGGAGCTACTTTCCTTGTTAGCCCATGAGAGGCAGACTGCCGAGGAAGGACATACGGCACTTTTTGGTATGCAGATGTTAATGCACTGCTTAGCAGGACCCTGTCACTCATGCTAATATTCAGTTTGAATCCAGTTGCAACATTGTGTGGCTGCAGCTAATTAAGGGCTTTAGCAGCATTTAAGAGTAAATGTTGTCCCAAGGCCAATACGTGAAAGAAGATTAAATTGGCCCTTTTTACAGATGTAACCACTTTATTACAGATATTGTATTGTCCAGTGGTTGGATGTTGTAGAGTCTGGAGGGTAAAAAATTATCTTTTTTGTCTACCGATGCGTTTTTATATCCTACTTGGTAGATAAGAGTTATTGTGTGAAACATGAGATGCACAAAAAATAACAGTGCCTAACAATGTTGGCTATGATGAGAAAAATGGGTAGCTCAGTGAATAGTTTCATTTCCTATGGATCTGTATTATATTTTTTCTGAAGACACAAGGCTTCTATAATCTCTCTCTAACTTGAATTAATTCACTCTTCCTCAATAACAGTACTAATAGGTTCTGGCTACTCTATTTTCATTAAACTAATAGGAATTTGATATGCTTGAAAATGCTCTCTCTTTGCCAAATTTAACTGAAATTATCCAAGTAGTTCAAAAGTTATTAGGGCAGAACACACAATATGCAAATGTTTAAAAAAAAAAGTCCACAGTCACAGCAAGTAAGTATTCTGGAAAAAGTCTTTAGTGATCAGTATCAAGAAAATGGAAAATCATAACCTTTCTGCATATATCATAATCAACTCAGGAGACTGAAAATTAGCAGCACAGAAAAATAAAATCAAGGAATGGTGCCATAATATGGTAATTAAAAAAAAGTAGATGTCCAAGCCAAGTGAGACTAGGAGGAGGAACACAATGGCTACGCAGTCATGGAACAAACACCCAATCACTTCAAATAAGAAATCAACTAAAATTTAAAAAATACTAAAAATGAAACCTGACATTTTTTAGAAGGAATGTTATTTGTAAATGAATGCAAAATCTATAATCCGGATAAGGCACTTGGTTAACCAAGCTGACCACACAGTTGTGCCTGGGAAAGATACCTGGTTGTTAGCAAACCACTTTTTAGAGAGGTTTGTTTCTTACAGACCCATTCATTATTGCCTAGCTGCTGACAGGGGTCCTTTTCGTTAGAAAGATGGGGAGAAAGGAATGGTGGGTTAGTAAACATTTGAAAAATAAATCAGACAACTGTGAAAACCTCCTGGGTATGTGGGTTTGGGGTTTTTTTAAGTCAAGTTGGTTTTCAAGTCACACTGAGATTTCACTCTGAGAAAACATATTTTAGTGTGTGAAGATTAATTTCTTTCCATCCCGCTGTGTCTGCCAGCATCAGCACTAGAGAAAAGCAAAGGAAAGATAAAGAAGCAACAGATGGGAGTGAGAGAATAGAAGGGTCATGTTTTGTTTGAGGGTTTCATTCTTGTGTTTTTCTTTACTTTGAGCAGGGAAGAGGTTTATTCTGCTGAGCAGCATGACCCATAACACTGGAGCCAAGGCACAGTGCCCCTACCATCCCTTTGTCTCTGCTGGCACAGGGTCTCATGCATCTGCAGTCCCACAGATACATCTTTCAATAAGTCAGTAAAGAAACATGGATATATATTTCCTCCCGTGCTGAAGCACTAACAGCCCAAGGGATAATATACTCACATAATGGAGCTTTAATTGCCCAGATGTGTGCAAATTAAAAAAAAAAAGGAAGGAAAAAAAACACCCACACCAGGAAGGGGGCTACAAAAATTACTATATTTTAGAAGTTCTGTCCCTCTTACTAATCCCTCTTACTAATCAAAGTACAGGGCTCTTGCCATGAATCTAAAACACAGGGGGAAAAAAACAACCCAGGAAAGGCCACATTCTCCATTGATGTAGATTTTTTTCCCCTTTCCATATTTCTTCCTCCATTCAGTCTCCATTCTCTCTTCCTCAGGCTTGGTATTTCTGTTTTCATAATGTGTCCTTTGCGTTTACTGAAAGCTTTGTCTGTCCCAGTTTCTTTCACAGTACATTGAACTGCACTACAGCAATACTTAAGATTAAAGATTATTAAGATTAATAATCTTATTTTTGTGAAGATTAAAGATCAAGAAAGGTTAAATAAGAAGGCTGTGGTGACTGATTGTACTTGCATAGGCAACATGACCCAGACATGGGAGAAGACCCAATACACTGTGTCTAACCAAGGAAGTAAAATAGCACCCTACCATCTACCTTTTGTGCTTGCTCTAAATTTGTCATATATGAAGTGTGGGGAAGTTCTACATTTGTCAGAATAACTTCTCAATCCACCAGGAGCCAAGTTTTTTTCCAAAACTGGAGTTTGTCAAAAATGGTGAAAAGTTACCTGCTGGTCTTTAAAGTGTGTTAGTAGTGATACAGATTGCAGGAGCTGAATAGCACTGGAATCTGATCAGCAGGATGCCTAAGATTTTATGAATTCATTTGGCTTCTCTCCTGTCAGACTGGCATCAGCTTTTATTTTAAACAGAAATCTGCCTAACAGGAGAAAATACAGAAGAAGATACCAAGGGAAATATCAGGTAATTAAAGATAAAAAATACAGATCTGTTGATCTGCTCATTATATCACTTATATTAGAAGATAACTTGTCCAAGCCTGCACAGCAGGTTGAAGCTGAGGAGGAAACCTCTAGTAAGTTAGCATAAAACCAGAAACTTTATTGCATAGGTGAATGTAGTGCCAGCAACACAAAAGGTGTAGCTGAACATTCCTGCCCTTCTCTCCCCAGCCCCTCCTGAGGGAATTTTTGGCTCCAGCCTTCCCTGTCAAAACAATGGAAACTCCACAATAGCATTTGCCTCTCTTTCCAACCTGCCTACCACATCCCACAGAAGGCCATGTTGGAGATGGGCTGTTCACAGACACCATGGGAATTCAAGTTCCCCATTCTCATCCATTTTTAACCCATAAACATAGAATTAAAACCTCTCTGAATTTGAATTGTTCCTCTTGCTTGCTAAACTTCAGGGGAGGCAAGTTTATCTTCTCTGCTTCACAGTAAGGTACCAAGCTTCTCAATGCAGCTGAACTTCTCATAATGTAATTCCTCAGGACAAAGCCTGCCTGCAAAGCCAGTCTGCCCAGTCGCACCACAGTTGGGTACGATAAACTACTTGCGCGTACTTTGTAAATCCCACCTCTCCAGATTATGTACAAAGACTTTCACTGCTCTGCTGGTGGCCATCAGAGCCAAGGAGCTGCTGTTTAGACAGGAGTCCACACGAGAGAGAAGATAACTAAGGAAAGATTTATGCAGCTCAGTAAAGAGCTTAGCAAGGTGACTTATAAGAGAAGAGAGCAGCTTAGAGAAAATTAAAAATGGGAAGCAGAATAGAAAAGGTATACAAAGATAGAAGCTAAACCCGTGTAAAAACCTGATAAGGAACTAAGGTAGAAAAAGTGCATAAATACAGCAAAGGAAATACAAAAGGCAAGCAACAAGGAGCATGTTAGCAGCCTAAGTAGCAAAGATCCAGGCCCGCATCAGTGAGGACGGGGGGCCAAGAGGTCATGAAAAACACATTAATGACAAAGATAAGGTCGATATCACTGGAAGCCTGGGTTCATTTCTTTGTTTCATACGTCATGGAAGAAGCTGAGGGGGTCATGACTCAGGGACAGATTACTAGAGGGGCTGGTGGCAGGGACAGGGAGTGAAATGAAGAGGTAGTGTTAAAAGGCTTTGAAATGACTCCTGAGTAGATAAGCTGTCAAAGAAAGAATTAAAATTCACCTGGTGCCAATGGATTTCTCACAGAATAGTTAAGTGGAAGCAGCAAGGTAAAATAGTAAGGAGCTTTTGGAAAATACAATTAAATGTTTAGTACGGGCTTAGACTGGAGGAGAGGGTATGTAATCCAAGAGGATTCAGCAAGCTACATAACCATAACTTCCTTTGGTTATTGCTAATACTAGCTAGGTGTGGAGTCAATAGATTTAGCCTATTCATAGCGTAAACTGGTATGAGGTCACTAAATAAGTCCGATGGTATTATTATTATAAAGGAACTACATTCACTTGTAGAAGTGCAAAATATTAGAGTAAAAAGTTTTTCTTAAATATTTTGACATTGCAGCAAAAAGTAATACATGTGTGTGCATTTTTAAAAAAAAGTCTAAATATCAGAAATCTCTAGTAGCAATGTCAGGCCAGTGTGAAGTGTTTCTGAAAATCTTGCTGTTCATACATATTAATGAAGAATGCATTTAGATCATAAAACTCAGAAAAATATGTGGCAGAACTCCCTCTTATTTAGGGTGAAATGGGAAAAAAATTAGTTTAAAAAATCGAGCCCTTAAGTAGAAATAGATTCAACTTTAACTTTCCAGAAACAAACAAACAAAACCACCCAAAGTAACCTAAATGCTTTTTTTTTTTTAATCACTGGTGGAAAACATAGTGGTAAACCTAAAACATGCTAGCAGTTGCTTTCATATAGACTGTCTGCCACGTGCTAAAGCGTATCAAGATGGACGTAGAGATGAGTGAAGGAAGTCAACATTTACTGTGGTCCAAATGTATCTTGGGTTTGTTTGAGGCCTTTAGGGTTAATATTCACATACAGAGAATCCATATTCAGACCCTGTCAAGTGAAGGTTTTGGTGATAAAATTTTTGTATTGTTAGAAAAGAAACACGAGAGTGCAAATGAACTTATTGTTAGACCTGCAGGTACTTTTAAATATTCCTAGCATATATTAATATTTCTGTCATCCATTACAGGTTCTCATATAGCTTAACAAATGGAACAAATTTATAAAGCTACACTTGAAAGTAATAATAATTTTCTCTTTAGAAAAATAACAGAAACCAAATAGGCAGGAATATTTTGTGTGACAAATATAAAGAAGGAAAATTTTCTCCAAGTCTCAAATGTGAGATTATGTCAGGAAAGAAGTCTGTTATTAGGTACAGACTGAAGTTCAAAGACTTTCTGTCTGTTCTCAGCTCTACTTTGACTCAGGCTATGACCTCTGAAAAATGATTTCAAGGGAGCCTGTAAAGCAGAAGGAAAGGGATCATTGATACTGTGATGAAGAACAGATTGGCACTCCACCTGACATATGAATTGCCATCCTGGCTTATCTGGCCCAGTATCTTTTCTTTTAAATGGTCCTAAAGAAGAATCAGTGGGTGCCTCAAGAAGGGCAAAAGATCATGTTAAGTACATAGGGTACTTCTCCTTGAATACAGCTTCCTGAAATCTGCAGTTTAGGGATTTCCTACACCTCGTATATTGGATTGCATCCCATGGGAGTATATGTTGCAGAAAACATGGCAAAAGATGCACTCAGGCATTGGGAACTGTTTTTTGCTGGAGGAAGATGCTAAAGAGGCATTCTAGGTGCAGCTTTTATCGGATTCAGAACAAGATACGTGGGAGCAGGTTGGATCTGCAAGACTTAATGAGACTTTGCTCTCTGACTAGAAGCTAATCCCTCACTAAGAGGTCCCAATCCAGCAGAATCTTATTGCTGCACACTCCGTAATGTTGTGTGCAGCAGCCCTGCCCCTGTCACTCCTCTCTGCACCTTCTCACTCCATCACACCGTCTGTGCCAAGTGGCATGGACAAGTTCAGACAACAACCTCTCGCTGCTCTCCTCCACCATTGCTTGAACAATCCTCTCCATTGGGGGCTGGCATTTTTAGTGTGGTTGTACATTATACTGGCCTTCTACCTGAAAAAAAGTGGTCAGACAAACACAGATGTCTTGTTCAATCCAATTAAAAGAGCAATGGATCTTTTGTGATAAGATAAAGTTGCTAGCACAGTGATATCTAGACAGACAGGCATGCCCGTCTACTACCCTGTGGGTACTGTAGTTGGTAACAGAAATAAATTGTCAGGTATGGCCTGATGTTATGAATTGCAGAATTTTATGAGCCATTGGTTGAAGTAAAGGGATGTAAAGTGCACAGAGTTGGGAAGATTTGAATAACTTATATAAAAAGTGTAATTTGCATAACGTGATCCTCAGGATCTTGAGAGGAGAAAAAAAAAAAAAAGGAAACCTAGCACGCTCTGCACCTTGCAGTGTTGGTGTCAGTGAGAAAAACATCTCAAAACAAATTCCATCCACTCCTGGATCACAGAACAACACTACAGAAACCCACAGCATCTTTTTCATTTTAACAATTTATTGGACCTCACAGGAGTGCACTTATGTTACTTTCTGTGAAGGATGCCACTATACCACAAAGGAACTTACACCTACTCTTGTTAGGTAATTAGCAGTGAAAATCATTGGCTTGGAGAACCATTCAGAGAAGAGTAAGATAAAGTCCGTTTCTCACTCATCGCTGTTATTAATGGCAATTTTAGCAAAATGTATGAAGGCTACATCTGATCTCTGCTGTCGCACACCAGACAGATTTTAACTCAATTACTCCCCTCTCACCTTATCTGAATGCATTTATTTTCCTGTATGAAATTAGATCAGCCGTTATCTCTGAACACACACCCTCTGAATTGTGGATGGAAATATCCACAAGGAAAAGCAGATGCTCTTGTGATTGACAGAAAACCCTGAAACACTGTCTGCTCCACAGAAACAAAGCCAGAGTTGTCATAGGGATGATTTACTAGGCTATATTACACTGGCAGAGAGAGATTTTTGTATGACTAAGGGTCTGGTCTTATTGCAGAATAAGTAAATATACTTGCCTCAAATTCAATCTAATCTGATTTGCTGCAGAAAATTAGAAATATTAGTATAGCAACTATTAAATCAAGTGATTTAAACACAGTGTAAGATGGAATGAAAAACACACCGCAGCCATTTCATAGTAGGAAATCCCATACTGCATGTTTTGGATAAAATCAGTGAGAGAAATAAAACTAAATAACACCTAGATGACTGCAACCACTGGAGAGATGATATTTTGCTGTATGCAGAGATTATTCTAAATCCTGTATTCGTATATATTTCTTCTCTACTATTTATTCATAACTCTTAATATCAGCAGTGTAAAGTACATGTAGTAAAAACAGAAAAGGCTGCCATTTTCCAGCATTACAGTTTCAGTTTTCTTAAAAAGACAAATAAAAGACCCCAAAGGCTTTAGGAATGGATGTTTCTTGCATAAATCAATAGGATTTTGTTCCTAGCTGTAGTGAGAACTAATGAAACTCTTGTCTTTTAATACTGGCCTGTGGCACATCACTTTGTCTGTGATAGTAATGCCCGAACAAGAGGGGTGATCATGTGTGGTAAATTCCCAGTTACTTGCAGCCCAGTAGACCTAAAAGGTCAAATTTTTTATCAGTTCATTAGCAGTTCTGTGCAAAGAGAGATCTGACCTGTATGTTACAGTGAGTTAAAATTAATGGGGAAGTCTTGGAGTACTTGGACACCTTACTTTACTTTGGAGAATTGCTGCTTCCCTAGGGAAGCTTGCAAGGGCAGAGAAGGTACCAGGAAGGCAAGAGACCGAGACCTCAGAAGGGTTTGTGCAGCAGAGGATGAAAAGTCAACAGTAGCAAAAGAAGAACGTAAGTGGGTAGGAGAAAGGGAAGGAACGTGTAAGATTTGGATTTGGATTCATTCTATCTCTCTCATCTCCCCAAAACACTTAGGTGAAAGCAACAGGTCTCCACAAAATCTTTTTGCTTCAGCAAAAGAGCCTATTTCCAGAAAAGGCAATTTAATCACTGGGTTTGCACCATCCTTCATGTTAAGTGTAAGTACCCCAAAAGATAGCAAGTGCTATCACTTCCTGCAATGGCAGCTGCTTGAAAACTCAGTGTACTCTATTTCTGTTGTCTGAAATGGGAAGTTTTGTGCCCTCTCCAGCCTCAATATACAGCACACAAATGAGTACGTGACATTTTCTCTTTTTGTTTGGATAGCACAAAGACATCACGATGGTGTCTATGCTAGTGAGTATGCAAGGTATATCACCGAGTTGTTCCTTCCACAGATATAAGCTGCTATGAAGGGGATAAAGAACTTTATGGACTTATTTATTTGAAACAGCTGTATGTGCCCACATGAAAAACAAAGAATGAACTGAGGAAAGGTGATGGGTGAATTTTAGTGAGCTGGAAGATGCGAAAAACAGGAACAGAAGTCTATGTAGAATCATTGGTTATGAAGGCACCAAGGACTGGGAAGGTCCATCAGGAAACTGCTGTATCATTTTTTTGCAAATCCAAAGCTCTCAGAAGTGTTCTCTCACAGGTGGTTACAATGCCTCTTCCAAGGCAGAAAGTTTCCATGCAATGTATTGTCTGCACAACCATCTTTCCATTTAGAAATTTTTTTTGTATGTGCCAAATAAAATGCCAACATGCTTCTTTTCAGTCATTTGCCTGTCCACCTTTGATCCATCCATGTGAAAGCAGGCAGGACATCTCCAACTCTGATTTGTATGAAGGCAAAAAAATCTTCAGCAAATGTTTATATAAAACCTCATCAAATTGTGGCAGCGGGATTTTCCTGAAAATCACCTGCAAAGTCTGAAGCAAAATAATTGCTTGATCATATAGCAAACTCTGTATTATGTAAAGAGTAGCATTTTCATTATGCTGGATTATTCTCAAAAGCCTTTCATTAAATGACTTCACAGATTCGATCATTTGTATAAATGTATCCAAAGCTGCCTGGGGTGAGCTAGCTCAGCTTGCAGTCCCACAATGAGAACTGAATATCATATCATGGAAAAGGAACAGAAGGGTGATTTTAGGAGATGAGCTTCCTTCAGAGGGTCACATTTGGAAAGTGGTAGCTCTCCCAAAAATTCTTCTGTCCCTCAGGAGTGATGTACTATGCACCAAGTGCTACAAGGAAAAAGTCACATTTATACAGAAGGCTGACTTCCATTGCTAAAAAAAAAAAAAGAAATTTGAAATACAGGAACATAGGCAATGGTGACAGACTCATTACTTAGTAGTACAGTGCTAGTTAAACCAAGAAACCTTGCCTAGGCATATACATTGTAATAATTCTCTCTGGTATGATGACAAATAACACAACCTGTGCACAGGCTGTACATTTACACGCTAGTGTAATCCACTTGGATGGTGATTGCAGACCAATATACTCATGGTATTTAAATGCCCTAATGTTCTGAAGTTTTACATAAGAATTAATGACAAGAACCATGAGGCCGAGAAAAACGTATACTGTGTGTATAGATATTTTATCATTTGCTGTACGAATGCCCTTTTTTGAGATTGACTGATGAAGTCAATTTTATTTTAAAGACCTAGTGAAAGTGAAAAGCATATGCGGAAAATGACTTTTTAATGTTCTTGACCATGTTGGAATTATTAAAATTAACACAGAGTGTTAAAAAACCAAACTGATGCCATCACCTTACAGGCACTGAATAAAAGATACAACAGCACGCTAAGTGCCTCTTTCATTGTAACTTCAACATCTTGTCAGAAACCATTTAGTCAAGTCAAATTGCTGAGTTGTATTTACTTGGATTCATCAAATAAATGGAGCTGTGGGTATAGTGTTTTCTTTCAGCAAGCAGAACTCATTAATTTAATTCTGTAAAAACTCTGCAAAGAAACTCCAGGAAATTACACTGTGGGGACAAAATGTATTTTAACTGATGAGGTATAAAGACTGATAGTAAAATGACTGATAACGCAATTGTTGAACAGTTGCAACAAAGCTTGGTCTAGCAGTAATCAAAAACATTTGTCTTGATAAGCGTGAGAAGTGAAAACAAGAAATGTTACTGTTCCAGTATTTCTTAATAAGAATTTAGTAACGGGAAAGGAACCTACTGCTAAGACAGTGACTTGCATGGTAAAAAATTTCAGATAGCTCTGTCAAGTCTTGCAAAATGAACAAGGGAAGTGTTCATAACTCTTGTGACTTCAGAAAGAGGAGATAGAAAACAGATTTGAAATTTTAAAAAAATCAAAAAATGAATCAGGAGTAAAAACCTCTGTAAAACAATGATATACCGTTTCCTGCACTTTAACTGTTCCTAGATTTTTTTAAAATTTCTTCTTTTCTTTACACCTCTAGGCTATTATTACAGGCTGCTTATTGTCCACTGTTGTTTTCAAGTGACAGTCTAAACTTCTTTTATTTTTAACCTACTTTACTATCCTATCCGTAAAAAACAAAGGGGAAGACAGGAATGCTTTCTTATTCTTATTTAATTAATATTTTTAACAACAAAAATAATTTAGGCTGTCAGTAGTTAGGAATAGCAGAAATTATTTTGCTGTAATTTAATCTCTTTAACTTCTTATATAGCCTCCCTAAAACAGCTACATTATCTAGCCAGCTTTTGGAAACACATTAAGCCAGATAACCATCATAGATTTTTCTTCCATCATTTGTCACATAAATAAAATAATGTGGTATGTGCTGTTCTTTCATATATAAAGACATTTTCATACAAAACTCTACAGTGTTATTTGTGATGGCTGTTAAAAGGAAGGGCACAAAAGTATATGTTCCTTTTAAAAAAGAAACTAGGAAAGGTTGTGGCTTTAATTTGTACTTAGTCTACGTGGCATTTTGTTCCTCAGTCTTGAGCCAGTCCTTCAGCCATCCGGTTTTAAATTATCTCTGAAGTTTACACTGACTTCACTTCTGTTTTGGCCTATCTACAGATCTTGTGTCCACCATGTATTCGTTCTTAAACAACGACTGGTTGGTTTTGAGACAGAGGAAGATGACTGGTCAGTATCTGAAATGACTAAAAAGAAGGAGGTAGTTATTTTTCAAATTGTCTGAAGTAGCTTAGTCGTGAAAGCCTTCTCACCTGCCTGGTAAACGCAGCAGGGGAAACCCTGTGGTAGGAGGGCCAGGCTGACGGGGAGCTGGGCAAGGGGAGCCACCCCTAGTTACAGCAGAGACCTTGCTGATGCTCCTGAGAGCTGGCACTGTCTGTACGCATGTCCTCCAAGGGTCTTTCCCATCAGTAAGCATACCTGGATGGACAAACGTCGTCTGGGATGAGGGGCAAAAAAGGAAAGGAACGCAATACCAGATAATCAGTATTCAGAATAACAAAAGTACCTGTAAAGTTCTAGACTGCCAGTGCCTTGGCACCAAGGAAAGAGAAACCATGAGTGCCCTCCTGCCTGTTTGTAGATGCTGTCCCCTTGAAAAGCAAGGCCCCCTTCAAAAGCAAGCATGGCTTGCTGCTCCTCTTTCTCCAGCACTTACCGTGCATGCTTTTGGCCCTCCATTTTGCCTGAGTTTTTGAGAAGCTCTGCCTTGGCTGTGTTTAATTGGCACTGACTTCGTGCCACAAGATCTTGAACCCTTAAGACTCTGTCAAAATATTCTGGTGCATTATACAGGCTGGACTGAGTTGTAAACAATTTTTGTACCTGGGCATTGTCTTTCAAGCCCTACTTTCTGCTCAAAATCTCTGAAGTTTAAAAAGGGGCTTTCTGAAGCTTTCTTTTGAGCATCTACAAGGGAAGCATATTGGAGAAGGACTTGAGAGAGTTATCTATCAACCTTACCTGTAATATGAAGCTTTGATATATTACAGCCCATGAACTTGGGACTTTTTATTCTCTTTGTTTCTGGCAGCACAAGCTTATTTGAAAATAATTTTGCATGTCATGAAAGCTTAGTAGACAAGTGACGGCACTGCTTGTTGAGCTTGTAAATTTGAGAAAGTTAAGCCTTACGATTGAAGGATAATTTATTTTTAAAGAGAAATTCCACATTACAAATCAAAGAGCGCTCACGTGAGATATTAAAGACAAAGAATCAGCACAGAAAAATGGATACTTGACGTGACTATACCCATAATTCACCAGTGCTTGGCTTTTAGTAAGTAATATAAACTCTCTTACCAGTCTACTAGAAATTACAAAAAAAAAAAACAAACCAACACCCAAAGCACCAACAATAAAAAAGATCCATCTCTGCAGATAAGAAAGCTTTCAAAAAAGCTTTTTAACAATGTACTTTCCTGAATGGCTTCCATTTGCATTACAAATACATAGATTGGGTTGGACTGAATCATAAAGCACCTTTTGTCGTTCTTTTTTTGTTCAGTCATGGTTAAATGCAGTCATTCCAGGTACCCTGACATACTGTGACTTTCAGAAGAGAAGAATAAGGAGTCTTTCAGCAGACATACCCATTTATGAAAAGTACAATCCTTAGAGGAAGAAACATTCTCTACTTTGTGAACTGATGCCACTAATGTGTTCCCACATACTTCTCTGTCCTGATCAATTAACAGAAGCAGCATTTTTAAAGATTTAAACAATGTTAAATATTTCTGTTAGGCAGTAGGGTCTTTAATACGTTTGTTACTTCATGTGAGCAGTGAGGGCTCAAAAACAAGAGCATGGGAGACATAAGGAGAACAGAACAGTAAGATCAACAAAAAAAGCACATTTATAATTCTTTCATTAATTTTTAAATTTTTTAATCTGTGTTCATAATGAGGTACAGGGGCAATAAGTAGTCAAGCAAATACCCTGTCTTCCATGATGAATTCATACCTGTTTCTTTCCTCTGGACATTAGAGGTTAAACATTTTCTACAGGGTATAGGAAGAAGTTAGTGTCTCTTCAAACCACCTCTATACAAGTAAGTGTTGGCCTTATTCTGTGTTTTAGAAGGAATCAGAAAATAATGATCACCATGCTAAGAATATAACTTAGCCTTTCATGATATTTAATATATACAGAAAATTAGGATCTAAAAGTGCCTGCATAGTTTTTATGTCCTGGCTTTGTGCCAGAAGAAGTAAAAGCTGGAATGTTTGGCAATAAATGTGCATAAATCCCAAATGCAGCAACAGACCCAATGAAACTCCTACTGAAAGAAGAGGGGGAAACAGTGAGGGGATGAAAAATGCCCATTGTAGAGGGAAAATGGACCTGCCTGATAGTTCAATAGTATACTCAGTGAAAAGTCTGAACCACCTCTAATAGTATTGCTGATGAGATAAAGTTGGTATTTTTCCTGAGTGCAATGGGAGCAAAAAACCTACAACTTGCTGTGCAGACTAAAAGCCTTTGTTAAACCAACAGACAAAACATTTACTGATAACGTGGAAAAAATGCTCCAAAATCACCTGTCCCCACAGTCAATGGTGATTTGAAGAGCATTTCTGTTTTTATAAGCAGAATAAAAAGAAGATGAACATTTCTGACTATGTGGCTGAATTAGGAAAATTAACAGAGCATTGCCAGCCTGGAGAGAGTTTAAATGATGCATGAAGAGCCTCGATAGCGTGTTGTATGCAGAAGGAAGCAATCCAAAAATGCCTGTTTACTGGGGCCTTTTATACCCTAAAGTAGTCCCTGGAATTTGATATTTAAGTGAAGACAGCTTCTTATCATGCTATAGAGCTGCAACATCATATGATCTGCTCAGAAAATTAACCAGAGGTGAAGCCAAAAGCACAGTATGGGTGCTATTTAAAGACTCCATCCTTTACTTTGGAGATGTAGAAATTTCATGAAGTAAAGCTTTCTTATGAAATTTTCCATGGGACCACTTTTTCTTGCAGTATTTTAGTACTTGTGTTTCTCTCCCAGGTAGAATAAAATGCAGCCACTCAAATAAAATTAACAAGCAGTTTCATTAACCAACTGTTTATTTTATTTTAACCAAAATTTTTTTTTCTTCATGTCGATACTTGCTAAGAGCCAGATCATTCTGTCTGGGGATAAGCAATGGATTTCATTGACAGCTGTGCCTCTGTAAGGCCTTGGACAGCAAGATCTTTATCTGAACAAGTTTCATTGTACCTCTTACATTCAGCAAAGCCAGAAACAGGTCCGAACACAGTCATACCTTGGTGTTAGGACAGCAGTTAACAAAATTGATCTTTTCAGCTGGGCCTGGTGTTCTTGAGAATGTTTCATTAGTACATTGCTAAAGGATTACCAGCTTGTTTTGTTTTGCTTATCAGAGCATCTTCTACTCATTAATTGCATCAGAGGGAGGGTTGAGGATGATGGTGAGGAGGAATGAAAGCACAGAACCTTATCGTTGTTATTATTATTATACAAAAAGAACTAAAATTAATCTTACTAAAAATAATATGTTTTTCTATAGCAAGATTTGGTGCAAAGGCCTGAATTATCAGTTCAGCACTCCATCAATATCTCAGTGAGAAGTCTGGAAAGTCTCCACCTTCATAGTTGCATGTTTGGTCCTTTCCATAGTGCCGGCTGTCCAGGCGACAGCCAGCTGCCAAGCTAGACATTGCACAGTGCCGCTCCAGCAAATGCCACTTCTTGTCCCTGCTGCCGGCAGCCGCTCAGTTCCCTTTGTCCTGCACTTTTGCTTTGAGACCCAGAGGTCCCCCAGCCCGTGGTCACTCCAAAATCAGATGATACTCATTTGATATCATAACCTTACTCAACTAACTGTTCCCTATATGTATTCTAAGAGCTTTCTAGATGTGCTTACCTCTTCTACCCACCCTTACCATCCTTATTGTTTGTGAACTTTCTTCTGGTTCACTCTAGCATCAAACAGAAAAGTGCAATAGACAACTTCTTAGTGTCTATGTGTGCTGTGTCTGGTACCATCTATGTTTTAGATATCTACCAGAGCCATGGCTGTACACAGACAGAGTTGCATATAGAGGAAGGATATATAAATAGGCCTAAAACGTAACCGCAGAGGAAGGAATAATTCACCTTCTCAGTCCTTCCAGTGAATGCATTTACAGTAACTTACTGTAGCAGGAAATCCCTGCTGTTGCTCCTCAGGAGAACATTGTCTCTCTTGTACTGTGATCCCACTTGTATTCCTTTTCTCTGATGTTTATTACCACAAGAACAAAGATGCAAGGGGGAGTTAAGTATGGAGCTGAACTGAACTCCATACTGTATATACAGTACACATTATCTGTATCATTTTTTATATATGTATATATCTGCATTTGTGTATATAAATATATACACATACATGTGTAATTATATGTAGGGAGAGTACATGTATGTATATATTTTATGTATTATATAGAGAGAGTACATATGTCCTAGTTTATTGCAGTAGGACAATGTGAATAAGGATTGCCTAATGATACCTAACTTTTCCTCTGGGATTGATTCAAAGTACAATTTTTTGCATTAATTTGTTACTTTATCTTCTCCCTATCATTTACTTTTACATTTAGTTTTCTATTTAGCTCTGTCTCTGATTAATTTTCCTATAGATGTAGAGATGACAAGATTTTTTTTTTTTTTAAACAGAATTTATTTGCCAGATTGGCTTTCTTCCACAAAGCCTAACAAGTCCAATGCTCAGAGCTTGTTAGGACTGATTCTTTTCTAACTATATCCATGCATTCAGGGATGTGATTAATTCTCCTAGAAAAAAAATCTATGCAGTTGATAGCTTTAAAAAATGTATAACATGGGTAAGTGTCACACAGCTGGCTATGAAAAGAGAAGGGTATTAATCACAACATTTAGATTAGATTATAGATGCAGTTGAACTTTTTTCTCCCTTGCTGCAACCATTCTTTTTGGAACAGTCATTGCTTTGCTAGTCTAACAGGGAGAAAAAGACGATTTATTTATACAGCTCAAAAGGCTTGCCCTTACTTTCAAGATCATCTCATGAATTTGATAAACATGGCTCATTGAAGAATATAGGCTCAAAGAGAAGAATAACCCTTAGTTTAAGATTCAACAAACCTCTAGAAGAAGCAAAATCTGAGACGCAAAAGACAGTAAACATGTTTGATGGAGGAAACTGTACTATGTTAATTAAAATCTCAGACTGCCTTTATGAAGCATGGAATTTGTGACCCTTAAAAGCATCACTGTGAAGCTGATGCTTAGAGTTTTGGCTCAAGCCTACCCCTACTCCCTTAGCAGCCAAAGGTAACACTTCTGATGTCTTCAAAAGAAGTCAGAGCAATCCCACATTTCTGCTTTTGGTTCTCCATTTCTAACAGCCTGTCAGTCCCTATGAAGAAGGGGCTTTCTTTTCCAACTGTCTGGATTGCCGTGAGTTCTTCCCAAACCAAGCATATGAGAATAGGCTTTCATAACATTCTTACTCAGTGCAGGGAATTACGTCTTCAGCTGAGGTTGTTGGGTGCTTTCTTAAATGGTCTTTTACCTGAAAATACTGATTTGCTAAAATGGCCATGGGCTCAAATGGTGTTTAAGATCATAGAATCATAGAATGTCCTGAGTTGGAAGGGACCCACAAGGATCATTGAGTCCAACTCCTGTCCCTGCACAAGACAACCCCAAAAATCACACCATATGTCTGAGGGCGTTGTCCAAATGCTTCTTGAATGTTGTCAGGCTTGGCGCCGTGACTACCTCCTGAGGAAGCTTGTTCCAGTGCTCCACTACCCTTTGGGTGAAGAACCTTTTCCTAATGTCCAACCTAAACCTCCCCTGGCATATCTTCCTGCTGTTCCCTTGGGTCCTATCATTGGTCATCAGGGAGAAGAGATCAGCACCTGCCCCTCCTCCTTCCCTTGTGAGGAATCTGTAGACTGCAATGAGGTCTCCCCTCAGTCTCCTCTTCTCCAGACTGAACAGACCAAGTGACTTCAGCCGCTACTCGTACGGCTTTCTCTCTAAACCCTTCACCATCTTTGTGGCTCTCCTCTGGACACTCTCTAGTAGCTTTGTATCCTTTTTGGATACACCCAAAGGTGTATGGCACCCAAAAATGCATACAGTACTCAAGGTGATGCCGCACCAGTGCAGAGTAGAGTGGGACACTCAGCTCCCTCGACCAGCTGGCAATGCAGTGCTTGATGCACCCCAGGACATGGTTGGCCCTCTTGGCTGCCAGGGCACACTGTTGGCTCGTGTTCAACTTGCTGTCGACCAGAATCCCCAGATCCCTCTTCGCGGGGCTGCTCTCCAGCCTGTTGTTCCCCAGTCTGCACGTACATCCAGGGTTGCCATGTCCCAGGTACAAAATCCGGCACTTGCCCTTGTTGAACTTCATATGGTTGGTGATTGCCCAGCTCTCTAATTTGTTCAGATCTCTCTGCAGGGCCTCTCTGCCCTTGAGAGTGTCAACGGCTCCTTCCAATTTTGTGTCATCAGCAAACTTTGATAACAAACCTTCAAATACTGCACAGATCAAACAGAAGGAGAAAGAAATCAGCATAAGAATCTCATACCTGGAACACTTAACTTGATGTAGCAAGATGCAGCAATGCAGAAGCTAATATAGTGCTTTACACACCAAGCTATATGTCACCAGGCTGTACAGCAGCCATTGCTCTCACCCAATACATAATTATTCACACAAACTGGAATAGGTCTTTCAGACTGAATGTGGGAAACACAGCAGATGCAGAGCAGGGCGTGTGCCCAAATCGCAGAGACCTGCTTCTCTCTCTTTTGATTTCTGTCATGAAACTCTGAAGGGATTCATTTCCTTAGGAAGCATAAAAACAACCATTGATAATACTCAGGAGAATTTTCTAAGACAAGAAAACAATTTAACTCCTAACTCTCTTCTATGCTATCATGGATGCAGGTAAAAAAACTTTTTGCCAAACAAACTTTTTGCTATAGAAATATACACCTAAGGTAGAGCAAGCCTGTCAATAAAAAGGTTCTTCAGTGGATTTCAGTATCCCTCAGCAAAGTCAGGACATTTATGTCACTGCTATCAGCTTGTTTAGCTGTTCAATTTATTTTGTGTTGTTCAAAGAAAGAATGATACGAAATGTTTGGGGAACAATCACATGTCTTTGTGCTAACTGCAGGTGTTAAAGCTGCAGGTTTCTCCTGAAAGCCATCTTCAGAATGATATCAGGAGAGTTCCGGTTGTAAACTTCTGTTTTATTAGCATGGGCTGAGTGATGCCAGAAACCTGCAATTTCTTTTAACCAACTGTTTCCCTTTAGATTTCATCACATTTTTATGTTAAACAGTCTCAGAAAGGTAACAGGTCGGCATAAGGGAAAAAGTCAGCTTAAAGTCCCTCTCATTCCAGTCACAGCATTGTAGTTTTCCAGTCTGAAGGATTCTTTTAGTTTGATGAAAGTCAGTTTTGGAGGGCTGCATTTCATGCTTTACTTTGGAAATACACACATTGAAGCACGTCATGACCAGAAAAGGCAAATGAATAGACTTACAGACAACTTTTTATTCAATATATAGCTTGGTATTGGGCCATTATTTCAACTTAAATGTAGCAAATTACCTTTTCTGCACTTTAAGCACCAATTTTTTATGAAGATTTTCCTCACATGATCCCTCCCTTACTAGTGAGCACATGTTATTTGCTCTCCACTAGCTTTTTTAATGGCCACCCAATGGGGTCATATATCACCCTATTTGTTATATCTGCATCTGTTCAAACTGTTCCTAAAAAAATCATTTTTTGAAATAATTTAACCTTTTTTCCAGTTCTACAAAATATCCATAAGAAGAATATGACTTTTATTACTTCATTCCTTATTCATAATTGTTTGTCAGATCACTTATGTGAACAAATTATTGCCTGTGGATTCTTCTCAAACCTTCCAATCATTCCTCACCATCTGGACAATGAGGCTGGCTTCATTAGTCACACAGTCTTATTTATATCCTTTGATATGCAATAACCATCCTCTTGGAGACAGAACTAGGGATGTCCGAGTTAAAAGCACAATTCATTTTAGTCTGAGTTAACTCTCACTAGAGCTGCAATGGACTCAAACACTCTCGAGCACACAGAGTAACAAATATCTACTGAGGGAAAACTTGAATAAACTGAGATTAAGGAAACTGTCTAGCATTTACTTGGAAATGCTCTTAAATATTTTTCCTTGGTTTTTTTTTTACTTTCTGTACTAGAAAATATATCAATTTTCCAACATATAGACCATCTGTGTGCTCAGTCAGTTCCTGAATGAACCAGCAAGATAGATAACGGTCTTCCGTTGTCTAGAATGCTTCTGGTTTGTTTTACATGCCATATATACATATGTAGATGTGTTTGTGTGCTGGCTTGTATTAACATGACATAAGTGTATACCTGACCATGAATTCTTTGTATTTCTTGTCTGATTTATGTAGCAGCTGAGGCAGTAAGTCTCTAGCCGGGAATGCTCATAAAAATAAACACATCTGTATTATATATTTATAAATATACCTGGCACATTTCACACAGTGTTTATACGGAGACATTACTTTGCCCACCTCACAATGGTCTCCACTTAAATTCACTGGTCTCTCTTTTGTACCATTGTTATTTACGGATCATTTGTGATAAGCACTGACGTGGAGGGGAGGAAGCAGGAGCTCCTGTCCGTGCAGATCTGTTCCGCTGGGGATGCAGGGGCGCTCGCAGGCTGTGTCCTCACTCCTTGCCTTTCCTTAGCCAACTCTGTCCCTGTTAATCTTCTACTGCGTTATTGACTGCCCCGTCCATCATTCAGATGGATTATTAAGTAAATGTACTTCTGGCTCAACTTGCCAGAGGTAATGTTACTTTACCTTGTTCTCTGGCTTAGATTTTAAAGAATTTCCACCACCTAATTCTCTCAATATTATTAATAGACAATAATTTCTTGGAATATATCTTTTTCTATTAACTGCTTTCATTTGGAATTCACACCTGGAGGTTTTCATTTACTTTTCTAACAACTCATTAAAAAGTGAATATCATGGTTTAGGAAATGATTTAGGAACATAATTTGGCACATGAGCTAGGTCTAGTTACTAATTACCATGTGTTAGTGCTTGAAGGGCCTAGCTGCTTTCTGAGCAACCCAAATTGGTGGAGATATGCCACAGAAGATTTCCCTCCCTGTGTATATCCTAAGTTATGCAGGGTGTGAGCTGGGAGCCTGGAGGTCCCACACAGTTCATAAAAGCAAATGATCCCCAGGCATGGGACCGGGGCTACAAAGTCAGGAACTACCTCTTGGTGAATCCTTCTGAAAAAGACAAATAGCAGCAGCATTTAGTAAATAGTAGTAACTAGTATTTAGTAAATAGCAGATAGTATTTAGTAAATACTAAATAGTATTTAGTAAATAGTGGTACTTAAAAATGAAAACGCTGAAAGTCTAAATGTTGCACATGTGAATGACAGAGAACAGAGCCTGGGTTAGAAAGTCTGTGCTTTTGTACTCCTTTCCTAGGCTGCTACATTGGTTCATGGACTCTTGGATTTCAAAAGAAGGGAACAGGCACTCAGATCTTTGGAAGTGAAGGACTGGGCTGTGATGCTGCTTAAATTCAAGGGAAATTTTGGACCACATCTCTCAGTGGTGTACCACAGGCAAGTGAGCTTGGCAAGCAGAGTCTGTAAGTCTCCTCACAGGGACCAGCCAGGGCTCCTGCTTTCAAACGCTTGTGACCCCCCACCAGCATTCGGGTGGCTCTTTTTATTCTATTCTATGTGTAGTGCATTTTTTCATATTACCTTATAAAACAGGATCTTCTACCATTTTTATTTTGGGTTCATGCATAAAAAGTTATTAATATATTAATTAATTATGTTAAGATGATTCCCTGTAAAAATAAGCCTCCATCGTTGCAGCCATGCACCCATGCAAAAGCACGAATGCCTTCCCTGGATCCAGTTAATAATTCATGGTTTTGCATGGGAAAGAACCAACAGTGTGCACTTTGTACACATACACCAGCAGTTTGTTAGTTTGAGAGAAGAATATTGTTTGAAATATCATTTCAAATTAATACATTTTGTTACTCAGGAACAAATAAAAAGATGCTGGGGGCAGAGCTTAGTTGGGAAATAAGAGATGTCAATGGGAAGGAACGGGGCTTAAGAGGGAATAAGAAAGAAGAGAGAAAGGCTGCATAGCGTGTATGCTGTAGCAATGCGATAGATGGATTCTTGACCAGGGGCTTAACAACCAATGGTCCGAATCCAATAAATCTTATCCACAGGGTTAGGAGAAAAATCTTCCTAGTGAGAAATAATTGACTCTGCCTCAGGGCAAAAGCAAAAAAAAAAAAAAAAATCATCACACACACAGCTGCAACATAGGACTCTAGTGATTCTTCTGTCACAATTTAGCTGAAGACTTTGATGTATCTTCCAACGCTCTAACCTCCGTCCTAATGAATTAATAATTAAAAAACATATAATGGGAATACTGAGTTAGTTAGTTAGGTTACCAGAAGGATTAGGAGGAGCCTCAGTAATACCATCTTGGAAATAGTCATAGATGTTCAATATGTGTTCATCCTCTTTTGGAGGTTGCTGTCCCTGTATAATCAGGTCACATCAGCACTCTTAAGCTAGTCCTGGGCAAAGTCATCCAGGCTGGCCTGAACCCTGCTGGGAGGGATCTGGGTCACTGCATCTGAGTTACTGCAGTCACCTGGCTGCAGGCATGGCTCAGCCTCATGTCAGTGACCTAAAAGCAAGGAGTAATACCTAAATACAGGGAGCAGGGCATTTTAAACCACAGAAACAAGCTCTCCCTCTCTCCAGAAATGCTAATCTTTTTCCCTATGTAGGGGCTTTTGCACTTTGGAAGAGCATCAGGCTGGTAGTAGCAAGTATAACTCAAGTATCATCCTGTGGAATTTATGCTTTTTGGGATGGAGACAGTTTCTTGTTTATCATCTGGCAGCATGAGAACCCAATCTAACTTTCGGATTTATTCAGTACATACAGAAGTGGTTAATTCATTTAACTGATCTCTGAAAATAGTAAGGCTCCCATTGTTTTAATTTTCATAGCTACCCCCTTCTGTACTGGAATAATTTTAATATTGTTTCCTACTTCTGCAGTTAGTTTAACATATGCTCTTCAATGAAAATCATCAAGTTAATATAGATGTGTTCAGTTTTCTTGGATGTTCTCCACAGCTCTCTGTGCTCTATCCTAAGCTCAAGGAGTGCCTTACTACCGGTGTGGGACAAGGGCAATGGTCAGCCTTTAGTGGCCATCTAATGTCATAGATTTGTCTCTTTTGCTTCTAACAAGTCCTTTCAGCCAGGTGAGCCCTACCTCCACATCTCTCTCTAATTCCTCAGATACCAGAAACTGAGGCAATTAAGTGCTACTAAAGTGTGTCTACTGAAAACTTCAGGAAGTTATAGGTTAATGTGCACGTTTATGCCATGTTGTACGTTGATCCCCTTTTCATAAGAAAACTCACAAACACGCTGTGTGGTAAGATTTTCCCTCTGTCTCCCTCCTTTAAAACACAATGCCATACATATTGCACAATAAACTAATTCTGCCAAAAATATGTATGTCTGGGGAAACAGAAAAATTAAGGCAAATACTTCTGTGTAAAATAACTCAGCTTTTTTTTTTTTTTTTTTAATCAAGTCCTGGCTTTTGTTTTTCATAGCTTGGAAATAGGGAGTTATTTTCAGTGGGAGATTTTTGTCTGTTGTTGCTTTCACATTTTATTTGCTAGCTCTATAGTTGTCACAGTTTACGTATTTCTGGATGCAAGAGTTAGACTGATAACAACCGCCAAAGAAATACTAGAACAGTGGCTTAGACATAAGGTTAACCTTATATGGAAATTCATAAGTTTTAACCTTTACAGTTATTTCTGCTTTGTTTTTATTTTTAATATTTCTTTGCTTTGTTTTATTTTCCAGTGAGGCATTAGAAAAGCTCTGGTAAGCAATTAAATCAGTACATTGAACTAGAACTACATAAAATAATAACTGTGTATTTTTAAGACAACCAGAAATTACATAAACGAAACTAGCAAGGTGTACCACATGGAACAAGTCAGTCAGGAGTGTTTCCTTATCTAGCTTTTATAGAACGTTTCTGTGGTGTTAAAAATCCTTTATCATTATGGAGAGGTCAGCTGGATTAAGCAAAGTTGGATGACATAAATTCTCTTCAAGCTTGAAGGCTGAATTTATTATAGTGTATCAGTCTGGAAGAGATAATAGTCCTGATAATTCATTTCATTTCTTCTTGAAAAAATAGATAGATAGATAAACAGATAGGTAGATACAGGAGGGAGGATATGTAATTCTGCCATGATGCAGTCCTCCAGTTAGAAAAAGTTACTTGGGTTTCACTGGAATGGCACCATTTTACAGCCAAACATCAGATCTACTGTGTATGTTTCTCATATCACATATGAGCTAGAAAAGTGTATAGTCAGGTTGTGGAGTAAATTTGTTTGCTGTTTTTTTATGCTTGATTTTATTTGATATAAATACATATTTATAAATACGTATTGTTAGATATAACCCTGTCATTTTGAGCAAGATGTTCCTCCTAATTCTTCAAACCCATAAAAGTTTCAAAGAATATAGTGGCAAATGTATACATACAAAATAAGTTCTTTTCCAACAAATTCATTATCAATTCTTATTCTTTAAAGATACTAGAGGAAAATAATCAATTGCAGTCCAAGTCTGCAATTTTATCAAAACCACTATTTCACGGACTGAATTTGTTAAAAGTTGTCTAGAATAAATGAATTTGGCCATACAAAACATATCTGACAAAAGTGCCTGCCACTAGAAATTTTATATTAAGTTTTAGGCTGAAGCAAATTTAAATGACTGAGCTATAAATGTCTACATATGAGGGTCTGGAGAAAATGCTGACAGGGCCCTATTTCCAGTGATGCTGCCAGGTGCTGTTATAATTAGTTCTTTGGAAGCAAAGAACTGTTCATTTCTGCAAGCAGAGTAAAACCTTGTCTGCAGACCAGGTCTGTTAATTTGAGATTGAGCATTATTTCCGTGCTTGGGCTACTTAAGAAGAATAAAGAGTTTTTTGGTAGAGGTGTTTGGTGCTGAATAAACATCCTCAGGTCTAGACTTTGGGTTCCCTTAGTCAGCAGAAACTGGCAGGGATTAGAAAGATCTGAGCATTTTCAGCTCATTTACGATATAATTTATGAAGTAAACCTATGGATAGACGTTTAAACCAGCAAACTGCTGAGAAAAAATGGTTTCTCATTCAGCAATGCAGCTGACTGTGTTAGAGTCAGTAAGAAAATCACTCCTTTTTCCTTTTAAAAGTTAGAGAGAAATGTATGTGGCAGAAAAAAAGCCCAACACTGGAAAAGGTAGCATTAAAAGAAAGGAAAAAGCACAAGATATATCTTAATATGGAGATCCAGTCATATTTGGTAAGAAGATGCAATTCAGTTTAATATAAAAAAAGTGAGAGTGTACAGCTTTTCCATCACAGCAAGAAATGGGTTGTTAGTATTCTTATCCCAGTCTCTGCTAGTCTCACTCTCTTTGCCAGCTGGACCTTAATTTATCTACTAATGAAACACATATGCAAATATTTTTGACACCTCAAGGTGTATTAAGAGGCTGAATTAGTGCTATTCTCTTTTTTAGACTTACTAAGAAATGAAAAGGTCCAAATGTAACTGCAGTGTGAATGAAGAAGGACAGTAGGTCTGGTAGAGTTAAATTATTCTAAAAAAAATAAAATTACAAGGTAGTTTTGTACTTAGGGCAAAAATTTCCTTGTCTCCTACAGCAGAGACACTGTGCTCAAAGTAGCAATTGGCTGCCACTGTGTCCCAAAGAAAATCAAGGGAAAACTCACCTTATATATAATCCACAGTGGAGAGATTAGATGTATAATTATAGAAATAGATATTGGGAGAAAAAAGTCAAACTTGGTGGTTAGACAGTAGCTGCAGCTATGAAACTCTGCATCTCATTTTAATGGTTGTACATTATCCTCCACAAATGACATTATTAACTGTATGTCATTGCTGTAAAAGTGTTCTCTTTGTCTCACTAAAAATGGCTTCCTCTAAACTATAAGTAACAGACAGCCTCAAGGACCTTTTGTGTCTAACACTAATAAATTCTAAACAAAGTTGTAATGTCACATGGAGCAGAGTACTTCTATTGGATTTCACATGATCCAAATCAGGCTACTTTGAGGCTGCCATGCTAGTTAAGAGCTTAAATTCCTGAAGCTGCAAAAGCTGAAGACATCTCAGCTGTGAAGTGATGGTCATCATTACCCTCAGATATTTCACCAGCCCCTTGAAAGCAGCTGGTGCCTTCTGAGAACCAGTTGGAAAAGCAGCTACAAACATCTACATCAAAAATTTATTGCTGACGCCACCGAATAAGGGCAGTTGCTCACTGTGAGTGGTCTGATAGCAACAAATAGAAATTTACATTTGGCATCCATTGCCCTCAGTGCTAATCTGGAACAGAAGGTACAACACAAACTGGGAAGCTGGCAGTGATAAATTTACAACCTTAACAGAGACAGAAATATAAAGATGAAGCTAATAGTTATCCAGCTCTTGCAGTCCAGAGCCAGTCATCCTGATGTTGAAATAACATCTTTCTGCCTTTATGCATATGAAATAGCTAAAATTCAATGAAGCAACAAATTTATCACTGGAGGGAGGGGAGATTATGACCCGTAGGCTGTCTCTGATCATGGGACCCTTATGCTGTGGAGTCCCATCTCCCCTTCCTAAATGCACATGCAACCATTTACCCTATTTACTCCTTTCTTTGTTGGTTCCCCTGATTGCAGGCTGCAAGTCAGTCCTGTCTTCTCATTTAATCTGAATAGTCATCTACAGCTGCTGTCAAAGACCAAAACCTTTCCTATGCCCCTCAGCTGTAGGACTTCACAAATCACACCCAAGCGACAAAAGCACCAGCTCTCACAGTATTTTCTAGAAGAGCCAGGCACTAGCAAAGACCTAGGCATACTGCCCAGTCTTCTGCATTTTTGCAATGAAAAGAGCATCTGTTGTCTTCTAAAGGTATTTTTACACAGTTATGTTCTGGATTCCTGGTTTTGAGTTTGATACTGCTATTTCATGAATTAGTCCTTTTGTAGTTTCTAGCTTTTGCAGCATAACATTGAAAAAAAAATGACAGAGATGTATTAAGTTCTAAGGAAAGCGTGGACTTTCTTGTCCTTGTTGAGTTGTTTTTATTTTTAATTGTGAACCAGAAAGGTTCTCTGGTGTTACTGTGCACCCTGGAGTCTAGCCTAGACCCAGCCTGACTGTCAGGTAAATGAACTGCAGGGAGGGTAATGCAGAATACCTTTATGCTTATCTCAGGATTTCCTGGCTGTCTCATAAAGTCACCCCTGTAATGGCAATTCCTAGTCTCCCTCCCTGGTGCTGCTTCCTTCCTTGCTTCTGTGACTTTGTCCCACCCCTCTGAGGGTCAATTATTAGAAGTAAATTTGCATTGCAGAGCTGTAAATTTGCAGAGTAGAGTGTGTGTATCAAGAACTTCCCATGTGACCTCCATGCTTGCTAGCACCAGCTGGGCTCTGGGGAAGGGGGAGATCATGGGAGGGCTCTTGCAGTTACATTTTACTTAACTTAGAAGGTGAAATTGAGGTATGAACTTGAGAGATAGGAGGGGTAATGCAATCTTCAAAGATGACCATCAACAGGCAGTAAAACTGGCACCATTCCTGTGTCTACTTTTCTGTGGAATAATATGCTTTGCCTCATGGTTGTTCATATGAATGGAATCCGTATCTGCTTAAGCTGAATCTGTTAATATTTGCTGTGACTTTTTTTTCCCCTACTCTTGTCTGCATATAAATCACTCAAGTGATGCTGCTGACAGATCCTATGGCTAAATTTAATAATGAAAGCATGTGTTTTCTTAAGCTAATTATCTTTGCCACCCTTGAAATTCAGATTAAATTTCTGCTTCCAAAGAAAAATGTTTTAAATACACATTTTTGGGGGGGGTGTGTGTGTTTTTCAGTTCTGTCAGTTTTTTGCATATAGCTACATAAGCGTAACTTCTAATGAAGTCTGGTTTTGTGAGGCAAAAGTGAGAGTCGCAGTGATTATAGCTAGTCAAATAAAAGGACTGTAACTTAAGATGTATGCTATATGCAAGCATGGTGAGAGGCAGTGAGAGAATCTTGTAAACAAAGCTGCCCATATGTTGCATCTTGAACATTTTAACAAGGAAGTTGATTTTTTTTTTTTCTCCTCTCTTTGTCTGACAACACTCACAAGAGTTCATGATTTTTCACTGATAAAGCTCCTGCAACTTCTCATTTTTGTGAAAATACAGAATAAAGGCACATCCAAGACAGCAGTTCACAGAATAGATGAGCTCCCAGGGGGCTTAGTTTCTTAGGGATGGCAGATGATAAAGGAAGAAGCTTGTTTTGATGAAAGAATTCGGGGCATCTGAATGAATAATGACAACTAGTATGTAGAGAAACAGGAGTATTTTTCTCTGGTTTTTGACCATGGATGAATATCTTAAAGCTTGTCATCAAGATAAGTAGTTTGAAACTATATTAATGATTAAAGTGAAAGGAGACTGTGGGAGGCAGAAGAGGAAGAAAAAGGGAATTCATACAGTGCTGTGGGTGGCTTTTTTCTTTTTGAGAGCTTCATAAAACATAAAGGTGATAAATACAGGGTAAGGATAGAGCAGTCGAAAGTTTCAGGCAGAAGGAAGAAAACATGGTTCGGCATTTACAGAACATCCGCAAAGCTAGGCTGGAGAGTAGGAGTATACAGTGCATCTGAATGGCAAGAGTGACAATCTATCTTAATTTGGAGCCTACAGCCCTGTAAAATGGTACCAAGAATTAGGCCACAAATATTGAAATAAAAGGAGCTATAACTGAAAGAAAACTGGTATGAAGAAACAGATAGTGAAGGCAGCTAAGGATGGGAGCTATAAAGTAATAAGAAAGGATAGCGGAGGCAGATAATAGGCAAGTTAGAAACAGAAATAAAATAGAAATTCCATCAAATACAACATTCTGTCATTGATTTCTTTCACAGGGTGAATCAGAAAGGGATGAATCTTTTCTTCCTTTACATAACTTGGCATTAGTAGAACTCCAGTAAGCAACTCCACTTCTTCACCAGTGCCACAAGGGAGAGAATCAAGCCTGACATAACTAATCTATTTGATTTTCATACCTCTTATTTTCCCAGTAGATTTTCTTTGTAGGTTTGAACAAAACCAAGAGAGAAGTAAAGAATATTGATGTTAGGATTGTGTTGAAAGAAATAGGAAACAGTGGTTTCAAGCAATTTCTACATTTAATTGCATACAAGTCAGCACTGTATTTGGCTTATTGTGATGCTATCCTTTTTAATGTTAATTGTGTGTGATTTGACCAATTTACTGTGAATTTTTTTCTCTTTTTCCATGTTCAGGCTTTTCTGTGCATCGCTCCCCAGGTTCTCTTCTTTCTTGCTTAATGAAACTCTACCAGCTTGTATTGGTGGTTAAACAGAGTATCAGAAGCTAGATATCATCTTTAACCTTATTTTCTATTCCTAAGTGTAATTTTAACAATTAACCTTTTTGTACAATGAAAAGAAAGTAATGCAGCAGAAGTGACATTAAGAGGAAAAACTGTGCTGTTATTAAAACTGCTATCAGGATAAATTAGTATCTTCACAGATAACTGCTTTCGTCTTTTGAGCCTCCTCATGCTAAAGAGCGAACCCTCACCTCCCCCATATGCTGGAAGTCTTTTCATTAACTCTTTTGGGGAGTATTAGTAAGAATGTTGGAGCTTCTACTTGCTTTAGCAACATTGTACAGGGGATTATCTACCAAGTACTAGTGTCTTGTCTGAATGAAGTTAGGCTAAAGCATATGCTGGTGTGAAAACCAGTTTTGTAATCATAGAATGATGATGATCTCTTATATATGAGTTCAAATCAAAACCATCAAGTTATGCTGTAATAAGGTCAGATTCTAGTTTGCAGTGAATGAATATTTAAAATATCTTCAGTTTTTAGCTCTGAAGTGGTGTATTGAAGCCTCTGTTCATGGACATGAAGGAAGAAAGTTACACAAGCAGAATATTATACTTGTACCAAACATATCAAATCATATTAAGAAGTTAATGATTCTCCCTATAGGCTTCCCCTAAACACTGGAGGGCAGCGTAGTTGAACATACAGCCTCTGCAAATAAGCACCCTGTGCATTGCTTTACTCGACTTTTGCTGGGAGTGCAAGTGATCAAAATCACGCCAACGAAGGCTTTTTAACTTCTTAAGGAAAGTACTCGTGTACCAAAACCAATGCTATCATCAAAATATAAAGAATGATACTTAGATTTTTAAACTGCTAATCAAGATGAGGGGTTGGGGGAGAGAAAGAAGGTGGCCATGCCTCAGGGGAGCCTTTGGAAGAAATGGGGGGGGGGAATCCTGATTCTGTTTGCTTCAGCCTTTGAATAAATTGCAAGAGTGGTTTCTGAACAAAAGCGCTGTGTGAGCCACTGCTGGCTTAAATCACTTTCTGCAGTTACAGGGCTGCTTCAGCCTGTCCTGCTCTACCCTGTCTCCTGCTTTAGCAAACGCTGCTTTGGTCCCCTGCTTGGAGGGGAATTGCTGGCTGAGACAATCTCCTGATGGCTTGCTTCAGTGCTAGGACATGTTTGTAGCAATTCCCAATGGTACAAACTGTTCTAAGGGATTGAGAGAAATGGCAAGCAAACTGCATAAAGCTATTCTGAGAATAACTCCTGAAGACGAGGGATGATGGGAACTTTTACACTTGGAATTATGTGTTAGCTTGGCTGTTCTCCAGGGTGAGACCCAGTGCCATGATGTTGCAAAGTACCACCTCAGGTGTTAACCCTTTCGTCAGCCTGACAATGTCCGATTTGTACATAAAAGGCCATTGAGGAAGGCTTGCTGAATGCACCTGGGACTGAAATCTTAAACCTAGTAACAAAATGCATGTTACTCAAGCACTCATTACATGAGTTTAGAGATGCCACTGGATTTGAGGCCAGGAGGTACTATTAATATCAGCTACTCAGACTTTCTGCTGTATACGCCATAGAAATTTCACCTAGCAATTCCTGTGTGAGGTCCATCACTTCTAATTAAGCTAGAATACAATCTTTAGATAGTTAAATGGATTCAAAACTTAATGTGATGAAGAATCCAGATCATCACTTGTTAAACTTAATAGGGGAGATAATTTACCTGTGTAACAAGTGCAGCATACATTTGTTTAAATTTGACATATGATGCTTCAGCCTTCATAAGGAGAAACCATCTGAAGTAGTGATAGAGCAGCTCATTTTCCTGGATGGTTCTTACTTGGCAGCTCATCTGCTCCTGCAGATTTAAGTATTTACTGTGCTGTACATTGGCTGTTTTTCAGTTCAGTGCCTATGTGTTATCTACCAGCTCTGCCTAAAAGAGCCGCATCCTTTGAATGTGATCACTTTGCTCATAGAGGCTACATTATCCACAGCCTTAAAACCTGCCCAGACTTCTTTGAAGGTAATGTCACCTGTAGCTGGATACAGTAAAACAGAGCTTTCAACAGAGCCTCTCATATGCCCTGCTTAAAAAGCCTGCTCTGTGGGTGCTTCCAGGTGGATTGGACAGTCAGCTGATTTTCCTTTCCTATGTAGGCTGTCTTTCAGCAAAATGAAGTTTGGCTGTAATTGAGCTTATTGAGATTGTACTTGATCCATTATCATCACAGTATGAGTATTGACAATCCTATTATTTGGCATGCTTATACACAACTATTCCTTGACTTCTTTTTTTTTGGTCTTCAAAATTTGTCTTGGCTTACACTGAACAGCAAAATCACAAAAACATAACCTGTTCAGCTAGCAAAAATTTTAAGCAAGTGGATGTGTGAAAATGATAGACCATCATACCTGATATTACTTCCTGAGAAAATGATTCTATATTGCACAACTGTGTGAAGCGGATACTTTCAGTAAAGTAATGACACATTTGGATTTTATGTGCATATCAGGTGTTAAAACCTCTAGCTGAAGCCTACTGATGTCTGGGTATATGACTGTTGAGTTCTTACATTTGATTATCAAAAAGTATTTGTTTAAAGTCTTTTTATCAGGACTGCCCAATGTTGCTATGATGGAAGGAGAGTTCAAAACTCCCATTGACTTCATGCAGCAGCTTTTAAACTCTCCTGATCATTATAACTTCCCTGAAGGGTCAGTAATGCTTAGTTTGTTGTGTAATTCTGCACATCTGGCTTCATTCACTGAAGCTTTTTAGCTTGCAGTTATAGCTATTTTGCACCTGTGAATTAGTGAAAAATATGATTGAATTCAAAATACATTTTTGGCACAAAGGGGTTGAAAAATCAGAATCAACTGAACAATGAAAAGATGCATTATAACAAGACTTGAAGTCATTTAAAATCTGGATCAAAATCTTTTCTCCAAATGAGCTCCAAACTATCAAACTGGAGCATGTTAGTTCTAGGTGTGAAAATGGAGTATGAAGCCTTCAGAAGGAAGCAGGTTCTAATGATCCAAGAATGTTACTGGATTAGCCTCGTCTTCACAAAAGCCTTCAATTGCAGGGGATTGCTAAATGTTAATGAGTTTTCGTTCTTTATTGTGATATTTTCTCTCTTTAAAATGGCTAAAGATTTTCTTACAATAATGAAATTGAGGTCCCATTACAGCAATTCAGTGGTTGCAAATCACGTTCCCACCATAACCAGCTTTGCAAGCCAGCTGTATGCTTTGTTCTACACTACAGATCTTGTCTCAAAGTTCAGCTTATAGAACAGGTTTGTAGCCCACATTTTCCACATGCTAGTATGGATATTGCATCTGATAGCTATTATTGTAGTGAAGAAGTAATATTTGCTAGGTCTTCAGAAGATTGCAGAAAGGTATATGATAACTCATTTGATAGCTTCATCATCCCTACACAAAATTTTTTTAAAGTTTTATTTAATGATAGAAATGGCACTGATTCAATGTGCACAGGTAAAAAAATGTCATGTATTCTGAAACCTAATTTTAAGCATCTGACAAAATACATGAAGTTTGGGAGGAACAAATATGTCATATACATTTTTATCTAAACAGTTGCATTATATTTTTAACAAAACTAATTGTATTTACTGGACAAGATGAGCTTTTTGAGTGGGAGGACCCCATGCTATGTTGTTTTTTTTCTTACTCTGATTTACTTTTTACCTAGCAGGGTAGAGGTTACTAATGTTACTGCTGTGTTTGTTAATTTAATAGAAGTTAGAAGTGCAGTCACTCAGGCAACAATATATAATAACCAGTAAGACTGTAATAAACATATTGCCCTGTTAGATATACATGGAAGAAAATGTGCAAATAACAATGCAGTGGGTGTATCTCTCACAGGCTGCTGAGTCTTTTGTCACAGCAATTTAAAAAAAAAAAAAAACAAAACAGTGGCAGACAGAATGAAAACAGGTGAACAAGGAAACATCATCAGTGATGATCAGCATGCGTGGGAGCATTCTGGAGCCGGGCTGGGAGGTGTTTTTATACGGAAGATGCAGCTGGTTTTAGAGGATGAACTTTAGTTCCTTTAAAATGGAGACCTGTGTGGAGATTTGAAAGGGGCCAGCCTGCACCTGCTGCACGGACCCTGCTTGTATACAACCAGCTAGCTTTTGGGGACATGTGGAAATTTCTTTGGGAAAGCACAGGATGTCCTATGATATTTAGCCACAAGCTTCGTGTGGTCCCAGGCATCCTGCCCTTGACTGTGTCAGCCCTTGCTGTGAGAGCCTGTGAGCTGTGCTCTCTGTGCCACTCAAGGCAAGAGCAGTGTGTGCTCTTCTTACAATGCAGGGGATGGTACCTACCTTGCACAACATATAGACGTTCTGCTTTGTAGTTGAAACTCGGGGTGGGGCAGAGGGGGGAAAGCAGGGAAGCAGCTAAATAGCAGCTGAACTCTGCCATCGTTATCCTGGCATCTTGTAGTAGCCCTGTTACTGAGGGAGATGGATTACTTATGGGGGAGGAAAGCGGAAGAGATATCTGAGTAGGGAAGTGGAAAAGACCTAAATAGAGGTGTGTGTTCTCCATTTCTAGGATTGGGACCTTTATTCCTAAAGATCTGTATCAATAGGAGTATTTGAGAACAGACCACTTGATTCTGACAAATACAGTCTTCCAGGGAGCATGTGCCCTGATGAGGCGCAGCAATGCTTGGCAATGCTGTCTCCTCCAGACCTCCTGATTCATACAGGAGGTTTTGTGCTCTTTGTGAACTCAAGTCTCACATCTTCCTGAGAAGGAAAGCACTCTGTTGGTGTACAGTGAGAGTAGGAGACACATGTCTGATCGCTAAGTACTTAACACAATTTCTAATGGATGGGAAAAAACGTTGTGCATTTTCATAATCTTAATGATTGAATATGAAGATATTTTTAGTCTGTGAATAGAATATTTTTCAGCATCACCTACTTCAGTATGTTTTACTCTTTGAAGTGCTGAAGAAATGCAGCTAGTGGAAAGTGCTTAATGGAGAATAAGTCTGTTATTTCTTTTTGGTCTGTAAAAGTGGAGTCTGTCTCATCTCTTTCTGTGAGTGACTTGATTGAGCTATATACTATTTTGATATGTAATCTTGTATTGATCTAATGTTGGCACTGAGGAGATTGTTCATAGTGACATGGATGGACCTAGGCATAAAAATCCAGTGTCACTGCCTAAGCCCCTTGCTGGCTGAGGAGCAAGTCTGAGCTTTGCTATCAGAAGTGATCATTAGATATTTGCCCTGCAGCCACAATATGGTGTGAAACATTTGCACTGCAACAGGTAATGTTGTGACCGTCACACTGAACTCTGCCTCTAATGGCAATGGAAACAGCTTTCTCCAAAGCTGCTGCTACTGGGTTACAACTACAACCGCACCTTGCCGTCTTTTCTTGTGACCTTGGCAGGTTTAGTACCAGCGAGTGGGTTTTTACAGGCTTTACTGCAAAGCATTGACCCGGTAGCTGATCCCATTGTACAGTGTCACAGACTGCCACTAGCCAAGTTGCACATGGCTTTTTGGACTGCACAGCCCCATGGGTTCATTAGCTCTTGCTGAGTAAGTGTGGGAGCGTGTGGTACGAGCTGCTGCTGATCAGAGCCCTCTTTGGAAGTTTTTTCAATGTTTAAAGTATGTGATGATAAAGGAAACCTATGAGAAGAGAAAGCTTGTAAGGAAAATGATGCAAAAAGGGCCACCAGTATAACTTCATAAAAGAAGATAAATTCTGTGATGGTTTACATCAGTATAATTCTTGATGAATTCTGTCTTGTGTTTGTCTGAGTTTATGCTGTGCTTCCATGGGGGGAGAAAATAAAACCCCAAATGTTATTTTTAAACCACCAGGTGTCTAATTTCAGTGAAAAGGGAAAAAACTGAGGTGAATTCTCAGTGCTGCCTTAGAGCAGGTGTGTGTGTGAGCAACAGCCCTGTGGCATGCACCAAGCTGCTGCTGGCTTGAAACATTGTGTAACAACAAATGAGTGCAGGATCAAATCCCCAGCAAAGAACAACCTGTCCCAAATCGATGTTGCCACTTCAGACAAATACCCAGGAGATCTGTTCCTTTTTATGTAGCACTCACACCAGTAAAATCTCATTGTGTTGTATTCAATTGGGATGTATTTCAGTTTGTATTTCAATTCGATAGATGTATTTCAGTTACTGGTTCTAAGCAGCTCTGGAAAGATGTCCAGATCCTCAAAATGTTTAGAGATTTAACTCCCATTTAATCTGGAGACTTTTTAAAAATTTAAGGGCAGAAAACAAAAGCTGGATGTATAAAGCAGCTTGCTGCTTCTCTGGTCTAAAAACCAATGTTTGGAGAATGATAGGAGGGGAAAAAAAATAAAGTATTGGCTACAGAACAAGCAGAAGGGAACAAGATGCTCTTCCAAACATCCCCACTATGTTATTCTAGCCATTATAAAAGAAGGGAAAATGAAACAAAACTTGTGCTTTGAGTGAAGTTGTGGGTGGTTTTTTTTATGATTACATATGCTAGTACTTGCTCTGTATCCAACAACAAGTTCAAGGGGGACCAGTTTCTTATGAACCAGTCAGCAGTGCATCAGTATCCTCATGTGGTAAAGACTTTAGTTTTTTCTGGGTAAACATAAATTTGATTCTTCTATCAAAGTAGGTAATGTGTGTGACATCCATACAAATAGCACAAACGCATCTTTGCTAAGCAACACTTAACAAGTTTCCTGTGTCATCCTTCTTTTATTTAGTACCTCTCACATTTGTTTTTCTTTCATCTCTGAAAGCACAGATCATTATATGCCATTTCTTAGACGTTGATATGAGAGCATCACTGTTGCTTAAAGTTTGTATCTTAGAATCAGTGAAATACTTTGCTAGCTACACACATCTATGTTTTTCTTATTGGTGCTGCTCTTCTGAATTTTTGTGGGACCTCATGAGAAAAGAGTTTTTTAATGTTCCTGTTAAGCTGACAAATTCAGCTGAAAGAATTACCTATAATTTTATTTAATCTACTGGGGAAGTGCAAAGTTTCTAGAAGAGCAGGGAAACCTGCTAACGAGGCTATGAAAATATCTCTCAAACTGGGTTATATTTTTCAACTTTAATATATGAGGGGAATTATTTCTTGGCCTCCGCTATTATACTTTCTCTCCTCTATTTTATTTAGTCTTACTTAAACAAGGAAACAAAGTACAACAGTCAAACAGCAAAAGCATCGTAAAAAGAATTTGATTTTCTGATTGCAACTTAGAATTCTGTAAGTTAAAACATATATTGAAATATATTAAGGCCTTTGTTCAGAAACTAAGCATAAATTATTTAAATAATCTACTAGTCAACTGTTATATTTGCCAGCCATTCAGTTAAGAACAATTATGGGTCACTTTGAAATCTTGATAGTTGTGCTTGTTCTGTAGAGGCAGTAAGAGTGGTCTGTCTCCCCAGCAGAGACCCCTGGCATATTAGCTCAGACCTTAAAGCTTGTGTGTGTTCTAGATGTCTTGACTTGAAATGCAAGACATTTTGAAGTTTAATGTCACTATAATCAATAACTTCAGAAAAGCACAGTAAAATGTTAAAAGGATGCATGTCATTAGTAAGGTGCATTTTGAAAATATTATATAGGGATATACTTTGCTACTCAGTCACTTAGTACCTCAGTTTATCTTGGAAAATTGCTTTTCAAGAAAGAAAATTTTTTCCACAAAGTAATATTTGACAGACATCTCTGCCTCTTTGTCAAAGACTCTGGAATAAATGATTGTTTAGTTCTGTCATTAGTTTTAAATTAATTTGGGTCTATCAGTGACTTGCAGATATGCTATCTAATGATGTGACAGATTTCCAGGAAAGTTTAAAAGATGGTATCTGTCAATATGGCAGCTTTTTAGACTAGAGAACTACTGGAAAATAGTTTCATATTTTTGTCATATAAATATTTTTCTTTGTTTTAACACCTTTTAGTTTAAATGACATTAAAACCTCAAGTAAATACATCACTTTCCAGTCCAGGTCACTTACAAGTATTCTCAACCCTCTTTTGACTAGAAGATACAATTAGAAGTAGTAGTTACCTTTCAACGTGAAGCAAATTTGTTTTATACTGAAGTATTTTGAAACTTGTGAGAGACTGGAGTGTCCCCATAGCTGGATGGCAGCTGTGCCCAGTACCTCCTCTGTCTGTAAACAGGAAAGATGACACTGGCTTTCATTTCAGAGACAAATGTCACAGCTTGCACTGGTGCTTCCTTTGGTCATGCCTGCTCTTGCTTCCCTCTGTTGGTAGGCAAGATTTGTCATCTTAACAAAGCAAACCATACTTTAGGACTTTCCTTGCTCCTCTGTTAGCACACTACTTTCCTACCCTGATGCCTCTGCATTTTAAAGGAGCTATGAATCTTCTATTTCAACTAGAAGAAAGATTAATGTAACCCTAATACTGAGCTCTGTCACTAATCCTGGTCTTTAATCTAAATTTTGCACTACAATCGTCTTTGTCCTCTTCCAGGGGACCACTTGACTTGCCCTCCTCCACACCCTATTCCTCTAATTTAACTACGAAAGCTGGGGGCATTTATTCAGCTGCCCAAGGAAAAGGTACTTACCTCTGCACACCCTGTGACAGTGCTGGTTCAATAGTGTAGCTCAACCTACTGCTCCCTTTTGCTCTCTTGTGCTCTGGTGACACTTCCTACTTTACAATCCCAATTACAAGATCTTACAGGAGAGGACAGAATCTGAGGAATCCTCTTTTTCAACACATTAGTAAGTATGTAGACTCCTACTGTCTTGGTTTGAGGGTCTCTTGTTTTCTTTTTTAAGAGTTGGAAGCCCTGCTTATGATTCAGATTCCTGGTACATCTGACAGAAGATGGGTATGAAACCATAGCACCAATCTATATAGTATTAAATATCAATTTATTATGACAATGTGATATTCTGTCTACATTACCTGCTATTAGATATTAATTCAGAATGAAGGAAGGTGATGTAGCAAGATGAAAATAAGCAGATTTGGTACAAGCACAGTAGAAAATTTAACAATACACAATTCACTAAAGCAGAGCCCATGTCTCCATGTAATGTATGTAACAATAATAAGGATTAATGTCTTCAAGAATTTCACATTGGAGGTTTTTTGAAGAGAAAATAACTAATGGAATGCTAATAACTTGTAATGTTACTTAAAATATGCTATTACCTTATCACTACAAAGACTACTATTTTTTTCTCCACACATATTAAACCACTTTTCAGTAACAAGAATTACACTTCCAATAAATGCTTTTATAAAGCCTTTGAAAGGATGAAGGTAACATTCAGGAAGCAAGAAGGCAGTGCAAAACAAAAGCAAGCTCTAATTTCTTTTGTTTATGTCATGTGATAAGGTGGCTGAGCAGCATGGCAGCCAGGTGGCTGGTGCAAATGAATCTCTTGGCATATTGCACTACCAGGTCCCTTTGTGCCCAATGTCATTTACTCACAACTGCTTAGCAGTTACAGAAGCTCAGACAGTTCTTTACCACCCCTTCACTGTGATAGGATGAAAAAAAAAAAAGCCCTCCTGTTGAACACAGAACTTGAACTGGGGGTTATACTCTAAAAAAAACTTTATCACTGTATAAATATGTTCCCCATATTAATTTGTCCTAGGCTTGCCATTCAACTTGTTGTGTCTTTCCTTTCATGTGGACACCCCTGTGGTCTGAGTAGAGCCTTCCTCCCCCACAGCCCAGTTATCCTATGGGCCAATCTTGCAATGAAGCTGTAATTGAGAGTTTATGATACCATGGGAAGTTGGAAAAATAATTGCCATCACCAGCTCTGCTTCAAAGAAAGACATAATGTGAGGCTGAACTCTTCAAGTCCAATAAAATATTTAAGAGTATAATCTATTTAAAGTGCAGCATGCTGTGTTCTTCCCTGGGTGTGAACGTCTGGGACAGCTCTCCAGCTGGTGGGAGCTGGCATTGTTTCACTTGCTTCAGCAGGGATGTGCAGATTTACTGCAGCTGAGGATGAAAACAGCTTTGCAGTTTGAGTGTACTTTTTCATGTACAGAAGTTTATTCTAATCCCAAGATATAACTGAAAGTTAAAGTGCGGGAAGTTTTCTTTTCTCCTTTCGACAAGGTTTCCTGCCCCTTTAAAGTTGAGTAGGTTAAAATGCCGATCTGTTTTCTTATTTCTGTAAATTAAGTGTTTCCTGAGCAAGGAGTTTAAGAGTACCTAAAGTTTCTTAAGCAGAGTTCATGAAGTAGATAGCTTCATCTTAGTAAGCTCTGTTTTGACCTGCTCACTTTTCACTTTGACTTTCTCATTGTCTGACTCCCCTTTTTGCTCTAGCAATATTTTCATACGTATTTCAGCATTCAGACCAGATACATCTAAAGCACAATATCTTTGCTACCATATATTGTGCTTGCTTCATCTGGCTGCTTTCACTCCTCAGCAGGCCAAAAAGCTTGGTGGTGGTCTGTAGCTGGAGCACTCTGGTATATTCACACAGCACAACAACCTAAATGGGGAGGTGGTGGTTGGAGGGGCTTGGTGCTAGATGGGTACTGGGTGTGAGCAAACATCTTGCCTGACTGCTGGGGTGGGGGGAACAGCTTCTTTGCCAAGTTTGGGAGCAGTCCAGGAGTACTGCAGTGGCAGGCTGGGAGCCATGAGGCTCAGAGCTGGCTCTGCTGGGCAGACAGTGAGTCCTGCCAGGAACAGGGCACCCGCCCTCCAGCGTGGAGCCTTGCCTAGCTATCTCCAGACAGAAAGTTTCTAAACTGAGTGCAATGACCAGAGTAAGATTGATTAATTGCCCTGGTTCTGCTTAAATATGAACTGCTTTCTGTTGTCCTCCTTTTAATCTTACATGCTATATGCAGCTCAAAATTAATCACTTAAAGATATAACAAGGAGAGGAGGAGGGGAAAAAAGGTTATCATCTCCCTGCAGGTAGGTGGAAGCTGACTTTATTAGATGATTTGATGTGTGACGCCACTACAGTCACTAGACCCCCTGCAGTAAATTGATTGTCTGTTGACTGCTTGCTGTTTTTCCACCTTGTCACCTTTCATAGGTTTTCATTTGCTGTATTGTCAATGGCAGCCTCCTTCTATGACTTACTGGGAGAGGGAAAGCTAATAACTTTCTCGACCAATATATCTTGGCTATCTTACTGAGAATCCCTTTCATTTCACTTATCGGTAATGGAAGCCGCCAGTTGTCTTTGGAAATGCTCAAACCTACTTTATTTATACACAGCTGCCATTTATTGATAAATAACTAAGCTATAAATAACAAGAACATTTTAAGCACTATTTTTGCTTCACTTTTATTACATCTGGTGACTTGTATACCCTTCAGCAGGTGTGCTAGTCCTGTATAATATTAAGGAGTAGTTAAATTCTTGACTAATGGAAAACCAAAACAAAAACAGATGACACTAGGAAAATTCATTGTGTTTTTCTCACATTACAAAGGAGTTGAGTAACATAACCATCTAGGACCTAATGTCGAGCTGAAAGTGTTACACTGGTTTTTTGAGTGGAGTTGTTATGGCTTAACTACACTCCATGGTCTTTGGTGCTGCTTGAGAGACAGGAAATAAAAAGGATCATTAATGATAAGGGTCTTCAGGAAGGCATAAACTTATCATGGAATCTATAATTCTTCTTTCTGGACTTCTGATCGTAAACTAGAAGGCAATCTTTCAGTTTGAGAAATCAGGGGGTGGGGGTGGAACATTTAAAACAAGACTAAAACTCAGGTGAAACTTTTGTTCAGCCGTATAGATACAAATCCAGTGAAATCAGGCATTTAGGACTAGCTGTTAAAACTTGACTGGTGTACTACTTGGGTATTATTAAACGCATTGTTGAGCCCTCTTTCTTTTATGCTCCTTAATGTTGCATCTTAATGTATTTGGGAAAAGCTGTTAAAAAGGCTCTGATGCCAGATATTAGAGAGCACTGCAAGCAGAAACAGTTGCAGAATATCACTCCCAGCCTCATAATTCAGTAGTTAGCCTTTATGTCCTGCATTATAAGCAAAAATGTCTTATTTAACTCTTAAAACAGTATATTCAATTTATTCCTGCCAAACCATAGAGCCACTGGATAGTTTGTATAGTTCCTCTTATTAGTCTCTCCCCACCCTTCTCTCCAAAGGGAAGGCAAGCTAGCTTTCCTCTCACCCTGCCTTCACAACAGAAACATTTGGAAAAATGTTCATACTCAAGTCATGCTTGAAATTCATTGCTGCTGGAGCTACAGTGCACCTATCATAGCTTTCTTTCCCCTCTATGCAAGCCACCTGCACTGCTTTCAGATCTTGTCATATACATTCCTATGACTTATTGTCTATACTTTGAAATCATTCACAAACATTGCCTAAGGTACACTAAGTAGGAAGAAGTTGTTCTTGTGCATTAGGTCTGCTTTAGAGGTCACTTACTGCAGCCTGAACTTCAGGTCTAAGTTAAAAGAAGGCTGGAAGGGAAGGTGATGCTCATGCACAAATGACCTGGTGAGTTAAGTTCCAGGGAGGTAAATCTAGGCATGGTCTAGGGTGATCTTTGCATGTACAGGACTAGCTGGATTTTGGTAAATTCCTAGAAGCTCTAGAGGAGTTCCCAGGAGCACCTGTGGGAGAAAAATGGCATCTAACTCTTTAGGATGGAGCTTGAGAAATCACAGCGCCAATACATAGCACAGTTACTTACACAGAGGGCTAACACAGACTAATACTTCCTGGTAGTATAGCATAATTAAAACAAGGTATAAACCCCCTTCCCATGCTCGACTGATTGAATTGAAGCTGACCTCTGATGCAACTGGCATTGTTTGTGTGACACGCAACTGTCTTACCTGGAAGGTGAGAGTTGCTCCATCCAAGGAACCCCTGAGCAGATGGTGCTGCAGTAGCGCAACCCTCCCGAGCCCTCTGTGAGAGGGGGACTAGTGCTGGTGCTCTCTGGCACAGAGGGGAGAATAAAGCTTGACAGTTTGCTACCATCGGAAAGACACAATAAACCAGTTACCAGGGAGATGCAGACCCTGAGCCTCTGCTGAAAGCAGTTTTCACTTGGTGCTATTTCCAGTGTTGGAAATGCAAAGGTCTGTTTTGTGTATTTTATGCAAAGCAGATTGAAATCAACATCACACTTCATTTGGCTCCCAGCAGTTGAAGAGAGAAAACATAGAACTATAAACATATTTATTTCAGAGTATTTTTCAAAGGAGAAAAATCAAGCACCTGAGCCAAGCTGTTGGTTTGGGCATTGGACAGATTTAGGATGAAAAAGTCACTACGTATTCCAGGCTGAAATTGTTTGCAGAGTTGCACCAAGCAGTTACCCCCCTCTCCCTTCCCCTAAAGCTTTCAACACCTGTAGGGGTTAAAAAAGGGACATTGCAGTTACTCCTTGCCATAAAGAGGGTACTACAGTTATGTGGTCACCCAAACCTCTACAGAATAAAATCCTTGGTCCTCAGGGTTCAGAGGCAGAAAGGAGGATTTCTGTAATGTGCTCTATAGTAAAGAAGATAACTAATTGCAGGAATTTCACACGTCTGTGCTGGTAGAAACCTCACTGACAATCGAACTGCTTTACTACCTGTATTTGTGGAGCACTAAATTTTAGAGTAGGGCTTCTCAGTCCCTGGCACCCTGCAGCATAGTAGATGTTTCTGTAGTTTGTATGCAGTAGATGTGGCATGTTATGAATGATAGCTGATTTTATGGGAGACAAAAGCAAATGAGTGTATGCAGTAAGACTCAGCAGAAAGAGAGAGAAGAGGTTTGCTGTGTTGTTTTAACTTTAAAGGTTAGTTCTAAAGGTGTTTAATGATGACTACTAACAAATATTAATTGTTATGTGAGCTTCAAGTTCTAAACAGTGGTTCCATGTTTTGCACCCTGTGAAACTCCGTTTCATAAGAAAATGGCTTTTCCCCTGTAAAGAGCTGAGAGCTCCTGCTCTGGGGATTTCTGCTGGATACAAATTGTACAGTCTTACCATTGTTGAATAAGTATGTGATACCCTATAAAGATCTACGATGCTGCCTGCAGGCCGGCAGTACCTGTGAAGTGTTATGTGACAAGAATCAAATATCCCAGGCTCTTATTTGACAGAGACTGGTAGGGCTGGAGCTGTTCTGCTCCAGTGTCATCCCTACTCTCACTGCTATCTGTGCATTTTTACAGCTGACTTCACATTTACTCGGTAAAGTCACAAGAGAGACACCTTCCTTCTGAAAAGAATCCGTCACTAAGCTTTGTCCTTTTCTGCACGCACACACACCAGGTTCTTTCACTGTTTTCTTGGTGAAATGTGTATGATTTCTGATAGCCCCGGTAATAATGGTGATCTCATATCTCCTTTAATGTCTTCCAGAGACAAATGACATCAGCTCTGTGCAAGTCCTTTCACCTCTTTCCTTACTGCATTAGTTTGATTATTTGAGGGTACTACACGTGCAGAGTGCACTGTAAATTAATGTGTGTGGTGTGTTCGTATCTCCAAGAGCAGAACAAATACTGAGTACAGAAGGCAGGTGGCAGGCTGCTGTTGTTTAATTTCACAGTCTGGTATTTTCATTGCATGAGAAATTTTATCCTTGGATTTTTATAGCTATTAAGAGTTTTAGGTAATAAAAGCAATTGTTAAACAAAACTTGTTTGATTCTGACAGATGACTTTTCCTTTCTCAAGGATCTTCTGTCACCCCTATCTGTATAAAGAGAAAAGCATGGCTGTCTCCTGCTGTCTCTGTTCTCCAAGCCTGTTTCCTCCAGCCTGAGAAAAGGTGGCCACATCTCAGTTTTCTAAGATACAGCCAACCTCTGCCAAACCACATCCTTGGCTAAACCTCCCATCTGCAGGGCAAAACCACTCAGCACGGAGATAACACCTCTGCTTTAAACTTCAGAGTATATGCTGTCCTTTCTGTTACATACAGGTATGGCTGTTTAGCCATAAATGTACGCTTTGGCTGTTATTAGAAGATCAGCAATAGTCAGCAGCAGTGCTTACTTAAAACTGCAGAGATGCTTAAAGTTTTCCTTTTTCTATTTTCGTCACCTCCAGCTGAGCTCCCCTCAGCATGCTGTTATGACATCTCGCTCCCACCCTCTCATACATCTGGCAGATAGTAGTCACGAACTTAATGCCAAATTGTGAAATTATAATACTTTCTTCTCTCTTGACTGCATCAACTAAGCTACCATCTTACAGGATAACTCCCTACTCACAGCTTGTCAGCTCACAATGGTGCCTTACCAGCAAATAATTTTAACGCAAAGCAATCTTTGCAAATGGGACCTGTAGATTATTTTCACAGTGAAAATCATTAGCAAGGATAATTAACTAAGACTGTGGTGATGAATAGCGCTGCACTACTGATCAGTGTAATAAAGAACAGAAGCCACTAATTACAGATAGCAAGCCTTGAAGCCAATGAGAAATTTAATTTAACATTGCTACACAGACTCCACACAGTCTAATGTAACTTTGCAATTATCATAATAAAGTCTTGCTACAGACGATGCTTCTGGGAATGTTCCAGGTACAAGGACGTGTGTCCATCAGAATAAAAGGATTTGTGATCTATCAATTACAGTATCTTGAGAGAACTGGTTAAAACGCCTGTATATGAGCAGGCGCTTGCCCTCTGCGGCCCCCAAATGGGTCCAGAGCTCAGATCAATTTCCACAAATTCCAGAGGTCCCAGCATCTCTGAGCAGTTTTCAAAGCAGCACCCTAGTGGTGGTGTTAGAGATGTTAGATGTACGTTTTTTACTTAAAGGCATCTCAAAATGTCTAGTTCACTGTGTCAAGCGCTCTTTTCACTTGACGTGTGTCACAGTCCATAACATTAAAACGATAGATCCTGGGCAATGCTAAGTGATAGGAACCAACCTTATTATCCCCACACGCATATACAGCAAACTCTGTTTGACACTGACTATGAAATGGCCTTCAGCTGCAGCATGTTGTATTTCAAACTCTGAAAGAGGCTGTGCAAATTAAATGCTTGTGCTAGTAACCAATGCTATGACATGACTACTTCCACAAATTAAGGCAAGCCATATCTCCTGTCAGCTCTCCAGCCTCCCTTTCATATGCACTTGAGTAACACACTGAGTGAAGATGAAAGCAGTGGGGGTTGCTGGTTTTGCATCTATTTGATCATGGGTTTTTGAAGGTTTTTTTTTTAACCCACTGCATATTATCTTTGATTACAAAATGCAATGTTTATGAATGGTGTCCTGATATGTACTGTCTTGTGTACAGATTAGCTTTGCTTTAGTGACTGCAGGAATTGGAGCTACATTAGCTGAGTGAAGGTGGAATAAGGAGGATTTTTCAATAGCATAACTGGCTTTTGACGGGAGTATTGATTGCTCTGCTGCAAGGTCCTCCTGTAAGGTAAGAAAATCTAAAAGGAGACGGGAAGAATAAGATATAATAGTCCTCAAAACACTTAAAGGCTGGCTAGAAACAGGTAGATAAGATAGTGTTCTCTATGTCCAGTCTGTAATGGATAAGCATTAATATGGTTAAATTACACAGATTTAAGGAAAGCTATCCATCTGAAAGGTGGTGGAATAGTAATTTGCGTAGCTATCAGTTCAGAAGGCTATTTGAGGAGGTTCTTAACTGCTGACAGGTATTTGTCTACCTTATTTTATCTGGGTTAAAATGTTCCTGCCTTGAGGTAGAGGAATGGACCACATGGCTTTGAGGCCCCTTCTAGGCCTATTTTGTATATTTTCCTGTAATTATTGTTCAGATGAGCAGTAACCCTTGTTGTACCTGTCATGTAAAGCTCCAATGTGTTTGAGGATTTCCATTCCAATTTCTGCAGTCTCCAAGTTAGCATTACTATAACGCTGAAGTGAAGGGGGAGGGAAATCTTAAAGTACAGGCTAAAGCAAAACTGGGGTAAGTTAGATTAAAAGAAAAACCTATGAAAGCTTACCTAGCTGAACAGGCATGGGGAGTTGAGCTGGATTCTGTCCAGGTGCTGTGTGACCCTCGTGCCACTTCTGAGTGCCTCTGTTTGCACTGAACGTTTTGATCTTATGCACTTCAGTGCAGAGATTGGGAGTCCGGGCTCAGGAGCTGTCTACCACGCTATGTTTTTTTCAGAGTTGTGCACAGAGGAACTAAACCTGTGATGGCCCCTATCTGATCTTGAGGATTAGATACAAATCCAGGGTTATGTCAGTGCCTCACTACTTGTGTTTGCTTCCTTATTTAATCCATATAACAAGGCAACAATCCTGACTGAGTGGGTACAGTAAAGGAAACAGTGCAGTGCTTGCATAACAGATCCCAGTTTCACGTTTTCAGTATGATCTCATTGGTCTGGAAGTGAGCACAACTGACTTTCCAGAAACTTTATCTTTTTGTTAATCTGAAAACACAATTTCTACTGGCTTGCGCTTGCAGTGGCATTTTTGGAAAGGCAGTTTCAGGAGGGAGTCTATAGGAGAAATAAAAATAGAAGGCTAATAATAAACTCTATTAAAAACTGATAACTTAATTAAACTCCCAGAATTCATTTGAATGGGAAAGAGTTAGTATGACCAGTCAAGAAAAGGTACAGATTGATTAAACTGTTACCATTGACATCATATGATATTAACGCAATAATACAAATGAGTTTAACACTCATTAGAGCATGAAGAGAGCAAAAGGTTGTGGTCTACTGCTATGGAGAATGTATCATGATCAAAGGGAGCGTTACAATGCAAAAGTAGGTTAGTCCCCTACTGAATCTAAGATGTCAGCACAGTGCTAATACTTAACAAAACTACCACTTTCACCACTCTTTGTGGTATTTGTTACTTGTACAGCAGGAGAGTTATAGGTGAAGCTCTGAGAAGTAATGTTGCCATCACGATAACACAAAAGGGATCAAGACTCGTGTTTTATTACTAATAATGGTAAAAAATAATCACAGCATAAAATCTCTCTTTGATGGATCAAAATTTTTTATGAATTTTACTTTTTTGTATCAGTAGCTATGTGATACAGGGAACTGAGATATCTTTACCTGTTCTGGATAAATTGAGTGTTTAATTAGGCTCACTCAGCTAAAATAAGACTTCTTTCAGAAACTTGTTTTGAGATATTTAATGTTGCTGGGATGAGCCGGATTAATTGCAGCAAATTGTCAATCACGTTTTGCTGAAGCAAAAATAACTTGTAGACTTCAGTCACTTCTGTTCTTTTTCAACAGAGATTCTAGACCTGTCTTCAAAACCTGAATGATAGTGAAATATATGGGTTTAGATCAGACCTAGATATTTCTGCCTGCAGAGGAAAGAGGAGAAAGTGTGTTTAGTGTGTATGATACTGAAGGTACTGGCCTGGGAACTATCGAGAACCGTCTCGCTCCCAGGTCTGTTTAATTTAGTGTAAACTGGAATGAAGAGATTTGCGCAGAGTCAGGTAGATCGCAAGCTCATCTGGATCTCTCACATCCTGATCATAGAATTATTTGCAAATCCCCTCCTACAGTTAGAAAGCTCAAAAGTCATGGTTAGGTGTAAATACTATCAACATCCTGCTTTTATTCTATTATTCTAAAGCAGAACGAAAATTACTCTCTTGAGATTTCTAAAGTTGCTACAAAACAAAATTGTCTTTCAGGTCTATAGCTGAAGAGCCACCTCACTCTCCCTTTGTTCATCTCAAGTTATCCTTTTACCTAGAACACTCAGAAAAGCACCAGAAGTTTTAAATTATTATTATAATGGCAAACTTACACTAAGTAGAAAGGAATGCAAACCGAGATTTTAAGTTGACATCTTCCCTTAAGCTTCATAGTATCAATTACCAAATAAAATGTATATCCCAATATAATCTTAGCAGAGGAGCACAGGTTATAAGTGAACAGAGCAGAGATGAAGTAGCTCACCAAAGATGCATGTTGCAATCCCAGAATTTCTTCCAATGAAGTTTATTATGTTTTTATGAAACAAGAAAATGCCTAAAGCTATCTCAAAGGAATTGCAAAATGTGCTCTGGCTAAATCTTACTTTTCGTCATCACCTTTTATAGTAATATCTTTAGTAAGGAGTGTCCAGGAGATAAAACTGAGAAAATAAAACTTTTGGGTAAATTCTGAGGAACATCCTATGTGTGCTGCTCTTTCCTTACACATTTAAATATTTATGAACTTTTAAAAACAGTGTCCAGGCTTTAAAACAAAACAATTTTTTTTTTATAGCCAAGAGGTGATATTCCCAAAATAAGATACTTTTAAGGAGACAGTGCAGAATATCTCTCATCTGAAAAAAGATTTTATTGCACCGTTTCAGGCTGATCACTCAGAAACGGAGAACACCCAAGCTCTCTGGTCACACAGGATTACATGTACTTGCTGTGTAGTAATGAGGGAATGATGTGAAAAATATTAAGTGCACCGAGTATTTCATATTCAGGCAAACTGTCACCACCAGCAAGGACTCTCACGCACGCGCTCTCCCTCTGTCAGTATAACTGCATTTAGAGTGGCTTTTACTCAATGGTGCTCAAAGAAGCAGCATGCACCTCTTCTCACCCGTCCTGTTGGTTGTCCCTTCCTCTTCAACAAGCAGTGTTCCAGTGGTGAACAAGATAGCGATGTCTTTATCTCAGTGGTATCTTATGTCTGTAATTTTGTGCAAAGGAAGAGCAAATGCTTATATGAGGCCTCATTTCTCTTTTAAGTTGTACCTCATTTTGATGGGCAGATGTCCTAACAGTCTCATTGCTGAAAGTTATCAACTGTCATGGCTGCAATGGGTAAAGACCAAACACTGCATTGTCATGATATAGTGTACTGTCAGAGCACGTGCACTTAGAAAAGCCTCAGTGCAGCCTGAGGTGTGGTCTTCCAGCTGTACTCAGACAAACTCTAAGTAAGATTAATATGGGAATCTCTGCTAACCAGTGCCAGTCAGCGGTGGCACTTCCTTTCTGCAAATCCAGATTTCAGGTTCTCCCTGTTGCAACAAGCTGAGTTGGCCTTTGCTGTTCTGCAGCTACTGCTGCTGCAACACACCAATTCAAATGGCTTTCTGCTATGGCTAAATAGGTTAGCTAGGTCTCTTGCTCAATGCATGCCAGGAAGAAACACCTCAGTTGACATCAAGCAGAAAATCTCTCATTAATCTGTATATTCTGTGAGTAAGGACACATGAAAAAGAGCACACGTGAAAAACTAACCACACATGTTTGAAATCTTTATTAGGAAGAGATGGTTTATGTTTTAGGGTCATACACCTTGATGGTTTGGGAATGTTGGAAGAGTAACATAGACTTCATGATAACTGATTGCTTATGGTTTTATGATTATTTTATGGTCCTCTTTCTGGATATTGATAAAGGTGCATATTTAAAGAAAATCATAAATACTAACATAGATGGTGCAAAAAAAAAAGTATGAGATTGCATAGATACTTCTTTACAGGGGAAAACCACATCATTTGAATTTCCATTTGGAAGAAGATTAAAAAATGGGTATGGGAAGTGTGATCTGGTCCACAAAGAACTCCCCAACCCAAAGACCTTCGGCACCATCAGTAGCTCTTACTTTGTGTTTGGTGTGGGGGATTGGGACAGGAAAAATGAAGTGCTTTGTTTTTGTCTTGGATGAGTAGATAATCCTCAGGACATAATCTAGAAAGGGAAACATGCAGTACTTCCTCAACACATATCAAACGGAACCATGATGAAACATGTAGATGTTACCTTGTTAATACAGAGGATGCAAATAAGATAGCCTGGTTTAAAAATAAATGGGTAAATAGACTCATGCATGACAAATGGATATTGTGTTTGCATAGATCAGTCTGTGCACACAATACCTTTAACAGCAACCTTCAGTCCCCTCATGGTGGAATGTAGCCAGGCAGCAAGTATAAATAGTGTCAATCATCTTTATTATCAGAATGACATTTGAGATAATTGACTGAGAGATGTGGAAGAATTCCATAAGTTCAAATAACAAAAGGTTTTAAATAATGCATATCTGTGGAAAAACATGTGTTAGCTTTTCATCTATATCTAGCATCTACTGTCATCTTTTTTGGGGAAAAAAAAATAGACCATCATGGGAAATATATGAAATAAAGTATTATCTTCCTTGGCGCCTTGTTATTTTAACAAGAAGTGTTTCACTAAATTCAACTGAATAGATAAAGGAATTACCGCGTCTCTGGAGAATCCATGTTGGTTCTATGAAAATCTAGATTATGATTTACTATTTAATTTTCTCTGATTCCTTGAAAGAACTTTAAAAGTGGAAAATGCTGTGTTTTTTGTGCTCTGGGTTTAAATTGCAATTAGATTCCAGCTGGAGACTGCAAAACACAGCAGAACCCTTACAGGGAGAGTATTTGCCTTCGCTTCTATTTTGAGACTCCTTAGCAATATCACCTTGTCACAACAGCTGTTCTGAGAGCTGGGATTGGTGTGAATTTCTCCTCCACTGCCTGGCAAGCTTGAAAGTTGTAATACATTTTCAGTTCATTTTAGGTTCAGGTATCGCTAGGAGCAATCTTCATGTTCATCAAAAGGAACGAGATGCGACGATTGCAAAGCAGAGATTCAGAAACTTATGCAAACTGCTCTCAGTTGGAAACCTCAACTGGGACTTCATTGCAAAAGCACCAGGCAATAGAAGATCAGTTGCTAAATTTGCCAGAATAAACATCCAGAGGTACAAAGCTGCTGCCAAGCCACTCCTTTGACAACATGGGTAGGCTGGCAGTAGGCCTGAGAAAAGGTCTGAGTAAACAAGAACAAATTCAGTACCTGTACCATTTCAATGATTTGCTAATCCGCGATCTCATTTGGCAGCAGAACCTACTGTAGCTACTGGGTCTTTAGCTATGCTCTTGGAAAACTAATGTTCTCAGTTACAAAATGGTAAGCCATGGTAAACAGGCTGGGCTAAGTAGGTAGAGAAGGTTTCTTTTGAAACTGAAGTAGCTAGAATGCTGAATAATGGGGACATTTGAGATCATTCTTGCCTATAAGCTTCTGCCACTGCTGTTAGCTGGTCCTTGCTCTCACTTACCCATTTACTTTCTTGACAGTCTTAACCAGGGAACTTTTTTGATACAGGGATGGTCCTCAGGGTGTTCTTTCACATGGTACTTCTAACCATAACCTCTAGAAGCTTTCTTAGTTACTTAGCTGAACTCTTAAGATCCAGCACAAATATTCTTAGTGTCATTATTCTAAGTAGTCTGCCCAGTCACTAAGATCCTTGAGAAGAAGGGGTCAAGTGTCCATGCCATCTTAGGAAACTCTTCTGGCCTCTCTGCACCTCAGTGCTGTCTGAGAGTATAATAGGTGGTAGCAGCTGCTAAGTGCCAATGATGGCTGTGAGCTGCTCAGCTCCTGGGGCGAAGGCCAAATGCAAGTGCCTGAGATGGAGGCTTTCCAGGAACATCAAGATAGACAGAAGATGGTTTAAAAAGAAAGCAAGGCTTGCTAAAAAAAGATAGAAAATTCAAATTTCAATTAAATATAGACTCCTCCTTTGCCTCTGAAGAGGTCTGATTTCCAGTCATCTTTTTCTGAAAATGTAGACAAACGTTTCCCTGCTCGCAGAACATAGCTGTCTGTCATGAATTCAAGTTTCTTGTTCTGAGCATCCCTCCTAAGGTGTAACAAGAGAGTCTTGCAACAGGCAGCAGGGCATCTTGAGGCTTATAAGCTATGATTAATTCACTGGGCCCTCAGCACTGCAGTCTGCTTGGTTCAGGGTTCAGATTAAATATCAGCATGAGTGTAAGAGGAAAGGGAATATGCTTTCCTTGTTGTTGCAAGCCTTGACATCAATTGTTTTATTCCTGCAAACATTTACAGATGTGAATAGAACAAATCCCAATGTCCTGGTACCCACATACCTTTTATCACTTTCTCTGAAAACCGTGTCTCAGTAGCACACCAAAAATCCTGTTTGAGAAGGAGAGACTACTGTTACATTACTGATAGGGTAAATCCTAGAGTCACCATCTTATAAGACAGTTAAGATTTCATTTATTGCTGCCTGGCACAGGGGCAAACAGAGAATCAGAAGTAGATCTGGGATATAGTCTGCATTTGTTTTCAGTTTAGACTTTCCTTTGGCAGATCTGTAACGCTACCAAAGTCAGGGTAGACTCTGATTTAAAACATAAGTTGTGACTGTGCATGTATTTAAATTAAGCCTGTTTTTGGAAAACATCTATGTAGCACCATTTAGAGCAGGTAAATATCCATTATTTATAATGAGCAGAAACTATTTGGTTTGTTATCATTAACGTTCCTGTTGATACTGCTATAAGAGTAAAGCAAATAGTTTGAACAGACAGGCAATCTGTTTCTGAAAAGTAGGACTGAATAGTCATGGTCAGAGTAAAACCAGATTATTTGTATCTTTGCCATTTTGCAGATTTGTTTATTTTCAAAGACTCCCCCTGCCCTGAAGCACTTGTTTAGCTATTAGTATTAGGGAACTAAACAGCTCTTCCAAACATCTTGTCATGGATAGTGTTGAAAATAGTTCCACTGGGAAACCCTTTATGAGCTGAAAGAGATCCAGTCAAATAATACATTATATTTATTCACGAGCAAAGAACCAAACCGAACAGGTTCATCATTTCTTCCTGCAGATCCGTGAGGGACTCTGGGCTCCCTCTGCAAAGCTGCACAGGAAAAGTTTGTTGCGGTGCAATTTTGCAAGCTTAAACATGGTCTCCCTGTCTGGGACCAGGCCTGGAGGCAGGTGCCAGAGAGCCCCTTGGCCACCTCTGGTCGTTGGGGCTCATTGTGCCCATGGGACCTGCAACTGCTGTCAGCTTCGTTGCTGGTGAGGATGCAGGCAGCCATATACTGATCTGGAAATGTAACATGTTGCTGCAGGTCTCCCCGCTCCCTGAGCCCTTCCCTCAATTTTCTGCTTAAACCTGGTAATATGGAAAGTTGAAAGGTAAATGTTTTAAAAAGGCACATCTATGGACCGTGGTCCATACTAGAGCAGTAGTACCCATGCGAAAAGCACAGGACAACAAGAAAAACAATGGCAAAGAAAATTAAAGCCAGTGTTGGGATCATCTTTCAGTCTGTAGAGTTCACACCTACAGTAAAGAGCTTTGATACCAAGAGAAGCTGCTCATTTCGAAGTACTAACATAAAGCAGAAAGGAACTCACATACTCTATATTAATATCTTAGTGCTGGATTTCTGTAGCTCAGTTTGGTAAGTCATTTATCTTCTCTCATTAGTGATTAAGTGTATCTGTGTGAATATTTTGCTCTGTAACTTTTGTGGGATGTTTTCTTTTTTCATTCTGTACCAACATACCTCTTTTTTTCCCCCAGAGACCAAAGAAAATAGAGTTGTTTTTTTTTTTTGACCATATGGCTGCTGCAAAGTGGTTTCCCTGGCAACTGTAACCTACATAACTTCTTAAAACTTTTTCCCTCTGTGGATATTTTTTTTAGTGGTTTGATTTCAGCATCTTGTCATCTTCTCCAAAATCATTACAGCAGGTGGAACAGAGGTTAACCATGAAGGCCCTGGATTGTGCTTGGGCCCTGGCGTGTCTCAAAGAGTCTGGATTCATTTGTAGTGTTCAAATGTTTTTAGCTCTGCAGATGTTTGGCTCAATTTGCAGGACGTTTAACAAATTCCTCTTGGAATTAGTGTGGTGTTCTTCACATAAACGCTACTGAAAGGTGTCCAGTATGGTTTAGAAAAACAAAGACAACTTGAAAGATGAAATGTGAAGCCGATGGGGCTTCATATACGCACAAGCATCCTCTTGCTTGCAAGGAGTGGGCTGGATCCCACTCCACTGTGGTACAAGACCTGGGACCATTCTGTGCTTTTCTCCCCACCTACCCCTAGTGCCCTAGGGTTGCTGCACCCGTGGGGAGAAAAGGGGAGGGAAAAGAAAAGCAACTGTTGCTTCCTTCCTCATTAGGAAGGTGTGCCTCTGCCTCTGAAAAACACAAAGCACCCTGCCCCCCTTTTATTTTGAGGGGTAAAATTAAGCAAAGTGTAATTTTCTGAAAGCTTGACCTTTCTTTTGGTTTCAATGGGAAATCAAAAATCTACTCCTAACAATGTGTAAGATACCATTTATAATAGTAGATACAACCTTGTTATAAATACCCACATGTATACATACAGCCTCCCTCTTTTCAAGTAGGCTTGCTGAAAAAATATGAGCTTAATGGATAAAATCATCTGTCTTGTGCTGTCTTCTTAGTAATATGACTGTATCATATTCAGCACAGTTGGTGAACTGAAAGGGTAGGCCTAATTATTTTCCTTAATCTTGGAGTCACATTTATTGGGCTTTGGACTCTATAAATGCAGGGAGTGGTGGAGAAAGGTGTTCTTGGTCATTTCTTTCTAGTATCCTTTCCCGCAGTATACTGTAACCTATATCACTTTACAGCTTTCATCCGCTGTGTTTCTTCTGCACTCTTTCAGATATATGTCCTGCAACTAGTTCCTAATAAAGGGGAATGGGGGGAACCCTGAACAAAAACCCCTTGATTGCCCAGTGGAAATTACAAAACTTTCAGACTATTTCTGAAGCAAAGCAACAAACTGGCAAATATCTGCACTAAAATCTGTCCCCTTGCTGTGTTTCAGTGACCTCAACGTAGATTTCCCAGATAGTGATAGCATAAGTGTTATTGCCAGGACCTGGAACTCAACAGCAGTGTGTATGGTTGAGCTTCCTGCTTGTGGCAAGTTTTGAAGATGAGCTCCAGAGTGTTTTTATGCTCTGTGATCCAGATGGAGCTATTGGTTGTACATGGTGCGTCTGACAGACATCACACTGATTTTCTTTTTTTTTTTCTGGTGTTTTTACTTTCTTCGGTGCATTGTTTGGAAGATAATTAGTAGTCTGAGTTGCAATTGAGCAAATGATCAACAGAAGCACTTTGTACTAAGAGTAAGGAATTCATTTCAGGAATAAATATGAATTTGTTACAATCCTCTGACAATGCAGTGAGAAGAGCCCAGTCTTCTAAAAATGTGATAACCAAAATGGAAAATTATGGGGTACTTGAAAGCACAGCATGAAAAGAACAAAAAAGCATTTCAATAGTCCTTTTAGCTACTTTTAAAATCTACAGTGGTGTCCTGAGCATCGTCCACTTCTTATTTTGGCTCCTGTACAGAAAAGCAGGTGTGGAAAGACTTCCCTGGAGAGAAGGGCTTAGTATATCACTGTGTCCAGTACTTTTCTGAGCATGCTACCAGTTGGGCGCAGCTTGTGTGCTGGCCTCTTCCAGCACTACTCTCCTCTAAGGCCAAGCCTAGCCTTGGGACAGCTTTCTTTCTTACTGAGCAATTACCACCACCCTTTTTAATTGAGGGGGCTTTGCAAAGTGACCTGTGGGCAGATAAGCTCATTTCTGATGCAACTTAATACTGGAGCTTGGTCCTGGCCCACAGACCTACTGGGAGCAGGTTGTTTCTGTCATGCCAAGCCACCTTCTCTGAAAAGAAACTTTGATACCTCCTGGTTTTAGAGGAAGGGGTACAAGATCCATTTTTTCTCCTTTGCATATGCTGTATTCATTCCTGAAATCAGCATTTCATTCCTGTGAAGTACAGACTCCGCCTATTTCTCTTGTGGATTTAGTCTTTACTATATTTTCCTAGACAAGAACTAGAAAGATGAGATGCTTCAGGAAGTGGGCCAGAACTCCTGTCCCAAAGTAGTCAAACTATACAGTAAGATTATAGACAGCTTGGGAAACAAAATTTTTTTTTCCCCTCATTTCCTTAACTTTTTTGTTTTGTAGTACTGCAGTTCTCTTAAGGAGGGCAATTTGGAAACCACCTGAATTAATCAGTACGTTGTCAAAAACTCATAAGTTGTTCCATTCAAATATTAATAATGTTTTTCAATTTCCTATTTTCTTTCTGAGCAAAATAAACAACAACAAAAAAAAATCCAGAAAGCCCTGCTGTAAACAAATCCCACAGGCGCTCTCATCATTAGGCAGTAAAACACACAGGACAACAGATGCTGGATCTGAATTTTTCCAGGATAATAAATACATTCAGAGTCCCCCAAGAAGAAGATTTTAAAGTGCATTTTCTGCAGAGCGCTAAATAATTCATCCTCAAAACCTCTGTTTTACATACAGCCTTAAAAGGGAAAACACAAAAGAATGCTGAAATAAATAGTCATAACGTGCTGCTAAACTAGGGACAATGTTTTAGAAGTAACCAAACTCAGTGTTCAGAGTAATTAATTATATGGGAATATGAATCATTGCTTCAGCATTTAACCCTTTATACCTTCTGCTCAGAGTGCTGTTGGGAACAACAGGAGGATATTTACTCTGGAAAACCTCAAAAGCAGTTATACACAGGGTTTTAGTAACGTACTTCATTTTATGGTTGGCTCACTTTAATGTTTGGATATTTGCTCAAGCATTTGGGGGGCCTTTCTGTTTAAGTAAAATACTAGGTTACCTCTGGAGTTTGGACCAGCTTTTACACTTATTTCTTCTGTCCTTTTGGCATGCTATTCATTCATTTCTTCCTCAGATTTAAGCCATTCAGTGTTTTCTGATGAGTCAGTGGATCACAATTTCTGCCTTTATCCCCACGGACACCGATACAGAAGTTAGACCTCAATTTACCTGCTTTACCATGCTGCTCGCCCATATCATGTCTCTTCAGATGCCAGGTACAGTTGTCATCCTGCTTTTGACTTCTGAGTTAACATAGATTGCTGCTATCCTCTAAGGAGAAAGTAACTGGAATATCCCAAGAGCTATAAAGGAGCAGTCATTTGATTTAACCTCAATTATTTAGTATGGAAAAAATCTAATCTTGGGGTATAGTTTCATATTGGTTTGACTTTCAGCCAACATAAGAAACCACCTACAGAGACATAAAGAAGAGGATCGTGTCAGCCCATATGTTTTTATAAGGTGCACCTCACTGTGAGCTCAAGGAGTTAATTATTCAGACATCTTGAAACACCAGGAAACTTTACAGAGTTCACGGGGAGTGAAACTTCTGGACAAGACTCTTTAGCAATAATCTGTTGACATCAGTTGGGTGAGAGCAGGGGCTTGCAGAAGTCACTGGTAGCCTGAGAACACCTGATATTGTGGGGTGGTTGTGGAGCAAGTGACCAGTCAGCCACAGGAGAAGACCTGATGGGGGGGGGAACAGGACAGGCTCTGTGTGCTCAGCTCCTTTGTAATTGCTCTCCAGGGAAAGGCAAGAGGAGAGCAACTGTGACCATTGAGGAGAATGTAGCATGCTTTCAGTGCATTTTTGCATTTATACTATATCTGTGCATCATCTATTGCATTCTTGTGAGACTAGGGTTTTTTATGAGTGTATTGGGTTTGCATGGCAAGGGTTTGGTAGCAGGGGGGCTACAGGGGTGGCTTCTGTCAGAAGCTGCTAGAAGCTTCCTCTGTGTCCCATAGAGCCAATGCCAGCCAGCTCCAAGACGAACCTGCTGCTGGTCAAGGCTGAGCCCATCAGTGATTGTGGTAGTGCCTCTGTGATAATGTATTTAAGAAGGGGGTGGGATGGGGACCAAACTGTGCAGCTGCAGCCGGGAGAGAAGAGTGAGAATATGTGAGAGGAACAACTCTGCAGACACCAAGGTCAGTGAAAGAGGAGGAGGAGGTGTTCCAGGCACTGGAGCAGAGATTCCCCTGCAGCCCCGGTGAAGACTACAGTGAGGCAGGCTGTCCCCCTGCAGCCCATGAAGGTTAATGGTGAAGCAGGTATCCACTTGCAGCCCACAGAGGACCCTAGGCCAGAGCAGGTGGATGCCTGAAGGAGGCTGTGAACCCATGGGAGACCCATGCTGGAGCAGGCTCCTGGCAGAACCCATGGAGAGAGGAGTCCATGCTGGAGCAGGTTTGTTGGCAGGACTTGTGATCCCACGGGGGACCCATGCTGCAGCAGTCTGTTCCTGAAGGACTGCACCCCATGGAAGGGACCCACACTGGAGCAGTTTGTGAAGAACTGCAGCCTGTGGAGAGGACTTGTGATGGAGAAGTTCATGGAGGACTGTCTCCAATGTGAGGGACCCCACGCTGGAGCAGGGGAAGAGTGTGAGGAGTCCTCCCCCTGAGGAGGAAGGAGCAGCAGAGACAATGTGTGATGAACTGACTGCAACCCCCGTTCCTTGTCCCCCTGTGCTGCTGGGTGGGGAGGAGGTAGAGAAATGGGGAGTGAAGTTGAGCCTGGGAAGAAGGGAGGGGTGGGGAGAAGGTGTTTTAAGATTTAGTTTTTATTTCTCATTACCCTACTCTGATTTGATTGGTAATAAATTAAACTAATTTCCCCAAGTCGAGTTTGTTTTGCCTGTGACAGTAACTGGTGAGTGATCTCTCCCTGTCCTTATCTTGACCCACGAGCCTTTCGTTATATTTTCTCTCCCCTGTCCAGCTGAGGAGGGGGAGTGATATAGCAGCTTTGGTGGGCACCTGGCATCCAGCCAGGGTCAACCCACCACAGTCAGGATAACTTGAGAGCAATTACTTGTTTATCCATTAACAGCTCCTAGATGAGATTCACAAATATTAAAATTATTTGAACTCAAATCATTTAGGAAGTAAAAAGAAAAATCTAAGCTGCTTCTAGGAGCTGTCAGGCTTGTTGAATGATATACTCAATATGAGTTTTCTGGAAAAATGGGCTGAGGTATTAGTCCTGAAACTTTGCTTGTTTATGGCAAGTTGTAAAGGGATTTTTGGAGATGACAGTATTTCTCACTTGTAGAGAAGCTGTTCCTATGAAGAAAGCTGAAAAATAAATGTATTGCAACTTTGACCTTACAAGGGTGTATTTATACCTTCTGCAGAAAGTCACAGAACAGTTCAGATGTTTTGTGCCGAATTCTCGTTGGCTGCATAGTGCAGGCCGTATAGCACGTTTTGTTACTAATTCATTTTATTTTTCAGAGAAAATATGTTTTTCCGGTTCCATTAGTACACGCCCATCTTATGTAGCTGATTGCTATCCTGATACATTTTATTTTACGTTTGTTTTCTCATGTTTGATAAACAATGTCTTATTCTCTCTTTTGCCATTATTTGTGGACTCTGATCTGAATCACTGTTTGGCCATGCAAGATTCCTGGTGCTCGTTCTTGCTTGGTCTAAGTCAAGAGGTTTTTCTTCAGTGTGAGATTAACTGTGGAGCTCTCTGCCCCTTGATGTGGTGGCTGTCAAAAGCATTCTTCCATTTATCGAGTGATCGGACAAAGAGATGGATGTGGTCCTTTAATACAAGGACACTACTTTTGGCTCAGAAATGCCCACATTAAGTATCTCCAGATACTAGAAGAGGGGAAGTGTTTCTTGTTTGACTGTTTCTTAAGTATCTGTTACTGAAAACATCCTTAGAGCTGAGCCATCATGCCTATTTTAATGTTTTTTAAATGATTTTGCATAATGTATGTGATCTGTATCTTTATGATCATAAAAAAACTATATGAATTTTTCAAGTTTTCTCTATTCTTTCTTACCTTTAAGGCTGCTTGACTTTTTTAATTTTTTTTTAATTATTGGTTTCCTACCAAGGAAAGGGTAGGGCTTTGCAGAATTTGAGCATGTGACTTGAGATATGGATTCGATGTGAGGATTTAGCTTTCTTTCATCTTTTTAGTGCATCATCAAAGAATTGCCTTTGCTTCCTCCACAGAAAAGGAAGGAAGAAAGAAAGAAAATGTGTGAAGCTGTGTGTAAGCTTTGGTATGGGGCTGACTGGCCAAACTGCCAGAGACACTAGTGCAGCAGGTTGCCAGGAGTGGGGAAAAGCCCCAAACCCAGGCAAAAGCGCTGACAGAGCAGAACTGCTCTCAGCTGCCAAAGCTTAGGAAGAGGCATTACACAAAGGGCTCAGTCTCCTTCTGTAAATGACATGGCTCCAAACTGTTGAGAGCATTTGACGCTGGTTTTAAAGCTAGAAAAAGACTACCTTGGTCAAGGAAACACTGACCCAACACCTTGGTTTCTATGATGAAAAGATTAGTTTAGGCTTATTTATTATATATCTTGTCAGGTACTCATCACAGTAATCTAGAGGCTGTCTTGGTGCCCTAAAAAGAGATTGCAATCTTAAGAGGCAGCTTCTGCAGCTATAGAGATTGGAGAGATGCAGTGAGCAAAAGTGTGCTGCTCAGGGGGTGCCTTTAAGCTCAGGAGCAAAACTTCAGATTCTTTGGCAAAAAGTTCTGCTTTTACAATGGGAAGTGTCTACCTTAATGACAAGTTTCATTCTACTCTTCAACTACTGCTGAAATTAGATATTAAAAGAATGGAAGTAGACTTGTATCTAGCTGGAGCTGTGCTATGTGTTCTCTGTTAGCCATTGCTTACCAGAAACTAACTGCCAGTGCAGAGGGCAGGGTGCACCTGTGATGTCCTACACCAGGCTGTGACGTTCAACAGCAAGGCCATTGTGGTTTGTATACTGAGCATACTCTGAGCCAAAGAACCAAATGAAGTTTTTTCATAACATATGTGGGCACGTCAGTGCCTGTGAAGCTGCAAGGAATAAGAGGAAAAAATTCGTTTGCCGGATGTGGAAGGCTCTAACAGCTGGCAGGTCATATCTTGAATGATCAGATGGTCAAATAGATATTGGAGATTCAAGACCAGATATTCACCCAGCATTTGGCACAGATTCTTCTTATTTTTTCAGCTTCAGAAACAATGAGGTATCCTCAGCAAAATGATGGCACACTTTTCCCCACTTAATCTTTTTCTTCCATTCTGAGTCCTAAGTGATCACAGAGTTGAGAACAAAAAGTGAAGCCTTTGCTTTAAATGAACCTAGTAAGTGGTGGCAGTGGGTAGTTGCTTATAAAATGAAAGGGAGACAAAGCATTCTTTTCATTAGCAAATGGCACATCCACAATTAATATTAAAATCTACTGAAATATCCAGCAACCTCAGCAAAAATGTGTCCAGTGGGCCCACCGGTTGAAGGTGCTTGATTGCTGTTGTCAGTGATGCATCATTAAGCAGCTTTGCTGGATGAATTGAAAGGCCCCAGCAGATGGTGGCAGGTGTCATAGGGAGGTCCCTGCCCTTGGCTTTGACGCATGCTAGGAGAGAGATGCAGCACTAGTGACAGTGATGCTGGCCACCAGAATTAACTGCCTGAGCCTGTTACAGAGGTAGTTCAGAAGGAGACATGGTTCTGTTTCCACAGATGAAAGTCATATACTGTTTATAACCTGCAAGACAGGTAAGTTGTAGGAGGTTTGGCAGGTGTAGGACAAGGTCATCACATGGAAGTAGCTCTGGTGATAAGGTCTCCCTCTTTGTTTCCATTACACTAATAAGATCTATTCCGAACATAACCATGGTAGGAATCTCTAACCAGCAGTATTTTGTGCAATACCTTTAAGGTTTTCAGTAAAAGGGTTTCAGGTGGAGCTGGTTTTGACAGCCTCCACCCAGCCCCACTCAAGGACATTTACCTGCTGCTTTCACAAAAATTCTTAAATTTTTTATAATGCAAATAACACTCCTTCAGATATTCTTCCCTCCCCATTCACACATTCTTTTAAACTCTGTCAGTGATTTCTTTTTTGTCTGTTTCTCAATTGAATATTAGTGCTCTGATAAAGAGGTCTACATTGTACTAATGTGCCGGTGCCTGATTGTTATGTCAAATTGTGATCTTAGAATAAGTCTGTAGTTATTGTATATTTCTGAAATGCATACCATAGTCTGCAGCCTTAAAGACATGCTGAGGTTACTTAAATAAGTGCTTTTAGCATAGTCTATTTGAAAATAAATACTTTCTTGGAATAACTTATCATATGAACATTTGCATGCTTGTATATAAGCTATTTTGATAAAGTAGCTGAATATTAAACAATATTAAACTCTTTCTTGTCCTTCATCTCATTACTAATAGTATCAACAAAATCTCACCTCTTTTCCATTGTGTTTGGTAAAGAGCATAACATTGGACATGCATAATCTGGAAAGAAGCCTTTACATCTTAAGGGATGCTTATCTGGGAGCTCTGATTCAGTCTAAATTGACTGTATCTACAGGCAGAAGTCAGTTTTGAGTGAAGTCATATGCTGCACCTCATTTTCAGTTACATTATTTGTTCTACTAGTCGTAATTTTTATTGTGGACATGAATGCAAATATCATGAATACAAAGTTCAACATCAAAGTAGAAACAAAAACGTGTGAAATGAGGCAGTATGTCTCCTTGGTTTTGATATTTGGCTTGAAAGTCTCAACAGCTAGAAGAGAGGAAACTTCAGATACTACTTGGAGTTTGCTAGAATTTTGTCCCCAGCTGCTTTCACTAATGGAAAATTCAGATGTTACAGCTTGAAAGTGGGAAAAGTGGAGGGAATTCACAGCTTTATTCTATACTTCAAAGTGCAGCTCATGATTCTATGGAAAAGGCAATTAAGTATCACCTCACTGCTTCATGTAGGCAGCAACTTAACATCTATCCATCTAACGCTGTGCTATTGAAAATCTGTGAAGAAGATAAATTCAAAACAACTACCAAATATTTTATCCCCTTTCACTGCAGTAAAGCTGTGTACCTTCTGTATTTGATCCAAAGTCTTTTGGGTTCTTTCTACTTATGCTGCTACACGTAGACGAACAGCAAGGTTTCAGATAAAGGTCTTTAGACTTTCAAGCAAATTGTACATTGTGCTTGCAGAAAGGAATTTGAATGTACAAAATCACATGGTTCTGTATGTGCCACAGGGCAGAACTGCTTGCTTTTTTTAAAACCAGATCTTCTGAGACCTAAACCTTCCAGGGGAAGGTTAAGATGGCATTTGAGCAGACTTGGCCTTCAGGATGGAAGGTTTCAAAACAAAAACAAAAAAAAAAAGGGGGATTTTTGTAATGAGTTTCCTGCACCATCGTTTTGTGCAATCACTGTTCAATAATATTCATTCCTTAATCTTTGTGCTTGGGGATTAAGTCAATATTAAGGGTATGGTAACTCTATTGGAGGTAAGCTGTTGCGTTTAACTGTGGTGGTGAAATCGAGCTTTTAAAAAAACTTGTTAAATGGCCCTTGACTAAATGAGGCTGATTCAACTGGGTGAAATTTAATTTTTGTGTCAGTTGGCAGAATATCAACAAGCTAGAAGCCTTCTCTAATTCAGCAACTTTTAGCAGAGGAGTACTGCTGAACAGGAAGGATTAAGTGCTCTGGTCTCTGCGTACGGTGCTGAAGGGAAGGTTTTTACTTTAGAGCAGTTTGGTAGCATTTGTAGAACTATTCTAGTAGGAGAGGTCTGTCACCCTATAGAGAGATACTGATCCTCTCTTTGTTGGTCAACATTGAATTATTCAGGGCAAACATCCTTACTGAAGAAAAGATAAAATGCCACAATATTTTAGTGAGTGGAAGAATGTCCCAATCTGAAATGAGGGAGTGGGGAACGCTTAATCCCTGGACATAGCACAGACACATGCTGTTCACAGGTGGTCCCACAGGCTCATATCTGTAACTCTATCAGTGACACAAAGCCACCTACACAGGAAAAAGTTGGAGGCCTGCGTCATATAGAAGAGCATTGTTTTGCCCAAATTAAAATGGAAGCCTCTTATGCCTATAGAAGCTGTCTTTTTTTCTACAGTTGTCAGTGAAAATATGTAATGCCAGGCTGAGGCGAATTGTCGCCCAACACAACTTTGATCCTCAACTTTCTTGTTTGTTATAGAAAATATTCTAGTATAGTTACCACAGCAATTCTGTTCCTCTGCTATCCTTTACTTCTACAGAGGCTCTACATCATAATAATCTAAAACATTATATTCCATATATTGAGAAATTTTTCTGTGATAAGTTTTAAAATGTGATTTGAAAACAGGATGAAAAGGCAGAGAGGTAAAACAAAGTGAATTTACAGAAAAATAAATAATAAGAAAAAGAATGATTTCCCATCTCACCATTCATTTTATTTGCTGCCAGCCTCTTTGTCAGTTTATCACCATAGCTGATGTTTTCTCCTTTTCCATTTACTCACATATTTAAATTGATCAATATTTGTATTGTGCTTGCTGGCATCATCTTATCATTTGTACACTTACACAAGTGTAAGTTCCATTTCTGTATATTGATCCTTAACCTGCTCTGAAAAGCAGATATAAGTTGTTCTATCTGCCAAGGCTGACCTTTAGCTTAATTTAAATATAATCTCTGAAAACTGATGGCAACATAGGGGAAAAGGAAAGCAGGAGGTGTTTTTACTGTTTGTGTGTTTCAAAGAAATGCCAGTGTCCCACTGTGGAAGAGGCAGCACAGTAGAGAAGAGATGGCATAAGCTGTTGTATGAGAAATCAGAGCCTCCCCTCTGTATCAGCCTTTTCCTTCAGCATGTAGATGGTATTTATTCTGATCGAAAGTTTCCCATGAGAAAGAAACCCAACATGCTTGACTAGTCCTGTCAATCCTACTTGCTGTTTTCTTCTCCACCTTCAGTTTTCTAATTTAGACTATTCATTGCTACATATTTTTTTTCCTACTGTGCAATGCAGTGCATTGAAAGTTGTGCACAGACTGTGATATTCAGTTTGTACTATTTTTTTTTTCTTCTCTTCATCTTACATGGCAACCTTTTATCGATTGTCAAGGTTGTTCCACAAAACCCAGTCCTGCTATGTTAAGTCAATTAATGTTTTTGTGGTTGCCTTTGCAAAGTGAGGACCTCACTTGAGATACTGTTTGGAATATGATTTATCTAGAAATGTAGATTTAACTTATTTTAATTTATGATCATTGAGGAAATAAAAAAAAAATTGTGATGCATTTTTTCTTAAAGATTTCTTTGACTCCACTGTCCCCTGCAGTTTCTCTACTAACAACATCCAAAAATACCTCAGAAAATGAAGATAAGTGAGGTACTTCATATCTATTTTTTGCTTCTTCCAGCAAACATTCACTTAGCTGAGTTAACGAACAGCTCAGCAGCCACACAAGGCTTGTTTATGTTGTTATGGGCTGTCTGTGTAATCGCTTCCAGAGCCAACCGAAACCTAAAGAAAAAATTTGCCAAGCTGCAGCTGGAGCACTGCAAACAATCCATGACATTTGGTGAAAATTTAAATTAACATATGTTATAGCAGGCAACAAGAAAACAGCTGGGAAATATGCCAGCTGTTACCCATAAATAATGTTACGTTATCAGCACCTATATTTATATGGAATTTTATTGGGTAAAGATGCAAATAAGTATTTCATTACTTAGCAACGTGACTGCACTGTAGGAAGAACCCTGGCTATCTTCAGTGTATTCCACATGCTGTACAAACAGCCTCAGGTCCTCCCAAGTCGACATCTGAAAACCCAAAGTTTATGAGCAGTGATTGAAGCTCAGCTTTTAAGCAGTGAAGTGCTCCCAGAGTTTCAGAAATGTTTCCTCTCTACTGACACAAGAGGGTTGAAATGATATTTTTGTTCTCCAGAGTCTACATTGTTGGATTCCAGATTGGTGTATGGTTGGGTCTTTTTGGTAGAGCTATCTAAAATTGGGAAGGAGACAGCTGTTACTCTTTAGACAGAATATTTTTCTGGTTATTGGTACTAAGTCTTAATTTATGTGTCTCTTTCTTCCTCCCTGATACAGCAAAATACAAGCTTGGGAATTTTCCTCACAATATCTGTTAAATATATAACGGAAAATTCACTCCTGAGATAATTCTATTAATCAAGTGGGAAAAGAGACTTCTGTGCTTCAGAATTGAATCTCCCTGGTTTGTTATTTCAGCTCATCCCTGGACATATCAGTGGCAAGCTTAAGAAAAGTGAATAGGCCCCCCAACATTGAGCCGTGACACTGTCTTGATATGGATTCTCAGTTACTTGGAGATCCTTTGGTTTAGACTCTACTTATATATAGCAGTAATGGTATTAAATAATTATGGTATAGCAAAATACTTCTAGTATAGCCAAGTAGGATTCTTTGGGACTTATTTTTTAAATCCTGAGCATTTTTGTTCTTAATGTACATTTAATTAAGTTTTGAAATAAAAGTAGTGGTGGCTACTTGGTTCAAACAGGAGAAACTGGCAACAGAAGGGAAGTTCAGAGTTCAAGTTAAAATATCCACAAAATGTTAGATTTAGGACTTGACTGTATTCAAATCTGTCTGCTGATTACAGGCCTGTAATAAATGAACTTAATCATTGATTATAGATGGTCTGTCTAAAATAATAAGGATGGTTACTGACTACTGTTGTCTGTTTTTACAGTGCACGTTAACTTAATACAAAGTTTTGATATGAATTTCTTCCAGGTTTTCTAGCTAACATCTGTTCAGTTAAAAAAAAAAAAAATTCTCCTGGGCAACTATATAAATAATAATTGATCTTTTCCAGAACTGATCAGACCTGTAGAAGCAGCACAGAGGAAAACTTCTGTTGCATCAGTTGTCCACTGGGTATTTTTCACTAGAGTGTGGAGATAAGCACTGCCTTCATAAATATTTATCCTGGAATTTTAGCATCTAAAGAGAGAGAGTTGACAATCTTGCTTAGGAAAATAGTAGTTTCTTTGTGAAGCTAGATAATAATTTATGTATTGTAAATACAAAGGCTCATATTGGCAACTGCTTATGTTAAGGAAAATATTCACTGGGAATATATGGAGCTTAAAAACAAACGAATGAAAAAGGGTCTTTTTGTCATCATCATACTTGGCGTATTACTTTTAAATAGCTCTAATACAGATAGAAGATACATTAAGAGACCTGTTTAATTCAGGCACTTTGCCAAGAATAGGCAATGATGTTGTTTACAGTTTATTAATACTGAATAAAGTGAAATTATATTCAATTTTAGCATCTGGAGAAAACATGGCTTACTGAAAGATCAGACAACTGAAAGGCTGCCCAGGTCCTACAAAATGCATAAGCTGAGGGTCTGATCTGGAGAACCACAGTAAAAGTATCGGCAGAGAATGGAACTGGAAGGAATCTGATCCAAAGCATTTATCCTCTCTCAAATTGCTGTATCGCATTCCTTTCAATGCAAATTATTATATATGCTGACTCTCTTTAAACTGAGTAAAGGCTGTGTGAGAGTAAGTGGAAGCTGGAAAAAATAATTGCAACTTTAAACCAAAAATTGGCGTACCTGATGCAAAATTACTTACAGGCAATTTGCCATGCCTTGTGCTAAGAAAAGTGAGGATCCATTTAAAGTAACCAATTCGTAGCAGCAATGACATAGATTTGCAAAGCTGCACCAAGTTGCTACAGTTACTGGGGAGGAACAAATTGGGTCATTTGTCGTTGAAGAGAGGTTTTTCTACTTGTGATATTTCTTTTCCCTGTTTCCTGTGTAGTGAAAAAACCATTACCACCCATCCTCACAGTCTTCAAATGTGCTCTGGAAAAGCTGGCAGTTTGAGTGGGAATATCTGGGATATAAAACATTCAGAATAATCCACCACCTCTCCCTTGGTTTTGATTTTTTTTTTTTTTTTTCCTTAGGTCCCTTGGTGTCCTGGTAGCAAGAAGTGATAAACTCAAATTACACCCTCATCTGGTGACAGAGAAGGCTTCCCACACTGCCTTGTCCCAGACAACCTAAAACAAAAAATTAAAAAAAATCCTTCACCTTGGGGATTTTCTATGGGAATTGGGAAGAACAGGAAGACCACACACAACTCTGAGTGTGTTCCAAGTAGTCTTCATCTAGGGGGGAAAAAGGAACGGTGTGCTAGGAGTGTGGAAGTGAAGTCAATGCTGTAACATTTGTAAATATATACAGTATTAGTAATGCTATCTTAAGCTCTGTTAATACAGTCCATTAAAAGATTTTGGACAAAGACTCAAGCTGTCCTGCCATTCTCTGTGAGGGCACCTTTGTAGCCAACAGAGATTCTTATTTCATTTAGAATCTAAACTTCCTGCTTTCTTTGATTGGAAAATTTGCTGTAATTTCAACTTATTATCATCTACTCCCAAGCCAAATGTAGCACTGTTATTCTAAAGTTTAAATTCTGAAGGAAAGAAAGAGAAATAATTAACAACCTAATGATATAATTTCGTGAATCAAAGATCATGAATTGACATTTTTGAGATAGCTCTTTAGCTTCAATTCATGTTGATGCCAAACTCTTCTTGCCTCAGTTATTCTTATACACAATTTCTAGTAGGAGCCTGATGGGAAAATGTGTCATTGTTTTCCTGACCTGAGGGACTCGTTAATGGCTGCAGTGACTCTGCTGAATTTTGACAAACAGCTCACCTCTAAACAAAATAAAAACATGAACTATTCAGCCAGAAAGAAATCGGCATGAAACAGTTAAGAACAGTTAAAAGAGAGCATGTAACTGAACCTGGAACTTGATCACACAGCTATGGAGATGGGCTCAAAGTTTTCTTCCAATTGAAATAAACAGGCATGCATAGTGGGCTGTTCTGGCCATAACTTGGCATTGCTTTGGGCTGTAGAAAGAGTCATAGGAGCACCCACTAGTAAAGCTGTAGGGTAGTGTTATTTTTGACTGTGCAGCCCAAAGAAATATTCCATTTGACTTTTTTAGAGACTCCAACAGTCTAAAAGTCCCAGCATCACACAAACATTCATAAGTACATCTGTCCTATGAATACCTGTATAGTCTGCAAACACGGTGAGCCCTCTCCATGCACACATGAGTCTGCACTTCAGTCCTGCCTTAGATTTCCCCCACTTAATCTCTATCTTTCCACATTCTGATTTTTCGGTGTGGGATAATAACACTGAACTAGAGGCCACATAAAATAATGCACTCTGAAATGGTCTGTATTTGTTTTTAAATGAGAAGAGATTCGTTGCTCTGTTCTCTAGAGCAACAAAAAGGAAGTAAGCATTTTGGTAATAATTAACCTGACTGTGAATGCAGAGTAGCAATCAAATTGTTTCTTCAGCATTTATGTATAATCCAAAAGTGGTCTTCTAGACAAAGAGAAATCAAGAATGTAATTTATATATCTAGCAGCACGTTATGAAAACTTACTACTCTGAGATCCTCAGGTGTGTCAGAAGAACCTAGGTCATTATTGCAGTGCAAAGAACTTGTTGCAGAGAAGTGTAAAAAGCAGCAAAAACATTTATAATGGTACAAAAGGATATCACTAACTAAACCTGACCAAGTGTGAGTAAATGTGACCTTTAGTGTGTTATGCTTTAAGATATTTGACTAGGGATTTGTAATCAGCTTGCAGTAGGAAATGATGAAAACGTATTGGGTTTCATCATGTGAAACTCCAGGGTGGAAAGTATCTGTTTTAGGTGAAAAAGAGGATGTTACCAGTTAGTGACACTGGTCAGTAGGAAATAGGTACCGAAAGTAAGGGCTCCTGAACTGCACGGGAGGAAGACCAAGTGAAAGAGCAATAATTGCACATCTGCCAGGAAAAATCTTCACAATAGGATTAGGAATATAGTTTAGGAAGGATGCAGTCCCTGCTAGTTTAGGTTGGCTGTAAAAAACAGTTACTAGGTAACATGGTCTTTCTGATGCTTGCTGCTTCTGTTTCATAAAGACAACAGAATGAGGAGCATGAAGATTTAGACAGAATATATTGATGCTTGCAAAGGAAAGCCACACATGGGCTGGGAAATTAGAGGCCATCTACAACCATTTAACTTTATTAATCAGAGATATCAAGCACTGAGGAAAAAATTGTATAGTATAATAATATGGTTGATGGTGAGCATGGAGACCACTGTGGTGATTATAAAACTGTTGGCATAACAATAAATATGAACAAATGTTGTAACTGAATTTCCTTCTCTCAGTGAGTAACTGTATGATTAGTGGAAATGTGTTTTGAAGTTAAAATAAAACTAATAACCACAAGGAAATATAGTCAATGGAAAATAAAAATATTTCTTTTAGAAGAAAAAGTAATTGCAGGTGGCTACTAAAACTGATGTAATTATGTGAGTCTTGAAGTGAAGAGCAAGGTTTTTCTTGCTATGCTGTAACCCGTAGGTAGTGAAATGTCCAATCTGAAGGTTATGTTGCTTGTCACACACTAATTCACAGTGCTCATCTCTGCTGCTTTTTTGTTCTTGGGTCTGACTAGACCATTATATCATCTACAAAGAATGTGGTCTTTTTTTTCCACAGACTTTGAATAAAGACTTGACAGACTCAAGAATTCAAGCAAATTAAAAGTCTTTTGTTCTCCTTTACAGCTCTTTCAGAAATCAGAAACTCATGCAGTACTGCCTTGGATAGACACTTACCAACTGTACCCTTAGGATATTAGCTCTCTAGCTTAAATATTTGTAAATAAAAATTGAAAAAGTGCTACTATTCACTCACACATACATACGCATTCCAGGGTCAACATAGATCTTGAATTGAATGTATTATTAAGTATTGAGATGTTCTGGTAATTGTTTTGCCACAGGTCTGTATCCTGCAAGTAGATTTTTAAAAAGTGAGATAATATGGTGGCAGTTCTCTATCCATAATTTGTCTAAGCATCTATTACCATATATAGTTAATCTACTTTAACTGTTTAAGTAATTAGCTAAATTAGAACAGTATAGGATTCCAAAAAAAGAAACCCCAAACCTGCCAGCCCATCCAATTTGCGCCCCCCCCCAAAAAAAAAGAAAAAGAAAAAAAACTATCCCAAAACCTATCCCTTCAATCTGTCTTTTTATGTTTAGCATCCTGAATGAAGATTCTCCATTCTTAGAAATAAATGTTAGAAATAATTTCAGACTCACATCTGCTGTGGAGGAAGAGATGAAGCCCAGTTTCTCATCTTGCCATTAAATAAATTTCAACTACTACCTATTTCCCCCAGGTAAGTAAATGAAAAGTGGCATGATTAATAATTGTGGGTGATCATAATTTGAAATTTGTTTCGTTTTCTACCCATTTAAGCATGTCGTTTTCCCTTTAGCTCTCATCGTCTCTGATTTACTTAATTACTGCACCATTAGTATCCATTCTTCGTTTCAAAACTCTCCTCGCTAAATTTTTAATGGTATTTCTTTAAGAACACGATTTCCCATGTCTTTCAGAATTACCAGATGAAACTGGTCCACACCTTGTATTTCAAAGTATTTTCAAGGAGAGCTCATAAAGAGCTGAACTAATGTACTGTACTCTAATTATTTTTTTAAAGAAACATTGTTTTGTGAGCAGAACCTGGTTTTAAAAATCATTCTTCCCATGGATTTGTGCCTTATGTCCCGTAATTACATCCTACTGCCAGTTACAACCAGTTTCCTCTAGTTCTCTCATTATTCCTTGACAATCTCTGTCTTGCAGCAAGCCTATCTCCCTCCAGCATCCCCAGTTTATTTGGCTGGACAAATTGCTGTGACTTGTTCAGAGCACATGTGTGCTGATTTGCTGGCTCTTATCTCTGAGAATGGGAAAAGATCTTTCCCTCAGTTGAGGCAATAATTTGGAATTCTTTTCAATAGTCAACTGTTTTCATTATATTTGCAGCAGTTTCACACCTCTGAAAGCTATGCCTTTTTAAAAGTGACCAAGAAGTTCAAGGGTTATTAAGGGACACAGCCATATGGACAGACTGCATAGATTCCATCTTATCAGGAAACTGGAGAAAATAACGTGACTTCAAATGAATTTGGGGCAGGGGAGAATTGGTAATGTTAATCTAAGAATTTTTTTTCTTGTTTTGAAAATCAAATCAGTTTTAGAATTGCATGTGGACATTATATTTTTTTAGTTTTTCATTGGTCAGGATAAATGTAAAGTCTTTTGTTGATGAAAGAACTGTTGGACCTATTTTGAGTGAATAACAATTAAGATTTTTTATCTTGCTTGTATATGTGAATATTAACTGGTGGGTTATTAACTAATGCTATTATCTCTGGTATATGGAAACAAACCCACCCCCTAAAAGCAATAAGAGGATCACTTTTGGAGAAAGGATTAAAATTCCATCATCTGACTGAGTCCATCTCAACTGGTGCTTTGACCACTACAACATGAGGGACAGCAGGTCTCTCTTCTAAGTCATAGAAGAGAGAGCAATCCTTCCCCAAGCTTGCTAAAGATGCCAGAGGAAGATGGTATGGACTATTATTTTCCCCACTGGTCAAATCATCAGAGAACCGACCTGCTTTACCCTAACAGGGTGCTGTCTTCTGGTGCATTTCACACAGAGAACATCAGTCTGAAACCCTTGCCCTGATTTGGCTTTTGCTTGTTAGCTGTTTCTAAGGTGTCCCTTGGTTTTCTGTTGTTGTCTTTCTATCTACTGGTGTCTCCAAGCTGTATTTTCTTCAACTTTGATATGTGTAAGCCCTACTTTATTTTCTTTGCATATATAATCTTTAGTTTTCTTTTTTATATGTTTTCTTACTGGCTTTCCTTTCTATCCATATCAATGGGGTCAATGGAGCATCTTAGCAATAGTTTATTTATTAATTTGTGTCACTTCAGAAATGTGACACATACTGTATAGGTTTTTGGTCATATAAAAGTATTGGCATAGTAAATGTGCTAAAACCATGTACTGATAGGTTTTATATTCCTAATTGTCTAGCTGGAAAAGAAATATTAATTTCAGGGGAACATATGATAGTTCAGTGCTGAGCAATATGAAACCTTAACCTTTATGACTTTCTGAAAACCAAAGCAGAGCAATTCACAATACCAGAGATTAACGTAGGAAACAGACACCGGTGCTACTTAACCTTCTTTCAAAGCAGTTGCTGGATGTAATTTCCGATAGGGACTGATAGGTGAACCCATACAAGAAGGGCATGACTCAAAATAAATGTTTCCAACCAGATAAAACAACTGGCAATGCCCCACAATCTCATTAGCTCTAGTGATAGCACTCAGAGTCCTTTCAAGAAAAAATGTCTATTGCCACAAAATATTATCAAATGGAATGGATCTTTTTTATTACATGGAAAATATGAAGTCACCTTCTGAATATACTGTATTAAAAAAAAAAAGTTGAAATTCATAGAGTGAAAAATTATGAGCTTGGGTTTTTATAAGATTTGAAAGGTCAGGAGGGTAAGCAGATGGCTAGCTGTAGAATTTATTGCGCTTTTACCAATTGTTTTGATGTTCCAGGTGAAACCTTGCAAGCTTATGAGACTGTAAAATTCTACGACCCTGTATTAGAGTGAGGATTACGCTCGTAATATGCATGTGATTTTAGAGATCGATCTATCACCCGTTTATTATCTGCCAAAAGCTCATGGGATTCAGTGTGATTAATATCTTGAACTACAGTTTTTACTATTCTGAAATAGTGCATCCCTTTTTTTGTCTATTTTGCATTTGTTTCCTTTATGAAAATAATACAAATAAGCTTATGATAATGAAGTGATACCCTAGTAATGCTGAGTGACTTTCCAGCAACCTTTCAGTACTCAAAAATGACATGATTTTACAAGGCATGTAAAAAAATTATGTGTTCAGTGCTGATTATTGCTCATATTTTCTCAAGTATAACAAGCTGTCTTTAGCAAATTCAGTATTATCAGGGTCTCGGTGCAGTACCTTGAGAGAAGGTTAACAACTTCAGTACAGAAGCGTCAGCACAGGACTCAGGGTTCACCAGGGCCTACAGCAGACAACAACAGCGATGCCAAACTGTTACTTCCGTTCTTACAGTAGTCCTGTAAAAAGCAGTCCCCTCTCTTTAGATGCATTGTGTTCCAGTGGGTGACATTTTGTGTCTCTTTAGGCATATTTGTTAAGTAAAGAGATGTCTAACCATGTAAACAGTGTCTGAAACTATGCACAGGAATTAAGCTGCTCTCCTGGGCTTGCAGCAATAGCTTCAGTGCAGGTCAAACCAAGAATACAGTGAATTTGACTGTGAAGCCCATATGACAGGCCCACCTTATTATTTTGACTTTCATAAATGAAGCACAAGGCCATGCAAGTGGCTCCTGGTCCATGACTGAAGTTCCTACTGCAGTATTAATAATGAAATAATGGTAAAAATTTCCTGGTGTCCCATAGGAGTTGAAAAGCATAAATGCTTTGTTTCTGTCTTGAAGAACTTCCTAAACGTTTTTTCAAAGATGGCACAGCTTCTGTGGTTGAATATCCCATGATAGTAAAGACAGGGTATAGGAAAAATTCCAGTGGTTTCCAACTAATCCAGCTCACCATTGGGTTCAGGCTCCTGCCTGGAGAATACTGACCAGGAACAGCAGGTGGGACAAACAAGGATGGCCATCAGTGTTTTCTGGCCATTAATATTTTCTCAAACTTGGGAAAGAAAAGACGAGCTGTATTTTTTCCTCAGTTGAAGAGGTGTGCAAGTTTCACATGCAGTAGCTCATTTTACAAGTTTGTGTATGTGGTGATGTACATCTGCAAGTCTGTAGAGAAGACTTATTACCCTCTTTATAAATTCAGCCAACAGCTTGATTAGTTCCCTTTTTTTGCCAAGATGATCTTTAATTTTTCAAGAATCAGCTCATTTGAATTGTGGTAACAAAATAGGTCATGTTCTTCAATCCAAACTCATGTTCTAGCAAGATTTCTGGCACTGAGTAGTGGTAGAGGAAGGAGTAGAGCTCGGAGGCGGCCAGTGTTCTCCTGAAACTACACGATCTGATTTTCAAAAGCTGGGTCTTGTATTCTTACTGGAATAAGGTGCAGCAGCTGTAGTTAGGTAGGTATCTATCTTATTGGGTGGGAAGGAGGACAAATGGAAATGGTAAGAGCAATGACTGTGCCAAATCTGTGCTGATGAAATTGCTTACAACTATGTAAATGTAGTGCTTTTACCATGGAAGATGTTATTTGTTTGTCATGATTTTTGAGCATTGATTGTTTTGCTCAGGTTTGGGTTGTGCTGGTGTTATAGTGGTATGACCCTATTATATTTTAATGCATAGTGACTTGAAGTTTGTTACTTAAGCTGAATTATCAATAATAATTAGATTTCTGTTCAAATTCCATTGTTGCTATCTGCACAGTTTGAAATCAGATGGAGCCCAAGCACTGAATCTAAATGGTTGCTTTTCAAGTAATTCCACCCAATCTTTCCCACACCGCCACCCCCGCCCTCAGTTCAGCACCTCTGTGTTCACTGGAGTTGGTGCATAGTTTCTGCACAAAAATGAGCAGTTAACTAAATGCTAATTAAAAGCAGCATGTCAGTTTATTGTGCTCAGTAGGAGCAGTCACAAAAGAACATGAACCTGAATTAATTTTTTATCCTTTTTTTTTTTTTTTTCCTTAGCACACCCCGGGAGGGTTGAGGGAAAAGCCTATTAGGATAACTCAAATGAAAATTTGAGATGGGCCTAAGAAGCTTCCAATCCTGTGAAGTATTTTGTTAGAGCCTCCTGATACCAATGCACTAGCTCCTCTGCCTGTCAGATCAATATGCCGCAACTTCTGAAGCCCAAAAGCTGCAAGATGTCTGTCTCGGGCTCACATTAGTCCTGGTACCACTAGTTAGCTATGGGCTTGGTCCTGTGAGGTTTGTTGATGTTATTGAGACCTGAAGGTATTCAGCAGCTCATAGAGGTGATCACTATCCATACTGATTAATCCCTAGGGGCTTGGTCGAAAGTCTATTGCATTCAATGAGGTTTTACATTTCACTTCGATGGGCTTTAGGTTAAGCCTTAAGATATGGGATAGAAGCAGATAATGAGGGCAGGATGAAAGGTAGATCAGGTAGGGGAGTGTGAAGAGAACTAAAATGTGAGGAGAAGCTCATCTCACACACAGAGCAAACTCAGTTGGCTTATCATCTTGGGCTACCTTGTAATACTTGTGGGTGCCAAACCCTACAATTAAAATGAAGAAAAATCAGTTGTTTATTGTTGGCAGCATTCAAAAATGAAACTGTAGGAACCAAGGACAGACCTTCACTGGCTCAGTGGAGCTGTACTCATTTGCATCAGCAGGAAATGTGAATTCATATAGTCATAGATCCATTTTTGAATGCATCCAGCAGCAGAGGAGAGGAAGGATTTTCCTATGTTTTTAAATACAAAAAATCTGGTTCTTTTAACTGTTTAGAAAATGTCAAATGTTTGCTGCCTTTCTCTTTTTCAGTGAAGCATCCAAATGCGTTCTTGCAGTTGAGTTTGCGAGCCTATGATAACTGAGGTGTGCATGTTTGGGTTGATCGACAATGTTGTAGTATATGGTTTTCATGAAGCATCCCACTCTGTAGGTCTTTCCCATCACTGTCTCTTACTTTGTGACCTTGCTTGGCTGTTCATGTGAGTCAGGTTGTGTGGCTTTCTCAAGGCTTGATGACCACCTCCCAAATGAGCAGAAATTTCACCTCCAGACACACCAGCTGGGATCCAGCATACTGTCAGAGGGAAACTTTTTCATCAACCTTCTCTTAACTCCTTTACCCACTACTGGCACTGTTTAATGTACGAGATATCAGTATGATAGGGTAGAAGAACTCTCATTTGAAAGGAAACACTGGATCACATAGTGATAACATCACTCTGATAACATCAGTTACACATAGGATAGAGTGATACTTCATATGAGCAGTAATCATTTTACTATAAGATCTTTAAGCAACCAAATACTGTTAAGCTACACCAAGAGACACATTTACTATAGAGCCTAATCTCACTGCATTTTATTGTAAATGTGCTGCTTGCTTCTTTGTCCCTCTAGTTCTCCAAAGAGCACAGGACAGAAAGCAAAAGTTTAAAGTCAGTTTTGGCTCAAGGCAGATTCATAACATGCCATATTCATAACAGCTCCAAGAGTACTTTAAGTTGAGGTAGGCTGTAACAGCCCCCTCTGGAAGGCTGGAAAACACAGCTTCACCACAACACAAGGGGATCTAGGTGCTTTCTTTCCACATCTTTGTAGTTACAGTAAGATTACAGATGTGGTGCCAGGACATGTGTCAGTGTACAAGTGGAGGTCTGACAAGTGTGGAAGTCAGTAGAAAATATCCAAGCATAATGCATTACCACACATCCTTCTCTTACCTAACCTTTATATCGCACTACACCAGTCATTTGTCAGATCATTTGGCTTTCTCTTTCCAGTCTGTTGCTTTCCTCCAGCTCTTAATTTCCTCTGGCTGAGGAAGAAAATTCAGACTGTAATGAAAGGCCAAGATATCTTTGGATTTACCAGTGCCAAGAAGTATTTGTAACCTTTTGACAATCTAACTATATAAATCTAAGAGATTTGAATTGTTTCAGATACACGCTAGTTACTTTCTTGTAAAACCTGAGAAAAGTCACCAGGTTTTCATGCTTTGCTCAAAGCTCATAAGAAGGATAAAGATCTCCAATACTATCAACTAATGGAGTTTTCCCATAACTCCGGATTCATCCTTCCAGCTTCAGTGACTCTGTGAGTGGGATTATCTTCTAAAAGCTTCTGATCCAGTTTCTTTAGTCCTGAAGACCTCTAGTGTTCAGAACAGCCTCATTTTGCTGGTGCAAGTGAAATTAAAGATCCCATGATACTCCCATATCCTTTTCAGCCAACTTCTACCTGATCTCTCCACCAGCAAAGTACTTTAACGTACTAAAAATGCAATGGTTACACTTAATTAAACCACTGACTTGGTTCATTCCTCAATATCTTAGGCTGTGTGTAAGCTGTTACTGAATGCATGAAGTATTCATTGAAATATTACTGGTCATCTGTGGCGTTTTAACACATTAAGGAATCTCTCCAACTTCAAAGGCAGCTGTTGCAGCAGGTTGAAAAAAATCAATGGGCTCTTTCCCATCAGATAGCACAAATCCCTTCATGATAACTGCAGTTTCTCATTGAATGCCAACAATCTATAACGATTCAGGACCACGCAAACAGAAATGAGCTTAGCCACAAGTCTGTGACAGAGGTTTGAAAAGACGTCATGAACTTTTCCTCTGAAATAATCAATCTCTTTGAACTATAGGAGATTCCCTGCCACCTATCACTTCTTATTTCCTTTTTGTTAGATGGTCCTGACAAGTAGAGAAGCACAGGTCTGACTTTATTGCATGATCATGCTAAACTTTCTGGGAGATCCTGTTATTGAGGTAGCTAATTTCCTACTTACTTTTAAAACCCGTTCTAATCTATCGCTTTAAAATATGTGCTATACAGTCACAAATATGGATTTTCAAGAGGTCAACACATTGTACAAGAAGTTTTAGGAATTAAGCTCAAAGAAAGGAACTTATCCATATGGCCTGTGTAACATCTATATATTCACTGTGCACACCAGATCACGGTCCCTATCACTGTCAGAAAGCATCTTCTGCCAGTGGGTACTAGCCCCCTTTTTTCCACCAGACTGTTTTTCTCTCCAGAGCTCTCCAGGCACTTCAGTCCATGCTCCAGATTCCTGGTGGGACAGAAACTAGCAGCTAGAAATGTCTGAAGTGGTTTCAGCTCAGTGGAAATGAAGTGCGAAAACATGAAGCAAGCCCATGTTATTGTCCACATGAAATGATTTTCTGTGTTTGATACAGAGATACTCATCAGTTATTTTTGTAGCATGTTTTCTATTACAAAGCATAAAATGGCTGAAAATTAAAAATGCTGTTAACTGGTGCAATCATCTCATGAGGTCTAAAATATTGTTAATTCTTAATGGCAGCATATATAGTCAAATTAATGGACATCTAACATCGTAGCACTCAGCAACAGCCCATTTTCATTGCACATTCAGGTGTGTATGGCTTATTTATTAGACTAAAATCAGGAAGATTTCTAATATTTTGGAATTACTGTCTTTGGTGGACCCTAGATGTGGGATGGCCAAGTATAGATTAGATAACCTGTCTCAACTCCTTGACATCTTCAAAAGTATTACTCAGTTCTGAGTACCAGAAGTGTGTTAGGATCATTGAGAAAATACATAAATTGAACTAATAAATAACCCTCAGAACTATTATGGTTTCTCATTATACACAATTTTAGCAGCATATACTAATTTTAAACTGTTTTATTTTAGAACTAACTGAAGATAAATTTATCTGTCTGTGCACTAATATAGTTCCATCATAAAACCTGATCTGTATCCCTTAAACTTCATTATTTAATCCTTATGTTGTAAATTAATGCTTTGAGAAAGCAGGAGCTGTCGTGCTCATTCTTGCCTCTCAAGCAGGTCTGTGTAGATCTGTCAGGTCTTCACAAGCAGCTGCAAAGTTTTCAGTTGTGTTATTAAGGTTAATATAAAACAAGTCAGGATCCTATTTAGATCCTCTGTAGGTCTGACACAGTAGGTCACATGCAGTTGGGGACATATAACAAATGGTAAGGCAGCTTTTCTATTTAATAATAATATTTTAAAAGTGTCATATAACTTCCCAAATAACTCTATGGAGGGCTCTCTGAAGGGTTAAAAGAAATATGTGCATTTTTCGGATTCTGAAGGAATAAACAATAAGACTGTTGCTTTAAAAATTGAGTGTCTTTGGGATAGTTCTGTTGTGTTTTTTTTTTTTTTAAAGTTGAATACTTAATTTCTTTAGCAAATATTATAATAAATATCTTAAGTATTATAATTAATATAAAATTCTTTCTTCTGAAATTTTCCTGGAACATATTTGGCACAAGGTACAGTAACTGCACTAGGCTTAAACACCACAGAGTTTACTAAGTAGTGTGTCTTATTCCTTGAGCATTGTATGTATTCTTTTGTAAATCAACCTGGTTTAGATATACTGTCAAGATTTATATAAAAGTGTTGATGGAAATAAGGGACAGCTAATATTGATGATAAAGGGTTTTTTTATATTGTTTAGTAAAATTACTTGAGGCTACCCGTAGGGCTTTTTTTTTCTCCTGTCAAAAGGATGCACCTTAGAGCCTTTCTGATTCTCTCCTGACAAAAAGGGCCACGACTACAAAACAGGAAAAAAATCAAAAGATCACCCAAGATTAAAAGATCTATGTTAAAATTAGTAACACTTCCCTGTAAGTAAAGCATGTAACAGCACATCTGGAGAGTGCAAAGGGGTTTCAGAGACTGTCTAATTGTATCTTGAATGGTCTGATTGATGCTACTTGCAGACACGATGTCGAGGGCTATGAAAGAAGTAATTGCAGAGTTTCTATTTGTCACAAGATTTCTGATGTTAGTAATTTGTCACAGTGGTTCATTGTCTTGACGGATGTCAAACAAAATGGAGATGCCAGAGAGCTGATGATTTGCTTTAAGAACGTCAGTGCCAGGATTGTGGGAACAGATTTATAATGAGTATCAGGGCAACTGCGAAAGGGCAGGCATTCGGTGGGGCTCTGGCCGTAGGTAGCAGAACTGGGTGGTTCAGGAGAGAATCAGCAAGTGCTGCCATTTTTGCAGTATGCTGCAACACCCCTGTTCAGGCTCCTGAGATCTCTCTTCAGAAGTGTTTGAGGATGGTGCTCTCTCCAGCTAAACCACGCATATTATGAATCTACTCAAAATTTGTTAAGTGGCAAGTCTGTTTGGGAGTGTGATTTAAAGTCTGTCATGGCGTTTTCCCCTCAGCTTACAAATTGTGGGGAAAGGTGCCTTTCCCTGAGATGCTTCCCCACAACACTGTAACACAAAAAAGCTATTTCAGGCTGGTGGCTTCCTATCATGGAGTAAAACAAATGTAATCACTGATAGGTTTTCCTGCAACTGTAGAGGGGAATGATCTTGGGGGTGGGGGGAGGGCAGGGGAGAGCACTGAGCTAGCCCTCGGGGTGCCTGAGGCAGCTCTTATCTCTGCCACCAAACCCTTTTACAATTTCTCTCATGCTACCTGGTCTTTCCCTCTCCCTCACCCAGGGAGGCGTATAATGGGGACCAAATATTTTGCTCCTCTTATTGTCTTTGTGTAACCTATTTGCATTAGAACCTCTTTAAGGCATAGACAAGTCCTTAGCATACAAATATATATTGCCTAGTATAGAGGGATCTTAACCTTGATGGAGGTGAGGATTCATTTATACAAATAATAAGAAACCATATTCCTTTGTTTTGGTGGTGTTCTGTATGGATTTAACACAAAAAAAATAATCTACAGGAGAATCTATGAACAGAACTGGAATTGAAATCCTGGCATTTCTCAAACTGTTCTGTTAGGTCTATTTTGTTGTCATTCTTCAACAGTTCATGCATAAATAAATGATAGGAAGGGTCACTGATCTGCTCTGGACAAAGACAGCTATGCCTCCCATTGTATCAGAGAATGGCAAAACAACCTAATGATTAGACAAGTCATTGATGGCAAGTTCCAGGTATAAGCTGTTATAATTGCTCTAGGAAAAAAAACCAAAATACAAATAACAGACAAAGCTGACTTTCAAAGCACATATAGGTGAAGTGCCTATGCAAGCTTAGGGAGCGTAAATAAAGGCAGAAAGAAAATAATGCAATGGTAAAAATAAACATGGTCCAGAAAGATCATGTTGTAAGTTGAGCAGCATTTTGGCCTCTTGCTGGGATATTCACAGGCTGCAATAATATGGTCAATGAGCAAGCTAATAGTCAAGTAGAAAGGACCACAAACCCAAATGTGTGATGTGGAGACAAAGTTTGAAACACTATTCTCTGCTGATTCAGTTGTTTCTGACCATAAAAATTAAAATACAGGAAGAATGAGAGTCTGGCCTGAAATACAGGTCTTTGTTATCCTGAAAATTTCGGTACACCATATATAACATGGATGCTTTTATTCTTACCGATAACGTATTTTTATTCTCAGGTTGCACATTAGTCTCTAAGGAGACTTATCGCCCATCTGCTGTGGCTTTCTGCCTGCTGACTGAGCAATTCCACCTGGTCTGCCTTTGCAACCACCATTGCTGCAAAGAGGCTCAGGCAGGAGTTCATAGGGGGCACCCAGTTTAATGTACAGGATGCACCTGCAGGTGGTTTATCTCAGGAGCATGTTAGTATGTCAGGTAAGATATAGTATGTGGCTGTGATTCACAGGCGAGAAGAGGGCACTGTAGGGAAGGTGTGGTATTGGACAAATAGCTTAACAGATTTCCCAGGAGGGCTGAGACCCTCCTCTCACTGCCTGCTCCCTCAGGGGTGCTCTGGCTACAGCATTTCTGAAGCTCATGTATAAATGCTTCAAAAAAATACCAGGGGACATATGAAGGTAGACAGATGTGAACAAGACAAAGCAAAGGGAAGATTGATAAGTTGTGAAAAAGACAATAAGGGTTTTGAGAGAAGCTTCTGAAAGAAGAAATGGGATGAAAAAGGAGAGCAAAGCAAGCTAAACAACACTGCAGAGACAAAATAAAAAGATAAAAAAAAGCGGTAAAGCAAGAGAAAAACAAGGGAGGGTTATAGCAGGAAATTATTGACTCAAGAGTGCGTCATGGTCTCTTACAGGAAGGTAAAGCTGAGAGTAAACGCAGAAAAGCAAATACCAAGGTGACAAAAGTGAATAAGACATCCTAAGCAAGGTTGGTCTAACTATTCAGTGACTACATTATTTCATCACTTGATGTGTCTTATCAAAGTATGGTAAATAATTTCTGACAAATTCATTTTTGGCAGAATTTGGTTAGCTCTTAGAATAGACAGAAACACGAATGGATGAATACACCAGAAAAGTGAGGGTGACGGTTTAAAAACATATTAGGGCACTATTTCTTTCTGTTTGTACAGCTTAAAGTAATAATTTCTGAAAAAGACACTTGTCAGTCATTAATTAGAAAGTTGAATAATGACATTACATGCTTATTTTACTGCTTTCTATTTCAGAAAGTATAGCCAGACTTTTACATTGGCTAGAAGTGTATATATAAGGCCAATGTCCTCTTTGCAAGAGCTGTGTGCAGAAACTTCTCCAGTATGATTATCTTTATAAGAAAGGCACAGACCCTGCAGTACCTAGTATATCCTCCATGGACCTATGATACTCACTGGTGTTATTTTCATTCTCAGTTAATTCAAAATAAAATTAAATATCTTAAAAGAAATTTCACAGACAAAGGTAGTGCTGATAATTATTTTTGTTAAATTACTTTTTTTTTTTCCAAAGCTGACTCTTTAAGGAGATATTAAATACTTGCATACAACAGAAAATACCATTTTTGAGCTTGCGTCCTCTGTCAGAGATAATTAACTTAGGAAGAAAGGTGAAATCTCTTTTGTGTGTTTTCATATTGCAGCTCCTCATTATTCTAGACTCTCCACATGCCCTGAATGATATCAGACGTCTTTGTCCAAATGCATTTTGGAGTTTCATAACAGGCAGATAGAAGTAGTTAATGATGTCACTATAATGGATCGTTATTTTTTAGTGCCAAGCTCCTAGTAACTTTACATTTTCTGTCTTTCACACCTGCAATCTATAACAAAAAAAAAAAAAGTTTGGGCTTATCTAGAAGATGAGGGAAAATTTCAAACCAGGCTGTCACATACTGCAGCACCATCTAACCAGACAGTGATAAAATTGAATAGTCGTATCTATAAATCACAATAAAGTTTGACACAGTTCACCTCTGCCTTCAAAGCCTTAAGAGCGGTTAGATTTTCCATTAGAAACAAAACCAAAATGTATTTATCAGAAACATCTGGAGTCTGAGTCTGTAAGCATGTATCTTCAGAGGACTTTCTGCCCAAATCCAAGCAAAAACATCTATCTCTGGGTCTTGCCTTATAATAACAGAAACAAAATTAAAAGTGGGGGTTTGTGAGGAGATACAGATTCGCAACGGAGCAGGCTTCCACCCTGATGGCTTTATAGGACACCATTCCCACAGGGTCCTGCCCAGGACATCCAAGGGAGGGGAGGCTTGGTGTCAGAGCTGCTCCTGCTTCTGGAGGCCCTGGGACCCTCCCTTGTGTGCTGGGGTGGCTTTCCAGGAGAGGAGGGTGTACTGTGAAGTAATATCTATCAACACAGCTGGATATTGACAAAAACAACCCTGGGGTAAAGTAAGAAAATGCTTGCTGAAGAGTTGGGCTGAGAGTGGTCATGTGGCCAGAAAGCACCCACAAATTTGTGTTTCCAGCAATGAAGGCAAGTATTCACATTGAACTGCCTCAGAAAAATCTGTGCAACTCTATCTCTGGGAACAATATAATTTCTCAGCAGAGTGCCTACCGTGCATCCTAGGATGCCTGTGCTCCATGCGCTTCTCCTTTATGCTCAGTTGCTGCTCTCCTCCTGAATCTAGCACATGGTAAGGAGCCTCTGTCCCTCCCCGGGCCATTTCCTGATATGATCTGTTTCTTGCTTCTTGCCCCAGATCTGGAAGAGGATTGACAGCAGCATTGACCATAGAAAGGGACATGAGATTACTGTAGAGGAAGAGGAGGATAACTTTGAAGATCATGCTATTGAGGTAAGATTGAAAGCCATGGTGCAAGCTAATACATAGTAGGAGGTTTTTTTGCTGTGAGCAGGGGGCCTTTTGGTGACAGTAACAGAAGACAGGACAAGCTGATCATAGCAGCACCATACCTTATGGGATGAAACTCTGAAAAGAGACAAGTTAACTGTGGGATAGACTGGGTGAGATTTTTATCAAGAGAGACCTAAAAATATGAATGGCACTGTACAGTACCCTGTAAGGAGTTCATCTGGAGCACTTCTTCTGCAAGTGGAAAGATTTGGTATGGAAAAGGGCTTCAGCTTGGCAGCGAAAGGTCTGATAGGGGATGCAATTCCTCTCTTAGAGATAAAAATGTCAGGTGCTTCCAGAAACTTCTCACAGTGACAGGCAACACAGGCAAGAGACCAGTTGCAAACAAACTTAACGCTGGGAATTAGAAAAGCATTTCCACAATTAAAAAAAGGTCTGAACAACCTCCTAATGGGACTAATGTGGCAAACAATGAAATTAATGTGGACCATGGTACATTTATGAGTGTACTTACAGGAGGTGGTTTTCTGAAGGAGCAGAGAAATGGTCCTGGTGAATAAAGGAGATTCTTTTTTGTCTGAGGCTCTACAAACAGATGAAGGCTATCAGGTCAAATATATCTGCAATATGCTGAATATCACAGAGTTTGTACCAACCCCAAGCTCTTCCTCAGCTTTTATTATCTAGAAATGCCACTGTTTTCTTCTTGCCTGATGATGTGCTCCTGTTTGCCAAGTGAAATATATGCTGCCCAGTGGTTTGGCCTGTTAACGAATGATTTTTTTCAAAGGTTAAACATTCTCTAGTCTTAGAATAGGATATTATTGCAAGATTATTTCCCTTTTTATTTTCCTTAAACACAATCCCCCACGTTCAAAAAAAGTGTTTCTGTTTGTTTGGTAATTGACTGTATTTCATCTTGAACAGTGATATATTGATTTTCATGTGAAGTGAGCTTTCAGGTTGCCATTTAGAAAGATGAGTTTTGGCAAGGCTCCATTAGATTTCTTTGTATTATTGCTTATCCTTCAGCTGGGAGATCAGGCAGCCTTATTCCCAAGTACAGGCTGCCTGAACCATCTTATTCAACCCCAATTCCTTTGTTCTACTTTCTGTTGGTATGGTCCAAAGTATAATTATTTTGCTGGCCAGTTTATTTGCTGGCTAATGGGAGGCAGTTTACCCAGTACTCCCAGTCTCTTTTTTTCTCTAGAAGCTGTTTCTCCAGGCTTTACCAGCTACATTACAGGCTGCAGAAATATTGCACACATTATACTGCTATCTCTGAGTGACACTGCACCTATAGAGTCTCTGCTTTCCTATAGAGAATACATTCATTTGCAAACTGCTCCTTTGATTATTATCTTGTCCAAAGGCTTGGGAGGGGGGGGAAGGAAGGGGACTTTTATTTTTCTTTTTTAATATTAATTACATTTGGTCTGTTTGTATTAGCATATATGGAACAAGAGAAGCCAGCCTTCTATCTGATAGTACTTGAGTTACTTACCCTGGAAAATGACTGAAGGCAGTAACTAATACAGCAATTTAATGCAGCAGTGATATAGAAGTTATTTATTTGTTTGTTTATTGCACCTTTGTGCAATTGCACTTCCATGAATTCTGAGTTTTTCATGAGTTTGTGAGTGAAAATCAGACAACCTATTTTTCATGTGCAAAAATTAGGGAAGATTTTTCCCAGAGAATTTCTGCTCAAGTCAGTGAAGTCAGGTCCTGAGTTTTCCAGATATCTGAGGAATATAGCCAGGGTAAAAAAATGATATTAAGATATCAGGCCTATGCCCCTGTGATGTTCCTATTATTACTATTTTTTTTAATGAGAAGTTATGTGCTATAACTATGGAGATGCTTTTCTGAAGCTTGTACTATAAGGTGTAGGAACCATAAAAATATCAGGTAAACATTCATGTTAAATGATGCTTCTAATCATAAAGAGTTTTGCTGATTTCTTTTTAGCGTCCATAAAATATGCATTGATTTTAGACAGACTGATAGCTTAATATTCCAGTCCGTGTCTTACATTAGATTGTGCTTCTGCACTTCGTTCAAAAATACTATGTACAATTGAAATTCATTGCCCTGGGTGAACAGTGGGAGATTAAGGTGAGGGAGTACTACTCTTAGTGTTTTTTAATATTGCCCTGGAAAAAGTGGCATGATTGCTGTCCAGTACGCAAATATATTTAAATAGTTTATTCCAGCTTGCTGGATAAGCAAGTAACTTGACTATTATAAGAGACAAGCAAGACACGTTCCTTTGGAGAAAATGGTAAAGAAAAAGAAAGCTAAGATTATGGACAGTGAGAAAATCATGGACAAGTGTATTTGACAGTTCATAGTAGAGATTAATAATCTCAGTGAAATATGACAGAGACTGAAAGAGAAAAAATGAAGGCTAAGATACACAGAGTCAATCTGTTGTTTATCCCAATACCACAATTTCAGCTCTTAATTACTGATGGTATTCAAGCTCCAGATGAAGCTCAGATCTAGAAGAGCGTCAAAACGTACCCCTTTTTTTAGACAGAAGTGTGATAAAAGGGGCATTACAAAGAAGGAAGAACAGCAACTAAATACTTTCAAAAATAAAGCACTGAAGGAAATTTTGAGTTTGTATTAGAAAATGCTTACCAGAGAAAAAGATCTAATTCAGAATGGAAGGCTCTATGCAGAGTCAAAAATAGTAATTCTAAATTGCAGTGATTTAAGCAGGCAGGGATGTGGCTGGGATGACAGAAGCATCTCTTCAAAAATCATTCTTATCAGGCTTGGCCCCTTTGGCTAAGAAAGGAGATGGAAAAAAGTTGAGTATTAAGCAAGACTTTAAGCTCTTGCAGTAAACTAAAAGTAACAAGAAAAAACATCTTTACAGAAAGGGTGGGCCAAGAAATTTTCATAGACAGAAACTAAACAGTTCACCTTTGGCAGAGAGCAAGCATGTCTCTCAGCATGCAGCATTAGCTGGACACCACCAGCAGTGCAACTCTTTAGTAGTAGCAGTGGGAGTCCATAGAAAATGTTTCAGTGAATTCCCGAATATCCTCAGGACTACAGCCAGCTGAACATGTGATTAAGGTGGCTCTTCAATGACTTTGCAAGAGGCTTGTTCAGCAGACACAAACGATCCCTGACACAGATACGAGACCGGAGCGAAATGCTCAATGTCCCTCACTGTGCCCAAAAGAACACTCCTAGATTTTGGCGCCTTTCCCCCTGTTGAGTGTTAGAAGCCACTGCTTGTTATGAAATGCAGTATTGAATGTGCCATGTATTAAACTGTGTAAATGGTTTTCACATCTTTTTTTCCACTAGTCATAGACCAGACTATGGGCTCAGTAAACTCAGAGGCTGCCAGACTTGCCAGTGAACGACTGATACATTACTAAGATTATATGAATCTGGTTGAAAAATGTGGATGAAGATGGTCTGCAGAAGATTTGAAGGGAAAGAATGTCCTTTCTTAGCAAGGTAATAAAAGTTATGAAGGATCATTCCAGAAAAGAAATGGTCAGGAATATGAAGGTCTAGTGTCAAAGGGAAAATTAAAAAGTGGGAATATGAGTGGTTGTTGTTTAATAAATAAAAGAGTACATGGCTTAAAAGTGATAAAATAGTAATCAGTCTCATCAGAGGCATAAAACAATTTGGTATTAGCTTTAGGAAAATGCTGAACAGATCAAGTCCCAAACTTTATTCTAGTGCACTTCCCAGGGCTGCGTGCTGTGAATGGGGAGGATTTGGAGGAGAACTGTGTTGCTTTTTCTTGTGGCTCAAAGAGTGTTTTGAAAGGTATTTTAACAGTATTTTAAGAGGGGTGCTACAATCCAGTATACTCCCTATGCAGCCCTGACTTGTGTCATGTACTAGATGCATTTTGCATTAATAGTCCTGTAATTGTTCAGTGCTTGGGGCAAGGACTGTCGTGGTACTCACAGGTACTGCTACAGAGCAAATAAATCATGGAAATTATGTCTTTGTTCCTTATTCTACACATTATAAATATATTTCTTCTGCTTTCAGTCTCATTTGAAAGGATGTGAAAATTGAAAAAGGCCTGGGGTTTTTTTTAGTCTGGAGATCAATGTCTTGGTCTTGGCTTTGACAATACCTGCTTGAATGATGCTGGGTAAGAGCAAGTACCTGTGGCAGAGTTGCCTGTGCTGTGATCTGGTAGCAACTAGCAAATTCCTACCAGTGTTAAAAATATTCTACCGATTCGTCCCAGCTAAGCAGCTGAGTAATTACAGACTAGTTTGTAAATACTCTTTGTTATGCGTCGTAAAATAGTTAGGCCAGAAACTCTCTCTGCTTTAGCCACTTGGCACAAATTACAACCCTATTTATTGATTAAGCAATACTAGAATTCAGAGCATAATAGTAACATAAATATTGGTCAGTTTAATTTATACCAATATTTATTTAGACCATGGTAGCAACTTAAATATTGTACAAATTCATTTATTAAGTCAATATTGATTTAGAGTAACATGGCAATCACCCAAACCTGTCAATGTCCAATTATTTAGTATTTACATCCATAGCGTAAAATGAAGTCAGTTTTGCATCATCCAAACTTGTGAAATAAGGATTGCTTTCACACAGAGGCTGAATGGACCAAATATAACCCTGAATAAAAACTTTTGATGTTGTGGTAATAAAACTCTTTAAAATACTCGTTTTACAGGGTAAGTGCTGATACAAGCGTAACTACAAAGATACAAATGGCAATGCTATAATAATCATTCTTGTTCAATTTCCCACCCAATGGATGCAGCAGGGAGGTGAAGTGCTGCTTTGAATGCTGCCTCCCCAATAAGATGAGCTGCCTTTTGAAATCTGTGAATCTCCTATTAAGATAATTTTGTATGCTGATGTCTTGTACAGGATTTATATTGTTAGGATCATACTTATATTTTGAAGCCCCTGAAGTATGTGATACTTAAGTGGACTAAACCAGCTTCCAGTCTTTATCTCTCCCATCAAATTGTCTTCCCATGAAAGGTAGAGCTCTGCTCTCTGCCCTTTTCAGTATGTTTACCATCTTGAGTCTTTCATTCAAAATCATTTTATTCCAGACAGTTTAAGATTCCTTTTAGGTTGATTGTGATTTCCTCCTCCCACTTTCCTTCTCAAGTAAGATTATACATTCATTAATCAGTCTATTTTTGTTTCAAATCCATTCCTTCGAAGACTGGGCTATCTGAGGGCAACCCTTTCTTAGAAATTGCAGGCTATCTGTTGCATGAAACAATCATTTAAATGATGCCTCTGTAATCTCTTTTCCTAGTCAATTTTGGAGATGATGGCAGACAGAGCTATTATCAGTATAACTGACTTGGAGGAAGAAAGGGAAATGCAGATGTTGTCTTGTTGACAATTTTATGAGAAAGTTGAGTGCGGGCACTAAGAGCTGGTTGATACAGGCAAAATTTGGACAGGGGAGAGAATGGAAGTGTGACAAATGAAACATTTTTAATTCTTTCTAATGAAAACATCTCTATGTCTTTCTTCTGGCCTGATCTTGAAGGATCTCTTCCTAGAGCCAGAGGACCCATTCCCTCTGGCTCCTTCTGTAGTCATTGGCAGTGAGGATGGGACTGACCAAGAACAGTCTTTGTACACATATATAAGTGCACTTACAAGTGAAGGTAGCCCATTTACAGGAACATACGGAGAATAAGATGGGACAGGCTGGCTGCTATCCCTTTCCTGGAAAGTGATTTATCAGTTGCAACCCGTTCTTTTGGTATAAAGGACACAAGACCATGCTAGCAAGCAATATCTCAGCTGGTATACTAATCTTCTTTATGCCAGTCATTAGAGACCCATATTTAATACATGCAGCTCCAGTTCTACAGTAATGGAAAATGGCAAGATGGAAGGGAATCAGTTTTGTCATTTTTGTGTGAGCAGATTGAGTGACTGAGGTTGTTCTAAGCTACTCATACTTATAGTTGGTAACATTGCTATCTGATAGCACTTTGGTTGTGAAAGAGAGGTGTAGGAAAACAAGTCTATTCCCATGCAGTATGTTTTAATTTTTTGTGGCCACTGCTATTTTCACAGTTTTCCAATATTTTTGAAGAACTACATTAATTCCTTGAAAAAAAAAAGAAATTCCTTGAGAAATGCTGTCTATTCTTTAGTTAGTTCTTCCCCATAACTATTGGGTTAGACAATCCACCAACTACAAATAATTTGCCATCTGCATATCTGTATCACCCAATTCTGAGTCCCATTTTGAATAGGCTCATTTTGGGTTTTAGAAAATAAGCAACTTGTCTCAGCAATTCTTAGAAGAAATTATTATTTCATTCTCTTTTTAGTGAATTTGCATTAGATAAAAGATGAATGATACAAGTCAATAAAGTGTCTGCCTCTTCATGTTTGTATGGGAGGGTTTTTTTTTGAGAAGCATAGCAGAGCAAACTGAATGCCAAGTGAAAACCTGGACCGTCCCACGCTCTGAGCACAAGAAAAGCAATATTTTCCTTGCCTTCAATGGAAGACAAATAAACCTAACTACCTGCTGGTCAAACATATTTTAAAGAGCTTTCCTACAGTCTGGATTGGCATGCCTAGTTATTGGTTAGAAGGACAACACTATTTGATTGATAAATAGTAGAGAGGGTACTGCAACTGCAAAGGGAATTATGTTCTCTGGCACAGAAAGGGGCATTTTTATCTATTTTTCCTTTCCTCTTGGAGACTAAATAGCTTAGTCGAGATTCACATCATCTTAGTTATACTCATCTTGGTATACAAGGGTCAGAAAACTAGGGTTTCTGGTGATGCAGGTCCTCTTCTGCTCCACAGTCTTTCCTCCAGCTCTACTCCCTGATGAAAATAAGAAAAATAGACCATTTACTTTCCTAATGTTGCATCACTAGGTGATTCACACAATAATGAAGCTTTGCCTGACATGTTAAAACAGGTTTAAGGCATGATGAGAGAATTATGAAATCATGTTAATGGCAGTGTTCTTTAATGAGCCTGTTTCTCTAAAATCACATAGCATTGTTCCTCTATTCTGGAACTCCCTAATAAACAACATTTCAAACAATTATTTAATGTCATCTGTGGAGGAGTACCTGGATGTAAAATCCGTCTCTCTTCTTATTCCTTTTGGTACATGTTTCTGGTGACTTTTTCAGAATAAGTGAAAAGGGACAAGGGGAGGAGGAATTTGTGTGAATGATTAAGCTCTTTTTTTTTAATTTTTCTTTGGTCTGGTTAATTATAGAATTTATTGGACTCCAGTTCCTTATTTTTTTCAATTAAATTCTGATTTTAGTTATGCTAAGAGTTAACATGTGGGTACCTTATGAATATAAATGTATTGTTATTAACACTACTTACCATAACTGAATATCTTTCTCACACTGTTTGACTACTGGGAACCATAAAAAAGCATCTTTAATGCTAAAATCTGTTGGGTATGTGCCAAATATATGGCCAGAAAGCATGCTGAACCTCAGGAGGAAGGAGCAGACTTGTTTGCTATTTGAGGTATGAGTGTCCGTACAGGCCAAATGAGGATGTGTTACCATCATAGCTTGTGTTTCACTGACATGGTGCAGTGTGACAGGAAACATGTGAATCCTCTGCATTAAGAACATTTCTGCTGATTCTTGACACTCTTGCCTGCCCTATAATTGCAGTACATTTTTGCATATTGAGATTTGAGTTTGGAGCATTGAATACCCACTGCATAGCACTCAGTGCAGGCTACAGTAACTGCATTGTCCTCTACTGGATTGATACTTTAGAAAATTTGGTCCAATATCATTAATGCCATTATGGCACAAAGTCCATATTTCAGCAAGGTGCTGAATTTTTCTGTGGGGGAGAGAAGTATCATTGGGATCAATAGGATTAATTATGAATTTGAAACTAATGTGTGTTGATGTGCAGGATTGAATTGGAACATTCCTAAGACGAGAGCAAGTGTACCAGAATCATGGTGAGAGGAGAGCATTGGACCTTGTCCAACAGTGCTCTCATGTTCAGTTCCAAGGTATCTGAAGTAAAGCATCTGTAAAGCTGAAGGGCTGGCTAATGCCAACGCTTCTGTTTTGGACAGAAGAGGCTCCTAAAGCTATTCCCAAGGCTGGAAGTGATGTGCAACTCTGAATCCTGCTGCTCTCTCTTATATGTCAGAGACTTGTATTTCACCACCTCTCATATTTGGAGAGGTGCAAGATTAAGATTAAGCCACCTGAATTCCATGGCAATGCCCTTTTAGTCTGCTATTATTGCTTGTTTATAAAAACTAATCCCCGAGCGCTGCCACTTATTTCACAAAAATATCCATGAATTGCATGTATTTCTGAATACATAGTATTTCAGAAAATGAAAGAAACTCTATTTACAGCATATCTTTGTAGGCAGTGGGATGCTATATGCTCATGTGGGTATGATTGAATTTATTGTACTAGTTCAATAACGGTCCATTCCCGATGTTCACAAATTGACTCAGTTTGTCATGGTTTGAATGACTACAGACAAGTGCAAACCCTGCACCCTTCCAAGTTTTCAGGGGTCTTCCCTGGTTGATGCAACTTCATGACATAGATATTGGATACAGCAACAAGATCACAATTCTTAGAACAGAAAATATGGCTTCAGGATATCTGAGATTTTAAGTCAGGGTAAGAGACTGGCCATTTAACTCCCTTATTTTATGAAATACTGCCAAAAAAAAAGTTTTATCTAATAGCAAGATACTATCTTACAGCTACTCAAAATATAATTTATTTTAGGATGGTTGTTAAACAGCTAATTGATAAAATCGTTCTTTTTGGTTTTACAAATGTTTGAAAGAATATTTTTATTCACAGACACTGCCAAGTAAAAAGTAAATTGCCAAGTAAAACCTTATAAGTTTTGCAAAAGAAGCAAGAATTAAGAAAATATTTGCTATTGACATGAGTGTCTGCAACAATAGGATCCCAAATATATATGATGTAGGCTTTCTGGTGAAATTAACACTTTCTGTCAATAGGACTATATAAAGTAAATTTCAACATAGCTTAACTATTTTTTTTTTAAATTTGATTAAATCACACTTATTGTTAATGCTTCTCACCAAAGTAATACTTCTCACCAAAAAAGGCTTTATATCAAACAAAACATTCCACTTGACCTGAAATAACATTATTTTGTTAAGATTTTTCTCCCAGACCTATTTATGGATCGAAAATTTAAAGTTAAAAAAGTGAATTCATTTAAAAAATATATTTACACTGACTTTTCAGCTTAAGCAATTTTAACCTAAACCAATATGCCTAACTTCAAAAATGCATGCATTTTGACTATATTCTCAAACAGAAGACTGGTTCTGTAACTGCTCCCATCATATGTCGTAGATAGGTGGCAGAAGAACTTTAAGGTCTCTTTTCTGTGTGAAATCAAATTCCTGGAGGAAAAGTGACTTTGTTCCACACTCTTTCTGCCAGCTGACACACAAAGAGACTAATGACTTTTCTCTTGCTCCACGAGAATCTAACTGTGATACGTTAATGGCCTTCATTAGATGTGTCACCTAACATCCCCCAAGTCCCGTCATGCGCTTATTGTCCTCCCCTCCCACTGAGATGTTTTATCACTCTTCTAATGATGTGAAGGGAGGCATGATCCTTTAGCAGCAGCACCTGAAACATCTGCAGTAGGATGATGAAATGTACTGTCATCTCCCAGGTCCTGTGCAACCACCTTAACCGCTGGTCTTCCTGGTTTCCTCAAATCGCCCCACATTTCATGATAACTCTCTAAAAATGTGTGTGAATAGCCTGCTTTCATGCTTGAACTATGTTACGTGATTAATGCCTAATGAGTTCATTATCCTATTTAACATTTCATGGATAATCTGCAATTATTTAAAAATAAACATGTATATTCAAGGTCTGAATTAATGGAGAGAAAAAAGCAAGTGCTGAAATACATATTGATAGGGTAATTGCTTAGAATAGGAAAAATCCACTCCTCCTCTCCCACACGTAACCCAAATATATAAATATGTAGGTAGATACGTGCACATACACACACGCACACATATGTATGTATATTACCTTGTTTTGTGTGCTTCTCTAAAAGGTAGCATTAAGATAGCTCTTCCTGCAACAAGGAATTGTGGATTCAAAAGAGATTTCTATCACCTGTTTCCTGAAATACTGAGAGCTAACTAGCTGGTTAAGCCTTAAGTGTTTTCAGCTTGAGCATTTTGATCATTTTCTCACATAGGTACATAGGGAAACACAGAATATAAAAAGTAAAACTGGGATTTATTTGCCTATATTTTGTTTGAAGAGTCAGTCAGAAAGGACGGATGCTGCTCATGGGGAGGGCTGTATTAAAAAAGAATTAAAGTATGTTTGGAGTATCTCTACATCACTGAAAAGACATTCCCTACCACAGCTTTTTTTTCTCTTCCACGGCTACTACTTTCAATCCTGCTACGTTGCTGTTTCTTTTGCTGTGCTTCTTTACCTTGAAGGTGATGATCTCTCTAGCACACGGGACATAACTGATAACATTATTTCCTGGTAGATATCACATGGCAGGTAAAGAGATTTGTGTTTAGCATACAGCACCTGAAATGAGTATATGTTCAGCCTCCACTTGACAATATCCTTTAGATTATGGTTTCTTGGCTTGCTTAATGTGGTATTATGCTAGACGAGACTTGCGAATCAGAAACTGTTATGAGATATTTGTGTCTAAATCAAAACCAATATTCACCTTAGATGAAATTCCAGTCCCCCACAGAAGCCAAGGAAATTTTGCCTTCGACTTTGCTGTGACCAGAATTTCAATCAGAGTTGTTACACAGAAAAACAATTGAATAGCTTTGGTGGTTATCATTTCAGTCAGAATCTCCTGCATTTTTATTAAATTAGTACCCAGTAACAATAACTTCTTGAGAGTGTTAGAGGACAACAGAAGAACAAAGGAGGAAAGGAAACCTTGAGAGGTATATACTTTTCTTAGAGAGGCACATGCTAGCCTTTAACAATGTATATAGTTATGCCCCATCTGTGGGAACCTCAAGAGGAACAAATAATTAGTCTGCTATAATCTGTATTAAAACAAAATTAATGGTATCCTTTGGGGTTACATATGTCTGGGCAATTTGTGATAGTGAGAATTTATTGGAAATACGCTCTGGAACCTGCCCAGTAATAGATTAGTCCATTGTAGAGATAGACAAAGGCATCCTTATCCTCCTGCTCTAGCAGTAGATCACGGCTTGTGGTCTGTGGAATTATATTTTTGTGCAGCTGGAATGAAAAAATAGACCACATGCCTATGGTGAATGGTCATGTTAACAGGAGCAGTAAACCCAGAGAAAGGAGCCATATTTGAAAAGCATTTTGTTCCAATAGTTTTGGATGCTGTTTTTTACTCAATGGAACATGATATAAAAATTATAACTTTATCATATCACTTGAGATAGTTCTGCTAGGCTAATGCAGGTATTGGAGCATAGTTCATGTATCATGAAAAGAATTATTAAGTTTTGAAAACCCACGGGAATCAGAAAAAGCATATATTGAACTTGCATGTTGAGTTTGCACTTATAGGCTCAAAAACTTAACAACAACATAAATATCAATTTTTACTAAATGAACCCAATAAGGCCGCCAAATAAGGGTGAGCAATCTGGTTTCAGATATAGTATTTCTGATTTTATTATTACTACTTTAAATATTAAAGGCTAGGCCAACTCTGTTTTATTGTATTTTCTATTTATTTTTATTTTATCAAGGAGAAGAAGACAGTGTTCCTAGCTAAAGCTCTGTCATCAGCATAACGTTACTAGAAGGGGTTTTGCAGAAGAAAGTAGAATTCAAGTAACGTCGATTGAAAGCACCTTGCGAGTCAAAACTCACAAAACAGTTAAGAATTGGGCTAACCTCATTTTTATTCTTCAGGTTTTCCCATAGCTCATCTGGACACAGTTTATCTGTTTTCAGCAGTGTGAACACACGTGATGGCATGACATTATTTGTCACAACAGACGCTATTTTGTGCAATAATGTTGAAGAAGGGAGCAGCAAATGTTTCTGAGCCCTGCTGACCACAGTCAGGAAACTGGATGTGCCGTAAGAGGGGTCAGCTGGAAAGGCAGCAGTGGTAGGAAGACCCAAGAAGGGAGGGAAGGGAAAACGAAGCCCAGAGTACCCCACTACTATCCTAATGTTTGTTGACTATCCTTGAGCTGTATTTTTTTCTGTTTACACTTGCTGAACAAATATCCCTCCCAAACCCACTGTAGCCAAGTTGCTCCCAGGCTGCAGTAGCCCCAGCAGCTCACGGTGCAGTGGTGCAGGGCTCCTGCCAACTTGTTTGGTGCAAGGGGAAGGCACCAAACATGCTTCAGATCTTCTGCAGAGCAGGAAAGGAATTTACCCCTTGCTTCAACTTGAGAAAGCTCTTTGCAGCTTTGTTGCCCAGAAAAGCAGTTAGCAAATATCTGCCCAAAAAGTCAGAAGAAATAAAATGCGGAATTTCAATTCGGCAAGTAAATAAGGGAACCTGGGGAGATAACTAGCATTTAGAAGTATTTAAAAACCCATCACTATTTGTGCTTTTCTAAATTACTCAGGTATCACACCTGTGGCTAGGGTAAGAGAATTGAACAAAACCAGAAATCATGTTTTTCTTCATAATTCTGGATACACTTACAATTGAAATATAGACTTATTTGACAAAACTGAGCTAAAACCTTTCACATGGTTGTAATGTATTTCAGTTAGAAATGCAGGAATGTTATATCATCTTGCAGCCAGGGTATAAAATCACAGGAAGAAGAGAACATTTAAACTAGATTTATCCCCTGTGGAGGACTTTGTACAGAAATTAGAAGATGATCAGATCTCTGAATGGTAATTTAATAGCTAATTTAAAAGCCTCTCTTGCTTAAATTATCAAGAAACCACAAGATACATAGTTATATATTATACAATGTGTATTATAACATAGGCATATGCTGGTGAAGAAAAGACTCCAAAAACACAGTTTGAGTTTCATATTAATTTAAATATATAAGATTACCTAAAATGTCAGGTGCATTTAATCATTTTTAAAGCACAAATTAGCACAAAAGCAACCTATTGTTCTGGCTTTAGGCAGATTCTACCTAATCCCAATATACCACTCTGGGAAGTAATTCCTCATTCAACATCCTGTCTATTAAATTCACCTGCAAATAAATGAGTGTTGCACTGCAGCCAGAGACTTAGCAAATTTATCCAATTTGGGACTGAAATTTCTCTGCCTTCACCTCCTTCTCTTCAATATCGAGGGCTGTGGCTTTAATACCTCCACTAATCTCAAATGCAGCATCAACTGAGCTCTGATCACTCAAGCAGGCAAGACCTACCACCTGTAGGTCTGCACTAACACTGGTGCCTTACATTCAAGCCCAAACTGCTTCCTACCTTCTTTGTCTCTGCTATTACCTTTTGGAGTTTTTTTTATATACTTCCTTTTATAATAATGTTCCTCATGCAGAGAGGTCAAGGAAAATCAGAACTATTAAACTGATTGCACCAAGCACAATAGAATTAAGTAGCACCCCATCAAAGTCTTGCAGGAAGAATACATTTTCAGGTGCTCTCTGCTACATTAAAAAAGTAATTTCCTATTATTTATTAAATAATCACTAGCCATTTTTACACTATCTCCCTTTGGCTTAAAGATGCAGTTGTGAAACTGGGAGATGGTTTTGATTGCACAGCTGCGCAGGGAGAACGGATTTTGTTAATGGGTGATGATGCACAGCTCCACTTTCTCCTGGTTGGATGGATGAGCTCTGAAGGGGATTTATCCCTTCAGTGAATTTCTCGCAGTGAACCTTAAAGTCCTGTGGCAGTCTCTCTCCCAACAACTCTCCCTTTCATTTGGACAGCTATGTAAGAAGATGTATTTTCTTTTCCTGCTGAGAAAGGGGGGGGGGGGGGGAAACCCAAACAAAAAAAACCCAATAAGGAGTCTATTTCTTTTCCAACCAAATAAGCTTAAAACACACAGAGGTTTCCCCACAGAGAAAGCTCCTGACTGATATGTTGAGTCAAGACAGCATCAAACTCTTCCAGCTGTCACAGCATTGTAAAAGTACAGGTTCATCTCCTAGAAGCCACAAGGTTATTCTGTGACCGCTTCCCAACAAGCGTGCCAGGGATAGTTTGCTGATTAATTCAATCCAGAGGCTTCCAAGACAATTTCACTGAAAATGACTGACTTCCTCTACTTCCATGGTCTGGAGACAAATATTCCAGAAACACCTCTGGAGCTGCCCCTCTGTCAGGGACACATGGACGTCAGTGAGACCAGCTTGGTACTCCTCCCTTGTAGGCAGAAGTCCTGCGCTAGTGGCTGGGGAGCATGGACAAATCCCATCCACGAAGGGGGAAAAGCACATGCAGCAGGAGGCACTGCAAGTCCCGGCACAGGCGGGACCATGCATGCTCGTCTTTCAGGATGGTGTAACATAATAATCTCTTTAAAAGAGAAAAAGGCCATATCTTTGTATTGAGGGCTTGATCCAAAGTCCACTGAAGTGAAAGAAGGGCTCCTGAAGATAGTCAGGCATTTTGAGTCAACTCTGAGGTGTAGTGAACAGCAATCTCTTGCCTTGATGGCTTCAGAAAGTCTACTCATTTCAGCATTATTGCAATTTTCCTCATCAAAGAGGACCACCACCTAAAGGCTGATGTGTGACTACTTACATGAATCTTGTTATACCATTCAGCAGGAGTCTTTATTTAAAAACAACAGTCTCTTCTGTATCTTCGTACTAACAACTCTCAGAATCAGACTCAACTTCTAGACTAAACTGGTGAACGATTGCCAATCCTGCCAGGTTTTGATTGAAAGTTAGCATTTTACTTAAACTTTCTTCCAGAAAGTGAAAAAACCTTTTAATCAAAAAAGGTAAACCAGAATTTTAGTAAATACAAAAATAGTAATTTGACAAAAATGAAGACAAAAGAAGAAAACAACCAAAATAATTTCCTTGAGGAAAACGTCTAAATTTCATGAAGCTTTATGAGTTAAAAATGGTGTTCAAACAGCATGCAGTAACTATCCAGTTGTGGTGGCCTGTCAATAAGAAACAAAGAATAATAAATGTCTGTATTTTCTTACATAAAACATATCTCTCACCATTTTAAGGGGCAATTTCTCAATTGCAGCCAAAATCTAAAATTATCAGTTTGATCAATGGTCTAGGTAGATGAAAAATCTGGTCGACCCATTAAATAAGAAAGTTAATAAGAAGAGAGAACCATCTCACAGTTCATGAAATAGTACAGCAAAGTATAATTTTTCAAGTCCTAGTAATTATGTTGGCTATCACACCATTACTGATATAATGTGAAGCTAATAAGCCAAGTAATTAGAATGCACTAGGTCAGAGTTTTCACCTTAATATGTGAAGGGTAAATGAGAATGAGGCATTATAATATTTAGCATATGGCTAAAACAGTACAAAAACAATAGAACTGAAAGGTTACTTTTTATAGGGAAAATTTTCATTGAGTTGAAAGTTGTTTGTATTGACTTACATGCTGGGCCCAATGAAGGTCATTATGGGGATTTAATTGTGTTACAGATGCATCAGAGTGTTCTGACTAGCTGAGTTTCTTCTCTGTGAAGGACTTGCTGCATTCTGCTGCTATTGCCCAAGTTCTCACAGGCTGAATTGCCTTTCTCACTTACAAGCCACTTACAAATTGAATGCAGCACTACAAAAGGTTGTCTAACACAAAAGACCCAAATTAGTCCATACCTCAGAAAAAGGTGTGATATTCCTGAAAAGTGGGGATAAAATACTTCCTTTCCTGATGTTTCAGTTCACAACGTTGCTAGACCTAATTTTGTTATTTTGTGTTCACACTGTCAGACTATTCAGCTGTTTTTGAAAGAAAGCTGAGTACAGACCTCAGAGTCCATAAGTTTACCAGAAAATAGTTGGATGCACTCCCCAGCACCAAGGTTATTCACTCTTAGCTGTTTACAGGCACAAACTGCCAGAGTACCTTTCTCCTCAGCCACAAATATAGCAAATAGTGGACATACAGTTTCAAAAGATGCTTCGCTTTCAGTCTTTGAGGACACAGAATGACAAATTCCAAACAAATATGTAAAATGTAGAGATAAAAAAAAGGTTATTAAAAAAACAAGCTGGGAAGTGGTCTCAGCTTTGCAGTGATAAATCATGCAAGATATCTATCCTACACCACCACAATTTACAGTGAGGGGGGCTTAAAGAGAAAATTAAGCTGTTTACTGCATTTGTTATGGGGCACAATGATGCTTCATGTTTGACTGTGATGCCTTGGGCTGCCAGGTGTGATGAAATAGAAAGTGCCATGCAAAAGAAAGTCAAACTCTTTGCTTGACTCTGCTTTGCAGTGAAGCCTCCATTTTTGATCCCTGTTTGTCAGTACCAAAGAAAAATGGAGATTGTGAAATCCGTCTGCAACAAATGACTGGAGAAAGGCACAGAGTGAATGAAAGAAGTCAATGGGAGAAGTCATTTGAATTCTTCTGGCAAAGCCACATGAAAAAAAGACTGCTTCCCAGAAGGTTTTGAATTAAAAAGGTGCCTTTGAGGTTTCAGACTCTCTTCAGCCTGCATGTTGTAAGTGCTACGAAACACTAAAAACATTAAGAGCTCTGAGGAATGCACGTTCCTACGCTTCGCTGCGCAGCCTTGCTTTGAAGGGTGGGTATGTAAAGTCCTGAAAAATTACTTCAGAAACTGAAAGAGAAAATAACTCTGATGGGACACAGCTTACAGCACACTTGATCAATGCTGAAAATGTAGGCAGTGTCACACGGGTCTCTGTCTGAGGACCCGATCCTGATGAGAATGGGAGTGAAAGTCTGCCTTCATCCCGTGTCCACATTGCGATGGGTGGTGTATGAAAGGTCCATTTAGGGAAAGGGCTTATCCTCTGTAAGGAAATTATTTTAATAAATGCTCTTCAAGTCTAGTCATATAAGAAATAACAATTTAGATGGAAACTGGAGCATGTCTAGTGAACAAATAATAATAAAACAGTCAACCATTCCAGCTTCTCTTTCTAAGGAACTGGTACAAAGTGTAACTGTAAGGTCGGCAGGACGTTTATGATGTGTAGCAAACATAATGAAAAAATTATCTATTCTACCCTTAACGATTTTCATAGACCAAAATACTCCTATTCAGATTTTAGCTAAACTAGCCACTTTAGATAGAAAACCATAGATGCAAATAGAGACTAAGTCCTTGACATAAACCTCATTCATACTGCTTTTACATAGCTATTATGTAGAAAGCATTTAGGGAGCAGGGCTTGACCTGACTTCCACAGCCTCTATTACATGGACTTTCTGGAAGCAGGGGAGGGTGCTAGAGGATGTGCAAACTCATAGTTTTCCAAACCTCAAAGGAAGAAATTTTAACAAAAAGGAACTCTCTTCTCATGGCAGCAGCACTACCACCCTTGACACTTTTTTGCTCACAGTCTGCCTGAGAGCAGAGGTTGACTGAGCAGCACAAGCAGCAGACCAGGAATGAGGACAGCAAAGGGTAGCCCCCACCAGACTCCCACCCGAAGATCTGGAAGCTGGGCAACAGTGGTGGAGCAGCAGGTCTTGCAGCAAAGTCTGTGGCTCACCAGTGCTCTGCAGGGGAATGTGCCATGGTCCCAAACAAACTCCTTAGAGACTTTCTTCAGGAGCCACTCGCTCGTTCTTTGCCTCCAGTCAAGAACTGATGCGTGGGAAGCCGCTCAGCAAAGCAGGTCTTCTTGGTACCACAAGGTTTTGCTTCTACTTGTTTAGATCCTGTTAAATAAAATGTCAATGAAGTGAATATAAATGAGCATAAAAATAACTTATAATTGCCAGACTATACTCTCAAATTATACTTCCTCAGTAATTGCTTGACTGATGCATCTAAGCATATATCTTTCATATCCATCCTAATTAATGAGTTGGCACCTCAAGAGATTCAAAAATATGCCTTTTCCTTCCCTGGAAATGATGTGTAAGACTCCAGAGTATTTCCATGTAAAATTCCATCTAATATTTATATTTCATTAAAATATACTTTTTTACTTTGGTAACTATCCTTTAACTCCCACAGGTCTTAACTATGTTCACAAAAGGGTATGAAGAATTCATGACATCATTTATACAGTTAATTTCACTATTGTTTTTTCTGTTGCATGCACTGTCCACAAACCAAGCGTGGACTTCTCAGGTGTACTTCCCAAGTACAAGTTTTGCATCTCTTCAGTGAGCGGTGCTCAGCCTGCAAGAAAGAGGCTAAGGGAGCTTCAGAGAGGAGTTGTTGCACTTTTTTTGCTAATCATTTCAGGAGATAACACAGAAACTTGGGGCTTTTGAATGACGGAGGTCAGCGAGCTTCTGTCTTCCTATTGCCTCTCTAAAGAACTTCATGATCAGATGCTCAGACATCGATTTTCTATTTTTTTTTTACTCAGTGAGATGCTTCAAGCCAATAAAGAACTGAAAAGCACTCAGATTTCATCTATTTATCCACTCCTTTCTTGCCCGCCACCCCATGCCCCAGGTATATCGGAAGGAGGAAAAGTGACACAGAATATGATACTGAAGCTGTTTTAAACCTTGCCCTTCTAGTCCAGACTAAAGTTAATTTTCATCAAATTACAAGCCTCCAAAACCGAGGGGGATAAATGCTGCGCAGCATGGAGAGGCCCCCTTAGCAGGTCAGTTTTGGCAATGCCATATACCATAGGAGATTCCAATCTCCTCACCTTGGAGAGCTGAAGGACAGGGAGGACTGTAACATGGATTTAGATTGACCAAGGAAATAGGTCATCAAATGCCAATGGTCCTTGTTTCTCAGAGCACTTTACAGCCAGCCCTCCATAACCGCTGACGAGGACCCTTTCAGCAGGAGAGAGGGGACCTGCCAGTCTGCACGTATGCAGAGGGAGGATTTATTTCCACCACATTTTCAAAGTAGCTGAGAAACAAGATCTCAGAGAGCAGATGCAGCATTAGGCATTTGGCGTGGGATAGCGGATGCACTGGGACGGTTCACTGGCCATGGTCACAAGCTGGCTGCTGATAACAGGCCAGTGAATGAACAGCTTAAGGAGTGGACAAGTGGCAGCTTTTGTGGTCCCTGGTCTTTAGCAGTCTGGCATTCGTGCTCACGGCAGCTAAAGGCAAACAGAGAGTATGATGTGCCATGTCATGCCCCTTGCTGCAGTTGTGGCCTTCACCAGCATTGCAGTCTACGCTGGGCTGATCTTCAGCCCTGAGTGCCAGGTTAGTACCTTAGCCAGGAGATGCATCTTGCAGTGAGCATGCCAAATAATCCTGCTGCTGAGATTACTGAGGTGCTGTGAACTATTTCTGCTGGAGAGCAGTTCTTTGGTGGAGGAGTTCCTGGGAGCAGTCTTCACTCTGCCTGCCTGGGAAACTGTTCACCAAAATAAAATTGCTGGGTTTAGCTGCAAGATGTCAAAATGACTTAGTCAATTGCTGTGCATGAACAGATAAGTGGGCATTATTTTTTTTTAATAAAAGGAGGAACCAACAGTACTGACTGCATTTTAATAGTTCGCTATTGTCTTGCTGGTTTAGACCACACAAGCTACGTGAAACACTCCAGCACCACGTGTTCAAATATCATTCCCTGATCAAGGCACAGATTTTTTGGCATTTTCATCTTTGCAGAATGCTCTTCCCTGAATAAGCTGGTTTGCAGCATGAGTAAGAGTGAGTAGCAGAATCTGTCTCTCTGTTTGATTTCCCTTGACCAGAGTACACAGGAGAAACAAATGGAAAACAACGCAGAGCAAAAGGCCTGTAAAAATAGATCCTACTTAGTATGGGGAGCATTCACGTGAAATTACAGAGAGGGAGAAACTGAACTAGTAGTATTGGCAGGTAAAATAGTTCCATAATTGAAGAAAAATGTGAGTGAAATAAGTACAAAATAAAGGTTCAGCAAATAGAAAAAACAGGCAACTATCATAGGTGGCTGACAGCAAGCTGAGCCTCACCGCTTAAGGTAATCTGAGAAGAAGAGAGGGCGTTTCCTGCATGTCGGGAGATATTTCCTGGCTGTGGGATCTGTTCAGCTGAGGATGTTTATCGATGGCTGCCAATGTACAGGACAAAATAAACTGGTTTGAGGAAAGGGTTTCCAAGTGACATCATATCTCTCAAAAGAGGCAGGCAAAGTCCTAAGAAATCAAACATAGCCACATTCAGGCAGGGCAGCAAGCACAGGTTTCTGGGGCAGCAAGGATCTGCCAACACACAAATGCACTAAGCAGCAGCAGCAAGCCTTCATGAATCAGAAAAAAAGGTACAGCAGACCCGCTTATTGGAAACAGCAATTTCTTTGGAAATGGCTATGGATATGGAAACACAAAAACCCTAGAGACATGGTTGAACTCATTGGGATGCATTAATCAATAGTGTAGGAAGCTGGGAAGGCTTTGAGGGGGAAACTAGATTTCCCAGCTCCTATTTGATACATTGCCAGAGGAATGAGTCAACAGAGATGGGGTTTTTGACAGGTTATCTCCATTGCCTCTGCACCGCTCTCTGACCTCTGCCTCTGTGCAGAGACACCCTGCCTGGCAGAGGCTGGACAGTTGGAAAGTGTGTAGAGGTAGATGGGAGGACATCTAATTGCAGCAATGGCAGAGGCAATACGGGTGTGCACAGCATGTTTGCAGGTGTAATCACATTGGCATTCTCAGGCATCAGAGCTACCTCCAGAGATTACGCCTTTAGCAGGAATAAATGGGTGCTAGCGAGAACACGAGCAATTAAGGACCTCACCCCGTTCTCCAGCTTCACAGCTCTGACTTACATTTGTCTCCTTTTGACATGCTCTGAAGGCTCCTGCTCCACGGAGACTGCGGACTTTGGGCTATTAGTCACAGCCATTAGAGGTTAGATTTGTTCTCCAGTCATTAATAAGAGCAAACACCTCCTTTTAGTTGAAAAAGACACTGTCAACTGATCAGTTTGCAGGCAAACAGCAAGGAAAGGGCTGGCACAAGTCAGTCTGAGGGCTGTAATTGCCTGAGATGTTTTGTTTGTGTTTTCCCCCCTGCTTTTTCCAGATTTTCTTCTTTCCTTTTGTGTTGTGGAAGGCCCAAAAACACAGCAGGGGAAACTGAGCAACCACCGGTTTTCATGGCAAAGCTACTTAACAGAAGTGCTGTCAAATCACAAAGGGAAAAGTAGGGCATATTCCCCTTCATCTTTTATGCTTATAAGCTGAATTATGAATAAGAACGATGAGTAAAACAACTGTGATTTTTAAATCAGTCCTAACAGTAATAGGATTTATTTTCCTCCCTTCATGTGGATGCGTTCTTATTCTGATAACCTGATAAGCACGAGACTATAAGCTTGCTCCTGGCTCTCGCTTGCTTTGCAGAGGGAGGAGGGGTAGGGAGCGGAGTGGGCTGGAGCAGGGCCCTGCACCGGTCTTCGAAAGCATCCTTTCATGTCACAGCAGCTCTTTCAAGCATCCAAAAGATGTCCTGCACAAAGTCAGGATGCAATTAAAACCCTGTGAAGCTCTTTTGTGAAATCTCACCCATCTCAGATTAGACAATAGCTAAAATGCTCACCTGGGAGATTCACATTTAAGTTTCCTTTTAGAAGCAAAATGGAGACTTGAATAGAGTGGGGAGGATTCCCACATGCCCCACAAACATCTGAACCACCAATTATCCTCTCTTTTTTCTGATCAGAAATTTTGTCTCAGATCCAAGAAAAACCATCCTTCAAAACTGATGTGTGTGTTCCCACAAGAATTTCTGGTGGTGATGAATTAACATTTTCCGAAAACACCCAGTCACTTCTGCATATTCTGAATTACGTGGTTGTTTTCTGATCGGGACAAGCATTTTACAGTGTTTGTGATGTACAGATCAACATTTTCTTCTTATCCATTTTCTGACTGATTTCACCCATTCATTTCTTATATTGTTTCAGAATGAAAAAAAAAAAGTGGACATGTGCTAAGTTTCTGCATTTTCAGATTATTCCAAGTAATGCTCAATCTAAACAACACTAGTGTGGTGGGGGGCAGGTTGAGACCCCGCAGTGGGTACATTGAGGCTGGCCATGGGCCCCAGCCCAGGACACGCAAGGGGGTCTGTGGCTTCCTTCACGTGGGGAGCAAGGGGCAGAGGGAGCACCTGGGCTCACTTCCATCATCCCCAGTGGGGTTTTGACCAAGCAATGATGGTGCAAAAGACGTGGTAAGAGTTATTTCTAAATAACAGTGGCATGGTTTATAAAAAGGTGGAATCATGGCAGAATTGAAATGCAGTCTAAACATCTCAATGCTCCTCAAAGTAGGTACACGAAAATAGCATATTATGGTCCAAGTTTGTCTCTGGACCAAATTCTATAAAGTCCATCATAAATATACTTTATAAAATTTGTTTCTTTTGTTAATTAAGGGGCACATACTTAGATTCACTGTGTGTTGTATCAGGAGAAGATCAGAATAGCTCTGAACAGCTGTTGGTGTTGAATACATTGTTTTTTGCCAAATCTTCTACCAGCTAGTGGGGGGTACTGGAACAAATGAATCATTCTTCACTGAAGATCTCAAAAAATATTTGTAACTTAATTGGGATAAGAACCTGGTCTCTATAATTCTCTCTTCTTTATAAGCACAAGTATAAATATACTATATTTCCGTATACTAATTTCATTCCTGTAATACTCAGAGATATTGAGCAAGGGCATATTTGGCCACTAAAGGTCAATCCCTGCACCAAAGAACTTACATCTTAAGAAGATAAATAACAGCTGAAAGATAAGGAAGATAATTTTATTAATCTTCGTGAAAATACAATCATTCACTATTATTACTATTTTGAGCAGTTAATATGCATGCCAGGCAAAACTGTAATATTTCCAGAATTTTTTAAGTGTGAAGAGAATTTTTTCCTGGATTTTTTTATTCAGAATATTCTGTTCAATTTTCAGATAAATTGAGATACCTTGAATAATTATTTGTGTAGCAAATATTAGTTATTTTCTTTAGTAAGGAGATTTAGCCGGTATCCATCCAGATCATTCTCATCCCTAAGAGGAAGATATGTACTACGCATTATTTTGTTGGTGCATAAAATGTACTGCTATCTGCATTCATGAATTAAATACAAATTATTTATTGTTAAATAAGAGAAGATATAAGTTATATTAGAAATGGAGCTTTAAGGATGCATGCCAAATGTCAAAGGATTTGTCTAAATAATATAAATGTTAAAATTATGCAACTTAAAATTGTTGGCTTTCTAACAAAAGAAGAAGGCTTTAGCTACAGGAATTGTAATTGCCTAATAGTGACAACTTTGAAATAAAATAACTCCATGTAGAAAGCTTATAGGAAGATTTTCAGGCAGTGCCATGTAGTAGGAAGACATTGTTTTCAATATCACTCTAAAAGTTCCTTCTGTGTTCCCAGAGAGACAGTACCTCACTAATATTTCCTTTTATTTTCTCCTCAACTTTCCAAACTTTACATTAACAGCCTCTAAAAACTAGTGAGAAAACAAACCTTTTTTACGTTGCAATTCATAGATCTGCAGTGGGCTGCTGCAGCTCTAAAGCCGTCATGGACGTCAATGTCTTCCCCAGTGGCACTGAGGTCTTGCAAACCAAAGGAGGAGCAGATGCAGCCCACAGGGGAATCGTTTCTCATGGGCAGTGCAGAAGAGGTGGGGAGGACTTGGGTTTGGGAGAAAATGACCCTAGCACCCCATGGCACCAGGCTTGGTGGTCCATCACATCCTCCTGTAGACATCTTCATACACACACTCTCTCCCTGTGTCCACTTTCACCCTGAGTTGTCCAAGCCTGGGATAATTCACATACTTGCCCATTTTGCCAAAAGGAGGGTAACCAAATGGAATATTTTCTCTATAAACACTTCAGAAAGTAACCATTATCTGCCTTTCAGACTTCAAGGTTTTAAACTTTCAGACACCTGCTTGGTGTAGGTGCTAAAACAAAGGGCTAGAAATAATACCAGGACTGTAGTAAATGGAAGCAGCTACAAGTCTGCCAGCTTTGGGCAGGCTCTGTTGACAAATCTCCAGTAAGTTTTACACCTAAGAAGAGGAACTGCCATTCCTCACATCTAAGACTGTCAAAGCTACTGTCAAGCTACGCAAGCTACTCAAGCTGGTGGCAGCATGTCTATTTTAAGTCCTCACAATCCTACGTCTGGCAGAGGTGAGTCCTGTAATCCCGCCCTTTATGAGCCTTGATGAGCCTAGATCAAGCTTAGTTTATGAGGAATTGCAGTAATCAGGTATATAAAATAAGAGGTATTGAACAACGAAGGGGCAGAAGCATGCACGCACACAGGCGTACAAAGAAAGAGTTTTTTCAGTGTGTTTTTTCAGGACTTAGTATAGGCTGTCACCAGGGTCAAGAATTAAATGGGAAATGAGAAAACCATATTCCATGTAATGGTTTCAGCATTCAAGGTTGGGTTTTTCAAGTCACTATTCTCAGGATCATTAAAGATCAAAAGTAAATTTATTCATGTCGTTCTGTCTTGTATGGTCTATTACTTTCATATTTAAACAGTGACTCCCATATATGTGTTTGTGTTTACTAGAAACAGAGGTGACTAGCAGAAATCTGATAGTCTTTTTTATTATTAGGGCTTCTTGAAGTTTAAACTTCCAAATCATATGCAAAAAATATTAAAATAATACTATCAAAGGCTCTGTCTTTCGGAGATTCGGTTCATAAATATGCACTTTGATGGAGGAAATGCAGACCCTTTTATGCAGTATGAATGTCATCAAGGAGATATTCTCATGCTAATTATTACAGACAATTCATGGCTGAACAGCTCTCAGATAATGTAAGAAATGGGGGGCTTATTTCCACATTCTTCTATTCTTCTGCTAAAGCTCCTGTTAACCACTTCTTCACTAGCTCTGCTATTTTCTTTGCGATTTGCCATCTCTGGGGAGAAGGAGTTTGTAGTTTGGAAATAGTTGTTGGGGATGGTGCGAGGCCCTGACGGTCCTGAGCAGCCCCAGCTGGGACCTGCATGGACCCAGCCGAGGGCACCCAGCCCTTCCCCAGTTGCCCTGAGGGTGCAGGGCTTCCTGCAACAGCCCCATGTGTGCTGCTCCCTTGCAAGTGGTAGGTGTACATGCTATATCTGCCTTTGTACTTAGACCAGCTAATGATGTTAGAGGAGTAATCCATCTCAGCCTATGCTGATACCCACCATAAGCAGCAGCTACTGTTGGTAAGAACATGAAATACCAGGTTTTGGCATAAGGTGGACAAAAGAAATGCATATGCATGATGAAATTAGAGGACTAGATTGTGATGACCCAACTTATTTTCATGACCTTTCATATTGGCATCTCTACACCATTAATGAGATAAAATCCCAGCAGTCTGCAAAGAAACTGAGAGAAGCATCAGGCCCTTGCTGAATGCTGAATTTTATGCTTGTAGCAGTAGTTGTGAGCATCTCGAGCTGGAAGAGATGTAGAAAATAAACAAGTGAGGAAAAACAGCTTAAGGCAGAACAAGTTTATTATGTTTTTCCTTATACATTGGGGAGGGGGGGGAGAAGTGTGTGCCAAATTTAAAGTTGACTGCTGATGGCCATTACTTATGTAAGTAACTTTGGCTTGCCAGCCCAGTGCACAAGGTTGGCTGACCTTGGCAGCCGTATGTCGGTATTATTCTCCCACAAATCCAGTATTCTTTGGCAGTTTCTGCAGCACTCTGAACAGAGGCAGGCTTGTCAGTTTGTAGAGTGTGTTCTTCCTATTTTTTGCCCTTTTCTTGCAAGAAGCAAGGGAAAACTAATGTTGGATTCTGTGTCTGTTTTAAAGAATGTTAAAGCAGGGGGGAATCTTTCAATTTGCTGTACTGAGAGCAGTTGTGGAGCTAGGTAGCATATAGAAAATGTTGTATAGAAAAGAAATCACTTGAAATGGATGCTGGAATAAATGAATTTAGGTAGTAAAGGAGGAGTAACTGAGGCTGAACATCCTGACAAGGTTGTGTTGTTCACATTTCCTCTGGGTGGGTGCAGACTCTACTGTCTGTGCCATTTTGCTGTCAGTACAGATCCTAAACAGGACTTATGGAGAAGAGCTGAAATGTGCATAAGTATGAACCAGAAAATGTCAGGTTTCCAGGTCAGGGAACTTGCAGAAAAATAAATGGGGGGGAAAAAAAGGCCCCTTTTGTCTGCAGAAGAGCATCTGCAATAACTGGCAGCTGAACCAGGGATTAATTATAGCAGCACAACAGTGAATGATGGTGAGGTCTGTCCAGATTTTACCACCCTGGGTCTGAAGTGCTACAGAGCTGGTAGAATCCCATTTTTTTGATTGGATCACAGCTGGGTTTCAGGGTGTGTCCCGTGCTGGGAAACCTGCACCCCAGGACACAGGTGTTGCCCTGTAGCCCTTACAGAGGACCTGGGCTCTCTGAAGCTGTCCAGAGGCAAGAGTTGCCCAGCTGTGCTCCAAATTTGTTTTTCATTTGGATGAATCCCAAATCAGAAAATAAGTAGGATAACCTGAAAAGCTCAGATGGAGGTTTGCCAGATTGAGTTCATGAGCTTCTTACAAGCCATCTTGGAAAAATACACGAGACAGTGTTGGGGTGGCTGGGTCCAAGCACGGTGGCTAGGATGGCAATGCAATATGCTGATTTTCTTCTTGACACCCAGAGGCACCTGGCTGCCATCTCCTCACCGTGCACTGCCAGGCTTGTCGGTCAGGGCTTGCAGCTATTGCTACAAAAAAGACCATTTACCCACTCGTTCCCTCTAGCCTGAATAAAAATCACTTTCAGCTGGATCAGTAGGTAAGTCTGAATCTAAGCCACTAATACTGAGTATTACTTCATTACTGTTGTGTCTGGTTTATGCTTTACACATCCAAATGGAAAATGAAATATGAGTTTGCCCACTCATGCTCTTTCCATCTGCTGCAAGGGTCCCCGAGCATGGTGTGGCCAAGTCGCATAACAGACATACAGGGTACAAGGGAGCAGGGGTATATATATGTGTATATATATAAAAAAATTTCAACAGCCTCCCTGGGACAGGGAAGGAAGACTACTTGATGTTCAAATTTATGTAATTGTGGGTATACTTCAGGCATGAACAAGGTATTTTTTATTTAAAGCAGGTCAATTTCATTTAAAAGTGGATAAAAATCTCTCTATGCTATACCTTTCATCTTTGTTCAAAAAATATGTATTTTTAACCACCCATCTTTCTATGTCCAATAGTGACTCAAGCATCTAATTCTGTACGGATGAATTTTTAATTTGAAGTGTGATCCTGCTATTGTTGCAGGTTCATCCATCCCTTAGGCACCTTGGATGTACCCGCGTGAAGGATCAGACCTGCCTTTTGTAAGCTAATCTGGTAGGCTATTAGTCTGTCATACTATTATAGTGAGTATAGCCAGGACTTTCTGAATACAAATGCTGTATAACCAAGCTGGTCCCCTCAGTTTTCTCATCACTTTTGAACCTTTCAGCTGTCAACCCTGCTTTGTCATAAGAAAACCTTTAATGTACACCACTTCCGAGACACAAATCAGGCTTATTTGGTTTTGCTACTCATATGAATACTTAGAGTTTGCGGTTTGGTTTTATTTTTTGCTGTTTTTCTGCTGGTGGAATGGGCTCTGATTTTACTTTTTCACCCAGCTATAGTGTAAGTGCTAGAAGAAGGTGGCAACATGGGATAGTAATGGAGAATTTTACATCCACATCCTTCCAGACTGTGATCCTGCCAGCAGGTCTCCAGGGAGAGATCTTCCAGCAGCGCTCTGGAGAAGCAAGAGCTCGCTGAGCCCCACCAGCAGAACTAGGGCTGCAGGGCTTGACCTCGCTATCTGAACAAAAGTGGCTAAGGGAGAGCACACAAATGTACTTGCTCAAAATTAGAAGTAATTCTCTGCATTTGTACAACAATCGTAAAGGAGTGCCACATGAGAGGATGGCATAATCTTCCTTCCTTTTAAAGTAAAACTTTTTAATTTTCTTTCTTTTTTTTTTTTTAAGAATTATATAGTGTGCTTTTCTTTCGGCACTCTGTAAGCTACTGCTTCTTTTGTATCTTAATAAGGAAAGCAAAGCTGAACTGAAGTTTTTAATATGTTAAATCAGAAACCTAGACTGGAATGAAAGATAAGAATCCAATAACACCAAAACCACACATAGAATAGAATCAGTTGTAAATGATTTATGCACCAGGATTAGGAGGTTAAAAAGGCAAAAACTTTAATGTTCACCCATGCAAGAATGTCAAATCATTGGCCAAAATAAGGAATTTGACAGTAATAAGATTTTAAAAGTGGGCATTTTCAGGTAGTGCTATCTGCTGTAATAAATAGAGGTCATAAAACTTTGATCTAAGTACATTCCTGGGATGTTAATGGCTAAGATGGTCACTCATCTGAACTTTGAAAATGTATTTTATAACCTGTTTTAATAAACAGCTATTAATACAAGGCATATTTATGTGCCTCAGTAAGACTATGCTTCCTAGACTAGCTTTCCTTATCTGTATCTCTGCCGTCCTTGTCTAATGGCAGACGGTGCCAGTCTTCTGAAGGATTTGCTGCCGGGATAAACCTCATTTACTTTCCACCTCGTCTAGGGTGAAAAGCATGCAATTGTCTTGAAAGTTTGATGAGAGAGGAATTTCTAAGTGCTAATGAAGGACACCTGTCCCTGAGTTACTTGGGATGGAACTTTTTGTTCAGGATAGCACATGGGATATGACAGGAAAGCAGAGTTATTTAACTTACCAGAAAATTAAGTCTTCTCCCCGCTAGCATGCATTTACATTTATTTTGAACACTGAAGAGCTGAACAACATCAAGCCTAGCTGTAGACAGATCAAAAAATAATACTGAAGACAGGCTCTTCCTACAACATCTACTTTCTGACTCAGAAGATTTGAGATGAGAATAAAAACTATGTTATAGCAAGCAGGGCGTGGCAGGTACTTTAGACCACTGCTTAAAAGCCCTTGTTACTGTTTCTAAATATCAGGTCAGACTATAAATCTAAAGGAAATGAACATACAATTTTTACTTGAGCCTTCCAGAAAAATGGCTGAACCTTGGTGGTCTCTTTTCAGAAAAAGGTGATATGAAGCAGCCACAGCCTAGGAGCTTTAGCAGTGGTGCAAGCCTTACATTTCTGTATCATCTCTTCACAGACCCAAAGGCATCGCGTGCTGAGCGGTGTCAGGTGCTGTGCAGACCTGCACCGCAGGACTCGAGGTGTTGAGAAGGGAGGTGCCTCCGGACTCGAGCGGTGGGAGCCTTGCTGGGGCTGGGCGGGAGGCAGCGGGAAGCAGCCAGGGCTAAAGCAAGACGCTTTTGGAGAGGAAAAAAGCAAGGCACGAAGCGGCCACATCTCAGTCTTTCTGGTCTGTCTGACAAATTAGCGCGTACCTGCTTTTGCGTGGGACAGCAGTGACATCTCATGGCTGTGGGCAAGCATTGCAGCCGCCCCAAGGCGAGGCGACGGGGGCCGGCCCGCTGCCCCCCGGGGGCCCTGCCTCTGCCGCTTCCCCCCCACACAGCCCCGCCACTATTTCTGGCAATTACACACACGACGATACTTTTTTGGAAGCGCTTCCCGCCGTCCCAAGCGATCGTCCTGCTCCCTTCAGCAGAGCGGGGCCCCGCTGCCGGCCACCCCGGGAGCGCTGCGACGGGCGCGGGGCCGCCTCTCGCCCCCATCCCGCCGGCGGCACCCCCGGCCCGCCGCCGCCCGGCCACCGGGCCTTTAGTGTCCCTCCTGTTTTATAACCTGTTTGCTGCTCTGGCTACACATGAGCAGCCGCTATAGCGTTTTCCCCGCTACTAGCGGGAAAGAGGCAGGTGGGCTGTAGTGTCGTGCAGACAGTGCTCTAATTAAAGTGCTCTTCCCTGGCATGTACGGAAAGTTAAGAGAAAGAGAGACAAAAATACTGATTTCTGTTTGAAAAATGTTCAAAGCTCAACGTTTTTACAAAAGCTCAGGAAACTCTTCCGAGAGTACAAGCTAGTTAGTCATTAAATTGGTAGTTTATTTATTTTTAGAGAGAGAGAGAGAAGGGAGGGGGGAGTACTTGGGGGACACGTAGGAGTTGAAAGAGTGCTCCTGTTATTCACCATGCAGCCAGGAGCAGAAAATCAAGAGGAAATTAGAAGGTCAGAACCAATAATAATACGCTGGCAACCCGCAGAAGCTGTAGAGCAGGTGTTTGTTCTCTTGGTATTTCTACTGCAAACCGTCATTAAGCTGTGTGACACCACCAGTTCTCATGCCACAATTATCTGCATGCAAATTTGACATCTTCAATGTGAAGACAGATTATATCTTCACTAATTTGGTCCAAGGCAAATTGTCACTATTTCCTTAAGAAAACACTGCTTTTCATGAGGAAATTATTGAGTGCAAACTGAGGGTTTTTTCATGAATTTAGCCCAGGCAACCAGACAGAATCGTGCTTTTATTATTTACTTCCACTGTATAATCAGCTTTTCATTGAAGATGACAGCTTTCAGCCAAGAAAGTCCAATGTTTTTCACAGGAAAACATGACAAACAGGAGGCAAAAAATGTTGAGCTTTTCGTGAGGCTAAAGAAATCTCTTGGGTTTGCTATTTCCCTGTACATATACATAAATGTACACACATATATGCACTCCAAGCATGCACGCAGGGAGCTCTGGCCTCACTGAGAGCTCAGGACCGGCGTGAAACCCTGTGCACTGTTATGAAGCAGGACTAAAGCAATGATCAGAAAAGGCCCTTCAGGACTTGAAATGGAGAAATGAGAGGGCTGAATATTCCCACAAGAAACACAGAATGGATGGAAGCATAATAGCTGTTGGGTTTATGTTTTTATTACACAGGTGCTCTGATCCTCATAGTCTTCATTCTCGGGCTTGAAATGAAAGCGGCACATGGGGAGTGAGTCGCACTATATTATTCAAGCATTGCCCCTGTTTGGGGCTATCTGCAATGACCTCAGGCAGTCCCTAGCAGACCTGGCTCCGCACAGACGTGGGCGTTCAGGTGCAGCCCGTGCTGGGTGGGAGGCAGGGGCTGTGCACAGTAGCAAGGGCACGCGAGCCCTTGCCCTGCAATGCTCCAAAAGCAGCAGGACATCTCCGGTTTTCTGCCTCCAGGGTGGCCATCACAAGGCAGCTTTTATTACAAAAGAGTCAAGTCTGTAATGTCTACGTATTATGTCTAGGAAGTCAATGCTTCGCTTAGCTTTGGAGCCAAGGCTTATGGCTCAGGATCATGGTTAAACACATAGTTGTGATGAATTGTTCAAGGACAAGTTCCTAAACCAGCCCTCCCTTACAAGTATTGCCCTGCAACAAAATGTGCCACTTTCCCAGAGCTGAAATGGAAAAAAAATAAGACAGGAAAAACTGTTGCTGCCAGAACTGCCTTTGCTTTCCCTTCTTTTCTGTGCCCTCAGGGTTTTTCCCATGTGCTCATTATAAAGTGACTTTTCTTGCCGTACCTGGGAAGTGAGTGCCACTTTCTGAAAGCTGATGCTTTACAGCTCTCCTTTAACCCCCCTAAAAGAGAAGGAGCCTCAGTTTCTCATGCTTGGTCCTTCCATAGGGCACCTGAATGTCAAGCCCTACTGGATTGGGCCCCTGGTCTTTGGCTGAGGCCATGGAAAGTGTTGGTGAGCATCAGCTGCCTCTCTCCAGAGCCTTTGAGTTCATTTTTATCAAACCAGACAGCAAGGCATTGATCTCACATGTACACTTGAAGCGGAAGATGGAAAAATATTAATGTTTCATTGTCTTCATGTTTAAAAGTGAAACCTTTTAAAGAAATGGGTCTTCACCAAGGATAAGAGAAATGTTTTTCTTAACTGCATAGCAACAAGCTATAGCTGCAATTATTTATATCAAGTATGAAATTCCCTCAGTGCTTCATTTATTCAAAGCTATATTTTTACTTGGTTTTTGTTTTCACAGATGGCTAAGCTAAGATGCCGTCTTGGGCTTAAATATCTACACAAATGTTGGCAGTCCCCACCAACAAACAAAAATAGATTAAAAAAAAAAAACAACACAGAAAAATTGCTGTTAAACTTGCAAAGCCTTTTAAAGAGCACAGTATTATTTTTTACTAATTTAAAACTATGATTATCTACTGAGAAATTTGATGTAATTCTGTCATTGCAACATAGCATTAAAACAGCCTTTATGGGAACCACTGGTTGTCAAACGACAATTCTAAGTGGGATTTTGGTTTTTTTTCTAATTCTTTTACAAAAGGCACAGGTTTATAATTTGATTTCAGCACTTGTTCTGAGTGCTTTGCTCAAGAAAAGTTTATTATTATTGTTTAGGAAAAGAAAGTTGAGTACTTGCAGCCAAAATGTACATACTCAGCCAACACTGAGATTCAATTTCAATGTTTTTTCGCATGCTCTTTCAGGGTGAAAAAGTGTAGTTTGCTTTGTTGTTGTTTTTGTTTTATCTTTTGCATAGTTCAGAAAACCAGTGTCCATGGGGATGTGCTGCCCTTGCACAGCTGTGCCGAGCGTGGGCACATATTACCCTGCCCATCTACACTGGGAAATGACCGCTTTCATATCCAGCCCAACTTAGAACCCATTCATTTTTCACTGCATCTGCTCTTTAAATGTTAACTTTAAAAGTAACTGAAACTCCCAGATATTTCCAAAGATTGATATTGATTTTGATATCATTTTGCATTTGGGGACCGTAATTTAATAGACTCTCCCTCCAAAATAAGTATCGCACTCCTATGTCAACAGTCTTCATTTGCATCAACAGTAATGAGTTTTCCTACTGTTTTTACTCTGCATGTGGTATTTTGGTGATGGGCACTGCTTCAGCTGGCTATAGACATCCTTTTTCTCAGGCAAACTCAGCTTTCAACCAATGCAGAGTGTTATTTAAGAGTAATGCAGAAAAAGGATGCGCTTGCCCAGACCCCTGGGGACCACAAAGACTGTAGACCAGTAGTACAGGGGTGTGGTCATTACTATCTCTATGGACCACATAAATATTGAGGAGGTGTCTTTCACCAGATGAGAGGTTCTTTCCTCATCTGGTCCTATCACCGACCTTCATTTTTGATGCAACATATTTGAGCTGTGGAAAAAAATTATCTATTTCTAGCATTCAGATCAACAAGTGGACTTCAGTTTGAATATGTCTCTTGAAGTATGTACCAAGTGTGACAGACACTCCTGCAGTGTGCAGGTTATTTTGGCTCTGCTGCCTAAAGGTGCTGAGAAACCTGCTTTGTCTTTCTCTGGCTCAGTTTCCTGATCTATAATACTAGATTAAGGCTCCCTTGAAATCTGCCAAAGGTGTGAAGAAGACTTCTATGGACCAGGTAGTAGAAAAATATCAATTCAAAGCCATATTTACCATTTAAAATAAAACATTGGGGATGCTTCAACTTCCATGAAGGTCTCACAAATGGGTTGCTGTCCTGCCTAACACAAGCTCTGTGCCAGTGCTGTAGTGCTCATCAGTCAGCACGAGAGTGGCTGCCACAATCAGAAACAATTACTCACTTCTATTGAAGCTCCAAACAGAGAGAATAACGAATACTTTTCACCAGCTCCTGCCACTTTATGTTTTCATGTCAACCAGTCAATCAGACTCTGTATAAAACAGCATGTGTCTGTTCATTAACAGGAGAAAAAGTTGATTGGTACCAGAAGATGAGTGCAGAGTGATTTAATTGTAGCCCTTTGGCACATCTGTGTTAGATATATTAGGCACTTAGACACTCCACACTGACAGCAACAATGGGAATTATATTGGAGTAATATGATTTCTAAAGCTGTACTTACACACAAAAAAAAAACCCCAAACTTTTTGATCTCTATGATTAAGTATTCCAGGTAATTTCACATCATCAGTTAGTCTTTCTCCTAAACCAGACTGAAAGCTGTTAACTCCCCTCTTCTGCACAAGCTAGCTGATCTATAAATAAGGAATATGTTCTTACAAAGAGAGTGTTCTTATTGATTGGTGAGATGTATTGTTACCATTTCATTACACTTGATCGTTATACGCTCCTCTCCTGCCAGAATTTTTTATTCATTGCCAAGTTAGAGACTTGCAAACTTTGCAGAGGTACCCCCCTCAGTCTGTAGCTGGGAGGGATGCTGTCTCCTGGCCAGAAGTAAGGTTTACCTGAGGGAAATTACTGGCAATGAGCCACCATTGTATTGTTAAAGTCTGTCATGTGAAACCCACCCTGGATCTTCTTGACTGGGTTTCTCAGAGTACCTTTGCTATTGCAGTCTTCTGGAAGGATAGCCATAAAAGGACAGTTTTCTGGAAGGATAAAATGTGGACTGTGGTTTCTTAAGGGATTGTAGGCTCCAGTAACCTATTACCTTCAAACAGAGAAAAGAAAGGCAAATAAGACTTGTTTTCTATTGCTGAGTGAGCATGATTCATGATCTTTTTAATGGCATTTTAGTTATTTAAATCCCAGAGACAGCCCACCTGGGAAACAGCTGCAGACTGGCTGATCTGTAAAGGACAGCAGCCCAAGGGTCTGCTCTGGAGGCACCTCGGCATTGGATCGGTGCAGCTCTGGTATCCCGCAGCTCAGCCTCTCTGCCAGCACCACTTCTTCCAGGCTGCTTCAGCACGACTCTTCAGTTTGGCCGCTTGGGTACTGCTCATTTTGCCAGCTTCTCCACCTTACTGCAGGTCTCCGAATCCGCAGAGTCTCTGCTGAAACCCAGCACTCCTGAAAAATGAGGGCATCTCAGAGTTCATCTTAAGAAGAAAAACCATGTTCCTCTAACACCAAAAGTCAAACAGAGAATATAGCACTTATATTTTCAAAACATAACTTTATAATCCATTTTCAGGATTATTTAAATTTCCTGAGTAGTGTCCACATTTTCTTTTATTAGCAATATGTTTAAAGCAGGGCCAGATTAGGATGCTGGAAACATACATGCTCAGCAAAGCACAAGAGCTTTCTCCAGCCACTGCCTTCCTAAGGACCAGGAGCAGCCCTGCTCCTAGAGCAGAGGGCAGCTCCTTCCACACGCCTGCCTGGATCCTACATCAAGGACTCTGCCCCAGCCTTGCTCTGGTCAGGGTGCTCACATCCTACAGCATTGCTGATGCTCTCCTCTGTGGGCAGAGGGCTGGGGGATCATGAATCCTATGGGAGCGTGAAGGGCTAGAGCCCTCAGAAGAACAAGAGCACAGGTAGGAATACAGGTACAATGTGACCGAGACTGCCCTGGGAAGCTAAGTGGCTGCCTGCCACCCCCAGCACGGGCCACGGTGTCTAGCTGGCTGTGAGTGTTGAGCTATCTTTGTTAAGGAGCCAGCAAGCTTTCAAATCCTGTCCTAACAATCCTGAATGTATCATTATGAGAAGAGCATGGTTGAGTCTCTTTTATTGTGTCCGTTTGAAATGTATTCTGTACTAAAACATTTTTGTGGGGCTGGAAATTCTTTTCAGAATCTGCTAATTATTTTCACAATCTACAGTCTGCTCTTACGTTTCTAATTGTAACTATTAATCCTCACTCATCTACATGTCCTAGATCTGTGCAAGGCAATAACGCATTTTATGCTCAGCAGCACCCTGCCTCTTGACTCATTTGTCAAAAGGATTATTGTACAGTCGGTGCTGAATGTGAGGAATTAGCTGCATAAACTTAGCCATTAAAAAGAATGCCTGTATATTACCTGTGCTGGGCATTGGTATCTACACAGTAATTCCCTCCTCAAATATGCGAACACATCTCACTAGTTTCAGTTCGATTCATACACGCTGCAAACAAATTTGGAAGTGATTTGAATGCAATTTCACCTTTGTGTCAAGTCAAATGGTATTATAATTGTAACTAATAAGGACTGGAGGACTTGACTTCAGTCTCTTGACTCATATTTGGTTTCCTAAAGAAATTTTTTGATCCGTTTTAAAACATGGCAAGTACAGAACATGCTCTGTTGTTTTCAAAATGTGGTCAGGTAGCTACCTACAAATATTGACACCAAAAGTCTGACAGATACTTATAATTACCAAACACTCGTCAACACTGCCAAGACAAGACAGCATCCCTGTCACTGTGTCAGAGACAGGGAAGAGCAGTCAGACCAGAATAGTATCCATTTCCCTTCAGCTGTGTAGGAATGATGTGCTTTCCATTCCTCTCTTACAGCAAAGAAATTTCCCTTTTCTGTCTAATGAATGTTGTCTACCCAGGCATCTCTGGACAGCTTTCTGTGAGGGTTGTTTGATGGTGAAATCCACTAGTAGCTGCCTTATCAGAACGGCAGCTGGCACTGCCCCTACCTTTACTGCCAGAGACAGCAGCCAAATATTTTCTGTTGGCAAAGTATGAAGTCTACTGAAGCATTCATCTATGCTAAAATCTGGCCCGTTATTTTCATGGACGGCCCTCAAGCTGCACAAAGGTCTGTTCGCTTCTTGGCTTATGGTTATTCGCATTCATCAAATGCGCTCTACAAGAAGACCACTGGGAGAAAAATGGCAGAGAAGACACTTTGCTGGTTATGTCCTGTTAGTCCCAGCTGCATTGTGGCCAGGCACAGCTATAGCCTATGTGCCTCATCTTCGGTGTGCGGTTGGGGTTCAGAGATTCATCCTCTTGAGTCGCATCACGACCTCTGCTCCAGGCTCTTGCACAAATCCAACGTCACATCTCAATACCGGTTCTTAGTCTACAAGACTCACTGAGACATGTGCAGGTCAGACATGCCCTCATGCTCACCCCACCATCACCAGTGGCCTAGTTTCTGCTGGGGTTTCCCTTGGGCAATATGACTCTTCATTCCTCCTGCCAAGTTACAGCCACCTCTAGCAAAGATGGTGAGACCACCCACCTCCAAGCCCTGTGCAACTAGCCCACTGCTAACCTCACACTTGGAGCAAGCTCAGCCCTTGTTTTGGGTTGGGATGCTTCAGGGGTCAGTCTGTTAAACTCATTCCTCTCCCAGTAGTCCTTTTGGGCTCTGTGGATAGTCTCACCAGGTAAGGACTCCTGCGAGAGGAGGTACAGAGCCATGTGTGCTAGTTCTCTTAAAATGCCGTAATATTTGTACCACTTGACGTGATGTGAGTTGGTATGGTACTCTCATGGTTCGACTTGCTTGCCACCAGTGCAAAATCTCTTCCAAGATGTTGTAGCTGGTTTAAATGTGGAAGGACAAAATGCTTTCCTTCTCCTTTATCTGGCACAAGCTTTCATAGATGATTTCACTTATCCTGCTAAAGCCTGAAGATACATCAGGCTGAAGATTAGTATATGTGTACAAGTAATTGGGGTGCCATGTTCTAATGGGAAATGCTTAATTAGAAGAAGTTTTACTCAGGAGACCAGAAAACAACCATTTTCTGAAACAAATCAGATCTTGCAAGAGAGTGTATTTTTTTCCTGTCACACCTGCTGATATGCAGCAGGCCACCCAGACAGAGGCTGTCATCATACTGGCTGACAAAGATGACTCAACTGTAATCTAAAATCCAGACTGGCTTTGCAGAACTGCTTCTCTGCTCTACATCTGCTTTCCTGTCTCACCCAAGCCATTTAGCCGCCTGCTTTCTATTTCAAAAGGTGGCATTTATTCTAATCCTTTGTTCACATTCACCCCATTAAGCTTCCGCTTTCAATCATCAGCCACTGAAGCACTTGGCTGCACCGCTAAGCAAACCTCAGTGTCTGGCTCATGCTGGAACAGCGCTGCGCCCTCCTTTATCACTTTGCTGATACTGGACTGATAAAACTTATCTTCTCTGGAGGCTGGTGCAGGGGAGGGGCCTTTAAAACAAAATGAAATTTTCAGTGTGTAAAGATAGTGCTGTTCCAAGACATAAGAATTGAGGTGGCTTTCGTCTGGCACGTTGTGGCCTCAGCCTGGGGACTGCACATGAGGGCTTCCGGGGCAACTGCTGAGATGAGTCAGAAAAGTTGTGTTACGCTGTATCATATTCATTTATTTTTCATTCTGAAGTTTTCAGCAAGCATGCTAAGAAAGCTGGAACAGAAGAGCACTTATCTGTATTTGAAATAGCAAATGCATTTCTGGAGCGAGGAGGAACAAAGGTGCCTTCTGCAAGAAAATTGTAACAAGTTAAATACAAAACAGACAAAATCAAGTAAAAATTAGGCATAGTTTATTGCCTGTCCTGCCCACCAAAAAGATTAAAAAAAAATTAAAAAGGGAAAAACTGCTTAACACACACAAACTAGATATAGACTCATTTGTGAATTGACTCCTGGACATCACCAAGGTGTGTGGTGTTACAGAGGAAGTTGTAACAGCTATATGTGTATCTCCCTTGGGCTTCCTAACCCCCAGCTACCTGAAACCCCTTGGAATAAACATAGAGCCCCCAGAGATGTGCTGATTTTTGGTATCCACCCCAGTCCCTCAGGCCCTACTGCATTAGCTAGCTAGGGCAGATGAGTACAAGCACAGCACCATGCCAAGCCCTCTCCAGGACTATCCTGGACAAATTGCCTATGGCAGGAGCTCCAGCTGGGGTGCAAACTGAGACAAGAGCTACTGCGCATTGGGATACAACCAGCTGAAGAAACCATTTCTGATGCAAATATGGGTCAATTTTGGCAAAAGTTGTAGGATTAGGTCCTCAGTAGTGTAAACAATCTCAGCTGCAAGTAATCTGAGCTCCCATCACATGGATTTGAGCTGTGTTAACTTTTCCTCCGGAGCTTGGACACATGCTCTGACAGCCACTGAAGCATCACCAGGTCTCTTATCCAGCTACAGTGTCCTCACAGGGTGAGACCCTGCTGGGACCCTCATCTGAAGAACAACGCAGTACTGGGGTACCCAAGGAGGGCTAAAGGGGGTCCATCAGGAGAGTCTGATCTTGGAAATTTCAACAGCATGGCCTGACATGACGTATGTTTATTCATCCTCTGCTTTCACAACAGGCTAATAAAGGTAAGATGATTGTCAAAGTATAAAACTATTCCATTTGAAAACATGGTGTGGGGGGTTTATATGGTTTCAACAAAAAAGGCTGTGTATGAGCAGTCTTTTCTATGACAGCTTTTTAATTTCCCCAGTCTTCACTGAACCCTTTCATTTCTCTTTTTCTTATTATTCAAAAGACCTTTCAGGAGAGCACAGGTAATTTTTTAGTGTGATGACAGGGTAGTGTGTTCCTATAAGATGCTCTTTGAATATGGGGATTTAGATTTTCTTTTCTTTAAAGATGAGGATCACACCATCACTTTGTCTTTCCAGTTTCTCTGTGATACGAGCATGTGGAGGTTGCAATTTCACTGTGGCAGCTTTGGCTTCCCTTTTCATTTGTCTTCATTCTGTCAATGTTTCCTTAGAAAACAGGCAAAGCCCAAACAAGAAAATACATGCACCTGTGGGCAAGCCACTGTTGCTGGTTTGCAAGGAGGAGGGAAACCAGGTGCAAAAGGTGAGTATGTGAATGATGATGGCTCAGAGGCTATAAAGGAGAGTCCCACAGCTTAAGGGAAAGCTGACTGACCAGGACTGATTCAGGAGAAGATGGAGACTTTGTGCTAGTGTAGTCTGGAACGGCTGTTCTTTCTTCTCTCTGACTGAAGTTGTCGTCTTTTTTTCTGTGAGTTTTATATTTGTAGTTTATAGCTTAGTAGTAGCCTAAACCTTAAGGGTTTAGAAGAGTAGCTTTGCTCTGACTGTCCTTTGCTTCGTTTTGCATATTGTTCTTCTTATGCTCATGAACCAACTAAGTTACTGGGTTAATCTTTTTTCCTTCAGAAAAGAATTAAAAACCCACGAAACTCTTCTAAGTGTTGTTTATCAAGGGCAGTACTGCTTTCTGTCTTCATTTAAGACTTTCTGGGCTCAAGACTTTAGGCATTCTCTGAATCTAAAGAACAGAAGAACCTCTAATCTTGCATCTTCCTGTATGCAAGAGTTTTCTTTTCCTTTATGAGATACCTAATGTAGATTGAGCTTCTACAAAATTACCATCCCAGAGAAGTTGTCAAATTTAAGGTTAATTTCAGCTTTTCTTTCCTTTAAGGAAAAATTTCTCAGTGTAGACATAAATTAAGAAATCCTTCTGGAAGCAAAACTCCTGTAAGGGCCCAGAGGTAGAACTGGAGTGCAGAGAGACACTTTTCTGTCCTCCCTAAACGTTAGTAACTGAATGCGGTGAAATTTGAAAGTTGAAGCTGTTACAGCCAGATCTTTAGGATACAGAAACTGAAACATCTTAGTTTGAGTTACTCAAGGGATTAATGGCTTTTTGTTTAACATACAGCTGCATAGGCTATTAGAAGTGGAAACATATGGAACCATAATTGAAGAAAAATCCATTTCCCAGTGATAGGATCAAAGACTTTTGGTCTCTGCTTAACATGTAGTAGCCTAAGTGGTGCATCTGTTCAAAAAGCGAAACAAAAAACTGCAGACAGAGGCGGTGTTATCATTGATATTCTTCTTATTATTTTTATAAATGTCACATTTAAATCAAAACAAGAGCAGCATCACAGCATATTTTTTTTCCTGTTTACATTTTAACTGTTTCTACTACTGATATGAAGGCAGGTGGGTGCTCAGGAAGCAGGCATCTTAAATTTTTATATGGCCTTTAGGAGAGCTAGGAATTTTTTCTCTCACTTGTCAAGGAAGAAATGTTGTAACTTTATAACTGATTAAAGTGATTACCTGATAAGTTTTCAAACCCTTTTTGGTTGGCTAGTGATCATCTCAGTTCTTTGCTGTAGGTAAATTATTAAAGATTAATTAAAAAAAAATACATTGATCAGGTCTTAAAATTAATGCTCTGCTGGCATGCTGCTCCCACACCTCCCAGCAGAGTTAGGGCAAACACAGCATTTCTGAAACTTCATTTGCAGCAAGGTGTTTCTTTGGTTTTGGTTTGGTTTTTTTTTTACCAGTTTCTGACTCTGAGGTCAAACTCTGTGATAGCCACAAAAGCACAATGCAGAGAGCTGTCACAGAACCTCAGTAGTAGAATAAAGCTGGAAAGGGTATGTGTGCACAAGCCCACATATGGACAACAAAAAGGTAGACAGAGAGCGCTCACAAGTTGGAGTTAGCTCAGCAGGAGTGTACCCTACAAAGCCAAATGCCACCGTGATCCAAACTGTTAACTGTGGTGGGTATGCAAACCTGAACCCATCTCTTCCCCTGCGGTGTCCCTGCAGCACCATCCAAGGAAAAGCAGGATGGTCTCCATTGACACAAATACTTCATAGGCTTTGACTTGTGATGTACCAGTGTGTTTGCCTCTCTGCAGAGACACCCCCAGGCTTTTGTGGTGGACTCTGTAGTCCATTATTAACTTTCTGTGCCAAACTCTCCCATCAAGACCCAGCTTCAGCCAGCTGGCAGCCAGAGGTCGAGCTACCTGCAAAACCTCAACTTTCTTACTCTGGGAAGTAAACATTTGAAGGGAGAATACTAGCAATTTCTGAAACAAAGTTGAGATTTGTTGATCCTAGTCTTGGCCAGACATGGACTGGCAGCCAGATCACTTCTTCCCGCTTATCTTTTACTTTTTCTGCAAGGTTTTTTCAGGCAAGTTCTAACTTTCCTGCCTATCGCAGAGTGTGGCCTCCTTGTATGCAGGAAGACTCAAAACTTTTGCAGCCCTGAAATGGCTGTATATTTTCCCTGCAGATGAACACAAGCATAGATTTCATCTAGCTTTGCCACTTGGTGCAATTGTGGTCCTGTGGCAGTGTTTTCCAAAGGACTGTTTGTACCTGCTCACCCAGTCTCATTTTATCTACTTAAAAATAATCCCTAACTTCATTCTGACTAGCATATGCTTAATTGTACTGGCATACAAAGTAAAACAACCAGGAAAAGCTAGGACCTATACACATTGAGCTTTCACTAACTGAAGTTTGAAGAAAGATCTGGAGATGTTAAATTGCTTATCCCAGTTTACAGGTTTTGTCTGTGGCAGAGCCCAGAGCACAATTCAGCAACACCGGCTTTTGCTCTCTCTGCAGTGTTCATTTCATCTGACTGATGGATACGAGATGAAGAAGCAGGCAGCAGAGGATTGCACATGCTCTTCCATATTTACTTTCAGGTTGCAAGACTGAAGGATGAGCTCTCATTATAAGTTGATAGAAATAAGCTGCAGGAGAAAGTTTGAGAGTCATTGTGCAAATTAGGAAAAAAGCATGTTACTTCCTGAAACTACCTTAGTTTGATGCCAGGAAGAAAAAAAAAGGCTTTAATAATATCAATGTGTTCAAGAAACTGCATATTTATATGTTTTTCAAGTATTACAAAGTAATATCTGTCTTTTAGGAGAGATAGGATTTTGTTTCTCAAAGTCAGCATTTTCCCTTATTTATCAACACAACCTCTTTGCTTTATTTTTAATTTTTATTTAGATTATGTCTCACTTGCATTTTTAAATATTCCATATCAAAGTCTTTTTTCCCAATTTTTTCCCTTTTTCTGGCTTCTGTTGAAGAAGTATAAAAATAAATCAAAAGCCAGAATTTGTGGCACTTCAACTGTAATAAGCCTCACTCCTTTCCTCTTTCTCTGTCTTACACTTGCTGTGAAAGTGTTGCTGAAATGATCTAAGTTGTAGGACACTTTCTGTAAGATAAGAGGAAGGGAAGAAGTGAAATTGTGAGATAAGAGCTAGGTGTATTGCCAAGTACATTTTCCCTGTGGAACAGGGTAAGTTAGCAAACGGGGACCTTTGGGATGGCCATCCAGAGTTTGGAAAAGCAATGTCGCATCCCAGTGTGCCATGCTTACAATGTAAATGGGATTCATGCTAACTCTGCCACCAGGAAAACCACTTAACTTCTCATGAGCGTTGGTCCTGAGATGCACAGCCTGAGGAGAGATCCCTAATGGACCGTGCTGCATGTCACGGTCCATGTGATAACAGCTTGTGTATCCCAGCCAAGTAACGTTTTTAGCTTAGATCAACCTACCGAGTGCTTTTAAAGTACTGTACCACTTGTCTTGAAGAAGCAATTGTTAATGGCAATAGATCCTTAGACTCACATATGGCTTGCCAGAAGCATGATTTTATTTCTTTTGTGACTTGCTTTTCTGAGTTATTCATGAAGTAACTGAGGATCTGCATATCACTCATGCACAAGCTGGTTTGGTGAGCAAAACATAGAAGCATGTGTCTGCATGCAACAGGGCATGTTGTTCTGTACAAGAGGATGGGAAGACAGACCCTTGTGAGGAAGTATCTTTCCAATCTACCATGTGGGGTGTTGAGGGTTTTTTGATCCTGATTAATGTATGGATAGTTAACAAAGCACTAACAGTTTTGCTGACACTTTAATTGGAGCAGACATTTGGAAAAAAACATTTATTGTGGAGTGTATAGGTGCTGGGCTATGGCATGAGAGAAGATTTACCAAAGATGTACGAGACAGTGCTTAGATGAAGCACGTCTGTCGGATGGTAGTTAACGGCTTTTGTCTGTTGACGATGATTTTTCTGAATTGAGTCTCAGAAAATTATTCTACTGAATATATTTTGCTCCTCTCTAAAAAGTAACGTGGCATTTGTGAAATATCTTCTGGCATCTCTTAAAAGCTATTGTGGATAGCTTGAGAAATTTGTGTTTAAATATGACAAATTTCTGAGTCTATATGGGTAGCTTAAGATGAAGCAAATAGGATGCTATTTAATTTATGATTTCAGCTCATGCTGTGGACAAACTAGATGTTTATTCCAGCTGATCTAAAAGTGAGGAGCAGCAGTGAATCTAACAGTACAAAAAATATTTTCCCCTCTTTGAAGCCTGTTGACACACACCAGGTCTGAATATCCATCTTGTAATGACATTTTATGCTTTGAAATATGCCAAAGTCCATGATCACTAGTTGTGATTTCTGACAGTGAGAAGCAAAAAGATTGACATTTGGTAGGTTGTGGGTCTTTCTAAGCCAAAAAAATTCAACCCAAAATCACTGCTCAGCTGAAGTATCTTTGGAAAAGCTAGTAATGTTTTCAGCAACAGCATTGAAAAAGTGGGTTTGACAACTCTTTTACAATTACTAAATAATTAAAAAGATTGCAAGAGAAAAGTTCCTGTGCTTTTTGGAACAATTATGGTAGGCTTGTGTGTAGTTTTGCCATATGGTTTCTTCTGCTTTCCCAAAAAGAGAAAAAAAATTAGACTTATTCCCAGCACAGATCATCATGGCAAAGATTTTAAGTGACTGGTCTGTAAAAATGAAGAACGTGCAATTTAGAGCTTGATAAATCAACAGTCTCATAGGCACATCTAAACTCCATTATACTGAAATGGAGTTGGGAATGAAAGTGAATCATAGTAGCACCTTTGAGTCAGAAAAATATAAATGACTGCTGCAGGATTAACTTTTTTTTTAAAGTAAATTAAGTTAACAATAGTTTATTCTCTTCTCTTAATGCTGTTAAGCCTCTTAGGAGCTTTCTCTTCTGCAGAAACCAAATGTTTAGTTTTATTAGGGACTTCAAATTCTGTATTCTATCAGTAGGGATATTATTTTTTGTAATGTTTTGCCAATTGTTTCATTATGTATTTATACAAGTCACATATTTTAATTTCTGAACATCCTTTATCTGTCGCCACACCGGAGGGTTTAACTGAAGCTGGGAGGATACAAAGATTTAGTCCTTTGTAATGAAGAAAAATATGCGTAATTCCTTTCAAAGAAAATAAAGTACTAGGAGGTAATTTTCTCAGGGAATCAGTATGTGGAAGTAAAGCTTTTTGCATCCCTTCTTTGTCCTACAAATAAAGCACTTCTGTGACTTGGTGCAAAGTGAGTCCTGTAGCGCCGTGATTATGTGCAGCTAAAGGATTTTTGTCTGACACCAGGTTGCTGTTTTTAATCCAGCTGGGTCTGAGAGAGACCAAATTTACTGTCTCCCTTCAGTCTGGGTCAAACGAATTGGTGAAATCAAATTAATTAGGTGATCTAATGGGTGCTGCCGCAAGTGGCAGGGACTGTCGCGGTTGCAGGTCTGAAGCGTCTGGAGAAGGCAAGTGCTGCTGTAGGGGAGCAGGGGCTCGAGCACACATAATCGCCCATTGCCCCACGTGCGAGGCACTTCCCTGTACAGAGCAGGACAGACACAGGTACACAAATATTCTGAATAATTTTTTTAATCCTTTCCACACCGAACCTCCCCTACTGCTTCACTGTTTTCCAAGTGAAAAGGGCTGCAACTGGTATTCCAGTTCTACTGTACCAGAGGTACTGGGCAAGGAATTGCTGCCACTTTTTTCTGCTCTTGGATGCTTCTCTATGACTGCATTCAAACTTGAATTCCTCCAAGCATTCAGCAGCACCTGGGCAAGGGCTGCTCTGAATGCTGGAAAGCTTGTGTATCTAGTGGATTAGGCAGTAATGCACTGGCTGACCATGATATAGTGACCTGCATTAAAGAAATCAGCAATCTCGCAGAAGGAGCTTTCATCTCAAGTGTATAATCAGCATGGCATCAGATCAGGTGCCAAGTAGAAGATGTTATGCCATTAAGTCAAAAATGCTTGATGGTGCAGATAAGTAGCTGCGCTCTCAGTTGCTTGCGGTGCAAAATTGAAACAGTGCATTGGTTTTGTAATGTCGAAGAACAGCTTGATAGACTCGGGTTCACAGAAAGCTACAGATGTGCTTTGAACGGCCTTGCGCTGTGACTTTCCCACCTTTTATTGTGTTCACAGTGCCGCTTTGACCGTGCAGGAATTTTCATCCCACTTCAAACTTGCCTTAGCACAGACTTGTGACTGGTCTTTCTGGGGAGTGCCAGAGGGGGATGAGAAACATAAGGAGCTTCCCAACTCCCACCAGCCCTTTCCATGCAATGGCTTTTCCCCAGAAATACAGTCAGTATCAGAAGATCCTCAGCACGGTTTGGTTTCCAATGACATCCCATGCTAGGCTGTGCTTGACTTCACCAAAGTTTTGTCTTCTGTGCTGGGGGACTTTATGTTGTATGGAAACAACAAAGACCATATTTCATAGAGCAGAGACAGAAAATTCCTACAAAAAATTCAGGCATTTAAAATAACATTAGAAAGACACCATCAATCTTCACTTAGTATCACTTCTGTCAATGTGTCTATCACTACACCACACACAAAACAGGCATCTTTGGTCTTTACATCTTTCAGTTGTGCCATTAGCATTTTAATGATTTGCCATGTTCTCTCTTCAGTCTTAATTTTGTCATTAATGTGCCGTTGTAAGTTAAGCTTTGGAATAATCCCTTTTCCATTTTTAAAATTTTATTTTATTTGTATTTCAGCAGAGCATCGGGAACAGAAGGCAGCCCTGTGTTTCTCTTTCTCATTTTAGTAACAACCAGTCAGGTATCCACTGCTGTCCCTCACATGAGAAACTCTCATGCTCTGATTTAAAGATGGTATGACAATGTGTTTGAAGGGACACACAGGGACAAGGGCATTCCTTCCCCAACACAGGGGATGAGCGCTCTCCTTGACGCAGAGTTAGCAGGCAGGAGGCTGATGGGGGCAGGCCTACGTCTGAGGAGGGAGGGCAGAGAGACCACTCTGCACACCAGCTGCTTGGGATGCTTTGAGACGCAGTGCTGAACCCAGCACTGCTTTCTGCTCTGCCTTTCAAACCCAAACTCCCCAAAGGTACGGGGATCATTTAACTTGGAAAAAGAATGAATCATTCTTGTAAAAGCAACGATGCAGATGGCTGCCCCCGGTAACTCCTCAGGGCAGCTGTAGGATCAAGACCTCTGCTTGGCCAACTAGGATCAGGTCTGCTAGTTTAGGCTGTTGTACAGAAAACATACCTATCACCTGGAAGGGGATAGGGAATCATCAGCCTTGTTAACAGTGGTTGCAGAGGGAAAATCACAGAGGCTTGGTCTCCACAAACACATAACGTGAGAGCTTTTTGCAGTTACTGCAACAAACATAATCCACCGCTGCCTCATTTGCTCAGCAGATGGGTTATATATCAATGAAATGAGAAGGAATTTCCAGCTGACTGTGAAACTTTCCAGCAACTACAAAGGGCTTAGGTGCTCCAAAGTGAAGTAGAGGTTGGAGGAATGGGAGGATGAGCCCTGTTTTCCAGGCTAAGCAGAGATACCCAAAAATTCCTACTACCCTGAAACAATCAATGAACACAGGATGGCAGGCAAAAGCCCTAAAACTAATTTGCAAGCAGGTAAAACTGGGTGACTGTTGTCTGCAGCTGACACTCAGGAGATCTGGAAGAATGATGCTATAGAAATTATTTTGACTTGTATGATGTACACCATGGGAGAGGTACAGGTGATCATTGGAGGGGGGTGCAAAGCTAGCATACAGAAATTAAAGTGATTGCTTTTCCTTTTAAGTAGCAGCCAATGCATGCATATTTTTTTAATTAGGGCAGATGAAAAGATAATCTGTAGAAAATTATCTGCATTGAGAAGGTGAACAAGGGAAACAATATCTTCCTGAATCTGAAAGAAATAGGGAAGCCTATTAGCCTGTCTCTGACATTGTTAAGCCTTTTTCTATTACATTTCTTTGTGTAATAGCTGATCTTTTTGAACACAGTGGCATTTTTCATGTAATCTGATGATGATTCAAAGCATTTATGCATTCTGCTTATAATATGAACCACTGCTCTTTCACCACAGGGTTCACATTTAAGATTAGACTGCTGTGATTTTCACTGCTGCTCTGGTTGAAGGTCATTTAGTTTAGGAAATGGAGAGGGCAGTTGCCAAAAGGTAATCTCCTCTCATTTTACTTGGCAGCTGGCTGTCAAGTTCAAATCATGGCATTAAAAACCACTGCTACAGCCTGACTGTAGTCTAGTTTAAAAAAAACGTGGCTGAGACATGCTGCAACTGTTTCTCAGTAAATTTAAATCCCAGCTTTTCCAGAATGTTTGCTTTGCTAATACGGTACTTGCAGAGCAGGTCTGATTGATTGCTTCTGTCAAACGCAGTGCCCAACTCATAACTCCATTTCATGATTATGTAATTTATGATGTGTTGGGTCACATTATGTCATAATAGTACTCTCAACAATTATGCTTTCTTTTGCTTTTTCTCCCTCAAAACCACAAATTCTCCATATCATTTTGGAATGAAATTATTTTCTTCAAAGTTCATTTCACTCTGAGTAGTGGAATTGTGATTAAAAAAACCCAAACCACTAGCCCATCAAGTCTGGCATTATATATGTTCACCAGGGCTTAGTTCCTCTAGTTAGGAGACGAAAAACAGTACTTTCAGGTTGTCTTAGTAGTTTTCATACAATACATTCAAATACATATGAACATTCTGTTTCTCTTTAAGGAAAATGGAGAAGCCAGGCTCATCATCAGTGGCTACAAGCTATAGCTGAAAATGTTACAAGGGAAACTTTATTCAAAGGTCAGATCACTTTTTGAAAGGCAAAATATCGAAGTATTTCCATGTTCATTGCCTCTACCTGTTTTCTTCTGTTTAACAGCATCCAGATCATAGACAATGCTGCTAAATTTCAGAGTCTCTGTACATCATGTATATTTGTTTTATAAGAACACCACTGCAAAGGGAAGGAAAATGTGACCTCCCTGCTCCAACAAACTGTCCTTAAAGAAATCTGTAATTTGGAGTGACATCGATATCACACACACACAGTGTGAAGCAGAACAGGTTTGAACACTCCCACTTTGCCATCAGGCATTTCCAAATGTCCTCTACACTATCTTTGATCAGCTTATTTTAAGAAAAGACTGGGAGAATTAAACTGAGTTTAGTGAAAAAGGGCCAACATATGGCCCTCTCTGCATGATGTCTGCTCAGAGAGCAACATAAAAGCAGCAGAGAGGAGAGGTGGTTTTAACTGATTTCCTTGCATGTATGTAGGGAGCACAGGAGGTAACTTAATTGGAAGGGACAAAAGGCATCTAGGGGCCTCTCTGTCTTGAGGGCAATAAATACTAGAGATGCTGAACCTCCGTTTGGGAAGCCAAATAGCAAATTCAAAATTGGGTAGAAATTTCCATCCACTGACTAGCATTTGAGCTTAAACAAAAGATAACTGGAAGCTTGGTTCTGTGTTGTTTATTATTATTATTTTTGGCTGCAAAAGGACATGATGCTCCATCCCAAGGCTTTATACTGCACGGTCTACAGTTCCCTAGATTGCAGGACTAAATAGGACAGTTGGCTTTCGGCTTGCAAACAGAAACTCCACTCCTGCTGCTAAGCAGTTAAAAGTCAGTACAGACTAGCAGTAAAAATTCATAGCCTACAATTTCTTCAGGTTTTCTTGTTACTTTCTAAAGAATCTGTCCAGTTACTTTTTACCTTTTTATTCTATGAAGGTTTAAAAATCATCACCGTGATGTGCCCATGTTTGTAATAAATCCACATATCTATGACAAAGTATTTAAAGATGGTCTTTATTGAATTTGAAGAGCTACTAAATTGCTTTTGCATGTATGAATCTTGGAGAACATGGTACCTTGTGTCTGCTTATGAAGTGAAAAATTTTGCCTAATTAAGGACTTTTGTAGGAAAACTGATTTATCCCCAAGAAGTGGGACATGAAAGACCCTTTTACTTTACCAAACGTGTGCTTACTTTTCCAGGTGATTGTGGAAACTCTGGAAAACACAACTTTATTACCCTTTTATTTTGCATGGTGTGTAAACACTCTCTTCTCCCATTTTTTCCTGGAGAAGCTGAGTTTAGGCTTTTTCTGAATCTGAAAGAGAAGTTATATGTATCCCCTGGCCTTCTGTCACCCTTCTCTCACGTTTCAACTTTCAGAGTGCAGGGTGACTGCAGATGAATTATTTTCCACGAGAACATTTCCTAAAGCCTTTGTGTTCATCTGATTTAAGGAAAACAAGTATAGTCAAGAAGCATGGCTTCTAACCCCACGTTTTCACTTAGGGAATAAACAAACAAAGGAGAAACCCTCAAGTGCTTAAGATGCTTTATGGTTTTTTTGTTTTTTCCCTCTGCTGGAAAGCTTCTAGTATTACCTTGCTGATACTCTTCCTGTGTGACTAGTAACAAATGTTTTATGAACAAATACAGAATAAAATGACCTTGATATACCTAGATAGAAATAAAAAAAGCTATCTGAATATAAAATATTTATATTCATGAGGAAACTATCTGGCACTGTTTATACAACTTATTTATCGAACTTGGATAGTTAGGAACTGCCTCTGGAGGTTTGAGGAAGAAAAGAAACAATTCCTGACACCCATTTAAAGTAAAATTTTGATAAGCATTATTTTAATTTAATTTAAAAAATAGAAACACAAAGACTTATCTGAAATAGGACTTTTTTAGCCCTGATAAAATCAAACGAATGTCTTAATAAAGAAATTCAAGCTCCAGCTGATTTTATTAATCATTTTCCTCAATCTTTCAAAGCAAAGATCTTCTAATTGATACAAAGAGACTTTGATAAAGTCACCGAAAAGTGATTACCAGATTTTGTTTAACTGAATTGAGTTGCTCTTTACTGGCAATTCTCTGCAAGTGTTGCACATTTATTTTAGCAATCGGCACAGCATTCCTCTTCTTTGGCTTTTGCCATCACATAAGTTAAACAACTTAAAACTCTAAAGAAACTATGGGGGATTTTTTTGTTTTGTTTTATTTTACTTGAACAGTTAACTGAAGTGAATTGGAAGCTGAATACTGGAAAGGCTGGGAAACCCTGTTGTCCATGGTTAAGCTGGGCTGAATGGCAGCATAAAGCTGGAAGAATTCAAAAGCTGGCAAAATGGCAGCTGTAATGGCAAAATAACACGGGGCCTTGAACAGAGACACTTTAGAAGAGCGTTTTCCAGTAAGTGTTGCATGTCACCCAGGGGTAGTAGTTGCTACATGGTGTTGCCCTTGGAGGAAGCAGCCAGTTTCTAGAGCTCTCCATGGCCTTCCCTTCTCCCCCTCCTTACTGTATGTTCTATACTATGTTTAAAATAACTTTTCCTGTGGGGTAAAATTTGAAAGCAGTCACCATCTGTCAATGAAATATTTTCTATTTACCAATATCCATTTTTGAACCAAAACTTATATCTCAAGAAAAAGTAATATATCTCTTTTTTTGCTTTCTGTATTTCTTCTGGATCTGAAATAGAAGTCAATACATTATTTTTATTGCAGTTGTGTTGAGATACAATAACAGAAATCAAGGCCAGAAAAAAACTTCAAAGCTGCATGTATAGTTAGATGCTCTCCAGCAAGCGGAGTCGTTAGAGTCTTCCTTTTAATTAAATGTTTCTGTTTGACCTGAGGAGAGATGACCTGAGGAGAGTCTGGTGATCACATTGGAGGCAATAAGAGCTTAGTGCCAGCCTGGTTAACCCATCAACCCTGAGCCCAAAAAGTGGTCCCAAAAAATGTTCAGTGTACCATGGGTGGCACGTGGGGCTGCATGAGAGACCAGGCATGGGGGAAACGTGCTGGAGGTGCACGTGAGACCCTCCGTCCCTGCGCACATCTGGAAGGAGCAATCAAGGGAGCAAAGTGCCTGCCACCCCGGGGCTGCTCTGGTCCTGCGGGGCTTTGCTCCCTCCATAAGGGGCCAGGAATGAACATGGAGCTGGGTGCTGCTGACATCCACGGAGGCAGCTCTTGCATCACACCTGAGCACTGCAGTGATGGGCAGGGTTAGCTTTGTAGGTAGGAGCGCTTTCCTTCATGTTTGGTTTTGGATCAAGACAGCACTTTTGAAGCGAATTGTGGGATCATTCCCTCTTTCCCTGGTCTGGCTCACCACGGCAGGCAGCCAGGACTACACCACCTGGTCCTGTTTGGAGCGAGCTGACCTGGGAGGTGACCTCCAGGAGGGCATCTAATGCCCTCCCGTCCCTGAAGAGCACTCATCTGTATCCAAGGTCCACATAAACCTAGGCAGAAATGCACAGCCTAAACATAAATCCAGTGGATGCTGAGTCCACAGCATGGGCTATTTACCTCCATAGACCCTTTGCTCTTGCACTACAATGTTTGCAAATGCAGATACGCCTGTATCTCTTAAGGAAAGAAAAAATGGTCATTGCCAGCATATTGTTTGTTGCCTGGTGATTATCTGTATAGTTCTGTGATGAAAGACTAAATTTCCAGCATTGATTCCTTTTATGACCTTGCCAGAAAGTATTTATCCCACTTTAAATTCTGGCTATGAGCTATACATTGTAATAGTCTTGTAGAGCATGGTTTTATTTTTTGTAAACCATTGGTAAACAGACCTGAGTTCATTACTCTATGTATCTAAGCAGGTATTTTACCCTGTTTAAATGGCTATTGAAATTGCCTCTTTACATCCAAATATTTACATACGTGTTGCTGGCAATTGTTGCAAATTCAAAGACATATTTTTTCCTAAAAGGGCAATCAACAAACAAAATTAGAAAAACTTGACACCATAATAAATCAGAGTAACAACAAAATTGTAAAAATCATTTGTAATGACATATTTTGTTGCTGTTCTTGTTTGCTAGATTAGATTTCTGCTAAAGGTAATTGAAGAAAAAATTGTTCTGGTTAGAGGGATAAAATACATTAAAATTAAATGAGCTTCTTGAACTCTGCTTAGGCTTTAAGATATCATATCAAGGAACGAAAACACATTAAACAAGCATAATAGTTACTTTGTGTGGTTGACCATAATGTACTTGTGGTCCAGCCTTTCTGTCACACCACAGGCAAGGCCTCTCGGGTAATGGCTATGGCATTTGGGCAAAATGAAATCATGGGGTTCATTTGCTGCTCTCCACCTGAATTTCAGACCTCCCCTTGTGTCTTGCACAAATACAACATTTGCTACTTGAGAAGCAGGCAGAAGCCGTGGGGTATAGAACAGAGCATCCCGCAGCTCAAGGACCACAGGCAACTGGTGCTGCTGCTGCTTCGGGGGAGGAAAGATCTTGGTACCTTGCTATCCTTGGCTGCTGGGACCTGGTGTGTGATTGTGCTGAGACTTGAAGTTCAGGCTCCAATTTTATAGATTTTCTGTAAAGGAACATAAAACTGAACTGCGTTTCTTCTGGGCAGCCTTTTCATGCCTCTTTCAAACACTAAATGAATACAAACAGGTGGAAAAATAATTCCTCAGAAAACAAATACTGAACACCTAAAAATATCAGTAATTTTTGAAGTACTGTGTCCTTGAGAAACTCTGAGCCTGCAGAACTCACTTTCTCCATTTGTTTCAAAACACAGTACCTTTTAAAATGTGTTGCAGCTATGTTCCTCATAGCTGAATTTGGAAGTAGCATACGCTTTGTTTTATTAACTTATTCATTTGTTTTGATGCATAATCTCCCATCAAGTATACCCCACTGCCCCTGGCTTTTTTACCCTTCCTTCCTCTTCTGTCCTCCATCCCTCCCCTTTCTCCCCTGAAAGACTCAGTCAATCAGGCTGAGTCTGGGGTTTTTTAAAGAAAAAAGAACAAACAAAAAACTAAGCAGTCATGGATGGCAGTTCCCTCTGCAACTGGTATGGAGGAAGGAGCAATAACATTTTTTTTTTAAGCATCTTTACACATCTGTAGAAAACACTTAGGATTTTTATTTCTTTTTTATTGTTTACCAAATCAAAGCCAATGCATCTGAGGCTTATAGTGATGATAGCAAAAATTACAAAGACCTTTCATATGCAAAAAGACATTTTTGTATGACTGAAGATTTGAAATGTATTATGCCAATCTTGTATTCAAAGACCAGCTTCGTGGGGTTCGAGTTCTATTATGTGATTTTTCTGGAGGCTTTTTGTTTCTTGGGTATTTTCTCTTTTTCCTTCATTTTCATGAGGTTTGTATTATTAGTACTTTGTAACGTTATCACAGGGTCTTTCCTTTGAACCCTGCAAAAGAGACGAATAAAGGAGCTGGTTTTGCTTTATGAATCAGCCTCTCTAATAGGTATTTTGGCTTTGGAAATATCCCCAGAATTCAGAAAACTATCAGACAAATCTTCATCAGCAGTTTAGTGCTGGCTGCACGCTGCAGCACACAGCTTTGAAATTCGAAAGATCTTTCTATTCTGCATCTTGAAGGGGTGTGTTATCTCACTGTTGGGGGATTTGGAAGGGCAGGGTGAAGCACTTACAAGAACTAGAACCACAAAATATTATTATGACTGAATACCATGTTTTTAATGAAAATTATCAGCTCTTCAGAGTTCAAGGTCGCTTTGTTTTGCTATTGCTGTTCTTGCGACATTATCTGTCTGTAGTGATCCATCAGCTGTTCAAGACTTTCAGAGAAATAACTGCTGTCAAGTTTCCTGCTTCCTGGACTTGTACCCATTAACTGACTCATCCCAAAAAGTTTGGCTTTTCTTTGACCCATCTCCCAACTGTCCCGGGGGTATACACCTCCCTGTTGCTTCCATCAGGCAATTCTTACAGCCCAGGGTGCAATCTCAGGCCCCGTGACTTTTGTGGAGTCAGGATTTCCAGTCTTATTACCTGTTTTTCTGCCTTGATGCCCCATTTTCTTTGTTATTGAACTAAACAGCATTTCCTTGCAACTATGAAGCTCCCCTCTCCTACCAGCATGGCAATAACAATTGGTGTTAGGAGGGAACTGAGAAGCATAAACTTGTACATTGATTATTTTTATTTTAATTAACAGATATACACCATGAGGTAGGAGTCAATACACAGGGAAATTCTTGCAGCACAATAAGCAGAATAGTTACGGTCATGCCTTAAATGTCCAAAAAGGTGTCTGTTCAGACCCCTGCTGTCTCCTCATGCCTTCTTTTGCAGTAACATACAGGAGCCAGCTAAGTGTTTGGGAGGTTTGTCTCTTGCAAGTCCATGGGTTCTGCTTCCCACTGCGAACCCTGGGCAGGTACGGACTCTGCCATGCCAAAGTAGACCCCAAAGTGAGTTACTGCTTCTAGTGGTCAGCTCTGCTCTTGGAGGGGGGTACCACTCCTGTAGCAGAACTGTCACAAAAGATTTCCAGAGTGCTCCCTATCTGCTCCTGTGTGAGGCCCGGCAGCTTCAGCTCACCTCCTCTGCAGTCAGGTTTGCCCCACGTCAGCCCATGCACTGACTTAGCGATGTCTCGGGTGCGTGTCCCATTCTGTTGACGGCTACTGGGGCCATCACAAGAAGCAAACTGCAAGAAGTTAATGATTTAGTCTCACAGTCATTTGCAGTGTCTCTTTGGCCTAAGGCAGCCAAGTGCTAGTTATCTCTTGCCTACTGCAAATTACCTCGAGCAGAGCAAGTTGGCTTGCTTGGAAATAAAAATCTGTTAGGAGCAGCTAGGTGAAGAAATGTTGAATGCAGCTACTAATGTGTTAGCAAGCATGTAAGCGTCAAATAGCCAGCATGGGGTAAAAGTCATTGATTTTGAAATAAAACTGATTCAGAAGGTTAAGGCCAGATATCCTCTTGCCACTGCCAAAAACAGCAGCTACCAAAATGGAAATCAAGAAAGATGTGTCCCAGGAGATCTTGCGTTTACAAGTTACAGCTATATTTTAAATTGAGGGCAACAGGGATCAGTTGACTATTTAGAAGTCTTTGTGCCTTTTAACTATCAGCAGTTTCTGTGCTAAATGAAAGATACAATTACAAGAGCTCATGAAGCAGTTTTCTCTTCATGGCATATTTGGATACATACAAATGAGAGATAGCCTACAGCATTCCAGCATCTCAGAATCCTTTTCATAAACAATCCCAAAATTGTCCTGCAAAGCAATATCTACCTACCTTACTGACAGATTCAGAACAAATTGTGCTATATGCGGGGCTTTTTTTTAATAGACTAAAAAAATTTGCACAGCTATGCAGATGTTTCAGCCATTTGGCTTACTGTAATCAAATATGGTGAAGAAGCTCTAAGTGCATTTCAAGTTTATAGCATGTCAGTTCAGCTGGCTTGAGGCTTGACTATTTTTTTCTATAGCAAGTCTGTTGGAAAATGCATTCAATAGAGCAAAATGGTGCTGCTGCTAATATTAATAATAATACTTAGCAGTTCAATTGCATTTCATATTTTCAAAGTGCTGTACAAATGCTAATTAATTAGGCTGTGAAGCTGAATGCCAAATAGAGAAAAAGCCTTGTGTCACTGCTTGTAGAACAAGTTATCTTGATTATTGCACTTTTAATATTTTCCTTGGAAAAGCACTAGTAATCTGAGGAACAATTCAACTGCACAGAGCACAGCAAGGGCCAGGGGGGACAACTGCTGCAAAAAACCCAAGGATGTGCTGATTCCAAAGCTATGACGACCTCTTGTGATTTTAGTGTTTGGAATGAAAGAAGGTGTCTTTATTCCAGAATTAGGCTTTTAGTTAAGTGACAGAAGTGGAACAATTTTTTTCCCATTCTGTGTGAAATCAGAGTTTGATGTTTTTCTAATACCACCACGAGGTACCACCTTTGTGAATTGTTCATCCTTTCTCAAATGTAAAAAACTCACACACCATTCTCAAACACATCTTCAACACTCTGCTATTAAAAAAAAAAAATAAACAAACAAAAAAACCCCTTGAAAAAACGCTTCAGAACTGCTGTCAGGGATCGCTGCACAGCCACCTTGTAGTTTGTTTGGCCTGTAAAACAAACCCTTTTTGCAACAAGAGCGAGTGGCCAAGACCACCACTGGGCCACAGGGTCCCAAAGAAAGGGTGGCTCAGCTCATAGCCAGAGGCTGGGCAGGGCAGAGTGGGAGGAGAGGGAACTGGATCTGCCAAATCCCCTTCACTGCTCCTCTGGAGATCTCATGTTAGCTGAAGGGGGAAGGCTGTACCTGGAGAACATATATACCAGGACCACAAGGTGAAAGATAAAGAAACTTTTCATCTCCAGCCCTTTTGCAGAGGTCAGTAGTGCCATTTACCAGTTCATATAAAATTATTTTCTGAGGCTCCGCACAGTTAATATCTGCTAAACACAGTGGCGGTGGTTTGACCCTGGCTGGATGTCAGGTGCCCACCAAAGCTGCTATATCACTCCCCCTCCTCAACTGGACAGGGGAAAGAAAATATAACGAAAGGCTCATGGGTCAAGATAAGGATAGGGAGAGATCATTCAGCAACTATTCTCATGGGCAAAACAGACTCGACTTGGGGAAATTAGTTTAATTTATTACCAATCAAATCAGAGTAAGGTAATGAGAAAATAAAAACTAAATCTTAAAACACCTTCCTCCTACCCATCCCTTCTTCCCAGGCTCAACTTCACTCCCCATTTCTCTACTTCCTCCACCCAAGCGGTGCAGGGGGACAGGGAATGGGGGTTGCAGTCAGTTCATCACACGTCATTTCTGCCACTCCTTCCTCCTCAGGGGGAGGACTCCTCACGCTCTTCCCCTGCTCCAGCGTGGGGTCCCTCCCATGGGAGACAGTCCTCCACAAATTTCTCCATCATGAGTCCTCCCCATGGGCTGCAGTTCTTCACGAACTGCTCCAGTGTGGGTCCCTTCCATGGGGTGCAGTCCTTCAGGAACAGACTGCTCCAGCGTGGTCCCCCACAGGGTCACAAGTCCTGCCAGGAGCCTCCTGCAGTGCGGACTTCTGATGTGGTCACAGCCTCCTTTGGGCATCCACCCCCTCTAGCATGGGGTCCTCCACGGGCTGCAGGTGGATATCTGCTCCACCATTAACCTCCATGGGCTGCAGGGGGACAGCCTGCCTCACCATGGTCTTCACCAGGGGCGGCAGGGGAATCTCTGCTCTGGCGCCTGGAGCACTTCCTGCCCCTCCTCCTTCACTGACCTTGGTGTCTGCAGAGTTGTTCCTCTCACATATCCTCACTACTCTCTCTGGCTGCCATTGCACAGGTTTTCTTTTTCCCCCTTCTTAAATATGTTATCACAGAGGTGCTACCACAATCACTGATGGGCTCGGCCTTGGCCAGTGGTGGGTCCATCTTGGAGCCAGCTGGCATTGGCTCTATCGGACACAGGGGAAGCTTCTAGCAGCTTCTGACAAAGGCCACCCCTGTAGCCCGCCCCCCATTACCAACACCTTGCCACACAAACCCAATACAGTAGTGCTGGTCCTGTGGTTTGTGTTTCATCACCACTGCAACACTTCAAAAAAGCCAAAACCAACCCCCCTGTCCTTCTTCAGAAGACATCCCACACCAGCAGTTTGAAGTCTGAAAAATGTCCTTGTAGTGGAGCCACTTCTCTGAGATCTGAGCTGAGCTGCTGAAGGCAGTGTGGGGGAGTTCACTTTTTCCTGGAAATGATCATCGAGTTTCAGAGAAAATCGAATGAGAGTTACAGTTAAGTAAGACCCTGGGCTGTGCACTGGTAGCATTAATTTTGCATCAAGTGGCATAGAGACATGAGTCATCCCCAAGTGGATGGTGTGCTGCCCCAGCTCAGGGTCCTCTCCCTGAGAGCACCGTCACCTGCTGGTGCTGTCGCAGCTCCTCGGGACAGTGCTTGCCCATGACCTGCCCGGGTCCTTCCTCTGAGACAGCCACACGCTGCCGGTCACTGTTGGAGATGAGGCTTTGAGGAAGAGGCAGCGTGGTGTTATTCTTCCTCAGGAGCAAGGACATGGGAGAGTCAATGTCTCTTTGTCTCTCTCTTATTTGTTATTTATTTTTTTAGTCTTCCATACTGACCAACTTTGTCAATAGCTGATTTGGTCATATTTATTTTCTCAGAAATTGTTTTCTTCTGAAGAACATGAGAGAATTTGTACAAGCGAGCTACAAGTTAGCAAAGAAAAATGCAAATCAGTTCCAGCATCTCCTGGGTGTCAGCAAGTGCTGAAGCATTCCCTGGAGCCCAAACTACAGTTCTGCGTGTTTCACTTGAGATAGTTGCCTTCCGATGCAAGCAAGCTTCTAGTTCATCAATAAACAACATCAGAGGCAAAATTAGCCTGACTTAAAATAAATTAGGAAGCTGCTTTCGAAGATGCTCTGCTGATAATCTGTTTGTATAAAAGAGCATTCTGAGATTGTTTCATAGGCAGTGTTTTCCCAATCTCACATGCTTTATTAACCTTACACACATCCACACCATGGGAAGGGATCAGGATATTTATTCGCATGTGAAAGGGACTTTACAAACTCTTGTAAGCAATATGGAGATAGAAATAAAGGTAAAATAGTAGTCCCTCTTTTTCCTTCTCTCCCACAGTTAATGAAAGATTTGTTATTGCATTTGAAAGAAACAGGTTTTTATCCTGAAAATGCTGTTACACAATGTTGCTGTTTCAAAAAGACAGAAATAGGCTACTGGTTTGGAATCAGCAGTTCAGGAATTTTATTTGCCTCTGATGATTGTTTTTTCACTGTAATTATTATGATGAAACAGCAGCTAATTGTTGGTCTGACCACCAGGCCTTTGTTAAACAATTAATCTTTGGTTTGATGAAAGCAGTGTGTCTAGCATTCTGTTTTCAGATTGCCTCTTGAAATTGTCTTTGTTTTCTCTATAATACCAAGAAATCACAGTTATTGTATTTTTGTGTAATTTGCATACAAGCAGTTCCTTTACTCTATTGAAATACAAACGCAAGGTGCTTCCATAACTTTATTGATGGTATGTTATGATGATCATTTCTCATATAATACTTTTCAAAAATATACACATTGATACACTGATTTTGCCAGACTTCCATTTTGAGAGGGAGGAGATTAAGCAGTGAAATTGGAGGAATTACTTTTTGTGAATAAATTATCCAGCCAATTTATTTCTTTTTGTGGTTGGCAGATCATTTTGAAACTGCTTGTGGTTTCTGTACTGGTATGATTTGCTCATATGTAATCCTCTAAAATAACTGGCCCCACAGCTCAGACTGCCAGGAATTTGGTCACCTCCTGATTTATACTGAGTGGCAGGCTAATGCACAGAGTGGGATTGTCCACTGCAGTCTCAGGAATCGCTCTTATTTAGCAGATCACTCAACTGAAGGCACACAAACAGGAGAACAGAAATGTTTGCAGTCAGTGAATTATCTCTGCAAGGGTGACTGTGCCTTCCTCAAGCATTAGAATATTGAGGAACCCATGTACTAAATGGTTAAAACAAAAAAAAACAAGGGACACATGCAATGGCATGTACTGTTTATTTTCCATATTATTTTGAAAATACCATGTTTGTAGTTTTTAAACCTGTCGTTGACCCTCAGACAGCAGTAGGTTTGGAGGGTTCATCATACCCTTGCACTGCTCTCTGCACCCTGCCAGCCAACTCCCTCCGTGGCAGGAGGTGAAAACGCTCCCAAATCAAAAGCTAATTGAAAAGTTACAAAAGATATTGCAGAACTCCCCAACTCTACAGAGGGATGGGTGATTGAGTGCTAATCAATTCAGAATATATTTCTTCTGGGACCAGCACTTTCCGGCAAGTAATTATTCTTAAAAATATATACATCATAATGGATTCTGCTTCCCAAGAACAAAGGCTGAAGTGATATCTCCAAGAACAATACAGACCAAAATGGGTACCATGTTTTCCCAGTGAAGATGAGTATACTTTGATTATATTAATACTGCTGGACCAATTAGGTGGAGCTGCTCATTTGCAATTGGGATTGCTAGGCACTAACTCTATTAAACGCTCCCAGGCAGTAGCTCTACATCAGCACTTATACGCCAGAACCATTTATTTACATGCTTATAATGGACAGCCATAAGGTACCTCTGCTCTCCCAGGAACCTCATTCATGTTTGTGCTAGGATCTCGTAACACTCTCATCAAGCATTAAAATTACTCAAAATTTTTACTGCTCAGTGCAGAGTGCAGGAGTCTACATGTAAATAAGAGTCAGAGTCAGCTGTGTTTGTTTACTTATTAGAAAAGGGCTGGTCTGGCTTTAATGAATGATATGACTTCTATGTCTTCATGCTGAATCTGCTACAGGATTTGTTTTTCTGTAGCATTTAGGAAAAAGCAAATTAGTGCATGTTGTAGCATTATATATATCCTGTTGCTAAAAATACATCCCTTGGTTTATATATTTCTTCTATGTATGTATACATAAATATAGATCTTATCTATCCTGCAGATACATGCACACACATGCAGACTTCGCATTTTATATTCTCTATTGTAGCTCAATAGATAAAGGATTACCGTTGGGTCCTCTCCGGTCATTCACTCTCCTCTCATACCTCTCTGCTTCTCTCTGCCCAGTTACAATTTGGGTTAACTCTTATTTTAGCTGAATTAAATGTGTGCTCCATATTCAGCATTCTAAACTCTAAGTTACCTAAAAATATTTGCAAGTCTTTTTTGCACTGAAGGTACATACAAAAATCTTTTTTTTTCTGGAGTCAGTTCTACTCTCTTATTTCAGAATATAGCCAACACATCTGCACTGAAGATGTACAATGGGATAAGCAAAACCAAAATTTCACTCATACAATATAAATGACTTTTATGTCTGAAGCTGTAATTATCTAGTGTCGTAAGAAAAACAATAATAATTTCCTAATGCTTCTTCCAAGTGACATGGGAAGCATCAGACAGTCTGAATCTGTTCTGTAAAGTACAGGAGAAGTTAATGAAGATTAAAACCGAATTAGTGGACATACCAATGCAATCATGTCAAACAAAAGCAACAGATATGCCAGATTATAATTGCAAACACTGTTTTGTGGCACGTTCTCTCATGTGGAAGCAAAAATAACCATATTCTCCAGTCCCTTTTCAGTCATTTTTATGAATGTTGCATTTTGTTCTTTTTCCCCACTGTATAAGCCAGGTGTTCCTTTTTGCTGCAAAACAACAATACATCATTTAAGTGAAGTTCATTTTTTGAAGCTCAGCGAGTTGAGGCATTCTCCCTTTCCCTGGCCGTATCCAATCAGCTAGCAGAGGCACTGGCATGTGTCATAAATTTTGCTGGGAATGTGGGCCAGCTGAAACATATACCAATTCAGACATCACATCTCCTCAGCATCCCACTAGGCAGGAAAGGAAATGAAATGTGTTTGCTGTGTTCTGTTGAAGCAAGAGGATGGAGCAGGAGCCCAAAGAAATCTGAATTCTTAGCAGGAAAGAAAGCCTCTCTCAAAAGAAAACTTTGAGAAAAATTAACCCCCAGAACACTGCCTATGCTTTTCTCCAGGAGTCTTTTCTCAAGCAGTCTCAGGGTCCAGCACGCCTCTTGCTTGCAGTGATTCACCAAGGCTTTCCCTTTTACTGCCCCAGCAGTGAATGCCTTTGCTGCCTCACACACAAGGCTGCTGTGAACTTGTTTTACGAGCAGCATCTGGAAAGCAGGTTGAGAATGAAAGCCATTTATAATTAAGAAGAGCTGTGATGACTAAGAAAGTCACATAGAGGTGGCTTTTGTGGCTATGCCATTTAGAGTCCAGGCTCCCAAATACTGAAGAGCAGAACGGCACATCTCTAACGCCATTTGGCGTTCCCATCCTAGTGCCATGTCTGAGAGGAATGGTGTGGCCAAAGAGACAGTTACTTCTGCAAGTAATATGCTTTATCACATAAATGCAGCCACAATGATCTTGCAGCATGGAAACAAATGTCCTGCTTCTGTTCTTCAGCTCCCAAAACAACCATACCTGGTTCTTGAGTAAGATGCTGTCAAGAAAAGTTGTACTTTATCGACCTGCTGACCCCTCTGCCTTATGCGTGTCCCAAACACACTCCTTCTCTTCTCTACAGGCATTTTGTGGGGCTTCTAGAGTTACTTGTTGTGTTCATGGAACGATCCTCTCCCTTTTTAAGTGTGAAACTTTAATCATTTTCCCAGCAGAGCCATGCAGTCTGTTGAGGTCACAACAATTTATCCATTTACTTGATGCTACAGCAGGCTGAAGGTCACATTCCTAAATTAAAAAAAAAATCCACAGAGCATAAAGAAGTGCTTTGTCTCGCAGACGGTCTGGCTTTCTCAATTCAGCCCTTTGCCCACTCTAAGATGGCTATGTGGCATGCCCACCCTCGTAGCCAGAATTTGTCACATGAGGAGTGGGATATGTATCAAATTTGGAGTCTTTGGTCATCCTGAGGAAATCAGTCCTGACTTGTTTGACCTCAGACTATGGACTGTGGTGCCATTCTGCAGTGACTTCTGGTTTCTGTGTTACCCCATTTTTTTCCTGACGATTCTCTCTCCATTTTGGGAAGCAGAGGTCATGGGAAAGAAGCACGTCTAAATGACAGTTTTGTCTTAACTGTTGGGGATTAAATGTTCTCCCAAGACTACTCTCTGGTCTCTACCACTGGGGAATGAGCAGCTTGAACCCTGGATGATCTGAGCAAATATAGGCACTACAAAAGCCCTTGAAATTGCTGTGGGATGGGGCGGGGCGGTTCCTCATGTATTTATTTCAAGTGGTTTCCATGTTTGTAATGAACTTTGTGCAAAAAATTTCTTGCTTTCATGTAGTATGTAGCAAAAGGAGGGAAAAAAACAAAGTGAAAAAGGATTTAACTGCTTGATCACTCTCTGGATTACTTACTTTTGTCTGTTTGCTTCAGGGTTTTTTCTCTTAGCTTTGCATCAAGGGTATGTATTGACTTTGCTGAATTATTGAAGGTGGTTGCAAATGATGCATGAAATGAAAAATCCTTCTTCACCCTTTGCACAGACTGCCGACAGACAATTCTGTGCAATCACTGCTGAGCTGCACCATGATATCAGGTATACCTAGATACCCACAAAAATTGTTGGATTTAATGATAATGGGTGTTTCTCTTTTTGATATTTCTCTTACTCCTTTCACCTGTCAGTTTCAGAAGAAATGAAACCTACTGCCAGGGCACTTGCCATCACTGAAGGCAGTTGCACCAAGTATAATCGTACGTTGGTATAACAGGGAGTAGCATTTGGGATCAAGCCAAAGAAAATAGGCAGCCTTCTGGTGTGCTTCTAGAAATCAGTCCCTTCAGCTTCTCTCAGATTTATGACTGTACATGTGTTCGTCTTTTAATATTTATTAAGGACAAGCTTGGCAAAGAATGCATAAAAATCACCTAGAAGCTGCTACAGCGTAACATACATCTGCACAATGAGAAAAGGACTAATAAAGTAGAAGGATATGAATACCAAAGAATAAACAGAATTAGAGAGAAACAATGGACAGGCTGGATCGATGGGCCAAGGCCAACTGTGTGAGGTTCAGTAAGGCTAAGGGCTGGGTCCTGCACTTGGGTCACAACAACCCCATGCAGCGCTACAGGCTTGGGGAAGAGTGGCTGGAAAGCTGCCCAGCAGAAAAGGACTTGGGTGTGTTGGTCATCAGCCAGACGAATAGGAGCCGGCAGTGTGCCCAGGTGGCCAAGAAGGCCAACAGCATCCTGGCTTGTATCAGGAATAGTGTAGCCAGCAGGACTATAGAAGGGATCGTCCCCCTGTACTTGGCACTGGTGAGGCTGCACCTCAAATACTGGTTTCAGTTTTGGGCCCCTCACTACAAGGACACTGAGGTGCTGGAGCATGTCCAAAGAAGGGCAACGAAGCTGGTGAAGGGTCTAGAGCACAAGTCTTATGAGGATTGGCTGAGGGAACTGGGGTTGTTTAGTCTGGAGAAAAGGAGGCTCAGGGGAGACCTTATTGCTTTCCACAGCTACCTGAAAGGAGGTTGTAGTAAGGTGGGGGTCGGTCTCTTCTCCCAAGTAACAAGCAATAGGACAAGAGGATACGGCCTCAAGTTGCAGCAGGAGGGGTTTAGATTGGATATTAGGAAAAATTTCTTCACTGAAAGAGTTGTTAAGCATTGGAACAGGCTGCCCAGGGAAGTGGTTGAATCCCCATCCCTTGAGGTCTTTATAAAAGACATGTAGATGTGGTGCTTAGGGACATGGTTTAGTGGTGGACTTGGCAGTGCTAGGTTAACAGGCAGTGCTGGATTTGATGATCTTAAAGGCCTTTTCCAACCTAAATGATTCTATGATTCTAATTACTAAGGTGTAACAGGAGGAAGAAGTATGCATAGGAAGAAAGCCTGTACTCTGCAAGTGGGGGAGAAATGGGGCGGTGAAGAAAGAGAGGGAAAAGCAGTCCAGATGGTAGATCGGACTGTGTGTTTCTCAGGATAAGCCCCAAAGAAAATGTGGAGTGTGCAAAAGTTGTCCCACATTGAGAATAGGTCTAGGAACAGCACATGTCAGGGTTAAGGCCTCTGGGTTGTCAAAATTTGTCCGTGGTCTAGAATAGGAGCAAGTAACTTCCATTCTTGGTCTCCCCACACTCACCCAGCTGGTGTGAGACAGCACCAGGATGGGGGAAGCCACGGAGCCACATACGCCTGCCTTTCAAGGTTTGCCACGGGCTCTAAGAAGCAGGGAAGTCCGTGCTGTGTAACATATGGGTTCACTTTTTTTTCTTTGTAAATATGCTCTACCTGTTAAAGGAATCTCTATTTTGAAAAGCTACATTTCCACGTAGCTACAAAAAGAAAGTCACACTGCATTTTTAATTGAGCAGTACACATGGATGACAACCAACGCTGGAATTGCAAGAGTTTTGCAGCAACTTGCATGCTTCTTTTTTGAGTGGTGTTTATTTTATCAAAGCATCCCTTGCTTAGAGTCCCCCCACATGAAACATTATATTTGCTTGATATAATCTGAAAATCTTCTGAAAAGATGTATTATAAGAGTAAGTCATAACGTTAGGGTTTGGGGTTTAATTGTGACTGTGCTGCACAGCTGCTAACACCAGCCTGTTCAGAATTTATGTCCTCATCTAGGTTTTTCAGGAAAATTTGATTTGAGGAAGTTGTGTTTATCAACTTCCTGGCTTGCTGTCAACAGCATGCTGCTTTCTTTTTAATATGAGGTGCTAATTATGTTTTTCTCAGACTTCAATATAAATGAGATGTATTTGGCAGTTGCCAACAGCTTTGCAGAGTATGATAATGCCATCATGCAAACTTTGAGGTTCTCTGAGCATGAGTTTATGCTTCTGAGTTGTATAGCTTACAAGTATATTTCACACCATGGACAAGAAGATCTGACCTGCAGAGGTCACTACCAGAGGAGCCTGTTTTGCAGATGCTTTGGGGAACATAGAAACTGCCAGAAAGTGTAATAGCACCGAACATCAGAACCGCCAGTTCTTTGTGAAGATGGAGCACAACAAAGCTGGTCTTTAGTGAAAATCTTGTGGCATTAACAAAGCGTGCTAAGCTAAGAGTGCACCTGTGAAATTCCTTCTTGATCCCTAAACTGAGAAGAATTAGGTAAGGGTAAGCCATTCAGAAGGGGTGGCTTCCTCTTGTTTCCAACAACATGCAGTGATCTGCGTGCTACCAATCCCCACACCACAAAAATCAGCACTGAGCCTTCAGTGAAACTTTCTAAAAACAGTTTGAGCTCCAGCCCCTCCTCTCCCATGTGCCTCTTCTGGGCACAATGCGGGAGGCACATGGCCCCACAATCCCTCTTCCCTGTGCAACAGCTCTGGCAGTGATACGCTGAGTAGATCACACTAGGAGATCTTCTCAGACACGGTTTGCCCAAATAATGCTTGGAGATCTTCAATTAGAGATTATTAAAGGAGTATTGAGCCTCTTCAGATCCCACAGCAAAAGAAAATAATTGCAGGAGAGAAAGGAAGGAATTGGTAAAGGCTTGAATGCAGTTTGAATATCGCATGAGAGACGGAGGCAACCTATTTCCACAGGCCATCACATTAGGGACAGAATCGCATTAGTGCAGGACAATCCTGCCGTTTCCTTTGACACTGACAGTCTCAATAGTGGTGTTTTGAAGCTAAATAACCTGTGGGCTGCTGCTCAGAAGAAAGGATGATGAGGTATCGATTGCATTTTAGTTAGCAAGAGGGAGAGTGAAAGGGCACAGTCTATTTATAATGTCTGGTTACCACCATGGACGGAGCGAGAACTGGAAACCCTAGGAAACCTTTGTTTTGGTCAGAGGCGATAATTTCACTGAAGCCTCAATAACCTTTGCAAACATGTCACTGATATCAAAGCTGGAGGATGGGGCAGAGAGGTGATATAGGATGCCATATTTTGAAATTACTAGGTCTATTTGGGATTAAGAGATTGTTGCCTTTTTATTTTTATTTTTTGGTTGTCCTTTATATTCGTAAAAATCAAATCTTATTTCAATTATATTGCACTTAAACTTTATGTTCTTAAACAAAACTTGCTCTCAGTTTATTTATAGAAAATCTTGAAATGGGAGAGGCTTTTTAAGATTTTTGTATTTGAAGTCAAATTTTTAATAATCCATTTTGCAAAATAGGTTTTACATCTTCCATGCAGATAAAGCTATAATATTTCTCCCTATCATAATATAAAGACACTTCCTTGACATTTCTTCCTCCTTTTTTTCCTTTAGATTAAATATTTCTTTAGAAGAAATACTGAAATGTGCGCTTTTCCTTCTGCTCCTGCTGCCCTATCACCCCCTTTGTAGAACTGGTGTTATGTTTGTATTCAGCACGACTGCTTTGTGGCTGTTTCCTTCCAAAAGCTGTAATGTTTGCATCTTCCTGGCAAAAGCCATTCTAGGACCTGTGTGCAATGATGACAGGATCATTTACAATGTTCACCTCCCTTTGAACAGTGTCTTTGACTGATTCGCTTGTGCTTGCACGTGGTGGTTGCCCTCCTAAGGATGCACAGAAGTGGAACTCCTCTGGGGACTCCTAAAATGCTAGCCAGGCAACAAGGATAACATCTTTTTCCTTCCCCCAGGAGCCGCTAACCATGCACAGGCATAGGAGATGAACACATATTTCTTATGGCTGCAAGGAAAGAAAGATAATTCAGATCCCTGAAGAGATTTGTGATATGAAAACGTATCCCTTTTCCCTACCCAAACTAAAGCAAATGGATTTCTCTAGTCAATTTGATTTAGGTCAGCATGCCAAGCACTACAAGTGTTGCCAAGCCCTTAAGAGGGACAGATTCCTCAGAAATGAAGATATGTCCAATGTAAATGTGCCCGCTGGCACCCCACTGTCTGGTCTCTCATGATTTTAGGCCATTACATCACCTACTGCCATTTCCATTGCTTCTCCTCTTTCTGCCACAGCAACCTATACTTTTCCTCATGCTTTTTCTAAGAGCATATTTATGGTTTAACTGGAGGAATAATATTTTCTACAGTTGAAACAGGGAAAGTCTCTCTCAAACTCTCCTCCACTGTGCTGGCTGCACAAGTGCTCTCGGTGCTTCTCAGCATGCCCTGAAGCCAGCCCTGAGTCCCAGGGACAGACTGGGCACTCGGGGTTCAGCCAGTGCCAGATCTCCATTTGTGCAGGTGGATGAAATGAGGTCCTCGGCTGGTGCGGCTGCTCTGGGAGGAACTGCAGTAACCTTCCTGCTGGCACTTGTTCTTCACATCTTAATTTGCGAAGCCTTGAACACAGCATGTTGTAGTTTTTAAAAAGTTAAACCAGCCCTGAGAGGTAAGAAGGTTGTCTCCACAATGGCATGGAGAAGGAAATTTCTGCCAGTGAAAGCCAGGTTTCAGCCAGTGGAAGTTTGGGGTGATCCTCCACAGAGACACCAGAAGGCACTGAAGAGTCTATGTCAGGTGCTTTCTGTGTGCTTAACTGTAAACATATAAATAATAGAGCAAAGAAAGGAAAGATAGCCTGACTGTCAAACCAAAACTGAAGGAGAAAATAAACTCGTGATGAACCTTACAGACCTTGGAAAGGGCGAGGCAGGAGTGCCAGCAGCATCATGTCTTATGTTGTGAGTTGCTCTGCCCTGGGCTGGGCTGGGCGGTGCTTGCACCACACGCCCAAGGAGCCCGCTCTGACATTTTTCCTCAGTTTAAAATTTGCTTATGTGATCTTTATGTGCAGAAATTTTGGCACAGCTACATTCCGCCCCTGCCAAAATGTGTGCCTTGTTCATCCTTTTGTTCTTCTCAACATAATCATGGTAATTTAATTTTGCATAATTAAAAAAAAAACAAACCCCTCAGGCTTTAAATACCCTGATTTTTTTTTTTTTTTGAATGAACATCCTAGAATAAAATACATTCCACTTTTACCATTTTATTTATACACTTGAAATCACTTGCCATTTCTTTCTGTAAAAATTAATTTAATCTCATCTCAGGAAAAACAGTTAATTCATTTTAGTTAATTCAGTCCTCTTTTGAGTTTAATTTTCTACATGAGATTTTTCCCCCTTATTCATGCATTTCTTACAGCCACTGCATCAAAGTTATAATTCACCACTGCTTCAAAGTTACAACTCACAGTGATATCATAAAAAACAAAACGGAGAGAAACTCGTGAGCTTCACTTATTTTGACTCAATATATGTGTTTGCTTCTAAATGTCAAAAGTGCAGCAGAACTCCTGTCATTTCTGTTCATGACATGAGAAATATTAATAAACCAAATAAAGGAGACCACAGTGGAAAATGTGAATTCTAAAAAAATCAAAATGAAAAGCCAAAACTCACTCCATGAAAATGAAAGGAAAGAATTCTGAATTTTTTATCAGAACTGTGTTTGGTCTCTATTTTTTAATGTATTTGTCATGCCTTATATACACAAAGAACAATCATAAATCAGATTATTTTTATTATTTTTTCAGATTAAGGCAAGAAACAAACAAAAAAGAAGACATAAACAGCTCAATTTTTTTCTTTATTATTGTGTTGTTGTTTACTTTGATGGAGTGACTTCAAAGACTTTACACTTCTTCCAGCATGAGAGTAAAATCAGACTCAAATTCTTCATATACAAAAGAGTTCTGTTTGACTCAGTCAGACTTTTTCCATCTTGAACTTTCTTTACTGTGTAAAAGGAAACTTCAAGTTTCTTCTCCTAAAACTTGTAATGAAATTAAATACTGTTAAATTTCAGTGAAAAATGTGCAAAGTCTAATAGAGGTCAAAGGATGGAAACTCAGTAGGAAATTTAAAGTGAGAAAACCAATAAGAAAATCATAGGAATCCTCTTACAAATGAAAAAAATAAGATTTTGGTCTCAGATTTGAGGGTTGTTTTTAAAGAATCTTTAAGTGAAAAAACTGCCCCAGTGCCAGTAGTTGGGCTCTGCATTCAGAGCGTGACCCGGCTGTTCCCAGAAGTCCTCCCTGTGTAAATTTTGCTTCGGAGCCATAACCACTCAATCACGCAATTTTCTATTTTGCAGATTAAAATGGTTCTGCTGAGATGCCCATCTTCTTTTCTGAGAAGTCATTTTGTTTCCTTTCAAAAGCAGAACACTGGGGCTTTGCAGTGGTGATTGTCATAGGATTTTCTGGGTTTTTTTTCCTGATTAGGAAAGACAAACTGCATCAGGCTGGATTCTAATTAAGTCTGATCACTGCTTAAAGTAACCTAGTATTTAAACCTTAATTTATGTTAGAAGTACAGAGAAAAGAGATATGACACTATAATTTTAACCACAGTTTCTATGACCTATATGTTTAAAGAGTGACAAATGTTCTTAAATGCAATTGCTTATTTTGCAGGGAACAATTTCTGCAAACCTGTCTTTATTCAGTCAATAATAAAAGCAAAAAAGATTGTTTCAGCATTAAGATAGGTGAACTACATATTTAATTCTGTGTTTTGACAACTAGCATGGTACCTATGTATAGGCATCGTGGGGGTGGGGTGGGGTGAAATAAGCTCCAGCTAATTGTATTAGTATCACTGCGTAAAATATAGTTACTAAATTGAAATATTTTCAACAAGAATGGGGCATCTTAGTACTCAGGCTTTGAATTAATATTTGATGCTCTTTGAAGTCAATAATAAAAATTTCCTGTTGGGCTAAGTATGTCACTGGGTTTTTTTGGTTTTGCTTGGCGGGGAGGAGGCAGGCTCTGAGCAAGTAGAATAACAAGGAAAACATATGTCAAGCACCTGAGAAATTTCTCTTATTTGCATGAACTTCTAGAAAGAGGCAGACTTGCAAGCGAGGAGATGGTAACTTATTTACAGCACTCCATTTCTGTGATTGAAAAAAAGAGACAGATTCTTATTAAAGAGTGAATGTGGATCATGGGACAGGAGATAGGAAGATCAGTCTGTGGGACATACAGACAGTGCCAGGAAGATGCTGTCTACTTCCGATCCAATCCATCCAATTTTGACTTCAAAATTTTTATATACTAGGCTGGCTCCTTCAGATCTAGTGCAGAATCTGAGGTTTCAGAAAGTCGTATAGCATCAATGAACAATACTTGTTCATGGAGAAAGATTGGCACTTGAATGTGATGACAGGTCTTTATAAATCACAGTGGTGGGTGGCAGAGCAATCCATAGGAAAATTAAGACTGTTTATTTTTAGGAAGGTGGAAGAGCAACATGCTAAGAGACAAATCACGAAGCAAACAGAAGTGGGCTGGAGGAATTTAGGAGATAAACAAGTTATGCAGGACAAGTGGATAAAATAAAAAGCCACATGGATAAAATTAGAAAACTGGAGCAAAATTTCTGACTCAGGTGTGAATCCTGAATTCTGTAATTCAAACTGGGGTTTATCTATCCAGAATAACCAAGAAACAAGAAAAGGACTAAATAGGTTTGCTAAAGGAAAGAAAAATCAAACTTCTGTCATGGGAAATTGGTTAAATCTCAACATGTTTGGGTTTCTGAAGCTTTCTGGCAGGCAGACTGTGACTGGGACCCATGGCTGCCAACTCCACAGCTGGACCTTATCAGCACTCCCTTATCAGAGACGTGGCTGGCAATGGCCAGGCATTGGGAGGTGATGGGAGAGAAGCTGGGTTACAGGGCACCGAGGCATCTTTCGGTAGGAAACACCACCCTGCAACAGGGTTTTTTGCCTAGATGTAGACAGCCAGGTCCCACAGTGGTTATTTTTCTGGCTCGTCTTCTTTGCATTTTGTAATGCGGAATAGCGAAGTACAAAGACGCCAAAATAATGTACAGGTGAGTCAGAAAATAGAGAATTGAAAAGGACTAAAATACCTAATGGAAATGAGAAGATGTGTCAGTTTAACTTAAACGTGGCACCAAATGGACCTCCTTTTCACCCCTGTATAGTGGCTGTCCTATATTTCTTTCTGATACAGCTTTGTCATGGCACCTTAGCTTAGTAGAAGCACTCAGTCTGGTGAGAGGTTTCCCACGTGTGCTCAGGGAGGAGCTGGTGTTCTCAGTCTTCTGTAAAGATTACTGTAATTGTGGTGTCTTTGGACTGTAAAAGGATCATTAGCTCCTCACTGTTCTTAAATGTTTATCAGTCTCCTTTTCACTTCAATTGATTTTCTAAACACAGGTTCCCCTGGAACTGGAGCATTTGTGTCTCTGAGGGGTTGGATACACGGTTTTTCCTTGTGTCACCTGGCGAGGGCAAGAGGAAATGCTTGCTCAGTGAGAACTGCTGGAGAGAGGTGACTATGATGTTTACTTATTTTGTGTAAGCATTCATTTTTAATTCTGTCAAACTAATTTGAATGAGAATGGTGTCACTTTTCCCCCTGCATTTCTCGCAGAAGCAAAGTGTCCACTGCACTGCTGATTCCTCATGCGTCTGTAACTTTCTCATTACTCTTTACCAGAGTTTTTGCCAGGTGTTTACATCAAAAGTATATCAGGCAGCTCTAGGATTTTCTGCATTTTTCTTTGTTTTTTCTTGTCCCCTTTATCCTGTTCCACCTTTCCAAATACAGCTCACTGATATAAACCCATCAATAGCTTCTGTCCTGCTACAGAAAATAAAATGATTCCGTGGAAAAAAAAAAAATTGATGGGTTTATAACTTTTCAAAGACAGGGAGAAACACAAGAAACATATAAAAGTTAGCAGCTTGGGGGCGGGTGGAACGGGAAGTTCTAGTCTGAGGTCTTATTGATTTGGGGAAAAAATCTTTTGAGAAGAAGGATTCCTTAACAGAAAAATCAGAACCAGCAAAACTGACATGTGTGTGTTTTCAAATGTATCCATTTATATAGAGCTGACCCAAGAATCCTGAGGTACATCTGCTCTCTTCTTCACTCTTATACTTTCTGATCTTCTGCCTATGGAAACTACTGGACCTCATTTCTCACATAAAGAGGAAACTTTACTTTCCTAACAATTGACATCAGTTTGGGAAGAGGCTATTTTTTATTTTTTGTTTGATCACATGGTGTTCAACCTCAATAAGAGATGTTGGCCAGCCAACCTTCTTATTTCCCTGGACTCATATTCCCCTTGCCTGTAAAGTCAGGAAGATGTCTTCAGAAGACATCTTCTTGCCTAGTACAGCAGGAAGACAGGTATTTGGATAAACCTTCCCAGCTCAACATGGGTAAGACAGCCAAGAATGGTATCAGAGAAGACAAGTGGGCATCAATAAATTGGGCAGGAGCAGGTTTTACATTCTAAGTACAGTAAATAAGCATATAGAAAGCTTAAAGATTAGGAAATAAAACCTTATATAATAATACTACAATTTCTTCCCTGAAATGTTTTGTATAGTATTCATTCTGGGATATTTACTACATTTAAAAAATCCTGAAAAGGGAAAATACCCTTGAAATTAGTATTTTAATTTTCTGATTTTTTTCTCATTTTTTATTTAATAAACTACATTTTTAACAGCATTAGTGATTTTAACTTGTAAGCCTAAATGCTTACTTTTCTCAGACAAATAAACTAAAATGAAACCTAAAATAGCCTATTATGTCTGAGAGGATTTTCTCCTGTTAATTGAAAATGAACTGGAACTAAGCTAAATTACTTCAATGTTTAATCTTTCTTTGCTACACTAAGGTTACTAGCCTTACTACTAGGGTGCAAGCATAGACACATTTCTAAATAGAAATAACAAGCTATTTAGGGTTTCAGGTTTGGTAAATGATGAGAAGGGCAGTGACCTGTAATACCAGTAAGAGTATGAACATTGCAAACTCCCAGGCATTTTTGTTAAAATACAAGTTCTCAAAGCTTAGATTTGTTTGTAGCTGAGGGAAATGTTAAAGAAACTTCTTGTAAGAAAGCTGATTGCCTCTGTCATTAATGTAGAGAGAATTTAATCTTCAGAAAATTGAACTAGTTTGCAAACAGACAAATAAAGAGGCTATTTTAAGGATCAAACAGCAGGATAGACTGGATCTCCTGTCTTGAAGGAAAATTACAGTAGTTACAGCTCCCCATGGCATGAAACCTTTGCTAATCCTCCAGGCGTGTGCTCCCTGTATCATCAGGCATCTCTTACTTGCACCACTCTGAGGCAAGTCTTGGAGATAATGTATGTGGGAGCAATTCACGCAGGAGAGCGGACAGAGGAAATTGCCCTGCACCCCTAGGGAAACGCTCAGCACAGAGAAGGCATGAGAGAAGGTCTTTCATAGGAGAAAAGGTGCAGCTGGCAGATAGATGGTGGTTAAATCCTGCTCTCAGGAGCAGAGATGTTGGGACCGGTGTCCAGCAAAAGCTGGTTTGCTGGCCAGGGATGAGGAATGCTGGGGAGAAACACAGTTCTCTGCTGCATCTCAGCAAGAAAGGACATACGTGTCCAGTGAGCCACGCATTAACAAAAGTCAATACTGCACTTACACAGAGAAGAAGCAGAGGCTAAACTTTTACATATTCTCTTGAAAAAAAAAAAGATGCATCTCCTAGACTCCTCATTATTTTCACTGGCAGGTAGTTCCCCCTGTCTCACGGCACTTCACAACCCCTTGTTAACTTTCCCTTTTCCATCTTTTAGGTACAGGTGCTGTTTCACTCCACTGCTACAATTAAATTTACCTAGATATATGTGGTACAAATGTGGGTTTTGCTCAGTCCCTCAAAGCACGGACATCAAGAGCTTGATCCCCAGCCCATTGACATCAATGGGAGCCTTTCTATTCATCTCGATGGAGCCTGCGCCAGGCCAAGGAGGGATACAGATGAGAGAAGGCAATTTGGCCATCACATTTTCCTTTCATCAAGCGCTTTACACAGCCAAAGTGTTTTTAATGTAACTTCTGCTCCTGAGTTTGAGATTTTTGTCCGTGTGAAGTGAATTTCCTTTAATAACTACAGAGGATTGCATGCAATTCCAGGATGGGTCTGAGCAGTGCAGTGAAGAACTTGAATCACATTGGAGATATCTAAGGTAATGAACATTTTTATTGGTGTTTTTCTTCATTTGGCAGCTGAACTGGAGGGACAGACATAAAACCAGTTTGGAGCAAAGCAAGTGGAAAATGAAGGCAAACGAAATGTTAGCATGGTGGTTGAGCTCCAAGCAGCATCCATGTGCCCTGGCATGCAGCAATGGGGCCAGAGCAGTGGTAGGAGTGAGGGACAGAGGGATGATGTTCAGGTGGCAGACAAGTCCCTTGGCAAAGCATTGGTGTCACTATGGAGCCAAAGGCAGCAGCACAAGGAAATGAGCATTATTTTGGTGGCCCGGGCAGGAGGGAGGACGGAAAGCAGCTTTCAGCCCCAAGTCTAGGATGGGATATATAGAAATGGCTGCGCTCACCACAACCACCTCATCCCCAGTCTTCCTGGGAGTGTCAAGAAAAAAGGGCTTATCATGGCAGAAAGAGAAGTTTGCATCATTAGAGACTTTAAGTAAGGGCATAGATATGTTCTTCTGAAGTGACTAGAGTTTTCACTTAGAAAAGTGAAATTTGGGTCACAACAACCCCATGCAGCGCTACAGGCTTGGGGAAGAGTGGCTGGAAAGCTGCCCGGCAGAAAAGGACTTGGGCGTGTTGGTCATCAGCCAGACGAATAGGAGCCGGCAGTGTGCCCAGGTGGCCAAGAAGGCCAACAGCATCCTGGCTTGTATCAGGAATAGTGTGGCCAGCAGGACTACGGAAGGGATCGTCCCCATATACTTGGCACTGGTGAGGCTGCACCTCGAATACTGGTTTCAGTTTTGGGCCCCTCACTACAAGAAGGACACTGAGGTGCTGGAGCGTGTCCAAAGAAGGGCAACGAAGCTGGTGAAGGGTCTGGAGCACAAGTCTTATGAGGAGTGGCTGAGGGAGCTGGGATTGTTTAGCCTGGAGAAAAGGAGGCTCAGGGGAGACCTTATCGTGCTCTACAATGACCTGAAAGGAGGTGGGGGTCGGTCTCTTCTTCCAAGTAACAAGCAATAGGACAAGAGGAAATGGCCTCAAGTTGCACCAGGAGAAGTTTAGACTGGATATTAGGAAAAATTTCTTCACCAAAAGGGTTGTCAAGCACTGGAACAGGCTGCCCAGGGAAGTGGTTGTGTCCCCATCCCTGGAAGTATTTAAAAGACGGGTAGATGTGGTGCTTAGGGACATGGTTTAGTGGTGGACTTGGCAGTGTTAGGTTAATGGTTGGATTCAATGATCTTAAAGGTCTCTTCCAACCTAAACAATTCTATGATTCTATGAAAAGGGGTAATATTAAAAAAAAAAAAAAGTTAAATATTGAACTATCTTTCAGAATAATGGATTGCTACTTTCTCCTTTGGGACAGGTGCCAAAAAATGGTACCTGGGGCATATCCCTTGTGCTATCAGCTTTCTTAGGAGGAAATGTACTGAGTGACAGGTGAGATAAAAAAATAATGATTTGCCTCTTATTCTTCCTTTAACCTGATGTGAGCATGGCAAAGGCATGAAACTCAGGTCAAAGTCTTGAAACTCAGGTGAAAGGCTCACATTAAGTCACCTTTCTGTCTTCTCCCAGTAGCACCTCAGATATTTGGATTGCCATTTAGAGCTCAACTTTATTTTGACAAGACCACATCCCTGGGATGCTCGGGATCGTGGTCAACCTCTAACAGCCCGATGCATTGCCAGAGAAGTGTGCGGGTGAGGTTTCTGAGTGACAGCCAGAGAGCCATCTGCTCTCAAGTTTGAGCTTCAGCGTGAGTGGAATGGAGAAAGGAGGCAATGTCCCCTCCTCACACACCAGCCTGGTCAAAAGCTTGGGAGAACTGCTCTCCAGAGACAGAAATGGAGTTTTCTCCCTCTGCACACATTTGTTTCCCTTAGTACATCTTTTCCAGAGTTGTAGATGCCCATTCTCTGCAAATAAATTGCCATCGTTGTTGGAGTAGAACATGGGGCCTCAGACATTGTTACAGTATTGACCACTTCCATTCCTGACGCTAAATGGTTATAATAATCTACAGCCACTTTGGGGATATCAAATAGTAACTTTATAATAAAGGTAAGTGAATAACAGTATGGATAATTTGCTACCATGTGAAGCAGCTCTAAAATTGGTGATATCAAGTGAGGCCTGGCTGCAGGAGGTTTGATGCTAAAAATGGAAATGGAAGTTAACTTTGGGTTATTTGTGGTTTGCAGATTTTTGTCAGGGAAGAAACGTTTATCAGGAAAGGGGCAACTTCCCTTGAGTTCTGTCCTGAAATTATTGGCGTTCGATCTCCAGGGACAAGCTCAGGATGAGGACAGATGGTTCTGAAATGAACATTAAAAAGAGGCTTCTAATTGCTGATCTTTTAAACACTCAGACTGAGCAGATTCAGTGTCTTGATGCCGAAACTGGATCAGATACAGCTTGGCTTCGTAATTTATGGCTGGTCAAAGTAACCATGGCCATGAGACATTCCATTTTAGGTCAGGGCAAGAGCTTCTACCATTGAGATTCTTTTTGAAATTATCATTTAGCTATGCTAACAGTTTACACTGATTATAGAGAAATCTGGTACTGTCAGTTTATAGAAATCATCCTGTTTATCATGATGTAAGGTTGTATTATATGTATAGCATGTGAAAAGCATATTTTAAATATGGACCTATGTACTATTCTTTCTTATTTGATCAAACAAAGTTTTGATAGCCTTAGAAAATAACTGAAATCAGGAAAAATAATTATTTTTTCTCACTTTCACTAGTCTAGGTCTCACTTTTTCAGACAGTCAGCTTAGTGTAATTGTCCATAGAATCAAAATTTCCATTAATTATTTTGAAAGCAATACAACGGCCACTCATATGAGCTATAACAAGATAAGAAATGTGTCTTGGAGGTACACTCGGGACACCAACCACAAGCTAACTGTGTTTTTTCACTAAGTGTGCATGACAACAAAAACATGTACACTTAACTCCTTCAAGATTATTGCCTTGGTGGAGTTAAGAGTGAGTTTATACCACTGAGACTCCCACTGATTCTGTCAAAATTCAGAAAATTTCTTTGGAAAAGCCTAGAGTCTAAGAGGAGAAAAAAAAAAAGGAAGGAAGAAAATATAAAGTTAATTTAGACAGAAATGAATAAACTGCATTTAACCTTTTTTCACGGCTTAACTTTCAAAAATTAGCTTGCTGTACGTCTACTTTAATTTGCATGTTCTGCCATCAAAAACACTTGGAAACTGCTGGTCTAAATCTCCGGTACTTAACGCTGTTGAGTTGCACATTGAACAGTAGAGGGTGCTACCCAGCCTCGAGACTGCTAAATAGGACACAGATTTGGGGGACTGGAGGAATATGCTTTTCTATGCTCTTTTGCCTCTGAATCCCGTGAAATTCTGAATGTGTCCACATGGCTTATCATGTACACCAGAAGCTAACAAAAAGATATTATGATGCTCTCTCTTATATTTTCCATCCCAGTAATGGTGGCTTCTGGGTCACGTTACTGTTGACAGAGCACCATTTTTACCCTTTTGAGTGGAAAGCAATAACAGTATTTGATGGCACTTCAAATTTTAAAACCGATCTTTTTTCCAAAATTCAGCACGGTGTTAAATCCAGTATTTGTAAACTCTTTTTTATCTATTGTAATAACTAAGCCATTTTAGCTTATAGACCAAACTCAAAGTTACACCAGCCTCCATTGCTGACAGGCTGATGCTAATAAACCTTCAGTTTGGCATACGGGTTGTCACTAAACAAAATATCTGTTTAGCAAACCATCAGAATTTGTGGATGATGGGAAACAGATGTATCATTAAGCACTAAATGGGAATATCATTTACAGTAGATGTCATGTTTCATTTTGATAAACTGCAGAAAAAAACATGTGAAAGATGTAGCCCTGTGTATCCAATGCTGAAAGCAGTATTTTGAAAGGTAATGTTATTGATACTCTGCTAGGCTGGCAAATCTAAGATTTATTAGAAAATATGATTTATGACTCGAGCATTACCATGAAAGATAATGAAATGCTATCTGATATATGAGATGGTATCCCATATAAAAAGCTCAGAGAAAAGAAGCTAGAAAACAGCAGTCTTCCTTACCCTAATACTTTAAAATGATGGGGTTCCTGTTTTAAAGTCGTTCAAGCATGAGACTTCTCCTTCTTCCATAATAACAGTACGTATCCCTGATATGGCACTTCTGTTGTTTAAGCACTCTTAAGTTATGAGCTAATTACTCATCACAACTATAACAAATACAATCTTCACTTTGTAGAAAAGGCACATGGAGTGCAGGGACTTGACTGGGGCCAGCAAGTTGGCATCAGCTGTTTGTGGATTTTGGGTTGCTATAGACCAATCTTCCTTCATAAGCACTGGCTGTCCTGCTAACTGAAGAAAAATTGTTGCTGTCATTTTTCTTAGCCTGTATATATTTTAATGTAAATAAGAAGACACAGTGAAACATGCTTGAAATGATTCTGTTGTTGGGAAAAAAAATCCTTCAATTTATCTATCATACTCCTGTCGCTGTTACTTGAGTGCCAATTTACCATTTTTAATGCACGCGCCTCTTTCACCTTTTCCTCATTTTGAACATTCTTCCTCGTTTCTCTTTTCCCTTCTTCCCATTTAATCTCATTTTAATGTCAGTCTGCATAGGATGTTCATCTTCTAAATTGCAAGTTAGTTGGGAGAAAATACATGGAAACAACACTTTTCTCGGGGCTGTTCTAATTCCTGTTTCCACAGCCAGTTTTGTTAAGACTCTGCTTCAGATTTTCCCAAAATACTTCTCAGCAATTATGTTTTCCTTTCTGTTTCTGGAATCTCTGTCCAGGTATTATAATCCATTATGCCTTTTCTTTGGATATTTACACTGCTTACCTTATTATCCATGTGAAATATGTAATACGTGTGAAGCAAATGCAAATCATACTACATTATCATCATAATTAATAGTAAAGCTCCCTCTGTGCTGACTAACGATCTGCTGCTGGATAGGTACAGAAAGACACTATTGGCTCGGAAAGTGTAAAGTATGAATACCGTGAGGGGTTATGGTTTGCTAGTGTAATTCTGTGTGAATTGTCCATCCCTTGTTTACTACTTCATTTAAATAGGGTGAATACAGACAAGAGCACTAATGAGGCACTTCTGAAATTTTCAACTGATACTCATTACTAAGACCAGAGCAAGTATTTATGATTTACCACTGTAACTCCGGAAAAAACAAGGATTTATATCAGAAGGACCACATACTGACACAAGGTTACCTTGTGGAACAGACCATACTCTCAATCTGCTGAAATACAGCACTGTAGTGTCAGAAAGCAAAGTGACAGGTGTGGTGTTCTGGCCTTTTGCCTTTGACCTGTGATGGAGGTCCGCTGAGAGGCTGCGGATCAGTCATTCCCGTTGTGAATAGCAGTGCCCGTGGACCGCTGCTCCTCCACAGCTTGGCCAGATAAACGAAGGCAAACTGCAGATCTCATTGGAGGGATATTCTCTCCTTCTAATCCTGAAAAACTGCATTCCTTTACCCAAACCTTTGATCCAAAGTGAAATCCTGGTGGCATCTTCCCAAATAAGCAGCAGTTGAACATAACGGGCAGTTCACCATGATGCACTCGGGTTTGGGTACTGCATGGGGATTGTAAGCAGACTAGGAGACTGTATCTTCTCATGCACATTATGTGAGCAAAGGGGACTCTAGGAGAAAAACAAGGGTGTTGAAATGCGGTGTTTTTGCTCACCAGAACTGGATTGTTTAGGGAAGACTATTAGGAGAGGGAGGGGAAGTGGCAGCAGTACATACAGCCATGTGGTATGGCAGGTTTCCAGATGGGTCAGAAAATCCTCCCAGGCAGTGGGCCAGCCTTGAGGAGAAAAGGCACTGGTCAGTGTGGGACAAGCATACCAACAACAAATTCCTGAGGTGGTGGGTGTTACCTGAAGCTGTTGGGATTCACCAACCTGCCTGCAGAGCTGAGAGAGAGGGATTTGCTGCGATGATGCTCCTGCCACCCAGCAGTGGCTGAGCAGAGGAGCGGGTGCTGGCACAGGTGCCGGCTCATTGCTGCCCTGAACTGCGCCTGCAAGCCAGCCACAGCCCCTGACTGGCAGCACCTCTGTAGAAAAACAGAAAACGCCGATTTTTTAAGTGCCTAATGGCCCTAGCTGATAAAAAGTGCTGCCAGGGTGACACAGAAGACAGCAGTGAGGACAAGGATGATGGTTATGGATGGCTCTTACAGGCAGAATGACAGATGTGCTTAACTTTTAATCATTATGCCACAAACTGCTGGGTCTAGTCTGTGAGCTGACCTCCTCCATGCTTGAAGCCCCTCCAAGGCTCACAGCACAATTAAGGATAAATGAACAGCTATCAAATTAATTTCAGCAAAGCAATAAGAAATCAATAGTGGTACAGTGCAACTGTTAGTTAAACTGTTAACTGCACGTGACTAATCGTGCTCAGAAATTGGAGTGGTTTTGTTCTGCTGACATTTATAAATTGCTAAGCCTTCACTTTCATAGTTTATGATGTCAGATGAATCCCTTGGGAAAGTATTTTCCTTCCAAATGATGTTCAAATGTCTATAATTCTGTGCTGAATGCAATTTACCAACAATTGTAGTGCTTTAAAGCATACAGTAAACTCCCTTATTTCTGTATCAAGCAACTTGACATTTAAGATAATTTGTTAACTGCAGCAAAAACATATAAACAATGTAATTTTCTTGTAAACAGTTGCCATGTAAGACACGCTGTATAATTGGTAACCTCTGTCGCAAGTGCGAACAATGCCGGTTTAGAGAGACTTGTCGTGAACGTGGGTGTAGAAAATCAAAAGAATTCCATTGGGTTGCACCTGCGCTGGGTCTGCTCAGCTGGGAAAGTAAAACAGGCTACAGAGAGGTTGCTGCTGGAAATGTTTTTTTAGAGGGAAAAAACCCACATTTTTGCCTAATGCTCTTTCATCTTCCTTCTGGCACTCTGCAGTGGGGCTGAGCTGCTGGGATGTGGCAGAAGCTGGAGAACCTGTTGGGTACATGTCCTCGGTGGGGGGTGGCAGCAGCAGGCACTGCATTGCCGGGGTCGTACTGTACAGCTATCTGGGGCTTGGACCTCTGCGTCCTTGGGGGCAAGGGTGCAAAATGGCCATTTCTGAGTAGCAAAATGACTTGCTGTGCACAGCCAGTCAGTGCCAGAGTCCTGCCAGCTTTATGGCGATGGGGTGCCTGAGAGCCTGTGAACGTGGCAGAGCTTGGGTCCCTCTTCCCAGGTTATCAGCTGAATTTTCGCAGCATGGATGACCCATAGTTATGTTCTCAGCAGTCCAGTCTGCTTTTTGTGTGCATTTGTGCTGTTGGAACAGAAAGAAACCCTTTATTTCTGGTGACCAAATGTTTAAGGATATAACCCTATGCATCTTACTGAAACCATTTTTATAAGCAAGGTGACAGACGTGCACTGCAGTGCACAGCAATTCACACTTTGGTCGATAAAGAGAAAATATACAATCACTAAAAGCAACGTATTCAAAGAATTTGCTTACAGATTCCCGGTGATACAATTCCTCCTTAGCAACAGTTTGGAGGATACAGCAGAATTTTTAAAAAATGCTGGATGCTTCTTGCTAGTCAATTGTAAACTGTACCAACACAGCACATATTCATTAACTCAGCGCAATCATTAATACTCTGTAAGCTGTGGCTCCTAAGTAAGCTTCTGAGAGAGGAGAAAGGATTTATTTCTAGAGGCACATTATTCTGTGTGCATCCTTCATCTGGCCACTGAAAAGATTCATTTTCCTCTCCTATTCACTTTGCTTTCTGGCAGGACTGTCTTTTGTGAACCATCTCTCTTTGCAGGGTCTAGGCCTCTTCTAGGTGATAACTAGGCTGCCACAAGCCTTCCCCATTCACATGCCCTTTCCTATTATTATAGCAGCTACCCTTTGTGGATGCTATTGTCCTCCTTACTTCTACTTCTCTGGAATCAAAATCAAATGCTCTGTTTCTCCCAACGCATAATGGTGGAAACACACTTTTCACAGAAAAGATCTGTATCTGTGGTTCCACTAGTTATCTGCTTCGGTACCACCGTCTTTATTCTGAGTTTATATTATGAATCCTGCTTCTATTCAAATTGTGCTTACAGTATATTTAGAGGTATGTGAAACATTTGCAAGCACCTTATCTTTATTTAAAAATACAATAAAATTTTATTTCCTTCTCAAACACAGTCTTTTAGGAGAATAAGGTTTTATGTACTCATTGTGCATAGTAACAGTGTTGCTAGGGGCACAGTATTTCTGCAGAATCTCCTTCAGCTGACATTTCATCTTAACATTTGTCAACTTGTTCAATGAGAATAAAGCAGACCATTTAAAAAAAAAAAAACCATACCACTCACATCACCTTAAACTTCCTACAGATTCAAGGGTTATGGTAACAAGGGCTTTTTTCTCCTCTCAGTTAGGCATGGTGCACATCAGCTTTGTATTGAAGTAAATGAAATCAGACTACTATTTTCTCTTCAAAATATGTGCAAATGATGGTTTTGTCTTCATGACCAAGCTTAATTACCAAGTGGAAAATGCACATTCAGCACACAGAGCCATATTGAAATCGGTGTTTGTTTACCCAAAAAGGATAAAAGTGGAAGGTGTTCGGGTTCATTTTGCTTTTGTGAAAGCTGAGATTTTGTAGAAATCAAGGAGCTTTCCTCACAAGTGGCCAAGATACACCATATGAGGACCTATCTAACCAAACACCACCCCACACACCTGAGTATGTGCTCACCTTTGTGTATATTTGTATTTGTGTAAATACGCGCTTATGCATGCACTCAGTTACCAGCCTCAGGAAGAAAGAAATGATTGCACTGAGTGATTTTATTAACAAAGTTAATCAGACTTAAATTTCTCTTTTAACCCCCTCAGAAACATCATGCCTACTCCTTTAGACCATGAAGGTCTTGTCTTCAGGCAAACCACAATTTAAAAAGAGCACGGGAATCAGATACTGGCTGAGGCCTTCTGTTTGCAGCAAAGAAAGGGAAGGATAAGAAACATGCATCTTCACATTGGTTCTTTAAGGCCATGCTATGCTCCTATGCCATCAGCTTTACCTGTTTCAGCTGAAATGTGTCCATGTTATTTTCAGCAAAAGCCCAACTGTATCTCAACAAAGATACAATCTAGTTCAATGGAGGTAATTTTCAAAACACAGTCACAACATAGGATTTACTCTTTTATTTAATTGGTTTAGTAGAAGATAAGATGCTATTTCTCATAAACACATTGTTGTTTTGTTTTTCCTTAAAAATCCATTAGCTTCTATGCAGGCCTTTAAATATTTATAAGATCTAAATAATCTTTTAAAGCATCCTCAGAGAAGACATTGATTCTTCTTTTAGTTAAATAGTTTTTATTTTTCTGGTAGGGGAATTGTTTAAGTACTCAGGCAACTAATTCCCCAAATTAATCACAATATTTTTATACTCAAGTGTCTATTTTATGTAAGTAAAGAGAAATGCAAGAGACTCATTGTATTTATGTGTAAACTGACTTACTACTTATTATATTTATGTGTAAACTGACTTACTACTTGTATGATGGGAATATTATGCAGCGATTCTGGAGCTGGCTGTAAATTGAAGATGTTTTTAAATAAACACCTGAGGAAGTTCATGCCCCTCTAAATATTTATATTACAAGAAAAGTTTTGCCACAAAATATTTCTCATCTTCACATTTCTTCCTTAAAGCCATCTGAAGTGTTCAGACTATTTGCAAAACTGGTGCTGGAGAATAAGCAATATCACCCGCAGAAAGAGCCATGAAGTTTGTGGTGAAAGCCAGAATTAGAGACAATTCCACAGATGAGCGGTATCACCACTTGCCATAGCATCGTTGCTCATGGTTAAAACATGCTGCAAACACAGTCTACAAAAGCAAAGGCCAGAGTCACTTGGTAATTCAGTGTGGAGACTACCTTATACCTCCTGGCTACTGCTCTGACTTCTTGGGACTGCAGGAGACACCCCTCCGCACAACATGTTTGCTTACCAGAGGTCCCTTGCACAGTCAAAATCTGTGTGTGTGGGGGTCTGTCTGTCTCAGATGCTTTCATACCTGCCCCTGCACAGCACAAGTGAATGAACAGGGGCTCATGGGCTGCATTTTTCATTTAGTTGGCTCCTGGTTGGCTTTATTTGGTCTGCTCTTTTGCTGAGCAGTTTTGGTTTCTGCTACCAGCAGAGTTGCTACGTCTCTGTAGAGTTAAATTAAATGCCAGGCTTAGGATGTCTCTTCAGAACAATTAATTGTGCTTAGAGATATGGCAAAGACAGTCTTCAGTACCATGCAAGTTCAACACAGGTTTTCTGTATGTTCAGCTTGTGCTGAACCCCTCAGCTGAACCCAATATGTCTTGGGCACATTTTGCTGAGAAGCAAATCTGCCTTTTCCAATTCAAAGTCTTGTTTCCCCTGCCCACTGCATTGCCCCTGGCAGCTACCTGGCAGCTACGACAGTCAGGCACCAGCAGAAATTTCCTCACTGGTGGGGAAAAAATTAACGAGAAGAACCAAAACCATCCATGCACATGGACGCACCCTACAAAGATGTTCGCAAAAGCAATTCATATTAATGCTCTTAAAACCAAACAGGCACTCTGTAACTGTAGCCAACACCCGTGTAAGCATAGGATATTTTTCTAGCATTACCCTAACGCTGTGGTGATAATGATAAACAATGCTCCATTTTTTTAATCAAGGGACAATATTCTTGTTAGCTGATTGAAGTGTTTTTATTGGAAATAGCTTCCGATAATAACCTGTCTTGTTAGTACTGTAAATTCTGCAGGCTAAAATCCTTTGTTTCTCATTAAACTAACTAATTACTGTCTGACTGGATCGATGGATTTAGGAGCAACTGATATAATCTTGCTAGGAAAGGAAAGCTGCCAAATTCCATCACTTTGCTTAAATCTATTACCCTAGGATCTGTGAGCCGGCAGAAATTTATCACCATGTAATTAATGGTTTTAGTTGGTTGATTGTCATATCAAAAAGAGGCAAAGATGTAAGTTTTGAGTTAAACAAACAAAGAAAAGGCACGAGAAGAATTGCATATACAGTTTATTAAATTAAGGGGGTTTTTTAAACATACAAAAAAATACTTTTGGAAAAAACCCGCATAAAATTCTGCCCATCGCTGCATTGTTCAGCATGCTTAGAAGCAGTGGTCAGCTGGCCGCAAGCAGCAAAGGCTCCAGGCATGTGCCCAGGAGCTGCGAGAGGTGTTAGTTTGCCCCAGCACGCACCACAGGCTCCCCACCTGGGCTGGGGAGCAGCTATTTGTACACTTGAAATTTGCCTCGGGGACACCTCTGCTTTGCACAACCAGTCAATCAAATATCAGACTGAGGATCCCATGCACCATGATAGGGTATACGTGACCCTCTGAACCTTGTTCCCCATGTCTATTGTTTGTGACTCCATTAAAACCCCACTTCTTTCCTTTTTTGCCTAGCTCTGAAAGAGAATATTTAGGGTCCTGTCCTATGTGAGAAATATAAAAACAGGATTTCACAGGATTAGAGAGCCAATTAATCTCTAAAACAGTTGATCCATAAGGTAGGAGGACTAAATTTTGTAAGGTTAATGGTGCAAACAGGAAAAGCCATTTCTCAGCTGCAAGCACTGCACTATATGCTACTCCCAGCTTAGCTATCCAAGTGGTTTTATTATGTTTGCTCAGCTTTAATTTATACATGTTTTAACATACTCTTAGTTATTTTTAATTTTAAACTAATAAACCCTGGCAAATCTCTTTCAATATAATTAGAATTTTTCCTTTAGTTTGCTATTTAGTCATTATTTTCTTATTTCCACTTTATTTTCTGGGGGATAAATCCTCTTATTCATTTGTTTCAATGAAGCTTGAATAAAGGTCATTTAAATTGATTCACCTTTCTTATCTCCCTTGCGTTTATTCTATAATCCTACCTTCCATTGTGTAGAGGAGAATAGCTTTCTTTTCTCTGCTTGTTTCTGCTAGAAGAAAAATGGTAACCTTTTATTAAATAAATCTGGGAAAGCTGTGCTCCAAATCCATATTATCACTAGCTTGGGGAAACAAATTATTTCAAAAACTTAAAAAAAGAAAACATACAGCACTTTTTGTAGTGTGCTGTTAGATGGCCTGAACTTACTGCCTCAAGCCCCTTAAACAAATGAGGGGAATGCTTTGGTATAATTTGCAAAAGCAAATGCACATACAAAAACTCAAGCAGTCAAATATAAGAGCAATTTCCAATTGCAAAGCCTTGCAGAGGTGCAGAGCACGAGCAGCCTCGGTGATGGTGGGTGCTGGGGCACAGAGACAGTGTCTTTTCCTGCTATTCCCAGATATTTCCATGTTTAGGATCACTGTCCAAACTCACCAACTTGTCTCTTAACACACAGCTCAGCTTCTGGAGCTATACCAGATTTCAGCCTTGAAGGGAATAATTCTGTTCTTGATTCCTAACCTGGAATACATACTGTCTACCTCTTCATGCACGTTTTAGCTTTTTTAAATGCAAATCTAGACTTCTGAAAAGCACGAACTGTAATAGAGCAAGTTTATACCTCTCTAAAAGATTTGATATGAAAATAATCATGAGTGACTACTCAGTTTGCCTTGAAAAATTACCTGAGTGCATACTTTTATTTTCTGTTTATAGTCAGTTGGCAAGAATGTCTATAGGCTCCTGCACCACTTTCTGGACACTTTCTGGTTCTGTTTCAGAGAGAAGACTTTTTTTTTTCCTGATCAGATGATGTTCTGTGATGTATGACAGGTTTTACATGAAGAAAAAATGGTATTTTCTAATACTGGAATGTTTAAGGAAGCAAGAGGAGGAAATGTAGGATTGAGCCATACGATTAGGAAAATAAAAACAACCCAAACCAATCTGTTAGCAATATGTTCACACACATAAGGGTGTATGTTCCTCATTTTAAACAACTAAACCAGTATCGCTTTTTATTTTGTTGCCAAGGTTACTGAATTTTTAATAGTCTCTAGAGGGTGGTGGTTTTAAGTCATTGAATGGCATCATTGTTTAATATTAAGAATATTCTGATAAAAGCTATCTCAGCTGTGGAAAATCACTTCTTCCTTTAAAAAAACCTAAAACTAAGTTGCCATTTTAAAAACCACTGGAAAGGGAAGGCCATTTTCTGGCTACAAAACTGCTGCAAATAGCAGGAATGAGCAGTTATGTAAAATCACTCCCTGCATCACACCAGCATGGGGCCAGCTGGACCTGAAGGAGCTCCCCTGGCCTGGCAGCACTGCTGGGGCTGTGTGAAGGGGTGGCTCTGAGTTTGGCAGCCTAAAGTTTGCTAGGGGCAAGCGTGGGGTTCACAGCATGGACACAGCTCCACAGTGCTGGTGCAAAACCTCCAGATGCACTTCAGTTATCCCTGCAGTGAGCTGGCCAATGCCAGGGACAGGCAGGGAGGCCAAGAGGGGATGTGTCAGACAGTCACTTGGCACAGACTCAAGAGCAGCGGAGAAGAAACAATTTTTCAGATCAATATCACGGGCATAATACAGATAAGTGCAGGGAAGGTACAGAAGCTGTCTCCAGGATCACAGCGGAGATAAGGATGCAATGAAATCTTGCCTTGTAATCACTGAAATAAAAAGGTGGGGGACCCTGACTGCAGTGCAGAGCCAGCCAAACCCACAGAACAGTGAAGATAAAAGCTGACGCTAAAGAAAGGGAAAAACACTCAGGACACAGACTTGATCCCCCTCATCCCAAAATGAGAGATGGGTAACAACAGGAGGCAGGATTCCTCCAGAAGCCGCCAGATCCTAGAAAGGCAGCAGGACTGAGATCTCTGTTTAGACCCTAGCAGCCCCAGACTGCACACAAGGGAGGCTGCCGCTTTGAGATTTTTTTTCTTTTCACTTCCTTTTGCAGTGACCTGAAGAAAATGCATTGTGGCATGAGCCTCTCACCTTAGCATTGCATGTTCCTCCTGTTGAGGCATAAATACATAAGAATAGGTGGAAATGGCTTTCCTCCATTGCGGATTGCAATCAAGGTCACACCTGCAGAATGTGAAAGAGAAAAGGAGACAAAGTCAGCAAGTAAAGACTAGAGATAGAGAGGGGTAGACTCAGCTGAGAGATAGGGATGCTTCACTTTTTCTTGCTATGTTATTCTTTGCTGCTTATACATGCATAAGTACTGGAATCTAATGAGTCAAACTAATGCTGTGGCAAAACACAGTTTATAAGAAAGTAATATCCAGTTCGTGGTATAGAAATATGTTGGTTTTATATTTACCACCACCCACTCATCCAAGCACACACACACTTATGTGCATTGAAATGTGTTGACATTGATATAGGCAGTAATTAGAATTAAATGCTTGATTTGGGAAATATTAACACATATACATATTTGAATGCTAGCAACATTTTAGCTGGCATATATTAGTCTTTAAGTAATCTGCATGCAGTTTTGTCATCATGAAATTATAAATCACTTGAAAAATAGTTTTATACTGTACTGAGAGTAGAAATAGACTGATGTGAGGCAGGGTACTCAAAGGTGGCTGGGTTTTCAGGTATTTGAGAAATATATTTTACAGGAGGGATACCCTAATATTGTGTTTGTATGTGCTCACATTTGGGACCAGTGGACAGGTTTGGGATAACTCTGGGACACGCAGAGCTCCTTTGAGCTCAGGCGGTCTGAGGGAGACTCCAGGAGCTTCCCCTAAATTCTCAGTTCTCCATCTAATTGTTACCCAAAGCTCACTTGGTGATGGGTTTGTTTTACACCAAAAGTTTTTTGGTGTCATCAAGTCTGTCATCAAGATCTTGAGTAGTCACAGACCCCAGCTGTAGCAGAACAAATCCTTGCACTGTTTTTCAGCCCACTATTTGCTGAAATTCGGCAACCAGTCTATTTGAATCCGTGACGTTCAGCCCACTGTCCTCACTCGCCCTGTGCAGCACTCCTCTCGCATCTGAAAAATACATTATGCAGCACCCCACCAGAGCACTCTCAAGGCAAAATGGCATTTTAAAATCTGTAGGAAGACAGACTCAAGTAAGTTAGAAATCTCTTTTCCCCCTGGTAGCCCAATAATGTAAGTGAAAACTTTTTTGGTTTCATTAGGTTTCAGAAAATTGCTTTCTTCTAACTACCTCGGTGTTCAGTTCTGCAATGTTCTTCTGTGAGTTTGGCTGTTAAGCATTGAGTGCCACTGCTCGAAACTGGAGCCACACTACTGGGTGCTGCTATAATGACCTTCCTCATGAATATGTATTGTCAGATAAGTAAAGCAGAATAAAAGATTAGAAACTTTTAACACTCAAAACTCTCCAGAGCTTCAGCCCTGGAGATTGGAAAGGTATTCTGCTTCTTCAGGAGCAGAGCACTGAGTGAGCTTGGAGATCTTTGTGGTCCATTGTTGCGGTTTCTTGGCCTCTAACAAAAAAAAAAAAAAAAAAAAGCATAGAAGGCCCATTTATTGCACCGCTAAATATTTTCCATTCGAAAAGCAGCAATGTAAAATGCAATAAGATTTTTGTATAAAATTTAAAAAATTAACCATCAAGGAGTGGTGAACTAATTACCAAGAAAAATCTGGTTCCAGAATGCACTTGGTTATTAAGGGGTTTGAATTCATTTCAAAATTAGATCAAATTTAATTCTGCACAGAATGGATAGTATTTGATATAATCATAAAGAACATTACCATGTACTGTGCAGTGAGGGAACTCAGCTGAGCTTGCCAAAATTCACTCCTGAAATCACCGCCAACACAAAAAAATAGCTTCCCCCGCAGGCACAATATTGACGAGTTTTAAAAATACTTCAGAGTGATGTTAGACTTACATTTCAAAAGTACCTACTTAAGTTTTGGAAACTGCACCATGCTCCTTGTTCCCTGGACCAGGGGAACATCTCTGATGTTTTAACTTTGCATGGTCATTCAGTGACCATCTGTCACTTATCTCCTTTGGCTCCGCATGTCCTCTACTCTGATCATCATCAATTTTTTTTTTTTTTTTCCCCAAAAGGAGAACCATAAACTAAATGCAGCAATTATTATATTCGGGTCAGGGGAAAAAAAAAGCCCTTTGTCACTTTAAATTGTTTATGTGTTTCCAAAGTGTTGGTTAGAAGCAGCCAACAAAAGGAGAAATCATTTTATAGGAGCCCTTTCACACTGGGATCATTAAGCTCATGTCCACAGTTTCATTACCAGCCTTTATTTTCAGAGAGGTAAAAGGCATCTGCAAAAATTTCCATGCTAAGTTCTAGTGCCACAGAGAAGTGTTGTCTTTGCTGCCTCAAGATCCTTGACCTTTTTGAGCTCCATTTGACTGTTTTGTGGTTCTCACAAAACCTGCAAATTTCCTCTAAAAAACACATTGCCAGCAAGTCAGCTGCTCTTCTCTCTTTTTCAAGGCTGACTTACTCCCCCCGGCACAGCTCACTTCCCGGGGCTGTCCTTGGGTTCCCAGTCCCATCCCAGGGCTCCCTGGTGCCAAGCTGGGAGCACACCCAAACCCCTGCCCTGGGCTCTGCAGATGGCCGTGCCCTGCATGGCCCCACACCTGCAGCAGGCTGATCAGTAAACAATCTGTTTGCGATGCTAATTCTTTCCTATATTCCGACCAAATACAGACTTCGTAACAACACAATATTAAAAATGGAATCCCAGAATTTTCATCTACTATTCTGACTAAAAATGATCTTCAAATACTTGTAAAACCATCCTGAACATGAGCTTTACTTTTTACATTTTCTTGTAAATTTCAGGTATAGTAATGTCTCTGTTCATTAATGGCATAGCTACCTCTTGAATAAATTACATTTAGCCTGGTATTAGCGTTTCATCAGTAATCAATAATTCCCTTCATCAAGCTAGTTCTAAATCTGGGAGGAAATTTACCTTATGCAGCTGCCTTCATGTAAAAGCGATCATACTGAACCCTAACCTGAGGCAAAAGGTCCAAAGGGGTTTCATCCTGAGCGTTCCCTGTTTTCCCTTTTGAGAGGGTGTTTCTCCCTGTTTCTGCAGCAACCAACAGCAAGCACTAGATCTGAAGTCCTTTCATAGTATCCAGCATGTCCATTGATTAAGTACGTCTCCCACAATAAATACTTTGGGTGCAGTGCATCCTCTACTTGGGGAAATAAGGAATTGAGATCTGTCTCAGTGGGATTTTAGAGATGTTGCACTCAATGTTGTAACACCTAAGATCCATAAAACTGAGATTTGTACCTCGCTTTCCCCGCATATTGAAGAGGGAGGAAACTGTTATTACACAAACAGATTTGTAACATTCAGCACCCTGTGCAGACACTTGTGTTTGGAAAGCAACACCAAGTGCAGCTATGCAATGCAAACAGCTATCTTATTCATGAAATATTTTCCTATGACATCTGCTCTTATTTTTTTAGGTTTTGTATGCTAATGGAAGTAGTATCTCCAAGCACTTTTAGACTGCCCTGGAAAATCCCAACTTCATTTTGCCTTTGCAAAGATATCTTCCTAAAGACAGAGGGTCTCTGGATAATGCATGCAGAAACTAGACTTATCTACAGACTCCAGCCTTTTTCCCCCCCTTAGAGGTCCCAGAATCATTAGTATTGTTGTGATCCTACCAGGTTTAGAAGACTATATCTTCTGACGGTTATAGACTACCACTTAGCAGATTGCAAAATACCCGATTAGTATCCTAGCTGAACCAGTACCTTTGAATCCATCATTTTTCTAAAATAACAGAAGAAAGACTTTTTGGTCGATATGGCCTCACTTATGGGATGCTATTTTAACTTGGATGAAGTCTTACTATGAGGGTAGTTAGAAGAGCCAGAAAGTACAACTTGTGCGAAGGATGCCACTTTTCTCTACTATTCTTGAAGGCCACATTTTATAACTGCAAAAGTAGACTTGGAGGAGATAATCCTATCAGTCATGGGAACACACGAAAAATAAATGCTCTCTAGCAATGCTTTTTACAATATTTATGGTTTCCCAAGTTAGTACTTTCTGTATTGCTGTCTGATCTCCTTGGAAGATCTTGCCATTGCACAGGGCCCCACTGCATTCGAAGACAAAACGGGACCTGAACTTTCTTTTTCAGAAGTCAGAGCATCTACCTTCATGAAAGGTCTTTCCTCTGTCTGCCTTCCAGGTTGTTTTTTTGCCTTGCTTTCTCTTATTTTCAGATACCGCCTTCTCTCCTCTGATTAGCAAGAGGTACAGATATTTTGCTGGGTTTTCTTCCCTTCGCCAATGACTTAAAACCCAAGAGAGAGTTAACTTTGTCCCACCAGCTGTGGCACTGGGAAACAGAACCTACCTCAGCCCATTTCTGTGACTTTTTCCCACTTTGTTCAAGGTGGGACCTTGTTCAGGTCATCTGCAATTACCTTTGCGTGAAGTGAGTCAGCAGTTGCAGGATTTCCTTAATTCTTCACCTAAACTCTTGAACTCCCAGACAGCTGCTATTGGGACTGCTTGGGTGGTGACTCTTCAGAGGAGGGTTTTTTGGTGGTTTTTTTTTTGTTGTTTTTTGGGTTTCTTTTTAAGAAGAAGTATTTGCACAGGTTTACAATTGTGAAGTGATGTGGTAATGGAAGTCTTTATTGGCTTTTTATTGGTAGCACTTTGAAATATTTTGCTTGAAACATGCTTTCAAAGTGTTTTCTTTTCCTTGCATTTATCTCTGCTCTGCCAGGTTTAAAATGTTCTCTCAAAGACTTCTGGGAATTACAGCTTAGTGTGCGGGTTTCTTTCCCCAAGTAAAGGTTTGCGCTAAGAATGCTATTTGCTTTCCAAAATTAGAATGTGTTGAATTCCTAATTACAGCAATTGGTCTAGCACCTTGTCATGAGAGTACGAGGAGAAAATAACCTTATGTGAGGCTGCACTTGTACCTATGCAGTCAAAAGCCCATTTTGAGAGAAAAGTTGTTCAGTCAACACCATCTTGCCCAAGCAGTTCTAGATGGGGAAGGTGATGGGGAACATTTTTGTGTGTCAAATTAATCTGGGGTGCAGTTTTTCACATGAAAAAGCACCTTAACTTCTAATCTACATCGATTTCGGAGCACACGGACATTGATTTGATCATTTTCCATTAAGATTAATTTCTTGTGAAGCACAAAGCACAGGCACAAAGTCTGGGCGAGAATCTTTAATTTGGAAACAGTTTCTGATTAAAAAACAGAAAAAATGTGTTGAGGCTTCCGATTACCACAGAAAAACAATGAATTGCATGGCTAGTAGTTTGAGACCAGAGATCTTTCAAAGATGGTTAGAGTCTGTGGGACTAAGAAACTATTTATAAATGTAAATTTTATACATGTCAACTCTGTACATATGTCAAATACAAATTTATGTTCAATTAAGCAATCAATAATCAAGAACATTCATACAGACATCCTGAGATTGACATCAAATCTAAGAGTATAAACTTCTGTATGACTATATTTTTTTACATCAAAATGATTTTAAGGATTGTTGTCCTTGAATTTCATTCAGCAAGAAAATAATTTGGTTTTAGCCTTCAAGCCTTATGATGCATCCTTGCAGAATGCACGTTGTTCTAAGCACAACAATTAGCAAGGATTTTCAGTATATGTTGCTATTGTACATTATTTCCTTAATGTAAGGTCTTCTAGCTGTGCATGTTTTGCTACTTTTTTCTTTAGTAATTCTATCATTTTTCCTTTATTTAAATACCTTGCTAATGCCACTCCTAGCAGTGAAAGCAAGTTCTAACTTATGGATTACACAAATGAAGTGTACTCGGGTTCGTAATTTGATATTTATGTTTAAAATACATTCAGTGTACTTGATACCAATAAGAGTAGTTTGGGGAAATAAAAAATTAATTTAATGATACATACTACACTTCACTATCTCTTCTTCAATATATTGCATAGTCTCAGGGCCTGATTTCGATCTCATTTGCACTAATTTAATGTTGGTTAAGATCAACTGACAGGAGTGAAATTATTTTTCATTTACTAGAGAGTACGTGACACCAGAGATTCATTTTTATATATAATGTCTTTACATTTCCTAATACAGGGTAATGATGCTAAGCACCTGCTCAAAAAATTATTGCTCGTTCTGATGATTTCCATTATATTAAAATATCACCTGGGAAAAAAAGCCATTGTTTCCTTTTAATAAGCAAGTTTAGAAACCAAATGTCTGTTAAAATGTGCCTTTAATCTTTGTTACATAAATAGCCACATGACATTATGAAAAATCACACTTCTATCTACCAGGATGCACAGAGCTTATCAGGAATAATTGCAAAGTGGTTGTAGTGACCAGCCCTTTGCCCTCTCCAGCGACACTTTCTTAAGATCTCATTCATTCTCATGCAATGAGACAGAATGAAAATGGAGAATGTCAATCCACGCACCTCCTTAGATTAGATAATAAATCCCATATTCAATTTTTTTTTAAACTTACTACACCAAAGAGGAAGCAGAAGTTAAAATGTAGACAACAAACTCTACTCTGTTTATCACACTAATTCTCTAATGAGTGCTTTGGTAACCATCTATGGATCTTTAAAACTTGATCCTCCTGTTATTCTGTAAGACCAGAAGGACAATACAAATAATTCAGTGTATGTGCAGTATATACTCATAGTAATACTTTTCTTGACCTTCATGATTTTTTTTGTACAGAAAATAACATATTTTTAAAGTGGCAAACAATAGAATTATGTAGGAAATAAGAATAATTTGTAGGAAATAAGAGTAATGAAGTAATAATAGCAGGTTTGGCACGTTACTCAATGGTTCAACATGGGCATGATTTGCCTCATTGTGTAGTTTATACATAGCTTCATTATGAGCAAAAGAACAATTTACTGTAGAATTATTTTCTGGAAGGCCTGTTTTATGCATCATCTACTTTCCTGGCACTTTACAACCATGTTTAACTGTATAAAATTAACTATATTTATAGGTGATATCTAAACGAGCTGAACATGATTTTTTTTTTCTCCATCCTATTTCCTAAATCAGATACAGTAGCTTAACTGAGAACAGAAGAAACCTGATGAATTTCAGCTTTGGTGAGACCTCTGCAGCCAGCTCAGTTTCTGTCTTGTAATAACATAAGGCAGATCACCCACAGAAATTTTCTTTGTCCTTCTCCTTGAAAATTGAGCCCTATGGATCAGCTGGGATGTGGCTCATCTCTCAGATGGAGATTTTGTACGAAAGTATACTATAAGAACAAAGAGATTTTACTCATAAAAAAAGAAAGGGTAGGTAATTTCTAAGGTATTTTACCTCCACTAGAACTACTTTTTCCATATAATGCAAGAGATGAATGATGATAATCAAACAAGTAACATTATTGTAAAGTGGTAAGGGGGGGAGAGTTTTCTGCTGTGTAGATTGCCATCTTACCAGTTGTCAAAGTCCATGTGCATTTGCCTTATAGAATTATGCCTTCAGGTGGTAGCTAACCATCCCACTGCTCAGTACTTGCTCTTTGGCTTACTTGTCAGAATTATTGGGTTACTGCCAGCATTTGAAGAGTTTTGTGTAAGAGGAATTCACATACAATTCACCTGCAGTTATCTATGTATTAGTTGGCATTTCTTAATACCACAGTCTTCTTCAGGACACATATTGAATAAAAGCTACTTTACCTACAGTGAATAATGACAAGCTTCAACCAATGCACAGTCCAAGGACCTGGCTCCCCAAGATTCACCTTAATTTTCAATTCAGTTCAAGCTAGACATCTTATTCACTGAGTATTCATTTATACTTAGAAAGTGAAACATGGGGTAAACAAAGTTTTCAATTAGAGGTCATTATAGTTCTATATGGTTGTTACATGAGATAATCTTCCAGGAAAAAAACCAAACCCATGCTTTTCTCTCAAGTTTGCTTTGCCCCAGAGAATATTCATATAGCGTGCTTATTAAAAAAAAAATAAAACAGGGGGGGAGAGGAGGAGAAAAATACCTCAAACAAAACTATAGAAAGTGATGTGAAGCTTTAAATGTCACCTTTCCCAATGAAGTTAGCAGTAGAAAGTCACAGGGAAAAAGATATGTTTTAAAGTCTTCTGTGTGATAAAGACATGGCAACCTCCCAGGAGATAGCTGCCTCACTGATAAAAGGAAAGGTCCACTGGCTGCCCATACCTCACAGATTACGGCACCTCGCCTGAAGCACTTCCCCGACTGACCCCTAGTGATAGCACTACAGACTGAGAAAGCTGTGCTTCAGTACCTGGGATAAGAAAAGATGATAATTCATTAGCATATAATGACCTTCCAGAGTAGGGGCTCATCTCAATAGTATATTAAAGCAATCCATTCAGGTATAACAGAATAAATAGGCTAAACTATATCAAAAATCCCTGAGCCATACACTACTTATTGCCAATTGAAAGATAAGCTTCACAGAAGAAGCTACTGTATATTTGCCTTCTGGTATAAAACTATTCTTAAATCTTCAAAGATATATTTAAAAACTCTTGCAAAGCCACCTGTCAGTCTAAGGTCCATAGGAAGAATGGGCTTCTAGCTCAAAGCTTTGAACACTGTGACAAGCATTAGTTTTCAGCTCAGTATTTCAGAATTTCTTACATTAAACTTTATATATATACACATATATAAAAAGTATACTGTCATGGTGAGAGGACTTGGTGAAATTAGACTTAAGAAAATTGGGCAACATATACCCAAGCAATAACTAAACAAGCATCTGCCTTATTTACAAACATGGTTCAAAAGACATATTTTTGGCTATGTACCCTCTTGCTGTTACCACCTTGGGAAAGCAGTAGTTAAATTTAGGACCTGAAGCTGTAGCTACAGATTAGCAATTGATCAGTCACAAATAGTCATGTATTAATATAACCCCAATACTTAAGAAAAAAAAGTATTTGTGATGTTTCCTGCAATAACAGCAGGAACAAACTGCATACCAGCACTACTGATTGTTCTTACTCACTTGCATGCAGCTCTATGCAAACCAACCTTCTGCTTTTCTGCTTAGTTCAGGAAAACAGTGTATCTGCAAAACAGTATGTAGGACCACTCTGTGTTAATTTAGAGAACTGCTTCAGCTGAGCCTGCCACTGGAGATGAGAAAAAAAAGAATTTAAAAAGAACTTTTGCATATCAAATCATTATAAAGAGACTGGAGATCATAATTTTAATTTTTTTCCTGAAACAAAACAGAGCTTTCTCTCTCATTAGTTATTTTTTAAAAAAATCATTCCACAGGTCTTATAAAATGTCTTTAGGCTCTAAGCACTAAGTGACTGGGTGGCACAGAGAAGAACAGGTTGATAAAATGCAGAAATGTGCAGGAATGTGCAGGAATGTGCGTTGAAGTCCATACTTGTTACGGCTTATATTTTAGGAGACATCATGCAATTTGCCCATATTGTGTTTGAATGAATAGTCTTAAGATATAGCATGAATTTTAGGATTATATGGTAGAAAGCTTTCTTCATACAAATTCCCAACAGTTTTAGGCAACACTGCTATCTACTGGGATGCTTGTTCAAACCACATTGAAGCCCATAGAAATGGCAGAGAATAATACCTCCATGGCAGCAAACTTGGCAAGAAGTCAAAGACAGATGGTAACTAACTTAGCCCCATGAAGGAACACCATTAAGTTCGGCAAAAAAATGAAAAGCTCAATGACCTTGCACTTGTAGCTAACCAACAGTTAAAAACACTGCTTGAAGGCAATAGGAACAAAGATTTCGAAGGAAGGAAGTTTCTCCGTGTTCTCCCAACACTGATAGCTGTCTGTGCCAGTACAGGGGCATAAGCAGTGATAAAAGTTGTCTGAACTGAAACACCAATACGTTCATGGTGTTTCAAGAGAAATGAAACCATTTTAACAGCAAAGCCAGATAACGTACTGGTCTTTCTAGGAGGTAATTTCTTCTGCAAGTCAAAACTTGCTCAAGATACCTGTGGTGTGACTGTTATTTAAAAATTATAGTTACCTGCAGAAGCAAATCAACTGTTATGAAAAGCTGAACATCTTTTCAACATACCACCTAACAAGTTTTTTGCTAAGTGCTTTCAGAGTAATTGCCTTCACTTTATGGACACAATCATAAAAATTGGAACTGTTCGAAGTAGGACCTTTTAAAGAGGAATACATTGATTAAAATGAAAGCTACAAATGCTGATAAGTAAAAGTACGCTGGACATGTTTAAAAGTGTGCATATGGGCTCAAAGAAACTGCAGATAAGATTATCAGTAAAACCAGTATGCTTCTGGTATCATGAGGATTTGCTTTGGACCTGTCAGTCTATGATGTGAACAGTCTGATGGTGACCACTGGCTAGGAAGTCTTTTAATGCCTAGCCATTAAGTATTTTAAGGCATAGCCATTCTCCCAGTCAGTGCTACCCCCTGCACAGAACAGATTGGGAAAATTATCTTTCTTTTTAAATACCAACAGAGGAGCCAAATAATGGATAACTGCAGGGTTACTGAATGTTCAAATACGAGGAGTGTTTAACGAAGTCAAATTGCTGTGTCTACATGTTGACAAACAAAACACATCCTATTTCATGTCTCATCAATAAACCATGCTTAATTCTCATTTGGGAGGTCAGAGGGGTGGAAGCAGTGGACTATGTAAGTCCGTGATGCTCTCCCTATGTGTCCAGGATCAGCTTCTCTCCTTTACATGTTTCAGGGCTATGGAAATACTAGCGTTGGCAGAGCAGCAGATGGATAGGCCCAACTCTAACACTGCTTTCATTAGATTTAACATACTCTACCACCTTTAGTCACTACCCTTCACTGGTACCAGAGACAACAAGGTATTTATTCTTCAAATTACAAACTTAATCTAACTTGCAAAAAGGAAGATCTTGTTCTCTTTCATTTGGGATTGGGAAGCAGAACGGACAGGGGCTGCCACATACATTTTCATTTTACTCTAGTGAGTAAACGCTAGTACTAGACAGTCTATATCAAATCAGCTGTAAACCAGTTGATATAAAAGCAGCATTCTTTTGCCTAGATGATTTACCTATCAACACAAAAATTCATTTGATGTATATGTGAAGAATTCCAGCAGTTGTCTTTTTGATGTCAAGTATGAAAGGGCATACGCTTCATTAAATGGCACATCAAAAGGATGAAAATGCAGTCATTAATCTACGTTTTATGACATTCTCCTAACAATGTATTGTAGAAATCCATATTGCATCAAATATCAAAAAGGTCCTGAAAAATTCCTTGAGTGGTAGAAGGACTCTTCATACTTTTCATTTTTTCTGCCTTTTAAATTTCCTAAGCCCTCCGTTTTATACCTGAAGATAGCCACACTCATCCTCTTCTCACTGATGTAATTTTAAAATGTGCACAACAGAGGCAAGGTTAGGGAGGTAAAATGTAAACACATATCCACTGTGCAGTAATTTGTTGCCAAGACAAAGGATTTAAGCATTTGATCTATTTGACTCTCTGAGCATACTGAACTCTTGGTGCGGTGCGCATATCCAGACCTAAATTAAGCAGGCTAATTTCTTCTCTGACTCACCCAACTCCTCCTTCTAATGGACTGAGGACTGTCCCTATGTCTAGTGACACCACCCCACTATCAGATTTATATTGCATTAGATATTGTTTCTAATCAGCAAGGAAGTCCATAGCTGGCAGGGAGGACAGATCTCCATCCTCACTAGCAAGAGAGAAACGGGACGTATCTTTGGGTCAAGATGTCCCTCACTGATTTTAACAAGAAGTATTGTAGTTGTGAACGCTTTGCCTGGCAGGACTAAGCCTGTAGCACACAGCTGATCATATCTGCTGCTTGTGGAATGGAAAAAGAGTTACCTGAATCATGAATGTATTTGGAAAGAATCTGCCTAAACAGGAACAAATTCCCCACTGGGGAACACCAATGCAGGCAGAACAGAGGGGATACGGAGGGGTCGGTGCATCGCTGGCTCTGCAGTACCGACCTCCCAAGGAGCCACTCCAGAAACTCTGTGAGTTAATACAGTGCTGGATCACTCACCTGCTTTGCTAGCTGCACCTTTATACGAGGTCCTGTGATGATATGAAGCAGATAAGAAACTGGTGGACCTCATTTCCCAGTGCAAACCTGCTGTATCTGGCCACAGATGCATCTGAGCTCCTTTGCAGTATCTGAGCATGGCAGTTCCTGAAGAACCTCAGCTTATATGGGGTTTTGTTTTTAAAGAAAGCCTCTATTAGTTGTGGGATTGGTCTTAAAATTTCAAAAATATGACTATATGGTCATACGGTCCTATGGTTCAAAACCACTAGAGCAAATAAAAACTCTAAAATGTACTGTGACTTTAAAAATGAGACACTTGTTGATTAAAATGGTGGATGAAATCCCAATAGATATAATGATTTTGATTTTTTATATTTGAGGTTAATGAAACTGGTTTGACTGTGACTATGTCCTGAAAGCAGCTACATGGACAATTTCTGACTTTCTTCATTTTACACAGAGCTTGATGAACTTTCACCTGATGAAGAAATGTAATTCAATCTGCTGTTGTAGATTTCCTGTTGTATTTGCATTCCCCAAATATGCTATTGAACAAGTTTTCTGGCAAGAATGTTCACTTAAAAAGAAGCTGAAAGTAAATATTGGAGGAGGTTCACAGAAGATTCCTTCTTCTCCAATCTGTCAATGAGAATATTAACCCTGGAAATATGCTTCCACATTATAATATTTATCCAATAACAATAATGTGACCTATTTATGCTATTAAAACCAATCAATATAGTTTGAAATAAACCTGCAGATGTTCATTATACCAGAGAAGCTACTCTACTGAAAATATTTTTTCTAACTACTGAAAAAAAAGTAAATACAAGAGAAGGAAAAAGAGAGTTTTAAATATGCACTACCAGAGGACTATTTAAGTTTTCAGGCTGCAGGATTTGTCAAAGCAAATTTTGTCATTTAAAAATACTCCTGTGTTACCTACTTACAGGGACATACATCATTCAGTCATGAAACAGAAGTGATATCATATGACTTAACAGGATAATTTGCTTTCCATACTTCCATTATCAAATGCTAAGAATAATCATGCCAATATTTCTGAGCTACCTGTCGTAGGGAAAAATTTACTAAGAAAAATGTTAGTAATTCTGAGTGAAGGATAAATTCAACATTTCTCTAGTCTTTTCATAAGCTTTTTAAGAAGAGGAACACAATTTTCCATGTAATATACCCTTTTGATAGCAGTCATTTACATATACTTAGTACAAATCCAGTATTCGGCATACAGGGATTGTGATTGAAAAATCTGCTTTATGTCTGTAGATGGAAACCAAACCCTACAGGTGAAAGACCTGGCCAGAGGGCACATGGGCTCCTCCTGGTGAGCCTGAGGTTGCTTGACACTGAAGAGAAGTGTCCCTGAGACATAGAGATTCCTTTCCCTCGTCCCTTTCAAGGTTTTACTACACAGCAGATAACAGTATAATCTTGCCTCCTGCATTGAAATCGACTCAACCTAGGGTATCATACCATGTTTAAATCTGAAATTGGCTGCATACACCCATAGAGCACGTGGCCTCCCTGAGATGACAGGAGGGACGTCTGGAGATGAGAGGAAAGCCTTGCACCATCAAGGCCCCAGAGGCTTTCGTGATTGGGGCAGGCAAAATAAAGATAAGGGAGATCCTCATGATGATGAGCTTCTGTGGGAAATGAAAACCCATGGCAACAGCTCAAAAATGCACTATGAGATCTACAGAGGTCTCCTGGCCAAATGTTCAACTATTTTCGGTACTTAGAGATACTATTGACTGGGGCGGGGGGGAGGGAGGAAATAATACAAATGGATTTTGTTTCCTTGCTAGGCTGGCAATGAGTGGCGACTTGCTGCCTGGCATTTGAATTGGACAGGGCATACGCAGAGGTGTCTGTCCTAGCACTGCCCTCAGGCGTGCCCCACACAGAAGAGCTGCACCAAGACTAAAACTGAAACACAAACTCGCATACATTACAGAAGCATTGTGAAACATCTGGTTGGTGTGTCTGATCCACCACACTCATGCGAGGCAGGGGGCATCTCCATGCCTTGCCCTGGATGCTGTGCCCAGGGCAAGGGACTTTGAGGTGTCCCCCTGGGCTGGGGGCAAGGGGTGAGCAGGCATCCATGGGGGCCTATGGGTACAGGGAGCAGCCAAACTCCTTGGGACAAGCATCCAGGAAAGCACCTTTGTCTGGCAGTCAGCAAGTCAGAAATGCATCAGCACATGCTTTTGCAAGAGCAAGGGTGCTTAAGACTCAGCTCCCTCTTGGAGGCCTGGGTTCAGGTCTTAGTTTCTCCAAGAGCCACAGTGCTCTGGGAAAGAGACCCTTACTTGTCATGCAGACAAATGAGTTAAATTAAACCCTGACATATATGCCTTTAATAGCAATTTTGCCCTATTAAACTCAAGCTGAATTCAACCCGCATTGTTTTAGTAGAGCAACTGATATTAAATCACATGCATGCAGGGGTGCAATAGCACCTGTATGAACCCACTGCTGCATATCTGAACTATCGCTCACTTCGGTATCGAAGCAAACTTACACTACCAATTCCCAGGTGCCTTGGACTGTGTCCGAACCTTGCAACTTGCTCAGCTGTGCTCCTGCTGCAACCCCTCCCATTACTGTTTATTTGCATTCAAAAACCATGATCATCAGATTATGCATTAAAGCACACTTTGAATCAACTAAGGCCTGTTTGAAAGCCTAAAAGGAGCGAGAAGGAGGTTCTTTCCAATAGCATTTCACAGGCAGGGAAGGATAAGTTTTACTATCCTCTGCCTAGGCTTCACGTAGGTGAGATTTTGTCTTCCATCACCATAAAATGCTTGCAATCTTTATATCTCCCCCATGCAGTAAATAGCACAAACAGTAATATAGCTGTCAATAAACCAGCTGAATCAAACTGGCTTTTTTTTTTTTTGAGTCACTCCTTATATAGTGGTAATTAAAAAGAAAAGAGTACTTCAGAGTTCTGCTCAGACTTTTCAGCATTCAGCAAGGAAAACATCCCCCTTCTCTCAGGTTTTTCTTCCTTTACTCTGAAGGTCAAAGGTTTAATTTGTATGCTTGTCTCTCTCTTTCACTTTCCAACATATCCCTAATTGAAGTTTGACACATATACCCATTAGCTGAATTTATTCTTTTTCCACGCTTCATTAACAATGCTCTTTGCTATATTACGACGCTAATGCTCATCATAAAACGCTCTCCTATGCAATGTGGCTTACAATGGATGGTGATTGATGGTATCAAAGGTAACACGGAATCTAGAAGGTATAACTTTACATGCTGAAATTGCAAGCTGTGGCAGGAATCTCAACAGTTAGGGACAGATCCTGACTTTGCAAGGTCTATTAGAGGGTGTAAAATGCCAGCTGATTTCTCTGACGCAGCAGCATTAACCCAGCTAAAGCAGAATCCATCCACCCCCCCGTTCTCCAAACCCGACTCTGTCACAATGAACTTCTGGCTGAACTTGATCTTAATCTACATTATTCACCTGAAATGTTTAATATAATTTTTTCCACTAAATTGTGTACAATTGGGTCTTGTAACTAGAAAATGAAACTCAAAACCATAAATGCAAATGAGCTTTTCATTTTAAAACCGCAATTTCCTTTTCTGATGTACCGTACCACTTGTCCATGAAGTTTTGTCTTTTTCGGAAAATGACATTTTCCTATGGCGTATAAGTTTCATAGGGTTGCCATGGAAACTGGGCCTCTCTTTCTCCCTCTTTCTCTCTGTCTCCAAGTCTTTCACCTTGAGAGGAAAATGGTTGTAATTTACAGAGCATAATTTTGCAGGTTAAACTTTCTATGATCCCTCAGATGGTGATGAAATACAATCCCAGAGTTCAGGGACAGGGGAAGAGGGTAGAGTGCTCATGTATTTCTAAAGGTGACAGTCAAATCCTTCACTGTCTTTTACCCTCACTGTAGCTGCAGGGGCAAAAGGTGCAAGTCTGACACGCTGAGTAAATGACCCAGGCTCTCTGCTTTACGGCATGTTTACATGGCATAGCAAACAGGCTCCAGCTACTCCTGCCCTTGCTCCAACAGGGGATGCACTGAGCCAGACCTGGTTCAGGGACACATCGGTGTTTTGTGGCCCTCAGCAAACCCATTCATCCCTCCAGGAGCCAGGCAGCCCGGCCACAGCTCCGGCCGCATCGGAGGCTGCCCTGCGGGAAGGGCAAGAGAGGGCTGCTCACCCACAGTGGTCCCAATGGCCGAGCAAAACAGAAGCGCAGGGAGCACACGAAAAGCCTTAGAGAGCAGAAAAATGCCTTTGTAGCTAGGAAACAGGGCTCGGTTTTACTGTAATACTGGCCAAGGTTAAAGTGAGCCCTCATAAGGCAAGAAGAGAGGATTGCCTTAGAAAACAAAGCATGATTTCGAACAACTTATCGGTTATTCAGCCCAACCGAAGGAATGTACCAGAGGAAATGGGCTGGAGAGGGCTGGGCTTGTTCTTTTGTCCAGACCCATAGACCTTTCCCCTTGCCTAAGACTGGTTTGTTTTAGTCTCCATGCAGGGGTCATGTGTGTCATGAGTTGCATCCTGCAAGAAAAAAAGCTATAAGCCCAGGCACCAGCACAAAGTGGATGCTCTTGGAGCAGCTGCACTGAAGGGATCAGAAACTAGTGACAGTGTGCCCAGCTATGGGGGCCTTGCCATGGCCACATAACATAGCTGCATAAGCAAGTCCAGAATACGATGCCCTATACTCAGAGACAAAATCCCTTCTCATTCTGCTACCCACTTAGGTAGATTGTCTGCCCATAAAATCTGAAGTGTATGTAAGAAACATTTGTCTATATAGAAAGTATCTTTAAGAAAAACTGAAAGGCAGCAGCACAAGCAAAAGACCTGCTGCTTTTATGGCCAACCTGAAACAAGAGAAAACAGCAATCTTTATTGTAAGTGCAGTCTTTGAGGTTTTAGCCAGAGGAGGCTGAGACGCATTTGAATAAATTTTGGATAATCATCTGAACCTCTGAATGTTTGCCAGCATTACCTAAAGTTTACCAACCACTCGCTTTAACCCCTGCAAACCAATTAGCTAATGTATGTAAATGCTTGAGGAATGATTAGTCAGGAGGAGTCATTTTAGTAGCACATATTTAGCAGGGAGAAAAATGGATGTTAAGAAGGAGGCTATTTAGCAAATGAGTGCTTGAAAGCTAAAAGCAGTAGTAAAAAGTTCATTGGTCTTTTTTTTGCGCTACCAATTTCACCTATGGGAAGCTGTGCAACTTCATATTCTCTGTGTTAGAATATTCAGCTCAGTAGAGGATATTTTTTTCAGCTTTTAATGAATAGCACTGCTGTGTGCTGCATGATGTGAAGAGAAGAGGTTTGAAAAAGGCTTTGCAGGAACACTACATTGCACTTTTACTTGAAGAAACACCTGATATGTTTTCCAGCTGTTTCCTACAGATGTTGTACATATGCTTAAAGGTCACTGTTCTTTTGAGAGCATCCATAGCCCCACTATCATTTACATAACAAACAAATGCCTCATGCCAGGATAAAGTGTTTTAAAAACAAAATGTTACAGAAATAAAAAAGTCTAATCAGCAGATGAGGAATGGAAAACAGATAACTGAAGGAAAACCTGCCTAATATTTTGACTGTTGTCCCAGCCTTAGAGTGCTGGGACTTGTCCCATGGGAAGAGACCTTGGAGCTGGCACATTAGGAGGTGAAGAAGCTGCACTGTCTCATGGCTCTCACTCCTCTGGCCACCCTGTCACTGACAGAGCTACCTAACCACGTCACCCTGCCGAGGTTGAGTGCCTGGCCCCATACAGTCCACTCTGAACAAACAATCTGCCTTGTAAACTACCATGAAATGGGAAAATAGTCACTCTCTCAGAAGAACAATGAGACTTTGAGACATCAAATTTTAAGATTGCTATAATATTTTGGGAAGAGGAAGGGGGGTGGCACGGGGGGGAAAGACGACTCAGACTGGGATCATTCTTGAATTTCTGAAAAACCCAAAATGCAGAAGGTACTTGATTCAGTGCTGGTTCTTTGAGAGAAGGAGAGGAAAAATACAACGTAGCCTGTCTGTAGCGTGCTATTTGCCCTAAGAATTAGTACAGACCATTACAAATAAAAGCCATAGGTTTAATCCTGGGATTATTTTTTTTTTAGTTATGAAACTTATCCTGTAATTGATAGCAATATCTTTTGAAACACATAATAATGTAAAACTGAACGGTAAGACTTTCGGATGTTGGTGTTTGAGTTAGCAGCAGATACTGCTTAAGACTGGCCTCCAAATGACCTCCAAGAAAATTGATGAGGAAGATTATAGTTTTAGTAGTCCCAGATTAATTACTGAAAACTAAATTGCAACTCACAGGTATTTACCTTGGGGCATTTGGTCTTCATATTCTGGTGCAGCCTAGGTGAATTCGTATCATGAAAGTAGGTGCCCTTTTCCTTGAAACACCATGTCTGCCTCTGTTCTCCGTGTCCAGTCACCTATAGATCTGGTCAGGAACAGCTTGTACAAAGAGAAAAGTGAGCAAGTTACGGTACTTTCGTAATAGCCCCTTATCCACCTGGCAGTTTATGAGAGGTTTCATAAACCTATTTACTTCAGGTATTTATTCAAATACAGTGGTACATTAGCAAGCTGTCACAGTACTTAAAAGTATCTCTCAGCTGCATATAAAGGAAGTGCACATAATTACCATTTGTTTCTTTATGGTGTTTTATTACAAGAAAGTAGCACAAACTGTCCCGGGTTCTGTTGCAGAATTCAAATTCTTCTCAATATACTGGTGAGTTAGTCAGAAACATTTTAATTCCTCTCTCTTGGTGTGCCCATTAAGCATTCTGGGGTATGTTTTTCTTTCCTATTGAAGACATCTGGTTCTCCTTAACAGATGAAAGCTCATGGTCTTTAGATTAAGTACATTAATTTTTATCCCCCAAACTTGTCAACAGATGCACAGACTGGTCTGACCATCACGTCTAGATTATACTTATAGCCAGCTTTCCACAGGCTCAGGGTGACTTTGGGTTTGGCACTTCACCTACCCCTCTCCCACCCATGGACTCAGGTTGTCCAGGCTTCTTTTCACTCATGTTTTGTCAGTCTACTGTATTTGCAATATAATTTGCTTTCTTGAATGTGTTGGTACAGAAAAATGAGGCCATCATCTTGGTTAAGATTCCTCAAAACTAGCATGATACCAATAAACAAACAAATCACTGTGTATTGCTCCAAGGGAAGCTAACTGACAAACATTCTGCATTTGATTTCTGATGCTCCCTCAAACAAGGTTGTGTTGCTTTGTTTTGCTTTTTAAAACAAGAAACAAACAAACAAAACGCCCAAAACCTAACAAGCTGTAGTTGGGTATTAGTGGAGTTTTCTAGTCTCTGTTTCACTGAGTTGAAGGATGAGGGCATGAGGAGTGGTAGGTACATCCTACTAGCCAGGACAGATCACTCGTGTTGCTGATCTGCTGCTGCCCCAGCCCTGGGGAGATGCAGGGCTCAGTCCTTTGATAAAAGTGGATAGAAAGCCATTTTCACACAATTAGTCTGAGCTGAAAACAAAAAAAGTTCTTAGACTGGGAGTAAAGTGATAAAAGCTCAGAACCTTCTACTAGTCATAAAGAAAAGCAGCTCAAGGCAGCCAGCCAAGAGGGATAGTAAAACGGACACTGAATGTCATGCAAATGTCTGTATTTTTGCAACGTATCTCACATGGAAAAAAATTCTTACAGGTTAAGACATGATAATTTAGGGAAAACACCATAAAGCTTCTTATTAACTTCTGACTTTAAAATACATATTCAAAAGAACAGGGAATATTCACTTCACAGAGAAAATCTTCATCACTACTTCTGAGCTCATGGGTCATCATTTCTCAGTGAAATCCATTTAAAGAGGAAACAGCTGTCTGAATTTATAGAAGACTGATGTTCTAGTGCAGTATCTGCTACCAGCTCTTTGGTACCCTGAAGCAAACTTGAGCTTCAAGCTACCTAAACAATGAACACAGGACACCAGGGTTGCAGAGCTCCTTTTGTCTGCTACATTGATCCAGAATTTGCATCAAGGGAAAGGAAATTTAGTAGGTTATTCCTTCAGGCCACTTGCAGCCCATATAAGTTAGTCTTGTTCACATGAAGCACAATAAATATTGTGATAATTACCAAAGTTACTGCACTGATTTCTGCTGTTCTTGCATACTAAGCTGCAACATCCCAAGATGAAAGCATAAATGAATGAAGATGTTAGCTCTGCTCAAGATATCAACCCCATGAACAGGGTGATTACATTTTCAATGAGAAGGCTCTGTCCATTTGCCAAATTACCTTGACTTGCATAAAAAAAAAAAAATGCACTCTAGCTGCACAGTTGTAATTCTTGTGGCTTTCCCTTCAAATGCACCTCTCTGTGGGCACAGGGAGTTAATAAACTATAAAACAAAGGCTTTACAGGAAAAAATTATAAGTTGGCTATGACTGGGAGGTTTATATACTTAATGTGTTCATTCACAGTGTTGTCCAATTTACTATTGGTCATACAACCCACACACACATTAATTCAGTCATGTTTGCAGAGTGAGCAATGCCACAGAGGCATACGGTGGTGCCCAGGCATGGCTAAACAAAGCCACCTGGTTTATCTTCACTCCCAGTCAAACCCCAATGTGTTCCCAGTTTTGGTCACTGTAAATTGATGCTGGAGGCTCCCGTTCTCTTGTCAATACACTTATATTTGATTCATAGCAGTGTTACTGTGATCATGACTCTCTACATCTGTAGATGGGGAAACTGGAAAATACCCAGTGCAATTCCATAAACAACAGCAAATGTTCATTTTTGCTGGGTTTTTTAAAATGCTTTGGAAGTGCTTTGCTTACTCCATTCAGAATCATTTTGAACATGGCAAGAAGTGACCATCCTGGCAAGGATAATCCAAGCCTCAAAGCTCTTGCTAAATTCTCAATGTGAGGATAAAGCAATGACTGAAATTATTATTATTTGATCACCTTTAGCTATATTTTTAAGGGATTCACAGCAATTTAGCAGAAAGTTCCCATTCTGCTAAGGAAGACTTAAAACATTTGCTTGGTGTGTAGGCAAGTGACCTTCAGGACTCATCTGAGGACAAGGCAAGGCACAAAAGCTGAGCCACAGCAGCAGGGAGCTGACAAGCCGGGAGTGTACATGCTTAAACAAGTTTCACTTATTAAAAGAAAAATGTAAGCTTCTTTTCTGCAACATGTACTGCACAGACAGAGTCCTATGATTACATGGTGTGCCAGTGTACCCTAATCTCCACCAGCAAAAGGAAATAGGTCAGCAGAACAATTAGGACCAAAGCAGTGTGTAGCCTCCTCAGCTCAAATTCCTCAGGTGACACCTGCAGATTACTTGAGCTTTAGGAACAGATAATACAGCCTGTCGCCACAGTATAAAGAAAGGTAGATCTGAGATACTCCCCAACAAAATTTCAAGCAAGTACCTGTCAGTTTGCTGCATTTTACTGACCGTGACATTCTTGACTATTGCTCACAAAAGAAAACAACTTGCTCTATCTTTCATTACTACCCATAGCCATGGGCAATGAAACATAAGAGCATACTTATGGAGGTATTTATTCGGTCTTCATCTCAGATGAAGTAACAAATATTTGAATTTTATTACATTCCTGTTTCTAATACTGAAAGGAAATATGTAGTTTCTAATAGACAAGGAGGAAGCCACTGGATTTTCATGTGTTGAAGACATGACAGTTGAGAAACCACAGGAAGGCACAGGAGTGCAAATACAGAGTGATGACATGAATGCAGCAAATAATGAGAAGGAGCAAGCTAGCAGACAGAGGAAAAACAGACTGTTCAATAGCTAAAGACTAGCTAAGATATGATAATTTGAGTGGGGAAGAAGACTTTAATGATCTCTTAATTAAAAAAAGTCTCTGCATATGGCAAAAGCTGATGAGAAAAGAAAAGGGGAGAAGGAAATTGAGAGTTCTATTTGAACTACTTTTTTTTGTAATTCTGCTTTTATATATATACACACACATACACACCTCATATTTTAAAATGCAAAAACTGCTGATAGAGTACTTAGGATAACTGAAGGTCCCTATCCATGATAGCCTTAAAATAAGGAAAACAACTATATTTAGTTGGATCTATCTTCTATTAAGCAAATAGCCCAGAAGAAATGTTGATGCCTTCTAGACTGCCTCTCCTGCTTAAGGGAGAATATTAAATATTTTAGTGACTTTTGTTATGCTGAAAGGGTTCATGGTTGCTGTCAAATGGATCTTCGTATAGAAGCACCAAGTTCACTGAGGTTGATGAGCATACTAGCTGCCTGTCAGTCAGGCTAAAAAGAAAAAAAAGCCGTTGTGCTCCTATAATGGATAGGACAGATTAAACAAGAGAAGCTATTCACCAAGGTACAGCTTGACAAGGCCTTTGTAGATGATGAGTCAGGTTTTGGAGGGTTAGGTACTCCCAATCACACTAGGAGAACAGACTCTATTTTTCTTCTCTGAACCAGTTTCTGATTTAGGGGGCTAATAATCATGCTCATAAAAGGTCCAGCTGAGAGGTGACTTGTATGTACAGTATTGAGAAGTGGCACACTCCTTTCAGGTTGATGACCATGACTGCAGTAAAGCATCAGTCAGGCCCTGAAGACTGGATCTGCACAGAAGAGGGAGATAGTCAGGGTTAGCACCTGCCCTATTGATGTATTGCTGTTAGAGACAATTTAAAATGTTTTGAAAATAGGGAGAAGTAAAGGAAGGCTATGTCTGAAATAATAATGAAATCAAATAATGTGTGAGCAGAGAAATCAAGTGGGATCATCGGAGTAAATGGAGACCAACCAGAAACTTCCCTCAGAAGCTATCACTTCAGCATGTCTTTACACTCCCCAAAGACAAAGTGAAGTCCAACTGCTTAATTACCTTTCATGATCTGGATGCAAACCACTACCAATCCTTGCCTATTTGACCTGGCACTTTCATTTCTCACATTTAATCAGACAATACATCAGAACTGTTCTTTTGGGTTTTTTTTAGTATCTCCAAGACCTCAAATTCCTTGGCCATGAAAGGAAAGAAAAATGTATGCTGCCACCCAGAAAGCCTTCCCTACCTTGCAGAATTAGTCCCTCTGTTAATTGCTAAGAGGCAGAAGGTTGCAAAAGTTAACTACTAATGCTTTCTCAGTCTGTTTAATCAGGAAAGGGTCATATTACAGCTGAAATAAGATGCTCTTCTCATTAAGGCAGTGAATTTCAGACTAAGATTAAATTCTTGATCCAGGCACAGATTTGTCACAGAGGGCAAATCAATTAAAGTTTCTGTTACCCACCAGTAAATGGGATAATTATTTGTTCTCCAGACCTTTTTGTATTTGCCAATTAACCCATGTTTATTTAGACTGCAAGTTCTTGAGGAGAATGTCTGTGCTTAGCCTGCGCACATCTATGATGTTAGGGCCTTAACGTCATTCAGGATCAAGCCATAGTAACGCTTTTAGTATGTGCCAGACAGCAGCAGAAAAATTAAGCAAAATAAATGTCCTCAACTATTCCTCATTTTATTTATAAGAGACAAAGAACAAAATTTAGGATAATTATGGGGAAAAAGTGAGGCTATTGAACATAACCAGAAATAAAGGTAATATTCTACTGATGACTGATGTCAATGCTCTAGATTATAATTGTAACTATAACTGACAGTTCATGAAAAGAACACAAACCAATTAATTTTTAATCTGTTTCCTGTTAAATTGTTAAACTATTTTATAAAACCAGATTTCATTATTGAATTAGACCAGGAAAAGGATAATGACAAGATAAAACAAATACACAGTCTCCACTTTGAGTTCAATAATCTGACATCACCTGAGTAGCAAAAACCTGGAAATGTTTTTAAGAAGGATGTCACAAAACTACCGAGCTTAGTACAGAAGGCAAAAATCTTTCACTGCAGATCCAGATTCTGTGTCAAAGCCAAAAGAAGGTAAATTCTCCTAATCAAAGTTACAAATTGACCTAATTAATTTTATAATTAACCTTGATAATGGAAAGGAAAAAGGGTGACCTTCACTGAGTTTGCTCAGTGTTTAGTTTCAGACTATAAGCAAATTCATTCCTGCTAATAAGGCCACTACTCCCAAATGTTGATGGGATAAAGTAGAAATTAATTAGCACATGCAAATGAAGACTACTTTTGTTATACTGTACCATAGTTCCTAATTTATTCTTCCAAAAACATAGAGCTATTTTTATATTAAGTTTTGAGGATACTATGTCTTAGTCATGTACCAATATTAGACTTCTATGAGAAAGCCTATCTAAATAAACAAGATTTTTAACAATAAGATTAGTATTTACTTAGACTACATCTTTAAAACAAACAATTCTCTAACTGTTTTGGTGAATGATCCTAGTTGGAGTAAATTTTGCAGTACTTAGTCTCTTCAAATTTAGGTCATCTCTCCTCAAGTCAACAAGTAAAAAAGCTGATTCATTTGATTTAGGATTGAGCAAAATAACGGGATATCATTAAATCTACAGAGCAATGATCTTCCACATCTGCATACAAATCACTGCCTACCACCTGGTAGGGCAAATAACCTGGAATAAGTTTTAAACTATCTTGCATTCCAGTGCCATCAGCTTGAGTGACTTCCTGAAAAGGCTTTGAAGATTGAGTCTTGTGCTGGGAACCAGAATGGTGTCTCACATTGGCTGTCCCCTAACTTCTGGGAATGAAGGGAGTCATCTCCCTCCCTGTCTCACTGAAGTCTGACACTTTTAAGGTAGGGGACAAAGAAAACCTTCTCAGCTGCTCTAGCAAATGCTATCACACTTATCCAAAAATTTCACTAAGAGGTTTGTAAAACATGTCATTACAGTGTTTTGAATCAGCAAGTGGCAGAGTGCTCCTAAAATGGGCTTGAGGAGATTATCTTCCTGAGGAAGGGGCAGGAAAGTGGTGTGCTTCCCCTAACGGCATCTAACCCATGGGGTTTCTAAGGCAATAGTCAGTGCAGGATCCAATTGGCATGAGTAGCAGAATAAACATAATACTTGCCCATATCCAAAACATTTTAGGCTGAAACTAATAACTGGTTTTTAAAACTATCTTTGAGAGGAATAAAGCTGGGGGGAAGACTGGAAATGGAGCACTGGAAATACCCTGAGTTCACATACCTGTCATTTTTTATTTCTCTTGGTTGCAGTGTAATGCCTCTTGCCTGTGTTAGAATGAAATTGCAGGCCTGGGATAAAAGAGCAATAACAAAGCATTGCAAGTCTGCTAAACATGGCTGAAACTTTGTATTCTTTATACTTTTATTTTAAACTGACAGAACTGAATTGCAAACATGGGGTGTTCAGATTTAGGTAAAGATAGTCCTACTTGGACAGAAACTGCCAGAACAATACAAGTCTGCAGGAGGAATGACCTGCTAACATCTGCTGACCCACATGCAGATTTGTCCATCAATTGATCTTCATTCACATACATCCCCTTCAGATGTCATTTCCCCAAATTCTTTCTCAAAATCCACAATCAAGTTTGAAGATATGAGCCTCAGTGAGAGGAAACACTGCCATCCTTGCACGCACCATGGGCAACTGTGCTCAGAGGACCTGGATGCTCGAGCTCGGTGGTGCTCCCTGATGGGGCTCTGCAGCTGCACCTACCAACAAGCACCAAGGTGGGAGGGGAAAGAGAAAGCGCTCCATGTAAATGGCTTAGCCCTAATTTCCTCTCTCTCTTACAGGCATTGGGCAGGAGAACAGGGGAGTGACATTTTATAGGTGATCAGCCAAAAAAAGAAGTCAGATTTTAAAAAAATCTTTGCAACTTGCCCTGACTTATCTGTCTCACAGTAAATCAGGGGAGGCAGGCCCCACTGTGAGACTAACAATTTTTTAATGATAATCTAAGACTATCTCCTTCAGAAGTAAAAAGCTCTTCTGCTCCTGACACCTTAATAAAAAAAATTAAAAATTGTATAGCTCATTTGTCCTCATTCCTTGAAAGCCATTTAAGTACTGTAAAATGGATGCCTATATTTTTATGCATCAAGGACAGTCTTATGCACTGGAATTGATCCTGGAAACAGAACAAGAAAAAAAAAAACAACAGTGTTTTGCTTTAGGGACTGTCGTGGTTTAACCCCAGCTGGCAACTAAGCACCACACAGCCACTTGCTCACTCCCCACCCAGCAGGATGGGGGGAAGAGAATTGGAAGGGTAAAAGTGAGAAAACACATGTGTTGAGATAAGAACAGTTTAATAATTGAAATAAAATAAAAATAATAATAAATTGTAATGAAAAGGAAAATAACAAAGAAAGAGAAAGAAAAACCAAGACAGACAAGTGATGTAAATGAAAACAATTGCTCACAACCAACCAACCATCGATGCCCAGCCAGTTCCTGAGCAACGCCCCCGCCTCACCTCAGCCCCAGCCAACCTTCCCCCTAGTTTATTGCTGAGCATGACGTCATATGGTGTGGAATATCCCTTTGGTCAGCTGGGGTCAACTGTCCCAGCTGTGTCCTCTCCCAACTTCTTGTGCACCCCCAGCCTACTCGCTGGTGGGGTGGCGCGAGGCGCAGAAAAGGTCTTGACTCTGTGTAAGCACCACTCAGCAATAACTAAGACAGCCCTGAATTATCAGCACAAATCCAAAACATAGCCCCATACTAGCTACTATGAAGAAAATTAACTCTATCCCCCCTAAAACCAGCACAGGGACTTATTGGGGCAGATGTAATGATGGCCACTAGTATTTTTACATTCTTGTATCCAAATAACAAGAAAAGCAAGCAAAATTCCCTTCACCCTGAAGTACTGCACTCACCTCTCCTGCTCTGTAATTCACAGTTAGTGTGGGACAATCTGGACGGGGTGTCTGTGTAATTATTTTGGGTTTTGTCATTATTGAAGCATTGTTAGGACACACTTTGGATGGTCTTAAAAACGAGAGAGGCAACTCTTGGTGCTGAAGAGCATCTTGGGGTCCTTGGTTTCAGCACAGAGGGAATTCTGTGGTCAATGCTGTAAGCCCCAGCAAGTTCTTGAACCAAGCACCATCTACCAACTAGGTGTTTATCTGTCTCTCTAGACTTACTGGCATGTGTAGTATTTTGAGAAACCCTATCCTTCAGGAAGCACTCCTATCCATGAACCTGCTACAGCATGCAACAGACAGCTGCAACTCCAACCACTTGTACTCGATGGTGACACTATTTTATTTCCATGAGGTACAAACACGGCAGTTATAAGGACAGAGTCACGAAGAGCTGGGATGAATGAACTGGGGACAAGCTATGAGGCTATTCAAGGTGTTATTTAAGGAAAAGAAAATTCTGTAATACTTGCATTAGTGAATCTAATTCTTCAGAAATGTGAATAAGAATACACAAGCAGCTGCAGAGTGTCTGCCAAAGCTGCAGCCTACTGTACTAAAAAGCAGAAGAGATTTGAGGTATGAATTTCCCATATTTATTTCAGCTCTGTGTTGCATCTGCATCCATAAATATAGTATCATATATACAATAGCACTCCTGACTGCATCACACCTGATCGGGGCATACAAGAACACAAAAAAAGTGCTACTCAGAGCAAGCACTATAGCAGAGTCCCTAACTGGAAAATCAGATTCATATTATATTTTATTTTGCATCATCTTTATTTAGCCTCTTTCTAACATCTGTAATTGCTACTATTGATATTTTAGATAATATTAATTCCAAAGTACTTGTACAGTCCAACCCTGGTTCTTGGCATGACAGTATAATAGAAGAGTTACAGTTCTGTTCAAGTCTCTTGTGCAAAACCAGACAGTGATGACTGCACATTCAGTGTATAAATAGTTATCAACAGTATACAGTTTCATTGTTATTTATTCTACCGTAGTATTCATCAAATAATTTATTTTTAATTATTGAGCCAAAAAACTGTGGAATAGATTTCATACAAAATTAGGGGTACCCTATTTTTATTTGCCAACACTGTGAATAGTTGTTACTCAGAACACACAATACTATATATGTTGGCTTACCTGAAAGGTAGAGAGCAGCTTCAGCTTTCATGTTAAACTGACTGGAACAGGAGAAGCGGGCACTTTACTGGTTTAAATCCTTCTCAAACCACAAAGCTGGTAGCTTGTGTACTCTAGCAGCTAAATTGTATTCACATCACCTCAATGCCACTCACCTGGATAAAGTTCTCTCAGCCAGGGAGTTGAAAGTTAGGTTTTATTCTTAGATTGCATAATAATATTTTGACTTTCTACAACAATGAGTTTCATACAAAGACCTCAAAGTCTCTGAACAACCTTTTAGGCAGATAAATACAACTGTATCTATAAAGTAAAGGCTCAGAGGGATTTGCTTAACATGCCAGAAGAACTTGCTCATGATCACACAGAATGTATTTTATCATTACGATGGCCAGCTGGAATAGAGCACCTTTATAGGCAGACATAAACCAGGGAGGTTTTACTATTTCCTGAGAGTGTAACCGAACATATTCTATATATTTTTTTCTTTTACATTCTGCGTACCAATTACAATACCCACACTCAGAATTCATGACACTTCCTTTAATTCTCTAGTACAAGGGATCACAGACAAAAGCTGAATCACATCTGGTAGTACTGTGTCAAGAACCTCTGCAATTTTCTTGGTTAGACTACTCAGGGAGTTATCTTGGCTTGTGCTATAGAAATTTAGAATTATCCTCTATCTTTCTTTAAAATACTTTAAAATGATCTACCTACAGCCAACAGCTGGTTCCCAATGTGACTGCCAGTTTCAATGAAGAATCTCTTCAACAGCCCGCAGTATGTATTTCTGGTATCATTACACCCAGCTTTACTGAAGCAAATTCAATATTTTTAAGACATACGTCTGTTCATCACTGAAGGCTCATGTAATGAGAAAAATGAAAGTACAGTGCATTCTACCCCATGCACAACAGCAACACCTATCCTACAAAGAATCTGGAGACCTGTTCTTTACTTCAATTTATAGTATATTTTAGCTCTTCCTCTGTTACCTTTAAAAGAAAAGAAGCTAAAACTTCATGACCCAATTGTCAGAAGTAGTGAGAAACTTTGCAAGTCACAAAATCCATCCTTTGAAAATTGAATGACCTGCTCCTTTCAATGACTCCTTCCCAAAACACTTTGCAAGCCCGCTCGCTTCAGATACTATCTGATGGACAGCCCAGGATCCAGGAGCAGAGCACAGACTTCTGGTCCTCACACCCATGGCTGGCCAGGAGCTGTCTGCAGCCTGTTTCCAGTCCAATGGCACAGCTGGGAAGGAGGCAGAATGACCCTGACTTATTTTACTGGCAGAGCAATAAGTCATAGTGACTAAGATACTCATTAGCAAGACCCAAAAGAAGAGGAAGTTCAGACGAGTTTAATGCTGCTTTGCTTCATTTCTACCAGTGTTTTCAGTTTTTATCAATGTATCATTCTCTAAAAAATTATGATAGTCCAGCCTCTAGCTGAATATCAAATTTACATATTCTAGAAATAAATTTTATTTTCTCATTTATTTGTTGTAAAACTAAAAAAAAAAATGTTCACAGACCTCCAGGGATCTAAGGCTCATGTGTTTTATAAGGACACAGCTCTAGGGTGTAATATAGAGCCAAAGAGAGCCCCACATCACCCACATGTGCAATACTGCCCAAAGGTCTGACCCCTCATGGTGGGAAGGGTGACAAGCAAATGAGGAAGGCTGCTCCCCAGTTTCACTGCCTGGCTTGGACCACATGCACCAGAAATACTGCAGGAGACCCTCAGCTTCAGAGAAGCACTGTAAAAGAAAGAGGAGCATTTCTTCCAGATCTGGGCATGTTATGTCCACCCACGCAGCTGCAAACCCACTTGCTAGCATAGGCATTTATTATCATCCATTATCATACAGTGTAGATGTGGCTGGGGACTCACATGAGCTTTCTGAACCACAGGATGCTGCTCTGTAGCCTTTCTTTTCTGTACTTCTTTCCTCGGGCTGACAGAGTACCCCATCTCTCTCTTAAGTCAAGTAACATGAGTTCACCACCCTCCAGAGCGTAGTTGCTCAGAGCTGTTCAGGAGATTGCTCTGCAGTAAGGAATAGCTACACCACCAGTACAAGCAGATCAGTCAGCCTCTGAGGCTTCATTTTTTTTCCTGAAGATAAAGGCACTCAGAACCTGGGGGAGGCAAAAAATTCCCAGCTCTTGCCTTCTAGAAACATGTTTCAGGATAATCTTTTTGCATGATTGTATTTTTTTTACTATCTCAGTCTAGCAAGGAGCTAACTTGGCCGACTGTGTTCTGTTCTTGTTGACAGGGACTCGTGATGTTGTTATTGATTTATGTGATTAGAGGGGTTATCTCTGAGGGAGCCAATTACTTCAGCATTCATCTGAGGGGTTGCTGCAGAACTGGGTATGACTTCCGAGTTCAAAACTATGCTGATCAATGCCTTAAAATAATGTTACAGAAATTATTTGATCGCACTAGTTAATTAACAGTTGGAAATGATTGGGTAACCAGAATTAATGAAAACGGGAAGTTGACTCTTTTATGTATCACACAAGAGTGAGAAGTAAATGTTGAACGTTAAAGTTATCACTTAACTAGCCAGTTTTAACTGCATACAGAAGCATAATATGCAAATCTTCTATAAATACCCCTGTAAAAGAGAAGGAAAATGGAAAAACAGAATGCAAAGTGGTCAAAAACCAGCTTTGTATGCGAAACTAACATCTGAATATTTTCAAAGACTCATTTTTCATTTTCTGAGATAGCATGTAGGCATCTCATCAACTTTCCCGAGATTTATTTGCAAATAAACCAAAACATTCTTTACAGAAAACTTGATTTTGGTGAATGAAAATTTTCCTAAGCATCTTGAAGACATCAGTAAACATTCCAAATAAGCATGTGGGTATGTTTCAGTGGAAAAGATTAAGTTTGAACAATGTCCAGCCTCTTGTAACCAAATAGTTTAGGGTATTTTAACCTCATCAGATTAAGTTATGCATTAATTTGAGAAAATTGCTATGAGCTTGAGAAATCGTTACAATATTATTATTCTTTTATCAAAGTGAGATTGTGATTTTCTTTCCTTAACTTGAATGATGGCAAAACGTGTGTGTACTTGATTTTAAAGTATAAAGGAAATCAAGAAGATAGAACATGCTTCAAGAACAATGGCAAAAAATATAAACAAATACCAAAGATGGGAGCCACTGATAATCCTTCCTTTATATTTAGCTGTGGAGTTGAATAGTGTGCTCCTGATATTCAGAGCATTACAAGTATATTCACTGATTCCTGCAAGGTTCTTGTAAAACACTGTTTCATCCGTGACTGGTTGCATATCCCATGAGAGAGTAACAGGAGATTTGCTTACAAACTGCCCAACAGCACAAACTTACTGAAGTGGTAAGCAGGAATAGGTGCAATATGTTATGAACAGGATTGCTTTCCCATTGTCCTATTAATGAACTCAAGCCAGGTCCCCATCTCATTCTTCTAACAAGATTCATACCCTCATGGCAGTGATATCATAGTTGTCACACAAATACACAGTTTATCTTTGCATTTATTTTTGTAATGAGAATCACTGTAATGCCTGAGACACAGGACTATGACCAGTTGCAACCAGTACCAGCTATGCTATTTGTATCATACTACTCTGCAAAATGTTTAACTGTGTTTCAAGAAATACACAAAGCCTTTTTCTGTCCCCCACTGATCAGTGGTGTGGTGGCTAGTACTTACTTAAAGAGTGTGCTGTTAATTGGATTACTTGATTCAGCCTCCAAAAGAAATGAAATGCTTGCCAAGCTAATTTCATGTCAGTACCAGAAAGCTTTTCTATCAACTCTGTCGCTGTGTTCACACGATAAAATAAATAAACATGTGCAACCTATTTGTGCACTGACTATGTCAAATGTAAAATGTCAAGCTAAGAAACGTAAAAAGCAGAGCAGAAGGCAACCAAACTATTTCCAGGGACCTGTTCTATTTAACAGGTTAAAATATACATTTGTTTTTTGCAATAAAGGGGTAGTTCTGTTAAATTTCCTTTTTTTTTTTTTTGTTTTCCCAATCATTAATCTGTAAGCTACATAGCACAGTTAAAAATCAGGCAGTTAAATATTACTGAATAAATCCAGCCTTCACATCTTGTGGTCTACATCTTCCCTGTCAAATTTGGTTCATGTCTCCTGCAATGAGGGGAAAAAAAAAAAAACATTCTCCCAGCTTTCCAGCCTGTGCTGTTAGGTATGAAGTGTAGATGCCGCTGGCAGTTAAACACCACATTTTGGATACAGTCGCAACACCAGTAACACCGTTCCAGTGCTATCTCCTCTAGGTAAGGCACAGGTATTCGTCAAAGATACCTGAAATACAAGAACTCGAGAGTCTGATATCAACAAAGGATGTACAATAACAGAAGCTGGGGTGCAGAACCTCACACCATCCTCGGGGGTTGCTACAGGCATCTTCACGTCTGGCCTAAAAGGTTGCGGCCCTTCCCCGCCCCGCCGAGCCCCGCCCCACCGAGCCCCGCCCCGGGGGAGCAGGTGGGCGGGGCTGAGGCCGAGGAGACCCCGCCCCTGCCGTGGAGGCCCCGCCCCCACCGGCCCTGAGCCCGCCTCCTCCTGCCGAGGTTGTAATTAATCCCATTTATTTCTGATCGTGGAACACCGGCTTGTCCAAGATCATTCCGCATTTGTTTCCTCGTCACCCATGCTGTAATTCCACTCGATTTTGCTGGCTTTCCTTTATTCACCACCCAAACAGATGGTCCTGAAATTACAGCCCCAATTTCCCTCAAGGTATTTGCTAGGGCACCTACATTACTCGTAGCGTTTGTCACTGCTGGTATAATCAAGGGTTTTAGTGAGGCGGGTGCTCCTCTCAAAAACTGCATTTTGATACTCTCATTACTGCTACCCTGTCCGGATTGGATCCCGTAACCAACCCATGAGCCATTGCTGCTACCAAGATGTTCCCAGGCACAGCGGAGTAAGATGATAAGCAGGACAGCAAGCAGCGAAAGCAAAAAGCAGCCATTAATGAGCACGAGACTCTAATTTACAGTAAGGCAAGCAAGCCCCATGGCAAGCACAGGAGCCTGCCGATTAATAGCTGAACAGCAATAACAGCTATAAATTCGATCTAGCACATTCCAGTCAAATCTGTCATTATCTTGAACCCTTCATGTCCCACATTGGGCACCAAAAAGGGCTGTCGTGGTTTAACCCCGGCCGGCAACTAAGCACCACACAGCCGCTTGCTCCCTCCCCGCCCCGTTTATTAGCAATGTGTGCTATCAACCATTTACAGTATCTTGCAGCCTGTGGCACAGCTTTGCTCAAGTAGTAATTACTTCTTGCACGAATACCTTTGCATCTTGTGAAGTCCCGACTTCCTTTTCCGATTCTCTCATTTTACTCCATAATGCAACAACTTCACAGTCAAGAGCTCTAAGACTGTTAACAACCAACCATCCCAATCTCTCTGCTAACTTGCGAGAAGAATCCAGTGCCACTTTCCATGGCAATCCGTGCATAGCCGTTTCAATTGTCTGGGGGGTAACCTCCGCCCCATCATGTATTTCAGGCCATGCTTCCGGCAGAGCCCATGTAGCCAGGAAAGTGGCCGCGGGGTCCAGTGCTCAGTACTGGGCCATCCCGGAATACAGGGAGTCACAATCGTGGCCTCCCTAGTCCCTGACTTTTTTACCAACCATGGCACAGCTGTTCCTGGATCCTGCTGACTACGCCAAATGTGTGAGCCAGCACAGGCAGGACACAGGAACAACAACAAAACCACGGATGAAATGCAAAGAGTAAATTCGTTTTCGTTACCTCGCGAACCGGGGGATCCCCGAAACAGCTCCAGGGCAGAGGCACACAAATGGGAATGCAGGCACCGCAAAGCTCGGTCCCTGCTAGAGGATCACCAAACCTGCTGGTTTTGCCTGTATTTCAGGGATTCACACAGGTGTAATTTACCACTGTGCTTTGATCTTTCCCGCAGCAGGGCAGGAATCTCAAGCATGTTTGATAGCGTGCCTCTAAGTCTATCACAGGCCTATGTTATCTAAACACAGATGTTCTACTTGTCCAACACACAAGGCCAAACAACAATTAGGATGATATATGTGTTTTTCAACACCCCAGCTGCAAGTCGCTTGAGCGCGTTTACAATCCTCCTCGCCAATCTTCCGTTATTTTCCCACAACAACTTTTAGAAAATGGTTACACCAAGAATCCATTTTTAATAAATAAACCATAAATCACCTATAGTGGATGTATCTGCACAAATATTGATACATATTTATCTGTATATCACAGGAATTGACTTGAGGGAAAAAGATATAAATCATCATTTATGGAAAGCCCAAGAAGGAATTACTTCCTGTTATTTAAAATTCATCTCAAGAGCAAAGAAATGCCATAAGAAAATTGCACAAGATTTCCTCTCCTGCACATACACAAATATTCATTCACTCATTTTTTTTCCTTTACTTGACATTTACTTTGTTCACATCCATGATATGGCCCTTCCTTCTCTGTTGGAGAAGGGGGACATGAACCAAAAAAGGTAACAGTTTAAGTGTCTGATCTGTCATTCTTACCAATGTTCCCATTTTCCATCGGGGTTTGTATTTACACGAGAAGGAAATGGCCTAGCAACCTCAGCACAGTACTACTAATCCTAAATCCTTCAAATCAATTGTTTTGGCTATTCTCTTCCTTTTGTACAAACAAAGGGAACACAAACTCTGGGAGTAAGTCTCTCCCTTATCTGGAGATTGGGCCGTAACTGCTAAACACGCATGCCACTAGTTGAGAAAGCATCCAGGAAAGTCCTGGGAAATAAAAATTCTCCATCCTCTGAAGACAGCCTTGCACCTGTGAGTGTAAACTCTGTCCCAGCTTGTTATTATCTCTCCCAACAGCATCAACTTGCACTCAGAGAGTTGCTAGATACAACAGTTGAAGACAACCAACAGGTAGGGCCCATGCAGTAAAAAGAAAAAGCTGCCCAAAATCTCTCTCATACAATTTTACACACACTCAGATACACCACACATCCCCCCCATAAATTCCTGCTTGTGGCTCACGATTCTCATCACACGTTGTTTAGGAATGGCAGACTTTCCAATACTTGCTGAATTGGTATTTAAAACACCAATTTAAACACCTGCAAAGGTGTTCAGAACGAAATTTAAATTTCTATTTTAATATAAATGCAATTTTATGATACATTGAAAGACAGCAGTAGTGTCTTTAGAAGCAGTATACACGGATAAGCGGCAGGGACTTAAATGAGATTACATGCTTACACATCTTACAGCAACTACTAAAACTGTAATGGAGTTACAGTCTACATAGGTAATGTTTAGAAACGAAGGTCAGAATGTAGATAACATATATAAGCATAGCAGGAAGATCAGAAAAACCGTATTGTATCCAATTTTCTCCCAGCTAATGCACAAAAGTGGAAGTTTCATATGGAAAAAAAAAAAAGGACAAAACCCAAACCCTGCAGTTATAGTGCTTGGGGAGAGCAAGGACCGGTGATCCGTTCCTCCCAGGAGAATGAGAAGGTCTGCTGTCAGCTCCATGCAGCGGAGCCCTCTGACCAGGACAGGGGCAGAGGAAGGGCTGGTGACGCAGGGCTCTGGCAAACTGGGAGACGTGGCACTCTGATCGTCAGCTCCCTTCTCTGCTTGACGTTTTCTGGCCCCTCCTGGCACTGAGGGGACAAAGGAGCAGGCTGTGTTCTTCCCATTTAGCATCTGCTAAAGTGAGGTCAGCATCTTTCTTTACATACAGACACACAAGAACACATGCACACCCCTCCAAAGCAACATACAGTCTAGCATTAGGTAGCACTACCCATCCAAGACAGCACATTCCTGAAGGGCTTGAAAAGGAGAAAATTTCCACCATCCTGCAAGCACTGTCCCCTTTTTCACTGTCTTTCACAGCGCATGTAGTCAGAAGTCCCTGGTTAAAAGCATACTTTTAGCATACATATAAAAGGAAATCCTTCCAGGAATGGTGATTATTGACTTGCCATTTAAAAGAAAATGGAGAGCAACTGAAGCAAGATAGGAGATACATTGTGGATCGAAGCTGCATCAGACACAATTCACTGCAGGAGGCTGGAGGCTATGCCAAAGCATCAGCAACAGAGGAGAGAATATTTTAGCGTGAGCTCCAGCAAAATAATTTTTTTAAAAAAAAAGACCTGAAAGTGAATAGGCAGTAAAAACTTGATTCACTAAGGGCACAGACTCAGAACAGCAGTTTGGCTTATATACTCGTCCTTTCCTGCTCATGAAGAGCAGGGAACATACCCACATAAGAACTGATAACAGCTCATAAAAAGGAATCCAGAAACCCTCTGTTTTGGAGGAATTGTTTCAGAAAATTGGAAGCACTGACTTAAAGGCTTACGGCTGTCAAGGTGCCTTTTTCACTTGCAGACTGGTCTCTCCGATGCCAGCAGATGAAAGGATATTCGGTTCATACTCTGAGCAGCACCTCCATTGCCTCCGGGTCTCCTGGAGCTCCCGCACTTGGCTGAGCTGCTTTGCAGTCTCACTCCATTGTTTTCTGGCATCTCAGGCACCTATGGGATGGTGGATTATGGAATTGTCTTTGGAGGAGGGAGACAAGCTGTTCTTTTTCTATTATACAACAACCTTTTTATATGGATGGTGGGGATTACAGCATTACTTACATCCACTTTTGGGCTTGTAAAATGTGACTCAAAGACCAGTACTGTAGGCAAGGAGACTGGCAGCTACTGTAGCCATCCCACAATATTTTGCATCAACACCTTACCAAAACTCCCCGGTATCCATGGCATGATAGAGCAATGAATCCTGAGGTGTTTCAGAGACCTTTTAGGACACTTATCCAGACGAGGCAGGGCTACCGCTGCTCCCTCTGTGCCCGCACAACCTGGCTTCCTCCCACAGGAGACCCTGGCATTCAGGGGACATGCCCGACCTGTCAGACAGCAGCAAAGGTGCCATTTTCCCCTTTGGTAACATGTTTTCTGAGATCGTGTCAGAGACATCTGGAAATACTGTCGTATATTACAGAAAAACATTCCATCACTCTTTTTTTTTTTCTTTTGGGACCAAAAAGAAACCGTGTTAAAATTTCACAAGGGAGTCGCACGGCTTTCAGCAGTGTTCCCCATCTCACTACAAAAGCTGACATTTGTTAATCAGTAGCTCAAAGATCGATAAATGGTCAATTGAAAATAAAGTTGTTTCTTAGAAAAGAAGCTGGTGCCAAACTAAATGCTTCTGAGCTTCCTGATCATTAGAAATGAGAGTTACCTAAATTCCTCTTTTACTTGTAACATTTGTCATTATACTAGGCAGATCCAAGATAGCCTAAACTCTGCAGGACTTAAAATCTGAGTCCAAATCCAAATATCACAGCTTTTGCCTATCCCTGTTTCTTGTGAGTTTGAAGTCAGCGTTTGAGATAATTTTTAACAGCAGAGCCAAAACGAAACATCAGAGCTGGCCTTTGCAGGAAAGCAGAATAGATCTGACTGCGCCAGTAGATATTGGCAGAAGTGCTAACAAGAGACCATCACAGTTCACATCATCTACTGGGACAGATAAAGTGAACCCACTTGCACAAAAAGGGAGGGAGGGAGGAAGAAGTAACAGTAAGTAAGAAAAGGATTAAAAACTAAGCAGAAGTATATTTATACATATAAGAATAATGCTTGCATATGAATAGACATATGAAAGCTCACAATAGCTTATTTAATCATTTTGTTAAAAGCTTTAGGGAGGTCAGCCCAGGTCACAGCAGAGATTCAGTGAGCACAGAGTGAAGGAGAAAAGCTTATAGGAAAGGGAAACAAAAAAGTTGAGGGAAAAGAAGGCATTTAAGTTTTTGGGGAGGAATTCTGAAAAGACCTGGCTAAGATAAGAGAACTAATGCAACCTGACTTCTTCATTTATTATTAATGTGGAGCAAAAAGTGTAATGAGGATATGTGAGAGATTACAACAAACACATTGCAGGGGCACCTAGGAGAGAGAGAAAATCCCTGAATCACTTGCCAAGTAGATAAGGAAGCTTTGATATAAAAATAGCAATGAATATCAGCTACAGATGTTCAGTATCTTTGTTCCTCTACCAAAGAAAAGCCCATCAAGTGAGGGCTGGTATTTCCAGTTTCATGTCTGATAACAGATCTACCTCGAAATGAGAGCTCAGGTGCTGGGCCACAGCAAACTGTACAGGATTTTGCCAAAACTACCAGCCTTTATTTTAATACCCTGTACTTCTACCCACTGCAAAATAAAATAAAACCCTATCAAATGGAAAGTTAAAAAAGAAACTCAGGCCAAAGCTTCCTTTTTCAGCAATGTACTTCAGCAGTGGCCGTATGCCAAAAAGAGTAATCCCTGGGATGCTGTGCTCTGCGCTGGGAAGGCACTGCTTTGTGCAAGAGGAGGGCAGAGCGGGACTGCACTGTTTCTGACAGCCCAGGATGCCCAGGGCTTCAGCCCAGCGAGAAACTGCCACCCCCACAGACCCCACGGAAGAGAAAAGTGGCATTGGTGCATAAAAGCTTATGGAGGCTTTTTCAGCAGCAGCAGCAATCTCCCCTGGGCTCTCCTGAGGGCAGCATTTTGGCCTCTAAACTTCCAAATGTTTAGCTGTGCCAGCCCATCCTCTCCAGGAACCTTCATGGCTGACCGAGAAGATGAGGTAGCGCAGGCATGTCTCCACCAGCCCTGTGGTCTCTCTGCACCGGGCGACCTCTCTGCCAGCCCACACTGCAGAAGTTTAGTTTTCCCTATTATGCTGCTGCGTCAAAATGAGAGGGAATCGTTTGCGTGAAACCGCTCTTGCAGCCACGTTACCCCAGCAGAAGTCAACAATAAGCTTCTGCTGTGTCCAGCACAAGAGCTGATCCTTGAGATCACAAGTAATATGGTACTAATGTTTTCATTATGCATTTTCAGAACTTTGACTTTAATATCTCAATGTATTTCCCAGAGCACAAGACAACAATTTTCAGGCCAACAGAATGAGGCTGGGTAACGTTTGCACCTTTCAATATTCCTGTTCTGTGAGAAGATAAGTTTATGTTCGGCAATCTGAATACTACAAAAAATGTTCATTTTTACCATATCACTTCAACTAAGCTTGGCGTAAAGACTACCAAAATTGTGTGCTTTGCTTATTGTATCTAATACTCCAGCCAAAAAAGAACTTCAGTTGTGTATTCCTGATTTCTTCATTTTGTGCACTTTTTAAACATATATACATGTGCCAGCATATTTCACAGGCCTTTTGATCTTTTATTATCTCTGTATGTGGGTGGTTTGGTTCCAGCTATAGTTTGAAGTGCAAATTTGCCTCTCAGTTTTCCTATGTGAAGGTTAAAAATACAGTCATGAAACAGCCCACACACATTTTTTTCTGGATTTCCAAAGCAGAAATCTCAAACAAGGCACTTTTCTTCAAACATTTGCATTATTAAAAAAAAAAAATCAAATCACTAAATAAAAATCAGCTGTTAAATAAACATAAAGAGCTTCAAGGCCCACTGTCCCTTGATATTTCTCCATATCCCTGAAGCATTAGCCATAATGCCCACAGTGTTAAAAATCTCTTGGGAGCAACAGGCATAGCAGCAAAAGGAATCACAACAGGTTGGAGAATAACTCGGTGCCTGCCGTTTTCAGCCCACTGTGCACTTCTGGTGCTTTGCATCTTATTGTGGAAATGAGGAGATGGATCCCAAACAGAGCTTTACTTTAAAAATCAAACATAAAATCATCTATTTATTAAATGAGCATTTCCATCTGACCTACTGAAAACAAATATGAATGTGTTAGCTACAAGTTATTTTTCATTCTTTATTTGGTTTTCTTGCAAAGCAGGATGGCATTTTCCCAATTCTGCTGCTCCATCAGTCAATGGCAGCAGCAAACACTACAACATGGCTCCTGGGAATCTGGCTGTCTGGAGGATTTTTGAAATCATGTCAGCTGTGCTGCACGTGCCAGTGAAGAGAGAAAGAGGCAGCGTGTTACTTGAGTATTTTGTTCTCTATGCCTGAAAAACCTAGGAGGGTTTTCTAGATTTTTCTATGGAAATTAATGTTTAAAAGTAATCCCAGAGCTCTCAAGCTTTAAGTGCTGTCATGAAGACTAGAAAGGGCTAAAGGGAGCTTGCTGACTTTTAAAATTAACACCTTTTTAAAAGATGAAAATTAGCATAAGGATCTTTCCAGGAAACCAGGTACAAGTGGAGGGACCAGGCTGTGCCTAGGAGGGGTGGTACTGCCCCTCAGCCAGCTGGGCTGAGCTAGCTCAGAGCAGCCTAGCAAACATTTGCTGCTGGTGCAGAGCAAGCGGTAAATGATTACTTCTGTGCAACAAAGGGCAGCAGGGAGAAAAATGTAGTTTGCTCAGTCAAATTTTCTCCCTGCAATGATCTCGAGGCACTTTGTGCCACGTATAGTCCTTTGTTACTGCAGTAACCTTGTGAAGAAGTTGAGCCTCTCATTGAAACAGTCACACATTGAGAGAAAGGCACTAAAAAGGAGATTTTTTTCCCAACTTCTTTGACTTCAAGAATCTCGAGGTGCTGCTTTTTAAGCTTAATAAGAACAGACAGAAGTGTGATTTTCAGGTTGCAGATGCTCCTTTTAATGATGTCAGCAGATTAGAGCTGAAGCAGTAGCTGCAAACGAGTGGTTATAAGTGACCTGATCCCATACTGCTGATATGCTGTACCTTTCCCAGAAGGTGGCTGTTCTGCTGCTGCTAAGCGTAAGAAAGCTAAGTGCAATACTGATGATAAGGTGGGGTTTTTTTTAATCCATGCAGGCCAATGATAATAGCATTCTTAATCCACCAAATGCTATGATGACAGAAGTGAATTCGATCTGTGGATTGGTCTTTCCTTTATTCCTTTGGATTCATTTTGCTTTATTAATATTCTTAACCATTCCCCTGGCGACAGCCTTTCTTTTCCTTCTTTTCCTGCTTTATGACCCCCTTTCCTTTGCTTACCCCTGACTTTCACTTTCCTTTCACCACTGCTCTGTACTTAGTTTACTGACACCTTCTTTCTCTTTCCTCTTCTCTCCCCTCTCTTTCAGCCTGATACAAGCTATGTGTTTTCCAGCTAGGCTGAACTGTAAGAGTGTGTCTTTTCATTTGTGGGAGATATGAAATATTAAAACCAACATTTCCTTGCTTCACTCTCAGTAAGAGCTTAAAGGAGCCGTTAGAAGGATTATTTTTCCTCTACTTACTGGAAAACAAAGATAAAATTGTAGCTTTCAAGTAGGTCATTTAATCTTAGAACATTTAATTGTGAGGTTGCCAGCCGTGATTTGATTTCTCATCTTCTTTTGTTCCAAGGTTACAAACCTTCCAATTCATTTATATTTATAAACAATGTTCCCACTATATTACATGCATGGATTATTAGGAACACCTCCCAGTAGAGTACTGTCAACTTTTTGTACATAATTAATTAAAAGCCTCAAAGTTACCTTTTATCAAACTTTCACAGAGGTTTAGTATATCAGAAATCTCAAAATGAAAGAACTCTATTTAGACCAAAGGGCTACCCAGCTTACCCAAGTAAGGAAATACTCTTTATTTCATGGGATTAAAAAAAAAAAAAAAAACCAAACGAAAAAGGATTAAAGCCAAAGTGGAAATCACCTAGGGCAGAATGTGGTTGCACTGATAACAGAATTATATTTCACAGTAAAGGGAGCCAAACCCTAGCTCTAATTAACAGTCCAGTTCTGATAAAATAAGTCAAAGGAGAAAACTGCTAGCCCAAAACTATGATCTTACCTGCAAAAGAATTGAGGTGGGAGTAATAACTGACCCCTAACAGTTAAACTGCTTATAAATCATCCGCGAGAGGGAAAAAGACTGGAAATGCAAAGCTCTATCTACATGGCTGCTGCTTTTTACAGTAGCTCCTCAAAAGCAAATTGAGCCTTTCAGCTTCAAATTAACTTGCAAAACTTTGAATTGGAGGCCAGGTCAATCTCACGCAGGCCCCATGCACATGGGAGTCCACACATTATCATCCTAATTTTGTGTGTGCCATGTGCAGCATGTGTGAATAGGTCTGGGATGGCCCCACGGCACCAGGGGTGAGCTGGCTAATAGGAGAAACACACATTTCTCCTTGCGTGCCTTAGAAAAGCCCTTTTTTTTTGTGTTTCCTTGCCATCCTAACACATTCTGGATCTCTAACTGTGAGCTCTCTGCCAGGGGAAGTACCACAGTGAAGATGATTTATAGGCAGCAAATGTCCCTTTGATTCAGACCATCGCTGGCACGTAACAAATAAATGCAAAACTCTCAACAGCATGTTGCAATGCTTAGCATTTTACTGGGACTTTTGGGGCAGGGCTTGTTGCCTGTAAGAGTGTTATTACTTTGCATAAATTTTGCTATGAAAGTTAAAATGTTTGGGGAACTTAGGGGCTTATTCCCCTTCTTTCCCTTACCACAAATTACCCTTGAAACCAGGCTCTGCTGTAGGCAGCAGTGTAATGCACACAGGAGATACTTCTCATGATTTCACAAGTTAGTGGACTGGACCCTTTCACAGAGGTGGATTATCTGGAATGCATCCAATGATTATGTTCCCCCCATTCACTCCGATGGCCAGGAGATAACATGGGCTCTGTATATGAGACAGGGAAACCTTTGAGCCACACTGCCAGCTCTTATCATTTTTAACAGCAGATTGAAACCATTTCCCAGGATCAACAACTTTCTGTTTTTCAAATGCTATAAAAAGCAGCTTTGCAATGTGGCTATGTGCCAAGGAGTTTTCCTTCTTCTGGTAGGTCACCGCTGGTGCAGAAGCACTTTGACTGAACAGACAGTTTCTCTCTAGAGAAAGTCGTATATTTAGTGTCTCAAATGCTAGGTTAGATGTCAGATTTAATTTGAAACCTGAGACACTGTAATTCAGAAGAAAATCTTGGCAAAGTGTTCATGATTAAACAAGAGGACATTGGTTTTACTAAAAGGAGTTCTCTCATTCTGCTTGATATTAATTATCTTTAATGAGTAATGGTTTACCTAAAAAAATTAAGAAAGCAAAGGCTAGCAGACTTTAGAGAAAGTTCCCTATGGTACTGAAAGACACCAAACTTAAAGATCCTAACGATGGAGTCTTTACTCTCATCTGCCCTCTTACCAGTGCCCAGAGCACCACTATACTGTCTATAACAAAGAAAAATTCCCCTTCCCAGAGACTGAAACTGGAATTTTGATGTAATAAGGTAGGAAAGCAAATATTACACCTTGTAGCATTCTGAATGAGTAATTTACTACACAAACCTTGAACACAACGGTGCATTTTATATTGCATTTATTCTAACATGTCTGTGCATTTCTTCTACACGCATAAGCCAAAATCCACATGGCTGTTCTCACAGAAAAAACTTAGTCATCTTAGAACCTTATCCTTGTTTTACTTCAGTAAATCATCTCACCATATTTTATGCATTCCCATTATACATATCTATATCTAAGGTCCTCATCCTGGGCTTCATTTATATTCAGTGGAGATCTAGTAAATGAGTCTAGAACACGGTCTGTCTTAACATAAAATAGATGTTTACATTTGCTCAGATATATCATATCCTGACTTCTACCAATGATAACAGCTACATATCCATGGTGACAGAGATATCTCTGGGTAACTGGGTAACAACCCCAGGCAACGCTACAGGCTTGGGGAGGAGTGGCTGGAAAGCAGCCTGGCTGAAAAGGACCTGGGGGTGATGGTTGACAGCCACCTAAACATGAGCCAGCAGTGTGCTCAGGTGGTCAAGAGGGCCAATGGCATCCTGGCTTGTATCAGGAATAGTGTGGCCAGCAGGACCAGGGAGGTGATAGTGCCCCTGTATTCGGCACTGGTGAGGCCGCACCTCGAATACTGTGTCCAGTTTTGGGCCCCTCACTACAAGAAGGACATCGAGGTGCTGGAGCGTGTCCAAAGAAGGGCAACTAGGTTGGTGAAGGGTCTAGAGAATAAGTCTTATGAGGAGCGGCTGAGGGAGCTGGGGTTGTTTAGTTTGGAGAAGAGGAGGCTGAGGGGAGACCTTATTGCTCTCTACAACTACCTGGAAGGAGGTTGTAGCGAGGTGGGGGTTGGTCTCTTCACCCCAGTAACAAGTGATAGAACGAGAGGAAATGGCCTCAAGCTGCGCCAGGGTAAGTTTAGGTTGGATATTAGGAAAAACTTCTTTACTGAAAGAGTAGTCAGGCACTGGAACAGGCTGCCCAGGGAAGTGGTTGAGTCCCTGTCCCTGGAGGTATTTAAAAGACGGGTAGATGTGGTGCTTGAGGACATGGTTTAGTGGCGGACTTGGCGGTGGTAGGTTAACGGTTGGACCTGATGATCTTAAGGGTCTTTTTCAACCTTAACAATTCTATGATTCTATGATTCTATGAGATGTAGACAGAAATACCGAATACTGTCACCCCGAGTTCCTGTTACAGCTCTATATACTGTCAAGCATGGAGCTTCAGACTCAGAAGTTTGTAGATGTAAAAAGTAGTCAAACATTTTCCTTTTCTTTGAATAGATATGAAGGGAGGCTAATGTAAGGTACAATACTAGCCAAAATCGGTTACCTGTTAGTGATGTGTAGTCTTGAATGAAAGGGGTGAAAATTTTCTGTCTGTGTAAGTAGCAGAAGTCACTTGAAAAGGCTTGGACATTGCCAACTTCCTTAATCGTTTTCATAAAACACTGAGATTGTATGAACCTCACTAAAAGCACTGATTACCACTTCAAGACTTCTAGTGGAAAGCACAGGACACCCCCCTGCTGTGTTTCTTCATCGTGTGTAATATCTTGCAGAAATTCTGTAAACCCATTTTCTTAAAGAAAAAAATCATTGCTATTAGTGTCTTTTGGGACACCTCCTATAAATCATTAAAATTGCTCTGCTTTACTCAGTTTAATTATTTATTTGGAGAATAATTACTTTAGATGTCAGATCCATTATCATGGAAGTTGTAAATGATCCTGAAATCAAAATGAATGCTGTCTTCTCAAGATCAGTAACCTTAGCATTACAGACACTATTTTAATTGTTGTTTCATTGCAGAATCCATATGGAATAAGAATGAAATGTGAGTCTCAGACTGTCCTGAGATTTAGTTTAGAAGAGCTAACAAAATCTACAGATAACAAGAAGTGAAGGATTTCCCACTGCAGATGCTTATCTGTGCCTGCCAAAGTCTTGCAGAAAATAATATATCCCTCAGCAGCAGCGGAATAGGTAAAAGAAATAGTATTAATGGAGACTCAGTATAAAATGTGAATACATTATGATGGAATATCATTGTTAAAGCTAGAGTCAAGGAACGTGAATTAATTTCTCTCCATCAAAACCTAATCCTTTCAATCAAACATACGTGTGCAAAGTAGATGCCTACCAAGACCAAAACTGAACATGCTTCTATTCATTAAAGAAAGTTAAAATTTGTTTATTAAATTTATTAAATATTCAATTGATTTCCTGATATTTTGCACACACCTGCCCGGTTCTGTGAAACATCAACCTTGCCCACCTCTCAGAAGGACACCAAACTTTTTCACTAAACATATCGTTGCTGTTAAGCACTTTCACAATTCTCATCTCCTGTCACTGAACAGGAGAACATGTGGACTGGGTCAGACCAAAGATCTGTCCAACCCAGTAACCTATCTCCAGTAGCAGCTGAAGGCAGATGGCGAGGGGAGAGCTGAAGACTAAGGCACGAAGTCTGACACTTCCCCTAACAGTCCCTCAGCTGCCAATCATCTGCAGCCCAGGGACTGCTGGAGCTGTGTGGGGTTTCTTTGCTCTTAGTCACATCCACTGGACATCCCCTCCCACAAGATGCCCAGTCTTCCCCTCGAGCCATGGAAACCTTCAGCTTTCAGTATTACTTTTAGCCCAGGACATTATATGAAGACCAATCCTATCCAGCCTCTCTGCACAGGAGTTGGCAGTAATTGTGTTCTGTCTGTGCAGATTTCCCAGTTGTGCCTATTTAACCATTACAGTCTTAATTTCTAATTCTGTACCACTCTTCCTACTCTTCCTTGTCATATCCTCTTCTATACATAGCATATTTGCACTCACACATTTATGCTTTATTATTGTGTCATTTGGTTTTGTATTTTGGTGCTTATGAACTATGAAAGACTGTATATTCCTAGAGTACTAATTCAGAATTGCTATTGGAAATGACCAGGTTGTACCACATGAAAATGTTTTGTTGCATGACCTAAAAGCAGCCCAGGCATTTCCCTTTACCAGGAAAATCAACACTGTCACCATCTCAATATTGTTCCTCAAGAGGAGTGTTCCATAACGTGGAGAATAAGAGGAATATTGTTAGGTACAGACTAAGGGGTTTACTTCTGTTGCTCAGAAAAGAGCCTACTATCTGTCCTCACCTGTGTAAGGTTCACTCCAACACCTACCCTAGTGTCCCTAGTTCATTTTGACAGATTTAAACATTTAAGGCCAGGTTTTGTGTTATTTCTACCAGAAGCCAACTTTCTAATTTCTGAACATATAAAAATGTTGTTGTTTTTTCAACCATCTTTCAAGGCTTACTATATTGGATTTGAAACCTTCTCTACTTCTCATTTACTATATGCCACTTTTTTTTTAATTGCAACCAAAATACCATCTGTGCTCAAATTTGTTACATGAGGCTTTTGCTTTGGATATCAACTATTTCTATAAAACATCACTTAAAATCAATTAGTCACTTTGGACATAAAGATAAACTAAACAAACAGCTACATATATCTTCCCACGCCTTTTTTCCTTTAGCTTTCATGGTATTTTGAGAAGCACCAGATTTGCCTGACGAATGGTTGCCTATTTAATGACAACAGAAAAAAATTCTGTAACAGCAGTTGGGAAAAAATACAGGGGGAAAATATATCGCTCTGCTTATCATCATCCTGAATAAAGGAAAATATCCTGAAGCTTAGACTAGTGACTTGGAAGAACCAGATCTCCTCCATCTGTCCACGAGGCTGGTGTCAGCCGCGGGGTGATGGCCGGTGAGGATCCCATGCCCTTCAGCAAGGGGGGGGGTCGGACTGGGGAGGCAGAGATGCAGACCCCAGCCGGGAGAAACTCCTGTTGCAGGGGTGGGAACACAAAGTTACCGTCACAGCTGAACCAAGGAGGAGAATGAGTTGGGAAGGTAGCTCAGGATTTGCAGTTGTGTTCAGGCAGGAATACAAACTACAGAGGCTAGAGACAAGCTGATTTTTTTTTTTTTTAATCAAATTAGAGATTGTCTTTTCCCTCTGCTGCCAACGTAAATGTTCAAAAATCATAAAGCAGGATCCCAAGCACAACAGGTCTGACTTTAAAGAGCAGGAACTTTAAAAAAAAAGCATTGGCCACCTTTGTCCCTGAACACCATTACAAAAAGGTTTCCGAGGCTTTGAGGGACACCAGCATTACATGTCTGAACTCCTATAGCTGCAACAGCTACAGACTTCACTGGAATGAATTTGGCTTTTTCTACACTTGTGTTATTGCACATCTCCACATAGTGGGCCTTTAATATCACACAATGCCTTGACACCAGACTCCCAGCGACCATGGGCGAACTCAGATAGCCATTCCAGGGTTTGTGGGCTTCTCTGACCTTCACTGGGATGCAAAATTAACCAAGAAATACTCCTCCCTGCGCCCCCGCCAAAAACACTCCATGATCTCCATGTTAATATTTATTCTGTGTTGGTACCTGCGGCATACTGGGTACTGCCTATATATAAGATGTCAGGCTTTCAGCTGTGTACTCATGATCAGGTTACTCTCATTTAAGTATGAGTTGCTACTAAGAAGGAAATTCCATTCTGCCACTTGCTGCCCAATCTGTAGAGCAGACACTGTGATAATGGAGGAAGCTGGATCATGGAAGTGGTCTGGTTGAAAAAGTGACCTGACAAAAAATTACTGGATAGTTTTCAACATTGGCTCCATGAGGTGGTTCCCTGCACAGTCCTTCAACCATTAATGCCAGCACAAAGGAAAGGTCAGGGATACAGAGACATCCCTTCAGTCTGCACTTAGACGCAGTTAAATTGTGCTCATGGAAACACAGATAAATTCCCTGAGGTCATTTGACAGTCCTGCTAGTCAGGACTGTTTTTCTGCCATGCTTAGAGCCCAAGCTCTTTTTAAAGAGGACCCAAATATAGGATGGGAAAATATGATGTTATAGTTTTTTCTTTCATGCTTTGTCAGTCAGATCTTCAGATTACGAACCCTTCAGGGCAGGGTTCACCCATCTTCCTGCCTCTACAGAAAGGGCCTTACTTGGCTTTTCAAATAAACGTGCAGGGTAATAGAAAAACCATAGAGGGAGAGGATGGTGCTACTGTCACTTCCAGCAGAGGCCCAAATAAAGCTTGCTCCCCTTACAAAAGTTATACAATCATGAATAACTGCATTTTGCACAAATGAGAGCTAGAAATGGCCATTATTGACCCATGGGGGGTTATACACAATGAATCTGGAAACACACCTATTAGCAACCATAAAGCATCCTTCTTGACTAAATCAGCTTAATCTCACTGCCCCTTGACAGAAAGTTTGCATAGCCTGTAGGTCACATGCATGCTATTTTGTCTCCTGTCTCCCTGTGTACATGCAGTTTAGACCTCTGATACGAATTTTACAGGATTGCAGATCTTGGGGCATATCACTAAGAAATGAGGGATTTGGAGTAAAAGAACAAACCTTGCTATTAGAGTACAAGAGTTTACATTCACCTTTTAAGTCTTAAAAATTGCAAACAATTGCCTTGAGAAGGCAGAGTCCCAAATGAAGCAAGCTCTGTAGGCCTGCTTCTACTAAATGCCAGGCAAACAAAGATGTAATTTTAAGCAACTTGGTGCATGTAATAAAACAGAATCTAACCTTAAAGGAGTTTGGATTGTTTTTTTCCTGAAATCCCTAAGACAGAAGCTTTGCTACTGTTGGGAAACAGTTTTACTGAGAACGCCTCAGATTGCCTAGCATGGACATGAATAATGGAAGAACACAGTCATCACAGTAATCCTCACGGGGGGCTTTCCCAGCACCTTGTTATAAACTGCTAAGAAGCATGAATGAAAGCAAACTATAGCCTCAGCTGGGTCCTCCCTGTCTGCCCAGAAGTCCCCTCAGGCAGGGGACAGGCTGCCAGTTCGAGATTTGCAGTTTGCCTGCTAGTGTGCTCACAGGGTGCCTGCTGTACACACCACAGCCTACGTAGCACAGCGTATGTGCTGTACATACCACAGCCTATGCAGCACAGGGTATGTGGTGTACACCTTTCTTTTAGGCATATACATAGATTTGTAATTCAGAACCAAAGCAAATTAGCAGAGATCTCTTGGCATCAGTGAAATGATACCAGCTTACACACCGGCTATATTTTTTTAGTTACTTTTTGCTATATACTGTATATAAATTAAGATTGAAACTTCTTGCAGACAATCTAAGCTTAGGCCTTCTTTTCAGACCAATACGATGTTATCTTTTGAAAAATAATTCAATATTAATTCAATAGTTAAAAAATAGTTTAGTAAATCTTTTGCATGAGAAACCCCACCAAGTGGCATCTACTCACAAAAGCAGCACAAGGCAACATAACCACATCTTTAATTTGCTTCTGCCACTGAACAGGTTGGCTTGCCCCTGTGCTTTTCAGTTAGACTAGCTTTGATTATACTTTTTTCTATAAAAATAAAGTCTGCATCTGACAGCATGGAACACATTTATACGGAAAACTATAAAGAAATAACAATAATAGGATCTCCTGCTTGCATGTGAGAGAGTGAATGAGAACATAACAAATTCACCTACACTATTATCTATCTGAACGAAATCAGAATTTTAGCTCCAGTGACCTTGTGGTCACAAAGATCACAAATCACAAGACAGAAGAGGTTAAAAGAAAAGGGCTTTAGTCAGTCAGTTGTACATTGCTACAATACAATCTGCAGTTGTTATATCTCCGAAACTAGTTTTCTTAAGACAGAAATAAGACTTCCCCTCATGTTGTTCAATAGTTTACAAAACACAGCTCACAATAATTCAGACTGTTGCTCAAGAGCAGTAAGGGAAACATTTCTTCCTTTAAAGATGAAGAACCCCCAAAATGGAAGAAAACAAAGAAAGTGCCAAAAATACAGACATTACGAATTTGCTCTGGTGAATTTTGCATAGTCCTGCATACAGGAAAGTCCTTTTTAAGGGATCCATGGCTTAAGTTCAGCAGAATATAGTAATATTGACAGGAATATTATGGTAAACTTGATATCAAGAAAAATCAAGATTCTAATAGGTGTAGAAAAACATGCTCGGTGAACTAAACTAATAGAAATGTTCCTACTTAGAAAATCAGTAATACGTCCATTCTTGTTTGCTTTAGTCTGTCTGGGGCTGGACTGAGCTGTATGACTCCTAAAAGAGGTCCCTGTTTTGTAGGGATTCCTAAACTCCAAAATGGATCAAAATCACATTTAGGTTCTTTCCAGGCTGTAAAGGCACAGAGATCTTACCCCACAGCTTCGAAATTCATAGCTCTCCCTGCCTACAGGTGGTCATTCCTCCAACTCATGGAATACCACATAGCCATAAACACTACCAAAACTAAAAATATATAGATCTGCTATGAACACCAGAGCCTAGATCTCTGCTGCTATTCATATCTAACTTTTCATGCCATCTTATTAAGGACTATGTGAGTATATAATGTAATTTAGAAGAGCTTTTCTGCTCATAAAGCTGTGGCATCCCTAGAGGAGTTAATATTTGTTCTGGGGATCAACAGGCACTATAACTGAAATTAAAGATGACTTTTTCATCTAAAAAATCCTTTCTAAGCCTCATTGACTTAGTGCCCTATACACAGTGTAGAGTTTGGAGCAAAAACAGAAACCACAGAGCCATAGGGTCTGATGACAGAAAAAGACAGTTATTGGAGGGTTTTATCCAATTTGATCCTACTCACAGTATATCTCAATTTCACACAATGTTTTAATCAAAGTAAGCTTTTATGAATATCCACTTCTACTTATTCTAATGGATCCTAGGACTGAGAAACCCGTATGCTAGAAAGCGGGACCTAGCTGTTAAAGTAATTCTCATTAAGTAAGATAAAATTCAAAGAAACATATTTCAAGAATCACTGAGTTAAAGGAACTAGAACACAGGCATTCACTAGGCATTTATTAACTTTCCTTGGATAACAACAGTTAATTGCATAAACAGGTTACAAAGAACATAATTTTGCAGAACCAGATCAAGCAGGTGCACAGGCTATATGTGATTTGGCCACTTAGGTATCAGAAGTGCCATGAACTGTGTAAGAAGAGGCACTGAAGTGGGAAGGCACCAGCCAACCTTGTGCCCTGCCCCTCCCAGGAACAGTGTTTTGAGGATGTGCATTCTGAACGGTAAACTTTTCAAAGCCTCCAGATACCTCCTTAGACAAATACCAAACAATTAAAAACTGTGTTTCATTTCCCCAAGGATATTAGATTGAGCGGAAATTCAAAACACAGGGCTACTTTCTAAATTTGCCTTTATGCAACTTCATGTTTCAAGGAATTAATACACAGTGCCAAAAGCTCTATGATAAAAAAGAGAACTGTATCTCAGGAAGTCTCATACTCCTTTGCAAGGCTAATCAGTACAATATTTTAGGGAGATAGGCTGCCCAGACCACCTCAGACCATGATCCCCTACTATGTTGAAAGCAAGCAACCAGGCATGAGAGGCAGAATAGTGTTTTCATTACAGTTTAACTGTTTCACATATTTGTTTTGTGATAGTGTGTGCAGTCCATATCTGAATGAGGGCACTAATACTCCTGTGCATTTACCATATGTTGTTCAGAAATATGGTAAATTAGACAAACAGTTTGAAACATATTTCTAGATAAGGATGATCGCAGAGCATGTCAATGGAAATCTGCATACCACGGCACAGGTAGGTGGTAACTCACACAAAGGATTTAGAGTCACAATAACAAAAAGAAGTGATGCCAACAGCCCTGCCAAACAGCAGAGGAAAAACTGGGACATTATTTAGGATATGTATATTTGGCTTATGTCTAGAAAATAATTTTTATATATAAATATATATCACAATATATAATTAGATAGGGCAAGTATCATCACTAGAAACTTAGCCAATGAGATGTTTTTTCTGAGATTAGTTCTCAGAAAAGGATCAAAATCCCAGACCCATTAAATTAGGGGAAAATCCGTTGTGTGGAAGTGAGGATGGCTGGATTTGTCGGGGCCCATATAACACCGCAAACACAACTGCAATCCCTGAATGCCTACCTGGGTATGAAAAAAGTTATTGAGCTTACAAAAGCCATCCATCTCTCAGCAAAAGCAAATACCACAAGGGCTGTTCCACTCCATGATTCACTGTTGAATATTTTAATTCAGGTGGGCTCTGGGGTCTCTGTTGTCACTCCTTCACAACCCTTTACACGTGTGCTTAATTTGACACACAGAGCCAAAGATGAGTTCCAGCAAAGCCCTGCGATATCCGTAACTGTAGGATCAAAAAACTCCCACTGACTTCAAGTGTGACAGATCAGAGACTGAAGGATCAAGCTTTATAGCAAGTAGGGTCAAGTAGAAAGTTTCCAACCCACAATATGAGCACTGTTTCTTATTATATCTCACCACTCTTCTCTGAAGGACTATTCTCTCTCCAGCATGGCAGTTTCTCTTTTTTCTGAATGGCCATTATCAGATCACAGCTTTACACTGAAGTTGTTTATAAATGTTCCTTATGACATTTCCTTTATTTTTTTATCAAGCCATTTTTCCAACATGAAACAGGACATTTATTGTTCATATATAAGAGGCAACGAACCTGCAAAAGCAGCCTTCATAAACCCTGGAAACCTCCTCAACAAGCAAAATGACTAACTGTGATGGACATTCATAAATCACTCCATATCATTCATCATCATTCCTGAAGTTTCATTAATTCCTAGAGGAAGGCATAAATGTAATGCACATCTTAAGGAGCCTGCAGGTTGGCTTGCTCTCTAGGCATAAAATAAATATGATGCTCTCTTCCTTACTCAAGAGATGCAGGTTTTGCATGTGCACACAGCAGAAAATCGATGTCACTCAAAACGTGGGGATATTCCTCTAGCCAGCCCTACAGGCATCGATTTTGTTTTCAGAATGGGCAAATGTTTGGTCCTAATCCTGTCCCCGCTGAACTCAATGAACAGTTTTCCCCTTGAAGCTCAGGCAGAATTATATGTATAAGGCTTTTGATCTACCTCTGATTTTGAGAAATCAGGTTAAGAGTGCAAATTTGATTTCCAGGAGAACTGAGGGGCCACCCGTGTCTGGGCCAGTGCTGCCCAGGACCCTTTGAAGAGGATACCTGCAGCAATGTAGGGTCTAGCTAAACTGTAATAGCTTGGAGGATCACAGAGACAACATATGTCTATAAGAATCCATAAAAAAGAAGATGACAAAACCCTTTCTTTTAAAGCTGGCAAGCTGATAAAAAATAAACAGACAAAACAAGCCTTTTCAGTGAAGCCTGGTGCTATGCAAGAATCTGCATTCCCTGCAAATGCTAAAGCAAGCTTGACATCCTGTGGCCAGAGCCAGCATGGGAATGACTTGCCCTTTCAAAACCCGGGCTCACTCACTCAGGAGATAATCCTGCTCCCAAGGGCATATATTTTCCTTTGAGATTCGTGTGACAGTCTTGTGACAAGTGAGTAAGTATCCTGGAAGAAAGGATACAAATGTGCACGCTAAATATTTCTGGCAGGGCATGACTAGGAGCTGAAAGAGAGAGATTCCATACGAAAGCCCACAGGGCATCATCAAAGGGTAAACACGGGATGGGTCCCCCTTCTAGCCCAGAAAGTCTGTGTGGCCTCACTGCTCGAGGTGACCCCCTGCCCTGAAAGAGGGGTGCAAACACAGTCTCTGGGGGACCAGAGACTGGAAAAGGAAAAAAGAAAATAGAGCCAGAAAGACTAGTTTCTCCTGAGAGAAACAGGTGCAAGCTGAAATGTAAATATCTGTGAAAAGATTATTCAGTCATAATCATAAGGTCTGTTTAAAAGTCTGCTGCTTCTTTTTCCAGCCCAGATTTCACAAAAGGAAGAAAAGCTGTCCATAAAATATCTGTGATAATTGTTATAAAACAATCACATGTACAAATCTCAGCTTATTGATGCACAAACAATGCACCACATCAATCATTGTAAACCTTTCCAAACCTACATGTGCATGTAATTTGGAAGAACTCATCCTATAGCAAAGATAGCAAGGCAATTTGCTAGAGCTTAATATGTAACAAATTATTTCTGTTGAAAGAGCAAATGATAACAAAAGGGATATCTCTAGATTTATGGTTGTGAGCTAAGACCCAGCATTTCAGCTGCAGAATACCTTGTGATAAGTTGTGTTTGCACAATTTACAGAAGATTGTCTTTGAACTTTCAAGATTGTTGGTATACTTTTAAATTAAGAAGTTAATAGATCTATTGCTAGGTTTATTAAGGTAGAATGAGTAATTATTCACTCTTGTTTTCTTTTCCAGAGCAAACAAAATTAATAACTGTTATCCAGCATATTTTATATATTCCACCATAGCAAGCTTTCCAGGCTAAATGAACAGCCTTTGAATCAGGCTACGGAATGGTCATGTTGGGTAAAATAACCAATTTCTATGTAATCTTACTCAAATTATTCACCTACTGTGAATTGCTTTCTAGTCTTTGCTCAGGACAGATATAAACCTCTTACCATTTTTGAATGGTAATGTTTTGACTTTGCAAGAAGTAAATGTTTTTATTTTTCAACAACCTTTATTTTAACCTTTTAGAAACACTATCTTTTACTCTATGTTAGAATATGCAGCAGAAGGTTAAAAAGGAGAGACAAATTCCAATCCTGAGGACACAAAGCAATGAAGCATTTTGAGGATTCAATTACTTCATCTTGTAATTTTTTTTTAGTTAATTTCAGAATATTCTGGTTTTGTTCATATTCAGCCCAAAGCAAATTCCTAACTGGAAACTTTGACTGTTAGAATGAAAAGTTATTAATGATATGAAAGAACATGCTGAACTCTATTCCAGCTCACCATAAAAAATAGGTTTTAACTCTAAACATAGAATTAATATAGCTGATAATAATGTACAAGCATAGTTTTGGATTCCAAGTAGACTTTCCAGGGCTTGAAATAAAAAAACAAAAAAAAAAAAGTAAATTTCACAGATTTGTTATCAAAATAATTCCAAGAAAATAAGCCCCATGCTGTTAGCTCACATAGCCATTCTTCTAACTATAAACCTCATTTCAGCTGATTTGATTTCACTCCATGCCTGAAAATCCAAAAACCTTCAATGGTAATTCATTAGACCAAGATTGTGACTGATTGTCTGTTTAACCTAATATATGTTTCACCCAAACTAAAATGAAGTTTAACCAATGCTGACTCAGCAATAAAGACTCCTGCGATTTTACATGTGGTTCATAAGGTGAATAGGAGAACAGCACAACTCTTTGTGCTTAGTTTATTCATTGAAAAAGGTGTCATCAACCTAGACACCATACATTAAATCGAGAATTAATCTACACAAAAGCATGCAATGTATGTTAACTAGAGATAGAGAGCTACTGCAAAGGTAACAACACATTAATGCAAACAATGCCTGCCTGTTTCTAAGGTTTTTCACTTACATTTTAAAATTATTCCATATTAGAAAATTATTATGTGCACATCCTTGCTACTATCCTTACAGTTGAAGACAGGGAGGATTAGGGCAGTAAATGAAGACAGGTGGGTCTTGTCCTACCCAGCAATACTCAGTCACTGACCCTCCAGCCTGTGGAACAGGGATCTATTTAAATTCTCCTTAGTTAAAGAAGAGCTTTAGCTGTGCACCACTGTCGAGAGCCTGGGTTTCTTTGGCAGGTGTGCAAACACACAGGCACAGGGTCTTCACTTTGCAAAGGTAGTCAATGGCAATTATAATCAGAGTGGAGATGTGTCACTCCAAGTTTGTGAGCTGTTATTCATCAACACTTGCACTAGGAAGCATTAGATTATTCTGCAAGATGCTGAATGTTCCTGTTGATTGAAACTATTTAGGGATGTCAAATCAAGGCTTTTCTCTATGCTGTACCACACCTGTTCAATTTCTATTTCATTGTTATCACAACTGCAACAAAAATAGGCACTTCCTGTACAAAAGGCCCCACTAACACTTCCAAAGATGAGAATCTGGTTTGCAAACTAGCTTGATTTGTGGAGTAAAAATCTCAAGGGTACTTATATGTAATTTTCAAACATAATTTAGGCACCGTAGAACTACTAAACTTTTAATGGCATGTAGGCAAAATTGTAGGTAAAATGAGATCTTTAAGAAGCAGCCTGGCATCAAACACACACTGTTTAAATATCTGACCATGAAAGCCACATTTTCAAAAAAGATATAATCCTATTGTATGCCAATGTCATTTCTGCTCTCATGACATTAACATTCCCTTGAAAATATTACCCCAGCCTTCCATACTGGGCATTTTTAGGTCACTGGCATTGGCATCTTTACCTTTGCAAAACATGCCACAGAACCCATGCACTGGCAGATGCCTTTCTCATCCCAAATCTACCTTCAGGGCAAAAGCTGTATGAGCAGCAACTGTTGGACAATTCAGCTAGCAAAATTAGGTCTGAGGAAAGTGGGATGGACTGAACGGTCTGTTTTGGAGAGCAATCCCCTTGCAGCTCTGATGCTTATGGTTTAGGCATCTTCTGTAGGTGTACAAAGTACTTTTAAGGCATAATCCAGCCTGTGTCCATTTAGAGTCCTGGCTTTATCCATGCATGGAGCATGTTGTGTAAATGGACGTCTAGCTTGTGAAAGATTGTTTCTGCTCCCTGGCTGGATGACTGAAGTTTTATAATTAGATTGGTGATCACATGCAGTATAAATAACAAATACCTCTCCAGATGCATATTGAGGTCTGCATATATTTATGCAACAAAACACAACACAGAGAAAAAAAAAATCAATAAAAGCTTAGGAACAATGAAAAACCTGGGCTAAGAATAAACAGAACCATTGCTGTCCTAATAGATATTTTCCAGCAGGTGGAATCATGCTATTATATCATATCCAAAATACAGCAGGAATTGTTTCATGCTCTGACATCTGGGCCGTAACAGCATGACCTCTAATACCATGCTGGACGTAACTTCAATGCAGGCTCAGAAGAAATTAGGAACGTGACTTACTGCAGAAAATAGGAGTAATATTTGTTGGCTCATGGAATCAGAGTGAAGGGTGATTTAACTGCAGATTCAAAATACCAGCGGTGAAATCTCAGTGTATTTAGAGCTGGCCTATTTAGCTATTTAACTGACAGCTGGTAATTAATGTAGATATAAAACTTTGAAATGGCTTTTTTTGGAACACAAAGTTGATAGTGGTTTATGTTTCAGTTTTTGGTTGTTTTCTGAAATGAAAGAATTTCTAGAAGCCAAAGAACATGAATGGGAATGTTAAAATACAGCAGTTTCAAAGCTTTCAGAATAGCCATGATGAGAAGAAAGTTGCTTTATACTTTAATTTAATTTGATAGTAATAATGAGGGACAATTGTTTTGATTTGTTATTCACCCTGGTTTGGACAACTGAATGACAGACTCAAGTGCATTTTTAAAAATTAACCTGTTAACTCCATTGTGATGCATTATATTTATATTTTCCCCAGCTACTAATACAGTTTTCTAATTGAACAACTGGGTCTCTTATTCAAATCACTATTTTTAATTATTGACACATAAAACAATCAAATATGATGCTTCAGCAATAAATTAGCATTATATTAGAGGGAAACAATCTAAACATATTCACTAATCAATTTGATGACTCACCAACATGACTTCAATCTGCACAATTATGACTGTTGAACTAAACAGTCCAGATTTTCTAGCAGTTTGCAGGCAAGCTCAACAGCAAACAAGCAAAGATGCCTATACAGACTGCTGTCTGAGACGAGATTAGCTCTCCTTTCAGGATTCAGTCCAATGCTCATTTAGGGAAGAGGACACTTCATTTGTATTTGCACAGGCACTAGATCAGGTCTTTACTAATAGATTTGGAGGAGGGAGAAGCCATCCTTTTCTTGGTCACTGAAAGACCTTCCACTGATGGACAATAAGGATCATGGCATTGTTTTCATCTGTGATAAGTTACAAGATACACTGAAAATAAAGCAAAACTACTAGGCTGGAGATTTGCTGACTTGAATGCATCCCTTGCAACCTCTGCCCAAAAGTGTCAGCATTATTAGGGGGACTAATCTCCCTACTGATAAACATGCAGAACCAGGTTGACTGGCTTGCCCTATACACACACACAAGCACAATGTTTAAGGCAGGCTACGCAGACAGAGGTTCTACACAGCATTTAAAATACTGCCCATCTACTTTTCTACAGAAATTAAGAGGTAACAGGAGACGGACAGACAGGCTCCGACCCCAGAGGAGCAGACAAACCAGTAGAGCTCAGACAAGCTGGAATAAAAGAGGAAAATGGGCCAGGGTCTTGCAGTGTTGCAGGTGCACACAGACCACAAGTTCCTTCTGCTGGTGGGCACCAGCAATGAGGGCTTACACATAAGACTCTTCTCAGGGCCAAGGCCTTTATCTGTTTGTTAAGACCCAACCCTTGAAAAAGCATTTGCTGTATGTGGTAAAACAGCCCAAGATCATGTACTCTCTCATGTTACAGCCAGAGTGTCAATAAGATGATACATCAGAGCATTATGTACTGGGACTTGCACTGAAAATGAGACTCCATGAAATATGCAGAGCTTTGCAGTTTGTTTTGTTCCTCTTGCCAGCTATTCTCCCTCTTATGAAACTGTTCTGCTCCTGTTTGTGGTGATGTGAAATACAGAGATTTTATGTTTAGTACAGAGCCGCTCCACCTTGGCATGGCATTACACGTAGCAGCTGAGGGCTAAGTGCCGCCGACACTCCCCCAATCTGTCCAGGCCCCTGATGCAGCTGGAGTCTTGTCAGGTGGGCACTTTTACAGGCACTGAGATGCAAGTTTCAATATGCTTGTTCCAACTCAAATGTTAATATTTTCTCCCCACGCTTTTCAACCATAAATAATTATCCATGAAAAAACAATAAGTTAGGTATCAGATTTCTCTCACCTTTCTACAGTGTTTTGAAATTGCCTTTACATAGTCTTTTGGTTTTATGCTCCATCTTCTCCTGCTCTTCCAACTGCTGCTTGGCAACAGAGATTACTGTGCAAAATATGAGCTCCCAAAGATTGCTCAGTTCAATAAAATTTTAACCAGAGGCAAGCATACAATGTAATTGAAATGCAGTATTTCAATAGAATAATTGTGGTTCTGGTTTGGTTTTTTTATTACGGCTGAAAGATTCCATCTTGATGAGACAGCATGGCTTCTGCTCAAGTGGACCAAACAAGACATATGCAAGAATTTGCAAGATTAAAGCCTTGTCAGTCTGGGGACTGTTGTAATATCTCCATTGTGATGCTATTCATTGTTCGCCTTACACACTAGCTCCTAAATACTATCCAGTCCCCTGGATGGTATGGTATGAACTAATTAACACTGTTTAATACTAGCATAGGGGGGTGTAAAGGACAGTAGTTAATAGCTAAAAATTAGGAGGCATAAACAGTCCCCTGCATATGCATGGCAATTTAATATGGCCAGGGGAAATTTCCAGCACCATTTGAAAATGCAAAACGAGTTGGTTTCACAGAGTCTTGACTACTCCGTCTGTGATACAACCTTTATCCTTTGCATGACCATTTTTTTTTTCTGAGAAATCAGTTTTTCATTCCACCTAATGAATGCCTTTTCCAGAAAAATCCTGTTTTTCCAATGGCACTTCTTTTCATTATATGACTTGCCTTTCAGATAGAGCTGGCCTTAAAAAATAACCAGGGTTCAAATGGGATAAAATAGCTGAGAGGCTTTTTTCTTAGTTTTTTACCTTTTTTTCTTCATATATTCTCCTATATTCAACTCATTCCCCATTTTATTTTTCACAGACTTTATTATCCACATTCTCAAAATATCTTATTTTTATCTATCTCCTTTCTGACATTTTTGTATTGTGGCCCTGGGGTTTATGGTACAGTGTGTGCTAACTGGACCCCAAATAAGTGAATTGTAGTCTCCAGGTTAGTTGGAGTTATGAGAGAGTTTCTAGCAGTCTCTCTCTCCCTCTCTCCTCTCTCTCTTTTTATTAATCTTTGATAACCCTCTTTTTGATCTGCACACTACATCCTTCTAATTTACGGATGCTTTTAAAACTCAGGCATGGGATTACTTCAGTTGATTCATGGAAGGCCATGAGCACTTCAAATTAACCTTTTGCTTCCTTAGGAAAAAAAAAATTACTTTGGGGATTTGGTTCACCTGTTGAGAAGGAAGCTGTCTCTTCTTATTTACTGAGATTGCCTCAGTACCATGGAGATGACTCATGCATACTCTGCAGGGCTTAGGTGGCACCATAAATTCACTGCTGGACACCATGGACCCAGTCCAGAGCAAACTGAGGTCAAAAAAATCATTGCCATTGACTCCAATGCCAAACCTACATTATACTGAGTGCACTTTGTTCCCACAGAAATTAATGGAAGAAGATGGTGTTTAGTATATCAAAGAAGCATCTAAAGGTGACACTGTATTGTTTTACCTACTAAAAAACAACAGCATGAAGTGACATCATCACATCACTGACAATTTTATCCTCTGACCTTTCCATATCTGTTTACCATCATTTATTTAAAAAGGTGTCCAGAGAGAGATGTGGTCAGTGTCCAAAGCACGTGTTAAGCCCTGTTTTTCTACCAGCCCACCAAAGGGGCACAATATCTGCAACTACCTCAGTAAAATGAGGAGAAGAAGAACTCCCTAATGGAAAAAGACATAGAGACTACTTGAAAGGAAAGCTCACCCAGCATAGCAGGTAAAGGTCTACAGGGCTGATCTTCAGTATGAGACATGTGAACTTCTAAGAGTGTGAGGGACTACTTTGTAGGGGTCCACAGAAAAAAGCTAAGGAAAGTGTTCACACAAATATCACCAAAATGCTGAAAGAGTTTGCCCGTGAGCAAAACAAATATGATGACTCAATTTCCTGATATATACATCAGAATTGGAGTGCAAACACTTTCAAGCACTGGATGCGGTTGCTGTGTTTGAGAAACAGCTAGATCAGAGGTTTTTCATCCCTTTCTCTGGCCATCAGACAGGAAGCATCACACCATAGTGCTGAGAAAATAAAACAAGGCAGGGAGTGAAAGAAGATCAAACACTGAATTTTGTTTCTGCTTTTCTAAGTATTTTCCAAATAAGAACTTGGCAATTAGAAAATGAACCCAGAAACTGGGTTAGTATTAGTTTATCACTATTTTCCTTCTTCGCAATTTTCTCCTCTGTCCCCCTCAGTATTCAGAGACAAAACTGATTCTTTAAATCTGGTCCACAGCCCTGGTCTAATTGCTTGACTGCAAACTACTTTACATAACTACTGTAATAAGCAGCACAATTGTATTGTTCAAATACTGTTAGTGTGCATACCATTTTACAAGTCTGCAAGAAAAGCCGTGAACCTCGGAGGGCAACGGTACTTTGTGAGGGTTTAATACAATGCCACATTGTGCATACCCAGCAGGGCAGAACAGGGCAGTAGCAGAGGCCCTTTCTGTTAGAGCCTTTCCACTCAGGCCATCCATTTTGTGCCTCCGATAGCACAGGCTGCCACTGTATAAAAAAATCCAGAAAGCATGAGAAATGTCAGGATGAATGTTGTCTTTTCATCTTCACAGAAGCTGCTTCCTGGCATTAAATGTGAGCATTACACCCTGCGTGGCTTATCCTGCTTCCTTGCTTTAGCCTATCTGCCTCTCTGCCTCTTAATGAATCATGACGCAATAAAACCTGGCTCAGTCCATTATACTTGTTCACTTGTAGCTATTGATAGTACACAGGGCATATCTTCGCCTAGGGTTTATTGTGTCAAGTCATGGAGCAGATTAGTAGTTCATACAAGACTATGTATGATATTCAAGTTATCTCATTTGAACACCATTTTCTTGCTCTTGACCCCACAATGTGAGGGTGTTCTGCAACACCAGGTGCTGGTCCAAAATGATTGCAGTAAGAAAGCCACTCAGGCTTTGCAAAGTACAATTCACAATGCTATTTATTAGAGCTGATATTGTAAGAAGAGATTAGCATAGATAATCTTATGCCCCTTTAGATGGTGGGAACCCCAAGTGGTGTAGCATCGAAGGGGCCTCTGATCTACGTGTAGCACACCATGCAGATCCTGTCCATAGAAGAGATTCTCCCCTTTCAGTCATTCAACTTATTATATGATTTTCTTAAAAGGAGACAACTCTATTCATCATTTCCACTGCCAAACAGAAAGGATGTTCACACGATGACTTCTTGCTGCACTCCTAAAGGCAAGGCCACGCAGGCAGGGCAATTGCGGTACTGAGCAGGACCTGCCACAGGCTCCTCTGTTACAATAAGTTGGCTGGGTTTATCCTGCGGCCGACGGATTTGTGTGGCACAGCACAGGCCCGAAGGTCACGCTGCATGTGCAGCACAGCACTGCGCAGCACAGGCCAGGGTCCACTCAGGTTAGCTGTGTTATGGATCACTGACTCCTCGACGTAGGATGGTCTCCCGGCCAGGACAGCTATGTATGGTAACTACCACTAATATTACTGGGATCAATGCACCACATCACACTGTTGATTATCTGCTCACTGACAGTGGTGTTGCAGATGGAGACTCTGGCAGGGCTCAGGAGGCATATAGCAGAAGCAGCAGCTTTATCACCCTAAAGAGCTACAGAATTCTGTAGGTTAAAGTACAATGAAGAACCTGGCAATTTATGGACTGTGGTTTAATTCTCATTAACAAGGAAGACTTGGGATCAGGGTGTTTTTCCTGGAATTGCATTGACTCTTTTCACATAGAGAGCTATTTGGGTCACATAACCCAGCTTCTTCCTCCCTTTCTTCCTCCTCCTTTGTTTCTCTGCATAAGCCAAGAACCCCCATAAATCAGTCTTCTCAAGTTCTTCAGGAAATAATTCAAAGTGCCAAAGGGACCGAAGAAACAGCAATAACTGCAGTGACACCAAAAGCCACAGTAGCACCTGGACCTACACTAGCAGCAAAACGTGCAAGATTTATAGACATTACTGAGCCAATGCAGAAAACATAGCTGAAGTCATCAGCCTAGAGCGAAGCAAACTTACTGTGCTGTGGCACTGGTGGAAGATTTTTCTTCAAGGTCAGTTGATCCCAAAGGTTCCAGAGTTTTTAGGAAGAAAATGTCAGTAGCATACATGTACAATCCTAGTTTTATGCTACTCTTCTTTATCTTCCTACTAGCCTAGCGAGAATAACTACTGTGTCGAGACATATGAATGGATTATACGCAGGCCTAAACTGCCAAACTCTTCACTGCAGTGAAAAGCATTAAACCTCAGCACAGTGCAGAACAGATGTAGGAAGGAAAAGGAGAAGGAAAAGGAGAAGGAGTGAAGTATCATGATGGCCCGTTTTACTCTGCATAATTAGAGTGACCACAAAAGAAGGCAATGTGTCCTCCTGACACCTTTGCTACCTAGAGTAGCTTTTTAATATGCATCCCAACTAGCAAAATCAAGCTTAATGCCAGTGCAGCTAAAGAAATGGAGCAGAGTTGAGATAGTCTCAATATTCACAGTCAGATGCTTAAAGAAGAGCATGTATGAGTGTTTATTTGTTCCTTGCAATGATACAACACGCCAGATGACTGGTATAAAAGTGTTTCGCTGTGGCTGACCTCTCTTACAAAATACTACATGGCTATGGTTTATGGGATAGCTGTGGTTCAACCTTGTGAGTCATGACTTCATTCATTTTTGATGAACAACTGCTGTCTTTTCAAAAATTATTTCAGGAAATGGAAGAACACTGTCTCTTTTATAATCAGCACAAGCAGACAGTAGTGCCAGTCACACATAGTCTTATTTTACAGTAAAAAGACCACACAGTAGGAAAGAACAACATGAATGTTTCCATGTGCAAATGCAGATAACTTCTCTTTGTCAGAATCATGGCAACATTACGAGAGAAATTGGGACCAAATGCCAGAATCACATAAATCTTCAAAATCTCCAGCAATCCAGTATTAACACTTTCTTAGTACAGCGTGACATTATATACAGGTGTCCCAGCAGGAGAGAGAAAATAGCAAGACAGTAAGCTACTAGTAAGCAGAACTGCCTTTATCTTTCACTTATATTACATTTTGCAATGAACAAGTTAAATTGTCTTTGTTTAGCTTCACTAGCAGTGTGCTTCAGTGCAAGCACAAGCGCAAGCTGAAAAATGGACTCTGTTGCATTATTTACAGCTCTTTGCACAAGCCGCTTTGCATGAGCATTTATTAATTGCCTGCAAAATCAGCAAAATATGTTCTGTGTGTGTCAGCTCAGCATATATTGAACATAATTGCACATTTGAGCCACACGGTTGTTTATGTCACTTTGTAATCACACTAATAATTACCAAACAACCAAGTAATTCAATGAACAGTAAATGTAACATTTAATTACTTTATTAATTTCCACATAACATGGAAGAAGGAAAATAACAAGCTCAATCTATAATTTCACTCTATTTGCAAACCCTATCTTTATGCAGATATATGGGAGAAATTATCAAAACACAACACAGGAGATGCACAAACATAACTCAGTGTTTGCTTGATGTTTTTTGTGTTGGCATCTCTCCTGCATGGAGCTTTGAAAATTTATCCTATAATGTCAAGAAACTTCAAGGCATCCTGGACTTCGGAAATTAAAAGGAAAAGAAAAAAATAAATAAATTCCGCACTGAGATACAAATTCCACCTTCTGTCAGGAACTTACTGATTAGAAAACTCTTTATAGGTTAAGCCAACCATTACATTTTTATGTTGCTATATATTTCAAAACATAAAAAATAAAGCATTTTCTCCATAAAACCTTTCAAACCCGTAAATACTAGCACAGTCCACAGCTCCAGACGAAGCTACAATTTATTATTTATCTGTTTTTATATTCTGCTATGGTATCTTTTTCTTTTATAAGCCTGGCAAGTTTCCCACAGAAGTTTCTTCATCAGCAGTTATTTTGAACTATAGTCATAGTCCATGCTACCCATATGCTGAACCAGTCCTCAAGAAGTGACTATGTTTTAGCAGCAAAGTGTCTTGGTTTGGCGAGACACAACAAAATCTCTGCAGTTAGTGAGCATTAAGAAAGCTTTTTAAATTCAAATGCATCATTCTGAACCACGCCTGAATTCATGCTGAGCATGAATTTTTTCACAACGATTCTGCATTCATGCTGCCTTCAGTAACAATGCTCAAGACAAAGCTCAAGTTTTCAGTGTCAAGCCAGTTGCATCCACCCTCACAGGAGAGCATGAAATCCCAAACCTGAGTTTCCTTGTCTGGAGCCTCTCTCATCTACTACAAAAGCCAAAGAGTGAGCTATCTTTATAGTAATTTTTATGGACCACCAGGAGAAGTGCATTTGAAACCTATGCTAACATGGAAATATAGATGTAGCCTCTGACGTGCATAAGGCTATTTTCCCCAGGAACTACCACTGGATGTAACTGAGTATTATCAGAATTTGGCGTCCTCCCTAGAAGGCAGCGTCTGCCATCTCTGACCAGCTTATTAAGCAGAAATAACTACCACATAATGTGTTTGACTTTCAGTGACAATGGTAAAAGGTCTGGGCCAGCTCTCATGGACAACATGCTGTAATGGTTAAAGGACTCAACCAAACCTTCATTTGTCCTGGCCTGCAAGGCACCGGGAAGGAGCTGATCATTTGCGCTTTCTTAAAGTTGCACAGTGATGATCTTAAAAATGGAATCTTTTACTGAGGTTGTTATTTAATAGCAGGGCAAATAGGAAGGGGTTAGCATCTCTTAAACTACAACTTAGTCCTTCTGTGTAGATAACATACCCCAGATCAGAGCTGCAGCCCACTTGTATCTACACCAGAAAAATGGCTCCAGATGAGCCTAGAACCTATCTCATCTCAAAAGAATGTTTTAGCACATCTGTTCATTTACAAGAATAGTCTGTAGTTCTTTTATAATTTTTATAAACTTTCAGACATTCATTGACAATTGACTGCCTGGATAGTTTACCAAAAGATAGAATAAGAAAGTAGTTAAATAGACTGAATATAAAAAAGGCTTTAGTGCAAAATGTAAATGCTTTGCTTTGTCCTTGATGTTTAATACTCATATCTTTCAGCTCATCTACTTTATTTATTAGACTTTCACCTTATCCCTCACATTTACTCTGACACACAGAAGTTCTTAGTTCAGAGAGTAAATATAGTACAATGCAAAGGGTTATGAATATAAAAAATGCATTAGAGAAAAATGTAAATGCTCAGATTTGTCCTTGATATTTAATACTCATATCTCTAAATTCATCCACTGTATTTATTAGACCTTCACCTTATCCCTCACCGTTGCTTTGACAGTAAAAACTTCTTAGTTCATCAAGGGGTAAGATTGCTTGTGCTGAGTATTGAATAGTAGTCCTGCTGCAACTGTTAAACTTACCACGGGTTTTGTAGCTGGAGACACTACTTCTGAGAGAAGAATCTGAAAAGTTTTGAATAAAGTCATTGGTGCAGAGGCCCATATAACACCAGATTGTTCTTGTATTTAGATGAATTAAATACTCATTTCTATTTAAAAGCCTTGTACTCTACATGCATGTTAGTACTGCTACCAGTGAGGATCTGTGACCATTTTCACTTCTAACCTCACCAAAGGAAGTGATAGATCTCATCTATTTCCAATTGCATTATGTTTGATAACATTGAGATGTAAGTCAGCTTGGCTTCAGTGAATACCTCAAGTGATCAATGGGTGTGAGTTGTTTTACTATATGTATTTTTATGCGCAAGTGCAATACTGATTATTTTTTTCCATCAAGTTAATAATTAGTATGAAATACAGGCCTATGAAGTTTTAACAAGAAAATCAACAATTATAAATGACAGTGGAGTTGTCCTGGTCAGAGCTGTCCTAACTATTTACACCTTCCACCAGTGTCTGGAGTAATTGGGATTTTGTACTGTTACCAACAGTCATTCAGCTGACTTTAGTTTTTAAGAGCTAATTTTCAAAGAAGTCCTTTGATAATGTATCTAAAGATACTTCAGTGCTGATCTAGAACCAAAGCTTAAACAACAATCCCATTAGTTTCCCCAAACAGAGAGGAAGGGTCTCTAGAACTGAGACAGTTTATACCAAATACTGCTACTCCTAGGAAAAAGAAAAAGTAATAAAAAGATAATACTTTGATTGAGATTGGGTGTTGAAATGTTGATAGAAATCTAACTTACATAATACAAAGACAAATGCAAAGGATTAAAATACCATATAAGTTTGAAACCATTACAATGTGCCTGAGTGATTCTTTATTAGGGAGTCTCAAAAAAGCATGTAATTTCATCTTCCACGAAAGCTGTAATCTCTCTGTTGGGTGTGTTAAAAATGGCATTTCAACCTCCCCTCTGAAAGTCTTTGATTTTGTGGGTTTCTGTCAGGCTGCTGTCATTACTTTAATGCATTTTGGGTATATTGTAATAACATAAATGTTTTAATGCATTTCTTCTCAGATCAATCTGGACAGGTATCTCTAAATCAGTCTTGTGTAATGTTAGGTAAAGAAGTTATAATTGGATCAACGGGAACTATTGGCAATGAAGAAGCATTTAAACTTTATTTTGTTCATTTCCCTGTAGCAGAACTTGTAGTAATAGACTTCTGAAAACTACTCCTAGTTATATTTTTAGTTCTTGACTTTTAGAAAACACTTATGTGAGATAAATGAATTTGGAAATGCACATGAAGTGCAAGCTATAATGCATATCTCCCTCACAAATCACTTGCAAACCATTTTTATAAAACTCAATAAGCCATGTACAATAATGGCAAGAGACGTACTTTTAAACAACTGGAAGCCATCATACTGAGCCTGTCAAGAAACGGCCTCCAGTCAACATGGAGCTGCAGAGGAGAAACCTCACCGCTCATTAAAGTGAGGTTGATTTCCTGGAATTATTAGAATAAGAAATTTTATTTGGCAGGTGGCATCACCACGCTTTATACAAAATTTGTAATTCAATATCATGGAATTGAGTCTAGTCAGAAAGATAAAACTCTCTTGGGAGGCCCCAAACCTGCAATTTTTTCTCATCAAAGCCCAGTCCACACTGTTGAGATAGCTAGAATATGTGTACCACTGAGTAACAGAGCATAGTGTTGGAAGCATGACTTGGGTCTTGAAAGCAAGTCATTCGGCACAACGGCCATATCAACAGCAAGCCATTATCACTATTAGGAAGTAAATATCACCATTGTAAGGGTTTCTCCAATGTTTTATACTCTTGCATATAAAGGTGATGACAACCTGACAATATTTAATCTCCTCTCTTGTGCATATAATTGAAGGAATAATAATAAATGAATTAATTCAAAAAGGATATCTTGAAGTGCCATTATAATCACCCACATGGCATTTTACTTCTATGTGGAAACTCTACTTCTGTAAGTATACTATCATGCTAATGAAGTAAGTAGCTTATTCATTAGAGGAAAATAAAAGACGGAGGCTTTTAGAGTTCAGCTGGGCATCATTTACTGGTGGTAGCAAGAAAAAATAGGAAAAGGTCAAATTTCCTACTTAAGCAGCACCGTCAGGCAATCACTTAATGGTATATCAAATAATAACACCACCACTGTCCTCAAGTAATAGAAAGGTTTACAAGTTTGCATATATTAGCCAACACCCTTAAACTGAGTTGAAGACATGTGAAGACACAGTTACTGGATTCAGCCCTTGGTCAGTTCAGAAGCTCCCTATTCCAATGGTGACTACTTTCAGTAGTGTAATGACCTATTATCCAATTTGAGTACTGGAATCAGGATTTAGCCCACTGAATGGCTGATGCTCACCCACGTCAGGCTCCTTCTTGTATTTTTTTACCACTCATTTATGCAACCTCTTGAGTACTCCCTGAAAGGTTCTTGAACTAATGCTGATCAATAACCATAAAAGGATTTTAAAAGGGATAATTTAACACTAGCACTCTCTCACAGCTGTCAGAGAACACATACAGAGTCCAGTGTTCAACCTGATCTAACCACAGCAATTAGACACTTCGAATGTAAGCCTTATGCACATGGCTTCCTGCTCAGTAGAGGCAAGTTTAGCCTTTGGCTTAACCTCTGGCTAAAATCAATCTGAAACAGCTGACATGTAATCTTCCTGAGCATTGTCACTTAATTCCACAGATTCATATTTCCTATCATCAGGGATATGCTGTATCAGAAAATATCACTTTCTGAAGCTCTGTTGTTCTGACTGTAAAAGTTTTCTGATGTTGCCAAAGAAGTCTTTCTTTGCCTGGAGACTGGCAATAGGTTATCGAACAAATGGCCTTTTGGATCCACTATTTACTTCTGAGGTTTTGTTCCTATGATTTGGCCAGGTTTCCACCCACACCATTTATTAGGACAAGGGACTGGGTTTTGCTTCACTTGGCAATTGTTTTATCCAACCAAAAGCTGCACTGTGGGCTCAAAAGGACTCCTGTCCAGTTTTCTTGGGCTAAATGTACCAATCCTAAATATGGAAAGATCATTAGGAGATACCTGAGGAGCCAGAGAAGAGGAAAACTATCAGAAACCATAATCAATATTGATGAGACAAAATCAAGAGAAGGAGAAAATTTTGCTCTGTTTGAAGTGTTTATTGTTGTTGTAAAATACTAGATGTCAGACTTGCAATAACAAGTCTCAGACTTAGCTGAAGGAGCCTAGTGTCTAAGCTCCCAGAATAGTCTAGGAGATGCACAAGTACAGGCAGCTGCACAGAGAATCAGGTACCTTTAACATACAACTTAAGCAACTGAGCTGATCACCAGAAAATTATGTTGAGAACTAGGTAAAAGATTGTAAAAAAAAAAAAATTAAAAAGGGAGGAGGAGCTAAAATACACAGACTGCTGGCATTATGTCTGTTTATTTAAGAAACGATTGTCAGGTAGAAATTGTAGAAGTGATCTGGGTCAGATTTGCAAAGGTGTCTGGTCACCTGCGATGCAGGCAGCAGCTCTGTGTAAGGTACTCTGACACATAAGAAAATGATTGACTCATGCGCATCTACTGAATCTGCTGTGGGGCTTTTTAAAGTACCTTTTCTAAATTACCACATATTTATGCATCTGGCCACTTTTTCACACTGAGCTGCCTAAAAAAAGTTTGAAAATGGAAACTGGCTCTTAAAATATTAAGCATCCTTGAGTTAGCAAAGCTTTATTTTCCTATTCCTGAGCACAAAGTATTGATGGATTTGCCTTTTGTGGCCACTACATGCATAGCTTCTCTGTGCAAAATCAAGCTAAAGTTATTGCTAGTCAAGATGTTTTTTCTGCTTGTTGTTTCTTATCATTAGCTGAGATTATGCCTTCTTTATATACGTGCTTGTCTTTTATTCATACAGCTCCTAGCATAGCAGGGAATCTGTAGACACTGCTGGTCCATTGGTACATTTTCATGTACCGATCTACAACACAGAAGATAATGGTTTTGGAGTTATACTACTTCTCCATTTCTGATATGGATAGGAGCAAATACATTGGAGAGAAACTGGGATCAGAAAGAGCAATAAGCTATGGTTCAGCACCACCAAGGGCCCTAAAAGCAGCAGACGAAACTGGGAAGAGTGGCCCATATTAAAGTTTATCTTTTCTCAGCTAGGGCATTTCCCGGATTTTGCTGGGTGGCACAGATGCTGGAGGTGAAGAGGAAAGGTAAGCAGAGCAGAAAAACCTTAGATCACTTGAACTGTCTATGAAACTGCCTCAACCTTTGCTGAGTGTGTAAAAGGCAAAGATGCAATTGAACATGGACGGAACAAACATTGCAGATCCTTTTTGTGCACTTTCACAAGAAAGTGCATATGTGGATAGGTAAAATAAATTCTTTTTAATGTTTACAACAATAAAAGAAGGACCAATGTGCGTTCCATCAGCCTGCTAAGCAAAACAGTTCTCCTTTTATCATGGGTTAAACTGTATCTTTAGACTCCTAGGGAATTTTTTAATCTTGCTATATTCCACAAAAGGCTTAACTTTAAGGGTAACCAAACGCTATCATCCTTGCAGAATAAAGATTGTAATTACAAGAAATGTAAAGAATCCTACTCGACCTTTAAAAAATGCGTGCTTAACAAACATTTATCACTGCAGACATGTCAAAAATTCTACATTTCATAGGTATTTATAAAACCATGGTCACACTAAAAATCTTTTTCTTTCTTTCTGCTATAACTTGGGACAACACTTAAGTATGTGTAGGAGCACTGCATTTTCCAGATATGAAAACTTTGCCCTTTTTTTTTTTTTCATGTGTCAGTGTATCCTGCTAATAAGACGTAAGCAACTAAGGCTATTGATACGTAAGGCAACTATGAGTGTTAGTTAAAAGAGAAAGCTGGGAGCTTGAACACAGATCTTTCTAACTCTAAATTTTGTCTGTTCTTCCTTAGCCAAAGAACCTTCCTGTGGGGAATGTGGGGAAAAGAAAACCCCTGTATCACTTCTCTGAGCATATGCCCATTCAGTACCTGCTATTCTTTACACATATTAACAAATCAGGTTCTCCTAGAACGAAGTCATGGGCCTTGGCATGGTCCTTTAAATTTATTAAATTTATTTACCTTTGTAAACTGTAGCATTCAAATTACAGACATTTGGAGCATAGAACTCCATGGAGCAGTCACACATGTAAGCGTGTATTTTCAGTCTTTTCTTCTTGAAAATATGGAAGAATTTTCCTTTATACTTTAAAATGTTGACATTGGCATAAATCCAGGATGAAAATTGCAGCACAAAAGGGTGGTGTTTCATAAAGTTATGAGTGATTTAAAACAGGGAGTTACAATGCTAACTACTTTTCAACGTTAATTATAGAAGCCGCTACCAGGCATATTCTATAAATATCTACCCTCTTCTCTAGAAGTAACAAGAGCACTTTCTGTGATCCCGTTATCGCACTGAAACAGGAATTCTCATAGTTTTGCATTGTTAACTGTATTTTGATACAGAGATTTGTCTCACATACAGAGCATTTACCATTCTGCAGACCAGAAGTGGCTTTTTCTGTTCATGACTGCATAATATATCTGAACTAGTGTAATTATAGCAATGTTTTATTAATTTGACCACCTCTTAATAGCCAGAACTGGGAGCAGTCACCTTTCTTGGACCACTTACCCACAACAGAACAAAGTTTGGGAATCTCTGCACACATATAAAGTAAGATTTTTCTGATTGTTTGGGGCATTTCTTGAGCCAACTTTCATAATTTGGTATGAAGAAGAGGAAGCTGAGCTCTGCATAGGTGCAAGGACCCAGGAGCAGAACCAGAAGACCAGTATACAAAAGCAGTATCTATGTTGGTGTCAGACCACAGGCAGGGCTCTGAATCAACTATCTGGAGCGAGTTTTCCTATATTTCCCTCTCCCTTTGTTTGCAGCCTTGGGCAGTTACTTCAAGTAATATTTGAATGTTCACCCGTTATGCACTGTTTTAAGAACTTCATATTAGGGATTTGAAATTGTCTAGTCTTTTCACCAGTATAGGTCACATCATAGCATGTTTCTGTTCTTTGATGATGAGATTGCTGCAGTAAGCTTTGCATTTCCAGAGCACACACTTGCAGTTATAAATTCTGTATTGGTTGTCTCTGCTAATCTTGGTAGAAAAATTTTCACTAGAAATTTCCAGCAAGTAAAAAAAAAAATTCCATGCATTTCTCAAAACTTATGAGAAACACAGCTTCTAATGATGATTTTTGTCTGCTAATTGCATTAAGGTGATATCTTGGGGCACTTCAAGGGTGTTTCCAGACTCCTGACTTTCCCCACACATTGGGAACTAAGCATTCATTGCCTATTCAGGGTCACTGTTTTACTTACAAGTTTATGGTTATATGCATGTAACAACTATTGTTAATAATAATAATAATAATAATAATAATAATAATAATAATAATAATAATTTTATTAATTTTATTTTTATTATGGCTATTATTATTATCATCATGTAACATTTACTTTATTTATTAGGTTGGAAAATAGGGTAGACAATTTGTGGCAATGTCATCCAATATCATATGTGAAACTTTTAACCAAAATATGTTTCAGGGGGTGCTATGGTAACATGGTTGTGATGGCAAGCTGTGATCTTCACAATAAAGCTCCGTTTCATAATTCCGGGAGCCAAAATGGCCAGTTCATTCCATGAATTTCATGAATGAGGAAATTAATGTTTTGTTTGCTCTTGTTTTGTATTTGCAAGTGATCTGAGCATAAGCACAGAGGAGCAGTTTTAGGAAAATGAAATTTTGATTGGATACTGGCAAGTCCAGTTTAAAAAGTATGAAAAAGAAATATTAAGCCTACAGCAGGACTTCATGCTATAATCTTTGGTGAGACAGTCTGAGGTAAATTACTTAATAGCTATCCTATTTTAGACTTTTAATAAAATTGCTATAGTCTGTATGTTGAGTATATTCTCATTTTTCCTTCTTCCTTCTATACAATCCATTCAATTCGATATATGTTGGTGTAAATATCTTAATATCTTGCTACCAATGGAAAAACTTGCATAAGTGTGATTGATCTAAAAACTGATAACCATTTTAGCCTGAAGACATGTTCTTTTCCATTCCCCCATCATAAAAATCTTATATTATCTTTCCTTACTACAGTAAGTGCAGCGACTCCCATTGAGTTGGAGCACCCTATTTGAAAAAGTCATAATTAAATAGGTGAACCCTTCTCACATTGCACTTTAAAAATGTCAAGAGATATTTCTGAACAGCCCATAATTGATCTTTCACATATTTCCTATGTCAAACGTTTATGACCAGCATAAAGCTCTTCTGTAGTAAATTTTTGCGAGAACTAATATCACAGTTTTGAAGCACAATAGCATAAATACAAGATCTGTTCTACTCTTACACAGCACAGAGGGAAAAAAAATCAGTCTAAATTAATGTGATCTAATGGAAAGATATTCACATGTACACAAAAAGTAAAAGTCAGCAGGAATTATGTTCTTAAGCCTCTTTATATCTTTTAAAAGTTTTACTCTCAACATGTAACTGTTTTACTGGGAAAATGTTAATAGCAATGCGCTCTTTGAGAAACTTGCAGCTCTGGGATGTTGGACACAATCTCCCTGATTAGTATCAAAAACCTGATTAGAGATCAAAGGATGTGCATGCACTTTAAGCTTAAATACCAGTTAAAAACAAGGTTAATTGCCGTATCAGGCTTCTCATGAGGTGGGAGGCTAAATCAGAACTCAACCATTTTTGTTTCACGGAGGGTTCACTTTTTAAGGGATTTATTAGAACGGTATTCTCAGGTCACATATGAGAGTAGTTGTCTGGTTAGACTTCCATAGCTGGCCATTTTTCAGAAAGCTCCATAGAAAGCTCACTACTTTGAAAAAAAATCAATTACTTTTTTTTCACAGAAGTGATTAAATATGATCTAAAATTATTAGAAACTCCAAAATGTGGCATTTCTGACACTCCAGTGAAGGAATATTAAGACTATATCATAGACAACTTTCATGTTGTTTCCTTCTCCCCTTTCTAACTACTATGCTTTTATGTAAAGAATTCTGTGATTTCCTTTTCTAAAGGGAGTTAGTAGGGATGTACCTGATAGCATATCTTCACAGGTATTTTCCAAGGAATCTTACTTTTTGGGGCATTTCCATATATTTAGATTAAAACTGTGTGAAGATGATAGATTTATAGTTAATGTATAATACCAGAATTATCCCAAAAAACCTATTCTAAATCAATGTCTGTTCTGATTTCTCCCTAACCAGATTTTTTTTTTAACTTTAGTTTGTAGATCCATGAAGGAAAACATTAGCAATTGCTCCCCGGGGTTAATACAGTGCTTCAAAGAAGGAACATTTAATTCCCATAAGTACAGCGCTGATTCAAAGAAATCCTGTAAATGATGAGCTGAAAAGAAAGAAGCATTTAACCGTGCAGGAATAACATGTTTCATTGCTCCAACACCATGAAATTATGCTGCGCAGTCTGGAGCTCCATCTCCTGGTGCTTGACAAAGAACTAAAATAATTTCCAAGGGTCTCCTAATCTATACACAGATACCTCAAAGCACCCAAACTATATCACAGGGGCAATTGCAAGATTCCTCATCCCACAGTGAGTCTGGTTTTACGTTTGTAACCCCTGTGGGCAGGGAAATGCAACTTTGCAGAATGCTTTTTTGGGTCACTCTGGACTCAGTGGGTCTGTTCCCCAGCTCCTTCACTGTGGGCTACAGTTAAATAGCATGATCCTGCTTTCAGTGACAAGCATGGGAGTTTGTACATATTGCCCCACTCACAAGTTTTTGAGAAGGGTGGAGACTGCAATTATGCAAAAGCAGTGTGCAAAATAGAATAAAAATTGTGCTTTCTAATGTGTTTATGTGGTTCTCCAGTTGTGAGACACTGAAGAAACTGTCATTTGAGGGTCAGAGTATTGTCTAGGAAATAACTATATGAATTTCTCACAGTGGAAAAATTTCATTTAAAACCTTTTTATAGATAGATAGATATGTATGTATGTACATATGTATGTATAATTCTACATACAATTTTTACCAGAGATGTTAAAACGTGATTTCTACTTGGCAAAATATAACTTGGCCAGAGGAAATACCATACAGATAGGTGTACTACATGTACAATAAACAAGTGAATGTAATATATGAGGGAATAGATAAATCAAGGTTAGGATGCCAGTTTGGAACGATGCATTATATGGTCACAATGGGAGGTTAAGTTAATTAATTTTGTCTATGCATCAGCCACAAAAACATCCATAATAGGAAAGCCACCACAAATAACATATTAGAAAATTAGCATTATTATGAATATTAGTTATTTTATTAGAATCTTTTTCTGTCATCTTGCTGGTAAATGTACCCATTCTTGTCATACTTGTATTAATTTTTCTCCATGAATAGACTCAGAAGTGAATATCCCATCATTTCTTAAGAAAGATCATTATATGAGTCATTTAGAATGTTTTTGCTTCTATTAAAGTATTTACAAGTAAATAAGCTATTTTATTCAGCCAATCAAAAATACCGTAACTAAAATACATTGCTACTGCTGTATGGTAGCTGGATCATTAATTTAATATACTAGCTTCGTTTTAGATACGGGCTTTTCATCAGCACTGCCAGTGCAAGAATAGTCAATCTAATAGTTAAGTTTACAACTTAACTATTTTTACTTTATTTCTTCATCATTTGAAAGCTTACAGGATCACATGGAAATCTAAATCTATTCAAGAGCGGACTCTCATGAAAGAAACAGAACATATAATGCAGGATGCTGATTTCTTTGGGAATGAGTGGCAGCTGTGATCTGCCTTTAATTTAAGTAACTGTCACTTGTGCACTTTTGACCAAGTGCACATTGCTCTCCCCATTTCATTTGCAGTCTCGCTATCAGCAATTGTTGAACCCAAGTCCTGTTTTGTTATCCCAGTGCAAACAGATATTAGCCTCATCAATTTAAGCTACTTTATTCCAGATTTGTCCCACTGTGAGAGCAGACATTAACCAGTAAATTGGTATAGCTGTACTCAGCTGCTCAGTTAAGTAAGGTGCACCTATTTCTCTTTCAGAAGATCCTCTTAAATTTCATGAACTGAATAACACTTTTAACATGTGTTAAACATAAAGAGGAAAGAATAAAATATGAAGGGTAATATGAAGGGGAAAGAATAAAACCACGGACAAATAATATTAAAGAGCTTTTGCAATCTTTTTTTTTAAGAGTAGGAGTAGCATACACTCATATCTACTCTTAAGTTTAATCACATGTAGGCTTGATCCTAAAAAGACAGATAAGAATTGATTTGGGACTATGAACTGCCTTTCTTGTGAATCATTATGCAGCAAATTCCAGTAATATATGTCCATCCTCCCACAGGGAGTAGAAAATACTAGAAATCACTGGCATTATGTATGTGGCAATTCTCTTAGAAACTCTTATTGCTACTCAAATTATTGCAGATTCTTATTACAAGGCACATGCCTGATCAATAACAAGCTTTTATTAGTTCCCTTACCGACCTTTCAATATATTAGACATGGCTGATGATGTAACTTAAAACTTGCCAGGAATAATACAAAAATTTTCAAAGCATTGGTTTGAGTGGGAAACTTCAAGTAGCTGTTTTCAGCAGTCTGATAATACTTTAATGAACCTTAAGCTCAGACTCTGACAACACACAAACATGAAATAATTCTTTAAGGCGAGTTTGTCATTCTACCCTAATATTTCTCCAGGCATTTGTCTCTGTGACTCTGCATGAATCACATTCAGCCCTAGTATGCACAGGTGAATGTGACAGAGCATGATGGTTGATCTACATCAAGTTTATTACACAACCTGTAATGATTTTTTTTTATTTTGATAGTATAATTATAATTTATAATTATTTCTATAATTATTACACAGCCTGTATTATTTTGCCTGTTGGTACAGCCATTAGAGAACTGCAAGAGGTTTCAGATTTCCAGCTGGAGATTTCCCACAGGAATGCAATCAGCTGGACCTAAACCTAATTAGGCTTGTATCCTAAAAAGGAGAGCAGAGGGCTATCTCACTGTTCATGTTGAAGGAGGGTCTGTTGGTTAGAGTTAGTGTAAGGAGGATTGAGCTGTACAGCTACTCAGTAGACTTTGTGTGATTTGCAGGCTTTTATGATACTTAGAAAATGCAGGCTGGGCTGGATTAGTATTATTTGAGATGTATAACATGGCTGAAAATAAACCAAGTCTGATGAGCCAAAATAGTTCTGCTTAGCCAAGCAATCTGTAAGCTGCTCTTCAGCTGCTCAGCCTCGCTCACTGCTATAATACACTAGTAGTGTTGTACCTGGTTCCTAGGAAGTATGTGCTAATTCTTACAGTGGTAGCATGTACTTATAGATCCACAGAGATCATTACAATCATGACCTTTTAAAATGAGCTAGTACTTCAAAATAGTAGAGCCAAAGACCTTTTAGGTATTTATGATTCTGGTACCTTGTTGCAATGAATCTGAAATACACCACCAAACTGAGCAATCCTGAATGAGACTATCATTTTGCTAAACTTACTCTAGGATGGAAGAAAAAGCTTCTCATAATAGAAAACCTCCTAAGAGCATTCCTTATCCTCTTGATGTTTATTTCCTGTGTTGATGAAGATTTCCAGCTTCACATCATTAGCAATTTCAATAGCATGTTCTCATTTTCTGTCATGTAATTAATGAAAATATTGACTGATACCTAACACAGGGTCAACCCTTCCACTAATAACTTCTCTGCAACCTAATTATTCCCACTCTTTATGACTTATCATTAGCTTCGCGTTAGCTAGAAGCTTACCTTCCTTACTATCCTTGTGATGTTTTTCAGCTTAACCCACACAATCTCATGAGACGTACATCAGTTGCATTAGTAGAACATAAAGAAATTAGGTCTACCATTTTCCCTAAACCCACAGAGCAATTCTTCTCACCAAAGAAAGGCAGTAGCACATTTTGCTACCACTGTCCTTGGTGAATCAATGATGTACTTTATTAATTGTATTTCTGTGATTTGAATTAATCATTCCTTCGAACTATTTTAAACCTTATATGATACTGAGTCAGACTCACCTGAATCCAGTTTTCACCTTAACTGCATAATCAGAGTTGGCTATTACTCCCACTATTGTGCTATGGCAAGTCCTACAGCTGTTGTCTAAAGGTAGATATCTATTCAGATTTGAACAGTTAAATTACAGCGTCTTGGTTTTTTAGATTATCTCTGAATTGCAGTGCCTAATGTTAACAAACTCATTACAAAAATATTAGCTTGTGAGTTTTGACCAGATTACTAGAGAGAACTACCATCTTCATCTACTACTATTACTTTAGAACTAGCTGTTGCTTTTAAGCCTGTATTTAGTGTACTAGAGCACACTTACAGAGCACCCTTTTTAAGGAACGCTAGCATAATGTCCTTACCAAAGAAGCAGTAATGATTACAATAAGCAGTGGACTTGACTAAGATGGGGTGACTGACAAGGTAAGCACTGAACGAGAATATAGCAGACCTTACATGCTGTGTAACCTTGGGCATACTACAGCTCTGGGGCCTCAGTTTCCCCATCACTATGTAACAGAGGGCATGCAAACTGCTTTCTTCAAGAAGTGAATTGAGATCCATTAATGTTACATATTAAGGAAACTATTATTAACTAATTTACTAGAGACCAGAAGCCAGGTATTTCCCACAACCTCGCTAAGTGAAGCCAATCAAAATCCCACAGGAGGTCTTGCAGCACACTCTTTCGTGCACCCACTCAGTGTGGCCAGTGCCTTTCTTCTCTGAAAGGGACCTCCAAGTCTTTTCATGGTTAGAAAGTCAAATTACTCTCATTAGGCATTCCTAGAATGTAGGATGTTATGACATGACTCGATCTCATATATAAATATATCCATTGACGCTAAACAACCTCTAACCTTTCCTTCTTTTAGGTGCAAACTTCCAATGTCAGATTTGGGGACAATCAAGAGTTTCCACTGACTATGCAGTGCACCTGCAGGCTTAACACAAGTTTGTGTTGTGGGTTTTCTTCTTGTTCCTGTTAAACTGGCCTTTTGAAGACTAAGGGCTTGTGAGCTTTGTATGTTAAAGGCTAAACTCTTGTTATAGTGAAGCTGATTTTTTTAAGGCTTGAGGGAGATTGAAGGTAAATTGAAAGGAAGCCATGGAGTCCTTGTGCAAGTCATTCACCTTGTAGAGCTCTAGGCTGAGAGCGCTCAAATGCCACTCTACATAACAAGCTCAAAACCACTAATTTAAATAACAAGCACAAACTCCACTTGGGATCCACACAGGCATTTGTGGATTGTGCAGCCTGAACTCCCAAACAACATTATTTGAAGAAAAAAAGAAGAGTAATTCCTTTTTTAAAGTGGTAATTCAGGGACCAAGTCTCAAAAGCATTTGAACATTTCAAGGACTATTGCTATACCAAATTCTTCTTAACTACAAGTATTAAACTTTAAAAGGGACAGAGTACTTTTTTCAAATTCAAATTATTAGCTTCAAGTCTCACAAGGATAATAAAGCTATGCATATTCTTGTCACTTCAACTTCAGCAGAAAGTACAATATTTGTGCTTTAAAGCTGAAAAGTTAATGCTTGCTAACAAGTGATATAGAGGATGTCTGAACGCCATTTAATGGCTCAAAAATGATACACAAGAACAAAAACTAAAACTCCTATATCTAATACTGATCAAATAAAAATATTTTGAAGAGTGTAACAGGCAGATTTCATAGAAGACAGATGCAACATGAATCACTAAACAAAAAGATATCACATGTGGCCAGTGAACTCCTTTGGTACAGATCTTTGTTAACTGGAACGCCACACAAGTACTCCTATATATTTATCCAGTCATTATAACTTTCTCAGCTATGTTAAAATGCTGTAGTTAAACTTCAGTGGAAGTGGTTGCAGCTGGTTTGGAAAATCAGAAATCTCATGTGTGTGGAGCTGAGTGGTGCCTGTCACTTGAGGACAGGGCTTGCTGCAGAGGTGGTGGTCCAGGGCTACTCTCCCTGCCTCCTATATGAATGTCCCCCAAACAAGTCCTGTTTCTCAAGGCTTGTGAAGCCATCCACAGCTTGACTTGCTGTGACTGTCTCTACAAAGACTGAATTTTAAAATCCTTTTTTTAGACTAGAATGGTAGTCTTATTCAAAAACTAGATCATATTAGGAAAAAAAAAAGCACAGTGAGCAAGATCTTCAGAGCTATCTTAGTTCCTATGAAGATTTTTAGAAGTACTTATGTTAAACAGGCATCTAAATACTACTTTTGGAATAGCATTAAGTAAGAACTAGGCACCCCCTTTTTAGCTATAGTAAAGATGATGAATTGTGCAAGAAATATATGCAGATGTAATGCAAGTATATGGCTTAAGGCAAAAGCAATAGGTAAGAAATGAAATGTCTGTTTTCAAATTCAGTTAGTTTCAGTACAGTGTAATTTTTCCTTATTAGTTTTTCAAGCTAGTTTTGAGACAAGTCCTACAATTCATTTACAGTCAAAGCTCCCATTCAGTCAATGGGAACTTTGCCCACTTGCAGGAGTACAAGCTGCAGCATTTGGCCCTAAGAATTTAATATAGCTATAATGACTCATTATTGAATGTTTATTTGAATAACAACTGCTTATTAAGTGTATTAATCTCAGCTGATGAATGCAAAAACTCTTTAGTGAAAAGCTGTTTTTCTTTACATTAGTATGCAATTATTTAACTGAAAGGTTCAAAGAGACACATCTAATTACAGTGTTGCTTTAAAAGTATTTAAGCATCAGTTATTAAAATATCATTTGAAATATGCTTATGGACCTCCTGTAGTGTTGTTAAAATGCAAAATTCTGTTTTCAGATTAGTACTTACAATAGGTTTCATTTCAATACTGAACAAATCCTTACAAAATCTGCTTAATGTAAAGAACTGAACTGTTTCCTGTAAAACAGAGCAGTAAGATTCAAGAATTTCTGTGTGTGCAGAATGCATATGTCTATGCTCAGGCTGAGATTACTGATTGAAAATCAAAATTAGTGATGCACACTTACAAACAGGCAGTTAAGAATCCTATTGCTGAATTGGCATTTATGGGGAAAGCATCTATTAATACTAAAAGTAGTTGGCCACATAGTTGTCTGTTATTAGGGAAATAAAGATAGTTATCACTATCTGCAGCAAAACTAATTCAGCTTGCCATTTAGCATCTTCAAATATTTGTCCTCACACTAATTCTACTTGCCTATAAGAAAGTATCACAAATATCTTGGTTGTGGTCTGGTGTTTCAGTCACCTGGTTTTTGGGGATACTTGTTCCTCCATCATGTGCTTCCAGTGGTCTGCGGAGAACAGATAAGCAGTGCATATCACTCCTCAGAAATTCCTGCCAAGCTCTGTACACCTAACACAGAAGAGAACAATCAATCAGAGAAGGTATCTTTGGTGGGTAAGATGGGTAAGGTGGGTAAGACATGCTAGGCATGTCACATGCCTAGCAAAACTCTGGTTGGTCAAAGAGACATAAGGAATTTGGATGAAAGGATGCAGAGCCGTAAACAGGCGTATGGATTATAAGAGCCAGGTACTTTTCCAGCAACTTTATACTACAAAGAAAGCATGATGTGGTAGAGTTGCTCATCTGCTGAACTTGAGCAGGAACAGTAGAAGTCTGAATGACAGTTCCCAGCCTCAGAACATATTCTCTGCCCTATGGCTTAGGCACATAATAACCATCCTTGCTGAACTATTAAAGTACAGGTTTTCAGTCTTTCACAGATGCAAGGCATTAAGAAAGCCTATTAGATTCTTTTCTCACTCTTTCTGCTCTTAAACTTCAAGCCTACATATTATTATTATTGATTCTCTTTCCTTCTTTCTTTCTTTTTCTTTCTTTCTCTTTCCTTCCTTCCTTCCTTCCTTCTTTTTCTTCCTTCTTTCTTTCTTTTCCACATCGGTGTTAATGTTATTGATCTTTCTGACTCACACTGTAATCCTGTTGCTTTGTTTTCTTCTCTGCCTCTGTTTCTTATTTCTCATGGGGAGGAGGTCTCGGTCCTCCTTGTTCAGGGCTCAGGTTGTGTACCTGGGTGCCTCCAAGGTCAGTACATGCTGTGGTTGTACCAAACAGGGGCAGAAGAGTTGCAAACAAGGAAGGAGGGCAGAAAAGCTTCAGGGCAGCTTGCAAAGAGTAGTTCCAGTTAATGTTAATTAGCCATAAACCTCCCTAGACTGCTCAGCCTATGGCAGGCTATTGGCTTGTTCCTTAAGATCTCCTGTCATACTGTCAGCTTTGTGTAAGTAATGGCTAAACTGCGAAAGCTCTGAGATTGTTGCCACTTTCATAAACTGTCTCCTTGATTCACTTTGCTCCATGCTCCCTTTTTGCATCCATCTGTTTTTTCCTACTGTAGTAGGATTGTTATTTTGTCCCAGGTTTCTATTGCTCTACCAGAATCAGGGTATCGGGCTCTACCAAGTATCAGGGTTCATTAGTAGGGCTGTGGGTTGCTCCCTCTAAACAGAAAAGCAATGATATGTCACAGCACTCATACTTTACTATCAGTCTTTGTAGAGACAGTCACAGCAAGTCAAGCTGTGGATGGCTTCACAAGCCTTGAGAAAAAGGACTGGTTTGGGGGACATTCATACAGGAGGCAGGGAGAGTAGCCCTGGACCACCACCTCTGCAGCAAGCCCTGTCCTCAAGCGACAGGCACCACTCAGCTCCACACACATGAGATTTCTGACTCACACAGTTTCCCCAAGTAGAGTAGTCACAATACAAAGAAACACACAAAGGATTAAATATCACATGTGGAAATTTCAGGGTTAATTCTTCTAGTCAAATAATAGCACAATGGAAATACGGATCATTTTCTGTGCTGGGGAGCTAATGCAAAAGCACTGATAGTGACCAATAATAACAAAAGTTGTGACCAGTGCCAGAGATTCTTACTCACCATCACTGTGGTCCAACAGCCTTGATGACCTTAGCACAGAGGTTTCGGGTCCATCACTGATCATCAGCACTAAAAAAATAAAATAAAATAAAATAAAATAAAATAAAATAAAATAAAATAAATTTTAAAAAAAAATCAGGCCTGGGACTTTACAGCATCAATTTAAAAGTAAACTTCCTCAACTTGTGATCTAATTCTAGATTCACTCTTGGGATTTGCAATCCTATTACTATATCACTAGACCTGGACAGAGCTTCTTTAAATAAAAACTGAAAAGTAGAAAAAAAACAGAACCAAGAAACACTGCAGCCTCCCATGTTCAGCAATGTCTTGGAAGAAAAAAGTTAGAAGTTTTTAGTAATAGTATTATAACACTTGCTTTCCCAGTAAATAATTATTAGCCTCCAGCTCAAAGTTGTCAGCTAGGTGAAGGGCAATTGGTGTTAAGGCAGCTCTATGGCAGGTGCAGTGGGGAATCAGCTGTCAGACTCAAAGCACAGTTGCATTCTATTTTCTTCCCCCAAAAAGTATCTAGGTACGTTAATACTCTACATTAAAAATTACCAGCTGGTAGTTTGCAAGAGATGTGTCAAGAATAGCATGTAGCATAGCAAAAGTTCAGAAGTATGGGTATGTATATTCCATGTTTCCCTTGCAAAAGTGACCTTGCTGATTCCTTGCCTTTTGTCTCCTAGCTCTGCCTTCAGTATAAAAGGACTCAGAGAAGGGAATAGTAAGAGACTTTCAGTCTCCTATAAAAAATCTAACCTAATCACAGTGCTGGTGCCTCTTTAGACCCCTACAGCGGGATCTAAGGGGCTCTTAGAGGTGATTATGGGCAACTCCTCAACACGACACATGAGAAGAAGAGCAGTGTAGCAACAGGAGTCCTGGTCCCCACTGTGAGACCTAACCAGGGCTAGCAGCAGCTATCAAACTCTCTGCATGGGAACCCAGCAGGAGAATAGCAACAGCTCTTAAACCCTCTGCAGGACATTAGAGATGAGTACTAAAAAATACTAGAAAATCACACAGGAGTACTTAAATATTACTTGATCATTAACATAGTAATTACATCAGTGCTGCTCCTGCCTGATGCCATAACTTAAGAAGTATCAGCATTTTCATTATAATCAGTAGCTGTTATTTCCTGTGGTTCATTGCCCATAAAATGTTCACCATGAAAAAAAAAAAAAGCGGAGAGGAAGAGACTTTGCCATGATGGCAATTAACATCCACTGTGGTGCTTGTGGATCCCTGAGCTACAAATCACTCTGGTGGGTGCTTCATCAGGCTTCAGGGAGCCATGCAAGGCACATTTGCTCCTGAAAGCTTTTAATAGAGGCTTTTAACTAAGGTTTTTAATGGAACCTTTTCGGAGGAAGCAGGACACTTCTCAAGTATGCCTATTTTTTTTTTTCTCTTTTCACCAATATTTTAAAGACAAGGTTCTGTATTTATTAGGTTATGTGGAACATGCAGTAGTGCTACCACAATAATGTAGACCCCAGCTACTGTGCAGAATGCATTTCCTAAGGAGGCTATAATCTCTGACATAAGCATATAGAAAGCGAACTATCAAGCTCTGCTGCCGTCAAAATGAAACTTCAAAAAAGTTATCAGATATTAATTTGTCTAACAAGCTCTCACACATTTTGCAAATGGGAATGTAAATGATGGTTGCTATCTACCAACTAGATTGCGTGATTAATTAACGCATTACAAGAGAAAAAAGTTTGACATTTAAAGCAAGATTGGGTGACTCTCTCAGTGCATTAGTTTTTATGGTTTTGATCTGAACTGGGCAAAGAATTACAACGTTCAATCAACTTGGACTGTTTGTATTGATCTGCATAGAAGATTGGAAAAAAAAGATATATTGTCTCACTATAAGCTTTTTCCTGGTTTTATTTGCTTTGCAAGAGAGCAATATTTTTCTGAGCACAGATTGAGTGCAATGGCTCCATAAAATGGCCCAGGAGGCTTCTGCAGCACCATTAGAAGCATGTTCTCTCTGCTCAGAAGCTACTGAGCAATATTGCTGAGGAAATGGAGTCCCCTGATATATTATTCCCACAGCTGCCCTGATGAACCAGCACTTGAAATTTACTTGAAATAATTCTGGGCTGTGGTGACTATGATAAAAGTAGTGTAGTGAATTTCTCCCCTAAAACATTGCTTGCCATATGAATGACTCCTTCAGAAATTAAATACCTTGGGAAATCACTTGAGATGAGAGAATTAATATTAGGACCATAATTGTAGTTTTTCAATTTCATGACACACAGTTTTTATGTATTTATTTTCCCCTCTTCTCCCTTTTTTTTTTTCTTTTTTTCTTTCTGGGCTCCAGTTTTCCATAAGCAGATTGTGGTTGCCTTGAATTCTTCTGTTAACTGAAATTACCCTCCAAGCGCTGAAAGGAGCTGTTGGACTCAGCGCAAATATGGGCTCTGGCACACAAGGAGATAATTTGGGAAGTAGCTGTGACTCAGGGTACAGCTCCTCCTGTGCTCCCTTCACTTGCATAAGGTAGGGAAGAGGTGGGGATGCAAAGTGCATTCTCTCACCCGTTCTCAGGGTGCAGCTGGCCCAGGCTGCCTCAGCAGACATCTTTCATCTCCTTTGAAGGGGGTTTCAGTGGCTAGAAAAGAACATGTTAGCAAGAAATGATAAGCCAAGCATGGAACAAATTCTGTCATACCCTCCACAGAAAGACCAAGCTGGTGAGAATTGACAGACCATTTATGAAATACCCTTTGAATACGAGTAAAAGGGAACCTTCCTGAGAAAACGGAGGCATCTCCTCTCAAATTAATCCATGCCATCAAACTGCTGTAACTGAGAAGACCGTTTGTTCCCAACTGTTTAACTTTGCCACATTTTGTACCACCTGCAATGACATTTCATTACTGTGGAGTGACAGCAGCAAAACCACCATGCAGCTATCAGCAGGAAAGGAAATTAGTGATGATTATGATTAACAAAACAGCTCTGACTTAGCCAATGCTGAGAGAAGACAGCCTCCAAAGGAATCAAATACTGCAGGAATCAGGAATGAAATATCAGCACCACCCTGTGGTTGCCTTGATCTGTTTCATCCTTGTGTGGGTCAAAAGGGACTGGGCGTGGCCAGGCAAACTCAGAAGGAAGCGCATCGTTTCCTTCTGGATTTTCTCCAGTCCTCTTTCATATGGCTGATGCTAAAAACTCACCCTGCTGCCCTCCAGACCTGAATGAAGTCAAAAAAGCTATTCAGAAAAGACAGGAGGTTTTGTGGGACTTGAGGCAACCCCTAATGAATACCCTGCTTGTCTGCAGCCGACAGTCTGTCCTGTCATCTTCATGTTTGCAGCTTTTTAAATTGTTCCCACAGGGCAATGCAATCTGATGGCAAACTTAAGGAAACACAACTGAAATCTAATCACGGTTCTGTCAGAGTTTTTACAGGTTTCCCTGTTCTTTTAATCTCTGATTCAGATAATTAACTCGAAAATGGGTGTAAGTGTGGAAGAAAACCTCTCCTGTGAAAATCAACATATACGCAACAAGTCCTGTCATAATTAAATTGGTTTGCTAGTGCAAAGGAGTACACAAATGTTATCCTTATTTTAGCAGAGTCTTCATTAAAGTATCAAATTGACAAAATGATACTAGCTGCATATCCTTATGGCATAATTTTCTCTGTTGCAGCAACTACTGACGTAATTTCAACTAAACTGATGGACTCACACAAAAGAATCAATGTCATTCAAGGAGATGCTTATGAGGAATCAACAGATGTGAGGCTACCTGTGCTTCCCCCTATACAGCTTGATACTTAAAACAATCAACAAAATACAGACTGAGCTTCCATGCCAAACTTTTTTATTAATAAAGAGGAAAAGTCCCTATATACATATAGATCACTAAAATAAATGCAAATGTTCGTTCATTTTCTTTTCACATTAACAAGTCTTCCAAGGATTTGACAACTTTATCTATGACATTCTGTTAATCTGTGACTGCGTTTTTTAATCTTTTCAGAAAAAAAAAAAAGTGACATATACATAACTAATAGCTGGGATTTAACACCCCTGAAATGAGTCACCTTTCCTTTTGACTGAATTGTATAATGAAATCCAAACAATAAATTTATCCAAAACATATACTAAGATTTAGGATGCATGTGACCATCTTGTGGTCCAGGGGATTGTTACCACCTCCACACTGGTTGAATGAAACATAACAAGGAGAACACTACAGATGCACTCCAACAAAACATGTACTTACAGCACAAGCTCACAAATGAGCAGACAATCACTGCCATGACAAATCTCATCATTGGACCAGTGAGCTCAGCAAGCTGTCCTGAAAAAGACCTGTGTCACCAATTCAAAGGAAAAAGCAAGTATTAAACAGTGGACAACCGGGATCCCAGCACAGCCTATTCCTCACCCTAAAGAACAGGGGAATCTGTAGCAAGTCATTTTTATAAAAGTTCAGGTTTCTAGAATTACTTCCTTCTCACACTTTGAATTACCTCTAATTTGGGTGACTTCAAACTTTTGTTAGATAATGTTTTGGGGCAGGTTTGAGGGTTTTCTTCTCACAAGGAAAGAATGAGAAGGAATCTGTGTAGTCTGTCGGATTGAGTGATTAGTTTAATACTGCTGAGATTTTATTGTAATATTAATGATGTGTTATGGTGCCTAAGGTCCTGGATAAGCATTATTTATTATTTTAAATCCAAATAAGTAACTAAATACAAGAGTCATAGGAAAAGCTTCTTCCTTAATCTTATCAGCACTGTCCATAACCACAGTCGTAATAAAATTAAAATATATTATATATTCTACCCATTTAAGAAACTACACACATTGAAACTCTGATTTTATTTAAACACTAAGGAAAACATCAAGATGGTGAAATTTATCAGCGAAGTATATTTTGCCACTTAGTTTACTAAGAGAGTAAAGAAGGGATTCAGGCCACCATATGGGAAATGCAACTATCACTTTCCCCTGATTACAAGACAGATTACTGAATGAACATTTTGGACCTTGTTTATACAGCAAATCCCATCAAAACCAGTAATGGCCTTCTTAGTTTATTTACACATTTTAATCACTACACTACTTCTTCCTTCAGACTACTGCATATGAGCTTTTAAAGTGCAGTAAAAAGAAATAATTTGCTGTCGATCTAGAAAAATAAATCCAACTCAAGGTTTACATTTTTCCATGTTTTCTAACTTTAAATTTGTGGAGAGAGGATTACTGTTTTTCCCACTACTATAAATATTTTTTCCTTTTTTTTTTTAATGTGAGTAGAAAACATCTGGCTACCCACTGTCACATATTTTATACATTTTGAAAACCTCATGGGCATTTTGAGTGCAGCTGTAAGTAAGCAATTGGCAATTCAACTGGTGAGCATGACCCGTTCTGTATTTGTCAGAAGCATGTCTTTTAGGGAGGTAATCTGATCCTTCATTATGACAGAAAAAGTATAGCAACAATTAAGTCAGAAGTAGTTTTACAATGAATTTCATCATAGAACTGATTGTATTAATATATTAACATTATTAAATTCCATATTAGTTATGGGTAGGGAAATAGCTTTTGTACACTTACCCCTAAGGCTTACTCAATCTAACACCATCTCAAAACCAGCCAAATCTAAGGAAAAAAAAATGGACATATAAATGCTGAAAAGACAAAATGCTCTAGTCCATGACACTCTATTATACACAGAGTTTTCATTAAGATCATTGCAGAGTACCTCAGTTTCTCCTTCAATGAAAATTCCTGTTGAACCAGTGAGAGTTCTGGCCATCTAAAGGACAAAGAACCGACAGACCTGAGCCATACACAGAGTTACGTGTCATCTAAAGGTGTGAGTTTGTCAGTTTAGTTGAATTGGTGCAAGATCCCCAATGGAAATTTAAACAGATCAAGTTGTCCTCTATTTAGGCAGAGAAAATCATCACCTCTGTAAATTGGTCTAATTCCTGTGTTTAAGGAAGGCCTTTACTTCTCTTTTTTTCTCTCATTATTCTTGGGTTTTGAGAATGTGGTTACTGTGAGAATTTTCCATCCAGTATAGGTACACCATGGATAAAGGACAAGGTGCCATAGGACTGTGGAGGGCTATACAGCACTGCAGCTTACATTTTCCTTTCCTTGCTGTATGATTCAGCTTATTACAAAAAACTTTTTTTTTTTTAAAAAAAAAAGTCCTTTTTTTCTTCTCCCATCTTTTCCTCTATGTATTTCATGCGGTTAGGAGTAGTGCCACATTCTTGCCCTGTACACGCAGTGCTATGTCTACAGTGAGATCAGACTTTCGTTTATGCCCAAAAGTTACATTTTCAGTCATTACTTCACACATCTATGCATATGGTTATCTAGCTAGCTGAAACCCATTTCTGATTGGGACTATTTTTCTTTCCCCGGCCTTAATGGAAAGATGCAAGGAAGCAGCTTTAGACAGACTTTCAGAAATGAGTCCTTCTTATCAGGAATTAATTTTCTGTTGAATTTTTCCAACAAGGTCATTAAAATTTGAAGAATATGAGATGCTACAATGCAGCCAGATGGCCCACGCCAAAGAAAAATGTGGTGGGGGTTCCTTTTGGTCTGCTGTGATTTTCAGCAGATACTGTATTTTTACTTGCCTACGTTACATGAATAATTCTATTGGAAACACTGTTACCTTATGCAAACTCATTTAGCAGGCCTACTTTTCTAAACATGACACATCTTAACAGATGAGGTACCCTTTTCATAGTGTGAAAAGCATTTGGAACTGATAGGAGGGCTTTTTATCCTTCAGATACATTTGTATTGATTCCCTCTGGAGCTGACAAAAACCCAAAACCAAAGTGGCAGCCAAGAGCTACTCAATGCCCCTGTTTTGGGAAGCTTGGCTGTAATCTTGAGAGAATTTATTTTAGCACTGCTACACCCAAAGCCCTGCAAGGAAGTTGGTGCCCCTAAGATAAATGCTACACATTTACTGGTGGTCTCTGTTTCAGATTCAGGATTTGGTGGTGCAAAAGCTCACATTCCCTTACCAGATTTGAATGACGGAAGTACAGCCGCACTCCAAGGACAAGGTGAAATCTGAGTCTTTTAAATTTTCACCTGCCACCAGACCAAACACATTACTGAAGTACATTCACTCCAGTAGTTGCAGATGTTTGCACTTTCAGAGAATGAGGAAATACTTCTGTCATGGAAAACAAGAAGAGTTCATCCAACACTCTTGAGTTAAGCTGTAAGTCCAGCCCATCCCCAGTGCTGCTGAACGGTGGTAAGGAAACACCAGGCCGTGTAAAGCAGATGGGCTTTCGTACCAGCGGGCTGCCACTTGCTCCGGGAAATGCTTGGCAGACAGAAAAGCAGCTGAGGCGTGATTCCCTTCAACTTGCACTCAGGGACATGCTGTACCCCTGAAAGGCAAATGGGACTGACAGTGCCTGTCCATGTGTAGTTCAGATTCACTCCATTCCTTTAGACAAATGGAGATTTAAAAGAATTACCTATTCCTCAATGTAATTAAGCCAAACCTATGATACTCTCAACTTTCAAAAAGTAAAACACTGGGTTTTCCTAAAGCAGAAATAATCCATTACCCAGAAACATGTATAATGTCATGGTAGTAACATCCACTGGTATCCATCTACCTGAGACTCCCAGACCCATCTCACATTTAGTGAGAAAAAGCAAGAACCAATGCTTCACTTAGTTATCCTCTTCTCGGCTAATTTTCTTTTGAATTTCATTTTCAACCTTTTCTGCATTGCAGAGAAGCATGTGTCAACAGACTAGAATTAAAAAGGTGACAAACTGTGAAGAATTAAAACTTCTAATTTAACAGATGAGCAACTGCAAATAACAAAATCTCAGACAAACACAATTTTAATGAAAGGTGACATGCTGGAGATAGGATGTTTTTTCCCTCTCTCTTCATCAAGTAACCACAAATTAGTTTAGGAAGCCATACAATAATGCTGTGAATGCAATAACAAATTCATATCCTGTGCTGTTAGTTTTGTTTGCTTGTTTGCTTTCTGAAACCATATATGACACTTCTTTTGTAATAGTATATTTTCTTCACACTAGATGTGTCAACATTTGTTCATGTCTGGACTAGCTCTCATTCTTATTACTATCAGGTATAGCTCTTATTTTTCATCTCCTCAGTGGAGCTTTACATTTTAGCCTGCTGAGTGATGGGGGAGGGCTGGCACTGCAGCAGCCTTTATGAAGTTTTCTAGCATCTTGTGACATTTCATATGTAGAGAACTGTCTGGATATATGTTGGCCACTTGCTTGTGATGAAATTTTCCAGTGTGATAAACACCAGAAGGAAAACTAAACATGTATGTAAAGGAACACACTAAGCGTAAAGTAACACTGGAGTAAACTCCTTTTAGTGGGGCTAAATCCAGGTCAATTATAAACACGAGTGGCTTCCCTGAAGTCAACAAGCCAAATCCAGAACCAATATAAAGCAACAAAGCTTTGTAGAAGTTTATGAGTAGCCACACTGATTTACGCCAGTTTGGGATTTTGGCCCAGTCAAATGCAATCTACCTTAGAGATGAATGCAGCACTCTCTGAGTACACCCAGCAGTGAATTAAAAAGCCAGCAGAGAGCTAAAACCTAGTTTAATAGAAATAGCACTAGTTCCTTTACTCAAAGGATGTAATTTAGATCAATGCATGTGAATTTTATAGGCGATTCTCCTACTGTTGGTAAGCATCACTTGGCTACCTCCCTGAGGATCACATTGAACTAAGTTTTCAGATATATGCAATTAAACTCAAGTGAGCACAAAGAGAGGCTGAATAACTTCAAATGACTTATTAGCAAAATACCGTGTTTACTACACAGCAGGTGGTCACCACATGTAGCATTAGGAAGGCCTTAACCTAAAATGCATTGTCATACATAAGATCACTGAAATAGCTCTTTTTGTCCTATGGTGCTTCAAAGTATAAAGCATGACAAGGATTTTTGTAAATTATAATTATGTCAACCAAATAACAAAAAATTTAATCCAGACCCTATGAATCAGATTCCCAACACTGGCACTGGGAGTCTTTGAGGTATCAGAGTCAGGGCCCAGCATCACTTCCAGCTAGCAGTCCTGCATGTAACTTCCCCAACAGTTCATAACATACATGGTATAAATTCCCCTAGATAGCAGAGTATGCTGATTTTTACCTACTCTGTACTCATATGCTTGAAAATAACTCTCTCATTTATTTCCATACCCATGACAGGTGCCTCAGTAAATCAACCAGTGGGAGTCTCTCAAATGCACCTCTGCCTCACTGGGTATTAATGAGGTTTTTCATTTAACTTCCATTAGGGAATGATTGCATGAATTCAGCATATGGGACTTACTGTTTAAATTGTTTACAAGTGACACTTTGGCTCTGCAAATGTAAAGTATATATGACAATGGGGGCTGTTTGCCCATGTAACTCATCTGTGATTAATTGTTGTGTATTTTATGTAATAATCTCAATTTAAAGCAAATGCCACAACTTACATTTTTCCCCTCTGACACATAATATATGTTACAGCATGAACTAGCTATGCCTTTTTAGACTGCAGCTAAATTTCATCACAAATGAGTCTGTTTTATGCATGTTTGGGGAAAAAGGACTTTATCAGTTAACAACATCCTAGAATAAATAATGGAACTGGGAGGTCATTTTGCTTAGATTATACCTGGCAATTGAAAGGCCAGGAAGTATTAGCAAGCAAATATTGGAAATCATTGGAAGGAATAGCTCAGATGTGTCCAGTGTAGGCAAAGGAAAATTATCACTTACAATTTCACATGAAGTCAAATGACAGCCATTCATTTTACACCACAGTTGAACTAAACACATATATTTCTCACAGCAGCTAGGGACAGTGATTTGGACTGTTACCTCATTGTGCTGACTTGGTACAAGCACAAATCAGAAAGAGACAAACACTGTCCCTAATATTTACCATCAAAACATAAAAGAGAATTAATGATTTGGAGAACATGAGAACATTGTAGTAATATTTTAATCAGAAAGATAAGCAGCTATCTTTGCACACTGGGAAAATTAATGTCAGGTTTTGGGAGGCATTGTGGAATGGGGAAATCTGATAAATATAAGAACTTTGATTGTTCATGACAAATTTATTCCAAGTTGGGGGCATGGCATGGCAGAAAACACTAACAGGCTTGTTTGAGATTTTAGCAAGAAGATAAGAAAGACTGACATAATAGGCTAGAGACAGCATTTTCAAGTACTCAAAAAGAGTTGGTAGGATGGAGATAGGTAACAAAGGTGATAAAGATAAGCAAACATATGTTTTTTAATAAAGGAGAGAGTTAGAACAAAGGTAAATGCAACACAAAAAAGTGACATTATCAAAGGGGCAGGGTAGGGAAGTGATATTTGCCGCTGCATTTGGGTAAATAAGAGCTGACAAAATTTAGATTCATTGAGTTAGCTGAAGGACCTTGCAACAGATGAATCAGGAGTTAATGTGCTTCCTGATATTAAATGTGAAAGAGAAGGAAGAAAGAGCAGTAGCTGGAGATCTGGGCAAGGACAAGAATGATTTGCTGGGTGAGAAAGAGTATGATAGTAAAATCATACTTGCATTATCTACAGACAAAGGCTGAGATGAGTGAGCAGTTAAGAGTATGGAAAAGTGGATGGAATATGACCAGGAAAGATCAGAGGATGGGTCAAACACGTTTCTCCTCTTCCTTTCTTACAGGAAGGAAGCAGAAGAGAAACCTCTCTATCAACTTCATCCCTGATCTACTGTTGAAATCATTCTTGTCACACTAAAAGAGAATGTGGACCCTGTCTTGAGAAGGAGGATATCAGTCAAACAAAATAACTAGTCAATATGAGCATCAAAGACTGCAGTTCTGACCCTTGAGCAATTTTTAGCACAGCAGGTATTGCCAGGGCCATCCCTGTACCATCCTGGTGACTGCTCAGCTCCAGGCTAATGAGGAGAATTCACAAGACTCAGTAATCTGAAGTGGCCTGATTGCACACCCTTCACATGATGTGCAAGAACTGCCCCATTATATTTATTGCTCTTTAAATAAAAAGGAACACCCTCCCTGGGGAAGTACAGTATTTATTAGCTGTTCTCAGGAGGATTGCTATTTACCTTTCAAGTTATCTGATTTCGCTGCAGATTCTTCTTTGAATCTGTCTATTGACATGTTCAGCACTTTTTATTCCAGAATATTTTTTCTCTTCACCCCTGTAGATCTTTTCATGTGAGTGACAGAGCCTTACCATATGCTTCCACTGTCACATAAGACTTCCTCCTAAATCACTGCTAAAATAGAAATATATATTCCAGCGTATAGAAAAGCCTGGATCCTGGTCTTATCTGCAAGATCAAAACCTGGTAACAAACTCCCACTCGCTACAAAACTCAGATCCTGCAGCAGGGGGTCCTGGCTCCCCTGCCTCTAATGGGGAAGAATCTCTTTAAATCAGACCTTTCCTTAAGAAATTGACTATTATACTGGCTTTATCAGAAAGAGGAAAAGAATAGATGTCCCACTTGTTGCAGCTTCTTTCTGTTGCACAATATATTAAATAATAAGCCTGAGTATTAATTCAACAGGGACAAAATGTGATGTAGAAATGATGTATAAATTAAAGCATTCATTCAAATTAACAAAAATATTGATGGTACAATGCAGAACCATCTGTATTGTGCCATATGTCAGGTAGAAGGACAAATAAAAATCAAATAAGATCATTAATAATCTTTCAGGGAATAGTTAAATATTTTCAACGAATTAGATTTACGGAGATTGTTACATTTTTTAAGCAGGAACATACTGTTGCCATTATTTTTGTGTAAGATGCAGATTTAACGTGGAATGTGTCACCTAATTAACTTAAATAACACTTGAGTACCTCTACAGTATTTTATGAAACCTTATCTATTATTTAGTAAATTTAGAAGCCTGGGAACAGGCTATCCAAGTTCCTAACTCTCTTAATTTCAATCTAAAGAGGAAATAGGAGCCCAAGTACAATTTACGATCTGGAATCCTTGTAGGTGCTGTGAAAAAGATGTTCCTCAACTCTAAAAAACTGAAAGTAAAGGGAGAAGAGAGGTTGTAAGTCATGTAAGTCATGAGGACTACTCTTTGGGGGGTTCCAAGGACTCATGGTACCTTTGGAAGCAAGGAGGATCTTGCTGTACAAAACTCTTCCTAAAAATCAGGTCTGTTCACTATAGCTAAAAATAGGAAGTACCATCACTTTGATAAAGTAATCATCAGAGAACGTGAACAAGGCAGTCAGGCTGCACACCTGCACAAGTTTCCTGAAAATAGAGTTGTGGGAAGAAACCAAGAAAAACAGTTTGCAAGCCCCTGCAGAAGGTGAGATAGAAAGACCAGTTAGACTATTTCCAACCCAGACCCTTTCCTGCCTCAGCAAGATTGTACAAAGCAGTGTAAAATATTCTGTGAGGAATAACCTAGTTTGAAAATTTCTGCATTGTCCATTAACATGAGTTTTCTATTGATTCCTTTACTTTCTAACTGATACATCTTAATGTCCTAGAGATCTTCCCAACAACTTTTTCTTAATCACATGCCTTCACATTCCTTTGTAAACAATCCATTTCCATTTTGTTCATGCACATTCAGCATTACTAGATTCTAACATCTCTTCTTGTCTCCCAAACAAACCACGTTTCAGTCTTTTAATCCTTCGTCTTAAGTAAATCCCTCCAACTATAATAATGATTCTATAGCTCATCTTTGAATTCCATTCAATTAGCCAAGATATTTGTCTCCAGTGAAGGTACCCCTACGTCTAAAAAGCCACAGAAGGCAACCTTATTCTTCTGCTCTGCAGCATAATGACTCTATGCTTCCCTAACATTTTGCTGCTGTGCTGCAAAATAATCTCTAATTTCTGATCTGATATCTCCCATAACTTTGGTAGTGCTATGCTTTGCTAGGTCCCTCCCTCCCACTGAATCTCGTTTGTATTAGTTTCCTCTAGATATACTTATCTTTCATTTTCAATGGCTCTAAGGCTTCTAAGGCTTGCCTCTTATTTTTGGTCTATACTTTAAGCTCTTTTATCTTTGGTGTGGATCTCTGGTATTTGCAACCCTTCACAAGTTAATGTCGTCTATGGATTTCATTAATTTTGTTTTTCTGCCCTTTTTATAATTATAAAAAGTAACACAAGTATCTTATAAAATGAGATTAAACACAAGAAATATTCTTGTAGCAGCCTGTACACTGCTACTTTATAATTTAGTGATTCATCCTTCTTCCAGCTTTTGACATATATTGCATGTCCATACACAAACCAGTTGCTTCAGGAGCACATTTTCAGATACATGAAGAATTCATATAATTCATATTACACCCATCATGTTCTTCCCAATGCTTAATGCTGTAATTTGTTTGCAAGAACAGCACTTGAGTTTGAGTGGCAAGGTCTATCGTCTGTCAACCCAAATGACTTCTTGTTTATGTCTCTAGATCATTAAGGGCTTTCATCAGTACTCACTTTGTTAATTTGGGCAGGAGGAGGGGGGCTAACTCCTTTACACAGTTGAATTGCACTGGTAGTCTCTCTTTCTGGCATCACAAAGAGGAGACCCTGCCATCTGTACCTGCTGCACCTCAGACACCACTCTGAGGCCACTCAGAGTCTCATGGAGAGATCAGGGCTTGAGAGGAAGACAGGACCACACTAATACAGAGGTATAGTTTCTGGACCTGCACTATACAAATGCTTTAAACAAGCATATTTATATGGGAAACTATGCTATAACCTACTGTATCTATGAGCTGTCCTGGTGCAGATCTTTGCCATTCTGCTTAATTCACTGTAACTATTAACATTCAGAGCTAGTTGCAAGATCAAGACCATAATCAGGTGCTCTGCAGACTTAAGATAGCAGAAAGTTCAGCCGCAGAGAATTGCAAGCATCGGTAGGGTGTTGGGCAAATTATGGCATAAATCCTGCAAACATCCACACCTGTGACATGCAAAAATGGAGGGACATGCAAAAATGGAGGGACACACAAAGCAGCAAAAGCTCCATTGTGTCTAAAAGCTGAGGTTGTCAGGCATTTGGAGCATCACTACCTGATAAATTTTTCTCTCTAAGCAGCAAATCAGTTTCCAATCCAACGTTTTCAGAAGCAGGGACTAAAGATCAGTCTTAGAACCCACTTTCCTTGTCTTTTTAGCCAGATAAAGGTGGCCACAAAATTTGTGGCTACAAACATCTGACAAAATATAAGCACACAGGAAGTTTTCAGCTCTTGAACATCAGATGTTGCACTAGCAGCCATTCCCTGTCTCCTCCAAAGATAAGAGACAGCAGGCAGATACAAATATAGGGCAGCACTAGGAAATTTTAAGCATTGATCAGTGTGGTAAGTTCAGCATGACAGACAGAGGGTATAACTAACAGCCCTGCGGCAGGGAGAGTGACCTGATTCAGATTTGCAGGTGTTTATTGGGGGTTCTCGGTTCTTCCCAGCTACCAGCATCCTGCTGGGAAAGGTGAGCTGCTGTCCTTGGCAGGAGCTGGGGGACAAGGTCTCAGTTTCTGAAATAAGAGTGAGGAAGAGCTGTGAAAGTGAAGTGGAGTCTTCCTGCTTATTACATTCCTAGCTATTCCATGCCATCCTAGGAACACAGATATTTTAGAATTTAGAGTTTAAAATGTCAATATCGAAGATTTGCTCCATCTATGTAGTTTCTCCCTAGCTGGTGTTTATTTTATCTAGCTTGGAAAAGCAACTTTGTGTTCTCTCTGTGAGTGTATATATGTGTGTGTGTGTGTGTATGTGCATATATATAAAAAATGCATATGTTTATAAAATACATATATAGTACTTCACTTAGTTTCAGAATGTCATTCCCTGTGGCCCTACCTCTATTACACACATCATTCATTAGATTATGAAAACCATTAATGTCAGGCAGCAGAACCAAATGAATTCACTAAGGGACCACCATTAGCATATCAAGTAGCTATTTCTCAGCTAAATATTCCTGACAGCCCTCATTACATATGATGGATGGGCTTTATAAGAGGTAGTAGTTCCAGAAGAAAATAAAATCTCAGCATTCTACCACATGTGGCCCAATAACTAGATATCATTTTTTGAATGTCTGTTTGCATTTCTTTCCTTTTTTTTTCTTTCAGAATGAGAGAGTTGTAAAAATCACAAATAGATTAACTGCATAATTCAAAATTCATTAAAAATTGTGAGCCTAATTTAGCCTAGTTTCTGAATTCTGCAGGTGCTTTAGTCATGGGATATCAAACACTGTGTGTCATCATAGCTGTATTGCCAGCAGCCTGTCAGAAAGAAAAAGAGATATAACTGAAATAGCAAGTAAGGCTGGATTTTAAAAGACCGTGCATTGCAGAAACTTTTTATGAGTTGAAACCCAACATTTTCTAAGGTAAGAAAACAAATTTTAAAAGAAAAAAAAATAACTGTAGCAATGTCTTCAGGGGTCGACGAATAGTTATTGAAGCACCTCATGAAAAATGAGCAATTGCACATGGACCCACAAACAAGCACATCTTAATATCTACTAACACTTGCAGTCTCCTGCTAGGTGGGCACATCTGTGGCAACTGATAACACCCTTTCATGGGAATACAGACCCCAGCACTTCATTTTACAATGTGATGGGAAATAGTTTGAAATTTTCTGCTGTGCATTTCCCTGTAAATGTCAGTAGTGCAGCACATGTAACACCAACAGAAGATTTGACCCTTACATGCATAAAGACTGAAGCTTTTTTATTTTTAAAGTAGAATTGACAGTTTCTATCCTTGGACAGTTGAAAATGAGTGATGACAGAGCTGAAGTCAGGGAAAATCACCTAGGCAAAATACGTGTTCTCACTAAAGGAAAACTAAGCATCCCTCTACCTGGCTAGCTATCTTCAGGTGGGCAGTTCCCCAGACATCCACTAATCCTATGTTATAATTAATTAATCAATCTTTTTTACCAGTTCTAGATCTGCCCCGAAATTGGCTCCAGTATTTTATTTCCCTTCTTCTCTCTTCTACATAAATAAACATTCTGAGTGGAGATGTCTTACTCCACAAAAAAATCAGCCATTGATATTGGGACTAAAAAAATATTCTGAAAAGTTGAGTTGAAATATGTTTTGCTACGCATTCACACACTTTTGGCCTGCAACTGTCATTCAGCTTGAGGATATCTGGGACTACGCAGAATGCAAAAGGGAGCTCCCACCTCCCCAGCAAAAGCCATTTGCACCAGTGTATTAGAGGATACATTCCTGCTGTCTTGGCTGCCCCCCTGTCTGTCAATGATTGTATGACTCAAGTCCCAGGATCTTCTCAAAAATAAGAGTTAGGAGGAAGGGCATAGTTTTGGGTAAAGTATGTTTTGCATCATACTTAACCACTTTTCATTGTATATTACATTAGTTTTGGAATGCAAGAGGATACTATATTCAAATAACTTTAAATCCTGCTGACCCTCGGCTACATGTGAAGAAAAAAAATACTTCTAAGACACAGTAACTACTGCAAGTATCTAGTCAGCAGTCGGTGAAATCTGCCAGTCTGTATTTTTTTTATGGCACTACTGCCTGCTAAACAAGCAAATCAAACTAACACACTAGCCATTTCCATCTCACCTACAATGCCTTCAAATATTTCCAGACTATCAACAAATTCCCAGATGTAACCTTTTGGACATATTTTACTAGATTATCTAAAGTTTTCTAATGAATCAATTTCTCTAGCAACCTGATTCTGATTTTTCTGAATTACAGCTTTCTAGTACTTCTGTGCTCAAAATTAAATACTGTGTGTTTAGCACAGCTAAGACAGAAGGAAAAGCCCTGGATAGAAATGTCCCTCCATGTGACATCATGTCTTTGTGCAAGCTTCCCAAAATGTCTGATTTTTCTAACTGCATTATGACATTAAAAACCTGTATTGCATTTATTGGCAAGCTTTCCTTTTTTTACCCAGTTGGCCATCTTCTTGCATGCACATTTCTCACAAACTTCTCATTTTATACTTGCCAGCTGGGGTCTCATTTTCTTATCCTCTGCTCCTCTTTGCAATTTCCTTTGTTGTAGATTTTTTTTCTTCTTTTTGATGACTTGTTCTGCATGCTCATAAGTTAAAGTCATTTACTATTCCATTCTTATGTTGCCTACTCCTGCTTCCATACCATTCATGAAAATGTTAGTTAAGATGCAGCTTCTCCAAGGACACCTACTGCTCCCCATATTATCCTTCAATTATGATGCTTTATATGGGTTTTTCCTTGGCCAACACTGCATTGTTCACATTTGAAACAAAGTAAATTAACTTTCCATATCTGTTTTTATGGAAATGTCTATCAAGATTTTTGCTAAAATCTAAGTACCTATCTCTTGTGGTTCTTTCATGTACTGATTTGAAATTTTTTTTCAAAAACTGCAGTATAATTTGTCTAGCATGATTTATTATCAATACTGCTAAATTTTCATGGTTCTGTTACCCTCTAAATCTGAAGTGATTTGACTTAAATGAGGCAAAGGACTCCCTTGCAAACCAAATTATAAAACAGCAGGGTATTAATTTTATTATTATTCAGAAATGAGTATTATTGCAGAATCAGAAAATAGACTGGACACCTACTGCACAATGATCACCAGTGCCACATGCTGATGTGGCAGGAGGATGTATTCAGTCAGTTTGTTTTCCCAAATTTAACTCCCACCTACTACTTATTAACTTGTTTCAGTTATCTTTTTTTCCCTCTGTTATTTAGAGGAAAAATCTCACCAATAACAGAAAGACATTCTTTCGAACAAGTCATGGCTGGGTCCAAAGAGTTGTGGTGAATGGAGTTAAATCCAGTTGGTGGCCAGTCACAAGTGGTGTTCGCCAGGGCTTGGTACTGGGGCCAGTTCTGTTTAATATCTTTATCAACAATCTGGATGAGGGGATCGAGTGCACCCTCAGTAAGTTTGCAGACCACACCAAGTTGGGCAGGAGTGTTGATCTGCTGGAGGGTAGGAAGGCTCTACAGAGGGATCTGGACAGGCTGGATTGATGGGCTGAGGCCAACTGTATGAGGTTCAATAAGGCTAAGGGCCGGGTCCTGCACTTGGGTCACAACAACCCCATGCAACGCTACAGACTTGGGGAAGAGTGACTGGAAAGCTGCCTGGCAGAAAAGGACCTGGGGGTGATGGTCAACAGCCAGCTGAATAGGAACCAGCAGTGTGCCCACATGGCCAAGAGGGCCAATAGCATCCTGGCTTGTATCAGGAATAGTGCGGCCAGCAGGACTACGGAAGGGATCGCCCCCATACACTTGGCACTGGTGAGGCTGCACCTCGAATACTGGTTTCAGTTTTGGGCCCCTCACTACAAGAAGGACATTGAGGTGCTGGAGCGTGTCCAAAGAAGGGCAACAAAGCTGGTGAAGGGGCTAGAGCACAAGTCTTATGAGGAGCGGCTGAGGGAGCTAGGACTGTTTAGCCTGGAGAAAAGGAGGCTCAGGGGAGACCTTATCGCTCTCTATAACTACCTGGAAGGAGGTTGTAGTAAGGTGGGGGCTGGTCTCTTCTCCCAAGTAACAAGAAATAGGACAAGAGGAAATGGCCTCAAGTTGCGCCGGGGGGGGTGGGGGGTGGTTAGACTGGATATTAGGAAAAATTTCTTCTCTGAAAGAGTAGTCAGGCACTGGAACAGGCTGCCCAGGGAAGTGGTTGAGTCCCCATCCCTGGAGGTATTTAAAAGACGGGTAGATGTGGTGCTTAGGGACATGGTTTAGTGGTGGACTTGGCAGTGATAGGTTAACGGTTGGACTGGATGATCTTAAGGGTCTTTTCCAACCTTAACAATTCTATGATTCTATGTAAAACCATAGTGAGATACAGGGAAGCCATTCTTTAGAAAATTGCTGAAATCATTGGAATAACATTGTTTAACTCCCAAAAGAACTTTTTACCTTCCAGTATAATTCTGTAGCATTTCTATGCACAAGTCCCGAAGTGCTAATAACGCTTCTGAGGTACCTCCAACCAGCCCAGGAAAGAGCCCAGATTTTTTAAATGACTCATCATTTTAAGTACCGCTTTTTTTTTTTTTTTTTTTGGTGCTCAAGCTCCATAAAGCATGCTTTTTCTTAATGTGTGATTCTTCAGAAATGCAGAGTCCTTATCCTTTAAAAATAATTGCTCTAAAGCAAATGAAATTTGCCACCTGTAAATTAAAGGGCCCCAAATAAATGCTCACCTTTGAAAGACCTGTATGATACAATTATAAGCAATTATAAAACTATCGAAAAGCAGCTAGCTAGCAATAGCATTTTCAACACTGTAGCTCAAGATTCCTGGCCAAGATGCGTATTGAGATATCTTAGATTTTAATGGAGTTGTAATGAAATATAATGATGGTAATACTTACTGCTTGTGAAAGCACTAAAATGTTTACAATTACCTTTCCCAAGCAATTAACTTCAACATAATATTAATACAATAGTGATATTTATTATGCAAAAAGAAGACTGTAAGGGCATATTTTCAAGACATACTCGAATATTTTTCTTCAGACTGCCTCAGATTTGTTCTAGTATCAACAGTTACATTGAAATGAAAATGAATAATTAGTGATAGCAGTTCAGTGCAGGAAAATCAACTCTGCCACATGTTGCTTGTGAAATATTAGTTTAAATACTCAGTTCTCATCAACCAGTATGAACAATAAATCACAGAACACTTCACAGATGATGTAAACTGTCAAATAAGAGTAAATATATTCATTGCTTTAACCTTCATAATGGCCTGTGTGTCCTGATATATTAACTCTCACAATTCTCACTACCTGGACAACTGTTCAAACAGAAGTTTATATACAAAGTTATGATATGTCTTGAGAATTTAGAGTCGAGAATTCATTTAGTAGGGCTAAAATCTTAGTCTTCCCTAGCTAGATATCACTTCAGAAGTCTTTCCACTGAACTGTAGGAGTCAATAGGTCTGGGGATGAAGGTGGTATGCTTAAGATAGGCCAAAACAGCCACTGGTCTAGTTCTGCCACTGAGTTGATTTTTCATGTGCTCTTCTTCATGGTATTTCATTTATTTATCTTTTCATTTCTCTATCTGCAAAAGAGTGACATTAATACTGGCCTCTTTTGTAAAATGCTTTCAGGGTTATGTACGAGAAATATAATAAAGTCTAGCTATTATTTATCATGGCCCATTCTTATATCACATATAAGTCAAATCCAGAAATATAGATTAGGAGATACATCCACTTTTGTAAGTCTTGAATAGCAGAAGATGGAGCAGATGTTCTGTATTATTATATAAAAAAGATAAACAGGCAGATCAGAAAATAAATCACACTTGTTTCTTCTCCTATGCATCTTTCCACAAGGAGTGATTGATGATTCAGCCATTTCCATCCTTCTGGACCTTAGCCTTGACAAATGCCATTCACTCTGTATCTTCATTCATAAGAATATTAGAAAATATTTAGACACATTCAATATACAGACATTCCAGCAACACATCTCCAGATTATAGACGAAGAAATGTACAATGCTACTGAGTTAGACTTAAGAGTATACAATGGTTTATGGAACGTTTTCAGTATGGTTTACAAATATTTTCATGTTGCAGTGTACTGTTTCAAAATTAACACATTCAGAAGAAACATTAACTGAAGGCCCTAGATTTTACAGGGTGTAAGCCAGCAAACAGCATACTTTACTTCCATTGCCATCTTGGGCTGTTTGCTTTCCCTGACCAGCCTCTGCACACAGCACTAATCCATATTAACAGAAAGATGCAGTCTCAGTGGTGGTGCTCCCTTTTACCTTTCAGGAGGTTTTTCAAGACACACTGCAGTGCCTTGTAGACTCCCCCAGAGCCCCGCTACATGCACCCCACTCTCCTGACAGCAAGTGGGCTGGAATGTTTGATGGCAGTGGTACTTACATTATTTTTACATGGATTTACACCTGCATAGTGAACAAAAATAAGAGCTGTTCAGACATAAGTAGCATGTTTACACATTAAAACACTGGGAGCCTGTAACAGATGAGCATACTACTTTCATGCCAGCCCTGCTCATTGTGGTGCTTGCTGAGATCTTCAAGGCATGCCGTTGCCTGTTCTCTCTGACTTTGACCATCTACAGTCACTTAATCCCACCTGAATCATTTCCCTCTTGTAGGATTGACTACTTTGTGTTCCCAGAGACGTACAGCCACAGCAGATCTCAGATCAACAGACCAATTCCAGTTAGAGCTTCATTTTCACAGCATGTGGTGCAGAAAAGGGAAAAGAAGCAGATATAAAATAACTTATTCTTATCTTCATATGCATTTGGGAAATCATGCAATGCAGGCACAGAACAGGTAGTTTTCTTTTAACATGGTGTAAGGTGTTGGCTGGATCAGAGTTGTTCCCAGCTTATTCCAGTGTCTCTTTTACAGGTGAGAGTGTGCATGGTAATATCAGGCTCTGACACCTTGACATAGTATCTACTTTGAGGGAAGATATGTCAAAATAGAAGGTCTAAGTCTCTGCTGTGAAATCTCCCCTGTTGAGAAAATGGCTAACAATTTTCTATGTAACATTTCTCTGTTGCTTTCTCTCTCTCAAGTTTATAAAGAACAGACATATATTAGAGCCTTCAGCTGCTTTTTGGGAGATTCATATTTCTTTGTGAAGCTCTTCACACTGGCACTTAGTGAGGAGGGACAGGGAAAAGCAACAGAAGGGTACCTCTTGTGGAATGAGACAGAGAACTATAAAGAGAAATAAAGAAAAGGAGATAGGAGACAAATGTGAAGGCAGGCATGAGGAAATGAGGAAAGACCTGGAAAACAGAGAAAGACAATGATTAATCCTGGTAGGGATTCCTAAAGAAAAGTTGAAACCTTAAATGAAGGAGAGAACTGTAGAGGACAATACTATGAATGGCGGGGGGGGAGGGGGAGGGGGAGGGAGAAAAGAAAGGAAAAAATGGAAAAGAAAAAGTATATGAGAAGGGATAAGTAAAATAGAAATAAAAGTTTCTTCAGGGCTGGGGTCTGTAGATTAGGAAAAGGAAGAAGAAACTGAGAAAGCGAGTATATGCAGCCTAAATGAATGCTCTCAGAAGCAGGGATACGATGGCTGCCTTTAGCAAATACACAGCACTCTAATCCTAAGCAGATACTGCCAGGAGCCTTAAAACTTGCCTGAAATAAAGCTTCAGGTCAGATGATGGAGACAAGCTAGTGCAGGTATCATTAATGTATGATCTTCCTTTGACTGTGAATGATGATAAATGCATGAAGATTTGACCCTCTCCACAGCACCTGATACTGCAGTCATAGAAACCTGGCAGCTCTGTTTCACCAATACAACATTGAGATGATTTTGTTCTTACTTTTCCAGAGATTTTTAGGCAATTATCCTTCTATTTCTAAACCCTTAATTTGCTGATTACCATAAATTTCCCATAGCACCTTCCATAATAACCCAAGATAAACAAAAGCACCAGCATGTGAAAATTAGGGAAGAGAAACAGAACTGGAATCATATCGAATAATCATAACCTCCTCCCCACAGAGAGCAAAAAGCAAAATTAAACTTTTGTTGTGTGCATCTGGGAACTTTGATAATATGGTCAAAAAAGCACTTTTATGTAAGTTTATCTCTTAATTGATTAAGCAATAGAGCTTATATTTCCATATATATATATTTCCATATTGCGTAGGAAAAGAGTGTGTTTAAAATGGACAAAAGACAAAGATAACAGTTTTTAAAACAGCAGTTTTAAAACAGTATCAAAAGCCTCTAATTCTCTGTGATGTTTCAGATAGCTATAGGTAATTTTTCCACTAAATATATTAGGTCTTTTCCAGTTCTTCCTCCCTTTCTCTTCTTGTCTCCCAAATGGGAGTGGAGAGATATGGAAACTGAGCAGAAAAAGAATAACTGTCTTTATGGAGAGATGTGCTCTTATCAGAGCTGAAAGAAAGAAACAAACTGTCATTTTCATCCTAAAAAGAAGTAGGAAGTATAGGCACACATTTCTCATGAGAGTCCCACCTCAAGTTTGGAAGAAGCATTCAGCTAACCATATCATAACACCGAGAATGGCTGAACTCAATTGTCAGGAAAGTTTGTCTTTATTCTTTCCCCTTTACTCCTCCCTTCCTACTAACCATGAATCTACTATTATCATGACTTGCACGTAACTCTGAAGATGAATTAAAAAGCATGGCATGATTCCCAAGCATATCCATCCCAGCAAAACACATATTTCAGATTTAGAATTCTGCCTGGAAGAGAAATAGGTATCTATCAATGGCTGTGAATTTGAGCAAGAGTAGCTGACTATAGCAGCAGGTGAAGAAGTGCAGAGAAATATCTTGTGGATCACAATGAAGAATTTCTCTGTGCTTACAGACTTCCAATACATTAAAATTATTTGCTCCCCTATATGTCCAAGTAAAGGCTGCTTACTACTTGTATTTGCAAGAAAGGGCTCAAATGAAAAAAAAGAGGAAAAAAAAATAAAAGACTAGTACTAATTCAGAAATACTGGACAAGTTAATAGGCCTCCTTTTTTTCCAAGTAATACTTCCATACAAGGATGTATGTTGGCACAGTTTGCCCTTTGCAAGTGCTATATTTTTCCCTACAATTATCCTCCTATATACACACTTCAGTAGGTTATGGCAAGCATAAAGCCTGCAGGTTTGCATGAGACACCATGCTCCTACTGCTCTGAAACTGCAACAAACATACAAGGCCACTTTTAAAATCTTGTGAGCTCCTTAAAGTCAATTTATATCTATTTCTTTAATATGCACAAAGGATGCCTTATACGACAAAGAGAATATCCAAGTTTTTCTCATCCTACCAGCCAAAGTCACATGAAATTCAAGCATATGTTCAAATGAGAAATCAACTGCTTCTTTAGTAGTCCAGGGCAGTTATGGTTTGGATAGATTAGCAAGAAATCTTGTCCTTCCTCCCTCTGTAAAACAGTTCAACCAGAAATGAGCTATCTACAAGTCAGACGGGTCAAATTCTATGTCCTCTCCAGTGAAAATATATTACTCTAAATCACCTTTTGCTTCTAAAAAATATAAAATATAATAAAAAATACAAAACTGTAAAATTTCTGTGATGGACATACAAGAGGTAAACATGCCATCTATATTGTCTCAGTGTAACTTTTCCATTATTCAGCATAATGAAAACCAAAATAAACTGCAGTTTGTTTTCCTAAATATTTCATGATTGTCTGCTGTCATGTTTTTCCTTTTAAAATGTAGTTGTTACTAACACCATGCTCCATTCAATTACACATCCCAGTCTTCTTGGAAGCATGAGATACTTCTTAGTTCTACAAAATGTGAGAACCGAACTGTGCTTCTTTCTTTGCAATGTCCAGAGTGCATTTTCTAACATCTAAAGTTAGAAGCAGTATCCAAAGCACTATAATGTATCTACTTTAAACAACTGAATGAATGTCAAATTCCTAATAAAAATCTCAGGTCTAAAGGCTCGGCCTAAATCAACTCATTCATTTTATTTTGCTTTGACCCTCAGAAGAACTGAGGAGCAAATAACACACCTTAATCTATTAATTTTTATGAAATGTTGTGCCAGAGGAAATCTTTTGAAAGCATGGAGTATTCAAATGTTTGTTGCATGAGGATGTGGTAGACACCATAAAGGTGCTTGCCACAAGAGGACTGTGCATATGAATCTTTAATTCCTCCCTCAGTGGCTGGATTTTCTGTGGAGGAGATTCAGAGAAATTCCCCAAACTAATTAAGCAGACATCCAACATTATTAAGCTCTGTCCTGCGAGGCACAGAAAAGAACAGCCTGATCTTAGCACTGTGCAACAACTGGGAAACAGAACAGCAATGCTTCAAACCCATCTCTGCTCAGTGGTGTCTGAAAGGCACTTGCGATTGCTAACAGCGCCTCATATTAAATGGGTCGGTTGCCCACATTTTAAAGAATTAGTCATACAAGATAAATATTCTGGAGGGATATGATTTTCACAGTGTGCTGGGGTACATTCTGTCAGGTTTGAGTCTGGTCCATATTACAAAAACACTTTCATAACTGAACAAACTAGTACTCATGCTGACAGCCTTAGGAAGAGCAAAGGACTGAAAAATCCAAGATGGAATTGTCTTATGGTGATTCCTATAGTTCATGATGGAAGTGGCAGGGGAAAACTTGCTTTGCTTCCTCCTAACCTGCTCACATGCAAATATATTAATTCATTCTCCACAGCCAATGCATTTTATTTAATTAAGAAGTTATGTGGGGAAAAAAAAAAAAAACAAACCAACTGGAAATAGAGACCAGAATGAAAACTTTTTTCTCTGACTGTGGATAAAGGACAAAATTTACCTACACAGAGCTGCTTGTAGTTGCAGAGAAAAACAAGAGTGTGAAAAATGGCAAGGGAAAGGACTGTGTGGTGGAAGGGGACAATAGCATTCATTGCTGTTTTAGGGTCTGGTTTCAATTTGTGTAAAACTCCCTTTAATAAGTTTGCGTTATTAAGATGATCCAGTAAAAGTCCAAAATGTTAACCTAATGGAAATAATTTAATTAAATTTTGTTAGATTTTCTGATTAACAATATTGACTTTTAGTGGCTTTCTTAATTAGACATTAATGGGAACATAAAACAAATTAGCAACAGCCTCACCAGTTTAAGCTTGGGAGGCTTATGGAGCTGACAGCTAAGAGTAAAACCAGTTCCCAGAGGTACGTTCTCAGGTTGTGTTGGGAAAACACACCATGATGTCACTGGAGAGGAAATATTTGGAAACGACCTCATGGGTTGCATTCCCATGTTCATATTTCTAAACTTGAATATTCAAATGCCTGTCTAGTGTTGGATTAGCTGCTGCAGATACAGACTTGTGACATAAGCCCATCCTATGCTTTTCTTAAATTTAAGTTTGGTGAAAGCTGAAAATCTCACCTGATTTATTAACTGTTCCCTGTCAGTATCAGAGACTTTTCCCATTTCTGCGGAAGGCATTGTGCTTTCCCTCAGCAGTATTGCCAGCAGTGTAGAACTTCCCTTGGAAATATTCTTGGAAGTTTATACAACAATGTGAGAACCATTTTAGATAAAGAGCAGCAACCCATCTGCTCAACTTTCCAGTTGGTCTCTTTCTTGTTCTCCCTATCTTGCCCAAAGCACTATTGCAAATAAATGAAATTTTGCTGCTGTTGCTGCAGCTGCAGTTTCTTCCAAGAGAATCTTGTCTTCAGTACCTGATCAACAAATCCAGTTTAGCAATGTCTATTAAGAAACACTTTCAGCACCTCTAGACAGGCACAAGCTACATAACCCACAGATTTTAGGACATAGTCAGGGCACTGTGACATTTGCTTCACCAACTGAATAACATGTTTAGTGCTTTTCTTTTAATATTAGCATACAGGTATTTGAAGTTCACCTATGCATATGCAAAAATCTGAAGTAGTGGGCTGTTATATCTTACGTTAAGGTGTAAATGGGGCCTGACAGATTTCACTGTAATTACTGATGTTCTATAAGTCAAGAAGCGCCTGTATCTGAATGTGGTCTGCAGGAATTCTGGTAGGGGTCTCACAGTCTAATCTTTTTGGATATAAATATTCCCAAATACAATTACTTTTTCCCATACATTTTCTGTCAAATTTCACTTTTTGAGTTTTCAGAATTATGTACTTCTTACTACAAAGTCTAATTCTTTTGGGTTTAGATTGTGAAATTGTCCAGAATATTCTGTCTTTGAGCTTGATAAAGTAATTTTTTGTTCTTTTCATCAACTCACTTCAACAAGCTTTTGCGTTTGACATCATAAGTCATTTTCTATAGCTTTCAGAACCATTCTTGTAGTTCTTTTTTGCTCCTTCTCCAATTTTTTAACAATTTATAGGAGTCTGGAGTCTTGATCACAACAGAGTATTCCAGGGTCTGAGTCACCAATGCCATATGAAACCAATCTTTTCCAAATTATTAAGCCATGTTTTGCTTTTCTTTTCCATACTGCGTAAGTCAGAATGTCACTCAGAGGAACACGCTACATTCTTCTGTACACCAAGATAGTTCCCTCCTGAGTACTACTTTTTGATACCTGGGTAACCAGACAATGCGTCTGGTTGTTCCTATGAATAACCAGTCTGATAGGTTTTCAAAATGAAGGGAGAAAATCCTGTTCATTAATTTATGTTCATGGAGTTGGAGTGGCTTACCATGAAAGGAAGACATCTGACTGATACGGATATTTCTAAAATTATTTTTTACAAAAAATCACAAGGAAAGGAGAGGGAAAGACTTAGTGACCATCCATGACCTCATTGAATCTTAAGTGCTCCAGAAAAACAAGACACATTGGACTGATGTTTTCTACCTACCAATTTGTTAAATATTTGCTCGAGTAGATTTTCCACATCTGTCTCTTTTTGCACTTGATCTTCCTGCTTGATATCAGCCCATCAAATGCAGTCCCAGCACACATGCTGCTCAGCTGCTCTATATGCCCTTCAGTCTTCTTTAATTGAAGCACAGTTTGCACTCTTTACAGGGATTCCACAAGGACAAAATTTGTGCAGGCAAAATGCCAGAGCAATCTTCACTGGAAAGCCAGATGTTTCATTTCATCGGTTGGCTGGCTGGCAAGGTTTTATCAAGGGAGAAAAGGAGAGATCTGTGCCTTTTTCTTAAATCAGACCCAGAGTTAATTCACTACTAAGTTAGCAGCCTCAGATTCTGAAGTGAATTGTTTTTTTCACCATTCAATTGGAATGAATTTTAAAGCAAAACAAGCAAAGCCCATCAAAATAATTGTATCTCTGGATAAAATGAAAGAACTCCAGTGAGGCTTTGAACACCTTATAAATTGCTTCTCAGTTAAGACATTCTTAAAAGACACATACAGCAAAATGCTGTCATCTGAATAAAAAAAAGTATGACAGTTGTGCTAGTTAATTGTGTTTGCTTTTCTTATGACTAATTTATTAAGGACAATTGAGAAAGCTAAAGCACTTGAACTGATTTTCCATTTGTTTGGCTATTAAAGTTCCTCTGTGAAATGTATGTTTATTTAAAGTATCTCCAGCTACCCATTTACAATGCATTTGTTAAATTAGTTAAGAGACTTTAATTGGGCATTGGGGATTTGTTGTGCTATTCCCAAATCCGTTTACTAAAAATACATGAGAACAGTGAGCAATTTATTTATAACCTTGTTATATTAGGCCATTACCAACATCAGAGTTTTTTCTTAACATGTTTTTAATTTGCACTGACAAAATTCAAGCCATGTTTGCTTTTTCCTATTTTTAATAGAGCAGCCTGCAAACTGTTTCTAGTTAAATACAGTAGAACCACCTGTTATATTTGGAACAGTGTTAATAGAAGTGGATTCCAGAAAAAAAGCAACAATATTGAATCAGCAATAGACAATACTGTCTTTCTCTCTTTTGTATCCCATTAAGATCAATAATTTGAGCAGTTAACTATATTTGAAATTACGAATGCACTGTACTACATTGGCATTATCATCAAATATTCACTTACTGATTTTGATCAGATCCTAAGCATTTTATACCAATTAAAATACAGCACACCAATAAAACTCCTGTTACAATCCTTTGTTTAGTGACTGGCCTATTCTCACTGCCATACTGAGCCATTCTGCTGGGCCCTGACATTCCAGTATCAGACCTATATGTATGAGCCTCTTCCAAGCGACAAGAAAAAGGAGGTTTTTTTAGAACCTTTAGCTTAAAAAAGGTTAGTTTCATCCAAACAAATGGGAAGAAAAGACAGTATTTCCAGCATCTTGACTAGTGTTCTAAACATCAGGATTTCTCCATAGCGCAGAAGCCTAGATCTGTTTTGTTTGCCTCGGGTGTTAGAAAAATAGGGATTATTTACAGGGTGGTTTTTTTACATATTTCCAAATTTTTTTTATTTACAGTACTCTCTCCATACCATCCTATCAAAGTTCAGTATGTGGTCTACAATGTATTCTGAAACGAAACAGAAACTTGGTCTTGCATGTTCATGAGAAAAATGAAGAAAATATGTATGGATCTTTATGTTTTCTCTTAAATATCTTAGTCGGCCAACCAGCAGCAATGTCTGGTGGAGGGGTATAGACTTAGCTTAAACAGAGGTAACCTGGGAATTCTGTCTGAGCTAAAAGCCTCAGACCTGGGAGAATGGATGATGGTGTGTTTCCAGAATTTCAGTTCCCCATCTGGTCTACAAGGATCCCTGCTTAGCCACTACAGGTTTCCAGATTTATTTTTTTTTTTAACTCCCCTCCTTTCATTAAACAATCATAAAAATCAAACTACCTCCACAGAAAAGGAAACATTTCAATGTTTTGCGTTTTTTTAACCAAAGATCATTCTATCTGGTGAACCCCAAAATGAGTAAACTATGTACCACGCATTTAACTAGAGAAAAGTTCATAGATGAAGCCCTTCCTTTTTTGAAGTCAGTGAGGGATCTGAAACCCATTCCTACTGAAGTGAGTTACACATATAATGTGGCTGAATATGCTGGATTTTAAATATGCTATCTCCTAAATAGTCAGTAAAAGGAATAATCTTCATGTCCCTGTAAAATTTTAGCAATAAAATAAGCAAGAATTTTAACCAATTTGCATACATTACTAGGGGAAATTCTTCCACTTTAACATCAATTTTAAGTTCAAAGCAGAGACTTTAAGAAAAAGGAACCAGATTCAAAGTTTCAGCCCTTCATTAGCCTGTTCTATGCCAGGGTCAAAAGATAGCAATGGGGATTCAAATGCCCCTTGGAGATGAGGATGTCTGCACACCTCTTCAGACAGCACATTCATGTCCAAGGTCAAGTTATTTCTAAACCAAAGTCTTACTGTTAGAACAACATTGTACAGGCAGATCTCTTTGCTCATCCAGAGCCTAGGGAAAGTCATTGGACCGCTACACCGAGGAAAGTGGTTCATTCCCAGGAAACAGCATGTAATTAAATGTTTCAACTTTCCAGAACTAATTTTTTCTGTCTTGTTAAATCCAGTTGCTTTAACATAATTTTCACTCCTGCTGACATTGATCCGTTGTGATGTGATGAGTAAGTTAACAACTGTAAATGTTAACAAGTAATTTATTTAAGCTGTTACAGAAGTCAAACTGCTTTCATGGTAGGGGAAATCAACACCATACTCTCTATGCCAAATATTTTTACTGAACATAACGTTGTATGAAGCTTGAGTTGTTTTCCATAGCCCAAAGAACAGCATTCTGTTATTATACAAAAATTTGCTGTCATTTTTCAAAGGACTGCATAGCCCTGGTACATGAGGAAAGTCCTGAACTGGTACAAATTAGCATAAATGCAGCCATTTCAGTGGAGGTATTCCAATTTACACTGGCTGACTTCCTGACCAAATATGTATTGTTTAGCGAGAAAGAAAACACTAAGAAACACAAAATACTTCAGTGAGGGATGTAAAAAAGAGGAAGCGCCATCATACATAGACACTCTCCTGTCATCCTACAAAATACATTTAAGATAATGTTTTTTCCTATTCTCCTGCAAATTATTCTAAACTGCAGAAATTATTATATGTCAGAAAACTTCTCCAGACTGTGCATCACATTTTCTAATTTAAGTTTTGGGTTTAATTTCTCTTTCTAGCTACACCTAACATCATAAGCTTCTATTCAAAACCAGCCAGCTTTAGTGCTACTCTAATCAAAGAGCTATCCTTGCTTGTTTGTCAAATACTGTACCTTACTCTAAGAGCCTACAATTAATGACAGTTTGTGGCAGACCCAAGCACTTCTTGAAAGACCACAAATTCTTTCTGCTCAATTAGGACCTGGTCTGATTTTCAAAATGTGTTCAAAAAAGTTTTACCTAGGTTAAAACCTTTATTTTTTAAGGGTGCTCCAAGCACAAGGAAATAAAAGTGAAAAAAGCTTAATGAGTCCTTTTGGGGTTTATGACTGCAATCAAAAGCTTGGAAAGAACAAGAGGTAATAAACCAACTGAAAGCACTGTACATCCTGGCATAAGCAGCACAGGGGAGAGTATTTGCCTGACTTTGCAGGAAGCTTACAGCTAAATCTTATATTCAAGAACCAGAAATAACAATTAATACACTTATATGATTGTTCTTAAGAGACCATAGACATTCAAAAATGTATAATAGCAGTGGGAAAATGTGGAGACAGTTTTAATTAGTGAAAATGTTGTTTAAATCACAGAGTTGATTTTTATGTTGTTTACTTACATGTTATTTCACACAGCTTAAAGCAAATGTAGTTTTAAGTCCTAGGCAAGATAAACACTAGCAAGAAATTTTGAAAAAAAAGAAAAGTAAAAATGACAAACATTTCACATAGCTTATCAGGAAGCATCAAGAGCAGCCTTCTTGGCGAACAGAGAGTTTAGCAGCTAGCAGCTAATATTCTCACAATGCCATCTTGACAAATTTAGCACTCCAAATCCTGAAAGCCCAGATTTATACCCATCTGGCAATACTGAGAGACAAACACTCATGTATCAGATGTGCTGCCGAGCTAACATTCCCACACAGAGAGCAACAGTCATCCTGTTTTGATCTCAAACTATCTCCAAACATCGTGTATTGCCTGATTTTGTTGTCCTGAACATTGTACTATGCCACAACAGGGGAGACAGATCCAGCCATTTGGAGCTGCTGGAGAACACTCATAAAAAGCCCACAGGCAATCTGGAGAAGAAAGCTCATGCCAATAGTGTCGGAAGATGTCTACAAAGGACATGAAAACATGTTTGCTTCTGTGACACAAATGAAAAGAACTGCATCTTTACAGCAGAGAGCAAGCAGAGATGACAGAAACCTGTAGGCTGGCTACATCGAAGTTCACAGAATGAATCTAGGGTTACATTTGAGTTCCAGTGAGTTTCTTGCACAAAAAATATATTTTCAGTGATGGAAGAAAATGACTCTTTTATAATGTAATCCGTGTTGATTACACTATCTTTCCCAGGTGCATAATTTCATTTCTATACTAAATGCAATGGCAGAAGATCAAAAAATAGATGGGACCTCATCTGCTCATTTTCTTCCTGTAGCAGGAAAGCAGGGCAGCAGAACAGCAATCCTTGGAGCAGGCGACTTCTGACTGAAACCAATCTTAGTGGAAGTTCATCGTGCACCAGAATGCCCACATTTACTTTTCCATGAAATGGGAATAATGCCTTCCACGTAGATTTTGAGATTTATTGATTACATCCCTGACTGGACAGTGTCTTTCTTTCAAAGTGTCTAAAATGAATGGTCTATTTTCACATAAGAATTACTCCTTAGAGCTTTCTCATTTTGTTCATAGAGGAACTGTTCCATTTAAGGGCCATTTTTATCATAACAAGAAAGCCCTGTAGTGAAAAATAACATATCATTTGCCATGGAATTAATTTCTTCTGACCGAAAATGCTGCTTTTTCACATGTAATTAGAACTCGGGCTTACCTCGGGCTTCCGGGAAGTTTTCCTGACAAGGAAACAGAACTACAAACAACGCATCCACCAGACTGCACAAAGAGCCACAAGGAACAGTTTCATGAAGTCAGGTTACCTTCTGCAAAGGTTGGTCTAGACTTTTGGCCCTGCAATGGCAGGCATGAGGAAGGAAATCAAATAAAAAAGATGGCAGAAAAAAGATCGAAGCACACAGAGAATATACAAGAGAGGTACTACTGTACAGATCTTAACAAGTATGCTCTATGCATTATCAAGGAAAGAAGAGAAGAACAGAACAGCCAAGAATTATTACCCAGAGAGAATAAGAAAAAACTGAGACTTCTAGGGAAAGAAAAAAGAAGTCATGTTTGTTTATTTCATCATTGTAATGATGAAATAATGATGACAGCTCAATTGGTTTGCAAATGAAGTCCAGGTTTCCCAGTGTTGTAGACACATTAATAATAATAATAATAATAATAATAATAACAACAACAACAACAACAAGAAGAATGCTATAGTCTGGATGTTGATTTCTGACAACTTTCAAAATATAAATTGTATTATTTTCAGGGGCATCCTTTTCCAATATTCAATAGCATCCTGGAATAGGCATTGTATAACATTGATGTAGTGAAAATGTTTATACATTCATGCAACTTTTAATATACAAGCACACCTACATTTAGAGGAGTAGTTCACTCATGCATTAGAATCTGAAGTTAAATACCTTAATCCATACTTAGCTAAGCATACAAGAAGCCAGATTATCAAAGGAACTCAGGATATAAGCTCCTTCTTATTTCAACATTAATTAATTAGCAATGACATATTTAAGTTTCTTGCTTTAAATACAGGACTTCATTTCATTATCCTCCCCCCTCAAACATACAAATATAACCCACACTATATATGCATGTATATCTATCTATCTATCAATCTCTATACACACACACACTTTCAAATAACAAGGTCTAATGAGCCCTCCGAGGTATACAAATGATTAAAAATATAGAACATCAAATTCTCAGCTTAACGACACCTCTGAAGGGAACATCAGGAACAAGAAAATAAAACTAGACCAAATACTCAACCTAACAACTCCCCAGTGAGGTATGGCAGTCTAGGAAAGTATAATAATGAGATCAAATACAAATTGCAATATGAAAAGTGAAAATTCAATATGCAAGTATGAATAATACAAAATGACATTAGTAAAATGACGTCTTCTATTAGCAGAATATCCTACAGTATATGAAACCACCTACTTTATGCAACATACCCAGGCTCTTTTATATTTCCCAAATTTAACTATACTAAAATACATCTTATGGTAAAGTAGCTATTTTCATGTGAACCTGAACACTTCAGAGGCAGTAAAAAGCCATATTAGCAGAATGCCTAACCTCCACCTTCATTCCTTTCCTTCAGAGTTGACTGCAGAGTGTGGCTGTACAGACACTCTCCACACAGAGCTCTGGCAGGGCCCAGACCTCCCTTAAGCAGCATCATGTTTGAGTAGCACCCATACAAGGGAGAGGTAGCACAAGGAACCTCTTAGGGCTAGACCATCATCTTATTGAAGCTGACACCAACAGTTAAATGCGACATGAAACATGCACAGGCTACAACTGGTGATACACACACTGAGACATACATAAGCCATGTCTGGCCTCCTCGTATATGGTAGCTGTTTGGAGAAAAGAAAAGATATTATTCAGATCTATCTCCAGCCTAGCTATGGTTAGCAGGGCACTCACCAGGAGCAAAATTTTATATGCTGCATTTTCCTAAAGGACCTTCACTGTCCATTTCTTAGACCAAATATATAGAGAAAATGTAACTTTTGCTCTGTGAAGCAGGATAACACCACTAGACATTCAGACCAAGGAATACAGACTTTCTCCCTCACTTGCACACTACCAAAGGGGCCATCACTAACCCCAGCAACAGCAGGCTATTTCTTAACATATCCTACGTTTTTGTCTCTTTCTTTGCCTCTAAAGAACCACAGTAGAATCAGCAACACAAATGTACCCATGGAACAAAAAGTCTTCACATAAATAAGGTTGCACAAAGTTCATCCTTATTGTATGTGGAATTACCCTTTGCAAAAAGAGAGAGTGTTGTTCTTTTATTCGATATGCAGTCCTCCAAAATCCTTCAACACCACGTTGAAAGGAAAAAAAGGAATAATTACATTTTCTTCAGATACATCAGGAAGTAAAACTAAAGGTATAGCATGTATTTTTTGCTTCCAAGATGAAGGCCAAGGAACATTGCAGTAGCATACCTTAAATCAGCAACAACACTAGACAGAACGGGTTGTCCCTGGCCTTTATGGATGCCAGGGAGGTCAAGGCTCCCCCTGCTTCTGTGTAGAGACATTCCATGCAGCACAGTGCTGGCAGTCTTTGAGTACACTATTTGCTCTCATTTGTATTTCTGTATTGGATTCAGCACAGTGGGGAATGCTCCTGAGCAATTTATTTTCTCCAACCATTCTGTTCAGATTCTTTCACCCCTGGGTACTGAAAGGAAATCTTTGACAGGTAGACAGCTCCTTGTGTATAAAAAAAACCCCGTACTGTCAGAGGGAAATCTGTAGTTGGCCAACTACAGTAAATACAATGAAGGAAGAGAAACAGCAAAAGAAAGACATTTGAGATAAATTGACACTCAGAGACAGTATATGAGACTACTGGCTGCCTATCAATCTACCTGAGGGTACAATGGGTACTGAGAGGTTGCCATATTTTTATCTATATCTTACCCCAATACCTCTCAGCTGAAAGGTGGGATTTCCTGCTGAGATGTCAAAGCTGTACACAGAGCTTTAATTAACATTAGCTGGAGTAATTTATTCTAGTAAAATAAAAATGTCACTGATGAAGACTGCTATTGCTGATGGGATGATTGTTAGGAGCACTGACACAGGCTAACACTGGTTTTAATGATGTCATTTGGTTGTTTCTCGAAGAAATGCTCCTTAAAATGATACATCATTAGGAAGCTACCAAACACCATAAACAAGAATCCTCTCTGTCATAAAAATATTCACCCTTGTAAAGAAGGCAGCAGAAGATTGAGACATTTAAGCTCCAAACATTTACTTTGGCCAAATGATTAATTTCAAACAGCAACACACAGGACATCATCCAACTCTTTGCAGATATTCCATAATGCTGTGCTTCAGCACTAAATTCCACCTGCACATGAAAAAGAAAACATATACAACTGGGCATAAAACCGTGGCTTCTCACTCCTCCATAAATGATATTCACCATCTTTTTATAAAAAGGGCTTTTGGGGCAGGGGGGAAAGGAGAGAAACTACTATATTAGGGTATCTAGTTCAGTACAGGAATATCTAGCAAATAGGTAAATTTTTCTATATAAGAATTTACTGTAAGGAATTGAACAGTAAAATTGGAGGCCTTGAACTTGCAGGCATTCCAGCAATTTCAAGTTTTGCATTTGAGAAACAACACTGCCTTCATTATTTTCTACTTCAGCGCTTCTGAGCAGGAAGAATTTAGGTCAGTGTTGAGTCTGAGTTATGGCTGATAACTGTCAACAAACAAAACTCTGCCCTATATTTCATTCTTTATGAAAAATAAATGAGCACAGGGCAAGGAAATTGCCTATCTTTTTGAGACAAGAATCTGTTAGCCAGTGCATTTGCATTTTGAAATTACTTTTGAAGACACAGTAATGGAGTTTCCACATTGAGCTTGAGACATGTAAGACAGTATCAGAGACTTGGCCATATCTGCCTTTGTTGGTCCATGGCATGTGAATCTCATCTTCAGATAAAAAACAGGTATGTTCAGGAGATCTGGTATAAGAATTAACTAAATAGTAATAAGAAATTGGCTTTAACTCTGCTAAATATGACAGTGACCTAGAAGCACAGGAGGAAGGATTTATTTTCCTGTGGTGGTGAGAAGAAAAGTTAAAGAGCTTTTTGACTGTTTGTAGCTTTTCTCCCATAAGTTCAGTACTTTTTCATATGTGGCTGGGTTTGTAATAGATTAAAAATAAAATCTCTATAATATGTTCTTGAATTTAAATTATACTGCTGCAGTTGTGCAGTCCCAGAACAACTGTAGGTGTGAGTAGAAGTCTCTCTTCTCGCTCCTCAGTTCTCTGGTCTGAGAGAATAGTACGTTGTCCTCCAGGGAACATCAATATCTGTGACTTGACACGTGTTCAAAAACATTAATTTAGTCCGTCTTTATTCCTGATGGCACCTGCTAGCTTTATGATTGTCTATACGTCCCAGTGAAACCATCAGGATTTAGGCACACACTTCAGCTCTGCATGTCATTCAGCATGAGTGAGCATAAAAACTAAGGACCTAACCATGCAGAAATCAGGCCTTACACTGTAGTAAATTGCCCTGTAAGCTTTATTGGCATTTATACTTCCAGCTCTTTCTTTTACTGCCTCTCACTACATTTTCTCGCTTATATATAAATTATAAAATGGAGATTTTTTTTTAACTGAGCTTACCTAATTGCTTTTTCTAGACAGTAAAGGAGAAAAACTAGAAACTGTGAGTAAAAGCCATTCCTTTTCAAGTACTTCTTTCTTTAAAAATGTCCAAGGCATTCAATATGTTCATTAAATTGTAATTAGTCATTTTCTTTGTGCTAGGAAAATGCCTATTGTATTGTTAGAACAAGCAACTTAGGACAGCATGACACTGCATTAGAAGAGCATGCTACTAGTTCTTCTTTACAGGAGAAAATAAGCCACTGACTCCAGAAGAGGAGAGTTATGCTGAAGTGTTTAGAACTGCAGCATATACTTTGAACTGGCACAAAGCAAATAAAGGCTTTGATGTTTTAATACGTGTTTCTGCTCCTAGACGTCCTGCATTGCCAGGCAAAATGAACACTTAGGAGAATCTCTGCCGTTTACTCAAGGTAAAATCCTAGCCCCATCAAATCAGCAGTTTGAACGGATTTTACTGCGGTCAGGATTTCACCCAAGTCATTGTCCAACCTTCCCTCTTAACTCTTCATGTTTACAGTCTTTTTAAATCAGTGTCAGAAGCGATCTCAGCAGTAACACAGTCTTGGCCTCACAGTCACAAAGTCTGAAAATAAATATATGTAATACTCATCTCCTTCCCTAAGCCTATCAATTCCAATCCTAAAAGTTGTCTCTCTGTCTTTCCCTCAGTTTCTCCTGGATGTGTGTATTAGAGCTCATGCTTCTCTTACCTTTTAGAACACAATTCTCATTTAGCTTAGGTGTATATCAGTTCTCGTGCTAAGATTCCCCTGAAATTAATAGCTCCCCTCTATAACTTATAGACACCATTCACATCTCCTCACAGCTGTGATTTTACCAGGCTGTGCAAGGCTTTCAGGCATTTTCTATAAGGGTGTTTAGTATGCAGACACAAGCTGGCTCAGCCAAGGCAATCCTGAGGTCTGAGATGCTTAGATAAAGACAAGGTCTGTGAACTTGAATTCAGCACTGCACTAACAAGGCTGCCTAGTACACAGCCAACACCAGGCAGCATCTGCCATAAAGAGTCATTCCCCTTCCCTCTGACCATATTACTAGCCTGCTGCACTTCTTTCCAGTACATCTTTTTTTGAACATGGCTGTGCAGAACTCTACCAAGCTTGTATCAAGTTAGTCTGCTACAACCCTACCTACATTTTATCCCACTTTCTAGTCATCTCCCTGGTTTTGCACATGATTTTCTTTAAAATGTGCCTGAATTTTCCATCCTGCTAAATTTATATTAAACGGCCTGTCTAAATCACTTTTAATTCAATTGTGATAATGTTCGTTTCTATATTTGCAATGAATAACTGGTGTTATAAACCCTGCTAAGACTGAGGCAAAGCCTTCATTCAGCACAGAGGTCATTCCTACTTTATTTATGATCTCTGCTCATCTTCACAGCAGAGAGATGCCATTTTCTTCAGTTTTCTTTTAGGTAAAGCTACATTTCCAGTCGTATTCTGTTAAACACCTGAGGTGCTTAATCGTATTTGATTTAAAATTAAGTTTTTTGAAAGGCTTGCTTTTGAATTTCCATCCACCAGAAACAGAAGATAGCATAATTCTCCATTTACAGTGTACAAGAAAAGAATTACTTCTACAGAAGCAAGGACCCTGTCTCAATCTTTCTATCATTATCACATTAAGTAAAAATAAATTTGTGCACAATATTTATGCTTTGTGGTTGTATTGCAAGAAAGCCAGAAAGAAATCCAGAAACCATGGCTCTCTACCAGCTAAGATACAAAATGACAATGAGATTAACTGTGTAAAAAATGTGTGAAATCATTTGAATACAGAAAAAAGATAGTACAAGTTTTCAAACTTGGAATAATTGAACATACTTTATTAGAATGTCACCTTAAAGGGACACGGCCAAATGAATCCGCACATTTCTAGCTTTGTAAAGTGAAATAATTCCTTGAACCGCTGGAAAGAATTGATTTTTCTGTCTTTTATTATAGCAGTGTAGTAAAAGTTAAAAGATGAAAAAGGCCTATTATTTCATCCAACACATAGCAGTATATTCACAACTGCTTTGTCCAAGAAAGTTTTAATCAGCTCATGGAATAGCATTTCAGATGTTTCTCACATCAACTATTTTTCAGACTGTTAAATCTTAGTGTAAGGAATTGTTCCTTTCCCAAATCTACCCTCTTCTTTTATCCAACAATTCTGCAATCTTTTCAAAGTGAAATCCTGGCCTATTCAAGTTAAGGAGAGTTTTATTACTGACTTCAAAGTATCTATGATTTCTTCCTTAAGGTTTGCTTTTTTTTTTTTTTTTTTTTTTTTTTTTTTTTTTTTTTTTTACGTATAGCTATTGTGTAACCCCATTAAAAAGCATTACAGAGCTTCCCAGGTTTGGGACTGTTTATCCAACTAAATAACTGTATTTATCATTGTCAAAAGCTTCTTCCCACTCTGTTGTCTGCAGGGCTACGCAGTCAGAATGTGCATATTCCTTCCCATTTTCAGCTCATTCTCCCCATCACTTGCTGATATATAAAAAGTCAGTCTCTCTCACTGACATCAGGATTCGTCTCTCCCCTGTGTTTATAAACCCCATGGTATTTCTCAGACACACAGAACCACACAAAAGGAAATGGGAAAGTAAAGCAACATTCTCTACCACTGATAATTCAACAGGAAGTAAAAGCAAGGTTTTTGTACTGCAAAGTATAGGCTTCTTCCACGCGAGAAGGAACGCAAGTCCATTGACTGGCACCAGGGTTAGACATACATCCTCTAATGGTCCACATACCCTGAACTATCATGTGCATAACAAAGCCTATTTGTGGGAGAATAAAGCATCTGACAAATACTCCCTGATCTTTCCACCATAATGAAGACAGGCACTTGTAGCAAAGGGCAAGCTGTGTAAAGCAGACTCCCCGATACTTTGATACCTGTGTAAACACATCAGCTGGAAACATGATAAGAATTAGTAATTTTGAATGGTGCTTTGAGGTTCTTGGCTGAAAAGTTTGACAGAAGTACAAAGTACCATTACAGTATCTACTATTTTTATATGAACACAATTCAAAGCAACAGTACAAGAACAGGCATAACAAATTATCTAAAGAGAAGGCAGAGGAACAAGAGCTCTTATTCCTAAAATACTGCTATGGTTTCTGGCTCACACTGCACACCTGACCAGTTCCCTCTGAACAAATATTGTCAAACCTGTTGTCTCATTCCTTTATCATCAGTTTGAGAAAAGAAAAGAGTGAAAGGTTGAATATATTCTAATGTGGTCTTTAAACCTCTGATCTATGGACAGATTTAGAATATTCTTTTCTGATGGATTCTGTGATCATCTGTATTTCCCATGTTTCTGGCACCTTTACTCACTGCTAGCTTCCATCCTTATACATCACTGAGGAAGCAGCTTAAAAAAAAAGAGAAGAAACAGCAAGCTGGGAAAGCAGAAGCAATCAATCAAATCTGTTTGGGGCCTTCTACAATGTAAAACCAAATATTGTTTGATTTCAACTTATCACAGCAGAAAACTGAGGTATGTTTATCTAGATTTTCCCTCTCTGATGACTTGCTTGATTGTTACTTTAGCATATTCATTATCAGGGTTGGATGACCATTTTCATCATTCACTTCAAATGTGCACTGATGTGTCATTAATTAGTATTAATCACAAAATTGCCATATAAGTGCAAAGACTATGGGGGCCTATAAATGCCTCATTAAGCTAATATAGCTTAAGAAATTGACTGGAATTTCAAACATGTTAGCTATTGAACCCGATAAGAATAAGTAATTAAAACTCAACTAACTTACTGTCAAGTACACAGTACAGATGGAGTACAATGAATTTTGCAAAACCTTTCACATTCCAAATAAAAAGTTATTAAGTATTATCATTGCTATTGTTCTTACTACCATTAGATAGCTCATGATCTTGATTCCAAGAATGCCCATGATGTGCCAGGCACTACAGAAATTAAACACAAGAAGCAGCCATTGCCACAATGGCATACAAAGAGGACAACACAAAAGAAAGAACTGCTTGTTGCTTAAGCAAATGCTTTCTGCTGGAAAAATGAGAATTAATCAAAGGAGATATATCTGTCTGTAAATGCAATGCCCTCTATTTTTTCTGAGTACTTGTCTAAAGAGGTATGGAACTGAAAATTAAATAGCAATGAAGAGCATAATGCAAAAAATGCAAGACAATAAATAATCCTAACAGTAAGGCATTGTTAGTTATAATCATAGAATCATAGAATTGTTAAGGTTGGAAAAGACCCTTAAGATCATCAAGTCCAACCGTTAACCTGTCGCCACCAAGTCCACCACTAAACCATGTCCTCAAGCACCACATCTACCCGTCTTTTCTAATGTATTTGTTAGTGCTGAATCTTCTTGCAATTGTTTACATTTCTAGTTAAAATAAGAACATATATAGAGAGGGACCACAGCTGTTCCTCCCAGGAATCCACCCTAAATGTGTTAAACTCAAAGGCTGCTACAGCTGTATTGCAGAAACACAGAAATCATACCCTAAGGTGCGCAGCATTGCTATCTTTCATTTAATTGCAAGACGTTTTGGTGATACTTTTGAAAAGGATTCAGAGCTCATGTTGGCTGTTGTATGTGAGACAGAAGATGTCTGGTGCCATAAAGGTCTAGAATTAGCCTTGATTTCTGTTGCTAGAGTAGACAGTTAAATGTGAACAGCGACATATGGCTTGCATATGCATAGACATCTGCATATTTGAGTTTGCAAAGGAGAATAGCATGCAGTCAAAAAATTAGATTTCATATGTGATTTCCTGTACAATTTTTGCTTGGAAATTTCATTTTCTCAAGGACCTCAGCATATAGAGATGGCAATACAGGATTCAGTTCTGGAAGGGGTCCCCTAAAATATCAAGTCAGTCTCAGCTATTGTAATTAACCATGATCATAAACCGATCAAGCTTAATACCTTAGGTTTATTACAAAGCTTTATTAGAAAGCTGTTCTCACATCTGATCCCTCTGAAGATTAGAAACCTTCTTTTAATGTATTCCTAAATGTATTCATGGCCATTTGCTCCTGTATAAAGATGGTCTTTGACTAATGCAACAATTCTGTTTCCCTGGTGTTTATCCACTGATGTAGTTAGAAAGAATTCTCCACTCAGTTTTCACTTGACTGTATTTTAAAATATATGTATTTTAGTTCTCCCTATCCTGATCATATGAAAGTACAAAAAAAAGATGGAATAAAAGGAGAATTTTGATGGGTTTGCTTTTTCTTTTAGTTGAAACAGCTCAGATATCATTTAATGCTAAACTTCCTATTTTTTTCAGGCTAGATCACCCATTCCTGAGCAAATCGTGCTTCCTATCCTGTTAACCTTGTCAGACTAGAGGGCTGACTGAACAGCCGATACAACCACTTCATGGTCTTTAGGTGTGAAGGCAAAGGAAGGGCAAAACAAAGATGTAAGAAGGAACTGGTCATACCGATGAAGTTACACTGGTGTCTGAACTGGTTGTCCTGTGAACCTGTGAATTTTATAACTCAAACTAGCATCTCAAATTAGCATCACAGCCAACTGCTTTACACAACTACACTGGCTTTTTCCTTCTACACTAGACAACTAGCAGCACTAAAATTATAGCATGGTGGCACTTCTGAGGGAAGTGGCTGGACTGAAAGCTCCTGAAAAGTGTGCTGCTAATGGTCTCAGAAGAACCATAGGCCAAGTGATACTATGAAGGCATAATTTTTCCAGGCATTGACAAGATTTGCTGGCTGGGAAAAGCAAACCATGTTCCACAATGGCAGACGGAAAGGAAATTACTCTTGCATGGGCTTGAGAAATTTTCTTTAGCCTGCTTTATCTTTTGCCAATGTCTAGCAAGTTCAGCTGGATGACAGTTGCAGGCTGACTGCCCAGGTCCTGTTTAGCAAGGCAACAGAGGCCTTTTTCATGATTTAATCAGCACTGCAATCTCTATTAGTGACAACTGGGTTTCAGAATGCAGAATATTCAAAAGAACACAGTCCTGCTGTGTTAATCAGAGACTCTCATTGTTGCATTAATATGCATTGTCTGAGTAAATACTTTCTCCCAGTGACTTTGGCTTTTCCAGGGTAAGCGATTCAGTAAACTGTAACAGAAGTGCTGGAGATATCTATAAGATAATCCAGGCAAGAACTGTGTGATAATAGAGATGCAATAAGCAGCCTCTATAGCCAGTCTCCCAGAAGGGTGCAGCAACATGGATACTTTAAGAAGGAACATCAAAAGTCAGTCAGCTGACCTGACAATGAACTACAAGCCAATACCGACTTCAGTGTAATGGTAAACACAGAAGGTAAGCTACAGAATGATGCTTTAAAATGCAGAATTATAAATACCATTGAAAGCTATGAATTGTTCTGTTTGTTTCCACAACTTGAGAGGCCGATCAAATGATGGTACCTAATAAAATATCTGGGATATAAAAATCTTCAGACTTAAATAATTTGATCTCTTCAGATGTGCTGAAACTATTAGGGATGCACTTGGGAAAAAAAAGAAGTGGCCAGAATTGACATGTTTGCAGGTATGATCTAAAATACATTTTTTAAGTCACGCTGTTCCCTTTTTGGTTTTCTTTTTTTTTTTTTTTCCTTCATATTTCTAGGAGTGAAGATACTGCCGGGGGGATTTGCCACAAACATAATTATAATCAGGACCCTTCTGACAGATACTAACTCTCTTCATACTTTCTAGGGATGTGGTGAACAAAGAGGGCAGTAAATGGCTTTTTAGTTTTGCTAATTTTATCAGCTTTAACTTACAGATTTTAATTTTCATTTAATGACGCTTTGGAAAATAAGGATTGACCTTTATGGGACTTCTACCATTCCAGAGAAAACGGCTTGGTGTATGTATTAATCCACTCAAGAGGAACCTCAGGGAGCTTAAATGCCAAGTGAACATGTGAAATACCAGGTTTTAAAGTGGAGTTTGCACAGCTGCCACGCTGGTTTAGCAGGGAGTAACTGCAGCCACAGCTCTGAATAACAGGAAAACAGAACTTTGGATGGAAACTGCCTTTCTGCTCTTTGGCAGGACCCAACAGTAATGCACTCTGCCTTAGCTTTGGCTCTTCCTCCTGTTCATTCTTCCTGTTCATTCTTTTTTTTTCCCCTTATTCCCTCATTCCTCCTATGCTCTGTATATTTTCTTTAATAAAGTTAATTGTTCAAATTACTTTGCATTTTTGCAAATATTAAAGTAAGATTCAATATCTGAGTCAGTTACAATGATAAGGATTTCGGCTCCAACATTAAGCTAAACTAGTTCTCTTGTAATTTGATTCATGATGTAGGAAGAACTGTAAAACATTTCCACCAAAATCAGGGTTTATTTGGTTTTTTGTCACTGATTGTAGATCAGATCAAGCAATTAAATGTTTTGTAACAAAATACAAAATACTGCAGATTATAAATATTAACAACACCCAAACTATTTCCTAGATGCTATCATAAAAGTCAGAGAATACTGGTTGTTGATATCTTAAATATTGGGACTCTAAAAATCAGAGCTCCATTTTGTTCCTAGAACAAAACAATACTTTTCATATTTCTTTTGCTGTACTTTGGATGCTACTGCCTTCAGTGTTAGCATTGCTTTGGAGTAAAAATACATTTTAAAAGCTAAATGAGTCCTGCTACCATGATTAGATTCTGAGATGTATCAGTATGAGCTTCTCTATGAAAAAGAGATTTAAGGTATGGGATACCAAAGAAGGGGCCATCCACTCAGCAAGACTTTCCCCAATAATCTATTGCACAAGGCATAATGGTGCCTCAAGGTAAATTCAGATGTCTCAGGTTAGGCACAAATCTTATTACTTTCTTGGCCTGACTAATATATCTTACTTGAGTGAGTCTCTGTGATGCTCACAATCTCTGAAAATTAGGCCAAAGAAGTGTTGTTTTCTGGATGTATACTGGACAGACAAAACAAATTAAAGGAAGACTACCTGAGATTCACAATTACATAAACAAAATTTGCAATGTGAAATGTAAAAATACATGAGAAGAACACAATGTAAATCCACAAGGAGATAGAAAGTGTGTGAAAGGTTTTTGTTACTGGTGACAAGAAAAGAAACAACACATTGGACTTGGAGGTAAGCAAGTGTTTTAAGGTAAATACCTGTTTCTCTAGGCAGTCTGGTGCTCACAGAAGGCTTTACATACAAGATAGATTTATTTCAATCTTGTTGACTCAACAGAGACTAAACCCCTCATACTTTGGTTTGAATTCACACATTTGTCTCATATTTACTCATTCAAAAAAGCTGATTCTAAAACAAAACCCTGGAATTGTAATTCTAAGAGATTGTTTCAAAACAAGAAAAACATTCAGATTTCAGATACATTTTCATGTGCTCAGGATTTCCTTCAAGGATTATTGTCTGCTTTATTCCTCCCCATGCCTGTTTATTTGGCAACCATGAGCAAAGACAGTGTGTAGTCAATCCTGCTTCTTGTACATATGCGTGTAGTCATATTCTGATAAACTGGACTGGTTGCCTTTGTAGCAAAATAAGACTACATAAAATGGTTTCTAATTTTTTACCTGAGAGACCTGATATGTAAATAGGGCGTGAAACAAAAACTCTTTTGGACTATAAGAAACACAGTGAGTCTTGGCTTTCTTGTATATCCTTAACTGAAATGAAGCTGAGACCATCAAAGTAAGAAATTTCAGCTTCAGCAGAAAACGTTGATGAGATCAGATTTTTTAGTGTCCTTGAAACATAACTATTTAGAATTGTACCAAGTGCAATGAACATCTGAATTAATTTCTTGTCATCCGTGGTGGTATCTGAAATTTTGTTTCAAGTCATTGTGACAACAATTTACAGAAATGTTGAACTGTAAGCACACGGATCATCTCATTAACTTCAAGATGGCTATTCAGGTGATTAAGTTGTCCCACACTGAGTCCTTAGGTAGAAAAATAAGAAGACAATGTCTTACTTTAAGAAAGGTTAGAAAAAACTCCATCTCCAAACCTCAAATACAAAAAAAAAAAAAAAAGGTTCTTCACAAAAAGCATTATTACAAATCTACATTGCTTCACTGTGTCTTGGTATAGAACCTTAATCCAAAACTCACTGATGTGATTTGGAAATCTTTTCATTTACTTCAATATAATTTTGAATCAGGCCCCTATTGCTGAACCATGTAAACAATTTCTCCACCTATGAACTGCTTCACCACTTAATCACAACTGCATTAACTCCTTTGATTTATATAGCTTCTCCCGACTTATACCGGCAGGTATCAAGAGTCAACGTTCCATGTTATCGCTCTTCTGGTCCGTATGTCCTGGCTATATATAAGTACAATGAAAAATCAACCATAGCTTAAAACTCGTAGACATTACAAAGGTTATCATAGACTTAAGGAGCAGTAGAATCTACAGATCTCACTCTACCTTCTGTTAAAAACAGAGTGGTTTTGATCTCCTCTAATGAAATTACATTTATCACTCTTGGGTCACCTTTTCTTGCCATCCTCTGCTACAGTACCATCATCTGTACAGCTGATGTCACTGAATTTGAATTATTCTTCAGTCATACTAGCAACTGACTGAGATGAATGAAATCAATATTCTTTTCCTTATAGGTGAAATGAATTTAGCAATGCATGACAGTTGTAGACCTTCCTTTCGTTGTCTAGCTCTACACTACAATCCATCAATGTATTCTGCTTGGCATTTGAATTAACAGGTCTTAATTTGTGGGCAACAACTTCAAGCATAATGAAACCTTTCAGTCTTACATTTCAAGTCTATTCCATAGTCTGGGCATTTTCACCCACTACCAGTGATTGGGATATCAAAATATAGAATAAAAAAAGGTACACCCTAACAGTGCATCACCTGTAGTTCTAATGCCTAAACAAGAGTTCTTTTGATTATTTTTTACAAAAGATCATCTTTAGTTAATTGGGATTCAAGTTCATGCAAAACATTTTCATAGAATTTTGTTTGTACTGAAGGAAAACACCAGTGTTTTTTTCTGGCTGAAAAGATGCCAGCTGGAGCAAACTAATGAGCCCCAAAAAGAGAACATTTGTACAGCTGGAGTCTGAATGTTATCAAGCTGCTTGTTTTTGATTGACACTATAACAGCCATGGTAGTGGGAAGGTGATCAATAATACTCCCTCTGTGACAATGTAAATAGTATCATCCAAGAGTGATTGGCGAACAAAAATATTCAGAGGTTCAGCTCAATTTGGGTAAGCATCCAAGACTTCAGATCTTTGTTCTAATTGCCTAACCCACTGGGGTTTCCAAATTTCAGTCAAAACTAGGTTGATCAGTGGCTCGCTTAGAGTATTCAGAATTGCTCCAGTACTTGGTATCAGCCCAAGGCTGGAAGTATGATAATGAACAAGAACAGTTTTTGAAATCAACAGCTCTTAAGCTTTTAAAAGATTCACTTTGGAAAAGGAGTTTAACTCCTGCTATTTACTTTGAGCTAGATCATTCTTCTACATCAGCTTCAATATGTTGTGTATTTAATACGCAGAACAGCTAGTGTTGTTATTCATGTTGATATATGCAGCCACGTACATAACACAAATTATTCAAAAATTTTACGAGACATGTCTACATGATCTTAATCCAACTCCAATGAAGACAGACTTCCCTGGAAACAAGTAAAATAGAGCCCCATCTGAACACAGAGGACAATGGTTTGTCATTATGTCCAAACCTGTGTTTGTTTCCAATCAACACAGGAGTACACCTGGAATGAGATGCTTCAAAAAGAAAAGAAGAAAAAAATATGAGCACTTTCAAGAATGTGAGGCAACTTAAAGAGCTGATAGGAGCACTTAAGACAGAAAGATGGGTGCATCAAAGGTGTAGAAGATAAGTAAGATTATAGGTATGAATGTATGAAGGCTATAGGTATAGACTATGAAAGGGCTGTAAACAATGGTTTTGAGTATTTTTGCTAGGTAATAGGAGTGCTGTACCCAGAGCTAAAGTAATAAGGTTCAATAGTTTGGAGAAGTGTTTTTTTTTTTTTTTCATTTTTTATTGTGCTTTTGGAGTATTTAATGCCTCACTAGACCTAAAAAACCCTAGGGTCCCATGCTCATTTCAATTCAATTAAGATATACAGGCTGTGCAAAATATACATCGATAGGGAGCCACATTTTCAGAAATAACTGCTTATCCGTGCACTTTTTAGCTCATTATAACAGACTCATGGAATCCAACTTTAAATAAAGGCTGTTGGTGGACTAAATTACAACACAGTATCAAGAGACTTCATGAACTAGATATATTCTATTTTATTAAGCTTTCATCATATATAGTATGAGTCAGCAAAGCGTTCAGTCTCTGCTAACCAGAGTCCTGGTACTTACTCTAAATCTTGAAGGCAAATATTTTCCACCAAGGGCATCCTGTAAATGAACTGTAGGTTTTGGCCCTCTCCCTGTTAAAACAGACTTGACAGAGTGTCCGTCTCACAGACATTTTGGATCTCCTTCCAGAAAGCCTGCCAAGCACTCGAGGAGACAGCACGATCCTCACTTCAACACCATACAGCATCATCCTTCCATGACAATGTGTTTCCACACAAACACACCAATTCCCTAAGACTTTATTCTCAAGACAATAAAGATTTGTTTTAAATTCTGAATAAATGAACAAGTGAATTCTCTTGTAAAATTACTTACTCCGGTTTGATGTGAAGGCGTTGGCTGTGTCCCTAAATCCTCCCACAGCGGTGGCGCCGACGCTCAGCCTCTTCCCCTGCATATGGCCTCACCATTGAAGGGGCAGTCACACAATATGCAATGGCTGGTTCAGGTTATAAACATGGTGGTGTATGCCAAAAGGGAAAAAAATGCTCCTATTTCCATGATGCTTGTAGGAACCAAGTACTTTTTTAGGTTTCCACCTCTGTCAGATGCTTAAAATCAGCCAAGATTTGCGAGGTGCGGGGAGGCCAGTCAGGGAATGACAGTACATTTCTTCAGGCAACCAAAAGTAGTTTCTAATGTGGTTTCTAGTCCTTTCCCCCTGTTGTTTCTTCTCTAGCAATGAGAGGACCTTAGCAGCTATCAACACCACAAATAACACTTGTGACGTGCAGGTCAGGGAGCCCTGTTGCCCCTCTGCCAAAATGGACTAAAACCCTTCTAATATGCAGAGAGAGCCTCTGTCAGCGCTCACACTGTAACACGCTAGATGAAAGAATCACAGCCTGGGGAAACATCTTTGATCATTACATTAATTTCTTCCTCCTGGGCCCTTATCATTTAGGTTAGGAAGGTGCCTCCTGGTGCACCTGGGATGGTGGTCCCTGAGAGCTGCCAGGCTGAGGCTGTGTGGAAGCAGTGTGGCTGCCCCCAGCACGGCTGAGGCCACTGAGGTGGGGAGAAGGTGCTAGAAGGGGGCAGAAGGGGCTGAGTGGCTGTTTCAGGAGGGGTAGGGGAAGGGGAAGCCCTTCTCCTGGGGAGTGGGCCCTGCAAACAGGCCCCAGGGCCGCTCAACTGGAGGAGGGGCAGGACTGGAGGAGCTGGGCAGGTACTAGAGGGTGCTTCAGTAGTGGGGTGCCTATGGAAATACCACTTTTGGGTTTGCTCTGTCCAGTCTGTGTTGTCTCCATATGGAAGTGCTATTAGCCCTGGTCTGCGCTCTGGTAACGCACAGCGTTAGGAGTATAAAGCCTTTCTGCCGTATGGCAGAGAAGCAGGCAGGTCCTGTCATGGGGTGTTAGGCCTGCTTGGGCCTAGGCCGTGAGCTGGGTTGTCAGTGTGACCCGGAGCAGTGTTTTGGGGGGCAGTGTTAAAGCATCAGTGAGCAGGTGTGGATAACTTTGCTGTGTGATTTGGGGGGAGTCCCAGGAGCAGCAAGGAGAGGCAGGGCCCCCTCATGCGCTGAGGCCAGCCTAGCAGGAGCGGGTGCTCTGGCTGGCCTGCTGGTGAGCCTGCACGCCTCACAGGGGTGTGGGGCTGGGCACAGGGGGAGCTTTTAAAAATAAATAAATAAACAAATAAAAGCCTCCCTGAAGAAAAGGTGTGAAAAAGGCAGCAAAGTGGCCGACTGAGGGGAAGCAGGAGTTTCAGAGGGAGCTGCCAGGCTGGCCTGGGTCCCCTTCCCAGCTGGTTTGAATTACTGTATCTCAAATTACAGGAACCCAGCGAAGGAAGGGGGAGCGCTGGCGAGCTCCGGGGGGGGGCGGACCTGCTGCAGCCCGGTGAGTGCCGTGCACTTTTTTTTTTTTTTTCCTTCTTCTTTCCCCTGGAAATCGGATCTGACAGTAAACATGATACAAATATAGCTTGAAAGCACAGCATGGCTCTTCAGACGCCTCCAAGACTCAGTTTACTTGTTGCAAATGCACCCAAAATGGTGATAATGAAATGTAATTCCTTTGGGAGGGGGGAGTAGCTAATGATTCAATGTTGGTGCAATTCTTAAAGGTTCTGAACAAGGAAATACCTTATGTTTCCAAAAGAAAACTTTAGCAAGTAACAGCATAATGCCAGAGGTGACAGTGGAGATTGTACTTCACTCAACTTCCTTGAACTGTAATAACTGTAAAATGTATCTCTCTTTTTGCTGACATTTCTGTTATAGTAACAACCCTTGTGTTTGTACACATTAATGTTCTTGCAAGGAAGGACTTTGAGACATCCCCATTATAAATAATGATGGGAGTTGATTCACCTTTGAAGTAGATAGGAAAACTGCAGTCAATTTCTCACAGTATTTGATTATATTGTAAAGTATATGTAAAATTTTATTTTTAAAATGGCACTGCTCTGAAAGCTGTAGTGAAAGGTAACATGAAACCATCAGTCTCAACAGTATATAGTTATTTCTTTGCTTTAACTACAGGATAAAAGAATGATGAACCTTACCCTGTTTTTTCTGTTTTGCTTTCTGTAGTCTTTTACATCTTTTATAACACAAGTTGGTACTAGCATGTAGGCAGTTACAGTTAACTCCAGCATTAAAGTGGTATGTGCCAGCATCAGAAAAAAAGTACCCAGAGAATCAGTTGGTACTGTAATATGTAAAACAAGTGTTGAACACACATACATGTAACACAAATCTGTCTTAATTTACAGCTTATGCAGAGTATGAAGTTCTTCACCACAGCAACTTTTGGTATAGTGGGGTCAGAGGCAAGGCCTTGTAATAACTTTCTTCATCACTAAGGGATTTGTAAAAGAATGAAATAGCAGTAGTTTAAAAAGATTAAAAAGAAAAAATACATGCAGCAGGGATGCTGTTTTCTTCTAAATGTAATGACCGGTATTTCACAGGAAACTAAGGGTGCCTTCTGTCTTGCCAGGGAGCTGGAAGAGTTCATTGTACTCCTACCCTCTACTGAGAGTACTGCAGTTTTGAATTTCTGGGCCTATCAGTGTGAGGTTTGAAGGCCCTAGTGCCAATGAGTGGTTAGTCTGTGGATGTGCAGAATGCTGTATCCAGCGTCTCCAGCTTCCCAGAGTCTTTGAGATGGTCTTTGTTCCCTCTTCTATGGGAGAGCTGTGAGAAACAATCTATGTTGGCATCTTGGTCACGGCAGTTCAGAACCCATTTTCTCTTGTACCTAATCAGTATCAGTTCACATTAATAGAGCAAGCCTTGAATTTCAGTGCCTGAGAGTCTAGCACGTGTATAATTCTGCTCTTGGACAGCTGAGAGCAATAATCTCTCATGGTGTCCCTAGTCTCATCTAGAGATACCTTGAGTGAAGAAAAAAAGGGGGGGGGGAGGGGCGGCGGCAACGTGGGGGCTTTTTCTTGCTGGTGATTGGTTGTTGTCTTAGCTCACCTTAAAAAAGGAAGTGGGGAAAAATAAATCTGGTTGGGTTTGTGTGCCTCACACTTGCATCACATCTCCCAGATTGTCCTTAGAAATTTGAGTTACTTGCTGAAACTCACTTGCCACTTGAATACGATTAAAGGTGGGGTAGAAAGTTGGCAAAATACATATGGGAGTTACATCAGAAAATTAGGGAAGATAAGGTTAGCGGTGAATAAATTTAACGGCAGAACCAAAATATCCAATTCAAAACCTCTCAGATTTTTTTCTTTGCTTCTTAATTTGTAAAAAAAGGGAACAAGCCCATTTCTTTCTTTTGAAGGTCACTTTTAAAGGTGATCTATAGTTTATGGTACTACAGTAACTTCTGAAGAGATATGGGGCAAAGAGAGAGCTACTGAGACTATCAAGACCATTGAAAGCTTGATGATAGTGGTACCAAATTAGAGACAGGCACCTTGTATCTCAGGCAGTCCTGGGGGAAAAGAAAGGAGTGTTGTTTATCTGAAGTAGTAAAAATGTCTTGAAGTATGGTAGTAGGTGGTATATAACTTTTTCATTGTCCTGTCACACTTAGAAATTCTGCTTTGCAGCACCTCAAAGTTAAAAGCAAAACAAATTTATTGCAGTGTATCTGTCCTTCCAGGTGTTTTTTTTTTTTTTTTGCCATTTTTCCTATCTAGATTTCAGACTTCATATTAATCATTTCCCATATCATTCTTGAGATGAAATAACAAGGGACTGCAATGCTAAATTCAGATCAAAGGAAGCCACTGCTTTCCTTTTTTTTTGGTTGCAAATCTAAAATGATGAGATCAAAAAGCTATTTATTCTATGTTAATTTCAGTGTCACTTTCAAGGAGAGGATATTCTCTATTCCCAAAAAAGTTGTTTGTGCATTAAATAGTTTCCGTGGCATTTTGAATATGGTGAAAATCCTTTTGTTAATTTTTAATGCTCTACTGAAAGTGAAAAACCAGATGCAATTTAGGCCTGGAAGACATTTCCTCTTTTACATGGATACACGCATTTGTGCACGCTTTATCACCAGAGCTGCAAAAACTTCCTGTCTTCTCTACATGGCCAAATCTTTGTGGTTGTGTGGTTCACTTATGTACAAATCCATGTTCAGTTAACTGATTACAATGTGTAAATTCCTGCATGAATACAAAGGAAATTTAAAATAAAAACCCAAACATTTAAATTGGCAACATGGAAGGCATTCAGACTCATGGTAATGATTGGTGCTGGGCAACTGAAAATAATGCATTTAGATTATTATTTCTGTAGTTTTTTAAAGTTTGAGGGGTTTTCAATAAAACAGAAAAGTTTTTATTTATCTTTCCTACATATCCTCAGTTTTTAAAAGCTAAGATTAAAGGAGTGGCCTGAATCAGTGGGACAGGTCTTCCTGCAGATTCTGCCCTGGAACAATAGCTGTCTGGAGTGGAAGATTGGGGAATCTGCCGGTGCATACAATGGGATGTCACACCACTGCCAAGTAACTCCATACCTTAGACCTCCAGCCAGACCTGGGATGCAGTGTATGTTTGAATACGGATGGAGGTGTCTTAACTTCTGCAGTCTAATATCTACCATGTGTGCCTTTAACCCAGAATATCACTGAAATGTGAAATATGACTAGGACTGTACCCTTCTAAGGGATATACGTAGTGCTTCTCCAGTAAGTCTGACTTTTTTACAGCATATGTACTTATATGGGTTTTCCTTCTCCGTGGACTAAAACCTAGTGTTTTTCAGTTTGCAGTGCTTTTTTGAATGTTCATAAGGTATAGAGGAGTATAAGTAGTAGCAGAAACACAGGCTTCTGAATTTAGTATTCAAATAAGAACAACAGACTCCTAATGCCTAAGGGAAGCTAATATCTATCTGTCTAAGTGGTAATTAGGTCATAAGATTTCTGCTTAATTTATTATATTAATTATATATGAATTATTTTAATATTAATTAGAAAGTCACTTCTCAAGTCAAAGTTTCTGGAGTCTGAATGATACTGAAGTTTAACTTTGTTTACATATCAGAAGACAATGACCTCTTGCTATATGAGAGGAAGAGGTAGATTTGACCATCTCTTTGACAGTCAAAGACCAGAAATCCTGTATAATTGTCATTGTTATTCTAAATCTGCTGTTGTAGATCCACTTACTTGAATGGGAATCATTTATTGAATTACCCATTTTGGATCAGAAGCAAGATTCTCTCATTCAGATGATCATAGCAAAACGAATACAGGAGAGGATGAAAACTTTGAAGGTAGAATATTTTTGTTGCTAGATAGTGGATAATGCTTTCAAACAGGGTCAGAGCTAACACAACAAGTTTTATGTAGCTGTTTTAAGGAATATACTGTGTCTTCCACAACCCAGTCCTTTTAGCTGTCTTTATCTGTGATCGACATAGAGCATCATTAGAGATTTGAAAGTGCATGACTAGAAGTAGATTAGAAAATGCAAAAATACTTCTGCATTTCAGAAACGTGACATTGTGAAAGGAAAGCAGTGTGCAAGAGCTGTAACTATTAATGCTAGTACAAACACTTTCTTCCCTTCCCACTTTTCCTCTGATAACTTACCCAGCAATTACTTGCAAAAAGAGTTCTTGCGGCTGGAGTATCTCTTGTCATGGCGGTTACCACCCTAATGACAAAGCTGAAACCCTGAACTCCGTACCAAAGCAAGTTTCTTCTATGGCTTTATTGTTTGTTTTTGCATTACCTTAAGAGCTTCAGTTTACATTAGAGGTTGGGGCAGATAGGTAGTTAGTAGTTTCACAAGATAATGAGCTGAGGTTGTTCATTGATAAGGGTTCGTGAGCCTGATAGGTAAACTGCCTGTCACTGTACAGCAAGTAGGACTTGTGGTCTCACTGCTTGTTGTCCTGCAAGATTCCAGTGTGTCATGGGCACATGCAGTCGTGACCCTGCAATTTGCAGCTGTGAGACTTGAAGCTTAGTTTATGTTCCCACAAAAAATTGCAAGTACCTTTTACATCCCACTTGTTTCTCAACCACAGGTAGCACTGCATATGTGACTCACTTTCCAGTGTCTGCTTACTATTAAGCAGCTGATTATGGTCACTGCTTATCTGTTGGGTTTCTCCTACTTGCACCATTTGATCAGTCACATCACTGACATGGTGACAATCTGGTCTATTCCTTATGTGTACATTACCATGACTGAACAACAGGTGATTATCTTGGATATTTTTTGTTGTTCCACATGAGAAAGCATATATAAGATACCTTCCATTCTGTTGTCTTCAATATTACAAGATACATATAATCTGAAACATGAAATACGTAATCTACATGCTTAAGTGATAGCATCTCTTCAGTAAGAGTAGTGTCTCCTGACTTCAGGATAAAGGGAATGCCAACAGGCCTGCAATAATAGACAAGACAGGTGAGGAAGAAAATAATCACTATATGATATTAACTTATTTATGGTGAGCCAAGGCAGAGAAGCAACTCCGTCCAGTTGATGCAAGAAATTTGAGATAGCAGAATACCAAACTCTGTTTTTTTTTGGGTGCAGGCCAGTATTTCTTGCAGGATTATTATACTTTCTAATGTGATTACCCTTTCTGTTAAGGTTTTTCTACCTGCAAAATGTTTCTTTCCTTAGGAAAAAGTAGGTATAACCTTCCCACAAGGAAGCAGCAGAAAGAGGCATTCCCGAGTTATTAAGAATGGAGCAAGAGTGCCACGATTACTTACAAAAAATACTTGCCAAGACCTTGTGAGCCATGCTTCAACCCACAGTGGACTTGAAGGGTATTACAGAATAAACATCTAAAAATGGGTTTATAATGGAAACCTTGACAGACCTAAAAGCAAAGCAGTAAGCAGGTGCCACTATAATTAAGAGCAGTGACCCTTCAAAGAAAAGGGTTGCTAGAAGGTAAATAAACTGCCATTATGCCGCTCACCTCGTTAAACAGGAAAGTTTGGAAAATGATTGGAGAAACAGCATCAATCAGTGTTACCTTGGACATCAGTTATAAGAGACAGCTGCCTCCTGTGGGACAAACATAGTGTATGTACTATTAAAAACAAGGTCTTTGTTCTGAGACTTGTGCTACAGGTGATCTGAACCCTTGAATTTATATCCTGTTTGCAGTTGTCGGGTTCTTTAATATAATTTTGAATGATGTCATATTTCCCCCTCACTCAAATCTTTGATGTATGTAATATATTAGGTTGGGTGGGTAGGAATATTCAGATGAGTGAGTTGAGCTTCAGACAGTCATGTGTAGTGGATGTGCCAGCATAATTATGTATGCATGCTCTCCCCTTCTTTTTTTAACTTTACCTTTTAATATGTCAGTGTAATTATGTCTGATCTTGACCATTTCAAGTTCATGGGTTACTTCAGCCAGTTAAAGCTGGGTTGTTTGGTACGGTTTTCTGGTTGTTGGGGTTTTTTTTGTTACAGCATGTGTTGTTTCAGGCAATTTCACAGAAGCATGGTAGAATTGCTGAATGAACATGGCTGCTTTGATTGGCAGGGGACACTAAGTCACAGCTGAAGCCTTGCAGCATATTGACTGCAAAAGCAATATTGTTTTTAGAGTAGTGGAAGAACACCCAGAATGAAGTTTGGAATTGTTTGGCTCATTATCAAGCATATCTCATTCTAGAGATTTATTTTACCCTGCATGCAAGCTCTTCTGTGGGACAGTATGATCTTGGATATTGTTGCAGGGAAGGTAGGGAGATTATCTCAGGCTTTAGCTCATGTTACTGGGGTTTTGGGGGTTTTTTGGTTTTTCTTTTCCCCCCACAAACAGTCTGATGTGTATATTTCGAGAGGAAGTACTCTCTGAGTACTGAGTGTCTGGCAAGTCCAAATCATTGGTTTTAAGGCTGATCAAAATTTAAATAAGCTTACAAAGCAATTGAGTTAGTGGTGCAAAATCCTATGTAATTACTTTCAGTTAGTTTTTAACCTATGCTCTGCCTTAACTTCAGATTCTAAACCTTAACTGTTTCTCTGCTGAGAAATAGAGAGGTATGATTGTACATTTAAACTGTGGCATCTGGAAAAAATCAAATATTTTTTCCCATCAATTTGATACTGCTAGGTTGTCTATCCATTTATCTTGAACTATTGCCAGAAGAACATGGTGCCAATCAGTTTTAACTCCAAACTAAGGACTGCAGCTTTTGAAGCAGCAGGAATTTTTTTCCTCTGGAAGTCTTTACTTCTAGGTGTGGCACAACTTGCTAGCATTTGCGGACTGGCACTGGCAAAAATGAACATATAGGTGCAGTCTTAATGAAAATTAATCTATAACTTGAGATGTATTTTTAAATGACTGGTTAATGCCTGTTGTGTGTGTTCATAGTGATCTGAAAGGAGCTTGAAGCTATAAAGCTTGCAGCAGCTGTAATTTTGACCACTAAAGAAGCAAAGCATGGCTTCTGAAGGTTTCACTTGCTTTAATCTCTTCTTTAACTCCTCACAGATTGCTTGTTTATCAAACTGGCTACTTTGATAAAGCTGCTTATCTCAGATCAAGAGCACAGTATCTATCAACTTCAATTTATTAAATTCCAGGAATGAGAATCTATCTGTTTCATTGTCTGGATGTTCTTTAATTTTGGAATAACAGGTTGCATTTAGCAACTGTCTTGTTTTTAAACATGACATTCTTTTTTATGCTTGCTGGTTAACCATTTGGTGTTGTTTCCCTTCTCCAAAAAGTCAGTCTAATGCTCTTAACAAGTACTGGGTAAAGGGTATCTCTTCCCCTGATCCACTGGCTATGGTCCTGTTAATACAGCCCAGGATACTGTGAGCCTTCTTTGCTTCTCAGTCCCTTAGTTCCTAGACTGTATTTTGGCAAGGAGCTCTTCCTTCTCAGATGCGTGACTCTGCTTTTGCCTTTGCTGAATTTCACAAGGTCCCTCTTGTCTCGTTCCTCAGATGTTTGTAGGTCTGTCTAAATAGCAGCCCTGCCTTCAAGCATATCAAAGGGTGCAACCAGTTTGGTGTCATCTGCAAACTTGACAGAGCACTATGTCACCTCCTCAGAGTCGTTGATAAAGATGTTAAACACAACAGGTCCCTGTGACATTCAACTTACTGCCCTTGGCAAGAGGTATGAGTAGGTACTATATATTTAGAACAAACACAGCATAATTTCTGTGTGGTTCTGGTGTGTAATCACCACTTGCATAGCTTGAGTAACTCAAGCTGGGTCTTTTACATGACCTGTTAATGGGAAACAATGATAGTGATTTGGTAACTTCATTTCCTTTGCTTATGGCTTCACTGTGACCCCAATATGTTGTCTTCACACTGTTTTATAGTGGTACCACTGGTAAGGCCCTTTGCCTTACTTCTTAGCCTGTTGGCTGTAGGTTGCTCTTCTACACATCGGTTCTGCAGCTCCAGCAGCTTTGACTAGGAAATTGAAGTGGCAAGCAGAGGCATGCTGGGAAGGGAAACTCATTTATTTCCTAAATGGCTGTTTGGTTGCATATGTTAGAAATGGCTTCTGGCTCAGACTCTGCTCTTGGGAAGTATAGCTATTCAGTAAAGAGAGATACCTTATGATAGAACCAAAATGTGCTAAAAGAGCAATTGCTGCTTATGGTCTAATGGCATCATTCAATCTCAGCATTGTTTCAGGCTTTTGACTGGAGATTGAAGCTTTTGGGGGTTTTGGTCTGTTCGGAACACCTAAAATGCCTTTCCTGCAGCATCCCAGGAAAATGCTGCTGTTCAAAATAAAGGAGAAGCAGAAAGGTCCTACTATCTCAGATTCAGACTTAATGTTGTAACAACTCAGTGAAAAGAATGGATTCTCTTCCAGTTTTAAAACAAAATTACAGTAGTGTGTAGCTGTTAAAGAGAAGAGAAAAATCAGGGTATTTTTAGTTTCTGATTAGAAACCTGTTGTAGGGGTTAGCTGGAATAATGACAGCTCCTTTATTAATGCATGCTGGCTGCATATTATGATAGCAGCATAGAAGAAACTTGCACTTACTTTGTTTTCCTGCCTTGAAAGATATGTGAACCTCTAATGCTTTAACTGAAATATTAAGCTTCTAGAGCCGTCTGGTTTAACTAGTCCTAACACTTTCAAATAAGTTTGTTAGGAGGCTACTGAAATAAATGTAGCTGCGTGTTTTCTTATCATAGAATCATAGAATTGTTAAGGTTGGAAAAGACCCTTAAGATCATCCAGTCCAACCGTTAACCTACCACCGCCAAGTCCACCACTAAACCATGTCCCTAAGCACCACATCTACCCGTCTTTTAAATACCTCCAGGGATGGGGACTCCACCACTTCCCTGGGCAGCCTGTTCCAGTGCCTGACTACTCTTTCAGTAAAGAAGTTTTTCCTAATATCCAACCTAAACTTACCCTGGCGCAGCTTGAGGCCGTTTCCTCTCATCCTATCACTTGTTACTGGGGTGAAGAGACCAGCCCCCACCTTACTACAACCTCCTTCCAGGTAGTTGTAGAGAGCAATAAGGTCTCCCCTCAGCCTCCTCTTCTCCAAACTAAACAACCCCAGCTCCCTCAGCCGCTCCTTGTACGACTTGTTCTCTAGACCTTTCACCAACTTTGCCCTTCTTTGGACACGCTCCAGCACCTCGATGTCCTTCTTGTAGTGAGGGGCCCAAAACTGGACACAGTATTCGAGGTGCGGCCTCACCAGTGCCGAATACAGGGGCACTATCACCTCCCTGGTCCTGCTGGCCACACTATTCCTGGTACAAACCAGGATGCCATTGGCCCTCTTGGCCACCTGGGCACACTGCTGGCTCATGTTCAGGCAGATGTCAACCAACACCCCCATTCTTCTTATAAGCTTTTTCCTTTGGTAATTTAGCTTGCCTTTTTCACATGAAACTTTCTAAGATACAAGATCTTAAAGAGACTACTCATCAATCCATATTTTGGAAAGGTATACTGCCCCTGCACTTCTTATAGATGTGGCTGGGCAAGGGATGAGTGTGATCATCCATCATCATACATAATACTGGACAAAATGGAAAGAGCAAAATATAGTGCTTGCAAAGAGGGTAAGCCAGTGATTCATGTCATTATCTTCCAGAGCTACTTTTCAAGCAGCAGTATATGGTGTGGAGCAGCATATCCTCCATGAAAAGAAATGCAGGTATAAACTTTTACCTCTTCCTGACATTGAGGAGCCCATTCCCCATTCACCCATGAAAATTTTACAGTTGTTTATTCAACCTTTGGAGCTCACTGTCTCTGCCTGAAGGCTGGTTGAATATCTGTGTGCTTCTGACAAGACCTGTTCGTAAGCAGTGGAATCCATAAGTGTGCTCTCTTGCCTCCAGCTTGGCCCTTGGAAGAATTGCTCAAGGGACTTAAAATTTGGTGATCTTTGAGTCCTTTTTTGGTACTTGAAATTGCACATTACGTACCCGTTTAGTTCTTATTGGAAACAACACAAGAAGGTATGCCCTACTAGATTAGAACAATGATCCTTCAACCTTCAATGCTGGCAGTAGGAGATTTTAATTAGGAAGAGCATGCAAGTATCTGTTGTCCCTTCCGCTCATACTTGCCCAACGTCCTGAATGCCTGTTTTAGGGATGTGCCTCTTACACTTAGCATCTGTTTATGGGCATGTTTACAAATTCAAAAATAACAATATTAACATGCATGGTGGGAACAAATATTATGCCTGTTCAGGCTTCAACATGCAGTTTCTGAAGTGCTCCTAGTGCCACAGTGTTCCCTCTCTGTGAACCAAGTTACTAAGATGGCACCATTTTGTTGTAGAGATTTTTTTCTCTTTAAAATACTTTAACCCTTTAATTTAATTCAAGCAAATAACATTTGAATTTCTTATGTCACACAGGGTTAATCCATTCTCCACAGTGAAGTACAAAAATTTCAGAAAAAACATACTCTGTTCCACTGCCATCCGTGTAAAATGTTGTTTACACTCCAGGCCTATTGCTTCAGGAAATTATTGATAGGAACAGCTGCTCCTTCACAAGAAAAGTAGAAAAGTCCTTCCTCTCCAACCAGGGGCACTTTTCAGCCACCTTTACTTTATCACCATGACACAGAAGCATGGAAGATTGGATTTCAGACTTTAAATAATAATAAAAAATGCTTAGGAAAGAAACTTTCTAAAACTTCACTTGGGAACTTCTGTGAAGCTCTGAGCCATCTCCCTGTGTTCAAAAGGATTTGTTCAAAACAAAATGAAATTCGGAGCATAAGATATACAGTACAGTCAGTATCCAACTTCAAATGCACCTCGTTGCTACTGAGTTGAACATTATAATTACAATTATAAGTCTGCAGTGCTTTATGCATAAATTATTTAAACCACATAGATTATTCAAATTTTATCTCCAAGAAACACTTCCAAAAGCCTGCTAACATTCATGTTACAACTCATTGCTAACATGCAAAACTATTAAAGGCTTGATTATTTTTTTAAAATCTTTTTGGAACTAGGCTCTCTTCAATGACTTGACTTATTTCAAGTTGAATGAGTCTTGGTTAAATGTATTTGGTGGTGCTGGTATTGTAATTTCAGATCCACCTTCAAGCTCAGTTGAGCAAAAGACTAAGCTGGTACTATTTAGTCTTTCCTCTCCTGGTAAGAAAGTAGCATTCTGTGACTTTTTTTTATGCAAAGCAGAAGCCTCTCCAGCAAAAATAAGGAATTCGCATTTTACCTGTAAGAGCAGGCCTGGCTGGGGTAGTAATTTGACATGATATTGATAATTATTCACTTGAGACAGTCCTAACAAAAGAATAATATTTGCAGGTGAAAAGAGCTTCATGAGACAAGGTCTAACCAGGGTGAACCTGACTCCTGGAGGACATCCCTCATTTTGAGCATTTTTCATGGGTGGTTGAGGAAAGCAATGTGATCAGTTCATTCCTCTGTTGCCAATGCAGGTAAATGAAGCAGGTTAGACCAGCCTGTGATAGATACCCCGGCTTATCAGAGAATATCCAAAACCAGGGAAGAGTAATGGGAATTCGCCCTTTGCAGTTCCTCATTAGCCTGAACTTAGAGACCTAGTAAAAAACAATATAGAGTTACCAGGCAGAATATGTTTTTTCTTTTAATATTTGTTTTTTGGTTACTTTTAAAATCAGAAACTTCTTCAGAAGTTGCAGTACTTACTATAGACCACGAAGCAGATAAAAATACCTTTTAATATTAAAAAACATTGTATATGTGAATGAATCACTGTCCTGCACTACATTCTCTTTGATTTTTATTTTTTCTTCAGGGAAAAGGAGTGGAAATAAGAAAAGCACAACTTTAGTGATCATACTATTCCTTTCCCTTTGTGAATTGAAACAATACAATGAAAGAGTAGAGATACTTACTGCTACGTTACAGTTAAAGTGCAACAAAATGCTCAGCCAGATCTAAGGAGTATCTGAATAACCAGATGCTTGATTCTGATGGTTGGCTAAGTTTCCTCAACTGTTTGAACTGTCTTCACCCCAGTTTGTATTCCTGCTGAGGGTGCTTATTAGCGAAGAAACTCTAAAACCCAAAAATGGGGCGGGGGGGGAGCCAGTCAGAAGATGGAAGTGAAAAAGTAGGAATAAACATTAAGCCTGATCCAAGAGGACAAATCCTATCTTGCCTTATATCCTATTTCAGAGGAACGGTATGCTTGCAGTAAATCCAGTCCTAGTACCTAATAGCTGCAGACTGGCTTACACGCGAAAGCAATAAATGAATACATTCAGACAAAACTGAAAGCCGAATGATCAGCTTTATTTTAGTATCTCCTAACAGTGGTGGGCTTGTGGGCTCTGTACAGGATGTCAGTACATCTTGTGCTCTGGGCTATGCTGTGTTCCGAAATGCTCTGTGGGGCCCTCGTGAGAGGAAGTTTCTCATGGCCTCACCAAGTGCTGGGTGGTGGCGGTCCTGTGTTCAGGCACCACAAAATGATGCTTTTCCCATACTGTGGTAGAAGGTAAAGCAGTGGTAGGGTATGGAATTATTTAAGTGAACTGAAGATGGTTCTGAAGGTCCTGGGACAGCATACTGAGTGCTTTACAAACACAGAATAAGATGTGCTTCTTCCAAAGGGTTTAAAAAAAAAAAAAAATCACATAGGAGACAAGTGAGATCAGATGTATTCAAGCCAGACAGGGGACTCTAAGAGAAGTATGAGTAATCACAGGCAGCACTTCATCTGTCCTCTTCAGAGTTGTCAAGTGTAAGCTTGCATTTGTCAGCACCAGATACAGAAGTCATGCCAGAAAGTGACAGAACTTCAGGGTTGGGGTTTGTTTTTTTTTTTTTTTTCCCCTGTAGAGATAGGGAAAGGGAGAAGAAAGAGCAAAAATGCTTTATTTTTGGTGTGAGTGGTTTCAGCATATTAAAGTCCCAGAGCAAAAAGGAAAATGGAAAACAATGTAGAATTTCTGCTGTTAAAAGCATGATTATTTTCCCCCACATGGTGTTTCCAGGTGTTTTATAAACATATACTACCTGTATATAGATTAACACTATGATAGTGAGGTCAGCCTACTTCAGGGGCTTAGTAATCTTTCTCCCCAGAAAACCAGTTCTCAAGATTTTTATGTTGAAAGTTGATGAGTCACAGTACCTTTCAAGACAGTCTTACTACCTCCTGAAGAGAAAGAAAAGTAAATCTCAGTCTTGAAATTTGTCTGCATTGTATCACTGCCTGTTACAGTATAAGAGGATAATCAGTATCCCTTAAAATGGGAATTGAGCATTCATATTTTTTGTGGAGTCATAAACTGTCAGGATAGGCCAGTTATACAAAGCAGTCTAATGCTTGGCAACCTGAATTCATCTGGATGGGTCTGCATTTTAATACAGCCAAATAAAGCTGCTATATCTCAGTGTGAAAAATGTAGGTCATCCTTAGTGACAAGAGAACGTATCAGGGAGGTAGTGACTCTGGCAAGGATCTGGAAAGCATAGTGGGCAACCAGTTGGCGGACAATCCTATTGGGAGGCTGTGGGCTAACACGTGTCCTGGGATGTGTGAGTAGAGAAGAGATTGGTGTCTTTTAGAGTACATTTGACTCAAACAGAAGCGATGACCTTCCTACAGGAATGCTGGGTAAGTTCAGTGCTTGTGCTACGCAGCAGATGGAGAACTGCAATGGCAGCTTCTCCCCTTAAAACTCATGACTATTAAAACTCAAAAGCTGTAGACTCTTGAGAATATTAACCTCAGAGGCTATTGATATTTGAATTGGTAAATGTATCATACTTTAAGACTGGATGCTATATTAACCTGTTATTTGACCTTAGATATTGTCACTATTATATATATATTAATGTGTGTATTGGCAGGCGCACTCTAAAATAAATATTGTTAAACAGTACTGTAATATGTGACCTGAGTTTAATCACTGAGGCAAATTACTAGTTTGAAATTCTGACATCTCTGGAGCAATAACTTCTGTGCAAAATACTGGTTGTTACCAAACTACCTGTGATATAGATAGGATTAGAGCAGTGATATCTTTATCAATGCAAATCTTTAACTACTGGGATGTGATTTTCCACCCTCGCCCTCTATGGGCAGTCACTTGTAAATCTGTTTCAGCATGCCATTGTGGGGGGTGGTGTGTGTGTGTGTGTTATTTTCCCTGCCAGCTCTTCATTGTGGAGAGGCATAGGCGTATTGCAAAATGATTGAGGTATGCAAAGGAAGGTGTCCTCCATGACCCGCAGTGCTGTAAAGGGACATGCCATTGCTTGTCAGTGTAAGCTTTAAGAGTGATAACACATGATGGTAGTATCAGTAACCAAGTATTTGGCATCAAATATGTAATAACAAATAGCTGCAAACATCTGCAGACAAATAGGTTAGAATACCTGTAGCAAACCAGAATATTTTTGTCTTTTCAGCAGAACTAAGATAAAATATATTAATAATCTGGTTCTGGGAGCAAATTCAATAAAGTTTTTAACCCTTCTCTCTGTCAGTAACTCATACTCAGCAGTCTTCTTTGGTCCAGTAAAATCACTTAACCAAAGTTTAATATTATGAATGTTCTTAAAATCTGTTACTGGCCATAGGCTGTATTAAAATGAATCACCAAATTGTACTGCACAAGAACCTGGTTTGCAATTTACAGAAGACTTTTAATCCTCTTATTCTTAGACATCTTAATTCTGAATTCTTCAATGTCATTTAAGGTTTTCACTTGGTATAGTTGTTTCCTGAAAAATCAGTGGAAAGTGGAGTTAAGCCAACACAGAATGTGTCTGAAAATCTCATACTTAAAGTCTATTTTTTTTTTTTTGAGAGTGACAGTTTACTGCTGTAGAAAATGTAATGAAGAAGGGTATGCTTTTTAAAGGGTCATATTTTCTGAACAAATAACTAACACAATTTTGCAGACATGGTTATTTGGAGGAGAAATTAGTATTGGTATGACACTTAGATACCTGATGAGAAAGAAAAATAGACCTATTCCAAGTTGCTGAAGTTGTGGAAGACAACTGAAGATCTGAAATTCCTCCTGGGCTTTGTATGTCTCAAATTATGAATGAAAGGAAAAGCTTTCAACTTTGTATCCTTCATCACAAACCGAGTATTAAGTTAGCTATGCGTGTATAGTGACTCAGTAACAATGACACATGGCTTGAGGGTCTATATAGAGTTAAAAGGCTGCATAAGAACCATTTCTGCTTCCTTGTGTAGGCTATTCAAACCTTTCATCTTTGCATGATCAAGTAAGCAGGGCTGTATGGGGCAACTTTCCTGAAAGTAAATGGGCATAGAGTTGACAACCTCATGATACACAGCAACAGCAAGACCAACAGCAAGACATTCCTTTCTTCCTGCAGTGATGGAAATCATGATTCTTCCGTATGTTATTTCTTGGTGGTAAGGTTATAATACCTCTTTTAGGTCTAGTATTTGTAGCACCATGTGATTTAGGTCTTGACTTGCAATTGCATCTTTTCAGTTCTAGAAAGAACCACAATAGTTGCTTTTTTGTTTGTTTGTTTATTTTGGCTTGGGTTTTTTTTGCACCCCACCCCAATCTGGGTGTGTTGGGCACTCGTAGGAAAGTTCTAAACTCGATACCCATTTTTTAGCTGTGTTTTGGGATGAGTCAAAAGGAGAAACAATATGGAATTCACTAGTGAGTCTCTCTAAAATGCAAAAGGCAGCTTGTATATCAAGTCAGACATTCAGTGGATAAACAGGAATGTTCAGTTCTTTCTAAATAAGTTCAAAGAATAACAAACATCTTTCTCTCCCCCCACCCCAAATTTCCTTAAACCTATGTTTAAGTTTGTCTAAGACTATTTCCCTCTGTCATGCTGTTTTACAATTTAAAATACTTCAACAAATAAGAAGTAAACCTTAATGTCGCATGCAAATTCTAAACTCATCAGCTTTAGTTGTATAATAAAATCATGTCCAAGCACAGTGTGACATGCTAAAGATGGTGTTATTTCAAACCCCTGTGGTTTATAGCCCACAATTCCATTATTATTTATTCAAAACTCCCTTTAAAATTCCCCATGTTGTCACTGAAAATATTTCTTTGTTGTCTTTAATTACTCTGATAGAACTCTGGTAGACTGTAGGTTGAATGTGTTATTAAACAGGCTACAATTAAATGTATGTTTCAGAGGCATAGTTCTGTACTTTTTACACAGAATTGAAGACAAGTATTCCATGAATTCTGTTTAGTAGTGTAGCTCTCATGGTTCAACTGTAGCAGGACATCAGCGTCCTGTTGCACAGCTGAGAAAAGTTAGTAGATTTGGATGTAATGCTTCACTTCTTTTTCTCCTATGCATAATAGCACAGGGTATTTGTATCTAGCACTGTATGTGTATGGTTGTTCAAAAAAAGAAAAACAAAAAAAAAAACCCACTTGTGACGGCACTTGCACTTAGATAGAATCTTCTCATAGCAGATGCCCACTGCCCTAACATAAAGGCAAATCTTCTTACACAACAAAAATAGGATTTGTTTAATAAGGAAAACTAGTTGCTGTTTCCAAAACAATCTAAAGTTGATGAAAACCAGATTAACTTTAAGTCTTATTGATTCATCTTTCCAATAAATCTGTGCCTATCTCATTTGTAGCATGAATTGTTCATAAATGCAAATGGTTATACACATTTTTTTCAGAAAAGAAGCCATTTACCTAACAGCAGCTTCTGTTCACCATTATTCTTGGTTACTGTTACGTGCCTGATTAAAGTCCCACACATATATCATGAAAAGCTTTTGAGGAGGTTTTCTATTGGTCTAGTATGTTCCTTTACTATCAGACAGTCAATCAGCCAACGTGTAAAATGCAAATAAAAGCTTACAGATATCCCAGCAGCCTTTTCTACACTGATAGTGATCTTAAAAGACATTTTTCAAGGAACTTGAAACTGTTTTGTCTGAACAAGCTGTTTTCTCTAACATCTGTCCTATTTTGCAGAAGCAGCCATGCTTTTTACTATTCATTCTGAATGTGCTTTTTTTACTAAAAACATTTCCTATCTGCTGACCTTTATTTTACTACTCATGTACTACTTTCACATTTTAGTATGATGATCTGTAATGATAATATTGAAGGATGGAACCACTTCCTAAAGCATCTTCCTTTTGAAGGATTTTAGTTTTTATGTTGATGAACTAAAAGCTTAAAAGATAGAAAACAACATTTCTTGGAAAGAACTAATATACACCAGCTTTTTGTTATAGGAGAATAGGGAGATTATGGGCCAAATATTGTCAAAGATCCCAAAAGCCTGTGCAAAGTAGAGTGACACCTGCTTCCAATGAATAGGCCATTTTTTTGATCAGGCCATTCTACTATATTACAGAATCTTCTCTCTTCCTTTCAGTAATAGAAAAAGAAATCCTAATAACAGTTGCACATTTTACATACTTTAGAGAGACTTTGGTACATATTTTAGAGAGATTTGTAACTTGCTATGGCCATATTTTTTTTTACTTCCAGCCACATTAGTAATCCATAATTGACTCAGATTTATGAATGCATGTTGCCTTCTTTATTTTCAGTCATCAAGCTTCAGGGAAGCTGTTGTTACAGTGAAACTGAAATTTGGGCTTCCTTTATGACTGGACTGTGGTTTTCTGAGTGATGTGTTTTATTATGAGCTTGTGCTAATGATCTGCAGGCTGGAGTCTTTAAGTCTGTAAGTAAAGAGCATCTGTGGCCCTAGGAGCTATCAGTTAGGGAATAGGTGTTCATCTGACAAAATGGTGGAGCAGATGACTTCCATGGATACCAGTTTTCTGGAACTTCCCCTAAGGTGAATGAAGAAGATGGAGTAATGTTATTTCTCCAGAAAGAAGGAAGAAAAAGCTATCCTACAAGAAGAAGGATTAAACACAGATCATGAGAGAAGCACAGAAGTGGTGGAGTTTGCTATTATGCAGACTTTGTGGTTGCAGGACCTGCCAAGACCAAATGAAGTTATTATAAAGGAAAGGCAGTAGGAAGCACGAGTCAGAAGAGGCCATGAGCTAGAGGAGGAGGAGGACTGTTAAGATCTTGGATATGTCTGGGAGTGGCAAGAAAAGGCATGATACAATCTCCATCACCCCTTTGTGTTTGCTATCTGAAGTAAATTAATTACCCAGGTTTTGGGAGCCTGGGTAAAGTTGATGTGTTAGTTTGCTTTCCAGTATTATCAAGTAAGTTACAGTAAACATAGAACTCATGAAGCTGCATCTCTAAGAACGGAGTATATTATGAGCTGTTTAAGGGGTTTTAGGAATCGGTGTTTTTCCTGAAGTACTACAGCTGCTAAGCTGAACTTTCTCACTGACACAGAGTCAGTACGAAGGAAGAGCAAAAGGACTGAGAAATGGTGACTGGAGCCTACAAAGTCAGTAAAACTAAAGTTGTACAATATTATATATGGCAGTAGTATTTCAGTCTAATGTATCATTCCCCTTTCTCCTTTGAAAAACTCAAGATACTTTCTGCTAAAAAAAGTTATTATAGACACTTAGTCATAAGCCTGAATCTCTGTTGCCCTGTCTTTTGTGCAGTCGTCAAGTGCTGAAAATCAGAGTGCTTGTGCATCAGACTACACTGTCAGTTACAAGACATGATAAATGTCAAAGGTAGCATGGTTCAGTCCATAGAGCTCATATTAAATAATTCATATCATAGAATATCTCAAGTTGGAAAGGACCCATAAGGATCATTGAGTCCAACTCCCTGCTCCTTGCGGGACTGTCTAATGCTCTGTTATTGGATGGAATTCTGTAATTATTCCTGGACATGTCTCAGTTATTTCATTACAGTATGTCCTTTAAGACTTTTTCCTGTTCCATTATTTCCCCCAAATTTCCTCTTAAATGTTTCCAAAACAACAACAAAAATCAAAGGCTTTTTCTTTCTTGCAAACTCTCTCTTCCCTGGTAAGCTGTTAGATTCCTATGCACTGAAAGGAAACAGATTATCTTGAATTTACTCTGTTTCCTAATATTTGCAGCTGTTTCCCTCCAAAGAGCCAAGACACCTGTCATAACAAAGAGGAGTGATTTCTTCGAATCAATAATAAATCAGCAAGAATTATTAATGTACTGAAGGGAGAAGCTGTTTTTTAAGCATTATTCACTGATTTTTATCCAATCTTAACAGAACATGTAAGAAAACATATCGTTTGCATCTGTGATCTCATTTGTCTAGATGAGAAGGTAAAGAATGGAACAAGCACTGAAATTAACCAATGGTTTAAAAATTCAAACAAATATATTCTGTTTGTACTCATTAACATAATGGTGAAAAACAGACTCTTGAAACTGTCTTAGAACTCTATAGTGCAAATTTTCTCACCATTCAAATCAAGCTTGGCTTATAAATTAAGAAATTGGATTAACTGTGACTCATTAAGGAGAGAAATAGCATTTAGCATTTGATGCTTAATTCAGAGGCTGTCATCACCTGTCCCAGCTTCAATGTTCATCACACTTTCCCAAAAGGCTCAGTGAGCTTATCTGGTGTGTAATGTACATTCTTATTTCAGAAATCTTCCATCTGATTTAATCTTCAAATAGCATATATTCTTCTAGTTCACAACTAGTTATTAAAAGTGTGGACAGTCAAATATTGGCATACAGAATGTATTTTACACATTCCAATTTGTTTCTTACATTGTTTTAAATTCCTGACTGCTCTCTTCCCACTGCCCTTTCTGTAAACAATGGACACCAGCAGCACTTCCCACCTGCACAGGGTTCTATTAACTGTAAACAGACTGTGCAGGTTGGAAGAGTTTGCCAGATCATTCCAGTCATTAAAGTAGTAAACAAGATATAACACTGAAAATTCGTGGCAAAGCAAGTGTTATTTTTATCATCCTTAACATCTTTTTTTATTACTATGAAGTGTGCAAGTTCCATCTGAGATTAGGGCTCTGTTAATTATTTCAGAGACATGTGAAGGGAGGAAGGGATTCCTTGCCCAAAGAATTTATAACCTAAATAGTTAAAACAGAAAAAGGTTGGAGACTGAATAGAGCACAGACAACTGAGGTGACTTGCCCAAGATTAAGGCAAGGCAAGAACTGCAAGAACTTAAGTCCAGCATCCTGACTTGCAGTTCAAGAATCTGTTCTGCTAGATGTGACAGACTATACAAGTATTTGGTTTTGCTATGCAGAATCCGGGTTTCAGCTTAATGTGTCCTACTTGACTAATTGAAGTCAGATTGTTTTGGAAAGGTAACGTGTACGGCTGCAGTTACTTCAAGTTCTATTGGTTTCCTCTCAGCTATCATGTGTGTCACTAGATCGATCTTACAAAGACAGCTATAGCTCATGTAACTGAAAGAGGTGCCCTCAAAGCTGAAAGAGCCATGGGAGTTCTCATGAGGAAAAGCACTACCTGTGGATGGAGCAATCCTGTGAAAGACTGAAAAAAGATCAGTGCCTTGGCCACAAACTAGTGAAGAATTTCATTAAAGCCTTAACAGTAGTCTTTTTCTTAGGTCCAAGGTAGGCTATTACATGGAAGGGTGGCAGAAGTATGGCTGAAAGGCACCTGGGCTTTGATTGACAAAGTCTATTCTAAGTCTCACTGAAGTATTCAATCTGGACTTCAGAGGACTATTTTCTTGTTGTACTTGCACTTCTAAGAGCATACCTAGAAGTTTTCTCTTATGACCAATACACTGGAGATTAAGTGTGTCAGTCCTGTCTCCCAACATCCATTCACTTAATTCTAGCATCATTTCCTCTTTATGCTTCTAATATTCTGGCTAATCTACAATGTTCTAATACTTGTGGCTACATCACCTGTATTAAATTTTTAAGTTAAAAATAGTGCACTTGTTAAAGTTTTAACTTTCTTAGCCTCCGTAGGAATTGGTAACAGTGTTATGTTCAGGCAAAGTAGTGAAATTGAAAAAGAACTCATAGACATTTTTCAGATTATTACAGGTAAATAATAAGCAACTTTTCCCTACTGCTGTTATACGGTGATAGCTCTCTTGTCTCAATTTTTATTTTCCAGTGCTAAATTAATTTAACAGTTACTTCACACCTCAGTAATTTACTCACATTAAATGCACAGCTAGGAGAATTCTGGGGATCTGCAATGAAGAGGTAGAAAATGCAGTGCACGCTGTTAACAATAAATTGTTTTTCTTAGCTTCGTTGTGTGATTATGGCTGCAAGTAGATGGAAATGCACAGAAACGTGAAAAAATATAATAAATATGAAAAGAGAAGACTGGTGAGTCAGGCATTTTGGTCAGGGTTTTCAGAGACCTCTGGGATTGGAATGCCTAATTCCTATTAAATTTCCATTAAGTTAGTGGGAATCCACCTCTTTTACATAGTTTTGAAAACCTTAGACCTTTTATTAATACTCACCATGAAGCTACACAGATGAATATTTGGGGGGTTTAGTTCATTTTTTCCTAGGAAAAAAAAAAAGGTGATACAAGGCTTACATTTGTACCATAGGACAGATGAAATCATAGAGTGATCCCTATTGGCTTTACTGGGCTTTGGAACAGACCTTTTCAAATAAAATCAGGGAGCTTTACATGGAGGTAGAATAGGATGCACTAGAGGAATATCAGCAACATGCTACTGATTCTTACCTTGTTAAAATACAGCAACTTAAAAGATCAGGGATATAGCCTTCCTCAGATCCAAAGAATTTGCTGCAGGTGCCTTTCTTTTTTTAGAGTAACTGAATTTGTAACTCAGGTGTTTGAAGTAAATGTCTGAATTGTAATGAATCCATCCCTAAGCATGATGGTAATATGATTGAGAAATAAATATACCAGCACAACTTAAATGTTATAACCTCTCACTTCACTTCTGGGGCAGGAAAAAAGTTGTGGTTTTTTTTCCTGGAGTGATTTCTTGTTTGCTTTTAGGGCATACTTTCTTGATGTTGTAGTTTCCCATACTCCAAGAACAAAATGTAGTTTCTAGCAGAATTCTATTTCATATTAAGAAAGAACAACAAAGAATACCTTCAAACTCTACTGAAGAGACCGTATTTCATTCTGGGATGCTTCTGGAAAACTTGGTAGCCTGTGTTTCCTCAAAGGCAAAAACGCAAATATAGCCATCCAGATGTTACTCTTGCTTTCTGTGTCTTCCACAACTGGTCTTTCTACAGGCAGCGCTTATTCCAGCTCCCTATCAGTCCTGCAAGCCAGAGATAAGATCTTCTCTCCCTTTTAGCACAGTGTTTTATTCTTCTGTTTGGGGTTTTTTCCCAGCTTTCTGTTGTCTGACAGGTCTAGTATGCCTCTGCTACCAGGATTGGGTACTGCATGATCTTTTGAAGTTTGTCAGTGTACTGAATTCATTGGACAAACTGGAGATAACCATCCTGATTTCTAACATTTTTTTTTTTTCCCAGTGAGACCTCAGTGATACAATGGCTTTATGCTATCCTCAGATCTTCTGTGTTTCAGGATGAGGCACTAAAATGCTTTTTTCTATATAATTTGAAGCAGCCCTTGGGCTAACTGCCCTACCCAGAACTCCTTGCAGAATGCCTGTGATCTGCACATGCTCCTAGTCTTACGCCTGTGTCAGTAGAAACCAGATGGACTATCTAAATTATACTTAATTTACAAATGTTTTGGAAATTTCTTCAGGCTTTTATTATATATGTATGATTTCAGTTGCACGTAGGTACTGGAAAGAGACTGCAGCTGAACATGTTTTATGTAAAAAAAAAAAAAAGTTCTTAAGAGGTTGTATGGCATCCTATATATAGAGAAACTGACTGTCACATGTTATCATATTGCTTCAGTGTAGACTTTCTTTCTCCCAGCTCTTATCTCTCAATATAAATATTTTTTTCCAGGCAGGACTTGTTTTTTCCATGTATTTTTGCAAACTTGGGGGAGTGGAGGGATATTTAGGGAAGAGAAGTTTCCAGAGTGTGTGATAAGACTGGCAGAATGAGAATGAAAGTCACAGAAGCTCAAGAGAAACTGCTGAGCAGAAGAGGGACCAGACCAGACAGGCTGGCTTCAGGGATGAGGAATGATGATGTTTGAAAGAATGGTGCTGCAAGGCAGAAAGCAATGGTTGACTGGAATCAAGACTGAAAGCAAGGATGCTTGAGAGGACACGCTGGTCTGGGAGGGCTGCTCCCCTCTTATCTAATTCTGTTTTACCTTGTATCTAAAATTGGTTCTGTTACTGGATTTTGTACTTTTTGGGTTTAGCATGTTTGTTAGCCCGTTTATTGCTTTATTGTGTGATTCCATCATGCTTTTCCACTAACCAGGTACGCAAGTTTGCATCTTGCCTATGTCTCCCATTGATTCCTCACATGATGAGGAAAATAAGCCTTTTAGAAATTTCCCCCTGCAAGGCAGTGAGAAATAGTCTTTCAACAGGAGAGAATTACTTCAGATGCAGCTGGTGAAGTGCAGGCTTTTAAATCGGAAAACATGGATGGAACTTAGAGGTGGACAAATAATCCTTCTAGAGAAAAAGGAGATTCCTTCCTGTTCCCTCCTGTGGGAGACATTTTTGAAGATTCTCATGTGAACTCGTAGAAGCAGCTTCTTGTTTAATTTTTTATTAAGCAGGATTTTACATGAATCACATGTTTCCAGGAACTGATTGTAAGGTGGTTACCCCTAGCAACCTGTCATTTGCCTTGGATCACCAAATAATGACCCCAGTGTATGTAGCAGGTGTTCTTCATAGTAACTGCAGGGAAGCAGAGACAATACTACAGCAATATTATGCCTTTATCTAAATTGGAAATAGCTAATTTTCTTAAAGAGAAGACTTCTACTTTTTGCTTTACAACCTTGTGTTTCTATGCCCTGCAGTTCAGAAACTGTATTTCAAAGCGAGTAGGGAAAATAAAAATCACAAGACATCAGTCAAAAAAAAAAGGGGGGGGGGCAAGAATCACTATAAAACTCAGTTCTTTGTGGCTAAGATATATATTAGTGAATGGACTGGTTATGTGAAAAAGGTTTGGGTTTGGTTTTTTTATAGCTAAACATAAATACTTATTTGTGATTCAGACAAAACTAGTGTTTTTTCCAGAAGAAACTTGTTTTGTTTCAGATTGCCTTGCCAGTGGAAGGAAGAGAAAGCAAACACTTTTGGATTCCGAGTAAGGGATTTTGAAATCTCTTGATGCTTAATAATCTGGCCTCTTTCACCAGCAGTCATACAGAACCCTGCAAAAGAGACGTGGGAGTGGGGAATCTTGCCCCTCACTATCAGGTCCCCTGGAAGCCTTCACAAGGCTGAAGATGATAATGGGGAAAGAGCTGGAGGATGTATGTGAACTACTTCAGGGATATTCCAAGTCAGACTGACTACTGATTTATTCCTGTCCTTCTTTGACTCTTTCCTGCTTCAAAGCAAACACATGAAAGGTCACATGAGAAACTCCCTCCAGGCATGCAGGCTAACAGGAGAATCCTTTTTAGTACGGTCCCATGGGAGTCACTCTTATATGGAGATAGCCTGAAGGCAAAGAAATTTCTTCCTACCTGCTCTCCCCCAGGCAAAGTGGCCTCTGGGGCAATTTTGAGATGAGTTTTGGGTGTCATTTTTGCCTTCAGTCAGAACAAGTCCTTTGCAATTGAAACGAACAGCAGGAAACGAGAGAATGGGCTCAGAGCTTTGAAGGTCTCAGATCTGTTATCTATCTCCTAGATTTCTAGCCAGGGTTATTTAATTTACCATTTCTGGTTTCAAAGCCTCCTTCCATAAATAGGCTTCTGCACCATTAATCTGTTACTAGCCTTAAAAGCCTAATATAGATACAGCTTGTCGTTTAATCTAATTAATGACAGTCACTTAGGGACAACAGTGGCCTTGAGACCCTCCCCCTGTGTTCACATGTATGTCTGCCCTTCAAGTTGGTCAGATATGAGAAATGTCACTCAATAGGACAAGATGAACATCTAAAATAATATGATTGGCGGGGGGGGGAACTTAGATCTCTTCAGCTTAAATATTGGCTAAATAGTTTTCCTCTGAATGCAAGCATTTAATTAAACACAGAATTAACTTGTATTTCAGGTCCAGCTCTGTTAAACTTATCTTTCTGTACGGGTTGTATATTGTGGGCTCAGTCAGAATGTTTGCACTTTACAGGGTCAAGCCTTTGAAAAAAGCCTCCTTTGCAGTTCTCAGTAGGCACCTGCTATTGCTGTCTTTACTCAGGGAAAAAGTTTACTTCTGTGAGAACTGAGTGTTCAGTGTCTCTATGGAAAAGACCTGTAATCTACTTCTAGCAAATTAAAATCTAATACAGTTTGTCTATATTTCATTTATGCCTCAGGACAAATTAATGTTAAAAAAAGCCTTTGAAATGAAAATGGTGAGACCTCAGATTAACCTACTTGTGTTTTTATTTCAGGTTTCATTTGGGAATTGAATGTGGCTGTTAAATTACTGGTAGGTAAAACATCAGTGACAATTTGCTTGCATTTTTCTGCAAATAGGTTTGCACTCAGAAAAGTACAGTGGGATTTAGAAATTATGAAAATAACTGTAGCTGGTCTTTTCCTTAAATTTTTAATTTATGCTCCAAAACTTTAAGTTCTGTTAATAAAGCAATTATAATCCTAGAAATTACTATTAAGAACAGTCAATAATTACTTTATTTAAAGCCATGTGGACTAGGGACAGGTCATGTTAAGCTTTCTGTGCAGAGTTTGCTGTTCAAATGTGGCAGTCTCCACTGTGCTGTAAGACGGCTAGAACGTGAAATGAAATTCATTTTTATGTGTGAAGCATATAAGCAGCAAGGCTCAGTAGAAAGAGGGAAAGTGAGTATGTTTGTAGATTGACCAGTGTCTCAGTGCGAGGAGATCCTCCCATGCACTTCTCAAAGGTTTTGTCAGCCTACAGGAATCTCAAATGGAGGGCAAAAAGTCCAGCAGACTGCATGGGAGATAATTCACTTCTTTCTGCAGAATACCCTCTCATAATAAAGTTCTACCTTCTTCAGGATTGTTACTAGACAGGCTGCTTAGGATACCATAGCCCACCAGGAGCATTTCCAGTTTCTGCCTCTCAACCACTGGGACGTCGATTTTCAGAAATGGGGCGGGGGGGAGGGTCTCAGCATATGTGACCACACCTATATTTCTCCTGGTGAGATGTAGCTAGCAGTAAAAAAAACCTGTTTGCTTCTAGACCCATCATTGCATTTTCAGGGCTTAAAGAGAAATGTTACTTTCAGCAGTAGCAAACATTTATTCATTGAGTCACTGTGCATGGTGAAATGAGGGGGGTTGAGGGGGTGTCCCAGTTGTATTTTGTTATTTTTGAACTGAGTTACCATATGTTGGTCTGATTTCTGTAGCCTAAGCAAGCCATTCCTGTATGTGATGTCTGACAGCAGACCTACTGAATGTAGATTGTCTGGTGGTGTTTAATCACCTTATAATCAACTTTTGAAGTGGCTGAACAAAGCAGAATTCTAATAAGGGAAAAAAGTATCAAAAATACTTCCCATTTTTTGTTTTATTATATTTATAGTTTGCATACTTGAAATTACTTATGTAATGCAGAAAAGTGCCTTTGTCATACTCCATCCTCATCTAAAAATAAAATATATACATTGTAGTTTCTTTAAAATAGACATATTGTTCTGCTTTCCATGCAAAGCTCCCCTGCAGGTTTTGGAGTTAAGGTTAGCTTTTCTTTTTTTAATGTAACATTAAACCTAACTCTTCTACAGCTTCTGAGCTCACTGTCATTTCTTCTCACCAATTAAAACTGACTGCTTCAATGTGGAAGGAAGAAATATGAAAACCCACTGACAGCCACAGTAGCAATTTCATTCATGGCATATAAGCCCAGAGGGTGAGTGTCAGGGAGCCGGCAATCTGTTAAATGCTTTATCCGTATTACGCAAAAAATATTTCTTATTAATTATCTCTTTTCATGTTTTGGTTTAAAAGAGCCCATTATTTTGTGATGTCTAATTTGACTTGCTACATAGAAATGTATTAGTTGAATAGATACACTCTATCTTGTCTTCTATAGTTACAACAATTGTTGGTCCATTTACGTCAGGGCAAACACAGATCACCTCAGAGGTCAGAAAGCAATTGCCTTCCATGGTGAAGCAATACTCAGTGTAATAGTTGGTGTAAATAAAAGGGATTAATTTTCCAGTACTTTGTATTGTGGGTAACCATGGTAGGTTTGTGCACTCTTGTCTGCATCAGTCTCTCTTTACTGGGTATAAGAAAGTAGTGACTTACATGTAAAGGCTTTCCTACAAAGCCTTCAATGCTAGCCACCGCCACAATTAAGGTACCAGACTAAATGGACTATTGATCAAATTCAGTGCGATATTACTGCTTCTGCAACCAATAGCTGCAATTAAAAAAATCCTATGGGCCTGATCTTCCCTACAGCCTTGCATATTACACAGGCTTCTACTTACTCAAGGTGTTGCAAGATGCTGTCACCACATTTCATACTGGTATAAGTCACTTCGTATGGTAGCAGTTACTGAAAATACAGGCATTGTGTCTTTTGATAAGGACCTGACTCAGGAAGCAGCCTGCAAAACGTGTCTGTCATATATGCTGAGTGGATCACTTTTGACCTTTATAATGCCATTTATACCAGTGGAAAATGGGTATGAAGCATTGTAAAGTCTCCTTAAACATAAAAGGTCTTGGCCCTTTATCTGTACCAGTGAGTGATAAGATCATGTGTATAGAGCCAATAAAGAGTGTTTACTGTTTTGTTACTTAATGTATTACAGTTCCACTCTTTTAGCATGATTATTGTACCCTTAGCAGCTTTTCATATAAAGGGCATTTTGCATTTTGGTCATAACAAACTTTTTTTTTTTTTCTGTAAAGCTTATATAAAGTTATATAAAGATTTGACTGCTTATATGCAATATCCATTAAAGAAAGATGTACCGCAAGTTTTGTACTTGGGTCTGACTGAAGATTTAATGAGGTTGGTCTTGTTCAGTCCATTTCTAATATAGAGAAAGGGTTTGGATTGTGAATGTTTGTCACCTAGTTAATGAGTTATAAAGTATTTTGATCTGACGCGTTATTTTAGCTGGTTCATATTATACATGCAGGGAGAAAAAGTTATCCAGAAGTGACTGGCCAGGCATAATGCTCAAATATATTGAAAGACTTGGCTACGGTTACCATGTCAAACAGATTCCTGGCTTTAGCAGCACAATGAGCTTTGACAACAAGGATGCCAAATAAGTGCCAGAACTGACACAAAGGAAGTCAGGATTCCAGGATGCAGTTTTGCCTATATCAAACATATCAAAGCACTCTAATCATATTTATATGCATGGTTCTTTCTCTTCCACACTGGTTGCCTGTGCAAGAATTTTGTTTTAATGACATGCTCTAATTTGAACTGGTAGCATTGTGCACAAATATAGAGGTTTGAACTAGATACAGCTTCTCAGGGCACCCATATCAGGAAAATAGTGGACAAGATAAAACAAAGAATTGATAACACAGATCTAAATTTGCAGGGAAATCATCTATAATGGCTAGCTAAAGACTGTACTGTGATGTTTTTACTTAGACAACCCACTTAATGATGTTCTAGACAGAGCTGGAAGATCAAATCTCTTTACTGGAATAGTAAAAGCCTCATTTACAGAGTAGAGGATAGTCCCTCACAGGAGGAGCCTACTGTGACAATACATAAGGCTTTTTCCCCCCCACAAATTACTAGGTATAGGGACAGTGAAGTGTAGGTCTGCTTTCCTGCTGTCTGTGCTGGGCTGGAGAAACATTCCTTTTTTTATAGCTTTACCACTAGTGGGGCAGGGGCGAGGGGGATGTTTTTTCTCTGTGTGGTAATTAACACAGAGACGTTTTGAATGGTCATAAATAAACTTGTAGAATTTTTGTGTGGTTATAAACAATGACCACCTACTGGCACTTGTGAAGGTGGCTCATAAAACAGGATGTCAAGCTCAGTGTGTTGTAGTCACAGTCTAGACCACATAGTCTTGCCCTGCTTCTGTTTCCATAGCTTGGAAAGTTCCTTGCATACAACCTAATCTACTGCTTCTAGACACAAGCTGCTGTTTAGATCTCATTAATTAGCATGCAAGCAGAAAGGAAAGTAAGTGACCTTTCTGTGGCCTAATTCTCCAGCTTCAGTTCAGCAAGAGCCAGTGAAGTGCCATGCAATTAATAAGAGTGCAGAAAGAAGTAAAGGTCTCATTTTATGGTCGGAGAGATTAATTTCACAAAGAGGGACTCAGTGTAATTTTAGAAACAGTTAATATGCATTCTGTAGCACAGGTACTTAATTGAGCCATTCCCTGTGTTCTACCAGTACGTTAAGACAAGAATATGTTTAATAATGTTTTCTTTTGCATTACGTTTCTGTGTGGTTAGTCGTCAAATCTGAAATGACATCTAGGCCTAATTGGATTTTAACAGCTCCTCAAGGCAGTTACACTTTGAATTGTCAGTGTTTTTTTTTTCTTGTTTAAGAATAGTTGAAATGCATCATTTCTTATTGGTGGTTTGTTAGTAAGGCAAGTCCAAAGGGGAAAACAGCTATAGTGTCCCTATGTTAACTGCCTAATAACATGTTTGGCTGGTATTGATCTATACCTATAATATACAGATATTTAATGCTTTCTTCTTGGATATGATACACCTTAATGAGAACATGCAAATGTATTTATCTCAGGATTGTGTCTTCATATTAATGATCTCTCTGCTCCCATTCACAAGGAAAGCCAGTAAAATGGACCATTAATATTGAGTCTACAGATATATGCTGATTAGTTCTGCTGCCTTTTATGTTCAGCTCTTTTGACATATTCTTGTTCATCCAAGCACATGTTGATAGGATTGGATCGTGCAGTATCAATGCCAAGAGAAGTGTATATTTAATTTCCTCTTCTCGTTTTAATGGAGTCTTAGGCAATGAGCATGCAGCAGGAAGCCCTGAAGCCTTGGCTGCTGTCATTAGTCGTGGGAGATACAGGCAAAGGAAGAAGCAGAAACAGCAGAGTTGCACCTGTCAGCAATGAGAAAACTGTTATTTGAGATGGCCCCTTTTTATTCCAACCAACATAATGGAACAGCAACTCTTGTATTGGAAGATGTAGGTATTAGTGTGGGCCTTTTCAGTCCTAAATATTCTGTGGTCCAACAGGAGTAGTTACCATGAATATCATGCATATGCTTTTAAAGTTGTGCCAGCAAAATTTCATTGCTCCAAATGTTCACAGAAGTAAATTCAAAAGAGGTGAAAGCATGATTGGAGTAAAATCACTTAAAAGTTCAAACACATTTATTGGAAATATATTGGATGACTCATTTGTCTCTGCTGGCAGTACCTCAGGCTCATAATATTTATGGGGACCTACAATATAAGAAACAATTCCCCCCAGCACCACCAGTTTCACCTGTAGTTTTGTAGTTATAAAATCTGTTCTAGCAAAGCAGAGCCAATTTGCAAATGCAGTCAGCCCTAACCTAGCGGAGGCTTTACCTGCACATGTGGGTGTCACTGAAAGCTCTGTATGGTTCTAGTGTGCAACTGCCACCAGCTACAAAGAACTGAGCTTCCTATCATGCAGCTTTGTAGGCCTATAAAACATGTCCAGAGACAGCCTTTCACTTCAGTAACCTAATAAATACTTTTAAGACTGTCTTTATGTCTATATCTACCAATAATATATAACAGGAAGAAAAATAAAAAAAAAAATACAGCAGACCCTTTAGTCTCCACAGAATTTCAACTAATTCTGTTTTGTTTTGGTTTGGTTTTAATTAAACTCTTCATAAATTTTGTGCTTGATCCAGAGGTTCCCCAGAATAACTTTGAGATATAGGTTGGTCATAGCAGTGATAAGCTGGAGTCAGAGGTCAGTAGAATATGTGAATGTTTTATGTCAAAGAGGGAGAGGGGGAATGGATGTATTTTTGTGTCTGTATAATATATACATATGCGTGCACACGCTTTTGGCATGATTTGGTCAGGGTTCAATAAAGTGCATTACTGAAATAATTTATAGGTATCTGAACACAGACAGTTTTGGAGGTGGACCACAACTGGAACCAAAATGTTGGGTGGCATTTCCAAGTTATTTTGTGGCATTGAGGTTTCTCTGAATGTGCCCACCTGATAGGTACTCACATACTCAGCATTAAACTATTGCCAGATTTGCAGAAGGGAATACGTCTTTCTCTGAAGCAGCAGAGGGAGGCACTGTGCTTTGGAAATGCTTATTTAACAAATTCTGTTACTTCCCTTCTGCTGTAGGAACTGAAGATGTTAGCAGGGTAGTTGACGCTTCCTTCCTTTTCTCTCTAGTGCATGATAGTCTTGTAGTATTTGTGCTTTGCATTGAAATTTTTATTTCTATAGTCTGATGGGAAGCGACTTGTGATTTATGCTATAAGAGGTGGAACATTTGTTTTCTGAACTTTTTTTAATGTGCTGCTTGAAATCTGTTTAAAGTTACAGTTGCAATTAGAGGAGTAAGGTGAAAACTAACAATGAAATAAAAAAAAAAGACTATTTTATGCTTTCCAGTGTATATACATTCCAGCAATTATCTGTCGTCATTCTAAACACACTTTCTGTGTAACCAAGCACTTTATCATATCATTATGCCTTCAGTTACAGGCCTTTTCCACCAGTACAGATCTACGCAGACAGAAGAATCAGCAGGCTGGGTTAACCTGCGACAAAATTCCTGATATATTTTTTGATCCACATGCTTTGTTTTCCCTCTGCTCCCAACCACTATGTTGTTTGACTTCTTACATAGTCGCAAACATAGTTCTCCCCTGTGCTCATCTCATTGCACTGCAGTGAGAAAGGACAGTCTGTTATTAGCAGTCCTGATGCAGCAGATGAAGCACATAAAAGTATTTTGAAAAAAAAGCATTTTAAATTATGTCAAAAGGCACATAAGACTGTTACCTGCTTTCATGTGTTTTGTAAAAAGCAATTCAATAATCTCCCCCAAATCATCTAAATTTAATTCATTCTGTTTTAGCAGCCATATTATTTCTGCTAGCAATTGGAAACTGATCTGTCTGAAAAGCAAGTGTCTAAGCTTTTATTTTGAGATGTAATATGCCATAATATTTTGAAAAATGAACAAGACATGCCTGATTGGTTAAAAAGTGTGCATTTATGTAAAAATGTTCAGCAGGCTGAGTATTATGTGGGAAATGCCAGCATTCTAAACTTTGATGTAAAGCTAATGTCATGAGACATTTTAATATAGCAATGTATCATGGAATAATGTTTCATTAAAAGAGACATTTGGAAATATTAGACAAAGTACAGTTATGCAAAAGGAAATATTTTACAATGTAGTTTCAACTCAAATATTAATCTCTCGGAACTTTATGGCAAAATGGTGATCACAGGTGAAGATAAAGCTGCCTATACCACAACCCATAGTCGGTTCCTCTCTTATGTTTGTATATTGCACATTATATAAAGAAAACAATAGAGAGGGATTTCTTACTGTGGTGCTGTTGAATGTGCCTCATTTTGAAGTATTTACTTGAATTCCATGAAGAGATATGGTACTCAATTACTGAAACACAGCATCTTTTCTCTTTATGCTATTAAAGAGTTCTCTCTTCTTTTACATTTTCTGTGCTCTGGAAGAAAATATTGCTGTCACTTTCAGTGGCATTTGCCTTTCTTCTCGCTGCTTTTCAATGGCTTTCAAGTCTCTAAGTGGTATCCAATTTATTTGTATTCTGATGCCACTTCTGTGAAGCATACCTTTCTGTCAGCTGAGCGCAAGCTTTAGGTGTTTTTTATTTGGAAGCTACAGTATAAACAAATTGACAATATCAAGGGCAGCCTATCCTCTTGCAGGCAATTTCCACCCATTTGCTATAGACCATTATTCTTCCAATTCATTCAGCAGAACCATTTACTTTCATCCGAGTAGGGTTGGGGTTGACTCTCAGTCCCCAGAGCTTGATTTAAAATCCCTTGGATTTGTGTGGAGGCCATATGCTAAACATGAAAGTAAGTCTCTGTATGCCAAAGATACTGGAGGCAATTATTCCTTCACCGTATTTCTTCATCTGTTTTCTTCCAATATTAAAGGTTTCTTCAGTGTTTAAAGTTGTGGTTCTGCCATATCTTGCTGCTGAGTTTGTAACTGCCCTACTAGGGTCTAAATTTGCCTTTAAGTAAGCTCTTAAAGATGCCAAATTTGTACTAGCACATAAGAGATGAGAATTTATTTTCATACTTGCTTTTCCTTTTTCTACTTCTCTCAGCCTTCTATGGCCTTTACAATTTACTGTTTCTTGAAATAACAGCAGTCAGCAGTAATTTGTCATTTTTAGCACTGATGTACACTTTTGTTCCACCTTCACCGTTTTTGTGGGTGTCAACAGCTTTCTATGCGCATGTTTTCATATGTGTATTACAACAGAGTTACATGTATGTTTGCAGAATCAAAATATTCTGGATAGATTAATCAGGTCTTTTAAACACATAGGTATGCATATGTTTTAGAGATAACATATGAATTACAACTGAAGATAAGGCAGGTGGCAGAAGTTCATGGTCTTTTTATCTTGTAGTCATTTACTTTCCTGTGGGGTGTTTTTCCAATATTTGAAGCTTTAATGGCAGCTGTAATAGAGTATAATACTACTATTACAAGACAGCTGTATATTTAAAAAAAAAATAATAAATTACTAATACAGTATTTTAAAATAGGTTAGTCAAATGGCCCTCTTCAATCTGAAGTCTAGTGCTGTTTAGAATGCAGATTTGGAAACACACAACCTTTCTGCTTTCATATTAATTCATTGCCAAACCTAATGGAATCTGGACCATTTGGTCAAGGCTTTAAATTATAATTTTTAAAAAAATATATATTTCAGACTTAGAAGAATAGCAAAATAAGAAAGAATCTTAAAATATGTTCTGTATAATGTGATTTATGTCAGATTTGTTTTAATAACTACAGCTTTATATTAGTGGGATGTGACTAGGTCCCCTGCTTCTAATGTTTGCATGTGTATTTACAAACCAGCTAAGTCACAATGTGAATCAATTTTATATAACATTACTGTTTTACTAAATTATTCACATTTTCTGACATTGAAGACTCTGACACAGTACAAACAAGCTTTGCCTAATATCACTTCTGAATTGTAATAAAGGGTTTCTGTTTTGAAGGGTAATTCTTATGTATCAATTATAATTTCTACATTTCCTTTTACAATATTTTTATTTTTTTTTTACAAAAGCTCTTAGCCTTAGATATCTTCTGAAGAAAAAAAAACACCTATATTTTCTGCTCTGAAGATGTGCTTTTACTTCACTACTGTTTAAGCAAAGCTATTCAGTGAACCTCAGTGAAAACTAATGATTTTTTAGTCAGGGGAACCATAACTGGGACTTGAAGTATATCAGGGGAAGGGGAGCCAACAGAGAAATTATGTAGTTGCCAGGATACCCAAGATACCTTTAGCCTACCTAACTCAATAACCAATAAAAAAGATAGATACCAGAACACTGCAGTCTTCAGTGATACTGTATTTATCCTGGGAAGGCTTGCTGAGACACCTGGAACTCCCTGTATCCCGTCCAGCTTGTACTTCCTATGTGTTCTGCAATTGGACCTCTGAAATACTCCAAGCCTGTGTATGTCTTACTGCATGAAGAAAATTCTACTCTTCAGAAAAACAATATGTGGAAATGACTGCTCTTGCAAGATACAGTGCCATGTTTTGACTGATACATCATGGTGCCAAGTATCTGCAGAGCTCAGGGATTGCCCAGACTTTGTTCATCATTTAGTCTTCTCCAAAACCAGTAAAGGAGAGAAAGCATAATGAAATGGATCCTTGCATTGCAGTGCTATCTCAGGCCTGGAAAGTATAAAGTTATGAAGGCAGGCAGTAGACAAACCGTTGGCAAAGTTTATGACTTTCTCCAAGGCATGCTGAAATCAGTTGAAATCTTCCAGTCAACACCAAGGATCTTTGTTTTGATACAAATAAAAGTAAACAAAGATGCTGACTGACAGAAAAGGAAGAAGGGGGAGTAGAATAAAAAGCACCAAGGGAATTAGAATTTTGCCAGTAACTTACAGGGGGCCAAACCAAGCAACATCATCTTCATTAATAATCATAAAAGAGATTTCTAGGCTATTTCTCTCCTTCAGCTTTCCTGACAATACCATAAAATGGTAAGTCCTGAGGTTTTTTTTTTTTTTACAAAAGTAACAGAAAATTCATTCTTCTTTCCTATTTCTTAATGCTTTTTTTTTATTGCACTCATGGTAATCACTAGGAGCATAATGACATCAAGAGAGCATGCCATGCCTCCAGCAGGCACTCAAGCAGATTTATGATGTCAGCAAGCATCCAGTTTCCCTGGTCACCTTTTACAGATTTACATGCTGGTTTAATAAGAATGAACAATGAGCTATTTGTCAACTGGGAAAGCAGAGTTTTATGAGGAGATAACCTCTGAGTTTTTAGGTTTTGCTTTAAAGAAGCGTATGTGGAAAAACAGTTGCTTGCATGTATGTAAAGTGAAGGACAGGCAGACTGAGAGGAAGCAGCAAAGATCAGGAAAACTGGGAAGTTTGAAGAAGTTGGAAACTTGACTCACTTTAGTAACATGTAAATAATTGGCAAGGAGTGGGATGATAGTAGGACAGTTATTAATACAACTTTGGCTTACACTACTGATGGTCATGCGAGTACAAGAATAGAAGATGCTTCTGTTAGGAACTTTTATGTCCAGTTGGCATGAGGGAAAATGCCAGCATTTTGGTCCAGAGCACTGGTCTTATATTTCTGAAAGGACAGAGTTCAAGGCTGGCTGCTCAGTTTTCAGTGAGCTAGAGGGCTTTGGGCATGTGAGTTTGATACCAAGTTAAATTGTCCATATAGATATAGCCACAGCAATTTAAAAATGAAGGCATTGTTCTTCCACAGTTATCAATTTAATGAAAAAATCTGATAATTCCTGAACTTCTCAGAAAGAGAAGTAGAAATTGGAGTATATGTTCTAGTGCAGTTCAAAGAACCTGAAAGACTTACTACTTCTTTTTCTTGACTTAGGTGCTGGATGAAAAGTAATGATAAATATGTGGAAGACATGAACTGAGGGGAATTTTAAAGTGAAGGGCAGGATATTCTTTTTAAGTGAGCAAAACAATAGCTGGGCTAATATTAATGTGCCTGGACATTTTCATTAGCTTCATTTTGGTCCCCTGCAGATGGAGTTAGAGTAGACTCAAATTCCCATGGTATTATCTGAACTTCTGTACAACTATACATCCTATTCCCACATTCTAGTAAGGCTTAGCTGTTAACTTCCCCCTCCCAAAAAGCCTGAAAATTGGGGAGGTCTAGAAATGGAGAAGTTTTGCATTTGTTCAGCTCTCCCTTAGGCACTCATTCCATTTTTTCCATTATGTGCTACTAGACAAAGAGTTATTCTGTATGAGAAGTAGGTCCAGTATGGCCACAGCTAAACGTAATTTTGGTGGGCATTCAGTCCTCGCAGCAGCAGGTCCTGTACTTGTATTCCTGTCAATGAGTCAGGCAAGAAATCCAGAACTCTTAAATCCAGGCCAGACGCTGTAGATGACTGTTAGAATTTTCCAAAGTTAAAACTGTCATCTTTAATTAGATAGACTGAGGTTTTTTTCTTCACTCATTGCATAAATCTTACATGTTTTCAGACAAAAATTTATACATGAACAAGCAAGACCCAAATCTGCATCACTTGGCACATACTAAAAAAGTCAGTCAGAAATAGTTAATTTTTCCTTGAAAGGGGATTCATTTGATGGGGGGTTTTTTGTGCATTTTTACTGTGTGTGGAGTGTTTAATATATTAGGACCAAATGCTGAAGTACCTTGTTCAATTTTTTTCCTCAGCAGAGTGCTCACTGATTTCAACAATAGTAGTTTCTCAGAACTTGTCCTTAAGTCTAGACACATACCTATTATTAGAATTGATTGCCTATAGTCTCTCTAGCTCTGAACGTACTCCCTCTGTTGTTCTGTCTTAGCTTCATCACAACTAAGGGTTTGGGGTTTTTGTTTTGTTTTTGCATCCAGATCTGACCACAGTGTGTAATGGCTTTAAGCCCTCAACCTTTACGAAAATTTTAATTGGGAAATCTTTCTTCTTATGTGTAATTTACACCCTAGAGTCTTATTAGTATGGCTTTGTTCATTTTGCTTGTGAACAACATTCTTGTATCTGAGCTGAACTGAGTCAGTTACATTTAACCTCCAACCCTGCAAATGTAGCACTGGGCTGCGATTGCCATAAATGAGACTGCCATTGAAAAAATGTGGGTTTGGTTGAACTCAAAAGATCATTTTGCCACATTTAATGCAAAGGCTTTTTCAGATATAAATGGTTACCTTACTGGGAAAATATATCATATGACAGTCTCAAGGTTCCTTATTATGTTTTCTCATAGACACATTTAGGAGTACCAGTCTTTGGTCATAAAGGGATGTCATTGCAAGAAGCATCTTGCCTATTAATATTCCATTTTGCAGGTGTGAAACCAAGTTCTCCTTTAAAGCATAAAGGTTATGCTGTCCTCTGCATTGTCCAGCATCCAGACCTTGAATCTGAAGAAGGGATTTGAAGCTCCGAGAGATGACAACCTCCACCCCCCACCCCCACCCCTTCTGCAAATAAGAACCTTCCAGTCCCAGTAACTTGTTCCTTTGACAGGAAGCATTTGTATTTAAATGGGAAAAGAAAGGCTAGATTAGAGGAGGCATCCATGCTAAGCCTTATGCTGGCATGTGCGAGGCATCCAGCAGAGCACAGGAGCATGGGCTTTGTCTTAGGTGCCTGACTAGTTGTGTTGACTTGATGGCATTACTTCACAACTGAGCTTCACTGGTTTTATGGGATGTGGCCTTGGGGAACTGAGCATGAGTTCCATCATGACAGATTAAGTTGTTTATACAGACATCACATTTGCCTTGTGTTAGTTTTTAAATCTGTCTAAAGTGAGTGGAAAGTTAGGCTGTTGTACAGACAGGTTATTAGGACGAGTGAACCAGAGCAGCAAGTCAGCTATTCCAACTCTGTCAGCATTGAACTGAGCGAAAACAAGGCTTTATTCCTTTCTTGACCTAAGAATATTCTCCTCTATTTAAATACAAGATGAGAAGGGCACATTCAGCTAAGGAATCAGTGCCTGAAAAAGATCCTCTGTCCTCCGTCCTGTATCCTCTTCTGGCAAGCTGCGGTGACCTGTGTGTCTGCAGTGCCTGAAATAAAATTCAGGTAGCATGCTGATAGTTTTGTAAAGGCTAAGGAAAAGAGCTTTGTTTTTCTTATTCATTTCTGTGAAGTTCTGTGACATGACCCAACAGAAAATACAATAATTTGCATTGCTTTTTTTTAAGAAGTGTCAGTTCCACTGGGCAGAAGTGAGCCTGCATAAGAAATGTAGCCATTGGTATGCAGAGCATGCTGCTGTGTTAGTGCCTTATTATAGCATCACAGTTACTTAAAAATGTAAGTGTGATGCTGAATAGAATTCATATCTCACTGATATGCAGCAAAAGGTAAATTTTCCCTTGCCTTGATGAGAACTTAAGAAAAAAATGCACACTGGGAAGGAATAACCTGTTGTAACATGTAAAGAGTTCAAAATGATAAGCTCACAATTAAAGGCTCTCTGCATCTAAGGAGATGTTTACGTGTATACACTGTTGTCACATTTCTCTCCCAAAGACAATGTTTACTTGTTTTCTCTCTAATGTTGGGGTAGAATACAGCCAGATGCTGCATGGATTACAAACTGCACCTGATCTGCTAAAATTCATATACCACCTCAATACTGTGCTGTGATTTGTATTGTAGGGTTGTGCCTGTTAACCTTTTCTATGGAATTTCTTATGCTACTCTGTGCAAAACACTACATCTTAAAATAGTATTGTATACATCACCCTTTAGCTCCTGCCATGTCCCTTTCTCATGACAAGCCATTTATTTTGAGGTTGAGGTGACTTGCATTGGATCCTAGTTGACATGTTGTGGTATTAACACTCGTTACTTGTTTAGATTCAGGCAGTCATCTGCAAAGATGGATAAAATAAGAATAAGTAAAATAAAGTGGTAGTTAAGCTGTGACTCACAACTGAAAAGGCTTTTTTTTTGTTTGTTTGGTTGGTTTTTTTTGAGAGTCACTGTAATATAGGAATGCTTTCGGCTTTTGACTAAAGCAAAAGATAACCAAGAAAATTTTTCTTTCCTTCTGGACATTAAAAAAATATATAAATATCAAAATAGTGGGATCTGGATTATTCTCAGAACTCCTACAATCTGTTGCCAAAATCAAAAAACAACAATCCCAAAACACCTTCTATTATAGGTGAAGAAATCTGCCTACTTTGGCAGATGAAGTGTAAATAACAGCACAGAAAGTGCTGGGATGCATAAATAGCTGGAATGTGAATGCTGTAGAACCCTGTTTTCAAGCAAGAATGTGAGTTGGTGCTGTAATACTTTTTGCTGTTACAGCATCTTCTAAGATTTTCAGTGAATTTTACAAATACTATTTAAGAAAGAAATGACGATCCTTTGAGAGAGCATATGAATTTTGTTATACCTTTGATTACAAACAGAAAAACAGTCTCTTTGGTCCCTGGGGATGACCAGCAGATGCCCAGCCTCTCCCAGGATCTGATGTAGTAACATTACTATCAGTAATTTTGATAACACCTCTGTTTCTCATCTGAACTTCTATCAGTAGCTAACAGACTACTACTTCACACTTTCTAAGACACAAAAGTGCCTCATTCACCCTCATTTTTTGTCATCCCAAGCCCATCTCCATATGTGCCCCAATATTATATACTGTAAGCCTCCAAGAAAAACAGATTTCTGGGACGGGAGTCAGTAAAGCTTCTGAAAGTTTGAAATGGATGTTTCTTGTGCCCATACAGAGTTACAGGGTCTCTTCTGGCCTCTTACGGATCTTTGATAATGAGCTGATTTGCAGGTGGAGTCTCCAAGTAGTGTTTATAGAAGGGGAATATCTATCCAGCTATCTAAAAGCAAGAATATTTTAGCAGCTGTGACAACTTGCAGCACTTGGCTAAGCAGAGGTAACCTTAGGAAGCACGGTGTCCATATGCCTACTACTAAGAGATCAATAAAACTCTGATCCTGCAAATGTGTCATCTGAGAAATAGAAGAAAAAAAAAAAAGTAGCCACGTGATTTCTACCTAAAGTGATCTATTTCATCTTTTACTGTTAGAAGCTTTTTTTGTAGTTCTGTATTCTTAGACATACACTTAAATTTTAAGCTTTCATCTCTATCTGACTTCGGACTGCTGCTTATGGAAAAGCTTAATGATTTTGCATATCCCAGAAATCTTTTTATTTTAGTGTAGAGTGACTTTTTCTTAATAATAATTTGGAAATTAAAATCCTTCACAGGACTGTGAAAGCAGTAAACTTAATAAATTAATTTCAGTAGATACCTGAAATATGGCCATCCACTTTTTAAAACTGGAAATCAGTAATCTTCAGGCTGCAGATCTTGCATCAATAACTAATTCATGTAAGAAAGCGCAAATGTTTAAGAAAAGCCTTAATATTTTTCATCTGATTAATTTTTTATATGTGCAAAGACTTCCCATCAATGTAATCACTTCCCATCAATGTTGTCCTGTACCTGTTTCCCTTCATTCTTGTAAATACTGATTCTAATAAATGAGTGGAAAAAGTAAGAGATGGCAGGAGCGTGAACAGCCAAAAAAACAAGAAGAGCAAATCCCATTCACAAATAGTTCAGACTTTTAGTTTGAGACACTTGCGGTGCAGTTGCAAATGGCTGTTTGTACGTTTCTTGTATGCTGCAAACACTCATAGTTCCTTTGCAAACAAAGAAGAAAAATGTTTAATGTGATGAGTAAAATCAAAAAATCAAACTGAATGTTCATGTGACAATAGAACATGTGTGTATCATTATGTATAGATCATAGCTGATTCTAGCTTGGTGAGAAAGAGAAGAAAGCAAGCTAAATTCAACTTGGAAGCAAGAAATAAACATTTACCTCATGAATCCAGTAGGAATTGCTCTGATAAAACTGGAGTGAATTTTGCCTACTGCATGGTGGGAATGTCAGTTCAATTCAAAATAAATAATATACAAGTTTTACCAATCACCTAATTTTTCCTTTTCACCTCTGCAGTCTGGGAGCTATTTTAGGGGAGTGCTGAGACTTCTTATCCTCACTGGGGCTCTTTTGGTTTTAGTCTCTACTTAACCATGAACATACAGTTTTTTTCATTCATAGACCATGGGTGAACAAACAGCTGCTATCTAGTTTGACAGCTTCTGATATCTATGCACTGGTTTTCTATTTAATGTTTTGACATATCAATTGTGGGATGGGGGGGTTAATAACATGATAAAGAGCAGCGGTATCTTCTTTGTTCTAGTACTGGAGAGTACTTTTATTTCACAGTATATGTATTGCCTTGAATTTCTACCCATCTTTAAAAAAAGAAGGAATGTTTTCTTTCAACTCTTTTGAGAAGCAAATTTGCTTTTGCCACGCTGATGAATTGATATTCTGATCAGAGTAAATGAGCCACTGAAATACTGTAAATCACTTGCCTCTCCTCTTCGCACTAGTAGTGTTCTCCTAGAGGTGTTATCACTCATTATTGGGTTTGTTTTGCTGTTGTATAACTGTGCTGTTTCCTGCAAGTCATTTTAATCATATCAGGGTGGATCAGTTTCTAAGGTAGACTCGTAACTCCTCATGACTTCTAAAAGCAAATCTCAGAGAAGGAGAAAAGGCGTGTTTGGTTTTTCACTACGAACAGCTATTACATTTTTGACATTCAGAATTTTTCATCATCAAGGTAGTCCTAAAAATAAAGTTCTGACCTACCAAGAGTTTGATCTCAGATTGCCTAAAAGTGACTGTTAGCACGTGTTGCCCATCTATTATGAGGTATTTGAACATGATATCCTAAGATTTCTTTCACATGGAGGTTTGATTCATAGCTTGGACTTCTGTTTTTGCTACAAAATGTTACAAATGTTCCTCTCAGACTAATTAATTTTATAAAGAAAGAAGAGACAAATTAATCATCTATTCACAGTTTCTCTATAATACAAATAGGACTTCAGTAACTGAATTCTCTTAGCAACTACAGCATGTATTTGGAGGAAGACCTCACGTTTTGGTGTTCAGATTTCTAGTGGCAGAGATACATCGCCATTTAGGACAATTCTCCATTATTCAAAGAGCTGCTCCAGCCAGTCTTATTTCTTCAGAGCTGTTCTTTGCAAACTAATTTTAAATTATTTGTAGTTTGGACATTTTTTTACTTTAAATTAGAAATGGATCTGCTGTTAAAATGACAAATTTTAGTACAATTTTAAAACATGCTCTGTCACTTTTACTGAATGGAAAATATTTCATTTTTGTCCTGTGACACAGATATGTACATTTCTTCATTTTTATTATTTCTATTATTTACTTTTAGTTGTAGATCAGAGTTATTGCTAGAACTGTTTTGTTACTGATATATGTAAAAATCACGTTACACTGACTGATTCTGCTAGTCACAGGCTTCTTTCCATGTCTTTTTGCTTTCTTTTCTTTTTCATTTCTAGCTCTGATTTATAATGGCTACCATCAGGTCTCATTCATATGTGATTTGATTCCAGTAGGAAAGCACTGATTGAAAGTAGTTTTACCCTTTTCCTTTTAAATTCTATTTTTTTGTGCTTAAAGGTCAATCAATTCCCTATGTTTTTGACTACTATACTGCTTGTGTATACACTGTCTTAATACTCTCATTACTTCAAGTACATTTATGACAGTGGATATCAACAGCTGCTAGACCCCAGAGAGAATCTTTATAACATTCACAATTTCACAGGCTCATTTTCTCTCCAGGCTGGAGACTGCTCCTTACTGATGAACCTTTGTTATACATAATATCCAGTATAGTGCTGGAATGAAGAATCATCATCTGGTCTTTGAGATTTCTCTATTGCTGTTTTTCTAAGCTGCTTCTTCATTAAAAGGAGGAGGGTTAAGTCATTCAGAAGAGGGTGACCACCTAATATTTAATTTTCCTTTCATGTGATTTCCCAGTAATTACAAATGATTAGTCCTGAAGAAGGATATCTCAGCATCTAGATCCTGGATATTGCGACTGGTGATGTCTTTCTTCTAACAAACAGATTGTTTACAATGTCTTGCATCTACTCAAAAAATCCAGTGGAATTTATTAATCTTTTAAGTTGATTTTGTCTTTCCTTTTGCTTTTTAATATAATTCTTAAAGTAACTTATACAATAGTTCATATTTTTCCTCTGCTCCAGTGTTTATTTTGATATTTTACTCCATGGGCCAGCAAAGCCCTTGAAGACCTTTGTGATTATTTTATGTGATCTCTATAGACTTTGGATAAGGTTTCCTGAGACAAAACTGTAAAGAAGCTTATTTGGTAGATTTTTAGAAACTGTAATAAATACACTGTTCTCTTAATTACAAAATGGGTAATGTAGGAAGTATATTAACACAAGGTATTCTCTAACTGTTAAAACTAAAAAAAAATACATCTGGAAATTCCCTAATTAGTTTTTCCATAGATTGAGCAGAAAAATATAAGAACTAGAACTCTATTTATGCACTGAGATTCAACAAATGAAAAAAGGAGATGACTGGATTTTTTTTTCATCTGTTCCATTGTGTTCTGTAGGATCTGAGTAAGATTCCAGATAGTATCACTTACCATGTCTTTGATGTCAGTTCTGATAGATCTGTAATCTTGAGTGCCCTCTGAAACGTATCTTCTTCAGAGGATTGTTGGTACCTTTGTCTTCAGACTGGAACATCAGCAGTTGCAAGTTCTCTGGAGTCTGAAGTAAAATGGAATCAAATTTCTTCAGGAACAATGTTAAGACACAAAAGATAAGAATACAGCCCCGTAACCCAAAATTTTGAAAACAAATAATGTGAGGAAAATTCTCAGAAAATAAGAAACTTCTTCATTGAAATTGTAATGAGTTGGGTTCTCTAAAGGCAAAGGATTAGACTTCACATATTTGAAAGTGAAATGATATTCCGTCGTTAAGTAGAGGACAGACTTACAGTAAGAGCATATACAATAACTGTCCTAAAATATTTCTTAAGGAATACTTTAAATTACAGTAATATTCAGATTGTTAGCAACCCAGCTGTGTACATTTGTTGCAATTTCTAGGTGAGATGAATGTATACCTGGAATTGAACATGCAGAGTTGAAACAGCCTGTAGACAACTGTACAGTGCATTCTCAGAAATGTTATTTTTTTAATCCATATACATATATATACATATGTATTTATTATAAGTAGTCATGACCTGCATGAAGAATTAAAAACACATTTCAGCGTTTTATTCCTTAGAATAAAAGCCTAGTCCTATAAACCTTTCCTCCTAAGGAACAGTTCTTAATACAAATACTGCCTTTTTAATTAGTAGGACATTAAGGGTTTAAGACTGGGCTCAAGTTTATTTCTCAGTTTTATTTCAGGAAGTTACAGTGCTTGTAATCACAAGATATAGATTATTTGGATAACTCAGTAAAGCACCAGGCATGCAGTAATATATATATGGCTTTATAGTAATAATAACAATACTCTTTCACCCTTGACCAATGAACTGCAGGATCCCGAAGTGCTGTACTGATTAGCAGTGATATTCCATTTTCAGAAATGGGGAAAATGAAGTATAGAGAGGGGGAATAATTTTTCCATGAACCAACAGCAGGCAAGTAGCAGGGATGATAATAAAATGCCTCTAGAAATAGGCAGTGGTGCATACCTTTCAAAAGCTAACATGCCTACCAAATCCAGGTGACTGTCTTGAATAACCTTGCTGTTATTCAGGCCCTGGGATCAGGCAGCAAATATGCAACATAGTAACGTAACGGTAAATACTGCTTTTCTGTTACAGGGTGAAAATCAACTTTGATTCCATTCCAAAGGATCTTGTTTGCATAGGCCAGTACTTACAGGATTATAACTCTTACCAACTTTAATGTTATTGTGCCCCAGTAAAATGGAGTTATGGCAGCAACAATCAAAACTGGAACTTGCAAGCTGGCAGAGAGTGCAGGGCTGGCTTTGTTTTTTTATGTAGTTCTAATAGTTTGTCATTTTATAGAGTCAAATGAAGTAAGACATGATTAAATTTAATTTCATTGCCCTTTCAGATCAGAAGGACACATGTGCATAAAATAAAGCTATCAATTATGAGAGGTATGGTTGTAAGTGGCTTTAGGGAAAAAACGTAGTTTTAATTCATTTATTTTTTTGAAACCTCAGCATCTTTGGAGAGAAACTGTGGGCTGTATGAGCATATAGAAGAACATGTCTTTTCATTTCAAACAACTGGCTGCTCTAAGTAGACTGGAGGCATGTTAATGGTGTGGTAATTTTAGTATTTTCAATTTCAGAGCAGTCTGAAAAGCAGAGGAAGTAGACCTTAAACCTCTCTTTATTCATTTCCTTCTTTTTATGCAGTCCATGACATGCTCAGAGACATATCAGTGTATGTGACAAGTAGCACTATACCCACAATGTCCAGTGAATTCTGGCAGCATGTTCAATAAGGGAAGATTTTTGAGCTGTAGCTTCTATTGCTTACTTACAGTCAACTGGCCAGTCATTTGACCTCTGAACCCTGAGCTGTGATTTCTATCAGGTTCGTGGTCTTTGTAGATTAGGAAAAAAATAACTTGTCTCTGAAATGTGCTTGTCTGATTTTAATGCTGTAGTGATGAAGTAAAGGAGGGATACCTTTATGCTTCTATTGAGCATATTTAATGGGTGCCTTATTTTAAATTTTAAAGTATGTCAGTGCAGAGTTGTTCGTGGTGTACCTTATGTAGCATAGAATTCATGTTAGAGTCAATTTATTTTTTTTCTGATGGCTCATCCGTGGTCCATTACAACTGTTCTCAAAGGTAAAAATGACATGACATCTGCTAAAAATAACTGCATGTTGTACAGCCTTGATATCAAACATGCTAGATGGCACCTGAGTCTCAAAGGGGAAAGGAATGATTTCCCTGGTTTCATGGACATATGCTTGAGTCAGCAGCAAATGTATCAAAAGATTCCCTAATGTCTAACCTAAAATGTTGCTGTTACTGATTAGGTTAGAATTTTGACCTGGTGACAAGCAAGCAAGTTTTCAAGTCTCAAATAAACTGACATTTACCCTTGGGAAGGAGGAAAAATGACCCATGAAGTTTCCATCTGCTGATAGACTAAACATCTGTAGTACTCATGACTGGCATGAGTTCAGTAGCAGTGGAGCTTGCAGTGAGTGATCTCTGACCTCCTAAGTCACTATTGCCATTGAATAGTAATGGTTTCAAATGGAAATCACCTTAGAGACTCCTCAAAAGACTGGATTCTGTCTATCGGCGATACCATAAAAAATAGCATGCGCGAAGTTTAAAGACTTAGGTGAAGGGTGAACAGGAAAAATGAATTAATCACAGAAATATACACTGAATACCCACAGGTAACCAAACTATGAGGGCTATTTGGAAGATAAGTATGTTCAATGGCTCTGTGTTTATGTGGCCATAGGTGCCTCTTACTGGAAATCACAGATTCTGTATGTATTCATGTTTGTGAATATATTTTTCTATATTTTACAGATTCTTTTCATATATTAAAGAATTATAAAATAAACTTCAGTCAAATATCTTAGCTCTTTTGTGTCCAAGGATAAGCTTTATTATACTGTAAATAATAGACACATTGCTTCACTGTCCTGAAACCAGAGATTTTTCCAGGACAGCTTGGAAGATAAGCCATTTAACACTCCAAAAGAAGTAGGCACAGGTTCAAAGAGGAGGAAAGCTCTTGCAATTCAAAAGGAAAGCAATTTTGGTTAATAAGTTGTCTACCTCAGAAATTGCTGAAGTGTTTTGCTTAGCAAAATTGCTTTTTGTCTTAATAAAAGAAACTATAGGCCTGATTCTTGAGCCACAGTATTTTAAGCTACCTGCCCACTGATATTATGTCTAGAAAAAATCAGAAGACTTGGACTCAACAGTGACAGTAATGTTATGAAAATGTTGAATCATTTGAAAACAGAGTGTTAAATTCTTTTCTGGTCTAAGTGCAAAAAAGCAAAGAAGTCAATGGCAATAAACTCAGCCAGACAACTCCAGACTATTGTGTTCATTCTTTAATTGCCACTGTCACTGCTGTATATACAGCTTGCTATGCTAACTGCAACATACCCTTCTAGAAACACCATCTGCTAGGAAGACCAATAAGACAGTATTTAAATAAGTCTAATATTCTGATTTATAAAATACTTAAATGCAAAAATTCATAGTTGACATGATGCCAGTTCCTAGCCTTAAAAAATGTCATTGAGTTAGTTACCAATGTCTGTCCTTTAAACGATATGTAATTGTTTTAAGTTACTTTATTCAAGCACTGAAGTAATTAAAAAAAAAAAACCAAAAAAAAAACCACCTGAAGTTGGGAAATTAAAACTGGAAACCAGCAACTTGAAACACTTATAAATCAAAAAATCGAGAACTACTCAGCTTTCCAGCAACAATTTTGGCTTCCAGTTATTCAAGTATAAAGACTAATAAAAATATCAAGTATGTAATGATGTACCAGGTATGCTTTTATTTTATAATTATTGTAAATCAAAAAGATGGAGACTATGAAAATAATTCCATTTCAATATTAATTTTCCATCCTGTTTTTAATCAAAAATTCAAAATTCTTCTTGTCCTATGTAAATCAAACTACCTAATAGGTCATTTGGGAAACAGGGAACGCAGGCTTTCGCATAGCTGTAGTTTCGCAATCAGAGGCAAATGGTTGTCTTAAACACCACTGCTATTTTCCTGGTGACAATTTTTTTATCATCATTACACCATACTAGAACCCAAGGGAAAAAAAACCCCATACCCATCATGTTCCATAGAAAGCACATTTACATAATCAACTCAATGATCTAAACAACAAGTTGAATACACATCTGAATCAATTAGATAGACAATCCCAGCTGTTTCAAGTCAAACTGTTCTACACAGTTGTAAATAGAGATGATAACATGGATTCCCTTCCATGCCTAGATCTCCTGCATTTTATTTGCAGGCTTTGTATCACATTGTGAATACTATAGCAACAGTTTGATATGTTTTCTTAGTAAACTCTTAGCTGTTCTATATAATATTGCATATGCTGATACAAAACCTTTGCAGTATAGCATCCTCTGTCAAAGCTTGTTAAAAGAGTTCATTAAACTGAACTTTTGGTTATACCTCTAGTAGCAGAATATACCATAGTTTAAGTAACAGAATAGTTTTGATTAGTGACCATGTAGTTCACTGTGGAATCCAGGCTACAAAACACTCTTTCCATCAATCTACAGCTATTTCTTTGTATCATTTCTATGTAAATTTTAACTTCTTTGTGTACAGGTCTTTGTTGTTATTGCTGGTTTACTATTTAAGTACCAGGGGTCTTGTTCCACCAAACTCATAAAATAAGCATGATTAATGATAATGTCATGATTTTCACCAAGTAGATTTTTCACAATAGCTAAAATTGATTTGATTTGCTTCCTTAAAGAAAACTGGGATTAATTTGGAGTTATTCTGCTTTTTTTTGGTGGGTGAAGGATTGTTTGAGGCTCATTTAATTTGGTACCATTGATTTTGGCTTTTTGAACTGGAGGCGAAAGTCCCTTCAGCCATTTTAGAGTTAGAACTTTTTTAAAAACCCAAAATATATTAATCACACCTCTTTTCAGAAAATTTCTGAGGCATGTTTGTTTTGGCAGAGAAATAACTTGGCAACTAAGAGTTCAAAAGGAAGAACATAAAGAAGGAAGCTTTTGCTATGGCTTCCATGCTTTACAAAGTGCAAAGGAATTGAACAGAAAATAAAGTTACGCCCATAGAAATTGCAGGGAGATTGGGACTGAGTTCACACAGGGAAGATTGATTAAGTTCAGCATTTCTTCTGTTTAGAACAGAGGCAAGACACAAATGTATGCTCAGCTAGAAAGTATGATATTAAAATGCATAAGGCATAAATTTACAATGCACCTTGAATGTGGGTTATGATGTTGCTGCACTTCCTCATAAGCAGATCCCAAGACTGCACTCTTGACTTGGGAAGTCACAGATAAATTATTAACAACAAAGTATTTCCTGCAGTTCTATGCCTGATTATCAAGTCAGCAGCCAGTAAATTTTAAGGCCACTCATTCTTCAAGGAATATTGGACATTCAGTCCATGGTCTGCTTACCCCAACTTTATAAACACAGCTGTGTGCATCTTTCTCTCCTGCTTTGTTCTGTGACCCAATGAAGGCAGTGGTCATTTGGTCATTCAGTGCGGGATTAAGGGGAGTATCTAAATATTAAATTGCTTACAACTGTCACTCTCCAATGGACTATGAAATACATGTATTTGGTCAATGTATTGTATTTGAAATATATTTTTTCCTGCAAAGTTATGAGATAAATAAATTCCATTAGTTCTGAGTTAGAACTTTACCAAATGTGTACTTTTAGTCTGTACTTACGATATAGCATGTTGTTAGTCCCTAGTAATTGCTAAACCCATGAAATTAAAAACTAGAGAAGAGAGGCATGTGATTTTTCTGATGTGAACTGTGCTTCCCTTTAAAATCAAGCTGATCTTTCTTTTTTCTTAAAAAGTTAGTCCTTCTGTAAAATTGTGAATTTTGTACCATCCTTCTTAACATTTGTGTTTTGGCTCAGTGAGGTATTGTGTGGTGTGTGGTGATGGATGAATGCATGTGACCATCTTAATATTAAGGGATTTGCCTCCTAAGTGCCTTTTGTGGTAGAGGATGGTTACCAGTTACTGTTCTTTGTGTTCTTAGCAAGTAAGGCCTTTGACACCGTCTCCCACAGCATTCTCCTGCAGAAGCTGGCTGCTCACGACTTGGACAAGTGCACTCTGCGCTGGGTTAAAAACTGGCTGGACGGCCGAGCCCAGAGAGTTGTGGTGAATGGAGCCAAATCCAGTTGGTGACCGGTCACGAGTGGTGTTCCCCAAGGCTCAGTGTTGGGACCGGTCCTGTTTAATATCTTTATCGACGATCTGGATGAGGGGATCGAGTGCACCCTCAGTAAGTTTGCAGATGACACCAAGTTGGGTGGGAGTGTCGATCTGCTGGAGAGTAGGAAGGCTCTACAGAGGGACCTGGACAGGCTGGATTGTTGGGCCGGGGCCAACTGTATGAGGTTCAACAAGGCCAAGTGCCGGGTCCTGCACTTGGGTCACAACAACCCCAGACAACACTACAGGCTTTGGGAGGAGTGGCTGGAAAGCAGCCTGGCTGAAAAGGACCTGGGGGTGTTGGTTGACAGCCGGCTGAACATGAGCCAGCAGTGTGCCCAGGTGGCCAAGAGGGCCAATGGCATCCTGGCTTGTATCAGGAATAGTGTGGCCAGCAGGACCAGGGAGGTGATAGTGCCCCTGTATTTGGCACTGGTGAGGCCGCACCTCGAATACTGTGTCCAGTTTTGGGCCCCTCACTACAAGAAGGACATTGAGGTGCTGGAGCGTGTCCAGAGAAGGGCAACTAGGTTGGTGAAGGGTCTAGAGAATAAGTCTTATGAGGAGCGGCTGAGGGAGCTGGGCTTGTTTAGTTTGGAGAAGAGGAGGCTGAGGGGAGACCTTATTGCTCTCTACAACTACCTGAAAGGAGGTTGTAGAGAGGTGGGGGTCGGTCTTTTCACCCCAGTAACAAGTGATAGAACGAGAGGAAATGGCCTCAAGCTGCGCCAGGGCAAGTTTAGGTTGGATATTAGGAAAAACTTCTTTACTGAAAGAGTAGTCAGGCATTGGAACAGGCTGCCCAGGGAAGTGGTTGAGTCCCCATCCCTGGAGGTATTTAAAAGACGGGTAGATGCGGTGCTTGAGGACATGGTTTAGTGGCAGACTTGGCGGTGGTAGGTTAACGGTTAGACCTGATGATCTTAAGGGTTTTTTCCAACCTTAACAATTCTATGATTCTATGATTCTAAATAAGAGCCAACAAAGGAAGGGTTTTGAATCATCAACTGACTCATTAAAAATCTTTATTAGTAGAGTTTGTGCAAGAAGCACTTGCTTTCTATAAGTCAGGATATATTTGCCATGCTAATTTTTTACTTCCAAAAAGTCAATTTGGTATGAAAATTAATAAGAAACAAAATATGAATGGAACTTTTAATAAGGCCACCTTAGCAAAATTTCACTTTAATTCCAGACTCTGGGTGGTGTAAAGGAACCAATAGAAAAATAATTTTAACTGAGTTCTAACGTCATTGTTTGTTCAGCTTGTAGGAAGTTGGGTGTTACTTATGTCAAAGCAAGTAGTATTTACACATGATGTAATGTGAATATGTATTATAACTTTTAGTTGACTTCTAGCACATCGTATATTCAGGTGTGTTTAAACATCTATATTTAGGGATTACTGAAAACATTTTTGATACAGCTTGTTCAAAGTGTGACATCAAATAAAAGTTCAAATAGTAATGCAGTGAGCAAACTTGCAGCTTAGAAAAAGTTTTCTACAATCTTGTTTCTTAATTTTTGGTAGAATTCAAAGCTGAAGTGTGGGAAGTCAATATGAAAACTGTATAGAATCTATTTTAAGATTGTGTCTTGTTCTTGACTCTTCAAATTTTAATAGACAGCAATAAAGGCTTTGTCCTTACAAGAGTCTTGCAAACAAATGTTACTGTGGAAATACTTGCAATTTTATTAATCTGCAGGCATAGTCCTAGTTCCAGCTTCTTGGTTGACTTTGAACACCACTGAGATTGTAGCTGTTGTGAACAGGTCTACATAGAACCCACAATGCAACCTTTGACTTCTCAAGGCCTCAAAATTTGGTGAGGCCATAGTGCCTCATGCATCTCTTGCAGAAGAAGCACCAGCTAACCCTGTCGCACACTCCTGCCCCTCCACTGCCCCTTCCCAAAGCTGTTCATGTTGATGAGCAGTAAACAAGAGCAGGACTCTAGTTTGGTTGAAAGAACGTTGGAAGGGGAAGGGCCTTATTCTTCGGCCACATTAATTTCCAGTTTGAGTCATTCCTTTGCTGATAGCAAAATACAGGGGTTAACTACACAGGCCAGTTTGAGCAGCACTACTATTGAATATGAAAGGGCAGCCTGCCACTGTAGAGTGACCTCTAACTCAGGACAGCAAAATAACGAAACTATCCCTGCTGTAACCACAGCTAGTGTAGCCCACATCCAAAGATAATATACCACGTCACAAGATAGTGCAGTTGGAAGACATCTCAACAAATGACACTTCAATCCCAGCTCTTGTCTCCAAACAGAAAAGAGCTAACCTAAAAGATGATAAGCCCATAGTCTCATGATACATCTCTGAAGAACACACTTCAGTCCTGCAGAGGACCCTGCTTGCTGTTAGTAACGCAGGAAACTATGGAAGGGAAAATACATTGCAGTTGCATGTTTTCCTAGTTCAGTACTATTCCCTGACAGGTGTGTTGTCCTCCAGCCGCAGCCCCCTCTAGTAACTTTCCAAATCCCATGGCCACTAGGGTGATAAATTAATGACCAGGCTCCCTCCATGTCTTGACGGAGATGTGTTCATTAATTTATCAGTACACTTTCCCAGTCATATAGTTGTATATTTTGCTAACTGAGTTGCAGACTTTAATAATTGAGATATTATTTATGATTCTTCTTTGTATGTACTGCTCGTGAAGATGAATACACTCTTGATTTAGTTTAATTTGTCACAGATCCGGGCACCTGCTTCTCTAGCTGAGCTCCTCCATATCTCAGCTGTGGATTTTTTGAAGTACTTTGGCAACGGAGCTACATCTTCACTAGCTGAACAACATACTTCAGCTGCAAAGTTATTTACAAACTTTACTGATCAAGCTGCATATTCTTGGGCTGAATTTGCTATAGACAGCACTTTGCAGATGGAACTGAATTCTTTACTAATCATGGGAGATGAATTAATTTATTTGATTAGCAGTAATTTGCATTATTTGCTGATTATGTTCTTCAATTCCCGCCCTAAAGAGCTGTGTTGTGTTGCTAGTGCTGGTTAATCACTTACTACACTCTACTTCAGAGAGGAAGGCATTTTGGTTGTAGGTAAAGAGATCCTTCTGTCTTCAAATACTTCCTAAAAAACACTCCTTCCATGTCACATAGGGGAAGATATTTTGTTTAAAAAAAAGAGTACATGTGAAAGAGTACATTTTCCTATGAAGGCAGTCTTTTTTAGTTCCTTATGCTACCATTTGCTTTATTTTCTCTTTATTTATTGTGGTTATGCAAGTACTATTACTATGGGCATTACTATGGCAATGCCATTCTTTTCATAACAGTGCCAAGAACGGTTTTGTGGATGTATGGGTGCACCCATTGAGGTTAGGTTCCCCACTGGACTAGGCTGCAGTGTAAACTCACACTAAGCTGTAGTCAGATGTGCATGGCAAAGACATGGGAAAGTGTAGTGGCATAGTCACCAGTGGTGAGTTAGGAGGGTTCCCCAGTGTACTCAGCACAACTCACTGGACCAAGCTGTCTTTTTTTATCTTCTTCAGTGTGTCTTAAAGTATATCATGGTGTAATTCCTCTGTAAATAAGCAAAATTCATGCAGGAGACAGTGTACGAGCTTGTCTTCATAAAAATCTACCTCTACTCTCTGCTGTCAATCTCTCTGCTACATAGTTTTGACAAATATTTTTTACAAAACATCTTTGAAATACCTGAGAGTCTCTGTTTTAGGTAATTAAGTCTTCCCCCCAACTTAAGCAAAGAAAGCATCCTTTACTTATCTTTGTAGTGCTTAGAGTAAGAAATTTTTCTGAGTATTGAGTGTTCTTACCAACTTCAGTAGTTCCCACCCATCATTCATAGAACTTAAAACTTACCAAGAATATTTGCATGCAGTTGCTGGCTGAGAGGGCTGACATAGAGACACATTTACCAGCTAGAGCTGTACCCTATTATTTCATTAACAAAAGGAAAAATTAGCTCACTGAGAAATAATCTGAAAAGTTAAACCAGTCCTGGCCCCTAAATTTCATCCAGGTCGGGAAATGAATTTTGCATATTTGGCTTGTTCAGAATACAGTGTAAAAAGATTGAGATTAAAGACTGTAAATGAGGAAAATGTGCCTTTTGCTTAATAAAGGAAATAAAATACAAGTGGCTGATGAATTACAAGGGATACAACTTAGGCAAATGCATAAAGATTCAGTGATTAATTTTTTCAGTTGGCTAAAATTTATTGGAAAGTAAATAAGGGTAGAAAGGGAAATACTCCCATTTTTTACATTTCCATTTGGGACAGCTTATGTCTTTAAGTTTAGTTTTGGTTCCAAATTTGGGTTCTTATGCAGCACTGATCAGAGATTGCTGGAAAATTAGGGTTTCATTACTCAAAAGTTTTAAAAAAATGTGGTCTGCATCAGAAATAAAACAAGAGTTTTCCAAAAATGCAATGCAAATTCAAAGTCCTAACTGTATGTCTAAGGTTACAAGTGTTTTCCAATGTGTGTCACTGTAGAGTTTTGTACATTAAATCTTATGTGTCCTTTAGTGTCATGAGATCCTTCTGAAACTCCTTGTAGTTGGCTTACTAGTCTGTAGTTCTCCAAATCCTCTAAGAACTGTCTTGAAATCTTGGTATCACATTAGCCACCTCTATTTTTTCTGGCACCAAGGTAGTTATAAGCAAAAGGTTACATATTACAACATTAGAGTAATTTCATACCTGACTGCCTTTAGAACATCTTACTGAATATCACTTGGTCTTGGGGATTTGTTTCTTATTCATTTTACCAATTTGTTCCTAATTCTATTCTATTCTACTGACACTTAGATTTGAGATGGTCTGTCTGACATGTCCATCATAAAGGAATTTTGTGGTATAACTTAACTAAATTCATTTTCTATGAGTGTAGGAGAAAGTTTATTCTCTTGACTTCTTTAAGGACTTCTTTCTTACTGTAAATGTGTATTGGCCCTACAGAATCTCAGGCAGCATCCCTGCTTCTGGCATGTCTGAAAGAAGCTAGTTTTAGGTTTTATGCTGCTAGCAAGTTCATCAGTGTTTGTAGTCTTCCTGTTATTTTTTAAATCTATCTTGCCTATATTTGTGTAAAAAAATAATTTAAAAAAATCTAAACATCACCCTTCAAATAATATTTACTTCACTTTTTAATTATACCAACTTAGTTTTCTTTCTAAAACCTTTTAGTAACTACTGTGGATTTTCTCCAAGTCTATAATATTGTAACCATTGTAAACAACCTTTGTACACCTAAAAACACTTTACCCTTTTGAATGCACCTTTTAATTAAGTTTCCATAATAAAAGGAGCAATTCCTTCTGTAATAAAGGTACCCATTTCTATGTAGGTCCCCTTTGGAAATTGAAAACTGATAGATCAGATCTCTTGGCTTCTTTTGGTGTGATCCAACAAGGATATTGAATGCAAATACACTATAGTTTTTGTAAGAGTGATTCTATTTTTCATGCATCGTTTAAATGGGATATTCTTTACGACATACCCCCTCCATTTTCTTCTTCAGTTTTGTTCCCTTCACTTTGTCCTTGATTTTGGAGCCACAAGAGGCACCTGGGGCTGGCTTGGGCTTTCTGCCCTCCCATACCCTAGGCTTCCCCACACCGTTTCGAGTTTCTGAATGACTTGCCAATACAGATTCTACTTTCAAACATAGAACATGTGGGATCCCAGCACTCAGAAATATGGGAACAAGCTTTTAGTTCTATGAATTTGAGTGACTTTTACATAAAGCTACTTTTTTCAGCCAGTGGGTCTCTCTTCTTTAGCTCCAGTAGGTTTTGTATCATATTCTGAGTCTTTTGTATTCACTCAAATTATAGTAACTAATCCTGTTACTCCCTCATTTTTTATGTTATTTTGTTAGAGAATTTTTAATGCCTCTCAAAGTCTACTAAAATAGTACACGTGTAAGGAAAAAAATGTATCTCCTATAAAAAGATGGTATTTTCTGTGTATGGTGTCAAAACAGTGAGTTCTAGTGAGAAGGTGCCTCTGCAGTTTTGCATCTTAAGCAAAGCTGTTATAGATGGCTACTTCATTCTGGTAACATAATTGGTGTGCTGGCATTACACCCACATTACTTCAAGGGATGAAAATAAAATTATAAAGTGCTGCATAAAGCCTAAAATGGCCACCTTTAAGTTTAATCTTCCCCTTAATGCTGTAGAGTCTATAGAATATGCATTAATTCAAGTTTTTAATAGCTTTTATCAATCCATCTTTCCTTTCTAAAGGAGACAATATCTAATATGTATGGTCCCTTTCTCTCTTTATGCTTTCAATCTCATGATAAATCTTATTATCTTACCTTGTTTTAAAGTTACTTAAGCAATATTTGGTTGTCTGGAATATGCAAAGCAATAAACAGCTCCTGCTCTGCTGATATCTTCAGGACCAGGCAGTTATATGCAAGGTATATAGTATAGGTGTACCCTAGTTCAACTGACTGAATATTAATGCCTTTCCACATAAGCAAAAAGAAAATGGTTCATAAAACTTTAACATATTGGCGAAAGAATCGTTGTTGTGTGATATCCACCAATTAGTATGTTTCTATTGACTATATACTTTTCCTTTAAGTACATGCTTTCAGTAATATCCCTCAGCTTACTGCTTTCTTAATGAACTTTCTATATTATATAGGAAAACAATTTAATAAAAGAAATTGCATGAGTAGAACAAAGCTATCAGTGATTTCAAGTGTTCTATCACAAAATAATATTAAAAAGTAATAATGGGATGTTGTTGAACACATAAAAATATCATAATTGCAGTCATGCTTAATAATCAACATAAAATACATAAAAGCCAGGGTATGACTGGGACCGAAGAGCGGAAATATAGATTTCTCCTCTTTGAACTACATGGACCTTTGTAGGGATCAGCAGCTAATAGCTACCATCTTCCTGGAAAAAAAGATAGATGCAAGGAAGGAAGGCTCATATTAGTTTCTGTGGGTCTCATGGATTTTTATCTAGAGCAAAGTAACTTCAGCTATACCCTCTGTCCTGGGGTTTCATGATGACGTCTAGACAGAAGAGTTGTAAGACTTTGCTTTCCTTCATATCTCTGAATACACTCGAAGTGTATCAAATACTTTTATTCTTGCTATAGTTTCATCATTAAAAAATTATTGAAAAATATCTGTCTTCAGAGTAACTGGTTAATATTTTTAACTGAACATTTAACGTGACAGTGAAACTTACGCCACCTGCCAAATACTTGTTTAGATTAAAAAAAACCAGAATATTTTGACTTTTGCTGGCTGTTGTCAGAGATGGTGTATTGGATGAAAGGTAATTGCTGCATAGCCATCTGGAGCTACATCTTGACGTGTTAGGATGAACCAGCACTGACATTTATTTTCCAGAACCTGTACATTGTTAGCTGACCTATTTTTGCAGTAAGGCCAAAGCAACAGGAAGCACTGTAGGGTTTTCTGAGGGAAGATAGCCTCACTCATGAATTTGAGTCCTAAACTGAAAGACTTTTAGGCTGTGTGGAACTGATGATGGGCTGAAATCCTCTGCGATGGGAAGACCAAGATCTGAAAGACGGTAGTATTTTGTCAGTCTCAGCTGATGGGTTATAGGCTGTCACAAGTCTTGGGAATAAAAGGGAAAATGCTGTTTTTGTGACAGAGCCTTCAGAAATGAACAATCAAACAATGAGTCTATGAATTGGACCCTTAGCAGTTGTCTTGAAGATCTCCTGTCTTTTTGTGCCTGATTTAAACAATTTATATATGTTTACTGGTGTTCTTTTAATTCAGATATACTCTGAGTGAATGAAGAACTGGTTTGATGCATCGACATGATGACTGGCTTGTCAATGAGCTGAAAAGACTATTATTTTGTGTTAGCAAGTTTGGTTAGGTGATGCCCTTGCTGTGAAACACCATTTCTGATGGCCTCAAGTTGTGCCGGGGGAGATTTAGATTAGGTATTAGGAAAAATTTCTTCACAGAGAGAGTGGTTAGGCATTGGAACAAACTGCCCAAGGAAGTGGTGCAATCACAGTCCCTGGAAGTGTTCAAAAAACACGTGGATGTGGTGCTCAGGGACATGGTTTAGAGGGGTGGACCTGGCAGTTAGGTTAATGGTTGGACTCAATGATCTCAGAGGTCTTTTCCAATCTTAATGATTCTATGATTCTATGATCATAAAACTTTTCTGGTAGAGCCCTGAGTCACTTGTCCACAACTGCTTAGCACAGCTACGGATAACAGTGCAGTGTCAGAGCCCTTTCCTTTTTTCCAGGGTGCTCTGCATTCTAGAGCTAATGTCATTATGCTGCAGGCCAGCTTTCTGTAACATTACATTGCAGTACAGCCAGACGTAAGGTGTAAACATGAAACTAGGTACTGTTACCATCTTAAGCTTAGTACAGTCTAGCAGCTTTGTGCTTTGCAGATGTCAGGGATCTGTTGATCTAAACAGCTTAGTTGGAAGACCTAAGGAGTTGACTTGATAGGGGCCTATTTATGGCTGAAGGACTGGAAAACTCCAGAAGGCAGGCTTTATGTTGGAAGTAAACTTCACAAAAGAGAATAAGGAAACAAAACTAGAGCTAAACCCTGGTCACTGCAGCTTTCATCCTTGCTGACTTCAGAAATGTGAGTTGTTGACTGCAGCTCTCAACTGGATTTATTCCAGGTTCATAGAATAAGAACTGAACGTGAAATATGAAAATCCATACAAGAGTCTAAGGTAGCCAATGAAGACAGCAAGGATGTGGTAGTGTAGCCTGTCATTCAGTAGGCTTCAGTTCATTTCTTTGCTAACCCACAGAATTCTTGTATAACATTGAACAAATCAATCTATTTTGCCTGCAATCCCCCTTTGCTAAAATAGAATGAAACTTCAAGCTCACAGGAGAAAATCTGAAGATAAAGTAGGTTAACTTAAACATTATTGAGAAAGACTAATAGCAAGAGAGGACAGATTACAAACTATTGTAGAGAATTGCGAGCAGAGTGAGAAAGTGTCCGCTGAAGCAGGGGTTGGCAGGTTCTTTGCTGCTCCGCATCTCATTCAGCGAGTTACCAGTAATGCTGCTCTGATTCACTGGCATCATATTTGCCTTTCTGCTGTTAGTAGCAGAAAAAATGACTAGATGTGGCGCCCAGAATCACCATGTGGAAGAAAGATGAAATCGAGCATTAAAAAAGATGGTGGCATGGGGAAAGAAAAGAGGAGAGGTAAGCTGCTTTTCTCCTAATAACTTTTGCAGTGGAAGAGATGCAGAATGAGAAGAAAGAAGTTACGTTTAAAAAAAAAAAGGAAAAAAAAGAAAATTCTGCAGATTGCGTTGAGAGAGATGAAGAGCTAGAAAGGAAGGGTTCAAATAAAGTAGGTTCCATACCCAACCCTCCTGCCTTGCAGACAGCAAAACCTCTTTAGTGGTCATTGGGATTTTTCTGTGCCAAGAAATTACAAAAACATTAGTATCCTCTTCAAAGGCTAATTTGAGGAATTTCGGGTTGATACTTTTTTGAAAACAGGGTTATATTAGTAAGCTTCTGATGAAAAACAGAGAGAAGTGTTATGCAGTTGCTGCAGGTCTCTGGGGTTTTTTTCTTCATCCACCTCAGGATATTCTGATATGCTTTCCAAATATCCAACACCAGGAGCGTTGCCAGTAAACAAGAAGCCAGCAGAGGACACCTATAGTGCTTTTTCATTACTTTTTTTTTTCTTGTTAGCACTCAAGTATTGGAAATCCCAGAGCATGTTGTTTCTGAAATTCTCATTAATAAGCCACACTATAAATATGAGTATGTTGTTTTATAAATACTGCTTTTCTAAGTTCTCTATGGGCAATAAATATAAAAGTCAATTCCCTGAAGCTAACAGAATTAAGAAGCTGTAATGTGGTAGTGGTGTCTGTCTCCTTAGCTACCTTTTTTCAAGCATTTCATGATCAGGTCAGTGTTGCTCCTTCCTTTCCACCCGTTATTCGCTCTTGGCAAAGCCAACAGAAGGGTGCATTGTCAGTGACGTTTCTGCTGAGAAATAAAGTTATTTCCCTCCCCGTAACACTTCCAGTGATGCTAATGAAAGCCGAATGTTGTTGCTAACATAAAGCTGGGAAAAATGTATTCATGGTGGGAATCAGTTAGTGATCTCCCTGTTGCATTGTAAGGTAATATCCTGCGCTAAGGCTGTACACAGGGGCAGCTGTCATTGTTTTGCCTGATGCTTGTTGGCATGGAATAGAGTGCCGTTTGCACTTGTCAGCATTAGCGTGATCTCTGCAGATTATTTTAGCAATGTGGCCTACAAGAGCATAGAAGTCAACTACTATTTTAGCTTTTAAGGCTACTATTTTTAAAAGTTTTAAATTGGTGGTTTGCAGGTTGGTCATGTAAGAAGTCCAATCCTGCAACTAAGGTGCAGTTGTTTGCTAACCAGAGTGACTAAGACAGGGGTTTTGTGACATTTTTTCAAACAAGTTTATTTCTATTGAAAACAATGCACAAAGATAGCTACTGTGGGGTTCTTCCATTTGTGATACATGTTAAGAACTAGAGAGGAGATAGTAACAAATCAAACAGTAGGGTTTAATAGACCAGGTTTTGCAGACAATGAGGAGTATGAATGGTCATTGTCTGTCTCAGAGACAGCAAGTCCTTACAAAAGATGTCTCCACCATGGAATCTCTAGAGAATAGTTAGGTCAGTCTATTTGAATCTCTGAACATCTGAATTTTGTTTCCAAAATACAGCTAGTTGAAATCCTCCCCAGTCTGTCAGTTTTCTTTATTACAGCTATGATGGCATAGAAAGCGCTGAGCTGACTCAAGTGCGAGTTAAGAGTGACACCAAGTGGTTAAGCAGTTTATTCCTATGAGATTTTTTCGAAATATTTTTCTGCTTTTATCTTTGATTTTGAAGCATTTCTCTTGGGTTTTTCCTTCTAAACAGTCCTGATTATGTCACTGAATATTTTTCCCTTTAAGTGTGTACACTTGTTTATAAGCAAACATCATCCTCAGATTTATGCTTCGATTCTTTCTGTCCATATAATATTATTTGTGTAAAATTTCTTTTCTCCAGAATAAGGCAATTTCTGGGTTTTAATGAGATATGTGTTGAGAAAGATGTGGCAGTGTTCTCAAAGAGAAACAGGAAAGCAGCAACTGCACTACAATTCTTTGACTGCAGAACAGTAAAAAGAATCAGCAGCAAAATGTGCTTTTGGGTAAGGAATCTTCAGGGCACAGAAAATCTAGTCATGCTAGAATAATGCACACTTCTTTCTCCTACACTTCTTTTTAAATGGTAGATATCTAGTGGCAAGCTGTTCCCCTGTTTTCCTCACCAGAGCTCTGTGAAGGACAGGCGTGAAGTAGCCCACTTACAACCCTGCTGAGAAAACCAAAATTGATAGAACTCTTGAATTAGAGCCTACTGCCAGAAAGCTCTTTAAATGATGGTTTCATTCATATAATCAGCAAAATAACAGCTCTGATGATAGTTGTCCCCTCCCCTATCAATTGGTAAATGATTCTTGGTAGCCTTATGAACAGCCATTTTTCTCAAATTAGGTAATCGTTGTTCTGCCAGAAAGAAAAGATCTACTAGCCTGAGGTGTTCCTTTCTGTGGCAAGTAGGAGGACTGAGTCAAAGCAGAGTTTCTTATCAAGTATCCTGATTATCCTAGCCAAAATGTATAGTCTACAGAAGTCCAGTACTTTCATTTTTGTGGTCAAAAGCACAAAGGAAAGGGAATCAGTGTTAAAGAATACTCAGACAAATGCTAGACAGAAAAAACTTGTGCATATACAGAAGACAAGCCTAACAAGGGAGCACTGGAGAGAATAACAGTGGAGATTGCAGAATGAATGTTAGTTTGAATAGGAGTCATTGGAAAGTCTCTGAGTTAATGGCCAGTCCTGCTACCCACAGGGAAAATAGTAGTTGTGTAATTGCTTGCATTAAAAATTATGCCAAAGTTAGATCAGTTAAAGATCTGTGAATAACGAAATAATTACTTGGGTCAATCTGCTGTGCTTCCTAAAAATATCATATTTAAATAACTAGTATTTCCAAAAAATGGCAACTGTTTTAACTGCAGACATGAAATTGTTTCTGTAAGTGAATTTTGGCATAGATAGTAAGCTCTCTGCTGTTCATGTAGGACAAGTGTATTTGTGCCACTGAGTTGGAAGGAGACAATGTTTTCAGATGGTGCCCTTGTGATCTCGGTAATTATCACTTCCCTCTCCAGGATAACAAACTAGTAGAGCAAAATACAGTTTGCCGGTAGAGTTGTTAGAATTCGAGTAATTCAGCTGCTTCTGCAGAAGGAGCTGATGTGTCAGGACGGAGTGAGAAAAAAAACTGCAAGGGATCACGCTGTGTTTTGTGGAAAAGTAAGAGCAGGATCATCATAAAGGGACTATAGCCATTTTATATGAATGTCTCCAGTTGATGCTCTAGTTGATTTCAAAATTTTAACAGAGATGATTTTTGTTTGTTTGTTTCGGTAAATACTGTGTTTGGGCATTGCTGTTACATTTTTGTTTCTTGCAAGTTGGAAACTGCTAATAGTGATTTCTTCAATTTTGCAGGTAAAAAATTAGTTATGTCCCCAGTCCATGTATGTGTTTTACACAGAAAGTGTGAAGCTCTTCATTAATGTTCCTTGTGTGCCTATTACCTGGCGTTGCGTTGGCAACCTCGTCTTCATGTATTCCATTTATCCATTTACCCGCTTAATGGCTCAGCAACTGTTATCTTTGTGTGATATTGGTATCAGTCCAATTTTATAAGACAGAAAATAAAGTTTGGTAATAGTCGCTTTCATGATCTTTTTTTTTTTCCAGTTATAACTAGAACTGCTTTTGTGCATGGGTTTTTTCCTTACACTTTTGAGTTTTAGATGAAAAGTAAAAATTCTGGGCATAAGGCATTGGTTGCCATCTCAGCTAACTCCCATCTGCAATAGACCACTGCACCAATGTGTTTTCTTCAATTGTGACTTTGCATAGTATACCATAGTGTAACCTTATGTTTTGGAGCTTCAGGTGACTGATTTAAGTATCAAGTGCCAGTAATGGCAAATACACAGCCATTTCTGGCCATGCCTCTCAGTGCTCACCATTTAGAGAAGGAGCGGTTATTTTAGTGCCAGAATTGCCTGATTTCTGTAGAGATTTGGTGTTCTCTCATTGTGAATGTTGAAAGTTACTTAATAAGAAATCTTCAAAGAAAGACTGTAAAAAGAGCTGCTTATGCTATAAAAGGAATTCCATATGGCTTCACATTTCCCATATTAAAAATTGTTTTGCTATTCCTCATTCATGCTTTAGCAAGTTGAGAGCTATGTTACCGTCTGCCTTTGCAAAAGGGCATCAGAAATAGCACAGAGAATAAACTAAATGCGAGAATAAGTGATTGTTGTCAATCAGTGGCAAACTAGGACTGTCCCAAATCTTTAATTTGAAATTTGTATCTCATAGACCTGAGGCCAGCATGGGAGATTGTATCAGGAGGTATTTTCAGATAATGCTGTTTATCTCCATTTGCAATAGGAATTAGATTTTTGTGTATTTAATTATTCATAAGCCAAGTTCTTCAGTGCTTCGTGCCTGCAAATATCAAGAGAGTTCCAAAACCCCAAGCAGTAGTCATTGGAAGATAAGTACTAAATTTATTTCATGGTGTTGTAAGCATAGAGCAACATAAAAATAGCATTTTACCAAGATGGAGAGGCAGGAAGGAGAGCACACTTGTGTTTGGTTTGTTGTAATGCAGATTTAAGTCCTACAGGAAAAAAAAATCACCTTCACTTTCAAGATCCAGGCAGGTTCTGTGACATATGAGGTACCATATGGGATATTGCTGAATCGTGGGACTCAATTTAGCTCTTGCTAAAGCTGTTCTATCTAAGAGATATTTTGAATTGTTTTCATACATGTTTTCATACAGTTTGCAGTAGTTAATAAAATATCATATGAAACAGTCTCTGAATCCATCAAAAGCATTTTGAATATCTCCTCTACTGATGGAAAAAAAGGCTGAGAGCTGTTTAATATTGATTGGCCTCCTTTGAGGTGCCAATCAAATCAGCTGTAACAAAGTTACCATGAAATTTTACAGTATTATCAAGAACACTTTAGAATTGTCACCTTTTTTAATGCCTTATGTGTTAAAAAAAAAAAGTCCAATCAAATGTATATTTCTGGTAAGCTCTCCATTGACCTCAGCAAAATGGATACAATGCATGACAATTCTAGTAATTTTTTTGCCTGGTACTAGAGTGATAGAGCACCAGATTTACAAGGAAATCTCAGAAAAGATTTCTTACAGTTTGTGCTTTCACAAGCCATGAGCAGGACCAATTTTTCAGCAAGAATGAAAAGTCAATATGGTCAATGTTAGCTGAAGGAAAGTTATGTGAATTCTTGGCTCTTATATTTTCAAGGAGTCTCTGTAGGTCCTATTTGTATACCATTGGTACAGCTGTTTTTGAGACTGTATTTTTTGTTACGTCTTTGGGTATGCTCTTACTAAACTGAGAAAAAGTCATCCTTAAACCCTAATGTAGGCAAGTAGCAATAACAAGTGGTGTCTCACTCTGTAGCTAAGAGTTATGAGCTGGTCTTTGATTAAAGTAGCTGGATCAAGCTCAGTTACCATTTGTGCTTTTAGGATTTTGCAAGATAGTTATCCTGTTTCATTGTCAAGAAAATATCCTTTTGCTTAGTGAAGACATAGTCTCATCTTTTCTTTACTTGTATATTCTGTCTTAAGGCAGACATCATCAGAGATGCTAAACCTCAACTACAGGAAGCCCCCATTTGCCTTTGTTCTTCTTTCTTATTATTTTAAACTGTTTGTTGAGGTTTACAAAAGTTTTTACAGACTTATCTGTTAAGGACTCATTACCATAATCTTAACAGAGAATTATACAATACAAAGGAAAAACAATCTATCCTTTCTGTACTAATACAATACTATGATCTCTCTCCCAGGATAAGTAAACTCTTAGAGTTTTCCATAGAAATTCTGTATCTACCAATTTAGAAGACCTTTATGGGAAATGTCTTAAGGAACCTGAAAGCAGCTGAGCAGATAGAAGCCTGCTGGCAATTGCATATCATCAATAAATAAAATAAAACCTAAATTTGGGTCTCTTAATGATACACCATTGATATATGATATGAGACTAAATTCTCTGTTAGGCATTTTTATCTAGTTAATGTGCAATAGCCAAAGTGCCTTCTCTAAGTATGCCATTGGTAGTCTAGCTGCTTTTTCCAGCTCTAAGTTGCATTCACCACCTCAGGTATGGTGTAAGGGTTAAACCAGTATCAGCCCTTATTATTGCACATTACTAATTGACAAGACATAAATGACTATTCATTATTTTTCAATGAGGTGATTATGCATGAGGTCTTAGCAAATCATTTAATGAAATCATCATGCTGTGCATGTTAACATTAGAGCAGTACCCTAGTCACAAGGGGGAGAGAGGAAAAGAAAAAGAATCGTTAATGAAGGACTGAAAACTAAAAATATTAACTCCTTTTTCTACCAGAATTAAACTGCCTTGTATAAGAAATCAGGAGAATCCAAGCCCATTTTTTTCTAGGTTTTCTACTTCTTCACCACATTAAGAAGTACTACTAATCAGCACAGTCTTGCCACCTTTACAAGTGGATGCTGCATATTTTCTCATGCTTCTTAGATTCTTACACATTTCAAGGCTTGAAAATCAGTGGTATCTCTGTGCCTGGGCCACTTTTACTCAAATTTCTTAGGGGGAAAATTAATTTATTTCTGCAGATTGTAATTTTTTAAGAGAAGGAGTTCACCAAATTTTATTTCACAATTTTTCACATATACCAAGTAAGTTATTTTACCCCTGTTTACTTCTGCTTTTATTTGCCAGGACACCAAACAAAGGTGTCCTTTGCATTTTTTGTAAAAAGAGAGACCAGTTTGATGACTGGCATAAATAGAAAATTGAAAGAACAGACATTTGAATAAATTCCTGCATCCCAGAATAGAAGAACCAGTCTTAATGTGCTTTCAACAACCTCAAACTTTGTCATGGTTATGCTACATCAAGGTAAATCATTGTTCAGTGTACTCAGAACTCTGCTGTTAATTTTAGTGGAAATGTGAGTGGAAATACTTTTTAAAATCTTGAACTAGTGAGTAGTATTTTCCTCAATTTTGAAATAGTCCTATATATTCTTAAAAGAATTAAATGTCATTATATAGAAATTGTTCAAATACGGGTCATCATTCTTTCTGTTTGATTTTTGATATTTTAGAAAATAAGTCCATTACACTTCTTTTAAATGGTGTAGATCGGACCAAAATACCATGAGAAGGTTTATCACTTTATATTAAATTATATATGACTGTCTCCACTGAAAACTTGTAATGAAATTCACAGTAACAGTGTTGTCTTTGTGGCGGAAGAGCATTCTGCATTCTGATATATTTTAATGAATACTTCAAAAACCTCAAAGATTAATTTAGATTTTCTGTGACATTCTGTAAGTGCTTCATTAGGGTTATGATTCCTTCAGCATTGGCAGGCATTCTTGAAACTGAGTGAATGAATAAACATTGCAACACTGTTCATCTAAAATCATTTACAATTTCTTATACATTCAGTTAAAGACCAGAAGACATGGCCAATTCAGGGAAGCTGCTTTGGAGAGAGATGAGGGGCAAACATTATCGAATCAATGCTGGCTTCAGATATTAGAATTATGAAAAAATGCTTTCATTTTGTCTCATTTCCCACAACTGAGAAATATTTAGTTGCCTATGCAGCCCAGGAGGTTCTTTCATCCTGCGTCATTGTTTACTGTCATCAGGCATATGAGGAATTCTTCACAGGGCTCCATCACTCAGCCGTGATGGCCATGGGGCAAATTAAATAGCTGCATGATACGCTACAACAGCCTGTTCAAAACTCTGGAGCAAAGGTCTAATCTCAAATATCTTTCACTTTGAGAGCTTAAGGACAAGGAGGGAGAGGAAAAAAATGTTTTCATAGCATAATATTGATTATGGTTATATTACGTTCTTTTACGTTGAACTCAGTGTCTCTAGTCACCACCAACTAAACAGTAGAACTATTTCCAAGTATGGAAAACATGAATGTCCATTGCACAACAACAACAACAAAAAGGTCAGCAGGACCTTCTCAGCAAATAGGAGTGACAAAAGTACACCAAACTTTGAGATGTTGAAGGCATGCTCTTCAAGACAATTTCAGCCCTTTATTTTTTCCTTTATGGCCCCAATTATTATACTAAAGCAGTGATAAGATCTGAACAATCAAATTGGTATTGCCTGCAGACTCACTGCTGCAGCTTCCCGTTGGAATATCAGGCACAGAGTGCGTCCCAAGACAGCTGTAACTCAAAAGTAGGAAGTTTTCCTCAGCAGTTGCAGAGATCTGCTAACATTGTGACTTTGCAAGTGCTTATAAAGGAGGGGAAGCACAGATGTATTGGAAGATCATAGACTTTCAGACAGTGAGGACTGGACAGAGTTAGACAGTAAGCCACTCTAGCAGTAGTAGAAAAGCAAATCAAAGATGTGATGGAATAAGAAAAATATTAATACGAGTTGCAGATGAATCATCTTTGGAGGCATGAACAGGAACAGCAGTGAAGAAGGGGGATGGCTTCTAAGCAACATTATTTCAAGTCTTAAAAAAGAGCTGTGCTTTTTTTCTTCAAAATACTAGTGCTTCCATCTCTGTTTTTGCTTCCTTTTCCATTTTGCTGGGGTTAAGAAAAGCAAACCTTAAAAATTCAGAGGTGATGTTGCTTGTTGATAGTGTATATGTTATTGCGATCACTTACACTTAAGTAAATAACACTTCTATTTTTTTATTGATATTTACTCATTATTTTGTATTAAGTAAAGTATTTTCAGGATCCTTATAATAATGCCTTGGATTTAATTTTAGGAAGTTATTTTTATGTAATGGCATAAATGCTTTCAAGCTTAAGATAGTAGCCTCGCACTTCTATTCCCCCCCACTTTCAGTCTGGGTTATTAAATTCTTCTTGAGGTCTATACCCAATTTCACTTTGATTTATTAAATTCTTCTTGAGGTCTATACACTTTTGAGTTTTGTTGCAACTTTTCACGCAAGAGAAACACCAAGTCTGTATAATGAGTGCTCTTTTGGCATTGTTCCACCTAGTTACTAGCACAACCTCTGTTAAGGCTGGATGTAGGGTCTTGGTGCAAAGACTTAACTGCTTTTTCCCAGTTTCCAATAGTGGTGGATGATCCCCTGTCATCTAGTAACTCAGGTTCATAGGAAGAGCTTAGACTTAGACTGTTCAGTTAGAATTTTCCTACACAGTCATTCATTTGTGTAAAAACAGCTTTTAAATTTTTAAAGGTGGAATAGCTATTTCAGATTAATTCTTTTTGCAGATTCTTACAATAGAATAATAGTGCTTTTTAATCCAGTTCAGAGTCTCTGAGTTCAGAATAAGGCATTTTAAGCTCTAAAGTAAGAGTTTACAAGGGTTATCTACTCAGGAGTGGTTTCCTCATGTGGATGAGCTCCTTAGATTCTTTACCTGATTAGCTCTTCAGTGTCAATGTACTACTACTGTTTTTCAGTTTCAAATTGCTTCCAATCCAACCAAAACCAACATTGCCACTGCAGTGAGCATGTAAACATTTACAGGCATTTTTCCTGTGCAAGTTTTGTGTTTAAAATAAACCCTTTCCAAAACTTGCTAAAATCTTGGGCACAAATGACTAATCATGCATTTTTTTTACCTCATTCATTATTTTCTACAATGACTACTGTATTATATTCATTCCTTCCAGAGACATAAAACCACCTCTATACACTGAAGCTGCTTTCAGCACCTGTAGTTTGTTGCTTTTCTGATTGATGTTAGCACTGTCTCAGAGAAATTTGACACTCTGGCAGCAGCAACTGATTTCTAAAAGCCTCTACCCTGAGCAGCGAGGTTGTGCATGACTGCTCTAGTGTGACCAGGAACCTCCTACTAAAGGTAACATTCCTCTGAAGGGACCACTCCATCACCTGCCAACTGCTGCAGCATCCTAGCCACATAAGCTCAAAACAAACATCTGTGCTGTTTAAAATGGTAGGGTTTTACTAGTTTAAAAAGTCTTTAGTTAGAAATTGAAGAATACTTGTCATGGAAGGTGTTCTGAACAAGATTGTATTTGAACATCCTTGAGTTTTGGGAGTGTCCGCATTAGATTTTGCATTTTAACATACAAGTGGCTGTTGTATCAGGAATGAGCCACACTGGACTCCAGGGCACTGGGGGGGGCAATGTGATATGAATTTTGTGGCCTAGGTGAAAAGTGTTGATGGAGAAAATTATTTCTGATTGCAAAGAGACAAAATACTTCAGGATCTTTTGGCAGAACACAAAACATGATATTGTGGACCAAATGAAGTGTTATATTTGAAAAATTCTGTTCTAAATCTTTTGTCTTTTTTAAAAAAAGTCTACTTTAAAATGGAAAATGCTATTTTGAACACAGCGATACTCAAAATTGAAACATTTCTTGCAAAATTTCCTACTTTCTTTGACTGAAATTATTTGCCAAATTTGCAAATACTTTTAGCTTCCTGAAATGATAATGAATGACAAATTTCCTGCTCAGCAAATACAAAATTTTGCCTATCTCTTTGCCAAATACCTTGAAACTCAGCAGAAAAGACAGATAATTGTGCTTCCTGCAAGCTCATCTTTAAAACTAATTAGGTAGTAAAGATGGGCATGACTCCCGGGCCTGAATTAAGGCAGCCTGGGGTTTTTAGCATATTTCAGTACCATGACAGAGATGCCTTCAAGCTTTCCGGCTTTTTTTTTTTTTCATAATTAAGGGCTAGAAATATTGTCTTGTTTTCCTATTAACAAACCTGAGATTCTGATGTAATTGTGTTACTGGCTGTAGGTGCTGGATTTGAAGATTTCAGTATGTTCTGATTATCCCCTAATCTAGCTCTGAAAATAGCCAAGATAAGTTATCCGATTAAATATTTTGTGCATCTGTCTGGTATGGTTCCTTCCATTCTACAAATGAGCAGCCACGTGAAATTTATGTGCAAATCAGATCGGCTCCTCTTGCTGCCCGGCCTTATGAGATACGGCAGCTAAATGGCGGTTTGGTGCTGTATAGCAAAGCTGATATTCATATCTGAATATATTCGTGCAGAGAGCCTCGAAGTGGAAATCAAACTGAAAGGATGGGCCTGACCAAAGAAAGGTTTTTAAAAGTACAGCTCAGAACTCTTTTTTTTTTTTTCAAGATAGTTTTGTACTCCCTTGTCTTGGCAGGTGACAGAAGGAGAGCAGAGGGAATTATTCCTGTCCCTGGGCTTTACCACTTAGTTAACTAGCTGCAGCAGCACTGTTGTGTTTTCCATAACAAAGGGCAACCGCATATTTTTGATCTGGCTTTTATTAACACTGTGAAAGAAAAAAAAGTTGAGGTTCCCGGGAGTGAGGAAGCGCTGCATGTGTGAATGCTGTGAACAGCAGTCGGAACAAAATGGTTCTTGTCTCGGTGGAAGAACAGCTGCTCTTAGAAACTTCAGATTCAAGTTTATGGAATACAAAGAAATCACAGTTCATAACTACTGCATGTCACAGCAACTATATTCAGACGAAAGCTTGTTCAACCCATCCATCCCATAAGCTGAGTGCGCCTTTCACTTTTCTATTTCCAATAAAGGAGGAAGGACTGACATATGATAAAAAAGACCTTCCTTTATTACAGGAACACTTAAAAATGTGAACTAATTACTAGGTTGAAAGTTCCAAAGGCACCGGCTAAAAACACATGGGGCTCTGTTATGTACCTTAAACCAGATACACCCATGCAACCATGCTTCTGTGCACATCAGTCTTTCTCCTTTGTTTGGCTGCATGTATGGAAGAGAACAACTTCAGCCTGTGTTTTTGTGGCAGTTCTCCAGGTGAGCGGGAAGTGCTGTGGGAAGTGCTCTGAGTTTGAGGATAATAATCCTGTAAGGTGGCAAATTGTGGTTTCCAAAACAGGGAGAGCCAAAAATCAAAGAACAGTTTCAGAAGTTTGCTGCTATAGACTTTAATGAGACCCTGACTGCAGCCAGAGCCACAGGTACGTTTGGATGCACTCGCTCTTTGGGCTGAGCATACATTGTGTCTGTTACACTTTTAAAATTTCCATCTTCCCTTTCCTATGTGCTCTTGGGGGCGGGGGGGGAAATGTCCAAAGTCACATACTGCTGCCTTCCAAAAATAAGAGAGTGACCTGTTTAGAAAAGTGGGATCACAGTGGGGAGGACTGTTTTTAGTTTAAAAATGAGGTGTAGGTCAAATCTCAAATTCTAAAGCACAGTCCTGAACCACTGTACTAAATGGAAGATAAATGAGAAAATAGGACAAGTGTATGCTCGGTAAAAGACTGCCATTTTGATGAGATGCAACTAATTGCTTTTAACCCTCTGGCAAGCTGAAGAAAATAACTGCCTCCAAAATTTATGACGTTTCTTCCTTTTCCATGAAGGTATCCAACAGAATTGTAACCTACAGGCAATTTTAACATGCAAGCTGTGTTATCTGTGCAGCAGGATGCAGTGTTGCTGATAAAGTGAAACTTCGCTAAGACTGATCTGATCTGTAAGGAGATAAAAAAAGGGGTCAAGACATGAATAAATACTTGGGTGTATCAGAGCTAGAGTAATGGAAAAGGGAGTTTGAATTAAGTGTTCTAGCTGCACAAACAGCATTTCTTTTTTCTCATTGAAAAGGAAAGTGTAGAAATGACTAATTACATTAATGTGCTTGGTATTGTTCATAAAACGTCCTGCAAAATTAAACATCTCTGAAGAGTTAAGTATTCTTCCATTAGACAAATTTAACAGGAGAGTAGTGGAAGTCTTTTACTTTTTTTTTTTTCCTCAACAACACATTAAACTTCATGTATTAAAACACATCTATGTGAAAGGCCAAGCTTGCTTTAGGCATTTCAGATGGATTTTAGTAATGGACTTGCTGACTTTTTCCCAAACCATTTCAGGAGGTATGTCTCTTTTTCTCAGGAAAAGATATTACTGGACTCTAAAATCTGCAGAAATTCTGCTGTCAGTACAAAAAACAGGTGGTCTGTACGAGCTTGGATGCGTGTAATCTGAGGCTCCCCAAAGCCTCTCGTATCTTTGCACAGTTAATCACCAGGCAGAGTTTGTTAGAAGGCCCCTGGGCTTCTCTAGGTGCTGTTTTTAATATCCAAGTAAATGGGATCAGAACAGTATCAAAAAAAGACAAAAAAAAAAAATCCAAACCATTACCAATGTATTTAGCCGTGTTACATGCATACTTGCTTCATGAATATGCTGTGTTATCCAACATCACCAGTGTTATTGTGTCCCCAGAGCTGTGCTCTTTTGAGGAGGCTATTCTGAATTTCTAAAATGCTATTTGGAATATATCGACTTTATTGATGTCTGGCTGATGCCTTCCCATGGAGAGAAATATACCTTGAATGGGATTTGTTCTGCTCTAGTATTAAGAAAAGCAGACAGAGCTTAGGCGATTCATGATGCATTCTCTTTCTGCATTTGACTGTACTAGTAACACTGAGTTTGAAACCTTAGAAACAAGTCCAGGATCCGAGAATTTACAAAAAGTTAGTGAGAAATGAAGGCCAATATTCCACTGAGAAAGGTTACAAGATGGACAGAAACCACAGGGAAACATTGGTTCAGCATTTTGTCGTAGGTGAGAGGCAACAGATAGCTAATGATTCTAAGGAGAACTCACAGCCAAAGTACTAAGAGGGGGGAACCTTCCTTTATTTCTGAATTTACCCTCTCACAAGAAGCTGGATATTTAAAGAAAGACACATTTACTAGTTGTCTATATATGAAAAATATAATAGGGCAAAGATGAGTGGAGTACTAGAAGCCAGACTAAGTAAACCTGCAATGATTTTACAGCAAAGGATTCCAATTTAGCCTCCAAAATATCAAAGTTGCAGAAGAATCATAAAATAAAATTTAGAAACTGTTCAATGTAAATGCTTCTGATAGCATTCTTATTCACACAGCTGCACTATTTAAAAACAATTCTGTAAGAAACTAGGGTGTTTTTTACATGATTGGAATATTCATAAATTGGTGACTAGTACAACTAAATCTCTTCTAAATGAGATCCTTATAGATTTACAATGGATGTCTCTCTCAATGGAAGTTGCCATGGTTACAGCACAATTCTGCATGGAGCACACTTTCATCACAAATTGTTACACATTTATATACAAATAGTTTGAACAGATTTGTTCAGCTTCTTTTGAAATGAGAGCTACAAGGATGGTCTTAAAGGAAAATTCCATATTTGTGCCTGGGCACAGTGATGGTCCAGCTGCACTCAGAGTCATCGGATAATTCAGGTTGGGGTGGACCTCAGGAGGTCTCTAATTGGACCTCCTGCTCAAAGCAGAGTCAGCTATGAGATAAGACCAGGTTGCTTGGGGCTTTATCCAGCTGGATTTTGAAAGCCTCCAAGGTTGGAGACAGCACAACTTCCCTGGTCAACAGCCTTGTGTGCAAGAGATGGTGCTGCTGCTTTGAAACTCTTCCTCTTTCCTTCCTGTGGCTGGGGTAGAAAGCACTTTTGTACAATCTGGCTTAGGAGAAAGACCTTACTGACTTACACTCAGTCAGCTTTGCACGCCAAGCCTGCAATAAGCCTGTCCCTTTCCACTTTCTGCTGTCTTGCTCACACTATGGAGTACAAACAGCAGAACCCTTGCTCCAGTCTCCTTTCCTGTAGCGGTGCTCAAAGGTAGTTTCAAAAGCCTCCTTGTGTAAAGATAAATGTCCTCTGAGTGGCCAGTTGTCCTGTTGAAGAAGGGTTATTAAAACAATTTTTTCCTTTATGACTCTGCTGCATTTTATTGCTCTAGCTGCATCAGAGCGTGCCATACTTACTGAACAGAATGGTAACTCCTGTAAAATCTCATGTCACAAAATGCCTAGTGTTCAAGAGATCTTATTGCTTGTCAGTGTGGGTACTGGATGATTTGTCAATGTTTAAGATAAAATTCAACATCTAAACACCCATCTATCTATTTTTATTAAACAGTCCTCATGGTTGTCAGTGTCTGGACAAGTCTTTTTTTATAAGGTCATGTTAAAGTACTGAGGATTAGTTTGGGTGAAGGCTTCATGCTATAATTTGGGGTTGAAATAGGAAATTTCCCAAAATTTTGCTTTATAATTCAAAGGAGAAATTGAAACCAAGCTGTAAAAAAAGGAAAAGGCAGGATATCATTGGTTAGGAAGTATTAAGCTGGCAACTCTTATGCGATGCTTTCATTATCTGATTGCTGTACTCTGAGAAAATATTTTGTTTGACAAAATTTGTCAAATTTGGTTTGATTGCTTAGTGAATTCAACCACCAGCAAACCACAAGGAATGGAGTCGCTCAATAGGTTTTCATTATGACTATCTGCAATGTACTGGCTCTTCAGGTAGCCAGAGCACAGGTTTACTGGGTTGCTGTTGGAACTATGGAAGGCTTAAGGGGGATTTCTGATGCTGTGATGTGACTATAGGTGCTGTGGCAAAATGTATTGGAGGAGGGGAGTGTTTTTATAAAACAGTAAGAGAAAGTCATTGCATTTACAAATTACATTATGGTCTTACAGTTCTTTGGAGCCATCTTGCTGGAAGCAAGCCACAAAACCTGTTCTTCATTCACCCTTTCATGATATCCTTAACTCCTGTAATGGATTTCTCCATTTGTATAGGCTCAGACATAGTTGTTTTAGAATATTAGTTCTGATACAACTCTGCAACTCTGAAAATGAGGGAGGACTATTTCTTTTCACCAGTTTGATAAATTCAGAAATAAACCTGCCTTCTTAATGATTTTGCCTGTGATTCTCATGTGACTAATTTGGCTCAAGGCTTCTTGGCATGGTTTAGGAGACAGCACACAATCTTTTTTCTTCTTCTCCCCCTCTCCCTTACTAGTCCCTGATAAGTAACATAAATTAGAAAAACCTGCAGGAAGCCTAGGCTCTTCTCTGAATCTGAAATAAATTTTCAACATATGATTCTTGATGGTTTAATTGCAAGTACAGTCTCAGAGGCAAGAAGGAAAGCTAAGTTTCTAAACATATTGACATATAATGGAAATCAGGCCCCAAGTGCTGTCTGTGCCTATTCCTAAATCTCCCTGTTGAAATTTTTGTCTATTTACAAATACGTCTACATCCAAACTCTTGGACATTTAATGCAAAATTATCTTACAGCAGTGCTGTGAGGGACCCTGATCATACTAAAGTGCTTGGAATCTGACTTGTCTCTGTTGAAAACTAAGTTTGCCTTTTGTTCCTCTTTGGGGTTTGGGCTTTTTTTATATAATTATTGAAACGATTCTACAAACAAAGTCTGCTTATCACTTACTGCAAGTCCAGCAAAAACCTTCACTGCCTGAAATGTGTTGTTTTATATGTATGTGTCTACACAGCATGCACAGATCTTTCCTCGTATTCATCAAAAAAGAAACATTGAACTTTGTTGTTTGATATGCAGGGTTTTCAAAATACTTTCTGGTCAGCTCTGTAAATGACCATTTAAAAGTAAAACTCTAAGCTTATTTAATGATCTCACTGTTGAACCTATCATTCATTGGCACTGTTTCCACTACTTTAATGTCTTTCAGAATCTTCCAGTAGAGAAGAGAAAGATTTTAGTAGAGTTATTTTCTTTATCTTTCAGCAATTGAAAAATCTAATAGCTACTAAAAATTTTCTGGGCTTTTATTAAGTTAGCTCTGATTTATGTAATTTGCCATAAAGTTCATTAAAGACTTCATTAATTTTTCACCAATCTGTAACAGTCTTATCACTGCTGTTTTTATTAACCGAGATATAATTAGCTAGGTTTGACTTTTTAAATTTGGGGGCAAGTCATTTACCTGCCCTATCACCACTTTTTTAATAATTACATTTTGCTTTGTCAGATGTGAAATGGTTCTCTTATCCATCAGTTCCAGTGATTAGGACCCCGTATTTCAGACCAAGTGCTTGTACTGACATATTGATCTCAGCAGTTTATGTTCTCGTTAGCTGACTGAATCTTTGGTCTTTTCCCTTTCCAGAAGAATCATGGGGTTTGATACTTTCCAACACTAAAAAGACAAAGAAAATTTCCATTGACGTGCAGCTCAACCATGAACCCTGAATGGATTGATGTCAACGTGGAATTTACTTGGTATTTGTCCATCTGCCTTCCCTAGAGATCAGTGGTCCTTCCTCGGAACAAGGAAATATGAGAACCCTGCAGAGGTATGTTACATGTCAGACCATAAGTCAGGGCAGTGATTAAAACCGTTTTGTAGAATTGGATTCTTTAACAATTTTCTGTACTCTAGTAAAACTTTTCCACTCTCTAATGCACTATCATCTGTGCTATACCATCACCTATTTGCATTTGACTTCAAATCTCTACCAGTGATTTCCAAAGAGATTGTCATTCCAGCGCTGTTGAGTGTATGGACCAATTAATGGCCTGGCAGATCAGCTGGACCATTCTGTTATGGACCAATGCCTACTAATTCTAGTAGGCCATGTCTCAATGTATGATAAGCCATATACTTTTTTATAAATTTGTAGGAGGTAGATAATAAGGATAAGTAGGTATTAAAGGTAATGTTGGGAGGTGACGTGGGAGAGAAGGGAAAAAGTGACAGTTCTCTGGTTTACCTCAAAACAAAGGTTATTGACCCTTTTTCATTCAATAATCTAAAAACATCTACAAGAAATGAATAATAAATGTATTTTCAAAGGAAAAATGAAGCCAGTACCCATTCTTTTTCTTTCAGAACTGGCACTTCATAGTCATTTCCTCTAATACTAATTAGTAGTAATTAGAGAAGAAACATGATCTTGCAAGAGAAACCCTGTTTTATTCAGAATTATTGTTATAGTTTCAGATTTTCTTCCTTTGCCCCCTTCCATTTGTACTCATCCTTGATAGAGTAAAATAGCTGTGTAAAAGGTATCAACGCTATTTGTATGATAACTCTGAGCCTTCTGCCACTGCAATATTTGGAGCCCTTTGTGCCAAAGGAATGTTTCAATGCAGAAAGCAGAGCAATACACTTGGCAGGCACGGAGGCTGTTTGGCACATTCAAGTGAACTCTGTTACAGACACAGTGACCTGACAAATATGTGTATTGTCTCTAGTAACTTAAGTTCAGTGGTTTTAATCCCTAGCTTTGTGAGGATTTTGACAAACCATTCATTTGAAGGACTTCTGGGATGCACAGGTGACTCCGGTTCACATAGTGATTTTAAAGCTGTGTCGCTTGTGTTTACTGCTTAATACTGAAGAGAAGGCACGCAGAGAGGCTGAGAAGGACCCTTTGCACACATTTGAAACTCTGCTTTGAAGCAGGAATATGTTCTGACATTTAACTGAGAGTTTATTCAGGGATGTATCCTTTAAATTTAAACTTTATTTAGTAGCAAAAGAGTGAAAGCTTCTCAGTTAACTATACTTCTGACTTTTCCCTCTCGACAGATGGGAAACTATTAATATGGCTTATTTCTAATTCTCAGGATTGTTACAAATAGTGCTTTCTTCCTGCACAACATTTTTGATCTGAAGAGCTCGAACAGTCTGTGTCGGCATGGGAAACAGAATCATCATCCTGCATCCAGGATGATCATAGTCTCTGGAGACTATATGCTCCAAAATGCAAAAGCTTCCAGTAGCTACTCATAATTTCCAGCACATGAAAATGAAATTAGACTTGATTGAATGTCTAAATTAAAATACCTTGTTCTATTTAGGGTTCTTGATTAATCTTTTTAAAACTATTGTTCCAATCTTCAGGTTTTCTCTAAATTAGCAATATTTCCTCTTCAAATTGCTCCTAAGAGGTAGGCCCTATATCTGCATGAAGCAACGTTAACTCCAAGGGGAATGGGAGCTTGCTCACATACAATTCATAGCTTTGATGACAAAGATTTAACCTTCTGATAACGTACATGTCAGATAAACTAACTTGCCTGCAAGGAAACTGCAGGACTAGGATTTCTTATTGTATACTTGAAACACTGAATTCACAAAGATGAAAAGAAAACAAACAAAGAAAAAACTAAACAAATGGCTTCTGAGAAACACAGAAGAGGAGAGAAGGAAGTGTGTATTTTGTCTGTTATTACATGACTTTTTTCTAATTTGAAGGCAAAACAATAACATTATTGTGATAAATTCTTAATGGCAAAAAATGAAAGAAAATCTGTCAGTCTGCAATGAAAAATAAGCAATCTCAGCTTTGCAACTGAAAGATAATTGAATTCTTTTCACATAAATACAATTTTAGGAAGATCTATTTGCAATTCCCTTTGAAACTGATTGGAGTTTCAAGGGCTGAGTACCTCTGAAATCAGAATTTAAAAGCTTTTTAATAGCCAGCATCTTTCAGGATAGGGAATGCTGAGAGCCTGAAAAGCTGGAGAGAGCTGCCTGTGCTGTGTGTCAGTTTGCAAAGACATTCTCCAAGGCTCAGAACAGACATGAAAGCCACAGGGGAGGAAACATCCCTACTGATTCAGCAGTGCTGCTCTTTGTTCTCTTTCTGATTTATGTGTGCAGCTCTGCATCGTTCTAGCCACTGTGCAGCTGCAGTTTGTCTTTTTTGATGGCCATAAGTGGGCCTATAGTTGTAGCAGCTGACCAGATGTAGGTGAAGTTCTTTAACAGCAACTAGTCCTTTCTGATGCTCCTGGCTGCGTGCCTGTGATTCCTGCTGCTTCTTTTTCCAAATACCTCTTGAGCTCGAAGGCAGTTGCTACCCACTGTTCTCCTCCCAGCTTCTGCTGTCACTGGGCTCACGCTGTCTCGTGCCATCCAGACCGGGGAGATTTGTTGCTCTTTGCTCCCCATAACTACCCCATCATTGCTATCTTAATCTGCTTCTTCCATCTGCTACTTCTGTACTTCAAAAGCTCTCTTCCCACTCTACACCTTCAAAAAGATACTCCTCACTATCACTGTTGTTGAAAATAGAATCTGCACTTGTCAGCAAACTCTAGCTTCGTTATTATTCTTTTTTATTTTCCTCAAGTGGGTATGGTGCAGGGGGAGATTTGAGAGTGACCTGAGCAAGTCTGTGTTGGAGGCTTTTCCATGTCCTGCATTAATCTGTTATTCCAACCTTACACTTGTCTTGCACACAGAATGAAAATCCACCAAATTGCTTGCTGATTTCACTCAGGCACACCCACATACAGACAAAAATCCTTTAGGGAATATCAAAAACTTACAGGCTCTTTTGAAACAAGATAGATAAAGTGTGGTCTTTAATGGGAGCAGCTGGTATGTTATTCACTCTAGCTGCTGGCTTAACAGTAACAGGTTCTTTCTCCAATGAACACTTCTATTCATCCTCATGAAATTTTTGCTTAGCCTTCTTCAATAGCCTTATGAATATTTTAAACTGTCTTCTACCAGCAGTACTCCTCTAACATAGTATTTCCCCTAAGATCCGTTCTCAATTTATGTGCTACTCATTTGGCAAATGTCTTGCTCAGAACAATCATGCACTCTATAATTCAGATAAGCATTTGAAGAGGCATAAGCTTTGAACATGTGCACAAATATCCTGTGAATCAAGATGCAGTAAAGTAAGGGAACAAAGATCTGTCCTGTGCACGTGTGTAGATTTTTCTCCATATCTTCTGTATCACCTATTGTCCTGGTTTCAGCTGGGATAGAGTTAATTTTCTTCTTGGTAGCCGGTATGGGGCTGTGTTTTGGGTTTAGGACGAGAACAATGTCGATGCTAAGTACCGCTAAATAGTCGCTAAGTAGCGCTTACATTGGTCAAGGACTTTTCAGCTTCCCGTGCTCTGCCCGGTGCACGGGAGGGGGGGCTGGGAGGGAGCACAGCCAGGGGCGCTGACCCAGACTGGCCAAAGAGTTATCCCATACCACATGACGTCATGCTCAGTATATAAGCTGGGGGAAGAAGAAGGAAGGGGGGACATCTGGCGTGATGGCGTTTGTCTTCCCAAGTAACCGTTGCGCGTGATGGAGCCCTGCTTTCCTGGGGATGGCCGAACACCTGCCTGCCCATGGGAAGTAGCGAATTAATTCCTTGTTTTGCTTTGTTTGCGTGCGCAGCTTTTGCTTTACCTATTTAACCGTTCTCTTTTATTTTACTTCAACTATTAAACTGTTCTTATCTCAACCCACGAGTTCTCTCCCTTTTACCCTTCCGATTCTCTCCCCCATCCCAAGGGGGGAGTGAGTGAGCGGCTGCGTGGTGCTTAGTTGCTGGCTGGGGTTAAACCACAACACCTATGTTTTAAATGTGTTTTGTGCTGGGACGTAAGAGCAGAATAGCATGGGGCAAACTGCGGTGTGAATTTGTAACAGTTAGCTACTCCCTGGTAAATATCAATGCATGAGAATACACAGTAAAATGTAATTTAGACATTTATCATGTGCCACTGTCTGTACATATATTCCATTAAAGCAAAGATGTTGTATGCTGTTTTTTCCCTTCTAATACAATTCTGTCTCACTCAACTTTACAGTCAATTCTCATTGTCTATTAACAGTAGCAGTTTGTAATATGTCATATTAGACCATCTTTCATTGGAGGATCTTTCATTGGATGGGCTGGCGACCAGTCACTAGCAGGGTTCCACAGGGATCCATCTTGGGGCCAGTGATCTTCAATATCTTCATAAATGACTTGGATGCAGGACTTGAAGGTTTGTTATCAAAGTTTGCTGATGACACAAAACTGGGAGGAGCCGTTGCCACTCTTGAGGGCAGAAAGGCCCTGCAGAGAGATCTGGACAAATTAGAGAGCTGGGCAATCACCAACCATATGAAGTTTAACAAGGGCAAGTGCCAGATTTTATACCTGGGACATGGCAACCCTGGACATACCTACAGACTGGGGAACAAGAGGCTGGAGAGTAGCCCCGTGGAGAGGGATTTGGGGGTTCTGGTCGACGGCAAGTTGAACATGAGCCAACAGTGTGCCCTGGCAGCCAGGAGGGCCAACCGTGTCCTGGGGTGCATCAAGCACTGTATCGCTAGCCAGTCAAGGGAGGTGATTGTCCCGCTCTACTCTGCACTGGTGCAGCCTCATCTTGAGTACTGTGTGCAGTTTTGGGCACCACAGTACAAAAAGGATACGAAGCTACTAGAGAGTGTCCAGAGGAGAACCACAAAGATGGTGAAGGGTTTAGAGGGGAAGCTGTACGAGGAGTGGCTGAAGTCACTTGGTCTGTTCAGCCTGGAGAAGAGGAGACTGAGGGGAGACCTCATCGTGGTCTACAGCTTCCTCACAAGGGAAGGAGGAGGGGCAGGTGCTGATCTCTTCTCCCTGATGACCAATGATAGGACCCAAGGGAACAGCAGGAAGATATGCCAGGAGAGGTTTAGGTTGGACATTAGGAAAAGGTTCTTCACCCAAAGGGTAGTGGAGCACTGGAACAAGCTTCCTCAGGAGGTAGTCACGGCGCCAAGCCTGACAACATTCAAGAAGCATTTGGACAACGCCCTCAGACACATGCTGTGATTTTTGGGGTTGTCCTGTGCAGGGACAGGAGTTGGACTCGATGATCCTTGTGGGTCCCTTCCAACTCAGGACATTCTATGATTCTATGATTCTATTCTTGTGTGCACTTTTTGTATATTTAAACCTGTTGTTAGATGTGAAAGCACTCAATTTCACTTAATGTATAAGGAGAAAAGGAGTTCACATGTTTTTGCCGAATCTACCTATGTTGTGATTTTTTTTTAATCAGTGATTTTTAGTCTTTATGTAAGGTGTTAAGTCTAGGAGACAGGCAGAAGGTTTTGTTGCTCTGGTTCTGTGTCTGGAGAAATAGTGTTAGTGTGCTCCCACTGCCAGCTCAATGCATTTCTTTCCACTGTGAGTGGCAGAGAGACATAATGCTTCAATTTATGTACTGTGTTTAGACAGCAGTCAGATAAGGGGTCTGATATAGAGGGTCTGTTCTCTAATACTTGATCAGTCAGTAAAACCCTCAGGCTTTGATGATTTTGAGTTACTAATTTATGACAGGGATACTGAGGGAAGGCAGCTTGGTGAGATTAGAAGAAAAAACATCCCTGCCACATCTTGAAGGACAAACAGGATATAGAGCCCTGATGTTAGTAGAGTTGTTTGGAAGGAAAAACAAAACTTATTTATATAGAGATGATAATAACAGATGAGTTGCCAACTAGCCTTAAGGAAGTAAAAAGCTGGCAAAGCACTTGGACTACAGAGTGGGGGGTAACTGGGAGTACAGGATAAGTGGAGGTAATAAAGGGAGAGCAAGTCTTTTTGTCTGTATGTTCTGTCATCGTTCAGAATCTGGACTGTGTTTCTTCTCCCATCCTTACGCTGTCTTCTGGATATAGGGTTGAAAAATTACTTGGATTTCCTGTAAGAATTCCAAATTCTATCTTTCCTCTGCAAAGAGTGCCTTTCACAAGGCATTTTTGGCATTAGAGAGAATGAACTGAATTTTGGGCTTCGTTTTTTTAATTCTATTTGAAGAGAAACAGAATATCAATACTCTTCATACGATAGCGTTCTGCAGAATGCTGAGCTGGCTATGTTAAGTAGTGTATATTAGTAGTAGTGTCTTTCACTTCAACTCAGGGTGAAAACAGGATATAGCAAGTAAAAGAGTAACTGAGTTTTCTGAAGGTATTGCAGAAATAAAAAATATTAAGAACATATAAAAAATGAGCTATATTTTGTACTTCTGATTAACTGACATTTTGACAGTCGGTGCTATGCTTCCTAAGTGAATCCTTAACTTTTCCTGAGTAAACCATTGATGAAATTCTGTGGTCAGAACTCAAGATTACAAGATTCTTTTTAAGCTAATGAACCAAGGCAACTTTCAAATATTTTGGGGAGTATTTTGCATGATGCATAAAGACATATGTCTGAGTTTACTCAGGTCCTGTAGTCCTGAAATATTCATGTCATGCAGAAACTTGTCTGAATATAAATGTCATCAAAATCTGGTGCATTCAAATCACAGCTTCTCAGCTGAATGTTATTTCTGTAAAGAACTACATCAAAACTCAGGTCTAAACATGTCTACTCTTAGTTTAGACCCAGATCTAAATTTCACAGCAGAGATCGATCTGTCCTATTCTTAGTGTATCCTATCCTTAGTGGATCAATCTCAAATCTGCAAGAAAAATGGATGATATATTAAAGTAAATATTCATCATATGTCTGTAATAGTACCTGGTGCTGTTGATTTTGAGAGCCTTTCTTTAAATTGGAATTAAAAAATCCAATTTTAAACTTCTGTCCTGTGATCGAATTGCTTCTCTAACTGAGCTGTGTTTGAATAATCAATCTGTAGTATTCAGTTCTTAGAGTTATAATTCATGGCTTTCCAAGGTAATTTTTCCTCAAAAATTATGTAAATCCCTGTACAGACCTGCAGTAAATCCAAATCAACTGGGATTCTGTTAGATTTATTTTTCAAATGTCTTCTCTTTGTTACTCACAGCCAAAATGAGAAATATTTCTATTTTCTAGTGTGCCAGAATAATCTGGCTCTTGTGTCCTCTAAGAGGGAACCTACTTCCAACATATGAACCTCTCTCTGATAGTGTAAACAGGAATAGGAGCAATGCTCAGTTCAAGTTACAAAATCATGAATAAAAAGACATTTTTAGAATTGCTTTTACTATAATATATAGTTCTTACAGTTGCTACATGCACACGCATATGGAAATAATAGCCAGTGAAACAGAGCAGAGGTGTGATGCATTTGCGTATTACAGATCTTTACTGTTCTCTTCCCAGAGCTATATTTCTTTGGGTTTTAATCTAGTGTCTTAAGCCCCTAAGCAATCTCAAGCAGCCAACAATTAAAGCCCTGTAAAAAATGTTTCCATTTTCCCTAAGTATGGAATTTCCCCTAATCTTGCATATGTTAGCTTAGTGGGTGGCTTGCTCTTAGTGTGTTTTTAGAGCTACACCTCAAAAGAATGGTGATTGATTTGTATGTAACAAAGTGACTTGTGGAAAAAAGTGGCAACAGAAATGTCATTTTCTCTCTATTTCCCCATAGTTGAAACCTAGAGCCCCGTTTCAGTTCAAGGCAGTGGGAACTGAAATGTCATAGTAGCTGTAAACTCATCTGCTCCATCCCCATTTTCTTCCCTGCCAGTCTGGCTGTCCTTCTCTGTTCCTGGTCCTTGTTCAAACCTTCTCTTGTTTAACACTTCACCCAAGTTCTTGACCAGCTTCCCTGTGCTCCTGCAGGACCTGGAGATCTGATCGCTTCTGCTCCCCTCTAGATTTTTCTCTGTTCTTTGTCTCTTGCCTTCTCATATGCCTGGACATTGCACATTAACACCAAAGTAAAATCACCATTATTTACTTAGAGAATACGTGGCAGTGCAGCTTACTGTTCATCAGCACCGGGGCAACTATGCAAGACTCACAGAAAATAGAGGCAAGTTGCCATTTTTCCTTTGCTAAAGGATAAATGAGCAGATATCCTGGAAAAATTCTTGGGCCAGTTCTGAATTTCACCATGACACAAAAGACTTGGCCTTATAGGAAATGCAGCTCAAGATAGGAAATACAGCTCCTTGACGCTCTGTTGATGTAACACACTGCAGAATTCTGCCAGAGAGCTATGAAAAGAAACAGGCTTCTCTTATAAAGCAGGCTATGAAAAGAAGATACAGAAGATTATTCCAGTTATACAGCAGAGCCTGGATTTAAATTAAACGGTGACAAGCTGCATATATTTCTTAAACTCATGACAAATATTTAACAACATTTGTGCTCTGGTTGGATAAATCATGGAGAGCAATGCTCTGTCGCAAAGGTAGTCCATGATTAACATTGAATAACTGCTTTACCAAGCACCTCTTGCTACTCCTAAGGTAACAGTAGTAGTTGCTTGCTCTCTATTATACAATTATCAGGTTCTAATCCTTTTATAGACTGTAATCTAGCTTTAGGCCTTTCCCCATCCATAGCTATGCCTCTAATTGAGTTTACTTAGGAAGTGAATTATGCAGCTGTCAGTAACAAAACTGACAGACTCATTTTTCTACTTCTCAAACAGCTAGCCATGCAAACAGCCATAATATCTGGCAGAATCTTGCTATTTGTCTGTCAGCTCAACGTTTTTTTCTTCATTGTCTGTCTAAAATACCTTCTGTCTCTAAAATAATTTACAGGTTTCTACGGCTTCCTGAAAGGTGGGAGAGTCTGTAAAGACGCTATCAATGTAGTGTTCAACAACACAAACTGATCTAGTTATTGTATTAGTCTGCAATTTTTTTAAAGAGGAACCTTATTACCTAAAGCAGACTACCCAGAATCTAACAGGACTTGGAGCTGCTATTCTATCTCAGTTCCATTCAGAGAAATGGTGTAAGCAAATCAGAGGAAGGCAAGTACTCCTCCCTTTGAAGCCAGTGATGAACCTGGAAATGGAGATAGAAAATACGATTTTGTCATTGACTCAGGTTGAATGCAAATCTAAAGGGCAGTTCCTGGTCTCAAGGAGCTTTCAAATGAAATAGCAAGAGGGAGCAGATAGGTACAATGGAGGGACAATATCTTAGAGGAACAGTATAGAAAGAACTAGCATGGTTTAGACATGGCTCTGAATCAAGGGAAGTGCTTGGTTAATTGTGTGATTTATACAGAGGATGGTGACATGTTCACAGCAATGCTAACAGGTAGAGAGTCTTGCCATGCCCTTTTCTTACCTTGCAAAGAGGGGAATTGGGGTAACTCAACCTACAGTCCAACACAGGCTAGCAGCGATTGCCATGTTTAGTCTGCCTCTGGATGGACAGAGAGCTGCAACCCACTGGGAGGGTGTCCAAAAAGTGGGCATTAAAAGAAATCTGGAGGGGTTTTTTAATTTAAAAAAAAAAAAAAGGTGAAAGGCAGACATGACATAAGTCATCTTTCAGATCCAGATACCCCAATGCATCATTAATGGCACAGCCCAGAATGGACGAAGATCCCACAGTGAAGAAAACCTTTAGGTAATGATTCAGAAGGTGACAGACTGAGAGTGAGGCATGATGTGATACACAGAATGAGAGGAAGAAGAAGTGATCCTCTTTCCATCTCTCTGAACAAGGCTGCACTCCTACAGATGTATTTAACTGTCAGTATGAAAGGCATTGTTCTTCTTCAGTGTGGAAAGATCTTTTAATTTACCAGTATTATCATTTCAGATTGGTACTGCCAGTGTTAAATCACTTACGTGCCTCAGATGAAAGTTTACAAATAAAGCCCAGTGGATGCAGGAGCAGGCATACACTTCCTAGAAAATATGTGTATAATAAAAAGCAAGCCCATCTCTGATGTTTTCAAACTCTTGAGTGCTTGCTGTTGCTACCTCATATTCCAGTAAAGCTGAGGGGGGAGGATGAGAAGTGCTGTAAGTGGCTGTATAGTACTGATGCCGAGATGATAACGTTGTGTCTGAATGGGGGAGCAGCTCAGATTTTAGTACCAGCACATTTAACATACAGCATTTTATCCATTGAGACTAAATAAAGTGTTTAACCCTCATGATCACGAAAGAGGAAGTCTTCCTCTGGGTGAAAGCTTATTTATTGTGGTACAGGCCCAAGTTCTGCCCTGTTCAGCAAAAATCATGTTTTGGTCTGCATTAACTTCCAGCAGGTGTTTATATTTTTTGCTTGTATTGCAAAAGTGTAAAAACAATGTGAATTTCGATACTTACTTCATTGCTTTCCTGAATGGTGCCATAATGCCATTAAATAAAGCTGTTTTCACTGGTGCTTTAGCTTCTCTGAGATTGGTTTCACAATATTTCATAACTGAGTTAAAAAGCATTTCCACAGAGTTATGGTATAACACAAAATCTTCTGTTCATCTAATCTCCTGATCATTTGCAAGTATGACTGGCACTCCTAACACTTGCCAGAATAATAATAAGCTTTGTTTCTTGGGATACTTTTAGTGTCTAAAACGAGAAATCTCAGCTTCTGAAGAGTTTTAGAAATAATTTTTCTTTCTTATGAAGTTTTAGAAACAACACAGCAAAAAGTGTTGGTATTTTTATAATAGCATGTGTGTCTTTCGGAGTGCCAATGGCAGTTTATCTGACTAACCATGAACAGTAATTAATCACACCAATATTTTCATTGTAATATCACCTGTTTTCCCTTTTTAATTCCAAGTGGCTTTCCTGAGCAAGATAAATTTACAAATATAAAAATCCCAGAAATTACAAAGCATAATTTCTCCAGACACTGAGCTTTTCTGAATCTACTTATTCATATGACTGTAATTAATAATAATAGTAATAGATATGGTGCCCTTGTCATTGAAGTGCATTATTTCTTAAATAAAGCTCAGTGTATCCAAAATATTTCTTCAGATTCAATACGTGAAAGTACTGCTTCTGATGAGTCAGAGAATAACTAACAAACTATTGCAGTTCATTTTACTTGAACAATGCCTCAGCTCAGAATTAGCATACCTTTGTTGTAGACAGCTAAATGAGATTACCTCAATATAACTAAAATCAGAATTTAGTCACACGCAAAAACATGAAAAAGTAAAAGTTTTTTACCTAGGGTATTGTTTTTATTTCATGCCACTGAACTATGCAGACATCCAAGAGCACTCAAGTGTGATCATTAAGCACATGAGTAGCACTGAATATCAGTGCCCTGGGAGAATCAGAGAGTAATATGACCTTCAGAAATACAGAAAATTTGCATAAACCAATAGTTTGTACAAGATTTTTTGTGTTACAGAACCCCAGCAAGCTGCAAATCTAGATGTGTTTTTATTATGTAACGATCAACATTAAAAATTCCATTATCAGAGCTAATAGTTTTGTGGTGGATAGGCATGATCAGAATATGCTGTCTTTATTGTCTGTATTAATGTCATCTTCCCATTTGCTGATAATACTAAAACCTTTTTTTATTAGGAGATTAGGCAGATTTGACTTGGAAGATATACATAGACTCTGATACGTATGACATTGTTGAAGGTGCTTTTTCCTCCTTAAGTTTAAAATGTGCTTTTCCCCAGTAAATTCCCTGTGGTGTATACATTTTTGTTTAAAACATGTAGCTGCTTTTCTTCTCTGAGGCAAAATTACTAGGCAATTGCTTTTTATTTTAATTTCCTTTTGGATAAAACTTTAATCTACATCTGCTAGAGGCACAAGAAGCTCTAAAGTGGGATCACTGATGGAAAATTCTTTTGGAATGATTTTTCTCCAGAATAAAATTAAAGTTTGGGGATTTTATATGAGAGGCACCCTACTGCAGCACATCTTCCTCTTGTTGCTTTATGCAAGCATATCAAAGTAATATTCCTTTAACTTTGTTTTCTGTGTACACAGATTTTCAAGATACACCAAAAGTCAACATCATTTTTAAACTCAGTTTTCCAGTGATAACAAGTACTGCATCATTCTTATTTTGATGGGCGAAGTATCTAACGCTATTCACCAGGAGATGAACCTCAGAATTTTGTCAGTTAGAGAAAAATACAGATAGCTCAAATCTTTCCTCTTTGAGCAGAAAATGTTGGGAAGCCCGCTGTTCCCCTCAGCCCTTCACAAAACAAGTCCAGAGAGGTTCAGTTCTGTTCCTTTCTCTAATTCACTTGTATGAAGCTATTGCTGGAAATGATGCTCTGTAAAGAGCAGCAATGCAGGGACAACAACAAAGCACAAGGAAAGAGTGTCAGTTTAAAATACCACTGGCAATCTGAAATTTATTAGAACTCCATTGATGAATATGACTGAATTTGAACAGAAAAAGCGAGCTGGTGATAGAAAATTAACATAAACACAGTTAAGTCACTATACCAGAAGTATGTGGCTTCTGTTCACGTAAGAAATGTGCTGGCTGGAGATCTTTTTTGCTGCATCTAAATATCCACAGCAGTGGCTGCGAAAATGTTACCTGCTTTCTGCAGAGCACCAGAAGATTGTCCTTTCTTATCAGACTCTAATTTGGCAACAGCAATGCACACACACAACTTTTAGGCTTGATTATTGCAATTCGTTATAGCTAGGAATGAAGCCATTTGCCTTGAGACAGCTCCAGTTGTATCAACCCACTCATTCAGCAGCCAGAGCTGCCAGCTCCCTGCTGTCAACTTTCTGCCCTGTTCTCTGCCCTGGCTCCCTGTGGAATACACAATCCAATTCCAGGGTCTGATCTTTCCCAGTGGGCGTGGGCTGCCTAATCAGAAGCCATCACTGAAGCTGGCACTGACTGGTGCCTGTGTTAGCACCAGCTGCTGAGCACTGGATGCGCCTGGAGATTGAGCTGACCGCTCCCTTACAGATGGGCTCTCTCCACCTATTTTCTAAGCCAGCTCCTGCATTCTTTGCCTACTCAGACCACCCACTGACATGAGGATGTTTTGCATGCACTCAAAATAAGCAGGATCCCAATCTCTTTCTTCTTCTGAAGAATATTTAGTTAATTAAGATGCTGAAATAGAACTGAGGCATTTATAGTTATTATCTAATTATTATTATATGTCAATATTTTTATCTGAAAATAGTACCTTATATTATTTGGGTTCATAAAACACTGTGTAAATGCTGCTTGCCACTGTTATTACACAAATATAGATTTGGTTATCAGAGACTCATGAGATTGAATGCACACAGGATGGACCAAAAGTCTCTGACAACAGCTAGTAGCAGATGTCTAAACAAAGAGCATTGAAATTTTGTAAGCATACAGGGGCAATTTCCTTGATATTCCTTCCCAATTTCCTACAGTCTCTTCCTTAGAAATTTCCTGAAGGGATTGCCCATGTTTTTGTGTTTAATAGACTTTTGGTATATGATATATAAATTACATATATTCTGTAGAAAATGGTTATGAACAAGTAGTCATTTTCCTTGCCAAAGATGTGACAAGAATAGGTGTAAGCATGAGACTACATTAGTATTATAAAAACAAAAAATGAAGGGTCATCTGGTCCACAGCGAGCCAAACAGATCAAACTTCAATTTCTTTTCTTCATTCTGCAGTCTATATATGTTAGCTATCTTAAGGAATGGAAGCGCTCTGACAATTTTCAAATTCTCTCCTAGGAAGGAACAGCAACGAGTATATTGATCCTGGTAAGACACACAGTTCAGCCATGCTGAAGTCAGAGCAAGACCAAGGTAAGCATTGCTTACATACACAGCAAACCCTATTCTGCTAGTAATTAAGGAAGAATTTCAGTCATAGTTCTATCACTAATCTTTATATTCCCCATATACAAATATCCTCTCTATATATATTGCTGAAAATAGGAACATAGCAGAGCTGTACTAGCTTACACCAAAGGTCTCTTCTGTCTGTGATGCTAAGGGAAGAATGTAGGAATAGGTAGAGTGTATGTGTATGTACAACTAGTATTTCCCAGCCTGCAGTGATTTGCAGTCCTGGGGCATTTCGAGATTACTGTAGCTTTGGCAAATGTTTTCCACTTCTAGACTTCTCTTTTTTGAGTTGCAAGCACTAGAAGACTACCTTCATTCAGTTTGCCTTTCTGACTGTTATTGAGCACTAAGTTGACTTTTTCATGCAACTGTCATAACACCAAGATTTCTGAGTCATAATGTTCAGCTTGGAACTCATAATTTCATACATGATTGCTGTGCTTCTTTTGTTTAATTTATTTACATTCAATTTCACCTGCCATTTTATTTGCCTAGTCACTTAATCTTGTAAGGTTCTTTTGCAATTCTGGCTGTGTTTTTGCAATCTATGAATCTCAAAACAGATAGGAAGTGTTGTATGGACACTGAAAATGAAAAAAAAGCCACAGCAAAAATGCCATACAATGAGAAAAAGTGTATTTGCATTTTGGGAAATAAATGGAGATCATGTAAGAGCATAAAAAGTCAACAGGTTTTGACTGTTTTATTCTAAAACAGAGAAGGCAGTTTATGCAGCATTACAAGAGGAGTAGATGTGATCTACTGTTTGGATCAGCTTCTTTTTAAGCAGTAGCACAAATAGTTAAGTAAGAATCTGGTAAGAAAGACCGCATTCTGATCACATTATAGGAAGAAGTACTGAAAATCTGGTGAATGTCCTGTCCCATTTTACCCACACCAGAGCCATTGAGCTTTAGATGGTTTATCTCCAAACCTTTGGAGATTTTTCTATTACTAATTTTCATACTGGTTATAGAGAAAATAAGCTTTAATATTTTAAATCCAACCTTTTAATATCCTAAACAATTGTAGAAAACAAGTAAAGAAAACAACGTGATCTTTTTTAAAGATATTATTGAATTTTAGCAGGTAGTGCACTGTAAATAACTCTTTGGAAATGTGGCCATTAAAGGCAACTCCCTATCACAAAGCTTGGACAAACACAGTTCTAGGAATATTGCTTGTTTTTCACTGTGTAATTGGTATTTCTCGGAGCAAGGATTTTGAATCAGTGACCAAATAGAAATGTTACTGTGACACCAACCTCCTCAGCCACCTAAATATAACTACAGATGCTCAAGTGAAACGTGAGTTATCTTTCTCCTTTGATTGGACAAGTGTTATATAGCACGCAAGCAGGTTAAAGGTCTCTTCTGTTGTTTGGCCCAATTTCAGTGATTGCTGGGCCAGCTCTAGTGCAGCCTCCTGGCAAAGTCTTGCGCAGCTTACTCCCAAAGTATCTTGTATCGAGGCTATAATAACCAAAGGCTAGGCTAGGCTTGAGCTCGAAGGATAAGACTGCAGCCATGGAAATGCAGCTGTTTCATCATTGTCTTCCTCAGTGGCTGACATGGAAAGGAAAAGGGTGTGGGATGTTGACTGCAGCAACAATAGTCACTTAAAAGGAAAGCTGAAAAACGTCAAGTGTGACTGTAAAGTAGCTAGAGAAAATCAAAGTGCATTTTAAAATGTTAAAACATGCATACTTACATGGTTGGCTGGATTTCCTGCTGAATGCTTTGTAGAGATACTGGACCACAAGATTTCCTGGTTCATCATAATACGTGGTGTAATTTATTAGGTTGCCACCTATGTTGTTAGTGCTAGAAGCAGGATTGAATCTGGAAGCACTGTTCCTTTAAATCCATATTAGAAATCAATATCCAGAAGACTTTTCAAGGCTAGAATACAATGTGGTTGTAAAGCAAACAAAGGAGCAGCAGCATGAATGACAGCTTTACTAAAACATTAGGCTTCACCTAAGGCCAAAATCATGTGTAAGTGGAATAAAATTGCCAGTAATGATCTTGGTCATTAATGTTTAATTATACATTTCATTATGTAAAGTTCTTATTGTAAAGGAGTTCATTAGTAACAATTAGAGTGCCTCTCTTCTAATTTATATGCACCTGTTCTTAATTACCACGGTATTGAAATCAATACTGAAAAATGCTTAGGTACTTCACATTCTACATAATGTTCTTGTATACAGCTAGGATTACAATACCTTCAGTGAGCAGTGCTGACATTGGATATACCTCCTGCTGTTCAGCACCATACAGTTATTAGCTGAAGATCAAGTTAACTTAACATCTGCTAAACATGTTCCTCTTTGTTTTAAAATGAGGTCAACTCATATCTTCCTGTAAAATCCAAGTTTCATAGTGAAGGCAGGTTACCTGAGTGAGTATTAAATTGATCTTTGTAAGCCATTTTAAAGTAATCTTTTCTGTTTTCTATTGTTTCTAACTTTTCCATTCTAGAGTCTCTGTCACTATTATATACCACTGCTATATATAGTATACATAGTATAACTGTTAAGTCAACTTTCATGGCATTCATTACCATATGATGTCCTGACAGAAACAGTTGCTAGGGATAGTAACTATGTGCCGACAGCAAGAAAACTAGCCTCAGGCATTTCATGTGACACGACAGACTAAAAACCCATTATCAATTCACTGCTCACACATACCGGGTCAACTCTAAAAATAATTATTATTCTTTGTAGTTTTTCATACATAGCCAGACATTCTATATAGAAAGTCCAGTTTCTATAATATTTACCTTTAAATGAATAATGGTTCTTTCTCATGTAATTAATGACAATTTTTTCTTGATAAGTATCAGTGATTATGTTTAACAAGCAACCCTTCAACAAATAAGCAATCCTTAAAATAGTAACCCTTTTAACTTCAGCAAAGCATCAGTGAGGTTATAGAGCTGTGCCCTAAAATTGCTCAGACCCAGCAACAAACACAGGAGTGGAATCAGAACCCTCCTAAGTTCTCTTTTTCCTCTAGCATTTTGATTTTGAAACCATACAGCCCAGTGAGATTTCAAACGCGTTGCTACTTAAAGCCATTAAAGCTAAGAAATGGTTTGTGGTAAATTGAACTTCAAGCATACCAGGCACCTGTAGGAAGCCAGGTGTGGCTTTCTAGATTGTATCTGATTCCTCAACTGTCAGGCAGATATTAGGCATGCTCCAGGCAAAATGTGGCTTAAGGTGTCCTTCCAGGGTACCAGACCTGTTCTGGTTTAGTCTTAGGTGTACTTGAGTCACACTAACCACACTGACTTTCTCTTTCTCTCTTCCCTGGCCATCCTCCCACTTATTCAAGCTACAGCAGCATTAGAGCAATAGCTCTATGTGATGAACGGTCTTTACACCACTTAAATCTCTGATCTGATCCATGTGGTCACTCGTGTTCTAAGCAAAAGGATTTTGACATATGCTCTCCTGCATCTGTCCCAGAATTCACAGTATACTCTTCCCCTGTAAAAGCAAAAACATGGAAAGTGAGGAAATATCATAGCACCAATATGGTAGCAGGAAATATTATCAATAGTTCATGCAGCCTTCTTAGCCTTAAAAAGAAAACTGACCCATGGTACACTAATATGCAGAAATAATAGAATCAACCTATTTTTCACAGGAACCCAAATGAAAGTTCATTCCCAGTTATGACTTACAGGTATGATATGCCCATAATAAACTATAGCATCTTTTTTACATGAGAATGGAGTTCTTGGACACATTCTCTAACACAAATTAAAGTTTTTCAGTGCATCCTGTACTAAACATTTGCTGATATCTTAAGACAATGCCACAAATTTTGCCTGTGAGATTCACAATAAGGTGAAAGAGGGTGAAACTGTCTTCATAATATGAGTCTAGTAGGAGGAACCTTCAAAGAAAAACTGACTGATATAGCAAATACACAAAAAACATAAGAACAAAGCAATACTCTCAATTGTGGGGAAGTTAGGATTTGGATCTGAACGCTTCAGACTCAAGTAAACACTAACAAACCAAATTAGCACAGGCAAACAACAGCTAGGGCTTGCTTCTAGTGCAAATTAAAGGCTATTCTTTAGGGTTTTTTTTTCTGAAATATGATTTATAGATACTAAATCTGCAAGCCATATCTTAACTGCATTGCTGTGATGGTCTGGCTTTAATGTATATTTTTAAACATGAAGCTGGCAACCCAATAGCATTCATTTAAAATGTTTATTTAAATTATTGTTTTGCATCCATTTCTTTAATTTTTTTAAATTTAAAATAGCCATTCAAATGAACAGTCCTGAAAGATCACTTTGTTCAGAAGGACAATATCAACACTGCAAAAATGTCCACAATATAATTATATTGTCAATGTGTTTTAAATTATGCAGATAATTACAGTTTATCTTCACAGGAAAATACTCTAGACAAAAATAATTGTTAGATGTAATCAGAGAATCTACTTAATTCACTTGCTCAAATGTGGCAAATGTTGTTTTAGGGCTTGGTTTAGTGCTCGTGAAAGACTAAGGAAGAGAAGCAAGTAACATCCTTGCACTGGACAAGCATTCCTGCTTTTATCCTCCAGGTCACTAGAGACTGGTTGTTTCTATTTCTGGGCCTTTCCTGCGTAAACTGCTAGTTATATTGAACTGCGCAGCAATTTTGTGACATGCACAAATTACATATTGGTCTCCCTTTCTCTTTGTACAGAATCCCAGCTTTGTGATGCAGTACAAGGCTTTTGTCTGCTTTGGGATCAATCACTGAGACTCTGCTGCTGTAAAGCAACTGGAATTGTTCATTAATCTTCCAGTCCAATAGTTTTGTCTTTCATGAAGTAAAATTGATTTCCTTATCTGAGCTTGTGAAGAACTGGAATGTGCACCTTTCTTGATTCATATCTCAGGATGGGCAGTAATGGAGAAGCTATGAAAGCAGCAGCTTTTAGGACACCAGAACTGGCAGTTTTAGGTGCAAAAGTCTGATACTTACTCATGGGTGGACTGCATATTGCACAGTAACTAGATAGCACTTTGAAAACAGGAGAGTAGTTTTACTTCTGTGATGACAGAAAGTCTCTTCACTCATAAATGGATATTTAAATTTTGGGAAATGAGATAGTTGGGGAGCATTTTTACAGATTTGGTTTATTTATTCTCTGCTGGAGAGCTTCACAACAGTTTATATAGTACAACAAATCTCTTCAGTTGCAAGGATAAATTTATTCTACTGTGTTTGAATCAGCTGGCAAAATCAGAAGAAACTTTGAGCTGAACTACTGAGTTATTTACAGCTCTTTTTCAAGGACCAGCAGACCCAGGAATAGACAGTATTTCCATCAGAATCTTACCTATTTTCTGGCCAGATGGTAGAAAGAAGCATTGGAAATCTGATTAATATCCTGTGGTGTTTTTTACCAGCTCCATGATTACTGACCCTTCAAATACTTCTCCAAACCTTTTGAGATTCTTCTGTTAGTAATACTAATACAGGTGATAGCTGTACCTAATATCCCTTTGGGCCACTACAAAAAGGAGTCGAAGTTTGGTTCTCCTCTTTGATTTAACTAAAGTTCTGTTCTGTAACAGTCTCCTACCTAGAAACTAACATTTGAGGAGCTATATTGTTTCCCATTCCTTTCCAATATAGTCTGGGAGTGGCTGTACAATCCTTGCATAGCCACCAACACAAATTCTTGAATCAAAGCCTGAAAAAGACGATCTGTATTACTTTGAATTTAGTCTAGGCTTTAACCTTTTATCCACCATCTACCTCATCTACTTTGCAGTAAAAATGCAAGTTATTTAAGCCTAGACTATAATTAGTGTTCCAGACCTAGATCCCAGTTCCACATGGCTGCTCTTTGACTAAGTTATTTTGTCCATTTTTTTTCCACTGAGAAGATACTCAAAGCACTGCATTAATGTTCTGTGGACAGAAAAGAAACAGAGATAAATCAGCTAGGTATACCACAATTATTCCCTGGTCTGCAAAATAATTGCCTTGGTAGCCATTTTTCTTACTGTTTGCTCCTACTTTCAGAACTGTCTGCATTAATAATGAGGCTGTGCATCTACATATGACTATAGCAGGGCATAAGCTCTGCTAAAGTAAAGTTTAACATTCACTGTCTGTGCAAAGATCATTTTCTCTATGGGTTCTACCCACATGGTTAGTTAGAAGAAGCAATAACAAGTGTACTATCAGTGGGCTGGAGCTATGAGGACAGGCTGAGAGAGTTGGGGTTGTTCAGCCTGGAGAAGTCTCCAGGGAGACCTTACAGCAGCCTTCCAGTATTTGAAGGGGGCCTACAAGAAAGCTGGAGAGGGACTTTTCACAAGGGCGCATAGTGGTAGGACAAGGGGTAATGGCTTTAAACTGAAAGAGGGACGGTTTAGATTAGATATAAGGAAGAAGTTCTTCATTATGAGGGTGGTGAGGCACTGGAACAGGCAGCCCAGAGAAGCTGTGGATGCCCCCTCCCTGGAAGTGTTCAAGGCCACGTTGGATGGGGCTCTGAGCAACCTGGTCTAGTGGAAGGTGTCCCTGCCTATGGCAGGGCGGTTGGAACCAGATGATCTTTAAGGTCCCTTCCAACCCAAACCATTCTATGATTCTATGATACTTGCATATGTATTGCATCAGGAAACAGAGCAGGGAATTTGTACCACTAATGACAAAATATCACACTCACAAAAGGGCAAAAATGTAACACAGACCTTTGATGGTTCTAGATTCTATTCCTCACTCACGTTACATAGTCCTATATCCCAAGTAAATACTTGTGACTACAGAAAGATAAACATTTTACAGAGGTGTTACCCACCAGATGGTAGTGTCACTGTTTATGATTGTTTCCAGCAGCTGGAATCAATGTCTGAAATGTAAGTCAGACACTGGAAAACTAAAAACTTTGAAAGTGTGTTTTACCACAGCTTGGAATCACAGCACTGGAATCTCTGACCCGTGGGCACTTGCAATTTGGGGTCTCCTGACATTGTGGTTCTTCTGTAATTTCTTGTAGCATCAGCAGGACTTAGCTAAGCATGCAAGGAAGGAGCTTGAAATAAATACCCTTTGTGTTCAACATAGCCAGAGTATGAAGGTCACCTTAGGAAAAAGGAAATCAATATATGCCAAGAATAAAGGGCCAACACAAAATATAACATACTATTATCCCAATGCACAGTGCTGTACACAGCTTACTGCCAACAAATGCTCAGAAATAACAAGAGAGATGGAGTGAAATCCCTCATATCATAGTTGTTTGGAAAGCAAAGCAAGTGGAAACAAACCCATTCCACCAGGGAGAAGACTTGATCTCCTTCTATGAAATGGCTGACAACTGAGTTGTCTTAGACCAGGGCACAAGAGGGGAACCATAAATAGAGTAAGCCGTTTTTTACATTCTGTAATTACTTATTTCTTTGAAATAAATGTTTTGCATTACTTATCTCAATCTTCTTATTACCATGAGATCTACTATGTGTGTATTTTTTATGTTATAAGCTAGTGGTGTGCTAGATGTAGTTTGAAGGATCTGTTAAAATGCCACTACATGCAGAAGACCCAAACAAAACGAAGTTATAATCAGTAGTGCCTTTTTCTGCATTATGTCTCATCTTCATTTACCACATTCTTAACTGACTTTCAAATTGTGGTAGAACTGATTGCAGGCTAGGGTCCCCACAGGGCAGATAGGGTAAACAGTGCATGAGAGACAAACTCATTCATTCTGCAGATATAGAAAGGCTTAAGCAACTATGCCATTCAGAAGGCACTACCCAAATTCCTCTCAGAGGAGAACTGCATGGCTAATGAACCACACAAAATCTACATGAGATTTCAGAGTGCTAACTGCTTAACTCAAAAAGTCATGTTTTGGTCATCACTTCTACAGGGATGAGTGAGATGGGTGCTTTTGGATGTACTTTTGAACTGAAGAACAGATCAGTTGAGAAAATATAACTTTGGTAATTGCCATTTATTTTGTCAGCTTAATGGAATCAAGATAGAATGAGGTATTAAGTGTCATTACTATGGGGCTAAAGTGGAAGGCCTTTATTCTACAAATGCCAGCATTAAAAGTGAAGGGAAACCCAACTACCAGTGCAAGGTAAATTCCTGCAGAAGAGAAGAAAATCAATGAGCTATGGCAGTTGTCTGAAAACCTTATTAGTTCAATGAATCACATTTATATAGACACTAATAATTATAATATAAATAAGGCAGTCAGAATAATGTAAAATAGCCCATCATATAATACTCAGTATGTCAATGTTATTACCATAGTGTTACAATTACTGAAGTTTAATAGAGAAATATAAGACATATAGAGAAAGTAATTGACATAAAAGAGCACAGTAAATTGGTATAGTACTGCAGAAAGTGAGGAGCCACAGTTATTAATTTCAACAATTACAAACTTATTGAGCAAGTTCTGCTTCTCTTATCCCAAAGAATGATTGTGTTAAAGCAAATAGTCCACACTCCTGATATAATTCCCCTACTTCATAAATCTGGAAGGTTTGTTAAACATCCCACCTGGATTTTCTGCAATGCTGTGCTGCTTGTGTTTGAGTGTTTCTTCCACAGCATTAATTGCAGATGGGGAAGTTCCTTGAAGTGCTGTAGAATGTCTCTGCACTTTGAAGTATCTGTCCTGAGTGCAGCAGACATGCCATCAGCCTGCACCAAAGCTAAGGACATTCATGGACCTCAAATAAAATAAACTAATTCTTTTTTGTCTCCCTTACACTAAAAACATCTCTCCTGTACTATCCCTGGAGTTATCTCGTGCTCCTGCCCTTTTGAGTGGCTTCTTCAGAGGGAGGTAAAGAAAATTGATGGGCTGTCAAGACAGCATTAAAGAAGAAGGAAAAAAAAAAAGAAAAAGGAGAAAATAATCCGGTAAGATACAATAGTGGTCGTGTTTCTACATTTCAATGAGAAAAAGCAGGACAGAGGTTTTGCATAACCAAAATAATTGCCATTAAAAGGAATAAGTCGAATCATGAGAAATACTAGAAGTCTAGCAAGCAAGTCAGCCTGGTGGCACCTTGGCATGATTTACATCAGATGACATTTCCTGGAGAATTTCCATTGGAGAGGGACAGGGAGAGGCTCTGCTTGTGGTTTAAGGAGCAAAGGATACTGCCTGACTTGGTTGGCTTTGGAAGTCAGCTGAATGAGATTTTATGATTAATCAGAAAATGCACAAAGTGAAGTGCTTATATGGTAGGATATCCAGCAAAAACCTTGTTGATCTCCTCCTGTGATGAGATCCTCCTTGTTGAGCTGACACATCCTGTGAGCTCTCGCACTTGTCCAGATGTCTATGACTTTTCTAAAAGCCCCATCAAAACTCTCTGGCCTTATTTCACTACTGGTTTGTGAGTAGTTATCTGGTCTTAAAATAGTCTGAAAAATGAGAGTGACCTAATTTTCCACACACCCACAATATCCAGCAATTAATTCTTCTGTTCCCAAAACAATCTTCCCCCCTGCTAGTTGAACATGTTCCTTCTGCAGCTTCTTCCTCACGCCACCTTCCTTAATCCCAGAGGGCTGCAGAGGATCCTCAGCCTGGAAAAAGTGAGAGAAGAGAGCATAAGATTTAATGTGTCAGTTGGGGGCTGAGGAAAAAAAAAGATGCAGGTATCCTGAGAGGCTTTTAATGAATTAAATTGTGCTGTGAATAAAATGCTTTCAAAGAGAGAAGGAAACCCTTTTTTAAATGTTTGCAAGTTCAATTTAGTAATTAATACTTTGCATAGTATTAATAGGGGAAAAACTAAGGCTGGATGACACTGAAAATACTTGTTCTGAAATTGAATTTTTGCAGGCAATCAGAAGGACAATTAAAAAGGATAATGTGCAAATAAGGAGGGAAGATAACAGCTTGAAAATTCATTAAATTGAGCCTCAAAATCTTTTGATTTGCAGAACCCCTTCAGTATAGTATTTAATAACTTTTGCAGCATTCCTAGGATTTACAGTTTGAAATCTTCAGACTCTGGGAAAGATCAGAGGTTTCCGCCTCTTTAACAGTATCACCTATGAGTCGGAATATAAGGAAAAAATATGTAAAGCTGGGAGAGGGAATTACTGCTGGGACATATGTATGCATTTTTCTGCCACTGTAAGAATGTACAGATGATCAGTCTGGGTCACTTTCTCTGGAAGAAATTCAAGAATTCATCCATAGGCCTTGTTTTTCCAGCTGCTTTTCTTCAAAGGTGTCTAAGTGAGCTCTGTCAGCATAAATCTTTCCATGAAAAAGTAGCATCTGCATCCTGCCCCATAATACACACACCCTTTTTCAGGCTGCTTCATGGGAGGTTAGGTGTCATGTCTGATGAGGGGAAGGAGCAGTGTCAATTGCCTGTTGTATGGATCCTCTAAAAAATTGTATCCAGGATGAGATATTTCGCAAACACCAAAATAACTTCTTCCTGTTGTGAGGAGTGTCTTTATGTTTCTCGGTGTCAGCTTAACTAGAATGTGATAGCTCTAGTTGCTACTGATAAAGACAGATCTATCATATGAAAAACTATAAAGTACTGTTCCAAGCATATACTTACATCTCTTTGATACAGACCAATTCCTAGGATTTAGTAGAGTAGATAAAAAGTTGAAATATACTGTAGATTAAAACAGAGTCAAAGTAAAAAAAAAGGCATTACAGTTTCTTAAATGAGCTATGTCAAGCGTGAGAGCATTTTCAGAATTACATTTCAGACACAGAAAATCCAAATCTTAACTTTTCACAGTAGTTCAAGGGATGTAGAAACCTTGAAATGTTTCATATAATGGAAATCCTTTTCCCCCAGTAGTTATACTTCAATCTGTTACTCCTCCCCCTGCCCCCCCCCCACAAAAACAATAAAAGGAATTCATAATGTTGGTCATTGAGGTATTCATATAAAAATTTAAAAGGAACCTCAGGCTTTTATACTATAATTATGTATGCGTTCCCTTTAAAGTCTGATCCAGTATCCACTGACATCAAAGAATAGAACTCTTTTGGATGAGACTAGTCACTGATGAGATTGGATGATATTAGCCACTGAAATGAAGATGCTATGTTACCAGAATCTCTGCCAATATTATGAATCTTAGGTGAAGACCCCTTTGTTTGTGCTTACATCAAGCTTTTAAAATTACCACAGTATTATTCAGTTACTGTGGTATATTTTGTCTTCAGTGTTCAGATCTCTTCAAAATTCTCTGTTATTAAGAGCTATATGTAAAAATACTGTTAGTTCACAATCAAGTTGCAAAATTTATACATAAAAAAACTATTTCTCTTTTGAGGAAGCTTACAGTAAGTTGGAAAAAACAACAAAAATCTGTTTACCCATAAAATTAACACATCAAACTTTATGATTCAAAAGAAAATGTCATAAATACAGAAACTTAAGACATTTGCATAACGCAGACAAGAAATTTCATGTAACCTACTGCCAGTTTTATCAGTGTTATGTTAAATGATCCTTTCCTGCATCTGCTTCATTGAGCCCTAATAACATTTGTCTTTCTTTCTGAATTGAAATCATGTTAGCGTGACAAACACTAGAAAAGAAATCTGCTGGGTGATTTATGGGAATGATTTATGAGGAACTTGGTACAGCAGCTTTTAACAATACCTAATCCTGGAACCTTAGCCATGACCTTCATTAACCAGAGAAATATTGCCAATTATTAAAAAAGATGAACTTCAAGTGCCAAATTTTACTTAAAAGCACTAAAAAATATCCAAAAACAAAACAAAAAAAAGCAGGTTTGGGAAAAGGAAACAGGAAATCTGCTTATGAGGGAGAAAAAAATAAATTTCCAAACCAGAGTTGAGTAAGTATTGAAGGCCAAATTCTGGATCCAAAAACCAGACAAAAACCCCAGATGTGACATGACAGGCAGTACCCCAGAGGTCGTGTCACCAACAGTGCCACTGCGCCTTGTCAGTTGGATAGCGTTCCTCACTGCGCACTGAAGTCAGGAGGCATCAAGTAGATCAGAAGCACTCTGTCCTGCCAGGTTGCTCCAGCACCCTGCGGAGCACAGACTCAGATCTGACAGATAATATAGCCCTATTCTTTTATACCAGGGCTGCCGAAGAAGGGGGTTTGAGATAGCACCCATTCAGGAACCTTTTTGAGAGGCACATCAATCAACTGGAGAATCCATGGGCAGCTAGAGCTGTTCTTTTATATGGTGGGTAGGTATATTGATACAATATGACATTAAGCATAGCTGTGGTCCACAAAGTCTTTGCAGTAAAGAAGGACATTTCTCCTCCTGGAGAAAGGTATTACTTGGATAGTAAGTGTGGTGAGAACACTGGTTATAGTAGTTATAAGGTCTCCCTCTTACTGCAGGACAAAACCACTCCTTATCATGCTCTGTGCTGACAGCCTGTGCTTCCCTGAGGACTTTGAACAGGAATTACGTACATGGCTGCAAATCCAAAGCAGGTCCTCTCCCTCTGCTTTTGGAGGAGGCACAGTACAGATGAGACTATGGCTGTTTATTCCTTGGCTGTGACAGATTTGCTCACTATCTTGCTGTGTTTAGTTGTTTTCCTTCTACCAAAAGAAACATGTTTCAAAACTGTTGAGAGTAGAGTACAAATGAATCCATACCCCATATGTTGCTATTTATATTTATATACTCCTAGGGCACCCAGCAGACCTGGTTATGGAGCAGGTCCTTGTTGTGTTCAGTTACTAATCTGCTCATAAACACTTAAGTGCAAACAGCTAGATATTGCTGTGTATGCACTTAAATTGCTCATTGTAATTTCACATCAGCTTCTATTCCGTATCAATTTTCTGTGCAACATATTATAGTATCTGCTCATGTATTTTGTGCAGACTGTGTAGCAAGAAGCTTAATCTAAAACATCTGCAGCAAGACAAGATGATCGCATAAACATTATTTCTTGCAGAGGTTCTGTCTCTAAACTACTGAAGCATGTTTCCACTGCATCAGCACAATTCTACCTTTGCATTTACCTTTTATCATCAAAATGGAGAACAAAGAAAAATAAAATACAAGGGGAAAAGTCAAATTCCCAGGCACATAATCAGTGTGTTCAGACAGAAACTGACAAAGCTCTGAAAATTATGTCCCTAGTCTGTAAACCTGTTCAATAAACTGCATTAAATATCACTGCTCAGTATCTGTTTATGTGCCTAAATTCCCAGTAAGCCATATGGAAAATTACTTTCTAATGTGGAATTGCCAGAGCTTTTTCATAGCGAAAACTCCACACACATGCTAAACTGTTCCAGAGTAATTCATGTAGTCAGCGATTTGCAATTTTCAGAGCCTAATGGATACAGTAGACACTTAAGGGATACCTCAACTTCAGCAGCATCATTGTGCTCCATCACATTAGCCTGAAATAGAAGCAATGGCACAAAACACAGTCTCGTAAAAGACGGTATAAATTATCCTTGTAGTTGAAATTTAACCTTGAAGGTTGGTATCCATACCCAAGCAATTTCTCTTCAATCATGCCCTTTAGGCATTTTCCAAAGGATAGGAAAGTTGCTTGGTATCAGACATGTTTCAGCTCTAAAGGTACTTATATGCAGTCTCATCTGTGTATAAAATATAATAAGGATGTAGCTTGCCATCAACACACAAATAGCTTTTGTCAGCAAACATGCTAATTACAAAAATATGTGTTCCAAGATTTCCATGTTAGTTCCTTAACGGACTAAGCACATTAGCTGTTTTCTCATTACATCATTTTGGATATGAGAATGAATGCAAGTCCCAACACAGGTTTCAGGCACTAGAGAGTGCAGATTATAAAGATTCACCTAATAGTTGAAAAATTTCACAAACAAGAGTCATTTTTACACAGGAAAATGCTCTGAATGGAATATCTGTTAAACACTTAATGCGTGCCCCTTGGAAGTCAGTGGAGCACTTGGATCCCCTCTTACCTTGTAAGATTTTATTAATAAAAATCTAGTCAGTTTGCATGATTTGTAGCCCCCTATTTGATCTTTCTAGTTCAGAATGTTCTTCGGCATCCTCAGTGCAACATAGGCAGAAGAGTTATATATTTGTACTTCTAGATGCCTACGAGGATTTTTCCCTTTTATTATGATCCACCAAACTGGAGTAGGATTCAATTAAAAAAACCTACTCTTAACTCCAACTAGCATATAATACGATAAGTCAGATTATCGGAGCCACTGGTGTAAAGGCAAACATGTCAAAACTCGAATGTCTAGTGACAAGTAATTCATTGGCTTGTATAATTTTAACTAAAATACATTAATTTTGTGGGGGAAATTTCATAAGATTTTTCCAAGCAGACTATAAATAAAAAAACTACCGTGGCTTCTGCTGACGAAGTAGCAAAAGGAGTAAAAGCAACATTTACCAAACAGGAAGCAAACTCGAGGGAAGAAGGCTCATTTTCAAACCTCAAAACTTGGCTCAATGTACCAAAGTAAACTGAGGACACAGTACTGTCAGCCACTGGTGAATTCTCTTCTTTGGACTTTAAGAAGTCTGGGGATTAAATAATGTTAAAAATACATGGATGAAGGGGCAGCCTTTGTTTCAGATAGTTATGCAGGAGAAGAAACATAGCCCTATGGCACTGAGTTCAATCTCAACTTCCACTGTAATCAACACTCCTGTACTTAGTGCCCAGGCAGAGCCTCACTGACAAGGAGAGGTTCCTACATGCACAGGCACCGACATGTCAGCAGATCACAGGTATAATCACTGCGTCTTCAGCAGTGGGAGGAAAGAACTGTGAGAAAAAAACTTGAGGCCAAAAACTGCCTAGAGCCTAAACACTGGCAATGACTTCACTTTTCTATTTAGGACAGAAACGAAGGTAGGAAGTCCTATTATGTGCAGAGAAGGAAAAAAGTCCTTGACGCTCATTGGTGAAGTCTATGAATTGAACAGTACTAATTTAACACATAGGTAGTAAGTGGAACGATGGCATCTCTTCAAATGAATTCATAAATTAAAAGGTATTTCACATTCTTAAGGGAACACTTTTGTTGGTTATAAAGAAATTAAGAAAACTGAAAACCTCTGAGTAATACATTGTAATTGGATTCACAGGTTATCACTGAATACTTGTGTTAAATGAGGAAAATAACATCTACAAAGGTTTTGAGCTTAAAATGAAAACCGTAGCAAGTCATTCTCAAAGACAGTTTAGTTCTTGGCAGCTCTTCTAAGAACACATTGACTGATCTATGCCCACATAAAAGAAGAGCCTATACTTAGTGCCTTCAATAAATTGAACATTTGGATATTCCAAGTGGGTGTAGAGAATATGGGGAAAATGTAGATTTTTAAATAGATTTTTTAAAAATGCCAGGTATTTCCTTCTGTATGGTTACTGTGCTCAAGACAGTGAAAGCTGGGTGAAATGCACTGCATATGGAATGGAAGTCAGACTAGGTGAGCCCTTCTGACCTTAAGGTGGATATATAATTTAACTGAGTTATGGGACTCAGTAACATAGGCATCTGGCCAAAACAAGTTTTGTGAGAGTATTCCTTTGCACTATAGTTGTGTACTTAATGAGACTTCATACTTTTACTGTAAATTAGTATCTGTCTCAAATTACTTTCTTTACCAGGTTGTTTCCCATCTGCTTCTTGTTCCTTTTTGCTTCATATTTCTCTTCCTTCATATCCTTTCCTCCAATTGCTTGTCCTTTTCCACTTTACTGTCTCCAGCTACTTACTTTCAGTTTTTACTTGCATATCACAATTCATTTCTCTTCCTGTTTCTTTCCATCATCATCATCATGATAAAATAGATACTGATAATGTGGCATTTTGCTGCTTTACCTGCATTACTAAACATATTTTACAGCTGGGAGATTGACACAGATAATAAATAATTTGCTGGTTTGCTAGTGCACCTTTAAAGTATGTGTCACTGCTAAAAACAGAACAGAGATCTTTTGGACAAAGCCCTAACTTAAAGAACATTATTCTTTTTTACAAAACTGAAAGAACCTTTATTACAATTATAAATATAGCATAGTCTTTCAGAGATATATGTACCATTTCATCAGTGAGAAATCTGATAGAACAGTTTTGGAAGGCCCTTCTCTCATTCCCCATCTCTGCTTTCGAGAGGCAGCCATGTTAGATACTCTGCCAGTGTTCAAGTTAGTCAGTAAGATCATTGGCACCACTGCCATTAAATGGAAGTTCTTTTACAAAACTATAACATTTCTAAATCCACTCCCACCTTTTTCATACATCAGTTAAGTTTCATTTCTGCGGTTTTGTCCTCTGCATTAACTTGTCATGCCATGCCCCAAATTATACATCAAACTGGCTTCCAGTACACGCTCTACAGAGGATGCAGAAGTCACAGAAGTGTCTCACAAAACTCACTGATCATGCTGTGATTTATTATGAAATAATGAAGAAACTGATTGGCATTAATTTCAAAGCTTTGAATTGGGCCCTTTGAGAATGGATGAAATTGGATTGTATGATATTATAAGCTAGCAGATTTAAAGAAGAATTCTTTAACTTTGGGTTGTATTACAAAAGATCCTGAAGATATTTAGTTTTAAAAAAAAAATCAGCCATTGCCCTATTTGGGAAGGCAAGAAGAGCAAGGCAACCATTTTACAAAGCTGAACTATTATGCTCCTAGCCAGCTTCCTCATCTGTTTTGTAGTGAATTAAATAATTGTTTATACATGTGACATTCTCACTGCAGGATTAAATTCATAATTATTCATTGTACAGCAATTCAAAGTAGAAACACTCATTGAAAATATGAAGGCTCTAATCAAAACTTTTTATAAATAATTGGTACTAAAGTAATTTTTCTGTATCAAGAATTTACCAGTGGGAAAAAGGAAACTCTCTGAATTATTTATAACAACACAATTAACTATTTAATCAAATAATTATTAATTTTCTTCTTCTGTAACTTTTATTGCTGCGAATTAAAGTGTATGGATATTAAGCAGGGTCTTGTTTTGTGGCAGTCACAGATTTTATAGTGCATGAGAAACTGGCTTGTTTTTAATTTAAACTTTCATGGCATCTAACTTTTTACTTGAGCCTGCACAGGATCAGCACTTTTCTTTTGTATGCCTCTATGAAATTACAAAAAGAAAGCCATTTTATTTTGTAAATGAGCATTTATTCATCTTAAAGTAAACGGCTGAGGGTATACCTTGTTCATTAGCACAATTACTGACCTAGCCAGAATTAAATGAATTCTGCATTTAAACTAATATGCTGTAAACAGCAATGAATAAGGGCACCTAAACAGCAATTTAAATGCATCCATTTTGGTGAAATGAGTATTATAAGAGAGAGACTTAGTTCATATTACAAATAATTTCCTGCCCAACTCAGCATCTTTATATTATCTCCTGTGCTTATTTACTTTTCATATCATTACCACTGTTGCTTTCCCAGATCTTTTTTTTAATGATAATATCAGTTTGTCTCAGCCAAGAATCTTATTTTCCATAATTGCTTCTCATATTAGAACTTTTCGGAAATTAATGGCAATTTGGCACTAGTTGTTTAGGTGATGCTGAGGACTTTCTAGACATCCAGAACTAAAAATACACTTCCAGAAGAGATAGTGGGAAGTAGTCCCACTACCAAATGTAGGTTCCTAATTCAGCTGGTGATGCTGACCAACACTAAGCCAGCAAGTCCATTCAGAGCACCTCTGAGTTCAGTGGAGGTAGAAAGGTTCTGTTCACTATTGTCCTTTGTGCATAATTTAGGCATTCTTTCTCTCTGGTGAGACACTTGTGTGCTGCTCATTGGGGTTGAGTCTCAATTTTTTTTTATATATCCATATGATGACTCTTTAAAAAAATTAGATTTTTTGTAAAAAGTAAAGGACAGTATTTTAGAATTACATAATGCAGAGAGTAAATCAGGATTTCCCAGAATGGCATTCATAACATTTTTGCACTACAAACTGACTTTTCGGAAAAGAGATGTTTAAGGCCAAATAAGGTAAGAAACAGTGATTTTACATTTTTATAACTGTTGTACTCAATACTGCCTTTTTCATACTCTGAACAGTCAGAATTCAGTGATGAATGCAATCACTTCTTTTAGAAGTTTAGCTTAACCTGTCATTTGCTTTGTGTAAGATGGAAAAATTATCTCTTCATAGTTGGGATGGGACAGATGCGAGTTATACAGCTGCCACAAAAGTAATTGCAGATTCGGAAAGCTGATGATGAAAAGACATTGTAGATGTGGAAAGTAATCCTGCCATCTTCTCAGAGCTAAGCAAGGCTCAGAGTAGCCCTGAAGGTGGACTGGAACACTATAATCATTGTACCTATTTAGCCATCTCCTCTCCTGACCCTTCCCAGATCTCCTCTATCTAGAAATATCCACAAAGGCTGTAGTAGGTATCTGTGCTTGTTTTGGCTGGGGTAGAGTTAATTTTCTTCATAGTAGCTAGTATGGGGCTATGTTTTGGATTTGTGCTGAAAACAGTGTTGATAATACAGTGATGTTTTTGTTACTGCTGAGCAGTGCTTACACAGAGTCAAGGCCAGAGCAGTGGCAGGAGTGGGGGGCTGAGGGATGATGTTCAGATGGCAGACAAGTCCCTTGGCAAAGCATCAGTGTCACTGTGAAGACAAACGCAGCAGCACAAGGAAATGAGCATTATTTTGGTGGCCCGGGCAGGAGGGAGGACGGAAAGCAGCTTTCAGCCCCAAGTCTAGGATGGGATATATAGAAATGGCTGCGCTCACCACAACCACCTCATCCCCAGTCTTCCTGGGAGTGTCAAGAAAAAAGGGCTTATCATGGCAGAAAGAGAAGTTTGCATCATTAGAGACTTTAAGTAAGGGCATAGATATGTTCTTCTGAAGTGACTAGAGTTTTCACTTAGAAAAGTGAAATTTGGGTCACAACAACCCCATGCAGCGCTACAGGCTTGGGGAAGAGTGGCTGGAAAGCTGCCCAGCGGAAAAGGACTTGGGCGTGTTGGTCGTCAGCCAGACGAATAGGAGCCGGCAGTGTGCCCAGGTGGCCAAGAAGGCCAACAGCATCCTGGCTTGTATCAGAAATAGTGTGGCCGGCAGGACTAGGGAAGGGATCGTCCCCCTGTACTTGGCACTGGTGAGGCCGCACCTCGAATACTGGTTTCAGTTTTGGGCCCCTCACTACAAGAAGGACATTGAGGTGCTGGAGAGTGTCCAAAGAAGGGCAACGAAGCTGGTGAAGGGTCTAGAGCACAAGTCTTATGAGAAGCAGGTTGTTTAGTTTGCAGAAGAGGAGGCTGAGGGGAGACGTTATTGCTCTCTACAACTACCTGAAAGGAGGTTGTAGCGAGGTGGGGGTCGGTCTCTTCTCCCAAGTAACAAGCGATAGGACAAGAGGAAATGGCCTCAAGCTGCGCCAAGGGAGGTTTAGATTGGATATTAGGAAAAATTTCTTCACCATGAAAGGGTAGTCAGGCACTGGAACAGGCTGCCCAGGGAAGTGGTTGAGTCCCCATCCCTGGAGGTATTTAAAAGACTTTTTTATTAAAAGATATGTGGTGCTTAGGGACATGGTTTAGTGGGACCTGGCAGTGCTAGGTTAATGGTTGGACTTGATGATCTTAAAGGTCTCTTCCAACCTTAACAATTCTATGATTCTATGAAAAGAAAATATCCCTTCCTGGAGAAGAACTTGGCATCATGTGCTGCAGGGCAGATGAGAGTTCTGGACAGCTTCAGTTCAGGCTGCTGTTATAGCAATGTGAAGTTCAGGTCCTGAAAAACAGCTGCTATACGTCTAGTATCAAGGATATGCAGACTCGTGTTTGGTCCCTGTAATCAATGAAAATGTAGTCTGGGTAGTTCTGAAAATAGCCAAGTATGTGTGGGAATACTGAAACATTAAAAGCACCCTTCTTAAATTAATCTGAAAATTAACCTATATTAGCATAAGATCAATCAGATCAAAATCTAACCCAGAGATTCTCTCTGGGAAGACTTTCCCTATGATTGCACTTCATGTTTAGGTCTGCTGATCTGTGCTACAGAAATTGCATAACTGTATTTTGGGACTTCATCAGGTGATCCAAATTTCCTCACAGCTCAGATGTTGATTCTATAAAGTTATTCACATACTTCAGACATCTTGATGAGGAGCCCAAATGCAGAGACTAGTGTTCTTAGGCTGTCTATGAACGTTGGTGGAGGGTGGGGGCTACTATAGGACATGGTTCAGAATAACATCTAAATTAGGTTCAAATGGAGCAGCATGAATATTCCCTCTTCCTTTGTGCCTCCCAAAATTGTAATTTAGATCGCACAGTCCAATACTTAGGGAGGACAAAGGCAGCCTCATCTTTCAGGGATGCTCCAGGTACAAAAATGGCACCCCAAATACGGTAGCATAGGCCTAGAGCTGTTAATACCAACCTTACGCTGCTTTTGCATGGGTGGAATCCTGCCCTGGTCCCTTCAGTCCTGATATCTTTCTGAAGTTTATGTTCTGGAGTTAGTGATCTGAAGAGTCCTGAAATGGTGCAACAGGTTCAGAGTGGTTCAAGGCAGGAACCTCAAGGAGCACAGTCTCACTGCAGAGAACCTGGTGGGGAACTTCCACAGGCTAGAAATGATCCTGTCTCCTTTGACAAACAAAAGTGAAGGTCCAACCAGCTCAGCCACAGAACAGCTCTGCTGTTCCTAATTTGGAGAACAGGAAAATGCTCCACTGACAGCATTTTATAATCTTTGACAACACAAATCTCTACAGTCTCAGTCCTGCTAGTTGCTTAACGTGGTAGACTCCTTGCTAGACTGCACTGGAAGTTTGGTGCTTGGAAAGACAGGGCACTTGCCCTGAAGAACCCTTTGGAGTATGTCAGTGACAATGCTTTTGTAAGCCTGTCTCATTTTATCCAGCATTAAGAAAGGGTCTAATATATTTTATGGCACTGTGTGGCTTAATTGCTTGTGTCTGTTTTTCCTCTGATGCTTTCAAAATTAAGAATGTTATTTCCATACATCCTCACAGACTATAGGCCATTAATGATCATCCAGGCCACAGCTGTATATTTATTTCTGTACATGATTTCACACTGTCTCTCTGAAGTCTTTACGTTTAAAGTCATTCAGTCTTCTCTTGAAAATGTGAATAACAGGTCAGCTGATTTGTTCCCAAAGATAATAAAATTCTGCAAGAAGTGTCTGTGCTGTTTTTATACACTACTCTTGCCTATAAGGACAGAAGTACTTTTTAAATCTAAGTGTTAACACTAGTCAAAGGCAGGAAGGTGAATCAGCTAGGCACTCACATTAGGATGAGATAATTCAATGCTTTCGTACTGCAGGATAGCTATTTCATTATCTTCTGCTTGCAAAGGGAAACAGCAGTTCTGATTAAACACTATTTTATCTGTGCTCTTTGTAAGCATAACTCAGTAAAGATGACGGTATGATATGGCTGAGTTTTGAAGGCTTGTGCATAAAAGACATATATCTTTAAGGCTAGTACCTTGTGTGGATTCTCTCCTAATTAAGAACACCTGTAGAGGCCTGACCAGACCCTGCGGTTCAGCAGCAAAACTGCCGAAGGGCTCTGAAAAGGCAGAAACTTTGCGTTGTCTTTTAGCCTAAATTATAACAGGGTTCAAGCCTGTGCCAAGCAGAGTAAAGCTGTATAATTTATGAGCTATGAGGGCAGCTCTGGGCCCCTCTGAGGTGATTTTTATCAGTGCAGTAGCATAAACAGTTCTTCTTTACTTGAACATTGGGAACAGGGAGCACTGGTAGGCCTGCCGTATAAAGGGGATCCAGCCTGTGCTAGTATCTATGTAGCCCACGGATATTCAGGTAAGTGTGTTTGCATTCCTTTTCTTTTTTGAGCAATAGCTGAGGAAGAGGTGATGTTGAGCTCTTCTGCAGTGTGCTAGAGACTGAGCAGGGGCTGTATGCTGCATGACTATATGAGGTGCAGTTTGAAGACATCGATTTGTTTTTTGCTGTTAAAGTTTTAAGCCTGTTAGAGAGGATCTCTTCTACTTTGTTTGATTCATTGTCTACCTTTGTTTTGGAAGGCTCAGTTCTGCCAAACCTCACCAGTGGTGTAATGGGACTACCCACAGTAACACAAACTCTACTCAGCTGTAATGATGGGTTTGGGCCCTTGCTTTGTCTGTGTTTTGAAGAAGTCTTATTCCTATGCACAAGCAGGTGTTATTTAAGGACTGGTCCTTGAGTCAAGTGCAAAACTATTAGATATAAGCAGAACATATAAAGAATTATTTTATTTGTTTGCTGTATATTATTAATGTAGCTATATATAAACCGTAAAAGATGGTTTCGGTTTAGAATGAACTCAAAATGACTGTATAGAACAGAAGTCAATGTATTAAATTTTTGTCTGTCAGGGTTTCAGGGGCTTTGGGAGACTTAAATAATAAGCTATTACTGCAGCTGCATGTTCTTTTCAGCAAATACTAGGCAAGATGTGAGACTAGCCTAAAAGTTATCAGCTTAACTGGAAACAGAACTAAGGCAATGTCCAGTTGACCCACCTCCAGAAACAATAGATAGGCTCCAGGAACATCTGACTTCTGTGTCTGTCTCAGAAGGTTGTTTTTTTTGCGGTGCAGAGGTTTTGGGGGGATTTGGGATTTTTGGGGGGTTTTAAACTGTCATTTTGACTTTAATTGTTATAGGAAAAGGGACGCCTTGAAAATCTTAGTGCTGGTTCTGTTGCATTTATTTCTAGTAGCTTTTGCTCCTTTGTTTGCATCTCCTGCAAATGAAGTTTACAGTACAGTGAAAGCTTTGAAGTCTTGTGTTGTTCAAAAGCGCATCTTTAAGTACATATAGTTAAAAGGCATGTACTTTTATCTGAACAAGAGGGTAATCTTGAGAAATCTTTTTTGATGCTAGCTGTTACTGGGATATTGGTATTCCTTGGGCATCCTATTCTGAAAATTTACTTCTGGCCTAACTTCTTCATGTAGTCACATAAAATGTGTGGCACATCCACCACTATGAGGTATGAGTTCAACTTTTTTCCCCCAATGCTTGCTTTAGGAGGAGAAGGGAAAAACCTGTTCTGAAGTAATAGATCCTGGGCTTTATTCAGTGTTTTCCTTGTCTGAGATTTTCCAATTTGTTGTGTATCTGATGAAGAAAAACAATGGAACCAGTTCTCAGACAGTGTAAACACGGTGTCACGGTATATCAATGGGCTGTTAAGATGCATAGATGTATAGCCGCACTTATAGGCTGCGTTTCTTGAAAAGAGGCTAACTTGATGTATTATTCCTCCCTCTATAATGAGTCTCTTTCTGTTTCTCTGTCCATTTCCCACATCACTTCTGTCCTCTCCCTCTTGACACTAGAAAGTCAAGAGTTGCTGTGTCTTTGCAGATGCATAAGAACAGTACCGCTGACAGATAGGTCTAGACCTGTAAGTGGGATTACATGCTTTACTTGAGTCTCCATACCAGATGTGAATTCTAAAATGTATGTTGAACTCAAGACTTCCTAAAGGTGTACTTACAGTCCACAACATCTTTGTCTAGCAAATGTAAGAATGATCTGTTCTGTGTTTTTTGCAAGATATATGCAATACACACAGATATACCCAGGAAAGTCAGAGGAAACCCACCTTATTGAAGTAGGAAGTGGCTCCTTATCCTTGCTACAATAGATAAAGGCTGCATGTTAATTTTGACAGAGCTTAGTTTAGGTGATTTTATAAAAGGCCACTTTGCCAGCTGCTGCTGTTCTGTATTGTGGTACTCAACTTGTAGTAGCAGTCAGAGCTTTCCAGTCATGTCAATACTGCCCCAGAACATCTGACTATGCCATCTTGGTTAGGAATAGAATTCAGGCAAATTACAAAACCTTAAAAGAGCCTTGAAGATCTAACAAGTTTTGGATAACACTCTATGGGAGGTCTGTTTAATCGGGGTATAGATCAAATATTCTTTAAGACAACACTTTGGGACATCAATGTTGCTAATGTGTATAGATGTGAAAACCTACTGAAATTTTTGAAAGTTCCACCAAAAAACCACATTATTTCAGTGTAAGGAGCCAGTTTTCAAGCAATGTAAATAAGCATACTTCCACTAATTGCAGCCTAGTGCTGGGGATCTACATTCTAGCTTCAGTGGTGCACAAGCAAGGCCAGCTAGAGCAGGTTGCCCAGGACCATGTCTGGATGGCTTTTGAGTATCTCCACAGATGGAAACTCCACAACCTCTCTGGTCAGCCTGTTCCACTGTTTGACCACACTCATATTTAAAAAAAAAAAAAAAATCCAAACCCAATAAAAACAACAAAACCAAACCAAAAACCAAACAAATGAAAAAAAAAACCAAACAAACAAAAAAAACCAAACCAAAATTGTGTTCTCTTGTGTTCAGATTTAATTTCCTATTTTTTAATTCATGCCCATTGTCCTGTCACTGTGCACCACTGTAAAGAACCGGGTTCTGTCCTCTTTACAGCTTGTTAGCAGCAACTTCACAGAGAAAGACAGTTGTAAAGGAGATGATTAAGGCAAGCTAGCTGTGTGCTGTTCTGTTTTGTCTGGCCATTTCCCCAAGGTCTAAAGCAGCATCTGCTTCAGTAAAGAAGTCTACTGAGTCCCTCTGCTGTAGTCCCCACCAAAGACAGAGGTTTGAAATACCTACATCTTAAAGATGCTCTTCTATACTTCAGTAATTTAAAAGCTATAAAACTTGGTTTCCTGAACTGACTTAACGAGTCACCGCGTTCCAAGCATTAGCTGTCTTTCATGTTGACTCTCTCAGTGTTTGTCACTTTAAAACCTCAGAAAGTTTGCAGTTCTGCCTGAATTCATTAGATAAGGGAAATGGGTTATCTAAATCTCCGCAAACTTTGGCTGCCACAGAGATTCCCTATTGCATATCTCCAGCAAGAATAAAATGTAAAATTACCTTAAAAGCCTTTGTTGGTTTTGGTTCCTGATGGTTACTGTTAAGACAGCTGCAATAGTTGGTGTCTTAATTTAAATTAAAAAAAAAAAAAAAAAAACCACAACACTTTGAAGTTGCTCTGTTTTTTTATTTTCTCTGTAATGTTACATGCTGACTGCTGCGGAGGGAGGGGTGGGGAGATACATTTCGGGCTCAGCTTGCCAGTTGCAACAGAAGGGGACTTGTTATTTAAAAGCTTTTTCCTGACGAAAAGCTGGAGCCCTGCCTTCATTAAGCACTGTCAGTTGGCATAACTCTCTTGTGCTGCCCAGTTATGCCCCATAAGTCTGGGATAAGAAGCGCTTCTTGCTAAATGATTAAGAGAGAGACTCTTAGAAATGTTTTACAACATTATGTAAGAACTGAGTCAGGCTGTAGGTTGTCCTTGGATTTGAAACAACCAGGGCCACACTTCCAGCCTGAACATGAGCTTGGTGCTCTCATCTTGGAGTTCTTCAAAATTTTAAGCCATTATGGTCTATGACTAACTCTGCAGCTTAGATTGGCACAGTCTCAAAGGAAGATATTTCCCTGCATCTGGAAAAAAGTGGATGCAGTCAATGGCCTTTTAAAGCGTACTGCAAGAAAACTATACAACAGCTAGAGGCATCATGTGTAGGTTGTTTAATTTCTTCAGCATCATTATCCTTTTAATAGGTGTGTGCAAGTACCATAATTCTTTCAGAAATCCAGTAGAACACTAAATGCTTGACTAGTTCAGGCCAATGACTTCTATGGGATCTGTACTGTTCTTTGTTGTACATTTAATGCAATGGGTTTGTTCTGTAAACAGAAGATCAAGGTCAGATTTCTCTTGTAGGATCTGAGCATCAAGAAAAATTAAAGTAGCTTTTGATTAAAAACCTTTAATATGTGAAGTAGCCTATCTAATGCTGATAGGGTTGTTCATAGTGTGATTGAATAATAGTATAACTTCATACAAACAACACCCTCAAAATACATATTATACGGGTGTATAAAAAACATATGTCGCTAGTTTCACTGGGTGATTATGCAGGTTGTAACATCCACTATGGCTCACACTTCATTTTTGTTGTACCTTTCTGCTTGTTGTGAGTCTGTTTAGCTTTGGTCCAGAAAGCAAAATGAGCATTTGAAATAACAAACAGAAGAGGAAAAAAAATATTATGACAGGCACTTTGGAAGCTTCCCTCTCCCCTGTTCCCCAAGACTAGATCTGAGATGAATATTCTCCTTTGTTTGAAAGGAGGAACACAAAGTTGTGCCTCAGAGAAATTTAATGCTGTATCAGACGTGCTTTGTCCCTAAAATAAGGCGTGCAAGTTATAATAGTCAAGGTGGTCACCTTCTTTATCACTGTAAACAAGCACAGAACACTGGCCTGATGAACTAGGCATCATTCTTAGATATTTGAAAGGTATATTGCTAGCTGTGGTGGATTTTTCTGTAATATCTCAGGGGACGTCTCCCAGAAATAGAAGAATGTGGAATCTGATTCTTCTATTTTTTTCCTACATTGTCCATGTTTTCCCACCTGACAGATAACAGCAGTTTGTGTATAGGTTTTCTGTTGCTTTGTATAGGTCTTCATTAATCAGGCAAATCTGCTGGTCACATTCCAGGGTATGTATGGGTCAGGAATATTTCATACTCAACAGGTTGTCTAATGTCTGTTTAGACATTGTCTGTTTCAGGATGTTTTTTTTTTTTGATTCACATCGTCGCTCACCTGACAATTGTGGTGTTCCTAGCACCTGACCGAGAAGCACATCGATCTCACTTCTCATTTTATTTTCTGTAATATTTGCATTTAAGACTCAGTGCTGCTAACAAAGAATTGAGTTGGAGTTGATCATAACTAAGATCAATACCTACCGATATATACCAAAATGTTCTGAGGATTTTACACTTCAACACAGCCTCTTTAAAGGACTGTTTGTGCTTAAAGTCAGGTTACTGTGTGAAACAATTCTTGTCAAGGGACTGGACAGTGGAAGTCTGCCAAAATCCTTCATTTCCTTCAGAAGCTTCTGTTGGAGATCCTCTGTCTTGACTTGGTGCTGGGAGTACTGTGTGTATCTTGTTGATCATTGTATTGATGTGACTCTTCTCCAGATCAGACAGAATAAGTAGCTCACCAAACTGAGCAAGCAAGCTCAGAAACACTATAGGAGACCTCACACCAGGATATGTACTATAGGGAATATGCATTCTGTAATGTGAATGGCCAGCACTTAAATGAGAAGGTAATATCTGTCTAAGATAAGTGCAACATGTTGTTGAGTACAGAGGTAAGCCCACCCCGGAACAAAGCAGTGCATGGTGGGGTAGCTGCTGGAAGGCAATTATCAGGAGTGTATCTTCACGCAAACAAAATCCCTGCAAGTGAAAGTAGTGCCGTGACCTAAAAGGCCAAGAAGTCATGCTGAAAAAATATGAATCTGGAAATCATCAACTTGAATCAGTCTACGCTTTGAGGCAGGAAGAGCAGTAGGCTTGGGAAATCTGAGCATTGTGTTCTTTGTGCTCCTTGTGCTGTAAGACCTTCTGGGGAGGGAATAACTTTCTGTGATGGAAGATGATCTGGATGCTTCCTATAATGAGGTTGTTCTTGGCTAGTTGAGCAGCTGGCTATGCTCACAGCAATACTACACTAGTAGGGGTCTTGAAGGTCAGGAAGTGGCAGCAGGGTTACCAGACAGGCACATTGTATCTTCTGTTGAACTTCTGTACCCTGTTTAACCCTTAAGAAAATGAGATGAAATATAGCAGTGCTTTTTAACTAAGGGAATTTTAGACGGCTAAAGGAAAAAAATCCTGCTGCTAAAAGAGGCAACATCAGGAAGATGCACAAAATCAGGACAGGCTGCCAGAACAGAGCAATGCCTGGTGTAGACGCTGCTGCTGACTGGGCAGCTTCCTCTGTAAGGGAAAGAGAAATCTATAAGAAATCAGTGGATGGCTGGGATTATATGTGTTCCTAGCATCAAAACCTGAGGAAAGAGGACAGGAAATATTTGGGGATATGGAGGGAGGCAAACCCATTTTGCACGGAAACAGCATGTCTGAAGAGCAAGCCTAAAACTATGCAGGCATGGACTATGCAGCATTGAGGAGGCATAGTTTCATATAGCACTGTATGGTTTGGGGGTTTCTTCAAAAGAAAACAAGACAGCTGTCTCCTGGGTAACTGTTAAGGAGAGAGGAAAACGGTGCCACAAGGACTAAAAAGAAGCAAATCCAAAGTGTGGACTCTGGCTTTGCACATTAAACTCACAGTAAGCCAGAAATAAAATATGGTTTAGGTTGGCAACCTCATTTAGGGGACAGGGATTACTCTTATAATTGACTTCAAATGCAGGTTGGTTGACTGTAATGAAGGGACTAGAAAAACTGGGGAAAACTAATTGCATTCTCTGTAAGACTTCTATCGTACTCAAGACAAATATTTCAATTTTTATTAAAATCTATGGATTCCTTCCCTCCTTTACTTAGGCACTTCTTTTATAAAGCTGTTACAACCCTTTCTCTTTATCAGTGTAAAAATCTAACCCTGCAAACTTGCTGGAGAATTGCTTTACCCGCTTTCCCTTCCAGCTAAACATAAAATTCCATGTGCATGAAGTAACTTTTGTGTTTTACAGGATCAGAGCCACATCATGCTAGTGACTTTAATCTTGGTACTGCCATGGTCTGTCTTCCTTGGACATTTCCATTGATGAGCATTGCTTATTCACAGTAAGCTTCAGCACAGTTCAGCTGGGGCTGCTCTAGTTATGAGCCATTATGCAAACAGAAACGTCAGTGTACTTCCCTAAATGTTAGCTTTGATTTATGATTTCTTTTGAATCTGTGCTAATTTTGGGGCTACTTGGCAGTAATACATAGCTTGAAAAAGAGCATTAGTGACTCAAATGTTGTCGCCAGTTTCTGTGGTTTACTTTTGCCCATACCAAGCATTAAGCAATTCATCTCAAGGTCTTAGGCATGGCAAAACAAAACAACCTCTCAGATGTGGCTTACTGTCAGTTTGAGAAAACTTTCATTGGCAACGAGGAATTTGAAAGAAAGAAGAACAGAATATTTATAAACAATAACTATATGACAAAATGCTTCTGTAAGCAGAGACTAAACTTAGCATTTGCAAGATTTTTACCTGTTTTCTGATTATTCTGAAGCACAGGTAAACTGTTTGATAGGTCAAACTAAAGATCTTGTATGAGTTGTCCATGGTTCTTACACATATGTTTTTATAACATCTTCCTAAAAACTACATGATTTTTTTTTCCCTTTAAAATACTTTTCTCCATTTGAGAAGATTTGATAGACATGCCTCAGGTGAAAAGCTGTCTTTGAAACTGGTGCCAGGTATTGTACAGATGAATTAAATTGCCTACAGCAAATGTTGAGTGAACAGTGGGTATACAGCATATGGCTATCCACACTTAATTGAAGTGACTTTTTTCCTTTAGTGGGTATAGATAGCCACACAGCACCGACAATGCTGGGAACATTTGATGAGCCATATCATGGTGCATAGCTAAAGCACTGTATTGACTGTTTTTTTTTCATGCTACAAAATGGGAGAAACTCACTGGAAAACAATAGAGAAAGACCACAAGAATTTTTTTGGTTTTTCTTGCTCTGCATTATCTTAATATGTTGCGTATTTTTAATTATGTAAACCAGAATAAACCAGCTACAGAACCATGTTCAAAGTGCTGGATGACATATGACAGTAACTACTTGCATATCTGGGCCAGGCATGAACTTTCCAGCACTGCTGCATGACTTGCCTAGCTTGTTTAAAACCAGGCTAAACTGTGGGACCCGATAGTTCCTAGGTCCACTAACAAAGTGTGCACCATGCTGAGCTCTGATACTGAGGACACAAATGTGCATGCATGCTGAGGAATGAGTGAAAAGCTTTTTAAAATACTCCTTCTGACAAGCCTCTGAACTGCTCACTCCAGCCAGCAGTGAGCAGTTGGACTAGAGCCTGGCTGCACATGGGACACAGCACCTCTCGCCTGAGACACGTAAACCAAAGGCTGAGGATCGCTCATGTGCAGTTGGGTTCCAGCCTCAGCTACGAATCCCTGCCCCACAGCTGCAGTGTGTGCCAGCTGCCTGTGCCCTGGTCTGGCAGCATAGCAATCAAACAGCTCAGCTGTGACCACAGGTGAACTGGACTGGGGCGCATCAGACTGCCTCCGTGGCAAGCAGCAGATGCTCCAGCCCCTGCCTTTCAGCTGAAAGTTGCACTTCTTCAGCAGTGGTTAAAGACAAGGGCAGCCACTCAGGAAACAACCTCATCTCTTCCATGTTTGCTGCTGAAATAAGTCTTTTCAGCCTTCATTTTGTGTGCACTTAGGCTACCTCCCCTTCTTTGGTGAAATCCCAGAACTCTGCCTAAGACCGTGCTGAAGCATGAAGTGTGAATGCTGCAAATCTTCGTGAGCCAAACCTCATCAGTGTCAAGTGGGTTTTTCTAATGGGTCAAGATGACCAAGAGCAGGTAGAAGCCCACAGATAGACTGGCCAATGACCAGTGCAAAATGCCAAGGCTGCGTGGCCAGACAACAGCTCTGGAAAAGCACTTCTATCTGCTTGATGTCATTCTTTGCTGAGACCCAGGATGAACACTGTGTGTGTAGGTGACAACATATAAAACAAAGGGTATTTAAACCACCAAATTACTTGAAGCAAACAAAGACTTTGATGATACAGATTGCTTTAAAAATATAGCTGTGCCTTCAACATAAGTACAAACCAGCCCTAACATTTCTCTTTCCTATCTGTGTAGGCATATACTCTGACTTCATGAGGGATTGGAAGGGTTACTTGTTTTTTGGGTTGGGTTTTTCTTCTGAGTGGGAGTTAAGGAAAAATGTCTGAACAATACACTGTTGTTACTGGAAAATTTCTTAATAATGATAGTTCAGAGAAAGCTTATCAGAGTGTTAGCAGAAGTGTAAAGGGAAGCCAGGTAAAAATGGCTTTAGCAGAGAAGGTGGCAAATGTTTTTGGATTTCCTGTCATGACACGTGCTTTCAAGTTCTTGTATGGGAAAATCAAAGAGGCTGAGAGGAAACGTAACCATTTGCCAAATAGTTTCAGTATTTCTAACAGGTGTGCAGAAGGAACATGATCTCTGCTATAGCTTTTGCAAGCTTCAGTAGAATGCAAAGTTAAGGGCCTAAAATAACCAAGGTTTGTAGGATTACATTGTCTCATTTTCCCCTGACAGCTTTGGAGATGTTGGCCACTTTCAACCAAATTTGACAGGAGAGTTTTTAAAGGTAGTGAAGTTCACCAAAGTTTTATAAGAGCCGTTGCATGAGCAGGGAAGAGAGTTCCTATAGCTAGTGCTAGAGAAGTTGCCCATGGATATGTTAGGTGTTGCCCATGATGATCCTGGTAAGATTTGAGACAAGCTGCAGGGTCTTCTCCCAATAACCATGTTGTGGCACAAGAAACATGGGTAAGTAGTGTAGGAGAAGTGTGGGTCTGAGGGTAAGAGCATGGCTTCTGTTTTTCTTCTGTGCTGCTAATGAAGTAATTTTAAACCAGCTTTTCATAACAGCTCACTAACATACCCTGCCAATGCTGTAAATGCCCCAGTTAACATTTTGGAAGTTGTGAGGATTTGGGACTGTCACTAAGGGGAATTCCTCGCTGGAGATGAACCTTTTCTCCAAAAAGCAAGGAACATACTTGCTCTGCTGGGGAAAGAGCTGTTCTTTCCTCCTAACTGTTCTGCTACTATTTAACAAAGCAGAAATCCCACTTTCTCCTCCTGTACAAAGCAATGGATCCTGCTTTCCTATAGTCTGTCTGCACCACCACTTTCCTACTTAATACATGTAACCCAAACAAAGCTCATCTATGTTGTTCCCCAAAACCCCTCCCCCTATCTTCATGTTACCTATTATCATCATCCCATTCATTTTAAATAGTTGGTCTCTATAGTTATCGCTTATCTTTATCTTCTTAGGGATCCTATCTATCCTATGCTTGTAAACCCATTTCCTGTTCTCGCGAGCCCTTGGAGTCCTTGATGCCTTTCCATGTACCTGTTTACAAGCTACTTTTGAGGGCCCAGCTGTCATTATAAGACTAAAGACTGAAACCAAAATTAACTAAATATAGCTGTTCCACAGGGAAGCACCTTTACTGATAAGGCCATCAAATTACAGGAAAAAATAGAGATTGAGAACATAAGTCCCATACAGCCAAGAGCAATTAATAGTATTCAAACAATGGCTAAACCAGCTAGGTAACATATCAAGGTTCAATATAGCCAGGAAAAAAAAACAATGTGGCAAACTATTTTAACTAAATAGTGCTGTTCAGGCAGCCTTGTCTTGCTTCCTACCTAGGTAACTGAGATGTAGTCTGGGCTTTTGCCTGCTGCCCAAAAAGCATAATTATCGTGGGGGCTCCCTCAAGGAAGGAGGTCGGCACTGTGGATGTTGTACTAGCAAACCTGTGATGATATCTGCTACAGGTGTGGGTATCTGCTACAGGTAGGACAAGAAGGATAGCTGCTTCAGGAGTGGGCAGAAACTCAGACATTTTCCAAAAGACTAGGCTGTTCCTTTCTCTCAGCTCTGACTCTCTGTGTACCCTCATGACGAGACACCACAGGGTCATGGGCTGGAAGGAGGGGTTAAGGTAGTCAACAACTGGCAGTTTCTATATGGGGAATCTGGCTGTATAGGTAACAAGTACATCAAGCCTTGAAAGCAGTGCAGTCACAGTAATGTAGATTGGCAGGGACCTCTGGAGATCATCTTGTCATCAACACTGGGTCCAATCAGCCATGGCTTTGTCTATGCAAGTCCTTAAAATCTCCCCAGGTGTGGAGGTTCTGCAGTCTCTTTGGATAACTTGTTCTAGCACTGCACAACTACCCTCCTTGTGAAGCTTTTCCTAATATCCAGTTTAAATCTCCTAATCTGCAATTTGTGACCATTACCCTTTGTCGTATCATCTGCCACTATTGAGAGTAGTTTTTTCAAGGGGGAAAAAAGAGCTATTATCTTCTACATGGAAGGCAAAGAATGAACATGTATGTGTACACTGCGGATCACTAGGAAGTAAGAGCTAGAGTGAACAACGTGCCACATAAAATTCACCACTAGTTGTGCTCATAATGTGCATATACCTAGGAATCCTACCACTCTTCTCCACCTGAATTCTTGATTTAAAACTGGGATCCTATGATGAAGTAAACTCCACAGATTCACCCCATTTAATGGGGTTTGCTGGGGTCAGGAGGAGGACAGTAAATGAAGAGCCAACTTTATTTCTACAGCTGCCATTTTAAAGCAATATGGAAAGGATAGCTGAAGTGACAGCCCTACAATGACTTTGGTGAGTTGTAGTGGCGAAGCTGTGGAAGGCCAATCATCAGAAAATAGACTGTAATAGAGATGCTAGGTAACAACAATGAGCTGCAAGATGCTATGAAGTCCACAGTTAAAATACTGGCTTGGGATAGGATGGATTGAATTAGCTAATGTGTGTTTAATTTAAATGTAGGCACCCATTTGCATATTGCTAAGGTTAGGATAAGATTTAGAAACTAAAAATCTGTACAACCCATTGTGCTGTTCTCTCTTTGTTAGCCTGCAGAGCTAGAAGGAGGGCTGAGTTTGGAAGGTATATACAGTTTGCATTCATCTTGCTGAGTGTAGAGGTCACTCATATTAAGTCATTAACATCAGGTAAATAAGACTTTCCACACACACAAAAAAAAAACGGAGCAGGGGAACCTGCAGACTCATTTCCTATACAATTTTGCATGGGACTTAGCTAGTACAAGGGCTAGCTTGCTCACAATCAAACAGCTTATCTATTCTAGCAGACCCTTCCTTGACTTTCATTTCATTTGATTCCTCTTCAAAATACTTTCTGGCCTTCTGCCTTAAAACTGAAAATCTTTTTCCTCCTCTTTCTGGATGTCCATAGAAAGACAATCTTTGACAGTTAGGAAAAACTGACAGGCTGCTCCTGCTTTCAGTGCCTGCCCTGGTCCAATGTTATTTTCACTAGGAATGTCCATCTTTACCTCTTGAGTTAGGGACACGCTTTCTAGTCTGAAGAACTATGAATAGACCCAATCAGTACTAGGAACTATAAGGAACCTGGGCATAATTAGCAAGTGTAAACCTATGACACTGTCAGATACTAAGATGCTGGGGCAGGGGTGTCCAAGTGGCATTTATGAGCTTCTGTCAAAATCTTATAACTTACCCAAACTTGGATGGATTTTTTTTTTCCTTGGAACAGCACAGGATCCCTCCCTGACATGTGTTCCTCTTATTCTCTCATTCTGTTTTCATATGTATACTCTGCTGCATGAGGCATGGAAAAAACAACGTTACCATAATTCTTGGTAAATTGCTAGAATTGACAGAGCTTTCCGTACACACATTAAAAAAACACAAAACCAGAAACTACTGAAAAAAAAAAAAAAACCAACCCACCCAAACTCATCCATGCACTGGGCATGGAATATTTAAGCCCAAATGGCTAAAATCTTGCAAAATTATATGCAATTGAAAATATATCTTGTGAGAAAGAAGTGATGAGCAAGCATATTAATCCATATTAATGCTACAAGATTTGTCATTAACCAGGTCAGATTATGCTTTATCTGTCGTGTTCGCTTACCTGTTATGAGACTGTTTAAATGAGAAAGACAAATGAGATTTGATTCTTGGAGGATTTAAATCTTAACATCTGAAGTGCAAGATGCTTTTGAAGAGTGATTAATATCCAATAGTACCTATTGGAAAACATTATAAAACATTGTATCTGTTTCTTTGTAAATTCACAGCAAATGTGATTAATCTCATAAAATAGTAATAATAAAGTTTTCTTTTAAGTGTTAAGCTTGAACTCAGTCTCAGATTTGTAAGCCAAGATAGGTTCCTTCATTCTGGTTCATCATCAATAATCACAGAATCACAGAGTGGTTGGAGTTGGAAGGGACCTCTGGAGATCATCTAGTCCAACCCCCCTGCTAAAGCAGGTTCACCTAGAGCAGGTTGCACAGGATCACGTCCAAGTGGCTTTTGAATATCTCCAGAGAAGGAGACTCTACAGCCTCTCTGGGCAGCCTGTTCCAGTGCTCTGTCACCTTCAAAGTAAAGAAGTTTTTCTTCATATTCAGATGGAACTTCCTGTGTTTCAGTTTGTGCCCGTTGCTCCTTATCCTGTCGCTGGGCACCACTGAAAAGAGTCTGGCCCCATCCTCCTGACACCCACCCTTGAGATAGTTGTAAGCATTAATAAGATCCCCTCTCAGTCTCCTCTTTTCCAGGCTAAACAGACCCAGCTCTCTCAGCCTTTCCTCAAAAGAGATGCTCCAGTCCCCTAATCATCTTCGTAGCCCTCTGCTGGACTCTCTCCAGTAGTTCCTTGTCCTTCTTGAACTGGGGAGCCCAGAACTGGACACAGTACTCCCGATGTGGCCTCACCAGGGCAGAGTAGAGGGGGAGGATAACTTCCCTCGACCTGCTGGCCACGTTCTTGCTAATGCACCCCAGGATAGCATTGGCCTTCTTGGCCGCAAGGGCACATTGCTGGTTCGTGGTTAACATTGTCCACTGGGACTCCCAGGTCCTCCGCAGAGCTGCTTTCCAGCAGGTCAACCCCTAACCTGTACTGGCACATGGGGTTATTCCTCCCTAGGTACAGGACCCTACACTTGCCTTTGTTGAACTTCATTAGGTTCCTCTCTGCTCAACTCTCTGGCCTGTCCAGGTCTCACTGAATGGCAGCACAGCCTTCTGGTGTATCACCCACTCCTCCCAGTTCTGTATCATCAGCAAACTTGCTGAGGGTACACTCTGTCCCTTCATCCAGGTCATTGATAAATAAGTTGAACAAAACTGGACCCAGTACTGACCCCTGGGGAACACCGCTAGCTACAGGCCTCTGACTAGATTCTGCACCGCTGATCCCAACTCTCTGAGCTCTGCCATTCAGCCAGTTCTCAATCCATCTCACTGTCCACTCATCTAACCCACATTTCCTGAGCTTACCTATAAGCATGTTATGGGAGACAAGTGTCAAAAGCCTTGCTGAAGTCAAGGTAGACAACATCCACTGCTCTCCCCTCATCAACCCAGCCAGTCATGCCATCATAGAAGGCTATCAGACTGGTCAAGCGTGATTTCCCCTTGGTGAATCCATGTTGACTACTCCTGATAACCTTTTCCTCCACATGCTTAGAGATGGCATCCAGAATGAGATGTTCCATCACCTTTCCAGGGACAGAGGTGAGGCTGACTGGCCTGTAGTTTCCTGGGCCCTCCTTCTTGCCCTTTTTGAAGACTGGAATGACACTGGCTTTCCTCCAGTTCTCATGCACCTCCCCTGTTCTCCAGGACCTTTCAAAGATGATGGAGAGTGGCTTAGCAATAACTTCTGCCAGCTCCCTCAGCACTTGTGGGTGCATCCCATCAGGGCACATGGATTTGTGGGTGTCCAGTTTGCCTAAATGATCTCTAAACTGATCCTCCTCAACCAAGGGAAAGTCTTCCTTTCTCCAGACTTCCTCTCCTACCTCTAGGGCCTGGGATTCCTGAGGGCTGGCCTTAGCAGTAAAGACTGAAGCAAAGAAGGCATTCAGTAACTCTGCCTTTTCTGTATCCTCCATCACCAGGACACCCACCTCATTCAGCAGTGGGCCCACATTTTCCATAGTCTTCCTTTTGCTACTGATGTACTTGAAGAAGCCCTTCTTGTTGTCCTTGACATCCCTTGCCAGATTTAATCCCAAGTAGACCTTAGCCTTCCTCACCACATCGCTGCATACTCTGGCAACGTTCCCATATTCCTCCCAAGCGGCCTGTCCCTTTTTCCACACTCTGTAAACTTCCTTCTTCAGTTTGAGTTTTGCTAGAGGCTTCTTGCTCATCCATGCAGGTCTACTGCCCCCTTTGCTTGATTTCTTACTCATAGGGATGCATCAATCTTGGGCTTGGAGGAAGTGATGCTTGAATATTAACCAGCTCTCTTGGACCCCGCCTACCTTCTAGAGCCCTGACCCATGGGATTCCTCCAAGTAGGTCCTTGAAGAGGCCAGAGTCAGCTCTCTTGAAGTCCAGGGTTGTAATCCTAAATATTGCCCTGCTTCCTCCATGCAGGATCCTGAACTCCACCATCTCATGGGCACTGCAGCCAAGGCTGCCCCCAGCCTTCACATACCCAACCAGTCCTTCTTTGTTTGTTAGTACAAGGTCCAGCAGCACACCTCTCCTCATTGGCTCCTCCACCACCTGTGTCAAAAAGTTATCATCAGTGCTCTGCGGGAATGTCCTGGACTGTGTGTGCCTAGCTGTGCTGTCTTTCCAGCAGGTATCAGGGTGGTTGAAGTCCCCCATGAGAACCAGGGCCTGTGATCATGAGGCTACTTGTAGCTGTCTGTAGAAAGCCTCATCGACGACTTCTTCCTGATCAGGTGACCTGTAGTAAACACCCATGGTAGTGTCACCCATATTAGCTAGATTTTCACTGACAATTGCATAACCTTATAGAGTTGCTCCTGGCTGAAAATAAGCAATTATCCTCCCAGCCTCCATATTTTTGGTGGGTTTTAATGAAAAACAAGGAAAAAGCAAGTCTTTAGCATATTCTTGGCTGGACCTGTAGACCTGACAAAATAAAAATAGCAAAACTCTTGCATTAGTAAAGGAAGCTATTAATCTACAAGGATACAGAATTCATCAAATGCATGAGCTGAATATAAAGGTGAAAGAAAGTAAGATGGAGTACCAGATACTCTGAAATGTGATATCGCTATTGATTGGTGTTGTTGGAAATGCCTACACCAAATGGTGCAAAGGTAGTGGAGACGGTGAACAACTAGGCATAATCTTCATGTTTTGCAAGTGATAGCATAGAGGCAAAGACCAGGAACTCAACTGGAAGTAATGTACTGGCTATATTTTTCTCTGTAGGTAAATCAATAAACAACTGGATTTTTCCTAATAAACTCTCCAAAGGTCATCCTACTGGTCTGTAGGTTTCAAGCCTCCAGTTATGATTTATGTTGCTCAAAGAACATGGCTTCTTATTTAGGCTGTCTAATCAAGAGATTACAAAAACTCTAACCATTATTGTTTAGGAAGTAAACTTTCATCTGCAGAAATGAAAACAGGATGTAAACTAGCACACATTCTGCAGCACAAAATGTGCTTACAGTAAAGATCCCCTGTGGGACTGTACACAGCTTTGGGCTAGAGGGAAGCTTGATAGATGGAGCAGTTTCCCTTTCTCTTGCCAGTTTCTCTGTAGGGAGGCAATGCTTTGAGCAGGTATATACCATATCAGATGCAGTGGGGAGGAAAGGAGATGTGGAGATGTTTATTGTAAGAACTGAGTGTAGCTACATTTGTTAATCTCTAGCAGTACACCACCTCTATGGGCTGTATTCAAACATTTATTAACATTACAACTGAGCCACAGATGTTCAGTTTAAAATTGGTGTAAGGAAATTAGGGGCTGGAGTCAAAAAGCTTCCAATTCACAAGTTTTAGGGGAAAAAAAAAAGGGGGATAGTGGAGAATGAAGACAAAATTAGGCCAGTACAAAAGAGAGTACAGAAATCTCAGCACACAAGCAGCACTCCAGGAATCTCACACAGAGCAGGAAATTACCTTAAAGATCTTAGGGCTCTCTCTGCTCCAGTGAAGTAATGGAAATGGATATGGGAGAAGTATTTGACCTCCTTGACCTACAGGTGGTTTGAGCTTTGCTACTACTTCAGCCAGTGGTGATGTAGTGACATGAAGCTTGCAGAAGATATAGTAACATAGTTATGGTTCAGAGAGAAAACAGACTTCTGTAACATAAAAATAATTAAGTTCTTAAGGGGTGGCAGTTGATGGTCAAGTAAAGGACAGAGAGCAAAACACAAGACAAGTAAAGAAGAGAGCACACTTATAAGTGTCCTGATGAAGGGAAAGGCAGCACTGTAGTTTAACATTAGAGAATCTAAATGAGTAAACACAGCAGTGAAAGAAATCTTATCAGTGCCCCACTGAAGAAGCAAAAGCTTTAATCAGAGCCTGAAATAGCTACAAGAAATGGAGTAGTCAGAAGGAAAGGGTTGGCACATGTGAAATCTTGAATCATTCCCTCATTTTCCACCCTCCTCAGGCAGATTGCTGTTCTTCTGGTTTTGCTTGCCCTTTCTCCCCTTCTCAGTTAAATTCCTCTGTGGTCACAGATGATTAGTCAAGTTTCCTTAGTATCAGTTCTCTCATGATCTGATCTTTTAATCTCGCAGCTGAGAAATATTAATGTGGTGGGATCTCAAACATGTTTAAAAAAAAAACCCAAAACTACAATGCACATGCAGACTATCCTATCTCACAGTAGTTCTGCTTGGTCCAAACCAAAATATTCAGCATTAGATAGTGGCCTGATCTGAACACTGGTGCATTCAATTTGCTTTTGATTCAGCCTCAATGTAACTGACAGTAGAACCAGCTCCTCTCCATTGATGCATTTTTATATCATTAGCAGCTAAACAAGCTAGCTGAGATCAGACCCCTGTTCTTCTAAATACTATGCCTTACAGAAAGCAAGACTATAAAACCTTTGCAATACTAAAATTAAGGATAATCAACCCTTAAATAACAGTCAGTTGGGGAGGAGGCTGCTAGTTGAAAATCTGAAATAAGTGAAAGCAAGTCTTGGTTCACAGACTGGCTGAACTGTGATTTCAGCACACAATAAAATTACAATATTTTACAAATAGCTGCCTGCCAAATGAATCACAGTAATAGTCTACATGGACACTCTTTATCTGTCCCCGTAGTGAGGTAATGCAGCTTAAACAGAGCTTGTATGAAAAAATATAATGTATCTTTGGAAGCAATCTGCTTCAGTGTAGAAACACTGATAGTATCGAGGAAGCTGAACAGACAACAAATCATTTTATTGCCTCTTCAATATAAAACTCAAAAGGGAGCAGAGAGTCTTAGAGCATCAGGGAAATAAATTCTAGTGGTGTTTTGACTAAAACACAAGACAAATATTGTAGCAGCACCCCCAAGAGCAAGTTCTGAAGCTTCCAGAGATACGGTATGAATTTTAGGATCAGATGAGATGTACAGTGAAAACTGAAAGCCATCTTTTAAGCTGAAAACTCTTAACTAGGTGAAGTTCATTTTACTGCTTCTCGCTCTAGGGAACAAGGAACATAACATTTTAAACTCCATGTGACAAATTTGGGGCCTTTAAAGGAATGGGATGTGCAAGGGACTGGGTAGTGAAAATCCAACGTGCTTAGTTGGGGAACAGATGGGTAAAAACTTGAGTCCCTATCCTGTGAAGACTTCCATGTATGCTTATTTTATGCACATAAATTGTCTTTTTTATTTTACTGGAGTACCTCATACGTAAAGCTAAGTAAGCCTGCGTGTGCAAATAAAATGCCTTCTGCCGATCCTGCAGGGACTAACTGTAGTATAGCAGAACTTCTTGCAAGCCTGTATCACTGTGTTTAATTCTCTGTGTATGTGCATTGTTATGTGACAGTGTTGCGTCCCTGTAAGCATTCCAAAGCATTAACCCATTTCTGAGAACGCTTTATTACTGACCTAATGGTAAGCATGCAGAAATGTGGAGAAATGAGCTGCTGATCTACAGGTTAAAAAATTTAATAAACAGGAATTTTCACGGTCAAGTTGCAATAAATATTGTGGGTCTTCAATAACAGCAGATTGATCTTACTGTGGTGTGAAGCCTAACTGTAGCGTATTTTATCAGTATCATGAGCTATTATCAGCAGTAATTCTTGTTAGAGTTGCACTGAAAAAGGTGAATAAACTTTAATAATTGGGCCTTTACTTAAAATGTAAACATATGATTTAACAGATTGCTGGAACAGATTATACATTAAAATGAAACGGAATTGTGTTACTTCTTTAGAACATTAACTGAGGTTAATAAATGCTGTGTGAAGAAAAAGAAATTCCTCAGAATTCCACTGTCAGCAGTTTAAAATGCATTCATCACTAATTGTATGTGACAAGCGTACAAACAACTAACCCCAGTTGGAACAGCTCTAGAAGATGGGCTCTTGATTGTGTTGGCAGGTATCTAACATTGTTTTTAAACTGGATTCTGAGCCCATCTCCCTGGTGTTGCCATGCAATTATAAAAGTAAAGGCAATTATTATATCAAACTTATAGAGCATTTGTCACCCTCTAGATGTTAAAGAATTTTAGCAAGTGATGTGTTAGTTTATGACTTTAGGATGAACAAGTTATGAACTTGGAAAGAAACAAATTTAAAAGTACCTTCTAGCTTTTTCATTCCAAAGGACTTAAAGCAAGAAAACAACAACAGCAAAAAAATAGATATCACATCCTGTTTTGTCATTTAGTCATGTCTAGTGCCAATAGCCATTACCATTCCTTCAGTCTTTCTGTCCATATTCCCAGCTGCGCTAATCATTAATTAAGCCAAACATGCTGGCTGTATTTAGAACCTCTGTAGGAATCATTTAGCCCTTAATAGCCCAATACTTAATCATACCTTCATTCTTGAAACCAGTCTGTCCACTGGAAATGGCATTGGTAACCAGACCTTGCTTTTCCTTTTTGTTCTTTTCCCCTTCTTTATCTATTATATATAAATAGTTTGGGTTTGTTTTTTGAGTAGTGATACTTTATTGATATGGGTTGAAAAGTAAAAGTAATTTAAAGTGTCAGGCAGAAAAATTTAATTCAAGGAACCAAATTTGCAAACTTAAATAGTGCTGGATTGGAGGAGTTGTGTGCTTGTTGTTGTTGCTGTTGTAAGTATTAAAATGCCCCATAATGTTTGCTTCGTTTTTCTGTTTCACAGATGATGTTTTAGTGAGAAAACTTAAAAGAGATCCAATAGCTTACAAAAGCATAATGCCAAACTGTATTTAGAATTGCTTGTATCTGTACAACAAAGTGGGAAACTCAAAGGGGCTAGTTTTTAAATTAACTACCTGAGCCATGCGATCTAGCAAAGCTTCCAAAGAATGAAAAGTATGTTTAATCTGGTAACTACTTGTTTGATCTCTTACTACCAAAATAACATAATCGGTGTTGATTTCTCAAGAGTTTCTCTCTCAAATCCACTTAACTTTATTCTCAATAACCTGGAAAAAATCTCCCTTAGACTTCTAAAGCAAAAATTTGAGGCTGAGATTTTTCAGAGTCCAGTGAAGCCCAGGTGCCCAATGCCTACTGAATTCTAGTTGAAACAAAATGGATTTTCACAAGAGGCTCAGCCCAACTTGTTGTTTTCCAGATGTTTCATTTAAAGACACATTTGACTTTACTGTGGCTGTAACTGCCATGACAGAAAGCTCTGATGTTTAAAATAGACCTCAACAATCTAGTTATTCTCAGTGTTGCATCTTCCTGCCACCTTGATGTTCCTCTTTTCCCCTGCCCCCCATCTGCTGCAACGTCTGGAAAAGAGCTTAGAAGGACATATGCAAAGGACTGGCACCTCCATGCAAGTGAGCCTAAGTCCGCTCTTCTCAAGCTATAGTGAACTTGGCAGGGACCAATTGTACAGGCACACACTTCTCATGCTATATCATACTTCTATCTAGGCCTGCTGAGGTTTGGGTTTTTTTGGTTTGAGGTGAGGTTATTTACTGTATGAGAAACTTGCAGCCAGCACTCAGCTTGGCAGTCAGGGGGTGAGTTATCATTGGTACTGCAGTGTGTACTGCAGAGAATGGATAACCATGGTTAGTCAGTGTTTGAACACCTCATTCATGTCGTTAATTCACTACAGAATTGGGGCGGGGGGGAAGGTTTCCTTTGTACTCGTTATCCAGCCTCTGTTTCAGAAGTTACTGTGTATTGTAACTGCTAGTGGCTCTGGTGTTGGTGCTTTCTACATCATAACTTATTCTGCCAGTGAGGGGATCTCATTCTTAGTTATTTTATGGTGCAGTTTTTTGGGGTTTGGTTTTCTTGTTTTTTCCTTAGTGCTGCTGGCTTGCTCACAGTTTCATTTATGGCCTGTAATTAGCTGTATATTTTCAGTAGCTTTATATGGACCTATAGTTAGCTTGGACTCTTTTAGTATCATAATTCAAAGTATTCCATCCTTTGCTGTCCTACTAGTTTCTCCCAAATGAGTTCATATATATGCCATTTGATAATTATATATAATATATATTGTGTAAAGCTGGCAATACAGCCACTCAGTTTCTTCTGCATTCCTCATTGAAAATAGATTTATCCTTTGTAGTTTTGGGGTTGTGGTCTGAAGGTTTTCAGCTGGTTTTTTTTGTTTGTTTGTTTGGGGTTTTTTGTTTTAATGATCCTGCTAATCTGTTGTTGTTAAATCCAGATGATGCTGGCACATGTAACAATTTTTGAATGTTAGTGAAGATATTTCTGTGTTCTTATTTCACTTCCTTTCAGTTCAACATCCCTAAAAGCTTGTAGTTTTCCCACTTATGATAAAAGAATGTAAAAACTTCTAAACTCTTTCCCACTGTATGTCCTGCTCAGGTCTGAAATATAATATGCTGCCATCATAATAGTAGGTTTTTTTTTTCTTTGGGGAAATGAAAGGGCGGTATTCCACACCACTTCAACCCTCTCTCACACACACACTCTTAGTTTCTACTTCATATGCCAGTAAAAGCCAATATGAACCTGATATATGATTTGTTGTTAAATAATAATAAAAAAGACTCTAAGTTCCTATTCTTTCCCATCTACACTAGCACACAGCCCCATTTTAGTTCCTTGTACACCCTCCTTACATGCAGCTGTTAAAACATTTGTCATGAAGATTTTGCTGTCTTCATTCTGGAGAAGTAGTAGCTTAAACTCCAGCTCGCTGTAGAAATATTGGTAATGCCACAGGTTTTCCTTCATAAAAATAATATAGCAAGAGAGCCCTTAGAACAGCACACTCCTGGTGGAAATAAGGTAATAGAGCAATCATTTTTTTTCACATAGCTCTTTGTGAATATAATAACAACTACAGCTAGACTGCAGCAACCAGCATTAGGATGTGGCCCTAGACAGAGTTGGCTTCTCTTCTACAACAGATCCGTCAGTGGCTCAACAAATGTAGCAAGGAGTGGTAGGAGCAATAATTTTCCTACCTTTTTGACTGCATGAGATAAACTTGCATTTCACTCCTTTCCTGCACACAGTGACCTCATCTGCAAAATGATGAGGAAAGAGGAGGAGGGAGAGGATGAGAATTGTCTTCGTTATCCACATGTCCTTCATCAATACTGCCTTACCATGCTCTAACCTCTGTCCTCCCTTGCATCTGCTCTCAATTGATAGGATCATTACCATTTGTAATAAAGTTCCATAATCATTGATGTAGACAGTGAACATAATACCTCTGTAGCTTGATCCACCTCACAGGTGACTTCCCACATGGTAAATGGTGCCCAGTTCTATGTAGAGCACTTGTCATCAACCCATCATTTGGGGCAGCTGTTTTGAATGGTAAAGCTTCCTGTATCAAAAGAAATCAAATGAATGTGTGTGCCTGTTTGTGCGTGGCTATCACTTGCTTGTTTGCTGTCTTGCAAACACATACGTATGCTATATTACATCAGTTTTTATGTTTAAACATATTACTTAAAATTCTCAGTTAACAATGGTCATGAGCTGCAGAGCTTCGATCCATAGCTAAGATTAACACGCCTCATAGCTGAAGAGTTGCTTAGGTTTTGTTTGGGCCCATCTCAAATAAGTCCTTGCTAATAGCAGTTTTCTGCCTTTTTTCTGCTACCACTCCCCCAAAGCATTTACAATACTTGCTTACCTTGGGGCTTGGGAGGGAAGCAGTCTTTCCAGCCAAACTGCTGTGTTAGCCTTTAATCAGGCATCGGGAGGAGCCAAAGTTAAAACTTCTACTTTTTTCCTAGATTGATGACTTCCTGGCTTTCCTTCATTCTTTGTTTCTTGCTTATAATCCCAAACCTGTGCTTTTGGATCCACTGAGCACCAAAGGTACATGGGGCTTTGGAGGCCCATGCAGCAAAGACTGTTTATCTTTTCAACTTAGGAGCTAAAGAGAACAGCAAAGGTTAATCAGGAGCACAGCTGTTGGACTAGACTGCTTTTATCAAAATGTTTCTAGTCTATTTGTAGTGGAGAAAGTCTAAAACATACAAACTGATCAACAGATTTAAAAGCCTGATGGATTCTCTTTCTCTGAAGCTTTTTCCAAAACTGCCTTTCCCTAAAGCACAGGATAACTTTGGAAACTGCAGACATGCTCCCTTCAAGCTTGCTAGAGCTCCATCCAGTCTGCAGTAGAGCTAGTACTTGTGCTGTTTCTATCTACTTTCTATTTTGGACATGCTAGGAGGAGATTGAGAGCCTAAAGAAGTGGCATCTCAGTAGAATTGTCAGAAAAAATTCCTGTGCTCCGACAGGGCTATTCCACTACCTCTGAAACTGCCTCTGTGAGCATGGCACCAACTTAGCTCCAGCTGTCTTTTAGTAGCATGACAGGCATGACCTTCCTATTGACAGGCACTCAGGCTTAATATAAGAAAGGCCATCTTCCATAAAATAAAGATCATATTTATAAACTTGAGGAAACAGCTGAGGAAAAAAAAAAAGGTTTCTAAGCGAAGGGAAGAAAATTTCTTCTCCACTGGAAGATATTTTCAATTTTACCAGGAATCACCTCTCTCTTCCTAATCATTAACCAAAGTATCCACAACTAAGATCCATTGCCTGCACTGCCCTCTGTCCCCTACATCCAGTCACAACCAAGAGCGATATGTAGCAGCTACTAATTCCAGTCCTACAGAGCCACGTTTGCCCAGCTACACTGCCTTCAGTTCTGGTACTGGCCTCAGGATCTTTGCACTACGTTCCAGTATGTAATGTAGACAAGTCCTCAAATCATCACACTGCCTCATCTTAAACAGGCTTTTCCTGATTTAGGATCATTGATTACTTAGTCCTGAATCTCTCTCTCATAGACTGATCCCTTTCCCTAACTCAAAAGTTGGAAATGTTGTCAAGAGTATATTCCTGCAGAGAAGGACAAGATAAGGTAACATACAATGTCACTAAATCTAGTGGCCTCTGTAAACTTCTTATGAACATATGCCGTTTGCAGTGACTGCTTTTTAATTCAGCTGATTAAAGAGCCTGAAAACTAATATGTAACACTTAAACTGTGTGTATATATATATGGGTGTTGATTTTAAGGATGGAAGAGAGCCTAGAAAATTCTTAAACTATACAAGCTTTTTAACTAGGCTTCACAAACTACTTTCCATTTGGCCTCAGGCCCAGTGTAACCATATTATGATCTCTTGGCACGAAACCGTGTCCCTGATGGTTTAATTCTTCTGTGAATGACTAACACTTCACCAGAAACTGTATTTAAGCACAGAAGAATGGATGACCTTCAAACAAATCATTTTTCAATACCTGAGAACCTGGCTGGGAACTGTACCGGAAGCGTGCGGAGCTGGGCATTGTACCACAAGCACCGTCACTTCCTTTTATCTTGCACCTCCTGTTGTCTTTAGGCCCCCTCTGATCAGTGTCACTGCAGCGAAGTATCTGTAGCGTATTCTTTGTGAGAACAAAGGGCTTCACAACCTGGTTGCAAACCAGATTACTTCTTGCAGCCTTTCAAAGTGGTTCACCAGGTGATAGTTTTCTTGCCAAAAGGGAGGCTAAGCTCAGGTCCTGGGTTCCTGTTGACTTCCAGACTCACCAGGAACCGGATGATGCTGAATGCCCTCCAAGTCCTGAGTAAAGCAGAAAGATGCATCCTGGGTTACCATACATTTATTATCTACCATTACCCTTTAGCTGCTCATTCGTAAAATAGGTAAATGGCTGTAATGCTTGGGGGGAATGCCGAACAGGAAAACAAACATTTCCATGTTCATGTGAGCTGTTTCCTTGCTCACAAAAGCCTAAGTTCCAAATATACTGTTATCATGATCTTTTGATGCTAATGTTGCTGCTTTCTGCTAATGAGTGAACTAAGCTTTGCATTACTGTGGGGAAATACATGTCTGGTCTGGAAAGGGAAGCAAAAGATATCAGCAGTAACACATACACGATTCAGAAACACCATTTCCTCCAAATCATCAATAACCTTGCTTGCTAGCAGCTTTCTCTGTCAAAAAATTACCTTTTACGGGGACAGCTACTGACTGTCAATCAGCTCAAACCAGAGAGCTGCTGGATGAGGAGATGGATATGGCATCCTTCTCTCCTTGAGAATCTGCTGAAGCCCAGTTTCAGTGTGGTGCTGTTGCTGCTGCTGGGCATCACAATTCTGCTTTGACTCTGCTACATGCAATGAATTACTCTGTTCCCTTCCTTCGATGCTAATTAGCCAAACTTGGATGCAATGCTGCTGAGTGAAGCAGCTCCAGGTATAGGCTCTGTGGAGATGACTTTGTCCTCAGAAAATAGTCCAGATTTTAATCACACTGTGTAGGTGAGTTAAGGCCACTGTGTTCCTAATCTAGGTGATTAATGTGGGCCACTGTTAGTCACCTTGGTGGAAGACGGTTCTAACAGCTTGGAATCTTACTGAACCTCAGTACTTCTGCTGGTGGGTGTCCCGTTAAAAAAACAGGGAACACTTACAATTTTGGGACCCTTCAACACTGGGCTTCGTGGTTGTGAAATGCAGAGGTGCACTTGATAATGAGTGTGTTAACTATCAAATGCATACCCTGCAGCGTGATGTTCTTTCCAATAAAACAGGCGGTAACAAAACCAGATTGCACTGGATAGGGAGCGTTCAACAGCCCAAACTGCATTTTGGCAGGAAGAACACCACAAACAGTAACACGCCCCCGCTTGCAAAAAAAAAAAAAAAAAAAAAGTCAGAAAAAGTCATTAAATTGTTAATGACCATATATAATCAGAACTTTGATCTTGATTCCAGGAAAAGGCACCTCAAGCCATTAACTGATATCTCAAAAGCAGGCACAGGCGTTAGTTTAATAATGGCACAGACTAAGCTTAATAATGCTCTCTGCTGCTGGTTCTTCCATTTTGCTTAGCCTATGCCTACCTACTTAGTCTACAAAATCTAAGAGGCTGTTTGTTTTTTATTGATAACCAAAGACACTTATGGTTTTTAAATGCATTCTACAAAACAAATGATAACCCTCTGTTCTTCAGGAAAGGATGTTCCATGGTAGTAAGAGGCAATACAGTTAAATTAGAGTGAATACTTGTTCTCAGCTCAGTTTGATACTGTCTTCATTAAATAATGCCTGTCAAACTTGGGTCCCAGAATTCCTATTGTGAGTATAAAATCAGCAAATGATAAACAGGAGGCCATTGGTTTTAGTAAGTATTTAGCATTCTATAAATAAGCTTGTTAGTACTTGTGTGTACCTTGCAGAAGTCATATCTAAAAACTGAGACCACATGTAAGAAGCTGCAGAATATGAAACCAAATAAACCTAAATACGTACTAGTATGAATATACAAGTGCTGCCTGCCACCAGGTGTGAGGATAAGGGAGGTGGGAACAAGTGTTCCTTGAAAAAATTTCCTCAGACTCCAGGGGAAAAAAAAAAAAAAACAGCTTGTGCACAAGCTAGGATTTCACTGAGGAGAACAATTCTGGTGAAGAACACAGAATGGCAGAGCAGAGGGATGGAGGGAAGGGGCAGAGAGATCCACGGCCTTCTGAACAACAGAGATCATGATCCAGAAGGGAGCAAGGGCAGACAACCCCTCCCGTGTGAGCTACTATCAATAAAAGAGCTGACAGGGTAGTTTTGTATGTGCGCACAGCATTTGTAATACTCCGGTCCTTTTAACTCTACTGCCTTTTAGCAGTGACCTACTGGATGCCCAGCAGTGCAGGCTGCTGGATCCCCACGTATCCAGAGGAAGATGAATTTAGTACTAGAGCAACTTTATACTGACCAGCATGGTAAGACCGATCAGTTGTACAGCAATGTGCTATAAATGTGCTGTGCACCATGTGTGTAGTAAATCCAGTACACGGTCTAACAGATTTCCAGTGGGCAGATGACTTGCATGTGCACAGTACACCCATCAGACTTGCTGCAACCTATACCTGAGAGGCTCAGTCATGGAGGACACAGTTCAGCCAGACTGAATCAAGTACACAACCTAGTTCAAGTACCTCCAGTCAGAAGTGTTGGTGAAGGCCAAAAAGGGAATGAATGTAAAGTGACACCCGCTTCTTTTCAAAAAAAGCTCAGAAGAGAAGAGGGAAGAATGGTGGAAGTAGAAGGAACACTTTGGTTTTATAAATATGAATAGTTGTCACCAGCTAAGCCATCCCTGTAGCAAGCATAAAGCTCACGGGAATTGGTGGGGAAAAATGCAGGTGTTACCATATTCAAAGATAATGATCCTGTCAAAGTTAATGAAAGCTAAATGGCTCAAACTGCATCTGAAGAGTAGAAGTTTAAATGCCATCATAGCTATATTTAAGATCTTGTCCCAGATCGTATAATCACATGATTAACACACTACTTCTGTCAATCCAAAACAGTAACTTGCATAGAAAAGCCATTCAACATTTTTTTTTTTTTATTCCGTGCACACCAAATACATTCCATTTTCTACAGTCAAATATGCTGTGGGGATTTGGGTGGGTTTTTTGTATGTGTATTTTGGTATTTAGGGGTTTGGGGTTTTTTTAAGTCTTTCCTAAGAAAATGTAAGATCAAGCTCTAGGCGTGCCAATCTCCTGTAGTTTTCACCATTCTAAAACTAAGGCAAATTGCTAGTGCTTTTATGAGTTAATTTTCTTCATCCTTCTTTGTTCTGGTCGTAGGGCCTGTCCTACTGATTTTTAGAAGATGCATGCTGTGTTCCTGCTGATTCATTCCCTTTGGGAAAAAAATGTAGCATGTGTCCTGCCGCTCCTTACCTACGGGATGCATCTTGAGTGATTAACTGCAGGTCTCTTTCAGCCATCACTGCCCTTGCTTCCTAAGAAAATCTGAAATGATTATGCCAAAGTTTGCTTTCAAATAAGGAAGTTAATGGATAGCTCTGTTTGGGGGTGTGGGGTTTTTATTCTTTTGGTGACATGATAGATGTCAAATTCTAAATGTTCCAAAACTGACCTTCATGAAAACAAATTAATTCTCTTGTTATTTCATATTGGAAAAAAAAAACAGTGAAACTGGAGATTCTCTGGCCATCCTTCAGACAGCTAAAAAATGGCTTCCAGAGCTATAGTTTTAGGGTATGTGGTTTTTTGTTAAACAACTTCTACAGAACTCCTGTCAGCTGGCAAATGCAAGGTAAATTATCAGGGCAACTGAATGACAACAAGGAAGGGAAGGATTCAACAGAAGCAAACGGAGACATTGAAATGACTGGCATTACGTTAAAAGTCAAGTACTATGTGTCTTCAGAATTCAGGCCTTAAGTAACAGTTTTGATGTTAATTTAAAGGGTTCTTTGAACAGCTGCTGTTTTTTCTCCCTAAGCATTTTGAAATATATTTACATCTTAAGTCTCTTTTGTGTTGTATTTCAGAAAAAGGGTTGTATTCAAGGGAAATCTAAAAAAGTATAAAATTAGGCCACTACTGCTGTTTCTTATCTAAGAGGCAACTCAGGCGTTTCTTTGCTATAATCCACCCTCATTAGATAGTGATGTTCTCCCTAATCACTTTGGCCATTTTAGGTGTATCGTGAACAGAAGATGTGTCTATTTTTATTTCCCCTGCACTCACAACTCTTTTGTTTCTTTCTTATCAGCAAATATCTATTCATTGGTCCTATCTCGTTGTTTTAGATTTCTCTGCATTAAAATGTGTGTCACTTATTACCTCAGGGGTTGTACATAAATGAAAGTCTCCTGCAGCTAGCAGTTTTATTCTTTCAGGTTATTGCGTCATCTAGATATAAAATTCTTTTTTGTTTATAGCAGATATTTGAATTTCTATCCGTTAACTATTTCTTAGTTCAATCAGTCAATTTTTGCAATTAGATTGTGTTGAAGTCCCATGAGTTTGACAGAATAATTGCAGTCAGAACGTTCTTCTCCTTCCAAACTTGACGGACCTACAAATTGGAAAACCCACTCTTTTTTTTTTTTTTTTTTTTTTTTGTGCAAGAAGAAGTTTCTGACCCTTTTCTAAAAAGAGCTTTGAGAGTTATTTAGATAGAAAACTCACAGGTTTACAAGCCTGAGCTGTACCAGCCTTACCCTGTAATAAATGTCCAGCACCTAGAAGGAAGTTCATATTTAAATATGAATTTCTAGTGAGGTACTTGTTATTGTTTTCTGTCCTAGGAGTCTGCTTGAGACAAAATCTTTGAGCAGTCCTGCTAACTGCTCTGTAATAATGATTTTTTTTTTTTTTTTTTTTTTACTTCTCAGAGTACTAAAATATTCTGTAGTAGGTATGTTCACGTTAATTTTTCACATCATTTAAAAATCTTACCATACATAATATAATTTCTTGTAAGAACATAAGATGTTCACAGCAAAACATTAAATTATATGGAGAATGCATTAGTGCAAAAATGAAAGGTAAATTTGATTATCTAAATTAGGTCTTGATAATTAATGCTGATCTGTAATCTTTGCCTAATAGATACGTAATAAGCCTTCCCAAAGCAGTTGCATCAGATTTCTAGCATTTTATCCAACTAGGGGAACCAAATGCTACTATTATTTGACTCTATAATCATATGATTAAACAACTTCAAAGCCCACTGATGGTCCTAGAAGGACTTGGATAGGAAAGTCTTTCACACATAGTACTGAGACCTTCCTGGATGGAGGAACATCCTTTCCTATGTCCCTCTCTTCTGACTAATAGAATATGTCCCGTTTTGCCAACCGCAGCTACTGTTCCTCCAGACTGACGTGCTGCCCAGTGGGTGCATCACTTTCCACCGGCTGCAGCTACTTTGACAGATGTAGCAGTGGGGGACATTGTTTATTCCTGGTGTGAAGAAAGTGCTTCTTGGTGCTTGACTGGTAACAGCTTCTGGGGATAATACAAATTTGATGGTGAAAACAACTTAAAACTAGATTTAGGAGTGTCTGAAAACAAATTGTAAAATGTGGCACAGAATAGTCTTACTTTAGTTCCCAACCATGTCGCTTTTCAAGTAAGTATATAACTCTGTCCTAGTTCAACAATTCAATATTTAGCACTCAAATATGGTTTTGTAATGGGGAGAGTTTAATTTGTTTCAGTTACCTGTACAAATAACTCTAATCTACAGGTCAGTTGCCCTGGTAAGAATAATGTGCATGTTTAACACAGCAAAACGCATGTGTCTAAACTTAGCTTGCAATGTTGAAGCCACGTGTTAAGACAGACAGATATTTGACATATATTTGGTATCGTAGATATGTACAGCTGATAACTAAAGTTTTATCATACTAATTCTATTTAATTAAACGTGCAGTTTCTCCAGCAGAAACACAAAGAATGTTAGTATCGTGTCTGAACAAACTACCTGTAATTATTTCCTGTCAAAACTGACGTAAAAGTGACGGGAAACAAGTTAACTCTCTTAATTCTTTGATATTTGATGTTCTATTGTCTGATGCAAGAAAAAAAAAGGAAATGATTTATGACTACCATAATCTTATTTCTGTAAGAAATTACTCCACAATTACATAACCATGTCCTTTGCACACTTTGGTGTCTTTTGTTTGTAAATCATCTCAAGGGAATCCACAAAGCCACTACTGGCAGTCAGAGAGGCAGGAATTTTACGCAGTTTTAATGACAAGCATTTTCCCAAAAGTGCCCTGTCTCCTGGTCACTTCCTGGTAGCATTCTCATTTAATAATCATCCTCCATGTGTTTTGGACCTCCTTGACCATAGAATGTTACCCTAATAGTCTTCTGTGGCACTGCTGTGGGTAAGAGGCTTAGGGAATGCTTTACATATATTAGAATAAAATCTCTAGTCTCTTCTCCCGCTCTGAAGACAGAGTCCAGTCATCTCCAGGATAGCCAGTAAGTATTATAGGATATTTCATTTATTTCTGTTATCCTAGCTGAGCAGACAGTACGTTACCAGACAATGAAATAGTGAAATATAATAAACTTCTACAGAATTGTTGAGCAAGTTGCAGTTGCAGAGCAAGAATTAGAGTCTGTTCTCATCTCCCTAACTCTACATCTGTAGGTGTAAACCTGAGGGCAGAATTTGGTTACTTTATTAAACCAGGGGTTAGAGGAAGTCAATTAGCTTTTCCTGTCCCACAGACTGTTTATGAAATGTCAGGGGGAGCAAAGAGAGAAGTATTCCTTCAGCTTGTGAACAGAAGCAATAAACATGGAAATTTAGAATTATATTTTTAGATTAAAATTTGTTGTGGGCATAAAATACACTCGCAGGAAGTTGGGTCACAAGTGGGAACCATGATATCGGATGTAATAATGACATATTGGACCATATCTTGTATTAATTCAGAAGCGTTGCAAGTTTGCAGCTTCTTCACATAGGAGGGTTGGGTGTTAAAGCTCTAAATATAGTGAAGGCGGTATGGAAGCCTGTTGCACACTAAATGCACTCAGCAGCTTGATAAATAGCTTGTAGCTGGGCTAGCAGTGTGTATCATTTACTTTGTAAAATAGGCAGTTTGATCAGTAAAGACCTGCTGGATGATCAGAAAAGAAAGAGTAGACACATACAGAATAAGTGAAGAATATAGCTGAATCAGGTGTGTTAAGCAGTAGTGAATGAGAGAAATGTACTGTTAGTGTGATCATCATCAGTCTTTAATGACACATCATAACTGTTTTCCCACCATTTGTCTATAGAGTGTTAATGGCATACACTCAGAAGAAGCTCAAAAAGAAACAATTAAATTACATCATTTCCTCTTGAACTGTTCTTTAGAGTTGTTTTAGACACTAAACAGATGAATAGTAATGTGAAAGTGGTAGAGCAGAAGATAACTTAGCTTTCCAAAAGGATTCACCAAACACCTGCATTTAAAAAGGGTTATGGCAAATTTATTACACTCTTCCCAGCAATGAATGTGCTTGTGCTTAAAAGTGGTTTTTTTTAGATTAAGAACTGTGTTATATAATTGAAAATGTAATTTGCCAGTGATGGATCATCAGTAACTAAAGCCAAGCAAGGGTTAACCTCAAGTTAGATATGAAAGCTAGGAGTGACAAGATCATGGTGTCCCCAAAAAACAATTTTTGGAGGGAAATGGTTCGGGGTGCAGAAGGGGTAGTCTTCCCAAATCCATTTTTAGAAAATGCTGCAGTGTTTGATTTCAGATAAGATCCGATCTTGGACAAACTGCAAGTAAACTGAGTTATGCAATTATATCAAATAAGACTGGCAGGTTACATATGCACGTAAAATACCAGGTTGCAAGATAAGCTGTGTGAAAAAAAGCATCAGCCTGGGTCTTGAATTGCTTGACAAGAAAGGGTGTTTTGCATCACAGCATGTTAAAACTTTAGGGTTCTGGAGAACCATTATCATAATCACTTTACTGTCTAGGCAGGTGATAGTTGCTCCCGGATAGGCCTAAGGGAAATGAACATCTTGAAAGCATAAAGGGGCACTCAGTGGCAAGGAGGGAGGAATTCTGAAGTTACCTGGGACCCAGTGAACATTAAGAAATCCTTCTCAGCAGGGTGGAGTGAGGAGGAAGCCCTGAATCTTAATAACTCCCCAAGAAGGGTGTTGGTAGTACAAAAAAAGAAGGATTCCCAAAGCTAGGCTCCCTGTATCCCTCAGGATATAAGCTATGCAAAAGGACTGAATCTCTGAACATCTGTGTTAAGAATCTAACAGCATATTGGCTGGATAGAAGGGAAGCAGAAGAAACTCCTGGTCTTGATTTTGTATGGTTCCCTCTCATTTCTGTCGTCTGTCTGTAAATGCTTTGTATGTAATTCAGTTACCTATTTTGGATTTTGTCTAAACAATCTTGCTACTTGTTCTTAAATAACCTGGATTTTAATGATTTCAAGACACCTAACTAATATCAAGGTATTCCACCCTTTACAGGCATGATAAACTTTAAACTGGGATGCTGGACCATTTTCATAATGTGCCCTCCCCACTCCCCTCCAATATCACCCTAAGGTATCCAAAGGATAACCAAGTGCACCTCCATTAAGGTGCATGGACTACTGTAGAGATGACAATTCAGAGCTGTGGGTCAAACAAACATCTTTGGATTGGCAGCATTAGCCAAGAAGCTCCTTGGTATACATTAAGATAGCGGGGCCTGTGCAGCTAGTAAAACTTAATGTTCCCTATCACTGAATTTTGGCAGCTTTCTGCTCAGTGTGTCAGCTGCTGTGAATGGTATTCCACAACGTATAGGAACATAGGTTGTATTTTAGGGAGAGGATACATTGACTTAGGCATTGAAACATTCACCACGTATATTCTTTCTGAGAATCTAGTCCTAGGTGATATAGAGGCTTTCAAAAGTGTTATCATCTTGCTTAGATTGTGCCTGCATAAATCTTTTTATACATTTACTTCTATATGATGAATATACAGGCTCCTAACCAAAACTGGTAACTAATATTGTAGCAATTCTACCTACAATACAAAAGGTATGGATTAATCAACAATACCCTCTTTGAAAGTTATGTCTTCTGGCAACTTCCAGGGAATTCAGGAGAAAAGTCATAATCAAAGAGGGGTTTATGGCTTTTTTTTCTATTCCTGAACTGGAACTGTGCAAACTCAAATCCTAATCAAAATTGATCTTGATAAATTTTAGAGTGTCTCGCCTGTTAAAGGTCTCCTTAAGGTTTCAAGTACTACTTAGTCTTCCCCTCTATCAAGCATGTTCTTTTAAGGTCACTGCACTTGTTCACTTAACAAAACTTCCCCATGACTTTTTCCCTAATCACTTTTGCTGTCTCTTTCTCAGTTTCCCTTTTCTTTTCATCTCATATTTGCATTTTTAAAATCTATTCCTATTCATCCAATTTACACTCTCATCTTTATTCCAGAATATCCATTGCCTTTATGATTTCTTACTTGGTCCAACACACATCTCCCTCCCTCTCTCTCTCTCTTTTTTTTTTTTTTTTTTTTGTTAAAGTATTTCTGATTATCATGTCCCCCAACCACCCTCATTTGGTCTATTCTCTTCATTATTCTCTCTAACTCAGTCTATTAAGCTTCCATTTAGACACTAATATGTCATTCCAGGTGCAGCTGTGTTAAAGAAGTACGGGCCATTAAATTCTTTTAAAGTAATAGGCAGGAGTTGTACTCCTTTCTTCTAAAGAAAATTAGGCTTTATTGGCAAGAAGACAGAGTGGAACTGACTGTCAGAAGTTCTATATTGAGTTTCCAGTTGTGCATCTGTCCTATATGTAACTTACTGGGTTTTTCTTGTGCTTCTAATTTCAACCTCCAAGCCTAGGTATTCCAATGCTTACCTTAATTCTTGCTAGCATACTTTAATTATTTGCATTCATTTACAAGTCTTGTTCCTCAGACCAGTAGAAATGATAACGCTAATTCAGTATTGTCGTGGTTTAACCCCAGTTGGCAACTAAGCACCACACAGCTGCTCGCTCACTCTCCCCCGGTGGGATGGGGGAGAGAATCAGAAGAGTAAAAGTGAGAAAACTCATGGGTTGAGATAAAGATAGTTTAATAGGTAAAGCAAAAGCCGCGCGCACAAGCAAAGCAAAGCAAGGAATTCATTCACTACTTCCCATCCCCAGGAAAGCAGGGCTCCATCACACGTAACAGTTACTTGGGAAGACAAACGCCATCATGCCGAATGTCCCCCCCCTTCCTTCTTCTTCCCCCAGCTTATATACTGAGCATGACGTCATATGGTATGGAATAGCCCTTTGACCAGTCTGGGTCAGCGCCCCTGGCTGTGCTCCCTCCCAGCTTCTTATGCACCTGGTAGAGCACGGGAAGCTGAAAAGTCCTTGACCAGTGTAAACTCTACTCAGCAAGAACCAAAACATCAGTGTGTTATCAACATTATTCTCATCCTAAATCCAAAACACAGCACTATACTAGCTACTAAGAAGAAAATTAACTCTATCCCAGCTGAAACCAGGACAAGTATGTCTAACTTTGAAGCACTAAGTGCACTTCTAGGTCCATACAGGAAATCTACTAAATATCAAAGATAGTAATTTTTTTGAAATTTGAAGGTAGATATATTAAATGGCTTCTATTTTTTGCCTCTCCTTTCTCATCACTGGTTTTAAGTCACTTTTACTGCTTCTGCATAGGGCTGCAGTAGCATCAGAAATGACAATGTGCCATTCTTTTTTTATGTCATTATTTATAATGCAGTTAATATTAAATTGAAATGTCAAGTTAATGTTCATTGTCCAAAACAAGATCATCTAGATACCTTTGGAAGAGAGCTCTAGAAAATATTTTTCCTTTATGTTCCTGTTAGTTAAGGCTTAGGTTTCCATTCCAGTTAGGGTGAAAAGACAACATCTTTGAGGTTTTATGCAGTTCAAGGGCCTGTCTGCCAAAAGCTGACTTTAAGAGGAAGATTTGAATCACTGTATCTTCCTCTTCTTGTCTGGGGAGAAGTAGCCTATATGGAAACTGTCATACTTCAGGGTTGCTCTCTGCCAGTATAGGATGTCTGTGAGCACAGTATTGCAAGGGCAGCCTTTGCTATGTCACACAATAAATGTAACAAACGTAGGGAACATCGGACTTCCTGCATGTAAGCTGCAATAGGATGCCTGCTCAGTGGATGCCACAGATTTCCAGGTAAAAGCCAATCATGAGTGAAAGAGGACATGCTATTGCACGTACCTGCAATAACCACACACGAGAAGGAGCTCTGAAGTCTTTCACTGAGAACGGGACTAATATACCAAAGTTGTTCATTCTCTCAAACAAGGTTCTATCTAGGAGCAGAAGACTCCTCGAAAGCATAAAAGTATCATTGGCCTGATCGTCTCACGCTGGTAGATCTTCCAGGGGATCTCCACATACATAATGCATGGATATTAGAAGTGCTAGAAGTTTGCCACTGCTAAAGTAATTCTCTATTGCTAAAGCAACTTCCTACACTTTTTCCCAGAGACACAACAGTGACAGAAATCTAGGAGCAGGAATCTCAATCTAGTCAGAGCCTGAATATTGGGAAAAGGGACATATGAATGACAAATAGCTAGAACTGCTTTACAAGAGCTTCAGGGACATTATTGTACAGTATGAAAATTGCCAAAGCTAAAGACAAAAAGAATTTCTCATAACCTGTGTCAGTTCAAAAATTGGTTAAATGTGTCAAATGAGCTACTTTAATGTTCTCAGATGCTTCCTTTCAGGCATTCTTCCAGCTCAGTAATACCTTCTAAATTTCCTCTAAAATACTGCTTCAACATATCTGCCATCCACCTTTGCAAAGGGGGAGGTGGGAGCAGAAAGCTTTTTGACACCGCGAATTCCTTCAGGCACCTGACTCAAGTGCCGCTTGTCTGTTCCAGATTCGTTTCCATTTTGCCTCTCTTCAGGTTAAACCTTCTATTTTCTTCTATTAAAGCAGCAAACATATAGTCATGTCTTTAATTTTGTCTGAAACTGATTTTGACCCTTTGGTTTTAATTACCTTGAGACAATCTTGAATTACATTTAAAAACCTTCCATGAAGCAAGTCCATGCTGTACATCTTAATTGTATTTTTAAAATTGAGAATTCCTGCCATCCAGTCTTCAGATATATTTGAACTGCATCCTGAAATAGAGGTTTGTAGTTAACACTCACTCCCTCATCCCTCCCAAAAGTCTTTCTATAGAGCAGTATCTCCAATTAATAAGAACCCAATTCCAGGTCAGATGTGGAGTAACTAGTAGACCGTTACCCCTTTGATTCTCTCGGGAAAGAAGTGAGGGCAAAGCAGTGCATCTGATTAAGAGCATTAGTTGTTCACTTTGTGCCTTTCTTCTATTATGATTTTCAAATGTGTACCCATCATTATAACTAAACTGGGCTCCCAAGAGCAACTGTATTAGCAGAATTTCAAAACTCGTGGCTTTTTATGACTATATCTGTCTTGTCTTGGCCAAGAAGAATTATTATTATAATTCCATCTGGATAAAGGATGTTTACCACCTCCTCGACAATTTGTTCACCATTATCTCTATCGGTATGCATTCCTATACCCTTCTCCAATTTCTTACTGGTTGCTAGCTCTGGAGGAAAACAGCAAGAGGCAGGACTAACGGGAGTTAAACTAGCCCACTTTCACACACCACCTTCGGTAAATCTGCACCTGAATAAAAGTCTTCAGTAGCCAGAAGGAAGAACAGAAGGTAAAACTTGTAGCTTGAGAGGCAAATCTGTGACTGACTCCTCAGATGAAGGACATTGTAGGTATTCCCTGCAATGATGCTCTAAGTCCATTTCCTCTCTTACTGGAGCGGAATGTCAGACCTAACGCTACTCAATCCGTATCTCTCTGGTGTAATTATTGGCTTAACCTTAGACCTCTCTCTCCCATACAAAAGAAGAAAGCACCTTGGCTTTGCGTAGATGGGGTGTCAATCCTCTACAGTGAAGCACTACTCCTGGTACTGCAAGAAGAAACCTCATGCAGATAGTGGAATTAAGCTAGTCTAAAAATACAACATCCACCATCTTCTCTTCAACAGAGAAAGACAGATCACTGCTGGAATGAAAAACCCAGCTTTACTGCCTGAAAGGGTTTTTCTTTTTCTTGTATTTCATTGTGTGTCCAAAAATTTAATCTGAAAAACGTAGACCTTTAACAGCCTGTTGTGATGACCAGAATAAAAGCAAAATTTCTTTTTCAGTGCTAAATAAATAAAATTACTGTTTCTTCTATTTATTCTTGACGTGTTAGGTAAGTTATTATTAACCCAAATCACTACATTTGAAAACATTAAATCATTGTCCCCCATGGACAAATGGAAAGCATCCTGAAGAATTCGCAGGACACTGAAACAGGAAAAAAAGCAGTAATTATTGTTATAGTGTACATTTGTATATTTTGGGGGAATGCTCTAGGTAATGTTCTTGTGTTTCTTAAAGTAATTATAAATACTTAAAGGGTATTTTGGAAGTTTTTTTTAACGTTGCAATTTTAAATTTGCAAAGTCTCTTTTGGTGTGTAGCTTAGAGTCGAATGTATGAACACAAGTTCTAAGTAAGGAAATAGAAGAAAATATCATTATTAATTTTAGTTAATGTGTAACCATTGACAGGAATCCTAAAACAAACCAGTTACTCCCACAACAGATGTCCCACTCTGGAAAGAGCGTGGTAATTTATGCTTGACAATACAAAATTAAATGCATGTATTTTTCAGATTTATACCAGATAAATTGAGAGGCTATCATTCATTTTCAGGTTATTGATCTTTAATCTATCTGGTAAAACCCCAACCTTCTAGTAAAAAAAAAAAGATCATATAAGAAGTGTAAATCAATGGAGACAGAGTCTATTAACAAGCTGAATGCTGGGTACCTAATTAGGTTTGGCTGAGCTAACTGCTCTCTGAACACGTCTTCCTGTGCTTCAGCTAGAAAGCAATCCTTACGGCACAGCTAGTTTTCTATTCCTGCTGTGCTGCCTTAATCTAGTAAACTTCCACCTCTGAACATATTAAAATATTTTATTTCCTTAATTACAAGATGCTTGCTCCATTCTTCTGCAAGACCATTTACCCTGGTTCCATCTCTGCATTAAATGTTTTTAGATTTGGGCATATCTAAGCATTAGTGAAACAGAATCAGAATCCATTTTGACTGTGAGTAAGTGGAGAGATCCGATCCCTGGAAAAGGAGCTGTGCTAGTTTGAGCTAAAGCTAGTAAGACATTCTTGTAAGTCTTCAGACATTGCTGGAGTAGTGATGACTTACATATGGAAAGGTGTTGGTCCAGATTAATAGTTTTTCCTATCAGAATTATTATAAACTGCCTTGAAGACATTAAGCACAGAATTACAATAGTTAGACCCAGTTCTTTTTTTACCCAAATTCAAGGGAGTGTCAGGTTTTGGTTGTTAGCTAACATCATAACATCATGCACTGTACCTGGAAAAGTGGCACTAGGCTTTGATTCTTGGTGTCAGCACAGTCTTTGGGTATCATAGTCTAAGTGTTTTGGTCTTCTGTAAATGGTCATGACTTCACTTTCTATGCTGCATAACTTGATTTAAAATACATTTTAAAGATTCCCATAAAAACTTGCAAAGGTCAGACTAAAATGGCATAGTCAGTCAAATGTGAGGCAGATTCAAATATTCTGCAGTCCAACTTTAAGTCTACTGTCAGGGCTTAGGAACTCTATGAAACCAGTATCAATGGTTTCTGTTTAGTGTGCTGCACTGCTAGTTCAAGCAATAAAAAGGAGTAGCTGAAAACTAAATAGTTATCTAATATTTTTAATCTTAAAAATTAGGAGTGAAAGATGAAAACGTTGCATTCAGTCTTGCAAAGATGAATGAACAGAGCGCTGCCATTCCCTTCAGCACATTCTCATGAAATCTCAGAGAACTCATTGCTGGTTCAGGCTTTGTGTATCTTGGGGAAAAAAAAAGAAAAAAAGGTATTGCATTTGAGTTTCTAAGTAGTGTTTTGTTTGTAAAACAAAGTTCCTTTTCTGGTAATAGGCATTACTCCAATTCCAGGACTACAGCACTGGAGCTGCAATTACATGTGTTACAAATACAATTTGTCATAAATTTATATGGTGCCAGTCAGCAGCTCTAAATGTAGGTTCTACTTCCTATAAATCTAGAACCAAGAGATTTTGGAGGATTTGAAACTTAGCAAATTGTTAACATAAACACAAAGTCATGATAAGAAAATTACCTAAACTTCTGCAAAAATACAAGTACCCATGCTTTTGGCCACATCACAATCTCCCTCTGTATTTAGTTCATAGTATTTATTCTCTTTTATGTATCCTTTTACTTATAGTGGTATCTTGTTTGTTTATTTTACTTTGAACTTTCAGGGGAAGGGGCCTGTGCTTATTTGTAGATAATAGGCTAGTACATGTGGCTCAATGTGTCTGGAGCCTCAGCTCCTGACTTCTTGACAATATGCACAGTAGCAGCTTCATTCACCTGCTACCTTTGCCTATTCCAGTTAGACTTTTCCTTCAGCCGATCTACAGGAGTGGGCCCCAAAACAGCAAAGGAAAAATTTCTACGAAGTGGCAAAACAAGAAGAACTCACTCTTTAAATTTAATGTTTTAACTAAATCTCCTCAGCACAGAAATAGAAAGGTTTTTCTTGACACAGAATTGTCATTATGAGTAAACTGGACTTAATAATTATAGGCTAATAATATGAACATGGGCAGACGAAGGCAAAGCAAAGAGGCAATGTATTAAGGCAGACAGTAAGTTATTTCTGGAATACCCATGCTGCATACTTTTCTGCAACAACTTCTGGCAGTTGAAAGCAATGAAACACCTTGCTGCTTACAATGAAATATGCTCAGAAATTTTCTGTGATGGCTCACAGAAAGTAAAAGCTAAAACAATTTTCCTGAAGGGGTGAGAGGGAACGGAGCCTTTCCTCATGTGCAAAGATCTATATGGGAAAGAAACCAAGTCATGCCATTTAATGATAGCTATGCATTACTGCTTAATTGTAGATGTTGGTTTTATCTTTTATATTTTTCTCTTCCATTGTCATTAAAAAAATCTCTATTGAAACTGAAACTTGAGAAACAAAACTAACTTCGCAGTTTAATCCAGAGTTTATTGAAGTGAGCCTATTAATTTTAGTAGATTTTGCATCGGTCATTTGGTATATTGCTTTTCTCATAGAGCCACATAATGTTTGGAGCAGTATACATATACTTCTCTGCATACTAGAGAGCCCTAAATGTTACTATCAAACAGAGAAAGAAACAATGTCGTCTTGGTTCATACTGAATTCAGTATGTATGACGCATTTCATTAAAAAGCAGATTTGTTATGTTGTTATGGTTGTTATGGTGTTACATACCTGGCAGAAATCAAAGATTTTTTTTTTTTTTTTTTAACGTGTATGCAGTGTACGTGAAGAAATAATGTGGCTTTCAAAATGCCTGGCTTCTAGCATCTAGGACTTCTCCAGAAATGGCAGAATCTGGAAAAGTTCTAAATGCTTCGTAGTCTCACGGCAGGAAACACACAAACACACCCCCACCCCCTGACCCCCCCATTCACACACACACCAGCTTCATATTCTGCCACACTCCAACTTCCATAACAAATGCTCTTGTCCTAATTTGGTGTATGGTCATGACCACATTTTTCAGTAATGATTGTGACATGCAAAGGACATGATTCAGCGAGACCCTAAAGCATATGCCTCACTTGTAGCACATTTACGTTCCCATTGATTTGAAAGGAGCTACTAAGCAACTGAGTCGAGGTAAATACTTGCCTGTGTAAAGACAGCAATATGTTTTAAACTTCTGAATTGGAGCCTGGTAAAGGGTAAGTACCATGCTCCTTTATAAGCTTGTTTTACCATCATTTTTCAGGGAAAAAATTAAACCAAGCAGAGTTCCTTTAAGTTCACTAGGTGACTACTGGAAATAATTGCTTCAGGGTATTAGAAACCAAATAATCTTTTTTCCACGTTCTCTCGGAACTCCACCAGCCACAAGCACAATGGGGGGTGGAGGGAGGAAAGTCTCATATCCCATTGTCTCCGCAGGACTCACTGTTCCCTACTGAACATCAGTGTCAATTTTTCCGATGGCTTACAGATTTGTCAGACGGAAAGCATCTTTCTGCCAAAGATAATGTATGTGTTTTGAGTGTATGGGTAAAGAAGAAAATTGCATATGGCTTGCTTGTTTTTTAAGCACTTCAGTAATCATTCCTACCTTGTAGTTTGGGGATGCTTTGCAGTACTTAAGACTAAATTGTATTAAATCCTATCTTCAAACATCTCAACAAAGTAGTATTGCTATTGGTATCTCAAAATTATGTACAACATTTTTTATACCTTTTTTAAAGATTGATGTCAAAAGTTCTCTAAAAAAGCTCTAGCAGGCAGCTTTTTTTGTGGGAGGTTTCTGGCGTCTGATTTTGCTCCTCCTAGACCACGACAAAGTGAAACTAAAGGAAAACATCTTTTGCCTCCTCTCTGAACTTATATTAACAATGTGTTTTTTTCCAAAAACAGAATAGAGTTTCAAGAGCATACAAATATTATTGCTAAGCTTTAATCCCCTGAAAATAAAGTCAGGCTAAAGCAACCAAAGTCCATTGAGGAGAAGCTGTTTTTATTAGGCCATTAACTTCAGTGGCACTCTGAAAGGCCGTTCCGGTGTGTGTCACTATGCAAGCATCAAATAGGAAAGTGTTCTCAAGCTGCTTCTTCTTGTATGATATTGAAGAAAAACTGTTTTAAAACTTATTCTGTGAAGATTATATCTTATCAGTATCTCAGGAACAGCATACATGTATATTCTGTGTCCTCTACATCACCAGGGCATGGCTGCCTGAGAGAGATGCTGTGTAATAACAGTTAGTGGTTAGAGACTTCAAAGGCTTGCAGTGAGAAGAGTGAGCGGGCAGTTAAGAGAGGAAGATAGCTTAAGTTTTACAGGTGAGCCCTTATCAGCAAGAGATCTGTTTTTCTTACTGATTCCTCTGTACTTGTCACTATTCAGTTACAATTCCACCTTGGCAAATGCTGTCACAGAGGAACCATAAGCACTAGTTTAAATACTATGTTTCCTGACCTTCAAAAAAAAAATCTCAAATGACAGTTTGGTAATGTCCTAATACTGACATGACTTTTCTGGAGCTGCATTGGTAATAGCAGTAGGAGGAATTGGAGGAGAGAAGAAAGAGTCAAAGAGGGAAGACTACTTCAGAGGAGGAAATCTAATTTAGATCATCTCCTAGATTGAGTATGTTTGGATTTGTAGCATTCCAAGGTAGTGGTCTCTTGTGAACATGACTGTCCCTGTCTTGCACACACCTCACCACTAGCACAGACAACCAATGCATATTTTTTCTGGCATCATTAAAAAGGGGGGGGGGGGGGGAGGGGGAGGGCAGGGAACTGCACACACACAACCAGGAGCCTGATGTCAATCATTTCTCCTACTTTTCTATTACACCAAGATATTTTGGTGTCATAGACCATACAAAAAAAAAAAAAAAAAAAGTCCACTTTCATCCACCTATGAGCCCCACCCCTGCACAGATTATTGAACATAGAAAGAGTGCGCTGCTCTTCGCTGCTCTACCTAAAGGGTAGACAAGTTATTATTTACATTGGCAAATACTTTCCACCTGCCTCACAGATTAGGTTCTGTTGAAGTATACACTGTCAGAAAAGGACATGGCAATGCTGTCCCCAGAAGGAACAGAATTGCTGGCCTGGTTTCCCACATCTGGAAACCAGAATGTCTGGATCTTTGGGGCCTCTGCACAGATGAGACCATAAATTTGAGTCATTTTGGGAAAAAGAAGGTGGGCACCTTTGGCTGAGATTCTTGAAAATACAAACTATTGCTTTATGAAGACTGAATCAAGTCTGAAAAGGTTTCTGTAGGCAAAGTTATTTTCACTATATCTGTCAGACCTTAGGAAAGCAGGTTTTCGGAGGATAAGAGAGATCAGAGTTGTGTGTTGTCGCCATTTAGATGGCATTATAAGCCAAAATGGCTGGTGACCTCGCTGGTGATTCCAGCCAAAGGGCTGAAAATGAGCCATAGCAAGACAGAAAGCTGTGGGATACCAGGGGAAGACAGAATTGATCTGGGTGCAATGAATAGATGAGATGTTTTGGGGCAATTCCATCTGCCTCTGCCAAATTGTCAAAGTCTTGTTATTTTCTCCCCACTCAGCTTTCTGAACAATTGCTGATCAGGTTATATTAGCATGAAGACTGACTCCCTGTCTTTTGCCCTCAGGAGATCATTGACTTTTGAGACGAATGCTGTTTCTGTGCTGTTTTGCAGTGCAACACAAGTGGTGTTTAAAAACAATAAATGGAAAAATTTGCAGTAATTTTGATCCACCCCGCCCTCCCCTGCAAAAATCACTTTTCTCTGCATTAATGTTTTGGATTACAGTTAAAACTCTCAGAAATACCCTCTGAAAAATAGCCTTCTGCTGCTTTGCTGTTCACAGTAGCTGGGGCTTGTACACTGCACATATCTCCGTGCTCAACAGTTAAAAGTTTTGTGCAGCAATTGGAAGTGTCCTCTTGTGAAAACAGCAGCTCTGGTTTTAGAACTACAGCACTACCATAATATTGTTTTTACTAGCTCAAGGTTCAATTTCAATATAATAATAAATAAAAAAACCCTGTTCAAACAGTTCCTTAAAAATACAGTAGTTTAAAAAAGAAACTGCATAGACAGCAACTATTCCTGTTGAGGAAAGTGACTATAGGCCATGCAGCCTCTCCCTCCTGTAAATGAGGAAGAGGAGAAAGAGCGAAATGACAAGAATCAGACACTGCTATCCTGAATGATGAAGTTGGCACTCAACGTCGTGTAAGTGGCCTGATCTGTTCTGTAACATGTGCGTGCTGCTCTCAGGAAGGGGGTGCATGCAGTAGTGCATCATGGCTGGCAGTTCATTTTGTGATTCACTGCTGTTTAGAAGCTGCATAATCAAGTCTGTTTTTTTCCTTCTAATTAGTGATAGCTGTGATACTGTTAGCATCTTCTGAGATAATGAAACCAATATTTGTATACTTTTGTTTTAGGGTGAGAAGTGGAGATTACATTAAAACTGAAGCCCCCTTGGAAAAAAACAGCAATGAATTCTTGTTATTCTTATGCTATGAATTTGACACACCCTGTAATATATATAATGTTATCCTGGAATCACATTGTCCAAACTAAGTTCTTTTTGGTCATTTGAGATCAACTTAAGTAAAACTCTGTGAGCTGGTTTTGGGATGAGAATTCCCTAGAATCTAGCCTATGCTTCACATGGGAATTTGGCAATGAGCCAGCCCAACCCAGGTGCTTGTGAGCCAGGGAGCCCAAAGCAGTCTCTTTTCAAGTAACTGGCCTGCCTAAAATATTCTTATTCTAAGCTTCCTTGCAAATTATTAGTAAGTATTGACTTTAGTTTTAGCTTGTATTTAGTTTTAAGAAACAATGTCTTGAAGCTCCTATGTTCAACTTCCTTCTTTTCATTATATATATTGATTTGCCAAAGGATATTATATTGTGCTTCAGAAACTTATTCTCAGAACTTTAGTGAACTGGAAATTTGACAGATTACAGGCTTCCAAACATCAGATTTCACTTGCAATTAATCCAGTGGATTTCTCTCTCATATATTTAACATTTAATTAATAGAAAAGTAATTCTGAAAATGTGAATGAAATTACAGTGTTTACCCAGTTACAAAGACTTATACTAAACTATCTGCAAAAAATAGAGAAAGATGATTCTCTGAAGTAAGTACTGTTCAAAGTAAGGCTATGATTCAAACAACTGTGTTAGGGTACTAGGTTTAGGTAACTACATAAGTGGTCTGATTGATAGCCAAAAGCTACTCACTTTAATATATGAACAGGGTGAAGCACCTTCACGAGTGATTTTTTTTTTCTTCTAAGAAATAGCTAAGAAACTTCAGCAGTAACTTAGACTGAAAAACTATTCAGAAGTTATACAGATACACTCTTCACATGTTTAGAGAAAGCCACTTGTTGGAAGCAGTTCCACAAGCAGACACATTTACTGAGAGATGGCACCATGATTAAATGAAAAAATAATTATCAGTTCACTCCCAAGATCTTGAATTTTGCCCCTACCTGTCCAAAAGGCAGTAGTATTTGTTTTCTTTTTCAATTAATTTTCAGCCTTGAATTACATGACTGTATGCTTGTGGAGCATTTTGGTATGGATTCAATAATGTTAACCTGTTATAAAGAACAGCTTTCGCTGTTCTACATTTTATTTTAAATATCCTTGGAATACACTGCTTTACCAACAAAAGGCATGAACTCAAACTCATATGTTTTTCTTGGAGAAGTCCACAAGAATTTTGCTAGAGCTATCATAGAGGCTTATCTGAGTTTACCCTTTGTGTACATGGGAATTAATTTTTAGTTATATTTAGAAAGTGGGAGGTAAGGGATAAGAGAAGGGAAGGTTATCTGAGAGGGGTGGAAACATGTAAATGATGTGAGTGAAATCAAGCATTTTCAAGCATAACTTTTTTCTTTTTTTTTTCTCCCCCCTTCCCAATTTCAGTGTTAACAAAACTGGCATTAAGTTTGTCTCAAACTGGTTTGCATCCCCTGAATTTGACAACCTGCTAGTTATCTCAGTAATGTTAGTCCAACCCAACCATTACAGAAATGGCTTTATTTTCTCTCTGCTTGTTTACTGGCATTCCCACCCTTGAGTCTTCTCAGAGCTCTCTCAATCCTCTAATATATGCCAAATACATCACCTGACATGTCAGCAAAGACGCATGACCACATCCCCTCTTCCACAAGCAGTCTCACTAGTCCCATGCTCGCTTGAGGAAATGCTTCAAAACTTCTCTTCCTTTTCTTATGGATAATGGGATTTAGTCATCACTGTGTTACTCTATCCTTCTGCTGCTATAGCTTGCTCTCAGTGGAGTTACTACAGGTTTACAGCAACAGGCATCAAGTGAGGTTGCTAAGGCATGCAGCTGAAAAATAGCAGTGAAACAGGCCTCCCCATTTCTCTGCCTCTCTTCCCACCTTCTAGCTGTGCAACATCCACATGGTCTGTCTCTCCATATAATTTCACTGGTATTCATCTCTGATTTTCACATTTCTTGTCATTTAGACCATATTCTATTTGTCCCTATGCTTCATCCTTTTGTGTATCAGCTGAAGTTTACTCTCTTCGTAGCTGTTTATGGTTAAATTCACACTCATACTTGTGTCATTAAAACTGTAATTACCATCCAACTGTGCAAAGCATTTTGGGGTGGCAACATGGAAAATAAAGCTGCAGCACCTAGTAGTATTGTCAAATGATTGTAGTTAAAGATTTGGAAATTGGAATGTTTCCTAATGTCATTCCTCCTGGTGCCTCCTTATTTATTTTCTGTAGAAATGGGGGGTTAACATGCTTTTACATTGTGGAATACAGGTAAAACAAATACAAAAATGTAAACTACGGGGGAAAACCCCAACAACTTCAGTAGATGCCAACATTTCAAAGCCAAGGTCATGTACTTTTAACATTGATGGCACCCTGAAGGCCAGCATCCTACTGCTCCCTCTAATTCCCATTTGTGTAATTATCAGGAATGGAAGGATAAACACAGCTAAGCTTAAGCTCTTTCCCTAAGCTGTGGGCCAGTCATCAATAATTTTGACTTTGAGAGCTTTCTGTTGATTTTAGATTTTGCTACTGGTACAGTTGATTTAAAGAAAAACAAACAAAACAACAAATCACCCATTTCATAATTTTCTTTATTTCTGCAAAGAATGTATTTGTTTGTTTTCCCTGCCAGTGCACGTTCTTGTCTCTTGTCTTCTCTGTAGGTGTCCCTTTGAGGCTTTGGATAAAGTGTGATAAAGAAGGGATGAGGCTATACAACATCCTTGCCCATTCATTCAAGCTTAAGTTACTGAACCATGTCCACAATAGCTCATATTGGCTCCCTTTTCCACTGCTGAAATTTCATAGATGATCAGTCCCTCCTGAGGTATTCAAAACAGGTAGCCAGTAACTTAAGGATGTCTTGGCTTCCTGATTCTGCCTGCTGATAATGGAGGAGTTGCAGGAGTTCAAAATTTGTCATTTCTACTTCCATGTGCAACAGAGGTGAAAGAAATGGGGAACTTCACCCCGCTGCCTACTAAAATCCAGCTTTAGAAGAGCTATGCTTGTATTACTCAGCTAAGTCTAGGTCATATATAAACAACGCCAGTCACCAAACTAGTGGTTAAAAATTGGCAGGGACTGGCATAAAAGATACTGACCTTCATTTTCTTACTTTAATCTGCTCATTGATTCTTTCAAATTATGTCAGGGACAGTATCATTAAATTTTTCTGTTCTGTTTGAGAAGAGGGCGTAAAACAAATTCCTCAGCATGTAAAGAGATTGCATTAAAGTCAATATTTCCTCTTTGGTGAGGTGGGTCAGTTTTGGAATCGATCCAGTTTGCTTTCATAGGTGTAAGCCTTTAAGGGAATTTTCAGTTTACCCCACCCAGCCAGCTAACAGAGCTTTGTTTAATGCTTTGAACCCTGCCTGGCTCCAGCAGAGAATATCCCTTATTTATTGATACAGAGCTCTTCTGTGGATGTGACCACAAGTTCTTTGTGCTCAGCAATCTCACCCCAGTCATGTGCTGAAGGAAGCAGCTGACTGGCCTTTCCCTCCCATCGTGACATTTTTACTGTGCTGTCCTAAAAAAAAAAAAAAAAAATTCTCATAACCCTATGAGATATGTCAATTAATCCAAAACCTATGTTCTGCTTGCTTGTTATAAGAAGTGAAAGGCTGAAGAGGAAAAAGCGTAGCAGAGCAGTATAAACTATGCATGTGACAAATTGTACAACACAGCGTACAGTCTGGGTCATATCCTTTAGTATGAAGATGAGATCTTTCTGCAACCAGTGCATACAGGTGTTTTCAACAGGCAGGAAGGAAGAGAGAAAAATAAATAAACCCAAGTCTGCAAGAGAGGAAGGAGGCTGTGACACACTATCCTCGCTTTTTAGTATCTTCCATTTTGAATCTTATCCTAGCCCTGCTACCAGCAAATCCCATGTGTCACAGGTCTAATGAAAGGGGTTTTGGCTGCTTTAGACAGTAGGACTGGCAAGTTGTGTTTAAAACAAATAATAACAAAACAAAGCGAGACGCATTTAATAAAGTAAAGTTTGCCCAGCAAGAGTTTTCCTGTGGATAAGCTATACTAGCGTTTGCTAGCTTTGCAAAATTAACCAAAGGTCTACGAGTCATATTGGCTTTTTTCCATATTGCAGAAAAAAGCTTTGTGTGAAACAAATACTTCAGTTGTTGCTGCAACATCACACCCATTTGCTTATGTCCTTTGATGTTTATGTAACTGTAAGTCTAGAGCCAATGAAAAAGGTTTTAATTTTTTGTCACTAAAAATGTCAACTTGTGTTTAAAAAAAAAAAAAAAAAACCACAACCAAAAAGCCTAGCCCTTTCCCACAAAGAGACCAACTCAAAAGCTTCTGAAACAAAGACCTTTAAAACCTGTATCTTGTTCTGGCAAGTTAAAAAAAAAAAATCATGAGCGTCTGTTTAAACTAATTTCCTGTCAATATTTACACTAGTACCATATTTAAAGTTATGCAGACTGTGTCATTGACATGAATACTTTTGCTTCAAAACCTACACGTATGCCCATGCATGTATATATACTGTCTGAACAGAGGAGTATGTACATGTTGCAAGAGAAGGGTGAGAATTGTTTTATTAAAAAAAAAAAAACAAAAAACCAACCCTCAGACGGATTTCCCTTTTTGTCCCATCTTATGAGTAAAGAAACTTTTAAATTATACTTTCTAGTTGGTGCAAAACTAGCCAGATCTACTTTGAATTATCATTAGAATTTATACAGTTGAAACCAATTAGAACTAACTACACAAATCTGCCAAGCAAAGGCTTAAACAGGATCGCCCAGCTAGCAGGAATGTGAACAAAGCATATATAGGCTCTACTAAAAATATCATTTTTAGATACAGCCTTGGAGTTAAATAAACTTTTGCTTTAAATTCTTCACAAACAAGCCAAGTAGTCCTGAGGCAGTGAAATCCCCCAGAAGACATCGCTACCTATTTCCAAGCATGAGCTTTAATCACAGAATCACTACTTGCTTGTAGTGATACTTAAGCTCACCCTGATGCTTAAACACCTTTACTTACGTCCTTGCAACAAGCAAAGTTTTTGCTGCTTCAGCACCTGATCTCAGTGCCCTCTTATACAGCCTGGGAATGAGTACATACCAAACCACTGTACCAAATAGTGAAGGTACAAGTAAATTTGTATAATACAACTAACCACATATGGTTATATAGTAAGTACATCAGTAAATTCAAAGCAGAAGAGACAACTGTCAACAGGTCGTGTTTTGAGATCCTGATTAGGAAATTATGTAATGAGGAAAGAAAACATTTTCTATATGATTTCCTGATATTTCACTTCAGCAGCTCTTGTTAGTGCACTTCTGAGCAAAGCCTCCTGTAGTAAAGCTCTTTCACTCCTAAGGAATTTGGTAAAATCTTTCTGCTTGGCAAGTCGGCATCGACAATAGTTGTGCCCTGTTAGCCATTCTTTACCTCCTCAAGGTTAATTCTGCCACTTTCAATCTCCATTAATCTCTTTAGCAAGCTGAATAATACTTGTTGGCCATTGTCAAATAAGAAATGGCATTTCTGACTTTTGATTCAGGCTCTTTGAATGAATGAAAGGCAAGGACAGAAGCTAGAAAAATGTTTTAAAGAACAGGAAAGAAAATACACATGTAACATATACACCACAAACCCAGATATGTTGGCATTCAAACTGCCCTAAATTCTGATTAAATCTTTGAACAAGATGCTTTCAAATAAAGGAGGAAGTTGATGTTTCAAGCCATCATCTTGGCTTTTTCTTGAGACACCAATATTTCAAAAGTAAGAAAATTAAGTTGGGTTCTTCAACCAAAACAGGTGAATTTGCCAGAGACTTGTGCTTTAGGGGATAAATTAATAGTGAGGAAAAACTTGCTTCTAAACAAACTACTTTTGTGTATACTTATATATGTCAGCCTTCTATCCCTCACACGCAATTGGGTTGTTACAAGCAAGGACAGGAGGAGAAATCAGCATAAAAGATCTGTCAAACTCTGTCCAATCTCACACATCTTCTCTTTAGGCCTGCATCTCACAACTGAAGCATGACTCTCTATCCTGTTTCTTCCTTTATCATCTTCTGTGCCAAGACAGCTAGCTGACCTAAACGAGGGTCTACCGACCAAATTCATCAGGTCCACAGGGGACTGGAAAGGGGTCATAGCACTGTACTGGAGCTGGAGATGTGCCTCTGGACAGGACCCCATCTTGAGACGAGCCCTGCTAGAAGGCACAATCTGCTTTTGCAGCATGACACCCCAAGCCCTTCCGTATTACTTGATAGGATGTATTTCCTTCCTGCAGCCCAATGTACGAGCGTGTACCGTGCAGTGTTACTCAAAAAGTAAGTGTCCTGTGAAAGGAGAGGGGGAAAAAAAAGACAGTTCTGTTCTAAAAGTATGGTAACATATCATTCTGCTTGAAGCTTGAAAATCAATCTGGATTTGTTGCATGCATTTGTGTTATCTCAAACTATCAGCACTCTTGCAGTGCTGACTACCCTGTTCTGTTATACCGGTTTCCCTGCAGCATAGAAAGTTGCTCCACACGCTTTACAGGGAAGCATACTTGTCAGCTGCATGCTTTTCATAGTAATGCCTGATTTAATAGTTTTTGTTCTGGCTTTCTGAAGCTGAAGTATAGAAACTTGTACTTTCTTAAGTATTGAGGTGCAAGCAGTTCTTGCACTAAAATATATGGTTAAAACTACCTAGAAGTAACCTAACTGCAAGATACAATGTACAACTATAGGGAAAATATTCTAGATACAAACAAGCTTTTCAACGTATGAAGAGAAAGCCATCAGCAGACTAACTGGGCAGGTTATAGCCTAACTCAAAATAAAAATGAGACTCTCATTTCTTCACAGGAAAGGATACTCTATCTTATAGTGCTGGCAGGCCTACTAATGGTCCCTTCTGGCTTTAAAATACAGATATATGTTAGTGTGTAACAGCTGGAGAGGAGGACTCCTCCTGCATAGAGAAGCCACTAATACAGAGATTTTTTTATTGATATACCTTGTTTGGGTGAATGTCTGGAAAGTAGCATCAGTACCTCCACAATAAGGCAAAGGTGCCTTCATAAAAGTTTCCTTACCTACCTACCTAAATTTTCTAAGTTTTCTAAATACAGTAAAACTAGTACAAAATCAATCAATCCTGTAATTTTAAAGGACCTTTCTGTATTAAACATCTTAATTTCAATTCATCCATTGTAGTGCTCTTACTGGAGTTGTTGATTTTTTTTTTTTAATGAGATTTTTTACATTATTTGAATTTTACTCAGAAAAACTAACAAAACCCATATGCTCCCTTTTATTGCTGTGTACAATTCACTCAGAATAAACTCTGAAGGAAGATGATACAAAACTTTACACTTTTTACATTATTTGCGCTCAGTAGTTTTCTTTCTTGACCAATCAGCAACACAAATCAGTCACGTTTAGTGATCAACAGTGCGTATTGTGGTAGGTGTCTAATGACCAATGTCAGAATCAGATGTGTGTTTTATTTGCTGTGCAAAAATTCTGAGAGATAAAGGACCTGCTTTGAGGCAGAAATCACTCAAATTGCACAAATGATCTGGTGCAACAGTCTGGTATAGGACCTCATAATCACTTTAACAGTCCCTAAAACTTGACCTGAGCAGAGGTTGTCAAATTTTTGGACTAATATGGTTTGTATTCTAGTGATTGATTTGGTAAGATATTTGGAAAAAAAAAAATGAGGGAGGGAATGTAGATGTTATTTTTCCCCTCAAAATAAATACTAAAGAAAGAAAAAGGTGTTGGAAGAGATTTGAAATTAGAAAGTCTGTCACTGGGACATGAAAATGATGGCAAAAAAAAAAAAAGGAGTGATTGGAAAAGTTCAGTAAAGATTCAGCATCACATACGAAAAGATTGGTGTAGCATAACACACAAATCTGATGTGGTCTTAGGTCCAGAACTCGTAGATAGGTCTACATGTCTTCATCAGTTTGTTACATTATCTATCTACATTATAATGAATATTCATCTTATCTAGAAAAGTTTACTCTGGTTTTCTTTTGCACTGTGACTTCAGTTTTATGCTTACGTGTTTTTTTGAGTCTTAAAAGATATCAACTTTCTTTTCGTTTCTAAACAAATCCTATTAATCCTTTACATTTTTAGTATTTTAAAAATGTTTTGTTTTCTAGGGATATGTCACCAAGCAAAAATTCACATAATGACTTTGGGAGGCTATCGGGGTGGAAAACCATGGGGTAGGTCTTGGATCGAGATAGGAGTATGGATAGGATTGGATTCTGGCTCTGCCGGGCCAGACTTAGGGTAGTGCTGGTGCGAATCATCCGGTTTAACAAAGGGACACGTTCAGAAATGATTAGGTGAATTAGTTCAATTCAGCAATATAGAAGTCTAAAAGAAAAATGCATATCTGCTTAACAAACAGGGGGAAGGTTGGTTTGCTTGTAGATTGAAGCCTGCTATGGAAACATCAGTTATTTTTGGAGGAAAATCTGGTGAAAATTGTATGCAAATTTCTCAGAAAGAAAAATGAAACAGTCTAAAACTTATTTGGAATGTTCCTACAACTGCACTTCAGCCTTTGAGCATACTTTCTATAAATAACCGTTACAAAATAAGCTGGTTTATTTTAAAATAGTATTTGATGTGAAGGACTCCTATAGATTATAGGTCTCGCATTATAAACCAGACGTCTACTGATCCTCAGTGTTGTTCTAGTAAAGGCTTTAATTTACATAAGGTATTACTTTCTGAGTTCTACAGCTGCTGTGTAGGAATCAAATGTATCGTGATGAGGGGCCCGACCTCGAAGAGGGGGCATGTTTATCATATACATAAACAGGTTTTGCTTTTATTTCATGATTAAGCCTGACAGGATTTTCTAGAGTTAAATAAATGTGGGGTAATACGCATCTCCTTCTCGGAAAGGTACCTCGGTACGACAGCCAAGCTGTGCCCGTGAAATACCCTTTTATTCCTGAAAGGCCCCTTCTCCCCATGCCATCGGGAGCCCAGGCCGCTCCACGCCTGCAGACGCGGTTGCGAAGTCCCGGCGCCAGCGGCAGGCCCGGCTCCGCGCCGCCGGGGCTCCGGCCCCGGCCGCCCTCCGCCCGAGCGGCCAGCGGCGCCGCCGCTCTCCCTCCCTCCGCCCGTCCCTCCTTCCTTCCCTCCCTCCGTCCCGCCCGGGGAACGGCGACGCTGTCGGCGGGGGGCTCGCCCGGGCCCCGCGACCGCTGTACGACAGCCGACATTGCGGCGGCGCTTGGCGCGAGCTCTCGCCAGAGCAGCTGGCGCCCGCGGCGCAGCTACCGCCGCCCTCCTGCCCCGGGGCTGCCTCCCGCTCCCCGCCCTGGCCGCCGCCCGGCCCCGATCGCTTGAGTGATGAGCGCAAGGAGCCGCAGGGAGGGGACGGGGAGTGCGGCGGGGGCAGACACTCGCTACGCCATTTTCGTAGTCCGCGGTGGAGCAGGGGAGGGGGAGAGCCGCGGGGGGAGGGGAGGAAATGGCTCCGCATTGGGTGAAGCGGGCCGCGGGGACGCGTGTGCAGTCCGGTGCGCAGGGTGCGCAGGGGCGAGCGTGGAGCGCGCGCCGGGGCTTGGCGTAGCCGCGGTTGGTGAATAGCGCATCGGCGGCGGCGGCAGGAGGTGCAGGAGGAGGAGGAGGCGCCGCGGCGGTTTGGTACCGAGCGGAGAGGGAGATGCACACGGCACTCGAGTGAGGTAGCTATAAAACCCCATTTGTTTACATTCCCTCCCCCACAACCGGCCCGCGCTGCGGTGAGGGTGGCGGCTGGCCCCGGGCTGGCGGCGGGGCGGGGGGGGCAGGGGTTGCGGACGAGGAGAAGGACCCCGGTGGCGATCGGCAGTAACGGACACCACCTTCCCGGGGATGCGGAGCGGCGTGCGGGGGACACGGTGGCGCGGCCGCCTCATCACGTGGCGGTGGCGAGACCCGCCGCCGGGGCCGGGGCTGCCGCGGTGGGCGAGGGCGGCCGGTGGGGGTCGGGGGGGCGGCGGTCGGGGGGCCGTGCTTGGCCTCCCCCGCGAGGCAGGGGAGCACGAGGCGCCGCCGCGGCCCTGGCGCATCCCCCCACCCCCCTTCCTCCTCCTCTTGAACCGACCATGCGGCAGGTAAATCCTCCCCGCCCCCCTCCCTTTTAACGAGGGGACTGGGACGTGGCGGCGGCTACGGGGCTTAAGCTGCCCGGGCCGCTTTGGGCGGAGAGAGAGGAGGGGGGCGGCAGGATGCGGCGGGGGGCGCCGCGGGCTCCCGCTGCGACCGGCGAAGGCGCGGGGCGGGCGGCCGGGGCTGCCGCCGTCGCCTGCCGCGCCCGGCCTGCACGTCGCTCTCCGCCGCGTCGGCCCTTGCATTTCCCTCTCGCGCTCTTCCTGTTGTGAGCGCGGCTTGGGAGCGCCGCGGCCCTGCCGAGGCCCCCAGGGTCGGCGGGAGGTGCTGTCCATGCCCGTTCGGCACGGGGTGCTGCAAGGAGAGGATCGCGTACGGGGGTGTGCGGGAGGGGGCGAGCCGCGGCGGTGCTCTGTGAGGGGCTCCCGGAGTGTTTTGCCATATTTGTGCGGGGGCAATATGGTGATCGCGGATGATGAACAAGCTACGCGATTAAATCTTGCTTGGCTTGAAGCCCCTAGTTAGCGTTAACAACTGCAGAAATTGCACTCATGCTGTAACCTGCACACAACCTTAAACAAAGGTGAGAGAGGGTCAGGAGATTTTTGTCAGCGGCTGAAGTATACCGTACATAGAAATCACAAGTGAAAGGAATTGACTTACTGTTGATTTATTTTTACTGCTTGTGCTGCATCCTTCGGAAACATATACTTAACGTTGAAACTTTGGAATAAAATTACTCTTTAAAATCTTCAGTTATCTTTTGTCTTTTTTGGGGGGCCTCTGTAGAAGCAGTCATACGTGCTAGCTCTTAAGCTCCGGCCTCTGAGCAAGAGTTGCCCGAGTTAGAAACAATTCTGGTTTCTAGCACTCCAAACTGTATGTCTTTAAGTAACAATCACGGGTGTTTTTATCGAGATAGGATGTTGTACCGTAATACTGAGGGAACTTGTGATGAGTGAAGCCTGGTAACAGCATTGAGAAAGGCACACTGGAAGGCCCAGTTAGTTTTCAGAAATGTGGAAGCAATTGCCGTCTGGTTAACAAAAGTAATTCCTGGGGTGTTCCAACTGTTCTAGTGTCCCTTTGGGTAGTAGTAACTGATACAATGACATAAAAATAGAAAACTCTTTCTGTACAAAAGAGGTATCCTGTTAGGTTTTAAAAGTTCCATTTTAATAGCAAACGCACTTGGATTTTCCTTCACTTAAGAATGTGCTTTCCGTTAGATGCACAGGGGAACAGGTATTCTGTGTGGCCTGGTGAGGCATACTGCACTTACTAATGGTTACTTCTGAGGGTAATACTCTGGTACGATAACACAGGAAAATAATGTGAAAATGTTCTGTGGTTCCCACGAGCATTGAGTCCAGTGGGACTGTAGGCTTTCCTAACCAGATTTTTGTTCTAAAACAACTGTTAAAATAGAATTGGTGGTATTGTCCTGTAGCACTTCTTTTTAAACTGCTTTCAACACTTTTGAGGAAAAAAGTATGCAGCTATGCAATCTATTTTTAAAAGAGAATAGGGCATGTATATAGACTCTGAATTAACTATGTATGTTCTATGAAATTAATGGTGGCAGTTCCCTGTGGGAATGTGCCTTAGTGTCCACAGAAGGTGGATGTAGAAGGATCGTACACAACTGCCTGTCTGTAGTAGGCAACATGAAAGAGATTCTGCCTATGTAAAAAAAAAATCTCCAAAACAATGAGGTTTGTTTTAATTAGTATTCCTTGCTTTCATGTAGGTCTTTGTACTTTCCAGGTTGGCTTAAATAAAAACGAGGTACTAAGTTTGGAGTATGTATCCAAACAGTTATAAAATGGGCAATTATAGAAAAGTTGTGGTTTAAAATGGCACAAGTATGCTCACAGGCTTAGCTGTCTTAATGTTTGTTTCTCCCATTACCAAAAAAAAAAAAAATCTAGTGAAATTGGATCATCAGGGTAATTCAGGCATGTTCCAGAAAGTTTACTTCACTTGAAGAAGCACGGATCCTGGTGCTGACCTTCATCTGCTACGGTGCTTGGAAATAGTAATTTTTAATTAGTGATCTCAAACTAAGATTTATGTGATATTGTAACAATATCCATCTTCTAGACTTATATCATGAAAAGTTAGCAGGAGAGCATTGAGTGCATATGGTACTTAGGCCTTACATGTTAATAAACCATTCCTTTTGAATATTCAGTAGGAAACCTTAGTAAGATACGTACTTTTTGTGTAGTTTGACTTACACAAATAAGATAAATGTATATACATGGGAAAATGAATATATCCAACCTGGCATAGATTTCTTTTGTGGTCTTCACTAAGTCAAGCAACTGTAATTCAGATACTTCTATTCATAATAAGTTTTCTGCAAAGCAATGGCTGATTCAGGTAGGAAGAAACTTTAAGTAGTGCCCAGATCACACGGACTTCAAGGTTGGGTGTATGTAGATGCAAAGGAAGTATGCTTGGACTTGTTTGCTTTGGCTGTGCAGTTTTAATGTCATTTGATCATGATTGTGCCTATTGTAATGGCTTTGTTATTCCTGTCTCTGTCAGTTTTTACAGAAGTGGAAGTTTATTTGAACATATGATGGGCACTTGATAAATCAGTCTGGATTTGGAAACAGTTACGTGTTTTCATCAGATGGAATTACTGAATTAAAATTACACAAGCTACTTGAAAGCTACACTCCTTGAAAGTTTTTCTCCAAGTTAAGATTCAGTCCTTAACTGTGGTGAAGCTTAGTGGAAAGATTGTGGCATCTTTACAAACCGTGGTACAGAATCAGGGATGGACAGGCGTGTGTCATGTAACTGCACGTGTCAACAATGAAAATGATACCAGAACAAGAAAACCTCATTCCATTTTCTTCACAGTTTGACTATTAACTGTCAGAACATTTGCTATTTTATAGCATGTTTTCAGAATTGTCAAATGAACATATCCTGACTTTTTTCTTAACACATTTAAAAATGTCAGAAGAAGTTTCAAAGAAGGAAAGCTTAATCTCAGTTCTGCTGTTCCTTGTGTAGGTATGCTTTTCACAGAATTGATCTTTAGATGCCCAGAGAGTTCCGTGAATACTAAGAATTCATACCTTTCAAGAAGCAATTTCTGTTCTCCTAATGTGAAGAAAATCAGTATAACTTACGCTTTTCTGTGGCAGTCCAACTTAATTCAGAGAACAATTATTTAAAACAATTTTATCATATGAAAAATATTCATCTTTGGGGATGGGCTACTGAAGTTAAATGAGAACTAGTAATTTTAGCTTGCTGATAAAGGCCTGAATTAACACCTGATGCAGAAAGAATTTAGATTGTTTTTAGGTCATTCTCAAATTGCAACTGAGATGATATTTGAAATACACCTAATAAAGTCTGGTAAGGCATTGTGTACCAACTGGGCAAAGCTAATAAAAACAATTGGGGTTTTTTTAAGTTTCAAAAACTGATTGAAATGCTGGAAACGATGTGCTGCTTACACTGTAATCTCCTAAAGGAAAGAAAGGTATGTGCTGAATCAGTCCACATATTCGTAATATTTTATGTGCTATTGCATCAGTGCCATTTCTCCAGGTTTTTTGATGTAATAGAAAGTAAAGAGGAGTAAAGAAGTTAAAAAATAATTGTTTGAAATCACTTGTGTTTTGTTACCTCTTGTGATAATCCAACCCTGTACAGGTTTTAATACCCAGAAAGCTGGGTATGGAAGCCAGCATGAAAGACTGGGAAGATGGTGGTTTCCTGATGTCAGTCTCAAAAGCTTATGAGAAGAAGGGATGTTGAAATTCTATGTAGGGTGTTGTACCCATGCTGGAGAACATGGTTCATTACACTGGAAATGTTTTCATCTTCTAGGTGTCATATTGTGCTGCCTCATCTTCTCTCTTTCCATTTTCTGACTTCTTTGTCTGTTGCTGCAGAGGAGGAATGACTCAGCTGCTGTCTTTTCTCTCCCAGCTGCTGATGACCTAGGAGCTTCATTCTCATCTGGCCATCACCTTTTCTATAGCTTGCTGCTTTCCAAAGCAGTAGGATGAAAGTGAGGAAAATCTGCTGGTTTTACTAATCCAAAATTAGACTGCTACTAAAATGGATGGACCTATTACAGAATTTATACTGCATTGTCTATTGGAGAGCCTGAATGTAGGTATATTTGTCTGTTACTGCTGCTCTGAACAACATGAACAGAGTAAGAGAGATTCCTGAACAGATCTTGAACATCAGCAAAATGAGCCTAGCAAGCTATGGATCAGTTTGCTTGTGTTTATTAGAAATTTTTTGCAGTGGAAATTAATAAAATTAATCTCCAGGTTTGTTTTGGGGGGTTTGGTTTTGGTTTGTTTATTTGGTTGGTTGGTTTGTTTTGAAGAGCAGTCCTAAGCCAAATCTCATTTTTACTTGTGAGGAATATATCTGTAGTCTTATGATGAAGTTTGCTATAGAAACCATCCCTCTTTTTCTTCCGTGTTGACAATCACATCATCTCAGTATTAAACACAGTATCAAGTATGTACAAAATGTGGAATATTAACTAGGGAGGAGTTAGCGCTCTGTAGCTTCTGAACTGTTAAAGAGGTACAGAAAATTGTATTCTGTAAGCATTCGATTTGGTGCTTAAGTGACAAAGAGACTTTCATTAGTAGTCATTGATGCTAGGCAGCTAAATTGATCTGGAATTGAGATAAAGTCTGCACAGTACTGGAAGTTAATGAATAACTATGATCATGTCTGAAATTCATTAATCAAATGAAATCCTGTAAAAGTATTCCTGTGGTTAGTCTTTTTGTAAGATAAAATGCATATGTGAGATAAAAAGCTCTTCAGATTAAGAATGTAGGAAGAAAGTTTTCTGCAAGATTGCAGGATTTGCATAAAATTATAAATATACTCCTTAACTCCATGTTTCTGCATGCAGGTTATAAACGTATAGAAATAGTTGCCAATCACAGTTCCTAGTAAAGACCACTATAATAAAACGTGAATTCCAGATAGGTGCTGTCATACAGCTTATATATAAAGATAGAGATCTCAAGATTACCTGACAGGTACCACATTCGTAAAGTGATCTTTGTGCTTTTTGTTACAGCTGCATTTTTATTACTGCAGTGTGATGATTATTAATGGACAAAAACAATACCTTGACAGGGTAACTGTAAATGATAATTGATTTACAGCTGGTGATTGGATATCTATAAATAGTTCCTCTTTTAACCAAGTTAATTGCTGATGATGGTGTGTGGCCATACTTACCTTGGAGTATCAAAGCAAAAAGTTAATTCTAAATTGTACTAGCTTACATTAAAACAAAAAATATGCTACTTGGCTGCAGTCCAAATAATGTGGTAGCCTTGCATTGCTACGTTTTTATGCTAAAAATAAAATACTCCCATTCATTTGATGTCTGATATGATATGTAAACGGGATAGACTTTCTGTCATTCCTGTTCTGAACTGCATATTGAAGCAACTGTCTAGCAGAGGCATTGTATTATATTAACAGTGCTTGAATTGTCCAGTTGCTCTTATGACTTGTACCAAATATTCAGTAAATATACAGTAGTTAGAACAGGAAGTATATATAAAATGTAGCTTTTTATTGCAGTATTCCCATAGCCAATTTCTTAATGCTTGTCATATATTCTAGACTTCTATTTTGTTTGCGTGTTATCGAAGAAAAGCAGCCTAAATTGCTTCCCATGCTAAAACTTATTTTTTTACACAGTTACTGTCTTTGTACTACAGGTGAGAGATTGAGTTTTGTAAAGTGTGTAGTCTAAATTTATGCATCTGCATCTTGCAGAATAAGGTACAGAGTCCCAGCAGAAGTTCATTTTTAGTGGCTCTGGGCAAAAATTCTCTTGCTGGCTTTTGCTAACTATATGCGTTCAACAGTACGGAGAGGAATGTGAGGATTTTATGCTGACTCTTAAAAGAATGGATTAGGATGAGATGCTTTAATAAGAATGCAGCAACTGTAGCAAATTATTATTCTATTTTCTACGTATCAAACTGTGCTTCAAATTAATTGCAATAAACAGTTATGCTAGGCGATGTAAAAATACTTCCACTGTCTTTGAAGACCATACTTTGTTTTGTATTCCCCATAGAAACTGCTGTTTTGTCAGTGCTAAGTGGCTGCATTTGTCTAATGAAAGAGTGTATTATTATGGTACTTCTTAGCCTTTGATGCATAGCAACACCTCTCATAGTTTAATTGCAGTATAGTTTTAAGCCAAGACCCCCTTAAAAATGTATGGATTTAATATTTTAATTTTTTTTTTTTGTTAATTGGACTATAGACAAATCGAAGTGGTGTTTTGGAATGAGACAATGTACTGTTGTGGAGTTCTTAAAATAGTAATAACACTGAAAAAGACAAATTGCCACTTCTTTAGGGAAAATTCTGAGAGTTTCTACAAATAAATTAATTTACTGGAATTTTCTCTCACTGTAGCTTAATTGTTAACAATAAATTCAGTATGTGGACATGAAAGGTGAACAATTAATTACATTTTATAAACAAAATATTCTCAAAGTGAAACACTGAGAAGAGTACATTGTTCTTCAAATAAAAATAATGTATTTTCACTATGAAAAAATACAATTTTTGCTGAATTGTGGACCATATCTTATCAAATATGTCATGCAGTAGTTCCAAGCAGTGACTGAATAATAGTGAAATGCTGAAACGCTACCTCATGTGCTCTGCTGTTTTCTATTCTGTACATGCAGTTATGGTTTGCTTTGGTTTTACTTTTCTTGACAATAAGCAAAGTGTGATCCTTTACATTTCTACCTCACAGTCCTATTACCAGTAATATACTTTTTAAACGTTACATTTACATTATAAAAGTTAAAGCTGAATACTAGAAAGTACATGTAGTTTAATCAGAAATTTATAAATAGGGAACTTAGCTTATCAGACAAGAAAATATTTTTTAGTATTTTAGCTTATTTATTGTGCTTTGCTTTGAGGGTACAGTTATGTTGGCCAAAGACGAGATACATTGTTAGCCTTTCCAAATCTCTGAAGAAAGGTATTTCGACCTTTATTATTCAGGCATCAGGTTACAAGATTTCCCCCTGATCAGGGACTGTGGTATAGCATTAGCTAGATATGGATGCCAAATATAGGTTTGAGTGCCAAATAGCCAACATATTTATTGAAGTATTTCAGCTTCTTAACCTGGCAGTGAGGTGGCCTGCTAGGAGACAGCATGTTATTCTGGTGACTAGGTATCATAAAAACTTCAATGACTATGAAGGGGATCAGAGGATTCACAAGAAACTCTTCTGCATCTAGCAATAAGAAACGTAAAGCCACAGACTCCTTTAACAGCACACAAATGTTTAGGTATCTTCAGCTGTGGTTCGTGGGAATCAAAAGTTTGTCTGTTCTCAGCATTAAACACTCATACTGTTTTTTGTTTAATGATATTTTAAACTTAGATATTTTAGATGTTAAAATATGTTTGGAGGTGTAGATGGACTGTAACTGTCTTGATTCTTAACTGGTTCTTCCAGTAGCTTTTAGTTTTGCTGATGTGTATCAGTTTGCTAGATCGCTGTCAGTTTACCGTGGTGGTTTAAGCCATCTTCTACCACAAGTCTGTTTTGTAGTCCTTTAATTAGTTAAACACGTAATTTGAAACACGGTAGTTTTAATTGGCTTGATTTTGTAGAAAAGATGTGCAACCCTGATCACATAATGCATTTACTTTAGATAGCTTTAGTATGATTACAGTCAAGTATTTTGTAATATGACTATGATGTGCTCACCAGACTCTGGAAGGGGGTGATGTACTGTCAATTACAGTAGCAAAAGGAGAGGAGGAGGGAGGATATTTTTAACAGAAAATGTTGACTTCACTATCCATGGAATAATAAAGCCTTTGTTACAGAAACTGATGTTTCCATTCTGTGAATCTTAAATATTTTTGAAGTTGAACCTGTGAAATAATGGTCACAACCGACTATTGACCCTTTGATTTTAGAGCTATAGTCCAGTTTTCATTTGGTTTCAGCTATCACTGGCAAAGAGCATAACACATCTTCCTCAGAGAAATTTGATAACCTGTAATTTCAGTGATAGGCTGCCAAACCATTTCTGTTCATCAAAAAGAGAAAAACTGCAAATATTTTATACCACCCTTTGCAGAATTTGCCTCTTGATTAGTCAGGATGGTCTTGTTCTTCCAAAATACTGGATTTGTTTCAAGATACACTTACAGATCACTTGTGTTAAAAGTAAAGTAAGACAGCAAGTAGCTCCTCTCTCTCTCTCTTTTTTTTTTTAAACTGTTTCTTGTACCATAATATGACAGTACAAACAATTCTGAATTTTAATACTGGAAAAATCACAAGAAGTTGGTTCACTTGCTTATTAACTAAAATTGACAGGTTTCAGGTAGTTGGCAGGATGTATCAAAGTAGTGGGTTCCTGATAAAAAGTGTTCTTTCTTTACAGAAATGGGTTATAGAAATTACATAGAGCCTTAAGAAGTAATAGAATCATGTAAAATGAAGAAAGCCCCAATAGCAAGGGAAAACAATAGTCTTGAGGACATAACAATGAAGATGAAAGATGTCAATGATCCAAGGAGTGACATAGGAAACATTAATGTCCTAGTGGTCCCACTGAGAAGGATGGTGACCACAATAGTATTGAATCAAATCAGCAGTTAGTCCAGAAAATCCTTATAATTAAAATTATAGTGAAAGGAAGAAGATATGGTGACGCTGAAGGAAAATGGTAGGGGAGCATCCCTGTTTCAGGAGAGGTACTAGAAGAATGTCCTGAATTTACTGTAAAAGCTAGGAAGTGATATTAGATCAAATTATAATGCTACACAGCATGGTCTATGTTAGGTATATCTAATTGTAATGTAGTTCTAGAAAAATTGGTAGCATAGTCTCACTTTCCATAGTATCTGTCTTGCTTGTCTGTGTTGCTATTAGAATGTACCTGCACTTGCAAGGTGGTAGACACAGGGAAGTACCTATACATAATGGTATTTTTAAGATTTCAATTTTAGCCCATCAGTATTTTTACTTTGATTGGCTAAGAAGACATTTCTGCTTGCATTTTAGATGAAGGCTCTAAGGATTCTGCTTCCTTTCCCCATTTGTCTCTAATGTTGCAGTAAGAGTAATATTGGATATTAAATACTGCATTTTCATTCATTCGCCTCGAAGTTGTGTCACTTCAAAGTTGCTGTAATACCTTGTTAAGAAAGGTTGGTAGTTCATGATGAGTGATTTTTGAATCCAATCAGTATTTGTATCAGTTTGAACGGTTGCCTCAATCATCACACAGACCCGTAATGGGTAGCCATGTAGATCTTTAACAATAATCTTGGCTAAAATAAATGAGAGCTAGGCAATGTCATGACTTCTATGGAGGTCTTACTTGGAATGTGATGGAAATTAACACATTTTGATTCAGCTGGGCATTTTCTTGGTGGATCTGCCTGTTGAAATGTGTGCAACTATTTTATGTCACACGTCAGACTGATGAAGTTTTATTTCTGAATCTGCCAAGATGTCTTTATGAACACTTTTGTCTCCCACAATTATTGAACAAAGACAGCTTTGGGAGCCCACTAACTCAAGATGTGAGTGGTTCCAGTAGTTGCCTGTTGTCTCCCAAATTTCCTTTACACCCGTAGGAAAAGAAGGCTGTGTTCTTGCCTAAGAAGAGTAGTAGTTCTTGTGGTTTGTACTCTGACAGAATGAATTTGCTAAGAAGAATTTGAATGGCATGTTGATAGAGGGCCTTATAACGGTCTGTGATGGTGGTTCATTAATTAAATCTATTTAAAAATACAGATTTGAATCAATGGTATATGTTGTCAAGTTAAATATTTGCAACCTCCAAATTCTAGAAGTGGACTTTAATAATCATAAACCGCCAAGCACTGATTTGGCATAGCACATTTAAAAGAAACATGCCTTAGTCCCATTTTTCAGTGGAATTTTATACTTGATAGGTTTTGTAAATGATTTTTTTTTTTTTTTAACAAGTGAGAGAAGTCATCTGATTAATAGTAGACACGCATAATTCCTTTTTGGATTGTAGCTATGACAGAGGGTTTTTTATTGAAATAGTGTAGGAATTAAACACATATCAAAGACATGCCTTTAATGCCTTTTAACAGACTGCAAGTATTTTGACATAGTGCAAGGATGAAATAGGTATAATGGTATAAGTTATAGGAAGAATGAAAATACTGCAGTGGGTTTTAACACTTTATTGCAAACATTATTATATTCTGTGTTGAAGGGAAGTTGGAGAAATTATTCTCAAATGCTTTCAATAGGAAATTTGTCCACTGCTGTTTTTTCAATGTTATTTGAGTCCATTTTGAGGTGGCCAGTTGTTTTATTTGTGCTATAGCCAAAATACTCTGTTAGCCTGCAGATCAACCAAATCTGTAAGCTGGTGTTGCCACCAAAAGCAAGGTTGCTCTTTTTTGTGTGGACTGTGGTGTTTGTGCAGCTGCACGGTGAACCAGATAAGAGAAGTAATCTGTCTTGAAAATAATCTTCTTTTCTTTTTCTAGGCTATTTTTCAGCAGAATCTAGTTGTACAGCTGCACAGTGAACAGATCAGCAAACAAATGTGCTGGCATACAAAAATGGTTTTGTGGGAATGGGAATGAATGAATGAAGCAGTGGGGGAGGGCAGGACGGCTGCTTTAAGTGCAACACCATCTTAAAATATTTGTTGAACTTCAGCCTTAGTTCTAGCAAAAACATTTGCTTACTTTCAGTAGAAAAATAAAATATTAAAATGCAGGTGTAATTTCTTCATCTCTTCAAGTATTTCATTCTTACAAGCACTGGTATCTTAATAGGACCTAATTGAACAGTAGAATATTGGCACAAAATCAAACCAGCTCCCTTATAAATTTTATGCATCAATGGGTGTTTTATGGACTACATACAGTTTATATATGAAAGACTGAAAATTAATTCTTGGTAAGCAGAACTAATACTTCTAGACCTTCCAACTGTTTTGATGTCTTTATATTCTTTTGAGCTCTGAAGGATCCTGTACTCGGCAATTTCTTAGAAATAACTGTCCTTTTGAAGAAGGCTGTCCAGATTTTTTCCATTCAAAATAAAATAAATGCCCCTTACTGGATAACTGAGCTAGTAGATTGCTACCGTATTAGTTCAGGATCATTTTCTAGTATGCTTGGGATTTGGCATTTCAAATCTTCACATTTCAGATTTTTAAAAAGTTTTCATGGTGTGTTCAGTTATGCATAAACGCTTTCTATACTATTTAAGTCTTATCTGGTATTAACTTAGCAAATATGGCTTGGATCAATTGGTTAATGGTCTGTTCTTACAAAGTGCCCCTCCTACTGGGCTGTAGATTTTCAAATGAATGAGTTTTACGTAAATCCACAAACCTGTTTCACTGAAATTGAAGAGGGAAGAAAATACAGGAGATGGGTGAGAACTAAAGTTAGAAATTGTTAATTGTAACTTTTTAAATCTGTAGCATGTTTTCCTATTTGTATATCCAGAAGCTAATGTCGGCTTAAGACTCATAAAGCAAAATGAGATTTTTATTTAAATAAAAGCTTTTATGGCTTTCTTAAAGTATCTTTCAGTAACAGCAATATATTAATTTCACATTAATAATTTTTAAAAAAATCAGTTATTGTAAAAATGTGTACTAGATTAATAGGACTTTATATTCTGGCATTTGTTAAAAACTTGAAATTTAGGAAATAAAGAGTAGGTTCATTTGGATTTTCAGATTCCAGCCTTTTTTTGAACTGAATATTAGTATGAAATATTGCACAGTTGCTGGAGTAGAAGTAGGGGGGGCTACAGGCATCTCTCCTGCATGTACATCGGAGTAAATACCTGCAGTATAAGAAAGAATTTTCATTTTCAGGAGTTGTAAGAAAAACTGTCTTTATGTAGCCAGTAGCTTTATTTCAAGAAATATTTATCTCTTCTCTTTTAAAAAAAAATGCCGTTTCTCATAGAGCTATTACTCTGAGCAGTTCTTAATAGAAATGAATGGCATAAGTGCTTAACTTTTCAGTGCTGAACAGAGAATATCTTAGTTTGGTAAGAATATTGCTTTGCCTTTATTTTTAACACCTTTTGTCTTTCTCAGTTCTCTCTTAGCTGAAGCATGTGTTTGGTGTTTTTGTTTGGTGTGAAACTTCTGGTTGCCCGTGAAGTCTTGCTAAGGCACTTTAGTCATTGTGGCATTCAAGCTGAGTAACTACTTAGAGGAGTCAAAGATATTTTTCGAAGATCTCTTCTGCAGATAGAAAAAAAAGGGCAGAACATTCTTCAGAGAGAGCAAGGAAGGAAAGTTGAACAAAAAGGGAGAGAAACTAAAGTAACTTGGGAAGGAGCATGGGAAGGGGAGAAATCCAGTGCATTTATGTTACAGATATTTCAGGTTATTAAAATTGTTGGGAGCAGACAGGAAAAAGGGTGAGGGGAAGAAAGTTGGGCACTTAAAATATTCTAGTCAACATTGTACACTAACAAAAAATGCTGTAGTATGTGGGTTGCAAACGCTAAAATGATAGATGTGACTTTCAATTGAGTTTGAATTTTGTATGACTACATTATTTGCATCAAAGTTTCTTGTTTTAAGTAAAGCCTAACTATCGAAATAGTTTTAGTGAAGCAGTTGGTGATAAACAAAAATGACCCCCAAAATCATGTTGCTGTTAATCATGTTAAATGAAGTCTTCTCAAAAATAAAGTGCTATAAAAGAACAGTCGAAATAGTAGGCACTGTGGAGAAGTTTCAGGAACCCAAGGGAAATTGAATGAAAAAGGCTGTAAAAAAAAAAAAAAGCCCAACTTTCATCAGAGGTGCATTTAGTTTAATAGATGAAACACCATAGGCAGACAGTGGTTTAGCATAGAGATATTGTGAGTTTTCCGTACAGAAAAGATAACTCTTTGCTGATGTACAGCTCAGGTACTTCAACCTCAAGCCTCTGATTTAAAAACCTTGTCCATGGATATGCAATCAGTACTGCATTTAGTATGAATGATTTGCTTGCATTGATGAATGGGGAGGGGATGCATTTGGCAGCATTGTATGCGTTTTCTGAAATGTCAGTTGGTGTGGCAGAACTATTTATCTTATCCACTGTAAATTTACACGCTTGTTCTAACTTTGCAGCTTGGCTTAGGGTGGGGTTGTCCCACTGCCTGAGTGCGTCCTGAAAGACTTCTCTTGTTCTTGTTTGCAGTTCAGCAAAATGTAGTAGGTGCTGTTATTTCCAGCTCTGGCCTACAGGTGTTGTAATTTCTTACCCAACACATAGCTAGCAGATGTTTTCCCTCGTGTCTCCCTCTTTTTGGTGCCAGACCATCACTGAGCTATGGAGGGAAGGAGGGGAGGCAGCAGGGAATCAAATGCGTGAAGGCAAAGGCTGACAGCAGTAACAGCCGGAATCTTTTTCAGCTTTGCTGTAGCCTTGTCCTCGGCCTGCCCTTCCATATTCTTTTGAAGGGATTCGAGAATCTTAATGTTCTTATATTGAGATCAGCTGTATGTAATTCTGTGCCACTGAAATGTGTAGAATTTGGACTTCAGCTTTCCAGTATTCTACACATACGAATACTGCCTAACAGGTTAAAGATGACAGCTATTTATAATTGCCTAGAGAATAATGAAGCTTGTTTAAAAAGAAACAAATAAATAATCAACTCTTAATAGTTGTTCTGTTTGAGACTTTTTATGATGGGTACATTTGTTTTGTAAGCATATTTGTTCTGTAACGAGTTACAATAGGAGATACAGAAGATTATATAATAGATTTAAAAGTTTGTGCTAGGGTTATTAGTATTTTAATTGAAAATAGTGAGACATCTAATAGATTTTGAAATTGGTCTGATAATGCTCAGCTCTTGTATTTCAGCAATGAATCATGATCGTAGGTTACAAACGATTTTAAACATGAGGGCATGGAGAAAAGGTACCATTCAAAGCTGAACACCACAATTAGGGATGCATGACTGAAGTTTCAGAGTAATGTATTAGTAGTATTGTATGAGACAGTCACATGAAAAAGATCATGAGGTTGTGAAAAGGATTATGATCATGCTTTAGTCATGAATTTCCTGGTAGAGATATTTTAGTTGGATCGTGCTTGTTTAAATTAGAATAATTTGACTTTGCTTGTTCTGATTATATTACCATTATGTGGCAAAGGGGGAGAAAAGGTGTCTTACCTACAAAAGCAGTATCCTTTGAGTAACTGAATTTTACTTAAACTTGAGATGCTGTTTTCAGTACTGAGAAACTGAAGTTAAAAAGATACTGAACAATTTGCTAGAGCATTACAATATACTGCATGTACTTACCTGCTGCTGCCATCTTCTACGCAAGCATATGTAAGTTCATCTTTCTCCCAGGGCTTTCATTTGTCTTGCATGTACCTTAACTGCTTATTCCAGATCCTGAACCTGCTCTTCACATTAAGTAACATTCAACATTGTAAATCCTCAGTTGATGAAAATCAGCATATTCCTATAGAAATGCGGAGCTCTGTTGATCAGTCACCAGCCATACTCCTGATCAGTGCCTTTACTTACTGCTAGAATGTTTCTGCTTCCTGGGATGATGTAAGTCACAGAGCCGAGGTTCTCAGCCTGTGTGAGAAAGAGCATATGTCCTTTATTTAAAGGTTATGGAATGAGTTTCCAGACAATCATACAATCTGAGGGTTGACTCAGTCCAGTGACTCTTAGATAAAGATTTGCAACCCGTTTCTTTCTACTCCACCAGTAACAATTCTGTACTTACCTGTTTCCTCAAAGGAGAATGGAAAAAGCTTCTGGGAGGTGCTCTGAGGTGCTTTTAATGTTTCTGTACTAATCCCAGTGATGTATTTCTAAGAACATTAAGGATGTTTTAAATAGAGTCCCTGAGTGAAAAAGACTACATGAAAATAATATCAGGAAATTTTGGGGATGAACTCATCATACTAAATTACTTGAAAGGGTTTGTCACAGCCCTTAAATCAGTAACTGAAATGTAGGTGATTGAACCGGAGGCAAACTATGGTCATTCTAGACAGTTGTTTATAAAAATAAAACACTAGTATACAATGATTACCCGTTGAGCTATCTGATGTCCCTGGAATCAGTTTTGATGCAGGTGCCTCCATTTGACAGATGTTCTTCTGATCTTATGTCTGTAACTGGGTCGGTATTGCAAAAGAGAGTTCTGCTTTTTTTTAATCTTGCAAGTGTTTGAAGCTCCAGTGAAAAGTGAATTTTCACCTTTTGCATTTGTAGAGGTTAACAGGAAAAACTTTTCCCCCAGTCTTCTGTGTTAACTCATTTACTTGCTATATAAAGTCATTAAAAGGTAGCCCTTTTGTTTTTTCCTCTGATTCCTTTTCTCTGTCAACCTGTTGCAAGTATAGGAACTTCCAAGAGATTTTTTGTGTGTGTGTGTGTGTGTGCAATAATGTGGTTGCAAGTGCTTAAGCGCAAAACATCAAGCTAATATTTTAGGAAATTGAAATGGACTTTAAATGTTTGTAGTTTGCTGTAAAGCACTTTCCTGACTGATTTTATGAAGCATGTTTTAGTTAGCAGCTGGGATGGGCCTGAGAAGGACAACTAAATCTGCCATTTCTTGTCTGAAAGTCAGTAGCATTTTAGGACGTGTTGCCCAGGTCACTTGCATCTTTGTGAATGTAGGGTTAGTCGCAGCTCTAGTCAAGGTGTGCATAAGGAACTAAAACTGCTTTCAGTGTAAAAAGAGATGAAAGCATACTTGACCTGTTTTCATATTACTTTACATCCTTGCATTTGCTGCAGTGTTTTAGTGGCATCTGAGTACACAGAAAGCAGAGCGGATGGAGCTCTGTCCTTATCCTTTCCCTCAGCTCTCATTTCCTTCTCAGGCATATTCTAAATGTAACTAGCTATGTGTAAAAGCCCTACTTCTGTGCTTGGTTCCTTTCTCTATTTTAGTTAACTCTGTTAAGCTGTTCAAAATAGTCATTTAACCATTGAGATTGATTGGGAAGCTCCGTGCTCCTTTGTTGTTGTTGTCTACTCCTTTGCTGATAGGAAGGCTTGATTATCTACTACATGTATCTAGCAGAACTGTTGTTAATGTTACACATTTTATTTGGCACAATACCAAACAGAACAAGTTAAGTGTTGCTAGAAAACTCTGGCAGTGTTAAAATTTAAAACAAACAAACAAACAAACATGTATTTTAGAGGTTATTCTCTACTCAAAATAAGTCTCTAGAAAATAGAAGTCAGAAAGTACAGTTCTTGGCTTATCTTTAGCTTTCTAGTTTGATAACATTTTTACATAAACTTGGATTTTTTTTTCTTAAAACTTTCTTTTATAATAATTATTCCAGTTTTATATATGTTTTTGCCAGCTGTTATATATAAGCTGTTACATTTTGTAAAATAGTGAATTGTTTTCAACTCTGAACACAAGATAGACTTTTGCAGTGTCCTCTTCATTACCTGATGTTGAATAGTGAGTTTCTTACATTTAGTGCTAAATTGAAAACCACATTGTCTAAATGATCTCATATCTAAAAATCCCTACTTTGAGCTAGAATGTGCCTGCATTAACAGTATTTTTTGAGTTGCATAAACAGACATTTTCCATATAACCTTATTTTTAAATTAACATCCACATAGATCTCTGAAATCAGTAAACTCATGTAAGTAAAAAGTACTAAAAATATGAACATTTAAGCAATACATTGATGTTCGTTAATGACAACTTATTTTTAAATCACTAATTACCAATAAAAATAGGGAATCGTGCAGTGTATGTGTTTAGTGGAGGTACTTTAGCAGCACATAAGAGAACAAACGATGGTGTGGGTTTTCAATGATATTATCTGCCTGTCATGCCCATAAATAAGAAAATACAAACAGTATTATTGTTTTTAAATAATTTTTATTCTTTTGTAATGTGTTTTAACAAGATTTTCAATATTATAGGTTATCATAAGGATAGATGCCTCTGAAAATATACACAAAAAATGTTCTGTTAATGACTGACAGTAAATACTGATCTTTTTCTTGTAACTGCCTCCTGTAAGTATGATATGTAAGACCGTGTCGCTAAAATACACAGAGCCTATCTTACTGTTGGATAAGAAAAGTACATTAATACAATTTCTGCAGTAAAAATACTGCAATTGTTATTCTGTTAACACCAATATCGAAAAAGATTTGTGAGTCATTCAGTTGGTACAAATAAGTACCAGACTGATACTCATGTAGTACAAACGTTGAGATTGCTTTTACACCTAAGTGCTTCCCCTTGTGTTTCTTGTAGGAAACAGAGATGAAGGTACACATGCACACAAAATTTTGCATCATCTGTTTGCTGACATTTATCTTTCATCACTGCAATCATTGCCATGAAGATGGACATGACCATGGTCCTAAAGAGGAACGTGTACACTACCATAATGACTATCAGATCTCAAATGCGTCTTACTTCCAGAATGGAGGAACAGAATCTATGCCGAGTAAATTTTCAACGTTGGAAGCTGAAAATGAACAAAAATACTACATTGAAAAGATTTTTGATCGTTACGGTGAAAATGGAAGATTATCTTTTTTTGGCCTGGAAAAACTGTTAATAAGCCTTGGTTTAGGAGAGGTAAAAGTAGTGATGATAAATCATGATGATATTGGCCATGATCATGTTTCTCACTTATATGCTTTAGAAGTACAGGAAGGAAAGCATTCTCACTCTCATAACCATCCTCATAGCCACTCAGATTCAGAAAACCAAACCACGGCTGGTATGGCTGCAAAGAGAAATCATAAGTGTGACCCTGAGAGAGATGCAGTAGTGCCATCAGTAAAAGATGATGGCAGACACATTCATGACCAGAGTCGCCATCACCATCATCACCACCCTCATCTACATCATCATGACCGTAATGGTACACATCATTCTCGTAATGATTCAGTTAGTCATAGTGAACATGGAGAACAGAACCATGAACCTTCAACAGAGACAAACACAACTCAGGATCAACCAGAAAGAAAACAACGGAAACAGAAGAAGAAGCAAAAGAAGATCAGTGAGACTTCAGGAGATGCTACACGGGATTATGCCCCAGATCATGATCCAGGTGATCAGTATGAGCACAATCGTGTTCATAAACATGATCATCTACATGATGCATCTCACTTGCATGTACACCATCATGAACACAGTAGTGATCGTTCTACTCATGGACATCAAGATTCCAGTTTAGGTAATGAAGATGGACACCACCACACGAGCAAGCGAGAGGCACCTCATAAGCAGATTAGTGTAAGAAAACATGCTATTTTTTCAACACGTAGTCATAAGGATCATAATGAAGATGAACGTGATCGTGAAGAGGTGAGTATGAAATGGAGAACTGGTAAATTCACTTTCACTGTTGTTACATAATAATTGAGGGTGCATACCCACAAATAACGCAGAAGCACATTTGCGACCGTTGCGTAATACAGGTAGCAGAGTGAAAATGCTGAAGGTCACTTGCACAGTTCTGAGTTTACTTTATGGGTTTTCATTTCTGTCTGCCCATCGCCCATCTTTTCTCAGAGATCTATCTTCTTGCCTATTTATCTGTATAAAGGAGATACTTAAAGTTTTCTGAGATGCCCTGCTTGCAGGTGGGGTTTTTTCCCTTCCCAATATTCATTAATACTTCCCCCACACACACCTTTTTTGGACTTCTTTCTAAATCTAAGATCATTAACGTTTTTGGAAACCGCACAGAGACTCTTTTCTAAAAGAAACAGCTGCATCTTTTCAACATGCTTCTAATTCCTTTGTCCTAAGAGATTGTGAAGCAATGTAGATGTAGCTTCTGTAGCACTGTGCTTGGTGTAAGCTCTTCCATTTCTCCCTTCATCATCCATTATTTCTGCCAGGACCATAAATATACTTTCCCTTCCCCCTTACAGTTAACTACCGGAGCAGGATATTTTGATATCATGGTTTTAAACTAGAAATCAGGATAGGGAAGGATGGAGTGAGTGCCGAGTTTGAGGTTTTAAACTGAATTAAAAAGTGAAACTCCAAACACAGAAGGTTGGTAAATAAAGAGAAGTGTTAGAAAACCTATTTTGGATTTATGTTCTTCCACTCCTTTCCTGTTGCTCTTTTTTGTTGCTTGTACTGTGTAACGGTAAAGAATATGGAAACTCATTTTCATTAACATTTGTAAAAAATTATGTAGGTGTTTGGAGACTGAGTTTGTAATGCAGATATTTTTGCTGTTTCTTTCCCCTTGTAAACCACTTAGATCAGCTTAGACATGTTTTAGCACTGGCGGAATGTTGTGAGCCAGAATTTCTGCTTTATGTTCTCAATTCATATGCTAAATTTTCCATAACTGTAGTTTTTTTAATGAAATAGTTGCTTTCATGTTTAATTTGTTTATACAATTTGCTTGCAGTGCTTAAATGTTACCCAGCTGCTACGGTACTATGGTCTGGAAACCAGCTCTCCAATATCTCCTGAATTGTTTGTATATATGTGTCCTGCTTTGCTATACCAGATTGAGCGAAGGCTTTGTATTGTACATTATGATGAGCTTGAAGATTTTATGAAAAGTAAAAATGCATCAATTGAGAATAAAGATACAACAGGTGCATCAGGTAGGTGTGTAACGTCTAAAGCCTTCAAAATTATTTTGCATTGTAGATATTAACTTCAAAGTTTGAAATGTCATACAACTTACTATGCCTGTAGAGTAAAGGAATGGTTGAAATTCAACATATTTACTAGAAGAAATTTGAGACAGCATGCTCCTTTAAGTCAGGAGACATAGTATCCTGTTTGGTGGTATAATAGCTTCTGCTGAGTAACCATGGCTCAGGGAAGCATACCTTTCTTTCTTGTACATTTTATCTTTTTTCATTATTTTCACTTTTTATTTTATGTTTGCTTATTTTTATTTCTTTTTTTTGTCTTCTATCATTGAGGCCTAACATCCTATTGTTGGCCCTATAGCCTAGGTGTTTTAACCTGCATTCTCCCCACATATCTTTAGACATTGGACTCTTCTGTAGTAGGAACATAGGCAAGGTACAGAATCTTTGGAGACAGAAGGACCTCTAGGGATGAGCAAGTCCACCCACAGTTTTGGATTATTTCCATCATTTAAAATATGTTATGTCTTTTTCTCTGAGTGTGACTGAGCTGGTCCATATGTTTATCTCAAAGCTGGAAAGTTGCAGTGTTACTTTGGCACAAATTTTCTTAATAAATTTGACCTGGATATATTCATTCAGGAATAGAGAACAGCACCTTCATCACAGTTCATTCACTGGAAAATATGATTTCAGGTGTTACTCTTTTTATATTCTAGCAGTGATGCAAATTTGTAGAATTGACATCCAGAATTTTTTGTGAACTTAAGAAATGTAAAGACTTAAGCAAGATACAAGAGCATTTAAATTGGCATTTCTGACAACAGTTCCCTTTTCTGACTTCCAATGTCAGTTATTCTATACTACTTCTCTCTTAAGCATATCAGAAATATTCAGTCAAAATCCTCTGTTGACATTTTTAATTTTTTTTTTGTATGTGCCTTGAGTAAAAATCAGTAGACTTTTTTTTTCTTCTTACCATAGCTCTAATCCAAAAATATTTTTACTATTGTTAAAGCAGTTACTTTAAGGGCAGCATCCATTGTTGCGATTTCATAACTGAGTATACTTTTAAAATATATGTTTACTACTGCTGTCTTTCATAAATTATAATGGAACTGTTGACAGATGTTTAGCTGTGGTGAAATATTAAAAATCTAAAAAATCTTGGGTACAATGTCCATGTTTTGAAAATAAAAATATTGGTAATCGTGAAAATTGATTAGTACATAGGTGCTTCTTAGCATTGTTAGAAATAAAGCTTGAAGTAACTACATTCTCATAGATGTTAGTAACTGTTGGAAAGAATGCATTGCTGGTAATCTTTCTTAACAATGATGGAGTCTTTAAAATAATTAACTTGTTATACGTAAATCTCCTATAGTGACACAGCTACTATCTTGTTAACTGTTCAAAGATTGCTGTAAACCGAACATACTGCGTGTTTTATATGGCAGCAAATTGTTTTGTGGGGTAGTCTTATTGTAGTAAGAGTTGACCCCTGCCTTATTACCAAGAGGATTTGTAGAGTAGCTCTAAGCATTTTCTGCCAATTAAAATGTCGAAACCATGTACAAAACTGTCATGTTTCACATGCTTTGAACCAGTTTAATTAGAAAGTTTCTACAGACGAGTGCTTCTTTTTAAAAGAATGCATTTTCTTCCTCTGTAATGAGTAAGGGAGTTGATGAATAACTCAGCTTGAAGACCTTTAACATTTCAAGAGACTTAATTTGCAAAATTAGTGAAGCTTATTGTGAACATTTAACATGTTTTATGGCATCTGATATCTTGAGCATAAATAACACATTTGCCAGTTAATTGTAAAAAATTGGGTTTTAATTTACTGATTTGGCTCTGAAAACAAACAATAACCTCTAGAACAGGTCAACTTGATTAGATAATGATAAATCATTCTTCATAACAATTTCCTGTATACTGTTTTATTAACTACAGTGAGACTTCAGTTGATGTAATAATCATTTTCCCTTCTTAAGTAAGGAAGTGAATCACAAAATAACAAATCTTAACTGGTATATGGGGATTGTGGGAGGTGCAGGACAAATGTCAGTCGTAGAGTAACTTAACCTGCAGGTTGTAGGATTCTACTAAAATGAAAATGTGTGCTTACCTGAGCTATCATAAACATTTTTAGATAGAAATATTTGCCAGAATTAGGAGGATGCAGACATTTTTAAACACAAGCTTTCTGTGGTTTTCTTTAGTTTTAATTAAAGCTTTCAAAAATCCTCTAATACACCAATGCTGCTTCTATTCATTGATACTAACCTGTAAGGTTTCCGTTAGTTATGATAGTGCAGATTTCTAAAGCAAAGTAATTTAATTAACTAATGACCAGAAACTTATGAAACCATGTTGGGTTTTCTTCCTGTAATTTACAGATAGTTCTGTAGCATCTTCTAATAGAGGATTTTCAAGGGCTTATACATACAACTGAGCTTTCACTTTGTACCTGTTGGAAGAGGTGGCACTGGTATCATTGAGGGCCCCTACATAACTTAAAAGGAAAGGTACACCCTCCTATGAATCAAGCTAATAGAATTGATACAAGTAAACAGTAAGCAATTTTTTTAAAGATGGAGATCGGTTAGAGCTGTTGATTAAAAGTATTTCAGATCAGATATATCTTGTAAATCTGCCTGTACAGATGCCAGTGTTCCCTGGAGCTTACCATTCCCTGAATCCAGGAAGGCTTTGCTTCAGTGGAGCCTTTCTGTTAGCTTGCTTTTTTGTTAAAGCTTGCAGATAGCTAACTGTTCTCAGCCTTCCAAGGAGTCTACCTTACTACCCTTTTAGTCTGTTTTAATTTACAGATAGCTGTCCAAATCCGGTGCGAGCAGCCGTCTTTTGTTTGCTACCCACTGTTTGAACAGAGATCCCTTACTGAAGAAATTGTTCAGTCACCTCCCTCTTGTTTTCTTCCACAGAAATATTTTATAAGCCAGTGCGTAATAACTTCACCTCATTGACCAAGCTTTGTACAGTATTCCTAGGAGTGTTAAACACCTGAGATCTTTTATAACTTAAGAGCTCTTGCAGTGTTCATAATATTGCATATTAGTTCCACTTCTGTAATATTTTAGCGTTTTGAACACTACAGTTGAATGAAATCCTTCAATAAAATTTTGTGTCAGAATTTTGTCTTAAGTCTTCCTTAGTGGTCCTTTTTGTATGAGGAGTGTTTGTACATATATGTAACTGTGGGGTCATGCACAGCTTTTGTATATAATGTATTTTTTATCTTTGACTTGACAGCAACCTTTTGCTGATAGTTTTGGTTCCATACCATTTTTAAGAGTTTAAACAGAAACAGAAGCTGATGACCAAGATCTGAGAGATGCACAGATTACGTATTCTAATTCTCATGTGCCTCATCTTAATCATGGTGCCATGTTTAGATACTGTATCATTCATAAGAGCATGTCAGCCCTTCAGAGATGCGTTTGCCAAATCCATGCTGCGATATATGAAACTTAAGACAGTTTGCATAATCTCCTTTCCATTTTTCTCCATGTAAGGCTGTTGGTCATTTAACCTGGCGCTTAACATCATAATGTCTGTGTCCAGATTGGAGATCCAATGTCCTGCCACATGGCTGTGTAATTTTTATTTGGGCAACTTGTGCATGCATGCATGATTCAGTATTGAATTACAAGTCCATGTATGCTGTTTCTTTCAGCAGAGCCTGTTAATCCAGAGTACATGACTGAAGTGCTCTGGGGATGAATCAAGGCTGTGTAGTGGCAGTATTTTGGTCGGCAGGGTCCTGCTTCCACTCTAGACCTACTTTTATATTCCCATTTTCCACCTTCTGTGTTTTAGTTCCTCATCTGATGGCAGTCTTTGCCTTTTACCAACTCTGTTTTCCTCTCAGTATCAATATGCATTTCAGTGTACACCGCATTCTAAAGCTTTTTCCAATCAGTTTCTCCTGGTGGATGTGCTCTTGTACCCTTTGCATTTGAATTGGATTGTTTCCTTTTCTGCACTGTTGTGGAATGCCAGCTGACTTTGTAAGAATGAATATCCCAAAACAAACTGTAAAACAGCAGATGATGTAACTTATGGTGTTGAACCAGACCAGGCCTGCATTAGCCATGATTCTAATGGCAAAGCCTTGTCAAATCTGACCTGTAGCATTTTTGGTACAGATGGAATTCTTGGGACATTTGACTGCTAAATTATAAAATTCATTGAGCAGCTACAACATATTCATTCCTCCTCTCTTCTCCTTTCCCCTCCATACCCCCCATTTCCCAGGATGTTTTCCCTCACTTGATAAAAAATGAGGCTAAAACTTAAAATAAATAAATAAATAAAAAAAGTTCAGATTGAGGAAATCATGTTCATGAAAGATCTCAGCCCAAACAGTTAATGTTTGTAAAATAGGAGCACCAACTATTCCTGTCTTTGGGACTGTGAACCTTTTGAACTGTGTTGTTGGAATTAAACAATTTTTACTTATTGTTCTTTGAAGTTTCTGTGATGGGAAGAAACAAGAGAAGTGATAGAGGAGCAGAGAGAGAGGGAAAAAAAAACAACAGTTTTTAATTCTTAGCCTTACTGATGACTTGAAAAAGTAGAAGAAAAAATATTTTATAAGGATGGATGCTGACTGCAAAAGCCATGCTTCTTTGCTTATAGGATCTGTTTCTTGTGTAATTCCTCCTTTTCCGTGTCATACAGAAATTTGCACATTTTTCCTAATTAACAGGATTATGTTGAATAATCACTTTTTTCTTCTATTGACAACAGTAGAGGTTCTCAGAAAAAATATATACTGCTTTTTGTTGGTAGCAAGTTCCTTTCAGCTCTTTAAGTTCTTCTTATAGTATTTGATTTTAAAGTTCCTCTGTCAAAGGTTGAGTCTTACTTATTTCTCATAAAAATGTATGTTTCAAAGCACCAGGCAAGAGAATGGTGCCTAACTGAACATGTTACTCCTAACAAAGGAGGAGAAATACTGATTCCAGTTAAATTTTGCATCAGAATCGTGTTAAAAACAAATGTTAAATATGAATTGGCGCTCGTAGAGCCCTAGTAAGTTAAGTAGCGGAGATGTGTTTGTTCCAACAGGAAATCTTTTGCTTTTTGTGTTTCATTAAGGGCTACAGAGCTAAGCCTGGAACTTACAATCAGGAAGAATTGCTGGGCTCTTTTTAGCTGATTGTCTTCTGCTGTCTTTCATTATATTGTACTGCACTGTGAATAAGCCTGTGTCGTTTTTGCTGTGGACTTCAGTACTGCCTTCATATTTTTCAGCACCTTTTGAATGAGCAATCACACAACTTAGGTTAAAGGAAAGTCACCTTCTTAAGAGATAGTTGAAAGTCATTAATCAGTCTTAAAAGTTTTACAGGTATTGTTCTGATAACCTTTCTGTATTCATTTCTTCCCACAGCCTGGTTTTGTGGTATCATCTCTATCACCGTCATTAGCCTGCTTTCCTTGCTAGGTGTGATCTTGATTCCCATCATTAACCAATGGTGCTTCAAATTTCTTCTAACTTTCTTGGTAGCTTTGGCTGTAGGAACAATGAGTGGAGATGCACTACTCCATCTGTTGCCACATGTAAGTATTGTTTCCTTACCTTTTATGCTGAATTGTAACTGTATATAGAATTTTCAAAGAACTGTTTGGCAAGTATCAACAAATAAATGTTCACTGATGCAGATGTAGATTGACTTGACCATGAGGGACATCCTGAAACAGTGTTTGAGACTTTCTGTTAACAAAAAGAAAGGAAATGCGTGTTTCGGGGGGGGGGGGGGGGGGGGGGGGGGGAAGTTGTGTATTCATAATTCAACTTCTGTCAGAGTATTGTAAAACACCTAATGAGACCAACAAGAGTATTTTAAACTTAGCAGTATTACTGACTCTTGTCTACTGACACTTGTGTATCAGTACCACCTAAAAGTATTTCAGGGGGATTAACCTTCCTGGTTACGAGGTTTTGGGGAGAAAGTAACCTCTAACTTGCTGAATCAAGAAATTGCCCAAGTTCCTGGGTAGGTAAGCAGTTCTTAATTTGTGATGGCATACTGTAATTCTTAGAAGGGGAAATGTTTTCTAAAATTTTGTTACCCTAATTCTTTTAGCAAAAAGACTAATGTTTACATGTTTTCTTTGTGTAAATTTTAATACAAATTTTTGGTCATGTATTTTTTGAAAGTTTATACTTCAGATCAGAATTAAGGCTTTAATTGACTGTGATAGTTCAAAAAAAATCATGAGGTTTGGTTGCTAATGGGAGTGCAGGAATGGTAATTCCTTGTGACATTTCTGAGTGTTAGTCTCCTTATCTCTAGCGTTGTGACAGAAAAAAGCTGAAGCTAGATTATCTCCCCCTCCCCTCCTAAAAATTTCCCAGAGAAATATTTTTATATTGATTAGGATAATGAATAGTCTAATAAAAAATTTCTATGGTAAAATGTGTTTGTATAAAAAGAGAAAAAAAAAAACACCCACAACCCAACTTTTAAAGTATTCTTATGCTACTTTTCTGTCAAGGTTACATATTTTGTCATCTGAGCTCGGAGGCATTTCAGTCTCCTGGTTGCACCAGGTCATGCTGTGTTGTTATTTTCTCTCCTGATAGTCACATGGAGGCCACAACCACAGTCACCACCATGGCCAAGGTCATGTTCATGAACACAAGCGTTCTCATCGACATGCCCACGGACATGGAGTACGGACTGAAGGCTTTCTGGAAGAGAATGATCCAGTGCTGAAAGGTCTTGTGGCACTTGGAGGCATTTATGTTTTGTTCATCATTGAACATTGTATAAGAATGTACAAGCATTACAATAAACAAAAGGTACGTACTAAAATTGCATGCTATTTTATAATATATTACCTCAACTTATCTTCCAAGTGTTGAGGAATTGTCTGTGTGATTCATTAGTCTCTGAACATGAATAAGTGCTGCTAATCTGCATTGTATTTGATTTTATGTGAGGAAACCCTTTTCTAACAGAGGTTGCTTTTCTTAACAAGGTAATTTGGGAAGACAAAGTCGAAATCTGATGGAGGAGGCTGCAACTTTTTGGCCAGATATATTTGGAGGTAGATCCAAGTAAAAGAGATTGCAGCTCTTTCTCTAAAGCACCATGATCTTTTTTGCAAAAATATGAAAGGCAGTATCTAAGAAAGGACTGGTAATAGAGACAGACGATTGTCAGACAATTTACAAGAAATTTAACTGTATACTATTAGCTAACGATGCAAGTGTAACAGAGGTTTTTCCACATGAGAAAATGCCAAAAATTGCAAACCTCCTGCTTTCTGTAAATTGCCAATCAAATTTTAACTTGTTTGCCTGAAAATTACTGGATTTTTAGGGCTGGGAGCATGCTGTATTCGTGATGGTGGTATGAAAGAAGAGAGAGCCTCAGGGGGGTGTGCCAGTGGGTAGAAATTCAAGCCACCAAAGAGCCATATTCTTTCAACAGTCATTATAAATACACTTTTAACTTTTGTCTCCCTCATTCGACTTTGAGGAGAAAATGATTTTGGTGAAACTATAACTGCTTCTCCCAAAATGAGTGTGGAAAAATTTAAAGTTTGCTGTTTCATGTCAGCCTTGCTGCCCCAGCTGGACAGGCAGCAAAAGATTTTCTGTGTTGGAGGAGGCATTTCTTAGATCTTCTGATAAAGAGATAAAAGCTGTCACACTGAGCGTATCTTCTTTGAGATTAATTAAATAATTAAATCCCCTAGGCTGCTCTGGCAAATCTATGATCTCTGTTGTATGGGCTGCAGACAGGAAGATAGCAAGTTTTCTCTAAAGGAAAATACAAGGATGTTATAGGAGTATAAAACTTAAAGTTGAACAAAATAGAGGAGCTATTCGTGCTGCATGCTTGCTTTCTTGAACAAAATAAGCTAATATAATAACTCTACATAGATGTGTTTCTGGGCTGTTAGAGCAATCCTTGTCATAATGTACTCTATTACTGAAGTGAAATATTGTGTTTGTGAGTGAGTGAGATTCTGTGGTAGGTAGCTAAGAATTTCCACTGGGATAGATACCATTGCTGAGCCTTACAAAGGTTAATATTTTGTAGTCACATACTTCTGTTAGGCATATTAAGAGAGAGTAATGTAGTCTATTTTGAAGAGATTTTTGGATAACATTTCAGTTTCTTTTATTTCCATCGATGTCCTTTCACAAACCAGATATTATCTGTTTCCTGTTGCAGAGTAAGCAGAAATGGTGCAAGAAAAAACAGACTGAAGAATCACCAATTGGAAGGAAACTTTCTGATCACAAATTAAATAACAGACCAGATGCTGACTGGCTTCAGCTCAAACCCCTTGCAGGTAGGCATTTATTTTCAGAATTTTCTCTGATTACAAGATTCAAAGTAATGGCATGTCACCTATGGCATGTAACCTCTTGTACAGTTTTGCTGCTATTATGCAAATCATTGTTAATAAGACTTAATAGGCTTTGCCTATTAAATTTTTTTTATTATTTTGTTTTCCTTAGATCTGAGAGCACTCTGAACACTTCCTAATATGCCATACAAATGGTTCTCAGACTTGTGAAGCAGTCAGGTTTTGGGTGGCTGTGGTTCTTCGGGGTTTTTTTTATCTGTTTGGTTTGGGGGTGTTTTTTGGTTAAGCTGTGCCTGACTAGCACAGCCCTGGCAAAAATCAGATCAAAAATTAACACACACAACCTGAAAGGGGATATCTATTACACTTTGAAGATTCCAGCCTCTGACCAATTATAGTTTGGCTGAGAAGGCTAAACAAAATTAATTTCTTTTCATAAATACAACCAAGTATCCTGAATATTCCTCAAGTATCCAAAACAACTTTCATGTACTGTTCCTTCATGACAGTCTGAATGCTCATGCAGAATGTACCCAGAAGGAATGCCATATCACCCTGCTTGAAGGGTGAGGGAAGGGGAAGGGCTTTGCTTCATAAACTTCCCTTTCCATTGCCAGCATGGCTGCTGAATTAATTTGTTGATGAAGAATCCATAGGATATATTTATACAAATGCAGTTTTGTTAATTTGAATGGTTTGTAGAAGGGAGAGTTAGGATTATAGCCTTCTCCACTCAAACAGCTTAAAACGGGATTTGGGACATTGACATAGAACATAGAAAGACTTTCCTCTGTGAGGATGGTGGTATATATATTTGAACAGTCTTCATTTTGTTTTAACAGGCGATCAGAGGTATTTTGATTCTAATAACATGGAGTACGTACTGGTTTTATAACACTGTTCCTCTGAAAGTGCACTGTTCTGATCAGTAAATCATTCGTACCACAGGCACTGGAAGCCTATGCTGAATTTGAACTTTGAACTGCAGTGCCACTACCACTGACCTGAATGGCCATTCCATTTCTTTTTAAACAGCCTCCAAATGATGTTTAAGAGCCTGTTTATCTAGAACTTTGTCTGCTGCTTAGGTACTCTGTGCCTGGTTTCTTAATTCCGCTTACTGTTTGCTTATTTTTGACTCCGAAATATTTGTGTTGAGTTATTGTGAGCTAATAGCTTCATTGTCCAGAACTGCTTTTTTCCCACAACTGGTTTTGTTTCCTCGAGCATAGATTGCCAGTTTAATTTATTTATTAATACTTCAGAAATATTAGTAGACTTAAAATTTATGCACGTATGCCTTCTGCATTGTTTTCACTTTGTATTTCTTTGTAAAAATGGCTTTGATTGCTAGCAGGGTAATGAGCTACATTGAAGGAGCTCACCGTATGACACAAGTGTCTGACACAAAGATGCATGCGATACAGAAACCATTTAAAGATCTGTTGTATCGGTCGCAGATCCTGGTGTGCTTCAGCGAAGGCTAAGTTGTGACCTGTGTGGGCATGCATAGAGAGTAGCCAGTTAAGGTTTCCTGAGCCATGCAGATTCCATCTACAGCATACAAGACATTATTATCATTCTGGCAACTCTCCTTTTCCAATGTTGAACCATAAACTTCGTCAGTAGCAAAATTACAGATACAAGCCTAGGTCGGGCTAAAACGGACTTTGTGTGCTGTGGATACCAGTGCTGTTGCCTGTAGTGGAGACTTCTATATGCTGTACATGCAAATTAGTGAAAAAATGGGGCAGTGAGAAATACATTTTTTTGGCTGAATGTTGACAACAAAGTTACTAGATTGGTATGTGTTAAAATACTTCTTTTGCTTTCGCAAAGCAGTTAAATTCTTAGCTTAATGATGCAGTAGTTGCTGGTGATATTTTAAATAAGAACTAATGCAGTGTCTCTCCCAGCTGGCTTCAACATCGGAGCAGATGACTCAGTTTTATCTGAAGATCGACTCAATGAAACTGAACTAACTGACTTAGATGGCCAGCTGGAATCCCCTCCCAAAAACTTCTTGTCTGTAGAAGAGGACAACAATATGCACCATGCCCACAATGATGTCTCACATGCTGCTCAAGAGCATGATCTTCATGATTCAGAGTATGACAGCCATGGCGAAGATAAAATGATAGCTAGAAAACACAGTCACCACTGGCATCACAAACATTCCCATCATTCCCATGGCCACTGTCATTCTGGAAAAGACCTGAAAGATACTGGGATAGCTAATATTGCTTGGATGGTAATTATGGGAGATGGCATTCACAACTTTAGTGATGGCTTAGCAATCGGTAAGCAAAAGCACTGAGTATTTCTCAACAGTTTCTTCTTACCTTTAGTAACTTTGGTAATATTTTACTTATCAGTGATCGCAGGTAAGGCTTCCAGTTAGCTCCTGTGGTTACTGGCATTGTTTAATCTCCTTCAGAGCAGAAATTAAAAGGCCATCGATTGTAATAGTCTTCCCTTTGTTAATATTCTGTGATTATTTCCACCAAGATTACTGTATTGATAGTAGCGACAGTAGCAATCTCTGCCAAATAAAGATAGGTGCAGACCAATCTCCGTATAAATTATGGAGGACATGTAATGCACATTTGTTTGGGTCATAGGATTTGCCTTTGAACAATAAATAAGTTCCTTTCAGTCTTATTTATAATGATATTTATTTATAATAATAACACTATTTCTATTATTATTAATACATAGAATTATACAGTATTTGTAAATAATAAATGTACTATGAATCAGGTTACAGAAATAATACCAAAAAAAGGTGCTACTAAGGATAATTTAATTTTTGTTTGAGCAAAGTATTGTTTTGGCTTATGGTCAGTATAGATCTGTTTCTAGCCAAATGCAGAAGAAATTGAAGTACCAAGCAGATTTTATTAGATTTATTAAATCAACTTTGATTCACATAAACCTCTAAATGTGATTTGAGCTGTAAAACACATTAGTTTGAATATATGTCATACAAGTCAAAATGATGGTGAGAGTATTTCTAATTTTTTACTAAGGTAGCTACTAAGAGTACACAGGGTTCTGAACTACTAGCAGAAGGAACATACCCACTTTGAAGGATGGGGGATAAACTACTTATTAGGGTCGGAGTTAACAATGGAATCTAATAGTTTCTCCACTTTCTCCAAACAATTTCTAATGAAACTAAACTCCATAAAAATTAACTTTTTGCTTCATTTTCACATTAAGGTAAGGCATTTAGACAGTGGCTTCTAAGGCCAAAAAGGATCACTACGCCACCTGTTGAGAACTTCACTGTATTGAAACTCTATTTCTAAATATCCCTGTGTCAAGCCCAAACAGCTGATTCTTTGGTAAAATGTAGATTTTAGAAAAGCATGTTCATCTTTTTAATATGTCAAGTTTTGAGCAATCCAGAGGAAAGTTAAATTTCCTCTGTGTCTTCAGAATGCGTCTTCTCTTTCTACTTTCTTTTTGCCTGTTTTGACTGCTCACTGCAGGCTCTTCTTGTGCCTTTCTCTGCTACAGTACAGAAATTTAATACCCATTTTCTCATCTCAGAATTATTTAAGGTATGAACTTAAAGTTGATTGAATTAAATTAGCTTACACAAAAGTTACTGAAAGAGGTTTATGCCCATGTTTTTTTCCTTATTATTTTCCAGGTCTGGCTTAGTAATGTTGCTGATATGTGCTCTACAAATAAACATAAAGGGAATATAGAGGTTATGAGTTAAATATTAGTTTGGATTTCCAACCTGGAAAGCAGAGAGCTAGACTGTTGCTCATGTGCATTCTTAACTGTCCTAATGTACTTAAGAGTTCCTAAAAATGTAAAAGTGGGGCTGTTTATTAGCTTTTTGCCTTTATGTCTCTGGTTTGCTCAGTTGTGTTCTCCCAGGATTTGTCTTTCAGATAAACAGAGTAATAAAGTATGCAGTGGTAATGCACATCCAGGTTGGTTACAGTATTTTCAGCTTATATACAGACAGGACACAGACATCATGAAAGAATATTAGAGCGTGCATTCTAACCGAAGGGTGTCATCTCTGGAAAGCCTGTTGATTACATTTTCTGACTTGAAAATAGTAAAATATCATTTGAATCTTTTTTTTGTTTTTTTTCCCTAGGAGCAGCTTTTAGTGCTGGACTGACAGGAGGAATTAGTACATCTATAGCAGTATTTTGTCATGAGCTTCCCCATGAATTAGGTAACTAATTATATAAATTCAATGTGTTCAGTCTCTTCATCTGTACAAAATATGTATCTAAAAGCTGTTGTGATACTCATCCTGATAAGCATAATGCAATGCAGATGCTGCAAGGGTGACCAGAACTTCAGAGAGTAATGGAGCAATATCGCTTCAGAGTAGATAATGAGAATATTAATACAGGATCATTTTGGCAGGTATCTAGTTACAGCAGTTCTGTAAGCTTTTTGAGCAAGTTTTTAAAATGTTCTTAGGAGCACACAGTTTACATTTTGGTGTTACACCTCTGCATTTTATAGAGAAAGTTTCACACTACTCTCTGTGGCATTGTCTTACACAAAGTTAAGTTACATAAGTAAACATAGGTTTACGTAAGTAAAATTCTTTGTGGAGATCTTCAGAAGATGCTTTGTACCAATTGTTGCTGAGTCCAGTAGGCGTGGATGACTATTTAGGGTAAAGCCTGTAGGCATTGTTGCCGGTGCCATTGATTCTTCCCCCTAATTGAAGCATTTCTTCGTGGGGTCAGCTAACCATGATGAAAGCTGTTGTTTTCCTGTGAGCTGTAAGGCACATCACGTGAAATTTTAGCGCACCCTGAGACTTACAAAAGAGCAGCTAGAGAGAGAAGAAGTCGTCTTTTTTGCCAGTAACGTGAAACTGCACGAGATTAAACTCTGTATGTACTCACAGCTTGCTTACTTGATGAGCTGCGAGCTCTGAATGATCAAAAGTAAGGTAAAACAAGTACTTCGAAAACCCTTAGAGGTGATGAGTGAAAGCATTTTATATAGGCAGATACTAAATATAAGGTAAGTAATGGGCACAGAGGGGAAATAATAGAGCAGGTGTTCATGGTTTGACAATGGTGCCATACAATCATCAGTGAAGTGAAGCTGCTGCAGTATACAAAGGATTGCAATATATATTGGTGTGCTTATAACGTGCTAGGTTAACATGATTAAATTAACCTTGTATAAGAAGCGAGTAGTTCACTGTACCTACTTTTTATTTTGATGCTAAGTTTTGATTCTAGATTGAGCAATTAATTTCTAGCATATCTGACATGAGAATATTGTATTAATTACCCTCATGACTGCACTCCTCATGTTTACAAGAGTTCAGTTTGAAGGGAGTAAAACTATCAGAGCTGATTACAAGATGAAAATTTAGATCTTCATAGAACATCTACCTCTATCAGCAATTTTAGCAGAGCTGCCCTGAATTCAAAATAAAACAGGTTAACCTGGCATGGCTTAAACCAGCAAACTGATTCAGCATGGATGTGAAGTCATTCTTTCTGAACGTAACTCTTCCTTTTCCTAGTGCTGTATTTCTCAAATTCATTGTCGCCTTCTGTGGGGACTAATGCCTCATTATCCTCCTCTTGAATTTGCAGAATGAGGTGTATATAGCTAAGAGGAATTTTTGCAGATGTTGTTCAAAACTAAGCCTCTGCTTTTATGTGCCATGAAGAACTTCTGTGAAGTAAAGACAAGTCTGTATGCACAGACATATTTTCTGTGGGAGGACCAGATCTAGACTCCTCCATTTACCTTTAACCAGTAATCACTGTCACCTTTCTGACAATCAGCATGATGAATAGGCACCTTTAAATCATATTTTAATGAAGGGATTGCTGCACATAAATACAGTTCCTATAAGAGTTGTCATATCCTGTTGCCCAGTCTTCCTTTGAGCCTCCATAGCAGCATTTTTACTTTGGCAATGCCTTGGATTGGTGAGATAGTAAATGTAGGCTAATTTATCTACTTACTCTCCCGAGAAGCATTGACACTAAACCCCTGTGTTCTGTCTCCATTTTAGGTGACTTTGCTGTGCTGCTTAAAGCAGGTATGACAGTAAAGCAAGCTATTGTGTACAACCTCCTGTCTGCCATGATGGCTTACATAGGGATGCTGATAGGCACAGCGGTGGGACAGTATGCTAATAACATCACCTTGTGGATCTTCGCAATCACTGCAGGCATGTTCCTCTATGTGGCATTGGTTGACATGGTAAGATTGTTATGATTCTGTGTCATTTTTGCATTCCGTGCATAAAACCTAGGACTTGAAATGGCACCTACGACAGAACTTTTTTTGTTATAACACATAAAATATCTGTGGACAGTAGATGGCTGTTTCTGTTCTATGACTTTTAAAAATGTTGCAGATGCTTTGAGTGATGTAGTGAAGTTTTATAGTTGCTTGCCTGTTTGGGTTTCTGCTACCGAAGTCTGCCAGTGACTCCTGTTAAAATACAAAAACAACAGGGGGGCTGGGACAGACACTCACACTTCCCACTAATAAACTAATAAAAATAATAACTTCCCACTAATAAAAATAGGATGATTCTCTGGTTTTGCGGATCAGCATTATATGCTGGAATTCAGTATTTAGAACTGTTCTTCACTAAAATTTTAATCTTCATATATTTGATTCTGGAAAGCTTAGTCTGAACCCTTAGCATGAGTAGCTGGTAATACATAGCTCTTGTGGTGATGAGCTTTTTAAAAAATTATCTGGTGGAAGAATGCTGCTGCTTCCAGGACTTAGCTTACAGGTACATTAGATTTAGTGTGTGTACACTGTAGATCCAGATTCTTCAGGCAGTAATGCACTTGTGCACATGGTATCAGTCCATATTCAATCCTGAGTTCTCTCCTAAGCAGCTTCAGAGCTGCATTTAAATAAGCCAATTTTCTCACTTCTCGTCTTTCCCAAGCCCAATGATGATGAGATCAGTTTTCATTTTTGGGGTATTTTGTAATGCTCTTTCTGCTTTAATATACAGGGAAAAAGATGCGTCGCTTCCCTGGATTTTAAGCACAGATCTTGTATTAAATTACTAACCAATTAAACTAGAAACTCCAACCTAGTTAAAGCTTTAATTCACAAGGGTTCAGACAGCTTTTTGTGGAGTGGCTCCCTGGATTTCCATTGCTTCATTCACAAACTACTCTTTCCTAGTACAGACATCTAAAGCAGAGGCGAGTTACCTCACAGCTGTTATTCTTCTCCTCAAATAGACTAAGTAGCCATCTACCTATTACCCGTAGACTGCTGCTGGATCGCCTGGTATGGCTGCATACAGCTTGTAGAAAAATATTTAAATGTGACTGGAGTTCTGGCTTTGAGTGATTTTCCAGCAGAGATTTTGTTTAACCTCATGTCACCTCCATAGAGGGTTGGGTTTACTGGAATGAGGACCAGCCTGTTTCAGTTTTTGGTTTTGGGTAAAATGGAATATTTTACTGTTCTGAAGTATTTTAAACCATGCATTTTCTTCAACTTTCCAAATGTCTTCAGAGATTTTGTTGCCATATCTGGTAGCTCTGTTAGCCTACACTGCTAGTGCTGCTCTCCTGCATACATTTGTGCTGACTATCCTGTTTTCAAACCACAGTTTTTAGCAGCTTCCTCAAAAGTTAACTGGTGCAGGAATGAAATGTGTGATGTTTGACTCTCACTGGCTGACTTGTCAAAGCAGGCAGGCATCTGTCAGTTACTTTAAGCCACAGACACAGACTTCGGGTTTCAGCTATTCTCATTGAAACAGCATCACATCTTTGTCAGATCACTATGAGGCTGGCAGATGTCTGCTTTGGTGTGGGCTGATTGTATTGTTTCCCTGGTGCCAACTAAAGCAGCTGACATTATGAAGATCCCTCTCCCCTTTGCTGCTGTGGCCAATAGTTGCCAGTTCCTAGCCGTGGCTGCTGAGTCTGGTTTCTCAGCGTCAGTGGTATCACTGAAGCATGAGCGAAGTCCGCTGAAAGCAAGGGTTCAGTTTCCACTGAATTTCCTGGTATCGGCAGAAGCTGTCTTGGCCATTCTGCCCCCTAGCATGTTTACCTCTGCAGTTAGTTCTGTGTTCAGCACTACTGCCACGTAGGTGCTTAAGACACTTAGTGTCAGTGGGGCTTCCAGCTTGCTTCTAGGTGGCATCCTCCACATCTGAGAATTTTCTCTTAAACTCGGCTTTGGTTCTGAAGATCCCATGTTAGTCCCAGTAGTAGTCATCAGATGGGGGCCTGAGCACAGGTCAAGGCAGGACACAGTGGTGGAGGCTGCTCCTGTGGCCTTCATCTCATTCAGTCCTACTTGCCATTAGGTCTTTTATGACTAGGACTCATGGAAGGCAAGCATTGGCCATCACACCATGGGATATTTCACTTTGTTATGGAGACCTTTGATTTGTAAATATACTCTACTATCTATTATAAGGTAAATAAGTCCTTTTCAGGGCTTGCTAAATAGAGTGTCTGTGTAGTTGAGAGTGATCCTTCATGCAACTTTAGATGTTCTACAATAGCCTATAATTACTGAAATATCACTTGCTTATAAGTCCTGTGGCTGATATTTATTTCCTGTACTTATTTTGACTGAAGACATCATGCCTAAAGGAAAGCAGTATTTTCATTCTTTTATTGCTTGTCCTTTTCCTCAGTCATCATAGTAGCAACCCAAGTCAAAGCCCAGTGGTCTGTCTAAATAAGAGCAGGAAAGGTTCTGCAAGACGCACTTGAAACTGCATCAGATTTTTGTCTTGATGTTTCCATAATCTGCCTCCCTCTCAAAGACCTTATTTTCTTGTTATCTGACACTTAGTAAGAACAGATTCTGATCCCTCCCTAGCTTGACAGAGGTTCACGTAAGTGCAGTTTTCTATCCATGTCTTACACCAGCCCATTGAGAATGGACCTTTTGGTATTTTTGCATCCAATTGTCCTGAAGTCTGTCTAATTACGTGTTTTCTAATGGTAAGGACACTCTTCTTCAGTAGAACCTAAACTCAGGCCTTTCTAAATCCTTCAGGCTTTCCATGATTCTCATGACATTTCATTTGGTGATAACTATCAGAAGAATAATCATAATATCCTCCTTCCTGACACTGCTGTTTTGGTTTGAATGGGTACATTGAATTTTCTTATATTCCTTCCCAGTCCAACTTGAATCACATCTTACTGGAAAATAAATCTATCATCATCTGTTATATTTTTCTTTCCTTATATCTCTAGGGCTGAAACTATAAGCTTTCAACTTAAAGAGGGTGGTTTTTTTCTATTGACCGGACCAGACTCTTTATATGATCCCTGAAATTGGTCACATCAATAGCTAATAAAGCAAAAAGTTTAGTAATCTTTAGACATGCTGTCAAAGTAGATAACCAGCAGTGTTAAAGCCCATTATAGTAATGCTAAGGTGAAGCCTTTTTTTTCATCCAGCGCATGTGCCACCAGATCTCAAAAAAAAATCTCTGGCTTCTCTGAAAAAATTTCTTCTTCGTGCCTGCCAAGCTGCTCTCTGAAGTTCCCTTTATGCCGCCTTTAGCTACTGCACCATTGCAGAGACATCAGAGGCAAAGCAGTACTGTGTAGAGCAGTTGGGCAGTGCCTATTCAGATGAGGTACTTCAAGATTTGCCTCCAGGTAAATGTGAATATGCAGGAGGTTCCTACAGTGCTAATGTGTGTGGGGACTGTCTCTCAAAGATGGAGGGAGGGTTTTTTGCCAGTAACAAGTTCTTAGAGTGCACGGCCTCCTTCCTCCTTCCTCCTTCCCTCTCAGAGTCTTTCCAGGACCCTTTCCAGACTGCGATTCTGCAGCTGAGGGAGAGCAAAGTGGCACTGGCCTGCTCTGCCTGCACACTCAGGCTCTGAGAACAAGAGAGAGGAGCATGAGCACACATCTTCAGATATGGCAACAGTAAAACATAAATAAGTATTTTTAAGACAGTGATGGGAAGTGCGCCCATAGTACTGGTTACTGTTAAATAACCTTTTTTTCTGTCTTAAAGGGGTCTGTTGCTTGCTGTTCGGTTCCACAGTTTTGGGGATATATAACAGTTGTCGCTATCTGTAGCTAAGACTTCCACTTCTACTCATCATGCTCTCCCTTTTCATGTCCGTGACCAGAAACCTTGGAAGTAACAGAGACAGAGCACTGTGCTCTTCCTAGGTTTTTAAACAGATGCCATTTATTCTTAATGACTTAACAGGACTTTGTAATTTGGTGTAGTGCTTGCTGTTAAGCTGCCTGGCCTATTGTATAGGTGATAAACATTTTTCACACCAGTATATTTTTAATATTTAAATACTCAGTGGGTCAAATTAATTGTCAGCTTTACGTATCTTTTTGAAATACAGTAATACAAGACCAGGTGGGTAATACATTTGAGGTTTTTTTAGCAGATTTCATGCTCTGATAATTTGTCATGGTCTGTTGTGCAGTATTCAGGTACTCGGAATAACCAAAACTATTGTAGCCTAGCTACTGAAAGGCAATAAATAGAGACTTGTGCTGTGTACTACCTGAAGTTTCCATTTTGTTCTGTATTATGTTTTTCTGTACAAAGTGTCTTGAAGGAATTCCTTCATTTACCTCATGCTTTCTTGAATTAATTTCTTTGTAAAACATTTTAAGTTATTGCTCTTCTGTATGGGTGGCTGTGTAAGACACTTCATAAGATTTATTTTTACATCTTCCAAGTTCACTATTATTTGTTGCCTTTGTCAGTACTATTTTTCTTCATAGGTGAGGAATATAAGGAATATCCAGAGCTTTCAGAATTTTTTATAGCTTCACACAGAATTTCACACAGAATTGAGCATGACAATTTTAATTGCGTGAAAGAACTCAAAAGAGCAGAACTTGAAGAATGCTGGGCTGGTCCTTAGCTTGAGGAACGTAAAGTTCAAGTAGAGCCAGTAAAAGCTTAAAAGGAAAGGCATTTAGAGTTTGTTTTGTAAATACATGATGTGATCATGTTTTTATCAAATGTAGTGGTTAGGTAGAGTTTCAGCTGTCCTAGTGTATTGTTTTTATAACTGAATCCTGGAGTGTTTATTCTGGGCAATATCATCTTGTAAACTGGTCTGTGTATAAATGGAATAGAGGTGAAATAACTTTCTGAATTGTTTTTCCTTTTAGCTTCCAGAAATGCTGCATGGAGATGGAGATAATGAAGAGCACGGTTATTGTCCCGTGGGGCAGTTCATTCTTCAGAATCTAGGCCTGCTTCTTGGATTTGCCATCATGCTGGTGATTGCCCTCTACGAAGATAAAATTGTGCTTGACATCCAGTTTTGACCTAATTCTGGTAATCACTGTGGTTACAATAATGTTACTGTACGGCTTTGAGTCTGCACTGTTTCACTGTATGCACATTGCTCAGAGGAAGAGCAGTGGCTTGCACTACTTACACAAGTACAGGATATTCATTTCGGTGTAGATTAACTTCTGCTTTTTTTCTAATTCAAATCAGATGAGATTACCCAATGCATCTTCTAAAATCAAGTGATGGACAATTAGGAAACACTAAATATGAGAACTAAATGCCAAGTTCAGTGTACTGGGAAGCACTGCTTGCTTAAGAAAGAAAAAGTACAGTGAGTGATCTACTCATTTGGGAAAATATCATTTCATTAATACGTTTGAACAGAACCCAGAAAATGTTACAGCTGAAATTCATACCTCTGCCAGGAACCTGAGTAAGCTTTTAGTGCCACATAAGTCTTAAGTAGTGTGTATATATATCTATATATATGTATGGATATATATAGAGAGAGAGAGAGAGAGATGTGCATGCATATATATATATATATGTGCATGTATGTGTATGTATATATGTATTCATCCTGTGCTGATTCTTCTGCATAGTGGTGACTTGAAGTATTAAATCTTAGAACAGCAGCAAATGACTGGAAACCACTGTGCTGGTTTAAATTTTAAAAAAGAAATCCAAAACCTAAACACTGTTTAAATTCCTAGAGTATGCGTTAAGCTGCACTCCATCAGTATAAACTTCACGTGTAAGAAGGCAGGCTGTTGCAATATACACTGCAAAGTGCTATGTTCTGTCGAGGATCAGGTCAATGATGTTTTCCTGACTAAGATTTATTTGATGTTTGTTCCTTGATATTAGTAGGAAAATGCAAAATGCAGTAGAATTAGTGTTAGCTTGGGGAAATCCCTGATGTTGGAGTTATTGAGCTATTTCTGGTTCTTTTTTACAGATGCTAAACATGTGTTGTGTGCCACTTGCAGCATAAACTACTGAAGAATTGTGGCTGTGAATTTGTGCAAACTCTTTTAACAGAGAATCCATATGGGAATTTCTCCATTTTTTTAACAGTTATTTTGGAATATTTTCTCCTCTTCATGTAAAACACTCCAAAGCGCAAGATGCTAGTTACTGAACCTGGGCACAAAGGTTAAATTATGCTCTGTGTATCTAGTACTGGTAGGTTATTTACAATACTGTAATATCAGATCAAAATCTGTTTCTACAATGCCTTGATATCAGACATTGTAGCACCAGCCATTTCTGGCAGTAGAGAGTATGTAAGAAGATTTCTACTTCCAGCATAAAGGAGTTCATTTCTATGATATTTTTTTACAATTTTGGTATTTAAATTAGATTATTAAAAAGCAGATGTGATAGATCTGTGGTATGTTTAATTTGGAAGGATAGACTGAAAATTTGGGCCTTAACTTGCTGGGATCAGCTGTCCTAGATCGGATTGTGCTGATATGCTTATATTGCCAGACATGAGTTAGTTCTTCTTGTACCCATCTCCTTAAAAAAATGGTGAGTTTGTGAGGAGTGCAAGTTGATTCTGTAGTACCAGTCCGAAGCATGGCAGTAGCCTTTTTTAAAACTTACGATTTGTCTTCTTTTATGTGTATGCCAGGTAAAAGCTATATTTTGACTATGTGCCGCAAGTTTTGTTTCGGTCTGCTTGGTGCCAGTGTAGCTGCTAAAAACACTGACAAAATGCCTTTAATGAGAGCCAGTTGGTATCTTCATTCCATTTCAAGTTAATGGGTATTTCCTGTGGCCCTGTGCTTTTTGAAGCTTCATTGGTCAATTTAGTTTTTACTGAGAGCAGCTCATGTATTTTAAAGATATCGGTTGGTTCTTGCCAGTATTTCTTCCTAATGCAGTATCAAGAAACAGTATTAAGGGTCCATTTCAAAGAAGGGCGCAGTTTCTTCAGTGAAGAAGCCAAAAGCCCAGAGTTTGGGCATGCAGCCATTTGATGCTCTGAACTCAGGTTTTCTTTTTTGTTCTTTAAACACGTTTACTGTTGGACCCTAATTAGCAAACACTGTTGTTAGCTTCAGATTACTGAGTTTCTGCAGTTTAAAGATCCTGGGTGACATTTTTTCATAGTGCCCATGTTAGGTCACTGCGCACCATTGTCAAAGAGACTTAACTCACTGGATACCTTCTGAGGATCTAAGTTTAAACAACCTATGTTTCTTATGTATTAAACTGACCCTTAATTTTCCTTTTCTGTTATACTCGATAGAATTAAGGGGGTCATTATGTGGTTGAACTGGTATTTTGTCACATCATTTTTTAAAGTTTATTTCTTTTAATTCTTTTCAAATGAAGATTTCTATATTTCAGGTAGTATATTTACTTTTGTATTAGTTGGAATATGGTTATAGCTTAATACACTGCCTCTATATGAAAATAGTGAACTTCCTTCCAAGACCATCTTCAGACAAGGGAAAAACATGGTCCCTGAAGGTAGGCACTGTATTTTTCATTAAATATGTGTTGTTTCCTTTTATTTTGTAGTATTTATTACAAGTTATGAAGAGCAGTGTAACAGCTGTGACTTCTTCTATATGTTTCCATCAGTATTGAATTGCAAATTATTCTAATGTACGCTTTTGAGTCATGTTACAGACAATCTCAATTCCACTACATTTCTACTTGGCTTCAACATTCCATTCTGCTTGAATCCAGAGTCTTGTTTAACTTGTATTTGTTGGAGGGCATAAATGTTACTTGTATATTACAATGCTGTCACTGTGTGACATATCCCATATGAATTTTGATGTAGATCGATCACATTGCACTCAATCCGCTGTGATTATGCTTAGAAAATATTGTAGTTGCTAGATGCAGTGTGATTTTTTTTTTTTTTTCTTTCCCTTCCCATTAACAATTGAGTCTATGGTTTAAAATGTGATTATGGTCCTATAAGATAACTTGCTGAGCTATCAGTCTTTTTGTTATAACTAAATCATTTTTTAAAATTTTATAAAGCTGGAAATGATCAAATGCTGTTTTGTTCATTGTCAACAGTGTTGTGTTCATTTTATGTATGTTCCTTATAAATAAGGAGCCTTCAGAAAATAAAATTATTCAAGGAGCAGATATTTTTGTTGGCTTTTATAAAGTTTTATTGTGCACATTTGTATTTTAGTATTTTGTTTCGAGTCTCGTGAAAGGCACAAATGCAACATTGTAAACAAACTCATTTTGATTTCTCTTTTTACGTGGCATTTCAGGACTGACATGCATCCCTTATAAGTGACCTGGAAAGTGCACCTACCTCCATAAATTGTGATAGGTTTATGAGTTAAGCTGACATAATAACGCCACACCCCGTCTGATCCAGTGTTCTTGCGGTTTGTCTGAAGGGAGAGTCATTGCGATGACAAAGTTGGTGGAATGGCCTGTAGTTGACAAGACCCCTCTTCTCTCACTGGTCTTGTACACTGGGGCCAGGTAACTTGGTCGCTGTGGAATGTCTGCTTTCTTACACGGCTTTAGCCATATCTGCAATAAAGAATAAAATAATCCTTTTCATCTTAGTTAAAAAAAAAATAGGGAAACAGTCTTGGCTTGGCCAAAGTATTTTGACATTGTTAGTTTTTTGTTTTGCTTGCTTTTTAACAGATAGCACTGAAAACCCCTTTCTTGTCTCCTCTTTCTTATCAGATTGCTTCCTCTTCTAAAATATGCAACACCAAATTTCCTGTCACTGTCATTATTAGCAGAGGATTCTCAGCTCCTCTCAGACACTTGATTTCTATTTTAACACAAAACATTTCAATTCAATTGGTTTGGTTTGGTTTTTTTAAAAGAATTACCCTGTTACCTCCTTCAAGACTACAACTTAAGAGTATTAGTTCTACCGTATTTGTTGGTATATAATACTATAAAATGTCACCAAACAAAAGATACTGACCACAGGTACTGTATCATAGAGGATTTTTGGATGAGATTCTCCTAGCTTCTTAGTTTGCCTGTTCCAGCGTGCTCCATCCAAGAACAATCCCTGAATGTAGACCCCTGAATCAGTTGGAAAAGATACCGTTACACAAAAACTGAAAATGTCTTGTAGCTGAGAGCAGCAGCTAGTGCAACGCACTTTGCTAACTGCCAGTTGATTGTGTGGGACTTTTTGTCAGTTCTGTGTGTTCCAAGTGATGATCAAATAACTTTGAGTGTAACACAATCTTATACTGTATTACAATTTATTATGATGACAATTCCATAAAGATTTATAAAGTTACAATGTCTAGCAATATCATAGTGTATCCAGGCTTTTTGACTGACAGGTAAAAAACTATTCCAAAGTACAGGACACAATTTTTACAGTTGTCATTATTATAAAGTTTTCTGTATGTACTACATATTGTCAGCTTTAATGTTTCCAGACTTGGAGATTTGATCATGTAAAGAGTCTTTCACTAGTTAGTCTTCACATTGTTTCATTGCTTATGTTTCAAATTGCCACTTGCTTATACCTTTCTAAAGCAGTTCATTAAAGGAGTAAAGTTAAAAAAAATAGTAAAATCTTTAAATGTTTAAAAAACATAAATATCTTTATTTTCGCACGTCATAATGTCATGACATAATGACATGACAGAATGACAGCTGTCATTCCATCAGCTTTCCAGAAGAAAACAATAAATTACAACAACATCTGTTTTTCATCTAACTTGGACCTTCTTGCTCTGTAGACTGAAAACTGTAACTTCTAAAAAAAAAATAAACCTGCCCCCAACAGAGAATGACTTGAAGCCAACTGGATGTGGCTCTCCCAGGCAACCTGCCAAGCCCTTCTTTTTACACAACTTCCAGTCAAACTGATCCTGAGCAAAGTATTAAAAAGAGTTTTAAGAACAGTTCAGTTTAATCTGTCCTTTTTTCTGAGGAAGGGCAAGCTAACAAACATATCTGCAACTGGAAGGTAAGTAATATATAATTAAGTGGTTTGATAGGGCTTTTCCCCCTTAGAGCAGTCCCCTATTGCACATTGTGATCCTATCTATAAGGTAATTTTCTAGGGATAGTTAAAGTAGCATACCCAGCTTCGCTACTAAGTGTTTGGTTTTCCTTGGCTTAGGAGAATATGTGTCTTCAGACATATATACTAATGGAGTGAAATAAAGAAAAAAAAAAAAGGGCAAGCTAGATATCACTTGAGAGTTTGATCTGTTGTGGAAAGTTTGGGGTAAGGAGTATGCTCTGTTGGTGTTATTTTATATCTGCATGCTGATCCAGGAGGTGAACTAATCCCAGTTCTTAAGGACTTAAACAAACAGTATTTTGCTTCTTCACTTCTTGTGCATCTCAGAGGGAGCAGTGCAGTTGTGTATGTTTTCCTGCTGAATTCATTAACTTAATTGCATAACTCTGAGTCTGCAAGTTAATGTTAACTTCTGAGTACATCAGCAAAGACAGATAACTGTGTCATGCATTTACTTACCATCTTCAGGAGCAATTTCATATTCCTTATCTTCCAGCACTTCATAGTCAAATTCTAGTAAGTCTATTGGAATGGTGTATTTTCTGGCATAGTTCTGCTGGGCACCTGTTAAGAACGCTTGAGTGAAGAAGAATCCTGAAATCCAGAAGACTGGTGGAGTTCCATTTTCATACCACAGCTGCGTCAGCAAAAGAGAGAGGAGGAGAAAAGAAAAAAACTGCCTTTTACTTTTTTTTTCATAGTATTTAGGAAAGCAGTTATCTTCTAGAATAACAGCAGAAGTAATTTCTCCCTTTGTGAATCCAGGATTGTCTTTTTCTTTTCTGAAAGCAGTGGAACTTGTGATGGCTGCCATGTCTTTTTAAACATCTTGTTGAAAATGACACTAGCTTCTGTTTTTTTGTTTTGCTTTGTTTTTTTTTTAGAAAAAAACAACAAAAATGCCCTCAAACAAAAAACCACACACAAAAAAAAACCCAGTGCTGTTGCCTGGAAATACTTAGCTTATGTGAATGACATAGTCTGAGTAAGTCTGTTAAACATGCATCATCCTTGTAAGTTCATCAAATGAGTGTTCAATTCTCCTTCTCTCCCTCATTATTGAAGGCTGTTCAGCATTCACCTTTGTTTCTCTGTGCAAATGACAGATTTCTTTTTTCCAGGCTATTTTCTCTTTGAAAGGGTCACATTTCCCTTCCAGGGCCAAAGTCACATGTTGTAAGTGTGCATAGCAAGTTGAAGATGAGGAGGGATGATTTCCTCATGAGGAGGAGATGTGGCCTATTTAAACTTATATTGACTGCAGGGTGGTGGTGGTTTTTTTGTTTGGGGGTTTCTGTTTGGTTGGGTTTGGGTTTTGGTTTTTTTAATAGCTTACACTGTGGAGGCCTCTGTATAAAAATCATTTTTAAAAATGCCAAAATTATTGGATTTGGTTGTAATATATGTTGCAATGGTGAATATTTACTGCATGCAAGAAGACCTTTTTCTCATTGTTGCAAACATCAGTTTTGAATAATGTCTGAAAAAATTTTGCTACAATTATCTGCTGCAGAGAATTACAATGAAGACAAGTAAGCTAGTTGTCTCTACTAGTAAGTAGTGTTCCTCCCAAGAAATAAAAAATCACCCTCATAGCTATTGGTGGTTTTCCATTTGTACAAGTTTAATTTCTGTCCTGGATTCTGTTCAAGAAATGGCACTTTTGTTCTTTACACATACTGCTGTCAGGCTTGCTACAGATGAAAGTGGAAGTTACTGAGGTGTGCTGACTGGGTGATGTGTGTCCAAAAACATAAAATAGAGGTTCTCTGGAAATGCAGATTTTGTGAATATCCTTCTAGACCTGAAACTGGATGCTGCTTTTGATTTTTTTAAAAATTCTTTTTAATTTACTTACAATTTTTGTTCCTAGATCTTTTGTTTATTTTGAGACCTGTTCTTACAACAGGTATGGAGTTGGCTACCTGCCATGAGATTGGTTTTCTTCAGTTGATTGAGATTACTAAGCCACAGAATGATGCTGAGACTCTAGATATTACTCATTTAAAGTCAGTTTTGGGAATCTGCACTCTTACAGGTGAAGGAACCCCACTGACGCTCCCTAATTCATCCTGCTTTCTTTTCCAGCAGTCTTCTGAAAGCTTGGTATTTGACTTTAACATAAGGTTTTGTGTTAAAATGTTTTACTAATTTAGGTTTGCTCACTGGAAATGAAACTCAACAGTATTTTCCAAAGTTCTGTTTTAATTAACTTCATTACCACCACCAGATCTATATGCAGTTTAAGAGGCCTTCACTAAATTCACTTCAGAAGGCCAATTCTGTCATAGAGAATTCCTGATGTACTGCAGCTCTCTTCGTGAGGTGTAGGGTATGTGACAAAATGTAGGGTATGTGACAAAATGTAGTGCTTCCTTAGATGCTGCAATGAGCAAACGGCTATACAAAACAGATGCACAAATGAACTGAACTTCACCTGTCAGTTATTCAGTGGAAGTAATTCGTGTGTGTGAGTTCACTTGTGGAGATGTCACCTGACATCAATAGACAAAAGTAATAACCGGCATTGAACAAATCTGTGTACATGGGGTGTGCTCACCTGTAAGAACTTCAGTCTGTTAAGGAAGTCAGTCACATAGCTGCCCAGAGGCTTGAGGCTTGGGTAAGACTTACTCATCCATAGTCTTGGAATTTTGCCTTTCAGAATGCTGTTTACCACTTCTTCCAGTTCAGCAGACATCACTACTAGCCCCTAAAAGAAATTTTGGAAAGGAAGATGTCAAAATACTTTGCCTAAAAGGCTTGCTTTAACGAATAAAAATCAACATAGCGCTCTGTCCAACAGATGTAACAAACTTCTAGCTAAGTCAGACAGGAGCAATGCTGAATACAAGAATTATGGACATAATGGATTTCATAAAAAGTTACTGCAGTTTTCTGTCTGGTCTGGTAGTTGGTCACTAGATTGGTCAGGCAAAAGGTCCACAGCCTCTTTTGGAGAAAACTGCCCATACTGGAAAATTCTCCCTTGCACTTCTGAGTTTTACAAACTGTAAACGCTCTTTTTTATTATTATTTAAAGTTTCCTCAAAACTCTGACATTGCAAGTTGCAGACTTTCCAGCTTCTAGTTTGGCTTTAACAGGGAGAGGAGTGGTGTTTGTGGGTTTTTAGGGGTTTTTTTAAAAATGTTTCATCAGCCTTAAGCTATAATAGGATAAATAAAAATTACTCAGGCTGACTTTTTCCTGCTTTTTTTCTGTATTTTGCACAGCTGTAGCTTTTGATTCCTACTGAGAGCAAACATTGACTTTATACTGTGACATCTTAACTGGAATCCTCACTGGCAGTAATCTGCTATTTGAGGTGTTGAGGAGATCTGCTTTCATCTGGAAGAAATTGTGTGAGGTGCTTCAGTCTTTCATGCCAGTGAGGCAGAAAAACAAATGTGAACCTGGTTATTGCTTGTCTTATTTGCTAGCAAACCTGTAGGTAAAAACTTCCTGTTTTGGTTTCTCTACAGTAGGTACAATAGTACTTTTATATTCCGCTGTACTCCCATCAGTTCTAAGGTACAGATCAATGAATCACTTTGGAATACGGATTCTTTAAAGTGTTTGACTGACTGACCTGAATCAGACTTCAGGGTTACTTCTCTAAGGTACTTGCACTGGCAGCTCAGAGATTGAGTCTAGGTTCTAGGTATATGCCTTTTAAAGGCTATGTTCAGCTCACCTTTATTGCTTTCTGGATGTTAACACAGGAGTCCCGTATTGTCTGCAATAACTTGTTAAAGCGTCCCATCTCTTGGACAAGCACAGTGTTCATGCTTTGAGTATACGTGGTTGGATATCTTCTCATTGCTGCTTCAATGTCAAAATTTGGAGGAAGTTTGCTCAGGATGTCACCTGTGACTTCATAAACAACTTCATCGGTGGATTTTGCACCACCACCAGATGCCCGAGACTAGAGAGAGCCAGAAATTTGGATTTAGTTTGAGAAAAAGAAAGAGGTCTTAAGAGAGTGAATAGTTAAAATGCAGGAAAATAGAGCTGTTATAAAGGCATTGTTTAAAAGATCATTACAGTTCCCAACACTCTTCCCCTGTGACTGAAATTAATTTGTTTCAGAATTTCCTATATTATTGCAATAAGTTGTTAGCTTAGAACTAACAAAATCTGGTTTCCTACAGATTTGTATCCTCTTTTTTTTTTTTTTTTAAAATCCCGCTTCCACAGTAAACCAATCTTTCTCCCGCCATCTCTGATGTACCTGTCAGCACCATTGGCTGGCCAGGTGCTGCGAAACAGCACAGAGCAGTACCAAGTTCTGTCTCACTGTCCCTCTACGTCCCTCTTGCTCTCTATATTCAGCTCTTTGTTTTCCTCATGAAGCTTGCAGGAACTATACTATCCCTAGATTGTACCTGACTTACAAACTGGACTGAAATTGGGCAAGAAGTTGAAAATTGTTAAAAACTGGGGGGAGTAGAAGATACACAAACTGACTGTACAATCACAGAAGCTATGTTTCCTTAGGAAGGCATTCAGGAAAAATAAAAAACCAAAAAAGCCTTAAAAGATTCTTAAGTGGAACAGTAATTTCACCAGACTGGAGATAAAAACACAAGGTACAGTAAAAACTGAAAAAAAATCTGAACATACTAATGTGGAGATAGAGTAGAAAGTTATGCTGAGATGGTTTGTGGCTTTTACTCTTTACATACCTGTGTAAGAAGAATGTTATCAAATAACAGTTGCGTTTCTGACTGATCCTTGGTAATATCAGCATTTGTGTTCATTCCAAATATCTCTGGGGAGGGATTCAGTGGAAGTGTCTTTGTATATTCAATATAGCTTTGGTACTGAAAAAAGGAAAAAAAAATACTCTAGACTTAAAAGGAGATGCAGCAACTGCCAAACAGGCCATGACAGGCTGCGAGCTGTGTCTCAAAACCACTACAACCTTCCCTAGTGTAATGAATACAGTGTGTGAACTAAGATACAAAAGGAAATACAAGGGGTGACTGTGCCTCACAAATTCGTTCGGTCCATCCCATTCCCCTGAAATCAGGATTGGCTTCGCTTAAATAATGTCTGACAAGATTTCTGACAGCTGTTGGAAATTCTCTTACAAATAAGATACCTAGCGCAAGGGGCTGCAGCCCCTTTCTGGGCCCACTGCTTGCCAAGTGTCTGAAGGTGTTTTGCTGATGTGTAACACAACTCTCCTGTGTGATAAATTAAGCTGATTACTGTGTCCTTTCTACCTCCAGCAGATGTGATCAACTAATTCTCTTATGCCTATTTTATAATGCTTTTAACTTCAGCAGGCAGGCTGTGTTTCTCCCTTAGTGTGCTGACTCACACAGAGCAAAGTCAATTTAGTTGGTAGTAGTTGGGGTGGGTTTTTTACATAATTTCTGTTTCTTAGAAGTCACTGAAACGTGAGATTAAGCCACAGAAGCGAGCAGTGACAGCAGTAAGCACTGTGGCACATATCAATGTCAGTAACGATAGATCTATTTTTAAAACAAAATAAGCTGTTGGTAATTCTGTTGTTCTGGGATACTTACATCTCCTTCAGGAGGAGCAAAATAAAGGCCACTGGGATCGAATTTATAATCTACATTTGTAATGATTTCCGAGGAAAAGAACGTGTTTAGAACACTACGGAGCGTACGCCGATCCCAGTCATCAGTGACTCTGCCACCATAATTGCATTCTCCAGTCATGTAGCGAAGAGCATCATACGGCACCTCCTGAAAAAAGGCAAGACAATGATCTGAACTGCAGCCTAGCGCTTCTCTGGACAGCCACGTTGGTATCATAATTTATTTGGAAGTCATCCAGAATTTTCACTGGAAAGTTTAAAAGCTGTTATTTACTTACGCTAGTTCATTCTTGTACCATTGATCTCCTGATCTTCAAATACTTTAATAATCATCCATCAAGTCACCCAGCATTGCTTCTTTATATCTATATCTTTATATATATTGCTTCTTTATATATATATTATTAGATATTGCTTATTTATATATATATTGCTTCTTCTATATATAGGAATAATAGCACCAAAAATTTCCATAGTAATGCAGCTGGAACTTCCTGAGTATAAGTTTATGGAAAACTTCTCCAAAATTTTCTCTACTTGTTTGGCTATACATACTTCTAAAATAAATGTATGCTGTCACAGGGCCATAGCTGTGCTCATAAATTTTATTTTATTAATTTTTTTTTAGAAAATAAAATCAAACATGCTTCAAGTCTTGAGGTTGGGAGAAGGCAGACTCCTCTTAGGTGCATAAAAGCAACAAATTATGAGTGATAAGAGAGAAATTATTTACAGAAAGTCAGGGCAAGAAGGGGTGATGTGCTGAGAACTTTAACAGATTCTGGCTATAGTGGGTTGCTTAAGAAGCTGGAACATAAAAAAGTGTCATGTATTGCTAGCAAATTCCAGAGAGGCTTCTAGGAAACACTGCCTAGCTCTGCAAACAGGGAAGGAAACATCATCTGCCAAATTTACACAAATAGAGCAAGGTCGTTATCAATCTGTAACAGTCCAGGGTCTAGTATTATCCCCATCATTGAGTAAATCACAGTTAGCTATTAAGTGTTTAGTACGATATTTTACAGCTTGCAGTAACATCACCAAGAGCTGAATCCACAGCTCCTGCCTAGGGACAGGATAAGATTCCAACGAATAAGGCAACTATATGGAACAAACACTGCTCTATTTTGCATGGCAGAACTTCTAAATTGTAATTTGAAAGTTTCCCACATTAGTTATATACTGATCATGGAACACTAACTACTGAAAATGAATGTGGTTAGCGCTATTGCAAGCAGACCTTGGTTTCTAATTCACTGCCCCCACTAAACTGTTGCCGTGGCAGCACTCAGCCTGCATTGGTACATGCACTATCAGTCCTGCAAAGTGCAAGCAAGGACCGGTGACCACTGTGAGAGGCTGCTGTACCTCGTACTGGTCAAGGAAGATGTGCAGCTGCTGCACACTGATGCGCAGGTCGGTCTCGTTGAACTCGTACGGAATGTTCCAACCCAATGGCCCAAAATTCCGCCTTTCTTGCACCAGCGCGTGGAAGAAGCAGAGGCCATACAGCAACGTCTTGAACTCAGCCTTAAAACCAAATGCAACACCATTAGTAATTCATGGCTGGTTTAAACCATTTCATTTTTTTCTCACGTCCAGCACAGCAGTGCTGTCTTTGAGTCACTCAAAACCCAGCATCTCTTGCTCTCGTAACATACTGTTTACAAGTCTGGGGTAGTTTTTTTCTTGACATACAATGGCCTTCAGCAGGAAGCCATCAAATTGCCATAAGCATCAGTTCTAAATATTCTTTTAAACCAGTGTGAACCCTCAAAGCAGTTTCATTTTTAAAGCTATATATCCATGCATACATAATTAATATACATGACATACAACTATGTGTATCAGACCATGTATCTATGAATTTTTTTTTTCACACCGTTGTATTATAGAACATTGTTCACACAATATTTCTGCTTTTTCTTTTTCTCATTATCAAGATAGATTTCAGGCCTTTAAAGAAAAACGTCAGGTAGGAACTTTTGGGTTGTTTTTCAATTGAGACCATTTAGCAAAGTATATGACCTCATTTAGAACTACATTAATTATAGGAAAATAATGTAAAATATGCTGGCAAACGGACATCTAATTATTAAAAGTGTGGTTAAGATTTTTCCCAGTCTTACTTTTTTTTTTTTTAAACTAGAGAGCTGTATTATTGATGCCATACCACAAAATCTCAATTGAAGAAGTAGGAGACAAGCAATAAAATAAAAATTAAATTTACTTCTCTACTGCCAGTAATCAAAACCAGTTTCATTGCAGTGGAAGACAACTATTTAATTTGGGAGGTTTTTCTCCCCCAGAGCATATGCACACAGTCGTCAGGGTCTGATTTAACTGATTTACAAAGTTACAATACAACATTACTAACGGGTTTTCTGCAGCTGTTGAAAAAGTCAGGATCAGATATTGGATCCATCAGGTACGAACGAATTATATTGGCCCGTAAACCTTTTGGTGCTTCATTAGTCATCTTCACTCCATTCTGAAGTACAGACACCGGGAACGTGGCAGATGGGTAACTGGTGAGCCAAATTCGGAAATCTGGATGTGTTGTGTCAGGGTTTAGCTCCTACAATAAACACATATAAAAACAGGCCACTGGAAGACACAATAGATTATTATACACCTCAAGGGTTATTATTAAAGCATTTTTTTTTGTGGGAAAATATACCAGTCCAAAGTTTAATTTCTTAGATGCTTGTATGTGACTATAGTGAAAGTCACAGTTACGAACGACAACCTCCCTTCTACAGCTGGTGTATTTTTATTCAAGACTTCAGTATTTTGAACTAAAATTTTTCCTCTCTGTGCACGTTTGTGGAATATATGAACAAAACCAAGTGCAGGCTCTGTACCACAAGAGTGATGGAATGTATACTTTGCCCATTTACTGCACTTACTGTCCTACAGCTGTTCTGGGAAGGGCTATAGCAATAATATGTATACATCAGAAATGTATTAAGTTTATTGGGGGGGGGGGAGAAGGAAATATACACTAGTACCTCTTCGAAAACCTATAGCTGTTCAAGAGTAAAATTCCTTGTCCAATGGACATACGATGAAAGCTCTTGGCCTGAAGAGACTGTTGTAGCGGTGGGGATTTACCGTTCAAGGAATGGGCCAGACTCACCATGTTTGTGAGCACTTTCTATTCCAGCAGGCAGAAGGAAAAAGACAGAATCAATATGTGACGATTACCCTTATATAATGGGAATCATCATGAAGTATGCTAAGCTGGCTTTGCAGTCGCCTGGATGATCAGACATGCCTTCAAAAGTACTTATAAGAAGATGATAATACTTATTTTTACCTCACAGATTCTTTCCAGTATGGGCATCCATGAACTTGCTAGATGGCAATTTTGCAGAACTATCCACGTTCCTTCCTTTACTGCCTTCTCTATCATTTTCATGGCTATCGGGCCTTGGCCTTGACCAAGTGACAGAGAACTAAGCTTTGTACCACCATACCCCTGCATATAGAAAGCATATTATAAGTAAGAATAATGTTGCATAAATACACTAAACCTTCTGGTATGAGAGTTCACATCTATATGTATTCTTGAAATATTTCACGTACAGTATATTTTAAAATACAGTTTAAATATTTTTTTTCATGCTATTCCAGTTGACTAAAGCCTCTTATCTATCTTCCAGTGAAAAGCTCCAACTACACATCCATTTAATCCGGAACTGTAAAATTGTGACAGTTTCAAAATACTCCTGAAAACAGTATGCTCTTTAAGGATGTAGACAACCTACTATAAAATGCAGAATACATTTGCAGCTTGGTGGCTGGACACTTGAAGTATGTCTGTCATTCTCAACAGCACAGAACTCTGACAGAATAATAGTCAGGAAGTGCAAGAAATACATCTTACCAGAAAACAGCAACTTTCTAGTATTATAACAGTACTCTTCTACATAAGAAATTATTTAGGCTGTTGGGAATTTTTTGTTTTAAATGCCCTAATAATGACAGTCAAAGCCAACAAAAATCCATATTTGAATTCTGAGGTGTAAATGCCACCCAAGATCCTAAGATCCTATAACACTACAGTGTTTTTAAATTAAGTAATATATTACACATAATGCTTATTAGAAAAAAAAAAACATTTTCAGATAAGATTCCTTACAATGAACGTTTAAACCATTATGGTTTTGTTCCATTTTTCCATGTTCCACTTGAGATTACACAAACTAGTTAGTTAAATAGATCATGACATCACAACATTATAAAATATGCCAAAAATATTTAACGTACAATTTCTTATAAACAATAGACAAATTATTAATTCCTAAAAACAATCCACTTGCATTAATTAGTCCTTTGTGTTAAAGAGAACCATGGGATCAATTTTAACATGTTTTTGGGCAGTTAAAAACGGGGTTGAGCTTACTTGGGCATTGCAACTTCTACTTAAATAAAGTTCCTTGCTTCATACAAACATAAGTGCATTCACACAAGCATCAGCTATATTAAGAAAGTTTGGAGATATTAAAATACCTGATCATCAGCAAACTTAAGAAGGGCTGCCATGGGGTCAGCACCAGGAGAAAGTATAAATATCAGTGGTGCACAAGAATGACTATCAGAAAAAGCTTCTGACAAATCAAATGGAGGTGGCTCAATAAATGGATGGCCCAGGTTGTGAATGATAAATTCCTGCACCATTGGTATTATCTAAAAAAAAGGAAAAATAGAATCAGTGTGTCCTATTTTTGTGTAAGCATTAACATATATTACTCTTAACATTTTAATATAAATTTCAAGGACAGCATTCCTGCATATAAAATTAGATACAAGTACAGTCCCAGAGGAATCAATGATTTAGCATGTGTAAATCCAGGCAAAAAAGATGCTCTAAGAGGGTTGAAATTGGAAGTCCTATGCAAATGACCCTTAATCTCATTTCTGTCACCACATCTGGACGGACTAATGTGCTGGTATAGGAAGCCAGATTTTTTTCTGCACCTATTCCATCTGTATTATGGAGAGGATTTCAATTTTCAAGTCTCATAATGCAACACCTTTCAAAGGTGTTAAGATCTTGGCTTAGAAAACTGCTGTGTACAGCAGTCTCGTACACACTGGTGTTTCAACTTCCTACTGAAGTTAACTGGGCTCCGTACCAAAATGAGAGACAATTTATAAAATGACAGCTTAATGCTTTTATCTTGTAAACCCTTACAGATATAATTATTTTAAATATCACCATTCATTCTATCCCTGGACACACTCTAGAATATTTTAAAATAACCATCTCCCCGTTAAAGAAATGCAACAGTATTTGCAAACACGATACTAAGATTTAATCTCTGAACACGAAATTAAAGAAACACTGAAGGTTTCAAATAGCAATGTTAATTCAACCACTTTGGTCACAATCAGTATAATATTTTTAAAATTTTTATATGTAAAATTGCTGTATTCGTAACTAGAGTTTTTAACTTGCATTTTTGACATTTCAATTATAAAATTTGTAATTTTCATACTGCATTAGCATAGGTGCTTTCAGTTAATAAATATATAGTGTGACCAAGTACACAGAATGTGACACAGGGGAAAAAAAGTTCCAGTAGCTCCATTTCTCTTGATTGTCCTGCTCATAAACTCACCTGTGTTTTTACTTACTTTAAAAATTTACCCTGCTTTACAGGTGCAATGTGTCACCAATTAGTATAAAGACTTACATTTAAGAGCAGGAGGGAGGCTCTGGGCTATACTAATTGCAGGCTTTATAGATGGAGATGCTCTTGAAAGAGCTTGCTTTGGCTTCCAAACTCTTGAGTGATTTTAAGGATATGTATGAATATGAGAACCGTTTAAAAACCTTCACAAACTGGCCTTTTATAGAGAACTGCAAGTGCACTCCAGAGAACGTAAGTATGAAAATGGATATTTTGACTATGCCTTATTTTTACATACAGTGCCTGAATGTGAAGTCACTGTTAAGTATATTCATGTTTAAGAAGAGTTGTGAGCTTCCACTAAGCCTGAAGAAGACGAAAAGTTGAATACTCAAACTTTCCCCTGTTTCCTGCTCAGAAATACTGTAGTAGGATAACTGGCTTCTGCATGTTCAGTTCACTAGTCTAGCTACAGAATTGCATATACTTACTTTTCGTGTTTTCATTTTTTTAGTTCTTGTCACTTAAATTTCCTGTACTATGTAGTCTTTCTGATTGCAAATTTTCATTCATAAAAAAGAAGTCTACGTTAGAAGAAACAAATACACAACCAGCAGGAAGGATGAAGTAGCAGAATGATCACTACTTAAAATCCAGAAATTGAAATTTTTTATATTTTAGAAAACTTAATGTTTATGATGTCCCTCCAGGCTTTGACTTGAGCATTAAAAAAAATCCACCTGATTTCTACTTTGGCACACACATGAAACTTCCAGGCTGGATCTCAGATGAGTCATACTGCAAGAGTTATCTGAGAAGGTGTGAAGTTTGATAACTGAAACAAACGTACTTAATTTTTAGTGTTCTGACCAGATATGATTCTAAAGTGACAGAAAAACATAGAAGTTAAAGATGTAGCATTTTACTCATAATTTATATTTAAAGGTTCTCTATGTCCATGGTCTTATACTATGTTTTTTCTCTGAAAATATTCTTTAAAGTCCCAGCTATGGAAGATCTCATGCATGGCTACTGAAATGCCTATGTAGCATGGCATCTACTAGATGTTATCTGGTAGAACAAAGCTACTCCAGTAGCCCGCAGATACCACAGCTATGCAGAATTCCACTCACTACTTGTAGCCTGTTCCTTGTTCCTTTACTAGTTGCTTATTTACCTGCTTGCAGTCCTCACACTTAAATTTTTTCAGCCTGATCTGTGCTGATAGACATTGTGGGGAGAGGCATTATTTGCAAGCTCCCAGAAACAGTTTGCTGACGTGAACATGAGCAGTGTGTTGGATGAGGCTCTAAATTTCTAAACTGTCACCTGCAGATGGCAAAGGCGGGCTTTGTCCACTGTCCAAATGCAAATGAACCAGATGTGGCAAAATGTTTCTTTTGCTTGATAGAACTGGAGGGCTGGGAACCAAACGATGACCCATGGTAAGCACAGATGTAACAATGTTCTTGAAGTATTCCTCTAAATTTCTTTGACAACATCCCCTTACTCATGATAAAATTACCAATTTCTCTGTAACAGTTCTCAAAACTAAAGCCTACCGAAAGGTTATCTTACCCAATAACCTTGAAATAGTTCAACTAGCTTGTATCTGAGATCCACTAAAATCCATTTCATATGTTTTCTGTGTGATACTTTTTCTACTGATAGACAGTAGAAGTACTGAAGAGACCTGTCTGTTCAGATTTCGTCATCTCTTGAAATGTAACTTTCATGGTTTTAACACCTGTTCTTATTCTGGGCTTACATTGCAGGGAGGAACACACCAAACGTCACAGCTGTGGCTTTTTATCCCTTACTAAGCACTTTGATGACCTGACAATGGAGGAGTACTACATGCTGGAGATGACACGGCTGAGAACCTTCCTTGTAAGTGTTAACCAAATAATCTTAATATATGATTCAAAGCTAGAATGTAAACAAGAACTTCCATCTCTAAGATTTCCAACCATCAGCAAGGAGTGATCGTGTAAGGCTAGAACATGACTTATTCTGAATGATTTACGTGCATTATTGGCTAAGAAATCTGCACCTAAACACTTCTCAGTGTAGTCTATTGTCTAGCTTTTGAAGGAAAGCCTGTTTCCTTTAGAAATATTTTTCCAACAACTCATTACAGCAGAAAAAATATCTTGGGTGCAATAATCAATCAATCCAGGAAGCTCTACAATAGGCAGCTCTGTTCTCAGGAGGGATGAACAACACACGTGAAAAGTAAAAATTTGATGAGATCATTCCTTCAAATATCCAGTTTTACATGTAAATCAGCCTAATTAAGCTTTCAAACTTTAAAGCCCATTTCAAATGTTTTACAGTTATCCAGTTTTACTCCTCCCCACTTCTGGGATTTCATGCATACCATAGTGTTGGCATGTACAAAAGCACACAAAACTGAGCTGCTTCAACCAGCTGATCAGGATCAGCTGATCTTTGATATATGACCCCTAATCCTATGGATAGTAAGAATCAAGAGAGCCCAGTTCCCTGTTGAAGCACAGTAAAGGTTCTGCATCTTACTTCTTGGTGGGTTTGCACAAATAAGATCTTTGCCTTGCTGATAATGTTCTGTATTGAAAATATACCTGGAAACTGTCAAGGTTAAGTATTTGAGACTCAAATACATGAAAATGGGATCACATGCCACAGTGGGAGCAGTCTGATGTCTTAAAAGGTGGACTAAGAGTGAGAAAATTATGTTGTTATCTAACCTGAACAGCAAATGATTTGGAGCAGAATTCCAAGGTACAAAAGGGGTTGTGGCCATGATATTACTCTAAGTATAGCATATAGAAAACTTGAAGCAGCAGCTTCAAGTGGGGACACTTTGCCCCCAGGAATACTGTCACCAATAGCTTGGAGGGCTATGCACTAGGGCTGATCCAGAGCATGCTGCCATCTTGAAGTACCAATATCCTACTGCATCCTGAGAAGCAAGATCATGCCTCTTCACACAGAAGAAAATCAAACTGAAGTCTCCCTCCCTAATGTGATTTAAAATACAACTCAACAGTAGGTTCACAATTTACTTTAAAAGTATACTAGACATAACCAAAAATGGTCACTGAACTGACCCCTACTGACAAGGCTAGTGGAGGAGTTTCTGAATCAAATGGGGGTATGCATATGAAATATCTGCCAAATGCTCTGCACCATTCATTGCTGACCGTAGCCAAAACTAGACTTCTAAGCTAGAATTAGTACCAGATCAGTGGGTTTTTGAGGATCTAAGTGTTGAATGTAGTTGAACTAGACAGTTAAATTGCTCAATTGAAAGTCTCAATCTTTTGCTTTGCTTTAAGTGCAAAACTGGCAGAAGAATAATAAACTCTTTTGAAGAAGAAGTCACCACAACTAGGCAGCGTCTTGTGGATAACTTTGTCTCCAAGCATCAGTATACACCACCATCGCCAGTGCCTCTCCATGCTGATCCATCTGCCCAACATTCTGAACGCTCATACTGCCAGTCAAAAAAAATCCAGGAGAAGTGAAGTGTAAAGTCTGACTCTAAAAGTTTCTCTTTTTATGGTACAAACGTTCATATTTTTATCTGAGTACTAATATAAAGCTAAACAGTTGTGTGAGGAAGTATAGAGAATTCCTTTCATAAGCTCTCTGGAACAGAGGTCATAACTGCTTATTCTAACTCCGATCTTTCATGATGTGCTTTGTCATTATGGCTAGGTGTGGATTAATAGTAGTCCTACTAACCTGTGAACATATGAAAAATGTCTAAGCAAATACTTATATTCTGGTTTTTAGTAGGTTGACTTTTTTGGAATAAAGATTCACAACTGTGAGCACCTGTTGTGATCTGTGCCACATTCAAGCCTTACAGCTAGACAGACCCAAATGAGAACAGTTCTGCTTCAGAACACTTTCCATAGAACAAAATGGATCTGTGTATCTGCAATAATTGCTACCTTTAAGCATCTACATTATCTACACTCCTGCTTACCATTAAACTATCTTCCTAGATCTAGATCCTAGAAATTTACCATAGATAGTAACATCCATCAAAAAAAGTTACATATGCAAAAATAGCAGGTGTACTGAAAAAGGAAAGTCACAAGGTTTTTAGACAGTCTCAAGGAGGAAGAGCTCTGGGGATTTTGGTGTGTTCACTGAAACTTAACAAAAGCTAAAGGCCTACCCTTCTGTTTTAAAAAGTTTTTTCATTACAATTTCAAACTTGATTGTTTTTTCGAAGTCTCATTAATTCTTATTTTCCTTTACGATACTGTTGTAGAATGGTTGTAGATAACACAGTTGAAATGCATACTTGCAAATACTTTTGATTTCTAAGATGAACAGACCTTTTCCAATAAGGTGCAAGTTTCGTACATACTTTGTCAGGTCTCAGGCAGCGAATGATAAGCATCCGTTGAAACTCCCCCAACTTTTCTTGCCACTCTGCAGGAAAATCCTCATGCTGGGGATCCTAAAAGCATATATATTTCAACATTCTTTAAAGCATTTGTGAATTACTTATAGTGAGAGTAAATTATCTTTTAATTTGACACATCAATCCATGATGTATTTTTTCTTAATCTACAGAAATGGGGTTGATATGCTTAAAGCTTTTTAAAAAAAAACCAGAACTTTAAATATGTTTATCTAAGAAGCTTCTCTTATAGCAGAGAAGTTATAGTAATTTTTAAGTGTTTAAAAGATAATAATCCAAAGTTCTCCTCTAGAAAGTGGAGGAGGAATGAGGTGGAGGGAACCTGAAAATGCACTTTACCTCCCTCTTTCCATTAGAACTGAATGGAACCAGACTGAATGGTCAGTCTTCAATATTACAATGATAACCATAGAATCAATGACAATCACATTACAGTATTACATGATAACTATGAGTAAGGTTGCATCTGAATGTAGAAAATGAGTGCAGGAAAACAAGAATCAGAAAATTAAGTCAAACAATGCACAAGAGAACTTAGTTTGTAAATGGCCTACAAATAATCCAGATGTTATGTTGCTATTGCAGTTATTAGATTGGTAACAGCAGTTGTGTGGCATGTTAAGTTCTTATGAGACTGAAGTACAGTGCCAGCTAGCTATGCCTTTCTGGAAACTGGTATTACAGCTCTGCTGGTGAGCCTCTTAGGCTTGCCTGCAAAGGGTTGGGCACAGAGGTATGCAGACAGACCTGCACAAACTGCATTCTGAGCAACTTTGATTTAGCAAATCAAATCACAATGCAGCTTATGTTCTGCTAAGGATCTGGAGCCTGGCTCCCTCCTTCCCCAACTTCTAGGCACTGAGTTTTAGATTGGAATCCAGAATGCTACATTATTTTTTTATATTAATATATGGGAAAAATAGGTACCTCAGAACAACATCTATAACAGCTGTTGAAGGGTTCAGCTAAAAATTTGCAAGCTTTGTAGAAAACTGAGTGAATTAGGCAACACTGAGGAGTGAAGGTTGCACTGAAGACTCCATTGAGTTGTGCCACTGTGCCGAAAACTCTTCAATTCTCCATGAGAAGAGATGCATCAGTAGCTTTGAGATTAAGTCAGCCAACTAGAGGAGAACTGAGTTTCAGTCCCTACTCCGAAACATGCAATACAACTTCAGATAAAATACATGGAGTCCTTGAACTGGGGAGCTGAAGTCAGGTCTCCCCTACTTTTGGAAGCAACCTGATCTACAACTGTAGAAGGAGAAAAGTGCATCTCAAACTCCTTTGAGTTCCACATTCAGTGTATGGTTGCTGATAACAAAATGGCTCAAGCAACACTGATTTTTGTGCCTTCCCTCTTTAACATACATGCATGAAAGTGCCCTTTATTTAAATTTGTGTATCACTAACAAGATAGGAGAAAAAGCTGGTTGCATATTACTGAGGATAAACTATACTGCTGATAAAAAAATGCAGCTATCAAAAAGGAATCTTCCCCAAGACCCATTAACTAGCGTTTTTGAAAATTACAGTGCATTCACATGAAAGTACTAGTATTAAAGCTAGATAAGTAATGAAAATGTTTTCACATAACAAGTAAAAGGCATAGCAACTCTTCTATATCAGGACAGTGATAGATAATGCCATTCCTTTTGATCTAGCACTCAAGGTTCAGTAACTGAATGTTCCTAGCTTCAATGTTACTGTTTATTAGATTCTTTATCAGTTAACTGATGACCTGATTCTATAGATTTCATTTTATTGAATGCCGCTTAAATGAAGGAATTTCTATTTATTTCAGTTTGGCTGTGTGAATGCACATATAGCTACCACACACATCTTGAATCTTTACTTCTGAAAGTCAGCACCTTTCATTTATATTGGGCATTGCTTTAAAAAGTCCCAAAGTGCATAACAAAGTCTCCTCCCTCAATCTCTTTTTCAAATGCCATCACTTCTCTGTTCATTTTCCAAGCGACTATTTCCCAAAGAAGAACTAAAGCCCTCTACTTGCTGTATCTTTTTGCAAATACCCAAGGAAGGCTTTATCTCTGCTGTTGTCTGTTTCCTGCAATCTGGACAACTGAAGGAGCTGCAGCTGCTTAATTTCTTTAATGTCTCTCATCGTACACTTATGAGCATTTCCAGCCAAAAATCCAGTCTTTTCCTCTCTGCATACTTTAATCCCATTTTTTTTAAATAGAAAGAATTTCTAAATCCTTGGCATTTACAATGCATAAAATACACAATTAATCTCTTTGAAATGGGTGTAAGAACTCCTGGGTCATTTGACTGAATGTTGGAGATAAATTTTGATCATTTAAGTTAACAGTAAGAAAAGTGGTTCAATGGACCAGCACAAATGGACAGTATTATCTGAATGTGGAAGTGGTTATGGTTAGATATGGTGTAAGTAGGAAAGAAGGATAAATTTTTAATCATTTTTTCAGGAGGTATGTGTACAATGAGCACTTTGCATATCAAGAAGCAGAAGGGTGGAGTATAATAAAATAAAAAAAGGAGCTAATAGTAAGATTAATGATGAAGTAAGTGCCCAAATGTGGAGTAAAATTCATCTAAAGAGCTTAGATTTTAAGGAAACGGTGATGAAGTTAGATAAAAACAAAGTCATTAATGCATATATCAGGTCACTGCAAGAATATGGAATCGCAGGTCTCCCAAATCCCATTCTAGTTTTTCTACATGGCAATAATTGGTTTTTTACACTTATCCAGGAAAGCAGCATGCTACACAATAGCATGAAAAGGCATCCTCAAAGCATGGTAAACAAATCTATAGACTGATGTCCTGGTTTCAGCTGGGATAGTTTATTTTCTTCCTAGTAGCTGGTATAGTGCTGTGTTTTGGATTTAGCATAAGAATAATGTGATAACACACTGATGGTTTAGTTGTTGCTAAGCAGTGCTTATACTAGTCAAGGACTTCTTTTCAGCTTTCCCTGCCCTGCCAGCAAGAAGCTGGGAGGGAGCACAGCCAGGACAGCTGACTCAGACTGGCCAAAGGGCTATTCCATACCACATAATGTCATGCTCAGTATATAAACTGGGGGAGTTGGCCGGGGGGCAGCAATCACTGCTCGGGGACAGGCTGGGCATCAGTTGGTGGGTGGTGAGCAATTGTATCATGCATCACTTGCTTTGTATATTATATTATTATTATTACTACTACTATTACTGCTATTTTACTTTATTTTACTTCAATTATTAAACTGTTCTTATCTCAACCAACGAGTTTTCTCACTTTTACCCTTCCAATTCTCTCCCCCATCCCAACCGGGCAGGGGGAGGGGAGTGAGCGAGCGGCTGTGTGGTGCTTAGTTGCTGGCTGGGGTTAAACCACAACAACTGACAATGGACAGTGGTTGCCTTAAGTTTAGCAGTTTTCACTATCACCTTATCACTCCAGGTTTTGGTGCCTTTTTTCCATCCAAATTCAATTCAAATCATGACTTGCTATTCAGAAGCCACCTGACAAATTGGCAATAATCTACTACTACACACCACTTGCTTAAATATTTACATTCATATATGTAAGAACATATGATGTAAAATGACAGAACTTTATTTTCCCTGAATAAATATTTTCAATGTGTTAATTAGCTTATGAATGCAAGCAATCAGGAATGTTAACATACCAAGCTGTCATATACCAATTTCCATCCATCCTTCAGTCGCGTAAAATCCTTACGAATGTTTGTGAAGCACGGCAAATCTTCTAGTCGACAAATTTCATCCCATGATTTTGGAGGAAGCCAGCTACATGGATTAGGAAAGGGATTGTCCAAACCTATGCCTCCAGTCAACAGAAATTTCCACTCATTCTCATTAATCTACAATGAAAAACACTGCTCTCAGGACTAAATAAATAAAATCTAATGGTTTTAGTACATTATGTAGGAAATCAATACATTTATCTGAATTCTTGCATTAGTTGAAAAAGCTTCTATACAACTCCTAAAAGCTTATTTCCAAAGTATTCAGTGTCTGGTTTTCAGTTAAACATGAATTTAAGGAATCAAAAAAACTAAGGTATGAGACAATTTAAAGATTCATCTGCATTCCTAACTTGGGGAATGAAAAATGTTAACTGATTAGATTTTTAGACCCATTCTTCAAATCCCAAAATGTTGAAGGAAAAAAATACGGGACATATTTCAGGGAATCATGCATTTTGCAACCATTTCCTATAATGCAAGTCTAAATATGAAAAAGAAATATTAGCCTATTGCATGACTCATTCCTTTCTCAATACTCCTTTATCTCAAAATTTCTTTGATGGCTTAAATTTGTAAATTGAAGGCCCTGTGAATGGGAGAATGGTGTCCCATGATTATTACTGTCAGCTCGTGAAAGAGTTCACTTCTCTGTATTCCTCAATACAAAAATTTCAAAAGTTTCTAAAATTTTAAATGTGTCCATATTACACTGAAAGAAACAACTCCAAGCAACCATAAGGATCGTTTTGCAGATGATATGGTTAAAATGCATGTATTTCATTATGAATTTTAAGAATCCTGTCAAGAAATATTTTGTAAAGAGTTACTAGAAATTAATAGAATTCAGTTGGTAAAAGTGTTTGATTTTGAGGAATTCTATGCAAAAATAAACACATTTAGCACCTTAAGTGAAAAAGATGAGTAGTTTGGGGGGTTGGTTTCAGTAATGTTTAGAAAAACTGTTATCATCTAGCTCAGTTTTGCCATACCTGTTTCTTATATGTTTATTTTATTCTAGACTCTCTTTTTCAATGCTTATAATTGCTTATTAAAACACCACAAAATTGAGGCTTAAGTAATATAATTATATATAAACTTATTTTTCTATTCTTATCCTGTATGTTCCTATTACTGATAGTTTGTATATGCAGTTTTATATATACCATATCAAACTGCAAATTTTTAATTACTGACCAATCTTTCATATTTCAGGAGATTCACAGTTAGACAAAAAGAGAAGAGCAGCTTGTCCTTTTCAAAGAGGGAGCGACAGACATTGACATAAAGTGAGTAAGTAAAATGATCCTTGAGAATCTTCAACCTACACGTGTCAGAAAAAGAACAACCATCCATTAATATCACTCCAAAGAGTACGCACTCTGGAAACCTATTACAAACCATTTAGATCTCTTTCATTCTAATAAAGTCTCTGGTCAATTACCCCAAAGCAATCATTAAATGCGTCTACCATTTTGTAAGCAAAATAACATAAAAAACACTTAAGTGCAATTACATCTTAGTAACACATGATTTTCAGAGGAAGTGAGAGGTCTCTTTTGGGAGAGGCAGAAAAGAGCAGCAATTTTAAAATTCAGTATGAATAAAAATACCAGGGCCAAAACCAAAACAGTTCATCTTTAAAGGTTATCTGAAATATGTTTCCCATTCTACAGAGTATTTTCCTTAATACACTACAATACAAATGTATTTAAAACTCTGTGATTTATTATCAATAATTTCCTTTAAATACAAAGCAATGAGGCCATCTATTGTTTTATAAAGCTTTAAGCTGGAATACCTTGAATACCTAGACAAAATAAGGAAAAGTCCATTCGGGTGATTAGAAATGCAGTGTTTGAATTTGCACAACTACTTCAAAGAATTCTTTCAAGGTAGTAACAAAGATGTGGAGAGGTGTTACGGCTTTTTTCCAACTACCTAGGTCACCAATCCCTTGGCAGGGAGCTACTTGGAGGGTACTCCTGCAGTTCGGACACAGTGATCATTCAGTGTGATCTATTATAATTGAAAAGTGGAAAGCTTTTGACAGAAGATCAACCTTGAGAGTGAGCTATGTTGTTTGATCTGTGTCTCCTTTTCAGTCTTGTGTTTCAATCTATTTTTGTTTTCTTCTATTCAGCTAACAAGAAATAGACCATTTTTAATAACATTACTGTAATATATAAATGCTCCTGGTTTTTTATTAGCATTTTAAGTCCTGTCAAAATTACTGATTCCCCATCAGTTAAATGGCTATACATACATTTTCTACACAAAAGACTGACACAAAGATGGCCATGGGACAAAAGGTAAACTTTTTTCAAGTTACAGAAGTAACATGGTTTACATGAGAAAAGAATGATTAAAAAAAAAAAATCTTAGCACAGAGCCTGTAGTTAAAAATGTCTAACTAGTGAAGATAGCCCAAGACAAACAATCATATGTGAATTATTAATTCACAGAGAATTTTCTGTGAGTCTGTCTTCCTCTGCCTTCACTGGGCAAAATTATCAAAATGGGCTTACACCAATTATTCCCTGGGAATGCATACTGTCAGCTGGGATTCAGGTCCTGTATCTTTACATTTCTGCTGACAGAAAGGTTCTGAATCAAAATGAGTTCATTTTATTTATTGCTTACTTTAATTTAGGCATACAGGGATTTTTTGAGATATAAAAGAGAGTAAGATTTAAAGTCAAAGAGCTAGGTTTATAGAACACAGATTGCCTTATTGGTAAAAGGCTACCTTGAATGTAGTTTCAAATGTGATACCAAAATATTAAGCTCTGACTTAAATGATTAGTAGCAATATCTTTGATAAAACAGTTATGCTAGACTTAGATTGCCCAGACCTTGACTAAATTACAATTAAAAAAATAACCTTCATAACCAGTATGCCACCAAACTGAACACTACACATTAAACTACACACTAAGTACTATCTTACCAGGTACTAAAACTTACTTGTATTTAAATAAAATATCTACAGTAATGGATAATTCAGAAATTGCCATTTGCGATTTTAACTAGAAAAATTTTCTATATACAAATTGGGAGAGTAGCTTCCCTCTCCCATCCTTTGTTCATTTGATGAACAGGTAAGTAGCAAAGTAACAAACGCAATGCTCTGTGATTTGAAGATCAAATAAAGCCACTAAAGTAGAATTTAGTAACTGATGTGGTAGAACACTGAAAAACTTTTTTTAAACAATCTCTGTGTAGATAATTCACTTCAAGGGTATATTTTGAATAATCCTAATGTGATCATAATAGCGAGGTCCATCACATGTAAAATAAATTCAGACCATTAAAGACTGCAGTTTCTCCTGTTCTCATGTACAAGCTGGAAGAGGGAGGGACATCTTAAGTATAAAATAATAATCAAACTGAATAAAAAAATGGTTGGGTTAATAATTACTGCCTTGCACACTCTACAGCCAAGAGCTCCAGTCACAAGACTTCATTCTCTCTCACCAGCTGTGTGAAAAAGTTTCTTCTCTGTTTCTTGAAGACATACAAAGTCACTACATGAAATGAAATATAAAATCAAAGCAAGTGGACCATTTTTATCTAACTGATACTTTGTAATTTCACACACGACTTGAGGTAGCAATTACTAAATAGAAATAGTGGAACATGTTGCATTTGTAATATATTGTACCATTTTGTTTCTATGAATAAATTATTTTCCAGAAAAATATTTGACATATATATGTACAAAAAGTATTTCAAAGTACAATGCCTGAGACAATACACTTTGGAGAAATGACAGTAACGTTTCTGGAATAACTATGAATACATCACCAATTACAAATGCTGAATTATCACTCTTACCTTGTTTGTAAAACTTCTGATTGCTCCGAATTATCTATAGACATGATGAAAAGGTTAATAAACCACATGAGTGAATATTGGTACATTGGCTCAATGTTGGCTAGATCAGCAATAGAAAAAAACAAGATTGACGAATGGATAGCAATAGGACGATAGCCCATACGAGTAGCATCAATCTTCTTTTCTGTCTCTTCAGCTACAGCTTGTTTTTCAGAAATCTCATTAGCCAGAACTTTGGAAGAAGACAATATCTTGATAGCAATTTCATCCTCCAAAATATTTCCTTCTGAGGCTGAAAGAACTTCTAAAATCTTGTCTTCTATTTCTTTTAGCTGCCTAAAATAATATACAAGATTTTTCACATATGAAAATTACAGCTGTTTTCTGTTAGTTTCTATAAAATAAGACAATGTGTAGATTCTATTCATAGTATGCAACTTACATAACAAAACCTTTTTTTCTTATTAAACATTCCCTTAAATTTCTGAAAAATTTATCCACTTTTAGGCTAAAAATGGATGGCAAAGGGAGGAAGTGACAAACCACTTTGAATACTGCACATTTCATGACCCATGGGGAAAGATGCCCTTTGCCATGTACAATCAGTGCAAATCTAGCACACAATGAAAACATTTCTAAAACACAACCATTAATATCTAATTAAAATTTGTGAGGACAGTAAATCATATGCCAACATCATGGAAGGGATGCATAAAAACAGTGGATGGGATCAAGCGTTACATTTTGCAATTACACAACCCGCAATTCAGCTCTTTAACATTTTCTAATAATCCCAGAAACAGGAAACCATATCAGAAGAAGAAAGGCACAACCAGCAGGAATATGAGTAAGAGCATTCATCCAAATCAGCCTAAAAAACAAACAGAAGACTAAGTCTGGGCTCTCAAAAATAGCAGTCTTGAATTTCCCGTCAAATTAAGCAAAAAAAAAAAAAAAAAAAGGTCTCTGAAATGTATTTCCTATGATTGTATTTCCTTAAACTGCAATCTGCTTCTATCCCTAGCAAGGGAAGTTATCTTGATACCTTTTATTCTCAGCCCCTTGAAGGATGAGGGCTTGTTTTTCTTCTTCAAGATCTGGCCTTTCTCTTGCAACTACAATTCCAAGAAGCTGATCCTGCATTCCTTCTGAAGTTATCATGAAGTTCAATAATGTTACCTGTTAGAAGAAATATTTTTTGAAAGACAGCACAGTTATGGCCAGGTACAATTAAAATGCTTCTTCAGTTACAAAATGAGGTTTGTGTAATATCACGTAGTACGCTCAACCAAACTTTGAGAGTAAATGAATTGTAGCTGAGGGTTTAAGATTATGTGTTGGAAAGCTAACTCCAGGATCAACCCAGAAAGTTAACAATAAAAGGGATGTGACAAAAATGTACAGAATTTCATTCTTTTCCTCAAAATTACACTGAAACTTTGAATATCAGTGCTTGAAGTGATTGGTCCATATAACATGAACAAACATTATTGCCTCTGCCGCATACATTTTCTCTCTTTAATGGCGTTGTTCACATGCAATTTGTGGTGGTGTTATTACAGGAGTATTTGTATCCTAGAATTAGGATAGCATCATGTTCTCTTTTTCATGAGAAAATAAGTGACTGGAAAAAAAAAATGTTTAAAAGAATTCCCATCCCATGACATATTTATAATGGATCTGGAAAATAGGTAGTCACTAGGTAACAGTGACTACAGATTCTCTTTGGGCTTTTTTGGTGGGTACAGATACCATTGACTTGTGTTTCAAAAGAACATTTACCTGGAACACAGTCATCAGTAAGAATATGGAATACCTGTGACGTTAATTTGTCTTGATCTGCTTCTGCCACTAATAATATCTCAAAGTTGTCCAAATATTTGAGGCTTTTTTTTCATGAGTTTTGCTTGTAAAGTTAGGAGGGGTAGTATTTTAACTTTCTTAAAATACATCACTAATAGTTTTTTGTTATAATAAGCCTCATCTGAAAAAAAATTAGGAGCACAGATAGCATATCACACTGTTCTTGCACACAGGAATTTTGAGAGGAGGTTCAGTTGTATATGACACTAAGAATCAATAAGATCTTCACAAGCATCATGGCCTATTTCTTCCTCGCCTTATTTAACAATTTTAGTAATGGGAAAAATAAGATGGACCTAATGTTTCAAAACTTCACGAGTCTTCTATAGGCTCCATTTCTCTTCTTCAAAGCAAAAGGCTATCTACAAACAGCATTATGAGTTAGCTTTCGGTCAGAGCTGCCATGCCCTGAAAGTATGGCTGGTTCAGACGTTAGAACCTCTGAGGTCTAAGCACAAACTCCTGTCTACATTCTACGTTTCTCCTTGGTCCCTGAGGGACAGAATGATATTTTTTATGGACATGAATAAGTCACCTTTCCCTCAGCAGTGCTGAAAATTATCTGATTTTTAGTGGTTTTTACTACATTTAATTAATAATGTTAGAAACAGAAAAAAGCTACTCCAAATGGCTAATACCTGCAAATACATATCTATGTAGTGTAAATACATGTAAATCCATGACCTATGTCTCTTTGCAGGCTTCACTATGTAAGCCACATCAGAATTCAGTACAAGCTTTTTCTGTGAAATATGATAACCATATCAATAACCATCCTCCCTGGACTCATTTAATTAGCTAGCTCCTGAATAATCCTTGGGACAAATTAACCAATGCATGTTGCAATTAGCTTCAGACCAAGATATTTAGATATTACTTTTCTGCCTCCTGCTCCCTGTACATGAGTCACCTTAGTCAGTTAGCTCAGCAGTGTGTGGTGTAGCTGGGAGTATACCCAACCATGTCATGAAGCAACTGCTCCTCATTAGAGCAATTAACAACTTATGTCTGACTGCATGGAACCCAACTAGAGAAGATTCATCTTTAGAAACTTTATATGCTGGGGGGGGAGACTACTGTATTGACTGTTGACTGGCAACTAGGAGATTTTAATTGTCTGTTAAATAAAAAACTTTTCCTAGGAAATAACCTTCATATAGCTTTTAAATGTATATGTACTCTAAGAGTAAATCTTTTGGTTGTTCTTTTCATATTTCATCTTTTTTTTTCTGAATGTGCAGCTCATTACCTTCTTTGATATAAGATCTATGTCTAGATGATTTGATGTGCATTGAAGTGAACAGAAGTTATTCCCTTTCGTTAATTTTTGTCCATTTTTCCTGCATCAGAACTCCTTCATTGTTGAAACAACATAATAGTTTTAAAAGTTTTGATTTCAAGGTTTTGTGTTTCAGTGTAATCTATGTTTAACCAAAGTGTAAATTTGCAATACTTTTCTATAAACAGTTCTTCAAAAATAATAATAAATAAAATTGGGAATACATCTCCCAAGCAACTTCAAAATTACTAAAACACCGATTTTATTCTTTAAAGCAGGAAACCACCTTTTTTTGTCCTAACATAGAAAAATAAGAATAGCTATAGTTATCAAATATATAAATCTGTAAATATATTTTCTGTCTGTTATAAACAAGGCACAATGCCAGGAATTGCTCAGACTCCTGTCCCTAACTATACTACATATAAAAATCATTAATATGAAAGCCTAATGTAGAGTTTGCATGTGAGGTGACTGTTATATTACGTCCTTGTAAATATTTGTATAATAAAAGGTGAATAAATAGCATCAGGAGACACAGACTGGGAAAGGTGATAAAATTAATTAAATAAATAAATAAATTCTTGACAGTATGAAATACTGACAGTATTGCAAGGTGAAGTATTAGATATGAGAAATGTCAACACTTCTAAGATGATAGCAGTCTTCCAGCAGTGTAAAAATCCCAATGTTGGCAGGGGAGGAGGAATAAACAAATGCCAGAAATTCTTCCCTGGTTTTAGCCAAGGAATAATTTTAAAGTTAAAATGGAGTTGCACATTCACTTTCAAAATTCTCACCTTAACAGATGTTTCAGGAAGATAATGTGGATTTCTCAGCTTAGTTGTAATATAAAAGCGGAATTCAGGAGCATACTCAATAGCGGAGTCTCCAAGGCAAATGCATATACTCCCTGACTGCTTAAACGTCTGTTTGAGCAAAAGTGGCTCTAGGATAGGATCAAGTTCTTCTCCAATATTCTCCAGTAGCACTTCAAAATAACATAAGAATTAGTAGGACTTTCTTGGCATTTATATTACCGATTGACTGTTCTTTACAATACTTATATATAATGTGTATTTACAGTGTGCAAACAATAAAAATATTAATCTAGCAATATCTAGACATAAGGTTAATGTTTCTTAGAGTATTCAGCTGATTGAAAAATGAATCAAAGAAATGTACCTTGATTTCTTTTTCTAATGTTATATCAATTTGCAAAAAAGCAACTAAAATGTTATCACTATTAATGCCACCAATAGCATAGAACAGCAGTTTAAGGCTACCATTTTTAAAAAGGGAAATAACAACAAATTAAATTCCACATGCCACAGAAATAATTTTGGGTAACTACGTCTGCTTCAGTTTTCACTGTAAGCATATGAGATTGTCAAAATCAAGAAAGAAATAATGGAGAATAAACAATCCATTTCTTTACTTGTCGTCCCGTTAGCCATTGAAAAATAGCTGGAGTTGTAACTATGCGTTTCATTAATTTATTTCTATTTGAGGGTAATAAGCCTACTTGTGATAAAGATACTACAGAGAATACAAGAATCATTAATGATCACAGCCTAGCAATCTGGTATTTATACTCTTGAAAAGCCAAATAAAAGCAACATTACATTTTAGACATAAAATTATTCTAACATGAAAACAAAGAAATGGCAAATCTCATAAAGCAATTAAAAGATACAAATTAAACTGAGTATTATAATTATATTGTGTTAAGAAGTATCTTATAACCCGGGGTAAGGACTTCAATTACTATAGTACTAATTTGATTCAAAACGAGAAAAAAATTTCTGTTTTCCTTAACTATGAGAACATTTGATACTCACTGGAGTTTCATTTTTTAGCTAATTGTGCCCCCCTCCAGGTTCTCCTGTAATTTACACTTTCATTAGTCATTAACCTACCAGGACTGCCAAACTGAATGCAATTTTCCAGTGTTGTAACAAATTGAGGGTCGCTGAGTTTGATTATATGCAGACTATTGGCTTTTTCCATGTTCTTTATCCATTTGTTTGCTTGACCCTGAGGATCTATCATCAGAGGCCATCTTCTTGCATTACTGAAGGGAAAAACATGAACTTTCAAAATTGAAATATAAGCTCTTCAAAGGTTTACCTCAAAGTACTACTTAAGGCAATTTATTCCCTTTTGTCATTAAACCAAAAGCGCATCAGTATGAAATCGTAGTAGGCACACAGGTATAATCCTTGATGAATTTAACAGGAGATAGATGAATCTTAAAGTTCTTTGTCTACAAAACATAATCTTCCTCTTTCAAAGAAACTACTTAGAATAAGACTTCTTACTTCCTAAAAAGTTTAATCACATTTAATTTTATAACACTTTCAAAACAGAAAGATCACTCTAAGTTTTGAAATTTTGAACAGTTTTAATACAGTCATATGCATAAGTGAGCATTTTCAAGTGAAAACAGACAGAATTTTCCACTAAAGAGACATTTTAGAGTTAGTCTAAAGGGAAATATATAAGCAGATTCAAAGGTATCTACCTTTTAATCCCTAACCCTTAAGCAGCAATGAACACAAAGAATTTCTGGATTTTATTTTTGGCAGACTTAGTAACTACTTCACAGATTTTTTTACAGTATTCTTTACCACATGTAGCTACATTACCAAGATATCTAAGACTAGTGACACATTTTAATGGCCAATTACAATTACAGCAATAATCACCTAAATTAGAAATGATCTAAGCAGGCTGAAGTGAGAATTCCAAAATAAATGTAGTCCTAAAAATTTGGATCAGTCAGATCCCAGTTGGTTAGGAGTTATAATATAGTTTACTACTGGAAGGAAAAAAACAGCAATACCTTTTTTCCCATATTCAGCATAAAAAGAAATCTTTCAGACTACTTCTATAGCCTCTATCATTATTACAAGTTAGCCTATGCACAATGACACTGGCAAATCATTTATCATTAATAATTTTTTTTTTTAAAGGAACCTCTCTCTTGAAAAATTCTGATTCACGAATAAAACTTGCAATGTAAATGTGTCTGCATCGTTATTCTTATTTTCCTTAAAAATACTAAGATGAAATGTATGCAATTAAGTAAAAGACAATCTCATTTTTGTCTGATCTGGAAGGGACCCTGTCCAGCCTACCCACGAAGGAAGAAAGCTTTCATAGGTAAAATGCATTGAGAAATTCAGGAAATGCATTTGCAATCTACCAGGACAGTGTGATATCTAAGCAGACATTAAGAAAGTTAAAATGTGGGCTTTGTAAAACGACAAGTATTTTGAATAATTTGATAAACACGGATAAAGACAAATTTGGTAACACAGTAGGTCTAGAGAAACAGAGGATTTGAAATCTGAACATCTGTCAGATGATGCAGCAGCATCAGTAGTATTAGAAGACAATCGCACAGTAGGTAACAGTGTTCACCAACGGATCCAAAGTGTACTGAAAGAATTGCTGAGCTCCCAAACTGCTAGGTAGTTCAGTTGCTTATGAGAACCCAAAGGGAGACCCAAGCGATATATAACCAGGTGATTTTAAGAGTAAGATGGTACAAGGTGATACAGCAATTGCAAACTGTAAACTGAACACAATAAACTTACATGTTAAGCACATTCTAAAACAAACAATATTTATGTAATTTGCTCATAATAATTTTGCTTGTTCTTATTTTAAAACAGGAATTTAAGATTTGAGAAAACTTCAGCCAAAACCTACAGTATGTATTTCTTTCCCTAATTACTTCAAAGTTTCATTCACATATTATTTTCAGCATATCTCATTTCAGACTTACTGTGTAACACACATGAAATACTTAAGACTGACTAACTAAAGAATGGTTCTCTAATAACAACCAAACACACACAGCTTTCATCAACGATAAAATCCTTCTTCATTGTGGGAATACATAAGCATTCACTGTGTATGTTTGCAAATTATCCTTGAATAGCTCTCTAATTCTGCTTTTTTAAAAAATTGTTATTATAAAAAGCTTGAGTTGCATTTTATATGGTTCCTGGGGTCTTAAAATAAAATTCATCTAGCCACAAACTCATAACTACAGGCATAGTATGTATCATCAATTTGAGGTAGATTCTATCTCACATTTCAAAATTAAAAGTTATCATTATTTAGTTTTAAAATGCTAATCATCTTTCCATTAGTTCAAAGAGAATTTTGATCAAAGCTTTATAAAAGTGAAGTATTAGGATGTACTGTAGAAGTGTTGAATTCATTAACATTTGTCAACTGTGTAGCCTGAGAGATTGAATTATTAATACAGTAAATACTTTAAAAAAGTTACATATACAATCATAATCCCAGCATATATCCTCTAACTTCAATAAGTAGTTTTGCATGCAGAAGTACAATCAATGCCAATTTTTAAAGTCAAATGAAAATACGTTGAGGCTCTTTAGCTAGAGCATTATTTTTGTCTTATCTGTTTCATTTTGCACTTTGTCACCTATCCAGTTACCAAACTTGAAGTATTATCCACACATCTATGCTTCCAAAGGTTAACCCTATAATATACAATTTCAGTTATGTGTGAAAACCTAACATTCACTCTACAGTAAAAGAACTATTCATTCACCAGTGCTATACAACGACTCCTCAAACAGTGAGAAGTATGTTCATGTAAACAATAGCAAAAAATAAAGATTTATATTAGTACGTTTCTGCAGTAGCATACTGTCAAAAAGATGCATAAATGTTAGGTACATGTTATCATAGACTTGACAACCATTAACCTGGCTATGGAAAAGAATTATAAGAATTATTTATTCATTATACAGAAAAGAGAACCAACAGACATGAAGTAAATGGGTAGCAATCACAAACAGAAAAGCAGTTAAAGCAACATTGTTCCACGGACAATTCAGCTTCAGCTGCGCTAAGAACAAAACCTAAAAGCTAAAAGTCAGTAGCAATGCATTAGCAAGCATACTGGACAGAACTGAGAGGTTCTTTGTTCACAGTCATAACAAACACAAGTCCACATAAAAATCATAACTGCTTATGCAAAGTCACAAAGCTTAGCCTATCGTAAGCACCCAGTTTTGTATTTAACAAACCTGTCAGTGCCATAGGTATCTCCATCATTAGTAGGCACATTAATCTAAAGCTAATCATTAGTGAGCTGTAGATATTTCTAGATGTTAAAACATTAACATGGTCAGTTCCCATGCCATATGTTGTCATACAAATCACTGATGTTCGCAGTGATTGTGACATTGATATATACCAGATGAACTCTGCCCAGACAAATGTAATTCTAGTGACCGATGTGAGACACAGATGTGCATGTATTAGAATATCACATAAGAATGCAGAATCATCTTAAAAGTGAAAGGCAAGAATATTAGGTTTAGAGTTCATGGGATCCATATTTTCCTTCTATGAGGAATTTTGAGGCTTCAGAATTTGTTTCACTTTTCAAATAAGAATGAGAATATCTTTAAATATGCAGAATTTTCAAAAATGTTTTAGATCAAACAATGTATCATTAGATAAAGTCAAAGTATTTTATTTGGATGTAGCTGAAGATAATTACAAAAGGGAAAATGTAAAACAAAAGGGGTATTTCAAAATGAAAAATAAATCCTTCTTTACTTACCAGAACTTTCTTCAATTTTATTATTCAACATATTAACTACACTACAAAAGGAAGCTACAATTGCAACTGCCAAGCTTTTAACTATAAACAGTATTTAAGTAAATTCCAGCACTCCAAAGATGTAATCAAGTCTCTGCTATGAATTCACATTTTAATATTTTTTTTTAAAGTTCTTTGAAGACTGGACTGGGTGCAAAGAAGACTTTGTGGTGCCTCATTCATAATGCCTACTGAAGAGGTCCCTACACTAACCCAAAACCCAAAGCTCTCTTAGCTTTTGTCTAGGAATATGTCAGGTTGTTCTGCTCCAGAAGGGATCCTCAGAATGACAAATCTGTATGGAGTATTGACAGTCAGGGGAATGAGACTGCAAAGAAAACAGACTCCAAATTGTCAGTACAGATATACCTTTTCACCTTTCATCCAGTATCTAGAACTGTCACATGGATGAGGAAGACCCATATCTAACTCCCAACTTGTCCTGGTTTCAGCTGGGATAGAGTTAATTTTCTTCTTGGTAGCTGGTATGGGGCTGTGTTTTAAATAGTCGCTAAGTAGCGCTTACACTGGTCAAGGACTTTTCAGCTTCCCATGCTCTGCCCAGTGCAAGGGGGGCTGGGAGGGAGCACAGCCAGGGGCGCTGACCAGAGACTGGCCAAAGGGCTATTCCATACCATATGACGTCATGCTCAGCATATAAAGCTGGGGGAAGAAGAAGGAAGGGGGGACATTCGGCGCAATGGCGTTTGTCTTCCCAAGTAACCGCTATGCGTGATGGAGCCCTGCTTTCCTGGGGATGGCCGAACACCTGCCTGCCCATAGGAAGTAGCAAATTAATTCCTTGTTTTGCTTTGTTTGTGTGTGCAGCTTTTGCTTTACCTATTTAACTGTTCCATTTTATTTTACTTCAATTATTAAACTGTTCTTATCTCAACCCACGAGTTCTCTCCCTTTTACCCTTCCAATCCTCTCCCCCATCCCACTGGTGGGGGAGTGAGCAAGCGGCTGCATGGTGCTTAGTTGCTAGCTGGGGTTAAACCACGACACAACTGCCTGACATGATATGAAAGCACACCTTTCTGAAATCAGAGATTATTGCAGGAAAGGCCTATCTCACCTTTTCCTGTTGAAGCAGTTTAGCAGTACATAGAATAAAAGGCAAGAAACAGAGGAAGAAACTGGCAAGAGCCAACTGGGATCATCCTCTGTAAGAAAGGAGACAGAAATTCTCTCCATTCTAAGTTTTTGCACCTCCCTTACTGCCTTCAGTAGAAGATATACATGGGCCTTTTTTTGTTGCTTTGTTACTGTGCCCTAGCAGAATAAAGATTCAGCTCATCAGTGTACAAACCAACACTTCCAAAATGTCAGGGCTTTACAAACTAAACATGCTACAAGCCTGGATATTAAAAATCTCCTACCAGTTGGCAACATAAACCGGGAAACTGTTTATAGACAAGTAATCAAGACATTATCTATAGTATTTCCAGTGCCATCTTAGGGAAAAAGTGTGTGACCTTCACAGAAAGATTAGCAAAATAATCTTCAGTAGCTCTGCAGAAACACCTCTTGGTAGCACCTGATGGCAGTTTATTTCTTCAAAATTAAAGAACTTTAGCTTTTTAAAGGAGAATTACTTCCATATCCACTTATTATACTACTACAAGTATAGGAATCAAAATTCTCTTCCTGAAGCATTTTAGGATGTCTTAAACTGAATTCAGTGTGCAGCATGTTTGTCAAAAAAAAAAAAAAAAAAAAAAAGAAAAAAGGCAGGGGGAAGATATCATTATAGCAATCTACAGGAGTTATAAAGGAGGGGAGTGAATTCACAGATTTAAAAACTTTACATTATAAAGTTAAAAAGTATTATTAGTATTTCTTATAAATTTAAACATTACAGTCATTTCATAACTCTGGTTGTTAAACTGGATATACAGTAGAAAACTGTCTATAAAAATAATAACTGAAAAGCATGTTGAAAGAAGCTATTCAATGAAAATTATTAATTGTATTTTTTTTTTTTTTTTACTTACGAGATAATGATGCCATTATCAATAGAAAACATGTCAGAAGGTAGTCCAGCAATATTCCAAGCTCTGATTTGCACTGGTTCTCCCAGGGTATTTGTTAATGAAAAATCATCAGAACAAGGAATGTCTTTTGTTTTACATAGCAATGCCCATTCTTTAGTTTGCATCTAGATAAGAAGAAAACAAATATTAACTAAAGTTCTGTCTATTCACAAAATTTTCAAACTATTAAAAATGTATTTTTTCAACCCGTTTCCCATAACAGTTGCTACATACAAGATCACTAGATCTTCAAACAGAAAGAAACTCATGCTTCTGTGTAAAATGTCTAAAAATGTCTCTTAAAATGCCTTTGTATGTGATTTCTAAACATGAAATATAAATTTATTTGGTCAGAGCCTTGGTATGATTTTATTTACCATTTCAGCAGTAGTTTTCTATACTATAAAATGAGTGTAGAACAAACACACATATTCTAACTAAAGAAAAAAAATAAAAATATTCATTATTTAACTGTCAGGACACACATAATGAGCACCTGTCAGGACTTAACCAAACTTAACAACTTAACTGTCATTTAGAGTCACTTTTCGCTATTCTCTGTAGCATCTAACTCACTACAGTTGTGTAAACTATACATGTTTGTATAGTGCAGAATAATAATGAAGACACACACCTTTAAGTATGTAAACCAAAAAGTGTATTCCACGAGGAAGAATTTTTCTAAAGAAGGAAAATATATAGAAATAGCATGTTCATATGAAAGGCACAATCTTGTATGAAAGCCATGTATAAGGTGAAAGTAGTATGCTGTAGTATTCTGAACTAAAAATTAACTGGCAAAGCCTCAAGCAAGAAAACTCAGAAATGCAGTGTTAAAGGAAATGGTCTAAGTGCTAGAGACACGCACAGAGGTGGTAAAAGGAGGATTCACCAATTTACATAAAACAAAGTTGATTTTCCAAAAGATATCGTAACTTTTTCTCTTATGAAAACTAAAGGGCGGGGGGGGGGGGGAACATAGCAGCAGATGAAATGAAGAACTGCACAAAAGTGATTATGCTATCCAACAATTTCTGAAAGAGATACCTAATTAACATGGGTCTGTACAATCATGAGAGTAAAATTAAGCAACCAGGAATCCATACCTACTGTTGCACAGAGAAGGAAACTATGCAGTCAGAGAGAATGAAATTACACTAAACTTTTCAGATGAAACCACTACGTATTCATTTTTAGTGAATAATCATGCAGATGTCTCTGCCTTTTATGAATATCATCTGTATCTACACGTGTCTGGAATACAGTTCAGCACCCCTTAAGATGTTTCACAAGAAGTACTCCTACCTACCCAGACACAATACAATACACAATGCAGGTTTTAAGCATAAAAGAGAACGCTCTCTCAAAATTACGTAATTCGGAATTGTAGAAACTGCTGACTATTTACATTATAAATATTCACACCATAAACTCTCGCTCTGTAAAGTTTTAAAATAGTAACATCACAACATGGACATCATGAAGAAAACAATAGTTTGAAAGAACAGTACAAAATTTTCTAAAGAAAAATAGACAAAGGAAGTACATTGAAGGAAAAGTGGAAATAAGTATTACATCCAAATTATATGTTCCAATGAGGTACATCGATTTTTTTTCTCTCTTAATTTTTAGAAATTTTTGATACCCTGGACCCGATTTTCAGACATTAATTTCTTCAGCTGAATTCAGTGGCAGGTTCTGGTGTTCAAAAACTATGAAAGTCAGGCTAATTTTGACATCCAAAAATTGTTATATCTAAAATCAGCTGCCACGTCAAAATCTTTTTGCATTCAGAATTTCCATTTATTTCACTGAGAGTTACAGGCACAAATCTGCTATGTTATTGAGCTACTGTATCTTTTGTCTCTTTTTGTACAGAATTACTCCACTTTCAGAACTTGCTTAACTGTGCTGCTGCTGAAATAGAAGCTAATTCTGTTTTCTTTGAAATTAAGGAGAATTTAGCTATTGAATGGAATAGGAGTAACCAGAGCCATGAAGTATAAAATTACTGGCAATTGCTTTAGAGAAGAAAAGCAACCAAAGGACTCCATGCTTTACACAGCAATAAGTACTTTACAGTAGAATGAAGGAAGAATTTCCCCCAAGAGTCTTACAAACAAAACTCAAAATCCTACAATACACTTTCAGTTGCCGTTATGAATTCTATTAAAACATAATTTACAAATATAAACTTTATACAAGAAAAATTAATAAAATTTAGATTATTACAAAACATGGGGACAAAATCACTGTACATATTACTTGTCTGTAGCTGGATGTAAAGGCTCCTAGGTAAGCTACAATTCCTGATGAAATAAGTATATCTCCAGTCAAATTGATGTACTGCCTTCCCAGCTCCGAAGCGGTCTCATGCCAGCGAGTTTTCTCACCCCCAAGGCCACCAATCAATTGTTCTGCTCGCTGCAGTTTTTTGCTGCATAAGTCAACCTCAGAATAAAAAAAATTTGCTGATTATATTACATGATCACTTTAAAAACATTTTACAAGTATTAAAAGCATTCAAGAATTACTTTCCTGTGCAGATGTTTTCTTAAGTAATTTCATCAAATAGAAAGAAAACACCTTCTTATTATAATGGAAATGTTTAAAGAACAAAAGCAATCTCAGTACCAGCACATTAAAGTCTATTCATTTACATTTTCATCCAAATAAAGGAAGATGACCAGTATAAAACATACAATTCAAAATAGCTCTGCATGCAATATGGAAAACGTTAATAGTCAAGGAAATGATCCACATGTCACAAGAGAAACAAAAACACCTTAAAGAGATCACTGTCTCATAAAAGTAGGTATGTTCTTTGCTGCAAAAAAAAATCCTTATGAATACGTAATCTGCATTTCTGTTGTCAGTTTTTAACTAAGCCATCTTTCCAGGCATGTTTATAATCTAACAAAAAATACGATTTAACAGGAATTTAATCCAGCTCTGTTAGAATTCTTTACTATCTAGTAGAGACACATTTCAGCCACAGGATAGGAGGAAAATTATGCCAACTCTTGCTGCTGTTACAATCCTTTCTCTCTTCCAGTAACCATAGCAGCCAATTTACACCACAGTAACAAACTGCTTGTGTAGTTTATCCCTCCCCTCTACTTCCAAACCATATCAGGATGCAGAAGAAATGCTCAAAGAGCTCAGTTTAACTACAGACAAGAATTAAGATTCCATTTCAAATACCAATACTATTTTTGTTAAAAAAAAGCTCAAGATGATGTACTGCAAATCTTAAAAAAAAAATAAAAATAAAACCATCTCCTATATATTGCCTATTTCTGCACACATAAAAGCTATTTAGCAGTCAGGAACACAGTTAATGAAAAACATTCTCAAAATTGCATTAGCATAGAAGGCATAAATAAACTTTCAAAACTTTAAGTGTATTGACTTGCAAGTTAATGGATGAATCAAACTCTTAGTATAATCATTGAAAATTTATCTCCTCACAAGAAAGCAGATATGAGTGAGGATGCAGGAGAAGGATATCAGTTTGTAAATTCCTAACATCTACGTTTTCTATTACTTTAAAGCATTTATTCCCCATGCTTTGCCCATTTATAACCTCAAGACCATTACACCAAAATAAAAAGATGGTTATCTAAAAGTACCACTTGTTTGACATATCGGCAGTTAAAAGGAAAAATACCATTTGACAACGAAGCAAATTTTAAATAACTTTTCTGGATATCAGTAGAACAATACTTCATCTTTTGCATCATGTACCTGATTTTCTAAGTCAGCCTTCTCCTGTTTCTTTGATTCCAGTGTCTGTTGGAGTACAGCCAATTTATCTTGAACCTCCCTCAGGTCTGCTTGTTTCTTTCTTAGACCATCCATAGCAATCTTTAATTTTCCTTCAGCTTGATTCAACTTTAGCTTTTTGGGTGCAACGTTTTTTGTCACTCTAAGTAAAGTCAAAGAATAAATTAACATACACCCTCATTCCAGGGTTACGATTAAAAAAATTCACACTGGAAAGATGAAGCGAAACCTCAGCAACTCAGTAGCTCATGCAATATTCAGTTTCATAATTTGATGACACCTGAAAACAATTGGTTTTTACTTCATCACTTGTTTCTGTGTTGATACTGACTGATATATGCAGTTTCTGCAATTTTTTCTGTAGTAACAGATTAAAAGCAAAAAGGGTTATGCTTCCAAACTGTGTGTCCCATTTGATCACAATTTAGAATCCACTATGGATTTGTGCCATTAGAAACACACGGATAATCACATATATTAAGTAACACTCACAGACACTGTACACACGCATACAGCCAACTGTGTACACAAAATAAAAGAAAAAATTAACAGCTTTTCACATCCAACGATCTATTTTCTAATTTTGAGGATTTCAGTCTTTTACAGAGATACTTTTGTGAGAATATTGGAAGTAACATATAACATATGCTAGAATGCCCCATGTTCAACTGAAACAGTATTTCACGAGTAATAGCCTCATAATTAATGAATCCCCTCTCCTACTGGTTTAAGTTGTACATCTCCTTTAAAGTCCACCTTTTTAGTTAATTTTCTCTCTAACAATTGGTATTTGTAATGTTAAAAGTTGTTCTCAAATTGAGAACTCTACTAAATATGCATTTACTAATCTTTTAGTCAAGTAACAAAATATCCTCTCAAATGAAGGCATACACTACTTACCTTGACTCAACTTTCAAATTGCAAGTTGACCTTAATCACCCAGTGCTGATTTACTGTTAAATGTGAGTTCCAGATGTTTCAAATTAGGAAATATCATAAAAAATAAGCACACTTTTTCAGTGCATCAAATACAACGTGTAACAAAAAATATCCTTTGGGCTTGATATGACTGTCAGAAACTTCCGAAGACATTTCAATAATGCCTCTATTTTGTGCAACACTCCAAAAGGAAGTTAACTTTATTAGCTAACTGAACATAATGTTGCTCCCATGCCTTCTTAGAAAAATTCAGAACTGAAAATCAGGCTCTACACCTTAACATCAGGTATCTCACATGAATGAATCTTTATGACTGCTTGTTTGCACAAGTTTCCCACTAGAAAGAAGTAATTTCTCATCTCTTTTGTGTTAAAATAACCTGATTTCTTTCATCAAATTTATTTTACCCTTGTTTTTATTTTTATACATACTTACGTGTCATAAAACTCCATGGCTATGACCCATTTGCACAGACCCTCTGCTGCTGTGGAAGCATTTCGAACCTTGTCTGGTACAAACTCAGGATTTGTAAGGTACTGTTTTCTTATGATAGACATGTAAGCTGGGGGAATGTTATCCTTGTCATATTCATGGAGAGACTGAAGAAATCTTATGTCACCCAGAAGTCTCTTAGCAGGACCCCAGAAATCCTCAATTTTTTTTCCAGAACCTGTGGGATCTGGAATCCTGTCTGCTTTGATGCCTTTAAGAATGCATATAGCTTCCATTACAAGCTTGACACCAGCAGGAGGACTCTTCATGGATTTAACCACTGTAATATCCTTAAGATAAAAATTAAAAAAACACCTTTAGAGCTCCAAACACAGGCAGATTAATTCTTCTATTACAACAGAAATAATAACCCCTTTTATGTCAAGATAATATTTTTCCATATACATTTGCTATTCTCACACTTGGTAATTTTAAATACACTATGATCTCAAGTTCATAGCACAAGCCTGCATAGTCCATAGATATATATCTCATTTTCTTTTTGCAAAACTTTTATTTCATTTTTTTTCCATTCTTTCTAGTCCTTTCTTTAAGGTGCTATGCAGGTTAAACTAACACTGACATCTAAACAAAGATATCTGAAATCTAGTTAACAATGAGGTTAGAGGAGACAAAAAAGTCTTATCTGTAATTCATTTTTAGTCGTACTTTTACTGCTCCTAATTCAGTAGTGGGCATTGCACCTCAGCTATGGAGTTCAGATATTCCAGCATGATGCTCTGCCTTTCAGTTCAGGCTCTAACACAATACTTCCAAGCTTACAGGATCACATCAGCAGTGGATTAGTAGATTTAAGATAACATAAGGTAAAAGAAGCCTTCCACCCAGAACTAAAGATCTATGCTCTCCAAGAACAGAAAATAAATCAATTAGTATTCAGTTATTAAGCTCCCAGAGTGAACTGAATAAGGGAAGAGGCAGCTAAAAGGAAGAAAACTATGGGGTAAGAAGTACTGACATCATAGAATCGTTTAGGTTGGAAAAGACCATTAAGATCATCAAGTCCAACTGTTAACCTAGCACTGCCAAGTCCACCACTAAACCATGTCCCTAAGCACCACATCTACCCGTCTTTTAAATACCTCCAGGGATGGGGACTCAACCACTTCCCCGGGCAGCCTGTTCCAGTGCCTGACTACCCTTTCAGTGAAGAAATTTTTTGTAGTATCCAATCTAAACCTCCCCTGGTGCAACTTGAGGCCATTTCCTCTTGTCCTATTGCTTGTTACTTGGGAAAAGAGACCAGCCCCCACCTCACTACAACCTCCTTTCAGGTTGTAGAGAGCAATAAGGTCTCCCCGAGCCTCCTTTTCTCCAAACTAAACAAGCCCAGCTCCCTCAGCCGCTCCTCATAAGACTTGTGCTCTAGACCCTTCACCAGCTTCGTTGCCCTTCTTTGGACACGCTCCAGCACCTCAATGTCCTTCTTGTAGTGAGGGGCCCAAAACAACCCAGTGTTCGAGGTGCGGCCTCAGCAGTGCCAAGTATGGGGGAACAATCACTTCCCTGGTCCTGCTGGCCACACTATTTCTGATACAAGCCAGGATGCCATTGGCCCTCTTGGCCACCTGGGCACACTGCTGGCTCCTATTCAGCCAGCTGTTGACCAACACCCCTAGGTCCTTTTCCATTGGGCAGCTTTACAGCCACTCTTTCCCAAGCCTGTAGCGTTGCATGAGGCTGTTGTGACCCAAGTGCAGGACCCGGTACTTAGCCTTGTTGAACCCTATACAGCTGGCCTCGGCCCATCGATCCAGCCTGTCCAGATCCCTCTGTAGAGCCTTCCTACCCTCCAGCAGATCAACACTCCAGGCCAACTTGGTGTCATCTGCAAACTTACTGAGGGTGCAACTTGATCCCCTCATCCAGATCATTGATAAAGATATTGAACAGAACTGGCGCCAATACTGAGCCCTGGGGAACACCACTCGTGACTGGTCGCCAACTGGACTTGGCTCCATTCACCACCACTCTCTGGGCTCGGCCATCCAGCCAGGTTTTTACTGAGTGAAGAGTATGCCCATCCAAGCCATGAGCAGCCAGTTTCTCCAGGAGAATGCTGTGGGAAACGGTGTCAAAGGCTTTACTAAAGTCCAGGTGGACAACATCCACAGCCTTTCCCTCATCCACTGAGCAGGTCACCTTTTTCATAGAAGGAGACCAGGTCAGTCAAGCAGGACATGCCTTTCATAAACCCATGCTGACTAGGCCCGATCCCTTGATTGTCCTGTACGTGCCATGTGATGGCATTCAAGATGATCTGCTCCGTAACCTTCTCCAGCACCGAGATCAGGCTGACAGGCCTGTAGTTCCCTGGTTCCTCCTTCTGGCCCTTCTCGTAGGTGGGTGTCACATTTGCTAACTTCCAGTCGACTGGGACCTCCCCGGTTAGCCAGGACTGCTGATGGATGATTGAAAGTGGCTTGGTGAGCATTTCCGCCAGCTCCCTCAGTACCCTTGAGTGGATCCCATCTGGCCCCATAGACATGTGTGTGTCTACATGGTGTAGCAGGTTGCTAGCCATTTCCCCTTGGATTATGGGGGTTTCATTCTGCTCCCCATCCCTGTCTTCCAGCTCGGGGGGGCTGGGTACCCCGAGAATCACTGGTCTAGTTATTAAAGACTGAGGCAAAGAAGTCATTAAGTACCTCAGCCTTTTCCTTGTCCTCTGTCACTATGTTTCCCCCCACATCCAACAAAGGATGGAGATTCTCCTTAACCCTCCTTTGTTGCTAATGTATTTGTAGAAACATTTTTTGTTGTCTTTTATGGCAGTAGCCAGATTAAGTTCCAGCTGGGCTTCGGCCCTTCTAATTTTCTCCCTGCATAACCTCACGATGTCCTTGTAGTCCTCCTGAGTTGCCTGCCCCTTCTTCCAAAGGTCGTAAACTCTCCTTTTATTCCTGAGTTCCAGCCAAAGCTCTCTGTTCAGCCAGGCTGGTCTTCTCCCCTACCGGCTCGTCTTTCGGCACATGGGGATGGCCTGCTCCTGCACCTTTAAGATTTCCTTCTTGAAGGATGCCCAGCCTTCCTGGACTCCTTTGCCTGTCAGGACTGCCTCCCAAGGCACTCTGTCAACCAGGCTCCTGAACAGGCCAAAGTCTGCCCTCCAGAAGTCCAAGGTAGCAGTTCTGCTGACCCGCCTCCTTCCTTCTCCAAGAATCAAAAACTCTATCATTTCATGATCACTATGCCCAGGACAGCCTCCAACCGTCACATCACCCACCAGGCCTTCTCTGTTCACAAACAAGAGGTCCAGTGGGGTAGCTTCCCTGGTTGGCTCCCTCACCAGCTGTGCAGAAGGTTATCTTCCACACACTCCAGAAACCTCCTCGACTGTTTCCTCTTCACTGTATTGTATTTCCAGCAGACATCTGGTAAGTTGGGGCTTAGACAATCAAAACCATCACTAACATACAGGGCTACCCCACCGCCTCTCCTTCCTTGCCTATCCCTTCTGAAGAGTTCATAGCCATCCATTGCAGCACTCCAGTTGTGCGAGTCATCCCACCATGTTTCTGTGATGGCAACTATGTCATAGTTTTCCTGCTGCACAATGGCTTCCAGCTCCTCCTGTTTGTTGCCCATGCTGTGTGCATTGGTGTAGGTGCACTTCAGTTGAGCTATTGCTCCTGCCACCTTTTTAGGAGGAGAAGCCCTAATTCCTACGTGACCATTCTCAGGCACTTCCACGGCTTCTAACACATCCATAACCCTTGCGTCTTTGCTGCCACATGACTCTCCATCCCGTACCTCCACTGAGACGGCAGACCAAAGGACCTTGCTCGCACACTGTCCCTCAAATATTGGTGTGCCACCCCCGGGCTTGTCTCTAGCGAGCCTGGTTTTACCCCTTTTCCCCCTCTCCTACACACCTTTTTATTGTGTGTGTACTCATCATGTTATTTAACTATATTTTGAGGAAAAATACTCTGGGGTTTTTTTCTTTGGAAGTTCCCACTCTGTGTTTTTTTTTTTTCTTCTTGTATTAGAATACTCCCTACTTGGACACACTAAGCATTGACAGCAGCTGAAGTGTTACTTCATTAGCCTTCAAAGCCTTGTTCTTGTCTTGTTATTCACAAGTATAATGCAACTGCCTTGAAGTGACTAAGTAGCCATCTACTATTTTCGCAAAGCATGCCAATGATCTGACAATGCCAGAATCTAAAACTTTTGATACCAAGCGATAGCTGTAGATAACAAACCGTCTGCTTTCTAGCTAAGGTTTCCTTGAAAGTTTTTTAAAATCTTTTCAGCAACAATAGCTGAAGCACATAGTCCATCCTCACTCTTACCATCTGGGAGACTTCCTTTCATCCCACTATGAGCAAAACATCCAGGCAAAGAAAGCCCCAAAATCCATAAAACCAAAGGTTACTGCCTCCACTGTTATACTCTCATGAAGAGTGGTCCCCTTAACATGGGGAGACAGAATTTCAACCTCAATTTCTAGACTCTGAAAGACCGGATATAAAAAGATTAGATGACAGGCTAGCACGTTCTGAATAAGAAAGTAAAAAGCATACATTTTCTAACTTCCCAATTCTTGAGTCAAAATATTTTTATAACTATGAATTTTGAAATGTCTAGAATAATATTTGATCTTGTAGTCCATAAAAATTCAGCGTTACAGCTTTTTCACTAGAAAATACAGAGTAACATTTTGCTTTTTAAAAAGCATTTCAAGAAGTTTCTAAATTATAAAACTATGTAAGTATAATGTAAAATCTGAAAAGGCAGATATTCCATGCTTTGGTATATCTGAATACCTCTCCAGTGCGTAAATATGCAATGTTAGCCATACCTGCGCAGTGAGAGTGTCAAGGGCAGCCAGAGCACTTTCTAAACAAGGCATGGCTTGTGCTAAATCAGCATCACATTCATCTTTGATGGCTTTTGCAGCCATAGCCTGCTCATTTGCCACTGCTTCATCAGCCTTCACAACTTCTTCAGTTTTGGCTACTTCCAAAGATTCTTTTTGAATAATGACCACTATCTCATCAACCTGCTTGCTAGCTTCCCGTAACTGAGGTTGCAGAGCCTCCAGCTCAGATTGCATCAAGGCTACTTGAGATGCAGCAGAGTTCAGTTTCTCCAAGCCAACTTCGTATCTTCTTTTCATTTTCATCACCTTACTGAAAAAAAAATAGTACTTTTTAAATAAAGATATTTTATCAGTACTTGATCGCTTCATTCACTGGGATCCCTTCCCCAAATTTCTCACTACTCTGAATAATCAAATGCTCTGACAATCTTGTTTGATTTGCTCAACAAATAGTAAACATAGCAGGGATTACCCGAGCCATAGTCTTTAACTATTCTATCACATATACTCAGAGACTGGGATATAGACAAGTAAGTGATCACTCACAGGTAAATTAAGTGATTGTTAAGCTTCTGCCTCTTTGTTGGAAGGAGCCACAAAATCAAGATGGCACAGTAGTAACAGACAAGAAAAGGAGAGGGAAGAGATGGGGATACACTCATGAAAATTATCAGTTGAGGTGACATTGAAATAGGATTAACATAATTGGGAAAATAATTTTAGTAGCAGAATGTGAATGGCTCTGGAGACAGCCAACAGTGTCAGAATCCAGAAATTCCAAAGGCACTGGATCGCTACATTCAAAACTGTATTCCTTTATTCCTGGAATTTCTTGCTGCATGCAGTGTTTCACACAGCCTGTTGATCAAATTAAGCACTTGTCTGAATTGTTATGGTAGTGTCTTATCAACGAGTAGGAGCAAAAATGGAACTTTCCCTCACCAGCCATAAATAGAACAGATGTGCACATGCACACAGAGGTCCTTTCTGCACAGGCACAGCATAGCTCAACCCTGCTAGCAAGCCAATGGCACCTAGCAACTTGGAAGCTGGTTTCCCAGATGTCATCTTCCCTACATCCTCCAGAGAACCACAGAGTAAGCAGGCTGCATTAATTACTCTGGTAGCATAATATGTATAATCAACATATAGCAACATCACCAGGGATGTTAGAAGTGATCTAATGCAAGTATATTTTGAGAACATCAAGTCAGACCTTTTGCCCAATAAGCAGCCATGTGTCCTAAGAGTACATTTCACGCATCTACCATTCTGTCAATTTAAATTAAATAAAAACAATTCACTTGTTTTGTTCAGATTAGCTATAAGAGATAGAAAATAATATTTTTGGTGAACTTGGGTTCCTCTAGAAAAGGTCACATTATAAATCCTTACGTGCGTTTCTTTTCAAGTAGACTTTTAAAAGTGGAGATCAATTCCAAGTATGAAGTCGGTGTAACATAGTTGTGTCTTTGAAGCTCTGCATGGTATAAGTCAGATAAAACAATGGTAGACATATGAAAGCTTTTACACATATCAATACACCCACTTCGAGTTTCTTTCGACATTTCAACATCTTCCAAGAAGCGAGAGGCAACAGCTTCTAATGCATCTTCAGGCCATGTCTAAAACAAATTAATAAATACTTTTCTCTTATTCAGTAGTTCATACTCATAAATCTCAAAACATTTTTCAAAAAAGTATCTTTACCCCATTTCATAGATAAAGAGACTGAGGCACAGAGAAATGACTTCATGACGAAAAGATCATCAAATAGGACAATAATAGAACTGGAAAGAACCAAACTACCTAGGGATTCAGTTCAAGCCCACTGTCTTATTTCATCCAGTAGAAATATTGTTACTAAAAGGAAAATTTTGCATTTTCAGTATGTCCATATGGGCGTGTGACTGTCTCTGTTATTCCTCTTCAAAATAACCTTTAAAGATATAGTACTCTGTTTTAAAACTTGATGAAATTTAAGTTCCTCAGATTCTTTATATGATTAAATTCTACATCTTAAATATTCTGTCTAAGGTCTTTTGCACATAACAGTCAGAATACAGTTTTATTGAAGCATAGTGGGGAAAAATCTGGTGTTCTGCATCGAAAGATGTCTGCATTTTTGACAGGTATTTCAGTTTCAAACTTTTTTGGCACCCTAGATTCTGGTAGTCCTGGTAGCAGAAGAAAACACTACATATTTAAATCTGTAATGTCTACAGTACTATGTTCATTCAATTATACTTTTATACCACAATCAGTTATTTTCTCAATGATTTTGCATTCAGCCTATACTGGCCTTTATTAAAGTCAGAGAGGTTCTAACGGTCTAAACAATTTAAAACATGACAGTAAGAAAATTCAAGATATTTTTCACTGATAACTTGACCAAAGAGAATTACTTGTTACAAAAAGGGTTGAAGTCATGTTTCTATTGCATTTCCATTAGAATAACAAGCCGAACAAAAGTTTTGTTTTTACCTGAAACCAGTCTAGTGTGCAGCAGTTGACAAGAGCTGGAAATTTACGAAGGCGATTACGGAAAGCATCTCCAATGGGACTCATTGCCAGTACTATATGAAGCTGATCTCGACAGCGATCAACAAACATGTTAAAAAGTGCTATAGGACTGCCATCTGTCTGTTTTGCCCTGTCCCGTTGGCGATCTACTTGATGCATTCGTTCACAAATTTCTTGTTTCTCATCTACTGCAAAGAGGTTTGGCACTTCACCTGCATTTAGTAAGTTGTTAAGGTCTTCTAAGAATGACTCCTTTTTAATCTGTGTATCTGTGAACAAGAAAACTCCCTGCGTTTCCCCTTCAGTAGATTTTCTTAGTATGACTTTTAAGTCTTTATGCCACTCATTGACACCATAACTTTTAGTTATTTCAACCTGAAAAAGGTTGTATTCAGCCATATGTGCTGCTAATCGAGTAAGAGATTGTCGACCACTACCTCCAACACCAACAAGGAGGGCATGGCTGCGAGGCCGTTTCAGAATACGGGAAATTCTACAAATATGTTCTATAGCAAATCGGAACAAGACAAGCTGCATTGGCTTTTTGCTCATGTTATTAAACTCTTCAAGGTGACTCTCTACCACTAGTCTCAATTGATCCACATCACTAATCTCCCTGTATTTAGTGTCCTCTCTCTTAGGGTCATAAAAATCACAAAACATTAAGCTACGTAAGTCATCTTCTTCCACTCTGCCATCATTGTTGAAGTCCAGATTCTGGAAAAGTTCATGAAAGTCTTCGTGTAAGTAATTTTTCACTACTTCTTGGATAAATCCAACAAGCCAGGCCCGGTCAGGATTATCCACCAAGCGATCATAATACACTCTAAGAACCTGTATAATAAAAATGTAATTCTTTTAACAGTTGCTTCTGCTCTTGTATTTATACTTCTTTTAAACAAGATAAAATAAATACAATTCTAAAAAAGGCTTCAAAATATAAACTATCTTAAACTTCACTACGTGGAAAAAAATAAAATAGATATTTAGAATTAATTTGAAGAGTTGAACCCAGTAATATTACTTTTGAATTAAAGTGAAAATTCATACAGAAATACATACACACACATACATATATTTATAAACATCATTGCATAAAAGGCTGCTGCAAAGAGGAAGGGAACATGTTGGTCTTTCCACTACAGCTAGACAGGACAAGTTATGGGTTTGTATTTCAAGAAAGAAGACTGCAGCTGGATATTAGAAAATGTTTTTAATGACAAAGATAGTGAAGAACATGAATAGATTGCCTGGGAGTCTGAACATCCTTCATTCTTAGAGAATTGTAAGAAATTTTTAGAAAAAGCACTTCAAAAGTTACAGTTGTTCCTTTCTTTATGTGATCCTGCTTTGGAGAAGGGTGACAGACTAGATGATCACCAAAGATCTCTTCCATGGTCACTTTATGCTGATTTGATTCTATGAACTATAGCTAAATATTTAAAAAGCAACAATTATCAATGACCTTGTTTTCTTTTAATCCAGGAAAAAAAAAACCAAAGAGCGGGTATCACCTATATGGGGCTTTTCCCTCTTGTTTTTAAAGGGATGTTTCACATGAGCTCCTTCAGTGTGTCTATCCTATTATGACTGAAATACAGGAAGCATTTGCTGAAGACAGGAAGCTTAAGAATTTCTTCTAAAGGAAGCCCAGAAGTAAAAAAAAAAAAAAAAAAAATAGGGACCAAACTTTAAATCACTCAAAATTTGCAGTGATCCACGACTACTTGCTATTCTTTTCACTGTTGATTTGGGTTTTTTGGAGGAAGGAGAGAAGAAATGCAAAGGACCGTGCAGGCATTCAAAGCAGCAAACAGAGACTACATAATCACATGAAAGTGAAGATATGAACAATCACCTTGTCTACTAAGATATGATTCATACTTTGAAAAATTCTGATTTCCTCTGCCCATACAGTGTACAAAATCCTTTCCCAGGCAGTTGACACACCTGAGGGACAGGACCTGGACAAGCTTGAGAAATGGGCTTGTGTGAACCTCATGAGGTTCAATAAGGCCAAGTGCAAGGTCCTGCACCTGGGTCGGGGCAGCCCCTGATATCAATACAGGCTGGGGGATGAAGAGGTTGAGAGCAGTCCCGAGGAGAAGGACTTGGGGGTACTGGTGGACAAAAAGCTGGACATGAGCCAGCAATGTGTTCTCGCAGCCCAGAAAGCCAACCATATCCTGGGCTGCATCAAAAGAAGCATGGCCAGTAGGTTGAGGGAGGTGATTTTGCCCCTCTACTCTGCTCTGGTGAGACCCCACCTGGAGTGCTGCATCCAGCTCTGGGGTCCTCAGCACAGGAAAGACATGGACCTGTTGGGGCGGGTCCAGAGGAGGGCCACAAAAATGATCAGAGGGATGGAACACCTCTCCTATGATGAAAGGCTAAAAGAGCTGAAGTTGTTCAGCCTGCAGAAGAGAAGGCTGCAGGGAGACCTTATTGCAGCCTTTCAATACTTAAAGGGGGCCTACAAGAAAGATGGGGATAGTCTTTTTAGCAAGGCCTGCTGCAACAGGACAAGGGGTAATGGTTTTAAACTAAAGTAGGGTAGATTCAGACTGAACACAAGGAAAAAAATTGCATGATGAGGGTGTTGAAACACTGGAACGGGTTGCCCAGAGAAGTGGTAGATGCCCCATCCCTGGAAACATTCAAGGCCAGGCTGGATGGGGCTCTGAGCAACCTGATCTAGTTGTAGATGTCCCTGCCCATTGCAGGGGGGTTGGACTAGATGATCTTTAAAGGTCCCTTCCATCCCAAAGCATTCTATGATTCTATGAGTGTGATACCAATTCACAACTATTAGCCAACAGGAGATAGCATTACAAAAAGATTAATACGCAAATCCACATATTTTTCTTATTCATAATAAATATAATTTCTTGGTATTAGGTGATTTACCTCATGAACCCAGAGACGTTTTATCATTTCTGCAGATTCTATTGTTTCAGGCCTTGACAGGCAAACACCTTGAATGACACGTGAAAAGTCACGGAGATTGAACAAATAGTGAGATTTGGCTGGGGTAGGAAGCAGATTCTTCATAGCTTCTTTATACATATGCATGGTTCCATTAATAATTTGTGGAGTCAGTTCTACATATTGTGATGGAAAGCTGTAACTGACAAGTTATAAAAGGTGGTAAGAACAGAATGATTCTCATAATTCCATCATACTAGCATGTGAATTAATAAATAATATTGTATATGTACACTGATTTACTTATAAATTCGTGCCAATTTGTAAGTTCTGTGATTATACTTCCTCACAGGCAGTTTTTCAAATCTTAGTTCTCTCACTGGATTAACAGATTAACTCTGCAAATCAAATCTAGTAACTGTGGAACATGCTGACAAATCTGGCTATGTTAGGCAGATAATTATACCCTTTTCACCCCTCATTTTTATGACTAACAGCAGCAACAGGGAAGTCAGTCAAATAGCACTTGCTGTCTTCTGGGACCTCTTTCCCTCAAAGGGTCAGAAGCTGTCAAATCACAAACTCAGTCTGGAAACAGGGTATGAGCATCTTTCGCGGCTTAGCTGTCAGAATGGATAGACAATGAAAACTGAAGTCCATTCCTAATAATGGAATTAAAAATTATACAGTGGTGAAAGGCCAAAGAAAGAGTAAGCCTTCTCAAACCACAGGAAATTTAAGAGTGGTTTCCAGTTCTATTCTTTGAATAATGACTAACCAAATTCTATTCTTATTTATTACACATCAAAGAATACTGTATTACAGAAATATCTCAACTGACTGAATTAGCCTCAGCTAATCTAAACCTCTGTTAGAGACTTCAGAACAAGAACTTTATCGTTGGAGTATTTTAAGATGAGCCCTACTTCTGTGGAGCAATAAATAACTCAAAAGGCACAGGATATAAAAGATTATGATTTCTTTTCAAGAGCAGTGTCCTACAAACGTATCTTGGAGACTTCCTAGTACCATAATTTAAACACTGACTTTGATTTTTCCCAATACATAGAGATCACTTACCATACTGTTAGATGCCAGTCTAAGATTCTAGAAAAAATTGTGTACATGGAGTCATCATCAAACTCATTAATAGTAACTGTATTGAAGTGTCGCAAGAATCGTGGTGTTACTGGATTTCGACCACCACCTAAATATTAGAAAACATTAATGCTATAACTAACAGAAAAAAAAATAAAATAAAACAGTAAAAGCCTAGCATTTTTTTCTAAAATTCATCCTTGATTCAGCTAGCAGGCCCACATCGAAAAGTACCACACCTTGTCATAAACCTAATGAAAGCAACATGCAGTTCAGTGTCAATTTGTTCTCCTGTAACCAATAGTCTGTAAAATACAGATCGAAATTGTCAAGTTATAGATAGATTTGACACTATTTTAACTATGTTTCTATTATAAAAGAAAACTTTTATGATAAACTCCAAACCCATGTTCTTGATTTTCAAAGCATACCAATGAAAGAAGCCTCTACAGACTGATACTTAGATCAAGTGCTTTGAACTATGGATGAACACTGCCTCTAATTTAAAATGATTGCAAGAAGCAGTTTTGCTTCTTTAGGAAACCAGACAGGTGAAGCAGCAGTGGACCCCTATCCCATGGGCATGCATCACCATCCCAAACACAAAAGTAGTATCAGCAGAGAAGGTTCACTGGCATGTTCATGTGTGTGTTTGTGTGTATAAACTCTACAAAAGAAAGGAGAAAAGTCCAGGCAGGCTGAAGCAGAAAAGAGAAGGAAAGCACCACCATAGCCTGATTAAACACTGTAAATGTGCTCAGCTACGACAAACTTTAGGTGGTATGTTAGAGGCAGGGCTGTGAAAAATTCTGTGAAAAGAAATTCTGTTACATGATTCCTGCTATAGTGAAGGAAATAGATTGTAAAGATTCTTTAAAAGCAAACACAACAGAATCAAAGAAACATTAATTCCTCATTTTAACTGAGAAAATATGCCAGATTCAGTTTTTTTTAACTGAATAGCTCATATAGTCAATGTGTATGCAGGCTATCAGAAATATAATGACCTCTTTACATCATATACTTCTTTTTTTTGGCCAAATAAAATAAGGTCTATCTGCTAAAGGACATCACTTAGTGCTATTTCAAAAACTTTTGAAGAAGAATAAAATTGACTGAAGGCCAATGGAGCGTCTCATTAGACCAAAGGGATTTCATAAATACTTTGTAGACACATTCTTGTTTTCCTGAAAAGCAATATTTCTTCCTGACAGGCTTGTGTAGTCTCTCTGCTGCTCCTCAACCACTCTACTATGACTGCTGTTCCTGTTTCCTGCAAGGAAAGGGTTCCTCGAGTCCTATCCCTAGCCATAAAGACCCAAACTGTAAAACTATGCATCAATAAGCATTCAGACTTTGGAAACCAAAGAAACAGTAAAAAGCATGTAAGACACATCTCTTACCTGGTGGTCCCATTGCACACACAATCTGAACATCTACAAGTTTAATCATTGAGCAGTCTTTAAGGTCATACCAATTCCAGTGATCTAACCACTGCCGTAGTAATTCAACAGGCGGTTGAGCACCATAAACCTCTCGTGCCGGCATATTAACATCATCTACAAACACAACCTGAAAAGAAAAACATAAAGAATTTTGCATCTATTTATTTTACTGAATACATGCCACCATTTCACTTGATTCTGGAAACACTGCACATCAAGCCACATCAAGCCACATCAAGTGCCAAGCCACTCTCCATCATTTATCAGCAGTCCTGGTCAACCGGGGAGATCCCAGATGACTGGAAGTTAGCAAATGTGACACCCATCTACAAGAAGGGTCGGAAGGAGGATCCGGGGAACTACAGGCCTGTCAGCCTGACCTCGGTGCCGGGGAAGGTCATGGAACAGATCATCCTGAGTGCCATTATGCGGCATGTGCGGGACAACCGGGGGATCAGGCTCAGCCAGCATGGGTTTATGAAAGGCAGGTCCTGCTTCACTAACCTGGTCTCCTTCTATGACAAGGTGACCCGCTTAGTGGATGAGGGGAAGGCTGTGGATGTTGCCTACTTGGACTTTAGTAAGGCCTTTGACACCGTCTCCCACAGCATTCTCCTGCAGAAGCTGGCTGCTCATGGCTTGGACAAGTGCACTCTGTGTTGGGTTAAAAACTGGCTGGATGGCCGAGCCCAGAGAGTGGTGGTGAATGGAGCCAAGTCCAGTTGACGACCAGTCACGAGTGGTGTTCCCCAAGGCTCAGTGTTGGGGCCGGTCCTGTTTAATATCTTTATCAATGATCTGGATGAGGGGATCGAGTGCACTCTCAGTAAGTTTGCAGATGACACCAAGTTGGGTGGGAGTGTCGATCTGCTGGAGGGTAGGAAGGCCCTACAGAGGGACCTGGACAGGCTGGATTGTTGGGCCGGGGCCAACTGTATGAGGTTCAACAAGGCCAAGTGCCGGGTCCTGCACTTGGGTCACAACAACCCCAGACAACGCTACAGGCTTGGGGAGGAGTGGCTGGAAAGCAGCCTGGCTAAAAAGGACCTGGGGGTGATGGCTGACAGCCGCCTAAACATGAGCCAGCAGTGTGCTCAATGGCATCCTGGCTTGTATCAGGAATAGTGTGGCCAGCAGGACCAGGGAGGTGATAGTGCCCCTGTATTCGGCACTGGTGAGGCCGCACCTCGAATACTGCATCCAGTTTTGGACCCCTCACTTCAAGAAGGACATCGAGGTGCTGGAGCGTGTCCAAAGAAGGGCAACTAGGTTGGTGAAGGATCTAGAGAACAAGTCTTATGAGGAGCGGCTGAGGGAGCTGGGGTTGTTTAGTTTGGAGAAGAGGAGGCTGAGGGGAGACCTTATTGCTCTCTACAACTTCCTGAAAGGAGGTTGTAGTGAGGTGGGGGTTGGTCTCTTCACCCCAGTAACAAGTGACAGGACGAGAGGAAATGGCCTCAAGCTGCGCCAGGGAAAGTTTAGGTTGGATATTAGGAAAAACTTCTTCACTGAAAGAGTAGTCAGGCACTGGAACAGGCTGCCCAGGGAAGTGGTTGAGTCCCCATCCCTGGAGGTATTTAAAAGACGGGTAGATGCAGTGCTTGAGGACATGGTTTAGTGGTGGACTTGGAGGTGGTAGGTTAATGGTTGGACCTGATGATCTTAAGGGTCTTTTCCAACCTTAACAATTCTATGATTCTATGATTCTATTCAATTCACTACCATTAAAATCAGTGGAAGTGATACACATAAATACGTTTTTGAAAAGCGGCTCTAAGCTCTTAATGGAGTCGATGCTGAGTTAAACAAAAATCAAACTTAAGAAGTAACTGTGCCACTCTAAAGCCATGACAAAATATACCTATAGAGGAGAGAAAAACTGCTTCTCTTCATATTTCTCAGTGTATTTAATGAAACATGGTAAACTAATACTTGCTATTTAAACCTTACTGTGCTACTTGCATGGCTTTTCTTGGAAAAAAAAGATGGAGTCAAGAAGACCCACAAAACCTTCACACTTCAGTGAGACTATGGTTCTGTTTTTAAATCTATTAAACACTACATCTTTCTTGGGCCTGCTGTTCCTAAAGTATAGGTCACTGCTGATCAGGAAACATCTTCACACAACTAACCTAATGTAACTGATGCACATTCTAGAAACACGTTTACGCATTTTATCCCCCTTTCTTCTCATTCTCTAACTGATACAGAGTAGACATTCGGTCAAAAGAAAGACAGGTTAAATCATGGGCCTTGTATCTTATTTAGCACTGCAATTTGGGCAACATACTGAAACAGTTTGAAGTGTTCTTGACTAATACAGATCAAGACAAAATTTATCCCTTCAAAGTATCTTTACATTTTTAAGACTTGACTAAAATACATCTTAAAAGAATAGCTTGGAGGGGGAGGCAGGGGAAGACCTTAAAACGCTTTAACTTTAAATGGTACTTCCTTAAAGAACTTCTAACATTAACACATTTTGCTCTTGATAACAAGCATTTATTAAATAATAGCTAGGAAATACTGAAAATAAGAAAAAAACAAGGCTGTAAATATAGAAAGTCCATAGGCACCCTAAAAGTACCATTATTAAATCATACACATCTATCACTGCATTTTAAACATAATAATTTTTAGATTTTCCTTAAACGCTAAATTTTTCCTTAATCTAGGTTAAAAAAAAAGATAATGGAAACTCCTCAGATTTCATTTTTCAGTCTCATTGCAACTCCTTGCAAAAGGATTTGCTCACTGCAGAAAAAAAAAGAAAAAGAGGTCTACTCTAATATCCTTCTCAAGTTTCTGAGTACCCAGAGTTCCATTGATCTTGAAGGGTTTGGCAGGCATCAGTGACAACAGCACAAAAGATTCAAATCTCCTTTAATGCTTCCAAAACAAGTGAACTATTCAGGTTGGAAGGAACCTTGGAGTTCATCTAGTCCAACCTCATGCTCAAAGGTGATTTCTCAACACTGATTTCATACCAGCTTCCTCAGGACTTTCTAGTCAGGTCTTGAAAACCTTCACAGACAGATGTCATCGCCTGTCTGGGCTGGGTTCCTCTGCTTAATTACCCTCATAGCAAATTGCTTTTTCCTTATATCCAGTCAGAACCTCCCTTGTTTCTATTTACAACCATTTGCTCTTATTCTCCTGTTGTGCACCCTGATGAAGAGCATGGCTTCATCTTCTTAATTTTTTCATAGGTACTGGAAAGCTACTTTTGGTCCTCCTAAAGCCTTCTCTTCTCTGGGTTGAACAAGCTGAGTTCCCTCTGTTTATCCTCACAGGGCTTGTGCTCCACTTCCCTAGCGATCTTGGTGGCCCTCTGCTCAATCTCACAGACTCATATAATTGTTTAGGTTGGAAGAGACCTCTTGAGATCATCTGAGTCCAACCCTCCTACCTAAGCAAGGTCAGTTACAGCAGGCTGACCAAGACCATGTTCAGTCAGGTTTTGATTATCTCCACTGATGGAGACTCTACAGCTTCTGTAGGCAACTTGTTCCATCGTTTGACCAACTTCACAATAAAAAAGTGTTTTCTTGAATTCAGATGGAATCTTGTGTGTTTCAATTTGTGCCCATTGCCTCTCAACCTGTCAGTGGGCACTACAGAGAATAGAATGCTTCCTCTTCTTCATCCTCTCTCATCAGGTATTTATACACACTGATAAGATCTCTGCTGAGTCACTTTAACTTCTCCAGGCTGAACAGTCCCAGCTCTCTCATCCTCTCCTCATATGAAAGATGCTCCAATTCCTTAATCATCTTTGTGGCCCTGCAGTGGACTCACTCCAGTAAGTCCACGTCTCTCTTGTACTGGGGAGCCCAGAACTGTCCAAAGCACTCGAGATGTGGCTTCACCAGTGCTGAACAGAGCAGAAATATTGCCTCCAGTACAACCATCTGGCGCATCAGCCACTCCTTCCAGTTTTGTATCATTTGCAAACTTGCTGAGGGTGCACTCTGTCCCAGCATACACATCCTTAATGAAGATGTTAAACAGTATTGGCCCCAGTACCAGCCCCTGGGGTACACCACTAATGACAATCTACTTGAATTATCAAAATTCTTCCTGTACTAGAGGGTCCAAAACTTAACACAGTTTTCCATTTTAATAAGCACTGAGTAAAAAGGAGCAATCACTTCCCTTGGACTGGCAAGTCTGCATCCACTCCTACCTTATCTTTTCCCTTTATCCAAAGGATCAAGGAGAATACCACCTTGGTTCCTATATCCTTTTCCTTTGCCCCCAGAGGTCTGTAATCCCTTTTGATATATTCCACATCTCTCTTCACAGTTCACCGATGCCCATGTAGATGAGCAACAAGAGGTAATAATCTGCGGGCTGAACAAGCTTCTGTAATTTCTCCACAACATGTGAGATCCAGGCCTTGAACAAGTGACAAATGCTACATAATTTCATTTTGAGATTTCTATAAAACTCTGAAACCACAATACTGTCAAGAGCTCTGTTGTCAGCAACAAGCTTACCCACACAGAACTCTTGTCTCAAGGATAATATCACCAAATATGGAGGGGGAAGTATGACAATGCTGTTGACAGTTATTCATATCATATATCACATTTTCTTCTGTTGCTTAAAACAGAATGCATATTACTGGGAGAATGGAGAAAGAAGAAGAGATACATAAGGATCTAAATTAGAAGAATTAGAACTCTGACAGTTTATCTCAAATTGAGCATCCTTTCTTGATATCAGCTGTGATCAGTTAAGAAATTAATGCATTTACATATTTGTTTGCATTTAAACACTTATATACATACAGAAATATATCAGTTACCATTCTTTTCCCAAGAGGAGGTCCAAAAATTCCTCTTCTCCTTTTGTCCAGCTTGGACATTATAATATTCTGAGTCTGAGCTGCTGTAGTTTGTGCTGAAAAGTTAATGAGCAGTGGTTTGTAGACTTCTTTATTCAAATTATTTAGAAGAAAATTCTGGAAGGATTGTGAAGAGGAGAAAGTTAAACTATATACACAGATAAACAAATTTTATAGCACTTTAGCAAATAGCAATCAAACAGACATTTTTGTACCATTTTTATTTCATTTAAAATTATAAAGTAGTAATTTATCTCTAAGAGAACTCTAATAATAATATTTCATCAGATAAACCAATATTCTTGAATAATTCAAAACATAATAAACTTAATTTGTCAGAGAAAAATTTGTACCTCCAATGTAGACATTTTCATAAAAAAAAATATTTCATGGTACTAATTAGAGTTGATAAATATTGCCTGTACTAATCCACACCTAAATTTGCAAAACTATCTACAGGTCCAAATATTTATGCTTAGTCTTTAAGAGTTTCCAGGATTATTTCTTTTGAAGGGCATAGCAAGAATATCTAAAGATAAGCTTTTCCATCAAGATTGGTAGTACTTTATAATGTTAACTACCTTCCAGAGTCCCTTACGTTAGCTGCAATTTAACCTCTGGGGGAATCTGGATCAAAGTCAGCATTTCAAGTAAGACTGAATGGGACTCATTTCTTACCCACATGTGAGTATAATCACAGGGTGAAGATATCCTTCCACCCTTCCAGCAGTTGCTACAGAGCATTATTGCATATAAAGTAATGTCTCTAATGACTAATCTAATCTCTGCCAACAGCTGTTGGGACTTCCCAGACCATACAGTCTTTCCAGCAGAACGAATATTTAATCTCTATCCTTGAAGGAAAAGTCTGAGCTGCTGCACAAAAATATAACAATGACAACTCATGGAAACTATAGAGCAACGTGACTCAATGGCCATATTTCTTTTCTTCTTTTGATCAGTTCTGAACTCCCAAGAAATATCGCATTCTTAACTATTACCCCAGAAATGAACTGGGCAGTAGAAACTAGTCATATTCTTCATTATAAACAAATGCTTTATTTATGCTTTATTATATTTCTGACATCAATATTCCAGAAACAGTCTTTTATGAAGAGATCTCCTTCCAGTATTAACATTTATTTTCTTAATATTTATTTTCTTCAAAATTATTTCAGAAAAGTAACTTAAAAACAAAACCAAGTTAAATAATCCTTAGTCAGTAACTTCACAGTTAATTTTTATCACACAAAAGCACGGAAAGATAACAGATTCAAGACCATGAAGCCAAATTTATTTTATCTGCTTACATAACTTTCAAGTTTTGCTCCCTCTGCAAAACAATTGAGCACACACAGGCTTCATGCTGATTGCTCTGAAGCAATCAACAGAAGCAAAATCCTCTACAAAAAGACATACTGGAGGAAAAAAGAACAAATAAAATCAATTTTGTGCTGCTCAGAGGAACAGCTTCTTCCTTCTTTCTTATGATTTACTTAGAGAATCTCATTAGCTAAAAATGCAATAATGGCATTGCCATATCTCCACTCACATATCCCCTTTTTGCCTCAAAAGTATACTTTCCCACAGATCTAGATAGAACCCAGTGAAAAATGCTGAATTTGGAAATTTCTGTAAGTGAACCATAAACATTGTATTGGCATAGTTCCATTGCCTGTCAGGCTTTAATAGTCTCCCAGAAAGATTGATGGTATCAGGATTTAACCCATAGTAACTATCAGATCTGTCTGAAGAATTAAAATTTATCTAAAATTTTTAATCAAGATCATTAGAATAATTTTCTATATTACCCACATTGTTATTTTAATAACCACATGACAAAATTAAAATAAACAAAGCAACACTCGGTGACTGAAGATGAAAAAAAATACTCTATCCCAAAGTAACGATGACTCAATTATTTCAAAAAGATAATAAAGTCTGCTTTCAATTATAAAGTCTGAGTTATCCCTTTAGACAGAAAAAAAAAATTGTATTTGTAGACATGGAAAAAAAACCCAAACATTGATCTTGATCTCTTATTCTAATACCTGAAAGTTACAATTCTTTTTACAAGATATTTATTCCTTTTGATTAGAATTTCACAAGCTCTGAGAAATATATTGCATTTGGCTGTACTAAGTCATTACTTACTATCATGTGTTTTGATTATCATTAGGCACACTCAGAACTAAGTATATCTTGCCTTTTTCAATATAAAAATGTACACTGATAACTTAAAACAGCTGTCAATGATTTGGTTTCTCTTCAGTGCTCAGTGCTCATCTTATTGATTGAACAGAATTAAAATAATATTCAAAGACAAAATTAATAATTTTCTAACAAGTTTTTCTATGGTACACACCAGTACAAAGATATGGAAAGGTAACGGGCAAAATATTATCCAGTTAAATATCTAACTTCAGATAACAACAACTGGATTTTTTAAGAACAATACTTCTGCAAATCAGAATCCATGGATTCAAATCAGCACTCCAGAAAATGAGGAACACAATAATTGCCTGTGAAAAGTTTGACTTAGGTGACTTGTCTACTGTTACAGAGGACTTCTGTCACTGGCAGGGACAGAATCCATCCCCTAAAGCTGCTGTTTTCCTGAATTTACTGCAAGTTTTTGAAGCTCTGCAAGTGGAGCAGAGGTTCTACATAAAATAGTCTTTTTTCTTTAAAAAAAATGTAAATAGACTAATACCCACAGTGGTAAGACTGGAATCCTACAGGGGAGAAAAAAAGTGTATGATCATGCAATTCAAGAGTTTATCATAATGAATGCACAAGGAATGTCAAATTATTGTATAAGGTAGAATTTATTAGCTTCTGAACTCTCTATTTTACTACCTTAATATTCTTTTTAATGTATTGTGTGTGTCAAATATAGAAATACGCAATATAATATTAGTCTAGATAAGATGGCTGATTTGAGACACCAATCTATAACATAACTTCTTTAAATATTAAACAATCGCTGACATTGCTACTTCCTAGAAAATGAAAGACTCACGTTGAAACAATTACCTGTTTATATACTTAAAAAACCTATCTTTTTTTTTCTCCTTTCTACAGGAAGATTATATCAAGCTTAAAAATCCTAAAACTAGATCAATTATAGATCAAGTATTAGTATTTTGCCAAGATTTTGTTTCAGAAATAACAGAAATTGTGTACTGCCAAAAGCTAAAGTCAAATTAGATTATCATTATTACCTGTGCTTCTTTTTCATTTTCTCTCAAAGACAAGGATAACACAGTTAAAGAATATTTGGCATTCTATAAAACAGGACACATGATTGGTTTTGTTTAAAGTTTATTTTCTTTAAATGGGCAGCTGCTTTTCATTGTAATGAACAGATAGATCTAACTGGTTATCTGAAGAAAACTGCCTGAGAAGATCTTAACTAGCCAATTCCCCTTCCCCCTATAGTCTTTGTCTATAAAGAATTCTTTGGTAATGCTGCTATTAATTGTTTGCCTTCATGTTTCCTTCAGTGACAAAATTCTTGTTCTTCCCTGTTTTCCAGTGCATACAATTGCCAGAGTAGCATCTGACTAGAAAAGGTTATCTACTAAACTTTTCCACAATAACAAAGCAGCACACATTTGTGCTGCTTCTAACTCTAGGACGTATGCATTCCTTTTCTTGTTGTTTTGAGCAATCCTGACTGGATGTCTTATTAAATGGTTTAGTCTTTTGTGCCTCAGTGTCTGTGTGGACTATCCCAAGTATATCTATAATCACAAGTACATCAAGATGGGAACCAAGCTGAATAGTTCTGTTTGGGTTCTTTTAGCAGCTTATTCCAGTGGATATCTGGGTGCTTCTTAAGGATTTAGTCTGGAAGTGCAGAGAAGAAAAAAAAAAAAACAAAACCCCAAAACTACCACCTTTTGCTACACAACTGCATTTTTAGTTGCCCATAATTTCATTTTATAATATCCAACACTTTATGTCCCATTTTCCCTTTTATAAAAAATTTACCAAATTATTCCTCATCTTACCCCTTTTATAACTGTCTACTGTCAGTATTAAAAGTACTTACAGTAATATAGGTACTTTTTCCAGTTCCTGTTGGCCCCACAAATATAGAAGGTTTTTGATGCACTGTCAACGATTCCATCAATGCCATGTATCGAACAGTATCCAGAGTTGGTACAATTATTTCATTAAACATCATATCTTGAGGTATAGAAGGAGCTGATTTGAGTGTTTCCACCCAAGGTTCCCAAATTCCTGCTCCCTATTTTAATTTATATGAAAGTCATATATTTATAATAAACAAGAAAAAACAGCATAGAACCAATGAAAATAGAAAAAACAAAGTTCTACGACTTAACAGATGGGATTATCAACCAATTTTTAAAAACATTAAAAAATAACTTCATAGGTTTGTTTCAGAATGCAGTGCTTTCAATTGAGAGTACTTAAAAAGAAACATAACAACTGTGCCTGAAGCATGCAACTACTGAAAGACAAGTACTGTATCTTTACCTTTTATATCTGTAGACATATTTTATATATATATATATAATGGAAAAATACATATATTTATATATACATCATATATAGTATATAACTATGTAATAAAATAGGAAATTACTGTATAAATTTAATCACTAAAACTAAAAAAGCATAGTGAGCCTTTTCACAGACTCTCATTCATAATAAATACTTCCAAACTATCAATTTGAAAGCAGATTAATATTTGTGCTGAAGCTCCACAGCAAAGCTTTCTCTTTTAGATCAGTCTACTAGAGGAGTCCTAAAAGATGTCAAATCTCTCCAGCAGTAAATTAATATAAGGAGATCTTTAGAAATTGTAAATAGCCCCAAAACAACTGTATATTCCATCTTATCCCAAAAAATTTCTATCTTGAGATAAAAGTCATACGAAATTCCTTAGAGATTGCTCTCTCCTTAAGTCTTTCTTAGAGGGGGTGTATTTCCACTTCTGAACACAAAACCCCCTTTACTGGAAGAACATGTTTTTATGGATTATGATCAGAAGACATAAAGCCTTTACTTCTGATTGAAATCTCAGCCACTTTCCTTGGCAAGACGCATGAATCATGCATGAGCTGAAATCTGGACAATAGTAATTCTCATTATACTGCAACAGGACTTCACAGGAATGACAAACTCAAAAAAAAAAGGTACATTTATTTTCTTGGAGTCTCTGGAGCATACTAGATCCAGTGTCTAAAGTTCTCTTCTCCACTAGGAGAGAAGTATCATGGATTCACATCTTAATCCCAGGAAAAAGGGGCAGAGAAGAGGCACAGAAGTAGCCTACTACAGTAATGAAAGAGTTATGGCCTAAAGTATATCAAGTGCTTCCTCAACCTAAGAAAAGGGCTGAAACCCAAAATAAAATAATCGTGCGAGAAATCAAGAATAAAAAAAATAACAGAAAAAAATAACTGGCTGAGATTTTCTGCAAACATGTTCTGCCACAACAGGCAATTATTCTGGTACCCAAAAAGACAGGCTTTGGTACTGCAAGTCCCAGCCAGAACACTGGCTTGCAAGGATGGATGTCTGGCCTATTCAATGATAAAAGAAGCAGGCAGCAGAAACAAATTCACAATAACAATACACACCTTGTAGCATTCATAAAAGATTACTTCAAAATGGAAGTCCACATATTATTTTACAATCCTCACCTTTTTGACAAACCGATAATCATAAATTGTTCCTTCTGTTGGAAATGGGACTGTGAAAGCTTTTGAAGGCTGTTGATCAATACTGCTCAGCAATTTATATCGTTCTTTTGTCTCCTCATGAATTGGTCCATTAAGCATTTCTCGCACAACTTTGTCAAATTTCAGTCGGTCATCTTTCTTACAGCTAGCTCCTACAGACCATATCAGTGAAAACAAAAAAATACCCTAGAGTTGGAAAAAAACAAAATGTAACTTCAGTACCTGCATATTACAAAGTCCTTATTCATTGAAGTCAAAGAAATCTTTGCCACAAATCACAATAGAATTACACTGGACCAGCTTGATTTTATGTATACAGTATGAAACCATGCTGCTGGTAAAATAACCATTTATGTTAACTATCAGCATCTGATGACCTTTGCTGTGCAGCAAAATGCCTGACCTGCTCAGCGCAGAGCCGTTATTTTGAGGAAGTTGAAGCGTAGACTGCTTTTTATTCCAGAACAATTTACATTATCTTTCTGTTATTCAAAGGCCTATCTCATACAAGTGACGGTTATGCCTGTTAATAGGGCTTTCCTTGAACTGTAATCCTTAGACAGCATTGAGCTGACTAGTAACAAACTGAGATACCGGAAACTGGAGAATCATATACAATTTTGCCTGGTTAGTATAACATTCATTAAATTTATATCAAGAGATCAAACACATCAGACTCAACTATGTATCAATTATAAAGAAGGCAAGAGTATTTTCCTCAATGGACATTACAAAAATTCTAATGATGAAATATAGGTTTTGTTGCTTGTGAAATCCATTTCACTAAAGCCTGGTTTGGAATTCCCTATTCTGTATGTTAAACGAACTGCTTACCTCAAGCCAAGAGAAAATGTCATGGTCATTCATCGCTTTAACTTTGGCTTCATCAGCAAATTCATCCATCATGCAGTCCATCAGATTCATTAATGATCGAATTAAGTTTGTATCTGAAGTAGGAGAAAGTTCCTGAAAAGAAAGCAGAAATACTCTCAGTTGCAGGTATGTTTTACTCACTGAAAAGAGACTGCTAGGTGGTGGGGTCTTTTTCCTGTCTAAAATACGTTCAGAAACAAGTTGAACAATACACACAGAAACGTTGCTCACAGCCTTCATATTAACAGCTGTTTTTAAAAAATAATAAATATAAATTAATATGGTCCAAATAAAACAATTTGTTCCTTTGGCACTTAGAAGCGAAAATAATTCATACACTCTTAGATTCTCAGAAAAGTTCTTTATCCTACCTTTGTGTATTTCCTAATAAACTCAAGACATAGCGGAACCATTCTGTCAAACAGGCCTATTATAAATTCTTTATGCATAGAGCTGATTCCTGAATGCATTGTATTTAGCCAAGACATCATTAATGGTCTCCAGCCTAACATATGGGGCTCCATATAGACCATACCACACCTTGAAACCTAAAAATAAAGAAGGAAACAGGTGCATGTTATCTTATGTGATCTCCAGAGTTTTTTTTCCTATCTACAAGAACTTAAAATAACATTCAGTGTTATAACATACAGCTTCTGGGATTATTAGAAGCTGGTATAAAGTGTACAGTGGGGTTCTGTGAGCCCTGAGACAGATGAGTTTCAAGCCTAGCTTTAATATCACAAAGGATAATAAACTGAATATTAAGACCGCCAAACACTTAATTTTTAATTTTTTTTCTATAATTTGTAAGTAAAAATTCCTTCCCAGTATGACTATGCAGATATTTTGTTCTGTATATCTTATTATCTGAATGTCTATTCCTATTCAAGAGAAAAGTTTTGCATTCCACAAAGTGCCATTAGAAAAAATAGGAATGATAGATATAGACAGGTACCAGAAATGCAGTGATTGTTCGCTGTATCAGAATTTGTCTGGGAAATTAAAGATTTGCATATGAATGATTTTATTTTTCTTGTCAGACACTTGCAAGGGCCAGACTCTGAACGGTTTCAGGGTCTTCTGTGTATGTAATTTATATTACATATGTAAATATGTGATTTTTCACATCATATTATAAGATTATAAAAAAATTAAACAAGAAAACCAGGGTGCAATGTTCTTTAAACATATATCAAAGAAATATCAAACTTCTAATTACTATTCCCAGTTAAGTAATTTTTTTTTTAAATTACAATATATATCACAATAACGAGAGACATTTGTAATCAGTCTTTCAAAGACAGGTACTTACAGTAGCAGGAGAAGCAACTTCTAAATCCATTGGTTCAAAAATAAGGCTCATTTGCTGTGACATTTTGATGATCTCTCCACTCATAAGGCACAATTTTTTATTATCGTCAAGCACGGTATTCATATTCTCAATCCATACTGCATCCACTGGTCCATCAAAAACCAGCCATTTCCTATCTGGAGTCTGGTTTGCAAAAAATATTTTTAATCAAATATTCACAATTTAGTTTTATTACATTTACTGTAAAATAAATATTTTAGATCTATAGTTATTTTCCACAAATAATAATTGAAAATACTCAGAGTACAGAGTTGTATTCACAAGCAATTTCTGAAATCATAATCTATATTCACAATTTAGTTTTGTAACTTTAAAGCATATACTGTAGTTAACTACAGAAGGTTAATATCTTTGAGTGGTTTCTTTCAGTTATACTTGCAATGCAGTACATTGCTTCTATCAAAACAACATATTCAAATACTTTGACTTATGACATAGTGAGAGCATTAATACAAGTTACTCATCAGTAATACCTACTGCACACTTACCATGGAAGTCAATAGAACTAATTTAAGGAATATGGTAATATCTAATTGTAATGTGTCTGTTTTTTTACAATATAAGCAAATAGTCATAGGTATTAATCATATTTCTTATCAGAAAATACAAAGCAGTTGTGCAGTTCTGCAAATGGTATTAGAGATGGTGAACTTTGCAGTGATCAATTTCAAGATACTATCAGTTTATTTAAGTTTATAGGGGTAAAGAGTCTGATACTGCAACCACGAGCAAAAAGTAAAGTGTCTGTCAGGTAGATACATCTTTTATTATACTCAGTGAAAATATTCCAATGGACTTTAATGGAAGGTTAGCCATAAGCCACACTCAGAGAGCTGTTTCTTCCAAAATAAACATCAAAATGCCCATATACGTAAACAGCACAGATTTGGGCCATAAACAGAAAAAATAAGGAATGGCAATGTGTTAGAAAGATTAAAGATTCATTTATTTATAACATACACAAACAAACAAACAAAAACAACCCTTTATCTTCATGTAAGGACTTCTGAAACACGAATCTTAATTCATCAGCATCCAAAAAGTACTTTGCATGGAGCGTACTACAATCAAGTCAAACTGCAGCCTCTGCATTCAAATGATTAAGCGTATGAATCCTACAATGGTTGTGCAAACAACATGTAATTAAAATCTAAAATGTATAAATTGAAAAGTCATTTCCCAAAATGCTCTAAGCCTTTTAAGCACTTACTGGGGAAGAAGCAAATGCTCTGAAGCTCACTGCTAGGATGCCATCTGACCATTCATGTGATACTGGATCAAATTGTCCATATAACTGACCCATTGTTATGGATTTGGGATTTAAAACAGTGATCTGAACTTTGTTTTCTTCCATCAGCCCCTGAAGACACAAAAGTAATAAAATCTGTTAACATCAAACATGCGATTTATTATGCCATTTGTTTTATTTTGAATTTTACAGTTATATGTTATTAAATCTTCATAAAAATTCATCAGTTTACAGCAGGAAAGACATTACACATATTACATTTGAAAGATGGTTTACAAGTGTCTAAAGACAATTATGCCAACTTTATCATATGTAGTCAGAAGTCTAATTTTAATACTGAACAGTGGCTTGATTAAAAAATAAAAAAGAATTCCATTTTCATTTATGGTAGTGAACCGGAAATCAGACAGTCAATTAATACACCCTGTTCTTACACTTCAAGGGATTACAACAGGCCAAGCCCTTTTGTCTCTCTATCCTGTTTTCCCCATGTTTAAGAAATAAATATGACTGCCTTGGTAAATTTCTGAAATTGATGTCAAAGTGACATTACAAAGTTGGTTTGGGTTTTGAGGTTTGTTTTTTTTTTTTCCACTTAAACCATGTAAAGATATCTGATTTTACTTTTTGATTAAACTTCAACTGATTCTTTCTTCGCTCCTTGTGAGTAAATATGACATTTAATACTGCACACATCAGAGATCAGGTGGCTGAAAACCACTGTTCTACAGGAATGAATTACAAGCAAAAGTGACAAACTGCAAACACTCATTTGAACACCTACTTACTATAGCCTTAAAAGATAAGAAACATGTATCCCTGCTTTTAAAAAAACCCACCTCTTTCCTTCCAAAAGCAGCCCTATTGTTTATGAACTTGAACTGAGAAATCAGGAGTTTGGCATCATTTCATGCATGTTCTGCCTGCCTTCCTCCCACAGATACACATAATCTTTCTTTGATTCCCTTAATGAAATATAAAATGCAGGAATTTTTATTATACTGTTTCAAAGGAGAAACAAGTATGTTTATAAAAAAGTATGATTACAACTTCTTTTTCTCACAGTGTGTATTGAATTATAATTCATTCTAACATACTTTTTTATTTCACCAAAGTGAATATTCAGAGGGAAATGTAATATTTAAAGAAAGGGGAAAACAGATAACATCTTCTTGGAAAGAGTTATAAGCTATGTGAACAGCAAACAGACAAGCATGACAAAAATAAAAAAATAAAAAAAAATTAAAAAAAAAAGAGTACAGCAACTTTGTCACAGTTACCTGGCTAAAAAATTAAAACACTGTTGCAACGACAAAAATTGGGATGTACAATCTTCAAGATTTGCAAGCACATTATAATTTTCTTTTGTATTATTTCTGTTAACAGCTTCTTACCTCATTCATCACAAATCTCTCCTCATCTTACTCATCACAATGCCTCCCAGTTATAAAATTTGGATATAGTCCCAATACAGCTGCTAGAGTTCCCAGAACTAAACACAAATTGGTTCAGATCAAGATTTTCTTCAAGATGGCAAAAATCCTCCAAAAAAAGTTGGAAATCTGGTATAAAGCTTTCACAAGGAACAGTTTTCCATGAATTTTCAAGTAACTAATTCATTCCTTGTCCAATCCAATGAAACAATTGAGAGAAAACGCCATGTGTAGAAATGCATGAAATGTATGAAAAGTGTATATTTAAAACTGGGTCATCCTATCTTATGTGAGTTTGGAAGTACAGCTCCTCAATCAAATTCTTTAGCTTTTCCTTATGCTTTTAAGTTCCTTAAAGTAAATTCTGTATTCAGTATAAATACTAATATATGTTTATGATTTTTTTTGAAAACAGCTTTCACCAGAAATATTTATAAAAATGTTTAGATACCTTCTCACATATGTCTCCCAGTGCTGCTGCCAGAACTCGATATGCACATGTTTTTCCCCCAAAAGGCTCTCCAACTATCATGAAGCCATGACGCACAATCATCATCTCATATATCTGCAGGATCTTCATAGTAAATACGTCAGTCATTTGCAAATTCATAGCATCACAGTTTGTTTTGATGGCTTCCAATAGGTCACTGCAGTCTGGTTTTGGTAGCTTCACACCAGGAAACAAATCAGAAGTAATACCCTATTCCAAACAATTAATTGGAAAGTACACTTATTTTCACAGTAATTTGGTTTGAAACTCATGCAATCAACCCTTTGTTGACACTAGGTAGACTAGTATCTATTTTGGTTAAAATAAAATAATAAGGAATTTCACATGTCACACTTGTCTGAGCCAAAATTCTGACTTTGTAATTTATTATTGATATTTATTTCCTGTATGTTTTTCATGTTTACCTGGGCACATAGAGAAGGGATTAACTATCTAAGGATATTCTTTCCTGATAAACATTAGCTTTTATTAAACTAGTATATAAGACTTGCGGTTAGAAAGTGGAGAAAGCGTTTACCTTTTTTCCTCAATAACTGAAAAATAATTAACTGAAATCTAAATTTAAAAGCAAAAAATCCTGCAGTTTTGCTTAAAACAAAACAAGAAAGATACAGAATAAACTGAAGACATAATAAATGACAAAAAGAATCTCTGGGCTATCATTTCAATTAAACAGAACTGCAGTATCAACTTGGAAAGCAAAGATTACTGAAAAAAACATTCAAAATAAAACATATTCTTTAGAAATTACAATGATATCAATTATTGGTGAACTTAGAATTGCATTATTTTGACATTTTTCCTGTTATTATATAAGTTGATTTCCTTCTACTGTGTGCCTTGGTTTTCTTTTAGCACTGTTAGTTTCCACTGTTAACACATTAATGAGCATACCACATCCTGACCTTAAAGTGTTTGTTTTATTAAAGTGTATTAAAATATATGTTTAACGTTCTGTGCTACCAGGGACATGTTTTACAATTGACTATGACAAAACCAGGGATTTTCCAATGAAAATAATCATATTTCCCAAGTAGAAATATCAAGCTGTGTTCAAGGTGAGCAGCTTTTCTTGTCTGAAACACATTTGATGTAAAATGTCCATATCTATGCCTACTAGATCTTATAACTGAGAGGAAAAAGAAAAATCTATTCATAATTTTCTTCTTACAAAATGGATGACATGCATATGGGGAAATGGAGGAATATCATATTAAAATAAATGATTTGGTATCACAGCATAAGTTGTACTGCTGGGCAAAAGTGTCTTCTCCACAATAGAGCAGGATCAATTTTATAAACAAACCCATTAACAGGGCCCAAAAACTTTATGATAGGCCCAATGCAATATCCTACAGGATACCATTAAAGGAAAATCTTTTTTAAAGTGTTAAAAATCAAGATTCAAAAATCTGGACGGACTATAAATAATTTAAAACAAAGTGAAGAAGAGTTTTGAGCAAAACAAGATAGAGAAAGCATGTATTATTTGCATGCTCCTACATAAACACAGAAGAGTTACTGTGTATCTCAAGCCAGATGTACTGGTGACCTGAAAAACGAAGGCAAAACCAGCAAAATGAAAATGAATGAGGGAGAACATGGGTGTTTCCCCATTTCTCTCAAGCGTGATATATAAATTGAGGGAAGAAATCACTATTTCTCATAATAAAAATAGCAATTATTCTTAAAATCGTATTTAAAATTTTAAATTACATTACTACTGCTGAACTTGAATCTTATTCTAATTCTTTCTGTATCTGGTAAGAATTTCAAACAAAGCTACTTTATTGCAGAACTAAAAGAATTAGGCTATTACAACTCCCACATACTCTAGGCCTAACCTACTGCTGACTCTTAAATCTGTCCCACAATGGATAACTAATTACAGTGACTTTGTGGCATCATGCTCATTTGTCAGTGTTCTTCTGTGTAACAGGCATCTGTTCTGTATTGACATAATCATCTACTTTAATTCTATTTATTAGCCTTACATTCCTTAGCCTTCTTTCACTGTTTACAAGTTGATAATGTGATACTTCCTAGCTTCAACTTATAAATTTTTTCCTGGTTTTAGGATATGCCAAAAAGCAAAATATTAGTATGTGCAAGGCTATTTCATCTCTAAAGCAATATACATTAGTTATTCTATGAAAGTGAAAAACATATAGTATTACTTCATAAATATACTTAATTTCTGTATGCTAAATCCTTAACATTGCTATTCTTAAAGACTGAAACTTAGAGAAACAACTAGTGAAGATGCTTCAGTTTTCCCAGACAACTTCTCTAAATTTATCTCCACTATTTCAAAACTTATGAAAATATGAAATCTCCCTTCATGCTCATGACTTGTTTTCAGGAACAAATGAGTAATTTAGGCAGAATTTTAATGAGATTAGAGTAACAGTGTCCAGATACATATGTTCAGTTTCTAATTCATTATGTTTTCATATAACTTTGGGCAAGGCAATTACCTTTTTTGTGCTTCAGATTTCTAAGACTTTTTCTTAAAATTCCTAAAGGAAAGAGCTTCCATATTACTTTCATGCCCTCATGGATGTTTTCTTATGGAAATTACCTCATTTTATTCCATTATAAAATTACACAAAAATAAGTATTATGCACCAAAAATATAATTGCAACTAATATGACTGCTAAAATATACCTATTACTATCCAAAACAACTCATGCGAGTTTTTGATGTTGTGAGCGTATAACTGCACGCAAATTCCCATGGCTGTATATGAAGAAACAATTTTTTTTCCAAGTAAGATCTTTCCACTAATGTTTAAAAAGGTACACATGAAGGACAATGTTTTCACAGTTTCTATACCTCTATACACACCAGCCCAGATCCTTTCTTCAGTCTATTTACTGTTTTGCACATGTTTTAAATGAAAATCCAAATTTTCTCTTATAAAGAGGAGACTATTTGTACCTACCTATTTCATAAGAATACTTATAAGGTACTCTGAAATCTTGAATACATGATATATCAAAATAGTATGTTACCATTTGACAAGCAGTAGACTTGGCAGAAACTTTCACTGGTCTAAACTATCAAAACCCAAACGCTTGCTATATTTGGTAGGAAGGAACAGTTAAGACTAAGTTTTAAAATATTTACAGGCTAGATTAAAGAAGTCTTTGGTCCACCTCTCTGATAAACCTGCTATATAATATTTTTATCAACTAGTATTTTTAGCAAGCTCTTTACATTACTAAAAATCTGTATGTTTTCTACCTCAAAAAGTGGTAAATCATGAGACAAGAATTTAGGCAGGTTGACATCTGTAATGGATCTAAGGAGCAAAATTTCTTCATCTTCCAATGGATATTTCAGCTAAAAAAATACAAAAAATAGTGTTAGTTAATTTTTATAGTTTCAAAAAACAGATGTTAAACTTGCCTGTTTTACTGAAAATTTCCTGTGCGCATCTATGCAATTATTTTGGCAGGTTCAGGTCCACTGATAACAACATATGTTCTGGATGTATGTTTATACCTTCATATCAAGGTATTTGCAGTACTCAGGCCAATTTCACTTTAGTTTATGCCCAGTGATGGGTGTTACCATAAATTTGATATGACATTTTTTCCCAAACCATTGATTTTTTCCTTTCTAAGATGTATTCCTTTTCTTCCCAAGAAGGATAATTTTCCTTACTTTGACATAAAATGTCTGCCTTCAGCAAAGTGGAAATTCTAAAAGCTTGCATATAGATCTCTCTCCCAGGTTATGGAAAAAAAAATTTAAAAATGTGCCTCTTTTGCCACAATACATAGCTTAGTTACTGATTTTGGGGTTTCTAGGGTTTTTTTCTAATAGTAGGATTATAGGTTGAAAAAAATTGGAATGGAAGAGAATTATAAATTATACTAGTCTACCTAAATAAAAATAACTGAATTAATAAAACAACAGCTTTCATTCTTAGTAAAATGCATGCACTCATCCACAATACAAGCCAAAACAAAATACTACATCCTACACCACTTTTCTTAAAGATAAGAGCGATCAAAGTCACATGTGGCAGATATTAGCCAGCATGTTACTGAAAAGTGTTCACATTCTATGGCAAAGGCATCTGAACCTGGTATGAAAAGCAGAGCAAAGCAGTGGCCAACATGCCAAACAACTCGGCAAATTTGCATTTAAGTAGAATTCTTAAAAGATAATCGGCATGCTTAATAGGTATGTCATTCAGTGACAAGTGGTGTGGTGAATGGCCCAGTAGCTTTATCTCTTCTTGACTTTCCTCAGCTTATACCCCAATACATACCCTTTTCATTTTCATAGGTATCACAGGATGAAATTTTAAACAGCTGCTTGCCATTAGGTAGAATAGTGTACCTTCTGTTACAAAAGAGACACGTTACTAAGTTATTGGATGACAAAGAAAATTCAAAAAATCATTTACCTTCAGGTTGCCAGCAGCAGTGAGTACTGACTTGACAGCTCTCATTCCATAATCATAATGGTGCTGAGAAGACAACTGCTCTGAACACAGACGATATGTAGCTACAATTTTTACAGATAGAGGTCGAGCAGTAACAAAACCACAAGAATAGAGAACAATCTCTGCAATCATGGCATAATCAGGAACCATCATAGCTACTGTTCTAAAGAGAGCCTATTAAACATGTACATGAAAAATCACATCAGAAAAAATTATACCACATTATGATATACAACTTTTTTCTACAATTACATAAAATACTTTTTTTTTTATTATTTCATTAATACAGTGACAGCCAATTAAATTTAACTATCACGATTATGACTACAATATATCTAAAGGCTTTCCATAAACACTTAGAAATACTTTATTTTCTATTGTGACAATTCATGGTTGTAGCTCTTTGTGATTCAAGATTAAAAATAAAAACACATAAAACACCACAAGGTCTAGGAGAAATAGAGGAGCCCAATACAACTACCACAAGTAAGTTGATGCTGTCAGACTCCTAACTAGCATTGTTTAGCTGCAGCCTATGCTTCAATTTTACCATTGTTCTACCAAACAAGCATCAGAATACTTTCAAACAGACAAAAATTTCGCTACTTTTCATATTATACCAGAAAGTTTTTTAAATTATCCTCCTTCATCTATACAAGTAGTATTTTTGAATCTTGTATTCGTACTATGTGTTAGTGAGTAAACTTCCTAGACAGTTCTGAGAAATGTTTACAAAGACTGTACTTTTCTACATTTTTATTAATTTATCGAGATATTTGCTCAAATTTCCTTTGCTTTCTGTGGACACAGGCCAAATGCATTTAAAGGGTAAGAAAGGATGTAGCACTCTTGTAGCAATCACTCAATAATAAACTTAAAGAGAATAGAAATCTCTTACATTCAAAACACCACAAGTCCCTTCAGATCAAACCAAAAGATCAGGAAAAACAGAAATTAATACAAACCCACTTTTTTATTTTATATTAAGATATTATTCACTGTTTGTACACTATAAAGTGTTTCTTTTAATTTTTGAACTTTCAGGTGCTTAGCCAAGAAACACACAAAGTTGGGGGGTTTTTTAACTCTTCTTTTTTTTAATCCTGACAGTCAGACCTTGAATCAAGCAACCACTTCCTGACATTTTAAAATGTAGTTTATTCCTATTTTTCAGTCTCATTATCCTTTTAAATGTCTTTTTTTTCTGAGAGAAGATGATTTTTGCATTAGTGTAATAAAAACTGAAGGTAACCGATATTAAATATTCTTAATTTAATAATTATTTATATATTAATATAATAATTAATAATTTGACAAAAAGTTATTTCTTTTTTCACTTTCTGTATTAGCTATTAAAAGTAATAAAAAGACAAGTGTTATAATACCTTAAGATTATCAGGAAGCTCTGAACGCCCAGCATAACCAGGATTCATGGTAATGAAGACAGCACATGTAGGGTCCAGTTTCAGTTCAGTTCCTTCAAATACTATTAAATCAGATCCAGAATTAATGCCTATAGAGAAATAAAAACTAATGTCATTGCCGGGCAGGTTTTGTTGTGTCTTTATTCTTTGTCATATATAAGGGAAAGATATGATTAAAATAACAGGTTACCTCTTTGGATAGTAAAAATCTGCTGAGCAACCACAGAGAGTACTTCCAAATCAATCCTGTTGAATTCGTCAAAGCAAGCCCATGCCCCACAAGACAATAAACCCTGGAAAAGACAGACATACAACTAATTAATAGATAACTACTTATTATGGACATGCTGATCAAAACAATTCTGCAATAAGAAAAAGTTTTAATGTGCAAAGAAAGGATCCATGATCCAGAGCACTAACTTCTAAACAAAATCACTCCAGATAGGATTTGTTTCAAAAAAAATTTTCAGAAATTTAAAAACTAAGTTTGCTTCTTAAAAAAAAAAAAAAGACAAAAAAACTGTACAAACTAATCCAAACCCCTAATTCTTCTGTCATATGCAAAGTGCCTACCAACTACACACATTTGGCATGTTTTACTTTTATAGTCAGTATTTTGCAGCTGGGCAAGGGGGAAGATTTCAGCACTAAACAAGCCTCCAAAAAACCTACTCTTCTTTTGCATCTACGCTAACAGGGTTCACAGTGAGAAAAAGCTAGTAAGAACTTCTGCACAGCTAAAATTAACTGTTTGGTTATGGCATCTTATGGTATAACACGTTACCTGAAGTGCAACTAAAGAATAATTCTCTTTTCCTACATTTCTGGTTAATTCATAGGTCTTTTCTGAGGTATGCTCCCCAAATGCTACTGTACCATCTCTGCAGCACTTGTAGTCTTTCAATGGCATTTCGTGCTTTGTTAACAGTAATTCTAAAATTCCCATTTAAGACTCAGAATTTTGGTTTCATGATTCTAAATAAATGCTCTTAATTTAACTTATTTAGGTGAACTTCCATCATGTTGAATTTTGAAGACAAATCACATCGTTCCTATGCCACCTCTGACTCAGAAGGTAAGAATAATGCCAGGGAGGAAAGCATACTTGCTCTATTTTTGTATCATTCCAGCACAAACCAGGACACTGGACTATAAGACACAGATGTCCATTCAGGATAGATTTTCAGAATACAGAGCTGTCTACTCAGGCTAATATCAAAATGAATAAATGCTTGATTTGTATAATATAATGACTCTTACCATCTTATTTAGAGTTTAGATTAAAACTCAAGTCCCCTAAAACTTGCAATCAGCTATTAAAAATGCATTCATTGAAACAGCATGTATGTTACCTATTTAAAGCAAATAAAATCATTATGGTATATTTAATTTTCAAAGCCCATAAAAACCATTTTGATATCTCGGTTGGATTCTTACTTATGGTAAGACCTATCTGCACAATACTGGCATTATATAGCAGCCTGGAAATGGAGAAAGATACATTTACAATACCTTAAGAGCACTTCAATTAAAGGGCTTTAATATAGTTGAGAATATGACCCTCAAGATTTATCCAAACCTTAAAAAATTTTCCTAATGCAAGGTAATCCAATCCATCAGAACAGTTGAAAACCACACACTGTTTAGCTACAGCCTTTGCTAAATCTTTTGTAGTTTCTGTTTTTCCAGTTCCAGCAGGACCTTCAGGGGCACCTCCAAGATGTAGGTGTAGTGCACCGAACAGGGTTCTGGAAATAAAATAATAGAAAAAAAAAATTGTATGAATTTTCATGCTTTTTTTCCAGCTGCTCTAACTTTTACCAGAAACTTTAAAAAGATTTGTTTCATGCCTGCATTTTCCTATCATGGTACAGTTTACTTTCTTCTGGCCAGCTGTAGTTTACAAATGTCTGGTAATGTATGAAGTTTACTAGAAGTTTACGATAGAGAATAGCTTACTTTCCACTTTCTGAGTCTAAATCCTCTTGTAATTTATCACTAATTATAGTGTCACAAAAGATTAATTTTATCACAAATTTAAGTTAAAATATTCATAGAGGACCAATTCTATTCCACCAAAAGAAATGAATCCTATTCTAATTATGCCTATTAGGAACATAAAAAATACAATTCTGGAGTCATCTATTCTCAGGACTAATTAAACTATTTAAACTAAATAAATTCTTGCTAATACAGTACATTTGGTAACTTGCAGTTTTACCTGTAGCATCTGTCTGTAAGTGGAGTAATAACCAGCCTAGGAGTATTGCCCAGATATTCATATCCATACCTCAGTCCAGCATTTATCATCTTTGTTTGTAGGTGCCCTTCCTAAGAAACATGACATTAATTTTATAGATTAAATAAATAATTTTAAAAAACCCCATACCCACAACTCAACACTATTTCTCTAGTTCCTTAACAGGCCCGATGCTGTTAGAAACAGGCAGACTACTGATTGCTCTGAAACACTAGCTTCTATATGACTCAAAAAAAAAAATTGCCAATTAATAGACACTAAAGTATTAATGCAAAAAGAACATTTTTTTTATATTAACTGTTATCTAAAAAAAGATCCTCCTAACCATATTGCAGAGTAAAACGGTTGTGTAGCTACTTAGAAAGTTAATGGACTTTCTAAAAGGTAAACAGAAGTAATCATGACCAATAGCTGTAGTTATGGTCAATCTGATGACTCTGATACAGCAACGTGTGATCCCTACATATAATTTTTTTTTAATTTCACATGCAATGTGTTCTGTATTATGGGAAATCTTGTCCTGATCAATGTAAAATATTATATCCTGCCACTACTCAGTATAAACATTGTTTTTTCCAATAAGTGTAATGCACAAATAAAATATTATTGACAATAAGTCAGATTAAAACGTCTAACTGAAAATCCTTATAGCATTCTCTATCCTGCAGAATCAGAAAACCAAAATACGGTCTTTGAGTGAACAATTTTTTTCTGTACCCCCTCCCTGCAAATTCAGCAAATGTACTGATTTTAATTAAAAACTGCCTCTGGCTACTGGCCATTCTAGTTAGCAATCCATAAAGGGATTGCTTACAGGTATTCTCTTATCAGCAGAAATTCTCATAGTAGTGTAAACATTCTCTGTGTCAGCAAGCAAGCAGAAATTGAAAAACTGTGAACAGAAATTACCTTCTAATAGGATTGAGAGGTATCACTTACCTCCCAGTAGTATCTAAGCTGACTTAACCATTCAAAGTCACTCTCATCTTTGACTTTCTTGCTTACTAGAGATGCAAGAACATCCCTAGCATGAACATCAAGCACAACAAGTGCTCCTAGGGTCACTCGATTCTGCTTAGACAGCTTTCCTCGCACCAAGGTGACAATGTCCTCAATCTGTCTATTATTCTGTTCCAGAAAATCCTCTAGTGCCTGCAAAAATTTTAAAAAGTTAAGAAGTTGCATGTCTAGTGTAAGGTATGATTATTTTTCTTATATAACTTTTATTTTTTTGTATTAAAAAGTTCCTTCTCACTATAATAGTAGTACAATCCTTCATTCGCTGGTAGTTCAATAGAGTTTTTGGTTGGTTTTTTTTTTCCCTACTTTTACAGAACCATGTGTAAAACATCAGTGATACATATATCTGAAAACAAAACAGCATACACTATTTTCTTCCTGGAACACAGGAAAGAGTCCTTATCTTTTTATACATTTCACATTAAGAAAAGGAAAATGCCACATGTCTTTTAAGATCTACTTACAGGTATACAATACACTTTCTACGGTTAGGGGACACTGTCACACTAGAAAAACACCCCTGTCCCACAACAGTTTGAAAAAATAACACATCTATAATTCAAAAAAAGTTAACAAGAAAATGCATTTTTCTACAATTTTTCAGTTTATTGACTTCTGGTTATAGTCTGTGTTCAGTTAGCTTAATCATTTCTTTTACACAGTAATTGATAGTTTCTTTCAGGCTACTAAGTTGCTGGTAAACAGGAAAAGCCTAATTAAGGAAAGCACTTGTATCATGACAGTACTTAGATGTGATGAAGCGCCTTACTGAACTGAAATAAAAAAGTGGGAATTAACCTTAGTAATACATTCACACCAACGCATGTTTCTATAGAGGAATGGCTTCTCTTTGTCTGGAGAAAAACTTAATCTAGGTCTGGTTTAGATTTTTCTCCCTCTTAGCCCGCTGTTCCTCTCCAAACACACTGGTACTGGTAACCCTCAATATATTATGATGATTTTGAGATCTCTCATCTCAGCTAGTTATTTTCCAAACATTAAGCTTGGATAATCATCTGCTTAGTATGACTTCTTTTTATTAATGAGAATAAAGCAGTAAACACAGAGTTCAAAAGCAGTTCAATTTCTATAGTGTTGCACTAGTTCTGACCAGGACACAATCTGAAATACCTCACTCAAGTCAGGGATAATAACCCACTTGCTTACCACCAAGCTTTCCTCAGCAAACATGAGATATCAGTTGAGGCACAGAATATGTCCTCAGCTCCCATATCAGTAACATTCCTTCGTGCTATTCTTCTGACCATATGACTGTATTTCACTGAGAATTCACACAGTCCACAAGACAATGCTTTCAAAATTTATGACACACCTTTGTTTTTATACAGCATCTTAGTTCATTATTTGGTTTTAATAAGAAATTTGCACCTTTGATTTATGTATAACACTTATTTGTTGGAAACAATTAACTTTAAAACATTTGAGAGGGAGCATGTGTGTGTATGCGTGTGCATGCATGTGTGAACACATATTTAATATTAATAAGTGACTTAAATGATATTGGCATCCTGTCCCGGAAAACACTCAAGTGCTTCAGGCAGAATGCAGTAATTCTGGCTTCTCGCATGGTCACTGATCATCTGTCATGTTTCTTATGCTTTAGCATACAACATAGGAATGGAAAAGAGAAAGAATATTAAAGGCTGTAAGACAGAGCTCTTCTCCCTGCCACAGATTTGTGACAGACTGTCAGGAGATGCAAATGCCGCTCCACCGCTTCACTACATACCAGCCCCTTTCCACAGCAGAACAAAGATTCTTGGGCTGAAGCCAGATAAGCAGAATTCCCACTACAACAGAATTTGAGTGAAGGCTACAGGAAGGACAGGTTTCCATGTGTGCCCACATACAGAAAAGGCTTGACACAGACCAGCACAAGAGCTTTTGTCTAGGCTCAGAATTCTGTAACAAACATTCCCCAAAGCAAATTAATTTAACTCTTGCTTAACTTCCTCTTTTATCTATTAATGTTAACTACAGACTCATTAAGGTGAGGTTAGCTAAAATCTCTAAGACTAGAATTCCTGTCTCTCCTTCCTGAAAGTCTTTCACCAGTTGAGGATAAATGGTGCAGAGTATGTAGAAACCTTATTTCTTTCCCCAGGAAACTGAGGATCTCCTTTATTACTGGGAAAAGAAAATATTTTCAAAACTTTTTCAAATCTTCCGATCTGTTGCAAGATTTGCTCCTTGTATTAGCAGATAATGCCCTCTTCTTCCTTTAATTCCCCTCTTCCAAAACACTCAAAAGCTTCTTTTCCTTGCATGTTGGAAGTGCAGCTGCTCAAAAAAGCCACTATTACCAGGAGCCATTGCTTCAACTTGTGAATAAGCAGAAAGTGTTATACAGCCTTAAAATACTGTTCCATATATGGATTAAAGATTAGATTTAACTTTGTGTTTGTGGTACAGCTATATATATAAACAGGGAGAATCCAAAAATACAATACTGTGGAAGTTCTTTCAATTGATACCATGTCATTGCAAAAAATAGGAATGAAAAGAAGAGAGAGTATCATGAAGTATCACAAAGTTATAACTTCATGTATAACTGTGAAAAACTTGATGTTTCTTTCTGTCCAAACACTAGAGAATGAAAATCTAGTTGCCTCATCTGATGGTGGCAATTCTGGAACACTTCCAAAAACAACAGGTGAGAGCATTAAGCCTTAGTGATAAACGGAAGAAAGGTTCTACAAAACACATATCCTGAATCTCAGTTCAATGCCTTCAGTACCTTTATTCCCACTAGCATTAGCTAATAGATTATAAATTCTGTACCAGTCAGGCATATATATTCATTATTTGACAAGGGTGAGGATGGTATATATCTTTTAATGCTAGTCCTAGCCCATCTTCATAAAAAACACTAAACATCAATGAAGATAAGTTAGACTTCTGCACCAGAAACAAACAGACAAGCTATGCTAGTCCATACCACCTGAATACACCACTGGGCTGCTTTCACAGAAACATGTAATCTACACGTTTTGCTAAACAGAATGCACTCTGACATAGTGCATAAGCATTGGTGCCTATATCCAAAAGGAAATATTAACTTCAAAGTCTTCAAGGATCACATTTCAGGTAGATCTTTAAAGTAGATACTCAAAAGATTAATTATTACATTGAACACCTATTCATCCAAAAAACTTATTACCAAAGGTCTGATTTACTACTACATTATATCAATTTGACATAAATTTAAATTTAAAATATTTCTTACCGTTTGGCCATTTCTAATAGACATCTGTACTTGCATTGTCCAGAAAGTTTGGGATACACAAAGAACTGTTTGTCCAGGCCACTCTCTTACCCAATTAACACGTGGAGTTTTTGGATAAGCTTCAAGTGCATCCCCAATGACCTAGACAGGAAAAAGCACACTATAACTATATGCGAAAACAGGTAATGATCAGCTTTAGAAATAATTTAGGTTAGGTTGTATTACTGAGAACAAAAAAAAAAAAAAAAAAATATCAGGGTCTAGATTCAGCCTCAAATTCAACTCTATAATACTGACATCTTGCAAGCAAATCTCTCAACAAAGCTCAAAACAACCCCAAAATGTCATAATATGAAAAAAGTGATCACACAAAATTTCTGAGAACTGATTTCACAATGCATTTTAAAATTATTCTTGCCATGAGATACTTAAAATTTTCTAGCTCCATCTACAATGAAACTAGAAAACAAGTACAAATACAATTTAGTTCAAGTAATATCCCAAACTGAAAGTTTTTTCATCTATTCATTCTAGTAAAAACCCAGAGCCTTTAATTTTGCAAATCATATTATTTAAACTTATATCTAACCTCAAGTGTATTTTCTAATAATAGAATGATTAATCTGGTTCTAGCACCACTCAAAGATAATCCCAATGAAATCAAAACTTGCACTGGAAAAAAACTTCCAGTCCATACCAACAGGTTGTTTTCCTGCCATTAACAAAACTCAAGCAAGAATAAAGTCTTATTATCAACAAACTCCTCAATAAATGTAGACGGCTTCTCAGACTAGCAGGGTAAACTACCTGAGTGAAAATCTGCCATTTGTTTTGCAGTTCCAAGCATCTTTGCTTCTAACAACCTATGCATACAATAGCATCAATTAAAAAATACATCTATAAGGGAAAAATGTGTCTATATTGACATTAAAACTATGTAAATGTTATCTGGTTTAGATCATTATAAAAGTTCTGTAGTCAAGGCTAAATGCAGACAAATGGTGCTTAACCATTTCTTATTCATGCAGCTCAGTTTGTCCATCCATGTCTGATATGCACCAAACAGATCAGGTTATTCACTTTCTTCTGTACTGATATGCCACTACAACAATTAAACTGTTGTACTGTAAGACAGTGTCAGGGAAAGTGTGTACATATTTAATTACCTCACTTGACATTGAAAAGGAACACAAAAAAGAAGACAACAGAAGTGGTTAAATATATGACACAATGATGAGACATTGTAAAGACTAGAATGATACAATGCGAAAAGAAGCATTAAGAGTCTTGATTAAGGTAGTCATAACTAAGAAGAACGTTAAAAGAAACATGGGCAATCTTTCAGTTTAATCTTGTCCTTTAATACAACATCGAGTGTAGAACAATCTCTGGCAAAAGAATCCTTGGTGCAAACATTTTTTACTCTACTATTTAATTTTAAAGAACTTTAGAGAATTTTACAACCTGAAATTGACACCAGAACTAAAAAAAAATGATATAACCTTTAAAGACTGAATTCGTTGTTTTAATGTTCATGCTAGGTGCAAAGAATAAAAAGTGATTCCAGTATATGTTAATGTTTACTGAAGAAATCAATGCTGAATGACATTAGCCTAGAAAATAAGAGGTTAGGACTTGTTACCTTGTGGACAGATTTCAGCATAGCTGCCTCCAGTTCAGCGAGCCATTTTTCAACTTGACCTCTAGCTTCCGATGTCGAGATTGTCTCTATGAGTTCCACAGTCTCTCCTTCACTACTTTTAATGTGTGTAATATCTAATACATCAGTAAATTCCACTCTTGCAATTCCTTCAAAACACTTTTTCAAGTGAGGTTGTACTCTAGAAAACAAAACTAGTATTAAGCAGCTTCTGACAATGTTTTCTTGCCAATACTACCAAAGATGATCTAATTTAAAAAAAAAAAATCTGAACAATTTACTTAAAAGATCATTTTAAGTTCGTTAAAAAAAAAAGTTTATCCTCAACAATAATTCTTGTGTACTACCCCCTGCAAGATGCCTACCACAGTATTTTTTGAAGATCAGCTTAAATATGTAAAATATTACTTATAGTCTCTGTAACATATAAACTAGTAAGGATAAACAAGTATTCTTTCTTTAACTGCTAATCCACCTACAGTACATAAAATTCCATTATTTATACCTTCCCAGCAAACTATAGTAAACAATAAGGAATTTGAGTAAAGCAACCAAGTACAACCTTAATGCAATAGCTTATAATAAATAAATAAATTAAAAAAAAACACCTTTAAGATTTTTTTCCTCACAAGATCTCTTGCCCTGTTCATTGCACTGTATGAATATTTCTTTGTAAATGGGCTGGCATTTTATTATTTATTTTCATTCTTATTTTTGCATGACCTTGCACTGCATTCACTGCACAATATCAAGTCTGCATATTGGGAATCAAACCCCAGTTCCCCTGCTTATAGCGAAGGCTATATTGCTGAACCAGATCACTTCCACAGGAATCTTCGTAGAGTTAATTCCACTCAGTATAAGAAGGACTTATATTGAGTTATACTTTTTGCAGTTTAATCCTGAATGAAGTTGGGGAGTAGAAATCCCAGAGAGTTAAAACATGGCAAAAAACTTCTGAAATACTTTAATTAGGACTGTTCCTAGAAAGGTAAAACTCAAGTCAGTGGTATACATGTTCTATGTGATATTCAATTTTCTACTGGGAAAAATCAGGTATGTTAATTTCACCATGAATTACTATATGGACTTCTGATTCTTCTGAAAACCAGTGTACGGAAGGGTTACTAGTTTAGAAAACAAAACTGAATTTAATTACCCATATAAAAAAATTATTCTGCGTTCACCTATCATAAAATCTAACCAAGTACATACTTAATACCATAACTGTCAGTGAGAAAAAAAGATGGTTCTGGGCTCAGAGAAACAATATGACAAGACTATCTGCATGCACTGTGAGTCACAATTACATCTATTAAATATTACCATACCGAGTAGGATCTTTGGTCTCTGAAAGAATCTCAAGGAGTTCATCATTAGACAAAAAAAAGAATCTGGGGAAAAACAAGCGCTTCTTCTCTAGGTATTCATTAAGTCCCTTAAGAATTAGCTCCAGAAATTCATTGCACTTCCTCAATTTTTCCAACATCTTGTCTATTATTACTACTGTCAGCACATGTTTGTCCTGGAAAAGAAATTATTCCTGATGAAAATGTTAATGCCTTCTCAAGTAAGTCACCACACAGCACTGCAGGAATTCTTAAGCAAAATATATCTTTATTTCAAATTCTGCTTTACTCAAACCATTGTCAGGGTTAAAATTTACTAACCTTCTTCATTGCCAGAGTTCACTGGAAATGTAGTTAAGCAGTTGGCATTAAAGTAAATTTTTCAAAACATGAACTATTATTTTTTAAAATAATTTTCAAAACAGGATCAATTCATCAAACAGCACAACTCCTATCATTCCATTGGAGCAACATCAATTTACACTGGCTATTCAATCGGATTATGTAATTAAGCAACATGGACGATCAAAGCATTTTGACGGATTCTTAAAAGTGTACTTTTATGACAACAATGCAGTCACACATTTTAAGTGGTTATCATCTATCAGAGTTCAATGCAAAAAAAATTATCTTTCCTTCCACGTAAGATACATAAATACATACACGAGATTATAAGTATTGAGATGGCAAAGTTGTATGTAGGCAACGATGACACTTCAGTACTAACACTAACTAGTAATGTGATCTAAAAAAAAGGTATTCTCTGATCTTAATAAGTTTACTAGCTAAATACATGTTTAAAGATTTTTGCTAGCAAAACATGAAGTTATACTTGCTTTAAGAATATAAAGAATTATAGGTTTTCTTTTTACAATAGCACCTGAATAACACCTGTCAAGATACGCTATTGGATAAACACTGTGTTTCTTACATTTATACGCTGTGTAGATGACAAAATATATTGTATTAGGTTTACATGGCAAGGTTTTGGCAGCAGGCAGGGGCTACAGGGGTGGCTTCTGTCAGAAGCTGCTAGAAGCTTCCCCTGTGTCCGATAGAGCCAATGCCAGCCAGCTCCAAGATGGACCCGCCGCTGGCCAAGGCTGAGCCCATCATCAATGGTGGTAGTGCCTCTGGGATAACATATTTAAGAAGGGGGGAAAAAAAACCTGCACAACAATCTGCAGCCAGAGAGAGGAATGAGAATATGTGAGGAACAACTCTGCAGACACCAAGGTCAGTGAAGAAGGAGGGGGAGGAGGTGCTCCAGGCGCCGGAGCAGAGATTCCTCTGCAGCCCCTGGTGAAGACCATGGTGAGGCAGGCTGTCCCACTGCAGCCCATGGAGGTTAATGGTGGAGCAGATATCCACCTGCAGCCCATGGAGGACCCCATGCTGGAGCAGGTGGATGCCTGAAGGAGGCTGTGACCCTGTGGGAAGCCCGTGCTAGAGCAGGCTCCTGGCAGGACCTGTGGACCCGTGGAGAGAGGAGACCACGCAGGTTTGCTAGCAGGACTTGTGACCCCGCGGGGGACCCACGCTGGAGCAGTCTGTTCCTGACAGACCACACCATGTGGAAGGGACCCATGCTGGAGCAGTTCGTGAAGAACTGCAGCCCATGGGAAGGACTCACAATAGAGAAGTTTGTGGAGGACTGTCTGCCATGGGAAGGACCCCACACTGGAGCAGGGGAAGAGTGTGAGGAGTCCTCCCCCCTGAGGAGGAAAGAGCAGCAGAAACGTGTGATGAACTGACTGCAACTCCCGTTGCCCGTCCCCCTGTGCTGCTGGGTGGGGAGGAGGCAGAGAAATCGGGAGTGAAGTTAAACCCAGGAAGAAGGGAGGGGTGGGGGGAAGGTGTTTTTAAGATTTAGTTTTATTTCTCATTACCTTACTCTGATTTGACTGGTAATAAATTAAGCTAATTTCCCCAAGTCAAGGCTGTTCTGCCCGTGATGGTAATTGGTGAGTGATCTATCCCTGTCCTTATCTTGACCCACAAGCCTTTCATTGTATTTTCTCTCCCCTGTCCAGCTGAGGAGGGGGAGTGAGAGAGCAGCTTTGGTGGGCACCTGGCGTTCACCCAGGGTCAACCCACCACATGTATATTAAGACATATAGTGCTTTCCAAATTCTTTCTAGTGTTTTCCAAATTAACTTATCAAATTAAATGAATATAAATGCTTAGAAAAGCTACTACATAAGATGAAAGTTATCTCAAGTAATACAAATACAAAAAAGATTTTGCAAAAGACCTGAAGGTTGCCAAGCTAAGAAGCTTTAAAAGAAATACAGTTGTCTGAACATCAGGTTCTAGCATTTAATATGCCTTATGACCAATTTATAGCCTAATCATCATTACATTTTTTAATCTTACTCGCCAAGTACAGGGTTTTGGGAGCAAAAGAAGACAAACATTGAAAAGTAGGAAACTATGCAGATTTATGACTGAGGAAGATAAACCAAGCAAATGCTTCTACTCAGTTCCAGTATGGGCTTGGGTTCATCTGTGACTGAATTTATTCTAGTTCAGTTCTAGTTCAGGCCCGTGCCAGTACATTAACTGACTTGTTAACTGTGACCTGATTCAAACCCACTCATGCTGCAATACATAACGTTCTACAATGACAAAGTCCTGGCAAGGAAACACAGAGTGATAAATCCCAATCCCCTGCTCCACTTCCCCAAAAGTCTGCGAACACAGCTTCTGCCATAGCTTCTCCTTTGCCACCTAAATCAGACTGCATTTCCCAGGAATCTGAATGGGGCCAGAATGACCACAGGTGAGATGGAAACAGAGCTAACTAGAAATGTTAGTCAGTCCTTAGGTCCCATCTGCTCCACCCAGTGAGTCTGCACCTGTAAGCACACAGCATAGGACACATATCCAGGATTACAATAAAAAAAGACACAGGTATATCCAACCATAAGAAACACCAGAGATTGGTAGGGAGAATTTCAGACTAGTTGATCTACTGAGGGCTTGGAAGAACTGCTGACAGTAACAACAAAGAATACTCCAACAGGGGACAGCAGAAATCAAAGATGTACCCCAGACTATTTCCACTAGGAACAGTTTTGACAGAGCCCGTTAGAAATGCAGAATGTCCCACTCAGAAAAGTCCCTGATAGGGTTTGCAGAACACCACAGTCTCACAGAGCGGAAGCACGGGTGACTCATGTTGCAAGGGACAGATGAGGAGAGACAGACTAGACTGCTGTGCAAAGCTCAGAAGGTGCAAAAGGTATCTGTAAGAAACAAACCCCTCACAGGATGACAATGTAGATTTGACCCAGTAACCTGACTGCTATTCAGCTTCAGTTTGGAGAATTTAATAATAAATTCCAAGTTCAGTTTCAGTTCAAAAACTCATAACATTTTGAAATTATTTGCAATGTGCATTCAGCTTTTGTTCAATTCCCTGCTCGTGTTACACATATACTTCCAATCTACTGAAAAAAACTCAGAATTGTATGTTTACCTAATTGATCTTCATGGGGGTGCACCTCCTTAATACAATAATCATAGTGTTCCTTTGTACATGAAATATATTTACCTTCTGTTACTTGTCTCTTGCATCGTACCAAACCAGAACAAACTCAGCAACTACATATACTTTTATCTATACATAGACAATTAAGCTGCCAGCATACAAACATAGTTCATAATTGGTTTTATAAAGCAGTTTTTAATGCACAAACAACTGTATAATTATACGTCGTCAACAGAAAGAGGTTTTGTTCCCTTTCTTAGCATATTTATCATCAACAAATAGAATAAGTGCATCCGGTAAAGCAAGTCAAAGCTGTGTTGCCAGTTTTATAAATGGAGTTCTTCCTGCTTGTTTTTTCTTTCATATGAGAAAAAGTCAGGAAAAAAATTATTTATGCTTCAACATAAATTTCCTATTTACAGTTCTCCTATGGCATGAAGAAAAAAAGGGAATGCCATGTTTCTCAGTCTTTCAAAACATCAGTGTAACTTATTTTGTCAGTGACACTGTCAATGTCAATTAGGGGAAAAAACTGTATCAAGAAAAAAGTATAACTCAAGTGTATAAAAATAGTTTAAATACCTTGTCAAAAGACCACCACTAACTCTAGTTTCTAAATATAATTTTTAACATATCACAGGTGGTAGCCTGGGATTTTTTTTCCCTTGCTTTTTTTTTTTTTGCTTTCTTCCCCACAAAGACAGAAAAACTTCTGTATCCTAGATTTTTTTTTTACTTTATGGGAAGTGGAAATTAAACCACTAAGTAATTTAACCCTCATTAGTGTGCATTGCTTAAATTAGATATTCAAAGTGAAGGAAAGATATATGATGACTCAAATTTGTGATGAAAAGCTAAGCAAATAAAGAAATTTTATAATACACAGAAATTTTATAATACAATGGCATATAAATGCAAAAAAGTACAAATAGCCTCAAGTTAGCTTTATGCTTTTAAGAAAGACCATTCATATAGACTGGGGAAGAGCATTCTTTTAAGCCATGAAACTCAAACATTGCGTTTGCGGAAACAGAGTGCCATCTTCTGGAAAATAATGCCTACTTGTTTAGCCAAAATCGACTTTAGATTGGTAAACTTCTATTCTGGCATCTACACTCTCCTGTACAAACAAAAGAAGATTCTTTTTTCTGCCAGCGATAACATATATCATATTAAAAAAATACTTTGTATTTGATTAGCACTGAGTTAGAAGATTCTATCAAAACAGATCATTCAGCACACAATGTTCAGAAATGTAATACTCAACAAAATTCTGAAATTCTTGCCCTTTTTTATTTTTACCCAATTTCTTCCCCAAAACATATACTATTGATTTCACATCTCTATGGGACAAATTCCTGATTTTCTTCTAAATCAGAAGAAAGAAAAACGGGGGATGGGGGTGGTGTAAGACAGAAGGAGAAAAAGAGGAGAAAGGGAGGGACAAAGAATAAAAAGAGAATAAAAAATGAAAACTAACTTTATTTTTAAGTGATTGAGCTGAATTGCCAGGAAATGAAGCAAATGCTTCTTTTGGTATACTACACATTTTGTGTATTCCTACATTAAGACCATATCTGCAATCTGAAAAGAGCTCACACCAAAAGCTGTTAGACTGAGTGAAGATTTTAGCATTTCTCCTAATGACATAATGGATCTCTGAAAGTTCTGCAAAGGCATGAGACAGACGAAAACAAAGCTTCTAAGTTTTTCCTTCAAATGACAACTTCATGTCCCTACCCTGGAAAACAGTGGACCTCATAAATCTTTTCAAGTCTGTTGAATAGTTTAGTAAGCCCAGTTAAAAAAAAAATACTAAAAATGCAACACCCTACTAGAAACGCCCTTGATATTAGGGAACTTTTTCAGAATGAATGCAGTTTTCTCTAGTCATTCTGAGAATCATTAGAATTACAGAATAGGATTACCAGAATTACTAGGTAACTGGTTATTCCCCGAGGAACAGAATTTGTAGAGCAATGTCTTCAGACCATTGATCATGTAGCTGCTGAAGAATCAGCTGTGCCGGTTTCAGATGTTACCTCTTCCCTTATTAGTACCACATCTTTGCTAGAAGCTATTGCCCTCTCAGCAGAGTCAGCAGAAGAGACTGAAGGAGTGTTCTTCATCCAGTTAGGCTGGCAAATATAGCCAACCTAACCCAATCCAAGGCTGAGAACATCTAACTACTGAAGCAAAGAGCATTCATATAATCTCATCAATCGATTCTAATAACAGTGCTAACTTCTGGAAAGGGTCAAATAAGAAGCAGATTGGCAAGACAGTAACATTTTGAACTGCCAGACATGTGCAGTGATGATGTCTGACAACTGCCTTATGTACTGATTTATAGTAGATCAGAATAGTGCTTTTGAAGTTAAATATCTAAACAGTTTAAAGTTATAGAGATGTCTCTACCATTCAATATGCAAATAAGCAGCTTTTTTCAAAAGGAACAATTGGTGTCAAATTTCATTGATTCATCTCAGTTGACCTACAGTACCAGGATCATCATTCCTATGTTACTTTGTTTTGTATGCTACTTAATTTTACTCAGCAGAATCACACAGGGCCTATGAGAAAAGGTTGGGAGAGCTGGACTTGTTCAGCTTAGTGAAGTGGAAATTAAGGCAGAATTTAACTGTAGCCAGGAACTATATGAAGGGCAATTGAAAAAAAAAAAAACCCACAGAGATAACTTCTCAGCAGTGAAAGCTGGGCAACAAGGGACAAGTCCAAATCTTTGCTTGCGAGGTTCAGTTTGGGCATTAGGAAAAAATTATTCATTAGGAAGGTACCAAAGCACTGAAGTTTCTGGAGGTAATCTGCAAGAAATCTATGTCCTTAGATATTTTTTAAATTTGGCTAAACAAAGCTGTGGCTGACCTGATGTAGTGTTGGCAAAAGTTCTGCTTTTAGAAAGAAGTTAGACTAACTGAACGCCAGTGGCCCCTCCCAATCAATGCTTCTATGATTCTATGTGATACAGTTCTGCAAAATAATTTTTTAAAGAATCTAAGAAAGGGGGCTAAGATGAAACAGAAAACAGATTACTGTGTTATCAGAAGCAATTCAGGGTGGGGGGATACCACACATACTACAAATTCACTCTGTATTCTTAAGACAGCAGTATTTACCTGAAAAACTGATTTCATTAAGTCTTTCCATGTCTTAACCACAGTACTGAATCGTCTACTTTCCTCAGGCATCTGAGCCATGATGTCAGGAGAACTGAAAATTGGCTCCAAATAAAGCCAAGTAGCCTGAACCTTCAGCCATTCATCCAGGATCTCCTGTACCAAGAGCAGCTTTCCTTCCCATTCCCTAAAAAACAGCATTAGTTCAAATGCATTAATTGATGTTTCCAGTAAAACATTTCCAGCAGACTGCTAAGATCTTTTTGGCAACGTGCATATTCAGCAGCAAGTGAAACAGGTATAAGCTTTAAGATTTCAGCAGAATATCATATTCACCCAGCCTGATTTCCTGCATGATGAAGTCCGCATTAATTTCTGCAACTGGATCATCTGTAAGGTTGATTGTAGCATTTCATGAACTAGGTTAGTCCAATAAATAGACTAACAGTATCAGTGAATAAATATAGCACACGCTTCAGCATGTAGTAGTATCTGTAGACAAACTCACTTCAATTGAGTATATAATCTGGTTTCTGGCATACACCAAAGCCCAGACTACTCTTTCAAACTGTTTGCTACGATAGACAGGCTGAGATGGCAAAAGACAGACATGAAAGTAACCTAAACTACTAAACCAAAAATCTGTAGACATTATCATAGACATGTGGTCTTAATTAAAAGATTTCAAGTAGTAGAGCAAATAGTCTAATGGTTAAGTCACATTTTATTTCTGACTTCAAATTCCAAATGTGGATGTTGAACACATTTGTCTGATTAAAGACTCTTTCAATATTACTGCACACCACTATTAGTACACAATATTATAATTCAATAGCTATTCAGTCTTCCCTTTCAATAGCCAAAAATTCAAGATCCTTTAGCCTATCATTTTTTCTAAGTATCCTCAATTTTTCTCCATCGTTTTAAAATTAACACCACCATTTGACAATTCTTACTATCTCACCAATATCAGACAGATGTGATATTATCAGTTCTCTAATGTCATTGGTATTCCTAATTCACTGACATAAGCAATTTGCAAAAAATATATAAAAATAAAATGCTATTTATAATCCTATAACAAGTACCTATATTATTCTTTCCTGTATAAAAACAGTATCATTTTTTACAACTCTCATACCACTGGACAGTACAGATAGAATTATTATAAAAAGTGCATGCTGTTAAAATATATATTGTATAAATCAACCATGACAATAATTTTCTAAACAGGACACACATACATAGGCTGCACTGAGTTCTGTAAAATGATAATGTAAATGTAAAATGTGAAACATACTTAACTTCTTCATTTACCCACCACAGATTCAAAACAACAGACAGCTTTGCTTGCATGTACCCAAAGGTTGCTTCCTCTACCCAAGGTCCCTCTTTCGTCTTTTAGGTATTGGTACTTCATCTCTGGTGATTTTGCTTCTACCAAGAGGTAGAGAAAAATGCAGCTTTCCAAGAGGAAAGTTAGGCAGGTCAGTTAATTTGCTTACACCAAAAATACACAAAAATTAAGAGGAGGAATTTGGAATAATCTCTGGCAGCAATCCAGAATTCTACATGCTTTGTTGGGTTACTGAGAAAGCAATCATTGTGTAATCGCCTAGATCTCAAAGGCTGAAGCAATAGTAATACCCTGTATTATTACAAATGCTGTCAGTCACCAAAAAACTGTGATGAAATTACCATGGTATGCTTACTCTTCTTAAATAGGCAAACTCTAATATTTTACATTAATAAGGAAGGAACTCTTATACTACAGTACAGTAGTAATTAGAGAATTAATATTTCTTGAAATGTACATGTATGTATATGTACTTATGTATTCATATTTATTGAATATGTGCTGAAATCTGAAATAGCATTTTTGCAGGTTAATGGGAGTTTGGAGGTACCTATATAGCTAGATAATTATAGCCAAACTTCAGATGAAAGATTTTTGGTTTTCCACCATATGGCTATGTTTGGGGAATTTAAGAAGCAAGTAAAGTATTTATTGACGAAAGAGACAAAATCAGATTAAAAATCTATGCTCAAAGATTGAAGTATAGAATTTTTAACATGCAATACTAAGTTTTGGAATTTAATTTTCTGCATTGGGGGAGGGGGGGAAATCTTTCATCACTTCACTGAAATTTGTCTTGTTTTCATTTTCTTCATCTCCCTTACATAAGCCCTAATATTTTTAATTGTTGAAGAGCTAAAAGATTCAGTAGCTTTATAATTTAGGTAGAAAGTTTCGACTATATTCTCTTAGTCTACAACATTTCCAGCTATACCTCAGATATGTTTTATCTGGTAAAACAAAGGTAATGTTATGATGCACTGGTACCTTAAGTACCAGAGCGCATTAAAAATGTTTAGCAACCTCTCCAATGTATTAGCAATTCCCATATCATTAAAAGTGAAAATCAGCTTTACAGGATTAAATAGCATGTAGCTGACACAGGGCAAAAGCTTTAGCCCTTTAAAATGAGACTGATTCACTGCTTAAGGAGGATAAACAAAAGCATTTGAGGTCCTTATGTTTTAGATTAAGCAGAAAAGATTTCTTATTCGGTAACGTTACTTGGTGACTTTCTATTAGAAAAAAAAAATTACCTTATTCTCTTTTCATAATGCTTAATGAATGGAGATCCTCTCATAGTCTGAGTTTTGACAATGTGGTCGTCCAGTAGCATCTGAATATCATCTACAGATGACAAAATATGGGTTCCTGTTTCTCTATAGGCAAGAAGAGTGAACTCCATTTGATCCCATTCAGAAATCATTTTTGTTAAAGCTTTCTCAAGTGAATGTTCTTTGCTGGCTGTTTCACTGATTGTCTCAAACTTTTCTAGGAATGGTTCAAGATGCAAGTTAATATATGACAAGACATTTGAGTCTTCAGAAGGAGACAGTGGTAAACCAGCAATTTTTGACATCTCTTCCCAGTGCCTTTCTTGCAAACCAGGATTGCAAATCACCTGGATTAGAGGAATGTGGCATCTGAATTCCTCTACTTTTGATTTAACCTGTCTTGTTATTGCTAATACATTTGGAGAATTGTGGAAGGCCTTTTCTAGTTTATACAGTCCATGCCAGTAGTTTCCTACATCTACCTCTACTTTGTCTGGATTCACTTCTGTAAATAATCCCTCTGTCCAGTCTTTGTGTTTTCTGTTGAATTCAACAGTCATATCATAGAGACGAAGATACGGAGCAAGAGTATTCCGGATGTTTTTATGCTGAGGGTACTGAGATACTGGCCATCCAAAGGACTCTTCTTCTGAATTAAACTGATCAATCTGTTGAGATATAAGTGAGGTCTGAAGTACAAAACAAAGCTGTCCATGATACTAGGTCCTTACCCCAGGGACTAGGAAGGTCTTCTGGTATCTTCAACAAGCTTCAGATTAAGTTTTGAGTTACTAAACCAGTCTATTATGTAATTGCTGCCATTAACTGCAGTTAAAGCAATCTTTAACAGTAACAGCTCAGCATTTATGCTAGTCAATAGAGGAATATACTTAGATGTTTAAAAATGGTACCTGGGCATTCCTTTGTAACTTGCAGTACCATGGAGGCTTCAACAGATGGGAAGTAATAATAAGCATCAGGAATTGCACTTCCAAGAACATAGAAGTACAATTTCTATGCAAACTTACGTAAACTTAATCCACTCTTTCACTATGCAAAGTGCTGCCATATTAACTCAAGGCCACATAGTAACAAATTACTGTGCTCGGTAAATTTGCAGTTTAAATTGCAAATCATGTAAAAATATTTAATAGCTGAATTAATAATTATTTTGCCACATCTCAGTAACTGCATTACTAAGCAAACTGTTGATTCTGATAACACAAATATTAAGATTTACAGTTTATACTACTGGACTAGTTTAGACTATAATCTGTACCTTGTCAGCAGCAAGATCCAATTTTGTATTTAACGCTTGAGCTTTCTTCAAATACCTGTTGACTTCCTGAATATCTCCAAATGTGCTAAGTTCTTCAACCTGCTTAGAGTAGTTTTTCAGTTCCTCAACAAATTGTTCACAGCGTACCTAATTAAACAGCAAGCAAGCATCTAATAATTTTTAAAAAATCACAATAAATTTCTGGAAAAAAGAAGGAACAACAATTCTAATTTGCTATAGTAGGACAGTTTATAGTTGCCGAAAATCCAAGACATCCAACATATTTGCACGTATCTATTCCACCCAAATTACAGATTTTTCCCTGAATCTTACTGTTACCTGCAGCGACTTATTGTGCCGACAGACGCAACTTTGGGTTCTATTTCAGAGCATATAGTTGGACATAGAAATTTTTGCTTTCTGTGATGGACACAGTCAGCAGGGTAATAATAGAAAGCTAAATTCAAATTCCTACTGTATCTCAAATTAAAACAGAATGATAGGATTAATCAAATGACAGACAAAGCTAAACCGTTTCACAAGACAGGTGTCTCTTGTCTTAAAGACACACAGTTAAAGGATAGCTTTTTCCTCATATATATGACTCCACAACACATATTTCACATTGAGTATCAGTAGTGGTCAACGTCTGAAACCAAGCGTCAAACTATACAAAGCAATAACGTGTTTCAAGATAACAGAGTCTATGCTGCACATTTATTTATAACACAATAACACTTAGCAGCTACTTCTTTAAATGTACTGCATAAATATAGAAGTTCACTATCTCAAAATATGTATGATCTGAGACAAAATGATGATGAGACTAAGGAGCACAAGAAAACCAAAGCAGACAGATATACAGGCAGTAACTGTAACAGATCAGTAGCCTAGGAATTAGCAATCCTTGCGGAGAGACCTCATCACTTCGATAATATAACAAACTGTACTGTAAAAGCCTAGTAAATATAATGAAAAATTCTAACAGAGATAAAATACATGTAAAGTATAAGAGATTAAAAAATAAAAACAAATAAAACAAACCTCAATAAAGATGCACTTATGTTATCAGACTACCTTATTTGACACTATCCTAACAGTAAAATCACACTTAGAAATTAATGCACTTTTTTTTTTTTTGAGCTATCATAGAAATTTCATATACTGCCATTGACTCCAAAGGGACTGCTCATGTGCATAAATCAAGCCATACACATGTGTTTAAAGGATCTATCTGAATTTTACTATTTCACATACAGACAACTTTCATCAATATCACTGGAAGTTCTGTAACCAAAAAGCTTTCAGAGTGCGAAATGCGAGATGTGGCTTCTCTTGCAGTACTCATGGATATGTGAAAAGCAAATGAGTAGAAAGCAGGTAAAAATTAGTTAATATCAAGTATAATATAAAAAAAATCTACTTCAAACTTCTTTTTAAAATACATGGGAAAATGAGAGGTTATTCCATCCATTATTTCATGTCCTATATGCCATTCAAAATTAGCAGCTCAAGGATTTTTAAAATCTTGTCATTACAAACCTTAAGACCATCTTGAAATTGATCTGTTTTTTCTTTAATTATCTTCCTGTGCTCTTCAAAGATATCTGGCATTCGTGCATACCATTGAAAAACATTACTGTTCAGTCGAATGTCTGCTGGTGAAAAGTTGACACATTCTATCAGGAAAGCAACACAATTTACAGCATCCACTAATTTCTGCTCCAGTTCAAGCATGTCACATGTTTCCACTTTCTGCATACAGGCCTGGGGAATACAGATTAAAAGGGAAGACATTTTTATATAATTTAATGCCAAAATAACTACTAAAGTAGTTAATACTTAAGCTTAAAAGATTATTTTTATGAGGAAAATTAAATAAAATTAGAAATACGTAATCTGAAAAGGTGTTTATTTGGAATGGCATGGTATTAGCCATTTTACAGCATATAACTTGTTAATACAACTGCCTTACTAGCTATTTTATTGAATAAAACTCAAAAGAATGGGTGAAGCTGTATGCACAAAGGTTTGGACTAATGGAAACCAATCCAGACAGCCTGTTGCAAGTGTTGCAGGTTTGAGAAAGAAAGCGTGGTGCTACCAAGGAAAAATCAGTAAAATAACTACAAGAGAAAAGAAGGACACACTTCAGAAAGGGAAGCACTGGATGGCCTAATGTAAGATTAGGACTTCCCTAGCAGTAAGAATATAAGGAATATTGACAGGCACTGTACTGCTCATTGTGATTAAAATAAAAACTACGTTGTTCTTTCAGATCTCAACAGTTGGCAGCAAACTGTGTTGGTACATGTAGCATTCTGTATGGTACCTTAACAGAACAGCAACACAGCCCAGTTTAAACAATAATCCACAATGACGCACTCTGAAAGCCTCTTAACAAGAAAAGAGCTGCATTAGTAAAAATGTTGGCCAATTAGATCAATAGTATATCAGTATATGTAAATATTACTTGATATCCATCAACTGAAGATACAGAAAAACTTAATATGATGACACAACATGATAACATTGGAAACATTTTTAGGTAGGGATAAATTGTCCAGTAAATCTACGCTTCTGCTCTTTTAACAGCAGTTTCTATGCTTCAGAATATACTCATTAATCTGGATCAAGAGAACAATTGGCTATTAAAAGGATACCCCAAACAAAGACTGATACATCTTCTCAGCAATGAGATGGAAGAACTATTATAAGGGGTTTGATGCTGGTATAATGTTACATGCTACACATGACAACATGCAATTTGATTACAATTATAGCATAACATGTATATATTTTAATGGCATCATATTCTCAGATAGCATATAGTTCAACTTCTAAACATTTTAATTTTTACTTGAAAAAATTACTCCAGTTATAGTCTATGTTAAACTTCACTGTAGCAAAAGTTCAAATCACTCAGATCCAAATTCAGCCAAACACTTGGGCACCCAATTTATTTTAAGCACACACCTGTATTCCACACATTTAATACTGGGCACATACATCAGAACTTTGCTGAACAGCAAGAGACTAAGACACGTTACACTTCAAGTGTGAATATAAGTGGTCCGCTGAACTGAAGCCTGAATACATCAAAGAAACAGCAGGGGTTTGATTACAGAAGTGGTATTTGTAAGTGAGGAGATGAATTTTACAGTTACCGAACTGCAAACCCTACATCTGTTAAATTTTAAATGATCATTCAACAAAGGATATAAAGGCAAAATTACTTCATACAACTTGCCAGTGAGTGTTTTTTAAAGTTTTCTTGTGAAGAATTAAGTACATATTAAAGTTCCCTACTTCTCAGGTTTCAACTCTTTGATTAGTTTAGGCTATTGGGGATGGATATTGAGTCTTCCACATCTAATTCAATTGCTTGAATTTAATTCAGGAGAACCAAGAGATATTCACTGTTTGACTACACTATCTGTTCAGAAGCCTGAAGAACACACAGTCTAAATTTAATTCTACTGGCATATTGCCCACACTACAGAAATTACTTGTTATCTGCTTATACTAGCTACATGGGGACAGAAATAAAACCATGCACTTATTCCAAGCCATTATATACAAACACTTTGCTTCATGAAAATCAGTGACACAACTTCCAGGTAACACCTATATTACTAACTAAATACCTATATTATTAACAGGCTCAATCAGCGTTCCAGCCAGCCACACTGCTTGCTAGCATGCTCCCCTACAGCAGTGGTCTCCAAACTTTCTTGATAGCACATCGTTATCAGTAAGACATTTTTGAGCATGCACCCCCAATATATGTATATTTATTTCTAGATTATACATACATACTACTGTACTAACATTATGTACACAATAAAACATGCACAAAAAACAGAAATTAACAAAAATTAAATCAAGATTGAATAAACAATATCTTAAATAATTTTATTAATTTTACAGAAACCTTTTTGCTTTCACTAATATTACTATTATTAATAATATTTTTAGTGAGAGCAATGTGATTGAACATGCTTCATTAATCTTGGTTTAACACTTTGAGATTCAGAGATTCAAAGGTCTGGTTCCAAGTTCAGTTTATTTCAATACTTCATTTTAATGGCTGTCATAGCTTAAAAAAAAAAAAATCAGATACATAGATCCAAATGGAAGAACTGCATCATTGGCTGTGCTTAATAAATCATGATCCCATTCACCGACTATGCAAAGGTTTTTGTTGAAATTCATCTAGTAAATTTCCCTCTTCCCTGATGTCACTCAGTTGTTCTTGCAAACTAACTAAAAGGTCTTGCATTTTCGTATTTTTAACAAATACATTCAAAACTCACTGAAATATTTTGTAAGATTTTTAAACAGGCTAGAAAATTCTGTTTCCAAGTTTTTAAAGTGTACTGATATTAGAGTTCTTATGGGGGGGGCACACAGTTTTCAACAACAAAAATGACATAATGGAAACATTTCCAAACATCCATTTTCAAAATGCTCTCTCCATAGCATGATTTTCTTCTGAAAAGCAGTTAATTTCTCACTCATTCTTAAAGATGTCACCTTTACCTTGAAGGACAGATTAAGTATCATTATTTTACCAAAAATATCTGCTAGGTAGCATACTACTGACAGCCATTTGTCATCACAGAAAAGGTCAGCAAAATTAGGAATACTTGGGTTTTTTTAAAAGAAAAACGCATAACTCATCTTTAAGTTCAACAGCTCTTTTAAAGGAATTTGTCACAAGATAATCAGCAAACCTCTGTGCAGTACAAAAGATTTTCATAGTCACACCCCATTTCAATACAAACTATCATGAAGATTCTACTATTTAAAGATCTTATTTTATAAAATTAACCACATTGATAACATCCCGTAGAACTTTATGCACTCCTGTCTCCAACATCTTTGCTGCCATAGCATGTCTATGAATGATGCAGTGAATGAATTTCACGTGTGGTGCTATCCCTGTAACCTCACCCCAGAATCCTTTTTTTATTCTGGTCAAAGAAGCCACTCCATCAGTGGTTACACTTGAACAGTTTTTCCATAAAGCATTGTTTTTATTAAAGAAGTCATTTACTGTTGAGAATATATTTTCTCCAATACATCTTTCCTTTAGTGGCTCAGAAAAACGTAGTTCTTCATGTATTTCATTATTGAAACAGAATCCAGCGAATACCATAAACTGAAATATTTTAAACACCTGTACTTTCATCAAACTGTATAGCAAATCTCCCACACTGCATAATTTGTTCTAATACTTGTTTCTACGAATCTTCAATGCTTTCCATGCACCTTCTAACAGTATTTGTTAGCAAAGAAATGCATTTTAGTTTGTCACCATATTGTTTTTCATGTATTATTTTAGCCATTTTTACCATAGCAGGAAGAGCAAGTGTTTCCCCAATGGTATGTGGCTTTTTCTCTTTCACTATTAAATAAGAGGCAGCTTTTAAGTGTGGATCATTACATTTTGTAGAGTACTGGATTGAGTATAACAAGGCTTGAAAAAACTGTAGAGGTTTCTCTTCATGATCTGGATGCTTAGTGTTTACATGTCTTGCTAAGTGTGATAGTTTCATACAGATATAGCACCAGTGACTTTAACAAGGCCAGAATCACACCTGTGAAGGGGGAAACTTGCGTATGCTACTGCTTAAGGCCAGAGCAAAAGTATTGGTAGCTACTTCTTGCTTGGACTCATAAAAAAGAAGAATACCTTAAGTTCCATTAGTTCCTGTGTATTAGATGGAGTAGTAAGGGCTTTTTCTGATATTCTCTCAAACTCATCACATAGTCTGAAAAACACATAAAATAATCAGTGTGGCATATGCGTTTTGTTTTAATCATCCTTGGACAAATCACATATATTTATAGCAGCAAAAATGAGATCAACATATCCTTTAAGGATTAAAAAAATTCAACAGTGGAAACAATTAAGTATATTTCAATACACATTTTCAGTTTGAGAGTTACCTCGCATTTATGTCTTGATGATCTTGCAACATTTTGGAAATAACTTTTTCACGAATATTATCTGCTCGCTTTACCAAAGCACTTATTAATTCATCACAATGCAATTCAAACATTCCTAGATGGAGATACTGCAATACAAATATAACATCTGTCAGAACGTTAAATAGCTTTTACCTATTTTCTCTCACTGTCTTAAGGAGAATGTCAGGGACCTCACCTAGGAATTTAGTTAAATCATAAAATGCTTTTAAAACTTTCAAGTGAAGAAGGGAAAGAAAATGCTGTAGTTGCATGTAACTGTTACTCTGTATCTGCACATAGAACTTCATATAACTCTTACTTCTATTGTTTTTTACCTTGACAGATAATCTACTTCCTCAAAAAGGAAAGGCATCTGCTGTCTGTAGCAGTGAATGTTGCCTGGTGAAATTAAAGAATTTGAGATATATCCAAAATGTGGTAATCTTGCTTTACTGTTAGAGACAGGTGACATTCCTTAGGATCAAAAAGGGACTCTGCCTCCCAGTGAGTGTCCGAATCCAATGCTTTCTTTGACTAGCGGACAAGCGAGCTTGACTTGCACACACAGAAGCCCTCACGACAGGCCTGTAAGTACTAGTTTCTCTAGAACTGAGGTTTGCACTGAATGCTAAGAGAGAAACAATTTAAGGAAAACCACTTTAGCCTTCCAAGTTCTTTTTCAGAATGGACAGACAAAGGATTCTTACCACAGAATACCCTTAGAGGGACAAAAGTGTCTCATGTTAAGGATCCTCTCTCTGCCTTAGGTGCTTGGAAGAAATTTGGAGGTAGCTGGACCCACACTTTCTTTTACACTTTTACATCTAAGAGGAGCATACTCTGAATGCCTTCAGAAGTTCCAAAACAATTTCTAGCAAAAATAACTAAGTCTTACTTAAGTACAGCAACTACACCCCAGAAATGCTAACTCTTGAAAAGCTCTCTTTTTCTGAAAAAATTGATTTTATTTCATTTTAATTATCTCACAGCTAATTATCATCACCTTTGATTGACAACACTCAGTACAAAATCAACATTAAAATGATACCCATATCTCTCTATGAATATTATTATAATTTACCTTCCTAGAAGTATATTTTATTTCCTTAGCAAGTTTCTGGTACTTTATAATTTCCCTTTTCATTTCTTCAAAGGTATGTTGCTCTGTCAGGAATTGATCAATATCTTGTTCAGCTTGTTTGTTTATCAGGAAGCTGTACTTATCATACAGCTTGAGATGTTCCACAGGTGCAGCACTTTCTCTGATAATTTCTTCTCTGATCCTTTTCTTATGTTCATCCAAGATCTCATCTAGGATAACAGGCTTCAAGACAGTTGATGAGGACTCACCTTTTGGCTTTGAAAAAAAAAAAACAACCACCACACAAAAAAAAAACAAACACATTTTCAAATTACAATTACATCTGTAGCTCAGTTATGTCATGGAATATAAACAAGATAGAAAAGTCAACTAAATGTTACTTTAAGATCTTTCTAATTAAAGTCTGGTTACAAACCTAATTTTGTATATACAGCTATTTACATTGTACTCCCAAATTTTTTTTCATCCTAGCTTATGGACGTTTGCCTCCAGCAAGTAAGAAATCAGAGCTGCTTCATTCAGAAACTCAGAAGTCCACATACTTACCCACCCAAAACAATCCTATCAACAATTTTAAATTTAATCTCCATGGATTTTATTTTTCCTGAACCACAGGCACAACTTCAATTTTGCTATCAACTGATGAATCTGTAACATTAGAAATACGGAAAACACTTTCCTGCAATCTCCCAGAAGATCTAAAGCCTTGCTCTTGTGCATTTAGACATGCTTGAGATGCTTCTTTTACTTTGCCTTTTCACAGGTTACGGATTAGTGCTTTTATAAAGCATAGCATACTACTGAGGTTTCTGCTTGGTCACGTGTTCAAGCATATTAACAAAAACGTTGAGGGATGGTATCTTTATTTAAAATTCAAGTTGGTGCTAAACAGAAAGGGCAACAGAATATCCAAATGATATTCCTTCAGGAAAAAAGAAATGTTCACCTCCCACAGCTCTCTGGGAAGGACCAAGATGCACCACAAGGCATTACTTTCACTCTCTCCATGTTAAAAACTAAGACTGCTACACTGAAAGTAACATGCAATTCTAAACCAAGTAGGTACTTTTTGGGGTTGTTTTGGGTTTTTTTTTTTGGGGGGGGGGGGGTGTTATTATTTCACAAAATAATTTTTACTTAACCTGAATTGTTTCCTGTTTGACCTAACATTTTAATCTGGTTGAATGCATAAACCAACTAAAATATAAACTGCTTAAAAATTATGGTTTAGACTTTTTTTAAAGGATAGTCTACTCAAAAGATTCTATATTTAAAAAGACAGTACCCTTTCCAGTATGAAAATAGAAGGTATTTTCCAGAATACTGCTGAAATGTGTTTAAAATTTAAATGCATCAATTTTGTTTGTAGTACATTTGTAGTAGCTGCTGCAGAAGATAACTCATATAGGAAACTAGGCGATTCTTGGCTTTTTATTTACTTAGAGAACAGTGATTGGGCCTTTTATTAATAAAATTAAGATGATTTCAAAGTGTTCCAAATATTCTGAAAGAGTATTGTAATATTACTATGTGAGTTCTGACAATATGGCCATTCATTAAAATACCTGGGAACTAAATGTAGCAACAATATAATGATAAAACAAAACCCATGAGGATTGTAATTTCTTACCCACTCAGAAAATAATTTGGTCTCAACTCTTGGTATATCACTGACAGCTTGAATCATAACAGTATAAACATTCAGTAATATATCCTTGTAGTCATTAAAGTCAGGTTCAAATTTAATACCATCATTCTGAAGGATTAGCCTCAGGATGAAACCTGGGTGTTTGTAGGCTTGGACTGATTTCTAAAACAAAACAAGAAAAAAAAAAAAGGAAAGGAAAACATACGTTAAGCTAAGTCATGCAGGAAAAGTCAAAGGATCACTAAGAATTACTCCAGCATATGCATTTTAAATCATCAGGACTTTAATTGCAAATGACATGCCATAATCCTAACAAAAATACTTGTGCAAGTAGGAAGTATGACTCTGACAAAATTCACAGAAACTGATGTTCATTAAGATGAAATACAATGTTATTTTTAGTAGGCACAAGAGGCGTCCTCTATACACCAGCCAACAACTTTTATAAAGTTGTTTGCATAGACTGAGGCAGAGTAGCTTTCCAGTAGCAGCCCTCACAAGTGTAGCAATATATCAATTATTATGTGTACAGCAGTACATGTATTCATCATCTGGAGCAGTCACTATGAGTCTACTAACCTTAAAAAAAAAAGTGTGTTACATCCAATTTTATTTGCTAAACAAGAATCTGATCCACAAAAACTAATCTGAGTCTCATGAGGGTTATATCTGCAGTATGGATTCCTATGTATTCCAGTATGAAAATTTGCACATGCTTTTGTCCCTGGTGGCATAATTTGATTTTTTCGTCATATCTTTAATCTGGATCAGCATCTCTTAACTTTCTCACATCTGCTAACATATTTCCTAATTAAATTTTAGTGAAGTTAAAATATGAGGAAGCATTTTATCACTACTAGGTAGCATAGGATCACCATTAGGAAGGATAGGATTAGAAAATATGTACCTATTACTAATAGTGACAGAAATTAGTACTGTAGACATCAAAGCTCACTTAACTCAGAAGTATACAAAGCAATTACAGGGGAGTAGGAATGAAAAATAGATACTCTGCTTTCCACAACATGATTCCTTACTTCCTTACATTCTCTGCATGTTTTTTCATCAATATTATCTGGAATCAGAGTTCTGTGGATATTTGATGGCAAGGCTGTATTAACAAAAAGCTGAACAAAGATCCAGTTGCACTCCAAGACATCAAATATCAATGAGAAATATTTACCTCTACAATAGACATTACATGAGCAGAAAAGAGAAACTCCTCCTTAGTTACACACACACCCCCCCCCAAGAACTATTCCGCCAAAGCATGTAGTAGACACCTACTAAAGGAGAGAGAAGGTAAGACTTCTTCACAGATGGGTATTACAGAGAGAGAGCACTAGTGCCAGATGCAAACGGCCTTTACATTAATGAATTTCTGCTGTATGCCTGACTGCAGCGTGTCCTTGAGTGTACCAGATTTAAAATATGTTGATATTTCCCTTCTTACATGAGGAAAAAAGTTATTTTAACTCTACTTAATAAATAATGCATTTCTAAAATATTATTCCCTTTTTGCAGAAGCATCTGCCACCAGAGCTCATCCTTTTTTTCCCCCCCTATTATTCTTTTCGAAAGAAGTAAAATAAACAGGAAACAAATTGTACATGGATAAACAATGCTGCTAGTGTGCATATGAAAGACTACTTACTGCAGGTTGAACAACTAAATCTGTAAAGTCTTGAATTGAATGTAAAAGTAAATGTTGCAGTTGACGAGTCATTAAAGTAGCAGCACAACTGAAGAAAGACTCTAATTTAGCGATGCTGGCATTGCTGGGTACTTGTTTTCGTTTATTACCTTGGTAAAAGATTTTCTGCACTTCTGGAAACCACCTTAAAAGAATACAATATTTTTAAGTTTTTCACGTGATTAGCATTAATAAACCTGTGAGTTTAAGTTAATTGCTATAAATGCTTATATTACATGCAGTCAAAAGATGCTGCAGTATACTTGGGAAACTATAGTTTAACTTAAGTAGGTCATATGGTAGTATCTTTAAATTCTAAGGAATCATGTCTCTGAAAATGTTATCTATTATTATGGAATCATATTTAAAATATAAGATATTATGATAGACAAATTTGCTGTCTTGCTTTGGCCTCCTATTCCTCGGGCCAGAAAGGCTTCACAGGCAGCACACTGAAGCCCCAGAGGTTCAGCAGTTTGTTATGCATCCTTGTAACCTCAGTAGATGTTAAGATGTGAAAACAATCCAAAGGGAATTCTGCCCAGTTACCCTTAACCAAAATGAAATTGGCTCTGGCATTGCTGGGAAATAGGAAGGAAGAAAGTACAGAAGTGTGCAGCTTTCAGTTAAGAGCAGAAAGGTACCTTCAGGGTCAGGAGGAAATACCTCTGAAAATGGTGAAGGCAATACGTAACAGAATCATAGACAAGTACAGAAATAAAAACCTTCAAGGTTAATAGCATGAAAAAACCAAGTATTTGAGACTATAGTAGTCTCGACAGTTTTATTTAATTAAAACCTGAAACAGTAAAAATGCAGTAATATATAACTGCAGGAATCAAGCATTATGGGTTAAAGAAAGATCAGATGCATACGAACAATACAGTTTGGCCACAGATATCTAAAAAAGACCTAGCAATTTTGATGCTTTATTTGAAAACTTAACTGCAGCATACTGAGTGCACTACCAAGAAAATTGCCTTTCTTCTTTTAAAATACCTCAAACTGAATATACAAACATTATGATATCCAAACGCTTTACTTTCAAAAATCTTATCATAATCTCTAAAGTCAACGAATCTCATTAATATAACATTTTTCAGATTACTCTGCTCTCAGAAACAGCTACAAAACTGAGAAAATACAAACTGAAATTCCAAAATCATCAATAGATGTTCTACAGAGATACTGTTACTGATGTGATACTAGGTTAACCTTCCTATCAATGAGACACTTCCTTTGTGTGAACTAGGGATGGAGCAAGTCTTATTATACAATAAGTTATATCACAGTTTATATTCTAAAATGTCATAAATTATTGATAGCAGTAACATTGTATTTTCTCATTTATCCAGCACAAATGAATCCACAAAATAAAAGCTTTTGTCATAACAGACCAAAACACATATATTGCTAACATCCCTCTGAGAAGCAAGCAAAATACGTCATGCTAAATTCAGAATAAGAAAACTGCACAAATCACGATAACATGCTCAATATTTACACAGCAGTTTTCATTCATAGGCCTCAAAGCATTTCACAACACTGCATCTCTTTCTTTAATATGTATTATTAAAATGGATCATTCCTTCTCTCTCCAAAAAGTTCAGGGTTTCAAAAACAGCTGAAGAGAAAGTTAAAGATTTCCCTGTAACTTAAAAAATATGGATACGCTGGATCATACTTCTTAGATAGAATAACTTTGGATTTTCCAATTTCCTTCATGACTTTATTCTGGAAAAATGAGAGTTCCTCAGCTTCTTGTTTATTGCTAAATATTTCTGTATCAAGAAGGCGTAAATTTCTGAAAAAGAATATAAGATGAATATTTTAGGAGCATATTCACTGTATCTTGTGTTTTATTCTTTTGTTTCCATAAAAATTCTTTCATATTTCACATTTCAAACATATATACTTAAAAATAATGTTACTTTCAGAAATTAGCTTCTATTGTTTCAGAACAAGCAAATATAAGCCCTGCAGTACTGTCTGTGTGCATGGCCTTAAATTGAAGTAGTAATTACTACATGTGAGCATATTGATAACTATTTGCAGAATAAGCATTTGTGTATATGCAACTCATATATAGGATCAAACATTAAAAATTCTGAATGCGTTAAATAGCATTCTTTCTAGGACTGGATGGATTTTTACAAATATTATAAAACAATGTAAAAACAAATAAATAACCATCCAAACCTAGCTTCAAAATCATTTTCAGTTTTTATATTTTTAAAAGACATTGTCTGAATTTTGTCTCCTACTTAGCAGATACAACCAAAAAAAAAAACCAAAAACAAAAAACAAGACCACTCCTTGCAACTTGTTACAGCACCTGGCCTGGACAGGTCAGTTCATTCTCTTTTGTATCACCAGTCAAGAAATAAGCAAGCAGTTTGGTCTATCCTGGGAAGCAGAAAATAATAGCCCATCTAATGCCTTTTTCCTTTGTTAATCAGATAAGAGGAAAAAACCTAAGTGCCCTGCTATGCAAGACAGCAACCCTTCTTCTCTTCTTGGGACACAGAGTGTTTTGAATATTCCTGACCTGAGAAAGACCGAAAAAAGTGTCAGATTTAAATAGAGATTAAGGGACTATATTAAAAGCAAGAAAGAATATTTAAAAACAGAACCCATATCCAAAAATAAATTATTTTTCAAACACCTCAGAAGCAGGAAGCTTGCCAGAGTCTGCAAGATAACAAAGGGAGGAAAAAGAGGAGGGGGGGGGGGGGGGGGGGAAGAGGGCTTAGAGAAGATCAGATCATAGCAACTCCCTTCTGGAGCCTTTCTGTACAAGGAACATGGTGTCTCAAATTGAATAGTCAGTGAACAGGCTGTAGAAGAAAAACAAACCAAAATCACAAATTGCCAGGTCCAGAGAGTATCTCACCCAAGCTCTAAAGAAAATCAAGTATAAAACGGCTAAACTGTTTAACTTTCATGTGTAGCTTTTTGCCTAAAACTACCTAGATACCAAAGGAAATGAAGATGGCAAAGCATTCCATGTGATTTCTGGGGAAGTACAGATAAGAAAGTTTGACCTCTACAGAGGAAAAGTTGGCAGAAACTCTTCAAAGCATAAAGTTAGAGGGAAGACAGACAAATATATTTGGGATAATGGTTTTTGATGTTCAGATGTATATATTGTAGCAGTCCCAAATTCAATAGGGCAACTTGGAAATCTTAAGATGTCACCATCCATTATTTCCCTGTATTGATTCTGAAATCATTGAGCAGCTGAAACCTAAGAGATATAGATAATACTCACTTAAATGAGATCTCCCATAAGTTCAGAACAGCAAGCATTGAAGGATTTATTGCGTGCAAATTTTCTTTCAGGTAACTGCACGCTGACAAGAAAGATTTGTTCCAAGGTTTTGGCACTACTTTTATTCTAAAAAAAACAAAAAAAAAAAAAAAAAAACCAACAAACCAAGAAGAAACAGTAGGACAAATGTAGCTGTGCTAAGAACCAAAATATTTATACATTTGTTTTCAGATAATTGTTTGCATCCCAGAAAGCACAGAATTCAAGAGATAAATCTAGCTTTCTGCTCATTATTCAGATATCAAAAAAAAAGTCGTCAAATATTGACCACTGTATAAAAAAAAGAAATAATATGAGAGAAATATTGGCCAAATCCTAAGAGATCTGTAACCTATTCATGGTCCCTTATATTTAGCATGTAATGAAATCATTATATGTATATAATGTATTTAGTCAATTAATATGCAATTTTCTACAATATGTATTATCTGTGTTTATGCTCATCACATCAAATCTGTAAAAACTCATAAATTTAGAGCATTTTTGTAAACTCAGTTGGTCTGCTTTCAAATTTTTAAAAACATTAAGTTATTTTGGTATGGGTCTTTTTTATATACTCATACCCTTTTTTTGCTTTAAAAACTGTTGTCATTTTCTACAGGCAGTCTGATTTTACTATTAAAATATTAAGCATTGCAACTTAAGTAGTATACGCTGCAACTTGTAGATTGTAAGGGAAAAGCAAAAACACTCCTGACAAATTTGTCATATATTTGTAATACTTCTGTTCCCATTTTCATAATGAACTCCTATAAAAAAAAAAAGAATTTCTGATATAAAATGAAACTTGTACCCATTTCTCAGTGAATCTGTATTCCATAGGAGACAGAAAAAGTAGCTACAGGAAGTTAAAAAACTTCAAGTTTTTCCACATCTATCTTACATATTTCTTTAGAAGAAAGTTTCATATTTCAAATACTGTTAACGGAATAAAACTGTTTTACCAATGATTATTCTACTAGGAGAATTTTTTACTTTTGGATTTGCATGTAAGCATGTGACATAAGCTTATATACAAACTACTGTGATGTCCCACACAGTTCCTAGGAGATACGGAAGGTCTACAAAGAATCAGATGTGGGATGGCCTCTTGCCCAGGGGGATACAATAACAACAATAAATTCATCATACACTATTTCTCTTTTTAAGATGCAAATTGCTTAAGTAACATCTGTCACAGCCACCCCTTCTATTATATTCTAATGCCTACCATTTGATATTTAAAAGCATCTACCTCAAACCACAGGCCAGAAATTATTTATAACAAAACTTTTTCTGTTTTTAAAATCACTCAGTAATGCTACCCTCAATACAGAGCCTGGTTGATATTGGTGGAAATGTTCTGTTTCTGCAGCATTTGTAAGATTTCATTCCTCTACAAGCAAATTTATTTTACCAGGTTTTGGCTATAACTATGAAAGAGGTACCTCTTCACTTTCACATCTCGGGAAGAATTAAAGTATGTTCTAAGAAAGTTGATACTAGGCAGGCTGATCCACACTAGACAGATGCATGATCCTGGCAGTAGCATTATAATTGCTTTCAGTAGACTGCAGACTTTTTAAGGCAAGTGTGAATGGAACAGAGATAGTCCATTACTCTAAACAAAGGCCACATCTATCCACACCAGTAGGGAGGTTGCTACATACTGAAAAACCCAGCCAGAAAAGCTAGGCATCTATCACTGTTTATACTCCATATTGCTGAATTGTTCTGAGGAACAAAACAGTCTGTATTTATTACATTCTTAAACCTGTATGTATGGAGCCAAACTGTCACAATCTGTAACTAAGACAGAGCTTCAGTGAAATCTGTGCAGAACATGACATTGTTCCATTGATTAGAATGCAGTTTATACATAAGCATTTGGCCTGCTATATACCATTTTCAAATGCTGTAGGATTAATTGTGAGACTTCTTACCAGTTAAGCACTGCTAAGTGAAACTAATTCCAAACAACCTTTCAAGGTAGACACATATTTTCCAGTTTTTTTCCAAAGATGCTGTAGAACTATTATTTGAATTTACACCACTAAGTCTTATTTACAGCTGACACTGACTATCACTATTAAGACTGTTCTTTATACATGCTATTCTACCCCACTGTTCTCTAGCCAGTGCTTTTCAAGAAATATATTTTCTTACTCTGAACGATGAGGTAGAAGTAAATCTTCCTTCTCGTCTTCATCTTCTTCCCTGGTGTCTCTTAAAACAAAGTCAACTGAAAAAAGTATTTAAAAAAAAAAAAGACAAGAAAAGCCAAAATAAGCTTAGCAAAGGAATAGAATCATACAATCATTTAGGTTGGAAAAGACCTTTAAGATCATTGAATCCAACCATAAACCTAACACTGCCAAGCCCACCACTAAACCATGTCCCTAAGCGCCTCATCTATAAGTCCTAAATCTCTCCACTGCTTGACAACCCTTTTGGTGAAGAAATTTTTCCTAATATCCAATCTAAACCTCCCCTGGTACAACTTGAGGCTGTTTCCTCTTGTCCTGTGTTACCTCAGAGAAGAGACCAACCCCCACCTCACTACAACCTCCTTTCAGGTTGTTGTAGAGAGCAATAAGGTCTCCCCTGAGCCTCCTTTTCTCCAGGCTAAACAACCCCAGCTCCCTCAGCCGCTTCTCATAAGACTTGTGCTCCAGACCCTTCACCAGCTTCGTTGCTCTTCTTTGCACACGTTCCAGCACCCCAATGTCTCAACCAAAATGTCCAAATGCACAACTCGTTGAGATGAGCAGTTTTATCTAACTATACATGAAAAGGGATTTAGGAGAAAGCTATACTATTAAATAGGGATTTATAAGATAAAATAATGCTTTTTAAAAGTGTTGAAAGATGAAAAATACTGAATAGTATCATCTTTGATCATTACAAGGATAAGAAAACCTGAGTATTCTTTTTATTAAAATGTGCCTCTCACATCCAGGAGAGCACTTTTATATAACTCTTCCACAACAGTAGTTATCAGGAGTGAAAAGCACCCAACAATGAATGTTTCTGAATATTAGCAACTTAGGAGAAAATGCAAGTAAACTCCTAGAAATCTACCTATAGCCTTTTTTACACTCAGAAGATAGTCTTCTTTCATTTCATCAGTCAGTGAACGTATACTTTCATCAAGTACTTTCAGATGTTGTGGAATTAAAGCTAAGATGTGGTCTAGCCATGATTCATCCATTGGGGCCACATTTGCTGTATCAATTCCATGGCGAATATAACAGTAGTATTTCTGCAGGATAAAAGAATAAGATGCATTGGTTAAGTCCAGTACTAGAAAGTCATTGCTACTACAGGTTTAGCTAGAGATGCGGGCTTAGTTAGTAGAAACAAATGTAATTAGTACTAAGTACTGATTTATGTTGTAAATTACATGCACATCACTAAATCTGATGTAAATATCTTCATCAGCCTGACAAACACTATTCAGTAGAATAACAATAAAAAGCTGTTGAGATAGAAAAACAGGGTATAGTGGCATAAGCCTCATTCCATTTCTCTGATAAGAGCTAAATAACAAAAATTTCATTGAAGAATGGACGTAACTCATAGAAATCTGGCTTTCGTTTTGGTTTTGCTGTTACAGTTCTCCAGTTCTGGAGAGATACCTCTCCTTTGCACTACCTCAGTACCAATCTTTTCCTTAAATACATTTTCAATATATATTCATCTCATCATTCCAGTGCTGCCATTAGTATCTATTACCTCTGGGGCTGGACCATATATTCAAAAAGAAAGCCATGCATTCTGCAGAGTTTTGTGTGGATACGCAACTCACAGTTAATGCATTGCTCAGAATATGACTATATAACCACAAATAAGTACATCTGCTTGTATGCCAGCATTTAAACAGGCATGTGAAATCTGATTAACAAAACTTCAAAGCACTAAAGGAAACATAGATGAAGAACTGTATCAGCCCAAATTCAAAGAAATGCAGAATGGAATATCAACTGAAAGATTACCAATGTCAGGAAGAAACACATGAATCTATTTCAATCGATTTATCCCAAAATGAAGTTAATCTATTTTAAATATAAATAAATCACAAAATTGTGTATACAATTGTGTCATTCAAGGTATCTTAAACCAGAATGAGAATGAAGAACATTCTAGCCCTTAGATGAGGGTAACCCAAAGAGAATCGCCTTATGGATTCTATCTGCTCAGACAAAGCAGCGCATCCTCCCTTGCAAGTTATTCTCACCTTCAGCAAGTGTAGAAACTGTAGAAAAGATTCATTTATTACTTCCTGACATTGGTTATCCTCCAGTTACTATTCCATTCTGCAGTTCTTTGAATCATCCATACACTCCTAAGACTCCATTCTCAACAGTAACACTATAAATAATATATTGTGTGAAACTAATAGTGGAAGAGTATGTCACTGTTGGTCATCTCTCATTGTGCAGTCATCTTGTCAATATTTACAATAAATGCCTGGCACTGTATTTCATTTAATACTCTAGAAAACAGTCTTTAGCTACCAAAATATCTTTCTCTAGTGGTGTAGAAGAATCCACTCTTGGAGGATGGGTTCCATCAAGCGATGGAAGATGTTCTTCAGTAAGGTCTTGGTGTCTGAGACAAAAAAACAAAGAGTATGTGTCACATTCTTCAGATACATTTTACTGGCATAAGTAATATATAGCCATCCTACACATCAGTTACAAACAAACAAAGCAAAAAAAGGTAACTGCCAAAACTTTACAATGTGCACATGACATTCTGATTCAGAAAGAACACTGAAGCATGTGACCAAGTTTGTATTTTATCTGCTAAGGTTCAGCTTTTACAATTGGTGATATAGTTCATGCTCATATACATACTTCCAATTTGCAATCATCAAAATTTTAAAATAATTTAATTTAAAAATTTGGCTCATCTATCAAAAAGGAAGAACACATTATTCAAAGATAAGGAAACTCACAATATAATGTTAACAAGAGCACTTCTGAAACTTTCATGGTTTTTTTTCAGATGACTGCTGCTCTGCAACGTAGAAGTTGATGGTCCAGCACCTGCTTCATTATCTCTAGAATCCTGTATCTTGTGCCTCTTGCATCTCACCTTCAAATAGTCTCCTTGCAGAAAATACATTTTGAAATTAAGTTTAAAAAAAAAGTTCAAATGTATCACACGTATGTTTATGTTTCTGAGAGGTTTTCTTTAGTAGTACTAAAAATGTTAACCTTACCAGGTGAATACTCATTTTTTACAGTAAACTCATCTGACTCATCATCTTTGTGTTCTTTGCTCAGATGGAACAAAGGACAGGTCTGCTGCCACCATGGTTTAGACCTTGCCTGGAATAAATATTTTATATTTTAGTTTTACACTTGTTGTAGGTACTACTAACACACACTTCAAGACTTCTTAAATATAGTAAATCAAAGAAACTGTAGCCTAATATACAGCAGGAATAAGGCAGCATAAAAATCATACAATAAACTACTGCTTATATGTTGCCCTCAAATTCTAAACATCCAGACCATAAGAGATAAGCATGTTAAACATATGTGTAGTATCTGTAAACTCTCTAGTTTTATACCTTACTTAAATATTTTCAAATTTGTTCAAATGCTCCACTTTCCATGTTTTCCAAATATTGAAATATAAAAAATGCTCCACATACAGATATAATATACATATACAATACACATACCTAGTGCAGAGAGGGAGAATATACACATCAGCATATATTTGAATGAGAACCGTGGTTTTTACATAACCATGCTGTGACACATATTTGAAAATGAAAGCTTACAAAAAAAGCCAACAAAACTACCTGAGACAACTGTGGTAGTAAGTTCACTGTTCTCTTTGCCGACTTTCCTTTGCCACTTGGACTGGGCTTGGAAAAAAAAGGAAAAACACAACCAGATATTTAAATTACTACTAGTATTAGACTTCCAGAAATACTTAAACTTGTAATCTAGCTATAATTCTTTTTTTATCTCTTATATAATAATTTTTACACATACAATTTCATATCACTTCCCCTATTCTTCCTAGAGTGTTTCCACGTAGAATTCAACTTTCTCAAATGCCTCTGAAAAATTAATTTTAGGCTGGGAAGCATTTATGGAACCTTTTTGCCAAGATATACATTAAAGCATTACAAGATACCATGAAATAATACAAATAAACAATTAATTTCTTTATTCCTGTTCTGCAGTCAAGATTTTTTTAAAACACAAAATGGTCCTTTTTTTCTAATCTATAATCTTTCATTTAAGAGTGTCCAGTATTCTCTGCTTTTCTACAGTGCTGATCCCTCAGCATCAGACATCAAAGCTCTCTGTCCAAAAGCACGCTCTAACCATGCCCAGGACTCTGGTTAGCACATTTTAGCAAGGTACAGCACCTTCCTATAAACGAACAAGACAATCTAGTTGCAAAATTATTTAAAATTGGCTCTAACACAACTGCCTTTGGCTATTCTTCTATTTCTCCTCTGTTTCACGCCACCACCAATACCCCTGGCACTGCCTCTTTCCATGCAGCTGCACTTGCACTAATACTGGATGTCTATACTACAGCCATCCTCTTTCTGCTTTGTGTGTTAGGCAAAGGCTGTAATGGAGGAAAGACACAAAGCACAGAAAGTTTGTGTAGACATACTCCAGCCACCCTTAAAGAAGTCGGGTTGGCTATCATTTGCAATGCAGTTGCTGTGGTGTAGAACTCACACAAGTTTTAGGCACTTACATGAATTTTGCAGTCAAGGATAAACTCTAGCAATTCCCAAGTGAGCCAAAAATCAAATCAAGCTCCAAAGAAAACCTCCTTCAAAATACAGGAATTTGACAGTGATGAAATATGCATAGACATGCATTATAGTTGTTAGCAGTCTCTTCATAAACTAATGTGATCCAACTTGTGAAAGGGGAGCAAACTCATTCCAGCTTGAGGGAGTTCTTCCCCTGAACATGATGGGGAAGAACTCCTTCATTACCACTAGCTGCAAGAGGGAGTCATACAAGAAAATGTTTTAAGTATCTTGTTTCAAAATCAACAGCACTACTTTTTTAATGAACAAAAGATCCATCCTCCCCCTTTCTGTTCCCAAATGAGGTTAAACACATCTGGCTTCCCCTTGAATGGAGATCAAAATGCCTGGTGAATTAAAGTACTCTAAAGACCAAGCAGGTCAATTTTGATATTTTTAATCTAGCTTTTTGGCAATCACAGAAAAGGTGACTGAAGACTTTGCCACAATAACCACATATCTCTTTGAGTCCCTCATTTAATGCTCTTGCCAGTCTATTTTCCAATTAGGCGTGCTCCATGTGCAAGATTTTTCACACCTCGAAATTCTAACGCCCATACCAGTCTCGTAGTCTGCAGTGACACAGATGATGAACTTATTTCAGCATAAATGAGGGAAAAGCAGTATTATAACCAATACAGAAAGATTTACATGACAAGCCTGCTTTTTGTCTGGTAATTGGAGCAGTTGTAACTCTACTGGGAAAATATGAAGCCATTTATTTCTCTGTAGTCTAACATATTCAACTGCAAAAAGATTCTTAGAACAGACCGTATAACAGCTACCAGTCTTTTCTAATACTAGCATGAATACATATCCTAATAGTGTATCAGCACTGCATCGTAAAACTACTGCTTACCAAGCCAATAAGCCTATAGGATGCCATGTAGCCTATGGAGAGAGTTTGGACACAGCTCTATACAAACACACTGATAGAATCATAGAAAAAATTAGGCTGAAAAGGGCCTCATTATCTGTTCTCCTTCTCAAAGCAGTATTAACTACAAAAAGTTAGGTCAGATTGCACAGGGCCTTGTCCAGGTGAGATTTGAAGTTCTCTAAAGCCACTGCCTCTCTGCGCAACCTTCTCCCCTGCTTAATCATCTCACTGTGAAGAATGTCATGGTTACGCCTGGTCAGAATTTCCCTCCCTGCAACTCAAGAGCGTTGCCTCTCCTCCTGCTGCTGCACAGCACCAAGAGAAATCTGGCACCATTTTCCCTCTAGTTCAGGCACTGGAAGAGAGTAACTACATTCCTCCGCGACCTTCTCTTCTCCAAGCTGAACAGACACAGTTCCCTCAGACTCTCCTCATACACTAAGTGCTCCAGCCCCCTAACCATCTCAGTGGTGATCTGATGGACTCTAGTTTGTCAACAGCTTTACAGCTGCTGGACCGGAGCTGGCTCACATAAAGTCACCTTAGGTGGTTCTGAACTTTGAGTACAGCCAGTCTCTTTGTTCTCCGTGTCTTGTGTAATGAGACTGAAATATAAAGCTCATTGTTTCTCTAGTCCAGATTCTAAAGCAGATGGTGAAGGCTATGTGCTACCTTCTGAGGGGAATGGATGGGGAAAAAAAAATATTTTGTATAAGAGAAAAGGGTTTTGAATTCCTGGAAGAGAGTTATCTATTTCTCTCAGTGACAAGGTCCAGAGTCTTAATTCTTAGATTCCTGGTTAGGAACAAATAACAGAAACCTGGGTATTTTTACAAATAATATGGCTACAAAAATGACTAAGACTGTACCCTGTCTTCACGCACAACATTACATAGTTTTGTTTAGATTTTTTTGTTGTTGAAAAACATAGTATTCAGTGCCACAACTTATACCTCTGAGTCACTGATACTGATAAACTCAGTGTTGAAATGAGTTCCACTGAAGACAGTGCCAATATTTTGAGATACTATACCGCAAACTTACAACTGGCAATAAGAGGTACTAAAAAGAGAGTCCTGGACAGTGAGGACTATCTCAGAGAGTTATGAGCGGCCAACTCACACCCTCTAATATGCACCTCAAGAAGAAACACACCCAAAGAAAAATCGGTGAACTTTTAATTCACTGAAGGAAGTTACTGAATGATTTCACTTAAAGTATCTCACACATTTCATTAGAGGAAAAGAAATCTGAATGAGGACATCAAAACCAAAAGAGACTAAAAGAACAGGATTGACTTAGTAACAGGGGAACAACATGATGGAAGACAGCAGACTCTTCCTTATAATTACATCAACCAACTACAACCCAATCAGGCCACTAGAGAAATAATATAAATTAGTATCAGTTAACACCCAGCAATTTAAAACCACATTCATAGCTAAAAGCTTCTATTGACATTTGTCTTCAGCATTTAAGTTTCCTGCAATTCTGGAAATAAACCAAATTAATTAAAATCTGTTCATGCTTCATATTTAAAAAACAAAACAGCCCCCACCCCCCCAAAAGAAAAAAATGGGGAGAGGGCTTATGACATCGCTTTTGTACCAAGCTAAAGACTGAAATTAATTTTTGTGGTTTATAATGGGATACCTTTAGGAGAGAGTAACTCCCTCTGAAAACACTACAGGAACAGCAGCCCAAACCAAAAATGTCTGTTTAAATTTGCACTGCTAAAGTAATTAAAGGAAATCTGGGCAGCTGCAAGAAGGACCACATTGCTTCTAAAAACCTGATTTAAGGAGTTCACAGCACAGACACCACGGTTTCATTTTTCTGGAGAGTATCAGTCACAACCAGCCTGCAACTAACGGGACAGCGTACTGAAGCCTTTCTCTACAAACACGGCTGCCCCACCAGGCCTCCGCTTACAGAGTGCAAGCATTTACTTAAGCGTCAGGGATAAAAACTGTAATCTCAGAAGCTTAATTCAAGCTTGTTATTTAAGGTTTAAAAGAAAAGCAACGCTTTTCAGATCAGAACAAGCCCCTCGCCGGCAGCCAGGTACCCTCGAGCGTTCTGCTCTCTGCCCCACGAACAGTGACCGCTGCCCAGACACTTCGCCTCAGCCAGCCCGCTGCTCCCCGGCACCCGGTCCCGCCCCACAGCCCCCACGGGACCCCCAGCCCCCGCCTGCCAGAGCCGGGGCAGATGCTGTCGGCTCCGGGCTGAAGGAGGCGGAGCGGCCGGGCAGAGCTCGGCGGCGGGGCTGCCCGGCTCCCGCCGTGCCGCCCTCAGTCCCGGTACCTGCTCGGTGCCCATGTCTGCGCGGGCGAGGCAGCGCCGCTGCGTTGGGACGACGCCGTTACCTAGCAGCGCCGGGCGCGAGCGCGGCCGTTGGCCGCCGTCGCCCTGGCCGCGCGCGCGGCGACTCCCAACGGCCAGGCGCGAGCGGGTCGGAGCGGGCAACGCCCCCCGCGCAGTGCTCTCGCTCCTGCTGCAAAACGCGGCGTAGCTAATTACAGCTGCCTCGTTATTCTTCCAACCTGTAACGCGCTATGGCAGCAGCAGAGACCCCGGAACCGGCTGCGGGCGAGGAGGAGAGAGAAACGTCCGGAGCTTGAAGCCCCGTGCCAGCTTGCTGCCTGCCGCCGCCTGAGCGAGCAGCGCCGCAGCGGCGCTGGTGAAGTACCCCGAAGTCTGAGCACGGCTACCTGCTCCGGTGTTACAGACTGCAGACGTGCAGTGCGCTAGCTGATAAACAACAGAGAATGGATTACACCTGCGAGGGCTGTTTTTAAGCTATTACCATATAGTTGCAGCAAGCTGAATTTCAGCTTTGCTGTTATTTCACTGAGATTGTCTTCTGGTAGAAAATGCTTGATACCCTTTTGAAGCCTGTCAATTTCAGGAATATAAAGATAGTTAAAATCGCTTTGAGTAGCATGTTCCATGCACTGCTGTTTAGGCAGGCCTTCCTTCTTACCTTTTAAATTAACTGATGTGTATCAGTAAGTGAATGCAGCTGCTTGTCTTTAGGCAAAGCAGCGAGATGTGTGCTCTAACTGTGCTTGCAAAATCATTCCTAATGAGCTCTAATGGCTGGACTGGGGTGTCTAAAGCCTGACAGCAACCAAAGATTTTTCAGATGCCACATCACGCATCAGCCCATCCTGTGCACAATAGATGTAATACTTAAACAACCTGCCACCACCACCCCCAAGTCATTAAATTCAAGAATACAAGAACATATAAATAAAAATCTCTTCTGGTTTCATTGGTCGTCAATGGCTGTTCCCTGCATTATGAATCTAATGCTTTGACCAATCTAAATAAAATATTGGTATGATTGGTATGACTTCTAACACTTTGCTGTGACCAGGTTTGGATTTCAATGGGATCTGAAACAGCTGTTGCCACGTTCGGTAGTTTGTGAATTTTAAATGAGAGGTTTTGTCATGTTTTCATAGTAGCAACACATAAAAGGTAGCACTACATTTTACAGTGGAGTTAGCCTGCTGGAAAATCCCTATAAATGAGCTCTGATTCAGGCCTGTAACCAACCTTGTGAACTGTACGTAGAGCATTGTAAGAGTCTATATATTGAGTTATAAAAGCCCATTTGTTAAAATACCACAGGCAAAGAACCAGTAGGGTATTTTTGCTTTGTCCAGCTGTAGAAAATTCAACATCACTTGGAATTCCCAGTGCATTTTCCAAAACAGTACCAAAGCCTGGTTTTGATTTTGAAATGAGAAATACCCTCATACTCAGCATATCTTAGGGAGATTCAAACAAGCTGTACGCTGTAGTGGCTATAACAGTCTAGCTGGAAAATACACAAAGGGAAAACATTGCTATTTCTCTTTAATACTGAGTCATTCAACTATTGGAAACTATATCTACAGAGGGCAGTAGCACATTCAGCACGCATCCCCATACACTGTTGGGTGTTGGCGATTCCTTTTGCTAGAAAGTGACATTTGTTTTTTCATTATCTTGTTAGGAAACTGGAAATAGCACACCTGCTTGTACTCTTCAGAGGAGGAAAGACACAATTAGGTTGCTAATATTAGGAACGCTATAGAGAAAATAAATTCTTGTGTATATAGTATTTTTCATTGTCAGAGAACTAGGAACTTCTATGTTGCTGTTTATTCTTTTTCCCTTTTCCCCCACATTTCATTTTCCTGCAGTGATAAGTTAAACACAATTTATTTATGTAAACACAATACCAGCTGATTTTAATCAGCTTTTCCAAGGCCATAGGAGGACATAACAGAAAAAAAATGGTTTACAACTCAAGTTTCTTGCCTTCCTATGTTTGGTTAACATCTCTCTTCATCTGAAATCCTATAGTCATACCTAACAAAACAATCTAAATCTAACTTCAGACATAACAATAAGATCAAAAGAATAAAATGGTGAAAGGATGAAAAGAAGGAGTACACACAAATACAAGTACTCCTCAGCATCTGTTTTAGAACTGTACTAAAAGCAATCAAAAAAATGGAGCAGACTATTAAAAAAAAAATTCCATCATTACCAGCCCAAGTCAACAGAACATAGGCATTCAGTATCATACAGTTCATATGTTGTTACGTAATAAAAAGTTTCGCAAAGATTGGAGCATCGGTGCAGCAAAAAAGGATCAGTGATGCAGTAAAATGAAATACAGGAAGGAAAAAAGGCCATAGGTAACATCTTTATCACTAAGTTTTCAGTTTCTGAAAGATTCAAGGACATGGGGTTTTTATTCCACCTCGATGCCTCGGGTAAGTTCTGGAGTGCCAGTAATCAGGAGTACATTTCTTTCACCCTTCAAACAGTGGCAAAAGTATTAAACAGTAGGTAACGATGTGGTGTACTCCATGCAATTAACAAAACTTAACCCAAAATACTATGTACAGTGAACTATTTTACTGACCAGATGTTTTATTTTTAATGTGAAAAAAAAAAAATCCTTTAATTTTTAACCAAAGTACTTACTGGCATGCTTTGTATGTTTTGATTAGAGCAAATAAATAATGTTTGGAAGTACAACAAATGTAGTAACTCCTGTGTGTACAAAAATTAAAATTCTCACATTTGGGTATTGCTTTAAAAAAATTTCAGGAAGGGTTTTTTTTTTTCTTCCCCAGAGGTTTCAGATGACAGACTGAAAAACACTAACTAGCATGAAAATGGAACAAGATGTTTGAATGCAGTAGAATCACAGCTTCTCAAATGCCTATAACTCATCTCTCAAAGTTGTATTCCTAAATCACTCCAGTGGTTACAGCAATCTCAACTGAACACTAAGAGTACATACTGGAACTTATTCCCACATAATACCTTTTCTTCTCCTCCACTTCATCTAAAATCTCTTTTGCCTCTTTTTTTTTTTCTTAAATATGTATGTATATATATATCCTCTAAGTTCTCTTACATTTACCCTTCATGGACTCGCTATAGTTGTATATAAAACAAGTAATCGATCTCACATTGTAAAGACTTAGTGAAGCAAGCAAAGCTTTCTCATAGAGGCTTCTAATAGCAGGGAAATTGATAACGATTTCTGTAAAGGAAAATTTTTAGTCATCAAAATTCAAGTTTAAGTGTTTTAAATCAAGGGCTGATACTTAAACTCTGTTATGTCATAGGCAGGACCTGAATTTTGGACAGCACTTAAAATGCAATTAGATGCAATAATTATTTCAAAAAGATAATGAATTTAACACTTCAACTCACCATGAATGGTGAGACATTACACTACAGGCAAGTTTTCAGTGGGGGAAAAAAGCATACATACAGTTAAAAAAAATTTTAAAGACAAAAATAGGTCTATATGTTTTCCTTGTATACCTTATTTTTGCCATACCTAGACTAACAATATGAAAGCACAAATATAAGTCGTGGTTTTGTAAGAAAGAAGTAATTCCTATGAAATACTAGAAGATTTCCCCTTATTTGAAAAAGATTTTTTTTTTTTAACTTTATGATCTTTATTAAGTCAGGTCTTGTTATGCATACCTCTTGAGTATGGAATAATTAATGCACAAAAATCAAATTGAAGACAGGACTAAAATAGTATTTTTTTTCTCTAAAAGAAGAGTGATAATTATTTACATTTTGTTTGTAAAAATCATTCTCAGAAACAAGCTGTGCTATAAGCAGCATGTGTTTAGTCAGATGAGTCTTCTGCTCATATCACAATGGAACTACTGACCACCAAGGAAAGATCACTTTGCAAATTGTTTTAGACCAGCCAGCATAGTAACAGCACAGATGTACAACACAATCCTACAGTTACTGGAACACGGAAAAGATTTTTAAAGACAGTGAAGAGATCTGAGGTCATCTGTGTCAACAGAAACAGCAAGTTACGGGCCAGAACTTGTATGCTTATTTCATCTTCACAGCCACTCTGAAAGAACACTAGAATGAGCTTGAGCACCTATCAGTGCCAGTTTTAAAAAAGAAAAAGGAGTCTTTATTTACTATCAGTAATATCATAACAGTAAAGGAAATACGAATCCTTCGTGGTCAATGTAGGTATGCTGACTTACTGACTCTGGATGCAAATGTGTTTGTCACAGGAACCCTCTGTTCACACTCTTCTCAAAGGTGAAGTCTTCATTTCACTGGAAGGTAACATTTTTGTCACAGGTGTTACTGGGTCAAAAATCATCCTTTATCTTCCCGTTGTGTTGTGAAAGCAACAAAAACTAGCACTGTCACATGAAATTATTGCTTCTTTGAATACTTTATGTAATAGTCTAGCCCTTATTTATTAAGGCTAACACTACATGGGTTAACCAGATAAGAATTTTTATGTCATAATTCATACACCTGCTTTTAATTAAGAAATTTCCTTATACTCTCATGCACTGGTAGGTGACTCAGCAATTCAGCTTTGTAATGTTACCATTAATCTGGTAGGCTTTCTACACACTGACTCATTCTATATCTTGCTTACTTCTCCAATGCTGAGTAGGCCAAGCAGTATTTTCAAGTCTGTCAGCTGCCAGGTCCTTAAGGCACAGGATGATTGGTTTCTGAAACAAACACACATTAATTGCATGCTTTTATCTTGCCCCAATTTTACAGTATATTTTTCCAAGCATAACTTACCTTACTTGGCAAGAGTACAAGCAGAACTGTCCGAGTAGGAAGATCGTCAGCTATTATCTAGACAATGCATTTTTCTAACAAGAGTCCTTCCTTAGAAGGCCTTTTGAAAAGACACAAATTTCAAGCTGTCTCAAATCACTACTAGTGTTAAACAGAATGGTTTGTTTTCTACATGTCTTAAAAAATAAAAAGAAAAAAGGCAGAATTCCTGATAAGAACCTTCAATGCAGGAAATGTAAATATTCATGTAATTTCTGACCTGAATGCTGCAAGCAACACCAAACCAAGCACATGAATACAGTGGTTTTTTCACTAAAAAGAGAGCTCATTTGTGCGTTTCTAACAATGAGGAAGCTTTCATTTCCTCAATGAAATGCACCTTTGTAGGAAACATTGTCCAGGCCACAACAGGTTACCACCTCTTTTGAGTGTAATTCCTTTTCAAAAGGAAAATTGTTAGTTTTTTTAAAATTCAGCCATCTACTTGAAAATGACACAAATGTACAATTAGTGCCCTAGAAGGCTAATGTGTGTTACAAACATTCCATTTAAGTTTCCTTATGTGGTCATTCAGCAAAAGCCATTAGAATTTAACATAAAAGGTATCACCTCAGTAAATACTGCAAGACATAACTAGACCGTTACATACAGGAACATAAACTTTTTACATATAAAAACCAGGAGCATATAAAAGAGTTCCAGGAAGTTAGCTGGTAAGTTCATGATTCATCAGGAGTCGTCAGCATGGATTCACCAAGGGGAAGTCATGCTCGAGCAACTTGATAAACTTCTGTGGTAAAGTGACTGGCCGGAAGATGAGGGGAGAGCAGCAGACATGGCCTACCTAGACTTCAGCAAGGCCTTTGGCACCGTCTCCTGTAAGATCCTCATAGACAGGCTGTTGATGCATGGGCTGGATGAGCAGACAGTGAGGTGGACTGAAAACTGGCTGAATGGCCAGGCCCAGGGGGTGGTGATCAGCAGAACGAAGTCTGGTTAGAGGTCAGTAACAAGCAGTGTACCCCGGGAGTTAATACCGGGTCCAATCCTGTTTAACACCTTCATTAATGATCTGGACAGTGAGGCAGAGCATACCCTCACCTCAGCAAGGCTGTAGATGACACAAAACTGGGAGGAACAGCTGATACACCAGAGGGTCGTGCTGCCATCCACAGGGACCTCTGCAGGCTGGAGAAATGGGCCGACAGGAACCTCATGAAGTTCAACAAGGAGAAGTGCAAAGCTCTGCACCTGTGGAGGAACAATCCCCTACACTGATACGTGCTGGGGCCACACAGCTGGAAAACACCTTTGCAGAAAAGGACCTGGAGTCCTGGCGGACACCAAGCTGAACATGAGCCAGTAGTGTGCCCTTGCCACAAGAAAGGCTAATGGTATCATGGGCTATATTAGGCAAAGTATCTCCAGCAGGCTGATGGAGGTGATCCTTCTCTTCTTAAGCCCAGGAGTACTGTGTCCAGTTCTGGGCTTGTCCGTACATGAGAGACAGACATACCTGAGAGTCCAGCAGAGGGCCACAAAGATGATTAAGGGACTGGAACATCTCTCCTATGAGGAAAGGCTGAGGTAGCTGGGACTGTTCAGCCTAGAGAAGAAAAGGCTCAGGGGGATCTTATCAACATATATAAATATCTGAAGGGAGAGTGCAAAGATGGAGCCAGGCTCTTGTCAGTGGTGCCCAGTGACAGGACAAGAGGGAATGGGCACAGACTGAAACACAGGAGGTTCCATCTGAATATGAGGAAATATTTTTACTATGAGGATGACTGAGCACTGGAACAGGTTTCCCAGAGAGGTGGAGTCTCCTTCCTTGGAGATACTCTAAAGCCATCTGGACATGGTCCTGGCCAACCAGGTCTAGGTGGCCCTGCTTGAGCAGGGGGTTGGACAACATGACCTCCAGAGGTCCCTTCCAACCTCAACCATTCTCTGATTCTGTGAAGAAATGAAAACACAGACATTTTGAAAAAAGGCACAGTTTGTTTATTTTTTTAAATATAAAAATGAACTGCATAGAAATATGACTTCGGTCATCTTAAAATGTTACTCATCACTCATTTACACTTGGTAATTCTCAGTAATATGGCAGGAAGCAAGACAGGCTAACAATTGTCTACAATGTATGTATTTACATTCAATTGAAGTTATGCATGCACAATAATATTTTTAAATTAACCAAATGCACTGATCCAAACAAAATCTGATTCAAGGTATATTTTAAGTTTACATAAAGTACAAATAAGGTCTTCAAAACTTAAGTTGCTTGGATAAGACCAATTTTCATTTATTTAAATTTAAAGATAAGTTAGCTCCAAAAGTAGTAAGAAATGTAAACATCAGATACCATGATAAAAATCTTAAGGAATAACAACTTCATCATAAAGTGCTGGCATATGCTTTCAGCTTTGTTTTCCAGATGTTAAAAATAGAATACTTCTGTATGAAGACTTGCACAAGCTTCCCAGTTGCAATTTCAGTTCAGTAATATATTTGCAGAATTTTAAAATTTAACAACTTTATAAAGATTCTTTTCTACCCTTATCCCTTACAGCTTTTTGACATTTGCTTCCTTATCTTAAGTGACCTTTAACTTCTGAGTATGTATAAAATAGTTCATATTTTTAATTTACCCAGTTCTAATTAGACTCCATGCTGGAAGAACAAACAAAATATTAGAGAAGACTTCAACTGGGAAAAGCCAAGGACTTTGAAAAGTAAGGGTATAAGGTACCTGAACACAATCCAACAGCTGCCTCCAGCAAATTAATTTTATAATTATATATATTATCAGTATCACTGAAAAAAAGTTACATGAGAATTAATACATAGAGGAGACTCAGTGTGGTTCATTTATAGCTAGGCATCTGAGCTTCATCCATGCTGAATATAGCCAGTACTTCATTTCACACAAGGTTAAGTCTTGGAAAACTTCTACTTCTTCTGACAAACATAAGCTGATAGTTTTACATGCCTTACACCTCAGTCGACTTCTCACTTGTCGACATGAGTGTCACCCAAAATAAAGACAACAGTCCTGAATTCCCCCATGCATTATGGTGATGCCTTATATTGAAATCTATTTGTAAAAAAACCCTGTTCCATCCTTGTGCCAAGAAAGATAAAATACAACAAGCGAAATCCAAATCAAAGATGATTAAGTCTAAGCTCTGAGGAGTGGAAAATCCCAGAAGTATTTTAAAGTGCCATTTACTTTCAAAATATTTATAAGAGTTTTTAATACATTCCCTACACAAAAAGACTTCCAGCCTCAGTGTTACGATTAGGATTTTATCTTGTCAGTATTAGTTTCAGACTGTTAAGGCATGACTGGTATTTGCTCCAAGTCAAAACTTGACATAGGCATTATTTCCTCAGCACCTAGAAACAGAAAGTGGAAGGGATATAACTTAAAAAAACAACAAACCCACTAACCAAACCAAATTTCAAGGCTTAGAACAATTATTAGGTAGTTGTCTTTAAATACTAACACACTGCAGTCCATTTCTCAGAGCGGGCATGAAGCTAAGTTATTATGGATAACCATAATTGACAGAAAGATGCACTGCACTTCTACATTAGAGGGGCATAATGAAAAGCTTTTGATTGCAGCTTCACTGACAAAAATGGTTATTTTCAGTTTATTCAGTTATTACTTTTAACTCTAAAGAGGCTTTCTGTTTTGGTTTTTTTTGGGGGGGTGGGGTTTTTTTTTTGGTGGTGTTTTTTGGTTGTTTTGGGGTTTTTTTGTTGTTTTTTTTCTTTAAGATGAGGAATAGGTCAATACAGGTAGATGATACTATTTCAGGTTTTATGAAAGCAAACTAACAAGTGTATCAAATATTCACATCAGCATGGGACCCTCATCCTCTTCAAATATAAGAACTGATAAGAAGCAAAGGACCACTAGCACAAGGACTGACAATCTATCCATTTTCTATTCAAGCATTCCAGAGATCCAACATAGGAAAAACACACAGCGTATGCATTATAATCCCTAAGCGGACCAGATCTGTAAGGCAGAAACATTTCCTTAACTACTAATGATCCTAGAGAGAAAGCAGTTTTCCAAGTGGCCCCAACAGATGTATCGTATTCCCAAAACATACCAACTTTAGCTTCCATTTCAAGCTATGAGAATGGTCACAAATAAACCCAGTAAGACAGCTAGATTCAGTTTCCCTGCTTAAACCAATCTCTTATTAGGGCTAGTCATAAAAGCATGCATGTATTCAACCACTGTTTGGCAAAGCCCGAATTTAAACAAACTCATTTTCAGGTTTTAGTTTGTTCACTCTGGCATCATTTTTGGAATAAAACTTGAAAAGTGCAAAAATATTTAATTATATCTTCTTAAAAAAAATAATTCATTTTATTGGTGCAACAACCCCAGTTTCTCAGGAGTTAAATCCATTGCCAGCAACGGATAGAAAAGGAAGCACCAGCATAAAAGAATCAAAGTGCATTTCCAGTATGCCAATGCTGCACGAATTGGCAAGCCATAATCTTATATTCGCCACTGGAACAGATTACGCTAAATTCATTTTATAAAAGTCTATATTACACATTAACATACGAAGTCTGTCATGAAGTCTTGGGAATACTGCAATGAATCATCGAAACGGAAACGTTTGGAGACTGTACTGCTGTCCTCTGGAATGTTTTCTTTGTCTTCCTTGTTGCTACAGGTACCATTACAACTGGATTTTATATTCCGCTCTTCTGAGCATTTTGTTGTGTGTCCTGGCATTAGAGAAGAGCAACATGTTTCTTCAGGGCTACACAAGAGCATGAACTCCCCTTGCTGCAACCACAAATGAGAAAGACAGGCCTCTGCTGTGGGTCTTTCCCTTTGAAAGAGAAAAGGGTAAAGGTGCTTAAATTAATTTCAGAAATACTAAAAATATAATTAAAAGAGCTCTGACACGTGCTAAGAAATCTTAATCAGAATTGACACTAAAAAGTTAATATTGCTGTTTTTTCACCACTACCACTGCTGCCAAAAAACACATTAGACCCTATTATAGTTAAGGGTTAAGTATTGGCAACATGCATCTAAATTTTAGTTGACAGTTTCCCCTACTGCTGAGTGTCAGAACTGGTAAGCTTTTCATCAGAACAAGGAATAGGTATTTCTCAGCTGGTATTCATAGTCCCTTGAAATGTTTTCAACATTTTATATATATGTGCACATGCGTATGCTTTTGAAGTCCTATGTTTTATACAGACCATTGTAAATAAGGAGGCTAATGAATATTCAGTCATTAGGTTTTCAAGGAGGGCCAAATAACATGATGTCATCAACTCTGTCTGACATTTTGCAGTGTTTTACTCTCGCAATTCATCATAAACTGGTGTAAACCCTTCCAAAATGTAGTTACTACCAAACAAAATACAGACTTACAAACTTGTTCCTTTGGATAACCTAGTATAGTGCTACTACAGTTTTCATCATGTTCTGCATTGTTAAGTTCCACAGAACTTGCTGGAAATGCAATAGAACCCTCTACTTGTCCTTAACTCTACCAGAACACGTGAATATTTTTTTGGTCAGTCAACTCTGTAAAGTTGCACTTCTCTATATGAGGACAGATTTCTTCTCTTAAGATTCAAGAAGGTATAGTCATCAAGAATTGGAATGGGGGGAAAAAAGGTTATTGAGGATATAATGAAGACTCTGAGATGCCCAGAAGCAAGAAAGCGAGTACTAACTGAGACAGAATGCCAAACATCCTGCAGGTCCCCACTAACATTTCTCAAAGCAGGCTCTTCATAATTGCTTCCCTCATGATACTATCATTTTTGTGAGTTATTCCAGATATTGACAAACTCTATGTGAGATGCCAAAATAGAAAGGACTCTTCATCCTTGATCCTGTCCAGACATGAGTTTATACGGAGTCCTTATTTCGTCGAAGTAGGCACTTCATGGATATCATCTCCCATCATCCCCTCCTATCACAGAACCCCTTTCGCAACCAAACAACAGGGTCACTCCTGCTTGCTGCAGGCTCTCTGAAGAAGACGGGGACTACTGTCTCACCACAAATGACAATACGTAGCACAATAATTGATAATACCTGACCATACCTAGTACAACATGACCAACTGACTTTACTAAATATTATTCCCCCATATGTACCTTTTAGGGTTTTTCTTTCATTTTTGTTTTGTCGGTTTTTTTTCTTTTTTCCCTGCATTTGCTGGTGCAACAGTTAAAAAAATACCCAGATTTAACACCATACAGCAAGCACAGACACAGTTAATGTTCATAATTCTCCCACTCTCAAAGACTATCTTCCCAAAGTTCAGCTACTTTGGGAGGCCTTGCTTCGATCTGAACTCCCAAAGAATGCAAAGTTACGGAAACATGCCTTACAAACAAAAAGAAGGTGGTACTTTTGATTGAGAACATTTTTTTAAAAGACTGAACATGGCAAAACACTATATATTTCTGAAGAATAAATGCTCAGTCACAAGACTGCCAAGCTTTTATATAAAATTCTTAAAGCAGAAAGATACATTAAAGGTAAGTCAGGAAACAAGAAAGCACTGCATCAAAAAGATTGCATTTTGTGTCTCCAAATTGTGCAATAAAAGGTTAAATTATGGACAAGAATGTGACCTTTCTAGAATATATTTCATCAGATTTGTTAATAATCTGTCCTCTGAATGAAAATATAAAGAAACTCAAAACACAAAATACAAAACTCAAAGCACAAGCCTGACTACAGTAATAGCCAGACAGTGAACCAACGATCCTTTTCATAACATTATGGAAAAGCGTAAATCTACACTTTTAAATATCCAGCTGATGATACCAATGCATTGTGAAATGACTGACTGATCATATCAGTGGTATTAAGCTCCCAAATTAACATTTACTTTTTCTAGGTGCTCCATAGACGTAAAAGGTAAGATTCTTGCCTGGAGGAGTTTGTTACTTACTCTGGATTTTTTATGAGAAGTTTTTGAACGAAGTCTTTGGCAGGCTGTGAAACTGATGAAAATGTTTCTTCTGAGTAATCCACATTAACTTGAGATATATTAAGGTAAGTTTCTTGATTATCAGCTCCCACAAATGGTGATTCTTGTGTCAGCAGCATGTATGAAATTACACCTATGTTCCTGAGGTAAGAACACAATGTATAATCCTACTAGAATACCTAAACAATATACCCCCCATATTTATTGTGCTGCAGATCAAACTTCCTGATGTATGCCACACTCAAAGAATTAGAAACATCGTGTGACATCTCACTTTTATGTGATCCAAGCACATATGCACATGCACACACAAGGAAAGCTATGTACGTATCTCAATGAAGGGATTTTTGAAAATTGTTTACTTGCCATATACCCTTTTCTTCCCGTTGAGATTGTTAGGAAAAGGAAGTCTATCACTTTTACACAGCCCATTCTTGGACATACAGCAATTCTGGATGACAGAACTGCAAAAAGACTTTCTAATTTGCAGGTAAATAAAAACCATCTTTCACTACAATTCTGGATGAAGTATCAAAGACTGAGACTTAGTCAAACTTTCTGTACAATCGACATTTGTGTTACAATATCCTCTTATTGAGATGTTTTTTCCCTAAGAGCATGAACGTGAGTACCACACATCATGTGATTCATTATAAGTCTTAGATGGTTTCTTGATGCATAATAAAAATGGGTTTGTGATCTCATAGATCAAAACTTAGTACTCATTACAGTGTGGAAACATGCAGCTGCTGTGTTTGTCATTCTGAGTAAAGCACCAATAGTTTGTTTTTACATCTTCCCACAAAAGCAGGCAAATAATAAGTGGTTAAAAAACATTCATGAACAGATTTAATTACTATTACGAGTTGAGAATTTCAAAGGAGTAATTAGATCATAGCAACTTTTGAAAATTAATTTTAATTATTTAGATGCTTAAGAAGAGCATATGAATATTTTATGTTTTTAAGGAAACATCCCAAAGCTAGCCTTTACACTAACGTAGCTCATGAAATTAATAGGCTACAAAGGTCTACTTAATAAAGTTGTGGATTAGTTTAAGGTACTTGTCTCATTTTTTATGATTCCTTCTGCAGATATTGCTCTAAAGATAAGTAGAAAGTTAAAATACTTATCATTTGTATAATAAATTATTTAATGATACAAAAGTGCGGAGGGAGGAGTGTCCAAGACTAGTTAATACCTGAAGCATGTCATCCAAGAGTAACTAATACCTAAAGTATGCTATCCAATCATTGTTGTTGTTGTTCCCTTAGAACAAATACCTATACTCTGCATGCTCAGAAGCCACCTGCCTTCTTTACTAGGTGTGCAACAGACCCATATACAGTAATTCCTGTAAGCCCCAAATTATATCCCGAGGGCTCGTTCCCTTCCCAACCCTCCCTCTTTTGGTCAGCACACCAACAGAAGGGTATTCTTGGAAGCCAGATAAAACTGCATCAGAGTCTGGATTTGGCCCCTAGATTGTTAAGTGGTCACACCTACCTCAATAAAATGAATTAACATATACAACTTACCACATATCTGTAGCTGTGGTAATAGGATCATAGTTTAAGATTTCTGGAGCTAGAGAAAGAGATGGGGAGAAGAAAAACACTTTAATAGATATATTATTCAAGTGGCCTTGAATCATACACTAAATTTCTGGCAGTTTTTTGCCAACCATTATTATGAGACTAAATATGCAGTTTCAATAATCAAGCTTATTATTTTCAAGCCACAAGGGTAGGGAAAAAAGTTATTTCCGTTTGATTAGACACACTGATGCTTAACCCGTTCACGCTAAAATGGCACTATATGACCTAAAGTCTATTCTATTCAAGTCCCAAGATATTTTCTAATCAGATGCGCACACATAGAAGATTCTTCTAAGAAGTTTTCAAGTATATAGCTTTTTAAGGGGAATGCATAAAGCCTTCGGCATGTTAACCCTGCAAAGCCAGATGACCAAGCCAATTTTAGGATCAGTGGCTGTTAGCATATGCTAGATAGCAAGTTATTCACTACAGATTGAAGTGCTCTTAAAATTGAGTGTAGTCAGATCATTAAGGAAACTGCCCCTCAGAGAGGGCCAAGTGTTAATGGCAATCTTCCCTTTTCTGAGGAATATTTTAATCTCATCAAATCATCATACTAAACAGCGTTCCTAATCCAGAGAACATTTCTTTGTGCATGCTAACATTCTATTTCAACTCTGATCAAAAGAATTTAACAGCCAAAATTTCTTGTTGGTTTAACAGTCTGCATCACAGCAAATGCTACGGCATGAAATTAGAGGTGCACTTATTGATATAATTTGGGATTTTTTTTGGTGCAAATATTTGCTGACTACTCTAAAAAAAGAACAGCTCAAAACACATTGCCTTGTCCTGTCATTCTTTCTCCAGTAATGACTGCTAAGTTGATAAGCACATTACATGAACTGTTTGTTTTCTCAAAACCACATATCAGAAATTGTGAAGCAACTCTTCCATACCTAGATACTCTGTTGTTCCCATGATCTGTCGCAGTTCACTACAATTCTCAAGCTTCCGAGACATACCAAAATCTACAATTTTTACATCACCAAGAGGATTGACGCTGCTCAGCAAAATATTTTGAGGCTAGAATAGAAAAGATTTAATTCTCAATTAATAAAATACAAGCTGCAAAAAATCCCAATGTACTAAATGTCATTTCAATTATGCAATACTTTTTGCTAGATTTTATTTTTAAAAATTATTTAATCTAATACACTGCTTTTTCTCCTCATCTTTGTTGTGTATTTAACAAATGACTGATTATCACAATACTAAATTGAAGATAAAGTACTAAAATAAAAAGTCTGCTGCAGCCTCACCTTTAAATCAAGATGAACAATATTGTTTTCATGCAAGCAGCAAAGTCCTTCAAGTATTTGTCTTATAAGTCTTACAATATCCCTTTCACCAATTCGGTCATCCAGATCTGGGACACACAAGTCAAATATTTCTCCTCCAGCAGCACTGAAACACATTCAAGAACGCTTACGTATTAAGTTTGAGTTTTCAAGCTTAAGTTAAGAAAAATTTTATATATAGTACCTATTTATATAATATATATTCATTTATCATAATCTCAGAGAGGCTGGGAATATTGCTATTATTACTCTTTTCTTTTTTACACACACTTATGCCAAGACACATCATATAGGAACTTAGAAAAGGGGAAAAAAAAAAATCTGATGATGCTTTTTTCTTTCCTCATAGCCAGCAACAGTAGTTGAGACAGTGAAACAGAACTTTGTGGCTGAAAACCTCATAATGCTTTGGTACCCTCAAGCATGCTTTCCTGTAAGTGAGTGTGAAGATGCCTTCAGGAAGGTGAGTTCTATCATCATTCCCTAACAGAAGCAGCCTTTCTCTTCAAGTCAAATCTAAAATTTCTTCCATTAGACCAGGTCCATAAATAATTGAAAACAAGAAAGCCCAGCAGTATTCCTGTTCTCTGAATTCGGGAGTACAAATCATCATTTTTTTACATGATGTGGCTGTGGTGTAAATGTAAGAACTACAATGCAATGAAAAGCTAGAGTTGCTGAAGACTATTTCTGGAGTGGAAGGAAACTGCATACTTGCCACCCTAGGTCTTGCCATTCTGACAGAAGACTAAAAATCAGATATTTCTATCAGAGAGGTACCAGGAAGAAAATCTAGCATTCTGCTGATGATTAAATATACAGTTGCCTAGTCAGTTAGTGAGCAGCATCTTTCAGAACTCTAGCAGACACAGAATATTCAGACATACAAGGACTCAGCTCTGTCACTTTGAAATCTACCATTTCCACACTAACAACAAAGATGAGATTGAACAAGCTTCATGTTTTCACACAGCATCTCAAATACGTCTTGCTCAGAAAAAGGCTGTTGTTTACTTACAGAAAACCCTACTATTAGTACAGCATAAAGGAAGCATGGAAATAACCGTGTTGCATGTGGTTTATTAGTTATACTTCTTCACTTTGCCACAGTGTCAGCTGTTTCCTTTCATGCTGGGTTTGAAATAATTTTTCAGCCTGCTCTAACTGCCTGAAGTTTCTCTCTCTTAAGGATAAAGGGCTACCTCAAAACTATGGATCAGTAAGCCTGAGTTTCATTGTTAGCAAAATGATAGAGTCTATAAAAAAAGTTAGATAATGGACAACATAGCTCCAGCAGGTTAGTGACTGTTTATGCGAGCTCATGTGTTAGTAATGCCCCCCCCAGTTGCCTTTATGACAAAATGTAGATGAGGGGAAGAGCAGTGGATGTCATTTACTTCAACTTTAGCAAGGTTTTCAACACTGTCTCCCATAGTATTCTTGTATACAAGTTACTACATTATGGTCTGGATGGGTGGACAACCAGATGAGTAAAGAACTGAACAGCTCCGCTGAAAAGGATTTGGAAGTCCTCACAGACGGCAAGCATCAATTTCTCTCCTCTATTTAGAAAATGTGCGCTTACACAAACTGATTCTTACTACTACATCTTCCAAAGAACCCCACCAATACAATCCCACAATAGCGAGGACCACATGTAGGAGGAAAAATATGGCTAAATGGGAAATGCTTATAAAGTATTTTATGAGTAAAGGACTAGTTTCTTGCAACTTCTTTGACGTACTGCTTCAGAGTTCTGATAATGAGAAACAAACAAACAAATCTGTGTATTCTGCTACAGAAGGACATAATTTAGAAGCATAATCAGCCCTCTGCTTCTCCCAATAGAACTAGGAACACTTACTGCAAGACTTCTGAACACAACTACAAAGTAGACCATAACACCAATATAGTATAAGGAAGTTGTTTCATTACAGAGCTTTAATAAGCAAGACTGAGTTAGCTGAGCTAGAACAGAAGCAGGAAAATGAGTATGGCTTTTACGTGAACTTGCACTTGTTCTTAGTAAGAAGTTCAAAACTTGTCATCTGGACTTTGTCCTTACTTCTACATTATTTATTATTTTAGTCTTCTCAGAACAACAAATATGTTAGGGATCATCTAGTTCCAGGAAAAAAAAAATAATTTTTATTATTATCTAGCTACATTCTTTGAAAAATTCGAAGGAATTTATCATGGTGTGTGCAGACCACCATTAACAGCTCTTCAAGTACTTTGTACATAAAACTTAAATCCTACCTAGAAAAAGACTTTCTGAATTAATTTCACAAACTGCATTTTTGTTCCTTACATTCCAAACAAACATTTACACATACAGCAAATATGACAGATAATTCAAATTAGATTCCCAAATTAGACTTGTTTTCAGAGCTTACAAGAAGCTACAAGGGCATCTAAAAAGATACGGGAATTTTGGAGGAAACAGCTCCAAAAGCCAAACAGTTTTAAAACAACAAAACCACTAAATTTAGAAGCTCAGAACCCGCAACTGAATTACAAGTTTTCAGTCACCAAAATGTCAAGCAGTGACTGAAGTTCATAGAACACGGATGTGCTCAGCTTCTCTGAAACCTGTGTACTAGGTATCAGTAGCTACTTTTTTTTTTTGGTATGATTTAAGATGCATCAAAGCACTATGCACTTTCTATGGGATTCAAGGACATTCTCTCCAGTCAGCTTGCATGAAAGATTCTTTAAGGGGGAACAAAAAAAAAAAATTACACCCTAAAGTTTGTATTCAGATTTTATATTAGGTTAGCCTGACCTGAAAACTGATCAGAGCTTTCTTTACAGAAATCAAACTAGCAGAAGAAATAATCTGCTCAAATCAAACAGGCAAGTTTTAATCAAAATTCCACTCCTGAGATAAAATATTTTTTGTGCCTATAAATACTAATTTGAAATTGAGTGAAATTGTCTACGAAAATGGATTATGCAGTGAAAGAAAGAAGAATCTCTTTATTTTTTGAGAGCTTTTTGTCAAAAAAATCTTTCAGTCCATTTTTAAAAAATTGAATACAGAACTACTATAGGTTTTGGTGTATTTTGGTTTATGCCTTATTCCATATTGTTTGACAAAATTCATTAGCTGTGGATGTAACAAAACACATGTACAGGACCAAATATTCAAATTAACAGCAATTGATTCAACTCTTGCATTTACATGAAAATAAATCTTACCAAAAAAGCCCCTAAGAGCTTATAAAGTATATCATAATGAAATATTAGCATAATGTATATAGCGTACTGCTGTAATTCTTCTGGGTGTTCAGGTAACTCATGGTAAAAATAAGTATATTGACAGATTTGTAACTACAAACATGGAACATCTGACGAAGGCATACTTACTATTCCAACACTAAGATGATTTCATTTGCTGTTTCATAGACTTCATGGAGATTAACTATGCGAGGGTTAGATTTCATTAATTCAAGCACAGCAATTTCATGAAGAATCTCTGCTTTGCAGTCTTGACCTCTTCTTCTTTTCTTTAAAAATTTAGCTGCATACTCTTGGCCTGTGGATTTAGCTATACATTTTCTAACTACAGCACATCTTCCTCTACAAAATAAAAGGGAAAACATTAAGAACTAAGACAAAAAGTATGTAAATTGCCATTAGAAATAAAAAGGCATGGCAAATAATTGGAAACTTAAAAAAAAAATTATCAGGGGAATGCCGTGTTTGGCCCATTCTTACACTATTGCCTGAACATTCACATTCAGCCACTGTAGGAGAAAGGATACTAAGTTAAATGAAGCTTTGGCAAGACCCCGTACAATTCCCTTTATACAGACTAGCTAAGCATTAAATCAGAGTATCAGGTTACATGGACCTGTAGGATCACGGAATCCTAGAATAACTAAGGTTGGAAGGGACTTCTGGAGGTCTCTAGCAAAACCTCCTGCTTAAAGCAGGGCCAGCTACAAGATCCTACCAGGCTGCTCAGGGCTTTGTTCAGGTTGGCAATATTATATTAAAGAAACTCAACCACATTATAGCACCTACAGGATACAGGAATAAACAAAGCAAAACCCTGTGAAATGCAGAGAATGAACACAGAAAATGAAGCCTATTTGTATGCTGGGGTGGGGGGTGAAGGTCTTCAGTGCAGAAAATTTTAGAGGTGTAAAGAGAATTTCCCTCTATAAATCATGTAGTACTCCTTAAAAAAAAAAAAACAGGTACCTACAAAATATTTAAAAACATCTTAACAGAAAGACATCCAGTACTTAGCATTCTCTTTCTCAATTACAGTTAGACAAAGTGTGCTGCTTTATTTCCTAGCCAACTGTTTAGGTATGGAAACAAAAATGTATTTTGGCAAAGAAATGTTTTTAAAAGAAAACCACATACTGCAGTTAAAACACCAAGCTGACCTTTTAAAAAATTAGGGGGAAAAAATGCAGTTTTTTAAGCCAAGTTATAAACTCCTGAAAAAAACAAAGTTTTATAATCACAAGTTTTACATTCCCAGAAATGCCTAGTCGCATACTTGCAAAGTGTTTTCAAATTATAAAAGAAACATTTAAAAAAAAAAACTTGAAGGGCTAAAATGAATTGTGTAAAGTTTTAAAAACAGTTATAAAACTGTGTACAAAGAACGAGATCTACACTTATGCCTTTGAAAAAAGAATGCCTCTCCACGCATGTTTTTTGTTACCACAGCATACTAAGAACAAACTTGATGAAGCAGCTCAGTACGAGCTATCTGACCTGCGCTTTTTCAACTAAATTAGCTTCTTTAGTAGAAAAGACTATGTTCCCATGCAGGCTTTGGCTTTCTTCTGCTGCAAAAAAAAACCAATGCCTAAAAGGAACATCTCTTAAAAAAAGGCATGTCTGAAGTCTTTTTTGAAAAAATCTGGACTTCAGTATTTAATCAAAAAAGGTATGAGCATCTCATGAAAAATCAGATTTCCACTTATAAATACCCATGTTAAATACAGTTTGTACAAATCTGACTAAATTATTAAACATGTAAAGTTGACCTTTAATCATACTGCTATCACTTATTTAGAAATAAATTCAACAGAACAAGTTCTCCGTCATCATTCATTTCAACATCAATTAGTTGTAGGATTTCTTTGTCCTTTTTTTTAAAGCACTAAATTTAGAAAGGTGAGAGTATGAAACTCAAATTAATTTACGAGGTGAAAGTTATTTACAGTCTGATACATGCACACTCTTCATTTTAGCAACTATTCGTAAGCTTGAAATGGCCAAGTCCTTTCCCAGTTGTTAAACCAGCGTGTTATTGCAGAGCTCTTGAAGTTATTGAGCTGAATTTCGTAATATACCAAGTTTAAGATTACTCCCCCACAGCTTACATTCTTGTTTTAACATCACATCACCCTGTCAACCACAAAAGTTTCTCCGAAATTAAAAAAGGGGAACTGGTTGAGTTTCATGAGAACAGCAAGATCTTCCCTGATAGTTTTTGCACATCTTCCGTCTAGACACTGTGGGTATAACAGCTTTGAGGGTCAGCAGTATCTCCAGATAGACCATGTAAGAATTTCTACTTGTTTATACTGTATTTGTAGTGTGACAATTATTAAGACAAAATTATTTTAGAGCAGTGGAATTTCCCCAGAAATGCAAAAAAGTCAGATCTGAAGCGTTGCACTGAAGCAAGCAAAGTGGTTCCTACTCCTTGTTGCCTGCAAAGCAACTGCTTAACTGTACACTTTACAGCCCAGTTTTACAAGATAAAAACCGATTTCAAGTTGTTTTCATATACCAAGTTCTAAACTGCAGAAATTCAACTACTTCAAAGGAAGCCAAGCCATCCACACATTGGGGACAAAACTACTTAACCCACTAACCAGAACCTACCTGCTTCATGAGTCAGTATCTTAAATACCAAAGGACCTAAAAGATAAGGGTGTGGGAGGAAGAAATAGGACTTGGGAAGCTTAAGCAGAGAAAAACAAAAGAACCATTTACTAAGTAACCTGAACAGGAAGAAGAAAATTGCAAGCAAAAAGAAAAGCATATTAAATCTTTTAGAGAAGCTACAAAGAAAGGTGGATTTTACATCACTTACGAAGTGTTGTAAACACTTAAAACAGTTTAAAAAATGCATAGACACACTGTTAGATCAGAAGAAGTCAAAACTATGTTTGGAAAACATACTACTCTGCTTCTGTTTCTTTGCATTTTGGCACTTATTTTGTTATGCCTGGTTTTGCATGTACAGGAAGTATTAAAGACTGTGTTTTGGAATCCACACAAAATCTATACTTTTGTTTGCTTTAGACATCATGTCACAGGTATGTATAATTTGAAAATCCAGCATTTTAAGAACACTGGCGTTCTAGAGGATGGTGCCTATAACCTGCTTCTGTAGAGCCTAGAATTCAAAACTAGAGCTGACAAAGGAGTAAGAAACGAAGAAAGTTATAGGCTGCAATGTGTACCAGATAATGCACATGCTAGGAAAAAAAAAACAGCCCAAGAGAACAATAAAGGCTAAAGAGTTTACAAAATCACATGTGGAAGAGCATCTTTGCTGACAAAACAAGTTACAGGTGCAAAGCATTGCTACATAGCACAGCAAGGCACAACAACTGTAAAACTGACCCATCCCACTCCTGTTCAAAGAGCTTGGGAACATGACCATGGCATTATGTTTGCATGGCTTTACATCCAATTCCCTGAATATTTTCAAGGTATGAATTAACACAATGATTTCAAAAAAGCATTAACTCAGATGTCTGAAACAATATCATAAATACCAAGGGTTTATTTTCTTTTGGTTTATTTCCTCTTTTACTGTTGCAAACATGAGCAAGGAAAGCAGTCTGCAAAACTACCCTGAAACAGCAGGTTGTTAGAAACTTAGAGTAACTGCTTGAGGGTGGGAGGGGGAGAGAAAAAGGTCTTTGTTTTCTCAACATCAAAAAACTCAACCAACCAACCAGAAACAACCAACTCAAAATCCCCACTCTTTGTCTTGCAGTATTACCCTATGTAATCTCTTCTTTAGTTTATGTACCTGGAATGTGATGTGTGACTAGACAGGGGAAATGGAAGAAAAGGAACATAATCCCAGATCTACATGCCTATGAAAACAAGCTGAATCTCTCTGACATGGAAAAGGCTGGCAACTTATGTCTCACTGTACCTTTTCCTCATCCCTAGAGAACCTGTTGGATACTGCAAAGGGAGTGGGGAAGGGAAGAGGCACACTTCATTCCCCATCTACTACCATAAAAGTTTGCCAGAAAAGGTCTAGCATTGCACAAAGAATTCTCTTGCAGCAGAAATTCCTCTCACTAAAATAAAATAAATAGGAATATTCTTACCTTCCTAGCTCTTTCGATTCAAGCATATAAAAATTGTGGAAATTGTCTGTCTTGATTTGTGTCTGCAGAGATGTGGCTAACAAGCCAGAAAGGCTTTTATTCTCCAACTTTCTCCTCGACATAGTCAGGAACAGGTCTCTCTCTTCTACCAGTCACCTGTTAAAGCAAAATAATTAAGAGTTTTGGAAATCCCATAATTACAGTGCAGGAAAGTATACAAATATTAAAGTTCAGGTTTATCAGACTAGAAGAGCCTTAAGTTTGTTCAGTAGTGACCTGAAAACAACACATTTAATCACTGTAAAAATAAAACCTGAAGGGAATACTAGTCAAGACATGCAAAGAAAATTAATTGAAAGACTTTTTTTTTTTTTTTTTTTTAAATTTTAACATTTGAGATCAGGGTTCCCCCTCCCCTCCCCGAGCACATCCATAAAATATTAGGCATAAGCTTCAGTTCCAGTAAAAAAGCTAATAACTACTTAACTATTAGTGATATGGTAGGTTCCAGCAATTCTCTTAAGTTTACACTTTTAACTGGTATCCCTGGGGGACTTAACCAAAACTCCTTGCTGTTTGTTGTCTGCAACACAGCAGGAATAGCTAACCACAGGAAAAAAAGGGTTTTTTTTTTCCAGTGGGAAGATTCACATTTCTTATTAAACTCACTCATAGCTCATCTAAGTTTCATTTTAACACCAGATTAATTGTCAGAAAGCAGCATGAATGGACAACATCCTCTTTGCAAGTTCAGATCATTTAGAACCAAATGATGTAGTAATCCTGATTAAATTACCTTAATAAACTAGCAGAACAGCACATTATGAAGATACACCCACCCACATTATTTCTACTACTGTTAAAAAAAAAAACCCAACAGTAAAAATACTGGGTTTTGGCATTCACATTTATAGGCCTGAAGCATCTCTTCAGGTGAAATGCAAAAGCAAAGAAGAAAAAGGTTACTGAAGGATAACAGAAGTCTTAGTTGATGGTTTATTTTAAGTTAAAGAGTAGTTTACCTTTATTAGTGAAGAAAAAAAAAATCACAAGGCAAATTACAATTCAGATACAGTTAAACTTAAAAAAAATACACCTTCAACTTCAAAGGACAGAAGTGTACTATCAGAAATTTATAGGGGAGCACTTGAACTAGTTATGATTCAAATATAATCCAGTACCCATCACACATTGTTCAAACTACCAGTTCTTGGAATGTGGATATTCATATTGGAACTATTTTGGATTTAAATCATGATTCATGCTTTAGCAGGAAAAAAAATACTACACAGTTTAAGAATATCTTCAAAGTAGCATTTGATAAGCATGAAATAACCTCTTAAAAATTATCAAGGGGTCACAATACAATCTAACATACAAGTCTTTGAATCACCTTGTTTGTAACAAACATGCATTCCTTTTTCCCCAATTATATGACATCTTATCATTTAAGAGACTGAGTCAGATGTCTGAAATTTTACATGACTCTCCTCAGAACTGCACTCACTAAATACAGTTTCACATTTAAACTTAACTTGCAGTACTTCAGCACAAAAAATTTATTTATATTAGACAATTGAGCTAAATGATTAAGAGCTTACTATTATCAAATTTATTATGTAAGCTTTCATTTTCTATCGTTATTCTTAAAGAGTTATTATTAAAGAGAACTTTTGTCTTATTAGCTGTTTCTCTGGTAAGAAACCACATCTCTTTTTAGCTTAGCATCATCAAGAATAGAAAAAACCATATATTCATAGCAGGCAGAAACCCACAAACAGGCACATAATCTGTTCAGGAGAATGAGATCCAATTTCAAATCCAATTAGCTATGAAAAAAGGCACAAATTCTAATACATTAACTATTTCCAAAATTAGCAGTGATACCTGTGTTGTTACACATTGCACCAAAATCCCTGAGTAACAGACGTTAGAAGTGTGCATCTCAGAAATGTGCAAGCTTCCCATTAAAGAGAAAACTTCCCACTAAACTACCTTTAACTGGGCAAAAAGTCACTTCGTTTAACTCTTTCAAAGTCAAGTCCCTGCCCCAGGCTAGGAAGACGTTCAGCTTCAGCAGAGCAGGACCACGGACGAGCAGCACCAGGACGCTACGCGACACTGCAGGGCCCACACCTCCCTCGGTGGCGACGGGTGGCAGGCACCCAGCGCCCTGCCGGGGCCGGCGGAGCGGCGAGCCCCGCGGCGACCTGCGCGGCCAGCAGCGTCCCCCTCCGCTCGCCCAGAGCCCCGGGAGTCGTCTCCGCGGAAAAGCCGGCTGTCCCCGCACACCTCCTCACCGCGGCCGCGCTTTAGCCTTTCGGCGGTGACTTGCCCCACTCCGCAGCCAACGCTAAGGCAACGTTAGATGCACCCAAGCGACAGCGAGAAGGGGAAAAGTACGCACGGCCAGCTCAGGCTCCCCGTTCTGAGCGAACCAGGAGGGGCAGCGGCGGATCCGCATCCCGCACTCTCGTCCCCTCGCTCCACACCCGGGCCTTCCCCCGGTGACCGAGCCCCCGTCCGGAGAGGGCTGAAGGATACGAAGCACTCCCTTCGCCTCCACCCTCCCTTGCTCCCGGTACTACCGCAACGAAAGCCCGCGGGGGCTGCCCGCTCCCGAGTGCGCTGAAACCCGGTCGGGGCGGGTGGCCAGCGTCAGGGCGGGACCCGGCCCAGGATATCCGCGGTACGCCCCAACTCTCCTCACCGGCACCCCCGCGCCTCGGGGTGCTGCCGCCAGCCCTTCCCGAGGCTGGCGCACCGGCGAGCTCCGACACCGGGGGGGGAAGCAGTTCGAGGCTCCCACCGCCCACCTAGCGCCCCGCCGGATCCGCCCACCCTCACCCGCGGCAGCTGAGGCCGGGAGCCGCAGCCCCGGCTCGGGCACGCTCACCTCTCTCCGCCAGACGCCCAGGAAGCCCCTCGCGGGCCAACGGTCGCCGCAACGGCCCGCACGCGCTGCAGGCCGGCCCGCGCACCCGCCAACCGCCGCGCCCGCACCGTCGGCGTTTGAAAAGCGCAGCCCGGTAGATGTGGCTGCCCCGGCGGCGCCCGCCCGGCCCGCCCACTCCGGCGGCAGGGAGCCAATCCGCGCCCAGCGGGGCGAGCCGTCTGCCCGGCGATTGGTGCGGCGCCCTCCGACCGGGGAGCGCCCCCGCCCGGGCGCCCTCGCCCCTCGAAGGCAGCCGGGGTGGAGCGGGGGCGGCGCGGGGCCGCTGCCGGCGCGGCTGGGGCGGCGGGGAGCGGCAGGTGCCGCCTGCCCGAGCCGCCGCCTCGCCCAGCTCCTTCGTGAGAGCCGAGGGGGCGCCGCCGACGCGGCCGGGACACGCTCCTGTTCCTCCTCTTCCTCCTCCTCCCGCGGTGCTGGGAGCCGCGGCCTTGTCCGGCCCCGCTGAGGCGGGCCGGCCGCCTCCCCCCCGCCCGGGGTGCTGGGCCCGGCGGGGCAGGGCCTACCGGTTGTTTAGGAGCCGGTGGGGGACGGGAGCGGGGCCGTGCGCCGCCGGCTGCCGGCCCGCCCGCGTCCGGGGCAGCTGCAGGAGAGCCATTTTGTTTCGCCGCCTCGCGGAGAGCAGGGCAAGGAGAGCCGCCGGTTCGGCTGGGATGCACCGATGGTATCGCCCAGTCAGAGGGCTGTGTTTAACCTAAACACTGTCATGAGGCTTATCCGCGTGTACGCTGCATCCAGGAGTACTAGAACAAAGGGGAAGGGTTGAGGCGTTGGGGTAGCGCAAGGTGTGCTAGGTACAACGGTGTAAAGGTCAGCCGCACGAAGCCATGCACGTACGCCGCTGGTGCCAGGGAGGCCGTGGGGAGACGTGCGAAGTCTGCAGTGTTTTATTTCCTTTCTGGTCTAGCGTAGCTGGGGATGACAAAGAAACCCACAACCACAATAACAAAACTTGTGTGCGCTTACCAGCAGTGATTGCACACGGTGATACTTTTTATGTTACGTTTATGACACAGCTTGCAAAGTCTTAGGCGACCATATTACTGTCTAGCTCCAGTTAAAAACAGAAATTGGTATACCAGTTCTCACTGCCGTTTGCATGTGCATGTTCAAACGGGAACAGGACCTACTTTTTATCACTTTTATACAAGTACACATGTCACACACAGCCTGTTTGACAATCTTTTTCATGCGCATAAGTGGCAACTGGGTCTTCAGAGCCTCTTGCTTTAAGGAGCCCAAAGGGAAAAAAAAAAAAGTTATAAGACTTTTAACTTGTGGCCTAAAGCACGCTTTAGAAAGAAGTTGAAATTAAAGAGAGTTCTAAAACAGCTGTAATTTGTTTGCCAAATTGATTTCCTCTGTGAAGCAATCCAGCCAGCTGCCCTAGAAATTTGCAAACATCCGTTTTATAATAGATTTGCCATAAAGGCAATAATAGTAATGTAGCTTAATAGTTATAAATTTAAATTTCAGCAGTGCACCATTAGTTACTGGGTTAATTTTGTTTATGCTATGGCACTGCCAGTGAAATGGGTAACTGCTATGTGCATGGCAAGTACAGTACCTAAGTCATGCTGTCACAGCAATGCTTCTGTTAAGATCAGTTAAAGTAGTATAAATGAAGATGAGATATGCAGTTTGAGAAAAATAAGGTATTCTTGAAGACTTTGGAATGTGTTATACCATGCAGCTGGCACAGTAAGATAAACCTACTAAGAACATGAGCTGCTTTTCAAGTGTTAACTCCTGCTTGCTTGACCTTCCATCTAGATTTTTAGCATTTTGAGCTGTGGATATTTGTGACAAAAAAAGTTCAAAATCTTTACTCTCTCCCACAGAGTTCCACCATCTCCGCAGAGTTCCAGACTGTACCCTTTCTTCGTTATAACATGATTTCAAATACATCTGCCAAATAAAAATACAACATGTAGAAAAGATTGGTTTTGTTGAGAAGTGTTCTTTGTGCAGTATGAAAAGCAAGCAGCATTCCGAACATACTGAATGATCCACAGGAGTAAAATTAAATGATGACTACAATTAAGATGTTTTAGGTTATTATAGCACATAGTGCCAAAAAGTAAATGACAGTGCTTATGTTTGTCTCCTTAGCTGCTTCTGTGTCTTTACTGAGCCTTTTCAAGGCCAGGATTTGCTCTACTCTCCCTTTAAGTTCTGAAAACCAAATAAATACTAAAAATGCTTCATGACATGCGTGTTATTGTAGTCTTGGTTATCTGTTTATATAATGCCATAGAAACATGTATAGCACTCCGAGAAGGGTATAATTGGCAGGACTCCACCCTGAGGACTTTGGAATTTACTTAGACACTGCACCACAGAGAATGACAAACAAAGGGTGGAGAAGGGGGAACGATAGGCTGAAGGTCACAACAGTACAGGATCATGAACCGTGCTTATTACTAATGCATGCACCTGGTCATTAATTGCTATTTTTTAATTGTCCCAAAGGTGTTAGCTTCATAATTCCCATTCTTATCAATAATTTCTTCTCTTGCTTTCCTTAATTATCTATCCATTACAAAGCTGGCTTTTTACAGTCTTTAGAGGCTTTAATGAAAAGAACTTTCTTCTTGATCAGTTAGGCAAAGCTGTGATGTGCAGCTCACAGTGATCAGAGCCATACGTGTTTTAAGAAGCTAACCTTGTGAAAAAAGCTCAGTTTGCTCAAGAAGTGCTGATTTCAACTCAAACCTGTCATGGGGTCGATGTAGTTTGGACTGAATAGACGGCAGCCTACCCTTGTCAGCAGATAACTGTGTTGCTAGAGTGGGGGACAAGTGGACAACATTAAGAGCCACGTAGATAGAAGCTGAGAATGTCTGAGCCTTCTTTTCCACCTTGTTTGTGGTCACTTTGACAAGACGTTGACAAGGCAAGACCCTGATCTGTAGCACAAAAAAAGCCTCAAAAAACATAAGGCAAATGAGTAATTCCACCAAGCTGTTAAGTCTCTTTGTGGCATCACCATTCCACGAGGCAGTGCGTGCTTAAGTAATGTGACAACACATGCAAAACGAAGCCTTACCTGAGCATCTTCAGTGTCCTGCAGTTCAAAAGTCATGGGGAAAGAGCCACATTTTCTACGTGTCATCTCTACTGCTGTGGCCTTCAAGAAGCAAGAGCAAATCTGCCTGCAAAGTGGATGATCATTGGTGTGCAAAGTACCCACAGCTGTTTGCTTGGTGGAAGAGCACAGAGTTGGCACACCAGAACACCACACAGAGTAGGCTAGCTGAAAAATGTGCTGATTCGGTGCATCTCCGATTATAGCATAAAGCTGCCTGTCTTAGGGGTGATGCTCCTGTACTTACTCAGTCTTATTTCGCTCACTCTGTGGGGATAAAATAAGCAAAAAACCCTCAACACCCCACCGCCCTGTAGAGATTTCCCATGTCCCAGGCACCTACGAGAGTGCTGTTAGCTGAAGCAACCTCTCTGATAGGAAATGCCAACCTAAAACATGAAATACTCAAAGCACAGAATGATGTTTTGCCACAGGTCCCTCAGAATCAGCATATGTCCTGCCATACCTGCAACGGTCAGTTCTGGAAATGATCTAATCATTGAATGCAGATACCCGCCTCATCCAAAAATAATTGTCATGTTTTTATTTAATATAGGTCCTTTAAAACTGACATTTTTGCCCATGCCAAAATCTCTGCAAGAATCTCACATTTGTGCACAGGAATTAAGTAACAAAAGGCAATCCTCAATGCAATGGGCAAATAGCGTCTGTATTTCATCCAGTCACTGCTTACCAGAATTGCCTCAGCGTCACCCAGCACGAGCTTTATACAAACTCCCATCTTTATACTGAGGGAAAAATGAGCAATTGCTTAATACATGGCATCAGTTATCAGTGATCTGGATGAAACTGTCTTACGAGTCTAACATCAAGAACTACGACAGAGAACCGAGTCTGAAAGGGCTTGAGTCTCAAAGCCTCTTTTCTTCCCACAGCAGCTCCCCGTCAATGCTTTAGGTTAGCTTGCATTGCATTTCTGCTAGCAGCAAGATAATGCAAAACTACTTTCTAGAAAAAGTTTTATAATAATAGAAATATCACTTCAATATTCAATTCTACAAAGAGTTTATGTAACACACAGGAGAAGTGACAACCTGCCATTTATTTAAACATTCTAGAGCAAACATCTCCTTGGACTGTGTCTCGGTGGGGAGAAACCTCGCCTAAGTGCCAAGTAAAGACTAGTACCTCTTACTGGTACCTCTTACTGGAACTAGTATAATCTGTTACAAAAGTAGGAGGAGGTCTTTTGTGGGGGCCACCGACTTTTATTAAAGACAGAACAATATTTTTTTCGTTTTAAGATCCTCCCCTGTGAAAATACAGTGCTTTTCTGTGTTACAGCCACTGTTCCTGCCAGTTCTGACGGTCCGTTCAAAAGCAGAGACTTTTTCACAAAGCCTGGGCCTCACTGACTGTAGTGGTGCTTTGTTTGCTTAATTTGTGATAGTCTTTGTTTCATATGTAGTTCTTGTTCAAATTATGTTGCATATTGGCTGCAGAATCCTTACTTTCTCTGCTTCCAAAATTACAGTTTGTAACACGCCAGACTCCATAGGCCACCAGAAATCACTTAGAAAAGGTGATGTAAGAAAGAGTATCTTGTGGTTTCTCTAAAGGTTTTAAAATGCTGCAAAGGACGTAGAACGATCTAGAGATAAGAGGTACGCATTTAAAAAACGATGTTATGATATATTCAGAGGCACAATAAAAGAGTTGATTTCCAAAGTGGATTTTGTAAGAAGATTTATTTTAATTAAGTGATTTCGTGATGAAACGTGGTCTTAAACAAAATAGAGATCAGTATGAAAATAAAATTATACACAGAAAAATTTCCCCAAATGTTTTTGAATAACAGGAAATACAACACAACAGTCCTGTATTCAACTGAGTAGATAATTATGCAAATCTGTGAGCAGTCAAACATTATAGTACATTTCTTGAAGCCAGGCACAACGAAACACATTGTGTGCCCCTGTAACACACTCAACACATTTCGTATCTGCTCTCTCCGCCTCAAAGAAAAAAAAGTGACATGTAACGCAATGTAAATGGAGAAAAGGACATACACCATCTTAATGCTTGAAGCACATATTCCCCATTTATTGTTTTGTGAAAGACATATACCAAATTCAGATGAAACTTAAATTGGCTTGTAGAAAGATAGAAAAACTTGGTATTGTATTTGATATACAATCTTGTGAACACTTAACTGAAAGTATGGAAAGGATTAAAAAATACACCACGTGTTCTACTTAAAGCTTAGAAATAAATACGCACTCTGTGTTCTCAGTGCCTGAAATTCTTTAAAAACAAAGAACTTGGTATAAAATTATATCAAGTAATTGTCAAAAATGAGGGAGATGCACCTATATACCTGTTAGATTCTGGATGCCTGCATCCCCACTACAAAAACTTGTAAAACTATATGCGCTTTCAAACATGCTGAATAACCCAAACGGTAGCCTAGCAAGGGCACGAATACCGACTGACTTGGGGGTACTAGTGTTCCACACCACATCCCTCATTCCCACCTTTTCCTCTAAAGGTTTTCCCTTCAATACTGTACCAGCCCTTAAAAGTACAAATGTTCAGTCACTTATACAAAAAGCAGCCTTGCTGATCAGGATTCATGGATGCCCTCAAGGCTGTGTCATTCCAAGGAAAAAAGAGAGTACAAAGAAAAAGCATCCTCCTAAGATGATTTACGTGCTTAATATTATTATAATTCTTCTTCCTCCCTGCAATGCTGATAATAAACAGCAGTCTCCTGAGTGTTGCAGACTCATTGCAGAAAAATGTCCTGCTATATGGAACTATTGAACCATTATGGTCCAATGTACTAGTTGTCTTCTAGTTTAGGACTTAAAGTTTATATAAAACTTACCACCTCAGTTACCATGTTGAAGAAGAAAACTTGCAAGGAATTCTTCTTTTGACTTTTATACTGACTTATCCAATAGTCTTGGCTTTTAGGTAAAGAACCAGGTCAGCTTTTAGGTAGAGAACCAGATCCTGAAATCTTCCTACCCTCTTACACAGTATTTTTTTCTGATAATGTCATTAGAGCGTGAATGGCGTCAAGACTCGCATCAGCTTGGCCAAAGCTAACTAGATCATTGAGAATATTTTTATTACCTTAAATACGCTTCAGAAATGTCCTATCAATCCCACAATGACAAAACACTCTTTATGGAAAATCATGGTTCTTACGCAACCATGACACAAACCCCAAGCATCTAAAATAAACACCTACATTTTCACACATCTAAATGTTAGGAATTTGGCTCATCACATTTAAAATGAAAGTCACCTTCAATAGTGGTGTTTTAACTTCTTACCAAATGCAACTAGTAATAAATAAAATAATTATTTGTACAAACAATAAGAGCAAAGAGGACTTCCAGACACCACTATTATTTTATTTAGGAGCCTTCATTTTCCTGAGTAGTCCAAATAAAAAAAAAAAAACAACCAAACAACCCCAACCCAATAAAACAAGAAAAACCAACACAGAAGTAAGTTCTCTGATGCATACTTTAGATTTTCAAAAGTTAGGTAAAATGTGTCTTGCAGTGGCAATAACACTCATGTATTTCAGGAGGAATAGACATTTTTCCTGGGTACATTATCACAGTCTAATTTTCAAGCAAAAAGTATCCCCTTTTGTACACCCAGTGGCCAGCACAGCTCACTGTCCTGCTCCCTATTTGCAAAGTGTAGTCCTTTTTCTGTCCCTACTCTTCAGTCTTGTCTTCTCTCTAGCACTGTTCCATGGCTGCATTTTGTATGCTCTATCTGCTGTGTGGAACTGCCGTATCTTGCTATTACAGTACCTCCAATTACATTCCTTCCTTAGCATTATTTATGAGGTTTCAGAGATTTATTTGCTTATTCATACAGTAATCTATTTTAAAATTAACCAGCTCCAGTGTCTGACTACAGTCAGCATGGCAATCAAATACGGCGTCTCAGCAAAATCTTCTTTTATTGACCTGATTTATACTGCTAGATGGGTATTTCTAACTATAAAAATTGTAATTCTCATTTTAAATGGGAGGTGCCAAATAGTCCATGGAGTATGTCAGGCGCTGCTTGTATTGCAATTAACAGGCAATGTAGATATGAACAAGCTTTTGGAAGAAGCCAGTTCAAGGGCTGTATGACAAAGCCTCCATCTGTGGAAGGCACAGTCCTCACTAAGGTAATAAATCACCTGCTGCCGTGATTTCTGGATCAGCACTCACCTGCCTCACTACATGAGCTACTCACCCTTCCAGCCAACAGCCTGAAGCAGCCCACCGGGACTCAGAAATTCTGGCGGTAGAAAACATTGCAAGAAAAATCCCCTGCCTCGTTATTAATTTTGTAAAACCAAAATGAAAGGACATTTTACCCTTGGATAGCTACTCAACTGGTTTCCAAAAAACTTTCATAACTATTTTTCTTAAAGCACTCACAATTTACGTGTCAGAATAACCATGATCCTGTTGACTCTCTGGACTGAAGGGAGCTGCTCTTGTTGCAAAGGAGACCAGTTTAATTCTTGATGAAAAAATCAACAACCCCCCTCCGACAGTATAGCTACAGTCAGTGTAGGTGGTCAGCAATTGTCTCTGGGTGATTGTAGGATTATGTGCAATTAAAAGGGAGAAGATGGCTGGCCTTTGGAAGGCAGCCCAGAATAAGGGAGACCAGAGTCCTGTGGAGTTTTGTAGGTCTGTACATTTAAAAGCTGATTACATTGATGTCAGCACAAAACTATGTTAAATTAGTGGAACAATATACCTCCCGAGTGCTTAGCAAAAGCCCTCTGAGTAGACAAGGTTTCTTCTAGGAGGGGCTGAGTGAGAAGTTTCTGCAAGTTCTAAAAAAGAAAACTGAAACACAAAATAGAATTTTCATTATTCAGACTTTTTGAAGGGAGGATTGAAAGAAGCATAGCTCAGCTCCCTTCCGCATTCACCGTAACTTTAAGAGATTTGTCAGAATACATCTGTAGTTAAATTTTTATTATTATTGTTCTGCAATATAATCTGACTGCATTTGGTACATAAAGGAAACAAGTTCAAAATTCCAATTATTGACTTAGAAAGGGGCTAATCAATGAGTGTAAGTAATTATTTCACATAGTCCTCAAGAGAGATTTTAATTGCATTTTGAATACATACAGATAACTACAACAGACTGTAACCCTTCCAGAGGTGTCCTTGATTGTCATTCTTTTACCTACAGTCAGGAGGAGCCTTTCTAGCAGTGACCAGGAGGTCATTATAATGTCACTGATATTAAATAAAACTTTCAAATTAAAGATGAATTTACCTTAAAATACCTATGGCATAACATGGATCTGAGCAAAGCTTATGAAGTAGAGCCCTAAATGAAGTTTCAACCTGAACAATACCTTTCTTTACAGTAAAATTATTTTAGAAAATACTAAAACATTTGAATAAAAAACTTTTCATAGCAATGAACATTTCAAACAGTAGTAGTCTAATGCTGAAACTAGTCAGTCTGAAACTGAACAGAAGCATTATGAAGCTCGTGGTCTATTTGAAAGAGATGCAAAACTTAAACACAAACTGTGAAAACTGTTTATATGGTCAGCTTTATAATTTTGCATACTGCTAATAAAAATGGGTCGTAAAAAGGCTTTTAGCTTTACTGGCTTTACAATAAGGTGGTTCTTTTTCCCTACAATAGTGTACCTAATGTATATTTATTTTTCCAGCGAACAAGCAATTTCAAATTCAGCCCCCTAAACTCTTTTATTGTAAAATATTTAGGCAAAAAGTTAGACTAGTCCAACAGCAGCCACTGTGGTTGCGCTAATAAAATTGTAAAGCATTTTTTATTTGCAATTGGTGAGCTAGTCAGCCCATAACATTTCTGCAGTTCTGATTTGAACCGCATAATTGAGCCAAAATGCAAACAGTTTAAGAAGCCAGGTTTGAGTAACTACTCTGAAATTTTGCTTGGAGTTCAGTTTGCTTGCCTGGGGAGGAAAGGATGAGAAGGCGAAACAGCAGTGGTGGTTGAGTATTAATACTGTAAGGTTAACGTTAAAGCTGAGTCTGTAATCTTATAACTGGAGACCAAACTTATTGCTCAATTCCCATTAGTGCAAACAGGAACAAATTACCCCTCCACATAAAAACAACAGCAAGAAAAACATAACTACTAGTATAATTTAATACAAATAATTTTCATTTGCTGAAAAGAATTAACTTGCTTTATGCTATGGGAAATGAACTTATGCAGACAATTCAAACACAGCTGCTGCAGATTCCCCTTTTGTGACTAGGATTTCCCTCAGTCCAGGCAGTGTGCTCGCAAGTATCTCCATAAACCTCTGCAGCTACCACTACAGAAATTCAGTAAACATCTGCAATTAATACTGCTAAGATTACATGTAGCAACCAGATGATACCATTACAAATGCTTCAGAAGGAAGCTTTTTTTTTTTTTTTAACCTTTAAAAGGATCAAAAATACATAAGAAGCCACAAAATTCTTTTCTTTCCTATAATTTTAAACTGAGCAAACTACCAGTCCGGTGCTCTGCCAGTTTAACTCATGCCAGAAACTTTGTCTGATGTCCTGCCAGCATGCTGCTGCCTAGAGTTTCAGTTTCCCCGCAGATTACATATATTCATCATACATGACCCGAGGTTAACCACTTCAATGTGGAGTATATGTGGTGCCCAGCAGGCCTGTGTACGCAGATGGATTTCACCCTAGATAGTCTCCCAAGTCATATTAACACCTTTTTATGGTAGGTTCACAACAAGGATGATGAAAATTATGTTTAAAAGCAAAAAAGGCAATTATTTGATGAATACTAAGGAAAAACAGGAGGCAGGGAACGGGGGAAAGGGTTTGCTTCTGGTCAGCAGAACTGTGCGTTAAATTGGATTTTATTTTGGATCGAAAGAAGGCTCTCCCGTGTTCCCCTGCAAGGTGCTGCCGACGGTGTGACCGAGGTAGGCGACGGCCGTCTCCTGCCTGCTGTGGGCAAAACCACTGCTACCCTAACTGCTGCTGGCTTGCGCATGTTGAACCGGTAACTGCTTGCTACAGGAGGTGCTGCGTTGTGTAATGTCATTTCTCACAAGCTTTTCTGGTGTATTTAGCAGTGTTATGGTTAAATTGACTGCTAGCAGCGCCAAGTAAGCAAAGCGCACCTCTGCTTGATGGGGATGCTGGGACCTGGGAAGAGGTGGGCCTGGCTCTGGGGCGCCAGGGACAGAGGCTGCTCGCAGGCACCGTGCTGCCTGCCCAGCCAGGAGGGCTGCAAGGACCTGCCGGCTGCTTTTTGGCTAGCAATGCATGGCTCTGCGTCCCAGCAGAGCAGGAAACATGGGCACCTCCCCAGCCAGACTCTGTCTGATGGAGATGCTGCAGGTTAAGTTAGTATGAGCTGTCATCACACTGTAGCTGAAGGGGATCTTTTGTCTACTTCAGGTTGACTGGCTTTTTTTCCCCTCCCTAAATGCAAAGCACCTTACCATCGTCTGGAAAAGTTCTGACGAGATACAGAGCTTTCAGAAAGGCTTCTCAGTCTATCTCGAGCCTCTTGCCTGCCACAGCACATCATAAGCAAAAGCACCGTGGTTGCCTGTTGCGGTCATCTACAGGACGTGAAAGTTGGCTTTCACTTGTGACATGTTTAACGGGAATGGCTTCCCACACTGAAGGGACAATATTCTATGCAGTAGCCAGGAGATGAGATATGTGAGAAAGTGCAGGCTTCCTTTGCTATGCTCCTTCCCTGCTCATCTCCTCAGAGCAGCAGCATCACTTATATCACCAAGAAGAGCCAGCCAAGTGCTCAGGGCACTGTAGGTAGCCATATCTGGGCAAACTCCTCATCGCTTTCAAACAGCATTTTTCTGGAGTCCCCCAGGTGATGTTGGCAGCAAAGGAGGAAGCGGCAGCTTCTCCTCAGTCTCCCTCAGTCTTAATGCTACAGGGATTTGAGGTTTGTTGTTTTTTTTTTTTTTTTAACTGACAGCTGCCCCACTGGTGGCCCTATCATGTCTTTACAGAATACCAGATCATCATGACTGATTTCAATTATTTATAAATGCATAAATACAGAACAAATGTGTGCAGTAAATATATTTAAATAAAAATTGACAAGATGCATTTATTGTTTTCGATTTGTACAAAAGCATAACTTAACAGGCAGACTAGTATAAACTTACTTTGTGCCAAATATTTAAACTTTTCATTCCAAAGAGTTTCTGGTTCAAAACTTGTAGATACAGTTTCCACCTGGGAAATCTCCTTTTTAGACCACAGATAACACAGTATTGTAAAATCAAAATTCTGCAGTCCTTAACCAAGCAGAAGTTGCACTCTGCTTTGAGTGCCAGAGTTTTAGCTACTCAGTGAGTGGATCATATGAAACATGAGCCATGCTGGAGTGACCTGATGAAAAGTCAGTTTGCCTACTGCTCATTCGTGTTCTGAAAAAAGATGTGCGTTAGGATCTGTGACATGCAATCTTAGCAAAGACCGATAAACATGTAAAAATAGGGTGACGTTTGGATTTTTCTTTGCTACTTCATACCAGCCAGAAGTAGCGTAAGAAAACCTGTGTTACTTAAGTGAGTCCCAGATGTCATGCAGAAGCTCAATTATTCCTGAAATAAAAGAATGCTTTCACTCTGATTTTGCAAGTGGCTTTTCCTTTGCACAGGTAACATTTTCTTAGTAAGCCTGAAGGGTTTTCTCAGTCTTTGCTGCCACCGCCACAGCTGCACCTGCCTTACAACTTGGAGGGTGGAGTGGCAGTCTCTGCTGATGACATCTCCATAGACGTTCACCTCCGTTGGAAAAAACCTCCCATAAGAACAAGCAGGATACCTCCCTGAGATGCCCCTTCAGGAGTCTCCAAAGTGAGAATGTTACTTCAAAAGCTACTTTTTCCCACTGAACAGGGCTTGCTGCGCTTCAGTGCTATCAAGAGGACTAGCGCAAAGCTAGATTGATGTTCTTGTCATCCAGTAGCCAAGTGCAACTTCCTGGAATTTTAAAACGTGGTGGATGCACTGCGTGACAGCAGCTGTACGAGAAACGGTGCGCAGCTGCACAAGTGCTCCACAAGACCATCTGGAGGAAAGTACCAACAATAAATGCGAGCAAGCCTCGTGTATTTCAGCAAAATTAAGCATAAAGAAATTGGTGTCCATGCAGTGTTTGATATGCTATAAAAACTCTTTCAAATAACATTTGATAAGAAACTATTTATCGGTGAAAATGCAAGCTTAGACACTATGAACAGTTTACATGTTGTAGGTGTTCACTGATATGGGACAGTGGCATTATGACCAGTGGCTCACCTTAAAGTAGGTTACTCATGGGTTTCCAAATGAGTTAGTGTTTTATGGTGCTGTACAAATAAAAAGTTGTGGGGAGTATATGAAATATCTGTATTAAACTCCACTGCATTAAGTTATCCAATGCATGAAAAATGACCCAGATGCATTTAAAATAAATGCATATTACAATATCACATATATAGTATTATAAAATTATTACTCATGTGCACAGTCCTGATATCTATAGACATGGCACCGTGAAGAAAGCCTGGTTCCTAAGCATTTTTACAGATACTTGATAGTGATGCAATTTTCTATCAGTCAGATCATAATGTCCCTTCAACTTTGGTACATTCAGTGCAAAATATTTTTGGGAGTTTTTTACTCTTATAAAAATAAAAGGCATTTTTTTTCCCTTGAGAGTGCTTAAAGAATAAACACTAGCAGAATGTCTGTTCAAGCATGGAAAGTGACAAAAACATAAAGAGCATTTTAGTTTGCTTGTTTCCTGTTTACACTCTAAGAAACATAATATAATGAACCTATAAAAATAAAGAGAAGTCACTGTGTTATGGGTTTTTTTCCTGATATGCTGTGATAAATTGCTAGTTTCTTCTTAAAATAGTTTCCATGCAGTATAAAGCATAAAATCAGTCTTACTAAGTTATTGAGTTCACTGTAACAGCTCATCTTTTGTCATACACACCACTGGCAAACACATTTCCACAAACCTCCTTAATGCAAGCAGTTGTTGTTACGTCCTTTGTTGCTGACTTTCCTTCTGATTCACTTCTGCCCCAGGAACTTGAGCTCTATGGTGCACACTATGCAGCCACTCATAGTCTTAGGTAAAGCAGGTACTGGATATGCTATTATAACATATGGCACAAAGTAATGTACTTTCATGAAGTTAAAAAAAAATAAATCTATTGCATGATTTTTTTTTATAATTTACCCAGTAGGTAAGGGGCTGAATGATCTCACATTTTGACTTGAATTTTCTATTCAACAACTTTGATGAAATCCAGTTTTCGGGTACGTGTCAGTTTTGCAGTAGCCAGGCTGATCACAACATGGGATCACGTTTCTTCTTTGCTCAGAACATAAACTTACGAAGTTTGGCCATCCTGAAAAACCATGGATTGCGAGACTTGGTTTTCCCTGCACATCAGGCACACTCTAGTTTCACTGTAGAGAATTCTGCCACTACCACAATGATTTTTAATTGCTTCACAAGCTCTTTCATGGAACCTCATTATTTGAATTGCACCGTGAAACAATTTTCCTCTAGGAAATCAAATACAAACGTTCATTCATTCCTTGAGAAGACAGATCCACAAAAGTCCAATGAGCTGGGCACTGTGGTTTGTGTATCACTCAAGTCCAAAAGTACTTGTCTCTTCAACTGCTGTCAACAGTTTTTCATATAACATAGAGAATGATGGATAAGGGGGAAGGTCCAGACGATTGAAACAAGTGTGAGCCCTGAGGGGGGGGGGGAAAGAGGAGGTGAAGAAGTACATTATTTAAAAAGTTCAAAAGAGAACACACAGACTGGTATGTGCTTGTGCAGACATGGGCAGATAGTATTCTTTCAGAAGACTTTGTTCTGTCAAATGATGTTTTCCAATTGAACAGGTAGTGAGGTTTAATCTACCTTTTTCTAATTAAAATAAGCCAGTAAGAAGCATTTATGGAGATCTTTAGAAACACACTGACAGCCCAAAAGGCATGGGATAAATTTTACCTGTTAAATGGGCATGAGAAAAGAATAATATAACATGGTATAATTCAAATAGTCCATTCTGAAATCTTGGCTTTAAAAATATCTTCTGAGAAGTAGTATTTTTTTCTGTACTGATGATACTTGAATACTGTATATGTAATCATAAACAAGATATTTCAGTATACTGAATATGCATAAGGTATTAGATTTGATGAAATACTAAAAGATGCTCTAGATATACAGGAAACAATACCACAGTTGTAAAGGACAGACAAATTAGATGCTCTTCCTTCTATATTTCTTTGGCATATGGATCGTCTTTCTCGGGAAGCTACTGCTTGTGCTGATTTATGCTATGTACGTATCTGGCCCTGCAGCCAACGACCTTTAGAATAATACTTTTTGTAATTACAGAAAACTATGCATGTACCTCTAGCATACCATCCCGCTTTCTTAAGAGGACAACCACATAGTTTATTTCTCAGTTTCCAAAGTCTATCTACCTCATTTTTTTGACAGACTTGGAACTGACTCTCAACACCTCTTCCAGGGAATGAAAAGGGAGATAATAGAGGTTTCTCCTCTTAGTAGAATAATGGATATCATTGCCTGACCTCAGGGCAGGCTAAGGACAATACTTTCTAAAACACTAATGGATGAGCCTGCTCTAGTGACATAGATAGCATAACTATTAATGAGATGCGTTCTTGAGGAAGAAATGATGTGAAGAGAAGCTGGAGGAGGCGTCTTTTCTGCTTTGAAGCTTTGTACCAAAGCCTCACTTTAGACTGATTTTAGAGGATGAAAACCTTTTTGTAGTTTGGCACGTCTCTCTTTACAAATACTTTATTCTTTTGCAATAAAACACATCACAGAGTTATTTAAATACAATCCAGCTGAAAAACAAACTTTTCCTGCCGTGACCTGCCCTTCATCAGTATGACCCATATTGTGTAAACGTGTAACATAATGTCAATGGATGGACTGAGTAAGCTCCCTCCTCGCAGAAAATGCAACTCCTCATTTAACCTAACCACTCGCAGAAATCTGAGTGTCTACAACAGACCTGTACTGAGCTGTCTCTGAGCCAGAAAGTGCTGCCTTCCACAGGAGCAAATTCATTAATGGCCGCTTTAAGTGGCTCTCAGCTCCCAACAATGGGGATGGAACATGAAGTGAAGTGGGTTAATCTCGTTTGTTAAAAACATAGGAGTCCCTTACAAATGCTTACTGAAGGTGAAACACTCAGTTACAGCCTTAGTGTCATAAAAATATCAGGCTGAAGAAATGTATACACTGTACAGAAGGTCACACTATTACTATAAACACAGTCCAAACATTGAATATGCCATCACTTAAGAAAGCATTGAATTTTGCACCCTCCCCAAATACAGTATGCTTAGAAGTACACTGCTGGTACATGCTGTATAGCAGAGAGGCATTTCCCCACCCTGTATTCCAGGGGCCTAGTAAAATTTCTCCACCCTTCCATCCCTCTAAGGCTCCTGGAGGAAAGCTTTCTTTGTACTCCTTGTTGGCCTTTCCAAAAACCTTACAAAGTCATATCTGTAATACAGATTAAATTATTATTGCATTTCCTGCACTTTAAAAAAAAAAAAAAAGAAAAGAAAAAAGAAAGAAATTTCCCTTTTGAAGAAAGAGACTGGTTTAGACCCAGCAGCAAATGGGCAACTGGAACTCAGTGACCCTTGAGTTCAGTGTGGAGTGTGGAAGTCTTAGGCAATTAACAGTCTAACCACATGCTTCTGCGGCATGGGGCTGACAGCCACTTATTAGAACTATGGATCATGCTGTGTGGGCCGTAAACCCACAAATTATAAAAGACTTAGTATGTAATTAGCAAGGGATTAATTACAAACTGGTTTAATAGTAAGCCGGCATGTTGTTTACATTTATTAAGAGAACTGAGTTTTATCTTAATTTTGAGGGCAATTTCAAAAATGCAATCGCCTACTTTGGAAAACCAAGTCATTAAAAAAGACAAAAACTTAACATCTTTGTCTTCTGAGGGAATGCATGCCTTTCTCACCCTAGCAAGCAACTTTGTAAGTCTTTAAGAAGAAAGTTGTTTTTTTTCCTTTGGACAGATTTTTCCTATTCCAACATTTCAAACCACGTGGGCACTAACTGTTCATCTTCCTGGACTCACATTTTATGACAACATGAAAAACCACCTTGGTTCCTGAAATCTAGATTCCCAATTAATACGCCCTTCATTTTCATTACAGTAGTAAAATAGAGTGACTTAGGGTTAAAATTCAGCAGTTGGACATAAATACTATTTGCATGGGAATCATCACATGCACATATATATAATGTACAGCAATGAGCCTGGAACCAATTTCTCAGCATGTAAGTGAATTAAAAGAGTAACAGTCCCTCCGCTGATGTAGTGTAATCTACAACACAGTGCAAAAGAAAGAAGTAAAGTGGCATCAGGGATAGCAATAGTAATTAAGCTAAAGCTGTAATAATCAATCTTTTCAGGGCCTTTTACATGCTAGTGACTTATTAGTGTAAAAGACAGTGATATAAGCTAGGCAACCTGACACACGCCTCACAGAAATCTATTTTGATTCAGCAGAACTGATTACACAGCAGTCAGAACAGTAGGTAAACATCTAGTGAATACTTTTGTGTTTATATTCACAGTTGCTTAGACCACAATCACATACCTAAGTAACTATCTCAGTTACCTTCTGTGTCTCAAAAGCAGGAAGAAGAGATGGGGACGGGCATTCTTCTGTGTTTTCAGCAGTGCAGTAGTTTTTTTAAGAAACAGAGGAAGAAAAGTCCACTGCCTTGTTGAGTCCTAGCTTTTGCCACCCTCACACCAAGTCTTATCAAATTTCACAAGCACTCCCACTGAAATCAAAAGGGCAATTTGCAAAGTATAACACTGCTATGAGCGAGTGACAGTGCCTTAACACAAATGCTTTAGTTATCTGAGAATCAGTAAGAGTCACAGAGTCCTAGGCCAGCATTCTCAGCAGATCCGTCAATGTGTTTACACTCGCAGAGCTTGTTTGGAAACCTCTTGAAAGTTTGCTACTTGGGGTTGTTGTTAACAATGTCTTACCTTCGAGCCAGCACTACTTGGTGTTTGCACAGTAAGTCTTTGAAGCTGGTGAGACGCAGGCTGAAGCTACGCTGCACACAGGAACTAGATATGTAAAAATGCAAATACTGCTTTCTGCTTAGGGCTTAGCCCATTTAAGCATAAACATGGAAGATCGTTTATTTTTTATGAGATCAAGGTTCCATGTCTGAATGCCAGGAATTGCCAGCTCATGACAACTGTAGATGTTTGTCATACACAGTTGTTTTTATTTTAACAAAATGTGTTGTTGGTTTATTTTAATTCTCACACTTGTATGTTAAAAACTATCCACAGAGACAAAAATCAAATGTTTCCTAACCAAGGGAATCATAAATGAAATTTCAAGGGCATGATACATTCTCCTAAATGTGAAGAGTTGGCATTTCCCCTACACTTGCTGAACACCTTATGGTAGCAAAGATTCTCAACACGTTTCTCCCTGTTGCACTACAGGAAGCAGTTTTATTCTGCAGTTTATTACAACCAGGCCTCTGCATAACCTTTTCAGAGGAACTTCTGAGCATCCTGTTCTGGCATGTCCTGAATTTTCCATGCTGCAAGCTGTGCTTGTTAGCACCAGGAATTCCAGTATTAAAGAATATATGGAAAAACTCCCACATTCTCTTTTCTTACTTAAACTCACAAGAAAATCTTATATTTTGAAGTCAGAAATTGTTTTTTAAAAAAATCAAGGCTTTTTCTTTTTAAATAGAATCAAAGCTAGTCCATAGGTCAATCATAATCAAACTATAAAGTAGACTTACCAGGGTACAAGGTATTACTAGGCCCCCCAAAGATATTACAGTGCTTGATTTGAAATAGCAATTTCCAGAATTTGCTTATCGTTAATCCTCAGCTGCCTGGCTCTCATTTGTACTGTAAACTGGCAAGATGGCTTCGTTTAAGGGCCACCTGCTGTGTCTGTGGATTTCACAGTACCACTTCTGTGTCTTTGACGTTCTCAGCGCGGTTCAAATGGCAGCCTGCAGGCAGGCGCCAACCCAAGAGATGTCTTTGCCTCTGACTTTATGCTGGAGGAAAAAGCTAAGGGTTGTTGGTCAGAGAAACTTGCTGTGTGTCTGACAGCCGCCTTGTGTCTAAAAAGAGACTTTGAATGCAAGTTATTCCTGAGGAATCTTGTTTAAGAGGAATGGACTAGGATTAGGGTTGAATTTCCTCCATGGATCAGCCCATCCCAGAACTACCACCACAGGCTATAAGCAGCATACTAAAGCTGAGATCTGATTAAGTAGAGTTAGTTCACCCACACTCCACACACTAATCTGTATGTCTAACCACTCTTAACCCATTCTAGAGGCTACAGAATTACAGAACTGGATGAAAGGAAATCTTCCAGAAACATATCAGCCTGATCACAATATAGAAAAGACTAGAACCTGTCATTTTTTGTCAATGAAGCATCCTTGCTAGATGTTGTTTCTTGCATGACTCGTATGTTATTAGTCTAGTCCTGGTATTGTTACCATGGACCTTTGAAAACAACTCTTTTTCCTGTCTTTACAAAAGGGAAAATTTAGAAAAGTGACTTTTTTTTCCCCCCATCATCCTACTCCTCCAAACCTGCCATTACCCAAATTGAATGCTGCCTCTTGCCTGCAATGGCTTGTACAACTCAACTCCTGCTTTCATATCTTAGACTCTCATACTGTTCCCTTTACCCTCTTCATGTATTTCTATTGACCCTCCTTGTTTCTCTTGGAAATCTTCACCTTCTCTTATCCCTGTGCTGCCTCTTAAGTCAAATGACCCCCTCCTCAAAATACACCTCTTCTGCAGTTCGTAACTTGCCTCTTCCATATTTGTTAACACTCTTGACATCAGACAGAGCATAGAAATTACATCGCTAAACTATACTGTAAAGGCTGCGTGTGTCTAATGCAAAAAGCCTGATATTAGCTTTTACTCAGACACAGTCACAAGTGCTATTTAATTTTAATTCATATTAATTTTTGCTCCTAAGTGATGAACTGCATGTTCAGGAAGGAAATACTTGCACATTTAATGAAATATAACAAAATCAAATTCTAATCAAAATATCATTCTAATATAATTTTGCATGAAAAAAAGCATTACAATATGGATGTCAGCCACAGTTATACTGCCTTGTCCATCTTATGAGAACAAAATTGAGTTCAAAGAAAAATGGATGCATCAGACACTGGAACAATGGGGAAGGAAATTTTCACGTAAGGCATAGTATATTTGCATATTCAGTTAAAACTTGTTTATGTTTCTCAAACAGCTTATCTGTTATCCCGGTAACTGATATTCTAAAAGTATCTCTCGCATTAATACACACACAGTTGTACCTTGGAAGAGCAGTGATCTTCCCCCACTTCTCTACGCAGAACCTTCTTGGACCATTGCTCCCCCGTAGAGAGGCAAATCCTTCATAAGGTATGCTGGATGTGCCTGTAACAAACTGTCAGGGCAAACAAAACATCACAGATATTGGATACACAGATGGTGCAGGTTAGAAATTTATTTATGTCAGCATACCCACTAAAGTCCAAATGCTTATGTGAAAGCATTTACAAAATAAGGAAATTTGTGAGGCACAAGTAATAAATGCTACTGTAAATGGAGGATAAGGGAAAACAGACCATTTCCTGGTAGGGCTCTAGAAGAGACAACTTATCAGATTAATTTCCTTCAAAGGTTTCTCTTTCAAAGACTAATTATGCTACATAAATACTGTAGAATAAAACACTATTAATATCAAGTTACTTAAACTTAGGCCTAAGTGAGTTTTTCCCTACTGTCTTTATTCTGTATTAAGAGGAAGGAATAAAAAAGTTATAATGTATGATAATGGCTTCATGTTATGCCTTTTTGGCTATGTGGATTTCAATATCTTTATAACCATTATTAAATACTGTAAGAAAACGACTAAATTCTGAAGGTTAGGTAGAATGTCCACTGACATTTGCTGTAATGCTGTCTGTTGAACAGAGTGAGTTAGAACCTGTCATGAACAAACCAAACGTGTTTTTTGACAGATCAGAAGCTGTTTAATTTTTAATGATCTGGATATGGTAAAAACTTTTGTCTAACAGATGTGATAGGAACATACAAGCAGACATCTGTCTCTCCATCAAATGAGACATCCCACACTGCTTTTTTAAAAACCTTTCTTAAGTACTTAGATAAAAAAAATAAAATCCTTCATCTTTCTCCTATAGGTAACTCAATGATCAGGTGCAAATTCTGAATTGTCTAAAACGACGGATTTCATAATAGATCAAGAACATAGAATGGTTTGGGATGGGGGTAACCTGAATTTAAAAAAATTAACTCAATAGTAAACCCACATGTATCAATATTCCACTGCTGAGAGGTTTTTTGTCCTTCATCAGCAGGATGACTGGATTCTGCAGGCCGACTTAGTGAAAATGGAATTGGACTGATTTTCAGGTTTTCATCATTATTTTCTAATTTGAGGCACTTTAACTTCCATCTAAGCTTTCTCCTTCCTAAGCTGTACAAAGATTATTAAAATTTCTACCTAATGATATAACCAATTACGCAGTTTTCCTTTTTTATCTTTACTAGTCTTAATGTACAAACAATAGTAAAGGATTATTGACATCAGATACTTTATCTTAAATGTATTTTTAACTTAGAAAGCTATAAAAATGGCTGTGAGCTTCAGTCACTTAAAATTATTACAGTAAGTCTCTGAGGATTGTAAGGTTATTCCCATTAGGCAGCATCGCCGTAATTTTTTGATGTCATAAGCCTGGATGGAAATAGTTTAGCATCTAATTTTAACATTGCAGACTATTTCTACACAGAGCAGCTGATTTCTTACCTGTAAAAGTCTTAGTCGTTGTTCATTGTTGAATCTTTCCACAGCAGCCCAGAACCACCGAATTACAATGTGATTGTCATGATAACCTGTTAAAACAAGAGCCTTTATACCTTTAAGTGCTACACAAGTGATTGAGAGAATAGTTAATGAGTTTTTCCTAGCTCAGCCCTAGTCACAATAATGATGTAGTTCTTATCCAACTGCAGCAAAAGAAAGGTGAGAGAAAACTACTCCTGAAATGATTAAAAATCTTAAAGGCAGGGAATTAATTTACTATGACAAAAAGGAGTGAAATCTCTTTTGCAAGCATTTCTCCCATTAATCGATCACTAACAGGAATGCCAATTCTTGAAAAATTCCAGTGCTGTGCTTTTTATATATCTAAAGCTACAAATGATGCTGCAACCATCTCCCTCAAAATAGTTGCCAAATCTTCCATTGTTCTCAACTTATCTCAACTGCCAGCCTGCAGTCACTGGGATTACTTCTAGTTTCCTGTCATCTTTGAGAGTGGAAAAGAGGTACGTCCTGCTAAGAATGGTTACCATTTCCATTTGCCTCCAGTGTCTGGGTGGTACTCTACTAGTGTGCAGGTGAGCATAGTACTTTCTGTGGAGAAGACTATTCCGTTATGCTGTCCAGACAAAAACAGTACGGGAAGGGCTGCATGGGGAAGCAATGAAGCAAACTAAAATGGACAAATTACCTTCTTGCAATGCAAACTTAACCACAGAAATTCAAAAGATACTAAAGATGTATCTCATGCCATGTTTCTTTAGTGTCTTAGAAACTGGGTAATTCCAGGCCCCCCAACACTGTCAGTGAACAATTCAAAATTAAGGTTACCTCCTCTATACTCCGTATTATTTCTCCAATCACTCAAGTCAATTTCTGCTGTTCCAGCTATAACCAGTTCCAGTTCTCTGGCATCAAACACAGACACGAGCCTCGCATCAACCACCTGTGAAAGGAAATAAAATGCATAGCAACATTTCTTCATTTACTGATTTTTGCCTCCCCATAAAAGGCTTGTCTGCTGCTAAGACATTTATTAGGTAACATTTTCCTCACAAATGGAAAGAATTAAGGTTTTTTTCTTTTTAAAGGCAAATAAATGGACTTCTTTTTCTTACACTGCAGTTCCATTCAATTTCATTAGAGGATCACAGTGATTGGGAGAGAATTTTATTGGCAAATAATACTGAATTATTTCAGGACAAATTAAGTTCAATACATTCAATTTAATTGTCCATGTTAAAACAGGTAAGAGAGAAATACCTTGAAATACACTCAGTCTGCCATGTTTCACTGAGTACGGCATGCACACAAAACACCTCAAAGGCCCAATGAAGAAACAGATGGGTTGCTTTAACAAGCATTCATTGCTAATCATACAAATAGTGATCAATAGTATTTTCCAGTTTAAAGAAGATATATAACAATAGCGTTTAAGTCAATGACTAACAATGATTCTCCCCCCCAGATATCTGTAAGGGCACTTCTGATTATATATGTATCTGCTTTACGGGACTCTATTTGGGAAATGTATATGAGGAGAAAAATATTTTGGGAGGATAAAGGAAGAAAGTAAATTTCATTTTGGAGTTTTTTACCTCATAGAAACCACGAACTAGACTTTCTGTTTGTTGTACAACTCCTCTCTCAATTCTCCATTTCACCATTCTTTCTATATATTCTTTCTTGTTCTTTTCAGTGACTGGGATGTTGGCACCTCCTGGCTTTAATTCCCGTTCTGTGATCTTAGGGAAAAAAAAGACCAAGTGACAACACAGTATTATAAAAACAAAAGAAAGAAATTATAATAATTTAAACTTTTAAGTTGAAGTAATTCCTCAAAAGCACTAGCTAAGACTGCCTTTAGCAAACTGGAATATGTGAAACAAGAGAACATATCCTTTTTTTTTTTTTTTTGATAAAATCATATTTAAAATCCCATTTAGTCTGAAGAATCTTCATATTTAGCATGAAGAACAAGCTGAGAAGAAGAAACAATCTTTACAGTGATTAAAGTAGTGAAGTCTTCTAAATAATATTTTAACAAAGGTATTGTAATACCTTTGAATACTAACTCTTCTGCAATTAAATTCAGGTAAACTACCTTCAGCAGAGCAATCAAAAATTTTGGTATTTCAGATAGTCTCCAGAAAATCTCCTTAGCCAGAAAGACACATTGACTGGTTACAAATAATAATTCCTCCTTAGACTTCAACATTGTTTTCATCAACCAGAATTTTATAAAAAACAAGTTCAAATCAGCATGGAATGACAATCACTCTTCTGTCCAAATAAATGTTCATTTAGCAGTAGAATACACAAAGGATATTAAATTAAGAATCTTGCACACCTGCCCAAAAACTTCTTCATTTACAGTAAATGTGAGATCTAGGATATCATGTATATCATTGTCTTTCATCCACTGCAAACTCTGGTGAAACTCCTCGTCGAGATATTCCAGGTCACTCAGGTCACAGAGTCTAACATAAACAAGAAGAAAACACACAAATACAGATGACAGCAGTAGTGTGTACTCAGTAACTAAATTCAGATAGGACAGTCCTGAAAAACAGACTGAGAATGAGAGCCAAGAGTAAAATCAACAGAATAAGGAAGACATTACTTCAAATCTGTTTATTTGCCTAGTAATAGCAGTTACTGTGTAACACAAAATGGTTTTGTTAATATACAAAACTCCAGAATTTATTGATTTGATGACACATTTCTTTTTAAGTTTATGGTGAGTCTGTCTCATGTTTCTTGTGAAGAATATTTTGGAATTATGAAAATACATAGATTGAAGAGACAAAAAATTCAAATCATAAAAGAAAAGGTAAGTTTTTATAACAAGCAACTACTACCCTTTTTGCTTATGTGACTACACTGCCACCTCTCTCATCTCTTTGTTGTGCAAAGAAGTCTGTTCAGATACCTTGCTTACCACAGAAATATCTTTTTACTTTTTGCCGTATTTCCCCTTACCTGGTCCTTCTTCTACAAATCCAACCTGTAAGCCAACTGCCCCTTGCTGTCTTTAACAGTTACTACTCCAAGCTTTGAGCATGTCAGTTGTTAATAATATTTAATACTGTGGTGGCAATTTCTGCCATTCTTAATTCCTTAAATCCTGTTCTGTGAAATAGGACACTGGGACTATTCATTAAGTAAGGTGCTTTTCAGCTGCAGGGCTCCCTGCCGCCTGCTTCTATTCTTGGGTCCGTATAAAGTCAGAAGAAAGCCCTGTACTTTTAGTTGGACACTCAAGTGTAGTTTAAGTGATGTCCTGCAGTAACAGCCCCTACATCAAAGTTGATGGATTTGGAACAATGTCCTATCTGCAGAGGTAGTCTGGATGGCTCATCAGTTCTGAGGAAAGCAGAGGTCCAGGGCTTAGATGGGGAAGTGGCATGAATTAGGCTGTATACAAAGCTGGCCGCCCCATCATTTTTAATTTTACTGTTTAGAGAACCACCAAGTTAAACAATTAATTTAATTTGGCAGTCACACAGTATTAGTATTAAAGTCCATCTGGGGTAAGTCCTCATTCTTATTAAAATGATTCTGTTAGCATTTAGGTACTTTTAAAATATATGTGCAATAGGAATGGATGCATTACTCCACACTACTAGAATGTATGATGTTGTATACAAAAAATATCCTTCCATACTTCTCAAAAACAGCTTTCAAATAGAGGACAAAAAGTGAAGCACCTTAAGTTCATTAGGTCTTAAATTCCAGACATGCTGAGCAAGTGCAGCTCTCATTGTTTCAGCCAGAACAGGAGCAATAGTTCTGAAAATGAAGTCTAAAGTACATCAGAGTAAAGCTCCTCAAAATGGAGACTGCCAACAATCAGTCTACCTCTGAGAATGGGTCTTGCAGTCTAAGTTACGAAGTGATTCATATCCTATCCTGTGAGTCATTACAAGACAAACGAGTAAGAGCTCTATTAATACCTGGAATAAAACCACAGCATTTCATTGTACAACTTCAAATGTAAGATTTTGTAGAAGAAAGCTTTTAACATGGCTAAAACAAAACATGACATTTTCATACTGATCAGAAACAACATTCTGAGTTATTAGGTAACTGGCTAATAACCATAAGTGGAAACAAGTAAACTTTTTTTTAAAAGTCCTGGATTGAAATGAAATTATTAAATTAAAAATAATGGCCTGTCGTCTTTGACGATAAAACATTGTAATTTATCCATACACAAAATGGCATCGTCCATGGGGGAGGAACCACAGAAAAAAGGAGACAGAACAATTCTACTCACATTCGGAGGAGGGCTTTATAAAAAGGTCGTGTAAAAAAGGCATCTAGCAAATACTGATGTATCAGAGCAAGACCAAGAATTCGACCACTAAACCTGAACCTGGAAGAGAAACAGTTACAATCGTTAAACTGAAACTTTGTGGTTTGTACACTGCTCTGTCATCAAAACTTACATATATTTCCAAACAGCATTTTTAAATCAGATAGCTATGTCTAAATTGTGGTATTTTTGTTTTTTTCTTGTGTTTCTTTTACATTCTCAGTAAGGCACAGAAAAAATGCAAGTCTGCCGGGTGTGGAAAATCCCTCAGATACCTAAGTTGCAACTTCTCAAAAATGTCAAATCCATAGTAACCCAATCAACCCCTGCCAGACTAGCCTCTTTATAAAAGCATGTATTCCAAAATGATAGCCACTGTCTATTTTCTTTACACACCCCATATAGGATTAACTTGTTTTCATGTTACTGGCAGGCCAAAGTTTTTTCCACCCTTTCCCAGCCTGACAGTTCTTGCTGTCTGTCTTTTCTGCTTACAGTGGCTCCTTGCTCCCTCTTCTGACTGGTGATTATGGAATTCTGTATGTATTTTCACGAACAGTGGTTGGAAGCTTTTTTATGTATCGCAGTGCTCTCCAGCCCTATGTCACTGGGATCTAAATGATCTCATTCTCTCCCCTCTCTCTTTCTTCCCTTATTATCTTCATTTTGTCAAGTGGGTAAGGAGAGTTGAGGAGGAGGGAGTGAGTTTGACAGATTTGAGATCAGATGGCAGCAACTTTGAAATAGTAGGGTCTTTGCAAATATTCCCATGAGAATAAAGATCCATTGTGAAAGATCCTCCACATCTCTGGAACTAGATTTAAGCCTAGTGTTCTTTTTCAAAGAAAATCATGTTTCTTAAACATTCTGTTTATGCATCCTCAGCAACATTTTTCTTGGAAAGATTAGGGCTTTATTATACCTTCCTGTACACAGGATTTGCAAGATGAGGATGTGACATGCAGCGAGCCCTCTACTTCCATGCATAACTGCTTGTCACAGCTCCATTTTCTGAATTCCCTCTGAGGCTGTACAAGACCAGTGCTGCCACTGGCACCAGCACTCCCAGGAAGAGAGGGGGTGATGCCTCCCTTGCCCCCAAGGTCTCTGGTTTGGCACTGCAGAAGCCAGCGATGAATACAAACTGTTGGCAGAAGCTGCATAGCATGTAAAGGTTTTTTCTCCCCTTTTTGCCAGACTGTTCTGCTTCTCCAATACAATATATGCCATTTATTGTTGCAGTATTGAAGTTCAACAGGTAGGTTGCTTCAACTGACTATACTGGATGCAGCCAACCATTCCTATTAAATTTTAAAACTAGTAATGAGATTCCTTTCTGATATTCATTCTTCCTAACTGGCTTCCAATAAATAAGAACTCAGTACATATCTGTCCTACACAGAGGAGCAGTTGTCATTCCACTATTACTGTAATCTAACTACCTACACAACAGAATTCTCTCTGTTAATATTCACAGCACAGCTTTACACACTTATGGCGATGCCATGGCTTAAATCAACTGAGGGTGATTCAACCTGGCCTATAATTGTGAAAATGGGATTATGTAAAAATCCTTGATAACTATTTTAGAAGTATGTGTGTATGTACAGACTTTGCTTAAGAGCTACGTAATCAGCAGTCTTCCCCCCGCCCCCAATTAAGATACCTTCATAGATTTCCTTCCAATAGATATGTTGGGTTTTTTCCACTGAGACCACCTCTGTACTCTTTAGACTCAAAGAAATTACATACAGTAACACCTGTTTGAAATCTCCCTCAATCTCCTTAGTTGACAAAAAGCCAGTGTTTCATTCATTTTTTTTTAATGCACAAGAGGCTAATATTGCTTTCATGAAATGACTGCTAATGCACAAGAAATGCAGAGAGTTGTGTTGTGAGACAATCCCACCGTACACGTTCCAAATCATAGTTTTGCTGACCTTGTGAGAAATAAGAACATTTAAAACCACAAGAGAAAACAATATCAGGAAAGTCTAAAGAAATGCAATTATTTTGCTGCTGGTTAAAAACATCAGATTCTGTGTTATAGGTCTGAGCAGATATGAGCAGTTGTCTACAAGTGGGAGCAACAAAAAACATATCTGAAAAACAAAAAGAAAAATTATTCTTACCACTCATGGTGATTGTCTACAAAAGCAGACATGGGACTTATTTGTACTGTATAGGTGTCATTGGCTGAATATTCAAACAAACCATAATACGGATTGAAGAGCTCTCTAGACACCAGGAAAAAAAATTCTCGTGAAGGTCCACTGTAGTCCAACCTTTAAAGAGAAACTGGACATTACTATAAAGTGTTCATTGTGTGTGAAGAAATGCTTTTTTTGAATCTACATTCCTTACGCTATATTTTAATTAAAATTTTGTAAGATTTTAACCAGAACCCTTATCCTGCAGATTGCTTAATGCCAAGGTATGCGAAGTCCTCGTGGGGCTATTCTGAAATGCAATGGCTTGGAGGACTGGAATGAAGTGCTCTATGCGGGCTGCTCTCATCAAAAAATTTGGCTCCAGCTGTAATGTCCTCTTTGCCACAGGACTATTACCAAATAATTGGGGGCGGGGAAGAGGAGGAAACATGAAAAGAGCCAACACTAGACCTAGCTGCATCTGACAAATTAAGAATGAAAATGAACAATGGTGATATTTTGTCTTTGCAGACTTGCAACAATAGGACAATTTGAAGGATAATATTTCTGTTTTTCCTAGCAATATGATCTGAGATCACTTCAGTGATTTATCTTTCTTGGTCTAAATTTTCTTGTCTGTCTTCCAAACTTGAGTGTATTTAAATGTCTTTTGGAGAGTGCATTTCCTTTGGTTTTTTTTTTGTTTGGGTTTTTGGGTTTTTTTTGTTGTGTTTTTTTGTTGGTTTTTTTTTGCTATTTCAAGATTCCAGTACTAATGAACAAGGAATCTAAATAACCCCTTCTTCCTGAATCATAAACAAACTCATTGCTGACAAAGCACTGAGACTGAATTTTGACATTATGCTGCAGGTCACCAGTGAAATAAGTTAAGTATGAAGTTAATGCTCTGGTAGAGTTGGAAAACAGAAAACTAGGTATTTTCCTGTGGGGAACACAGATTATTATAACCCTAACAAATAGAGATCTATCACAGATAGCACTGCGATGAAGATTTAATACTTGACTTTTAAGAAGATCTTGCTTTAGTACTAAGACAATGCACAGACAGAAGTATCACAGAGGTGGTCAGCTTTCACATAGGACTTCTGCTACTCATGTTTTGGCTCATGAACTTTTACAGAAGACAAGCATAGATGAGAGTTGTTTGTGAGGACGAAGTTGTCAGGAAAAGTAAAGGCTAGGTACCATTATCAAGTTGAGGACAAAGCCTCTTTCCTCTGTTGAATAAAAAACATTTTCCCTTCAGTCATTTGGAAGCACTTCACTTCTGTTAAGCTTCAGAAGTGAAGTACTGAAACAGATCCTTACCCTGGCAAGAAGGGCAGATTCCATCCTCAAATTGCAGAAAAAGACCCAAAATGGTTTGATATCATGGACAACTGTTGGATCTTAATCTTGGCACAAATACCAGGATCAAGTGAAGGGTCATCTGGAAGCCTCTTGCAAACTTCTGGGATAATCAGACTCACTATGAAATCTTAAGATAGAACAGAAACTGTGTGCTTGACTACCAGCCATTTCATACAGCTTCTTTTGTACACAGAATTACTGTGAGTCACGTTAAATAAATCAATCATGAGAATCCTGCACTGCCAGTCAGATTTATCCCACAATTAAAGGCTTGGCACACGGGTGAGAAAACTTCATACAAGAGGTATGCAACCACACAACAGCTGTAACTGTGGGGCATTTGGGTATTCAGGAGTAGAGTAATATGTTGTTGGCAACATGACTCGTCTCCTAGGAAGCACCATTAATACTTCAGATTTACCACTTGTAAATGCAAAGCAGCTTCTGCTAATAGTTAATAGAACTTAGGGAAAAATAACTTTAAGGAACCATATTCTTTGTACCAAAATTTTCTTCATTTATCACCACATGAAGTATGAATGTAAAAACATTAAACTAGCATCACAATTGCATGACTGTAGAAATGGAAGGTTCAAGGGATACCAAACATTATGAGACTTACGATAAAAAATCATAGAAACAGCAAAAACTATGTTTGAGTTGCCCCACTTACTAATTTATACGCTAATGAATCAATAGTTACTAAAATGTTTTCATTTGTGAGGATTTCATTACCCATCACTTTAAGACTTACACCTCTTTACCAAGAGGAAAAGAAATGCAAGAGCAAACTCCCACTTAAAAAAGAAAAGGAGGAGCAAATAGGAAACAATTAACTTTCAGTATTCCTCCTTCTCACTGTCCTCCTCTCCTCCACCCTGACCTGTCCTTCTACACCTAGCCAAATGAATAGTTTGATGTGATACATATCCTTGCACCATCTCTGATGAAACAATACTGTTTGCACACATCCTTTCTTCATTCAAAACACAGATTTGTAAATAGAGAATTGATGTCATTTTAATTTGACTTTGCTCTTAATTAACTCATTCTTTTCCATTAAGAAGAGAGTCTTGTGTAAAGCTGGATATAATGGGAACAGGATGTGTCACCCCCATTTCCAGGTCACTCTTCATCTTGCTGTACTGAGTGATGAAATGCAAAAGCCTGACGTCTGATGAAAGGAGACAGTCTATCTGGATCAATCTCTCTCTCACATATGATTTTAAAATTTTCCCTTTCATTTTTAAATCTGAGTCGAGGTTGTAGCTGTGAAAGTAAAGGCTGGTAGGGCTGTATAAGACAGGTCTCACTCCTGCATCCCCACCCTGCTCTGTCAATATAGTGTAATCTCATCCTGCACCAGCCTTGTCATTCCAGTTCTGAGTTTTTCCTCAGACAGCATGGTGATATTATTTATATGAACAAGTCCACACTTGGCTCTCAGCTGTCAACATTTTTTATTTTAAGACTTCAGTGAGTCCTTATTAACACTAAGCACTTCAGGGTGAACTTTAAACAAACAACAGGATTTAGGGGTTTTCAAAGACAGATTAATTTTATCTAATCTTGTATGAGATGTTTCTATTACAAGTTAGCTATTTTAAAGACTCACACATCACATGGCAATAATGCACACTACAGCATTCCAAGAGCTGTGTGCTGCAGTTTCCTAAGTATCAAGCAATAAAATTTTGAATGTATTTACAAATACATTCATGAAATATATCAATAAATATATTTTTACCTAAGGCAGTAGGCTTTAGGATCTGACAAAGGGGGCACAAATTAAGAGACAAAAGAGGCAAATAGTACATTGCTCCAGTTTCCTTGCAAAGAAAATCTAACCACATCTTGCTTTGCAATGCACATCTCGCAACCTGCATCACATTAGACTTTCATTAGACACAGACTGAACATTCTCTGACGTGGCTTTGAAATGTCAGGAATATCTGTATTTATTTGACAACTAGCAACAGCCTAGTTGCTTTTATTTGTGATGCAGGCCCTGGCCTGGAGAGGCAGTGACCACCTCCTGCAGCACGGAGGGCTTTCAGCTCCCATTGCCTCAGACAGGACTTGAATTAAGGATTGAGCCTCTAGCCTACTCTTGAAGCACCCTCCCTCCAACAAATGGCAGCTGTCTTTTAACAAGCACTGGAGATATAATGTCAGCACTGACAGAAAAGAAATATGAATAACACAAGAAAGTTGTTTGTTTTTTCTTTGCTTTCCCAGCAACATTCTGAAACACACACCAACTATTGTGAAAATTCACATAAACACATGCATTACTTCTGCAAAGGCAGGATACGTTACATTTCACAATGCCTAAAAAGTCATCTTGAACAGCTGTTACGTTCTAGGCTTATGTATGTGGCATTTCCTGACTGTAATCCTTCCTCTTTTCGCTCTAGACCACAAGAAGCTTGGTGAAACAGCAGCTACAAGACACATGGAGTTTTGAGATCACATTTACTTCCCTGTTCTACTCACCCTTCTTCCCCAACAAACGTGACATAGAGTTTATTTCTCTGCAGGTCTTTTCTTGAGTAGCCCATGATCTGGTTAAAGGCATCTTCTAGCAAGTGATCTCTCCTGATGATTAATCTGAAGAGGAAAATAATTTTGGAACAGCAATTCATGAACATGAACCACGGTTGAAAACATCTATTTATGCTGCAAGGTAACAGGGTGACTTCATAGAGATACACGTTTCTGCTGGATAATTTGATCCAGACCAGGCAGCTTCTGTCTGTTAGTCTATCTCCCTCAAGGATCTCCTTTAGATTTCAATAAAATGTCTCTCGTACAAAGAAGCATAGTTTTATTTTTTCTACCCTGGTTCTTCCTTAAAGGCTTCAAGGGGAAAAGTCCTGAAGTGGGCATTTTCATTAAGTTTAAAATTCCTTTTGTAAGGCTGGGCCTGTAAATCACTCTTAATGTAAGCAAGAATCTAACCTTTTATATAAAAATCAATCTCTTAACAAGGAACAAGATAAAACCGTGGGAAAGTCACTGAATGGTAACTCCAGAATCACACATTATCCCCAGTGTAAGTGTGACGGGACAAAAAGTCTAGAAGGAATGGCAATTGTTTGTCCAAAATCAGACTGAAGCATCACGTGAAAACATAACGTAGCTTCTAAAAGAAAAATTGTTAAAGTGAGGAAGTGTCATAAAGATCTAAAATAAGAGGTGAAAGAATCCTCCTTACTTAAACATTTTATCTTCTGCCAAAAAACTGTGTTTAATTAGTTTCCTGAAACTTACCTTGCTTTATATTCAAATACTGCCGTATGTGTGCGTTTGATCAGTCAGACCGAAGCTGGGAAGGGCTGCTGCCCGCAGAGAGGCAGCTTAGCCCTCCACACAGCCTCTTGCAAAGCCCTTGCTAGCCTTACTGTTTGTGCAGAGATCAGTCAGTGATTGCACGGTGCTATCCTGCAGAGGGGACAGAAGCAGAGAGGCCAGGAACTGGCAAGGTACCTGGGCAACAAGAGGACCCAGGCAGTATGCAAGTTGTGCTGGGGTCCCGGTATGAAAAAAAAAAGGAGCAGGTCAGTGTAAGCCTGGGAAAGGAACCCAGAGAAAACTTCTGTTCAAAAATCAAGCTGTCGTTCTGCTTAAAAATCCACAGTGTGATGGCAAATAGGTCAGGAAAAAAGGTGCAAGAAATGTAATGGATCTTACAGGTAGCAAAAGCCATCCTCTTCTACCAGCTATTTGCCCAAGCATTCGTGACAAAACTTTCATAGATTAAGCTTTAAGTGTTTATGATTTCATTACATTATAGGCAGACAACGTCCAACCCCTGCCTCTTAAGACTGTCTAAACAATACCATTTTAATCCCATTTCAGTTGTGGAGAACTTTTAACAAGCTCACATAAATGAAGTCTGAGCTCTGCACAAATTCCTGCAAAATGTAAGAAGTGACTGGCTGGAGGAAATAAAAAAAACACAAACAAAACCCCTACACCCCTATTCTAACAGAAGAAATAGTTAAAAAAAGAGTTTGAGTGCCTCATGGCTACTGTGAGAGTATCAAACTATGAGAGTTTAATAGCTAGCACAAGACTTGGTAATTTACAAAATTATGAAAGTATCTTATGATGATGATCCTTATCATAACAGTATGTAATCACACGATTACCAAATAAATGAAGGAGGAAAGACCTCACTCCAAGCACTCTAGCATTCAGAGTGCTGAAGTAAAAATATTAGCAGTTTTTTAAGGCGATCCTTAGAATTTAGTAACATTTAATTTTGAGTCCTCTTTAGTAAAGAGGACTGTGATATCAATACAGGCAATGATGTACAGAAGAAAAGCCCATCTAGTTTTTTCAATGGAAAAAGACATGAGAAAATATAACTGTTTATATCATAGCAATTGCCATAATGGAAGAATTCAGATGCCTTCTGTTCTGCATGCCTCTTCCCAAAGCTCTTTTTGGCACTGTATTGGTAATATTATTTGTATGAAAATTTAGTTGGAGGAAACACAGAAAATAAGTGAGCTTGCTCAGAGCTTGCTGTATCCCCTGCTATGAATCACATGCTGGCACTAAGTCTTTTATGACAGGCTTTATATTTCCAGAAGTGCAAGGGTAACCATAACATCTGCATTCCTTCTAATGGGAAGAAGCTTGTAGACGTGCAAGGCAAGGCAAGCTGCCTGAGAAACAAATCCAGTTTCATGGGATTCTTCAACATACTTCAATTTCCCTGGGCCTTGTCCATATCCTTTAGTCTCCAACTTCCTGTAAAAGTTCCTCAGCTTGGCTTCAAAATCTCTTTTGTAAGGAGCTGGAGCTCGGGCATTGGCACGCTGAGTACCTGCAGAAAGCAATAAGCAAAGAATGAGCTGTAGTGACATGAACTGATTAATGTCCCATACTCTACTGAAAAGAGTCCTTAATAGTGAAAGGCATGGTATGTGTTTGGTTTAGTCACCTTTATAAAGAGTAAAAGCTGCCTATCTTCAAATCTGTTCTGCATCCAAGACTTCTTGGTTGCTCATTTCCAATAGTATCATCTTTCTAAAGTCTTAAAAGAGCAAATCCAGGTCAATGCAAAAGATGGATTAAAAAAACAGCACAATCAACTGGAAAGACTTAACTTTTGTTTGTCAAGTACACTTTACGTCTAACCTTTAAAATAGCTCATGCAATAAATGTTCTGCCCTGTTCTGGTTTTAATATTATCAGGAAAAACAAGAACTCAGAAATGAAGCATAAACAGACTGTACTCTGCTGTGCCCCTGTTGAATACATCAAGCTGAAGAAAGAAGACTTTTGGAAATTCCCTAGTAGAAGTTTTTCCTTGGGGAAGTACAAGGAAGAAAAATATTGGAAGAATGGAAAGACTACCAAATTTGCATTTGTGGAACTTTTCACATATGACTGCAGGAACATACATGATGGTCATCTAAGTGAATTTATTTTTGAGGGTCAATTTCTTAAAAGCAGGGAGAGATCTGTATGCCAAAAAAATAGCATACCCCCACATCTGCATGTACAAGTCTATTCTATATAAATGAGGTGTTTAGTCTGATCTACTCTGAATATTACAACCATTAGAACTTCCACTGCCTCCCTGGATAAATTACTTCAATTGATTTGATTGCAAGACAGTGTGACAAAGAAGCAGTTAGTCCTAGCCCTTTTACATTCATCTTTTCAGCCCTAGTTTTTATAACATTAAATTCCTCCCCTGCTCAGCTGTGTAGACAACCCCCACAAAAAACTCAGAGGATGTTTAAAATTTCTCATGCCCTACAGTATACATAGGTTGCCAACTACTTATCTGCAAGTGGTGGTCATCTAACAGGCCCATAATGCACTGGAAATACAAATGAACACTTTAGAAGCACGCATACATAGACTTCTGTCTTTTAAGTGACAATCAGTTCTTTATGTGAGTTTTCTTTTGGCTCCCTGTATGAAACTAAGCGAATACAGAAACATTTATTGCTACTATGGCATGAGAATGTAACGTTTCAGGTTATGAATGAGAGAGAACGTGTATCCGTTCAGCCTGTGGGCAGAAACCAGGGGAAAAGAGAGCAGCTTGCTTAGCCACAAAGCATACGGGTCTGACGGAGAAGGCGACGAGCACATCCTGCGGAAGTGGCTGCTGGAAGAAGCTGCAGAGTCGATCTCTCTGCAGAGATCGGAGAGAGAACAAGCGAGATCAGTATTAACACTGAATGCTATTGACAGGTCTTTAAAAGACCTATCTGACCAGAAACACACTTGCCACTTGTTCTAGGCTGAGAGTGATGTGTGGGAGGAATAAAAGTGTCAGGCAATCCTCAAAGCTCCAATGGGAACACGGAGGACCCCTCTGGAAAAACAAATCATGGTCACCGATTATAGTGGTTATCCTCTTTTACTGAGAGCACCAAGGGCTTCTAATGGCACACTCAGCTGAATTCTCTAGAAAACTTACAGAAACTTGAAACTGTAAACAGCCTTTTAATTATTGGCCTTTTCCCCCTACTTTGTTTATTTCGCTTTAGGTCAAAGTAGGTACAAAAATGTAGTCACCAAAAAAACCCAACAAAAGCATACTTTAATCTTAACCCCTGAAGGAAGTTTTTGCTGAGAGATACTGCAGAACATAAATCTGGTAATACATTACTTCACGGTTCAGAAATCAGCAGTATATTATTCTGTCAGCACATGACAAGTCCTCATTGCAAATCAGATGCATATGCCAAGAAATTCCTGGGCAATTATAGTGATTACTTCCGCCCTGGGAACAAAAGATGTTAATGGAAGAGCTAAAAAACGCCAGTGATGTGATAATCATATTTGATTTTCAAAGAGGTTATATTCTAAAGCAGATATAAAGAGTAGCTTCATGACTATTCATCTTTCCCAAAAGAGAAAGTACAACCGATTGTGACTGATCTGAACAACGGACCCTTAACACGCAACCTCATGCAGTGCAGCACAGCCAGTTTAGCTGACAAAAAAACCCCACAGAGCCTCCATAGAAACGATGGGCTATTTACAATTTCTCATCAAAAAAGTCATTTGTACACCAACGCAAACATGCATACTTGCAGACTGACAGGGAGATTCAATGGTCTCTCTATAATTATCTATGAAACAGAACAGACATTACAATTTAAGGAGAACGGGACTAAAACCATCACTGTTCATCCTTTACTGTGTGCTACTTCTTTGAGGCATAGATGAGAATATCACATGTTAAAGATTGAATGCATGCTGAAATTACTTTGTTGAAGCGAAGCCCTGCCCAGCATACTTTGGTGCATGTACTAGTAAAGAAGAAATTGTAACTCTGAAAGCCAAAACTGTTTTTACTCATAAAAAACTGCCAGGTTTGCAGTTGGAAATCAGATTTCACTCTTCCTTTCTTTTCAACAAAGGGAAACAGTTATATCTAAGCCATATATGTATCCAAAGTATCAATACATGTGAATATTATATTTTGCTGCTTTTCAGAATGCCATAAGATCATTAAGGTCTTCAGATAGTTTCTTCAAATAGGTCCTAGAGAGGTTCTGTGTCCAGTAGAAGGAAAAGCTACTACTTAGGACATGTTTATGAATGGTTTTAATCTGGTTTCTTGAAAAGGTAAAGCTTTTTATGATTGTGGACTAGGAAATGCCCATAAAAAAAAATCACAGTACTTTTCCTGATAAAATTTTCTTATTGTCTGGGTCTTACATCCCAAAGGTTCTCTATTTAGCTATACTTTTGTTCTCAAATTTGTAGAAATCCCCTTAAGCCACTTCTGACTTACTGCAGTGATTTTATTTTACTAACCTATTATCTTCTTGAGAAAACTAAAACCAGTGACATCTATAAACTTCAAATTGCTGTACTTACACTGCAGAGGTCAAATGGAACTTGTTGTATTTGAAATAATTTAGTTCTGATCCACAACTAACTTAGTTAATATGTGAAATATCAATTTCATTCCATTCTGAGATGTGTATTTCCAGACAGCTGCAATATGCTATCTTTTGAACTCATGTTGAGGGACAACAGTCTAGCTCTACATAAAATTGTCACTCATTGCCCCACAGCCCCACCAAGACAGGCATTTTAATGTACAGTTATTAGATCTCATATTTTTAATTCTCTAGGCATCAGGATCGTGGCATGAGCAGTCATTTAGTTGTTTCGCATCAGTGAAAAAACAAGTCTGCATGTTTTACAAGTCAGAACAAAATCACAACCCCTGAAGTTGCAATACACCAATCTTTTCTACCGGCAAAACATCCTGTGAGCCCAAGGCAAAGGTTCAAGTTTGACAGTCAAATGCAATCACACTTGTTGACTTTGCTCAAAATTAGGACTAACTCTTTTTTGTTGCTGGAACAAGAGAACTTGGATCTTCAGAAAGGTGGAAAGTCATTACATGCAGCATAATGTAAACTGAATTATAAGACTGGCTCTACTGCAATATCTTACAGATACCATCATAATGAAAGTACTGCAGTGACAAGCTCGCTGACCACTCAGATGGTGCTTCAGGTCATGTAACTTTACCCATCTAAAAGTTGGGAACTGCAAAGGGGAATAGGTCATAGTTTCCAAATAGTAGGTTCTTGGCTTTAGGCTGCTGTGAATTTCAATTTGGAAAGCAAACAAAAAAATACAGTCAAACAGTTTTTCTATTGTTTCTGCTCTCTGACTTCTGGGAAGGCAGCAGGAGCGTGCTACTGACTTTACTGATCTGGAACCAGCCCTTACCACATATGAGAAATGGTTTCGTACAGCCCTCGCGGAAGCTGTGCCTGAGCAACTTACCTGGAGAGTTCTGAGGCGAAGACACTGGCGAGCCTCTTGGGGACTGGCAATAACTAGGATGAAGTAAGGCATGTGGCGGCACATATGACATTATCTCCTCCTCAAACAAGCTGGTATATAAGAAATAACATGTTTATTTGAATTAATGGAATTTTTAATTTTCTAGGAATAAATCTCTAGTTATTAATCTGCTTTTTTTGGTAGTCACTTGCCTATTTCCACTATGCACACTTAGAGTGCCACAAAATATTTTATTGCCATTCCCTCAATCAGATCTTGAAAGTACTGGAAAGCAGTAATTACTATCTTTGTGGGACATCACTATACATAATGTGGTATTTGTTTTCAAGGTTAAAATATAGTTAAATCAGCCTTTAAAATTTGCCACCCCCCCCCTTCAAAAAAAAAACCAAAAACTTGTGTTCTTATTACAAAGGGGTCAATAACCTTAGTCACATTTTTCTGGAAAAAGATCTGCAATACTGCACAAAGACGAGGAAGAGAAACAAATATTCTAAGCCTCCAGGATTAAGAATCACATCTGATCTTGTTGCGTGTATTGAATAGTAAGCTTGTTGGCATAAGTTATTTCTTTATTTTATCTTTAACGCTAACTCCGTTGCTGAAACAGGTATCACGTCTAGTCTGTTCAGGTTGAGTTATTTCATGCCTCATCTATTACTGCTACACAACTTCTAAGAGAAAAACAATAAACATTTTGCAGCCTAATCACTGCATCTGTGTACGTAGAGTATGTATATATATTAAAATTTCAATCTTTTCCCAAAATTGACAGAAGCAAATCCAAAAAGAGACAGAATATCTAATATCAGAATGGATCTGATATCAAAGTCTATGTCGGATGTTAAACACAACACAGATAAGAATAAACTGTTGAGATAATATGTAAAATTTATTTTCAAAAACTGAGCTACAGAAAGAATCACAAGCCAATCTTTTACTATAGAGCTCAACCAATGAAAGCAATGTTCAGATAAAAGATGCTTCTTACTAAGTTTGTTCACCAAACAAACACCTAGAAAAGTTTTTGCATGAGATTTTTTTTTTTTTTTTTGGAATGGGCATTTTCAGGCAGTTCTTTTTACATTCATGACCACGTGCTGTTTTCCTCCAAGTTACATTTTGATGCTGAAAATGTGATAAAATATAAACCACTATTTCAATCTTGGATTAAATGAAGAGTTAAAATGACGATTTGTGTTTTATACCACACAACATGTTTAGAAGAAACTGAAAAATATTTTCTTATTAACACTTGGAGCATAATATAATGCCATTCTTAGAGTTTAAAAATGTGATGCAGTGTACCTCCTTCAGTCCCTAAACACATAGGGGTTAGTTTGTTTGGTTTTAGTTAGCTGCAACTTAATATTTACTGAAGCATGTGAAAAATGTGCAGTGTTCCCAAGCAATAAAGGCATCAGAAATAGTGATTCCACCCAGTTATTACTAGACCTGAAGAGTGCTTTACAGGAAAATTATATCATTCCCCCTCAACTGAAGCAACAGAGGCATGGAAATGGGAGCAGTCTTCCCCAAGGTGATCCAACCAGCCAAGCTAGATATAGAACCCAGGTGCCCTGAGCCCCAGGAAGACTGAGTCATCATGATTAGAGTGCAGTTTTTTCAGGGTTTCATAGAGAAGGGTCATGATGACACCCTGCTGGAAGATACTGTTAAAAGTAAAAATCCACTGAGACTAAATAAGGGTAAGAAAAGAAATGTCATCATCTCAGTACACCAATATTTTAACTTAGTCTTTGATTTTACACCAGTATTTACTCACAATAACTCAGTCCAGTCTTGAGGTATAACATCCAACAGTTTAAGAAACTAATGGATGCATAGATAACATTTTATCAATAATATGTCCTTGGGGCAGTGCTACTATTAGATTATTAATAAAATGGGAAGGAAATCCTCAAGCAAAGCTTTTCAGTTAGATATTCTGGGAGGAAAAAGATAGATTAAGAGAAATAAAATCCAAAGAATATGATAAAGTTATTCTAGGGAAGCATTGGCTACTGCTTTTCTCTTAAAAATTAGTTATACTGATTATTGCTTTTCTACAAAAGAAACACTGCAATCAAAATTCTGAATTTGCTTTATTTCCACTATAAGAATTATTTGCAATCTTTGCTGCTAACAGAAGACTAGAGGGAATAAAACCCAGTCAAAGAGCAATGATAAAATCATTCATGCAGTCTTTATTTAAAAACAAGTAGCTGGAGCCTGATTTTTCCATATAAAACCTGTGTCATCTCCATGAATTATATATCAAAACAAAAAATCTAAGAAGGTTGTTCAAGAAACTATATTCTCATTTTAAAAAAGCTTCAGCATGGCCTTAAAATGAGATTTTTATAGCTGTAATTAATTCAGAGATTTAGGGACCAGAACCGATTATCATTATGCAACCTGACCTCAAAATACTACTACTAATGCCAATCTTATTTCACTAGATTCAATTTTACATGTACTAGTGAATTTCTTGATGCACTTTTACAATGGATGAGAATACACCTGAAGAAACAAGCGTTTAATTCTAGAAAAGCAGCAGAAGGTACATTCTTGCAGAGAGGTCTAAATTGTACCACCTATCTAAATGTCAGAGCTGGATGCAACAGGACAATAAAAGGTGGTCTGGGCAAAGCCATATAAATCGCAAGCACAGTGCTCTTGCACTCGCCTTTCCTCAGGCAGAATATCACGCTCCATCACTGTTATCAAAAAATGTGACCTCCAAGCTAGCAACTACCATCTAGAAACTGAACATCACGAAAATAAAAAATCTGACCCTTGAGTTGCAGCTCTCCCAGCTGCAAGTCCAAGTACTGAAGGGGAAATGATTAGGTCACTAAATCTGCACACACTACTCACTGAAAGGCTCCTCAGCAGCTGCCACATTATATTCCATACATGCATCAAAAGCAGCAGTGCCTACCTGAGTAACATGACAAGGTCTGCATCACTGGATAAACGCACCAACCCAGGTGTTCCCTCTGTCCGGATGAACTGGATCTTCTCCCTGTGTAAGCAAAAAAAGACTTCCAAAATACCTTTTGCAAATAAGGCACCAATGTACGCCACAGCAACAAGAAAAAGTACAGGGTATAGCATAAAAACCTCTGGGTTATGCTTCTGTATTTCAGAAACCATTTTTTTCCCTGCCACACCATGTCCATGTGAGCAGCAAAATATTACAACCAGAAAGCTAATTTGTTCTGAGGAATGATTCTCCTGTTGCCTTCATCTCTTCAATGCTCAGGCTGCTTCAGGTAGTACAGCCATCCAAACATTGTGTTTAAAAAAAAAAAAAAAAAAAAAAAAATCAATCCTTCAAGTTCATGCTAGCCATGTCCCTGAATTCAAAGTAGAAGGCTGAGCCCTGTGGGAGGACATTACTGTTCTGAAAGTGAACTGTTTAAAGAGGTACTCTTTTTTGAACCTTTGTACAAATGCAAGCCATACATTACCATACACACTTGAGATTTTAAGAGCACGGTTTTCATAACACACTGCATTTAAGAGATCTTCCAGAAAAACCCTTGTACTATTTCTCTCCCTCTGTCTCACCCAAGCACACACCCTTCCTCCCAGACCCAGTTTGGTCACTGTTGTGGCATCTATGCATCCTAAACTCCGAGCATAGTAACATAAAGATTTTTAGGATCTATTTTGAATATAATTCCTTGGCTGATTCCTGTTTTTCTTCTCTGTAGAGTTTTTTCCTGCATTCTGAAATGAAAGTACATCCCTTTTATTTTCTATCAGTACAAGGTATATGATGGTACAGTAGAGATAAATTCTAATTTGGCTTTACTCTTCAGGAGGAAGAGAAAACAAAACCCAAACCCATGTAGTAAAAACTGTCCCAATTCCAAAGGAGAAAAACCCCAAAAAAGAGAAAAGTAAAGAACTCCACATAAGAACAGCAGCGTTGGCTCAGCTCAGAGGTCCATCTCCCCCACTGTCCTATTACCAACAGTGACAAGAAGGGCAGAAACGATCTGCAATCAATAGTGTAACAAGGCTGCTGGCAGCTGCACACAGTTTAAGCTGCAATATGAATTTCTGGAACACATCATTTCATGCACAGCAGTTTCAACAAAAGGATCAAACCAAATTTCTTTGGTTTCATCTGTCTCTAAAATCACAGTGCATAAAGACCTTCTCAAACAGTGGACCTAACATACATTCCCTGGTAACTCACACTACATTTACAGCATAGTCAAGGGTGAAAAAGGGGCACAGCCAGGCTGCGCCCAGAGCCCCCACTCCCTGCTTGCCAGTGTGGCAGCTGTGGCTGTAGCAGGAGTGTGTAATTCAGTGCTTCTCTATGAATACAGGTACTGAAAGTCAAGCACCCACTTTGCTGCAACCACAGTGTTGACCAGTCAAGACTCAAATTCAGCCTGGAAGCCCCGTAGTTCCACGATCACAGCGCTGAGCCAAAGCCAACATGCGCTGTCCACCTGCAAGCATGGCCCTAGAGTGTCCAGGGTAGGGATGGTTGGACACTTGCAGAGCCTACTCCAATTTACATCAGTGCCCAGATGGCAAGGTTTGAGAAAATAAATGGTGGATTACAAAATATATCTTAGCATTTAGTTGGCAGCAACACCAGGAACCAGAAGGACATCTTCTGGGTTAACTAACGTACGCAGCCCTCCATATGAATGCAACCCATGACTTCTTGGGGTTACCAATAAGAGTTGTGATTTCAATGATAGTTTTTTAAATATATGCCTTTTACCTTCTGTTAAGATATAAATTATGTTTAATGTATAATAGGTGCCTTTGCCTGAAGCCTTTTACATTATTTAACAGCATCTCAGTTTTATCTCTGGTGGTTTGCAATGGGATTTGATCCTGGCTACATGCTTAATTTATGTATGATAAATGTACGTATGTATGTATATATAATTGTATGATAAATACAATGTTCTCACTCCACCATAAAACCTTTGAACAACAATTTCCTATCTGTAGGATACCTTCATTGTATATTTTAATAGACCCTCAACTTCTTATCACATCTCTTAAGTCTTTTTAGGAATGAGACATTATTTTTAGACAGAAAATCTAAGAGACCTTTTCAAATTATCTCTGTCCTCTTCCACTGGCCAAATACTGATTTTCCTCCTCACCTATGTAATAATTATAATATCAATGATAATATTAAATAATCATCATCATTCTACTTCAATTACACTGAGGCCCTCAAAGGAAGCCAAGCACCTTGCGGAAAGGAAAAAGGAGTAATAAAACTACTAATAATCAGAAATTGTTTATATACCATTTCCCAACAGATTAGTTTGCTCACATTTCAAACCAAGCCTGGTGGGACAAACTTGCCTGTAGTGATGCAGGTGCAACACAGGAACTGTTTTGACAGGCTGAGAACTGTAGATTTTTATTTTCCTTCTTTTCTCTGTATTTTCTAGAGAATGTGTATTCTGCTAGTACGTTATTTCAGGTTTGTCAGCCAGGATTTATTTAGAGGGTAAACCAAATCTTTAATATAGAAGCCTCATCACAAAACTTGTTAGAAAATGATGCTTTGGGAAATTGCAAAACAGGGCAGCTTGTTGAATTTTGGGAACTTGCAGGACATGGAGGAAAAGGGATCGATAAATAACATTAGGAGAATGGAAAAAAAATGAAAATCAGTGCTGGCTGCTGTGCCAGCCAGTGTGGATAGGCATCGGGAACACAGAGTGCTGCACTGGCAGCTCTCTGCACAGGACAGACCGCAACCATCAAACCAGCATTTTTTTAAATTTAGTGTCCAAGGAAAAATAGTCATTTGAGCCCTAGCCACTAATATCCAAGTTGTTGGTTATTCCATCTTTTACACCCAAGTACATGAACTAACGTGTCTTTGTGTGGGATACACTTTAAGAGGGATCTTGCCACTTTCTGAATTTCACTTTTTATCATTCCTAGTCTAACCATACGAGGGAGTTGTAACAACCATATAACAATCAAAGATCATCCTTCATCAGATCTTGTTGGATTGCACAAAAACCTGTAGATACACATTTTTTTAAATTTTGGAGAAACACTAAAAATTCGGATTGATATAAGATTACCTCCAAGGTCATTAGGTCAGGACAGCCTTTCTGTAAATGCGCATTGAGAAGACAAGGACAAAACCAAATGCCATTCCGCCTCACAGTCCCAGCTGTACGCATACTCAAATGAATGGGCACATTTGCCATGCTATCCAGCTGTCTTGGCACATTTTGAAGACATCAGCAAATCTCTTATGCCAGTTGTTCCAACCATTTTATTGTAGGTACCTTTATTTGGTAATAACACATTACCTCTGTTCTCGTAAACCTTATTTCAGGGAGTTACATAGAAATACAATAAAGAACTATTTTCCACAGCTTTATGAATATGTTTGAAAAGGCCAAAAGTCTACAGTCTGCTATGTTCCACTGCTAATTTTAATGAAAGAAACTAATTCTAATTAGCATTTTGTATTGAAATGGGAATAGCAGACCACTAATTTTATTACCTGAGTGAATGATTCCTGGTAAGATCTGGTTGACGCTCTTGTAGAATTTCAAAGATATTGGGCTGCCGCAAAAACGCAACAATCTTGTCATTGTAAGCTGAAAACAGCAACAAAAATACCATGCTGAAACAAGGAGATACTAAAAGACAGGACTGCATTCCTTCTGAGTTTTGAACAATGACAGCAGACTTCATCTTCACAGTTTTAAGTTCAGCAGTATTGTGTTAGTACTTTTTCATGTAAGGCTACCAATTCTACTATCATTTAGGGAACATGCTTCATGATTATGAACCAAATCTGATTGTGACACGTCCTTCCCACTGTTAACAGCTCGAATTTTGTTAGCAATTTCTATTATAATTTATCACTCACACTCTTAGCTAAGGTCAAACTGGAATACTCATTGCTAGAATAAAATTGCAGGGACCCTGGTTTTCACTGCACTGAAATCCATTCTCAAATATTAAGCAGTCATTGAAAACACCCATATCAAATCCTCACTCATTGCTGAGCCTGCAGTGTATGCACACCATGTCCATGGCAAGGGGAAGGATTTAAATTAGCAGAGATTTTCAAGTAAACATGCCACAGTACAAAGAGCCAGTTATAGTCAATTGGATTAATTTATCTTGATTAAGCACAATGTGACAGCTGTTAGATTCAGTAAGCTAAATTCTGTTATTGGTGCACAGAAGTCAGTAACTTTGTGTGTATGTAACTGAGAACAGAAGTTAAGCTAATGACTAATTCCAAGCTGATTAACACTGTCTGGCATCCTGCCAAAACAGATGCCCAGAAGTTGTACAAAAATCACTGGGAATACATGGAGTCCAATTAGGACACAACTTGGCTCACTGGCTTCAACTCTTCCTGTCAATGCATACAGTAAGTGAGCTGGGAAGGCAGAAGTTTTACATGGGTTATTTGGTTCTGCACAGCCACTTTTCAGTATTATTCCTGCAGGTTGCAACTAAACAACTGGGAAATGCTGATGAACATAAGGAATCGTAACAAATGATAACTTCCATCCACCCCAACCAAATGAAAAATCCAGCAGTGCACACTGACATGACACACTCAGTCATGGAGGACTTCTCTGAAAAGAGGCCATACACTGACATACCCACTGGAACCACATCCTGGTACTGAGCTCTGCTGACTGTATTAAATGTGCTGGATGGCCTTGGCAAAACTGGTGGTCCTGAATGACGGGAGTCTTCTCCGACCTGAAAATGTGCAAGTAACGATACATGAGTGTCTCTATGCCAGCATAGGTACTCAGGTATATAAAAGTGAGATCTCATATGGCTTAAAACTAAGCATGTACGTAAATGCTTTGCTTGATCACTATCCCCAGTAACCACTGCAGTAGGAATCAGCTGTGTTGTATGACTGTTATTAGTAAAACACTATTTAGTATACTGTGTCTATTAATATGAAGAATAAAACTGATTGAAAGTTTATTGCTGTTTTTAAATAACAGTCCCACTCTGAAAAGGGACTAAAAAATTCAAACTGGGATTCCTTCAGAGGGTCTTTTGTACTTCACGGACATCTTTATCCATATCAAAGGTTCTGAAAATCAAATTCTGCTCCTTCATTAGCACCTCTATTACCTCTGTGCCTGAACGGAGTTTCCCTAAATTTGAACCGGAAACATGTTTGTGGATGAAGCAGGAGGATAAAGAAACAAGTTCACATTCAGGCAAGGCAAATGAGTCCAAAACTGGTAAAAATATGTTTCCTACAATCATTCAGTGAAACAGTTCTGATTTTTTTGTGTTCACCTTCTGGGATTAAAAAATGTTGCATATGAACATTTTTTAGGGTAGAACCACAATGTAAAATTGTTCCTGGTAGCATTTGTGATGTCAGGGCAACTTCTGCAGTTTTCTGTGTGCTGAGGCTTCAGTCATGTCTGCAGTGTCAGTATTTTGTATTTTATCTATCTAAAACACTTTGTTCAACCTGTATTTCATCCTGGACCTTCATGTTTACTTCTCCAGTTCCTCTGCCTACATGTAATGGTTAGCATTTGAACTACACTTCCAAGCTTCAAAGATCTCCAAAACATCTAACTGCAAAAGATCAAATAATTATAAAGGTTGTTTTTAAATCCAGTCACTGAAATCACGAAGAAGCGAAAGTCCTGAGATATCTCTCAAGATTTGTGCTCTCTGATAATACTCTCTCAGGAAAATGAAAAATTATTTCCTGTAGGCACTGTGCTGGAAAAGGAATGCCATTATTATTAGCTCCAGCTTCACACTGCAGTTCAGCTTTAGCTAAAAGGGCATTCCTTACACTGGTTAATGTTTGCTTTAGAGCATCTCCCTGTAAAAACTGGGTCAGTGGCTTCAAAACATCAAAGTTCATGGCAAGGCAAATCCAAAGAAAGTATTTTAAGAATTTTTTTCATTAAGTATTCATCTTTTGCAATAACGTACAGTTCCTTGATGCAATGGTTTAAAAACAGGAAAAACAGCTGCAAATATGCAATACTTAAGTGATAAGTGCAGAAGAAAAAGTGGTGTTCAGATTCACACATATGCATATAAATGAACATCATTACATCATTAATCCCAGAATGGGAATACTGTGTTGAATTGCTATGTTTGAGATTCCTATCTGGAATTATACTTCTATTCAATTCAAGTCACAATTGTAACAACATCAAGGAAACACTTCTAAACTTACATGTAGAAACATGGTTTAAGGAATTTCATGTATCTAGATGGAGTGGGAAATTTTGACAGGTAGTCAGCATTGTGTATATGCAATATAAATGATGACTTCCTGTAGGATAAACTACACTTATTTTACAGTATTGACAACTTCAGCAGAACGGTTTACATGAATCTCTCTATTTTAAGTGCAGAGCTTCTGCATGCTGCTTAAAGAAAGATAATTTCAGTGCATATTTGGTAAAGTTAAAAAAAAATTATTTCTGCTCTGTTATAAATCAATCACAACAGAAATACTTGCTTTACCCTATCAAAGATCTAAATAGCTATATAAAGACACTTTCTAGCTTCCTTGCCTGCTGTAAGACATCGTTGCCTACATCACATCACCAAATTGACAGAAAATGCTATTTAAAACCATTTCTAAAATATACGTTACATTAGGGGTGGAAAGTATTGTGGGTGACTAAACCACGTTGACACAGGATATGACAGGATATGCAGCCAGTGGTATAGCGCTCACTTGCTGCAGCTCAGCGGAAGCCATGTTAGAGAAGTGGCAGAGAAGATTCATGCCTGCTCTGAAACAGATCACTGGCAGAACTTCATTTGCCACAAGACTGAGCTATAAAAAGGATAAATCAGAGCATTTCTCTTGCCATTCTAAATTGTATTATCTTTAATTCCTGGCATGCAATAGCTCTCCTCTGAAAAGACAACTTACAACCAATAATATGGAGTTTAAATAAAGTACAACTGAAGTCTAAGTCATTGTACATACACTTGCTCACAAGTTAAAAGAAGTTACGACAACAACAAGGAGACTGCTGGTAAAGATGGTCCACAGTGACATATCAACAAGATAGTGTTTTCCATGTATTTCTGTTTAGAACGTAGAGATGAAATACATATGCAAATGCATATAACAGTCTGATAAGCCTATATGTGGTAAGATTTTTTTATACTTATTTGGAAAGCTGCACATCTAGATGTATATACAAACATGCACTTCTTTCCCCCCTTCTTGTTTGCAGAATTGTATCAACATACTTGGCAGACACCATGCTAGACAACAATACATATTTTGACAGCGAAAGACAGGATACAGCTACTGGTAATCTGTAATCAGATGCTCTCCTGTGGTTAAATGGGGTTACTGCGAATTAAAAGAGAAACTCATGTCTGATATTTTTCCTCTGAAATCATACATTTCAAAAGCAACAATGGCTAGCAAATAAAATAATAAATATTTACAGATGAGTACCGTACACTTACAGAAGAATCATGCTCCTCACAACATGGAATTGTGAATGGAACAATGTGGAAGAGGATGATCCTAAAAACCTGGTGGTTCCCAAAGAGAAGGGGCAGATCCAACTTACCTCACCAGCGCTGTGGCTGCGTTGTCTAGTTAAGTGTTGGCGATGGACTAACGCACTAGTGGGCCTGCTACTCTGCAAGGGAAGCCGAGGGTCAATGAACGTGGTAGTGCGGGAATTGTGGTCAACAAAGAAAGCCTAGAGAAGGAGAAAGAAGAAAGAATTTATAGCCAATATTTTTTTGTATGTCTGAGGTTAATGTCTATTCAGGATCTAGGTTTCATTCACTGATGTGAGGCTCTGGAAAATCTTCCTCACATTACTGTGGCTTGCATTTCCCGTCGGCAGAAGAGGGTAACAGTTTTCCATCTCACTGAAGGGATAAATTCTTCAACGCATTACTTCATTCATGTCTATAAAGCCCTTTGAAATTCTCATCTGACAAGCATCAGAAGTAGGAAGCTTTTTTATGATTGTCAAGAAGAGAAGACTTAAATGTTTAATAAAAGTAATCCTGGTATATTCTCCTTTTCATTTCCTTATAAGCATCTAAAAAGATGTCATTAAGTGGCAAAACCATTGCCCTTTGTGAACTATTTACTATATAATTATGAACACAACTGGGTGTATATATGTCAAGTGTATGATTGCATCCTGTGATGAACTATGATTACAGGCCAACAGGCATTTTTGCCATCCTCCTAATACAACTATTCTAAGTTCACTAACCTTTTTAAAAAACCAAAACAAAACCAAACCAAAAAGAAAGGTCAGTCAGGGACACAAAGATGATGGCAACAAAAACATTTAAACCAGGCAACCAGTGAGAACTACCACACACTGGCCGGCCAGCCATTTGCTGAAAGCACGGTCAGAGGAGCATGTATCCTGGAAAACAAAAACCTCCTATAATTCTGTCCAATTTGAACCAAAAAGGTTTCTAAACCCTGAAATTTAAACTGTTTCCAGTGTTTGTGTTGCACTTGGAAAACAACACTGTTCTATTTCAACACACTTTGTTTTTTTCAGTCACAATGCTGGAAACATGCGGAAGTGGCAAAAAAAAGATTCCAGTTTTGAGCAGGAGAGTTACAGGAAAGTGACATCTGGTTTGAGGAATCGAAGAATCTGGACCAGCAGAGAGGTGGTCAGGGACTGCGGGAGCCATTTCTGTGTTTGGATACCAGTGAGGTACTTCAACCACAGTTTCATAAACAATTTAGTCCTGTGGTGTCAGCAAAAGAAACATTCTCATCTTCCCCCAGCCTGACCACTTGTTTCGTCCCTTGCGCACCCTTCCTGCCTTGTGCTGGCACAAGTGTTTGTGTAGCCACACAGTGAAGCCAGCTGGGGAGCTGGTCCAGGCTAAAATTACTCTCTTTTTGTCCCTCTCCCTGCTGGTTCCTCTAACCTTGGTCAGCCCACCAGGGACAAGAGGAGAGCAGAACTGGCTCTTTTGGCAGTGATGCCAGCTTATAGTATTCATGAAATCATTGTTTCAGACTGCTTGGTATAGCCAGACCAGAGAAAATGCAATTCTTCTGACTGCTATGAAGGTAGGTAGGCAAACCAGTGTATCGTGCTATACAGTAACTAAAACCATTATGTGCTATGGTGGGAGAAAACGTTCGTACTTCCATTTCCCAAGGAAGGAGAAGCATATGGAGGGACACCAAAGTTGCAAAACCTTAGAAACACTCCAGATGAGGGCAGCAAGCCTCCCACAGCCCTAACAGCAATCGCCTGTACCTGTAACCGGTGCCTACAAGCAAGGAATCACATTACCTGAACAGAAAGGAAGAATTCTGTTTTGATCATCTGACACAGTTACAGATATACAAGTGAAACTGACTGTTCCACAGTTCAAAAAACTATTGAGTGTACTCAATAAATGCAATTTTAATTGCAACATTTGAGCTTGATGCAGAACTTGTTCACCTTGACAAATAATGATGTCACCTGCAGCACAAGTATACAGATTAGAGAAAAAACAAAAACCACAAAACCAGTGGGAAAGCAGAAGTAAAGCCATTCTGAAATTTCAGTTTTGGGCCTGGAAAATGACTGGAAGAGGCTGCTGGAACATATCCAGGCTTTCTGAAAATTTTTCTCCTGATTGATAGGTTTATTTTAATTATTAGCAAGTGGTTGGTATAGGGTTTGGGTTTTTTTTTAACGTCCCTGTATCTACTATTTTATCTAGTCTGGTCTATGTGTATTTGTAAGATGTGAAGTACTTTCATCAAAACAAAGGTTGATTCACTTAGGAAAAAAAAGGTACTGATTCAACACAGGAGAAAGTATGACCTAGAGTTGCGCTACACAGTTGAGTTAATGCAGCAATCTAATATTGCATGTAGTGTTCTTTAGCATTACATTTAAACAAACAACTCAGTTTAAACATTAAGACAATCATGTCTTATTAAAAATGAATGCTTGCAGGCCAGCTAGTAGCAGCCTACTTTAAAATAAAGCATAAATCACTACTTTGAAGCTTCGGTGAAGATAATCATTGGATCTTCAAGGCTTTGGGCTAATCTGGACATTGGCACACAGCTCATAATACAGTGTGACTCACTGTCTCCTTTCAAAAAAATTCCTCTCATAACTCCTGTCCAGCCATAATCCATAAATCTATGATGCTTGAAGAGACTTACGTAAGATGGGTAGTGCCAAAACTACATTTAGCCCATTAAACACAGATAGTTGCCCAAGTTATCTTTCCAGTTAAAGTCTATGAAGCTTGCTAAAATACCTTTTCCTCCTATTGAAGACATCAGTAATCAAGTATAATGGATTCTTTCATTGTAGAAAGAAAAAAAAAAAAAAACCAAACAAAAAATAAATGACCTACAATAACTTATTATGTCTTTGCACATCTTGCAGAGACCTAATTAAAAAGTATATACATTTGCATCTGGCTTTAAAATATGAATATGTGCTTATACATATTGCACAAATCCACTGGGGTGCTTATCTGTACATACATATGTGTATGCACATGTACGCAGCAATGCAGAATTTCAAAGTTATCAGACTGAGTTCAGCTCAGGGACCTATCTAGCCTATATGATGCTTCCTGCTACCACCTTTTCCAGTGGTCTTTTGCCTCCCTGTGGTCAGTGACTGATGAAGGTTCATCTGTAATGCCAATCAGAAACTACATCCTGGTTACGCCAGACCTGTTAAGCACAACTGCATGCCGAACAGATTTTATCTTCTGTAGGGGATACACAGAGGAGTCAGAGAGGAGTGGGCAACTGGGCTTTGCTGTGAGGCTTTGAAGTGAGTTCAGAGGTAGGTAGTCCCCATCTGACCTTGGAAGATAGGCTGCAAAGAGGACAAGCAAGAAGGACTGCACTGACATTGGGGAGTAAAAACTCTACGACTCAGCACTGCATAAGGGTCAGAATGATCACTGTGCCTCGTAAGCAAGAGCATGAAGCCTCTTACTATAATATACTTGGAAAAATAAAGGAAAACCTCGTCTCAGCAGGAAGGAATAGCCAGTGAAAGGAAATATAATTATATATTGTGCCATGGCTAATTTCTACTTGCTTCTCTTTAGCTTTATGCTTTAATAAAGGCAGGTCCAGTTTCAGTTAGTCTCACCAAGCAGTGGGCTCAACATGTACTGGCCATCATTTCTCTCAAGTGCTGAACAGGCTTTTCTACTGACCACAAGTGCTACTTGTGACAAAAGCAATTCAATATAATGAAAATGAACAATACTGAGCCTAATTCAAAGTGAAGAAATCCCAGTGGGGATTTATTCAGTGCTTCCTCTTGTTGATCAATATTGTGGTAGCATCACTGTTACCAAATATCACACCAGACATCCAAAGGTCTAATTCTCTCTATGGAGTGCCTATTAAAGTCAATTGAAAATTGCTGTATTCTTCAGGAGAAAACTGGCCTCTGAAGAACTGAACAGAAAAAGAATTACTTAAAACTGAGAAGAGTTTAGGTTAGTATAATTGCACATTCCTAATTGTGTTTCTAATGAAAAAACCACAGTACTTTCCAGAGTTGTTAAATCCAAGAAGAAAACAACCCTCAAGCGCTTTCTCTACCCTTCAGTTTAGAATCTGCCTGTAATCTTTTCAAGCATCAAGCCCATTATTTATGCGGACACTCACAGCTAACCATACCAAGACTGATAAACGTAAGAACTGAGAACCTTAATATGCCTATAGTCCTAATTAGGACTTCTCACACAAACTGATAGCCTTATCACTTCCTCGCATGCTAATCACAGTCTATTTTTAACCCTCCTATCTTCTGTAAAGAAAATCATATTCTAGATAGTGAGGATACACTAGTTTAAAGTTACATTAAAATTACATTACTACTATAAAAATGTGTCTGTTCTTTGACTTTAAAATATTTTGTCAGAAATTGAAAAGTGATACCTGTTTCAAAAAGCAGTAAGACTTGCAACTATTCAAGAACCCTATTAATGAAACTTATTAGACACAACTTCTTTCCTGTTAACCAATACATAAGGAATAGAGTGATCATCCCCAGAGCTATCCCAGTCCTTAAGTGCATCCATTTTATCTCAGAAACTGATGAAGGCTGGACCTACTTAACATTTGGGTAGAGGACTCACCTAGGAAAATGGTTAGCTATTAAAGAAAAAAGCGTAAATAATGCACACTAATGAATTCCACTCAAGACTTTGAGGTTGAAGGAGGGGGGAAAAAAAAAAGCCCTAAGGAAAAGCAAAAAGCTTGACAGTCAAACAAGAAAAAAGCTAATACAAATGGTTCAACAATAACTACATAAAATTCAGTAGATAATAACAAAGTACTTTACATCTAAATTATCTTATGAGTACACAGGCAAAACTCCAAGAGCTTCACTGAACTACCTGTATTTACACAGTAGGTAATTCTTTTCAAAAGAAGTTTTAAACATCCAAGGGAATCTAAGCAACTTATTTCACAGTAAAAAGGCTACAGATTTTCTAGCAATTTTCCTTGTAGTGATTAATAGCCATTTATCAGTCGTCTCCTCCTTTCATATAATGCTTTGTCATGAGACATTCCAATCTTCTTTTGGCAAAAGCAGGAGAAAAGGATGCACACCTTTTAGAGAACTACATGCACTTATGCTCTTGTTAAGTGCAACCAACTGAGTCCTGACATCGCAACATCCAAGATCAAGCACTCAGAGCCGCATGTGCATTGCAGTTACCTTGCCCTGATGGTCATGTTTCATTTCCCAACCTCTCGGCAGCTCCAGTTGTTTGTTAGCAAACATGTTGAGGAAGCCCACCAAATCACGATTATGCTGGTAGCGCTCAAAGTGGTGGGTGTCCCGCCGGACTTTGGTGATCATGTGCTTCAAACACGTGTTATTTGTAAACATGCGGTAGGCACTCTGAAAAATAAACAACAAAATGAAACACTTTTAAAAGATAAAATTTCTTCTTACTACAAAAGACATTTCCACTGTAAATAAATGATCTAATCATCTATAAAACCTTAAAAATTATCTCTAATTAAGCCACAACAGTATAAAAAAAATGGTCCTCTTTCTGATGTTTTGGGATAAGTGTTTGATATTTCTTATTTTGCTTGAGATATACAAAATTTCATAATTGACTCACTTAAGTAAAATGTGAAATATATTACAGATTCCATTTACCACACTTGTCCCTGGAACTGTGAAGAATCCTATAACATTAAAATTGCTTTAAAGTAGAGATTTCATAGATATTCTCTAATTTCTGGAATAATGAGTCAAATGCAGCCATAGAATACAGCAATAAAGCTGGTAAGGTTTTCTGCAGGACAGAGATACATAAGCTTGTAGAACTTATCACAAATCTACATAAATATTGTTTCCACTTAACTGATTTTTTCCAAAATACCCTATCATTGCATGTCCATGTGTAATTTATGTAATAAAATTAAAATAAGAGAGTAAAAGGAGAGCACTGAGGAATAAGAAAAACTTTAAATAAAAGGGGAAAATAAACAGTTAACGCCCTTCCCTCCAAAATACCCCACCAACCAGAAACCCAGGTCTTTCTCTTGGCATTACAAGAGACAAGCCAAGACACAGGCCCTCCTATCACACTGTGCTGCTACCTAAATCACTCTGTGCCCCTACACCTCCAGTCCCTGGCCAGAGGTCTTATCTACCTCCATCCTATTTCACATGTTCAAAATAAAGCTATGCAAGCTAAGCAGAATTATTCAGATACAGACAAGCATATATGTGTATCGAAACCAAACTAATACTGACCAGTAATTTAAAAAACACTGAATTATTAACAAGTGTGCTTGCAGACAACAAATTATTCATTACTTCTGTTTACACTATACATCCTGTTACACAAAGTAAAAGGTACATTGAAAAAAAAATATAAGCAGCAGTACTAAAGAACAGGCAAAACAGAAAAGGAAAATAATATATTAAGATGCTTTTTTGTTCAGTGTGACCTCTAATATATTTTGATACAAACCAGGCAATCTGGGAAATAAATCATCCCATAAGCAGCAAAGTGATCTTAAAAAAATAAGCATCATTTTCATTCTCAGAATTGTCTCTCAGACTCTGCAAAGCATAGTAAGAAAGCTATTGTTTCGATAAACAAATGAGTTTTGTATCATAAGAAAGATGAAGAACTGAGTTAAAAATAAGAACTGTAGAAGCTATAATGACAACTAGGACAACTCTGATAGCCCACCAATTGCAAGGAATAATGATAAGTGTTTGAATTTATCCAGCCTCCCTATGTACTCCCAAGACCTTAGCATCAAACACTGAGCAATATCTTTGTATGCAAAGCAACTATATTTATAAGCACTTATTTATGAAAGTCTTTCAGCTGTAGATGCTATACTCACAGGGTTAGAATGCAGCACTGTAAAGAACTCTGGGCTGATAAGGAATTTTACAGGGGGAGACTGGAGCAATAACGTAAGTCTGGATCTGGAGGTAGAGTGAGGCAGCACATTCTCTCTTCGAAAATCTAACAGCAAAGCAAATGACAAAGACTTCCAGTAATAATTATTGCCAAAACATCACTGCAGACAACTACATTGATTTGAATCACACAAGCAAGAAAAGCACTAGGTATACAATTATTTCAGATTTATTAAGTATTCTTCACGAGTGTACCTGAATTTCTTCTAACATAGCACTGACGTTCCTGAAAATATCACAATTTCAGTTTAGTAACTTTTACTTGTTGCGCTTGGTGAACAATCATTTAAAAAAAATTATATCCAATTGTTTGGGTTACCAAACATGTGCCTGTGTGTAAGATGCAAGAAGGTCCCTGTGGCATGTCTACATTGCTATACTGTAGCTGTATGCAGATAAGTTATTTTTTAAATGCTAACTAATGGATATAAAAGTCATTGTATACTTAAAAATGTTTCATTCCTCCTTTAAAAAAAAAAAAAAACCAAAAAAACCCAAACAAACAATAAATCACTGCCATTAACACAGTCCCAATCCTGATACAGTATTTAAGCAGTTTATGTAAGTAAGAAACAGGTTGCCAAGGAAGTACCTTTCGAGTATCAACTTTCAGTAAACATTTGGGTCTTCTCCTAGCAACTGTAGAACCGCACTGATTTTTCAACAGTACCAAGAACTTAAAATATATTGAGTGGTATTTGCTACAATGTTAAAACTGTTCCCCCAAATTATGTTTGAAAATCAACAGGATACTTGGATACATATTTTAATGTAAATGAAAAATTGCAAATTCAGATTGGGTCTGCAGTGATTTTACTCTAAAATGTACGCCATCTACATTTCACAATTTGTTTCTTTTACATATTGCATTACTTGCACACTTCCTCATTAAATGAACATTAATCATGTAGGACACAGCTACTATGGATATAAAAGAACAATAACCTACAGGCAGAGAAAGGAGAAGAGAGGCAGTGAATGAGACTCTAAACTGAGGGGAAAGTAAGAAAAAATGAAAAAAAGAAGAGGAAAAGAACAAAGATAGAGTAAAATTCTAAATATGGATGGGTAAACATGATGGAAAAAAGGGAATGGGGAAAATAAAGATATTCATTCTAAGCATTAGAGGAAACCAGAAAACAGAAGGGTAATAAGTAAAGGAAAAGTAAATGAACAAGAGGATTTTTAGAGACACTTCTTAAACACGAGACCCCAGGCCCTCCCACATGAGGCATGTCTATGGAGTGACAGCAGTGTACCATAAAGACCCCTGAAGCTACGCCTGAATACTGGGGCTGGGAGTGTCTTCCAGGCATGCACTGCGGTTGCATGTCAACTCTGTATTGGTAGAAAACTTGCGTGTACACTAGTTACTTCTCACACCCTGGAAGATGCTGTGACATGCTGCAGACAGGTCCACTGTCATAGTCTGGGTAACTAGAAACCAGAATGTGTCACCAGGTGGGTTTTTCTTGCAGTTTAGAGGCTTATGAATTTGATTTATGAAAAGCTTATTCAGCTGAACTTGCTGATTAGGGTTTAGCCTGAATTTGCTTTCAACTGATTTGTTTATAGCACAACAAACCAGCTAGCTGCACATGCATGTGCACAAAGACAGAAAAGGAAGAGGCTAAGGCAGAAATAAAGAAAAAAAATATAAAGGAAGCAGTTGGTTAAATCACAAGTTCTACAACAACTTGAAACTCAAGAAAGGGTGGCATTGCTTGGGAATTAGATTAATTTAAGAAAGAGTATTGTAAAAGAATATCAAGAGTATCTGAGACAAAGCCAAAGCACATAACAACACACAACTATGCAAGGGACTGGATGGGTGACAAACAAACTTTATAAATGTATTAGTAAATTAGTAGTAGGAAGATGACCAAGGAGAGAACCATTTAGTGAGAACAAAAACTAGTAATGATACTTAGAGCTCATGAAAAAGATCTTTCCTTCTACCTTCATTCAAAAAGTTAACCAACCAGACAACCAGAAGAACTAAAAACCAGGTGTCCTGGTTTCAGCTGGGATAGAGTTAATTTTCTTCTTGGTAGCTGGTATGGGGCTGTGTTTTGGGTTTAGGACGAGAACAATGGCGATGCTAAGTACCGCTAAATAGTCGCTAAGTAGCGCTTACATTGGTCAAGGACTTTTCAGCTTCCCGTGCTCTGCCCGGTGCACGGGGGGGCTGGGAGGGAGCACAGCCAGGGGCGCTGACCCAGACTGGCCAAAGAGTTATCCCATACCACATGACGTCATGCTCAGTATATAAGCTGGGGGAAGAAGAAGGAAGGGGGGGACATCTGGCGTGATGGCGTTTGTCTTCCCAAGTAACCGTTACGCGTGATGGAGCCCTGCTTTCCTGGGGATGGCCGAACACCCGCCTGCCGATGGGAAGTAGTGAATTAATTCCTTGCTTTGCCTTGTTTGCGTGCGCAGCTTTTGCTTTACCTATTTAACCGTTCTCTTTTATTTTACTTCAACTATTAAACTGTTCTTATCTCAACCCACGAGTTCTCTCCCTTTTACCCTTCCGATTCTCTCCCCCATCCCACCGGGGGGGAGTGAGCGAGCGGCTGCGTGGTGCTTAGTTGCCAACTGGGGTTAAACCACGACACCAGGATAAGAAAAAGAACTTTCATCTTAGGCTAGAATAGGTAAAGAGCAGGTTAAAGACTGTGGTGCAAATCAGAGATTTTCAAATCCTTTGGGCTTGAAGAAGTGTACCGCTACACACTTAGGAAACTAGGTGAAGCAATCTCCGAGACATCGGTCGTTATTTGGGAGGTCTGAAGGAGTTTCAGAAGAAAAGAAAAGGGATAAATATTATATACATTTTTAAGAATAGGTAAAAAAGAATGAAGGAAACTGTAGATGAGCTAACATATTTTCTACTCTCAGACAGACGCATGAACTAATCGTCAAACTACTTAAAGCAACAAGAAGACAGCAAGGTGGAGAAACACAAATAATCAGGATTTCTGAAGGATGACTCATAGCAAACCAACAAAGTTATTTTCTACCACTCGAGTGGTACAAAGGCCACATATTTTGATGTTAATATGGCCTTTAATACTGTTTACATGATACTCTCAGAATCATGGCAGGGGGAGAAAATTACCTGAAACAGATGAAACCACCTGGAGAGGTGTATGCAGCAGTTTGCAAAAATGTACTGAAGAGCAGTTATGATTTATGTCAAACAAAAAGAGTACACCAAGTGATGTTTCACTGAGATCTGTCTGAGTCTGGTCCTATTCATTATTTCTATTAATGACTGGATAGGGAGGACAGAACTTGCTCCAACTAGGAGATGCCACAGTACTTGGAATGCAGGATGGACAAGATTCGAAACCATAGTGACACACTGGAAAAGTGCAAAGACCTGTGTGTAGGTAGCAATAATCAACTGCACAAACACCAGACGAAAAACAGACATCTGTGCCAAAGATCTGCACACAAGGGTCTGGACCTGATTTTAGCAGATCAAAGATTGAACATTGGTGGTTAGTGTCAAGCTATAAGAAAAAAAAGTACTAATTCTGCAGGAACATACAAGGAGTGTTGTACATAAGACACGTGACATTTCCACAGTCTCTTCAGTACAGAAGAGTCATAACTTTATTTAATTTTCTGAAATATTCCTCAGGAGCTGCAGACCAGCTGAAGACAATCCTGAGGAGGCCAACAAAATAATTGGAGACCTAAAAACACAAGCCATGAGGAAAGACTACGAAGTAACAGATTGAAGAATATGTCATAAGAGAAACGATATGAGTAGACTGTCTAAAAAAGTTACAGAATGTCCATCAACTGGAGAACATGTTATAAGAACACATGATATAGCATTTGCCAAGTATGGTTTAGGTACAGTGCATCCTATCTATCTTCAGCACAGAGATGAAGACAATGACTGCCCAAAGTCCTTTCTGGTCCTATATTCTACCACTTCAAAATGCAGTAGCAGATTCAAAAATATTTGTAACCCAGACCACAAAATTTTATACTTTTTCTGTGCAAATGTCCTGCCTATATTTTTACCCAGTCAGGTACTGACAGAAAAATGCTCTGAATCTCACATTCATCTCTTCAGCGTATTGAACAGGCTGAGCCATAATCTTCAAAAACCAGACAGCAAAGAAAACAAATGGTTTCATTTTTTACCCAGACTTTCAGGGCAGAAGTTAGGTTCTGCCTTATGTCACTCTCATTAAATCATCTACAAGATGAGTGCTCCCTTTAGAAAGGGGAAAAAAAATTATTTTTTTTTAACCTGCATTAGAATGGTGAAAGTCAGTTTCCTCTCCAGCTCCATCCACGGCATTTGTGTGCTCTTCAGACCTGTCATTAGTCATTGTTCTTCGGATGCTCTGGTACCTAGGGTTAGAAAACTGGACTTTATATATAGTATATGGTAACTATGATCCAATTCTGGCTCCGAGGGAGCTTGCCTGTCTTTTCTGCTATGTAGGTTAATATACATCGACCTCTAATTTCTGAAAACCATTATCAGATTTTTTGTTAGCCACATAGCTTATGAACACAGGTAGAATACAAAAGCCCTAGAAGCCTACATGCAAATTAAAAGGGACAGCCACATGAAAATAAATAAATATGGCCAGCTGCGGTAGCAACTGTGACCCCGTCTTCATACTCAGTCTTACAATGGTGAATGCAGTTTTGCAAGCACACAATTCACAAACAACAAGGGTAATTCTTACCGGCGATTCAGCTGTTCCATTTGCTGTATGGAATTTGACCTCTGGAGAATCTGTGGGGCTGGGGGGGCTGTGGGTCGCTGCCATGTTGTTGTCCTGTTCACGTGGTCCACGTAAAAAATCCGTCCATGGCTGTCAATTCGAGCCTCCCAGTCTAAGTAGCAATAAAATACTGTGAACTATGGAGGGCCTGGCGTTTATTTATTTCTTTATTTTAGCTCTGTCATTTGTGTAACTGAATCTATTGTTTCAAGTTTCTATTTCTCTTTTACAGGATGACTTCAGCATGGAACTTTCTTTCTGATGGGTTAAGAGACATGGCTTTTCCCTATTTTATCCCATAAATCAAATTCCCCACTGTAGTTAAGGTTCTGTGGAATCCATTTCTAATAATTTCTATTCCTTTCTCTATTCTATTTCCCACTAACCAGTAATTGTCCCAGAAAGAAAAAAAAGAAGTATCAGGATACTTAATCTAATTCTCTTGGACTGAAGTAATTCAAGATCCTATATCTGAGGGTTATTTCCAGTGCAAAAAGTCAATGGCTAAGTACCAAAATCCTTGCAAAGCTTGACACCTGCCAGTGTTTTTCCCCAACTAGCAGTAACAGCAATAAAACAGATCCCAGTGCTCTTCCTGGGTTTACATGTACCTATGGTAAAGGTAAGCAGACCTGCCAGAGAAGATGGACAATTACAACAATTAAACTCCTTCATATACTAAATGCATGTTCCAGAATTGCCCATTCTGCAAATATCATAGCAAATTCAACTTCTTGTGCAAGCGGTAACTATAATGCTCTCCACTGGCTTTGCAACACAAGCTACAGACAATGTTAGAAGTCTAGACTGTGGAGACACACCAGGAGAGCAGAGATGAAGGCACTGGGACCTTTCCCCAGCCACATCTGGCTTCTCAGTGCTCAGCAGAAACCAGGTGCATTACAACACTTAGGCCTTAGTTGATAAGCTTTTTGGCTCAGAAACACTGTCTGCCTAATAACTGGTTATAAAATGAGCAAGATACTAAGACACTGATCATGGCTGGGGGCCACGTAATAATAATAATAACAAAAAAAAAAAAAGATATTTTATATGCAGAAACAGACATGCCTGATTCTCGGGCACTAGCAACTGCAGAAGACATGCAAACCATTTAGCATGTCAGCTGTCTTTGACAGCTCGGAAGGTTTCTAGAAGAGACTTTCTATATTGCAAGTCTAAGTAGAAACATCAGTCACTGCAGCAACATTTTAAAAACTACTGGCAAGCAACCAATCCTAAATGACCGTGGCTCCGGGAGGAAAGAGGGCATAAAAATGTCTTGACAGCAGAGAAGGAGAACTAAATTCTGCTGTAAAGTATTTAATACTGACAGCCTTAAAACCTCAGGCTTTGTTACTGCATGCGTACTATGACTTCTGTCAACTCTTGGAGGCAGCCAAGTGGCTCGCTGCATTACACTGTAGGGCCTGAGCTGACTCACGAAGAAGGAGGAAAGGCAGGTTTTGAGATAAACTCATCGTGTCATCTCCACACGACAGCTGTGCTAGCCACAATGCAAATTACTCTTCCATCTTTATGATGAACAATCAAAACAGCCTTTTAGTATTTAAAGCATTTCTAGTGTGAACAAGAGCTATGTAGGAAAGTAAGCTCTGAGGAAGAAAAGAAAAAGCAGCACAATAGGACAGGAATAAAGGGAACTGTTTAAGGAACAAATTTCAATCCAAGAGAAAAAATTAAAAATTTTGTATTATAGTGTAAATTTAAAATACAAGTTTAAAAATAAACAAAATTACATCAATGCAAAGCTTGTGGCGTAATCACTGTATTTGCTATTCAAAACACATTTCGAAGTTATTAAAAAAAATTTCACTTATATCTCAAAAAAGCAAACTGAAACATTTCAATATTCTCTGAAAAATGTTTCTATTTTTTAAAAAGAAAAAAAAATATTGAAACAGATGTTCCTGCACAAAGGTCCCATTTCAAAAAGGTAGTATCTTCTGATGAAATGAAAATACTAAAAATTTTTAACCAGAGTTTGTAAACAAAGCAAAACATAGAAGTAATCTGGGAAGGACAGAACTGTTCATTGGGGAAAAAACAAAACAAAACAAAATAACCACTTTAAATTTGTGAATTCATTATTCTGCTTAAGTGTCAAACCCTAAACCACTATATAATAGTTGAGATTTTTGTTGTGGTGATTATATGTTCAATTCTGACACACAGACACCATTTCTGTAATGTGGTCTTCCAGAAGAAAAGCATTTTTGCCTGCATTCGATTTTAAATACACAAGTTTAAACTGGGCAATGGCTTCTAAAGTAAAGCACCTGCATCAGTGTTGTGACGGACAAGGATATCTTCCATTAGTCAAATCACTGTTAGTCAATTGTGTTACAAATAACTTAGCTTGCCGAATTGCGAAATTGTAATTTATCAAAGTTGTGTGGTCAAGCTTATTTGTTGATTTTTCCCTAGGAATGTAGGAATTGGAGCATAACGTTGCATGTTATAGGCAAAACTACTAGATAAATATTTCAACTCCTTCTCTTGTTCTTTAACTTAACCTACACACAACTGAAATACACACACCTATTTTTCTTTCTTAGTTTCAGATTCTGGTGAAACAACAAATAGAATACAACCTGAATTACAAAGAAATTACAGTTTATAACTCAAAATCATATTCTAAATATTTTCTCTAATTTTTCACTATTGAAATACTAAAACTGTTACATATCCGAAAGCAGAGCTTTGGAGACAAAAACTGAATCTAGGCAACAATTAGTATTTAAGATTTTATTCAAATTACCAAATGAGTGATCTACATAAAGATGGCATTGGGCTTTCATTGTAAAGGGGCAATGTGTATATGCATGCCCATGCATGACTGTGTAAAATCCCAGCAAACGTCAAAAATGTTAGAATACCACACAGCCAAACCTTTTCCATTAACATTCCAATAGTTTTTCCAAGTAGTTATTGTAGTGTATAGTTTGTTTCTGAAACACGAAAAGCAATCTATGTATAAACCATGGTACTATAAAAGCTATCTCTATGCATTTCTCATTTATTACACTGATCTCTGAGTATTTCCTGTAATGTTCTGCTTTTTCAGTACAAAAAGTGATAAAAATACAACTGAATATATATGACTATGTGTCTCCTAGGCAAAATTTTGTAAAAAATAATACTGGTTTACTGAAGTGGCAGTTAATTAACTTTAGGAACTGCATGCAGGACTAATTTCTTATACTGATTATAAGAGAAGCAGCAGGGAGCAAAATCTTCCCATCATCCTGGCTTTCCAATACACAGTTATATCTGTATTCTGCTGTCAGGCTCCTTCCAATTACCCTCTCCAATTACAGAGCAAACACAGTCCCATTCCATACTGTGAAATAAGGATCTATTCATTTTACACTAACTATCTGAATTCCTGACTCCTTTAAAGTAATAGAGCTTTGCCACAGACTTCAGTGGGTCTGAATTTAACTTTTTTTGCTTTTTTGTTTTAAAGTAATGTTTGCCCATTAGCTGTGTAGCTTTTTTTTGGTCCTTTCTCCTGTCTTTAAATACCTAATACTGAATAGATTTTCACTACCCCAAGTTTAAGCAAGTGAATCAGTCCAACAAGTGGGAGCAATGTATTTTCCATATGCAGTAGAGAAATTACAATTTATCTGTCAATTTAGGCTCATCTAACTGTTGCTTAATACCCAGATTTATTTTAATTCAAAAAGTCTTCACACTGCCTCAAAAAATGCAAAGAAAACACAGACACTTTTCACATAATCTGCAGAGATTAAAGATGTCATATATTTCTTTATAAATCATCACAATACAAAAAGTATTCAGATTTCAGAGTGCTTGACATCTTTCCCTCCAAGTGCCTCATATAGCGTATCACCTCACCTCCCTACCCACATGCACTGCATACCGAAAAGGCAGCACCGTGCCTTCCTACTTCTCCACAAATACCACTTAGCAAGTCTGTATACACCAGGTATAATTATCATAACACATCCCAACGGTTTGCAGACTGAGCACAATGCCTTTTACAAAACAGCACTAGACAATCATCATCACTCCTCACTTAGAACTTCTCAGCTGTTGATTCCCAGTTCTCACATTTAAAAAAGAAATGCAATGAGATCTCAGTAATGAGATCCAGGCAGCCTATCCCCCAATTAAAGTATGAAGAACCTCACTTGGTGGTAGAGCCTCATCCACTCTCTGGTACCGGCTAACATCCTGACGTACCGAAGGCAGCGACCTCAAGGGCTGATGGCCATTGGCTTGAGAACCTGGAATGAAAATGCCCATAAATTATTTTTTCAGTCAACGTGGGGAAGCCCTAGAGTTGCCTCTAAAGTGAACAATACATGCTAAAGCTTCTGCAGGACTACGATATTTTAGGATCTATCTAATAGTCACCTATTTTTGGGGGCAAAACAAGTTATGTCTACAGTTCTGGGTAAGTGATTTCTCTGGGATACGCTGCAGTGCTGGTCCTGAAAATGCCACCTCTTGGGATGTGCCGCATCCACCTGTGACCAGCAGAATCCAGGGCACAGAAACAATAGCATGTGCCAGAGCCATAACCCAGCAAGGGACAAGGACAAAGCTCCACCTGGCCACCACAGAAACCTGCTGTAAGAGTGGGAGGTGAAACTGTCCATTGACCTCCCTTGCTGCAGCCACGCTGATCTGCAAAACACAGTGCAATCCGACACCTAATAAAAAGAGTCCCAAATGTCTAGAAAATTATGTAAAAGGACATATTAACAGTATTTGAAATAAATAAAAGAATTATTCTTTCCAAATTGAAGAGCTGTTTATGAAGAGAAGAAATTAATAGGTCCCGAAACTTTTGAAATGTTATGAAAAAATCACATTCAGAAATTCAGTCTGAATGCACCCACTTGATTAGATCCACTTCAATCCCTGAAGAAACTGAATGTATAATCCATCGTGAAATGTGCTTGGAAACAATCCGTTAGGGACACATTTGTACTTTCAGTGATTTTAGTGAGACACAAAATTCTCAATTGTTAAAATAATTTTACAATTGGTGAGAGTTTCACAGTGTTAACTTGAGTAACACAGTCCTCTCCTCCCATGGTTCCAGCTGTGCTCAGATGTGTCTACACAGATAAGGGACTGGGAAAGGGAAGATAAACAGCCTGAAGTGTGACTAAAAAAACATTCCTTTTTTTCCCCCTTTCTTTTGATTACTGTTATGTTTTAAGGCCAATATTTGCATATATTTTCTTCCCCCTATGAACACGCCAAAGAAAAGACCCAAATATAAATTCTAGTTTGCATGTCATAGTTTTGGGATTATTTCCCCTCCATTACCATTTTGATTAGCAAGTAGGGTAATACTGTGGAATTCTTTCCTCCTCTTCATCTTCCTTCTCATTACTCTCTCAAGAATTAAAATATATCCAGTTTCAAAATAAACATGTCTTGGATATTTCAGTTTTGATTTTTTCTTAAATCAAAAACCCCAAGAGTCTCTTGAAGAAGGGAATAAATCCCAAAGGAACAAAAAAAAAAAAATCTTGAAAGATAATGAAATTGAGAAATGAAGATATTTATTTTCAGATGTTAATTTTTTAAATAATTTTTTACTGGCTGCAGAAAGGTCACTTCAGAAAGTGCCTCCTGCAGTTATTACCTCCAGTAGCTCCTTCAACCTGTGCTGTGGCACCCTCACAAGCTGCTTGAGCTCCTTCAGTTTCTTCATCCTGAGACTGGCTACTGGCAGCTGCCGCCTGCAGGCTTCTTCTTCTTTGCCAGATTTCTTCTGATTCCTCTTGGTCTTGTAATTCACCTGCTTCAGCCTCCTGTACTTCCTGCTGAGGTAACTGTACCGCAGGCAGAGAACCCGAAGTACTTGCAGAGTCCTGTGTTTCAGCACTTGGCTCAATTCTAGCCGCAGCGGTGGCACAAGCTCCCTCTTCCTCCTCCTGAGAAGAAAAGGCTGGAGTCTCAGGAAACCTGGCACTTTCAAAAGAAGAACACCGCATTTCAACTGAGGAACGTCGCACAGTTGCACTTTCATTGCAAGAGCTGTCTGCCCCTTCCACATCGCTCTCCCCTTCTGGCCGGGTACTAGCCTCACTGACGCTTTCCGTGCGAGCAGGATCACTCTGCTCGGTTTCTGATGACATCTGGGAGGGTTCAGACCCTTGATCAATGGATTCCGTTTCACTAACGCCCCTTCTGCTCCCAGCAGCGGCATCGGCAGCTCCTGTGTCTGCACTGCTAGGAGCCTGCTCTGCCTCCTGTTCGACACACGACACTCTGCCAGCCTGGTCTGCTGGTGCTTCACTTTGAGAACCTTGCAGGCTTTCACCTCCTGCTAACTGTGATGGTGGAAGCTCTGGGAGAGTCTCTGGCTGGTCATCAGTTGATGGCAAAGGAGCTTCAGAGGCTGAAACATTTTCGTTCCCTGCAGGCCTTTGCATTACCTGATCTGATGAGTAACTTAAACCATTTCTTTCAACATTTCTTGTAGCACCATTAAGCATTACTAAACCACCATCATCTTCCATGGAAGACGGAAAACCCAGGTCTTGATGTAGCTCATGCTCCTCTTCATCTGAGTCAATGTGAAGCATAGCATTAAGTCTTGTGTCAGTAGGGAAGCTACTCCTCAGTTTTGGGGAGGCTCCACGTGGACGCTCACCACAGGCAGACGTCCCGGGTCTGGGATGATTATTGTGTTCTATTGCATCCAGATAGTCATTTAGTGAGTCCTGGCGACCTCTGGTAGGTGATGATCTTGAAGCACCAGAGGTCAACTCATCCTGGTCTGTTTCCAGAGTTGTACTAGTCCTTAAAGGGTGTCTCAGGATTGCTTCTCCAGAAGATTCCTCGAGGACTGGACCATTGGAACACACTGTGGATGTATCGTGATGTCCTGCTGGCATGTCCTCATCATCAGAGGGGCTCCCCAAGTCTCCGTTGACAGAGTTCACTCCTAGCAAAGTGCCAACTGTTTCTGGTGAAGCATCTGCAGAGACACAAAGACAGAATGTGAAACACAGTGCAGCAACAGACACTTAATTCTACTTTGTCTGCATCACAGAAGAGGACAGAAGTGATATAAAAATATACATCTTTCAAGATGTTTGCTTATTTCAATCAGACAACTAAGGCAAGAAAATATAATTAAACAATAGAGGCATCTACAGCATTTTAAGAGTAACTACAGAATTTTCTCTGTATAAGTCTATCCTATTTTGTAGGATATAAGAAGTTTAAGGGGTGTGAAGTATGACTTAAAAGGACTCCCATTTTGCTTTCAAAAGACAGAGCACCACCAAGCATCTTGCCAAACTGTCAGGAAAACCAGCCTCACAGCCAAGGAACCAGTTTTCTACAGCGTATCTCTCATATCCAAAAGTAGGATTTATACAAAGCCAGTCACTGACACCAGTTGTCATTACACCCTTAGCAGCATGCAAACAGCATCTGGGATCACATGAGGAATCACAAATTGTGTACAGATATGAACTTATATACAAAACATCTATTTTGAGTTAATTTATAGGACTTTTCCACTGTAAAGAATGGGAATCTACCTAAGTACAGTTCATGAGATATTAGGTATGCTATGGTAATACATATAAAAGGGAAATGAAAATAAGCTATCTCATTTGAGAGATAAGATGGTAACTCCCCATATGCGAATTAAACAGGCACAGAGTTGAATAATCCAGATGTAAGTGTCTGTAAATGTCTGCAACAAACTTAACAGTGAAGTCTGTGAACTAGAGTGCCTGGCAACAAAGAGCACTGAAGACAAGCATTTTTTTTTTTAATGGTGACAGAACAAAAATAATAATGAGATACAGGACTACATAGCTACAAAAAAAGGCAAGAAGGTTGTATCAAGTTAAAAGATACAGCAATATCTCACTACTAAAGAGATTATACCAAGCCTAATGAAGGATAATCTAAGATCATAAACATGTAAATAGACACATATGATGTGATAAACATGTACATGTACTAGCCATGTTCTGCTAGTTGCCTTCAGAACAGGTAAAAAGGTAAATAAAAGAATTGCCTAATGGAAGCATGTATTCTCATAACTGTAACAGATATTCTCGGTTCTAAGCAGGACAGAGTCCTGTAAAAGAGGGACAGGACAGAGTGATCTGCACATACACCAGCAGGGGAGGAGAGCGCAGGTGGAATCTTGTTTGCAACTGCTTTTCTCAGCCAAAGGTGTTACAGAGTGAAGGGAAACAATTAATTTGATTACCCAATCTATCCCATAAAATGAGATTCAAAAGCAGACTCATTTAAAATCTATCTAACAAAATAGGAAAACAATACAATAATTGTTGGTGTTTTGGAATTACCATCTCCAAAGCAGTACCTGACATATGTAAACTTTGAATCTCAACAGAAAAATCTGTAATAGAGGCACTGTACACAAATGAGAAAGCGTATTATCACAGAAAATCCTAGCAATAGCAATACATAGAAACTCTCTCCATACAACTATCTGAAGATCCAGATCATTGGCAAACTCTCACCTTCATGAACAGAAGATGTGATTTCCACTTTGAATTGGAGATATCCACTTACATGGTCAGCTGGGAGCCTTCTGCCAAGATTATAGCTGAGAACCTGGTCTCTGTAAAAACAAAGATATTGGGTTTTTTTACAATTTTAACTGGTTTTATTTTTTTCCGGTATTTTGTATCAGAGGCTCTTATCAGATAAGAGTCAGCGTGATAGAATGTAATTTCTACTAGAACCTTAAAATCAACCACGTACTTTGGCTTGTATGGAAAAGCACAAACACCAACAGTGGTGTAAAATACCTTTAGTTAACAGCCTAACAAACGACTTTTGATCGTTTCCAAATACAGATTGTGCCCCAGTAATTCGTATACATCCCTAAGTCTCTTCTTAAGTCCTAAAGAAATCAAACTGCAAAGAATCCCCTTTCCCCTAACCTCCTCCTTCCCCCAAACCAAAATATGTTTTATAATTAACAAAACCTTTCATTTTTTAAAACCTTCTGCCCCCTTGTGGTTTTTTACCATATACAAAATTCCCAGACAGTTTCTTCACATTTTAGTTCTCATTCAGTAAAGCACTTCTGCATTCCTATTTAGCATAGCTATTAATGCTCAGATTTAACTTCAAATATATTCTTAAGTGTTATTGAATTCAGTGGGACTCAGACTTGATTAAGCATTTGTACCATCTTGAGACTTAGGATCAGATCCTAGGCTATGCATTCCTGTTAGGCACAGCCAGAATTCACAGCCCCAGCCACCCTCAGCACAGCTGGGACAGCTGAAGGGAGAAGAGGGGGCTGCTGAAGACCCCTACAGGAAATTATTGCTATTTATGCAAATAAATTTATACTGGTATAAACACCTCTCCCTTACTGGGAGCACTCCTACTGCAATATGAGTGACAGACTAAAATGAATGCAAGGTCATTACTGAAATAAGCTGCAGCAGTTTGCATCCAAACATTAACTTTTTGCAAAAAAGAGGAAGAAAGCCACAACATTAATAATGTCTGCTCTGTATTCAGTTGAATCAATACAAGATGATTCTCATGCGCATTTATCATATTTTCCATGAAATGTAAAGGCCATTTTGTTACACAAACTTGTGAGCTATGCCAACAGCTAAAAGTGGGACAGAATTTTAGGGCAGTCTGTCTAAAAATGGCTGGTTCTGGACGTCACCTTTTCATTCATTAATACTGATCATTAATACAGGGAAGGGCAAGTTAAGCATATGGTGTATTTTAAGTCCTTGGACTTTGTTCATGTGATTTTTCAAGTTCACATGTTAACCCAGGAGAGGATTTTAATTGCCCTTGACATCACCAAAATGAAAAAGAAGAATGTGAAGATGTTTTCCTTGCTTGACTAAAAAAAAATAAGAGAACTAGCAGTCGCTTGTACATTTGGTACATTTCTACTCCACATCCATATTAACCACTCCTTTCCTTTGGAAAACTTCCGGTGAAATGTTGTCTGTCTTTACAAAGTTAGGAAAAGTAACTCTGACAACTGATTGGCACGCAAAAACTAAACAGACAAATAAATTACAGATGAAGTGGCAAAAATATCTGCAAGACTGATTTAATGTCCGTTCTAACAGCAGTATGGCAAAACCAAACTGAATACTTACCTATATTCTTGTTACATATTTATTATACAGCCCTTCCTTTCCTAAACAGATTTGATATATCAAATATACAGAAATGAGGTATGGAGAAGTAAACAGGAAATGTCTTCCAGAATACCCATTTGAAAATAACAACAAGAACTGATGAACACAGCAAACGGGTAATTTACAGACCTCACAGCACTAGGAATCCCAGAGCAGAAAAACATTTTGGGGTTTAGCATGGAAATGAACACCCTGAACTAGGTTTTGAAACCAGTCTGTATCACGGTGCTTTTTTTGAGTGTCTAGCAGTGTGCAAATTTATTAGAAAAAGCTGCTTGCTCAACTTATCACAATTTGTTGAAACTCAAAGATGAAGCATTTCTTAGAAAAGTTAGATTGTACATATGCCTGAACTGCTCTTGGATATTGGATACCACTGCAAAACAAATGGGCAGGCTTTTTTTTTTTTTTTTAAATAAATTCTGTATCAGAAGACATCATCAAAATTTTCAGCTACTCTTAGAATTTTATTCTTACTTTACTTACCAGTGTAACCATCACTTTGGAAACTTAAAGCTGAAAACTGTTTTCAAATTGAATTTGATTTTCTCCATTTATGCAACTTGTAACTTTGATGGGAATATCTGTGAAAAAGGAGGCCAGTTGTTTATAACCTGCTTTCTGTGCAAAAGTGTGATGATACTGCCATGCCCTTAAACTTTTGGGGAAGAATACACACATTTTATTTCACCATCATTCCTCATGGGCCTCATCCCATGGCCTTTTAAAGTTAATGGAGACACATTAACTTTAGCAGACTTTGAGTTAGGTACTATACAAAACACACTTGAATAATTCAGTTACTCCCATTGTCTTTCAAGGAATTATTTTTTCTAATTTGTCAAATATAGCATATACATGTAAGAATATGTTAACAAAATAATATACTCTACAATTACTGCTCTCAATGTAAAATTATATTTTTGCACACACTTCTGCATCTCTTGCAGACCTCCACCCATCTGCTTCACACCTGCAATGTATGACAGCACCTAATTACCAAATCTCAGGCTCTTCTCAGTGCATATGGTTGTATGAAGGCCTCATTGGATCATTCACTTGACTGTGCTATGGTCCCCTCCAGTAACCATCATGAAGTACAAAACATCTTAAAAGTTTCTAAGTGACTTGCATCTTTATACCATAACAGTTAGCTATCAAAAAATGAACAGAATTTTTTAAAAATAGCACAACAGGTGAATTTTGAGTACCACCGGTGCGCTATTCATAGCAAAAAGCAATTTTAATTGCGTAGCACCACCAGCACTCTGAAAAATAAGGAGTCACAGACTTGCAGTTCTGGCTAATTAGCTGAACAGATATTCAATCTCTGATTATTAAACTGACAAAAATATTTGAATTGTAAAAGAAGTGAGACAATAAAATCTGCTTCTTCTAAAAAATTTGCACACAATCATGTAGCATTGTGATAATGCCTTGCTTCTTGACTAGCTAGCCAGAGGGTAACATTTTTTGTGTAAAGAAATTAAGCTGAAAACAAATTACAGACACACGTATACACAAACATGGGTATATGCATTCAGAACAGAGTTAGAAACACTGATATCTTCCAGTCAGGCAATAAGGCTATTAAAATTGCTACTAAATTTCTTACTAGACGCAGTAGAAATTTGCTGGTCTGTGCCAGTAAGCCAGAAAGGCTGCTCTGCACCAGTATCCTGGATGCTGAGGATCCCTGATCAACGGAAGTTAGCATTAAGAATTTATTAATTTACCCAATTGCATGTCTCTCCAATAGTCTCTGAACTGGTATGGTTAACTTCCCAAGAAAGCGCTTGATGATCGGACGACTCTTGGCAAATTTGTCTTTAACCTCAATTTCCAGGACATCTGTTAGAAGTGCAACAAAAGAATATTTCTGGAAGGAAAGAACATATTTGACACCATATCAATACACCTTTATTCATAAAGTATGTACATAATTACTACTAGCATGCAGCGAACTCCAAAAGCAATGATTGATGCCAGCAGTTTCCATATTGCAAAATAACGTCAACATCATTTATTAAGCACTGTATTTCTGCATATGTCACTAGCCTCTCAGAAAACCCAAACCCTTTTACTGTTCCCTGAAAATAACTGCTCAGTAGGAAACTGCATTGGATAAAAGCACTTTCATGGTCTACGTCAGAAAGGAGAAAGCAAAGTATCCTAGTGCTTCCTTCGATTTGGATAGTAGAAAGCAAAAAGAGAAGGAATCCTTGCTGTACTCTATCAGGTTATAGAAGAGTAGCCAGGTCAATGCAGGAGGAAGGAAGAAAGTGTCTCACTCTAGGCCGTGCTTAGTGAATTTCCCTTCCAACATGACGCTTTGCATTAATTTTTTGTACGCATGACAGGAAGTCAAAAGGGCAATGTGTATACAGTATTTTCAGGAACACTGTAACTAAAGAAGGAAAATTTTCTATAGATTTTTGCCCCAAAGTTCACAAATCTTCTCAGCAAGCTCCAACAGAACCTTTTTCTGCACTTGGGGCCTTTAAACAACATGGTGTTAATTTATAAAAGGTTTCTTGCTGTCTGGTAAGATCATTCTTCCACCTTTCCCTATGAGGGAATACTATCACAGTTAGTTACTCTCCAGCCCTATCACCAATTTTCATGCAGTTTATGAATACTTCATCTTTGAGATCTGTGCTGCTCTGTCAAGTCTGCCTGAAGATGGCCAAAAGAATCAAAAGTGGTACAGGGGAAATATTTGAGCAGGCATGTTGAGACACACACGCACGCACGCACGCGCACACACACACACACACACACACACGGTGTGATAAAAAATTCCCTTAGGAAAGCAAGCTTAGGAACCAAAGATTTTTATTTTTCCTCTAGATTTTAAGATATTTCAAACAAACACAAAAGTATGGTATAACCTACTCAGAAAAGCCGAGGTCATCGGGTTATACTTTTACTATCAGCCATCTTTAAGACCTCTGAGCAAATCGCTACCCGAGTACAATGCCTAATCTGCATCTGGCTAGGTAGCTGAAGATGTATTGAACAAGGAACAAAAGAAGGAACAACTCTAATATATTGAAAAACAGCAATTAAATTGGGTCAGGAATAAAAGCACTTTCTCATGCTGGGCAACTGTCAGAGCTGTGTTCCTGTGATAAACAGAACCTAAAAATTTGTCACACACAGTTTGCTATAAAATTGCAAATGATTTTGCAGAAAGGAATAGAAGTAAAACAGGATCAATTCTGCACCACTAGGACAGCATATGTAATGGGATCATAAGCTGCTATCGTCAGAGCATTGCTACAAGGAAGATATGGCAGTTAAAGTGAGCTGATACAGCACGTGCACCAGTGAACATTATCACTTTTCTAAAAAGCTTCAAAACCGAGGAGAACTGGAGGAGAAAAAAGGGGAAAAATAAGGATAGATTTTCTTTCTATCTACTGGACAGATGGACGGACAGACAGAAACATGAAGAATCAATTTAGAGATTAGAACTCTGATTTTTTTTAGGATTTTAAGATTTACACACATCTACAGTCTTTCCCACAACCAAGAACCTCAAAGCAGTGCTAATGCTGACCCTGCTCTGTTCTGCTTAACTGCTTGTTTGCTTTGATTATGATTTGTGGGAACATTTTCCAAAACCCACTCAATTTTCCAATCTTCCTAAAGAACACATTAACATTCATCAAACACAGTACAGGCATCTGCTCATTAGAAAACAGGTGCAGATCAAGAACGCTGCTCACCGGTCCTGAAAGAGTTATGGACTTGTGTCAGTATTTTCACCCTGTTTCTCACATAAACATTTCTCTTCAAAGGCACAGCCTGGCTCTTCTGTGCTCAAAGACGCTTCTGGGACTGAGTTCCTTCTCTGAGACTTGCACAGCTTACCCAATATAAACACATCTGGAAAACTGGCTTCTGTCAAACTGCCTTGCCCACCCCCCCCCCACGCCCCCCGCCTTGCTCAGTGGTGCTGCAATGCCTCCCTGGGCTTTCCTTCCTACAGCAGTGCATACAGAGGCTACACCAAAGAGCATCCCCTCTGCCTGACAAAGTTGAAAGTTTGCCACCTGCTATGCAGGAGAATATAGTTTCCAAATGAATAGTTGTGGCAATCGCTGAGCATAAATGCTCACTTATTGTACCTTTTCTTAAAGAGTCTTCTCACAACATATAATCCATTTTAATTAATTTATTTTTGCAATTTCAAGAAATCTACAGGGCTGTTGAGTGAGTTTAACTCTTGTTAGCAGAGAAGGGAATGAAAATCTCACAGCAGTGCAGCTTAAATACACAGCTTAAATATGCAGATGATAGCTGTTTCTATCCAACAACAGGGTTCCTAAAATTACTACAATTTCTGTGTCAGTTTAAATAACCAGCTACAAAATAAGCTCACAGCCTTCAGAGAGTAAGGACTAATGCATAAAGAGAAAATACAAGCCTGGTACACTGCATCAGCTGGCAGACAGCTCTCAGAAGGGATACATTACCTCTCTGTGCCAAACAGGATTAGTTGTGTTACTGATGATAGTCGACCTTCTTTCCTGGCCATGATGAGCAAATGTAGGAAATGTACTTTTCTTGCCTGGCTGAATGGACATCTTTAGATAAGGATCAGGGTTGAAGAACATGCCTTTTTTAAGTCCAACTGCTCTAATATCTATAAAGCAAAACAAGAAGGAAGGAAAAAGGAATTGAGTCAATTAAAGCTAGTTCACAAAGTAGCGCATTCCTAAAATACTACCCAGGAAATCAATTCACCATAAACTACTAAATAAAGCAACTTAAAATTACTCATACGTTAACTGGATCCAGTGTACAGAAGACAGCTAAAGCAGGAAGTCAAGTGTTTTCCCAAGAGCATAAAGGGAGGAAAGGTATCAGCATTTACATTTCAGCCTCCAGTCATTTGTGAAACAAAAAGCATGAACTTGTAACTCACCTACAAATGTTTTTCTCAGTATTTAAGGTATTTCCAATCTTAAAAAGAAAATCGAAAAACACACACACACAAAAAAAAAAAAATCACACAGTACTTGCTCTGTTTCTGGGTAAGGGGAACAGGCTAAGATAAAAAACTCTATGGGAGGTAATGTAGTGAACTCCCACTTTCCCAAAGTTGAGACTGTGATAAACATAACTTCAAACACTCATTATCAACATTGCTCTGGACTATGATGCACACTTTCTCCCAACTTAGAAGAAGATAACCTATCTCACATAAAAGGAGGCAGAGTTTTCTGAAAATGCTTCTTTCTTCCTAGGGAAAAGTCAGTACTGCAGCACTTACAACTCGCAACAATAAATAATCATTTCCTCAGGTGCATATTCTCATGCCTAAGGACTTTAATGATAGCACAAGCTTCAACAAGAACAGAAAGAAAGAAGGGTTTTTTTTATATTAGATTTTAAACTTAGCTCTAAAATATTTATCTGTTTAAGTTTGCTGAAGCACAAGATTTTTCTCAATTATGTACTCCAATATGCTACATGCAGTCTTCAAGACTCTAATGCAACTGGCATACACATACTTAGATAAGCAGTTCATACATGCAGGCAAAATTCACTGCACTAAAATGAAATGCCACATCTGTGGATTCAGTAAAAAAAAAAAAATCCTATCCAATATTCAAAATTAAGCACAGCAGAAATATCGGGAAATAAAGGGTAATTGCCTTTAAAAGCAACAACTCTGCACATGCAAATGAGCAACCAAAAATGTTCTGGGAAATACCTTACAGACCTATCTGTCAATACACCTTTCAAAATGAAATTAGGGGACTCCTCAGGCCGACTCACAACCTTCTACTAAACACAACAGGTTTTTCAGAATTCACAAACCAATTATTTTTATAGTACTTTATATGAGTCTGTACAACCTATCAGCTCTATTCCAGATAACTGCTGCAAGACCATTTCAAAAAGCGTTTTTTTTTCTGCTCTACACCTACAATCTTTAAATGTTTTCATTGTCTCTTCAAGATTCAGAAGCAAATTTTTTGTGTCTTTGCTCAAGCTGAATATGCTTCAGTCTCACACAAGACTTCCTGTGGAATAAAGTGCTAATCAGAACAAGTGAAGCTGGTAGGCTGTAACCCTACAGCTATTTTGCTATAGTGACAGCTCAGCTCTGTTACAAGTAAAGATTTTTTTCCTTTATAAACTACCATTTGCAGCCATTGCTTTTTTACTACTTCAAAGTGATGGAACCAGCCTGTATTTTATTTAGAGGCTAAGTTTTCCACTCTTCAGTCTGAGAGGAACTGCCCCTTGCGCAAACTGGAAATCTCTCCAAATTTTTCATGCTGGGATCCATCAAATCCATTTCTTTCACTCCTGGAGATTCATGATTCTGGCTTGTTTTCAACAAACGGAAGTTCTAAAGAAATGACATCTTTCAAGCCACTAGAGTGTGCTCCTACAGAGGCTAATAAAGAAAAGTATTCTCTCTTTGAAGTTCTTTAAAACAGCAAATTTTTTTTTGTAACAATAATTTGTGAAACATGGGGCGGTGTTGTTTTTTACCTGATAGGGTAAAGCTGACTAACTTCCGAGAGTGCTGGGCTCCAGAAGCACCTTCGTCCGTGCCTTCTACTCCCATCTGAAGAGGAGGAAAAAAATTATATATACCACAGAAGTTTTCATCTGCTTTGTGCATGCTTGAGGATGATAATGCAATTGTAAGGCAGTATGCAGGGGAAGAATCTGACCAACTACTGCCTATTACCATGGACAGGCAAAGCTACAGCATTTGTTTCTAGGAAAATATCTATCATGTATGCCATGCAGTGCTAATACACCAGTCCTTGGAATCTTCCAAGCAGAACGTTATATAGACTAACACATGTGCAGACACTGCTAACTGGAGAAAAGGAGATTGTATTTTCTTATAGGTTTCCCTTTTTTTTAAAATAAAATCAACAAATATGGATTGGTAATACATACCAAAGCACCAAGCTGGCCAGTGACAGCATGTGTAACTTTTGTCACTTTCCACAAATAGATACTTTACTGTGCAACAAAAAAAGCAAAGAGATCAAAAAGAGACTAACAAAAGCCTTCAGATCTATGAACAAAAGCTCCTTTTAAACAGAAAAGTGCATCAGACATCTAAATATGAATGTGGTCTAAAAGCTGATGCTTCACAGATTTTCAGGTTTGGTTTGCACTGAAACCTCTTGTTAGGTAAAGTACTACTTCAAAAGAAAGTTTCTCATGTATTAATGTCTTATTAATGTCTAGCTCTTTCAACTAGCAGAAGAATTCATCTTTCAAGACAGATGTGCATCCAGCTGAATAATGTCTCATGAAGACATCAATGGAGCTATCTTTAAAGTCAAACGTTTCTCCAGGTAGGCACTGCACTCACTCCCAGGCAGAAGAGGTGACACAGCCTGATGAAAAAGCTTCAGCCAAACATGACACTGGGGATTAATACTAGTGATAGGACAGGAAGTCATCTGATCTATTGAATGATAAAAAAAATAAGCTGAATAAAAACTCACAGACCTATGTGTGTAGATGAAGTATGTAAAGCAGTTTTGAGCAGCTGAACAGTTGTTTGAAGGCTGAACTAGAAGTTACCAGATTGATAAATGATTTCTGGAGCCGTGGTAGCCACAAGGAACCCGCTTTGCATTAACCGAAAATGTAATCATTCCTTTTTACATTGCTTTAAGCTATTTAATATCACTAGCTTTCAAATACTTCCCACGATGATCAGCAAGTACAGTGGAATTTCATCGGAATTAGCAAACACACGAAATTTCTCCTGTTGCAAAACTCCAATACTGTGTAGATAACAAGTAGTCAAACGAACTGACACAGAAACCGCAATGACATTGATGCCTGACATCCCCATGGGCCTCAGTGGTCTTGTGAGGGAACACACCGTGCCAGCAGGCGCTGATGCTCACCAACCAGCCCGTTCCCTTCCCCCACTGCTGGCTTCACAATGCACCTCCGTTCTCAGGGCAAGACGCTTCTCACCAGAGTGTTCAAAACTATCACTTTCCCACCCAGCATGACATCATTATGCCAGTGACTTTATATGGACGCATAAGTGGTGACAGCTGGTAGTAAAATTACAAGGGCATCAAAAGCAATGGGTTAATTCCAGCTGGATCAGAGTCCCCTCACCTACGGACACATTCCCTGGAAGCAGCAAGGGGCACGTCCCCCTGGGATGGTGACACGTCCCAGGCAGGGCCAGAGGAACATGATGTATGACAGTGTACTCTTTCGGGCTTATTCTAACATACATTGTTTTCTTGTTAAAAACATTATTCGTTAACAAAAAGGCCTTCCTTATTCTATACCAATTTTTCTGCTACATCACCAACTCTGTTTGAATAATATTGTTTACATTGCTAATCATTACTTCATTTTATAGAAAGTAGGATTTCCCCACAATTCAGCTATAATAAAATGAATTGTAAGTGTTCCCTAGCACTTCCATCGTTTTGCTATATACCCTTTTCCTGTTCTATTATGGTTTGAACAGCAATTTCCATTTTTCTGTGCCAAGTACAAAATCTCATCCCAGCATACGTGCTTAGATTTTTGCACTACAAAAAAAAAAAAAAAAAAAGAGAGCGGGCATGTCGTGACTCTCTTAGCACTTCCACAAACAGCATTTCTGTAGCAACAGACAGGACCAGTGCCAAGAGAACAAAGTATTCTCTACTACACAGTGCTTAAGCTCAACACCAAAATCATTAAAACGGTGTGAGGTATTAATATATAATAATAGGTATACTTATGTATAACTAAGCCAATATGATATTTTTAGGAAGTATCATCTGAGCTGTCATATGACATTGTCATCACGGAAACTAACAGCTAACTATTACTGGAAGTCTGTACTGTTAGCGCAAACAAAAACATTTATATAAAATTACACCTTCTAACAGGACTGTAAATTCTGTAGAATACCCAGGACTGTGCTACCTTTCAAAGGAAAGAAATTCAAATAGCAACAGCCAGTTAACCCCTGAAGATTGACCGATGACTTCAAAAGAGAGGTCTTCAGGTAGCTCCCAAGTAAATAAATACATACTCAAAGACAGAAGTTCAAATGTCCTTTTGTGCAATGATTCTCAAAAATATTGGTGGCTAGTATGACAAGGTCAAGAAAACACACAACTTCAAATGGTTTCTCCATCCAATATAATCATTCTGCTTCTCAGTAACAATACAGTGCAGCACATAGCCCGTTTTAAGGGTTCCTTTGAGATGCATTTTTTTCTCTGTTCGAAGTCAGGCTACCTTACAGTCTGTAGTTTATAAATGGCTATTAAAGACAGTGGCTGTCAAGCTCATTAACTGCAACACATTTTCTACTGTAAAATACCAACAGTTTACATGCCTGCTGCAAAACAATATTATTCGTAGTCAAATCTGACAAAGATCTAACAATTAAATGATGCTATCACCTAGGTCTGTAATTCTAAGAAAAAGAAAAAACATTTGGTATAATGAGATATAAAGTCTAGTATAGCACATACAATATCATATAGCCGTAACATGCACTTGTATATAATATACAATGCTGAAAAAGTGCAGAATCAGAATAAAAGCTATTCCATCTGAACAATTTGTGCTCTACAATATCTTCAACATTGCAGTTGTCAAGACAACATCCTGACAGATGTGATCTTAAATATTTGTCAGCTAATATCAACGAATCAAATGCACTGTGAAACTTCATGTCAACCAAAGAGCTAGCCTATTAGATAAATTACTTCCATCAAAAGCACCTGGATGCAAGTTTGGAAGGCTCTTCTTCCAATACATATTTAAACAACTAAAAAAAACTCCTCTAGAACTTTTAGTATTTCAAAAGAACAAGTCTCATAATGAAAGCATAGTAAGGCAGCAATAATTCTCAATAGTCAAAGAATTCTCTACATTTCAATGGTATACAAACACTCAAAAAAATCAGTAATTTTTGCAAGAGCAGTTTTGTCCAGTCTCATTTTTATATTAATAATTGCTATCTCAGCACCAATTTCATTTTTAACATTAACAAATAGTAAGAAGAAATTGAGACTTCTAATAAGGATTGTTTGAGTTAGATAACCAGTGTGAAAATTTTCTACTATGGTGTTAAATTACAGCAAACTGTAAGCCGTAAAATTGAAAGCAAGCAAAATCCAGCTCTTAGCATAAAAGATTTCAGCTAAGCTCAGTGATTTTTACTGTTGTTTTACCATGAAAAATACAAAACCAAGAAAAGCACTTCCCAATTTTAATGATTTTTGTCAGGCAATATAGGTTTTTGAAAAAATTGCAGTTAATGGCAAAACTAGGAGACATATATCAACAGGTCTGTCTGACAGTCAATATTATCATCTTATAAAAATACAGTTAACAAATAGGCTAAACTTACCATCACAGCAGGGTTTTTCACAGTGATACATGGAGTAGTAGCTCGGAGGGCTCCACTAACACCATGGTAGTATTTAAAACAGATCTTTATTTCAGCTGGAAAACAAAACAAAAATCGCATTAAATCCTTCATGATTGACCCTAGGCAAAAGAGAGACAATGAAAGGAACACGTGCATACAGGGAGTCATAGTTCACTCCTGTTCATGGAGTCCGAGTTTGGGCAGTTCCCTGATACATCTTTGATGTAAAAGCACACAGTAACTGTAACTGAAATATATTTTCTCTCAACCTGTAGAAAATTGAAAATCTGTCTCAAAGAAAGTCTGAATAGAGTTTTTAGCTAAAGAGCTGGTAAATACTGCCTTTTTTTTTTTAATTTTTAATTTTAACTAGATTTCTACTCAGTCAGTAAAAAAATAACAGCTCATTTTTTCCAGCTCTTACAGCAAGATGTCCATGGTCACTACTGGGTAAGAAATGTCTAAGTATTCACAAGCCACAATTCACAAGAAGCCACTTCTGTATGTTTTATATGGGTCCAAAGGGAAGGAAATGAGATCGGTACAGATCTCTGAAGACAAGTTCATTTCAACATAACAGGGTTAAGGTTAATTATTATTTTTCAGCAGATTTGTAAGTTGCAAATAAAAAAATAGTTACACGTATGTTTTATTCTTAAATTATTTAATCATATGAAAACGGGACCTCTCTCTCTCTCCAGCCTTACACACAGAGGTGGTACTAGAGGAATTCTATCTTGTTAATCTATGAAATAGTTAAAGCAACTGATTTTTTTTTTGCTTCTCAAACAGAAAGTAGCATATTTTGATGAATGCATTAACATATATTATGATGACATAATGATTTAAACAGTGGCATCCTTTTTAGGAAGTTTGAACAGTTTGGGGGTTTTGCCATATAGAAGTAGTAATTCTCAAACTACTTACCCCTGTAGTAACTGTGATAGAAAGGAGAACAGCACAGGTGAACATGTGCTAAGAGCCCTTGCGTAGCAGCAGCGGCAAGGCAACACACCTTGCACTTCTTTTTCCTAACCTTAGGCAAGGGCACAGAGAACTGATAGGCTATAAGTGTCCCACCACTCTCTCACAGCCAAAACCAGGATTGCAGAGAATCGGGGTAGAGGCTTAGGATATATTTTCCTGAATTATAATACAACCCTATTTGCTGTAAGATAACTGTGCTTTTTGCTCTGAGTTGATTCTCATAAGATGAAGGAGGAAAAAAAAAGAATCATTAGATCATCTATTCTGATCATTATTGCGCTCTTTGCTGCCCCTTCTCCCCTTCGCAAAATGAATGTTGACTTATGGACTCCAAAACTATGCACAGTACCCCAGCATCACCCTCGCCAAAGCTGAAGGGGGGTGGGGGGGGAGTGTTGGGGTTGGGGGGATCATTCCCATGGTCCTACAAGATGCTTCTCTGCTTATATATCCAAGAAATGCATTACAGCTCCTCGTCACAGGTTACATAGCAAGCTGATGTTGAGGTGCAGGACACATGGCCTACATGCCTTTCATCCTGAAGTCAGCAATATCAAAATTTAGTTTTATTTGTTTGTGCCTAGCTTGCTAAAATCATCCTATATGGATCTTCAATTGCTTTTATTCATTCCTCTAATTCTCCTGTCATCCACAGATGAAATCAGTAGGAACCTGGATTTCAAACGACTGACAAAAATGTTTAAGAGAACTGCATCTTTTATTAACTCCTGCAGAGCCTCACTAGTAAGATTTCGCTTTTTGTGTAACCTGTCAAACCTTTTACTATCATTTAGTATGCCAATCCAAAAATACCTTTGATCCTGATAAAATAAGAGAAAATAAGAGAATAAATAGACCTAAACTTGAAGATGAGACAAAATACTGTAAAACACAAGCTCTTAAAGTTTGGATTCTGCATTAGCCCTACAGGTGTTCTGGCATTCTGGTAGGAGTGGAGATGCAAGTATGGCTGACCATGGTGGAAAGCTATTAATATGCTGTTCAGCACACTCTTGAAAGCTCATTCTATGAGTAGGATTCATCATTCAATGATCTATCTTCAGAAGTACTTCAACAGGAAATTAAGAATAGAGCATCTGGTTATCTCCCCTATGTGTGTTGCGACCTTCTGTTACTTAATGGGGCGGGGGGGGGGGGGGAAGTAACTTACCTAATTCTGCAGCTTATATTTCTGCTACTATTTCAATATAATCAGCTATGAAAAAGGGTTACCAAGACATTTGCTACTCGGATGATTCTTGTCAGACTCTGGAAGAAGTTGCATGACACACCTGAAGGAAGCTTGAAGCACTTTGTATTGGAACACAGGAAAGGTGAACATTGGAACATGTTTCTGGTCCTGCTGAATAAGGTTTTGTTTGCTAAATTGCATTTACTGCAAACCAGAGAGTATCATGTTTAACCGAAAGCTGACCTCCACTGTTGTTCCTCTGCATTCTTCCAACCCAGCAGAACAGCTATAATTATGGCTGCCCTTGATCCTGTGGGATTTTCCCTATCTGGAACAATCTCTCTGTTTTCCTTCTCCATTGGGATAACTCTTCTGTGTGAGGATGATGAGGGTTTACTTCTGGGTACATAAATGGTCACAGGCAGGCAGAAATGGCTACAGAGAGGCAGGCAGAAATTATAGTAGCCAGTTCAGACAGACCAGAGGATGTGCATGAAAGTTTGGCAGTTCAATTTCTCTGACTTGGTTTAACAATATGTCAGTAGTTCTAAAACACAAAACTGCAATATTTGCTATAAGGTTTTGAGACGTACAACATGATTCCTTGAGGGCTGAGGTATTTCATTACTGCGAGATAAAATATCCACTTATCCCTACGCAGAAGGATCAGAAATCCATCCTGCAAGCCTGCTCAGCCAAAAAGGATTATTTATTTATCTTTAAATTTGCTGCAGTTATAGGTCAACATTTATTTACTATCTTCCTCCCAGAACAAAGAGAAGGCACCTCAGAACTACCCTTCAAAGGAAAGTGTCTGGCTGCCAGTGCCTCCAGGGACTTTGGAGGTGGAGGAGCTGCTGGTTCCACTTCCTCCTCCTTACAGCTGAGTTCACACACAGTCAAAACATGCTCTATTTACCACAAGCTTTACAGAAAAATTCAAAATGCAAACAGGATTTCTAATCACCTACAAAGGTTTATCAGACCTAAAAATTATGGATCAGGACCTGTAGGTTCTTCCTAAACTGAGCAATTCTGTTGACCTACCAACAATGCTTATATCCAAATAGACATAAAAGAATTTCTAGCTCACATAAAATTGGACTTTCAGCACTTGCGAAAGTTGGCAGGATTTATACCAAGTGCTGGACTCTCCACATTGTACATATTAAGTAACCAGGACTCAAGCCTTGAGTATCTCTTAATCCCACTGTGAACATATTATGACTACGTGAGAGCATGGTAAGACAATGAACTATTTCACCAAGACTTCTACTTTCCAGCTACATTGCTTAGCTTTATTGGGACCCAAGCTTTATTTTTCAGAGGGTTTCTGGAGCTCCTGTTGATTCACTCTGTTGTCAGTAACTACCTTCTCTCAATTCATGACTTCTGAAAAGAACCTAGCCATGGAAAGCTTATCAGCTGCCACTTCTATCCACAAACACTCCATAATGTGATGGTGGACACAAGTTTGTTATCTATTCTCACTACACTGACATGTACATTCCCCTAAAGGCTGAAATGCAATGCTATGAGCTTTGGATCCTCAGATTTCTTTCTCTCAATGACTTCTACGAGCATACAATACTTTTCAATACCTCTATGTGGCTGGTGATAGAAGAAAACAATGTTTGATTCAAGAAATAGATCTGACGATCCCTTTCATATAAACTAAATAATAATAATAAAAAAATCTTCAGGACTAATTGCTAGAAATAATTAGAAAAAGCAGAGCACTTACTTAAAACCATGACATGGAGACTTTTTCTCCCACTTCCCAACAGAAGCAGCACTGATTTGGTTTGGACTATATACAGCACTATACACAGGAACGGCAGACCTGCTATTAGCATTGTGTGGACAGGATTAACACAACAGAAGCTGTACTTGAAATTCAGCACGAAATTGTAAAATGGGCTACCCATCACAAGCATGCAGACGTTGTCAAAGTCAATACGGGTTTGCAAGACTGGATCTTGTATATAGCAAGAATATAATCTGTTCATAGGACCTGAGACAGCCAAGTATTTTTTTCGTGGCTAATAATGCTAGAAACTGCAGTTAATAGTAAAAGAAACCTCAGAGGAACCCTGACAGTTCAAAAGAGCTGAGGGTCTAGCTTTTTGACATTTCTTGTACTGCGTTATCAGAAAAAATGTTGGTTAGAATATTTTTTTCTTGATGACTGATGGATTCCTGAGCTCCAGATATACTGAAAATAGGTATCTGTGGCTGTTCCTGATAGAACACATCTCAGCCTACTACCTATAAATAAGGCCCCATAAATACACAGACCTCTTCAGAAACAGCAAGTTCAATTATCTGCAAACAGGACTTTAATATTTAGAGAGTTGAGTTCAATACCATATTAATACACAGGCTTCCTCTGAACTGTTCCATACTACAAGCTGCACAATAGCATGTGTCACCTACAGAGTTTTCCCAGTTTCTTTTATTCCTCCTGCCACCTTGCTTTCATGTGTTTCCTTTAGGGGAAAACTTGCACTTCTGTTTTTTTCTTTCCTACTTCTTCTTCCCTCAACAAGCTAATTTAGCTTGCTTTGTATGTGATCTGTAATGAAAAAGTTAATAGCAGTAAATCCCACAAGGGAAAGACATCTGTACCTGATGACAAGACTATTTGCTGTCTCATTAAAGAAAAATATGACCTTTCAGAACAAAAAGTATTTTCATTCATGGGGGGAAAAAAAAATTACTGTACCTAGCTTTGTGTTCTTGATACCACACATGCCCCATTGTCACTGACATTCCTCCAGACATCATACAGACCACAAGCAATTCCTTCTTCATTTAAAAATAAGACAAAAATTAAATTGGGGTATCTATGATTCTTTAAAAGTTATCACACAGCCATACAAAAAGTGGTATATATGTTAATTAATCTGAACACTCTGTAAAACCATAATCCCCTTCCTTAAAAGCCAATAGCTGTTATCATTTTATAACCACAGTTTTATAGCTCAGGTCCATTACATAAAAATGTTAGAATTAACAAAGCTTTCTGGGACTCAAACATTGACATCTGAATTTCAAAAGAACTCCTGCATGAAATTATAGCGTTTTACTTCCCTCTACGGACCATACACTCTTGTCTCTTCAATAATAAAGAGATCAGCTTACACCAAATAACAGCTTGCTTTTAAAACATCACTAATTCCGTGAAATACCCCACTTTAACTACCTTTTTACTGCCTTTAATACTTTAACTTTGCCCATCAAAAAATTGCTTTAGGATAGAAAGATACTCAGAATACATAAACTTGGAATTCATAAATACATGAACATAATTCTAGAAGAATGTGTTCTTTCCAGGAGACTAATAATTCAGAAAAACAAATGTGTTTGCTGTAAGAACAGTTTGCTCCAGATATACCCTAGTCAAATGAAACACCTATATTGGAGGCGTAATCACCCCACACTCCATTGAGAAGGGATGGACAGAGACACCTCCAAAAGACAAGTGAAATCCTAGCTGGGTTATAACAGTCTGTGGAGGTAAACAGTGCTCCCGGTTAACTGTATGGAAATGCACAGCAGCTAGTATTTCCTGGACACCGCAGCTAGATGCCAGAAGTTACTTGGGCTGAATCCATGGCTCTCTGCAGATATAAACATGCCCTCCAACATTCAACGAGGAAAAAGCTGACACCACATAAACTCATCTGAAAAATGTGACAGCGTGTTCTGTGAAACTTATTTAAGAAAACTTTGTCACTAGAACAAATTAAGTCACTTACATTCAGGCTTTACAAAGCTATAAAGGGAGATGCAATCCAGGGAAAAGGCAGTGGGTTAAGCCCTGTTTTTTCCCAGCTGAACCCAAACGGCTCATAGCCAACTGCAGGAATCTAGAAGTGCTCTGCACGTCCTGCCAGTTGAATTTCTTTTCCTTGGCATGACAGTTCAGTGAATACAACCTTTTTGTTTGGATATTTAGCATTCTATTCCCTGCACCACTTTAGCCACGTGCCTTTTCGATTACTTCCTACTGGGAACAGCACAGCGTAGCAAACAACACAGCAGCAGAACACAAGTGCCAAAGCAGTTGCCTCCGGGTACTTGCCATCTCCCTCAGCAGGTATATCATAGAATTTATTTTACAGAAGGAATGATTAAAAAAACAAAACCACCAAAAAAAACCCACCTAGAAACTGACTTAAGCAGACTTACAGAAAGCTTTTTAGATAAACTAGGATCAATAACAGAAATTGTTTATGTCCCAGTGGTCTCTCTCCATCTAACCTGCTTCAAAGGAAACTACTAGGAGAAATGGTTGGTCAGATAACAGAGCCTACCTATCCCTGCCAGTCCTGCTCAATTTGCTGTCACTCTGAGACATTCTTATTTACCGTCACGAGCATTGCCTATTATATTCCAGTTTGGCAAAGCATTTAATTATAATCTAACCTTTAAAACAAAACACTGGGGGTATTATGTGCTTAATGAAGTCAACAAGGCTTGCCACAAATGTAAAAAATACAAGACCTGATCCTGTTTCAGTTATTTGTGATACTCAAAAATAACTGTTAAGAGACAACGGATATAAATAGCTGAAGAATAATAGAAGTATTTCTAACTCAGTGATTGTGTTTATAAATAGGGTAGGGACAATAACCATGAGTCCCCAGACAGACCACTGAAAGGGCGCTGTTTGCAGGGCACTACACAGACAAGAGTTCCAGGATCAGAACAATTCCATGTGAGAAAACCATAACCTTTATAGAATTTAATATAAATGGTTGAAAAATATAAAGACTGGATACAAGTGATGAAATATGTTGATAGAACATTCATTAACATTGACCATTTTGGTCAAAAACACTAAAAATACTAAACTGTGCTCATATCTGTAGTAACTCTTTGCTCCAGCAGCCCTTAAAAGGTAAAAGCACATCAAGTTCAATTATTAAGCTAGTATTCTTTTTACTTCAACATATATTAGCTTTTTTAACAAAAAAGGAGCTGGGAGTCTGCTCTGCTAGCTACAAAGTACGGCAGTTTCAGTCTCAATACACTAGTTTGGCAAAAGTTATAATTTCATGGAAATAGGGAGTGAGCACAGAGAACTTCACACAAAACCTCACTTGTAACGTGATACCAGTGTAATGCAAACACATCTATTACCACATTTTCTGAATGTATCTCATAGCCTACTCATGCCACAAACTCAAGATTTTAAATACAAAACAGACAGCATCTGTGCAGTCACTGCATCTGAGTATCACAGTGTGGCACCAGAAGTTATTTAACCAAACATCCCAAGGGTGATTTGGAAATGATTGATGTGACAAGACTGGCAGTCTCTGGATGAATCCCAACAGCTGCCACTATGGATTACTGTTCAAAACATAAAGCCACAGCATTGGTAAATAAAATATATGCAAATCAAAATATTTCTATTCTACTCACAGTAATGACTATGATATCGACTGTTATAAATAACAACAAAGACATTACACTACAGGTGAAGTAGGTGAAGGTGTTTCTTGTGGATACTGTAATTAATACTCATGGGACCAAGGCTATAACTTATAAATACAAGTCCAGTCCAGTTTCAAAGGAGGCTCTTGGCCTATGCCTTACTAATAAACCAGGCAGGACCATGGCAGGGACTCAAGTACGAGCATATGACCATCCCTACTGCTGAACGGTGACCGTGCATCCCTGACACATGGGGAAGAGTTGGCTGCACGGGTGCAAGCCACGCTGTGTCACTTGCTCCCAGCAGCAGCAAATAGCCCCTGGCCTGTTTTACCTGTTAGAACACGTACAGCTTTTAACTTCTGTGGACTTTGCAATATGGAAGGTGCATAAGCACTCGTTACCTGTTGTGTGACAGTGACTGTACTACACTGAATCTCCCTCCCATGGCACCTCTGACATGACCTGTCCTTCCCCATATTGCAGAAAACCAACTTAGAAGCCACAGTTTATAAATGAGCAGCAGCTTTTATCAACTAGTCTTCATAAAACTCAAGCTTCCTTGCACATGCTTTTTCTATTTCTATCACCAGCCTTTCCATGGATCATTTCACTTCATCCTTCTGCTAGCTCCATTCTCCATAAGGAACACCATCATCTCTGTTCCACCACGATGCCCCAAAGGGAGCCCCTGCCATCCGAAGCTCACAGACTGCTACACTCAGAGAAACACTCCACCATCTAAAATCACTCCTGGGGCAACTGCAGCCTCTCTGCACCAGAGACTAAAGGTCCTGACATACTTAAGGACCTAAACAGTCTGATGTCACGCTAAATACCACATGACCATACCAAATGTGAAAGCATTAAGCTGTGTTGCACCTTCACTCTATTGACAGTTGTTCAGAATAATATTCCTTGAACTTATTGTTTTCCTTTTACAGGAGAAGGATGAAAACTTTTGTGGAGCTGTGGCCATGTTTAGCAATCCTTCTGTTGTTTACACAGCAAACAACTTGAGGGAGCCTTTAGTGAGTGATTTGTTTTCCTTCCCCCACATTTTAGCAAGCCTCAGAGCAGGATGTTTTAAAGCCACCTCTACCACATGAGTAAGGAAACACCGTCTCGGGCACAGGGAGGCTCAAATTCACCTTCTTGAATCTCTAAAATGACAGAGTTCCCTTTCATGCTTACATAGCACTTTTGCTCTTTCCCCAGGGAAAAGAAAGAGGAGCACCTGCCTCCATACTGGTTGGCTCTGCAGGTCAGAGCCGCTCACTTTGTCTCGAGGTGACAGCTTAAGGACAGCAGCTGTTTGTGATGGTGAGCTGGACTTCATACTTAGCAAGTATTTTCTTTATCCTTTGCATACTCTCCCCCTGCCCCTTCCTCAGCCACTCCCCTCAGAGGCTGCTTATATTTCTAGAATACATTACATGCATTTCTCATTATTTCTCTGTTGATTCCTTTGATTCTCCCTTCTCAGGGTAAAGTCTACAGAATTTTTTGTGTTGACTTTTGTCTAAAGCAAGTGAGAGTTTTCTTTGATCATCCTTGTTTTGCTAATTTTGCATGCTTTGGGGGGAATTAATGTCTGTTTTTAGTATGAAGATGGTGAGACTCTCCCTGCCCTTCTTTCTGCAGGTTGCTTGATCTGAATACAGCAGATGGCAAAGTATGCCTTTGCATGCCACTTGCTTGGGAGATGCTGAATCCATAGGGAGGGATTTTAAGAGGAATAAATGGAATGACTGGAAAATTGAGTTACAAGACTGTGGATATACAGTAATGCGAAATTCAGAAAAATGCTTATCCAAGGCCTATCTTTAAACATAAGCATAAATTCCACAGACCTCAGTAAAAATATCAATAAGTTTACAATTATGCTTATGGAAAAACAGCTTCCCAAATTAAGGCATAAGATGCTTTTCTTAAAAGATACAAATCTGAGGATTGCAGAAGGAATCTGAGGCCTAATCTAGCTGACTCCCACTGATTAGCATTAATGCAATTAAAATGGAAATACTCCTTCTGCATGAGATTCGTTTGCATATGGCTTGTTAGCGATGCTATCATCCTCTGCACTTTGCCCTACAGAGATGTTATGTTACTGGTGAAAAGATATGTAATGTCCCTAAGCTCTGACACTGCTAGGGAAAAAACACAACCAAACTCTTTGGGATAATGTGCATGTTGACTGATCTCAATTTATCATTCAACATCAGTAACTTCCGTTCCTCTTCTTGCCAAAAAGGCAGACAACTTCAGGCCAGTTTTGACTGTAAATCCCAAGGGATTATTGTTGTTGTTTAGCATAATTCTGTTAACAAGCATCATCAGTCCTCATTGCCAGAGCTGGTTCAAGGCTTCTCAGGCTTGCAGCAAACATCTCCCCACTCCTCTCCTTGTGTATAGGTAGAGCAGGGAGCCTGCCAATTATATAGGTACAGCAGCATACAGGTAGTGGCAATTAAGCACTGTCTATGCTCCAAACATGAAAAAACTCCGAGCCAGAAAACCCTGTAGTGACAGAAGCCCAGGTCTAACTCAGTTATATACCCAGCTTACCATCAGCCTGCTGGAGCTTCTGCACATCAGAGCATGAGCAATAGCTAGAGGACTGGGTCAACAGCAGTGTCATCAAGTACAAGACGGAGACTTGCAAGTCCCTGCACCAGGGGTGGAACGACTCCCTGCATCACTATGGCCTCTGAACAGATTGCTAAAGCTGCTGAAAAGGAACTGGGCTCAGGGTGGACACCAGGTTGAACACGAGCCAGCACATGCTCTCATCACAAACACAATGAACCACCTCACAGGCTACATTAGAAGGCGTGTGGCCAGCAGATAGATGGAAGTTACTGTCCCCCTCTACTTGGTACTGGTGGGGACACACCTGGAATACTATGCCTAGTTTTGGGTCCCAAGGTTCAAGAGCATGGAGAAAATGGAGAGGGGACAGCAAAGATCGTTGGGATGGAGAAAATGTGACCTATGAGAAGAGGCTGAAGGAGCTGGCCTTGTTTAGTCTGGTGAAGAGGAGGTTAAGGCAAAAGAAGTACTATAAACTCAACTCTTTCAAGTTCTATTGGAAGATTTTAAAAGGGGCAATGGCCCCAAATTTAGGCTTTGGCCATTCAGATTGAATGCCAGAGAAATCTTTTTAGCTGGAGCAATAGTGCAGCACTGGAAAAGATTACCTACAGCATCTGTGAAATTTCTGTCCTTGAAGACTTTCAAGACCATGCTTTACAAACCACAGCTGACGAGGTCAAGTGTTGGTCCCACTTAGAGCAGGAGGCTGGATGCAACCAGCCTTCCTATGCTATGATTAGTCTCCAGCTGAGTTTAAATTGATCCATTTACACATTTTGTCTATGCTGGTCCCCCAGGCATTGTTGCCTCTTACTGGAGCTGCTGCTTAAAAAATTCAGGGATGTTGCTGCTGACTCTGGGACTCTTCTCCACTTGCTCCTTTCATTCCTAGAGAATGACAGAATCATAGAATAGTTTGAGTTGGAAGGGACCTTTAAAGGTCATCTAGTCCAACCCCCCTGCAATGAGCAGGGACATCTTCAACTAGATCAGGTTGCTCAGAGCCCCATCCGATCTGACCTTGAATGTTTCCAGGGATGGGGCACCGACCACCTCTCTGGGTAAACTGTTCCAGTGTTTCACCACCCTCATTGTAAAAATTTCTTCCTCATATCTAGTCTAAATCTGCCCTCTTTTAGTTTAAAACCATTACTCCTTGTCCTGTCACAACAGGCCCTACTAAAAAGTTTGTCCCCATCTTTCTTATAAGCCCCCTTTAAGTATTGAAAGGCCACAATAAGGTCTCCCCGCAGCCTTCTCTTCTGCAGGCTGAACAACCTCAACTCTCTCAGCCTTTCATCATAGGAGAGGTGTTCCATCTCTCTGATCATTTTTGTGGCCTCCTCTGGACGTGCTCCAACAGGTCCATGTCCTTCCTGTGCTGAGGACTCCAGAGCTGGACCACAGTACTCCAGGGATGGTCTCACCAGAGCAGAGTGGAGGGGCAGAATCACCTCCCTTGACCTGCTAGCCATGCTTCTTTTGATGCAGCCCAGGATACAGTTGGCTTTCTGGGATGCGAACGCACATTGCCGGCTCACGTCCAGCTTTTCATCCACCAGTACCCCCAAGTCCTTCTCCTCAGGGCTGCTCTTAATCCCTTCAGCCTCCAGCCTGTATTGATAGCAGGGGTTGCCCTGACCCAGGTGCAGGACCTTGCACTTGGCCTTGTTGGACCTCATGAAGTTCACATGGGCCCACTTCTCAAGCTTGTCCAGGTGTCCTTGGATGGCATCCTGTCCCTCAAGCATGTCAATTGCACCACTCAGCTTGGTGGTGTCTGCAAACTTGCTGAGGGTGCGCTCGATCCCACTATGTCATTGATGAAGATATTAAACAGTACTGGTCCCAATACGGACCCCTGAGGGACACCCTCATCACCGATCTCCATCTGGACATCAAGCCGTTGACTACTACCCTCCACATGTGACCATCCAACCAATTCCTTATCCACCAAACAGTCTCCCCATCAAATCCATATCCTTCCAATTTAGAGAGAAGGATGTTGTGGGGGACTGTGTCAAAGGCCTTACAGAAGTCCAGATAGATGATAACTGTAGCTCTTCCCTTGTCCACTGATGTAGTCACTCCATCACAGAAGGCCACTAGGTTGGTCAGGCAGCACTTGCCCTTGGTGAAGCCATGCTGGCTGTCTCGAATCACCTCCCTGTCCCAGCAATGAAACTCTGACAATGAAGCACAGTCAAGTTGCTAATGGTCTGCTGCATGTCATTACTGTGAGGAATAAATATGACAAACCTCTAACACCATAACCTGTATCTGATATATTCCGCCTCTTACCAAAGATATTTCTAAACGTAAGAAATCTATAACTATAGAGTTCTTTACAAAATTTGGAAAATAATGGCAGATTAAAGCATCAGAGATATCTTAACTTCAATAATCAGGCACATATTTACTGGGGATGTTAGCCTCTCGATTTGCCTCTCCCTCTTGCTCCCTTGCTATGACAGTGGCATCACATGCAGTGCTACACAGAGTACAAATTATATCAGCACCGCAGCAGGAGAAAGAGGCTAACAGGAGAGCTAAGTTCGTCTCTGGGGCTGGCACAGGCTGGGCAGTGTCAGTGTCTGTAGAGCACAGTGAGAACCCTGACAGCACAGCTCTTCCCACACCCAGTCTGGTGCTGCACCACAGAGGCAGTAACACTGTGGTTGTACCTGAACTGCATGGCCACCTGCTGTGTTTGCCTGAGCTGTGATTTAGTGATCTGAGGAATAAAAAAAGGAAGGGGGGGAAGAGCAGCTGCCTGTAGTTCCATCAGAGTTGCTCCTCCCCCTAAAAGCTAAAAGAAAAAGCCTTGCTGAGCAAATGGGGTCACTTATCTGTGGGGCCTTCTAGTTTAAAAAGTGGAATCAGAAATACAGTTAAGTGTTTCAGTGCAATTTTTGGCCTCTCACTAGAAACACAAGTGTCACTGGTGACATATTTATCTGCCATACTATGTGCTATAGCAACATATGCTTATAAACATTCCTTTTTACAGTTCTCAGCTGCTGCGTAATTGCTTGTCTCTTGTTCATTGTACGGCAGCAGAACTCTTCATTAGTAAAACTAACCACAACCAAAGAACATATACCCTGCACTCTTTATATCAGTTGGCTGCGAAGTGCAGTTAGTTGTAAAATGCAAAGTCAGTTGCAGCTGATTTTGAATCAAAAGTACTCATTCTTGAAGCCTTAGCCTAGGTTACTCACATGAACTAAAAATGTTGTTCAAGAGCCTCATCTCCATACATTATGGAGCAACACATAACCAGCTAAAAATACAAACATCCTTGAAATCAAACTGCCCATATCAGCAACAATACTAATATAATATCTTTACAAGAAAGATGAGGCAATGAATTCTTCTAACATATATTTTAATCTGCTTTAATATACCACTGTCTTTGGCACCAGGAAAGTTAATTATCTTGATCTTTATTATTTTCTTGATCTTCATCTTCAGTTCAATCATTTTTTCCTGTAATGAACTCCTGAAATTGAATTTAATTTTATCCTATTAAAGCTTTTTTTTTTTTTTTTTTGTTAAAGAAATGGGCTGCATAACACATAGGGTAAACTGGCAAGATTCAATGATGAGTTCTAGAAATAAATTTTAATAATTATTTATAGTACAGGGTATACAACACCTCTTGAAATACATGTATTGCTGTTATATCAGTTAATTAGAAGAAAAATTTCTGCCAAGACCTACAGTTAGCAGTAGTGCAGTGTACAGTGAAGTAACAGAGTGGGAGTTTGGTTTTTTTTTTTTTTTTTTTAATTTATCAAGGAAGATTCATTGCTGTGAGGCTAAACAGGTGGTAGAGCAGTTCACAGCTCTTTTGGGACTGATTGCCACTTTGATGCTTGGCATATCAGAGTTTCCAGCAAACTCAGACACAACATCCTAGAACTACAACATCAATTTCTTTAGGGGATCATATACTTTAGATGGTAAGATAGCTCCCTTTTCATCAAAAAGCAAAAAACAAAGGAAAAATAATAATAATTTTTTAAAAAAGCACACAGCAGGGTGGCTTAGCTTCCTATAAATCCTGGTCGCCTAAGGGAGTGGCATAGCTCTCCAATTGGAAGCTTGGCTACCAATACTCATTACGGAGTTCAGTTGAAGACTTTTTCTTCCAGTCACAGAGACTCTCAGTATTTCAAAACTGTCTAGTGGATTTCCCAGAGCAACAAAACTTCAGCTGAGAAATTGCGATGCAGCTGGACAGGAGGTTGGCACTTCCTAGAGACAGATCTAGTCTTCATACCAACAAACATTAGCAAGCACTACTAGCTTATTACCTTTTCCTTCGTGTGCATTTACCATTAATCTTTGTCCAGCTGAAATTTTAAACTTCTTGGGAAGGGACTTCATCTTTCAATGCATATATACTATACAACATAGCACAAGGCAATTTCTTCCTCCTTTAAACTGAAGCATGCGGTCTAAGAACATCCCTAGAATACAAATGTACATTGAAGCTCAACTCCGTTTTTATAACGTCCAGCAAATGCACTGGAAAATGCTGCCCCTTAGAGCAATACAATCAGTTCCTTTGGTTTATCAGAGGGATTGATGAAATGGATATCAAATGCCATCCTGTTGACTTGCCTTGACAGAAAGGCATCCTTGCCTTTGGATATGCATTGGATAAATAGGTACTCACATTCCATAAAATAGGGGCCAGGTTCAATTCGCCATACAATTTGTCCTTTTTGTGTGCCAGTCACTCCCCGATTCTTGGAATCCCAGAAATTGGCTGGAGAGTTCTCATCTGAAAGAGGAAAGAAAAAAAAAAATTGTCAAGTAGTATTTATAATAGTAGTTTTCTTGGTTCTTTTTGTTTCAAGGGGCCAAGATACAAAAAACTACTTGTGTTTAAAAAAAAAAAAAAAATTTAAAAAACCCCAAACTAACTGGCAAAAGATAAATGGCTTCTCTTTTGCCGTTGATAGTTAGATCAATTTATGCAGAGTGAGCAGACGTATATACAGCCAAAGTAAATAGATGGTTTCCTGTAAGAAGTGACCTGCCAAGGTAAAGTATCAAATTCCAAAACTTCCATAACTCAACAGAGAGGCTATTGGGAGCGTATAGCTGATTGCAACTTCATCACAGAGCTGCTACATCGTTTTGTGCAGCGGTCCTGCTCTGTGATGTGAAAATTTAGCATTCATTCCCTAGCTAGGAAGTATGGAATTGCAACTACAGGTATCAAGACTTACTTCAGTTTTTAATATATCCTATGTTTTAGAAACTAGAGAGAATATTTTTATACATACACCAAAAAAATCTGACACTTTCAATTTCCTGACACACATAGTATTATTCCCTGTCAGTGAAGTCGAGTTAGAGGCTCAAAGCACAGAACTGTCACTTAGTAAGCCAGAGATACAAATAAGAGATTCAGCAAAATACACTCAAAACAGGAGAACTGAGAAGCAAACAGAAAGTATCTGCAGATCAGCTTAGCAATACCAGTATTTTCCCCTCCCAAACTAAGGTTTTTGTTCTGACAGTAATGAACACAGGTCTTGGGGGTTGTTTTTTATTTACCAGCCTGTATTCAGGCACCCAGAAACAGCGTTGTATGAACGAAAGAAAGCCAGCGTGAGAAGCTGTTTGAAAGGGCACAAAGGTTGGTTATGATGACCCTGAGGAAGCTGACATAAATCCAACTTAACTTACTTTGTACAGTTCTTTGGAAGTATGCATCATAATGTTTTACAAATGCATTCAGGCAGCTGTTTCTTAACTAGACAATTATACCTGTGACCTCAAATACAACATCCTAATTCTTTCCAGTGGTGCTTGATATCCCTTAGTCTTAATTTTTTAATTAAATATCCTGTTTTATTACATACATTTGAGTGCATTCTGCAATCTTAAAAAGACTTCACTAAGAACTTAGTCTACTGTGGCTTTGTTCATGAAGCTATCCGTTCAAGCACGTTTTCTTTGTGCTTTGGTAGGAATTCCTGCATAAGTAAGATTACAGAATTCTCACCTACGTTTTAGAAATCCATATGCTATCTATGAAAGGATAATAAACAATGCAGTTTTGTTACTTTTATCTTAAAAATATAAACTTACACTAAAGCTTCTCTTTCTCCTTTTCATTCTGTCTGCTTATCTCGGCGTATGCACAACTCTACTGAATCACGATTAGTGCAGTCTGTATATTCATATCCCACCAAACTGATATGCAAAGCATTACCAGACACATGCTGGACTTCTGTGATTGCTCAAGAGTAAATTACGCACCCTGTCCACAACCTGGAAGAGCTCTGGGAAAGTCAAGAGGTGGACACGGCAAGCTACTGACATTTTTATGCCTCCAGGCATGGGCGACTTTGAGAATTTTTGGAAAGCTGTGGTCTGAACACCTCAACATCACGATGAGTCCAGAACAGTTTCATAACTATCTCAATGACAATGAGAAGGGAGAGGAGGGTTCTCCTAATGCCTGTGATCCTCAAGCATATAATACCCCCAGGCTTAATTTTTTGTGTGGAATCAACATGATAGTACATGAACTGCATACACCATAACGTCAGGCACACAGGCAGTAAAAACTTAAAACATGCATAATTGTTCTTCATTACAGCGAAAAACTTTCAGAGTAAACAAAGCTGTATCTCACCCATGTATTTACTGTTTTTTCCAAAGCTATATAAAGAGGAACTCTGAAAGTACAGCCTGTAAAGCATCCCACAGGCCTCTGAAAAAGTCTTTGTATATGGCTTGCAATGACACAATTGCATTGACACTTGCAATGACACAAAATACACCGTTGACTTGTTTATTTACTTTTTTATTTTTTAATGTGCCTTCCTAACCCAAGGCCCCACTATTATCTTCCACAGACAGAACTCTGGGAAGCCATGAGATATAGCTTAACTTCCAGCAAATCTACACTAGTGCCTGCTTTGGTCCACCATACAAACTTGCTTATCCAAACCACTGCTACCAAAAGCGAGCAGATTCTTTAAAAATTCCACAGTTACCTGAAACACAGATAGTTTTAAATTATTCAGTGTTCTCATTACATCTAGGTAAATAAAGATGTATTATATGACAAAAAAACACCTCCCCTAACATGCTCTAGTTCTTCTGAATTTCTGAATTTAATCAATTGGAAAAGAGTCTGCTCATAATTCTAAGCAGAAGGACAGATATTTGGTATATTATAACCATAAACATGAATTTTTTTATTCTTATCTTTTTCAACAAATCAAGGAACTCTGGAGCAATGAAATGTGCCTTTAACAGTGAGGTTTCCAACATTAAGGCACAAGCAATTATGCCTTAATTCTTTGTTTTTTAAAATCAGTAACTAAGTAAAGTCAACAGTAATTTTTAACAGGACATTAGTGAGCTTCAGAAAAGGTCCTACATGAACTGAGTCTCGAATTCTGAGCTGATAGTTACAAGAAAGCAGAACATTTTCTTACACCTTAATTAATAAAATCCGATATTTAAGAAAGTGCCTGGATTTTCAGCCCTTTCATGAAGGAATAGTCTCCTTTGCAGCAATGAAGACTAAATCATTGATACTCGGCCCACAGGCATGCTGCCATTGCAACAGAAGGTGGTGGAGACAGAGGGATGCAAAATGCTGACAGACCACTGCTTGTCAGCAATTGACTCAATTTTGGATTTATTTTGGAGAGCTTTGATTTTCTTTGGAAACTGCTGATTTTTTTTTTTCTATTTTATGATGTCATTCACATAGGGGAAAAAATAACATCACTAATGCATATGGAAAAACAAGGTCAAACCTTAGTTCATGGATTTTAAAAAAAGAAACTGAACCACAAAAAAAAAATCAAATAGCATGAGAACATTAAAGTACACAATATTGCCGAAATTTACTTATCAACACTGCAATAAAAACAGTTAAACAGTGATAGTCTCAGTAATATTCAGCTGTGCAAAAAAAAAAAGTGTTTGAGAGCACAAAAAGCAGTGTCAGAATTACCACTACCTTATTTCTCTTCTTCCCCAAAACATATATATGTATATACGTGTGTGTACACACATATATATACACACACAGTGTGTGTATACATATATATATATATATATGTGTGTGTATGTGTGTGTGTGTTCCATCAGGAACTTCAATTCTAAGAAGTTCTAGTCCTCTTTTAGCCAGTAATTGCTACTGTTTGTGAAACTGGCGGCTGTTCCAGAATCCGGGCCAAAGAGCAGATATAAATATCCCTACCCAGAACATAAAATATGCAACAAAATACCGTCTTACTGCATTGGTATCTTGTCCAGTGAGTCTACACTTCTGAAAGAAATAAAACAATGCAAGATGCACAATATGTTTCTATCTTCAATAATTCTTGAACAGAAATATTACAGAAAGTAACTTATTTCTCAGAGCTGCAACCCCTGCACAAATTAGTGTATGTGAGATGTTCTACAATGAAAAGTGGGTAGTAATAAATATATCACTGTGTGGAACTTCACACGGACCAGCGCTCCTTGAAATCACTATAAAACGAACGTGTTCTGAGTAATAACGTTTTCTTTATTTAACTGCTAAGCAATTGGCCAAACCTGGTATTAAGAACTGAACTCATTTTTTTTTCCACTTTCAGGCTTCACCATCATTACAACACCCTTTAAGGTAAGTCAGATACCAACAGCATCTGTAATACCCACAGCTTGTGCTCTCCATGTCATCACTGTAGTTCTCCACCTGTGTCCACAGCTCTGCCCTGATGTGACAGTGATTGGGATGCAGCTCCCTCTGGCATGTGTCAGTTCGGTATGGCTATCTTATGGGAAAAGCAATATAGAAGTAATGGATAAATGGATGAACAGTGCAATGAAAGAAGGTATCATTTTTACAGAATTAGTTTTCTGATAAAATTATGCTCATAAAAGAGTAAGAGCTGTAAAAAGCTCCAGTATGCCTGTGCCTTTTCTGTACTGGGAGCCCAGAACTGGACACACCACTCAGATGTGTCTCACCAGTGCTGAGTAGAGGGGAAGGACCACCTCCCTCAACCTGCTGGCTAATGCTCTTCCTAATGCAGCCCAGGATGCCAGTGGGTGGCCAGGGCACACTGCTGGCTCTTGTTTGACTCACTGTCCACTAGGACCTCCAGGTCTTTTCCTGCAAAGCTGCTTTCCAGACAGCCCCCAGCCTGTCCCGGTGTCAGGGGTTATTCCTCCCCAGGGGCAGGACTTGGCATTTCCCTTTGAACTTCGTGACATTTCTGTTTGCCCATTTCTTCAGCCTGTTGAGGTTCCTCTGAATGGCAGCACAACCATCTGGTTTATCAACTGCTACTCTCAGTTTTGCATGAGGATGTTAGGGAAGACAGTGTTGAAAGCCCTGCTAAGCCAGTATCTGACATCAGGGGTCAGGAGGCTTCTGTGGAGTTCACGTTTCGTTCTTTGTGTCTTACTGCTTTCGCTATTTCTGTCTTAGGAAAAAGGATAAACTACCTGAAATCCATCACCTTACAGAGTCATCTTGCATAGCTTAAACCAACAAATAAATAAATAAATAAGATACAGTCTTTTATAAGACAGTTTAAAAGCAAGAACTGCTACCAATTAATATCTGAAACAAGCCTGACAGTCCCAGTGCACAGACTGGTCATATGCAAACAAATGCTCATCTTGCGGTCCCAGTTTTTGTGGTCAGTAGTGTTAGGTTACATGATAAAAGGCTTGTCTCCATGAATACAAAGGATTTTTATTCCTAAAATACAAAAGCATTATAGAAGTCACAAACTTCTAGCGTGGAAACATCATGGATTGCTTACTGAATAGGAAAAACTTTACAAGTTCCCTACAGCATCACAGAATGGTTTGGGTTGGAAGGGACCTTAAAGATCACCTAGTTCCACCCCCCCTGCCATGGGCAGGGACACCTTCCACTAGAACAGGTTGCTCAAAACCCCATCGAACCTGGCAATCTAAGCCACTGCTAATCTATAGCAATCTAAGAGCTTCAAACTTTCGCATACTGATCTCTTTTCTAGAAGACATTTATAAAGATGCTTATATGCAGAGCTCCAAGAAGGTGATGTTTAACAGATTCCAAATGTCACTGAACGGTTTTAATTATTTTACAATTTTCATCTTTCACTACCATATATGGGTATTCTAATTCACAGCTCTTGAAAAATCCGTGCAGCTTAGCTCAGAAAAGATCAATCATGTTGGTAACACCATTGTCTCCCTGCATAATTCTGTTATCCTCATTTGGGATTTACATCCCAATCTCCGTTTTTTCACCCCTTTCTGGAAGATGATTTATGCAAAATCTTTTGAAGCATTGTTTATTCTTAGTTTAAAATTTTAAATTAAGTTCAGATTGTCAAAATGCTGGCTTCCTTAGCGTTTTAGGTTAATTTTAATAAATTCTTGGGCACTGAAGATTATGTGTGCGATGCATCCAAGTATTAAGAGGGGTGATTGTACTCATCCTGGGGAAGTTTACAAAGCATCAATCTAAATGTTATTTCTCCTGTTAGGTGTTCTCTTACAGTATGTACCAGAGGAGTCGGAAGATAGCACGGCTACGTATAGTTTTGTCTCAAGTTGAGATTCATCAATCTGCCATCAGTTTCTCTCATAAGCATACTATTAAGAATGATCATCCTTTACCTATTTTACACTGTCATTTCACTCAGTCTTTAAAAGTTACAGGTTTGTAGTTAATCTGCATCAGAGGATATTTCTGAACTTAATTTTGAGCCAACCAGCAGGAGATCTCTAGGATGGCATTTCCAATGTAGAACAGAAATCTGATTTCCATGCATTTTACTGCATGACTTCCAAAACCTCCATCCCGGTGCCAGAAAGTGCACTCCGCTTTTTGGTGTGAGCACAGACTTTCAAGCAGTAAAACAGACTGTCATCAAAATGTAAGATTAGTAAGAACATTCCAAAGAGTACTTACTGTGGATTTTGAGCAACTGACTGGGAAAGTTTGTAACACTAAATTTTGTGCAATATGTTCACTTTGGTAACCTCTAATAATTCTAATTCTAGATTTAAAAAAAAAAAAAAACATAGGTAATCATTACAGAAGTAGCACAGTGTTTACTGAACTAACAAACTAAATCAATTTCTCCTTTACATCCCAAATATGCTTAAAAGCAATTGAAAACTGCATCAGGACACATTTAAGGGAGAAGACAAATTTTATCACCTGAGGCCTCACTCGTTTTCTGGAAAGCCAGTAAGTAAATTAACAATTTCAAGGAGAGCTTCCATTGCAAGCAATTATTATAATAAATCAGATTATGTCAACCCATTTAAAATACACTAAATATCAGTTACTACCGTACAAACAATTAACAACCCACTACATACAGCTTATGTTCTGTGATTTTCAGAATTCCCCATCTCAGTCTGTGAACAGTTCACAGGCTTTCTGGTGGAACCAAAACATTTCTCACAGAAGACAGCGCTAGTGTATGCAGTACATTGCTGAAATTAAAGATCAACACTCAGTTGCACCTTCTAGCCTTACCTGGCCATTCCAAAGGATGCCTGTGGATCCTAAACTGCATTCCTCCATCTGAGCCCAATTAACAAACTGAAGAACAAAAAAAATTAGTGTTTTACAGGATGGATCCTGAAAATAGCATCCCTGTTCCCAATCACAAATGGTATCTTCCACAAACCTTGCCTTCTGGACCCAGACTGTGCAGCTCAAGTTTGGAGGCTTTAGCTCTGTATTAGCACCGTTGCATAATCTTAGCTCCACGAGGCGCGTCTGTCCTCTCCCTGCCTCTTGTCATTTGAAGGAAAGGGTTTTAGAAGGATGTTCTCAAATTCCCCGGCAGTTTCTAGCAGTTACACACAATCGTCTGCCTCTTCTGCTTTAATCAAGGTTTTATCTAGGTTCAAACAGCCCATGTTGAAACATATAAAGTATTACGTCCTTCAAGCTTAGCTATTTGCGGCCACTCCCCTCCAAAGGGTACAGGATGCTGAAGCCCCATCCTCCCTCCACTTCCTTCCTTGCCTTGTCCAAGGGAGGATTCCCAGGCATGGCCACAGCCCTGCAGCATGGGGCGGGCTGATGTAAACAGGAGGATCATTAAATCCTAGAAATGACGGCAAGGCAGCCACAGCAACGAGCACAGCGGGATCTCACTGGAAGTGCTGGCTTTTGTTTATCAGTATTGCGCTCTCCCGCATGACTTCCCCACAAATCCAGTTACTTTAGAGAAAATGAAATTGCTCTGTGACATTTGGCTGGGATGAAGCTGCCTTTAACCCAGGATAACTCTGTACTAGGCACTTCTGAGCAGGAGGATAAGCAGGTGGCAGAAAGCTGCTATAATTACCTCTCCTCTTTCAGGTTGGTTAATGCCATCTCAGCACAGGGGCTCGGACAAGGCTCCGTTTTGCCAGACACACTGACTGCTAACAAGTGTCCTGGCGGATGCTGGCAGCTGACTTCAACTTAGGGCAAGGACCCAAACTGTGCCAAAGTGGCCCCAGTACTATGAGAACGAAAAGGGTACTTAAAGGTATCTTTGCAATCTGGTCCATGGTCTGCAGATCGCGTCCTTTGCAGCACACATTTCATCAAACTGTATGCTTGTGGAGCGCTAGGTTCAAGCTCTCAAAGCAAATCTTGGTTTTCCTAGTAATAATCCGGTAACAAAAAACAGGGAAAAGAACCCCAACTCTTACAAGACTATTTATTCATACTCAGCTTGAAAACTTCCCAAAAAATGCTTCCAGTCAAAGAAATTATGATGGGCTTTTTGCTAATGAAGAACTGAAAGCTACTGTATTACTTTACGTTTGCATGAGCACCTCTAGGAATTGTATTTTCAAAGGACAGGAGGGGGAAGAACACTAGAACTGGACTACTGTAAGAGAAATTTAAAACACTGCTGTGTATTAAATGGCTGGAAACTGTTCTCCCTTGAATGCCAACAGAGCAACCCCCCAAAAAAGCTGAGAAGAGCAAAATTCTTGGACAGTCTTAAAAGCTACCTAAGCAGCTACTAGATCCTACTGCATGCTACCACAGACCTCTTTATTCTTCATACTACTTTGTAAAACTTGGACAGTAATGAAAATATAAGACACACATCTTCAGCTGAGAAAAGCAGGGACAGAAAAGTAAGAGACGGAGAAAGGTACAGCAGATGCTCTTACAGCCTCGCGTAGGAGAGAAGTGGCTGTTTGGGCTCTACATGAAGGCGATGGTGCGCTGCCAGAGGCTGCAGGGGGACACTTTGAACTCCAACCTAGACACAAATATCGGCTTTCTGGTGGCACAGTCCTGCTGTATTAGCAGTGAAGGATCAAAATCATCTATATTCAGACATTTAATATCACGACCCAGGGTCAAGAAAGCAGGGAGGTGTTTGCTCCTTACTGCAGAGCAGCAATTTGTTCCTTTGCACAACCAAAATTCAGGTTCACATACCTCCACTTACTGCCCCTGTGCTGTGGGCCAGTAGAGGAAAGACTCCACTCACATTCCCTCAGGTGTCTTCCACAACCCCCTACATACCACATATATTATGTTTCTGACGTTTATTGCACTCTATTACTTTACACCGCAAGAGCAATTATTCACTTTTCTACCTGTGACTGACAGTATGATCAGGAATAAGCTGTATTTCTTTAACACTTCGCTCCTACTTCAGCTGCAGAAGCAGAGCAAAGGTAGAAGCCATACCGTACACCCCATCCAAACACTAAACAATGAAACCTTTTTGCTATTGAAGCTTAAATTAATACAGTGGCAAGATCCTTGCTCCCATTTTCATTTGCAGCCTTTATTCTGACACTTGGCCATAAGATGGACTATTTCCTTCTTTTTCAAGAATTATACTATTACATTTTGTTTCCTTCTATATGTACACTAACTTCAATGTGGGGATCAGAGCATCTCCATGTGCTCTCACACAATGGGATATTTCAAGGCACAGCAGCAGCTCAAAGGATTAGTTAACTAGAATGCAGGACATAAAGATATTGTAAAAAAATACAAGTAATTTTTTCAGACATATGATACAGTACAATGGCATGAATAAAGTGGAATTCCACTTCTCCGTATTCAAAGCAAAGACATCATTGAAATTCAAAGCATTCAAAGACAAAAATAAATCCTTTCACCCATCTCGCTGGCAAAAATTCAAAAGCATAACAATAGGAAGGAAATAACCTCAAGCTTAACCTCTTTCCTGAAAATCTTATTAATCCTCCTCCATAAAACGATGTGCATTTTATTGCCATCTACACTTCAGGTTTCACACATGTGCCAGCCCCACAGCACAAGCGCTCCATGCAGTGGGAGTCGCTGACCAGGATCACCTGGAAGCCACATCCTACACAACATACATACACAAAGCTTGGGTGTTTCTGCAATGCACCACAAAAGACCAGATACTATGAGAAAGGCATAATGTTAGACAAAAAATTAAGCTAGAGAACAACACTGAATAAACCGTGACAGACAGTACAGCATGCCCTTAGCCGTAAAGACCATTAGATACTTTATCTTATTGCGGAAAAGTCCCTACATCTTTGCAAAATGCTAATAAATCACCTACCATTTAGTTCACTGAGGTCCATCTGGCTCCATGTGGGGGTAAATATAGCATGGGGGATACTTCCATCTCCTCCTGAAGGAAGCACCACACAGCTGAGGCAAGAGCTGCACCACCTCTCATGTCAACTCACAATTGTCTCAGCTGCTGATGGTTTGGGGAAAGTGACATCTGCAGGAGATGGAGACAGCTTGTTCCTCAGGGGGAAAGCCGAAAGCAGGGGCCACTAGGCAGGCAACAGTTTGGAAATTCAGATTTAGGCCAGCAATGGCTACTGAAGTTGGACTACACTTATAATCTAATGTACTAGCCTAACTCAGTGGGCTATCATATTATAAAGATTAGAGAATAGGAGGATAGCAAAGATGCAAGCAATTAACTGAGGAAAAGGGGAGCCTGTCTCTCTCCTGTAGCATCACCCTTGACACTTTCAGAAATCTCTTTCTTTTCTTTTTAGAAGCACATTGCTGTGTCTCACACCTTGTTAAAACTCTAATACAAGCCCATCTTGACAACCATAATTCCTTCTCAATACACTTCTCTCTGTAATATCCAGTTCCCTACTATATCCCCAAACACATCCCAACACTCCCACAACCTTGTAGCCTAAAGGTGATTCTCTCCTGCTTTTAATAGTAGCAAGTCCAAGAAAAATAAAGAAAACCCCTGTGTGTACAAGTATTCTGAAGGCCTGTTATTCTGGGGCAGAACTGTTTAGCAAATCTAGAAACACAAACCGTTTTTTCCTAATTAACTGTAAAAGGTCATTTTGGGGTAAATACTCTCAGAGCTAAATTTAAACAAAAAAAAAAAGCTGTATCTAAGCTTTTCTGTGTCATATTTAACCTGCCAGTGTAAGTTTATTGTGGAATGTTATTCATCATTTTCCTTCTCGAACACAACCTTATATGGTGTCAGATAAGCACTTGTTTGCTGGCAGTGCATGAGCTGCTGAGCTTGCTTGAGCCGCACGCAGAAGAGGATTGCAGCTTCCCAAGAATAAAGGGCACGCACTTTTATCTGCGACCACATTCCCATCACAAGTCTTTGCGAGAAAAACTAGAAAATATAACAAAGAATTCCTGCTGTGGAAGACATGATACCAGCAAAGCTGTGCCTTTGTCAACATAGCCCATCCTGCCCCTGGATAAATTCTGTTGGTAAATAAACATTACCAACAAAAGCACAATTTTGCTAGCGCAGCTGCACTTACAGAGACTGCTTTCTCTGGTGTAGCTGTCTTGGTACAGGTCACATGTAACCTCACAGCCAGCGGAAAAAGTGAGGGGTCATTTATTTTATGGCCTTCATGCTGTTTTTCTTATGGATCAGCAGCATCTGGTCATGTATGCAGGTTCCCAATACAGAAAGGTACCAGAGAAACTGGCGGGTTTGCTTTGTGGTTGGTTTTTTTTGATTTCCTGGTCAAATATTTCTGAAGTGGAAACAGTGGAAATCGCTTCAGGAAGGGCCAGATGGTTATGGCAGCCCTGTTGAGTCTACCATTGGAGTCAGCAACCCCATTCCTCTCCCTCCTTCCTAGCCCTGAAATGCACTTGGAATAACTCCTCCTCTGCAGTAAGATCATTATTATAATTCAGTCCGCTGCTGCTCTCTGACAATGGCACATATTTTAATTTTCTGAGAACTGGAATATTCAGGCTAGTTAAAATTTGGACAGCACTGAGTGGCCCATAATATATAGCAAATCAGACTGAATGATGTAATGATCTCTTCTGGGTTCAATTTCGGTAAAATTTATGCTCATTTGAGAACAATTACTAGCTCATAAGCTAACCTTAAGTACATTTTATTCCACATGTAATTCTCCTGTAACTGACTTACCCTTCAAAAAGAGGTTTTTCTTGTGGAACTATTAACAAACACAATTGCCATAAACAAGAGGCCTTAAAATAGAGTCAAGATGACTGTGTGCTATTTTTACTTCTTTTTGTTTGCAAATCTAAAAATAAAACACCATTTTGAATCATTATGAAATGTACATCTGCCCTTTAAACATCATACGCATCACTGAAATGCAGACGTGTAAACAGCACAACAGGCTAGAAGAGATCTTTAAAACATATGCATGTTATTTTAAATCTATATTTTGAAACAAGTTGCAAGTGTCTTTTGCTCTATTTATATTTATGAAATTTTAAAATCAGATACCAGCAAACAAGTACTTGGCAATTGTCCACCAAAACTTACTGAAACATTAGGCTTGAGTACTCACCATTTTTCCAGGTTACATTTTGCAATATACCTCATGTTGGCTACCCATGAAGCAGAGTAAATTTATTACCAGCGGATTTGCTATTCCTGATCTGTAGGCTTGCACAGAACTTCTTCTATTTTCCTTCTTTCCTTTTTGTCCATCCTGCTCCCTTTTCCTTTTTCCTCCAGCCGCTCATACAGTAGAAGAAACTACACAGCTTTATAAGGGATTTACAGTAGTAGTGGTACATTATTACCAGAAACCCTATCAGTGGTAAGATGGGTACCCTAAGAAGTATCTAAGGCAGGTATCAAGCCTGTTATTACCTGTGTAATAAACTACAAAACTTCCTGCCCTAATTAACAGAAGCTATGGGAAATATCCCATGCCCTACAACTTAATAATGATACGCGAGTACTTTAAAAGTTCACATAAATTTTGCAAACACTTTTTTTATGAGTATTGTGCTTATTTCCTTTTTCATCCTCTGGTCCTAAAACTGAGATGATAATATATTGTAAGAAACTATAATTTATTAATAAAGTTTTCAGGTTAAAAAATTTATCAAGTCAAAAACCTCAACTGACAGATGACTCTCAAAACTGCTGGAAAGACAGAACTAGTTATTGATCACAGTAGTCAGCAATAAGAGACCCATTCTAACTTACTCAAGTGACACAAATTCCTCTATTTCTGCAATTATCTTCTACAAAAACCGACCTGAATTCACTGGTGCATTATCCACTTGATGTGCTTTTTCCCCATTCATATTCTAACAGATGTATTACTGGCAGAATTATTTACATTTTAGCAAGTGTTAGAAAATATTTATACAGCACAAAGGATGCACTCAATCACTTCAGATCAGGAACTGTCACCTACTGTATGTGCAACATCTTGACTGACATAGACCTTCCAGGCGCTGCAGAGATACAGACAAACATCAATCAACCATAAGCAGCTACACCTGAAAAGTAACTTCATGATCTTCACTCTTCGAAATAAAGGAACCCATCAGCACAAGAGCTGCATCATTCAGCAAGGGCTTGCACTTCTGTGTCGCTCAACTCCTATCACAACTTTCAATGAAAGAGCCACAGGCCCAAATGGATTCATTAGGTATATGTAATAATTCTGAAAAGATCTTTATTTGTATATATGCAAATTGCAAGCAAACAAAAAGGCTAAGTTCGGTAAATATATTTCTTTTCTAGAACTGAACAAACAATAAGCAACTCAGAAGAAAGTACAAAAGATAAAAGGTACGTATTTCTTCTTAAATCCCCGTAAGGGCATAAAGTATCCTAATGAGCTGAAATCTCATTTGTGGGTAGCTCTCAGGCATGTAATGGGAAGGAGGCACTCCCTTGCCAGATGGCATGTTCTGCTGATGGCCACAGAGGAAAACGGGTGTAATCACAAAAACAACTTAAGTGTTTTAACTGCCCACATATGCATACACTCATGCCAGTTATGACACCTTTTGTGCAGGTGAAAGTTTCAGCCAGAATCACTGAAGGTTTTCCCATAAGATTTAAAAAAAAAAAAAAAAAAATTAATTCATCATTAGCAAGGGTGAAGGGTGTAAAACTCAGAGCACAAAACATTCTGAGCCACAGAGCCAGCATCACCCAAAGAGCTGACTCAGCCTTTGCACACAATGATCCATCAGCTGCTTTTATGGCCAACTAGTTGGTTGGTTTTATTTTGCTTTTGATAGTAAGTCCCACCTTCAGGTTTCCCAGAGCTCTATTTTCTTTCCTGGAATGAATCAGCAAGGAGCAAAGTCAGTGCCAGACACACTCCCCAAGGGTCCTGTGGAGGTTCATTTAACCACTCAATCACTCCTGCGTTTTCAGCCTTTGCTTTACTTGGTGTTTATTTAGCCTTTTTGTATGTGGGTGTGGGCGAAAGTTTTATTACTAGGGATGAAGGGCTAAAACAAGAAGCCCTAGATGCTGTATACCCACAGAACAGACAAAATGCCCAGGAAAAGGAGTTTTTCTTACACACAGCAGCTGACATCTAGGGATCCAGGAGGTTACTTTGGGTTTTGCCTTCTCAAATGGTTGATGGTTTGAACCTTGGAACTATTGTGATGGTACAAATATCTCTGGATTTCCAGCAACGTGGCATCCTTCAACACTGGGTGGAGACAACTGATTCATCACTGAGAAGAGAGGAAAGACTGCCTCTGGATCCCTCAGCTTCACTTTTGAATGCACTTGATTATTGCTTGCAGTTTATGACATTGTCTGATCAATATTCTTCTGAATCTGTTCCAGCCTTTTGACAGTCACAATATCAGCTGTCATTTCATTCTCAGTGTTCAAGTCCATTCCCATGTCTAATACAGAAACATTTCTAAAGATGTTTTTTTTCTCTTGCCAGTTCCAAGTGATTTCTCACTGCCTTTTAGAAATCCTTCTAGTTTCTAAAAGTTGTCAATAAAATATGTCTCTGCGGCACACATCTCTTAAGGATCTTCTGGGATTTTTATATTCCCTTAGCAGCTGTTATTTTTTAAGTTTATCTTCAATATTATGAACTGTCTAAGCAAGAATGCTAACTAGTCTATTGTTGTCATCTGACAGTAATAGGTTTCTTAGGGAATTTATTAGAAAGTCAGAGAGCTTGCTGGTTTGGAACACAGAAAAATATTTATACTTAAACAATACACTTTTGTCATACTTCAACTTTTCAGTAGTCTAAACCAAATGTAAAACCCACTAACAAAAAGAGGAAACAGCCCAAGAATACAGGTTCTAACCCAAGGCAGAAACAGGCATCAATGCTTCCCTCTCGTGCCTCTATTAAAGAGTGAGCCCATTAACTATGATATTGTGGATACCTCTGCATAAGCAATTTCTCCTTTCCTTTCTACAAACCACATAACCTCTAGCTTAAGTAAACAGTAATGTCCTCCTATTTTATTTATATATGTATATGTTTGCTAAGGCGTCCAAATGGCTGATAAGTAACGCTGTGGAAAACCTACAGACAGAGATGAATAACAGGTCAGCATAAAGAGAGCATATCCATGCAAGCAGTGTGCTAAGGAAGGCTATTAAAGGAATATGCTGAATCACTCTATCCTTCACTACCTGTGTTACTATTACCGCTTATTTTCCTGGCCAGCTACACTTTCCACCTCCCCCTCAGTGCCTCATGATGGCAAGATCTAATGGCAGATTCCTCATCTTGTAGGTTTTCCATTGCTGTAAAGCTCTTCCAGGCTCTTTACAGTCCCTTCACCTGAAATGAGTTTATTCCAAAAACTTTGCTCTGAACTAGCACAGAGTAGACCTAATCATTATAATATTTTAAAAATTATTAATGAGGCCATTGCTGCTATTTGACTTCGAATGTGCCGAGATGCTTTCCTGTTGCAAGAAGTATTTCATACTCAGCTCTGACGAGATTCCTCCTTTTACCTACCTCCTGCTTTTGATGTAAGGATTCAGGATTCACTTTAGATTTGATATGGCTATTAATAATTAGCAGAATGAATACATTATCTAGGATAATCCGAATTCATTATGAAGCCCAGCAAAGCTGTAAGAAGTGAAACATCATCTCTAAACATTTACTACTAATGTTGCACCTGAAATAAAATACTTTAAGTGTTCCCAAAGACATGTATTCTTTCCTTATTGGTAGATGACAACAGCCAGTATTACTCAATATGGTAGTGTATATCCAAGAAGCAGGCAAGTAGTATACAAAAACAACAAAAGAGAAACCTATGGCTTTAGAAGTATATAAAAATGCTTTCTTAAACAAAAAAAAAATCCCATTCGGATTGGTTATATTATACCTAACTATGCACAATTTCATACAGTGAGCTCTGATCCTGAAAAATTTGTTAATACAATTTGTGAACTGAGTCCCAGGGGCATAATTTTCAGCTGAGCTGTGGTTCCTGCATTTTTGTATAATTTTATATTGTATGTTATTGATTACTTGCAAACATAGACTATCCCATTTTGGGATCTGGCACTAGCATGCTGACATCGCAGAATTTAACAGAGCAATTAAGGAAACACTGTAGACACCAGGAGCAGGGTTTTTTGGATGAGCATATGACCCAGTTCACTTTTCAGAAGCACATCATGTTTTTTTCAGCCATTTCCACCGAACAATATAGTATGGTTTGTATTGTATTAATTGTATTAATATTCAAGCAGACACAGGATAACCCAGAAATAGTTCAGGAGTGCAGCACATTCTAAATTTGCACATACACTTTCAAAGATGCTATTTTTGTAAGGTATAGAGGCACAAGATATCTAATTTGTTCACTTCTGTCTCAGTGCCTGCATACTTGTACTGCCCCTGACCTGATTCAGGTTCCCTTGGACTGCAGTCTGGGGCTTGTTTACTTGACAGCAATCCACAAGTTTTTGTCAGTTCTTTGCTGAGGAGACCAAAACCATTTTGTCACAACACACTCCACAGTTTGTCATGGTGGCTGTAGCCACCCACTTCTGCTCCTTTTCTCTACCATGCTCTGGATGCCATCCCCTGTGCCTCAACCTGGAGCTGCAAGCAGGTACGTATGCTGACCTGCAAGTCAATCTTGTGTCGAGCACTGTTTTACATTACATACATTACAATCAATAATTTCTTCAGATTCTTCAAGAGGGACACTGCTAATGCAATACATTTGTTTTGTTGTTTTGGTTTTTTTTTGTTTGTGGTTTTGTTTTTTTTTTTAATAAACCATGACTATTCTGCCCTTTTGCTTGCCCTTGCTGAAAGGAATGCAGCACCCGTTCCCTCCCCATGCAATTGCAGAGCCCCAACCTTGCCACCTCCACAAGAACTGAGAATGATTAAATAAAAAATTAACTACAAAATGAAGTAGTCTGATTTTATGCCAGAAAAGCATAGAGGGTTGAAATATTTATAAGGACTTAGAGAAAAACTGTAACAGATATACCACATAATAATCTGTTGTAAATATCCCAAAAATGGAAGGAAAAAAGCCTTCGCTATCCTAAATCCTCAAGACTGTGAACTGGGACTGCTTCACAGCTGCTCACAGTCATAGTTGGTTTTTGGTTGGTTGGTTCCACCACCCACCTCCCATTTCACCCTCTTCAGAATAACTAAGAAATACCTGTGCTCCTCCTTCAGAAAAGATTTCAGCTGCATTGAACACCAGGACAAAACCGCTGTGGAACTTGCACCTGCAACTCCTAATACATGCTGCTACTTCACTCCTAAAGGTCATATTAAAAAACTTAGAAATCAAAGCGTCAAACTACCATGGCCAACACTTCTGCTCCAACAAGAGAAATGTAGCAAGTCAATTGCTCGTGACTGCAAGTCACAGACAAACACTGACAACTAGAAAACCAGAGGTGGAGGCCTGCACCATCTTCGACTCCCTCCCTTTGCAGAGTGGGGTGCAGAGGGGGGAACTTTTAGATACAGTATCGCAGTTGGATTTTTATTTTGTACCTGCATTTATCTGACTCTCATCGTTTTGAGACACTTTACATACCAACAGGGTCAACTCCTTCACAGTTACTCTGTGCTTTCTTCTTCCCATTGCATGTATTCAGATTTTTCCAGAGTGCCTAAAAAGCCGACAGCGTATGTCATCTGTTTGGAGATGTGGTATTTATTGCTTGCATAAGGGACTTTCTGTGTAATACACTAAAGCAGGGCAAGCTGGCTAATTACTGCTGCATCCAAGTTCAAAGTTCAGATCCAGATGTCAAACTTCTTAAAAATTCAGGATCATCTGGTTTTACTATTAGATTGGCTCATCAGAGAGAAAATCCCACATCATGACGTTTGATGCTGGCTTCCTCATTTCTGTCCCCGAGCTGCTGAGTAATTCTTGGGAAGCAAAGAAAATCCCGAAGCCTTGCCTACCTACTGTATAAGACATATATGTTACTAAAATGGTGTCCTCTTACTCATTTGTAAACTAACTATGTAGGATTCCAGTTAGTTGCCAGCGCAGTGACTCAGCAAAGCTCTGTGGAGACAAACTCCCTGCTGGGACTCTTGCAGCCCCAAAGGGCGGGAGGCCAGGTCGTGGGCCTTTCCTCACAGAACAAACGCACCTGCTTTAGGTGGCTGCAGGACACACAGGACACCATCAGAAAGGGCTCCCGAAAGTCAGAATGCAAATTGTTTGCAAGTGATGAAATAAGGAGAGAAGCACATTGCCTATGCAGCCTTCAGATTTCAGGATGCTATTTTAAGAAAGCTTGGTAGTCCTCAACTCAGCATCTTTACATTACTCCTCTTAATTTACACTCAAGTTCAGTGACATCCTTAATTTTACATTAGAGAGACTGCCTGTCACTTCGCAATCTGCACCTCACGCTGATACCCAGGAGTCTGGAAACGTGCCCAACATTTCTAACAGCAAAGCTCAGGTGCTCTTTTGGGATATTTTCTCCCAAAACCTTTTGGAACATGGAGTATATATAATTCAGAGAGTATCTATAAATTAGTATCCACAGAATTATCAAGGGCGTCTATAATTTCAAACACAGTATTCTCTATTCAGTAAGCAATTTATTTCAGGAGGTTGACTCATTTCCTTAAAGCCTTTTCAGCTATCTGTTGTGACTGAAAAAAATTCAGAAAATTTAGAAGTACTCAAGGAAATGAGCCAACACATCCTGGAAGAAATTCATCCAATACACACACAATAAGATAAATCAGTCTTAGATTTCTAAAGAAATGAGCAGGAGGAAGTTCTAAAAAGAACCTGAAATATTTTCTATGAAATACAATGTTTGTTTCCCATCATCATAATTCTCCTTATGTCCACTTTAAAAGCAACGTACTATGGCTAATCAGGAAGGTAAAGTGTTTTTTGTTGTTTTGTTTCCCTGCACAGACAAAAAACCTTCCCTGAAATAGTTCAGTGAATCTCCCCAATATTTAAATTAAAAACATTGCTGCCATTGTGCCTCATGAGAACTTTATTTCCGATCCCTGGTGCTTACACCCAGGGGCACAGGGTCCATGGTCAAACCGTACATCCCAAGATGAAGCCTTCTCAGTGAGATGCGTAACAGAACCACCTCATCACAGAGCTGTGGGGATGCTGGCTACCTGGAGGTCATCACCCAGGGACAAGGAAACAAGAAGTCCCTACCTTCAAGGGTCTCCAGCAATGTAATCAAGTGCACTGTCTTGGAAAAGCTCAACTCTGAAAACAAAACCAAAAGAACCAGAAACTTTTTTACAACCCTTCCAAGAACCACTCATCCAGGCTTTCATGTTTCTGAATATCTGAAATCATGACAGGAACCGATGAAAAATTCACTTGCCAAACAATAAAGATTTCATGAAATAGTTATCACAAATTGCTTTTGCCCTTCTCTGGATTCTCACGTATTTGTGAAGCACAAAGAGTGTGACTCAAGTATTTTGAGGATTCTCAGTCATTAAGTGAAAAAAGGCAATCTTTCACTAAAACTCTTCTATGCCATTGTCTGTTAGACATAAACTTAGCAGGATGACAATGCTGAACAGATGCCTTTGGTTAGATGTTTACCAAGTGACGACGTATGCACATGTGCTGGGCTGGCAAAGGTGCTAAGCTGCTTCTTTCACTTCGGAGGCTCACTCCATATGCACATACAGCTTTTGGACATGTAGCATGATCCAGACGTGGTACTGAATCTCCCAGAACACGTTAGCATCAGCAGCCAGTTCAGAGAGGCAAACTCATCAATGCCACCCCACTCTTGGAGAAATGATCAGCCCTGAGTTTGCAGCACAAAGTCACTCTTCAGACAGATTCAATCAAGACAATACAATCTCTGTGCCTCCTCATTTTCTCCATTACTCTTTGACAGTCTTTACAGTTTGGATCAGTGTCTGTTCAGTCTTTCCAGCTGATTGCCTTGGACTTCATATTTCTATTTCATGACTTCTCTGTATGGGAATATCCCTTGATCCCTGTATGTCATTTGTCATCTTTACCTGGTCTGGCAAACAGGTTTCCAAACCTCAGCATGCCCCTTTGCAATCCACTAACTCTTTCATTATACATAAGTTCTTAACATGCCAGTCCCAACCCCCGGAAATATTTCATTGTTTTAAAGCTTTTATCTCACACAGGAAAGCCAAGATCCAACTGCTGTTCTAATGACGTAGTTTCACGTTGCAGCTAATAATGCAACCACCAGATCAGCAGACAGCCGGTGGAGGCGCAGCCTCACAGTGCCTCCTGCCATGCTCCACTACACAAAGCAGTCAGTTAGCTGCACGATGTCAGACCAGCAAGTACCCAAAGGAAAACTGTAACCAAATTAGATGCAACCCAAAACTACACAGGAAGTCAGAGGGTTTTTTTGGAGGCAGAACGTGTTAGTTTTCTCTAGGGCAAGACAGATTCAATCTCTAGATCATCTTAATGATTTTTCCCATTCAGACTCCCCCCTCACCTTAACACAAGGAATACTGTATAAAAACACGAGGAGGAGAAGTACAAAGGCAGAAAGAGAGACCGAGTGAGAAGGTGTATACAGACTCCCCAAACCAACAGGAGCAAAAATAAAAAGCGTGTGGAGCTGTGGGGTGGGGTGGGGATGGGGATCATTTCATCATTTCCTACTTTAAATTAGCTTTTTTGTTCATTTGTTCACAATAACCAGAATGTCATAAACCTACATTTTGACATAGTTCCACAGAACCTTCCATGAAAACAAACTGGGTGGAAGCAGCTGAAGTGGGATTTGGACAAAAACAAACAAACAAATCACACTCAATGCAAGCCAATGTATCCACACACACAAAAAAAAAAAAAACCAAACTTTTTTCAGGTTATGTAGCTTATTAGCAGAAAGTTAATTTTCAGAACGGAATTGCTCAACCTTTGAGCAAAAAGAGAACTGGAGTAATGCTAAGTGGTAATTCACATCCTTGAACAGTGAGCAAGTGGGACCTCTAAAGAACGAGTTCGTCCTGCTCCACTATTTTGAAATCAAATACTTTTAACAGGTTGTTCTCATCTTTAAAGAATCACAACACTCTCGTTTTAGTCAAATGGAGTTTTTAGATTAACGTACTTCATATCCAGCTACCCAAACATAGCTTCAATTTGTTCACAATAATTGGAGTTTCTGGTGAGCACGTTATCTACAAGATTACCAAGACATTAGTAAATATTCTTGAGTACTCAAAGTAATTGGTGGTTCATGCCCTAGCTAAACAGAAGACTGTTTTCCATTGGAAATTAAAATGCTATTTTATGACGAAGTCTTGATGAACTACGCCTAATTGCACAGCAGTCCTAAGTAAAAAGACATTATCCAAGCAATAGCATCTTACTAATCTATTCTTCATTACCTCTCATGCAGTAGATGCAGAAGAGTGAAAAAGGAGGCTGGAAGATTGCTCAGGATCCTTGCAATCTACTTCAGCAGAAGACAATTTAGATAAGTTAACTCCAGAGTAATGCACTGACAGTATAAACAGATTTTTCCCATAATAGCCAGAAAAACTGCTAACCTGTCTTCAGCACCATCGTATCATATTCGGACTAATGGAATGACTTTTTTTCCCCATGCATTGCCTAGATCTTTCTCTTCACACACATGCTTTATCAGTTTTCTAATGAGATAGATTATTTCTTCAGGGTTAAGATTTACCTCTTAAACAAAAAGGATGCCGATACAGTTACTTCTAGTCTAAAATCTTTAAGCTCATGTCATCAAGATGAGAGCAGATTAAGCCAAACACTGCTTATGACAAGTACTAAATGCCTCTGCAGATTAAACTGGATGAGACCAAAGCTAAAAGAAACATAAAGGTCATGTTGCAATTCTTTAGAAGCAGTATCATTTTACCAGTGCCAAAAATCAAAGCCAATTACATTAAAATCATCACCAGAAGTCAAAAAAGGAGATCAACATCTTGCTTATTTAACTTTTTAGCATGAAATCTCAGAAGTAAAAAGCTTCCTCTCTCGCAGTGTTAACATGCAACAGCAAAAAAGGGCCACAAAACTGCATAGACTAATAAAGACAAAGAAGTTTCATTGATTTCTGTAAATAACCTGAAAGGTCCTACAGATAACAACATTTCCATGCTTTCTTTTAAATTCCTAGCAGTAATTCCCTGGGACTCTGCAAGCAAAGAATAGAACCTAGAATTAAACGCAACTAGAAACAAAGGCTCGCCAGCTCAGCTACTCCCAGCAATACAAGTAAACCCAGAGCATAAATAAGCCATTACAAAAAGCGCAATCAGACTTGCACTCCTATAACAGCAGCCTACAAACCACATCCCATCACACCCTCTCTGCTGGGGTCACTGCTACACATTGCAGCCAAGCAGATCCAGTGGCGAATTACTGCCAAAGAGGCAGTGCCGCCCACTCCTGGTTACATACTCCTGCAGCTACCCCTGCTGCTCTCTCTCATCCCATTCGAGATCCTAAACCAGCACAGAGCTGTTTGTACCCTTGGGAGAGTAAATGCTCTGCCAGTTTAGCTCTGGTCAGCCAACGGGCAGTAAATAGTAGCACCAAAGACAGTAAGCTACGCTAATCTGAACGGGGTAATTATTATTTAATTGCTTGATCAAGAGAGAAGGACTGTACTCAATTAAGTGTGCTGTAATTAAGACTGCTTTTCAAAATCAAGATCTTATGTGCTAATGACCCAGAACATCTAGCCGAATGGACAAAAGTCATAAAGCTATTTGTATTATTTGGAGAAATGCCACTGGTGTCAGGTGAGTTGTCTTTGATTTTACTTGCTGAAAACAGACCATGGGTGTGGTTTTTTTTAAAGAAAACTAGACAGCAAGCTTTTCATCCTATTGCTCGAATAATTTACAAGTTAAAGAATACATCAAAGAAAGCATTGTTGCCTGTACATTAAGTACTACCCCATCAATAACTCCTAAAATCTTATTCATTGTTGACTTTGGTAGACTGTTGCATCCTTATTCGGTATCTTGAAAGCAACTGCCTGTCTGTACGTCTACTAAAATTCAGAGATGCATCTATGTTGAAAAATTTGTCAAACTGAATTTTCCCTCTCCCTGCAGGCTACCATCTGCTGAACTATGTCACGCATGAAACTCTATATAGAAATTAAACTACAGTGGAGATAGAAAGATGGTTTTTTTTTTTTCTTTTTTATGAGGTCATTACTGAATATTTATCTCGGTGAACAGTATGTGCCTGCTATTGCACTATAATGTTTTTCTATGCATATTTCATCTTATAAAGCCAAACCCATTTAGGCTTAATTGGCTTCATATGCAAGAAAGCGCTTCCACATTTGATGGCACAGATACAACATTGATTAAGGTCCTGATCTTGCAAGGCACTGAACGCCTTCAATTCTTAGTCCTCTTCACAGATGACACCTAGTACATCCAAGCTTTCAGTTTTAATCTGTCAAAAATTATCCTTAAGTGACACTCCACTCATGTGAACCACATTTATGACAATCAGATAAAGTTTAAATTCTCAAGGAAGGAAGCAGTTCATAGACCATTACCCCATGCAACACTACAGGCTTGGGGAGGAGTGGCTGGAGAGCTGCCTGGCTGAAAAGGACCTGGGGGTGATGGTCAACAGACGGCTGAACATGAGCCAGCATTGTGCCCAGGTGGCCAAGAGGGCCAATGGCATCCTGGCTTGTATCAGGAATAGCGTGGCCAGCAGGACCAGGGAAGTGATAGTGCCCCTGTTTTCGGCACTGGTGAGGCCGCACCTCAAATACTGTGTTCAGTTTTGGGCCCCTCACTACAAGAAGGACATCGAGGTGCTGGAGCGTGTCCAAAGAAGGGCAACGAAGCTGGTGAAGGGTCTAGAGAACAAGTCTTATGAGGATTCGCTGAGGGAGCTAGGATTATTTAGTTTGGAGAAGAGGAGGCCGAGGGGAGACCATATTGCTCTCTACAACTACCTGAAAGGAGGTTGTAGCGAGGTGGGGGTCGGTCTCTTCTCCCAGGTAACAAGTGATAGGATGAGAGGAAATGGCCTCAAGCTGCGCCAGGGCAAGTTTAGGTTGGATATTAGGAAAAACTTCTTTACTGAAAGAGTAGTCAGGCACTGGAACAGGCTGCCCAGGGAAGTGGTTGAGTCCCCATCCCTGGAGGTATTTAAAAGATGGGTAGATGTGGTGCTTGAGGACATGGTTTAGTGGTGGACTTGGCAGTGATAGGTTAATGGTTGGACTCGATGATCTTAAGGGTCTTTTCCAACCTTAACAATTCTATGATTCTATGATCATGAGAGTTCATACCATATCCGATAATGAAAACTTCTAATGGCAACTGAGTAGCAAGTGTCAGAGAACTATTGTCAGGGAAAACCAGAAACTGAATTTCTAATCACACGTTCTGTAAGAAAACTAGAAACTGGACCTGTATCCATCAAACCTTCTTCTGTGTACGGTTAAATAGGGCTTGATGTTAACAGCGACATACAAGAAGAGACCAAGCTGAAACTGAATTCTTAAATATGTGCTTTAAGAATATCCTTTTTCCACTTCCCTTACGATCTGATTATATATCTGCATAACTATACAATTTATTTTGAATATATTCTATAAATTTTCAAAATAAGCTCCTTTACATTCACTTAATATTTTACAGTACTCATATTGCTTCTTCCAGGCAAAGTAACGAATCTTTGTTGTATCTTTTCCTCTTCTCCTTACTACAGTACCTGGGAAATGACTATATTTACAGAAATTGTAGGTTCATTTTTTGCATTACCACACACTGGGATCTAAAGGATTAATTTATTCCCAAGCTCAGGGCAGGAATGACAAGGGCAATGAATCTACTAGTTTTTAAAAACTTTCAAGGACTACTGACACAGTAGCGATGGAAGGAGTGATCAGTGACTCGAAATACAACTGAAGACTTTGACATTAACTCCAAATGACTGCTAGACAAAGGAGGCAGATCTCATGAAGAGAGTTTGACCAGACCTTGAAACAAAGCTCTGAAGCCCGGGATTTGCTTGCCTGGGAATTGGCTGCCCACCAGAGTGAGAGTGATGGAGTCCTGGATGCTGCTGGGCAAAGAGACAAGAAATGCTGCCAATGCAGACATTTGTAAGCTTTGTGTTTCCTAAGGAGTAAACACCAGCTAAGCATAGTCAGTTTAACGGCATTCCTGTAGCATCCTCACCCCACATCAGTACGTCTCTTATGGCAAACTGGCAAATTGTACAAGGGCTAGGTACCACTCTGGCCCAGCTGAAACTTTTTCCATGCCAGAGGAGCTCTAAGATGGTCAGGTCTGGCCATTCTCTGGATTTTTTTTGTTCCTCAAATAGTGTAAGCTGCAAGACACACCTTGATGAGCTTTGCTAGGAAAGCAGGCCTATCAAGATCAATATTGGCACCTTCAGTAACCTCCTCCAGTTATAATTTAAGAACCTGTGTATCCAATATCAGCATATATTAAAAGGTTGTATTAAACATACCCACCAATAAAGTGTTAATTTCAGAGTCCTAGTATGCATGTTTCTCATCTTCTTAAGCGCCACTGGTTTTAACTACATCGGTCACATCCTTAACATACTGTATTTAACACTCAGCTTATAACACTTCTCCATTAATTCAGATTCTTATAGTCATTGATAAATCCGTGCAGACAAAGGAGCCAAGAACTTCATAAAAAATTTATAGGAGGAATTCTAACACTGTGCATAATGCAAAACTAATCCATAATCTATTACTTACATGAAACAAATCAATAGATGAATTAATGCAACTACTTTTTCAATCCAGTTGTCAGTGAATTGGAATAACTGTTTTTCCCAAATTTTCTGAAAATACTGTATGGCGTGCTGATTTGACCATAGAAAACAGCTCAGCGAATGTCTTTAAAAAAATATCAAAATGAAAGCCAACCTCCTTCAAACAAATAAAAAAACCCAATCTAACACAAAGCAGTTTTATGATAAAAGGGAATATTACAAATTCAACAGTGTACATTGTTTTCCATTATCCAGTGTTTGTATTTGCCATCTTCCCATCTGCTGGAACAGCCACTTACATCAAAAAAGGCAGGGTGGGGAGAACGCTGCCTTCTATCCAAAGGATTGTAAATGTTGTCATGCCAAAACCTCTTGCAGTGGAAAGATACTGACAACACAGCTGAAAGTGTCCTCCCTGCAGCTATGTTTGTCTGGTTTTCAGGTCAGGGGTATCTCGAAAACTTAAAAAACACAATTAACTGAAGAGTTTGGATGTTCTGGCAACACCTCTGTCACAGCTTGAACTTCTTCCAAGACATAAATATCATCCTACAAGATTCTATGTTTTGTTTTTATTTTTTAGCAGGGAAGTAATTCTTTTCCTCTTAAAATAAATATAATGAGTGTATTTTAATGTAATGAGTGTATCTTTTAAGGAATCTGCTGCATACAATGAAAATACAGAGAGGAAGCACCTTCTATTCATGTCTTCTAACTTCTGCAGTAAAGAGAAGGTATTATGCTGTCCATACACTGATTTTTGAGCAAAATTTACTAGCTCACAACTGAGGAGGAAAAAGTATAAAATTGTATGTTGGGGAAAAAGTAGCTTTGCATGTGGGTCAGGATCTAGGAAGATAGGAAAGAATAAGACTGAAATGCAGTACCTGGAGGGAAAGCTTCTGAAGAGCCTTGGTTTGTTACAGATTATTTTTTTTTTTAAAAAATCACTGTAAGCCTCACCGCGTATGATTTTAGGATACAATTCCCATTATTAGACTGCCTTCACTTTTCATTAGCCCACTCAAGATGTGGCCTTTCCCTAAATATTACTAAGTCACCAGCAAACGAGGTATTTCAAGGCAGCTTTTTCCACATACTTTTGGTTATCACAAATATCAACATCACACAGACACAGACTAGCACCAATCCCAGATGCAGGCCAACATGAATTCAAGCTCTCTCCTGTAATCCTACTTATTGTCGACTATCAATTTTGTTTTGTTATGCGTATTATTTAAGCATACATCTTCAGTGAGAGTTTCACCGACATCTCAACAAGCACAGGTATGGCTCTTCCAGAGTTTCAGAATCATAGTTAGTCCTTTTGTTTATTTTTTGAAGAGAACAAAACCACCACGGTGCTTAGATATTCAGATGATGTCATTTAAAAAAAAAAAAAATCCCCAATGGCTGATGACAAACAGCACAATGCCAGCCTCCTGGAAGCCTAAGCCAAAGACTCTACCATGGAGCCAGCTGGGTAAAGACCAACTTTTGATACAGAAAATCAAGCCTGTGGTTTGCAGACTTCAGCTGCAGCCAAAATGAGGAGTAACCACAAATTAATACTGTTATTCCTAGTAACTAGTCAATAGACATTAACAGTACTGCTCAGATTTTAAAGTACAGAAAAGCACTCATGTTGCTAAAATAGGAAGGAAAAAAAAAAATCAAGTGAATAATCAGGCTTTTCTGGAAGATAATGATGTTATTACTTTGTATGTTTTCTATAATGGAGACCAGAGAAATCTTTTGGGAATAAAGTATCTTAACATTTTATAATCTCTCTGTCTAATGTAAGCCACTATTTTAAGTGTATTAAAGGCAGTTTATGTGAAAGCTTTTTTCTTTGTAATCTTGTCTGACCTGAAATGGAAAGGTTCCAAACTCCATTACCCTAGGAGGCTTAGTATAAACCTAGATCCTATCTAAACTGCCCTATATAACTCTGCATCAGTTTTTTCTGTTTTGATTTTTGTTTTGTTTTTATAATGCTATTGTGGATACATGCAGTAGGTACAACAAAAAGCTGAGGAGCCTGTGAAAAACAGCTGATGGAAAGAAATATAATGACTTTTGATAGCCAGCATTTTAAATATGCTAAGGATCTCTAGAATAAGGGCATGCATCTCATAACTAGGACTCCGTAAATTAGGACAAAAATAGGCCAACCTGGGCAATTTGGCCATGGGAGTTAATCTATTTAAACCAAAAGTAGGGTTTGCTTCTCTCTCCTGACTTTTTATTCTTTATTTTGTACTTTCTGATTTCTTTAAATATGAGACTTCATCACAACCCATAAAACTCATCAAGATTCAACTTCCCTCAGCATCCCACGAGCAGTGGAAAGTCCACCTGCTCATCTTCTTCAGCAGTTCTCACTTCCCAAGGAAGTCCTGGTACCCTGTTGCTACAATAACAAAGTGGCAAGAAAACTGGGATGTCTCATAGTCCCTTCAAACTGAATATCCACTTCTCTTTTTTGATTGCAACTGGGTCCAATACTTTGCGCAGTCTTATTCACCACAGGACTCCAAAGCCTGACCACTCTTGCCACAGCAAGATTCAGATTCCTCTTAATTAAAGGAAAAAAATGTCTGTAAAACTCCAATAGCTTAAATATTGCTTGGAACAAACATTTTTAAAGCACGCATGTACAGAGCAAAAGCTGGGTCAGTACTGGACAAGAAAACTTCATGGGTCCAACAGGATGCAAAATGTGTTAAATTCTGTAGTTTTCTACCACTTCGAAAGATGAAGAAGGTTTTCAGTCTAAATCCTAGTTTAGCTCTTTAAAAAATAAATAAATTTAAAAGATTGAGACAATGGCCCTCTTCTTCCTTCTCATTAGGACAGAAACACTGAACATTTACCTTTACTCTTCAGAGTAAGCACAGGTACAATACCTCTACTAAAAAGCCCCCCCTCTGAATTTCATCACGCCTCATCACTTTCAAGTGACAATCCTCATGACCGGTCCTGAAGAAGAAATGAGAAGCCCATTCTAGGCAAAGCTTAAAGCTGAATTCAAAATGATAAACCTGTATCTCAGATTTGACAATTTCACGTTTCATGCAACACTGCCCGATTTACCTAAAGAAGAGCTATGACTCAGAAATAAAATTTCTCCCTTGCATGTAGTCTCACTGGGACACCCTTCTGTGCTTTTATAGACGTGTTATCTACATTCTCCACGCATCTGACCTCTGGAGCTAGAAAGCTGCTTCAACAAAACTTGAGGGACAAGACTGTTCGAGAAGTGCTACTGACACTCTAAAGAGTTCAGACAGTACAAAACCAGAAATAGTCAGGAAAAAGGATGTTTGCCTTCACAGAATACACTGTGTCCCTCACATACACTTTTCTTCTGGCAATCCTTAGGCATACACTGGAAAAGTAAAAGACCCTCTGTCAAAGCAGTCCCTCAACAAGAAAACAGATCACATTTTGGCTGCACACAGTGATGAAACAGAGGAAGATATGAGTATGGTACTAAAACCAGCAAACTTCCACATGTACCTAAAAACATTCCTTAAAATACAAAAGTATAGAAAAACAGAGCATGAATTTAGCTATGTAGAGCTATATAGATTTTTTTTCACAGTTAAGTTCAACTTCTTGCATTTAAAAACAAAAGATCAAAAGGTACTGCAGAGGAGTATCCTGAGGACATTATAGTGAATTAATGGAATTAATGTTTAAAAAAAATACGCAGTCTTTTCTACAAAGTATTTGGTCATTTATGACTCTCCCCTCACCCCCCTCCCTTTTTTTTTTTTTTAACTAAAAAAAAAAACAACACACAACAGAAGTCTGGTAAAAATCCTCATGCACTTAAAAAAAATAAATAAATAAAAGCAGTCCTTCAGAATAATATGATTCTGTGTTTCTGCCCCGAGGCTCTTCTCTTTTTAAGAAGATAATATCTATTTTCATAACCATTTAGCAGGCCAAACATTTCACTGAAGTTGTACTGCACTTAAAAACAGCTTCATCTACTATTCCCTAGCGTAAGCCAATCATCTGCAAACCACCTAGTAGTAAAGGCAGTGACTGATTACTGACAGTCTTGTGACCAACTGCACCAACCAATGTGTACAGTGATTTGTAGCCAGTCTCTTAAAAATAAGTTTGGTGGGATTCCTAGCAAGCCACTGCAATTTTAACCATGCAGTAAAACCGCACTAAAGCACAGAAATAACTGCTTTCTCGTGATAGAAAACTAATGAGAGCGTGCTAATTGAATAAATTAATGAATGAAGAGGGAAGGCAGTCTCCCAGTGTGACATTTTCAATTCATTTTATAAGGGATGTATTCTACGAAATTAATTTGAAGTGAAAATTTACCTGGATTGCGTCAGACCTTTCTTTGCCAGATCTCTCTGTACTAATGCCTGATCTCAGAATGATGTTCACCTGTAGAATTTCACCTTCTTTTCGTTTACAGAATTAAGAACTTTTTTCCCCAAAACCACTGATCTAGCTTTCATGACAGTTAATTGTACAACCAACATTAAAAAAAGCCACAGGACTGTGCTTTTGGTTATGCGATGTGTTTTTTAAAATAAGAGCAAAATATTTGCCTTTTTCTGTTCCTAGCTCCTTGAAAAATGGTGGTTTACTAGAAGACGTGGGGGGACATTGGCGGTAGAGCAGCAGGCTGGCACAGCCCTAGTGCTGTCTTGTGTTAGTGACCACGTACAATTTCCATTGCCTTCAGGAGGCAGTGCCAGAGGAGAGCAACTTTCTAAGTAAAATGGTTTTCATTTTAAAGAACAGGATGGATAACCGCAAGCAACTACATTGAACATTTAACAACGTGTTTGAGAACGGAGCTTTTATTTTTAAATATATTCACCCACAAACATCCCTCTCCTGAGAAAATAAGAATGAGTGTCCTCAACTTCCAATGGAGTAAGTGGGAACTGGAGATACTTCACGGCAATTATTACAAAGGACTGAAAATCCTGGATTATACCCTGTGGGATTTAACTTACCTTAGCTATGTCTATAAAAGTTTATTATTTTTTATTTTAAAAAGATGCTAGATACTTGAAAGAGTTTATCAAAAAACCTAAATCAAAGATAGACAGGCATGCCTATCAGGCTGAATATCTCTTTACCTCTCTGTTGTAAAAAATGTGCAATTCCATCATTCAGAATGATGAAACCACAAGTCTTAAAGGAAAAACTCTGCTCAGATCTATTTTAAATCTGTAATAGAACTCTGACCTATGCTCATGGATTTCAAGTGGCAGCAGAGCCAAAAGCTCAATGTGAATGAGTTCCTGGACTTTTCATCATTTAAAAAGAAACAGGAAGCCAAACATGTATCTCAAACACTCTGCTATTACACAATAGCATGATAGGGGTTTTAGGCCCAAGAAGGCATAAATTTGGCTGTTCCTTATCGGATTCTTACCCTGTGGTGACTTAACATTGTTTTGTACTTTAGGGGCTTAACAGACTGAAAGCAGAAATATTTTTAATCATGAAAGTAGGATAAAAATCATTTATAGCCTACAATAAGAACCAAAGAGAATTTTATAGAAAGATGCTGTACTTTAGCATCTTGAATACCAATCCTGAAGTGCTGTGAACCATGAAAAAAAAGCAATGGGAAGGGGTGTCAAACCTTTATTCAGATGAAGCTCTCAGTGTATTTAAAGTAGAATGTTTAAGCTCCATTTAGCAGTCTGTGCATTTTACAGCACAGACCACACTTCAGTTGCTAATGCTGTTGGGAAGATTTGCTTCTGTTTATTACAGAGATACTTCATTTAGGTGGCTTAAATGTTAACACATACCCACAGTTCATTCCAGGAGAGACTGCAGCTCATGCAGAAACTCCAATACAGCTTTTATAACCAGGTAAGCACTGGAACAGCACAAGTCAATACTGTCCACTTTGTGGAGCTGCAGTAATGTTGGGAAAAAAAATATCAGGCAAAACAAGAATAAGAACTGGAAAGAGCATCTTCACAGCATGTAACATGAAGTGATGCAGAGATGGAACATCTTGGAAAACACTGGCACAGCAAATATCTCTCCGAAATCCTACTGAAACCGATTTCATTGCATTATTCTTAGCCCCAGCACAGACAAAATTCCAGTGGTCAGACCTATTTCCACCAGTTTCTGCTATACCTGCTTTTGGCAGGTTGAATTGACAGCTTCTTTCTACATTAGTAATTAGGTTCAGAGAAGCAGTGTAATTTTGAAACAAATCAACCAATCAGTCCCACTTACCGAGCACTGGTTAAATTCAGAGAGTAATTTTAGTGCATGTGAACTGGTTTCCTTGAGAAGACAACTAAACCCCATGTGCCACTACAGCTACCCACTAGCTATGCTCCAGTTCCTAGTGGGGATATAAAGATTGTCCTTTGGGCAGCTCCAAACCACACACGCAGCAGGGATGTTTGGATCTAGGGACCTGATTAAACATAATACAATGGAAAATCCCAATCCAAATACGCTGCTGATGCTAAGGGTCTCGGCACCAACTGCTTTGACCTACTGATCCACTCCTTTTGAGCCACATTATTTGCTAATGCACACACTTCCCACAGGCCCTTGCATGCCAGCCTAGAGCTCTTTGCAGCTCCCTCCTATGAAATATCCGCAACAGCACAAAAAAAGCACATAAAAGAATCTCTTTAGAGGTTTTCCTTCTACAAGAATTCTTCATAAACAGAAATTCTCACTCCTTCAGAACTGATACAATTTCAGTTCTACAAAATCAAAAACTGATACAAGATACCTTTTCACAAATGTTAAGAATTTACTTGTCCAAAAAACTGTATAAACATTGGACAGTAAGCATGTCAAATTAAATGATGAATACGGTACTCCAAATTTTCCAGTCTGTAAGCCAGTCACCAGCAAAGGTGAAAAACAGGAAACTGTATGCATATTTGTTGTTTAAGAAGAACGCATTTCACCTTCTAGCAGGTCGCTGTGGAACCAGATCTTGTGGAACCAGATCTACATTAATTAGAATCATGTTTTTCCATAGTTCACCGCACTGAGAAAAGCAAAGAGAAATCCACGGTAATTCTCTGCAGTCTTACCTCAACTTTATCTTTAGATTAATTATGTAGTGTGCCAGAACACATATCAGAAAACGAAAGACGAAGTGGCAAAAGAGCAACAAACACACAGAAATACTAGAACGTGGTTCTGACTTACCTATGTGATAAAGTCCTATCCAGTCAGTTGGGTCTACTTCTTCCTTAATATCCCAGAAAATGATGAGGTTCTGAGATTGCCCCAAGGTGTATTCGTACATACTTGCTGTCAAACTAGACCTGCTATCTGAAGTCACTAAATCAGTGTCGCTGTTGGCACGCTGCAAGTTCATGTTCTCAGCCATGGTGCCCTGAGATGCCAAACTCTGCAGATTCTCTGGGCTCAGAGTATACCGTAGCTGTGGGTTGCGACGTCGCACAAAAAGCAGATGTTCTCTGGCTGAACTGGCCATCTCTTCCCTGCTTTTGTCAATTTACGTGAAAAAGTTGTTGTTCAGAGATCTATCATGAAGAAGAAAAAAAAAGAAACTGTTTAAGTGAGACAGCAGGTTACTCAGTCAAACATTAAATGGAGAAGCATTAGTGCAAAAATGTTCCTACAGAAGCCTAAAATGGATTGAGTAAATCTTTTACTACACTGCTCTACCACTGCAGCCACCTTAGTGTTCTGTACATTAAAAAAAAAAAAAAGGATGAATCACTTGCAACAAAATTCAGTTAACTATGAAATAACATTTATAAGCCAGAAAGCAACAGAAAGCAAAACATCCAAGACCATCTATCAAGAATAGCCACAGTAACAAAGCTCATGACAGCAGCCTAGAAAGTGAAGAAATAATGAACTTATCTTCTACCAAAGAAATCACAGCAGTATATGATGTACTTTCACTCAGATATGTTAGTTTACAGCAATAATCTTTATGCACTGTATGTTTAGAATCAGTCAAGTGTTGAAGATATTAATAAGGTTAGATGTATCATTTCAGTATAAATATGGTATCACACATTTATGCTACTATAAAATAATTTTGTAAGGGTTTTAATTTTTAAGATACAACGCACAGCTTCTGAGATCCTCTATACCATACAAAACCACATCAGACCATTGACAGGTACTTTAGACTACAGATATATATTCAGTTAGCCCATGTCAGTTTATCTGCGCAGTCAGATTTTGTTGTTCTTTTCCCTACATCAGAAAACAGAGGCCTTATAAATTCAACAGCTTTCCTCTAGCCCTGAGGAGACTCTAGGTGGTCTTCACTGAAATGGTCATGTCAATATCATCACACCAAACCTTCAGAAGCAGAATGTGCATCTCATTATCCATAGCTACTAAAAGTACCGCCATTTGAAAATAAGCCCTCACATTACCCACAACGTGAGATAAATAATCAGAAAGGAAAGACAAGAATAGCAAAATATTAAAACAGAGGGGACAGCTTATAGGAGGATAGAATCGTCAATGGGGAACCTCTTGCCACAGAAGGAATATGAAAATTTCCTTATCTAAGCTACGTGCCTTTGACCAAAGCTGTTTGCCTTTTTTGAAAGCTATAGTTTAAATCAACTCATTGTTCTTTATTTTACAGAGGAAATAAAATGCTCCTCATCTGGCAGAACCATTTGCCTTCAGAAGAAACTGAATTTTCTGGTAATGTGTTTTTCAGTCAAAACTGTGAAAATGATCTTCCATACTACACTCACCTGGAACATGAACCACGTATTTCCTCCAAAGCCAAACCAAACCAAAGTAGTCCTCCTACCCATTAGTAACTCCAGAGTTTACCAGGAAGAAATTCTGTCCTGGGCTACTTAGGGTCTTCATACAATTTGAAAATAGTATTTCAACATTGCTGACCAGACTGGAACTTAACCAGTGACAACATCAATTATTCCACTATAGTATCTTCTGTGAGGGATGTATACGGCAGGAAAGATCTCCCTGGTTTTATACATACAAATAACCACATATAAGGAAAATGTGTGCATATACACATATTAAAAAAGCAAATAAGAGGTACCTGTGTATTATTCTTGGACTTTCTTCTTGGTGTCAAAGCCTTCAGTTATCATATGCAGATATATTTGTTCTCTTAAAATAACCCAAGCATTGTCAGACAGTGCTGAGTGTCACCTGTTATAATGTCCTTTGCTTCAAGTAAGGAGGCCTGTAATGCAGAATTAGGTAGAGCCCACGAGAAGCAAATGGATTGGTTGGCCACTTCCATAGTATTATAATTGTAATTAAACCTACAGTACACTACTGCTATCAATCAAATGTCTGACAACTGGTTTATTAAACAGAAGCCTTTGCCTCTAGAGGTCAAAAGACATTCAATTATTAAAAAGAAAAAATAAGTAGAGCACTTGGTGATCCCAGGATTGTGATTAAGAAAAATTCGTCATTGGGGGGGGGGGTGTGTTTGGTTTTTTGGTTGGTTTTTTTTTTACATCTTCAAAAAACTGCCCCTTCCCTTCACTTCCTATCACTCATCTCCAATTTTCTTTTTAATAACATTTCAGTGTACGCACTCATTCAGTGTATCACAAATTCTTCTGCTATTTTTCAGCTTTTCTTCAATTGGAGATGTTTTGAAATATTAAGAACTAACAAAGGGGAAAAATAAAGTTCAGCTCATCCAGTGGTGTGCAATTCATCACACACGGTACATGGTTCAGCATCAAATATTGCAAAAAAGGAAAGAAACAAAAACTCAGTTCAATAATTCTACATATACAGAAGTGACATGGAGATCACCCTATTTACTTCACAAAGTACGCGACACAGTCTTTCCTGACATGAGCAATGTTTTGGCTGCATACACAAAACATTTTATTTTTAGTGCTGGATGTCAGCGGGGTTCACTAACTCCTTTCTCTGTCATGTTCCCGCACACTCTGCCTCTGACACCAGTGTCAGGGATGAAAAGGAAACTTTGGTATAAAGGGCCTTCTTCAATGAGAGTCAGGGAAGTTAGCATCTTGTTTCTCTATGCGGAGTATTATTCAATAGATCTGAAAATCCTGGGTGACTTTGAGACCAGAAGGGTAAATAAGAAATAGCCACCAACTTCCCTACAAGCCAGTGAAACACGCAGGGATCAGCCAGTCACTGCGATCCTCCCCCCTTTTTTTTCTGTCCCCCTTCTCTTTTACTTTGTGATCTGGGCAACAGCACACGCTAACAGTTAAGTCTTAAATATCACAGTGAAAGAGTTGTACCCCCTAGTCAGGAAGAGCCCCGATTTGCACCTGAGCCTGCCGGCCGCAGCAAGCACCTACACCTGCCTGGGTACCACAGCCCTCCGCACTAGGAGATCGGGCGAGATTAATTAACAGACTGACAGCACGCTATCAAGTTCATTTTCTCCTGTCCCACAACTAGAGAGTTATTAATTTTGAACTATAGTATACAGTGGTTTTACAGCAGTAAAATCACTGCAAAATAAGTGTCATGCAGGAGGATTACAAGTTAAAGACAAAGTTTTAATAGGAAAGATGAAAAAACTTCCTTCAGCTGCGCAGCAGTGCACTGTACCCGGGGCAGCACTGCCATTTGTTGGAACATATTGAAAATTTATATATGGCAGATGGACACACTCATCCATGTTTAAGGACACATGAGAACTAACTCGTACTAGCTAGGACTATCCCACAGTTTGAGAGATGAGAACAGCCTGAGAAAAAAGCAAACTCCTTTGCAACAGTCAATTTTCTTAAGTCCTAATTGTCATCACTCTGGTGAATCATGGACATCATTACAGTTTGTGAAAGTAAAGTACACCATAAATCTAAATGCTGGGTAACTTCTCTGATCCTACTCATAAATCCAAGTGTCTTAAGGTCATGATTTAAACAATGACCCCAAAAAATCACATAACTTAAAGCAATCGAAATCAATTTGCAAGAAACAAGTTAAACTCACATGTAAATGAGCTCCTATTATGGAAAAAATACCTCCAAAAACTCAGGGCTCATAAGCTTTTAGAATATTTTCTAAATTCAGCAAAATAGGTTGTAAAGGGGCCCTAGTGTCAGACAGTAATTTGCTACATAGCATCTCACAGTAAGCTGGGAGGTTAATTAAGGAGAGTTGTAAAGAGAGAAATATGACACTCATATTGTAAAAGGGGAAACCGTGATTGCCATAAAACCCAAACCATAAGGAGTGATGTAAGGGAAAAAAGAGCCACTACTTTAATTATTTGCAGTCTAACAATTCAGTCTGAAGATGCGATGAAAACCTTACACAGTGCCTTCCTGCCTACAAAAGGAATTGCTTATCTGACATTTGGTTAACAATTCCCAATGTCTGTCATTAATAACATAACTAACAGTACACTAACACATACATCCTACCAGAGACTGAAAATAAGAATTATCCTCCCACCTTCAATTCTTGCTAAGCGCCACTGAAACGGCATTTGCATCCAGACTATACTGTGAAGACAATACCCACGATTAGCTGTGTGCACCTGCCCTGCCATGAAGGTTTGGCTAATTAGGCTGAATGTGATCAGAGCAGCAATTTCGCTAAGTCAGACCAAGCTGGCAAGGCATATTGCTTCATGAAGGCAAGCTGAAACGTGGAAACTGAATCAAAAGCACAGGGAAAATACAGGCATTTCAGAAAGCTACAGATACTAACTTTAGCAAAGTATTTTAGTTGAAAAGTGAAACCTGTACCAAAGCTGCTTATCCATAGCACAGCGTTTTCTTCAATACTTGACAAGAAGCTTAGAGAAAAATAGGACTGATTTCCTCTCAATCTCTAAGTGGCACAAGTTCAGGATTATTTCTATCTAAATATACTTCTCAATTACTAATCACAGATGGACCAGAATTGGGAAAAAGTTCCACTTAATATATAAAATACAGATAGGAAAAATCCCCTTGCCTAACCTTCTTCACTAAAGGAGACTGAAAAAACATTAAATCATTTCTGACATGCAAACATTCAATAGTTTAAAAAAAAAAATACATGAATGAAAGTCCGGGAGTTCCAGCACAGGAATAACCAAAAAAATCCCACCCCACCATGCAAAACAAACCAGAGTTCACATGCTGCCCTGTTTATCTTACTCATAACAGTGATTCATTTCTTGTTTATGTAGTGATTTTTTATGTGGCTTATGGGTCGTGCTAATAGCCTCTTCCCACAGCATTTACTGTAAACCGACTCTGTAGGGCTGGCCCTGAGAACAAAACCGGTCACCCGCTGGACAAGATTTGCACTCTACGCGGGTGGCTGAGGGTGCTTCTGGGGAAGTGACAACACATTTCACTGGGGGACTGGCTTCACGTCACTGCACTGCAACGTCACCTCACCCGCAAGAGGAGCGAGACGAGGAGGTGGGGAGCGTGACAGCCCGTCAGCCAAGGCATAGCAGGGAGAGCCCTTGGGCAGCATCTCTGTGCCATTGGAAGAAATGTTCAGCCCAACTGGCCCCCAAATTTTCCACCCATTCATAGAATCATAGAACCATTTAGGTTGGAAAAGACCTTTAAGATCATCAGGTCCAACCATAAACCTAGCACTGCCAAGTCCACCACTAAACCATGTCCCTAAGCACCACATCTACATGTCTTTTACTCCTCCAGAGATGGGGGCTCAACCACTTCCCTGGGCAGCCTCTTCCAATGCTTGACAAACCTTTCAGTAAAGAAATTTTTCCTAATATCCAACCTAAACCTCCCCTGGTGCAACTTGAGGCCATTTCCTCTCATCCTATCACTTGTTACTGGGGTGAAGAGACCAGCCCCCACCTCGCTACAACCTCCTTTCAGGTTGTTGTAGAGAGCTATAAGGTCTCCCCTGAGCCTCCTTTTCTCCAGGCTAAACAACCCCAGCTCCCTCAGCCGCTCCTCATAGGACTTGTTCTCTAGACCCTTCACCAGCTTTGCCGCTCTTCTCTGGACACATTCAGATGATGCTTGGTATCTCCCTCAAATGCCACTCCCATGCTGAGATAAGCAATCCACATAATTATACAGGCAGAACAACACATTAAGAATATGAAGAACAGAAAACATGCTGGTTTCCCAATTATACACTGTGTGACATTGCTTTCTTCAGCACAAAGATCTATAAATGCTACAATAAAGGGCTCAAACTGACCAGCTCTGAGCTCTAAGTGGCTGAGAAAAGCAAATGCTTCTTGAATAAATTCAGAATTTGGGGATTTTTCTCCCCACAGAACTCAAAACTAGCCTATTTTCTGGGATAAGGTATGACTACAGTCCATCTGCAGCTACCCATACGCTGGCTTCAAACTTGCTAGAAACTCTGGCAAAAGCAGAATAGTCAGAATTCACAGTCAGCTGCAAAACCTGCCTAGGAAGCTGGGTGATGGTTAACCATATGGTTAACTCATATGCTTAACCAGTCTGCACTTATCCTGCTCTCAGTACTAAAGAGCATTCAAGCTCCTTTAGAGCTGCTGCGTACCATTGCCAGCAGGATGGAGGGGCCCCTCCCCATAAAATTCACCAGCTACTTACTCAGCAAGATCATCAGTAACTGATTTTGCCCGAGACAAAGAGACGAACTCAACAGCTCTTTAAATTTCCTTCCAGGCCTATATTCTAGTATTTCTATGACTATTTGAAGACACAGATTTGGTCTATTAAAAAAAAAAAAAAAACCACAATCAGATAAAGCTGATATGAAGCATCCTTTTCTATACAGACAGAAATAAGAGAAAAGCTTCATCTTTCTGCCCAGACATCCTTTTCTTGTTATTCCTCCTGGAATATTTCCAAGAATTTCTACTCATCAAGTTTCCTGCGATCCACATAATGGAATTTCTCTCAGAAGTTATTTCACTGTCTGATTATTAGGATTTTTCTCCGTTAGCTAATATTTTATCAAATTCGAGTTAAGCTAACACGCTTGGATGTTTCCTATTCAGCCACCCAGACAAAGATGTCTGTCAAAAGCTGTCACAGTATTCAAGAGCCAAGAAAAATCAGCTATTTGGGATCTCTCTTTTTCTCCACTGTTTAGCAGGTTTAGGGTAATAAGGCCTCTTTACGTACATGACCATGGCTATATCCTAAGTCTTTAGGATGACTTAATATATGTATTAATCAACTTGTATCATGTGGTAGAAATTTAGTATTTTTCCAGTAGATCGTGAAGTTCAGTATTTCAAAAGTATAACAACCATTATACTATATAACTGCAAAGTTCTGAGCATCAACATCAGGCAGAAAACTGGTGAGATCCTTTAGCTAAAATATAATCATAACTGTTCTAATGTTGTTACCTAGAATGCCTGAGTGCTCATTAGGTCTGCATGCTTTAAATAATAAATTATGCAGGTAAGTTATATGAACAAGTCCAGTGACTGATAATCTTGGAGGAAAAAAGTGATAATTCTAAACCTAGAGAATTTGTGATTGAATTAAAAGCGAGAGATGTCAAACTTGAAAAAATCACATCATTACATCTCTGACACCACTTCTCTCTTTAATTACAAGGATATGGAGGATATCTCAGAGATTAAAAGGGAAAGATACCTCTCTTTTTTCCCCAGTTCTTCTAATTTGCACACATGACAGTAAATTTGTATTCACTGCTTTTCCTTGAATAGCCAGTTCTGACTATTTCTTTCATTTGGGGTGCTCTTGAGAAGATACTAAAAATGATAGGAAACTACCATCATAACTGACACAGGACTTAGATATAGTTTAAAAGTACTTAAATGTTCTTTAATTTCTTTCTTTCTTTTTAAATGGAGTAAAATTCAAATTTACTTTAATTCAAATTCAAGTTAATTGGATAGTAACTGTCTTAAAATATAAATTGTTCTATCCAGAAGTGCAGAGACAAGTTAAATTCAGAAACACTTTATTTTTCTGCTGATCTGCTTACTTTCTCCTCTAACAAAGCCCCCTAGACTTTCATAATAAGACAATTACTGGATACTCTTAGAAGCAGCTTAGGCCAAAGCAATGATGATGAAAGAATTTAATAAATTTGCTAGTTTCCAGAAACTAACCTATATGCGCAAGATCATTTAACCAGATATCCTTTTTAATCAAGAAAATTGCCAAGAAAGTCAACTGAAGCATCTTGAAAGATGCAGCATTTCGTAAATCTTCTCCTAAGAGAAATGTTTTGACTTTTCCATTCAAACCATCTCCACGGGAGTGCCAGATTAAATTACGTGCCCTACGCTGGGCATGCAGCTGTGCTAGGTAGCTGGCCTCCTCAGTGAAGAGTCAGAGGCTCCTCCAAAAAGCAGTTCAGAGTACCAAAATCACTCCCTCTCTTGATCTGTGGAGGAAGTTGGGAGTAACCCAAGACCGAGCAAAAGAGGACAGAATTTTTTCTAGATGCCCTTTTCCTTTGTTGCCCTGCTCTGAGCCATGCCCAAACCACTGGCAAAACAACAAAAAAAGTAAACCATGCTGAGAATACCCTGCCTTCGGTCTGCTAACTCATCTTCTGAACTCGCTGCTGGGAAATCTCAACTAGCACCAGAATTTACTTCTGGAAACCATATTCAGATGTTTTAAGGTAAAGCTAAAAATTACCATGCTGAAATTTCACAGGGATGTTGACATATGCAAGAGGGACGAAAAAAACGAAAGTGCGCATGCATACTCCAGTCTCCTTTGCACTCAAATCTGGTGACTCAGCTCAGATGTTAAACATCAGCTCAGATTACAAAACCACCATATAATTTAGACTGGCTGAAAATCCTCCCTAAGGGAAAAAACATATAGTTCAGCATAAATATATATATTTTTAAAAATGCCTATGCAGCACATTATTTGGCCAGAGACTAGCTCAGTTAATTCAGAGTGTAATAGAACATCTATTTTAAACCTTTTCAATGCATTTTTGTACAGTTCATTTGTAAAGTCAGTTCTATACACTTTTGTATCTAGCTGGAAACAAATGTCACTCTCATATTACGTTAGCTTCTTGAGTAAGGCTTACATCTTCCATCCCACCAACTGCGACTCCCTTACATCAGGCAGAAGTTACTGCTCAAGCCTATTATGAAGACCAGCAGTCTGAAGGGTTCTGCATATTTTTGACAGGTCCACACACCCTGCCCAGTAGCCCATCAGGCACTGCTGTGCTTTCAGTACAACTTATCGTATTAATTCTCACACAAAAGCTTCAGCATGGAGCTAGCTAGTACACAGAAGATCTGGCCACTGGTCAAAAGAGTAAAAGGTCATAAACATGTATCAAGAGACTAGTGTACACATGCATACACATATGTATAGCTTGACATGCTTACAGCTATAGCAGTTTTAGAGTGTACTTACTGACATACAGCGTTGTAGACGAATGTCCCATGTCCCTGCACTGCTACCCCCACAGCTAAGTTGGAGTAAGCAAGCCCTAAGACATTTCAAGCTAATTCAGCCAGGTGAACTACAGTGTTCAACACCAAGCACTTGCATAACTTGTCTGAATTTGCACTGAAGAGATCATGGAGGGTTCATACAACCCTTTCTGCTGCGGCTGCCAGGCTGTGAGATCTGGCTGGCCTGCAGATGTATCTTAGTATTGCTCTGCAGATATACAAGAGGATGTCTATGGCCTAAAATTCATCCCTGTCTTTCACTGGAAATAGCAATATAAGAACTGCACATAAATTTCAGTGAAATGTACCAGATACACCCTTATCCTCTAGACTATTCACATGAAGAAACAGAACTTGACTGGAAATTTTAGTGCAATTTCATAGCCAAGAGGCTATGCTCCATGTGTATTATACGGCCCCTCAACCTCCTCCTGGAGTGGCAACTACTTTAACCAAGCTCATTTATTTCAGTAATCTTACCTGTAGCACCACCCCTCAAAGAGTTGAGTTCACAAATGAGGCAGAGACTGGAGGTACAGACATGCAGCCATTAAACTCAGTGCATCGTGAAATTATGGCCTTGGCTAATTCACAATACAGTATTACTCTATATAAACTTTAAAATCAGAGTCCCCACTGCCAGAGGTTTGATCTTCAGTGTTCATGACACTGATATATCTGCTGCTAGTTGCTGTCAATTGGTTGTCCTGCAGAATTTCCCTTGAAGTACTGATGCAGTTGCTCTCAGTTTAGCCTTTTGATGTCAGGTCACACAATCCATCTAAAACATAGCCCCCTTCAAATGTCTATACCAGAAAGATAATGAAGAAACAATCTTTGTGAGAAGCTACTTTGTCACAGGATGGGAAAATGCCCTGGTTTATTATTCTGTGAATAAACTGTAATATATACTCATACTTACATATGTGAAAGCTTGCAAGAACATATTAATGACAAGAAAAATGTGTAGCCCATTTAACTCTCTTGAAACTCCCTCCTGTCTTTAGGACTTCCAGAACATCAGCAGCACCAGCCCAAAGCTCCCCAATTATACATCTTCTCCCAAGGCTTTTTTCACAAGGGACAGTAAAGACCAAAATACAGAACTTTTACAGAAAAGAACAATTTAGCATTTGTCTGTCCAGGAAAATAAACAAATGCGCAACCAGAAGAAAGAGTACAATGCCAAAAAGTCTGACAAACAGCAAAGATGTGTTCCTTTGAAAAAAGAAAGGAAAACTGCCAGGCCAAAAAAGCCACAATTCAAAAAGCCATTTATAAAATAATGCACTTGACAGAAGAAGTAGTACAATTATTTACTACTTACTGTCAGAGTAGTTCTGCAGTTTCATTCCAAGTCTCTGCAATCCATACCAACGCAGATACTATTCAATGAGTGTCACATCCATAAAGGACAGCTGTATTTTAGCAATACTCAACAGAGCCTGATTTTAGTATTTATTTGGCAGTTATTAAAAGCTACTATATATACTGTGCAACAAGCAATTATTTAAATTTATTTTTATTCAATTTTAAACTGGAAATACATTCTATACTGATGGAAATCCCTGGAATATACAATGAATATAAATGAACATTCATTGTTCCACCCATCCAATTCCAAATCCAATACAATCATTCACATTTTCAAGCCTATACAAGCTCAGTTTTCTACCGTGTAAAATTGCTTTCACTCACTGAATGGTATCAAACCACCACAGAACAGGTACATCTCTCATGCTGAGAGATCCCCACATTATCAGGAAACACAGGAATGCTCTGTTCCTCTCAAAGCAGCACACCACTTCAATTCATCATGTTACTTATTCATTTTTGTCACAAAGACAATATTACCAACTTGAAAAACAGTATTTCTTTGTGTAAAACATACATTCACTGACTTCAAATTCAAGAATTCCATAACTGAAACATGCTAGCAGACTAAAAGTAGAATAAAAAAAGAGTGCCCACCAGTCTGTAGATAAGTAATTGCCCTGATTCCCCATTTTTTAAAAGTTCTAGACTGGTAAAACTGACCAGGAAGTGGGGGTGGAATATGTCTAAAAAAGACTCCGTTGGTCTCCTTAAAGAACAAAGTAAAATTAAAAACAAAGCCAACCCACAGCTTTGTGTACTTAAGTCTTATAAATAAACTATAGATACAATCAGTAGATCAGGAAAAACAGGAAACAATTCTTTTTAGAAACTGACAAATTTTGCTGGAGTGAATTTAACTGTCCATCAGGATACATTCAAATTTCCATCCTCCTAGCCCCTTTTACCCTTCTGGTATTTCAGTTAGGAACATTTTATCAGTTATAATCTCCCCCAAAAAAACACTGCATTTCCATAAAGATTTGAGGAGACTCTTTGGCTGAAATAAAACATCAGAACACTTCTGCTTGCCTACCGTTTAACAGAGCTTTTTGCCTGATAATATACAAAGCAATCAGCTACCAAAGATGTCCCTGAAACTAGCAGGAGTAGCAGAGGAACTGTTAGGCCAGCTCAAAGGCAATGCCTTTTGTTTGCTGATGGTGTCCTTAAGGAGGAGGTGCCATTAGCAAAAACATTTCAATACTATAGTATTTTGTGTAACAGTATTCCTAGATTCGCTAGGAATTTCTTTTAATCAGTTTTTCTTCAATTCCTGTCTTCATAACACTTCAAAACACTTAAGAACTTCTAGCTAAAAGGTAAAAATTAAGCCCCATACCGATATATGCTTTTTTGAGCAGAACTTACAGCATTACCACAGTAACTAACACACTGCTAAAATGCAGTGCTGATTACGTTCGGTATATTGTTAGAAATATTGCAGAGAATCAAATAACTATGAATGTAATCTTTGCAGAAACTGGTGATATTAAACCCTAAAGACTTCCTCCTCCAGATAACTTACCCGTTCTACACTCTTTTAAAACTGTGTCCTTATAACCTGCAAAAAAGAGCCCAGAAGAAGAAAAAAAAAAGCTATTTTGTCTGCATTCTGTTTGTACTCTTTGTCTGTATTATACACAGGTGCTGATCTTCAGCTTTAATAAATCCAAGTATTAAGTCAGTAGGGCTGTATACCAAGGTGTTAATAGTACTTCCTTCTGTACTTACAGGATACATCACTTCTAATACTCAACATGCTTTGGCTCTAAAACAAACCAGTTCTGTTGGTTGCCTTTCACAAACCAGAAAATAACAACACACAAACATTTCCAAGTCTAACAATTTGTTTTAAAGAAAAGAAAAATTGCAATTTTTTATCCTACTTCAGATTTTCCCAAGAAATATAATTTAGCTCAGAATTTCATGCTTGAACACTACAACAGAATTCTTACGCACCAACTGCTTTACTATTTTTTTTTTTAAGACACTACTTAAATAATTTTAAGCAAACATTTTAGCTGGATAATTCAGAAACAGAGTACTTCATCATTTTAGTAAAAAGAAGTCAGATTGGTATCTAGTTCCTCTCTTCTGGACAAATGCTCTTCCACAACCGTGCGAGTCAGATGAATGAATTTATATCAAAAGGTTATCAACAGAAGATGCCTGCATTTGTTATGGTGGAGCAAGAACATCAGTAGGACACTTAGACATACTCTACGCCAGACAAAGGCCCTGTCTGCTTAATGCTAAACTGCTGCAGTGCAATCACTGAGGCCATCAGAGGTGAGGACCACAGCTCTGTGGAAACACAGTCTACTTCAGGGGAACAGGCTCAAAGCACAGACACACACACTAAATTTCAAAAGGAGAACTACAAGGGAAAAGGGAAATGGATAGAAAAAGCTTTACCTATTTAACAGTTTACTGATTTACAGTTTACAATTCATAATCACACTCAAAAGAAGAGAAAAATAGTTAAGAGCCCTAAGGAACTCCACTATAACAGAAATGATACTCTTGCGGTAACTCGCATACACCACCATCACCTGCAAGCGTACCCAATACACATTTGTCTGTGTCTGGCCTGTGGTCTCTACATGAGAAAATTATTTGAGCTAGAATGCAGATATCAAAGCTATCACCGCCCATGCTTCCTTGCCTTGTGAGTACACATTACAATTCATTATTTAGTTCAGCTATCACATACTGTAATTTTTTTTCTTGCAGGATTACGGCTGCATTTGCTGCTTTGCTCGGTTTCTGCACTAAATGAAGCAGAAATCCTTCAGAACCTAAATGAACAATTAATGAAAAGACAACAATATGAAGTGGGCTATATAAAGATGAGGCCTATTATGAATTAATACTTTTACTATTAAATATGCATGAGTTTTTAATAAGTAGAGCTAAAAATAGAGACATGTATCACAGGATTTCTCCAGGCTGTACAATTTTCATTCATCTTCATCCTGCAAAGAAATGGGCCATTGCTAAAAGGACTCTCACTGTGCATTTTTACATAGTTGTCATTGGCCCTAATTGGCCTAGTCCCTATCCCCAATTTGTGTGTTTAGAAGGAACCCATTTGAAAGAAGACTCGTGCATCAGGTAACAAACAGCAGTGGATGTAACCACTAGACTTAAATAAAGCCAAAATGACTATTTAAATCTTTACGTTTAAATCTCAATATTTCATTTTAAAAATATGCACATTCTCCTTGTTCCTTCATCATCCCACCAAGGAAAGAAGTCTAAAAATCAAGCCAAACACAACAAACCCAAATATTCTGTTTGGATTTTAACATTCATTTCTAACATCATGTCACGTTACAGATATAAACGAACAACAGTTTTTAATAAAGACTGCGCTAATTTTGGCTAAGAGCGAGCGCATTCTGGAACGCAGCACAATTCTATATAAATCCACCCCAGGGCGTAGGTGCTACAGCACCAGGAAACGGAAGAAGATTGAAATCAGTGTTTATAAATACAGCCAAGAAATCCTAGCACACATACCACCAAGTATATAAACAGAAGTTAAGACAATCTCATCTGGAGGCCTAAATTTCCTACACTTACTTATGTTGAGGAATTTATTATTTTTTAAGACATTTTGTTTTGTGTACTCATGTTTTTAAACGACTTTGGTGTATTTAAATCAAAGCGTGCATATTGAGTTAGCAGTTGCTAATCCTGTGTGACAAAAGGAAAGAAAAACAAAGAAATCATAGCACACTGCATTCTAGTTACATTAAATTACTCTGAAATCTGTAGTATAAAAATAATTGTTTGATTTTGAATTTTCTCTATTTCTCAATGTGTAACAACAAAAAGTAATTTAATCCACATCAGATATATTCCTAATTATAAAAAAAACAAAACAAAAAAAACCAAAAAAAAAAACCCCACCACCTTAGAGCAGAGCTTATGTTCAGCTTTTTATGGATAAATATGCAGTTTTAAATAACAGTTTATCAAAACAAAAATATTTGTATCGCCTATTACCATTTTCATCTTTTCTCTGGGGTTCAGTACAAAAGGTGCAGTAAGATGACAGGGATTTTGACAGGAATGTCCTTGGCTTAGTCTTTGTGAAGACAATTTAGAATTTCAGGTTTTCATAGACAAACAACTACTAATTCAGAGTAAAACTGACATGGCTTTCTGGAAGCTCAAAATATTGTGGGCAAAGCACTTTTTTTTTCCCCCCCCCCCCCCCCCCCCCCCCCCCCCCCCCCCCCCCCCCCCCCCCCCCCCCCCCCCCCCCCCCCCCCCCGCTTCATGCTAGTAGACACTCAAGGTTTATGTTTGTTTTTCCTATGACACATTATAGTCACAGTGATCAGACGCACAGATTTTTTCAGATGTTTCAGAAAACGTCTTTTACTACAGCTGTAGAAATACACAGAACCAGAAAAAAAATCCCACAACATTGACATCTTTTGTTATTTTGGTGCCTTTACTATTCACAGGTGCATTTTGGGCTTCAAACAAACATCCCTTCCCTGACGATCCAGGGGTTGGGGGGGTGGGGTGGGTTTAAATTGCAAAGTTTAGGATTTTTCATCTGGTACAATATTAGGCCCATATGTTGTTCTTTTTTTCTGTCCTCATCCAGAATATGTTGTCTCTCAATACCTTATTTCTCTACAATGGCAGGACAAGATTCTTTCCTAACCCTCCTACCACACTTAAGCCCTTCCAAGTGCCCCAAAAGCAGCCTGTTGCAGCATGATCTGCCAACAACCTATTTCCTCCAGCACAGTTCAGCCTTAAAACCCTGGGTTGTCCTAGAGCAGCCATCTCTCTGTCTCTGTGCACCCTCTGAATACCAAGTTTTAACAATACGGTTGTTAATCTTGCAGCAAGCACAAGAATTCCTCCTATCCCTACCCTCTGGGCACTAGCTTGCAGGGATAGCCAGGACAGCAGGAAAGGCAACCAACCATACATTCAAGGTAAAGTTTGTAGTCTGGCATCCATTTCCAAAAGGTGAAAGATACCAAAAGCTCTATCTAGACATATCATGTAAAAGAAGCATTCACCACTTCAGTATATACGCAGAAAGTTTTCTTAATGCTCAATAGGGCACTTGCCTCCCAGTTTCCCTGTCTGTCTCCCACCGGTAACTGCATAACAAAATTATAGTTATATTGCTCTACTCCTCTGAAAAGTATTCCAGTATTTCATATCTTCTCACATCATAAAAATGAATAGCAAAATATACAGCTACATATACTTGTGAAAAACCAGGGACTCTAACAGGGACATCGACTTTGACTTTAGCTGATAATTTGGGTAGTGACGATGACAGCTACAGCAAGGATGACAAAAGAGGAAGAAGGAACTTCCTTTCTGGGTACCACTTTGCAGATCTCAGGCAGAACCTGGCCCCAGAGAATGGTAAAAGTCAGATTCATCTAAGAGGTTTCCATTATGCATTAATAAATTTTATTTATTCATTTATTTTAAAGCATGAACAGGAATTTGGAGAAAGAGTACCCTCTTCCCGTCAAAAAGGAAGGGCAAAAAAAAAAGCTAGCAGCCAGATGCCCAGCTCACACTGGGACTGTACGGTGGGGGAGGGAGCAGTTTACTATTGTTCAGTATTGCCTGTGCAAATCTCCTGCCTCTTAATATCCAAAGAATAGTACAAAATACTTTGGTTTAACCTAGAAAAAAAACTGATTGAAAATAGCTATATACAACTTGATCAAAACCCAATGACATAAAAGAAAATAAAGGAGGAAAAGCAGAGAGGGGAACCCCATCCTGGTTGGTTGGGGTTTTTTCCTGTTAATGGAAATGTCCCTGCATTTTCCCGCATTTGGAAGTTAACTTCACAGGGTGACCTTCCCAAAAAGCAAGATGCAATGCAGCTTTCTGGTTAGATAATGACACTGACTCAGTGTCACGCCTCCACTCATGCCAAATTGTCACAGCCACCCTCTGTTGTAGGTTATTACTAAGCAGAATTAAAGAGAAATCACTAGAAACAAATACCTGCATACTGATTGGACTTCATAGCTTACCAAAACTACAACATAATTATTTTAAGACATACAAATGAAGTCTCCTATCAACACTGCTGGTTAGCTGGCGGTTTTCTATGTAGTTTGAGACTGCTTTGTTTGGTTTTTTTAGTTGTTTGTATAATAAATGATGTGACCATATGATTACAGTCAAATTACTGATTATTACCACTAAATTGTTTTCTCCCTATGATGTAATTACAATAGCTCAATAATAAAAAATGTCAGGTTTAGGCAACCACCCTTCCATCAGGTTCAAGAGCAGTAAGTTTAAACTGTGTTTCCTAAACAGCAGTAGCAGCCCAATCAAGCAGAGGATGTTGTACTTCACTAACCATCCTACCCCATCCTGTAATGTATACACAAACCTCAGATTAAAATACAAACAAATCTTACAGTTGCCAATATCAAAAACTCGGGAAGGATGCTGGAACTGCAAAAGAATACCAGTTATTAGACAAAGCAGTGATACAATAGTAAAAGACTTTTTAAAACAATGCTGCTAGAAGCCAGAAGCTGAACACTTCAGAAAGTCACAAACACCATTAGAAGCAGCAATTAGCTATTCTTGCCATCACAACCACGTCTGGTGACAACACAGGTCTGCTGCTGAAGTGCCGTAGCTTTATAGACACTGAGGAATCAGATCACTCATTCATTCAAAAAGCTTCACTGGAAGCCTTTCGTAACACCCTGCAAGACTCCAATACACATCAGTGATGCCAACTGCAGCTGGGAAAGCAGAGACTGCTGAAAAGGGCTCAGCAAGCCTCTAGTACTAATGTAACATAGACTGTATTAGTTAACTTCAAATTAATATCCCTACTGGACAAGGCAAAAGTTTTGAATCCAAGTGTCATAACACTGAGTCACCAGTTTGTGATCAGTAGAATAAAGTCACTGGAAATTCAGAGGCTTCCACTAGTACTGAGTATAGGAAACAAAGCAGACTATTTTTAAAGTCACCAACACAAATGTAATTACTTCAAATCCTTTTCTCCTTGGTCACAGAGGAACACATATACCAGCATTGCTGACATCCCAACAGATGCTATAACTTGTCTAGAACAAAAATAGAGCTTCAATTAGAAAACATGCTATTCTCAAACACACTTAATTTCCAATATTTCTTCTTATCAGTAAAGAAAAAATTGCTTTATAATTGCATCCAACCTAACAGAGGTAAAAGTATTTCCCACTACACTTGACCAGAAGTCATGATCAACTCTGAGCAGAAACACACGACGTACACTCATGCCAACCACTTTCCATAAAAATAACTTTCTGAAACCTATTACTTTGCTTCCTGGCATTTTCTAGAAAATTAGCACAAAGAGTGCTAGGTTAGCAAAACCAATCTGTACTGCAGTGGATTGGCAGCGTAAATTTGGATCATCACTGTAATTGTGCATCTTCCTTAATACCTTACCTTAGAGCTACAGTTCCTGAAGCAAATTGTAACAAAAGACCTAGCAAAAGTACACTTACAGTGCCAGAGCACGCTTGTGGCATTTAAGTGTTAAGATATGAAAACTGATCCTTCTGATGCAAGGGAAAAAAAAACTAGGATAATATGCTAACCTTCAAAGCAAACTGGCAAACACTTATTTTATCATAAATAAAGACAAAGGTTTGGCACAAGTAACGTATTGCATGACTGCAAAAGATAAAATTTGCTTTCTTCACTAGGAAATTCAGTCATGCAGCTAACCTCTCAGGTCCCGAACTACATCCAGTGGCAGCCAGAGGCTGCAGGTGCCTGTGAATGTCAAGATGAGATGCGCTCAGTCTGGAATCATCCTCTCTGCTTGCAGAGCACTGGACATCAATGCAAGGGGAAGCTGGTGCTGATCTACTAGAGTTCAGCTCTGACCAGCAGATGTACAGGGAGCATAGGTTACACAAAAGCAAATCGATAGGCTGTTGAAAAATGTTAATAGCACACTTAGCAGTTGCACGGACCATTTTGCAGAGGGAGAGGCATGGTAATTAAAAGATCAGAAAATAGTGCCACAGATCCATCAGGGAACTTTCCAGCGGGTCAGAAAATTAAATTGTTCCCACTGTATGTCATGTCACTGGCCTTTCAGAGCTAACCAGAATCTGCAATTCTTTCATTTCACTCTTCAAATAGTCCCTCTTGTTCTCTTGTGTGCACAAAGAATGCAGGTGGTCTCCTGTCGCCAGTGGCCGAAAGGCACCTGGGTTTCACGCTCTAACAACACACTCGGAAAAGCTTACAAAGGCTCACAGAGTATGTTATGCACACCGCATTTTAACCAGTATCCAGCTATGAACACACTAAGAAAGGTATGGTGGGTTTTTCTGTTGGTTTGTTTGGGTTTGGGTTTCTTGGTTGGGTTTTTGGGGGTTTTTTTTTTGCTTTTTTGTTTTTTTGTTTTTTTGTTTTTTTTTTTTTTAAATCAGGCAAGACAGCTGGAAATTCTTTTAAGCCATCAGGACAGTACCTTCTGCTACCTAGAGGCTACCAGCACAATTTAATTAAGAATGCATGATAAAATAGGCACTGAAATTCCTGAAGATTATAGAATGCTGGCAAAAGGTGTCAAAAGGTGTCATAAAGCCAAGCAACAGAAATAAAGTGATTTAAGCATATGAGACCAGAAAAAAACAGTTCCTAAAAAATACATGACTCCTTAATGCTAAAAAGTATAATTTTGGATACAGTCTACATTTAATGAGCAATAACCAAACACATCCAAATATAACATGAACTTTTATAGCTGTCTTACAATCTACATACAGACTGAGGAACCTTTTCTGTGTTAAGGCACAAATATGTCTTCCAGTTGTACTTGGTGGGGCAGACAGTAAAATGCAATTTAATGTTATCAGTAACAGTGTAGCCAGTGAAACATCATCCCTGCAGTTCCAACGTGGCCAGAGGATATTTCCCCTCAACATTCAGTGGATGAACTCCAGCACGGAAGTAAACACGCGCTGACCAGGTAAAGCCTAGCTCAATTCCTGCTGAAATTAACGGGAGCCTCTCTGCCACGTCAGAGTGCTTGGGAGCAGGACCAGACTGAAAGGCTGATTCAGCACTAGGGTAAAGCCTAAAACGCAACGTGCCTTAGGTCTTTCAAATAAAATAACATTCTCATGACAAAAAGGTCTAGCAAAATTGAGATCTCATTTTTCTTAATCATACGTAGCAATTACTATTTTACTCACTTCAAATTTCCAATTTGAAGATGGCATTTCCTATAAGCACCACTAAGCCTAACCTTGTAACAGGCATAAAAGCCATAGCTAAGGTGGCCATTTCTCCCTACCTACAATTCATAATGATCCCATTATTAACCCATAGTCATGGTTCAGATATGACTAAACTCTTCTATTGTTAATGCATCAACAGTGGAATATTCAGCTTCACACAATCAACTATCTCATGGGCATTAAACAGTTGCTCAGGGGGGTGGTGGTGTTAAAGCATTGCCATTTCCAATTAGTCAACACAATGGTGTACTTACATTTCGTAACATATTTTTGTTAAAGATGAAAAAAAGAAGTGGGTAAGATACTGGAAATACAAAATCTATTTTACCTCTAACATCAACCCTACATAAGAATAATAGATATGTTTTTCTAAGAGAGTTTAAATTCTTATGAGGCAGGTTTTAAGATCTATACTAGCGAGCAGGAAGGGGAGCAAAACAGAGTGGTGAAGACGCAGGAACTGGTCAGAGGCAATCTGAAAGCGCATAATGAAATTTCTTAAGTAATGAGAGTCCCAGGACTAAATCTCTGGTCCTAATGTTATTCTGTTAAATAAATGTGAAAACCACGGAGACAACTGTTACTTTTAAAGCAGATTTTTCATGACTTTCTGGGTATGAGGTTCTTCCTTCTCCATTTGCTTCAAGATTCCTTATCAGAAGGTGTCAACATCATCTTAACCGTCCCTGAAACACCTTTCAAAGTATGATACACTAAGAAAAGGGTTTAAACCCTCCCAACACATTCAACTGAGAATTGCTATATAAAGCTCTCCTCACTTCTCTTTCACAGCATCCCTGACAGCTTCTCTAAATGGTACCTGATAGGTGTTAGTACTGTATTGCCATTAACTATGTGAATATTTAAAATTACTTTCAAAATATTTATGAAAAAAGACTGAAGAGTATTGTCAGAATTCATATTGTTGACCTTGTTACCAATTACTTATTTTTAATACATACTGCTAGGATCTAAGATTTGAAACACTGAATGACACAACACTATGCACAAGCCACACTGCCAGGAACAGTTATCCAGAGCCATGTTTTATTTAAGAGAAAAACTGTCACCCTCCAATGAACAGAGGATTTTATTAGCAAGCTGTTTGTTAATCCATACAATTTGTATGTAGTCAATGAATTAAACTGATAAAACTACCTTGAAATGCATGGTTAGACATTTAGAGAAGCAGAGTACTCCTAATGATTTACTAAATACAGTACATTTACAAAAGTAGACTTTGAAATTAAATATTAACAAGCTATTAATAGGATGAGACAGCTTGTGACACATTGTCTAACAAAGGAAACATGTCAGGGAACAAAAAAAAAATAATCAGTAGACTCCAAGTATGACATTTTAAAGCTATATGTGCAAGCAATTTATTTCAGTTATTAAACACAACACAATGACGTGTTCTCCAAGGCGACAAAATCAACTAAGAGAAGTGAATAGCCAACCAGGAAAACATGGCCAACATTCAGCAAAAAGCAGCCATGTCAGAAGATGAGTCATGTCCTAAAAAGCCAAAGGAAAGAGGGGGGAAGCTCTCTTGCATGTCATAAATAAAGAGATTTCTTTGTTAATACTTTTTCATTAAGCTTTTTGCTACCACTTTTTGTGAAAATTTTTTATCCTGAAATTTTTTATCCTCAGAAATCTTTGCAGATTTCATTCGATCTAGTGCCACGTCTGCAAACCAGGAACAGTAACAGAAGAAAATGTGCATGCTTTGATTGTCAAGATGTACTTTGGAAAAAGCACAAATCCTGCCACCTGCCCTTACTTTCACCATTCTCTTTTGCCTCATGGAAAATTTTAATCTGTGCCTTGCAGGATGTAAATGTACAATAGTTTGAAACTAAGCATTTGAATAGAGAGACTGAAGTTTATTTCAGCAATGCCTCTCTAAGATTACAACAATGCCAAAGTTCTCGTTAAATTTAATACTTAAACTGCACTGCTCTCCAATATTGTGGTGCTTTGGATAAACCTCAGTTTATTTATTAAGAGAAACCCACTCTTTTTAGAATAGTTTCTTACCAACCAATAAGTTTTCTTCTCCAATCCCTCTTGTGAGAAAAGCTTAAACTGAAGTAAGGGGCTGATGTTCCAGCCCCTGTTGGAGGCAGAGCTGGTTCTAGCCCGACCATATCAGTATTTTGCCCGAACTCTTATTCTTACATTGCATTTATGAGTTTAGATTATACAACTACAGTCACTAAACACACTCATCATTTTGTATGTTTTTGGCATTCCATTTATTTCCTTCTTTTGCTAAAGATAATAGTCTCAACTCTTTTTATACACCTTTTAGGAATGGTATTTTTCCATGCCTCTAATTACCAAAAGTTATTGCAGTGATCAAGTGCATGTTCCTAAAGTCCTTTGATGCCCTATAAAGAGAACGTGTAAGTTTGAGTTAATCACACAACCCTTCCAGCACTCAAAGGGCCACAAAAATGATCAGAGGGATGGAGCACCTCTCCTGTGAGGAAAGGCTGAAAGAGCTGGGGTTGTTCAGCCTGCAGAAGAGAAGGCTGTGGGGAGACCTTATTGCAGCCTTTCAATACTTAAAGGGGGCTTATAAGAAAGATGGGGACAGACTTTTTTAGCAGGGCCTGTTGCGATAGGACAAGGAGTAATGGTTTTAAACTAAAGGAGGGTAGATTCAGACTGGATATAAGGAAGAAATTTTTCACAATGAGGGTGATGAAACAGTGGAACGGGTTGCCCAGAGAGGTGGTAGATGCCCCATCCTTGGAAACATTCAAGGCCAGGCTGGATGGGGCTCTGAGCAACCTGATCTAGTTGTAGATGTCCCTGTCAATTGCAGGGGGGATAGATTAGATGCTTTAAAGGTCCCTTCTATCCCAAAGCATTCTATGATTCTAAGATACCACATCTCACTGCAGTGAAATAAGTAAAAGATTTATCATAGGTCAGTCTCTTAGACATATGATCTTTTCCCATAGAAAGAGAAAGTGTACCATCTTATTTCTCCCAAAGAATTCACTTCGATAAAATTATTTGTGATGTTTCTAATAGATCAGTTTAGTGCCAGCAAAGTTGGCAAAAAATAATGGGAAACTAGTCCAAATTGCCTAATTTGGAAAGACTGCCAAACTCTCCACAGCAAGTGGCTGACATTCTCTATTTTCATGTCAAAATATTTATCGGTTTTTCCCCAACAATAACTACATTAATTTTTTTAAAGCTGTAGTGAATATTTGTAAAGCACTGTATTGATTCATATACAATGCATCTTTCATTCTGAGCAGACCCTTATTTTTTGAAGAACAGAAATGAAAAAGGTTAGTAAAACATATGTTAAAAAAACAACCCCTATGCGAAGTATCGGCACTCTCTGCCTCCTACCCAGACTGTCTTCACTTTCCTTTCTTCTGCTCCACTTCTTGGCAGATTGTTTTCTCTCAACACAGACATCAGATGGAGAACCCTTCCCAGCACTGCTTTCTCGATGCAGCAGCACCAGCTTTCAGTCAGCTCCCCAGAGGATGGCTAGAGCATCCTTCTGCTTTTTTTTTTTTTACCCCCTCCATCCAACTCAACCAGATGCACTGCCACCTGTCTGCCACCTTTCCAAGAAAGGGACCCAAAGTCCCACAAGGGACCTCAGTGCTGCTGCCTCACAATTGATCACCACTTTCAGAGAACTACGCCTCTGTTCCACACCTGAACTATATTTAAGGCTTACAGTCGAACCAAGAGGGTTGCAATTAAACGTGCCAAATGGCAGATTAAAATAACATTTTGCTGCCAAGGTGAAACAGTTTTAAACAGCAAAACTGTTTTTAATGAAGCTTCAACATCCTTATGCTATGATTTTTTATGTTTGTAACTTTTCTTCATATTACAGCCTGTCTCTGCCACCTTTGTCTACTACCGTCACTCTTGAGTTACTTAAGCACATTTCTGTGGTTCTCCCAATACAGCCTGCTAACACAACCCAACTTGGGCCAACTAATACTACAAATAAGCAAAGCAAAACTGGCACCTCTAAATGCAATTATTAAAACAACTTGTCCAATACAAGCCAGGACTCAATACCAACACAATACCTTGAAATTTTACTAATGCATAGAGCTCTGAATGACTGAGATTTTATGTTTTTGAAAAAGCTTTACAAAGCCAATTTATATTCTTTCCACATAATTTTGGAGTAATATGAAGAAACAGAATCTAGAGTATGAATTTTAATGACACATCATGCACCTCACCACATCTCATCACCATCACTGGGAAAATAAAAACTTTGCTGCTTTCTTCCATGCTGACACTGCGATTGCCAAGAAAGATTGTGCTTAAATGTACACAGCCAGCTCCAGTGACTTTTACTGCTGTTTTTTATTAGTGGTAAAACAATTTCCCAGCAATCTTCTTCCCTTCAGAATTAAAACCACAACACTTAGATGTGAGGTTTTTCTCCTCCCAAAATCTCCAGTGATAACTCATACTTAGTGTTCCCTCGGTGACATGGGAAAGTGGTGAAAGTTATATCCACAAAGAGAGAGAGCAAGAGCTTCCAGTCTAGAGGAATGTAAGTACATTTTCTCCTTTTAAAAACATTTATCAAACTGGCAGTTCCAATTTAGCACTCCTGAGGGAAGCTGAACATGTATCTGTCTTTTCATCAGAAGGACTACGTCTAAATGCCACCAGGTCCTTCCTCTCTTTTCTTACTTGAGAATAACTATTCTCTTCTGGCTTTCTGTGAATGAGAAAAAAAAAAACCAAACAAACTTTCACATGGCCTCAGGGTCATAAGTACCAAATCTGTAGTTACAGGAAAAAAAAACCCTGAGAAACCCGCTTTCCAATTGATGCAAGAAAAAAAAACTTGGATTATAATGTTGTTCTCCACATTTCTCAGAAGGACTGGTATAAGATCATTGTGTCAGGCTACCTGCCCCAGGGAGAAGGAAAACACATTCTGTAAAGTCACCATCAGAAAGACTGCCTTACTCCTGCTCTGTTTGAAGTTCCTCTGCTACTCAGGACGCAGTCCTTCTACTACACAGAGTTAGGGATCTGCAACTAGATTTAATAAATACCAGACTTAAAAGCCTAACTCTATTGCTAACTCATCACCAAGGGAAAGGACCCTTATGTTGTTTCTCTCAGCAGAAACACAACCCAACTCACTGCCACTGCAAGCGGGAGCTGCAGAAGGAACTGTCTCTTCTGACCCACTACCCGCAAACTGAGCTTCCTTTTGATTTTGGAAGTGCTAAGTTGAAGGAGATGAACAGGAAAAAATAGGATTATTCAGGAATTTAAAAGAAAGCAAAATTAAGAGAAGTCCACTTAGGGGCTTGGGGTGGCTTTTTTTTTCCTTTTAAGCCAAAAATTTTAGAACACAGAAGAGTTACATGTAAGCATTCTTTGGGGGATATAATGTTTTGGAATCTTTATTTTGGCATCCTACTAAATGCTAGCCACATACCACTTAATAATTTAATTGAAATTGACTCTGAAGCACAAAACTGACAGGTAGTACAACAGATTGAAGTACCATTTCTATTTGTTAGCAGAAGCCTGCAGAGTTTATTTGTCTCAGGCTAAACATTACTTGATAAAAATACTGGTTTAAACCAGGAAAAAAAAAACAACCCACAAACCTTAGCTACTTTTACTGCGCAACTCACTGTACTTGTGTGATTATCCTTCAGAAACACTCTTAAATAATTTTTATTAGTGAAATTACTGTAACACTTTTTTTCCCTTTTTAAAAACCTGAAAATGATGCAGACAGTATTCTCAAGGAGTAAATGAATTGATTTTACCTCAGATAAACTACTTCTTAGAAATAAATAATTTTTTATAACCTCCTCAAAATATTTATTGTGAATTCGCACAGATCTCTTCAATGTAGTTAAAACCCTGCTATATTGTAGCTGGGATTTAAGAGGACTCCATTCTACTTTTGGTAAATGCATAATCTAATGAACTCAATCTCTTGAACCTAAGAGAAGAACTGAACCTAATCAGCAAGAAGAAATCAACAATAATTTAATTTCATCCGGCATCAAGGTATCTATGGGTGGTAGGAGAGAGAAGCATTACGTATAGCAGTCATTTGCCTCTTATCTCAAGTGTCTTTTTTTTGTCTTAGTCCTTTCTCGGTAATGAATCTGACTTTATAGAAACATTAGTTTCCTACAAGTATTTAAGGAGGGCAGGAGAAAGAGGAAGGCATTAAAACACTTGACAATTCATTAATTCATCACTGATTGGAATTGGAAATCGGTATTTCCATCAAGTGTATCAACAGAGTTGACCTTTTCTTTTTCTTTAGGTCACTTACGGCATCCTCCATTATTGGGTTAGAACATACATCTATTAGTTTCAAACAGAATGCGAACATAAGTATATCATGTAAATGGTCATAATATACGATTACATGAATGTTAGAATGAAAGAAGTTTTGCTACTGCCTATACTACCCCTCCGGACATTCACAGTGTGTATTAGGTGTTTTCCAAAGATCAAATACAGTCAGAGCACTTGTTCAGAGAGACGTTTACTCCGAAGGGACTATGATCCACTGGTGGAGTGTGAGAAACCACATGGGAGTTTCTGGTAGCTGCAGATACTTTCCAGAGCCTCCTGACAGCAGCAAAACTGACCAGAACTCTGTCAAAATAATACTGGTGCTACGGGAGGAAACTACCTGCAACAGGAGATGAAGGTCCTAGACCAGAAAATAGCGTGAAAAAGCATTACCAGAAACCTCCTACTCTTCAGCAGCGTTGCAATATTGAAAACTGCAAGTTTTAATACCTGGGAATCAAGCATGCGGTACAGATCATAAGACAGCTCATAAATCACAACGTAATACAAATGACAGAGGCCACAAGCTAGGCTTTTCACAGCATATTGGTTAGAATCCCATCAGGCATCTCTTTTCCAGCATTTGTGCCTAACAACTGTCAGTCGCTTCATTTAAGGAAACTATTGCAGAACCAAAGTGATGCCAAGGACTTAAGCAAGACCTAAAAAGCTTTGGATTTTCACTGTTGTTCCAAGATAAGAAGTAATGAATCTCTGTTTCTTCATTTCATATTGGGGCTAACTAGTATGGGAACACCTTGATTAGTTATTTTCTGATAAACGTTTTAGAATGAGGATTACAGTACCTTATTTACTGCATACCATATTGTTTGCATCTATACGTACTACTACAAAGGCAAGTTGCCTAAAAACCTACCTTCAAAGAGCTAAACCCAATTACTAGCTTATTTTACACCATTGTATAGTTAAGACCAAAATGTTGAATAGGCTGTCAAATCTAGACTAAAACACTATTTCTACATTCAATAAATGCTGTTCATGCTCACACTAGCCAGTCAAATCATGCTAGATTGCAAAGGATGGATGCTCTCTGTAATCAGAATGAATTTCACATAGGGATGTATCTCAGGTCATACTAAGATATCAAGATAATAACAAATATACTATGAAATTTGTTTTCACAACAGGTTAGTAGAATAAACGATGAAATGAAGTTATACAATGTATTTTTGAAAAATTAATACAAACTTCCAGCACAAGGATATCAGTAAGTCACAAGTACAGTTGCAAACCAACCAAAGAATAGAAGATTGAAGCTGCTTTCACAAAGCTGCAGATTTCAAGAGGTTTCAGATAGGATATGGCATAGACAGTAAAACCCAGGTGTGATTAAACTCCACAAAAAATTACATATTCCAATTTCCTTCCAAGAAGCTCTCCTGATAAGATGTTCTGCTAACTCCTTTCAAGGCCCACTATTTCCCTGTATTAGCCCCCGCTTCTCCTCTCTCCTGCAGTACCCATTCCCTGGGGCTGCCGGAGGCCTTCCCTTCCCAGAACCTTGGCTGCTGAACTACACCAAGTCAGGGGTACTCAGGAGGGAATGCTCGACTCCGGCATCCTTTACTCTCTCCTATTTATATTCACACTTCTGAAAGGTATTTCCTGAGCATAGAAAAAAGAAACAGCATGACCTCAAAGTTGTTTTATGCATGGGTATCTACTGTAACGAGCAGAAAGCCATCCTGACTCAACATTGCTCTTAAATTATGCAGCTTTTGCTGCTGCGGATAGTAAATCATTCACAAGTTTAGCATTAGGGAATTGGAAATCAATTATTAGCTACAGCGTGCTCTGATACACCATAACAATGTGTGAGCAAAACTGTTATGAAAATATTCATACTTTTTTCTAGTTAAATACTATAAACTGAGTGAATAGTCCAGAAAACACTTAGTCCCTCTGTAACCAAAGCAACGGGAGCTGCCATGCAGCTCAATTCTACTATGTCTCAGTTCTGGATTTTCAGTTTTTCTGTTGTAAAATGTAAAGGATGCCTGTGTTGTGTAGGCACATACACACACGCTTACATATTATATATAATTATAAAAAATGTGTGTGTATACACATACATATATTTATACACACACACATAAGTATATGAATGGAAATTACCAGTGCTGAAGTTAGAATTTTTTAAAATCTCAAATTCAAAAGCTTAACTAAATAAAAAATTGAGATGTTTTGTATTTGCAAGTAGATGCCCTTGCTCCAGTGAAGCTCATCTACCAAAAAGACAGGGATATGTGTTTACTGAGGTATTTATGCTGTTAAATTATACAATCCTTATGCAGCACTGAGACAAGACTCATGCCAGGTGTTCAAATTCAGTGGGACATGGGTACAGACTCCTAGATATTTTATATAAATAAAACTCACTAGTGCATGGATGAAAGAAGGAACTCATAACAGCAGTTTGTTAGAACCTCCAAAAATATATAATAGTGTTTAGGAGAATCTTTCATATAACTTTATGTCATTTGTCCCACACAAAGGTTATTTTTTAGATTCATAAATACATTTGTGGAGAACAAAGCGTTTGTTCCTTTTGAAGGGGGATATGCTCTCACCCTAAATTACCCATACATTTATCAAATTTGATATATCATATCTATTTTTTCCAGGATTAAATGGAAAACCATTTTCAGTGAATGACTAATACATAAATACTTTTGATAGCTGCTACTTCACTTTTCTAATGTTATTTTTTAGGAAGTTCTGCTGACATAGTGGGAATTATATCAAAACACTCCTTATCACTCTTCATTTCTGTAGAACACGTGCACTTCAACTTTTACCACATGGTAATAATTATTTTGTGGAAGACCTCCACAAGAAGATGTTGCAACATCTACCTGATCTATTTATTTATGAAGCCTGCAACACTATAATATTCCAGAGACACTTATAGATTAGACATTTACCACCAGTGAGTCATCGCAGTATCTGCACTCATTGGTATTTATAACAATGGCAATGCACAAAAACCCCACATGAAAACAGATGGATATCATGGACAGATCATCATTATGGAAGAAAAAGTAGATCCTCAAAATTACAGACATCCTTTGAACATGTATTACTGGAGCAAAATACAATACAATACAAAAATAATCTGTTTCCATGCAAGTCACAAAAATATGTTGGAATGAAAGATGTGTGAATAAAATTAATTTAATTCAAAATGTTCAAAATCAAAAGGTAAAACTGAGGAACTCTGCTGACAAGCAAGAAAAACTGCTAACAATAGTTACAGGCTAATAGCACTGCAATATAGTAAAAATCCTTTACCTTGCATAGTATTATTTTATTTAATATATTATATTCTATAGTTCACCTCCCTCTTTATTTCCTGTAGATTTTTCATTTTGTGCTTCTTTTGCTGGTACTTTTCTAAGTCCTCTAACAACATGAAACACTTCGTAATTATGAAATTATTACTATGATTGTCAGGTTTTTGTTTTCCTTCATATATTAAAAATCCAAATCTATAAAGACAAAACATTACACTCACCAACATTACGTATATCAACACAATAAAATTCATAATTTAAAATTAGATTTAGAATATTGTAAAACCTGGACTTAGAGAAGCCCTGTATATCCAAAATTGCAGCATATAATAGTATCATACCCTGAAAGCAAATTAAAAGGCGCTAGTTGTGTGACATTCACGATTACTGATGAACTCTCAATAAAGAAAACTAGAATCTTTAAGGACTGATCTAAGTAGATTAAGTATATATAATATACAGTAACTTCCCATTCACCTTGAAAATTATTTTTACATATAATTTATAAGAACCCCTCTTAGCCATGTTCTAAGAATATGTAGGCTGACATAAACCAAGGTTAGCTTAACTGATTTTCCAAGGAGCTATGCCAGTTTATGCACAATAAGGACCTGGTACTTTACCTTTTACCTTTGTGAGAATGACCTGTTTTCTAGTGCTTGGATATGCCATAGTTTACTGCAGATCAGAATTCATAACTAGGGCTGCTCAGTATGAAGTCCACAAAACAATGGGAATCACAAAGAAGCTGTCAGGTTTTGTATGAGAAACTACTTGAAAAAAACCCCAATCATTCTGACATTTCAGAACTGAACAGTGAAGCTCCAGGTACCCTCCAAGCAACTGCCCGGGGGGTATTCACACCTTAAGATATTGAGCAAGGTCCCCAAGCAGGGATCAAGCAAGGTGCTCTGCCTACACAGAGTGAGAAACAATTCCTGCCCTGAAGAATGTAAACAAAAAAGGGAATTAAAGAGAGAGAAAATAAACATCAAAATGAGAAGCAGCTGCCAGGTCAACAGCACAGCAAAATCTCAAAACAATGTCCAGTTTGCTAGAGCCTGTGTTTTAGAAAGCACTGGGCTCACAAGAAGTCAGGGGGAACGTACGCATATTGATCCAAGGCAGGACTTGACATCTTTTCTCTGCAGGTCTGCCAGAGTAGAGCACTATGTATGCCTGAAGAATGGCTCTAACTATCCTGCTCTCAACTGAGCATGTTCAGTTAAAAACACAGATGAAAGGCCAACCTTGCCCTCTTACCGCTGCGGAAACCTTACCACTGTACGAGCACTTTTAGTCTTGAACTGCTTAGCAGCTCCCTAGTGTTCAGTAAGCTTACAAAAGGCCAAGAGCATCTTAGAATCTCAGAAAATATGTTTATTTTTGTAAAAACCTTAAAAGTTATGACTTGTAGAATCCATTCATATCCTCTTCCTCCCTCCTGCCTTCTACCCTTCTCCTTCTCTAGATTGAGGATCTATCCTCTTATTTTTTGTATCTTCTCCCTATAACAAAAAATATTACACATGACATCCTGAAGTACTGTCTCCTTATTTAATACATCAGCCATGCAATACTAAACATCAGTTGTGCAGCCCGTTTACATAAAAGAGGATGTGTGAAGATTCACAAATAAGGCCACCCTGGAGGCAGAAGTGCTAGGCTAGTCATACATATTGTATAAACCAGCCTCTGTTGCCTTTTTTAAATTTTATTTGTGGAAGGCTTATTTTTCTGCATCCTTAATAGAATCACAGCACAATCCAGGTTGGGAGGGACTTGGGGAGGTAATTCTTGCCTAGTTAGGCAGGATGAAACTCATTCCCATGAAGGAGACAGGCATATATTTTCAAAATTTTTAATCCTGTAGCTTCTTTGTTCAAGAATTAATAATAACTCTTAAAAGCTTACCCAGTATTGCAGAGGAATACACTCTTTCACCAAGAAGCACCCATGCTACTATAAGCATTATACAACCAGTACTCCACAAATGAAATGCCTCTTATCCTAGCAAACAATGAAACTGGGATTATTTATGTGGATGGCAAGGGTGCCCCAAAAATTGCAGTGGTGCAGGATCTGTGCAGCACAGTGAACGGTTCATGCCAGCAGTGAGAGAATGCACAGACTTCTAGAACAGAAAGTTTGGGACTTAAAATTTCACTGCTTGGAACAGGGAACAAAACTTTAAGGGGAAATGATCCAGGAAGCATCCACATATAGAAAGAAAAGGAGGCTGGTCAGCAAGCAGTGGGTACCCAAATTAAGATGTAGATCATTAAAGCTGAAATTTGGATTGGAAGGAAAGCAGAAGATGGTAGACAAGAGTCAGCCAGCAAATCTGGATGCAGAAGGCAGTATTCTCAGCTCCGCAAACCAGTGTTTAAGTCCCTCCTCAGGATGAAGGGTACTGTTCTAGGTCAAGCTCTAATTCACCGTATGTTGTATAGACTTGGAAGCTGTACTTGCAAGGCTACCATTGTCCATTAGCCTCAACAGATGTTGAAGTAGAAAGCTGAGAAATCACAGAAATGCCACAGAATTGCAAACATCCACAAAATGAAAAACCAACATCAAATAAAAAACAACATAACATGCAGCGAGGGTTAATATAGATTTTCATTCAATGAAAGGAAGCAGATAGAAAATGAAGAGATATCCTGACAGAGACAATTATCTGGTATCTCGGTGATAAAAGGAGCAGAACTCACCTTTTCTGAAGGATTAGAAGCCACGTCCCTGGCAGCAGCAAAAGCCAAACCCAACACAAGAATGTCTTTGACTGATTCACTGTCTGGTCTTGTTACTCTGAAACTCTCATGAATTTACTATGGACTACAATCAGGAGCATATAGTTAAACATGATTCCTCACCGGGGGGGACGGGACACCACACAGTTTTTTTCTGCAGTTTTCAGGCCTCAAAAGACCCCAATATTTAGTTAAGCCATGTCAATGGTCATTAATCCCAGATTCAGAATCCTCCAGTAGGACCAACTATGCAGCAAAACCAGTTTTAGTGCGAGTTTTAAAAGAAATGGGTCACCTCCCCTCCCTTCATGCAAGTATATTTTCTTACACAAAAGTTCAAAGCTCATCACGGTTTTAGTTTATCTTTACAATGACACTGAATATATTCATTAGTCTGATATCTCCCAACATAGTAATTTCAAGAAGAAATGAAATCATTTGCCAATTCCTGCAGCATGCCCTTTTTATCAGACTAATGAATTATCCAAAACTTCTGTTAATCCTTAGACATTGGTCCTGAATTTCTCCACACAAGAAAAGAAACCTGACAAACCAGAGGAGTGATGCCAGAAGAATAAAGGAAAATCTGATATGTTGATTATATAGCTCATTAGTCTAAAGCTATACACATTTCACTTAACCTTTAAAATCACTGAATTTTTAAGCCTAGTTAAACGTTTCTAAAGCTTAACCTTGAGTTAAATCTCACATTCATCTGCATTTCATTGCAATGCTTATATACAGTTTGATTCAAAATTCCTCCTAGACCAAAGCTTTAAGTTTATTTAATAATACACATTCACATTATTTATTACATATATCCTATTTGCAGTATCTTCAACTTGAAAGTCAATTTGCATTTCACTGAAAATAAAGCAGTAAGGGACAAAGATGACTTTCTCTGCACTGAATTAGCTGGTACAGTACTTTGAAGGACATTCATTTTCTCTATTGATGTCCAATCAGTACAAACCAGAAAATTCACAAGACTTACAGACCCTGAGGACTCCTCCCATTCAACAAAAACCACTGCTTTCAGCTAACAAAGCTTTCTTGAGCTACACATGCATCAAATTTCCTGATAGCTTTGGGTTTCCTAAAAACATGGAGCCTCTTATTTTGCATAGTATATACAAATACAATACCAGTGTAAAATACAAAGTTAATACTATTAACAATGTTTGCTTCTAGTGCTCCACTACTGTCTCTGAGGCAAATATATCCAACAGACAGCCTGCCTTCACCCTGTGATGTGGCATGTCTTGGAGCAAAGGAGAAGCTTGCCAGTTCCATGGCCTATCTTCCCAACACTCTCACTTTCTGCTCATTAACCAGCTCTACACCAAACATATGCATACATGTTGACTTGAAATAAAATGAGCTTAGGGTATATTTAACTAATCAGCAAAGAACTCTTAATTTCAGCAGCGCTGCACTGCTGTACTATTTACACAACAGAACCACACCGAAAAACTAGAAAGGCTTTCTCTTCCCTTCAATGTTGTGTAATTTGTGTTTTCCTCAAGTGACGTAGCACAAACACAAGACATCTAACATGAGTAAAGATGGCATGGATTCATTTAAATACGGGGGCCCTAGTACTCAGCACTGGTGAGGCTGCACCTCAAATACTGCGTTCAGTTTTGGGCCACTCACTACAAGAAGGACATTGAGGTGCTGGAGTGTGTCCAAAGAAGGGCAACGAAGCTGGTGAAGGGTCTAGAGCACAAGTCTTATGAGGAGCGGCTGAGGGAGCTGGGGTTGTTTAGCCTGGAGAAAAGGAGGCTCAGGGGAGACCTTATCACTCTCTACAACGACCTGAAAGGAGGTTGTAGCGAGGTGGGGGTCAGTCTCTTTTGCCAAGTAACAAATATTAGGACAAGAGGAAATGGCCTCAAGTTGCACCAGGGGAGGTTTAGGTTGGATATTAGGAAAAATTTCTTTACCGAAAGGGTTGTCAGGGACTGGAAGAGGCTGCCCAGGGAAGTGGTTGAGTCCCCATCTCTGGAGGTCTTTAAAAGACATGTAGATGTGGTGCTTAGGGACGTGGTTTAGTGGTGGACTTGGCAGTGCTAAGTTAACAGTTGGACTTGATGACCTTAAAGGTCTTTTGCAACCTTAACCATTCTATGATTCTATGGGTTAACAGCATCCACTGGTGTGCCAATAATCACCTAGGCCAAGGAAGAATAGGTATCTGAGAGGCTTGTAGTTGTGTGGACATCATCACCAATATCACCTTAATCAAAATCCAGCTTCCATTCAAAAAGAAAGAAAAATTCAAACTGATGAGATCCAAGTCAGGCAGTTTCATCTAAAATGAGGAAACTTTGGCAGACTTTGTTTCCACTCGTTCTTTAGCTGTTACTGGTTTGCTTCCAGATATTATCAGCCGAGTTGCATTTTTTTCAAATGAAAAAAAGAAGTTACACCAACAGGATCAGAGCTAATAATAACTGGCAAAAGCTAAAAGGACACAAAAGAAAAGCTAATAGAAGGAAAACAGAGGAATGCAGTAAATAAATTTTAAAACGTGGGAAAAAGACAAATGACGACACTTGAAAACTGTACAAAGGCCATACACAGGTCCTGATCCTGGAAGATGTAGTGACCGTCACAGAATTAGCTTCTGAGGACAGAACTCAGTCTAACTAATCTGCCTCCCTGCATCGCACAGGCATCCTGCATCTCACCTCCCCAGAAGCTGTGTATTAACTCATCCAACAAGACTAGAAGTTTTGATCTGTACTCAGCAGGAGAATACAGTGTATCTAGTCTGCCTGACCAAGCCAGACACCTGAGATTCTTCCAGTGTCAATGGAAGACCAAATCCTGAGTCTCCTCTCTGTCCCTTGAACTTGCATCTGTGCACCAAAGTCTGTACATACACATTACTGGGTTACAAGCCCTCCTCCAACACTTCTGAAAAAGAGTATTTTGCCAGAGAGCACATGCATGTGCACACCTCCTGATTTGTTCTGAAGTTGAGCCAAGAAATAGGGAACAGGCCACAACTGTCCGAATTATTCATGCAGTATATTTTCTGGCACAGCTGCAGAGCACACGGAGAGTGGGCTGCAGGCTGGATGAATGGTTCTGGTAGTAGCAACCTTCAATCACCATTTTCCTAGAGCTATTCTTAGCCCTTCCTCTGTTACCTTACAAGTCCTTAAATTTAGAGGATTACAACATTGCAGCTCTTTTTCTGCAAGCAGACTCTGCGCATCCATAATGAATGTAATGGAAATTTGCACAAAAGTAAGCAGTCCCAAAATTAGAGCTTAAATCAACACTGGATACAGATGTAAATGGGAAGTCAATAATGTTGGAGGGGAAAAAGTGTTTAAACATTTGTATATACTGGATATATTTCTTCGGTTTTTCTTAATAAAACATGTGGATTAATACCCTAACTACTAATTCCAAGAAGCATCATTTTCAGTGTCTCAGCCAAGCTGTAAGTCTGTATTAACACCTTCCTGTTTTATGGTAATTGCTTTAAAGGCAGTCACTGAAAATTGCAATGCAGTGCTTGGCCAAGATCCATGCTGGCACCACTGGCCATGCCAGGCATCGTTTCACATACTGTGAAGGACTTCAAGGACCTGGGAAAAGCCCTAAAGGTCTACTCAAATTTTCTCAGACAATTTTTCCCATCTCTGAAGTGGGAGATGTTTCATAAATGTCATCTTATCTGCTTTACCTCCTATGCTCATATCATCATTTGCCACTTATTTTCCTCTGCCATCTACTTTTTCCGTTTTTGAAGTCTTAGGGAGCCCTGTCTATGTCAGCTAAATGAAGAGAAGTCTGAGAGGTCATTTGATTACCAGACATAAGCACTTACGCACTGAGGAGGAGATCTGGTAGCAAGACCTTTTCAACCTTGCTGATAATAATGCAATAGGATCCAGCAGCTAACAATTAAAGCTAGATAATTCAACCTTGAAACAGTCTGCAATTTCCTAGCAGTGACTGCAGCTGAACCTTGGAACAGTTTACTGGGAAAGACAGAGGGCAAAAATGCAAGGCTCACCATCAGGCAGAATCTTTGTCACATGACATGTTTGTAAAGTGAAGGCTTTAATTTATCTCTCGAATTTATATAAAGGTTGTGAAATGAACAGCATTTCTTTCTGGGGTCTGCATCTCTTGATCTACAAATATTTTTCTTTACTCCTTCTTTGTGAGCCACAGGGAGAAGAAGGTACCTTTTAATACCCAAACCATGTTCCTTAGACAAATGTTCCCAGATGACCCACAGAACACTTTAAACAAACAATAAATATACATGGATCACTTGACTGAAGTAAAGCAGATCACCAGATTTGGTGTAGGAACAAATTATTTCATCCAGTTAGACTGTTAGATCTTTGTTTTGCATTTTTGCGTGTGTTTTGGCTAGGGAGCAGGGAGTTGAGTAACACATTATTTTGCTTCTCTGTTACATAGATAATCTGAGGATATCACACTTAACAGATAGGTCCTGAGCATTACTGACCACCCTGTATCTTCTGGTTTCTAACCACATAACTGTTCAGTCTAATGCCACTGTGGTCAGTATAGTTACCTCCCTGAAACCAAATTGACACTGATTTACTGATTTGCAGGAGATCAGGCTAAAGCCCCAGTAATCCCATTAGACCCCAAATATGACAAAAATCGCTAAAAAGAACATTCACCTGCATTTCACTTATCTTCAGAGAGTTACACATAAGGCATGAGTTAATCAAAAACTGCACATATAATATGAATAAAGCTTAACCTGGACAAAATACTAGCATTTAAATACACAGTGATCTACAGCAAACAACAAGAAAATAATAAGTAGAAGAATATTCTGAGTAATAACACACTAAACTTATCTGTGTTTGTCTTCAAAAGCAATTTCAAAGATGGGAAGCTCTAGTATTCATTTCTTCCATAAACTCGTATTTCTCCATTCCAACAGGAAATTCTCCATCTTTTTTGATCTAAAACCTTTTCTCTAGATGAAAAAAAAAATCCTTTTAAGAACCTGCTTTTAAAAGATAATCTAGGAACTCTGTTTTGTAAAAATAGAGCTGATTTTCAAAAGAGGAAGGAGTCTGACTTAAATTTCTCAACATCTGCAACTGCAGCTCTCCCCCAGGCATCTGATTAAGCATCTATGGAAATTAAGCAGGCGCTTCAGCATTCTGCCAAACTGGACTGAAACACATGCTTCAATACTTGGATGATTTGGGATTTGATCTTCAAAACAGGTCAGGTCTCAAATACACTCCACTATAAAATATAGTCACATTTCTTGCTTAGTGTTCAAATTTGGCCCACAATTCTTTGACGAGTTTTTTCAGGACAAGGACAATATCTTTCCTTCTGGCCAGCGTTTGCCATAATGCCACCGATTTTCAGTCCCACATTTCTACCACAGAAGTAACTACCTTTTGAAGGCTGACAAAGTACATGACACATTTTTTGATAAAAAATATTATGCAGAACCCCAGTCCTGCACTAAACCTCTGGCTGCAAGGTCCATAAGAAAGTAAGGGGGAAAGTCTGAGAGGTACAGTTCAAAATTAAGTGTGCAATACCCTGTCAATGTCTGGTATCTTTCTATCGGAATCATACATGAAATTAACTTTTGCTTTGCAGTTCCTCTCTCACGCCTAAAGATCAATTATATCAGAAATATATTTTAAAACTGTTTAAGACTGTTTTCATTTTACGAACAGTTCAACTACGTAGCCCTACAAATCTGGGTACTTGAATTAAAACCAATTTTTTCGTGAAAAGTGCATCAGAGCCAGAGTCTGAATGCCCATGGTGTTTATTAAACCATTTATTTTTCATTTCTTAAAGGAAAATTATTTTACATAAATTCCCTCTTACAATTTCTTGTTCTGAAAGCTATTATTAACATAAATGCTTTATAAAGACATTAAATACAAATACGTCTCTGATAGTGAGCTACCTACGCATTTAATTTCACATACACATTTTCCTAAATAGCTACTCACATGTGAAAATTTAAACACAGGTCAAGTACAGCCATGATGTCACCACAACTTCTTACGATTACAAAGTGTTCCTACACACTTAATGTGTTCCCTGGAAAAAGATACGACCACAGTCATCCTATCTTTGAGCCAACAATATTATGCTAGCTTAGGTTCTGTAGCAGATGATTCTAAGAAGTTAAAACAAGAAATTAACTTTTCAAAAATGAGCATGGTTTATACTGTGTACACTATGCAAGCAAAACAAAAACATGCCTGTTACAATCACATTGTAGACAAACTCTGACATTCCTTTTCCATAATCCTATTAAGACTAAATGCCTTAGAGACCAACCAAGTATTAAGGTCCAAACTTGCCTCTTTCAATCATAGCCAGTGATGTGAACTTCATTACAGAGTGAATATTTCTAGATTGGAGTCAAGAAGTGTGACCACGTACTTGCAGAACCAGAACAAAAAAATTACAATAGGCTTTTGCCTATAGGGACCCATCAAAGCTGGAACACATGGTTTTAAATATTGTACAGTGGACTCAATACAGGAAAAAGCTAAGTGTATATATCAATTTATTTAAAATGTAAACACTGAGGAATATTGTCAGAGTAACACAGAAATGGAACTGAATTGCAGAAAGGCTTAAGAAATCAGTTGGTACACAACGGCTTTGATATGACTGACTCTTGACAATATGAAATACTGTCTTCTCCAACAGTGACAGTATGAGAATCACAGTATGGGAAATTAGTCTGAGAATCACAGTATGGGAAATTAGTCTCTTCTACTCAGTCTGCTTTTACATTAACAGTCAAACAGGCTACCCTGTATGACCAATATGTTGTGTCTACTTAAATGGAACCCACTTTCTTTGCTTTTGAAAGAGAAAACAATTATGCAATGCTGCTCATCCCAAAAATCATCAGTTGAAATGAAGAAACATAAAGCTAGAACAAAAAAATAGTAATAATTGCATTGTTTAATTATTTTTAGCCTGTTAAATAAAGCTAACATGCCAATAACAGATGACAAACATAGGAACTCTTCAACAGACTACATGGTAATTTGACATGGCCATTAAAATGGAATTTAACTTTTAAAAGTCATTTAACTCTCTTTATGTCTCCTTCCCACTTCTTCACAGTCCCCAACTGACAAGACCCACTTTCCCACTGTCCTTGCACTTATAAAGGTGCTGGTCCATACTAACCTGTATGTATCACATCTCCACAACTGCATGGGCTAAGCTTCAAGGTGTGCACTACTAGTGCATTCACAGAAATTAAAATCCATTTACAAGAAAATCCCACAAAATCACTAGAAGCATCCTATGACTGCTTTGTTTGCTTATAAGAAAAAACAAAGCAGGATTTTTCAGTGAAGACAATTTTCAGTGCAACAAAAATTCTCACCCACATCTACAGCAAATTTTTGCATAAGTCGTAACAGTACTGTAAGTGAACAGTCTTCATGAATTCAAGCACAAAACTGCTAAATTATCCTTACTTACCTTTCCAAGTACGGTAGCTACATATTTTTTGCTCTCAGCCAGTTAACCCCACATAGTTTTTCTCACAGCATTTATTTTCCTTATTCTGAAACACCTCATAAAACAATTAATTGTAGTAAGTTATAGAAAGCATTTTAAAGACTTCTCTTAAAGAATCCAGAAGCATTTTAACAAGCTTGCCATTTCTGTCAAAAAAGAACACTTATTGAATCACAACTGAGTGTATTTAATTGTCTAGAAAACGTTGTGGAAAAAAACCCAAATGTATGCCTTAGTTCAACTAAAACTCAGCACAATGTGGGTCTACCTATGTCTTAACCCCGCTGTAGGTCATGATGAGTCACTGTGCTCTGGAAGAGCAGCCAGAGCACCACCTGCAACTTGTCAGTGGGCTGAAATGTCATTAAGGTATCCAAAGCTTTTCTCTAGCAGGAAAGTCTTCCCTTACACAGAATTACTGCATGAATGCATTGATATAAAACAGTATTTCCAAAGCAAGTATCATTTAGCCTCCACACTGGAAGCAAAGCATAACAAGAATAAAAGGTTCTCGCCACAACAGCGGTCAATTTGTTTTTCTGGTTTTAAGGGTAGCTTTGGGGAACCAATAGTTACACTGATTTCCAGTCAAATTCTGCCTCTTCCTTTCCCTCAGTCCCTTCCCTCACTTTTGCATGAAGGACTGGTCTTGAGCACAGCCATTAGTTAAAGTTTAATACACCCCTGTAGCCCTAATCACATGGGCCACTGCGTGCTATCTAATGGGAGAAAACATCATGCGTCTAGTATGTGTGAACTGTTACTCATCTATCCTTGCGTATTTTTTCGAAAACATTCAGGCTATTGAATTATCCTCTTGAAATTGCAGAGTGAGAACACAGTTACCAGTCATGCAACTGGAAGATACAAATAATTATAAAAATATTAACATATATTTCCTCTTCACCCTTCAATGGTCTCACTCTGACAATATCAATTCCAGAACTGGTAACAGCTTACCCATATATTCTCTGTAATCAGCAAAACCTCAAGAGTTGTACTGTCTGTTATCTCGGTCCTGTGAAGAGCCAACAGGGGAAAAAAAAAAAAGCATGTCTGAACATCTAGTATCAGTCTTATGAAATATTAATAAGCACAAAGCAACCAGCCAAAGACAGAAAAGGATGGAACATAAAACTATGCTAAGCAGCAGGATTATGTCAATCCTTCTCCCTTAACCAACAAAGACACGGGTAAGCCTCGGTCTGCAAACAAGGAACGGAAATTGCATGGTATCTTTTTACAAGAATCCTGTTGTCTCTGAGAACATTCTCTCTCAGGACCTGATCAACTTACCAGTAGTTAAGTTTATGTTACTAGTTAAATTCTGAGCTGTTATATTCAATGTGCATTTAGTTTCAAATATTGGTGCTACTATCTGAAGCCTGAAAAAGGACTTGTATGTTCAAAAGTCTCTTTATTCCCCCCGCCAAGTGTTACCAGTTCACTCAGTATAAGCTGTATCTTCCACCTCCAATTCCTCCCAAATCCTGCCACATTTGTGCACTGCTTTGAGCCCATTTCCAAAGCACTGCTGTCATGGAATGTATCTGGGTTTGGCTCCCACGATATTTTATAACAAGCATGAATTAATTATGCTTTCTTAAAGCTTGTTCCATGATGGTTTTGCTAGATGCCTCCCAGATTTTACATTATCTGAAACAATGGGAAAAAAAAAATCTGTTCAGTTTTTTCTGTATTTTTCAAGATTCTATATGTATTTGTCCTATCCTTCTCCCTAGCCTTTTTTTTTTTTTAACAAGATAAAAAAGATCATCTCAGCTTAGTTTCATTAAAGCTATTTGATACCTTTTAACATCTTTTGTCTAGGTCTTACTATATTCGTCTTTATTCATCCTGAAATTCCTACAGATTTAGACAGTAACATTTAAAAATTACTTTTGTGATTTTAACCTTCTATATAGTATAAAGTCTCCTGGATCCCTGTACTAGAAGAACAAGCTATACGAGTCTATTTTTCTGATGCTGATGTTCTTCAGCTGCTAAAAGAACAACAGAACTTGTTACCCCTCCTGTTTAATGAATATAGGAAGAACAGAGTAAGACACTGTAATTTAGGGGGCTGGTACTGTTAAGAATTTCAAGATGTTGTTATCTCAGAGGCTCTTTCTGAACCACAAAAGCTGACAAACTTTCCATCCACTTACCAGAATAATGGCCATTTCCACTTCCTAAGAAGTTAAACAATAAAACATACAATATCTTTTTCAAAAAGTTAGCTTGCACTCCAGGATTTTAATGAAAGCAAATGAAGATGTACAGATTCATTAAGCTTGCAACGAACTTAATTTTGCTATAAATTGCTACCCCTTTTCAATAGGCCTGATGCTTTTATGTGCTATTCTTTAATCTTCATGATCCAATCAATTTTGTTCAACTACCTTTTCAAAATTCTCTTCCTCCCAATCATTTTATTTATTTTTATATTTCCCAGATCCCAAATTTATTGCAAACACACCCCCACCCCATCAGCTAGCTCTTCCACCATCAGCAACAGAAGCAAAGTTGAGTCATACAGCAGGCTCCCTGTACTGCACAAATTTCACATCAAGGCCCTGTTCCTGTTCTTCTTGACCACTAATGTGCCAGAAGAAAGCTACTTTAGAGATCTCCTCTCTAGCTGTAACCTGTCACGATCTCCACTCTCAGCTGGACACTTACAGCTCTCAAAGGGAAGCATGAGAAGCAGAAAAGCCACTTTAGAAGGTGTAATTTTACTGTATCAAACCACAGCAAGTCCATTGGATCACCTTCAGAATGCAGTGTAACACAATGCAACTTATGTCTTGGTGGTTTTTGTGGTTCATTTGTGGGTTGGTTTTTTTGGGGGGGGGTGGTTTTTTGTTTGTTTTTAAAAAGATGCTTACAGTGGTTTACAAGAACCTTTTTACTTAGCATTTGGAAAGCATAAGGAGCATGCACACAGGAAACTATGGTATTTCAGGGGATGGGTAGACACTCCAGTGTGGATCAGTGATTTCCCTAAAAATGCTACTGACTGCCTGTACTTGTATGAACTTATTTTAACTGTAAAAACAATCCAGAGTCATTTCTTCCTCACAGATCAATAGTGGAGAAGAAACAAAACGTGAAGAAAACAGTAGTGGTAACTATATCAGAAACAGCAGGCAGGCAGGTTTAATAAAACTCTTCATTTGATATTTTGCAGCTACTTTGATGACGGGGGGGGGGGGGGGGGGGGGGCAGAAATGAAACACAATCTGTCATAATGGTACCAGGAAATTCACCCAGTAACTGCATCAGTGCTACTGTTCTGGCATTTCCTTCTTTTATTTAATCTTCCTTTCATTTGGTGTATCTTACATTGCATGCTGAAATGTACTGCATTTATAACAGGTTAACTTGCCCTCCACCTTAGTACACTTTTACAGTCATACACTGCTGGTCTGTACACTTAGTGATGGATACACATCCAACACATAGCTTATGCAACTCCCAGAGTCTTTTCCAGACAAAATAATTATGGCTAAATATTTAATTGCATTTGGACATGCAAATTTTTTCTCTTCCTCTTTCCATAGAGCCGAGCTTTCTTCTGAATGTGTTAATAACAGTGAAAATAAGCTGTTAATTGGCAACTGAGTACAACTGTAGAGCAACACAATCAAGCTATACCAGATATTTACAATGAAACTGTGACTTGTGCCTTTGATTTTGCAAAAGTGGTTCATCTCCCATGAAACTGCTTGTTTGCTTCCATAGATTTCAAAAAGAAATGGCATTCTAATTTTACTAACTGATCTTGTTATGAATTACATACCTGGTATGTTATCTTGCAGGGCAAAACATAGCTGCAGCTCAGTAGGCATTACACAACGGTAAATTCCCATCAAGTACAACAGAAATTCAAGAGCACGGCCTACAATTTTGTGCCTCAAATGAGACAACTGCAGTCAAAGTGCAACACACAAATTCAGGCAGACCAAAAGAACAGAGGACACTGATAGAAGTTAATGACTGGAAATCCTTATACAGCTGCTTTCTAAATTCTTTGCTGTGAGCAACCAACTCCAGCAAGACCATTAGACAGAAAAGCCAAAAGGATCAAAATTCAGAATTTTAGACACAAACACATTTCAGTAGGATCAGTTATGACAGAGAAGTTAGCCTATGTAGAGTTTCTAAGTGTTGATGCTAATCGTAATATTCAAAGCCAACAAAGCAAATGAGAGTACAAAAGATTTCTGGACATCGTAAGTGCCAGAGGAATTATCTTTTCCAGTAATTCAAACAAATATAATTGCCTGTGTCAAGGAGTTCCAAAAGCACATGCAATTAAAGCACCACTGTCCTAAAAGAAACAGGAAAGGGTTTTCATTATTCAGGAATCTTAGAAGCACCACTAACATGCAGCAACTATTTCTGCAACGCTTATGTCTGCATAAGTACGTATAAATCACTTACATTTACTTATTACTCGCAACTCCTAGCTTCTGATAAAATTATTTTCCAAAACCTAATAAAGCATCATGGATCACTTCTAGACTGATGCTTCAAAATCACTGCATGCAGAAAACATTGTAAAAATGTTACAAATTTGTTCTCAGCTCAGAAATGGCTCTAACAATTTCATGATTTTGCTAAAAAAATCTTAACCTAAAATTAGTATTCTGTGTGTGGGCATACCACTGAATTTTATTTTTTTGAAGAGACTAAAAAAAAAATTCTGTGTATTAACCTTAATCTTTTATGGCTAAGTTCTATGAAAAAAAAAAAAAAAAAACAAACAGTAAAACTCACTCCAGCTGATAAAAAACATAGGCATACCTGCAGCAAATGAGTTTGCAGATTCACTCCTTGCTCCATTTGCCTTGTTGCGTATTTTGGAAGACAGCATCCCTCTCTTCCATTAAGGAACAGAGGAAAAAATCTCAAGTAAATGTTCCTCCTTATTGCCAATGCACCAGAGCTGTTGGTGGTGAAAGCAAAAGCCAGTATGTGCCAACCTTTCGCGACACATGGGAGAAAATTTGACATCAAGGACTTTCAGCCTCTCAGATGCAGTATCTTTAAGAAAAGCTAGAGCACTAGCAGAGTTCAGCAACTGATAAAAAAAGATGACCCAAGGCACCTGCTACAGACCAGGCAGAGGGGAGAGGGAGCTGAATCCTAATCACATCTCCTATTTTTCTGGGCACAGCCCTCCTTTCAATTCACATTTTGCCAGTCCCATGGTTGGCCAGCATGGCTGTGTCCAGAGCTATCCCCAACAGCTAGAATATGTCCTTTTAAAAAACACTTTTTTTGTATTACCCTATGCAAGGGTAATCAAACTTCACCTCACTCTCCAGGCTCCTATCTTTACTAAACCAGAAAGGACAAGGAAGAAAAGGATGACAAGACCATGAGAATGAACGTGTATGCAGAGAACTGCAGAAATCCAAAATTAGTGGAGGTCTGGGGAGGGATGAGAAAGGAGAGAGAACTGCAGAAATGCCTGAAGATGAGAGAGAGAAGGAATGAGGGGGGGAGGGAGGGAAGGAGATCAGTGAAGGAAGTCAAAAGAGAAAGCACTTTGGGACATATAGGATGATAAGACAGGAAAATGTCAAAGAAAGGAATCAAAAAAATAATTTAAAGATAATGGATACATGACATTTTAGAATATACATTCTTAAAACTCAAATTGTTCTTATTCTGTGGTTAAATTAATTAAAGTTCTGTGGTTTTGTAATTAAAAAGCCACATTAAACACACACTAATGATAATTAGGGGGGGAAGAATCTCACAATCTGATATTACGTAAAATCACTTGGACTCTTACAATAAGCAAGCTGAATTGAAAATAATCAATTCCATAATGGTTGAACTATCACTCAAGGATTGGAGGGTAAGTCAGGCATAACTCTTTATAGAACATTATTTCTATGAAGCTATGATACTCATGAAGCTTGATAGCGTTTTGGGGATGCATTACTTTCCTATCCTAAGTTTCAACAGCAAACAGGAGGATGTGTGCTCTGGTTTTGGGGTTTTATACCACCACCACGACCAATATTACTGTAAACCAAAAGCAATAGTGAAGTCCTTAGATTTCATAGAGGTTGTCACATTTAAGAAACAAAAGCACTGTTTAGGGTAGCATTTTTTATTACATGCTTTTTGAAAGCCAGATAAAGGTGGCAAAAGGAAGCTTTTTATACTGAGACATCACTTGTCATGAAAGGGCTTTTTCAAAACCAGAAGTCTGGAAGCATTTGCAGTTGTTCAGATTTCACTGATCTGATTTGGAAGACTGTTCTATAGCTGAATCCTTACCACCAAGAGCATTTTATCTCCAGTTCTTTCAGCGTTAGTCCCAGGCTTTGCTAACTGCATTGTCCCAGAATGGCACACCTATGGAATTGTTCACAGTCCAACTCATTCTTTCCACCACAAATGCTTATACAAAATTTTTTCCTGCACAGTCTGAGGGGAACAGTGCTATAAACACTTGTAACTCTCTGTTCCTTGGGTCCTTTCCATGTATGAACAAAGGATAAATAGTTATATCTACTCTACATTTCTGTCCAAAAAAAAAGCAGTTTGCACTCTTACACGTTCAGTTCCTGCTAACTGTAAAATAGGTGATATTCCGTTCACCTCAGTAAGATTTCTAGCCATGCTATTTTACTTATCTATAGTTTGTATTAAATATCACCCGCAGATGAATATGTGGCTATAGCACCTAACTACAGCCTGGAATATTCATGCTCTAGAGATCACGTATGGACTATTTTTAATTCCAGGTAACTAACAACAAGAAGAACTGAACTTTTAAGTGAAGAGCTACAAAAATGCAAAGTATGATTACCTACATTTACATTTAATGAGATAAAATGTCTTCAATCAAGTTCAGTTAGACTGAACTACGTAAGGTTTTACAAAGATGAGAGGGTATGTGCAGTAATACAGATACCCAGTGAGTAACTTGGAAAATAGAATATTCATACAAGAAAACTTTTTCCCCATGTACAGGAAATGTGAATGTATCATGCAATACTTCTGCTATTTTTCTGTAGTAAACTACATTTCACCAGATTTTTAAACTAGTTTCTTAATACATTGCACAGATCGAAGGAAAAACTGATCAGATACACCAATCAAAGCAGATTACATTCTGTTAATCCACTTAATTTAGACTGTACTTGGCCTGATTTAAGAAGTGTAAATCACAGTAGCCCAATAAAGTGGGCCCATTTACATTAGCTGGAATCAGGCCTCCCAGTGCTTCCTTTTTCAGTGAACCTCAGTAAGTTTGAAAACATTAAAAAAATAACAATAGTATTACACACAAGACCAGCTTCTCGTATTCAAATCATTAATTACAGAACTCAGTTGAGAAGACTCATTTTTTCTCAACAGGATGCAAAACTTCCCTTAATTTCTTCTCCCTTAGACAACAATTTCTAGGCTTCAACAATCCACATTGGACTTAGGTTGTCAATCCGAAAGTAAAAGATTTCATTACCGGTTCCCCAAGAGGTAATGAGTGAGGTTTACATTTAAAATGTATTTCGGATAGAGGAGGAACAAAAGGTTAAGGCATCCATGACAGCAAGAAGACACACAATCAGAATCTGTTGTGATACTGTATGGATTCTCATCGTCCTGCCCCTGCTGCTGTCAAGACTGCAGGGGCAGGGAGAGACTTCACAACCGTTTCTGTACTAACAAGGAATGATTACAATATTGATTTTTCATGGGGCTACTTACATGAGTAAACATTAATCAATTTATGTTAGGGTTGCGAACTAAGGGTCTTTTCCAACCTTAACAATTCTATGATTCTATAAGATCAAAATAATTATTTGACAAATAAGGCTCGCTTGCAGCTGACTTACAGCCTACATCACAAGTCATGAAGCATATTCAGTAGAAAGCTAAATCCTTTACTCTTTCAATACGGCTTTTTGTTTTCCAAATGACACACATTCAGCTAAGACACTAAGTCAATACATTTTTCCTTTGGAAATGAAGTTTGGATGTATGACTTGTTCCAGGCTTCTCTTATTTCTGAGGCTTTTGGAAGACTGAACTCCTCATCACCCATGCTTACCAAGATTGTTTCTATTCTGTTTAAAAATGTTTCACATGTGGTTAATCGATGCATATTTTAGTTAACAAAGTCTTCGTTTAAGATACAATAGCCAACACTGCCTTATGCATTAATAAAGGGATATCATTAATTTAAATATCACATTAATCTGCCAGAAAAGTTTCCATGTGTTAGAGCCTCACCAAAAAAACCCTGAAATTACACAGAAGAAAGGTTTGAGGAAAAGTATTTCTATTTTTCCAGATTGAATCCTTGAGAGTTTGTCAATGCTTGTGTTTTGTGCCCCCACAGCAGTCTCCTGTTTGTTTGGGTGAATTTTTATCAAAGCATTGGAAAGAAAAGCACTTACATGGTGACAATAGTAACACAAACCTTGGAAAGGAGACACAGTGACATTCACAAGAGCTGAGGCTTACATTTTCTTCTATAAACAGATTCAGAATGGACTGTGTCACTTAAAAAAAAAAAAAAACAGCAGTGTAGGAATGACCAATCTACAGTAAGGAAAAAAATCCATAAGATGAAAACAAAGGCTTCTTTCGTGCCAACACATAGTAGTTCTCCCATTAAAATAAAGATTAAATACATGCATTAGCCCTCCTTATATTGACTTTATTTACCTCACCCACCTATAATCAAGAAATGTAATAGAAATAGATTTATCTAAATAAACAAGGAACAAAACTTGCTAGCTTCCCTCCCCCTTAATAAAGGGCTGTCTCTGTACAGCTGACAATCGATGAAGCTTACGCCAAGAGGTGTTGAACATACTTCTTGTATCTATAGTACCTCAAACTCTTTACAAACCGAGATATTGCATAAGCAAGCTTTAAAAACCTCCTGACTTCATGTTCTTAGAGCCTTGGCAGTTAATTGTTTCAGTTAGTGATTTATCCTATCACGATAAGGCAAACATGTCTTAAGTTCAATGTAAGTCAAAACGAGACTTCATTGTAGTGTATCTAAGCCAAAGCCTTTTACCTATTAACTTACCTTAGCTAGAAATCCAGTACTTAAGTCTATGCCTTTACCCACAGTCAGTATCAGTATTAAGAAGAAATGAAACAACTTAACATAAAAGCAAAGATTTCTTCCAGAACTGTGAGTCAGTTTTTAAAAGACACAAGATCTCACTGGAAATTAGTATTTTCAAGACTACAAGGCAAAATTAACACAACACCCACCTCAACACAGTAAACAAACAAAAAACACCCACCCAAATTCATTTAAGGAAAAGAAGGGTAAAATTTTAAACCAGCCATTAGTCCACCTCTTAGAACATAGAGTCTGACAATTTGACTTTATTTACCTATTATAAAGGTATGCATAAATCGGCTCTAAAAAGTTGACTCAACTCTCAGCCTTCCATAATTTGCAATATTCAGTATGTTTCGCACAATGCCTAAGGAGAAAAAAAAACAAAAACCTCCCTCTCTCAAAAAAAAAAAAAAAGCCTACACCTTTGGTATCAGGAACAAAAACACATCTAAACTGTTCAGTGTAACTAAACGCGTGATACTGAAACTAAGGCAAGAAGTGGAAATTGTCAGAATTCTGTGGAACATAAAGGAGTGTGACAATTTACAAATGCTGAGCAGCAGCACCACCGTGTTTACAGTAGCTCTCTACATTAACCAATAGTTTCATAATGAAAAATATCAACCTGTCACACTTAACAGCCCAACATAACACATACTTATGCAAGTTCAGAGCAAGTTCATAATACACACTTACTCAAGTTAACAGAATGTGTTTATAAACATTGAACTACGTCTAAGTTATATTTTGCTGGAAGTTATTTCATTCTAAGAAAGTCAAAAAACCTTTTAGGAAATGGAACAGAGAAGTGGTGTCATATCTACACACTCAGAGATGATTAGGTGAGCATTTGAGACAAAAACACCATGTAAGACACCCATGAACTCCGACATTTATTTTAGTTCTGATACTTTGCTACACATGCTTACAAGACCCTGACAGCACTTTGGAAGATCTCGATATCCTCAACATGGTATTATTCAAAACATAAGAAGCTAGTTGTCACATGAAATAATGTGTGTGTGTATACATGATTTTTTTTTATATACAAACACACAAATATGAAACAATATGCAATAAACTTTCTTAAGTGCTACTTCCTCATAAATAACAGTGGCTTCTTGTTTTTCTCTAGGTAAACAGCATGCAACTGGAGCTTTTTCTTATCCAAAAACATGCAGCAGCATCTTTATGGCTACATCCGCACTCATATGCAGAACAGGCCAGGAAACAGATGCTAAATCCATGCAGTACAGCACATATGCTAAATGCTCTTCTCTTACAAAATGGGGCTGTCTTATCCATAGTCCATTTTGGGATAGTCCCTGGTCCATGGCTTTCCCTGAGCTATGTGTCGTTTGGGCTGCTGCCACTGGCCAAAAGCACACCAAGGAGCCCACTAACAATTAACAGTGCCACAACCCTGGGACAGCATTCAAGTTCAGGCTCTAAGCCCGCTCAGACAGTGAGTACAGCCACAGCCTTACTGACCCCAATGAAAAGTTTTGCAAGTCTCAGAGAGCCCACCAGAGTTACATTCGTAATTTTCCTATTTTCCTACACAATACAAGTATTTGGGAAATTATTTCCTGGACAACAATATTTATGTTCATGAAGACAACGTAGGCATTTTTATTAGAGCAATGAATCAAGAAGCATAAATAATGGTTTTTATGTAGCTAAGGCTACATTTTAAAGAGATAAGTTTACAATCTCTACTCTTTCTAATTTCTAGTGGGAGAAATAACTCTTTTATCAAACTACCAGCTCGAAAGAGATTCAGATCGGTAATCTAGCAGAAGAATAACAAGATCAACCAAGCAGATTAGCTGTTTTTAAAATGCATGTTAAATAAAGAAAACACACAGCTTAACAAGCATACCTTTTGTAAGCTGGAACGTCGTAGCCTAGCACTACGAAGCTCACATGCTCTTAAGAGCACAAAGTTAAGGAATCATACAAAGATGGGCATATGCCTTTTTGTGACAATCAGGATCCTAGGGAGTTGCTGGTTTTGTAATTTTTTATTGCTATTTTGCCAATACTCAGCATCTGTAATACCCAATTTAGTGAAGACTTTGATATGGGGCACCTAGCCAATGATCACTTCTGAGTGTTCTTTCAGCAGGATCCTCAGAGACCTTGCTGCTTCCTACCAGGCTGCGGCCGATCCACTCACCATAAGGCGCTGTGGCTTCAGCTGTCACATTCATTCCTGGCAAACTCTTCTTTCTTACTGTGGTTACTCTACCTGACAAGGACCAGTCAATGTTTTCTTTTTTTGAAAGATGCTGCTGGTCATTCCTGGAAGAAAATGAATTTTACTGTTGCATGCTTTGGGCTCATCTAATTACAATACTAGCCTTCAGGGAATTTTAAAACTAATGACATTGTATTCGTCAAGTACAGAAACTTTTAATCTGATTTTTCAAGTGGATCCTAGCCAATGGATCCTGGCCACCATAGCACTTAACAAAACACATTTGACTGTCCTCCATGCAATATTTAGGTGGGTTTATTATCGAAATGTTAAGTTTTGTTACCTAATATCTTTCTCTGGTGGTCAATACAAGGCATATAGGCATACTGACAATGTTATTAAAGTTTTTATGACTAGAAGTCCAGAAGTTGAATTATATGTGTGTGTATATACAGCTTCACAAATGAACAGAGGTACACACCTTAAGAAATCTGAACCAAAACACTAGCTGAACAACTCCCCAGTTTGTCTGCTGATCTCATGACTTCTTGTACACCAGCATCAAGAAACACCAGCTCAACAGTACAGTTAAGTTTTTTTTATTTCAACATCCTATTCTTTATTTTCAAGATTTTTTTCATTTCTAGTGCTAATACAAAGAACAGAAACCCAAACTATCAATTTTGTCACAATGACTCCTTAATCCCCCCAAAAGCAAACAGCTCAGATGACCCAATCATCCACTTTTGGGTACCTCCTTAATTCTAAAGGACAAATAGTGCACTATTTCAATCATTAACTTTGGCTTGACTGTACTAATTGGGTCTTTTGGACAAATAATGCTGGATTTACATTTCAATTTCAAATTCATTTCAATTATTACTGCTTCTCTGGAACACACACAAGCTGCAATTTGCGCCACGTAGAAAGGTTGATGACTACACTTCAAAGAAAAGATCGTCTTTCAAAATTTTCTTTTCATCTTTCAAAACTAGCTTTCAAACGTAATTATTATCTATTTTTTTCAAAACTGCGTACTTCAGGGCAAATTTACTAAACAAATTACAAAATACAAGTATTATTGTCCATTAAGCAATGGGTATCAGCATACCAGTCCTCCCCAATCATAAAAAAAATACAGTTGTGACACAAAACTGTGTAAATGTAACATAACACAAAATACTGGCACAATCAAGACAGGAGTCACAACTACCTACATCCAAACCAGATTTAGCCTCAGTCACTTTTAATTTTCTCCCCAGTACTACAGGGCATCATGAGAAGAAGGAACAGCTCTTCACAAATAAGACAGACAGATATGAAGGCTGACTAGCCATTTGCCTCGAAATCTAAATTCATATATCCTGTCAGCAGAACTTGGAAACCTAGCACCAACATTACCAAAACAAATAATAGGATTCCTAGGTGTTGGAAGGGATGACTGGAGTATGTATACTTGTAACAGGAGTGACTACGTCTCGAAATAATATTCCAGGGTTCGCACTTCCAGTGAGAATTCACAATCTGACTGCAGTCTTTTAACATGACTACTCAGAAGTTTTATCAAGATGCACAGAAGAGAGCATGGAACTACTGTGCTACTTTCACCAAGCATGCAATCAATCTTAAGAAAAGACACAGGTTTGAAGCACTGATGTCTACATTTCTGTAAAAAATATTTTAAAAAATTAAAAAGTGTTACTTTAACTCTTCTACAAGTACTACAGTATCTTAGGATCACATCCTACTTGGCACCTCATCCCATGAAGAGGTGCGCTTGTAACACTTGTCCATGCCACACAGTTTTATCACCGTTGTCAATCTTACTGCCAGAGAAATAGGCATTTTCAACCTTTTCTTCAATATCACTAATATTCCAACTGATCACAAACAAGCTGCCATGGAGGAGCATCACAGAAACCCTGTATCACTGCCTATATAAACCGTGCACAGTTTACTTCCATTTCAATGGAAATTACATGGAACTTTTCTTAGATACTAAACTCAAATATCAAAATGACTTGTAACAATAATAGTTAATCCCATTCTCATCTTGCAAAGGGCCCTGATATGATTAAACACCTCATACACCGCCATTAGCTTCAAAGTGCCAAAACACAGGCTCACAAGGTTGCAAGAGTACATTTCCTTTCCTTTTAGGTTAGAGGACTTCTATATGAAATGTTCAATTCAGTTCCATCTGCTAGGCAATGAAATTAATACTCTTCCTACTGGTAACTTCACTCCCGCCTCTCCCCCTGTGTAATATAACCAAAAGATCAGCAACAGACAATGTGAAGACAAAGGCTATGACCATGCCATGCATGATGACAGCAGGATCAAACAAAATTAGGCTCAGCTACTCAGAGCATCCCATATTATGAAAGGCAGCATTGTTGGATATGGTTTCAAACAAGGGGTTTTGAACATGCTGCTTAATTTTAAGCACATATTTACATCTCATTTTCAATGATTAAGTAACATTACCCAAATAGGTGTTTTGTCACCATCTCTCTTGTACCAGAACACATTAGTCAATGGAGTAAATGCAATAGCCTAAGCATCCTGTTTCTGTCCAACTAAAAGAGAGTTTCTGAAAAAACAAAATGCTGAGTTGGATTAAAGAAGAAAAAATGGAAAAGGAATTACACTTAATTATTCAAGAATGTAATCTGTAGATTGAATCCCATATGCAGGTAGCCCCCTTATTTTGCAGCATACCGGAGCTTTAGCTGCAGTTTAAAGAATGCTGGCTCATAAAAAAAAAAAAAAAAAGTTAAATTTTTTTCAGTTAGGCATTACTATTTAATCTTATAAAGGGGGCAACACAAATTTCATTCCATTTCTTCTCAGGAAACCTGACAAAACAGTGTATTGTTTCTGGCTGGCTGATACTGTACTATCGTAGGGCTTCTTAAAGGCATAACATTGTGAATTCTACCAGGTTTGAAAAAGCACTGGAAGTGTAAAACAAATAGAAATGGCCATTAGCTAAATTGACTTTAAAAATAAATAGCAAGATAGTAAATAGGTCTCTAAGGAAGGCAGAGGGTCCTTGCGGGACTGCCAAATGCTTCTAGCCAAACCAATTCCATAGTGCCAACAAGACTGAAAGATACACCACCAGTTCTCACTGGTATCACCAGAAGGCTGTTTATAAAGACAGATGAATGGAAGGAAGGCTTTTCAATTACAATTCTGTGAAGTTAAACTACTACTAAGCAGAATGTTAAAAATGGTCTCCAGTCAACCACATGAGCTCCATGCCATTTCAGAGCCTGATTTAAGGTGATAAGTTTACATTCCAGTGTAAGATATAAATAAGGATAAAAAGACAGATACACACACACACACAGACTAGCGTCTAACATCCACTGTGGTATCTCCAGCTGACATGAAAGCATCCACATTTTTGGATATTTACAGCCTGAACAGCTGCGGTGATTGAAAGGCAGCATTAGGTTTGTTCCTTTCATATGCTAATAATGACATCATACCTTATGGCCCGATGTTGCAACCACACAATATCATCTTACAAGGAAAATTTTTCCACAGGAGTCTAAGAACTGGGCAAACTGCTCACCTGCATATAGGAAAGAAGTTTTTTTTTAATCCATCCATGACATCCAAGAATTAGATTTCTTTCTGTTCTTCAGTGCTGTGAATAATTACTACTGAAATATTTATAATTGACTTTTTTAAAAAAAGTAAAAAAATAATATAATTGTTGGGGGAAGAAGAAAAAAAATCTACAGAAGTTTTTGAACATACAGGAAGCAGCCCTGGACATTTATAAGTGAAGTAAGGTAAGGCCCCTGCTGGGATTTTGGGTACAGCAGGGATTCAGGGCTGAATCTCTTGCAAACGTTCCAATGCACTGTAGTGTAGTGCAAAGACTCCCTCACACAGCATCCCAGAAGGAGGAAAAAAAAAAAACACAAAAAAAGATAGATGTTATAAATACTGTCTCTATGCTCCTGATATATATCCAGCAACAAAATAAGAGATAATAAATTATGTAATTATTACTGTCTACATAGACCACACTCCCTGTATTTTGACATCATACAGCCCAAAAAAGAATTATTTTTTTTTAAATACCCTCATGGTTTGTAGTGACGTGCACAAACAGGTTAAGAGAAAAAAAACCAAGTGTACTAAAAAAAAAAAAAAAAAAAAAAGATCTCCACATCAACAAACAATCCACAGACTGGCGAGAACATGAATATAAGCCTATTTTTCTCCCCGCTGTCATTGTGCTGTATCTCATGCACACAAGAATAGAAACATACATTAAACCCCACTGTTTTGAAAACAACATGCTTGAAATCTGCAGTGATCTTTCTTCCTCACCACGGACACCGCTATGTAAAAGCTGGAGAATAGCCCGATACATAAATAAATAAATATACTAAATGGCGAGGGGAAAAGAGCGGAGGAAATAAACGCGGCGCACAAAGTGCTGAATGCATTCTCCGGGCAGGAAACGAGTTATAATTAAATGGCCCAAAAGCGATTAAAATAAAGCCAAGGGGAACCCTGCAGGGCTCCGCGGCAGCCCGCCGCCGCCCGAGCCTCCCGCATGACGGGGCAGCCGAGGCGGGCGCGGGGACAGCGGGCGCCCCGGCCCGCCCCGAGCCCCGGGGGTACCGCGGGCGGGGGCCGGGGGGGCCGCACCTGCCGCGGCACCGGCGCCGCTCGCAGAAAGCCCCGCGCCGGCCCCGCCGCGGCCCGCTCCCCCCAGGGTGCCGCCGCCCCCCCCCTGCCCCTCGGGCTCAGCCGCGTCCCTCGCCCCCGCGGGCGGCTCCCGCCGGCAGCGGGCGGCCCCCCGGCCGCGGCGGCGCCCACTCACCTCGCCGAGGCGCGCACTGCGGCTCCGCGCCCCGCGGCGGGCTCCGGGGGAGGGCGGCTCTCGCGCCGCGCCGTGCCGCTGCGGAGCCGGGCGGCGGCCGGAGTCACCCCGTCCTTGCAGCAGGCGGCTCCCGCCGGTGGCGGCGGCGGCCCCTCCGCGCCCACGGCGGGGCGAGCGCCTCCCCGCGCAGGGGCGCCCGCGCCGCCCCCCGCCCCCGCGCCGCCTCAGCGGCGGGGCTGGGCCCCCCGCCCCTCGGCCGGCCTCCGCCTCCGCGCCGGCATCTTCCCCTCAGTCACCGACAGGCACGGCGGTGGGGGCGCCCGGGCCGGGGCCGAGGCCGCAGCCCCGCGGGCCTGGGCGGCGCCGGGGGCGGGTAGCTCTCCGCGGGCAGCCGCTAACAAAGCCGCCCGCCGCCCCCCCCCCGCCGCGGCGAAAGCAAAGGCGGGGGATGCGGCCGCCCCGCCGGCGGAGGGACTGCGGGGAGCCCGCCCCAGGCCGCGGCTCGGCGGCCGCCCGGGCCCCACGCCGAAGCGGGCGGTGCGGGGGATCTCGGGCCCCGGCGAGCCCCGGCCCGCGCACCCGAAATAGGTAAATCCGGTGAGCAGCCTCCCCCGGGCGGATCCGGGGGGAGACGGTCCTGCCGCCGCTGCATTTTAACCGCTATTGATGAGAAAGCCCCACTGGAATGGTGCTTTGAAATGCCTATTTCTTTTTATAATTCACGTACAGGTATTAGTTATCGGCGTCATCAACGTGAATATAAGCCAGCCGTTATCATTTTCTCAGTGTCAATTATCCTGTCTACTTGAAAGCATGGGTGCGATCAACTCTACATTTCCTACTTTTTCGGCAATTTCACTTGTGCTTTGTCCCTCACAATGAATTCAGGAATGTTTTCATAGGAAAATGTGGTTACAAAAAATGCAAATGAAATGAAAACTTAAAAATACACACAGTAATTATTAGAGGGCCAGTGATGTGAAATGCTGCGGAATCACAGCCCAACAAAAACACAGTAATGCCAATGACAGAAAAAAATGGACCCATTAGACTTACTCTTACATGATCCAGGTCCTGGTTATTCTGAGACAACACTTCATGCTTTGTTTTCTTTTCTGAGTCACATGAAGGCAAAGTCTTCCCACAAGCAAGGAGCACATCAGTCCTAACTATTTTGTATTCTACATCTGTTTTCTAAATTATATATATCTACCAATATATGGGCAACTAAATGGGCTTCTCTAGGCACTGTTTCTTCAGAATAACCAGCTGGCAACTAGATTAATGTATGTCAAAATACAAAGTAAATTTTGCATAGCTTAGAGCGTATTCTCAAAGCCCTGGGCTTGAAATCCTTTCTGCATTGAATCCCATGGCACTTTTGTCTTGGGCTTCAATAGAAGGAGGGAATTTTGCCATTCAGCCCTTCTGTACCATACTAGACAAACTGCTCCAGATAGGAGCACATGTGGCTGCGTTCCAAAGTAGGTCAAGCTATGAAAGTCATGAACGTTCTTCCATCTCTCTGAAGCTTTAAAACTTTGTTTCAGTTCTTTCCTGTGATTTGCACATGTATTGGCACTGACAACGTAGTTTAAATATTCTTAGTGTGCAAATGATCAAGGTGCAACTGATTAGTCTTATACAAGAGAGTACTACTCTGATGTATCATTGCAATAAATCTGTTTGGATTTACATTAAAGGCTCAGATTTGGATGATCATATACAGGTTAGTGGTGATTTGGGCATTCTTAGATACATCTCTCTCTTCAGTGGTACCTTGACTTAGCATTGATAATATAATGCCTATTTTACTTTCTGAAACAAGATGAAAAGAGAAAAGAGGATGTGTGATGCCAAGAGTTTCATAACATTTATAATTATTTGTGCTTTGTTTTTGATTATCGTGACATCTTTATGATGATAAGATAAGAACCTGAGAAGATGAAAACCGTTAGCTAATGAATTATTCTCAGTGGATTTGCAAGCTGTAAAAGCCCTTTGACGGTGTGACACAAGTGCAGACTGTCTTTAAGTTAAGACTTCTCATCTGTCAAATTAAAAAACTACATAAATCGTACACTGGATTTTCATGTTTCTCTCCCTCAAAACGGATTTTGAGAATGTTCTTATGCCCATGCTAGAAAAATCCTATTTCTGCCGAGAAAAATGTTCATTTGTATGAATCTTTAAATCCCCTTGACTTCCCCCCAAACATAAATGTCAGCGATCACAAGAGAAATTCAGCACTACTGCTTTCCAGTTATATTATTTTTTTACTTTTTTTTAAAAAGTAAGTCAAACCTGTTGATTTCTATGCTGATATTTCTGATATATTCACATTATATGTGATGCTACATGCATAGTTCTTTGTTAACAGTTCCTGTGTCTTTGCTATGATTTAGGATTCTTTTCTATATTCCCCAGATGTAACTCTGGCTGTAACTGAATAGAGTTGGGTGCACACTAGAAAATAAACACATTTCATAGAGGAATTACTACTTCTGCCTTCATGGGTGCTTCCACACCTACAGACACTATGCTAAGAAGGAATAGGCTAACTTTTCAGAGCCAGGCACTGAGGCAATGGGTAGTTAACCTTCAACAGACTCAAAACCAGTAAAAAAACAGCCTGGTTTTATGGAGCAAACAGTTGTCTTTTTCTCCTCTTTCCAGCTCTATTGCTTCCCCACCCACCCACCTGGATTCATCTCATCTCTTCTTTGCCGAAAAGTTAATACGAAAGAAACCAATGTGACAGAAACTCATACAAAATCAGCTTTGCCCATTCCTACTGTCTTCACTAGGGCTCTAATAACATTCTGTAACAGAGATGTGCAGTGCACAATGCACGGCAGCACCTTTCTGGACTGAGAAATGTCTTATTAATTTACAGTGTATCTGAGGCAAAGCAACTTGGGTGAAAGTTGGAAAAATTATATTACTCTCACCTGGAGATTAGGATCTAAAAATAGCTGAAGTAGTACCAGAATACTAAAACTTCCAAAGAATATTTGTGTTATGTTCTTGGAAAAGGTTTCACTGTAGAGAAAACAATTTTCAGTCATCCCCAGAAATTATTTAGTAAAAAAACTGCAAAATGCTATGAACTGTAAAAATCTTTTACCATAAAAATAAATTAGACATCCAAAATTTCCCATTAATGCCCTAAAGTTCTGTATATGATGAGAACCTATGACATACTGACATAAGGATGCACCCTCTACAAAAGGGATCTTCAGCTGCTCTAACTTTGGACATTGGTAACTTAACAAAAGAAGACATATACTTAGTATAATTCATTAGACATTAATATTCAAGAGCAATATACATTTTGCCTGGCAGTATTACTTAATTACCACACAAATACTTAAGAGACAAGTACAGAAAAAGCAAAATATAACTTTTCAGCAAACAGTAAATAAAGAAAATAAAGCAATATTCCAGTACTTCCCATCTCCTTTCTCTTCCTTTTGGTTATCGTTTAGAGCAAACAAAGAAGGACCTGATGAATCGTTACTGAAGGTCATCATCTAGCACCATGTGATCAGCAGTAGAGTGTATGAAGAACAATGCCCTTTGAGGGAGGAACTTTCCTATAGAACAGCTAGAAGCATTAAAAGACAAGAAATGCTGTTCTATATTATACGAAGATCTCATATTTTCCCAGCAGTTCAATTCTCTGCAAGGCAATGGGCCAAGCTGACTACCCAAAATAAGAGTTTCTTTGCCATGACCATTAAAAAGCCAAACATAAAAAGGCTAAAAGGATCAACTGGAAGAACATTCACGTGGGATGGAAATGTAATGTTTCACAAGACTTCTGGACAGATTACTGTGCAGCAGGTGAAACTATTAATTGAAAAAATCACCCTAGATGCCAAAATCTGCAGGACATATTCTCTGGCCTGTCCTGCCTCTTTTGTGCTGCACAAAAGACTTAATGAGAGTGAAAACCATCTGCAGCTCCCCAGCTGGAGATTTTTGTGATATAAAAGAGTCCCTGAGTGACTGTGGAGTTGTCCACCCCATGGGAGGCCACACACCCCTGCAATCTGAGCAGAGAGAGGGAAGGCACGCCTGGGGTTTGCTGCTCCAGCCGCCTGCAGCTGGTCCATGGGCCCTCGGGAGCTGTCGCCATCTGCTACTATCTGGTGCCAGGGCAGGCATTTATCCAGCCAGAGAGTCAAGGGGCTTCACAGCAGCTCTCCACCCTTCTGGTGTACAGAGACGAGACCCACTGCACAGGGCCATCTGGGCTAATCTGGTTAGAGCTGAAATTTGCAGACCCTAATCTGGCAAAACTCCCATGGATATCTCTGAGCGCTTCCCTGAGTTGGCCTTCTGGTCTTGGACCTAGAGGAACATTAACATATAAAGCTAATAAACACACGGCCAAGCTTTGATTTAGAAAAATTTAAACCATTAATGGAAGTATATTAATTGCAAATAGTAAAGCAATCTCCTACCAATAACATTTTACAAAAATATGGAAATAGTTCTTGGGTACAGAAATGAAATCTGCTGCAGTTCCTAATGCTTCCAGATAGATACTGAAATGTGCATAAAGATCACTGAATTGGGGTGAAAGTTATGATGATAAAAGCAATTGTCAGTTTCTGTTGGTCCTTGCAGAGATTTAATTTTAGAAGTGTGCCCTTAGGCAAGTAATAGGATTAGATCCATACACACTGCATCCAAAGTCATACTGAAACATAACTTGTAAAACACACTTTCATGATCTTGGTATTTGACTCATAAACGTGTCAGTCAAATCTGCAGAGAAAGCCTGTGGTATATGTAGGCTGTATTGAGATAGTATGTTACAGTATCAATGGATCATGCTTTTCTAAAATCAGGAAGCTTCCATAACTGAAGAAAATGAACACATTGTTCTTTTGGAATATTCTTGCTGAAGCAAGTAAAAGGAGTCTGTGGGAAAAAAAAGTCCAACATCCTGCTGAGAAGACAAATGATGTAAAGATTGTGAAGGTATCAAGACATTAGTGAGGCTGAAAAGAGGATCACAAATCTGTATTAGAAGCCTGGAGAATTTAAAGATCTGTACTGACAGTAGTGGAACAATTCCTGGTTTTCCTCGGTGAAGGGAGAGCTGAAAAGGCTCTGGCAGGTGGCACAGAACTGCCACATCACTAATATCACTAGGATTCAAATCCCGGAGTATTTATCTGGTGCTCCTCTTCACATTAGTTTACACCTCTCTAGACAATAACAATGGTTATTTGATTTACACATTTGGTCAATAATTTGGCTAAAATCCTGAAATGGTCTCTTTAGAAGTCTTACCACTTCCCACAACAGCAACTATTACCACGTAGATGCATTTAGTAAGCAAATACAGCAGATATTGAGTAAGCTATACTACCAATGAATTTTCTTTAAATGATTTGAAGAGAGCAGTAATTTCTTTGGCAACCAGGCAGCAGGTGACCCTAGTGACATTAATTCCTTCTGCACCCTACAGAGGATTGAATGTGGAATTAGCAGAGCTGGAAAATGCCCCTGCAGCTGTGGCAGAAATAATATACTTCTCATTGTAAGTGGAAGCTTCTCTTCAGGACATGCTTGTGCTTCTTTATGAGACAGGGTAACGCGAATATAGATTTCACTAACAGGCTTGATCAGCAATGGAAACTCATTTTATCATGAACTGAGAGAGAACTGCCAAACACTTGAGCCACATTTATCCTGCACAGAACAAATAAACATTAATGCTAGAAAAATAAAGCCACTCTGAAAGCCTGAAGAATCAACAAAGAAGCTTTTTGCCTGTGCCTAATCCAGCTAAACCTTCTTAAAGTCCCATTCAAAATAGATACTTGACATGATTTCTATCCACAATAGCTTTCTTACCCATTATATCCTCTTCCATTTATGAAAGGACTATATGTTTATATTTAAGAATCCACAGAGTCCTCTGAAGTACAGATACTCAGACTGTTATTTTGGCTAAGAATTCAATTCAGAATAGTGAAAATTACTAGGGCTTTACCTTCCACAACAGTTTTGCCAATTTCACAGAGAGATTTTCTTTCAGTGACTGCATAATATAGAAATGATGGTGACCTTAAAGCCAGTGTTCAGTTAGTTTTCTGTGTAGAAGTGTCACCATAACCATATCCAGTACCATTACAAACATAACTGCAAAATCCTAACAGCCACGAATATAATCTCACTCCCTGTTGAGGCTCAAAGCAAAAGGAAGGGCTTGTCTTTTGATATTTTACCTTGTTCTTACTGCAAGGTGTTAATTCAACAACTTCAATGTTAATTTTCACCTGGCATTTTTTCCTTGGCATGGCATCACATGGAAAGACAGCAGTGGCAAACCATTAGTTCATAACAATGGCAACGTACATTCCACAAGAATATAACTCTAACTTATTCTATTTTTTTTTAATATAGTGTAAGCTATCTGTCCACCCTGAAATGTTGCAGGCTGTCCATTCCTAATACATATTCATTTAACAGTAGCCCACTGGGCAGCTCTACTGTGTGAGTCAACAATTTTGTTCATAAATCAAACATTCAGAAAACAACCACAGGAGCAGGAAGAGGCCTGTAGGTGTACCTCTCTCTTAGAAAGTTTACATAGAATATAAATAGCTTTTTTTAACATGTTCCTCTGCCTTTTAATAGAAAGGTTTTACAAAACTCAAAATTCTTACTCAGATTTCCAACATCTGTTGTATGTATTACAAAAAAATTAAGCAAACAAAAAATTAGATTTTTGAGGCTTAAAGATTCTGAATACCCAGACCTGGTGATGTGGTATAGCAACCAGTACAACCGAGAATGGGGTTCTCAGCTGAAGAACACATAAAAATAAGGGCTCCAAACTAAAGCCATAACGAGGCATATTAACGTGCCGCAAAGTGCTTGTGCATTAAGCATGCACTTAAATTCAAACACAAACTTAACTGCTTAACTGAAGAGGGACAAATTTAAACATGCACTTCAAGTTAAGCCAAACATCAACAGGCAAAACCATTGCATGGATCTGTGAAAAACAATCCCATTCAAAATTTAAAAACTGCTCAGGAGAAGAGTGTGATGACACATACAGAAGAAATGATAGTAGCAAAGAAGACTAGAGGAAAAAACAATATTAGAAACCTTCACACTGGCAAAGAACAACAAACAAATGTTTGGGTTTACAGAGTAAATAAAAATACAGTACAGAGGGTAGAAATAAGGCCCAAATAAGAACTTCAGAGTGATCAACAGTACAGCTAACTGCTGAGCCTTGTACCCAAATCACTATCTGCCTGTGTTACCCATAGAAAAGAAGAGTGGTGGTATATACTACTGTATATTGCTGAATATGCAGTAACTCTTTTTCATGTAATCTGCGTACTGGAGACTAAACCTGCAGCCCTGCAGGTGCTTTGGAAGAGGAGAGGCCAAGAAGAACAGGAATTCTTAAGACAAACATTAAAAACTCAAAGATAAGAAAAAATAGTTAGAGTAAGACCAGTCCACGGTATGGCTGCACAAACTCCCTAAAAACTGAAGCATGGAGAAAATAAATCTCTACAAGTATTTACAGTTTTAAATATTCTGATACGCAGGTGACACACTGCAAGGATATCTGGAGTGCAGTTTGAATAGATCAAAGTCACTCTTATCCTGGCATATTTGGATCAGGAATACCTGTCAGGTTTCAGCTAAGCTCACATCACTGTATTAGGCAACCATTTAAATCCCATGCAAGATTTTGGGCTGGTATGTGATTTCAGAGCAGGTATCTAAACTCCTGCATGGCAATTATTCCAGGAGTACCAAAACCACATACAAGCGTTTCTCTCACTGACAAATGTGGTTTTGTTTTTATAGCAACATTACTAAATTGAGGTAGGCAGCACACTGTTGTACATTTGTGGCATCGCCTACTTTGCTTTATACAAAAAATAAAATGTCGTCTGTCTTCTTTATTCTACAGTAGAATTCACAGGGCATATCATTCTTGCCATGTGAACACCCCTCTGTTGTTTTTGGCTGATAGGTGCAAGCCTTAGTTTTGTGTTTTACTACAACAGTTGTTTTTACAAGGCAACTTCACTTATGCTCCATTTATCCAAACTTTGTAATAAAGAATCACTTTATAATCTCTGAAGCAAAGTACCAGACCGTGTATTATGAAACTTGGATTTACACGTCGACAGGCTGAAAGTATGGACATAACAACACAGCCCGTGTACTACACAATGAGAGGTATCCAGATTCCGTAATGAGGTTTTGCCTGATGATGGACTGCTGGCATCATGCACTTGCAACCTGTAGGAGCTATTCTCCATTGCCTTGTATCTTGTATGGAATGCTACCTCCCGTTTTTTAGTGAAGTCTGAATGTGTTGTACAGATCGTAACTATAGATTTTTAAAGCAAGACTGCATAGAGTGCATTATTCTATGAAGAATAATCCTGCAATGACAGAGTGCAGTCTACACATGCAAAGATTTATCTCTCCCCAAGGACGCTAGTTTAGGGGACAAAGATGCTGTTACTTGACAACAGATACTGGAGACTTTTGATCCTGTGAGATTGACTACGTAAGTGATCTCGTTACTACGTGACCAGATTACTGCAAGGTGAGTACTCTGCAAGATGAATATTTCTACCTGTATTTTACCAGTGAATAGGAAAAGGACTAGCACACTCAATTCTAAGCTAATGTGTCTTATTAAGCATGAGTGGAATTAATTTCCTAGCAAAAAGCTGAATGCAGCAGGAAAAAAAAAGGGAATAAATGCTACTTAATTTAGCCTTGATGGCTAATTCTTTACTGTACTTTACTACACTATTACCAAAGGTGTCTGAATAACTTCAGTAAAGTGCTATATTATTGCAGCAAACATCATCTCCACATAATATTCCTATGAATAATGAATGCTATTTAGGCATCAAGCTACTGCTTTCACATTAAGTTATAACATTACTTCCACAAAGGCAGGTGTGACATTCTGAGAAAAACAAAATATTCCAGGTAATATAACTATTTAAAAATCATTATCGTTGCAACTTGGTATATATTGGAGAATATCGTTAGTGTATATTTGTTAAACCTCTTAATTTGCTTCAAATTACACGTAATTTGGAGAAGCTTGCTGAAGCTAGTATTTATTTTGGGTATTAGGTCTATTTTTTCTGAGAAGTGCTAGGTTGACACATGAACAGAAAGTGGCAGGAAAAAAAAATATTGTTTCTCCCACAGTAAGCACACTGATGTAAAGCTTAAAAATGAAGCAGCAGCAGCACATTTTTGCTTAGACCTTTGAACTGCACCATATGGTTGACGCTCAATTAAGCAAAGATTTATCAGTCCCTGATTGGAATGTGTCCAGGACTCACTATTTTCTCAAATCTTTGAACCAGAGAACTAGAACTGAACAGACAATTTTCTGGACTCATACAAGACACGATATACTTTAAAATCTTTGAATGAAATGAGGAAAATGTAATGTATATTTTCTTGGGTATGCATTTCTAGATTTTAGAATGAAAATACACCAGTGCTATAAAACCTACAAAAAGGCAGTTTCATGTTACAGCTTTAGCCAAGTTAACATCTCACCACCATCAAAAAGATGAGATCCAAATCCCTACCAATTCTCCTCAAGCAGTCCCATCACTTACTTTACATCTGCTTTAGCAACCACCAACTTGCATGACAAAAAATGTTCTACTCACTAAAATGACAGTATACCAGCTCAGTAAAAGCGTGTATTTTATTGCTGAGTTAGCAAATTGAATGGGTCTACCATGCAATCCGAGTGGCACAAGATCTGATATGACAGACAGGTGATCCCATGATTGGGAAGCGACAGCAAGGAAAAAGGGAGTGGGACAACTTCTGTTTGAAAACACAACGCTGTTATTTTGACTTCTAATCTAAACATTAACTGTTTTCTACTCCCTGGACACTTTGCTTCTGCTTTTAGCTGTATGCTTTGTAAGTTCATTTACATCACACCCAAGTGCAGCACTAAATTCATGAACAACAAACAAGTCCATGACTTCAAGTCTAAAGGTGCTAAGAGTAGAATAAGAAATAAGAATGAATCCAGTAGGAATTTTATCCAAGTGAGTACTGGACAGGATATCAAGATCTGGAACATAAAATGTTGTGACTGCACAGGAAAAGATGTAACTTTTTAATTCAAGATTGTATATTTCATTTATTTGATAATGGACCCAAACACAGATACAATATTAGACTGAAGTAGGTCATAATTTTTTCCCATCAGATTATCTGAGGCAATAGAAATGTAACAAGAAAGTTGTTTACAGTGAAAATCCTAAACCAAAATTTGGCAATAATGAAGTCAAACTTTTATGTTAAATTGTAAAAGGTTAATTTTAAATTCCATGTAAGACTCCATGGTTAAATACTGCTTTTCTAGACAGATGGTAGGTTTTTTCTTTGCTTGTTTATTGTAAATGTACTGAAGTGAATCTATTCAGTTCACTGAAAAAACCTGAAAACATAATTTGCAATATTTTAATCCACAAGGCTTAATTCCTTTGCAATCGCCTTTTCAATGTAGCAACAGATTTCACTGTCACTATTGCTACAAAGGGATTAAACTTTCCCTGTTGATTTTGTATACTGGGGAAAAAATGTAATTGAAGGGTTCAATCGGTTTTGTTTCAAGGTTTTTGTTTATTTGTTTTTCCTTTTCATAAGTGTCACCTCATCATTGCAATTCATATTTTCATAAATGTTGGAATATTCTTCTACTATAATAAAACTATAAAACATCTCTGTAGTCCTGTTTTTCCATGTCATCAGTTTGCTGATACCTCATGGAATAGTAAATAATTTCTAACATAGCAAGTGTAATGTGGGAATGAAGAATACTACTTAAAACCAACTTCAACTGCAAATTTACTAGCAGCACTATACAAAAGTATATTTACAGCATTTAAGTGTTCACTTTGTTTGTAGAATAATACTGGTGTATTGCAAATCATGGCTATTCTTCCATGACCTTTCCCAAAGTGCTCCATTAAACTCTTCAATCAAGGAAGATGCTCTTTCTTGATTTGACAGATTAATGCAAACTTTATTGCCGTAACAGAGGGACTCAGGAAAAACTTGACTGCTGGCCTGGCATGAAGTGGTTTTATCATTATTATTTTACACATACAGTATAGTTCAATAAGGAAGTTTCAATTACTTTGGCAAAACATAGCCTTTCTACACTGATAAGACACTGTAGGAGACTGCTAGACACATTCTTAGCTAGGTGTACATCAAGGGACAAATGGAGATATTAAGTGATTTAGCTGGAGTTATTCACAAAACAGCACCTTAGCTGGAACGCAAGAATTCCGATATCAGATTCTCAACTAGCATACATTAATATGAAATATCTGACATTGTATGAGCACCTGGCCACCAAGTTCTAGTTTTCTGTTCTACGGCACAAAGCTACATTCTTTCTACAGTCTGTGTGCACTGTGTATGTTCAGAGCGTTCCTAATTTTTTTCAAATTTACCGGAAAGGATGGGAAGGAATAGAGAGAGGTCATCTAGTACACTGCTTCCAAACTTTTTTTATAATCCAAGGACCAGATAGTACTTCAGCAAAAAAAATCTATGCAAAATGTTGTATTTTTTTTGGCAGGAAGGCATGTGATAAGTATTTAGCATTTAGGCAAAAGAAGTTGTACTAAATTAAAATGTTACTGTACGTACCATCTTAATTTAAAAATTATAATAATGTGGCCTAATTCCTGACTTTGCCTGTCAAAAATCAATGACACATAGCTGCTAACTCAGACAAAAATGTATTTGTGTGAGGTTTTATTTTGGTTTTTTGTAACCGCTGTTCTTTACACATGATGCGACCATCATCTCTTGTTTAGGATACCACCAGGGTCTGTGGACCATGGATTTACTCATATAGGTCTAGTCTATCCTTCTGCCCTAAGGTAGAATGAATTATGACTGAACCATTTCTGAGATATTTTATGCAGGACATCAGAGCAAATGATCAGAATACTGTCTTTGGCCACTAATTCTATAAAAATAGTGATTGCCTTGAAAATGTGCAGTGAGATTACAGCATATTATACACTTTTGGTGTACATAGTTATGAATTCCGATTGCAAAATATAATGGACAAAAAATCTGTCCTAGTAAACTCGACTAGTAAGTGCTACAGACTTCAGTAAAAGCCAACATTTCATTCAGCCTATATTTTCTATGATTCAGTAATTTTGACCATACAGGTAAGAATCTGTGCTCCTTGCATCCTGCAGCCTAGCCGCTACTGGAAGATAGTCCAACTCTGTGATATTTATTTAAATGGTCTGACACTGCCCTGTTGAATGCAATTGTGCATTCTTTCCATGATCACACGAATCTATATAAGTGGCAGTAAAAGTCACTTACAAAGTCTCCAGTGCTAGACTACTTATCTGTGTTTTTAAAAAAAAAAAAACAAAACAGGAGAAAAACATCAAATTCTGTATGGTGTGAGCAGGTTGTCAAAGGTCAACATTAGCAGAAGAATTTTAATGTTCTCTTTAAATAAATAGTATTTATTCATCACTACTTTTTTTGAGCAGGGACCAGGATGTTGTCTGCAGTTTGACGTAGAAAGTTAAGAACATAAAATCTGTCAGCATTTAAGGAAACAAGGTCTGAAAGGAGAAATAGTATTTTATAAAGCAGTATTTAGGGCAATTGCATTTTAACATAATTAAATACTGCACCACTGGAAGTACAGAAAACCCTCCATTGTTTGTAAATGCAGTTAAGCCTTTTAATCAGACCATCACCTTTTTATAAGTACCTCAACAAAAAGGACAGCCAGTAGTAAAAATAAAACAATTAATATTAGAATATTGCTTAGATAGATTAATTAACTTCAGGATGTTCAAAACAATAGGCAGAGTGATATATTTTGCTGAATGTATTAAGTTTTGAATATAAATTAAACTCTGCTACTCAAGATAACTAAACATGTTAGCTGCATTAACATCTGTTACTGATGCAAGTTGTTTTAAGAGATAACAGACCAGATTCTCTGGTGTGAAATTGGTATTTTGCACTGCACTCCAGTGTACTCCATGAGACCCACAAGGATCCCAGCGTAAAATGGATGCTAACAGTGGAGGTTATGCTCCTCTCCTTTTTCCCTGCTGCTGGCATAAATCCAGGCTCAAATCCCCCAGTCCCCACAGGACCACCATAAATTTCAAGCAGATAAACGACACTTTCCCTCCCACTGATGAATGAATTCTGTACAAAATGGACACAAGAATTTGAAGTGAAAAAAGGCAAGCTGTATTCTCCTTTTGTGCATGCATCTGGTTTACAGCATGTGTCAGTCTGCAACTCCCAGGATTTGGGCCACGCTCACCAAAGCTATGCAGAGTCTCTGGTTATTCCCACAAAAACAGCACAGCACTTCAAAGAATGCACAATGCACGTTTAGTATATAAGGCAAGGTCCCTCCCAAAAATATATGCTGACTTTTGATTATATTAAAAAAGAAAATGTTCCTCGTAAGGACTGCATAAACAATTCCTGAACTCAAATATAAAAAGCTAATTAAAATTTAATGTATCCTCTGTGATGTCTTTGTTTTCTATGCATCTCTGGTTTAAATCAGAGGCTAGTTATCTTACTGTCTGATGGGGTTCTCCTGCTTTGGTGTTTACTTGTTCTGAAGGAGAAGTTATCCTTCCAGTAACAAATTGAAAACACAATATTTACCTCTTCTATCATGTCAGTGTCTTACCCTTAGAGACTCTTGTACTTCAAAAATAGGCCAGCAAATACATTAAGCTTATGTGTCACTGGCATTAAGGCAAGAGGCAAACCCTTACTCAGAATTTAATTCTATTTTATAAAAAGTACTTAAATAGGATTTACAGCTTTCAATTTTTGAATTTAAAAATAGGAAAAAATATTACTAAGAGCATTGCTATTGATTTAACAACTGAAACTTGTGATATTACATATTGGGATTGGAGATTTTCAGCCAGGTAGCCAGAACTTACAGAAAGTCATAATATGGAAAACAATAAAAGCTATTCTAAATCTTTTTGCAGTCTTACAATGCTTTTCTTAGATTAAAAATCAACATTTCCACTGCCACCTCCTAAAGCATGAAAACAGACAGAACTCTGTTACAAAGATTAGAATTTTTCTTTCATTTTCACAAAATCTATGTAATTGTTTCACACTGTTGAATTACACAGATGTAAATACGGAATGTTACTGTTTGTAGGAGTACTACTGACAATCTGTTTAAAATGGATTCAAACACCTAGCAGAATTCATTGTACTCTGCTTACATGAAATATTGCTTCTCAGCAGGAGCATAGGGTACTGTTCTATAATCTAAGTGTGCCAAATGTTCTGGTATGATTTAATTTGATTTCAGGGAAAGGGGTGCAAAGAGTGACAATTGAAATAATAACAAACATTTCTGTCATTGCAGGACTATCATGTTTGACTGGTTTAGATGTCATTTAGACTTGTCATATATCTTTAAATCTGTTGAAATTTATGCATTAATTTGTCATGTACAATGACACTTTGATTACACTTGAATTCTGTATTCTTTCAGTTCAGTGCCTGAAAAGGGGGTATTTGTCTCTGAAAGGTAAAAAGGGAAGAATGTCTAGTGCCACATTAGGTTTTTAATGCTAACCCCCTGAAGATATGGAGCTGGTCTGATAAGCTGATATGAACTAATTAAGATAGAAGCCGATTCTGCTCCCATATCTCAGAGTGAAACAGGAATGATATCAAAGCGTTGTCATTATTTCTTATCCTTCTAATTTCTTAGTACTGTACACAGAAGTTAAAAATGATAAATCATTGCACTTTGGCTAATAACTAGTTGCTGAAGTAAACCTGAGTGCCATAAAAACATTTTTTATTTAAAACAATAGGACTTCTACATAGTCCTAAAGGAGCAGATGCCATCTCATATTTTGCAGACTTCTCAGAGAAGAGTTGGACAGCAAATTGACACATTTTCCAGATATTGATTGTCCCTTGGTCTAGTGCTCTATAGCCCGTTTCCTGATTTCCAAAAGTGAGAGTTCTGATTCAGAATCAATATACCACTTAAATTGCCATCGTATTGGACCTTTCTTCAAGTGAATTCATAGAATACAGATAAAATGCCAATTCTTTTACAAGTGTTCCACACTGCTCATATATGCATTTACACACTAGAAATATTATCTATTGGAATATTCATTAGGATGAAGTTTGAGAAGAATGTTATTTATTCTGCCCACAAAGTTGTGCAGAAAAGACTGACAAATAGTTTTGCATCCTCTCTTTTTTAGAGAATATGAACCTTCATAGCCAGAAGATTGCACACGACGTATACAGCATGTTCATTTTTTAATTACTGAAATTGTAAGACATTGAAAGGAAAACGAAAGCAGGAGAAACATTAGTCTTATTTTTGCAACATTTTAACTGGAGACTTCTTATGTGCCTACAAAGTAAAGACAGAATACAGCTACTGAACTCGTATTTATATTTCAAATGTTTCTGACAGTGTTCTGAACTACAGGTACTAGTGTTTACTGTAAAGATAAACTACATGTGAGAATCAATCAGATCTGTGTTTATACACATCCAAAGTTCAAGACTTTTTTTGTTTAAAGCTTTTAGTTTGGGCTCAACAGTGCAGAAAAAAACAATATTCTAGGAGAAAGCAATAGGATGGAAAAGTACCTAGTAACTCAGTGTGTCCTATCAAAAAGTGGGAAGACTTAGTTACATAACAACTTAGATACAAATTTATTACTATATTTTCTGCATATATGTATATACATGTATACAGACAGAATCATCTCCTTGCATGTTTCTTATTAAAGACATTAGTCTTCATACAAAATGTGATGGTTTTAGTTTATTTGGTCCTAGTGTCTGTGTCCTTAAACTCATAATTCTCAGTGTGACATCATCATCAGTCATTCTAAAGATGCTAATGGTATTACAGACTACCTCAGACAAGAAAACAAACAGAAGAAATTTCAATTAATCATACCGATCTAAATTCTGTTTTCATAAAACTGATCTTAATAACAAGAAAATGATTAAAGGAAGAGGAATGAAACACTGGTAGTCACCTAACATGCTTAGTTTCCTCATGATACACGCAAATTATCTCTTGGGCATCGCGAATGGAATTTGGTTGCTTACAGAGAGGTGTCTAGTGCCATTTTAGACAACCTCAAGTATCCCATCTGGCTTCTCTTGGCTTGGGACCCCCTTACATTTTGCATGACATCTGTTAGCCCTGTGAGAATATCTCCAGTGGCCTGCAATATCTAAACTGGCACTAGACTTCTATGTTTAGGCACCTGAAAGCCTAATCCATACTCCCTTTTGTTCTGGTCTACGCTGTATGAAATAAATCAGAGTATTAGCATTGTATATTAATTTTATGCTGCTATAAAAATGATAAGTAGGAAACCGAAAAACAAAAGTGGTCTTCTGCTGATTAGTATTTTAATACAATAGCATCTTCAGTGAAACATTAACTTTATATTCACTGGTTTGCATAAACATTCTTATACCATACTCACAAAAAAAAAGATTAATTTCTGTCAGCAGTACTGATTTAACACTTGAGTTGGATATCTAAGGATTCTGCTATGGTCTACCTGCATTGCTGACTATTATCCCCCTGTCTGAGACAAAGCTGTCAAACTGAAGAAATATTGCGTTAGCTCACTATAAAAAAGGGGAAGAGGGGAAAAGGATGGCAGATCGGAGGCAGGGAAGCATAGAGAGATAAAAATAGAATGTTGTTCTTTATCTGGTATACAAAATAAGGATTATCAATACCGGCAGCGTAAGGAGGAAAAAATATGTTATATAGAATACTTATAATGCTATGTTATTTTGTAATATATCTAATAATATACTTACTGTAAGACTCTGTAGCAGCTAATAACACTAAGCCAGGGATGATCTTTTCATGACACTCTACTCAAAAGCTGGTCTCCAGCTTTCCTAAAGATCTGACAGGTTGCTACAAAGAACAGATGGATGCAAACAGACTGGGCAGCACAGAGTACAGAGTTATTGCCAGTAAACCACCACAGTGGTAGAAATATACTGATAACTTGAATTCTCAGCAAATTTTGCACATATAACAGTGTAGGAGAGTTTTAAGGATGGATCAAAGAACAGTGCTTTCAGCATATTTATGTTGATACCCTTCTAAGCGTGCAGTGATGAGAATAAAAAAAAAACAAACCAAAAAAACCCCACATATGTGCTTGTATGAGAATTAAATTAAAGCATGTTGGAGTCTGGCAGCATGGGCCAAACAAACTCAGGAGTTAGTATCTCATTAATGATAAAACATACCAGACAGGATGAAGAAAAATCATGAAGGGTTCTGAAGAGAAAACTTTCAGCTAACAATTTCTACAGCTTGTATCTGATGCAATAAAAAAGGGCAATTTAGAAGAAGGGGACAAACTAATCGAAGCAACACTCGAGGAAAGTGGACTTACAGCAGTGATACTGTACAGTACTGTACAGTAATACAGTGATTACAGAGTTGAAGCTCTTACTTCTACAAAGCACCTTCCTTTGCAGAATGCTAACCTGGATGGATAAACTGATCCAATTTAGCAGATTTGATTCATCCCACCTCTTAATTCAAACTTCCAAGTTCCACCTACTGCTGCAGCATTCTCTCATACCATCCAAGGAATCCAAAATAGAGATCTTCGTACTAGCGTGTGCTCTCTGATTTACCTTCATACCAAAGTGTTCTGCATAAGCAAGTAATTGAGTGAGATGAAAAGAATTCTAAAGACAAGCACTGCAGAAGTGCTGGCAGCTGAGACTATGCCTTGAACAAGGACTTCAGTTCCACCGCAAAACAGTAGAAGGATTTCAAGAAAAATTGAAAAAACTATGAAGAAGGAAAGTATTTTACATATGCTGAAATAAAACTTTTTTAACTAATGACAGTTGTAGCACAAAATTATCTACAAATACATGGCAAATCTAAGTAGAAATGAAAAGAAATTATCAGAATAGTAAAAAGACTGTAACTAAAAGAAATGTCATTACAAGAAAGGAAAATGTAACAGCACCTTTAAACAGTGAGCTCTATTGGAACATGGGAAAACTTCCCAGGGAAAGCCCCATTCCTTGAAAAATTTGAAATCAGACTGAAAAGCTGATTGGATGCAATATACAAAAATAAAGTGGAGCCATAAAACTGCTGAAATAATAAAAACATTATATGAATTATCCGAGTTTTTTTAAATACACAATTTCCATGAAAGTTTTACTGACATATGTGAGCTGCTGTACATGTCTCACAAAGCACAGGGGTTTTGGTAAGAAAAAAAAGTACACTTCTGTTCTTAACCACAAACCAAAACATTCTTCTATCCCATTTTAGCTTGAAACTTTGTGCAGCAATGATGATTCCACCAGCCATATATGTAGGTGGCAAACTGTGGAGGAAATGATACTGGTTTGAAGAAGAAAGTAGGTGGTCTGTCATCATAATGCACTTGCCTGCCCCATCTCCGATTGCCATGTAAATGATATTAAAAATAAAAGCAAATATCTTTTGAAGACTCCTGTGAAACTGTTAGGCAGGATATTTGGAGCAGAAAAGGACATCAAATTGTTTAACTTCAGCTTTCAACACTCAGTTCTTTGATCACAGTCATCTTAAAAGTTTCCCGTGGAAAACATGCTACAGACAGTTTGATGTATATGTTTAACTCCTACATTTTTTATATGAAGTTACTCTTATTGAACTATACACCAACTTCTGAAAGTAAAATAAAGAATGTGAATAAAAAGTTCAGATCAATCAGTTCTTTTAATGCAAACTAAGTTAAGAATAGCATTTGATCTCTTTGTTTTAAAATTTATGCAGTGCCTTCAGAATTAACTATCTTTCTGTCAAATATTGTTACCCTACCTCAGCTCATGAAAGGATCTCTGAAATATAGTTTCCATTTGACCTACATATCAGTTGCTCTTTTATGTTCTCACTTCCTATACATACTATTCTACTGCATAAACTAGGCATCCCTACATTGCCATTGTATCAATATCCTCTGATTGAAGAACAGCCTAAGTACAACACCAGTAGTTATTGAGAAACTATACAATAAAAACAATGTTACTTTTAATATTCAGTGTTATTTATGCATCTCTTCCTTAGGTGAGAAGCTTAAGAGTTACTTAATTTATCATTTTTAATCTCCTTTTTCCCTAGTGATCTTTATATTCCTTCACATCCCACGTTTCTTCACAAGCCTCCTGGCAACATCCCCCAGGCAAAGCCTTCCTAGAGCAAATTCTCAAGTGGAGCAATGACATCTTTACATGAGCTGAGGATCTTTTTATTACATACATATCACTGATCGAATGCAGCGTTGGCCTGTCTGCAGTGTCACTCTCTTTGCTCAGAAAAGCTGCAACTCTTCCTCCAAAATAAAAGTCATGCCAAAAGATCCTTAAATCAAAACAATTATATTCATCAACAGAATGCAAAATTTTGAGCATTAGAAGATAGCCACCAGCTGCAGTTGCACAAATTATAAAACACAGTTACCATGTTTAGATGTTCCAATAAATATAGTTCCTCTCTGCTGCCATCTACAGATAGGTTTCAATTTTTTTTAAAATCTACTTTTCATTTCCAGATACATATTTAGTAATAGGATCTCAACATGCCTTACAAACTAGTTCACCTCAAACACATATTACCTCAACATATTAGAAGCTTCAGGCAAAGCTGAGCCCAAGTGATAGGTTGTCAAAAGGTATTTAGACGTTGCCACGCTGCAGAAATCCTTAGCTGGAAATTAGGTGTTCATGTTCCCTGTTCAATGCGTGGGAAGAGTTAAGTTGTACATAGATGCCCCTCAGAAGCCAGATGAGCTGCCAAAAGTGAAAAGGAGATTCTAAATCTCTAGTATGGATATCTCAAACAGCTTTGCTTGAGTCCCCAGAATATCTAATGCTTAATGGTTGCAGCATTGTTATTTGTTGCCTGCTTCAGACACCACATTTCCAGTCTCATAGCTGTATGTTCTAACTAGGAGGCTACAAAGTCAGGTTCCCTCTCTGCATAAAAATGAAATTCAGTAGACCAAAGTGGTACATTTTTAAAAGACTGACACCTCAGATGCACAGTGGAGACAGCATAACTCAGTAAGATTGTTGATCTGTATTAAATGAGTGCATGCCCATTAAGTACGAAATACTATGCTTGCTTAGGGCCCAAAGGGAACATGTCATTTGATATGCAGCAAATTGATCATGTATAAAAATAACTATTAGCCTACAAGTTGCAGTAAATTGATCACGTATAAAAGTAATTATTAGCCTACAGGTTAGCATGCTCCTGCAGAGCATCCTCCCTATGGAGGTTTGAACCTACATACACTGCAAGCTGATTTTAAACCCCATCAAGCGCTAAAACACTTCAGTGTTCTGTTGTAAAACATGCTTCGCTGTGAAAGCTATCTAAGCATGAGAATAAAGCAACACGTATTTCACCTAGCCCCACTGAAATGCTTCACACGCATTCACGTTACAGCCGCCGTGCTGTGACAGGAGCTCGCTCGGCTGCGCGCCACCCGCCCGAGGCCGGGGCCAGCGGGGCTCCGCGCCCCGCCCCGCCCGCTCCCCTCAGGGCCCGGCCGGGGGCCGAGACCCGCCGCCCCTGCCGCCCCCGGCGTGAAGGGGCGAGGGCAGGAGAGCGGCGGGGCAGATGAGGGCCTGAAGCAGAATCTCCTGTGCCCGTCCCAGGACCCCGCTCACCAGCAGCGGCTCAGGCGCACCCTGACACCGGAGGGTGACGCCGGACCCCGGGGGCGCTCGCCCGCCGCCGGCACCGCCACCTCACGCACTTCACTGGAAGCCCCGTCCCGCGGAGACGGGGGGACTACAGCTCCCAGCGTGCCCCGGCGCCGGCCTGCCGCGCATGCGCCTCCGCCGTGCCTTGTCCCAGGTTCTGGACGGCCGCCGCCGCCGCGCATGCGGGATGGGCCGCGCGGGGAACCGGTGGGTTTGAAGGGAACGGAGCGCCATGGCGGTGGGCTGGCCCGGCCGCGGTGGGTGGCGGCTGCGGAGGGGGTGAGGGGGCGCGGCGGGCCGGGTTGCGGGCAGGGGTGGCCGGCGGGCGAGGTGCCCGCCGTGTGAGGGGTGCCTCAGCCATGGCTGGTGCGGGTCCCCGCAGGGCGGGAGGCACCGGAGCGGCAATAGTCAGGCCAACCGTAGTGCCCACGAGCGTCAGGGCGACCGCGCCCGAGGCCTTCATGGTGCTGCACCTGAGGATGAGGGTGGTGGAAGAGCAAACCAGCGCACTGGTGCGAGACCTGGAGGCGCTCAGCGTCGATGGGCAGAGGTAGGGAGAAAGCAGGGGTAAGGTTTTTCCTTCTTGGGGAGCTCGCGCTTTTCTTGAATTTCTTCGTCTTGTTCCTCTTTGCACCCATTTGCCATGCTTTGCTCTTCTCTCCGTGAGGGAGCTGTACTGGCAGAGTTGGCAAGAATGGGCCACAGTAACCTGGGGTCACAGGAAACCTTCCACTCTGTGAAAGGTGGTTTCCAGTCTAATCACATCTGTAACGCATATGTGCAATGTCAGGTAGGTATGCACACACAGAGTAGGTCTGTCTTTTCTCCTTTTCAGCCTCCATCATTTCCACTCAGAAACACCTGCTAGTCACCCAGCCATTAGCCCTGTGCAGGCCAGGGTAGCATTTGTGGGAGAGAATACACTGTGGAAAAACTGTGAAACACTGGTGAATCGAATGTGTTGGTTAGAGAGTGTTGTACAGACACTGAAATTAAACATCTTCCGGCTGCAGACAGAAAAGGAACTGAATCCAAAGCATGCAGGTAATAAAAAAGGGGTTTTTTACCACTTTGTTCTTTGTTGTCCTTCCATATGCTTTGTCTGTCAATGAAAGTTTTTTGCCTTTTCCTTGTGGCAGCCCAGTTGGAGCAGCGCCTGAACGCAATCCACGAGGAGCATTTGCAAGAAATGAAGGTTGTACAGCAAGAAGCAATGAAGTTGCGCCAACACCTAAGCGATATGAAAGAGGCTGAAGAAAAGGCAAAAGAAGAAGTTCAGAGACTGAGTACTGCTCTGGAGATTACAACTGCATCCAAGGTACAAAAGATTATGATCTTATTATAGTTTCAGGTATTAACAGACTTGGTTTTAAGTACGTTCATCTCTGACATAGTTGAACAGAAAGCACACTGAACTGGAAAAAATGAGTTTATGATATATTGTTGGTGGTAAAAGCAAACACTTTTGATAATGAGAGTCTGCTTCCATCAATTAAAAAAAAAATACACAGCAAGTCAAGAATAAAAATATTTGAGATTTGTAATTCTCTCATCTTCATGACTTAAGTTCATCCTAGCTTTCATGTGTAGAGTTCTCAATAGCTTTTCTGTTTTTCCAGGAACTTACATTTCTCTGGTATTTCAGTCTTACACTTCTATTACTATCTCCCCTGAAGAGAACTTCAATGGAATATGTTGTTCAATCTCAATAATTGTATTAAAGAATGCATTGCTTCTTAGTGCTTGCACTCTTATATTCAGTGCTTCAGAACAGAGAACATCAGACTGGAGATAGAACTCAAGTTCTAGGTGTTTGCATGACAGCTGCAGTTTATAATACCTATTGCTTTTGCAATAGTTACGAACATAAAAGTATAAAAATATCTGTTCTTTTCATCTTCTTTAGATGGATGTCATGATTACAGCTGAGGAGCTGAGGAACACAAAACAGAAAATTAACTGTAGACTTCATGAGGTAAGTACCAGAGCAAGGAGCTTAGTAGGAGGCTGAATTTGCCAAGTATCATTTAAAGATTTGAAGAAGATGATCCTTAAATAATATTCTGGGTGCAATTTTGAAATGTGCATAACCCAAAGGAACCTGCCAGCCATCCTCATAACTAAATAGTCAGACAGAACATCTTTCATATATGATCTCAAAGTATTTGTTCAATCTACTTAATTAGACCTGGGTCAGAAAGTGTTTATTTTTTCTAGCTAACAGAACAGCTATCCCAGGAGATCAGCCTGCGGGAGTCTTTGGAGGAATCCCAAGCAACTGTGATGTGTCACGTACAGGACATGGAAACAACCGTAGAAGCAGAACGGAAGCAGGTTTGAGAAACTTTCAGTCTTCTTTTGTATCTGTTTTCATTTTCTCATCTGGGAGGAGGAGCAAGAACTTGAATATCGTTCCTAGAAACCAGTTAAAACACTTTATAACTACAACATTTTGTACAAACATTGATCAGAAGAGATCATGTAGTCAAACTTCCTGCTCAAAGTAGGAGTATCACAAACACTGGATTGGAACAGTGATGGATTTGTCTAGCAGAGTTCAAGGACTGTGATTCCATGGCTGCTTTGGGTATTTTTTTTTATAGCGCTGCAGTAATGTTGCAGTTAAGATTTTTTTCTACTATCCGATCTGAACATTCCAAGCTTAAATTTGGGACCACTGCCCCTTCTTAAATCATTCAATGCAACTGAAAAGAGTTTGACTTCGTAATCTTTGTAACTACCTCTCAGATTTGTGGGTCACAACTGGATCCTGCCTTAACCTCTTCTTCACCAGGCTAAACAAGCCTCTTTATAATTGAGGTACTGATAAACAAAGAAATAGAAGAAAAAGGAATTTCTGAAAAATATTCTGTTGAGATCTTAAACCTTCTGGGAGTAAGAATGTTTTCTCCATTAATTGCCATGATGACAAAGCTAGATTTTTTGTTCCCAGCTGTATTTGTATTATCTAGCTATTTTGGAGTGTGGGGAGGGGCCATACTTCATGGTAGAAATTAACTAATTTACACATAATTCAAATAAATAAAACCAATCCCCGTCTCTGCATGCGTACGCACACACAAGCCACATGCAGTCACTCTAACACTTCTGAATTCATATCAACAGTTTAGTAAAGATAAAAGAAAGTGAATAGCAAAGTATCAAAACTTGAATAACCAAGAGGGTTTTTTTTTCAATTTTTTGATGATCATCAAGGTCTCTCTGTTCCTGAAACATACAAAGTTCTGTTAGAAATTACCAGATTTTTTCCTACATGCTTTTTATCATCTTCGTGTTCTTCTACAGCAGAAGTGGAAAAATGATGGGTATTTTATTGAACTATATGAATTATATATATATATATGAATTATATATATGAATTAAATAATATAATATATATGTGAAATATATACTATATGAATTATGTATATATATGAGTTATATGTATATTATGAACTATATGAATTATACATCATGTGAGAAGCAAAGAGTTTAATTCATCTGTCACTTTCTGATGGGTATAGTTGACCCTGTGGTATATTTATTAGTTAGCGATAAAACAAAAAAAATTCTTCACAAAACGGCATGAGACAGACTTGTTAAGTGCCTTGAGTGTTACATTCACCTTCATCTTCTATAGCTTAATCTTTTCTGTAATGTTTAATTGCGCAAACTTGTTAGATTCTACCTGTCATGTAAAGATGATTATAAGCACACATACACCGTGTTACATATAGAAATTGAGTTGCTTGCCATAAAAGTCTTCTGCATAAGATTGGGGCAAGCAGAAGGAGAGGAGGAGCTGATCAGGCTGTATCTTTTCCAGTTAGATCAACTTTTCAGGCTCTGAAGTTTACTTAGGTTTGCCTGACAGAATTCTGCATCTTAATCTGCATCTAATATAATTGCAGGTACAAATATTACAGCAGGACTGCCAAGAGTTGCGTAAAGGTGTACAGCTAGCCCGAGTGAGGCTGCAAGAGGAGGAGGAAAGAACTGCCCAGCTGGAACAACAGTGTACACAACTGAAAGCTGAGCTGGGTATGACAGTGGGTTCTTGTCATATCTTTTTAGCCCTTCTCTCACTGCTTCCACAGTGAGAGGAAACAAGCACTGAGGTCCTCCAGACCTGCCGCAGGTCCACCAGGCAACAAGGATGGAGGGCAGCTTAAGAGGTGATGAAATATTAAAGGCCTTTAGTTTACATGTGACGTTTCTGAAGCCTCTTCTTACTTAGAGGAAACTGACAACAGTGGTAATCAGGGTAACGAATACACAACAATAATATGAAAAGATTCCATCAGCATAAATTCTTTTCAGAGGAGACTTCATCTAGCAAGTAACCATTAACGCATGATTCCTGAACTGATGCGCAAGCAGAATGCCTATTGCTATTGAGTCTTTTTGCAGCTGATTAAAAAAATGTGCTCTATTAAACATCAGTATAAGGACAAGCATCTTGGATAAGCCTCTACTTGACCTCATTTAGATTCCCAGTCTATTGATGTGAAAGTAGCTGCGTATAAGGGAGCTAAGTGGCATTTAATGCAGGGTAGGGGGGAGCTCCATATTGTCAAAATTAAAGGTAGATGTTCCTAACCTAAAGTCTCTTCCTTATTCCCAAATAGCTCACAGTAACCATGCCTAAATCCTAGCATAATTATTGTTCTTGTGATCCTTCCCTCAGGACCTGCTTCAGATTTCTAGCTACTCCTTTTACAGAAGTGTTCCTGTTTCCCATATGTTTTCTTTGTTATTCTGCGAATCACACATCCAATAATTAACCCGTAGCTCACAAAAGGCAGTCAGCATTTCTGCATAAGGCATGGCAAGAGGAGAGAAAATTGTCATGTTGTGGCAGGCTTGGCTGAATGGAGGAGAATGATGGCAGAAGAATTCTTCCCTTCAGAACAAATCCAGATGCAAATGACAAATTTAAATGAGACGTACAAATTTTCTTTACTTCTGTATCAAATAATCCTGCTGATCAAGGCTTTTTCCCTTTGTTAATTGAAGGAACTTTTGAGTGATCCTTTGATGATAGCTTGGATGTCATAATCTTTTGGCTAGATTTCCCTTTCTACCCTGCTCATGCCGAATTGTCTCCTGTTGTCTTCCTTTTTTTCCAGTATGTTATACAACACAGCAGAATAAGAGGCTAGCTATTATAGGCAGGTTGATTCAAATTCTGACAAAAATGCTTCTGCTTTTAGATCTGTATGGTTTAAGCAGGGATCTAACTATTGTTCTTTGTCAATGCACAAAAACTTGTAAAGTTGCATATGGGCTGTGGGTTATAGTCAGGAGAAATCAGTTGCTTACACACTAAGCTGAATAAGAGACTTAGGGTTATTTGATTTGCTCAAGAAATCACAGAAGTGGTATGTGTAGGAGACTGGCATGATGGCATGCTTAATTTTAAAATTAAATAAATTAGAATTAATTTATGGAATCAATTTTTAAAAGTAATTTTGCTGAAATATTGAAGTTAAAGAAAAGTGTTAAAGAACAACACATTTGTAGAAGTCTTACCTTTTTGTGGCATGTTCAATAACTGAGCTAAACTCAAACATGAAATCAAAATGTCATCTTTTAAAATTACCAAAAAGATAACAAAGCATGTCCTGACATTCTTTTCTATTCTTAGACTCCAGGAACTGTATCATTTCCCAGCTTGGTGAAGAAGCAAAAGTAAGTTGTAAACAAGTATTGGTGAGGAAAATAGCTAAATAAAGATCAGAACAGCTTATATGGGGCCTTTCAAGTGTACCAACACTTCAGAGGCAGAATTTTTATGTGGACAAATGCCAAATGCGACCAAGGCTACTAATCATTGAATGTCTTATTTTATTATTTTACCAGTTTGGGGTTGCCCTACTTATTTTTTGAAAGATTAACTTTTGTATTCTACTGAAATATCAAAACAGTGATATGAATACCTTCCTTGGAAAGCTGGAACTGACCATGAAACACAGTTGTGGTAGCACAAGTATTGCATACAAAGGAGACAAATAGATGGATTAGTGATTAATACTACAGAAAAATCAGAACCTTGGTCAACTGGGTACTAAAGGGGTGAAGAGGTATGCTTACTGCCTATGTAGGGACTGCGTGTGCTGTCTGAAGTCTTGCGTGAAAGAGTAACTTTCAGTGAAGATGGGGTAAAAGTTCAGCTTAGATGTGGAGTCTCACAGTGCTGGCAAAGGATTCCTTCAGTTGTGAATTGTACTGCTTCTGGCAGGGACACTTTTAAGTTCAGAAGTATTGAGATTAATTATAGTGAAGATTAATAAGTTTGAGCTCAGAAGGATATGAAGTCACCCTCAACTTTCAAAGCTAAGTTAGAGCAGGTGGCACTTCAGTTATTAATTCAAAGTATATTTCAGAAAGAGGCTTATAGTATAGGAGCCATGTCCGGTGCTTGCAAGAGCACATAGCCATGTGACAATAGCTTAAAGGATATAGGCAAGTATGAAACAAAGACTGGATATTTGTGAAGTGCCTGGCTACATGCCACTTAATTTTTTTTTTTTTTCCTCAGTGGATATTCTGTTTTATTGCCCCTTAGAATGCACAGCTGTCCTTTAGCAAACAACGCAAAGAGAACCTGCAACTTCAGTCCAAAATGACCGCCCTGCGAGAAACGGCAGAGAAGGTACAGGTAATGAGAATAGCTACTCTTGTTTTTAAAATGGAAATAGAAGTAGTACATTTGTATACCTTTGCACCTTTAGATTCTACATGAATATGTTTCTATTAATGAGTCAAATATGGAGAACCTGCTTGGCTAAAATTTCCTCTGCCTTTTGGGACAAAAGGTTGACCTCAGTACATTCTAAAAAATTTTGTTTATTTTACTTTCCCTCTTTTTAGAACATATTTTAGAAAACATTTTTCTATTTTTTATCCTCCCCCAATACTTGTTTATTGGGCGGTGTTGACTGGTAATGGGATTTGGATATGTCTTCCACAGAAAGTTTCATTTTTCTTTGGTTACCTACAGTAATTCAACTATGAAATTAGTAGGGGTCCATTTTCAATTTTTGCCTTCTTTGCCTTAGAAACATTACTTATTTCTGGACTTCAAATCTAATAAGTGATTATGCTTGATTGGTAGTTTAAACTATGTTTTTTTTTTCCCATTACGGTAAACTTTTAACACCTTGGAATAAGTCTACCATAAATTGGGACTACCTGAACAAATTTTTTTGGACACTTTCTACCTAAAGTAGATTTTTTCATGTCTGCAAGATATTTTAAAGTTTCTGACAGCCTACTATGCAGAAAAAAAAAAAAAAAACCCTGACAACTTGTTTGTCATCCTCCTCCTATCTAACCAGGTCCTTAATGACCACTTAAGCCAGCAATGCTCAGAGCTCAGCACCACACTCCAAAGTGTTGCCATGGAGAATGCTAAACTCATTTCAGATCATCAGACCATGCTTAAGGTATGTAGCCTACTATTACAGTCCAAGAAAGTTGTCTGCAGCTCAGACATTAGACAACAGACTAATTCCTAGTACTGATAATCTGTGGGAATACAGTAAAATACTTTATATATAGCCATGGAAGTTCTATGAAGGTGGTGATAAAAAAATGTTAATGTCCTTCTTTGGCAAAGATTTATTTTCGGTACAGAAGAAAAAAAAAAAGTCATATGTTATGGGGAAAGAGTGTAAATATGATAATACTATTTATAGAAACATCCTGTAACAACCACTGAGAAAGAGGAACGTAGGAATTAATGGGCATTGTAAATGCAGAAGCTGAGTGGAGGTAATAAGGATCTGAGATTAAATACATATATAAAAGCTAGGTAAGGTGAACTCAGCTTTGACACCCTATTCAAACAGCAGCACAGTGCAATATGCAGAACTATAGGGATGATGCAGGAGCTCAATGACAAATTAACAGCTTTGTAAATTAATTACTCATCCCTCATCATTCTGATGTTAGTGTTACTGCCTGGGTAATTTTTCCCCTTTAGGCAGAACAAGAAAAGACTCGTAAGCTTCAAGAGCAAGACTCGCTTCTGAATGCCACCCATACCAACATTCTTGGAGAGCTGCAGAGTGTGCAGCGTGAGAGGGCTCAGCTTCAAAGAGAGCTGTGAGGAGTTTTCTCGTCTGCAGCCTCTGTTTCCCCTTCCTCCGTTGCATTCTCACCACCTTGATTCCTGCTTCTCTAGCACTTGTTACTTATTAACACAGAAGGGCCAGTTTGGTATTTAATATGGAGGCCATCGTCTGTCCTTCTGTTGTGCTAGAACTCTAGTTTGGCTATTTTGTGTTTCTTTAGGGAGGCCTTGCGTATGGAGCATGGCATATACAGGCAGAAAGCAAGCCTTGCTGAGGAGGCAGCTACCACACAGAGACAGCTTTTGGAACGTACTGTTGCTAGACTGCAAGGTGAACTTGAGACAGCTTTGCAAGAGAAAGGATATCTGCTGGCAGAAAAGGAAAATCTTCAACAGGAGGTACAGAAAACTTACTGTTTTAAAGCTATATTCTTGAAGGCTGCTTTCGGACCCACATCACTGGAGTTCTTATTTACATACCAGTTTTGCTTTCAGAAAAATTATTTTTCCCTATTGCAGTGGCAAATGTGACACAATCTCCCCTTTCCTACTGTGCTTATGTTTTGACTTGTTATGTCTCCTCTCTGAAGCATAAAAAGGGAGAGAAGACAGGGCAGCTCTGCAGATATTATTACTGAACTTCAGAGTTGACTTGCAACCTTCAGATCAACTGTTCTGAAGTTGTGTAGTATTTCTATAAATCTGGATGTTTTCAGGTGACAATGATTCACATTTCTTTTGACGGATAAGGACAACAGCAAATGAAACAATGCAGGAAAGGAACAAATGGGAAGTAGAAAAAACAGAGAATGAGGTATCTTGCAATATATATGGCTGTTTTAAATTTAGTGTTGTCTTTCCCTAAGTTTTCCTTTCATTTTGCTTGCTCTCTCTTTACTAAATTATTTCTAAAGAATGCGATATTTACCGTAGCCATATTGTTCACTTTCCTGTTTGGTATTTTTCTTATCTACATGGATGCGTCATTTGGAGCAGCAACCCTACTGCTACCTACACACGGCCCTATTTGTAGTAATAAGTTTGTTATGCTACTGTGGCAAATGACAAATAATTTTCAGCTTCTCCTAGCTGTTTTACCTGTGTAGCTTCCTTGCATATGCATAGCCTGGAAAAGGAAAGGTAGCGTTTGTGGTATAAATGAGAAATTCTTTAGTGTTGTGACTGAAGTCAGCATGATTCTTTCACTGTTGCAGAATTGCTCTCTGAAACAGGAGAGACTATACCTAATCCATACATAGTGCTGAGGTTTTGTGATATTCATGTATTGTGACTGTGGAAATCTTGAAGCGGTACAATTCGAGTTGGATTTTCTTGTTCATAGCTAGAAATGGTTTCAATGAAATTCACTTTGCAAACGCTAGAGGAAGAGAACAAGAGGCTATTGGATCGCTTGGCTGCACTGGTACATGAGCAGGTAAGCCATTAATAAAGTAGATAACTGATGACCTAACTGATAAGTAACTGTAGCAGGAATCAAGGTGCTCTTTGAAGTAATCTGTATTTTATGGAGAGTGGCTGATCAAATGAAGGAATCAAAAAGGGGAAAAATGAAAACAAAAGGATCTCTCAGATGTTATTCCATCTTTTTAGATATCTGTGTGGGATGAGCTAAGAGGACTATATAGAGCTTCAGGTATTGGACATTTAGGCATGTCGTTAAAATCCTATGACTCCATTCCATTTTCTAGTACAGGTATACTTGTATACCTGTACATATATATTCAGCTTGTGTACATTGGGAAGGCATTAACAACAGTTTTATGCCCTTTGTGGACAAATTTGCATTTGGGACCTCATTCCCATTTTTAACTTGTTCCCATTCCATTATTTCTCACTACTCTCAGTCACCTGGATCAGGATACTTGACTGGTTCCAGAAAAGTTGAGTAAAAGCTTAATACTATGCTATCAGTACTTTTTTTTTTTTTTTTTTTTTTTTTTTTTTACAGTGTTGGATATAATGATCAGTTGTATACATTGCAGATCTTAAGAAACACTTAGCTGCTATTAAGGTCCTACCATCATGAGGCTAAAGAAGAATTAACTGAAACACCTTTTGAATGTTTGTTATTTGATAATCAGAGTTACATTTCTACAGTAGTTAGTCTGTAACATATGTATATCTTTTTTCTGTTTAACACAGAACTCCTTTGGCAGTCATCAGTTAAAGAATATGAATCAATAGAGCAATTCAGAACCTTAAAGTTGCCTGATTTTTAATTGTTTTGTATTCTTTACTGTCTTTCTAAGTTATTTTAATTCTATCCATGCCTTTTCATTCTTCTAGTTATTTTTGCTTCTCTGTTGCCTGTTGTCAGAGATTTCTTTCATCTCTCCATTTCTGTTGCCTGTGCTTCTAGGACAGGCCTTCTTGTGGCCATCTGGAAGGTTGTACCAATTTGAGCAGTTCTTCCTAGAGATTAAGCTGCCTTGGGGGAATTTATGCCATTTGGATATTTTTACTTTTTTTTTTAAATCTGTTTTAGTGTTTCACCTAATTGAAAAATGATACCTGAAGCAACAGAGAAAAGTTAAAATACTCAGGGAGAAACAGGACACTGAGCACCTTTTTTGTTGCTTTTTACCTTGTTTTTCCTACGGAATGGTGACATCTGCTCTTTTTTCCTCAGTATGCCCAGCAGCAGGTGCAACAGGTGCTGGCAGAGCTGACTAACAGCAAGAATAAACTGACATGTGACAGAAGAAAACTTCAGGTACTTCTCAGCATCCTATTTGTCAGCTCAAAATGGAAAGTTGTTTTTTATGTTCATCTAAGATAAGGTTGTTTAACCTTAGCTCTTCAGTACTTAATTTGGAGGGAAATGCTTATTTATCTTCTGTACTTAATTTATTTGTGTAGTGTCAAGCACATATATTAAGAGAGTTCTGTATCAAAATAATTTTTGGTCCTGCTCATACTGCTTTTGGGTGACAAGATGCTGTTGATGTAGCATCTCTAGGATTTGTGATAATTAAGTTGCTTGATGTGTGAAAATAGAATGGTTAAGAACCACTAGGGGGCATTAAAACAAAATATATGGATAGAAAATTGGTTGAAAGATTAGAAACATGGAAAACTTTATAAAAAATACAAATTAATAAGGAGGGAGGCAAACCATGGTGGTATGCAAAAATAAACAGCATATGTAAGCTTTCTTAAGCAGAAGTTAGCTAGACAGTAGGTGAGGTGCTGAAAGTAAAGCTTTTATTTCAATGTGACCTGTGTCGTAGAATTTGGGACAGTGGTGCAAAGATTCCTGAGTTTCTTTTAAAAACAGCACAGAATGTGTAGTGATTATTAGAGAGCAAGAAAGCTACGCTTACACAATAGTCTTAGGTCTGATGGTAGTGATAGAAGGATGTGACCAAGACATTGTACTTAGATTAAAACAAGGTCAATTCTAATCTGGAATTATTTCTATGGAAGGGTAAGTTAGAAGCGATTCACTTGCTGCTTCTCCTACTATAGGACTCAGGGAAAAAGCCAACCAACCAACCAAACAAAAAAAAAACCCCACATTTGCTCTGGGCAGAGAGACATTGTCACATCACTCTGCTTCTGTGTTCCAGATAACATAAATGCTTTTCTGTTTCTGCACTAAAAGAAAGCTGAGCTCTTTTGCCACATCTCTCTTCTTAAGATTGAAGTGCAGAAGCTGGAGGAAGAGCTGTAAATGCATGTTTAGGTAACAGTGAGCTTCGCAAGTGCATTGCGTAGAGACCAAATACACTTGGGTGAAACAGAACTTTGAGAACTTCTTAGCCCTCAGAATTAGGGTCAGACTAACTAATGCTTACATAGCCATTGGAAATCAGATTCAACACACTTTTTCCTGAAGAATAGAGCATACATTTAATGTTAACTGTAGCATTCTAGTCTGCAGCTGGAAACAGAACCTGATTTCATCAAAACAAACATGAGAACTGTGGAAGCTCAGCTGAACAGAGCTGTTGTTCATGCAAGTTAGTTACATCTATTCAGGCTACAAAACACAGTTTACAGGATTATAAAGGCAGTCCTCAGGTTTTGTTATTATTTCCCAGTAAGAGAACAAATAGTTGCAGATAATTCCTGTCTAGCTATATTGCCGGGACACAGATAGTTATTCTGCTTCAGTCTGTTCACTCAGTCTTAACAGACAGAAGTACAGAGAAGAGGCGTGTTATCTTGGGCAGTGAAACCAAGCTTGTAGGTATAGGACCATGAAGTGGACTCTCTCTGTCAATGAGTTTGTTATTCTAAGCTGTAAGTTCAAGTAACTGCATTGACCCTTCTGTTCACAAGCATGAATGAACTCATAACAATAAATGCTCTTTACAGACTCCCCTTGCTTCTCAGATACCAAAGCAATCTTGTAGTCATTTTGAGTTGGAAAACTAAAGAGGCAAAAGTAACAAACTGTCAATCGTATCCATAATCTCCATCAATCTAGAAATTAGAAGATGTAACCATGTTTAGGATACTTCCCTGGAAAACAGGAGGTCCTATATTTGCCTTCTGCTTCAAGAAAGCAAAATGAATCAAAGTTTCTCTTGTACTTTATTCTCCATCATAGAGGATGGTCCAAAGGCAATTAGATACTATGTTGATGATTGGAATCCATGACCTGAATGCTTTCAGATTTTGGGAAGGTTAAAACACTCAGTTCCATTGGTTTGCAGATATAGAGAACTAGCTGTAGAAAGGTCTCACAGTGGGAGCAGACCAGAGGGGTGCTCGGAACCAGGGGACTGTGCTGGTTCTGCAGACCTGTGACAACAGCTAACATCACAGACTCCTAATGAAGTTCCAGTCAGCACTGTGTCTTGCTGCTGCCAAGATACAGAGGGAAATCACGTGACTTTGGATAATGTGCTGTGGAAAGTGTCACAGAAGAGAGCTTAAATGTTTTCCTGAAGTAATGCAGACTTAGCATTAAGATGTAGCATCTACTTCTGCTCCAGTGAAGAGATGTTTTGGAGAGTATTTTTACAGTTTCTGGTTTTGGTACTCACATCTTCACTGCCTCCAAGGGCTGGCTGATTTTGTGGTAGGAATGGCAGCAAAAAGAAAAAAATCCTCAGCAAAGTCCTGGCAACAGAATTCTCCTGATCGTAATGCTAGGTCAGCTGCAGGCTCAAGAGAAGAAACTGTGAAATCTGATTTACATGCTTGTGCTCACCACTCCACTTTACACTGAGTTCATTTTGAACAAGATGAATGTTCAAGAAATTCTGTGTCTGAATGTGGAGATTCTCCTAGGGTCAGCTGGAGGATTCTTTTAAATGCTATAAAGAACATGGGAGAAAAACTGGAGAATATAACAGACATTCTCACTCCAAAATCATTGAAAACTGGATGGTCTACTGGGATTAATGAAGCAGACTTTAATGTGGTGAGTGATGACTATGAAATACAAGTTAGAATGATGGTTACTTTCAGTTGACTAATTGATGACAATGAAAAAATGGCTGAAAAGTAACAAGGACCAAAACCTTTGAATGTTTTTTGTTTGAAAGAGGTGCAGATGAAAACGTAGGCTAAGCAACATTAGAATCAGCAACTGGTTTTGACTAAAAACCCAGCTTCATGCATCTGTGGCACTTCTTGAAGCCAGGGTGCCAAGAGCTCAGAAGCATTGGAACTAGCAGTTAAAACACCCACAAAAAAACCCCAAGAACACCACCACACACTCAGCTTGGGCCTAACACCACCACACTCAGCTTGGGCCTAAACCAGGGGTAGAACAAAGGTTATGTAATTAGAGGAAGCTATTTCCATGTTCAGAACCATTGCATACGCTTGGCACTGCTGCAAACATGCAGGTTACTTATAAAAGAATCCTTTAGTAAAACTCTAAGATGACTGATTTCCCTGTTCCTTTTCTTAATGATTTGCAGATGGCAAACCTGCAGCACCAGCTGAACACAGCAAAGGATGATAACAGTAAGGCGACAGCCATGCTGGAGCATGTGTTAGCTTCTCCTAACAAGACCAAAGCAGCTCTGGATGTGGTACAAACTGAGCTGGGACACAAGGTCGCTGAAATCAGTGACCTCAGAAAAGACAAGTAAGTGAAACTGATACTGTTTCTGTGGTCTGTCAGCAGTGTGGTGAAGACAAACAGTTGAAGAGTGCCATCTTCCCCATGGTTCTGGCTAATAAGCTATAGGACAAATTTGTTTGAAAAGTTTCCTATATCCTTTCCTGCAACACTGAAACATACTTAGTACTAGTGAACCAAGTACACCAAGTGCTTGTAGCTAACTCTGCAAGCTTGGCAGGCCTTGTGCATCTTGTGGAAAGTAGGTAAAAAACAATTTAAGTTTAACTTCAGTGACAGGCAAAACTTAATATGGTTAAGGTAGAGAACCAAACTGTGAGATAGTCACCACTTCAGAGGAGATGTGCACAAATTGACTTAATGCATGATTTTTTTTTTAATCTGATTTCCATTTTCAGGAGCCAGACCCAACAGAAAATACAGAGGTTAGAAACAGAATTGGAACATTGCCAAGCCAAACTGGTTGCCATGGGAAGACAGCACAGCAGCCAGGTAGAGACAGTATTTTTCCGTAGTAACAGCCACCACTGCATTTTTTGGTGTTGAGCCAAGTACCTTTTCTTTTTCTGAATACAATATGGTACAACACATTCACGTGAATCAAGGCAAAAATATTCTATCAGCTTTTGGCTGTGGAGCAGGAAAATCATTATCCAAGTGTTGAAGGAGGCAAGCATCTCCTCTCTAAAGAAAAATTCCTTGGCACAGGTTTTACAGTCTGCAGCTGGATACATAATATGAACAGAGATTTCAGAAGTTTATAACACCTTTATTTTTTTCTTATTAGAATGGAGGGGAAAAGAGTCTAAGGAATTGCTTTCAACTCTTCTCATAATACTTAGTGTCAAAAGGATTACCTCACAACCCAAACACACTCACTATTGGCAAAGAACATTTTTGTTTCTCAAGAAAGTCATGGCTATATGACAAGATGTTCTGATCCTTCCAACTAAGCCAGTCAGTGGACTGGCATTATAAAGGTTCCCATTTAGATGCCTGTGCTTAGGACATTTGTAATCAGACAGTTTGTGAACACACTGTTACTTCCTGTAAGTTGATACTGACTGGGAAGGAAAAAAATATTCCTTTCTAAGCTTTTTCATTTTGGTAACTGTAAATCTGATTTGTTGTTACTGCACAGGTGGAACCACTCTGTAAGGCACTAGAAAGTGCTAGAACAGACAACAAGAAACTTGTTCTTCGTTTGGAAGAAGTTCTGCAGATCAATAATACCTTGCAGAGCAAGCTGATCCAAACTCAATATGAACTGAAAAGTAAAGAAACTGAGCATCAACAGCTGATGGTCTGCAGGTAAGACCAGATCCATGATACTATACTTGAGGAGAAACATTATTTTCCACTAGCATCAGAACTTTATGGCTTTACTCATCTATCAATATCAGCATTGACTGTATGCTGAGCCAGCAGCATGATAAAGACAGATTCATACAAAGCTATAGAAATGGGTTCTTTCACTTGTTCCCATAATGACTCTTCAGTCTGCTCTGCTGTACTGAGGAACTGTTTATCCAGGGTCATTATGGCACTTCTACAAACAGCTTTTCTGTGAGGATAGCAGATATCACTTCCACTTTGAAGTGGCCTGCAGTAGCTAGAGCAAGGAGAGGACAGGATAGCTGTTTAAATTCCCCACCCAAAGCTGAACACTAGTAAGTAAAACCTTAAACCTAAGTGTAGGTACAGTCTGAATCTCCTCATCATCCTTTGTCTAAACAGGCTTAGCCATTTAATTTTCTGAAGGAAAGTAAGTTGTCCTAAAGTGTTTTTTCCAAAAATTCTATTTACCTTGTATAGCTATTTTGAACATCCACTTAAATAAATGGAATATGAAATATTAGAAAACACATTCCAATCTTTAAACACTAGTGGTGCAGAGAGTACATCCAAGACAAAAGTATTTACAATGGAGTTGTCTTTCCTATTCTTATGTTTAAAAAATAAAGCATATTAAATATAAATGTGAATAACTGAGTTTGTTTCTTCCCTTTAAAGGGAACAGTTAATGGAAAAAGCCAAGACTGAGGAAAAAATGTATGCTGAACACTTAGAGTCTTTGAAGAAGCAGTTTCAAACTGAACAAGAGGCTTCCAGGAAAGCTGCCTGTCGAGAATCTGCTGAGGTGGGAAGGGATAGAATTAAAAGATTTCAGTGAATGATTTCCAGAGAAAGAGGTCTGCTTTACAGTTTTCCAACAGAACAGGAGCAGCTCATGACAAATATTTGTCTCCTTTTCCATTCTTCATGGAGTTGTCCATCACTTGTATACAACAAACAGAATTTTGTTATGTGGTGGACAGACATTTTGGTGGCCATGCATAGCGATATCTGTGCTCTCTTAACTTTTTCAAGTACTACTTTATATCCCCCAACACTATATACCTCATTGTACGTAAGATCTAGACATTGATATCAGTCATTCCAGCGACTTCAAAAGGATAATTTGGGCTTGTATAGCAATCTCCAGGGATAAAATACTGGTTCAATTCTTGGGGGCTGGATCATAAAGCTCAGCATAACCTTAGTATTACTCAGATGCCAGTATTCACTTTTTTTCCCCTTTCTTAGAAGGGTATTAAAGAAAAGTCAAAACACCAGCTGCTGTAGCACACTTCAGATACAGCAAATCAATTGGGTGTGCTGCTTATTAATTGTTGTATAGGATGAACTAATTCTTACAGTTAATGTGAACTCACTTTTTCCTCTTTCCCCTAGGTAAAGAAATCCCTTGAAGAATCCTCCTCCAAACTGGCTGAAGTTTCCCGTGCTAACAGGGAGCTGCAGCAGAAAGTAACAGAGCTGGAAAAGTCTTTTTCCAGTTACAGGGAAAAGCTAAAAACCCAAAGAGCTCAAGTTAGACAATGCCTGGCCTATAAAGCTAACACAGAAAGGGTAAAGGTATGCACACATTTTTCAGTAAAGACAGATGTCCTAGCTGAGAACTCCTTTTTCCTCCTGCTGAGTACAACTGCTGTTGATCCTTTGCAGTGGAGCTAGACTTATTTTCAAGTCTAACTCTGGACTCAAATTCTGAACAGAAGTTGAATAGATCGATAGCAGCTACAGTAATTGTGTGGCTTCTCCTATTGTCCCTCCCCCCCATGTGAAATATGATGCCATAAAGTCCCATCACCCCATTAGATTTTTATAGTTGCATTTATCCTGTTTATCATTTGTGGAGACAGTCTATTTAATTATTGATTGGGCCAAACATTGCTTGTGTAGTGATTAGTCCCTTTCCATCCTTTATAGCCATAGAACTTAAAGTTCAAGTGGTACCTGATCCTAAATGAGAATCTAGACTCCTTTGCAACTCTGCCACCTGCTTGTTCCCCTTTTCCCAGTGAGGCATGGGTTCTCCTAACTTCAGTCCCATAAGGCAAGAAATAAGGACACAATGTGCAGACATCTGCAGAAATAGCTCCCATGTAACAGCCAGTGAGCCTGAAAAATTCCTGAAGTTTTTGTTTCTCTCAACAATTTCCAGGAGGCTGAATCTGAACTGAGGAAAATGGAAGCAATAAAAGAGGAGTATCAGAAGAAGAATTATGAACAAGTGAGCTTTCTTGACCAGTTTCCTGAAGAGACTGATCTGCTAAAATGTTGTTGGAATTTCATTCTTGTGTTGTCTTCAGTCACAGGACATCCAGAAATTTATGTTAGAGTTGAAAAGTGTACAGAACGAGATGCAAGTGTTGTTGAAAAACCAACATGAAGTGCAAGTGCAGAACAGGCAGCTGGAGAGCCAGCTGGAAGCAGAGAGAAGGCAAAGGAAGCAGCTGGAAAATGAATGTCAGGTAAAGCGATAACACCATGTGGTGAGCATGGAGCATTCCATGGAAGCATTTTTGTGCTAAATCTGTGGGGTTGTAGAAGAGATGGTAGAAAGACTTTATGAACTCAGCCAAAAGATATTTCTATAAATCTTAGTGCATCTGCTCCAGAAAGCCCAAATAACAACTTAACATACATTCACTATATGTTGAACTTTAGAGAGAGGCAGGATTTTTTTTTTTAAATGATAGAACTCTAAACTATTTGCAATAAAGACTGAAGCGTCCTTCCATTATATTGCATTTTTTTTATTTGTGCTATGAAAAATTGTATAGAAATTAATGTTACTTCTTTTTCTACATAGAAACTGGAAAAAACAGTCAAACATCTGAAGAAATATAAAGAGGAGACAGAAAAGAAACTGAAGGAAGCCAGCATAGAGTCAGAACAGGTGAGACTAGTTAGCATTAGAATAATAATTCATTGAAAGTAACAAGAGAGTATTTCAGCATATGCACCAAGTAACCCTTTCGATCTCAGATATAGGTCTCTGGTGAAGAGTGCATCCTTGGCCTTTTCAACTAAGTGGTGTTTATCATACTTTTTTTTAAAAATATTAAAATTTGCATCTTTTGTGTGAATAAATTCAATTTAGTATGGCTTGTAAGAAGAGCTTTTGTCCCCCACAGCCGATTGTTTTTATCAGGCTCAGGATATCTGTATTAACCAACCAAACAAAAGTGTTACAGCCAAGTAAATTACCCCCCTGAGCTGTTCTTATGTCACTCTATATGTGACATCACGCAAAACCACATTTTCTACCCCCCCATCCCAAGAAGTCATTTGTCCTTGCATCACCTCATCCTTGCGCTACTGTACCACAATATCCGAATTATTGTAGCTTGCATGGATTACTCTAGTAGTTTGGGGTGAAAATCTAGGGGTTTAGATGTTTTATAGGGTATTAACCAGCATAAAGTAAAATAAAAAAGTAATACAGGTGCCTCAGCCTGAGGTCTTACGTGCTGCTTATCAGACCAAGTACTGTTCTGTAATTAGAAAGAGACCTTAATAGCAAGAGAGTATTTCTACAGCATTCTTCAGGCGAGGTTAGTCTTCCCTCATCTTTCTCAGGAGTTTGTGGTACTCAGCATCCATTTTCCGCCCCCCCCCTTCTTCCCAATGCCTCTGTATTTTATGCAGTGCTGGAGAGCCATGTTGACTTCATTACCCCCCTAAGAGAGGGGCAACTTTGTAGTGAGGACCTCTCTGATATGTCCTTTTCACAGCAATGGAAGAGGACATCATGGAGAGCTCCTACCCATACGTACAGGAGAAAGATTTGAGTTGTATGCTGTTCTGCCCCTTCTTGCACAGAGCTCAAAAACCAGAACACAGTGTGCATTAACTGTTCACTCTGCAGTTCTAATTACACTGTCTTGCGTAGATCACAACTAACCTAGAAGAAGCTCACCGTTGGTTCAAATCTAAGTTTGACAGCCTGCAGCCAGAAGTTGTGAAAAACCACCAGCCAAAGAACGCTGAAGAAAGCGGCTTCAAAAAGGAGGTAAAGCAAGCAAGCACATTCATTTCAAAGGGGGAAACAAAGAAAATAGGTGGGGGAAGTGTTTGATAGCTCATTATTGGTCAGGATTTCAGTTTCTTACACAGGGGTGGAAAACAGACCCCTCTTCTAATTTAGTATGTTTCCTCCTCTTTTGCCAAAGGACATATCTAAGCAGCAAAGAATATTACAGGTACAGGATAGCTTCAAGGGACTGTTTCTGTACCTACAAAAGTTCTGTTGCACATACTTCATGTTTTGTTGATGCTCGTTAACCAAATGCTTGTCTGAAAGCTAACAGCTAGTATATTTTCTTATCTGCATTCACCTCTGTTTCAGTAGTTCTCCTTCCCCTCCTCCATACCTTTTACAGATACCCTTTCAAAAGCCATGCTTACCTTGTTGGTGTAGATTCATCAGCCTTCTCCATAATTGATAGTTCTTATATAGCTGTGTAATTAGCTTTTTAGAGATGTACATAGTAAACTGCTAAAACTTTAATCTCTTCTTTAGTAATGACAGATTCCCCAAACAGTCATCACCTTCATAAAACATTGCGTCTTTTCTCAGGAGAAAAAGCAAGAAGAGCTTCCCACTCACAGCACTCCCTGGACAGCAGGGCAAGGACCCAATGCCTCCAGCTCACCACCAGGAAAGCTCACATGAGCTGGGCAGGAAATGAGCTCACTTGGCTGGGTGATTCCCAGCCTAGGGAGAGATCACCCTGCCGCCAGGAGACTCCCTGCTAGCACCCAGGTGCTGGAAGGATCAGGAACTTTACTTGATCTGACATAGATAGGTCTGTATCACTGAGAAGGCCTTGCAAATAAAAGGTGCTCCCAGGGCACCCATATATAGGGGACATAGGAATGCTTGTTAAATCATGAACTCTGATGTGAATTAACTCATACCTCTGACCTTGTCTTTTAGACTCAGGTGCTTTGCATTGTGAAGCTGATATTAACAAAACTACTATTTATAGCAAAACAATTATTCTTTATTTATCATTGCTGTAAACTATATGCTGTTGATACACTACACCTTTGCTTTCATCACTTTTCTTTTACCAGCTTTAGACTAAGGCCTGGCAGGTGCTATCAAAACAAATCTCAGACTGGTTTGCAGAGGGTTCAGGTGAATTACTGAAGACCGAGTCATGTGTCTGTGGCTGGATGCTGACGTGACTGGACGAGGAGGAACTGGCAGGACTGGCTGCTTCTAATGTAGATGATATCTGGGTCATGAGAGAACAGAAGCCTTGGGCTATTTTAGTACCATATAAGGAATTCTTTAGGTGTGTGATGTAATACTACACATCATCTTGCCTTCATAAGAATTAGTGGAATTTGTTCAACCTATCTCTACTGTGAAACACCACACTGGGGAAAGAGTAGTTGAAGCAGATGACTTACTTACATCATAATATGTTGAAGATTATTATAACGTGGACAGTTTTCATGCGTGTTTGACTAGGGATCAGCTCATTTTCATCATGGCTCACTCTTCCACATGGTTTCAATACAACCTGGCTTCAGTACAGGTGGTGTTGCACTCTGATCTGCTTCAACAGAGCTGTTCACAAACTCCTCTGTGATCCAGTGGTACTATTTATTTCTGTGGGATCTATACACGTTATTTGCAATACTTGTTTAGTTTAGCAGGGAGGGAAGTCTTGCATACCTCTGGAGTCTAGGAGCAGCCCAAGGACACACTGGAATTAGCTCATTCTGCTCCTCCAGAAATTCGGTCCTAAACTATAACTTACGTGATGGGACTCTGGACTAATTCATGGTGACCTGAGCCTCTCCTCCTTGAAGCAAAAGGCTGCTCTAAGGAACAAGGGGTGGCTGAGCACACTATCAAAGCTAATGCACACCTGAGTTTCATTAAATTCTGCTGCTTAAAAGCAAGCGTATGCACTATGGCTTTAGGTTTGTCCCAGTCAAGCTGGTTCCTTCAGAAATCAATTGGCATCTATGCCACGCCTGCTCTGTAAAGCTGCTTAGGTGGCTTAGCATAAGCTGTGCCTCTGCCTCTACAGTGGCCTCAGGCAAACAGGAATCAAAACTGTAATCTAGTTTTGCTTGCTGTGAACTCACACTGTAGCGTAATCGCAGCTGAAAAAACAGTCTTCTCAAATAGCGCTTACTGTTTAACACTTTTGTTTATATTGAATGCTTAAGTAGGTTGCCTAATAAGGGACGCATGGATTGTGACCTTTGCCTGCGCAAAAGGACATATGGCAGCTGTGTTTGTAGGAACTGCACGTTGGCAGGGCAACAGCACCAACCACCCCTCCATTTTCCCTCTGCAGGAGGTTTTTTTACCAACATATGGTATACCTCAAGGGCTGGTTCTTCACCCCTTCCTTGTTCCAGAATCCCCTGCTCTCTCTAGGGCCGTGCCTCTGCAGTTACTTTGTATATTGAATGCAAAGTCTGATTATATGGCTGTAGCCATTAAACGTGGCACTTATATTTGCATAGTGACAGTTTATTCCAGGTTCAACACATCCTGTTGCTTCTTCTAAACCTATGTGGGGTTTAGGGTGGAAAGCAGTAAGATACGGTGTAATTGTGAAGGATTACTGTATCCCAGTACTTTTTAGCACTACCTTATGTTTTGGCTAGGCCTGCTTTAGCAAGTGATGCAGCTCAGTGGGTCACATGCAGAATGAAAGAGCTGGTCCAGATGTCCAGGATGTGTTTTGGATTGGTGTTTTACTTCAGCTTTGCTCTGGTCTGATCCTGCTGACTGAATGCTCACTAGCAACTGGAGCACTTCTGGAAGCCATCTTCTGACTTGCTTTCATTTGAAAGGAAACTAGTTTGTCTGCTCAGAGACTGCTCTGCAATGTGAAGCACAGCACGGTGAGTGGCAGCTCACCCATACGAAACATCAGAAGTACACAATAGACAAGAAGTTGTTATTTTCTTTGAACATAGTAATTTCAATAACATTGTAGTAATCTAACACTGCTGCCACCTGCAGGATCAATAATTGAGGTCTATGTTGCTAGCCTTTCCCTGGGCTTGGTAGCTGCTAAGCCTCTCAGTTACAGTAATATTTGCAGTATTTAAAATTAATTTTTTAAGCAGCAAAAAGGTTGTTTGGTTTTTTTTCCTGTCAATTGGTGGCCTTCAGCAAATGTGGATGGCAAACAGCTGTCTACACTTTTGTCAAGGCTGGTATCAGGTAAGCACAACTGAAAAGGTGTGATTCAGTTTTTAAGGCAAAAGTAGATGCTTTTATGAGCAGCCTTTAAGTATGCCTTGAGTTAGTCTTTTATATAAAATAGCTCTTCAGCAATAAACAGATAACAAAATTATCATGGTTAAACCAAGTAGTTTGACAATATATGTAGTGTGTTTGACTGAAACTGTTACTAATTCTCTTAGTGAGGCTTGAGGAATATTCCCAACATGCTGACAGGTGAGGCTGGCATTGATTTAAGTATTCTTTCCCTCTTAGTCTCTTGTTCTCAGTGATTTATTACAGCTTTCCCAAAATTGTAATGGCTGCTGGATTTCAAGCTTTTCCTGCCTTGCTGTTTGTTCCCACACGTTCAAGGTCAGGTTGGACGGGGCTCTGAGCAACCTGATCTAGTTGAAGATGTCCCTGCTCATTGCAGGGGAGTGGGACTAGATGACCTTTAAAGGTCCCTTCCAACCCAAATGATTCTATCATTCTATAATTTTACATTTCAGTAGAATAGTCCTTACTGTGAAGGAAAATTAGGAAAGGTGCAGGGTTCATCTTCCCGTGTTATGTTCTTGTGAGCATCCTTAGAACAAGCTACAGCTAGGTAAGCCGAAACGTGAATATAGTGCATGCCAAAATAAATCCCATACAGACGTTCATACCCCAAGAAATACTTGTGCTTCAAACTCACAATCTCTTGTGTGTCCTCTATCCCTTACCTAGCATACAATGATGAAATGTGCAGTACATGTCCATGACTTCATTGTTTGAAAAAGAATTCCAAAGTAAGGGCACTTTATTAGCAGTATTGCAAGTGAAACGTAGTTTAAAACTGATTCTGTACTGGACAGTACCGCTGTGGCTAGATGCTTAAAGCCTAGATTAGCATATGTATGGTCTGTATGCATCTCATGTTCTGTGCTTTGCTTTTCCTTAAGCAGGTCAGCTCATGTGGGCTGCGCCTGTTTAAACTTCTTTTTATTGGGGAGCTCACGTTCCTGCAGCGTCTATTTTGTCTCTTGCTTTGTCTGAAGTCTTGTCTAGTCTAATCTGTTACTGCTGCACCATTGCAATGTAACATATTTATAATATTGTGTAAAAGTGAAATCCAAGTAAAAGACTATTTGTTTATCATGTCATAACCATAAATGCAAATTGGCTACAGCTAAGGAAAAATCTGTCTGCATATATAGTTGTTTTCCACAAGCATTTGAGAAAGCTTTAGATAACTGGCATTGAGAGAAGTAGTATCTCTTCCTTTCCAGATGCTCTAAATTGTTTAGCACATCCTTTCAGAACACTATTTGCTAGCAGTGTGAATTTTCCAGTCCACAGGGGCTGGGTTTAATTAAATGCAAGGTTCTGTTACTTGGTGCTTAGAAACAATTCAGAAAGCAGTTTAAAAGTCATCAGCATTAAGACTGTGTTTTCCCTTTTTATTTGTATGAATGCTAAAGATTCATACCTCCTAGGTTTAAAAACTAAACTACTTCAGAATTCTAGCACCAGTGGGAATCAGAAATAAAGTAATAAATAGTAATACCTTGATGCTGGTCAATTTTTAATACAATTCTTAAAAAAACCCATAACCTTCCTCTATGTTAAGTCTATTTAAAAAAAAAATGTACAAGCAATAGGATTCTGAGTATTTCAGACTCGGTTTTGGAAAAGAATAATGCAAAGGGAAAAAAAATCAGTGGGGTTACAAGATGTGAAAAGGCCAATAAAAAGGAAAGCTTCAACAGAAGAATTTTTACCCCAAGATGATGCAGCAGTACTACGCTTGTACATACATTGTGAGTCAGCTCCAGTTCACACAGCAAACAGTGGGCCACCATGTCAAAAACTGTGATGAGTTATCACAAAGAATGAGAAACGAAATGGAGGTAAGGGAGTCATTCTCTCCTGTCTTCTGCAGCTTATGAATACCCCTGGTAACATAACTAAAATGGTTATTTAATTTATAGTTCTGCAAACGTGGCATGAACTTTTGTATTTAGCAGTGCCACCAAGTACTATGTCCAAGTAAAACACGCTGTCCTTTTGCAAGCCAGTGAGACTTTCTTGGTAGTTGCCTCTTACCTTTGTATTCTCACTATGGCCCAGCATCTCTCTAGTGAAGTGGACACGCAATATATTGTAATTTAATGTTTGATTTGAGATCAAATTGCCTTACCTTTAAAATCAGTCTAGGCAATTCCACAAGACTTGTTTCTTAATCATTGATTGCAATTGCGTGACATGAGTACAGAACACACATACATATAAAAGTGGGCTGAAAGCAAATAGCAGTAGTTAGCTGTGATACCGTAAGTAACAAGAGTGCTTGGGAGGCAACAGCACGGTTTGTTTTCTATTCAGCAAACTACCTGGCTGAAAAATATTTTTCAGCCTTATTTTGCTGTAGCACATAACATATATCCATTTCTCTGTATACACCTAACTATATACTCTTTTTATTTCCGATAAAGCATTGCATCCTGCTTCTCTTGCTGGGCTGGAAGCAGCATGCTTCCACCATCGTACGCTACTGTTCAACTGTCAGAAATAATTAAAAACCCAGACCACTTGCAATGTATATTAAATAATAAGCTGTATGATTTTATAATATTAATTTTTGCTATAAGCTATTCAGTAGGATATATGTTTGCTGAGAATGAGTAAACATTATTGTTAACCTCAGAATTTTTGTTAACAAGTTCAGAAGAAGAACAAAGGTCACACTGATTTCAGTAAAACAGAAATCAATCATCTCCTTCAAATAGAACGGCTGCTAGGAATATGAACTCCTAGAAAATTCTGAATATTTTAAAGATCTTGAAATACTGAGTTCTCCATCTTCTAGGGATTAGTATGAGCCCATTTCTTCTATATTACAGTAATCTAATGCTGCACATTAAAAAAACCCTCATCACCAGTGAATATGGCTTCTTGAACAACCTCACTGTAACTAGTTGTAATATTGCACATTGTAAATCTTCCCTAAAAAACCAACCAACAAACCACACTGAGCTTCAGTTTTCACTGTTTGATTCTATATACAAGACTGAATATCAGATTACAGAGCAACGCGTCAAAGGAGACGAGCAATAACAGACACACTTGAGCATGTCGGTGTGGTAGTCGGCACAGTTTCCATCCATATGTGATGCAGTTCAAATGTCAGAGTAGAAAAAGTCCACAAAGCTACCTATGGCACAAGCCGTGTCTCTGAAAACCAGAAAACCAGTTTTTGTACAGAAAACCAGTTTCCCCAGCACTGCATAATGCAAAGGTTCATACAAAGAGTAGCAATTCCACCTGCGGCAAACCTCATCATACAACTGCATAGGTATACAACATCTTCTGAGCCATTCTTGTATTTCCACTGCTCTGATAAATAAGCGACAAGTTAAAGGCAGTATCTCTTCTCAAGTCTGTCTGATCAGTTTCTATTCCCTGTAAAAATAACAATTAAAAGAAGTTATCTATATGCAAAAATAGTGGAACACTTGAAACATGCGTAGCAATTAATTACAGTGGAATCAAATCACATATTCATGGTTTATATAGGCTTCCAGCTGTATAGAAACAAAAGAAGTAGTATTCCATGTGCCCTCCCTCTTTAACGAGTTTCCACATGTTGTTAATCACCAAAGAGTTATATACTTACATACTCAAAACATTAGCTGTAAGTTAGATAGCCAGCTCACAAAACAGGAAAGTACGAGCTTAATTTGTCTTTGTATGCAAAGTATTTGTTTCTACAGTCAGAACGTGAATACCGCCTGTATCTTTGACACGGTCGCAAGATGGCTGCTTTGAACTCCCAGCGCTGACTAACACCCGTGTTTGTTTCTTTACCAACCCTTCCTGTTCTCTAAATACACTTGTAATTTTTCTACCTACCCATGCCAAAGCTAGGCGAAAACTTTCTCTGGGACCAGACTTGTGAATGTACGACACATCAGTTAGAGCAAAACCATGGCTCAGGTGCATTTAGGCATTCTTAATACATGTTCACATTGCTCAAACATGCTGTTTTATAGCATGGTGAGTATATAGAACTTCCAATTATAATTTATTGCATGTAATATATATAAAGTTCAGCTACTTATTCAGGTAAAGTTGTTTAGCAAACCTTTTTGCTGCTAGTTCAGCCTATTAGTAAGTCCTTCAAAATTCATAAACCCTTGAAATGAACACATGCTTAAATACATTACCAGGTGACAATCGGCTTTGGGCTTCCAATGACAAGGAATTACAATACAAGTTGAAGGAAACTCAATGACACAGATTTTATGTACCTATTTTAACTATGGCTGAGAAATTATTATTACCATTGCCCTGACTTTATTCTCTGTACCTAACTTACAAAGATACAGTACCTCTAAGGCGAGAGGAGGAAGTTCAAGTACTTTTTGGTAATAGTGGAGTGCCAGGTGCAGTAGCCCCAGCTGGTGAAGGCCACGGCCGAGGTTGTAGAAAGACTCTTGACATGGTCCACGCAGGTCCAAGTACCGGTGAAGGAAGGAGAATCCCTGTACACATAGTATGCACATTTGTGAATGTTCCCTTTAAGAAGATGGCAGTGAAATATGCTGGAGAATGGGTGTTAAAATGTATCTATTTAAACCTTTGATCTATGCTTCTCTACAAAACCACATGCAAGTTGAAGGCAAAAAACAACCACATTCGATTGTTGAGACCATAAAAACTGTGCTCTGTCAGTCTCACTGCCATTGATAACAACGGGTAGATCTTTTTAATAAATTGAACACAGTTATTTCGTATAGTGACTTACGGCACTAGCTTGCTAAATATGTAAGTATGTATGTATGTAAGTAAGTATTTATGCAATATACACACAGAAAAGACTGGTTAATGTTCAGAAGAGCTGACCACCTTAAAAAACATGCAGCCAAAGGACAGGCTAAAGCAAGATCTTATTTTTCTTAAAAAATACTTTAAAAGATAACGCTCCCCCAGTTGTTGTTGTTTGGTTTTTTAAAGGAAAAAAACACCAAACCTTCATTCCCTTTCCTTCACTCTTTGGCTTGGACAGTGGCAAGAAACAGTTTAATCCTACAACTTTTCAGAATTCTACAAAATTCTGAACTCCATGAAGTATTATTATATCAAAGTATTATTTCTGGAATGCAAGCATATTCTTTACTTGATCTTGTCCTCCATATAAATGTTTACTCCAATACCAGTTATCATCAGGGAAATTATCAGTATATAATTTTATAAAGTAGCCAAAAATAAACATCACTGAGCAAGGGCATGAAAAATCCATATATCCTAAGCAGTAGGCGAGAGTTCATGTCCCTTCTTGAAGCCAGCAGATGTTTTACTGCCAAGCAGCCAGCAGAATTTGAAAGGAAACTCATACCCAGCAATTCCAGTGCCATGCTTTAACAAATTTAAAGTCGAAGCACTCTGTAAGTGTTATACTTTCTTATTTTGCTTTTATTTTAAAATTAAAATATATGCTCATGTATTTAAACTATATGACTAGCAGAATCCCAGGTGTACGTAATTTCGTTGCCAACCTTAGTCTGAATACCCACTCCTCCTGCATGGCACGCTGTGGTTCAGACAGAGGAGCGGGACCCAACAGGTACTACGCACCTAGCCGGGTGCTGATGTCCCACAAGATGTAAAACAGGGCAATGCATAAAGGGACAGCGACCAGGCACCGGTGGAACAAACTAGTCTCATTTATACACTGACATGCGGTAAAGCGAGAGAAGTGATCTCTTTCTTATCTGTAGGGTGTCACTGCCTACCAGCTCGGCGCATTACAGACTCTTCGTGACTCAAGGTTTGTATGATGCTATCAAGATGAATGGCATTAGACCAGAGCTACCTCCCATACAGAACAAAGGGAAAGACAAAGAGGCATACAGTATTATTTTACACTAAAATGCAGTGTTTCCTTTGACACTGAAGGAGCCCTGGGGGAAACTTCGGAGGGACAGACTGAAGAGGTGAATTCAGAAGGGAGAAATCGAGCACACAACTTTTTCTCCCTCTCCTGTGCATTTCATTTTGTTACCACTTTGGAATGTGATGATTCTCTTGTCAATAGAGGACCTTCTAGGGACCGTGTTGGTAATCAGAGCAGATACCTCCTTCAGCACGAGGAATTACTTCAGGCACAAGGAGCTAATGATCGTAATTTAGGTCACCGGTATGTCACTGCGGCTGAATTATTAACCAACTGCAACAGGAGCAAGAGTGGATGCAAAAATACTAAGTATAGTAAGCAAGAAATGAGAAGAGAGAAAGCAGGGAACTGCATCACCAGAGGGTAACATAAATAGGACACTGTTCAAGTCCGTTATAAAAGGAGAACATAGCAGCCCACGTAAGAAAGGCAGGCTGATTACAGAAAGAAGGGGATAAAAATATTAAAATTAGGCCAAAGTTTGCAAGTTCAAAATGTCTTAAGTTGGATACTGACATAATTGGTCTTGTTTTAGAGTAGCTACTGCTTTTGTCAAAATCAGCGCAAGCTAGTTTTTCAGCAATTTCAGAAGTCATGAGAGCTCAGGGTCCTCACCATATTCTGCTGACTCTGAGCTCCATGGCCACAGGAACTAAAAGGCATTTCAAGCTAATGAAAATACTTGGTGGAGAGTAGAGGAAATTACTTTCAAGATTCTGTTTGGGAATAATCAGCCTGTGGCTTGTAACTGGATCTGGCAGATGAAAGAAAAATGTGAATACGGAAACTGAAAAATTGAGGGTAGCCTAAATTGGATTTCACAAGATCTTTACAAAGAGAGCTATGAGGCACATAAAAGGGGGAAGAGAAAAGGAAGACGGGAAAAAAAACACTTTCTAAGTCTGCAAAGTTTGCTTCAACAATGCACTTTATGAGACACGGCTATGAAGGGCAGGTGGCGCAGATTCTACTCTACAGCACTTCTTCAGAGTAAGGCAGGGCAAGAAGAAAAATTTGGAAGAAAATCCAGACTACAGCCATCAAGACTGAAATTCGTAATATTTTCACAAACAGCTGGCAGCTGCTAACATCTATGTGAGTAATCATTGTAAACACACAGCAGAACAAGCTACATTTAAAAGGAGAGGAGATTCAGATGGGTATAGCTACAGTTCAAAAGCACACTCATCTGTGTTCATGTTTCGCCACTTCCCTCTTTTGAAATGCCATATTAATTATGAAAATTTATTTAAACAGAGTGTTGTAGCCGTAACTGTCTGCAAGATACAAAGCCAGGAAACACTATAGGTAAAAATAATGACACTAACTCACCTGTACTAGAAGAGCATGCCTTTTCAACACGTATTTCTGAGAAGCCATGTGGATGAAAGTCAAGCCAATACAAAGGCTGTACAGAGGCTCATCTGGGTTTGCACGAAAGGCTTGCACGTACTGTCCTAAAAGCAGACAATTGAATCAGGATGTTTGTTGTGAAAAGCATTCCTTAAGAATTTATGGGCAAAAAAGAAAATCTTCAAATTAGAAGTGTGAACTAGGAAAAGAAACTGTTTAATAGACCTACATCAAAATACACAGGAAAAAACATGAAAGAAAATTTATATTTTCAGCACTCCTTGGATTCTGAAGGAAAAATGCAAACCGCGGTGTGAAATGTAAGCAGAAAAGAATCAGACACAGAAGGCAAACAAGGTCCTTGCTGGGATTTATATCCTGGAGGCCACACATCTTAAGTGTGACATTTGGAGGGCTTGACTGAAAGCAGTAAGTTTACTTCAAAGGCCGGCTTAAAATGTCCAACTGACTTTATTTGCTGTTTAAATTGGTCTGTTTCTGTCCTCTTTATTCTTTACTATCATTAGCCTTCAATTATCTTTGCAAGTTGGTTATATTAGCAATGTGTGCTAAACTTAAAACATACCAGCTTAATTTTTATTTGCAAAACTCTTTAGCGATTCTTTGATTTGTGTACAAAATAATTAAAGCACCAGACTAACACTGTGAAGCCACCTATAACTTTCCGATGTATGAAAAAAATGACTTTAATCAATCTTTCTCTGAAAAAAACATTCACTTGTTATATTTGTTAATATTAGAACATTAATGACATTACCAAGAGCATGCTTGAAACTGCCAGATACAAAGGCATTATGCCCGTTTAGGACACACAGTGCGTGATTGTCAGGGTTTTTCAGCATTAAGCGGAGACAAAAGCGATGGTGACGGACATCCTGAGATTGCATAGTAACTTGGTTGAATATGTTCCATAGCTGAGGTTTATTGACATTTTCCATTACCATGATTCTACAGAATGAAAAGTACACAAGAAATTAGTACACGCTATAGTAAAAAATACTGTATCTGCAATAGAACCTCAACAGTTTAGGGAAGATAACAAAGAAGAGACACTCAAGGAGCAGGTCAGTGACTGAGGCAAAGCGGAGAGTGAAAGACAGAACCAATGGTTCTGGCCAAATCAACCAACCTACTGCATTATGCATTTTTTTTGAATCACAGGCTATCAGAAAGCTCCTTTAGTTTCAATAACCTTTGTTTTAGCAAAAGCTGGAAAGCATCAGCCTGCCTCCTTTAGCAATATTTTCAGCAGTATGAGTACAGCCTCAGTGGAAGCAATTACAAAAGAGATGGCTCCACCTTCTCAGTACCCCACCTGATGTAGTTGTACGCTTTTCTGAAGTTCTTGTCCAGAATTGCAGCAGAGAGCCCAAAGTATTCCAGCTCCTTGCGCTTTTGTCTGTCATCATAAAATGAGTAATATTCCAATGAGGAATCCACTAGTAGCTCTGCCTCCTTGTACCGGGAGAGGTCACACAAGGAATATATAGCCTTCAGGAGGAGGTTCCACCAGTCATCTTTCGTCAGAACACTCGTGAGAACAGCAAAAATTGCTAAAAATATTGAAGTCGGTAAGTTGAGAAAATTGAAACAAGAGAGCTAACCTCTTTAAAAAAAAAAAAAAAAAAAAAAAAAGGTGCGTATGTCAAACTGGTCTTTTCAAAAAGATCTCAGCATTAACAGGTAACGATATTTACTTTTTTCAGTTTAAGTGCAGTTTGTGAAACACCAGCAAAAACAACAGTCAAAACTTGGGAACAAAGGGCAAGAAATACACACAGGTCAAGTTGTAAACATACTACATGAATGCATTAAAGTTACTCTTCCTAATCTAACACATGGTGCTTAAGAATGTGTAGTCTGGCTCAACCAAATCTGGGCCAGTTAACAAAAATCACACCACTTTTAAAATATGTATTTCTATTATGTTCTAGATTTGCGTGTATTATATTTGCACTGAGGAGAATGTTGGACCATATGATCTCTAGAAGTCCTTCTCAATCTGAATTATCCTGTAATCTTACTATTTTTCTCTGAATGGGGATTGTTCCCTTAAGTTATACATCTTCATTTTTGCTGCCTTCTTTGCCCTAGAAATAAAGCAATGTTAACATGAATCACATGGATTTAGCATGCAAAATAGTAACTTTATTTCATTTTTCAGAACTAAGGAGTTCATCTTGTTGCTTTGTTTTTAATAAACATGTTACCTTTCGCATCGCAATTTGCTGTCTCTTGGTCGTCATTGTCAGAAATTTTATCCCTCGACACCTTAATAAGATAGAGGTGTCTCTCTCCAGATTTGGAACTAGATATCAAACACACCTGAGCTCTGCTCATTGCTACCTAGAAACAAATTTAAGGGCAGCATTTCAGATTACATTAATACATCCTATGACAAAGGCAGTTTTATGGCCAATCCATCTTGCTCGTGTTGCATGCCAGAACAGTCTGCAACTTAGAAACGCCACAACAGAGCAAGATCATGAGAGAGACCATTCCCAGGAGGAGTATTATCTCTGCATTGCCTCATGCTCCAGTGCAAACTGGGCTATGCAAAAGAAAGATACAAACTCTTCAAATGACTTAAAAGACTTTTCCCTGTATATATTGAAATTAAAACTATTTGCATAGAGGCAGAAGAAGAACAATGCCTTTCTGTATCAGTTTCAGAAATATGTGGATAATCAGCTATTCATCCAGCGTAATACAGCAGTAATGGCTCTGACCAGATGGATAAAATTGAGGTCTAAATATTCCCCTCCCTCACTCCCTATTTAAAAACAAACAGAAAACAATTAACACAAAAACACCTCCACTATATTTACTGGCTAAACAAATTCTTCTTTGGTCATTTTATCACAAAAAAAATATTTTAAAAAAATGTAAGAAATTCAAAAGAAAACTGTTGAAATAGAAGCCAGTATCAACACTGAAAGAAAACACTACGTTGACTGTTAAAAAGGTAAGAAGCAGCTTTAGTATTCAGTGCGTTCTATGCACACTGCAAAACAGGGAGCTGAAGTCACTGTAGTAAGAATTATACACCCAAGTGGTCCTCTGTTCTGAACACTACAGGCAGGAACACCAGTATTATAGGCTCCCTGCAAGATTATTATCTAAGAAAATTATGAAACCATTTGCACATAAGAAACACTAGCTTTCCTCCTGAGTTTGTTTGTCACTTGTCTTAACCCAACTCATAGCTGTCCAATTTCTTAAAGTGTAGCTGGAAAGATTGGCTTACCTTCAACAGCATTGCCAGCATCGTAAGTAAAGTGTCTATGTAACCATACATCTTGCCTTGGGAATACAACAGTGTTGAACGATGGAGGAGTAGCTTTAATTCCTAGATAATATTGACCATCATTATTCAACCTCTTGCACAGACAGTGAGTTTATAAAACAGTTTTGACTCAATACAGTACTAATGGGATTGTAAAAGCTTCTAGAAAGCTGTAAGAATCTTAGCAGCAGCAGGTAAGATCTTCCTAAACTGCCCTGCATTAGTTACTGTTTCAAATTCTCAAATTTCAGAGAAATTCAGCATAACTCTTACCTATAGTGACAGTGCTGCTGGAGAGGGGGTACAGAACCTTTGCTGTGCCATCCGTTACAATCAATAGAGGCCAAACCATGTAGCTTGTATGTGGCAACTGCTGATCAACTTGATGCAAAGTGATTGGCGTCAAGACTGGTTCTCAGTGGCCAAGAGCTTGTACATCACACAAAAGTAATCAGGTGGGACAGGGGAAATACTGACAAAATGGTCAGGGAGAAAGAGCCATGAGGACTCGTCCCTGATACTCTGTAATGAATCATTCGCTGTGCTGTGAAGGCTCACCATGCTGTAAGATAAGTAAGCCTCAATCCCTGGTCCTATATAATTGATATCTTTGACCACTACCATAGTTTAGCAGAATGATATATCCTAAACTGGAAGCACAGAACACTTTACCCACCTGCTGGGCAGCATTAGCATCCTGAGCCAGTGTATCTGGATCATACATTGGTTCCAGAGCCTCCAGAGCTTTTTCAGGTCGGCCCAGCTGCTGCTGAAGTGTTGAAAGTGAGATTCTTGCATCCAGATGCAAAGGAGCAAGATCAACAACTTTGGCATAGCTCTCTGCGGCACGCTCCATGTGTCCCAAAGCCTTCAAGCACTCTAGAAATACCATAAACAACGCAATACACTTAAATGGCAGAAAAAGAAGATTTCAAAGCTTGCAAAACAGTTAACATACTTTTCAGATACTTTTTCAGTTAAAACCACCCAAAACATGTATTATTGAAGTGAAAGTATTCAGAAATATGTACTGATGCATCCAGTTTCACTTAAAGCATCATCAGTTGACACAGGATGGAATGTAGAATAGATGCTGTTTCACTTACATGAAAATAAAGTATTTTTAGCTGAAGTAAGTTTCAATCTCTATGAAGCACAAGAAAATGCTCCATGACAGGGTTGTCATAATTAACTCCAATTATAGTTTTGCAAATACCAATTATCACTCAACATGTGAATCTAAAATTCCAGTGATCTTAGATAAAGGTCCCTGGAAATGCTCAGCGTTGTATTATCATCTCTCAGTACCACATGTTCAGCAGTCCTGCTTCTTCTCACCCGCGTGCCGAAGCCAGACAACAGCCAAGTTGTATCGTTCTGAACAGACAAGGGAACTCAAGAGAGGCAGTGCTGAGTTGTATTCTCCAACATCCAGAAATGCCTCTGCGACGTCCAAATACAAGTCACCCATTTCTTCTGGATTTTGTTCCACCAGAGTGGTCAAAAGAGGCTTTAAAAAACCCACACAAAATACTAAAAGCACAAATAACCAACAAGAACATTTCTTAAATATACGGTTACTGAAAGCTTACATTTTTATGCTATGATTTTTATTTTATTTGGATTCTGAACTACACTTCCTTTATTTAAATGTTAGTTTAAAAGTGAAAAATAAAGACCTGAATTTCAGAATTCCTGAAAAAGCCACATTTTTCTACTCTAGACATTTCGCACCCTACCCACCCATACATTTCACATCCAATGGCTGAACGTGCCCATCAGTGAGGAGCGCTCTTTATGAAAGATTTAGTAGGGCTTTAAAACAAAGCAAGGATATGTTCCTTAGCATTCAACAATTTTGCAGTGTGGTCCTGGGCCTGTCACAGAACATAGGCTGTGATTTACTGTGCTTTAGTAATAGTTCCACTGGAGGCATAATTTATAAGGACAAAAACAGTGTTTCTGCTATTACGGGTTTGCTAGCTTTCTCTCTTGGAGTGGGAGGGAAGCAAAAGGAATCTCCGCAACTCTCTCAATGACCCCAGTCATACAAAGCCAGGAAAAATTATTTGCTTTGGTAATTTATTAGAACATCCCCCAACTTCTGAGTTGGTTTCTACTTACATTGAGTGGCTCTCGGATGTTCAAGTGAACCAAGCACACCATCAGCTTGACCGTGATGTCTATGGGAACGCCCTCAGGTATGCAGCAGCTGACCTTCTCCACAGCTGTGAGAAGATAAAGAATTTCTTTCTGAACCCATAGGCTTTAACAAGCACTTCACAAGCTCCACATCCTCTCCAGGCCATGTTCAGCTCCAATGAAGAAAACATTCTCATTGACTCTAGCAAATGTTGGTGCAGGCCTGCCCTCTCCCCTTCTTCTGTATCTTTCCTGATAGTTGGAACAACTTCTTCCTACTATTGCTGATCCTAATAATTTCACCTGAAGTATCAAGTGCTGTCAGTCTGCATCAACTTCAACAGCAGGATCCCATAGGATGTGCTTAGAGCCGTCACCCTCTTAAGATGTGCTTGCTTCATAAAGCTTCCCTTTAGCAATTTACGCACCTGTACCCTCTTCTCCTTGCTTTCCGAAGGAAATACCCTGTATTAAGCTAGTTGTTCTTATAAGCCAAGTCCTGTGTATCAGGGATCTGGCTGTATACATTGTTAAACACAGTTAACTACGGAACTTTACACAACACATAGACAGGATGCAACCTGATGACAATGCAAACACGAGACAAAGTCGTTACCCATGACAACGCTAGCAAACTACAGGTCATACAGTAAAACACCATTATTTATTATATTTCCTTCACATGCAGTCATGACACCTCCTTAACTGCCCTGTTTAAATTTTCCTTCACCTTAATTCTTACACCAGACATTCAAAGGGTGATTGGTATAAATTGAGAAACTGTGATTTCCAACATAAGGCTTCCCTATTACCTTCTACATTCACATCCAATTACTGCAAATCACAACATGCAGATTAATTCATCATTCTCCAAACATCTTAATGCCCAGCGCGAGAGTAACTATTCACCTACCAATAAAATCTTACAAAATGAAAAATTTTCTTTTCAAAGTGGGTAAGCCCTGCAAGAATGCTTCTGGCTTTGGTGGCTGGCTGGGTTAGAAGTAAGTTCTAAGTAAGGAAGACAGTACACAAGAAACGTTTTCTGGATCAAGCCCTGTTTCTCTGCTGTTAGAAATCTTTCCCAATTTTTATATTGCAACCTGGTTCCTGAGCATGTCATCAGTTCATAGACTTGTCTGAAATTCAAAAATTAAATTACTTACCTGCAGCACTGGATTCAGCAACTGGATGACTTTGGTCGTCAGTCACTGCCTCCTGGCTTTCCCGAGTTTCTTCCACTGCCCCTGTACCTTTTTAAAAAGATTAACAGATTACCCTAGTAGCACCAGCTAAGCCAAAAGTTATTCAATTTTGAATCCACACTTGATTGGTAGCTCACTCTTGAAAGTGGACTTTTTTTTTTTTTTTTGAAGAACAGCAGAGCAGGAAGCACTCAAAAACGTTATAAAGCAACAGAGGGCAGGCAACCAAGCTCTTGGGTAGTTCAGCAGCTTTGTCTTATGAAATAGAACACTCCAGGTAACTTGGCAACACTGTGTTTTAATTCCTAGACTCGTTACAGTTTTGCTTCTTATAAATTATCTGTTAAAAGTCTCTATCAGGACAGTTGTTCATTCATCAACTGTATTTTTACCTGGTCCATTAAAGCAAAAAGCCAACAAAAGTATCTTATACTACATTGGGTTTGGACCAGGTTGCTGAAACAACCAACCAGTTTAATCACAGAACAGACTGTCTGCTTATGGAGTTGGCATGCTGTGATCATTCTACAGCCCAAACAAACATTTTCGGACTTCTGTATACCAGAACATTTAAATGTTTAATAACAGAAGTAGAATTGATGAAGAATATTATTCTCAGGTCAAAGGTTGATATTCTTGAGTATAGATGCCACTAAACTTAATCTAATTTTTTTCCAGAAGCTATTTAGCTGGCAGAAATAACTGGCCTGATGTGAACACTCCGAGGAATGCTTAGAACTTTAAAAGGCCTCCAGTTGCCTGGAGAGCAGTCCTTGTCCTTAATGAGTCAGCAGGGCTAATTGGACATCAGAGTAACTCCTTATAGAAAGCTGAGGTCATGCCATGTAACTCATTAAAAACACTGAAAAGTTTCAAGAGAAAAGCCTGTCAACATGCATCAAAATACACCCATGAGTTGAAAAGGTAATGGAAAGAAAGATGTCATATTAGATGAACAGCAGGGTCATACTAACCACTTGTTAGCTACTTACCTTTTTCCTCCTCGGTTGGACTTTTTTCTGATACTTTCTTTTCAAGTACGATTCCTGCAAAATCTGTAATAACCTAAAACAGACAAGCAACTCGGATCATTTTAAAGATTTAAAGGATATATGGAGTAACCAGCCCACATGGCAGTTATTTTAGACATCACAAAAGTTATCAGAAGAAAAGCTGCATTTCATTTCACATGGAGTTTGATCATCTTATGTCTTTGTCCACTATTTTTGGGCTATTTAGATGATCCAATGAGCATCTCTTTAGCAAATACAACAGTTACTTTCATCACAACTAGGAAAGTTCTTAAACTTTGTAGCTTCTTTTAATGCCTTTTGGAAGATTGAAAAAGAAAGCAAAGCACCAGGTAAACAGCTAAGCTCTCCACAGATCTTTCCAAAGTGCTCCAAGGATTCCTCAGTCTAATATGTTGCAAGGAAACCATATGGCTTGTGTCAGTTAAAAGAAATAATTAAATAGAATTCACAGCTACTTACAGACATTTTACAACACCCCTGGTCATACACATCATGACCTCAATAAAACTAGTATAATTCAATAGAACAACTAGTTAAAAAAATATAGAACCAAAGACAGACAATTTAAGACATTCACTTGCCAATGGGGAGCTGCAAGGGGGAAAATGCACAAGTGTAAAGGACCATTGGTCTAAGACCCAGTGCAGTTTGGTATGTTGTACATTAATTGAAAAGTAAATATTTAAGTCATTACTGTTGCCAGAACAAGAGCGATAAACATAGAGTACATGCCCCTTAGAGAAACATAACAGACAATTGTATTAAGATAGGTTTTTTTTTTAAAGGCTCAGTTTTAAAAAAAAAAAAAAGGAGGTAATTTAATATCAGCAAATAAGAATGTTCACAAGGAGAAAGTCCCACCTAAGAGCATCTCTTCAATCTACCTTGGAAAGTATAACAATGACCAGATACTGAAGTCTTTCCTCTCAAAGTCAGACCAAATCAACTTGGAAACATGCCTCAAAAGTGAAGGTTAAAAACCACTAAAACAAATTTGGAACAGATAAGCAAACTTCTCCAATTTCTGACACCTTAGAGTCAAGATGTATTGTCTTTCTGGAACGCATGTTTGATGCTTAATGCATAAATTATTAGTCATAACACAAGTATGCCAGATAAAGCACAACAGCCAGCATTTGAACCATTAGACCTTTCAGTGTCACCCTTTTAACCTGCAACTTAGAGAATGCCCTTTGCTGGTAGTACTCACCAAACCAGCTCATAAGTCTTCGCTGGCTACTAAGATTATGGTAATTGTAGAGAAGGAGAGGAAGGATCCCAAAATTTTAAACCTGGAACAGCGTATCAGCCCCCAACTTATTAAATCAAGCTGTTAACTTCAATGCTAATTACTACAGGACTAATAGCAAGCAATCTGCATCTGATCAACTCTATCACTATAGAAACATGACCATATTTAAGCACTACAGGAATACAAACTGTCCTTCCTGACTGGCAAAGAGGTGCTGAACATGATGCAGACATGCATTTAATTCTCCATACCGCCAATGCTTTGTCATACTGTTTGGAAGAAATATATAGTTCAGCTGCGATGTTAACATCTTCCATGGAGACAAGGCTCTGGTGTTTAGTAAAGGCTTCTTCTATTATCTCAATAGCAGAGGTCACATCATTGGCTTCATAATAACTCCTATAAAACACAGATATGAGATACTAAGTATTTGAGATAACTGACAATAGGTACTTTGAACACTAGCAAAAGGATTTTCATACTTCTTTTATTTTTGCCTACTAGCAAATATTTTCCTTAGCAAGAGTAAGTTGCAAAAGACAAGGAGAAAGGGGGTGTTTTTTCTTTCCTTACAACTGTTGCCAATTTTTACGTATTTCAAACAATTACCATTTTTTCCCCTATATGTTAGGACATTACTGGAGTTTTCATCACCATATCCCCCCACCACGAGACAGGTATCAATAATCTATCACATTAACCTAGTTTCAGCAAAACCTTCAATAACAGTATTGTTACAATACATGTCCTTGCATTTTTTTCATGCATTTCACAACCACAAAGATCAAAAGACTTAAACTGTTTTGAAACAGGCCAATAACAGCTTTCTACAAGTTATGAATGAGAAAGTTGAGATATAAAGTAGTTAAACAGCTTAATAAAAAGCTGTTACGATAAGAGAGCTACACACTTTAACCACAAGCCTTCTCTGTCTCAGGCAAGCTTCTATGACTTGATCTGCTCTCATTAGCAGGAAAGGGGAGGAGGCAGATTTCTACTTGCTCCAGAAACGAATCACAAATGACATATAAACTGTATTCTGTTGCTGATGGCTTGTATTTCAGATTGAATACTTTGTTTCATTCACATTTGCTGGCAATAAGTTTCCAGGTCTCTAGTAATATTATATAGATTAAAAACATACTGCATTTGTATATAATTGTATACTATTGGCATTCTTCCAGTAATCAGTATTTGCATTTTATTCTCTTACTCTAAGAGAATGCAACACTTCTAAGATGATGCATTGATCCTACACAGGATAATTCCCACATGTCAGGGAATTCCAGGCTTTGGAAACATCACAATAGTTGAGGGGTGCATGCTTGTGTGGGAGTTACCCCCAGCAAAAACACCTGCATTCCTTGATTTCAGCTACATACCCAGCTTGAATCAGCCACAGAGCTTATTAATACCAGCTTTTGAGAAACTCTGGAAGACCAAATCACAATATTTTTAAATCCAACTTACTTTGCCATGTCTCTAGCCAGCTGCATAAAGCGCTCTCCATCAGAGGGAGACAGGAGATTCAAAATCCGCCTGTAGCCATCCATAGCCATCTTATGTTCCCCCAACTGTTCATACAGGCTTGACCTCTCCCACAGATAACGCACATTGGTTGGGTCGTATTTCAGAGCTACAAGAAAAAAGCACATTAGTAGCCTAGTTTAGGAAAAGGCAACAATGGATTTCACATTCACTTCCCTGACTAGATGAATGTTAATGGACACGTACAAGGCTTTTGTAAGAAAAGGACATCCTAAAGATTCATTAATCTGTTACCAAAGTCCAGACAGAGGTACCAGAATCTTAGCAAACTGCAGCAAACTAAATTAGAAAGCAAAAGAAAACAAAATGATTGCCATTAGCACCTAACATTTATTTTAAACTATTAAAATGGTTGCTACGCTACCTTTTGTGTAGCAAAAAACAGCCTGTTTAATATTGTCCTGTTCCAGTGACATTTCTGCTAGTCTAACCCATTCCTCAGTATCACTAGGATTCAAGTGAGCTGCAATCAGTTCAAACTGTAATGACTTCTCCATATCACCCTGGTCTTCATAGATCATGGCAAGAGTGGAAAACGGCTCATGAGCAAGAGGAGCTGTGAAAAGACAAAAAGAATGATTAATAACTATTGTTTTAAAACCACCTTGAAAACAACTAACTTGCCTTTCTGCAAACAACAGATATCAGAATTATAAGAAACATCAACATTGCTATGTTTAATTTCAGAGAAAACTTGCAGACAAGCTTCCAATTCCTTTTATAAATTATTAAACAGCCTGACTGAATCTAAGAACCATTTATAGCACCATTCTACAGTGTAAGTCATGCTGATGTTTATACCTTGGTTCTACAAAGACAATAAAAGCAAACTGTGTAAAGCTAAGCAAAGGCCCAGGCCTCTGCAGAATCAGGGTGCTAGTTTCTTTTTATGAGCAAAACAATAAAGGGAATGCACTACATATTCTTAATCCCACACTACTTATACAGTGACTTTCCTTGTACTGAGTATTTTCATCACCAGTGAAGCCACACTGAATTTTTCTGATGCACACGGCAATTTCACCCCATCCTTAAAGCCAAAAAATTTTACCATTCTAACATACCTTGTCGAATGATTTCCATGCACATTAGAATAGCCTCCTCACGTTCTCCTCGAGCAAACCTGATATTGGCCTCTCCCATCAGACCCCTCAAGGCACGAGGAAGTTTGCTGCGAGGTCTTTTCTCCTAAATGGAAAAGGGATATTATTTCTACCGAGGATTCAGCTGTGCCCAAATTCAGGAGACATCAGTCACACTTGTGCTTAACACAACCCAATAACAAGTTATTTAAGTACTAGCGATATGAAAGTGACTGGCCAAAATATTTGCTGATTTTCATAACTGACAGAGTAACTCTGATATCTAATACAAACACAATCCAGACACTGGAAAAACTCACTTCGTTATTTTTGAAAGTTTTCGAAGAGTAATCTACAGTATTTTTTTAAAAAAAAAAGCAGGCAACACCAACATAAGCAGAATTATCCTACACGGAATTATTTTCAGGCAAGTTTCCCAGCAAGCAGCTAAAATCACACAAACTGGCATTTATGCACTATGCTTCAGGAGATACAGGGAAGTTACATGAAAATTTAAATACTTGCTTTCATCATTTTCTTGGTCTCTCGATTAAGTACCATCTCCAACACAAAAACATCTCCAGCTGTGGGTTGCTCAGTAGTTTCTTCTTCCTCTTCTTCTTCTTCCTCTTCCTCTTCGTCCTCCTCCTCCTCTTCGTTTTCCCCAAGCATGGACGCAAAGACCCGATGGACAGATTTACTGACGCCATCCGAAGTTTCTCCTGGTTGAGAAAGAAGCAAGAAAGGTTTATGATATAATCAAGAGTACACATTGCTTATCAGGAAAAATGCAGAGAAAACGGAATTCTTCATAATTAGTAGCCCACTTGAAACAGCTATTCTATAAGAAAAAGGCCTGCAGAAATGCAGAAAAACAATTAACAACCTCTTTGGTTTTAAAACTCTGCGTTATTCATCACCAATGCCTAGTATACCCCAGCCCCTAACATTTTTGGGATATTTGAAATGAAAGCACAGAGGAACACACAGAACGAAGCAACAGTTTATTCAACGTTTTTCTCAATCCATACAAGAGAAGCATATTAAGCAATTTTCAAGCACCGAACTGGTTGGATGTAATAAAGCTTTTCAGCTGAAGAGGCTAAGTGAGCAGACAATTATACTAAACAATAATGCAGCAACCAATTTTTAGAAGTAATTTATAACAAGATCTTGTAACCATTCTATCCATGACAATAAGTACCTTTTAACATGTGTAAATGCAAAAGCCAGATTATTCACATTTGTCCAGAAAAAGAAATAACAGAACTCTTTAAAATAAATAAGAATATGATGCTATGTATCCTAAATAAATATGCTTAAAGCATATAATTCTAAAAATTTTCACATTTTTTAATTACAACTTTTCATTGCTAAGTTAACCCAGGGTTATAACTGCCCACAAGTCTGTATCTCTGCAAAATATCAAAATATTTAGTGTTCAAAGGTTTCAGCTGGGAGATTGGGCATCTCAAGATTTGATAAAAGAATAACCACAGTATCAAGTTGGGACTGAAAAATAGATCTATCATGTATTGCCTACATACAAGAGGGAATTGGGTACTACACCTGAGTTTATGGTTATTTTTTTGGTTGTTTTTATTCTGACTTGGATATTAAGCATCTAAAAATCAAGACTTTTCTTCCCCCCCATCTGAAAAAAAACTAATTATTAATTTAATTTCCCTTTTATTTCAGTCTCCTTGGCTGCAGGAATCATCTGAAGATTGTAGCAGATTAGCTCTGAAGATTCATGTATTAAATGTGATTTTAACAATGACCTTTCCTAACTTTTTTTTTTAATGTCTAAGTCTGATTCTAATAGCAACTCTTTAAATAGTGATAAATATTATCAATGCTTCCTTGATTCTGACTGCTCTTGAGACTTCTGCATTCTCTGTAGTAAGACACAAGTAACACTATCACAGAGATGTATCAGGATATGTTTTTTCTTAGATAAAGATGATGTGCATGAAAAACCATGTAACAGACTGGGTGGAATACAGAGCAGAAAAGAGCAGCTTGGAAGTATTTTAGAGACATCCACAAAAAGAAGGGGTCAATAAGGAACCACAGATATCTGGCTCCAACCACACTTCCAGTGTTCATTTTCTGTCCTTCTAGGATGAAGTCTGACCATACTTTCAAAATCGAGGCACCACTGATGCACATTTTAGGTGAGACAATTTAAGGCCTATTTTTTAAATTTGAGAAAAGAAACAAAGAGAATGATAAGAATTTGCAGAGAAAGTAGCAAGAGGAGTCTAAGAACCAACACAAAGAGATCAAAAATTGCACTTTGCTATCTCACAGCACTGGCAATCCCACAAGAATACGCCCTGACCGGTGCATGGAGCACAGCTTCTGAAGGGAAGGTGTCTGAAACAGACTGCAGCACTCTAAAGCCCAAGCTCAAATCCAGAACCTGAGGCATGGGATCAACAAGGACTGATACCAACTAAAGAGAGAAGTGCTGCTCCTACCACTTCCTGCAAGTCCGTTCACTATGCAGGGACCCCAAGGCAGTTAAGCTTATTTCCCTAGGGCGCCTAAGGAGATATTACCGTCCCAGTAACTGCACAAAGAAAGCCAGCCAGAGAATCTGTAGCTAGGAATATCCAGCAGAAAATAAGGAGAGAAATAAACATAGGCACTCTAAACAGGCCGAAGGATAACTGAGCAGGAGAATAAAAAAAAGAAAGAGGAAAAAGAAACTCCTCTTTTCAGCTATTTTATTTCACTTTGGCTGACAATGGAAGAAGGCAACACTCTCGCAGTAGAACCAAATATTCTGATGCATTCAAGTCTCAGCAAAAGACTAGCAAAGAGACAAACAGGGAAAAAGCCAAAACAAAACAGACAGAAGCCTTTTTTTGAGATAAGTTAAAAACTTCAAATTATTTGTAACTTTAGAGAGAGTAAATAATTGAGACCACGTGATTAAGAAGCCAGGAGGGGAAAAATGGAGGGTTTCCCAGAAAAAGATGCCCAATTGGCCAGATCCAGCCCCTTAAAAACACCGAACAAAGTTAAAACCCTGGCTATGACTCAGAACATCCTACAAAGACATACATTCTAACAATGTGCTTCAATCCCACAGGTTCAAAAGAAGCAGCCAGGTATTTATAAAAAGTCAGCTATCAAAGAGCGAATGCTCTCAATGACCTTTTAAATACATTTTTCACTGAAATTATTATGTTAACATTTACCGTCAGTTTCGTCCTGACTTTGGGATTTCCCAGATGCTTTTCTGGATGAAGATGAAGCCTCTAGGTCTTCGGTGTTTTCCTCAGCAGACGCATTTTCGCCATCCTACAAGCACCACCAATATTAGTTATCAGCTTTATAACATGATTCATTCCTCTTTCCCCTAATATTTACAATTAGCGCTTAGACTGCGGGTTTCCAGCTTTTGCACTGCTAGTGAAACAGGTGGAATAAGCGCTACATTTTTAAATGAACAAAACCCAGCATTAATTGCTTTCAAGACATTTATCTTCTTATCAATGTGAGGTGACTCAGATGGTGACTGCTCGCATTACTTTTGACTGAAGAGACTAGTCCATTGCTTATTTGGCATTACAGGGAGGTAAGATGACATGGTTGACCGTATTAAAAAAACGTTACAAATGCATGACAAATCCTTTTAGCACCCTGCCTTTTTAAACACAAAATGAAATATCAAAATAGCACTTGTTAATCCAGTAAGAAGGTAGCCCTAGGATATCACTTGTCCTTCCATGACAGCTGAGTTCTGCTGAATTTGCTCCCTGAAGACTAGGAAATACAGAAATGCAGTGGCATTTTGACATAAAAGTGGCAAAGTTAAAGTTAACTACAACACTCCAATCAAGCATACAGGATTTCTCATAATACCTCCATCTGCTTACTTTTAGACACAAAGCTGTGTCTCCCTATATTTATTGCTGCACAACAATTACCAAAAAGAGTCAAACTGGATCTCCTCCTTACATCTCACACAGAAGATGGTGGGGGAGCGGCAGCAGTAGAGGCTGGATGATTTTATATCAAAACCTGCTTCTGCTCCTTGCTCCAGCCTAAAGAAGAAATTAATTACAGTGCCTGAAGGTAACTGCTAGTAGCTTTTGCCAAGACCAGGGACACAAGCCACACTGGCATGAACCAAAATGCTGCATTTTGCACTTCTGAAAGGTGTACGCTCCCCTGAACAATTTGCTCCACCTAATGACCCTTACTAATTAAAGTTAGTTTCTTATAATTTTTGCACAGAAACTAAGAAGCATGCAGACATAATCAATAGCTGAGCACGGCAATCAATAGCTGAGTACAGCAGCACTTAACACAAGCCCACGCACACAAAAGAGAGGAAGCCGCTGCTCCTGAAGCGGTCCGCGCCCTGCCCGGCGCTGTCATGGCGGGGGCGGGCGGGCCGGCCGGGCCGGGCCGCGGGGCTGTCAGGCGGGGCAGACTCACCTTCTCGCGGCTCTTGCGCTCCTCTCGCCGCCGCTCGAACTCCTCGAAGGAGATCTTCCCCTCCAGGTAATCGATCAGCTCCGGGCTGAAGCCCGACATCGCGCCGGCACCGCCCGGGAGCGGGAGCAGCCGCACCCAGCGCAGGGGAACCCTGTTCAGGGCAGGACGCGGGTCCCTCCCGTTATGGCGCCCGCCCCGCCCCGCGCCCTCACGCACGAGTTCCGCCCCGCCACGGCCCGGCCCCGCGCTGCTGCCCCGGGCCGCCCCAGCATCGCCCTTCGGGAGCGGGCAGCCGAGGCGGTTCGGGCCGGGGGGGCTCCTGAGCCCGGGGGGCTGCGGGAAGCCGTGGCCGTAGGCGCTGCGGCTGTGCTCGCTGCCTCGGAGGGGCCAGCGGCGTGAGGGCACGGGGTGTGAGGAAAGCTCCTCTGTTACCGACCTCACCGTAGATGTTAGATTATCTCTTATTTCCCCAGAAACGGGTGTTATTTTTACCTGAGAAGGGTTTCTTAACTTCACATACACGTATACAGTTGTCGTGCAGATGCCTTATTGACTGGGGCACGGTCAGAAATGGGCTGGGGGTGAGGTACAAGCAGCCATGGGGCCCCTGAGGCAGGTGTCTCTCCTTCCCCATTCCCTTCCCCCTTCCCCAAGAAACTAGAAGACTTCTGATAAAGTATCAGAAAAAATGCTGCAAAACACATTATGACGTCTAGTTCTAACAAATTGAAAGATAACATTTATTTATAACATTTATTTACCAGTTTTGAACAAAGACTCTTAGCAGTACGTAAAAGCACACTGTTGCACTCCTCATTTATTCACAATTCTGCCAGGCAAATTGTAGTAGCCAAACATCACACGTTTGCCAATAGACAGCAAATGTGCTAATTACAGCATGACATCAGATTCCATAGGTAAAAACTGTGATAGGGAGGAAAATTTTAACTTGTCAGGTAACAGTTAAAAAGTCAAAGCAGTCAGATTTTGCTGTGAGGGTTGCCACTTCGCATGAAGTTCAAAAGTTAATGCCTGGAAAAGAGAAAAAAAAAAAAAAAAAAAAAAAAAAAGGATGTGAGACAAATACAGAAATATTTATATGCAACCAGGATATGATCCAAACTGAGACCTGGTAACACCAACTGAAATACCCCAACTGAGTGCAGCAGACCTCTACTTCCAGAAAACAGTTCTGAATGCTGAAAAGAACTACTGTGATCATCCTGAATTATGCAGGACAAATTACTTCCACCAGTCATTTTCTCACTGCTGCTGTAACTTGTAGTAGAGCTACAGCATCCCTTCTAAAGTCCCTTTTCATTTATTTGTCATGCACGATACTCATTGTGTGGTGCATTTTTTTTTCCTGATACAAAAACTTGGGGGAAAAAAGAGAACTTAGCATTAAAATTTGAGTGCAGCCTTCATTATGATTCATGATAATAAGAATAGTGGAGCTGTGCTTTTGATTACAAAAAGAGATGTGGTTAAGCAGGCAGAGAGCAGGAGAGAGCTAGAAATCCTAAGCTGAATATTGATTACAAGTGAATCTCTCGAAGATATTGAGTAAATCACCAAAATGCTTAAGATTCAAATCTTACTGACATCGTCAACTATTTGTAAAATGGGAGAAAGCAATTATTTACCTTTCCTCAGAATTGCCAGTATTCACTGACTCTCAAAATGAGATATAAAAGGATTTATTTGTTAGAGTATGGTTATGGCATAGTTAAAATAGCTGCGAAGTACCTGCTATAAATTGAGGCTGGATTTATTAATAATGTAAGCTCGATCCACTTCAATTTCATTTCATATTTATGGAGAGATGTGAATATGTTTGCAATCCTTTTATCAACCTTCAATTTTAGTGGTAGAAATAAGGAAAACAGCATGAATGGACAAAGATGTAAAAGAGAATGTATGCTTTCTTAGTGCAATATCTTATGTCTAAATTAATTTTGTTAATATACATATATCACAGGAAACCATTAGTCTCAATTTATAATTTAACTGATATCAGTTACTTAAAACCTGCATTCTCCAGTATCTGTACATTCTCAGAATTCTTCTCCACATGAAAAAGGGGAGAAAAAGAAGAAAGAAAAAAAGCATGGTCTGTATAGGTCTGCACAAGCGTCACGTGTTATTTTACCGACATAGTAAATACCTCAATAAATCTCTACCTCAACAATTTTAAACCATAAAGTTGGTTTGTTGGCAAGAGTTAAGGTACTACATTTTTAATTTCTTCTGAAAAATAAGTTGGTTTTATACTTCAGACAGAAGCGAGAATCACTTGAATCCAAATCTTTCACTTGGTTACATGTAATGACATTAGAGAAAAAGGCATCCTCTTTTACCTTGGTCAGCAGCATCTTTCAGCCTTCGAAATAATTCGGAAAAGAATTTTTCCTTTCTTCATAATCTGCAAATGCAGAAGCAATAGGATCTGAGTAGAACATGACAGGCCTTGGTCCTTCATTGTTCATAGTGAAAGTAGCTGGGAACTTTCTGAGATCAAGACCCCTGCCCGAAAAATAAGCCTGGAGCGTTCTGAAAAACTGAACATATTGCATACATGAAAATAGAGCATGCCCAACAGAGATTAATTATTTCTACTGACACAAAGTAGACGTAATATTTGTTCCTATGTGGGATGAAATCCTTTATTTTGATCATAAACTGGTACAATATAGGCAATATAATTCGGACACATCCACTCCGTCCATGGCTTGTACACCTTATGCGGTGTCGAAAGACCACCAACTGTTTACTGATCATCTATGCTCCTCACTGAACCACAGAGGATTCAAACTGCATCCCTTATAAAACAGGCACAGCAAAACCCTTGCTGAGAGCAAACAGTACAGTTCTGTTACACATTTCCCCAAGAGAATCGTTCTCTAAGAGTTAGCAACAGTGGGAAATTGATTTGAAATGGCCCCTTAGATCTCTTACAAGTAAAAATTAATGCTTCTTAAAACAGTGAGGAAAAATTGTGGGAAACATTTTTTTTCCTTCACAAATTCCTTATAAGATCTTGCAAATGTTCTCTTAATGATATTTCTTAGCTGTAATTAGCTTTCAGATCTTTAGCCACTCCACAACAATGTGTCAGATGCAAACTTATTTGTACTTCCAGAGGATGAAACACCATGCAATCAACAGAGTACACATCTGAGAGAAACATAATAATCATTTCTCTTCTATTTCATAAAACAAGTGGTTGCATAATCAAAATACATTTTTAAAAACTAAAGCTGCTGGATGGAGATATAAGGAAGCTTTACGCACTACTGCACACCGAGAATGTCTCTTCAGTTAAGGGGTACATCTTGACTGAAGAATGCTCATCGAGTTGTGGTCATTTACTATACAAAGGGCAGTTACTAACACTATATTTAATGGGTCCCTCTTACCTTTAAATTTAGAAGATAAAAATTCTCGTGATGGAAAAGAAAAAAAAAACCACAAAACTTAGGCTATCTTTCTTGCAGCATTTCCTTACCAGGTCTCTGTTTCTAGGGTTATCTAGAGGTTTCCATTTTTCTTCTGGCTGGAAAGGAGCGCCCTTTGCCAATCCTTTCACCGCCAATACTGTATATAGACCCAGGAGCACCACTTTCCACATGTTGAAGAGATGAACAGACTACCTGTAAGAAGGAGAACGAACCAGACTCCTTAAGTCCTACAGAGCTGTCACTGGTAACAAACAGAGCAAGCATGACAATCCAGTGGAGTTTTGAAAATAATTTATCCATAGCAAGGAAAATCTGCCTGCTGCAGATTACATCCGTGTGCTATCAACTTCCCCCCCCCCCCCCCCCCCAGTACTAAACTACTAGGAAGAACAAATTATTCTAAAGAAGTATTTCCCATACCAAAGCTATTTCTAGGCACTGGATTCTCTTTTTGAGAGGGACTAGTATGACATTTAACACAAAATATTTACATTTGTAAATTTACATTTGCTATTACATACAACCGTTTTCATCGGCTGATTAGTTACAGCATCAGATCTTCGTGTGCTCCAAGGACAATGCAAAAATATGGCCTGAGATCCAGATAGCTCAGTTTTTAAAATCACGTGAAATGAAAGCGTACTATATATATTAATAAGTACAATAATAATACAGCCTGGTATAATATACTAGAGACCCATTTCACAACTTGATTCAAGGGGAAAAAAAAAAAAGAAGAAATAATTCTCCCTTTCACGTTCTTCAAAATAAAGCTTACCAGTGAATTTGGCTCTGGCTTGCCCCTTCTTGGTTAGTCTCCTTGTAATCTGTGAACAAACCGATCTCTGCACTTATATTTCTAGTGGACCGTAGGTGGGTGTCAATGACGTTAGCAGGAGTTCAAAAATACAGTAATGGTTCCATTTCCATCCATGACATAAAGACCCTTGAGAATTTCATCCTTAATACTCTTAAGACCTGTTGCTATCGAACAGCGCAGTGCAAATTCCTCCTCCCTAAGCCGTATTGCAGAAAATTGGTGGTAAGCATATAATAAGTTTAAAACAATTTCCAGCAGAGCTAGCAGAACCGTATCAAAATATTACTTTTAATTAAAAGTAATCAGCCATATCTCTAGAATGGTGACTAACAGATAATTACAGCTGGTTGAATGGTTTTCAAGCAAGATGAGATATGGATCATTTTCTTGATGCTGGAGAGAGAGAGAGAAAAGTAAGGTCTGTTTCAAGATCCAAACCCATAACATTTTAATGGAAGTGTTGCTTTCCTACCCTGATTTTATCAGCAGTCAATATCCTCCTGTCAGACTAGAAACTAAGACAAAGACTGCAAGGAAGACTATGCTAATGTACCTTGGCCTTATTTCGTAGTGTTCTTTATCTCAAAGCTGCTCAAATTATTTGCTTATAATTTCATTTTACTCTTCTCTCCACTGTTTAGATGATACTTTAGTTAGTATCACATAAAATACATCTCTAGACAGACATGTTACAACTAAAGATTTTTGGCCATAATCTTACTCCAGATGATAGATGTTTCTTTCTGACTAGAAGCTTTACATCTTTCTTTGGTTTAAATTTTGCAAGCAAAACAAAAACCTAACACCACCCTTCCAGGCAGGCAAAGTTGTGGACATCCAGACATCATTAGTAACACAGTAAACAAAATCCTAGCAGTGTTATTTTCGTGACTGCAGTAATATATAAAAATACAAGTCAACTTATCCAGCTTCTATATTATTCTACAGACTTGGAATTAAAAAAAATTCACACACACAAAAAAGAAAATACATCAAGCCCCATCAATTACTTTTCATAATGGACAACTTCCAGATAGTAGACTCATCAAGAGCCAGAACAGCAGTAGCAACGGAAGAACTTGCAAAAAGGCAGGCCCCAGTGTAAGGGAACTTTCTTTGTTGTTTTTCCAGGTAGATACTTATTTCTAGTTTAATTTTGTGCATAATTTACCTTATAAATCAACCAGAGGTAGAAATATGTTCCTCTAAAGGAAATGACAGGAAGGGGAAACGGCTTGATTTACAGTTGGGATTAGATTTTAGTTCCGTAACTAGTTTAAAAACAAAAAAAAGGCCAGAACAGCAGGCAGTTTTCTTCTATCCTCCCCCCCCCCAATTCTTTTATTCATTTCCTTTATTTAGAAAGAAGAAACTGGGGGATACACAGTATATTCAGCTAGTAAATCACACCAAAGTAATCTGTAAATTTGAAACAAGTTTTATTACTGCAGGAATTTAGGCAGTTTGGTTGACTGATGCAGTATGCAAGAGATTCAATTAGCATATATTTTCTGTGAGCTGTCTTAAAAAAAAAAAAAAACAACCAAAAATAAGCCCTACAAACTTGTATTGCTGCTTCCTGAGCTAAAAGTGTTTGAGAAACTGTTTGAGCTAAAAGTCTGTTTAGACTTAGTGCTCATTTTAATGTGGGTTTTTTGGTGTCTTTTTTTTTAAAAAAAGATAATTTCATTATAGCTCTTTCCTTCAGTGAAAGTCACATATAAGCAGAATACATTCATATTAAAATACTATTAGTGTAGTTACACTGGTTGGACAAAATTGCATCCTCCTTTGAGAACAGTAGCTAGTTTGACAAATGCTTTCCAAGCCAGATGTCGGTGTGCTGCCTTCTTAATGCAACCAAATTTAAGCACTAGGTTTTCTTGACATATTATATATATAGACACACATCTCCAGTAAACAGCATCTTTTGAAAGTGGCTATGCTAATTATATAGCCCTTGTGGCACACTAAGTAGTATTCATGGGTGTTTGAATTCAATTGCACTGAAGCTGAAAAATGCTTGTAGCATTGCTTGTTCAGTTTCATGCAAGTTACTTCAAAAAGGTAAAAATCTTGTTCTAGAACAAAAGGCAAATTTAAAACAGATTTGTTTAGCTGACAACAAGTTTTATACATATGATGGTCTATATAAACTATATTATTCACCAAACATTTTCCATTTTATTGCACTTCCCATTCATGATAGCAATGCAGGTGTAACAGCCTAAGGCGCAGGAGTTAAGATATTGAGACAAGCTTCATCAGGTAGGATCTTTGTTGTATTCTACTTGAGATATGAAAAAAGTGTCTGTTACTTAAAGTACTGCTCTAACCACAATGCTTTGGTTAACTGATTTTATTTTCTGCTTAGAATCCCAAGTATTACAAGTTAGAAGGAAAAGCACCAAACTGCTCCACATGAGTACCTGAGCAAAGACTAAAGGCAAATGTTCATCACGACACTCATTAGCATGTTTGTACAACAGAAGTACAGGTAACATTCACAACACTCTACAGAGTATGACTGGTAAGTGGCACTTTTTGTGAATTACAACCATTTGTACTAATGCAACCGTGTTAGAACACCATACAAAAATATCCAGAAGTGTTTATTTAGCAGAGCATATGCTATACAGTGTAGTCAGTGTCATGCATACTTAGATTAAAAAAAAAAGACAAAAAAAATGTGAAGTATACACTGCAGACAGGGAAACCATCAAACAAAATACGAACATCCCACAGCAGCTCCCACTCAAGTTGCCCTCAACTTCAACAAAAAAGTACCAGTATCTAAAAGTGCGGTTTTCATCTGAGATTTCAGCTTTCAGCAGTTTCAACATTAGCTGAAGATACCTATTCTCCAAGGTTTTCTCAGCATCTCACAAGACAAGGACTTTGCCAAAGCTTATCATGCATTGCATGATCTGTATCTGAGAATTCAGTTATAAACATTTTAATAAGCACAATAATTTATTATAGCTTTATTCAAACATTTATAGATAAGACCCTGTCAACATCTCTAAAAACCTGTAACTACTAAGAATTAGCTCCACCTACAACACCAGATTTACACTAGCTATATAAGAACTGAAAATGGAGGAAGAGCTAAAAACATATAAGACAGGTTGCTTGTGAAGCGATTGAATTTTCCAAAAATTACGTGTTCTTCAAAGTTTTAAGTCCTCTCAAAACCAAACAAACAACAACCCCCTCCCTCCTCCCCAATTACCCAAAACAGGTATTTTGGCCAACATTATTCTGTCTTTGTGCTTGGAAAAACAATTAAGAAGTAAGTAGGGAATCAAGCTATTAGGCCTAGGTTACACAGTTTTTCTAGACTAATCATCATATATAAAGGCCTTAAAGGTAGTTCTGCCCTCTTAATGATTGTAATACTAGAGTATTCCTGTAGCTAGGAAATCAACAACAGCTAGGATTACCGAAACAACATCATCACAAAAGAAATAAGAGAAAGTTAGGTGACTGGAATGAGAGTTTTAAAAGTCCTAAACTAACATACAGAAGGAAGTAGCAGGGAAGACACAAAAATTGCATGTTACCTGTTGTGCCACAGCATCAGCAGCATTGTGGCAGCCGGGTTCAAGTTAGTTCTCAGTAAAAGAAGGTTAATAACTTTGATTTGTATTGCTTCAAACAATTACTGTGATCAGCTGACATGCAGTCATTTTGTGTGCATATCTAAATATCCAATGATGTCCAATGATAATCTTTGAGATGGTATCTTTATTCAAGATTCAGTGTTATACAGTACTAATACTGGGGGGCAGGGGGGAGAAGTCAGAATTTGGGGGAGTTTGTTCAAAACATACAAAGAATCCTGTAGAAACACATAAGGAAAGCCAGTGGTGGCTTTTCCTGAGCTCTTCATATTAAAAAATATACAGAAGAAATCGTTCTACTGTATCAAAACAAGATTTTAAGATCTTGACTATTTCTGGTTTTCTTTAATGAATTGAGAAGAATGTATAAACCTTTTTTTTCCCCAAAAACCTTTCAGGGTTTTATATATGAAATTATTTTCCTAAAAAGTGAAATTTGTTATTCAAAACTTCTGGAGCTTTAACACAGTGAACCAGCCCCACCCCTGTCTAGTTTTCTTCTCACACTGGTGTAGATATTGATACTCAATGGCTTAAATACAATATTTTGCTTAAACTACAATTAGATGATTTTTTTATTTTGAAAAAACTAAAGAATGAAATTTTTAAACAGAATTTGACACACAGACTTTGAAGTTGAGACAGATATCTGAAACTAGTTTTCCTTCATTATTTTTCTTTTTGTCACAATAGAAAGACTTGAGACATTAAGGTCGGGTAAAGCTTTCTGACTTTGGTTGGTGCGATTCCAAACCACAAATATACTGTACTTGTCATAAATCTTCATTTATGTAAGTGTACTAAAAGTGGGTCAAAATAATTTTTAAAAGTATTTTCCCCAAATCAAGTTTCAGTATAATCCACACAAATATTTTTGGTCAACTTCAAAAATCAAATATAAGGCTACAGAAGTCCCCAGGCTACAGTTAGAGTGTATTCATTTACTGGTTTAAGGCACAGTATTTTTTTTTTTGCTCTAGAAAGCTACAAGTTTAAAGTCACAGTGAGGAATTTCACATTTCAATTTTGGTCTGGCACTCTAATTATATATGTCACATCTACTACTTGTAGACTTCTGTAAAATATTTCAGTTGTCAGGTGCTACAGTCTCAAATACTGTTTTCACACTCAAAAGTGATGTAAGTGGAAAATACTGAAGCCTGAATTGATCCCAAATAGCGCACTTAGCATTTTATAAAACTAAACATCAACACACTTCACGTTTGATACTTAATATATATATCCTGAAATTATTTAAGTTGGAGGGGGAAAAAAAAAGTCTTTGCTGGTATTTCAACAACATGCAAAACTTCAATAGAACAACAGTCTACAGGACAGCTGCTGCATATCTTCACTAGGTCAGTCACAGTGCCCACTGTTACTGTGAACATTATGTTTTGTACTACAGCGGAAGGATACTGCAAACCAAGGATAACTGCATATGGAAGGAGGAACTGGAATGATGTGGTGCAAAATAACCAGTTTGTGTGTCCCATTCCTGACTTTTATAGACACAAAATTAGCTCTGATACCACAGAGGTTCATACAGAATCTAGACTGCAACCTGCCAATAACTGTAGAGAGGCCACGCTTACAAGATTTGTTTATGACTGCGTAAGTAGCAAAATCTGTTTGCATTTAAGAATGCAGAATGAGACCCTAAATCTTAAGTAAAATTAAAGTCAAAACATCACAGCTTTGACTCAGGTTTTCATGCTACAAGACAGTAAGCACATATTTGAGGCAGTTATGTGCTTAGATACCTGAAAAATTGAGGTGCTGGGCAGATTCGATTAAGTAAGAGCTATCGAATTTTCTCCTTAAATGCTCAAAATTTATTTTTAAAAGCAGTAATGTTTATTAACAAGATGAAATTTATAGATTTTATTTAAGCTTTAAGATAAATGAGCTGATTAAAAGCTTTGAATACATTCTTCCATAAGTAAGAATATACCTCAGAAAATATAATATTTGTAAAAGGTTTTCAAATAAACTTTTAGAGATTTTAAGGATTCTATTATGAATACTAGCTTAAGGTTCTGGATCTAAAAAAAGGTAGAAAAACTATTTTAAGTTAACATAAAAATGAATCTGTTTTCAATTGTCATTCATTGGCACCCATTTCCAGAGGTATACAAGAGCAGCATGTAGCTTTGGTGACAAAAGTATGTCCCCCCTAAAGGAACGGTGATGAAAGTTTTAAAACCTTTCACAGTACAGTGCCAAGTGCTTATAAAAGCTAGCTTGATTATCTCCCAGAAAAAAAGAGATGTAAAAAGTCAAAGCTGTAAATTGTGACTAACATTCATCATGAAATGGAAAATAAACATTAAGAATTTAGTCTGTTCTACAGCTAACAATTTTCTAGTAGCTTAGTGACTTAAAACAGCAGCACAGTTATTGTACAGACACTATAACTGCTTCCAAAAACATTTTCAGTAACTCAGAGTACTGAAGGTCTGTAAATGGCTGGGGTTTTTTATCCGTATAAATAAGACAAAAGTCTGAACACACTCATCATTGTATTGAAATCCAACTTGATCAAATGAAAGCTTCTCAAATGTTTACATTTATTCACAGGCACGTAATCGACTTTATTCTGTCCTGTCGAAGCTTAGAAGCAGATGTATCAGATTTCAGAAAAAAGTCAAGTAACAAGTTCATAACCTTGTTACTGGCAAACACATGGAAAATTAAGACTTTGTATCAAATACCAATGTATGCAACAATGCTTTTTGGTATTTTTAAGTATCAGTACATTTTATTTTTTTAAATGCTGACTTTAAAGGTAGCCCAATTAGGTTATAGTTGAAAAGTTCACTTAGACATACAGGGAGTCTCTATGTCTTCTGCAATATATTACTGCTACACTGTTTAGCGGTTTGTTGTGTTATTCATTTGTTTGTTTTAAAACTTAGCAAATTACTATTTTGGAATGAATTGCTACATGTATCAGCTGACTCAAAACCAAAATCAGAGCAGAACTCTAAATTTTAGAAATAACATTAACTTAAATTCCAGTTACTACAATTTTTTTTTAAACAAAACAAACAAAAAGAAACCCCAACTAAAACCCAAAAAACCAATCACACTTTTAGCAGGATGCTGAAACATGACATACTCCAACCAACTTCTAAATCAAAACTGAAAATACCACCTTTGGACAACATTCATTCATTCAGTTTCAAGGTATATTTGCTAATTCCAGTTAAGAGGTAACAGTTTTTCCTTACCAGAGAAATACAGACCTTTTATGAACTGTTAACTACAGGTGTAGCTATTATGATTGCAGCATGATAAGACTATGAGGAACACATTTGATCATATCAACCAGAAAAGATTAGAGACTTCAAGAGCAATCCAGGGTATGGAGATGTCGCTAAAAGCTTCTCATTAAATCTCCCCCTGCCAAAGCAAGATTCTGCTGTACATATATGCTGTACCTAAAATCAGTGACATTTCGTACTCTACGTTCTTACCCTGCTTCTTTGTTCCATTTCTGATAGGTTATAAAAAATATTAGAAAAGAGCCACACAAATAGTTCTTATTTGGAATGTATCCTAAGGTACAAGCCAAAAAACAGCGGCTTAATCTCAATTTAAATGCTTGATTATGTGGCATAATCTCCATCTAAATGTGGTGAACATCCACATGGATGAAGAACAGTGGTTTTGCAAAATTGATACCTCAACTTCTGAAAAAGGAGAGAACAACAGAATTTGGGTCTGCATGTTAATAGAAATCTTCCCTTATAGAGCAGAGGTCTAATCCATTACAAGTTAATTTGTGTCTTGATCTTCTCCCACACAGTCTAGATAATCTAAAATTTGAAGAATAAACTGAAATTTTAATTTAGTTAACGGTACTAAGAGACATTACAATATATTTGCCAAAAGCTGTTTTATAAGTGCAGCCTACTCATAATAAAGGATATTTCAGTAATATTTACACTTCCTCATACAATTAAAAGTATTTATATTGGGTTATCCTACGTTTCTGCTGAGATTATAATTGTGAGCAGTGGCAGAACTAGAGATTCACATAACAGAAGCCTCTTCTCCAAAAGTAACAACAAACAATCATTGTGTTTTACCTGAAAAACAATTTTAGACTGTTATAAAATCTTGTCCTTTTCAGAATAGCAAGTAGGCTAATTCGTCCTCTCTTAGAATGGAATGAATTTTCCTCCGGACTTGTTCTAATCCTATCCCCCTCCATTGATTATATAGAAAAGCTAGTTGGGATTAGACATCTAATCTCTCAAACTGCTGAAGTTACACAGTCCACAATCGCTGCAAAATCCAGATGCACATCTCCAAGAACACTTTTCATCTAGCAAGTGACACACAAAGTGTATAAATCCAAAGTAGCAGTAAGACTTCCTCTCCTTCCCCCAGTGAAGGTAAACCATCTCTGAAAAAAGGGAGCGTTGATGGAGATGTGATAAATTCTGTCATCTGGGATCTCAGACTCAGGATTATACCTATTCCTACCTCCAACGTGAAAATCAGGTAGGAATCTATGCAAGATTCTGTAACCCATTTCATGAAGAGTGGTAACAACTATCAATACAATTCCCAGCTTTAAATTGATCATTAAACGAAAAAAATGGTGTTATTCTATGCTGCCGTAATTCAGTAAGTTTCACATTGTGGTAGACTTTGGAAGCTATCAAAGCTACTACATGCAGAGATCCTTTGCTCTCCTTATTCTGATTATTTTATTCCACCAACAGCTCCAACAAATGGATTTGTGCATAAAGATTCCATTAAGATGGCAAAGCAAAATCAGAAGTAAAATACAGTAGTAAACCAAAAGGACCATGAAGGTCAAGGAAAATTATCATCCACAGAAATCAGGTCCTGCACATTTCACAGACAGCCTTTTACCAACCCCAGTGCAGTTCTGCCACCATCTTTCATTCACAGCCATTTGAAAGTAGAAAAACTACTCTTTTCTTCTATGTCTGAACAGCAATTTTTAGGTTAAACCAACTGGTGGATTTAGCTACAAGTATATTCAGACACACAAATTATCTTATATACATATACTGTAGCATACATTTGATTAGAAAGTATCAAGATATAATCTATTCAAATAATTTTTCTGATTTACAAACACTGTGTACAATCTAACCTTTTTAAAAAAAGGTTAAAACTAGAATACCAGCACATAGATTACTGATAACAGTGACAGTGGTTTGGTTAACTACTATAGTCTTACTCAGTTAAAGCAGTTTTAATGACTTACTGATAACTTGAACCGCTGACTTGGATATATGCAGACAAAACACGTGCTTACTTCACATTTGTCCTTCATTTTGGAAAGTCACTGTGTGAATTAAGTCTTTCCAGCCAGCTCAAATGAATTGACCCTAATAACATGCTAGAACTAACTGAGGCACTTTAGGCAAGATTAATGAGATAAGATAAAATTAATGGGTCAGGCTGGCTGTACTACTATATCAGGAATATACTTGATTGACTGTGGGTAGCAGATTTCCTCTTACTATTTGCTTAAGATGATTGAGCTGGTCTAGTATTTCCATACGAAGATAACAGGTATTTTGGACAGAGCAGAGGCAGCTAACACAGAAGCAAGTAGTAGGCTCATCTCTACACAGAATCAATACATCATTTTAACCTAATGGCTACTGAGATTTCTTCTGTTGGCAAAACACATACCCAGGGGACAGAATTCCTTACACATAGCTATTTTAGGCTTTATTATAAATGGCAGTCACTGTAGCATCTAGGCACTAAGATAATACTTTATACAGAGCTAATAATTATGATCAGTATTTCCCACTATTACTAAGAATTTGTCCACGTGAGGAAGTTAGCACTGTATGGCAGGGCATGAATTTACAGTGTTGTAACTATTCCATATTAATTTAATGTATGGACATTTATTATGAGACAGTTGATTCTCCATTTACAACAGGAAAAAACCCCTGCCTTGTCTACTTGGAAACAGTGCAGTACAGCAACTGCACTGTAAACTCACACCATACCTCAACATTTGCTAGCTTCTACATATGGACAAGGTCCAAGGAGTAATTTCAGAATTGACAAAATTCCAGAGAAAACTGACAATGTTTTAAAACAACATTAGAGCAAATTGTTTATGAATCTGCTGGTATCCTTCCTGAATAGAAAGCTACACAGAATATTGTTGTTTTCTCACTCTCACAAAAAGTAAAATGTATAAGACTTTCAAAAATCTCACAAATGTTCAACTCACACTGATTGAACAAATGTTTGATAGAAATAACAGTTCTATATAAGCAGTACATTCTAGTTTGTCTAGACACAACTGTGGCAGCTTTTAAATGTAGCATAAAATGATTAAAAGTATACTTGGCTGTGTATTTTTTGATAGTCACAGTGTGCTTGAAATGTATTGAGTTTTAACCAGCATAATTTAGACCTGCAAGAGATGCAAGTTCAGAACATATGCACTGTATGGCATAGTGAGTAAAAAAAAGTCTGTTTCAGCAACGAAGTATAGTGAAATATCAAAGTGTCTACAAGGCAAACGGAGTATTGAGATGTTACACTGATATGATTTATGTGCTTACACACACACACTTAATTAACTTAATTTTCACAGTCAGGAAATAAACACCATGAAAAGCTTTCTAAGCAACACGAACAGAACCAGGAACTTTTCATAAAGTATTCGCAGTTCTGTCCTCTTTCCCACATAATGTAAATGACTGATGATATAGGCATCTCTGTTGAAATTTGCCCCATCTCCAGTGTTAAGTTTCTAGGCAGCACTGTTCTTCCTATGTATAATGAATGTTACACAATACAACACAGCACATGTAGAAGAAGAGAAAAGGTTACGAAGTGTGGTACTTTGTATAAATGCGTTCGTCCAAAGGCCAACATTGCAACAGACAAAGGGAGTGGAACTTTGGCTGCGATCTTCAAGAGTTTACTGTAAGAATATAAAGAAAAAAATCACCATTTTTGTAGCCATATATGCAGAAGGTATGCAAATACCATATTTCACTTTCTTTTGAAAAATAATTTATGGATTTCAAGGCTTTGTTCATTTTTAAAACAGAACAAATAGGTCTAATGGGCAATAACAATTGATGCATAAGCAAGAGTAATTATTCAAAAAGGCTAAAAAAATGTCGTTTAAAAACATTCTTATATTAATTCAGAAGTAAGTTCTCTATAACAAAGAAAGATTTAATGTTTTAGATCATTTGAGTTAACAGGTACTAGTCAAGAGGATAAACTATATTGGTTATTATTCATTGTCTTTCATGAGACACTGGCTAATTTTATATGCGAACAAGAAATGCTCTACCTGTCAGCAAAACAAAGTGCTCAAAACTTTTTAATCCAGTAGAAAGCACGTTACATTTCCACAAGTGTGCCCATAAAGGGGAGTTACAAGAATATAACTATAATGGTTTAGAATTCACTTTTCCTTGTAACTTTCTGACAATAATTGCTAAATGTATTAGGATTCTGTAACATTTGGAAGGATTCAATGAATTATGAATGAAAAAGTCACAGTTAAAGAAGTCTTTACGCAACTGATTGTTTAGATAGCAAATACTTCATTTAAGTCCATGTGGTAAATACAGGCGATTTTCTCCACGTAGCTGAACTACAGGTAATTTGCACGCATTTTACCTAGTCTTTAACATTTAACCATATGAGTTCATGAATCTCTGTAGGCTGAACAATTACATGTCTGTGCAGAATAAATTAAGTTTTACCACACAAATGGAAGTAGTAAAAAAGAAGAAGGAAAACAAAAACTGGAGATTAGGCTACAATACCTTGATTTCATTTCAGAAGTACTTGAATTCATAAGAATTTCTAAAATGCATACGATGATAATAGCTGTAGATCTACATGGATCAGGATCAAGTCTAACATTGTACCTGCAAAGAAATGGTTTAAAAACCATGTTACTTCTAAACTAGGCTACCAAATAAAATCCAAGTTGGGAACAAGCATGCGCTGATAACAACAAACATACATGAAATGTATATGGCATCACAGCATGATTTTAAATCTTTTCTGAATCATTACTTTCTTCCACATATCAGTGATTCACTCAACATCTACTTATACCATAACATAAACCAGATTGCATAGGAAAAACAATTATAATTAACAGAAGTTTTTGATACTATAAGATAGCTAATAATGTAAAGAGTCAAACATTTGCAATTTTATCTTGAAAAGTTCGTATTCTTTTCTTCCACCTTACTGGCAATTTAAGAAATTACCTGAGATTTTTTAACCAATAAATTAAAGATGGTGAGTTGAGCAGCACAACCCATGTGAATAAATTGAGAATTGTAACATGCATCTTAAGACTGTTAATGGCTTCAGCAGTTGTTGTACTGTTGGAAAGAGATTGTGTTGCTTCTGAAATACTGTCCATCGAGCTCTGGTTTTTGACTGTGTGTATACTGGAGTTCTGTGAAGTTTCTTTTGAGTGGTCTGAATTCTGAAAATAAAAGACAGAAGTCACAAAAACATGCACAGGCTTGTAAGAACCCATGCTGGGGGAGGAGGAGGGAAAAACATCATCATAACAATATCACACCAGCTTTGATTTAAGAAGAAAATTTGCAATTTATCCCTCAAAAAGCCATCAAAAGCGAAGTTCAATAATTCAATTTTAAAGCATCTAGATTTAACCAGAAATTTCTCATACACTAATAGTTTCTATGTCTTTGGAAGAAAAGAATGGAGAGTGGAGATGCCCTGACACCAATGCAGTGATAAGAAATGGAGTTCCTGGAAGGAGGAAGAAGAGAATAAAAGAAGTAATAAAGCATGAAGGTGAAAATCACAGATGATCATTCATGGAAAAAGATACAGGAGGTAATGCAACTGGGAGTAAAACGTTAGCTGTAGGAATAAATAATAAAGATAAACTAATGAGTTGGCAGATGCTAACTTCCAATGACAGAAAAAAAAACCAAAAATGAAACAAAACAAAATTATATGGAGATGAAAGAAGAGAAGGAGAGGATTTAAAACTAAACATACAAAACCCACTCAAAGAAACCCAAAGAAGACTGTCAACAACTTTTTTTGGAAGACTGCTTTTTTAACTATGTTCTATGTTTGCAAAAAAGAACAGGTAGTTATTGTATGCTTGTGTCCACACCTGCTACATCTTCGATCCTGTACCTTAAAGTAACTGAAAAAAGAAATAAAGTTCACAATGCATGAAACCCAATCCTTCTTCACTCTTTTTTAAATAGCTCCCAATTTACTGCAGTCTCAGTCCATATCCATCTAATAAATCATATTTGTCATAGCCTGATTAAAAAAACCCTAAACTCCACAAGCTACCTATCTGGAAAAAATATTTACCTGTAGTATAGATTATTACCTAGAAATTAAATTTATTTTTTTAGATAAGGCATGCATAATCAAATACCAAAATTTAGACAAAAACTATTGTTCTGTGTGTATTCAGAGACTAAGTTTTCTTCTTAAATATACTTCAGACAAGTTCACACTGCAGTGATCTTGAACAGTGAATGCAATAGTCATACATGATGGAACAGGCTACTCGTGTCCTGGCTTTTCTTTCACATCATGCACACAGTAAGTAAACTACAGCCATCCAGTCATCATAGCGCAACCTAATACTACCAAGGCAAGATGATAACAATTCATAATGCATAGGTTTGCCAAACAATTTTTGGTCACAGTTTTGAACAGAAGCAGGAAACAGACTTACCCCATTGAGCATGTTTTGGTCTGCTCTTACATTCACATGCAGTTTTATCACCTGTAAGACAAACAGTTCAGCTTTTTTAGTAATGTTTCTTCACACAAAAGCTGTAATATAGAAGAAAAAAAAATTGGGGGCTAATTATTTTTTGTCCCTTTTTATAGCTAGATGATTCTAGGGCCCCAATGCAGCTGCAGTGCAAGAACTCCCTCTGCCTTTTTTATCAGCAGCATCCAAAGTACTCTCTTAAGGAAGGATTTCCAAGCACAGAGAGAAAATTTACGCTGTTCTGCTTTCTCCCCTTCCACTGTCCTCGACAGAAAATACAGAGTGGAAAATCTGCATATTCCTCACCTCCTCCTGCTAATTCAGTTCTGCTTCCCTTTCTGCAGAAACCCATCAACAGGCCACACAGGACAAGTCCCACATCATGGATTTACAGCAAAAGGGGCAGTAATGTCAGCATGGGAACATCATTCACGGGGTAACCATATGTCACAGGGAGGCCAATTAGAGACAGCACTGTTCCTTAGGCTGTGCTTTCAGCTGCCACCTACCTGCTTCAGACCACATGTAAGCTGCTCTGCTTTGTGCCCCTACTCCCAGGTGCGTGCTCCAATGCTTCCCTAGCAGCTTAGTAACTGATTTAGCAGCTATATAACCATAGGGTTAATCAGATAAGTTAGACGTTCTGATGGAAGGAAGACCATGGAAACTGAATGGCAGGGACTAAATACAGATCTTTGTGGCGCTACCCAAGGGATCAGATTAGACATACAATAAGACTATCCTAATTCTACAATATACCCACCCTCCTTCCTTTTATTCCATAAAGATTCGTGAAAAGTCTTTAAAGATAGAAAGTATTCCACAGGACATTCCAAGTCCTCCCTTTGCTAAAGTGTCTCTTCAAGGGAGTTATTAATCTTTGATTTTATAACATTACCTATCTATAAGTTAAAAATTGCAATTATATGCATTATTGTAGTGGGCATATGGGACCATACATTTCTTTGGAAGAAGAGCTATCAAAAGAAGAAAAATAATTCTAAAAAGTACAAGATTGTGAGAGTCTAATAAGTTCAAAAAAAAGACCTATTTCAAATATGCAAATACTACCATTTAAGTATGAAAAATGGTAATCTGTATTTTTGCTTTTAACATGGGGTTAATTCAAAGCATACAAAATTTTGAATTCAGTTACAAATTCAAAATGTTTAGCCTTTCAGTACCTTAAACAAGTATTGAAGATAAATAATGAATACAGCAAATGCACCGCAAGTGGTCCAGCTAACCAAAGCAAGGGATAACACCGCACAGAGTCTTCTGGGTGTCATCAACTTATCTTTTTGAAGTACAGTAGGTCTAAAAAAAAAGAAACAAAACTGCTGTTTTACTTTTGTAACAACATCAGACCTACAAAGAACAAAGAATAATTCTATTTTGTGAATGACTGAAAAGAATAAATTGTTCCTGAATATTGATTAAACACTGGAAAAATAAAGTTAGACAAAATTTAACATATATACCAACTGCTACATAAGCTACTTTGCAAGAAAAACTTTCTTATCAAATGAACGAACAAAACAATCTTACACCTTCTAGAATGCTATATCTGTAACTAATGTATTATTTTTACTTCATTTGGGGAACATAAAGCAAATATTGGTGAACATAAAACATTACATAACGCTAACTGTAGATCTGCATCAGTCACTAAATTCTTCTGTTCAGCCCAAGAAAACAAGTATCTTGTTACTGCACAGCTGCATCATGAAAGTGCTCCTACTACAAATGTTAATGCACTGCAGTGTTCCAGGATAGTACAGCAGCATACAACAGTAAGTCTCCAAGAGATTAATTCTGTGACAAACATTCTCCCAGATAGGAATTTCTGCTTGCTCACAGTCTGAGACACACAGAAAAGCTTATTTTAAGTTTCTGGATTCCAGCTGGTACAACTAAGAGACAAGTATGAATCTGAAATGACAAAGATGAGCTGAGAAGGTGTGACAATGAGGGAATGCAGTGGGGAGGAAGTGCAATAGAACTATGAAAAAGTCTGTACTTCTTGGATATTCATGGGATATTCCAGTATTAAAATAGACATTGAAAAGAGAAAAAGCATTATTTGGAAAACACAATTTTAAAAGCCGTTGCAACAAATATTGAAAATAACCACATAAAGAAGGCTAACTGACAAGAACAAAGAATTCCACAGACAGCTAGTGACAAATTCTTTGCTGATGGCCATATCGGATCATTTCAGAACACTGAGCAAAAGTGAATACTATCTACTTTAGAGAGATTTATAGAAAATAAATGTGTTCATTTTTTTTTCTCCAAGAAATTCAGCAGTAGATAAAAAACCGTGTAAGCTACTAGAACTGTGTAAGGCACTAAAATTTCAAAATGAACCAGCTGACTTACAGGGAGGCAGAGAAAATCTTATTTTCCTGCCTCTGCCCAAGACATTCTCAGGGGTTGCAGGAAATCAAAAGCTTTAATGAAAAGAGCATGAATTGAGCTAAAACTCTTAAAAATTTAGTAAGAGTAGTTTCAAAACTTAGAACTTCATCACTTCATCACTTAAAACTAATACTGAAGCATCTACTGTAATTTATAAAGAAGGCGCTGAGAAGAAATAGCTGACACCACATCTATTATTTGCTAGAATAAGACCAGAAGTGCTAGTGATGAAAAAAGAAAGAGTTCATTTAGCTGATATTTTCTGAGTAGAGAGCATCCCAACCAACTTTCTGGAGACAGAGAGCTGGCTCAAATCTAGCTGAGGACTGTTATCAGTGTCAGAACAGTCAAGCCAACTTACTAATTTACTCTTTCAAAATCTTTTTATCTTCCTTGCTTTTTTTAAACCCACTGTCATATTTGAATACTCATCTGTACAAGCAAAAACATTCCAGTGTTCTTAGACACGATCTATAAAATTCATCAGTCTTGTAAAGTGAAATGAACATCCAAGAAGTTTTTGTTTTACAAACCTGTTTGTGTTCTTTAATGCAGTTTATCAATATGAATAATGAGGAATGGATTGCAATGCTTATATACATATATACATTTATTTTTTGAGCTGCTGAAAAGGGAATAGTTCAGTTGCTTTCTTTTCCGCAACAAGCTTTCCTCAAAAACAAACTGAAAACCTTTAAAACAGCTGGTGAAGGAAAGAAGAGAGTCATTTATGTTCCTTTTGGAGATGTGGAATAAGGAATATGAAGCAATCCTCTTATTTCATTAGCACTTAACACTGACAAACCCAGATGTCTAAAATCATGTATGAACTACACTGCAGAATTCAATCTGCCCAAGCATTCACACTGAAGCAAACAGAAAAAATTGACAGGGTCACAGTTATCTCAAAGAGCATAATTATATAGCACAATATTGTTTTACCTAATCAGAGTTAACCATAATGAAGAGAAGAGTCTCAGGGATGTAGAGAAAAATACTCCACTCCAGTAGGCAATGCCTGTCCCAAAAAGAAATAGAATCAGGGACACAAGGGGGAACCAAGCATCCCGACTACTCAGTACAGCAGCATCCACTTCTGGTAGTGACAGTGATTCCCATATCTCTCTAAACCAGTTAAACCTGCCAAAAACATGAAAGCAGTATTACTTATCACTTCCAATTGCCATTACAGTAAGATATCTATCAACTATTCCTCCTACTACAGCCTTTCAAACAAAATCACAGTCAGGTGTTCACAATGACTACAGATAAAATAGTATTCCTCCCCACCGCTAGTTTTACTGAACCTTCTGTTTTGGAAACTGCTTTAAATAAATAAGTTATGCAAACTCACCCCTGCAGAAACACAACAATGCTTATAAGAGGTTCTACTTTGTAGGGTTTAGCTGTCCTAACTAGTTCAAGGGAAAAGTCTGAACACTGGCCTAGAATCAAAAACAGAAAGCATCTGTAGTTATTATTTTGTCATGAACTTTAACAAAGAAGATCCACAACAAAAAGTAAATTCAGACAAAGGTTTGAAAGTTTACTTTAAAACAAGATAACCATGTCTTATAACAGTACTGCAAGTCAGCATGCTTCATCATCAAGGCTCTTATTCACTGGATCACTCATATTAGGTAATATGTCACAAGAGCTTCTAGAGAGATTACAGAGTTTGTTACAAACACCACCTGAATTTAAATAAAAATGCATTTTGTCTGAAGACATGTCTAAAAGTTAGTCTGCAAATCTCATCTTCATGCAAGAAATAAAGTGTTTTGTGCATGTTAATAAATATATTTTAAACTTTTACATGTATTTCTAAGTAGACTTCTAGTAATTCTAAAATACTGTGCAACACCAATCATTCACAAAGAAGGGACTGCAGACTAAAATAATAAGGAAATGTTCTTCTACAGGACAACCTTGGAGAACTACCAACAAACAAAAACCAAAACTGAAGAGCATAGATCCAGGTACTAGCACAAGTTCAATGATACTTAGCTTAAAAAATTTACAACAGCTAGGTAGTCTTTCAACAGTAAACTGGATAAGTAATTTCTCTAAAAGCACTTGTGACAGAAAGAAAAGTATTTTTCTAGAAAGCTACCTGTTGATATCAACGTGCTCAATTGTCCTCCATAAGTAAGAAGAATATTAGAAACAATATAGACAGGAAGAGCACCAGCATGGAATCTTATTATCTGAAAGACAAGGATATCAGGATAACTTTTAATTTATAAATATAAAAATATATTAAAAAACACCCCCACACAAAAATATTATCGTGAACCCAGCATGACAATGTGATTAGAAAATCTTTCTTAAAAAATTCAGTGATGCGTAATACTTTGATGCATAAGTATCTGATAACCACCATTAGCAATTAATGTTATATATGGAAAATACTCAGATGTCTCAGAAACAGCTAATCAAATGTGTTTTGATAAATGACCAAATTATAAATGAATGCTTTTTTCCAGTCAAGACAAATATTAAAAGAATACAGTAGCATGTTAATCGTGTTTCAGTAAAATAAATTAAAAAATTAGAAGTAAAAGGCCGCTTTCCAAGGAAAACCTGCATATAGTTATATATACTTTTGGGCAAACAATTTTTGGAAGCAATTTCATGTATGTTTTAATTGGCTTCCACTGTCACAAGTCATGATTAATACACAAATAGCACATAAATTCTTTCAAAATGATAACAAAATGAAAAATCCTTGATATAAATGCATACATTCAAATAGAGAAACTTGCCAGTAATATTCCAGCACTACACTTAAGTGCTTGTGAATTAATTACTTTTTAGAATCAGAAAACTGCAGATGGCTAATCTATTTTTACCAATGTCAAAGTGTATTCTTCATTGATAACCAAAGAAAATCTGTTGAAAAGGAGCATATGGATCTACTTAGCTGTTTTTCCTAACTTTTAGTTGATGCCAAATGTCTTTTAAAGTTTTAACACTACTGATTCATCAAAGAAAGTGAAAGTGACCTACAGTGTCATCCCTTTACAGATACTCAGCTAACCACAAAGCCAAGTAGTCAACATTATATTTGCTCTTTAGAGCTAGAGTGCTTTTCTACTCCTCTGAAAACTGAGGCTTGACATTTATCTGGATGGGATGCCTTGCCAAGTGACAAGGTTTTAAATGATCATTGAATAGTGTTCCTCTTGGCATCAAAAAGGAATTTGAAGTACCATGATAGGGAAGGGAGGAAGGGAAAACTTCTATAGATGCTACTGACATAAAAAACAATCTAGTACTAGGTGGTTTTCTTACTTGCCCGAGGACCTGTAAAAGTGATGTCTTCAGAACTACCTTGATAAAAAAAAGAAACATTTTATTATTTTATACAATGGTAAGCATAAGTACAAAATACTTTTAAGAAGCCAACTTAAGTATTAGAATACAGCAATCCCATAACTAAAATGTACAACAGCTTACTACTGACTTTTTAAAAACAAATGCTTTAAAGTTTTTCTTAGAAATGAGAGACCAACTTTCAACATTACTCCAGCTGTTGCAAAATACTTATAACGTGCACTGCATTTACAAAAAGGCCAAAAAGCCTTTGCTTAGTATTTATTTTGATTAATTAGCTACATGTTTTGAAAGACTGAATTATGCAAAAGTTACACAGCAATGCAAACTAGCTATAAAATAAATTTGTATTACTTACTTCATACTGACAGTCTGAGGAAGAGTAAATATTTAGCTCTGGAACCCTGCTGTCATTTTGAGGCTGAGCAATATGCAGTTTTGCAGAAATCTCAGTAAAAGATGGAACTCTGAAACAGCAACTTAATTGGTAATTGTTGTCCTTATAATCAGAAAAAGCCAAACATGCCTTAGTCTTCAACAAGTGCACATAAAGCAGATCTAGTACACCAAGTGTCACCACAAGCTAGGAGTGAAATGGTATAATGAACTTGTTTATCATATCCCATTCTCAATCCACTGTCCTCTGAACTATCAAGGGGCATGGTACTAATGAAAACAGACAAGTTTTGCGTTAGTGTACATACTGCTCACAGAACATGTAAATATGCTGAGTGACAAGAACGGGAAGGACAGATTCTCAAGGATACAATTCAGTTTCCTGCAAGTATTATGTTGTTAGAAAATACAGGGAAAAAAAATAGGGAGGTATCCTTAGGACCTCTAAAATAAACAAGGAAGACAGTTTTTCAACCATCTAAAATAAAGTCAGACTGTTCAACTGCGATTCATGAGTGACACATATTTCAAGCCATATAATTTGATTTTGTCAGGACTATGTTGCTGAAGCAATGTAGGGCTTGCTGTGTGATCCAAACCCTGGATTACAGGAAGAAGCCAGCATCCAGTGCAGCCTCTATTCCTCACTCATGAGGGGGTCAAAAATTATGCTGAGAATTTCAGACCAACAAATCTGGTTTCCTTTTCAAGAAAATTAGTAAGAACTATTAAACAAACAATTAGTAGATACTCTTATTCTAAGGAAAGGTCAAAACAAAGTTGTCAACAAGGGCAGAAAAGTAAATGAGGAAAAGATGCAGAAGCCAAACACTTAAGACTGGAGAAGTTGTCTCATACCAGAAATATTGTCACAACAGGATGCAAAACGTTCTTCAAAAACATATCAAGAACTAAGTTATAATTGTTAAAGTCCTTACTTCGCTACAGTTATTGAGTCTTCATGTGACCAGGGTATATGAAGTCTGTAAACACTAGGTTTTCTTTCTGAAATGGAAGAGAATTTAAAAAAAATAAAATTAGTTAAGAACAAAACGTGGCAACCATCTCCAAAAACTAAAATGCAAGTAAAACAAAGGTGGCATATAGATCACTATACAGAGTCACTGGGCTTGCAGTTACATTGCAATTGACATTGCAATGCAGATCAGTGCAGTTAACAGTGAACAAAAATGACATTTTTTAAATTTATGCTGTTGCAGAACAAGACAGCAAGACATCAACGTTTAAAGGCAGGACAGTTATGAGAAAACTTCTGGTTTTCAATACAAAGCTGTAACCTCAAGCTAGTAAATCCATAACTTTTTTTTTTTTTTTTTTGAAACAAAGTCCTTTAGCATCCCATTCTGTTTAAGCTTAGGTAGCTCAACATTAAAATTTGAGTCCCACAATTGGCAAATAAAAATCCTAGCCAAATGTGCTATTCTTGAGAAACACCTTCAACATAATGCAGAATCCTGCTGAAAGTTCAACTTCCCTTTGCTGGGAAGTAAGAAAAACAAACATATGAGGACTAATTACACACTTTGTTTGAGCTATCCTTCTTAACAAAAAGTGGAAAGTGAGAGATATTACTAGAGACATTTGAGCAGATTATAACAGTACTGCCTAAACCCCATTGCAAGAGAGGACTTTTGTTTCCACCAGCTTCAGTCTTGAGAATTTTCAGCAAGCTTTGTTTTATAAATTTATACTTCAGAAGACTTATATTTACCTTTGAGTGACTGGCAATGGCTCTCTATAGAAATTTTGAAAGCTTGATATATCTAGAATATTAAAAGAAAAAAAAATCACTCACATTCTCCAAACAGTGGTTACATTAGCTTAAAAAATTAACTAGTATTCTTACTTGGGTGAAGTGCTGGAGCTGTACGTTGTAAAGTAAGCCAGTTGAATTTAATAGAATTTTGTTTGAAGAAAACCCTGTAAAGGATGTATTATTTTCACATATTAGATAAAATTAATTGAGAACTCACTAGATCTTCAAATTTTTTTTTCCCAGGAGACTTATGTGCTTCTATATCTTTTAGTCAAAACCCCCACATTTCTTATTTCTTTGTCTGTTACTAACAAAAGCAGTATTAACTTTAGTAAAAACAAACCCCCCAAAACCTCCTGACCATTGGAATTTTTAGGCAAATTTATTATCAAAAATGTTGGTAATATTAGTTTTCCCATTTTTTTTTCCAAAAGTAATATGCTATACTTACCAAATGAAAAAAGATGTGTTACAGGAAGCTGTACTGTTCTGGAATCCTCTTGGAAGAATTCACAGTCCAAAGTATACTGCAATTCAGGATATTAAATACAGATCTAAACCGAGCACAACACTATAAAGCCTTTGCACTTGCCATATTTTATTCACAGGCTCAGGCAAAGTCCAGGACACAAATACTGAAAAGCCACCTCTCCACACTCCACTGATAGTGCCTGGCAGGTATTTTGTTCCTGTACACAGCAGTACAAGTTTGGGTAGCTTAAGCATAACCTCCAGGTTACTCTAGCTCTCACCCATTTGCAACAGCTTTCAAAAGGCTATTCAACCAGCTGAGAATGACTAGAATCCAGTTCACATCCCTCCTTCTCATCTTTTGGGGGGGGGGGGGGGGGGGGGCGTTGCAAAGGAGAGTGACTTTTCCAATCTCTGGATACAATTTCCTAAGCAAAAAGGATTTTTAGTTTATCTCCTGAAGTTTAATCATGCAAAAGCAAAGCAAAGTATCCATCAGGTATGAGTTGTACCATCTCTAATAAGTATTTAGCTCACCTGAAAATTATTTTCCATCCCATTGTAAATCCAGTGTTTGTTTACTTTTTAAAAGCAGTTTCCAAGATCTAACACTGGACTGCAACTTAGCAGGTTACATTTCACAAGTGATCTCTCTTCTATCTTTTCTTATCCAGAACATTGTATATTACTAATTTAACTGCAGGATGCCTCTGTCACAACTATCTGAAGATACACTCATAGGCGAGCATTATAATCACTTCAGCTGTGAACAATTTCTTGGATCATGGATTATTATACCACAGATGCAGAGACTGTATTTGTGCTGCAGAAAGGCATGTCAGATCTGCTTAGACTTCAAATTCAATTTCAGTGTTCTGCCAGTTTCAGGACTAACTAGAAAGGCCTGCCAGACCCAGCTGGGTAATACGCAAAATCTGCTTAAATTCACTGCAAGCGTTCCTCTTACTGGGACCCTGAGAGGCCTTGATGCAAAGATATCCAACTCATCCGTGAGATTCAGAACTATCAAACTCTGCACAACTTGGTCTACCACATTATTTGTGGTCTTAGAGCTTGCAGAGGTATCTGTACCATGCTCCTCAGAATCCATATGTGGTGTCTTCAGTTATCTACAGCATTCTCTGCTACCCTGGATAAGAGAACTGACTGTTCAAAAAGACAAATATTCAGGAATGCAATCAGAACGTTAAGAAAAACAAGGAAGAAGAACATTATAACCTCCAACAAGAACTCTTAAGAACTGTTCTGCGAACTGTTGCTTTGTACATTTCAAGTACTATTCATGCCTTACGTTTGGTATTTTATCAAATGAAAATGTTTCCGAGCTTACAGAAGATAACAGAGTTACCTTCAAATCACACTGGAGTGTAGGTCTATGGTTTCTCAAAGTAACTTAGCACATATTTAATATACTTCCTTTTCCTTCCATCATAGCATCTGAAAGCTGTGAACACATTAAGAAAGCAATTGCTGCATTTCATTTTTTTTTACCTTATTGCCAACTGTGGGTGGTACCTGAATGACAATGTGGGATAAAGAAGGATAGTCCTGAAGTTTCAGTATTACAACCTTGAAAGAAAAAAAAGACAAAGACAGAAAGGAAAAGAAAAGCCATTACTGAACATACCCCTTAGCTTGCCCCTTGCCAGTTTGTACCCCTTCCTCTGGAATACAGCTGCATGTTCCAATGCTGTTAACAGAACAGATCTTTCTCCCATGACACGCAACTACCCCACGAAGCACCTCTCCCTCCTGCAAGTTATGTACCATACTTACCTTGGTGGTTGGAAGTAACTCAGCTCTCCAGGATAAATCAGTAGCTTCCAGGCTGTAAAATTCATGCACATTGAAGGATGAGCATATTCATTATGCAGGCACTACGTTATGACAGTGGATTAACATACCAGCTTTTCTCTCTATATATATATATGGATTCACATGATTTTAAATTGAGAACAAGTTTGGGTCTACTGCAGTTAGCTACCATACTAATTTATCAAACGATAGTCATTTCAGATACTGCAAATCTTGTTTTTGCAAAAACAAGTTAGAGCAAAGCTCTAACTTTGTCATACACAAAACATTCAGCAGTTATTAGCCATGCAACTTCAGACACATAATGAAAACTCTGAATGAGCTAAAATAGCACTGGCATTGAATTAACACACAGTTTTATTAGCATCTTTTAAACATCAAAAGTACCAATTTTTCCTAGGGAACATCTGAAACATACCATATAAAACAAAAATTTTATTAGCTGCTGCAGAGCTTGCAGCAGTTCTAAAATGGTGCATACTTATATTAAGTTAACACACTGAACTGCAACACATTTATTCAATCATTTTAAGTTACGATTTTTAGAATACCAGGATACTTCTGTTTCTCTAAATAGTGTTACATGACCTCAGGACACAGTCCACAGCAAAACCACTGTTATTAGATGAGGTTTTAGGTAGCAGTCCTGAACTAGGCTAACCTGCACTTGATGCTGATCAAAGGTTATACAAAGGAGTAACAGCCAACTTCTCCTTGGATCAGGAAAAAGTAATTATGGCATCTGGCTATCAGCTGGAGGCAAGACTCTGTGGCTGTACACCTCAGCACAGATCCCAGACCAGATAAATACTATGCTAGCTCAATTGCACCTGGAAGCTTTCCCTAATCTGAAGGGCAGATCAAATTTACTTTGAGCTTACTTTGTAAATGTAAGCTAAGCCAGTGTTTTAAATGCATTTTGTATCAACTGTAATGACCGGATTCAAATAATCACTGAATCACCCACGTTTCTAAATATTTTTCATATGGCAATAGCAATTTTGGAATAAGAAAAAAAAATGAGAGATGCTTCAATCCACTCTTCTGAAGGCTTTGAGTGACATTTGATGTCTTTTGTCATAGGATTCTAAAGAGATGCTACAAAACACACAATTTAGGAATCCAGCACAGCATGTAGTGTCCACAAGGGAGCAACAGGAGCAACTTTTCACTGCTATGAAGGTCAAAAATATAGCTCAAAGAAGAAAAAAGTTCACCTATTTTATTCTGCATTCATGCAGTAATTTTGAGAAAACCTATTATTTCCTGTTTTCTTGGTCATACAGAAAGCATGAATTATTCACATTAAGAATTTTACTTTTCTTCCCAATCCCTTCCTTCCTAAGGGGGAGGAGAGTTTATATGCTTTAAATTCAAATGTAGTCTCACAAGATCCATCTGAATAAAGAACAGGAACTGTTTATACTCACCACATCAATGAATTACTGTTCATACAGCCATAAATCCAGCTATTTGTGTCCTGTAAAGTCAATACCATAAAATAGTACATTACCTATGTGTGAATGTATTTATAGATTATATTAAAAATAGCAATTCTTTACTCCAAACAATGCATGAGTTAATGCTGATAATCTTCTCCAAAATTTCTGTATGCTAACTGTTTCAGTACGCCAGATGTCAGCAACTGTTCTGAAAATCCTCTGACAGCAGAGCCTTGGTGCTTACTAAAAAGAGGAATAAACTTCCATCTTCATCTCACTCATTTTTTATTGTGTCTGCAGCAGCTATCACTGTAGTGACCAAATTCTCATCAGGATGTCAAATGTCAAAATGTAAAAGCAAAGATGATGATAAAAACAGTCTGTCTCAGATTTCCTCAATTATTTTTAATGAAAGATATCCACCAACTTTTTTTCTTCATTTCACAATGAAGTCAGACTTCTGTGTTAACAGCAAGTGATATCCTCCATTAAAAGTCTGATATCATAATCTTGGAATTACAAGGATGGAAAGATGAAGCATAAGAGTGAAAGGTGGGGGTTTCTAGGAACCATTTTAAATAACTTCCATTTACCAGCTTTTCTAGCTATGAATCAATAAATTCTCTAAAAATGAATACAAGGTTAAGCAAACAAACTTCCACCATTTCTCTTAAAAAAAAATCTGCCTTACATATGATGTAAATTTCAATTTTGTTATAGTTTAATCTTTTCTAACGAAAAGAAACTTCTCAAGGTACTATCCTAAGTAGTCGAGGAATACTTTAGATTTTTAATGTTCTACTGCTCCCTGCCTCGAGAATTTAAGTGTTCTGAAGCAATAACACCATGATGCAAGTATCTCAGACATTGTTCTGTACCTCCTCCTCTTCAAGCAGTACTAGCCCTGTCTTTAAGATATTATAACAAAGGCAAAAGTTGCCCTATTAAAGCACAAGTAAGATCACAACAAATGTGTAAATATTTAAAGTGCTACTGGGAAGGATAATTAGAAAAGCACTGAAAAGATACACTCTTTTTTCCACAACGGTGGTATGAACCTCCTCTTTGGTAAAGGGAGGAAGGGCAACAGGGCAGGCAGGATGGAACAGGAAAGCATCTCAGTTTTCTTGCCACTAATCTAAAATACTCATGTAATTCTGAAAAGCATATTTATCCATCTCCAGTTTGACAGTTTTTCCTTCAAAAAATATTGAAAAAAATTTCAAACACATTTTGGCTGAATTTATGTGTCTTGAGCTAAAAATATAAAAAATGCACATTATCGCCTCTTCTCTCAATAGAGGAGACAACTGAGAAGGTGCTGTTTTCTTATCTGGCTTCCATTCACTTCCACTGCTTAGTGGAAGATCTGTAGCCTTTCAAGCTCACTTAAATTTTATTATGGGAAAGCAAACCTATGAACACCTTTCCCAAATTAGAAGTATGGCTGAATCCTGGCAGCACTAAAAATAACTTCTTCGTTCAAAACCATCAATACAGAACTGCACTAAATTAAAGGAGAACATAATCTGGGGCTACCCATAAGAGAGTCAAAAATAAAACACTTGAGGTTCAGGTGGCATTGAAGGTTTCAGATCTTGAACACTAAGTGTGACATGCTAAAACAGGAAGTACCTCTAACACAGTGTATTAGGCTGTGAATGTAAATGGATGTCAGTAATTTCAACAACTGTTCATTAAACCGTCTTAAAACTGCAGCAAATCTAAATTAAAAAAAATACATCTTCATAAACAAACTCCAGACATTAAAGAAGTATTTTCTCACCAACATCCTGTTTTCACAGTAAACATGACTATATGATTTTCTGTGGCTTGCAAGAGGAAATGTGAAATATTTTCCATCAGAATCCTTAAAAGAAAAAACAAATTGCTCATTAGGAAAAAAAAACCAACATAAAAACACAATGAGGAAAAAAATGTTACTTACATTGTTAACTGAATAAGTCCATTTTGAGGCTTTGACTGTAATCCACATGAAAGCTCCTAAAAATAAATATATTTTTATATGCCACACTGCAGGAACTATTATCCTTATTATCCTCCAAAATCTTATCTTTTACTTATGCCAAGTTCTTATGTCTAATCTGTAAACGGCCATAAACTTTATAAGCTTTAATCAACACTCAGGATTGCTACTGCTTAGAATTACATGCAACAGTTATCATCAGTTACACAGGAAACAGCAAAACCCTAGGATCCAAATACTACATATTAATTGTAAAATAAAAACCCTATGGATCTTGAAACAAAGCTCTCAAGACAACAAAACAAGTAAGAAACTGAATGATACTAATGTAATTACAGGGTAAGTGGCTGATTAAAGCTGAGGCAACATTAGCAACAGCCCCAATCTTTGTTCCTGTCAGCCTTTTAAGGAAATGAATACAGAAACTTGTGTAGAAGCAAGTCAACAATGAAGTGAATAACACATACAAGAAAACAATAGCAGTTTAAAGATATATCTGGAGAAAAAGAGTAGGACAGAATAATGAAGAGATCAGAGATAGAAACAATGCAAATTGTCATGCAAGAAGGTTAATATCTTTCTTCTGTGTAACTAGAGTAACAAGCTCATCACAGAAATTTAGCTAAGTGTCAAGAGATCACCACAAATAAGAAGATGCAAACATGAAATCCAATTTAAACATATTCCTCCTTATTGCTAAAAGCTGACCCAAAAAAGGCAAACAAACAAACAAAAAAAATCAGTTCCACAGCCTCTTTGGGCACCTGTTCCAGTGTTTGACCGCCCTCCTGGTGAAGTACTTTTTTCCTAATATCTAATTGGAATTTCTTTTGTTGTGACTGGACTTTACTGCCTATTGTGTTATCAATGTGCACCTCTGAGAAAAATCCAGCTTCACCTTCTCTCCAATCTTTCATTAGGTAGTTGGAGACCGCAACAGGATCCCCCTTAGCATTCTCTTTAGCTTGAAAAAAACCAGTTCACTCAGCCTCTCCCCTCCATGTCCTGTGCCCCAGGAGCTAACCATTTTGGTGGTCCTCTGCTCTATACTCACTTCAGTATATGTCAATGCCTAAATGCCACCTTATACCAGGATGGCCAGAACTGGACACCAAAGTTCAAGGTACCTTAGTACTTCTGCAATAGCTTACATTAAGAAAATTCCTGAAATAAAATGGTTTTCATAAAATGGTTCAGCCCGCTTTAGCAAAACTAGGAATACAGCTGTGCCCTGCAGAAGTCCTCCTTAGTTCCCAAGACTCCATGCAGTCAAAATTTCTCACCTTTAACCATGCATTCTTAGCAGTTAAGAAAACCATTAGTGTGCAGTCCATTTTACCCTGCCATGTAATGAAAAAAAGGAAGTCACTGATGAAGCAGATCTGAATATTCAGGATTTCCATGAGTAGCACAGAACTAACACAATGCCTCTACAACACTCATACTATCCCTCCTGCAAGCATGGGATGTAAGCGTAGATTAGACTGTACTTTTGACATCCAGCTATTCCCAATTTCTGAGGTTGTCTACTGGACACCCTGGTGTAAATATAACTCCTGCTCATCACCCAGAACCTAAGCCATGTAAAAGTGTCAGATTTTTGCTCCTACCCCTTTTAACCTATTTAGTGCTGAAACCACACAAAAGCTGATAGTTAGGTCTATAACCCATATACCATTTTAGCAATGTCTGAAGAAGGACAAAACATATTCCAGAAGTTTGTTAGCGAGAAGATTAACTATTAGCAAAGGAGTATAACTGCATCCTGTTGAAAAGAAAACTGCTGCACACCTGTGAGTTCCGTAAAAGCTTCAGGATTTTCCTCAAATATCTTTGCAGGGTGTCTCACAAAGTGGTGATTCAGTACAGACATTCTCTTCTTTGGATCCTCAGTTATCTAAAAAAAAAGAGAGAACATTGTCAAATTTTATTTTACCAATTTGTGTAACTTACAATCATCACATGATCATAGCTAGCAATACAGTTTTGGGGTTGAGAGGCAGGAGAGATTATTGGAAAACATGGTACGCTTTGTATTCTAAATTCAATAATCTGAACAAATAAAGTGCCATCAATAGTCAATCACTGCAATACAGAAAGTCTACATATGTTATAAAGCATAGCTAAAACTTTTAGGAGTTTTATATCCTTGCCTACTCTTGACATGAGGAAACCATTCTATTAAACTTTCTTTATAGACACACATGCGTTCTTCCTGAATTAACGCACTTATGCCAGAGTTTAGGAAACATTCTCACGTTTATATTTACTAGTCTGAGTTCACAAATCCAGCTTACTACATCTTGTCTTAATATTTCAAGCAGCCAAATACCTGTAGAGCTACATTGGGAATTCGCTTTTGTTTGGGATTGGGGTTCTTTGTTGGTTTTTTTTTTTTTTTTTTTCAAAATCAGATTTCCAGGACTAATTTTTGTCTATTCAGCTTTCCAAAACTGTGGCCATTATAACTGGTTTCTGAAAAGTTTTGCCCTCCAGCACACTGCCAGTCAACTCCAGAACAACGGTACCCCTTTTTTGTTTCTCTAAATCACATGTTAAAGTGAGTACACCTAAGAAACTAGAGAAGTCTGCCCCAAACAGCCTCAGAAAGAACACCTGGAAGCCTTCCTCTTCCATGTCTGGGGCTCTGCTCTTACATATTTTCGACCTCTTGGACCTTAATTCCAATTCATGTTTATTCATGTTTATAACATTTCAGAAAGAGAACAGAGTACAATGGGAGATTTCTCCAACAGCTTTCAAAAAGCAAGATGCAGGATGTTTATTTAGAAAAGCAATAAATAATGGGTAGCTGGAGGTAAACAAACATGCTAGTATTTTACTTGCATTCTATTTTTGTAAGCGCTATTTGCAAAAGAACACCACAAATACATGCTGGCCACTATGACAACAACATGTGGAAGTTCAAGAAGTATTATGTCTGAGTTAAACTATCAGAGTTTTTCACCCTTTGTATACTAGTCAGACAAGGTGACTCAACAACACATTGAGAGGCCACATTCAAAGCTACACAGCTAGCAAAATTTGTTTATCCTGGTGCAAGGTCAACTAAACCTGCTGCATTATGGAAGAAAAGTTCAGTCCACACCCCAGCTATAAAGCATCAAGCAGTCAATAATAAAAACTGAGTTAACACCTAATTATTTCTGACGTGTTGGTCAAACAACACAAAGCCACGGGATTTTTCAGTGACTGGTACAGAACGGCAATAATTTTCTCAGCATGACTTAGAATAATCAAAAAGGAGTTTTCTGTATAATAGGGTGATATTTGTACTGATTAAGCATTCTGGGATGGAAGAAGAAAGCATGATGGGAAAATATACAGGAGATGACACATACAAACCTGCCTTGTATTTTCATCTATGAGATCAAAAAAAGCTCTAATGGTAGCCAGGATCAATTCTTTACACCTGTAAGACAGAATAAGTAAAATTACATCTAGAAAGGAAATACCCTGTGGAATAAAAGTGGTCAGAAGAGACATCATAATAATATTATGCTGAAGTTATATTTTTGTATAATGTGATAACAGTAGATAACAGAGGAATGTATGGTCAGTCAATTAACCTTTGTTCCATTAGCTTACCACACTATGGAGAGATGGTCTGTTGAGGCCCAAGCTCTAGGCACAGCTGAGCTCTATTTGGGGAAGGAAAAAAGTTAAGATTTTGTTGGTATTCAACATTTTAAAATTCTAAGCAAGCCTTTCCCCTCCTTATTTAAACATATTTGCACAATTATTAAAAAGAATAGTGTTTATCTTAAGAATTTCAGGGACTAGGGTACAATAGAATGACTTCTTCAGTCAAAAAAATCTTACAAGTGCTAAAGCACTTGCAAAACAGGACTTGTAAAACAAAATGACTAAGTTATCTATGTTAGATAGCAGAGACTAACGGTGAAAGGGCAAATAATGGTATGGAGGAAACTTACCAAAAATTTCTTCAAAGACTGCTTCTATGACTAATCTTACTATTTTAATAAGCGAACCTGGCACACAAGAATAGAAGCATGCCAATGAAAGCTGCTGCTTGAAAAAGCAAGGGCATCCTCAACAGAAAGGAGTATCAGAACACCATGCATAAAGAACTGGACAGTCTGAAGCTATTAATTTGTATAAGCGTATTGCATGTATTGCATTTTAGGGATTAATAATATCAAAAACATGTCTCATAAATGGAGCTCATCACCTAATTGTACGGCTTGATTCAAGTAAGCTATGAACTATTAATACATTACAGCCCGAGAGAAAAAACCAAACCAAACAACAACAACAAAACAACCCCCAAAACCCACAAACTAAAAAGCAAAAAAACATGAGAAAGAACTAGTACCACTACACATGAGATCTCATGCAAAATTCTGGTCCCAACACTCATGAGAAATGAAAGTAGAGCAGATGCAGAGAACGGTTACTAGGACAAAGGGAATGCAGAGTTAATCTTCATAGCCTAGCAGAATCCAAGCTGAGACTATTTATAGACAGCTTTCTGTAAAATGGACAGGGAGGTAAACACCAAGGGAATAACAACTGTTTCAGATAACATTTCAAGTCGATGTCAGAACAAACGCATTTAAAAGCTGACTTGCACAGTAAATGGAAGTTGGTAATTACAAGTTTTCTTCCTACTGAGTATTTTCCAACTTCTTCCATGTTGGGAACAGGTTGATGGCAGGGAGATGGAATGACAAACCTAACTGCTTCTATGATGTTGCTTGATTAATTTTGGAAGGAGATAGATGCCTACAAAATCAGAAGACTGGACTTGATGATCCAGTAGATCCTTTCTATTCCCAAGTTCTTTGAAAAACAATAAATACAAAAAGAAGGCTCAAAGCTAAAGCTGTCTATTCATACTTAAACCAGCAGTCTACTCCTATACTGCACATCTGCCAGTCTCCACATACACATCTCTTGTAAAAACGCAGGAAAATTAAACCTGAGTTCTGAAACTAAAAAGGTGCAAGAAGGTGGAGGTGGTGAGAAGAAACAGTACCAAGTGGTAGATGATTCAAATCCACCCCAACACATCCTCTTCCAGTGGACACTCATTTATATTACATCAACTATTTATGGTTTTATAACTGTACACTATCTACTTTGTGTTTTAACATGTAGTATTTTCATATTTAGTTATACTATGCTGCACATATAATTAGACACCAATACATGCATTACATAAATAGCTATCTAACATAGCTCCATGCAAAACCAAAAAAATAGTTTGCTTTTTTACCACAACAGATAAGGCACTGTCATGTTGACTCAATCTTGGTAGAAAAGCCAGTCCTGAACGAACTTGGTAATCTCTGAATCCTCCCGCCACAGAAAGGGTAGTTAAATTTCTTAAATCTTGGGCCTTTAGAATCCAATGATTGTTTACAGCTGTATAAAAATCTATAAAATATATTAAAATCAATCACAATTACCCCATAAGTCTATTTGATATACAAAAAAGCTATAGAAACATTTAACTAAAAGTTTCTGTAAGCCCCCCTAGAGGCACTCAAGCTCCAATTACCATTTTTGATTCAGACAAGGAAGGAAAATTCTTGTTTTAACCCCAAGGAGGTAGCAGTTGGGAAAGACAGTTACACTTACACTTTCTATATCAGCTGAGCACATATATTGTTTAAGTAGCAAACCACAGACTTATTTTAAGGACAGCCACAGTACAGAAACAGTCAGCAAGGAAGAAGCATTGCATTGCAATCAATTATAGGACAGAGAATTAATACAAGCACAATAAATCAAATTCAGCAGCTAAAGATAATCCATTCCTCTCGGGTGCCACAGAGAATAATGAAAATAAATGTCTACTCCCTTCCCTTCACCAATTCCCTCAATATCTACATGTAGCAGCACAATTACCACTGAGCACATATTTCATCAGGATAGTTCAGTCTAATCTAGCTTTTCAAGAAGTGTATAGTACATGCATAATGATTATACTTCATTTTTTACACCTCAGTTATTTGGGTGAGCAGAAAATACAACCTATCTTTTATGTAAATATATATACTTATATCTATATTCAATATTCTCACCCTCCCAATCTTTGGGCATGACAAACATTAAATTTAGCAACTCTGTTTAGACAATTAATTTGATAAAGAAAGCCATTACAGAGGTCAAGTTTTACAAAAAAAGAAAGAAAAAATGTCATTTGCTGGAGAGCTTACAAATTTAGTAACATGCTCTGAAACTTACTAAAATTACAAATTATTGAGAGCTCCAGGCCCTGCACAGAAGCAGAAGTCCACATAATCCATTTTATATGACACCTTACTTTCTCTCAGTATCCTACCTACACAACCACCTGAGTAACAAAGGAATAGATTAATTACGGTAAACAAAACAGCCCATTTTGCTGTTGATTTGCAAGATTCTCACCTATCAGTGCTTGAGAGGATCAATAAAGAAATACAATGTAATTAGATAACTTGCTATACTTACCAGTAAGATATTTGTCTAAAGGCATTACAGGTGCAACATGAGGTGTGGCTTGCGTAATGAGGAGGTTTATAAGTTCAGGCTTAAAATTCTTCAGAGTAAGCAATGCTCTTGCAACAAGCCCACCCATGGAATGACCTACTATTGCAACACTGGTCGGTGCAAATTCTCGATCCTTAAACAAAGAGTAATTAGAGACACCAAAAATAGATTTGACATTGAACTATGATTATCAGTTGTTCATTTTTTTCCCCAAAAATTAACTTATGTCCTCTCAAGGATATTATTAACTAGTATCAACTTGACAAGTTTACAAAATTAATATAAATTTAGTTGCTATCTCAAAAAAAGTGCTTAACGAAGTTTGCAGCTCAAAAGGAAATATTATATAGCCTGTGTAAGCATAAACTTCAGCTTATTTTAATTTCTGAGACTCTTAGGGACATAGGCTACCAAAGAACTTTCCTAGAGAAAACTGGATGTAAGGTGATGCTATATTCATATTTTAATAAGCTAGGGAAAGTTTACATCTCTACTACAAAAACCCATACATTGTGCGTGGAAGTATTTATTTAGAAACACAATATAGAACCTAACACCAAGGCTCTGGGATTGTCACAAGCATTAAAAATCTATTAAAAAGCAGCACTTCTCTATTGCACTATTATCACATTCAATTATCTACACACATTATAAAGTCTCCCTCCCTTATTCATCATTCTTCAGTTTTCCAGCAGAAAAGGCAGCCCAGAATTCCATTCCAAAATGCAAGTACATTATTCAGCATATGTCACTACTTACCCTGTACAACTTAAGAATTACTTTTATGCATTCATGCACAAACTTGGTCTGTCGTTGCAGACTACCACCATACAATGCAACCAACTCCTCATTAAAGTTGACACTGAAGAAATTAAAATGATACTTGAAGTCAACATCTTCTGCTTTTCTAAGTGCAATGGAGCCAAGGGAACGTACTAGGAAAAGAAACCACATCAATTAGAACAGTCTAATAGTAATTGCTTAGCACCATTGTTAGTATACAAATGCATAAATACATAATCTATTAAGAAACAAATGTTATCTTAAATCCATTGTTCATCTCAAGTCATTTATAAAAAGTAAGAAAAAAATTAAAGACATCCAAAAGCAAATAATCTGTTTTCTAATATGCAGTCACACTTGTTTTACAAAAACAGATTTGAAGATATAATCAGAGCAAAAGTATCCACCAGTCACTGTCAGAACCAAATTGTAAAATGAGAAAATAAATAATTATTTCCTATTTTTATAAGAATCCCTCTGATTTTAAAAAAAAAAAAAAAGAGTAAACATATCATAAGAGCTTACAGAAGAATGTGGAAAAGAACAAACCTACTTAGATGAAAAGAAAGTTTGGAATCAGTTACCAAGAGCTGCATACTATGCTTATGGCAGTTAACTGTGTGACTTAGCTTACTGCTGACTAGAGACATTTTGCATAAAAAAAAAAATTTATACAAGATTAAGGATTCTGTTCCTCCACCTGAGGGCTGCTTTTCCCATCTCATTTGCACCTTCTTACCGCCACCAGGACAAGAAGGCAAAACGAGCATTCTTGGCTTCAATTCTAGAGGCATTGCTACTGGTAGGCTCTCCTGAAATTCCTTTGAAGACCACCAGCTCTAGGACAACATTCCCAAATACCACCAAGGTATGTATGGGCGACTGGAAAACCAAACCCTAAAGGACACTTTTCCACCCACAATCTTGAGGGAGACAATGTTCTGTTTACAAAGTCTTGCTTCTGACCTGTCTTCTCCGTCTAACCCCAGCTGCTATTCAATGCAGCCTTCTGAGTGTAAAATTGTCCCTGAGTTTCCATGGAGACATGGCAGGATGGGAACAGTAACAGCTGCAAATAAAAAAGCATGGTAGGGAAAGAAGAAAATAAAGAGAAAGTCCCAAAAGCAAGTATATAAAATAACTAATGATGGCCAGAAAGGTTTGCCCAAATCCAGCACACAGAAGCAAGATTCTTCTAGAGTGCAACAGTTTTGGAGATCTTCTTGGCAAAGCTCGCTATAGAAATTAACATATCAAACAAATTTCAGCAAAGCTCATGAAATGGGAAAATAATATTTATGAAATACTCTATATGTTCAAATACCCAAGCAGATATTATCAGCATGATGAAAATTATAAATGTAATTTGTAGTCAGTCATTTCACCAATTCTATCTAAAGCTAATAAACAATAAGAACATCTTCAAAATGGTTTGAAAATACTTCAAAAGTATTTAAAAGATCAAGTATCTTATCACAACTTTATATCTTGGAGGTCACGGTAAAAGGAACAAGAATATTGCCAAAGATCACAAGGCAAGCGTGTGACAGATATCTAAATAGAATTCAGGGTTTCAGTTCTCCCAATCTCAGGTTCATTCCCAACAATTAAACCACACCACCATCTTTTACTCAAAGTCTCAATTTTGTACATTGTAAAGGTTCATTTTAGTGCCCATGAAAGATGATGAATGAAGATGTTTCAAAAGTTCCTGTAACACATCAAAATGACAAGCCCAGAAAAGGCAGCAGCAGCACTTCTGTCTTCATTGCTCAGCAAATATGAGTGTATTTTAAACAAGTATGAAGATAACAATAGCAACACATTCTCTGCTCATCTAGGTATCAGAATTAAAGTGTGGTATCCCACAATAAATTCTGAACAAAATATGAATTCTCATAAATTCCAAAGTAAAACAAAAACTATTCTGAGCCACTGATTAAGGCAGAGCAATTTATTTTAGCAAAGATTTTGAAAAATGCACATACGACTTATTGCCAGTCTCCCTAAATCTATTTCACAAAACAAAGAATAAATATTTAAATATTTACTAATCTGAAGTAGCACATTATATCCACAGCATGTAGTACTTCTACTCACCTAGTTTAAGTTTTTCTTCCTATGCTTCCTTTTCATTCCTAACATACCCTGAAAGTACCATTTTATTTCCTGCATAGCGATGTACTGCGAGACAGCATTAATTCACAGATTTGCAATACTTTATACACAATTACAAAAGTCCATATGGTATCCCTCATAATCATTATGTTCATCATCTTCTTTGGATACTATTGTGCCTGAAAGTCTATATGGGTTTTCTGAAAGTACAAGTTGGTAAAATATTTTACTTTGTTACATGACAAGCAGGTATGTTCTCAAAGAAAATAACTTTGTTCTCTGAAATCAGACAATTTAATCATCAAGTTCAGTGCAAATATAAGGAAAAATTATCACAGTAAGACATCAGGGTTTAGACTGTGGTGGGTTTCCCCATACATATACATCAATTTTGCTAACATGGCAAGAGTGTTATTAACTTTTTACAGAGCACATTTTAGAGAACAAAAATAACAGTTTCACAAACCCAGCCTGGAAGGAATACTGGATACTTAATAAACACTTAAACACAATACTCCATGTTCATCAAACTACGAACTTCGGTATTTACAATGAATAATAAAAATGCTTTAAAACTATTACTTCTTTTCATCTGGAGCCTAGAAGCATAAGAGGGAATAACCTGGAAAACAAAAGCAGGCTATGTGTAAAGTGGGAAGATGATGCCAAAGAAAAAACGCCACTACATAAAGAGGTAGGAAATAATGAAGCTACAGGGCAAGCCACAAGATGACGCTTATTTCTATAGCACGTAATTACTTCACATCACAGATGGTAGCTTATTCAGTTTCTTCTAAGCAAATTCAGGTCTTGTTGTATTTGGCATAACTGCGCTAAACGCTGTTTAAATCAAAACCAACTAGATGTTTGAGATAAAAAACACAGCAAGGGTGCAGTGCTGCCATAGTACGGCATAAACTGTACTGTTTCTGGCTTTCAAAAGTTAAAGTCTTACTCCAGAAAAATGTTATAGCTCAACTGTTCAACTGATTTCAAACAAAAATGAAGTCTTTTGACTGCTTGAAATTAACCAAGGATATCTACACTATAATATGATCAACCATTTATGACTTTTGTTGATATTATTTCAAACAGAAAACTTCTTGCCATTAAGTAATGCATAAATATGAAAGCTCTAACATACCTATCACTTAGCTAAATGGTTACCTTGTTTGTAACTGCCAGCATTCCCAGGAAGAAAGAGAACGGGAATTCCTGTCAATAGGAGATTTTTGTTTTCTTTGGCGTAGTTCCCTTCCCCGTAGAGATAGAGCTCATATGCTGGGTATCGTCTGGCTGTTTTCTTGGGTAATTTTATTTTCTGTTGCAAAAGTTAAAAAGAAACCAATTACCTTGTCTATATTGTTGCAAGCAAGAAAATATAGTGGCTATCTAGTAATTTAAATTATCTGGTTATGTATTATATATTGTTTTAAATTACAGTCTAAAGAATACAGAATGAAAAATTGGGGTTTGCTTTAAAAAATAATTAAAAATAAAGTATCAAGCATTTTGTTTAAGTAGGTATTACTGTGCATAATGAGTGGCTGCAGTTACTTACTTGAAACAGCTATTAACTTTAACTGGCTTTGAAACAAGCTGCAAATGAATGCAATTATGTATCTTTTAAAGTTGCACATTGGTAAAGTAAACCTAGCCTTATACTATAGAGGGAAAAAGGGGCCAGGGGACGGCATGTCAAAACTCAACCACCTCTCCCAGGACATGAGAATTTGAGAGCAGAAACTGGGGCACATGAGTGATCCTAATTATTCCTACTGCACCTGAACAGTTCTGGAATTCTTTCCAGTAACACATAACTCAGAACAAGGATGTGCTACTGCACTTGATAGCAAAGCTAAACCTCAAGAACAGGGTTCTGTAGGTGACTGTCAGATGACAACTGTTGTGTCAGGGTAAATTACAGATGCAGTGTGAATTCTCTTAGGTGATTTTTACGGAGATGTAACCTGCAATGGGAATTTAAACAATAGCACTAACCACCTTAATACGGCTTGTCAGAAAAAATAAACCCATGATACTTTGGGGGCTTTTTGTTGTTGTTGTTTTCAGTGTCAGTTATGTGGCCTAGTGACAAACCACCTGGTTTTGTAACAACTCAGGATCCAATTTACACAGTAAATTGTCATCTTAAAAAAGGCCATATTTCTTGTATTAAAACAGAGAAGCAAACAACTATCCTCCTTACCTATCACATAAGTTATTCACAGGCCTATGAATTTCCAAAGAGAAAAGAAGAAAATATCTTTGAACCTGAGGGCTAGGTGATGATTAAGTCTTAGACCAGTAAGTTATGACTCTTAGAGCCATATGACACTGCTTTAAACCAAGTAAGTAGTAAGTAAGAAAACATTTAACTAACTCCTGTATGGAGGTTGGTTGGTTTATAATTTTGAGTTTCTAAGTTATAGACTTTTAAAATTTCTATGAATGTGAATACACTTGTTCTAGCATTTGATTACTTATGACAATTCAGAGACAAATAAGATAATTAAAAAATAAATTTATTAAGGTGTAATTTATATTTTAAGGAAACACTTTTACAGAATAAGGTCAAAACTAAGCTCAGTTTTGCATCGGAAATCTTCTCTAAAGTCTCTCTTGCTTTATTGAAATAGAAGCATCTCTATTTCCGATATTTCAGTTGTTTCTCTCAACTGCATCTACAGTGAAGGCAATTTAGCTTTAATTCCCTGCCCACACACACTCTCTCCCTTCCCCTATTCTTCTCTGTCTCTCTTCAGCTAAAGACTATTTCCTTTCTCCCCTAGACTTCAAATTGTTTGCCATATTGGTTATTTGCAACCTCTTCTTATGATGTTTGATATATATATATATATTTCAAAAGTATATTCTATAACATATATTTTTATAATATTGTATAATATAGCAAAATCCACATATTAGAGAGAGAGTGTTTAATTCCTTCACTGTGAACAAAAAAAGGTTAAGCTTCATTTAGGGCTTATGTCTTCAGATCATCCTTTCAATGTTCTTTCCCTTTTCTCCATCATCTCACTTTTCCAACTTCACTGACCTCACTGTCCCTTTCTCATTCCATTCTACCACTCCTTTTTCAAAGGCTTTCAAAATTCTGTGAAAAAAACTTAAATTAACTACTTCCCATTACTAAACTAAGAGTGCCATTAAGATATGTTTATGGGACCTCCTGACAGATCAAATCAACTCTTCTTCCACAATATCTTCCTGGTTCATTGTCTTTTCAAAAACTTTTACAGAACACAAAATTAACAAGCTGCTCTTCTTTGGGTCAATGTCAAAAGCAAAAACCTACACAACCCATGAGAATTGTACTACCAAAATATTGGGGTTTTTTTTCAGTAAATCACAGTGCTCACATATTACAAAATGGCAACATGTAACTCCAAAGGAAAACAGACATTCATGTTCCATGACAGTGGTTTTAAATTCTGAATTCCCAAGACATTGGTTATATAATTGGTTGTAATGAGCTACAGTAACTTTTTACAATGTCAATGTAGGCTTCATTTTTCACCCTGGTTGCCAAAGAAATTAGGCTTATGTGAACAAGTCGTCCTTACTAACTTCTGAATCTCTTACCAAGCTTAGCTGAACAGGACAAGCGTAGGTTAAATTCAAAAACTACAATTCTACAACTCATGCAAAAAAAGATGGTTAAGTACAAAAAAGAAAAAAAAAAAAACCAAACTGATTCCGTTACTTAGTATTAGCATGACTGTGAGCAAACCCACACTGTTAGACACAAAAGAAATGAAACTTATGTTTAATTGCTCAAATAGTTATTTGTTTTGTAATGTGATATACCCAATCTGGAAGGGAAGATGGGTGCCTTTCAACTGAAATTCCTACCTTGTGGTTTCCTGCCAATGCCAGCATTACAAAGACATTAAAAATTAAACAAACAACCCCTCCAACAATAAAGAGGCACTTGCAAAGTATAATGCCTTAGCAAACCCAGACAATTTATAATTCCCCGCCCCCCCCCTCCCCTCAAAAGTACTGTTTTCCACACAGTAAAAGTGATTATTCAGGGAACAGAAATTCTAAGAGGCAATACAGCCAGCTGCGACTTACATCTCCCGCGTGGAACTACTGCTTACCCTTAAGCCTAGCATCTCTTACCAGCACAACACTTGCCTAAAGATGCTTAGAATTTAAGCCCTGATGTAATGAGTAAATACAAAATTTGTGTGGTGGCAGATGAGAATTTCAAGCAACCGCTGCTAACATCACACAAATTTTGCTAGTAACTTTCCATTGATTGGCTTCAGATTGAAGCTGAAGTAGGTTTTGGCTGCTAGGAAATCTGAAAACTTACCTTATAGTATTTAAGTATTTATAGCTGCTTAAACAATTTTGTCTTACAGCACCGACAAAACAACCCTTGTAGCTATATCAAGGTTCTCTTTTGTAGGCTAACGCAACTATATCAAGGTTAGCCAATGAAGGTTAATAGATCCAAAAATTAACTTGCTGCTTCAGTACCAATTTAGGTACTAGGGTTTTGCTTTAGCATCTTTACTATGCAAACCAGCTTGCAACATACTTCAGAACAGAATATTATTTAGAATACTTCATATTTTTTCCAACATAGATTATATCCTAGATAATGCTAAATGAATGTTTAGGAGCCAACAGATTATGCTTTGGGATGCTCTTAATAGGACAGAAAATCCTGTAGTAAGAACTACTATTAAAAAGAGAAATTGTTTTCTAACAACTGCATGCAGTATTAACAGCGAACCTACATATACTCACATATTTACATCCTCCCACTATTAAGCCATAATACTGTGTCTAGAAAACAACAGTTCCATCAGCAGTCCAGTTTTCAAAGAGGTTTCTAAAACGCTTCATTAGCAAAGCGAGAGGGACTTCAGGCGGGTTTACAAGTTCTCCCACACGTTGTGGGACCGTGCCACCTACAAAGTGCTCACCGAGAAGACTTTGCACTACTCTTCACTAGCTTGAGAAACACACTCACATTTGAATGTCAGTTTTTCACTTTTTTGGCACATTAGTTGCTTCACACTCTATAAAGTCACAAAAAAGATGAAGTAGTACAAGACTTAACCTCCCAGGCACTAATAGTGCTGTGAGCGCTGTCAGAAGACTTGGCCCAGCCTCTTCCTTTGCAAAAGCTTGGATGAGCTTTTGACCAGTTTTACCAGGACTACAGGTAACTGGAAGCATTTACAGGTTATAAAATTGGAAGCTCTTCTATTCATTTTCTTTACAGGCTGGATTGTTGGGCTGGGGCCATCTGTATGAGGTTCAACAAGGCCAAGTGCCGGGTCCTGCACTTCCGTCACAACAACCCCATGCAATGCTACAGGCTTGGGGAGGAGTGGCTGGAAAGCAGCCTGGCTGAAAAGGACCTGGGGGTGATGGCTGACAGCCACCTAAACATGAGCCAGCAGTGTGCTCAGGTGGCCAAGAGGGCCAATGGCATCCTGGCTTGTATCAGGAATAGTGTGGCCAGCAGGACCAGGGCCCCTCACTACAAGAAGGACATGGAGGTGCTGGAGCATGTCCAGAGAAGGGCAACGAGGTTGGTGAAGGGTCTAGAGAACAAGTCTTATGAGGAGCAGCTGAGGGAGCTGGGCTTGTTTAGTTTGGAGAAGAGGAGGCTGAGGGGAGACCTTATTGCTCTCTACAACTACCTGAAAGGAGGTTGTAGAGAGGTGGGGGTCGGTCTCTTCTCCCCAGTAACAAGTGACAGGACGAGAGGAAATGGCCTCAAGCTGCGCCAGGGTAAGTTTAGGTTAGGTATTAGGAAAAACTTCTTTACTGAAAGAGTAGTCAGGCACTGGAACAGGCTGCCCAGGGAAGTGGTTGAGTCCCCATCCCTGGAGGTATTTAAAAGACGGGTAGATGCAGTGCTTGAGGACATGGTTTAGTGGCGGACTTGGTGGTGGTAGGTTAATGGTTGGACCTGATGATCTTAAGGGTCTTTTCCAACCTTAACAATTCTATGATTCTATGATTTGGTACAGGTGGCAGTAGGAAACACCTCATTACTTTAGGTAGCTTTTCCCTTCTGCAGGTATCCGAGCTGCCCCATTATACGATGCAGCCAAAGCAGGGGGTTTTCCCAAATACACCGACCTCTCAAAAAAGCCAAAGCTATTTTTGCCCCGTTTACAGCTCGCCGTTCTGCAGAGGCCGCCTCAGGAAGCGGCAAGCGGGCTAACCCAAAAGTTACGGGAGCCGTCGGGAGCCGTCTGTGCAGCGGTTCTCCCGCGGCTGGGCACCTTCGTGGCCGTTTTCCCCTCCCCGTCGCAGGGAAGCGGAGGGAAGCCACAGCAGGGCTGCGCCTCAGACGAGCGGCTCCCGGCCGCGGCGGTGCGGGCGGCGACGCCCCAACGGCCGCCGGGCGGCGCGAAGCCGGCGCGGGGCCGCCCCACCCCGCCTCGCGGCGGCGCCCCGGGACCGGCGGGCTCCCACCTGTTACGCGGCCGCCCGCTCCCTCAGCGCCTCCCGCCGCCGCACTCACCAGGTACTCGGGATACTCGTACATGTAGGTCATGCTGCACCGGTTCTCCTCGTAGAGGAAGAGCACGTCCCGCACCCCTAGCAGCACCAGCGCCGCCAGCACCCCGTAGAAGAGCGCCGCCAACGCGGGCAGCCGGCAGCCCGCCCGCCCCATCGCGCCCCGCCGCGCCGAGGTGCGGAGCGGAGCCCTCCTCCCGCCGCGGGCTCTCGGCGCACACAGGCACGGCGGGGTGGAGCGGGGAGCGCCACCGCCCGGGAGGCGGGGCGGGCGGGCCGGCGCCACAACCTGGCCGCCGCCATATTGGGAAGGTCAGGAGCTTGGCGGGCCGCCGCTCCGCCAGGCTGAGGAGGGTCTGTCCGCCATGTCGCCTGCGTGGGAGCCATTACGGGGAGGTCGGGAACCTACCTACGCGCTTCCCCCAGCCGGTAGCTTGCGGGGGGAAGGCGTAGCCGCCATGATAGGGAGGTCAAGTCATCGCACTGCCGCTGCCGTGCGCCTGCTTAGCCGCGTCCGGCCCGCGGGGCTGCCGCTGTTGAAGGAACGCCACCTCGCGCTGAGGCCCCTGAGGAGACACCTTCCCCTCGGCCCCCCTCAGCAGGCAGCCGGGCCCCAGGCGGTGCCGGCGGCTCGTCGGCGTTTGCGGACTCCCAAATGCCCCCTGAGTGTCGGGGGGGCGCAGGGCGAGGGCCGGGGGTGCCGGCGGCGGCGGGCCAGAGCCGCGCCCCGCACCCGAGGGCGTACCGCCGGGGACGGGCCCCGCTGCGGCTCACCTTGCGACACACCTGCAAACCCCGCGCTGCAGGTGCTTCTACGGTTCCTGGCCTGGCGGCACTTTAGTCACAACATCCATAAAGCCTCCAGCACTCAACACGTAGAAGACGTTGTTAATGGTGGGTGGTGCTGTTTGGGGTTTTTTTTTGGGAGGGCAGACTAGGGTTTTTTGTGGGTTTTGTTTGTTTGCTTTAATTAAGCACTTGTAACAACTTACTATCTTTTACTATCTTTAGGCATTCTTTTTCACTGGATTTTAGTCTCTGTAGGACAGCCACGCCACCCTGATGCATGACACACCCACGATTGCTGGTGCTGCTGATCCGTGAAAACTAACAGTAAAATATTTAATATCTGACAAAATGTGTTACTGGGTTTGTTTTGTTTTTTTTTTTCAATTTACAGAGGAAGCAATACTAACATCAACTTACTAAGACAAGGGGTAGTTACATATAAGGGAAGTACAAAGTAGAAATACATACAGTTGTATTTTCATCTTCTTCACTGCTAAATACTTAAGCTTTTCCCCCTCCTTTAAAAGAAACAAAATTTACTCAGTTTTCCAACAGTATTTGTACCATTTTTATTTGTAAAAATAACCATCTGAATGCATTGCAATAGTAGTTTACAGTTAGGGTTCTTCATTACATTAATACAGCATTCAGTAGTTGAAAAAGTTACTAAACTGTGCTTGAGAAGATTCAGGTTGAATTCCAAGTCATTCACTGAATTAAGTCTTTTTCCTCATTTCATATGTGACATTTACCCAAGTCCTTAAACTTCAATTTACAAAAGCAAACAATACCGACAAAACCCCACTGAAGCCATCAAACAATATTTTATATTGTTTATTACAAATGTTATGCAAAATATAACACTGGCACCAGATTCGTATCACCATGGTTTGTAAAGATATATTGCACATGCTAAAGCATAAAATATAAGACAAAACCTACAAAACATAAGATATTGGCTTTAATATGTAGATCACTGCATAAGAAACGCATAAAATTACATTTTATACACACACTCAGATTGTCACTAGTTTAAAACGCCCTTTCCTATAACACTGACCTAAGGTTTACTTTTTGTGTAATAAGAAAGCATTTTCAGCACTGCAAAAATTATACATTATTCCTATAGAAATTTAGCATATTAATTTTCATTTCAATGCAGGTAGAACATATGAAAAGAAGAAACACTTTATACATTCAAAGAAGGTCTGAAATGAAAATTTACTGGTAATATATTGCTTTTATAACACTCAAATGAAAAAAAAAAAAAAAAAGACGAGTTTCACAAAACGTTTCCATAATACACAAATATAAAAAGGCACTCTAATATTTCTTACATGACTAAGAATAAAAATCACAAATTTCTTTAAAATCATCCTCAAGATACATAACCAAGTTTCTCAACAGTACAATGGATAAACAATTCATTTCATGTGTTTGTTCTAGTTCAATAATCTGGCAGTTGTTCACTGCATAAAAAGTACCAAACACATTATGGTGCCCTTTTAGTAGCGATGAACAGAAACCCCTGAGCTATTTCACAGCAATTTCAGGCAGTCCGGAGGTTGTAACTCAGTATCTATGAGAGAGACTTGGGACCCCATCCTGCTATGGATTCCACCTGCAGCTGTGGTTAAAATACAGGATGAAATGATCCTGCTAATACACTTGGGCAGACGGCTGCCCCTCCCCAAATACCCTTTGCTTGGTGCAGACATAGAAGTCATCCACGTACTGTAAATTGCAGGATCCAGGGTTAAGTGCAACAATTACGTATGATTAACTCTACTCTTGTAAAAAGTCCACAGAAAGGCAAGGTGATTATTTACAAGAGTAAAATTATTCTCATGCTTAAATATCTGCCCTAAATTACAGATTTATTTCTACATGTGATAGATTATATTACAGATTAATGTACTAGCATACAAAAAAGGGATTCTGGTAACTCACATGAGATGTGGGATAGGCCAATACTGAGTACTTCCAAGTGTCTTGCTCATGACAGTTTTCCTCCTAAATACACCATACTCAAAACATGACTTTCCCAATGCCCTTAAGATGCTAACAAATCATCTGTTTCTATGATTTTTGGAATATTGCATACTTATATCATTGTTAGTTTACAGAAAACTTTCATCAGTAAAGTTTAGATTTGGTTCCTAGAAGGATCAAAGTAATTCAGTAATCACCTATGCTTCTAGAATGTTGTATACATCATTAAGAGGCAGCAGTTGTTGCACTACACAATTACCAGAGTTACGAGGTATTGCAAATATACACAAATATTTCCAGTAACTCTGTATGGTAGCAAGTAAAAATACTGACATTTTTTAAATGGCTGCTTAAAATAATACAACATCCTCTTTGTAAAGAGGACTGGGTTTCTCCTAATGAAGCAACTTCATGTAGGATAGCATAACTTTCTGTATTTCAGGGTGAGACTTACAACCACTCCTGCCGAGGAGCCTACCTATGTCTCTGGTTAAACTAAGATTAAAAGGCTGATCCTGCTGTCAGACAGGTGGCAGCCATTTCCCATTGGTTTATTTGTTTTCAATGCCATCATTCCACATAAAAAAAAGCAAAATTTGGGATTTCTATTAATTTCTGAACAGACACCACTGAAAACTTTAACAACTGATCTCTCCTCTTATTTTCAGTGCTTAAAGTAAGGTGGTTATTGCTATTCTGCAATTCTTAAAAGCAAAAACGTTGAGAAAAATAAATCATAAAAATGTTATTCTGTGCTATTTCTGAGGAGAAAACCAGGGGTTTGGGTGCTCTGTCATTCTATTGCAGAAAATATAGAGTTGAAGGAAAAGAAATGTTCACCTTTAGAGACACTATCCTTGTGATTTTTTGTTGTAAACTTTGGAAATTTGTTAATGTTCAAGGAAACAATATTTAATTTTAGCTAGGCAAAATAAACTTAATATATAAATATTTTTCTTAAAGAACTGGAATCTGCCAATAGATTTTTAACAATTCAGTGGAACACCACTAAAAACTGCAACTAAAATAAAAAGCCTTACTTTTCATTTACCCTGCCAAAAGTGTGCACTGAGGAAGCTCATCTCATCCTCCCAGCACAGATATAGGCCTGCAGACAGCCCAAGTGTGAATCACAGGAACTTGTAACACCTTGACTCCACGCTGGATTACCTTTTCCGCTCTTTACTGTAGCCATACAATGTTCTCTCACTTGTCTAGCAAGGGGTCAGATTCCTTTCTTATGCTCTTAAATGGTGGAAGGTGTTTTGCTGTCTGCTTTTTAGCAATATAGCCTGTGGACTTTATCTTTGCATTCCATACAAGAAGATGGGCACTCTCCTGAAGTGCATCAGCCCTCCCTTTTTCTACTCAGGCCACCAGTCTTGCCTAGATTCACATTTCATTTCGCATCATGCCAAACAGTATGCACAAATACTAACTAGGAGAACAAGCCATAGTTATTTTTCCTGGGCATTTGTTTCATTTTGAATAAATATAAACACATTTACATTAAAAGTATATGAACATATTCTTTAGTCCGGAAAAAAAACCCCTGTGGTCAACACATCATCAGTTACAAATGTCAACTTGAAACTTGCGTCATAAAATGTAAAATTCACTCAAGACTACTCATTACCTCAGAAGTTTATATTTTTATGGTTTAGAAAAACTACTTCATTATGTCACTCACATTTGAAGAAAAAATAAAAGTATCAAAGTCTTCCATTTAATTACTGAAGCATTTTGGTCCTCTTGGTACAGCTGGTTAGTTCATGATAGCTTTTTGTTTAGTTTTTTGTTTTTGTTTACAAAGTCTCATTCTTCCTTTTGTACATCTGGTGCAGGCGAGGGTCGTGGTCCATTTGACCTAGAAACTTTGGCAGAAGGAGTAAACATATTCACAAAGTTGACATTGCTTTAAAAGCTGGTGACAATAGGCTTTTTTAGCATGTATCTCCGATCCCCAGCACGGTACACTGCTATGTTTTCTGGTGTTTGGTATTTCAACTTTTGGTGTTATGCTTTCATTGCTTTACCTTTGCTCTGTTAATCCAAACACTGGCAAAAGTATTTTAAAATTCGATACTGTTTACAGTAAAAATAAGTTATTTAAGCATAGAAAAGGAAAAAAAATCCATTTAAGTTGGCAAGTCATTATAAACTTTTACATACACCTTTGTCTACACCTGATTTTTCTTTTCTTTTTTTTTTTTTTCTGATACTAGATTAATGGTTAATGGCTCAGGTGACAGAAACATCTAATGACCCTAATTCTGTAGTGCAAATAAACCGTACATGTTTGTGCTGAATTGAAAAAAAATAAGGGCCAAGTAATTTTCATTTTACACAAGTGGTTCCACTAATGTCCGTGGGAAAATATGGTGAGACAAGTAGAATTTGGCCTTAAGAGTTTATAACTATATTTTTCTAATTGTGTGCTGCAACTAAGAACTGTAAAAAGTGCCTTCTGTAGGTTTAAGTGCTTAATACACGCAAAATGTAAAAGGTTTCATTTCCTGTAGAAAAGTAATACAGGCAGTTTTAAGATTTACAACTTTACCTTTGGTTTGTGTAAAAAAAAAAAAAATTATCTAATTTACAGAGCCCCTGGAAGTAGGAAACAGACAAACAGAGGAAAGAGGTGATGCTCGAATCTATGAAGGCTACACTGGAAATATGTTCGTGTACTAAAGGAACAGCTAAAAGATACAAGAACTTTTTACAAACAGTTCCCTGTTTATTTGTGCTGTCAAAAAGAAAAAAAGGCATTTTCTCCTTTTCTACTTAAAATAAGAGGTAGAGACTTTCCACAGGGCCACTTAGGGCCTAAAGAAAACATGAGGAAGTTGAAAAGCTGCAGAACATTAATGGGAATATGTTCCAGTAAATCCCGCTAACTTTGTTTTTTAAAGGCTTGATTCTCCTCAACACTACAAATCTTTCAATACCTACTTGTCAAGGATAATAATTAAGAATATAGCCATGGGATTCAAGCTGTTTAAAAAGACAAAAATAAAGCTGAAATGAAATAATAACAAAAAAAAAAGTTTTTGAATACCAAAAAGTCAAAATGTTTCAGAATCTGAATCATTTTCATTGTACCCATCCTCTGTTCCTATGTTATTACTCAAGGGCTTATTGTAAGAGTTAATGCTACCCATACTGGAGCCATCGCAGAGATGTGTCCTGCCCAAATTGTCTTTTTTAAAACAAACGAAGTTGAAAGCCGTCATTGAACTGGAAGGAGAAAAAGGCATCATGGTAGCCAAAATGAGTGCCAGGCAGTCAGCCACGTCTTTGTTAGGAGCGCAAGCCAGGGCTGGCGTATGACCTGGGCACAAACGCAGACAAGGCAATGGTTAGTACTAAGGGTACTGAGAATGGCACTGAGCATTCCTCATATACATCTCTAGGTGACGTCGTAAGCAGGAGATGTATGTTCAGTTACAATCATGCCAGGCAACAGGGGTATGTTACTTATTTTAAATTAGACATGCTGGGAAAATACACACTTTATGGAGCATTTAAATCACTGTGACCACAACAAGCACTATTTTTTTAAAATCAGGCAGCAAACAGACCACGATATGAATAAAAGCACTTGCTAAACACAGTTCTACAGCACAGAGAGTATGATGAATACAGAACACGGGGAGTACAGCAACAGGGACAGAAACTGGCTTCAGTTTCTGGGCATATGAACAAGTCTCATTCTGAGAACAATGACTTTCATTAGAACATAAAAGATATTAGTTTAAAAACATTTTGAAGTAATAAGCAAATTATTTTAAAGACTGATCAGTTGAGTATCTACTCAACTCAGAAAGCAGTTTACTTAGGAATTAAATTATGAGAGACAAGAAGTAGACCAGTGCACGTGGTACATGTATAGCAGGTATGACTACATGGATGTTTAGTTGCCCAAATTTACATTATCTTAGAAGAATAATGACTGTATTCAGAAAGCATGGCATACACTTTAAATACAAAGTTAATACTCTACAGATGTCAGTAAAACGAAGAACTGGGGAGGTATTAAAAGTTTGTCTTCGCTGCAGTTTAACATGGCTCCTGTCCGAGAGCTGCCCCTAAAGCAGCTCTTCACGTATACAAATCTTGGAAACCAGTATGCTGATTACATTTGCTATCTATACATTTTGCAGGCTGCTATGTAGTACTCTGGCTCTTTCCAACAAATCCTCCTGTATTCTAAGAGCAAACAGATTCTTTTGAAGATGGCTAAACCTTAAGTGCTGCAGCAGTAGTAATGAGGCAATGACCACTACTGATATTCTACTGCCTCAAGTAAGCTGAGAACACCTGCAGTGTAGATGAGTTTGGTGGACAAATGTGAGTACAGTTTTGTTGCAAACTACCCACATTTAAGCACTGACTGCAGTGAATGCATACCCTAAAATGGAATTTCCTCTTCCACTGAGTTCCAAGCATGAATATTCTCTAGAGTTGTACTTATACTAAGATTGTACTTAAATTTCTCTCTTTTAAACTGCATATGCAGTTGTTCCTAGAAAAAATATCTGTGTATCAAATTTAAACTTAATTTTCACTCGTTACACACATGCAAATTAGCTGGATCTGTATGTACAATTTTAATGATAAAAACTGTGGTTAGAAGCTAGTCTGCTTCATTTTTCTGTCCCCTATCTATAAAATGAGGTTAGGGCCAGATGACTTCAGTGGAACTCATTCATGCAAGTATATCTAGGTAGCACTTGGTTAATAGTAAATACTCACCACTCAGTTCTTTTCATCCATAGATCTCAAATGTCTTGCAATGATGTGTGAGTATTATTATTGTTACTTTACAGATATGGGAAGATGGAAGTACCGAACTGTTACATTAATGCCATCAAGTCAGTATTGTAAGAAAGACCAGCTTATTTCAGGAAGACATTTTTGAAAATATTAATTATAGAAGCACAGCCCTCTATGGGCTTTATAATGTTTAGGGAAGGACTTCATTGAGATCTGAAACAAAATTATCAGATTTATTAACTAATCATGTATTTTATGAGGCAACAGTAATTTACTTGCATCTTGCATTAGCTCAGACAATTGGTAAGCACAAGCTTTGATCTCAGAATGAACTAGGACACAATCAAACATATGTTGATGGTTTTCTTCCTACCCATTAAAACATGCGCTGATTGAATGCATAATCCTTAATTCTTCTGCAAGGCGTCAGAATTATCCGGTGCCACTTGCATGTTTAGGAAATTCAAGTTACCACTGCACTCAAGCATTAAAAAAGACTAGCTGTTGACAGTACATGCAAAATGAACAGTAAAAGGGACCGCTGTGATGTTTAGAATACATTTTTGTATTAAAGAAAAATAAATAGTTGGTTTTTTTTTTAATAGGTACTCACACAGCTCATTGTCTGTTCTTGGAAGGATAAAAGCATCAATGATGTCTATCATCAGCTTTTAAGTCTATTGCTTCAGTCGGTTGTAAAATTACCTGTTGGGTCCTACTGAAGATTGTCAAAGTGTATTATTTACTTACCATTTTCATCTACTGCTAGGACACATGCCCCTTTGGCTAGCAACTCTTCAACCACCATCTTTAAGCCGTTTCGTGCAGCAATATGGAGAGGTCTACAAAAACATAACAACAAAATTCAAGTTCAGTTTACAACAGACTTTCTAAAAAAAGTTAGGTAATGCTTAAAGCATACCCAGCATCAGAAAGAGAATGTTTTCCTTTTTTGGATCATTACAATTATATTGTAGACATTAAATTATATTACAGCCTTTAAAATAACCCTCATGTTTCACATCTATAAAACATATGTGCGAGACAAATGCAATTACCTTTACATACACAAAGATTGCTTAATACTTTCCAGTCTAAAGGCTTTCTTTAAAAAGCTCTCATTTTTTCCACTGTTTGCAGCACAAAATTGACATTTGAAAGGAAAATGAATCTAAGACTGAAAAAATGCCTTTGTTCCATCCTTCATTCTGGCTACTACAGTCTGTTCAAAATTACGGTATTGCCTTTTTATCCTTGAATACTCGACTGCTAATCTCTGTTACTGTAGAGCAGCTGGAAATTAAAAATAACCACTGGTTTGCCCCCTTCCTGAGCCAACACCCCATGCTCCGGTTTGGGGACAGCTAGTGGGACAGGAAAAACAATTTCATATTGGAAGGGGGGAAAAAAAGGGCTAAGATGGAATGAATTCTTCTGCAAGCACTAGATGATCTGCCACCTGAACTCGTGGTTGAATCTTCTCCTGCGGGATTCCCCTACACCAGTCAAACAGTTGCAGCTGGAGTAAGAATATCAATGGTTCTATCTCTGCTGATACTGTATGGTATGGATGGGAGTTGCACATAAAATATCACCTAAAAAAACCCCTCTGAAAATTAAACGTACCACCTTGAGTCTAAATAAATTATTTAGATTTAAGGTGATGCTCAAAAAGCTAGGAAATGCCAGCTGTGTACTTACACATTCACATGATTAATAGACATTTTGATATAGTCTTCAAATAAATGACCTCATATATTTTTTCCACCAGACCAGGTATAGAATAGGCAGCAAAGGAATCAAAATTAAAAGTGAAAATGCAATTCAAATTTGGTCTTTTCAAGGGCAAGCACTCAAAAAAATCAGAAATTAACTTTTTTGTTCTATGAAAAAATCCGAGACATGAATTTGAAATGCTAAATCGGAATCTTCTAGTAAGTCAACTAAACTTGAGAGGATCAGGCTATACTTACGTCTGCAATGCATTATTTTTTGCATTAATAAGGCTCTGTTCTTGTATCTTGTCAAGTATTAACAAGGCACATTTTTCATGACCCTGTAGTTGGGGAAAAAACCCAAATAGTGTTAATTTGCTGAGGAGTTTGAAACTGAGGCAAAAGAAATGTTACATATAAAAGTGAAATTTAATAACTCAATTTGAAATACAAAACATGCTACTCAGCTTATAAGGATATGTAGCAGGTGAACTGTAGGAGCCTTAAAATACCATTTTCAAACTGCCACTGCTAGGATGCTTTAGCACATTTAGAAATTCAGTCATTCACCCTCCATTCATTATATATGAATTCACCTCCTCAGCTTTCAGAGAAGACTGCTGTTTCTCTTGAGAGAGCATTCAATGGATTATTTATTAGAACTACATAGTAACATAGAAAGAGATGGTTTAATCTCAGAAACTAATACTATACTTTCTCGGTCTTTAAATGCCTTTCTGTATTATTGATAAACTACAACAAAATCCCTTCAGTGTGAGAGCTCTAATAATGAAACTTTGGAAATAATACACATCCAGGCCTTATTTCTGATACTGTTTCAGCACAGCCAGTCGCAGATGGCGAGCCTACAGCCCTGGCAGGTGAACAGTTGCCTGAAGGACCTTGAGAATTCAGTGAGGCTCATGTGTCTGCAGAAACTGGAGCAATACTATCACACGGCAATGTAATCTGTGGATAGGAGCAAAAGCAAAGGCCCAGGAGAGGGAATCCCATGGGCATTTTTTCTTGCAGAAACAGCAGGAGCAATTGGAATTAAGAGGAAGAAAGGGTGGGAAAAGACGCCACCACCAATCTAATCAGTGCCTCTGGTTTTACTGCTACAGAGCATAAGGGAAAATTTGGGGTTCCTTCCACAGAAATTGGAGAGTAAGAAAAAAGAATAATAACTTTTTTTTTTCTTTGCCACTGAACCCATGTCAAACTATTTTACAGTGAGGTTATTTGGTAAAACCTCAAAGCATTTTCCATTATTTCTCTTAGCTTCCCTTCGTTATGTTTCAGCTGCCATAAGAGGCATCCGTATTTCTCAATTTCCTAAACCTTGAAACAGAGTTGAGAAAAAGCTTGGAACAATGCTCCCTTCCTCACCACAAGTTTGACCATCACATTTCCATTGCAGAAAAATTTTTAGGAGCATAAACACACGCATACATACATACAGACCGTGAAAAGAATAGATGCATACAGAGGTCTTCAACTTACTTTACTGCTAGCCAAGTGCAAAGATGTGTTCAACTCCTTATCTTTTAATGTCAGGTCAGCCTTGGCAATGTTCACCAAAAAGTCTGAGGTATAGAATAGAAATCAACGAACAAACCCAATGGGCAGACGAACATGTAAAAACAGAGGAAAAAAATTACTATTTCAATATATGTGTGCATACATGCTAATCAATTAAGCCTTTATGTGATCTAAGCTTTATGAACATGAAGTGAAAATAATGAATGAGAACAGACTAATCTTCCCCATTTGCAGATCAACAAGTTCTGCCTGAATCACCTTCTCCTGAGAACAACTGTGCATCCTGCTTTGAGAGGACTAAGTGGGTATAAAGAATTTAGGGTGCAGTCTGTACTGCTGAAGATAGAGGAAAGGGAATTCTGTTAAGCCAATATGACCCTTAATCTGTATGTCTGCAGTATACAGTCTAGCCTGGGAAAGCAGCTGCTGATAGCTGCCATTTTAAGAACAGGACTTCCCATAGTAGAGTGGAGAAAAAGGTTACACAATCTTTTTTACACGTGCAGTTTTACTGCTCCATAAAATCAAGGAAGTAAGTCAGAGAATAGAATTACTACTCCCCTCATGCTCTTTACAGTGTGCTCTTAGTCAATAAGACTCAAGTTTGTTATTGTAAATGTTCACCAAGACTGCTGAGAAACGACGACTGAGAAGAAAAGGAATTTTTTTACAGATGTAAAGGTAGCTTCTTTCAGACATCCACACAATTGTTTTTCTTCCTCAGTTTTCACAGGAAAAAAGCGACTACCTATTTGGGATAGTAACTGCAGTAGCACTCACCCTTCAAAACGAACAGAGGCAAGGATGTACTTACCTACAGCACCTACGTGACCATTTTGAGCTGCCATCATGAGAGGTGTTTTCCCTGCGTGATCCGCAGCATTCACTTGCGCGCTGTGACTCAGGAGGAGCTGGAGGCACTCCACGTGATCCGCGAAGGCTGCTGCGTGAAGGGGTGTTCTGTGGGGAAAGTAACATGACCACAGCTGTTACTAAAGAATGGCAATATTCCTGTTTACTTACCTTCCCAACAACCTGAAAGTGCAAGACATTTTAATTTTTTTTTTCCTATGAAACTTTGAGTTATCACCAGGGGAACATTATAGTAGCAGCATCTGAAATAAGTTAAAAAATATTTACAGTCTCTGTCCTGGTGCAATATAAACTTTAAAAAAAAGGGAAGCATAAGGTGGATATGATACTGTGCAGATATGATACTGTGGAGAATCTCATATTAGCAGCGTATTTATTTTAATGGAGCATGCTGTGTAATATGAAAAGCAGTACAATCCCTCATTCATATTCATCTGATTTTATTTTTTTTTAAAAGCCTAAGATGGGAAGAACTATCGGAAAAGATCAGATCCATTATTTAAAAAAACTAAAGTATTTTAAGTTATAGTAAAAAATACTGCAGCAACAAGCTACAACAACAGTATTACTACAAAAGGCAGAAAGAATTCTATCCGCTTTGAAGGTTATCAGTTTCCACAAGAGTATGACACCAGAATTCATTCACTGTCTCTCTATGGCATTTTGGGTCTGAAGTATGATTAACAGAGATGAAAGATAGTTGGTACACAACCCAGCTCATAGTGTTACTTCAGGTTTTGCTTATCAGTAAGGGTGAGGTGGTCTTACCCTTATAGGAGTAAGTAATCACCATTACTGGAAGTCTTGAATTTGTTTCAATTAACAGAAACAATGAATATTCAATTTTTATAATTTTGGCAATTTTGATTAAAAAAATATATATATACACACATAGTGAGATTCAATGTGACAAATTAAGGATTTGGCTGAATGCATATCTCTTGCTGTATCAGTATTATTTTGCTACATAGATATTTTGAGTTGTGTGCCCTAAGAATGCTAACATAACATTAAAGCTTTTAATGAAATACTTTTCTATGTGTACATAGTATCACTCCATTTGGCAAAGATAAACGTATTTAAATATTTAACAAAGAAAACTGGTTCAGGGAAATAGCCTATAGTCATAGCTGTTCTAGACAAACAAAATACTATTTCTTTTGTATTTCTTTTCATATGTACTATGAAATTGAATACTTCATAATATTCTTGCTTCAACTGAGCCACCATTTAACTCTGTTGCAGTGTAAACTGCTGTCTGAAAGAGTCAGCATGACAAGACTTAGCTCAACCATATCAGATAAAGATTAGTTCCAGAGGTTCAGAAAGAATTATGAAAAATACTGGATGGATTCATGAAGATGAAATGCAATTTGTTTAAGAATCTATTACCTTCCTTTGTCATCTTTGCAATTGACAATGCTGGCATCGATGGCTCCGATGAGCAGTGATGCACAGTTTTCATGATCGTTGATTCTGCCAAAGACAAGACATTTTCAAAAAGGTAAAAAGTCTACATCTTTTCCCACTTTCCAATATTAATTCACTTCCCATTAATATTTCTTATTGCTTATTTATAAGTTGTCCTGACATACCTTTGCTGTAATGCTTTCAGTCACATTTCTGATTATTCATCATCTCTCCATTTAACCAAACTGCATCTGCTACTATGAATTTCAGTCTCTAAAGCAAAGCTGATCCTGCAATTCACTATGCACTATGAAAGTGCAGCACAAACCTAGGATTAAAACCTTAATACCTTAAAATCCTTTAGTCTAAATGTCAAACACACTTGGATCTGGAAAGCACTCAGTCATAGATACCTACATATTGAAAGCTTTATTCTAATGTTTTGGGTACTGAAGCCCACATCTCTTCCAGCTCACACATTTAATACTTTTCCTTGATGGATGTACTCAATTAATACTCTTTCTGGTTATTGTTACTTTGTCTTATTTCGTTATGAAAATGAACAGTGTTTAGTAACAGCATTGGACATATAGTACAGCTAACACACACCCTCGCTGGATTAGCAGCTGTTTTCATTTTAAATTTGCATGCATTTTTAAGTTGCACACATTTTTAATGGGTTTGAGAATTGCATACTAGTTTAAAAGAATATAAATATTGAAAAAAAATTTCAAAGCCATCACTAGAAATTCAGATTTCAAATACTATGTTTCAGCCACAAATTATTTTATTTTAAGCAGAGTAAAAACAGGGCATTATATATGCTTTTATTTCCCTAATATATTGAGGTTTTCGTAATTTCAAAGTTTGATACGTGACAAATTACTTTTCTGCTTTCCAGTGATGTGGACTGTAGAAGGGAAGCCTACAGAGTAGTAACTCCTATCATTACTGCTGGAAGGCATTCATGCTTCCCACAGAAGATAGAATAGAATACAGTCATTCTAATTGTTGGCAGAAATTAGGAAGGTTTGCATTTGTTTTTTCAGTGCTTAATTCTCTGATTAAGCTCTGATGGCTTAATCTTCTGATGGCTTACATGTTTTAATAAGCATGTTAGGTCCCACAAAATAAAGTAATCTTGCATTTAAAAAAAAATTCATTTGTAATTATGTTATGAAAAGTTACAATTTTGCTCTATCAGAATTCTTCCCATATGAAAACTTACTGCTTTATTTGAATAACGAATATGTATAAAATACATGCATGGAAGAAAATTAATAACTCATAATAGCCACCACCTTTTTGTTGTTCATAATTAATATGAGAACTTTGGATACAGAGTCTGCCTCTATAACCAATCAATCCCTTTGGCTAGGACCTGGGTAAGAAGTACCAAACCTTCAAGACAGAGATTACCTCAGAAGGAAAAAAGACCATGAAGAAAATCAGTCTGGAAAACACCCAGCTGAGGATGTCTTGGAAAAAACATGGCCTGCACAGAACACCATTCTAGCATGACATAGACTGTTGTTTCACATCCGTCCTTCATTAACGCTTTGTTCCCATTGCTAAAAAAGAATTATCTTGATTCTGACAAATTTCTTAACTTTCAGCCATTGAGTTTCAAAGGAACCTCAAAAGCTCATATTTACAGGGACCAAGGCACTATAGCCCAGGTCATGGCCTAAGAATGGCAGAGCTATGAAGTTGCAGCCTGTGTGAAGAAAAGACACAGGCCTGTAGTTGTAAGCAAGGGAAAAGAAACTAGAAAGGGAGCAGAAATGCAGCTATTTAATTACAAGTCAGAATTTCATCAAATAGCCTAAATGTATGAAATTTATGCAAAAATACTCTTTATTGTACCACTTTTTCAGCAGAAGTACAAGCACAATTTTATGATCTGCTTTAAAATTATTTGCTCATGCAAATAATCTTAAAAAAAAAAGTTTTCTTCCCACACTGCTATTTTTTCCAAACATATCCTAAAGCATTTGTTACCGGAGATTTCTACTTACACGGCACAGTGCAATGGAGAGAAGCTATTACCATAGAATGTGCGGAAAAATTTTTGTTCCAATAGTACCTCTATGCAGTTTTCATGACCTATAAGAGATCAGACATTTCACAGTGTTGCACAAAGCACGTAATTCACTTAATTCATATTAGGCTTATACAGATTAGAATTTAACACTAAGTTCAAAGTTGAACACAATGTGTATATAATTTTATCACATAACAGCTTGTAAACAGAGGGGTTTTTTTTATGGCAGCAGCAAGATAGATCCAGGCTAATATTAGCACTTACTGAAAAACAGGAAAGGAAAAAATTCTTTTTTGTGTGATGTTATGTATGTTGCCTTACACATCTCCAAAGATGGTCTTAAATGATGGTATTAGGAAACTTTATCCTTACATTAAGCAACAAGTTCAGATTCTCCAGTTTAGAATAATCAGTTCAGTTCAGAATACCCATCTATTCACGTGGTCTCTTGCATCAATAAATAAGAAGGTGACAGCTCAGAGGAGCATTCCTGGCCCCACAGAAATCAATGAGAATGTCATTACTGACGTCAGTAAAACCAGAATTTCACCCTGGCCTCCTGTGACGGGAAGCAAATGAGCTGCACAGCCCCTGGGAATTATTGCTGGAATTTCCCTGGCTTCTGAACTGGAGGGTGAACATAGCAAACGCTAACTACAGAGAGCAAGTAGAGGGGAGATAATTTGCCTCTTCATTTCAGGCTTCTCAAAGTGTTAGGCTGCTTTGTCATCATGTTTCCCTAAAACTGAGGCCACATTTGACCTTGGCAAAAGTCCACAGGGAGAAACTTACCATTGTAACAAGCCCAGTGCAGCGGTGTATAACCTTGATTATCTTTCAAACTGCAGTCTTCCTCTGAAAGTGCTATCTGCAGTAATTCACTCAGCCAAGTGGCATGACCCCGAGCTGCTGCAAAGTGCAGAGGTGTTCTGCCTCTGGCGTCTTTACATAAAATAGATACTTCTTTCTCTAACAGCATCTGAACACACTCTTCGTGCCCAGTCATAATCTGATAACAAAGAAATGAGTAAAGAGGTTGACATAATACAGATTCTTGCCCAGGAAATATGGAATACGATTGATGCCTGTGGACATGAAACAGCCTGGATGGGATTCAGAGGGCAGAGATGAAAGCTCCTGTGCTCCCATGAGTACCTATGATAACTGATACACTGAAGTGTATTTGGTGCTGTCTTTCAAAGGCATTGATTCCTAGTCTGTGGAAGAGACTCCACTAAGTGAGGCGCAAAAGCAAGGAGGAGTTTAAGACTAAGGAAACAGATGAACAAGGGGTAAGGTTCAGAAAACGAGAGTCTGGCTTCTCAAAATTATGTACAAATGTGAGAGAACTGAGGAAAAAAAGGATCAAGAATATCATCAGAAATTGGAAAAGCTGCTTTAACAGCTGGCCAGCTACTATCAATGACCTCTGCATCATACATAGGTTAGCTTTGGTATCTTGGTCATGTTCATGTATTGCTATCAATACAGAACAGAAATTTTATGCCATAGGTTTTATTACGGACAGGTGTTGGACTCCTAAGCTGAACTGCTCACTGCAGTTATCAGAGAGTTCTGTATAAATATCATCTCTTGCATCAACTTCACATTGGGTAAGAAGCAGACTCCTCAAAAAGATTAGATCTGCCTCGAGTTTCACTGCCTCCAGATCAAAACTTAAAGCTTACTTATTTACACCATCCTCCCCAAGAAAAATGAAAATAACTGCTGGGCAGGTCTTTTAAAGAAATTATTTTCATAAGGTGCTCCGTTATATGAATAATGGCTGCTATTGTAAAGTGTCTAGAGCCAAGAAAAATCGGTCTAATCAGTATTTTATGTAATTAATTAAAGTGAATGTGAAATAAAGGCAAAAGCAGAGCATTACTGAGACTAGATCTGTCCTGCTTTTTACCTCATTGACTGTGCTTGGTCAGGTTTCCAATCATTTACAGTATTCTCTACATTTGATATCCCTGTATTTGTGAGTTGTAGTCACAGTAAAACAAATAATTAAGAATCATAAAAATTAAGTCACCCCTCGATGTAAAGCTGTGCATCCCAGGAGATCAGCTGCATCTACAGATGCTTCTTTTTCAAGTAATAAAGAAACAGCATCAATGTGCCCATATGCCACTGCAAGCATTAGTGGGGTTCTAGAAAAAAACAAAACCAAACCAGTCACAGCTATAAAACGACATACTGCTTGCCTCTGCTAGCTTATAGGAATAGAGAAATCAGCAAGCCTTGCATTTCTCTCCATTTCTACCCACAAACCTGTTTCTTTTACCATACTCATCTATATAACACCCAAGTGAACATCTTTAGCATGAAATTATTAAGATGTTTAACAACCAACTACCATGACTGAAATAGAAACAAACTCATTTGTAAGTGGTTTACAGAGCAACATCATTCAAGACAATCTGTTCTCTTAATAACCTACAATTATTGTCACCTCCAGCGACACATGAGCTTTACAATACCCAAGCGTTGTGAATGAACGTACCTGCTAGTTACCGAGATGACAACCACACAAAACATTTCTTCTGCAAACGCCGCGCAATTGCTTAAAGGGGATGAAGGGACATGAGGAAACTATTCAAGCCAAAACTCCATTTTTTTCTGGAAGGGATCTGTTCTCCTTCCATTTTTAGATAAGACTAATACCATTTAAAATTATATGTATAGTCAGATATGTTCCAGGCACCCCAAATGAGTTTTTTAAACCATTCACATTTTCACTTTTAAAATATACTTTATTCTCCCTCTATAACTGTCATTTAACGAGAAGTATAATTTTTGTAGGAACATCTCAGATTTATGTGTCACCTCAAATAAACATTCTGTCTCACTGCACCAGCCTAATATACCAACTAAACCCTGAAATAGCAATGTTTTAGAAAGAAAAAGACTCTCTATAGAAACATCTCAGGAGCTTGTTAGTTTTTATTGAATCTGGCCCTCAGCATCTATGAAGAATTGTTTAAAGTATGAAGCAAAGGCTACGATTAATGAATAATTCCTTCCACATGGCTTAGATCAACTGAATGTGTGCTTTGTAATCTCTGCCAAATTCTATAAGGAGAAGTGCAGGAAATACAGTATTTCAAATAAATGGGCTTTTTGTAAGAAATCTGAGATGCTATTTGAATCACAGAGCTGAAAGAAAATCATCGCGAAGAAAACTTACTGTCCTTTGGCGTCTGTCACGTCAGGGTTGTCTGTAACTTCTAGCAACAACCGTAAACAAGGTGTATGGCCATTAATGACTATAAAGAAAAAAAAAGGATGTTTAATTAAAATATGTTTAATTTCAGATACTTTTCCATTGGAATGCTTACGGATAAGAAATTTCCTTATAAACAAGGAAAATATTCCACAATATAGGAAATTAATATTCCCACCATCTTCATTTAACTTGTGCCGATGAAATGCTGAGCTCTTTTTTCCCTGACCTCAGTAAGATGAGGATTAGTTCTCTAACATACAAAAATCCCAAATGAGTACAACAGAAATCACGATTTTCACTACTGGGATATCTACTAAACCAGACAGCATTTCAAAATCCCTCAGAGCGAGCGGGCAGACAAGGCTTTCTGCAATCGGATCTGGAACGCAGTACGAAGTATGTCGCAAGGCTTGTTAATTTTCTGTGCACTGTACAAGTAAGTTCTTCAGCACTGCTAGGAAAAAAGAAGCATCTGCAAAGAATGACCAATGATACAAATGCCATATTCATAACAGCACATAACACCAGAGACTAAATTCCTTTGGGGTTTTTCCAGCTTTTCTAGTTTAATGTTATTGGAAGCCACAGCTACTTCTCAAAAAGGGGGTTTCCTTTTTAAAATGTAACCCATTGCTGTCGGAAAACAGCTCTGGGTTACTACATTTTGCACGGCCTGATACTGGAAACCCATCTGTGTGTCAGCTGGCTTAAAGGCTTCAGCTTTATACAACTCATGGGATGAAGAGAACAGTATTTTCTTCTTTGAAAAACAATGGTTCCTGTACTCAGTAGATAGAGATTTTGTTCCTATTACAGCAAGTCATGCATTCGCACTGCCTACACCCTGTGGGCTGAGACAAAACCCTTGGACACCACCTATGTCACATCATTCTGGCAGAAAAAATGGGCGGACATCATCACATTTAAATCACTCATCCAAAAATAATCTTAGCTGCTCTACCCAGAAAAATAAAAGATATTTTTAGTTATTTACCAGTATGTAATGCCATATACATAACATGTAAACAGTTCTGTGGGGCTGATGAGTCACTGGCTTAAGGAAAAAAAAAAAAAAAAAATCTGTTCTTTCTCCCAGCAGGAGGAAGAGAAATCATAACTTGTTCACACCAATGTCTGAAAAGGATTTTGGTAAATGAGTTTTAGAACAGATACTCCCAGAAACTCTTAGGAGCTGACCCAGCAATTGCTAAGCATTACAGACCCTGCAGGGAACATTAGTTTTGCCAACAGAGCTACAACACTAACGCTAGGGGAACATTTGCAATGGATTCCCCAAGCTAGCCAGAGGAAAGACTGGTGGTAATAAAATTGTACAGGGAACATATAATTTAGGCAAAGGAAATTCTCCATGTTATGAGGTCAGAGGAAGTCTGTTCCCTGAGGGGGACAGACAGAAAAAAGAAATACTTCATTAGGCGATTTCTCTTCTGAAGTTACAAATCCCTTTACTGAATGGAGCTCTGCAGAATCCTGTAATCCAATCCACCACTTCGGGTCTCCTTAACTGTTATGTTCTGCAGTTGTGCTTGTGTAATTAGAAGGAATGAAGGCAAACACGTTTAAGGGGATGGGCAGACATGCCTTCTTGTTTCTTTCCAGTGCACAGGTAATAGACGCAGGTATTCACCTTCGTGTGTGCAAATGCGCAGTGTCACTCAAGGGATTAATTCAGCAAGAATTCTGTCTGATCTCTCAAAATACGCCAATTTACCTTTTACTCTTGCATTGCAAATAAAAAACACTGGATGCTGCAGTGGCACCACGCAGAGTTTCCAATAGGTGGCATCGTTCTTTGCTAAAACACTCCTAAACAAAATGTACTGTTATGAAACAGCATAATAAAAATCATCAGATTGCAGGTGGCTTTTCATAATAGTTGGAGATAGAAGCTTTATTCCAGAGATAATTTTCACAGGACTCTTCATAGCTCTTGATCTAAACGTTGTCTTAATAGATATTTACCCATAGTGTACTTATCTCCCATTTTAAAGCCTCCAAATTCATGACAGTGATAAATTGCCTTTACTAAGAGTTCAAATATTCAACGTGTCCGCGCAGTAATTTTCCTTCTTACGGTACATGTTTTCTTTAGTGTCTCATTCCTGTGCGTAGGGCTTTCTTGCTCCTTGCCTTCCCACCCCACCCCCCCTTGTATAAATACACATCTAACCTATTTTGTTTCACTGCAGATTTAAAGAACATTTTGCTTGTATCCCTGGAATATTTTTTAAAATCTTTTAAAATTTAAAATTTGATTTTTTTTTAAGCAAAAAAATATCACAGGCCAGAAAAGTCTACAATGAATCTTCCTACTGTTTTTACACGCAAGACACTCATACTACAGTGATGGGGGCAATTAAAAAAGAAATTAAAGTAGGGGGGGAAAAAAAAACAAAATCAGAATTTGTATGAAAGTAAGAAATGTGCATATTAAAATAACACCTTCCGTTCAACAAATCTACTTAATTCTATTCAACAAATCCATATTTTAAGTCAAAGCTGCTAACAAAAATATGGCTTTGTTACCATTTACTTTTCTCAGTACTGTAGAACCCTTACAATTCAGCTGTGACAACAAGAAACCTATGTCACTATAACCAAATTTTTAAATAAATGCAAAATCACTGCTATAGTGATGATGTACCAGACAAAGTCACACCTTGTTCATCATCAGACCCCAAGCTATGTTTGAAGTGACTATAAGAAAGCTCTTGACCAACACAGCTCCAGTTTTGTGGTGGCACTGATCTTGATTTAAATTAATTAAACCAACAGTTTTAACACGGTGAGGATCAGCTGGATTTACTATTTTGTGTTTTTATCAAAAACAACTAAAACTCCCTCTCACTGAATTCTGGTCTCAAACTTCTGATATGTAAGATCTGGTAGCATATCTCTATATCATTAGTTTATTGTGGGGAGTAATGTACTCAGTTCTGATGCAAAATTTAAGAAGGCAGAAAGCATTTTTTAGTATGCTGTGAAAATCTATTGCGCACATTTTCTTCAGTACTGCACACAAAATTGATACTAGCCTATTTGACCTTATGCTTCCAGGTTGCACTTATGTGATCACACACAGAGAACAAACTGGTATTAGAGGATGTATATGCATTTTAATCTAAGCAAAATTAAAAGATAAACGGAAAGACAATTAAGTCTGGCCCTGAAAATAACTGTTATCCAATGAAGTATTAATTTTACTTCCCACTAGAGGTCACTGCTATGCTGTACTGAGCCCCTCGATGAACAGCCAGAGGAGCAACGTTCCCTTTGGCACCCCCGCATAGTTATCTGACAGGTACATATTAAATAATAACCTTTAAATAAACAGCAAATTCTACATTTTCCAGTTAATTATGCACGTTGCATAATTAACACTCAACACATGAGGAATGGAGCAGACTCCCAGCAACAGCAAGTTCACAAGCTAGCTCAGGAGGAGAATAATGTCTGAAAGGGGGTGAATTTTTGTAGTGTTGCCCCTGCAAAAGGTTGAAAGTTTTGAACACCGGGATAGTTCCATCACCAATGAAAGCCTACCTGTATTTTCAACCTTTCTTCCCTAGGAGAAGCTGTGAGGCAAGTGTTCTCTCTTTCCCTGAATTTTTGGTGAGGAACCATTAAGAGAAGGTGTCGTAGGGGAAACCGCACATCTTAAACAGTAGGTGGTAACAGAGAGGTGAGGTAAAGTAGAGGCAAGTAGGTAAGGGCAGAGCAGTAGTGGTGTGGCAAAATATGGGATTCTGTGTGAGGGAGGACTGCACCACTGGGACAGAGGAAAAAAGACCAAGGAAACGAAAGATAAGAGTTAACTGTAGAACCTCAGCAAACAAGCAGCAGTCCTCAGTACAAGTCAAAATCTCCTTCCGTTTAGAAGAAATGTGCATAGGGATAGTAGGTTGGTAAAGGTAGCCGCTTCTGTGTTGTAGCGTTTATAACACAAGCATAACATAAGATCACACTCACCTGAGGCATGGAGGGGGGTCCTTTTGGTGACATTATCTTTTACAGTGACAGAAGCACCCTGGCTAATGAGAGCTTCCACGCACTCTGCATGTCCTTTAAATGCAGCCAGGTCCAAAGCAGTACGTCCCTTCTCGTCCTTAATATCCAAATCTACCAGAGACTGGAGAAGTACCTCCAAGGCTTGATGATGACCGTTATAGGCCTAGAAATATGAAATGAGTCATGTAAAGAACACAACTCTTGTCTTTCAAAGACTTTCACATAAAACGTGAATAAAATCCATCATTGTCAGTCTCCTAAACACAGTAGAAGTGACAGAGTTTTCTTGATTCCTTATGACTCTCTCTTCAACTTGAAAGGATTTTCCCAAATTACACTGTAGCCAAGAAACTAAAAAATTCCTAGTGTTTAGGGACAGAAATTATGATTGTTGATTTGCTCTGACCTTCTAATACAACCCAAGGTGAGGAATTTCAGGCAATAATTTGCTAATTCAGCACAGGCTAACCAACAATTTATTTTTCACATTCTACAGTATCTTTCAGGGAAATGTTTGCTTCAACAACTAGATTCACTAATGATGCTGGTCAGAGGTTGCACGGATTATCACCTAACTGGGTGCTAAATTCAACACAACTGCTATTCTCCAACTAAACGAAAGCAATTCTCAAACCAGATTTTTGTGCAAATACAAACACAAACTTGACCTGCTGTTTACAGCTGATGCTTCATGGACTATTCCTGCCAGTAGGATCATTGGGTAGAACAACTACAGTAGACAAGTAGATGCACTTCCAGACCTACAGCCACATTTGGGCCAACAGCACAAACACAGGTGACATTGCAAGAACCCAGTGGATAGCCCCAGAAACTGGAAACATTTCATTCAGCTTTATAGGGACTGTTCTCCTCTCCTTACTGTCAGACTCACAGAGAACATCCTTTTATTTATACATGAACGTATAATCAGTATTACCCGAGTTGAAGCAATTAATGAAAACAGAAGAGAAATGCAAACATGAAGGAACCAAAGAGCCACTGAATTTCAAGGTTAAGTAGTGGTGGCAGCAGCTTGCTCCTATTGACCATTGTCAAAAGTTCAAAAGAACAGGACAGTGTAGGGAACAAACAGTTGTTTCCCTGTTAGACCAAGACAACTACTTAAGGAAAGCAAAGGCAAAAGCAGAAAAAGAAAAGCAAAGGGAGATTAGGGCACAGGGAACCCATATCTCAGAAAATACTCCAATGCAGTTGCCAGCTTTTCTTCTTCGTAACAATTTTACTTAGAAACCAACTAGCAACAACCAAGGTGCCAGAGGTGGAACTTTGGGTTTTTCAACCATGGGGAAGTTTACATGGCACCAGGCCTACTGGAGGCAGATGGGGTTCACCTGTCGCCAAAGGGGAAAAGGATTATGGCTCAGGAGTTAGCAGGCCTCATTGAGAGAGCTTTAAACTAGATTCGAAGGGGGAAGGGGATAAAACCAGTCCTGCTAGGGACGAGCCCAGGGGTGGCACGCCTGTGTCGGAGAAGAGATCGATAGCCCAACTCAAGTGCATTTACACCAATGCATGCAGCTTGGGCAATAAGCAGGAGGAGCTGGAAGCCATTGCGCGGCAGGGAAACTATGACGTGGTTGCCATTACGGAAACATGGTGGGATGACTCGCACAACTGGAGTGCTGCAATGGATGGCTATAAACTCTTTAGAAGGGACAGGCAAGGAAGGCGAGGTGGCGGGGTAGCCTTGTACATCAGAGAGTGTTTTGACTGTCTTGAGCTCAACAAAAGTAACGACGAGGTTGAGTGCTTATGCGTAAAGATCAGGGGGAAGGCCAACAAGGGAGACATCCTGGTGGGAGTCTGTTATAGACCATCCAACCAGGATGAGGAAGCAGATGAAGTTTTTTACAAGAGGCTGGCTGAAGTCTCAGAGTCTCTAACCCTTGTTCTTGTGGGAGACTTCAACTTACCAGATATCTGCTGAAAATACAACACAGCAGAGAGAAAGCAGTCTAGGAGGTTCCTGGAGTGCATGGAAGATAACTTCCTGACGCAGCTGGTAAGCAAGCCAACCAGGGGAGGTGCCCCGCTGGACCTGCTGTTCACGAACAGAGAAGGCCTGGTGGGTGATGTGGTGGTCAGAGGCTGTCTTGGGCACAGCGACCATGAAATGGTAGAGTTTTCGATTTTTGGAGAAGTAAGGAGGGGGGGCAGCAAAACCACAACCCTAAACTTCAGAAGGGCAGACTTTGGCTTGTTTAGGAGTTTGGTTAACAGAGTCCCTTGGGAGGCAGTCCTGAAGGGCAAGGGAGTCCAGGAAGGCTGGATGTTATTCAGGAGGGAAGTCTTAAAGGCACAGGAGCAGGCTGTCCCCATGTGCCGCAAGTCGAGCAGGCGGGGGAGAAGACCGGCCTGGCCTGACAGTTCTTCCTGTCTGGAACTCAGGAAGAAAAGGAGAACCTACCACCTTTGGAAGAAGGGGCAGGTGACTCAGGGAGACTACAAGGATGTGGTGAGGATATGCAGGGAAAAGATTAGAAAGGCGAAGGCCCAGCTAGAACTTAAACTGGCCACTGCTGTCAAGGACAACAAAAAATGTTTCTACAAGTATATCAGCAACAAAAGGAGGGCTAAGGAGAATCTCCCTCCTTTGTTGGATGCGGAGGGAAACTTGGCCACAAAGGATGAGGAGAAGGCTGAGGTACTTAATGCCTTCTTTGCCTCAGTCTTTAATAGTCGGGCTGGTCATCCTCAAGGTTTTCATGCCCCTGAGCTGGGAGATGGAGATAGGATGCAGAATGTAGTCCCAGCTGTCGAAGAGGTGGCAGTCACCGACCTGCTCCTCCACCTGGATGCCCACAAGTCTATGGGGCCAGATGGGATCCACCCGAGGATACTGAGGGAGCTGGCGGAGGAGCTTGCCAAGCTACTCTCCATCATTTATCAGCAGTCCTGGTCAACCGGGGAGGTCCCAGATGACTGGAAGCTAGCTAATGTGACACCCATCTACAAGAAGGGCCGGAAGGAGGATCCGGGGAACTACAGGCCTGTCAGCCTGACCTCGGTGCCGGGGAAGGTCATGGAACAGATCATCCTGAGTGCCATTATGCGGCATGTGCGGGACAACCGGGGGATCAGGCTCAGCCAGCATGGGTTTATGAAAGGCAGGTCCTGCTTCACTAACCTGGTCTCCTTCTATGACAAGGTGACCCGCTTAGTGGATGAGGGGAAGGCTGTGGATGTTGTCTACTTGGACTTCAGTAAGGCCTTTGACACCGTCTCCCACAGCATTCTCCTGCAGAAGCTGGCTGCTCACGACTTGTCCAAGTGCACTCTGAGCTGGGTTAAAAACTGGCTGGACGGCCGAGCCCAGAGAGTTGTGGTGAATGGAGCCAAATCCAGTTGGCGACCAGTCACGAGTGGTGTTCCCCAAGGCTCAGTGTTGGGGCCGGTCCTGTTCAATATCTTTATTGACGATCTGGATGAGGGGATCGAGTGCACCCTCAGTAAGTTTGCAGATGACACCAAGTTGGGTGGGAGTGTCAATCTGCTGGAGGGTAGGAAGGCTCTACAGAGGGACCTGGACAGGCTGGATTGTTGGGCCGGGGCCAACTGTATGAGGTTCAACAAGGCCAACTGCCGGGTCCTGCACTTCCGTCACAACAACCCCAGGCAATGCTACCGGCTTGGGGAGGAGTGGCTGGAAAGCAGCCTGGCTGAAAAGGACCTGGGGGTGATGGCTGACAGCCGCCTAAACATGAGCCAGCAGTGTGCTCAGGTGGCCAAGAGGGCCAATGGCATCCTGGCTTGTATCAGGAATAGTGTGGCCAGCAGGACCAGGGAGGTGATAGTGCCCCTGTATTTGGCACTGGTGAGGCCGCACCTCGAGTACGGTGTCCAGTTTTGGGCCCCTCACTACAAGAAGGACATGGAGGTGCTGGAGCATGTCCAGAGAAGGGCAACAAGGTTGGTGAAGGATCTAGAGAACAAGTCTTATGAGGAGCGGCCGAGGGAGCTGGGGTTGTTTAGTTTGGAGAAGAGGAGGCTGAGGGGAGACCTTATTGCCCTCTACAACTACCTGAAAGGAGGTTGTAGAGAGGTGGGGGTCGGTCTCTTCACCCCAGTAACAAGTGACAGGACGAGAGGAAATGGCCTCAAGCTGCGCCAGGGCAAGTTTAGGTTAGGTATTAGGAAAAACTTCTTTACTGAAAGAGTAGTCAGGCACTGGAACAGGTTGCCCAGGGAAGTGGTTGAGTCCCCATCCCTGGAGGTATTTAAAAGACGGGTAGATGCAGTGCTTGAGGACATGGTTTAGTGGTGGACTTGGCAGAGGTAGGTTAACGGTTGGACCTGATGATCTTAAGGGTCTTTTCCAACCTTAATAATTCTATGATTCTAATCTGATCTTTGACACAATATGAGGTATCTGTCTTGAAGGCGCCATGCAGACTGTATAGCCCATCCTCTCCTTGAAAGGATAATAAAGTTGACTTTTTCTTCTTGTTGGTTTGCCTTGTGCAGCCATTTACTCAGCCATCACCATAATCATGCACCATAGCCTCAGAGAATGGCAGGTCAGTATTTTGTTGGCTGCTAGTACACCCCTTCTTTCTAAATCCTATTTCTGTTCTAGGGTCAAACATCTGTAAGCAGAGGCCTTGGTCACTGCGCCGCATCAGCCATCTGACAGGACTTCATGTTTTGGTGTAGGTTGCTGGCTTTCTGGATCCATGTGCGGAGACATTCATGCAGACACTGCTGGGCCTGGGGAAGGATGACCACAGGTACCCCAAAACATGGGAGGGTTTGAAACAAATACCAGAGACACTCCTGGATAGCTGCAATTGAACTGTGAAATAGTGAGGTTTTAGGTAAGCTTTTTTATTTTTAAACTGTGGGTTTGGGGTGTCTCAGGTGCATGAACTGCTGTTAACCAGCAACAGATACAAGAGGGAGAGCCACTGGCAGTGTCCTTGCAAGGATTCTGCCCAAGAGGGACCAGATAGGAAATGAGTTCGATGTCTGGCCAGCTGCCGGGCAAGTCCCTTCCCAGCAAAGGAATTTGTCTTGGTGATAGTGCAGGCTGCAACTCCTCTTTGGGCTTGGGAGTGACCCTCTCCTTCCTGCAGTCTTCAAATTACAGGAAAAAAGACAGGGAGAAGAGTTCAGTGACAAACTCAGCCTTTTAACCCAACTGTTTTGGCTCTTGTTCCCTCAGATTACGCATGGCTAAGTCAAACGTCAGGTCAGAGCTGTTCTGGCTGACTGGGAGAGATATGATCACTATAGAACTAAAACTTGCCCCTATTTTTGAGTAAGCAAGTTGCTTCCCTTTCAAGAGGAGAGCAGCTTCATGGTGATGTTGGATATTCAGTGAAGAGCCAGTCTGTGAAAGACATATGAGGAGAGGCTGAAAGAGCTGGGACCATTCAGCCTCAAAACCAAAATGCTTGGGAGGGGTCTTACCAATGTGCATAAACATCTGATGGGGGAGCAAAGAAGACAGAGCCAGACTCTTCTCAGGGGTGCCCAGTGACAAGACAAAAGGCAATGGGCCAAATTTAAACACAAGAAATTCCATTTACTGCAAAGAAACCCATTTTTACTGTGATGGTGGTCAGACATTGAAATAGATTGCCTGGAGGCTGTGAACTCTCCGTGCCTGGAGATATTAAAAATGTGATGGGGCACGGCCCTGAGAAAACTTGCTCTAGTTGACTCTGCTTTTAGCATGGAGGTGGGACTAGCTGATCTCTAGAGGTCCATGTCAACCCCAACTACTCTGTGATTCTGCACAAGAAAACTGGGAAGAGGGATCATGAATCTTGAGCTCCTGGGAAAGGGGAGCTATTGTGATCTCTAAGGCCACATGTGCTGGATTCCCTTTTGATAGCACAATTTCCATGGCACGCTCCCAGGGCACTGCTGGGGTTTAAGCATGCTTTCCCACACCTTGCTGTGTACCAGACAGTTTTTTGCACTCTGCATATCTCTAGGAGAACATCAGTGTATCCCATTCCATGATCAAAGCCATAGGCTCAAGCTCCAGCCCCAAATTTATAAACTAATTATAAATAAAAGTTGCAGCTTTCCATTTAATTTCACTTCAGTGTCTGTGTCTTCTTCTTACTTGAGTGTTAGAGTCAATAAGAACCAAGAGCTTCAACTGTCAAAAAATTAATTAACAATTCCAGCCCAGAACCTGGTTTTGTTACATCTAGGCCTACATCGCTTCCCAGATTTTTCGAAACAAGTCTATGATTAAACCTGCTTCAAAGACAGAGATTAAGGAATTATTCTAGTAGATAATGATCAAACACTTTATACATGTCTCATACTTACAGCTAAATGCAAAGGACTTTTCGTAGCTGCAGAATCAGATTCCTCAAACATATTGTTGGTTTTCTCCAGAAGCTGGGGGGGGGAGGAAAAAAAGACAGTCTTAAAACACCTTTGCATGAGACAGGATAAGTTCTCATGGACTATAAATCAGCAGACAAAGATATATTTTGTCCTCAGATGTCCGCAGTGAATACTGAAGAACTGTGAGAAATAAATACTTCACATCCTTTTCTGTAAAGAATTTTCAAGTTTTTCCCCACAGGGTAAAGTTATAAAACTAGTTTAAAAGTTTGACATGAACATCCTTACGTTGATTAATTAGTTTCCCTGAAATCATAGGGCCTGCTTGGGTGAGAAAGGAGCCCTCGAAAGGAAGGAGTTGTGGAGCAGAGCCCTCGGTAAGTTTACATTGGAAAAAGCGCAGTTTCATGATTACAGACATAACGCATATGCAGCCATGCGTTTTAGTTACAGTGTTTCAGATAATTCTGACACATAATTAGCACTGGGAATAATTATAACTGAGCTGTGAGTCATTCACAGACATTTTTATAATTTATCAAAGTAGAACCTGCTCCTATAATGACAGTCTTCTGAAATGCAACACATCCTTGAACTCTTACAAACATCTAATAAACATACATCACACTTTTATATGACCCTCTTCATTTCAAGGGATCCCAAAGCATTTTAAGGCTTAACAAACAGGGCATTTCTGTCCATCTAGAAGGAGGAACTATGGATTAGCACCACTCCACGATAGCACATGAACCCTGACAACTTATCCAATTGAGGCTGCAGAGAAAATCATACACAGTATTGACAACAACGCTGAGAATTCAACATTTGTGGAGTAGCACTGCTCATGTGCATGGCCTTTTACCTAATAACTACCCAAAGAATTAGTCTCCAAATACCTTTGTGACTAGAAATTAGCATTTTACAGAAAATTAGTAATAGGAGATTGTAAAAAGGAAAGAAAAGCATGACAGGTAACTACAACTGGCTTGTAATATTTCTAAGGTTACAAGTCAATTTTTCACACAGGTTTTTTGAGGGTTTTTTGTCAGAGTAAAGAATTAACTAAAAGACTGCAAGAAAAAAAGAGGAAAGGAAGTTTTTGTGACACTCTGGACAATTCCAGCGTACGACGACATGGAAGACTCTCCAAAGAGGCCAGTGAAAGCCTATGGTAGGCACAGAATTTACCTGCCTCCACTGCGAGACGATGGCATATCCTAAACTCTGATGTATGCCTGAACTTTTGGTGTAATGAATTAGTCTTCAACAGACCTACATCAAGGACAAATTTATCCAAAAATCAAACTGGAATACAACCTAGTATTAATAATTCATAAGGTGTCACAAATCTCTTATTACAAGGACACTAATCTGAATCCTATGGAAAAGCTAGAAAATGAAACAGTATTTTTGTTTATTTGTATATTTTGTGCCTAGTAAAATGTCAGGACTGGGAAAGAAATGTGTGTTGATGCAAATAGGACTCATAAGCAAGCGGGTGTGTGTATTAGCAGGTAATACAGATTTTAACACATCCCTGCAGCTAACGAAAAAAAAAAAAATCAAGTCCCACACCAGTTTTGCAGTAGGTTTGGGGCAGGGTTAGGAAACACATTTGGTCTTACCATGTGGAGCCACCTCCAGTTTAAAATATTGTTCTTCTCTTATATAAGACAGCTATAAACAGGACGAAGCAGTAGCCAGCTCTCAACACATTAATAACTTTCTGATTTTCTCTAGTGAGTAAACAAACTAAAAAAAGCCCACCAAACAAACCCAAGCACTAAGCCTGTTCCTCTGCCTGCCTAATACTGGCCTTTACTCCGAGTCTATAAGGCCAGCACAGCAGACTAATTTAATCACTTTTAATTACATTTATCATCATCTATTGAAATTCCAGGATCAAAATCTTAACATAGAAATACTTCCCTTAACCTGCCAGAAGGCTCCAAAAGTCTCCTGGAACAAGGTAGATAATTTACTTTCAAGTAGATGAAAAAGACACACAGAAAATTGACAAAATTAAGGCTTTAATGGAATAAATTGTAGGATTGGAGAGCCCCTCACAAAAGGCATCTCCATGGCTTAAGAGTTAAAGCAGCTTAGGCTGATGCAGACTAGGCTTAATGAGCTTATTACTCATAAGGCTGAATGTCTCCATCATAAAGTCAAGAGTAAACAAGAATTTGATGGTAAACCTGGTAGCTCTCAGATACATAGCCAGACAGTGCAAGAAGAGAAATTATAAGGGAGAGCAAGAAGAGGAAGATTAAAGACACAGCACTAATAATTTTTTAGTATGCCTTGTCAAGCACCGCTTTGTAACAATTAAAACTAAGTCATCTGAAGGATAAACATCATGCTCAAAGAGACAAAAAGTACCATGCTCAAGTTACCAAGCAAATTCTCCAGTTTCACTAGTGTTTCTATGGTTCTAAGAATGCATTTATAGTAAATTACGTATACTTGTTATAAGAACACATAAAACAGTGAGTCCTTGGGGGCTCTAGCTCCATTATGCTTCCATCTTAAGAGTGTATTTGTAAGAAGCTACCCACAGTTGCATCTTTTTAAAAAAAGATGAATTTATCACTCAAAACCATTTGCCCTGACAGCCATGGAAGCTTAAATCCAGAGAACCCGCAGAGCAATCCAAGCGTCTCTGCTGTACTGCAATACATACCTGCTTGCTAGAAGCTGGCCAATGCATTTCACTGAAGACAGACAAATAAGGATGAATTACTAACAGTTTATGGTTACTGGTGGCTGACTGGAGAATGTCTCAGCATATCTAATGTCTAATTTCTTGTGCCATTGAAATTACATCTTTTAGCTGATTGCATTTCTATATATTGATTGTCTGCAGATTTTAAACGGATGTCAGAAATGTGCAGAGACGCTGCAAATGAAATTGGTGGGCACAGTTCTCTCTGGTTAGGTTATAACCTTTTAAAAGGTAAGGATACCCTTACTTCTCTTTCTGCCTCTTGGAAATTCCCAGCATGACCCCTTCACTTCCCATAACATCACTATTTAATACTGTATGTAATTATTTTGTAAAGTCTTCTTCACACTCAGAAATAGCAACTTGAAAGCTTTGGGAGTGAGATGCAGACAAAGTAAGATAAAACATGTCAATTATTCAGTTCTATTGTTACGAACTAATAGCACTACAAGGCTGCTATTATAACCTGTCTTCTCTCCCCCAGCTCTGTATGAAGATTAATAACATTTACAGTTCTCACAATTTTATTTTATTTGTATGGTAAGGGTATTTACAGATATAAGAGGCTTTACTGCTTGATTTTATTCTGTGGTTATAATAAAGGATTATATGGGAGGATATGGTATGGGGGGGGTTTCCCCCCTCCATTTTTTCTTTTTTTTTTTTGACTCAGATGTGCCAGTTAATCAGTCAGGGTAGTTCTTATGACTGTCCTTATAGACTGTAATATATTCTAAAATTCAGCTCTGGTTAAAGAAAAGAAAAAAAAAAAAAGCTTCATGGAGCATCTCAGTAATTTAAAATTACCATTAGGCAGAAAAGGAGATAATACTTTCATCATGCATAAAAGGTTTAATCTACACTTTTAAAAGGAAGATGTCAGAAGCAACTTCAAACCATAGACACTGTAATGATGGGTGCTATCTCAAATCCTAAAAGAGAACAGAACGCGTGATTCTGTACAAGCCGTCATGCACCCACACCTCTAGGCACAGACATTTCAGGGCACTACCGGTAGTTATGTCAAAGGTTTGATCTAACTACCACTGAAGTTACAGTGACTTTTCTTTGAGAGTTTTACTATTTTAGTGAGTAAGGCAACTTCTACATTCCAATACACATACTTCCAGCACAGTTAATGAACTTCTTCAGTTTGGTGCTATTAATACTAATCATAAAGTGGCAAAACATTAGATTACATGTGTAGAATCTATAAATGGCCTTTACTCTGAAAGGTTATTAAGCAAACAGCGTTCAGAAATTTTCACACAACCGACGAGCTGATCAAAAGGCAATTAAGACAAAAGAAATAGTTGAACATTACTCTTCTGCAATAATGACATAGCAATGTAGCTTATCACTTACAAGGTCATTCAGAAGTGGCAATTAATAACAATTTTTAATGTCACTTTCAGAACTGAATAAAAATACATCAGCTAGGATGTCACTTTGAATCTCATTTTTCCTGATAAACTGCAATAGATTATTGTCTCTACTGGGGGAAAACATACCAGCAGCAGCTTCTTTTAAATAAAGGCTTTTCCAGCAAGCAGCAAGCACAAGATTGAAGACTCTCATCAGTTGTTTCAGATGAGACAGAAAAGAGTAATAGAATTAATCTCTATACTACTTTATACGAGGGAAGCACATTTTTAAATCTCAGAATTATTCTTGATTGAATAATTCAAAGGTCAAGTGGTACAAACATCCTCAGGGGGGACAAGCAATCCTATAAGCTCTCTCCATATTTGTAAATACCAATGATCAAATTATTTTAATGATTTTATTATATATAAGAATAATTTTATTTCTGTATTATTTATATAATATAAAACTTATTTTATATAATAATTTTATTATTATATATAATAATAACTTTATCAAATTATTTTAATGATCAAATTATTTTAATTTGGTCAGGTTAAAACCCATACACATCCTTAACCCAGTGTCTGATATGTTTTCCTAAAATCAGGCCTTAAAAATGAGATTAATCAGTTGACATCAATTTCACTCACATGTGTAGATTATGGGTGAAGTTAAAATAACATAAGCAAGAAGTTATTTCACAAGAGCTTAGGTAGACTGAGTCTGAAGAAATTTATTAGTAGTTCCATGCAACTCTTCCAGTACAAAGTTTAAATATCCAATACCCTACCAGAACAGTCACCACCATGCAAACAGGACACTTACCTGGCATATAAGAGAACAATGTTCAAGTCTTTAAACATATCTAAATCTCAAAATTCAAGCAGACCTCTGGGCCACTGGCTGTTGTCATGTGGGACACTAATCTTCTCTTGGAGCTCTTCCACTTCATGCAAAATCATTTCATATTAAGCCTTATGAGGGCCATACTCTGGGTTATACAGGAGATTCTCACCCAATGAGTATTTATACAAAGCAGGACAGCTCCAAATGAGAGCAAGAGATCCTACCCAGTACCAGCCAGCATAACATGTTGGGCACTTCCCAGGATATAGAAGTCCAATTTCTTTGTCAGTCAGGGCCGAGATTTGAACCTGGAACTTTCACACTCGAATCACACAGATCATGTTTCTTTCTGGCCAGAAATTTTACCTCAGAGGTTCTGTAAAGCTTCATACTTTGGTTTAAGGACCCTCTTACCCAGTGAAAATTTTGCAAATTTTCATACACTTGTGTAAAAGGTATAGGAAGGCTTTTATTTAAAGAAATTATTATCCTTTAAAAATTTCCTCTTTAGCTAGAAAATTTGAGTGCTGGTGAAATACAGTGACAGTCAATTTTAAAAATGTGCATTTCAATGGTATTTTTGCTACTCTCCTCTCATTTGTGCCTCTACTGTGAAATACACACAGTGCTTTTTAAATTCAGACTCACTTGAAGACATGTAATTTACATTTCTTCTCTGAACCACTTTGAAATTGGCCACAAACTTCCAGAAAACAGACAAGCGTTGGTTCCATTTCACATTCCCAAATGCAAAGTTACTTTAACATCCAGAAAAGTGCCATGCCAGTCAGGTACGTGCACTTGACCCACAGCTCCTAAGGCTGACTGAGGAAAAGCAACAGACTTTCTAGCAAAGCTTGAGCCTGTCAGCAACAGCAAGAAGGAAATCCAACGGAAACGAAAGCAGCGCACATGCAGCGGCTTGAAGTACATGGCATGCTAGTTAAGAGTTGTGATTCTTCTTCTTCAGGCTTTATCAGAGTGAGTACAAGGATTTGCAAAATACTATAGGAAGTTTAAATAAAAATGAAAATACACAACATGCAATCATTTTTCATTTACTCACTATATCCAATGGAGTTTTGCTTCCAATCTAATTAAAAATGTCAATTAGAATAATTAAAGACATAAATAATCAAGTATAGTGGTAATCTGCAAGTGTTTATTGTTTTGTTTTGTTTTGTTTTTCCTGTAGAATAAACTGCATTGCAAGCACTGCATGAACAGAATCATAAAGCAAGACCTGATCCTGTGTGCACCCATCTCTACACTCTCCGGCTATGGATGAAATACTCCTGAAGCAATGGGACTGCTGCCTACTGGCAGACAGCCACTGTGACTAGATACCAGTTGCATTACTTCATAACGGAGGAGGGGAAAGAGGAAAATTATGTTCAATGAGAATGTTTAAGCTCCATCTACTCAATTGACAAACTACAGATATACAGATACAAAATACACACGCTGTGGGAGACTTTGCCTAATGAAGTTAGATTGCTTTGTAAGCCTACAACTCTAATAAACCAGTGACAGTTTCTTTTTGAAAAGTCTGCTCATGTAGACAAACATCTTGCCTTATATAAATAAGGCTGATTACACCCCCGACATCCCAGCGCCCACAGCTCTTTCTGAGCTATACAGTCAATGCAATGCCATATGCCATGATCAAATGCCCTTTTCATTGGATTCAGTAGATTTGAGGGAGTAGATATTCTTCACACATTTACATTTAAACACCACACACACAGATACACACTCACAGACAGGTATTTAAGGCAACGGCAGAAGTCCATGACCTCTTTCCAAACTGACGGAAAAATGTCTTCTGCAGTTCTGCAATGGCCTTGTTATTCTCTGTCAGAAGACAGCAGATGTAAGTGCCTTGCTTCTCCACCCCAGGAAAATAAAAATATAAACTAAAAAAAGACAAAATCTGTCAGAGAGACAGAAAATAAACCTCAGAGATGCTAGGCAATACTCCTATCCTACAAGCCAAAGTGCCAGCAGGGTGCCAAAGAAAATGGTAAATTCCTGCACTCATCGAGTTCACAAGCAGCATTAGCTTTCTAGAAAACATTTTCAGGATCAAAATTATCTAGTTTCCAAAACATAAAATCCAAGCCAAAATCTAGCATATATAGGCTCCTATTGATCGTTTAACCAGTGGGTACATATTGCACTAATGCTGACATCACAACTGAAGTAATTGATTCAACCTGCCATTATTTGGGTGATTCTAGGACTGACAGACAAATTAGGTTATTGAAGTCATTTTCAAGCATTAAGTTCCTAAGTTCTTTTCCTTTTCAGAGCCACTCATGTTAATGACTTTGAATTTCCTCCACTAATAAAGGAGCTTCCACGTGGAAAAAGCTTTCATAGACATAGGTACGAAGTCATCCACCACACGAAACACTATCACCACTGGTTTCTGACAAAATGCTCCCTTCAAGAAAGACAGCGTTGGTCACAGAGATGGACAGGCACTGATGAAGGAGAAAACCCAGAACATATCCCCTGAATGAAGAGATTCAGGCCAGGAGGTGGTCCAGAGGCTGCTGCTGGACAAGCATCTAAGCCAGATCCCCATGTGGCAAAAGGCTTTTTAACACGTATCCCAGCCACACTTGTGATTCATTTGTCACTAATTATCAGTGTCCTGCTCTCAGATGGGTGAATGAACAAATTCTTGTTGATAAGAGACATATATAATTAGTAGCAGCCACATCAAAGATTTATAGGGTCTGTGATTTCAATTTCTCCATGGGTTAAGGAACCAAGTGTTTGAAGGCACGGCTTAACTATTTTCCAGTGGTAACAGAAGGTCTAATAAAAGATGATTTCTTTCTCTTCAAACGCAGCCTTTCCTTTCCCAGCACAGCCAAGATGGCCTTCTGCTAGCGGGAAACGTCCCTCTGCCCCTTCTCCCTGACACACACAGCTGTGCGGATCACCTTGCTTCAGGCAGGCAGGCAGAGATTTGCCTTTTCTTTTGGACATGGTTAAACCATGCTCTCCTCCCATCCTCAAATGAATTAGCCCCTGTGCCAATTCAAGTTCTGTTACCCAAAGAGTGAATTTCATTTGCTGATGGAATAAAGAGAAGAGCGGATTAAAAGAAAAAATAACCATCAATTCTTACAGTCAGAGAAGAGATTTCACTACAGGAGACAGGCTTTTAATTCTGTTTGCCCTAACACTGCACAGAAACCTATTTTTACCAGCAGAAAGTGCTTGACTGGCTCTCCAGACAGAATTTTAATGTGAAATTACAATTTAAATTTCACTCTTTTCACATCATTAAGGATTTTGTGATAAGAGATCACTTCAATGAAAAAAAAGCCATATTTTTCTTTTTTTCAAATTAGTTTGGTGATGTGATCAGCTCTAAAATACCAGCTATCAATCGTGACCAATATCCCTTGACTACCGAACACCAAAGAAGTCAGTCCCAATCTAAACAAATGTGAGGTTATTTTTAGAAGTAAGAAAGCAGATGGGAGTTTCAGTTGCTTGCGAGCACACATGCCCACCATTCAGCCTTAATGAATGACTCCTTACAGATGGAGAAAGAATCAAAGAATCTGCTTCCACTCTTCTCTTTTTAGCAACATCACGTCATTCATTGCAGGGCAACTACCCCACTAATATCCCAGACAACCTAAAGGTCCTCCAGGCAAAATGCTTCTATCATTGAGTTCTGTGGTTGAGCACACAAACACAAATTTTATTTGTTTGGGTCAAAGGAAATGACCTTTTCCACTCTTAATCCTTATTTCTCCTAATAGGTCTCCTCTCCTCACAAAGAAATTTAGCTAAATTCCGGTCAAGGCATTGGGCTCACAGTAAACACAAAGGTCAAAAAATGAAAATAAATTTTCATAGATAAACCAACCTTTCCTAAACTGTACTCAAATGTGTAAATATTTTGTAATGCTGAGAAGCTATGGTGCTTAAAGCACAGATCAGATCTCTCAGTGAAGAAAACTCCATTGGATACTGCATCTTCTTCTTCAGACTTTTTTTTTTTAAGTGACCATTTGTTTAGAAATAAGCTGTTATAAAAAACAGGGAGGAGAGGGGAAGAAAAAATTGATCTTACAAGGTCTTTTATAAACTTGACATATTCTGGGACACTAAAATAATTCCCTAACATTTTGCTAAAGTTTGGTATTGTGCATGGAGAAAAATACTAGTAACCATTACTCAAACTCAAGGTCATTGTTGCACCCACTTGGCCTTAGTTTTGATCAGAATTAAAGCTTCATATTTTATATGTATATTTTCCTCTAACAGTTTTATGCCCATAAAGAACTGTCTTGTTCTAGGGAAGATAAATCCTAGATATTTTCATCTATGAGCTCTCAATAATAAACCAAAAATATTTACCGAAGGGATAAAAGAGAAAATAAAGAGTTAATTTGCCACCGGCAAATAATGTTGTTATTTCAATAATCCTGCCTGAAAATCTCTTCTTCAGGATGGAAGGGATTGGAAATATTTTAGAAGGAGCATTCCACATGTCAGAGTTCCTGTGATACAAATTAGTGGTTCAAAGTTAGCAGTTTTAAGACAGACATCAATGTATCTCTGTTATTGCACGTGTGAAACGGAAATAAAAAAATCTCCCTGCCTATCTACAGACATATTTACATTGGAATTAGGGCTGCTGGGCTCCCACTGTTCCTTGAGTAAGAGCAACTAAAAATATTGTGCATCTTATTTTCCTTTTCATTAGCACTGAAGACAAGAAAAACAATAAGAAAAATGTATTTCCAAGATACAGCAACAAAACCAGACAAGTACTCCTCAGACATAACCAGCTGTTCTTGCGCACCTACTCTACACACTAACCCACCCACCAAGTCAACCTGCAGCATTAACTGGAATCGGCAGCTGCCTCCACCATTACTGAGGAGAGCCCGATGTGGCTCAGAAGCGAGAAACTAAGCAAATAGCATTGCCATTTTCTGGATCTCCATTGGTTTAGTTTTCAAAACTGATAAACAGAAGGCTTGAGGACTAAGATGGCATTTGATGACTTACTGTTCTTTCTGCTATGTGGAAAAGAAGGGGCGTCTAGATAAAAGTCATGCCTAGAAGCAATTAAACCTTAGTGGATGCTTCATTCAATTATGAATAACTAGAGCAGTCAATGTACTGTGGTTAGTAGCTACCAGAAATAAAGATCATGGTTCATGACAAAGTCCTTGTCATAGGGCCACCACAGAGAGCACAGCAAACTGTGACCAAGCCACCACTCAGCCTCACAAAACAGTGAGGCTCCTTTCCATCTGCGTCAGATGAATTCTTATTGCAGTTTTACACACAGCCTTCAAATAACCATAGATAACCAGAACTCTGTCAAAAACAATTTGATTGCATTACAGGATAGTGATGTCTATAGGTGACGCTATCAGATGAAGCACAGGGATCAACAATTGCCTTAACACCTGGGAGTCTCATGTTGGAATAAGTGAACAAACCTGGGCACAAGGATTACATCCATTTCATGCCCATGGCACAATTACCTTTCAGCTACTCAAGACTTCAGTCCTGACCCTTTTGCCATCCTGAATCCAAGCAATGCAAAAAAAACAGTGTGAAGGTGGTGCCTGTATCAGTTAGGTAGTCACTATTATCAAATATAAAGTGATTAAACTCAGGGCTCAGTAACTCACTAGAGCTAAGGGACAACTGCTCACATGAACAAAGCACCTTCTTCTGACAGTGGGTGCAAAGATGGCGAGTGCTGGTCCTAGTGTTGATCGAACACAAATGCTTTCTGGTGCATTTAGCTTTTGTATTCCACAGAGGCCTGTCAACCTCTGAACACCAATGGAAAAATTCTGGTCCCTCAAAACTTTCAGGTAGACGCCCTAGTACACAATAGTGGCCCTTTGCATGCAAAAGGCTAAAATTCATGGCAATTTTCTTTCACCGGTCTACACAGAACAGCTGTATGACTATAAGTCTGCAAATGATACTTGATCTTGTGTTTCTATACAGCAGCTGTAGTCACAAATATGGGAAGACTGACATGGAAAAACATTGAATTTCTCTGTCCAAATTTAGAACACTTGCTGCACAGCTGCCTCTAGCCCACAGTTTGCATTTCACCCTCCAATATTAGAAGAAACCCCGACACCTCTGATATTCACTGCATTTCCAGCTCTTCCTTTTGTCTGGCAAGCCTAAGCAACACTGGGGCTCGATAGCAGATCATTGTCTGCAACTGACACGTTGCCAGAAAATGTGCACAGCAACAAGCAAAAGAAAAGAGAGGGGACCTTGCTCCATGCCTGCTCCACGCCTCGCGGCACACAGGAACTGTGATATGAAGGCTGAAAGAGAATTCCCCAGTGAAGGTGACGTTATAGAGAGCTCTGGTCATGCAAGTCATGCAAGAATCTGGTGATGAGACACAAGTAAAGTTGCAATACACACTGCTGTGGCCATACAAGCATAGGCTTGTACACAGCACAGAGGAGGCTACTCTATATATACACCCTACAAATACCAAGAACATTTGCTTTTGTTCCAAATGGGTGGCAGGCTCAGCAGAGGACCCCTCCACCCCAGGGGCAGAGTCACGAGAGATCAGCTCTAGGAAAAGGCTCTAAACAAGGAAAAGTCAAACTCACTGCCACAAGCAACAAAGGAACAGTGATATTTTAAGTGTCCTAAATATACATGCTTGCAGGTGGGAGCTAAAAAGGCTCAACATCCCACCCGAGATTCTGACCCAGGGCTGCCCTGGTGTAATTACAGGCCAAGGTTTCCTAGCTGTTGTGACCCTGATGTAGGCCAGCTGCAGTATTTCTCCTGTGGTGGCAGTAACTGACAGCGCTGGTAAACGTGGTGTGAAAGCAGCACGTGCTGTGCAGAGCTCCTTTTCAATAATTAAGTACTTTGACTCTTCAACAAAGAAAGAAAGAACCAAACAACACAAAACACTAAACAGCACACAGTATTCTTACTAAAACATGAACACCTAAACAATTTTTTAATTAGAGCTTTTTTTTAAAGCAATCAAAGCCTATTTATATGTGACACAATAATTTTGGATCACCCTGTATATCAAGTAGTTCAGTTAATGCCCATCTTCATGACACTTATTTTTACAAGTCACAAACTTCTATAAATCCATACTATATATCTCCCAAATCCAATTTTTGGCAAAAAAATTTTGGCTTCCTATGAGATGCAATTTCTAATCATTCAGGTCCAGGATATTAAAAAACAACACCAAAAAAACCCGTTACATTGCATACAACGTTAATCTTGATTATGGTAACTTTATCAATGCTGCTATTGTTTCACCAGAGGCAAAAAGATATTGCAGGTATGCAGCTCACAAAAAACTACTTACTCTCTCAGTTTGCAAGTCAGATAATGTGCCAGCTGCAGAAGGCACATACGCTGACATGCACTGGGAACTATCCCTTACTACTGGCACATGCACATACACAGGGAATATTTTGATCACAGTTAAAAAGAATTTGAGCACACATAAACTCCACTCAAAGACAACACTTAAGCACCAGCTTGTTGAGCAAGGACGGGATTATCAAGATTGACATGTTTTTAAGATACATCTGTTTGCATATATTCGAGTTTACTGCACCATATTGCAGGTTTTCACAGATTTGTGAATATCCAAAGAACTCAAATAGTAACCATCAGGGGAGTTCATAATACTAGCATACACACACACACACATATATAGAGAGAGAATCAGATAAGAGATTTCTGAACTGTCTGAGCACTCACCAGTTCCAAACATTGCCGGTGCCCATACGCAGCAGCGTAATGCACAGTGTTGTACCCCTCTTTGTCTTGGATGGATGGATTGGCATCGTTTTGTAGAAGGAACTCTAGACACCTGTGGACAATTCACTCATTTAAATGACAGCTTACAATATTTAACAGACTCATCCCTTACTGCAACTAGGAGTGGCATGGAAAACTGGCAGTTAATTCTGTATTTCTAGCAGCACCCCAAATCACTTACAAGTTTCCCTCTTTTTCACCAATAGCTCCCCACATTCACCATTTTTTAAAACAGAAAATCCCCACTCATCTTTGAAGATCTTCATAAAAACCAATCTTCAACCCAGCGTTTGTGGCTACTTTAAATTACAAAATGATTTTCTATTATGAAGCCTGAAAGAAAACTACACAATCTGTATCATGATGTAAACAGCCTAGATTTGCTACTACTCTATGTAAAAACATAGATCAAACCATTGGCCTCCAAACATGCGCTATGGCAAGCTGAAAAATAAAGACTTAACTGAGTTAATTTCCTGGCATGTACATGCATAAATATATTTTCTTCTTTGTTGGCTTTTTTTTTTTTTAAAAAAGTATGTTTTTCAAAGGATCCCTTATGCTCTTTATAGGTCCTGCCACTTTTTCTTATACCATGAAGAAATCATCATTTTGTTCCTATTACTTTCTTCCATAGCTTGCAATTTGTAGTGAATATAAGGCTGTCATATGAAAAAGGAGATTTTTAAAACAAAAAAATCATTAAACAGCTAGATGAAAATGTCAATCAGAGTAAATACATTGAGGTTGTCAATCCAAGTAAATACATTGAGGAAGCCATCGGCCAATTCTTTTTGCAACATACATATTCAGTGCGAAGCATTAAAATAAGTCAGTGCATGACACTAAAGAATTACTAAATTACTGAAGCAGTACATTTTCAACTAAGAAACAGCAACAAGCACAGAAACAGAAATATTAGGGAATATGTGCACAGAGAAGAGCATAGAGCTTTTTTTCTTTAGGTGAGCCCTCATTAAAGCCAAGCATTGTGTTTAGCAGAGCAATGAACGAGCAAAAGCAGAGTGTAAACTACAGCCCAAAGCTGTGGCATTCTCCAGAAATGGAGTCTAACTGCTTTATTGACACCAAACTTACAATGCAGCTTCTTTTTCCTTCATCTCACTGGCTCTTTCAAGTTCTTCAGCATTTTCATGGGAGTTACCTAAAATATTCTTTCTTCTTAGCACAGAGGACAGAAAAATGCAACTTATTTTCAAAATATCATACCAGTGATTTTGACGCAGTCTGCCACCCATCCCCAATCTCCTGTTCAAGGAGTTGACCTCCTCCAGGCAACAGTAAGAATTATACAAGTTAAATGAGTGTACTGCATGGGTCTGCAGCTAATAAGTTTTGCAAGCTATGGAGACAACTACAACATGGTAGTTTATTGTCCCACAAGTCAATGCCAGAAAAAAAAAAAAAAAACAGAAAATTCTGGATTCTATCACAAACAGTTTGATCATCACTTTCTGGAATCCTTCCGTTTCTCCCACAGCAATGTTGTGCATTTTGTTTCCTTTGCAGAGAGGAACTCAGGATTACCACAGCTTGCTTCTTCCTACAGCAACCTGCTAGATCTTCTCCAGCATTTAGGATTTAGAGAAACTTCAATCACTGATACTAAATTGGTCTATCTTGAATCTGCACTAGCTGTGTCGCTGATTCTCCTCACTTTCTGTGAAATATCTTGGCAACACTGTGTGGATCTCGGTCAGATTCTTTAGGTTTTTCAAAGAGCTCAACATGTCTTCATATTCCTGCACACCTGGATCATTTTTGGCACCTCTGCCTCCCAGCTGGATGGATGGCAGACAGAAGACTATGATTTGTGATCTTACAATCATGAGCTTGGGATTATGATCTTTCTTGGCCACCGAGGCTAACACAGAATACATTTACAAACTGCTATCATCACAGATTAGTAGCTTGAAAGGTTTGTAGAAGGATAGTTGCTAATTTCAATCCCAATATAACAAGCAAATTCCAGACTGGATTCTGCACGATGCAGAACAGTATATTCTTTCTTTAATATGCAATTTCCCATTTTTAATATCAAGATTCGACATTCTTCTTGTGGGTGCTAGCAATAATGGATTGTTCTACAAACCCAGGATCTGTCTGATGTCTGCTGACTCAGAGAAAACTTTGTTATTAATAAATTAACTCTCCTGAATATTAACATTGTAAGCTCATCGACAGTACTCATGTACTATGCTGAAGTCCTACCTGTATCTGCTTTCGGTTAACTACAAATTAGTGAGATCCCAAAATAAGATTCCCTGAACAGAATAAGCGATGATCTGGAGAAACAGTACATACTCAGAAGCTGCGATCATTTATTCAATGAAAATGCTGTTGTGATTTCCATTGCAGGAAAGGGTACTTTCCGAAGACCATAACCAAAATAGCTGAAACAGTAGGGCAACTCGCTGCACCAAGACTTCTCCCTGCTCATTAACTGCCCATATCCAAAATTAAATAATTATGAATATTCTTTGGACTGAGACTGCCTGACCTTGGGAGTTTTTTGCTATTTAGCAGGAAAAAAAAAATATGCTGACCTATAAAATCACAGACTGCAAATAGCATTTCATCTATGTAACAAGGCTTCTTCCAGAACATCTAAAACTGGAAAATTTAGTGAGAAGACAGCATCACCACATCAGAATCAATTTAGGTTTGGACTATGAGGGCAAATAAAGGCCACATATTCCTGCCAATCTTCAGGATGTGACTAAAGCAAGCTTTTTTTTTTTTTTTAAATTAATGACGGAAGTAGATACATCCTTAAGTTAATCAAGAGCTTGTTTAAATGCAGGAACTTCACCTACAAAGAGCCAAAAGGTGAAAAACACACACAGAATCAAAAGCCTCAACACCTCAAGTAACAACTCACCCTGGGAAGACAGAATTAGAAACAGCCAGTGGTGAAAGCCTTCCTACAAGCCTACTCTGATTGTAATGCCAAGCACAGACCTTTGAAGATCCTGCTGCCTTCTTCCCAGCTCTGTTCAGGTTTGAGGGTGATAGGGAAGGCATTTTTTATATCAGTATTATCACAGCAAATGATGAAGCAGCTACCAAGGCTCCGGTATGGCATCCAAACCTCTACCATAAAGTTATGCTGAAGTTTTCCTGCAGTGGCTTTGAGGTGGTATTCTTCTGGGAATGAGGCAGATGTATTTTTATCAGACCTCACTATATGAGAAACCAAGAAAATAGTTCCTTAGTGTCTAAAGGAATGAGACACAGAAGCAGGGGATGACCTAAAATAAATACAGGTCGCTAACAGTTTTCAAAGAGAACTAACAGGATAATAGAGCCTGGTTTATACAGTATGTTATAAGGAAGAGATTGCCAAAATATGCAGCTATCTGGGAATTAGAAATTGCAGTCACTAACCACAGGATTTCTAAGTTTTGGAGTTGTTTTCCCCCTTTCTCACAAGAACAGCACCGCATTCTGCCAAAAGATATTCTCCAGGCCTCTCTCTTTTTTAAATCTCTAAAAAGCAACCTGTTTGGACGAGGTGAGCATTTTTATCATCTCTGACAGTGGAGAGAGACTGATCAGTAGATCTATCCCATCTTTTCCACAAAGTCTGTCAGAATGGCCAGATGTTTGCCTGACACAGCAGTCCATCTGGGAAAACCTCTCCTGCTGCCTCTCATTCCATCCCTTCTGATGGACTTGCAAAGCAGATGTAGAAAATTCTCTGAGCTTACTCTTGTGAGGAAACCGCACAGAGGAAAGCATAAGACAACATGTTGTGAAAATAGTTCAGTAGGACAGGGTGGCTGCAAAACTGTGCGTTACATCAAAGGTAAACCGTAGAGCTGAAATGCCACGTCATCTGGGGATTTGGCTTACAGTCAGAGCAACTCAGTGTGGAGTTATGCATACATCTGAGAGAAATTCCTTTGCTAGCGGGATCATTCTTTTGGCTCAAATGACATAGCATCAGGAGGAGAACAGAATGACACTGATTTAGCAAAACACTTTAAACAAGGAATACAAAGAGGCTTTCTTACTTTCGGTCCATGTCAGAAGCAGCAGCATAGTGCAAAGGGGTGCGTCCCCAGTCATCTGTTTCATTAATATTGGCTCCTGTTGTCACCAGTGTCTCAATACAGTGGAAATGACAATTTGCAGCTGCATAGTGCAAAGGTGTCCTGGAACATAAGTGACAATTTGTTACCTCATATTCCAATATGCACCACCGAGGATAACAACAAATCTTAATTGCGGCATTCCTACACATTTCCAGCAGTCAATATCAGTGCTTTATGTTCCTGTGATGAAATGCAAAGTTATGCAAATTCAACAAAATATCGCATTAATAGGAACTTTTGGTGCTCCTACGAAGCCTAATAGAATACAGATCCTCAATCTGTGTCTTGCAAACAACCTGTTCCCAATGACAGCCACTACTGTTGCTCTGCATACATGCTACTTTTTTCCAGTTGGGAGGCAGAGCAAAGCACGGTATCCCTCACAGCATCTTATTTAGCTGGCATAGCAACACTCGTAGCAACACTTCATATGGGGGGAAAAAACCTCTAGGAAGCACGTCAAATAGCAGCAATCCTCCCATCATAACCCAGGTGCTGTCTTGGGCACACAAGCACAAGAATTTAGGCAATAAAAGAAGCAATAAGGAAAAAAAAATAAACCTGTGATATTTTTAAACCAGAAAACTCAAGAGGGTGGGATGGCTTTTATGTCTTTAATGAAGTCTGCACCTGTCTGTCTGGCATATAACTGCAGCAGCAAGAGTTCTGCAGGGAAGGCCAAACTCCTACTTTATTTTACTGTCATTTTTTATAGAACATATGATTTCCAGACAGACGTGGTCTTTCTTCCTTGCCTGTTAGATTCTTTTTTTTTTTCTTTTTTAAATGAGCTTCATAATTTACCTACCTCCCACATTTGTCCTTCTTATTAAAATCTGCTCCACTGCTTTGCAAGAGTTTTATACATTCGACATTACTGGAAAGAGAAGTAAAGAAAACAAAACATGAACAAAACAGAAGTTTACATCTGTGTTGCCCCCTGCTCCCAAAAAGGAAAAAATTACTCTAACAATTTTTGTATTATTTGCTGTGCAAAAACAGGGCACATCCAACTACAACATGAAATTCAATCAAACAGAAAATGAAGTTTTAAAAAACTATTTCCTTTTTTCTCTAGAAAACCTCAAACTTCTCTTCTGCAGAAGAAAAAAAAAACTTTTTTTCCAAAGACAGCACAGTAAATGTGATCTGAATTCAGTGTGTTTGGAGATTTTCAATGGGAGCTGTACTCTAATGCTTCCCACACTGAACTGGTATTTTATAAGAGAACTTTAAAAGAAAGTTGTTGATAGCTTATAAAATGCCAGTCTAATAATGAAGAGGCGACATTTAACGAAATCCACCCCCGTTCAGCAAAGCATTTAACAGTAAGCCCTTTGCTCAAATCCTGTTTACTTAGTGAGATTTAATCACAGGAGTTACTTTTAGGTTTATTCTCATATGATTTGTTGACTATTGATAGATTTAAGCACATCTCTAAGTGCTTTGTTGAATAAGGGGCATAGCTATTTAAAGTGATTGTCATATCAATATTGCATTTATATAAGGGGATGAGCAGGGCTCCATTGCTTTGTATCTGTTGAAAGAATTCACCACATCATAGCTGCTTCTTCACCTTGTTTAAAGCCAGGTGATTTTTAATAGAAAATAAAACAGCTGAATTCTCACATCTTTTGTAAATCGAGAGAATAAATGTATGACTCCAAGCCAGAAAATGACTTAAAGAAGCACAGCACTTTCCAAGAGTCCTTGTCATTCACAAGGGCAATAAATCATTTGCGTTCAAAATCAGATGAGCGGGCCTTTGAAGTATGTTCTTTTCCTAGTACCCATGCAACTAATCAGAGTAAGAGGCATGTCTCAGGAAAAAAACTAATGCCTTTTGTATAGGTCCAGCTCCAGGGGGAAAAAAAAAAAAAAAAAAAAGACTGGATGCAGTATGTTGGCGTATGTTCATCCCTACTCTAAATTGCTATTGCATAAAATAGCTACATAACACTCACCACAACGTACTAAAAATAAAAACACTTGTTAGTGATGACAATTATAGTAAACCACTGGAAAAATATTGTTTATTTTCATGAACCACTTTTGCTTTCTTTGCCCCTCTCTTTAGGGCTTCCAGGTTGTTTTTATTATTCTTTTGGGGTGCAGCCTTATCAAAGAGGTAGCATTTGAACTATACTATAATAATCTCCATCCAAGCAACAGTCATACCGCCTCTATTAATATGAGACAAGTATTGAGAAGAATAATATCATAAGAATAATAAAAACACTATTTGGATCAATTTTATATTTTTTTGTAATAACAAATATTTTATGACATACATTTTGGTCCACCGAGAAGAAAAAACAACTTTCAGAAAGAGTGCCAAGTATTCGCTGTGGATGACCATTTCTGCTTGCTTATAGAGAATCCAAGCTGGGTTCTAGCCAAGGCTCCATTTCAGCTGTTTTCTGAGCCATAAAGCCCTCAACAGAAGAGTCAAAATTCAATGCTTGCCAAATGTTTTGTCCTTTTGCTAGGTTAACTTCACAGCACTTCACTGACAATTATTTGGAAATATTTAAACTAACTGGATGCTACATTTACAACTCAAACTGACGTACTTCAGTGTTCATTTGTTTCCATTTCTGGCCTCCCAGCACGTATCAGGAATGCATCACCCTGAGAGAACAAGTCTTTTGACTTTTTAATTTGGAGGTTGGGGGTTGGTTGTTTGTTTTGGGGTTGTTGGTTCAGTTTGTTCTTTTTTCTTTTAGAAACTTTTAAATTTGCACCTGAAAAATGGGAAAGAGGGAGATGAACTGCATTTGGACTCCAGGGTTGCAATCTGGTGGGCACTGTTGCGCAGTTGCATTTTTGGACGAGGACACAGTCCAAAGGTGGAGGCAAGGAATAACTCCCCTGCCAGCTGCATCCCAGGAGCCACAGCTCCTTCTCCTCACTCACTTTGCCCTAGGAACCGATGATTTCCTGCTGACTGCCGGCCCTCAGCGACCATCATGGCCAACAGACAGACCTGGGTGAGCATGCAGCACCCCCACCCAAAGCTGAAGCAGTCTTCACAGGAGCATGGAAAGGAAGACGTTTACTCTATGCCTGAAACCCATGCTTCAAAGCATGTCTGTGGCAGAGGGAATCAGACCACTTCCTTTACTTTGCAAGCAACCCCACATGAGGGCAGTGGGAAAAGACAACCTCAAATGACCAAAATTTGACATCAGACTGCTTTGCGTCCCTTCAACCACAATAAATTCCTCTGTGGATGGCATAGTCAGGTTGGCTGGCACCACATCCGCAACCAAGCCACAAAATAACTTACAACAGCTCGAGTCACAGCTACTCACCCTCCTGCAGCGGCAGCGTGGAGGCACGTTCTTCCAAAACTATCAGGGGTGTCTATTTCAAAGCCTGCAGACAGCACGTGCTCATTACTAAACAAGGACACTATGCTATACTTTTGTCCTAGTTAAACCACAAGAAACATTGCAGAGACAGAAAAATCAGTTAGTTGGAAAAAAACAGAAAGCAAGCAACTACAGTCAGAAAGAGGTTGTCACGGGAACGGCGAGCGGCTGCTCCCGTTTGGCAGCTCTATAAAAAGAGCTGCAAAGTTGATGAGCATCTATTTCCGCATCCAGCTCTGCGCCACATCCCTATTTAAAACCATGTGACAGGCATTTGTGAGGCAGATACTTATCAAGAGGACTGCAACAGCAGGACATGAAGACAGAAAACACGAAGAAATGAGGAAAAACCACAGAGTCAGCCTGAACACGAAACAGGGCCATTTTATTGCGTGTGGTTTTCAGGTTGGAAAGAGGCTTTCAGGAGCATGCAGGGATATTCATCGAGATGCACGAGGCCAAAGATATAAGCCTAACAGTATGAACTCTGGTCACCCAGAGCTTTTTCTCTTCCTTCCTGATCTAGTGGTCAAGGCCAGAGTGCACCAAGGTTTAATGTAATGGGGGAATTGCCATTTGTCACACTTTTTTTTAATATCCTACAGGACTCAAGTTTAGGGAAAAAAAAGTAGGAGATTTTACGCATTAAGTAATGAAGCAATTTTCTAGAAAAAGCATATGATCTGCCTTGTGTTTTTTTAACTCATGGGAACTCTTGCCTGGAAAAAAAGAATTTGGGATTTGGCACCTGATTACTGCCTCTTTTGAAACAGTTGCGTCAGCAAACTCCTGCTCCTTCTGCTTTGGGCTCTGGTGAGGATCCTGAGATTGCTCTCTCGACACTACACTTTCACTCATTTCCCCTCTCATGCCCACAGAGCTTTGGCCAGCCTAACTCCTTTACTCTGGCTGGATTCAGAAATATGCTTCAGCTGCATCTAAAATATATCATTGTCAGTGAGATGGAAATCCCTGCACCAGTGCAGGCCCCAAGGAGATAATTTCCTGAATTATTCCTTTGGCAGGGGCAACCCAAACCAAAATGTCATCTCACATTCCTACAGTCTGGAAAAGGGTCCTAAATTTCCTCCCTTTTCACAGTGAATTAATATAAACTCTCTGAACCTGCCAGGAGGAAAGGGCTTTGGGCATGAACAATATAGGAAGTACCAGCACGCGGTTAGGAAAGCCTCGCATGCTCCCGTACGCCACACCGCACAGCCGAACACAGCAGCACAGGAAGTCTTTCATTGGAACAATTCACAACAAAGAGTATAAAGGGGCCGTAAACAGCGGAGACACACACTACTCGAGCTCCACAGACACTGCGGGACTTACTTACCCGATGACAACAATTTCCTGCAGCAGTCTGAGTGAGCGTTCAGCGCTGCTAAGTGTAAAGGGAACATGTTGTGGATCCCACACCTGAAAGGCACAACAGCCTCATTACACAGAGTCATGTGAAAATGCAGGTTGCATACAGACGCAACACATCAAAAGCTCCTTCCACGAAGGCAGCAGTTTTTATCCTTTTCGAGGAAGATTCTTCCTGCCGTGTTATTTTTATCTGTATTTCCTTACCAGCCTTCTCGGGAGTTAAAAATATTCTGATACAGCAAAATCTTGGCATTACGCTTTGAACAGAATGTGGCAGGAAGGTTTCTAAAAATTCAAGGCGAAAGCCAAGGTAAGGGAGGAAGCGAGAGGGCAGATATTGCTTGGAGTCTATTTCCCGGTGTAGGATGCACAAATTTCTGCATCAGCTACGCATACTGCAACTGCCATTCTGAGGTAAAAGTAAATGCCAAAATCTTCTCAATATTATTTCTGAAATGCGTTTTTCCTGCAGTTAACATCCTCTGGATAACTCTCATGTAGGTTTTCAAAGCCTCCCCTTCTTCCCTCTCTTTCTCCCATGGGGCTGGGGTAGCTGATGACTCTTCTTCACACTTTCCTTTAGGCTGCTGTGACACTTAGTTTTCTTCCCACATCCTAAGAACTAAACATCTAACTTTCCTATTTGCTCCAGCTACTCTCCTCACACTCCCTTTCACTCCCCCCCTTTAACACATGACCCTCTTTTCAATTACACTATAAACTTCTCAGAGTAGACATGCTGGGTAAAAAAAAAAAAAAAAAAAAAAGGTAGCCACCTATCATTAGGCTAAATCTCTATCAGGCAACCATGTAGTTTTTAAACAAGCTGAGCACACAGCAGCTTTTATTATCAGCAGATTTTAGTATCAGCAAATCATCCCAGTTCAGGCCCTAAGCATGCCGCTGTTTACTGTCTTAGAAGACTTTTGGGATTGGACATCTCGGCTTCTATCATTTAGCATTGTTTTGTGAAAAGCACATAAAGTGCACATAAACATGGAGCCTCTGAAACCAACTATCTCGACAAGATTATCATCTACTGCCTGCTTCAGCAGATATATTTTTGAAAAATGACAAACTCTTGAACAATAGCAGATGGATTCATATCTGCCTCTCATTTTTGCAAGACAATTGGTGGATGGGGGAGTATGGTCACCTCATGGAAGAGGATTTCAGATACAGACCCGAAGACAAAGGAACTTGTCTTTCTGCAAGACTTGCCATAAATCATAATTACTTATGAAGCTTTAGACAAAAATGAATGTGGATGTTTATAAAGATATCTTGCTCTCTCCAACGTTTGATACATATATGTATTTAACTAATTTTGGTTTGTTTTTCAAAAACTTTTTCTTTCCAGAATCCACAGGCCCATCCTTCCTCAGTCTTCACATTGAATGTGTCCTCCTTGCTGCTTCACTACACTAAGGAGTGACTTGTGGTGCTGTACAAATTTTAATTTTGTTAGTGTCAGCATCTACATCTTAGAGTAAATCTATTAAAAGATGATCTGACAGCCTATTCTTTGAAGGAAACAGCACAAGCTCCACCAAGCTGCTGCATCTGTATAAACAGGTTGCATTTTTTAGCTGTGGATTCATTTATTTAAGCTAACACTGGACATTCTGTATTGCTGTGCTTCTTCCTACACCCATTTCCCTCTATCTCCTCCTCCACCTGTATCTAAAGCAATATTTTTCTTCTTTTAGGTCAAGACTTCCACCCAGCACATGTTTTGGCCAGTTTCCATCGAAATACACTATCTGCACATCTGCTAACCAGTGTCACACTTCTATAGCGCTGTTCACACTGGTTCCTCCCATCACTTACACGCTTTCCCCTTTAAATGCAGTTGCCTCAAAGACTGACCGAGCTGTCTGCTGTTGTTGCTAAGAACGCTGCAGAATTTTCTTTTCAAAGCCAGTTTGGGGAGCTCAGCCAGAGTTATTTACATGCAGCACATATGAAAGCCCACTCCCAGCATTTCAATGCTCCTTGTTTAGCACAGAAAGTAGCATCGTTTGGATCTGCCTGGTATCTCTGAGCCAACTTCTTAATTCACTTATTTCTGCTGCTGGAAAAAGTATTTTATTCGATCAATGTTCCAGTCACCCAAGTGTGAAATAGAAATTTCTAACTGGATAACCCTGATTCCAAGAGCGGGCACTGCCTCTCATTTTCCCTTTAAAACTCAGGATAAGAGACAGACTGAGACTTACTGTACTGGAGAAAGAGCTAGGAAAAATACACATCTATTTGGACACCAAGATCTTCATGCTGGTTATGTTAGTAAAATCCAGTGACGTTAGCTGAAGCCTGTGGAATTTCATTATCCATGCCACTTGAAGATCCACTCCACCTTATGAGTTTGCATGGCGACAGTCGTACTTGATAAAGGAATATGGGCAACTGTGCCACTTTCTTAAACGTTGTCAAGCAGACAAACAAAATACTGAGAGCTGCAAGTATCTTCAAAATTAAAATCAGTTCATTTGCACCTGAAAGCAGGCTTTCCTAACTAGGTAAGTCAAGAGAAGTCACTGATTTCTATGTTAGGTTTTAGGTAGAAGACTTTTAAATTATATTTTGGAGACATGTGGAGGTAATTGCCAAAAACTTACATTCAGGAAATCAGATGCTGCTATTAAACACCTGGTACAGATATCCCTCATGGCATTGCATTACTCTGGTCTTATATCCCTTTGTTTACCTTCAGGTTTGCTATTTTCTTTTGACAGACCATAAGAACCTGAACATAACTAACCAACACTCAAGTACTTTTAAAAGTCAAGCACCTGCCAATGTTTGAGCTGACATATCATATTGTGGGTGCAGTCTTGACACATGTGCAAGAGAAAAAAAAAAACTGAGGCAGAAGGCACTAACAACATTTAGAAATGTGTCTAATTTCAACTACTTGTCCTTCTATTCAAAAAAGACTCCCAAACTCACGAATCAGATAAAAGTAGTCCTGTTATTTCAGCCACCTGAGTATCAGAAATCATGCAACCATCAAGACAGGCTCTAGTTATATTGAGATCAGAAATACTTAGTTACATCTGCTTTGCAACACTGCATTTCTATTGATTATCCTATGTCATACCACAAGATACAAAGCAAAAGAATAATCACCGTGTATGACAGGCCACTAAACATTACGCTAATTTAAATACTAAGGAATATGCACACAATTCCCTTTGAAGGCATCTGAATTTTTTTCAATTACGTTTCCTATACAAATTCATTGCTACAGACCTTCTGGAATAACTGTGATCAAGATGCACTTTATGTACATATGTATTTCGTGTACATCATATACCACTGTGCCACATCAATGCTTTAGGAAAAAGAAGCAGTACTTGTACTACTTGTAACCACATAACTGGGCACAATAGGAACTTAGCAGGGCCTCCTTCCCCTCTACACTTCCCAAGTGTTCATATTTTAGCCTCATGTTACCCACTAAAGTACGGTACACTTATGCTTATCCACTTTAATCTTCACACTTCAGAACCTGAGGGGTAACTGTGTTCCCAGGCATCGGACATAACACTCGATCATTAGAAACAGCTCCACTTCAGCCACCTACTTGGCAGTATCAGCTCCACTGGTTATGAGGGTGTTAATCAAAAGCTCATGTCCGTATCTTGCAGCCACGTGCAGAGGGGTGTTACCATCCTTATCAACGCAGTCAATTTCCCCTCCTGCAAAAGACATTTTCATACAGTTTAACACTAAAAGATTAAGTATGAACCAGTGACCACAAACGTTATTTCTCTCTAGCAGCATAACAAGTCCAGCCACAGACACTAAATTTCAGAGACCAAGAACCAGCACACAGCAAGCTGTCAGCTGTCAGCATTGGTACCAAACGTGGTCTGGCAGCAGAATTTTCACCTCCCTCTCCAACTGCAGCAGTGGGGAAAAATGGTGGGAAATAGATGAACAGGATGACATACAATAGTCAAGTACATGATTCAGACTTGCCACTCATCTAAAGGTACAAATGGATGCCTCAAATTAAACTAACAGAATAAACTGCTGAAACTATGCCCTCATTCATAAAAGCATTGCCACTCAACCTTACCTCTAAGACCACAATGTTAAATAGAGTTCGTTCAAGAGGCCAGCAGGAACACACTGCAAACAAGTGTGTTGTGTGCCTTCTCTGTGTCTTACCAAAGAACAACCAAACAGCGCTTAAGTAGAACTTTTCCTGTTGCAATTTAAGCCTGTTATCTTGTGTTTTATCCTCACAAGCAGGAAAAATAGATTATTTCTTTCTTTTCTGCTGCAGCTTTTGACCCATGCAAAGATTGCTATCAAGTCCTTGTTTTCTTTTTGGACCAAGGAACTGTGGTTTCTTCAGTCTCTCCTTGTAAGTCAGGTTTGCTGCACTCCAACTATTCTCATCCTTCCCCAAGTCCTCTCCAGCTGGCCCACATCCTTCTGGAAGTAAAATGTCAAAAGCCAGAGACAGTACTACAGCTGACGTCTCCCAACGCTGAGCTGAGCAAAAGGATTACGTCATGCCTGCTGGCTATGCTCCTATCTCTACACTCCTGTACATTGTACAGCACCATGTACACTGTTGAGCTTTTTTATTAAGCACCACGACACTGTTGACTTGTGATGACAAGCTTCTGATCCTCTACAAGCCCCAGATTCTTTCTTGAGGAACCGCCACCCACCCAGCTGTTGCCATTCTGAACTTGTCCAACTGATACTCCTGCCTGGGGGGGGATCTTTCCTTTGCTTCACTTGCATTATAACTTCTGTCTCCAATTTTACAGGATCATTTTCCATTCTGACTCCACCTTCTGCCAAACCAGCAGTCTTTCCCAACTTCATTTTTTCTCCAAATGTTAAAAGCATATTTTCTATTCCACTATCCAAGTTACTAGTGAAAATACTGGACAGTTCCAGATCCAGGAGGGAAACTGAAAACCCCCTCACTACACCTTCCTTTTCAACAACAATCCATTTATTACTAACCTCCGAGTGTAAGCTTTTCAACTAGTTATGCACCAACACTGTAATATTTTAATACTCCACTAGTTTGCTGTGAGAATACTTTATGAAAGCATGTAAAAAGTCTTGCTAACATCAGGATATGGTAATATTTACTGCATGTCCACTATTCACAGGAGATAACAGGCCATAACTGCAACAACAAAAGTTCTAGTAAAGCACTATACAGCATTTTCTAATGGTAAATAAAGGTCAGTGAAATGCCGGAACAGGTTCCCTGGGGTGGAGCCTCCACCAGCGGAGCTCTCCATGAACATTACCTGCCCACAGAAAAGTCAGAAGACTGTGCTGTCTTCACAAAGCCTATTACCCTACTGTAGAAGAGAATTATGATGTTTCAGCATCTTTTACTCTTGAGAAATCTACTCCTCCCTAAGTGTTTATAAACAGTGTGTTCATTCACTCATTTCAGAATTTTTGGCTGACCTATGTAAAATTCTCCAGCTTTTCTTTTTCCCTATTTTTAAAGATAGGTATCACATTTGCGATTTTCCAATTTTAAGGTAATCCATTCTTCCTCTACAAGTCGCTAGAGACAGCAGCCAGAAATTGAGACATTTTTAGCCAACTCATTAAGTACTGCAGAATGAAACTCCATTTCTTTAAATCATTGAAATGTCTCTCTTCCACAATATCCCACGGCAATAAGGCATAAAGTCACTTGCAATCAGATCTGTGTACAATAATAAAATTAGAGGGGCAGCAAACGAAGAAAGAAAGAAGCGAAACCCAAGTAACTTGAAGAAGAGTAGAGAGGCGTGAAAGGACAGACGAAGAACTGCCAGTCCTTTCACACACAAATCCAACAGAGAGCAAACAACAGCTGTAACTCAGAGAGCATATTTGACTAAACAACTAAAAATTGCATTAAAGCACAGTTTCTTCCAGTTTGCCCAAACTCCTTTTATTACAATTTTATTTATCCAAGAAGAGATATGACAACAATTTGCATGATGACCTGAAAGAAGCATGATGTACTGAAGACCTCCATTTTAAAATACAATCTTGTGTAAATATAAGTGTTTATATAATATATAAATTATATATAAATATATAATTTACAGCATAACTGTTCAGCCATCTTCAACATCTCACGCTTAAGTTCCAAGTTTGTGATTTTGGAAACAAACAAAAAACCGAACGAACCAACCAACAAACCCCAGACCTTCCTGTCTGGTATAGTGGCCAAAGCTGGGAAGCATAAGTAAACAATCAGTAACAGCAACCTCTGTCAATTGGAAACAGGCTGCTGCCAGATCTCCAACAATAATATTTGTTATACTCTATAGTATTCTTGGACAAAAGAGATACCTGATAAATGACTGATAATCAGGAATCCTGGCTATGCCAGAACAAACAAGGTGGTGCTGGTCCACCCTCCTGAGTATTTATTCAACACTTAATGAAGACAGTGGCGAGGGGAGGAGCTATGGGAGGTGAGGGAAGTACAGCTGCTGAGTGGAGGGTAGAGAAAATGCTCTGAGCTTTAAGAACACCAGGGCTCCCAAGAGAGGACAACTAGAAACTTTTTTTTTTTTTTTTTTTAAATAATTTGAGAAAGACAGTTGTGCCTGCTTCTCAGTAGGAAAAAGACCTAAATACAGCTTTGAACTCTTGTTTTCAGGTTAAGAATCACAACTGATCAGCTGGACCACCGTCAGCTGGAGGAATATGGGATTTTGTTAACAACCAAAATCTCAACTTGTGATGACATGCTGGAATGAGAGCTGTCAGTGCAGCTCAAAGCCAGAAGTTGATGGAGAGCTAAGCAGCTCTCAGAACAGTCCTTTGGCACTTTGGGTCAGAACAACTAAAAATTGCAACCTTGGAAATGCCTAATCTTTTAGAGAGTTGTTAAACAGGCATAGAAACTCACCATTTTGAATGAGGGTCTGTGACCGCGTGAACCTCCCATGGACAGCTGTCATGTGCAGTGGGCTCTTCCCATCCTTACTCTAACAGAAAAAAAACATAAAAACAACCATTTAGCATATAAAGCAGTGGTAACAATTTGAAGTCTCTCAGCTCAACATCCTACAGCTATTCTTCAGATAAAACCTCCACTAACTTCAACAGTCTGTAGGACAGAATCTATACATGATGGTAAATGCAGAAGGTATAAGCATACAAGTAAAACAGTTCCTCAGCAGTGAGTAGGAAATGAGCTGGAGTGGAGCCTGTCTTTATGGCCTGGCTGTACAGAATACCTGCTAGAAACCTACAGACATATTATTCTTTAATATTATTTTTAAGTAACATTTCCCATTCAGTCACTATTTTCCTTAACCCTTGCAACGAGGGGAATAAAGAAAAGCAAAGGAACTATAAAGCTAAGTAGGAGCAGTCTCCGAGAGATTCAAGAACTATATCCTGTGTATCAATGTGCATTTTATAGATAGATTCTATAATGTATCTATAAAATGTACATATCTAGAATAAAAGCCATTATATTAACAAGTTTGCATTAATAAATTTCCACGCAATCAAAAATAGGATGTCTACAAAAGTCAATTAGAAAACAGGGAAGGCATACGAAAGGAAAGGTACAATGAGTAGAGATCAATGTTTTGGGTTCTAGAGAAAGAAACTGAGATTGAGGAAGCAGAGGAGCTGAGGAAATCGCAAGGGAAGGGTTCCAGCCTCACTACTCACATCACTTCATGTTTACTGGCATGCGGTTTTGCATTCATTGGCAAGCACAATCCTTAATTTCATTTTAATAATTCTGAGTTTAAATAGTGCACTGACTATTCACTGATCTCAAGGGACTTGCCAGAGTCGTTAAATGCTAGGAGACCAGTTTTACAGATGGGAAACTGAAATACAGAGTTTAAAGTAAAGCAGTCAAAATCCTATATGAACTCAGATATCTCAAGTCTTCTGGTACCTATACCAGTACCCCCTGTTGGATAACAGCAAGTCCCTTTCAGCTTCATCAAGATGTATCAATTGTATCTCAAGAGCATTCAGATATCCTAAACAGAATCAGACTTTGTAAACTCAGGCTCTGAAATAGGTAAACAAATAATCTGCAGTTCTTACTTCCCCGGGAGAGTCAAAAGGAAATTTTTAGAATCAGGTTTAATTAAATCCATATTGTAGGGGGAACAAAAACACCAGAGAGGAATAGTTCCTTGACCTACCACCACTCCCTGAGATGACATTTGACAGAGCTCCTGGGACTATATTTTAGTAGTGGTTCATGCCTTCAGGAGAGTGGCTGGCCTAGAGTTTAAAGCTGTCATTATATTTATCAAGGCACTGAGAGCTCCTCTGCTGGGAAGTAATCTCATCCAAATAGTTTAGTGATCAACATTCTCAGCATCGCTCTACTTCTATCAAGGATTTAAAGCCATGCTGTACTCGTTATTATAGTTTCCAGTCTCCCGAGGTATGCAAAATACAATAAAGTAAAACTGAAGAGCTGCAACGCAAGTTTTACCTGAATGTTAACATCTGCCCCATTATTCACTAGTAGTTCAAGACATAGTGCTCCATGAGTGGAGGCAGCAGCAAAATGCAAGGGAGTGAATCCATTATTATTAGGCTGATTTACATTAGCACCATAGTCAATCAGCTCATTAACAACAGAATCCTGACCATTGTAACAGGCAATATGAAGTGCAGTATTTCCATAGATGTTCATTTCATCAATCTAAAATGAGACAAGGAGACATAGTTAAAACTACAGACATCAGCTTACCATTTTACATAATGCATCACATACTGCAAATGGAAATAGCTGGAGGCTTTAACTGTCATAGGGCATATTTCTCACCAGCAAATTTCATTGACAAAAATATACTCCCAGGGAGTTTAATTTGGAATGCTTTACCTTTATTATTATTAACTTTTTATCCTACTGGCAATTTCTAAAAGCCAGTATGAAGCTTAAAGCTGATAGCAGGACTATGTAATGATGATGATGATGACAAAAGTCCTAACAAGCTGGAAAGCTTTTACATATAAGTGGGAAAGTAGGATATATAAAAAGCTTATAATCTTTATTAAAAAAAAATTAAAACACTGACTATTGAATTTTTGTGAACAGAATCAGGCTTAAGAGCTCTTTCCACAGATTTCTTTTGGGAAGGAAGTGAAGGTGTCTGAGTGAAGGGAAGGTGAAGTGTAAATGGCTCTGCAGTTTCAATAAGAAACCACTTTCAGTAGCTCAGTATTATAAAGATGTAATTAAGATTATGTTACTTCTTGACGACCAGCTTAGTATTCAACTGCTGTTCTGTAAAACAGGACAAGACAGATTGTACAAAAGACTTGGGGATGATGTGAATACCCTTCCACGAAATACAAGCGTCTCAAAGATCATATCCCCAGTGGTGGAGAATGTGGAAGATAAAGGTAGTTATTAGCATAGTACTGCTAATCACAGGAAACACTTATTACCCTTCAATTTCACAGTCAACAGCCTGTGAACACAGACTTCTGACATTTTTTTGGCAGGTCAAGTCAGCCGAAAATGCAATGGCAAATGCAATGGCTTTATCTGACATCTCTGATTAACCAGTGCAGGTTCTTCTGGTCATCTCACTGCTGCTTTGAACCACCGAGTTGACAATATTACACTAGGAGAAGTCTGTGCCCTGAAAAAAAGTTCTTTTCCAGAGTGAAAATAATCCTTCTCCTTTCCTCCATCAGCTACAGAGGAAATACAGGTCCCTAAACTTAAACAGCCTGAACTGCTGTTTAGTAAAGTATGCAGTGTATATGTCGAGAACAACTGCTCATCATATCAAAGGGAATGCTGAGCCAAGGGAAATTTCATTATTCCATCTTCCTCTGCAGGACTAGCATATATTTCATGATTTCTTCAGCAAGGTGGCCTGGAATTTACTGTCCATATCAGACATTTTTTATTCCAGAATATTTCCTGGCTCTTGAACCAATAAACCACCTGAAACACAAGGTGGTCCAGAAAATGGGAACTATTTTCTTTAAAAGCTTTGCCAATGTCTGTAGCAGCATCCATAAGAAAGAAGAATATCTCCAAATACGGAGAAACATGGAAGCCACAAAGAGCACGTTACCACATACCTCCACCCCCAGGTTAAGGAGGTGTTTCACAATGTTAATTTGCCCATTGGATGCAGCTGCATGAAGTGGGGTGTAACCCTTCTTGTCTTTACAAGTCACTTCTGCACCATGATTAATCAGTAAGGCAACAACTTCCAGGTGACCTTCAAAGGATGAAAGAGAGTAATCAATGAGTATACCATCCTACAGCATCACTTCTCCCAAATTACTGCTTTCTTGCTAATGCACTGCCCCTTTTGCTGCTGTTTCACAATGCTCCCACAGTTTTACAATGGGGAAAAAAAAAAAACATTTTCGTAAATGTTCTTAATCCTAGCTTTAGGCCTTGTCAAGACATCCATGCATTTACCTTCACCAGATGTGTCAAATTTCTCTTTACTGAATTAGTTTTCCAGTCATTAAAAGAACAACACCACACCTCTTTCCCATTTATTTCTCTGAAAATAAGAGTTTGTGTTTTATTTTCCCTGTTACAGAAAGAACAGTGAGCACAGGAGCATGATAATACAAGTCTCCCAAAACAGCATCCTGTTGATGTCATCTGCAAACACAACTGCTAACACTTGTTGGTTTTTGTTAGCAATACAAAATAACTTTAATAAATGATAAAATGAAGGTATCCTCTTTTCTAGCACCATTGAGGACACAGAAAACTAAATTTCAAGGGAGTGCAGAATCTGATCCAAAGCCTACCAATACAAACACAAGATTTTCTACTGAATCCACTAATTGTTGGATCACGTTTTTGAATCTCCAAAACTGTATCATTAACACAAAACTGTACAAAAAATCCTGAATATAGGTCTAAAAATGTTTGAACCGGAACTCATAGTCTATACACACATACTTAGTCTGCAAACTAAAATAATTGCAATAGCCTCAATGGTCACACAGATTGAGAGCTGACTGCCAGATCAATGGGACATCTGTCTTCAGGAGTGAAATGCCTACCCCTGAATTAGGATCTCCCTGCAGGAGACAGGGGAAGAGCTGAGCATCTCAAAATGAAACTTATAACCCACCTGTATCTTCCGTTTCATCCTCTCCCTGAAGGTCTCAAACCATCTGGCCTGCCTTCCCAGATAGTGACCTAACCACTAAAATTAAATCAAGGCTAACTGAGGAACAGTCCTTATTGCTTCATGTTGAAGCAGAGCTGTCTTTCGTAGAATTAAGAATTTATTATGTCAAACATAGAGAGGCAGCTCTGGTCATATGCAGGACCTAGAAAACTTTACGGACAAAGTCCAAAGTGCCCAAAGATATTTAAGCGTTCAAGAAACTACGTGAGGGTTTACAGGATAACAGGCTCAGATCTCATTATCTAAATTCTGTCCAAATTACACTACAGACTCCTAAATCCCATTGCTAATTTAGGTCTTAAATGTTATCTAAATATTTTGAAAAGCACATCATGAATTTCTGAAAAGAATTAAGAGCAAACGAGATGTGGAATTGCACAGCACAGTGTAAAAGTCTTTCACCTCTACCGAGTGGAGTTCAAAGCTCGCTAGCTCAAAAGCCAAATCACATTCGTTGGCAAGAGTCTTTCCATCTGTCTGTGTATATAAAAAAAAAAAATGCACAATATGCTTTTCTCACAGTTTGAAATCTCCTATTATTTCCAAAAGTGCCAGGATTAAAATCAAGATTTTGACAGGTCAGATGAAAGAGTTCCTGGCCAAGGGCACACAACACCTCACAAATTATAATCTGGAATACACTGCGTGGCCAACAAAAACTCTTGAACAAGCGTGACAATTATCACAGGCAATATTGTTCTAGTATTTTTAAATTATAATGCCCTACTGTAAAAAATTTCCCTTTAACTTGAAAGGAATTATAAGGTCAATTGATTTAATTAAGCAGTATTTGGTAATGCCACTGATGTTTTGAATAGACAAATCGGTTGCTCTTGTCCACTCTGGAATAAAAGACAACAATTTGCTCCTAACAGGAAGAAAGCCTATGAAGCACTTCCTAACAATATCATAACTTAGCTACTTATAAACACAGATAAACAGCAAAATTTATCATCGTATTTATCTGCATTTTATATAAAGTAGTTTTTAGCAAAAACTGAAACAAATATAACCTGTATTTTTTCAAGCCCAAATATACTTCAGGCAGGAATTGGAGTCAGGATAAAAAGACTAAAATGAAAAAAGCAACACAAAAAGCCCACAATTAACTGTGTTAAAAAGGAAATCACAGCCAAGTTCTCACCAGCTGCAAAACTGTAAATGGGCAGTGTGTATTTAGATCAGCTGAAGTGTTCCCTCTTCAGGGTACATACAACACTCACTTTTTCCCATGGCCAGGTCTGCTCTTGTCCATTTTAAAACATGCCGTTGGTTTGTGAATAGGAAATTAAAAAGAAGGAGCAACAGCCCAAGCCTTACCCATGTATGCTGCCCAGTGAAGAGCTCTTCGGTCCTTTTTGTCAAAAGCGTTGATGTTTGCCCCTTTGGCTAAGAGCAAGTTCACCATCTAGAAGTAACAACAGCAAGTAAACCAACCCTGTAGATCACACACTCAACAGTTCATAACAAATCATGCTAGCAATAAAGCTGGCATCACAAAATCCTGGTTTTGAACAATAAATTTGTGAATTACAAAAACACTGTTCAAAGCTGTGTGCATTAATGACATGGACCAGTGATGGCCATAAGTAACCAGGACAAGTTCTGTGTCCACAGAGGGGGCTGAGAGCATGCAGGGTGCTGCTACTCCAGTGTGCTTTGAATTCAGCTTGGCAAACATCCTGGCAGAGAAACAGGCCTGGAAGAGAAACATTGCTCTTAGTTTTTACTGTTAAGACCAATTTAAGGGGTTTCCTTGTGGACCGGGACAAGATTCCTCCAGACTGTGAGGTAATAAACCGTAAAATCTGCTTGATCTTTCAACAAGGAGTGTCTATTTCTTGCCATGCCATGGTGATTTTAATTAAGTTCCCATGTGCCCATGGCAGTGCAGACAGGCACCAGGCTGCTTTGCATACAACACTGGCCTTTCAGACAGCATAGCTAAGAGGTGAAAAGCTGCTTTCCCTATTGCCAATCATCCAACATTAAACGTAAGAAAAATCAGGGAAAAAAAGAAAGGAAACTGAATGGAAAACACATTCAACAACTATCTTTTTCAGCAAAACATTATAAAATCATAAATTACGGAGCTAGATGATTGTCTTCCTCTCATACACTGCTTTGCCACAGAGATCAGCTAATAACAGGATATATTCAGTTAACATTTCTGATAGACTCTGTCCAAAAGCTCAGGAGCTTTAGATTATGACGGATAGACTCAAGCATGACTATCTCTTTCCTACAGTGGGGTATTTTAAAGGCCAAACACCATCATCATTTTACAGGAACTACCATTCCTCTTCCTTCTTTTAATTACAGTACAACTGATCAACTTTTGTTGACAGAAGACTCCTGTTCCAGTCTGAGAGTTTTTATTCCATATCTAGATCTTCAGGTGTGGATTGGGCAAACGAGGATCCTTGCACCCGGATCTAAAAGATGCTAGCAAAACCCTTTACATAGGGGCTTTATTTACAAAAGTATGGGTTTTTTTCATATAGGAACAGTAATTAGACTAGAAGGGTTTGTTTGTATAAGATAAGCAGAAAAACCAGAAGCACATTTTCTAGAAGACTAATTAGAAAAGCAGACTGACTGGATCTCACACAGCTGAACATTTCTTCAGTATGAAATGAATCCACCAGTTTTCCCTTCTTTCCATTCTGCCACTCGTATTTTCACAGGCAGTCAAGCTCAAAAGAGCCAAGGACACGCCTGAGTTGCTGGAGCTGGTGGCACAGCCAGCTCTCCAAGTCTGCATGCACACCTCACTTGCATGCTGGCTCTGCACAGGTACCTTCCAGCCACTGTCTCGTTTCTGCAGGTAGGAAACCTGTCGCACAGTTTGGAGAGCAGCTGAATGACAGGAATCATGGGGGTCAGGGATACGGGGCTCAATCTAGACCCAACCATAGCAGGTCGACTGTTTGAACTTGGAAGTAAATAAATAAACCAACAATCAATTACGCTCTGAAACAAACTCACCTCAATGTGGCCATTCAGAGCTGCATGGTGCAATGCCGTCCGCCCGCCTCGGTCAGAGACGTTGACGCTGCTCAGCATGGGGATGATGACTTCCGCACACTTCACTGCCTTGTTCGCAGCCGCCACGTGCAATGGTGTCTGCCAGTTCTTGTCCCGAGCATTGACATCGGCCGAGTGCTTAATCAATACTTGCACTGCTTCCTGCAATGGCAACACAGCTATATCCATAACCAAGCAGTTCAAATAAATACATGACCCACCTTGACAGCTCAATCATATTACCCATGCATATTACTTATGCATATCAGACATGGGCAGGAGGAGGGAAAGAGAACAACATTTATCAAAACAACCTCCCAGGCTAGTGAAATGGTATTGTTGATTCAAATGCCTGAGTACACATCACCTTTGCTGTCATTGAGAGCAGTGTCCTCACAATCAAAATTTCCCAGTTTGATTTTAGGATGTACAAAGCTGCCTATGCAGAGAGCCCAACCTGTTTGGTTGATTAACCTTCAGTACCTCAGTCATCATAACTGTGCTCTCATGGAAGAAATTAATGTACTTATTTGAGCTCACTGTTACAGAAATTATTTACAAAATGAAAAGCACATCATTTTGGACAGTAAAATCATAGCAAATTGCTGGAGTTTTATTTACAAACAGGAAAAAGGAGAAAATAAGACAGAACATGTGACAACAAAATTTCAGCTTTGCAAAAACATGAGAATCACAGGCAAGGGTTGATGCTGGTGTCCCCACATTAGCATTAGCATTCCTTCCCCTCCCCAAGGGCTAAGCATAGGCCAAGGGTCTTCACTGCAACATCCATTCTGTCAGCCTGAGACCAAACAACATCTTTTAAGGTTAATTTTGTTGGTTAAAAGTGAATATTTCCCAGTGAGAAAATGTACTGTTCTCTCTTGAGAGACTGTCTCACTGGAGAATTCACAATTAGTTCTTTTCTGCTTCTACTTATGCATCTGCCATTAAGCAAGTCAGATGAAAAAACAAGCCTCGCTCAAAATTACATTTTGTTTCTTCTTCCTTTTTTCCCCACAAACAAACAAAATACAAAGGAACTACTGGGACACAGTAGCATTCAAGTAGCCTTGTCTGCTAATTACAACTCACAGCTGGTAAGTGGGAGAGCCCTAGTCCGACACAGTACCTTATTCTTTTTCCATAAAGTGAAAAGTTTTCTGGTAAGCCCAGCCAAAATGTTATTAATGAATAACAAACACATACAGTGTGTTTAAATAACACTTTTGTATCTAGAATGGCCCAGGAGAGTGCCTGCAGTCTGTACTAACAGTACGTCCATGACTAGGAGTTTTAGTTCTTTGTCCTCAACCAATCTCAGCAATTTCATTTTCTACAGCCATCTCTCAAACTGTCCTCTAACAGATTTGTTCAGTTAGTGACATTGCATCTCTTACAGCACCAGTAATGATATATCACTCTTGATGTCTCCACAGGATTTTGTTTTTTAAATTACAGGCCTACTATTTTAAAAGTCATTTAAATGTAATTCACTGGAGACCTACCCAGCTGGGACATGAAGTCAGCAGGAAACTTCATGCACTTTGACCCTTAATGAAGGAAAGAAAAAGCTAAAGGAGAATTTTTAGAAGTAAATAGTAAGGACTGAAAAGTCTAAGCTAAAAATATTTAGACTTTTTAAAAAACCATTTACACATTTTTGTTTACATCTGCAAATCTACTGCTCTATCAGATTTGGGATCAAAATGTTAAAATCCTTAGGGAGAAGTTTTAATTTTATTGCTTTTGAGAGCATGAGTTTTTATTAACATAATTTCTACATGTGCATGCAGTCCACAGCTATGGTGTAAGCCTCTGTATTCAGTGTCTCTAGCTATCCCAAGTTATCAGAGTGAAATCTCTTTACTTTTTCAAACCGTGTAAGGCTGAAGGCTTATACATCCATTAACAATCCTGCACAGACACACCTGAGGGTTGTTGATTTGTAAATAAACATTTAAATCCCTAAAGCCCACTTGAAAAATCAGTAAGACTTAAGTAAAAATGTGCTCATGCTTTTAATCCATCTATGAAAGGGTGTCAGAAGACAGCTTCTGAATCCTGTGAAAGCTTCATAGTAAAAGACTGACAATAAAACTTGTAGGTGGTCATTCTAAAAGCAACTGTGCTCACAGGAACTTCAAAAACCACACCGAGTCCTATTGGTCAACTTCTGGACCATGAATTCATCTCCTACTATCAATGTGAACTACGAATTCACCTACTGCTATCTACTACTATCACTATCAGTTTCATCCTATTATGTTGAAGCTGCACATTTGTTAGCTTGTGTAATAAAGTAAAAGCAGCACTGAAAGAGCCTCAAAACGCTGAACCTTGTTTCAAAATTATTACCAAAAGTAGCAATTATCATATAAATAACAAAGAAAAAAGACGAGGAGAAGAAAGCTATGTGTGTTTATAAAATATATAGCAGGCCATGAAAAGGCATCAAAGGCTGGTGCCTTCCCCTGCTGCCTCACTATTGCACCTGGGTACTCACTTTCAGGTACCAGAACTGCTGGCACAATGGAAGACAGTTTCTCATTGTGCAATTGGCCTTCAGCTGACAAAGGGTTAAAGATGAGACACAAACCCACAGAAAGACATACATTTTCTGTTAGAACTGTCACTGACAGTAAAAATCATGTACTCTGACACATCCAAAAAAAGAAACTAAGCACACTGCAGTTCCCGCATCAGGAAGATTGTGGGTGGTTTTTAAGGTTTAAGTCTGACCTTTGTTTTCCAACATGGCTTTTTGTATTTTGCCTCATTACAGCATTCATACTCTATCAGATATTCCTTTCAGAGGGTTGCAGTGGATGCCAGCAGCTGGGAAGCTCAGCCAGCAGCCAAACAATGCCCGAGTTCAGAAGCGAGCCCAGGATTCCTGCCTCCAGGCTTGGCAAGCGCTGGGACTGTTACGGAGGTGATTCAAGCCCATCAGTCTCTGGAAGACAGCCACCCTCTGTCTCTTTTACAACCCCTCCCCTCGTCCCCAGCAGCCAATTCGGTCTGCAGTTGGGCTCCCTGTTAACTAAGTATTAGGAGGATAGAAGTATACAGGGAGGTCCAAAATGGAAAGCCAAGAATAATGGTGAGGTTGAAAACACAGTCATGCCTGAGCTGCATTCCTGATAGTTATTGCTGCTCCTTTTTGAGATAGCAACGGAAGAAGTACAACATGATGCCAGAAGATTTCTAGTTGTCAAGTAGAAGAAATATGGGCTAACCCTCCTTTATGCATGAATCAATGGCATTAACTGAAAACCTAATGGATGCCTTGAAATGCAATTAACCAAAACAAACTCTGTGGCAATACGTGTTGGATCGCATACTCCCTTCTGGCGCACGCACAGCATGCACACATCCATATGGATTTATTCCTCTTTCTTTCACCACTTGAAGATGATGTGGCCACTGTAGACCACTGTGGACTCTACCCCACTTCAGTCCTGGTCACCCACTCCAGCTGACGGTTGCTCAATATGACTTGCTACAGTAACATAAAGCATTCCACAAGGTGAAACTCAACCACATTAAGGCTCAAAAGCAGCTATAACTGACTTGTAAAAGCTGGCCCCCAGCTGCAATGCTAAAGGCCCTGAACACAGAAAATGCTTCCCTGTTTGCATCACCATGCTACCTACTACGGCTCTCAATGGTTTGCTTTTTCCCCCAGCATGTAGTTTACGTGCAAATAGAGGGTAATCAAATCTTACTCACTTCACTTCTTGAAGCAACTGCTCGATGGAGAGGAGTCAGCCACATATTGTCCTTGGCATTAACACGAGCGCCTGCAAGTAAACAGCAGAGGTTACATCTGTGCCTTGGGTGCGACATTGAAAGCCTTGCCCAACTGTTTCCTAGTAACAAGAACTGAGCCACATGCAGTACTCCCAGCGCTCCCCATGACTCTCCTGGCACCCTGTTCACCTTGGAAATGCATTTCCAGATCCTGGATAGATAGGAGCTGAAGCGTGATTTGGAAAGAAAAGAACTGGATAGGTCAGACTATTATTAGGAATAGCTTTGTTTACAGGACACAAGAGAAGCAAGATTTGTTGTAGGGGATTACATATGTATCTATGTATGTACATGTATGTCTGTGTATATGCATTTTTTTAGATCAGCTGATACAGTTGGGGGAAAAAAAGCAACCCCTTGCTGAGAACCACTGCTGCTGTCTGCAGACATAATGAAGGGAACGAGCCTGAATAACCGTCTCTTGTTTCCAGCTCCATCAGGCAGACCACTAAAAGGTATAACCGCTTCCCTGCTTCACAAATCTTGCTGGGATGAAGAAAGCAGGACCAGGAAATGCTCAGGCTGAGGAGGAAACCGGGCACTTATTCCCTCAGCTTCTGTGGGTGTTATTCAGCAAACATCAGAAGAAGAGGGACGAAGGAGACTATCCGTTTGCCTTCTGTGCGGTTCAGCGCGAATGTGCACTCCGACAAAGACAGCTGCGCAAGACGATGGGTTTGGGGTGGCTTGCCAGAATAAAGGATAAAGGGAGAATGTTTAACAACTACAGTGGTGCTGGCTGACTGCAGACAGGGAAAAAAAAAAAAAAGGGGGGATTCTGTACATTTGTGTGATAAAACAGATTTGTTTGAAAGAAATGTTAAAGCTATTCACTGATGTGATACCCCAGAAAGGAAATCTAGTGAAAAGGACTAAAGAAACTAATTTTAAAAAGGGCTTAACCTGAAAATGTTGTACCTCTCAGGTCTGCATGTAGCAGTAACTAGTCTGAGAAGTCTAGCACATGCAGAAAAATTTGAGAGAAGCACAAGCGTCATGCACATAGCCTGGATGAGCCTCTGAACTTCATGAACAAAGGGATTCTTAAGCTTCATTTTGCACCATAACTTAAGTGCATACAAAAGCCTGTAATTAATAAATCACACTCTCTGAATCAGAAGTACTTTCTGAGAGCCGTTTCTCAGGAATATTAAGGTGCTTGCCTCTGAATCACAGTGGTTACTGGGAATTGTGCTAGATAATCAGAGAAGAAACAAGTTCTTTCATATTTCTACAAGCTGGGATATAATTTTTTGGCTGCAAGAAAAAGAAAGCCACTTTCATAACTGTTGCAACAATTAGAGGCAATCCTCCAAACTCACCTCAGAACCTGGTACCTGGTGGTACAACCCGCCCTCTGGAAAAACACTCTTTAGAAAAGACAACAGTTTCAAAGGGTTTTCTAATGAATCTGTCTAAGCAAGGAAGCTGTTAGCTTCTTTCTCTTCATGCAAAGGCCATTAGGGTTGATACCCGTTAGTATCCTGCCCTTTGCCTACGCTGCCCCAGGCTCTAGAGACACGTAAGGCAACCACCTCCTCCACCATCAGGAAGCTGACAGACAAGACTCCAAGGCACTCTATGTTACACGGATTTGGCCTGGTAGAGGTCTTGGGGATGCAAATTGCCTAGATGAATTCCTAGTGATTGCCACCAAAACCCTCTTTTCGGATTTAGAAATTTATTTTGTATTTGCCTTGGTGTTTTGCCTTACGTTCTTAACTAAGGTTTCTTTTGGTTTATTTCTACCCATTCACTAACTCCTACAAGCAGATGGTTGCTACTCCACACATAAGCCTTTCTGATTTGCAAAGTGTGACAAACATATCATTCCTCAGTATTCAACAACTCCAGTGGCATTGGTGAATATGAAGATGATTAGAAAACCTAGGCAAGTGTCTCCATCGGCAGCTATTCATGCCTTTCACTGATCCACTTACCCTTTGAGAACTGAAAGAGTTGCCAAGAAAACAGCTAAAGAAAATAATAAAAGCAGAACAATACCAGTATAAATAAAATAATACACAGCATGCTATCAGCCTTTTCTTCCTCAGCTGTTTTTCACATCCCTTTACCTCTTTGTGCTTTGAGGCTCTTTATGTGACAAAGTGAAATTGCTCTTACATATCTAATTCACTTCATTGGCTGAATATGTTTGTGATTTCTGTTTTTAAAGAGCTACACGATTCAGTTGTTGCCTGTTACAGGAGCCGCTGTTCTCCATTTACTGAGGTGCACATTTTCTGAAGAGATGTTTCAAAATGTTTCTCTCCATACTGCCCATTTCCTTCGCCAAAATTCAGCTTTTAGGTTCTCAGCAGTTCCTTGCAGGCAACAGTTAATGACAATGAAAAAACTTCACCAGCGCTGATGCCCTCCTTCAGGGACAGAAAATATGCAAGAGATCAAGCAGAGGCACCCAGGGAGCAATGCTCATGTTTTCAAAGGTGTCCTCTACGCTTCACAAACTTGAGCGTCCATCCTGTGACAGTCCAGGCGACAGCTCTTCAAAAGCACTGAGTAACACAGAAATCCAACTCTAAAGACTACGTGCTCTACAACATGCTAAGGCACCTAAAATGAGCTGTGTCCAAAAATCAGAAGCTTAAATTTTCAAGTCCATCCCACAACACCTCCTCAAAGTCACCCAGAAATTCAGTGTCCCTCTCTTCACTCTGGACGAAGTACCTTAACCATGTTTCAATGCACTTCCTACAATACCCAATGAATTAATCTGTGTATTTGTAAGGACAGAGAGGGTTGATAACACACTCAAATTGGTGTATATGGTGTCCTTCATAGTACAATCTTCCTTGAAAAGATAAGATGCTTTAAATATTTCCCTTAACATCCTTTCAGGTAGGCACAGCACCCACTCACCCAATAAAATATCCACTTAAAAAAAAACCTCTCCAGAGAAAAGCCCTTTCTCAGCCCCATCCTCTACACTCTGCCCTTGGGAGGGCTCGGACTTGTGGGCCTGAAGGAAAGGCTTGGCTGTTGGATTTGCTCTGGGAGGCTGAAGTAAACAACCTAACATATAACATTACAGATAAAATCAACAGAGAGGAAACTTTCTGTAATCCACTCTTCTTTAATATGACTGTTTTGTAATCTTTGCCATCTTTCACACTCAAATTTTTCTGCCAAAAGAGGAAATAAATCTGAGATTGCCTCTGTTCTTTTGAGATCCGAAATAAACAACCCGATGCTGGCTTTCAGGAATAAAGTTAACATCTCTTTATCCTAACCAAAGTACAATTTTCCATCCAGCACATCTGCCAAATCCACAGGTCTCTCATAAATCTAGATTTCTGCAGTCTAAATCTCTGAAATTAGGGATGTTTAATGGAGGAAGGAAACTCTACTCTTTAACCTGTGAATGACATTATAAACATGCACCTTTCCAACTCCTGCTAGGAGACACAACAATAGACACACACAAATGTAAGGAATGCCCCCCTACCTCACTGCACACACAGACACACAATACAAAGCAAAGATCAGCATGAATGAAATATAACAACAGAGCGGCACCACCCAATAGATGGAAGTGGGACCCACAACATGAGAGGAGCACAACACAGTGCTGGATGTGAACACAGGAACCAAACACCTACATGGCAGAAACAGGAGGTTCTGCAGGATCTCCTCGGAGGCAAGTCCGAGTCACCTGCTAGGGAAGGAAATGGCCTGGGGATCCCATCAGGTGAGAGCACACAGGTCCTGGGTCACTCATGAAGGAGAGAGGAGATAGTCCTGGGACATCCTCCAAACTATCACCCAGAGGGGATACTCCTAATCCCCAAGGACAGGAGTCTCAAAGCCATGGGAGAGGCAGAGAGAAGGCTGCCTCTCCAACCTGCCTGTTCTTTAGCCTGCCATAAAAGAGGAAGCCCTGAATATGTGTTCAGGTTACACAGCATCTTCCCCTGCTGTCTACACAACAGGGATGGCCCAGAACCTGCTCCGCATGTGACAGTCTCACTTCCAAATCTATGTGGCAGAGCTTACCAGGAACCCTTCCAAAGCATGCTGGGGTTTGTAATTTTCCTCAGCTATTGTGCGATTTATGAAGGATGGATGTCAATATTGCATGCACACCCCCACTGCATAAACTTCTTGCCGAGAAGCTCAGAGCCTTCTGAAACAGTAAGGCATGGTAACATTGCCAAGATTGCAAGCTCCTTGGTGGGGAACAAGGAGTAAGGGACTGAGCTCAAACATTATGCCCTCAGGCACCAGCTCAAAGCCCAGGAGTGGGAGAGGCACTGGCACAAATGAGAACAGAGCTTGTATTTGCCCAGACAGTTCTTCTTGCACATCCATGACTGTGTCATCATACAGAGCTTCATTTGTGTGAGATGGTTACCCTGGTCCTTCTCCTTGACAGAAAGGAGGTGAAGGAGAAGTGCTCAAAGCTCCCTGCTTTCATGTAGCCTGGAAAAACATAATCACACAGCACATTTCCCCAGTTTGAACCATATGATTATGGATCAGACCTTTGAGCTGGTGTAAATCTACCTAGCTCTAACATTTAATGGGCTGGGGTGATGCATACCAATTGAGGGATCTGGCACTCTTTCTCCTGTGTCAGTTCCAAACAGACTCCATTTCAGTGGCTACCTAGAAAGCCATTTCTGGTCTGTCTCCAACCACCTGGGCAGAAGTTTTATTCATTAGACACTACATTTATTTGTGCTGCCACCAGTTCATGGGCCACAAATCTCAGAACGTGCATATTTCATTTAATTTCTCTCCTGAGGCCTGTACAAAATTAGGGTTGCTACTCCCAGATTCTACTCATGCTGAGAATATTATTGTTTGGCGCCAACAGCAAGCATTTTTGTGCTTTCTCTCTGTGAAAAAACCCTGTCATTTTAAGTCAGACAACAAAGTTTTTCTGCTTATGTAACTAAATTTTATGATCAGATTAATATTTTATGATACACTTTTACTAATACAGTTTACTGAATGAAGAGGTGAAGCAAAGGGAAGATTGTTGTCTTTGGAGCCTAGTTCACGGAGAATCATAGAATCATAGAATTGTTTAGGTTGGAAAAGACCTTTAAGATCATCGAGTCCAACTGTTAACCTAGCACTGCCAAGTCCACCACTAAACCATGTCCCTAAGCACCACATCTACACTTCTTTTAAATACCTCCAGGGATGGGGACTCCACCACTTCCCTGGGCAACCTGTTCCAGTGCCTGACTACCTTTTCATAGTGAAATTTTTCCTAATATCCAATCTAAACCTCCCCTGGCACAACTTGAGGCCATTTCCTCTTGTCCTATCACTTGTTACTGGGGAGAAGAGACCGACCCCCACCTCACTACAACCTCCTTTCAGGTAGTTGTAGAGCACGATAAGGTCTCCCCTGAGCCTCCTTTTCTCCAGGCTAAACAAGCCCAGCTCCCTCAGCCACTCCTCATAAGACTTGTGCTCCAGACCTTTCACCAGCTTCGTTGCCCTTCTTTGGACACGCTCCAGCACCTCAGTGTCCTTCTTGTAGTGAGGGGCCCAAAACTGGACACAGTATTCGACGTGCGGCCTCACCAGTGCCGAGTACAGGGGCACGATCACTTCCCTAGTCCTGCTGGCCACACTATTTCTGATACAAGCCAGGATGCTATTGTCCTTCTTGGCCACCTGGGCACACTGCTGGCTCATATTCAACCAGCTGTCGACCAACACCCCTAGGTCCTTTTCAGCCAGGCAGCTCTCCAGCCACTCATCCCCAAGCCTGTGGTGTTGCATGGGGTTGTTGTGACCCAAGTGCAGGATCTGGCACTTAGCCTTGTTGAACCCTATACAGCTGGCCTTGGCCCATCGATCCAGCCTGTCCAGACCCCTCTGTAGAGCCTTCCTACCCTCCAGTAGATCAACACTCCCACCCAACTCGGTGTGGTCTACAAACTTACTGAGGGTGCACAGTAACAAAGAGGTCACAATAAAGAAGTGTTTATAATAACTCATAAATCTGTTCCTCCAAGACTCATAAACCTCCAAACCTGCTCTTGGATACAAGTACTGATGCTCATCGTGAGTAATGATACTTCAGAGATTAAAGGATGATAAGTAGAATATACAACACAAGATAAATTTTGACTCGTGCTGAGCTAGTTGGGAAAGATCTACACAGTTCCTGCAGACTGAACCCCACCACAGTCCCACTGACAAAAAGTCCAATTTTTAAAAGCCCACATTACAAGTTTTTCACACTCTATTGGATATATAAAAAAAAAAAAACCCAAGATATATCACCTACATTTTATGCTGTTGACCAGACAAACCCTATAGCCCGTGGATGACATTTTGGCAGTGAGATGCTGGAACTAAGTGTCCCAGAAGAACAGTAAAAAATCTCCTTCTCTCATTAGGAACGTGATAGAAAATAAGAATGTTCACCAGGACATTTTTTGATGCTATTGGGATTCAGGGGAGAAATACGCAGAACGGCTTCACCTTTCTCTTTATGTGGATATTGCCCGTGCTGTTACTTGCAAAACTTGAAAAAAGACATTGCTCCTGCAATCTTCTCACACCACAATGGAACAACAGTATGTGATAAACAACACACACTGCAAGAACACATGCACAGATGAAGTTTATTAACTCTTACCTCCCAGTGAAGAAAATCATGTTTGCATTTAGCATATTGAAAACCCACCCAAGCATAACCTGTCAGTGGAGGAATGTTCATTTAAATCATTCCGCTGGCATCAGGGTTAGAGCAGAAATATCTGATGTATGATGTATGTCGAACTAGTTACCCTCATTAAGCAATGAGACAACTCAAAATGCCCCCAAAAATGTGCAGAGAAAACGCATAGCTACAGCAAACTGAATTCTTATTTTCTGCCTTCTCCTGGTGTAGTTAGGCTGGTAAACCAAAGAAATATGTTTGTGTGGTCTGCACACACCCATGAGAAGCCTGATCTAACTTTGAAATGGGCTGGTGCTCTAAGCAGGGGGCTGGATCAGGTAACCTCTAGAAACCCCTTCCAGCCTGAATTATTCTAGGATTCAAGGCTGGAAATTAGAAGGTGCCTCACAATCACAGGACTGATAGTTCTGAAATAACTTTCAAAAAAATATGCAACTCGTTCGAAGAAGCAGTCTAATAATTTGTGAAACCAATCGTATAACAAGGTTGCTTGCAAGGAGTTAGACATTTGTATCATAAGGTTCCTTTCAATCCCACATTCTTAAACCCCCATAAGCTTTACCCTCACAGTTCTCCAGTTTAGAAAAACACTGCCTTTGAAATATGCAAGCACATCCAGGAGTTTGCCATGAATTATGTGTACTTCTTGAGAGATGGCTGCTTTATGCTTTGTTCTGACATATTTTGATCATGCTTTTTGTCACTACAACAGTTTGGAAATATTTTTTGATTTTTTTGTTTAGATACATCCTACTGCAGTTTCTGTTCTCCAAATCAACTTCCCAACTCTTAGAATCATGTTTCTAATGTAAATACCACTTCCAATTTGTTCAAACTCATTCATAACTTTTTTGCTATTATTCCATAATAATTTTTGCTTAACAGGAATTCTTGGCTTGTACTCCAGGATATGCAGCCACATTTCAGATACGTACTTCAGCAAGTTTCTGAATCCACAAATGCTGTCAGTTTGAATGCTTTAGAAGTTTTTACAAACTAGTTGCTTTGTTTATTAATTCTGCTTAGTCACAGTGCATGTTTTATAATTGTATCACCAAATTTAAATATATTTTATAAGCTTGCAACAACTGCAACCAGCTCTATGAAACTCAGAAATAGGCACTGCCCAAAGCTCACTCTTATGTGCTTTGCTGGGTATTCCTTGTAGCTTTAAGCTAATTTACTTTTTTTACTTTACTGATTTAATAACAGTGAGGGACGCTATCTTACCTGACAAAATGAGAAGCTCAATGATGTCTGCATCCCCCAGGAACGAAGCAACATGAAGAGGAGTTCGTTTCTCGGCATCCTACAAAACCATAGATTGTCCAGTTATAAAACATGGTCAATAACTGCAAGCGTTAAAGAGCAATGGATGTGTATATAGTGTTTATTTTTCTATGTGTATTTCTGTTTATAATTAGAAATGCAATCTCAGCCAGTGAAAGAACAAAATTCAAGGTCTGAACAACACACTTCCTCCCAATAACCCTCAACTTTATCACTTGGTTCCACCAGACCTTGCAGAGACACTGTCTTTACTCTGATATCCTGTTCGCAGGTAGATCAGATCAAATCTAAAATGAGGAAAGACATCATCCTTGAGTCTCTTTCAGCAACATTTTCCACTCTAAGTATTGCAGCGACATAATTCAGATGCTTCTGGACATCAGGCTTTGTAATGCAGTTTGCATCAACACTATAATACCAGACTCTTCAGAAGGATATCTCTGGAGAATGGTTTGGAACCACACACAAGGACAAGATGCAATCCTCTTAGTCTACAAAGGTTCTTGTACACCATTTAGCCTGGTTGTCTACAGCAGCCCAAAATGGGCTTTCACACCTTGATTGACCTTTAAACACAAATAAAGAAAATATTACCAGTCAGGTCTATGTCTTTAAACTTAGAAGAATTGCTAATAATCATATATACAACTTCTGAAATACATCTACTTTTATTTGATTTCCGTAATTTTCAGCCTTAGGGAGTCACATTTTCAAGATTTTCTTTTCTAACTTCAAGGGGTGTAAATACAGTGTTTACAAAAAACCTTTCTTTTATTGCTTTATTCAGATGATTCCAGAACATAGGCCTTTAAAAGAAACTGCTAAACATTGTAATATGGGCAACAAAAATCACAAGAACTGCTAATACTCCTAATCATGCTATTCGACCCGTTTTCAGTCCTAAATGCATTTGATTTTGGTTTCTTAATCACTAATACAAAAAAAGTTCTAAGAGACTTATCAATCAAACTTACCAAATTACAACCTACCAGCATTAAATGCAAGCTGGTAGCAGATTCAACACTTCCTGCAGATGATACCAACACAGAAACCCTACTGGTGTTTATATTCTCTCCCTGACATGCACCTCTGAGCCTGTCAAGTAAAATATCACTTCTAACATGCCCAAGAGGTCATCAACCGCAAGCTATTTTGGACTATCTTCCAAGTATGCTATAAATGTGGACAAATCAGTGCAGCAGAACCATTTGTCATATGAATGCTAAAAATTGTTTTCCAGCACGGCGAGGCACAGAGCCACCAGTCACCAGAATAAGTTACACCTAATTTTTATATTTGTATGTTTGAAAAAACATACATGATGTGCGTAGTCCTCAAATTCTGCTGCAGTGGGTTTTCATCTTATATATTGGGCATGCACATAAAACATAATCCAGATTACGTGGCACTCTGGTTGTCACAGGTCAGAGGGAAAGATCTTACAGAACTTTACCTCCTCACATGGTAGGCAAATTAAAACAACATTAAGCAGTGTCCATGCAGCAGTGTCCGCTCAGGAACCGAAATCACAAGCTGGATTCTCTAATATGCTCAGTTCCTAAGACATAACCCACCATGGACTACCTTTTACAGGCTACATGAGTACATACAAGATGCAAATAAGTACTGCTTCATATTACCTATCCTAAGACTATCCATGGCAAAAAATATGCTAAGACTGATCAAACATTTGTACAAAACCAGAATCGGTTTTTTTTTTTTTAGCTTGTTCATTTTCATGCATGAATCTCTCTTTAGCATAATGTAGTATTTGTAATAGCTATCGTACCTGTCAGTGATAAATTTTGTGGCAGCTTCTTGCAACACAGCCAAGTTTGACAAGAGAACAGAGTAGTTTGATGTTGAATGCTAACGATACAAGACCAAGCAACTTTCTATATCAAGAAACCAAGGCTATTCAGTGCTTTATTGATTATAAGCAATATTTTATACTAACCTGTAAATCTGATGGAAATTTGATAACTGAGGGAGGGAAGGACATGAAACAGAAAAGTAGAATTTTTATCCTTGTGTAACAAGAATAACTCTCTGTAAGTATTCTCAGCTTTCACTTTTTAAAATGAATGCAAAATCCTATCATATTAAGTGAGAATCAAATCTTCAGAGAAAGATGAGTTTAGTCACCCAACTGAATTTAAGCTTAATTTCTCCAAGAGGAGAAAACCCCAAAATTTCTCCATTTATCACAACCAGGCACAAATCAGAGTTCACCCTCACGTGAACTAGCAGATGACAAAACCCGATGTGCGGTATAGAAAATTAAAAACGCACAAAAGAGCCCTACAGGCAACATTTTCAGGAATTTGGCAGGGAGAAGACTGCACACAACGCCTGCAGTTGAGCAACTCAATGGAGGAACATCCTCAAGTTCCTGTTTAGGCTTTGCACAGGCTGACACAGAAACAGAGGAATGGGGGCATCTGCCTGTCTGTCCAACCACACTCCTTGCATCCTCCTCAAAGCCATGTACCGCTTCAGCAAGACTTAAATAGCTCACTGGCTTTGCGTCTGGCCCGCGCACTAACATCTATACAGCTACAGGTGTCCTTGTGGCATGATGGTAGTAAAAGGAGTACAAATAAATAAATCAATAATGATCTGAAGACTGAAGGCTACAAACAGATAGAAAGGAATAAAAAGAAAATTTGTCATTTCAGGGAAAGGTCTGGCAGTACCCAAAACCTGAACATACATTATCAAGGCAAGGAAAGGAGGTGGGGAGAAGAAATGGTAACAGGATTACAAATAGCATTAAGACAAGTAATCAGACCTGCTTCAAGTGCAGTTCTTAGAGGAACAAAAGGTCAGTAAGAGACAGTAGATAAGCTAAACAATGGCTAGAAAATCATGTTGAGATGAGATAAACACTCTCTCCCCAAAACTGTATTAGTGACTTATATTAGTTCACAGAAAAGTTGATGCTGCATGTTAACGTTATCTGTACACTTCTTTTTTTTAAAAGTACAGACAAAGGAAATTAAGAATTTAACAAACAGGCAGTCAAGGACAGAAGGCCTCAGCAAGAAAAACACTCAACACATGCTTAAACTGTTCAAGTGATCACAGTGACACTCATAAGGCCCTTCACAGGCTTAAAGTTAGGCTAGTCCCTAAGTGCTTTATTGGATCAGGGCCTTTGAGTAGACGAAGATTAGCAGAACAGTGGCTCATATGAATCATATCAGCATATGTAAAATACTCAGGCACATTAAGAAAAAGGCCAACAGTTTCTCCTCAGCACAGCCTAAATCTTAAAGGAGAGAATGGATTTGAACTTTTATGTCAATTGCAGCTGTTCAGATCATAAGATGCTTGGGACACAGTTATTTACTATTAAAATATAAGTGCAACTGCTATAGAAAATAAATGTTTGTATCCTCTTTTTGTCACCAAACTGCCTGAGCAGCCAACAGGAATAGTTCAGCAGAGAAGCAGTTAATGCACCACAGAAAACTGAGTTAATGAAGCTTCATTGGTAAGAAGTGTTTCGACTCCCACCACCTTCAAGCAGCCAGGATCTGCCTGGGGGGCAGAATAAACTAAACTATATTAGAAGCACATGAATGGCTACAACTTTCATTGATACAAGTCTAACCAAAACAATAACAGAAACAAACCTCCTGCCCATTAACTCCACTTACTGTTGTTACAGATGAGCACACCTTATTTAAATAGCAAAAAGTAGCTGGTAGCATTAAAAAACCCAAACATTCAGATACAACTTCACTTCAGGAAAATTAAATATTGGGAACTGGTTAGGAACTACTAAAGAGGCTAAAAGCAAAGGAGCAGCTACTTCTTGAGCTATTTACAACTGTTCAGAGCCAAAAGCTGATGCTGTACAAAGAAAATCTCTGCTTCTTCAGGATTTCCTCCCTCTCACAGATTCTTTTATTAAAGCCTGTAATTCACAAAGCAAATCGAAATGCTTAACAGTGAGCACCAGCTGGAAGGTGAAAGTCAAGCTGTGCAACTTATGCCTGGTGCTCCTTCTTCTGCTATTACCAAGCACAAAATCTCCCGTCTGAAAATGCAGATCCTGGTTCCAGCACCTCTCATCCCCACAGTCTTCAGTTTAGCCTCAGAAACAAAGATTTTTCTGGCTGAGTCTTTAATTGCCAAGTGCCCATGAGGTGGAAGAGGCAAATACTTTGATCTTCTAGAAACAAGAAAAATTATCTTCCCTCTCCCACCCCCCATCTAACGCTTTCCTTCCACGAGGCTGACAGTAGCTTTCATGCTAGAAAAAGATAACTTTTTAAATTAATTACTAATCCTTGAGACTAGATTGAGACTGTAGAAACTGTTATCCTAATTAATGGAAATATTTTAATGTTTATAGCAGCGAGTTTCCAATGTAAGGCTCAAAAGATGGACTTAAATAACTCCTGATTTTTTATAAATGCAATATTGACTTTTTTGGGGGGGTTGATAGCATGGGAGCATACATCACTCGTGAGTTGATGGGAAAAGCAGATTCAGAAAATTCAGGTATTTCAAGCTGACATTGCTGCCTTTGAAGAAAATAAAGCAGCTATAGCCAAACCCTGCCATGAGCTTTTAATGGCGTATCCATCCTTAACTGTCTCAAACATTTTGAGGGCACTGATAACATGAGTCGCCAGCACAGATATATATAACTTAGTACCCACTAGTATACTAACATGCCATATGAAGCAACTCAGAATTTTTCAGACTCTCAGTAAACTCCAGGAGAATCTTCTTCACAGTTCAAACATCTTCTTTATAAAATATTTAAAAAATATTTATTTTCTAAAAGAAAAAATATTTATTCTAAGTAAAAGTCATGCTGGTTACCTTGCATCACAAACGTCAATGCAATTTCATATTCAATTTCCTTACCTAACTGAACTGATTGTTCATAATTTCCTTCTGTAGAAAAAATAAATTCTCCATCACTTCCCACTTAAATTAACACCATATCAAACAGCACTACTAGAGGCTAAATACCCACTGAAAACACAGCTACTACCTAGCACCAAACTGTCATACTGTGTCAAAGGAGAAGCCTTCCAAAGTTCTTGACTAAATCCTCCAGACTTTCCAGCACAGCAGAGCTACATCTAGAAGAGGAGCATTTACTTCCAGGATAGCTTTATTCTCCTGCAAGACTCCACAGTGCCAAAAAGAAAATCATCATTCCTTGGACGAAAGCAGAGACAAGGGCCTGGTTCCCAAGACTACTGAAATACCACATTAGGGTCTCTCTTAGTCCCAAGTCAAACATGTCACTCCAAACAGAACAACAAGCTGTTTTTCACATTAGCTATCCCAAGTATGAAAAGCCTCAGACTGACAATCCTAAACATTTGCGCACTTGTACCCTCAAGCACTCATACCACCTCAAAAAGCATGCTTAGGAATATTATGGAAATATATAAAACGTGTGTGTGTGTGTGAAGACCTGGATAAAGCCTGAATCCTCCTAACAAAGGCAGTCCTGCAATCTATGCCTTACCGAGTAGGATAATGAGAAAAAGAAGTAATAAACAGCACATATGCATGTCTGTCCATAAGGAGTTGCTTCTTGCCCTCCTTACCCTGTAATAAACCACCTTCTAAATACATGGCCCTGCACGTAAGACCTTGCAATCTCTGCTGGTGCCACTGCCCCTTCCTCTGCAGACTTGCTCTGCAGCTAGAAAGAGGCAGGCGATGCCCAGGGTCACTACACCTCGACATGGCTCAAGCCCACCCCCAGCCTGGCACATCAGGAGTTACTGGAGCCCACCTAGATTTGCTGGCTCTGCAGCTCTGCTTTAATGAAAACAAGCCAAAGTCAGCTAAACCATTACCTTCTCCTAACCTATCTCGTTTTGGCAAAAGTCGGGGGGGGGGGGGGGGGGGGGGGGGATTTGCACAAGCAGGTCTTGACACCAACAAGCAGCGAGAAGCAGCAGCTTTTCCAGCCGGCAGAGCATCAAGCAAAGAGGCTACGAGGATCAAGCCCCAAAGGCCATATCAGCAACCATGCCCCAATAGCAGAAACAGAAGCAACTAAGTTTTGGAAAAGCAGATGTTGCCTTCAACAGTCTCACTGATGGGGTGAGGTGGTATATTATTTACTTTCCAAAAGATATGAATGCAATAGAAGATATTCTGGGGACATCAAAGTTTTGCGTATAGTTTGGTTTTTAGGGTTCTGTTCAAGAGAAAACGCATGATTAGGTGATAAAGAGTCAAAACAGAGAGAAAGAAATGTGTGGTTTGGCTTGCAAACATCACATTAGTTATGGGGAAGAATACTGGAATGTTTTTTTGCCTTTTTTGTTTGACTTTGAATATTTTGAAGGGAAACTAAACTGGAAGACTGAGGTGAAAATGGAAATTTGACAGGAAGCATTTTGACTTAATAGAAAATCATGACATCGCACATGAGAACCGGACTCTGCAGATGCAAGGTGCGGCACAGCTGCGCGTATTATGAATCCCAGCTAACCAGGGGTTACCACTAGATCCAGAATAGTCCCTAGATTCTGGGGGTCATTCCCTCACACTCTTCCTGAAGTAAAAACAGCACCCCCAAAAATCCCCACCTATACACACATAGCATGATCACCCTGATATTTCTAAATGTACCAAACAGCAAGCGTAGAGGATGTCTACCTGAAACTAATCTGGTGGTCTGGATGGTCCAACCCAACATCCCAAAAGCCCTGGGAAAACAGGCTGCTGAACATTGCCCTCAGGCAGACCACATTTCCCACAGAAATAGTGCATATTCAGTACTCAGTGGTAGGGAATCACTCAGCGCCAGGCAAGCATAATGCTGTCCATGCCCTCAGGGTGTAAAAGTAGCACCATGTTCCCCCAAAGCACAGCTAGGGAATGGAGAGGTCAAAGGGACAATTACAGTGGCAGAATGAACTAAAACCACACTTCTAATCTAAACAGTTACAGCTTTCACTTTGTTGCAAAATAGAAGTCACAATTATAGCAGCATCCAGAACATAGCCATTTCCATCAACATACACTTCCCGGCTTGGAAAGATACTAATTATTTTACCAGACAAAAAAAAAAAAAGGAACCTTCTAAACTTCTGATTTGCTCTAAACTCTTTCCTCTGGCATTAATCTTCTCTTAGGAAGTATGCATGTACATCTCTAATTTTGCATGGTTTCTCCATGTGCTTTTTTCTTCTGCCTTCCAAATACCTCTCTTGCTGCAGATTCCAAAAAACAATTTCTAAAACTTCAGAAATCCCCAAAGCTTGCTGCAAAAACAGAGTTTTATTTTGTTTCCCCGTCCTACCTATATTTGAACTATTCCAATATTAACACAGCTAACCAAAACGATCAACAAAGGACAAATCCACTGCCAAACAGTGTCAGAGTTTCCTCTCACGTGAGCAACCAAGCACTAGAGAAACACTAACATGGAAGTAATTAAAAACACCCTTAAAATAGAAATGTAAGCACACAGTGCAAATTGCCAGCTCACAGCACAAGGGGAGAAAATGCTATCTTATGATCTTTCTTTAGTGACATTTTAGGCATTTGACACTTGTTGCAATCCCTACCCAGAACACAATCTTCACAATTCATGTTGACCAGTATTTTTCTAACTACTCCAAAGAACAGCTTTATTTTTTGCTCCTGACAAAATAGCTGTTCAGGCAAAGTGTTCTTGGATGGACTTCTAGCATCTTAAACAGGATTCTGGGCAAGACCATTCAAGTTCAATGACTTTTTCTATTAAGTACTACAGTACTCATCTGTAAAATACATACTCTTCATTTAATATTGCACCTGACAATAGAGAGCATCTCCCTAGCAACCATCACTACCACACTTGCAGCCAAAGGATATAAAAACATCTGAGAAGCCTACAATAACCTTGTACAGGAAATGTTATTTTGAAAAACCACCATGAAATACAGAGGAAATTTTAGGACTATCATGTTCATCTAGGTTGGGTTTTATTTTTCATTGGTTGGTTTTGGTTTTTTTCTTTGGTTCTTTAAGACAATCAGGGAAAACAAATGAGGAGGAAACTCAAGGGAGATGATCCTTTAAGGAAGCACTTTTAGGAACTTATTTCAAGAAAAAAAAACCAGGTAGTGATAATCACAGGGAAAGCCTAATGTCAAGGTCTTCTTTGCTCAGATTCCCCATTTAAAACAGCAGCAAGTCTTTCCTTCCATTTGACAGCAAATGGAGTGGAGCCCCAGTTAACCAGATCTATAGGATCACTTCTCCAGTTCCTTTCTGCAGCTCTGAACCAGGTGGTTGGACCCCACTGCCTGCAAAAGCTGCAGAGCCAAGAATACACCAGACAAACTGCTGGAGTTAGCTATGAATAAACTGATGGCTTTATGTCAGAGAAAGACATGAAGAAAAGGAAGGTTGATTCAAAAGTCCAGGAAACACCTGGAAATCACCATTCTGCTGCTGCTTTATTTTATTTCTCACCTCTTTCAGAGGCCACAGATTGTAGTCAGGACTGGCAGAGTTCATTTTTAACAGTATAGATCTAAGTTAAAAATCAAAGAGGGAAAAAAACCTCCCAACTTCTGCAAAAAGACCAAGTTCAAATGGAGATTTTTTTTCACTGCCAAAACACTTAACTACTACTTGTTTACAGCTGCTTACCATTGTTCTGGCTAGAATAAGCCAATCTGCAGAACAGTAATTCCTTTGTGGGCAAATCGTGGCCAAGATACTGCTTCCTTACTCTCACTGCTGAGACCTACAGTAAAGCTTTATTTCAAGTACAGTCAGATGCTGAATAACAGCTCCTGATCTGCAAAGACTTCATAAAAGGAAACTCTACAGAGAGTAAAAATACACAGCTTTCAGCTGTTTTCACTCATTTTCTCAGTAAGAGAGAAAACAATGTCCCTGACTGACCTGCATATTTAGAATAATTACCATACACTTTGAAAATTTAAAGTCACCTGCTGGAGATAATTGTATTTCAGTACTAATTAGGATTCCACTGAAGCCCCCAATCTCTAACTTCCAAACAATTTCCATTCTGTTACTTGTTAATTACTAAGGACATGATTAATACTGTCATTGCAACAGTTCATAAGCACGGTGCTTATGTATTGCAGGCACATAACATGCCAAGTCACATACCAAGGCGTTGACATCCTCGGTTTTGTAGATCAACATCCGTATCTCTTCTGGATCGCCACTGAAAATCGCTTGGACCAGTGGTGGCTGGAAAAATAAAACAGAAGAATCAGCATTAGAGGGTTGCTTGTTTTCTGTTTAAAAGGAGAGCATATTATTCCTGCTAACATTTACTAATGCTGCCCGCAGACATTGTATGACCCCAGTAACAAATCAGCAAGAGGATCTCACCAGTAAGAACTATCAGTTTGCTTGAGGATAAACTGAAATCATGAGTATGTTTGTACGTATAATGAGCGTGTGTGTGCACAAACAGGGACCCCCATTAGAATGGCAACTTTTGTCAACAACACGCAATTAGCCCAGATGTTCTCCTTGGCATGTAAGCGGAAAACTAATTACATCAGATATTGCTGCATGCTTGCTGTTGGCACAGATTAATGGTCATGCAATACACATTTAGAAACAGAACATTATGCAGATAATGAATTTCTGGGCAATTACTAAACATCTTCTATCTTTTTACTGAATAAATATGCAATGAGCACAGTTAATTTTAACCACCCAAGAAGCGAAATAATTATCTTATTGTTTCAAGTCTGTTATTATGCTATTATGAATTGGAATGCATAAATAAATAATCAGGCATACGGGAGAAACAATATGCCATGCTCATTCCTCCGGCAATGCTGGCGTCACTGCCCATCGGTGGGAGGGAGCGCTGCATATGCTCAACTGCTCCGTTATACGTCCAGAGCTGGCAATTTCAGTCCTTCTGCCTAGGTTTGCTCTGGACCCCCAACAGCAAATATCCGAGTTATTAACCAAGCTGGCAGAACACAATTTGCTGGATTAAAAGAACAAAAACCTTGCCACTGGAGACTTAGAAAAAGAAGGGGACAAATTACAAAGATACCTATCCCCTGAAGCACATAGTTACAACAGGTGGCCCCAATTCCACTGTCACCCATCCTGAAGGCAGCATGTGTCCCCCCGAGCTCGCTGCCTACCTCCAGGCTGCCTCATGGTCCTACTAGCAAAAAAGTTTGCAGTGCTGTGCAATCACCAGAATTTAAAACAACCCTGCAAAATGGAAGCATGCATGACTACTTAAGCACATAAAACCACAACAGTTCTTAAGACTCTGCAGAAATTAACTATCTCGTAAACAGGTTACCTCCAAATTCACAAACAAACTGGAAGAACAGAGAAAATACCATTTTGTCCCAATCTTTTCACTGCAAAATTCATCATATTCAAATGTGGAAAATAAATACATTTCTAAGTTGATGGTGTCTATTTTAAGACATATTAATCCCTTATGTCCTTGAGAAAGATTCACACTGGAATTTCATTCTTGCCACTCCTCTGATGGAAAAAGGACTAAAGCAGCATCTTTTATCACAGCTGTCTGCAGTCTTACGTATTGTAGTGGGTGTTTGAAAAAGAAAGAAAAAAAAAATTGCATTTCACTTGAACAATTTAGCATGCTTCCTTCCCAGCCCATGTCAGAACAGCCACAGACTATTCCCCACCGGAGGATGCGAACACCAGACCTCAGAGTCTGTTCCCTTCTCCCTCATCTGCCAAACTCAAACAAATCAGAAGTTAGCTAAGAGTGCGATGGTCTCGTTTCTGCATTTTTCTCTACCAAAAGAAATCATTTAAAGTGATTCTCTAATCTTATGCCCACTAGCACGCTAATAAAAATTAGTATTTCGTAGACTTAGCGCAAATGTAACACTAAGGGCTATGAAGAACCAGTGAGTGTTTATGAAATTAGAATGCTCACACCAAAACATTTCCATTTCATGCATATTTATCATAATATTTAAATAACGAAATAAACAGGAAAACAGAGAACTCCTCAATTTCAAGCTGAATGGCAACACAACCCAGTGGCCAAGCAACAAACAGCCCCAGCGGCTTGGATTAGTCTCTGAACCCACTTGAAGGTACAGCCAGCACCCAACAAAAAGTATCAGCCAGGCTCTGATGATGCTAAACTGAGACTTCAGACAGAGGTACCATCACCAAGAGAGAAACTCAACAAACTTCATATCTACTGGATTTTTTTAAGAAGTTCAAATAGCGTTACAGGTGACGTTTTCTTTTAATAGGGAGAGAGTAAAGTACTGTGCATTGTTACATTAAAAAAAGAGGAAAGTCTACAATAAGACAATTTGACCCTTCTTCCCTCTGCCAGAAATCTGAATCAGACACCTGGTTTTACAGGAAATGCTTGGCCTTTTTAATTAGCATCAGCTACTTAACACAGAAAGCAGACTGAAAATAACACTGTGTTCTTTAGACCTCTAACATATATATAAAATCCTGATCTCAATTTTTGTCCACCATACCACAGTCATATCTACATGCAGTTCCTTATATCAAAAACCTGTATTTATTGTGCCTCTGAAGCAGGTTGTAAGTCTCACACTGCTGATATACATAACCTTTGCTGACAGGAGACTGCTGCCATATGCCCATTTGCAAAGGCCTTAGTCCTTCAGCCCTTTTTTCTGAGATTTACTTTTTATAAATTAATTACAATAGAATCTATCACTGCTAATTGTAACAGTAAGAGACAGAGACAACAGAGAATGATCAGAGCCTGTGAATTGGAAAGAACAGATAAAACCAGTACAGGTTAATAACCATCTCGAGGTATTAGTTTTGAAGTGAGAAACACATTCTTGTTAATGAATTTTTATTACATATTAAGACATGTTTCTGTGTAAGATGCACAGTCATGTATAATGACCTGTTTAGGAAAAATATGTCAGAAGTATGTTGCAGTGTTGTTGCTGCAATTTGAGGTCAGAGCTGAGAATGTGCATTCGCATCCATCAGCACGATGGAAAAAGTATTGCTCCATTCAGCAGCTGACAGTGATGAAATGGAGCTTGTGCAGTTATGTACGTGTTGACGATGGATGTCCAATGACCTGAACAGATTACTTTCTTGATCTTCAGTGATAACGATGTTCATGCATGAATGACTTCAACTTTAAATAACTTTTTTTTTTTTTAAATTCCTAAAGGGCAGATAATGACACTTCCTAATTATCAAAGAAGGACAGAAATTATTTCCAAAAATATACTATAAAACCTGTGACAACATCATTAATGGGTTATTTCATTAATAGAAATATTTTGCTTTAAAATTCTTCAAATTCAGAAGTTGTTAAACACTCAGAATGAAGCAAAAAAAAACCAAAACAAAAAGAAAGCACAGAGCAGGTTATGTATAACTATTATTAGAATTAAACAAGAGTGCAGGTTTTGGAATGATGAACAACTGTTTCATCAGCTCAGCTCTCCAGAGCTTCCAAATTCTTAAAGAGAGTTTCAGCTGGGAGTGTCCACATTTTTTTCCTGAAAATATACACCAGCAGCTAACAAAAAACTTTCCATGTTACTTTTTCTACAGAGTTACCATTATAAGTATAAAACTCATCAACAAGTTTTATTAGAGTGTAATGAGAGTTACCATAAAAATAAAATTTTATCTGCAGACATCTTCCAATGTTGGAATATATCCCTATCTTTACTGCATACGGGCCAATCACAAGCTGGACTTCACCAGGTAAAATTAGCTCATTGAACTGAAGGCACAGTGATTATTTCAGCAATGGAGAGCTTAAACCCATGTGGAAGAATGTCCTGTGCCTCAGCTGGCATCCATGGAGCCGACAAGCAACACTGGCAGAAAAAATCCGGCCTTGGGAAATTCTCCTCCATAGATCTGACAGCACAGAGGAAAGCCAAGACTATTACCAAGCAGCATCTGTAGGTCTCTGAATCCCAAATGAGACTGAAGCATCTAAGTGGACTGTCTCAAGTATCATTTTAATTACTATGTCCAAAGTGGGTGCTGAAGCTCCTAGTAAACCAGTTAGTATTTTCATCAAGTAACTGTGACATATATTAAATATTTTGTCTTGATTTTAGGTATCTTGACTCACTAACAAGGACTTATTTAAGCCAGATTTTCATTTGACAGGACCTAGAGGCAGATAGGGAAAGGATGATCAATTCCCATGCTGATTTGATATAATATACTATCATTTGGTCTTGTGAGTAAAAAGAAGTTATCTATTGATCCTTTACTTGTTCTAATTGCATTACATCAAGTTGCTGGATATGTCCATGTACTCATTTCTCTTTAACTGGCAAGACAATGTAGCAAGACACATAATCATTTCAAAGTGGTATTGATTTTGTCAGTGTTTTGCCAAACACCTCTGTTTTTTTCTGCAGGTACTCCCATTAATCAAGATTACAAGGTTGTCTGCAATGTCACATCACGTACACCTACTTCCTTCCACTGGTCACAGCACAAAGACTACTCCTCTTCCTAATTTTAATTTAGGACTTTCGCCCTCCGAGCGTACAACAGATGAATACCTGAAATACTGTTTTAACTTAAGTCTGTATGAGTGAGCAGTCATAAACTGGATTTCTCTTAATTCTTAGAGTGCATTTCCCTGGTGCTTAGTATTTATACAGTTCTGCGTACAGAAATTTTTCAACGCTAATCATTTTTTAACAGGCCTTGCAGTCTATTTCATTTGCATCAGTGATGAGCCTCGTACTGTGCTTTAGGAATTAATTGCTGGGTAAATACAAAGAGAAGTTTACTCTTAATTTGTTATTATTTCAAAGATTGCGTTTCTGTTATTGGAATGTCTGTATACTGGTTTCTGATAGCAAAGTACTTCCACAGAGCCGGTATTTGGGAAGAATGTCCTTGGATGGTTGCTAAGGGGTGTTTCAGAGCAATTACAGATTTTTACTGAGCAACTCCTAAGGAATACTTGTCAAAGCTACTGAAAGGCCAGTGGAGAGAATCAAATCCGTAAAGAGGGTGTACTGGTCCTCTGGAAGCACTATGGCAAACTGACAGCATTGTTAGGGGAGCAAATGTACATACCTAGGACATTTATACCGACCAGATCAATAAATACCCTGTACACTGCAATATTTCAAATACGGCAGGAAAAAAGTTTTCCAATTAATGTAATTCTATCTTCTTATGGCCTTCCATTTTTTGCAGACTAGCCCAATTATTTATAAGGACTGCACATAATCCACTGCAGAAAGGACAGCATGTATGCCTACACGTTGCTACTTATTTCAATTTGTTCCACTGTGTTTCCATGCTCAAGGGCCAACAAACTTACATGACACACAGAGGTATTCAACAAAACACAAATCAACACTCCTGAAATTACAAAAAGTTCTGGGCAGATGGCTCTTACAAACTTCAAGAGATCTTAGCGTGGTTTTTAAGCTACTGTTTAAAGGACACAAAAGAACTGTGCTCTGACACTTTCCCCAGACCAATGACTTTATAACTCGCTGCCACGCTCTGCTCCAGGTTGCTCAGAGGGATGTGCTGGGCATTTAACTTCCATTGCAAGAAGCGTTAGTTTTTCCTGTAATGGCTCCCTGTTTCTCTCCATGTCATTTATAACAGCCTCTTTCTATTTAGCTTCTCCAAAACCTCAGGCTGTGTTCATCCTTCAGACCATAAAAAGGAGTTTAGCGTTGATGGCGCAGGGCACACAGGAAACATACTCCGGGAGCTGTGGAGAATCAATCACTGCTTCATCTGCTGTTACTCTCTCCTGAGATTAGGGAAAAACCTATCTAGAAACTCTAACTAGAGCATATGTTTAGCATCAAGAGCAACTTTGTACCTAAACTTTTTAAAGCAAGAGAAGCCGGAGGGGGGTGTCTGCGTTTGCCTGGACAACCCAGCATCTCCTGAACCTGCCCACAGCCTCAGTGCCTGAAAGCCTGTCCCTCCAACTTATCAGTTCAAATAGCGAATGGCAACTTCATCAAAACCCAAAGAAATGCTCAGTGACCAAATGCGAAAATAGCCCAGTGCACACCTACGGCTACTGGTATGGTCCAACCCTAAGGGACGGGTACTGAACGGCATCAACGGCATCAGGCGAGGATGTCTGCAAAGACGTTCAGTGTGTTACAAACAATGCCAGTTCTGTATTCAGTGCTTTCTCCCCCTTCCCAATGATTAATTAAATGCTCAGTAATGCATAAGTGGTTCCCGATTTTAAGTAATTGTTCACAATTGTCTGAATCATTCACGTTATGTTAACATGGTCTGTAGGTAGTTCCTACTTAGGCATGCACTCAGCCTTTCCCATAGTGGCTTCACAAATGAAGACTTGAATATTTCCAGAAATATTTGGTGCAGAAATAGTTGGAATATGGCAAATCTAACATGATCATCAGATATTGCCTTTGCTGGTGGCATTAATAAAACCTGAGTTTAATCACTGGTATACATTGCTAGCTTGATGATGATTCATCACAAGCTACCAAACAGCTTCAGAAATAGAGCAGCTCCAACCTTACTCTGCTGGACAGACAGGCAGCTTGTGCAGCCTGCGAAGCCTCCGGGCAGCGTGGCCCAGGGGAGGGCCTGCATCCTGGGAGCACTCCCACCCCTCTGGCTGAATTCAGCCAGGTGCCTGGTGTCCAGTACTGTGAAAATTCAGACCTAACAGAACACTCTTCTGCATCTTGAGGATGGAGAAATCAAATCATCAGCTTTTAGCTGAACAAGTATTTTTTTCCGAAACTACAAGTTCTCCTTCATTGCAGCTACTGTACATCATGAGGAAAAGGAAAAAAAAAAAGTATGATCACTGGCAAAGGGTTGAAGTAGTAGCAGTAAAGATGCCTGAAACAAGATTGTCTGATGACAAGCTGCAAAACATCTTCCATTAAGGCTCTTGCTTTGAACGTTGCTTACGCTATGTTTGGAAAAGCACAACGCAAACTGCTTAGGGCATGGCTTGATTCTGTCACAACACATCCTGCATCACCTGCTTTTAAATTATTTCCCCTCCATACCAGTTTATGTCTTTGCAACTGGGCTTGGGACTGGAAACCTAGGCTGGGCTCCCACAGGCTTCGGGCTCTCTGCTCCCAGTCAGCAGGACCCCTGCAGCTTTCGCTTACACTCCACCCGCAAAACTCCGCGTCTCCAGCCAGACAGAGAAGGCAACAGATCTGATTCTATAATTAAACATAATCACAATTAATCATTTAGTAAGTGATGTGCAAACCAGAATAGACTTCAGTTCACTTTCCCATAAGCACACTGCTTGTGAAGTAACGAGAATAAACCTGCTTCACACCCCTGCCTCCCCTGCATCCTCTCCTTCTGGTCCTCTCTGTGCCCGGCCCTTCCCCCTCCTCTACTCCCCTTCTCCAAGAGATTTAAACCTCTGCTTCTCTCTCTGCTGCCCCATTTCCATGCTGCTGGAGCAGGGAAGCTGGAGTTCTTAAGTGATGCACACTTGAACACCTTTAATTGCAAATATACACCACCAAATACACACTTGCATTTCAAGCAAGAAAGAAAGAAAACGATAAGCAAAACGAAAACTATCCAGAGAAAAAGTATTACAACATATTGAGACAGCTGAAACTTTAACACAACGTTTTAGTCAAGCTTTCATGATACTTAAAAAGGAAAAGAGTCAGGATTGATTCTGCTTGTGCAATGCTGGATCAAGCCTGGTATTTCTGTTCACACAATTTCTGATAGGCCATTCCCGATGGTGCAAAACAGGCCTCTCGGCAGATCTATTTCTGGCTGTTAGCTTGGCTCCAGATTTTGGCTGCCTCCCATTTTTCATTACAAAGCCTATCAACTGCCCCAAGAATTGCTTATGTTTCCAGGTGAAGCGAAGGTTACATCCTGCCGTTCCTGGAATCCTGAAATTCCTCTACACACCAAACGTGCTGTGAGCGGCCTATGTTTTGTTAAACTTATCAGTTAAAGGCACCGAAATAACTCATGGCATGTTAAATTTAGATCACTTCTAAAAAGGAAAAGAGCTAAGCCAGTTTAATTCAGCTTGCCCAGTGTCCTTTCCTTCATTCTTATTTCTGGAGGCTGTCCACTGGTCTCGATTTAAGTGGTGGGTTTTGGTTTTGGCATTTGGGGTTGGGGGTGTGTGTGCTTTTTTTAAGTGCCTGCAGATCATATCAGAAAATTAGTTAATAAATACTGTCTTGAAGTTACATTAATCAAGTGGAGACAAAGACTCAGCATGCTGCAGACTAGTTAAAACAAGAAAGCATTTTTTAAAGGAGACAAAAATAAACATAGTAGCATAACATTTGTTATATTCACCAGCATTTGTTACCCATTTTAGTGGAGAAATGTCTGTTGCAGACAGCATAATAAGATGTGTTGGAATATCTACAAAGATTGACGATAATCAATCTAATGGCATCCTGAATTTTTCTTGTCCTCTTCAATTTGTTTGTTCAAAGTTTCTTGGGGTTTTGTCTTGATATAAAATGTGTGTTGTGTAATATCTCATAACAGACACATCAATGGCACCATTAAAAAACAGTCATGGGATTCCAATGGCGCTACCAAAAAAAGGATCCAATTCTTTTTATACATTCCCAGCAGCTAGTGCTGCCCTACTAATCCGTTTGAGTACTTCTTGTCACATCGATATTTTGACTCCCAGAGCCTTTGCCTTTTTTTTTTTCCCCCCTCCAACACCCCCCCCTCCCAATCCATCTATCATCTAGGCAGGAGTAGGAAAGAAGGCCTGGCACCAAGGTAGTGTTTCTGAACAACAAGATAGCAGAGAGTAAAATCCCTGGGGGCATAAATTGCCGCTTGTGTAAATCAGTTTAAGTGAACTCCCAAGCAAGATACGCTGTGCCACGTTACACCACCTGCTTTCAGAAGGGCCCTGTGCTTTCTCCCCGCCAGAAGCAAGTCTGAGAGGTGGCCAGGCAGCATGAGGTTACGAACCTCAAGAGAAATAAAACGGCTGGCAGCAGGGAAGAGCAACAGCAACCCTGGTGACGGGTCTGCTCCTCGCTAGAGATTTAAGAATAAAGCAGTTAGGGGAGAAGCTCACTTGAAAAACATCAGCCCTACCGAAAGCTTCATTTCCTGCTCACTTGGCTTCAAACACATTTCAACCACACCAGCAATTTTTTTTTTTTTGACTAATTGCATAGGTGTTGAATTCCACAAGTTAAAAAAAAGATGACTAAAACCAATTCTGTACACAGTGGGGAATGCTCTGGGGAGCAAAGAGGTTCGTGCTGGCTGCAGCTGTCCACCTAAACTGACACGTCTCCTCCGTTCAGTGGCCCCATATCCTCTGGAGACCGCTGACATCCTGCCTTCACCCGACTGTACCAGCAGCAATGGCAACCAAGTAGGGAAAAAAAAAAAAAAGAAAAAAAGGAGAGAAACGGAAATGTTGCAAGTTTATCTTCCTTCAGTTTATCACTTATGAAACCATGACTTACCCCTCTCTTCCTTGCCGAGGTAAGCATGAGCAAGGACCTCTACATAGGCTGCAGCTGGTTCAAGCAACCGTTTCATATTCCTCCTTCAGTGCAGCAGCAGTGAGACCTGCCTTTCATCTCGCATCCTGAACATTCAACAGTACAGAGCAATAGTCCAGTGAACCTCTATCTGTACTGTAATTAAGTGCTATATCTGATATATGCAGCACGCATTGATACTCATCATACACTTTAATAAAAATCCTTTCAGTTTTAGAAAATTAATCGTGATTGAGAGAACTATAAAGTGGCATCTGATCCTGTAAGATCTTACTCGGTAAGATTAGGACCTTCTGCTGGTTAACAGGGTCTGTTTTATATTAATGTACACACAAAGAAGGCAGCTATGAAACAGAGCACCCTAATAAATTTGCAGATGCTTCTGAACTACAAGCAACTACAAGGACATTAGAGGGCAGGATCAGAATTTACAACCACCTCGACAAATTATACAAACAACTGGGCTGGAGGGAGACAAGGACACTGTTCAGTATGGAGGAGAACACAGCATGCCTGTTGGCAAGAAATCCAGAGTTGTTACATGGCAGTTTTGTATAAGAAAGAATTTGGGACTGTAGTTTACTAACTGAACATAACCGAACAATGTCAAGAAAGAGGAAGAGACCTTAAAATAGGAATATGGCTTGCAAAACACACAGTACTCCTTACACACTGCTCAATACTGCTTAGGCTGTGACTGGAGTGAGACATTTAGTTTGGGGCACCACTTGACTTGAAGACCAAAACAGAGCTCTAAAACATGATTTACAGGGAAAATCTAAACAGATCAGAGCTATTCAGCCTACACAGAAGAAAATTTAAAGGGAACATGAGAACAATTTGCAATACGTAAAAGGTTGTTACTACAAGAAATCACCTGTTTTCTACATCTGAGACACACAGATCCTGAATGGCTGCACACAAGGAGGATGCATTTCTGCTCCATTAAAGGCAACACAAACCAGGACGTTGGTTACCAATTCGGCTGAGTTACAAACAGTGAACTGCAGAAGACCATCATTTCAAAAACAAATCTAGTCTAACAATCACTGAAAGTCAAAGGGATTCTTTTCTGCAGGCTTCAGTAGGCAAGGGATTGAACACAGGAAAACAAAAGAGCCCAAACAAAATTCACACCACACTTACATAAATACAAAGCTTAAGGCAAAAAGGATAAGCTACAGTAGACTGCATTTCCAAGAAAAAGCAGAGAACATGCATTTTCTAGCATTTCAGCTGGGTATTAGACCATAAAAGGGGCAATTACTTAAATAATGTGGCACATGGTGCTAGAGAAATTTCTACAGAAATCAATAAAAATATATATATTTCCAAAAGTTCAAGGGAAGTCTAGTGCCTTTGGGTAGAAACACACTAACGCATGGCATGAACCCAGCAGAATTTTCAGACCCCATTTCGTTCACTCGTCAGAAGGTAATTACAGCTACGGTTTTCTTCACGTGAGTTCACACGCTGAGTTTCTGTTAAGGACGGATATATTTTGCAGTCACAATCTCACATGTTCCTGAATCTCACCTTCCTCTTAGCAATGATCTGCAACACTTCCAAGGTCCTACTATCATGGGTGTCTAAACCAAGCCCCAGACAACAGCAAACCTCTGAGGTCATGGAAGTGACATAAGGGAGGGACAAGACATTTTTAGGGACTTCAGCAAAATCTGAAACATCCAACTTGCTCAGTCTTACCATTGTATTACAGGTGGATCTTGCTTAGGTTCAAGTAACTTCCCCTTGTGTTGCACATCACACACAAAGCCTCCCCACCGCCTGTCTCCTAGGCACTGCAATGCAGCTCATTCCTCTGGTGAATGAGTGCCATCCCAACAGCCGTCCTCCTGCCAGCTCCAGAAAAACTCAGAAAATCTCCCAACTTACTTTCTTATACATAGCAGGTGTCAAATATACTTTAAAAGACATTAAACACTGATGTTTATGTTTCCTGATTTCTCTTAGAAGGTCATGGAGCTCACAGTGTTCTTCAAGAGCACTGTGGTCCATTATCATAGAATGATAGAATGGTTCGGGTTGAAAGGGACCTTAAAGATCATCTGGTTCCAACCCCTCTGCCATGGGCAGGGACACCTTCCACTAGACCAGGTTGCTTAAAGCCCCATCCAACCTGGCCTATTACTGTTTTCATAAAACAGTAAAATTCTTTGCAGATTTTAGTCTCTGGCATTCGCCTTCTGCATAGCTAGTATAAAATTCAGATTAAAAATGTTTAACTACTGAGGCTGATGACAGTGTTATTTCCATTAATAGCAGAGTAACTATGTGTGAACATGCAGATCAGTCCATAACAGCATTTCATCTCTTTCTTTGCATTAGGCATGCTACAGTTGGCATGGAGCTCCGCTCAACAACTGAAGCAGATGTTTTACCTCTATTTTGAATCTGGAACAGATTAGCGAAGTTAGCTTGATTCAACATATCCTGATAATATCCTCGTACTCATCATCAACCAAACTACTGAAGCTGACAGGAAAAAAAAAAGTAAAAATCAAGCTTTGCTGATGAATGCAATGTCAAGTAGCTAGGCCAAAGAAATGAAATGGAAATTTTAAAAGGTTTCAAAATTGGCTTCACTTCAGAAACCAGTTCAGGATCTTCCAAGCATGATGCATCTGACTGTGACAAATCCAGCAGCTTCAAAATGACTTTGTACAGACCCAAATTAAACTGAAAGATGAGCCTGAGAGCTGTAATGAGCTATTACACTCTTTCTTCCAACAAATTACCATCACAAGTTATGAATACCTTTGTCTGGATACCCTCTGGAAAGGCTGCAAGATGTCTCTGAGACTACTGTCACAGTTTAGGGAGTCAGTGTGGATCCTCCCTTCATCACACACAATCCCATGCATTAAATACATCTCCATATCTGAGAAAAATTAATCTTGAATGAGAAGCATCAGCCAGAAGCGTAAGTGTATGCATTTTCATCAGCTGAGGAAGTAGGATACAAATCTTCCTGCTATACAAGTCAAGTGCTAAGGTTTGCAGTCAGACAGAGCCCAGCTATGTTAGAAACCCTCTCTCTGTCCATATCACATCTAGACACATTGATCCCCCCTGGCCTGGGATAATCGTTGCCCAAACGGAGCTTTCTTTTCTGGAAACAAAGGCTCAGTATGGGGGTGCTCAGCCACAGAGTGACCGTCCCACCAAGGTCGAGACAAGCCCCACTGGTTTCCGAACAGTGGCTCATAAAAGCCTCCCTGCAATGGAGGAAGGCAAAGAATCATCAAGTGAACAAAAGGGAACACAGGAGTGGGAAAGAGTGCAGTCCACTTCCGATGCCCCTCTGCAAAACAAAGTGCTCAGGCAAGCCAGAAAGGGGAGAGGGGGAAAAAAAAAAAAAGAAAAAAAAAAGCAGCCAGTTTTCACAAAACCCTTTTTAATCCCAAAATTGCAGGTGCCGTTTGTAATCCAAACCCCATTTTTTATTTTGCTAGAGAGGCCATAGCTTATTAAAGCTGAAAGAAAGTTTAATTAAACTTGCATAGCCTAACACTTCAGCCTCTGATATTCTGTGAACCATTCCACTTCAAACGTGAAAATCTTACTATTCTGCGTTGTTCTCCCATGCATCACGAGTCTGATGCCAAAAGGAACACTTGCAGAAAGGAATACTTTAAGGTTTGAAAAAAAGTAGTGTTGTTTTTTCTTAAACAGAGGTTTTATATGAAAAAACAACAAATCTGTATCATAAGTCTCTAAAGACTCTCCTCTCCAGTTCTTTTGTAAATATTCCTGTATTAGTCTTGTCAAAATTAGCCCAGTAAATATGCAACCTTACTACAAAACAAAAAGCAACCCACCACCACTTAATCAGCTAACGCATGTAACTGCTTGTTGTCAAGGCAGTGGCAATGGGCTTTACGTTCATTTTGTCTGTGCTGGTAAGCAGGGCATTATTCTCAACGTTTCTCTAATGACAACAGCAGAAAGAGCTGATGACAGCTTGATCAACTGGCTAATGAGATCAGGAAAGCTGGATTACAGTAACCTAGCTAAACGATAAAACCAAAACAAAACAGAGGATCTCCCAATCCGGTCTGACTTTACCATTCTTTTATGATTCCTTGGCCACCCACTCTGGCCACACCACAGCAGAAGCCTGCAGTATTTGAACATTTCCTTTTAACAGGGAGCTCTTCAAGTCGTTCTGCCCATCAGAGAAGAGGATGTTTGAGGGAGAGCACAGGGAACATGTCTGCACTGCCACTAGTTACCCCAGATGCTTTCTTTGGAAAGGAGATGTCCTTCTGGGATCATGCTAGGGGAGATGAACCCCCTACATGAACACAAGAAGAAGAAGGTGTTGACCTTACAGTTTCCCTTCTAAATCCCATGTAATGTCAAACCAAAGTCTGTAGAACTAAATTAGTAATCATCTCCATTAATTTTCATAATTCTTTACAAGTGACTGAAGTAAAGCTAGTGAGAGTTGAGAGCATCTAAGCTAGGCCCAGACTTAGGTCTTCACTTGCTCAACTCTTTTTCAAGGAACCCGTTTGGTAAACCACTGTCCTATTTTGTTGTCTGGTTTGTCCATTCTCAGGCCACCCTGTTGCTCTGCTAAACAAAGTAAATCTCTCTGCATCTCACGGCCTCCTCCTCTTAGTTCTTGTGAAGCTCTTGCCTGCTTTTTATGGTGATGATCAGAATTCAAGACCTGTACGTCTCCTTCTCTGGTATCTTGTTTACACTGCTACACGTAGCTCACCACTCACTGGCTACCCAACAATTCAGAAGAGTATGTAGGAAAGCACAGTCTTGCTGTGTCACAGACCTTAGATTTTCAGGATAGGACAAGCAAAATGCATTTAAGGGCCACCTAACTCTGTTGCATTCAAGTTGATGGCAAAACCTTTCAAACTATGCCAAGAGACCGACAGCAATGCTTGGTACTTTTAAAAAACCCACCTTCAACATATGAAGCTGTATGATCTTTCAGAGGGATGGGAAAGTTTTCAGAGGGGTGACAAAGGTTGTGCCATCTCACCATCTTAATTCCCCATGATTGCAAGGAGTTAAAAAAAAAAATAAAAAAGGAAAGAGGAAAAAGGAAGCAGCCTGTTCCCAAAAGTCTGCCCAGCTTCTTTCACTCAGAGTTTTGCATGGGGAAGTACAGGACTCTTCTGCTAGCAGCCACTTCACATAGGCTCCAGATTCCCTTCTCCTCTGGGGTAAGATGAGTAGGATGACAGTTTCTCTACACTATCTACAAGGTCTCATCGACCAACTGAAACTACACTGTAAATGGGACTTGCCCAAGCGGAATTCAGTCCCAATGCACTGAGCTAAAACGATGGGTGGCAGAGAGCTTTAAGTCATGGGAATATGGTGATGTTAGCAAGAAAGGTGGATGTACCCTTCTCCATCCCAGTAAGATGCCTGTGCAGATGATTTCAGGCTGCTTAAACACAGGCAGAATCTTGAGGCAGTAACAAGAGAGAGGGGAGGGAAAAGCATCAAAGTCTTCCTTATGAGGACAAGCCGCTCACAGCACCCTGCCCTCCTGCTTTGGACTAGCCAGCTCTGCCATCTAGACTTCAGATCTGACTGGACCAAAGCTGGGACTGCACTGGTACTGCTCCTCCAGGCCTCAACACAAAGGAGTAATCCTGCTACATGCTTTAAGCAAGGCAATCTGGATTTTCAGTGGTCTCATTTATAACCTAATTCAGACTTCTAACTTGTAAGCTGGACATCTTGTGAAATTTAAAAGATGAAATCCATACAACCATAAGCAGCAGAGTGAAACACAGGAAATATCTCATCCCTTTCCATGCCATAGCAGTATGTAGACCATGGGGGCAGACTGCATGTTTCTGACGCATTCTAACTCCGGTTCCCCTGTTCCTGAAACTGTTCGGGTCCTAGAGGCATTTTAAGTATTTCTCACTTGAATTTTACTTCTGTCGGGGCGGGGGGGGGGGGGGAGAGAAAAAAAACAAAAGAAAAAACCCAGCTCCGAGTCATATTAAATATTTGAACAGATTTCTGCAAACCAAGAACAAGACATTTCTAATCTAGGTCATCTTATAAAGATATTACAGTGTCACTGTTCTAAATTTCTACTCTCCAAGACAGAGCTGCCACTAGCTAACTTGCTGCACTGACACAGATTCTGAGAAAAGCCTCAGGAAATACTTTAGGCAAGTTTCTGTGAAGAAAGAAAAGCACAAATCACATTTCTAAACAGCTGCACCCAACTCCACCAGCCCGCTCTGTTTCCCGCTCCCCAGATAATGGAAGTACCACACAACACAGCTTGCTCTCGTAGGATGTGACAACTGATAACATGCCAGCCTTTTTGCAGTTTTTCACTGGAAGGCTATCTGACTCCAGCTTTCATTCAGCTTGCTGTATTAAGAGAGCAAAAGTTGGCCGCAATGCACTCTGAGTTTGCTAAGCAGTGTTTAACAGCGATAAGGGGGGGAAGTAAATCACTGTTGGACGTCATCAGTCAGCCTCCAGTCACACTCGACTCAGGCTGGATATGCACAGTTATGTTCAATCACAAGCCAACATATCCTTTGCTGTGCAAATCCATTTTTCCATCTTTGCAACCTGCTGTGTCTTTCTTATTGACCAAGTTCAGCTACTTTCTCTTTCTCTCCTGACAATTAATTTCAAACTGGTCCTTCCTGCTAAGTTTCCTGAAGGCTAGGATAGCATGGGAGAGGAAGAGGCCCAGGGAGCTATGATTTTGCAGGGAAGAATTACAATTTCTAAAGACAAATCAGTGACAAATATTGGAAAACAGAAAGGAATAAATACTGTGTTCTCCCTCATTTGCTATAAGCATGAGAGCTTGTAGGTACTCAAACATACAAGCTCTCTGATGACCACCACCTGTGCCCTCTGCAGCCTCCCTCCTGGCTACGTTCACAGAGATACGGACTCCACTTTTCCAGAGCAATGTCACCTGAAAAAGATTCATCCTTGGTATATGATACAGCAGAAGTAACCAGCAAAATAAAAGGCAGACTACCTGCCTGCTGCAACAAGTTAGGTTTGTTTAATTACATATGAAGAATTACACTTGTTTTTAAAAAAGGACAAAAGTATAGCATAGGCAGATTTAGGGCTACCACTGAAAACTAAGTCCTGAAATGCAGAGTGTAAGGAAAGTTCACCATGCGTCCAGACTGAACTCAGACCTGTCTTGCTTACTGAATGCATCCCCATTAATTATCAGCATTACGCGTGTCAGCAGCACCAGCGCGCTGTAACTCACAGCAGAGAGCGAGATGCTCTCTTGCTGTTATCATGAGACATGACTCAGTTTTCATGCCTTCATGAAGAACTGTCACATACCTCATCTTAAAAAAAAAAATTGCATGACCTGTCATGAAGGTGAAGCAGTTTTCCTAGCATGCATACAATTCACAGTGCTGTCCCCACAAGCCTCGACTGGAAATTTAGAAACAATGTAATGAAAGGGAGATTAAGAAATGTATATATTAAAGATCACATAGCTTTAAAACAAGAGAAATCCTTTAGAGCTATCCAGGATGGATTTACAAAAACTACCAATGTTATCCAGTACCCAGAATGATCACTTCAGTTCAAACCACCACATACTGCACTATTTAAAAAGTCTGTGCATCTAAAAAGTCAAGAATTATGCCCTGAATTAGAGTATTCTCTTGCTGGTGATGTCTTTGCACACCTCTGCCCAGAGTTTATTTTAGAGTCTCTAATTTCTGCTATTTTTAAAAGGAGGTGGTAAGAAATTTTATTCTCACGGTCAGAAAACCACTTCTCACATTCATTTCTCCTAATCGTTTCTCACAGATATTGCTGCTCAAACACCATCATATGTACAAAGTGTAATTAAGATGTTCTAGATAAATGAGCAAATGACAAGTCTGTTTGCATGATGGGAGGGGGGAAAAAAAAACACCAACCACACTGAACAAGCTGGAGGTTCCTGAAGCCTGTAAGGGGGTAACTTCGCTAGTTTATAGCAATCAGAATTGTATTACTTAAAATTGATTAAAATTGGCAAGTAAATGAAATGCTGCATTTACAAACCTCCACTAAGGTGACACTGACAACTACAATGAAATCCATAAATCAGAAGAACTGGACAGATTAATGCTTCTGCCATTTTGTTCTGCCAAAGCCATTGCAGGCGTCTCAGACCATGTTTTATACGCAGTGCGTGCCACAGCAGTTGAGCAGGAGTTGGGAAGTACTTCCCCCTGAGCTGTCCATCCCCGGGGCTTGGCTCATCGAGGCACAGGTACGTACTGCTCTTACTTATTTCCACTGTTTATTTTGACAAGTGCCGAAAGTCATATCGATGCTGGTAAATGTGTGTGCTGTTGCCTCCAAACTAAACAAAGCACTCGTTGCACTTTGTGAGCAAGCTAGACAGGTAGCAGGACACTGTCAGAACTGCACACGGCAAAAAAAATACATCTAGTGAGCATGTAAAATTTGCAGGTGCTCTAAACATCTCTCAGCATCAAAAATGACCCATGACTAGTTTGTCCCTGGGCCTTCCAGTCACAGACCTAGTGGCCAGCACTAGTGAGTAGGTTTGAATACCCGTTGCATACTGAAGATCTCAGTTTTACTAGTTGAACATCTCAGCAGAAGCCACCTGAACTGCCACATTTCCCTTTTCCAAACTGGGGCTCAGAGCCACCACGCTTCGCAGTTGGAGAGAGCAGTATTTTTTCATCCCACAGTCTCAAAGCACTTCATAAGGGTGGATCCCAACTTCACAGACCAAGAAACAAGCACAGAGAAGCACATGTAAAATTGCTATAGGACTGATTCTCCTTTCAAGTATTTTCAGGTTTTATGCTTTCAACATTTGCAAAGCACTGAAAATATTTCTCCAGTACTTTTTGCTGAGTGACAGCATTATTAAATTTCATAAGTAAATTGGCATTTATAGAAGAATTGGTGATAAGATCTGTAAATGAACTGCCAGGCACCAGAACAAATGAAATTACAATAAGTGAGGTAAAAAGGTTTGTGCTTTCCTCTTCATCCTGTTCCACCCAAAAAAGGCATTTACATGAACAGAAAACCAAGCATTCCTAAGTCTCTATGGCATCACAGCACTGGGGTCACATCTGCATACCCACCATTCATTCAAAAAGCCAAATTTCAAAATCCTTGCTCATGCTTACTCTCTGCCATGACTGTTCATTTCCACTCCCAGCTGCCTGCTTTCTCCCATGGAAACAACAGGTCAGGCTGCGAACGTCAGTCCCAGCCCCTTCCCAAGGTAGATGCCACACAATCAAGTCAGGGTTGTATGAAAAATGCAACCTAGCTCTCAGTCTGGCTGCAAAACCAAAGATGCATACATACATACTTAAAACACTTCACCTTAAAGGCCGTCCATCAGAACATCAACTGGGCACAAAGATTTCCAAAGGGAAACCACGTCAAGTGACTGAAAACCACATTCACATCAATGAGGCAGAACCCAACACAGAGGAGTTTCACAGCTCAGGGACTGCAGATGCAATGGAGCAGGCAGATGAGGGACACGGAGAGCACCAAGCTGCTCAGGCCTCTCATCCTCCACGGACGCAGAGCATCCTGGTTCTGTCAGAGGAACTCATGGGAGTGGAGTGCCCAGCTGTGTTAATCATGGCTAATCAAAAGCCAGGAAGGAGAGAAGAGCCGGGCACTGAGGAAACAAAGATGAATCGCTTTAGGGAATATTTTTGCACACTTGGTTCCCACTGCCAAAATAACATTTTATTTCTATTAGCCTCAGCTGGCTTCCTTAGAGACCACTGCTCATTTCCACACTGGCCTGTGCTTTGAAAGCCCAGCCAGAAGGAGAGCTGAGCAGCCCAGGGACTCGTCTTCCCTTCCTTCCAAAGCAGCCGGCCATTAGCTGTGAATTAGTCCCAAGGAAAGGAACTGGATTAGTGATTGTTCACTTTCTAGCACACCGCTGTCTGATATCACACCAAAAATCCCACCAACGCCCTCAGTCACACAGACGGCACAATAATTAACGTACTGCTAGGGGGAAAATTATCCTCCCCGCCCCTTCTCCCCATGGGACTGGTTCAGAAACCAAAGCAGAGCAGCGAGAAGGTCTGCATCCCCAATACCCACACTTCACAGGGTCTATCGCTTAGGTACCAATTACCACGGCTGTCAGCTGCCCAGTACTCCGAAGGGACAAAACACATCCCGTATCTAACCAGACAGCATCATATCAGAGAAATAACCAACCAGTTCTCAGGCCCACAGCACACATAAGGAAGGAAGGAAGGAAAGGAGTAGGTAATTTTACTGTGCTATAGATATAGAAGATGAAAAGCACTTTGTGGAAAGTATAAAGCAGAAAGCAAGAAATATACATTATTTTTAATTTCCCGAAATGTTTAACCACAGGTTGTGTTTTGCAACCGTATCTCATGGAGATGTCTAAATCCACTACCAGCCATGGATTCACCAGTATTTCCAGGCTCACAGCGTAATTCTGGAAGCACTACATTGGACATGCCGTTTGGTCACCAAGACATCTGCCCAACACGAGACTCTGGCTGCAAGCGTCATTGCGCTGCCTCTGCTGATCTCTGAAAGCGATCCCAAGCAGCAGGTAACTCTTTGCAGCCTCCCTCTGACATGGGATTCACTGAAAAAGTCCCTTTGTAGGAAAAGAAGGGTTAATTAATCTCTTCAAAGAACTATAATTAGTCCGACAGGAAAGTCAGTTCTGTCTTCCTGATTCAGCTACAGTGAGTGCCAAGAAGTCTGAACACACATGCAGGGAGGGCAGATACATGCAGCCTTCAAAGGCAAGCCCCGGTCCAGCCCCACTACCTTCGATGTAACCAAGCACCCTGTTTGCCTACCTGCTCTCACACCTGAATTTATATGGGGGATGCAGGCTGATTTCTCTTTAGCAATCTTGTTTATAAAGTATAATGCTTCACTGGTTTTTGTTTGCATTGGTTTTTAAATCTGACCCAAATTGTGCCATACCCAACCCTCCTGCACCAGTGCTGCTTGAATTTCAAATGCAGATGATTCTTTTTTTTTTTTTCTTTTTTCAAAGACCAAGCAACTCTAGTATAACACAATCACAATAAGTGGACTCTAAATAAGACCTTCAGAAATTATCAGTTCTTGTAGTTGATATATGCAACTTGCGTTGTAGATCTAGTTGAATAAAACATTAAAATGCAATACTGGATGAGTTTTACAATACTTATTTTCCCCCATGTAAATTTAATTTCATTTATCAGTTCAGCCTCAAGTCAGGAGTTCAATATTTAGTTCCTATATTTAATTATGTTTTCTTTTCATCATGGCCTTTTCCAGATAAATGTTTAATCAGGGTGTTCACTGTAATATAAAAATTACTAGAGTGAAAAGAATGAAGTAATAATGTTCTCATCCTTATACGTAATGTCGTATGTTAAATTCTAGAAGGTTGATTAAAAAAGGGCAACGATGTCACTGAATGAAGAACCCACTAATAAGCCCTCAAGGAGAAAATGAGCTAAGTAGTGGTAAAAATTAACAACCAGAATATGAAACCATCATACCTTTTAGAGAGTATCAGGGACCCATTTATGCTTCAATAAGATGCAATAAAAGCAAACATAAATTTAAGTTCAATGCATCCCAATTTCACCCATACTACACCAGTGACAACAATTTCATTGCTAAAAATGCAGCACGGATTTATCTATCTAAATAATGTGCCAAGTTTGGAGGCAGAAACAGCAGTCCACATAGCGGCATTATCAGAACCATTACCTGGTCTATTACTTGCGCACCAGGTCAGAGGCTAGAAATCTAGTCTTTGTTATTCCAGTAAAAAACAAAAACAAAAACTATGTGTCCTGATACAAATTCCTCGTGACCCCAAACCTCCCTATTTCATGAGAGTGCAAGGAAGGGCTAATGCTTATTTTTGACAATCTCTATGTGGAATGTGAGTGATAAGCATTGATACTACTGCCATCACTGTTACCCATCTTTCACTTTGCCTTTGCCTGCAATGAATCACTTTGTTTTCCATGATTATTCAAAATAAAACTTGCTATGGACCGAGCATTTCAGTTACTAGAAAAGAGGCAAATTTACTGTAAAACCTGCTGCATAAAATATTATATATTTCCTACATATTTCCAGGTAGTTCTTCCTGGCTATGACTCCGTAATATATATATATATATACACTCTCTTGTAGTTTTGTCTGGTTTGCAGTCCCATTTTTTACACCTCTTTTTCTTTGCTGTAGCCACTGATGAGGCCATTTCTTCCTGCAGAAATTACTCATTTTTAATGGCCAACATCAGTCTTCTCTTACCGTCTTTGCTTACTGTGAGTAGACCAAACTTCTAACTTTTCTTTTTTCTAAATCATGTAAAGACATGTCGTTTGTCAAACCCTATCTACAGAGAAAGTTTCTTTCTAAACTAGGCAGGAGGTAACTGCTTGGCTTCATAAAGCATGAATTATTACTCTGATTCTTCAGCAGGTTTTTTTCATTTACTGTTGAATAGTTTTTTGACATTTAAACTTGATGCAGCCACATAAATCTTCTGAAAATATATAACAATCACTGGATTTTCAGACAAGCTTCCTTTTTAGGAAACTCTGCAAGGATTTTCTTATCCATCGGCATCCTCCATTTACTAGCCTGAAGAATGCATGGCGTCAATTCTTTCTGCCTGTCTTCTGTGCCTCCCAGAAGTTAAAGCAGGGAGCCTATTGACCACTGTCCTAATCTGGGAGACGTCGGGCAACCGTCACACACACTACCGAGGCTGTTCTGAAAGTTCGGTCACCTTGACTTCCATGGACTTGAAAAGATAAAGACTGAAACCTCCAATTTAGGCACTGCCTCTGTTCTGGAGGCCTGAACTGCCAGAGTATTTTGGCATTTTGTTTTCCAGTTCAAAAACCTGCTTTGTCTTAGGGCTCTGGCAAGCTGGGGGCAGGGGTGAGCTGGGACAGCCTAAGGTGCTAATGTCCCCAGGCACCTACCCTGCACCCCTCCAGTAGCAGAGACACCCGAACAAGGCATGTGCCACATCTGCAGCCTCTCAGCCACCGGCAGCACAGCACAGCTGGCTATCCTGGGGGTACAGCTGGGCAGTACAGCTGTACTGGGAGAAGGGACAGTCCTGCTCCCCCTCAACCCTGCTCTGACCATCAGCTCCCCTATAGACTCCTCTGGCACTCGCACAGTCCACAGCAAACAACTCTGGGGAGCTGAATCCTACTGTCCAAGAGGTGGCAAGTATTTTTCTGCTGGTGTCAAGAGTCTCAGAAGCTCAAAGAGCAGCCTGGCGAACGCTAGCACTAGTGCACAGGACGAGATAGGAGTGCATGGCAAGGAGCACACAAGGGTCCAGGACCATCCCTTCCAGCCAGACAGCACATCGGTTCACTGCTAACCTGAAACCTTGATGGCACTTCAGTCAGGCTGTGCCAGCAGGGACAAGCTTTTTCTAGTGCGACACCACCACTGGCAAGACATCTATTCTGTTCTCACTGATCTTGGGACAAAAACCACCAGAAAAATGCTTATGACAAGTCTAACAGCCATGAACCCATAGCAGAGAGGGAGGAGTTCCTTATGCTGCAACCAAATCTGCCAGAACTTGTCCATCAGAGCCCTTATACAGGGCAAAAAATTCCTCTCTTGCAAGGGTTCAACCCAGTTAAAATTAGTGTTGAGAAAAACTGAAGAACGTAGAGTACTTCAAATGCCCCATGCTGGATTGCTGTTAATGCTTTGAAAATGAGCACAAAGGTAAAGTGATTCAACTTTGCATTTGAAGCTTAGCTTTGCAAAAGGAGAAACACATTTTGGCCAGGAACTTAAAATATTTTCAAGGACTGAGGTCTAACAGAAAGCAGGTTTAAGACCTCTGCTTTCATAACAAACACTTTAACAACAATATTTCGTTCCTTTGATTGCTTAAAAAAAAAAAAACAAACCCAACACAAACTGCCATATATGAATGCAAACGATATACAGATTTCTTTTAAAGATTTCTTCAAGTACCCAGAGGAGTAAAAGCCTTAAGGATGAATGCTAACCTAGCTCAGGGCTGTCTGCACTTTAGGACAACAAGGACAACATCCCTTTTCTTGTAATTATCCTATTTTCTTCATTGTCAGCAACTCCCTCAACTTTTCTTGAGATCTCCAAAAAGGTCTGGGGGAAAGAGGTTGCGGGAGAGATAGGCAAACAAAAGAAAGCACTCGGAAAGACCAAACAGCAGTGGTACCTTCAAATGACACCATACTGTACCTCATCTCATGAAAGTCAAAGCCCCTGTCCACTAAACTATAGCTTCAACAGGCTTCACAGTTTAAACCCAAAGGGAAAGCACCCAGCGCATATTGCATGAAAGAAAACAACCAACCCTGTTATAGGCATAGAGTCTGGACAAAATCAACCGCATAAAATGCATTTTTGCAAGTAGTGGAAATTTGTTTTCACGAAGAAACTGAAGAGAGGACACTGAGCTCTTCCCTTTCAAAACACCAGCTTGCATCCAGCCCATATCAATGACAGACAAACCTGTCAAATGAGGGTTACCCAGTGATCTGGCTCAGCATCCATATTCCTAAAAAAGAACATCTCTTCATAGAAAATTCAACCCAAACCAGAGCTTAATTCATTAGAAAAGGAAATTTTGAAAATGAAAAAGAACTGTGGTGCTGTTTCTGCGTGCCTATGACCAATAAAAATCACGTCTAGATGCAAGCATCTTATGCTTAGGTGACTTTATAGCCCAAGACCGCATAGTTGGCATTGGTCACACGCACTAATCTCATTTTCAAGAAATCACAATTACGGCTATGCACTAGTGCAATTCTCTTAGGTGGTAATTGAATTTAACCAGATTTTTCCAATATGAAACAACTAAATAAATAAATTAGCAGAGAAGAGAGCAGTAGAACAAGAAGTAGTAAGTTTTTATCTACAGGAAAGATGGTTCTTATTTACTCATCCCTTACAAACACTCTGAGAATATGCTCTGCTGAGCATTAAAATGCTGTAAGACACTCAAGACAATAATCTCTTATGTATGAACCATCCAGCTGAGGGAGAAGGAAAATGATATTCCACATTTAGTTTTGCTGATGTGACTGCATAACAAAAAATCTCCTAGTGAAGACTGGAAGGATTAGAAGAATTTTCAATGTTTTTGTGGGGTTTTATTTTTAATTTTAGTCTACGCGGTTTGTTGAACAAACTAAAATATAGCAGCACTAAATCTGATATGATTTGGTATAACGGGTATGACTTTGTCTATACTAAAAGATAAAGACAAAAAAAAAAAATCAGAAAACCCCCACAAGCCTTGGGTTGGCACTGACATGTTAACAGAAATTTCTAGTGTAAGCAGGATATTATGTAAATATTATAATTCAGATGCGGATATATGCATATGTGGATACATGCACTGTATATGTTGACCCTATTCCACAGAATTAGTCCTGGCCCAGACAGCTGAGCTGACTACACTAACAGAGTAGGATTAACCTACTAGAAAAATCTTTACTTTTCCAGGAACATGGCATTCCTCCTCAAAAACTCATGGCTTCACAGCCCAGATTCATGATTTACTGTTGGACCAAGAACAACTCTCATACTCCCCAGATCCTCAGGTCTTCAATGTTTTATTTGGGTGTTTTTCAGAGCTGGAAGAGAACCCCAGGGATAACTGAGGGGAAAAAACAACCGAGGCAAAGGGGCTGTGCCCAGTAATGCCAGCAAAATGCAAGGGATACCAGAAGATGTGCAAGAGAAACAAACTACATCAATGCAGATACCTCCGTGTTGTTCAGACACAGACACACACACACTTACCAAGCACCTTTCTACTGTTTGCACATGCTGGTTACATCAGGCATCCATCCCCTTGAGTCTCCCTCAGGTAATCCACCTCTGTGGGCAGCTCAGACTGCAACAACTTTTTCCAAACTTGCCAAAGAGATACACGTCAAATACAGAAGTTTCTCTGAAAATTACATTTGTGAATACCCAAGCCAAGCAAGATTTCAGCCCTGAGCCAACAGCAAATTCTGCCCCTGAAAGCATTGTGACAATAAGCCCATCAGCGCCCTGGGCTTCAGGCTAGAAGTGTTTGTTGTTGAGGAAGACCAGATGAAAAACCAGTGCCGACAGAGCTGCGTGACTCATAGCACTCACCTCAGCCAATATAGTCCTGACAAAAATATCACAGGACTAGAAAGAGCAAGTAATCCTTGGTCATCTTGCAAAATAAAAGGTAACAGACATAGAGATCTTACTTATTTAAAACAGTGCAAGACTGCCATGTGACAGTGTGATGCTAATTACTCTATTTCAAGAACCCTTCAGAGCTGGGGGGGGGGGGTGGGAGAGTAATTAATGCTTTATAGTAATTATTTTTAAACAAAAGAGCACTCAGTTGCAAGGCTGAGCCTCTCCACAGCAGCTTGGGCTCCTGCAGCAGGGATCGCCGGAGCCGGGGCTCAGCCAGCCACAGCTCAAGGGCAGCGCGGGCAGGAAAGCAGCGCAGGCAGGAGCAGCGTGGCAGTGGCACTGCCAGGCAGCAAGCCTCCAGTCCAGCCCACAAAGCGGGAACGGGGAACTGGCATGTGGCCCGCGCCGCCTTAGACTACCAGTTATTATAATGCATTGCTGGCAAAGCTCCTCAAGCCATAGAAAGAGAGGAGGAAAATAAACTCAGGTTTAATAAACACTGTAGGGTAAACATGATTTCAGATAGACACCAGATATAAATACTTAGTTTTTCTTAAAGACACAGTCAACTTCTAGGCAACAGCATCCAGATCTTAAAACAACGAGGTCTCCTACAGCTTTTCCTTATGTCTATCTAAAAGAAAGGTCCCAAGAGGGTTGTTTTTTTTTTTTTCCCTCCCCCATTTCAAACACAGGATCACAATGTCTCAGATGACATTAGAACACAATGAGAATAGGGGATGGTGTATTACTGAAGGCAGGTGTCTGTTACAGCCCAGCCAGCTGGAGTATCCTTTGCACCAGATAACCTTTCAGTCAAGACAAACAGCATAACCAGGGCAAGCACGTTTGCAGGGTCAGAACCCGAACAGAAACCCATACAGAGTGTTTGGAAAACTTCACCCCCATGTAAGAGTGCTGCCAAGAGCACCCAGCAATACAATGGGCCTCAACTGTATAGATCAAAAGGATAAACACATCTCCAAGTTGCACAGACGACAAACACTTTCTACTGCTTTTGCGTGCTTGGAGCCTTGGTATTTTGGCATTGCAAAATATCCGCAAAGACTCTCGGACAGCAAAACAATTAATAAATGTAACCAGAAGAGAAATGCATAAGGGCACACAAGGCACTTAACTGTCATGTAGCCTTCAGAGAATAAGAGACCATCTCTTCCAAATAGACAGCAAGACATCATTATAATGCAGCATCTGAAGAAATAGCAAGGTAAACCTCAACCTACAGGTTTGGGACACATCCTATGTTTCATGAATCTGTTATAAGAAAAGATATTCTGGTTCTTAAAACTACACCTCAAAATCATCAGCCATTTCATTTTTAGTGCAACACTGTCAGGATTCTTCCACTCATGCAGTTGCCCCTTTCAGAAGACAGTACCATTAATGCCTTGATTTTGACACGTTGTCGATAGAAAATTCCTGCTGTAAATTACACTTGCTGTCACAAACAATTTGTGCCGTGCCACACTGTGCCAGCCCAAAGTTTCTCCCTAACATGCCGTTGGCAAGTTAATGAAAATGCATCTACTAGCTCAGATTAGCACTTCCTCTGGAACAGCAAGATGAACTGCAGAAGATGACATCTTAGAGAGTTTTGCTAGCAAGTATCACAGAAAGCAGCCGAAAACACAAGATAAACGAACATAACCATATAAAAGACAGAAAGTAGTACTAAGTGACAACCCATCCACTTTGCTCCAAAGTCCTATTTTGATGGGTAAGTACAAGATCTAGCAATCTGTGTTCTGGAGGGGAGTTGCGGCGTGAAAGGCTGCCATCCAAATAAGTCCCATTTAAAGCAACACTAAACTCCGAAGGCAATGAGGGAATAAATCACATGAGTAACTGCAGGTTACAGCTAAATGCCAGCACATTTCATGGGACAAGACAGCCAAAATATATACAAATATAAAAAAAAGGATGAATTCTCCATGAGACAGAGCAACAAGAGATAAAGGAGGCCCCAGGAAATTTTGGTCTTGCTTCCAAACGTCATGGACACAGGTTGAGGCAAAACGGAACCGGTACGTCCTCACAGCCTCGGCAGTCCGCATTACAGCAAAGCCGTACGATAATGAAGACGCATTGCAGATAGGAACCATGTAAACAGCAAAGAGTCCAATTATATAGTCTCTGCTGACAAAATCAGATCTACAAGGCCAATTAACCCAAAGCTAGTGAACGAATTAGTGAGAGGAGAAAAAAAAAGAACAGAAAAAAGAAAGAACAAACCGTGCATCCCCCTGCAACAGCAGAATTAACACAGAAAAATGTGAATACCCTCCAGAGTTTCCACTCTGCACATGGTTCCCATTTACTTTACAGCAGGCATGTTTCAGCGTAAAGCAGGAAAAAGACAAGAGGGCTCTGTCCCAGCTTACAGTCCAATTAACATATGACAAGTCTGAAGATTTCAAATTCCTTTCAGGTGTTGATATGTGAATCCACCCACCTGCATTCCTACAAACATCCAAGAATATCCAGGGCGGTTGACTGACATGTGAACACTCCCATAAACACAGTGTAAAAAAGAAAGCTTTTGCCTCGTTAGCTTTGACCAACAAGACACCAAGAGGGCTTCCCACTTTTAGACGTGAAACTGAATCCAGGCCACTACCAGTATCAGAACAAGTAGATCCGTTTTACATATCGTCGGAGGGACAAAAATCTGAACAGGCATAAGGAAGGGACAACACTTATTTAGAAAAGAAAGGTGACAGGAGGCCAAAGATAGACCACATCAGTGATGGAAACCCACCAACCCATATGGCAGCTCCTATATTTCTGTTATTTGTCACAATTACCAGCAATGTGATAATGGCTTTTTGCCATTGAGCAGGAAGACAGTATTTTCACAAAGGGAAAACGCTGACATTGAGGAGATCTTGCTGGGCGACCAGCAAGCAAGCCATGGCTGACACGGCTGAGGCAGAGAGGTTCTCCAAGGGCACCAGTGCTCAGTAGAGCCATTTTGCATTCCCATCCAGAGCGCAGCCTGCTGTTTCCCTGCCCTCAAACCTTTTCTGTCACACATACTTTACAAAACCCACATTCATTTGTTTCTTCCCACGTCTTCCTGAAAGAAGAACCTAATCCTGTATGAGTAGAGACAGGCTGTTATTATTATCTACAGGAAAAACAAAAGATACTCATCTTATCTAGGGCTCAGCGTAAACAATGGATGGGGAGAAGGGAAGCGGAGACCACACCGCAGCGCTGCCATTCGGTACAGCCCTTACAAACACCAAAGGTCCAAGTGCTTTGCCCCCCATATTGCAGGCAGGGAAACGGAGAGGCAAGGACGGGGTACTGTCCCAGGAAGGTCAAAGGCAGAGCCCGCCATTAGCAGCAGGACTCACAGGCAGCACTGCCTGTGCAAACCAGGGTTATTTCAAGCAATGCTTCCAAGTCATGGAGATCAGCACATGAATGAATCATGGTTTTCTTCACATAAAAAGGGGAAAAGGAAAAATGTTTCCTGTTCCAAAGGCAAGCGATTTCAGCCACACCACGCTCATGTGGTTGCAGCTACAGGGGACAAAAAGAGGCACTGTGGAGTCAGATACAGCCCAGCCCGGATCCAAGCTAATCGCTTCCTCAGAGGGGGCCGTGGAGGAGCAGCGCTGTCGCAGATGTTTACACCATCCTCCCCTGAGGCAACCAAAGGGACCTGCGTGACAATGGAGGCACTTGTAACGGCAGACAACAGAGCGAGGACTACCACCACTGCACCTACCCTGCCTGCCCTTCACCACAGTGGGCTCCTCTCCGGGGAATAAGGAGTATGTCCTGCTGGGAGAAGCTCTTGTGCTGTTTTGTATTTGAACGTCAGCTAGCACAATAACAGTCTCATTTATGGTGAGGGCTCCCTGGGTGATATAACAAACTGTCCATATTTATTTCTCTGTTTTCTTTAAAAAGAAAGAAAAATCTATTACTTTACCTACAAAATAACATGAAAAAGTGAGCAACAAGTCTATGTTTACACAGACTTTTGTGTGGGAATAACTAGCTAGGATATTATTCCAAAAGAAAGACAAAATCATTCATATAGACCCTTGTTAGACAGCTGTTTCACTTATTTCCTTCTAAATAAACTAAAAATACAACAAAAGTTCTTGTTGAAATACGAGGTAACTTCTTGTTGATTTTGAGGCAGTAAGAGAGGGAGGACTTAGAGAACAACAGAAATCTTTTGTGAAAAGGCAGAAAAACACAGGGAAGAGCAATAAGTTTAGTGTCAGGTAAGAATCCAAGCAACAAGTCTCCAGGGGAATATGGGTCTCCAGAAGTTCAGTTGCTCCAGTAAGCTTCAGCTGCATGAAGAAAACATTCAAGATAAACAAAACAAGCCAATGTTCAAAGTCAGGTTCATGAGCGGATCCATCACTTCATTATGCTCCAAAACAGCAATAGGAAAGACGCAGTCATTTCTAAATGTGGTTTTGCCACCACTTCTTACTCGACAGTGCAGAATCACTTTTCATAGGCAGTCGTTTCAGACCTGAAACAGAATTAGATGTGCTACAGAGAAGATTTATAGTTTCTTCTGAAGGCCTTAACGTTGTTTCCTGCCAGCGCGGCTTGGCTGGCATAAAAGGAAGGATATGCTGCAATATAGTGGCATTTACTTGCAATTATCTGTTTGCTTCAAAATATTAGCGTCTTCAAAACATCTTGGGTGGAGGAAGGAGGTGACAAATCATCTAAGGGGTGGCAAGAGGAGGATGAGAATTTCCATTACAAACTACATGTTAGGTAGTCCCACCCCAAAAAATGCTGTACTAGGATGTGAGAAAAGATAGATCATGGTTTGTGTGTGTCAAATCACAAGAGCAACATTCGCATTATTTTAGGGCAGCTCACATTCAAAACCTGCATGAACACTATCAACTTTGAAGAAAGTCAGCTCCTAAAATCCTCACAAGCAACCCCTGTAGTTCAGCCCAGCTTGAAGAGAAGTTTGGATCAGGGCTTTCTTCAGACATTGGAAGAGTCTTTAGCAAATATTTTCACACATCATAAGCTCTTACTTTCAGTCCCAAGTACAGAAATGGACCAGGAAAAGGTACAAAGTAGTTTTCCAAATAAATTTTTACACTGGTAGATGCCCTATTAAAAAACCTTGCAGCTCTAAGGAGGCCTAGAATAAATAGATGATTTGACTCAAGGCTTAGCTCACCATAAAATACTTAAGGATGAGAGACACTGCCCCATTCATCAAGAGACTAAAACGAGAAAAGAAAGTCAGGCAATTTACTTCACAGAGGCCACCATTTGCTGTCTGAATCTCTAACCCACTTCAGACAGGTGAAAAACTACCCTTCATTTTGCTTTTTGAAGGTGTTTTTTTTTTTTTTAAAGAAGTTAACAATCACTATTTTGGAAACACTATTTTGAGGACATAGATTATATTACAGGTGAAGTAACTTATTCCTGAAAGCTTGCTAAACTTATTTTTTAATAAAATGAGCCCTACCACTACACCACTTTCTTGCATATCTTTGCTCTGTTTTCCTTAAGAAACTGAAATCACAGGAGAATTTCAATCTCTGTCTCTTGTTCAGTTTATACACATGAAGAAAAAAAGAGCTGCTGTTAAATTTTAAAATTTTATTGAGTAATGTCAGGGCAGATTCCGGCTCAGTAGACAGTAACCAGGGAATACAAAAGACATGTTCACAAATTCCCTCAGCAGAGCTGGCATACCAAATAAATGTCTACAGGTCTCCACCACCAAAAACAAAACAAAGCAAAAAAGTAGTAAATTAAGCCACGCTTAACTTGATTCTATGTAGCAAAAAAGCATGAGTATTTCCTCCACCAAAAACATCAGGCTTGTTGATAAACAGCAAGTAATGGCAACTAGCCAAAAAACCACATCGTAAATAGCAAGAGTGGTTTTCACTACCAAAAGACAACAGTGAAATGAGTTGGACTACGGGAACCCAGCTGGGAAGAGATTTTTACAGAAGCACATTCATGGATTTTTAAGTTTATAATTTCAAACATGTACATATGAAAAGGTTAATGTTCTTCTGTTTCTTCCCTTTGGAGGTCATGAAAAAGGCAAAAATAAAGCATTCTTTGATACTATCACAGCCTACATGGAGATGCTATTTAACAGCATGAAGCTCTTTGGAGAAAGACTGACTAATTTTCTTTAAAGCAAATCCCAAAGTCTTCCATGAACTCTTCACATAACAAACCTCTGTTTCATCTTTTTCAAGATAAAATCGGGGGGGGGGGGGGGGGGGGGATCATTACTATAAAGTTTCTAAGTCCTTGAATTCCTGTGTTAAATAATAAGCATTAATCACTGTTTTAAGTTAAACCTGGAAAAACATATTTTACGAAAATGCAGCTTTGTAGCCTTTGCAGATGAATGTGTTTGGGTTTTCACTTTGGTCTTTCCCTTCTCCCAACACACATATGAACTTTAAATCCCAGCAGCAATTTCAAAACAAACCTTTAAAACAGCTTTTTGTTGTGTTGCAATGTGTTCTAGCAAAAATGGAAAAGTTTCAATCTAATAACAAATAATGTGTCAAGATGTAACTATGTTCATTAAAATTCTCCACAGAGGTTAAGCTTTTCCATAGCAAAACCTCATGCTATGGAAAGTTTCCACCAGTTCCTGTTCCGGACACTGTCCACAGACTGTCTCGATGACATCTAACCTGCACACACTCCTATCCCTACTGCACATCAGAGAAACCGAGGACCTGAAGGACAACTGCATGTCACCAAGAGGCCTGTGAAGAGCTGAACTGCAAGATTGTTATCCATTATATGGCAGGGCCAAAAATAATTCTGCATTTCACTGAGATGTCACCATGAGAAGAGACAGCACCCAATTCCCCTGCAAGGAATGGAGTGTTATCTAACGGGATAGATATTTTGAATCGGGGTTTGCAAGTATACTGCTGGGCCGGTTTTTTCTGCTTCCTTTCCCACCAGCCGCGGAAAGTACACGTGCACATTTACATTCAGCATTGCCTCCATCCCAGAACAACTCCAGCATGAGAAGCAATGTTAGGATGTAAGTGGTGACAGGCCAGCAGGTCTGCTGAGGTCCCACCACATCACAATCAAATGACCCAGAGAACATAGTGATCCAAAGGTGGTGGTCTGAGCTTCAGCTCTCTCAAATGATGTCCAAAATGCAGGGGAACAAAGCCAAGACCAGAAAGCTCTCCCTACTAGGAGGCAGGCAGGACACAAAGATTGACAGCCTGTTGGCACAGGTTTTGGGGGTCTAGGGCTTTTCTCTTGCTTCTTGAAACAAACACCTCCCTACAGCCCTCTTTCTTCACCACTGGTCCTTAGGCAGCTTCATTAAGTTGATCGCTGGGAACTGGGCTTCATTCAGCACCTTAAAATCTGCTCGCTCAGATTGCTCCTTGAGGCATTGGCAAAGTTTTTAACTAATAAGCACTTGCCTGCTAAGCTGAAGATGGAATTACTTATAAAATGAATTATGTATCTAACACCTTGCCGGTTGAACTGGTTATCATTAACATCTGGAAGAGAGGCTTGATAACAGCTTAGCATTTTTGCCCGTTTCCATGCAGGCTATGGCCAGCTTTGTGCGGAGGGCACGGGAGAGACATCGACAGCTCTGAACGCCCATGGAGGCCAGCTCCAGCCACCAGTGACCTTCGCAGCACAGGAGGAGAGATGGAGCATCAGCACCGCAGCCTGGGGAGAGCTGGTGGCACGTTCACCACGACAGCAAGGATGAGGAGGTTTTACCTGATGAAAGCATAACGCCATTGCAACTGTAATGGCCATTTACTTAACCTTGTGTTTAGACTCACTAGCACTTTAAAGAGAAATAAGAATCAAGCCTGACACAAAGGGGAGAAGAAAGAAAGGGGTGGAGAAGCAAGAGCTCAGGTTCTGTTTGCAGCAAAAAAACCTCAGTTCCCGTGAAAGAAAAAATTAGTGGAGTTACTTGAACTTCTGCATGCATCTCAACACAGCAGACAAGGACTCCAAACAATTCACTAGGCAATAAAAGTGTACACATTGCTTGTATGCTTTGAAGCAAGCACGGAGTTTACAACACAGAGGGAAAACACCCTCAAAGTCTCAAATGAAAGGCCTGAGTTTTCCAGAGTTAAAGGAAAGTAAACATGCATAAAGAAGTCAATTTTTTTTCTGGAAGTCATGCCTTTTCCCTTTTGTAACTAAAAATGATCAATATTTTTTAAAATATGAATAAATGCTCACATAAGCCCTGTAATACTAGGCTCACAACAACAATGACGACATTAATGGAGTTGGTTGGCATTTAAACAAGAATGGGCAGAACTTGTTTGTCATTTTCTTGTATTTAAGCCAAATAGCTGTAAGGCTGGCGTAGGAGGGCAGCATCTAAACTTCAGATACATAAGTAAAACAGTATCAAAGTAGTAATTAACAACAAAGTAGCCTCAAGAATGATAATAGCAGGTAATCATCACTAAGAAGATTTACCTGCAAAACTTGGGAGTTGGTTTATTTATGGTTTTTTTTTAATTATTATTATTTATTTCAGCTTTGGCCAACTATTTTGAAGGCATTTGAAACTACCCAAGGCTACTGAATGTTGCTTAGGGTTCATTGTCAATTGAATTCATATAGGAAAGAAACAATGAAGTATCTGTCTCTCAGCAAGTATGTTAACCTTTAACATCCACAGTATGACCCTCCTCCTCTTAAGACAATGGCCGGGGGAGGGGGGGGGGAAGATACCCTTCCCAAACTGGACAGGGCTTCTGAAGAGCAACGATTAACACACCAGAGCACGAAGCATCCATACAAATGCCATATCCTACCTAGTCCCTTCGACACACGTTCCGTGTCTGCTGTGCAGCTCTCAGCTCACCACAGACAGATCCTCTGCCCACACGGAGCCAATTATGAGTTTCTTAGTCACTAAGAAATTATGCCAAGCAGAATTTACCCTGTAACTTTCTGCTGGGATGGACGATTCATCTTCTCTTTCAACATGGACAGAGGCAGACAGTTTTGAAAATTGCCAGTAATTACCGGGATCCTTTTACTGTGCTTCCTTAGGTCAAGAAATTTGTTTTATCTAGAAGTCAAAACTTTATAAGTAACATATGCAATATTTTATACACACACATATATATTCTATATACACACACATACATAGTGTGTATATATATATATCACAAACATAGTTTGAAAAAGAGCTACAAAGTTGGATTTCAGGCCTTAATCCAACTCAAACAATTGGGGCATATGAGAAAACCTTTGTGGACGGGGAGATCATCCTCCATCTGTGTTCTTTCAGCATCCTTGCAACTTCCTCGCGGTTTCAGAACCTGACCACAACTAGGAATGTGGCAATGGATTAGAAGTGGATCCAACTCCATCAGATGCTTCTTATGGTCTTTCACCCACAAGGGTTTTTGTGGGGAGGAACAGGGGCAGTTTGCTGGGGGACAGCTGTTTGGGGTTTCTTCTGCCAAGTCCCTTCTGGGACTTTCTGTCACACAAAAGGGGTAAGGATGGCTGAAGGGAGAGGCTGAGGTATAACATGAAGTATAAGCACTGTCATGTCCTAAGTGGTAGACGAAGGCAACTGAAGCAGAAAACAAGCAAACTGCTATGTTTACCATACATATGCCATTGTTAGAGGCTCGATTAAAACAAGAGCTCTCCACTATCCAAATTTGATCAGTCAATAGGCGAGATATATTTCAGCTGAGTATCATAACCTTCTGAGACTTAAACTGCATTGGAAAAGACAGCTGCAGTCAACTATTCCTAATAAATACCTTATTGTAAAATAAAATCATATACATCCTTTTTCTGTGTAAACATAGTACTGATTTACAAGTAGTACCCAAAATAACAGTTAGATTTTGCTCTACCATTACATCTAGTAGTGGATTTAGGGATCCCATCATTCTGCATGGCTATTGTGTCACAACAGAACAAGGATAGTATAGTACAGTACATATAGTAAAAGATATAGTATTCAAGGGGAAATTATATATTAGAGTTTCACTACATCACTGGCACAACATACCACAACCATGCCAGATAAACTCGCTCAGGCTGCTTCAGAGCGTGCCAGTGCTGCCGTTTAACCAGCAGGGAGGAGCAGCTCTGCGACCGCTTTAGGCACTCAGGCTCCCTCCTCGGTCACAGGCAGCCAGTTCTGCACCAGACGCTCCCTGCCCTCGCTGGCTAGAGGGCAAGAGCCACAGACCGGTCCTTAGGGTTGCCCTCCCCTAAAAGCAGACCCAGGTTTTATATACCTTTCTAAAGATGTGAAAGCTCTCTGCCCAGTATTCCTTCTGCAGACACCCAGCACCAGACTCTCATGAGGCTAACGCGGGGAAGTCCAAACACTAGCAAAATCCACTGCATTTCCATAAATCTCCCACAAAGGTTTTTATTTCTGAGAACAGCAGCCGAGCCACTGCAGAAGCCAGGCACCATGCAAGGCCACTGCAACGCAACTTCTGCTAGTGTACGTCCCCAGAAACCCAAGGGTGCTTCTTACAATTATTATTAAAACAAGCCTAGCAGCATAACTAACTAATTTTTGATATCCTGTGCCATTTAAACCTAGGGCTATTGGTAAAGGCCAAATCACTAGATCAGATAAATTACAGAAGACACAGTGCTTTTAACATCCATGCACCTGCTGAACTTCAATGACAAGTCAAGTCTTGCTTATGCAGGTATAAATATTTAAGAGGTTGGGATTACTAACATAAGAATACAGGAGAGAAAGGGGAACAGTGCTATTTTGTCTGTGATAACTTTAATAACCATCTCAGCACAGCTCACTGTGAAAAGAAGCGACAGAAATGTAAACCACCTGGTTTGGCTGGATGCCTGCTTTGCAGGGCACTTGACCCCGGGACTTCCTGAGCTCCCTGCTCTCCTGGATCGCCAGCCACAGCCTGGATGAGTAACAACAGAACAGCACTGACATGCGGCAGCGGGGTTACAAACAACTTCCTCCGCCGAGACATCTCCCACTGTAATTACGACTGAGGCGAGCAGCGCGGGCAGGGAGAGCCTGCTCGCGCTGCAGGACAGGGAATGCCAGCGCCTTGTTTAGCACTGGCTACCCTGTGTGCATCTGCTAGCTACACCAGATCAATCCCGCTCCTCTACCTTTCCCCTCAAGTAACCTGAGAAACTTCTTTAGCGCAAGGAAAACAAAGGAACAAAGGAAAAAAAAATTATTAGCAAGCAGAGCAAAATAAGATCATCTCTTTGAGGCTTCTGGTTTACCTACAAGGCTTCTTGCTCATCCTTCAAAACAGCAACTAGCAGAGCTTCCAGCCACAACAGCCAGGCAGCTTAACAGCAGCAAACACCAAACAGGCAACTTAAAACCAAATAAACAGCTTTGATGCCTGCAGCAGACCCTGGCTGTGCTTTTGGTCAGCAGCCTCCACCATTCCCCATCATGACTCAACATCTCCTTTCTGCATCATCACATCTAGCTGCTCATGCCGGACCCTGCTCAGGGCAGCACCCACCTCTCAAACTGAAAACTACCTGCTTGTACTAGTTGTGCTTTTGTTTGGCCCAAAACAGACGAGACAGACGGGGATGTACAGAAGCGCATGGGTGAAGTATCATATAAAATAGCTGGCAAGAACAACAGGTTTTCCTCATGACCTACCGCACAGGCACGAAATAAAGAAGAAACGGTAAGGTCCAAGGACCACGGTCACCAATCCTGTGACCCAAGTGAAGCCAGGTGGCCATGCAGGTATGCAGACTGCCCTGGTACAGAAGGGCCAGCCCTTGAAGGAGCCAGCTGGAGCCCTTATCCCCAGGCAGGACCAATCTGCAGACATGCAAACTGCCATACAAAATTAAAATAAATTTGCAGCTACAACTTAGGCTAAATTTCTCTTTTAAAAAGCTACCGGAAGTTGGTTGGGGATGTTTTTGGTGGTTTTTGTGTTTTTTTTTTTAATCTTGGTTCCTCCTGGAAACGAACCCACAAGCACACTTCAGTATAAACAATAATTGGGCAGTATCCTTGTTATTTAATGAGCCCTAATAAATCCGGATAAGAGACCTACAAAGATGGTATCTCCTTTACTTCTGCAGAGTTCACCAGGTAATTCATAGTCACAGTCAATAACTTTCATTATTCCACGTGCTAAAGAGAGAACAGTATTTTGCCAAATTTATTTGGGGGAAAGGAGGCGGAAGCCGCTTTAATTATATAAATTAAGTTAGACCAAAGCATGGAACAGATTGACCTCCCAGACCTTCAATTATATAACTAACCCTGCCAAGTTTAGAACTGGATCTCTTCCAGTTTTTCTTGTGAAACTTGTGATTTTCTCCCATGTTATTACAATTCCTTTTTTTAATATAGTGATATAATCAGAGCTCTATGCTTTTGCACAAATATAGTCTATTTTGTTCAAGCAGGTTCTTGAAATATAATTGAAGCTCTAAGGGTGGGTGCAGCCAATTTGTTTTGATAATGTTTCCTGTTTATAACAACCCTAAATTCACTGCATAAGGGAATGAGATCATCACTAAGGCATGGAAGGAGGGAAGTAGGATGTTTATAGCATCCGATTCATTTTACCTGAGCTTACAGACTTCATCACTTTGCAAACCTTGAATAATCCAACTGAACTGAAGGTGCATACAGAAAATACAGACTCAACAAGCAGGACACTATGGCTGAACTGTATCCGCTCAGAGAAAAGTCATCACCCATTTTCCAAATCCCATATCGTAAGCATCCCCTGAACATGCTATGGAACAAGGGAAAAAAAGAGAAAGCTGAGAAGTTTCAGGAGAGAAAACGCACAGTCTGAACACATCTCAAATTTGTTATGGGCTAAAGAAGTAGTTTCAATAATTTACCTCAACAGAAAACAACTGGAGTATTTGAAAGATATGCTACACAATCTCAATTCTATAACTGCCTGAAACCTAGAATGATTTCCACCCTCTATCCAGGAGATGGAGGTCAGCTTCTACCTGGTAAGATTAGTCTCACCATCAGAGATCACTCAGATCAAAGGTGGGACTCACAACGTTTAAGAACAGGGAAGAGAGAAGGACGCAACAAAAAAGCTCAACACTTGAACCTGGGGCATTCATGAATTTCTCTGAATCAGTAAGTATTTTCCAGATAAAAAGTCTCAACTCGTGCAGCTTAGTTTGAGACTCCCATCTGACTGACAGAAGAGGAGACAGCAGGAGACAGTAAAAGTGGTTTTCAATTCAACTGGAATAACAATGGGGGGGGGGGAAAGGCAGTGTCTCACTCACTTTTACCAAGTACATGTCAAATCCAGGCGACTGCTTCTGCTGCCAGACATTAGCCCATAATATATTATTCAGTTCTTTCATTATTAATGAGGCACAGCAAAAGAAATCATGGCAGCACTACGTCTACACCTGACTAACACAGATTTTAAAGTACGAGATACAGAAAGTGCCTCTCAGTGTGAGCTTGCTGGAGCAGTGAACAACATTTTAACACAAACACTGCTACACTGCCTTATCTTTGGGGCCTGGACTGCTGCCCGCATGGTTTGTTTGCCTTTGTACAGAAAATTTCCAAAACCTACCCACGTAAGCTATCTGGTGAGAAAGCACAGAAGCCAGCCCTGCGCCATGAACACAGCCCCTTTCTGCCTTCTCAACTCTGCGAGTTTACTTTGAACTAATGGCATATTTGAGAATAAGCTTTTGTAGCTCTTCTTATCACGCACAGTTATTTCAGCGTGTGACCAGCGAGGTCTGTTCCACCCCTGGGTTTCTTGGACTGCTGGCGGGAACATCCCACTGACTAGAAATAACGGGATGTTTCTTCACAAGGGAGGGCAGAGAGAATTGGTGGCAGTGGGTAAGGAAGCAGGGCCCGACACGCTCCTGATCAGCAGTTTAGTGATGAACATGTTCCACCAAGTCAGTGTAAGACTTTCCGTTTTGCCGGGATGTAAAGAAAGCAGCAAAACCTTTCCGTTGCGATGGTTTAGGGAAGAAACGGAGAGGTTATACCAAGAGGCACAGAAACAACAAGAACTACTGAGACAGATGAGGTAACAGTTGATTTAAGACGTTGTAATATTGTCTTCCAACTGAGAAATACAACACAACCTTCAAAAGAAGGCAAGCTTAAGCTCCTATACATACTTTGATATGTGACAACTTGCTCACACTATTGTTCTCTGTAGAAAATTTCCAGCCTCTGTTTCTGTTCTGCTTTTTGTTGTACTAGTTCCGGCGTTACTCCAGCTGTATTTTGACATACAGTTTAGTGTCATATTGAACATCGCATTTTGAAAACAGCTTCAAAAGCTTTCCATTCCCAGCAGAAGCACAACACAACATTACACTTTTGTACCTCACGAACAGGACCTGGTTGGAAAAAGTTTACTCCCAGCTTAATAATATTTCATGGAGGTGCACATGCTGCTCGCAATACTCCTCATTCTTAAAGATAACATTTGCTATTACATCAGGTACTCGTGTTTATGTGCTATATTTTAATTTTGCACACAGTACCACTAAAAGTAAAAATATTATTGGTCAGTATATACACAAACCCACTACTGGAGGCTTTCTGCCTCCAGTTCTTTCAAAACTACCTTGCTGACACAGTCTAAACACATACTTTTTCATTTATATAATGTGGAAGTAAGTAGACATGAATTTTCACTGTTCCGGCTAAACCCTGGGCTTCTCTTTCTTCAATACAGGGTATCAGCATCACACAGCAAATGCCCCCCCACACACACATACGTTGATATCTCCTGAATATCATGAGAGATAAACATGCAATTAACTGCGTTTTAAAGATCTAATTATTGATTTTCATTTAAAAAGCAAACTGCTTTTATTTTAAAAGGCAATTATGTATTTATTAAGTATGCGCAAGAGGTGGGCCCTCCAGCTTAAAGAAACAAAACAAAATAGTTGCATTTTTCTAAAGGCTCCAAGAGTTTTCAGCAGAACTGCAGCTCCAAGCAAGTGATGAGCTGTAGAGGATGGGCCTAAACCACCACTGATCCAAACACCAAAAGCTTTGGGATGTTCAAAAATCCCCCTTAATCCCATCTCTGCCATGCTGGGCTGTGAAGGTTTATCCACTGAGTCTTACCTTGTAACTACTCACTCTAGGACTCCTTTTCATTTTTCAATCATGGTAATTTCCAGGCTGAACCTCAGTTCTCAGCCATGCTCCCATACAGTAGCTTTACCTCTGCTACAGTCACAAAAAGCGAAGCTGTGACTTGCAAAGCAGGATGACATCAGAGAAGGTCTCAAGAATTAGACCCTTCTTTTCTTGCATTTCTGCTCCCCTGTCTTCATCTGGCATTGCCTTCATCGCAGTTTATGTATACAAGAACCTAGGAGCCCCAAGTCAGCTACCCAAACCACAAATACACCAGCACAAACATATGCATCCGTATTATAATATTGTAAGCCTAGACAAAAAGGAAGTCATCAGGCCAAGAGATAAGACTTTGTGATTCAGTCTGTTTTCTCACACTGTAATCTTAATCCCTCTTCTCTAGATCTACCTGGACTGAATTAGTCAGTACCTGTCCATCTAGAAAAACAGGCGGCTGTCACTTCATCAAGCGAGTTTATTTGTATATCTAGGCAACTTGGCCAGAATGACACGCAGCATATCAAGTTAACATATAACGAAGGTCATTTCCAGCTGAACAAAGGCAACCAAAAACCTCCAGCATATTGCATTACCAAAGTTTGTCACAGAAAATTAGGTAATGCTAATACACCAGGAACAGTCACATAGATCTGATTTCACGGACCACTGATCCTTGGACATTAGAAATGATGGCAGAAAAAACTATGCATATAAAATTGTCTGTCACAATGCAGAATACTGCCATTACAGAATGTTGTTGCCGTTAACTACGGCAAACTGATATATAGTTTACATGTAATCGAAGACAGCAGAGATTCATTTAAACTTGCAGTTAATATCATGAACAACAAGACATGCAGAAATTGTATTTTTAGTAATTAAAAATTCAGTAAAACACTCTTTAGTGTCTAAAATAATATGGTTAACAAATAACTACTTGGCAGCTACATCATGTTCTCCCCTTTTGTATAATGTTAAGACATAAATAATTTCATCTTCAAATAACTGGAGCAGATTCTTGAAGGTACAAGCCTTGTTGGGAGGAAAAGAGATCCCTCAACTTAGTCATTAACAACAAATTAAACTAAAGCTTATTATCACATACAAAAAGGAGCCTAGCTTTTAGCTGGGTGTACAGAAGGGAAAGGACAGTATATGTCAGTTCCAGTCCTGTCTTCTTTAACCTCAGGAATGACTGGCATTTGTTTGTGACAACTGTCAAACATACTGGTACCAGAATAAAGTTATTCACAGGGATTTTAAAGCGATATAAATGGTTATGTACATGGTTGGGTGCAAAAAGACAACTGTGTAACAGTTGAAAACACCACTGAAGAGGTTAGGACAGAAAGCGAGTAATGGTATATCAAGAAAATCCAAAGTAATTACTCAGAAACTAACAGCACCACCATCTCCACAAAAGATTAGACCAAAAAAGGAGTATATTTCACACACACAACATTTACCAAAGTAACACCCTTTCCTTGTGTCCTCCCGAGTGCCCACCGCCCAACGAATTGAGTCCCCAGGAGGAGGATGAACGCAGCAAAGCTCATCACTTTAAAGCAAGAGATGTCAGACAGAATTCCTGAGCCCGTGCCATCTGATACACCCCCATGATTTTCCATTCCAGATTCCTTCCAGCAACATACTGAAAACCACATCGGTTGCAGGCTGTTTCAGCAGCCACAAGACAGACTCAACCACAAGTGAAAGATCATGTTCAGACTTTATTTTCTCCTTCTGGCAAGGGAAAAAGCTGGTGTAATGGCCCAGCAGGAGACACTTGGCACAGAGATGGAGGACACCTTGATCGTAACCGTGGCACCACAGTGGAAATACCTAGCACACAGGCAGAAAAATGCCTGTGGCTTGGGAAGAAGAGATACCCGAACAGTATGTAAGCACGGGGGAACATGTAAAGGCAGTACCTGTGAGTGTCGTGCCAAAACTTGCCTCTGGCTGAGAGACGCACAGCAGGTGCTGGACACCTCCAAGAGGAGGGGAATCTCCTGGGGGTCCCACAACACAGCGGCCACCATGACAGGGCTGTGTTTGAGGCTGGTCACCAGACTGAGCCAGCACCACAGCCGGGACAGGGGCTCAGGGTACTCAGCCACCCCACATCTGGCACCACGTGCCCACTTACCGGTGGAGGCCAAGCACAACCACTGCAACCGAAGCACTTGAGAAGCACGCACCACAAGGAGCCAGCCGAGAAGCAGACCAATGTTTTATGTGCCACTGCAGTACTATTTTCTACCCAAGTAATTTCTGTATCTGTTTTCAGTATTTAAGCAAAAGATTTACTGATGCCTGTCCCAAAAGGCACCCTGGTCTTTTCAGAGGGTGAAATCTGAAAGCCCACCTGTTGTCAAACCTCCATTGACCCTTCCAAGGTGCCTCGCATGGCCAGCTGCCAGCATCAGGGTGCTTCCTCCAGCACACTTTGTTAACATAAGCAAATTATGAGGGGTAAATTAAAAGCAAGATCTGTCTGTGCTGTTCCATGCAGGCTCAAAGGCTGAACAGTCAGTTTCAACAGTCAGTTTCAGTAATTCCAACATTAACGCCTAAATTAAGGACAAAAGCTAGAAATTAGGGATGATCTTCCAAAATGCTAAACACAATCTGGGAATTCCTATTCCCTTAGCCCCAATTACTCATCTGGATTAATACTTTAGTATGAAAGCTCCAGTAGGTGCTCCACAAGCACTGCAACTCCTGCCCGAGGATGGACACAGAAGAAATGCAAACAAGATGCCTCTCGAGCACTCCCAGCACCAGGAGCCAACATCCAAGGGGAAAACGCTAGTCCCACTCAAGGTAATGGCAACACCCCCATAAATTTCATGGAGCCAAGCTTTTATGTCTGCATATCCAAAAGGTAGTTCCTGAATGGCAATAATATTTATCATTATTGTTATAGACCACTAACGTAAACCCAGAAAGCTGTGCTGGGGGGGAAAAATGCCAGGAAGTTTTCATTAGGGTATTTTATGAGAGGTTAATTGTAAAAAGTAAGTGACATTCGAAGAAATTGGTTAACAATCAGAGAAGAGAGATTTCTATTTATCCCACAAGCAACCAACTATATTTTATGTTAGTGCTACGGGGCCGCTGTCTCTGCCAGCAGAAGATAAATGCATTTCTTCTGCTAGCTTGAACCTGCACATACTGTATAAACATATTGTAGAGTAACAACGCATATGCAGGGAGTTTATACCAGGCCTGTGAAACAGATGGCCCCACAAGCCACAGACAACCCTCCAAACAACTCCTTTGCCCTGCCATGCCACCTTCACCTTGAAAGGTGAAGCAGGAATGAAAGGCAAGCAGGAATGAACGCCTTTCAGAAGATCAATATGCCCCATACTTTTTTCCTCCAAATAAAGGAGCCTCTGCATCTTCCAATAGCATGCCAGGCCAGCTGGTCTTGGAAATCCCAGGCCAGTGCCAAAACCACACATGTTAAGGCACAAATTATTCAGTGGAGTAATTTAGACCAAGGTGCTCATAAGCAGTACAGGATGCAGCGCCGCTGCTCAGGTGGGCACAGCCTGGGGAGAGGGGCTAGCAGCAAGGGACCTGTGCTGCTCTTCAAGTTTCATCTTGGCATGTTTTCTTTGCTGGCTGTTAGGTTCACGATCAAGCTTATGTTTTACGTACAAGTGCCCAAAGGTTGCAAGAGATACTGTGCAAACTAAAATACTGTCACCCTTTTCACACAGTCTTTGGGGGGGAAAATAACTGTGATTTAAAGGGGAGGGAAGGTATGCATCAGAAATAAATCAGATAGGACCAATAAAGGTGAAATTACACAGCTGCAAGGCATCTTACTGAAGCAGCTTAAGTACAGAGGAGAGAAATCAGTGGGTTACTGGGTGTAACGGTATGACGTGCCGCCACATCCTTGCTCTACTGAGCCTTCAAAAAGAAGTGGCTAGAGACTGGGGTTTTGGGTGGGGGGGGGTTTGGTTCCTTTTTTTTTGTATTTTTAAGGAAAACTTTGTAAGGCTAGGTTACAGCACGCTTTTCTTATTTTGGTGTAATAAATTTACCTCACTTCCTTGGCTATGTTGGAGCATCACTCAGTTTTGGGAGCTCCTTTGACAGCCGGTGCTTGGGCCAGCAGAGGGAACTGATGGCCACTGCCCCAGCTCCTAGGGACCAGGGAGCAGGGGCCCTGGCTGGTTTTGGGCAGCCAGTTTCAGAGAATCGAGGACTTTTATGCACTGTTCACAGAAAATCCTGCCATGACATAATAAAACCCACAGGCCTATCACTACTTTTGTCCTAATTTTTTTATTACAGTATTCAGGGATTGGATTTTTAATTTATATCTGTATATTGAACACATTCCTGAACATTCAATAACGTTTCTTACCTTTTAGAGACAGGATATGGTTTTATTGCTGTTTTAAGCATGAAGCTACATGGAGCCACAAACCAGAAGAAATTCTTTTTAATATAAAGGTCAACACTTTTTAGAAACCCAACTGCAGCTACAAAAGTAGGTGCCTTCTAATACCATGAGAGAGTGCTTCACACACATATTTTAGCACCGGATAGTTCAAAACCAGACAGAATATAAAATATGAGGCACAGTGTTTTATGGCCCTATGATAGAGAATGACTTTCAAAGAGGAATTTTTGACTGAAATAGTTTCAACTAGGAAACAGGGAAAACACCTGGAAGGTTCAATGTCCACAAGGTACTTTGGTGTAAAATCATTACTGGCATGTGTGTGCGCAGTCACACAAAGCATTCTTTGGTTAACAAGAAATACCTGGGTTTGCCTCACCAGGCCTCCCATCTGGGCACTAATTTTAAAGGACACACATTGAGCCGATCCCCACGGTCACCGCAGCTTGCCCACAGGCCATCTGCAGAGGCCTCCTCTCTCTACAGAAACCCTGCAAGGCAGCAATGTTGCTGAGAGCATAAGTCAAGCAAAATCACAGCTGGCAAAACGCATAGCATAAAATAAGTTCAGAAGACAAGAGTAAAGCAGGAGAAAAATCCAAAGAGAGTGAACAGATGAAAATAATTATAAGGCAATTTCAGAGACAGAATTTGGTGGCTTAAAAGAAAGCAAGACAAAGTTCAGGAAGGGAAAAGCAGAGACAGCCAAAGGGTCTCAGCTATTCAGATAACAAGGAGAGAAATGTCACAGGGGATCAACACGCTGAATTTAATAACCGTTTGAAGCCAGAATGAGGTGGGAAAGAAGGCGTTAAGTTTTTATGAAAGATGCAATCTTTGGCAACGGAAAGATAATAGCTCCAAGTGGTGTATACTGACTTTCACAAGCTCTGGAGGAGTACAGTAAAAAAGGAAAAAACCAGCATCATTCTTTTTTGAACACTGGGTTCACCTAAGCTATCCAGTACCAGAACTGAAAACACAGGGGTCCTCCATTGCAGCGTAAGCTCACAGTGGGGTCAGCGTCTCTCTGAACATTAGGTAAGTGTGGTTGGTTATGTGCAGACCTACACCTTTACAAAACTAGATGGGACGTTCCTTCTACGTTCATGGGGAGGAGGAAGAGGAATGCTGAAGCCTCCATGTTGGGGCAGCATAGTCACTTAAAAGACAATTCTTAACATTTGCAAAAGGAAATGCTATAAGCATGATGTCCGTATTGCTCCTTCCCAATGGAAACACAGCAGTGCATCATTCCTGTTCTCCACTCTGGTCCCCCTGAGGGCTCCCCCTGTTTGGAACGAGCACCTGCAGTGGTTTCATTAGGAACTGACTGGAATGGGAAAGAGATCAACAAGCTCCAATGCTTTCAAGAATGCATTAAATACAGCTGTGAGACCCAGCCAACCTGCTACAGTAAAAGTAATGTTTACAATGTGGTTTGAGAACACGGACTTCAAAGAAAGAACTGGCATCAGCCACAGAGAGCTCCTGTCTTATCACAAAGGCTTCGCAAATCACAAAACAACCTGTCCCAGGTATTTAAGGCATGCGGAAATCACGTTCCCTACTGTTACTCTCCTCATCGAACTTGTCCATTTGTTTTCAAGATTTGATTTAATTCATTTCACCTTGAAGGTCTCTCAAGCAATTACAGCGTATGTTCTGCAATCGTGAGAAACAGTTAAACGTACTCTCAGATCTGCTGTGTATAGATATCAGCTCTTAACTCTCTTAAATCACTATTCCTTTCAGCTGGAATTTATTATAAATGTAAAAAGAAGCCAAATATATCAAACCTTTAAAATCCATACCGCAGCAGAAATTCTGGTTTGTCCAGTGGCAGCCAGAAGAATAAAGTATTCAAAATTCTGAATATTTAACAAATATTATAAGATGTTAACTTGTGCATCTGGCAAGCCATTAAGCAAAAATGTCTTTTTCAAGCAAGAGTTCTGATACTAACAGACCCAAGTCACCCTCCTAACATGAAAATTTCCATTCAATCTTCCTTCAGCTATACCAATACGACCAAAATGCCCTGAACAGACAGCTCTTCTAGACCTATTAAACAGAAAACTTCTGATCAGAAAACATCACTTTATCTCTCTCCCTTCCATTCATTCATCTGTCTTGTAACACGCTGGAAATATTTGTACTGGCATGCAGGAAAGCAACTACAGTGAACCATTTAAGGATTAAAAATGCTTCTAAATAGAAGAGTCAGCATCTACAAGCCATTGCTACCTTATAATGCTGGGTAGATTCAGACGCTGTTAAATTCCTTACATATTTAAATGGATACTTTAGAGTACATTTATTTTCCCTCAGTTTCACAGCTTTCATTAAACTAGACAATGGCATATTTTTTCCCCCCTTTGCATGCTGAAACTGGAATTGCTTGCCTTGGCAACAAAATCCTGTAATTTCTATTCATGCCAAAAGCGTCTTTCTTCCTGTATCACTGACCAAGCTTGCTGCAGCTCTGGCAAGAGCTTGATCAGAAAGCTATATTACTGGCAGAAACTGAAGAGAAGCCTTCCGAGGGTCTGCAAAGAAAAGAGTCACAGGAAGCCAGTGGTGAAGAGACAGAGCATTCTTTTATCAGCTTCTCAATTTAGAAACAGCCAAAAATTGCCCAGGTGTCAGCCTATCTCATCACGCTCGTATGAGGAACAAGCCTAGCACTTACTGTTCCTTATTGTTCCCCTTGTGGCTAGCGCGGTTAGCAAAAGTCCAGGGCCTTTATGGGGTTGTTTCTGCTGGTGTTGTGAATGTAAGCTTCCAAAAGAGTGCACAAAGTCCCATTTCCCTGAACGGAGTAGAAAAATCAATAGCAGAGACTTCACTTCTCAGAAATCCTGACTTCTGCCATCCCAGAGACTTCTGGGAAAAAGAGATTTTATGACTGCTCAACATTACGCTCCTCTTCCTTCTCTTATACTATCAAAAAGGCCGGATGCCATTAAATGCAGGGAAGTTCAAATGTTGCTGAAATTTGGGGGGCCAGGATGCAGCCCACTGTACTTAGGGATTTAAAATATGAACCAACTACAACAAGTGGTACTGTAGTTTCAAAATCTGAAATAATGCCAGTCTTCCCGTCACTCTGAATCTTTGCAAGAAAAAAGTAAAGATATGGGCCCTTCATTAGGATGAACATTTGTTTCCATGCTTCTTTGTGGTTTTCTTTTTTTAATTACCTTAATGTCCTCTAGATGCCTATAAATCTGCTGTCCAACAATTTGCTTTGTATACTTCACAATGTTGGCATTACATTGACTAATTCCCTGGCTCCTCACTTCCCCACTTTTAAAAAAGGCATAACATTTGTCGTATCTCCAGTCCTGTATTTTCCCCATCCTTCACAGACTCAAAAATAATCTTTATAAGATTTCACATTGCTATGGCTATTTCACATTTTAATTTTTCAGTCTTTTCTAATTGTGTCCACTATCTGCACACCTTCCACATCACGTAACAGATCTTTATTATCATTTATCACTGTCTTCAACTTACATCTATTTTATTTACAAAAACATTTCCATTTTGTCTAAAGAGAAAAAATATGGGCTATTTGTGAGGCCAAAAAGAATGGGGAAAAGTCTCTTCAGAAATGCATGAAACGATGAGCCACAAATGATATCTAAAACTATTTGAGAACTAATGACTCTTGGGTTTACTGCCACCAGCTCCAGTTTTTTTGGTGGTGTTAGGAGAAAATGATCCTAGTTCTTCTGAAGCTGAGAATGAAGGGGATGATGAAACTTCAGCGGAGATCCAAGGGATTTTGACCAGCACACCCAGGGGAAGGACTGCTGCAAAGGGAGCTTCAACCCCTGCCTTTCATCCAACTCCACAGCACTGCAGATATTGTGGCAGTGTCAAGAAAAGAAAAGAGAGACTGTGCTGAAAACATAAAAGGGGGGGGAATGGAGCAGTAAAGTCCAACATTTAAAAGTCCTCTGTGACACAAGCTGGGGACAGGGGAAAGCACAGACCATCTTCCGTCAGGCTCTGAAAACACGAGAGGTATGAGGAAGGACAAATTGTGCTGGCATATGGGCAAGAAAGAAAGGGCTCCTCAAAACAAGGAATAATAAACATGGCTCTCAAGAAAACCATGGTTGAGGCAACTCAGAAATCCTAAAAAATACGTTAAGGGTCTATACATGCACTATGTAGTGCATATGTTTAAACATACGTATGTTGGACCATTGGCCATAGTACTAAAACGGAATAGTTGTCATTAATATTAGCTTAATACAGTATTGCCCATTCATTGGATTTCATCCCCTGCGGCTCGTGACAAACTAGGCACAAGTCTGAATGTGAGAAAGTGTTACGTACCTAACTGAAGCTGCGTTTCTGACTGCGCTGTCTGGACGGCAGCTGGAATACAGGATAAGCCACCACAGTCGGTAAGAGCCACACCAGCCAGTTAAAGAGGCAGCTGGATGGGAGAGCAGAAAAGTAGGAATGCCAGGCCATAACCACTAGCTACACTTTGGGGTTAATAAGAAGAGGTGTCAGTTGACTGCTGTTTCCCAGACTGGGGAGAAAAAAAAACAAGAACAGGTTTTTTTCCATCATTTAAGAATTACTGCCTCCCTTTGTATCAAATACAGAAGCTGTGTGGCTGCGGCAGAAAAATCTCATTTGCAGAAGAGAGATTAGCTGAATCATCACTTTCCTCTGCCTTGAGATCTAAAGTGAAAGCTTCTTCCTCTCTCCCTCCTTTCCCCACTCCCAGGCCCCCATAATTAGTTCATCGTTATAAACTGTTAAGAGCATTCCATTACACTTTATAAATGAGGATGAATATGGGGAAACCATTTGTTTCGGTAGATGGAGGAAGCAAGTAAAACACCTGCTTCGCTACTCAAAGCAAGAGATCATTACATAAAAATGTAGAGAGTGATTAAAATCTTTGAAGTCTCCTAGCCCTACAAATGTTATACCAATAAAAGTAGGCATTAATAGGCAGAACATCTTCAGCCACAGCAAGGCAGAAGGAAGAGTAAGATTCAGACTATATATGTTTTGCTCATCTATTTCTGGCCCTATTTGGTCACCATATCTTGTGGCAGTGTATGAAGCTATTCTTGTATTAATGACTTACTAAATGGGACTCTGTAATTAAGACTAATAGCCCAGGTGGCCCAGAGGGAAGAAGAGGAAGGATTACATGTAACTGTGCTTATTAAAAAAAAAAAAAAAAAAAAGAGAAGAGAAGAGTGTTTATACTATACCTCTAAGTTAAATTAACCTCAAGAGTAAAACCAGGGCATATGAAGTCGTCTAACTCAGGAGGCTGTATATACCAGCAGTAAGAAAACAAGACCCAGTTGTTTTCTCTCATTTCTCTCATACTGAAGCCGCTCAAACTCTCCAAAGCAGCTGTTACTGGGTATTGCTGTTGCGAAGCTTAAAGCGGAGTGCTCAGACCTTTGAATTCTTCTGTGACACAGCCTACAGTGACCGCAGGTATAAAAGTGGTTCAAAGGCCATCAAAAAGCAGGTAAGACAGATGATTAAAAATGTACAATCCCAGGTTAGAAATCCATCCTTCACATTAATATGCACACTGAGCCAACAATAAAACAAGCCAACAAAATCATGGTCAGTGTCACTCGGAAAGGAGGAGCCAATTTCATACTTCTAAACACCACTTACTCAGGAAAATGACAACATCTGTTTGGAGTGTGGAAGGGTGAGTGGTGCAGAGATGGAATGCCTTTCTCTCTGAAGCTGTGCTGAATCTTCTTAAGTTTACCCTTTCTGGGCTACCTTTAAGCTATTAAAAAAAAAACACAAGAAAAAAAAATCCTGTGCAAAGTCTAAAAGAGAGCTGATGAGTGTAACTCTTAATTATCACATCAATTCCTAATTTTCTGGGCAGTCCTATAGGATTAACCTGACCAAAATCATTGTTGCAAGAGCCCTTTGTATTTTCAGTACTCCAGCAGTCCTCCAAGGGCTTGCTTTCACCTTCTCTGTGAAGGTGACAGAAAGCCTAAGTGACACAGTGACACAGCTAAGGTCTGCCAGAGCGTCAGTGCCGCAGAAGGAAACAACCTGTGGGACCAGTGTGCGGAGCCCACTCAACTAGAGGAAACGATGCTGCCTCTGCAGCATCAGTTTTGAGGGAAAATTCTGTGGGAACGAGCCAGGTATCAGGCAAATCAAACATTTTCAGCCTGTAGCACTACGGAGGTCCAGACAGTTCTGCATGGTGCTTCCTGTGTAAGCAGCACGGTTAATTAACTCTGTGTTGATTAATGGTGCTCTCTCACATCAAGAATTTATTGAGTCTGTTATTATATACAAGGTCATAATTGCCAAACAGCCACAGCTAAATACCATTCCTTGCAGTCTACTCCTTAAGCATCATAACGTAAAATTAATTGGTACTTGTTTGTTAATTAATATGAAATATTTTAAGTCATGCACCATAAAACTTACCACTGGTATGCTCTTTTCTAAACAGCCATGAATGAACAGAACTAGTTTAATACCTTGGGAAGAACCTCCTTGTTTGAATAAGGGTAGGATGGGGGGTGTCTTTGTTCTTTGTAGTGGGGCTGTTCTGCACTCAGGCACTTACAGAAAGAGCTATTCTCAAATAATTTAGTCAGCAGTTACTCTACTTCTACGGTGCATTAAGACAGACTAGCAAAAGACATTCTTATGCAAGACTCTGAGCGCCCACACCAAAATATCTATTCAGAATAATTATTCTGGAGTAGCTGTTTCAGTAAATTTCCAAGCACCACTGAGATCAGCTCACAGCAAATGATCTAACTTCGCCTCAGGGTAGCAACAAAGATCAAAAAGACACTTGAACTCCTTTGTTCTTTCTGGGATCTTTAAATCCAGGGTTAGCCTCTGTTTAGGGAAAGGGCTGGCAGCATAACAAAGCAGATCCCTACTGTGAAAGAAAGAAGCCCACAGGTTGGATCCCTAATCCTAAGGATAGGGAAGCAAATGCTTTGCACAGATGTGCCCCCTTCCCAGCAGCAAGGACCCGGGCAGTCACTGCCAATAAAGCTACGCCGGCTTTGACCAACCCGTGGCAGTCCCCCCCCATCTCAAGGCAAGTCAGCCCACAGGCCGGCCTGCCTGGCGGTAGAGCAAGAAACCAGAGAGCGCGTCTCAAGCCTGGCTCTGCCACCCAGGTAGGGAGAGCATCGGGTCCCAGGAGCCCACTGGGGAACAGACCCTTGCTCCTGCAGCCTCACCCACGCCCCCAACCAAGTAAAGCCCCTTCTATTTATATTTCTGAAGGCGGTTTTAACTACCCTCTAAGGGCTTGTCGGTAATGCAACCCTTTTCTTCAGCCACATTTGTTTCCAAAAAAAGGGGCATGGGCAGCATAAACTAGGTCTGACTGGTTTTTAAACTCGTTTAAAGCAGACCTCTGCAGAGAGATAGCTGTTGCGTTGATTCCACTTGTCATGCTACGAACACCAGGGATCAGCACAACTCTACGGGGAATACAACGCGCATAAACGTATGCGGTAAGGCACAAGTAACCAAGCTCTCCTCTGGCTGAGCAAACTGTTTATCCCTCTGTAGAGAGAATTACCTTATTGGTGAAATATCTACTGTGGCTTAAAATTATTACTGCATGTGTCCGAGGTTCAATTAACATATTAGCTTAACACTTTGTTAAAAATACACAAAAATCTGGACTGGTTTCTCTCCAAGCCTACTGCTTGAAAGCAAACAAAATACACCAACAGAAGCAGTGTCAGAAATTAAACAATCACTCTTTCTCAAGTGCAACGTTATTCCTGGGATTGCATCCACATAGTTGAAGCACAGTTATTTACGCAGCACTTATTTTTGATGCTCCAATATCCCAGGGAGCAGCCGTGCAATTCAATCCAGCAGACTCTGAACAGTTCAATCATCTCACAGGGCCAGATAATACATGAAAGAGATTTTGTTACTTCTGTGGGTCAAAGCCTTCCCTTTTTGCTGGGTACTGGACACAGCTGCGAACAGGCACTAGGTGACAGCTTGCTCCATGCTAGAGCTTTTTGGAGGCAGAATATAAAGGAGCAAAGCTTAAGGCACTGAATTACATCTGCTTGTCCACCTCCTTTTAATTTTTGTCCCTACAACAGAGGCAACTGAAAAATTCTCCAGACAACTGTCTGAAAGTCTGCAGGTCTTTAAAGACCTCTTTTAAAGTGCTGGAGACCACGTGTCTGCACAGAGTCATCTATAAGGAGTCACACAAGCGTTTTCAGACAGTTGTCTGGAGTTGTCTTCAGCCGGCCCTGCGGGAACAAGAAGTGCTGAAGATCACGTGCCTGCTCTGCGGTTTGCCGTCATTTGTGTCTCCTTTTCCAGGCAGCTCTCTGGTAAATCACACACCTGCCTTGGAGGGCATGAAGCACTCATAAAAAACCATTAAGGATATGCAAACTCTGCCCAGGAACAGGAACAAAGAGATCCTAAACACAATCCCTGATTAACGTGAAAGCTGTGCCTATGCTGGTAGGAAGAGGCTAACAGAGAGGTTCGCTGTAACCAGCTACCCCAGGTGACTGCACCTGCAAAGCCAGGGTGCATGGGTGCTCCTGGGCAGCGCAATCTCCCCACCAACAGCGGGCGCATCCTCAGGGACTCAGGTCTGGATAGTTCACTCTCTGAGCTACTTGGAGATACAGGCTACACGGCTGTGTGAGCTAGTCTTACCCTTCTCTGTGGAGGAGGACAAATCTGTTCAGCTCCATTTGCTCCCATTTGCAGAGAAGAAATAACACTCACTCGCATAGCAGGAGTGATGCACAAATTTGCCAGTCTTCATGAAAATACTTCTAAAAGGAGCACCCTCTTCTAATTAGAAACTAGATTATATGTCTATAAATATTTACATGTAATAAACAAAACTTAGTGAGAAGATTGCTCAGTTCCAGCCTGACATGAAATGGACCTTGTGTGAACACACCCAAAGGGCACCATCTGATTCACTGACAGGAAGTTTTCATATTTGAGAGGCTATCTGCATTTCTCTGAGCCCACCCAGCTTCGTGTGTGTGCTCTGTGGCCAAGAGTCACACAGTCCTGGATTATTAGGACATTTAGTCTAAACAAGTGGCATTGACAGACAGGCTGATCTCACTTTTACCGTTTGTACTGCCAGAATACAACACTAAGCCTATGACACAGGATTAGTGACCAAAGACAGCCACCCACTGCAATCAGCCAGAATAAACCTTTACCTACCAGATGACCTAGAAACCATTTCCTAACATAGCATTTTCCTCTTAAGCAGCACCAGTGCTGATTTTACACTTTATAGAACAAATATCTAAATAAACTATATGTTCATTGAATTTAACACTGTGCTAGGAAACTGCATGCCACCATTCATTTCTCATCATGCAACAACATAAGATTGGCATCAGCCCACACGGTAAACAGTGTTAAAACAACTTGCAGGGAGGAAGGGCACTGCTGTGAATCAGGCACTGAAAGAGGTAAATCAGGATTCGGCTCTTGCTCTGTCACCCGCTCCCTTATCAGCCTGACCTCAGTCACAGAGTTTCTCTGCACCCCAGTTCTCCCACTTGCAAACCAAGGTAATGACCACCACCTCTCGACAGTGCCATCAGGCAGGAGCACTCTGCCTCTGGCTACTCACTGTCTGCCTCCTCCTAGCATCCCTCGCCATCTCCGCCTTGGCTCCACAGGGCAGCTCTTCCCACTCCTTCTCCCTCTCTCCCACCTCTAAAGCCACCCTGGCAGCTTCTTAAAAAAGAAAAATCTCAGATTTGCCTCCGGCCAAGGGTGTCCGAGCCACAGGCTCCATCTGCAGAAAACCCCACCAGAAGCAGGGCCGCATCTCCTAACAGCAGGATTACGCATAGAGCTAAAGGATCAGGGCTTGTTTATATTAAAAGAAAGAAATTTCCTCATACTAGGCTTGATTCATGCCAAGCGGGATGCAGCAGGATCACTCACCTAAGCGCACTCCTCTCAAACAGAGGCAATGGTTGCAGGATCTGGCACACCGCGTTTACTTGGTTGATAGAGCACTTTGGAAACGTTCCTGGAGTCAATGACTAAATAAGTCCCTCTCATGATTTTAAATTGGAGATAAGTGCTGCATGTCGCATTGGCAATCACGTTAAAGCAGCTGTAAGCACAAAGACAATATGGGGTATTTCAGGCCTTTGTTCTCTCATTTTTACCCTTGGCATGTTAAACAACTAAAGAACACACTGAGCAAATCAGTGTTTTACCAGACAATACTGCAGGCTTCTAGCTTCGAAATCGCAGGCTCCCTGCTGGCACCAGCTCACATGGCAAGAGGGTTGGCTCAGGCAGAGACACCAGCCCAACTTGGTGGCCTGTGGACACAGCCTCCTACTGCCTGCAAGGCCCAACAGCACAGGCACGGCTTTGCTGTGCTGCCTTATTGCACAGAAGACAAAAGAAATAACCTTTATTTAAAAAGAAACACCTAAGAAGGCAAGAATGAAAACACTAGTGAAAAGGACGTTGTCCACCTTTTTCTATCGTAAGGATGGAAAAAATGAACTTTATACATAGAAACACAGAAAGGCAGGTGCTGCTACCAGCGTGTTACTATAAATACAAAGCAGCTTCCCCATATTCCTGCAAAGCTGGTTTAGATTCAATGCAGCCGAAAGCAAAACTTCATCCAAGGATGAGATTTCAGAAGGCAATCTGCGGCCCTTTCACCTTGGAAAGGCAAGGACCCTATCATGTTAAAATGACACTATGATAAAATAGGTTATATTCTCCATCTGAATGGTACTGCCTACATTATTAATGACGAAACGCACATAAAAGCTTATTAATCTTCACACTAGTTTCCTTTCCCAGAAATGATTTGATCATATTTAGAATGTGAAAGCTTGTGCACCTAATGGTGCAGTTGACTGCTGTCTTCTCTTCAGTTCATACATTGCGGGTAGCAATACTTGATTTTTACATTTTTCCTATTAAATTTCTTCAAGTTACATGCTCACTACTGCTGGTAATACTTCATTTACAGAGACATCAGTTAGAGGTATGCAACTCAGTAGGTACCAAACAACTATTTCGCTAAAAGCTTTTGCATGGACAAAAGACATTTGATGAAGCAACAAGTCTGTAAAATTACAAAGGCAGCAAGATGGGGAGAAAAGAGGTCATATAATGAGATCACAAAATATACCAGAATAGAAATGGTAATGCTTAAACAGCAAATTATTCATCACTAGCGATTATTTGCAGACTTTCTGTGTCGTTAAGGATATCAACATGTGGCCCTCGGAGCAATCCTACCCATACATAATTCAATAGTACAAGGGTTTTTCATGAGAAACCAACTCCTTTATGGAAAAAACCTACAGTCTTAGCTCAGCAAATAGATGCCGTCAGGTACATCTGTTAAGACCGTGTGCAGAAGTCAACCATTATGGTTTTGCTTACTTCCTCATAAAGATGCAGTAGCACGCAGCTGCAAAGAGGAAGTGAGGGCTTTGTGAGGGCATTCTCCCCAAGTATTCTTTTTAAAATAAGAAAGCAAGCCATTACAAATAATTCCAGCACAAAAATGCATGTCCGTACATAAAACTAGATCGTAACATGAAGTACAAACAACAACCAGACAAGCCTACATTCGGCTAGGAGGTTCAGCACTGCATGGCAGAAACGTATTAAACAGCCTCCATTTTTGGTTGCACATCTGCAGCCAGGAAAGACTTTTTCTTCCCCCAAAAGCAAAATACATGCAAATGACTGTCATCAAAAAGCACATACCTTTTCAGAATGTCACAATTACCTAGCCACAACTAAATGCTGTAATTTGTTGACCAACTCCTTGCAAACTTCAATAATGACCTCAAACCCTAGGATAAAACTGCAAAATAATTTCCCCCCTTTAAACGTAATTTTGTAATGCTTTGATTCCCACCCATCACCAGGCTGAAGGGCTCCAACAGCATGCTGCTACATGTTCCTAGTGCAGCAATTAAAACAAAGTCGAAGCCACAAACAGCAGCTGTGGGAACTTTCCAGCCCAAGCTTTCCAGCTAACAAAAAAAGTGACAAATGTCAGACACATGCTTCTGGAAAAAAAACTGTTAATTTAAAAATGGAAACAGCTGAAAATGCAACATTTTTCATCTAATATGCATTCAAACTAAATGGTTAAAATACAGAGGTATTCTGCCAGCAAGTTTAGCTCACCTGTATGTTCTGTAACATACACAGGCAGCAGTATGTGAAGCAGGGCATTCAAGAAAAGCAGGAATAAACAACAGAAGCAATAGTCAACATTATCAGAATATAGTTTGAAACATTTGCCTAATAGGCTTATACCTACAATATCTGGCTCCTGTAGGCATCTGATAACACTAGAACCTGTCTTAGTACCACTGAAAGAAAAAAAAAAATTCTAGACAACAGCGATTAAAAAGATACCTAAAAACATAATATGGTGAAGCATTAATTATTTTGTACAAAAATTGCCCAAGCCTGCAGACAGCCTGAAATGATAGCTCCTAAAGAGTAAGCTGCTCATTTCTCAAGCACACAGAGATCTGCTGATCCGGGAGACAGTTTAGGAGAGGAGAAGGCGCTTGGCCCGGCTCCTCTGGGTGAGCACACCGCAGAGCACCAGGCCAGCATGGGGAAACCCTTCCCGTCAGCATCACATCCCAGAGCCTCTGCCTCTCCAGCAACGAACAAGCAGGATCAGCTACACCCAGACCTCTAGAAACAACCCTTAAAAGTTTTCTTTGCTGGCTTTCAGGGATTTGGCCCCAAGACCGGCGTGTGACCAACAGCACTGCCACGGTGCTGTCAATGGAGCGGCACTGGCTCCAAACCATGCCCAGGAGAGCCACGGCACAAGCAGCCGCCGCATTCAGCGACCACCTAACTCTAGCTTGGGCACTTTTATTCCCAGGTCACAGAAATCATCAGCCCACCCTCGAGCAAGGATCCAGATAAAAATACCACCCTGCCCAAACCAAGCCATTACACAAGCGCCCAAGCTGGGAGGAACATTTATTTCTCTACTAAATGTAGCCATGACAACCACATTTTCATTTAAGAGATGAGCAGGAAGAGGTCAGGAGGCAGTCGTCATGCAGGGATAAAATACCACACCTCAAGTGCACACAGGAGAGTAAGTCTTGCTGGATGCCATCTGCAATTCAAGAAAACTAACATCCTAACATGACAGGCACACACCCCCTCCAAACAGCCCAGGCATCTAGGTGCAACCATTGCAAAACAGTATTACCAAACAGCAAACTTCTGGAGGATCTCTCTGCTAAAGAAATATCTATGGTAGACTTGAGCACACTACACCACTCCAGAAATTCTCCTGATTAAAGTGCTTCTTGTTTACCTTGAAACAAGCTACAAAACTATCAGAAAGTGATACTTACTGCAGAAGCCATGACCAAAAAAAGCAAGCAGCTTTCTTTTCAAGCCTGTCTCTTGCTCTCTTTGGTGACGCAAAGCTCCCCCCCCCCCCTCCTCTGAACAGGACTGTCCCTGGAGGCATTTAGAAGATGTGTGGGGACATGGTTTAGCAGTGGCCTTGGCAGCGTTAGGTTTACGATTGGACTCGATGATCTTAAAGGTGTTTTCCAACCTAAATGATTCTATGATACTATATGTCAGAGCTCAGGTGCCACCTATACCAGGCAGCAGCAACCATCATTCCTACAGGTCTGAACAAGGGCAGGAATGCTGGTACAACCCCCTTTTTCCAAAGTTTTCATTTTATTTTAAAACGCACAGAGCCATGTCTCGCAGTATGTATGGCATGCCTAGGAACATCACGGTTCTAGAAAGCCAATGGCTGCTGCTGTGGAGTTATTTTGGTCGAACTACATTTTCATTTCACAAGAAATATGAGAGAAACACTATTGTGGGTAAATTCCTCCTTCTTCCTTCCCCACAGTTACCTTTGTTCTGTGGCTACCTGAGTATTTTGTACTAAAACGATTCTCTCTTCCTTGCTGTGAGTCCTTTCAAAAACACTTGGCAGCCTGCAAATTAATATACACCTTAGCATTATCTAGCAACAATATGAGGAGGGGAGGAATCGTGGGACCTCGTGCCATGTAAAATTAACCCGCAGGCTGGCAGTGGCCATGGGGCAAAGGTTCATTACTCCTATTTTATACAGCAGATTCAGGGGCATCTTCTCAGATACTTGTCAGAGAGAAAGGATACACAGAAAGACAGTCTTGTCAATTGAATGATTCTGAAATAAGTTAAAGACACACCATCATTTGGAAATGTAATTGGTTTTGTTAGGAGATTATTTGTTACTGTTGTATTCATTTTGGTTTTAAGTGTATTCAGACGCAAGTCCAGCCTTTGCCCAGCTGATTTTTATGATCTTTAACATCTGTTTAAAATTATTAGAACATCTGTTTAATGCTGTTTCTCTGTGACCATAATAAAAAGGATCCTGATGGTCAGCGGAGAACTGTCAAAGACAGGAAAACATTTGGGAAAGGGAGGGAGAGAAATGGTCCTTTCAGTTCTAGTCACACTGCATTACTCTCAGCAATCAAGGACAACAGGCAAAATACCAGGAGACAGGATGAGGTTTTGCAGTTAATAGCAGCCTAAGTGCACACACTAACCATTTATCTGGGCTTCATTACCCTTATGCATGCATATGCATGCTTGTAAGGGTAGCCTAAAAATAATTGTTGTTTTGTACATACAGGGCTTGAGCCGGTGACACTGAAGTCACGGTAAATTCTGACCCCCCCAGGTGCACTGGCTCAAGGCTAGACAGAGCCCCTGTCTGTCTCAGATTTACAGCAAGCTTCCCACCAAATTTGGAGGTGCAGGCATAAAAACGCTAAGCACTACATCTCTTTAAAGTAGCTACGCAGGCTTCGCCTCTAGGTAACTTCCAATTTTATTTTCATTTATAGAAAATATTCTCAACGTCTTTCAAAGACAGAATGATACATTTCCCCTGTAAACATGCATAGCTATAATCAACAACTAGGCAGGGGAGAGCTTGAATCAGCCTCTGACAGGCATCAACAAGCAGGACATCCCCACGCAGGAGCCACTCCGACCGTCGCTGCCTCCGACACGGCACGATGGCCACGTTCGTGCCGAGGTGCGTGAAGGCAACTTGGTCTGCGCAGGCAGAGAGCTGGCATCCCAAATCAAACACGGCCACACACGGAGTGACTTCAGTGGCTTTAAACGGGACGAAGAGGAGAGAGTTAGCTACAGAGACAACCCGCGGGCCTGTGGGCACTGCTGGCAGGCCTGCAAGGAGGGCCTCAGCTGGCAAGGCAAGCCTGGAAATGAGATGGAGACACTACAGAAACTTAGATTCTTCCAAAATAATTTTCCAAAAGCTAACTTACAGAAGTTTACATAGAGAAATATTTTAAGATATTTTACCCTCTCAACAGAGTGCTGACAGGAGCAATCATCCGTGTTCGCTGCCCAGAACCATCAATGGAAACCCTGAAGATTAAAAGCACATTCAGCAGGACTTTGACTAACAGGCTTTCTCTCGAGAAGTCTGCAAGTGGCAAACAAACAGTTCTCAAGAAACCAAGCAAGTATGAAGAAGAAGCCATGCAAAGAACTGTGGGCAGCGGGCAGGGAGAGCACCCTGCATCTGCTGGTTACTCACAGGACAGGAGAGAGGTGGGTCCCAGCAACAACTACCGCTCAAAAAGCAGCCACAAAAGTCAAAAACCTATCAACACTTTCACCCTTAGAGAACTTTGGCAAAGGGGAAAGGAGACTCATGAGAAGGAGGGAAGGGCAACTCAAAATAGAGGGAGGGATCAAGAGGTGCAGCAAGCAGGCTTCCTCAAACAGCACCCGAGGGGCACAGCAAGGGGTTTCATGCCCCATCACACACGCAGAGCCAGGCTCGAGCCGTGGCCGCGCAACTCACACCTGAAAGCCTCTGGCCACCCACTTGTTGAAGCACTTGTGTCCTGCTCCTGCTGAACTCTAGCTTAAATGCAAAGGCTTTTATCACATATAACTGCACCCTCACATAATATAAAATACTAACACTTATGAGAACGGAAAAGGTACAACCAATAAACTGGATGGGGAACAACACAGCAGTAACTCCTGGAATTGAAAAATTCTTTTTTTTTTCAGTCCTTAAAGCAATTTGCATGCTTGCTGTAATCAACATTCACTGAAGAGATAGTGAAAAAAAGGAATGGATTAAAGTTTTAAGATTTAGAGTAAGTTTTGCAGTATTTGTATATGACAACTGAAATACTTAGAACATCAGAAAGTCTACAACTGCACAGACACACCACTACAGACAAAGATTACAATCCTAAGCGTTTAATTTAAGTTTTATGAATTATCCTAGGTTGTTTTCAGCTTAACATTTAGTCATTCAAAAATGGCTAGCGGGGGGTTACTGCGGAAAGGAAGGCCTGGAAGAAATTCATGCAGAAACGAATGATGGTAGAATACACTTCCTGTGGTTAAATGATTTAAGGGTTTCTCAAGGCCCGACTGATGAGCTAGCAATTACCATCACTGGAAGCAAATTAACCTACACTAATGCTAAACTCTTAAACTAAGCTCTCCTGCCTAAGGAGTGAATGCAGCCAAAAGTACCGATAATCTCTTTGAAGGATTAAGCATAGCACTACCTGAGCACCTTTCAGCTATATCAAAAAAGAAGCAATAATGAAAGTCTGCCTGTCTTCAAAGCCTGTATGAGAAACGGTGTGATTAATTTCTCATCTGTCTGAACGCTCCGTGTGCCATTAGATGCGGTTGGTAAGAGAAGCCAAGAATGGAGGTGAGGAGGAAAGAGGTTACTCAGAGAAACGCATGTTTAAACTCTCAGCGTGGGGGTTCTCTAGTCTTCACAGAATCATAGAATGGTTTGGGTTGGAAGGGACCATCTGGTTCCAACCGCCTGCCATGGGCACGGACACCTTCCGCTAGACCAGGTTGCTCAAAGCCCCATCCAACCTGGCCTTGAACATTTCCAGGGAGGGGGCATCCATAACTTCTCTGGGCAACCTGTTCCAGCACCTCACCACCCTCAGAGTGAAGAACTTCGTCCTTATTTCTAATCTAAATCTACCCTCTTTCAGTTTAGAGCCGTTACCCTGTCTTCTCCTACATGAAGCTCTCCTCACTAGTCAAGAAAGTCATGAATCCAGAGGAAAGCACATGCTACAGAAATCACAATGACGGGGAGAGGAAAGAGCTCTCGGTTTCACAGTCAACCTCCCTCAAGCATCGCAACTAAGACCTGAACCAGACTTCACACTCAGTGCACAAAAAGCAGCCTACACTCACAGCAGCCCAAGTCCTGACCGCTGCAGGTAAGCGTGGTACGCAGCGTCCTACGTACTGTAATTCTCATTGCAGGAGACTGCAAGCACACGGACTGCTGTGGCCTCTGGTGTTAAAGCAAAAGGAAACGGTTTCCTGAATCGCTGCAAGTTATCCCTGCCACAATCGCCTTGATCCTCAAGAGCAGGAAGAAATGCAGAAGGAGCCTGCTCCTGCAGCCTCAGTGAGTCTGAGCACAGGCAGGAGTTGTTACAGGAATGTAAATCTTCCCAGACACATCATTCTTCATCCCAGCTTCAATTTTGTTTTGCCTGGGTCTGTCTATAAACATCTGGGACTGCTGCTACTGTGCCTCTTTTAGTTAGAGGTGGGCCAGCGTGACGACGGCGCTCTTCAAACCTGATGTAGATGAAAAGTACAGCTTGGCCTGCGGCTGCAGGCTGCACAGCCCCAGTGCCTTGGTTACAACTGCTCCGGCTGCATGGTGGAAAGGCTCCGCCAGCAACGGCTCTGAATACACAGAAACAGGCACACGTAAACTTCTGTGCTCGCTTTAAGAGGAAGCACCACAGCCAGCTTTGAACGAATCCTCCCCCTCCTCTAGTTTCTCAGAAGTGAAAGAAAAAAGATCTAGTGAAGAAACTGAAGAAAATCAAAAGAGATCTGGTAGGATGAGTACAGGTAGACCAACATATCCCTTCCTAAATGACAGGGGAGACATACCAACAAAGAAAAACTATCAGCCTGTCGTGTTGTGTCCCAGGCCGCAGCCTGACCAGGAACCACCACGAGCACCCACCAATATTTTGAGCATTCCCAAAGCAGGCGCGCTGCAGGGGCATAATGGCAGCTGTAAGGAGCCTCAGCCCTCAGCTTTGAGGGTTCTCAGAAGAGAAGGGAGAACACTAAGACAACAGCCTGTCATTGGTTTTTTATAGCAATACAGCCTTCCTCAAGACGTGATCCACTTGACTTAAATCTGTTTTGACTTCTGCTGCTGCTGAAGCAAAATCCTTGCTGCCAAGTTTCAGCAAAGGTTTGAAAACTCTAAAGGCAGTAAATTCAAGGGCTTCATTAAACATGTGAAAAGCACTGAAATGGTACAATTTTGGTCCCCTGTAACGTATGTATTTTTAATATTAATGCTTGCTGTTTGGCTTTTTAATACACAGATCCTACCTGAATCTCCTTATTTATGAGACTCAGTCTGTGCACCACAGGGTAGTGAAGCCTCATGGTGTGAAACATTTTCTTTGCCAGTCATAAGCACCACATCTAAAGATGAGGATGTTCGAGGGACATGTCAGGAGACAGCCCATAAATACTGCCTTCTGCTACACAAGAAAACACGTTATAGACTGTGCTTGGTCACACAGTGCCGCTTTTACTTTAGAAGCAGCTTTATCCTTTTTTCCTTTCAAAACTCTTTTCAACGTGCTATGTAGCAGCTTTGTACGTGTGGAAGATCTTCTTAGAAAAGCATAGACAGACTGCGAGCGAGGCTTGTGATCTCTAGGTCAGGGGTATTTGGAGAGGGGCTGGCTGCAGACAGTCCCTCTGAACCCAACAGGAAGGTCTGAGGCTTGCAGGACACCCACGCTGCAGATCACAGGCACATCACGTTAAATTAAAAATAGCAGATTAAAGCACACAAAGTGTGTAACAGTTGGTAGAGTATGTGGATAAATTAGGGTCTGGGAGCCATAATATCAATTTACTAAATATTTTTAAACGCTTTTAACTACCAGAGATAAGAAATACTTTAATACTGATTACAGCTGTCTGCCCACTGCTAAATTTAACACAATCTAAGGGTTTAATACCATGGTTTTCCTAGTAGCCTGCGAACAACGGCGACAGCTAAACCGAACAGGCACTTCCTAAGTAAAAAGGCGACAGGAAAAAATCACTTATGCGTGTGCCACGGCGATGAAACGAGGCAGAAACCCCAAGGAAGGATAAGCAGAACCGAGGGGCCTTTCGAAACGAGCCAACATCCACTTCCATCCCAGCCCGCCGACGGGAGACGACAGGATTTCACCGAAGACCGCGGGGCGACGGCGGCCGGCTCGGCTGCGCGGCGGGGGACGGGCGAGCGCCTGCGGCGGGCACCCGGCTGCCGCCGCCGCCGCGACGCCCGGAGAGCTGCGCCCTGCCCGGCCCCGCGCCCCCGGCCCGCACTCGCCGCCTGCGCGGGCAGAGACAATGTCCGCCGGGAGGCGAAGCGCAGCGCGTCTGCGGCGGCTCGGCGGGCGGGGGGCAGCCGGCACCACACGGCGAGCGGCGGCGGCGGCCGCGGGGAACGGGGCACCGCGCTGCTCCCGGCGCGGCCACGGCCGCGCCGGGCCCCGCCGAGCCCCCGGCTGAGCTGAAGGGCCTCCCCCGGCGGCTCGGCCGCCTCGCTACAACGCGGCAGGCTGAGGCTGAGGGAGAGCCCGCCGCCCCACTCCCGCCCGCCCCGCGGCGCCCACCTGGTCGGCGAGCTTGAGCACCGCCATCCTCCGCCGCTCCTCCCGCGCACATGCAGCTCCTGCGACGGGCGGCGAGCGCGCCCCGCGACCGGCGCTGCTGCGGCGGCGGCGGCGGCTCCGCTCCGCGCCGGCGGGGCGGGGCGGGGGCGCGGAGGCCGCCTCGCCTCGCCCAGCCCGGCCCAGGAAGCAGGGGCAGGCGGGCTGCCTCGCACGGGCCGCGCCGCCACCGCCGCCTGCCGCCGCCTTTGTTCCCGCCGGCGGCCGGCGCCTGCGGAGCGGAGCGCGGGGCCGCCCCGGAGGCTCTCGGCGCCCCCGCCCCGCCGGGCAGGGCGAGGGGCGGCAGCGGCCGGCAGCAGGGGCGGCGCCGCCGGACCGGGCCTGCCCCGCCGCCCGGACCCGCCCCGCGTCCCGGGGGCGGCCCCGACCGGCGGCCCGGCCCGGGCGGTAGCCGGGGGCACCTGCCGCGGGACCCGGAGGGGCCGGCTGCTGCCGGCCCGGAGCCGGAACCCGAGGGCCCCCGGCCCCCTCAGGGCGAGGGTGGCGCCCCGTCGCGGCGGCTGCCTGAGGGGAGGCCGCGGTACCCCCGCCTCAGGGTGCGCTGCCGGGCGGGGGGCGCCGCTGCCCCGCTTCGCCTCCAGGCTTGTGGCGGGCGTTTGGCTTCACTGGCAGGGGGAGCGGGGTCTTCAGGGCCGCTTTGGTTCCCACCACGCAGAGGGAAAGCAGGGAACGAGCTATTCCAAAGCCATGGAAAAGGGGAAGCCTAGGCCTTCACCTTTCCCTTTTTTCCATGTGTGCATGCATATGCATAGGAACTAAGCATTTGTCAAACCCCATCAAACAGGCACAACTGTTAGAAGGAAGGTCAGACCCGACATCGAGTCTTTTGGGTTTGGTTTTTTTTTTACCTCTTTTTGGACTATACAGTTTCAACAGCTGCCTTGCAAGAATCTAGGAACTCCTGACAAGTCCAAATCTTTTCATACTCAATATATTGTTTCACTTTTCGAGGACTAGCACATCAGATAAACTGTACTTCTTTTTAAACAAGCAAGCAAACAAGCCCCGCAGTCCCTGCCCCGTACTGCAGAGGAAAATGAGCATCACCCTCCATGTTCCTGTAGAGCTGACCTGGGGGAAGCTTCAGTTCCACCCGCAGATCTGGCTGTCAGCACAACTCGAGCACCAGAGCAAGACTGCACAGCCCAGCACATGACGGGGCGGGGGGAAGAAGCAAAAGCATGAAGGGGTAAATTCTTTCTTGCCACTCAGAGTTGACGAGCTGAATCCCTGGAGCGCATCATTTGATTAAAATCATTGGCACAATGCACAGCAACAGGAGTTATAAATGCGCTGAGGGTAATGAGGGTAATTACATTTTTCCAAGGACATGTAACTGAAGAGCAAAGGATTGAAAATTCCCTCTTGCCCTCCTCTGTCTTGCACAAAGCAGCCAGGTATTTCCCCACACGTTAGATTCTGCAGTAACGAGCTCCCATACCCCACGACACATCCAATATGACTGTGATTTATGACTTTTCAACCCTTGATTACAGAACGGGGTGACTTTAAGTAGTTAAAAAAAAGGGAAGTGTCTTCTATGGAAGAAAACCAATCCAAGAAGGAAACATATGTTGGTTTCAGGCTTCTGAGGCATCATTATAAATGGGGATTAAAAATAACATGCAAGTTACAACACATTTTGATTCCATCTATTTTAAAGGAGTCTTAACAGAAAAAGTGTTAATATAAATCAGTCTTTTCAAGAAAAAAAAATTAAAAAGCAGCAAGAGAGAATCCAGTACCTGTTAAGAATGTATGAACTCAGGCAGTTTTGTTTGGTCCATTGTTTTTTTGTTTTGTTTTGTTTTGTTTTTTTTAATATCTTCACCCCTTATGGTCTTCATCATGCCAGAACACCTAGCAGCATTACACTTGCATCAGCAGATTTGCTGTGTGTCAAACCACGCGCTAAGAAGGGCAGTTGGCAGCGCTGCGCTGCCGTGCGCCGTGGACCAGAGCCTTTCTGTGTCCCACTGATTCAGTCCAGAAATTCTGCTTTGACAGTCCGCTCCCAGGCTCTGTTGAAACACACGCTCACCAAACAGAGCTCAGAAGTAAGCAGAAGTGAGCTTCCAGCTGAGAGCAAGCAAAAAACGGAAGAGGGAAAATGGAGGGAACTTTCAGAGTTATAAGGAAAGGTCTGTTTTGTTATTTTCCACTGTAAAGGCCTATTTCCAAGGACTTAGCATTCACCATAGCATTTTCCCTGCAGTTAAAACTTGGTGGATAGATAAGGAAAATGATTTTTCAGATTTGCTCTGTGCTCCCCTCACTTTCCAATCTAAGAAACTGGTACAAACCCTTGTACCTTCTTTGGGACCGCAGACAATCTCCTGGCAGGGAGCTAAGCTGATGGTATGCCATCCAAATGGAAGTCTGCTGATGCAGTAGGAGCCCAGTTCCTTGGGAGTAAATAATTGGGCTAGATGCGAGCTAGCGTTAAAATATTTTTCTGAAGTTTTTTGTTCCCAACAAGCACAGCCTCGTGCCAGCTCCTCTTTCCCAGGCCCCACAGGATGGTGTCCAGGAGGACCAACCATCCACGCTGCCGCTCTCTGGGAAGGTCCCGCTGGGGCATGCAGGACAACAGAAAGTGTTTGCATCCTGTATTAACAGAGCAGCACTCAGTTTAGAAAAGTCCTTACAATTATATTTACACTATTCATTTAAAGTGGCATTTGCATGAACTGCCAAGATTAGTCACGGTGCTACAATCACTACCATCACAGTAAAGGAGTCCAAGATTTCTCTGGAAGTATAATGTCCTCCTCTCCTGTTCACAAAATAGCACAAACAACGGCATTAATGACAGGCTTCTGACTTACCATGCAGAATCAACTCTCTTTTCTGAGCTATTTTACTCAACTTCTTAGCCCTGGCTGGTAAATAACAGTAATTTCATAGCACATTTTCACATGAAACGATGCAGTATGCTCAACTGTCTTTTTGGGGAAGAAGAGGCACAAAGACATTGGCATCCAGAGCTATTTTTTCAAGTAATGGTCATACCTGCAACTCTCAAACCTGTAGCATTACGTTGACTTTCCATACCGAGACATTAACAAGTATCAAAACAGGTGTGCAACAGCCTTCATGAGAATACGCTTGAGCTTGCCAGATATTGTCATCTGGGATTAAAGCTGTATTTGGAAGGGAAAAAGCCCTAAGGCTACACTGGGCCTCTGACAGGAAAGTGGAAAGAAACCCTCTAAGGACGACTGGCGCGTTTGTTCCTTACTGACCTGTGCCCAATCCTGAGGATTCTGTGCACCCCATTGAGCTCTTCTATGAAACACAAACACCCCTCCCATCACATATTTTAAAAAGCAAAATAGGAATATGAAGCCTTGAACTTGAGCACTTAAGCAATTTCTGGCCACAGCAAGGAAGAACAGAACTGCCCCAAATATTTTGCAGTTGCCCATGCTGAGATTTCTTGATCTTCTGGCCACAACACAATAGGGCTCTGTAGGATACTGGCCCACTATAACAGGCCTCTGCCTTTTTTTTTTTTTGTCCCCCACAAAACAAAAGTTCCTTCAGTTCCATCTGAACCTGGATGAATACCATTTCCTATCAGCAGTCGTACATGCATGAGCCACTTCCTCATTCAGATTTTGTATCAGGAAAGCACCTAGCGTTCTTACACCCACTTGCGCTCAGCAAAACTCCCAGGCATGCTTAGACTTAAGCATGTGACTTCAACAGAACTTGAGCATCATCATACACGATCTGCCCTTTGTTAAGCTCTCACATGCCACTTTCACATGGTGTAACATTGCAAGTCTTGGTTTCGGACACTGACTTAGGATCTGAGAGACTCACTATCAATGCTCTCGTGCCACAGTGTTCCTGCGTGGTCCTGCGTGAGCAGCCCACTCTGGTGGTGCCTGGCTTCCTGCTTGTACAAGGAAATGCTCCCACCTTGCAAGGTGCGGCACTCCGATACGGCTGAGGAGGGATCTCAGGTAAAGCCCACCGGCTGCTGCTCTGCCATCACAGACTCAGTGTTAGTCTTCCCATGCAATATCAGGAAAACAATATCTGGAAGCTGCACCAGAGGAAAAGAAAGCAACCTCATTGAAATAGATGCATTTGCACCGTACTGAAATGCTACAGAGAATCAGGACGTGGGTGGGAAGCGGGTGAACAGACCAACCGCAGGAGCAAGGTCAGGAGTTCTCCCTGAACCACTGTTCCTCCTGCAGCAATACAAACAGGTCTACGAATTATCTTCTGGATCCCCACAAGCACTCCTACATCTCAGACAGACAGATCTCTGCATTAGTCTGATGTTTCCGCAGCCTAACAGGATGTGGTCACTTTAAGGCAGCCAAAAGTCTGCACCACCACCCTCCTCCTCGCTCCTGCTCTGCCTGCACAGCTGAGCAGCAGAGGCAGGGAGAGGGCTCGGCTCTGCTTTGCTCTCCAAAGTCAGGTCTGCTGCTGTATTTAAGCAGGATGCTCACTCACAGATGGAGGGTGCAATTGCTCCTAGATACGTGTTTGGCTCCTGCCTCGTGAAGAAAGTTAAAGTAAATACAGTCAGCATATTCCTTAGCAGTGTTTATTTGCCACTGTTGAGCATGGATTAAAGACAGGACTAATGGCAGAAGATACATTTGTTATCTCTAACCATTTCTGATGACTTCAGATATCTAGCATGCCTCTGGTCTCTACCTGTCGTCTATCCTCTAACAGCAGCACGTAAACATCCTACTTCCTACTGTGCTTTCTTCCCCCTTACAGACTCGGTAGGAGTCAGATTAGAGCATTATTATGAGACTGCAGTGGTGGAAACAAGCAAAAACATACAGAGCTGTGTGAATTTGAAATAGAAGGGTAAACAGGCCACAGCAGGAGACTGGGCAAGCGAAACACCTGAGACGGTAACTAATTACTGCTGTCCCCATCTCCCCCTCCTGCACCACTACAGCACACAGGGTGATCAGGAGGGTAAAAGGGGGGCAAAAGGGGGGCAGTCACCTCAGCAGATGCTTCAAGCTGCCTGTCATTGCCCTCTCAAAGTCTTCTCCTTTCTCTTTTAGTATGATTTATTTTCACAAGGCGGAATTTATTTTATTATTTTTTTCCCAAGGGAGATTCTTTCTATCTCATTAAGTTATTTTTCCTCCTAGATCTACTTGTTTAATATTTACACGGGAGGGGGAGGGAAATCAAACAAAATGAATTGATCCACTGATAAGGGCAGAGAGGGGAGAAGAGCAGACCTTAGCAGCACCTCTTCTTATCCAGACACAGGCCTCCCCTCATTTCAAATACTTTCTGGTTATACTTCTGCAGCCATGTAGTTAATGCACAGAGAGGCTTAGGCGTATGATACAATTGGAAACTGTGAATTTGAAGCTGAAATCATAACTATTGCAGCCTTCTGCTGTGTTAACCAAAAAGGAATACACACTCCCCCATATGTTAAGGTGTTCTTACAGTCGGTCTTAGCTAGCACCTCTCTGGCAGATGTCCGTGTAACTAGTACTAGGTATTGAAAACAGGGGAGGAATTAAGGCAGATGACAACTAGACAGGCTAAGCTGGGGCAACTCCTTTCTGGTCACACCAGTCCAGAAATGCATCTCTGCAAAAGAGGATTTCACTGACAGTGGTAGCATTAGGCTCACCCCAGTTCTTAAAGTGCTGTGTCAGTGGCCTGTGCAAATACGTATCTATCTTTATCATCTCTGACAAGAAACTGCAGCAAAATTTTCAGCAATTTGCCACATAGCACAGTGCTTGATCTAGAAACCAGATAAGTCAGCAGAAAGACATGTTGATTTCCACAGACTTTGGACAAGGTTTCACATGATGCAGTGAGGAGGAGACAAAGGGGAAGAAAAAGCCTATGCTTTTTGCTGCCTTGTATTCCATAAAGAGGGCCAAGAGAGATCTGGGTTATTTTCCTGTTTGGGGTTTTTAATCTTACCTCCTTGTCCTTCTTTCCTGGAAAATACCAAGTTATCTGACTCTGCTTGAAGTTTTCCAGCGGGGGGGGGGGAGAAAACCCACAAACAGAAAAAACCCCAACACACAACCACCACAAAAAAACCACATTGGACACTTCACCACACTACAGAGCTGCTGGCCTGGCTGCGGAGTCTGGACTCTTTACCAAAACAGACACTCTAAACCAACTGGTGCTAAGGTACTGGAGTTATAAAAGAAGAAAAAGAAATGAGGGGAAAAAAAGGATGAGCGAAAACAAGTTAGCGAGAGGAAAGTTGAGTATTTAAATTTTCTGTTCTCAGCCCTGTTCCATTTATGGGTATATGCAATATCTTAAATCTCCTGTGTCATTAATCTTCTAGGGGAAACATGGAGAGAAAATAAAAGATATACAAAAAGTACTTTTAGGGCTTCCTTGTGCATAGTGTAAGTATGCATGAGTTTAAAGTATTCAAATCCCACCCCCCCACACCCCCCCGCCTCAACTCAGGACAACAGTCTTTGGACTTGAAAAGCAGAATCTTCCAGTACTCATGGTCTGAAGTGATTCACCAGCTTTGAAGTATTCTTTTTGAATCTAAATCCTCATTTTCCACTGACTTACATTTTGAAGTATGCCTGACCTTTAAAGAACTCATCAAATGGTCTCCAGGGGGTAGGATTCCTGTTACGCTGAAACATCCTGTGTACCCCTCTGACTGCAACACCAGGTAATTGTACAAGTTGTATTTATCTAATGAGTCACACTCATTAGAAAGATATCATTGATGGTTCAAATGGACACTACACCGACCCCTCTTTCTACACTTACTTCACCTGAATGACCTACAGCAATTAGTTCTTTGTAATCCCTAGCTTTGAAGTCTCTTTTTTATTTTCATCCTTAAGATCAAATTCATTGAACTGTTGCACCAACATAAAACACCAAATTTTAATCTCAGTTGCATCAGGACATCATTATTTTAATAGAAGACGACTTCATGTCCTTGGTCTTTTCGCTTCTCAGTACCTGCATAATCTTCACTTCTATCTGGTACTAGGTACAGCCAGTGGGACACCAATGGATGCATGCCAGCAATGTTGAAATCTATCAGCTGAAACAGAATAATTTTGGAAAGAAACAACCAGGTCAGTTGTCCAAGGTCACAGTCTTGGAATTGAGGAGCATTGCACAAGCTAAATTAGGTAGGAATCCATATCAATCCATTCTCAGAGTGCAGAGAGGAAGAAAGGGCCTATGCCTGAGCCTCTGCCAGGACCTAACGAGTCCAACACCAGCTCTAAGACCCAGGTAAGATTAGGGACTGTTCTGCTAGCAAGTCCCTTCTCCAAACTGAACTCTGTTTTTCACAGTGCCCAAAAGCCAGCAAGAGACTTCATGTTTCAAGTCATACAAAAAGAAATCCCATCCCTGAAGGTGCATTTAATTAGAAGGGGTGTGGAAGCACACAGCGACTAACATGAAGTTGCCACCAAGGAGGGAGCAGCACTGTGGTAGTTTTCTCTCTGATGTTAGGGTTTAGCTCATAATCCAAAGGGAGTTTTTTTCCCTTCCATCAGAGAAGTTATGTGGCCAAGAGCTCTGCAGGGAGAACGATGTGACAGAGGGTGTCAGTAACATTATTTTTGGAGGAATGCTGGAAGTCTGGATTAAGTTCAGATCTGCTGGATGAAAGCTAATGGAAACAAATCAGCCTAACAGACTGTAGTCCATGTTGCTTTACGGTTAAATATAAAACATGCTATACAGTACTATATATTCCTTTACAAAAAGGGAACACTAGACTAGAACTTTGCAGAATTAAGGTCTGTGACGTAAACCGATTAAAATATCTGAATACGCTAAAATATAGATAAGAATTTATGATTTGTTTTCAGAACAAAGCTGGAGGAACAAAGGGTACATATATCATGGTACTGGCTTACCTCAAGCTAGTTGCATCATCACAGGCCATGCTAAAAGTGATAGACGTCCAAATTCTTCCTAGAAGATAAATCAGAAACAGCCATTATATACCCTTTTGCTGTAGCGATGCCTGCAAACAGCAGAGAGCCAATATTCACGGTCACAGGCCACAGCCTAGAAGCTTGTCTGCAAACGGAAGGGGGTGATTAGGCTTAGCTCCATGTGTCTACAAAAGGCAGAAAGCCAGAGGAATAGCCAGCACAGCTCTGAAAATAACCAGAAACACCAGCTTCTCTGGGGCACAGAATCAATGGGAGGGGCAGACTTGGAAAGAGTTTGTTCTGCATTCAGAAACAAAACTATCTGCACTCATGCAAATTTAAAACAAGATCATGTGTCATGGCTGATTCACAGGAGTTTCTTGTTCTTCTATTAGAAAATAACTCTGCCAACCCCAAATTTCATCCTGACACTCATGCAATAAAAGACAACAGTTTTGCTTCTAACGTTTCTAGTGCCTGGTCCAACTGCAGTTTGTATCCCAATACTTGACCAAATGTACTAGCCACTACACAGGATGAAGAGGACAAAGTTCCTCCCCTGAAGACCACAAACCTTTGGAATATGAGGAATGAAGGAAATCCAGCAGCACAGTTAGCTTAGTTTAGTTTTACTAAATTTTACCTTACATGTTTCATAACTGCCACAGAGACTTGCATTTACTGACAGCATTCATTCTGAAGTGGGTGGTGGTGGTTCTTCACATTATATATTTTGAGATGTTTTATTCCTCATTCTTTCTACTTCCTTGCTAAAAACTGGGATTTGACTTTTTACGATGGTTTATACTGTAAGCCTGAGGGAGGAAAAATCCATTTTTCTTTCTGTGCTTTGGTTAAAGAAGGAAATAAGTAACATGAGCCATGAAAGGACTTTGATCCAGAACTAGAGAATGTAAATGCTTTACAGATGCCAAATAAGGATGTTTCCAAAGAAAAAGAAAACAAAGCATTCTCTACCCCAACCCCTTTTCATTTCCAAACAAGGTAATGGAAGGAGAATTTTGTAAGATTTTATGGAAGCTTCATTTCTCCAAGAGGTTGTTCTGTTTTTAATAATTACATACATTCATCAGAATAAACAACTGATTGTTTTGACAGGGGCTTATTGTGTTCCTGGGAGGGGAAAAATTTTCTTTAGATCAGGAGTGTCTCTTAAAGCTCTATAGTGACTGGAGGGAAACAGTGTAGAGAGGCAGGAATCCGTCCTTAACTGCAATGAAGTTAGTGAAGTTATAATGACCTGCCTGATGGCCTGCACAATGCATCCTAGGAGAGTCCACAGGACGTACTGACACTGATGAAGCCCATGCAGAAAGTGCCATGAATAGGAAGATCCTGTGGTTGATCGGTTTTATTTGTACTGGATTTTTGGATAGCACAGGACCTTGCTCTGACTTACAAACACAGCATCAACATCAGTTTATCTTTCACGTTTACCACAACCCAGCCTCTGTGGGTAAGAACTGCTGAGAGTCTTCAATAAAACGAAAAAGATCCAACAGACTAAAACATGAAGCGCTTCCAACTGAACCCTACTTTCCCTTTAAGAAATGAGGAGCCCGCCCTCTATTTATGTGAGTTGGAACAAGGTATCTGAGAGGAGAGTCCTGACTCCAAGATTGAGTAACTGTTGCAGTCTATTCAAATCCCTTTTAAATGGACTTGTCTTTCACTGTAGAAGCCTTTTAGAGCTCATACAATGTGAATATCTGCTGTATGTTTCTAAAAAATAACGTGAAGTACCCTTTACGTATGCAGAACACAATAGTTAAAGTTCTTTTGGCATTGTATATTCTTAAACATGTGTTTTGCACAGTATTTTGACTCAGCAAAGGATGGACTAAATAATACTCAGCACATGTGCCTGGTCCTAAGATACAAATCTACGGATTCAGCCCATACAGATGGGCCCTGCACTTGCATGATGCCTCAAGGACATTTGTAAGATTCCACATGAGTGCAGGTGTCTTCCCTGATCCTCTTGCAAGATCAGAAGATTGGGTCAATGGCTGTGCTCCAGATAATGTCACTATTAACATCTCCAGACATAATCACAGATACAGCTACAAGAATAAAGCAGGTCAGAAATGAGCTTCTAAGCTTATGGTACAGCTGCCTTACTCCCTTCTAATTCCCTAAATCCCAAAGCACAGTGAGAATGAAAAACCACCTTGCTGGTAGAAACACAGCACCATGAACCAGCCAGTGTTCAGGTATGGGAAATGAATGTTGGCGTTCAGAAATGCCAAACCTACGTCTTTGGGGAATGGCAAGGTGAGAGCTCATTCCTTTATCTCTCAAAACAAAACTACGTGAATGTATCAGGATACAACTTTTTTGATTGTTTACTTCACAATAAAAACAAATTCGTGCTTGTATACTAGTACTAATGATTTAATAATACATTAATATCTTAGCTCCGCTGTCCAGCCCCAGCAGAAGTAACTAATACTTACAATAAATAACATGTTACAAATCACACCCCTATCACACAGCACTTCCTGGCAGGTTTTGTAGTTCCTTTAGTACAGGAAACAACATGTTTCAGCACAGCATTTCAGCGATTCCATGACTTTCTGTGTTGACGATGCAGGAAACTGTAATTTTCCAAACAGCATGTTATGGATTCAAACCCACTTATGTGGAAGCGGGGAGGAGGACACGATTAGAGAGGCAGGAAAAGCTACACCTGTATTACTAGAATGCTCCCCACTAAACAGCAATGTCTTGAACGGGTATGCCAAGTAGGGCAGACTGGTTTTAATCACAATGGTCTGCAATTCAGCGTGAGACTCCTTACTAAGTCCTCCATGTCACACTGCTGATTTGCTAGAGGCTTAAGATAGCTGACAGCAGGCTGTACTCTTCCTTTCCAGCATCAGGACAGATGGCCCGAGTTCACTCCAGCAACTCAGTTTAGCTGATATGAAAAAAGAAACACTAAGAAGCATTCTTATCACAGCAATGAGACACAGCCAAGTCCTGGAAAGGGAAGGGAACCTGCCTCCTGAAGGGTGGAAAGCATTGTTCTGCAATAGCAAATAGCACCCGCTGGGCTCTCGGATGTCTTCCTGTGGGCGGACTGCTGGGGAGAACCCACACGCTAAATGTGCCTTGCAATAATTTACCCCAGATGCAAGTAAATGTTTAAATTTTCAACAGCTACTAAATTGCAGTATTTCTTAGACTGCTCGAATATGAGGGAGAATAAAACAGATTGATCCACTTCAATGTCATTGGAAGGAGGAAGAGGAGAGGACTGCAAGCAAGCATCACTGGCACAGCCCTCCCTTGCTGCGCACAGCCCAGGTGCTCGAGCCCAGGTGGCTGGGTGGCCTCAAGCCACTCTCACAGGACTTAGAGTGGATTTACCGGCTCAACCGTGGCTTGCAGACCTACGTCTCCTGGTCGCCTCAGAGGTCAGACCCTGTCATTCATTCCTGCAGGCCCTAAAACTAGCACTAAGCTCATTGTTTCCCCTGTATAAATGCCTTCTTCCCACAGATACATCCTTGTAGAAACTGAGGTTAAAAGTGTTAACTTTCATGGATATACGGTAGTTAAAATGAAATGGAGAACTTCACAAAGTAACTACAATGTACACACAGATAAAGTGCAAGAGAACAGCAGATAAAATTAATAATTTGCATGCCAAATACATTTTCTTCCTCTTCTCTATCTGGGACCAACGCTTTAGCCAGTACCTCTTCTATTCTGACAACGCCTCTTGGAAGAAGGTAACAACTGCCCCCTAACTTATTGTAAGATCCCTTTGACTTCCCTCAGACTGGTTTCCATGAACTAAGTGTCACAATTTCTGTTTTCCAGAAAAGTTTAGCAATGGAGTCACTGAGCAAATCCTTTGGCAGAGTAGGAAGTTCCAGTGTCCACTACTACGCTTTAGTCACTACGCGCTGCTCCTTCTTTACACCCACACTTCCCTGATTTCCAGCACGTAAATCAAACTTTTGACAAGAAAACACACAAGGTGTGCTAGACAGTTCCACATTTTAACCCTAAATTAAAACAGCAAAGCAAAGCTGTTTGCTTGTTAAGACCCGTATTCTACATAACACTGGACCAAGGACCCAGACCTTAACTCTCCATCCCCAGGAAATATATCCTGGGGTAAACAAGAAAGCATTTGAGCTAAACATAGTGGTAGCAGGTACTTTAGGCAAAGTCCAGGACTACCAGCTTGATTAAGATACCTGGAGGGTTTTTTTTGCTTTAAGCCATATAAAATGGATGTGATATAACAAGAAAATGATCCAGTTAAAGAGGAAAACCGTATGAGTAAAACAATATAAAAGTTGAACAGACTAAACATGTTTGAAATAAAGTTAAAAATAGTTGCTCATCAACTGGGGTGTTAAAAGAGGAATCGAGTGGGATCGAGGGTTACAACTTTTGTTTATCAATGGAAAGAGGACACATTCCTGAAATAGGGGAGAAGAAATAGAAGGACCACATGTGTTTACAGAGAGATGATTTGCAAGCAATGGTAACAGAAGTATTACAATCAGATGCATGTTAATTCCTTTGGGGGGAAAGATCACAATCCATAGCAGCAAAACTCCAGAGGTAGGTAACAAGGAGGCCCCAAGAAATCCAAAGGAAGCAAGAACAGAGGTAAAACCTTTAACAGATGTGTCAGGAAGTTCTTTGATAGCTGAACTGCACAGGAAGGCTCAAAACACCTCCCAGGTGGCAGTATCTGTATCCCATAGGCATCGCGCACAGCGGTGCCGGCAGAACCTTACTGGAGGCCTCTTCTCTGAGATCGGAGAAAGCTTTGTAAGCCTTGCTTGGAAACTGATTAAAAAACAACCCAATCAAAATGGATCCAATCCAAGCAACTAGTGATACAAGCTAAAATGCAGATGTGGTGGTGGTTGGATTTTGTTTGTGGGGTGTTTTTTTTTGTTTTGATAGGGTTTGTTTGGTTTGGGTTTTTTTTTGTTGGGGGGGTGGGGTTTTTCTGTTTTGTTGGGTTTTTCTTCAAATCACTGCATATATTTTTCACTACATGAAAAATAAGATTTTTGAAGGGTGGACGACTGTGGTACATGGCATTACATCAGCACAAGGGATGTAGAGCTGGCAGCTGACAAGCTGTCACGAGCAGCAGACTTGCATTTCTAACACCAAGAGAATAATCAACATACGAAAACGTAATAACTCCAAAAAGTTTGTACTGCAGGCCTGTCTCCAATGACTGAAACACTCAAGAGCTACCTCAACACAAAGTAGTACAGAAAGAAACTGTAACTGGCCGTAAGAGAAAAAGCAAGCTCTACCCAGGAGCATATATGCATTTTTTACTTGCACATGGGCAAGTAAATGCATATTAATATGGGAAAGTATGCATATTAATACTGGAAAGTTATTCTCCCATCTTCAAACAGTGATTCAGAGAAAGATCTTAATATATAAGCTGTGTGAAGGCTGATGCAATTACTAGTTGTAACTTCCTACAAATAGTGAGCCAAATGATATGCATATGACAGCATTTGGTAATTCAACGTCTTTGTTCCTGTCAACTCTGCAGGAACGTTCCACTAAAATCTTACACACAAAACAACAAAATCAAAAAAACAGGGTGGTGATGACTAGCAGGGAAGCATTTTGGACGAAGATGGACTTGTTCATGAAACTTAGCAAGTCAAGAAGCCCCTTTGCATTTTCAGTAGAATACCAGATTAGAGTCAGCAAAAAGCTTCGGAAAAGTGAGGTTGAGTTTCTTGTATGAATCTTGGTCAGCTGCTCTCCTAGGCCTGTCATTATCTGTGTGCAGGTAACAGAAAATGTCAAACAATTTCCTGAAGCACAGTATAAGCACAGACAAGAAAAACTGTTCTTGGAAATACGCTACCTAATTAAGATAAACCCGGCTTTGAATCAACTACTTGGAAAAAGTACACTTTGCCTTAACACCAACAAGTTGTAGAACATGTTTAACAACGTGTTAGTTCACACAGGCAAAAACACGCACACCCGACAAGCACCTCTAGCCTTGATTTAGATACTAAGCAGGAAGCCCAGTTTCTAGGAGGAGAATGCCGCCAGAGAAGCTTCTCAGCGACCACCTGAGAGTGCTTCTCAAGTCACAACGTGTGAACGAATCTCTTGCCACAGAAAAGCGTGCGGCAATAGGGCCTGTGCTGCAGACCCCAGTCACCTGGGAAAGCAGCTTTACACCTGCGGTCCACTACACTTCCCCAGCATCATCTGGGCAAACAGCAAAGCCTCCGAGGTAGCCCGCCGCTGCAGGAGACAACGGCTGCAACACAGAGGTTTGTGGAGCTCCAATGGCAAGGACAATTGTACTGCTGTGTGGGTAACAAAATGATCCTATAGCTTGTCACTATGAAGTCATGTTTACCGTTTTCAAGGGAACAAAACCAAGCTGATTTGCAAAGTGTGTTTTCCTCTAGTTTTCTAAGGTTTAAATGAAAGCTGTACCTGAAAAAAGTTGTAATTGTGTTAAATGATAACTTGTCATTTTATTTTACAGATGCCTTATGCTAAGTTTAAGTTACCATGGTTACATCTTTTACAATAAATATCATAATAAAAAGGAGGGAATAAGAAACAATTATTCCCTTGGCTTTGCTTTTTTTTTTTTTTTTAAATGTCAGGGTGTTGGGGTTTTTTTTTAAGGTACTGATACAAGATTGGTAGTATCATCTAACTGGTAGTATTATTACTGCAATATTAACAGTAATATTTGTATGCAGCTGAGTGTCTAATACATACTGCAGTGAGACAAATTTCTGCCTGCTCTCACTGGATATTATGTACCTTGCAATCTTGTCAAAATTAACTAAGAACCTAGTGTTGCAGAAATCTTTAGCTGTATCTCAGCAGGGGTTTTAAGGCAAATCTGTTCATCATCGTGTTTGTTCTGTGGAAATACAAAATACATGTACAGAAACATCTGCAAGCCAACGTAGAGAATACTTAAATGATTTTGTATGTATTTAACTTATTTTTATTAAATGAGGAAATAGCCTTTTTTGAAGGTCATTTCTTTGGTCTTAAAAATTCAAACCCAAGCCACCTGGTTTTCATTTCCTGGCCTATTCCTTCTGTCTCAGCTGCATACTGTGCTAAAAACAAAGGCTCCATTCTTTAATTGTGAATATCAGATGCCTTTAACCTTCATTCTGTTGCTAGTGCCTTGGAATGTGAAAAAGCTAATATACAATATCCTCTTTTATTAGCTAAAATAATAAATGGCCAGTTCCATTCCTTTTATCAGCTGGGCTCAAGATCCACAGATCCTTGGAGACTTAGACTTCAACAGAGACAAAAATGTATGGCTTTCAAAGCAAAAATCACTGTATTTGAACACAGTTCTGTTCTGCTCTTTTGGATGACAGGCAGGGATTGAAGGTCACTATTTCTAAAGTTACCTAAGAAAAAGCTGGGAATAAGTCACCTCAGACCCTTGTCATCCTACAGTGGTTAACAGCCATCACATCTGGTCTCAATCAAAAGCCAGTAATGAACAACAGCTAGCCTATTCAAAGGCTTGTATCGTGTATGCTTTTAACACAAAAAACTGGTACGGAGCATTAGGACCAGTGAAAGATGGCATTCTTCAGTGAGAAGTGCAAGCTGTCAGAGGAAATGGGGGGGGGAACAACTTGTAGAGCTCATTGAACCAGTTTATTAGCCAGCTCTGTGCAGAAGATGACTGCTAATAAAGCAAAGAAATATTTACCTATCAATGGAAAAGAACACTTAGATATTAAGGTGACCAAACTGTCTCCCACTTGCAAAAGGAACAGGAGATTCAGAGTAAATAAAGAGATGTAGACCCTGAAGATCTTAAAAACAAGCAAATGAACAAGCAAACAAAAAATTTCTTTCCATCAAGAAAGCAAGCTTTCAGAAAACCTGTAACTCTAATTATGATCACTACCAAGAGAGGACACAGTAACTGACCGGAGACCCATCAGATACAGTCTTGGGATAAGCAGATCAAGTCCATTCATTTACTCTCTCATTTAGTCACAATTCCTAAAACATTTGTTGCTGTTTTGCTTGCAAATAAAATGACTTATTCATAACTTCTAGAACATTTGGTCTGGGGCTTGCATTAGGTGTGACTGCACATAACTGGATAAGGAAGAGGCACTCACTCAGTGGCGCGCTGGATCTCTTAACCAGGCTTCTGGGAGGCCTTAACAAGCCCCAGATCAGCCCACAACAGTTTCAAGGGGTACAAGTGGGAGGGGAGCACAGGGAAGGCTGCAGTTTAAACCACATGGGCCAGAAGGAAAGCCAGCACTGGAGGCCAGGGGCAGCAGCAATCTCTTTCAGCTACTGCTGGTGAGACTCAAGAATCTCCAGCATGCAGCATCACATCGATGCACAGATTTATACTTTGGATCACAGAGTGTCACATTTACCTCTTCCCTTTTTAATCCACTGGCAAAGAGCGAGATTCTGCAGTTGGTTCACAGATGTACATTAAATAACAGGCAATCACTTTACTCACACATCAACACTTCCCACATTTAGTGAAGAACCACAAATTTGAAAGCTGTTTCCCGTCCCACCCCAGTGTATTAGTAACAAGGGTATTCATTACAGCAGTTTAAATAGAGGGAAAATATGTTGCTTAGCTTGGAGAAAAAAGTGTAGGAGAATAATCAGTGTGATGCAACACTGTCTGAAACTTGATTTCACAAGTTATTGCACCAAAAGGTTTAAGAAAGTGGCCTGAAGAGACAAACTTGTGAAAAGTAACTGAGAAAAAAACTTGTACCGTGTAATCTCTGGGAGTCACATGGATGTAAAATTGATAAGGAAAACACTTTGGTTTGGTTTGTCTGTAAAGCTAGTGAACAGAATTTATGCCACAGTGATAATAAATATTCTTAAGGCTTCCTAGCACTTGTTGTTAAGATCATTCTGTTTATTACAACCATAGCAAGCTGCAACCTTTCTTAACAGTTAGAAGCAACTTCATAATGAACCATTTTTTCAGAGAGCAGAATGCCTTCACTGGCAAGAACAAAATGCTGGAAGTCTGTTTTGCTAATTTTTAAGGACCCTTACATGCAATTCTACTTAAAAATCATCACATCCATACTTTGCCGCAGAATTCTTTGAAATTCTGTCAAAAAAACCCAAAACCTTATCCTGAGCATCAAACTTCTGTTCTCATGAAAAAACTGCTACTCCTTAAGCAATCTCAGGGTCTCCGAAAAAAAAGGTAAATTAAAATTTACCTTATGTCTGTAATGACAATCGCCAATGCATTTCAGCGTTATTTGCGAACCTTTATTTACTTATACTCCTCAACTCTGCCTCGAGCAGGAACTCAGGCTTGAAGTTCTGCTGTGCTTTGGAATAAGCTTTCCAATGTTCCCTCTGGAGGTACACACAAAACAGCATCACAGAAAACCTAGCATTTCAGTAACCTTCTGGCATCCTGTTTCCTTGTCTTGACAGGAACACCTTGACAAGCTCCATCTGACTCCTACAATGACTCTACTATAGGATCAAGAAATTAAATGTAAAAAGCCACTGAACAGGCTCCATCTCCACTTTACTTGGCAGAGGAGCAGCCCATGTAGCTCAGGCGGGGCAAGGAAGAGCGGTATCAACCTTGCCAGTATAGATATACGTGCACACTGTAGTCCCTAGTCTTTTCCAAATCAATTTAGAGTTTAGCAGTTATGTTCTTCAAGACCCCTGCAACATTGTACTTGGCACGCTCCAGCCTGAGCAGCAGAAGCAGTCAGAATTTTCCAGCAGTGACTGACTATTCATGCATCCAGGAACTGCTGCAGTTGCAAGTGCAACAAACAGAGGCAGGGAGAATCTCTCTTCGGTGCCCTCATTGCCACCACAGCTACCATGCCAAGACATGCTGGGGGCAGGGGGGGAAGAAGTCTGATACAGACACAGGGGGAAGCGTACAGGTTTTGGTGCACAGAATGAGAGGGGAGAGGCGCAGATTAGATAGATGCCATGGAAAGATGACGTATAAGCAAAGTGGGTACAACTGAATCAGAACAGTAGGAGTGAAGGGGCTGTATGTGTGTGAAATTATATCAGAAGAGAATCCAACTACAAGTGAACATAAAATTGAGGAAACATTAGATCATTACCTTTTGCTGCTCTCAGAAAGTAGCTCAGACAAAACCTAGAAAAAAATTTCTCCCAATCCTTTAAGATTAGCATACCTTAAGGATAACTGCTAGCCTTGGCTAATTTTAGCCCCATCATCTCAGGCTGTAAAGGGGCATGCTTTGATGGAGAAGCTTAGACTGTAATGAAATGTCAGTATATACAACTGTTGCATCCTTTTTTCCATTAAAAAGGACAAACAAAAACCCACTTACAATAAAGAACCACATTAAGTTGTAAAATCAAATATTCTAAACTAGCAAGAGCCCAAGGCAGTATTGCTTATTGCGGTATGGCTTATGCTCTCTTAATTCACTGCTCCTTTCCAAATGCATCATTGTAATTGATTTTAAAAAAATAAATACAAAAATCACATACCTTTTTTTTTCCTATAGGTCCCTCCACTTCATTCCGCATACTGGATGAGCCTGTTCAGAAAAATCAGGCTGTAAGTGAGGCTTTTGTCCACAGAGCTTCTTTTGCAACTCACTGAAGTCAGGAGCTGTACCTACATCCAGAAGGGTGTGGGGCGGCACAGGGAGGGGGGGAAGCTGGGAAGGAACACTTGGTTCCCTTTACAAAGAAACCTAAATAAGGAAGATGAGAGACTCTCTGGACATGCAGGTTTTATGCTTGTACCTGTATTTACCAAACACCACAGAGTAATTCTGTAGCAAGGTAAACTTCTCAGTTGCCAAGCCATGACATGTTTCCCATTTTATAAACAAGCAGCAAAACAGAAGTAGATCTTTTGTTCACTTAGCTTAGTCTCTTTTTCTATATTAATGGCACAATTAATTATTCATTAATGGCATTTAAAGAGCAGTGACCCAATCTTTCCATCCATTTTAACATTTTGCCTTTTGTTGTCCAGAATCAGAAGCCATGTCCTCAAAGCTTTCCCATTCATTATTGATTTTAAATTGTACTGGAAAAGAAAAATATTTGTCTACAGATGGACAGATGTCATACTAGTATATCTAGAGAGTAACTTTACTTCCTTCCCCAAAACTTTTTGCCCTTGGGCGGAACAAAAATGGAAGTCAGTATTCTTAGATACTGTTCCCTTAATCTGCCCGTGCTAAATAAAACTTGGTGTGGTTGCTAAAGAACATAGGCAAAATTCTTTAAGAGCTGCTATAGGCTCCTATAAAGTGACATCAAATAGTGTATGACCCAGAGATGGCCTTTTTAGGTAAGAGTTCCACAAACACACACAAGTCTCAGGAAGGAAAAAAAGGCCTGCTGATGACACTGCATACAAAGAATTGCACTTCAATACTGTTTCAAACCAGATTTCATACCAGACACTCGGGATAGCAAAAAACTCAACAATGAACACCACAATTTTAAGTACAATTCCGTTTCATCAAACGGATCTCCTTCCCCTTTCCCTCTTTTCTTAGGAAAGAAGAAAAATGGTTTGTATCTTCCTCAAAAAGATTTATGAAAAGATTTTTGAGAACTAAAGTGATGAGCTCAAAAGACACAAAAATGAGAAGAAGCTGAAGTTGCTTCCCTCCATCTTACTACAAAATTTTTTACAATTTAACTTGTTTATAAAATAACTATTTTGCTAAGACACATCTAGAAGTCATGAGCCATCATCCATTCCTACCTGTTTCAGAGCTCTTTTGGCTAGTCTCTCAAAACTCAGTGGTTTTTTTTCAGCCCTCCACCCTCTCTATTGGCACTTGCTTGGTCCTATCTTGCAGAACTACTGAAGAAATGAAGATGGCAGGCCATCTGTAATACAAACAATATTATTAAATGAGAAAGCACTAGAAATAGACTGGAACGCACATGTGATTCTGCAAGGGAACAGTTCAGCAACAAAGACTTCAAGTCCCAGCTGTTTCCACCTGAAGAATTTTAGAATAAAGCACATTGCTGAAAAAAGTCACTTATTTCAGTTCCTAACACATTAGTATCTTCATAAACAAAAGAGGCCCAAGTTGTTGTTGCACCACCCTAAGCCTCTAAAAAAACTCAGGCCTTGAAAGGTATGGTGCAATTTTCTTATAGGCTAAACTGCTAAAGAATCACACATTTATGTAAAACAGCAGAGTCAGCTAACAACATTGCATTGAACTTGGTAAGATGGAACTTAGTCACTCAGCTTGAATCAAGGACTCGCAGAACAACATGCCCGATAGCCGACTACTACCTTTTGTTAAACTTATAAAACATACCATATTACCAGAATGATTTAACCTTGCTTTTTATGTGGTTCACTGTCAGACATCAAGACCTTTTTCTTCTTAGTACATGCACAGAAGGAAAAAAGCAAATGAGGAAATAAAAGGCTTTTCTTATCTCAAGCTGAAGCATTTCCTATGTCACACACACACGCACACTTCGAAATTGCCTCATCTCAGGTGCTGGGGACATTACTTTCCTAGCTCTTCACAGGAATTATAGCACAGCCTATAAATATTATTTGGCTTTTTATACAGCCATACATGCTAAAAGACATGCTAAATGTGATCAATATGCATGCCTTGTGCAACTGTTTTACACATACCATTTACAATAAACTGCTTAACTTCTGAAAATTTAACAAGCTAATCCATCCGCACAACCAGGATACCACGGATGAAGCAACAACAACAAGAAGCAATTAAAGACTACTTTTTCCATGAAAATAAACTGCCACTACTACAACCACCAGCCAGACTACAGCTCCATTATTGCATGACAAAGATACACACATTAACTACAGTTTGTATTTTTTTCTTATTTATTCAAAAGCTAGGGGATGACAAAAAGGGTTAAAATGTTTTATGCCACCTATTTATTACATGAACAAATACTTAATCCAAAGGGACTCGTTTCACAAGCCCCTCTGTCCAAAAACCACACACAAATTAGTTTTTATACACAAATGTTTATTTCTCAAATAAACTTCCCCTTTAAACACAAGGAATGAAATCTAAATCTTCATAAAGATGAATCCAAAACGAAATCCCTCCAGTACATTGTAATCACTGTTTTCTTGGTCACTACGGGCTTTAACTGTTTAACATCAAAAAACAAGGACATATTTAAAAAATCATGCTACTGGATTCCTAGCTCTGCCTCTGACCAGCTCTATACTGATCTCCAATATTTTAAAATTTTACATCATCAAATCTGAAGCGTTTAATTGAAGAACAGCTGTGCATTAAACACAAACAACTGAACAAGAAGATTATAAGATGTAATCGAGTTCGTAACGAATATAAGTGTTCTTTTCATCGTTATAGATTCTTGGATAATGTGCTATCAGAGCATCCTGTGATCCGATGTAGATCGAATTATAAATCTTCCAATAAACATCTCTGACTTTCCTGGCAGGATGGAACAAACCCTAGAAAACAGAACAGAACAAAATTTATTAAAAGCTTAAGGTCTCAATGTCTGTCATTTAATTTAATCAAGCTTTGCACAATAAGCATTTAAAAAAGCAATTATAGTAACTAACACCACTTATAACAAAGAAGGTACACGAAACGTGTCATTCCCAATTTTTGTGAGTATCTAAACTAGCGAGCAGTAACAAAGTATATTTAGAGACAGATTTTCTTATCTTTTTTCTGCAGGGAGAAATTCCATTGAATTTATTTCTAGTTTTTTATTCTTTTAAAATAAAAATTAAAACCTGCTGCAGTACATTTGGTTGGAACTGAGTCTTATCTTTGGCTTTACTAATTGTGATTTGTGCAGAGCACGCTAGATAGTTGATCTCATGTATTCCTATTATTAAACCTAAAAAAATGAGCAGAATGTGAAAGGTCTAGAAAACAGTTCTATATAATAAGAATATACAAGTACTATTTGCAAAAAAATACACTGTGCAAGAGACTTCTTTCACCTTCCTACTGATGTCAGTATCTTTATGCTGAGGTCCCCCCATAAAAAACAAACAAACAAAAAAACCACACAACAGTGAAATTCCATATCTGCAGATAATTAATAAAATGCTGTCACATTTTCTCTATACCGATCTGCATTACATTCATCCTTGCTTCCCCACCTGTTTTTTGAGTTTAGATTCTATTGCCAACACAGCAAGGACTGTTACGTGCAATTACACGGAAAAGGAGCCTTCAGATTTTACCGCCACATACACATTTACAGAAGCTGAACTAACTAGTGTTGATGTAATGGTATAAATTCTGATCAAAGCACTGTTTTCTAGTGCTTTACTCTTACAGTTTTAAATGTCTTACTGTTTTTCTTGGCTAACGACAAATAACATCAACATTAATGTCAATCGTTTAATTATTAAACTATCCTCTAGTTTATTTATCTTACTTGTTACTTGTTCTTATAACTCCTTGCACTACTAATTGATTCCCCAGTCATTAGTTAGTGTCCTCAAAATTTGTGAGATGCTTCCACTTTACAAGTCAGAGTGCCAGGCTATTTTAGCCAATTTATATTCTAAGTTACCCGCTACTTCTACACAAGTTCCTCAATGTAATCCGCTACCTCAATATACCAAAATCTCTCTTTATTGCACGTTTCAATTATGGAAGTCCTTGGTACAGAATGCCATGTTTAAAGAATGCTTTAAGGAGACGAAAAGCCACACTGATTTCCTTTGCTGGAAATCATCTTCACTTGACTTTTTTGTCTCCTGGAAAGAAATCCTGCCTGATAATTGCTGTCTCTGCTATCCCAGCATACATGAGGACATACCTGTAAACAATACTGCAACATTCTGCAGGGACCAATAGCAACTCTGAGGCCCTCCAGAGCCCCCATAACTGCCTGAATGACGTGAGGAGAGGTTTCAAACACATTAGGCCATACGTAATTTAACAAATGATTAAGAGAATCTTCACAGCCAAACCCATAAACACCAAGAGACATATGCTGCACCACAGCACTGGCTGTTTGTCTGTGTACAAGATCCCTGCAAAAACAAACAAACAAAAAAACCAGTGGTCTCTTAAATTATACTTAGAAGCAACATGATTGGACAAGCATAATACTGCCTTTCAATAACACTTTTTTTGAAAGCATTAATATCACTTTTAACCCATACTTACTGACAGCAAGAGGCAGAGTAACAAAAAACAGTAAATTAAAAGAGACAGTTTTCTGACAAATTACTGCGCTCTAATTCCGCAGGAAAAGTACTAACAATAGAAATTATCAAAAGCAGTTTCAATGTAAGAAGTCTTGACTCACTTAAGATGCTTGTATCATTTTAATCTTCAAAAATATTAGTAAAAGAGGAGTATATAATCTGAATTATTTGCAGACAATGACTTCCAAATTATGCTGGTCACTTAACATCTTTAGCAAACAAGGACAATATGCATATTTGCTATTGTTAAGACCCAGCTATATACTTAAAATATATGATTATCGCTAACTTTACCAGAGATAGAAAGAAGTGCACTCACCTGTCCATTAAAGCATCTTCAAGCAATGGTGTAACAGCATAAATGTAATCTTTTCCCATCTCTCCAATGTATTCAAACAGGAAAGAAAGAGATTTTAACACACCATTCTGGACATTCAGTTCTGGAACTCTGTATTCATTCATGAGTGCAGGCAGCACTGTGAAAGGTGAGCATGTTTCAGCTACAATAGCAATTGCTACTGTAGTACATACTCTGTTCTGCCTTTCCTGTACTTTCAGGTTATTCAGCAGTGTAGCCAATACATCATGAGGTCTGGAAGAGAGAACATGCACGTCCATGTCAACAGATTCTGTGACGATTTGCATGAAATTAGTTGAGTTTCAAACAGTGAGTGGCAGAAAAGCATGGCTTAGCCCTTAAAAAAAGTTTAGATAACTGGGAAACAACATAAACCACAAAACCATAAAACAGCTTAAGCAACTGCATGATCTTATTTTCATAACCAACATTTTTTACTTTCTCTAGACTTAACTTTTTTCCTGCCTTCTGTTCTGCCTCTTGTAAACTCTGAAGGATAGCAGTAACCTCCCCATTATTACTCTAATCCCACAGGTAATTACAAACTTGTATAAAACCATACACATTGGCAGAGAGAGGCAATGTCCTGTATAGATAAGTGCAGTTACAGCATTCCTTGCATTCCTTGCTTGCTTGCTGTATCTGCATGAAGTCAGTAATTGGTCACTTATTTAAGAATATGCATAAAGATGGGAATTGTGCTTCATTCTACAATTTGCTGACTTGCAGTATCACCTTAGTGGCAAAAAATCCTTTGTAAATCAATAGAAGTATTGATTTAGGGAAAAATAAGAGAAGAAAAATTGACTATTTAAAGGAGAGTTCATGAAAGAATACAGTGAGGGTGTGAATGAATATCACAGTATCAAAAATTCATGAGACAAACAGCTCTTACTATCAAATTAGACTCTAACCTTGCTAGTCTACAAATTTAGTTTGAAAGTGCAGCACTGTATGTTAATGAAGAACAGGTGACTGTATTCTCCTTCTACAAAATGAGTACAGTGAAGTCTACACATTTAACATGTTAAATGTAGAGAAGTCTGAATATTTCTCACTAGAAAACTCACCATCATCACTATGTTAGGTAACTGTGCGTAGAAGTGGATAAGCATTAAACCAACTTACCCAATAGCTTTCGCAATATAACCAAAAGTGTTCACTGTGGCTCTTCGGATAGCTTTCTTGTGAGCTTTTAATAATTCAAGCAGTTCAAAGCAGATCCTCATCCACTCTCTTGCAGAAACATATTCTGCACCTCTGAAAGAGAATAAAGTGAGTTACCTCTTCAGTGGTGTTCGAAGTTTTTAAATAAAACCACATAAATTGCAGCACCTATTAATTTCCTATCAACAGAGGGATACTGCTTAAGCAATTTCCTTAATTAGGTATCTGTTAACATTAGACCTTCACTGGTTAACAGTGTGCTCAAAATTTATTATATTGTGTGCATTCTAAGTTTGCATAAATGGACAACATACTTCTTACAAAGTGTTTACAAAATAATATACTTAAAATATGCTCAGACCGTCTGCTAAATATCTCACCTTTAGCTTTACGCACAACTTAAGAAATCAAGACATATGACAATAAATACTCAGATGCAAAACCTGATAGTCAAATTTAGCTTTTGCTACAATAATTGCCCACACAGAGGGTCAAATATTTTATCATTAGTCAGCTTACCGGTCTGCAATGCGCCCAACAAGGTCAATACAATTTTCCTGTACTTTCTCATGTCTGTTCTTCAAAATAGGTGTAAGCCGTGGCAGCAGATCTTTGATTGGTGGTGTCATCTTGTGCATACCTATTGAATTCAAAAGAGGCGTATTTAGTTTTATAACGCCTTTTCATTTTGCTCTTGAACAGGCATTTAGTCAATACACAAACGTACCTATAACGTTCACAATAGCCTTAAGTGCTCCGAGTATGCTGCCCAGTACTTCGGGATATTCTTCACCCAGGTACTCATACAACACAACACCCAAGTGTCCCATCAGTTTTTCCTACGACCAAGTAAAAAGATTTAGAAGTTAATTTCCCCCCCCCCCATTACTATGACATACTACGGCAAATTTGATAGAAGTCAATACAATACCTCTTGGCAAGTCTTCATGACAACTGCAGTACGAGAGATTAGGTCAGCAGCCTGCTGCCTAACTTTAGCTGATTTGTTGTTCAAACGCCACAAAACTGTACCACAGATCTGTGGCAAGTAGGGTTTAACTCTTTTGCCTAGAGCATTAACCACTGTGCCAAAACCATTCAGCATCACAGAATCCTGAGTGTAAAAACAAAAAAGGAATATCAGACCAACAGCAACACTACATTTTGATTAAACTTGACATGATCTAAAATTGCTATTAAAATGCTAACATTCCAGAGCTTGTTTCTGGATTTCATTGATTAGAGCGCTGACATGTAAAAAAGGATTCTAAAAATCTAACTTAGAAGCGTACATTTCTGTATAACTAACAGTGAGCTAGCTTACAATTAAAGTGAACCAAGTACTAAATACCCTTGGCCATACCTCTGTGGTCTGTTCCTGGAAGGCATACAAGATGCCATCAATAAGTTGTTCTTCCAGTTTATGATCAATGTCTGCTGCCCCCAGATTTCCCATTATCTTCTCAATTGTTTCCATGACCATTTTTCTGTACTGCTCAGCCTCATCTTTCAGATCATCCACAATTCTAGAAATAATTTCTGCTGCTCCAACTTTATTTGCCAGCTCCACAGTTGTATCAACCAACTGAAATATACAAATGTTAAGTAAGCAAGCATTGTTAAAATATACTTCCTACATCTTGAAAATAAATTTCCGTAGTCTGAAGAGGAGAAGCAGCATCATGCATGTTAAGCCCACTATGAACAACTGTTTTACCTTTAGAAATCATCCAATGTTTTAAACAACACAAGTGGGGTGAACTACCCCACCTTACAACTGATGTAGACTCATATTCACAGATGTAGAATGTCTTGATAGCCTCCTAAGAACCTGTGAATCTTCTAGCCATGCAACTTCTAAATCACTAGTCCAAACAAAATTCAATTTCAGGACATACAAGACAAAATTAAGCATCTAGCCTGAATGAACATTCTCATGTGAATTTTGTACTACTCTAAATCATTTTCCAACTAAAAAAACCAAAATACCTGTCTGTAATTTCTTCTGTCCAATGCCATTCTGTGCTGCCAGAAGTGTTTGAAAAAAGGTGGCAAGATTTCTGTTTTAATGTAGTTTGCTTCAACACCATCTGTACCACAACACTGCTTTACCACCTGACAGGAAATAAAAATCCAAAAATTTTAATTCTGTGTAGGGTTTGGCGTTTTGGGGTGGGGAGTTTTTTGTTTTGAAATTTTTTTTTTTTTTTAGAAAAGGAAAAACATACACATTCAATATTAATGCTAAACAATCATTCTGACATACCTTCAACACAATTTTTTTCATCTCTTCATCAGGAGACTGGAACTCTCTGATAAGGATTAGCATGACTTCTCTGGTATAATAGTTTGCATACTCAGCATCCATGAGTGGAATCAGGTAACCAATAGCCTTCAAAAAGGCAGCCAAACCCTATTTAAATGCAGAAATATGTCTCTAATTAGTTACAGAAGATACACATCCATTTCAGTTCAAACTAAAGAAAGTATTTTAGATGTACCTTTCCTCTGTGTTGACGTATACCCTTCCATAAAGGCTTCAGAACAGAATCAAATGACTCAATACCATAGGGAGTAGCTGCCTCAGCCAAAGCAGCAATAGCCAAAGCACTGATGGTGCGAACTTTCTGCTGCTCATCCACCAGACCTGCAAGAGAATAGTGTTTAGTACCACTTCTTGTACTTCTTGTGACTTAAGTTCAAAATAGCAAAAATAGAGGGGTAGTATAAAAGGGATTAACTTATTTTCAGGAAAACTGAACCACTATTCCTCTTTCAGAGTCAGCTGAACTGTTTCTCAGTGTTAAAAGAACACACAAAACAAGGACCTTGCTATCAATGTGCCTCACTGGGGTACGAAAAATTTTCCAAATATAAAGTAAATTTAAAAAATCTTTGCCTGGGAAAGCAGAACTTACCATGTTCAATAATTTCAACCAAGCTCCTGAGATGCGGCAAGATAGCACAACCCATAAGAATAGCAATCTGCTGTACAATCTTGATGCCAGTATGCCTAGCCTGCCAGGATTTTTTGCTTTTACAGACAGCTTTCAAGAAGGGTAACAGAGAAGGAATGCCCAAAGCAGAGGCAACGACAGCAAAGGCTCGAGCTGTTGTATTTCGGACATATTCATCCATATTATCAATATCAGGTCGCATTGTGGAGATCATTGTTGCCAAACCAGCAGCCTGAAGGAAAAAACATACAAAACATACCAATTGGATTTATGAATGGCACAGTTAATTCTTCTGCCACGCCTACAAACATGCAGCTCTATGTAAGCTAACTTGGTGCCTTAATGAAGGATGGTACTTTACCTTAGCCAAGTTTGAAATAATTTCTCTGCCTTCCACTCTAGCATAGTAGTCTTCATCAATCAGCAGTGGTTCAATGACGACAAGGATCTGAAAAAGATGAACAAATTAATATTTCCTTTCATTAATACTTTTAGTAGTATTTCTGGCCTTACTAGATTCCACGAAACGGAGATGATTCCATAGATCGAAGCCTAAAGCTTTATGATGACCTGAAAAAATTTAAATCTATTATGTTCTTTTTACAGCTCTTTGTCTCTAAAGGACTTGGCCCAGAGATACTACCTAGATCAGATAAGATCCCCTTCCCACCTCCAAGTATGCATAGATCATTTTTACATCATGCCTTAATACTATAAAGCCCACACTTCAATCACACTACAAGAACTTATTTGGCTTAAGAAGAAATATGAAAGCCAGTTCTGTTAAAAAAAAACCCCACGGTATCCTTTTCTGATATGCAAATAAGATATACACTTCTCTGAGTAACAATCAGAAAAAGCAAATCAAAGATGAAACTGCAACAGACCTTATGTACATATGGTCGGACCAAGTCATCCAGTTTGTAAAGAATTCTGTCAATGACTTTGACAAGCAAATGACGCTCCTGATCTTCAAGCGTTGGTGACATCAGCAGAGGCAGAATCTGATTAAACAATGGTCCTGCTCCAAATTCCCGAGCTTTATCAGTAATTTGTCGCAAGGCGGCCTAAACAAAACCAAATAGCCTATCAGTTAAACCAAGGAAACAACACTGAACAATTACAAGATAGGTAGATATTAACCATGTTAAAATGTAATTCACTGTAACCACAGGCCTCAAAATACTTGCTCCTACCACTGCAAAACTCTACTTCAAACAGTCTTATGCTGATCTGTTTAAAAATTAATGCATGAAGAGAAACACCCTGATGTTAGCTCCCAGATGTTCAATTTTCAAGAAAAGCGTGCTCCTGGTCTAATATTAAGAATGACTCCATCTGAAAAGTAGCTTATACAGCACTTACTTGCATCTAGGCAGCTTGGTGTTATGGTCAATTTAGAGCAAAACTGTGCAGAAATGACTGCTAACGTATTGCATAATGTGTAAGGCTGAAACTTAACTAAGAGCTACACTGCTAATTGAAGTGTAAGAAGCAAAATCCAGAAAATTACGAAGCCTTGTAAGCAAAAAGCACTATAATCTAGTTTCTCATAATTGTAAAAAAAATATTATATAAGCCATATACTATTTAGTGACTGACATTACTGTACAAAGAGCAGCAATACTACATTACATTGAATGACAAACAACAAGCCACACATATAGAAGAGGAAGAAAGCACTAAACAGATATCCAAGATTAGGATATTATCTTAAAGAGAATCCCACAGACAACTGAAACTAAACCTGAAAACAAACGCAGATTTTTGAAAAATTAAATTACATAAATGCATCTGACAATTCATCTTACCTTTCTCATGGGAGGTGTGCCATTCTTTATTTTCAGAAGTAATTTCATTATTTTTCTCTCCTTCTGTTCTTCAGGACTCAGAGTTGATTCATCAACATCAACCTACAAATAATTCCAGACAAATAAATAGGCATTGCTACATATTCAAAAGAAATCAGGAAACTTTAATCAGCATGAATGAAATCTCATTTACCAGCAGTTTATCAAAGTACTGGATATCATCTGGTTTCAGGAATGGAAGATTGCCAGATGGCTGGTCATTAACACTCTTCATAGTCCGGTCTTCTGTCTGCATGTGAAATCCAGTCATACCACCCAAAGGTGTTGGAGTTGCTGTAAGCTTACGGGCTGGAGTGCGAATAGGTACATAACCAGCTGGCGGGGGAAGAACCTACAGAAGAAAGAACAAAATTTATCTTATCACAACAGATATAAAAAGAGGAAGGCATCAAATACAAAATATTACTAAACTTTTATCTTCCATTTTATTTGTTTGGGGATTTGTGTGACTGTTATTGCATACATTAGATCCCATGTTCACAGCAATACAAACAAATTCACCATAACAATTTGTATTTGTGCTTATCCTGTATTGATATTTCAGAAGAAACCTCACTTCCACTGCTGAGAGCTTGGGTATTAAACTTTGAAGTCTCTTTACAAAGTATTAAAGAAGCACTTCAGTATCTGTATCAACACAGCGTACTTGCCAACTTAATATTTGTGACTCTCTTCTATGTTTTTCTACATCTGGACTTAATATTTTTATCAGTCCATTCAGAGCTCATTTCTGGCCTTGACAGGCATTCCCAACATTGAGAAGCAGAATAATAACTGGCCTTTGAGATCACCTTTAGTTTTTCCTTTCTAATAAACTTACAATAAATCAGTAACCAAATCGAACAAACGTCTAAAATCAATAATCAATACGTAATGTGAAACATTCTACTTCTGGGACAACTTGATTTAAAATAAAAAAACAAAGCCAAAAACAAACCCCAAACAACAACAACAACAAAAAAACCCCAATATCCCCAGGCAGAAAAAAAATCCCATCATGGTCTGCTGTATTTTAATCCATCTGAATTACTTTATATCCTTCTGGAAACATAGCATCCAGTTCTTCATCAGAAAGCGGTCTGTTTCTCTCATCAATTTCCCTTTCCCAACGCCAAGCCTGCAGCTGTTCAGGAGTCATGCTCATGATATGACCTATATTCAAATAAAAAAAAAAAAACATTTTAAAAAAGGATTAAAAAAATCTGTATGCAGAAGGAGATGGCTTGTTTACTTAACCTTTAAGTCCTCTCTTGAGCCAAAGTTTCCATAGCACTTGAAATCTGTAGCCAGTAAGATATCAAACTTTTAGAGAGCCTTTTATCAATTTGTTTACCAACTAAATTGAACATGAACAGACATAACCTTAGTCTCAATTCCCCTCCAGAACTGAGTTGCTGTGGGCATTAAAAATGGTAAACTGAGCATATACTGACTGCTTTCATACAGGCAGGAGAACATGTTAGGCAGAAGTCTATTTCAAAATACAATATAAAGGTAAATGCTTCATTTCCACAAAAGAAAGTGAAGTCTTAGAGAATGGACTGGGCTTACCTGGTGTAGGAGTTGCCATGTTCATAGCTGGGGTACCAATGGGTGTTTTGCCAGGTGTCAGAACAGGAGTGCTGCCACCCATCTGGCTAGCAGGTGTTTCATCCCATCGTGACTTTCTTTTACTTGCTCCTGGGGTTGGTGTCTCACCAATGGAGTCACCACCTCTGTCTGTACGAGGCGTCTCAGCCCATCCACTGCCATGTCCCGGAGTATCTAAGAAAAAACAAAACAATTTTTGCAGAAAGGTGAACGGTATATACTCCAACTATAGTATCAATATCCAAACCCATTTTCAATATCTCCTCCTCATGTCTACACAAATCAACAAGTATCAAATAAACAAATACACTAGATAGAAAGTAAAGACTAGTTTGGTGAATATTGACAAAACATAGGCATCACACTAAAAACATCCAACAGAGAACTTCATTTTATGAAAAAAGCATTTCATCTTCTTGCTGAATCTTAGCATAAATAGTAAAATTCTACAAAGTACAAAAGAATTCAGACATTCTAGAAATCGGACAAAGTACTCCACATACTCCTTTGATAAAAGCATTAAGGAACAATGGTGTTTCACTGTTCTCTGACACATTGGCCTAATTCAAATTAGGCAGGTGAGAAAATGCTTCCAAAACTTGTTTTAATGCTAACCTCTTCAAAAAAATTAAAAAGTTCAAAAAACAACACACACAAATGTATCACGAAAAGCAATTCAACGTGAGCTCCTTTACACATTAAAATCCCAACCTACAGCAGTCACTAGATATACCACAAAATTTTGATTCAATATTTTGAGCCGAGGTGCTTTCACAGATGCAAGTTAAGCCAACAGGCAGAACTCAATGCTACAAAGTCAGACAAAAACATCACTTCACATCAACCACTAGATGTCAGAATATAATTACTTCTTCCCTGACTTCTGAATCTACTGTTAAAGTGAAAAAATCCTAGACAATTAACCATTCAAAACTTATTATGCGCTTTCCAGTTCGCCATAAATACCTCTTTCTGTTTTAGGTGTTTCATCCCATCGATTTTTACGTGCACTGGAAGTGGCACCTCCATGGCCTGGTGTTGCATGGCCAGGCGTGTCCCGTCCAGGTGTCGCAGCTCCTGCTGGTGTGTGACTGGGAGTTGGATCCCATATTTTTGAGCCTGGGGTGGCACCAGGAGTTTCGCTACCCTTTGCACGGCCTGGAGTTTCATCCCATCGCAGAGATGGTGTATGTCCAGGAGTCTATACAAGACAAACCCGAAAGTATTAATCTCTCTCATACTATGCAGTAAAAGACTGCTAGTTACTCTTTTTTAGCAGAGTAAGAAACTTCTGAAATTGAAGAGAACCAGCATTAATAATGTCTTCTGTAGATAAACTGATGAACACTAGGATTATTACCTCTGCTTGATCCCAGCTGGATAATTTTTTAGGCGTAGCACCAGGAGTCTGATCAGCTGTCTGATCCCAACGCCGTTTGCGTTTTGAAGGTGGCTGAGATGCGGCTCCATTGACGACTTTAAGCTCTCCAGCTTTAGCTTTTTCAGCTAGTTGTTGCCTAATTTCCCTCTATTCAAGGGCACAAAAAGACAAACATAAGAAACGTTTCTTAAGAAGGCCTCTTCAAATTACATCTTTAAAAGAGATTTTTCAGCTGTATATCTTTTTATGGTATTTTTTGAGGTTTTGCTCAAATAACATGCAATTAGCTACTGTTTCAATTTCAAGTTCATTCTCTTTTCAAGTTCTTCTATACTGACAGAGCAGCTATGTGTTCGGAGGGGCTGGCTTTAAATTGATTTCTTATAAAAGCCATTATTACAACAAATGCAAATGCATGGAAAATTTTGAGTGCTATCAGTTTGTCACCTGTATGTATGCCTTAAAATCATTACACATCTGTTTCAAACAAGTTCCACTTCAGTACATTAAAGATGGATGAGTTAGAAAATGCATTCATGTGCGTTATATCCCACAACATAAAAAAAGCCCTGAAATTCTTATTTAAAATTCTGACACATTATTAAAACAGCACACCAACCCAGACTGTTTTTCACTTATCAGTGGATCCATGAACAGTAAGATTGTCAAAATTATGAACTAATTCCTCAATTAAGGTAAGTCAAGTAGTGTGAATCAATGTAAATCCACAGAGGTCACTGGAACTACAAGATCTTGCTCCAATGAACAAGATGGCACTGTAGGTATTGCACAAGAAATTTGATTATATTACACCAATATCTTCTCACCTATTAAAATTAATTTTTAATAGCCATGAATGAAGCATGTACTTTTACCTTTTTTTTTCCTAATGTTTAAAACCAAATGTTAACCTTACACCAGTTCTTAGTACCGCAACATCTGTTTTAAGTGCTTCAGCAAAAGCCTTTTAAAACCTCCCTTGATTCCCTTTACACAAATCTCACAAAAACAAATATCTCTGACACTGAATACCCCTCAGTGACTGTTAGTTTTTGTCTCTCATCCTCTGAAAGAAAATAAACAATAGAAAGTCCAAGTGCTATAAAAAAATCCAGATTAAAATATATTGAGACTATTTCTCCCTCCATTGTTTAGGTATTATATAGAACAGATGTTTTTCAAAACTTTGATCTTTAAATTCTACTAACTTTCAACATGTGAAGAACCAGATTTTCCAAAGAAAGGGACTTTTAAGTCAAGACAAAAAGTCAACACAATTTCCATTCTCACTTTCTTAACGTGCTTTCAAAAGCTGTAAAATGAACCTAAGTTCAAGTGGAAAACCCTCCCCTCCACATACCTCTTCTTTCGTTAAATGTTGTTCACGCATAACATCCATGTATGTTCTGGCATTCATTTTAGGATCTGGTGTCTTCCCTCCTGTGGAAGAGAACAGCAACAGGAATGGAGCACAATGAGTACAGGATAAGCAGAAACTATTGACTTTTTCTATTGTCCTGCTCTAATATTATATTATTCCATGATCATTTAATTTTACTTTTTGATTGAAAATTTTTAAAATTACATGTATCTTACGTTTATTCAGTTTGCTGATCAATTTAACCTGTTTGAACACAAACATAACTACTGCAGTTTCAAACAAATATTTTAAAGCCGATATAAATGATAAAATGACAACACAGTTAAGAGTCTTCAGAAGTGATGGGTTCCTGGGTTGCTAATCCGGAATACGTACACTTTCGTGCCTTTGTCTCCATCAGCAGTTCTGACTTCAAGCAGCAGAATAGAAGCCTAGAAAATTATCTCTTTACCATTAGTAACACTTTGGAAAGATATTTATATTCAAAACATTACCTTGTGTAAGCTGTTAAATCCTAGTTGTTATCTGACTATCAATAACTACTGCATACCTAAGTAATGTTTAAAGTGTTTTATCATAAAGACCCATTTATAAGTTTGACAAATCTGGACACGTCTCCCAGATCTTCTAGTGTCATATTGTAAAAGGGCTTCATTAAAAAAAAAAAAAAAAAAACAAAAAACCCCAGAAAACTGTTTGATGACACTTTCCCCCCTCTTTTCTTCTCAAGGTACATTTGTGATTGGGAGCTGAATGCAATACAGTACATATACCACCACAATGATACTCACAGGTAATGGGTTTTGTATACCATATGTTGTTTTATGCTGTGTATCTTGCGTTAATTAAACTTTTAAATACTTTACAAGAAGCCCAACTTTATAAAAATGAGACTTGTCAAGAAAAACACTTTTCTTTAAGAAAATGTGCAGATTTGCTATACAAGTGGTATAGCATTATAATTTAGGGAAAAAAATAAACTTCTTAAACATTTCTATGCTGAAGATCATTGCCCAATTGGCTGTGTCATTCTGACACTAGCTTTGATAGGACTTTCCTTTGGAATACTTTTTCACCATAATCTACACAGGATGTGTTGAACTGCACCCTTAAGAATGCAGACAGGACTGGCATATAGCAGTACTGCTGTAGGAAAGAAATTAAGGACAGTTAGTATGGGCCTGTGAATTCTGACAATACATGTTTATATCAATTACAATTAAGCAAGTAAAATAATTAATATCCCTATTAATTCATGCAGGCTGAAATTCTCATTTGTAAAACCTGCAAAATAGCTACCAATTTTAAGCCAACAGGCACCTTATTGCCACACGTGAAACTCACTGACCTGAACAAAGTTTCTGTCAGACCCACTAATACCCCTTTTCCTGACTGGCATTCTCAAATTATCAGAACAGACTTGAACTATAAATAGTATCAAAGTCTTATATCTGCTTTTGTTTCTTTTAGCTATACCACCTAAGTTTACATAGGATGGTAAGAATTAGGTGCTCTATTTTGAGAACTAGCATTTCAAAAGCAGTAACCCTGTAAATCTATGACTTGGAATGAAAACTTTCAAGGTACTGAAAGAATTTGAGCACTCAATACACAAGTCGTTCCAAGTATAATGCAACCCAAAACAAAAAGAAAAGAGAAACCTTTAACCCTTTGTGTTTCTATGGCAATGGCTCATTATTTTCTTGTCCTTCTACCTGGAAAGAAAACTTGTATTATAAAGATGAAGAACATGGCACCTAGGTTTTCAACCAAATCTCTACGAAAAGGGGATGTTTAAAACAAAACTAAGTTTACAAGCGTGCCAACAGAAATCAAAGGGCTAAAGACAATTAAGGACAACAAATTTCATAAAGGGTATAGAAAAGTCAAAATAAATTACCATCTGCAAAAGGATCAAGACGCTCAGGGGAAATTATCATCATCCGCCTGTGCTTTTTGTATTCATCTTCCCGATCTGCGATCTTTTGAGGACGGTGTTCTGCAAAAGGATCATACTAAAAACCGAAAAAAGCTGGTTAGTCACATATGTATGAAGAACAAAATGAAAAGTGTCTGGTGACCATAAGTTTGTATTCATTTTCAGTATTACTAAAAAGGCCTACTTTATTTTTAATCTCAACTACGCAGGAATGTCAAAACACTATCCTACTATAAATTTTACTTCTGCAACTGGAATTTTTTTTTTTTAACACAGAATTTCTTGTGAAATCACTTCTGACAAAAATTTGCTATGTTAAGAAGTTTATTCACTTGTTACCAAAGCATTTCCTGCTGTCAACCTTTCCCCTTCTTTTTGCAGGGGGACTTGATGCTACTTCATATGCTTTTAAATTTCACAGAAAAACACTCCAGGAATATAAAACCTAAGTGATTACATTTTTTTTTACAAAAATAAAAGTATAAAGGACATTAAGTTTACCAGTTATTTCAATTTTTTAAGTATCTGATGTATCAAAAAAAAATTTTAATACTTTAGTGTATATGCCCACGTTGCCTTTACATGCAGAAGTGTCAGTTTTTATCACCCTGTGGAATTCTAAACTAAAGCAATAACAAGCTTACGGCAAAATTAAAATACCATAGCCCTTTGCCTACATCTTGTATTTCCAGAAGACAAGACCTGGTCTCAAAAAACTTAAACACTTCTTTTCCCTAATACCTACAACAGTATTTTATTGTGCCTTCAATTAAGATGTACCTGTTCAGTAGACTGTGGTATGTCATTAAGCAATGCCACTGGGGCATGGTACCCTGGCTTCTTTTGGCCAAGCAAACTTGTAGAAGGGTAGTCATCATCATCCTGTCAGTAAAAACACATGGGAAGTTTGTCAAGTTGATATTGTATTTAGATAAAAGAATGTCAAATTAACATACTGTGGTCACAGAAAAGATTAAAATGGACAACTAGAATAGTTAATTCCAAATTTTAGCAAGCTTTTTCATATAGCTTGTTTTATTACTCCCAAATTGCTGAGTCAGATAAACCTACCCACATCACTAAAAAGATAACTTTTTCTCTACAAGACTCGAGTATTCTGCAATATGCTACATTTAATCAAGTATGCGGTCTACACTAGTTATAGAAGAAGCCTGTATTTCATGTTAGCACTATTGATATAGTTCCTTAGTTGGCATGTGAAAACTGGTGCACAGAAATTCAAACCATTTTTTCTTAAAAGCCAGCTGGACATAGAACAAAACTTCAGTAAATAACCCTACAAAAAAGCTTCAGAAACAGTGAAAAATTCAGAAATATATTAATGTTAATTTAGTTATACCTTCTCAATCACAATGGCAATAACAAGTACTCAGAATGTGCAAGATGCTTTTGCTATCTATTGCCTCATATCAGTAGTCAGTTTCTGCGCAATAATTTACAGCAACCCAGAAGAAAAACTGCTCTTAGAATTATGAACAGATTTCAGCGAGACCCTGTAAGTTTTTAATTAAGGAATTCTTAGAAGTCTACAAATTACACATAGTACATTACTAACAAAATATATCAACTAGTACTAAATTGAACGTAACAATCTTCCTTCTTCTTAAAAATATAATTCATTCAGTGTAATATGTAGTTGCCTACATATTTATGGTCAGAACTGTAGTTTCTGACTGCTCCTGCAACTGAAAATGTGGTCAAATGTTTAACATTAGAAATTAACATAAAGTAATCTTACAAGCAGGATACATAAGGAGCACATAACACAGTGAAAAAGCCAATTCTTAAAAACTGCTCTGAAATTTGAAATGAAGTAGAAATAGAAATCTTAAAATAGTTACTTAAGTTTGTTGGCCCAAGTTTTATTAGGTTTTTTTTTTCCACAGCAACAGAACAGCAACAACAGAACAAAGTTAATTATTCCAGTCAAGTCAACACTGATTAAGTACCAGGGCACAACTTTTTGCTTTCTGCTTGCGCCTATGTGACTTTCAAAGCACAATTCATGAAGTACAAGCCAGACTTAGAACTTATGAGCTTCCCAGATAAGACATATTTGGTCCAGTATGGCTTTAATTACAATAATTGCTTTTACTTCAGCAACTGCTATTAAAAATTAGTCAAAATTAATTCCAAAGTACTTAGAATACATGCCCTAAACAAACAAATACATAAAATCACTTACATCTTCCAATTCAGTTGCTGCAATAGAAGTGACATATCCAGCAAACCTGCTGTCACTGCCACCATAAATTTCTTGATCATAATATCCTGTGGAATCAAGGCCTACTCCTTGTGCTTCATCAAGAGCAGGCTTTTTTCCTTGAATTTCTCGAATTTGTGCTTCAATATCTAGGGTAAAGGCAGACACACACAAAAAAAAATCAGGTCTTTTTACACATACACACAAATGTACTACTCATGTTACTATGTAGAGCAAACTGAAGAAATAAGCAAATAAGACACATAAAACTATAAAATCACGATGTTTATAAGCAGCTTTTCCTTAAGTTGTAATATTATCCAGCACAGACTACTTCAACTATACGGCCTAAAGCAAACTATTCAAACCCAGTTAATGTATCTCATCTTCCAACAGAGATAGCAGAGAAGGTAATTTACACCACAGTAATATTTCTCAACACTACACTAACACAACACTTTTTCAACAAATTTAATCCTCTCATTAAAAAAGCCTTTCAAAATGTTATCACCAATTAACAAATCAACTTTGCTAATTTAAACAAATCTGTTCAAAGACCTACTGCATGAGTTGTCAAATCTGAAAACATTTAATAAAAACAACACTACATTGTGTTACCTAACATATTGCAAAGCTGTATTAGCTTTGAACAAATAATAAAAAAAACCTCTAATATGCCACTGGATACCAAGTTAGCAAAAAAAAAAAGTTAGGACCAGTTTCTTTTCACTCCAGCAGCTCAAATGTTACTTACTCATGACTACTCCTGCCTGCATCACCACCTTTGAAGAGTCTGCTGTTCTTCTCTATAACAAAAAGCTTACCCTTCAAACAGGACAAAGTATCGGGGTCTGACTCTAATCAACTCTAGTGACTATCTTTGACCTTAGAAATTTGGTACATTCAGAAAGAACATTAACTTGTTAATCCAGAAAACAAGGAACCAAATTAAACCATGCTTTCTTCCTACCTGTTGTAATGCAACAAGAAAATAAGTTACAGTAATCCAACTGTCTTCAACAAATGTAATTGGTATATTAAGATACAGCTAACTCCATAAAATTATTACTGTTTCCATCTGAATTTTATTTGATTCAATAGATATGTAAAGACAATTACCCATACAACGTGAATTTCAGTAGATCAAACAATTATTTTCATGGCCAAAAAAATACCCAGGAGTTGCATTTCATGGCTGGAGGAATACCAAGGATCACACTTGAGCAGGAGGGTTGGACTATATGGTCTCAAAAGTCCCTTCCAACCTCCAGGATTCTGTGATTCACCCTCTCCCGTCTGAAGTGGTATTGCTTGCTACGTTAACTGGAGAGAGATTTGCCAATTTACAAAAGCTACAGGAAATTCTCTTCACAAATAATCTTAAATCTTGACTATTCACTAGGTTTTTTACTATTGTTGCTTATTTCTCTTTTTCAGGATGAATAAATTTCACAAGGTTTTCCCACCAAGATATCTTGCAAAAGACACTATACTACAGCATCTGCTAACAAACCTGGCAAAAATTAAGATTAGAACACTTTTTTTTTTTTTAAAGTAAAATTATTGCTAATCCAAATTATTGGACCAGAGACATAAATGGGGGGTGGGAAGGTGGGATTGGTGATTTTTTTTTTTTTTTAAAGACTTTAAGACTGCAGATCAGAATTGCTTAGTTTAAACTGTCAGCCCTATAAACTTCAAGACTTAAAGTCAAGGCTGGGTCCTTTTCTTATCACAAACTGCCACTGATATATAAAAAAAACAAAACACAAAAACCCCCCACACTGTAAGCCAAATTATGCCTCCTGTAGAAAGGCATGTTTTCTATAGAGGTAACTGAACATGTAGTTTTACCTGACAAATCTTTGCTATATAGCTATGAGCGAGAATAGCAGGATGAAGTGTTCATGCACAGCCTGCAGGACTGGCAGTTAGAAACACTGACTTCACTTTAAGCATAGTAAACCTGACAGCAAATCTGCAATTCCTGCAGTGGTCTAGTGGGGAAAGAAAGAAACGGCAGAAGTATGTTTCTAAACTCATCAAGAGCCCCATGCACAGGAGACACATCATAGTAGCTGATAAGGAGAATCTTGCTCCACCCAGTTAAGGGCTTCCACCAAACTTTTGCAGATATCTAGAACAGGGTAACTTGGACAGCCACCTCTGTGTTACAGAAACCCATGGTATCTGCCCTGAACTCAGGAGAAGCTGAAACCTGACAAAAGCCGTATACTGCTGGCCATGATCACCTGCTGAATCCTGCCCTCAGGTACATCCAGCTCCCCCTAAAATCCTGCACAGCACACGGGATTCCAGCGAGTCCAGAGCTTGAGACACGTTGCTCCCCAATACGTTACTTCTTGGAGAAGCAGCAGAAAGAAACTACTGCTGGATTAGGGATCCCTGTCTTGCCAGCAGAGGTCTCTGATCATCTCCAGAGGCATACCACACGTATCCTGTTTACCAGTGTCAGCTTGAGGTATTCCATTTTTGTGAAGTCGTCCTATGGCATGGTTATGGAACTGACAGAACTCAAATCCTTTCCTCACAGATTTTTTAGTTATTTCTGTTTCTTCCAAAGAGCAGATCAAGTTCCTGATTCTTTTTGCAGCCTGCTGCAATGCAGCACTGGGGTGAAAGGGAATACCTGAAGCTTCCCTTGCTACCAAGGGCAACACTACTAGCACCGAGTGCTTTTAGAGTACAGAGACATCGTTTCTTATTTCTGAAGAGCAGTTACTAGAACAACACACTGCCTCTTTAGCAGCATGTTAAGTCCTGATTTGTGCATCCATAGCTGTAACCAGCTTCAGCACAAAAAAGCCTACAGATCTGGCCTACAATGCAAAAGGCTTTCCATCATCAGTCCACTGAGTCAACCTGACCATAGAGCTCAGCCAAATAAAGCACCAGTAAGTACCCTGCCGTGCAGGATGGGCCAGAGATTTGCTTGTGCGTGGGCTGCCACCACTACTACCATTAACAGAGTCTATTAAAACAATTGTGGGACTTCTGCAGCAAAAGCGTTAATACAAAAATAATTTCCTATTAATAGTTCTTACCAACACTTTACATACTAAGGCCTTGCTCTCTTATTTTATTTTTAAAATAGCTGTACTTACTGAAGAGGATACAGATCTCATTTATTATTGGTCTTCTCCTTTAAATTGCAATGACTACAACTGTTTGCAGACTAAGGAGCATTCTCATTTTCTTACAGCAAAACCTGCTGGTTTATCTATACCATAAAAGAAAGTGCATAGGGTCTATAAGGTTAACAAACCCCCTCTTACGGCCACCATAATTTTCACCTAACACCTGCAGTCTCTAAGTGCTACTTTAAATGAAACACACTGAAGAGAATACCCATTTGACATGCCACAAAACCCCTTTAACCAGAAGGTCCAAAAGGTCTGCAGCCAGAGGTAGCCTGACTGCCAGTTTAGAACGCATCACACATTTAGCTGGAAAAGACTATTTTGACATTAAAGATGTGTTTACCTTCCTTGATCTAACTGGCATTTTCTTGAAAAAGCGCACACCCTATTTAACAAAGCACTTAAATATAAATCAAATTAAGAAAGAGTAACCACAAAAACTTAAAAATACATCGTGTAAAGCAAAGTACTTGTTTAATGATTTAGTCAACCAGGACATAAACAGAAACTTCAGTCAAAGTCAGAGAAATAGTAAAGGGAGTGGGATCTAAAAAAAAAGGGGGGGGGGATAATATCCTACCGATCATTCCTTTTTCTGTATTTTACTCTATTTAATATATTTTGGTATTTTAAAAGAAGTAACTTTAACATGTACAGTTGATTTGGAACATAACATAAATGTTTAATATCATTGAAGTCAACATATCTGAATTCGAAGCCACTGAAAATCTAGCTCACAGACAGATCATGATAGCCGTTCTCAAAACATATACTCCATTACCATACATGTAGTTCTACTTGCAACGTTTGGAGTGTAAGACATTATTCAGCATGAAAAAAAGAAAGAAGAATCAGACCCTGTACTGAAGCAGTATTTTACAGCGTAAATAATTTCCATGTTTTCATGCCTTATCATATTTTTGCACATTTAGCTTGCCCTGTGCAGCTTTATTTCTAGCTACTTCAGCACTCTCATATACGTTAGGTCTCTCTATTTGGAGATCTCTCTGTTCTTTTCTGAGCAAGAAAAAAATGATGCAAATTAAAAACTACCTTTGACAGCATTCAAAAATCAAGCATTTATTGAGGCTTTGTAAGCTGCCACTTAAAACTTTGAGGTTCCCCCCTTAAGCTATGTAACTGAAACAATCTCAAACTGTTTTGAGAACTCTTTAAAGTTGTGTCTTGAACAAAGATGTGAAAAATCTTCTAAGACAATTTAGTAACCAACAACTCAATTTGGAAAATCAGTCAGGAACTGAAAAAAGTAAAATAGGATAGAACTCAGAAGAAAAACAATGAAGCTGGTCAGCTAATACCTCCATGTTGTGAAAGACAACATTACATGATCATACCCAGTTATATATAATTTTTTATTTAACTACCTACACCCCTGCCGCTTAAAACCTGTTCTGATACAACACTAATCAAAACACGTGCAACTGGAAGCATGTCAATGTTTTCATTAAATTAAATTCAATGAACCACCATTTGCTAACTTAAATAAGCAATTTAAGTTAGAAAAACAACAACCACAATTCCACTATTTTATTATCGAATGCTCTTTAGGTAATATGAGAGGCAGAGCACTGTGATGGGTAATACTGACTTGGTTAGTATATCACACAAGCCTCATGCACGTCACAGCATATAAACAAAAAGACAAGAGAATTTCTGTACTTCTACAAAAATGTTCTAGAGTGCTAAAAAATAAAATCATATCAAAATAAAAAAAAACACAGAGGGAAAACAGTTTAAGCTTTACTTCATCCATAAACTCAAATTAGTTCTGCGGTGTTAAAGACTACATTAACCTTACTTCCACGGGAGACGATGCCTCTCCATTTGAAAAGTTTTTTCAGTGCAAAACTTACTGCCCCCAAAGGTAATGAATACCTGGGCGCCCTGCCTACCTCACAGTGTACAACCACTGTCCAGAGGTAGGTTTTGATTTGTGAATTACGGATGTAAATTAACATAAAACACAGCAGATCACCCATCATACACAGAAACATGAGTAAAAACCCAAAAGCAAAAACACAGAAGTAGTACAAGTCTAAAAATTATTCTTCCTTGCCTGAAGACATTTAAGAGCAGGGCAAGCCACAGACATTGTCCAAGAAGAAAGCTTTGGTTCATGCTGTAAAGAGCCGGACGCAGCAGCGGACGCAGCAGCGAACACAGCCACATAGCACCTCGGAGAACAACAACATGCTGCCTACGAAAGCCCTCACTCATCAAACCGCTCAGAGACCAGTTTTCCTAGGTAAACACCCAGCCGGCAGGAAGCCTCCGTGCTAAAACGGCAGCTGAAATGCCTGAGACCTCGCACTGCTTTTTCCCTTCCTTCGGGGCATTTTTCTCGGTAAGCACCACGTCGGCAGGATGCTTAGTAACAGCTCAGGCCACGCTGGCTTTCAGCGGGCAACACCCCTTCACCCTCCCTCTCTGGCCCACTGTTTACTGCGGACCCAGGCCGAAGATGGGTTACTGACACCTAGGATGCGAAGCTGCGGCGGCGTACAGCGCGGGTTTTACCGAGCGCCAGGAGGGCCGGGGCGGCGGGGAGGTGCGCGCACCGATGGGGAGCGGAGGCGAGGAGCGGCCCACGGGCGACCCTTCGTGGAAGCGCCGCTCAGCCTCGGCTTCGCGGGGGCCCTGCACACACCCATGCCCCAGCGGCGCCGCCGGCCCCGTCACCAAAACCGGAGCCGACCCACACCGGCCCCCCCTCGGCTCCCCGGCAACCGCCACCCGCTCGCCCCAGGCGTGCGCGGCGAGAGCCCCCACGCCAGCCAGCCTCAGCCAGCCTCCCCCCGCCCGCCCCCGCAGCCCCACCCCCTCAGCCCCCAAGCGCCAGGCGGCGGCCCGGGCATGGCGCTGACACAAGCGGAGACGCCATTACAAACAGGCCCGGCCCGCCCGCCGCGGGGCGAGCCCGCCCGGCCCCCGCCCGAGGAGCGGGGCCTGACGCCGCCCAGAGCCGGGGAGAAACGCAACCAAGAGACGACGGCCGAGAGCGCGGCTACGGGGGGGCGCCGCCGCGGGTGTTTCCCAGGCGTTTTACCTACGTGGGTCTTGGCGATCTTCGCCATTTTGTCCAGAGCGAACAACGCCGAGGCGGAACTGGCGCGGCCCCGCCACTTCCGCTACGAGGGGGAAGGCCGCGCGCTCAGCGCGCACGCGCGGGCTCGGGCCGCGCCGCGCCCGGCGAGGCCGTGGCGCTTCGCGCACGCGCGGCGCCGGCGGCGAGCAGACGCCACTCAGTGGCTCGGGCAGGCCCGCGCGCCAGGGTCCGAGCCCCGCCCACCTGGTGACGGATGGCGCGGCTGGCGAATGACAGCGCGGCTGAGCGGCGCGGAGGCGGGCGCTGGGGGGCGGGTGCTGAGTGCCCGGTAACGGTCCGTCCCGGGCAGGGCGGGGAGGCAGCGGGCACGGCTCGGGCCGCGCTGCGGGCCGAGGGGAGGCTGGGCCGCGGGGCGAGGCCCGGGGTGGCCCTGGAGCGGCCCCCACAGTCCGGTGGAGGGCTGACAGCAGGGAGGGTGCCGGAGCATCCCCCGCTGCCGCGGGAGAAGGGGCGGCTAGCGCTGCTCGGGGCGCTGGCCGCAGGAGAAGGGGCCGCCGGGTGCCGGGAGAGCAGGACAGGGCGCGGAAGGGGGCTGAGCCATTTGCGGTGCCGGGCCAGATGAGCTGGGTGGGGTGCAGCGAACTCCACTCCCCCCGGAGCATCTTGCCAGCAGTCCCCATGCCGATGCACATTTTTTCACACCATCTGGGTTTACCTGTGTAAATGTAGCGGTTCCCTCCCTCTGTGCTTTTCGGGCCAGTTCATACGGGACGATGTCTTCTAGTGGCCTTCACACATGGGTAAGAAGCTATTATGTATATGAAGGTACAAGCACTTCAGTGCTTCTCTGTCATCTTCAGGCTAGAGAAGAGAATTAATGGCACATTTCCAGTATCTGGCTACAAGCTGTCTTCTTCCCATTGGAGACACCAAAAGATGATGACATTCCCAGTATACTGTGTGGACAGTCAAAATGCAATCATCAGACATGTTACTGTTTCCCAAAAACTTGCTTCTCACAGGTACCAGTCTCTTCCTGAGGGCTGGTGCCACTGGAATTTGGATACTCTGCTGTGTTTGCCAAATTGCTTGACCTTTGCTTCATCTTACCAGGGTAACTGGCCCAGTACCAACAGATGAATTGCTAGATATCAGGATAATGCATATATATGTATATTCGCCACAAGATGGGGGCATAACTGGATGACAGCACTTCAGGCAGATCAAGTCTATTCAATATTTTAGTAAGGGCTTGCAAGAGGGAATGGAAGCTATGTTTCTAAAATTGGCAGATGACACCAAACTGGCCAAAACCACTAGCAGGTGGAAGAAGGAATTCAGAATCATCTTGTATTGATCCATACAAGAAGTAATCTAAGATCAAGGAGGTGAACTTTAATAACAAAAAGCAAAATATACTACATATTGGAATTTGAAATCAAGTGTATCACTTCAAAACAGCCAAAATAATCAGAAAGTGATCACATGCAGATAGCAAATCAAAACTAAATGTCTGTCAGTAGCAACAAGCTGCTGCAGAGGAAGTAAATCTAACTCTGGGCCATTAAAAGTGGCATTGCAAATAAAGCCTGGAAAGCAACCATTCCACTTTACTTGGCACAGGCAAAGCCACCAATGGAGTACGTGATGGTGGAGTTCATTTTGGGACTCTGCAGTTGAATGACGACATGGACAAACTCGACATAGTCTAGAAAGAGGAATGACCAGAGGTTTATGAAACATGACCTAGGTGGGAATGTAAACAGAAATTGTTTAGCTGTTCTGCAATAACTGTCCTTATGCAGCTTCCGCATTTCATTTGGAAACTATGAACTTTTTTCCCCAGTTCTGTTGATGTAATATATACATATTTCAAGACCACTGCCTACAGTATACATAATAACTGAATGGGATTGATTCTGTCCACAATCAAAGCCCTGAAAACTCTCCCTTATAGTCAAGTGTTGTGAATGAGCTCATTTTTTATTCTTTCAACTGTTAGTAGCAGTAAGCACAAACCTAAGTAAAACACCAAGGCTGGCCACACAACCTAAGTTCAAAGTTCATGACTGCTTAATCATACAACACATTAATGACTGGTATTTCATAACACAGTGTAATATGTAATCTTTTATAGCTTATTTACTACCATGCAGTTTTATTGTACAACGGCTAAGTTTCTAATCTCAGAAGCCTTTGCAACAAGCGAAGTTGAGTCAACTTGCGAACTTCTGATAAGGTAAAATGTATAAATTATTTGCAAAAAGGGCGATAAATGCAGGATGGCAAAACTCTCATTCACTACTCACTAATCATTGCCCTTATGAAAGCTGGTAGTTCACATTACGGCTTTTTGAGGATTGTCTTAAAGAAAATAAAGCCAAGGTTGTGCGATTGTGTGAATATGCATGTTTGATGCCTGTCTTTCCTTTGTATTGCTTAGCTTGCAGAAGTTTGCTGAACAGTTCTGCTTGTAATATTTTACATAACAACATGTATTCAAAGGTTCCTAAGAGCGACTGTCATTTGAAGGTGCAGAGGGTATTACGGTTCCTCTCTTAGTGTTACTAAACTCACATTCTGCATTTCTAGAAAGATGCACTTGCACATACTCCTAGGCCACAAAAGGAGATATTTACTGAGCTGCCCAGGGACATGTGAGGGTAAGGTCGAGGCAGACAGTAATTCCCGACTGCAAGAATTTAATGCATGTAACTATTTTAAGTAAATGTCACATGCTTGGGTTCACCATGAAGATCAATTTGCAGTAACTTTCTCTTGTTTCTTCAGCCTGACTTCCAACTTACGTTAGGCAGAACAGTTGCAATATTGCATTTCCTCTGTTATTAAACAGAACTGACCTCAGCGGTTGCGATCCCAAGGAACACTTTAAAATAGTAGGTTTGGAATATGCCATTTCCCACATAAAAGGGAGTTCTGTGTTGTGAGAGCAAACAGGAATTGTGCTGTGATGAAGCAGTGAGAAAACTGCTTTCTGCTTGTGTCTGCCCCCCCCAAATTCTCTATGCTGCCCCAGGTTCTTTGTGTCTGCCTGTCAAAGCCCTGAATATGTACTTTTGCCTCCTGAACAGTATCTCTATTGCATAGCTTCCACAGGATACGGACAGCACAGTAACATAGTTTACCAGTCCTATTTTGCCTGCCCAAGTTCTCATCCCCTTCTCCCACATACACATGTACATACACTTCACGGAGATTCCTGTATGGGTTGGGAACAGATTGGACTTAAGAGCCCCTAAGCTTTGCAGATCTGGAATCATACCTAAGTTACAGACCTGTGAGGTCCTGCTTTACGTAACAGATTCAGGTCCGATTTCATGGCCAGCTTAAGCTATCACTAGCTGGCACTGCTGCTGGAAGAAGTATCCAGCTGCTTTGCCTGTCCTTGGTTGACCCTGTCTATTGTGCCAGTAGAAGTTTCTGGCACTGGTTCACTCAAAGAATCCATGCTTCTCACTACACCCTCCCGCTGATTCTTCCAAAAAGAATTTTTTACTTGTATTCATTTTTTTCCCCACACCCAATGCTATAAAGAATTGCACAGTGAGCTGACATTATACAAAAAGCCACAAACCTCATCTAAACTCCCAGTCCTTCGATTTACCCCAGGTCTGTGCTTAGCTTCATGTGCCAGGGACAGTTTACTGACATTTATGTGTCTATTAAAGATAAGGGCAAAAATTCTTAACTCAAAGGAGGAAATATTTAACAAGAGCAGCTCTGTTTCAGCTCCATAGAAACTTAAAGTTTCTCACACAGTATGAGCAAGAAAAAAACAGCATGAAATAAAATCTCTTCCAGTCCCATTTTTGCTTCTGATGTCAAGAAGTAGTAAGGTAGAAAGGATCCTTCTTGTCACTGAAAAGCCAATGAGTTAAAAAAACATACTTTGGATGATAAACTTTTTGGAGGGGTTTGAATGAGGGCTGCCTTGCGTTTTGCAGCACAGTAGATATGTGTGTAACCTGAACGCAAACCACCCCCGCTTTGCCTGTCACTGCTGGTAAGGACAGGCTGACGAACATAAATGAAAGAGGGGATGGGGCAGTCGCCCCTGCTCCTACAGTACCATGGCCTCCCCTGGGGGAGTCCGAGGATCCTTTTGTAGATTTGATCTCAAGAGGAAGCAGGCTTCAGGCCCACGGGAGGCCTGTGTCACTGCTGGCACAGCACCCAGGGCTGGCAGGGGAGGGTGGCTGGGTCAGGGCTGTGCCAGCCCCGTGGAGAAGCAAAAGACGCAGCCTTCCTCAAGCAGCGATCAGCGATCCTCCCCCAGCCCACGAGAAGCTGAGGGTGGCGTCTAGGTGGTCTAGCGCTGGGCGTCTAGGTGGTCTAGTGCTGATCGTGTTCTTCCTTAGCAGTTAAATCAATACAGCCTGTATTGTTTTGGGAGTGGGCTGGGCTACGAACAGAGCAGCTAGATTTCAAGACTGGCTATAAGTGAGAATGGACTGAGGTTTCAACCTTTTTTGGATTTACAGGCCCACCAAAATCCTATGAAGGTGTAACAAGTCTAAGCCTTTGCCCAACAGGTTTACAGCCAAATACTTTAATTATTGTTATGCCAGCAGTGAACCCAGTTCACTGGTGCTATATGAAATATAAGAAAATTCTCCTTATTTTATATTGTAGCTCCTGATTAATCCACTTACATGTGAAATAGTAAATCTGCCCTTAATACCTAGCTGCATCATTTGCAGCAGATCATGTAACTAGCAACCTAATCATCACCTATGCTTGTAGATCATCTCTCCCAGCCTAAATGTATGGTTGTGAGACTTTTTGATTTTGAGATATTTCAATGGCAAGTATTATTCAAAGCTAATTTATAAATAGGAATACAACAGTTTTATTTTTGCTTTACTCAGCATATCTTTGGCTACCAAAGAAACATACTAAATTAGCTGCCCTATTCAGTCACCTGTAGGAACACAGTGGAATGTATTGTGTAAAAAATAGCCTGCTTTTAAACAGGGGTATACTTACCTCATCTAAGATTGACTCTGTCTCTCTGCCCACTTAAAAGGGCCCTTAAAATTCTTAAATGTTTTTAAAATAGTATAAACCTTATAATTAGATTTAAGCCAAACCTTTTATCATGATGGTGGTATCACAAAAATAGCATTTAGGAAAAAAAATTCTTTTTGCTCATATAGCATGGTTCTTTTCTGTATCAGAAACGTCTTGCATCTCTCTGGTGTTAAATATTAATTTGGGCTACTCTTCCTGTCAAAGTTAGTAAATGCAAATCTCTTCCAACAGCAGATATCAAGCAAGGTTTAAGGACTGTTATTTCTGTATTTGTGAGCCTACCAAGGAAAAAAAAGAAAGGCAAAAAACCTCAGAGTTCCCTCAGACACCCATCATCTTGTGCTTCTCAACACTTGATCCTTCAGTTATTCTAAATGCTAAAAGACACCAAACTCTCAAAAAGGTAATTCCTGATCCACAGAAGCAAGATGGAACGACAGATACAGAACACACTCCCATGGCAAACACAGAAGCCAGCAAATAACAGCAGCTCTAATGGAAGTGGCAAAACACGCAGATGAGACTAGTAATAAGGATTTTGGCTTTTTTTGCATTTCTGGCTTTGCTGTTTTTCTCCTGCACAGGCTTTTCCATGTTTCTGTTTTTCATCAAGTTCAATATGAAGAACATGCTACAGGACATCCTATCTGAAAAACACCATAACCTCATGTGATAAAGTAAGAGCTGCTCCAATTAGTTTCAGTTATCCAGATTGATGGTGTTCTTGTTTAATAATGAGTGGTTTTGCCAATGGCAAGGACACTAAGATAATTATAAGGAGACCCTTTCTGAGGGAGATGTCTACGTGGACTTATGTAGTTCAACTGTTATTTTGTCCAGAAATGTTCTCCCTTTCCATGCATTCAGCATTCAACTGCTGTAACTAACATAGTTTAATTTACATCAGACATAAAATTCTAGTTGCATTTAATTGAGTTGGAATGGGTTCATCACATAGTTGAAGAGACACTGTGGACAATGTATCCAAGCTGGTTTTCTACTGTGATACAGCCCAGACACAGGTTCAAGTTAAGAATACATAAATACTATGAAGTGGAAGTATTATGTCTCAGTTTAAGATTCCCAGTCAAGAGTTGAATAGTCCACCAGGTACTAAATTACAAAAACAAAACCACCCCACTATTTTATGGAAATAGATTTTGCAGACTTACTTTTAAACAACTTCTGTGTAACACAAGATATTACATATAATATGAAATGTATGATGAAACAAATGATATTTAAACAGTAGTTCTTCAATCACAGGATAGTTGTAAAACACACTTTGGCTGAAGGAGGCTGTATTTGAAAGGTGAATTATGAGAAAGCGTAAGTGAGGAGTTTTTTGTTTCAATTTGTAGTAAACGATGCCCTGTGATGACAGCCAGGTGTGTGGAGGGACGGGTGAGTTTTAATGACGTTGGTTATTCTAAACTTTACCCTGCACGGAGCAGAAGCAAGCTGGGCACCGGATCGCTACACATCTGCGTGAGCAGCCCTCCGCTGAGGGGAGGCGAGGCGAGGCGACGCGCGGCTAAGCGGGCGCCCGGCACGGAGCGGGAAGGTGCCAAGGGGCCCGGCTCGGCCGCCCCCACCGCGGAGGGCTCTTACCCGGCTGCTCCGCGACCTCCTGCCGCCGCGGAGGCCGCGCTCTCGCAGAGGGACAGGACGTGGCGGGGCGGGCCCGCTGCGGCGGGGAGCCCGCCCGTCCCGGCGCTGCCAGCGGCGCCTCTCCCGCCCCTCGGGGCCGGCCGATGCTGACGCGCGCGCGGCAGGGCCGCCCCCCCTGCTGTCGCCGCCCCCGCGGCGCTGTGTGGGGCGCCCGGCGCGCACAAGCCCAATTATAGCCGTGCGCGGGGCTCGCGCGCCGCCGGGCCAATCAGGGGAAGGGCCTCTTCCCCCTCCCCCACGCGAGCCCCCGCTGTCTCGTGACTGCGCGCGCCCCCCCACCCGCGCCGGCCGGGCCGGCCCGCAGCGCGTGACGGCTGCCCGCGAGCGGCGATAGGCGGTTGGGCCGGGCCGCGGGGGCGCGGCTCTCCGCCGGCAGCCGTTAGGCAGCGCGCGGGGGCGGGCGGGGCAGCCAGCGAGGAGCGGGGCCGGAGATGGCGCGGAGCGGCCGGGCGCTCGGCAGGGCGCTGGCCGGCGGGCTCGCCGCCGCCGCCCCGCCGCCGCGTCCGGCCTCTGTCAGGTACGCGGGGCGAGGCGGAGTGACCGCGGGGGTGACAGCCGGGGCCCCGCCGCGGCTCCTCCTGCCGCCGCCGCGGCGAGTGGCGTGCCGTCCCGGGGCCGCGCCGCCCCGGCTCCGCTCCGCCCGCCGAGCGGCCCCGCTGTAGCCCCGGGGCGCCGCGGCCAGGGCCGGGCCCAGGGTGGGGCTGCCTGAGGCGCGCCGTCCCTCAGTACGCTCCGGAGTGAACGCTCTCGGGCGCTCTGCAGCCCGCGGGGCGGTGCTGGGCGAGCCCCTGGCCGGCTCGCCCCGCCCGGGGGAGCGCGGCGCTGCCCAGTGCTGCCGCGGAGAGAAGCCGGTGGCTTTGGGGAAGGGGAGAGGGAAGGAACTTCCAGGTCCCCTCGGGCTCCGCGTTCCGCGGGGGCGGCTGAGGCGCCCTCAGCTGCGGTAGCTGTTAGCTCCCTTCAACACGGCCAGTGTGGATGGAAGAACAAACGATTTTCAGATTGTAAACTTGCCTCTTCTTTGCTTGAGCCGGTTTCATAACTTTGAGCAATCCATAAAAGAAATGAAAAACTGAGTAAAACGCCCAGATGTTTTCCACTTCAGATAATGCAACAAGTTCCTTACCCCCTGGTCACATGTGAGGCTGGCTGGAACAACTTGGAAAAACAAAATACGCTTTGGTAGAAGGGCTGATCTTGCAACTGGAAGAAAAAGAACAAGCAGACCAGAGCGAGTGTAATTTGAGAATCTTAAAAGAGGAGGAAAAAAGGTTCACCTGTTACTACAGTTATGGCAGTACTGCTGTGTCTCTTTGCTAAATTCAAAGTCTTACTGTCATCATAAAAACAGTGAAAAAGTGGAATAGAGACTGGTTCATGATGTCAAATTTCAAGCAGCTGTTTGACATAATTGTTACTGTGCAGTGGTATAATCTGTCATCTTACTTGGACCACATTTCTTACTGTATATCCTTTGTGCTTTAATCTTTAGGAAGTGTTTGCAATATTAAAATAGTTCAATCCTGGTAAAAAAAAATTGCTATTTTAAAAATAATATATTAGAGTTCTGAATTGAGGGCAAAATCAATTACTAGGAAGGGTGTGCAGTATAAGGAAACTCATTAAGTGACTGGTTGCAACCTAAGTTTGAAAATGTTTCTAGTGTAAGCTGCAAGAATCTTGGCAGCTGGTTTTAAGCAAGTGCAGGCTGAATCCAAAATGGTGCTGTATTATTTGTAGCCTTGAAGCTGGGTATGCTTTCGCATCTTGCAGTCGTCATTAGTGTACGTTCTGTACCTGTTGTCAACTCGGCAGACCCCTTACTGTGCTGAGTAGCAGACTTCAAGGACTCAGGTGGTAAATTAGTCTCTTGTGCTTATTCAGACTGAGATGCTAATGAGGATATGTGTTGGCAACACTAATTTTTGAGGATGTGAACAACTGTTGACAAAGAATTTCAATGAGATCAACTCATGTCTTGCAGACCATAAAATGGCCATCTGGTATCACTAACTTTATGGAAGTAACAGTTGGGACAACAGTAACCACAGTTGCCCTGGCATGCTCTTACTGCTAATTTCAGTCTTTACAGTCATGAGTTCAAGATCCCTTTTTTCAAAAATACATTAATCTTCAGGCTTAGAAAATTTTGTAGCTATTAAAAATAATCACTGAATATAGATCACTTACGTATGTATACCATAGACTAGTAAATACTTCCTTTTCAGGTCATGGAAGCCAGGTGATACTGTGATCAGTGCCCAAATGTTTAGAGAGAAAGCAGTGAGTGGCAGGAATTGAACGATGCCAGTAAGAGCAGTATGAGTGGATATGGCTGTATTCCCGTCAGAGGATAAATACACAGGTGGTAGGTCTGTCTGAATTCTAGCATGGACTTGTTTTTTCTTCTGTGACCTTGATCGGGTTCACAAAAACATGTGTGACAGTCCATCGAAATCCGTGCTTTTGTGATTTCTTGAAGAGGTGTGTTTTCCTGAACTGGGACTGAGCCCAGCACATGCTCATAGCATCTGTTTTTCTTCAGATAAAATCGGGAGAGAGATGAATTCTCACCATGTTTGTTAGCATTATAACCTCTCTTAACCTTGCCTTCCTTGAATGGCAATACAATTGTGAAAAGGACATTGTCTCATAGCAGCTAAAAGAGTATTCATAGAGATTGTTTTTCAGCCTTGTAGCTGAAATGAGTCTAGTTAAAACTGTATGAAACAACACACTGGCACAGCATTACAGTAAAAAACAAACCAAGAAAAGAAACCTGGCAACTCGTTTGGACTGTGTGCTATATGTAGCCCGAGATGGAGCAAGTAATTTAAATGCACTCTCCAGAATGAGGTCTGGTCCAAACATTTTGAACACTTTCTATGAATCTGGTTGAGTCAGCTACAATGGCACCCATCCAGCGTTTCTGTCAAAGCAATGCTTTTCTTTAACAGTCTTGTCCAGTCTGTGTGGAAAAAAACCAGACTGTCCACATCCCTTGAGATGCAGTTGCAAATGTTTGCAGAGCTTGTTGTCTAAAGACTTTTAAAGTCGACCTATTCTTTCTTAATTTCAACACCATACTTCCGTCCCATCTTAAGTAATTGTTTTTCAACTGCAGTGATTACAATCTGTGTTGTCAGTCATCTTGCTTCATATCACAGTTGCTTATTTCTTTTTTAAAAGGTCTGTACAGGTTGTTTCTAATCAGCTGCTGCTTATTATTTTCCTCTAAACTCAATACTAATTTATTATTTGCCTGTCTCCTAATACAGTGACCATATAAGCTAATGTGATCAGTCCCAGGTTATTACTGTGTTTCTTTAGAATTCAAAGTTATGTTGATTTTTTAAAGAACATGTTAATAATAATTTTAATTGTTTAAATTGGTAACTGTAATTTGCTAGACGACTTTGGTTGTTAGTAAAAAATGCATCTATCTGTTCATTTTGTTTAAAAAACCCACCAAAACAACCAAACAAACCACCAAACAAGCATAATGCTAAGTGGGGAAGGTTGGTTCCATTTTTGACTATGTGAATCCAGAACTACGGTCCTGATTGGTTAATTAGAGAAAGGACAGTAAAAGACCTAGGTTGTTCTTTAGCTTATGTTTGTAGAACCACTGACAGCAAATAGTGCCATTTTTAACTTCCTGGTGCCAAAAATCAGGGCTTTTGAGGTAGCATTTTGCATCTTAACTGACTTGATCTAGGCAAAATCAATAATTTAGCAGAACAGACCTATTAATCACAATGAATATTTGTTAGATTTTAGTGTAGATGTTCACGAACAGAGAACACTGAGGTGCAGTCTTAGAATTACTAGTGTTTTTAAGGGTAATTTGTTAAGTTTTATTTATGAAAACACTGTGTCCCAGGTTTTGCATGATATTTTTCTGAAGGAAATTTTGAAAGCTGGGTAAACAATGTGCTTTCTGAAAGGACTTTCAAAATGAAACTGTCCTTCTAAGAAGGACAGCAGCAGAGGAATTATAGCAGAGTTCAACTTTGTATCTCCAAGTGGAACCTTCTCTTCTTTGCATATTCCAAAAGGGTAAAGTATTGCAGACTATGCCTTGATTTTGCTATTAAGAAAGCCTGTTCTGCAAATTAAGTGCATATGAGGCTTGTACATGAACTCAGGCTGCCATGAAGCCAATGTTTAATGAGGACCTTTGTATTTTACTCTGCCAGTTACTTTTCTCGTGACTGGGGGCTATTTTTAGTTTCTCCTAAGGAAAAAAAAAAGTCTCCCTTGTGTTTTTAACAGTTTGTATACTGTTATGAGCCTTTGTTTTTCCATCTGAATCTGACATTTTCTGGAATGTTATACAACAGATTGTTTCACCTGATTGTTCACCTGAATGTGGTGTTATTTGTTTTGCTGATATGAAACACATCTAAAAGCATTTTCACTGTTTCAGGCACTTGGCTTCCTGTGGTATTCTGATGACCAGAATTTCTCCTTTGCAAGTACCTGTAATGAGCCATACCTTTTCAAGAACTTTCTTCAACATTGCTGCTCCACTAGTAAATAAAAAAAAAGAATATTCTGAAAGAAGAATTATAGGGTTTGTATAGAAGTGCGCAAAAAGACTTTATATGCTTATCGATTTTGTGTTTGCTCTGATTAATCTGAAATGCTAGAAGTTCAAAGACTGAGCATCCCTGAAGACACATGCCCCTATGACTCTGCCCAGTTGGGGACTAGGAAGGAGTTTTGACTTTCAGAATTTGTACAGACCAGGCTTTTCCAGTCTGAAATTGAGTATAAAAAATGTAGGAACCCCAAACCCTTGCCCCGTAGAAAGAAATGGCAGAAATAACCCTTCTATTCCATGACAAAACAAAAACAACCCTGAAAGGAAAGAATACACTATTAATTTTGTCTAGTGAAATTGGAATAAACCAACAGGTATGAAAACTTTCAGTTTGTTCCCCAAATACTTGCTAATGTTTGCACTTACATTATGTTGTACTTCTCACTTCTCGAGATTTTCTTTTTTCTTTAAAAGAAGGAAAATAATTAGTTGTGTGATGAAGACACTTAGGCACATAGAAAAAGATTTTGAAATCCTGTTTGCCTTAAAGCTAGTGGGAAAATTCCAGCTAATTTAATGAGACTGGGATCTGCCCCCAGTCTCTGGTCCACAATAGAATGAACTGTTTGTTTATTAGCATATTTTTTTGACTGTGCTTAACATTCATTTATGTGATAGTTCTTGAACAGCAACAGATTTTGCATAGTCACTTAAAAAGACCCTTTGTCCAATAGTACTCACTGTTGAACATATGCTTCATTTTAAACGCAGATGGAATTAAGCATGTGCTTCAATTCTTTTCTGAGTCAGAACTAAAAATTAAAAACCATAGCTATGTAATACTTTGCCACGCTACAGTAGAATCAACTAAAACGTTACCATTGTATACTTTCATATGATTTCAATATCCTGCTTGAGCAGCGGGGGTTGGACAAGATGACCTCCAGAGGTCCCTTCTACCCTCAGCCATTCTGTGATGCTGTGAGGTTTTTCCATTGCATGGATTTTTTTAATTAAGCTTTTTTTATTTGGGCTAAAATAAGGAAAGTAGTGTTCCTCTATTTAAACCTTATGAAATAAAGTACTTTAGTTTTGATACACCTTTTCTTGGTAGCGCTAAAGTGTGGGTTCTTTATGTGGAACGTCTAAGGTCTACCTAAATGAAGGCACAGCTGTGCTGGAAAAACTATTTTATTTTTCCGTTTGAAATGTATGCGTATTTACCTGATATTGCAGAAAGTAGCAGACACCAGGTTCACTGTTGACTAACTTTACTGCTGGATGTTGTGTGGTGTTTTGCATCTTTATGCAAAGACTTTTACCAGCTTATTAAATTTTTTTTTTCTTTTTAATTTCCCAAAAACAATGGTAGCGTTTTCAGGTGACTGTATGTTCACCGTCCAGACTGCCTATGTCATTTATACCGTCTTTGAACCTTTTTAATACTGAATTTGAAGTTAAAATACCCTGTAACTAATGTTTGTATTTCTGTTTCCAGGTATTCTATGCAGGAAATGTATGAAGTTGTTGCTGTTGTGGAGAATTACAAACTATTTGTTCCTTGGTGTAAAAAGTCAGATATATTATCGAAGCGCTCTGGATACTGCAAGGCACAGCTAGAAATAGGATTCCCTCCTGTAGTAGAGAGGTATACATCGGTTGTTACCCTAGTGAGACCACATTTAGTTAAGGTAACTTTTTTTCCCCTTAGCTGTAACTTTCCCTAACTTTTGTTTGTTGAAATTCAAATAATTTGCTGATGCTTCAAAACAAAATTGATGCTGGAAGTGCTTTGTGTGGCTCAAAACTTGTGTTGCTTTTGTTTAAAGACTGAGGTTAACTGGAGAGAATTTGAATGTGCTTTTAAAAGATAAGCTGCCAAATGGTGGGGGGTCGGGGGGGATTGCCTTTTGCTGGAGAAACTAGCAGCCATTAATGAAGGTATACTGGTTTTGTTTGGTTTTGTTATAATTTTGTCCAAGCCTCTCTACATGCAAAATTAATCCTGGCTTAAAAGTTATCTTTGACAACTGTAGCTTCTGATGCCTTAGCAAAATTGATATCTCTCATTACTTTTCTCCTGACAATTTTAACTCGCTGATATGAGAAGTCTTAAACTTAAGGGTAGGATCTGCTGAAGAGCTTGTTATTCAGTGTATTGATGAGACGACAGAAGCGTGCCTTTAAAGTCCATTTTTTAGAATTAATTTGTTCATAAGAGAAGCAGTTGTATTTCTCCTCCTTTTGGCTTTTCAAGAGCACTAATTAAAAGAAAAATGTCAAAGGAGAAATTTTAAATGGCGTCTGGGTCTTCTAACTAGTTTGCCTTATATGTTCAAATATGTTTTCGTTAGGAACAGCTCAGAACAGATTCCTTACAGCAAAACTGCCTCTCCCTTCATGTGGCAGATCTTGACTGTTTTTTGGAATAACTAGTGGAATTACAGCAGCTGATTGCTGTTCAAGATAATTGTTTAGATATCCTATTTCACTATTCTGTTCTAGGCTTCCTCTTATGAGACACTGCTCAAAACAGAAACTGAGTTTCTTAAGTACAGGGGAGACATGAATTGGAAAGGGAATATGCAAAGTGCCTTTATTCAAGGTACTTACTGAATCTGGAAAGAAAAAAAACCCAAACATCTTTCTCTCTTTATTAAGAAAGTTGAACAGCTACAATGGAAAATCTGCATTTTACATGCTGACTGCTTTCCCTTTCTACTCTTCCCTGACAAGCCTGGCTTTTTCCTTTCACACAGCTATCAGATTGGCTTACTAACTCTTTTTACCTCTAATTCACTCAAAAGAGGATTTCTTGTCTCAGAAAAGATCATGAAAGTGATGAGGAGAACTGTTTGTTTAGATTTCCTCCTCCTAGACTTACTAGCGTTTTCTCTGCTGGGATTATTTTTCCTAGAAGTTTACATTATGTTCATATAACTGTAGGAACATTTCTAGAGAAGCGACTGTGTGTTTGGACTACTTCACTGTCCTCAGAAATAACTCTGGGCAAAGGCAGCTTGCATGGTGGTCTAGCATAGCGGGCTACTGGTGGCGACAAAACGAGCACAGCTTTGTTGCTTGCGGCAGCAGTGCTTGAGCAATGGAAAAATCAGACTGGTAGCAGCAGCTCTTGTCACAGAGGAAAGCACGGGTGAGTTTGCTACTTATAAGGTTGGGAGCAAGGGGGACACACTGGCAGTTTTCCCATTCTTCCTGCCCTTTTGGCAGCAGGAGGAAAAGCAAGCCCAGCTCTTTGTGTCTAATCTTCCCTCTACTCCTCCCCTTTCTGTGGTAGAAGTAGCAAGACACTGCATCTCATTCCTGGGCAGAAAAATGTAGGTATTTTTGTGCTGCTGGTTAGTCTTTGAGATGGCTTACCTTATCGCTGAGCTTATCACAGAGCTGTTTGTGGTAACAGTAAGACCTATAAAAAAAGAGTTAAAAAACAGTTACAGAAATTTTCTCTAGAAATTCCAAGACAACTGAGATTGTGTATTTGGATGATTTTGAAGTATGTGTCTTTCAATCTTTTTCTATTATAAATATAGCCACACAAAATTAGCTAAATGTGCTAAAAGCAAAATGAGTGAAAATAAGGACCTTATTGTCATGAAAACTATGAAGCCAACTACTGCAAATACTCTATTGTTTTAAAGTAGGATTGTATGCAAGCACTCCTGAAATAGTTAAATATGGCTTGCCAGTAACTAAAAGCCAACATAGAAGCTGATTATGAACTTGAGCGTGTGGTCTTACTGACTTTGCGGTAGCACTTGATGACAATAGTATCTTGTGACAGATGATGTTTGGAGTTTGTCTTCACTCACGTTTGTTTTGATGCTAAGCATTCCTGTAGCCCAAGACTACCAGTCTATATATCAGTATATAAAATGTTCTATACATATAATGAAAAAAAAATTAAACCCAATAAATATCCATATTCTTTGCTTAAAACAGTGTTGTTCAAAATTCTGGTATATAGTATTAGCATTATTTTAATGTTAAATGCATCATGCTAGAGATCTGTTTTATGACTCCCAACACAAAAATTTTTCCTCTCCCTTAAAAGGGATTCAGTTACTTTGCCGTAAATGCCACTGTGCAATAGGATCTTATGCTGGCTGCACTGTAAGAATAATTTAAACTATGCTGTGACCTTCACCGTCTAACAAAATGCACATGCAAACTTCAGTAACTTTGTCACATCTGTAAAAGCCTAATTATAGCTTGACTTTTTAAACTTCCTTTTAGGCATCCTGCACAGATGGAAAGCTATTTAATCACTTGGAAACAGTGTGGCGTTTCAGCCCAGGTATCCCTGGTTATCCAAGGACATGTACATTGGATTTTTCAGTAAGTATTGTAATTAAGACTACCACATGCTTGGAACAGGGCATGGAAACAGTATCTTCAACTGTGGTTTTTTGTTTTGTTTTTTAATGGCTGGTACTGATTTTTTTTAAACATATATGCACAGAAAACAGCTTAGTTTGTCATTACTACCCAAAGAAAAAATTTTGCAAACTTTACCACATGGAAACCACTTCAGGGTCCTTTAGAGTCTGCAGTCTTCTGTGAGGTGTCTGCCTGTCATGAACAGCCTAGGGATTGCTGTCTCTCACCGTATCTCTCACCATACAATTCCAAACATAATGATGGTTTTAGACAGTCAAATACAGAGGGAGAAATACTAAACATACTTTGCTATTTCCTTTAATTACTCTACAAACTAAGTGTTCTTAATATGAGAAAGTAGGTGTTCTCCCATCTGTCCTGTTTGGCCTGCAGTTTGGTCAATTTAATTTCCTGGCTTCCAATTTTACTCTTTCATATATTTGAAGTCTTACTTCTTCCTTCTGTAATACAGGTATAATAGATTTTTGCTGTCTTTCTACTCTATGATGGGCTATCACTGCAGCTCAAGACTATTGCTCTTTAAATCCAGTACCTGATTTAGCCTGTTACTCCTAGACAAGTTGTTTTCCACTCAAGTTACTGCTTTTGCATTTTGTCTATTGAGTCTGTCATCACATTGTTTTCTTACATTTTATAATGTTAAGAGTAGGTGTTGCATTGAGCACATAACTAAGCTGGGGTTCAGAACAGGCTACAAAAGTGCGCAGAAATGGGTTGATCCTGCTGCCATCTACTGGGATACTCTGCTTTAAAAATTATCTTCTGTAAATAGGAAAAAGAGCTTTTGGAGTAGTTGTAAACTAGAACATTCATCTCTTTGGGTTAATAACTTTCAACTTATTGCTGTATTGCACTTCATACAGTTCAACAGTAAAAAAGAGTCTATAGGCACTCAAAAAAATACATTTCTTATGGGATTTGCCAATGATGTTTGCATGTTATTTGCTCATGGTGTTTGAATTTCCCCAGGCAAATAAGCGCCAGTTCCTGCTACTGTCCAGTACATAAGGTAGCTTTTAACCCAAGCCATAAATCAGTTGAGAAAACTTGAATTAAGCAAGTGTTTAAACCCTGTAATCTAAATACCAAGTTTGTGAGGAACCCACCCCCCCCCCCCGCCCCGAATAAAGCTACCTTTTGACATTTCAGGTCAAGAACTTCAGTTAAAGGGAGTTGAACTGGATTTAAACTGGACATTTTCACTTCCTTGGGGAAACAGTGTCGATACTTCTTACTGCTTATCCCATTTTGCGGTAGCAGAGGCAAACGCAACCAGCTGAGCACGGGGCTGACTCACAAAGGCAAGTCCTCGAGGACTCTAACCCTTGCCAGTTACAGACCTGCTGTGTTACTTGCCTCTGGGCCTGTGCAGATAGGGATGATAAGCATTTCACAACAAACTTCTCAAAACATACTGTGCAATTACAAATACTTATGAGAGAAAACTTTGAGAGAAAACTTTGATTTCAAGAACACTCGTTTGCTTTAGAAAATGTAATTTGAGTTTTGGGTTGTGCTGGTTCCCACAAGCTACTGCATCACTGTTTTGCCAGCCTGATGCCAGGAGACATACGCATACAGCAGGGAACTTTTCTAGTTTGGTTTCAGTTCTTAAATGATTTGGTATGTAGATTGAAGCACAACACCATTTTTACCGTCTGCAAACTTATACCATACCTCAAGGTTTTACATAGTTACTGAACATGATGCAAAACTCATTATCCCTGCTCTGCAGAACTCTACATGCTCTACATGACAACTCTCAGACTTTCAAAAGGCACCTTAATTTTACTGATGCTTGAGGTCGAGCAAATGTAAATGAAGCTATACCTGGATTACAGTTCAAGTAGTTTAATTACTTCTGTGCTACTCCTTCACAGTTAATATGCGTTACACATAAGCAACTTGAGAGAAGTTTTATTTGCTCCATTCGGCATTTAATCTGCCAGTTTCTCAGGAATGACAAAAATACTTCAATCTCAGTCCAAAAGACATGTTACAGCAGGAGTGATACAATCGCAGAAGAGCAACCTGTTTCTGTTCCTGAAAATTCTGTAATCATTTCGGGAAGCTGCGTATTCCAAAACAATGTGATTCCATAGCCTTAGGGGGATGTTATTTAACGAGACTGAAGGCCAGCACAGCACAAAAGCATAATTGAAGGCTATTTAACATGAAAGTGACTGTGTCTTTTGCGGGTGGAGAAAGCGGACTCCCTGCACCCCTGCCATAACTGTTAACTCCTACAGTAGATTCAGTAGCTAAAAGCAAATGCAGCAGTTAAGTTCCGAGCAATGCAGTAGGAGGCCCGAGGGCTTGGCACAGAGGACATCAGCAGTATGTCTGTGCTCTGACATCGACTGCCCGTGTCAGGGCAGCGCAGCTCGAGCATGGGAGGTGTCTGGGTAGGAGATATGGCACACAAAAGCAAGTTTGTAGCTTGAGTCAGTAAATTGCTCTTGTTTGAACATACCATAACTACAGCTACCAAGATGGAAAGACTGATTTAAAATGTTGGTATTTAATAGGTAACTATTTTGAGCTGCTCTTAAATGCCTCTCGGGTTTGCTCCAGCTTACCTGTAAGTCTGCTGTCTCACCATGCAGGATTTTCTTCAGACAACTTTTGTCCCCAAGTGAATTCTGTGCGCAAAGTAACCAAGTTATTGTTTGTCAGTAGCTTTTCATTATCCCAAATGTTTTACTTAGGTTTTGTGACGCATCATTTATTAAGTAAAATACAGTTAGCTTAGATAAATGGAAATGATCACTTCAGAGAACTGAACAAAATGATTCGTCTAATTGAAAAGCCCAAGGAGACAGTCCTCTGACCGAAGAGCAAGGCTTTTCTTCACAGGCACACTCACCCATGGTTTGGTTTTCACTGTTCTTTCTCCCACAGCTTACTTGCAGACTAACTGGAGATTCTTGAATGAGGTTGTCTATTTGTAACAGCATTTTACCACAACAGTAGATACAGGAAAAACAATTCTGCTCTATTTTCTTAAACAGGTTTCTTTTGAATTTCGTTCACTTCTACACTCAAAACTCGCTACGCTGTTTTTTGATGAAGTGGTAAAGCAGATGGTAGCTGCCTTTGAAAGAAGAGCATCCAAACTCCACGGCCCAGAAACAAGCATACCTCGGGAGCTAATGCTTCATGAAGTTCATCACACATAAAAGGGAAAATTGTAACAACCTCCATTATAAACTTGTTTGTACACTTCATTTGTACAAGAGGTGCCACGCTCCTCCTCTGGGGCATCTATGTCATACCTGAGCTGCATGTGAGATTTTATACTGTACAAACCACACCTGTCCAGCCAGATGTATATAGAACCTTGGAGCTGCAATCAAGTGCAACTTAAAGTGTTACCAGTAACAGGCAGCGGCAGCTACTGTAACACAAGGTATCTCAGGCTGCCGTTACTAACTTGCCAAATGGTTTGTGTAGTCACAGTGTAAGTTCTGCCTTATCTATGCTTATGGTTTGTTTTTTTTTTTTCCAGCATTGTAACATTAACTCAAGTTTAAGTTATTAGTAGTGTGAATGTAACTTAACAGCATCAACTCTGGCCGAGCAAGGGAAGCTGACATTCTGGCTCTGGGGAGTATGGACGAGTTTGTCAAGCATGGAGTAGCACATGCTTTTAATCCAAGTGAATGATGAGGGTAAGTCAGGAGTCTCCAGCTGCTGTTGAATTCTGACCAGCAACTGCAATAGAAAAAACAACACAGCCTGAACACTCCTGAGTTTGCAGAAATTAAATGTAAGAGGTACACGTAAGGTAAGGAGTACTAGAATTTGAGTGCAGCAGTTTCAGCTCTCACCAGTGGTTCTTGGCTGGCTGGGCTCCAGCCGCTGGTGAGCACGTAGTACCTTTGGCAGGCTGAGCTTGCCTACCTGCCCCTCTTTCACTGTTAGGCGCTGCACTTCGGTTATGGTGGACACATCTCATCTCATGCAAACAGCTCCCAGCTCCAGCACAGCTTTAAACCAAGAGAAGAAATGTTACCTCTTTGAGAACTAGGGCAGGGACGCAGCACTGTCCTCCTGGGAAGGAGGGAACAACATGTCCTCCACTTACTGCAGACGTTCACACCCAAGGCCAGTTGTCGTTAAAGAACATACAGCAGAGAGCACTAAACCTTTGTTCTTAGGGGGTTTTCCGTACCATACTGCCATTAATTAGCAGTCCATTATGATGGTATCAGCTGTCTTGATTAAATTCATTTTCAGTAGTTCTATTCCTTACATTAATGTTCTCTTTCCACTCTCCGAAGAAATGTGAATAGGTTTGAACAGATTTTAAATCCTGTCTACATGCTGCCTTGCATTACCAGATTTCTGTACTGAAACTAGGTGAAGCTTCAGGCCAGGTGTTGAAGCCGGTCCTTTTGCCGAAGCGTCCCTAATCCACATGGTGACTACAGAATAGCCTATTAAGCAGCATAGGAAGGTATGGTTCAGGACATTTCACGCGTCCTGTCTGTGAAGGACAGTTCTTATTAAAGGTAGGAAGCTGGGGAAAGTGACAGCTGGATGAAGAGGTCTGTTTTAAAGCACTGAGAAGTTGTACAGCAATTTTGTTTGTTGAGACAATCAGAGATAAACATACACAAGTTTGGGAACACCGGTGTTTGGAAGCTTGGAAAGCAGAGGAGACTAGGCGTCAATGTGGTTAGCCCCGTCAGATCAACGAATGCAGTAGGTGGCAAAGCTGTCATTTTTAAGGGTAAAGAAGCATCTAGTGCAAAATAATTCCAACTGAATCCTGGAAGCTGGAAGACAAGGGTGGAAGTCTCCAGGCAAGGGGGTAACCACGCACTACACCTGAGCAAGAGAAGTATTAACCCCCCCGCCCCTTCCTTAGCAAAGCCGACTTACCCGTTTCATCCCCTCCCCCAGTACTGCCAAAGATGCACTGGGCCTGCTCAGTGGGTGGAACAAGCGGCATAGACAGGGCAAAATAAAGTCAGCGCACGTGCCTTCTTTTCATAGCATTGTTTAATATTTCAGAGAACTGCAGCGTCAGTTCAGCTTAGGTCTGTCTTACCAAAATTAAAGTCACTTGTATTTCTGAGAAACATTCTAGCCAAAGGAATGTTTCCTGGAGGGAACGGGCCTGTCCTTTCCAAGCGCAAGTGTCACAGTTCTAGTAAATCTTAGAAGCAGCAGGCTGTCAGGCTTCACCCATGACTATGGCTTTGTGCGCAGATGAATAAGGTGATACATTTCGTAACTTTGGAGCAGTTTGTTTTATTACATAAAGGTCACATAACTGTCTATTTGCCTACTTCGTACACAATTGTCTACTCTTACGCACAGTGGCTTCCAAGTTCTTCCTAGTACTGGCAAGCACCAATAAATTCTGGAACAGAATATCAAGTGCCTTAATTAAGTTTAAATCAGGACCTTGGTAGATGGATCTTGCACCCAGTTATCAGGAATGTACAAATGTCTTTATTCAAAAAATACAAAATAAATTATCTGTAGGCATGGACAATGACTGTAAACAATTACACGTGTGTTAAATGAAATCCGGTAACTGATGGTTACAGTGATTCTTTTAAACACCAGCCTCTCTTCAGTCACTATCCACCCCCTCGCTCTGACAGCTCAAGTTTTTGAAGTCGGAACGGTCGGTCTTACACAGCACAGCTCGTGATGCATCCCTGGCCCAGGACTTAGAACATGCCCCCTCCCATTCCTCCACCCATCCCTCCCATCCCTCCCATCGCCCCCTCCTTTTCTTCTTTAGGAATTTCAGTCACCACTGCTTCTGCTGTTGATAAGAGGGACGCGACCCCTGCAGCGTCCATCAGGGCAGTTCTCACAACCTAAAAATAGGAAAGAAAGAAAGAACTTAACGCCTGCTGACCATCATGTGAGCTGGGAGGAAAGAAAGCTGGGAATTCAGACTATTTTAGGTTACCTTCGTTGGGTCTATGATTCCTTTTTCTACCATATTTACAAAGTCCCCAAGCATTGCATCATAGCCAACTTCTGATGGACTCTGCAGGATTTTTTCAACTATTAGTGAGCCTTCAACGCCCGCATTCTTTGCGATAGTCATTGCTGGGATTTTCAGCGTCCTCTTTATTATTTCAATGCCTGTAAGAAAAAGGATGTTTAGAATTACGTGCTGCATGTGCTGCTCCTATTGCCCAGGCATGTCTCCACATGCTGGAGATCAACACAGAGAGAGAACCGTCTGAGCAAGAATATAAGCTGTTTCTATCCGTTCCAGGGAAAAAAGTTCTCTGCTACTTGACATTTGTCAACAAATGAAATCGTTGCATTGCAGGACATTCACACGCGTTTCAGTTGTACTTCTGCAAAAGGCAGTAAGGAGCGTTACGACTGTAACACGGCACAAGGCCTTTTTCCGTTTGATTTGCCACACACCCTCTTAAGCATGCTTAGCTTTGATGTCTGTCCGCAATGGCTCTAACAGTCAGCTCAACTCTCCTTTAACGGTTTGCAATCCTTTGCAGGGGGTCCTGCTGCTTCGCTGCTACTGGTTCTTTCACATCCAAGTTAGGGACGCAGCGAAAGCTCCTTCCCGCTCTAAGGCAGAGACCGCCACACCAAGGGGATATGAGGTTCTGAAGGTCAAGTAATTCAAACCTCACTGGAGGCAATCTGTGGTTAATCTTCTAAAGCCTCAGGACAGAAGAAAGTCTATTCTTAACGCTTCCACACATGCATTCAAGTAAGTCACTTACCAATTTTCTGATCTTCATTGGCTGGAGCTAAAGCATCTAATGCTGGAATGCAGCGAAGCAATGCGCAGCCACCGCCTGGAACGATGCCCTCCTCTACGGCAGCACGGGTCGCGTTCAGAGCGTCAGTGACTCTGTCTTTCTTCTCGTTCACTTCAACATCGCTTGTGCCACCGACCTACAACGAGCAAGTCGCGCGTCAGGTCCACGCAAGGAGCCCGGGTGGGAGAGCGCTGCTGGCTGCCCAACTGCTGCCGCAGAATTAAATGGCCAACTGGAGTCATTGCCTGACAAGGGCCTGAGAGCAAGCCCATGCTCTCCCAGGCTGGCAGCCGCCTTCTGTACCTCAGCACGCGGCTTCAGTCGATTATTTCACCAAGTTCTGAATACCAAGGTGTGGCCCTGTAATAAGCCAAATTCCTTATCCAAATCAACTGCTCAGATTATGAGAGAACCACACCGTAGTAACTTAGATTAGCGATAAAGGACGGATACCGCCCCTTTCCAAGATTAACTTCTCACCTTCAATACTGCTACTCCATCAGAGAGTTTGGCCAATCGCTCATTCAGTTTCTCTTTTTCATAGTCACTTGTGGTAACTTCTAGCTGTTCAATAATTTCTTGAATACGTTTTTCGATTTGAGCCTTTTCACCCTTCCCCTTTAGAAGCATGGTGTCATCTTTTGTCACGATGACCTCTCCAACTTTACCAAAGTCGTGAGGCTGAATATCTTCCACATTTAGGGTCAGACTCTCTTCTCCAAATACCTGAAACAAATTACGTGAAAAGTTGAAATTTGCAGCTTCTCCGTACATGAATTTTTTATTTACAGACACATGAACACATACAGCAGGCTAACAGCGCAAAATAATCACACTACTGCAGCTAAATTGAAGGAAACCCTTCCCTTCTCCTAACGGAGCCCAGGCACACAGGTACCTCATGAACTGGCCCTCATGGAATAGGGAGCTGCCAGCTCCTCGTTCATGACTGACTAATGGAACTCACTGATTCAAAGCGCCGGAAAGTAGAGCTGTGTTACAGAGTCCTCCTTGTGTTCGAGAAGTTATGAATATTGGCACTAAACTGACTTTACAATAGAGTTTTCTAGTTTTGTTACTTTGTGCTCCAGTTAGCTTGAACACTATGTTTTATTTCAAGAACCACCTTTGGATCCCAGCATCATGCTATCATTTTGAAGTGTGTCAAAAAAGCAGCATAAAGGGACGCTAATGAGCACATCACCTATTTGAGAAGTTGAGTACACAAGAAAATGATCCAGTCTATTCCAAACACTTAAAAGAATTTTATTTGCCATACTCGTGTCTGGGCAATTACGAGACAGTTTTATAAGGTGGCAAGAAAGCTTTGCTATTTCTAAGAAATTTCCTTGATGTTCCTTCTTCCCCTTAACAACTGAAATGCTGCAAGGAAACTGTGTGTAACTTCAGTCAGTTAAAAGGACTATTACTCATGGTTGGTCAGGGCTGTATTACACAGCAATGATCAATATCCACGTTTAAATAAAAATACGAAAATTCAAACATTAGAGTTACTGTTACATTTTTGGAAGAACAGGACACAGCCTGCAACACAGCAAATACAAGCCACGGACCTAAAAATATACACTCTTCTCCTCCTTAAATACCAGTAGCATTTCTTAGAGCAAAAAGCCAATTAAAACACAATTACTTACAGCACCGCCAGTAGCAATTGCCATGTCCTTAAGCTGGTTTTTCCTGTTGTCACCAAAACCTGGTGCTTTTACGGCAACAACCTGAAGACCAACCTTCAGTCTGAAGAGAAGAATTGAAGAGAGCAACATTCCACATGTGTTCAGAGAACGAGTCTAATTACTAAGAACAATTATTTCAGTACAGCTCTAACAATGAAGCAAACAAAGAGACCTTCGTGAACTGAGCTGGTTTTGCTCAAAAAGGTAGTTAGGAAGCAACTGAACTTCTGTCCGAACCAATGCAAAGTATGGCTGTGTACAAAAGTTGCTGTTTCTTTGGTACTGATAAGAGAAGAGACAACAGTACTACACTGCAGCAAATTCAAAACCACACTTTTGTATGTATTCCTTTAAAAGGATGAAAATGCAAAGAAGAAAAAAAAAAAAAAAAATCGGTATTTGTCTAAAAGTACGGATTTTAAGCCTCACCTGTTCAAGACTAGAGTGCTGAGGGCTTCTCCATCAACATCTTCAGCAATAATGACCAAAGGTTTGCGGTGAGCATTGGCAATTTCAAGAGCTGGAACTATGGACTGTACACTAGAAATTTTCTTTTCACTGATTAAAACATATGCGTCCTGGAATTCACATTTCTGCCCTGCAGAAACAACATGCATTATCTGAACGATCCCATTACAAAAACATACCAAGCATTCTCTTAAACTTTAGGAGCTACTTCGGAGCAACTGTTGCGCTTTTCAACAGCATTAAAAGAAGAGACACAAATTGTTTTCTCCAAGACTCTGCTTTCAATTCCACATTGCTCTGGAGTGTTGCAGGGCCAGCCTGATGTTAACATGGACACTGTCCACACTTAGCAGAGAAGAAAAAAAGCCCCACAGACTACAAGTTTTTACAAAGAGTTAAAAGTTTCTGATGGGGAAGGACCCCACTGTCCCATCGCCGTGGTACGCAGTATAACAGATTGTGAAGTCTTTGTAACAGGTACCATTATTTCTAACTTACAGGAGCCATTGTAAGGTATTTGACACGTGTTATTGTTAACTCACCTTTGGTTGTATTAATAAAATATGGAGAGATGTAGCCTCTGTCAAATTTCATACCCTCAATGATTTCCAATTCATCGTTTAGAGTTTTTCCATCCTGTTTAGATGCAATAAAGTCCACATTAAAGATTCCTTATTTATTACCAAACGCACAAGCTTATTTTTAGCATACTATGCACAACAGAATGAAAGGCTCTGCACCCCATGTCAGTGTTAAGTGCTTCCCCCTTCAAAACAAGATGGTAAGAGGGAACAGCAATCAAAGCCTGACCTAAAGGAGCTGGGGAGGGAGGAATTACGGTGGGATACCATACGTGAGCAGCAGCAGCTACATCGCATGCCACAAAAGCCAGCCCTAACTGAAGAGACAGCCACTGCACTTAGTCCGTATGTTGGCCAGTTCTTACCTTGACAGTGATTACACCCTTTCTTCCAACTTTTTTCATTGCATCAGAGATTATATTGCCAATTTCCTGATCTCCATTTGCTGATATCGTGGCAACCTGAAACAGTAAGCCATTTAATCTCATTTCACAAGTGATTTGTTTCCTCAGTATAAAGAAAATCAGAATAACCATTTGCAATTCTTGCGTTTCCTGACAAGAGAGGGCAGCTGACTGTAGCACACCTGCACCAGGATCCCAGAACTCCGTTAGAAGGGCTAACGGTTCTTGGGCAGCTCAAGCGCAGGGCCAGATCCTGTGCGCTGGGCTCACGCAGCAGGCACGGGCCATCTGAATCTGCGGCCACAGGGAGAAATATGCCATGAAGGCCAACACAGCTGGTGCCCGAGACCCAGCTGGGCCTCCCACAGCAGATCCGCAGCACTCCCAGAAGTCTGCCATCGCCTCCTGTCCACCAGCACATCTTTGCTTTCACCAATTCCTCCCAAGTACACAAATTTATGTTTTAAGACCACGTTTTGGAATGAAACTCGAAGATGAGAAAAACTACCTACTTCTGAACTAACTTCTAGCAGTGCAGTTGAAGGCAGAATACTGGCAATTTTAAATAACTCCAGAAAATGAAAGCGTTACCATGAAGATCGTTCAATGAAAAACTCTGAATCTTGACATATAAAGAAAAATACTCAGGTGTCATATACCCACAACCTAGTTCCATTAAACCTGACTTCACAAAACTTTTTCTGAAGAGTAACTACATAAAGTTGGTTTAATTTTTTTTTTTACCTGTGCAATTTCTTCTGGAGTTGTAACAGGTTTAGACAGCTTCTTCAGTTCAGCTATGACAGCATCAACTGCAAGCATCACCCCTAAAGATAAACGGAATACTTGTGAGTGAGCACCACAAGGTATAAAGCACAGAAAACAAACAAACCAACCAACCCCCAAGCCCCACAAACAGGTTAAGTTTCAAACCAAAGTCCACACTGCAAAAACGCATCAAGTTCGCGCGTTCAAAAACAAGTGACTGGCAGTTCTAGTTCCATATTTTCATTTGTATGCCTAGCGATAATTTTTTTGAATTGGTGTGACATATGATCAAAGTTTATGGCAAATTTATTTTCATGGCACCAGTAAATGTATATACTTATCAGAAATTAATTAAATGCAGAAATGGCTTTAAATGGAGTTTACCTATGACAAATTAAACAAGTTAACAGCATATAAAATAGTAGAATGATTAGAAAAATGAAGAATTGTTCAGAGTAAGTAATGTAACAGAAACAAGCGAGTTTTCTATCCATCACTCTTCATATAAAGCTTTATGTGGCTCTTCAAAAAGAAGGCAATTTATTCAGGAAGCCAGTCAAATCTGGGATATGAAAAGTAAAAAGACAGTGATTGAACATTAAAAACAAAGGAAAAAAAAATTACCCCTCCTGATTTCTACTGGATTAGCTCCTTTGCTGATCTTCTCAAAACCTTCCTTGGCAATAGCACGCGCAAGTACCGTTGCAGTAGTGGTACCATCTCCTGCTTCTTCATTTGTATTGTTGGCAACGTCTTGAACTAACCTGGCTCCAATATTTTTGTATTTGTCTTTTAAGTCAATTGCCTTTGCTACTGTCACACCGTCTTTTGTCACTTTGGGACTTCCCCAGCTTTGTTCAATAATAACTGTTCTTCCCTAGGGTGGCAAAGAACAAATATTAAATCAAAGCCACGTAACCCACGGCATGTTCCTCAGAGTTCAGCTGAAGATGAAGATCCTTTTGAACAGCCACAGCTGAACAGAGACATCACCTTGCACAGAGCCTTCAGCTGGGACTTTTTTCAAGCACACACATTACCAAGGTTCTGCAAAACTGGAAAAACGGCTCAAAGGTTTTATACTTGTACAGAATGAGGCTTCACTCCCCAGCCATAATGCTTAATACCACAGACTCAGAAGTCCACAACTAAAATAAGACTGGCCTTGCAGAGGAAAATAATTGAAGAGATGCCCTCTAACACTGACATTTCCCCCTAAAATTAAAATATAGCAACATAATGAACTAAATTTGCAAAATTTCCATCAAATCACAATAAAAAGTCTATGTGATTGAAAAACAGTAATACAAAGCTCAATTCATTGTACATTCGGGGGGGGGGGGGGGGGGGGGGAGCAGAGACTTGCAAACCTTATTAGTGATTAGCAAAGAGAACTGAGAATACTTAACAAATTTGTGTTACTGTGTTGCAGTAGTTTCTCACAGGCAAGTTAACAAGCCTTTCTTCTCTGAGCCTGCACTTGCATTCAACTAAAAAGCTGGACTATCCTATGCAACACATACAGACACAGTCAATATGGGAAGCTACAGACCGTACAGGGAACATGGGGCAGATGCACCTGCGCAAGAGGACTGCTTGTTCCTAGATGAATGCAATAGCTTTAATAGCTGCTCCAATCAATCATGTTCCAGTTTGAGCTGGAGGCAGCAGAAAAGCAAGCAGCCACCTCTGGTCTCCTGCTGCCCTGAAACTCTTTAGCAATCCTGACAGCTGGAGCTGTTGGAAGAGGGGCAGGGAGAGCAACTGCCTCACCTCACCGCTGCTGGCTGACCCTGCACAAGTCCCCTCACCTGGGGACGCTGGCCACGCTGGCTCCTGCCGAGACACTGCCCTAGCTGATCAGACGCCAGCGCGCCTTCAGCTGCAACCAGGGCCTGGATCACGTGCCAAGCAGCTCGCTAAGGACTCCCACACAGCACACGACCGCTATGGTGCACTCTGTTCCTCGCTCGCACAGGGCCCGCTCACGTCTGCCTCAATGATTTAACTAACATGGGATTCCTGCCACGCACAAGCCTATGCTGCTTAAGTACAACTGGCCCTGAAAGCTGCAAAAGAAACGTTAAGCTTCGGTTACTAATGTTGAACTTGTGAACGAGTTTACATAATTCTAACTCTGCACTATAAAACAATTATGCCAAAATAATGCATAATCTGACTTCTTACTGCTATTTCATCTGACCTGCACTTCTAAATCTAAAAGTGTTCAAGAGTAAGAAAACTCCTTCTGGAGAATCCTGCTGCTGCTAAGTTCTTCATATAGTCTCTCCTCGTTTTGCTTAATTTTATTCTCTATTTTGACGCGGTCTTATTCCAAATGTTTGTTTGATAGCTATGAGAGCGGCACAACAAAATCTACTTGCATGTGATCACATAAAAGGATTTACACTCCACAAACACTTTTTATCTGTGTTTCTGCAAACGCCACCAGTAAATCCACATGCATTTTGAATGGTCCTGCATATCAAGAATCCAAGCACTCACATAAACTAGTTCTGACAAAGTAATCAACATGTTGGCAGCAATATCAAAAGATTGCGTGAGACTGCAAGCCATGTTTCTTTAAATACAGAACAGTGCCAAAGGGAAGTTTCCTCACCAGAATGATATTTCTTAAAAATGCTGAAAGCTGAATCGAGCGTTACAGTACAATCCCTAAATCTCTACAAATACACAGAGAACAGCAGATAAAGTGAGAACACTGGAACAAAAAACCCACCAGGTTACAGTAAGTTGCATCAGGAACTGCCCTTTAACCAGTGCATTAGAACTATGCTTAGGCATTCACAAAGCAGCCTGATCCAAAAAAACCCAGGAGTTAAATTAACTGACTACACCTAAACTTTGTTCCTTTGTGGAAAACAGCCGCAGCTTGCTGACATCACTGTTCCTTAACCTTCATCTGCTCAGCTTATGGCATTTTTGCCTTTGAATAAAGCTAATAGAGCACCAAAAATGTCCAAGAAATACATGAATGAATTTTAGAGAGGCCAAGCAGCCTTGAGAGGAACTACCAAGCATAAGCTGTTAGTACATGGAACAGACATTCCTATGACCCCAAAGAAAATCAGCATCTCTTCCTTAAAAAGGAATCTCATTTCAAGCCTTACTGCGCGTTGCATGACTACGCAGAATACAGTAGCTCGTTTTGCAAAAGACCTAGAACTTCCAGGGAACCATGCGCCGCATTCTGTCCTATAAGCAGCATAAATGAATGCCATTGCCACGGAATTTCACTTAAGCTGTTAACATTTACCAGTCAATTGAAAACTCAACATTACACTTGCAATGTCTCTTTCACTTTGTTAATACTGAATGGTAAAGTGATACAAAACTGCAATTTGTTAAAAAAAAAAAACAAAACCCAAACTCATGCTAACTAACCCACCTTATGATCCAGATAGTTAAATTATCTACTGCATTGTTACAGACTACCAACTGAGCCACAGCAACCCATTACGCACATACCCTTACCCTTCAACCTGTTTAAACAAATCTAATGCACCTTTCACAGTGATCCGATTCATTTTACTTTGTTACCATGAAAAGCACATGCACTATCATCATGGTTCACGTGACAAAAACGAGATATGGCTCTTGCAGTAGTCTGTCCATACCCTTACATCTTTGCATTACACATCTGCAGATGGTAATCACGCAGCTCTACCGAGGGAAAACTAACAACTGTTTTCTACTATGGTGTTTTCAACCAGGTCAAAGCATTAATGTAAAATAAACGCAAACTCTTCCATTACCTTTGGCCCCATGGTGACAGCTACAGCATCTGCTAGAAGATCTACTCCTTGAAGCATAAGAGCTCTAGCATCTGCTCCAAATTTAACATCTTTTGCATATGCTCGCGTTAGATGGGGGGCGAGCGCTCTGGACACTGGCCTTATCTGACGGAGTACTGTAGGTAAACGGAGCATGTCTAAAAGATTAAAACAAATCCAGAGAAAAAAAAAATATAAGCGTTGTTTTTGCCCAGATACTTCTAGAATACAAGAGGGGGAGAAAAGATTCAGGAAGTAAAGCAAGTGACCACGAACTTTTAGTTTTTCGACTGGCTGAAATGGAAACACACAAGCAACTGCAAGTAACAGGGCTGAGGGGCCCAGGCCCCCAGGGCACGATCAGGGCTGCAGCAGCTCCTCGCTGAGCAGCCTCCAGCAACTCCCAGCTCCTCCCGCCGGGCCCTCCCTGGCAGCAGGACGGGCGGCCGCGAGGCCACGGCGGAGCACCAGCAGCTCCATTTGCCGGGCGGCCCCGGCTGGGCGCGGGGGGCCGCGCACGCCAGCAGCCGCGGCGGTGCCGCTCCGGCGGGCGCCCGGGCGAGGCTCCCGCGCCCGACTCCGCCTCGCCAGGGCGGCCCGCACCGCGCGGCCAGGCGAGGGGAGGCCGAGGGCCGCAGAGCGGCGGGAAGGGGCCCCCCCAGGGCGGCACGGGGCCCCCGCCACATGTCCCCTTCCGTCAGGACACGCGGAGCAAGGTCAAGAGCCGCTCGCCCCCTGCCGCCAGCCCGGCCGCGCTGCAGCGCCGGGCCCCGCCGCGCCGGCATCGCCCCGCGCGGGCGGGGGGGCCTCGCTCCGGCCGCCAGACCCGCCGGGGGGCTCGCGACCCCCCCCTCCCCCCGCTGCGCCACCGTTAGCGCCGCACGCTCCCAACGGGCCTGGCCGTTAACCGCGCGGGCACCCCCCCACCCCCCCCCCAACGGTAACCACCGCCACAGAGGGAAGGGGCGGGGGGCGGCACCCCCTCCCTGGGCCGGGCCATCCGCCCGCGCTCACCTGCGGGCAGCGCGGGGGGAGCAGCAGGCGCCTCCGCCGTCCGGACCCAAGGCTGAGCGGGCAGGTCTGCGCGCGGGGGCGGGAAGGCGCTCAGCACTCACTGCCTCGGCCCCGCCCCCGCCAGGCACCGGCCCATGTGGGGCTCCGCACCGCCCGGCCCGGGAACCAGCATAGCCGCCGCGGCCCCGCCCCTGGCGGCGGGAGGGCGGCCGCGCCCGCCGGCAGAGCTGGGGCGCCCGCCGCGCTGCGCGCATGCGCGACCAGCTCCGGCGTGAGCCACTCAGGTTCCGGGGCCCCCCAATTCCAGAACCTTCTGGAACGCTCATGCTCGCCGAAGGTCAAAGTTGAGCTGACCTCACTTCCGGGCGGGCCTCCGACCCCGTGAGCCGGCGGGCGCTGGGCGGCGGGGCTCGCGGCGCCGCCGGGGAGTCGCCCCCCTCCGGTACCGGGACCCGGCCCCGGGGGCGAAAAATAAGCGGCGGAATTAAAGCTGAGCGGGGCCGGGGCGGGGAGCGGGCTCCGCCCCGGGGCGGGGCGCCGGGCGCGCGTGCGCGCGCAGGCGGTGACCTTTCTCACGTGCGCCTGCGGCGGCCCGGTCACTCGGTGGCGGGGAGCGCAGCGGCCGTCATGGTGAGTGCCCGCCGCCCGCGCCCCGGCGCGCTGCCTCTGCCGCTCCTCTCGCCGCCGGCTCCGCGCAGCCGGCTCCGCGCAGCGTGCCACGGCGGCGCAGGGGGGAGCTCCCCGCGGGGCCCGCTGCGGGCCCGCCTGCCCGCCGCCGGGGGTCCCCGAGCAGCCCGCGGCCACGCCGCCGCGCCCGGGCGTTCCCTCAGGCGGCCGGAGGCCGGCAGCGGTGGCCCCTGTCGTGCCGGTGGGGCTGGGCTGGACCGTGGGAGGGAGGGAGGTGAGGGGCCCTCGCCTGCGGGCGCTGGGCGGCCCCGCCGGGCGTTAGCGGCGGGCCGCTCCCCGCGGGGGTGCCGCAGCGGTCTGGTAGCGGCGCAAGGTCGCGCAGTCCTTGGGGCAGAAGCGGTTACACTGGCAAGCGCGGAGGCTGCGGGCCCGGGCGCGGCGGGGGTGTCTGCAGGGGCTGCCGTCGGCTGCCCGGGCGCTTCAGCCGGGCTCCTCCCTGCCCGCGGCCGCGGGAGCGCCCCGTTAGTAGAAGGCGCGCTGGGCAGGGCTGCGCACGCCGCGGCCTGGCCCGGCGGAGCCTGCAGCTAAACCTTCTGTGCTGCGGGCTCGATCGCTCGTTCCCTGCATTTCATAAACCTTTTTTTATAGAGATCTTACCTTCAATGGGAATTGGGTAAGGGCAGAGCTGCCCTTGTCCTGCAGTGATACTTTATTATCCTACTAACGGGATGAATTAGCGTTTCTTAAAACTTAGTGTAAAACGCCCACGGTCGTAAGTCTGGCTGCTGATTTCTGTTAAAGGCAGAACATCTCTCAAAAAGGAGGATCAGAGATGTTATCTTCACAGAATGAAAATGAGCATAGTTGGCAGCCTCTTCCCTTTGTTTTTCATCATTGTGGGAATAACATTAGTTGGGGGGATGCACGTCTTTCACGTACTGTCTTTTGTAATTTTGTTTTCTCCCAATTTTAGAGTGTGTGTGTATATTGATGAGTGTCAGTAAAGGGCACGTGGATGCCAGGCCCCTGTTTCTAGTTCTTTCTACGCGTGCGGGCTGTGGATACCTGTCCAGTGGAGCACTGTCTCCATGTGGCTTGGCAAGCTGCCATATCTTTCTTTCTAAATCAAAGCAAGTTCCTTCTTCCTGACCCCTGCTTGTTGGGATTCGGCACTTGCATTTGCCTAGTATGTGGGCGTTAGACTGCTGTTTCTGAAATGCAGCCAAGTAGCAGTAAGTAACTGCAAAAAAAACCAAAATAAAAAAAAAAAAAAAAAACCACCCTAACTCTACTTAAGCAGAGGCAGATATTGAAGCAGTCAAGGTAGAAGTATGCCTACCTTCCTATTTTTAGGGGCTTAAGCCTGAAGTTTCTTGTAAAGTTGCAGTCTATTTGTAGATGTCAATACAAGTAACAGCACTCTTGCCTCAGACTTCAAACTTTGGAGGCTGTATATCGTTATGTGAAATGCTAAGGTTTGAAAGGACCTGAAAAAGATTGATGTGGGGTAGCTGGCTAGGCTTTTGCTTCTTTACTGTAAAACACGCCACTACACAAATGAAAATGCAACTGTCCTAAGCCGTCCTTAATCATCATCATATCTGGTTGTGAACTAAATGAATGTATTGCATATAATCAACAATTATGCTCACCAAACTACAGTAACTAAGGGTTTGGGATTACAAGCCTGCAGAATTTTTCAGCCAGAGGAGGAGGCTGCTCCATCCTGTGGTGGTTTATTCCCCAGCTGGAGTACATCTTCTGCCGCTGACCCGTCAGGATTGCCCAGCATCTGTGTCTTTAGCAATTTCTGATGCAATCAAAGGCGGCATGTATTTGGTACTATTAAAAATAAATGCTCAGCAGTTTTCTTAAACTATTCATTTCTCTCAAAAGAGAAATCACTTTTTTTTTTTAAACTCTCTTAAATTGCAATTTTGTTCTAACGTTCCTCTTGTTACAATGTACAATTACTCCCACAGGCAGGAAAAGCATTTAGGAAATTTCTTCCCCTCTTTGATCGTGTTCTGGTTGAACGATGTGCGGCTGAGACAGTAACCAAAGGAGGCATCATGATTCCAGAAAAAGCTCAAGGGAAGGTGCTACAAGCGACAGTAGTTGCAGTTGGATCGGGAGCCAGAGGCAAGGTAAATATCCTGAGGCATGACGTTTGGGTAGAATTAGTAATGGTGTGGTGGTAGTTGGAATATTATCACCAGGAATGGTTGCAGTGTAAATGCAGTGATAGCTCACAAAAATGGGTGGTGGCGATGACTGAAGTTGGAAGTACAGATTCAAAGAGGAGGTAGCAATCTCAGGTTCTCCTGACTGGCTCTGACCTTGAATTCCATCATTCCTTTCATCATCTGTAAAATGGAAAATACTTACCTTTTAAAAATCAATATTTTTTATTGATTATTATTATAAGCAGCTTTAAACAGTAATGGTGTGGTTTTTTGTGTGTTTTGGGTTTTTTGTTTGGTTGGGGTTTTTTTGCATTTTGTTTGTGGTTTTGGTTGGAATTTTTTTAGTTTTAAATATGTAAACAGTGTTTTGGGGGATATCTTGCTTCATCACTTCTCAGCCAAAACCTTGAAGGACCGGCAGCCTTCTTTGTTAAAATGGTTATATGCCTGAATTTCTGTGACTTGCGAGCAGGGTGGAATCCCAGAAAGTGGCATTCACTGTCTTGTGCTGTGCAAAATATCTTTGTTCATAAGGATTAGGCTTACTGGACAAAAGAAAATCCGGAATCAAAAGAAAATCCGGAATCAAAAGAAAATCCGGAATCAAAAGAAATAAGTGTTAAATAATTTTTTGTTAATTTTGCGTGTTGAATATGCATCTGGGATCATAAAAAAGATAGATAGTCTTCACAAAAAATGACAATGGCTACGGACTTCAGCATCAGAAGGTTCCCCCCCCCCGAAGTAGCATTCAGTTAGTAGCAATAGTGGAGAACAGGTTAAATTTCAACTTGGGCATGTTGACTCAGACTTTTTCTTTACCATGAGTCCCTCTGTACATATCAGGCTGGTTTGTGTCAGTATCTGATCTTTAAAGCTTTATATTGTGAAATGGTGCTACTATCTGACTCACGTGCTAATATTTTATTTATAATACAAAATTTATCAGGTGTTTCTAAACAACTGATTTGCCAGCAACAGTGACAAGTTGATCAGAGTAACAAAGATGGGAAGGTACTTTTAACTGGCGCTTGGAGAAATTAGCCTTCCCTGTAGAACATGGAAATGGACTTTCTCCATTTTAGAAGGGGGTTTCATGGTCTGTCACTTAATTTCTCAGGTTTCTTGGGTGGTTTTTTCCCTTTAAGTGAAGTCCTATTCAGTATGTCAAGCGAAGACCTCGCAGTTGTATTTACACTCAAAACTAAATGAAAATTAATTATGTTCAGAAAATCACTGCAGTTCTACTGCCTAAATATTGCAGGACTCCAATGCTTGAGAATTGACTGGTGTGCTTTTCCTAGTAAGCCTGTATGCTGCAGTTCCACCGTACAAGGAAAATACAGAGTTGTTGTGATTTCCTGAATGTTTTACATGTGGATGGATCATTGCAGTTTGGGGAAATTCCTTTACATCTGCCTATATTGTGGAAAACTAAGGATTTCTTTTTTTCTTTCAGAATGGTGAGATTCAGCCAGTGAGCGTAAAAGTTGGTGAAAAGGTTTTGCTACCAGAATATGGTGGTACTAAGATTGTACTAGAAGATAAGGTAGGTTTCCCAACTTTGTGAATGCAAATTAAGCTGGTTTCCCAAAATGTTATACTGCCAGTGATAAATACTGTAGTTACTTCATAGGGCAGGCAGCATTCAAGAAACGCAGTTGTTGGTATTCTAGCGGCAGCAGCTGAATCCAGCCAGCTTCTGGTACCTGCAGTATTTGCTACTTCTACCTCTGTGTAAAAGGAAGTAACCAAAGAAACCTCGGGCATGACCTTTGCTGGGTGGACGAAGTGGCTCCGTGTGCCCAGCATGTAGTAGAGGGAACCCTAAAAGGCTTTGACATTACCGGGGGTGTCCTTGCTTTTGACAGGGAAAGTTTGCAGAATTGTCTTCTAAGAGTTCTTGCACTTCCTACTACTAAAAATAGTGCTTTCCCAAAGAGTATCCTATGAACACAAAAAAAAAAATCTCTTCAAGAAGTCAAGAGGTAGAGCTAGTGTTGGTTAGCTCACTTTTCTGTGCTTTGTGACTGTGGTAGGCCTGACTTCAGAACAAGACAGTATTTGCAAAACAGGTGAGATGAGACAGGTACTAACGTTTCTTTTCTTTGCAGGACTACTACTTGTTCAGAGATGGTGACATTCTTGGGAAATACGTGGACTAAACTTGTTGCAGTATCAGTCATCCATTCCACTAAAATGCTGAAATTTTTCTTTCATCATGTAAATAACGTCCTTTATTTTATAATAAGCAGGCATTGAGTCTCTGAAATAACTTGTGATCTCACTGTAATGATGGAACGCAAATAAAAATATGTACAGTCAGAAATCAGTTGCTCTTGCTTGAGTTCCATTGAACGGTGACATTCAGATGACCACCAACCAGCCTTAATTATTCCAAACAACATCATTTTATATCCTTATTTCTGTACTGAGATTGTAAAGGTCTTTACAATAAACTTCTAAAACGATTCTGCTTTTGTCTGTTTCTGCTATTGCTCAGTGAAACTGAGTCTCGATTGTGTAATGAGCTAATCTCTCTGAAACAACAATTCAACTGTAGTAACACTTTATTTTCCCTAAACTTGTATGAAGTTGGGAGATGAGTTGAAAATGGTTATCCCACAGGTGCAGTGAGGAAGGGGATTTTCAGCTAGCTCCCTTGCACATTGAGCTTTATCTTAAGAGAACGTGTTTTTTTAACTCCTCCTGTCTTAGCGATAGCTAAGACACTGGTACACAGGAAGGTTAATGCACACAAACCACCCTGTCCCACAGCAAGCTAAAAGGAGCTTGGTACTAGTCACACCTGTGCTAGAACAAAGTCATCCAGTCCCTAGATGAAGGAGATAAGAATTATAATGTTTTTTCTTACATATCTCTCACTGAATTTTGCCAGTAGAAAACAAAACTTCCCTCCAGAAGAATTAGGGCTGATGCTGATCTTAAAGCAAATTTCTTTACTGATTACTACGTTACCTCAGGCCAGATCTCCAGCTTTCCCGTAACTTAGTAAAGAGCTGATTTGACAAATCATATGTCCTTTATCCTTAATGCAACATTCTTAAATACCAAGACATTTACTTAAGTAATGCTGAAGCAACAAATTTGTGTATTTTAACCACCCTCTCTTGCCTTGGAAAAGGATTCAAGGTTATTCACAGAGGAGTACGCAAATGTGCGCTTGATACAGTGTGTTCCTAATGATGCCTTCAGAGCTGGTATGCGTGTGTCGGCCTAGTGCAGTCTGAGAACATACACTGCCTTAAAACGTTCTGATGTAGTCTTAGGGGAAATAAAGCTATACTGACTGTTGTTGCTACTGAAGCTTTAATAGCAGTAGTTAAATGGTACTTCTTTCTCATTACATTCAAGCTGTTCAAAATCAACATTGCTAGATACGCTATGAGCCTTATTTTCTTCTGGAGAGAACAGGAAACAGGACTAATGAAAAGTTTGAGTAGCTGCAGTGGGGGACTTCAGCTTTGACGCTCTGAAACACACTGTATTTTCTGCCAGGGCGGTTTTGGGTCCCTCCTCCCCCCAGCTGAACTTCAGTGCAGAGGTGAGCTGGAGCCACGTTTTTACCTAGATGCCAGTTACCACCCAGCTGTTCCGTTAGGAGCTACATTTGACCATCAGCCGGGCTGTAGCGGCCAGGGTGGGGCGCTGCCGGTTGGCTGGTCACCACCTACCTGCTTTGGGCTGTAGGCAAACCAGGCAAACGTTACACCATTCCGGTGGTTAAACTCCCACCAAACTGAAATACGTACCCACAGGGACGATGCTAAATAAAAAAAAATATGTTTTAGCATAAAAGGCCTACTTCTTGAAATCTGCCCTGTGGCAGTAGTTACGGCAGCGCACGTTACAGCTGAAACTTAAGATTACCCCACTACAGGTATCTTAAAAGACAATTTATTGTGTAACGAAACACAAACTCATTGAGAAGCATTATCTTCCACTAGAGCAAGCGCGCCTTTATCTGCCATGATAGGGTAGGTATTCTGGTGCAGTCGCATACCAAAGAAGGGAAGGTATTTAACATATTTACAAACTACCATGTCTTTCAGTAACACCTTTTAGAGACATGCTTTACACAGGGTCCCCGCTCACCGCAAATAATTTCACAATGTTTACAGTTCTTGTTTGTGAGGAGCAACTGTGCTCTGCGGGGGTGCGATCTGAGGGCAGGTGACCCAGAGGTGGCACATACATACCCCCGTACTACTCGCACTGCCTTCCTCCGCCGCCAGGCGCCGGACCCCTCAGCCAAGGCAGCGCCACGGTACCGGCCCGCTCCCCAGCAGGATTACGCTGAACTCACGCTGCAGCGCTGCCACGCACGCACCACGCGAGCCTCTCTTCCCCCTGACCCTACCTCCAGCCCCAGCAGATCTGCAGCAGCTTGATACCATGCTTATTTAATAAAATACTTATCATGGTGCTATCTACTAGTGTTTACATAACTGATTAAAAAGTCACAGTTTCATGAAAACTTTCATGGGAATAAGTAATTTATGGATGTGGGGGGAAAAAAGTGCATTCCTAGGCCTAATCAAATGGAGGATGTGCTTGAGTGTCTGATGGATCAACAGACAGAGAACACTTTATTCTTGCACCATGAGGGTATCACTGCAAGCAAGGACAAGGTAACTATCCCACAGCCAAGGTGATCCATCTGCTGTGACTGCTTTTTAGTCCACGACTGCACGCCAAATTCTATAACCCCCAGGTGCCACAGGGGAGGACAGGATCAATCACAAACGCTCTTTCTGTGCTGTGTCGTTCCTGTAGGAATTTAGCTGCCTTTATTCCACTGTTTTCTAGGCTATTTCAAAGCTCCAATCTTGGCAAAAATGTTACATATTGCCCTACCCACTTTTTTGGGGGGATAAAGTCCTTCCCAGCCTTCCCTCAGGCTGTCTGAATCATAAGGGAACAGGGAGAACTCCATCTACTTTTGCTACTTTCCATTCTTAATGTTTCAGAACAGCTTCCATTAGCAGCAACCATACTGTTTTCAGAAGACCTTTATCATCCTGGTTACGTTATCCTGCCATAGTAAGAAAAGGATCAAACTTTTACATACTAGTAGAGAAGAAAGGAAGGCCAGGTCCCTAACAGTGCAGGAATAGTCCATAAGATTTTGGCCAAATATTCCATTTTTCACTCTTGAAGGTCATGAGGCGATGAGGACCAGGTGAAAACCAAAAAGTGAAATTACTGTTGATTGGATTTTGTTTAAAAACAACTTGATATCCAATAAAACAAAAATAATGAGCAGCTTCCAGGAATACAGGGTTAATTATCAAGGGGCAACACAAGACTTACAGACTTTAATATCCTCATTAAGAAACACTGCAGATTTCTTTCATTTTTCTGCAAAACCATGAGCCAGTTGCAGATTGAACTAACAGCTAAGTATTTCTCTCTGAGAGGTATTTCTTCACAGCCAGATTTATTTGCATTTCAGAAGCAAGATGTCCATGAAATAAAAGTCAGGGACAAATGGAAATGTCAAATACCCAGCTCTTCTGTGCCTTAGATATCAGTCAAACCTTGAAAATGATGATAGGAAAAAAACCCACAAAACACCAAACACAAACCCAAACAAGCTGCTGAACTTTAAGGGATTTAAACAGCTAGAACTGCTTTTATTTTGGCACTGGCTAATTCTAATATCAATCTCGTAAAAAATTAATGTTGGATTACAGCTGATCTAGTGAGGTATAGGACATTTGTACCCTTCAGTCTAATGCATTAACTTCTCCCAATGTTATTAACCTTTTCACGGTTTCTTAGACAAACGGCCAGGGAGCACCGAGTTTCACCATGTGCCTCAAATAGCTAACATCTCTGGGGCAGGAATGCTGACCAGGAGTAAAAAAGTAACTAATGCAAACTGAACTGGGGTGCCTCAGGCCAGGAACGCCACCTCTGCGTTACAGTGTAACGTGAACGGAGCTGCCGTTGCCATCAGTATGAACCGCTGGTTAGCTGGGTGCATGCACCGGGGCGGGAGGCGACCCCATTACCCATTTCTCATTGCTCGCACGTTGTCCGGCTTTCAGCTCGAACCTCCAGAACAAGGCAGGATCCTGGTCATGGGATTGCCCAAGCAAAATAAGTATTCAAAATGGACTTTGCTTTCTGATGGAAAAACCTAAATAGAGATTTTTCAATGTTTTCAATCCAGAAATGTTTCACATACTCTAACTCTCATTGGACAGAAGGAAGAGGTTTTAACATGGGGAAGCACATATTATTTAGAGCAAAGGAATTGAGAGTGGGGGGTGAAACCACACCTAGCATTCACTCTGTAATGCAGTGGAAGCAGGGGCAGCATCAGATACCAGCATTCTCCACTTTTCAGGAAACAACACACAACTGCCACCATTTATTTACTGATTGTATAAGGGGAGGCACCTCATCTCTACCTTGTTGCCTCATCATTCCTGCTCACAGACAGAAGCAATTCACACTTACTTACCTATTCTGTACTCCTTCCCACTGTCTATTCCCTAGAAACAGAGCAGCTTCCAAATAATTTTCTTCTTGCTTATCCTACAGAAATAATAACATGAGCCACTCTAGTCTTCCAAAATGTCTACTTACTTGTTACAAGGACTGATTTATCAGCCAACTATAAGGTAACAGTGCCTTTTTCATGTTTTTTTCCCCCAAATACAGTCAACACATCTAACACCCGGCTTAGTAAACCTTGAAACCCAAGCTAACTGTTTTCCATTAACACAGCAGTCTGTGCCCTCTGCACGCCAGACTCACAAATCTGTCAGTCCTGCCTTTGAAGAAGCCTAGAAAGGCTTCGTACCTACTTTGCTTGAAGTAGTTTGCCCCAAATCACTGTTGTTCGGGTTTTTAAATCAATTATTTTTAGCATTAACAACTATATATCTTCAATATAGGACTTGAAATACTTTTAAAGATTTGCATCCTTATGGTTTACATTGTACAGAGTTTCACAGGCTTGGTTGTGTTGCACAGACTGGTGCAGAGCAAGCGAGGAGGGACTCTGGGGGTGAGCAGGCGCAGCCAGACGCTGACAGAGGGATACTGATGAAACGGGATGAAATCTGAAGAATGCGTTTTCTCAACAACCAGTCATCTCGTTAATCGCTGGAGACCTCGTCTCACAAACCCAACAACTCTGCTCACCGCTACAGCCCTGCCGCCACGAAACCGGCCTCACGGCGCAGCTCACGCTTCCTCGGGCAGGCGCCGAGCAGCCCGGACAGCAAGCGGCAGGGGCCACCATTAAAACCGCCCCCCCCCCTTTCCCAGGGGTGTGTGCGTGCGGGGCGGTGTTGTCCCTCACACACGAACGTAAGGCTCACAGGAAAGCTCTGCTTCCGAAGCGGGTGCCGGCACGGTGCTGCCCCTCAGAGAGGCCCCAGCCGCCAGGCAGCGCCCGCCGCCTGCCCGGGCTCCCAGCCCCGCCCGGGGAACGGCTCTTCCGCGCCCCGCCGCGGCCAGGAGCAGCACATACCGCAGCGGCGACGGGGAGGAGAAGAGAGGAGGGGAGGGGAGGGGAGGGAAGGGGCCGGGACCCGCCTCCCGCCGCCCCTCAGGGCCGCTCGCCGCCTGCTGGCTCCTCTCGCGAGAAGTGGCGCCCCCGCGCGCCTCCCCGCGGCTGTTCCCGCTCCCCGCCGTTGCTCGCCCGCGGCTGTTCCGCCCCGGCTCCCTCCCTCCCTCCGCCGGCGGCCGCGGCAGCCGCAGCGCCCGTTCCTCCCCCTCGCCCGCCGCCCCGCCCGGCGCTGCCGCATCCGGGTCCTGGCGCCGCTGTCACTATGGTCATGGCGGAGGGGACGGCAGTGCTGAGGCGGAACAGGCCGGGCACCAAGGCCCAGGTGAGGCGCCGCCGCCGCCGCGCGGCCCGCCGCCGGCTGGCGGGCGGGGACGGGCAGCGCCGCCGCCGAGGCGCCGGGCCCGGCTGGACGCCGGGGCGTCGCCGCGGGCCTCGCCGGGCCTAGCGGGGCCCAGCGCCGGGCCGCCGGGGCGGGCGAGCTGCGGGCCCCGCTCCGCGGGGTCGCTTTGTTCCCCGCAGCTGGGCCGCGGCCTGGGCGGGAGCCATCCGCGGCGGCCGTGGCGGCTGCCTTCCCCGCGGGGCGCTTGTCTGCCGGGCCCGGGGAGAAAGGTCGCTGCGGCACCGGCGGCCGCTCGGCTTCCCGGCAGGGCGAGCGTCGGGCTTCCCCGGGGTTTCCGGGCTCCGGTGCGGGAGCGCAAGTCCCGTCCCGTTCGCTGCCGGGTCCAGCCGCCTCCCGGGGCGCGGTGGCCGTGAGCGGTGGTGGGCGCCCCGCGCCGGGGACATGGGTGGCGTTGGCCGGCGCTTGTGAAATAACCGGGAATCAGCCGGGGCAGAGTGCCGCTTCCTAGAGCTTAGGCTATCTGCAGGTGCAGGGCTGTTTTTCTAACGCGTGTCAATGTATTCCTGGTGCTGCTGCTGCTAAAATAGCAAATGTATCATCAGCTACGCGAGATCACGGTGTGCTCGTAGGAGTAGGCCTCGGCTGGGAGTTCTGCGGCGTCAGGTGGAGGATACCTGGCCTGCTCATCTGGAGAGAGGAGCCATCCTGCCCTTACGCAACCTGCCCTCTGCTCACTGTGAACCTGGGCTGTTGCCAAATCGTTTCCCTTGAGCAAAATTAAATTGATTTATTTCTGGGCTTTCAGGGTCATCTTGCAAACGTACATCTCCAACACCTAAGCTACATTTTTTAGATTATTTCAGAGGTGTAATCTTCTGTGAGGCCTTTACGCAAGATTTTTTCACCCTCCTTTTATGAGGAGAGCTCATGGTCAGAAACGGAGCAGTATATGACACAATGTCATAAGAAAATGCATCTCTCTTCTCCTATACTTTGTCGTAACGTACAGAGGTAAAATTATTACACAACCCTCTGAATCAGTTCGTTCTATACATGTTTATGAAGGAAACGGAACGCGTGCCTTCTGTTTGATATATTTGGGGTATTCTGAAAAACAGTAAGCTGAACAGAGACCTAGATTTGGTCAAATACTATAAAGTATATTATAAAGTTCATGTAGGTTGAAGAATTTTGTGTATAGTGATGCGACCATATGATCTTTTTTGTGGTCATATGTAAGTTTTAATTTTGGATGACACGGTGGTATAGCTATTCAGTATGTAAATACAATTAGTTAATGGTATTTCAACAGGGGATATTCACTCCTTTCTCTGGAGATGCCTGTATTCTCTCAAGAACAGATTGCTAAGCTTTACAGTTGGAACATTTTCAGTGAGTCATTGCATCTGCTAGGATGGCTATGGGAGGCTGATGTGCAGTATCTCTGGATAATAAGAGGGAGTAGCACTACATTTTAGATGTGAAAAATGCAGAGTAAGGAATGCATGTGTGTGGGACTGTCATAGTTGCACCAGATGTGAATTGCTGCATAACACTGCGGTACACCTGGATCTGAGGTGAAACTTCAGGAAGGTTTTATCATTAACAATGCTAAACACCATGGGTGAGCGGAGCTGATAACCGTCCAGTTGTGCAGCATACTGACCAGACCAAGAGAATGTAGTACCAAGTTAGGCCAACACTGCGTTATATTATCTCAGTTTAGGGAAGATGTTTTCAGTGGTGTGTTATTACTAGAATATACTGGGACTTTTAGTTTAATAATAATTGAATAATGCTACTCTCTACAGACATCTTTTCTTCCCCATTCTTATGTGGTCTAACATGTAAAATGGGCACTGTATGCAAATATTTCATTTAAAAAATACAGGCTATAGAGGTGTTACAGAAAGATGTGGGGGAGAGATGATGTTTATAGTATGCCGAGTCACACAGAACTTTAATTTCAAGATATTCTACTATTGTGACATTAAGAGCGTAAGCCCCATTTCACCCTGTTCTTGCCAAGATTGTGTGCTGCTTCTGTTAAGATGTAGCTTCCTGGAATTGTATAAACTACCTCTATATCTATTTTCCTGCATGTTCAAGCTTATTGTAGGTTGTGCACTTTTCTTCCTCCCCTTCTATTTTTGTTAAATTGGTTTAAACTTTTTTTTTTTTTAAACAGGACTTCTACAATTGGCCTGATGAATCCTTTGAAGAAATGGATAGTACGTTAGCTGTTCAGCAGGTATTCTTACTTATGTGAAATGTTGTTAATGAGTTCAGTTTCCCAACTTTTCTATCTTGGTAAAAAAACAGGGAACAGGGCATGCTATTTATCTGCTTAGAATGTTGCTGCACAGGAATGAATTTCATAAGCACCCTATGTATATTAAAAAAAATTGTAACTATTAATTGTGCATGCAGAAATAACTAGAATTCCCATGTCTGGTTTAAACAAATCAGATTTATGAAAATGGTGGGGTTTCCTGCGGGGTTCTTTTCTTTTGAGAAGGATGTTGTAAAAAAGCTGCAGAATTTACCCATTCTTTTACCTTTTCTAATTGAGGAAAGGCATTTTCAGATCTGGCATTTTCTATACCAGTTTTCTTACCCTGCCCATCTACTCTTTATCTTTTTAGTCCATCAGTCACTTCTTAAGTAAAGAGAAAAAGTAAGTCCCTTACAGATGTAACGTGCTAAATATACCATCTTACTATAATTACAAGAAGATCTAGATTTATTTTTTCACCCTCTCGTAGTATATTCAGCAAAACATAAGGGCAGACTGTTCCAACATTGATAAGATCCTTGAACCTCCTGAAGGCCAGGATGAAGGTGTATGGAAGTACGAACATTTAAGGTAAGAATTCATCTTTTGTCAACATAGTGTCCTGATTCTAAGTTTTGCTCATTGATAGTGGTAGTGAGTCTTTTTCAATAGGACAGATCAAAAGTAACTTAAATGAAACTTGATATTTCTACTATTAAATATTTTTATACTTTGGTATTATTTTCTGAATTCCTTGTTCTTTCTAAAGATTCGTGATGCACTCTGATCTAGTGTTTTTGATGTTTTTTAAGAAAATGTTTGTACCTCACTTCAAAAGTTGTACTAGTATGTTTTGAATATGAAAATAGAGTAATGAATTTCCATAGCCCTTTCTCCTAGTATCCTCAGTTCTTCATCTCCGCTAATTGGGAATGTGATTTCCAGATGCTCCCAGTGCTTTTTCTGGAGCTTGCAGGGAAATAGGCTTTAGCTGGGAAAGCAAGAGTACCTATATCTTACAGTTCTTTTTCTGGTTGTAAGGAAACTCAAAACTTTTTGTTCTTCTCTCTGTTTGTTTTATGCAGTATAAAAAATATGTTCAGCCTAGGTAGTTTGTGCCTGAAAGTATTTTTCAGTCATAGTGTAGGTTTACACCCTGTTAATACATATGTATTCATCCTTTTTTCCCTGGCATTACTTCAGTATCCTTGTGCCCTGATTTTTTTTTCTTATAAGTGTGTCTTGTAACTTTATCAAATATACTTTCAGGAATAAGAATAGTTCGAAGCTACTCCTGGATTTATATATCCTGACCTTTTGCCTCCCGTGTTCTTTTTCTCTCCTCTGGTCTAGAATAGTTCCAATAGATGTGGGGAATCCTCAAAAGAGGAAAAAGTCAATGCATACAATTGCAAAAGACGCATTTTAAGAATTTCCTCTGTCCTTTCACATACACTGAAAATCATTGTAGATTCATAGAAGTGACTTGTCACTTTTGGAAAATTTATTCAGATTTTTCTTGTAGGATGGAAGGGTGAATTCTCTTAAAGAATGCACTTTCAGGTTCATTCTAGTGAAAGCAGTATTTCTAGAAGTCCCCCTCTGTTATTGATGTGTGGTGGGACTTCAGCCGCTTAATTGATCTGGAGGAAGTATATCTTAGAAGGATGGAATGCTCCAGCTGTATGAATTTAAAACTTACACTTTTAAGAAATTAATTTTCCTGAAGTATTTTTTTTAACCTGTATTTGTGAAATAGCACTTTCTTCCATAACAAAGTTGGTATCTTAAACACTTCCACTAAATTATTTGTTAAGCTCAGCCTCTACTGTCACCTAAGAATTAAAAAATGTAAATGTTTTGCTGAGTAAAAAAAAAAAGTATGCTGGTGTGACTTCTGTTTCTCTCAACTTGTAGTCCTTTTATAGTGTGTTAATTCCTAGCCTGTTGCCTTTTAGGTGTGACATCAGCTGAAATTATTTGGTGGTATTCTTTAAGTACGATTTTTTTTTCATGTTCTAATGTATTTTTTCCACTTCACAAGAATAATTTCCAAAACCAGTAAGATATCTGTGAAGATCAGAATGTATAACCTTGTTTTGTATTACATGTGTCTAGTGGGAAAACAAATTGTTGATTTTGATGCTGCTGTGTTCAAATTTTTTTAGACAATTTTGCCTTGAGCTCAATGGACTAGCTGTCAAGCTTCAGGTAATTATTTTCTTGATATTTTTATATTGTATCAGGGAGGAGACTTTTTTTGTATTCTAAGATGCAGAGTTTGCAGAGCTTTCTTCGTCTAAATTTATACGCATAGGCTTAAGCAGTGGTTTCAGGTAAGATTTTTTTAGCGTTTTAAAGACTTCTGGCAAATGACCGTTTTTGGGGGGGGACAGGGCAAGAAAGCGATTTGAAAAGATTGGCTCATTTTTGCTGTTGGGTGGTTTTCATAACTGAACAATTCTTTTAACAGAGCGAATGTCACCCAGACACATGTACTCAGATGACAGCAACTGAACAATGGATTTTTCTTTGTGCAGCTCATAAAACTCCCAAAGAGGTATGGATGTATTTTGGAAAACTGACCCTACTGATGTAGGATTTTCTTTCACAGTTCATATCTTCATGGGGAGACCATTATAGCTGGCTTCTTAGTCAAACTGAGAGCTTATGTGGGTTAAGAATATCACTTGAGGTTTCCTTCTTTCCCATTCTGTGGCGGTTTACCAAAGAAAGGGATGAGGTAGGAAGGAGCCTCTTTTTACCACGGCACTAGAGACTTTGCACGTTCCCCTCTTTTTCTCTCTTAATTTGTGTTGAGACAGCCTGAAACTCAATGGAAAAAGGTCTTTGTTCAATTGAAAGAAGAGTACATGCTGAGAATAGGCTGCCTCTTCAAACTTTGGCCTTGATCCATAGCACTAGGCATATAAGCCTGACACTCTGGAAGTGACTGCATGTGCACGTTCTTAGGGAAGTTACTCCTAAAAGGTAGTGGAGTCATAAAAATATTTCATGTCACGTGGGTTATCAGCATGGCAGTAGCTTGTCTACCTGAGTGTCCTAATTACTTTAAACTTTGTTCAGATCCCCTGTTGAACCACTTGATACCTTTTTTTTTTTTTTGCCTTCAGAAGGTCTTTCTCTGTTGCTATTGGTTATGGTCATAGTGCAGTCTGTCAGATTTATCTTCGTATTTCACCTTCCAGAATAAGGTATTGGTTCTTCTTAACCGTATCCTTTTTGTCCTCTAAGCTTTTTGCTTGTTCGTTTTTCACTTCCTGAGATGCCTTGACTTAACTCTGAAGGCCAGCTTCTTTCCCACTCCCTCCTTTAACCCTCATCACCACTCAGTATATGGGCATGCAGTATGCCTGTTTTATTCAGCTAGACTGGAGAACTTCAGGCTGCTTTTTATCTCTGAACACGCATCATTCATCTACCGTTTTCCATGTTGATAATAGCTGTCAACCAATGGTCAGATAGTGGGTGATGCAACCTTGAACTGCTGACAAAAATGTGTAACTGAGAAGTCTTCTTCCTGAAAGTGGGGAATGGCAAAATGGACAAACGTTCCTGCGCTCAGCCTGTCTCAGTTCATGTTTACTTTCTTCCTTCTCCTCTACATGTGCTTGATTGCAGAGCCAGGGCTTGACTTGTTAACACTTAGCTACACTAAGGATTTTGTTTTTCTTTGCCAAGGTAAAAAGCATTGATATACTTAGGTGCAGGTTTGGTTTTTTTTTTTTTGGGTTGGGTTTTTTGATAAGGTGTTAATTTAGGCTGTAAAAGAAAGCCTGGCAACTTGACTATGTGGGAAACAAATGAACTGTGAGGTAATGATAGTCTTTCCTTTCAGTGTACTTCTAGTATATAGTCTTATTCTACAGCTTTACTTAATGAGATGCAATAAAATTCACTGCTCATGTGCATAATCACATTTCCATAGTAACTTTTTTCTTGAAATAATATACACAGGCAGTGAAATAGAGAAAAGAAATGGCTCACTTAAGGAGAAAATGTAGTTAGACCTTCAGAGAAGCTATGTGAAACTTGTGGGAATAAAAATGACCAGTGAAGTTAAAAGCATCAGGAACCAATTAAAATGTTTTTCTTTAAACAAGTTATATGACAATGTTATGCAAGCACTCATACACCTGCTCACTCGCTGTCTATTTTTGTAGTGTCCTGCTATAGACTACACCAGACACACACTTGATGGAGCTGCGTGTCTTCTGAATAGCAATAAATATTTCCCCAGCAGGTAAAAATGCTTTCTTTTGGGAGGAGGGAGAGAGGGAGGGTGTAGGTGGCACCTAAACACTTAGAAAGCACGTGGAAATGGGTGGCGCATTTTTCCTGAACTACTACTGAAAATGTGAGAAATCCTGCAGGATGTGTCACTTGTTGGTAGAGCTATGGTCACTTTTAAGCCAAGGAAGAATTCCTACCTATTCAAATAGTTTGCCATTTACTGGAGCTGATGGGTGCTTTTTAGGTGGAAACTGTTTTACTGATGTCTGTTGGTGTTACGGGGCTTCCACTGGAGTAGTGCCAACCTAAATAACAGGGTGGCCTTCAGAGATAGGCAGTGACTCAAAGGACTTAAACACTGTGCCACAGAAAACCTCCAGAAGCCAACACCAGTCTACTGCAGGACATCAGTGACCACAGAAGACAGAGACCGAGTGTACTGAATGGGCAGCCCATGTGTTGCATCATGGGAACCTCCCTGGAGAAGTCAAAATTGTGCTTCTCTAGGAATCCACAACTGGAAGGCTTTTTCCCTTTGCCCATCAATGCCAGAAACCAGAAATCCAGCCCTTACCAGACTAACCGATGCTGTTTAACTACAGGCAAAACTGTTTTTGTAGTCAGAGTACAATTTTAAAATGTGGAATATGCACCAACATTTTTCTCTTCCTTGCAAAAATAAGCAATTGCAGACAGATATCTGCAATGCTTAAGTCTAAATTTCATACGCAATTATACAGTATAGTTTAACAATCAGAATTCATCTCAACACGTACTTGGTAGTCATTTTGGGAGACCTGTTTTAACCTTTCTCCTGGTGCTTGCAGGGTTAGCATAAAGGAATCCTCTGTAGCCAAATTAGGATCAGTGTGCCGAAGGATTTACAGAATATTTTCACATGCTTATTTTCACCACCGGCAGATATTTGATGAATATGAAGTAAGTAGTTTCAAATTACATCTTGAAAGAAGGGCATTTACTGAAGTTACAGGTGTGATGTAATTGTATTACATGTTTTCTTTTAATCCTACCAGGAGATCTGCATTAAAGTATTGATTATAATAGATTACAGTTTTATAAGAACTGAAATGCTTTTATACGTACATATATATATAAATGAAAATTAATTTATATAATTACCCAGTTATGGTTTCCCTTAATTTGGATAAAAGGTCAGAATTTGAGAGTTTTTGTACAAACAACTCAAATTCATCTTGTTTTAAAGATTCCTGAATGTATTCAAGCACTTGATATAGTTAGTACTGCTTATGTGTATATGTTTCCTGCTTGTTTATGTTACCCAACAGTTAAGGAATTATAATTGTAAAACTGCAAAAAAAACAGTAACTGGTGGCAGCTTGTGCACCTCCTGTAGCTTCCAATTTTTTAAATGAAAAAGTAGAAATTAATAGATAGAAAGGAGATAAGGGGTACAGCTGGATATAAAAGGAAACCTTTGTCAAATCCCACTTAACGTTGCTGGAACGGCTATGGAATGGTTGTGCCCTGTTCTGTGGGGGATAGCGTACGTAGGAGGAGTTTCACAATACCTTAAAATCCTCTTTTGGAGAGTGGGTCAGGACTACATTGATACTTGAATATGTTCTTGTCTAAGTGCTATTGAATTGAGCTGTGACTTAAGCCTGAACTTCAGTAGGGTTTTTTGTTAATTGCAGTAACTATAAGCAAGCAGTAAAGGAAAGATTTAAAAGTAATATACATTTACCATTTGAGCATTACTACTTCTTTCTAAGACTTGTAAATCTAATGAGGCAATTACATATAAGGAGGGCTTTTTTAGTATGTTCTCCTCAATTGTTTAAAGTATTCCTTCTGTATATATTGTTTTTTCCTCTTTTTTTCATCTCCAGAATGAAACTTTCTTGTGTCACCGGTTCACTAAATTTGTGATGAAGTATAATCTGATGTCCAAGGATAACCTGATTGTACCAATTTTGGAAGAAGAAGTGCAGAATTCAGTGTCAGGGGAGAGCGAGGCATGATGGGAATGGCAGTACAGAAGCCTGTACTGAATATAAACACAACATTAATTATGTACTGTATATATCATTTTAGACACTTCAATCACGTATCCTCATAGCTTTGTTTAGTATACTTTTGTATGCTGTGTGCATTGCCTTTTAATATGGGAAATACTTTTAAGTTATTCATGAGCTGTATATTCATCAATGTGGCACTCATGGTTTTTAAATAAAAGTAGTAGTATCTGTTTATAATGCCTGTTAATAAAAGAATTTACAGTTCTCTAAAATTGCTGCTAAACAATCATTGAATCACAATCCTGAAGATGTGTCTGATTGGGTGGGGAAAAAAGTGAGATTAAGATTTCACAGCAAGCCATTTTTTAATGCAGTAGCTATATTAGTTCAAAGATTATCACCTTAAATATATAATTCTGCAGGAAGCTTCTTGCAATGTAGCTTATTCCTAATTTAACTTTTATTTTTTTAAGATGGCTTTGAAGATTTACTTTTTGGATGTGCATATTCCTGTATGTGTGTATCCAAATACTAATAGGATCTATAGTATTAGTAATACCAAAAGGATAATTTGACTATGCTATTGAACATATATATTCTTGATATACACTTAACAGACTTTCCTGGACTTGTTTTTTTGTTAACAGTGGAGGTTTGTGCACAGCAGGGGACAGGTTCTGACCTGTTAAGGCAGACTTCTGGTCTCCAGTCCACAACTTCTCTAAAGAATAACTGTGGCAGAAAAGTCAGTGGCTTATACCTGTGCATATTTATGGCAACTGCTTACAGATTATACCTCACATAAATATTCATGTTACACTACATAACACGCTAGCACAGTCTTTGCTTGTATTCCTAGTAAAAACATTCCAAGTACTTGAAATATTGAACCTGATTCTTTGCAAGAATTAATCATATTTTCTTTTTCTTCATTCACCTGAATTATATTATTTGACAGAAAGATTTGGATTCATGCTTCTATTCCCTATCAGATGTTTATTTCAAGTTGTGTTTGCAGATTTGCAATAACTGACAATTTCCATGAGTGCTGCTTAATTGTATTATGTCTAGAGTGATAGAATGAAATGCTTGAGAGATGAATATAGCAGACAGACTGCTAAGCGTACACAAATGCAGGGTCCAAAAGCAGTAGCAGTGTTCTTACATTAAATTAATTTTGCTTAGCTGTTTAAGAAGTTAGCTGGTTGTTTCTCTCTGAGGTTGCCAGGGGCCCTCTTTTCATTTCTTTAAGCAGCTAATTTCTGTAATCTACACTTTGTTTTCCAAGTTGTACTTACTTGGAAAGAAGAGAGTCCACCTATTTTTAGTAAGTCTTTTTTCATAATGTAGAAAACATGCCTTAAATTCTATTTTTCTTTATATGAATCAAGCACACCTCAAGCAACTGTACCACCTGGATGTAAAGGGAATTTAAACAATGAGAAAATAGAGAAACTAAGCTTAAGTACTTCAACAGCTGTATTCTTCAGGAGCTCTTTGTGTCATGTTTATCACTGTTATTTAATTGTCAGCAGGGTAACTGCATGAGATGTTGTGAGTGGAAGTAGCTTTAGTTACTGTCTATACACTTAGCTCTAACTTGCCTCGTATAGACCAGGTTACCTGATTTTTGATAGATATCTGAAGTTTGTACTGCAGGTAGGACGACTGTGTTCCAGAGGCAGTAAGACATATTTAGTTTTGCTACAGTCTGCTGTTGTACAGTCACCCTGCATGCTTATTTTGGCCATGGTGACTGAGACAGGCAAAAACATGGAACTGGTGTTGCTAATTACATTTCCTCTACAAAATTGAAGAAAATGATGTGGTGCTCAGGACTGCATTAAAATTTTAAGCCTCTTTTCTTCCTCTTATGCTTTAAGAGTTTCACTTCAAACCAAAACTCGGGAAGTTTTAATCCTGTTTATTCTCATTCAGATTTGCACTGTAAAGCTGGCTTGCTATACTGAGCTGATTTTATATAAGGCCTAAGTGAAACACTGCTTGTATTTTCCCTTGCTATTGTTTACATGAGTACTGTGTACACACATGTGCCTGAATGGTACCATGAAATGTCAGTTAGCCTAAGCAAACCATTGATTTGTCTAATAAATATTAACAGGTTTAATTTAGACTCTACATAATAGGGAAATCAACACTGTCTTTGAATTATATTGTAAAAAAAAAAAGGATAAAATTAAACTGTTTCTTTATCCATACCGCTATATTTTGGTAAGTGATTGTCATTTTTCATGTCATCCAAGAATGCAGGCAACTGAGTGCTTCCAAGAGAAAGCTGGGTGCTCTCCCATCTCTGCTACAAGGTGTGCTGAAGTGAAGTTGTATTTCTTCTTTCAAAATTAGAAATACACAATACTCATTAGCATCTTGAAGTCAGACCTCAAATTTATACATCTCTCAAATCAGAAAATGACGGTTCTACAATTAAAAAGGGAGATCTAGAACAGGCCCTTTCAGATACCAAAATAAGGACAGGATGACAGCACGGCACAAATGCAAGGGTTTGTAAGCAAAGGATACCTTTTCAAATGCCTTTTTCCTTAGTCACTGAGGTTTTTCCTGATGTTTGGCTTCGCATGTCTTGCGACAACTCAGCCACGGTGATTTTGCCACTTTCCTTTTAAGATTTTAATTCTCTCAGATGTCCAAGTTTATCTACTTAAACAAACCAGAACATGTCACCAGACCAGTTCCTCAAAACCACTTTCTCTCTTTCAAGTTACACTTACCTGGAGTCAGGAATGTTCACTTCTTTAATTCATACCAGTTGTTGAAATTCTGATGCAGGAACTTGGCTTTGAAAAGTCTAAATCCTAACTAACGCTGTTCTCTGACTTAAGCCATAGGGAATTGACAGCAACCTGCACTTTTAACCTTCAAAAGATTAATACAGTGAGGACAAGGAAAACCTAGTCAGCTTTTACTAGGTGGCTGTAAGTCTAACAAGCTTTGCCTTGTGAGCTGTATGGGCGTACAGGCAAGACTGCAAAGAAGTAATTCTGGCTTGAGGAGAGGTGCGCATTGATTTAACCCATTTCATGTCAGCGTAAGGCAAACATAATACAGAAACTGGTAGCTGATTTGGTAAGTGCCTTTAATGGTAAGAAGCTTCCTATCAGAAATATAGAAAAGGTCTTAGCTTTACAAAAAGAAGAGAGTATTTTACAGACCAGAAACACAGAAGTTCAGCAGCAGTTCACTGCAGTTGACCAGGTATGTAAATAAACTGTTCTGACAATTAGGAGCACAAAGTTGTTGTTGTTGTCTCCCCCCCCCAGTAGATAGTTTCTCCCTGCTTGTAAACACTGGAAAAGCATTTCCTCTGCAAACAATTTAAGAATCAGACAGTATAAACAGTCCTTTGCAGAGGTTCCTGAACAGCATCAGTTGCCTTCTCTCTCTGTTCTTTTTAACAGCTGCAGGGCATTTTTGTTGTCACAGACAGGTAAGGGACTTTTCTATCACAGTACAGACACACAGGCTCCTAATGGAAGCCCTGTTATTGAATAAATAAGTGTACGTACTTTTTTTGTCACAGAACACATCCATGCCTTAAGTTTGATTTGCAATTCTTTCAATAAAAAGATGAGTATGTAAAATACATTCTGGTAAAATGAAAACTGAACAGTGTGTGTACATATATATTTGTAAAATAGGAGCATTCAAAGAAAAATCTTGCCAGAGTTACTCTTTATGACAGCTCTTCTGATTTACAAACTTAGTTTAACTAACGGACAGTGCTGGTCACAACACTAAGGAAGGCATACCTTAACGCTCTCGTTTGTTGTGTAAGACCAGGTGATGAACCAAGTCACTTAAATTAGAATTCCCTATACCCAAAATGCACCCTCCCCTCTTCACTTTTCCAAGTAAGATATAGTTGGCTTTCAGAATTTTTAGCTACAAAGAAAAAAATATAAGGTTTTCCATCATTTGTTTTAGAAGCATTTTCAGTTATTTCTGTTTCAGCATCCATGCCCTAGGAGGACGGGTGGTTTATTCTGTGTCCTTCAACCAGTGCATGAAGTCAGAGAATTCTTGCAGTCTTCACGCAGGCTGAACAAGCAACTTACTCTCCCTGATTCTGAAAGCAAGCCTTGCAGCAGGGGAACACCCTCAGCTTCATGCCCACCAGGGATGAAGCACTGGTGCTTACAATAATCTAAAGAACAGGATAAGCACGCAGTCAGTCAGACCAGCTTTCACAGTCTCCAACAGTTTCTGGTTCCATGACTTTCAGAGAGAATAGGGTAATTTTTTTTTTTTCCTTTCAGGAATTTTTCAGTCACCTTTTAATAGTCACCTGTTTCATACACAGCATCCTGCAGTAAGGAGTTCTACAGTTAGCTGAACAGGTACCTTGATTTGTTTCGAACCTGCTGCTTACCACTTCATGATTCCCTTGAGTTCTTGTATCAAAAAAAGAATGCCGAAGAATTTATTCCTTTGCTACCCTCTCCATGCCACTCACTTTACAGATCTCTGTCTTGGCTCCTGTCAGGTTGACTTTTTTCCCCCTAGATGAAGAATTGTATTTTGTATATTTTTTTCCAATACAGAGCCTAAATGTAGCCCTGTGAGGTGAAAGACAATAGAGAGCTCAGAAAAGCAATCTAGATGATTAATGTTTCTACATCGGGGCAACTTTACATACTGTGAGACAAATGGCATTAAAATAAAAACAGCTGTCCTTGACTATCTAGGAATTGCTGAGTGGGTTCAAAGGAAGCAATTAGCATATATACACTGAATTAAAAAGACTAAAAAGACATTTGCCGAGGTTTGCAGCACGGTCAACACCTCTGAGATTCAAGAGCAAGGACTAAAGCACAGTTAGAACTGTGGGCTACTGAAAAGGAGTATGGCTTTATTTCACTTTAAGAAGAAAAGCCTTTCTTGCTAAAAGCAGGGATGTTCTAGAGTATACCTGTGGACATCCAGAGCATACTCAATTTCTACCCTTGTTCCAAGACAGAATCTCCCTTGTGTACATCCCATTAATTATAAGGGGAAAAGTTCTTTTTAAAAAAATACTAATTAATTTGAATTTTCTGCATTCTCAACAGTTGATATGAGAAGATCTCAGTTAAAAGTTAAATGATTTCTTTATCCAATAAATGTATTCTAGAAAGATTAACTGCATTCAGTTTAGTACTTTATATGTTGTAACTTGTTATATAAATAGTTTTAGTTCAGTTTTGGTTTAGGATTCACTACTGTTAACCATCTTAAGCAGGGATACTGCTTTATGAAAGGTCAGTAATTTCTTTGATATACTTTAAAAGCTTTAACTTGGAACATTCAGAATTCCTAGGTTTTTCGACCAATTTTTGCTGCTTTTACAGGTTTGACTTGTATAGAGAACCACCAGTAGTTAAAAAATTACACACACACACGAGAGTTTTGGATAACTCGTGAAAAATACTTTTAGAAGTAGAGCAACATATTCCAAGTTGCACAAGACCAGCTGTTGCCCCATTTTTAATATGCTAGTTACTTGGCTTTCTGCCAGAGACAGATGTAACATGTAATTTTATAATTTTTTCCCACATCTATGTGCCATGGAGGAGATCCCTGCTACTGCCCAGTTGGGTCAGGCTGTGCGGGGAACGCCCAGCCCAGTGCTCTCCCCATGAGCAGGACCATCCTCCTCCACATGATGCCCCCAGACAGGGAATGAACGCGAGGTTTGTGACCTTGAGGTGCTGGTGGGAAAGCAGGGAGAAAAGCCTTGGCAAGAATGGATTTCTTACCGTGCCTACTATCACAGGTACTCCTGGGCTCCCATTGCTCCCCGCGGTGTCCACAGTCCTCTTGCTGCCCTTCTGGCATGTATTTGGCTCTTAAAACAGTCATAGTTCAGAACTATTTTGCCAGCCTGCCAGCATTTTTCTTAAGAAATTCAAGTGAGAAAATAGAAGCTGCCCTTTTCAACAACGTGCAATAGGAAAAAGAAGTTGAAGGCATGTCTCCAGCTCCAGGGCTGTGGAATTTTTTTTTAAACACCCCCCCCCCCCCCCCAAACCAAACCTGCTGCAAACAGTTGTTGGAGTTGCTCTTCCAAAGTGAAAAATAAACAACAAGCCTACCTGCAACAATTTCATAATGAAATTGGGAAGCAGCTCCAAAGCACTCATCATTTCGAGCTCCCATGATGACAATCATGCAAGTAGAAAGGGTTCCCCCCCCCGCCCCTTGTAAAAATAAATTGAAATAGCACTAAGGCTTTGTACTACTTTTGCTTATCATAGCAAATGTAACTTTTTCTTTCATGAGTTACTTTTTGCTCATTGAAATAAGCAGCTTCTGCCAGTGTTCCTTCTGCACAGCTCCCTGCCACAGAGATCGCGGTCTGACTTCCACCATCCTGGTCATCTCCGGGGGTGCTCGTTTGCAGTCAATTATTGGCGTTCCTGTCACTGCATTAATTTGCCCACTGCATTTAGTGTCAGCATCTACCACCGTGGACAGGGAGAGTCCCATGGCAGCTAGTGGGATACCACGCCAGGGGAGTGGGGTGGTGTAGTTAAATGTATTCACAGTATTTCTCTCAGTGTTTGCAGTACAACACACACAGACAGGTATCAAAATCCCTGGGTGATGTGTGTGCTGTACTGCAAACACAGAGAAATACTGTGAATGCATTAGCTCAGTTCTGTTCCGGTTTCTCATTTTGACCAAATTAATTTCCATTAGCTTAAGTGTGATAAGCATTTATAGTTTTTGCTTCTAAAACTAACTGAAAAATGCAACTTTTAGTTATAAACACATTTATCTTTTGGAGATGCATTTTCATTTGGCTTCTCCTCTGTAAAATGTAATTTCAAGACAGCAGCATAAAAATAATTCCTGTTCATGCCCCTCCCCACAGAGCCCTGCCAGCATTACCCTCCCTTAGCACAAGCAGCTCCTCCCCACGCTGAGGATGGGAGCACAGCAGCTTCATCCCTTCCTCTGAACATTCCTTCTGGTATATGATGCAGTTGAATACACTTTACCCAGATGTGAGATACATTTAGCTGAGAAATTTTTTATATATACATCAGCATATTTGTATATAGTCTATCATCTAATATTGCCTATTAAGTTTAGCCTACTTCTTCCTCCTGTGTGTTATCAGCATCATTGTGCACCTTACTGTCAATGCTTCATAGCGAGTTTCTCAAAGTACTTTTTCATAGACTGCAAGTTATCTTTCAGAGGGCGAGTGGTTCTTAATTTCCACTCGTGAGTAAATTATGAATGCATCATTATACAAGCTGTATGCTCGGAAAGCTTTTTGCTTAGATGTATAAGGAACCCTGGTAAAACCTGCATAGGTGAAATTATATTACAGGAGCAAGTGTCTGCCTACAGCCTCCAGAGGTTTTCTGTACATACCAGGTCTGAATGTAGCTTAAATTATTAACACTCTAGTGTAAGACTTGCATAAATTCAAAAGCCTAGAGAAATGTAAGGCAAGTAAAGTGAAAATTACATTAAAACTTAACAACAGCCAGATAGTTCATTTTTCTTTTTTTCCCCACCAATATTTACAACACCCTTAAAAAAAAAAAAAAAGACAAACTCTCCTCCAGCTTCTGGAAAATAAACATCCTCATTCCTTTCCCTCTTACATAATTCAAACTGTCACTGTTTTGCAGCATTTGCTTTCTTGCTTGTCAAAAGCATTAACAAGTTAGCAGAGCACCCAGTCATGTAGTTATTCTATTAAAGAGAGACAGAAAACCAAATTATTTCGCAGTAGTATTATTACTACAGTAGGATTAACACAACAAGGAAACAGACAAAAATACAAAATAAGCCTGGGAAAAGTCATAGCATTATACCAATACATTTAAAGTAGTATGATTTTTTTTTAACATTCATGTGAATTATGTACATGTCCATCTGATGCAGTTACTTACTTTATCACATACATGTGACCTGAGTGACTCCATCTTCCTGGTCAAATTGTCCATCATCCAGTTCCCTTAATACTCCATCACTGCTACTGAATCCTGGAAAGCCTCCGTACTGGGAGGATCCCTCCTTGAGCCAACATTGTTTAGAAGGAGATAGGTGAAACTCATCAGGTGGTTGTCCAGTTTCTACAGGGCGAGAAGTAGCTGTGTCTAATCCAACACTTCTGCTAAAGACTTTGCCTTTTTCCTCCCCAATAACTTGTCTTAAGGATTTCTTCTGAAATACAAGAGGATGTTTAAATGTTAGCTTATTTAGGGGAAAAAAAAAAGAGCCAAACACTTTGCAGTGAGTCATACATGGATTTAATGTGAGCTGCATTTTTAACATAAGGTAGCATTTAACACTCTGGTTTTAACTATTAACTCCTCTGGAGAAAAAAAACCTCCAACACATACATTTTTGTTCTCTATAAATAAATTTTGAGAGACAAAGAAGACACAAGACATAGTCAAAATTCAAGAAAGCAAAAATGAATGCTAAGAAAAAGTACCCCAACAATGCTCGACTTATGTAGTGCTTGGCAGATCTGGGATGTCTTACAAGTCTTAACCCATGCTAAAATCAGCTGTTTGAAGAAGGCATGATTTCTGTACCTAACGTACCCACCCAACGTACCCTGACTCTGACACGTTATGCCACACGGCACACGCATGTGCTGCCCTTTCTTGTGCTCTGCAGGGATGAATGCTCAAGGGTGGCACAGCTCCTGCTGTCAGCTTCCTCTCAGCTGCAGAGGTCCCTCCTGCCCGGAGGGGCAAGAGGGCCAGGCAGCGGCGGGCACGCAGCTGACACAGCTCCACCATCTCCACCTGCCACTGCAGGCATATGCTCACTCACCTTCACTTGCGTATCTACATGCCACCATGTACAATGTCTGGCTAGTGCCCTCATCTGTAAGCTGCTCTGAAAGTCAGTGGATGTTGATCCCTTCCCCAAACACAGTTCTGTCTAGAAGCTTCAACAAGCATGCAGTATTTGATAAAGATGTGAACTAAACTCCATCGACATTGAGCTCTTAGAAGAGTGTGATCTGACCACTTCCTAGGACTGAAGATTTCCCACTGATCCATCTCATGGCAAGACTGCTATGCTTTCCCATCTTTCCAGTTCTGCCCACAGAGACCTTCAGAGGCCTCCTCAGAAGTTTCTTGAGAATTGCATTGCATCCACATGGTGGATCCACACAGATGGAAGTCAGCGGCTATCCTGTGCAGCAATTTCAGATGGGCTGCAAAGAGACCTTGCACAGGAGGAACTCAGTATAAACACAGTCTGACGGTAGTACTGGGATCTCCTGATGTGCTTCTCATTGAACTGATGGCTGCCAATGTCAAAAAGAAAAGTAAGCAGATTGTGATTTATGCAAACAATAGACCTATCACACTGTGCTCAGGGTCCTCTCGGGCATTATAAATAGATAAAAGGTTTATTTTATTTTAGCATCAGGAGCTACCTGAGGTACTCGGATCTGTGATGATGCAGCACCTCCAGAGGCAGCGTCAGTGCCTTGAGTCGCAACAGAGGAGCATGGTCAGGAAGGCAGAAGTGCCCTGGCTCTCTGCCTGGAGCCTTGCTGCCAGCACATGCACTGCTAAACCAGGAGATGCCTTGCCAGCAGCCACAGCCCTGTCCACAGGAGGAGGACATCTAGCTAAGCAGGAATCCAGCCTCAGCACAGAGCTGCGTTTTGCTGGGTAAAGGACATGAGCACTCTTGCAGGGGGATGTGCACAAATGCTAACACTTTAAAAGCAAAACCACCCCACGACTGTTTTTGCCATGCTCTGGCAAGTTCTGTGCCCCCCCCTTCTATACATTACCAAGTTTTTTCTCAAACCCTTTTGAAAGAGTAAAAACAATGGCCCTTGTGGCTAAAGGAAATGTATTTAGGGAAGCTGTTACAGGAGACATTGGGAAATTATACTAAGGGGAAATAGTGTTGCCTCCGGAGAAACAGAAGGAAATAAGCTTCGCCTGGATGCCACGGTAAGAGGATGGAGAAGTCTGCCTAAGGGAAATAAAGGAAAAAAGAGAAAAGAAAAAAAAACCCCAGAACTCTCAAGCACTGTGTGGTTCAATCTGGGATCTCCTCCTCTGAGAGTTTTTTGGAACTTAAAACATTTTAGGTATCTTAAGTATTTCTGTGTTTCAAAAACGTCCTAAGTTGTGCACATGAAAACTTTTTGAACAACAGCTTTAATGTAATTTGAACACCAATGAGAAGACACGCAGTACAAATCAAAATTAAGATGTCATGCCCAAGAATATAGAATCACAGGAATTAAGTCTTTTTACTAAAATGTTTGCAAGGGTTTGATAAAACTGTACAGCTCTGTTGTCAATGTCCAGGGGACACTTTAAATAAATGTATTTATTAAAGTTTCTAGAGCAAAAGTTAATGCTTTCAAATTCCAGTAGCTTGCTGTGCACTCGAAATCTAGCTACTCAATGCAAAGCTAGCATGACATTCTATACCAGTTAGGTATTACAAACAAATCTATGAATTTAAATTGTAATGAAGGTAATACACCGTTTGCCAATTCAGACGTCTTGGTAAAAAAGCAATGAAGTAAAAAGATTAAAATTTAGGGGAAAAACAACATAATTGGAAAAACAGAAGGAAAATGTTACTTCTGCTAAACGTTTCAGCTTCAGCCTGAACTACCTATTTATCCCATGCTAAAATGACCTCAGCATACTGAAATTTCCTGGTGGAGAAGTAAAACATTCACTGGTACTTCAGCAGCACATTTAGATACTACGTTTATTCAGATTTTAAACACCGTGATCCTGAGGTAATCCTGATGTAGACGGCTAAAATTGGCTATTTCTTGTTTATTACCAGTATGCTAATGCTTAAGTCAAAGGCTTCCCACTACAGCAAAGTAAAACAGTGACTGCAAAACACTACCATTTTATTTGTATAAACCAAAGAAAGGTCATTCAGCTGCTGATCACCTCACAACAGGGTGACAGAATTTAAACTGTGAGTATAATGCTTCCTATTTTTAATTTAAGCCACATCTCAAAGATTCATCAGTTCCTCAGACTGAATGTTTTTACAGAACTGGTTTGTATTACATCTCTTGGCAGAATCCAGTCTTAACCATTCTAACTTGTGTCATGTAGCTATGCTGCTTTTTAGGAGATGCTTATAGTTAGAAATAACATGCCTTACCAAGGAAAGAGTATTCATATCAGGAGTCCATGCTCTTGTTATAGAGTATTAAAAAAAGTAGGAAAGCATCAGGAAAACTATGACTTTATTTGATAGTGACTGGCATAATAAAGTTTTTACAATACTGGTATCAAAATTACATTCTAAAACATAACTTTCAGAAATGTATTAGGAAAGAATGTAAAGACTACAAAGTCCGGTGTGGGGTCAGGGGTCAGAAGCTTTGAAAGCTAAATGCTGAAGATGCTTGGTACACAGCAGGAAATTAAAGGAAAAAATTGTATGAGGAACTGGCAGAATTCAGAAGAGGGCATGAAGGGAAGAAGGAGATTAAGACATTGGCAAGGGAGACTACACAGAACACTGAAGAGAAAAAGAAGGAGCTCAAATTTTGTAAATGAGGAAATAAATTATAGATAGTAGTGTATAAGAACTAGTTGGGAATTGAGATGGTGGTAGAGACAAGAAATAAAACAGGATTTTAATTGTGCATGTTGAATGCAGTTCTTCCAGGCATGGAAGTAGTAATTACCAGGGGACACAGTGAGAAGGAAGTTAGGCTGGAGATAAGCAAAAGCCTGGAAAAGAACAAAAAAAGGGAGAGTATTTCAGAAATACTAAGCAGAGGAAAATACAGATGATGATAACAGTCTGGATAGAATATGAAAAAGACAGAGAAAGATCAAGTATGAATGTGATAAATTTAGAGACTCATGGAACTATTTATACAGATGGAGAAAGAACAGATTAGGTGTCATTGCCTTATAGTAGTATACAATACCACAAATTACACAGTTTGTAAAGTTACTACTCTGGTGCTGAACGTGAGTGAAAATGTCCATAGTTTTCATAGCTGCTTAAGACTATCACAGGAAAGCTGCGTTGATTAGAAACATGTTAAATGGCCATTGAAAAATGGAAATAACAAAAATTAAAAATCCATCACAGGATGTTGAAAGACTTGGCAAAGAAGAGCCCACCAGCTCATCCTTCTCTGGCCACAACAGGATTTACTACAGTGCTATACAGGTGCAATAACTATTGTGGCCTTGTCTCTGAGCAGAATGTGGTGACTGCCAGTTACTTAAGCCTCAAAGCACTTTTATACAACCACTGTTATGGGAGCCTCACTCAACAAGGCCAAGGAGTTGTTGAGGTCCAGCTGCAGGAATTTCAAATCTTCTATTTCTGTCACACAGTTTCATGCAACAACAGCTAACAGCCCTTCAGCTTGTTAACCTCCACATTACAGTATCCCTTGCACAGCTTCACACTTGTATTCTTATAGAAGTGTGAAAGTAAACGTTTGAGGTCAAAATAAAATGTTTTCTTTTTCATGTGCAACAGATCCAGGATTTGCATCAGAATATTTAAGACTTCCTGAAGACTTCTAAAGAAACACTTACAGCATAGCCAACCTCATCCACCTGAGACACAGTAATTTCTTAGCACAAAACAGGTTTTTAGCAAGCTTATGCTTTTCTCTATGACTTTAAGAGGTATAGGTCTGCGGAAAAAAAACCCAATATACGAGTTTAGCTGCAAAAGCCCTCCACAAATATGACCTTGTTTCCAGTGAAATCCCCTTCTGCCACTTTTTTCCCATTAATTTTGAAGTCTAGTTTGTTTCTGTACCTAACCATTATGTGAAGTACTAATCTGTTTATATTAATACCATAAATATGTTACTCACCTCTGGTGTCTGGACAGCAGAATTCCACATAACAGGTCTCTGAAGAAAAACAACTTGCTTTGTGGCCAGATTTCCTTCACTAAAATTTAAAGAAAATTGTTTCAATATTTTAAAGGCAATAATAGTCACTGTAATACATTCACACCTTCAGAATCAACTCTAAGTTGTGTGTACATAAGTCCATGAGTGGGAAGAGGATAGACTACCAAGCATTAACTGGTTTATTAATTCCTGAACAGTTCTGTAATCACACTTAAAAATAAAAAACAGAAGCATAGAGCTGGGTTAAGGTGCTGCACACAAAAATAGGTATAGAACAAAAATTTGTATTACTATGATTAGAGTTATTTAACGTCTTCTCTTTAAAGTTTAAGTACCAGAGCTCCTACTTTTTAATCAAAGTCTGCACCTTTATGTCTGAAATAAACCTCGAAGAGTCTTTCTTTCATCTAATCTTCACTATCAAATATACAGCAACATATTACTACCTATTAATGCCACAACAAATAGGTCCAATCTCAATAGATCCACAGTTTCAACAAATATCTCAATACTTTGTGGTATGAAACTTGGGAAGTAACATTCTTTACTGCTAACTAAAAGGTGTTTTCTGGTTGTAACGTGACATCTAACTAACACAGAGGGATAAGCTTGCTGTCTCACCACCTATGGATAAAAGGACACAGCTCAGTTTTTATAAGCTCTGCATCCACAGTGAGATAAATGACACTGGCCGTTTTGTACATGGGAGGTACATGCATAGCAAGGACAAGAGAATAAAGTAGTAAGATAAATAAAGGAGAAAAAAAAAAGAGGAACTTCAGTTTTTAGTCCTGGAACTTTACAAATGTTGATGCTATTGTGGTAGATATAATTTAAAGAAGCACTATTAATTTTTTTTTCCAAAAGGAAATATTTTTAGAAAAATAAATGTGAAAAGGTGAAGTTTTTCCTAAAAACCAAATCAGATGTTACTGACATGATGTTTCAAAACTGTTACACTCTTTTAGTACTAGTGATACATCCTCGAAGTTTTGATGTATTTATTTTCATCCCCTTTCCATCAGAAATACAGGTCAGAACATCGATTGCATATGTACTCCAAAGCTTGACACTGAAAGAGTGTAAGAATTGCAAGACCAGAGCTCTAGAATGGGAGGGTTTAAAAGATTCCTGTGCTCTTCTAAATATCAGATACTACATTTTGATAAACTCTTCTTCTCCCCCAACTCCTACTTCTGGGTAGTATTCAATGAGATCTTTGTGCATATAAAGGAAAGACACTGCAATACTTTGGCAGAAAAGTGACTACAAGTTTAAGAGTGAGCTAGAGGAAAGTAGCAAAATAGAAACACAAGAGACACATAGTGAGTTCATTTGAAGTATCTATGATTCTGCCTATTCTATCAATCATAACAGTATTATTATGCAAAACATTATGGAAAAACTACCAAATAATGTAAGTTTGTGCTTCAGTATGGGTATGGCACAATCTTAACCACACGCGAAGTTGAGATAACGGATTCATCTTTTATGTCAGGGCTAGGACTGATAGAATTCATTTATATTTAACATTAGGGACTTGCTCCAAGAAAAATCAGGGATGAGAACTGTTCCTATGAGGTCAGGAAGAGCTTGTTAACAGCCTGCCCCATTAGAGCTCTTGGAAGTAAGCTCTGAGAAAATGCACGAAACAGCACTATTCCCAGCATACTCAGCTACATCTCATCAACAGTCAGTGATGATGGTTTTGTGATGCATTTGGACTCTCATAATCTTTCTTTCAGTCCAGCTGAAGTCAGGTCATGGCATATCTTTTCATGTCTTCCTTGGATGAGAACAGAGAACTATCTTAAACTCCAGCTTGTGGGGAAAACAAGGAGGCAGAAGAACAAACTTCTTAGCTTCAAGTTAACAAGGTTTCCTGTTCCAGGAGTCCTTACCTCACTATTTGCATTCATTAAAAGAAAATGTGTTACAGTTTATGTTACAACAAGGAAATCAGCAATCCTGCAACCTTATTCCACTTGGCTAGGTATCTCTTCCTGCCTCAGTTATGTCTGTTTTGATATCATCAATTGGGAAATCTCTCTTAAGCCAGAAGGCTGAGCACAGTCCCTGGCATGGGGAACAGCCTACGGCTTATTTTGTAACAGTGTCTGCATTCCTCCAGAGAAAAGAAAAAACCCAAACATTAAACTACAGCTTGTACAAATTCTACTAGAACAGAGAAAGGACACGATGGTGAGTAGACAATAAGTAAATTAACAATTTTCTAAGTCTGACCTTATTAAAATGCTGCACACGACAAAGCGACTATGAGCTTAATTCACAAAGAACTCAATGACAGTGGGATTTCCACAGAATTTAAATGAGAAAAAGTGCTTAGAGCAAGCCACTCCATAGCTTCCCTCACATTTCCACATTCCATCTTTGCCTCATAAGTCAGGGCATTTTGAAAACTTAGATTAAGAAGTTTGTCATGATAAATTAATAACCACGAAGTCAGTGTTTTTGCACTGTATTTGCCTGCTTGCTTTCCAGTGCTCGTAGACAGTCTGCCTTGCCCATTTTCAGGGACTACAGTAATCAGCGAGGGGAAATAAAGGTCACTGCAGAGTAAGGCTGCTGAAGCCTTTTTCCTGTCTCTTAAGAGGGATGAAGATTCTTTTGTTAAAAACACCAGCAATTTGCTTGTCTGCTTATGCTGTATGGGCAATAAATTTGTCCTCTTATTATATGTATATATTTAATAAGTCCCCCAAAACAATCGTCAAGCTAGAAGCTAATAGTACTGACAATGGCTCTGATTTTTACAGGTCTATTTTTTATCCATGAACGTTTTCTATACAAAGCACTTAAGGTTAGACAAAGTTTTCTGAAAAATGAACAAAAGGAGCAAGATAATAAATTCTTTTAAACCCCCCCCTCCTTTTTTTTTTTCATTTCCCAAAATAGAGTTTTGCACTCCTTTGGAATTGCACAGCATCTAGATTTTCAGTTATGAGACACACCAGCTTGGGATAAGTCTCCTGGCTTAAAGGTTCTGTTTAATGAAAAAAATTAAAAAAACCTCTGAGAAATAATTGTAATTTCAGACCACAAACATGTACGAAGTTCTACAAAAACTCATGATAATGTCATATTAGTAATTGCAGTAGCACTAAGTTACCAGCAAAGTATTTTCTACTGATTTCCCCCCCCCCCCAATCATTAGATATAACTCCTAAAAGGACTATTCATTTTATCCTTGCTATATACCTTCTGAACTTGTCATAATTAGTCAAACTCTTGTCTTGAAAACATTTACCTAGTAAGTAAGGGTTGTATATAATGCAGGAGGCTCTTTGGGTCACTAATATTATTTGTGGGTCTTTCTTATATTCTTTTTTGGTCAAAAAAATTCTTTAGTGACTGCTGGCAAAATTTAAATACCCAAGATATGGATGGATACAACAAACATCGCATCATATGCACTATTTTCATGCTCTGTTTTCTCATATCCCTGGAAAAAGAGAATCACTTGACAGAAGAGGGGAACTTGTGTGGGTTTTATAGTGTGCTGACCAAAAAAACTCCCCAAAACCCCACAGTGCTTATTTTTCAAACAACATTGCACAAAAAAGCAACTCTGTGCATTTCAAGAATATGGCACCTACCATTGCTCTAGTTGTAACAGCAAAGATAACATTTCTCAAGGAAATTTTTCCTGCATCCAACATGATTCAGCCCTTGTGGTAGGAATTAAACGACTAAATAGACCTACAGACTGCTGCCTCTGCCTTAAACAGGACAGTGATCCATGACATTCAGCTACCACATGGCATGACACTCCACACAACAGGACATTTTATTTTATAGAGAGAAACATATGTAACAAAGAAAAACTTCAAACAACAAAACCACACAGGAACAGACATTACAGCCTGGTGGTTTTTAAACTGTTTCAAATCCTAACCATGCAAAAAAAAAAACCAAAGGAGGAACACATCAGTGCATGACAATCCTGTCACACCCCAGAATGTGGTAGCCTGTTGGTCACACTCTTCGTCTGCAGACAAGCAGTGGGCATTAGGCTAGGAACAGATCACAGAGCATCTGAGATGAGGGAAAGTTTTGCAATAAATTAGGAGAAGAGGAAAACAGAGACTAGAGCAAAATATAAAGGTGAATAAAAATGGGGAGCAGGCTGCCCTGCTAACATATTTTATTCTTAAACAGAATTTTCCTTATATACTCTGTCCAAATTCTTTTTTTTAAATAAAGATGAAAACATGAATTTGCCAGATCGTCCCAAAATGTTGCTGATTTTGTTTTTTCACTGTTTCTGAAGCCTGTTAATATTCAGGCTGGGTTTTGAGGTCAGAGTTCCACGTCTGGGAAAAGAACAGCTGTTAGGCAGCATGAAGTGTCCTTCTTTATTGAGACATTTAACTTGCATTCCTAGGATAATCCACCACCACAGTAATGGCATCTTTCATATCAGACACATAGTAACCATCCAGGAATTTCTTCTCCTCTTTAAATACCAACATCAATGCCTAAAAATAGTATTTATCAATCACTACTTAGCCTATCAGGATGGAAACACATTCGGTTTTGGACTCTTAAGAATTCTTAATTCCTAATTAGGAATTCTTTTTCATGGGCTTTTTTTTTTTTAACAGAAAATTAAATAGCTGTATATAGATACACAACAGGCACATAAGATGTGGTTTATCCTATTTCTTCCAAAAGTATCTCACAAGCCACACTAGGACAACAAGTATTAGACAATTCATGCAGACACGTACCCACCCCTTTAGGCCAGAAAACAAATGCTTGTCATTAGTCTGAATTATTCTGGTGTTGATACAAAGTGAATCCAACTTCAGATTTGTCCAGCTTACAACCCCCTTTCGCATGATCACAGCTATTAATGGGCTGGTTGTTTCACATCTGGGAAGCAATGCCACTTCAGACACCTAGTGCAACTTAAATATCTTGCTGGTATATGACCTTCTTACTAGTTCAAGGAACAGGTCCAGTCTAGGGAATCTGTTAGCATTTCCAACAGCACTGTTTCCTGCTTTTTTTCTTACAGCACTTAGCTTCTTTTAAATGGCCCTGCCTTTGCTCTGCAATCTACGAGGTACAAAATACATAATTTTGCCTGCTGCAAGCACAGACTGATACCCACAGAGTAGCTGAGCAGCAGCTGCTCAGGACAATCTTGCCCCTGCTGTCCAAACCCTACCGGGATGGGTACAGTTACACTGCTTGTGAGATAGAAGGGCGTTGAGGTTAAAACCTCTCTCTCATCCTATGACCCACAGCGCACCATGACTACTAAAAATCTTTCTCTCCCATTGCCCACTCATGTCCTTCAAGAAGTAGATCTGGATCCTGAAGGCTTACTCTCAAGCTCCAAGATTTAGCCAAAAATTTCAGCTGTTTATGAAAGCCAGGCTCAGCAGTTCACATACCCTTAAAAAGTCACCATGTTCAAAGCTAGTACACTTAGACTACAAAATTTTGTTTGAAGAAATGAATTAAAGGATAAACATTTTGTTTCATGTTCTGAAAACTGTTTCCCTCTGGAGCAGGAGCTTTAGAAGTTCAGAATTTCATAAATTTCAGAAGAAAACACAACATACAGAGACCCTTAAAAAAATAGTAGAACATGCCATATGTTTGACCACAATTTCTTCTTTGCTTTTAACCAGTTGGTTAAAATCAACTATTAAAGAAAACACACGGGGGGGGGGGGGGGGGGGAAGCAGAAAAGAGATGTATGCTTAATCCAGTGTTTCACTGGCCATTTTTTAGCTTGATACCATCTATAAAAGCACAGTACTTTTTTTTTAAAAACAACAAAAAAAAGAAAATATAGAATCATATAGGGGATCCAGGTCTGCTATTTTGTTCCTCTTATGTATACAGATCCCCCTCAGTCATCTAAATAAATACTGCAGTAAGAGAACTGAAATCCAGTAGTTTGGTACTATATTTGAAATGAAACGTAATGTCTACACTAAAGAAGAGAAACAGCCCATTAGTTTGCTGGATTAGCACATTCTCCTCCCTAATTTGCAATAAATACTGCATGACTGTCTTGTGACAACATGACCTCTTACATAGTCTAAACCAGTCATTCACCAAGGTCCTGAATTAGTGAAACATTTCAACACTTGTTTAAACTTGAAGCATGAGTAACCCCATTTCTGCCCCATTGCTGGGGACTGGGTATGTGACAAGAAGTTTCATAAAGTCTTTAATGTTTAGATACAAACAATGTATTTTAAATTTAGGATTATTGGTTAGTTTGAAACTCACTGAAGTCAGCAGTCCTAAAACAGTGTGGTAAAGAAGATTCCACCATAATGCTACTTACATCTCAAGTTTTATATGCAGTTAACATTATGAGCACTCTTCTTCCTGCTACACTTAAGTACACAAGTAATCACTTGATAATTCTCAGAGATGTACACACCAGAAATGCTGTAATCTATTGTTTGGGTACCTGTCATGTCGTACGATAGGTGTAGGCAGGACACAGGTCAGGAGCCATCCAAACTCAGCCAGCGTGTGCAATAAAGGTCCATAATCTGTTTTAATTTCACACCCCTACATTAATAATTATAAAGAGTAGTAAAGAAACTCTGTACAGGTTTTATTTGCATTTCTACACATAAATTACAATGACTCTCCTCTCTTATTTATAATGACATAATCCTTTGAGATGACATCGAACTATGTTGTTTGGTGGAGATTCACTATTTCAAACTGAAAACAATTTGAAAAGTTCAAGACTACAGAAGACTAGGAAAACGGAGCATGTTAACTTATGAGCCCTGATTCAGCAAGACGTACAAAGCACACCTCGCTTGTTAGACTTGTCCTGTTGCTAAGTTAATGCCTAAAACTTTTTAAATACTGGAGTAGGTGTCTCAATTGATGTATTTAGGTTTTTACTTTACATCTGAATAACAAGCATCTCACCTAGCTATATACCTAGGTTTCTGGGGTTTGGTGGTTGGTTTTTTGGTTTTGTTTGGGTTTGGCTTTTTTTTTTTTTAAATATACAAGGTCTTAGTTTTATGCTGTTTCTTTTCACATCAGTAAATGTATTTATCATTTAATATTTCAAAAGTAAGCCCTTAGTATTCTCCAACAATTACTTTCAGATGTCATTAATTCATACCAATAATCTTATATTAAAATATTTAAAAACATTAAATAATTTTATGCTGTACTATGCTACAATAGTACATGTAAATTTATCAGAAAAAATGAAGCGTTTCATATTTAGCAGTAACATTTTACTAAGAATATACATCTGAAAACCATACTTAATTCATTTGCTATAATTTTTTTCTTGTTCTGTTTCCAGTTCTTGCTATTTTCTTACCCTTTTTATTTAAAAATACTTCAGCACATTGTCAGTGGAGCTGCACCTGCTGAAATTATGTCTAAATTGGTCTGAAACACATTCATTTAAAAAAAAAATTCTTTGGTGCTTGTATTTGTTGGTATGAACATTTGTAAATGTCAGGCCAGAATCCCTGTAGCATATTTCTTTTATGCACATTTACCAATGGCCACAGGCCTGACTTCATTTTTATGACTCAAGGCTTTAGCTTATGCAGGTGGCTTCAAGGAACCATCCTAAATGTTTATCAAACACAGGTACAAGCATTCTAAGGAAAAAACAAAGAAAACTAGAAGTAGGAAATTGCATTGCTAAATAATCACCAATTTACCTCAATGACTGTCCATTGTTCAACAACTATTGCATCATTTCCTTTCCTGTTAGAACCTGGAACGCCAGCACCTTCTTCTTCGTAGATAAATAATCCTTCTAAAGATTTGGGCAAATAGTCCCCTGTGAACATAAAGACAAATTAAAACTGAAATATAAAGTTTTAGGTTGATATCCTACTGAGATGTACATGTGGGCTTGCTTTTTCTCATTGAACAGTCCTCTAAAATAAAATGAGCCGAGACAGCAAATAACTCAAAATTTGTGGTTACTTCTGCATCTAGTTACAGCTTGAAGTATGCAGGCCAACTTATTAATCTAAACCCTTTTTCTACACAAATTGAACTCTGAACCATTTAATTTTCCCAAAAGCGTTAGCCGCTTCCATGCTCGAATCTGAATTCCAGTTTCCTGTATTCAACATATCCCCCAGAGCAGATGGGCACAAACTCTCTTTATTCAACTTCAATATTGTACGCCTGACAAAAAGTGTGACTTTTAGTGTGGTGGGAGAGAGCATAAAGATAAATGAAGCATGAAGTGGAAAGCCTAGCTACTGTTACTTAAATAAATACGTAAAAGGCCACAGGAAGAGCCTGCAACAGGAGTAATTGTAGGAAGATTCCTGATGGGAAGGAAATTTCAGAGCACAACTCCCTGACTCACTTGTCGAAGCCTGACAGTATCCGGCTGGCCCAAACTAAAGCTGTGCATCAAGAGCCATCGGGAAGCCTTTTGTGCAGATGTACCTGGACAGCTGACTATCTTAAACTAAATTTGAATAGTAAAAATAGGTAATCCTCAGAATCAGATTTAAATTCTCTCCAATATTGCACAAAGAGATGTAAAGAGATGATTGTTTTTGCCACAGCTTCAGGGAAGGCAAATAAACTTAAAGAAAAAAACACCTAGCAAACAAAGAAAACTTATGGAAAGCAACTGGTCTGGTTTTAAAAGTTGACCAGATTGGCTTGGAAGTTGTGCTACGTAAACCAGGAATTCCCGTTTTTTGAGCATGCTTGTTAAAGTACCATCAAATACCAACTATTTATTCATACTATTTTTTACTCTATTGCATGTAGCAGATTTACATAGTTTGAGTTATGATTATTTAGATACTTGCATGCATACATATCTCTTCCACACATTTGCAGAGATATTGGACATATTTTATTTTTAGATTACACATAATGTGATTGTACATGCAACCGAATATATGGCTTCAGGCACAAACATACAAATATTTGCACAACTCCTGATAATTCATAGATACTCAATCTTATAAATTTATGGACTTCCAACCTTTCTTCAGTGTTCAGGCAGGTTCTTAAAATGGGCAGTCCACCTACATCATCTTAGAATATATCTTTTTCTATCATTGTTCAAATATGATAGAATAACTCTAAATTTTGAAGTTATTGACACAAGACACCTCTGCTCAGTAGTAATTTGAGACAACCTGTTAATTCATAACATGTATCGTGTCAAAATCACCTCTACTGAAAAAGCTACGTGTACACCTAACTGGTTCACCTGCTGATTCTGTCCATTACAATAGTTTGTTAGTATCAGTACCCAAAAAAACCCCCAAAACAAAAACACACCACCCCAAAAAACCCCCCACCAAAACAAAAAAGTGCTGCATGACAGATAACACAAACCAGAAAGAGCAAAAATATTGCCACAGCACTTCTACTGATCTTAGGTACTTCTGTGATCATGAGAGCCTCCAAGGCAGCTACAAATGGAGGAAACACTAGTGATCCAAATGGCTGCTAAAAGAGAATTTACCTGGATTATTTTTATGACTGCATCCTCTTTTGGAAGCAGAGCATAGAAGTTGGTAATTATTAAGAATTGATAGTGTTTGTTTTTTTTTAATTCTTATGTTAACTTCTTCTTGCCTTAAATTGGGTATTGCATTTTGATCCTAGTAGCAACAGGATTCTGCTGACTCTGCAAAAATCTGTAGAGTCCAAATGAGAGGAGGATTTCTGCAGCTACCTGACTTGTATCCAGTGTTTTTATTTTTATTAAAACAATAGCTAAAATTTGTTCATTTCACTGAGGCTGTATAAAGGGACAACTACTGCTAAAGACACCTTGCATTCTAAAAGTGAACAAAAGTGAGGTGAAGATGACAATTAGATGTACATGCAGACATACAAGACGTAACTCTAGTAATGACTGCAAGCATTTAAATGCTTTTTCTCCCCCAACAAGCATTTTAGGTTTCCCTCTGTTGGATGCCAAACATTTATTTGGTTATAAAACTCTTCGAAGTTCACCTCAAGAACAAACATTTTAGCTTAAGAACTCAGCAGCTAAATTAATTTCTTACTGTGGTTACAGACACTCGATCAGCTGCAGAATTCCATCCACATAGTGAGCTGTGCCTTTGAATATATCCAGTTTAATTCAGTAGTGTCCCACCCATGAGTGTAACTGAAACACATACCAGTCAAGTGGGGCTGAAGCAGAAGCACCAACTGCTGCAAAGAGGCAGCACGAAATCCCTAAATAAGTTGTAACCTGGGTATTAAAGATGGGATAGTTATTCACATAGAGAAGAGCAGACAGCTACAGGGGAATGGGAAGACTGTAAAACTGTTGTTGGACAACAGCTGCAAAGATTAATTTCAACAGCTGCCAAAAACACGCCTCAGTGAATTGTAACATATCTCCAGAGAGTTATTTTCCAGCTCTAAAAAATCTGTATTGAAAACTAGGAGTCTGATTTCTCACCTCTCCTCCCCCAAAGGAAACTTTGTTCTTCCACTGACTTCAATAGATAGGAATTATAATTTAAGAGCAAGAAAGATGACCAATACAAACTGTGCCGTTAGACTGTTCATGTGCACAAAATATGCAGTTTGAGAGGGGCTAGCTGCCAAATTCAATCTGAGGTAAATATAGTGATATTGATGCGCTTGTGTTCCTCTGACAATCACGAAATCTACTTTATTGCAGAGCTACAGAAATGCGGTGATTCACACTCAAAACTAAACTACAGAGAACAACGAAAACTGAAGAGTGCTCATTATTTTCAGGGTTTGATTTTTGAAGAACCCACATCATCTAACTTCCAAAGATTGTGTTTTAAACTTTTTTTATTTAAGCCCTTCACTAATCCAAGCCTTGCAAAGGGGATGCTGAATGCATATTATTTTAAATCAGAGTATCAGAAACAAAAAAAAAGCATTAAATAAGACATATAGTAAATATAAAAAATACTCAAACCCCCAGTAATTCTATCCTCCTTGTATAATTCATGCAAGAAGCAGATGTAAAATGACTTATGAAAGCCACTTTAATACATTATTAAGTAAAATACTGCATGTGATAATGAGCCTGAGTACTGCAAAAATCGTTGAAGGTCTCTGAAACCTTTTCAACAATCTTTTTACAAGACTTTTCTCCACTGCAGCCCTGTGTTTTGCTTGCTTACACTGAACTGCCATAAGCAATTCTAAAGGAACACAACAACAACTTAGAACTTAGTACAAGAAAGACATGAACAGATCCAACCAAAGTATCACATTAGTGAAGTATAAATTCTAAGTTTGCTATCAAACAACATTTATTACAATAATTAATAAATTCTGAAATAATTAACTATGTCAGACTCTCTTGGTCTGTTCCCATAACACTAGAGCACTACCATTTTCTTCACATTATTTTCAAGTAACTGCACAACCGTAGCTACATACTCCTTTTTGCAACACTTCTAATTTCTGGCTTTCAGACAAATTCAGTTCAAATGGAAATGAATCTCTTAATTATGTATTTTACCACCAACACAGTTTTAGAGTTCAAAATACTTCAGTCAATAAAGAGCTTCTCCTGTTGTCAGCAGTGGTACAGCACTGTCTCACAGCTCTGCCAAAGGGCAGGATTTTGGGCTCAGCAGGGTGTGCAGCGATGGGCCTGGGCCAGCAGCGGGGCTGCTGACGCTGGGCTTGTGCCTGTTCATCAGGAGGATGAAGGCTAGGAACTCTGAAAGAGCTGGTAGGATCTCTCAGAATAAAAACTGAGATCCAACTGGAACTCAGAGAATGGAGATGAAAATTTGAAAATCGTGTGGCCTGAAGCTCTATCATTGTAACAATCTGAGTGTTAAATGAGCTAGTAGATTCCTGCAGTAGAGTGCGGGAAGCAGCAGGGACCAGTGAAGACCTCTGTCCCAGCTACACGAAAAGGTCCTGGAGGATCTGCCTACAGTTGAGGGGGAAGGGCAAGGACAAAAAAGATTTCTCTAGTCTCTGCATATGGCCACATCTGACCAGAACAACCTGCAGAAACATCCTGAAACTTCAGGATCAACAGTCAAATTTTAATGCAATTTGGTGTTTTGGAAAGAATTTTTAAGCCCAGCAAAGAGCTGGAGAAAGCAGGAAGCATGGGAAGTCTGACTTAGGTTTAATGGTACAGTAAGCACAATGAGAACTCAAGGTGCTCTGATTATTTCTAATGAGACAAAAGAGTACAGCACAGTATCTACAGTGAGCAGAAGAATATGAACATCAGGGAAACATGTAACTTTTTTCCCCCCATTATCTTCTCCTTTAAAAAAAAAAAACAAAACAAAGAAAAAAGAACTAGTGCAAAAGGTTTATTTCATTATAATGCTACACTACTTTCCTGCTTTGGAAATCCTCCATTTGGTAAAACAGAGCAGAAGTTTCAATTATTCAGAGCTATCAACTGCTCAGAAAAAAAGTTATTCCCTTTTCAGGTATCAGATTCTATAAATTTACAATGACTATCTGAACATGTTTACATATTGCCCTTCACACCAGGAAACAAAACATCATCTGCTTTTTGCAAATTATGTAGTTCTACATAAACAAGTAAAAGCTTCATGATATTCTGGGACAGTACTCACCTTTAGAAGTTTCCCAGTGTACAAAAGAATCAATTAAGGACAATCCTTGTTTATAATAAAATGTGGTTAATTCCAGCCAGTCTGCTTCCAGTGTACTAATAACTGACCCCTTTCTTGTTACTTTCATAGACAAAGTGCCTTCATGATAGGTCCAGCAGGTAGAATCATCATCAAAAACATTGAAAACTGTATACAGCTTGTCTAACAAAAGAAAAAGGAAGAAGAATGAACCTCTGGAAGACAGTGCTCCAAAATAAAAATATTATTAATCTCTTACTTCAACATGGTTTTCTAATTCTAAGCAATAGTTTTAAGAATTGTTTCCTGATGTGACTGTACTCACCTTGAGCCCTAAACACACCCAGGATGAGGTGTGAGGGGGGGATGATCTGGGACATGAGAAAAATTTGAACATATTACAGTTGGGTTATCACTGGACCTTTTAGGTAGGTAGGTTTTACATAGAGAAAATACACTAGAGCTAAGAAAACCCCAGTGGAAACAGGCTTCATTTCTGCTACTCATGGAACTCTTGACTATAAATATTTGAAATCACTATAACTGAAGATTAAAGACAATTTTCTATATTTTTAAATGTTAGGAATGCCTTGTACTGTATTGATTTTTACCCATTATTTTCTGAAGATTACTGAAGCACCAGTATAATTAGTTGCCTACTGGGGTTTCCCACACAATAACTGATGAGCGAGTTAAGCACACAAAACCTGCCTATCCTCACATGCTTTTTATATCTAGGCATTAATACAGTGCTGTTACAAAAACAAAGTCATGAACAAGCATTCATCAAAAATTAAAATTCACAGATCCATACCATTTTAGGAAATCACTGGTGACAAGTTGTGAAGTCCTAGACATATAAATGTATCCTACAAAAACACTCACATGTATGTCACTGCTGTGGAGAAATAACACAAAGCAGTTGCCAAAAAATACTCCCAGATTGTCTAATACTTCAACATTTAAGCAGCCTAAATCAACACAAACAAACCTCTAGAAAGCAGAAGTATTCACATTGCCAAAACAAAGGAACTTGGTTTAGATGACCCCACTTAAGATGCTAGTCTCTCTAGGCTCCAGAAATCAAGATTTCCAAAGTAGGATTCGGACTGTAAGTAGTCTGAATCAATTTCTGGGAGAAGCCCTCTCTGTTTTGAGAAGTGTTACCACACCTACTACAAGTGACATCAGGTCCCTGGAATAAGGTAGAGTAAATTCAGGACAAAATTTTGAACTCTATCAGTAAGAGACGACTCTCCTTTCTATACAGTTTTATTTTATCACCTCCACAAGTGGTTGTATTAGCATAAATATGTTTATCCTGACAAACCTTAATTTTCTTTCCCATATACTAAAGTGAGATCACTTTTATATTTGTTCTTCAGAAAAAAATAATCAAGTTTCCCCAATACAACTATTCAATTGCTCATGTGTATCAGAAATTTGCCTCTGCAAGTGGTGTATTTATAGTCAGAATTAATACATTATGACCCCCAAATCTAGAACTCGGACTCAGCTTTGCATCTTTTGAGCAGACCTAAATAGAAATGGCATACTGAAGTGGCAGTACACACCAAGAGAGAATCATAGAATGCTTTGGGATGGAAAGGACCTTTAGAAGGTCATCTAGTCCATCCCCTCTGCAATGGGCAGGGACATCTGCAACTAGATCAGGTTGCTCAGAGCCCCATCCAGCCTGTGCTTGAATGTTTCCAAGGATGGGGCATCTACCACCTCTCTGGGCAACCCATTCCGGTGTTTCACCACCCTCATCATAACAAATTTCTTCCTTATATCCAGTCTGAATCTACCCTCTCCTAGTTTAAAACCATTACCCCTTGTCCTGTTGCAGCAGGCCCTGCTAAAAAGACTATCCCCATCTTTCTTATAAGCCCCTTTAAGTACTGGAAGGCCGCAATAAGGTCTCCCTGCAGCCTTCTCTTCTGCAGGCTGAACAACCCCAGCTCTTTCAGCCTCTCATGGGAGAGGTGTTCCATACCTCTGATCATTTTTGTGGCCCTACTTCCCTGTCCACCACGTGCCTTAGCATAGCTTCTAGGAGGATTGGTTCCATGATCTTCCCAGGCACAGAGGTGAGGCTGACAGGTGAACATGCATGTAAAACTTTCTTTGAAAATTCACATCAGTATTTTTTAAAATGATGGTTACATACAACATTTACAAAGAAAGGTGGTTAAGTTTTCTTAAGTTTTGTTCTAGGAACTCCAATAACTTTACTGAGTATTTGACTACTAGTAGAGAAGCCTGGCATATTCTTGCCCAAAGCTTTTTGAAGAGTTTCCTGAGAACACTGCATGTAGGGGATGCGCTGGTTGCTAATATATCTGGTCACACCAGTCTGCACAAACAAAGCTCCTTAACAGAATCCAGAGTTTTCCACTTTTTGCTTACAGGATTTCTATTCTGCAAGATACAGCAAACCCACTATCTCAAGCTGTAAGGAAAGAGTTAAGCTTTAATAGATCATGCTATAAAAGGCTCAGCATGTTGTACAAGAACTGCTTTAATTCAAGTGTTAAAAATAAGAGGGACATTGATTATCTCAGTGCTTAGAGTCATTATCCTGACAGTCTACAAACTGGAGAGGGTGCTTAACTCTTAACAGGAAAGTGAAAAGGTTGCTTTTGAGAGCAATTAAAACATGTCTGGCCCATCAGGGAAGAACCTATTATGCCAAAATGCAATCTGATGTGGAATTTTCATACTGCCTGCTTTCTACACAACACTACCTTGCATTAGTTCTCATGCTTTAGATTACTTCTTCCTTTTCACCCTTTCTTCCTAGCAAACCAGGAGGCCTTAGTGCTTCAGTATCAGAAGTCACTGTTTCAGGCAACCTCTCACACAGACTACACTAAGTATCTCAGACTCTTCTACAACTAAGTTTTCTACCACAGCACTAACATTTTTCAATGATACTTTTCCTTCCTATACAACTTTTTAATGCTTACTTTTCCCTAGTGTCAATTCATTTTGTAACAATTATCCTCTTTGATTTCATGGTCAATGTATTAATTTAAGTGATCTCTTTCAGGATGCTTCTTGAAGGCACGTTAACCAGAAAGAATCAATTAGGAACGGATTTGTTTGCTGTACATTATGTGAGTTGGCTAGAAGGACATAAAATTACAGCTCTAGCTGGAAGGGGATCTCTTTGTCGTCAGTTTTGAAACAGGCAGGAGAACTGGAATCATAACATTTTTGGAAATCCATCACAGGTTTATGATTTAATATTAAGAGTAAGTGAAAACTATACGCATTTATGAAAAGGTTTTAAAACAACTGCATCCTCTAAAATAAAAGTTTTTTACTGCCACATATTTACTATACACATATCAGGCAAAAAAGCTATCTGTTTGCACCACATTTAAAATCAGAATTACACTGTGGGCGATTTTGGGGGGGTTTGTTTGGGTTTTTTCCTTTAAATTAAAAAATAGAATATTGACAGTGTATTTCTAATATTCTATATGAGAACTGAAATATCATTTTAATATATTACCACAGTTCACACATACATAAAGCAGAAGGTAAATATTTCCTGTTTCCTCAACTGGCAACTTTTTTGGAAATATGAACGCATTTAAGGAAGATTCATCTTCCAAAACCAGTATTTGATACAATAGAACATGCTGTTCTGTTATTTTTTTTCCCCAACACCTTTTTAAAACAACAGCTCAATAAAATACCTTACTTCTGCAATAAACAAGCAGCATTTATTACCGTCTCCTTTTCGTGGTTTAACAGGGCTGACTTCTTTTCCAAACTGGAAATCTGCATCCTGTAACAGACTGCTTTCTCCTTGCATTTCCTCCTCTATTCCACTCTCAGATGAGTGACCACTCAGTGTCCCTTCATTCCAGTTTTTATAGTTTTCATCAGAATTTTTTCTTCTGTGTTCCCTATTTCTTCTGCCCAGTGTTGATTCCAGCTCTGTACTTCCATCTGTGCTTGTTCCATTACAAGCTTTAGTTTGAGGAAACTGTTGCGTTACAAATCCCACAAACTTCTTTCCTCTTTTAGCAGCTTCGTTAACCTGTATTTACAACAGAAATTTATCTGCAAAGTGATTTTAGAATTGCATGTACATTTTTTTTTAAAAAACACATATATATGTTTAACTAAACTGCTGATTTTCAAGGACATAAAGACACAACACTGTACTACAGGAGGGTGGCTTGTCTTTGTACACTGCCCATGTTTCAAAGTAAATACAAGTCTTCCAGCATGTCTTTGGACTCAGGCCAAATACGGTGGCCAACACTGGTACTGACTTTCATGTATACGAAATCCTTAATTTAGAACAAATCCAAAGTATTTTACTTGCTATGTTGTAGTGATAAGCAGTATACTGGTGCAATAAATAGCATTGTTTCTCTAAACATGTGATGAAATATCTATTTGTCATGTGTCATGATTCACTATCCCCTGGTTCCCTTAAAGGCTACTCAGCTTCACTATTACTGAGAATAGTGAAGGAGCAGAGAAAGGAGGGAGCTCGAAGCAAATGAAAACCTTCTTAACTCTGCTTTCAGCCAGTGGTGGGTCTGTTTCTCTGCACTGAAGTCTCAAAATACAACTGTAGAATATGTGCCACCTGTGGGATGTGTCTGTTCTTGGAGGGAGGTTTTTTTTTTCTGGAATAAAGGAGTGCTGCCATTTAGGAAGGTGACCCCGCTGCCATCTTGTGCTACAAGCTCCCCTGTGCAATAAAGTCCTTCCAGGCAAGTACAGAAACCCCAGCCCAGAAAGAAGAAATCACCTGGGAAGTACTGGATTAGTGAAGGCAGAGAGAAAGATGTCTACCTAGTTAACTCACATAACTATTAATCAAGAGAGTGAATAACACTCAAATAGCTGATGGTACTACAATCCCTTTTTAGTACCATGACAGACTGAAGTGTTACTATCTACCATCATTACGTACGTTACAGCAGTGATACGCTATGCCAATCACTGTGATTATACAGAGCTGCTGCTTCTAAGACAACCAAAGTAGTTTTAAATGTGACAAGAAACATGCAGAAAAAGAGATAATACAACAATCTTTTTCCTGAAATGCCACAGAGTCTTATGGGTTCAGATTTTTTTTTTTTAAAAAAAGTAATTTTATATTGGATTATTGGCTCAGTCTTTTCAGAACACTGGGAGCAGTTTAAAATCAAATTATTTTCACTTACTACTTCTGTTCCAGATTTGCTTGCAAGACTGAGGCACTGCTAATTTCAAGTGTATTTTTCCTTTAAATATTCATCTAGTATGCTATACAACCAACCTGGCAATATACATGTAGTATAAATGCATAATGGAATCCCATTTTAAATTTGAAACACCTGAAAATTTCAAAACAAGCCATTTAGAAATTTTAAACAATTCTGTGATAATCTCAACGATCATTAAAGATTTCCAATACGCTTTTTCCTCTACTTCTTTCCTTGGCAGCTAATGTAAAAGATAGTACAAGAGTTAGAGCAATAACAATAGTTTCCTATTGCAGCAAGTGTTCAATTTTGCAGAGGAAGTGAGACACAAAAAGAACTAGAACTAGAGTTTGCATTCCAGTGGAAGTTTAGTTTTCTTTAACTATACAATATTTTCAAAAGCTGTGCCAAGTAAATATCTAATACAATTACTGTGTATTTTGTATTTCTGTTAAAGAATGAAAAAAAAATCTTTCTTAGAAACTGAATATATTCATGTTCATTAGGAATACCTTACTTAACCCAGAACAACATAAAACTTCAGTTTTTTTTAAATATTAATTCCAGAAAAAGCTATCATACAAGCATTTTATAAAGGCTGACTGAGAGTTTGGGCCTGACTCTGCTTTCAGTGGTGTAAGTGGCCAGTCTCCCAAAGCTTTACAGGGCTCAGTACTAGGTCCTAAATTAGAAAAAAGCAACTAGTGAAGAAAAATAGCTCCTTTCACATCAGGAAAAGGCTTTGTAGCTTCTACAAAATAAACCAAGGTTAAAACTCAAAACTAAAAAAAAAAAATCAACCACTAAATATAACTTACATGTATGATAGAAATAAAAATCTCAAGAGAAGTTTGAAAAAACCCTCCATTACCTTTTCCAAGAGTTCTTTCACTACCTCATTTGTCAGTGTTTCATACATTAAAGGACATTCCTCAATCACCAGCCTGGGGTGCCTTTGTCCTCTGGGTGCTGCATGCTTCTGGCTAGAACATAGAAAGAAAGCAGTCTTTGTCAGTAGTTTGCTGCTAACTTGGGCAAGTGCTTGCACATAGAATTCTTTTCTTTTGGAATAGGTATGAATGAAATCCTGGCAATGTTTCTTCATACCTTTATTTAGAACTCAGTGGGTTTTGGTATTTTATTCTATTTCTTAGATAAAGTGGCAGGTACTATGTATTACAGTGTCAGGGTAAGAATATTAATATTTAACAGGAATTTCATCTGAAGACTGTTAATAGACATCTTTTGGAAACTGAGCTTTATTGACAAGCACCCCTGCTTTTGTAATAAACAAACCCAAAAATCTCTGATAACACAAAAAATACAAATTTAAGCTATAAATTTAGCAACCACAAAAAGGTTCAGTTTTGTAGAAAACACACTATGAATAGAAATGGTACTTTTACACTGTTAACATGCTGCTGTTATAGCAGAGTTACAGCTATTGCATGAAATACAGTGTAGGCAAATATTAAAAATACAATGCAGTAGCAATTACTTTATGCTAGGTAATGTTTAAATCACTCAGATTTGAGAATCCGACAAGATTTAACTTCCATTTAAAGTTAAAGAATAGTATTCATCATGCTTTATCTAAAGCCAGTTAGGTTATTACTCAGACGACAATATTTGGTGTATATCAATAATATAATAGGATTTTATTTGACGTTTCCTTCACACAATCTTTTGCTTTGGAATGAAACGTCAATGAGACACACTCAAATATAAAAGGTAACTTTCCAGATCGTAGTCGGAGAAAGTGTATTTGCCTATAGGAAAACCAACATAGATACATATAGCACCTGCACAGGAAATTGGGAACCTACACCCAACAATTTCACATGTAGCCTGCAGGGTCTCGCCCTTCACCTATTCAAGGGCCTAAAGGTTCAAACCACAACTTCATAAGGATCCCACATCTACAGGGATAAGGTGAATTGCGTGAGCTGCATGCTGGCATGTCAGCTCTTAGAAGCCTTAGTTCCAGAGAGCAAGTGTTCTGCTTTTCTTATTCAAGCATTTGCCCACATGGACAACATTCACCTTGTCTGCAGATGAATTTATAAAGGTAAAGTTGTGTGAGCAGCAAATACCATGGACAATGCTTGTTTAAACCAAGCATTTGAGAAGCTCCCTCAAAGGAACCATGTTTTACAGAAGTATTACTGGAGTGGCAGGGGGTATCTTCCAACTCGCACCCTTCCGGTCTTCCAAAAGAAAATGAAAGAACCTTTGTGCATTGCACTAGGACTCAGGAGAGAAGGGGAAGCATGAGAGCTCCTAATGTAATAAGAAATCCACTTTTCCAACTATTCAGAATAAGAACAAAAGGTTATCTTCTTTACATTCAAAGGAACTAATGGTAAAATTTCTTTGTACATTTTCTGTATGATCACATAGTGATTACAATGCAGTGAAAACGAGTAATAAACAAGACTACAGAGCTGGAACACAAAAACAAACTCTTGACTCTCCTTCAGTGTCAAAACCAAGCTTTCGTATGCTCCAATCACAGAATGCTTATTTCCTTCTTATTAAGAAGGAAAAATAAACTATCAGTGACAAACTAAGTAATTCACACTTTATAGGTCATCTTCCCTGAATAATGCTCTTATGGAAAAAGCGAAAACACAAGTTTTGAAAATGAAGAAAATTACGAAAAACAATTACTAACTTGCTCACCTTTCTAGACAAGGAACAGTTATTTGATTCTCTGAGGTGCTCATTTCAAGTTGATAATAGGTTATGCATGTTGAGCAATCCACTTAAAAATGGCTTAAGTAATGGACCAATATATTAAAATTATTTCACCATTACCTTAATTTTAATCGTGAAAGTACCACTCGATACATGTGACTTGCAGGGAAATTCCTTCTACGTCCAATTGGCAGTATAATAGGATGAATGGCTCCTGCAACATATCCTTTGCTGTAATATTCTTCCACCTTAGATGCTATATCCAACACAGAACCAATCTTGATAACTTCTGGATTTGAGGAAGCTAAAAGCATTGAAAGCAGAAGAGAAGCACATTATACTGTGTATGTCCATAGACTTTTTGGGTGAGTTCCTTTTATATGAAACCACACAAAATCTATCACAAGGCATTTACTAAAAAGCTACTGTTCTATTTATACAAGAAAAAACAGATTCACAGCTGATTCAACAGTATTCAACTAGTTGAAGTACATATTTTTATAAGTTAATATAAACTATTTTTAAGCTATTTGGCAACACTTTCTGTTGGGTCTAGCTTTGCCAAGCTAATTTAAGAGCTGCATCAACATCTAAACACACAACAGATCTGCACTTAACAAAGCAACTATTTTGTCTAGCCAAAGCCTTAAACTTACTGAAGCAGCATCTTTCAACCCTAGTTGCAAGGTAAATTCCCATACAATGAATTTAAGCCTAGAACAACTGGTTTGTTTTTTCTTAAATGCTTTTTTTGGATCCCTTGGAAGTGATCTGTGGATTGTAGGTTGAAATTTTAACATAGTCCCAATTTCTTTTTCCAGCAGACCTAAGTACATGTCACTTAAGTAAGCTATGTGGTGTCACTAATTTCTAAGGAGGATTCCTCTGAGTGTGTGCAAGCATTTCCAATCAATAGACAACAGCTAGGTACTACATAGCAATTGGGGGGAACTACATGGATAAATGGAAAGCTTTTTGGAGAACCTTTTTTGAATGGTCTGATCCACAGCTTTTGCACAGAGAAAAGGAAGATTCCACACTGGTAACAGATTATATATTCTGCCACATTAAGTCTTGATGGTCAGTATTTCCTGTTCCACTCAGCTCCAACTGGAATTGTAGATGCTCTCAGAGCATCCACAAAGCAGGAAATCAATACTCATATAGACAGTAACTGAAGAGTAATTTTGCCAGCATATATTTGCCATCATCCAGTTTTTCATCCTTTGTAGATATGAACTCTTATGACAAGACAGCTTGGCTTGGAATTTGATGGTCTTTATCAGTGACCCTTGCTGCAAGTGACATACTTTTTTTGTGTTCTGATGGGTCCTTCTCTTTGCAAGGCTTTGAGTGCATTAAGACCAGTGTTCAACTGTATTAAAGGATGCCTCAACAGGAATTAAGTGACCTCAACGCTTTGAGATACAAACATTTTAACATGCTGCTTTAAACATTCCCTTTCAAACCATATAATAAACTGGAAATTAGATACACTAATTCTCCTTTGATTCTGTAATTTTAAAAAAATTATATAAAAGAAAAAAGAACAGATAAATGCAACAACATAAATCTCACTTGCCACTTTGTAAATGTATTCCTTAGAGTTAATTTCATGTTCTTACATCCTCTTATCTACCTGCCCTATATTGTAAGTGGGCAATAGCAAGGAACTTAAGGACTTTACCAAAAACACAGCAAGTCAAAGTCTAACTGTCCTACAGGTTTAAAGTATCATAAACCAGATATGTGAATCTTTAGTTTGCCTAAATCTTTTATTCTAATAAACTGAATTAGAATTCTGCTGATTCATGAGTGATGTGTTCTGTAAAACATCAATCTCTATACTGCTTTCCCACTATAAAATGGGGATAATACTGATATATATACATTATGGAGGGCTTTAAAAAAAAAAAAAAACAAAAACAAAAACCAAACTAACAAACCAGAAACTAATATTTTACAACATTCAAATGCTTTTAAATACCAACTTTTACTAAAGGGAAAAAGGAATGGAGGCCTACTTCGCTTGTCACTATAAGAGCCTTAAGAGCTCAGAAAAGCTATCAAGAGAAACCAGAATAATGTGTACCACGGCAAATGCACGCTACCAAAAAGTATCGCTAACATATATATCGACAGTTTATTGCTGATAACTAGCAAACTCAAGCTATTAATGTAAACTCTGCCATTTTCAGTCATAGGGACAGGACTGTTGCACTTTCTTGTGTTACCTTGCCTCTTTTTTTTTTTCTTTTAAAGCAGACAGTACATCACAGCCCCCCCTTTCATAGATGGATGATATTTTGCCCTTAGTAACACCTCCATCCCATGATTCCACTCATAGTAAATCCAGGAGACATTAACTATATATTGAAGAAATAACTGATCTACAGCCCACAAGTCAAAAAAGCAGGAATATATGCAATGTGATCATCACTTCACTGATTTTGCAAATGTCAACCATTTTTCATTAAGGAAATTTCCTTCCCGATGTGCTGTCAACAAGTAGCCAAAATACTTTTACAAATAACAGAACTACAGCTATCTTGCTAACTTTATAGTAAACTTGAGACGCACGATATTGAAGATGATGACAAAACAGCCACTTCATACATATTCATACTGTTATTCAGAGTGACAAGAACTTCACAGCATGTCATCTTAGTAGGCTGATGTGAAATATCCTTGCATCAATATTCCTTCTTTTCCCTACTAGGAGAGGTGTGGAAAAGGCATAAGCATTCTGCTTGAGTAGGATTATTTAAACTATCCCTACTTTATCGTTAAACTAACCTCAAAAAAATAACAGCTGTTTTTGTAACTGAGATATGCCTCATGATTGAGACCATAGAATTTACAATCCTTGACAGGCATTTAAAATTACACTTCGGAGTCCACTGCTCCCTTTCCCACTAAAATAAAAGACTGGCTGTAATTTTCTTGTTTGGGATTCTCCTGATGCAGAACCACCTCCACAGAACTCAAAGCTGATTTTTACAATAGGGATGGGAGCAGTCTGGGGACCTGGAGGAGAGAAGCCAAGGTACAATACACTGCTGATAACTAGTTAAGATGTGCAGGGACTCCAGCCAGCGAATTTAGACTACAGCATGGTTGACTTAATCTGCATCATGGCTTGGGAGAAGATCAGGGACTCCTGAAAGTCTCCCCAGCAGGCTCATTTCGACTTCACATAGCATAAATCTGATGAAGCAGAGAATAAGGCATATTAAACTGAAATAATGCATTTATGCTTGCTATACTTTTATCTTAATGCAGGACAGTATCCTTTATAAGATCCTAGAGTAAGTTAAGTGCAGATTTTGTTTTACTTGGTGCCAGATCCAGTGGCAACAAGTCACTCAGGCAAACAGAAATCTCAGATGTTGGGTAAGATCTTGCTCTGGAAATCAGCAGAGTGCCATGAAGACAAAACACACAACTTGACAGCAGAGTAAAAACTAACTTTGGTCTAAAGTGATAAAAGGCTCTGACTTAGGTTTCATTTAGCCAAAGGATATTCAAGTAGCAACAAGTATGTGAGCGAGTTGATTGGGATAGAAGGAGAGAGGGAAAAAAAAAGCCCCAAATATTCCCCACAGTACTTTAGCCAATCCCACACTTCATAAGCAAAGAGAATTCAGAAATGCCTCCAAGACAGTATATACACCATTTTTTTTCTGTATTCATGATTTTAGCTCTAAAGAGTAGAGCCCTCACACACACAAAAAAAAATATTTTAAAGGAAATACTTTAAAGGTCAAATACACACACAGCTAGAATGATTCAACAGAAAGATACCTGTGTTTACAAATCCACTTGCTTACAGTTTGAAACCAGAAAAAGTTAAGCAACTAAAACTGATCTCACTGTTATTTAGCATTCATAACTCCAGAGTAAGTCACTGAAGCTAAGCACTTCTGAATATCAGACTAAACAGGAGAAAATGAATCTTTACTGCTGTAGTGATACATTATTAAACTAGAGATGCACCTTTATTTGCACTTGTTTGATGTGTTTTTTCTTAAAAGTCACAACCACCTTTACATCAAATCCTTTACACAACACTTGCAGAAAAGTGTTACTTTAAAACATAGCAAAACTATTCAGAACACAGACTGTTTAAGAACACTAAATGCACTTCAGTCTCCAAAAAAAAAAAAGACGTTTTAGTATCCTTTCTATTATCAGTAGATTAGTAGGTAATTCATGTATGCATTAGGCAGCCTAGCTTTATTTCCAGTATGTTACCACTACTACTTACTGAACACAGTTTTGTTTCTTCAAAAAGAACAAGCCAGTGAGAAACTCTCTACATGTATAAATAAACAGAACAAATACAGTTGGATGTCAAATGCTGTAACTTAACAGAATGTGGCTTCTATTACTATCTTGCAGTTTTTCAATGAACAGACTGACACATTTCAAAGAAAATTATTACTACAGACCTTTAATTTAGAATTAAAACTAAGCAGAGGTCAAGTTTTGTTTGTGAAAGAGTTCCTGAAATTTTAACAGGACACGCACTTACGCTTTCTCCCTTTATCAAACCCTTGTAGCAAATGCATTTACTTCAAATACTTGTTATTAAGAATTTCCAGTAGACTGGGTTGTTATAAAATGCAAGTTACTACAAAGTGACTGCAAAACTGAGCTGTCTGTTCTCAGAGGGCAGCCATCTGGGCTTGTTTATGTTTTCAACTTTGTGGAACAGGGAGTTGCTGTGTTAGAGACGGGACACCCTCAGGAAGGAAGTATCCCACAGAGCACTGTCTGCCTCTAGCTACGCATACAAATTTTGTTTCATTTTGGTCACGATTTCAAAAGACTATTCAACAAGTAAAGCGTTTGGAAAAAAGAGTAAGACGAAACTAAGACTTTTACTAAAATATCTGCCAAGAGACTGGGGTGGGCATAAGAGGGGAAGCTACTCCTGGTATACAACTAAGAAACAGACTTACTTCTGCATAAAGTAACAAGGACAATGACAGTCTGTTTTCAGAAGTTGAGCACATTTTAAAATATTGTTATTCAATTAATGCTCAGGCACAGTGTATTTTCTGAACCATCAGACTGAATTCAGACAACCATTATTCAAAGTCAAAGTGAGTACGGACGGCAGTTATCTGACTCACAGGAAACTAGGAAAATCTCTAACAGTTTTTAGCCAGCTTCCTTAACAAGGACAGTTGTGTAATTTGGAGGGTTTGGTTGTTAAAAATACTTCAGTAGTTTCCATTGTAATTTTATCTAAGCAAGGACCTTCGTCATGATTTGTGTTTCAAAATAAAAGTCTTACGTCTTGGCTGGCTTTGATAAAAGTATCTAAGATTTACTGTAAGGCAAGCAAGACAGAACTAAATTATCTTATTACTTGCTTTCTCAGAATAGTAAAGATATAACATAAAAAGATACCTTCTAAAGTAAAATCCAGCAACACATATTCATAAGCGGAATCCGTCTTTGTTTCAACTTGTGGTCTCTTCAATGTAGAAAAGATTTTTCCAGGGCTGCTATCATCTGGGTCTTCCAGCTTTCTCAGTCCGCACCCCATGGCAAGATCTGCAAATGATTAAATTGCAGAAAGAGGTGGGGGGAGCAGCAAGATCTGTTGCTCTCACTACAGGGGGAAAAAAAAGTAACCAAATAATTCCCTTTGATTTTGTTTTCTATTAGCCATAAATCCAAATACAGAAAAAGTCCGGTTCCCAAATCAAAAAGCAAAGGTACTTTCCATTCATTTTTCATACAGAAACAGTAACCCCGTGATGATTGTAAGCTACAAACTTGGTAAGAGTAGGCTTGATTTCGCAGCAATGTTAGAGCTGCTACAAACTAGCAGAGATTTTTCCATGCCACGTCAATTTACAGCCAGCCCCCTATCAGTGCTCTCTTGCAGAGGACACCAATAGTGCTTTGTTTGTCGTTCTAGACTGACTGGGTAAGGGGGGGCAGCAGGGGGGAAGAAGAACTGAAAAAGAAAGTTAGAGAGAAACTTGTCTGTAATTACTTACGTCCAGAAGTTCTACTCAAATGCAGTAGCAAGTCAGAGGGGAAAAAAGCAAGTTAGTCAGAATGAAAGAATGAGAAAAGAGCCTCAACATAGTTGGAGACGAAAATCATTTCCAGAAAGGAAGTCAGCTTCGAGAGGAAATTGCTTCTGGCATCTCAAAGGGTAGAAAAGTAAATGAAAAGCAGTTTAGTCCTTATTTTAGATTTCAAAGTTTGGTTCCTATTTCCTTTCCACAGGAACTTTCTTCCAGAGGAAAAAACCCATGAACATAGTATAATATATTGTAATAATGTAAAAATATGTAGTAGAGAAATTTCTTGTCAAAAAAATCAGTAAGAATCTACATCACTAAAATCAACTTATGTAATTGGTTTTGATAAACCCCCCAAAATGACACTGAAATATTCCGCATTTCAAATCAGAAAGATTTTTTCAATGTTATATATGAATATAGCTACAGGACTTTGTTCCCCATTTTTCATGGGTATTGAACAACTGAAATTCTCTTCTCCTCTGTCAGGGTGACCTCAGTTAGTACAGCCACAGACTTTCAATACTGTTTCTAAGTATATTTTTCTTTAAGTCCTGAAAATTTAGTATAATTTTAAGGGCTCTCATTACTCTTACATTAACTACTGCAAGTCACTTTTAACTGTATTAGACCTGATGCAGACTGTGGTAATGCATAGGAAAACAAAGGAACAGTGACTGATTTTCTAAGGCCCTGTTACTGCCAGGGTGGGAAGTTAGAAAATTTACCTTTTTGTTTTTAGACTGCATCTAGAGAAATTAAGAGTCATCTAGAGAAAACAAGAGATTCATAATACCATTTTGGATGAAAGGAACTGCATATTTGAATTTAAAAAGCTTTTTACCTTTTTTTCACTGAAAAATATTAATCCTATTAAAAATGCCCACATTTTCTATAATAAATCACTGCAAGTTAGGCATTAACCATTTGTGGTTTTCTTCCTGTCCTACTGCAAGCAAAGTGATCTAACTTTTATTTAAGTAGCTTACCAGGAATGGTAAGTCTGCAGACTATATTCCCTTTGAAATACACATTATAGTTTAAAGTTACTTAACTTTGGTAGAATTTAAAAATCACTGAGTGCAGAGCCTATGCAATAATTACGATTTCAATCCTATAGTCTTTAAAACAAGCTCCCAGGTGCTGAAAGCAAGAGGAATACCCTCAGTGCTGTCTTCTTGATTAAAACCTAGGAAAACATACCAAATAAGTAGAATTCTTCAGCTTCCTGCACATCTGCTTACACAAAAATTGCTCTCAAACACTTTTTTTTTCAGTAAAGGTCATCCCTGAATTGCTGCTCTATGTGACATAAGCGTAAACTGTCCACTCAGCCTTGTGCATCATGCTGCTTCATTCCACACAGTCCTTAAGATCCACTGTAACCACTTGTATAAAGCCATGGCATGACTAAGAGAGCTGCAAATAAAACAACCTCTTGCAGTACTAGTCCAGTTGCCAGCTGGTTGCCTTTTTTTTATTTAACTAAAGATAGCTACATTTTTAATGAGGCCAGAATATTGTATTCTGAACTCTTCGTGACAAGGCTTAAAACATGTTTCAACCCTCTCACCAAGATAGGATTTTGCGTAGTATAAACAAACTCTTATGACACCAACACAGAAACACTGTTATGGATAAAAACAATGGTCCTTATTTTGGGTAACCCCAGATTAGTTACGCAGTTATAAGCTTCCAAGTTGCCATGGCAGACTTGACTCAAAAGTTACTAGATTGAACCAGTGAAACCAAAGATCCCACATGTTGGAATAAAAGAAACAGAACAAAACCACCCAAGAACTAGCAGCATCCCTCACAGGAGTTCAAAACTGCATCAAAGCACCTGCGTCTCAGGAAAGGAATAGGATCATAAGATTCCTGGATTCAAGAGCTGCTTAAGGAACTGCCTGAATAGCTATAGTATCTTGTTGTAAAGTGGATATAATACTACAAGACAGTCCATTTCCAGTGACCCAAAATGCAAAGGCTCTGGGAATTGCTATCAGAGAAGAACAGATCCCTAAAACTAAGCTGTGATTCACCGAGGTGTGGTAGTCACAGCAACACCCACTGAAAGAGCATGTGACTCATTCATTGAAGCTTGATAGAATTTTTAGACTTCTAAAAAGGCAAACAAAAGATAGCCAAACAATGGACCAATTAATCCAAAGGAATTTATGTTTCTGTGGAAGGCTTCCAGGATCCCCCTACTGGTTTTATTCTGATGAAATGGAAAAATTATGAAGATGGCAAAAGAGTAGCGCACCAAGAGGAGCATGGGTCCACTGCTGGACTACCGACTGTCTTCTAGCAGTACAGGATGAGAGGCAACAGCAGTTCTGCACAGTAGCTTTGACCAGAAAGTGAGACGACAAGCCTTGCTGTCTACCCACACCTCAGGGTTGTTCCTGCCCCTCGCTCATGACGTACTTTGTTCCCTGTTGTCAGTGTCATGGGAGGTTTGAAAACATTTGTGTGGGAGGCATTTTTGTCTTTCTTATTACATCAATAAACTTACTGAATGTAAGGACATCATCTGATGCTTGAAACTGATGTTTTGAAATAGCTGTCCCTCTGTTCCTGACTCCATGCTGATCTACTCACTATTAACATTACTGACGTCCAAGGCAGGCCCTCTGTCTACGGCATCGATACCAAATACAAGTGATGTTGGCACCCCTTTCTGACGAAGTTTCTCTTGCTAGAATTAGAAAGACGATACTTTGTTTTTGGAGCATCTGTGATCAACTGACTTGAATACAAAGCCTATTTATAAGAATGCCTTCTTTTCTCCAAAACCAAATATGACCTGCATTAACCATTTAATAAAATAATACAGTTTAAACTTTGCCTCCCCCAGTATCTTAAAAGATCAAGAATGAGAGATAGGACTTGACAGTAATATGTTGTGGTTTTTTTTTTTTCTCTCCAAGTAATCTGAGTTTCCTGTTGATTAAAATCATAAAACATAAGGAAAATTATGAAAACAGTGCAGGTACACAGAAGATTTTCCTTGTCTGTGCATGCACAATGTCAAAATAAAAGCTAAAAATAATAAATAAAAATTCAGGGAAATTGACTTATAAGCATTTAATTTTTAATGGATACTGAAACTCAAGAAAGATCAAAAGATACTAAATCTGCAATTCAGAGAGTCAGCTATACCAGAATCCATAGCAAGCGTTTCCTTAAAGATACTTCTATCTTTCTGATCAAAATATATAGGCTAGTATGTTAAAAACAAAAGGAATCATACTGCTTTAATGCTACATCAACTTCAAAAAGCTTCAAAAGAAGCAATATTTTATTTTAAAATTTAAAATATAAATCAAGGCCTTCATGAGAAGGGCTATAACATTTTTCAGCAGTATCACAATCATGACAAATGACTCCTGTGCAATCACATGATTTAGAACTGGCTGAAGCTTCTGCGAAAGTATCTCACACTTTCCAGCCTGTTAGACCACTACTGGGACAAAAAACACCCCTGGCAGCACATCTGTGAGAAGGTTATTCACTCAAAACATTTTAACTGATGAGCTTACCTGGAATAAATTCACTATTACAAACTGCACAGCCTTTAAAGATCCATTCCTATTCGAGGTTAAAGAGTAGTGAGCATCAGAAATACAAATACCTTAAACTTGTACCGATTACCTAAAGAATAAATTATTGCTATTTATAAAGATTTCACTAGGACTGAAACTGACTCAACTAATGAGAAAGAGAAGGGATAACTCTTAGCTCCTCTGACAAAATCAAAACATGTTTCCCACTTGGGGTCATGTTTGCAGCTTAAAGGTATCTAAGAGCTTCACTTAAAAAAAAAAAAACAAACCAAAAAGCCATCAGCATTATTTTCGGCTATAGATCAGTCATCACTGACACAGAACATTTTTAACAGAGACAGACACATAAGATACAAGGGAGCAAATTACAAACACAAGCTAAATTAGTTAGATTTCTCCAGAACCTGAGGCTATCTGAACAGCTACAGGATTCAAAAATAACGCATTAAAAAAACCCCTAAATATTAATCATGTCAAATTGCAACACTTGAACTTCACAGTTCCTCTCTGAACATCTTTTCAGGCTTACTTCCTTTCTTTTATGACTCAAGGCAAATGTCAAGTTTTTGCTTGGGACAGCATAATGACAGAAAAAAAAAAATTCCATCAGAAAAAATCTGCAATTCAATTGTCAAAGATTTTTCACATCCTCACCCCCAAGAACTATTACTTTAACTAAAACAAAACACTGACATTAGTTCTTTTTTCTGTAGAATGATTTGATTAAAAATGTTTTGCCCATAATTTATTTAAAGATGTTAAAAAAGTAGCAGTGTTCCATTCTGAAGGCTCCTTGGTTTGGCAACTTTTAAATTTTTTTTTTTTTCCTTTGAAGGAATAATTTTGTGAATGTAACAGGCACACAGTCTTTTTTAACGTTAACTTGAGCAGAAAAGCCAGCTTTTCTGCAATAACATTTAACTTAAGGTTCTAAAAATAATTAACAGAGAGATGACAACAATAGTTTGTTTTAATGACTGCAAAAGCATAGTTTAATGATAAAAGTTCATAAATTCCATTTTTCATATTTTTCTAAACCCATATTTAAACTACTCATCCATATTACAATTAAATAAACAAAAGTTACAATCCAAGCAGCAGATAGGGACCAATTTGAATTAAACTGTTAGTTACCAACCCAGAACTTCAGTAAAACTTACAAACTACAGAAACTTGTTTATTATTGCTGTATTACAAGTAGTTTCAACAGAAAGAGCTTTTGATCTATAAAATTGCTAACAGTTCTCCGAGATCTACAAATGTGTTAAGCTTTTATCCATGCACATCCACAGTATCTCACTTATCAAGGCTGCAGTAACTAGATCATCTGTATCTGCAATACAGTATCAAATAACACAGCCATGTGATCAATCACGCATTCTAGAATGAAACTGGATGTTCTAGTTTATCTGATTAAAAACAACTGGAAATATTATGAACAGTATTCTGTTTACCTTTAATGTACACACTTACATAGACTGCAGCTCCATGGAGAGTTACAAAATGACCACGTGACGCCCCCAGAATTACAGTTTCAATACTTCTTTAAATTATTTGTGACTCAAAGTCCAAGGCCTTACAAGACCTACACTTTCCCATTACCTCTTAGCTACATTATTAAACACTTAAAATGAGCACTGCATATTATTGTTTTGCCTTCTATATTTCTACTTGGATTTTCTGCGTAACAGCTTATAAGGATTTGCTTACAGGGTTGCACGTGTGTATCAAGACACTGGCATTATATTTTGGATCCTTAAAATACTGATTTAAACCGTGTATTTTTACTTACATAGGAAACATAAGAAACTTTTATACCAGGTGAATTGAAACTACCGTAGTACTTCAACATTACAAAGCAACAAACTTATTTTACTGTCATTTTTACTGTAAAAAACTATTTTACAACCATACAACTTCTTGCATTTTAGAACTGTTAAACAGAGAAAAACCTTTCAAGAGAGCCATGTGTTCTGCTAGTTTTTGTTCAGTTACTATTGGAATGCAGTTTACTCACTGACTTAAAATTAGCTATCTTGAAAAATGAATTTCAGAATACAAAGAATTGCCAATTCAATGTGAAAAATGTAAACAGTTTTTCAGGGATGATGAATGGACTTCTGATACTTAAGATTAGAAGTAGCAGAAACCAAAAAACGTCAGTGAACCAGAGAATTCTAATTAATGCAAGAAAATAGTCCTTGATCAAACACAAAAATACAGGATAACAACTTTGGTAACTTTTCTGCCTGTCTACAGGTTTTTATCCAGTGTTATCTAATGGAGTATATTAGAACTAACATTTTGCCATACAAATGTAACATTAAATAGACAACAGTTGCTAGAAATACTGTAACAGCTAGCTCAGTAGAAAACAAAAGATATGAGCAGGGTCTCTAAATTCTAGGGGGTGGAAGCCAGAAAATTAATTTAGTTTGCTAATACATGAATGTGACAAGCAACGCACAAAGATAATTATTTGCTGTTAGCTACTGAATGTCCATAGGCCACGGTCCTAATCTGATGTGTTCCCTCCTAGCACATGTGTAAAGCCTTACAACTATCAATGGGAAACTGCAGAAGATCAAAACCAATGTTACCCTTCTCCAACCCCCAAAATCAGTGATGGATCAGGATCTTAATATCTGCAGTTAACTAAATAGCTTCTGGATAAAAGCACAGGAATTTCCTTACTATGGAAATTTTAAATGGCAGGAGAATACTACTGTGTAGGGTAAGAAATTTAAAAAGTCATGAATGCTACAACATCAAGATAATGCAATTTTAGGCACTACCTGAGGAAATGACATAGTCTTTTCTCAGCGCATATCATTTGTGTATCCCTGTAACAAAATTACAGAAGTCAATTATTGTGCCTCAGTTGTGTTTATGGAAGGATTCAACTACTGGAAGCTTAAAGGTTCAGTTACTACTGATTGATGTTATGCCATCATTCTTGGCAAGCATTTTGAAGAAAGATGAGCTACAACATCAATGGAGAGCCCTCAGCATTTCAAGAGTGACCTGTGGTTCCTGGAGGAAAGCCAACATTCAGAGCTTTGTCTTGGTCTCTTCTAGGTCTCTCAAATCAAAATGAAGCATTGTTAAGACCTGGTGATACAATCCTAACCAACACTACCTCCAGACTGACATTATAGGCCCCATAGTAGAACACTGCAGGTATACTTCTGTGCCTAACACTGACTATCCTTCCAAATGATCAAGTTCACATGCAAGTAAAAACAAAGTAAATGTTCTTTGAAGCAAAGGCCATGGGATCAACTCATTATCAACAATCTAACATCTGTACCAATTAATGGAAAATAAACTACGTTTTGAGAGTATCTGGACTAGAGCCACAATCTGATATGACATGTAAATGACTGCACAGTATTTGTACACTTTCAAGCAATTAGTTCGAAAGACTTCCTGGTAAGCATGGTTGGTTTTTTTTTTTTTTTTTTTAAATACAGTACTCACTGTAAAATTTACTTCTTGGATCTCTAAAGCATTTTAAAAACAGGGAAGTCATGTTTGGTGAACAAAGTACTTTGGACCAAATCTTCTGAATCCTGTGTCAAATGTGTATTTTTTTAATGATAAAGAAATAAAGCTCTAACAGAACATACAACCTTTCTTTGGCACCTTCAGAGACAGTGCTTCATTAAAAAAAAAATTTATTATGTAAAAATTCTTCCATGGAAACAAGTTATTGTTATGATGTGCCAAGATTTCTGCAATATATTGATGAATTCTAAAATCTAAAAATAAAACAGAAGAACAACCATACAGATGTTTTGACTGGTACAGACTGGCTCAGAAACATGACAATCTACAGGAGATGAGTATTTCCCCCCCTCAAAAAATAGACTGAGATCCCCATGTATCCAAAAAATTGTATATCTTTTTTGATACTTATCAGTAAAACAATCCCCCACAGCTACTACGGTAACAAGTTTTTAAAAACAGAAACTATTAAATTATATTTGTGTAGATTTTTCTACCTAGCAAATGTGGAAAGTCACCTGAGGAAACTTGCAACCAAGACATCGTACATGGCATCTCCTTTCACAACAGTGTCAAAACAGCATAAGAACAGAACCAGACTCCACCTCTCTTCCTGCACAATATGAAAGAATGCTATTGACTGCTAGAATCATCTTTAAATATATTTACGTTATGTGGATTATTTACTGACTATAATGCCCACTCTAAGATCCCTGAATTATTAATAGAAAAAAAAACCACAAAAAGCCAAAAATAAAACCCCCAAATTACTAGAGAGCAGATAAAAATTGAAAAGCTCAAGGATATTTTACACACATAAAATAAAGACCTCAGTGCTACATAAGCAATATGCCATAGCTTGCACTCCTATTAACTACAGAGGCTGTATTTTAACCTTTGAGGAGTCTGACTTTTACAAAACATAAAAATGAATCTTAGGGGAGTGAGAGGAGAAGCAAGGAAAAAAAAAGAAAATTCTTTTCCTGCAGTTGAGGAGAAAGTAGTACTCCATCTCAACTCATGATACTGCTAAGTTTTGCACAGACAACAGAAAAAGGCAAAGCAGCAAGGAGAAGTCTTTGACGGTCTTGTAACAGTAAGAAGTCAATTCTTGCCTTTTTCTATAGCTAAAAACATACCATAAAAACAAATTTATTATTTACCATATGCAAGAAAAATGTCAGCCTCATGTGAGGATAAGTAATTATTAAACTAGTGGTCCAAATTTTATTTTAAAAAGTTATTACTCCCAAGCACTAAAATGACCCATAAAGTAAAACAGTTTATAAAAGCAGAGAATACTGATTGCAAAAAAAAAAATTAATAGTAGACAAACTCTATTGGAATTGAAACAAAATGCACATAGATTTAAATAACCAGATTTTAACACACAGCACATAAGTGCTGTCAGTACGGGGGGAAAATGGCTTTTACTTTGTAACTAATGGATCTGTTAAGTTTATGCAATCCAGAAATTAAATGTTAAATTTTCCCTTTAATAAAAGTATGCTGGTTTTCAATCTATGTTAGTAACCAAAGTTTATACAGTAGGCTGTGTATCAGAAATCACCATTTTGTCCTGTAACAGTATTTTTTACCAAGAAAGGAAATGCAGGATAAAGTCATGGTTTCATGTGTTTTTACCTGTCCAAACTACAAAATTTCATTTTATTTCTTTACAAAAAGGAGCAGTATTTTAACTTAGGCATTTTCGGGCAAATGTTAGAAGTTAGGAAGAACATATCCTCCACGTGATAGGTATGTTAACAAAGTACATAGCTAAAAAAATCTGTTTTACAGAATCTGTAGAAGAAGGTGGCATAAGAATATTATCTTCCATTCTGTAATCTTTTCTAGGATGAAAATGGGGACTTCGTGTATATCGAGGTTTCAGACTCACAGACGAATGATGTGAAAAATTTCTTCTCACAGAATGCAACCTTGATTCCTAAAGAGAGGGAAAAATGCTGCGTTGTTTCCTCTATTTCAAAGTGTGTCCCATTTACTACCTTAATAATGTTTCAATGAAAAGTTACAGTCCATTTTGATATTGCCAACAGCTAGACAGACTTAGTTCAAAAAGGAAAATCAGATTTACATTACATACATAGGTGAAGTCAATAGTGGCAAGAAATATCTTCCTTTATTTACTACTATGGAATTTTAGAATGAGTTCAGAATTAATTTACTTTAAAAAAAAAAATCAAGTTTTGTTCATTGATCATTATAGCCTTAGTGAAGTATGTCATGTTAAGGCAATTGTATCCTCTTTCTAATTGGATAGGGAAAATTTATTTTTATAATGTTACAGTGCAAAACTATTTAACCAATTCTATTTTTTTTTTTTACTTGTGTTCTCTGTAATGTAGATTAGAGCAATGTATTACTACAGGACTTTATAATAATGCTTACATTATTTTTTCAGTAGCTAAAACTCAGATTTATAAAACTTGAGCTGAAGAACCAATAGCTGTCCTGTTTGTAAACTAACAAACAGGCAATAGGCTGCGATTCAGTAACATGTCAGTGGACACCACTAGCTGCTGGCAAAGGATGGCAAGATCCAGACAACAGGGCTATCATTTTAGGTGCTGGCAAGAAGAGTTTTTAGAATACTTGCACTGTTCTGTTTATTCTTCCTAAGATCTAATTCTCTTACAGTCTCCCTTTGTATCTCATCTGCTCTGTATCCAATTTGTGGAACTCCTATCTGTTTTATTCTCTTTACTTAACCAATCTGAGTCCTTTCTTCCCACTCCTACTATGGCATATGACAGACGCAAACTATCTTTGTTTTCTAACCTTGTCTTCTTAGCTCAGGCCTTTTCAGCACACTAACTTTTTTTTGTTAAACTTACTCATCTTTTTACCCTCCCTTCTGTCTCTGCCAGTTTCCTAATACAACCAGCTGTAGTTCCTACATCCCTATCAGGATATTCAACCCACTTTAATCTCAAGATTTCAGTTTCTTTCCATCACGTACCACCTGCACATCATGTTGTGCACTGCTTTCCTAAATCTCTAAGTTCCACGGCCATCTAGTGCCAGTCTCCCTGCCCATTTTAGCTTTCATTATATCAACCTTACAGGACTTCAGTCCCAATTATTTCTCTTACTCCTTCTTTAGTTTTGACTCCTATTAGAAAATGGAGGACAAACACATTTTCTCCTCTCTATTGGCTGGTCCCAACAGAAAAGAACTATGCTCAGTTTCACACTGGCAAACCTCTAATATTTTTTAAAAACCACATCTGGGGATGAATGACACAGACACATACAGAGACCTTAAGTCACACCTTAACAAATAGCAAGCCCCTGCTACAAATCACTGGGCTGTTTAAAGACTATCAAAGTAAGAAATGGACACAAATTTTAATATGTGCAAAACATATTCTTCCCTAGCTTCATTTTATTAAAATACTAATTTTTGAAGAAGTGTAAGCAACTAAAAGCAGCACCTTTTTCACAATAAAAAGCATAGTTAAGCATCTGCCAGAGTATAACTCCATGAAATCAAACCACTGTAAATCAAAAGAAATAGGGAGAAAAGGGTCAAAAGTTGAGTTGTCAATAAAGGAATTAAAACAGTTTCAGGAACAAAAATCATACATTAAAGTGCTGAAAATTTCCCTCCCTGTTGAAGGAAAATAATCCAAACACACACAGAACTTGGGAAGTTGAACTGGAAAGAAAATAATAATGAAATTAATATATACATGATTATCCCAGGAATGAATGACATGGATTATATAAATTGTTTTACATAACAGAATTCTTAGGAAATTTACGAACATGCAGGAAGTAGCTAAGTAATACTGCAGACTATGCTAGATTCTAAGAGAGCATGTTTTACTATTTACTAATTTGTAAATAGCAAGCATTGATTGCAATGAAACAACTGACCCCAAGTTCCACAACAGGCAGCTGCTAGCTGGTATGTTGATGATGGATCTTGGCCACATGGGAAGGACTGGACAAGAAAATCAGTACAGGTAGATTAGAGCTGCCCAAATGGCTTAATAGTGAATGCTCCATAGTGTCTGTCAAGTAAAGAGAAAGAACATACAGATCAGAGAAATCAAAAGAAAAAACCGACTAAACTGGAATGAGAACAAGCTATTAGAATAGAAGAAGAGGATATTGTAAAGAGAACATAGAAGGAAGCAATGCAAGAAAAAGCATGCCATCTGCACCTTTCTATGTTGATATAAAATTAACAAATTATTTTTGGTTGAGTTAAAAAAACCCTTTTACAGGCAATAAGACCTTGCTACAGCTGGTGACAAGCCTCTTGTTAATCATATATTATGACAACTAGAAGTTTAAATTCACATTTCTGAGATTAAGGTAACTTTAAACAAAAGGTTTATTGTCTCTCAATTTCACTGCGTGTATAAATGAAAGAATACTTACCTATACAGAAAACATGTTGTAAGGTTCATTTTTTTGTTCCAGATGGACTATCATACAATAGCACACAATACTAGTATAAAATTACTATACTTCTCCCAAAATGATTACACCAAGACTTCCCCTTATAAAAAACACAATTTATGTATGTATATATACAAACATGTATAAACACATGTATATTTATGTGTATTATACACACACAGAACACAAATTTTAGCTTATTACTCTTAACTGCAGAGAAAAACTGAGTGCTCTAAGTTCAGTTAAATTTACACAACATTCACTACCAAAAGGCCAAGGTGTTGGCACCATGCACCATTACAATCTGAATGCATATATACAGGAACTATATTACAAATGAATACCCTAAATTCTGTTTTGACATAGGAAGATCCTCCTCTGCCTTTTCAGTTGGAGGCAATATCATTACTGCCAATATACTGTAGACTGGAAATGCTCAAGCAAAGAATCTTTGACCTTTCTAAAAAGTATTTTCTTATAGTAAGTAGAAAATTCAATTTTAAAGCTATCAAAAAAGACTGTGGGGAATAGACAACAAAGTAGTGACAAAAACGAAACACACAAACAAATCTGAAAACCAGGATACATTTCTATCGTTGATAGGTTGTTGTTGTTGGAGTTAATTGGGTTTTCAGAAAAAAAAAAGTAAAAATACTTACTACCTTTGTACTCTTTGCCTTTCCAGAACATTTTCTAAAGAAAAGGGTAAGCTTAAAAGAAGTACTATAGCTCTGCACTCCACCCCAGTGTATAGCACTTTTAGGTTCCAAGAATTAGATTAAGGAAGATTGTTAGACTTTGTCAGCTAGAACCAGTCTATTGTAGGGACAGGAGTGAAAAGTTTAGATAACATAAGACATGCCCCCCCCCCCCCCCCCGTGAAGCTTAACATCCAACCTCAAATAAAAGAGAACACCACCTCCCCTCCCCCAAGGACCTAAAAAGTCCCCTGTAGGAAAAAACACCATATGATGCCATACTGTTAATGTTGCCTAAAACATTTGTTGGATACAGACCATGGGAACAGCAAAAACTGATTGAGACTAGAACCATGGCTACCCCCGACAGGTATACTGCAGCTGGAAAAGATGACCAAGAATCATTAAAAAACAAAACACAAAAAAAACCCCAAACAAAAACATGAAACAAAACAACAACCCCCACCCACCTACCCACCTCCATGTACCAGAACCTTTTCCACCTTTGCTCAGTTTACATAGACTGCAACTGCATTGCTCAGCTCCCCAGGCCTCATGGGTCTCCCTCATACACACACAATATCCAATGAACATTTACCAGGCCAGTGCCTCAGAACTCAAGATAACCATCCAACAAAACAAAAATTTAACTCACAAGTATTTCTCCCAGGTCTGAAAACAGAGAACACAAATTTTAGTCTTCCCTCAATTTTCTGCTGTTACTGTAGATTACATAGATCTTTCTACCAAACGCAATCTCATACATGTCGTCTAGAAGCATTCAAACATTAATCTCCCTATTAGAGGACAATTGAAGATCTGAAACACCGCACAAGATCCAGCAGAGATGAAAAAAACTCATGCTTCCTAAAAAACAAGTGTCACCTAGCAGCCTTTGAGAATGTCAACCTTATTCATTTGTATAGATGTGAAGATGAAACCACTTCCACATACTCATAAACGAAATATGCTATAATCCCCAAAAGAAAACACCTTCAAGTAAATACAAAGGATCATTAGCAAACACATGATCAAGGGACAAGGATTAGTATTTTTGATTCTAACCTGATCTTAAATACCAAGTTTGTATCTAAAAAATAAGTTATAGTTGGAAATTGGGAAACGTTTTCTTCTGGTTTTCATTTAAGATTAGTACAAAATTTGTACTAAAAGTTACATGAAAAAAATGCTATTTAAGTGGTAGAATAGAGAGAATGAAAAATAAGTTACAGAATTGCCAAAACTGAAGCTTCCTTTGTTAACTGCTAAATGGTTTACGTGATTAATGAACTGAGTTCTCTTTTTATACATCCACAACAGCAATGAAACACTGGCTTAGAAATTTGTGATTTTCTTCCTCAATAAAAATTTAATCCATTTTGTTTGCTGATGTGACTTCATTAAAATATGACTGCAACGCATGCTCTGTTTTAAGCTGCATTTGAAAGCTATAAGAAGTCTACAATTGCCAAAAATATCTGGATACAGGCTGTACACATCCTGCTCTCACCATATGACTTACAGCTCCTAGTATAAAGCACATATTTATTCCTAACTCAATTCCTAATGCAGGGGAGGCAATTAGCAAATTACCATCAAGGCAAGGTCCTTATTTTAGGCATCTGCTCTCTCTTACAAGGCCACTACTTGGCAATTTTCAAGCAGCAGATATATTTGTTGGGATATTTTCACAAGACTACAGCCAGCAGGCAGTATTTTTATGCAGCTGGGGAGCAGGTGGTAATGACACAACCACTTGCTTAATACATAGCAGTCTGCTGTCAACATTTGCTCTTTTTTTTTTTCCTCATTGTTGAGTGCTCAGCCACAGTGACAGACATAATACAAGCTGATAATATTCATTACACATGGAATATATTCAAAACTTGACATGGGTATGTGAAAAGGTAAGGTGAAATCTGAAAAGGAAGAATTATATTCCAGAACTACTAGTTACTACTAAACAAAGCTTATCAAGTAAATAAAAATAAAAACTTGTCAAAAACTATTTGGCATCATCTTGTAATGAATAAAATCATCAGAATTCAGCAAGTTTTTGTAAGGTTTTAACTACACCAGTGAATCTACTTGAGATCTGAACAAAGCAGAGTTTCAATTATAGGTAACAGAAGGCTTCTGAGAAAATGGGTAAGAATGAGCAAGAAATGCAGTGAAGGAATGGACAGGGCTCATGCTCAGTTTCATCAAGTTTAAATCTGCCCTGCTAACACAAGTCTTACTTCCTCTATCCTATCTCAAACTTCTTGTATAGGTACAAGAGTTTGTGCAGTTGCTTGACAAACTGGTCTGAGGAACTGATCCAAGTTTAAGTTAGCTCTTTTTGGGTGGAGGGAGTGAGGCTTCATCTTTAACTACATCAGTTCCCTAACCTGGTTTACCATAGTGCCTCACAAAAACCTCTACCAGCACAGAAAATGGGTGCTGTGGAAAATGGAATGAACTGCTGGGTTATGCGAGCTTCGGCTTGTGTAAAATCACTTCTAAAGCTATGAATAAACACAGAAAATATTATATCAGGAGATAAGAGTCTGAATTTGCAGCTCATTTCCTATGCCACAGTAACCAAACATGGTTTTACCACGCATGCACATATTCTACTGTAAATTAATACATTATCACTTATCACAGAGTAAACTACTTTGCCTTTGCTATGAGGTAAAGCATGGTATTGTGGCAATTACCGTAGAAGAGGAAGAGCTACCATGCTCTAGATCTACCCTGTAACTTACTTCACACTATCTTGTTTGTATAGCCTTGGCCCTAGGAAAGATAATAAAAGTCAAGTTTCAAGGTGAAAAAACTTGTTTCTCTATTTGATACAGTAAGTATGCACTTATTTTTGATTCTGAGACTACTATTGCCATTTTTTAAAAAGTTTTTCCATACACTGTTAGAAAATGCAATATAAACTGGGTATTATGATCACTGTGTTACACCAACTCCCTTTTAAATATTTCTTAAAAATATGAATCACTCAGGATTAGTATTCTCAAATTACTATTCAGCTTTTTTTTACTGGAGTACTCGCATTTTATTCCAAGACAACACTTAATGTTACAGCCCCCTCTACTGGAAATATTTAGTAGATATTGTTACACAATAGTCTGGAAAAAAGATTCTTCTCTTAAAAGAAAGGCAAAATAAATGAAAGAATACATATAAAAGCCTATAACACAGCTTTGATTCATTCATATTTAGTCTGTCATTTGTAGTCGAGTAAGCATCTTTCACAGAAGAGTAAGTGCTGCAATATCAGGTAAAACTACTGGTACCTTTAGTCCTTGCTATCAGGCAAATCTAGGCTAAATCTTGTTTAGACACTATTTCGTATGTTGTGTTAACAACCTTACTAATTTAGGCAAAAGGACCTTAAACTAGGACCCCCAAAACCCCAACAACTTGCATTAGGTAACATGGAAGAATCACATTTTCAAATGGCCATTCAAAATCAGAACTGTACAGAAAAACACCCACAGGTGGCCACCTGGGACAGTTTTTCACGCTCTGCGTTCCAAAACCCCACCTCGCCACAACATGAGGTGCTTATCTAAGGCTGCAAGTAATGAATTCAACTTCTCAAGATCCAGAGAGACAAGGATTTGTAACGATCATTTCAAAGAATTGAACAAGGTTCGCTGTTTTCTCTCAAAATACATTTTTTATTTCCAGTTTTCTTTGTTATCTCAAGTTTTAAGATAACTAGTCATGTTTATTTTTTTAGTTTCCCCAAATAGTTCCAAAATAAGTAATACTTATGTCCTCTGTATCAAAGCCTCAACTGAAGAAAAAAAAAAATCTCAGTTTCTCTGCAATGTTTCTGTTTTCCTTATTTATTAATTCATTAATAAAAGACGACTTCATCCCTGCCCCTCTTCTCTTACCATCTCCCTTCAAGAAAGGGGACAGTAAGACTACAATGCTTACTTTAACAATCTTAGTTTGATACTCACAGGTGCAGGCATGGCTATGGCACTCTGGGCATAAGGCTGGTGATGTGGTACTTGAACTCCGTGATCAGAATACAGCTGGTATAAAAAAAAGAAAATACAAGAAGTGAGCTGAAAAAGCTTGTTTCATAATTTGATGTTTTTGCAAACCTTTCACATGAGTTGAGATTCCTTAAAACTTAAACATAGCCCACAATTTGATCCAACTACTGACTTTTTAAAAACCAAAAGTTCAATATTTGTATCTATGTTTTCCCCACTGTACCAAAGTTTGGTAAATTTAGTTTATCTAGATCAGTGTCAAAAAGCACCTCCCTTGACAGAAGTAGCACACTTCTCTACTACAAATCCATTTCACTCAGCTCTATTTGGAACAGTGTTTAAATGTGTAGATTAGAATACTGAAACATAATTCCCAGCATTATCGCACTTACAAGATATTTACATAAAAATAATACACAGGCTTTTCTTTGAATTTTACACCATTTTCTGAATTTCCACATACTGCTTCCTTTAACATCAAAAAATTATGTACCTGTGAACTGAGAGCATATTACATCCAAATATTCCTAAACTAATTTCGTGTTTTTTCTTAGTGCTCACAGATTTCAAACTTCTAAGTTGATATCTGATTTATGAAATACAAAAGGTAAAAATAACATTGATAAGATATATGATTATACAATAAATACTGAGATCTATGCACTTAAAAAAAAAAAGAAGAAAATCCCCAACAACCAAAGTCTTGTATTATTCCAGACCTTTGTAGGAAAATTAAATTACTTAAATGGAAAATCCTGACATACCTAAGATGTTTGAAATACCAGTTTTGGAACTTCTCTTGTAGCAATAAAACACTCTTCAACTTTTGTAAAAACACTTGATTACTGTCCTAATTTACCATTTATTTTGGCATCCCTGTTAATTAGGAATGAATTATCGAAGAGGAAAAGTACCAATTAATCATAACACATTTTCAGTTTTACAGTAAGTTTTTCTGTAGCCAATTATTTACTGTCATTTTTAATATCCAGTTATAAAGAAATGGCCTTATTGTACATGAAGAATCTCTTAAACATTAGAAATGCTATTGATACAGAAGCAAAAAAAAATCATAAACAAAAAATTATTTCATCATTCAACTACTCTTAATTGATTCTGATCTTCAGAATATTTCAAAATGAGTTTCTACTCACACAGAAAAAGAATTACTTCAGGAAACTGTTATGGCTTGGGTAGACTAATCCAGCATTCTGAAGAGTCTGACTCCCATTTTATTTAAACGTTATTTTCAAACAAAACACATTGACTAGTCTTTATACTGCTGTCATACACATGTGACCCTCTAAAATATTCCAGAATCAAAGCATCCTCCTAGAAAACTGAAAGAGATACTCTTAACTTGAGGGCAACTGAAATGATGTAACAGCAGCAGCATGGGCATGGGGGTAAGTACAGGCAACAGTTGATGTAAGTGCTCTGAACTGCCTGTGCTTAAACTAAAAGATTATGTTTTTCAATTGCAGATAAACACTTCAACTAAGTAAAACTTTTTATAAAAATACCTCAGGAACTGCAGCTTCCACTAGGAGAGGAGGAGGTATACATCCACTTTCCTGGGTAATCCCTATTGGCTGATAAATGACTTCAGATGGTTGCAGATACAAGAATGAAGGTGAAGAGGCAGGAGACTGAAATAAAACACATTATTTTAATCAATTATGTGATTTATGCACTATAAATACCAAAGCTTATTTTACATTCTTCTTTGTTACATATAAATGAAGATAGAGCTTTAAAAAGAAAGTGTCAAATTCATCTTTGATAACCTAAAGGAATGAAGGGAGGGGGAAGTGAGTAGAAAGGTCAGGTAGTAGAATAAAACAAAGATGTCCTTTAATCACTTTTATGTATTTTTCAGATTTTATTTAAATTTTGGAGAGCATTGTTGGAGAAATCCTAAACTTTATAAAATTGACACTTACTCTCAAGATCACAGAAACATTAAATACAGTTTAATTTTCTCTTGCAAAAATGTTACATTAAAAAAACCCAAGTATTTTAGTTTTAAAATAAAACCCACAGTATTTCTGCAATTCAGCACCCAGATTTCAAAGCAGCAGACTGACATCTGTTAATAGACTGGAACGGACCATAACTGGACAAGGCTGGCTGCTACTAAAGTAATGAGGATGCATTGTAACAGTTCAAGCTTAAGGGACTTGGTCCTACTTTTAGCTTCAAGCTCTTCAAGTTCCTTGAGTGGCCAGATTTCCATATGAAGCTCCTCTGCTACAGAGATCACAAAACCAATAAATTCTCCCCCCAAAATTACCAAGGTAGCAATTTCAAGTTCTTCCTCCTGTTTCAAAGGTCTGGGTCAAACTTCACCATACTTTTGTGTCTACATGCCTCTGCTAGCCGTACTCCAATGAAACATCACAGTTAGTATCAGTTAATGAGCTCATTAACACTAACTTCTCCTATCAGGCAAAATATGGCAGTTTTTACCTGCTTCTGAGAACTTACTAGAATTTAATACAAACTTTCTGCCAGAGGGAGAGGGGAAGATGCTTTCTTTACATCAGATTTGTATTTGATATTTCAACAAATGCTATTTTATGCCTTCTATTGTATCAGCAAGTGTTACAAATGCATTGCTAAAATATAGCAATTAATATTTATTTCAACAGTTTTGTGAATAGTGGGAAATTTCACTGTTAGATAAGTGTACCGTACCTTTAAACTAGATGCAAACTAATGGTAAAATGCTGCAACTATGAACTGTATTTACCTGTGGAACAGACCACTGCCACTGACTTGGAAGACACTGTGTTGGCATCTAAATTCAAACAAACAAAAAAAATTACTTACATGATTAAGAACATAGGCATACACATACTAGAATTCCCAACATACTAGAACCAAAACTATGTCAAATCTATAATAAATTCTTAATTAAAAAGAAGAAATATGATTTTCATAAACCCCCAGATCATTCAGGAACATAGTTTTGTCTGCTTCCACTCAGCTTCTAACTTGGGCATTTCATAAGCTGCTAAAATATTGAAGCATCTAAGAAGCACATCTAATTAGGAAAACAGAAGATACAAAATGCAGTTAACTTTCCACTACACATCGAAAACATGGACATACTGCATAAATTCAGTAGTGGGCCACCAGGATAGTTAGGGGACTGGAGAACAGACATATCAGGATGCTGAGAGAATTGGGTTTGTTCAGCCTTGAGAAGCATAAAGGCAGGAGGGGATAATTACAGCTGGCTACAACTACCTAAGTGGGGGATGGGGCATAAATATGACTGAGCCAGACTCTTGTCAGAGGTGTCCACAGGACAAGAGTCAATGGACACAGGCTGGAACACTGAAAATTTTAACTAATTATAAGGCAAAAAGTCTTTTACCATAAGAAGGGTCAAATATTGGAAGAGGCTGTCCAAAAAGGTTGTGGAATCTCCAACACGGGAGATATTTAAATTTCAACTGGACAAGTTCCTGAGAAGCCTGATCTAACCAGCCCTGCTTTGAGCAGGAGTTTGGCTTAGATAAGAGTTAAGGATGGTATTAAGCCAGTTGTCTAGCAACACCAAAGAAAATTTTAGTTTATTACATTTCCATGTAGTTACATAGGCAGAATAAATTATATTCTAGTGAAAAGAAAGCCTTCAATGAAATTAAAATCTGTTTTATATGACTATTTTGAACAGTCTTCTTATTTCCTAGGAATAAACAGACCTGAGACAGTGCTGCAAATAAAACTGCATGGCTGGAAGGAATACTGATGGTCTGAAACCCATTTTCAAACAGATACCTGATAATGGTATGTAGGAGACTGATAAACTGGCTGAGCTACCATCATAGGTGAACTGGAAACAGAGCGTGGCTTAAAAAGAAAAAAGTTACAAGTCTTAATGCAGCAATTTATGAAATTGTCACTCCTATTAAGAACAGTTATGAAATACTAATGCTGAACCACCTCCTCTCCCTTTTTAAAATGGATTTACCAAGTTTTAACTTACACTTAGATTCTTCAAAACCACTGTCTCTAAAGACCTACATTAGAGACGAAACAAAAAAAATCTTTGGCATATTTACTTAGTTCTTTCCAGAAAGCACTAGGCCCTCACTACTAGAGATGCTAAGGCCATCTACTATCCTGACCATAGGTACATTTTTGTAAACACTTAGGGCAATCTAAATTGTCACTGATGTATTCCCATCCTCTCCACAGCCCCAACCCAATCTTCCCTTTTCCGTTTCCTTCCTCACACCAGCCCCAGCATTGATCTGATTTGGCAGGGAGCCAGTTTAGGGAGCTAAACCAGCTAGAAACCTGCCTGGGTTTTTTAGGGGGGCCCAGTTGAGGGTTAGAGAAACACCAGTGAAAGAAAGGGGGGCAGAAATATATAGTCATGGTAGAGAACAACATAGGACTATTAACCACTAGTTCTGATTAGTTAAAGCTAGTATGTGCAACTCCCATGTCATGAAGTTCCCTTGTTCCTGCAAATATTTAGGAATGAACTGGCCCACAACTACTTTAATTCATTCTACACTGCATGAAAATGCAGAATGCAAAATGGAAAAAAAAAAGAGCTAGTCTGCACTGTTACACATGCACAATACACACCAAAAATTATCTTTGATTAATGTTTTCTGTAACATCAAATTTTCAGTTTTTTTCCTTAACTTCTTTATACAGATGCTTTCCTAACGATGCAAATTAAGAATATATAATTAACTGAAACAGAAAGAGGCAGCGCTATTTCTAGAAACATTGAGTGCTATTTGTTTGAAACACAGTGGATCTGAGCCAGGGCACCAGCACCAAAGTTCAGTACTCGAACACAAAAAGTATTGTTTTTTCCAACAGGTAGGATTTGAGTAAGTTCTCTAGAAGTATAGAGCATGAACTTCAAAAAGGCTTTCTAAAATATGTCAACAGGTGTTTATGCTTATCCTCTAAAGCTGAGAAGGCACTATGAAGCACTATATCATGTCTCTGTTAGAAGAGCAAACAGAAGTTAAATACTGAGACAGATTCTACAGTGCCAAAATAAACAACGTAAAAGAATCTATTACTGCTCTCATATGTTTTGGGAAAGTGTCTTTTTATTTATTAGTAATTCTTCTATTGAGTTTTTCTCCAAATATGTGAAGGGATTTTCCACTCATTTATAGAGATGGCATGTACAGCCTCTCTGAACGCTGCTTTTACAGAAATTAGTAAGGATTCGTCCTCTATGTAGGTCTTGCGCCTTATGCAGACCGCAGTCTTGTAATCCTTCCCTCTTGTAAAAAAAAAAGTGATTGACAACTCCTTGCTGTACTTCCCAAGAAATTCTGTCCAAGTTCCCCAAGCCTACTAAAAGCAAACAATTGATCAATTGCATTATCTTCCTCCTAAAATAAGCAGTATTTGTGAAAAAGCATATGTGAATGACTACGAAATTACCCAATTTTGTTTTGTTTCTTCTCTTACATTCTCTTTTCATCCTCAGCATAATATTTTGCAGCCAAGAACTGCTCACTCATGGAGGAATAATAAATGGAGCCAAATCAAGGGTCATAAGTACCAACAACTCTTCAGTAAAACAAAAGTTCTCCTGGGGTAGGGCCCACAATGATTTTGAACTACCCTGTCCAAGTAGGTCACATCCAAAACAAAGTCCCCTGAAGAAGAACAATAAACTTAAGTAATATTTAAAAACCACAAAATAAACAGACTAATATAAGGAAGCCATTTAAACATCAAACATGAGGCATAGCCAAAGAAACTGGAAGCAGGAGGGACTTGAAAACACTGCACTCATCCTGGTCCACAGAAAAGCATATATACAAAAATAAATTACTTACTGGCCATGGCTGTGGAACAGAAGCAACTTCAGATGTATGAAAATAAGCCACTCCATTATGGTAAATATAAGGATATCCACTTGAAGTAGTTAAGTACATCGTACCACCTTCTGGTATTACAGTAGAACCTGGAATCAATATTTTAAAGTTTACTTACCAATAAAATTTTTTTTGATGTGTAGGTCATATAAAAAAAGATCATTTCTGATCTTCAGAGAAGCCAAACGCTCAAAGGAAAGAACATGGGGCAGTACGCCTAGTACCATCTCAGTTCCCTCTCAAACACAAAATCATGAAAGCAGATGATTGCAGATGTCTCCACAGGTAGATGGGAAGGGGTGCAGAGGATGACATGCATATAAATTACTAAACACAGGTAACTCCAATTACCAGCAAATATATGTATTTTTTAATCTTCCAAATATCCAAAGGTAACTTCGCGTTGTAGGAGATTTTCATTGGTAACCTCCACATACTCATACTTAGCTGAAACAGGATCCAAGCACTAAAAACAGAATAATTTCTTCACAAGGTGCAGCCTGGTTTCTCAACATGTATGTTGAGACTGTCTTTCTGTGATGGCACACTGCCTGGCAAAAGTAAGAACTGGTATCTAGATGTCAGCAACAGGGACACTTCTGAGCAATGACGCCACTACGGCGGAGGCTATAAATGAGCATGGTCCGATCTCAGAGCAGAGTTCCATCTACACAGCCCTCTAACAGGTACTGACAGCAAGCATTATTCAAATAAAGGGATGTCCATCCCTATGCAGAGGTTGTTTATCGTTTTAAAACATTGCCTTTCATATCACCTAGGCTCTATTTCTGTCTGCATTTTGGGGGTCATGGGACAGGACTTCGTGTTTCTCTAGAACTTTATGTCAAACATGAAGACAAGTTTCAGTTCCAAATATAAAAAGACTTCTGTAAAAAAGAAAAAGGGGGGGAAATTAATTCTGTAACTGAAATTGAAATCTTGAAATCACATTAAGTAGTAACATAGCATGGAAAAACTCAGAAAGAACACAACATAAAGATGATCACTAAGCAAGTTTTAGTTTTTCATCTCCTTTGCAAAGGTAAGTGCCATGAGGAAGTGCCATTTTATGGACAGACATAACACTGAAGAGACTACTAGAATGCTAAATGGAGGACCAAGAAGGGTCTTAAAATGATTCAAGGGCCTATATCGATGGTGAGAGTTTGACTAACTCCTAGAAAAGCCTGAAGACACTCGGATACAATAAAGCTGAAATACTATCCATAGACAGGTCAGGCTAAGATGGTTGTCAGGATAGTGTTAAACACACCTTAGAAAAATTAGAGGCTACTTTAGCCTCTTTCCAGTAAACAATCTAGAATAGTAGTTACTGATATCTCAAATGAGGAGACCAACAGGATCCTGTGGCCAACAATCCTGACCACTTTGCTAAGTACCAAGTCCATTGCACAGAACTTTCTCCTATTGCACAGAACTTTCTGCTATTGTTGAATACATCTCTTATAAAGGAAAAGGAAATATTCTCCGTCAAACCCAGCAAACTCACTGTGACAGAGGAGAAAAAAAAACCAAAACCAACAACTTGGGTTGTTATATAATTGTTGGGTTGTTATATAATTGGGTTGTTATATAATATAGCTACCTGAAATTCTTCCAGCCCACAACAATTCATCATTCTTCTTCCAGCTGTTCATGTTTGGTTTCCACTTTTTTAGCTTTTAGAATGCCCATTTTCACAACACTTGGTGCTGGGGAAAAGCAAACTGAGTGGTCCTCCCAGTATGTTCAAAGTTCTTAGTAAAAAAGGTCCTACGATGACAGAAGAGCTAAAAATTGTTTCGCTTAATAGCAGGGAAGACAGGTACTAGATTACAGGTGGGCTGGAGAGGACAACGATAATGGGCTATGTCTTCAATTCTGCTAAATGTAACAGAACCACAGCCCTACAGTGATGCTGCAAGTCTAGGCTTTATGGGTTCATGAACCTCAAGATGAGCTGCAGTAGGACAAAGCAGCCTAGCAACTAAGGTCGGTAGGCTGAGCATGAAAGCACACACACTAAAATCAGATCCTAGGATATGTCCCTAGATGTCAATATGATCTTGTATCACAGATCTATCCTAGGCCTGAAGAAGAAGTGGCAGAGTCAAACAGGGCCACAAACAGAGATCTCAGAAGGACACAGCAGCTTTCTTCAAAAACGTTTTTGAAGTTTTTTTTCCTTTGTTCCCCCAGGTCTCAGAATTAGAGATATGCCCCTCTTCTACCAATACACACATTCAGCACAAGAGTCAGAGGAAGGAAGCACCACAAGTCAGGCAGTGCAACTGAGAATGTCTAAGTCAAAGATGGAAAGGGAAATAAAGCACAACAACAACAAAAAAGGCATATTACCCCTTGATGATGACTGAGCAAAGAGCATGCTGAATAATTTCTAAAGCAAAGAAACTATACAGTTTGAACAAAGTGTTCCACTTCCCCTGGGCAACCACTATCCTACACACTTACAAGGGAGAAGGGCATATTTATGTATGAGGGGAGGAAGAGAGAAGGAAGTTTCCCGTCTGCAGAAGTATGCCTGCACCAACAGTATTAGTGTACATATGAACTACTTCTAATTGGTAATGTGACAGTAACAACTAAAGAAAGCTTTAGAATTAAACTACAAGTCTCTATATTGTCCTCAGACAGAAGATGAGCAAAATTTTTTTCCCCTCTTCCAAAAGGTAGCATAGAACAAATACTGAAGGAAAGTTACAAAAGTATACTTCATTCCCTGCTGCACTTACAACAGGAATGTATTTTACATCTCTGACACATAGCCCTTACTGAGGAATAACAAAACAGCATGCCTTGCTGTGCCAAAACCTGACAGATCTTGTCTTAAAAGTTGGTGGTTTTATTCAGTAAATTCACTACATTTTCAGTAGTGTATTACAGAAATAAAACAGCCCCTGGCAGAAGGGGAGAGCATCTTCTCTAGAAGATGACCTATCTTCTGTCTCCCCTGAAGAACATTGTAACAGCGTACTTGCTCAAGATAAAGAAGTCATCTGGAAAAAAAAAACACCCAAAAACCCCCCTTATCAATACTCCTCTTATGTAAGTGTTCAGTCTAAATAGTTCTTCGGCAGAGAAGGAACATACAGCATCCATTCCATTACAGCAAAGAACTCTTAAGAAGCAAATGGTGACTGCAACCACTCATTCCTTATGGTTTCTACCAAAGAAAGATGCAACAGTCCTGATGGATTTTGCTAATATAAATAAATAAATAAATCAGTAACAACCCAACCAACCAGCACAGCCTGCTTTATCCTGTAGAACCTGTGAGGACAGTTTAAGTGTTTAGATTTGAGGTTTTGCCTGGCAACCGAGAGAAATTTCCATTTGGTTTGTTCCTAGATAATCTTTTCCAAGAAAGAAAGTAAACAACATATTAAGAGAGATAAAAGAACCAAAGATCATCAATCTGTTTATTTGGACATTTCCACTGGCATGCATTTACTTTTACTGCAAACCATTCTGAGCGTATTCCATGCACAGCATTAATACAGTGCACAACCAGGCACATCTTGGTTAAAAACTTATATTCATAGTGACACTTACATAATATACAAATGTAAATAAAAATACATACCAGGACTCCGTATTTGTTGCTTTCTTACTGCTGGACCAATATTCAATTTCTTATCCTTATAATTAAGTTTTTTAGCCTAGAATTAAAGAAAAAAAGAAGACATTCAGTATGTGTATTTTCTACACATATCCAGGCATCCAAGAAACAAAAATCAGAAGTAGACAAGGCACTTAGTAGGTTTCACCCTCCCCTGCTTTTTATTTACAGTGCATCTCAACCCAAAAGCTACATAATTCCTTTTCAGTCTAACCTTAGACTTCTCAGACAAAATTAATTGTTAGTAATTTCAAGTATTGCTTACTCCTCATGGAGCCTCTTGATTAACAACTGATACCTATAATTGTCAGCAGATTTTTTTTAGTTTTACCTTCCTCATGTATTTACTGCTTTTATAAAAGCACATGCATACACAAACTGACACTTTCAACTGTAAAGATGAAATTTATTTTTTTCATGATCGTGACATTATTTTACAAAAGATGACAGAAACAAGTCAGTCTATGAATGTAGACAGATTATAAGGACTGAATGTAAAAAAATCCCCACATTCACTCAGGACTGCCTTAAAACTTCCTTACATTCAGGCTAACAAAACATAAAAGCACACTAAAACAGATGTCCTAGTAAGGCTAAACTATTGCAGAAGAATTTTTTTAATAAAAACATGCTAGGTACAGACAAGTAAAGCTACACTCTCTTCCAACTGTTTTGCTTACAACAGAAAGTGAGCATCAGGTCCATCAGGTAAATTAGAACCTTGCCTTTGCTTTTAAATTGACACTGAACTTGTTAATATAATGGAAAGGAATAGGGTAAATAAACCATTTTTTTAGTTGTCAGCATCCATTTAATGCTGCTTTGCAAAACCTGAAAGGGTTCTGAAGGCCTGCTTCCCTGAACAGTTACAAAATGGAGAATGCACACTAAACACTACCATGTTACACCACGAAGTCTTCAGTTTTCAGAGCTGTAACTTCTCCAATAAGGAGATAATTACTTTTTAAAGAAGAACATAGCAAGAAATATAGTTCTAAATCACATTCCACAGAAGGACAACAGTTAGGTAATCAATACATTTTCTTCATTTGAGCCCAATTTAGCAAAATATTTGAACACCTGTACATAATGCAAAGTCCCACCTATCAGATTTAAAGTTCAGAAGAGGCTATTTTGTTGATTCTGGGATTTCATAAACAAGTATTAATTATGGCAAACATACCTACCTAGCCTATTAAACACAGAGCAACTCCTAGAAAACAGATGCCCATTTCAGTCAAACAGCATTCCAACACAGACAATAGAAGATGATTCATCTCAATGCAATGTACTTCATTTACTAAGAAAGTAAAGACTGTATATCAAAGTCAAGAGCTCTACTATGAAGTGGCAACTCCCTTTCCTAGTCCCAGAAGATCTCAGTATAAATCTTATCTTAGATCTGTCTACGCCATCTTCTTAACTACGCAAACCAAACTTAACAGATCTTCAAATACAAGTTGGCAAACAGAAAACGATCAGACAACCAGGGCTACGCTTAGTGTCTAATATAAAATGAAGTATTTCATTTAAGATATAATCATAATGGGGACTATCACTTACCTCTTGTAAAATCTTCTGTGCATCTTCTTGGGTTTCAAAAGTAACAAAGCCATACCTAAATAAAAATTACAGAAGCTAAGTCTCCAAAGTTCATATTTACATATATTGCACATTATTACTTCATATATAGTACAAGTGACATTAAAAGGTAAACTAATGGGAAAAAAAAATCAATCATAGAAATAAAGATTGCAGTAACAACTGTAATCTTAATTTAACATCCGTGTTACAGTCTACTTACTAACATATTTAAGTACATCATAATATATTACTGTTTCTATGCAGTGAATGAGTAGCCCATGTAGAAAGCAGAAGTCTGTACTGTCCTTGTTACTCGGTATACATCTTTAGTTCCTTCATTTCTATTAAAAAAGGAGATTGGGATCTGAAGCTCTCACTCATTATGGGTGCCCAAGATGAGACACTTGGGATGGTTGTGGGGTTTTTTTTTTGGTTGTGTGTGTTTTGGTTTTGGGGGGGTTTTTTTTGGTTGTTTTTTTTTTTTTTTAATAGTGTACTTCATAGCACAGCTCCCACCTACTTCAGCAACAACTCTGAATGCTCCACACCTCCACAAGCACGTCCAGTATATTAAATTGAGTGCTCGGACAAAGCAGCAATGCTGAGATAGTGTTTATCTGTGAATTATTCTTGTCATTCTTGACATGACTAGCATTAAACAAGAGTTCTGTGGGGATCAAGGATGCAGTATTCTCATACTTCGTGACACAGTATGCCTCCTTCACCATACCTCTTCTAGCTGCTGCAACAAACTAAACCAGCTTTCTACACAGAACTCCTGTGGTACTGAAACCCCTCAATTCATTCTCAGGGAAATCTAGGCCACTGAATGTGGTACTGCCTGTGCAAAATAAGTATCTGATCTTAAAGTAAAGTCTGTACCACAACACACATGTAGGAAAAAAATGGATTTTTTTTCCCGCAAAATCAACTTAAACTTTCTGAATATCGACAAATCTTTTTTTTTTTTAATATATCTTTTAGTAGCTTTGTATGCATAATTTCTTAGGTTCATGGCTCATTTCTCATGGTCAGATTTCAGATGATACCAAGAAGGCCTCTGTCATTCCAGCCAGCAGATCAAATTTTGCAATACAACATACCATTCTTTGTGAGCATGTCCCTGCTTATTTGAGTATAGAGGTCCAGTAAGTCTCTGACCAGCTACACTTAAATATTGCCTTCTCTAAACAAATTTGGAAACATTTCCAAGTTCAAAGAACATGGAAATTATTTTCCTAGCTTTGGACCTTACCTACACAGACTTTTCATTCTATGTGCTATCTGGACAATACACTAATAGACATAATCAATCACACAAACTTTTAAGTTTCTTAAATCACCTGTTAACGAGAAGCAATGAAGCCTGTACTTGGATTTCAATAGAAATCCCAACACCATTGAAAGTAATTATTTTCCAACATATTTACTGTGAGACATATGTTGGCAATCACAGCTGAATAATAACTGGATATTCTTGGGTTATTGTATTATATGGGCACATGTACTGCAAGTCTCAGATATTTCTTGGAATTCAGTAAAAAGGTAAGAGGCTTAGTGACAGATCTGGGACCAGGACCAAGTCCAACATGCCATTCAGGTGTATACTCTATGCTAAGACCTGCAGCTCAGTGTGTAATTTGCTGATATATGTTAAGTGCTGACAGCATTAAAATTATGAGATTCAGACACCACAGGCTTACTGCTCAGAAGAGAACTTATGACCAAAGTGAACTTTAAAGGTACAAATTCTCATGCGCGTTCCTTTTTGCTTCAGCCCTCTTTCCACCCTTCTGTGGCAGTACAGTTCCCCACCTTATTTCCTTCACCATCCTTAGGGTTCTAGCAATAACTTTACTACCCAGTCTTAATCCTTCTCCAGATTTGCTCTTTGGCATTTCTCTTATTGTTGACATCCAGTCCTAGTCCCCTTTTCTGCAATCACGATTCCTTGTCAGATTTTTCCCCTATGTTCTTGTTCCAGAAATCTTAACATAAAATCTCAGTTATTGCCAGGCACTCCAGCACAATCAGGTGTATCTCACCTCTTCCTCCATTCTTAGGCTCCTTTCCACACTGGCTTTCAGTAGTAGAAATATGTATGTTTAATAACTAAATTACCTTTTTAGGATTATCTACCGAAATTATTGTCATAAAAAACTGAAAGGACTATTGATTTTTTCCTAGTTGCACACAGCTTCATCTTATATTATAATAACATGACTATAGAGTTTTACAGTTATGCAAACTACAAAGACATTTATATGTAGATGTTAAAGGGCAAGAACAGATTTTTGCATACATGGAACAACTGGGAACATCAATGACAAAATTAATAATATACTGAGCTATGAAAATCATAATCAAGTTTACTATAGTAAGTCAGCTTTCTGTTATATTTTCAATTCCCACAACATGCTTATTCTACTATACCAACCCCTTTGATACTCCAGCTCTGTCATTTACTATCTTCACTTCTTTCACACTGCCATACTGAGCAAAAAACTTCCTCAGATCATTTTCATTAGTCTAGTACAGTAAATCAAGAGGGAGTGGGGAAAAAAAAAAGAAGAAAAGTTGGTTTGCATAGTTATTCAATGCATATTTACTGTAAGACTTTTAATGGATATACTTTGGATAAAGCTTGCTACAAACTAATTATAATCCTAGATAGGAAGAGAGAAGAATGAGCATGCATGAACCTCACAGCAAGATAACAGCATCCCTGTTTAATTACTACATTTTCATATTCAGCAATAATGCTAGAAAGCCACTAAAATATTAAAATTCCTCTTTTAGTGGATTTACGTAACAACTGCCCCTTTACAGGCAAGACCATTGAAGCAGGTTTACTAGATCTGAATTTTAGTTTCTGTAAATTACATTAATTAGAGTGCTGTTTACAATATGAAACATCACTGCAATGTTTTCAAACTTCAAAATGGCAGAGTATGTAGGCTGCCATAAAGGATATGCATAGGTCACATATGAAAAAAATCCCCACTAAACCACAGTGACTTAATGGTCAAATCCATCTAATATGCCATGATCCCTCTTTCTAAAGTACATTTAATATAAGACTCTACAAATATGTATAGGCACACCACAGGAACTCCACATTATAAATTAACTAAGAAAAGGTCCTTTTAATGGAGAATGGTCTAAATCCACCTGAAGGAAACTGCTCCCTTCTGAGTATGCACGGAGGAAGACAAGTTGCTAATGTAAAGGCACACCTAAGCTATGTGAACACTTGTCTACCTCCTATGAATCAGTTTTCTTTTACAATGTAAGCATATATCAAATATGGTGCCCTAAATATTGCCTACGGTGCCCTACTACATTGCAGATTTTAAAGTTTTGTTCTACGTGGTCCATAGTTAATACTATACCTAATGCTGGAAGAAGTACGCTTATATGCATGGATCTCTATATGCTTCAAGCAATTTCTATATTCATCTATACTTTTTGTTACTTTAAAGTACGTGTATCAGAAGTACTATTTTACCTCTAAGTGAACGATTTTCATTGTTTTTAACTGTATGTATACAATTTAGTAAATCCTCTCCTGCACATCAAAGGCTTATCTGCCTCATCTAAGTTTGAGAAGCAAAGAGAACTTATAATAAACAAAACTTGTTTAAACAACTTTCATAACCACAAAGAATATGAAGTTAATGCTCTTTTTGAATAATTGTACCCTCAAGACACATTTTACAAAAAGAAATAATGCAGCTTGCTTGCTACCATCTCTAAGTCCAGCAGAGAGCAATGATGGTAGAAGAGTGCTTTATCTCCCTCACTAATCCAAGTATTCGGGCATTAAAATATTAGAAAATACTCGGTCACTCTGAAAATGCAAGGAGTAACAACAGATACAAGTGCACTGAACAGGCATGAAATACTTCAATGTTTTATTAAAGCTCAGTAATTGTGTCCTCTCCTTGGAAGCTGCCTGCACTGGTTCTTGAGAAACTACCCACCATGGGAAGGGTAAAAAATTTCTGACTGGAGTCCAGAACCACTCTCTTGAACAGATGGTCACGCTTTGCACCTAGCAGAAGTGTGAAAGCCTGTGTACCTAGGAAAACAGATTCAGCCAAACAACTGATAGCTTATATAAAGCAATCCTACAGCATATACTAAAGTGCTTTCACATTCTTGAGTAATGAAAAGCACGTACAAAGTACAAAAGACTTGTAGTGGAGATTTTCCTTTCCCTTAAAATTTCTCCAATGAACACCAAAATGTATCTGCTTAGAAATGAAAGACCTATAGATAAAATTTTCCATTTCTGGAAGATTGTTTCTTTTAAGCTCCGTATGTTACATGCAGCTCAGCTGCTTCACAAAGCTGAGAAAAATAATTGAAGGCTAAAATAGGCCAAGAAACAACCAAAGAACTCTTAAGATTGATCACTCCTAAAAGTGTCATTCAATACCTCAAGGACATGAAGCACAGCTACGCAAGACTATAAACTTGGAAAATTTATCTGCAGAGCAGTGTATTAAAGGGGAATAAGAAGGAAACACTATTCTAAGATTCACAGTGAAATCTGCAAGTATCTGGAAAACCATGGTATCTAGAAGCTCGCTGGAAACACATTCAGGACTTGCCTTTTCCTGCTCATGACGGGAAAAAGGCACTTGTCAGATTCTTAAGAAAGGCTAATGATAAGCCTTTACCTATGTCAAAGATACATGGCATCCACCAGTGAAGAAAGAGCTCTTCAGACCAATATGAAAATGTACCCAACTGTAACTTCTCTTACTGAATTGTCTCTCTAAATTTAAGAGGCCAGATGTTTCCTCTTACAAATAGGAATCACTGCTATGGTGACAGACCACATGGAAGTGTCTGGCAAAATTATAGAAGAGCTTGCTAGAAAGCAAATAGATTTTTGTTGATTGGCTCCCTTTTTCACAAAAATAAATAAATAGCTTTTTTTATCCCCACCCCCCACCCCCCCCGCTGACTTGAATAAGACCTTTGGGGGAAAAAACCAAAAAAACCCAATGTTTTTGCCATAAGATTCCCAATAAACAATCCAAGACTGACACATATATATCCTATGAATTGAACAGAAATTTAAGGTTCTACTTGATATCAAGAGTCATAGTAAATGGAAGAGTAACTAAAATGTCTACAGAGGTTTCATCCCTTCTATTTCCTTTCCCAATGAAATCCATCTTCTTTATGCTTATAGCTACAAATACACTTAATTGCTCTGTTGCTGAACTTAAGATTCATAATAGATTTTGACCTATCAACAACTGAACCAAAAAGTCAAGAGACCCTTCAAAATGAACAATAAATATGACAATTAACAAGAATATCAATATGTTACACAGAAAAGTGTTTTAACCTTTGAAATTGCAATGAAGAAAGAAGAGAGCAAGACAGGTCTTTTTACAGCTCTAGTAATTTGCTTACTATTAATGCAAAAAGCTACTGTGCCTCTTTGCTAAAGCTCAAATATACTGAAGCCCTCATACAACATCTCTTGAATTATGAACACCTCCATTTGAATTATCTCAGCCAAATGAGCCAGAAGATCCTGGAATTTCTTGTATTTATTATGCAAAATAGCCTGAGTGAATTGTCATCCTCCTCTTCATCTGAGTCAGTGCTCAAAAGGTCCTCAGCCTAGGAGGATTAAGGCAGAGAAGATACTGTTGGTGGGAACAAAGAAACAGCTAAGCAGACCAACAATGTTTTGCAAAAGTCAATGACATTATCTAAAGCGGTAAGAAAGAAAAATGAGAGTAGCTGGTATAAAGGTCTGCATATCTATATACGCATATCATATATAAGGTACATATCTCACTACAAATGTTCAAAGTAACTGAACAATGTAAGAATGGTTCAATATTCACTGCTATTTCAGGTTCTTAGGGCATATACAAAGGCACAAGCATTCTAAGAATTAAGATCAGTACTGCAAATTGCCCAGAGAAGCTCTAATATTTGTTTTAAAACAAACACTTGCTTTTAAGAAAATTACTACAGTAAGCGAGGAATACATGCACTGTAGCTCCTACTTCGCATGAACTGGAAGAAAAGCGCTAGAGGAACTGAAGCTACTGACACTTTCTCTGCAACCTATAACATTGTGTTTATGGTTTATTAAATTACACTGTGTTATGCATAGTAAAAAAAAAAACCTTCTACATACTTTTCTACCATAAGCTCTGCTGATTACAGAAGTCACCTTCTTTGAAAAGAGAAAATTCTGGAGAACCACTACATCAAAACCTTCTAGCAGCTAGGTGTACGAAGTGTCAACTTTGTAGTACAGTTACGTAAATCAAAGCTTAAAGCTTTATTCTCTACTGTAGATTTGAACATTATAGTGAAGAGCACTTACCACCTAAACAAACACACATAAGATCATGTCTCACATTTTTTCCTACTGATTTTCATAGGGTTGTAAATTATCATTTAGTAGCAAAATTAGGAAAAAAAAGATACCTTAAAATCAATTCCTCCTACAAAGATGCGATTTGGAGTAACTGTTCCAAACCTTGGAGCACTGCTCAGATTATTTAATGGCACCGGTGATACAGTGTTGGGAGATGAAGACAAAGATTCTGTTTGCGTCTGATTTGTGGTCTGCTGATTGAAAGAAAATATTTTCAAATATTTTCAGTATCTTACATGTTATAAGTTATTAAATAAAAAATTCTCAACAGAAAATACATACATAACTTTCTGGGGGACACAGCAAATGCTGAACAACTGAACATTAGCCACATATTTTTATTCAGAATTCAGCTCAGCAAAGTATTTAAACATAAGCTTAGTTTTAAGCAATTCAGTAACTTTGTGAACACACTATGGTCTGAAGGTTGACTTTTATTTCAATATCTTTCTCAATTAGTCATTTAGGGCCTAATCCCCCAGTGTTAGTTTTTCTGTTTGCACAGCACCCTGTTTTATGAATCCCAAGTTATGAATTCTGTTACAGAGTCTGGAAACCCCTTAGTTTAAGCCTATATAGAAAGGACCTTTTCAACTCAACCTGCACTCACACACATCTACAAAACTCTGCTCTCTGCAACAGCTTCTGCTTGATTTTCCAAGTGCCAAGCACCCATAATTCCACCACATAAAATCCACAAGCTCATTACAACTGATGAGAACAGCACTTGAAGACTAGTCTTTTAATTCAACACTCTCTTGGCCTACAAGCACAATGATCCTAATGGAAATCCTCTCTGCAAAAGAACCACCAGATTGCTCTTGCCCCAGTAAAAGAAAGGAACACAGTACAGTGGGAACTTCATGGAAACCATTATTTAGTGGTCTGCCTGATGTTTTAACTTATACCCTGCTTACACCTGTGAACTGTGAAACAATACAGACTTGCATTTCATTGGAAACCCTTTTCAGAACAAACCAATACTGCCTTACATAGTCAACCCTAAACGTGAGATGACAGCTGTAAAGCAGCCACGTAGTACTGTCACTAACTTCTCTAACAGGAATTGCAGTAAAGGCTTCAAGACCATTATTGCTGTAGTTCCCCCACCCTCCCCACACTACAGTTTACTAAAATCAATCCTGGGCTAGTGCCCTGACAGTACCACTAAGGAAGGAGCCCAAAGTGAAAGACAAACAGCTCCCACAAGCTACAGGTAACAAGACTAATGGTAAGCAGAGTAGTGAAAACTGTAAGTAGGAATCTAGGGTTATCAGCCTCCAACCTTTCTTTTGAAAGGATTTCAAGAGAAATGTATTTTTTTTTTCTTACCATTGTGCAACCCTTAAAATTTGTAGTGAGGACCAACAAAACACATGCAAGCATATCTTAAAAACAGAAAGCTACTGCATAAGGTTCTTTAGCTTCTTGTGGTATCTGTATCTTTTAGTCTCTCAAAAACTAGAGCAGAAAATTAAGTGCTCTTAAACAGTTCTCCTCACAGAATCCCCCTTTCATTCACACTGTTTTACTTCCCGATTTTGCCTCTTTCACTTATTCACAGAACAGCATTTTCTTATCTCTGCCTTTAAGCATTCCTGGATAAAAACATCACTTATCTTTGAAGAACACACAAAAAAATGCAGGCTGACAGTTAAAGTGCAGTGAGAAACAGAAGATCAACAATGAAGAAGGTTAGGAAAAAAGCTGTCTTTTTGTTTGCCCTGCAAGCCCATCTACGATAATTTGATATTTCCTTAGCTACCTGAGAATTAGTCCTATTAATTTTGAGTAATGGGTTCATGCCATTGTTTTGGATACCTTAAAGACAATAAATCCAGCTTAGTCCATGCCTTTTTCATTTTAGGGAAGACCAAAATCCTTTCCAAATTTACTCAGACATACACATCTGGGGCAGAGGAAAAACCCAAGTCTTTAACCTGATCTATTCAGGAGAAAGTATGCATTCCTCCTACTGCGAATACTACCCTAGAGTAGTGCCTAACCTGAAAAGAAAAAAAAAAACCACTTACAGGCAAGGAACACACCACCCCAAACCCCAAATGGAAGAAATGAGGAATTAAACACATCACTTGTGAACTCCCAATACAGTAAACCCCAATGAATTTTAAAACATTAAAATCTGTGTTCTGATAGCTATCTCAAATATCACTTCCTCTCTCTAATGCCAATGTAGCAGTAAGAAAACAGTATTAAAAAAAAAAGTGCTAAGAGCACATCACTTGCCTAATCATTTGTATTTCTACAGGTTTTTAAACTCACTTTTTATCTTTTTTTTCCCCAAAACAGTATACGTATATTCATCAGTATTTTTATGGGTTATTTAGTGTGTCTGACAACTGCTCTTTACCAGAATCGATAAATTTTCATTTTTATGTTGAACACCTCCACAGTCAGACAACCGAACACTACAAAGGCCTGGTGATTAACCCCACCTTACTCCCTGAACAACCCCCTTTTTACAGTCCATATCCTATAACGTCAGAAATTAGACGCCCGTTTTTCCCAGGTGTGAGGCACCGCTCTGGACCCGAGGCAAGAGGAGCGGTCCACCAGAACCTGAACCCGCCCCCGAGCGCCACACCACAGAGGAAATGGCGGCACCCCACGGGGGGCGGGGACAGGGTCGCAACCGCCGCCGCCAGCGAGGCGCGCTCTGGCGGGAAGGCTGCGCTCCCACCCCCCGCCGCCGCTCCCTGCCCTCTCGCCGGAGCGGTTCCCCGGCCCCCCCGGGAGGCGGCCTCGCCACCCAGCCGGGCTCCTCACCGCGCCCTCGGGCTCCATCTGGCCGCCGCCGCCGCCTCAGCCCCGGCACGTTGCCGGCACGCGTCGCGCTCCTCGGCTCCGCCTCGTGCCCCGGCCGACGAGCGCCAGCGGAGAGAAGCCTGCAGCGGGCGGGGGCGGCGCTGAGGGGGAAGCAGGCAGGGCCGGAGTCGGTACCGAGGGGGAGGCCGGGGAGGGGCAGAGCAGCCCCTCCTCACCCCTCCAGGCCCGCGCCCAGAAGGCGGACGCCTCCGCTGAGTCCCGCTCCCCCGCAGCGGCGGTGAGCTCCGAGGAGCCGCGCTGCCCGGCACCCCTCCTTCCCCCGGGGAAACGGCCCCCTTCGCAACTCCGCACCGGCACGCCGGGGGCCTCGCCTCCCCGCCCCTTATGGGATCCCTGCGGCGAGCGGGCGGCCGGGGGTGCCTCTCCCCCCGCCCCTTCCCCGGCACCTGCTGGCGCCGTCGCTCACCGCCCGCCCCGCCTCAGGGCCCCGGGGGGCTGCCGGCCCCTCCTCACCCCGCCCCCGGGGGCGGGGGAGCTGCCTGCCGCCGCCGGCCTCGGCGCCGATGCGGTCCCCGAGTTCCCGCCGCTTCCTACCAGCCCGCCCCGCTGCTTGTGCCCCTCTGCGGGCGAGTGGCTGGCTGGCAGGCGGAGCGGCCCGTCCCGGCCCGTCTCCTCTCCCCTCCCCTCCCGGCGGGTGCCGTGTCACCGGCGAGCCCCCGCGCAGGAACGGCACCCGGAGGGCTGGAAGGGAAGGAGGTTGCCGGCACTGCCAGGCCCCGGGGCGGAGCGGGGAGCCTGCCTCCAGCTCCGTCACCGCCACCTGGGGAGGCAGGGGGCAACCGCCAGCCGCGTTTTTATCCCCTCAACCAGGGAGTGAAACGGGGAGGAAAATAAGGGCATGCATTGCACCTGCCCTCAGCGGGAGAAACACAAAAATGCCCAGCGGGGCTGTTCCCTGGGTCTGACTCACCAGGCCATGCTTGAGGGAGGCAAAAACATAGTTTAGACTTTACGACTGTCAGCATGAAGAAGTGAAAGTCCTTATTGCAACTCAGAGAGACTTCCTAAGTTTCCCAAAGAGACTCTCAAGTAGGCAGGCTGCCCTGAAAACAGCTGTGCAACAGCAGGCCCGGGATGACCTTAGAGGTGTAATTTGGGGTCCGCTAGCAGAGAGGACTAGAAAATAACACTCACCTTCATGACCACTCCTCAAAATATTCCAACTCTTTTTTTCAGCCCTTACTGAAGTGGAGGAGAAGCACCAATAGTAACGCTTGTGTCAGGTGTACTTCTGTGGTCATTTAATGAACAGCACTACAACCTGTTCCCCTGTTCTGTAATTTCATCCTGTTTGCAAATGCGGATTGCCCTGAAAATAGCTCTGCTGCTAAACAGGTCTGGAAAAAAAGAGTGATTCAAATGTCAAAATCATAATTAATGTAGTTACAAGGTACAGCCTGACAAAAATGCTTGATTTGATGACAGCAAGAGCTGGAATGCAGGCAAATGCGTGCCGGGAGAACCACCCCAGCGGGAAAGCTGCCTTTCAAAGTGATCTAACATTGACAGGCTAAGTCACAGCAGTTCAGCCCCGAGATACAAGGTCGGGATCACTGTAGGGTCAATTTATCATTGGCTACTCTCCTGTTTGTCCTGGTTTCTGCTGGGATAGAGTGAATTTTCTTCCTAGTAGCTGGTATAGTGCTGCGTTTTGGATTTAGGATGAGAAATAATGTTGATAACACACTGATGTTTTAGTTGTTGCTAAGCAGTGCTTACACCAGTCAAGGACTTTTCAGCTTCCCGTGCTCTGCCCAGTGCACAAGAAGCTGGGAGGGGGCACAGCCAGGGCAGCTGACCCAGGCTGGCCAAAGGGCTATTCCATACTGTATGACATCATGCTCAGTATATAAACTGGGGGAAGAAGAAGGAAGGGGGGGACGTTCAGAGTGATGGCATTTGGCTTCCCAAATAACCATTACGCGTGGTGGAGTCCTGCTTTCCTGGGGATGGCTGAACACCTGCCTGACGATGGGAAGTAGTGAATGAATTCCTTGTTTTGCTTTTTTTGTGTGCGTGGCTTTTGCTTTACCTATTAAACCCTCTTTATCTCAACCCATGAGTTTTCTTACTTTTACTTTTTCGATTCTCTCCCCCATCCCACCAGGGAGGAGTGAGCGAGTGGCTGTGTGGGGCTTAGTTACTGGCTGGGGTTAAACCATGACACTGTTTTACTTTTTTGGGTGCTTTAAAATAAAAACTTCAAAGAAGATTATCTTGATAATGTCTACAATAATATATATTTTAGTTGAATTCAAATCTTTGTGTGTTGCTTAAGTTTTCTGTATGCAAATTATACCGATCCAACCTAAACCCAACAGCACTTCCCATACAAATTACATCATTTAACTCTCACTGAGCATAGGCAGGGCACAGACCTGGAATCCTTGTGGGACCCTGCACTGCTCCTTACTGTTCTGTTGTTGCTTCAGCATTTACCAGCTTCTGCAACAGTATTGTTACCACAGGGAATAAAAAAAAAAGAGACTTTCTAATAATTCTGTGCCTGTAATATAAAACAATATAATGCTTAACTCTTAGTAGTGAGGTTTTTTTAGCTGTCTGCGAAAATTGTATAAAAGTGAAGGCAATTTTAGCAGAGCTGATGAGATTTTTAGAAACAGTTCTTTTGCAAGATTACAGAACTCTGCTGGATTGCATTTGTTGACTTTTATGAATATTTATCAGACTGCAACAAAGCTTATCCTAAGAACACCAGTACATTTTAATGATGTGAAAGGCAGAATAGGCCAAGCCTTTCATGTGCTTTATATCTTGATTTGGGGAATTTGAAGTCAGAACAGCTGAAAGAATACTGAAACGTTCAGGAACATGAAAGTGTATTTTGCATAGTTTTAAAATTGTTGGATCTTCTACATTACACCTCCTCTTCAAGTTAAAAAACCTAAATCTGGGACATTTACATTTAAAATAAGGCAGTTGTGACAAAAGTAGGACTTTTACAAATAAATTAGAAAGAGTGAGCTATTTTTTATTCTGATAATTCACAAACCAAAAACCTGACCAAAAATGTTGCCATGCATGCAGGATTTAAATATTACAACAAAAGTTGCTGGTCTACCCTAGCACTGTGTGGCTGCTTCATTACAGGAATAGTACCCTGGCTGAAGAAGTCACTCTCAAAGGAAGTCAGGAGTGTGTCTGTTTTTCCTGACTCCGCATGTCAGCAATATACACGGCATGAAATCATCTCTCCTACTGTTCTCGCCCACAAATTAAAAGGCAGTGCTGGACAAGGACAAGAGCCTGACTGTGCTGGTTCCTGTAGGCTCTTGCCTTTTGTCCTTTTTTATAGCATCAGAGAAAGTCAGAGGTTAAATGAGGAAAGATAAACTGAAAAAAGCAAGAGAGAAAAATAGGGAGAAAAAATTATTTGGGAGGAGAAAGGAGGAAAAGAATTCTCCAGGCACAAAAAGACAAGGATGATTTTATGCGTAATACATGGGCCTGGCAACAGACAGCTGTTTCACTGATTGATTCCCTGACCTGGGAAAAGACATGCTACCTTTTTTGCTTCTGGAACAATCAAAAAGCCAAGAGCTTGTATGTATTCAAGGATTTTGAAGAGGCCTTCTGAGACAGTTAACAGCGCTTAGAAGCAAATGATGGGGGCCACCTAAGGAGTGCCACTGAATACAGGGTGGGTACTGAGGGGCTCTGGCAGGGTACTGGGTACTCAGGGTACTGCAGGACTCTAGTGTTGGGAGGACTCTGAGAGGTACTGGGGGCACTGAGAGAGCATATAGGAGCTTTAGGGGGTACTGGGTTCATTGGGGAGGTACTGGGTAGCTCCGGAGTCTGTTAGGAGCACCACAGGGTACTTGGGGGCCCTGTTGGACTCTGGGGGGTTCTGAGGGCTGGGTACTGGGTGGGTGAGTGGGGTTCCCACACTGTTTCCTATGGCTCTGTCAAGCTGAGCTGCTCTACTCCCGAGTTGCTCATTTGCTTCCTGTTTCACACCTTCCCCACCCTCAGCAATGGATGATCCAGGGGAACCAGAGACTTGGATGGTCAGGACACTGGACTACACTCCCAATACTATTTTCCCAGGGTGGTAGATTGTTACTACATAACAAAAGCATCCTCATTCAGTCCATCCTTGCAGAATATTAACATTATTATGGATGGTTGCTAGCTCAGAATGTATCAAGGCAATGAGTGATTTCTTTCAAATTTGAAGCCATAGATTTTATAGCTTAGTTTAAAATTATCTTATTTTCCAAAAGTAACGGTCAGCATGACATAGGTTATTGGAACTGATACCTGAGAATGTGGATTGAGGCTCCTGGGTGTTCCCCTTTTCCGTTACAAAGCTCTTGAATGCTCCCATTACATAACAAGGGAGAGTCCTTGTGGATAATTAAGATTTAGGCTCCTGAACACTCCCGTCTGTCTAGCTAGGCGACCCAAGAACTGAGTCTGCGCAGAAGCAAAGGTCAATCAGCGAACACGGTGAGGAAGACTATGAGCCTTCGTCTGAAGACCCCCAAAGACCACCTGAGGACCACCACAGAGGATGACTGCGCATGCGGATCGGGCATTTACATATGTTAATAAGTTCCAGGAAATCTCATGTTTATGTAGATGAATTCCTGGAAATCCTATGAATATGTATGTTTTCATGGTATATAGTTGCTGAAAGTCCGTCAAGCCTTCGGAGCACTTAGGGTGGAACTATCCCCAGTGCTGCCCGGCGCCGTAATAAAGAATGCCTGCTTTCTAAAACTCCAAAATAAGTTTTAGAGAGTGAATTATTTTGCCGCTTTCCGGTAACAGAACTAAGTCACTACATAAGACTGGCTTGTTTTCTGTCTAAGTTCAGAGTATATATGCTTTATTTATAACGGCATTTGCGGCCATTTTATTTTACATGTCTTCAAGGGGGAAAAATTTAATGGAAAACGCTGCATAAAAGTTCCATTGCTGATGGAACTTGTCACAATTAAAATATGAAAGATACTGTTAAAAGTGCCAGATCTGGAAAAGTACTTAAAAATGTAGTAGCATCTGTATTTGCACCTGAGTAAAATTGTAAAGCTTATCAGTACTTTAATAAGTGTCCCTAGCAAATGGAAGAATTGTATTACAATCCTTTGTTAAATCTGATAATGTGGTTATTAATAGGAAATCCTAAATAGGTCTACTGAGAAACCTGATTCCTTTGTGTATTATAAAAGCATAGTCCTCCAACAAAACACCATAGATATGTGTCACATGGAAATATTAATAGATCTCCAGTTAGGTGGGTGAAGAGAAAATTATCAGACTCCTCATTTATTTTAACTTAGTGTGACAGCCTTGATTGGCTTTTCCTTTCATTTTTTCCCTACTGTGTTTCCTTTAGTCAAACAAAAACTTAATGCTTATCCTGGCTTTGATAAATTTTAGGTTTTTAATACTCTTTTGCAGTTGTCATAATATTATATTTCACATATTTCACTGAACTGAATGTAAAATTCTGCAGACAGAAATAAATGAGTAGAAAAGACTATAAACGATTGACATGTATTATGAAACAAAAGTGGGAAAAAATACTTGCAAGAAAGATAAAGCATCAGGCTTTGTTTGCTCTGGAAGTGTAAAGCTGCATCGATACAAGTGCAATTTAATAACACCTGTACACTGCCATTATGTTAAAGGGGTCTTCTTGTAAGGTACATAGGTTTTTCTTTTCCCAGTTCATTTGATTGCCATCAGACAAAATGGCTTTGGGTTGTAATCCCACCTTTTACAACTTGATTCTTCAATTGTCATTATATGTCTAGGTATAGATTCCAAATTAAAAAAAAAAAAAGTAGTAAAGAAGAATCTCTGTCTAGATAGACTGTTGCTAATCTATTCCACATACTTGGGGAAATTTTTAAGAGTCATGTTGTAATTCTCTATGGTAATATTCTATTCTATTTTTTCTTTATTGTGTTTTAGATCCAGTAGTCCAAAAGGCTTTTCTCTCTATTGACTTTGGTGAATTGAAGTAGAATGGCACACATAAATACAGTTAAAGAGCTAAGCCATTTTATTGTTGCCCATAACTAATTTTTTTCTTTCTTCCTTTGTTGTAAATGTGGTAATTTACTTCTTACATGCAGTTTTTCAGATTCAGATAAGACAGCTGCTTCTGTTTTAGCAGGTACCTCACTTATGGGGGAATACTTGCATATATCCCTACACATTTCTGTTGCTTTTGTTCTACTATCTGCTACTCAAAACTTCTACATGTAAAAGTGAAGTAAAAGTATAACATAATGTAATTGCTATTGCTTAGAAACACTATTCTGAATAGTTGAACATAGCAGTAAAATAATCAATCTTTATTTCATTTGTCTTGTCTTTCCCACACTATACCATATAGAACTGAATACATACCAACCTACCATCTGCCTTTCTCCTGTGAATGAAGAGCTTCTGGAGTTGCAGCCCCAACCGCCATCAATTCAGGATGGATATGAAGATACCAAACAAATCAAGAAGTGTTGTCTTTTCCAGTGTTTTCCTTCCTCCTTTACATGAGTTAAGTACCTAATAGGAGTCAAAAGAGAACTGAAATGGGATGAAGGCATCTGAGTACAGGAAGAAAAGTTTATGCTTGGTCTCATTCTATGCATTATGGTTTGATTTACTTTCCATGTCAGTTGATTGAAATGGAAATTAATGGTGAAAAGGAGAATTGCAACTGTAAAATACCAGTTGCAGAGATGAAAGTAGTACATTTTATAACCTCAGACGTTGATATCCTTTTTTAAATACTTGGTTTCTGATATTTATTAATTGATTTTAGAGAAATAAACCTGGCAAACTTTAATGGGCAACACTTCATGATAATCTACTTGTATAATGAAATAGAGTATTTTATCTGGAGATCTCAAATAACTATACAAAGAAGGCCCTTTCCTCTGAAAATTTCTATTATTTTAAAAATATTATTAGATACATAGGAACAACAAGAACTCAAAGCACTGATTTTTTAAAAGGATTGCTAATCTTTCCCTACTTGACTTAACACTAAATTTGAGTTGGTTTTATGTAACATGAAGAGATTTTTCCATATTAATGGTTTCAGTTAGAATCAGGCTTTATAAGATCACTTATCTTGCCTGTGTGAGTGATTAAGAGGGTTTTTTTGTTTCTTTTTTATTTTGCTAAATTTGCAATTCACTCTTTTTCTGTATTTTGTAGAATACAATCTCTTCCTCTGGCATTTGTGAGCTCTGTAATAGGTTTACCCTTTGCCTTCCATTCAAATCAAGGCTTTCAAATTATTTGGGCTGATATGTAATTTAAATTCAATTTGATTTACTTGTAGCGGCTCTTAAGAAGTAATTCAGTGTAAATTTTGGCCCACACTATGGACCCAGGGATTTACAAAACAAGAGATCATTCTTCCTTTCCTTTTTTCTGTCCTCCCCTTTGAGTAGTGCTCTGTTCAAGTAGGGTTTGCTGAGCCTCATTGTGTATAATATCTGCTCATAAAAACACTTCTTGATATCTTTGGACATTGCACTTGCAGAGTATATATGGGAAAATTCTTGCTGCCTTTTGACAGCATCATAGCCTGAAGAGTTAATACCCTTTAGTTTTTAATCTCCCCAAATCTTGCTACTGAGTCTGACTGTACAGCTGAGATTAGACGAAGGGAGGGTAACTGGTTCGAATTAGAGGATTCTTCCAAATCACATGCAAATAGGTGTCTTTTAAGTTGGCCCAACACAGGTATATTTTTCCACTTTTATTGTGGATTTGTCTGTAAATCTCTGCATTTGGGAGTAAAACTCTCCTGGCCTTTTATTTCCAGAATGCTTTGCTTTTGCTAATCCTGCTGTAAGCTATAGTGGGAGTTAGTATAGGCTACAGATTTTAACTACCAGCTTATTTAACCCCACTCAGAAAAGATATAGATAAACAGTGGTTAACAATGCTTTCAATTTATGCACATTAGTACTCCCACGGTGGCAAATTTCAGGAAAATGAGCTTATGTAGGTTACTCATTAGCCTTTCTTTTCCATGTGCAGTATCTTCTAACCTGACATTAAGGAACAAGAGATTTTGCAATAAAAGATTAAGTATACTTCATCCCTGATGGAAAGTACTTTGAATCTTCTTAAAATCCTGTTCAATTAATACCAGAGGAATTTAAGTTATTTTGAGGATTACATTTTGATTGTAATTACATAGCGTATCTTTTTTTTTCTTTGAGATGACTTTTTCTAATGAATTAAGGGAGATGGGCCAAACTTGCATGCATGAGAAATGACCAGACATAAATGTATTTTTAGCAAGTTTTCAAATCCATCTAGCCACATGTAAGCTTGTATTTGGAAGTGGCATCAAGAACTAGGCCAAAGTCTACCTATAACTTTAGTTCCAGTATAAAAAAGATTTTACAGGATACCTGTTCTCTGCTTGCACCTACTACCACTTTAAGCCAGTGTAGAAGCTGTCAAAAATATTGCTGGGAAACACTGCCTTGACTTTTTTCATAGGAAACCAGCTTTCTTTGAAATGAGGCAGATGTGGGTATAGCTCTTTACACTCTTTCCTTGGGTAGCCAGTCAGGCACAGGAGATCTAGAGGTAGCAATGTACTTCCAACACTGACATACTTTGGGTGCATCTGGTTTAGCATTTTTGTTTGGATCAAGGGTGCAAATTTGAAGCAAATCTCCTGATTGCCCTAACTTATCTGCTTGGTTCACATCACAGAGCAGTTTCTGAGTGTGCAAACCAACTTATCAGTTGAAACTAAAAGAGACGTCGTGCTTCAGGAGTGCCACTACTGTACTCTGGTGTGCAGCTGTTCTACCCATGGGACTGGACTAGGGCTTTTCCCAAGTAACCCCCAGCCAAAATGCCTACGGTGTGGACATCAGGCTCTCAGCACCAATACTCTCTCTGTACAGATCCACTCCTGTTAGAGTATTTGATCCTTTTCCTCACATCATTGTCAGGAGCGCCCCAAAAGAATTCCAAATGAGTAGTCTTTTCTCCTGATGGTTGGGCTACTGCATATCCCTTCTGTGGTCTAGGCTGCAGATGATTAACTTGTTTATGACCAACCTAGTTGAGCAGTGCAAAATCTTTCAGAGAGCGCATGTTAAGAGGAAGGTTGTGTGTCTGATTAACCGTCAGAAGAATAGCCTAAATTCCATGCTTGATATACTGACCAAATTTCCTCCGAAGTCTTTAACTGCAAAGTAGATATGAATATGGCTACTGCTGACATTGTTGGCAGTTTTCTTCTGAGATGGTGAGATTAGAGACCATAACAGTAGCTTTTTAATTGGGATATTACCAGAATGCTTTCTATCCTCAGTAAGAAGAATTCCTGGCTAACTCCAGGTATCATTTAACACTAGTGATGCTTCTCTAGCAGCTGCACAGTTCGTGATAATCCAAACGTTCCCAAAAAATTGTATGTAAGTGTGTGGGAACCATGGCACCATATATATTTCTCACACTGAATATATCCATTGAGCTAGCAAGGATGTGAAAGGCTGTGACATAGTATGCTGGCATGAAATTGTACCTGTTGATAGGTAATTACCAAAGAAAGGGGGAAATGGCATACACCTATTGGATCATACTCTTCATAGCAGTTAACAAGTAAGTTAACTGAAGGGTAGCTACAACTACAATTAGATTTCTATGCACATGTCACAGCCAAAGAAATACTAAAAGCAATGATCAGAGGAGTTAACAAGAGCTCTGTGAAAAAGAGAGTCATTGGTAAATGTTCTCATTAAGTGGAATTACCACCTACCTTAAACAAGAGCCATTAAGTATCATTAGACTTGAATAAGAAATCATCTTTAAGACTCCTCCAAATCCTTGAGACAATTTCTGTTATAATGTATACAACATGCCTTCTCTTCCCTCCTCCAAACTTAAGCAACTAGCAACTAAACAAGGGGAACTTGAGAAAGCTTCACTAGTTGCACAAATGAATAAACTATCTGTATTTTGCCTAGGCTGTAGCACCACTTCTGGGATCATCTGATGCTGTCCATTAAAAACCTTATTTTCAATTACTTGTTAACTTCCTGAACTTCAATCACTTTGGCCAAAAATTTGAAGATGGGTGTATGACTCATGTTGTGATTCTTTGTTTATGTAAGGGAAATGGATTCTTGTCAAACATCTACCCTTGAAAAGCAGAATAGGAAAAAAATGGTTTTTAATTATTTACAAAACCAAACCAACACATGACATTTTACCATCCTCCCTTAGAAAAATTCAAATGTCACCTTATTTTACAACTGATGCTAAATTCAGTAGAAGAATCATGTCCTTATCAGGGGTGTGCTCTTTCCTGTCTACAAAATTTTGTTCAAATGTTGCTACCTGCTATGCCTCTGAAAAATCTGTTTACAGAATCTCTGTATCTCAGATTTTATTCCCCTGTTCATGCCAGGCATTACCTAACCCAGGCTCTGCTCAGTCTTCTCTGCAGCTGTGGAGCAGTTGTGCTGTACCGCAGTTGTGCTGTGCTGTTGTCAAAGTCAACCAGCAGAGCCATGAGCAACGATGTTCTCCCTCCTGCTTGCAGTGACCCATCACTATGCCAAGGTTGGGGGTGAAGGAAACTATGTCCGTCGGAGGCACCATGGTAAGAGCTAGAGCTTGCAGGAGAGGGAGCAGGTGGGTAAAGCAAGTCCATAGCAGGAGCAAGGAAAGAAGTACCCCTAACTGTGGCACAAAACACCACAACCATTCTGGCAAGGGTGCCCAGTAGGCCTCTCAGGTCTCCTGTGCTGAGTGGTCCACGGCAGCTGGTGAGCAAAAGACGGTAGCAGTAGGGGAAGGAGAAGCAGAAATGCTGAGTGCCAGAACACCTTGCTGCAGTTTGGGGGACAAGGAGGTGGGTGACAGGAAAATGTCGTGTCTGGAGCAAGGTGAGAAGAACTGGGAAAAGGCTTAAGGTGAGGAAAGCAGTCTCTCATTCACAGGGATTATCCCATGCAGTGAGAGGAGCCGCAGTCCTATAGCATTTTACAGGATGGCAATGTTCACACCAAAGGATATTAAACTCCACTGGGACCACTAACCTTAATTCTGGTGTTTGCTAACTCTTGGATGGCTCTTTGCAGTGCTAATGATCTTTTCATATGCACTGATCTCCATATAGAAATCAATACATTCCACTCCAAGGACTTGGGCCTGTGTCTATATAGTAAGCAGTGGCTGTAAAATAGGATTAAACATGACCTAATTGAGGTCATGATTTTACCCTTTCTCATACTTAATTGGCATATCTGTTCGGGCAAACACTGCTGCTAAAATAAAGGATTATTCCTCGGAGCTAAGAATTGGCAGAAATCTTCCATAACTGCAGTATTCTAACTATTAAAAACACTGGATTGGCCTAAAAGTACATCAGACAGTGAAAAGAATTCATCAGTGACCTCAGCTGGAACAAGAACATCATTAAGATAGAGGCATGTCACAAAAGTACTTCTTGCTAAGTTAGAGAAGACACAACATTTATACTACATAGAAAATAAAATAAGATTTATAAGTATAGTGAGGCTTTTTCAACAAAGTAGGAGGCAAGACAAAACAAGAATTAACAAAAAAATTAGGAGGCATCGAATCAAGTAGTGGAGATTTTTTTTTAAATTTAACACAAATTTAAAACATACACAGTACGTTTTAAATTAAAAGATTATGACCTTTTGACTATATTTGCTTTATACAGACTTGAATTTGCTTTTTTTTCCCAGCCTAAAAACTTAATAATAGTTTTATAGGCAAAATGTGTCTTGTCTTGCCAAAACCTGAGTGAAGGTTAGCAACAAGTACATGTTTGTATAAATAAGTTATATCATTAACATGCTTTTTTGTTTTGTAATATCATATTCAGGATATAACAGCACAGACACAAAAACCACTGAGACATAAAAAAATCACTACTTTAAGAATTACCTAGCAATACATTTTCTCATCAGTAGCTTTGCATAAGTCTCATTAATTCTAAAATGATTTATGATTTGCTACCATTGTGAATGCATACTTGAAGAAATTACAACTTGTTCCCTATTGCTCTTTCCCAGTCTTGCAAATTAGATGTTCCTGACACAGGAAAAGATGTCAGTTTTCACACTTCATCAGCCATGGTCAATTGGTACAGGAGCACCACTGTCAGCTCCCAGCAGAACACTTAATTTTAAGAGCTTCCCAAAATGCACTGTCTAGGTGGAAACCACTGGCTTATGTAAGCTATACTCCAGCACAGCTGCAAGACGACTGTATTTTCAGCTCTTTTATGATACAAAATACACCCACTAAGGAACAATTGGGTGCCTTGAGGATGGAGTAAGTTGAGTGTACAAAAAACCACATTATAATAGACACTGCGGGCACTTGCTGACTCATGTGTTCAGGCAAACACAAATAGATTTTTTCTATCTGTCATCTTGCCTTTCTTAGCTTGAGTGAATTCCTTGACTGTTCTTGAAAATCTGTCTCTATCTCAAGTAATTGTAGACAACACTGCAGTGTCTTTTGTACAGTGGGATGCATCAGATCATCTTAAAACTGAATATGGAAACCTGTTAAATACACTTATCACCAAGCAATCTTGATTTTTTTTAATTACTATGCAAGCACTTTTAGTGTAAAGCTTCCTTTTGTTAACTTTTTTTAAAGTAGATATTAAAAAGTATCAAAACCAATTGCTCTTTTCCTTCATAATTCATGGTTCTTCACATCTACAAACAGAAGCAGATAGATACAGTTGCCTCAGAAGCATGCAGAGATGCGTATTCAGAAATACAGAATAGTCAACCTTTTATTCTCTTCTAGAGAGAAGTTTAGCTAAACTGTCTCTTAGCTGTACCATACATAATTCTAAAACCTGTGTATCTTGTGGACAAAACAAATATGATTTGTTTTGTGTTCCCTGTAGGCTTGATGTTTATGAAACTTAAAATCTGTAGGTTCCCTGTAGACCCTTTTCAGTTAAAGACTTCAGATGTCAAAGGCTGTAATTTAAGGTGAGAATTAAATGATTTTAAACTTTGATCTCAGAAGACAAATGCATTTGACAACAAATATGACTATAATTTGAAATGTGTAAGACATATCCTAGAAAGGATAAAGTTCTTTAATATGTTACATGCGTCTGTCTGCTGTGCAACACGCTACAGACAGTTTCTGGTAGATGCAGCAGATTCCAGCTATGACAGTACTTTGCTGTTCCCAAGCAATTAAACCGTTGATTAAACTTCATATGATTTCACAAAATGTATGAAAAAGCTGCAGCATATTTCTACATGAAGTAATAATTCTCTCTGATAACATACTGCATGGTAATTACCTTTTCCACTGTCTTTAAATTAGTCTTCTTAGGTCAGCCTGTGGGACAGTATGTGGATAAGTAACCATAAGCTTTTATTAGTTCTTTCCCCCCCCCCCCCCCCTCTTTGTTGCAATGACTTGGTATCATGTTCTCTCTCTTGCACAATGCCGGCTGAGGTTGAGTCCTCCACTCCCTTACCAGTCTTTTCTCTCCAGTATTTTTAAGATAAATATTTCTTCAGTGTGAATATTTTGTATCTTCTTTTAGGGTTACTGAAAAAAACCCAAAACAACTGTTATATACGTGTATTATGACATATTTTTTACATCAAATTTAGACAGAAGCTCATGAAAAAAAGTTCAGTGGTATTTAGATCTGTCCCTCAATTAGCATTTGTGTTGAACACGATAAATGCCTCGGTAACCTTGACAGAAGTTTTGGTTTTTTTAATGTGGAATTATAAACATTATATATATATATTGTGTGTATATATATATATAAAAATTTCACATCCTTTAAGTGGCAATTATGCCCTGTAGCTAGGCATTTGTTAGTAGCTAATGACTGCACAGGGTAAGGCGGTTTCTTTCCTGCTTAATCACTGACTGCCAACAGGTGCCCAACATATGCATTAGGAAATTACTTTAGAAACCAGAGAGAAATGAAGTTTTCCACTTAGTCTTACTGCCTTTAAAGCCGATAGCTGTAATTTCGAATAGTTTCACATCTCCAGCGACTATCAGCTTGCCCAGCCCTACCCCTCCTATTTTTCATCTTTCGGTATAGTCTCTCTCATCTGGTATGCCTGCTTTCCTATGCTTTTACCTTTGCTGCACGCCCCGTTACCCCGTCTTTCCTCAGGTCTCCCTGTGGATAATCTCATTGTAACTAAATACCACCTGAAGAATTGCGAAGGACAGCACCACGCTCGCGCTAACCCTTCACGGCTGACCACGGCTCTTGGCCTTGACCTTTCCCGGGTGGCTCCTCTTCTCCGCCTCACGGTGGGCGCGCTGCCTGGTGCCGGGGCCGCTGCGGGAGCAGGGCGCGGGAACCGGTTGCCCCCGTCCGCCGGCCGCGGCTGTTCCGCGGGCAGCGGCGGCCCCGGCCCGGCCGCGCCGCGCCGCCAGGGGGCGGTGTTGGCTCTGCAACAGCGGGCGCCGCGCGCCGGCGGCCGTGCGGAGCCCGGGGGCTGAGAGGGGCGCGGCGGGTGCGGGCCCCCGCCCCGGGCGGCGGCCGTGAGGGGAGCGAGCCGAGGGGTGAAGGCGGCGGGGTCGCAGCCCCGCATGACAGGCCTCGGTTTGGGCTCATTTTCAAGCGACGGAGGGTCCCAACGTGAGTCTTTACCGTCTTTTGCGAGACCCCCCTCACGCCTCGCACCCGCTCTGCTGGCCCGCCCTCAGCAACCGGGGCCTGAGCGCGGCGTTCCCGTTCACAGCACCGGCCCGGCAGCTGGCGGCGGCGGCGTCTCTACCTCCCACCGGCCGCGCTCCTAACACCAGTGCCTGCGCACGAACGCCGCAGCTACGCGAGCTGCGGGCCTGAAGGGGAGCCAGCCTAACGCCCCTTCCCTCACACGCTGTTTTCACGCTGACACGGGCGCAGCCCAAACCTTCCTAAAACACGCGCGGGGAAGTATTCACGCGGCTGTCCCAGCGCACGGGCACGCTCCCCACGCACAGCCCGGACGGGACGGCCCCTCCGGCGCCCCTGTGCTGGGCGCTGCGGGTGCCATCAGGTTTTGTAGCTTCCCCCTCAGGCAGGCAGGCAGGCAGGCAGTCACTCACGCACTCGCTGACAGCCCTACCTGCCCCCCGGCCGCTCGCCGCCGCGCACCGCCCAGAACGCCCATCCTAGCGCCCCGCGGACACGCCCCTCCCCAAGTCTATTGGACGTCGCGGCGCCCCCCGGGGGGCCGCCGCAGCGCTGAGTGGCCCGGCGACCCGTCCGTCAGCTCCGCCTGTCAAAACACGCCCGGCTCCTGTCACAACAGAGCGGTGCCGCGGCGGCACTTCCTGCGCGCGCGCCGTCCGCACGGCGCTCCCCGCCGCCGCGCCCGCTCCGCCGGGCGCACGGCACCGCCGCCGCCCCCCTGCGCCCTCCTCCTTCCCGTTCCTGCGGCACCGCGGGGGCCCTCAGCTGCGGGGGTCGGGCATGGCTCCTCCGAGGAAAGTTGGCGCCGTGCCGTGAGGGGAGCGCCGCGGGTCGCCGTCCGTGCGTGCGTCCCCGTGCCCCCACCCCCCTGCCCTCTCAGCGCCCCGGAGAAGTTGACGCCGCTCGGCGGGGCGATGGCAGAGGCTGCCGGCGGCAGGGAGCAGCCGGCGGCGGGCTGTGCCCCTCCCGACGCCGCTCACCGTGCCGAGGAGGAGCCCGAGCCGCCTTCGCTGGACGCCCCGGCGGCGGCCGCGGGCAGGAGGCGGGGGCGCCGCAGCGGCGTCTCGGCCGTCGGTGCCGCCGAGCGCTTCCCCGGCGGCAGCCTGGGACCGGCGGCAGCGCCCGACACCGACGCCTGCCTGCTGGAGGCGGCCAAGGCCACCCCGCGGAGGAGCAGCATCATCAAGGTAAGGGCGGGAAGTTTCCGCGGGTCCCGCCGCCGCTCGGTTGCCCGGGCCGAAGCTGCCCCCCGGTGCGCCGCGGGCCGGCAGGGAGGGAGCCGGGGCGCGCAGAGGTGAGGTGGGGTGCCCTGCCCGCACCGACGAAGGGCGGCGGGGCTACGGCGCAGCCTCCCCGGAGCCCGCCGTGGCAAGGGGCGTCCCCAGACCGAGCGGCTGCTGGAGGGGGTGTCCGCGGGGGGGCCCGGCCGGCCGGCGGGTCGGGCCCGGGGGAGCGGGCTCTGGAGCCGCTCGGTGGGGGGTGCTGCTCCCGCCGCCGCTGCTGGGAGGTGCCGGGGTCCCGCCCGCGCTCGTGCGTGCCCCGTGGATCTCGCGGCGGGGCAGCTTCCCACGGAGTTGTAAAGTTTTTGTGTAGCAGCTCGTATCTGTGCTTATTTAATATTTATGAAGCACCTGGAGGCAGAATAAATAGCTTCTACAGCGATGGTTTTCTTTGCTCTTGAGTAGCAAAATATGCAGTGTCACAAATTAACAGAAGGCGTGTTTGGAGACTGAATGTAGTACAGATTGCTACGGAGCAGCACCGTGTGTTTAACACCCTCTATGTGAAATTAACAGGTCGGGCGTGATCTTAAAAGCCTTAGTCTCTGTTATAATATGGTAAGGAAAATGGCCTTATGATTATGTTTATTTTTTTTTTCCCCAGTTTAATTTTTAAGAATAAACTATGTGGTTTTGAATTAAATGGTATCTCGTTGCAAGTACATAGGCTGATTGCTAGTTTCTGGGGAGACGATGAATGAAGTCTCCTGGGCAAACTTAATTTAGCATATGGTCACACGTGATCCTCTTGTAGTGATTTGCACTTGGAAGGCATCGGGAGAACAGTGGAAAAATGAGACTTTGCTTCTGTAAATGTGTGAAGGCACTGGGTAGAGCTCTAGCTGAAGGCAAGAAGCTAAGAACACATGCTTAGCTCTTAGAGCTCAGTATATTCATTCAAAGGAGGAATGGATAAACAAAATATTTGCTTTTTGCATTTTAAAGTTTTAACAAATCAGAGGAGACCCTAGGTAGTTAACTGCAAAAGAGCCTCGAGGATTCTTTGAAAGTTTCAACTTGAAATATTAACCCGTTAAGTCCAACAAAGCATTGAAGTGTGGTTTTAGCCTTCTAAAGGCATCCACTGAATGTGATGGGAATGCTTCCAATCTGAAATTACATAAATGTATAAATGCTTTACTAAATCAGGACCAAAGTTCTGTAAGTGTTCGGGTATGGAAATTGTATTTTCTCTTGGAATCGTGTGTAGGTTTCAAAAACTGAAAATACACAATCTTGGATTTAGATTAAAGAACATGTCATTGTTTTTGCAGACTATACCAGTTCTATGTGGTAGATAGGTTTTAATGTCACAAATGGTAGTTAAGTTTTAATGACTGGGTAGCATTTCACTATAGGTTGATTATTTAGCAATACTGCTGAGAGTGATAACAATCTGTCCTCCAGCTGGAGGAAATTTCTTGAGATACATCCTGGGATGTTGTTTATCAGCAGAGAGATTTCCGATAGAGATAAGAAAGTATTAATGTTGTTACATAAGGAACTGGTAGGGCCTCATCTGAAATACTGGGAAAACTCAGTTTCCTGTGCTTAGGAATGGTGCATTCAAACTGGAGCAGGTGCAAAGAAGGATAACTAGGATGGGCTGATAAGGTCAGTGGATTGAATACTGTACGAGGGAAAATTTGATTTCTAGGACAGCATTTCCTTTAGAACAAAGGATGCCTATGCATAGATCCAGTCTGGAAACTAGAAAATTATTCCAATCACTGTAAGGGTCTGGAATGGTCTTATGATAGAAATGGAATGAAAAATACCATAATTCATCTTAAATTTAGTTGTTAAGTTGATGAATTAAATTAGATAACATGGTTGTGTCTGATAGCAGGTATCTGAACTTGAGAATTTGCAGGCTATGCATCTCTAAGGCATACTGTTGGGACCCCATACAGAGCATTGTATTTATTTTCCCACAAGGTTGTCTTGGTGGTGTATAAAAGCATTTTGAATCACAGTTTTCCTTTGGCATTATACCAGTGAATAGGAAATACTTTCAACTTGTGATAGGAATTAAATAATTTATTTGTCTCCATCTTTCAGCAATTTCTGATGTCCTAGGCAATGTTTATCAGGTGTTGAATGCAAATTTTAGATGGAATTAAGATAAAAACCCCCAACTTATTTTACCTTTTCTGTTTTTTTTCAGGACTTTAAAGTACAGGAGTTCTGTTTAAGCATTGTATGTTTTTCAGGGGAATGAATTTTACAATGTTTTATTATATCTATTTTACTCTAAAAAGTCTATATGTTCATATAAATCCATAGTCAGAATAGTATTCCGTCACTTTCTTCAAGCTGATCTTACCAGCTGAAAAAAAAGGGGGTTTCAGAAAGCAAAGGAAGCGGTACAGTCAGGGCAAGCTCTATTCTGCAGGAGTTGAACACTCTTGCCCTGTTTTCCCATTTCTTTCCCAGTTATTTAAAGGCTTACTTTTAAGCATGAGTGGTCTTGCTGAATTAATAAAAAAGTTAAAATTCTGTAGATTTAGATGGTCAAAGTATACTTTTAACAGCATTTTTTTCCCAGCTATCTTTTTAGAACTCTGCAAGTTTCAAGGTTAGCATCCGAGAGCGCAATTCCAATGGAAGCCAGACTTGCTTACATTGGAGTTTTTTGGCACCCACAGTATAACTGTGAAGTATAAAGGACTGAACAGGGACTTGCTTTGAAAACCTTTCCTGCAGCAAAATATATGCGGCATATAGTGCAAGTAAAATATGAACCCTTCTAGATAACGTTCAGTGCATTCATGTGCTCTATATTTGGCCTCAGAAACAAGAGAACTCATTTATATAAAAAGAACAAAATGTAGCTGGAATATTTTTATTCCCATTTTGCTTTGCTAATGTTCACAGCTTTGTAGATTGAGGTAAATGTGAAATAGCATTAATTGAGAAATAGTTGTAGCTGCTCTTGTGCTTTAGAAAATTTCCCTAATGCATGTGCAGTAGTTGTTGGTTTCTTGGGCTTGTTTTTTGTTGTGGTGGTTTTTTTTGTTTTTTTTTTAATGCAAGGAAGTGGTAAAGAACTGGAACAAGAAAGCTTTTTTGCCATGAGGAGCCTGAAGTCAGCAGAGTATAATGGTTGGGAGACAAAATTAGAGAAAGAACAAGAGACCACAGAACTTGACCCGCTTTTGAAGAAGCCTAAAGATGCACCATGCATTGGCTAAATTATTTGCCAAGTGTTTCCAATTTTTTTTTCTTGTGAGTAATCCAGGGCCAATTGTTTGCAAATAAAATGTTAATTGCAACCACTTTTAGGTCAGGAGAACGGAAGACAGTGCTTGAAGAACTGGATTTCTTCTTTCTTTACATGTAATGCTTTGCAAGCCTTCCTGTGTGGCATCGTAAACAGAGTTGACTGATGTTGTTTTCCTTCTGGCATGTTCCTTCTGACATTGCCATGTACAGGCATTTTAATAAACGGGTAGGAAGGCTGTGTAATTTGTTATGTAATGCCTACTGAAATATTTTGTAACTTTTTACCAAAATATTTCCCTGTCAATTCTTATCAGGCTTGTCTCTCTGCTTTGTTTGCATGCAATACAAATTTTTGGGACCATGTGGTTTTTGTTTGGTTGGTTGTTTTTTTTTTTTTCCTGGATCTTTGTGTCAAGATACTGTAGCAGATAATGCAGCTCTGTATTATGTTAGTAACAGCAGACTGTGTCCATGAAGTGAACTTGAAGTAGGAACTGCAGAGTCAGACTTTAACTTCAATCACAGTAGAGCTATGAGACCTTTCACCGAAGTTCTTCCAAAGACTATTTGCTTCTGTCTCATGCACAGATTTTTTTCTTTAAAAGCCAGTTGAGTTGTCCTTGCCTGTCATATACTACTAGTGTAAGAACTGCAAGGATTAGGGTTTTGCTATTGAATTCATCAGTGGAAGTATATCAAGATAGCCAGCTGTCTTGTTTCAAGAAGTCGTATTTATCCTAGTGACGTTTTTAGCTTTAAAAAAACCCGACCCTACAATAAAAAAGAATGAGGCTTAGTTTCTTTCAGCTTGTGCTCTGAAGTGTGGTGACAGAAGTTAAGTGTTTTACATACATGATACATCTGTCTATGCAACATGACTATGTAAAGACTTTTTTTCAGAAGACAGCAGAGTTTTTCAGGACTGTAATGATTTGCCAGTAACTCTTAGCTTTTTGCTGTGTAAGCTTACATTTAGATAGTTGCTACTTAATAATCTAAAAGTATGACTATGTAAGATTCATTAAAGGTGATTAATTAGTTGATAGCCCAATGGTGATTTTACCACAGCTGTGTTCTTTGGCATATTCATAAGTACCCTAGAAAAAGAGGAAAATATTTAGGTAGAGAATACATTAAAGAATACAGTAGAGCCTAAAAAGGTCTAGAGAAGGGCAAGAATGACATGCCTAGCCATGGAAAGACTGCCACAAAATGAGAAATTCATTAGATTGGTCTGGAAAAAGGTAGGTGGCAGGTGATATTTTAATGTATGTAAATTTCCAAACATTGTGGAGAGAGAAACAGGGAACTGATACTCACTCTCTTTCACAGAATGTGAAATAGGGGAAACCCAGTGATAGTTACATATCAGCAGGTTTAAAATAAATGAAAGTATTTTCTGACGCAGCATGTGATTAAATCATGCACTTAACAGCCACAGAAACCTGTGGCAGTCAGAAATGTAAATGGGTTCAAGCAGGTTCAAAATGACAAATTGATGGAGGAGAGCTTCACAATCCACCAAAAGCATCTGGCTTAGAAAGTCCCTAAACTACAAGCGGCTGAACACTGGGAAGCTATAGCGGAGGATTGATCACTTTGTACTTTCCTGCTTCCTATGTGTGTCCCCATGCATGTACTCCTGTAGCTGGGATACCAGCCTAGATTGACCTTTATCTAACCCCGTATCTATTTGTTAAGAAAAACTTAAATACACTGTTAAAAGAGACGCAGAAGACTGTTTTCCATTATTGCTAGTGTAAAAATTTCAGAAAGAATCTTCTTTGTTAATTAGTTATTTAGAATTAATTACATTTTTTGCCAGCTTTACAAAAGAGAAGCATTTTGGAGATTTTTTTGGATTGCTGCAGTGTAGCTGTTTGTAGTCTTTACAATATTTTCATAACATTGCACTTGTATTCCATACACCACTGTTTTTTCCTAAGCCTCTACTTAAGACAGGTTTGAACAGAACTTGCACTGGTTGTAGACCTGCTTTTGTCAAATGAATTATATCCAGTAGTTAGTATCACTGAAGATGGACAGTTTTTCTATGGAACCGTTGCATTTATCACTAAGATACTTTCTCATGGAGGGCAGTAGGCATTTCAGACTGGGGTTTAACCCCCACCTCTTCCCTGAAAACAAAGCAACATTGGTAGGTCCAGTATGGCTGTGCCTAAGATGATAACATTGTAGGGAGAAGGATTTAGGTCTTGTAGAATTTTTTGTGTCAAGCTATCAATAATAATAATCTGTAGCAACACAGACCACAATCCACCAAAGACTTAAGTGTATAAAATGGGATTCAGGTGCAGGATTTGGGCATATGGGTCCCATGAAGCTGTCCTGAAGGCTCACCTAGCTTCTTATGCCTTTCAGGGTTCTAAGTTTTGCCAGAAACGTTTCTTACAGAGATTTCTTTTTCTTGTGCAGGCCTGGAGTCACTTAGACTTGCTGCTGAGCATTTTAATATGTATCTTGTGCCCAAGTCAATCTATGAATAATAGGTGAAGGTTTCTTTCCATTCAATTTCTTGGCATTTTTCATGTTTAATTTAGACTTTCTGTTTCTGATGGTTGGACTTGCCACAAAATACGATAATTCTGATTTCCAGCCATCTCTGCGCCCAAGTAAAAAGTTATTTAAGTTAACTACTGCTCAAGGAGAACTCGGGGCCTGGCTAAAAGTCTCTTAAAAATCAATGAGAGCCTTTACGCTGACTTGTGTAAACTTTAGTTAGTACTTCCAAAAAAACCAAACCCCAACAACCTACATCCAGGGCAAAATGCTTCTGTTAAAGTTTATAGCAAATTTGTCTGTTATGCTGACTGCTAACTCTGGAGTAGTTTTCTTGTCAATCAGTTCCATATAGCACATAATGTAACACATGACTAGTGATCTCATTAAACATGTGGGTAGAGATGGATAATAGCATTGTGTTTGTGGTATCCTTCCGTACAGGATCATAATAGTAAAGATTATTCAAATGTCTTCCACTGAAATTACCTAAAGGTGACCTTTTTCAAACTAGTGGGCCAGTGTCCTTTCTGTAGGATACCAGCAAGTCTGGCAATCTGCAGACACAAGTTCTGGCAGGTCTTTTCAGGAAGTCGTTTAATAGGTTTTCTAGGTAAGAGGTAGGAGCTGTTATGGTCAGGAATAAGAGATGAAGTTGGTGATACTGGTTTTGTTTTTAAAGTATGTTATATGCACAAAGACTATTGTGCAGAAGTACATAAATAACAATTAAAAATAATGTTCTGATGGAGTAATGGCACTGGTGGGTAGAGCAGCAGCAGAGGAATGCTTTCTACTGTTTTCCCAATATGTTAAGCAGCTGTTAATAAAACTAAGTTTTCATATCTGTGCAGAGGTGCAAATCCACTTTCTTATGATAATATTTTATTCATTTTGTAGTTCCACTGAGATCAACTCCATCTGTAATAAAAATGTTTTATTTGAGTTAATGGTATATTTTTTTCTTCTGTCCTTCCCCACAGTAGATGTGAAAATGCAGGCAGTTACTGTAGAAGCAATAATGCATCCTCTGTGGCTAAACATTTAGCTGATCATGCTCGTAAACCTAATCAGCATATTTTTTTTCTTTCCAGGATGCACCTGGTAGGTGGTAATTTTTGGTAATACCTTGGTGATTTTTCTAAGAAATGTGGAATGATGATTAATATAACTTTTTATTACACATGTATTCTAGCTTATTTTTTTTCTTTTAGCCAATAAGACTTGGAGGTTTTGACATGCATGACAGTTTAGGAACTACTCAGACTTGATTAAAAAATTAATTTCTGCAAAAGGCTAAATGCTTTTACCAAATACTAACAAGTTCTGAAGACTGATATCTTTGTATGTGTTGGTGTAGAAGTGTATTTACAGTCAAAGCCTTTTTCTTAAATCTTTCTGTATCATAAACATTTTTGGTTTTGAAACCTACTTATGTAGAATACGGTCTTCTGGGGGAGTCTTTTTATGTCAGAAATTCACAGTTTCAGTGATTATTGAGCCCCTTCCTGAAACGGGTTTAAATTACTGAGATTATTGTAATGACTTCATTTAGTCATGGTTCCTTGTTAACACCTGTATTTATTAAGTTGAAAGTCTCTGACCGTTAAGACTGTGTACAGGCCCTAATTTAAATAATTAACTGGAATGAAGCTGAGATAAAATATTTCTATTCCAGAGCCACTTATGTCAACAAAATTAGTCTTGGGATTATTTCGGGCAGTATGTGTCAGGTAATGTTGTTGTGACGTGCCTATTTAAAGGTGCATCGAAGTCTAAAAGGTAACTGACACCAAAGTATTACTACTTTGCTACTGTACTGAGAGGATTTTAGAAAATATTCTAGATGTAAATGTATACCATGAAGGTTTCATTCTCCTCTTGAGTTGCATGCTCAGGGGAGTACTAACACTCACACCATGTCTTGAATAATCCTAGCAAAAACAGCTACAGAAAACATTCACTATATTCATACTGATTATCCCCCAGAGGTTCTCCATCCTGCTAGATCTCATCCCTCCTGGTTGACCTATGTCATGCTGCTTTGGTACTTCTTCGAGGGGCAAAAGGAGCACGTCTTCCAGTACGTTCCCAGTACCTTGTTCAGAGATTCATACAAAGTAGAAAGTAGTTTGAGTACTGCAAAGTTGTCATGTATTGATTTGCATGGGTGTAAATGACTACAGAAGAAGCAGAGTGGTGGATAATTAGGACTCCAAAATCATTATTCTCTACTGGAAGTTTGTTTTGGTAACTTGGATACAACTTCTGAATGGGCAATAAGAATCTCTGGTATCTACTCAGTCTGAAGCTGGCTACTTAATTACATACCTTTCAAATAAGTCTAGAATCAGATAAAGTATAGTGCTCATGGTTTACTATTTTATGGACCCCAAGTCTGTCAAGCTATGCTGAGCAGCGATCCTCCCAGCATAATTTGGATCTAATTACCTGTATTGTATTATAGGTAGGCATAGCATGTTTTTGATTCATTAGACAGTTTTGATGGATTGCTAATCTGTTTTGATTGTCAGCTACAAAAAGTTTTTATCTTATTTAGCTCTTTCAGATAGTTTGGGGGGAAAACACAACAAAAAAGGAGTTGCTTAAATAAAATGCAGGGTGCATTTGTGGTTTGAGAGGCCTGTTGCTTAAGCAAACATGGCTGTATCCATCTTGCTTTTGTGTATGCTGGTGTACCTTTGTCTGTGTTTTGTGTTGATCCATCTCCTAGAAAGTGTATCTGCTTAAAAAACCAAACAAACCAAAACCAACCAAAACCGAAAGAACAACCAACCTAACAAAAACTTCTGCTAGGAGTATTGATGAAAAGATCCCATGAATTTAAGAAATTCTGTAACATTGGATCCTGCTGCAAAGTCAATGTATTTTGAGGGGTATGTGTGCTGTAGTGACCGCATGAGAATGTTAGCTATACCATGTTTGCAAGAAAAAGGTAGGAAGTAAATAGCAATAGGAAGTAAAACTCTTCAATCAGGAATCAGATGCTAGTGCTCGAGTAACCGGGAAAGCCATGGAGTAGAGCAGGGTGAGAGCATGTCTAGAAGCTCAAGTGAAATTCAGAAAATTGAATTATGCATAATCCAGACCCTGCTGGGAGGGGAGGCTGTCACGGGGAGCAGGCAAAGCTGAAATAAAGCTGGGGAGCCTGGCTGGGAGCTTGGGCAGTGGAGTCAGCCAAGAGTGCACAAGTGAGGTAGGGACAAGGTGAAGGGCAGTAACCAGGGCTCCAGCAAGACTTGGAGCACAGCCACGGGGATCCCATTTGCAGACCCAGTGCTGAGCTCCCCCGTAGGGAAAGTTGTGCAGGGCAGAAAAATAAGTTTGTTGCCTGAGCTGAATTGCTCTGGTCTCTTGGTCATGTACAAAGCTACAGGTATGTAGGTATTTAAGGGGAGTGGCAGCTGAATGATGTAAAGTTTTGGGGTAGAGTGGGGGGGCCTGCAAGACGGCACAAGGTAGCTGTCAGAAGGCCACAGGGTCTTTTTTTGCCATAAGCACTTATGGCAGCTCTGGTGGAGGGAACAAGAGGAGGATGAGCGAGGGCTGCCTTGGTCCTGCTCTTGCCAGCTCGGCAGTTGAATCTAATTCCTTGCATCCCTCTCTTCCTGAGTGAAGCTCGCCACCCATTCTGGGGCAACTCCAAAGCCATTTGGGCATCTCCTATTAAGCCTTCTGCACCCCCATAGCATTTAGGCAAGTTTTACCATTTTAAGTTAATATCACAGTGGTGTTTTAATTTCGTTTTTGTTGTCAGGATAATTTTTTGAGAGTAGAGATATTCTTGGTGGATTCTGTCAGTATTAGCCTACTGTTGCTATTTGAATAGAAGAATGAAAGGCGTCACGTTTTACTTAACATTAGATTTTCTCTTAAGACCCTTGCAAAATACAGTATAGGCAACTCTCATTGTAAATGTAGATGAGTTCTGGGTTCTTGCATTAAATTTTTTTATAAGCTGTACTTTTGTTTGGAAGAGCCATGCAGTTTGATTTTTTTGTTGTTGTTCTTTTAATTTAATTTTATAACAATTTTCATAAATATCTGATATATCTATCTGATATAGTCAGAATAGTCAGCCTTAAGTTGCATTTTGCTCAGCTAAAGTGACTGCTGATCTCCAAGCCAGAGCTATCAGGAGAGAGCACTATGAATGAATTACTGTAAGATCTCCTTTCTTTTTCCAAATGAGATTATGTAGGAGCTTATTAAATTAATTTAAGAAATGTAATAGTTTAATAAAAGAATTATATTCCATTGGAGTATGACACACCTCCAGGCTACCTCCTATAAATACTGTAATAAAAAATTCTCTGAGCACTGGCTAAAAAATAGACGTCGGAATTCATTAAATGTATGAAAATAGACTTTCTGCAAACGTTTTGTGTTCTGCAGTGGATGGAGCCCAGTCCTGGAGAGTGCCTGGAAGCTGCACGGCCTTCAGTGGGAACGCTGTGCATGAGGTCTGCTGGGGCCGGCCTCACTCTGCGGGTAACACCCGCGTCTTGGTGCTGGGGTAAACACAGATTTGTTCTGGGAAGCATGTATGGATGTATCCTGAAGGAAGTCTCGTCTTCTAGTGTTACATAAAATTGGCTGTACTTGTGTATGATTTGGAAATGCAAGTCATATATATAGCTTGTGAATTTCTTTCTCAGAGTGTTATGATTCACAGTGGCAGTTGCTCCCTAAAGCAATGCAGATTTTGAGTATAAACATGGTTTCTGCAGTCTCTGAAATCAGTGGCAATTTTCCCGTTGCTATCAGTGGAGGAAGGATTGGGTTGAACACATACCCAATCACTAAACCCTGTTATTTTACTTTTAACGTTTTCTTTTTCAGGCTCTTAAAGACTTAAAATGTTGTTAATTTTGTTATGCTGATCCTACTTTGAGCTAGGTGAAGTTTGTTTGGCAAAACTGTATTACTTTAAATCTGAATGACATTACTGCTGAAGAATGAACTTTAGGGGATTGTTTCCAGATAACGGTTGTTCTTATTAGAAACATAAAAAACAGTAAGCTGCTATTAGAGCTGAGGAAAAAAAAAAAGAGATGACTTAACTCACAGCAAGTGCATTTGTTTATTATTTGCTTGGCAGTGCTGCTGCAGGGTCTGTGTGCTGAATGCATGTTAACAATTCTGTTCATATTCAATACTTTGTTTTTCTACATCTTTATGAATGAGAGGGAGGCACCGTCATACACAGTGGTGAGATACATGAGTCTGGTGGACAGGAATAGTGCTTAGAAGTAATTAATTTCAATGGACTGATCCAAATCTCATTGAGATCAGATCAGAGCCTGTTCATAGACTTCAGAACATTCTCCCGGTACCCTTGGTTGCCACGGAGTAGCGTTCCCTGCAGCAATACCTCCCGACTTGGAAGACTTGCCTTTTTTTAACCATTATAATTACTTAAATTATGTTATATTCTCATCCTGAGCATTGATTACGTAGACCAGTCCAAGGGCTGTGGTGTATTTCTGCAGAAGAAGCTGAGTTGCAGCAGTAGAGGGGGAGGATAAGAAAATTTTTTGGCTTGGGAGAGTGAAATGTGACTGTGTTAAGCAGCATCTTTTGCCTAGACTCAGTAGCCTTGCTGTGAGAGCGTGGGTGTGGGGAGCAGGTAAAGCTTAAGTGACAGGAAAAAAGGTTAATTTAATGAAATGGGGTTAATATCCTAATTTGCTTTGATCAGTGTAAAGACTGTAAGTATCTTTCACTGTAACAACGTCCCATGTGCTGTGAAATGCTGGCATGCAAGCACTGGTGATGAAATCTTGCGACTGCTGGAGAGCCATTAAGAGGACTGTCCCTTTGCCCGAAGAGCTCGCCTTTCTGAGGGCTAATGCCCAGACTCAGGTTTAGCTGTGAGCTGATGATCCTGTTTACCAAGAAGAGATGAGACTGGGAGAGGAACAGAGAGCATGTTGAGCGGGGTGACTGCAGAGCAGTGAGGTGCTGGCAAGTTGCACCTTGATGGTGCCCACTTGTGGCAGTGCCTTTGATGTCTGGAGAAGACAGGAGTTTTGTTGCTTTTTAAAGAACCAGGACTTAAATTCTGTGAAGTAAAAAGCCCAAAGCTTAAGAATACACTCAGGTCCTATAGCAGTACCTTGCCTTCCAAATAGGAGACCATACATTTTTCTTAGCTTTCTTAAGAAAATTGACATATAGCTAGTGTCTGGCTTCCACAGATCCCCTCTCTGCAAAGAGGGAACTGCATATTTCCTTCAGACCGGCTTTTAATTTCTCCAAAGATACTCAGCTCTCAGCTTGAATAAACTGAGCTTTATCCTACTGCAAGTGCATTTGGCATCGTTTTCAGAAATTTGAGGATTTGAAAGGAACAGTGTGGGCATAGTGTTCCATTCACTGGGCGAGGAGAGGAAAGATTGTCTTTCTAACGTAAAAAGGTTGCAGCATTTTCTGTTTTGTTTGAACAGTTGTGAGGGAAAAGACATGACCCTGCTGAGACGCACCATTTATTTGCACCACTTGTGGTGTAGATGTGGTATAATCCAGAACTCTTTTTCATTTGAAATGCCGTTTACTTTGTTTACCTATCTGTACACCTACTCAGGGATCACAGAATGTCTCTAACTTGTGTTGTGGCATATTGCAGCCAGGAGCACATATTGCACAGTTCTCCAAATATCATTCAAGGAAAACACTGAAGTGTTTACATGTCTGGGTATCTGCATGTTCTAAGGAACATAGTTCCACTTGCTCAGTTTATTATCTTCCCATCCATCTACCTATGTATGTATCACATATACTTTGCATGCTAATAGAAATTCACAGAACTTGACTTTTTAGGCTAACTTTTGCATTATTACACAATTCTAGCAGTGGGAAATGGTAAAGTTGTTCCCTTTAGTGAGCCCAAGAGCTAAACTTGGTAATTATTGCAAACTACAACTTTTTTTCAAAAGGAAAAAAGACTATTTTAATTCACCATTGCAGCAAAGCATGGTTTACACTGCCAAATAATTTGCCTATATTGCAAGGACTTTTTTTTAAGTTATCTCCTCTTTCTGGCCTACTGTAAATACAAGTTACAATGGTTTATTCAAAAGGATTTTTTTAAAAAGAAATTGTGTCTAGACAAGTCTTGATTTTTAAACTGACAGTCATCAGGAGTTAGCTAAAACTAAAGCTGGTACTAGGTTGTCTATATAGCGATTTGAGTTAGTTCTTAATTAAAGTAAGTTTCTGTGCGGACAAAGGCCAGGGGCCCTTTTCTTGTAAGATTGAGATGAAAAAAAGTGTCAGAACGACCAGAGAATGGAAAAGAGCAAATGTCATATCGATAGGGTGGTGGGTTTGCTGGAAAACTGGTGTGCTTATCTTCAGCCTGAGCTGGCGATTTCTGCAAAAAGCTGCTGTTCGTGTTGCTCTCTGAGGAAGGAGAGAGGCGCAGACTCTCTTGTGCTGCTCTGGCAAGCTGCAATACAGAGCACTCCCTCGTGCCAACAGAATCGCTTGCGCAGAGGCGTTGCAGGCCTGAGACTTCATTTATTCTTATTTAGGCCTGTTGCATCAAAGTAGGATTTGATCCATACTGTATTTAGGTAGAAAAGACTATTCAGGAGCCTTTGGCAAAACTCTTTGTATCAGAAGTGAACGCTATCTTAATGTGTGCTGAATATTGGCAATTGTAAATGAATGGCATCTTTCAGGATAGGACCAATGAATGCCCCCTATGGAAAAATACCAGTTAATTGCAGTTTGGACAGTGGAAATTGTTCTTTAATCTTCCTGACTGTGTATATAAAATGTCAACTATACTGTTGCGTTAATAAAACAGTACATGTATCTGGTGGGTTTTTTTTGGCTTGGTGGTTTTTTTTCTGGGTTGTGGTGGGTTTTTTTTTGTTTTGGTTTGGGTTTTTTTTTTAATTGGTTGGTTGTCATGCCTGGTTGGTTGTATTTTTAGTGGCTGTTCATAGTGCATTTTCCCTTCAGGAACTTTGTACATTTCCAGTTACATTGGGTTGATAGCTGAATCCATGGGCAGTGTTTGGGTATAACATTGCATTACCCCTTTGTGTTTATTATGCTTCAATCAAGTAATTAATGAATGAGCGCAAATATGGAGGTAAACAATATGGAAGAGAATAATATTGTAGAAAAGATGTAAACATGCTGCGTTTGTGTAACTTGATATCACCAGTTACTTCTCAGTTAGGGGTCTTGGCTACTCATTAATCTGTACACCAGATTTTGCTCTGTTGCAAAACTTGAAGATTTCCTCCCTCTTCCATGTTTTTGAAAATACTGTGGGTTTTGTTTGTTTCTTTTGGTTTTTTTGTTTTTTTTTTTTTTTTTAGTGTTCGCCACTGCATGTATAGTACATGTTTTGGTTGCTGTATAAAAGATTTTACTACACCAAGAAAGTATTTGGGGTACCTGTCACACTCAGCTGTATTGCTAGTGGCAGTTCCACTGCAATTATAATTTAAAATCCCTTCTAGAAAAGGCTGGAGAAGCTACTTTCATGAGCCTTTAAGACTCCAGATATCAGGGAGGTATTAAGCATCCTTCTGGAAGGACCTGAGATGGCTGGACATATTACAGAGCTGTTAAATAAGCTGCTAATGATATCAGATAAGCCACTGTCCTGGTTTCAGCTGGGATAGAGTTAATTTTCTTCCTAGTAACTTGTGTAGTGCTGTGATTTGGATTTATATGAGAATAATGTTGATAACACACTGATGTTCTAGTTCAGCTTCCCCTGCTCTGCCAGGTGCACAAGGAGCTGGGAGGGGGCACAGCCACGACAGCTGACCCAGACTGGCCAAAGGGCTATTCCATACAGTATGATGTCAGTATATAAACTGGGGGAGTTGGCCAGGGGGCAGCAATCGCTGCGTGGGGATGGGCTGGGCATCAGTCAGTGGGTGGTGAGCAATTGCATTGTGCACCACTTGTTTTGCATATTCTTTTATTATTTTTTTTCCCCTCTTCCTTTGCTGCCCTATTAAACTGTCTTTATCTCAACCCATGTGCCTTACTTTTTTTTTTTTTTCTGATTCTCTCCACCATCCCACGAGGGTGGGGGGTGGGGAGGGTGAGTGAGCGGGTGTGTGGTGCTTAGTTGCCAACTGGAGTTAAACCAGGACAGCCACTAACAACCAAAGAATGCCAAGCTTTTCTCTCTTTCTGTGACGATTTAGTGATCAATAGCAATGAAATAGTCCAGGCAATGCACTAGGGAGAATTGCTGCTCTTCTCAAGTGGTTGTTTAACTTTTTAAGATAAGCTTCATGGTGTTTCCAGTGATAATAATGATTAATGCTTCCTTTGCTGTTGACTGCTCTAGGTTTTTTTCTTCGTAGTTTGTATACTACATGAGAAGTTTAGCACTGTCTCTCCCAGCAGGTCACTTCCAGCCATGCCTAGCTGCTTAATTAATTGACTCGTTACAATGATGGATTCGTATTTGGTTTTACAGATCTGTCTGAGCGCCCTATTCCCTGAGGACACCACTGTACTTTGTTCTGGGAGGTGTGAAAAGCAAGAAGAAAAGTTTAACTGCCAAATAACTGCACCTAGAAGCATTCAAAGAGCTGGAGGAGAACAGCCTAGGAAATAATTCCCCTCTCCTGCTCACTTCGAAGTATGTTGTATGTTGTGCAATAGTGTGCTTGTAGGGGAAAGACTATTTGGCCAGAAGAGAAAGCAGAGCTTGTAGAGGGTTAACTGCAGGGACCTTTCCCACGTAATCCTCTATAAATATTCTGCTGGAGAAGATGCTGCTTGTATTAATTACTGTAGTGTATGCTTGGAGCCAAAACACAGGCAGACACAGGATGGTGTTGGAGTATCTACTAATGTAGACTACAAAGGTTGTGATGGACCTACAAAATTCTTCCCTTGGACTGAGGCATAGGGAAGGGGGAAATGTGTCATGAATCCAGTTCAAATTTTTGAATAACATTTCTCCTGTACATCTTTTCTGTAAGCAAGGGTAATTTGTGTGTGAAAGCTTCATCCTGTTTAGCCATACTTTGTCCATTCTGTGAAGCCAATGTCTGGTGTTAAAAGTCAGGAACAGAGGAGGCTGGCATCATTGAATGTGTCTGCTAGCTGGGGGGAATAGGCTGGGTGGAGAAAGCTTGCAGTGTGACTTAATGAGGCCTTGACTAAGTATTTCTAACCTTTGCCAGAGTCTGCCAGCTATTTTTAAATAGCTGCTTTACCTCATTTTGTGGTCAAATACTTCTGCTCCTTCCTATTTTTTCAATCTTATCTTGACACTTAAAAATAGAACATTTTATTGCAAATCAAATGGCCATCAGTTAATGGTGAAGATCATTAATTACATTGTCAAGTTAAAAAACATACATCTGCAACCTTTTGTCCACATAGTAATGTTTTTTGCCCTGTATGTTGGAATTAAATCTATGCTGCTTTGAAACTATTGGGAATGTGCTTGCTGTTTTTCAAATGGCTGGTCAAGCCACAGTGGTGTTGATCAACCTGTGAATTTTGACTCAGACGTACAGGTTGGGTTTTTTTTTGTCGCCCCCCCCCCGCCCCCCCCCCCCCCCCCCCCCGTTACTGTCAGCTCGGAATCTGCCGCTTGATTTTGATCTGTGGCCTTGCTCTACACTGGGAAATTCTAGGGAAATGGAAGACAAATTGACTGAAGATGTAAAAACAACACATAAAAGTCCAGATTAAATCCCATTTGATGACTGTCAGAAAAAATACTGCTTTTAGTTTATTGTCATTGTGATTCCTTGCTAGTGCAGGTTCAACTCTCAGTAACGTATGTTTTGACTTCATGCATTTAGCCGGTAAGTTATCGCTGTGCTGTCCCTGAGTAGTTCAAAGCTAAGTATCGAACCAGTGCTTTCGGGGTTCTGCCCGAGATCACCTTGCATCACCGTTACAATATCGGGGTTTGTCAAAACTTGTGGGAGTGAGCGATTCACTGTGGTGCTAACACTGGACTGGTAAGAGCGATGATACCGTGTTGTCAGCAGACTTGTTGAGTATTAGTGTGGTTTGGGTTTTTTTAATCATCCCTTTTAAAACTTGTGTTATATTTGACAAAAGTATGGAGCTGTGATTACTTTCTGTAGTAGGCTCTACCAGTGTCCCAAGACTTCAGAATATGGAATGACAGTTTCTGCATGAAAACTAACTTTGGATCATGTAGGAGTTAGTGTTTATTTCTTTTACCCCCATAGTACTGTTTAAAGCTATATTATTTTTGTTGTCATAATAATATAGTGGTGAGTCTTTAGTTCAAGTGTGTAACAATAATTTCAGAGATGAAAACCCCATGCTTTGTCTTTTTGGGAAGGAATACAAGGTGTTGGACAAAGAAGATAAAATGCTTTGTGTGCATTTAAGATTGAAGGTAAGAGAAAGACAGGCAGACACTCTCTAATTTTAACATTTACAAGGACACTATGCAGTACAATAGAAGTTCAGGGTTTTTTTTTTTTATAAGCTTCTTCCCAAAAAGCAGTATGGCTACAACACTGATTAAAAATAGAAGATTGAAGAAAGAAATGAGAAGGCACAGAAAAGACAGGAAGGAGATTCTTTTATTGAATGAGAAAGGAGCCTTTGTGATGAAGGAGCATCACTCTCCAGAAGGATGAGACTTTTAAACCACTGTATTAGAAAAGAAATGAAATTCTTTTCTTCTCCATCCAGCATTGAGGATGTCAGATTTTTCTCTCCTCTGTTTGCTAACAGTGAGGTTAAAGAGGACGCAATGTCTCTTGTGCTGGGCTGCTTGGCTGCAGCCCCAGCCTGGATAGCCAGTCTCCCTGCTGGCACAGCTGTCCAATCTATGTGACTGTGGGGGGGAAAGCAGTGCTCCCTTTGGAATAGCTGTTACTGAAATGGATGTTAACACCTTTGCCATAAATATGACAAATATTGCTTGTGCGACAAGTTGTTAGGTACTCTTATAGCAACAGTTGGTTTTAAATCTTAGTATATTTATGGCTTGTTATCTTTCTGCAAATGAGTCTTCCTGTTTGCATATAAGGATGGAGATTATATATACATTACTCTCCCAACTAACATGAAAAGCTGAAGAGTCCTGGATGCTGATCCTAGTTAGTATTCAGTATTCATGTTTTGCTGGACTGCGTCCTGAAGCTATTTAGGTTTCTTATTTTTCCAGACTGATGGAATCCCTTTAGCCCTAGAATTTTCCTTTTTCAGTGGAATAATGACACTTTCTCAGCTTCATTGTTCTTTACTGTTTTACTGAAGTCAGTTACTGGAAATACCTTTTTTTTTTTTTTTTTTTTTTTGGCAAGGCTGAAGCAGTTTCACCTTGAGATTTGGTTGGCTCTGCTGGAATCTGTATGTTCTCACTGGGTTGGATACCTTCCCTTTGGACTTCTTCTCCCCACCTGGAGCTGCTCTATACAGTGTGGCAGTGTGACAATCCAGGCAGGTCATAAATAACTGACAGAGGCCTTGCTAGAAACTTAATTTCTTGGCTTTTTGGGAATCCTTCACTCAGAGAACCAATCCTCTTCCTGTCCTATGGTTTTAATTCTATGTCTCAAGTCTTAACTACTCAGTTTGTTGCTTTTGAAGGAAGGCCCTCCTCACCTTCTTTTACTTTTTTTTTTTTTTAAAGTATTATGATGCCAATGTAAAATCCCCCTCTCTGTGAGTAAGAGGGCTTCTGCAGATGTTCTGAAAACCACCCAAGGAAAGGATGGAACTGAGGGGAAAAGACATTTCACATACATGCTCTTGATTGCCAGTTCCTGAAATTGAGACCTCCTGCTGCAGTGTAGGGGATCAGAACTGCCTGTCGTTTCATTCTTTCCTGCTCTGCCCTGTAGAGTTGTATCAAAGATGAATTTAGTTGTCTTCCTACATTCCCTTTGAAATCTGCCAGCACTGTTAATACTCCATTATTTTGGAAAGAAGCCTCCAAATTGTGTTATATTTTATGGGTCCTGTGAATTATAATTTCTGACTATAAAGAAAAATACTGGGCTTAAAATATTTTCAGATTTAAATTATCCATACTTAAATGGATGAGGAAAATAACTGAAGGATACAGGTAGTATTATGCTAATCAGTTTTATAGAAAACAATGGCAAGAGCTGCAGTGATTGAATAATGTAATGACTTATTTGAATAATGTGTTTGACAAGTGATAAAGAAGTCTCAACCTGCAATTTTTAGGAGGGGAAATAAAATTTCCTAAGAGGTTTACTTTGGATACAAATTGAAAGGGATTTCAGAATGATCACTTCTGCAGCCAAGCAAAAATATTATTCCTTAGAGGCTACTGTTACCAAAAGTCAGCAAGTTATTCTACTTAAAATCTGTGGAGTTCTGTTTTATTTTTCAAATATATCTTGTTTTATAATGTTACAACCATGCGAACGGAAATCTGCTGTCTATGAAATAGCTATTCCTGCTGCTTTCGCAAAATACTTTGGCATATGTGCTTCTATAGAAAAGGTGGATTACTTTCTCAAAACTCTTGAGACTTTCAGGGTGGTGAAACCTCCTTCTCCCACAAGAGAGACCACCAAAAGAAATATGCTTTGTGTTGTGCACCAAACAGCTGTTGTTCTGGGTATTGCATATTATGTATTGGATATAAATTTATATATTGCCAGAAAATACAGATTCTGAATTGGCAACCTGTTCTATTCTTCAGAAGTTTTTATCTATGAGAGGGTCTCGTCCACTGAAAAACCTTTATTTTAGTGGGTTGTCACATCTAAATAAGATCTCACTGAAAAATAATCTCATTAAAAGGTGTAATTATAAGGTATATGAAAAGCACTGGGTGGACCCTGAATTAGTGCAGTCCAGGTTTCAATGGGATTTGAGTGTTGAAGTAACACTTTAATAGCATGAAATGCTTGATGAAAGAAATAACTATAAATCACGTTCTTGGTTGTAAGTTTTCTTCAGACCCATTAATGCTGTGATCCTATGAGCCCATCATTTTCCTGCCATGTATCAGCAAGACCCTTAATAATGGCGAGTTAAGCGTACATGTAGCTAATTGCAGGATTGTGGCTGAACATTGCTGTGAGCTGGATTCTGCCTGGGCCTCCTGAGGGAGGAAGGATTCAGTACTGTGTTTTCCCTTGTATCACCGCTTCCCACAGCATATACGGGAGAAGTACGCAGTCTAGCTACTCTGCCTGAAGCCGCTCAGATGTACAAAAGGGGGAGTGAAGTGTCACACACAAGGTATTGCTCTTATTTTATTTTCTCATCTCTGGACTTGTTTGGAGCAGAGCTTGACAGAAGTGTTGACCAGGGCCTGTAGAACCAAGCACTGAAACATTTTTACAGTAACAACATGATTTTCTGTATTCATCACCTTGCTTTGCAGGTTTTTTTCAGGTATAGATGGCCCTCAGTAGCAAGTCATCCTCTGTACATATGCAGTAGGCCAGCACACAGAGATGTTTAAGCCTACATGCATTTGCAACATGTGTTCTTTTTTTTTTTTCCCTACATAAATCGAAACCCAGGTCTGGAGGTTATAGTTTAGCATGAGTGGCAGTGAGAACTGAAAATTCTGCAATTGAGCCTGGTTTAATTTCTCCTTGACGCTCATTCTCCTGAGTGTTGTTTGCATGTAAAAACTTTCATTTCTTTTTTTAAAAAGTGAAGAAATATCAGCTAAAACCACTCCCTCCCCAAAACACCCCCCAAGTCTATTCCAGTAATGACATATAACTAGTAAAAATAAAAGTAGATTTCTCAGTTCTTTTTTCCTTTGAAGAAGCAAATGGTGTAGGTAGGAGTTTAAAGCATATAAAAACGTTTTAACTGCTACTTTAATTTGAGTGACAGCCGTAACTGTGGCACTTCTTATGAAGAGGAGTTATTCATAACTAACTTCCTATTACTAATTTTTGCCACCAGCCTGTTATTTAAGGCCAAGAAATTCTCAAGTCCTATCTGCAATTTCTAGTTAACAATTGATTTTTTTTTTTTTTTTAAGTGGCCATTAGAACAATTCAGGTACTCAAGGGGACATATTTTCTGGAGGCTTTCATTTTGGGACCTGTATTTTCTTATTTCTAATTACCATACTTGGATCGTATAAGGAAAAGCTGTGCAAGATGCATATTGCATAATATTCTAAGCAGGATTTTCTTGCCAAAGTCCAGTTGCTAATGCTGTTTGTGACTGTCCTTTTGAACTCGCTGCCGATGCTGACGGCGAGGCGGATGCTGCAGAGTTCGTAACTTCTGGCAGCGTCCTGTGGCTCTGCACTTGGGTGGGGAGGCTGTCTAGGGAGCTGTGTGTCGGTGCTCTCCCTCCTGTGGTGGGATGGTCAGCCCTGCTGAGTGTGAGGGGATGTGGCGGGGAGTTGAGGGTATCTATCTGAGGAGCACCTTCCGGCTTTCAGGGTAGGGACTTGAAGTTGTAAGCAAAGAAGGACCCAGAGGCTGAGGATGTTGCTGTGGGGATATGGGGCAAGGCATATAGGACACTCAGTTGTGTTCATTCCTCAAAGCTTTTTATTCCGCACAATGACTTAAGTGACTTCCACCTCTAATTTTCAGAGGATGTTTATTCAAAAGTGTCTTTTCTTATCTTTCTCGCGCTAATTTATTTTGCAGTGGCTTATAATGACCATCCCAATTGCCTTGATTTTCTTCTCACTACAGAGTTTCTGTTTGGCCTCACCACAGAGTTTATGTACTGAAGTGTCCTTTTGCTTAATGTTCCTCCAGATGCTTTGTTTTATGATAGCTATTTTCTGATGATCCAAGCCTTGTAATAGTTGAATCTCTAAATATTTCTATTGCATCTTTGTTAAGCAACATATTACTGCAGAACACTTTATGACAGTCTTCCAATTCCAAATAAAGGAAGCTAAAATGCTTTCTCTTTTTCCCTGGGAGCTACAAAATTTTGGATGTCAAATGTACTTCACACTGTAAAGCAGTATTGTAAAGTAATGCGCTGCTTTCCTGACTAGCGTGACCATTAATTTAACAGAGTGTGTGATGGTTTAGAACAAACACCCTCCCTTGAGTTAGTTCACTGGTAATTCCTTTCCTGTCCAATAGAAACCACTGGGTCAAATTAAGTTTACATGCAATTAATAATTCTGTTACACAGTTACAATTTGGGTAAGCTGTATTTTAGCGTATTATTTCATATTAAGATACTTCAAAAATCCAATTAACTGAAAACACAAAGAAAATGTTTTATTTCTCAGTTTATCTTGTAAATATAAATGGAACCTGATTGCTTCCTTTTCTTTAGCTCTCTTTTTAGAGCAGTTGAAGAGGCCAGCTTTTCTTGTGCTGGGTGGGATCTTCATCTAAATACTCTCTCAGTGATTCTTCCAAGGTCTAGAGAGGTCTCAAAGCTGATGGATGAATTATTTCCTCTTCCTGTCTTCAGTTTTTCAATTTTGTTGTGAAAGTAGGAAGTAGAGATAACTGCAGCCTTGGTTACAAATTAAATCCTTCAGGCTTTTCATGGATGTTGTTTGTATTAAAATACTCTTATTTAGCAAAGCCTTGGTTTTGGGCTGTTAATCCAAGAAAGATGTTTAAATGATTAGTTGGGCCTTATGAGAGTGCTTTAACACAATGTTTATGTATTTTGATCAAGATGAATTAGAGATTGGGTTTAAAGGATGAGTTTTTCTGGCATCAGTGAAGGATAACTGCTACTGTGCTGAAACAACCTCAGGATAACTAGCTGCGGAAGAAACTGCTAGATCCACTCATTGTGCTTCTGATTGACATTTAGTCTTCTCATCACTCTCTCAGTAATAACAACGCTAATGGTTTTAAAAATGTGTGAAACAAAATAGTATAAGGTAGCAAAGACCTCACTGCATTGGCAGACGATCGTAGGCCCTACTGTAGTAGCAGGGTATAGCCTTGGAAAGAAAGCTAAGCCTGGGGTATTAAATTGTGTTGCTATTTTATAAGTTTCTATAAAAGTCAATTTAAAGGATAAATTTGGACTAGATAAACCTTTTTGAGGAGCCAACTATGTTATAAAAAGAAGGTGATACAATTCTCCCAAATGATACTTCTCTGCTGAAAAATGTTGGTACCACATAGATCCAGAATTTGTCACAGCTGTGCGTCAGGGATATGTGAAGAAAAAAACATTGTCATTGAGACACAGAGGTGTTAGTTGGTAAATACAAAAATAGCTCATAAATATTTTTATTCCTACCCAAGCAATTCATGTAATGTAAACAGGAGCTTAGTATGTTCTGCTACTGAGTGATACAATATCGACTAGAGTACTTTGAGAAATGAGAGGCTTATCTCTTGGATTATTCATTCAAATCATGGCATTGAACTTTTAAAGCACCACCTTTGTACGTGTGGGTCTGTTCTTTGCCCTCAGCGTCAACCAGGCAATCTCCCACTGAATCTGTGACGTAAATCACTATGAAAGTAGACTGAGTCAGATACTGCCTTCTTTTATCCACTGCAAACTTGTGGAGGGGGGTTCAGATATTAATGGAGGCAGTTTTTAAAATGAGAGTGAGACAGGGTATTGAAACAGTTTGTTTGGACACTTAATGGCATCTTTAGGTTGCTTATATCTCAGCTGTCTTTGGGCAGTTTTACTGATCAATTCTAATGTTGGATTAGAAACATTTGGTGAGCCTGTGGCTCTAGTGTCATGATGGCTCATGTTAAAAGGAGAGTCTTCTCTGTGTCCTGGTGAATGTTTGAAAAAGCAGGTATGTCTTTGACGCAGAGTCTGCACACTCAACGTTGTTTGAATACAGATCTTATCCTTTGTGCTGCATCATCTGTTAATGTGTGCAAAGATCCTGTTTTAGATATGTCACCTTTGTGAAATCTTCTGTCACTTACGATTGCTAGAAGCTAGTAAAGTCAGCTCTGATGTATGCCACCAGCAACAAACACTCTATGGATTCAGTAAAGCTGGTTTGTTGCTGACCCACAGGAGTGTTCCCTGTGATCTAAAGCCTTTGTATATATAAACAAGAAGTAAAAAAGGAACCCCCTGCTGCGTGCAGTTCCTTTCAGAAAGGGGAGGTACCAGAGATGGGATAACTTCTTTTCCATTTGTCATAGTGGGAATGATAATTTTATAAAACAAGCATAAACATTTATATTGTAATCCCAGTATATTATTATGGTTAGAATTGATGATCTTAAAGGTCTTTTCCAACCAAAATGATTCTATGATTCTACTTAGACCTATCTTTGTGAAACTAATTTTCTGAGCTGGCAATTTTCTTGATTAGTCAAAAAGTGACTGTATGTGGACAAATATATGCAGAAAATGCCATTTAAAGGATAAAACTATACATGCTTTCATGCAACTTTATAATCTTGATCTTGCACATATTTGGCAAGAAGCCTGTTTTTCTAGAGGTAAAAAGTGCATTATATGCTCCAGTCAAAACTGATTTGGTTTGAGTGAGTTAATACTCTCAGGATAAAAACCACAACACTTTGTGTGAATTTAGCTACATATAGCACACATTCAGCAGTGAAGCTGTTCTGTATGTGTGATGACTATTTGGGATGTGCAATAAGTAAAGAAAGGGTGTGAGATTGATCTGCCTTGCATAAACATTCATTTAAAAACCAATGTATTTAGATCTAAAAACAAGCAGCTGCATTTGTTTAGCCCTTTTCTGATATCAACACAAACAAGTGATTTAACAGAAAATAGAAATGTGAAATGTTGTATGATCTAAAAGTGTCTTTGACAACACTTGGGTCAGGACTTTGCTTGGAGCCTCTGCATTGTGAGTGCATGTGTAGCAGATCATCCGTTTATGATTCTTCACACATCCAAAGTCAAATGGCTCAGTATGAGACTAAATGAATGAGCGTGAAGAGTACAGACTTGATCAGCACTACAGAAATTATTATTGGCGTTCTGGATACACAGGCTGCATAAGTACCTTTGGCCCAGCTTCCAAGGTGTACTTGGGCCTCTCCCTCTTCCACTGAACAACAAGACAAGCAAAAGATGTTCAAGTGTCATTTGGGGTGGGACCTCTGTAGGAGGGTGTGTTATCCTTAAACTTTTAATGAGGCTTTGCAACAAGCAAGAGACATAAGAGAATTAACTTCCTTACAAATAAAAATAAATGGAATGATTGCTTCAGTCTCAGCTGTTTTCTGCTGAGTGTTAGTGGTCTGAACTGTGGAATAGGCTTGGTAAGGAGGTTCAGGCTTATGAAAAGTTACTTTGCTCTTTTAAAAAAAAAAAAAGTTTCTTAATCTGTTTCACGGCACACTCTGGAGCCTGCAGACAGCTTTTAAGCTCCCAACTTAGCATTGCATTTGAAAAATTCAGGGTCAGTCATGGTAAAGGAGTGTAATTTTTGTGGGTCTGAGCAATAACTTGATTTTGTGAAGAAGTGGTATAGCTTTTAGGAATAAGCAGCAGGTTAGAATTTGAATTAAAGCAAAATCTATTTGAGGACTGAACTATTTGGCTCATCTCCATACCAATTACCATTATATGTCTTTGTCCAATTTTCATACAAACAGGATAAAAAGGGTGAAGTACTGCAAGAGGAGCAGTTTTGCAGCTCATCAGAAAATGGAGTACTAGGCAGATGGCAATGTTTTTGCAAAGCAGAATTTTTTTTTTAGTCTCAAATCAGGGGGTTCATCACATACAGAAGTTGTACCTGGGTGCATGCTTGAGCTGATACAGGGCCTGCAACATTGCTGAGGTCACCGACTCATTGCATAGATGTCAAAAACTGAATGGTAAACCACCATAGCAGATGCACTGCTGATAAGGATGTTGCAAATAATTTTCATCAACATTAATGATTAAAATATAGTGATGGGATAATTGTTGAGTAGAGTTTAGCAGCAGCTACCGGCAAACAGGATTTGTAGATTTCTTTCCATTTGTGGGCATTGTAAAAATAAACTGGTTTGTATGCAAAGCTCATGGTTCAGTAGAAAACTTACTGTAGCACTAGCAGTGAAGACCTGCTAGAAACTGCCAGTAGCTCTCAGAAGAGCTCAAGGTTTTATGTATGCTGTAAAGCTAAGGAGGGGTGCCCATAAAACTCTTAATTATGGAACACCCAGTTAATCCTAATAGTTCTGTTCCTCAGGCTGTGCTCCAGCCTTATCAGTGGGGAAGCAAATCATCCTTATCTCTGGGCAGGGAGGAGAACCCGCTGTGTCGTACCCCAGTGAGAAAAATGGTGGCCTTACTTTCTGTTACCCTTCAGCTCAGTCTGTAATGCTCCAAAAGAGAAAAGTCAGTTGAGCTGAAGACTGCTCAAAAAGAGCCATGTCTGAATTTAAGAAAAATCTCAGGCTTTGTTCGTGCAATTCGTTGTCCCCGTGTCCGTCCCCCGTCCCCCCCTTTTTTTTTTTGCTGGACTTTCCAGCTCAGGATGTGAGCCGGCAGCTCTCCTAATGCAGGGGGGTGTTCTGTGCGTACAGTTTCTGCTATGGTACATACTTGATCCGGAGTAAGACCTGAAGGAGTGACCATAGTAGTCATAATAAGTAATAATTCCAGGCTTTGCCTGCCTGCTCCATGCACATTTTCAAATAATTCACTTCTGCAGCAGTATTTGGATGGGCGCAAAGAGAGACTATATGCTTTTAACAACATAAATACAAGGAGTTTAACAGTTTTTGCAATTATAACAGCTTTAAGTCTGTAATCCATTATTTAATATTTACTTGCCATTTCTATCACATTTCCAGAGCAAAGTGACAATTAAAATTAGAGCTGACACAGAAAATCCTGCTCTATGACAAGCTTGCAAAATTCTGTTCTCCCACCCAGCTAGACTGAGTAATGAGTTTTGATGGGTGTGTAATATATCATTAGAGATTTTTCCCCACCCTGTACTATCACTATAGGGATGTGTTCTGAGCTTGGATCAGTAAGTTTTCCTGCCTTTCACTAAATGTTGCTTTACCGTTAGTTACGATTCTTACTTATGAGAACCTGTTTTTTTATGGCATTAATTACAGGAGTCATGGCTCCTTTGTTTTAGTGTTATTAATTTCCTATTGGAAAGGCTTTATTTCCCTTCTCTAATTTTGGAGATGCTTTTTGCTATCATTGGCATAGCAACCAGTTCAAAGTTACAGCCTCTGAGGGTGCTTTGCCCTCCCTCTGGGTCAGTCAGTACAGGTGATGCACAGCCATGGACAATCTGCTCAGTGCTTCATCCTGAAGCATTAGGAAACCGTATCTTTATCTACTACTAGATAAAAGGAAGAGTTCAGTGACTGCCATGTCAGCCTGAACCTCTTGAAGCTTTGGTTGAAGGAAATGCCTAAAGTATTGGATATTTACAGAGATCCTACTGCAGTGGGTGTGCATCTATTCCTGTAGGCAGATATTTATGGTTTGCAGCTGTAGGACCAGATTGCAGCAGGCACCCTTGACTGCAGAGGGGACTGACTGCGGTGCTGTCTGGCCTTGTGGGAGACTTGCTGAGGTAGGCACAATGTGTGCAGGGGCACTGCTTGGCAAAGTCTCCTGCTACGTTCTTTTACTCTGTACGGTATGCCATGTTCCGCCCTCCTCTTTGCTTTTCTCCTGCTCACCCGGGTGCAGATGCTTTCCCACACTTGACCCCCTTTTTTTTTTTTTTTTTTTTTGATTAAACTAGTTGATGCATATTGCCAATGTAGCCAGCAGTGGGGTTGGTGAGACCCTGCCATGGCAGGGGACAGAGAGGAGAGAGCTTTTACAGATGCTCTCATTCCTTTTCCACCTATGGGAGGTGATTTTTCATCTGGCTTTTACAACAAGGAGCCCTTCTTGATGAGTTCTGCATGTTACAGTGAAGACTATCTCCAGAAAAGCATTTTCATTAATTCTATTGCATTTACAGGAGATAACTAAAGATTAAATAACAGGAGTGGTGGAATGTGGTTATTCCAACATAATGCTGGGCTTTAATGAGGAGTCTGAAGGATATTATTATAATGGAGGCTACAATCGTGATTAAGAGCCCACAGAAAGCTCTTTGATAACACTGTCAGCATTCTGCTGCTGTTGGTGGATGAAAGCTTGGTGCAGACTGCAGAGTGAAGGAAAAATGGTGCGGGGATTGCTTCTCATTTGTCATTAGATCCATCCAGCCAAAAAAACTTTTACCATTTTGTTTCAGATCTGGAAGCAAATGTAGCTGCAACAGATTTCATACAAGGGCCCTTGCTGTCATCAGGGTTTTGTGCAATATTTCCTTTCACATGTGTATGTGCAGACTGTTTTGTTGAACAGCATGGCAAGAGTTTTGGAATCAAAATTTATAGTACAAATTAAATACATTTTGGGAAGCTGATACTTGAAATGGAAATAGTGGAGGAAAATGAACATATTGAACCACCCACTTATTGCTTACTCATTTTGTTTCTTGACACACTCAGCTTCTGCTGGGTTTGCTACAGCCCAAAGATTAGGAGAGCTTATTCTTCGCTTCCTTGTCCCTCACGTTGCTGGTCATGCTTCGCGAGAATAACATTTCATGTTGATGGCCTTGGAAGACTGCAGGGAAGGGTGGACGTCAGAGATGGACTCTCTGCTTTGCATTTTCTGGTCGTGGGTAGGTATCAGCTGTGTAACACAAATAACTAGGGAGTTCTCTAGCTCTTGGCTCTATGCGTAATAATTTTTTTGCAATAGAAACAGATTCCAGAAAGAAAAGACAAATGCTTCAGGGCCAGATTCTTACAAGCTTTCTACAAGTGATTGCCCCCCCCCATGGGAAAAGACAACTTGCAAGAACAGCAGTATATACTTTTCACATTTAAACTACAAGTTGAGGTGAGCTTAACTGATACATGACTCCCCATCTAACAGTATGTTACACACAAAAAGCTCTTTCAAATGCACTTTGGGTAAGGTCTCAAAGTCAGGCACTCAAAGTGTAGGTCCTTGTGTGCAATTATGTCCTTTAAACATTCCCCTGACCTCTCTTCAAATGTTGGCAAGGCAACTTATTTTTTTCCTAGCTTTGCTCTTGGAACTGCTGAATTATTTTGAAACTTCTAAATTTTTTTCTTCTTTAAAGGCAGGCACCTGATATGGAAAATTTCAGCTCAAAGAGTTGAAAGCTGGCAAGTGTATAAGCAACTGAAAAAAGGCAAGCTCTTGGTAATGAGTAGAATTAGCAATAGATGGTTTCATCGGCTTGGCCTTCAACGTGCATGACTTCTGAACATACAGTTCAAAGAGAGCTAAAAACATCTCCTCAACACTCTATATTTAGTCAGCATTTACCTAACAGCAGTCTAATCTGCTGAAAAAATCTTGATGACAGTCTCAAGAAAGTCAGCATCCGTTTGTTTTCTCTTTCAGTTTGCTCACAGCCTGTGTAGGTCAGGCTGATACCCTTGGATTATCACTTTCATGAGTAATGTGTTTGCATTAACATTATAAAGCTTTTACATGATGAAAAGAATATGAAATAAAAAGCATCTAAACCCAATTGCAAAAAGCCCCTCCATCATCTCAGCATTAGGAGAGAGTATTTGTGGCTCTGTTCAATCCTATTGTCTCTGAAAAATTCTGTTTTCCACTGAAGTTTTAGGGGGGAGCAGGGTAGTAACTTTGCTCACGTGCATACATGACTTTGCTATTTGATTCCTATTCTATAGGCAGCAAACTGGAGAAAACTTCTCAGTGTGAAAAATGCAAAGAAAACATGCTGTTGAGCTTGTAAGGTCGTCTTGGTCTTCTGGACCTTTTCTGGAAGCCACAGCTCTATCACCAACAAGCTTTGGTTTACTGGGTCAAATTAATGTAGGTCCTCAAAGGTAGCATCACTGAGATAAGCTGGGTGGCTCTGGTGGCAGTGTATTGAGAATCAGGATGATACATAGGCACAGCTCAGTTCTTCATTCACAACAGAGAATGTCACCCTTTAATGGAGCTGTCTTCCCCTTAAGGATAGAGCTGTTTCTTTTTAGTGGTTTGGGAGCAAAAATAAGACTTTTATACAGTACCTCATCACTACCCACTCAGCATACCCCAAGGGTAGTGTATTTTCACAAGCATATATTGTTTAGGTGAAAGAGAGGTATTGTAAAGTTCTTACAGTATTTTCAGAACCTATAGCAAAGATAACTTAACATGGAGACAATACATCATCTCAGCACTAACACCTTTTTACAAATTCATAGAATCATAGAATGGTTTGGGTTGGAAGGGACCTTAAAGATCATCTGGTTCCAACCCCCTGCCATGGGCAGGGACACCTTCTACTAGACCAGGCTGCTCAAAACCCCATCCAACCTGGCCTTGAACATTTCCAGGGAGGGGGCATCCACCACGTCTCTGGGCAACCTGTTCCAGTGCCTCACCACCCTTATAGCAAAGAACTTTTCTTATCTAATCTAAATCTACCCTCTTTCAGTTTGTAGCTATTACCCCTTGTCCTATCACTATGCTCCCTTGTAAAAAATCCCTCTCCAGCTTTCTTGTAGGCCCCCTTCAAGTACTGGAAGGCTGTTGTAAGTTCTCCCTGGAACCTTCTCTTCTCCAGGCTAACAACCCCAACTCTCTCAGCCTATCCTCATAGGAGAGGTGCTCCAGCCCCCTGATCATCTTTGTGGCCTTCCTCTGGACTCGCTCCAACAGGTCCGTGTCCTTCTTACGTTGAGGGCCCCAGAGCTGAATGCAGTATTCCAGGTGGCACCTCATGAGAGTGGAGTAGAGGGGGAGAATCACCTCCCTTGACCTGCTGGTCATGCTTCTTTTGATGCAGACCAGAATACAATTGGCTTTCTGGGCTGCAAGAGCACATTGCCGGGTCATGTTGTGTTTCTCATCAACCAACACCCCCAAGTCCTTCTCAGAGCTGCTCTCTATCCATTCTCTGCCCAGCCTGTATTTGTGCTTGGGACTGCTCTGACCCATGTGCAGGACCTTGCACTTGGCTTTGTTGAACTTCATGAGGTTTGCATGGGCCCACCTCTCCAACCTGTCGAGGTCCCTCTACATGGCATCCCTACCCTCCAGCGTGTTGACCGCACCACACAGCTTTGTGTCAGCAAACTTGCTGAGGGTGCACTCAATCCCCCTGTCCATGTCACTGACAAAGATGTTAAACAGCGCCGGTCCCAATACCGACACCTGAGGAATGCCACTCATCACTGATCTCCACTTGGACATCGAGCTGTTCACTGCAACTCTTTGAGTGTGACCATCAAGCCAATTCCTTATCCACTGAGTGGTCCATCCATCAAATCCATGTCTCTCCAATTTAGAGACAAGGATGTAATGCAATTCAAGCAAGCAATTAAAAAATAAGGATGAATGCATTCACTTTTTCCCCTTCTTAAAGCCCTAATGGTTTTGTTAAAAAAAAACAAAAAAACAAAAAAACAAAAAAAAACCCAAAGCCAACCACAACTGGTCAGTATTTCTTCACATAGATAAATGTTGTGCGAAACAATTAACAGCTTCCTCTGGGTGCATCTATCTTAGCACTTCAGCTCAGACCGAGAGTGAGTGTGCTCTTGAATTGAGCCACGAGATTGTTGCCTGTTACTGAGCCTTGGGTCTCACTGCAAAGTGGTCTGGGGGAGCACGGCTGGGCTCTGAGGAGGGCAGAGGGGCACGAGGATGCTCCGCTCCCTATTGAGTGTCCAGCCTGGGGCCAGGTTAGAGCTAGTCCTAGCAAAGCCCTTGATGTGTGTATGTGGTGTGAGGGGGCCGAGGCCTCAACGCCAACTGTTTTGCTCCACAATCCTATTCTAGTTGGGCCATGCTGCTTTGCTGATGTACAGATGGCTTGTGTTTGCGTGTTGAAAGAGTTTTAAAGATGGGCAGAACTAAGAGAGACTAGTGTGGGATAATACATAAAGCAAAATCTTCAAATGATATTTGTGGTAGTGTTTTGATCTTATGTGCATAATTATTTGCAGGAAGCTATTTTTATTTTTCAGCATAGATACTTTCTAATATAATTGGTATTTTAAAAAATTAAATCACTTTTTACTAGGAATAAAAATCTGAGGTAATTTTGCTAGACTGCTGCTGAACAGCTCATTTTTCAAACTTGGTCATTTGAGTGTAATGTAGCTATTTCTTCTTCAATTATGTAGAAGTTTTATTAAGATGCCTGAGTTATGCAAAGTTCTGTTTTAAAATGGTGTTCAATAGATTTGCTTGCTCTCTTTGGTTTAATTCAACTAATTAGAGTGTTGTTAGGCTGCTAACGTATAAGACAAAACTATCCTGGAGTGCAGTATTGCTTGAGGAGATCTTAGACAAGCCTTGCATGCAAAGTTAAGGGTACCTTGGGGACTTCAGTGCTTTGCAGGATAAGGCTGTTGTGCGGAAATGTCTTGAAAAGAAGCAACACCAGCAAAGCCAAAATACTGAGAGCTTTACTCTATGTTTAAGGTCAGTAGGGAAAGGATAATCAGGTGTTGATCTTTCCTGGTTTGGGACTTGTTTCCTGGGTCCTGGGCAGTCACCAAGGTCTGAATTTGAGCAACTGGGTGAGCTTAGTTTGACTATGAGCACTTACACATCAAAAGCGTAATCTTGTTTGCTGTCCTCACTGCAGGAGCTCTGGGGAAATACATGCTACCATCTCCTCTGCTGAGACATAGTAGGATTTTGCATGGTCAGTTGTGTTAATATCAGGCTGTCTTGCTGCAACTGAGGCTGGGCAGCTGGGTATGTCAAAGCAGCTGCTGAGACAGTGCTTCAGCATAAATCCTGCCCCTGTGCCGTGCCTTGCAAGGCAGCTGGGAGCACCGAGAGCCTCCCTTTACACAGGCTGTAGCTCTGCCCACCCCAAGGAGCCCTGAAGACAGAAAGACTAGTAGGGTATCACAGTGTTGCCTTGCCTGGATATGTCCCTTCTCCCCTGGCCTTTTCTTTCCTTATAAGAGGGAAAAAAAAAAAATAATTCCACTCTTCTGCTGCTCTTTCTTTTAAAATCTAGTTGTACTCTCATCTCCACCTCCCCATGTCTTCAGACTGTTTCTTGGCTAGTGACTAGCTAACTGATGAGGAGATTGATGTGGTGGCTGCAATAGTCTATTTTGTGATGTATAAGGAATAAATTTTCAATCTCAGGGAACTTTTAACTCCTTCATGTACCTTGAGTCCATCTGTCAAAGGAGGAGAAAAGAGGTGGATGGTGAAGTGAGCAAAACTATCCCAAAAATCTAAATGAAAAGAAAGAACTTTCTTTTCTTGTGTGTAAGGGGAGAGGTAGCTAACTGCTTTGGTGCAGATATCAGATGGTCTATTACATACTTTTATTTGTTCTGAAATGCTTCACAATCACAGTAGAATTTAAATAAAAAATTGTTATAGTGGGTTAAGTGCTAATGTGGCATGAAGCCTGTTTTTTGATAACACTTATTCTGCTGAGTTACTTGTACACACAGGTAAGAAAGCTATTTAGTCAAGTCCTTTCTGAGTGTCCTTGATGGGGAAAAAAGCCTTTAAGAGACCTATTTACTTCTATTATTCTTGGACTGTCTTACTACTTTCTTATCCTTTAAAGGTGCTGGGATAGAAGCAAATTGGTGTATAGCAATGTGTTGTCAGGGGTTTCTTTCCTCATACTAGACGAAAAAGAAGAGGTAAAACATCTAAGTTATTCTCTCTGATTTTTGTGGGTTTTCTTGCAATCACTTTATCTCATTTGAAAATATTTTCTGCCTGCAAGCTGTGTGGAAAAATCCATATACAGCAAAGGAAATTGATTAATGCTTCTCAGGGGAGTAGTTCTGGCTATGAAGAAACTGTTGTCAAATGCAGAATGTAAACAAACTGAAAATTTAAGATTTCCACCTGCCTAATCGTTCTTTGATGGTAATGTTGGAAGGAAAACCTGTGATAATAGCAATAAGATCTCTTCCAAAAGAGGCAGGAGTTTAAAGACAATACAGCATTGTCTCTTATAAGTGCTGCACTAGCATCCTGTCTCTTATTTTCTTACTCCTCCAGCCCCCACCTTGGATATTATAAGGTCGGTAGGATGCAGCATGGCCTGGGAGAATTTACTTGGGAAGTGGGCTGCTTTGCCCTGTGAACAGTGGAGTTCAACTCTTCCTACCTGATTTACCATTTTCTTTCTCCTAAGAAGAGCATCCCCATGTCTCTGTAAGGATTTGGTTGTGGTTAGTAGGCTGGGCATAGACCAGGGATCTAAAATGTTATGTAGTCAGACTTTAGAGAAATTGTTTGTTTGTTTGTTTGTTTTTCCCCAGTGTTTTCCCTTTCCAGGGTGGAAAGAGACTCCTCATCCTCCCAGAGGGAGGAAGGGATCTTTGCTCCCTCCTCACAGCAATGTGGAGTTGTGGATGGGCCACCAGAGCTCCGTGCAAATGTGTTCCTCTACCCAGTGCCAGCTCTGCCAGCTTTCTGGACCTGGTGAGAGCCTCCTGGCAGAGCAGCACACCTGCTGTGGTTAGATTTTTGGATTCTTCTCAGCTGCAGAGGCTGAAGTATTAATATTTTGTTTCTTTGCAGCCTGGCAGATGGAGCATGTACATTAAAGCGTGGTGGTTTAGGACTGGCTCCAAACCTGAGTGCAATAACTATCCTTAATATTTTTTGTGGCTCTGTTCAGGATATCTGAGGTAAGACCGTGGTTAAACCCAGTCAAAGATCCATAGAAAGCATTTCCAGCTCTGTTTGTTAAATCAGTTCTGTTCCCTTTCAGTTCTAGTTTTTCTTCCTTCCTTGATGGCAGCGAACATAGCTAAGGTGAGTGATGAAGAGTCCTTCCCTGAGACTGCTGTTGTCTTCCTTTGGGTCATTTGGCAGCAAAGATGCATTGACCAAATGGTTGATACGTGTGGAATTACCTTGGAGCCACCGGGGCTTGGGAAAGATGGGCAGTTGTAAGATCCCAGCTTCTTCTGTGCTTTTGCCTACCTGACTGTGTACCCCAGGCTCCGTGTTGGCTCTAGCACAAAGGTTAACCTTAGAATGGAAATTGTCTGTCATCTGGGCTGATGGCGGAAGCATCATGGCATTTGGATATGCAGAAGCACTGCAAATGAAGATCCACAGCATGGTACTGATGTGCCCACTATGCAAACCTGTATGGTCATAGTCAAGTTGTTTACTGAAAATCTCTTAAGGAAACTCTTGAGATAAAATCTCTTCTAAAGAAGAAGCATCTTCAGCTGTCACACATGTATTCCTAAGGAACAAAGTAATCACTGCATACCTTATCGGGTGCTATTTCTTCCTCCATTTTAACTTGGACTGTGAAGGACAAAGAAAGTTTTTTGCTTGGTGGTTTGTTTTTTGGTTTTGGTTTTTTTCTTTTTCTTTCTTTTCATCTTGGATAAAGGAAATAGGGTTTGTAAATATTTTTTTGTTTGTTTGTTTCATTAAAAGCTATGGCTAAGAAAGAAATAGCATGGCACCATCACATCTGCAGTCCTTGTGACTTCTTCCCGTATGTACAAAGGACAATATTCAAACCTGTATTGCTCTATAAATTACTGTGGAAGCAGGCAGCAGGAGCTGACCTGGACCATTCTTGGTGGTGAGGGAGATGAATGGGAAACAAAGAATCCCTTTGTGGTTGCTTTGTTTGCTTCTTGAAATTGGAGGGACTGTTTGAATACTGCATGCTTCCTAATGACTTCTGCTCCGCCGCCCCCTGCACCAGATTTAAAATATTTAACGGAAGACTTTGGTTTGAAATCCTCTAAGTGGGAAAGCACTGATTGTTGGCAAGTTAAAGTGTAAAATTGGTTGTAAGTACTTGTGGGGGAACAGTGCAATGGAGCTGAACAGTACACTGAAAATGAGAGTACTCTAAATTAAAACACATTTGTTATTTGATGTTTAGTGCTGGTTTCTAAGAGCACAGCTAGTAAATACTGGATCCAAAGTCCATTTAAGTCAATCAAAAAATCTTATTGTAATTAATTTGGGACAGATTTTGAGTGAATTCCTTCTTCCAAGGTACCTTCCCTTAGATTTCTGTTAGAAGGTGTGGATCACTTTTCCTTGGATGTTTCATGAACATGATTGTATAGTGGTTTTATATGGCAGAGGCAAATCATACTCAGATATGTATCTTAACCACTAATTAATATAAACTATGGGAAGCTATAATTAATTAATTTTGATTCTCAAGGAGGAACAGGTAAACATGCATTCTTTTCTTTGCATTTACACACATTTGAAATAACTTTCTTTGAAGCTTTTAAAGAGCGGAATTAAAAGCAATGTTTTGGGAAAGTGAAAAGTAAAGTTAATATTGCTGCTTAGGGCTTCCTTTTGCCTCATCAGGATTACCAGATTCTCAAATTAATTTTATTTATTGCCTAAGCTTTGTCTGACCCCTCTTTAGAGGTGAGGGTTAATCCACTGAAAAAATGACTCTGTTCTGTATTGTATGCCATTAAATCTTGCAGAACGCGTTTGGGTTGTTGATTATATTCCATCATTTCTATTACACTAATTAAAGAAAAGCAGTATTTGAGGTATATAGTGGAGCTGTCCGATGCTGTGCCCCAACATCACAGCATATAGTATTGAGGCATTTTTCTATTTACCTGGAGCTGTGCTGGGAGCACTGTCTTGCAGTGCTGGAAGCTTGTGCCAGAACTGTTTTGCATCTTTCTTTACAGCTCTCCACACAGCGCACCCTCTCTGGCTCTTCTCCCTCCCATGTGAGTTGGAAGAACATACTGGATGTTTCTCCCCTTACTGTTTCCATTTAATTTCTGTCCGCTTTGTGAGAGCCAGGAAAGAAATGCTGCTGCTTCATCCACCCTGGGAGCAGGTCTGCTCCTTGGCCTGGCTGGGGGGATGCCGTGCTGGGCAGGGTGCTCCAGTGCTGGCCTGCGGATGCGGTGCAAGCATGATCGTCATTCCTGCTTGCTCAGGGAGGCAGTTCTCAGCCTCGTGGAGGGCTTGGACATGGGGTGGTTTGTCATGTGTATTTTTTTCTTTAAAATTCTCCTAAAGAATTGAGGACAGATATCTTTTTCTTTATCTCCCATAAACGTACAGCTTTCCCTACATTAAAGGACCATCAGTGGGGTGGTGAAGTCAGCTCTCAGAAGGAAGAAAATAGCAGATTTAACATTGCCTGGGTAGTCGTACTGTGACTTACCATGTGCGTACATTTTAATGCTCTCCTTCATGGTCACATTGGCCACATACAGTGTTTTCTCTGAGACTCCTATTTATCCAGCACACAGGAGGGACTCTTTACCGAATGATCAGCTCTTCAGTATTTTGTTTTTGTCATTGTTGCGTGTGTACCCCAGGCTGTATTTACTACACGCTGTTGAAGTGATGCTTTCAGGATAGGATTATTAACTAACTCATGAGCTTTCCTTTGGTTCTCATTAGTATAATAGCTTAGTGTTGCTCAGGAAATAATTACTTTGCCTTCCTCACCTGCAAACTGAGGGCATATCTTTAATTTTGTAGACAGAGTAACTGAGACATGGAGAAAAAACTGTTACTTGGAGTGCCTGATTTAAAAGGCTTTTATTTTGAAGTCCTTAGTATTACATATCTCCAGGAATGGATCAAAGAAAGGGTCATCACATTTTTCTGGCATATGAAGACAAGGAAGAAGGGCTGGGTTTTTTTCCCCCTCTAATGTCATTCTTGTAAATTGCAGATCTGTCTGATTTGAAGTTCAGTTGGAGAAAGATGATGTTTAATTTAAACAGGGTCACATATTGGAGAGTGTTAAGGAAAAGTAGTCAGTCCCATCAATATTTAGGTCTTTGTTTTATCAGGAAGATGTTTGCTGTTTCTCTGCTGTTTGTGTCCGCTCTGAGCTAGTGATGTTCTGCGCACTCACTTGTGACTGTGGAGGGAGACGGTTGCTGCCCCCTCCATACCAACCCAGGCCAGAATTACAATCCTTGCAGCAATGAAGTCTGAGAGATGGCATTAGGATGCGTCCCACTTTTCCCTCTTCTGAATGTTGTTTGCTGGAGCTCCTGGGGCTTTTTGGATGCATGGCACCAAGCAAGGCTGGCTAGCCCATGGTGTGGGAGTGGGTGCCCAGGGCAGCTCTTGGGCAGCCTGGGAGTCCCAGAGTGTGATGCAGGATGGCACCATGGCTGGTGTTCCTTTGACCTGCATCAGGGGAGAAATGGTGTTATCATCTTGTTCCATGTGATCTCATAGTAACTTTTCAGTTCAGTCAACCAACCGCAGCATTTTTGCATTGTTTTCCTGGGACCTAAAGTAAAATGGTAATAATTACATTTGACTGCGGTTTTTTTCCTTACAAAGTTGTGGTGTTTGATTGTTTTTTTTTTTTAATTTTATTTTAAAGGGCATAAGGGGTTGGCGGGGGTAGAGTGTCTCAGTCCAGCCTTGTGACTGTGACAGCGTGAAAACAGATGTTTGCATATGGATATAAAGCAGTTAAATGGGGACCAGTTAGATTTACAGTTGCTTTAATTTTTCTTTTTGTAGTTAGAAGAATGTAAAGGGCTGTAGTGTAAGGAGAGCCATGGCCAGAGTGATCTACCTCGCCCGGCAGATGAATGCTTTCTGACTACAGTATAATAACCAACCAATGCAGAAACATAAATCATAGTTCTCCTCAGTGAACCATGTTGTGAAGGCCAGTGGATATGGTATGACTGTATTAGCATGTGTCCTTGTGAGTAAACTGAGAGATGTGTATTGCAGTGATATGAAGAATGATTTTTGTATGAATTAATACATTAATCTTTCATGTAGATTGGGCAGGTAAGGAAGGTTGTTTGCAGGGCAAAACAAATTCAGCATTTGTGTTTTGTTCCATCAGTTTCCTTGCTTATATCCTTGATTTGTATCTTGTCAAGAATTCACAGCACCTGTACCTATGCAACTGTGTTGGATGTGTACTTAGCATCTGTTTGTTTGGTGCCAGTTTTTGTAACTCACTGACATTTGTTCTTCCTATTCCTTTTTAAGCAATGACTACAGAAAAAGAAATAAATTTAAAAGACCACAAATGTCAAGAAAAAGTATAAACTTAAAAGAAAAGAGAATCTAAAGTAAAAATGTCCATCTGAGACGAAGCAATGGGAAATGGAGTGGTGTTTTTTCACTACACTATACTCTGCTGTGGTCCATCCACTGTTTGAGAAGAAACTGATTAAACCAAATGTGAACTCTATATCTTGTTTCGTTGGCAGTGGCAAGGCTGGACCTGATGGACATCTGAAGTAGTTGTTTTGGCCTCCAAAGCTATTTCACTATGGATCCCAGGACAAAAAAGCAGCACTGTAAGGGCAGTGGCAGAGACGCAGTTCCTGGTGGAGGGGTGCATTTCTGTGGTGTTCAGTTTTTGTCTGGGACAACATAGGAAGTGTGTACAACAGCAAGCACTGCTGCTGGTGAGAACTGGCTTTGCCCTCCTGGTAGTTGGGTAGACTGATGGCTTTGACTGCAGTCAGTCTCATCTAAGATAGGAAGATGGGTCTCCTGTTTAATTTTATGAATTAAAATAGTTTTTCTGACAGGTTAAATAGTAAATTAAACATTGTATGTATTAGGTAGTCTTTTAACACCGTGAATTTAGATTTATTGCTGTGTTATTCTGCCCCTTCCTGCATGGGTACCTCTGTGACAGCATCGAGTAGAGGATACTGAAATTGGAGTACAGAGGAAAACTGTAATTGGGACACAGTCACGAGCTAACTATTTCATGTGGCAGAAAGCGAGAAAGACATGAATTGCCTACCTACAGATTTCTAAGTCAGCAAAACATAGTATTTGCTGCAAATGCACGATTCTTTAACACAAAAATTTATTTCTGAAGTGCTGTGCTGTCAGAGGGTGAGATATGGGTGCATTAAAGTATGACTTTGTCTTGTGTTTCTTCTAAGTGTTTTCTGCTCTGTAAGTGGCGTTTCTATTCAGGGTTGCAAAAGCCATGCTGACCTTGACAAGGAAACACAAGGAAACCCAAGGAAAGAAAAACAAAATGTGTGAATGCAAACTGTAGGCTCCCTGGCCTGACAGATATATTGAGTAACAGAATCCAGGGATTTTAAGAGATCATGAATGAGTCCCCTGCACAGTGCTAGTGGGGCTTAAAAGAAGGAAAATTTTGTTCTGGGTATTAGCAGGAGTTGTGTACGTAAGATTCGGGTGTAGCTCTGTGTGTAGTATTGATGCAGCCTCGCCAGAGAGCTGTACTCAAGTTTTGTGCAGCACAGTTTAAGAAAAAGCACATTGAAAGTGGTTGAAAGAGAGGTTCTTGAGAGGACTGGAAGACTTAATTGTGAGGAAAGTGGGGAAATCACTGGGTTTGAATTGCCTCTGTCCTGAGTCTGTCTTCTTTTGGCATGCAGCAACCTGGCAGCTGGAAGGCTGCAGCTGTGTTGCCAAGGGTTGCGTTCCCCTGGCCTTTCTAAGGATGCTCGTGGGAGGTCAGACCACCTTCTCTGCCTGCGAAGCTGTCTGAGAAGCTGAGGCACTACTCTGCCTTCACACTTGGGAGACCTCTCACTGAATCACTGAATTTTTAAGGTACTGAACCTTTGGTAGGAGTGTCGCTTCTGAAGTCACAGGCACCTTGCTGTGAAGCATTTGGGAGGCCCAGTTTGGTGCCTTTCTTCAAGGGACTGCTCACTGTCACTCACTGCACGGTGTATCTTCGCTTAGCAGGCAGGATTAAAGCTCTTCACCGAGTCAAGTCACTCATTTGCATGAATATATCTCTTCTTGGTAATCACAAAAGACACATAAATTGCAAATATAAGTACCAAAATGAAACAGAATATACAAATATAGTCCTGCAGCCACGGATCTTAGTAGTAATTGACAATTGTTTTTTCTTAAGTCCCCACTCCACCCACCTGATCCTCAGGGTTACAGTTCCCTCATGGCCTCAGTTCAAGAAAGCAGTTAAATATTGGTCTTAAGGATATTGTTATTCAGGACAAACCTTTTAATATTTTGCTAGTGTTAAACCCCACGAGAACAGGACTTAATCCCCTGTTTGAACTTTAGCATGTCCTTTTCTATTCTGAATATGGATACTTTTTAAATTGAAGCCTGATTGGGTAACTGTGTGGGGAAAAAATACTTCTTTAGACCTCATCTGATATTTTGTTGTATAAAGAGAAAAAAGTAATCTTTAACAAGAAGGCTGTTTTTCCCATTTCCCAATTTTCCCTTTTTATTACTTACGATGATGTTGATAATAATACCCAGAGATCTTTGCAGTACAGGTGGAGGTTACAAGGCTAAACCAAAATACACGGAGATGAGTGTGCTTTGTCCTTCTCCCAAGAAGTCCCTCCTGAAATGCCGTGGCCTGGGCAGGGGAGGGAGGCAGCAGGGCTGGCTGGGTGGGCGTGCGTGCGAGGGAGCAGGGCGGCAGGCGCTGGTGCCCCATGCCTGCCGTGCACCCCAGCCAGTCCTTGCTCCCCCCGCCAAGCTGGGGTCGTCAGGCTGCCGTCCCTTTGGGAGGGGACTGCTGTAGGCCCCTGCGACCACTGCATCTCCCGTTTCCTTTACATCCCCTCTGCCCTATTAGTATTCAAGTCACTAGCTGTTCTGAGTGGTGTTCTGATTTAAATAGGAGCCCTCTGTGAATTAAGTGAAGACCCTTGGTTTCCACTGCAGCTTAGGCTAGATTTTTTGTTTTGTTTTTAAAATTCCCTCTATTGGTAAATGGGAAGGATGTTCTATTATACCAACTGGCTCCCAAATAACTGTGTGTTAATGAGGTGGATTAACAGTTGGTCCTGTTGAAAATGTTCTCTGGTCCTTCTAGCTGTTCCGTCTTTTTGAAACAAAGATAGAAGTATTTGCAGTAATTTTTCTTTTCCAAAGTTACTGTTTATGCAGTTGTGTGTTGTGCACCCTGTCAAGTAAACCAAAAGCATGTAGCTACACCATTTGTTACCATTCATTGCTGCTGGGGTTGGAAGATGTTGCATACAGGTAAGTGACTGCTGTGCAGTTGCTCACGTTTTGATTAAGGTACATATTTGGCTGGAATGATTTTTCTGCCTTGTTTTTGCACTGCTTCCTTTTTATTTTAGACTCAAATACCTGAATCACAAAAGACACACACTGTGGTGCAGAAGCCTGGAGTTCCAGAGGCTCCTGTGCCGTGCGTTGTATTTCCAGTGTGGGAGAACAATGAGGATAGGCAGTGTGTTTTGCTCTGCTGCTGTCACCCACCCAGGCATGCTGTGTGGGCTGAAGGAAACTGTCCTTGCAGATTTCAGGCACCCTTATGTTTCATTTTTATTTCTCATTGGTTTTATTTCTCAGAAGAAAGAGCAAGAAAAAGAAGGGAAGAGATGAGAGGGTGTTGGAAAAGCAGGGGAATGGGTGCAAACTGACCATGTGTTTGTTTTGTTAATGTACTGAGAAGCCCCATCAGAGTGGCACATGCAGCTTTTGGTGAGGGTGGAGAGCTCCATGTCTCACGGTAGGTGTCCTGTCATCTGAAATAAGGAGGTGCTCAGCTGGGTGATGGAAGGGGAAAACTGCCTGCGATATGGAGTCAGTGTGATAGAGGAGCTTTGGAGAGATCTGAGTACTAAGGTAAAAAGGCAAATATCCTGGAAAATAGCTGCTGCTTTCCAAAGAAAAGAAGAGACTCTAGCAAGGAAGGGGTATGCAGAGGGATACGTGGCAAGAAGGATTGTCTGGAGAGATGGAACTAACACAGGAGACAGAGCTACAGGAGCAACAGCTCTTGGAGATTTGATATGTAGGAGGAGAAGGTAGGCACTACAAAACAAATATGTTGGATTTACTCATTCACAATTTTTTACCTCATGTCCCTTTTAAGTTCTACAAGTTTTACAAAATGGAAATCCAGAGGCAAATTGACTCGTAAGGAAGAGCATGAATCAACGCACATCATACTCTCTAAACAATTTTTAAGGGGAAAAAGCACAAGATGCATTTGGTGTGTAATCTTCAGAGAAGACAGTTGTCAGTGAAGACCTTGATAATGCTCTCACTAGTGTAATAGGAAAACTATGTATTCATCATCCAGGGAATCAATGCTTAGAGTCTACAATAAATGAGGCTTTTGCTCACTTAAGGGACTACTAAGTCTGTGGCAAACTGGCAATTAATGTCATTAATGATTAATGTTTGATCGTGTTAGAAGCTGTATTTAATGATTAATAGCAACATCAATGTATATTTATAAAAGAAGTTAATGGCTGCAGAACAATTTACTGGCTGAGGAGAAAATTGGTTGCTTCCTGTTAAATATCAAGTTAATGCTACCTTAGTCAGAGATGTATTTGTAAGTCGGCAGCATTGTTTACTTGTAAAATCAACATAACTTTGAGAAATTGCCATAAACACATTTCACAAAATTAGATAAATAGAGCTGAAAGAGAACCTGAAATTTTTGTGTTGTCTGTCTCAATATCTGTAAGTGAACTTCATTTTGTATTAATGTTTTTCTCATCCTTATCATGGCTCAATGAAAATAAGCATTAAAAAGTTCAGTAAGAGGGAGAACTGCTTTTAAGTCAAACACTCCCAAGTGTTTTGCTGATCTGTAGTGGAGAAAGACAAACACTCTGATCTGTGCTTTCTCAGCCCATGCAATTGCACATTAGTTTCTTTCATGTGACTTAAACTGTAGATTTACTACTTTTAGATTCTTAATTTTATTCACATAAAGATTATTCATGTAAGGATTATTCTTTGATTGCACAACACAAAATTAATGAAATCATACATGTTTTGAGCTGATTTTCCAAAGCTGTCATTTCAATAATCAAAATTGGATTGCTGTCCCAGGGACCCTGAATTTTGTTTAAATGAAAATACCTAAGTAGCACAACTCTATGCAAGAGAAGGAGGTGCCACGGTGAAGACAATACTGTGTTTGCATATTTGTTTAGCTTTTCAATACACACTCTTATCCCAGACAAAAGTAGTGTCTCCAGACCTGTCTTCCTGGTTTAGCTTGGAAGGGCAGGGTTTATATTACAGGCACTCTGAAAACTAAACAGACAGATCACCTTTTTGTTATTTAAGTTTAATAGTTTAAGCAAGATTTAACAATCTCTAAGACTTAAGGGTTATGATGGGCTTGAGACTCTATAGGAAGCTGCTGTAGGTACAGAGACTGCCCTTGGTTATAATTATTCTTCTGAGCTTTGTAAGGCAGCCAGGCGGTGGTTCTCTGCGTCATTCCCCCCTTTGGATGTTGCATTGTAGCAGTGCCAGGGGAAGGGGACAGTTGACTTCTTTTTCTCTACATTTCTTGGATGGAGTCTTCACATCTGGCATGTTTCTTCAGGAACTGCTTCCCAGGGAAGGCTTTTAGACTCAGCATGGGCAGTGTATGGGAAGTGCAACACATAAGCTTTATCTTGGGCTCTTCCAGTGAGTTCACGTGACCTTGGGTAAGTTGCTTAATATCGTAATGCTTTTGTTTCCTATCCTGCTCTCTGCCTTCTTGTTTGTTTAGTTGGGATGGTATCTTTTACTGAGCACAATGGAAAGCTCATCTTAGATGGTCATCAAAGTATTATCTTAATGCAAATGAAAAAGAGGATTTTTTTCCTCTTTAGTTGTAGAACACTGACCATGAAATGCACTAGCATTCTTTTGTTTTCCTTGTTACTTTTTTAACTACTAGTCTTCCTCTCGTTGGGCTTTTCTATTTATTTTGGATCAGAAAGCATCTACTTTATGCAAATACCTGATACTTCCAGTTGTTGATCAAACTAGGAGGACAGGGGAAGAAAAAAGAAACTCAGGTTGGGCTAGTCTGATTAATATTCAAAGATGTTTTCTTACTGAAATGAAGGGAAACTGAATTTTTCATTTTAGGACAAATGCAGTGTTTCTGATGTGTCAAAATAGTTTATTCTGATGTATCTGAAGCTAATTGTGTTGACATTTGCAAAAATGTGTTCGTTTCCCTCTCCAAGGGAAAGCAAAGTTCTCAAAACAGGGCCCACAGCTACATTCCCCTTTGCGCAAGGGCTGAGTTAGCTTGAACTGAGGGCACTGTGCAGGGTTTTCATTCCTGTCGGAAGGGCTGTGAAGCCAGCCTCCAGCATTCAAATGGCAGGCCACTGAGCAGCCACCATCCTTTATCTGGTTCAGAGCAGGAATTTAAATCAGGATTTCCAAGATTTCTCATGGGGGGGTATGAGAGCAGCGTGAACAGAACAATGTGGATCCTCCGCAGCCAGGGAGGGGCCAGGGACATTGGGTAAAAGGGAACAGTGGTTTGCAAATTTAGCATTAATTTGGGGGTGGGCAGGTGTTTATTACAAGAGCTTGAAAATTTAATGTTGTGGAAATGTCAGCATAGTTTATTCTGGAACTGCTGGAATAAACTGTTAAGAGTGGTTTTTTGGTTTTTTTTTTTTGTAATGTTTTGCAGAACCTGAACCAAATGAGCCCAACAGTTTGAAAGCATTTTTTCTTTTGTTGCAGTCAGTGTTGGGCAAAATTCACCTCTATATACCTGCTGTTTTGGTTACCCTGAAGTACTAGTCCTGACAAAACGAATTGTCTAAAACAGAAGCTGAAAAATGCTAAGTCTGGTTCTCATCTTACAGACAAATGCCAACTGTCTTTTCTACTGGCTATGCATTTTATAAATTAATTCAGTGTTTACCTGAATTAAAAATAAGACTCTCTGTTAGCATAAAGCTTTGTGATAATATAAAAAAAACTTTTCATCTACATTGCATTTCCTTGATTGTAGTACACACAGCACAGCTGTCATTGAACAGTAACAGTAGTGAACTGATTATCATTCACAAAGTAGTTGAGACTGAAAAGTTAGAAATATGGAGTGGGAATGACATTTATAGTGTTGGCTGTGAAATACTCATGGAAATCCACTTCTTTCATAAATATTAATTTGACATTGGTTTAGCATTTAATAAGTGGAATTTCTCAAGATGATAAAGGTGCTTTATTACATCTGGATAGCCTTAGGAAATATTTCTGTCTGCCATTTAAAAAAACAAGTATGAAAACGATATGAAAAGGTTTTAAGTTATGAAAAGTAAAAGAGGGTTGAATGTGAAGTTAATTGGGGTTTAGAGTATATAAAATAGGGCCAAATTCTTATCTACATTTACATAAATGAAGTCAAAGCCCATTCTGATTGAAAAGGGAATGCAACTTGATTTCTTTCTCAATTTGTCAAATGTCTTCAAGGCATCGTTGCCCTGAGTTTGAAAATGCCCATGTGCAAAGTACAGGCTTTGTTTTACTGTAGCACATATAAAAATGTCTTAACTGAGGGACCAAAATTACTTAGAGGTGACCTTTTGATTCCTTGACTGCTTTAAAGGCAAGTTATTTTCTAGCCTGTTGCTTTTGGGCTATGTTGGATGCTGCAGTACACTGTCAAAACTGCTGCTTATTTGTGTTGCTGTTAGCAGTTCTCATTATAAGGTAGGCTACATAGTAGGCGATACTATTTTGTTGTATGCTTAAGAGTGAATCAGATGGTCACTACCACTAATGGGCTGCTGAAAGAGGACCTACGAGTATTTAAGAAATATTAAGCTGAGTTACTTGTGTGTCTTTAAGCATTCTTGTGTGCAAAATAATGCCAGTACATGAGTTGTGCAAGCATAAATGTCCTAGGCTGTGAGAAAAGATAAAAACAAGAAAGAACGTTAAGGGCAGTATAATAGTATTTAATGTTCTTATTGTATTTTCAATACTCACAGCGTTCCAGAAATGTTGGTCTTCGTAAGCTCCAGGGAGATCGCTTGAAGTAATGCTTTCCCCATTTTAGAGGGGACATTTTGACTACCAGTCTCTCCTACCTGATGGGTCCCTTGTTCTGAGCAGCAAAACAAAGTAGCTTCAGCGTGAGCTTCCTTTGGTGGCTTGCCTGTGTGCGTGGCTTCCCACCCTGTTCCAGCAGAATCAGGGGTGCCCTTTCAGAGGTTTTGTTTGCACTGTTGAGAAGTGCAAGCCTGGTCTGGGGTGAAATCTTGATCTGCACTTGGAGCCTCTCTATAAACTTTAATGAAGTCACTTCATCTTTGTTTACCTGTTAAGTGGACCTACAGTTTTCTGAACTGAGTTTCCTGAAAAAGGAATATTTTCAGAGAGAGGAATGCTTCCAGAATGGTTCTTCATTCTTTGTTCCCTTTTGTTGCTTTTTCTTGCCACATTATTTTATGGTATTTTCCAGGTCATAGGTTTGTTGTCATAGTGATGATACTAATCTTTGTAAAATAATAAAATGATTTAATTTTTTGACAGCAGGAAGAGAAAGTAGATCAAGTTGTTGATATGCAATATCATAAGCATTCTTCTTGGCAGGAAACTCGTACAGATGAGAGGTCTCCTAACAAAACCCAGCCTTCTATCTTCATGGGGAGATTTTAATCAAGTTTTAGATTAATAAAGGTTAAGACTGTTTAAAGCTGTTGTTTACTTGTCTACTCTAAATCCATGCCTCCTTTTTTAAGGCACATGGTACTACATTTCCTTTAAAAAAAACCAAAAGGAAACAAACAAAAAAACCCCCCTTAAATCAGAAGTTAAAAACATGTTTCTGCAGTGTTCCTTGGTAACTGTTTTGGTTTGACATTTTAATTACAGCCCAAAGGCCTCAACATCACTTTAAACCTGGTACCTATATATAGCAGAGAATTGCCTTTACTCCCAAGAGCTTGCAGTCAAAGAGAACAGCCAAAGCAGGTATTTGAAGCCAGCCTGTGGACTGGGGTTGCTTCAGCTGAACCCGCACACGCAAAGCTGCCAGTGCTGGCTTGTATCATAACTTCCTACTAGTGCAAGGTGCAGTTGGTCCTGTTGTTATAGATACAGTGGTTTAAACTTGTTTTCATATGAGTAGTCTGTTCACTGTACAAGGCAGGCAAAGTTGGCTCAGCCAGGAGATAAGTTTGCCTGATAATTCACTGTTTTCTTGTGCTTTAGTTGTATAGATCCCCCCCCCCCCCCCCCCCCCGGACTTTAACCTCTTGGGTTCAATTTCTTCTTGCTGGGGTCATAGTTCAGATCAAAGACGTTTAAGAAAAGATTTTATTGAAAGTCCCAACTAAAATAGCTTAATCTTGTGAGAATGCACAAGAGAGGTAACAGCTGCAGATCGCTCCATGAGAAAGATCCTTCCAGCTATCCCAGGATACTTCTAGTACTATGGGAATGCCTGGAGGGGTATTTTACAAAGAGAGTCCTTTTTAGCTTGTGAATTTGTAACCCCTTTTGGCTTCTGACAGATAACAGCTGGGAAAAGTTGATTTTCTTTAAAACCCGGGGCGGGGGGGGGGGTGTGTCCTTTAACAAGGTAAGAAATGCAATGATAGGAACCTCACTGTGAACTTGCAATTAAAGGCAAACAGTTTATATCGCCATTGAAGGCAGCTACTAAGTTAGTCCTGAACACTCTCCTTACTTAGTTTACCTCGAAATAAAGCTAATGTGACTCATCTCCACAAACGTCACCTTGCAGGAAAACACACCTTTGCTGTCAGTGAAGAGCAGCGGTCAGTTCCTCTTCCACTGCAGAGCCCAGGGCGCACTGTACCTGCAACACCCAGGTCATTGCAGTGACTTCTCTCTGAAAGCATTTAACCACTGAGTTCCGATTGCTGTGTTGCCCCTTTACCCCTGAGGACAGTATTTACTGCTACTGATGTGGAAGAAGGGATTAGATGGTTTCCATTTTATTATGAGGTCTAATAATCTTTTTTTTCATTTGGGGGAGCGGGGAGGTTTAGAATTAGCTGAGTTGTAGTTTTAGAAAAAAATGAGTCTCTTGCATGTTCCTCTTAGCTGTGAAACATAGTTGGCTGGTAACCTGTGCATATCCTGGCTGTTAGTGCTAATGATCTCTGAAGACACTGAAGAGCGACAGTTACTGCAGGATCAGAAATCCCAGCAATGCATAGTTTGGTCCTTGACTGATTGTTATAAAAAGCATCTTTGTAGGAATGTGAGCAGGCTATACTCCAGAATGCCCATTTGTTGTATTTCTTTATCACATGCTTTGAATGAATGCTGAACTGGATAAATTTTTGGTTAGCATATTGGGTTTTTTTATGGTTTTCCTCCCCCTTCTACCTCCACTGAAACTGGATTCAGATATATTTGAATTTAGCTATTTAGATAACTTATTTCTCTCAGAACATCATCTTAGTATGAAAATGAAAGTAGAAGCTATTTATAGGTAAATGTGGATAAACTATAGTGCTAAGTTTGATCATATGCCCTTAAAAACATAAGCATTGTCAATTACTCATTCTTTTCACAACATCACTATTCAAATGTTAATGTGCTATCATGAATTTGCAAGTGAGAGAAAATATTCATATCTCTCTCTGATTCTCTGAAAGTGCTAAATGTAACTGATTGATAGTTTTCTTTTGTTTTGTTGGGTCAGGGACAGGAGGTGGCAACAGGTGGGTAATTCCTTGTTTGAGCAAGGTATAAAAATAACCACAACTGCTTGTTCTTCTGGTTTAAATACACTGTTAAATGACACTTATATTTATTGTCCTGTTCATGATCCACTTAAGATACGCACGACTGAATTATTTACAAGAGGAAGACCCTACGGACAATGTGGCTCAGAAGTGGGCCTTTTATCTCTAGGTTGAAAGTTCAAATTCAGCCCAGTTTGGAAGGCTGTTTTAGCATATGGTAAACTGGATAGTTAATGCTCTCATACAGCTAAAGCTCAAACTTCCAGCAGGGTTCCCAGGCATCCAAGAGAGAGCTGAGGATGGATGGGGCACTGAACACTTCGCTTCTCTTTTTACTTGGGGTACATTGCCTTGGCAATGAGACTGGGGTAGGATTTTGAACAATTCCCACTGCTACAGCAGTGGGATCTTGGTTATCAGTCCAGTCAGAGCCCAGCAGCTGGAAGAGAAAGAGAGGCTCTAACCATGATCACATTCACGCAATCTGTGTTTTGATAAAGTAGCAAAATGGTATTTTAACTGTAACTGAAGGTGGGTTTTTGCCTTCCCAGTTGTACTGCTCTACTTTCCAGCCTGCAGATTAATTTTAAATTTTAAAAGTATTTCTCAAGTGAAGTCTGAATATGAAACCTCCTTTTAAGGGCCTCCCTCTTCAGGTAAGTTGGCTGGGTACTCTGTCCATGCATGATGCTTTTAGTTTTTTCCCAGATAAGGCTTTTGTTTTGTGTGTCTGTGGTAGTCACACTAATACCCTTTTTTTTTTTTTGACTAGTTTTATTTAAATCTCTGTGGAGGCAAAGAGTATATTGAGAGGTGGCAGAAAGTGACTGTTTAGTATTACTCTTCTGGTTAATAATTAAAATAACAGGGAGAGCCAGTTGAAATGAGCACTTACTTTTCTTCCAATTATGACTAGATAAAACTTGCAGCAGTAACAAGCAATAGAGAAGACTACAGCATTCAAAACTTAAGCACTCATCAAGAAAAGGCCTTGTTATTACTCAGACTGATTTGCCATCTGCTAGATTTTAAACTATAGGTGTTCATGTAAGAGAGCCATTAAAAATTTGGCAATACACTTGTGATTACAGGGTTAGGTCTCTTTTTTCCCTTTTCATTTCAAATTAGCTCCTTCAAAATAAAACCTAGTTAAAGTAATGCTGGGGTGCTAGTCCTATAATATCTTGTGCCACTTCACTATCAGTATCAGTTTGAAATGTAGTAATGGATTAATTAAATTCTTTGGATTTTATAGTGAATAGAACACATACTGGTTTCCATTCATGTGTGCTTTATGAATGTGATGCTATGTGTGTTAATGGGTTCACATCATTGTACATCTTGTTAAAATCAGGTATGCTAGGATTTGCTATGTTAGAAGGACAACTGCTTTAAAATTAAGACCCAAGAAGCAATAATCTAATTGAAAAAAAAAGCAAATGCATTATAATTGTATTTAAATTAAACTTCAAAAATGTGAAGTGCCAGATTATGATAGAAGATGTTTTCTTCATTCTTCTTGTTCTGCTTTTATAGGAAGTAGGCAAGAAAGTGGGCTAAAACATTCACTCTTCTTAAAACAAACAAAACCCAACCAAACAACCCCCCTCCACCAAACAAAAAACCCAAAACCTTTTGAAGACTTTCTGGAGACTACTGCTGTTTGTGGGTGGAGACCAGACAAGAGGAAAGCAGTCAATAACACATCTAAGATGACCCATATCTTTAACATGGAATGAAAATGTTAGTCTTGACATCTTGTGCATTTTGAAAATCAGATTAGTGGAAAAAAGAAGTGGCTTGAGCCATGCACGCAGTTTGTAGGCTTGTCTGATTTAAAACTGTATGTACCTGTTAAAATAACTGAGAACCGAGAAGGCAGGGATTTACACAGATCTAAAGGCCTGCTAAGTAGAAAAGCTCTATGGCTTTCCTTAATGTAGAGCTGAAAAATGGTAGTGTTGAGATAAAAGGAGTTTACCTACTGGTGATTTTGCAATGGAAGGTTTATTGACTTTTCACAGACATCAAATAAGTGTTCACTTGCTTTTTAATTTATTGCCCTGCTGATGAGCTGAAGGGGCCTCTCTCTCTCTCAGTGCAGAGCCCACTGAAGCTGTTAGAGTGCCTAGCAGTGCTAGCCTCGGTCAGCAGCCCCACCCAACCTGATTCAAAGCCTGATTATTCAAAATACAGCAATGGGCCTGGGCTGCAGCAATGTATGGACTGCTTTAGGAAGGGCAATTAACTCTGGGACAGGGTTCAGGTTGTCAGTGAAACGCTAGACTCAGCGAAGGGATTGGCATTTGTCCTCACCACGTGTATGAACTTTGAGAGCAAGCTTGGGATGGCAGATTTGCCGAGCTGCACGCATATTCTAGAGAAAACCAAGAGACTGCATTGGCCTTGGTGGAGATTTGAGTACTGACAGTAGAAGCAAACTCTGCTGTAGAGAAAGAAAAATTTTTGAAGATCAGTAAGCCCTTGGATGCTTTTGCTGTTTAAATATTTTTGCATTTCTCAATACGAGTAGATGACTAATACTTTTGTTTCATTTAGGAAGATAACTCATCAGTATCCCTTAGATAAGAATTCCTTTACCTATTTGGAAGGAAGTATGTGGAGATCAAGGCAATCAAGTCTACTTTGCAGGATGACAGCCCTTGCTTTTGCAGCTACAGCTGTCTGGTCCCATGAGCTACCTCCTTTGGTGAAGGTACATGCCATACTGACACTGGCCCAGCACTTTGAAACTAGTATAAACCACGTCTAGAAGAGGACTTTAGACAGAACAGAAATGTTGCAAGTAATCCTACTGCTGCACTTTATCTGCAAACTTGTCTTGTGTGGGACTGGCCCTGCTGGTTCTGGGAGAAGATAAAACTGAGAAATTTCTCAGAAATGTGTGTGCATTCACTTGTGTATACAGGGACCTGCATCAAGTGGTTTTTCCATGTTTGGTGATGCAGTTTCTGCCAGGCCATTTGGCACACATTTAATCAGGGATTAGAAGAGAAAGGAAATGTCCTTGAAAAAACTTAAGCAGTTAGAGAACACTTTGAAGTTACATTGCTGTTGCTTTCTTCTTTGATCTCCAGATGTACCAGTCATTTTTATTCCCATGCATGCAATTATTAATTGCTTTTATATTTTATGTTTTAAGGGGAAACACTGTTTTACCTTTAATCAGGAGTAAAAGTGCTGCGATCCCATCGGTTCACTCTGGAGCGACAGAACTTACTTAGGTAATAACATAACAAGCTTTAGGTTTTTCCTAGAGAATTGTGGCCCTGTAGCTGTCACTTGTAACAGTGAATCCTCAGCTTACATCCTGTTCCTTCTCCAAGATTTTAACCTTAAGATTGTACATTACAGTACCTCATTGTTAAATATTACAATTTGTATTTATTTTGTCTATAGCAGGGACTTTCTCACAGTGAGAGAGGAGAGCTATGGAAATACCCAGATTCCCCAGGTACAGTTAAAGAGAAGTGGGGCGGGGGAAGTTGTTACTCATGCCCCCTGTTAGTCATTTGTTTCCTGGATCCACCATAAGACACACTTGCAGCATAGTTCTTAAATATCTGCAGTGTAAAAACACAAACAGTTTAGCACAAAGACCCAATTTCATAAACGGTTCTAGAAACCAGACCACCAAAGTGAAATCTAATTATTGTTTCAATCCGAACACTAAGTAAAAATCATCCCCTCTCGGAGAAGGAAACGGAGCTGCCATCCAACCCAGTAAAATTCTCAAGAGGCTAATGTTTTGTGAGACTACCCCACTGTCACCCATACTACTGACTCTAAGAAATACTGACAGATACAAATACATAGTGTCCTTCACTCTGCTTGGAACCACTTTGGACTGGCTGTGGACTTGGGCAAATATTGCTGTAGGGGTTACACACAGGTCACACTTTGAGATTTGCCAGTTTGAGGGCTACAACATCATTTTTATAACTAAAAAGTGAGATTTTTTTTTAAGTCATCATTTTATGAGCTGCACTTAGATTTGGTCCTCCTACTCTCAATTTATAGTTCTTTGAAGTGATTTCTCTGCTGTTAGCAATAAAAGTGAAATGGTCTAAGAATATTTTCAGTAACATTTTTCGTACAAGCAATGCAGTTCACTTTGTATGTGCTGCTTCAAAGCCAGTAAATAGTACTGGCTTTTCTTTGCAACAGCAGAATACAGCAGTCAGGGCTGTTTGCCCTGAATTATAACACAGACTGTGGGACTTGATAAGAAAGCACTGTGTGGAAGCAAGATAAAATTACATCCTTGGGATTATACTAAAAATACATTTGTGAAAACAGTGTTTTCATGGCACGGTTTGATTTAACCTGTCCTTGAAGACATCACACCTCTTTTTCCCTGGTACTGTTTTATCTTGCTTCACAGATGGCACATGGGGAAAATAAAGCACAGTGATAATGGTCAGTGTCCTGTGTATCGGAAGCTTTGCAAGCAGCAGTTGCTCACTGTGTTTATAACCTCAGGCACTGCATGATTTTTATACTTATCCCTGCTTGTCAGACCAGGATTCCCACTGGGTATAAGGGCTTGTTTGGGCTTCTCTCTTAGCAGCAATAGAGGAAATGATGTCTGGTTTTCGGAGCACCTTGCTGGAGCGTTGCCTCTATACCTGTATTCTAGAAATGACAGTTGGCTCAGTTAAGATAGTATTATGAAAACAAATAGGCACAGGAGCATTCAAAAATAAACATAGATTTTTGTTTTGCATTAAAAAAAAAGTTAATCAGAATACTTGCTGCTGGGAGCTTGATGTATAAAAATCAGTATGAAGTAAGAAAGATTTGACTCCTCTTTGTCATAAATCAAGGTGCAAAGATTGTTCACTCTCTTTCAATCGCCATTATGCTCAGGCTGTGGAGTCCTATGTATCTTAAGTCTCTCCCAGGATCTTGAGGTACATGTGAATTTGCTTACAAATGTTAAACCTTAACCTAGTATCCATCTAGTTGGGGAGAGGGAGGAGAAATCTACACATCTCGCTCTGGCTTTACATCTTTGGAACATCTTGTATATCCAGATTACATTGTTTTTCTTGGTTAGAAATGAATCATCTCATTTTTAAAAAAGTACATGCCCACATTCAGCTCAGTGCCTGGAACTGAATTACTCTTAGTAGAGAGAAGGATTCAGTCCTCTAAATGTGGTTTGTTGTTGCAGTCAGAACCTGAAAGCAGGGAAAAAAAGCACTGAAAGTTTGTGTTTCTAAGCGTGTTCTGGAGTGAGTTTGTGATAAAGATGCTGCTGCTTCTGGCTGTGCTGTTGTTGCATCTTTGTCTCTTCAGGGCTTCATGTAACCAACTCAGTGAGCTGAAGAATTACAGACATTTAATGTTTTACTGCAAAACTCTCTTGTTAGGATAAAATTGGATAGATAGGGTTATGTGATGCTGCACAGACTTCAGATGGTCATGTCAAATGGTCCTTGTGCATTTTAACTAGTAACACTGAACACATCATGGCCTGTGCTTGGATTATGTGATCTTCTAAATGTTTGGAGCTAATAAAAGTATTTTATGGACAGCAAAACTATCTTAGGAACATTCAAAAAATTACACTTAGTCTGCGACATGAAATATGCATTAATATTACAGCACATCTTGTACGTAGACATCTGCAGTAGAAATGGACCCAGGCTGTAGCAAGTGCTCAGAGGAGGTGTTGTATGATGGTTGTGATAGTGACCAGCCAGTTTGACTTCTAAGAAATACTGCTGATGGTAAGACAGATTGACAGAGTCCTGTGTATGCATCATACTTTCGCAGGGCTCCTCAGTCGCTCCCCCTGTGCCTGATAAAGACTAGGTCTAGCACTCAATGAGTATATAGTCTGAGTATCTCTCAATCTGCAAGAAGGGAGCGGTGTTTGGTCTGATCTGCATTCAAGGAAGGCTTCCCATGGCTTCCTCTGGCTTTAGTTCAAAGCAATGAGGTCGGAGGGAAACACAACCGTGCTAATAGGAAAGCGTAAGATTTGGTGGTGCATCCCTTTTCCAGTTTGATTTTTTTTTTTTTTTTTTACTTACTCCCTGCTCCTATTCATCCTCATTCCACCTCTGTCAGTAACCATGAAACAGAGTCAGTCTTCTATGAAATGAAAATGAAAGATTAGAGAGATGAATAGGCAACAATTATCTAAAGTCTTTCTATGAGAGCCATAATAAAATTGGAAGTCTTTTATGTAATGCTCTGCATCCACTGAAGTTATTCCTTTAAATAAGAAAACGGGGTATTACTGTCAGCATTAGTTGTGCATGGTGAGATGCTGTGAATTTGGAGGAGTCCAAATGGGTCAAGTCTGTGGTGCGGTACTCCCAAGGCTATATAACTCATGAGAACTACATAGAACAGGTTTCTAAATGTTGTCCTAGAGCAAGCAGAGTACATATTAATTAGGTGGAGATGGAAACAGACCTTTAAAACTTCTCTTTTTATCACTGAACTATGTTATTTTATTTTCCCCTAAGCAATGGTTGTGGCAAGAAGGGCTAGAGCAGGGGCTGGTGGAAATTGGGACCAAATGACCTGAAACTGCTGAGGGGAATGAGTGCTTGTTGGGCTTGACTGCTTAAAAACATTGTAAATTTATTTCAGTAAAGAAACAGTCAAAACAGCATCCACTTAGGATAAACTATTTAAGAAGCAAGTCTTCCTGACTTCATCACCTCCAGAGCAGCCTGGGCTGCAAGCTGTGAGGGCAGCAGCCCTGAAGGATGAAAGGGGTTGAGGGGCTGGCAGTGGGCAGAGCTGAGCAGGGCAGGGAGCTGGAGAGAGAGTGGCAGGCCAGGAGCTGCCTTCAGCTTTCCCAGAAGGACAGAACAAGTTTGGGGTGAGGGGTGGACCACCTTCTTGTTGCCGCCTTCTCCCTGCTTTTTCTTTTTGCTGCTCTAGGTGAATGAGTAACTCTTTGCTTAGACTGAAGACCAGATTCCAGCCAGGGTAGCATGTGGACCGTGGACACCTGGTTCATGAACTACTTCTAAAGGATTTGTGAAGGGTGAAGTAAGTTTTCTAGTCAGACTTAAATACACTTCAGAGCACTTCACAGTGCCACTAGAAAACGTATAGCAGTCTAGAAGTTGAAAAAAGGTTGAAACCCACTATTTATACAAAGCTGTTTTGCCTGGTGCTTTCTTAGCAGCATCCAGAAAGTTCCATTTTCTGCTTCAGTGAGACATGCATCTCGGAGAGGAGTGGATATGGCATTTCTATGTGCTCCCTGCTACTTGTCGTCTGAATAAATCTGTTCCTATTGCCGAGGGGCTGAGTGGGGCACGTGCCAAGATGCAATCAGGTTTTGCTTCACTGGAATAAAAGATCAATCCAACTCAGCATTTCTGTTTCTAATGATGTGCTTGCTGTCTCCACCCACCCCCAGGCATCTGGTTTATGCTCTGAGCAATGTGATAGCTTGTATTTAGACTTAATTTCTGTGCTACTTAATTAAGCATTTAAGATGTTTCTGAACACCTATGTCAAACATTAAATTGTTCCACAGGCTAAGAATGACTGGATTGTGGATGTGGTTGTTGCTGCTGGCACTGCCTTTGCTTCCCTGCAGAATGCGACAGGTCATTCCAGTGCTACAGTAAATGTCGGAAAAAGGCCTGAACTTTTTCCTGATAGATTTCCCCTCCCACATTCTGTGCCTTTTGAGATTCCAGTTTTGCTAGAAAGTCATAATTATTTACAAAACACCTTTATTCACACCAGGTAGCAGCAGGTGAACTGAAGTCAGAAGGTGGCTGTGTTCAGAGCTCTGCTCCGATCCTCCCAAGCCAGATCCTGCTGCTCATGTCGGAGGTGGTGCCTGGCTCCTCGTACTGGCAGGTGGAAATCACCCAGGAGCTCTTAGCTGTGCAATGTTCCTGAGAAATAGCTTGTTTGTCCAGGACCCTACCTTAAGTTTTTAAAATAGCCTCTCTTCATCCTAAATAACCTTTTTCAATCCCAGGGTGAAGCTGAATTTCCCTCAACACCTTCTCTGCACTGTAACAGAAAAGCCAAAGGCATCTATAGAGGACCAGCAGTTTTGTCTTTCTGTTTGTTTGTTTTTTGGTTTTTGGTTGTTTTTTTTTTTTTTTTTTTCTTTTTTGGGAGGGGGGTAGAAGCAGAGCCTTTTCAGAGAAGGATCATAATTAATTTAGGTAGTTAGCCTATAGTACAGCTTGCAGCTTTTACTTTCTGCTTTATTTGTCTGACTTCCTCATCGTCTTGCTGGTTTGGTTGTCTTGATTTTGCAGTTTCTAAGTACAGTAAACTAGAATGATCCCATTCAATGTTTACTTGGTTATAACAACAGTTTGTTTTTCATTCCAAATCCCCATTGTACCATAATATGCAACACAGTGTCTGCAGAAGAATTAATCATGACAAAAAGGAGGCAAAAACAAAAGCTCTGGAGTACACAATAGGCCTAATCAATCCATGGTGTGATTTTTCTTTGCTAATTTTTTTAGGTTTATTTCCTCTTTCCTTTATTATTTTCTCCTTGTGGTTTGACAGAAGATGCTAGAATGGGAAGGATCCAATTTTGACAGAGGTCTATTTAATAGCCCCCTCTGAGTTGTTGCCAAGGAAGTTGTAAATATAGCGTGGCCAGCACTTACGGTATACTTTACACAAACTCAGTACCAACTGTCTCTTTGTTAGTACACTAGCCCTTGGTTTTTGGAGGTCTGCCTCCTTTCCTGGAACTGCTGATTTCACTTCACAGGCTGTATTAAAGCCTTTTTTTTTTTTTTTTTTTATTTAGAAATATCTTAAGGGCTTAAAATATCCCTGTATTACAATTCTGGTATACATCTTCTGAATCATGCATCTCTGACACAGGTTTGTCCAGATTTGTCTATGGAAGCAATCAAAACCCCACATTTCTTCTTAAGATCTGTTACAGCCTAGTTTAAACAGCGCGTAGCAATTTAGCATTTCACTGAATTATATGCAATCATGTAGTTGAAGCTGTTTCTCTTGTGTGTATTTTCCACAGCCGTCTGGATTTTTTTTTTCTTAGAAAATCTGCCTCATTGTTCATTTGCAATTGCAAATAGCTCCACTGCAATAGCACCCAGAGGTGCTTTAATAATACCAATAGCAAGAACTTATTAAAAGATGACCATAAATCAGCAGGTCTCCAGAGTAGATTTAGTGGTTTGGTTATATTTCAACTGAAATTAAAATCACAGTATTGCCATTAAGTTTATTAAGAAAGTATGTTGTGGAGATGAGGAGCGAAAAAAATGAGTACATAAAATGTAGCCAAGAGATGAGAAACTGCTATTATTAAAACATAAATGCTTTGCATCCTGCATTGGTAAGTAATTATTCCCCAAAAGAGAAGTGCTAGAGGCTTCCACTAATGCATCAGGGACTTTCCTAGCATTGATTTTTACAAGCAGATACTCAGCTACTGAAGTAAGGAGTGACTGTAGAAAAGAGGGAGAAAAGGTAATGCAGGTTGTATTGTATGACACATGGATTGCTAAGCATTTATGGATATAACAAGAGGCATGGCTGCTGACAGCACTCCGCTTCAACCGAAGTCTCAGGTGCACGTGCTGCTGGGCTCAGCTGGACTAATAAATTTCCTTACCAAACTATTACCATTTTGAGGGGCAAATCCTCAGCTGCTCGGTTCACTGGAGTTCTAATTATTTAGAGTATGCAAGAGTCTGCCTGGGATTTCTGCCTCTGCTAAAAGAAGTGAGGAATAGTGATGGTGGCAGACACAAGATAATGTTCAGCAGGAGGTGCTGAAGACAAGCTGTGGAGACCTCTGAGTCCCGTGAAGGCAGGGAGCAGATGTGGGCGCTCTCCTTGAAGGTCTGACCAAACACAGCTGTGTGCTGAGCAGCAGTGAAACCCAAGGCATCATATTCTCCCTGGTGCTCGCTTGCGCTGGCGGAGCTACAGAGAGTGATGGGTGCTGCTGATGTGGGCTGAGATTCACAACATCGGTAAATGAGGAAGTCTGGAAAAGCACAGCAAAACGACTGTGGGGGATTTAAAGTTTTCTGGGTAATAATGTTCTGAAGAATTCACCTGCTTGCACTTGGGCAGAGCTCGCTGTAGTAATACAAGTGCCTTATGGGGAGGGCAGGGGTATCCAGATTGTTTGAATACTACCATCCCTTGGGTTCTATCATATAGATATCATTAAGGAGGTGTTATTGCTGTACAGGACTTCTGCAAAAGTCACTCAGTCTGGAGTGGAGGTGACCTGCTGCAGGGGACAGCAAGAGAAATGTTTTAAGTTGAGAATGATTGCAAGCTTCCGCATGTGATCTTTGATCTCTGTTGGAAGGAAATTCAGACATCTGGAGTGGGAGGAAGCCATTGCATACCTTCTCCAGGTCCTCAGTCTGGCTGAGGTTTCCCACAAAGTCTCAAGCAAGCACAGAGACCTGTCTTCCAGGTTGGTGCATCAGAAACAAGATGACTTGCAGACTATACCATACTGACAGGAATTGCAAATGCATTTAAAGACGGAGAAAATAGCAAAATATGGCAGCTTGAAACATGAGGAACATGAATAAGAAACGGTGAAATTCAGCCTCGTATGTAAGCAAGTGTATTGGGTAGAAGTAAACCAAAGCAGACATTTAACTGGGGTAAGCCACTTGGCAAGCAGTAATGGCAAAGGAGACTTAGGTGAAAGTTAAATGAGAGTCTGCCTGTAGGTTATAGATCTGCTTTTTAAAGCTATGGTGCCTGCATTTAAACTGCCATTTTATTTCTGTGCTTTTTTCAGTGTCAGAATGACATAGACTAACTGGAAGGAGTTTAGATAAGAGAGCAATAAATAATTAAAATGCTGGAGGGGAGTCTGAAAAAAGAAGCAAGTACAGATTAAGTTTGGCGAAGTGTAGATTATGGAAAGCTATAAATCTACACCCCTTTGAGAGTAATAGCAAGGAAGGGAGTACAGCATTGCTCTTGGGTATGTGTGAGCAGATTCTTCTGGCCATTGGGTATGATGAAGCTCTGTAGGCTTGGGTCTGCAGGGCTCTGCCTAAACAGGTCAGACTGCAGGAGCAGGGCCTCCGTGAAGCAAGAGCATGGACAATCATAAGGGCGAACAAGATGCAAAGCTCAGGGTATACCAGCTGCTAGAGAGTGAAATGAGAGTCATTCCACTGTCTAAAAATGGTTTAGCTTAGAATTAGGCTAGAGGAAGCATGATAAAATACCAAATATTGAGAAGAATCATGTGGAGGGGAGGAGGATTTAAAAAAAAAGTAGAAACTGGGAAATGCAGGAGATGGACTGGAGCCTTTCTTTTTACTCTTCTGCATGGAGACATTTGCAGATATGGCCAATGGTACTATAGAAAATGTTACTTGGGGGTGTTTTCATTTTTTGGTATTTTTGGGGGTTTTTTTTTTGTTTGTTTCTTTGGATTTTGTTTTTTTTACAAGCTGGAAAATGGACAGAGCTAGATTGAACGTACAGAGCTGCAATTTCATTACTGAAATGAGCTGTGCTCCCATAGATTGAATGGGCTTTTCCTTAGGAAATTAATTAAGGAAAGAAGCAGACTTGATAAAATAGCACAGTGATTTAAATCTGCTTTTAAAAACTATTACGTTGCAGTAAATCTTGATTGAAATTAGCAATGTAAGTAATCTTGATGCTATAACTCTTTCTGCAGCGGAGACCGCGAGTCTTGAGGCAGTCCAAGAGGTTTTCTCTGTTTTGCATAAAGTTTGCCACTAGTAAGGTTTTTACTTGTTTCCTAACAAAACAAAATTCCAACTCCAGAGCAAACAAGCTTTTCTGCCAGCTCAAAAGACATGTGTTGGCTGCACTGATGCCTATCTAGGGTAGAGCCAAGGGCTCCCTGTGCGGTGCCTGGGGAATCCCACAGAGTTCTGCCTGTGCACACCCAGCCGGCAGCCAGTTGCCTCCAGAGACTGCCTGCGGACGCCTGCCTTTCATCGAGCTGGGTTACAGCCACGTCGTACCTCCTGCCTGCAAGGCACAGGGCTGGCATAGTCCCTAACACATGGCGAAGGCACCCACAGCTTCAGCAGGAGAAAGAGGAAGCAAGATCTCCATGATCTTCAGATAACCCGTGGTGTTTTATTGTATGCACGGTTGGTGCCACCCTGCTCTTATTTATTGTCTGATTGTAAAGAGAAGCGAAACCAGCGCACTAATCTTTGGTCTGGTAATACTGTACAGGGCTTGAGTAATGCTGCCTCACCTGCAGACTCCTGCGATCCCTGCTCTGCTCCCCAGAAACATACATGAACCTTGGAGAACTCGCCTCTCGCCTGCAGTTGAGGTCAAGACAATGAGCTGCTTGTGTGATTGAAAAACATCTTTTAGGACAGCTGTGGTCCTAGACTGGAACAGAGCTGGTGAAAGCAGGGCTTGAAGTGTGTTTTCCTACCAAAGGCACTGACCCTGGGCTGAGCTACCATATGAGATAAGATTGAGTCAAAGCCTGTCCATTTTTGGAGCAAACTGCAACATCTGTCTGTCTGTGTGCCTGCCACAGCCCCTGTGCTGTTGGTATCAGTAAAGAGTAAAGGGAAACAGAAGAAAAACAAGAAGCATTTTTGGAAAAACAGAGAGAAGCACTTTATGAATCTGAACACCCACACTGAGTACTTAACTTAGCTGCACAGCCTGAGATTCTGTATGTACCTGCTGTCAGATACATATAGAAATGAGACTTAATACTGTATATTTACCAGTTCAACTAAAAGTAATGCAATCCACCACTACCTGGCCTTCCCTGGGTACTTAACTGGGTGGAAGGAGCAGAGTTACTGACTTTGATCAATCATCTGTCCCTTTGCTGAGGCTGTGAGGAGATGCAGGTTATTCTAGTCTTGTAGGAACCTGACCTATACAAACTGAAGTAGTATTAACACTGAAAATATCTCCTAGGGTAACAGCGCTTTTGGGATTAATCTGGGGACAGTGTGAATGGGATCTTTAAAACTGATGGTGCCTCAACACCCACCCTCTGGAAGGGCTTCCCAGTGAATGTCACAACCTAAAATGCCCCCCTTTTCAGGTCATAAAAATGTGGCTGCCCCGAGAATGCTGCATTGTTTTAAATGCCATTAGCCACTAGGGACAGTTGTGTGTGTTTTGGATCTGGAGGGTGTTTGGTGGGAAACCACCTCTATGTAACCCATGGATGTCTTCTCTGTCTGTGATGAGTACAGTGAGTGACAGGGTAGGAGTGAGGGGAAGGGCACCTTGAGGACATTGGGACACAGCTGTGGGAAATCTCAAGCACCTCAGCGTATTTGTGGAAAGACTGGCAAAATCTGGAGAATGTGGTATTTGCTGCCACCCTCTAGTGATTCACAAGAGAGCCAGCAGTTCTGACTTAGGTTGGATCACGTCCTCATGGCTTATAAGCCAACACAACTCTTGACTGTAACACAACATGCGGATCCAGTAGTCCACACAGTTCACTGGAGTATTACTTGTCCTTTATGCATAGAGGAGAACTCAGTTGGCCTTTTCTGAAAGTTGCTTGTTTTTCTGACCTCCAGAGCTAACACTTCTTCAAGTTTTCTTTGCTTAGTTTGAAATAACAGTTGCAGTAATGGTTATGTACATAGAGATTCAACAATAGGAAGCTTGCAGAACTGCGTATCATTTATGCTGGTAAATGATACATCATTAATGGCTTGGGTTAAAAGAGTTTATGTTGCTAGTTACTGTTGTTTTGGGTTGGTTTTTTTTTTCCCCCTCCACTTTTTTATTTTTGAGAAGCGGCATATACATGCTATATGGGAGGTACTCCTGCTGTTCGTTCATACATTTTCTTCACATTCCTCAAAAATGGAGCAGTTGCATGACCTCAGGATGTTGTTTCACCCTGAAAGACTCTACCAAGACTTCCAAATGTGTCTTGCTACTTGGCAAGCTCTAACTTGTTTAGTGGGTGTAAAAAGTTCAAACTGATGAAACTGCTGAGAATAAACTCAAGATCTTGAACATTTTTATTTACTATAACTTTCCATGTTAGGATCAGCTTTGTTCAATTTGGTTTGCTGCATATTGCCAAGGAGAAATCTAGGGATGTCGGAGTGTATGAAACGCGTATTTGGAGGGTGCATGTTCCAGAAAGGTTAGGTATTTATAACAGATGTGTGTATTTCAGAGCATAAGAAGATTAGTGTGCTTTTCATTTAAATACTTTCTTCAGTGGAAGCAAAATAGCAAAGGAAGATAATGTTGGCAGAAACCAGAAGTGAACAGGATTATATTACACCAAAATTATACCGAATCTGGATTGGCTGTCTAAACAAATATTTGCAATGAAAAAAAACTTGTGCCTGTTGAAACAGACTGTGTTCAGGCCTTTTTTGGATTTGCAAGGTGATTGAGGGGAAGGAGGAAGAAATGGTTTATGTACTCTATTTTATGGTCACTTTTTTACTGTTATTGGACAGTGCAGGAAAGAAACTTCAATGCAAAAGCTTAGGAATTTTGCCCGAAGCAAGTCCCACAGAAAATATTCCATCTGCGTAGAGGTAGAGGCATAGGCATAGATACTTGTGCCTTGATCCAATAAACTAAGCATGTGCATGGTTTAAAAACAGTTGTAGAGTGTTTTAAAATTATGCATATGCTGAAGGATTCTGCTGGACTGGGGATTTCTGCAAACACAGAGTATTGAAGGAGGCCACATGTAGTATAGCCCACCCACTGCTCTGCATTCTTATAGGGGGAACCACAATCCAAATCCTTTCATATGAGGGTACAGACTTCCCAAAAGTCTGAAGAAAAGACTCTCCAATAAGAACAAGTTTGCCATGGCGGTTGCAGGATCCAAGTACATTGCACACTGTCAGGGCTGTTCACTGTGGTCAAATGCCACTAAATGCTCTGGAGCTGTTGGAGGCAGCCAGAACAACTCCAAGGCTTGCTCAAGGATTAGCCCTTCCCATCCTTTAGCTAAGGCTGTTAGCATTAAAAATCACAGCAAATCTCTTGCTTGCAGTGCCAGGTTGGAAAGGATAATTTATTAGCACTTATTATTCTGTAATAAAGGGAATTTGTTAGTTCACATTTTGAATTTGAAGAATTCAAATTATGCTTGTGGCTGAGATGTTTCTTATGATGTAGGTTTGTTTTAATTAGTGGTATCAAGTTAGAACTCAGTGGCCTGAAGGCAGGAGCAGTTACCTCATTTATTCGTTGTTTTGAAAATGTCAAGCAGAAATGATGGCTGTTTAACTTCAGGAGTCTTCCCCCCCTCCTGAAGCAATAAAATTTTCTAGTTGTTGTAGTAATTCATAGGGGTGCATATGATTTCCTTGAGACTATGCAGGGGGTAGTAAAGCTGTTCCAAGCATGAGAGCTTAGAACGTGGTCAGATAGCTCCTTTCACAAGATGGCTATGAAATATAAAATTATTGTTTCAAAAGGAAACGTGAGTGACCTCAATCACATAAAGGGTTAGTGCTAAGTAAATAGTTATCCTGGTTGAAAACTGCACAGGAGTCTCTACTCCCACGGCTAACTATAACTCAGCAAACAGAAGTCCTTTTTAATCCAAGGCAATGCTATGGGTAGATGTTACTTTGTAAATGCCATCGTTAAAATTGAATCCTCTGGCTCGGAAAAATCTCAGCTTTGTAGAAAGAGGCTTAATAATTTTTCTAGCCTGGCTTCCAACACCAGGCTAGCCAGTCCATGGCTGTTGCAAAGTGATGGAGTAGATGCTTCAAAATGGAAAAAGGTGCAGCTGAACCCATGTGAGAGCTGCGGGTTTGTTGCTGAAGTTGTGCAGGGGAGCTGCAGTGCTGCACCCCAGGAGCGCCGGCTGGCTGACGCCGCTGCTTGGCCTCTGGGTGCTCCCTGCTCTCTTAAGCAGAGAAAATCCAGTTGAGGTAAAGCTGACAGAGGGTCTGAATTGGTTTCAGTCTAGAAGATGATGTGTTAGACATTTTTTTTACCCCCCGAATTAGCATGAAAGAGAGTAATGCATAGCAATGGAACAATTTTTTCCTAACTGCATAGGTTTGAGAAAGCGTTTGACAGTTTCTATTGCAATTTGCTCTGGCACATTTCAAAGTGTTAGGGTATGCCAATAAAAAATAATTAACAACACTGAGGCTTTAAATCAGGTTGCAACTTCCACATTTAAATAAGTCAATCAAATCTGTGTTTAACATAAACACTGGTGTCAAAAAAAGAAGCTTCCTTTCACCCTCCTATTTAATACTGCTCTTGACTCTATTGTAGAAAATCCTAGACAGACACAGCACATTTGTCACATAGCTTAAAAATGGTGCTAGAAGAGTTCTGTTTTGCTGATGGCACAATCCTCTTCTGTGGCAACTCAACCAGTGTGAAAACAAAGATGCTCACTACGCAGAAGATAGTGGGAATGGGGAAGAGCAACAACTCCTATAGGTTAAAAAGGTATAAGGCAGGACATGTTTCTGTCTTCTTGAAGCATTGTGATTCTCCAAGCTAAACACTGTGTCTTTCCCATCGTGTTTGATATCTTTTGATAGACACTTCGTCCATGAACTTCTCTGATCGCTTTTGAACCTTTTTATATTTAGGGATCTAAAGCACCCTGGCGGTATTACTGAAAAGCAAGGAGAGAGAGGAGCTGACTCTTATGCTTCCTAAGTGACTTGTGAACAATAGGAGGTAGTCGTAAGAAATAATGCCACTGACTGGCAACAATCAATCTGTGATGCTGTTTTCATGCTAAGTTATGAATGAGTGAAAAATGGAAGTCTACCAAAAGGAAGGAGGTAATGCTTAGATCCATCAGAGATGAGACCTCAGAAATACAGGGCAATAGGTAAATTGGCTTATGTTTTTCTTCTGGAAAGGAGAAAGTTTCTAGGATGCTTGGGCAAAAGGTGGAATGTTACCTTATTAATAGTAGTCCTTCACATTTCCAAGGGTATGTCTACTCTACACAACAGAGGGTACCGGATCAGATTTTAGGGAAAATACTTTCTCCACCCTCCCCCAATAGGGCAGCCCAGCAGAGGTGCGGTATAGTAGATATACAAAGGTTTCTGTTAGAAAGTGATGGTGCTTATTTTTAGCTTTCTTGTACTTCTTTTAAAAAGATATAAGTTATAAATGTGGTTTTCAGAAAGTTAAAGAATAGTTAAAACCATTGTATACTAAATTAATTTCATGCTGAAGCGTAGAGGTATTGTGATGCTTGCCTGTAGTGCAAACAGCTCATTCAATTTAAGAAGCTTTAGGTATGTTTACAACTGTCTTGTTCATAGGATTTTCCCCATAAACTCCCAGCTATGCAGACCTGATTATTGAAAAGTCTTTTTCTGCATGTTTTCAGGTAACTTTAAACAGCTAAGCAACTACGTCCAAGTAGTTCTGTTTGTGAAAGCTTATACAAGCTAAGCTGTTGCTGTTGTTATATGGTGAATCCTGTACAGGGCTTAAATTACAAATGGGTTCAAGTCCTCCTGTGCCACTGTCCCTGCAGCCCCCAGCATTGCCTCACAGTGACCGCAGAGCAGTTGCAGAGCATTGAGTGGAGGCGTCTCCTGCTCGCCGTGGCAGGCCTGAGACGTACGTGTGTGTCGAAAACCCAAGTGCCCTGCTGCTACCCTGGCCCAGAGATCAAGCCCGGGTCTCCTGTAGCACCGCGTGTCCCACTGGCTGGGCTGCGTTCCCTGGATTTGGTAGGGTTAGCAAGCCTTCCTCTCTCTAATGCCCCATTCTTTTCAGTGGGCCCTCTGGGGGATGAGGAGTAAAAAGAACAATTAGACTTCAATAATGACTAAGAGAGCTGCTGTCAGTGCTATTGCTTGCTGGATTAAAAAGCAAATTAATAAATACAATAGCAAGGCTGATGTGATCACCAAATATATTCTACCCAGTTTATTTGACAAATATAGTTTGAAGTGTTTGTCCAGTTATTCCTCCTAAGCAGTTATTTATGGCATACCACATAGTGCCAAAATAAAGGCAAGCTCACTCTTTGTTTCTCTGCTTTATTGAAGCTACCAGACTGAGAGCTTATAAAAGCTGTGGGTGCAGAGAAGTGTCTGTTGGCTCCATTTAGATGAATCTTGGAACAGAAAGCCCCGAGGAACAAGGTCTCTGAGAAGTATTTTGGGGTCTTGTCCTTCCCCTATTCCTGGCTTACCCCATATCATCCCCTTGCTCCCATTTCTGACAGTTGCCCCCTCTGCCTGCAAGGGGAGGGCTCTGCCAGCATCCCAGCTGGCTGTGGCCTTTCTGGGAGGCCCATCACAGAGACCTGGATACCATGATAACCAGCTCAAAGTGGCAGCATGAATTTAGTCCACACGGTGCAGTGCTGTCTGGCCCGAGTCTCTTTTAGTTTGGGCATCCCCTGTAGACTTACTCTGTGAGTGCCTCTAAACTAGCAAAGCACGGGTTAATGCAATAGCGATCACTGAAATTCTTCCTATCAGCACAAAGTCATGGTTCTTGCCAAGGTTCTCCAAGCATGTAAAAGTACTCTTTTTTTTTTTTTTTTTTCCTGCTCAAGAGCTTACTTTGCTCTCCTTTGAGCATTTATTATATAAAACACAGGGAAAAGATGCTTACCTGAGTAGTGGTTTTCTGAACAGTGTTTAAATTGAAATGCCCTGAAGGCAAAATGATAAAGTTTGAAGAAGAAAATCCAGGTCAGCATATGTGTGCTGAATGCATTGCTATAGCAGATTTGGCAGTGACTTGTATGGTACGATAGACACTGTAAGCATAGACTCTTCATCCAGTGCTCTTTCTGGATTTCAAAAAAGGAAAAAAGAAAAAAGAATGCTATTGTAGTGCCACAACTCCTACATCTTTTCTTGGCTTTTCATACAGTTTGCTTTTTTAAATTTTTTTATTCATATTGACAGTATTTAAAGGTGCATTTGAAACTGAGCCTAACTGTTTACGATTTTGTTACTTTCTGATTTGTGGTCTTTGCAGATTCTTGTTGATTTCTTCTCTGTGCTGTCAGTGATTTTGATTTATGCATGAAACTGCAATTAAATACTCATGCTAGTGCTCGCGGAGCGTAGCTTAGGGGAAAAGTACAAATATTAGCTCAATTTTATTTTTAAAGGCTTTCAGGATCATTTCTTCAAGTCTAACACGTGTTAAAAATGGAATGTGTCCATTGAAAAAAGAACAATAGTTTCTTCTAGCTACAAAAATGAGGCATTGATTTTGGTTGCTTTGCCTTTACCCTACAAATTTTATTCCACTACTTGTGGAGTCCCTGAATAATTATTTATCCACTTGATGTATGGTATTTCATTTCGGTGACATTGCTTAAAAATGTGAATTCTTGTTTATGGCGTATTTCATTCTGACAGGAGTTTACAGAGACTTCTGTAGATATTTTTTGTCAGAAAAATATTGACATATATAGGTGAAATAGCTTTTGTCAGCAATTCTTGCTCCACTGGGTATTATGCATTGTTCTGTTTCTAATTGCTCCTTGCTTATAAAATTGCATGCTCTGCTGTATCAGAAAGGACGATGCATTTCTGGGGTCTGTTGGTTTGCGGCTGTTCCCCTGACAATAGGATTTTTCCTCATCCTCTTTTTGTTGCATTCTGGCAGGCTGTGTTGAAAAGGCTGAACTGGGGGTGAGAGGTTCTCCCCCACCCACATGGCCCTTTCTTTTTTTCCTTACCTCCTGTGAAGATTACCCTATCCCCTCTGGTATGCTAGCAGCTAATGGCAAGCCCTGATATTGACAGAAGCAACGTGATCCCCAGACTGCAGTGCCAGCTGCTTTGGCGTTGGGAAAAGATTCAATTGCTCAGAGCAGCCTGTTTTGCAACAAAAGCAGTAGTATTGGATTGTTTTGGGGTCTGTGTGCAATGGAGGTTCTGCTCTGTTACTGGTTTCATCTTAGATGTCTAGAGATAAAAGGGCCAACACATCGATTCTCATTCTCTGTCTTGCTAGTCAGCAGTTGCTTGAATGTGGCAGGTGGTCATAAGATAACTGGACATGGATCAAATTAAGTTTTCCACATTTCAGTTTGTAAATCAGAGCGCTCCAGAACTGCAGGTTCCTTATTCAAAATGCAGTTTCTGCAGAGTCAGACTGGCTCTCCAGTTCCTCCCAGATGTGTGGAGCTGGCATCCAGAGGCATGAAACAGCATCCAAAGCAAGAGGACATCAGGCTGACATGCTGTGCTCATATGTCAATGCTGACTGTGGTGAGGGGTTAATAAGTTAATGGAAAGCTACCCAAGAATTAGCTGAGAATCAGGGGACCGTGTTCATTGAGATCGTTTGCGTGATCTGAAATTTTCCCAGTGGCACACAGGTTGGACTCCTAGATTGTGTAGTATCTATCACAGGGTAAGAGGCAGGTGACCCTCTTAGCTGAGAAGTGGGGAAAGGGAAGGTTACACACTTCCACTGTTACCGCTTATTGGTAGAATTTGGTGTGATTTTCATATTGTATATATCGGCTGCTTAGTTATCATTTGGCTGTGTGGTTCAATCTATATCCTGCTTCCGTTATGAAGAGCTGCTATCTTTGTGACTTTCTTTAAAGCGTTTTACAGTTGTGGGCATTGCTCTGTTTTGCAGAGAGGGGAAGTTGAGCAGAATGAAGATAACTGACTTTTTTGAGGCCATACTGAAACTAGAGGCAGTGTTAAGTTTCCTCACAAGCTGCAGTTCAGTGCGCTGGCTGTTTTGGCTACATGACCTCTCAGAAAGGAGGCTTGCCAAGGCGATAGAGGCAGTGTGGGAAATGAGAACTGCAAATGTCAAAATTAAAAAGGTTTGCCACTTTTCCCCAGCCCCTGAAGAGAAGATCTCACCTGGCATACAGTGTGGTGGGAGATGGGGGAGAAGGAGACCCCCTGCTCAAGAAACAGCTCTCTTCCTGTCAGCAACATTTCCATGCTAGTTTTTGTTTGCTCTGGAAACATTTGGCTTTCCAGGAGCTGCTGGGTGACTTAAAGCAAGAACACGATGTGTGTCCTCTGTGAAAGACTACCTGTATTCAGGCATCTGGAAGATCTAACTAGGTCTTTATTTCTGGAGCAAAAACCAGTCAGTAGGGTTGTCAGGTGGCAAGGTGATGACAAACAATGCTTTGTTACCTTGTGGTGACTCGTATCATGCATATCACGTCATACTGCCATAGTGAAGAGCGCAGAGGGGCGTGCTGTACATCACTGACTTGCCTTGTGTGCTGAACTGGATGTGAGTTCATCTTTGGTAGTCCAAAACGTTCTCTAAAAATGGGTCCAAAATGTTCCCTTTTTTGGGGGGTGGTGGTGGGGAGCAGCTCTGTATGTGTTTGATAACTGTGATATGATGATGTGGCTTATTGGTAAAAAAACAGAGGTAACATATACAAATGGGGATTTCTGAATTCTAAGTGGCTGTGATTTTAGGGTTTGTGTACCCCTGAAACTGTGACCTCCTCTGACTTCCATATTTTTCCAAGAGATGACATCATTTTATAATGCATCTTACTGCCAAGTGAAACAGTTGAGACTAATGAAATGATTGCATAATGCCATTAAGAACGTGCCATAAAATACTCAGGGGACATGCCAAAAAATGAGCAGTCCATTGTGACTAACTCTTGGAGCAAGAGCATTGGTTATTTAAAAAACAAAACAAAAAACCAACCCCATAGAACTTCCCTTTGAATTATTAAGAAATAAACACAAAAGAACATGGAATCCAAACAACTAAAAGATTAAGGGGGCTTCTGATAGCTGTAAAACTCAAGCAGCCTGCAGGAGTATAGAGTAATTGGAAAAGTAGTGGCTGTAGCTCTGCTGAGAAGAGTATATACAAGATTAGGCTTAAATCTATTCTTTCTTAAAACCGAACATGACTGCCATGGGATTGGTTTTGAGGTGAAGAGGTTGTATCTTCCTCATCTTCAACCAGCTCAACTGCAAACAACACACTTAACTTGTTCAAGAGCTTCTGTTTCCTACCAGAATCTGGGTGCTTCTATGAAGATGAATTTAGATTGTATGTCAGCTTGGGTTTGGAAGAGCAGTGGAAGAGTGGAAGAGTGCTTCTGGAGCAAGACAGAAGGGCAGAACCCGTAAGCAAATGATTGCTGAAGAAGAGTGGGTTTTGCTGCGCCACCTTGCAGTGCTATGTGTTTCAGCTTGCTTTGTGAACAGACAGAAATATTGCCTCAGGCTTGCATTTGTCAAAGTGGGTTGTTTCCTCTAGCAGAGCTGTGGGAAAGTTTAAAGGAGTTCACAAAGTGTTTAAATGGATCAGGAAAGAGTAGATTGTTGTTAATTGGCTTCATTTGCTCTATCTGGTAGGAACTTGGGAGTAGCTGCACTTGCAGCTTGTAATTCCAGGTGGCTTCTGGTTCCCTGCTCTGGAGGAACTGAGCTGCTGCTGACTCTTCTGACCCAAGGAAAAGGAAAAAGAGGTTGCACGGGGCAAGGAGTGGCTCAGAGGCAGAAGAGCAGGGAAAGAGTCAAGCGGGGGGGGCGGGGGGAACCCACTGACTTAAGCTACTTTGCATGTGGCCACACACTTATTTGGAGCGATGTTTGATGTTGGTACAGGCATTTACAATGACCGTTGGATTCAAAGATTGGGGGGGGGGGGCTTGCCTCAATAGTTGCATTTATCCCTCGGGGCAAACACGTACGTGTTTAATTCAGTTCCTTCCTTTTAAAAGCAGTTCTTACTTCCCATTAGTAAGCTTGCCTGACAAGATAAACAGATAGTAGGTGGAATGAATTTATGGATGGTTTACTGAGTATCTGAAGAGAGTAACTAGTCATAAGATCCTTAGTAATTATACTGGCTTTGCTGAAATAATTCCTTTCCAAGTAACTGCTATCAGCAGACATAAGTTGTTAGATTGAATCTTGTGATTCAGATAAGTGTGGATTAGAAGAAGTTAATATTCTAGGGAAAAGATGGAACAACTGTATTTATATGGAAATCACAACATTTTCATTTGATCCACTTCACTGTAATAGTGTAAGCCAACAAATGTAGTTTTCATATGTTTTTAGAAGAAAATGACCATAACAGATGCTGTGAGTTAACTCTGAGAAAGCTATATGATCAATAGAGCTATGTGAGAGGATTGAGATGTTTAGGACAGGTGATTCTTTTCAACAGTGATAACTCATTTCTTCATCATATTTTGGTTTGATTAATCCAAAGCAATACACACTAACCAACAAAATATATAGCACTGCTAATGTGGGAATTTTAGCTGGACTAAAGCTATATAGCTCCATTGGCTTTTACTGGGGATATGCCAACTTTCTGCACTCAAGCATTTGGCCAATTATCTTCTCAGAAACAAAATAGAGCTCCCTAAAGCTGACTATTTTGTGAAAAAGTACATATTCTGTACTAATTTTGGTCTCAAAAGGTGCTACAAGATAACCATGGAAAATAGTCTAGGTATTTGTTGAAATATTCCAGCTACTAGTTTGAAAACCTGTTTTGTTTGAAATTACATTATCGTTACTTAAACTGATAAATGAGTCTTGGCAAGAGGAGACATTCAGGGCTGAGTTCAGACACATGCAAATGGTTCTTGTTTTCAGCAGAGCCATGACTGGCAAGGAAAGAACTAAGTGGTGTTCCCTGTGGGTGTGGGGTTTTTTTTTCTTTTTTAGTGGTAGCTTCTAGGTTGTAGAATCAGAATGTCAGGAATGGAAGAGTCAGCTTTTGCCCTAAAACTAGGCTAATTGGGGCAACTGAAAATAGAGAGCTCTTAAGGCAATTCTTTGGTACTGTAGTTGGTGCATGCCAGTCAAACCTTAGCATGCTTATTGATATGTCTGAGGAGCTTTGTGGGTAAGGTCTTTAAAGCTCAGATACTGATCCATTTGCAGACTAAGTAAAGAACACTTTTTAAGTTTTTATTTTTGTAATAGATCTTATTTCTTTTGGAGAAATGTCTGGTCTACAGTGTGTGACTGTCTTTGAGGAAGGGGCCTCAGCTGTGTTAAGTATAGCCAAAAAAAGCGGATACTAGTGGTTTTTGCATCGAAATTGCATACTATGGGGTTAGTGTGAAAGAGGCATTAAAATAAAAGCATGAAGTAGTTAAAAACATCAGAAGCTTCTGCTTGAAAGACTTTTGTTATTTTAGAGCTGTAGCAAGTCTAATTAGCAGACTTGTCCTTCACAGAGAAGAATATATCCAAAGGGCATGGCTGCAATCCAGCTGTAATTGCGAATGTTTCTTATATTCAGCAATCACAACTCTTGCCATTGAGAAGCAGAGAACGCATTCACCATTCCAGGGACGGATTATTTTAGTGAACCCAGCTCTCTAATGAACACCTCACTATGTAAGTAATTTTACTACCTGGTGTTAAACAACCCCTGCACATGCATTTCCAAGGATCAGGAACTTAGCAGCAGGAGGCAGGGGTGGTGCTGACCTTCTCCCAGCATCTTTGTGCAGAAAACAGTGTTCTGCTTCAGTGTTCCCCCAAATTCTAGATAAGTTTATGAAGCAGGTCACATCATTGTAGAATGGCAAATATCTGTACTTCATTCATAATTTTGATAGTATTTGGGGGGATTCCCAGTGTAGTGGATTTCCTTCTCAACATAGTGGTAAGACTGTTTTAAGTTTGAAGTTGGTAGTGATGAGGGCTTCTGTTCAGCAGCCCCAAGCCAAATATTTGCACCAGTAGCTGCCTGCTGTTCTTTCTGCTGGGAGAGTAGAGAGTCTTCCACGTGCAAACTGGGGAATGCCACTGCTGGATATAACCTCACAGAGACAGCTCTTGCTGAGCACACTACACTCATTTGGGAATAGAGAGGGATAGATAATCTGGACTTTTTTTTTTCCTCCCCTGTTGCTTTCTCACAGGGAAGAATCTGTCTCCTGCCCATGATCTGCTTTTGGAAGTAAAGTGGTTGAGCCCAAGCAGGATAATTTCTCTGTTTTTTTGAATTGTCACATCGAACAGTTTCATCATGTTCCAACAGCTTTTATGAGTGTGCATGCAGTTTGAGAGCATTTTTAGAGGAACGTTATGCAAACATTCGAGTCAAGATATAAACCATCTTCAAGCTAGATTTTTAGACATGGCAATAAACAAAAGTCTTTTCTTTTTTTAGGGGGTAAACGTGACTTGAGGAGACAGGCCAGGAAAGTCTATTATCAGTATGACCAGTCATCTAAGTTTAAAAGACCAACCCGAAGCTCTGCAGTGCAGCAGGATGGGGGTTGCTGTGTTCCGAGGGAGGTGTTTCAGCTGCTTTTACTTTGTATTTGTTGCTGAGAAGAAGGAGGTTACCTTAAACTTAATGAAGGATAGTTTTGCCAGCCAATGCGCTGATGCTGGAAATACATTGCAACTTTGCTCCTGGTAGTGAAGTTGCAGACGCACGTAACTGTTTGGAACTGGACCGTACCCACAGTGCAGGTACTGCTGCAGTGTGTTTGCTAACTATCTTGAACTGTATTAGAGAAAGGGGTTTGTGAAGACCACAGTACAGGGCATCCAGAGCTCTCCTTTGATATTTGTGCATTTGGCATGTGCAGGTTTTGTAGCCACACTTGTGTTGTTAGAGCCTTGGAACTCTTCCTGTTTTATACCTGCAGAGTTTAGATCTCTGGTGTCTGCCTGGGTGCTAAAAGGGCTTTGCCTTGGTGCAGTCAGTGGACCCTAGTGCCGCCAGATTATGTGATTAGAAGAAGGGGATAAATACAGGCAAAGCATTTCAGGTTGGTACTTGTGATCAAGCTTAGTTCTGCAAGACTCTTGGGCAAAGAAATTAATGATGACAGACTTCGTAAATACTACATGGAAAATGTTTATCATATTGAGAGGGAGATTAACAATTCCCGTAAGCATGGGAATAACCCTACCCAAGGTAACTGAATGACTCAAATTTAACTCCTGCTAAGGCAAGGCCTGTAGGAGCTTCTCAAAATATGGAGGAAATACTTCGGGTTGTTCAGGTTCATACTTCTAATAAAATACAAGAGAAAATCCCATACTTCTTTTATCCTAAAACCTCAGTCTGTGTTTTCCTACTAGCATGTATTACAAGTGATTGTCTTTTGAGGCAAATGTTTTACATCTGTCGTCTAGGGCTGACGGTCTAAATGACGTGAAATGGAAAAAAATAATTCCATCTATTGACTCCATGCAGCATTTTATCAGACTCATTGGAACTGAATTCACCATCTGTGCCTTTTTGTCAGGGTCAGTAATAGCTTTTCCTAAGCATTTATTTGTTAGAGAGCTCTGTTTTCCCTGCAAGGTAAGTAACCTTAATACATGTGCCAATGTACATTTTGAACAAAATTAGGGTGTAGTTGCTACACTTTTAAAAAGGCAGGTTTACATTTTTTTCTAGTTCTGTCTTTGCAAAGAAGTTAAAAACCTAATTTTTTGAATGAGTGACTCTAACCATCTTTTCTTTGCTTCTATGCTATCTGAGAGAGATTATTCCCAGAGCACCTTGTGCATTGTGAGGCTTTCTTCAATAGACTTCGTTAAAGCCGGTAAACCAGAAATGTCACTTACAAGTTATATTACGGGCTAGAGACACCTCTAATTGGAGCACCATGTCCCATGTTTACATCGGAAATAGGATACAGCTCCCTTGTGGTATACTAGAAAAGACAACTTCAGATTATGTTGTGTGTGAATTTACCCCTGCTTGAATTTGGCAGTCTTAAAAAAGGCAGCCGTTGCTTTTGGTCCCTACCAAAATAGCTCCCTCTGGCTGAGCAGTGGGGGTTAGCTTTCAGCCCTGGATGTACCTGTCAATGTTGTACTTTCTCCTTCACTGCCTCCTTTTAAAACTCTTTAATCTTCTTTGATGCACTTTCCTCTCCTCCTTTTCCCAATTTTGGGGCAGTCCTGGATCTCCTTCAGGAGCAGGTGCTCCTGATAAACTTCAGGAAAAATAATCTCTGCAGTCATGTTCCTTCTCCTCAGCTCCAGCCAGATCTGGCTGCTGCTTTTGCTCATTAGAGTGAGGATGCAAACAGCAGCAGATGCCTGTTGGTGGTAATTAGATAAAAGAAATGAGTACTGTGAATGCTGCAGTGAGAGGGGAGGTGCTTCCCAGACAGGTTGGAGAGCCCTTCCCATTTTGAAGGGCTGCTATTAGACTTCCCATAGCCCTGATTTTCTGGCGGTTTTGCTAATTAAGCAAATGCACCTCCTATCCTCTGTCCTTCTAGTTTCTTTCTGTCTCTTTCTGACTTTTATATGTCCCTCGTTATCCTCTCTTCCTATTTTCACTTCACGTGGCTCTATTAGGTGTTCGTTGGTTATTGTTAATCTGCACCCCTGTGTAGTGACAATCACTTGGAAAAACCGATTTCTTCCTGGCTTTCGTTTCCTAGAGTGTGGCCTCAGCTGCCTGGGGACACGGAGGAGTAAGTGACCTTTATTGCAGCTTAGGCTGTGATAGCTGTGTTTCAGGGTGGTTCAGCTGCAAGCTCATGGGCTGCCTCTGGCTTTTGAGACAGGCTGTCTTCTCCCATAACTGGAGGAGGTGGGAAAATGCTGCATAGAGCAGCATGGGACAGAGAGACAGGGAGGAAAAACTACTGATTAAGAAGCAGCAAAGGATGTGCAGCCTTACGCTAGTTGCTGTGCTAGGCTGAGGGAGGGCAGTGGGCCTGAACGTCTGCTCCTTGCATCCTCAGCCACAGAAAAGTCATCCTTGGACATGGAGGGGCTGTGGACAAGTAAGCCTGGAAAGGGGAAGGACATAGTGACATCTTGCTTTTTAGGCCAGTGCTTTGACTGACCTGGTAGCCTGAAAATAGGCGGAGGTAGTTATAAATGGCAGGTAAACTGTTACAGCAGGGCTGCAGGAAAGGGATGCCACAAACACTGGGGAGCCTCAAAAACATCTTGTGCTTTATCCAAAATGACACCTAACCTGTTGGCAAGCTTCAACCCCACTGTATTCCTGTCTCAGGATGAGACGTGAATAGTTTGCGTTTAAGATGCTTTTTTTTAAACAACAAGCTACAAGGAAGTGCTCCGTTGTGTATTAACACTCACAGTTCTTTGAAAACTGTGAATACCGTACAAACTCCTTTTATGTTTAGCAGGAGTGTGCAAAGTCCACTCCAGCCAGCTGGCTTTGTGTTTTGCTCTTACTTTGTGAGGTTCTTAGCTGTCAAGTGGACTTTATCAGCAGCTATGTCTGATTGCAGTGTTTCATTCCAGCTGTGACAAGCTCTCCTAATAAGCAGTTCTGCATGGTGTTCAATTTAGGCTTGTTCTTCTAGTGCTCTTGCTGTACAGGTTGGAAATTCCTCATCTACATGACCAGTTTCCTACTCAAATTTGCCTGTTACAAACTGCCTGGCTGCTCGGGGTGCAAGCACTCCCCTTGCTTCTGTGCTGTTCCCCAGGAGCGTGCCCAGCTAACACGGCTCACCTGAGACCTTCTCAATGTCGAGCAGGAGCTGGCGTGTCCCATGCTGGCGAGTGGATGTGTGCAGAGCTTTAGAGGACAACATGGGAGCCCTGGGCACTGAGAGGCTATTTCAGCCCAGGTTTTAATGGCAGCCTTGCCCAGAAAGCTTTGGTGGTAAGCGGAAATCAACTGTACCTCAGAGAAGCTAGAAGGAAATATAGATACTTATTTATGATGTTTAAAGGGAACAACACTTTTACAAAGGCAAGGATAAACAGAAATTAAAAAGGCTGCGTAATAATCCTGTTATCTACCTTTTTGTGTATTTGGGTTAGGTCCACAGGCTCCTCTCTCCTCGCAGCATGTTCAAGGCTTCCTGGTGGAGGCTTTTATGTTCTTTATTTTCACCCAGGTATTGTGCATGCAGAAGCTGATCTGGATCTGGGGAGTCTTGGCTCCCTTCTAGGCTTCCAACTCAGCTGTGGGGTTTTTTCAGATGCAAAACCTTCCCTCGGGAATTTCTTAATCCTTATTTTGATTGGGAAGATATTTTGATGTCCCTCACAGTAGTTAATTGGCTGCCGTTTTTTTGCTTTGGGAAATTATGAAGTCCCATGGACGTGGCTGGATGAGATAAGAAACTGCCCAGACAGTTAAATTGAGTCCATTCAGGGTTTAGCCAAGCAGAAGAGCCCTTCTTAGCAAATGAAGCAGAATGACAATAACTCTTTCTTTCCAGGCTATATGGTGACCAACTCTCGGAGCAGATCGTTTTTGCATTATGAATCCTATGGCCCCTATAAACACTTAACTTGCTAATGACATTTTAGGCAGTTATGTAACTGGGCTGTACGCGGGCAGCTTGCTTTGGGCTCTTATCTGAGGGGAAAAAAAAGTACAAATCATATGTTGTGAGCCGCAGCTCTCAGAAAATCAGTTACGTCTTTCAAGGAGACTGATTTAGAAACACTGCTAGGTAATTGATCGGTCTGATGTATTTGATGTGAAGTTCAGTAAATAAAGATGCTCAGTAGGATGGTGTATCATTTTAGGGTGATGGTAATAAACCGGTCCAGTGAACTCTTTCTGCGTTTCCAATGCCATAATTGGTTTGCAATACCCTACCCTCACATTATTTTCTTACTTTTCACAATAAGCCATGAGGTGCTAGTTATCGCAGAGGAGTTAGATCTTCCCACAGATTGGCTTAGGGGAATGTTTTAATGCATCCATGGCTGTATCCTTGACTGTCTCTCCCAATGCTGTAATTTGAAAGCAGATGACAGCTGCAGATAAAACGTATGACACAGCGTATGATTCACGTGGGAATGGAAGAGGAGCCTCTGAGAAATATACTCCCTCTTCAGAGAGAAACATCAACATGTGCATGTCACTTAATGAGCTTCCTTAGTCTGTAGGTCAGACCTGACATTAACTGAAGTGACTTGGAATAATTTTGATCGGGTGGCTTAAAAGGTCATACGTAAATTGAGTTTTGTGGTCGCAGATGACTTTCTAATGGCTTACAAGCTTTATCATGAAAGCATCAGGTACAATCAGTTTATACTTACAAGGGGCTCTGACTAAGACTGATTAGGTGAAATTAAAAAGAGCAGAAAGCCAAGTTGAGTTTCTCTCAGGGTTCATGGGGCTTAATTTCTTCTTAGACACTGAGATCCCTTCAGTTTGGGGATTATCTCCCAAGCAAAATAATCACATTCCATCTAGGGGCATCTGAAACTAAACTGGATGAAGTACTGGAAAAAAACCTGTCAAGAGCAATCCAGCACTAGTAGTAAAATGGACTGAATAACCTCAGACTGTTTGAAAAGGCCATGTTTACCGTGTCAGCGGAGAGTACACTGTAAAGTCTGGCATATCATAATTATTTTGTTCCTAGTGTACAAGAATACTGCAATGCCTCAGATATCTCCTGATAAAAGCTGATATGGCTGTGCTGTATTTCTGTCCCTTGGACCTCGCATTAATGTAGAGGGGAGACCATTTTCACTCTCTATTTTTACTTTCCAGCTACATCAGGACTGAAATATTCTAGCCAGTTGTACAGCTGACGAAGACAGGGGGGGCTTGTTTTCTTTGATCAAAAACCAAGACACTCTTTCATGTTTAAAACCCATCTTAGTCGGGATGTGCATGAAAGTCTTCCTTCTTACCACTAATAGAACTACAGGAAAAGACAACAGATGAATGCAGGATTAGGGTAGTAAAGGACATGCAACAAAATTCTGTAGAAGGGTTGGAGAACCTGGTGAATGGTCATAAACATTTTACATGCGTGTTAATCCCACAGATGCTGCTGGCTGGTTAGCTGCTCACATCTTTGGAATTGAGTGTTTGTGGAGGGAGTGACTGTGGTGGATTTGCGGGCAGTTGTTTTATTGAAAGCTCATTTATGGGAATGTGGCTGCTCTTGAGGATCCAGTTGATGTATTCTCACAGACCAGGGAGTGAATGTAGCACTAACTCGAGGGGCGAACTGCGTTCTTGAAAGTCAGACCTGAGTCTGGTTCCCTTTGAAGCTGTTTCAGGTTCATATTTTCAGATTCCAAGGTTGACAGTCTTTGTTCTGTAGCCTTATTTGAGCCTTTAGGTCCTCCCAGGTTGGCAGGCTATATAAAAGCACAGATGTTCTCTGAGTTTAGTCCGCAATTGCTGAAATAATTGCACAATCTATGTATTTAATGTATTTATTCAGATATGATACTTTTATTTACTATTTACTGTTCCTGCAGCTTTTAGATCTGAATTGAAATTACTTCATAATTGGTTTGCATTACTAGGTAATGATGATGTGTGGGAATAGCTATATTTCAATCTAGAGGATATTTAGGTAATGTTGTTTTAAGAGCAAACAATTTCTTGTCTCTCACTTTTTGCAACAAAAGAGCTAATTCATGTTTGTTTGAAAGTGATTTTCATTTGTTATGGTAGGTCATGCTGAACAGTGTGTGACAGTATGACTCAAGTTTTTATAAATTATGTCCATATGGTTGGCTTGTTTTGAAAAGCAGTTTGAAAAATAATATGGACCAAAGCATAAGTCTCTATTGCTCCTTTTTCCTTCTTACTATACAGAGGAGAGGGCTTGTTTTTGGAATGCCTTAAATTAATTGTTATTTAGAATCAAAAGTGCAAGAGGTTGCATGTTGTTTATACGTTGTAATTTTTTTTGTTTATTTCTTATGAGTGGTACTGAGAAGTGTGAACCAGACCTTGAAAGCAGGCTGTTTCTGTAGAGGCTGATCATGGCTGGTGAGCCTGCATTAAGAAACTCATTCGACTTTAGAGAATAATTATAGGGTTGTCAGTATATGTTCCAGTCTTCCCACGTGGAGTACTCGTAGGTCTGGCTGGTAGATATTTACTGAAGGAATTTGGGATAATAGAGCATAGTAAATGAGAAGATTAATTAGGCAGAGGATACAATGAAACTGTAAAAAAATTATGATGAAAAAAGCAAACAAATCTTTCTAATAAGCTTTTCAAACTCAATAGACATCTGGTTTTGACTCAGTAAACCCGTCATCATAAAACTGAAGAGCTGCAAAGCTGCCTGGGGCACGGGATGGGGGAGATGGTTGGCAGTCTTTGGGTGAACGTTTTTAGAAGAAAAATAAGTTTTTGCCTGAGTAGATGTTCTTGGGAGAAAGTTTCCATCTGTGACAAAATATGAGGAATGTTTTTTATCCCCCCCCAAGTTTATTTAAAAGAGATGAAAACTTGAACACTTATATTTTCAGTAGCCGAAGAACCAGACTGTTCAGCATTTGGTCATCAAGGACTGAAAAACTTTATCCATGAAAATCTGAATGATTCTGCTAAGCAAGTGTTCAGCAAAAAAGCTTCATTTTCAGATTCTTTGAAATTTGCTACTCAGTAGTGGATGCATAGTAGATAGAGTAGATTTCCAGACATATCTAGGCATGAGCATGGAACAGCACGTATGAACTGGTGGAGAGAGCTGCTGGGAGAGGGCCCTTCAGTGGCGGCTGTAAGCAGCAGGCTGGGCAGAAACGCCGTCAGCTTCCCGGGCCTGGGGACGCCAGCCCTGCCTTCTCAGGAGCCAAGGCTGGGACCCTTGGCATGCTGTTACATAGAGTAAGGGCCTTAACAAGCTAACTGCTTTGTGCTTTAATTTAGGGTTGAAATGTGGAACTGTCTAGCATGTTTCTGTAGCAATATGGCATATAACCTTGAAAAGCAAGATTTTAAATTTGTTTTCAGTTTTCTTTTATAAATGGAGTGCAGCAGATAGAAAGAATGCAGGGGCGCCAGAGCTTCCTATAGGCAAAAACGTCTGCCACTCTGACCTTCACTTACAGGATTCATTGATCACATTAGTGGGAGGGCTGGATTCATGTCACCTTGTGGGATCCTTCAGACATTCATCTTGCTGTAGGTAGTGCAAGCCATTTCAAATGCTTTTGGATTACAGGTCACATAATAATTGCTCATAATCTGCATATGGTGTGAAACTCCAGATGCCTTTCTGAGCTGACAAGCAGTGCGGGAAAAAACAAAGCACAGTAGCAAACAAAGGTTGAAGAGAGTCAGCGAGCACAGCCTGCAGTTCTGTGCAGGTGGCTCCTCTGTTGGTTCACACATCAATTTGACCTGTTTTAGGGCTGGATCACAGCAGAGCCTGTGGGGAACTTGTGGCCATTCTTCATCTGTGGTGCTGCCCATCTCCTACTGTGGAAAAAAGAGACAACACAGAAATTAGCAGTTATCATAATGAAACAGTTATAGAGATTGACAAACAGACTTTCTGTCACCTTATGTCCCATCTCTTCATGCTCTAGCTTGTCCATCCATTACCTTGTATTAGTAGGGCAAGATCCAGGGGCTGTTAGACTGGGCTGTGGGGAAATTGAAATCTGTGTATTTATTACACCCAAACTAGCTGAAATAGGCCAATAAGGGGGAGGCTAACTGCAGTAAAACCTGCAACTTAATATGATGACAGCAGTGGAAAACAATTCCACTTTAATTGCAGACTAAAGAAACGTCCTTATTTCTGTTTTTTAATAACGGAAAACAATTCCCAAATTTTCTCTGGCTTTAAATACTGAAATGAAGATCCGTTCAGTGGAGGCTTTCACAAATGTGACACAGTGTGGAAACTTGGAATATTTTATGCGTATAATCAGGTTGGTTTGTTTTATGTGGAAAAAGTTTTCACTGCTTCTGCAAGTGAATTTATAGTCCTGCAAGACTGCTCTCTGGATGAAGAGTCAGTTTTGCTTGCAAGTGGAAGCAAGGGCTTAAATTGCCAGACCATCTTCTTCCTATTACTCTTACATTTAATTTATTTGTAATACCACATGTAGTGATTTAGACACAACGTAGGTCTAACAAGCACTTCGTTAAGAATTTGGAGTCTAATCCATTAAGAGTTTCATATAAGGCTTCCACCATAATTGTGGTGTTTCCATATGTAACAAGCAGAGGGAAACGAGCAAGTACCGATCTGGTCATTTAGCAGTTCGGTTGTATCCCCCCTGTGATGGGTCATCGCATCTTTGCGGTGTGCTTTTGTCAGCCGAGGCTGAAGGCATCGGGGTAAATGGGTCCCGCTCTTCCTCCGCCCCATCCCTCCCCAGAAAACAGGCTGGTCTTCTGGGAGTTTGGGCTCCTTGTATGCCTCTTCCTCTCTCGCAGCCGGGGAGCTGAAGGGAGAGGGTGCTGGAGGGCTGGCTAACTGGTAAGGGTGAGGGACAGATTAATGCCAATTGTAATCCGTAAAAAGTGGGATGTGGATCTAGGAGCAAAAGTCTGCCTTGTGCTGGCCCTGAGGTGGTGCAACCACCTGTATTACATTTGCTAAGATTTTAAAGGATGTTCTTTTCCTTCTAAAAAAGAATTATCCAGAAAAACTTATTTGATGAAGAGGGACCCAAACTGCCTTTGTAGAAATGACTCACTAACCATTTTAAAGCCTAATGCTCTGTGCTGTCTCTCAACAACTGGATTTAGTATTAACAGAGAGACAAAAGATGGTCTCTAATTCACTGTGTTTTCAGCTGAGTCTGAGGAGTAATGGGGAGCTGATTTACAGTGGTGAGTTGTGCGGATAAATCTAGTGCTCTGCAGAAGACAACCCTCTGTGTGCAGAGAAGGCACTGTGTGACTAGTGCTCCTTTGAGGGAGCAGCTGCAAATGGCGATGGCTTGCTGGGGTCATCCCTACTGTGATGCAGTCCTTGAGCCAATTTATAAAAATATATGAAAAATGAACTGTTCTTTCAAATGAAACTGGGGGGGTGGGGTGTAAATGGCTGATTAAAATGATAGGTTTTAAAAGTTGGTTTCAGGGAAAACAAAGCCCCTTGAACTGGACTAAACATTGTTTTAGTAAAAAATTGTATTATAGTGGGGAAAAATATGACTTAAACATTTGTAAATGTTCAATTAAGTGTCCTCAATTCATAATTCTCTAAGGTTGGTGGGCCTAGTAGGAGAAAACGTCTTAAACATGCTGGCTTTTGGGTAGGTTGAAAGATTTTTTTTTTTTTTTCTCTTTCTTCCCTCCCCCCGGGATCTTCTGTGACAGAGAAAGAGAGGAAAAAAAAAAATCTTTCAAATAAGAGAAATGGGAAATTTAAGGTAGAAGAAAGAGTAATAAATTAGCGGTGCAAATATATTCATCAGTCTCAGTACAGATGGCATGAAAGGTATCATTACATTAACCCTAGTGAGTAAAACCCTACTGTTTTAGGCTTCGACTAGTCCCAGCGCATCTCAAAATCTGGCAATCTTACGAGCACCGAGGCTGGATTTCTCTGTAGTTGCTGGTGTTTACACATTGCTGCCATCAGGTACACGAGGACTGTTGGGATACCTGCTGTCACTGCAGGACCTGGCTGTCATTCAAGAAGGCGCTCAGTATGTGGCTAAATTTCAGATGCCAAAACTGCCATTTGGAATAGGGTTGAATATTTTTTTTTTTTTTGCCTGTGTTTTAAGATGAGCTGCAAGTGCTCAGGTTCTGCTGTTAAGACCATGAAACAAAATTAAAGGGCTTAAAAACAGCCTCCTCTTTTCCCCTGATAATATGGTTATGAGCAGGAAAACCAAAGATGGGACTGGTTCAAAGAATTTACTGACTTCTGTCCTTATGAACATGCAAGGCCATGGTGTAACCTCTCTATACAAGGTAATGGTCTAAACATCTGTTAATGTGGTTGAGATGAACGTGGTGGAAACATTTGGGAGCTATGATTGTGTGCTGGAAGTTTCCATCAGGATGTGGATAAAGGCAAACCTCTCTTGAGGTAAGTGTTACTTTCTCCTTAAATCCAAAAGTGTTGTCTGCTGAAGATGCTGCCATTAGCTCTTCTCTCAAGTAACTGTTTTCCTTTAATGTTAGAGCATCTCCTTTTTTCTCTAGCTGTGCAGTGCGTTGCACAGATGGCCTAGCATAAGGAAGAAGGAAAATAAGGATGATGCTTTCTGAGGGATTTATTTGTATACAAGTCCCAATGGACCTAAGTATTAAATAGCTTCAGGTTTTTTTAAGTTGTCATGAGTATACAGAAGACTGGGCACACGTCACTAAAGCTGGATTATTTTTTTTTTAGTAGATAAAGTGGATTTTAGTCTTAAAGTGGATTTTTAGTAGAAGCTTGTAAATGACTGTACTTGAGTTTCTGAAAAGCATAACATATTGGGGGAGAAAAGGAAATGCTGGTTGAGTAGGAAATAATATTTAAAAAGAAATCTTGAGGCTGATGTTGAGATTAGCAGATACAAATTGCCTCTACCTATTACTTTTTACATGCAGAAGTGTTTGAACAGATGATATGAAGTACTATTGGCTATAAAACCTGCCTGTCTGCCTTGTGAGCAAGTGATAAAAGTCAGTGTACCAGAACCCTGGTGGTCAATACCCACTGAAAAGCGGTTCTCCACTAATCCTCCATTATAAGCTTTCGCTGTCTGCTAAATGTCAGGAGGAACGGACTGGTCAAAGAGGTTAAAGAGCTCACCTCACATCAACATAGGTTATTACACTTTGATTTTTTCACTTCTTTTTTGTTTCCATTGGTGTCAACTGCTCAGCTATTGCAGGGAGAGAGGGAGGTACCTTATCCAGTTGCTTACAGTTCCATTTAAAATGCAATCACTGTTTATATGCTTTCTAAAGCAAAGATGTCTTGGCTGAAAACTTAGCTGAAAGTGGTATGTTTGCATGCAAAACACTGGAGATGAGCTCTGAACCTTTAAATATAAAGGGCTAGTCAATATTTTTGGCATTCTTAGGGTCAGTGAACTAGCTCTGTCAGTGAGTGACAGTGGTTGACATGTTGTGGAGTTGCAGCTACAGGGAGGAATGGCATGTGTTGGGAAAATGTGGCCTCCCTGGGGTTGCAACTTGGGCATTTTAACTTCCTTCTTCAGCTACTGGAGAGGAGGATGAAATGATCCCTCTTTTCTTTGTTCTTACTCATCGACCTTGGAGACTCAACCCAGTCATTTATTGGATACTTGGGTTATTTCTAGCTCCTTGTACAGTTGCATAAATGCTTGTGCTGGAAGAGTGCAGGGGGGTGGGAATGTGTGGCTAGAGGGCTGGGGGCAAGGCAGAGGTCCTTTCCTTCTCCCCTTCCTGACTGCAGTACCAGCTTCAGCAGGGGTTGGTGTAGAGTCCTAGAGTTCAGGAAAAGGTGCTACTCTTCCTGCTCTTCTTTTTCTGTTGCAGTGTTTCCTGTGTGTGCCCTCACCTACCACTTGGTGTTCTCACAAGCCATGGGTTAAAGTTGATGTGGTTTTTGTTTATTTTTGTGTGTTTTGCCCCCCCCCCCCCCCCCCCCCCCCCCCCCCCCCCCCCCCCCCCCCCCCCCCCCCCCCCCCCCCCCCGTGTTGCTGGATCCTGCCAGATCTGAACTGTAGACATCCCAATTTTACTCTGTTGACAAGGTGACAGGCAGCACTGGAGGTACCAGAGATACCAGCAGTCATTAACATTTGGAAATTGCCTGTCTTTTACCTGCCAATATTATTAACTCATGTTTTGTAGAGAGAGTTTAAATTCTGCAGAAATAAACAAAAAAAATGCAGGCTTGCTGAAGGAAGCTTCCCAGGCATAGGTAATTGAGATTTTTTTTTTTTTCATGCTTAAGGAATGCTTCTATTCAAGGGGAACTTTCTTGAACATGCATCCTTTCTTTGTAGTCCACTTTGTGTACTTTGTGTATTTTTCAGTGTGAGATATATTTACAGTTTAATTGCAAACTGATGCTTGACTATGAAAGTTACTGTAACTGAAATCACCGATCAGTAACTTAAAGAAGATAGTGCAGTCTTGTCTTTCTGGGCATCTTCATGAACTGAAGCATGAAAGCATAATCTAGTGGTATCTAAATACAGAACATAATTTCTTCAGAACTGCAAATACTGATATCCTCTAGAGATGTGTTTGGTTATTGTCAAGTTGTTCTACATGTGTATGAGCATGTAGGCAACTCGGTTTCTGTATAGTGTTTACAGCATTCTTTCATATTTTTCTGGTTCAAGACAGAGGTATACACAGAGGAAACTGGAAACAATGGTTGAGAGATTTTGGTCTTCTGGTTGCAGAAAAGCAGTCTGGTTTGGAGCAGGGAGAATGAAAAGACTTCCTGAAAAATCAACAGAGCAGGTAGTGTAGTATGCTATGTGTGGGAAGTTAATTAAATACTTTGAACACAGAAGGGGAAGTTAGACATGCCTGGTGACTCCTAGATGGAATGGAATTGGTCCCACAGGTTTGCAAGTGCATCAACATCTTTGGGTATCAAGTCAAAGAAGTTGGTCAGCCCTTTAAGAAATGGGGAATGAGTGGTACATTTGATGGGACTGAAGGTGGAGTGTGCGAGAGGCGAGTGAACAGCCCCAGCTCTGGAAAAGAATTGTGTAGGTTCAGTACCTGTAAGAATGAAGGTGGCTTTTGTGGTTGCCTTAATAATGAACTATAAAATCAACTCTGCAGGCCACTGAAGGATGGAAAACTGTTGTAAAGGATGTGCTAGCCTTTACTTACAAATATATGCAAGGAAGTACATTCTAGTCAATCTTTAATTTTAAGAGATGCTAATAAAAATGAATTGTATATGGAAAATATTTCTATCTGTAAGTGAATCTTCTTTTTATTATGTGTTTCCACATGCGTGCATCTTGCATACTGATAAGGATGGTCTGTTTGCGTATACACCTTATGCTGTTTAAAATCACAGCAACATATGATTTAAAAAATATTGAAGATGTGATTTGCTACATAACCCTTTTGTCCCAATAAATACTTTTTTCAAGTTTAAAAGGGTTGTTTGTTTTAATAGAGCATCTCAATTCAGAATGATCGTTTTGCACAGCTGAGGTGTAAGTGTGCTCAAACCTTGGCTAGTAATTAGCTTTTCTTATTATCAGATAGGAAACTTGCCTGGGGACCTGAGACACTAAATTGACATAATTGCCTTGTGATATGGAGATGGATATTTGTTTTTGCACAGACTTATCTTTCATGTTGTTGAAAATATATTATTGATCCATTTCCAAAGACAGAACAGTAGAAAGAGCAGAGAAATCGGACAGTATGGGGCTCTACAACCAGGTAATAAAAGGCTCAGGTCAAAGAGTTTGAACTCTAAATACTGTTCGTTTTCATTGAGTGACTACCAGGGTCATGATGCAGGATGGTGGCAGGGAAAGAGGAAGAAAGAATAAGATACTATGTAGAATTGCAGTGATGTATGTTTGCATTTGGTGTAAGCAGTTGAAGTGAACAGGGCTGTAAAGCTACAGTATATGTGGCCATTATGTTTTACTGAGAGATGCCAAGCAGAGCTCTGGTGCAGAAGACTGAAGTGATTAAAATTCTCACATGGTAGTTGATATGCTTATCATCAGTATCCTTATTTGAGCTTCATGACTGTTAATCACAGGAGGCTGCATCGTGATTAAGCCCACTGCATCGGTTGTGAATAGCTCTCCTGCTTGAAACGGGAGGAGACGAAAAGACATGAAGGGATGGATGGCTGGAAAACGTAGCTGGCAGAGCGATGAGGTGACAATTGAAGAGTCAAACTCTTGGTTAATCTCAGCAGGCACAGAATTAGATTGTAGTCCTGGAAAAAGTCAAGTAGATGATTGTTAGCATGGCTGAGTGCCAGGCTGTTTCTTCTCTCCTTGCTTTGAAAACCATGGTGAAGTCAGAAACATGAGTGAAATGTTAAGACCTGTAAATAAAATCTCATTCTGTCAGCCCCTGTATAGCTGGTATTTCCCATCTAGAATCAGAATGAATGGGTGAATGGTTATTAATATGTAATGAGATCTTACGGAAACAATAGCACTGCAAGCAAAGGAAAAGAGGGATTTAGAGAAAGGAATCATTCATGCGAAAGTTAGGCTTGCCATGCTGGCACGTTAGTGATAATAGGGCAGGCATGGTCCTGAAGGCTTGTGCCAGTGTTTTAAAAGATGGAAATAGCAGGGTGCTTGGACCATGAAAGCAGGCGCCCTCCTGACATTATGCTGTATCAATTCTCTTGTTCTACTTCCCTGCCTTTTACCATGTTTTCTTATTCCACTGTAAACTGCTTGGGGCAGGGGTCGTGCCTTTTATTTGTCTATAAAGTGCTGCTACTTGTGAGGAACATACTTTGTTGATTGCTGGAGGAACAAGAGCATTAATAACAGGGCCCTGCATGCAAAATTCTTTTAAGTGTCTGCAACGATGCATTTTTCCCAATCTGTGTGGGAGCCTGTAACTCCTGGATTTCTCAAAACCAAAGGTGTACACTGGAGAAAGGTTCAGCCTGTACTGAGACCGAGCTGTGTGCTGCTGACCCAACCGGTGTCTGGGCTGTTGAGTCTGGCCCATTCATTGCCCTTGCGCTGTGCCACATCGTCAGAGCAACCCCATTAGAGCTCATGTCCCTCCTGGGTGAGGGAAATGCCAGAAAACCATCTCCCTCCCTGGGTCATCACTCTTTCAGTGATTACACAGTGTTCAGTGCACGCTTTGTGTTGTACTGTACTATTTATTGAACAGCTCCATGACTTTGGCTTGATCACCAAGGAATTTAGAGGCTGGTCATTTCTGATGGAGCTCACCCCTACTGTAGCAACATGTACCTTGCACTCCGATGCACAAATAACAGTACATTGTGGCTTTGCTTATTGGAAGATAGAGGATGAATTTTTTTTTGGTATGGTTTAACACAATTTTTTCCAAGCTTTTATCACCCAGGGACTGTACTGTGATAGAACCTGAACCTGCTGTGCCCAGTCTTAAAATGATATTGCCTTCTATTAGTGGCTGAAGCATATCAAAATGGTCAAGCATCCATCAAAACAAGTAATAAATCAAACAAGAAAATTTAAAATGTACATCATGTAAAAACAAATAGTAGGCTATCAGTGCAGGTAGTTCCAGGTCAGTATTTACACATAGCAGCAAAAAATGTGTCTGATCACACTGGGTTTTCAAGTGCAGCAGCTGTAGGAGAAAGGATACGATGAGACTTGAAGTTCTGTTCTGGGTTCTCCAAACCCTTATGTGGGTTTGGAGAGGTCCAAAGATGGTGTTTTGTCACAAAACTGACAAGTTTGAGGCCCTCTGACCACCCCCTGTGGAGGCATCCGTAATGAGTTGCAAGTAGTGCCTTGAGCAAAACACCCAAGAGTTTTTGCAGCCTCTTTGCACGTTTCTCAGTCACCAGACAAAGGTGGCATTCCTTGGCATGCCACAGCACTGGCTTAGCATACCGACGTGTCCAAGTAAAAATTTGTTGTGTGAGGAAGTTGCAAAGAGTAAGTAAATGAAGAAAAGGCAAATTAAATTGTTAGGTATTAAGCTTAGGATATAAAAGGGATAGGGTTACTTCTTAGTTTGCCAGTCTTGCTCAGATGATTTTGCCATACAAGCTTTTCTGGTGCTGTTTCATCAGCAGCATCGCACAGCATCTGGGCTATTTGCAAATTGTGTTAAATTTGGTTCCAAAACAACTTCTGCTGAGCCATTATGGGTACAAGTAGCCAACTAATATATACCTGGGAGAATATGTTAATGGTACTCTCAATTGCTTCTCGCCATGCATTGCTGCATTACTTGTGTGATATCTTTAATTCTTCCAGCACCTTTGTGGGTGTCCACCCCATTCCCCATCTGCAAGGTGGCATTTCCCTTGCACACCTGAACCATGTGCTTGTGAGAAAGGGCACTGGAGGCTGAGCAGAGCTGCAGGGTAGACAGGAGCTCTAAATCCATGCCCATATAGAAAGGGTAGAAAACGGGTACAAATGCTCATTTAAAAAAAAAAAAAAAAATCATTCTTTTGCTACAGCTCTCGGATTTCAGCTGCCCTGCCCTGCATCCCTCAATGTGTTACCTTTCAAGTTTGCATGAGCTTCCAAGGTCATTTCTACTTCTAAGATCGAAAGGCTTTTCACAGTTGCACAGGTGAAGCTATGGTGGATTTCAGGTATTTCAGAAAAGCTTTACAGAAAGGAATTTCAAGAGCTGGATCATAAATATAACTGAGCAAAACAGATATGAAGGTGGTAGGCTGGTTCTTCAAAGCGTTCATGCGTGTCTCTCACACCCAAACCAGCAAGTGAAACAGATTCAAGAATTAAAATGCACAATGTATACTCAGAAGTGGAGGAAATATAGATGCATAAGTGTGTAATGAGGACTGCTTCTTGTAAACAGCGCATGAGGGCAGAGATGCTAACTAGGCATGCAAATTGAATTTCCAAGGATTTCAGAGTAAGGAAGATATCTGAAAGCAGGCCTTGATTTTCTAGAGGATAGCAGGAAAGACTTGCCTTTATTAGTTATCAGGATGCCTCTAGGAATTTAGATTTAGTAGAGTTCAGAGCTTTTGAGGATCATGAGGGGATGTGCCAGGGAGAAAGTGACAGGCTCTCAGGCTGTACTGAACGGGCAGATATGTCCTACACACTCAGAGTTTTAAAAAAAAGAATTTAAAAAAAATTGTTTAATTTTTTTTTTTTAAATGAAACGTTTATGGCTTAGCTGGTGATTGACATTCTTCTGGCTGTCTCACCGTGATCAGAGCTTTGCTAGACTGTTAAAGGATCTTTGCTCAGCTGAGAGTTACTTGCATGAAGCTGTAACTTGGGTTCTAACTAGAGGCAGGGATGCTGACACGCCTTGCCTGTGGTTTAAAGAAATCGCATTTATAACTTTCTGAAGGCCAGTGGCAACTAGGAGAGTCTCAGCCACAATGATGTGTCACTGTCGTTACCTTCCCATTCGTACAGAGCTGTGAGAGAGGGCTATTAATCATCCCGCCTAAGGCCTGGGAGCATGTGGAAATGCGTGGAGAATTACCATAGCTTCTAAACACTCAACACGGCAGGCTCTGACAGTTGCTCCCTGCTTTAGGTCTCAAGTAATGACAAATTCAGCAAAGTCTCTGTGTTTTCTTTCTCCAGACCCCTTTTTCTTTCAAGGCTGGTGTCAGAGCTGCCACCTTTTCTCCCCTTCAGAAGACGACAATTGATTTCTTGCTGAATCCCTTCCAGGAGCAGTTAGTGTGGCATGAGAGCTAGTTTTGGCAGGAGGGACTACAGGGTAGTTAGGTTTGTTGTAGACATGGGCATTGAGTGGGCAGTGCTAGTGAGGAAAGGGTGAGGAAAGGGCAGAGGCCCCTTTCTTCCTATATCTTTAAGGAACTGACGGGGTGAGATGAGAGCTGGTGCTGGGGGTGAATGTGCCAGGTTATCCTCAGCGTAGCTGCTGAGGATCTGAGTACGTTAAGGCTGGAGGTAGGGTTTGTTAAGGTTAAATTTTGAAAACACAAGAGTGAGACTTTGTGTTTCTTGCTAAAGCTTCCGTGGTCCTTAGCTTTAGGATACAGATTGAATTGGGAAGAAGAGTTGTGGTGTTAAACTTTGTCAGTGAAGTCAGCCACGGTTAGGGATTTGGGCATTTATTACATTGGCACTATTGTTAGTGTTAGGGCTTGTTAAAAAAGCAATTGTAAAAATAACAGGACCCAGAGCTGTGGTGTGGACTGGCTTTGGCATGTTCAAATAAGCTTTTTTCTTTTTTTGCAAGTAATAGTCACTTGATTGTGTTTAACGTTAGAATTTTTTTTGTAAAATTTTGGATGAGAGAATTGTTCGGTTTCTGTCCGAGTCTTACGTTGTATGCTAGGGTGGGTGAGGAGATGGCTGGCAGCCATAAATGTCACATTTATACATGAAAGGCATTTGTTTTCCTATACCAGACAAATTTCGGAGTTGTGGTTGAGAAGATGAGGATTTGTGGGATATAAAAGGGATAAGCAGTTCAATATAATTTTGAATCCTGTATGGATCACATTGGTAATGTGAATGCTGGTGACATCAAACACAAATGCCTTATGTATCATTTTGCAAAGGTATTGGTGATTTAGGTATAGTTAGAAGTAGGATTCATATTCAAGTAAGAGAAAAGGTGTGATAAAAGAAGTGAGGTGAAGTTTGTGTTTTTGGAGAAACTTTCATGGTTTGCAGGGCCAGGTTTGGGGTGCTGTCAGCAGCGGTGAATTTGCTTGTGCTCAGACCTGATGCTGTGCAGTGTATGGAGACAGCAGGGTTTAGACTTAGGCTCAGGATTAGGAGAAGATTGTTTGTATGAAAGGACTGGTTGATCACAAGGTCTTGAGGAGGCGATGGAGTTGGGATTAAGCCTGGTGCAGGTCTTGCTGGGATGGGGATTAAAGTTTAGGAAAAGAGAGATGGAAGAGTTCCTGTTGAATCCTGTTGGGCTGCAGGATTAGGAAAAACACTTTTGTCAAAGGCATGTAGGTTACGATTAATTATTTTTGCAGGTTTTGTTTCACCTATTTAACGGAAAGGCAACAGATTCCATAATGAAGTCCCTAATTTTTAAAACATACCAACTGCATAGTGTTCATTGCACATTATGAACACCAGTCTTGGAAGAATTGAAAAGATACAAACTACTATGAAATAGTAGAAACTGTGTTATAAGCTTTACAAACTGCAGATTAAAGGTCCCAGAAATATGAGGAATTAATATTAAACTTAGCATATTTATGTTTCTGTCTGTTCTGAATTGTTGCTCATATGGCTTGATATCCATGAAGCTCTATGCTTCATATAAACTTTTGCTGTAAATTACTTTTTCATAAACAGTTTTCATTCCTGGCAACCAAGGATACATCAGAAACTTTCTCATAAAAACAAATTTATTACTTATCATACTGCTGTATTGGTTTAAAGAGATTAAAAAGTGAGTACATGACATGATTAACAATTTAATTGAGCGTAATAGGAAGCCTGATGCTTCCTAGTTCCCAGCCTCATTGCTGCTTGCTCTTGCGGTTTACAAGGCTTTTTAGTTATTATGGTAAAGATCAAATCATACTTATTGTTTCAGCAATATCCATTAATTTTGCTTTTATGAAAGCTTAAAAAAACATTGGAGCCTTAATGAATGTATTGAAGTGAAATGCTGTGGACTGCTTTTAGGCCAGTACTGAAAGTATTATTCATACTGGTTTTTTTTTTAATATAGCAGATTTTTGCAGCATTGTTGCACAATTAGTTGTGCTCTGTTTATGTAGTTATGATATTTGTGTGTATGTGGTGTCTTATTTCCAGCAAGTAGCATATGACCAACATCTACTTTGAAGGCTCTGACTTTAACATCTACAAATCAGAGGACAATATCCTTCTTGTGTTGAAGGGTTTCAGAAGAGGAAAAAGCAGACTTTCCCCTATCCTTTTATGTTGTTCAGAAAGTCTCCTTCAGTGCCAGCTAGTCTCCTTTTCCAGTTTTTCTAAAAAATTCATGTTGATTTGCTGCTAATGAATCGACCTTGAAGTACTAGAAACATATAAAGTTTTGGCAAGTGTTTCAAAAATTCCTTACCAACCTGATAAGCTGGGAGCTCCAGTTTTCTTCCCCCATTTTGGGGAAGTCTTCCCTCCAGTGTTGAACTTGGCTGCAATGCCCATGCTTCCTCAGGGTGCTCAATGAGCTCTTCCTAAACCCACAGATGATGAGAAACCATATTTGAGCCAAGCTGTAGTGAAACCTGCCCATGCACTTGCCTATGCATTCTCATGTCATTTTTCTGCAGGGAGGGACAACATACATCTCACCTTGAGGTTGCTAGAATGACAGTTTTCTTTCTCTCGCACAATGTAATTTCATAAGATTCAAGACCTTGGTTTGCTCTATAATGTAAACATGTAAAATGGCCTTTCGGCATTCCTGTCTTAAAGCATGATTTACAGCACAGAAGAAGAGGGACTTTGTCTCTATACCGCCCTTGGCCCTTTTTTTTTAATAATGTAACAAAACCTATGGGCTGAACCTGAAAACTGCTAAGGATGATGGCAGTTTTTCGTCTGGCTCTGAGCCATGCCTTTTGGCACCTTCGTTGTTAAGGGATATGCAAGTGCTGGCTGAAAATGCAGAAAAATCATCACAACTTACCACCTTCACAAAACGTGTGAAGCCTTAGACTTTCTGGTTGATTCCAGCTGCGGAGTTGAAAGTTCATGTGTCCACGCAGAGCGCAGAGGTAGTGCTGAAGGTTTATGTTCAGGCGTATGGGCTCTTTTCTATAGTCAGGTTGGTTTGTAAAGCAACAGCAGAGGAGGGAAGGTGGGTGTGTATGCTTGTTAGTACAGCAAACTGGATCATGACTGCAGAGAGGTAAGGTGGACTACTTCGCATCTTCCATTGAAGAAGCAATTGAATTTATTCTCTTGAATGCAGATATTCTTATATTATTGGTCGACAAGTTTCAATTTTTGTCTTATGGGAGATGAAGGAACCCAAAGAGTGTCTGCTCTGGTCACAGGCAAGGCAGAAAAACTTTTTCTAATGGGACACTGGATTTCACCATTGGAGACTGCTGGGCAGAGTGAGGTCTGGCAGAACCCTTCACACTCCTCTGCCACGTACTGAGGCACTGATGGCAAACAAACATCTGCTGTTCATTCAGCAGCTCTTGCAGGTTAGTGTGAGGTAATGGGGGAAAGATAGTTATGGGTAGGTGCTTTCTCAGAGGCTTCAGCCTTCTCTGGTGGAAGGTGTTAGGTATTCATCTCTGCGCATGCAGTCCCAGGGCTTTTGCAAAGCCTACCTGTTAATTCCAGAGAAACACTAACGAATTTTTGCTCATCATTAGCCTCCAAAACAGTAATTGGCAGACAGAGCTTTTGAAAAGGAAGCTTTGGAAGGTCCTTTTGTTCTATAAAGTGTGCAATAGCATTTCTTCTCCTATTAAACCAGACTAGGATTTTGGGATCATGTTGAAATGCAGTGTGGTGTGAGTTGACACTTCTTTCTATGCAGTAGCTCTCTATTGCAAGTCCTCCTCCGCAGAGTGGCTTAAATGTTATGTTTGTGAGTTTGTCTTGTAAAGCTGGTAGAGTATGATATCTTCCTGGAGAGATTCTGCTCTCCTACTGTGTGTGCATATTTTGTTTTTAATGAGGGTTGTAGATTTTGAAATTTATGGTGCCAGAGTAATTTCTGCTTAAGAGAGGTAAGGCAGGGTGTTGGCATATCTGACTGTCACATCTAGCTGCTTAAAAGACAAGCATGTTGGAGGCTGTAGAAAGAGAATTGCATCTGTTTAAAAATGGGAATGGCTATAAAATGCCAGAGGTATCAGAATGACATATGTCATGCTCAGCTTGGAAAGGTCTTTGTAATAATTAAAGTTTCCATCCTTCTGTACAAATGATAAGTTTGAGCTGTCTACTGGAGCTGGTGTTGAAGATCTGACTTTAATTGTCTGTTTGAATTTGGCAAGCAGCAGTGATTAACATTTTCCTAATAAATTTAGCAGGCAAACTGTGAGCAAGTAAACCATTTGAAGGACTGAAGTTCCCTTACAGCATTGCAAATACTAGGCTGTGATTGCTTTGTAAAATTTCTTCAGCTGGCGTCAGTACTGATGGAAATACTTATTGTAGGTGTTCCTGAATTGTATTTTACCTAAATTATGGTCTGTTTTTAAACTAAATCAAAAGATGGCTTAAATGAGGAAAGCAGCTGTGTGCGCGACTACAAATTGGAAGGGGCCTGAGCAGTTTGGAAGGTGAAAATATTTGACTTCTGGACTCTGCTTTGTTGCAGGCAAGTCATGCAATTTCACTGGTACTTCCTAGCTTATAAAAGGCAAAATGAAGTAGCGAAGATAGTCAATGCTTCACTGACTACCCGGGTATAAGAATGTTTATTGAGTGAATGTGTGTGAAGTCACTGAGATGGAAACCATATGGAAGTGACTGTGTTATTAGGGTTGTCATCATTAATAAGACTGTTGACTAGAACTGCTCTTTTTGATGATCTACTCCTTTATCCAAAGAGAAGGTTTTAATGGGGAAGAATGAAGAGAAGCAGAATTTATATCCACAGAAGCGTAATACTAGCGACTTTAAAGAAATATTGTCAAATTCTGGGCAGGCAGCACTGCCTGTATACACAGCCTGTTTGGGGAATGTAAGGGCATTAAATTCTGCAATTACTCCAGAGATCGTTTTGCAGAGGTAATGTTCAGCTTCCACAAAGTATCTATCATGGCTAGAATTAATAGGGGGGAAAAAAAAATAGTCTTGCTGTCTCTGAGTTATGGAAATTAGGCAAGGGGAGGAGTTGTGCTGCTGACAAGAGAGCGCTAGCTCTTCCTGGACCAAGTCCTACAGCACTCACTCGGGCAACGATCCCTCCCAAAACAGGATGAAATAACGATCCCATCGGAGTTAATGGCAGATTTCCCACTGGCATTGGTAGAGACAAGAATTCACCCTGTGGCTGTTGGAGAGGTACTTGGAAATTTCTATAGGGAAATGTAGGAAGGAAGGAAGGAGCAGTGCTTGTGAAGTTGTACTGCTTGGACAGTAATACCTACCTTTTCTCTGTGCAGAAAGTCTGTATTACCAATAGATGTAACTGTAATGGAGGGTTTTTTTTTTTCCTTGCTGTTTTCTCTTTTATGCTGTGGGACCTACCTTTTCCCAGATAATGCAAGTGACTGTACTTGGCATTGATTATGCTCCTTCAGCTCTGGGTGACTTCACGCAGACACGGTAAAACACGAAACAGGTTTTCAGTCCTTTTCAGTTTGCACACCTGTAACAGCTCTCCAGTGGAGAGGCAGATGTGGATAGGGATGGTGAGCTTCCTGCAGCAGGTTTACTTTTCTTAGTAACCTCTTGTGGATTCACAAGAAGGTAGTCCATGAGGTCTGTGGAGGATGCATGGAGAGGGACACCGAGCTTCCACAGCTACTTCCTCATGTGCCAAGCATGCCCCTGAAATGGATTGTCAGACACGTTATGGCCCAAAGCCTACAAACACCAAAGCTCAATAAAGGACGAGCGAATTATGTTAGCATTGCCCCTTTTGAGACACAATTATAAATTACTTCTATGCAATTCCTAAACTCAGGGTTTCCTTCATTTGTGCAAGCAGGAAACTGTTTAAATAATCCCCTAAATTGGACATGTATGTTACTCAACGTATACATGATTTAGCAGTGTTAGCATGCCATCGAGTAACTGAAGTGTGCAAGAATTATTTTTATGCCACTCTGAATATTTGTAATTTGAGCAGGAAAACATTATTGTGAAAGAGGAGTAACAGCCTTACATAGCCTGACTATAAAAGAAGAAATAGGCTGGTGACAAAGTTACGTTCACAGTGCATGAACATACTAAGCAGTGGCCTGTCCTCCTAGTGTGTCTTTTTATTTAAAAGCAACAACTCACACAAAAACCCTAGAGAAATTTACATTTGAAATGGTTCCTCTTTGTGATGGAGGGCATAATTTAATTTTGTTTTTTAAATGGCAGTTTTTATTTGTCAGCACCAGTTCCTGGTGGAAGATGACTAGGCTGAGATTTTGGTTGTGGATAATGTCGTAGGAGTATTGGTGGTAGCCCCATGTCTTGCAGATTGAACATTTTCTGCTGGGATAAGCAGGAGTAATGCAAATGTAGCTCAGGTGGATTGCGGGAATCAAAAGAGCTTGTTCAAGGACTCTTGGTGTCTCATCCTTGGATGTACAACCTCTTGTTCTAAACGCAGTCAGCCACCATCCACAGGCCCTGTAATGGAGAACTGCACACTGAGTAGTTTCTGAATAGCTTCCTTGGCCAGCTGCAGTTTTTCTGGCATCACACCTCATCATGGCCTTGAATTTATCCCATTATAATTGTTAGATCTGTTTTATCCAGTGGAAATTCCAAAGGAAAACTAAGAACTGCAGTTGTTCCACCCCACAAACATCTGTTGTGAAGCCCAAGATGATGGATTCAGTTGAATTTTCTTTATGCTTGCTGGGCCAAATCCTCAGCTGTTGTTTAAATTTTAAAGAAGGTTGTCTAAGACCAGAACCTTTCCTTCTGTATGGGTGCTGCCAGCTTTAATTCACTCCAAATGTGCTTTAATATACTCCAAGGTTCATTGATATTAATTGCAGCACATTTATTACCCTGCAAGAGCTATTGTAAAGCTACTGCATTGTGCAGGCCAACAGGCTAGATAACTTCCCAGCGCTGTTGCTTTTCCATTGGTTTAGTTTATTTCAAGTGCAGCTCCTCTCTGGAAACTCTCTCTGTAGAAATGACACGGTACCATACCAGAGCTGTGGCCTCGCTGCCAGCTGGATTCAAATACACTGTACAGCCAGGTCACCTGCAACCTCTGCAGAAGTCTAAGTCAGACCAGTTTTATGGTGTCATTCCCCCCCTTTTTTTTTTCTTCTCATTTTCAGCTGACGTGGCCATTTGCAGCAGTAACAGAGATTCAGATGGCCCTTGCTGACCTGTGCCCTCAGAATCGCAGGAGGCAGAGGCTGGCTCTGGTGAGCAGTTGCCTGCATTGCAGCCGGCCTTGTTAGCCGTGGACAAGGTGCTCCAAGGGGTGGCACTTGGCTTGTGCTGCCAGGGCCAAAGCAGCCAGGAGCGGCCATGGAGCCGGTCTCGTGGGGAAAGCTGAAACGTGTGCAGCATATATGCAGCATAATTTTTGCAGTTGGCTTGCTTTCTTTGCTCTAAGTCATTGTTCGTACAGTTTCTTTCTGTCACATGGAGGGGTAAAAAAGTGTATGAAGACCTGTGTGAGTATCCTTCCAGTAACAGCAGCCTGTATTGCTGTGTCCCCTTTTAGGACTGACAACTTAGGAAGTAAATTTACAGGGGATGCTTGGCACCTTGCACTATTAGCTTCTTTGGCTTGTGTCCCATAACAGACAGGAGGTGGGAAAACATCAGGGGCTGGATGGGGCGTATATTTCCTTACCTCTTATGCAGCACAAACTGTTGCTGTTTACCTTTAGGGACAGAGCTACTACTTGTGCAGATCCTTTTAGGTCATCAGGCAGCTTGTCTATACAGCTGGGATCACAAAGGCCCATGGATTGCATTAAAAAGGATGGCAGAGTGAAAACAGAGAGATATTCCTAAAGGCTAAGGTCTGGTTTTCTTTGCTGAAAGAAGGGGGCAGTTTTCTGTGTTTTGTGACACTAGGTTATTACTCAGAGTTGTGTTCCTAATGCTTGTTCTCAGTTTCCCCATAGGGCTCAGCAATGACCACATGCATTTCATTGTAGTGAATTCTCACCTAGAAGTTGGTAAAGACCCAGGTCAGTGCCTTTTTCCATAGGTGTCTTGTCCCCCCAGCAGTCATGCACATCATGTGGCTCCTGGTAAAACTGACAAAACTCCTATTGATTTTTATGGGAATATGATTAGGCCCAAGGCCCAGATGATTGAAGTCCTTGTTCAAGACTCATCCAGCAGAACTCCACATATCTGGACCACTCTTCTCATCCTGAATATGATTTCTGAAATGAGGAAGGCTATTGTCATGCATGTGTTTTTGTAAATTGGCCTCTCAGTATCTTTTTTCTTTTTTTTTTTTTTTTAATCCAGCAAAAAATCCCAGTGAATGCAAGTGAATGGGAATTAGTGGGTGGTGCTGAAGGAGGCTAGGGCATCGCCCTGAGGAGGTGATAGGGATGAATGTGGCTGGCTCCACAGGGTCAGGCTGCAGCAGGGCTGTGAGCGGAACCCATTGCTTCTGTCAGTAGGAGTTTCTGTTCTAAATCTAGTGGAAGGGTTTCACTTATGGGAATGAAATAGTGTTCTAAAAAACTGCTTTAAAAACTTCCAGTATTTGATGGAGAGCATTGCTCTTTCAGCTGTCGAGTACAGTGTTGTAGAGCTCTGCTGGCTGGCTTAGATTTTCTTTAAACTTTTTTTGGAAGGGTTATCGTGCACTGTTAAATTCTGCAGGATTTTTCTGTTGTGGGAGGACTGCAGATTTTGATCCAGTCTTCATTAAAAGAAAGTGTGTTAGTTCATGACTTGGAACTGGTCTTGAGTTTCCATAGAAATAGAAGGATCCAAATAGCATGCAACTGAAATTAAAATCCATGGAAGGACAAATTCAACCAACTTATTTTCCTGAACATATTTGGAAAACAGAGGGAGGGGATCTGTGAATTTTTAAATTTGAAGCAATATAAAAAGAACCTTGAACTTTCAATCAAACACGCATGTAATTAAATTTCTCCCTGCTCCATAATTTTCTATTGTACCCTTGTTACCTTTTTTGTCATATCTATTTGCATCTTCATAAATCCAAAATATCTTAATTTGAATAAAACAAAAGCCTATTCATGCTTGTACTATTCATGTGGTTTAATTGGTTTACAAAATACAAGTGTTCTTTGAAAGAAACTGATTTGATTTCAAGAGGCTGGTAGCTGTCCATCATATGTGGTCCTTCTGCTCACAAAAGACGAAGGAACCGAACTAGACATAAATGGGCTTGCTTCAGCTTGCTTTGTTTCTGCTCCTGTTTTGGTTGAGCTTTCACTGTTGCTCAGTGAATACAGTAGGAAAATATTCTTAGGGTTGTAGCTAATTGCACAAACGAGAATAGTTTTCCACATGTTAAGTTTAAATGGAGAACTGGAAATACTTCTGAAATGTTCCACTTGCCTGTTTGAGGTAATATCAGCGTGATCTTAAAGACTGCAAAATTCATTATGCTCTTGGAACACCTGGGTGGACTGTATTACAGTGGTAGAGGCAATAGTGATGTATACCAGTGTCAGTTGGGGTTAGAATGAGGTTCCAGATTATTTTGATATTTATGTGATATTGTAAGAGAGGGTGAGTGGCTGGGAAAAGGTAGTATGTTCTTGCATTCCAAATTAATTACATCTAATTAAATTTGAATTGAATTACAAGTAAGAATTAGTTGATTTCTGATATTTCGTCTGGAATAACCTGTTCAGTAATGACTTGTTAACGTGGAGCAAGATTTTTCACCCCACGGATCTCAATAAAGGCCAGGTGGAGGAGGGGACACAGGCGAGCAGTGGGCAGGCACCCCTGTTGCTCTGTTGTGCTCGGGGAGGCACTGCAGTGTTGGAGCACAGAGGTAGCATCTGTGCGGGGTGACCGCTGGAGTAGCAAACACTTTGCAGGATTAAGCTTCAAATCAACAGTGCTAATGGAAACTGAGTTTGAAAATCTGGCCAGATAAACAACTCCTTGTCTAGGTGTGGGTTTCTGTTTTGGAAAAATCACGGTCTTCTGGTGCATCTGAATATCATCACTGCAGACATCTTCAGTCATGCCACTACAGATGTGTTCCTGGTGCAGGGGAACTCTTACCCCTCAGAACACACTTCTAGGCCAGCCCCAGGGCGTCCTGCGATGAGGTGGCCCTGCGAGCAGGGGCTGAGCCTCTGCATCGGTCCCCAGGCATCGTGTCCAGCCACCCGGCCTCCTCTGAAAGCTGGAAGATATTCCCCTCACTGCATCTGCCCTGGTTATCTGGCATGGATCTCTGCAATATCTTTTAATTTCTGCAGCTGCAGGTGTGGGAGGAACCACCCTTGGTGTCTTTCCTTAACAGCTCTTCCTCAGATGGAAGAGGAAAATGTTCTTTCTCTTGGTCTCTGCCCTCAGCTGAACAGTCGCTTCTTGGGGTACCTGGGAAAAGGAGGAAAGGGATGCAGCCCTGCAGGCTTTTCCATTGCGGGAGGGACCTTCTAACAGTAGCTGTATAATAGCAATAGAGCAATACAGCACAGGCTGAACGCCTCAGTGTGCAAGTTGTCTGGTACAATTCAAATATAAAACAAGGAGTTTTCTACATAAAACAATGTAGAAAAATGTTAGTCAACTCATTAAACTGATTCAGGGGTTTAACTGGAGAACTATATATTCTTCTGCAGGAAGAACAGCATTTTATGGTATGGATTGTTACTAGTCTATTTAAATGTTATGTGTTTTCTGATGCAGCCATGCAGGGACCATCGGCTGAATAATATTCATGTTGTCTTTGGGGCACATTTGAGAGTGTGGGAATATATACAGAGTATTTCAGGGAGGCTGCCTGCCGCTGAGGCATCTTTAGTGATGTCAGCTCCTCATCTATGTGCCTTCATGAGACTATACCCAACATTTACAGGCTAAACTCGGAAAGGGAATCACAGGGAGCTGTCAGTCAAGTCTCTCTAGCTGTCAATGTAGTTTGTTTAAGCACAGACGGAAGGGCACAGGAAGGGGCGTTACTGGCAAAGTAAATCAAATCATGGTTGGCGACAGGTTGCAAATGAAGGAGAGAACTGAGAATGGATAGGCAATGGAGTTGTAAAGCAGAGGAAAGCATCTGAAGGATACAAAGGTCATAAAAATGGAAAATATTGGCTATTGGCAGCAATAATCTAAACCCATACTGCGTTACCTCAATGGGAAAGTACTTACATGTCAAAAGAAAGTTTTATGCACAGCCTAATGTGGTGGGAATAGGAAAAAAGAAAAATATATTTGCACTGTCAGTTGTTGCTCTGTATCTCCATGAGTTCTGAGGCTACTTTAAAGAAAATATTACCTCTACCGAACTGCAGATTAATTAGTCAAGCTAATGAATAATTAAAGTCTGAATTTACCCAAAGCATCCCTTCTCAGTTTATATACTTTGCTAATAGGAAAAGAGGAGACCAGCTTCTTGTTGCAATTTGAAGTTTTTCAAAGCAAAAGCCTCACTTTATGCTTTGCTAAGATGAATTAGATCAGGAATTCATGGTAATGGATTTATCAACTTGCTGAATAGGCAACCATTTACTATCTAGTGCTTACTATGAGAGATTCATTAGCTGAACCTCATTTAAGGTGTTTATGTCTTGACTTTCACAGAAGAAAAAAGATGTAACAACAATTACTTTTTACTTTTGTGTTTATTTGCCATGTGAAGTGGTTTACTTCACCTTTTCTCTTTTTATACAAAGCAGAAATCAGCCTGGAATACTTGATCAGTGTAGGTTATAGAAGTATTTTACAGTGATGGAAGTAGAGTTGCTTACTTGATACTTGTGGATGGTAGGAAGAGCTGATCGCATCTGGTCGTCTGCATGTATACTGTGTATGCCTATGGGAGAACTGGAAGGGAGCAGGTCTGTACCCAGCCCAGCGATGCTAAGAAGGGTCTGCATCACGCCGCTGCTGTCAGCTGCTGATCATCTCTGAGCACCTTTGTGTCCGTTTCCCCTTTATATGCTGCTAACTCACATGAGGGTAAGAGGCAGTGAGTCAGGGGGTGGGTGCTTTGCAGGTGAGTCAGCCTGCCCGTCTGCCCCCGAGGGCTGACCCTGGCACATGTCCCTCTCCTGGACACCAGCACACTTCAGAAGGTGGTGAAGAAAGGGCTCTACCAGGGTCCTTTTCTTGTGGTTGTGAGTGAGGCTGCTGTGCCTTTTTGGGGAGAAAAAGAAATGGGCCAGCTAGGTGGAAAAAAAGATCCGATTTGGCTCAAATACTGTGACTGCTGAAGAGGAGCCAATGGCACGTCTGAGGCTTTGATGACCTGACCCTCTGGTACTTTGGGTAAAAATTACTTTCTGAGAGAGGTAATGACTGTAATTAGTAATTCATGCAATCAAATAATTCTGTCCCTGGACTGCTTCAGTGCCATCTCTTCTGCAGAATGAGAAACTTCAGAGCCCACTGTGTGTCTGGAGCCAGCTGCTGCAGAAGTTCATCTTGCAAAGGACAGAGATGGCTGGCACTGATGAGATGACTTAGGTTTTAAATATTGATCTGGAGGGGCAAATCTTGCTTCTGAAAAGCTGTTAACTGCCCTGGGTTCATTGGTAACTTGGTGAGCACTGCTTTTTTGAGGAGGGAGGGAGGACTTTGGTGGTTGGAGTGCGCTGTGTCTTTCTGCCACTTCTCTGAATGTGGCACATACAGAGTAGGGCTCTGCAGAGCGGAGAGGAGTAGGCTTTGCACATCTGAACTTGATTTGGCCAATGAAAAATGGTTAATAATACTGTCACTGCTCAGTCTTTTGCAAGACCATTCAGAGCCAGCTTTCAGACATCTTCTAAAAGCCCTTTTCTGGTGCAGGCAGATTTGCTGGAACCTAAGATATTCTTGTTCCCTAGAGGTTTTCTTCCACCTGCTTAGGTATAGTCCTCTGATGTTATACAGTTGCTATGGAAATAAATGACATCACCGTCTGGGGAACATGGCTTCATATGAGAAATCAATAAACTAGGGCAAATGAATTGTCAGACAGCTATATTTCCTCCTTGTGTTACTAACATGAAAAAAAGGAGGTGGATGGATAATGAGAAAGTGATAAATAATTTTTTTTTCCAAGGAAGTATGTGTTTTCTAAGCCAAATGTGTGTCAGTTCTTTTAGACTTCAGAAGAGCTATCAGTAATCCCCTTAAAGATGTACAGGGAATTCAAGTCAGGGAGCTGGTAATTTCCCACTAGTTGCATCATATCTTGTGTTCCAGTTATTTCCATTTCATGTTCTGTTTTTGGTACCAGTTGGACAGTAGAATACCGTAAAAGGAGCTGAGAGAGATGTAGCCAACTGACTCTGTGAGATAATTGGGACTCCTGCAAATACACCATCGCCTCCGCCTCTCAGCCTGCCTCCCGTTCCCTTACTCACTGTCCTCCCCTCATTAGGTGCCTTCGTCGCTGCCTCTGCCATCAGGCTGCAGGCAGCGCGGGCAGGGCACGCACAGAGGCCGCCTGCTTGCAGAAAGCCAAGTGCCACCACTGCCCCCCCCTTACTCAGGGAATTCAGTACAGCCCCTGTGGAGCCCGGGGTGCGGGAGGTATGTGATGCTTGGCAGCCCCGCTAGAGCCCAGCCCGGCTATCGTGGTGATTTTACACATAAGGTATCTCTTCCTAGGAATGAAAGGGCCTTCCCTGTTCAGGGGGTAATTATGGGTGGATTGCTGGAAAGGTATGAGAGTGGGTAAAATCTGTGCTGCGGTGTCATCTAGGTAGTGTCAGTGTCCTCAGGAAGAAGACAACAGAATGAAGGTCCTAACCTAAAGCATGTGTCCTAAATAGCTATTTCTGACGCAGTTCATAAATTAAGGAAATTAAATTGCAAGTGCTTTAACTACCAGAAAAATGCCTCTAGAGTAAATGTTAACCTCTGTAGTTAAAACTCCAAACTGTTTAAAAGCCTAGATAAATTAAAGTCTATTTTGTGTGTCGTGTATGAAAGCAGCTATTATCAGAAGTAAAACAACTAATATTTCACAGGTGGCAACATTTTGCATTGTAACAGCACTGGTCCTTACTAGCCAACATGTGGTGGACAGTCTTAAAAGGATTAGCAGCAAATTCACTCCTTCACAGGAAGGTTGAGCAGGGAGACTGTGCTGTTGAGTGGATTTGCTGTCACTTTCTGAGGAATTAGCCAGCTCTTGTTGTGACTGCAGCGCATTTGAATCCTTGGATAATTTCCGAATGAATCACCCGTGCAAGGACAGCACTTTAAGAGGTGGAGTATCCCCATGTTGTATGTACCCATCACAGTGGAACAGTGGGCTGTTTTCCAATATTTGCTTAAATGAAAAAGCAGGCCTGGACTAAAACCTATGTCGAGAGGGAGTCCAGCTCCGACAAGATGTGGCATTACAGCTGAGCTGTCAGTGTAGGGCTGCTGTGGTTTACGGCTGAATGGAGGAGTTCAGCACTGCCTGCTGCGTGGTTAAGCTCTTTGTTCGTAAGCATTAGATTAATCCAGTTGTACAAATGCAAAGGAAGCTGTAAGAATGTTTCCCAAGCGTGTCCATTGCCGCGGCCTGAGCTGGCAGTAGAAAGGAGATGATGTGTATATGTAGTTTTGAACTAAGACATTTGAAAAAAAGCCAGGTGCAAGACACAGTGGCCCAAGGGCTTGGTGTAAAACCTGGTTTTTGTAATACCTCTTAAGAAACTGCAGATTTACTAGCTGGTGTGATTGGGCTCACCTTACAGTTCCCCTTTTGCAGTAACTTCCCACTCCATGTCCCAGCACAGTGATGACTGCTCTTTCCTAGCCCCAAAGTGGCGTTGGGAACCCCACACAAGAGGGTTGAGTTTGTAGTGTTCTCCTATTTTAAGCATTGGGAAGAAAAACAATGTTGGGAGAAACTGATCTATGTAAAACAGGCACTGAAATGAGATAGAAACATTTTGGTAAGGAAAAGGTCTTACACTTTATTGTCTGCTATTCTTTTCTGACTCTCTTCTTTAGAGTTGCATATGATAGCAGGAACTTGTTTTCTTCAGTGTCTTTCTGTTTAAGTTATTAGTACTTCAGTGTGTGAGATCACCAAAGTATCAAGAGCAACCTGGAGGGACATGGCACGTAGTTATTGGCAGAGGTCAAGTCCTGTCTGCTTTGCACAAATAGTTCTATTGAAGTCAATAAAACTATTTGTGTGACCAAGGCAAGCAAGATTTGGCTCCCTTGAGAGACAGCTTTTAATAGCAGATGTTCACTTAAGAAGCAATGATCCCATTGTCTACAAATGCCCTTAGTAATAAAGAAGAAAAGAACAGAAACAGGAAAGGTCTTGAGGAGCAGAATAGCTCCCAAAGTGTATGTTTTTCATGAAATATCAATTATTTATGAGGGTTTTTTTCTGTAGCATCTAGCTAGTCCAGATCAGGAGCACTCATGTAAATATGATCAGAGAGTTCAAAGAAACTGCCTAAATAAATAAAATGAGCACAGTTTTGCTTATTAAATACTGACTGGTTTTCAGCTTTACTCCAGCACATCAGGGAGTTTGAGTGTGCTTCTCCAAGTGAGAGGAAGGAAAATAATAGATGAGGGTGGAAAGTGAGAAGTATCAGAAGGCACAGATTTAGCTAATGATAGCAGTAGGTGCAGGCTGCTTGCCATCTTGGAAATGACAGATACAAATATCCCTAAGTTTGTAGGCAAGAGCAAAGATCTAGAAAGTTTGTGCTGCAACTCTTCAAATTTAATTGTATACTCCTTGCTGTTTGGGAGTTGGAAGAGCGACTGGAAGTTTTCTGGAACAAGAAAGGAGTCTTGTTGCTTACATAATGCAAAAGATGGGTCTGAAATATGATACGTTATTTACTATATTTATTCCTGTGTCTCTAAAACTAACAGAAAGGCATCTGTCACCCCCTCTATCTGCCTTTAAAATTTTTTTAGACCACAAATGACCATTAAAGGCATCAGGCAGCAACACCTGTGAGCATACATAGCAGTAGCTAGTGCAGCTGTACCCAGGGGAGGAGGCACAGTCAACTCAAAATAGTTGAGCAGGCAGCTGCCGCTTAGCTGGGCCAGGTCCCCCGTCACCTTGGGGAGATCAGTCCCTAGCCCTGTGCTGGGTCAGCTCTGCTCAGCGATATCCCAGCCAAGTGCCTGGCGAGCCAGCATAAATAGACCTGGCGAAGGTGCAGCTATTGCAGTGATCGCAGTGCAGTGGCTTAATGTCCTTTATCAAGTTACCTGATAATGCATGCAAATTCTTCTGTAGGATGCGTGTGTATGCACACGCACACATGCTTAGCGATTGAAGCTATCTTGTGCAGAGAACAGCTTTCAGATGTGGTGGCAAGAGGAAGCGATGCATGGAAACGATGCTAATTAAATGTCACATTTTGAAAAAATTAGATGCCAGGTCATTGAGCTAAAATACTGGTGCTGTGTAAAACAGAAAACATGAGTCTTGCAATTATTTCTAGAAATATTATCTTTATAATTTGTTTATATTCTGATAGTTTCTGGAAGCCCTAGTCAGGATGCAAACTGCATTATGCTAAGTATGTTTATGAAATACTTCAAAGCAGTCCCTTATTTAATGAGCGTTGAGTTAATCTCTCTTCCCTATCCATATGTGAGAAGCCACAATTGCCTGTTTGTATATGCACAGGACTATATATACACTCACAGATTTATGTGCTTACACAAAAAGATAATGTGCCAGTACACAAGTAGCTGTACCTGTGAGGTAGTATTTACAAAAATTACGTATTGAAAACTATTTTGTCTGCTGTATATTTAAGTAAATACAAGATGGAGACTGGGATTTGTTATAGGCCACTTGGTCTCAGGAGAGAACAGGATAAATGGCACTTTCCAGAGAGCTAATTAATGTGTAAGGGGAGATGCTTGGTATAATTATAAACAATGCTGCAGAAGCAGCAGAGATGCCCAGGGGTTGTTTCTCTCGGGTGCTCGAGCTGAAGGGCAGGATGTCTCCCCTTGTGCGGTGGGGTGCATGGAAAGGGACGGTGGTCCTGCGTGGGAGCAGAAGTGGTGAGGCAGTGTCTGCTCGGGTGTTTTGAAATCCTCCAGTGCCGAGAAGCAACGCCCAGGAGAGCTCAGGAAGCTGGCTGCAGCACTCTCTGAAACAGTAATGTTGGTTTTTAACAAATCTTGGAACACTGGGGAAATTCGGAAGACCTGTGGGACTCTAGGGCTCTTCCAGTGTTTAAAAAGGGCCCAAAAGCATAACCCTAGTTAGTAGGTCAGGTTGATTCGATGTTAGCTACAGGCTGACAGGGGACAGTTTGTTTGGGACTCTGTATTAATTTAATACTCCAAAGTATTAAAGGCTAAAAATATAATTCCTACTTAGTATGGTTTAACCACTGGTAGATTTGTCAGCTTGTTTTTTATTTTGATAGGGTTATATGCTTTCATGATAAAAACCCCAGCATTTATATAATATGCTTGGATTTCTCTAAATCATTTGAACTAGTAATATGTGTCTTTTTGATTAAAAGCAAAATCCAAAAAACTCGCATTGTATTGAATTAACCTGCTAAGTGCATTTAAAACTTGAGATTTTGAAATGAATTTGTTAACATGTACATATGAATAATGAGACCCATTCCTGTCTTCCCCTACCTATTGTTGATTGTGCCAGGTTTTGTTGATAGAGTTTGCATACGGAAGTGCACGCAAGCAGTGAGGATGTCAGCTTACAGAATGATGTAAATCACTTTTGTTTTCATTCAGCCAAAAGTAAGGTAATATAACAAGGAACTAAGAGCCCCGTTTACATAAATAACGTAAGAAATTCTGTAATTGTTATGCATTAATATTCACCAAGCAGGTTTTAGGTTTAGCTTGAGTTGTCATAAAAAAATCTGCTCCAAGCAATCCAGCAAGCGAAGCCAGAAGTGCAAAGTGAAATTCAGGGAGAGAGGTGCTGAGGTAGAAAAGGAATCACATCTGTACCATATGGAAATGCAATAGCATAGAGAACCGCGCAAGTCAATCCTAATGTGCAAGTGGTTCAGTTTCCCCCCTCCTCAGAGCAGCAACTGAATTGCAAAGAGCACAGCAGCACAGGCAGCATGGTTTCGCAGTGTGCAGAAGGTAATGGTTGGCAGTGCAGTAGTGGTTGATGAGGTCAAGATTGCTTCACCTCCCCACTGTGGCTCCAAAGGCATGCTGACCAACAGGTGTGTGTTTTGTGAATAAAATAGCTGGGAGGGTGTGCAAAATACATTGTTCTTTAGCTCAACAGACCCAGCTTCCGTGGGCTGAAATGCTTCCCTTTGTGCACAGACTCTGGGGAAGGTGTTTAGAAAACAGTTTTATCATTTAAATGGTCATTTCTGAGGCCCTGCTAGCAGTACTCCCCTTCTTGGAAGGGCAGCATTGTTTTGTGCCAGCTTTAATTAAATACTTCCCCTCTTCCCCCATTTCCTCTCTCACTTATGTGAGGGAATTTCAGCTTGCTGCCCTGAAGCAAAATGGTCACAACTTTCTTGTTTTGTTTGTTTGTTTGGTTGGTTTTTTTGTAAATCTGGGGAGATCTGTGAAGTGTGTATGTCAGCGTCTGCTCCAGAACAGCTATGTGTGCCAGTTAGCAGGGCAGCAGGGAGATGTTGGGCAGGCTTTTCCCATCCCGCCTGCCTGGTTCGGCAGCTGTATGACACCATGGACAGCAATGGGGTTTCGGTCATGGGAAGCCAGTTTAACAGAGTGCAGAGCCCAGCATGCTGGTGGGCTGCCATGGATGCAGTTGCAGCTCAGTGGGTGCCTGGCTGGCAAATTACATCTTCCATTCCTGGGCTCAGCACTGACATCAAAATAAAAAAAAAAATTTAAAAAAAAAAAAGATAGAAGAAAAAAAAGTGGTAATTCCACCCTGTCATGACAGCCACATTGGGCACTGAAGTACTAATCAGTGCAAACGCTCTGACTCTGCACACACTTTGCAGGAATGAAGGTTTAGTCAATACCCTTCTAAGAAATCATTAAACAGAACTACCCTTCTAAGAAATCATTAAATAGAACAAGCCAGACTGTCATGGGTGTCATTTTATTAATTGAGCTGGAACTTTAGACTGGGAGAGAATGTGGCCCTCAGGTGCTGGTGGATGCTGATTGCCTCCAGCTATTAGTAATGGCCACAAGGCATTTGCTAAATGTTGCTTTGAGGGATGTGAAGTGAGTTGTCAGCTCTCACTGTGCTTTAAAATCTTCCTAAGCAGTGGCTCCTGTCTGTGACCATAGCTGGCCATCTCATCTCATCCAGGTTGGACTAGTCTTGGTGGTATTGGAAGGGCACAGTGTGGGGTGGCAGGAATGGTCCCAGGTATGGGATGACTTCTAAACAACTACAGACTTCCAAGGTGAAGGTTCTTCATCACAGAAAAGAGGCTACAGAAAGGAGATGCAGAGCTCTACAAACTGTGACCATCATGAACAAAATAGATTGGAAACAACCGCTTATTTTTGCTTGTAATAAAGCTAAGGTACCTCAAATTAAACTGTCAGGTGGCAGTTTGAGGACCAAAGAGTATACATTTTTTTTCATACAAGAAGTAATTAAGCTTAAATACATTGCCAAATATATTTTGATATGAATGTCAAAAGGAGACCTGGTTCCAAAAAAGCAAAATCATTATATAGAAATTGATTGGGAGCTATTAAACACAGAAATGCCATTGCTGGCTCAGGAAGTCTCTTAGTCATAGATACCTAGAAGTTGTCCAGAGAGCCTGTACTGGTAGAGTGTCACTGGCCACCACCTAATGCTCTCCTGTAAGTCTTCCATGTTAGCAGCTGTCAAAGAAGGCATAGCAGGTAGATGGACCTTTTGTTTAAACTACTTTGGCCGTCATGTTGTGAGATTGTGAGATTTCTGAGCACTTGAGAAGCTTGGGTAGGACTTCTTTTTCTTTAGTATTGACTTTTTCCTTCTGGATGTGCACTGCCATTAGAGAAGAACGAACTCTATTTGCTTGTGTGGGCCTATGCGGACATGAAAAATTAAATTTATCCCAAGGCGTAAGCATCCTGTCCTCAGGAGAAAGGAAGCATCATTCTCTCTTGTGAGGCCTTCAAGTGAGATGATTATAATGACTAATAACTTAAAAGCAAACTAGGCGATGCGCAGATATTGGAGGTTGAAGGGGATACATCTGAACTAAATACATTCTGGTTTTTGCCTTAACAGCCGGATTAGTACAAATGTTTTGGTCAATACAGGTGGCCTGAAAAAAGACCCTAATTCTAGGAGGTGAGCATTTAGAAAATTGAAGGAAGAAAACAGAAAGCGTGACACCAAAGAAACTTGGTATGGCGGTTCTTTTTTTAATACTGACTTTTTTTTTTTTCTGGCTGCATACTTTTAGAGAGGAATATTTTCTCCCCTGTTGTGGAGCTGTATTAGTTTTTCAACAAAAGGCACAAGGGGCCCGACAATGCACAGATAAAATCATACTGAGCTGTGCTTCCTGGAATGTGGCACATCAAACAGGGCTTTGTTGGGTGGTTAAAGAGCCTGTTTCGTTCGGATGCTATTTTGACAGAACGCATTGTTTTCAAAGACCCTGGGAATTATGCCCATAAAATGCATTCAGCGGTTACATTTATGAGGCTCAATTCAGTGCTGGTATGGATGTTGTCTGGGGACCTTTAAAGGCCAGACATAAAGGCAGTGCCATAATCCTCACGTTGAATCTTACCTGTTGAACTGGGCTGCCTCTCTGGGCGCAGCACGTCCGCTGCTGTGTGAAGAGGGCTGGGGGCTAGGCGGGGGGTCCAAGAAGCCCCCTTTGCCTCATGCTGCCAGAGGGAGGGAACTTGTGCTCGTTTGGCAGGTTGGCCAGGGGCTTAGGGGTGGTGGGTTGTGCTGGACACCCATCCAGAGGAGAGGCTGCGGTGGTGGGGAAGGGTAGAGGTTGAGTCCCCCTGAACAGGGCAAGCTGACAGGCAAGGCACCAACCAGGACTGCAGCCCCCTGTTTTGGCTGGTGCTCCAGGCACGGTGCCTGGGACCTGTGGCTAGGGACAGCGGGTCTTTCCAAACGCCGCCAGGCTGGCAGGGCTCAGCACTGCAGCCTCCAGGGCTTCTCTTGAGCTGGCTGTGTGTCTTGTCAGGCAGATGGTGGTAGAGCTGACCAGCAGGGCCAGTTCCTGGGCAGGAAAGAGATCAGTCTTACATTTAATTCAGAGTAGGCTCTCCCTTTATGGATGGTATTTTCCATAGAAATCCTCTCTGTTGTCCTCTTCTGCCGCCTTCTCTAGCCTGTGGTGGGGTGTGGTTGAGGCTACCAATTTAATATTTCTATATAACACTTTAAACAATATTTGTAATTATCTAAGCCATGTATAGTTGTGCAACGTGACAGAAATATTGTATAGTGTTACACATGTTCTATGTAACACCATAGGACCCTCCTCCTGCACTTTGCCTACTGGCTCTGTTGAAATGAGGGCCACAGCTCAGTGTGCTATGCAGAATTACTTTTATATTCCTTAGTACTAATTCCTGAAAGATGACAGTCCCAATATTTGACAGCTTTAGGGAAGGACTGTCATCTAATCTGTTGATAAATACTGGCGATGTGTTTTGTGAGTTAATAAGTAAGAAGATAAGTTAAATACAAATGAACAATATCTGAAACTCCTAGAGAAGTTCTGTTGGTTCTCTGGGGTAAAGTGTCCCCGATACTCCTTCAAGGATGTTGCTGACTCTTATGTATAAGTTTGCACCATCAATAATTATGTATATTCTAGCACACACTAAACGGCCAAAGATGAGCTTTCACCTGGATCGGTTTCCTGCTTTACTATGGTGCTGTAGGATTGCACTGCTGACACGAGAGTGCGTGGAAACGTTTGGTTTGGGGCTGGGGAGACACAAGCATGAGAACACCCTGTGCAGGAGGAGTTTGGGCTTGGATCCCGTTTAAGCCACCCATGGAATTGCAACCTCTGCCTCTATGGTGTGACCACTCCTGTTGGGCATGACCAGCTGTTCAGAGCCTGGGGAGAATAAAGCCTTTACCTTCTTCTCTCCAACATTTCAGAGCCTCTGAAGTCCAGGGAAGCTCTGAACTGAACAGCATTGCAGGCTTCTGAAATTAATTGACACTCCCCTGGGTTATGAGTGAAACAGAAAACTAGCAGTATGTGCTGATGTATTTCTTATAAGATTTTGACTATATGAGTCTGGTTATACCAGATGAAGATGTACAAACCCTTGCTGTATTGAATTTGCTGTATTGCAGCTGTTGGTTGCGTGTGATTATTTTCCTTTTACTGTTGGCATTTTTTTGACTGGCAAAACTGTCAAAAAAAAAAAAAAGCTAGAATGGAGCTATACTTTCAAAGAAAAATAAAGTTGTCTTGTTCCTAGCATAGCTTTCTTCATTACCCGAACTGATACAAGCTACACTACTTGTTTGCAGCTGTACGCTGTATCTCCAGCCAGCACTGCTTTAATGGTGCCCCTACCCAGAGGTATTGCCCTAGTTTACACAAAATATATTTTCCTTACCTCTGTCTGTGCAGTCTGCCCACATGATTTGACTAAAATTCATGTCTTCCTGCTTACATTTCTTTTTCTTTTTTAGGACTGGGGTTTTTTTGTGGGGTGGTGTTTTTTTTTTTTTAGGCAGGTGATGTAGTTTAAAACCTCAGGGTTTCAAATCTATACAGCCACTTCCTTTAGCAGTGGTGAGAAATGCAGCTTATGCTCTTGGCAGGGTGAGTGCTCTTTGGGCTCTGACACCTGGAGATGCTGTGTGTCAGGGCATAGTTTTCCTACCAGGTGTATGCTATGAAAGGCTGCAGCCTGGAAACTGATGGTCCTCTTCTGAGTACTGAGGATTTAGTATCTGTGCTCCAGCAAAAAGAGGAGGAGAGCTCTGTGGATGCCACACTCTGGAGCAGAAGGTGGGCTTGTCGTATGGTACAGCGAGCCAGCTTCTGTGCTCAGAAACACACAGCTGAGAAGGAAACGAGTTGGTTGGGATTTGAAGATGAGCATTGGATACACATGGTGTGTGGCATAGGGCACCTCGTGCTCTCCAGCGTGACCTGCAGTTCTGGCTGGCCGTTCTGAGTCACGGCAGGAGGGGATCTCCTGGAGAGAGGGTGAGTGGTACTTCATGAAAATCAGGCCCCTCCAGGGTGTGGCAGGGAGGGTGTCTTAAAATAAAAAGCCCAAACTTGCCCATCACTTTTGAAGTTAAGGAACTTAATCAGTTTATATTAATTTGGCCCCACTTCTTAAAATGTGTGAACATGTGCATAAATATATTGTTATGAGAAGCCTTAAAGCTAGAACTAGGCACAATGTTCTGTAGTGCTAATTGGTGAATGGTAGCATGGAAGGGCCATGTCTTGTCACATCTTAATTCTGGTTTTATGGTAGAGTTGCCTTCCTTTTCTGCTGGTCTCCCTACTTTCTTCAGATGGTGGGGATAAAATACTTCCTTCTCCCATCTGATACCGCAGTCTGATGGATTTCAGATCAAGCTCGAGGTATGCCTCCTTTGGGCGTGAATTAGGTCTTGGAGCCGCCTGGAGCTTGCAGAGCGGCGTGGAGGTGCTGAGCACTGTTACAGCACTTGGCCTATCGTGATGTGAACACAGGCAGAAATACCGAAGTTCTTCTAACTGGTCCCTCCTGGCACTGTTAGCACCGCCACACTAAATGACCTCTCTTATGTTGAAATCCTGTGAAATGACCAGCTCCAAAATACTTTGAAACTTTGCAGTCTCTTCACTACCAGTGGCCCAACACAGTGCTTCTGTCTGTTTGTCTGTCTGTTTTGAGCTAGGAAGTAAAAGGCCATGTAGTAAGATGGAATCTTTTAAACTATGGCAAGTAGGTATTAGGGAGAATGAGTGATGAAGTCTATAGAAATCCTGAATGAAAACAGGGACAGAGTATATTTACCACTGAAGTTGTACTGGGCCAAACAGATTAAAAGTCAGGTTAATAACTTGCTTTCCGGAGGACCTTGCAGAATTCTTGCTTGTCCAGAGTTTTTGTTTCAGTGCCGTACTCAGATTTAGTGTTGCTTCATGATAAGTGAGTAATTTTATATCTTCTCAGCTGTTTGTGTCCTTTCAGCTAATAGAAACAAAATGAATCATCTTTATCTATTTCAGCAATGCTTTCTCTATCTTAGCTAATGAGATTTCTGGGTAGATAATTCCTGAATTAGTTAGCAGTGTTTACAAAGCACAGACCTGGGCTGGATACCTGAGAAGATAATGAGAGAAAAGGAAAAAACCAATGTACTGAAAGACAGATTCAACAGCTCAGTATATTTTGCAACACATGCATCAAACGGTCTGGAAAAATGTTGGTGCTGCACAGTAAAGCATTCTATGGGTAAGAAGGGCCTGTGTAACTAGAATTCACCACCTCTGCAGTTGTGGTACTGTCATTTATTACATAGTTACACTCTTTTTTCAGTAGGAATCGCGCTTTTTCTTTTTCCTACCTTACAGTTTTATGTTGATTCCCGTTGCTTTAATGCTTTACTGTCTGCTGTGGTACTAATGATGGTACAAGGAGTAATCTGATGACTTTGAATAAACAAATTCATTTCTCTCTGGCTCAGTTGATTTATCTATAAGAGAAGTTAATCATGTTTCTCAGCAATGTGATGTAGTTTACTTTAAAGAGCTCTCTCGGAGGGATCGCCACAAGCTTACGGTCACCTGTGAGTGGAATGTGGACATCTGCAGTGGCATGAGACACCAACCTGTGCACAAAACCTCCCAGGTTTGCTGGGGAGAAGTGAGAGGTGGACCACAGTCTCATTTGCTTTGCCAGAGGAACTTAAATTGCATAAGGAGATGGTGACGCCTTATGCCAGCATACAAGAGACTTTTAAAATTAAAAGTAGAATCTATTAGCATAGGGGTGCCAGGAGAAAACAAAGTTATTTTTAAAGCTTCCTTTCATTCAGAAACTATTTTTGAAATGCTAATGGTGATATATTTGCCTTGTGCTGCTCTATCATAAGCAAAATTTGCAAATGTTTAAATGCTATCCTATTTTGACACTTGGCAACTTCAGCTCAAATTCTGCTGACATGTTTTTACAGCTTGTTACTACACGCATTGAAGCTCCAGCCTGGATAAATACTTAGCATCGTGAACGCGCAGGCATTTAGTATATGAAGTGTCTCTTTAGAGCCCTGCAGAATGGTTCAGTTGTCACTGACACAAGATATCCATGGTCTGCAGTTGGAGTTTTAGCAGAGGACCATTGGACTGTGCCAAGAGATTTGCTCCCTCTTCGCTCTGGAAGTTGGAGGCTGTTTCTGGCGAAGCACTAACTTTTAGGAGAGCAAGCAGCCCACTGAATCACAAGATGCTGAGTGCACAAGTACTTTACTGAATTAGGGCTTAGATAGCCCTGACTTGAAAACCAAGGTACATTGACTCTTATCTACAGTTGCTGCAGTCTGCTGATTTTGAATTTGCACAGCTGAGGCTTCCATTTGAATGGCAAGAAAATTGCGAGAGCTTTCAGCATCCTATCAACCTCTCAACACTGGCACAGAAATACATCTTTTCTTTTGAACTGCCCTGTGCTAAGTCCCTGGTAATTTTTATGACATTACTGCCAACATTAAAGCCTTTCTCACCAGGAAAATGTACAGACAGATGTGTCATGAGGCACTTCATGTTCTCCCAGCTCTCATGGCCTTCTCCACCACCAGGAAGCTGAAGTCCTGGGAAGAGGATAAGCAGAAGTGTAGCTAAAAATGATGATAATTTGATGATAATAGTAAGTCGATCTCTTGTTCAATTCCATTTTGCAGATCAGAGTTACCCTAAGGAAGAATCTGGCCTAATCTATCTAATATCACCAGGAAGCTTTTCCTGTCACGATTTTTGCCATGTGTGGCATGTGTGTATCTGTTGTGAATGGCGCAGGCACTTCCAGTGAACAGAGATACATCTGGGTTGCAGTTTCACCTTTACCTGGCAACTCGGATATGTACCATCTTTGGCTATTGTTAGGCTCTGCCAGTTAATTCAGTAACAGTAATATAGAAAAACTTGGATGTGGAGCAGAGGGATGCCATGGTGATGGGGAACCCAAGCGGCTTTTGAAGAACCATCTCTGCTTGGCTCAGCTGGTAGAACAGTGTTGCAGTTACAAGGGCTTTTATTGTATAAACCAGTTGGGTTGTTGTTGTGGTTTAACCCCAGCCAGCAACTAAGCACCACGCAGCCGCTCGCTCACCCCCCCCACCGGTGGGATGGGGGAGAGAATCGGAAGGGCAAAAGGGGAAAACTCGTGGGTTGAGATAAAAACAGTTTAATAACTAAAGTAAAATAAAAAAAAAATAGAACAGTAGTAACACAAAGCAAGCGGTACACTGTACAATTGCTCACCACCCGCTGACCGATGCCCAGCACATCCCCCAAGCAGCGATCGCACCCCTTCCCGGCCAACTCCCCTGCTTATATACTGAGCATGACGTCACATGGTATGGAATAGCCCCCGCCCAGTCTGAGTCAGCTGCCCCGGCTGTGCCCCCTCCCAGCCTCCCGTGCCCCTGGCAGAGCATGGGAAGCTGAAAGGTCCTTGACCAGTGTGAGCACCACTTAGCAAGTACTTAGCACTACTTAACAAGAACCAAAACATCAGTGTATCATCGACATTGTTCTCAACCTAAACCCAAAACACAGCCCCATACCGGCTACCAGGAAGAAAACCAACTCCATCTCAGCCGAAACCAGGACAGTTGTCTTCATACCCTTTAAGGAGCAGCTGCTGAATGCATCCTGTATCTGCCCCAAGGATCTGGATTGCGAGGTGTTTGTATCCCATCCATGGGTCTTTCCAGCTCCCCTCTCGCTGTGGTGGCAGCTTAAAACACTGTGAAATGTTTTCCTGTGCAGTGCTTTTGCATGTAAGCAATTGCTGAGCATTTTGCAGACGTGAAAAACTCCGAGTACGTGAGGGGAATGGTCCCGAGCATTCATGAGTTGAGGTTGAAAAGGGCCCACAGGAGATTTTGTATGTTAAGCTGCAGGCACTTCTGTGGAAACCTGGGAGAGCCAGGCTGTGTAACTGTGGGCCGATGGACATCGGAAAGGCAGAGCAGTATCGAGTGGGGTGGATAGACGAACAAACAGAATTAAGTGCTTGCTGGTGAGTATTTCCTAATGTGTGTAAGATCTAAGGGAAAGGGTGGTACAAACGATGTGATGAGGAGGCAGGGGAAGATAAAAAACCTCTCAAGCCTTTGTTGAGATGATAGTGCTCTGTGGAAAACTAAAGGTTTCTTGTCTTCTTACTTAGTTAAAATATGTAATTGTTCAAAATTCACACCGCCACTGGAAGGTGAGTCATAAGATAATTGCAGTTGATCTTCAGGATAGCTAACATTTTAACATAAGCCAAGGATCCTGCCATCCTTTAAAAATACTGCTTTCCAATACACTGAAATGTACAATTTGTACGGTCTGCCCAGCTTTCCAGCTGTAATAAGCAAGACGTATTTCTCATATAAACATGTGAGGACCGTTGAAAGGCAGGTGTCCTTTGGCATTGCATCTCCCCAGGTGGGCTCCCTGCCACGAATGGAGGCAGTGCTGGTCCCCCAAAAAGCAAGGGTCAGGGAGCAGCAAAAAAAAAAAAAAGAGGCAAAAATTTCTCTAGTGTCTGCTTGTTCTGAAAAGCTTTGCCCGCCTGCATGCTAAAATAAAAATAGCTCCCTCTCTCCTGAGCACGGTAGCATCTGCCTGCCACAGTAGACAGTGCCAGTGTCCGAATTATTGTGAGCGCTTGTTTGTTAGGCTGGAAGAATAATTAAAAATGTTCTTAATGTACCTAATGTAAATACAGAGGAACGTTTGTGGATGATCAGGAAAGCACGGGACTGCTAGGGATGACAGTTTGAAAAATGTGGCTTTGTGTGTGGGTTTACTAAGGTTCTGGAGCCAAGCTCTGTTTATAATAAACTGCAAAGTGAAAAGCTCAGGAAAGGATGAATGTGAAGCATTTAGCATCAGGATGCTTTGTCAGTGATTAATGGAACTTGGCTACTTTTGCTGCTTGGCAATTTTACCTCTGCGCGGTGCCTGTTACCCTGTTGGACCATCTATAATCACACTGTCTGTAGCCATTTGGACCCACAGCACAAACCAGGACAGAACAAACAATTCTGGTGTCCTGCTGGTTGGTCAACTTTTTAATCAAGTACATATTCACTGCGACAAAGCAGCAGATATTTTCAGGGTTGGGTTTTTTTTATGACTTAAAAAGGCATCTTTTTGGAGGTACAACATCCTTTTGGACTGTTATTAATCACTGTCATTATCTTGGATGAAATAAGGTTCGGAGTTCAACTTCATCCCCCTGAATGACACCGTTTATTTATTGTTATCCTGAAGCTCGCCTCCATTTTTAGCCTGGTGTCAGTTCTGGTGTAAATAAGGTGAACTGCAATGGCTTTATTCAAGTTGGGCGGACCTCCAGGGAAGTGTTTTGAAGAAGCCTGCAGCGGGACATGTGAGCCACCGGGGTGCTTGTCATGTCCGTGGCTGGAGCAGCATGCTGGCTGCATGGGGAGAATGCGCCTGGGTGCAGGCAGAAAGTGCCAAGGAAACTTGCGGGGGGCCAAAACCTTGGCTGGGCTGTCGGGAGAGTGCAGGCTCACCATGCTGCGGGACCTGCCTACCCCCACTTCTGTAAGGGGAGGAGTGGTGCTGGCTACGAGCTGGCCAGGGAGGCTTGGGATGGAGCAGCAGGCAGCCGTCAGCAGGAACCACAGTGACATCATCTGCCGGAAGTTAATTTTCCTGGGGAATAGGGATTCCCCAGTAATGATGACAGGGTGGTCCCACACTTCCACATCCCTGCCCGGTCGCGGGGGCTTTCCTGAGTTTCCTTGTTTTCATTTAGTCCTTGCCAGTCGTGACTGTTAAGTACAGATGAAGCCTGGTTTTGACATCATTTCTTGACAAACTTTTCCAGGTCATAAAAGAATTGCTCTTCTCTCAGGATTTCTGGCCTTGATTACCAGAAGCAGCAGCAGGACGTGGAGGATCAGTCGGATTTTGCACTCCTGCCTGAAACAAAAGTAGCGTTTTTGTAGGCGTGCATCTGTGGAAACAGCTGTATTTGTGCTGGGAGAGAACGTTTTTCCTCCTTGCCTGCTCCCTCCAGCAAAGCTGTCTGCAGCTCTGCCAGCCTTTTGCGGAAGAGGAGAGGCAGCCGCTGGCAGGCTGCCAGCCAGGCTCCCCGTGCTGCCTCCAGAGGTTGCGGGGATGCTCCTGCCATCCTGGGGGAGCAGAAGGGCAGCTGGGAACCAAATCGGTCATTGCTGGTTGTTCCTGGTGTGTGCCAGAGTAAATCCCTCTGCAAGTTTGGGGTTGCGTGGTTTCTGTGGCTTTCAAAACTTGGCATTTCCTCCAGACTACAGAAAATGTGCATAATGAGGAAAACTAGAGGAGAAAAAATAACTGCCCACCATGCTACCTTGCAAGATGGTTCATCAGTCATGCTTGTGTTAAGAGGGCACCTGGAATTGGAGAGCACACGCACCCACATCTGCCAACACACCTCAACCCCAGCCAGGAGACCAAAACTATCAGGGTTGTGTTGTCCTCGCCATACACCAGTTTTATCCAGATGCTGGAGGTGGACAGCTGGTATCTCGGGTGCTGCAGTCCTTTAGGGGAAGTTTGTGTCTTTCACGCTCCCCCTGTGTCTGTCTTATTTGCCCGGGAGCTACATTTTGCATTCTCCTTATTCGACATGTATAATGACAGGGTTTAAACAGCATATCAGATAATTAGCTCTGACTGCATAATTTAACTCCACTGCTACGAGTATGGGAAAGTGCCTTGCCCTTGCTTAATTTAATAGGTGAAAGGCAATGTATTAAACTCGGTGTGGTGAAATAAATGTCTTTGTTTCAGTTCAGGTTCATCCAGATGTTCCTCAGAGCTCGCGCTGCTGTCATCTGCCAGTTTGTACCATACTGGTTGTAATGGATTTTGCTACAAAAGTTCCTGTACAAAAGGAAGAGCAGATCAAATTCCTGGTTAGGGCTCAGTGGTTCCAGTTACTGCCTGTAGTGGTCTGAATGGCAATAACAGCAACAGATACATGGGCAAGCATAATTTACAAAGAACCGTCATGCAATATCGAATCGTTTGTCTAAGAGTGGGTGCTGGCATGGTGTCAAGTGTATGTGGTGTGTCTGTGCCTGCGGCACTGGCATGGTGGAGCCCAAACATGAAGCTACAGGCTCGACTGACAGCCTAAGGAGCAGCTTGGTGGTAATTTCCTCCCATTGCTCTGGTGGCTGAATAGTTTCCTGTAGCATCATTTGTTTCAGGATGAAAGTGTTACTGTTTGTTCAGTGATGCGAGGCGGTGAGAAAATACCCCTGTGTTTTGTTCCTAAGCTGATTAAAAATGTGAGGGAGAGGCTATTCTCTTCTGGTTTTGGCAGTTCCAGAAATAACCGTGGTTGAAATCTGCATGACTTTCATGTTGCCTCTTTGAGGTTTCATTGGCTGAAACAGTCGAGAGCAATAAAAATGGTGCCAGGGTGTAAGCCTGACTGAATATGAATAGCTGTGCTTTCCAACCACGGTGGCACACGTCTCCTTTCTGAAGAGACATGCAGCTATTATACGACGTAGTGCTTCACTCGTGTTTTTTCAGTCCCGGTTGCTTTATTTTTGCTCCTAAAGCTCTGAGCACAATAGGTCCTCTTGACTGGTCTACCAGCTTAGAGGCAGCAGAGTTTAATTTGCTTCCATTTGAGTCAAAAACTGTCCTGACCTCATTGAGAAGAGGATCCTGTTCTGTACAGCTTTGCCCTTCAGTGGCATAAATACAATGTTTAGGCACTTGCAGACCATACAAATCCTATCACTTTTCTTTGTGAATGAACAACATGCTGGCTCTTTGATTCAGGGCCAGAGTAGCTGAAATAGCATTTATTGTATTTACAAATGAGCTCTGCTGTCTTCATCAGCAATAACAAGTTACCATTTACTGCTCTAGGCGGCAATTTTCTCATTAGGTGTTATAATGAACACAGGTTTAAATTTATTCTTATTTCCAGCATTCCTGTGGTAAAAGCTCCTAGATATACAGGAACCATGGCTTCTAGAGCAGGTTTTGGTTTTGAATGTAGGCTGCCTTAATGAGTGTGGGAATTACAATATCAGACTCATCAGTTGAACTAAAATACCATGTAGACCAAATGGAAAAGGTCTTTATTTCTAAAGCTTCTTTAAAAAAAAAAAAAAAAAGTTATGTAGCTAAGAGATGTCGTGGGGATTTGTGGTTAAAAGAGTGATTACAATATCAGAACAGACTTGGCAGCTGCTCTGCTGCCATGCTAAAAAATGCTGTTGCTTCACCGTGCCTGTGGGAAACATCTTTTGGGGATGTGCTTTGGGTCATAGGGAAGACCTCCTCCTATTGTTTTCACAAAATTAAGCTCCTTTCCATATTAAGTTAAATTTAATGAGGGTTTTCCCTGTCTCCTGTATTTCTTTTTAAAAAAAATCTTCCTTCCTTTCCATATTCAGTCTTTCCCTATCTTCCATATTGGAGTTGGAACCAAAGAAGAAATTTTTGGGGGCAAATTAATGGAAATCCCGCAAATTTTGAGATTTTTCTGAAGAATAAATCGCTGTCTTCCAACCCCTTGGTGTTTTCCATGCCTCTGAGCTGGAGGGAGGTGTCAGGCTTCCCCAGGTGACAGCCCCAGAAGGAGCTATGGGAGGGACCTCCACAGCATTGTCCCTTCACGTGTAGTTTATTTTTTGGTAACAGGGATATTCTTGTGTATTTTAACCCGATTAGTGGTTGATTGTCCTTTCCCCTCGCTCACTCTCCTTTCACTTCAGGCCTTCGGTGGCCAGCTTTGTCCTCTAGTGTCGTTGCAATTCTCCTTCCACTCTTCCAGTTCTGCCTTCTCTCTCTCACTGCTGCTCCTTCGTCCCTTGCTGCCTCCCTTCCACCACTCCAGGACCCTGGTGCTGCTGGGGTGGATGTGGGAGGGTGGAGGTGTAGGGTTAGATACCTGATGTGCTTCTGTGCTGTAGCAGGGAATGGGATTTCATGACACGAGGGAACCTGTCGAGGTCCTGTGTTCTTAACTTCACCCAAAGTGTGGGGGGAAATGCTCAAGAAAGTGGCCCGAAAATTAATTTCTTAGACCCGTACGCAGTATCTGTTAGTCTGGTTTTTTGGGGGTTTTGTTTTGTTTTGTTTTTTCAGAAAAACCTAAGCTAAATTGTGTTGACCGGAAAGTAACTCTGTGATGTTTTGTACGGGTTAGTCCTAGTAGAGTCTCCATTTGTGGTCTGATGTTCCAGTGCAGTCGTCTGTGCTGCACCATGTGATGGGACTAGTGATGTTTAATTATTTTGGTTCTCCCAACTGAAACACTTTCTTAATCTTCATTTAAACACCTCAGTGCCTAATGCAACTCACTCTTAATCAGCCAGCTTCATTCAGTTACTCTCAATCCAACTCAAATGCTTTTGAACACTGCAATTTCACTTAATTTCAGCAGGAGATTAACAGATTGCCAGCTGGGTAAACTGAAAAGATAGATCACATTGACCCTCTGTGCTCCACTCAGGGCTTCCCTTCCCTTTCAGTACAGCATCAAACTTGTCCTGGTTTGTGAAGGTACGTGCGAGTTTGTTCTGTCCTACCTCTGCAGTACCTCTTTGCTCACCTGCCTCCTCGGTGCTGCTCTCTCTCTGCAGGGTTATCATCCACCGGAGCAAGAGCCATCCTGTGCCACTTGTGCCACCAGGAAGGGGATTTCTGTATCACAGAGAACTTGATGGCAAACTGTGTTGCCTATGCAGCAGTGCTTAACCATAATGTGCCAACTTTGCTGCTGCACCAGGAACAGCAGGGAGAGCAGAGGGGTGCAGTCCCCCACTGTTTGCATCCCTCTGGCTGCTCTGTCCCTGGGTGATGCCCGCCTGGCCGCATGGGCTGTGAGCAGCCTTTGTCCTTGTGTGCTCTTCACTGCTGAGACCAAGGTCAGCAGCAGTTTGGCCAAAATGAGGTTTGAAACTTGATTGCTGAACGAGCGCCGTTTCTCTGCCTGGGCAAGGCTTGCTTTCAGTGCAGACCCACCGACGTCAGGGCGTTGCAGGTTAATGGGGGAAGAGATTTGGTCCTTTCTGTGTTTGGCATCTTTGATTTTTCATGTGCATCAGATGAAAATTAAGGTTGCTGACAGTGAAGGGAGGTGGACCAGCAAAAAGGAGCACAGTGACTTTATTGCCATTTTACACCCTTTCTTTTTCTGCATTCAGGATGGTGGAGGGAAGGGGAGGTTGCATGGCTTTAATTCTGCTGAAGAGTAATAGGAACATTGCAGGTGATGTCTGCTAAATGCAGAGGTTACACTTCTGAGATAACCTTGGTACTATATTGCTAAGCATTTTCCTGTAGCGATTTCAATGTACAATGTATGCAGAATTAGTAATGTGTATTGGTTTCATGTTGGTTTTAACAGAATACATTTTAAAAGGTCTGCCACTGTACTTTTGAAACATCAAATACAGCACCATAAGGAAGTGTGGCCGTCCCTTCTTTTGTCGCTTGCTCACTGTGGCTAGGGGATCATTTAATCAGGATTGCTCAGGTGCCTGATGGTGTAATGAGCCTTCAAGGGTAACACTGTCATTTATTCTCCATTTTGTGGTGTTTTTAGGAGTGGGAGGTGATTGTCAGTGAGCAGGAGCCTCATTATGCCCCTGGTAATAAAGACTCAGTGATACTTAATAAGTGAAAACAGGCTTTTAGAAGAGATGCAGATAATGAGATTTCACCTTTTCAAGAGACCACATCAGGAATAAAGTTAGTGCCACCACTGCTGCCTCACAGGTCTCATTGAAGAGACACCTCCTGGACGTCCTGAAATCCACTGCAAATCTTCCACTGGTTTCAGTGAGCTCAGAGCCTCACCTCAGTACTAACGGAAATTTCTGCCGTAATCAGGCATGTGATTTGTGAGTCATCTTTAAACACTTAAGGTCCAGTCTTAACTTTCTGTCACCCTTTCTGCCCTTGCTGTGGTTGCAGAGGGTGGCTGGAGCAGAACTGAGCTCTATAGAGTCATGTAATTGCTAAGTTTCCAGCTTATTCACCTTGTTGACATAGTAAAAAAGTCTTTTTTTCTTTAAGCCAGAAGAGAGAATCAGGTACCTGTCAACTGCAGAATTGCTTACTGGTAGCTATTTAATGGCACGTTTTTGTTTACCAAGTGGTGCTATAGAGTGTATCGCTATAAAAAGCGAACACGTTTTAAATCATTCCTCTCTGTTGACACAGGTTTTTGCTTCCTTCCAGCAGCCCTAGCAGAGGCTGGATGCTCAGCCTTGGTGGCTGGTTAGGACTGCAAATTTCAATTATCTTTGTGCCATTCAAGTAAGAACTGGTTTTGCAGGTTGCTATTGGGAGAGTGATAGCCAAAGACACCTCCTTAACATGAATAGGCGAGGTGCTATGTTGGTTTGTAGGCAGATGCATGGCTTTGATGGGTTATTAAAAGTGGTTTAAAAGCCTTCCACTGTGGGAGGGAGAGGGGAAACATGAGAGCAACATCCTGAGGGTGGGGTGGTTGCTGGGGCATGATACCTTTCTGGTGGTGTGCAGGGAGCAAAAGGGAATCAGCAAGATTAACCCCCCCTTTTTTTGCCTTATGTAGCACTCCTTTAGCCACAGGTATTAAAACTCCTGTAGATAAAGCCTCTGTCAGGCCCTAATAGGTGAGGGTTTGTGTGGGTAGCTGCGCAGAGGGACAATGATGTTTGTTATACAGTGAGCTTAAACCATGCAATAAGCTGGAAGAACAGTGAGTATGGAGCAAGAGGTATTAGCCTGGTGCATCCCCGTGTGCCAAACTGTGTCTGTCTCTGCAGCCAGGTTTATTTTGGGGGGTCTTGCTGCTGCTGACTGTGAATACAAAGCACAGTAGCCATTCATTTTCAGAGGATTTCTAGGTTAAGTTCAATTTTCAGAGTCACTTATACACTTAATGCATCTGAACTGGGGTGTTTCTTGGCTGTTCTCAAAGGTTTCATTCAGGTGTTTTTCTAGAGCCTCAAAACACTTCTAAATCTCTCTAGATTTTTGCCCTATTTTAAGCTATCTATGCTCCACTTTCAACCTGACAGAGGGAAAACAGTTTACATGGCTTCTGCTATGTAGCAATCAGTTTTGGTATCAGAGAGGCTTGGGGGTTGCTGTGCTGTGAGGGATGACTCCCACTATTTCAAAACGATGACAGGGAAAATTTAGGAATGCTGAAAGAAGCAAAGAAATATTGGCAGTCCTTCCTCCGGCAAAAATTAGAAACCAGTCCACTGGCATTTCAGAAATGTTAGCTTCATGTTACAACTAGAATACTTTTTTTTTTTCTCTTGCATATGTTAAAAATCAGATACTTAACCTAAAATGAAATTTGGAAGAAATTCTTCACTCGAGCATCAATCACCATGCTACCTCAGATAAAGCTTATAAATTAGAAGAAATGTTTTATGCCAGAGTGTAATCATTTCACGCTCCTGGACGGATTGGCTGTGGGATGGACGAATTTTGAATCGTTCTGTAGTCTTAGGTATGTGAGTGGAGTCTGAAGTCGAATCTAATCTTAGCTGAAACAGGTTTTTAAAATAAATTCTAAAGTGTTGTGCAACTTTGGTAAACAACTTTAAAAGGGGTTTTAGAACATGGAAAATGTGAAAATTTGGCTTTGTGAATAAGTGACCTGATTTCTTAAGGCTCTGAGTATTTGCAGCTCCAGCTGTAGACTGTGGTTTTAATATTGACGTGTAACATGGGCTAAGATGCATGGCTTTGGCTTTCCAAATGTGAAAATGTCCGTCTTAACTTTATTTCCGCATTTGTGCAAAAACAATACAAACCAAACCTCAACTACTACTACTTTTTGTGTTGTTTTTTTTTTTTTTTCCCCCCTCCCCGAAGCTGCAATATTCTATGTAATGAACTACCTAATTTACCTACATGTAAGTTCTCCAGAAAGAGAGTTAGGCAAGTATTTGTGGCTGACCCTGTGGTGTTCCTTGTTAACTGAAACATGGTTTTTGTTCCTTCCTATTTCTAAATAGATGGGGTCAAGAGATTAATTTCCTGTCAGAAGGTCGCATGAATGAGCATGGGAGAACAGGCTTTTTCTATTCTTCCTTTTTTCCTGTGTCTGGGTTAATCTGTTTTAGAAGCAGCCCAATAACAGACCATTTTCCTCCTCATCTGCTCAAGATACAAGTTGCAGCTGTCCAGGAGGTCCCATCCATCCCAGCCCTGGTGGGGAGCCTGGTGCTGCTGGCAGCTATCTGAGAGCATGGCTGGCTGGATCCTGGTCACCCTGAAGACACCCAATACATGTAGAGAGCTGCACTTACCTTGTGTTTATTCTGTGTGCTGTCACGTCCACATTTGCCTGTGTCTAAGCCCTCCATGGCAGCTGGTGCTTACAACCATTTGCCTATCTTTTGTAGCGAACACTTGGCTTATTTTACACAAACTTTCCTTCTGCATCCATTAACCTCCTAGGAAGCTCCCACACATCCAAACTAGAAAAAAAAGACCATGCAAAATGAGTGGCATTTAGCTAATCAACACCTCCGTGCAAGATTTTACACCAAGCACATTTCCCTGAAAATAATCTATTTGCAAGCAATGAAATTCTTGGAAAGAAATCCTAATGATGTACTGACCAGGGGAAGCTCTGTGTGTGCGTGTGCTTTGGAAAAGTGAGAACAGTCTTTCTAAATCTTCCTTTCCTTGGAAATTAAAAACATTTTAATGCCTCACAACTTGGGTTCAAGCAGAATTTAAGTAGGTGAATGTGTCTCAGAGTCAGCAGTGGTGAGAAGAAATAAAAGAGCAAGAGATGTGAATCTGTGAAGTGTAATTCTGAGCAAGCAGTGACATGAGGAATGGATGCCAACCCCGTTAGCATAAAAAAAGCTTTTCTCTCTCCCTTCTACAGACTCGTCTTGGAGGGTGCTTGCAGTGAACAAGAGGAACCTGCAGCATTACTGGCACACAGGGAGACTGTTCTGGCACAGAGAAAACACTAGGTTGTTGTTGTTTTGTGTAAAAATAAAAATGTAGGGAGAATATGCCACAGGAGTAGGGAGGAAAAAGCCCAAACTACATTTAACTGAAGTGTTCCCACAAAAAAAAAAGTTTTCAATTTCTTAAGTTTTGGGTTCAATCACACTATTAATACTTTATATTCTCCTGTCTTTGAGAAGGAGAGTAGCGGAGCAAGTTCATTTTAATCACTGAACATCTGGAAAATGATCCTACGAATAGGTAGTTTAGGGTAGTATGATGACATCTTGCAGTGTAGATATTGGCAAGAATTAGGTAAAATAATTCTAAAAGGTTATCCTACTGAGAAGGAGAAAGCCCTGATTTATTTGATATCTTTGTTGTCTGCCATATGGGTGTGGAGTAGCAGGGCACGAATGTGGTAAAAGATTCAGACATTGGAGTGACCTTTGCCTTCATCCTGCCACCGCAGCATCACGAGAGGAAGGGGAGCAGCAGCCGCCTGCCCGGGGGGAAGCCCCCGAGGCCGGGACGCAGCGCTTCCCAGGTGAGAGGGTGGGAGAAAGGGCCTCCTTCCAGGCAGCTGGAGGAGCAACATGAGCGAGCTGAGCTCTGGAGGGAACGGTGGATTCCTCTCCTTCTGGCTCCTAAGATTTCTTTGACATGAGGACTGAAGATATGCATAGGAGAGGAAAATGTGATCTTAAGCAGAAATCCCTCAAATCTTTATTTTCTATGAGATATTGAGTAAAGGTCAGAGGTTCTGGGAAGAAATGTCCAGTGTTTTGACCAGTGACTGAAATACAATTTATTTGTGGGCTTTTGTTTCATTTCCTGTTTTTGAGATTACTAAGGGATTTGCAGTTAGGAGATGCATATTCCAGCTCACTTCGTGACTTTAGACCCTTGGTGCTGGAGGTAGGCTCTGTTTACAGAACTGCAGTTGACCTTTTTTGAATAAACTAAAACCACTGGAAATGTATTTCTGGCTTGCAGAGTTCAGGATGACCCATCTATAGCATGCAGTTATTTGAGTAGCCTAACAGTTGTAGTAATAGCTGCTGTTTTTCAGCTTACAGTAGATGTGTTCTTTTGAGAAGGGTTTTTGAGGGAAGCTGGACCTACAGAACCTGCTATCACAACAACACCAACAAAAAAAAAACCAAAAAACCAGCAAGCCATTACTTGCAAAGTTTATGCCTCAAACCTGAGTGTCCGGATGTTGAAGTGGTTGGGGGCAGATGTCAGTTTTGCGTCGTCCTGTTAGCCCATGTGCAGGTGGTGTCCAGGACCTACAGCTCTCAGCCATGGACCGAGACCACCCTTCTTCTCAGAAGGCTGTAGGAAGGGCAGCGGGGTGGAGGTAGTCAGCCTGTGCGTTGCGTGCCTCGCCCCTTTGCAAAATGAGCAACTAGAGTAAGGTCCTTGACACGATGTGCTGCCTCTGCAGTGCTGGCCCTGCCTTGTGTGGTAAAAACTGCATTTATAGGTGGCGGCAGCTGTGTCTCAGCGGAGTGTGCAGATGTGCCCTGTGAGTGCTTAAGGTGCCTGCTGTGTTTTGAGCTAAGGGGACCACGGCGGTGAGGAGGCACGTCCCAGAGCACCTGTGTGGGGAAGAAGCTTACGGTCATGCTTACCAAAGTAGACCCTTTGGCAGGGTGTGGAACGGCCCATGGGAAGCTGCAGGGTCACCGGTGGGGTACCAGTGGCTCCCGTCCGCCAGCGAGCGCTGTGCCGGCTGTAGGAGAATCACGCTGGGCAGTGCTCCTGCCCTGAGCCCTGGTTCACAGCGTGCCCTCAGGCCTCCCCAGCCCCGGGTGGAGCTTGAGGTAGCAGGCTCTTTGATGTTGGCTCCTTGGTTTTACACCTCTTTCAGTGAAATCCTTCTAATGAAATTTGTGAGTGAAGTCCTCCTACTTTGTAGCTTTTTCTTTTTGAACAGCCTGTGTCAGAAAGTAGTTTGTGGTAAAGAAAACTCTTCCTGTTTTGCTTGATGTCGTCTTCCCGGGTCTCCTGTTCCCTCCGCGCTGATCAGAGGTGCAAAGACCGGCCGATTCAAAGAGCATTCAGAGAGCAGACTTCAGGTTTCTGTAACCGGTAGGAATTCTCTCTTCAGCAGATTATCAAGAAATGGATGTGTAGTTCATTGAGATATTTATCGAGTGCCTCTTCCCTTAAGTGTTTCCAGATGAAAAAATAAATTTGTACAAAGTCGTAAAAATATTAGGAAGTCACCTGACAGGAATTACTTGTTAGAAGAATATGAGCAGTGGATTTTATTTTGCTAGAAACAAAACAAAAAATTCTGCTGAAATTTGACTGTCAGGGGCTTTCTGAGGCTGCTGCTGCCCTTACAACTTGGGTGTTTTTTTTAAGCAAAGGTCCTGAGAGTGAGGTGTGAGAAGAGTAATTCTCCCCAAAACTTTGAAATAAAGGACTTGAAGAAATATTTTTAACTGACTTTTTTCCACTTAAAAGTATTTTTATTGTATGCTGGCCTGTTGAAATCAGCAGAACTATGAAGATTTGCACCAGCTTAGAGACAGAGCATTTTCTCCAATGCATTTTTTAATTGCAAACTCTTAAAATTATATGTACTTTTTTTAATGGAAAGGAACCTTTCATTGCAAGGTGCGTATGCAAAGACTTTGTGTGGACAGTTAAATAATCTAAAGTCACCTGGAATTCCTTTCCTAGTGACATTTTACTTAACAACTTTCCACATTTTAGAGAAAAATGATGTGTTGCCTGCAGATGACCAATGTCTTTCCACTCCCATTGAGTTCTATGTGGAGGTGTGAATATATGTATCATTAGAGACTTGGGGACAGGCTGTGAAACAGCAAATGAGAGAGGAAGACCTCCTTTTCCAAAACCATCTTGGTGTCATCCGCTAATTAAAGCAACCTTCTTGTACACAGGATGTTTTGCAGCTGTGGGAGCACTGCAGCAGCTCCAGATAAGCACGGGGCAGAGGCAGCTTAGGGGGAAGTCTCTGCTTTTGGCTCGCACAGGAATGGAGTGCTGAAAGCTGCGCGATTCAGGAGTTGCTACAGCTGGTTTCAGTGAATCTCAAGTATATTAAGTATAGTAAGTATATTAATAACACTATAGCTCTTCCCAGGAGGGGCAGCTGAAGGTTCTTCAGCACGGCAGAAGAAGATGGTGTTAGGCAGAGGTTAGGGTAGAACAGCCCGTTATCGTTGTGGGGTGAGGCCAAAGCTTTTGTGTCACACCTGTGCAGTTCAACAGGAGTTACTTTTTATAAAAGTGTGTTTATCCACAAACTGTGTTGATCTTCATTTCAAACCAGCAGCAATATGCTTAACAGACTAAATAAAACATGAAAGGCCACTTGACAGCTGAGAAAGGCACCTCTGTTGTGTTTTTAATTGTTCACATAGGCTCCTGCTGTGAGCTGATGCTTTCTGTTATGCACGATCTTTAAATAAATTTTGATAATCTGACCTCAGGGCTCAGATGTTGTACTTAACTGTTATGTGACAGAAGCTTGAATCAGATTGAGAGATGAAAGTTTCTCTACAGGGAACAAAGTTCAGAAATACGATCTGTAAAGAACTTAGAGTAAATGCAAAACCAGGTGTAAATACGCTGAGGCACCATGCAGGGGTTTAGTAAGCAGCAGTTACAATAGAGATGCTGTAGATAGGAGAATGTAGATTCGTTATCTTGCTGTTCTCTTGAGACTCTTGGTGCAGTAGCAGAAACCTCAGACTGTGCTAAAGGGAGTAGGGGTTCTTGGGGACTATACAGCAAATGTTTTCAGTGCATTAGAGGTATTAACCTATCAGTTATTCAGCTTGGAGAAACAAACTGAATGCTTTTGAAGACAATCCTGTAACACACTATTTTTCACGATGACACTGCATTTCCCTAGAAATGTCAACTAACATCCACAAAATCTTGATTCATTAAGTAGTTGGTTAACTGGGGTGTTGATGTTTCTGTCCTGCTGTAATTAGTTACCCGGTATGAAGCACAACAGAGATGTTAGGCAGATGGATGTGAGAGTAGGTGTGTATGTTCCTTTGCAGACCTCCATCTTTTAAAAATGTTTGTGCAGATCCATACCTGAGGCTTAGTCAGTGGATTCCCTTTGCCAGGTGGCCAAGTGGTTTTTGTTGATGTAGACTTCAGCTGGGTGGTGCTCTGCAAATTTTAGGGAAAAGCATAGCCAATATGGACTTCATGTACAATCAGCAATTGCCTGGCTGATATACGGTGTTGCTCTATCACTTCTTTTTTCTCTTTTATCCCTTCTGATGGAGAGGTTTAAGGGATATTGAGCCTTGGGGAGCTAGCTTTGGCCTCCTTGGGGAAGATGGGAATGCCGACATGATAGATGACCATCCCTGGAACTTGGGTAGGTCATGGCTGTCCTTGGAGGAAAGCAGCACTATCTTGGCAGAATCTCCATCTGTTGTTCTCGCATCTCAGCTGTGTCTTCTGGCTTCCTTGTTGCATTGTAGACAAAGCTTAACAAGGCATGTCACTAATGCTTGTCTCGTGCTCCCTTGTCAGTCAAAGCCACGTTTGCAAGGAGCAGAGAAAATCTCCCAGTCTGATGGACCTCCACAGTCAGTCTGGATGGACTCTCTGAATGCCATGGAAATGATTGCTTAGTTGTGTGACAACTAAATGCTTTTTTCATTATTTTTATGATCACACATTTACATTTGTGTTGCAGCCTATGGGTCTGTGTCCTTGCCACAGCAGGAAGCACACTCATCCCATAGGAATGGTCTGATGCCAGGAGGATGAGTGCGGAGGGGGGATGTGGGGCCTCCCTGGCTGTGCCCCTCTCCGTTCTGGCTGCGGCTTTCCCATGCCTCCCACCTGGGCACCCTAGTGCCTCCTGATCAGGGCCAATTTACAGCCTCCTCCACTGAGTGGAGGAAGGCAGAAATTAATCTGGAGGGGAAATTGTTCTGCCTGAGCGGGCAGATAGAGGGAAACTGTATCATTGACTGTGTTGCTTTAATCTCTTTTTATGAGCTACCTGGAGCGCAGAGCTCTTTATCTGACCCACCATCAGAGCTGGCAGGGGCCCAGCAGGATCTCTGCTAGCTTGAGCTGAAGGATTTACTGGCTTTTGCCAGCTGCCTTCCCCTTGGCAAATCTCCCCGCAAGCAGAACCAAGAGCAGGGTGTCTTGGTGCGTGCAGCTGGATGCAGCCCCCGGGAAGCCCGGCAGCAGCTGTTACCCGAGTGCTGCACAGAGCAGCAGGGCTGGGCTCCTGCTTCCCCTTCTGGTCTTTGAAGGCCCCATGCACTCCGTGGCAGATGGATGGGAGCAATGCCCACGTTTCCCGAAGGTGCAATCCTGCAGGCCCTTTTGTGGGCCAAGCACTGCCTTCCCCTCGCTGCACCCTGGCAATGCGCCTGGTGAAACTCTGCTTTGCGCGTGAGCTGCATTTAATCCCACGTGAAAGGAAATGGTGTATCCTTGCCTATCTCTCACCTCCCTCGGTCCTCCTGCAACTGCTCCCTCATCGCTGTCAAACTGCAGCCCTCGGACTGGGACTGCTCCTGCTGCAGCACAACCAGCTAGCAAGGCCCTTCCCTTCCTTAGCCTCCCTGGATTGATACGCTTCCTTCTTCTTCCCTTGTCTCTTCAAGGCATGGGAAGAGGCTTGGGTGTCCTTTCTTAAAACACTCACCTTATCATTCTTGACTATAACCACTTATTTACGGTGTGTGCCTTAGCTATGCCATTTGACCTCTACATGTGGCTGGGTGAAGACTTTCTGTCCTCCCGAGAGACTGACTGTGGGCACACTGCTTGCTGAAGAGACTGAGTTTTAGTCTATAATCTAATGGTTGCATGAAAAGATTAAAATGACGTAATGGAAAATCAATTACAGGTTAATGATCGTAGCCAAATTCATGGTTTAAACCCTTGGGTTTTGTATCTTGCAAATGAATATAAAAATTTGCATGTAGCACTCGGTTTAAAAGGAGATCTTGAACAATCTAGTACAAACGTTAAATTTAGCGCGAACAGTGCATAGGGAGACTTCTGCGAACAGTCCCGTTAAACAGACTCCCGCTCGGATGAGCTGCCTGCAGCGAGAGGGTCTTGGCTGCGCAGCCCCAGCCAGCCGCGGGCGTGGGTGAGGCAGGCCACCGTGCTCCCACAGCCCCAGCAGTGGGGAGAGCAGAGAGGGGTTCATGGGAAAACTGAGGACACGCACCCTTCGTGAAGTCCTGGTGGGTTTGTTACTCCTTCCGCAGAAACCTTGAACCTTTTGTTTAGAGTACATCAGTGGGAAGCTTAAAGGCACTTTAAACAGCTTCCTAGCCGCTTTCCATTTTTGTTGCTGGTGAGAATTACAGATGAATGGAGCCTGATAAGATTAGCTGATTTAATACACGTCTTGAGTCCATTTTGCAATTAAATATACTTTCATTTTTCACGAACTCTTTTCCAGTTCAATTTAAAAATTACTCCTGGCTAACATGGGAAATGTCTTAAACCCTCCACCCCGTTCAGCAAACAGTGTGTGTAGTGATACGGATAAGGAAACCACTGCTATTATTAGGCTTTATCTCAAACTATACAATTTACTGTTACTGCTCTGAGTAATGTGTATTTATTATTAGCACACTATTTATTTTTATTTATTATTAACGCAGTTATTCTGTGTCAATAGCCTAACTGATGAGACAATGTATATTCTGAGTGCCCTTAAAAATTTCCTTTTGAGTAAGATTTTTTTTTTTTCAGAAATGTGAATAATGCGGGCAATATTAACAGTCAATACTTTAGGCCAACTATTGCCTCTTTTTATTCGTACGGTACCTACCCAGTGCTGTCCAACTCCCTGCTGTGATATCTGGACACTGTCATCACACAAATGTTTACTACCCACTAATTATAGTAATAAGCAATAGAAAAGAAAGTTTTAAGCATACTGTGTTGGTTTTTTTTAAGGATAACTAGCTGGTTTTTTTCCCTACTACTCCAGTAGTTGCATGTTAGCTAACTGGCACTGCAGTGCCTTCTGCCAAAGGTTGTTTATTTCTCCCATGATGATGTCTTGTCACTCTGTGGTTAATGTTATGTTTCTGAAGACAGGGCTATAAATTCATTTTCAATTGGACAGCTCTAGGAGACAACACCCCCACCCCCCCATGTAAATAGTGGTCCATAGACAGATGAAGATTTGGGTTTGAACACCGACCATTATTTGTTTGTGGTTTTGTTTTTAATTTAATAAAACCAAAACAGAACAGGATTGAGCCTCATGCTTCTCAAAGGGAGCCACATTTCAGCACAGGTGAGTTACCTGGGGCACTGGAGGTTCCTGACTTGGGTAAGCGAAATCTCTGAGATTAGTCCTACAACCTGCCAGGCTGCCACTAGGGAGAGCTGGCCATGTGCAGCTGGGGGATGCAGTCTTGGTGTCTTAAAAACACATCTGTGGTAACCAAGTTACTGCATTTTGCCATATCAGGGGTTTGCCAGTGGATCCTCACGACGGCATGCTGAGCTGTGCACTCACACCAGGGACCTCTGTGGTTTTGTCAGCTTTTGAACCAAGAGTTGGGCTGGCAGGTTAGCATGCAGCAGCTGGGGCTCGCCCTGGGCTGGAATCTGGCATACGCAATTTCTGCCACACCTCCCCTCCCTTTTATGCATAGAGCAATGAATTCGCACATTGAAATCAATGAAGGTTTAGTAGTTAACTTCTGTTGCTGTCAATTTTGTAGGAGCCAAGGGCTCATTAAAAACAGAATACTCCCTCCCCATAGATCACCCCCCTAAAATCCCTGGAGACCTCAGTAATGTAAAGATGGGATTTGCATGTGACTATTCAAGATCAGCTTGACTTTTACAATACAAAGAGGATGTTCATGTGCTGGGACAGCTGATTTGGGAGTTGGTTTGGTACATGGGTTTTCCTTATTGCCATATGTAAACAACCAAGGTAAGGCGTATCGTGAAAGTTGCAGAGGAGTTCTGCAGCTGCCCGTGTGAGCGCAGACCTTTCCAGTGGCGATCTGTTGATTGCCATCGCACCGTTCACTGCGTGGCACTCGCTGTGGTTAATAGTGCCTGTTAGACAGCAGCAATCCAGCTGTGAACCCCGGAGGGACAACAGATCGGTCACGGTTTCTAGCAGTGCCAGCTATGACGGCATTATGTTACAGTGTTTTGCTCAGCCCTGTACCTGTAGACCTGGAGTGAATCTTCCTGTAGAAGCTGAACGGCACAGGCCTGTGCCCAAGTCCTGGGCTGCCATGTCACTCTCTTTAATCCTTCTTCTTAATATTTTTATAGAAGAGAAAGACTTGCCAGAAACATCTTCCCTACAAAGAGGACCTGTGAGAAACATTATGTGCTTTCAAATAAGGCATAAAATGTACTCCCTGATCAATTTTCTGTCCTCATTAAGTCTTTCAGAGGTGAGTTCAAGGGAAAAAATAAAGACGGGAAGAGCTTGGAAATGAAGTCTCTTTATTTAGAATGGAAAAAAAAAGATAAGAATACTGAAAATGGCTGAAACTCAGTGACTTGAGAGGTGGAGGACAGACTCAATTATCATAATATTGTGCAGCTGTACTACCGCATGTACTGTTTTCACTTTACTATCAGATACTTAATGTATGTGGGTAGCCAGTGTTCTCTTTTTGTTTGTTCTAAATATTTCATATGTATAATGCAGTATAAGATGCAGTTCCCAGTTGTTACAACAGAACAGAGATTGATAGAGCAAAAAACCACCCATCAGTGTTTGCACACACTATGAATTTAATGACAGATACAGACTAAGAATAGAAAGCTTATTCCTACAATAAGTGAAAGGGAAGAAAAAGCAACCAAACTCATACCTTGAATCTGGAATTACAGTTTAAGAAAAAAAAAATAGTACCAATTTGCTTCAAGTAATTAGTTGTCTGGACTTTGAGACCAAATTTGCATAAAATGTGCAAGGTGAATCATTCTCTCTTGTTCCTGGATACACGCATGAGATTATTTCTGTATTGTGTTCCTGGAAATTACAGGGGTGCACAGAAGAGCATCTTTCTAGCTTCTAGCATGCAGGAAGGTGTCTGTAGCCAGCAAGCTCCTGGCTTCTCATGTGTCCTGGAGGCTCAGAGCTGAAGCTTTAAAACTCAGTTTTTCACTATACAGGGTACTCTGATGCGGGGATCCAGGGTGTTGCATGAGTTTTGAGTCTTGAAGGGAGGTTAAGCTATGTGGCTCCCTGTTTGAGGTGAGGCTTCTTTTTTGGATTTGAGCCTGTCGTGGTGAATCAGGCAGAAATGGGGTTAATGCACAGCTGTCAGTATGCGTTTCCCATTTACCTGACAGATGAAGCTACGCTGGTGAAGTTGAATGAATGAATGAATGAATCATGCATTATCCTGTGTAGTCCTTGCAAGAAAGAGAAGTACATAAATCTACAAACTACATAAAAAAGGGAAGGTGGGGAAAAACACTCGGATAATTCTGCCGGTTATCCACAATGATGCACTATTTGCATTTTTTTTCCCTAGTAATGTTAAATTTGAAGATTCAACCTTTGTTAAAACAATTCTTCTTCCATCAGCAGTTCCTTAAGTTAGCTGGTGTTTCAGAAAACATGTAAGATAATGATAATTGTGGAGTTTAGGGAAGAACAGTTTACTTTCTCCCAGTTTATTGTCTGTATCTTGGCAGACATAGCATACATTCATTTCACTCTTCCTTCTTGCTTAGGATTTTCACAGAGCAAGAGGGGAATGGGAGGTAAAAAAAAAAAAGGGACAAAACATCCTTTATAATGTTTGCTGTTGGGGGAGGATAAAAGGAGGATTTGGTATAAAAGGCCCCAATTCTGTGTGCGCTATTACATGAGCAATTTAGTTTTAGTTGATTGTTTCCACCAGGAATTACCTTCAGTGTGAAGAGACTTCTTGGGTTTTGCAGGGAAAAGGCGGCAGTCGCGCGCCAGTCCTCAGGGCCTGGGAAGCAAGACGTGAGGACCATGCTCTGCTTTCCACCCGGTCTGCTGAGTGTGCACAGCCATTTGGAGATGAGTTTAGGTTGCACGTGTCCCTGAGGTTGTCTCAACCGTGGCAGGGATGAGAACAAGCCCTGGCCATCTCCAAGACCCAGGAGAACATTTAAGATGATGCACGGTCATCTTTGCTCATTTCCTTGCTCTTTATCAAGCTGAGGTCTCCCTAATCTTGACAATGGCACCTCGAAATACAGGTTACAGGTTAGGCCCACTCAGTGGTGATGATTTTTCTTTGTCAGTCAACATCAGGGAGGCAAGGGGAAATTGGATCGATCCTTAGGCTCTACGTGCAATGAAAGGTCTATACCTTCCTTCCCTCATCTTCCTCCACTCAGTAAGCCTGTGGAGGGAGATCAGTGTCTATATCAGGGTGGAGTGGGGCTTTTTTGTGAGAGAAGAGTGGTGGTGTTACAGCAGAGTGGGACGGTGAGTGCCACCTTACGACTAGCTCCTTGCTGCATGTTCTTTGGTTGGAGTTAGCAGTTTGGTCTGTGGGATGTTTGCGTGCAACTTATACATTGGAAGGTGCATGCTGGAAGCCATTTACATTGGGAAGACAATTACAGGTTGAGCATATTCATTTTTCCATTTGCTTCATTGTGAATATAAACAGAATAACACTTACTGCTTTTATATAGGCTGCTTTTTGATTACAGTAAGTGTCTCAATGTTTGTTGGAGCTCTAGAACTAAGTAGTTTTAAACAGCAGTTGAAATCACAGCTAGCTGAAGCAATTTAACGTGTGGATTGTGATTTGGCTCTCCACAGTCTTTGTCTTCTCGCCCAGTTTTATCCCTTGCAGTGTGGCCGACAAAGGGCTGGTGTCGTGCTCTGTGTGTTCTTTGTCTTGGTCCTGAAGATGCTGACTTCCTCCCTTCTATTTCAGGAGGTCATTAATGCTGATGAGATTAGTGGTTTATATCTTTAGGTCCAAGTCATTATTCCTAATTTAATCAATGCATTTGAAAATGTTTCCTCTAATAAAATTGTAATGACTTTATGTGATTTGTCATGCTTATCAAAAACATGTTTTTAACATTTTCATATTTAGAGTCACTGAGCTTCTGGAGAGGAGTATACGTTAGTACATCATTGCTGGGCCAATTTCCTGCCTCTCCATCTCTCTCTCTCTCCCCCCAGTAAATCAGAATAACCCGGTCAGTGTAATCACAGTGATGTACAGCCAGCGTGGCACTGGAGCCAGGCCTTCGCAAACAGATTAGAATCCTGGGAGAGGTCCCTTGCACAAGCAGGATTGCTTCTCTGCCGCCACCTTCATCATTCAGCTGGGTGTTTTGCCTCCATATGAAATAGACTATTAGTGGGCTTATGATAAAGGAGAAAATAACCATCTATAATGTAGAGCTTTGACTGGAGAAATGGCTTTTATGTTGCAAGGGGAATGAGATAAATAGCACCCCACAGTGTGTACTGAATTACTAAGGCGAGGCGAGAGCAGTGGTGTTACAGCAGAGCTGGGTGTTTGTTCAGAGGCTTTTGAATAAAATTAATCCAAGTGCTTGGTTTTCAGGAATGTTCCTGGAATATGTTAGGACTACTATTTAATTCAAATTACCTCTGTTTTTAAACAGTCTGCTCTACGCATTTGGATTCAGGCAGGTGAGGAAGTAGCAAGAGACATGAACTTAATGTGTGCCAAGTTCCTTACCCCCTGTTTGAACACACAGCCACTGCTGTTTCATGTGTTGCTCCCACAGCTCAGCTTCTGTGGGGGGAGACAGGGGTAGAAATCACCCTGACTTTGATCTGACAGGTGACGAACTGATGCAAGGAGGGAGGATTTGACTGTGTCCAAGGTTCCAGATGGGGGGTCTGTGGGAGAGCTGACATTTTTATCAGCTCTCAGGGGCCTTGGTTAGTGTCCCAAAAGCAGGGCGGTGGAGATGCAGGGGTGGATGCAGTCATGGTGATGGAGGGGCCGGTGTTGGGCAGTCTCTCTGAAGTGCCGGCAGAGGGGTGTCAGCTCACTGGGATTCCCCGCTTGGACTTTGGGGGTGTTAGTGCTCCTCACTGCTCCCGGAGAGGAAGAGCCTACCTGTATGGCAATGCTTGGGATACAAATGATGAGTCCTACTGCCCTCTACCTCGAACCCTAAGCCATTCGTTCCTCCTCAGGCAACAGTCCAAAAGCAGTGTGCAGGTGAAAACACCAAGAGGGAATTTTTGTCTGTGTTATAGTAGCGCGGCGGCAGCAGCACGGTGGCTGGTGATACGGCAGTGTAACTGGCAAATTGCAGTAGGCAGATGGCAGGTCTCACACTAAAAGAGAGGATGTGTAAACGACCAAAGATAGGTTTTAACAGTCTTTTTCAAAGCCAGAAGTTTGTCACTGTATGAGCTCTCAGTCTAAACATCCCTGTGAAATTTCAAGCCTGAAGTCTACTAGTGGTTTATTAAATAGTTCTGGCAACTGAAATGAATGCTGTGAATCACTGTGTGTATGCCTGAGTGCGGGGTGTCTTGGATGTCTCAGGCATTTGCCGTTCAGTGCAGGCCAGCCAGGCTGTGCCCACTGCCTTTGCGCTGGCTGCCGGCCCCCCCCGGCCAGCTGACCTGCCTCGGGTCTGCGCAGGATGGGCAGCAGGAGAACCGACCCTGGGAAACAACCAAGCAAAATGCTTGGTTAGGGCAGAGCCATCGCTGGTGAACGGGGGGTATCTTGGGTCTCTGTGCTGCCCAGCTGCCCTTGGCAGGTTTCTGCCTTTGGAAGTCGACTGGGGCCACGTGCCTCTGCCGCTGCTGGAGGGGTTGGCTCATTTTGGCCTTTGGTCTCAAGGATGAGAATTGCTGATCGCCTTCTGCATCCCCTATCTTTGCCATACATGGCTGCGTGGTGTGCAGTGCACTGGCTAGAGGGGTTAGTGGGGATATGCCTGCACTTTGCAGACAGTCGAAAAGATGAGGCTGCCTTTTTTTCCATTAGAACTCCTTTCTTTTTTTTTTTTTGGCTGATCTGTTTTAACAGCAACACTCAGTTAAGGAGAAGAGTATTTCCTGTACAGCGCAAATTGCCATGTGCAAATATGTAATGTAATTCAGCTCTGTGGACCTACCGTATCCTGTACAAACAGCGGTGCTGGAGCTGCCCATTAGTAATATCCATTTTCTTTTCTCAGCCTTTTTAATACTGCAGAGAAATAATTTTCCATTCCCAGCACCTGACAGGTACAGTGATGTTAGATACCTCAGGAATGAGGACAGAGTAATAAAAGCAGTCTCTGAGAACACAGAAACAAATTATCAGAAAATTAGGCTCAAACCACTAGCAGCTTGAGCAGCAGATCCTCATCAAATCAGTAACAACCCAAAACTAGCTTTAGTGATTAAACTACCTTCCTTTTATTGATGTCAATAGTGCAACTCTGTAACATTTGTTGAGAAGTAAATGTGCTCCCCGGAGAATGGAGGTTTACTTTTTCAGGTGTTCTTTTAATGAGGAGGGAAGGTTGGACTGAGCGAGGTGTCAAAAGCTCTTCACCTTGTCCACTTCTACAGTGTGCTGCCCATGCCTGAGAGCCGCTTCTACATGGAACTCCATTTATGACTTTTCTCTTGTGTTTATAATTTCTTCACACCCTTGGTGTATCAGTATTCTTTTTCCTTTTTTTTTTTTTTTAGTTTGACTTGCGCTCTGTGACTCATGCCTTAATTTTTATGTTCCCACTCTGCTTAAGGGTGCCCCGTTCACTGTAAGAGTACATTGCAATATGCAACATTTTATTGTCTCTCTTATTTAATTTGTAGCCAGAAAATGAAGTTAAGCCATGGAACGGGCTTTATTCGTGGAATCAGAGAAGGTGTTTCCGCAAATGGCCAGCAGCATCAGCAGGGCCTGGTTGTATATGATGACTGGCCCAGACAAATCATGTGTGAACTTAGACATTCAGGCTGAAGCTGGTGGCTAGTTTGAGGCAGATGAAAAAAGTTTGTAACTCTGACTCCTTTAAACAAAACAGAAGAACCTCTGGAAACATCAGAAACAGCAGCTTTGGAGAAAAGAGCTGCAGGTCTCACTTCATGCCAGTGATCCTGTGGACCTTGGATGTAGATTGAACAGTCTGTTGATTAAAATAGTGGTGAGTTTGATGGTAGTAGCAGGGCCAAAAGGGAACTTGGGGAACACCCCTTGGAAGCTGTTGGTAAATGAGTGCTGGTGTGTCAGACCACATTAGGTCATTTGAAGCAATTAGCAGTCGGAAGAAGTGGAGAGTGGCTCTGGAAAATGGGTGTCGCACTGCATGGCTCTTCCATTATCACTTCTCCTAGGGATTCATCTCACTGATGAATGTTTTCAGAGAGGAGGAAAGTAGTGTTCAGCCATTGCATTTGAGTCCCACCCAAATGCAGCACTGCCATGCCTTGGGTGGGGGGAAGCTGAGGCAGAGGAGCGCGCACCTGTGTGTGTCTGCGTGGGGTGATGTACCAGTGGTGGAGTTCAAGGCTCCGGTTTTGCTAAGAGGCTGTCTTTTGTCTGATGAGTGAAAAAGCTGTTCGGAGTTTCCTAAGTCATGCATTAAGCACATGCTGTACTGATATACTGCATTTAGGAACTATTTGCTTTTACATTCCCCTGCTATTTGAAAAATAGAGTTTAGCTGAGTAGTCCCTGATCCTGCAAGCATGTAACTGGCAGCAAGAGGTATGTTTAGAAAGAAAATGCAACCATGGGGACTTAATTCAGTGGTGCTCAGTCCCTGATGCTGGCTGAGCAGAGTATCGCTTGAAACTTTTGCTCTTAGGTGTTTCCTCTCTTTTTTATTTATGTTAGGGAGAAGATAAATCTGTTCAGCAGCATCTGTGCATCACCACTGACATTTTAATTTTCGGTTAAAAGATTTTAATTAAAATCTGACATCATTTGGTGTGAAAAATGAGAGTGACTTGAAATTATATATGCAGATTGAATTGATGTCAATTTACGTATCGGTTTCAAGAACAGCTCTATCTGATTAATCCAAGCAGTAGCAATGTGTGCTGGAAGGGGCTCTGGTTGCTCCCTTTGTATAATTCTGCCATTGTTCTACCAAGGTAATTATAAGGAGAGAAGTTTTGTGCTGGTTTTTCCAGTTTCCCTCTGCTGGAGTTCTTCCTCTCTTGGTCTGCCTCTCTTTCCCCTTCTGGATGCTGCGTAATCATCCCGGCAAGACATGATTGCCCTCTGGGCTTTAAGGAGATATGTGTGTGGGAGAAAATGCTTGCTCTTGGAATGGCTCAGAATGTACCAAGGTTTTTATAATTTTACAGAACGCACTTGGAAAGGAGGTGGTGAAATCCCTTCACGGCTCCGTTTTCGATGTGTGTTGGTGCGTGGTGTGCGCTCGCACAGCTGCACGCCTGTGCTTGTGCCTGTGTGCTCATACCCATGTGTCCTGCCTCAAGCCACAGGACTTAACGCAGCTTTATTCTCAATTCCCGATGTCATTCACAAATGGAGTATAAACATGTCCAGGATGTGTATTTAAAATAATACATTTGTTTGGCAAACATTGTCTGTCTCTCTGCACAGGCTGAAATAGGAAAACAAGAAAAGATTTTCCAGGCCTTTTAGTCCCATTCTTCCCTGTAGCATAAACACCTGCATCTTGTAGACTTAAGAGACATTTTCTGTCTCTGAAAATCTGGTTAAACTATGAGCAGTGTGTCATTTTCTTAGTGAGGCTGTGCATATGGACTGCTTATGAACCTGATTTTGCTTTTTCATTGGACCAGCTCTGCACAAAACTGCCAAACTAAACATTTTTCGTGTCATCACTGTTTAAGCCTATAAAAAGGAAATGGTAGAGGTAATGGGGCACTTCTATGTACCTTTCCTGGTATTGCATGAACAAGAACACTCAAATACAAAAAGGAAAAGCAATTACACTGAAACTTTTAAGTAAGAAACCAGCACTTGGTATTATCCAAACTGAGCTGTTTATTACATCTTGCTTAATTATTGGGGAACTCATGGTCAAAGGGATTTGGTTTAGGTTAAGAGGTTTCAAGGCTGTTTCTTCTACCTGCCCTCAGATCATGTTTATGGTCAGAAATGAAAAGGATTATCTTTCAGATATGTAGTCTGGTTTTTCTGAAGATACCCCAAGCAGTCTAGTTCAAAAAACATTCAGGAATGGTGTGCAGTATCTTTTCTGCTCTTGCAAAGAAATGCCTTATTTTACTAAGAGAACTGTTTGACTTATTTTCACTGCATGCTGATACATTCCTACCATGAAGACATGATACATAAAACTTGTAGGTTTGATACAGAGTTAGAGCAATCTCTGAAAACAGAGGGGTGGTTTTGTGGCTCAATATAACAGCGTGTCAGCAGCATTCGCGGCTCCTCTGGCCTCTACTTCTTGCACAACTGTGGGTGAGTCTCTGAGATCAGCAAAGCGCTAAAATATCTTTTAAGTTTCACTGAATACAGTAGATCTGGGTTTAAACATTTCATTGACTCAGCAAGAGCTGGGGATGTATCATCAGCTCTATGCTTCATGCAAAGCAAAGTAACTGAGCTTCTGCTTAAGTGAATGTTACTCTGGAGTCGCATCTGTTGCATCATGATGATGGATGATATATATGTACCTCTGTCTTTATATACAATGACATGTGACATCTGTACTTGAGCTTTTGAGAAATGGGATGCAAGGAAAACCTGCTTCATACCCAGTCTTGTATGTTCTCCTACTTGCATTTCAAAATTCGATTTCAAGCCCTGTGTTTTCAGGCAGCAGAGAAAGAAAAAACTCTCCAAGTTTAGCATTAAGGTATCCAGAATGAGTGTGCCACCAGAAGTAACCTATAAACCCTGGAAAGTAACAGCCCAGCTCAGTTAATACTCTAAAAATGCTCTACTCTTCAGTTCTTCACAGGTTTAGTTACTTCCCTTCTACCACTTCCAAATAGCCATGTTGACCCTGAAATCAAAGGATTTATTTAGACTCCTTCCAAATTTATCCTCTGTAATTTAATGTTTTGGCTAATTTCTGGATGGTGTGGTTTTCGTCGTTTCATACCCTTTTCTAATGTTGCATGTGAGTTTATTCTGGGGCATGTTGGTATTGATAGGAGAAAATTATGTTTTCTGTCAGGGTTTAGGAAGGAACCAATGATTGAAGTTGGGTTGTGCCAGCCTTTTATTTTTTGTAATATTTTTTTAATCTACCTGTAAATTTTCTGGTGCTACTATAGTGTTTTGTATTGTTCTCCTGACTCCAAATATACCATAAAAGAATGTAGCCAGAAAGTATGGTATAATTAAGAGTGGGATTTCCATGAACCTCATACATTGTTCCTGTGGGCTAGATTCAGCTTTCATTACATCCAGGTAAGTAAAGAACAATTGCTTTGTGTGAACTAAGAGAATTTAATCTGATTCTGATTCAGATTAATAATAGCATTAGGACATCCATATTTTACTGCTGCTCCCCTTGCTGAACTACAAGACTGAAGCATGTGCATACCATTCAGTATATGCAAAGACATTGTCCAGGCTGTTTTCTATATTTTTGCTTTAAGAAGCATGATGATAGTGTTAGAAACTGCACTGAAAAACAACGTATGCCGTATGCAATAAGTAGAGCTGTTGTGCAATTATATAAGGTAGTTCAGATGAAAGAGTCACCATGTTCTGCGTCTGAAAGAGGAGACTTAATTAAGACAGACAAATTCTCCTGGGCACAACAAAGCAGTTCTCTGGATACAGCCCTGATTATACTGTAGTTCTTTTAAATGCATTACCAAAGTCTTCATTATTATAATTAAACAGATATAAAATATGTCTTCCCTTCATTGCATAAAGCGTTGCTTTAGGGTTAAGACTGGAAATTTCATTAAGAGCTTTGAAATTGAAAGCTGACAGGCAAAGCAAATAAATGCTATAATTTTCTGAAAACTATATCATTTTTTAAATTATTGTCCTTTTTAGTCTTCTATTAAAAGATAGACACAGTAAAAAAAAATAGCAAAATGGCATATTTACAGCTGTATGATTTTCCTGCAGCCACCAGCTAGAAAAAAAAAAAATGCAGTGTCATCTGTAAAAATGCAGCTCAAAAGTTGGCTTCTCCCAAGTCTGCTGAATTTGGAGCAGCCCAGCTTGAGAAGGAGTGCATGTCCCCTGCTCCCCAGGGCGTGGGGCACTCACTGCTGCCGGCTCCCTGCCAGGGCGCTTTCTTGCCCGCCTCTGGTCTCTTTTTCCACGAGGTAGCAAGTCCTGCAGCTAAATGGAGGTGTAATCTTTTACCATTTATTTACCTTGGAGCAATGTGTTGGGGAGTGTTCATTGCTTATACGCCCACCTAAAAGAACTGATGAAAAATAACAGGAAAGAAGAGAGGGAGCTAATTCTTTTAGAGCAAGAAAAAGGCTTTTCCTTGAAATTTATCTTTTCACCATATCCGCTTATGTAAAAAAACACACCAACAAACTCAGAATCTGTGTTTCCCTGGTGGGAGCGATTAGCTCTAGAAGTCTTGAAAAGCCAGAGCACTCATGTTTAAAAAGGACTTGAGGAGATGTTGGATGAACAAATGCACAGGCGTTTGTGCTCTTTTATGCTGAATAGGATATTAACAAATCGACAGTGTGACTGTGGGGACTAAATGTGTGTGTAAGTGTAAGGTTAAAGCTTAAAATGAGCAACTGCTAAATCACACAGTTGTTGCAAATCATCATCTATTTTAAAGGGCCTGTTGAATGGACTGTAAGTTCTGACCTGATTTTTGTCCATGGAAAAGTGGGTTCCTAGTGGTTAGTGGCAATTTCCTGTGAATACCTTTCCTTCAGGTTTTTTATGCTTCTTGTAAGTAGCTTCCCTCCTTGTCATGACTGCGTAGTAATGTAGAAAGCGTCATGTTTGCTTGGAAGGCATGGCTTTTGCTTAATTCTCTGCGGCATAATTATAAGTCACTCATTTTGTCCTGGCTTTTTGAGCCATAGCTCACTTATGCCACACTCCTGCCGTTGTTTGTGCACACTTGCAAAATTAAATATTGCTAGTATTTAACAGATGTCTTTTAGATCCTTCTCGAATTGCTTTGGGGAGCATGCCTGTTGGTGTTAATGGCAACTGTACAAGATGATAAGGGAAGCTTGTGGTTTAGCAATGGGTCCTGTGGCTCTCCGTCCTCAAGAAGGCAGGTACAAAACTTGGACCTCTCAAAACAAAAAGCTTCCCAAAACCACTGGCCCAGCTGCTCCCGTCCCTGCTGCTAAATACCCCCTTTCCTGCCATGCATATCACCCCCAGGCAAGGGGTGCTCCTGCGGCGTCCCTGGGCTCCTGCAGTGCACACTGCAGCTGGAGACGTGTATGCCACGCAGCTGTGAGGGGGGCGAGTGTGAACTGGGGGTGTTTGTCCTCAGTGTGACCAAAGTCTAGTGGTGGCGGCACCTGCTTGGAGAAGGTGAGCCTTGGGATAGGGGCTGTGAGGAGCAGGGACTTGGTGCTTTTGCGTCCCCAGGGGACCATGGTGACTGCTGTGGTGGGGACCTGTCCTTATCCTGTGTGTGCCACAGCACCTGTTTCACACTTCCAAACAAGGGGCGCAGCATCACCAGGAAGGAATTAAAAAGCTGTCCTTACAGAGTATGTCAAAGATGGTGAATCAGGCCTTGCTTTCGGTGGCTTACATGCTCCCAAGCAGAAATAAGCCCAGCTCCCCTGCAGCCTGGGTGCCAACCACAGAGTCCTTGGAAGAAAGGTTTTGCTATCACTTAAGTCTTTTGACAGAGGAGATGACCCTTTGCTTGTCTTTGAAAGAAACGTTTTATGCATCAAATTTGTATGAAGTTAGGCTCTGATTCCAAGTGGAAGAAGATTTCTCCTTGTATCCATAGTAATGGAGCAAACACCTGGAGAAAGGTGGGATTTAATTCATATCCTGACATTTCTCTTCAGATATGTTAAGAAGCTCCTGCCCAACACCTCTGCTTTTGTGGTGCCCTATCTAATGCACCCAGCTCCAGGTGCTGCAGGGAGGGATCAGTCATCTGGTATGGATGTAAGTCCTTCCAGCAGCTGGAGAGATGCCACAGGGCTCAGGGATAAAACCTGGCTTACCTTCATGTGTCTCACCACAACAGGTCACCTCCTGTTTAATTAAATCCATATAACATCTGCACTATTGAGCTGGGTGTGTTAAGCACAGTAGTGCAGTTGTTCTATAATGGTGCTGTTTGGCTGAAAGCCTTGAAGAGTTTATACATGAAACCAGAAACAGCAGACTGGTGCTTGCCAGTGGCAGCCCCTCAGCTGGTAGTGCAGGACAGAGGGACGGTGGTACATCCCCTCGCAGTGCATCCTGGGGTGACACTGGGAAGGACGGAGACCCTGGCAGAGACACCCTTCTCTCTGAAGGTACTGAGCTTTGTGCTTCAGAAACATTTTTGAGTCTAATGGAAATCATAAGTCCAAGTCTGGAGCAGATAGTGTTTCCTGTGGGGTCTTCCTGGGGTCATGAGCAGAACTAGAAGCCAGGGAGATTCCCACTTTTCTAGTAGCAGACCCAACATTCTTCTTGCGCAACATTTTCTAAATGTTGCAGGTGTACAGGACTGTCGGAGATTTGAGGTGTTATTTTCTTCTCATAAAGTACTAAGTTATGTTGCAGTTAACAGTATAATTGTACTGTGGTTAGATTTTTTTTTTTTTTTAATACCCCTGCTGCCACTAAGTCATAATGTTTAAATATTAGCTGGATGGAAGCAATTACGCCAGGTTGGTGATATACTTAAACTGTAAAAATGCATGTGCTGTATGAAACCCAAGGGACCGTAATATTCAGGCATGCAGCTAATTTACTTGTGAGAAAAAGGAATTATAATTATTTAGCAAAATATATGACCAGAATAAAATTACATTACAATTGCAGTCTTGTATTTATTTAAAAAAAAAAAAAGAAACAACCTATTTTTCTCTCCCTAAGACTTGAGCTCCTGGAAGTAGGAGAGCTCTGCCCTTGAAGGTGGATAGTTTTGAAGAAATGTGATAAAAGTTAACGCATCACCATAGCAAATCAGTTATTCTTTAAATAAATTGGATGTTTATGATGCTGCAGTTTGCTGTGAAGGCTTATCAAAGCGCTTGTAACCTGCATCATTTACTCCTGATTTTGATGAGTAATGCAAACATTCAGCATCTGCATTGGTAAAAATTTGGAATACGCCTACTTATTAGAGTCACATAATGTGATTTAATGATGTTACCACAGCTGTCTCTTGAGTACTTATTTCCTCTGTGTTATTGGGGAAATCTGTGTTTTGCTTTTAAGGGAGACGTTTAATTTGTTATACTGTCGCTAAGTAGACCACTGAAATCATTGTTTCACTTGTATGTCGGTTTTAGCCCTGTCAACTCCTCTATCAGTGTAGTGGCATATTTCATGGCTTGATGCAGGCTGCTCTTAATATCAGCAGGCGTAATTTATACTACAGCCTAGCTTTTCAGCCTAAGGATGTTGAAGGTGAATATATTGTATGCACTGTGTACGTAGTTGCAAAGCTAAAAAACTGTAGATGGGAGTAAAATACTTAAGAAATTTTTGCGTGCGCATATACATGCGGACATGCCTCGATACCCATACGTACGCTTTGTAGAGGAGCAATCAGAAAGTTTTCTCTAAACCTGGTTTTGTGATGAAGCTTATTGACAAGGGATAGTAAAGCACGAACAGGACAGCTCAAGTCCACAGGTGTCCCACGTGCACGTGGAGGTGGGCTGCACACCCACCCACACTGGGGAGCACTGGGGCTGCCGCAGGGATCTGTCTCGTGGGTTCGCGTGGAGGTGGTGCGTGTACCCCCGCAGAGAGCCTGCACACCAGCTGTACAAACTCCTACACCTCGAGGATGCTTTCCTAAATTGATAAACAGTTTCCTTGGAGGAGCTAATGCATTTGTCGGGTATGCTGAAAGTTGCTTTTCTCTCTTACAGAAAGCTGGGGCCTGTAGACAGCATGCTCAAGGCAAAATTTCACCCCCAAGTGCTTTATAAACCAGCTAAAACAGCGCTGTTAGCTTGCCCACATAGTTCATATTTGGCTTTATGTATGCTATCTCAATCTATTTAATAATTCAATTATGAATGACAATCAGAATTTAAAAAACATTCCCATTAAAACAGTTTGATGACCTTATTCAATTGATTTTTGTAACTTCATTGCTAAATTTAAGGATTGGGGTTGATCTGAATCAGCATAAATGTGATTAATGAAGAAATAATTTAAGTTGATTAAAAAGGGCTTAAAATAATGTGATTAGACTATGGAGATTTGGGTGGCTTATTGGATTACACATTTTATTCCTGGAGGACTGTTGTCAGATTCAGAATGAAATTAAATTGGTCATCCTATTTTGGGCCCCCAGTGCCTCATAATCTCCAGTGGCATGATACCAGACAGCATAGTCACGTTCAACAGTTTTCTCTGGGAAAATATGGGATTGAATTTTTGAGCTAATACCTAAATAACCAGTCCAGAAGATACCACTGAAATCTAGTCTGCTCTCTATTATATAGGACTTAAATGAAATCACATTCGATCTCATGTAACATCCTTTTGGAAGGAGTCTGGTGCTGATGAATACTTTTTTAGTGATGGACACTCTCCTGCTATCCTTGGGAGTTGTGACCTTCATCAGCTATCCTCACTGTGGGTTTTGGGGTGTTTTTTTTTGTTGGGTTTTGGTTTTGTGGGGTTTTTTAAGTCTTAGTTTTCCTTTGAATGTGTCAAAGGTATTGAATGTTCTAGGTATTGAAAGGATGTATTCCATGACAGTACTGATCTTTATGTAATGATCTAGAATCCGTGACAGTGTCAGTCTACATCTCGAGTTTCTACAGGGTCAATAAGGAAACTTAATTTGAAAGCCTTCTTAAAATACATTGATTTACTATTTCATTAAACTACTGATTTGGAACCATTACATTCTGAACAAAAGTGTCCAGATATGCCTTTATTTTAGGACCTAAGAAGTGGCCTTTAAAGTTATTCCTTATATTAATTTGGGCTTAGCAATTGCTTGTGACCAGACAATATGTGCATTGAACTAAAAGAATCTGGAATCTCTTACTCGAATGGGTTTTCCAAAATCTTCTTGATTCTTGGGGCTTTTGTGAATTCTCTCCAGTTTTCAAGGTGATTTCTAAACTGAGGGTATCACATGATGGACAAATACAAAGATATTAGAACTTCTCTATCCCTAGCAGATATTATGTTTATACAACCAAGTATACTTTTGTTACATTCTGTGCTGATCATCTGTGATGACGAAGTAGAGGTTTTTTTCCAAAATTGTTTCCTGGATCACAGTCCTGTAAATAAGGCCTGCCCCTTGTGTTTCCAGATTTATGACCTCACATTTTCGTCCTTATTGGAACATGCCTTTTTTTTTAATGCATTGCTTGTGAAGTAGTCTTTTGACTTTTGATCGCTGAGTCACATTCTTTGTTATTCATCGCTGTTCAAATCTGGGCTTTGTATCATCTCCAGACTCCCATGTACATTGATTTCATGCTTTCTTCCAGGTCAGTCTAAAAATGCTAAATAGCATTGGGCTAAGAATGGGTCCCTGCAGGATCCCATTTGAAGCATATCTACATGATGAGTGTTTCACATTTACTGTTGCATTAGAGACACATAATTTATCTCATGTTTGATCCATTTAATGTCTTCTGAGTTTGTTTTTATTGCTATATCTTCTTAATCAAAATGTCATTCAGTACCAAGTCAAACGCGTTGCAGAAACCATAATATATTATAGAGTCTAAGTATATTACAATGACTTTATTATGTGTATGAACCAAACTTTTAATCTCATAAAAGAGATATCAGGTTAGTCTGACAAGCTCTGCTTTCCATGATGTTGGAAATAGTTAATGCTAATCATCTTTTTATTCTTTCTTAATCAAATCTTTTTTCAGCTTTTCCATTATTTTGGCAATGAAAAATACCTACTCAAAGATCTGCTGCAAATCCAGCATTCAGAGGTGTAATGAAGGGGAGTACCAATGGGGCAAGTTTGTCCTTAGCCAGGTCTTTTTAAACTCATTTGGCTTTCCTCCTGAGTTACTACTGGAATTCTCTTAGTGTCATTTAGTGAATAAATGCTCTTTTGTACTATTAACACCACCAGTGTTCCTGCTTAGTGATGGACTGCTGGTGGGATTCAGCCTCTTCCTAGTGTTTTCAAGTGAACTACCTGGACCTTCTCTGCTATCATTGCCACCTGCCACCAAACCCTTCTCCTGCTTGTATCAATTCCTCTGATTGCTGTTTCCTCCTTTGTCTCTTTTCTTCCTTCACTAATTTCCTAATTTTCCTTATTTTACTTTATAACCCACACCAACAACTTCTCCCCTCTTCTGTCAGGTTTTAAGGAGGACTTCCCACAGATGCAATGGAGGTCTCGTTTAAATTTTAAAAAAAAAAAACAAACCCAAAACCTTTCAAGTTCAGTTAGGTCAGATTCTTGCAATTCCCTCTCAGTGAAAGTCTTAATTTAGTTGTTTGTTGTTTGGGTTTTTTTTTCCCCTCTGAACAAGGGGTGCAGAAAAGGTCTTGCTCCAGTTTAAGGTCCGTATCTGAATAACTGATTTCTTCAAAATGCTTAAAGCATATGTTGTTTTGAAGAGATACAGAAATAAACAAAATCTTTGCAAGTAAAAGCCCACGGGAAGGTGTGCGCATAGTGTGTTGTGTTCACATTTGGGTTTCTGCATCGTGGGATGTAGTGCATGATGCTCTTCTCCCAGGCACCCAGGTGACGTGGAAATAAGAAGCCCGTCTTCTATAGTTTCAAAGGCTTCAACACCTATAGGTTCTTTCTGGTGTGAATGCTAGCATTCTCCAAGTCCTGTGGATCGCTGGGGTTACTGCCAGGCTTCATTTTGCACAGGGAGTGCAGCCTGTGCAATCACACCGGGATTTCATAGAATCATAGAATTGTTAAGGTTGGAAAAGACCCTTAAGATCATCAAGTCCAACCGTTAACCTACCACCACCAAGTCCGCCACTAAACCATGTCCTCAAGCACCACATCTACCCGTCTTTTAAATACCTCCAGGGATGGGGACTCCACCACTTCCCTGGGCAGCCTGTTCCAATGCCTGACTACTCTTTCAGTGAAGAAGTTTTTCCTAATATCCAACCTAAACTTACCCTGGCGCAGCTTGAGGCTGTTTCCTCTCGTCCTGTCACTTGTTACTGGGGAGAAGAGACTGACCCCCACCTCTCTACAATCTCCTTTCAGGTAGTTGTAGAGAGCAATAAGGTCTCCCCTCAGCCTCCTCTTCTCCAAACTAAACAACCCCAGCTCCCTCAGCCGCTCCTCATAAGACTTATTCTCTAGACCCTTCACCAACCTCGTTGCCCTTCTTTGGACACGCTCCAGCACCTCGATGTCCTTCTTGAAGTGAGGGGCCCAAAACTGGACACAGTATTCGAGGTGTGGCCTCACCAGTGCCAAATACAGGGGCACTATCACCTCCCTGGTCCTGCTGGCCACGCTATTCCTGATACAAGCCAGGATGCCATGGGCCCTCTTGGCCACCTGGGCACACTGCTGGCTCATGTTTAGGCGGCTGTCAACCATCACCCCCAGGTCCTTTTCCTCCAGGCTGCTTTCCAGCCACTCCTCCCCAAGCCTGTAGCGTTGTCTGGGGTTGTTGTGACCGAAGTGCAGGACCCGGCACTATTTGGGCACTATGAGGAGGGTGGCCATGGCAGCATGCACAGCAAGCTGTGGCTTCCCTGCTAGGGTGATGACCATGGGTGAAGACCCTGAAGCTGGGTCAGGTATCTCCGCGTTAGCTCACAGGTGTAGGTGTGACTGCACCCACCCGTGTGCTAATGTACGGAGCAGCTTCTGAATCTTGTTTCAACTATGGACAGTGGGAAGTTGCTCCAGTCTCTGTGTTTGGAAGGACATTGTGGCAGTGACCTCTGCAGTTGCTGCTGAGCTGTCATATCTCTGATTAGCAAAAGAGATGAACATTAAGGCTGTGCTGAGATGTACAGATATTGCAGTGCTCATTTTCCTGTTCCCTGGGGCCACGGCAGCCCTTATGTCAGGGTAATGCTGTAACTCTCAGTGAGCCTGCACAGTGTTTGCGAGCAATATTTTAGAGTCTTCCTGGTCACGGTGCTCAGAGCTGTTGGGAAGATGCTGAGACACCGGATCTTTGGTGTTTTCCGGCTCTCGATCTTGGATCTTCATTGTTTCTGCTGCAGGTTAGACTGGTTACATGCCCTGTGCACTTGTAATGCCTTTGCTCCATGTCTGTATGAAGGGTGGATGTATATTTTTTTAAATGCCAGGGCTGGGTATTTCAAAATACACTGTTTATGAAGCCTGCAGGAAGAATATCTCAGCTGCTCGTTCAGGTTACCCGGGTACACTAATGAATGGGATTCACATTCCTTGCAATGCAGCCCCAGGAATCTGTCACCAGAGTAAGTTTCACTAAGTTTTAGGGAACGTCCTCTTACTCAGTTTTACAAATGTACCTCAGAGCAGGGCTCCCTCTCCGGTGTGCCTTGTTAAATGACATGGCCTCAGCAGGGGCCAGGAGCATGGCTTCCCATCTGTCCCTTCTGGGGGGCGTCTGGCCATTTTCTTCAGATGTAGCGCTCTCTACTATGATCCAGGCTGTGGTCAGTACAAGGCCCCGTTGCTGCAGTCACCTTTGTAAACCTGAAATCAGTCCAGAAGTTTTAAGTAGGTATAGATGGGGGAAGTTCATGTTGCCTGAACTCCGCCAGTTACTCTTGGTTCTGGCTTGTCTCCAGATTGGATTTAAGGCCTGGATTTGGTCTATTATATCTAAGTAACTTGGGAGCTTCTAACCTGAGAGACTCTTTCTTGGTGTGCCACCTGGTAAGAGTGGTGATCAGCTGAAATACTCAAAATGGGTACTTAATAAGTACCCCTGGATTGGTTACTTATCTCTCCTCCCTGGTCTGAAGCAGCACTCATCTATTGGGCTCTGGTACAGACTGCTCCATACAGCTTACTTATCTGCAGATGGGGACTGATAAGAGCTGTGGTCTGCTTTGCGTGGAGGGAGCTGCTCTGTAAGGCAGGTCTGTGATCGCTGCAGGGTTAGCTGCTTTACGTAGGCACTCCTTTTAATTTTTGCCTCAGATGCATTCAAAGGAGGATCTGTAAAAGAACAAGGGTTTGTACAGTGGAGCTCTCCTGGGAATGCTGCAGCCAAGATTTCATTTTCCCAGGGCTTGCTGTTACTGCTTCTGCTTGAAGACAGAAAGTGTCTTTCTGTCTTTCTCAGGTTTATGTTCCCTTAGAGCATGGGGATAAATTCAATCCATGTCCAAGGTGCCTTCGGAAACTTTATAAGCATTACAGCCTGCAAGCAACCCAAATATTTGGAAATAACAGAGCGGTTGGGAGTGGCAGTGGTCGGAGACATTACGTCCAGTGGACTGTGTCCGTCCCTTCCAAACTAAAAGCCTCCTCCCAGCTGGCAGTAGATCTGGCACGTGGGGTGTCATAAGTGAAGGTTTTGTTCCACAGGGAGAATGAAGAGGAAACATGAAAAATCTGCATCAGGTGCGGTCTTCCATAGGGTTATACAGAGGCACCGTGCGTATGTATTGAAGTGTCATACAGGAATGTATTTCTCACTGTAGATTGTTGTTTAATACATAAAGGGATAGGTGCTTGCACCTTTATTTAAGGGATGTCCTTATGGAACCCAGTTGGATGATGAAGTGTAAAGAGAAAAGTCAGGAACAATGATGGCAGAAGGAGCCATGAAGTGGTAGGCTCATTACAGGCTTTGAAAAGTTGTTCATGTTCTTGTGCTCTTTGAAGCTTCTTGACTTTGGCTTCATGGCCCTAATTATAAAAACAAGTTGAAGTAGTAACTTCAGTGTCATACCGTGCCAGAAAATAAACCCTTCTTGCATTGTGTGGATTTCATTTCCAAAAAGTGTTTCCAGATGGAGTCTTTATGTGCTGCTGCTTTTTTCTTTTGCTCTCATTTGTCATTTAAACAGCAAAGGTAAATTTTCTTCAAGGTAAAATTGAATAAATTTGGCAATGCTAGTGATTTAAAAAAAAAAAAAAAGGAGGAGAAAAAAAGGCAAACACACAACAAAGCATTCCTTGAACAGCAAATCATTTTGGTTCAGATGTTTTTCTCAAAAATCTCCTCCAGACGTTCTTCTCTATCTCTCTCCAGCCTACAGTCCAGTATTTGAAAGGGATTTTTAGTAATGGAAGGAAAGAGGAAAGCAGACAAGCCATTATAATCTTGCCTCCTATTGAACTTCTCCAGCAGGGACTCTTCAGCATCTCAGAATAGTTAAGCTGTTGTCTTCACTCTCTTTTCCTGCCCTCGGGGTGCCTATTTTGCAGGGTGACATTTCTTCCCCTTTTCATGAGAAGCTGACTATAAAGTTATTATTATAGGTCTTGCTGAGAGTCCACTACCCATACCCAATGTCTAGGTAACCCTGGGGAGTTGAGAAAAGCCCACTGTAAAAGCTGATACCGCTGTTCCCCATGACACTTTTCTCTCCTCTGTGTCTGAGATCCCTTAGTCATTGCTTTCTCATGAATGATGATAGTGCTTAGGCTTCTGCGTGGAGCTTGAGCTTGAGTTAAACTGCTAGTTAGTGACAACTAGCTGGATTTGCAGATGTGTCAGCGTGACTGTTTTGGTATTTGGTAAATTGTTGGACACTGCGTTCTGAAGCTATTTCTCATATATCTGTCCATGTTATATTTTTAGTCTGCCTTAAATTTTCTGTTTATTCCATTACATGTGCATCTCAGCTTTTAAGAGCATGTGTGTTAAACTTTGGATCCAGTCTTTATTCCACATGTGCTCAAATCCCTGAATTAGCAGGATTTTTGCCTTGAAGAGGCTACGGAGGTCGATCCCCCAGCATTAACATCTACTCTCACAATCTGTTGAGCTGTGTGGTTAGCCCGAGTGTGACTGGCAGCATCCCTGTGGTTGCCCACACCAGTGATGAGGGTGTTTGGTTGTTCAGCCCCTGTGCAAAGGTGGCTGCTCTGTGCCATGAGTCATCAGCTTGGATCAATTTTGAGTAGGTAACCTTTGCTTTGTTGTCCTGTGAGTTGTCACAGTGGATATCTGATACTTACATCCTACAGGCCTTGCCAAGAAAGATTAGAGGGAGTTCAGCTCATTAATTATTTGTGATAGCAGAGGCTGTGAGAAGAACTGATAAAAAATGGGCAATCCTGGGATGCTCTCTGAGGATGGCCTGAACATGGCTGAGATTCACAGAAGAAATCTTTGTGTCCTAGTAATGAATACCAGTTTCCAGCAGTCATTGCTACCTGTAGTAATCACGTACCAGTACTGTGGGTTCAAGCTTTGACTCCCATCTCTGATCAGATGGACTAAGCCTCACACGCGCATGAGATTTGGTTGAAGCTCTGGCCCCAACATTGACTTTCTGTGTTCTCTTGGATAGTTTATATAAACCTTCCCTGCTCTGACTTACTTCATTATAGAAAAATTACACCATCATTTGTCAACCCACTGCATGGTGCTTTGAGTGCCACTAGTGACTCACTGACTTGTTTGTTTAATGTTTAAAGGTACATTTTTCCCACCACAAGTACTGTAAAGCTTTAAGATTTTCGGGGACTGGGATTCTCTCTGTATAGCTGAAATATCTAGAAGCATCCCAAAAGATCAAAATTATTATCCTTATGTTATGGCACTCTTTTGCTTTTAAAAATACTCACCCTGTAGAGCTAATTAGTTTCTCCTGGAAAAAAAAAACCAGCAGGTAATCATTTGGCCAATTAAGTGGATTATCTGGAGTTTCCAGAGCAGATAGCTTTCAGGATGTGCCATTTATCACAATCTATTTGTGAGGACAGACTAAGCTGTCTGTTATTGATTTCTTAGTGCTTGGTTCATGGGAAATGGCAAAGATCAGAATAAAGCTTCTCTTTAAGCAACGGTGATACTCACTGGTGAAAATGTGAATTGGTTTTTGGGGAAATGGCTCTTAACCGCACTTAACAAGTTTAACTCTTAGCATCATTACTAAATTTCACATCCTTTCACAGAAGCCCTGCAGCTCTTTAAGGGCTTTTGGTGTCTTCAGGTAAGTGATGCTTTTTGCCCTTCTCATCCTCCTTAGCAGAATACTGGAAGGCTGTCAGTGCTTTAGAGACCCTTCAGGTAACTTAATTTCAGACAAATAATAATTCATGACCTTGACTTCCATGTGTAGGGTTGCTATACAGCTCTTATTACTGCCCTGTTTCTTAACTTCAGCTCAACAATTTACGTCCTATAGTTTTGACAAAGGGGGTGGGATGAGGTGGAGAGCATGTTTATTCATTTTTTTTTAATCCCACATATTTATTTCTGTTAGCTCTTTGATTTAAACAGCAGAAGATTGAGTGGTTAAAGGTCAGGGTGGATGGGGTGGAGTTTTCCCACAACTGCTGATGGCTTAGTGATCCCAGTGTTTACACATCAAGTCCCTCTGACGAGGATGATGTTGTTCAACAGGAGAGCTTCTCCTATTTTGGGAGCGTGCTTAGACTGGAACTCTGAATCCCTGCTTTAGAAACCTTTAGAAAACAGTTGTTTGCGATGTTAGGATGCAGCCAGGCCAGCACTTGGATATGACTCCTTGGTGTTAACTGATTTCGGAGCAGCTGTGTGTATGCTGAAAGCTAAGCACACGTTGAATTGGTCCTGCGGTTGAGGTCTTGAGGTATTTTTGCATAATGGATATTATGCAGGCTCAGGAGCAGGAGATGGAATCAGCCAGTTAGGTCACCTTATGGGGGTGTCCAAAGAACCGAGGGAAACCAAAGTTTGAGTCACTTTGAAAGAAGTGCCTTGCCTTGGAAAGCACAAGTTTTTCCATATAGGCAGAGGTTTTTCTTTTTGTACATCTACATTGCATACAAACTGGTTGTATTTGTTTCCAATAACAGTGTTTTGTATAGAGCTATGTTATCTCTGGTAGAGAAGGTCTTAGGGTTGAAAACATACAAGTTAGTTGCCTTTTTTCTTACTGATGTAGATTTCTTTTTTGGCAAATGTCATCCTTTCCTTTCCTTCCTTCATTGCCACAATAAATTCAGTGTCATCAGTTCAATGACTGAGGATAAAGAGCAGTCCTAGGCTAGTTACTGTGTGGTAAGATCATTTTTTATGGACTCAGCATCTTGGAGAAAGACAGACTTTTCACCTTCAAGATTCAGGGCTACATCTCATTGCGCTTTGGTTAATGAAGGGGAACAAGTGCTCTTGTGTGGGTGAATCCTGAAGAGAGTTTTTCTGATAATTTGCAGTGTGAATGTTTTTGGCAGGTAGCACAGGAGAGCAGGTTTGCTATTTATTCGCATAAGATGTTGGCAGCTTTTAGTTTGCCAGGTGGCTCTACTTGTTCCTGTTCGCAGTCTCCAGTGAAAGGTAAAATGGAACAGGAATTTAGCCTCTAGAGACACTGCGGCGCAGAAGTATTCTTAGCTGGACATCTTGTCTTAGAAGAGCAATATGTAGAAATTAGATTAAGGTAGAGGCTTAAAGAAAGACAATAGCTAAATTAAAAATAGGAACCTAATTCTGTGTAGGCTCAGTTGAACTAAACTCAGCATAAGATCAATGACGAGGCAAAGTGCGTTTAAATTGTCTTCTCCAGGCTCTGATGTGAGTGGAGCCCAGTGGAGGGAGGACACTTGAAGAAAACACTCCTCTGCTCCCCAGGGTGATCCCTTGGACCTGGAGGTGTGTGGCCTGGCTAAACCCTGGTGTCAGGATCTGAAGATGCTTGTTCAAGCAATGTGAATGTGGCAGAACAAAGGCGAGTGCCTGGCTTGTCAGGCTGAGAAGACAGTATTTGAGTTTACAGAAACACATTTTGAGTTTTTGTAACACTAAAATACATAACTTCTTGATAATTATGAATGGAAACTGTCTCATTAAATCTAAATTAGCAGCTCTCACTTTGAAAGACTGAGCACATTCCTATTCTGTAGAGACCAAGAGGGGAATAGCTGATGCAGTAATAAGCTCAGTTAGCAACTGCAGTTTTGCAGGGTTTGTATGTATTATACAGTAGATTGGGGAGATTGTTAATATCAGTTAAAATAATCCTATCAATGTCAATAATACTCAAATCTTGTTAATTTTAGGCAATTAGTCCATGGATTAGACTTGAATTCTATTCAATTGATTAAAAGATACAGGGAAGTCCTACTCAGAGATGAACAACTGCTGTTGTACAATTCTGATGTTCCTTACGTACCACCAAGTATGGAACCAGAAGTAACCATCAAGAATAAAAACAGGCAAAGAGGACACAGAGGATAATCTAATTCCCTCCAAATCCCTGAGAGGTTAAGACTGAATGTTAAAAGGCAACTTTTGTTGATTCTCCACAAGGCCAATTAGGTTTTTTCCCACCTTGATACCAAAAAAATAGCTGATGAATTCCATGGCTTATTTTCATCAAAAAGCACAGGTATCTTGGAACTAAAAATAAATGGCTTTTATTTTTCTGCAGAAAAAAATTAGTCACATTACAATTCCCGCCTCTCTAGCAAAGACGAAATGGCAGACCTGTAGCTAAATCAGTTATGCTGCTCTGATGCATTTTCCAGGTCTGGTCCTGAGGAAACCGCTTTCTGTCAAGGAATGAATCACTGCAGATTCAAAGGCCATTAACAGAGCTTTCTATATGAGAAAAATAATCATTAATTAATCATCAGTCTTAAATCTAAATACTGCTCCTGTAAACCTAAAGAAATAAGAAAGAAAAGGCTCTTCTAGAACCTGTGGGGTAATCGGCTGCATTCGTTTCTATTCATTAGCATCATTGCCTGAAGATTTTCATGGCCATAGCTGTGTATTAAAACGCAGTATATTAATGCAGGAACAGAATATTTTAGCAGAAAACTGTAATTAAAAAAGTAGCTGACCCAAGGCACTTGCTTCATTGACTTTCTTCCTATTTTTTTAAGACTAATTCTCATAATAAGTACTACAATAAATGGCTAGAGTAATTCTTGTCAGTAGAAGTCACTGTATCAGTTTAATGAGAAATCTTTAGCATAAGTTTAGAGGTTTTGGTTTTGTTTCCAGCAGATCTCATGCCTTTAAATCTGATTGTTGAGGGGCTGGGGTTTCGGAAATATTTTGGATGTTATTGAATGAAGTGAGTGAACGACAATAGCAATTTTGCAGAAACATTTATACTGACTAATTTGCTGAAAGTATCTATACAAACATGCAGACAATGAGTAGAGATGTTCTTACAAGCACCAAGACTGATGCTCTGTGGCTGGGTTTGCTACATGGCGTCCTGTTTGGGCACAGACAGTGTGGAGCAGCAGAACGACAACGATGGGTGGATGGAGGGCACTGCTAGAGCAGGGGTTGCATTTAGGATTTGCAGGGGAGTATGACTTGAGGAAGGGTGAATGACACAGCAGATAAGTGGGAGCTGCCGGGGTAGGGGAGGGCAGTCCAGGCTGCAAAGGGTTTGGGAGTCAGGGGTTTTAGTGTCTCAAAGCAGGTCCCCTGGGGCTGTCGGGAAGCTGGTCCTTGGTCCAGCTCTTGTGGCTGGGCCTGAGGGCAGCGTGGTGGAGGGCTGTGTGCCTGCACCCAGCAACAACATTTCCTCACCTTGGGACCCCTCTTCTACTTGAAATCCAGGCAGCAAAAGCCCCTTTGACAGCAGAAGGCAGAGAAGTGGGAAAGCATTGCTGGTGGCTAGGGAAATAGGAGGGAAAACAATTTTAACAAGTGTTTTGCTATTAATTACAGCCTTGAATAATGTTTTAAAGATAGTTTTGGTAGCTGTTGGATAGTTTATATACTAATGGAGTAGATGGAAATCATGCAGAGAAAAAAGAATGATTTGCAGTTTATAATCATTGTGAAATGTTTTGAATTGATAATATGTGGGAAAAGATTTAAATTTAGGTGCTGCACTAAAATTACAGAAAGCTTTGCAGGCAGCTGGATTTAAATCCAGCAGCAAGTAGGTAGTTGATACTGAAAAGACAGTCACACGTATCTGGCTAAGTATTTTATCAAGAGGAATTAGAATACATGGCCTAAAGAAAAAGGTTTTGGGTTTCTTGCCTGGTTGTCCATTTTCCCACAGCGTTTTGTGGTCCTGGTACACAGAAATGACCAGAATAGCTACTTTTCAAAGCAAACGGGGAGACAAGAAGGTGTGAAGTAGGTTAAGGCTGAGCAGATGGGTACGTGGGGCTCCCATGAGAGCAGCCATGAGAGCCATGTGGTTGTGCATGCAGCAGAGATGGGCTTCTCAGACTAGTGAGGACGTCCTTTGGCAAAGGACACTAAAAAATACAAATAAGAAACACACCCAGGAGAGTCTGGGCTATCTCAGGGGTCTGACTCATGGCTGTTGTTTGGTTTTGGTTTAGTTTTGCTTGAGATGTCCGAGGTTGCAGAAAAGAGGCAGAATTGAGACAGGATGCTCATCTGCTGAGCACCAAGCTGTCACGTGTGCCCCACAGGCATGCTGATCCGTCCCAAGCTCTCCTCCCAGCACTGCTTCGGAGACTTCTTCCCCTTCTCCTCCCGCATAGGCTGAGACTCTTTTCTCATGCCTTTTTATCCCAAAGTTCCTCCTTTATTCATGACATATCTTAAATCCCAGTGAGATCCACCCCACTTCTGGTTATGCAGACCTTAACCAGGTGCTGGAGCTTCCCATGAAACCCCTCTTCTCATACATCTGTGTTTTGAAGATATATGTGACACAACCGGATACCACCTCCTCACAGCCCTAGCGAGTTGCTGAGATCTGGAAGGCAGTTTAATAGCTGCAAATGTCACTCATGAAAACTTGGTATCTCTAATGCTGCAATCAATCAAATTTCTGTATAGTTCAGTATATTTTATAGCTCAGTAGGGAACTGAATTGTGGGAAGGGATATATGTTGTTTTGAGGTTCAGAAGAACATGAATTATCTTTACATAAACATATCTTCTCTATTATTTATGCACTTGTGGAATGGCCAAAGAAAACTTACTCATTCTTTTTTTTATGTAATTATTCCACAGGATCCTTCAAACCAAAAATGTGGAAGAAAGAAAACAGTGTCCTTCAGCAGCATGCCATCAGAGAAGAAAATAAGCAGCGCCAGTGACTGTATCAGCTTTATGCAGGCTGGGTGTGAACTGAAGAAAGTTCGTCCAAATTCCCGGATTTATAACCGTTTTTTTACTCTGGATCCTGACCTGCAGGCTCTTCGTTGGGAGCCTTCCAAGAAGGACCTTGAGAAAGCCAAGCTTGATATTTCTGCTATAAAGGAAATCAGACTAGGGAAGAACACAGAAACCTTCAGGAATAATGGACTTGCAGACCAGATTTCTGAGGACTGTGCGCTGTCGGTAATTCATGGTGAAAACTACGAGTCCCTTGATTTGGTTGCCAATTCAGCAGATGTGGCCAATATTTGGGTATCAGGATTAAGGTACTTGGTTTCTCGTAGCAAACAACCCTTGGATTTGATGGAAGGCAGCCATAATACCCCACGGTTTGCCTGGCTAAAAACTGTATTCGAAGCAGCAGACGTTGATGGTAATGGCATAATGTTAGAAGATACGTCTGTGGAGCTAATAAAGAAACTTAACCCCACCTTAAAGGAATCAAAGATTAGATTAAAATTTAAGGAAATCCAGAAGAGCAAAGAGAAACTGACAACGCGAGTAACAAAAGAGGAATTTTGTGAAGCATTCAGCGAACTTTGCACAAGACCTGAAGTTTATTTCTTGCTTGTGCAGATATCTAAAAACAAAGAGTATCTAGATGCCAATGACCTCATGCTGTTTTTAGAGGCCGAGCAAGGAGTGACCCACATAACAGAAGAAATGTGTCTAGATATTATACGCAGGTATGAGCTTTCTCAAGAAGGGCGGTTGAAAGGTTTTCTTGCAATTGATGGATTTACTCAATACTTGTTGTCCCCAGAATGTGATATTTTTGACCCAGAGCACAAAAAAATTGTCCAAGACATGACACAGCCTTTGTCACATTACTACATCAATGCATCCCACAATACATATCTAATAGAAGACCAGCTGAGAGGACCAGCTGACATCAATGGTTATGTCAGAGCTTTAAAGATGAGTTGTCGGAGTATTGAACTAGATGTCTGTGACGGCCCAGATAACGAACCCATTATTTGTAACCGTAACAACATGACATCGCCACTTGCCTTTCGAAATGTTATTGAGGTAATAAACAAATTGGCCTTCTTTGCTTCAGAATACCCCCTTATTCTCTGTTTGGGGAACCACTGCTCAGTACAACAGCAGAAGGTAATGGTACAACACATGAAAAGGATCTTTGGAAACAAACTCTACACAGAGGCACCTTTATCCTCAGAAGTCTACCTCCCATCACCCGAGAAACTGAAAATGAAGATCATTGTGAAGGGGAAAAAGCTGCCCTGCGACCAGGATATATTAGAAGGAGAAGTCACAGATGAAGATGAAGAGGCTGAAATATCTCGGAGACTGTCAGAGGACTTCTCAAGGGAACCGAAGCTGATCTGGCTCTGCAGGGAATTGTCTGACTTGGTGTCCCTATGCAAATCTGTCCAATACAAAGACTTTGAGACATCCATGAAAGCTCAAAATTATTGGGAAATGTGCTCCTTCAGTGAGGCAGAAGCCAGCCGGATTGCAAATGAATACCCTGAAGATTTCGTCAACTACAACAAAAAGTTTCTGTCCAGGGTGTACCCAAGTGCTATGAGGATAGACTCCAGTAACTTAAATCCTCAAGATTTTTGGAATTGTGGTTGCCAGATAGTGGCAATGAACTATCAGACCCCAGGGCCCATGATGGACCTACACACTGGCTGGTTTCTACAGAATGGGGGATGCGGGTACGTTCTCAGGCCTTCAGTGATGCGTGATGAAGTGTCTTACTTCAGTGCAAATACCAAGGGCATTGTTCCGGGGGTCTCTCCCCAAGTCCTACATGTCAAAATAATCAGTGGTCAGAACTTTCCAAAGCCCAAGGGTGCATGTGCAAAAGGGGATGTCATAGACCCCTATGTCTGCATAGAAATTCATGGGATTCCTGCAGACTGCACCGAACAAAGAACTAAAACTGTTCAGCAAAACAGTGATAACCCCATTTTTGATGAAAGCTTTGAGTTCCAGATCAATCTACCAGAGCTGGCCATGATCCGTTTTGTTGTTTTGGATGATGACTACATTGGGGATGAGTTCATAGGGCAGTACACCATCCCGCTGGAGTGCTTACAGCCCGGATACAGGCACATACCGCTGCGGTCTTTTGTTGGTGATATCATGGAGCACGTTACCCTCTTTGTTCACATTGCAATAACCAACCGGAGTGGAGGCGGGAAGGCCCAAAAACGCAGCCTCTCAGTGAGGATAGGAAAGAAAGCAAGGGAGTACACCATGCTAAGGAACACTGGTCTCAAGACTATCGATGACATCTTCAAGCTGGCAGTGCATCCGCTACGAGAGGCGACTGACATGAGAGAAAATATGCAGGTACGACACTTCCGTCATGTGCGTTGGTGTGTCCTGAATGTGGAAGTGAAGGTCCTGGTGTGAGCTGCTGGTAGGGCAAACTTGCTGGAGCTGGTGGAAGCTGGTGAAGCTTCAGACCCACAGCTGTTGTCAGCCTTTAGCTGGACATTGGAACGCTGATAGTTACGGGTGTTAACTAACAAGCAAATGTGGGATTAGGCAGAAAAGTTTTAAAAATCAATATGCCCTCTCCAAACACATGCTTTACTGGTTGTTTTTCTCTGAGAAAGCAGAACTGAGGGTACATTTGTGTCCCCAGGCCTCAGGTCTCAACAACTTCATTTCCTCACTGGTTCTGGAAAATTTCAGCAAGCTTTTGTTTTGCTAACTGAGTGAGGGTTATGCTCTTAATTTTCTTTGTCTGGGTGAGTATAAGAAACAGTCAGTGGATGTGTCATTAAGGTCTTGTCTACACCAGAGAAACCGACCTGGCAAAGAGCAGCAGGTTTCCCTGAGCGTGGGTTGCCACCGTTTACCCAGGGGCTCCAGATGTTCAATGTAGACACTGAATGCCACTTGGATTGCAGTTTTCTCCCTGCTAAATAGCTGTGTTGTCTTGGCTGGCTGTGTGCTGGCACAGACACCGGTGCCGTGCCTTGGCTCAAGAGGTCTCCTGGCACTGCGTCCGCCTGCCCATGCTGCTCCGAGAGCAGCTGGAGCCTGCTACGGCCGGGGGCGTCAGGGCCCAGGTGCACAGCACTGTCACAACTGCCCGGGTTGGACCTTCGTGGTCGGCAGGAGGTGGAGTGGCAGCGAGGCCAAACAAGAACCAGCCTGCCCAGTGCTCTCTTCCACAGCGGGGGCGACTCTGCGGGTTGATTAAGGGGCAGCACAATTCAGAGGTCCAGGCGCTGCCTAGAAACAAAACTGAGGAGCATTAAACAATGAGTTTTCTTTAACAAATAGCTGAAATCAGCCATAACTATCTCCTTGGTAAACATACAGAAACAATTCATTTTTCTTTCTTGAAAACAGGAGAAAAACGCATAGCACTTCATTGACCCCGCTCTTCTGGACAGAGTCTAAAGCAAATTAAATGTTGGCAGCTGGAAAAGTTTACAAAATGACATAAGTTTTAAATCACTCCCAAAGGAATAGTCTAAGCATATTTTTAAGAATGGGAAACTCTTCCCAGCCTTTCCTTTCCTGCAGGCCTTGAAAGTAACTGGTTTGAACCTCTGACTCCACCTTCTGTCTGGGTCAGGCACTATATGTGAACTATGTAAAAAAGAATACTCTGAATCTGACTCAGAAACAGCATTAATGTGCCTTCCAAGTGAAATTTCAGTACAAGATCTTGTTCTGGGGAATGCTTTGTAAAGACGCAGTTGTTAGATTTAACTGCATGCTAATGTATTTGATTAATGAGAAAAGCCTCTATTAATGAGCTGGGCATTTTCTGATGACTGTTTTTTCAGCAATGTGTTGGGGGGGAACATTTACAAGGTATGGGTTGTTATAATACTCTCTTATTTAAATTTTGTGCATCTTGGTCACTCATTGTACAACTCAAGAAGCTAAATGATAAGGGCATGGCAGCCGTACATCCACTGACTTGATAAATAAATAAATCCTGGCATGTTAGTTTGGTTTGACCTGTATATCCAGTATTGATTTTCTTACATGTGATCTATGAAGGGGAAAGAGTGTTTGTGTTTCTTTATGATGTGGTAATGCAAGGCTGAAAACAAAGTGTTTTTTTCCTGCTTGCCTTTCCCATGGGAAATACGAGGTCTGTTGAACTTGTTCTTGCTGGAGGATGATAATGACGGGAGAATGAGGCGATTACAGCATCAAAAGCAATTGGAGTCTGAACAGTGGGGAAGAGAAATAGCATTTTAGGCTGATGGTTTAATATGCTGGGGACCAGAGCTCATCCCTGTTGGGGCTGGATTTGCAATGCAAAGTAGCAGCAGAGCTGGCAGCTGGGATACTTGGGCCTGGGAGAAAGCTGGAGCTGGCAGTAGGCTTGAGGAGCGGAGAACGGGGCTGGCCAGGAATTCCTGTGTGCGCCGGCATCCTGGGGTCCGTGGGGGGCCCAGGGATGGCAGGCAGTGGGGTAACACTGCCCCACATCAGGGGGGAGAAGCAGGCAGGCGCTGACAAGGTAGTGGCAGGCAGGGGGGACGGAGTGCCAAGCAGCAACATGTGCTCAAGTATTTCTTTTCCTTTCCCTAGAATGCCATGGTGTCTGTCAAGGAGCTGTGCGGGCTGCCGCCCATTGCGAGCCTGAAGCAGTGCATCCTGACCCTGTCCTCACGGCTTGTGAGCAGCGACAATGCGCCCTCCGTTACCCTCTGCATGAAGGATGCGTTTCCTTACCTAGAGCCTCTGGGGACCATGCCCGACGTGCAGAAAAAGGTCCTCGCAGCGTATGATCTGGTAGGCGCTTACCACTGCTACCTCAGCCTTTCCTCACCTTCGTGAACATGGCAGGCAATGCTCTGCTCGCCGGCTTTCACACACCCAAACGTTTCAGCTAAATGAATGAGGCTTTTCAAATTACTTAAGCTATGCAAAATTGTCCTTTAATCACCAAAATCACCACACTGGGCGTTTTGTTGCTTGTTTGTTTTGTTTTGTTTTTTAAACACGGTTGTGGCTAGCACAGGTTGGCACTTGAGGAGGGACTTTGTTTACAGAAATAGCAGCAATTCAGTGTGTACTGGCAGCTGTTAGTTGTTGTCCTTGAGAAGTGGCAAGATTTGTGCGCTGCCCTTCACTTGCCTCCCCACAGCGGAGGGCAAGGCCATTAGACAGGGAGGTGCAGCGTGAGAGTTCCCGGGCAAAGCTGAGCCGTCCCCTTCCTGATGCCTTTCAGCAGCACTGTTAAGTAGTGCCCGTGTCCCTGCCAAATCAAGTCAATGTTGCTCTCGGGAAGGGCATTGCAAAGTTGGAAAGGAAGTTTTAAAATGCCCATTTTTTTCAATGAGGAAGGAGAGGGCAATATGGTACAGGAATACTTACAGAAACATAGAGAAGATGAGCTAAAGTCATTCCAGGTGAATGCTGCTGCTCAGCCTCATATGACATATGTCACTGCCGTGGGTGACTGAGCGACAGCTGCGCGTGACTTCCAGCAGCAGAAGTTGCTGTCACTTTGTTCCTCTCGGGCTAATGGACCGCCCCGTCGCTTACCATCCTTAGTAGGTGGTCTGCAGCAACCGATAGGAAGCCGCAAACCCTGACTTAAATATTACACTGTGGCAAACCCTGAAGTTCCGCAAACCCCGACTTAAATATTGCACTGTGGCAACCAGACTAAATCACGATGCATATTCAGCACACGGCAGTTATTTCCACAGCTTATGCTCGTAAGGAATAAAAAGGTGAATAACTTTGGGGGTATCAAATCGCTTCCAGAGACCCTGAAGTGTTGTGAAGAGTGATCGCAGTTTTGACCAGCTATTCAATGTGCCAAATGCTCGACTCCTTTCTGTCTCATTTTTCGCTCTTATAATGCACTTTTCAGGAGAAAATCAGCTTGGGGGGAAGAGGGAGACACTGATGTTGATTAAAAGAGAAATACTAAAAATACACTGAAATAACTGTTGGGTTCCTTCCAGAGTAGTTTATATTACTTGAAGGTGATTAAGTTATGGTAATAAAATACCAGCTGTAACAATACCAGAATGAGGATTTGTATATCCAGTTGATTGCCGTATTTTAGATTGGACTTTTTTTGGGTAGATTTGTTACATGGTGTGATGTCTGTCTGAAAGAGCAAATACTGCATAAATAAGAGATTTTTCTGTCTTTGGAGGCCTGCTTAATGGAGTTTTACTGAAATGAATGTGTCACCTCTTATCTTTGTAATTATATACTGAAGAGTACACATGGGACATTTCAAGGCCTCCTTGTGCTTTGGAAACAGTTTTTCAATTTAAATAGGTGAAAGGCCTCTTTCGGATGCAGACAAAAACACTTGTATAACTGTTTTAAATAATGTTTGCTCTCACATTTGTCTCTGATGGAGGAAGATGTACCTTGAATGTCAAGAGGCAGTGCAAGGATTTTAAAATCAGAGGCCTGAGAAGGGAATTCTTCCGTGCGTATGTAAGGGTTGATTTGAGATGTAATTCTGGTTAATGAGACCATGATACTTTCAATTATTTTTACCCGCTTTGTCTGGCTGGGACTGCCTCTTACTTTGCTAAAACTATTTGCTTCTGAAAAAGCAAAAGCTGGTTTTAATAAATGTTTTTGCTACATTTTGGATATTTGCCTTTTGAGGCAATGCCAGCAGCAGAATATTGAAATCTGTTTAGCCTTTTCTGTGTTTAAAAAAATGAACTGTCTCTATCAATCTTGATATTTGAAAATACAGTGTGGGGAGGGGTTTGCAGTTTTAATGTTGAGAAAGGGCTCTTCCTTGCTATCATGTTTGTAGCGACTTCATATAATCTAGGGTGTCTTTATAATAATGCTAAGTTTTTTCTTCCTTTTTTTTTTTGTGCATATGAGAGCGCAAGGAGATGTTGGTGGAAAGTAATATAAAATATTTTAGCTTTTTATTTATTTATTTATTTATATTAAAGATATACTACAGTTTAGCCTTTTAAGATGTTGATAAACATGGCCTCAAGGAACGGGATCCACCAGTGCTTGCTGCATGTCTTTAATTCCCCAGAAAAGTTTCTTCACCTCAGAGCACTTTTTGGGTGAATAGGCCTGAGAGCAATTTTAAATGTTGGCCTCTCTCTCTTGCATGAATGGGCTGTACTTCTTAATTCCTTTTATGGTAGACCAGAAAAAAGTTTGGCCCTAAATCTCATAGTGGGAAGCTGTGATTGTAGGTCTGCCTTACTCACTAGGCGCCACAGCACAGGTAGCATGAGTGCTGGGCAAACCCTTCCTTGCCACCTCCGAAAGCACCACATACTTCACATTCTTTAAAAAATCTGCTCTGAAAATAATCTCTGATAAAAACAATCGTAATGTGTTGAATTTTTTCCTCATACTGGAAATTGTCAGCTGAACATACCTTCACCCCCACCCAAGGAACATATAAACTCTGCCCGTGTGTTTAATGGGGCATAGACAGCACTGACAGTCCAGGCAAATGGAGGTGCAAATGCTCGAAGACCTGCCACAATGATCTGGAAAACAATTAACTCTCTGTTCCCTCCTGCTCAGCCTTTGTCAGCAGGCACGATAGACAAAGACTGGTTTGTGCAGTTTGTTTGTTTTTTCATGGGCAATTAATTTTACCATTGTGTTCCGCATTAAGTATTTTCTTTCAAGAGAGGCCTTATTAGAATAAAATTTAATATGCTTTGCTTAAGGAACCAGAATGATTTTTCAGGGCTCTATTTATTTTTTTTTTTGTGGTTTAGTGGAATTTGACTGTTGCCCTGTCTTGTGGAGGAAGAGGCTTCATGGATGCTACTGGGTTGTATGGGAGTTTCTGCAGAGGAGAGCAGGGAATGGGATTTGCTGAAAATAAGAAAATAAGGTGGACTGTTTACAGTACATAGAAAACATTTTCAAAAAGTATGTCAGCTACCAGAAATACAGTTAGAATGGTTTCTTTCAACTTCACGGCTTTGGTTGTTACCATACATAGAATATGATGAACGGATTCCGGCAATGCTGTCATTGATTCCCACACCTACATCCTAGGATAGCGTAGCGTGTCACTTAGAGCTGTTCTTCAGAGCTTTCCTTTCCCTTCATGAAGGAGGACTGTCCCTCTTTCTCTCTCTGCCCGTATGCTCCTCATTGTTGGTGGCCGGGCATGGGAAGATGCTCGCTCAGGTGGGCAGCACGTGCAGTGTGCCTTACAACCTGTCAAATTGATGCCAGTGTTCATTGATCACACCTAAAAAAAGGAGATAATGTGAAGAGAAGGGATAGGGCCCAACTGGACCTGACAGATGGTTGAATTATTCACTGCAAACAGTTATCCTATGAAGTTAGGATTTTTTTTGGTTGAGAATTGTTTGAAAACAGATTGTGGTTTCTCTGTCTGCACGATATATTCATGTGCTGATGCAAGCATGCATGAACTCAGGGACACTTGTGCACTTTGCTTTTCAGTTATTGGTTCAGCATTATTTCTCCTCCAAGATCAAATGATGGAATCATTCGCAAATCAAAAGCAATAAACAAGTGATTATAAATGTTCTTGGTTTTACCCAATCTTCTGGCTCATGTACATACAGAAATTTTTCTAGAAAAATAAAAGAAGCTCCCCAAGTATCTCTACATGTTTTTGAATCATAAACTACAAAAAGTGTAAAAAAGGTTGAACCGGGAAGCTATTTGTTATATAAACTCATGTTGACATAAACATTTTTCTCTGTATTCAAGCCTCTAGTGGAACTGATCTTGTTTTGGAGCAGACAGGTAAGGAAGGGCAGCGTGTCTGTAGGTACTGTTGAGAGATGGCAAGTTAGTTAAGAATATCTTGGCCAACACAGAGATGGATTGGGGATTTTTGAGAAGTAATATCTGTGATGCTGCTGGAGAATAAGTCAATGTGTTTAATGGCAGTGGCTTTGTTGACACAGGTATCAGTCCCTGCACGCTAGCAGAAGTCTGCTGAGGTGTGTGTGGAGAGGAGCTGTTCTTTGTCTGCTGTTCTTTCAGATTCAGTCTTTTGGGGTTTCTTTGTCTTGATGCAGGCATGACAGCTCTTTATTCCCAAGGAGAAAGTCCATTTTCCCAGTTTATGTCAGTGCAGTGACTAAATAGATTTTTGTGAGTTTTTCCACTGAAATTCATATTTCAGCTGGGACAGAGTCGTCCCCAAAGGAATGTTTTTTCACAATTCTCTGAGCAGCTGAAGTCAAGGGATATTGCAGAGCAGAGCATCCACTGCCAAGGAAGTGTCATAACGCACTGACGTCAAACACAGCCCAGTACATGGACATTGTCTTGAATTTGTATCTGTTTTAAAGAGTTTTCCATCCAAAATTGGACATAGACTGGGAAAGCAATTATCCTTCTTCTTTCTCCACTTCTCATAATTCTCTCTCTTATTTACCCACCAGTCTCGCAGTTTCTCTCTCTGATAGCCCTGTTCCTTAGTCGCTTCTAAAATAGGCCCTGAAAATGGTCAGATCAGAACTTTTCTTACAGAATGAAGTTCCAGTTGGGTACTTCAGTTACTCTGGTTTAGCATATTGACAGCTGACCCCTTCCTCTGTTCCTCCACTGCTCCTTTTTATAGAGGACTGGTCTTCATGCACCAGATCACATCCTGCAACACTCTGACACCGTTTTCTCCTGGAAATATTTGCAAGCAAAAACATGAAATTGGAGTTTAAGGTTAATTTTATTCAGTTCCTTCTGCAGTTTGTGTCAATAAAGTATTTCAGAGGTTTCCAGCTGATGTAACCATCTCTGATAACTGTTTCTCTTACTGGGCTGTTGCAGGAAAAGGCTCAGATACAGAAACCTGGCTCAGAGCATACTGGGACAGAGACAAGGCGGACTGGTGGCCAGCATTCCTTCCCACGTCCAGGCACCACGTGCACATCCTCCCTTTTTACAAAGTTTGCTGGCACACGATTGCTTGCCTGACTGTTTCTTGTCCCAAATGTCTGCAAGAAATGCTCAGTGCTAAAAAGGGAATCCTGTTCAAATTTTCATGAGCTCAATTTGTGCTTCAGCTGTTTTTCCAAATTGGTTGTGTTTTTGTAGCCTTTTTTATTTTTGTTTGGGGGTGGGTTGGGTTTTTTGTTCATTTGTTTGCTTTTTTTTTCTTTTTTTTTCTTTTTTCTTTTTTTTTTCTTTTTTCTTTTTTTTTTTTTTTTTTTTTTAAGCAATAGAGGCATGATATGGTACTCCCAGGCAAAACTCTTCATTGTCAATGAAAGGCATAGGAGATTGGGACAACGGCCATGAGGAGACACCTGAGAGAGAGCTTCTTTTTAGTTTGATGTTCAGTCAGTTTCTGTTCTAAACTTTGGAATATTTATGAGAGGATTCTTTGAACTGTCCCTTTTGTATCATTTATCTTCCCAGCAGGAGCAGTGCTTTAATTTGCCACCAGGAGTTTTTCCTGTCTTTTTTGGTGAGACTCTGCTGTGTTAATTTCCTCTCCCCTTTTCAGTTTCTAGAATAGTTTGTAATGAAAAGAAGAAATTGGTCTCTAGCACAGGAGTTCATTAAAGTAAAAAGAAATAACATTTTTTGTTCAGTTTGTACTGATCCTATGATTAAACTACCTTTAGTACAGACAAGAAATAAGCCTGTTCATTTCTTGTGAGTAAAAATATGATGCTCTCAGTGTTAAGATGTTTTAAATTCCACTTACAATTTATTTATCTTTGTAATTAACACTTAACAGAAGTGACAAAGTAAAGCATCATTCTTTCTGCGAAGCAATGGGATTTTAAATTTTATATTGTATGCTATATTTAGACACTTAAGTGAGACAGGTCAGTCATATTTTCAGCCCGTGGTCGGTTCCACTTTCTGGGTCTCATATACCAAACGAGAGAGCTCCTGGGTTTGTGCCAGCTCTTGCTTCCCATGCTTTTCTGAGAAACCAGCATGATCCTAACAGGGTGCTTCAGGTGGATTGAGACAAATTGCATTTAGGCTTCTTGCTTTCAGCATTTTGTAAGAATATTTAAATTCAATGAGCTATTTTGCAGGAAAAACCCTAGCCTATGCAGAAGAGGCTTTGTATTCCTCATTCCCATTAGTTTATTAAACATGACATGTACTTCTGGGACTCGTGCCATGTGCATCTTTTGTCAATCTGAACAACCCCTTATTCACTTCTGGTGTTGTGAGAGCATTTCTGGTGCTGCAGCCTCGACAGGAGGGTTAGCACCTCTAGGACTCGCAAAAATCTCTGTGTCCCTGCTCCCATGGAAACGTGACAGGGGTCCCTGATGGGAAGAGCAGGGCCGTCCTTTCTTCCCTCGGAGCTCTGCACTGCTGCAGCTGCCAAGGGAGCGCAGAAAAGGGACCCCGCACCCTCCCCGCGGGTCTCGGTCCTTGGGATGCAGAGCCCAGTACTGAAATTAGCAGGATCCCAAATGATGTCAAAGTGTGTAGTAGTTTCTCCCATTCAGCCTTCTTCCTTTCTGCTTACTCTAATAGGTATACGCTGTTGGTCAGCAAAGTAGCTTTTTAAGTCCCTATTCCAGAATCAAGTTTTGTGTAGTTTTACTCCTATTTTTGTCTCTTTTTCCCCCCTGTAGTTATGTTAAACACATCACTCAGTAAAGTTTATCATCATCTTTCTGACATGGGAAATGCAAGTTGTCCTGAGCAATCCTGCCATCTTCAACAGCTGCTAAAAGTTTCCTCACTGACTCCAAGTGGACCCAGATACCAGCATCCATCCTCTAAAGGTTTCTTCTTAGTATATGTTGCTTGGAGGTTAATCCCTTGAAGCTCAGCGTTCAGGAGTTAACACTCCAGTGGAGCATGAGTTTCCTAAGGGAGTAGGACGTCTCTCGCTTTTTGAGGTACTCACTGAAGCGAGTTGCCGTGTGGGAGCTGACCTTAAACAGCAGCCTGATGGGCTCCAGGCAGATGGCTGGGACTTACACAACTGCCCAAGAGTGCTGCTCAGCGTGGGTCTGAGCAGAGTAAAGGTGCATGGAAATTCATGCTGCAAACATCAGAAAGCTCACTCTTCACATTTGAGACAGGTTGGTGGATTTTGAAACATTACTGGCAAAACTAGGTTTGAAAATCTCACGCTATTGTGTGATTTACGGGATTATCTTCCCAGCAGAAAATCTCACAGCCCTCCATGTTGTGTTTAGGGCTTCTGGTTCTTGTCTTGGCACCGCGAGAAGCAAGTGACATCCCCAAGGAGGGTTTCAGATGTGATGCCAGCTGGAAAAGCAGGGGACCGTTCAGACTGGGAGACCATGGACCCATTTCAGAACCAGTGCCAGAAAAGAAAAAGGGTATCTAGATGCCATGACACAGGACCGTGAGCAAGAGCTGTTGAGGAGCACAGCCATGGTAGCAAAGTCTCCCGGGGGCTGACAGATGGGACCAAGCAGAGGTGTCTGTGGCCAACGTGCTGCATCCCTGGCCAGCATCCTCTGCTGCGGCCAGGAACCCTGCCAAAAATGCTGCCTGCTGTCCTGTGTCCAGCGTGAAAGGATGTGCGGGGCACCAGTTTCTAGCTGAGGCTCTCACCTGCTTTTACCTGCATTAGATTGAATACTGACAAATTATTGACATTAATTCCAGTAAACAGTTAGCTTTTTAGGTGACCTTTACAATGTTTATTTAGTAAATATCCCCCAAGGTGCTACCTTGTGTGTAAGTGAAAATATATGATAGGGCAAAATTTAAAAAAAAAAAAAAAAGAAAAAGTGGGGTTTCAGATTAGTTTGGCTATTTTTTGAGGGTTGTATTGGTTCTGTTGCCAGGATTTGCACAGAATCCTTTCCAGAGCATCTATTGTGATGTTCTTTAAGAAAAGAAAAAACAAAAGCCAAACCAACCAACCAAACCCCACGCTCTGTGCTATAATTTTGTTCGTGGATAGCAGTTGCTTGCCTGTTGTACTCTTATCTGTATGAATCAGTCTCAGGTTCTTCAAAGTGAACACCCAGGCTTCACCCTTGCACTAGCCCATTGCTATGATCTTTTACCGCAGCGTTAGGAAGCAGGATCTCGTGCCCGCTGAAACTGCACACGCAGTTCTTGTTGGGAGCAGAGCCTGGCCTGACGTGTAGAGATAGCAGGTCCTGCACACTGTGTTTTCACAGGTGGCAAAGACACCATAGGCTGGCCAAAATCATATATCGTAGTTGGCTCAGGGTGTATTATTTCTACCTAGTGCATTATTCCCTAGAGGAACCTGTGAGGGGGGATGCCAGCTGGTGCGCTAAGGGCTTCCCCCAACCCCAGTCACCGAGCTGAGGAACTCTGAATCCACTCTCAGGATTTGTCATGGGACAAAAGCTGCTTATTTTTGTCAAGGCTACTGCCAAGCAGAAAGACAGGAACAGGTTAAATTCTGCTCTATGATCTGTTTTTAATTGTTTGTTCTTGCTGAGCTGAGAGCAGTGAGACTTTGATGTCAGCATCAAAGGAGCGGAGCACTGCTCTACGTACTCTGCAGTAAGGGAAAACTGACATCCTATTGCCACTTTTCTCTTAAAAAATGAATGTAATACCTTCATGTTTGAGAATCCTAAAATAGGCATGCCAGAAACTCCTGGGAGTGGGTCCAGTAGTTGGAGGAAGATATGGTCAAACTCAAATTACCAAATTGCATGATTCTCAAGCTTGCTTTTTTTGTACATGGTAGGATAATTTCCTGTGGCCATATATATATAGAGAGATATGTATATATATGTAAAAAACTCTCACAAGTCAAGTTCTACATTAGAGATCTGAGCACAGGAGAGTCGGATGCTTTGGATATGCTGTCCCAGCTTAGATGCATTGACCTCGCTGGACAAAACCTTGCTGCTGGGTAGGAAGTACAGGCACAGACCCACGGAGGGCCAAGCCCAGGGTGATGGGTGCGCGGGGCGCAGCGGCCAAGGAGATGCTGGCTGGACCAGGCAGTGCGGGCACTGGCTGATGGGCCCCGTGTCTGCATGTGCAAGAGATGCAGGTTTGGCCTCTGGCTGCTTCTGTAGTGACTTCAGGTTTTTTCAGGATTCTCACTCTCTTTACTGCTCAGACCAACTTCACCATTTGTAGTTGGCGGCTGAACAGCTCCTTCAGCACAAAATGACTATGTGCTGTGGTACAGAAAAGCCAGAGGGTGGGTAGAAATTGTCATTTCTTTCTAGATGGCAAGCAAAAATATCAAAGAGGAAGAAATCAACATGATGCACGAACAAGTAATAAGAATGAAAGGCAAAGGATACTATTGAAAGTAATTTCAATCTCAGGCATATCCACTGGGCATGTTCTGTTAAAAAACAATTTTGCACTCTGTAGATGTATCAGGCTTTTTTCTCTCTGCCTGTGAAGCTGGTAATGGATTTTGGTTTTCTCATGTTCTTGCTTATATCAAAGCAAAGGCATAGGTATTTTTATTAAATGCAGCCTGTCTTAATAGATTTAATTAGAAATGAAGATGGCATGAGGAGCAAAATTTGGATCTGAATTTCTCCAGAATTTGGAAATTCAAGTGTGACAAGTGGAAGCATCTCTCCTCCCCTGTATCTAATTAAAACAATAAGACATGCTAATTTACAAGTGTTAATTTAATACTGTTATACTGTCTTCCACTAAAATCATCGAAACCTACCGGTTGTGTTTTCATATTTAGTGTGTTTGAAAGTAGGAAGGCTTTTAGCAGTTGTAGCATTTTGGCAAAGCTTTCAGATGGCGGCTTCTGTAATTTCAGGATGTAACATTGAGCAGTATTCAGTTTGCTTCATTTCTAATTGGCACCGCTGTCAAGCTGCTTGGATTTGACTGGGGTTTGTGGTGTAGGTCCTGGGAGAGTGAGATTATTCTCAGGCATAGTTTGTTATACAGCATGTTCTTGCCTTCTGTAACAGATGTATGCACCACCTTTTGCAATTTCACAGAATATAGCATGGGAACAATTTGCTTGTTTGCCTGGGCTTCTGAAGGATTTTGGAAGGTTTGTTACCATCAAAGGAGAATAGCATTTGCCAGAAGGGAGGCTCAGGAAACTTGTCACTTGGGCACTTCATCTGTTTGCTGTTAGTGGGCTACTCTAGGAAGATGCATAAATATGGATATCTCTTGAAACTTGTGAGTAGGCCTGTTGAAACTGCCTGCCTCTTTTGGTTTTGTTTTGGTTTTTTTCTTTTAAACTTCAACAGAAATGTTGAGCATAGGATAGGATTGGATCTAAATTTCTCCAAAGAGAAACTCAAGAAATACTGTAGCTGTCTGAACTGCTGTAGTGCATAAAGTTCAGCACAGGCCTAAGTACCTCTTGAAATCAGTGTTACTCATGACTTGGTAACATTTTTGATAACCACTTATGTCAAGGACTGTACTTATTTCTCCTTTTGTTTCCAGAAAAGTACTAATTAGAAGGGGCTCAGTTTCACGTACAATTAATTTTGTTTGTCTGCTAACTCTACTTTCTTCTGAAATCACTCGTGTTTCCTTCACGTTATTTGCAGTGGCGTCTCACTGATGTAAAGCAGCTGTTCTTTAACTTCTGGAGCAAAACATTTTCTGAGCAACTGTCGCTTAGCTTGATACAGATCTGGGAGCCCTGATATGAAGAAATGATCCAATCTTTATAGCCTTGCTTGCAGATCAGAGTTCTTTTTAAGTTTGAACGTTTGTACTTTTCTGTGGACTAGATGTTGCAGGGAGCCCTAGTAATGCTGCTTTTTTTCCATTTATTTTCTGACAGATGATTCAAGAGAGCAGGGTTCTCATTGAGACGGCAGACATCACTCACGACAAGATTGTTCAGTGCCAGAAAGCAGGTAATCCTCCTTTATTGTGCAGTTCTAGATGGGAGATGGGAAACAACGCACCGTAATTTACTTATAGTTCGTGACTAATGCAGCATCGTTCACCTGGTATTTAAGTGAGCATCCTGGTCTTTCCCTGGCAGACTCCACCCTCCCGAAGGCTCATCCTCCAGTAGCAACACAGGCATGGGATCAGGAAAAAATTCTCAGCTTTCACCTTAAAAGCTATTTCTCCATCTGTTCTACAGCTCTGAAATGTCTGACAGCATTTAAATTAGTCAAATGAACTAGAAAAGCATTCAATTAAAAAGAGGGAGTGAGAAGGCGTGCTGCCTTTACTGAGCTCCATTCTCTACCGCAATCATTCCCTTAAACACAGAGGAGGCAAGAGGTTTTGAAACCCACAGGACCAAGCTCTGTTGCCTACCTTTACTTACTTTTGCTGTTTAGGTTGGTTTTAGACCTTAGAAACTTATCCCAATATAATTCCATTGTATCACGGTGAATCTCTGTGGCTATGCATTATGTACATCAGGTATATGGGTGCAAACCACCATAAGCAGGCTTTAAGTAGATCATATGTTGCTGGGGTATTGTACTGGATGTCTTTATCTGAACTAGGGCTCCGTCTCATGTGCACCAGTAGAAAGGGAAGAGGTGGTTCCAGAAGTGGCCACCTGCATGCTGTCTGCTTTGCCACAGGTTCACACTCCTTTTTCAGGATGGTAGAACTCGACAAAGTGTCTGTGATTCACAGTTCAGCTTACTCATGCAAACTCCTCTTCATCCCTTGTTCAGGATAGCAGGCTAGACTTGGAACTGGGACGCGTCTCCTGTAGTTTCCACTGATACACAAGAATAAGCCCTGCTGGAGAGATAAGAGTCCACGTTTGGTGGTGGTAATCCTCTACAACTAAATCCATCAGCTTTCATATATCAGAAACCATGCTGAATAAATACATGCATATTTCCATTAGGGGTTTACACTGCAGAAATTAAATCTGTTTTCAGTTCATTTAGTTGTACAGCTGCAGCTTTCCTAACGTGTAGTGAGCCTTGAAGGTCAGTAATGCAAACACTTGCTACTACATTTAATTTGTGTTCTTGGGCATAGTCTTCTGCGACCACAACAATCATAAATACTATTGTCTCTGATAGGCATTTTTGGATTTGGCAAGTGACACAGGCTACAGCGATTTGCTTCTATTAAATGTAAATAATTAATGAAACTGATGTTTTGTAGTAAATCCTTTAATTCATCTTTTTAATTAGAGGAATTTTGGAAACTGTTTCAACAATAGCATTTAACTCATTTTTATGTGGTGCAAGAGCAGGGTGGAACCTAGTCCTTGCTCTTTGAAATTCAGAGCTGTGGAGCCATGCTGGCACTGTGGTAGCAAAAGGAGGAGATGCAAGTGGCTATGTCTTGCTGGATTTCATGGGCCTCATCTTGTGTCATGGCTTGGCTTCTGTCTATCTGCATAAGCAGCATAAGTGTCCTCAGCCCAAAGCCTGCATCGGGTGCAGAGGGTTTAGGAATGGGACAGTGACAGAAAAATGCAGCATCGATGTGTCTTTCTAGATGGTATAATTTAAGAGCAATACTTTGCACTAAATTATGCAGACCCTCAGCAGCATCAGCCAGCTTTCTGCCCACCTTGTTCTGTGCACAGAGAGAAGAACCTGCGACATGTGCCTGGCACTGGTGTCTTTGTGAGCAGAGGGCCGGAGATGTGTGCAGAGAACATGATGCAGGACCATGCCACCACACTGATGTCCAGAGTTTCATGCAGTTCCCCTCTCCTTCCTTCCCCCAGCAAAAAGATTAATTTCTCAAGTTTCTTCTCTTTGCTGCTGTATCTACTTGTATTTTCATTTGTTTTGCTTTGCTAGCCTTAAAATATCATTTCTGATTGAGAAGAAGGCTGGAGAGATATGAAGTGCTCTTCTGAAGCCTCAGGATTTAGACAGAGCAAAGGAGTAGGAGAGAGAGGATCCCTCACCACGCTCAATTACCAATTACTTTGTTGCAAATGTTACCCAGACAAATTGTGAAATAATATTTTCAGTGTGGCAAGATGAAGCACTCAAAATTAAGAGGTGTCAGAGATACAATTGCCGGTGACATTGTCCTTCACCTTGCCCCAGTCCTGCTCCCTTTGAACATGTGTTCCCACCAGACCTCTGCTTCATATCATAGCCCGTGTTGGTCTGGGCTCCCTGTGCCACGGCGTCCTGCCTGCTCCCCCAGATGGCTTCTCAGATGGCTGGTTTTGTTGTTTTTTTTTCATGTGCAGTCTCAGCCCAATGCACAACGGTCAGCAGCAGCTTGGAGGACCGAAGTGCTAAATGTTTTCGTTCCTACCCGCAGCCTAACAAATGTTTGTGGCTCCCTCTCTCTAGGGCAGCACTGTCTCCAAGTTACAGGTGGGGAAGTGAGATCTGGAGGGACAAATAACTAAAAGGATGCTGCATAAAGGCAGGGCTGTCCACGTGGAGCTGAACACCATTAGCCTTCATATTTTTTTGCAGGACAAAGCGAGTCATTTGAGGGTTTTCTGTCACTGAAGTGAAATGATTTGTAAGTCAGTTGGCACGAGGCACACCTGCAGGGGAATCTTGCTTGGGGTGCAATTATTTAGACTGTCTTCCAAAGGAAGTGCTGCAGGAGCTCTGTTACCCTTGACAGGCAAAACCTGTGAGTGGGTGAAGTTTTGGAAAATAAACAGTAGAGAAATCTTCCATTGTGTGGAATTGAACTGCCTCAGTGTTACCGAGCTCCTGGAGTTGGTGCAAGGCAAGAAGAAACCTATTGTTAGTCTTCCAGGAGTGCTTCGGGCAGGCTACACTGAGTGCAAGCCAGCCTTGGGCTGTCAAAGGACTGACTCCTTCAGCAACTCGCTAAACAGCCCTCTGCGTCTACTCCCTGCAGGTGTTCTCTCAATGGGCATTTCTTTGATGTAATTTAAATGAAGCTCGAATTTGCGAGTGATGTTTGCCTTAAAACGTTAGGGGAGGGAGAGCTATGAAACAACTGGAGATGGAACTTGGTTTGTTCAGACAGCTTCAGACGTTTTGGAGTGTTTTAGTGCCAATTTGGCCTTTGTGAGGTACAAATTAAGGGAACACAAGCAGCTCCCTCTCCGTTTTGTCTCTTAATCCACACCAGACTTGGAGAAATGTTTGCATACACTGTGCAAATCTTGTGGAATTGGTGGGCTAATTGGACTCATTGAAGTTTTTAATCTGCTCCCAGATTTCCTGAATTCTTGTATCCAACAACAGATTTGCAGACATTTGCCACAGAAACCAGCAATGAAATGTAACAATTCCCAGGGCTGTGGTTGGAAGTCTCAGTTCTCCAGACTGCAGGAATAGCAATTCTGTGATTAGCAGTATGTTTCTGACATAATTTATCATTGTGAAGTACAAGGTCTTTTCTGTATGACTGTGATTAAGATTAATGAGGAGTTGTGCATCTGAGTCTGTATTTGCTGTGCTGAACAGGTATCTTCCATGTCTGTCAGACTGCCTTCCAAGGTACAAAATCATCTATTCATGGAGAGTGACAAGCGATTGCCTTTTGTCGCAATATTGCCAGCAATGCAGACTGCAAGCAGAAGTGCTGGAGGTGTGTTTGTGCGGGGACCAGGCGCGTGCCTGTGTGGGACCCCAGCACTGGAAAGGAGAGTTACATACAAAGAGGAAGCACAACCGCATGATTGCACATGACCCTTTTATTCTGGAAGATGCTCTCCAGGATGGGGTCATAACAGCGAAGGGGGAGAAACACAGAAAGAGGTTGTAGGAAGCACAAGCTGTGAGACTGAAAATGCTCACTGAACATTTTATGGGGGAGATCAATCATGCACTGGGTGATGTAGCAATCTGTGTTTTTAGGAATGGAATTCCATGAAGAGCTTCATAACCTCGGGACAAAGGAAGGTTTGAAAGGAAGAAAATTAAGCAAAGCCATTGAGAGTTTTGCATGGAATATCACAGTGCTGAAGGTAAGCACAGAAAACACTACCTTGTGTCTCCTATTAACTCTGTAAGCAAACTTTTGCTCTTTTAGCTCATCTATTTATACTAATACTGAAGCAACATTTTGTTTTAATGGGATGTATAAATTACCCCCAATTATTGAGATTTATCAAATATATCTAGTTACACCTCTGGTTTGGAAGCTGTGGAAAGGAATTTGTCTAAGCCTGAACAAAAGAGGAAAGATAGCTTGTGGACCAGGGACCTGGATTTGGTTGTCTGTTCTGCCCCACACACCCTGAATGTGACCTGTCCAGGGTCACTGTGTCTCAGATACTTGTTTTGTAAAATGAGGACTAGAGCGTCTCTTTGGGAAGGGATGGAGCTGGGGGAAGTGTCATGAAAAAAACCAAGGAATATTGTAGACCCTGCAGAAATGTCAGGGTTAGGTTTCAAAAGCGGAGCATTATCCAAACAGCTAAAAAAGGGAGGGATGAAAATCCCTCTGTCTTGGCTGCTCAGTGAGCACATTACTCACCAGGCTTTAGCTACTGGTTTGACGCTGACCAGCCACAAATTGCCACAGTAGCTGGATGTCTGAGCCTGGGTGAAGTTACCTAGGGACAGCCGAAGATGGAAAGAGGAGAGGATCTGGTGCAGCCATAGCAGACGGCAGGGAGAGGACCTGAGCCAAGCATTCAGGTTGTTAGCATTCAGCTCATGCCTTCTTTCACAGCCTCATTTCCCACCTTGCTCTGATAGATCGCACTTTGATTTCCCCTCACTCTCTCCCTGCTGCTCCCTCCCTCTGGCTCCCATTAAGCAGATTGCCCTGTCTGACAGCATCTCCCTGTGACCCCCCCCAGTGCCTTTCCTTTCACTGACATCCTGGGGCGAGCCACCTGATGACAGGGAATTTTTACAAAGTTCCTCATCAAATACACACCTAAATGTAACATGCAAGAGCGGTAGCAGGAGTAGTAGGAGATGCATGCTTCAGCATCGTGGAGATGGAAAGAACACGAACATGTCCTGAGCAGGAGAGGGAAACAGGAGTTGGGAATGAAGAGGCTGAGGGGCAGAAATGGATGGGAGAGGCTGTTGGTAGCAGAGAAGGGTTAGAGAAGACCTGGGGGAACACTTGCGGTTCCTTGCATACCTTGATTCACCATGAGAGAGAGGGAAGGTGAGTAATGGAGTCAGTGTAGGCTCAGTTAATAGGACCTCTGATGAAGAGAAAAGGCAACCAATTCAAACGTGATGGAAGGGACTGACCTTTTCCACACAGCATAATTGAGGCAAGTAGCTAAAGAGGACAAAAAAAAAAAAACCAACCCACTAGGCAGTTCTGAACATTAATCTGAATACCTTTAACTGTGTTAGATAAAATAAATGCCTCATGCTCAGAGTCATGCTAAATACGGTCAGGGTTACTCTAAACTTTTGATTTTTAGATGTTTGTCAAATGAGAAGTTCGGACCTCTGAGGGTGACCTGTGATTAATGAAGGTACAAGTAAGGTATCAGAGAAACATTTCCCATGAAAAATAATTGCTGCCTAGCACATATTGTCAACATACTGAAAAGCATTTTAAACATCTAGTCAAGGTCAAGGAATAATTGACATGTTTCATTTCTAAGCCACAACTTCTTTTTTACCTTTCTCACATAGTAAAATATTAATAGAGTTTGTGGCAATTACTCACGGGTATAAATGCACATGAAACACCTTTTCATTCTGACTGATGTCCAACTCAGCAATGACATTAGGCAGCTGGGAATGTGGTTGTCAAACCCCAGGTGTCTGATATGAGACCATCAGTCATTGTTATTCTTTTTAAACTTCTTTTGTTTTTCCTTAAAGAATACTGTATTTCAGTGACCCTGCCCATAACAAACCTATTTGCTGGTTACAGCTGCCATCTCCATGTTTGGCACTGACTCTCCCCTCTGTGCTGGTGAGAGCTTCCCAGGAGGATTTGGTGAGGAGAGACCAACAACCCTGCCCCGCTCAATCCATCACTGTCCTCCGTATGTCTAGTGTCAGGGTGGGCACTACAAATACATTTCACTAGATGTTGGTATAGTGATGTAAGAAAAGAAAAAAATAGCCCATAACATCTCACAAATGCATCTTTACACTAGATGAGGTGAGTGAATGGCACAGCACCAACTGGAGAAAGCCTCTTTGTGTGCTTGGGGTTGTTGGAGGCAATTACATCATGTGGCAGCAGTCAGTTTGCATGAGGTGCCCATGAGCAATAGCAGGTATTATGTTGTGCTTGTGCCTGCCAGGTGATTAATAGTCTTTTCCTAGGTTAGTGAAGCAAAGGCATATTTAATTAATGTATTTCTTTATAAAGACTCATTGCAATAGGTAAGCTCTGAATATAAAGAGGGGATGAAATAACAAATTGCTACTGGCAAAATCATTAAATAGTTACAGAGAGCAAGATTAAAGTATATTTTATAAAAATCATAACTGTGAGCATTCTTCATGTTTAAAAATGCCCTGAGGTACTTTTAAGAGGCACCTAATGAGAATGAATCAAAATAATGTCATTTTCTTCCTTAGTTTATATAAACTTTATTACATATTCGTAATACCCACTAGAAGGACAAGCTGTTTGCCAGAACATAAAAATTTTAGTAAGCCCAGGGACCTTATAAGTTGGTGACAGTCAACTTTGTCATATACGTGTTTTTAAAATGTCACATCATCTTATTTGGTCCCATGTTGTGTAAAATACTGTCTGGCTCACAGTCAGTAATATTGAGAGGCACAGCGTCAGTACAGTAGACAGAAGAATCAAGTTCTCACAGCGACGTTACAGGAATGGATATGATCCCAAATTTAGTCTCACTTTCTTTTTTATTTCCATGCACCACTGTCTCTGTGCCTCTGTTTTCCATTCTGTATTTAATTAAGTGCCAGTAAAATGCAAAGGTAGCAAAAGAAATTTTGTGTTTACCACCTCACGGGGACCATGGTGCTAGGAACCATTCGTTTCATCCTAATGAGCATGCAAAACTGCTTGGCTTGGCCGACCCTCTTTTTTGCATCAAAAGTTCACAATTCATTTTCATGTGATATTTGCCCATTTTTAAAATAGGTGACTGTCCATTTCACGGAGTGAAGGGGTTCACATGGGTGTGTGGGCTCGTGTTTGTTTCTTCCCAGATGCTGGTGTTACTCCCATCTTCCCCTGGCGAGGTCACCTCCTCTCTGGCACACGCGGCTGCTTTTGCAGGCATGCATTAACTCCTCCTGCCTGTGCTTGGAGAGAGGGGGGCACCAGCCATGCAAGGCAGAAGCTGACAAGCCTCGTTAGGGCAGTTCTGGCTTTGAGCTAATGAGTCCTCCTGGGAGCTGGGACATAACCACCAGCACTCGGTGCCACCGTACAGCACTAGATGGCTTTCAGGTCAGGTACGCTCACGTACGTACGGGTGGTGTGCGTGCAGGGCCAGCTCGGGTCTGCTCCCAGCCCTCGTGGCTGCTGCCTCTCCTGGGGCCCTTCTGCCCGTTCCATCTGCCTCTCCCAAGGGATCTTGTACCAAGCGTTTTCCAGTAACTGAGGCGCTCTCAGCATCTGTCATGTGCAAACCGCTGATGTAATGACTGCTTTATGAGTTTTTGAGAATGTTGGGGGGGGGGGGGGGGGGGGGGGAAGTTGTAGCCTGCAAAACTGCTCTCCTTGCTGAGGCAAAACTGTCACGGACTGCCAGGAGGTGTTTACTTGGGCAAAGAAGTTGGGATCCACCTGAGTCCCAAGAGCCCGGCAAGTAAGCCAAGCAAAGTTTGAGTGTGTTGACTGTGGTTCAGATTTATTGCTCTCACGTGGACATGCTTTGTCTGGCTGCAGACGTATTTTCCTGGGCTATCTGTGCTTTGGTGGATCAGCACATACAAAGTCTGGGAACAATACCACCAAATACTTGCCTGCATGTTGATGGTAAATATCTAGATAGTTAATATACCAACATACTGACTTGTTTATAGACAAAACATGGGAAGACAAAGATAAAGTGGCATTTACTGTTTTGGTCTTCTACTGAAGGGGAAAACACCCAAATGTTTGAATCTAGTCTCTGCTCTCAAATGCATTCATGTTTTTTTAAATCTTTTTTGCTGCCCATGATAAGATTTTGCCTCTGCTGTCATAAATGTGTTCTGTCTTATTAGGATTCCAACTGTTAGTGCATGCTGCAAGACATCAAGTGGTTAAATTTTCAGGGATCATTTTAGCACCCGTCCATGAGTGTATCTGCTAATTATCCCGCATTTAAATTAATGCTGATTAGATGTATAAAGAGAGAGGTTGCTGAATGCAGAAGGCGTACAATTATTAAATTGCTAATGCGATTCACTCTTTGGGGGAGAAATCCACAATTTTATGATGTAGTCGTGATCAATGTTAGCTCTGGTGTAAGTGGTTTTATGCAGCAAAACTGTGCACAAATAGCACTTTTGGAGGATCATGTCCACAAATGACTTATTTCTTCATCACAGTCATTTGTGACAGTCAGCCTTCAGTTGCTTGGGAGACCTGCAGCATCCAGACCTCTCACTTGGGTAGCAGAGCCCTAAATGTGCACTTTGAGGCTACTTGGAGGGATAAAAGCCAGATTTCTGAAAGATGTACATACAGACAGCCATATACTTATCTAGTTTCACCTAAACTGAGCTGAATTTAGCATTGCTATGAGGTATCAGTTTTCTTAAGGAAGAAAAGCAACATATCAGACTGTAATTGTTATTCTGAAGCACCTTACGCACAATGGTACCACACAGATTTGCTGCTGATCTTTGGAAGAACCAGGTCCATTCACAGCCTTAATTTAAGGATTATTATAGTGCACTATGGGAGTGTTTTTAATGGATACTCTACAGTACTGTACACCACCTTGTAAGTAAGATTTATTTGGGTCTTTTCACATCAGTCCTTTTTCCTGTAGTTAGGCAAGAACCATGGCTTCACTCCTTGGCATGCTCCAGAGTGGACAAAAGAGCAGCGTGGCAGTATCTTGGGGACATTTCATGTAATTAAGCACAATGGTAACAATATATTCTACCAGATGTCATGTAATTGCTGCCACAGGATTTGCACAACAATTTACACTATCTAGATCTTAAGCGACAGCATGGTAAATTCATGAGCCCCCGTAAGGCTGCTGCATTCCGTGTACCATATATTTCTTTCCCTGCAAGTGTCATGTAGGCTTCCCCCTGCTCCCCAAAAAATTCCTCATATTTTATGTCCCTCCTTTTCCCAGCATATCTCTGTGTACATAAGCACATCGGTGCTCAATTTGTGAAACTGCAAAAATAGATGAAATATAATCCATAGTGGCTTAGCAACAAATTCTTGTGATTTGCTGTCATCTTGTGACAGTGATAGTCCAGCAAGAGCCGTAGGCAGGAGTGGTTTGCGTGGCACGGAGACTTCACGCTTGTCCTTAAATGCAGGGCTTGTTGTATTGTTCCGTGTCTACTCGTCTCCAGATATCCCTAGATAAATATGTTTTGAATGTGGTTACCCCAAAGGCTCTTTTTCCAGAGAGGTTAAATGCCTTTCCTGTTGTCTAGTCCCCATGTTGTTTGCATTTCCTTTGTTGATGCAGTTCAGAGTGGTGTTTCTAACTTTTAAACCTCTCCAGACTGTGTGCCCTGGCTACCTTTGAAGGCTCTGCTGCCTTACTCTGAGACCAGCTCAGCTGCAGCTGAGACTGGCTGAGCCAATCAGTCTTTAATGAGACGATAGATTCTACAAACATATGAGGAAATGCAGAGCTCTCTAGTTATTCATGTAGTAACTAGATCAGGTTGGTCTCTTACACATGAGCTGAAGGACAAAAAAGAAAAAAATAACACAAAACAGCTGGCTTTCTGAGAGAGTGCTCAAGAGAAGGGGAGAAGGTCCAGCAAAGTCAACATCCATTTATTGTTGTAAATACCAACCTGCTTAGCTTGAAGCAGTTTATTTAAAAGTAGAGGGAAAGGTGAGGAAGGAGATGGATTTAAGTTGTTCCTTATTGAGCATGTGAAGAGTCTGGAGGAGCGGCATGGGAGCGCAACTTGTTCCTGGGCCCTTCGTGTGCTCTGAATGCAGTGGTGAGTGCGGTGGAGGCTCCCAGCTCCGGAGCTCCTTAGGAGGGCAAAGCCTGTGCTCCTGGCCCTCAGGCTGTGCCGCAGGGCTTGTCTGTCTATGGGGAGGTGTTTCAAGATTTTTCTGAGACAGGGGGATTTAGAGTCCTTTAAATGATATTGAGTTACAAGATACGGAGGTGAGTGTGTGATTTGCATACAAAGCTGTTTTGATCAGTGTATTTCGTAAACCAACAGAACCAAACCCCATTAGGTAGGCAGATCCTTCTTGTATGTAGTAGCAGAGTGCTGTTCTCTGCTGATTTGGTTGTTAATGCTGCTCACAGCACTGGCTTATGCCTTTCTTGCCCAAGCCCAAAGGCAGGAACCAGAGCTCTTTAAAAGACACTTAGCCTCGGTGGGTTTTGTCAGTTCTATCTGGTGATGGAAACTTCTCAAGTTACTTCAACAGCGTGTATCAGGGTAAAATGAGTGTAATCCCTGTCTCTCAGCGGTACTAGTTAATCAACTGGAATATCCTGTTCTTCTTGGCCGTCAGCCATGCTGCCGAGCATTGCTCCGGGGAGGATGTAGTGAGCAGTCTCAAACAAGTACACCATGGCCTTTCTGGGTACCTGGCTGCTCCCTGCGAGCTTTTCAAGCCCTGATGGTGTTTCTGACAAGGTCTCTGTTTTCTTGGCCAAGGAAAATTTCAAGATGAATTGGATTTAGAGCAAATTAAATATTCATGTGTGCTTGAAATATACATGGAGGCCACCGAGGCAATCTTAAATCTGCAAGTACCAAATGCTGGCAACAGCAGGGACTAATGGGGGAAGGGAGAGCAACGACCACCAGGGTTCACAGCTCTTCCTGCTTCATGATACTGTGAGTTTCTGAGGAGATGTGTTAGGGCATGGAGTCCCAGGATACCTTGACAAAGAGGAGAGACTTTGTCCCATATTAGTCGGTTATTCCTGGGTTTTTGTCCAATACTGACACAGCAGGAGCGCTTCATTGACTGGCAAGAAGGGTTTGTCCAGGCATTTGGATCAGGCAGAGTTGGTGCTTAACCATTCAGGCACAGGGATCCGTGTGCACCTGCACTCACCTGCCTGCAGCGCTGGTGCTTGTGATGTTCATTCAGGGAGCATGCACCATTTTCTGACCTTTCTCCATCCTTTAACAGTTATTTGGGTGGATAGAAAGTAGGACTGGAAGGGCCTGTGAGTGGCTATGTAGTTCCTCATGCTGCCCCAGTGCAGGATCAAACTGAATATTTAGCTACTGTGGATCTAAGCCCTGCTCAAATACTTGGCATGGAAGGTGCTTGGTATGAGGCTGTGGTGTTCTCCATGGTGACACCCAGTGTCCAGGGGACCCAGGGACCCGGAGTCACTTGGCACTTGGGGAAAGAGCTGATGGCCAGAGTCATCTGAGCAGAAACGTGGGTCTCTGCCATTTTTCTCACTTCCCTCTTCCTCCTTCAGCGCCAGGGCTCTGCTCCTGCAGGCATTTCGCAACAGTGGGTTTAGGGACAAGACCCTCTTGCAATCAGTGTGGGACCCAAGTGTAGGAGAGACCAAAAATGGAGGGCCACCAAAGTTCATCCAGAAAACAAGTGCTGTGAGCTGCCTTCCTTTGGTGTAAACCTTTTTTTTTTTTTTTTAATTTTTTTTTTTTGGACTGCAATCCAAAGTTCTGCATTTCAGATGTAAATATTATTCCTTCAATTCCAGTAGGATGGGTTTGTATGTGTGCAAACATACATGTATGTATGTATATAGGAGGTGAGACAGGCCATCAACTATATAGGCAGAACAACAGTAACTTTGGGACAAAAAGAACTGATTAGAGAAATGAAAGATGGTATGAAAAACCTCAAGTAATATCTTGCTTAGCCCATTTTCCTTGTATTTGACTAAAATAAGCCAGAGATAGATGGCAAGCAATCTTGTGATGTGCCTTTTATTTTGAGTGATGTGACAAATTGCCAAAAGCCATGGATCCGATGCTAAACTGCTAGCTGTGCATGCAGGGCAAGGTGCATCGCATTGCAGGGATGGTGGTGGGAGACAGAGCCAGGAGCATGCGGGGTCGCTGTGCCTGGTGCCCCTTGTGCCAAGGCCACGTCGGTGGCACGGGCTTCGAGCCTGGCAGAGAGTTGGCACATTGAGGTGCTGTGCGTAGAAAACCAATTTTAGCATCGCTTCACAAATAGAGACTTGTCAAGATGTTTAAATAGCGCTAGTCTGCCAAAATAGATGCCTCTCTCTCTCCTTGTGTAGGCTGGCTGCTCAGTGAAGCCCTGTGCTTGGTCAGCTGTCCTGTCTCAGGTACCCCCTGTGCCTCACTGTCTTCTCCATCTTTTCTGTCTCTTCTCCCCAGCCCCAACTCTCCCTTCCCTCTGCGTTGCCCCAATTGTGCGTATCGTCTAAATCATGCTAAAGTAAAGGGAGAACCACCATGTTCTTTGTTGTACCCACGCATCCGATTCTCCCTCATCCTTGATCTGGACTAAACTTCTCATGACTCTAAAGCTGTCTCTGCCTGCGATGCGGTTCTCATGAGTTTATCGCTCTCTATTCGTGCTGACTTCACCCTGAGGTAGCTGCGTGGGATCTGGCTCTGCTGTGCTCCTGCTGGTGGGGCAGACCCCGTCACAGCCGGAGCCCCAGCTGCGCTGCTGTCATCGCTCTTCTCTACCAACCTGGCAGGGATTGTAGCAGCTGGGTGTGAAGGCCAGCTTCTCTCGAGGGTGCAGGTCATCCGGTCCAAAGACTGTGCAACTGGAAAAGTAATTAATAACATTCAGGTAATGATGTGTGAATACAAAGAGAGTTTGTTCTCCGAATGCTGCTCTGAGCAGTAACAAGATTATCACCTATGAGGAGGTTATTAGAAAAATCAGCAGGTAGGATTACAAGTTCCTTGAGGGAACTCATCTTTTGAGGAAAAGGGGAACTACTCCTGCACATATGTGTGCCTGAGCAGAACTGAGCTGGAAAATGGATAGTACTAAGGGGGGGGGGGGGGGGAATGACTGAATGGAATAATGTTTGTAGGTGGTTCTCCACTAAAGGAGGATTGCTTGGGTGTAAAAACTGGGTCAGTGTCATCTCCCGTCCCTGGGAGGAGGAGACAGTGAAGGCAGGAACTGCAAGTGGCATAGGAACTCCAGCAACTTCTGCCACCGTCCCCTTCCCTCCAACGGTGATGTTTTCATCTGAGGCACAGATATCAAAGACTGCCGTACCCGGCGGTGGAGTTAATTAACACAACCTGGAAGACATGGAAGTTGGGAATCTTGTTTGTGCCAATCTGACAACATGACCTCATTCAGAGGAATTAAAAGGGCTGTAATGAAAGTATAAGTTTCAGCAGAAATTCACACATTTCTTGCTTTTATCTGTCAATGCCTGTACTAACAAAGAAAGAAAGAAATGAGCAGCTGCCTCTGTGAGGTGTTAAAGATTGCATTATAACCTGAGCCGCCAGCCCTGCCACACGCAGCTCAAGCAGCAAGGCAATGTCCTGGAGGGGCAGGAACCTTTCCTCCGCGTCCTTTGCCAGCGTGTGGGGCGGCACCGGGCTTGTACCCCAGGCGGTGCTCCTGCCCCAACACCTGGCACTAGTGAGGGGCTCAGAGAGACCTTTTCCTTCCCGGGTTAGCAGTGTCCTGTGGTGCCTTGCCTGCATAATTTTTCATGACACTGAAGACCTCGGTGGTCTTTTCCTTTGCTCCCTTACGTTCACTGTTGATGTTGTTTCAGGGTGGTCAGTTAAGCAGCGTGGTATTTCTCATGTGCTGAGACACACAAAACGGATGGTTTTTTTCTTGGACTCAGGGGCTGACTATTGCTTAGAAAACTCCAGTTATCTCTTTACACAACTTGGAGGATTCCTGATGTCCCTTAAATAATACATGAGAAGACAGATTCAGTTGCATGGTTATTTATTATTGAAAAGACATGTTACATTTTTAAATAATTTCAGTTGTATTTTAATCTCCATTATTTAGCAAATTCACTTTACAACCTAGAACTTGCTTTTGCTGTGCTCATCTTGTCCCTCCCCAGCTAGCACACATTGCCGCTTCTGGCTCACATAGAGATGACACTGATGGTCCCTGCCAGGGTGTTTTGTCTTCCTTGTGTTTTAAACTGTCGAATGCAATTGTGAATCAGCGTCATGTGTCCTGGTAAAGATCTGGTGGAGCTGTGATTGCTTCAGGGCTAACGAAATGTGGGTAGAGAAAACTCTCTTTGTTTTCCTCCAAACATGGAGCTCACCTGTGTCAGCTCAGTGCCCTGCCTGAGTCAGGGTAACACACAGGCTCTGGGAGGAGTTTTACCCAAAACAGTCATGTTCCTACGCTGTTAAATTCCCTGGTTCATTTAGACGTGGGTCTTTGTGCCGCCAGGGAGCTTCTCCTTTCGGCAGCCTGTGTCTGCATTGCCATTGTATGAGGGAGTGTGTGTCTGAGCGAAGGGCCATGGCAGGACAGAGCAAGAGGGAATTGCTGCCTGAAGCCTCCACCCACAGTCATTTTTTCTGAATTTGTGTAGGGCTGTTGAGTATCAGGGAGAGACCAGGGTACTGATTTGTACATGGCGGGAACATTAAGAGAGGATCGCTTGTACATGGTTTTTTTCTCCAGCTGAATTGTGCCATTCTCTGGGAGCTGTAAACTGGTTTTAGCCTGGAACGGCTACATTTGAATGTAAGCTTTGGTGCATGCCAAGAGGTTTAAAATTACCTTTGTGGTATATTTGGAGCTCCTTACAGCTACTGTCAGTGGATCACATACAGTTTCCCAGTGCTTATAAATGTTGATTGCCCCTTTTGTTATGTGAATTACGTGCGAGCATCTACAAAACTCCGCTCTCTGTGGGGGGAACGGGTGTCTAATTGACGCTAATTCAGTTAGCTCCTGGGGGAGCTCAGGAGGTGATGAAAGCCGAGGGTTGCTCCATGGAAACTTCCTTCTCTCCCATTGCTGAGATGGTGGTTGGGTTTTTCCTGGCACTGTCAGTGGCCTTGGTCAAATCCGGTAATGTACTTTATAACCAAGTGATACCTGGCCCTTGTGCTTTGCTGAAGCTGGGGGCTAGCATGTCTCTGTATAAATATCAAGTCCTCTCCCTCTACCTCCCGAGCATAGATAGGAATCTTCTCTCATGTGTCAGGATGTGCATAATACCATTGCTAGCCAGGACCTTTGATGACTTCTGAACTTGCGTGAGTACAGCAGTCAGGGGGGCTGAACTCTGAATCCAGCAGGCAGCAATTTGCTGGCATGACCTTCCACGTTTCATCGTGCCAGTCCAGCTTCCATTACTGCCTCCTGACATTGAAAAGAGAAAATGTTCATCCACACCACTAACATATTCAGAGGGCTGTGGTTAAAGAAATGAAATGCTATTTAACTCAATGGCGGTATTGATTCATTTTCGTAGTCTGGAGCCACCAGCAGTAGAGGGCTGCGGAGTAGAGGCTTCTGTGTTAACATACATGGTTATTGGCAATATGGATCTGCAGGGAGGGCTTGGACAGTTAGTTGAAAGCCACAGACTGCATTAAGTGGAAGTGGTAGGTGTTCAGTGAGACCAGGCATTTGCTTTGCAGTTATTCTTTCCCAGCAGCCCCGGTAGATCCCATAAGCCCTAAATGTAGCAGGTGTTCCCAAAAAACTTGTGTGGGAGCTAGGGACATCAGAGACCCAAGTGGTTGTGGGTGGAAGTAAGCTTCACTCTATAAACAACGGCTTGGGAAACTGCGATCTGGTGTCTTGTATCTTTGACAGCTACAGTCATCTTTTACCTGGGTCAGATGAAATCAAGTGCAAGGTGATGAACCCTGCAGGAACTCAAGGACCCTTTCTTATGGGTCATTTCCCCAGGTACAGGTAGGAACCATTTGGGGAGAAAAGCTGAGACAACACCAGTGATTCTGTTCAGGAGCCTCTTAAACCTCTGGCTGGGGGAACACGAGCAGAGAAGGTGGCTCAGCTCTGCTTTTACCGAGCTCAATGGCCAGTCTCACCAGCAAACCTGCCTTTGACTGCAGGGGACCATTCTGGCAGGGCTCGTCCCTGGACAGGGAATGTCCTGGCCGATGGGGACAAGGTGGATCAGAGCATTTGCTTAGGGATCTTCTAAAAGCCTCTTCCCTCCTAGCGGTTAGACAGCGTTTTGTGTTATTTTTTTCTTTCTTCACTTAACCTTTCATGTGATTTGGAGTTTTTGGTCTCAGCTTAAAGCTTTCTGCTTCAGCATAACAATATTTGTGGTCTGTGCTGCTTGTGAATGGGTTAGAAACTGACTGCCCACAGTACCTCGCACGAAGGGAGGAGAGCAGCCAAACCAGAGTGATGTCATGTCCCCTCTGGGGGACCAGGAATGGGGAGCTTGGGTGGCTTCTGCAGATTCCCGTGCCCCAGTCAGCTGGTGATGTTTGCCAGCCGCCACTGCAGCAGGAGGATTTGCAAACCATATAGTTGCTAAGAAATTAGTGTTTGTGCCAGGCAGTTACTCAGAGACAAGGAGAGCGTAAGGAGCTGTGCGCAGGAGCAAGCATTGCATGAGTATTCTCTGTTACCTGTCCAGAAATGCTGTGCTCTGACTGGTGTAATTTCATTTCATCTTAATTAGATTATTTCAGTTAGCATTAAGCCCAGCTGCAGGTATTTTTTTTAGCTGTTCTAAGCAGTAGTCTAAGGAGAGGAGTGAGCATTTGTGCTACATCTCCTGTAACACTCCCCCCTGCAAAAAAACCCCAAAACCAGCACAGGTGCCTGTTGTCTTCAGTCAAAACAGAATCAACTTGGAGATGGTCAGTAAACCCTTTCCAGGTTCTGATGAACTTAATCGACATTTTGCTCTTAACGCTTGTGATGAAGGACGTGATTTTGATGTTAACTGTGTGGCTTGCAGCCTGGGTGGCTATGAGTCAGCGCAGAGGGCAGGGGGGAGCAGGGAGGTGGGGGGTGCCAGCTATTCCCAGCCAAGTGTTTTGCTCAGGGGTTGCTTTGCACAGGTGTTTTGTTAGCTGGAAAACATATCTTTTCCTGAAGCTGGTCCTTTTACTCAGAAAAATGAAATGCAAGAAAATTCTGTGCTTTCTGCCTCACTTTTCTTCCCCTTGCTTTGTTTTTCTGGGACTCTCTGGACTTTACTGGTGTTACCAGCTGGTATGTGTGGGGAATTGGGTTTTGTGACCAAAGGAGGACTAAGAAATAAATGCCTGGACATAGAGCTTTGATTTCCATCTCGTGGCTGTGTATCAAAAATAAATAGTGCCCCAATTTCTCCAGTGATGTGGGGTTTTTCTTAGTATTGATTGTGCACTCCTGGGCTCCCAGCCAACCCTTTGATTTCAAACTTACCACCAGAAAAAAGGCAGGCTCCTAGAGTGGAGAGGTTGACAGTGAGAGTCCATACATTTGTGGCTGTGCTTGCAAACTGTCTGCTAGATGCAGTGCCTGAGAGACACACAAGCAGTTGAACTGCTCAGCACATGGCTAACATCAAATTAATGCCATTATTTCTGAAAGCAAATTCCTGCTGCAAGACAGTTACAGACAGTCAATGTTCACATTCATTGCTTTTGACAGCCTGATATAAGGTAATTTAATTTAAACACCCAGATGAGAGAGAAGCAAGAGGCATTTTTAAAAAAAATGAAAATAAAAGCCCACTCTTCTTACACGTAAAACACCTGCTTGAAGGAATAGATTAGTAGCTGCATGGTGCGATTGATTTGCAAGAGCCCGTGGATTTCAGTGGAGAGCTCTGTTTAAAGATCAATAGGGAACGCTACAGCATGAGTGCTTTTGCCACTTAGGCATTCAAGCAAATGCTTGACGGTAATTCCTTCTCAGACTTTGGTCTAGGGCCAGTAGGGTTTGGGAGGGCACTTGACTGTGTTTCAGAGAGCAAGCTGGCCACATATGTGCTTCGCCTTTATTTCATTAGGCAAATCCTGTAAGAGAATTACAAATACAGACCCTCTTTCCTAAGTTGCCATGGCTGCACAAGGCAGTGATATACTCATGCTGGCAAGGCCAGCAGCCAGAATCGGAAGGTTTTCTAAGTATTTGCTTTTTTGCTAATTGCATGACTGTTTTTAAGGTCCTCCTTGTGTGACAGAGGTGTTTTATTCATTTCCACCTCCCAGACTGCCCTCGAGGTTTGCGTTTGGCTGTGTCCCACAATTTGGGAATATGCGAGTGATGGGCTGGCAGTTTTGTAATAAACGGGGGGGCCTTGCCAGTGTGGTGCTGAGGGGGCTGTCTCTTGGTATCTGGCACAGCCATTTAGATTTTAACTGCACCTTTCCAACAGCTGGAAAAGAAGGTGAAAAATGCCATGAGTGTTTTTGAAGGAGGTGCCACACTGGCAGAGACAGCCAGCATTCCCTTTTCCTAACGGCTCACATCACTGCCTTGTGCTGCGGGATTGACTGCTTGGCTGTGCAATGAACTGTCACAAGCCTCCTAGAAAACTAGCCAGGCTAATGCAGAACACCTCTGTAGATGCCTGTTTAATCATCCTCTCCAATGCAGACCTTTGGCATGAGACCCAAATGGCAAATGGAATCAGTTAAAAAGTTTTGGGGCTTGCGTGGGACAGCCTAATAATGAACAACTGGCAGAGTGGTCTAGTTAGGGAGTTTAAATATAAGTAGTTAAAATCAGATGGAACTGGTTTTCAGGTAGCCTGGATATTGTTCTTAACACACCACGTTTACAGTTTTAGCATCAGGCTCCATCCCTGCGTGAGAGTACCCATCTGTAGTCACAAAATCATTGAGTGTGTTAACAGAGTAGATCAGCCCATGGCCGCGATGAGCAATCACACTAGAGCCGCAAGTGAGGTTTGATCTGTGTTACAAGTTAGAGCCATTCTGAATCCTACTTTACTTTGCTCATTATTTATTTATTCTGTTTATTATCATTTATTTATTCATTTTTTATTAACCTCTTCTGTGTCCTTTTGCTGTGGTATCTGAACACCTACTACGGTTGCAGAGATGCCTGCCTCAAAGAGGACTGGACTAATACACTGGAACCTGCTGGGTGCTCAGGGCAAGCCAGAGCCAAATGGGCTCTGTGGAGGTGCAGAAATCCAGATTCCTGCCTGCTTGCCCTTGAACTGCTGAGAGCCCCTTCTGCTTTTGTACAGGGAGCTCCTGGCCAGGTTGCTTTGGAGTTGCCATGTGAATTTTACCAACCACCTGGAGTAACGCTGGGGTTGTTTTCTCACTCTTACAACTGACTGCAGAGGAAAAGAGACCTTGCTTTGCAAACAGTCTTTGCAGAGATGGTTACCCCTTAGCTCTCAACCGAGCAGTTGTCCTTAAGTTAGGTGCTTGCTGGCAGGAGGCTGCTGGCTGGGATGCATCACCTTAGGGCTGTGGGTCTTGGCAAGTTGGTGAGTGCCGTTAAGGCTGCCAGTGTCGCTTGCAGGTGTGGTTTCATTTCTGAGACTTGTGCAAATATCAGGTGCGAACAGGAAATTTTTCCCTGCGTAAGTAGTAAAACAGTTGGGAAATACAGTGCAGCCAAGGCTGGTTCTGCGCTCCCGGTGTTTTTCCTGAGTTTCTTTCTGCTCTCTGAATCCACGCAGCCCCGTGTGTTAACGAGAGACAGGCAGGAAAGCCTGGAGCAGCCAGCATCTGTATGGCTGGTTCATGAAGTAAATGGAGAAAGGATGAAGTAAGGATTAATCTGGGTTAGATACAGAAATACTGGGAGATTGTTCCTGTTAACTATTCCTCCTCCTCCTCTATGTCTTCTTCCTCATCCTTGCTGTCCTAGGTGTCCCAGCTGCTGGCTACGATGAGTTGAGCGGATCAGCCCTAGAGCTTCTGACCTCGTTGCTTGGCACAACCTTTGATTCAATTTTAACACTCATCTAAAAACTCATGTTCACCTTGTTTTTATCACGTAACCTTGTGTCAAAGCTGCACACAACAATCTATTCCACGATAGTTTCTCTTTCCTGCTCTTGCTTACAGAGATTTAACACTTCATATGATGATGACTGCCTTTCCCTGGGTGGATATTTTCTTTTTCATACATCTCAGATGTGTTCTCTATGTGATAAAATTGATTCTCAGCTCTGTTTCCGTCTTGCAAATTTTTGCTGGACTCTGCCTTGGGCAATGGGAGAGAAGGTCTCTGGCTGTCAGTAACACACTGATACACCAAAATGAGATGCTCAGTTTGACGTCTGAAGTTACTAGCAAATGCTGAGTCACACTCAGGCCCAAGCAAGGACTTGGTCAGATTGCCTGATTTACTCAGTGGCAAAGCTGGTGCTGGCTTCAGCCAGGTAGAAACAAGCTCTTGCATTTGGTTCAGAATTGGGTATGTGGGAAGCTACCCCCAAAACCCAGACCTTAAATGATACACCAGTGGCCCAAGGAGTGTTATTTAAGTGCCATCTTTTATATTCGTGGCCTTTTTATTTTCCTGACAGGAAGTGAATTTCTCCCATGCAAGGGTTTAAAATAAACTGTCAAGTAACATTTGGCCCCTGCTTTTCCTGTGGGGTAACTTATTTTTGCCATCCTTTGTTTTTCAGTGTGCGAGAAGTGATTATACACTTTGTGTATAATCTCTGTGTACAGTTATTCTTCATGCCAACATGTGCACTATGATCTCTATCACAGAGAAGAAAGCAAAGCTCTTGACAAACAATACGCAGTAATAATGAAATGGGTGGGTTTTTAAAGTCTGCACTGATACAGAAATAGTCTGTATGTTTTTGGAGTACTCTGTTCTGAAATGTGGATGTATCACAATCAAATTCATATCAATTGTTCCCACATTTAACTTTGAAGGAGGCATGGAAAAATACCTGCTTTTTGTAATAAGTTTAACATAGCAGTCTAATAATTTCATTAATGATTTCCTCCTCGGGATTACATTTTCAAAGCCATGCACAATCATTTAATTGTGTGCCTCCTTATTAAAGTCCCACTATGATACTTTGAAAATGCACCCCTTGTGGTAAATGCCGCCTCCACACAGAGTACCCAAATATCACAGCAGCTCTCCAGCATTTCTGCTTTCCAAGTCCCTCGGCACTGACTATCAGTGCCGTTACCTTACTCGTGTTACCTCTCAAATCTGGAGCAACGCAATTCTTGCGGTTGTTTTATTTGGCCATGTCTGACTTTTTCAGGCAACCACTGGCGGCCTGTGGAGATTTTAATTTGTGATCAAATAATAATGTAAGAGCTTGTTTCTTTGACAAAAAGTTAAAAAATAACAGTAATATCATGAGCGTGATGTGGCATGGGTGGTAAGACCTCTGTTATTTATTGTTTGTTTACTCAGCCCTTGAGGAGCGCAGAGGAAAGCTCCCATAATGTGCTGTCAGAGAATGTGTCTGCCAGGAGATAAGCAACCGTCTGCTTTAGTAAGCAGCAGATTACAAAATGGCCTTCACAGCCACTGTTTCAGCCTCCCTGAAAACATGGCCAGTTTTGAACGCCAGGAAGGCCCTATTGCTCAACACAGGATTTTCCACTCTGCTGGTAGTAAAGCAAGGCATTTGTGTGGGGCAACCTGTTGGTGCAGTTCACTTCTGCACAGGCTGAGCAGTGGCCTTCAGGGTCTTCCCGCAGCCCCCTGATGCTGGTGCAGGCAACTGCCAACACGGGGGGCTTCGGGTCCTGCCTGTGTGGTAGCCAAGGTCCCCAGTACTGGTGGGTACCCAGAACTGGCAGTGTGTCATGACCTACATGTTGCAGGGTGTTTCCTAGAAACCATAGGAATAGAAATAGTAATTACCTATTAATGTACATACCATGCCCATATATTTATATTTATGTAGAAATATACATGCAACATACGGGGAAAAAAAAAATATTGTGTAGTTGGAACACAGAATGGTGCCACTTACCTAACCCACCTCCTCCTCTCATTTCCCCAAGCTCAGAGTCTGGATTGTTGTTGGATATAATGAGCTGTTGTCTTGACTCATTAAAAACTTAGGAGTTTGATTTGGCAAAAAACCCCCCCAAACAATAAAAAACAACATACAGAATTTGTCCCATCTGTGTCCATTGCCAGTGTCTGTCTAGAACTACTTACGCTCCTTAAAGCCTTTCATGGGTTGTCACTGAAACTGAGCAGTATTTAAAGCCATGTCAGATTATCCCTGTTTTCTAAGTAGTATTAGCCTGTCAAGGTAAAGGCTTATAATCTTACACTTGCTTGACAAGCTGCATTATTTGTACTGTAATGTTAATTTGTGCTGAGGCTCCGCACTTAGTTGTAGCTAGGTGTATGAAACCTGATGTTTAATGTTCCCTACCTCTAAATAAAAACGGACCCCTTGATCAGTTTTTCAAGTAGAACACTCAATCAATCTCTTCTGGCTTAATTTAGTGTCCTGCCAAATGCTGAGTTTAACCTTTCTCACAAGTATTTATTTTCAGGAAGGCTGATGATATCAATAGCAGAAGGGAGATAGATGGATAGATGCTGAAGTGGACCGTCATGATCTCTCTTTGTCTGGAAGAGAGATGCTTTGTTTGTAAGGGCAAAGAGGATTGTTCTGTGCACAGAGATGATCACAATGACTGATTTATGAAGGTTGCTTCAATGCAATTATCCTTTTAAAGTTTACTCCAGCTTCTATCCAGTATTTAGTTCGTTAAGGTGTTGACACAATTTTGCTGATATTTTTCTTAAGTGGATTATGCTTACAGCCAGTTTTTCAAAGCAAACAGATGGCTTTTCAAAGAGAGCATGCCCACAGATTATTTTTTTTATGGTGTCTCTAGAATTATGACAGCTCTGTCAGAGGGGGCTGGTTTGTCATTAATTTTCTTGTGACAGATGATTCAAAATCATTTTTGCTCCTTCAGCTTGCTCAAATGAACCAGCTGTTTAAAAATAAAAAATACAAGGAGACTAAGACATAAATCAATTGGCCTGCACATGAATGGAATTGCACTATTTTGATAAGTCCAGTTCTGTTTTTAGATCACTGTAAAATAAGAATGTCTTCAAAATATTGGAAGTATGCTCAGGAGGAGTGTTTTTCTTCTTGGAACCCGAAGACATGTCATGCATTGCCTCAGATGAAACCCGTAATCTGAATTGCCTGGTTACTTAAATGTGAAATTGGAATATGCATAAGGGAGAGCGGGTGGCTCAGCACCCTCACACAGGGTGTGAAGTCCCTTGGCTTCTAGGGACTTCAGATACGAGTCTTGGCAGGGCGGGCTCAGGCTGTCATCCTCCAAGCCGGGGGTGTAGCAAATCCCAAGTAGCTTCCTTTAAATGAGTGTCTCAGTCCCTAGGCAAAGACACAGTTTGTGGGCCACCCTGAGAAAGATTTCCATGCTTTGCCCTCACTCTGAGAAGGAAGAGGACATGAAGAAGGCAACATAAACTCAGCTGAAGCTCTTGGTGTCAGCTTATGGATCTGTATCCATCTTGTGCTGCTGCATGACGGGAAATCCTCCTCTTCCTCCTCCATGCACGGCGTGGGTAATTGTTCCTGCTGCCCGGGGATGGCTCTGCTGGCTATGCCACAGCAGAGGACAAGCTCCTAGGAGTCTTGCCCCAGACACCCCAACGAAGGGGACGCCAGGTGCTTCAGGGTACTGGGCCTTCATCATCATTTTACCTCTCTGTTGCACTGGCTCTCCCAGGATTTGGGCTTAGTTGTTCTTGGTGCTGTAGAGATGTCTGCTCCGAGTTGTTTCTTGGGCTAAGGGGATTTTTCTGTTCTTGTGCATGAATACATAGCGCCAGGTTTTGACTTAGAGAAGTTAAGGCTGCAAAGCATCATCACACAAATTTTTGCCTGCATGTTGGTGCAGCCTTTGGTGTCTTCAGTCCTGTATGCATGACAAGAAAAAGCAGCAGCCCCGCTGCAGCTGGGTCTGTTTCATCCCAAAACCAAATTATTTAAAACTGCATTTGTGTAGTGAAGAATCTATCACCCTTTTTGATAGCATTATCATGTCACTAATGATACTGCTGTTGGATCTCTTTGCCTCTGCCGCGGTGTGTTGTCCCTGTTGGAACAACACCAGCACGATTCCTGTGCCATTTTGCAGACAGGGAGGGAGACCGGGGCGTGCCGGGTGCTCGAGACAGTTAGGGAGCTCCTGGATTCCTGCCTACCGCCCTTAACCATAAGCTCAACCTCTGTCCTGAAAGCAAGATCACAGCTATGTGAAATATGTGCTGCGTAAATTATTCTTGTTTTGTTTTTTCAAACCATGTCTGCTCACTGGATCCCAAGCTATTTGTCTATGTATTCCCATAACTGTCGTGCTGCCGAGATACAAATCTCTTCAAAAGAGCTTCATACCAAATAGCACAGAGCCGCTCCTGCAGTCCCAGTGCTTTTTGTTACTCTCGCATTGAGTTGAATTCCCAGCATCTGGGTAGCGATTTGCATTGTTCAGCAGGGACAAATTTATGTCACCAGAAGATGAGGCAATCACGTTCTCGGGCGCGGACTGCTGTCCCTGGCTGATGTGATGGTTTCCCACATGGTGTTTACCAGTCCAGCGGGACTTGCAAGCCACCATTGTTTCTTCATTGTGAACATTGTTTACGGGGGCTCAGGCGGTGCGAGTCCAGTGCCAGGCGCTGGCGAAAAGGGAGCTGTGCTCATTGGTGTGGGATAAATCCTTCTTCTTAGCGCTGGGAAAGGGAGAGCAGAGAAATGCTCCCACTGCTGGAAGGTGTCATGCTGTCACTCATCCAACACATCTGGTTTGTTTTGAAAGGAGGGTCAGTGATCAGTTGTCCCTCCAGTGTGCCCCAGGTCCTGCTGTAATATCTGTTGTCTCCTCTGAGATCTCACAAAGCATCTGTGGTTTGCAGGAGGTCAGGTTAGGTTGCAGGGATGTGAATGTGACATTTCAGTCAGCAGAGGTATTCCTTTTGAATATGTGTATAACCCGTTGCAGCGGGTGGTGTACTTTAAGCTGTACTTCAGGTGACATTAGGAGAAGAGCAGCTCAAGTTCTTAGTGATACTGAATTTTAATAACCAGATGTATCTCCTGGCTTTTATTTATTCGTAGCCTCTAGCACCAGAATCTTGTCACTTCGTGGCATTTGAGATATCAATATTGCATGCATATTCATTTTGGCATTTCCGAACACCAACTCCTTAATACAAATTTAATGTAACACATTTTTCCTGATAGTTACAAATTGGATTGACATCCTGTTAGTCACCTCACCTTTACATGCTCTGAGAAGATAGAGAAGCAGGCTTTTGCTCGTGAAGTCTCTCATTCCCATTCACCTGCTCAAAGGTCCCAAATGAAATGGTTCAGATGGATTCAGTGTGGCACTACAGGGTGCTGTGCTTCTTACAAGTGCATGGTTTGGCCTGCCTCTGCTAAAGGAGGGCCCGAGGCTGGGTAGCAAATCCAGGTGCAAGGAGGGGTGGGTAACCAGGGTCTCAGAGCTCACAGGGGACCCCCGGCTGGGGACATGCCGTCATTGCCCTGTGGGATCTGATGCCGGGATGTTCCTGTGAGGACGTAGCAGTGGCACGGGGAAGGGGTACCATGTGCCATCGCTGCCCTGTCCCTGGCAGGTCCTCGCTCTTGACTGTGGAAGAGGAAATGGTTTCCCCCGTGGGGCTGGGCTCCTGGGAGTGATGGGCTCCTCAGGGCCAGGCCCAAATTACCTCCCAGGGGGTGACCTGGAAGGGGGTGGGAGTCTGGTGGCTGTCCGTCTCACCTTGCCTGCTCTGCCAGCTGCTGCCTTCCCCACCAAGCCAGGTGCCAGGCTGCAAAAAGGGCTTCAGTCCCTTCCCTGGGGGCTGGCATTCACGGGGGGCAGAGGGGATTTGAGACAGGACCTGGATCCTGTTCCATGGCACCAAACAATACAGCAGAGACTCGAGAGCAGTATTGCGGCTTTCGGTCCCGAGCGATGTGTGCGATCTCTGACTCTCTCCTGCATGTCTGTCTGTGCATCCTCAGGGCCAAGGAGATCTCCTGAAGAACGCCAAGAATGAAGCCCTGGAGAACATGAAGCAGATCCAGCTGGCGTGCCTGTCGTGTGGACTGAGCAAAACTGGAAGTGGGCACGCAGATGCCAAGTCAAAACGGGGCCTGGAGGCAATACAGGAGAAGGATACCAGAGATGAGAATGGGAGGCTGTGAGGAGAGGCAGAGCTGTTGCATTTGTCACAGATTTCAATAACTCTAAACTATTTTTTTAAAGCATTTAAAAATTCACACAGGAATGCCCTCTACAGGGTGTTGATAGTATTAAAATCCTCACAATGACAGTATTTTAATGCAGTTAATTTATCTAAGTTCAATTCTGGTAGTGAAATTTCTAATGAAGCCAAGCTGTCTGTATGCAAGTGCGTGTGTGTGCGCACACATGCAAATCCTGTAGACACCCTTTCATGCATTACATTAGCCATTTGCTAATTTATTCCTTTGTCATCTTTGAATAGGCCTGTTTGTTCTGAAGATCAAAACAAATAGAGAGTACTTGTATCAGTTTTGTGCTTTATTTTACTCTCCAGCTTTTATCATTTAACTTATAGGTTACATTACTGTTATGCTGTTTTAACAAACAAACAAAATACAACAACAAATGTCACTGACAGCTGTTTTTGTGAGGGCAAAAACAGTGGTTTGCTGCAGATCCTGAACATGATTTTTCATGAACAATTCAAACCAAGTAAACGAGATACTAAATGGTCAGAGTTGCTGGATAGATTATGATTAGATTTGAGGTGTACATTTCGCTGAATTTTAGCAAACTGCTCTTCAGGATACACCCAGATAGCATGTACTAATGTAAGAACTAGCTGATTTATTTCATTCCAGTAAATCATTGCTACCTTGTAGATCTGCAGGACAGCTACAGTCTTTGCTGATAGGCATTAACTCGTGTAGTAATGAACATAGCTAGTCAGCCCCGTAGTTACGAGGAGAGCTGTGAATATCCTTCGGTGATCATGAACTCTGAAGGTGAGCTTCAGGCCGTTCTGAAACACCCAGTGGTGCCAGTATTGGAAGGAAGGTTTTACAGATTTCACAAACTGTGAGCTTTACTGCAAGAGACATGAGAGGTCAGATCTTGCTTGCCACCTTCTGCTTAGATGTTGAAGTCAGTTGGATGAAGCAAGCAGGATCTGGCCTTACGTTGCGGTTAGGAATGATGCTGTGCTAGAAATTTGAAGCAAGGCTGCAGAACTGCTACAGATGTATTGTAGAGAAATAGCCTGGGGAAAAAACAGGGTACCAGCATTTTTTGTGCTGCAGTTAGTTACAAATAACCTGACAGGTGTCATATGTTTAGGGTAGTTCTGAGAATTGGTTGCCTCTTTGTTCTGCTGCAGAAAGGAGACGGAGAATGTCACGAAGCAATGCATCCTCATCCTTCCTTGTGTCCAGCTTATGTATGCTCACAACATTCATTTCAATCATTTAAGTACTGTGCTTGAGTGTATTATTTGTGTTACCTCTAACAGGACTAAGTGTTTTATGGTTATAAAAAAGACTATATTTATTTAAAACATTGCTTTTATTTTGAAAAGCTACTTTTTAAATTAATTTGATTAACAAATATGCTAATTTTCTGAACTTAACAAAAAGTAATTGCTGAAAGTTTGACCATTGGAGAATCTTACATAGCTATTGTGTTAAGTTATTTTTGACTTCTTAATAACACTATTATGTTCATGTTGCACATTACTGAGAGAGTAAAGCTATGAAACAACTTCGACCCATGTTTTTAAAGTGATTTAACACAGAAGGTAATCAGCAAGACTTGGATAAAGGTGGGTTAGAGTGGGTAAGTTGCTTGAGAGAAGGTCCTGCTCTAATAGGAACTGTATGATTGCAAAGGTTATAACTCAGGTGCCTTAAATACCGTTTCAGTAAAACTTGCCATACTTGTTCAGATCCAGCCCTAAACCCACTGTTTTTCTCTCCATTATATTATGACTGTGTATTCAGCCTTCATTGAGGTCTGGAGAGGGGTGTCTTTTGTGTTTCAGGCAAGGTATGAAGTCCAGATCAATGGTGTAAGTGTGCATGTTCATGTTTTGCCCTCCTGGGTTACCCTCTGGATTTCATTGTGGGTTGTGTTTATACGAAAACCAGCACTTGACCTTCAGTATTTACAGTTAGGGAGGATGGAAATTTTTAACCTAGCACCACCAATTGTGAAAGATCAGCCTTTGGAAAGCATCTCTCTTGGAAGGGAGAGGTTGCTTCAGGAAGGGTGAGTGGCTTGCCTCTTGGTGCTTTGTTTAAACCTAGATAGCTTGATTTTCTCAGTTTGAAAGGCTGTCCTAATGTCTGTACAGGAACTGCTGGCAAAATGCCTTCTAGTCCTCCTTCCTTCTCTGATGTTATAAACAATTGAACATAAAATTACATAGAGAAGGGCTCGCTTTCTGTGCTCACATGGAAAGGGGTACCGCGTAGCTCTTGCTCTATAGGTATTTGCAGAACCAGAAGACAGTGGCTGGACGGAAATCCCGTAGCATGCGTGCCCACACCTTTCATGCCATGTTTAGCATTTGTCTCTTGTCCTGTGCCAAGGTCATGCTGCGTGGCTTTCTGTGCCAAAATACAGGGAGCAGAAAACCTCGGGGACCCTGGATTGCCCCAAGCGGCTGGGTCTGCACCTGGCGCCAGCGCCCACGGCCCTGCAGCTGGAGCAGCTGCACCCTCCCTCCTGCGCGAAGAGAGGGCTGGCAGCAAAAGCGCACCTCACCTTCCTCTGTGCCCCTTTCGAAGTCACTGGGGTGGGAGTGGATGCTAAAGCGGCAGTCGGTGTAATAAAAATTCAGCCTTGAAGGAGAACACATGGAAAAAAATCATATCCAGTATCGACAGCAACAACACGCGGGGGCCTGACAGCCTGGCCTTTCGGCAAGGGTTTCATGACATGCCTGGCTTCTTGCAGTGACACACCACCTCCTCCAGGCCCTGTGCTGGTATGATTTGCCTGATGTCCCACCTGAATGGGTGGATATTATCTACATCACTTCTGGGGGAGTGATGTCAGGAAAGGGTTACAGGTATTTGCAGTTGTTTAGAGTGTGTTTTAGCAACTAGAAATCAGAGAGGCTCTCCGGGACTGGGGTGGGGAGGTGTCTTCCAGAGGGAATACAGGAGTGAATCTACCTGGGTTCTCATTCCACCTCTGCCACCGAGTCCTACATCTTTACAGTATTTATTTTCCCTGTGTCGTTCTCTCATCTGTAAGATAAGACTGATGATATTTTCCCTCCCAGGCACGGATTAGGTGACAGATTTGTGAAACCCCTTTGAGTGTGCTGGTGCTCTCAGGAGAACATCCAGGCACTGTGTTTGGGCTGTCCTGTAACACCAGAGCAGACATGGCGTCCTCCCGCTGCGGCTGAGCCAGCGTGTGCGAGGAGGGCTGAGCCGCGACCTGCTCCTCTCTCCCGAGGGTATCGGTTCCTCCAGCGCGCAGGGCTGCATTGTCCACGTGCCTGTGTCTGGCCCCTACCAAACCGCACCTTTGGGCAAGCATGGCAGAGGGGCAGCCACCTCCAAGGTGTTAAGTTCCTGCAGATTTCCCAAGCAAAGACAGGGCGGGGGGGCTCAGAGAGGCCCCGGCAGCCCCTTCCCTGGGGCGCGAGGCTGCAGCATGACCTCCACCTGTGTGTTAGGCACCAGGAACCACAAGAGAAAGAGTGGATGCAGAGGTTTCGCTTGGATTTTGCTGCTTATGTACATGAAGGAATCCAGCCATGAAGCATGGGAAACGAGGCTGAATTAGTCCAGCTGTACATGCACCTGATCAGTCTTCAATCAGCAGGAACAGTTTTTACCAAATTTCATGTGCTGGTGTGACCCACAGGACTGACCCCTTCCCCCTCCCTGTCCTGAGCTCAGCACGAGTTAAAGCACCATGCTGTTCTGCTGCTCTCTGTATCATTTTTCATGCACTTTATTCCTGTTTTTTAAAGGGATAACGCAGCTTACCAGTGCAAACAAGGTGAGAGTTTTGCATGATGTTCTTTCTGAGATTCATCTCCCAAAATAGATCATTATCAGATAATTGCATGCATGGAGAGAGCTTTCCTGTATAATAATCCATCTCTTCCATCTATCTGTTCAGACTAAAACATTAGGTTGTAGCCTCCTTGGCCTCCGTCCCGCTCCCACAGCGACAGACAGCAGCCTCACGCAGGGGACTAACTCAGGAAGCTTCAGAAAATAAAAAGGTGAGAGGGTTGCAGGAGCAATCTCTTCTCGCCTCCCCTGCTTGCTGTGGGACTGGGTGCGATGGCCCCGGCTCGTATCACAGCAGCAGCAGATGATGTACGTGTTCAATAAATCTGAGATTTACTTCTTATAAAGTGCAGTGCTTAGCTGGGGGAAGGTGATTATGAAGGATGAAAACGTCCGGGCACAGTGAATGTGCACTTGGGAACAGAGCAAACACCAGGCACCCAAACACCCTCCCCTGTCAGCCCCTCTCATCTCCCAGGGCAGGCATGAAAATCCAAAGGTTTTTGTAATATTGCACTTGTAAAATTGTCTCCAAATTGCCCCACCAAGCACAAGGCGGTATGTTTCCCCAGGCAGCTGGCGAGCGCTGCTGGGATGCGTTTCCGGGGTCCAAAGCCCGAGTGCTGCACAGACTCAAGCTGAGCAGTCTTGCATTTGCTTTCCACAGCAAGTCCCTGAAAAAATGTTTCCTTTTTAAAATAATATTGAAGAATATGTGAGTTCAGTAACAGAGATGCGAGCGGCCGGGCCAGAAATGTGATGCAAGCACTGTCCCACCAGCTGTTCCTCTGCAACAGAGTACTGCACGGACGTGCCTCCGATCAAATGGGTCATGTTTGAAACGAGGATTTTCTACTCTGTCTGATTATTTGAAACAGTTTATGAATAAATTGCTTTTGCACAAAACATTCATGGAGTAATTTCAAGAAAATGTGCAGAACCCAAAATCTCGGCAGACAGCGCACGAGTGGGCGGCAGTGTTACGTTTGACGACTCTTTGCTGTGCACAGTCCACACCACCCTACTCTGGGAACCAGAAGAAATTGATTGCAAAGGCAAGTCTGAGTTTTTGGTGGTGGTAGAAGTATTTTCCCTGTTAAATTGTGCAGTGGGGACTCCTACATTTATTAAGACATGAACATAGTGGGGTTGGGAAGCAAACATGATACTTGAGGCCAAAAGTAAGAGAGCATGGAGAGGAGGTGGTGTGTTGGCATATGTCACGGGATGCTGAGTTGTGGGGGTCTGCGTGGGTGAGCGCTGGCCAGGAGCCCCCAGGAGGAGCCCTCACCCTCCCTGGAGTGGCGGCGAAGGGCTGTTTGGGCAGGGAGCAGGTTGCCCACCCATGGGGTTGCTTTCCACCAGCAGAAGTTTGCACAGACCTCAGCGAGGGCTGGGGGCATGGTGGCCGTGGCGATTGGTCCCATCCTTGGCCCATGGATTAATGTGGCTGCGGGGTGGCTGTGGGAGAAACCCTCAGGGGATGGGAGAGTCCGTGGCCACAGCCCTGGGACCTAGAGGCGTTCCCACCAGCGGGAGCCCCCCCAGAGCTGGGTGGGTTCGCAGTGGCTGGGGCTGCAGCACTGACTGCACTGGACGCAAGCAGCTTGTCGCTGTGGCCCAGCAGATAGGAGTGCTGCTCAATGCGGTTTCTGGCTGCAGGTGCCAATCAGTTTTAAGTGACATCTCATTAAATCACCTCATTTGACTCTGGCATGCAAAATCACAAGATTGCTGTGCTTCAGTGATATGATGTGCCGCCAAGAGCATCGTAGATGATAGTTTCTGCTTGCTGTAATGTATCAGGTGTTATTTTTTGTAAGACAAAACTGATCATCTTTTTTGACCCAAAATTATTAGTCTTTAAAGTCAACCTGACTGCCTATAGTTCATCCTTGGTCTCTGAAGTGAATTTAGTCAAGAGTTTATAATATGGGAAGAGATTGAATATGCCAGGTGAAGCATTGATTTTGGATATCAGCTGAAAATGCAGCTAAACAAGATACTAGGTGTACAGGATGGAGATGAGATTAGAAGTAAACAAAGACCGGTATTAATCTGGCTTGTCTGTAAGCACATATGGGGAGAATGGAGGAATACAGATGAATTATTTGTATGCTTCCTCAGATAGGGTCTGGTGGACCAGCTACACATAATACAATTAGAAACAAGATACAAATTTATGATTCAGACAGCAGGAGCTGCTATGATTATTTATGATGCTGATGGATGGAGAAGGGTTCTGGCAGCAAAGCGCAGTGGGAGTGTTGCAGCTTTGCGGTTGCGGCATTAGTGTGCCACGCGCAGGGGAGAGGGCGAGCGCTGCTGCTGCTCCCTCCTACACGAAGCAAATAGGCCAAAGTATTGGTCACTGCCGCGTTACGTAGCTGGGTTCTCCTAAAGTGAAAAATGAAGAACTCGAGTGTGCTGGGGAGGCAGAAACGAAGTATTGAAGACCATATTGATATCGGCAAGTCCATTGCTTGCTGGTGTTGACACACTGTCCATCCTACCTCTGCCTTTGGGATTCATGGGCCCCGACTCAGCTGTGCTCTGCTGGTTTGCAGCAGCCTTCCCACACAAGGTGTTTCCAAGGAAATTATTTGTGCAATGATTTTGTGCGGGACCAGTGGGCAGCCAGCCCAGGGCCACAGGGAGCCTTCTCTGGGACATGTGGGGCTGCCCCAGGCTGGTGGCAGCTTGCCACGGGGCTGCTCACTCAGAGACCGCCTGGTGAAGCCAGTTTTAGGAGGCTCAGACCAGCCGCAGCGTGAGTGGGCTCTGCTCCCACCAAAGCCAAACTGTAATTTCACCTGTTATGCCCCGACTGCCTTTCACCCGTATCTTGCCTGTAAGTAGCCAGGCACCCACACAAACCAGCCTGCTGATTCCTGCTGAGGCCTGTCCCAGCTTCCTGGTGCTCGCTGCCTCGCCAAGGCAAGCTGTGCATTGTCCCAACTCCTGAGCAGGCGGATGGCAACACCGTTTCAGGACTGGCATTAGACTGTGGCTTGGAAACAGAGTTGTTCTGAGGTATTGGATGCGTTGACCAAGAAAACGATCTAGAGATGTACAGCAGCGGGCAGGAGATGATGTGGTAGGGTACCCCCTTGTCTGATCAGCCAACATATTTTGGAAGTGATTGAGTGCAGAGTTGAAGAATTGTCATCAGAGTAAACCCAAAACACCAACTCCATGAGATGATTGGTTCAGGTTTGCAAACAGCGTTTGAGGTGGGCTAGGACTTGCTGCATGGCATGTGTCCCTTACGGCAAACAGAAGCTGATGCTGTTTCTGGAAAGCCTGCTGCGGTATTTGGGGTGTGAGCAGAGGCAGGACGTGCGCGAGTGACTGCCTGCAGTCCAGCAGGCTGGGGGGATCAGCAACCCCAGGTGTATCTGTGGGTCAGGAGCTGTGAAAACTTCCAGCATCGTCATGCTCTGCCCTCTCCGGTGTTTCGGACCTGGGCCATTCGACTGTTTTGCAAAGGAAAGCTTTTCCCTGGGCCGAGGCTGGCTGCAGAGCTCAGTCCCCGGGGCAGCGTGGCAGGGCTGAGCAGGGAGAGCTCTCCAGGAGCAGCCTTTGCGTCTCATCTGCGCTGCTCCATCTGCCAGCTGGCGTGCTGGGACGGAGGTGTTACCTTGAGCTATTTGTCAGTGAGCTGGGCACCGTCTGTTGGCACAGTTGACCACTTTGCTGAGATACGGAAAACTACACGTAGACTTCCATCGAAATTGTCTGCTGTTTAATACTTGTATTTCTCATCATGGCTTGCTTGGCCCCTGCCACTGGGAGCTTTGAAAATATTGTGACTTCTATTTCAGCTGTGTTCTCCCATCATGGGATGTGTTAGAAGAGCTACAATGAGTGCAGAGAATTAGTGTCATTGAATGGTATTACCAAGTGCGATGCTTCTGCTTGTGCCAGGGTGTGTCAGTTCCATAGAAGAGGAGAATTTTGTTGTTATTATTGATTCTAGCTTGATATTTCCTAGCAAGGTGATTGCAATAAACCTGCAGCCGTGATTCAGTTGGAATTCTCTCCCAGGTCTTGAGGAGACGTGTTATGTGAAAACTGACACTGTGGTCTGTCACACTGTGCATAGAAGCTGTTGCCAGGGGATTTTTTTTTTTTTTTAAGTGCTTAAAGGTCATAATTAACATCAAATGAACATGAATGTCCGCAGGAAAAATGTTTCTATGAGGCAGCAAATTAAGGACAGATGAAAGTCTCCAATGTGGAGTCTGATGACAGCATTAATGAAGACAGAATGGCACCAGTTTTGATTCCTCCCGTTATTTATATGAATTGGATGTGAAAATTGACTACATAGTATTTACTAATGATGTGCATGGGAAAGAGCCTTAGGCCTGGTGAGGAATTTTTATTGGGTAGCCTTACATGCTGCGGCCTCTGGATCCCAGCTATCCAGCGAGAAAAAACAGCTCGTGTGTTCCTAGTACCCAAGGCAGCACGCAGCGGTAAGACCTGCCTTTTTCTAGAAGGCAAGTGGGACACAGACGGTGCTCTGAGCCACATCCCGGAGAGGCTCGGTGCTGCAAGAGGCTGGGTGCATCCCTGCGCAGTACCCTCCAGCCTCTGGGAGCTCCCCGGAAGGTGGCCAAGGGGCTCCTGCTTGCAGAAGCTGCACAATTAGCAGCGTCTCAGCCTGATGAGGAGAGCAGGGTGGGCTCCTGGGGACAGCGGGGCTGGTCACCGCCTGTAGCAGCTCCTCTGTGCAGGGGTCTGCCAGCCGTCTCGTGCAAGGCAGGTTTTCCTGGGCAGCTAAACTCTCTCTATTGTCAGTGCCAAAATAGGTATTTTTAGGCAGCAGTTTGTCCTACCTGTTTCAGCTGTGCACTTTAGGAGAGGATTTAGTTTTATCCTAACAGTGCCTGCTTTGTGCTGTTTCCTGCAAGTATTTGTAGTAGAAAACCTTGAAGAGAAACCAAGCCTTTATCTGCATAGAAGACAGCTAGCTGTGACAGCTTGTCACAAGGTGCACACTTGTACAAGGCCAAGTGATGTATCTCTTTGGTCATTTTTTTTGCTTTCTTTGACGAAGAAAATCCAAGAAAGATGATGGCGGGGGCTGGGGGGATTCAGGTTATCCTGTAAAGACATAGGGGCAGATGCTGCTGGTGTTGTTTGCTGAGAAATGTTTTGTGATACTAAATGGTCTGAACCCACACATCTGCAAAAACTAAAGGACGAGGAGAAAGGGTGGCTTTCAGCTCCACAGACCTTGTGCTCACTGCTTCAGACCTCAGGGTCTGAGGTGGACTGTGGCACCACCACGGGGTGACCAGCCAAGAGAATCCCCTGTAGCAAATGGCACACACCCCTGTCCCCAGCAGAGCAGTGTTTCTGGCAGGAGCAAAGCCACAGGAAGGAAATGGAGACCTGTTGGGAACGTAAAGTGCCACATCTTGTTTTGTATGGCACTAACATTGCAACCGGTCCTGATGGGAACATGAAGATAATCTTCAAGAGACTTAAGCAGGCACAAGGACAGTGTCATGAAATTTGGAAGGCCAGCATTGGGGATCCTAGTGTGTGTCTGCTGCTCCCGCATAAGAGGGTTCAGCCCCCTCAGTGAGGCAAATGAAACTTTTCCCTGGGACTGGCTGTGCTTTTATAGCACATCATGAATCCTCTGTTTCCTCCTGCACTGAAAACAGTTGCACCTTCTCCTGGGAAAGGCAGATTGATGGTAGGGAGTTCAAAGAACGAAAGCTGAGCAGGTGGCTTTCTAGTTTATACACTTTTCTTGGCAAGAGCTACTTCTCTGAGCAACGTGCCTGCCTGCAAGAGAGAAACACAGAGAGCACTGTAATTCCCTGGGATGGGAGTGGCAGCGGTGGCTGGAGAGTGAAGGCTCTGCAGAGTGAAGCTGAAAGGATGAATCTGTTTAACTGCACATCCCATTAAAACAGGCAGCTGGACAGAAAATTGCCTCTAACGGCATCCAGAATGGCTGAGACATCAGACGGGGATTTAATGCCATTGCCCGTGTGGTTATGTCTGCCAGAGAGACTCAGCGCGAAGCACAGCCATGCCTCTGCCTCCCGCCATGGCGGAGGGTCAGCCCTCGTGTGTGGGCAGAGCGGGGCCTGGCACGGGCCCTGCTCAGCGCTGCGGGACCGTGCACGGGCACAGGAGGGCTGCAAGGACGCAGAGTGGCGGAGAGGAAGGTGTGGAGCCTCTGGTCTCATGCTGTATTTTAGCAAGTGAATGTCGTCTTCTTGGAGAAGGCACCTCAGTCCTCAAGGTCCTGGCTGAGTGGTTGGTTTGTGCCAGATGGCAGGGAAATAGGCCATGAAATCACCATTTTTTGTAATGCCCATTCAAGGAGTGGAGAGGTTTGTCCTCTTTTCCTGGAAGGGCTCCCGTGGGACTTCTGGACTCCTGGGGCTGGGACTGTCATCATTTTAACGCTATTGCACCCTGCAATATTTCTGCTTCCCGTGACCATCAGGCGAGGCGGTGCGCCCTCACTGGACACGTGAGGGACATAGTGACAGAAAGCGCAGGGAATCGGCTAACGGGGACCTGAGGTCTGTGGCAGAGCAGGGAACCAAACTTCTCCCTGGGAATGCAATGCAGCCCTCACCTTCCCCATGCAGGCCACAACTCCCTGTCCTCCGTGAACTACTAAGTCCAAAGAAAACTTTTAACTAGGGGGTTAAGCTTTTCTTTAAGACAGATGAGAGAGAGATGATGAGGGATAAAGGTAATTAATGACCTCAGTCTGTCTTTTGAATGTAGGTTGTGCTGTAACTGATTGAACAGAAATTTTTGAAAGCAGAGTTTAAACAGGCATAAGATTAGCCAAGATAAGTAAGGATTTCTGCCTGGTAGCCTAAATCTAATGTCTTTCAGTTAGTGAAAGACATTAGAAGTGTGAAAGGACAAAGAAGTGACCCTTCTTTAGGGTCAATGAATCTTCTTGTAAGAAGGAAAAAAATACAGGTTATACAAGAGAGTTCAGGAGGTTCACTTGTCATGTGAAAGGGATTTAGAGCTGTTTCCAGCACCTGAGCTGCTTCCAGCATTGAAGGAAGCCTGTACTGTCCTCTCAGAGACAGCCACAAAGCCATCTTCTCTTGTGCTATGCTGATGCTATGATGGGAGAGTTGCCCCAAATGCTTCAGGTACAGAATTTTACTGGTCCCTTCATAGAATGGTATCTGAGCCCATCATTTAGGGGAAGAGACCATGGCTACTTTTTTTCCCCAGAGATTGTTCGACCTGGAAACCCTGGTCTGCATAGCATGAGCACAGGCTGCAATTTAGCAAAATCTATGAGAGCTGAGCAACCCCGTTTGCTTCAGTGAAACTACCAGTGTACCACTGCTGATGGGAGAGTTTTGTGCTGAAGGGGAGCACTGAAAACCCAAGGTTTCCTGCACCCAAAGCACTTTCCCACCACAGGCAGGACATCCTTAGAAAGGGCTCTGCATTGGTAACGGTGTGCTGTGAGCTGGGCTACACCAGCTGCATTCGCACCTTGACGCAGGCTGAGAGGTCTCTGTGCTGTGCCTGGCTGCAAGATGTACAGCACAGTCCTTGCTATGAAGTTGCAGCTCACCATCCCTGCTGGATTTGTTTATCCACCTTCTTCCAGTTCACGGTTTGCAATGGTTTTTGAGCAAACAAACCTTTTTTGGCTATGTTGGTGCAGGCTCGTCCTTCTCAGCTGTTTCTTTTGGCCATGATGAGCAGAGATGTCCCCAAGGAGCTTCATGCTTGTTGCTGCTATGCTGCAGTCCTCTACCTTGTCTCTGGCTCTGTTGGTGAAAGGTTCCCACAGAGCTGTGTGCTGCTGGCAGTGCCCAGGACATCAGCAAATGCTGAGCAAAGTGATCATGGGAGGGCTGCCAATGAGCGTGTCAGGTCTCTTCAGAGGGCTTCTCCATCTCTGCTTGCACTTGGCTTGAAGAGCCAAAGGCACTTTAAGTCTCTTCTGCGTTATCATTAACTTCAGGCACTGCAGTGCACCTGGTCACTGGGTTAAAAATCCTTTAAAGTGTGGTACAAAGGGGAAAACAAAGCCTTTTCTGTAACAACTTCAGGTGCTGCAGCAGCAGAACAACCGAATTGTTTAGAAAATAATTGCCTTGAAGCCCCTGCTTTGCCAGTCTGTCCTTCTTGTGAGAGTTTGTGCTCAGACTGCTCCCTTGGGCTGTGCAGCATGAGCAGAGGATGGGGAAGCTGTGCCCATCCTTGCAGGCAGGGCCAATACACCTGAGAAAATGATGAAGGCTTTTCCCCTAATGCTTGGGGCACCCCGAGTGTGTGTGCACGGGAGACCGATTACGAGCTGCCACAGCCGCATTTAACCATTGTCACGCTGAGGCTAAGAACATCTCCATGTGATAAATGTGTGAGGTCCCACGTGTGAGCCTGTGAGGGTACCACAGAGCAGAGCAGCCTTCGTGATCGTGTCCCCCTTCCCGGGGGGAGGAGGTGAGCCAAAGCCTGATGCCATGTGGACACTCGCTTTATGGAAAAGAGGCTCGTTTTAGTGTAGATAAAGCAATCCCCAGCTGACTTTTCTTGACTGAGACAAGAGTGTCCTCTCCAGAGACCATACACATCATTTTGTCACACAGGCATTTACTGGGCCATTTCTTTATTCGTCCCACAGGCTTACCTGCATGATCAAATTCTCCTTTTTCCAGGAGCTGAGCTAATGCTGCAGGTGCTCCTGCCCTGCAGCAGCCGTGAGGCAAAGCCTTCATTTCAACCTCAAGGAGAGATATCTGTGTTAATGTGTCAGAGGTCACGTTTGTGACGGGCTACAGTGTGAGCACGAGCAATTACTGTGACTCAGCTGGTATGTTGTAACTTGGTTGTCTGTGTGTACCCCAAGAAAAAACCTGAATTCAGTTTCACAGTGGTTGAATGGTGCTAAACATACGTGGACAGCTAAAATGGCCTAGATTTGAAAGTTAATTAAGATCAACCTAATTAAGGCTAAAGTAGTTATGAATGTGAGTATCCCCAACAGTATTTTATGCAGTTTAACAAATTTGCCTTAAATTTAGACCTTTAGTTAATGGAGACTAAATTTCTTGTTTGACAAGCACTGAGCTGGAGAACTACACATGGATACAGGGCAGCTCCCAGCAGGTTAATGCATGGCTGCTGGTCAGCGATCGAAAACTGGTGGCAAGGTAATAGAACAGGGCAGCTAACCAAAAAGCTCTGAGGTAAAGAAACCCCAGTCTGTGAGGCCGTGTTTGTTTATAATCCCTCGTGCTTTGGCCGAGCCATATGGCAGTAGTTCCTTTTGCAGCTCATCCCTGGGGCACAGGTGATGCCAATCTCCCACTTGTAAATTAGCTGGTACCTTGACAAATTGGATGGCAACGTGAGCTGCAGCAGATTATTGCACAGTTACTCCCCAGCAGTCAATGTGGTACTGTGCTTTCATCGCTCTTGTCTTGCCAAAAGGAAGAGAGGAGCGCAGAGGTGCTGGCTGGCAGTCGTGGCTCTCTCAGCGTTCACCACCCACCATCCTCTCTGCTCCCGTCCTCTGGAGGAGCTGAGAAGTCCCTGCCCAAGCCTGGTCCTCATTGAAGGGCAGCATCTCTCCCTCGCAGAAAGGCAACCACTGAGGAGGTTGCAGCAGCAAGGACACAGCTTGAGGACCTGAGCCAGCCCATGGTCATGTCGAGGGATGCGACTACCTTGGCCCCTCCATCTCCTCTGGCACCAAGGTGAGGGCAGTATCTCCCATGCCTTTGTCAGGTGAATCTGGCTGCTTCTCATTGCCTCTGAGGAAATGCTTTTCTTGCTGTCATCTTGGAGGGAGGTTGGGGATAGTATAGATGCACCTCAGCCTGGGCAGCCTCGCTCTAGGTTTCTTGGGAAAGCATGTCGTTCAGCCTGGAGTTTCTAGGTTTCGTGCATTGTTCTCTCTGACCTTCTGAGCTGGCAGCCTGTCCTCTGTTTGCATGAGCAGCTGAGAGATTTTCTGCGCTAAGTGAATGCCCTCCTGGCTTGGAAGGGGCTGTGCTGTTAATTCCTCTGCTTGGCAAGGCTTCTGCGCTCATGTTTTCTTCTGAATCATAGAATTCAGTGGCGCAAACCACTCTGTCACTGTAACTGAAACTCAGGCAAGCTGGAGAGCCCATACCACGTATGCAGGTAAGGTTTTAAAATGAGCTCTTTCTATTATCTGTGTAAAAAGAAGTCCCTAGGAATCATCTTCCACTCTTTCTCTGAAATCATTAGGGCATATGAATGACTGCTGATGAACGGAGGGGAGATGAGTAGAGACAGGAGGCTCCTGGAGGCCTGGAGCAAGCACAGTATGTTTCCGTTTGGGGGAGAATAACTTCTTGTGCTGTGACTGTGTGGGAAGCAAGGAGTGAATTTTTCACCTTGACTTCCAGATTGCACAGAATGAAGCCTTCCTGGATGAGGGAAAGCTGAACAAACGTGGCTACTTTGAATCAAAGCTGCCTTTTCATTGTACTCTGATGCAAACATGAAACAAGCTGTACAGCTTTGGCATGGTCCTTGCCCTGCTGTTTTTCAATATTTATTTTACATTGTTTCAGATGGATTTCAATGAATATAATTTATTCACCACCCATTTGGCATCTTTATCTGAGCTTAATATTCATCTGTGGCTTGAGTAAAATGAATATTTCAGACCTTAAATTATGTATGCACTGCAGCACTGCTGGCATCTCAGGCTTAAAGACCTTTGTGCAGTTATTGGAGTCACCATATTTTGGTGTCTCCTAGAAAACGATGGGGAACTGTGGCTGGCCTGCCGGAGAGCGGTGCCTGGCTGCAGCAGCCTGTGTGCCGCAGGATGCGGATGGGGAGGCTGGCGGAGCTGCCCCTGTGCTGGGAGCTCAAGAGCCTCCTCCTTGGACGCCAACCCTGAGCCCTTTGCTTTCCCCCTTCAGCAGCAGTGGGCTGCGCTGCTCCTCTCCCACCTCTGTTTTCCCCTTTGTTGTGGGTTTCTCCCTGCTAAGTGTTTTCTTGGCCACGCTTTCTGGGTTTTATTCTTCCCTCTCCCTTTCTTCCCTTCTCCCCCAGTGAGCTTGGTGCAGCTCCCTGGCAGTTGCCATAGAGATAACAGAGCCTTACCTCTACTTCTGCTTTTCTCTCCCTCCCTGAAAGGTGCTCCTGCCCCTCTGTAACTTGGCTGGCTGAACCAGCTGCATCATCCCACATGTGCCAGCCTGCCCTGCTCCCCACCGCATGAGCAGGCTGTCCTGCAGACTGACGAGCTGCGTACCCCTGTCCTGGGCTGGATGGCTGAGCCATTGTATTGTACGTCAGGCTCCCAGTAGTTGCACTGCTCTGTGCACAGTAGTGGAGGACACTGAATCGCCAAGTAGCCCCATGGCACGGCTGGATCCGATGATACCACAGGCCCTTCCCAGCTCTGTGCCCCTAAATCTCAACCCACCTTCTGCCTTCAAGCTTCTGGGGACCCTGGTCCTCCTCAGGTGCAATGGCTGAAGCAGCGAGAGTGCCAGTGCCTATGAACGTGGGGGTGCTGCGAACCCCTGCTCGGCTGGGTGAGATGTGCAGGAGAGAGGGAGATGGACAAAGCAGGGATAAGGGACTTCACCACGGTCGGTCCTTTCATTTCCCTCCCGTTGTGCCCTGGCCGTGACTCTAGGTTGCTGCAATCTGTAGCTGACTCAGTAGCAGTGCTGATGACTGGTTGGGAGATGAGAGGTAACTGGTTTTTCTCCCAATCTAATCTCACGCCCCAGGGGGAAGAGATCATGTGGAAACTAAGCAAAGTGCTGAGAGTTAGTGTCCTCTGCTGACCTCATGAATATGATTACCTAAAAGGATGACTTTTACTTGGCAGCTTTGTACATGCTGTCCCAGAGCTATTATCTTGTACGTTGGTTCAAAGTGATCAATATGCCTTCAAGAAGCTTGTCCTAAATCCTTCAGACAAATTATTAATAGAAGCCATTTGAGCAGTTGGACTATTCAGAAAACTTAGACTTTTTACTGTTCAAAAGCTTGGCTGCTGGGAATGCAGTATGCAACATATTAATTTTGCTTTACACTTTTCTAAGAAGAATTTCTGACAGAAAGGAAGCTTTTTTCTTTTGAAGTGCAGCAGAAATAGCAACACGACCACTCCGAACTCAGAGACTACATTTGATCAGGTGCAAACAGAGGTACTTGAAGAGCCTGTATTTTCTTCCCGTGTTCGCAGAGATTTGGAGGAAATGCTCCATCTTTATATGGCAAGAATGAACAGAACAGCAGAGAACTCGGAACAGTTCAGAAAAGGGAGTGTATTTGAACGGAGTTTCTCAAGCACTGCAGGATAAAACCTGTCCTGCTTTCCTGCTTCCACCTAAATTGGAATAAAAGAAGGAGATTATGAACTAAGTGATACTCTTAATGTGCAGTACCGGTTAATTGTTGGATGTTACAGAAAATATGATCTTCGTCACCTTTGGTAGGGCACAGGGGACTGGACTAGAGGTGGAAGCACAGGGAGATGACTCTCTCTTCCCTGCAGAGACTCAGATGGAAGAGACGCTTTGACAGGGTAAATTAGATGCAGGACAAAGACCTTCTGATCACAGCTGGTTTCAGTGGGCTTATTTTAATGGGAAAACTCTGAGCTGAGGGCAAGCTCTGCTGATGACTCAGAGTTGTGTATTGCAATAAAGGAGGTGTAGGGTTTTTATTTTCAATACTTCTGAGATTTCCTGTTCCCTACTGACACCACTACTAAAATGTTAAAAGACCTGAAGGGATGGAGAACAGCCCACTTGTAGTGTTTGCTTTCCTGCCAAGCGGCCGCTAGCAGGGCCATTTTACCAATCAGTCGGAACCCAAAGGAAATTTTGATGCAACTTTGTAAAATCTACTTGTGTCATTCAAGAGAGGAAGAATCGCCTGTAGAGAAGGTGCTGACTTGGCCCTCTGAAGCCTAAAGCTGAGTTTGAGACATCCCGAGTTGTTTTGGGAAAGTGCCTAATCCTTGTACACCCCTTTAAAGTGTGACTGATACTTTCCTAGCGAGGCTGGGCTGTTTTGGTTGCAAGCCGTTCCTGGCAGTGACAATACTGTGTGTTCGAGGTCCTGGCACCACAGGACCCTGATCTTGTCTGGAGACTTTTTGCTCCAACTGAAGGATAGCTATAAAAATCAAAATGCAGGATGTGGAAAGTACAAAACTAGTTCATATAAAAACAGTTTCCGTCATCAGATTACTCTCCAGTACATTGGATTGTGGGCCAAGGTCATGTGCCGACCGACACTACCTCTGGGTTTCAGGCTCTTACTGCTTTTGAAGATTGTTGCTTGTCCTGTGGCTGATCGAAGAGTGTTTTAGGCCTCAAAACTGTCCCAGCAGCACTTCTGAGCCACTGGGTTTATTAAGTATGAAATAGTAAAAAAAAAAAATCACTACTTTCTCCCCATGCTGACTCAAGAAAATAGATCAAACAGATAGCAGCTTTGAGATAACCCAGATGTGGATATGTTTCCCCCGGAACTGGAGCCTTGCATGTGTTTATGATTGCAACAGCTGTACCTGTGCGCGTCCCCTGCAGTGGGGCCAACCTCCTACCCAGCAGAAGCAGCTGTCGACTCAACCAGCCTGTCTGGCACCCGATGCACCGGCTGCTGTAGGGTAGGGACTGACAGGTTTAATACTGTTACGGCTCCGCTGAATGATGTTGCTGGAGCTGAAATAAAACGGCAGCGGCTGAAGCCAGCAGCTCTGCTGGCTGAGTGAAGGATGTTCCAGCTGTACTGATCACTGTGTAGTTTCCAGAAATATATCTGTGTTTCTTCTCCCGGAGTATTCTGAAAAATGCCGCAGGGCAGCAGCAAGGGACACAGGTGGCCAGCGGCTCCAACACAGCCCCAGTCCTAAGGGGAAAACTAGTCTAAACACATAAAAGTCCGTCTGTGTGCATCTGTGTCTGAAGCAGACACTGAATTTTTCACTTCTTTCTCATGCCACTGAGCCAGAGGGCAGCCTGAGCGCCAGCTTGTTGAAGGCTCGTTTTGGGAAACTTGTGGTGACCTTGCCTTAGCAGGTTGCCCAGTTATTCATGCCTGTGGTGTCTTCATTGCCCCCACCTTGTGGTGCTTATAGATATGGCCCAGCACAGCTGTCTGTGGTACAATTACCCTGGCTGGATGAGTATGCGCAGTGTCTGCTTCTTCCAGAGACAGCTCAGAAAGCAAACAAGATTCATATGTCCCATATTAACACATCATCAGTAACCCCAGTATGCAAAGGAAGAAGATGGTGGCCTCAATGGAAAACATCTGAGTGAAGCCAAAGGTGCTTCTAAGTTTCCACCACTTCTTGCCAAGATATTATTTGCAAAAAAAAAGTTGCGTTTTGAGCATAAACTCTGCCTTGCTTTAGGGTTGGAGAATCCTGGGGGGGTTGTTTGTTTGTTTGTTTGTTTTATTCTTCTTGCACTGATTTCCTGGCTATTCCTGTTTGAAAGCTTTACTGGCCAATGACTGAATCCGTTTGTCTTGCCTGCCAAATAAAGCAGATCATCGCAAGCAAAACATGTCACGTATCACGTTTTGCAGACAAACCGGAAAAGAACTTGGATGCTTCACTTCCTCTGAACTTGCTGCCAGATCTCATGGGCTGTCGTACTCAAGCTATATGGCAAAAGCCTGCTTTGCAGTAACTCCATAGGAGCCTCGCTGAACTGTCTTTAATACAGTTTGGGCCACACTCCGAGCAGTAACCTGAGTTGTGCTGCCCTTGAGCACAAAGGTTGTGGTTCTGTTTCATGAAGGGTCCCACAGAATTCAGAGGGGTTATCTGGTGAGTAGAAGGGTTTGTGTGACCGGGTGTGCAAGGCTCAGCACCAATGTTAAATGCACCCTTTGGACACAATGTTTTATGCCCCAAGAAGCAGTGTATTCAAATGCCAATTGTAATAATCTGTCTTCTGTGACAAAAATATTGGACAAGAAGTTGCATCAAAGACATCTTTTGGACCTAATTACTTAAAATATTCCTTCTTTTGAGACCACTGAGTCAGAAACAAGGTTTTCCTGCACACTCTGTGCATGCGGCAGCTGGATGTCCATCACGTGAGTACAGATTTTAGTGCTGTTTCAGGAACTCTGCTCAGTGCTTGTTTCCCAGGAGAAGGCCGAGGCAAGGTGTTGGTGACCTTGAGGTGTGATCTAGCCCTGAAAGCTGGGATCTCTGGGTTATCACAGTTTCTACTGGAATATTGCAATGAGGTACCTGGAAACGAACCTGCTTTAATTACAATGATCCATAAAATCTTCATGTTTGTGTTTAGGCATTGCCATGCTCTCGGTTGGGTCACCAGACTGTCTAAGCCTGCTCTCTGACGCAGGCTTGCTCGCTGTCTTCCTAGAGCAAACGAGGTCTTGTCCTGAGGTCTAGACCTCTCCGGAGGCCTGAGTGTATTTGACCTCAGCCAGGTTTGCTTTTGTCTGTGGCTGGGCAGAGGTGTGGCCTGGGCAGCCCATCTCCTAGCAAATATCCTCAGCTCAGCTCTTGCTAAATGGAGCGTGCCCTTGTGGCCACAGTAGAGCTGGGCTACTAGCCATTGGTGTGGGCAGAAAACAAGCAGGCTCTAAGGCTCAGTGAGCTCAAATATGCTCTTGAGATTGCTCTTCATTCCAGAGCATATGCAAGGCATCACTCCACATTTGCAGAGGGCACGTTGCACCTGCCTCCCCACTCAGTGCAGAGCTGAGGAGTTTGAGTTTTGAGGCCACTGGAATTTGAGTATGAGGCTGGGTCTTCAGAGGTGACATCTTTTCTTAGCTCTATCTCAAAGCTTTGTGCAAATTCTCTAGGTAAAATATCCTGAGGAAAGTCTAACCACAAATCAGCAGAGGTGGTGAAAGGGAGTGGGTAGGAAAGAAACTTGCTCCCTTCCAAACAGTTTATTTTAATTAGATGTTGTGAAATAAGGGGGCTCTAAGTATGCCAGCCAAGTATTCTCAGAAGAATACAACTACCTGCATGTTTTATCTTCAGTAAGACTGGGATTTTTCACCTTTCTATAGGGAATTAAGCTGCTGCTTCATGAGGCAGATGTGCGGCGCTGTGTGCCTCCATCCCAAATTCTCATTAGAGGGGGAGGAGTTATGTAACTGGCAGGAGGAGACCAAAATTCCCACTGTGCTGGGCTCGCTCAGTGAAAACGGCATCAGGGGAATAGGCTTAAATAAATAGAGCAGAGGGAATGGACCTGAATGACATATGGGAGGGTTACAGGGAAGAAGACAGTAGTTTTAGTTGTGATTTAAGAGTTTAAAGGGGCAACGGCAGATTAGGGGTAAAAACAATTTTCATCCGTATGTTACAAACAGCTGATTATTGTCATTGAAAAGTTTCCTTTTACTTTTGTTTTTCTATCCAGTCTTAGCTGTCTTGTGTGAAATCTGGCAGTCTGTGTAGGATCAGAGCCCGTTCCCACTGAAACCAGTGTAAAGGCTTCCATGAGCTTGTCAGCTTTCCAGGCTCTAGTCAACTTTGCAAATTTTGTATCAAGCAGATACACTTTTACAGCCGCTGATTCTAAATCATTTAAGTTATTTCTTGGAAAAGATAAAATTTGTTAAGAAAAGAAACACCCTTAAAACATCCTAAGAGATAGCGCTCTGATGACCACTAGCCTCCTGAATGCCAAGCAAAAGGGAAGAACAATGTGGCATTTGATTTCCTGAGTGCTAAGAAACTAGCTAAGAACAACAAATACTGTCCCTGTTTGGTTTGAAATGGAGCCATGCACATGCTGGCGCTCCTGCCTAGTCTTTGCAGTTCTGCAGTGTTTTCCCACCGTGCTTGCAGCCTTTGTACAGGCAGTGTGTGCGTGTGTGCGTCTGTGTATATATATATTTGGAGTGGAGATTCCCATAGGGGTTCACACTGCTCACCTTCCCCCCCCACTCCTGATGTAAATAGAGATGGGCTGTAGCTCCTTTCTAAGAAAACATGTTTGGTTTTACCAGGCATTTAAAGAGTTCTTCTGTTATGTCTGGAAAACAAACCAGGAAAAATATAGCCTTGTCTTATATTATTGTTAACATACTATTGCTTATTTATGTGCACGCTACTTTCTTGCTTTCTCAGAACTTGGTGTAACACAGCTACATTTTCATTGCTCAGATCCCTCTCTCCTCTTCCTTAAGCCTAATAAAAGCTAGCTATAAAGCAGCCATAGAGTGCTTTCACAGTGCTAGGGCACACCCAGAGAGGAGGTCTGATGGGCAAATATAGTTGGTGAAAAGCCAGACTAACTTGAAGGAATTCCAAGTTAAACAGAAATCCTTCAACAAATTTCCATGCAGCTCTGAAGAGGTTAGAGCAGGATGTGTGAAGGGCAAAGTCATCTCTCAGCACTCAACAGAAGCAGAAGGTCTATAAACCCTGAAGGATCGTTGACATTTCTTGCTCTCTGCCTCCCATTTCTGGTCTGAAAATCATCAAGGGCCCAGTCTCTTCAAAGCCTCATCACTGCAAAAGGCACTCTTCCCTGACAGCCTCAGCTGGCTTTGGAACGGAAAGATCCACTGGAAATGCCTCTGGTGCACCTCAGTGGTGATACTTTATTGCACACCGTTCCCAAGTTCTTAATGTCCCCTGCAAAAATGAGAAAACACCCACCTTCATTAAATGTAAATGTTTTCAGAGAGACAGAGATACCAAAGGATGGGAGGAAATGGGAAAGAGAATGTTGCTCAGTTTTCCATTTGGGATTGGGATGGCTGAGTCTCACTGAGCTCTTCTGAGCCCTGCCTCTCTGCTTGGTAATGAAAAACAGGGCTGGAAATGATGGCTTTAGCTATAGCAGCACTGTAGCTGGGAACTGCTCATTACAAGCAGCCTGTGCCAATACGGTGGTGTGGAAAAACTCTTCAGTACCTCGACTACCTTTCAAGCGCTCCTTATTTTCCTTCCCCTCTCTCTGCATGCTCTTGCAGTCTCCTGCTAGGAGGCCTTGTGCATCCTGCTTTGTGTTTGGCCTCCTACTCCTGGCCCTTGGCTCTTCCATCAGCCGTTTTCAAACAGCCTTTTGTGCCAATCTAATAAACACTAGACGTCTAATTTTAGAGAAGGAATGATCCCAGATGCTTTTCTGGCTTGTAATGTAATACATTTTTCATAAGCAGAAGTTTTGTTCTTAATCTTCCAAAAGTGATACAGCACTTGGAAAAGCAGCCATGTCTGGGCCTCTCTTACCTGCTGTTTCGCATTTCTGTGAAGAGAATTATAAGTAGAATTACATGACAAGGTCTTTAATCACAATCTGAAGGTTAATACCAAGGGCTTATGCTCTGCATTTCCCTCAAAGCTTAGCAGAAATACTTGATTCCTGTGCATGTCACAATTGCTGTGCTGTGCCAGCTATTGCCTGGTTGTTCTTGGCTTCATAATAAAGGATCACATGGTTGGAGCTAAACCTGAGCTGTGATATGGCAACGCATCACTGTGGAGTTGTGTAGGGGAAGCCTTGACAGAAAGCCCCGGTCAATGATGTAAACACTCTCAAAACTCACTTTAGGAGACATTCTGGTTTTCTTTTTATCAGCCTGAGAGGAGACACCTTATGAGGAATTTGCACAGGAACTGGTTCTCAGCCCAATAAATATTTGCATGCTCCCAAGTAAAAGGAAACCGGCATTTGGCTGAGGGGTTGCATGTGGCAGGGACAGAGCCATGTGGTGTGCCGGGCTCTGGCGTGAGAGCAGGAGGGCTCAGCTCTGCAAGGCATTCAGCTCAGCTGGGCGAGCAAGCCCTGTTGGCAAGCAGGCGCAGAGCTATCTGTGCTGTGTGGTGTGCAGCTCGGGGAGTCACCGGTTGGGCCAAGCTGATGAAGCCCGTTTTATTATGATATGAAGACTTGAGTCTGTGACCAGCAGAACGTATTCAACTCCTGGCGGTAAATGTAAGTGTAAACACCCTGCACAAACGGCCAATGACTCCCTTACGTTTTTCCTGGACGTTTCTACCAGAAGAGAAAACTGGAGACTGTTCACTTTGCCCTCCTCAAAGGAATTTGATCCTGTGCATCTTTGATCTGCTCATTTGGAAATGTGATGTTCAAGGAGATCAGTCGTCTCTAGGTAGATCTGTATATGCCACTTCTGTAACTACTTTCTGCGCACATTTTAAAACCAAGAAGCAGCAACACCAGCTTTTTCTCCTTACACCCACTGCCCAACAACAGATTGAGAAACAGACATACACACACTTACAGTCCAGTGCTTCAGCTCTGTCTCTCCAATATCAGTAGTGCAAGGTTTTCTGTGAAACAGAGCAACAGTTTAATTACTAAAACTGTATTACTTCTGTTCTTTAACTCTGCCCACCCCATTGTAGATTAAAAAAGAATTGAAGCCCCTGGCACAGGTCCCTCCTGGGCCTGGCCTGCCATTTCATCGCAAGTTTGGCTGCTAAATGTGGTGGAAGAGCAGGGAAGAGAGCTGTAGCTCAAATAAGCCTGACGATGATTAGACAAGTGGTGTGGCTGACCAGTATTACTCATCATATTGGCTAATACTTCTTGGCTATGCCTGCAGGGTGTGATGGAGGTGTCTGGACTAGTTCTGCGGAGAGCAGCTTGAGCATTAGAAGCTGTAGCAGGAGTGACTGCTCTCCTTTGGACACTTAAGGTAGTTCATTGGAAACTAGTCTGACCCTCTCTCTGTAGCATTGCCCTGTCTCTGTAGTCACACGACATTTCTTTCTGCTTGCCCATTTGTCTCCATCCACCTGTTGTCTCTTATTTTACACTGAAATTGCAATGCTTTCAAGCAGGAATGGTCTTTAGTTCTGCTTATGCCTCAGTAAACACAAAGGGATCCTAGACCCAGGGATGCTACTGCAATAGTTGTAGATGTTCTTACTGGAAGCCACAGTTAAACCAAAGGTTTTAAATGTATTTGTTGAGGTGTGCTTGTCTTGCCAAAATCTATGGTAGCTTTCACATACTCCACTGGCTTCGCTTCTAGGGTCTATATGAGCACAAGTCCTACCCTGCTACTACACTGTTTGAAACCAGCCACCAGAGACTCTCTTGTGTGGACTCCAAGAAAGTGCATTGCTCACTGTCTTGAAATGTGAAGCCATGATGGGAAGGTACAATGCAAGAGTTGGTTTGGTACTGTGCATGCTTCTGGTAATGAATTCTGGGGGTTTGCCTCACTTAACCATGGGCTAAAGTGGAGTGCATCCCCATCAGAACTTGGTAAACCTTGCTGGTAGTTTCTTTGTTGTTCCTACTAAGTAGCAACATGCAGTGGTGGCATAACGCTATGAAGTTTTAACTCCTTTGTACGGCAGTTTTTACTCCCCATCAATAAAAAGTTTGAGCCACCACCAAGCAGAACATACCATTTTCATGTTCTGTAAAGGAAAAAGATTTCAGCAGCTGTGAAAAGCACACGCAGTCAGTATTTCATATGCAAAATAAAATAGTGATAACTATTGTGCTAGCCAATGCAATAGTGATAACATGGAGGAATGGGTTACAATCAACAGAAATGTATTTGTAAATTGCTTTTTTGATGGTTACACACATGCAACATCCATTGGATGCCAGTTACTGCTGAACATCTAACTTCTACCTGTGCCCAAGATAAGAAGACTTTCTGTAACAACTGGCTCCCCACAGTGCAGAGAATGCAATCTGAAGCTTGCCAGGTCACGGGCTATTCGTGTTGTTCATTCTTGTCAGACAGAAGCGTGAGGCTGAGATCTGACAAGAGTGATGACTTCATTCTTTGGATACCAAAGTCAAATATTCCAATTTTGGGAAAAAAAGGACACTATTTTATAGTTGTGTGGGATGTAATTGGTAGTTTTTTGTCTCCTACCTGAACTCATGCACCTAAGGATTATATTTATGTTGTTGGCTCCTTTTTCTCAGCTGAAGTTACAGCATCTGTGCTGAGCCCTTATGGCTTGATCCAAAATCAGCACAAAGGGATAAAATCTTTTTTAGAAAACTTTATTTTAATGTCTGTGGTGTCCTTTCACAGAGAATTTGCAATGATTTAGTAGCATTCTTATACCTAGCATGACCTAGTTAGTTTTGTAGAGAGATGTAATAAAAAGAAAAGACAAAATTGCATAGTCTTGGGAAAAAGGAAACAGAGGCTCTCAAGTACACAAGATGGCTGGGAAACTTCTGTTTCTTCCCCATTATTTCAGCTTGTTTAACAAGAGCTATAACTTCTCTAAAACCTCTGTCTTGGATACAATCACTGCAACTTTACAGAACAAGACACATGTTCCAATAGGATTTCTTGGAACATCCCTTCTTGTATTTCTTTCCAGAACTAGAATTTCCCATTCCTTTGTTTATATGCAGTATCCCTGGGAAGGAAGAAGCCCAGCCTTCATTTACAAACTAGTCATTGATGAAGTGTCTGAGCAATAGTTAAAAAAATGAAAGAGGCACAGTGCATATTTTGATGACTAGTCAAACAGCAAATCCAAGAGTCTCACTTGCCAGGTAGGCATCGTTCTAATCTCACTCTGCTGTCATCCCAAAGGATCAGTTGGGTTTGCAAATGTACACAAATAACAGGGAGTGGCAGACTCTCTTGCAATATATAACCCCTCTAACCTCTTTGTCCTCAGTACCTGTCAGCCAGGATCAGCACAGTATAACAAGCCCTTTCGTTACCTTCATTTTTCTCTTCCATTTCAGGGTCCTCTTTTTAAGCCTTTTTGGTTTCGCGGTAATATGAGGCTAATTCTATTATAAGTCAAAATGTTGACAGGCGTATGCTTCCTCTGTAGGTTTAGAGTCTGTGGGTGAATAGCATGTCTCTGTGCCACTTTTAGCTTTGCGCTTTGCTGGTACAGACTGTTCCAACGCATCAGGTTTTTTTCTCCTAGGCCTCACCTTTCTGCCCATATGAAATGCAAGCTGCTTGCTATTTTGTGCCTTGCTCCTGTATAATGAACTAATTATTTTCCTACACTGTCTTCTTTCTACTGTTATGTCTTTTCTACATTGCAGTGATCTTTCAAGCAGGAAATGGCTCTCTTCAGGCCAAGTGCCGTGCTTGATTGCTGCTGTGTATTTAAGGTAACTATGGTGCTCTAGTGGCCTGGGGTCTCTGGAGGAGACCATGAAATGAGATGGTCATGGTTCTCAGGGAACTGAGAGGTGTTGGATCCACATCCTATGTTTCGATGCCAAACTGTGAAAGGAGATTCTAGACATTTCCTAATGTCTCTGTTTTCTTGTATGCAGGAGCTGCAGTTGCCATGGATATGTGTTGTGATCTTAAATGGAAGGGGGAAGTGGATGAGAAGGCACGTGCCATGGTGCAGTCCGTGCATTTAGACAGCAGTCAATTCACACTGTTGTAGCCAGTTAGACCCAAACTCAGCAATGTGAAGTCCAGACTCGCCTAAAAAATGGACAGAAAGAATCTGGACAAACAGCAAAGAAGGACTTGCTGAACAAGGTTTGTGAGTGCCAGCCAGCAGTGAACGCAGCTTGAGAATCAGGAGTCAGTGGACCTGCTGCTCAGCAGCAACATGGAGAGCTGCTTTCCTAACAGTTCTGTGCTGGGAGCAGACCCTGGTCAAACACCTTGAATCACACCCCACGTGTGCTGCTGCTGAAACAGAGAGTACAGGCATGTAAAATGAAACAGCACATCTGAATTTCCTCTCCCTGTTTATAATTCTGCTCAGGGGGACAGAATATTTCTCCTGGAAGAGGACCGCCTTAAAACTGTTGGGTGGAGTAAGAAAAGTGCATGTGCACTTTCCAAACCATCTCCAGATTCAAGTGCTGATGTGGGACGTAGGTTTGGACTAAAAATACCTGAGAATTTAATTTTTGGCTGGCAAAAGGCAGCCAGCTGAGGGACAACATAGGTAGGTAGGGCTCTTGAAGAAGTGCCAGCAGACTTGATTGAGAGGAGGTTTGTGCAGCTGGCTAGACCATCAGAGGTGTATACGTTACTACGGTTTTCCCAGTAGCACTAGGCTTTTCAGTGCTTAGTGCTCTTTTTGATAACCGTGTTTATAGTTTGATGTTCTTAGAATAAAAAATATTCTTTGAAGAGTTAGACCTGCACATCTTTAGATATGTTTTCAGGCACTGAACAAGTGCTTGAGTAAATAGCCATGATTCTTTTCTTAACAGGTGTATTGATGTGCTAAGAGTTTAAGAGTTTTCCTGTTTTCTCCACAGAATGCATTCATGTGTCTTTGTCTAATGTTTTATCCAAGTTCCTGCCTTGCCTGTTCTCTTTGTGCTCTGAATTGGGAACACATCTCTGCAGGAAACACATGTTTATACAGAGGAAGTTATTGATATAGGTGTTTCATAAGAATTAGATTCACATTCATGTTCTTAAAAACGAAAGATTAAGGCTTTGGGTTTTTTATCTTCCCAAGCATTAAATGAAGCATTTACTTCTCACATTTTTTCTTCTGTGAAGAGCAAAATCTCCATAGGATTTGCAGTAGTCTTTTTCCTTTCTTTCAATGGTGTTTGATGTCCTGTGAGAAATTCTGGTTTTGCTAAAATCAGTGATGGGCTCCCAAGTCTTCAATGACAGTGGGGTTTACCCCTGCTGTGTTGGGATTTTTAGATGTTAGCTTGATAAACAGGTTGTGTAATTCTGAGTTGTCCAAGATCTTGCTAACACTTAAGGCTTCAGGTTTATATGGCTATCTTCTCTGCAGGTGTTTTTTCTAGAGAAATACAACTTCATGTCACAACAGTTGTGCCTTTTCCATCTCTGGACTCCTCCTGTGGATAAGCAGTGAGTCCTGGCAGGAACATCCCATGGCAGCTGGTAGGCTCTTTTTAATAGACTGTCTCCATCTTCCTAGTACAGCCTGTAAAGCTGGGGGCACTTGGTCTGGAAAGCCTACCCTCAGTGCCTTGCTGAGATCTGTTTTTTCAGTGAGTGGGTACCATTTCACCTCTGAGATACCCCAAGTGCCAATAATGGCTCCTTGCTTTGGAGGGTGTTGACTGTGAGCCTTGGCAACTGGTTTTAGATGAGCCTAGCAGATTTCTCTGTTTTAATTTGGAATGGTGCCTCCTTTGGCACCAAGCATTACAAAAGACAGTTTTCCGTTAGAGAAACACACTGTCCCTGGTACACACTCCTGCAACTGTGCTCATGCTGATCTTTCTTCTCTTCCATTACCATGGATATTTGGCAGGCCCTTGAAACCTCTGGGCACTCACTCATCAACCTATCCTGGAACACTACTTCTTTTAGGGTTGTGGTGCTTTGGGAAGGACCAAAGCACTCAGAGATCCTATAGACACCATGTGTCCCTCCTCATGTCCCCCTTGTCCTCCCATGACTCCCTCACTCCCCTCTGTCCCAGTCCTTCCCGCATCCCGCCTACTGCTCCTTCTTGACATGCTCTAGCCACTGCTGCAGCATCACCTGGGTGCCCCAACCCCACCATGTCCCTGTGCCCCCCTCGGCTATGCAAAGGTGATGTTGAGGCTGGGCTCATCCCACAGCAGTGAGTGCAGCCACAGCTGGGTCAGCACCTCCAGCATCACCACCACATCCTAAAAGCAAGGACCCTGGTATCCAGGAAGGCTGAAGACCCTGGCAGCTGGGGCACTGCTGACCCATGGAGACTCCCAGGACCAAGACATTTGGGGATGCCAGGGACCCTGCCATCTGGGGCACCCACCAACCCACAGGGACTCAGGTGTCTAGGAGACCCACTGGCCTGTAGGGACTCCAAGGACCCAGTCATCTGGGGCACCCACCCCACCCTTGGTGACTCAATTGTGCAGCTCATTTTTAACAGTGTGTCTTTTTTATAGAAAAACTTGATATTGCAAAGAAAAAAGGGATATTAGTAAATATTGAGTTGAATAATGTTTGCGTGTGCCACATACGGTATATATTTAAATTGACTCACTGCATTCAGGAACAGATTTTGCCAGCAAATGGACAAAATCTTCTGTGTGAAATAGTTCTGTTCTAATAGTTAAAGATCTGTCAGGCTTCCATCAGATGAATAGTTATTAAATTAAGCAAGGATATATGCACTGCACTATTTAATATATAATGAAACTCTTTTGATGAATATGTGAGCTGAGATTAAGGCTGCTAATTTAATCACTTACAGCAGAGTCTCTGTGTATGGAAAATAATGCTTTTGCATTGAAACTTCCATTGTTGCTAATTTTTCCATGTGGTTATTATACATGCAGGGATCCAAAAAAGGCCATTTTCCTGGAGGCAGAAACAGAACTGCAAAAGCTTTAGAGGCAGCTGGGCAGAGAGCCGTGAGTCTGGCTTTGCTGACAGAAAAAAGTGATTTTGGAGGGGCGTAGAGTCTGTGACTTTTTATTGGAAAAATCAGTCAGGTGGAAAACTCTTGATCAGTCATACCCTAGTGTTGCTGCAACTGGTTCTGACCATCTTGTTTCCCAGCTCCCAGTTCCAGTTTCAGGTGTTTGGGGAGAACTGTGGTTCCTTGCTAGGAAATGGATGACTGCCATGGTGCTGCTGGCTGGTCCTCCACCCCCAGCACACTGATGGCTTCTTAAAATTACTGCTGATTTCTCAGGAACAGATTGTATGGTTTTGTATGAGTGCTGCATCTGCTGAATGTTAAATAAATTTTGTGTGTACCGGTGTCAGGAGACAGAAAGAATAAATAGTCCCTAAGCAGACAGAAGCCTATATTTAGGTCTAGGCTGAGTATGCCCTCTGCCTGCCAAATGCAAAAAAACAAACCAAAATGCTTCTTCGTTTCCTGCTGGAGAGTTATATATAATTTTTTTCTTAATTGTGTTTTAAAACTTTTGAATATGGATACAGTCTAGTGTCAGGCAGCTGCATGGTCCTTCCTCTCTGACAGCCCCAAGAGCATACGGTGTTACTTCCATGCTGTGAGGGCCATGAGGTGCTAACATGGGCCCTCACCATCCCTGCTCAGCCTCCCCTCATCCCTACCCATGGCTCAGACCCCACTTCAGTCCCTGCCCCAGCGACGCCATAGGAAGCTGATCTGCGGCTCTGCCACGGCCCTGTCCTGCCCAGCCATGGCCTCTGCCGAGCCTGGCCGGATCTGCATGCTGACATCTTGGCCTGGCTTCAGCCTGTTTCCATCCCGAAGGCCTTGCCCGGCCATCCTGGGGCTGTGTCTGATCCTGGTTCCCTGCACCAGGCCTGAACCCAACCCCCACCCATGGGGCTACGTCCTGGCCTGGCCTTGTCCCGTCCCCATCCCCAGGGAGGTGCCTGATGGCTGGGGCTGCCCCCAGGCTTCCCTGCTCCCTGGCTGGGCTGCTGGGACAGGCCCTGGCTGTGAGGCCCTTCCCTGCCAGCCCCGGGGAGCCCCCGCTGCTCCCGGACTTCGCAGTGCCCTGACGCATGTGGTGTCCAATCTTCCAAACACCACCACTGTAAGACCCCTTTCACGATTTCAGCTACTATGAAAGATTAATCCACAAACGTCTTAGGCTAAAGGAAACACAAAGGACTTCCATGATTCCTGCTTTACAATTTTTTGTCCAGAGCCCAAGACTCCCTTTTAAAGAGACATTGTGTGTCTTTGGTACAAAGCCTGGGGAGCGTGCCTGTGTTGCAGTGGAGTATAGAGGTTCCTGAGCTAGTTTGAAATGAAGTGCACTGGATATCACAGAGGAATCTGGCTGTGGACTCAGCATGGGCTAAATTTACCCTGCTTCTCCGCACTGTGGCCATGCTCTGGTTTAGAGGTTTGACAAATGGTCTGCAGGTCTGAAAGCTTCAGGAACAGTCTGACATTAATCCCAGGTTCAAATAGGAAGCAAAGGGTGCCAAGAGACATTGGAAAAAGAAAAAGACCTGCTTGTCACCAGCACTTAGAGGACTTCAGCCCTTCAAGAGGAGATTCTGAGCTCCTGATGAGAGCAGACTTTCATGAGCTGCTTTCCAGTTTTACAACTGTACAGCCAGGCTGGATCTTTTGTTCCCAGCAGTTCTGAAGTTGCTAAAAAAAAAAGCCAGTTATTGAAAGCCTCTTTTTTTGTCCCCTTTTGCCAAGACTGACTCTCATAAGTAATGCTGAGCCTGTGCACACTGCTCTATCAATCAGAAATGAAACTGCAGCTCATCATGAAATGGAGAACCACAGCGTACACCTTTGTGGGGAAGACAGTTGAAGAGATAGGAGAGCAACTCTTATTTTCTTCTAAAGCTTTTTTAGAGCAGTCTGTCATCCCTAATTTTCCTTGCTATATATTGCTTCCTTCCATGTGCAGACTATGCATAGATATGAGTGGAGAACCACCAACTCCATGAGCCCAAAGTGTTTTGGAGCACAGTGTAGCATGAGAGTCAGGTTGCTCAGGTCCCACTTAATGCCCAACACAAAGTAATGCTTCATGACCTGCTGTTTCAGGAAAAGATAGTTCTATTTTAAATCTTTTGGTACGCAATCATGACTCACTGGGTCATCTGTGTTTCGAATGCAGCAGATTCTGTTGTGTGGGTACATATGTATGTGGTGTATGTATCAGGGAGAAAAAGCTAGGATTGCCTATCTAACTACTTCCACTTCTCATTTCTATAAAGTAGGGATCTTTATAGCTGCTTAACCTGAAGCTAAGAATGCACTAAATACTGGATGGTGGGATTAGAAGCTTTCTACACAAACTATTGCAGAAGTAACAACGACTTTTTGCACAACAAAATGCTTATTTCTGGTATCCAGCAGAATGCAAGTCTCCTACCTGAACCGCAAATTCAAAACCAACTATGAATGACCAAGGAAATGATAAAATTTCTTTAGCCAGCCAGGTAAAACACTCAAGTCTTTGATCTTGGTCTGCGGTAAAAATGCTGCTCTGATTCAGTTGTCACTTAAATGGGTATAAATCAGGAACAGCTCATGTATATCTTACATCTGTACTTTGCCTTCTGGTAAGTCTCATGGGCTCAACAGTGATGTGATCTAATTTAAAGTGTCGTTGAGGATTTATTCAGAATGAGTTTTACAAGAGTACTCTGAAGCACTTCTCAATTTGAAAGAAAGTAGGTTAAAAGAAAGATAATTTACAAGGAAAAGTCAAGGCAAGAACACTCAGCATGAGGGCCTGGTTAGACACATGGCAGTGTTTAATCCTTACTGTTCCTAATCCTTCAGGCCAGGCTTGCAACACAGGAAGCTTTTCTGTTCTTGCTCCTGGATGTACTGACTGCTTAGAGGACAGAGCAGTCCCAATCTCCTCATTTTGTGTCGGCTTAATAGGAACAGTGTAAAGGACAAGATGCAGCATATGTTAAAAGTATATGCCTGTGGGCTACATATGTCATGCAGCTGGAAGGCTGCTGCCTTATAAATCTAAGTAACCAGGAAGAATGAAACCAGAGCCTGCTGGTGCCCAGTAATAAGGCCAAGAGACAACCATTATGATCAGGCATATGGGCAGCCAAGTGAATAACGCTGCCAGGAGGAATGCCTACAGTGCAGCAGTTGGGAAATACTGATTAAAAAGTCCTAAAGTGGCTGCTTGCCCCTGACGAGTCATTTCTGCTGAAGCAGGCATCTTTCCACACTGATAGGTTCTAAATGCGCTTTCAGGCTTGTGCATTTTGGATGTGTTTAGCTGAAGCTGGTTTGTTCTTCCTGTCTATATCTGCAATGCCTCCTATCATACCCATCATTTCAGCTTATCATCACCCTGCTGGGAATCTTCAGTTCCTCAACAGAACTGGCTGGAAACCTCCCCTCATGCATCATTTCCTGAAGAATTCAATCAGCTTAGCAGGAAAGGCTGAAAGCCAAAAGCTACAAATAAGCGAAGCTTTATTTTGGTAAAGGAAACACTAAACGTATCTGCTGCTTTTCTTCTTTTTTCTTCCTTTTATTTTTTTTTCCTCCTCATCCTCATTGTATATGAAAGGTGAGGAGGAAATCTCTCTCTGTCAGACATTGGATGCTGTTAAAAGTAGACATGTCTCTACTAAGATGTTTTGGGGGGTCTGTGATAAGGTTTTTTTTATATTATAGTTAAGAATATATTCATGTCAAATTGCTGGCAACCTGATCAAAGCTATCACTTTGCAATATTTCACTCTCCTATTTTTCTTTTTTTTTTCCTTCATTATGTCAATACATTGTTGCTCAGAAGTTTTATTCCTTATTTTAAATAAACTCTTGGTAGAGTAGTAGCAGCAACCTAAAAATAAAGCAAGTTGTTTTGCAAGGCTCAGCAATGAATATATGATCTATTTATTTAATTTAGTCAGTATTAGAGCTTTATCACAGTAATATTTGATCATTGTGAGAAAAGTCATATCAATAATATTTAAGATAAAATGGAAAACAGAATTTAATTACATTGCTATTTCTACAAAACCATATCTGCTTCAAAACAGTCTTAGGATCTTGACTGCATCTCATTCAGCACAGTTGTATTCTTGATCTATAATACTGCTGTGGACTCCTGAGAGTTAGTTTGTTGTGCTCAAGAGTACTGCTGCTAGTTCTGCCTGCAGTCTGCTCAACCCCTCACTACCAGAAGTACCTGTGAGACTCATTTTATCATGTATATGGCCTTTTGAGGTCTCCAGGTAAGAGAAGTGTTAAATCTACATGATATTCATAGCTGCTGACAGCTACAAGACATTTTCCTAAGCAGAAGAGGCAAGTTCAAAACATGGTCGTTATTGCTGCTACTGTTCATTTTTAAACTTCCTTATGGTAATCGTGTCAAACAGAACGTCACTATTTGAAGAAGGTGAAGGAGCTGATGAAGTTAAATTCTGAGATTGCTTCATCATCATAAAAGGGTAAAGAGTGACTGCAAATGTTCTTCATGAAAAACAAATGAAAAGCCTGAGTTTCTTCTCCCTGGTTTTGCTTGAGTGGAGTAAATCCCTATTCATGGTGAGAGAAGGACAAGAATCCTAGGCAAGAACCCCAGGGAAAATGTATGCCAACACTTAAAAATGAAATCGTTGAGAGCTGGTTCCTCCTTGCAGAGATTTAAGGCTGGAAGTTAGTGACAATTAGTGGTGAAAGCCACTCTTTCCCCAAGCAGCAACAATGCCCTGCTTTACTCAATGTCTTTACTGACATTTACCTATTTGGGTTTGTCAAGTGTCTCTTCTGGAGTCTGAATGACACTACAGCGGACAACTGCTAATATCTTCTACTCTGTGCAAAAAGCTCTTCCTCTTCCACTCTTGAGGTTTCAGAGTGGAGCTTTTCTAAGCTAAGAGAACAGAGTTTTAAAGACATGTATATATGTTAGTGTGTATATCAATACACACACACACACACAGATACACATACACATATAAACACAAACTCATCTTTTATTAATGTTCTTGTGGCTGTGAATGCTGATGATATAGGAAGATGTAATATGACCTTATCAAAATCATTTATTAGTACATGGTAAAGTACATGCTCCCATTGCAACTCATTTGTTATTTGCTAATTAACAAAATTAAGTTTCTCAGACACAAATGGGAATTAGTGAGGTAACTGTGTTTTGATTTTTGGTTGTTTAAAAATTTCCCGGACTAATCTCTTCAGTAGAAGTATCAGATGTTCTTCAAGGTTAGCTTGTGTAACGCAGTGCTGAGAGCACCTGAATGTGCTCACTGATGCCAATGACTCAAGACCCCCTGCACATCTTCAGTGTATATCTACTGCTTTGGAGCATAGATACCTGCAATTGTGTGGCTTTCATTGACAGCTATATAAGAAATGAGATGTGGTTTTTAATGTGATTGGCTCAGTTTTGTTTTGGGGGGATTACAGTGTGGATCTCAGATCTCAGCAGAGCTTATACAATGTGATCATACTGAAACGCAATATTGGACAGAAGTGAGAAGTATGCTTACGCAGAGATCCAGCTATCAGATGCTCCGAAAGCTTCTCTGCTGGATGTGGATACCACTGCTGGGAGCACAATAAAGAAGAAGTGCTTGTGTTGGGAATTATGCTGTGTTTAGTCAGCACCTCTTTGTGACTGCATCGTGAGCTAGAACTTGCTGTGTGAACTCACGATTGGATTAGCATTGCAGTAATTAGTCTTTTTTTGAGGTCAAAACATTACAATGCACTTAGAGTTGCCCCTGGCTAAAGCCATTTTAAGCTAGAGAGAGAGAGTATGAATGAGATTTACAGCAAAGGTCCTTTCTTTTTTGTAGTTTACTGAAGGATGGAGAGCCTCACCCTGCCTGCCTGTGTGAACTTGGCTTTTGATCTACACTGCAGCAGGACCTGGGGTTCCTTGCAAGGTAAGGGCTTTGAAACTCTTTAAGCTGTTGAATGCACATGCATGTCCAAAGACAAGGGGGTAATTGTATGCCTGATGGAATAATCTCAAAGTGTCAAGAATTGTGATAAATGACAGATGAAAGATGGGAGAGAGGGAAAATGGAGACAGGCCCATCAAAGAGTGACAACAAAGTCTCTTTTGAGTAAAGATCTCGTGATGATATAAGGCTCCCAACGGGAATGATGTCACTTCAACCACTACCTCTTCAGGAACAAATTTCCATTGATATGCCAGCATTTGTCTCTGCTAATGGGACCTGTTTGTATGGAATAGCTGCTTCTGGAGAGCAGGATATGTTGTGCTGGTATTAGTCTTCATACCAGGCACAATACATGGAGAAAACCAATTTATGCTAGCAAAGCAAAGAGTTAAATTCTGGATTACAAAGATAGGGGCACTGCTTACTAAAGAAAAACACAAAAGTGAGGAAACTCAAACTTTAAGTACATCTGGCACTTATCCCTTGGTTTAGAGGATACCTGAAGTATCTCTCAGCTTCAGAAACCTCAAGAGACCAATTCAGAACTCCTCCAAGATGGTATTTTTCACAGGGCTTCCATCCACATCTCACCATTATTTGGGACAGAAGGATGTTCTCCTTTTTGTTGAGTACCAACGAAGCTTTAAAATCTCTCTCATTCAGAACAGTAAAAAATAAGTGGCCACCAAGGTAAAAATACTATTGGCAGCTCTGTGGCCATTGAAGAACATATTTGTGTTCTGCACATTCTGCAAATATTGCAGCTGATAAGGAAGATAGACTCTCTTTTTTCAGCCCCATCTATCAAGCTGTTACCTGTTACATAAAGGTGAAGACAGCACAGTTTAATATCTGATTTTTTTAGGTAGGCTTGTCCTTCTAAAAAGCCACAAGACATCAATTACAATTATTATTGGAAATCTTGTAGTTTGCACAAAAAAAGCCACAGGGTTTAAGATTATACTAAAATCATGCAAGTATTCTGTGTCATCTTCTGAAGGATAACACTGTTAGCTGTCTTATAATTAAAATCTCTTGTGCTTGGTGGAAGCAGGAAGGATAAACTGGTTACAGAGATCTTAGAAAAATAGCTTGTCTTCCCTGTAAACCATTAGGCATGCCAGTATCTTTAAAATATAAAATACACATACATGTTTGTAGATTTTATGCATTGCTTACACATTTTATGCTACAACTAATATGCCTTAGTCAGCTATTTAATCTTATGTGACCCCTTAGTCTTGCATTCCAATGTCTCCAGTGTCAGACTGTTAAAGGTTAACTTGATGATTATTTTGAAAAACACAATCTGACTTTGTTAACCTCTTGTAAGGACACTTGATGTTAAAATATGCCATTACCTAGTTTTAAGCCTAACATTGTGATGCACTTCATGCTTTATTGCTCTTAATGCTCTATTAGCAGATACAATTCACCTTTTCTTATAGTAAATTAAATCATTGTGTATTTATTTGACTCTTGGGTCTAAGGTCCAGGTACTCTAATGTTTACTATAGAAGGTAACAAAATGTTTTGGTGGGCCCTTAGAACCTTAATTGCTTTCTGTTTAGAGATGTCCATTAGCTATTGCTGCTGAAAATGCTAAAATACCAACAATACTTCCATATCCCAGTGAGGCCAAAGCTGGGCAGTTCCCCATGTTTCTTGCTAATATTCAGGAGAGGTCTCCTTTCCCATAGTATGTTCTCCTGAATAATTGGTCTCAGCCGCCCAGTTTGGCCTCTTAATGATTTCAAAGGTTTTATGATTTAATAACAGAAATTAATAAAATAAGCTTGATACCAATTTCAGCCTAGGGCTTTCTTTCCCTCACTGTGCACCAGTAGTGAAGTTGATTGCTTTTCTAGCAGTAATATTATTCCCAGGCATCTTTTCCAGGGAGTGCTGTAGAGTTCATCACTGTGCTCTGAATTCCTCTTATTTGTCTAGGGACTTTGGGTTTTGTGGGGGTTTTTTGTTTTGGTTTGGTTTTCGTTTATTTCATGCAAGACCTTAGCTCTAGGCTAAAGCCATATAAAAAAGGGGGAAATTACAGGGGTCTTATCTCTCAAAGTAATTTTACTTTATTATTTTTTGGTGCTGATGGAATCCCAAGCAAACTCATTATTTGGTGAGTTGAGAGGAAGAAGGAAGAGGTAAAGAAGAGGCACCAGCTGTCAGATGGAGAGCCTTTCCAAAAGGCTGTAGACCAAACTTAAATGAATAGCCAATGTAGACAAGAACAGTATTTCTCAGTAGGTGCAGTTCTTTGATCTTTCCTGAGATGCCCCCTACAACAGGAGTTTGTGAGAAACTAGTCTGCCATCAGTTGTCGAAACTGGATCTGAGCAATGAAATGGAGAGGGAAAAACTCTCATTATCTTGCTGCTCATCTACACCTCTTTCTTTTTCCTGTAACTCTTTCTGTTTGGCTGAGCTGAGCTCACCAGTGAAACTTCTGTCCCTGGACTGGAGATGGGCAATTGGTTCTGTGTAGTGAATTGCATTGACTCTGAAAATGATATCAGGGACAATTATCCAATGATCTCCCATAGTAAAGCCCTGGATGACATGGGTAACTTAAAGGTCACACAGCTATGTACAGACACCTGAGCTGGGTTCACTTATGGTATCTAAGCCATATGGCACTGCAATGTGGTGCATAGGTGTTTCCTTGTTCTAGATATATCAGAAATACAAAGCAGACATAAAACTAGAGAGGCAAGTTATCTCTGCAGATAACTACTGTGCATAAGCTAATGAAACTTCTGCAGAAATTCTGTATCTGCTTCTGGTAGACTTGTTTTTGGCCTACCAGGAGTACAGACCTTGAAAAATATAAAAACTCATTTGTCTCTCAGTCCTTGGGAAATATGTTTGTCCAACTGCCTCCTGAGTTCTTTACGTACAGAATTCCCTTACTTGCTATCTTCTTCAAAGCATCCAGTTGAAGCGTGACAAGGGACTGTGTCAAGGAGGATCTTGCTTTGAAGTCATTAGATAAATCAGATTCAAATCACGCTGATAACTCTGTAACATACCTAACTCTTTCTCTTCCCTTGGCCTCTTCCTCAAAGAGAAATGCCGTGAATTAGAATAAATAGCTTTTTGCTTAATCTGGAAGAATAATACACTGACCTGTTTCTTTTCAGTGTAGTTGTGAGCCATATCTCAAGACTGGAATGCCAGTCCTGTTGCCTGTATACGCTAGGAAGTAAGTGACTGCAGCACACAAATAATAGAATTTTTATGCATCTCATTCTGTGATTGTTCCTTTTATCTCCTAGTATTTAATGACGGGAAAGCCTTTTTCCTCTTGTGCATATGCTACAATGTTTGCAGGTGACTCTATTGTGAAATCGAGTGAAACTTCCAGTGAAGTAGTACATTTGTGTGTGCTTGGGTTCTGCTGGGAATATGCACATTTTCTGGATGTCATTCTCCAGGTAAGAAACCAGGGTGTTACATCTGCTCTCTTTATTCCCCCATTTCCCAATGTATTCCTGTATGATGCAGCACTGGGTGGAGTAACCCACGCTGATCAGGAATGAGTTGCCAACCTCTGCTATGGGTATTGACCTTCAGAGGAGCTCAGCAGTCTCTGTTAGCAACAGTGATGTGTGTGGAAGCAGAGCTTGCTGCCAGTTCTGAGCAGGTTGACAGCTACATTGGTGACAAACAGAAAACTCAGTGTGTCATTTCAGATACAAACCTTGCTTAGAAAACAATTCTCAGCATACCGAGCCTGCAAAACACTCAAGATTGAGACGCTAGAAATAAGACCAGATATTTCTACACCTTCCACTCCCATTGCCAAGAAGGATTCAAGCTTTGTGGGGAACTCTCGAAATCGATCCAGATAGTGTCTACAGAGCTGGGCAGGCAGAGAAGGTGAATGGTGTTGGCAGCCAGGCAGAGAGCCAGCTAGCTGTTCTCTTCCAGACTTTCACGGCTGCACAGAGCATAGCGTCTTTCTGTACCACTTAGTAAATTTATGACATCACCAGCTGTTACCAGGGAAACACAGAAACTACAAATTTGGATCTTGGCAGCTAGGTGTAAAGAGGAAATATCTTGCTCTTTTGGGCGTCAAAAAGGAAAACTGAAACAAATTCCAGAACAGCTTTGCAATGGAACCAAGTTGGGGGAGGTTAATAATTCCAAACCAAACAATTATAGCTGCTAAAGTGCCAATGTGGTCCCTATTATGTCACTTATAGAAAACAAACATAAGAGATCAAGTGCAGGACCTCTAACTTCTTGCAACTGAAACATATCCTGCAGACATAAAACCATTACTGTTGACTTTCAACTTCAGTTCTGACCAGTGGATTTAACAAGTTGCTTTTAGAGATTTGATATCCTCTCGTGCTGGTTTTGGCTGGGGTAGAGTTAATTTTCTTCATAGTAGCTGGTATGGGGCTGTGTTTTGGATTTGTGCTGGAAACGGTGTTGATAACACAGGGATGTTCTAGTTGCTGCTGAGCAGTGCTTACACAGAGTCAAGGCCTTTTCTGCTGCTCACCCCACCTCACCAGCGAGCAGGCTGGGGGTGCACAAGAAGTTGGGAGGGGACGCAGCTGGGACAGCTGACCCCAGCTGACCAAAGGGATATTGCACACCATATGACGTCATGCTCAGCATATAAAGCTGGGGGAAGAAGAAGGAAGGGGGGGACGTTTGGAGTTATGGTGTTTGTCTTCCCAAGTAACTATTATGCATGATGGAGCCCTGTTTTCCTGGAGATGGCTGAACACCTGTCTGCCCATGGGAAGTAGTGAATGAATTCCTTGTTTCGCTTTGCTTGCGCGCACAGATTTTGCTTTACTTATTAAACTGTCTTTATCTCAGCCCACGAGTTTTCTCACTTTTACTCTTCCGATTCTCTCCCCCATCCCACCGGGGCAGAGTGAGTGAGCGGCTGTGTGGGGCTTAGCTGCTGACTGGGGTTAAACCATGACACCTCTGACCAATGATTTTTCAGAAGGTCCTGATAATTGCTGCTTCTTGAGAAAGAGTTTGCTTGTGTTTCACAGCGAAGAAAGTATGTAGTGTTGAGTTTTGATAAAATTGTGCGCAAATACCATTACTGTTGTGATGAAATATGTGCTTTTTATAGCTTTAAAAAATGTGGTGTTTTGTGAGAACTGATATCTTTAGGCATGCATTTTATGGCTTTTAAGTGCTTGAGATTTTTGAACTTACGGAAATCACATTTTTGTCTTTTAGTAACATTAGCTGGTGTTTTATTTATGTTGCATGTTTAAATGAAAGCACTGCTTTTTAAATGGATTATTATTAAAGTATTGAGTAGTTGAGAGACAGCTAATATTAGCTTTTGCACAGGCCTGTTTGATTGCATTCACATTGCACAAGATGTATAGGTTTGGTATGTATTTGAGTTACCCACAAATGCATGCATCTTTGCTGCGAAGGCAGATGGAGCAGGCTTGAGTGAACACTCGAGCTGAACACAGGTCTGGAATTGTAACAGTTGCTTTGTCTCCGTTCATACCTGCAAGGCTGTGGGCTCCATGTGGCTGTACTTGCACCTGGAGATCCCATGTCAGAAAGGTAGAGGTTGTTATGCTCACCAAATGCGGAGGAGATCTGAGATAGCCTATATGGAGTATTAAAGACCTGTAGACTCACCCTCTTTGGCTGTGTCTCCACTAAGGAGCAAAATTACATAGAAAAAATCCACATGTTGATAATCTGCTGTCAAATATATCCATGATGGAGGTTCTTATGTGGACGTTGAGCAGCATTTCTAGCACTGCTCCATAACTGTCTTAAACAGCACAGGAACGTGTTTAATCTGATTTGTGTCCCCCACTTCAAAACAGAGACAAGACCCGCTTACCAAACAATTAGTCTGTCTTTCCCCTGTTTTGTTGGTGGCCTTGAATCTTGGGATTTCTATGCCACAAGACCAGTTTGCGTAAGGTCTGGATCTGGCTGTCTGGAACATGGTTCAGTGTTCCCTGTTGTGCCTTGTTTCAGTGGGATAATGACCAAGGAAACTGCTGAGCCATGGATGGATTGCAGGGATATGTCATGAGAAAGCCATCCAGAGTCATCTGCCCACACGCTGTGATGCTGGCTCACATTTCCAAAGCAGAGTCGCAGACAGAGGAGATCATGAGTGCTCCAAAGAACTTAGCTATCTATGCAAGTTCCTTTTTTTTATCCTTTGTAGCGAGTCACTTTGAAAGGCTCCTTTTTTGGTCCTTTTTAGTTAGACTGCTGGTTCCTCTTGCTTGCATGCCCAGTCACAGTCCTGAGACTTGTGACCGGGGCTGCAACAGCCACTGGGGCTGTGATCATGGGTTTTCTCTATGGAACGGTGGAAATGTCATCCTTCCCCACTTTTCTTTTTTAAGGGTATGAAAGATGCTTCCAAAGAGGAAGGAATTTACTTCTTGGGAAAAGTCACGTACAACCAAGATGGGTCCCCCGTGCAGACTTTCAGGCTGGAGGTATGCTCTGGAATTCCCATGGGGAGGAGAACGTTTTGTTTTGTGTGATAAATTCATGGTGTTTGCAATCTCTGCCATGGTTGTAGAACTAGGTGCACTCCTGCGGCCTGCGCGTCCATCCCAAGTGCTCTCTTCAAATGCTGGCTCTTCTGGAGCTACTCTTAAGTACCAACAAGTACCGCGGCCCTGCATGAGCCCCACACAGGCCTTTAGGAAAATAAATGAATATGACAAGCGTGCATTAATCAGACCAATATCTGGTATTTATTATTTCATATACACTGGCACTTATAATTGTAAATTACTACAGGACACCTTCATATTTGTGCTGATGCTCTTCCTCTATGTGGTGAAGTGGAACAGGAGGGGCAGTTTAACAGGGCATACAGGGACAGAAAGACAAGGAGCTGCTATGTCACTCTCTCTTCAGCATAAACATATTAACTCTTGCACTCAGAGAAAGGGGAGTGAAGGGAACTCAGTGAAGAGTATCCTCAGACAATAAACTAATTGTCTTTCTCATGTTTTCACCCTCCTTTTTCTCAGGAGGCAAATGCAAAGAATTTTCCACACCTAAGCCTGAGAGTCATTCATACTACACCTGTATTTATCGAATTCAGCTGGATGGGAATGCTGCCACCGGAAGAATACAGTTGTGAAGAGCCAGAAAATAGATCATTACATCTGGTAACTGCATTGCTGTGAGCTAGTAACAGCGATGGACACAGTGTGATTCTCTCCATTCCTTCTGGATTGCACTGTGATGGGAGACATGATAAAGAAAATTTCTGCTATGCAGATTGTGATTATGACAGATGAAAGCCCCTCTAAAGATGGCACTTTCTTCTTCTCTCTCTTGACTTTCTGGTGTGTGTTAAATCTTGGTAGCTGACTAAAGTGGCAACACAGATAATCAAGTTTCTAAAGGCCCTAATTCATAAATCTAATAACAACACTAAGAGAAGCTGAGGTGTATTCTCTTCTGACTAGTGAATCATTAATGGAACTGGTATCACATTTTCCCTGTAAAAAAAGCTAATTCTGCAGTAGGGCTGAAAAAAGGATCTGGGATGACTTTCAGGCTCCAGTGGGCTGGCCATTAGGGAGGAAGCCTTCCTGCTGCCTTTATTAGGAAAAAAGGGACATTGTGTGAGAGACGCTTTTCAAAGCAGCACCTCATCTTCAGCCCTGTGTTGAGGGATTTGGTGGCCTGCAGCTAGCAATACTTAGTGGTGTCATTTAGAAAGGGGATGCACTGTCTGTGAGACGACATGGGTCAGTTTTGAGTTGCTATGCTCCTCAACAGGGACTTTGCCAAAAAAGAAGAAGAATTCGTCACCTATTAGACCATATTTTTGACTGTACTATGCAAGCAATTTAGTAGAGTCTCTGTATATGAGTACGGGCAGTCTTTGAAATGGAAGAAGTAGGGTTGCTTTGTGTGCACGGAAGAATTTTTGCTATTGACTTCACTGGAGCCATGATTCTTTGCCAGATCCATATCCTGAAGGCCTAAAGTGCCCTTAAAAGGGCTACTGCAAATTTGTAAATCGTAATCACAGTCCCCAGTTGACATGACAACCAGCACCACTCCTGCTTAGGATCTAGCCCTGCAAACCTGTAACCTTCTGTCTATACCACACTCCGTACTCACTCATGAGATTCCTTTGTCCCTACCTTTTTTTACTGGAATTTTTGTTGACAATAAAGAGCATCTTTTTTTTAAAGAAGTGTTTGAAGGCACATTATACTCCTGGACACTTAGTGTTTCAATGTTTGGGCTTCAAACACTCTGGGACTGCTGATTTGTTTAATAGCTACAGTCCTTGCTGGAATGTTTTTAAATTGTGTAAACATTCCTACTAGTTTTATGGGTTTCTAAACTGTTTTTTTATGTGGGTACAAATTTAAGTTGACAGTGTACTTTCCAAGCTTCCATTAAACAGGGCCAACTTGCTATTGATAGAGGAATATCTCTGAAATAGCTTTATGATGTCTTGCAATTAAGACTTTTCATTAACTCCGATTAGAAAAACAACCTACCATGTATGTGTAAGCCTTTTATTAATTCTTACTGTGCCCTAATGTCTGTGGGACTCCTGCTGGTGGAGAGGGGAAGAGAAGAGAGTGAGAAAGTCCAAGGACAATTTAACAGAGAAAGGAATGTATTTTCACTGTATGTTGTGTTTGCCAGTTACTGTTACCATGCAGCCATCAAAGATCTCAGTGCTTTGAAACTTCTCGCTTACAGGTTGCAGTATGTTGGTGCTTTCCTTACATAACTGTGTTTTACCTCTCTTCAGGTGTGTCAGTGCTGCTTTGAAAGATCAGTATAGAAAACTTCTGCAACTACACCAGCTGGTTTCAGTTTTCCTTAATTTAGTGTCAGCTAAACTCCTACAATCCAGGTGATTAAAAGGGACAGAGCTAAACCTGCTGCATTTGGGGGATTTAAGCCTACCTTTTCCCCCTGTAAATTTTGACCTTTTCAAAATGAGCTTCCCCCCCCGGCCCAGAAAGTGGAACATAAAGCAAATGTTTGTTACTTTTATTAGTGGAGCCAAATTCCATGCATTCTGGCTGCTTTTCACTGACAGAAAAATTATTCCAAAATAATTAGAGCTTGTAAATGACACTGTATGTCACTGTAACAATAACAGCTAACTTGGCCTTTTGCAAAGTATATATTTTCTCAAGAAATTTCAATCTAATAGGCAAAACACCGATTATGATGACCTTGGGAAAATATAGCCTAAAGAAAGTAGTGGATGTTTGTGACTGTTTTGAAATCTCCCGACTGGAGCGGTTTCCCGTTGAGGAACGCTGTGCTTGCGTTACGCCCCGTGGTGGGCTGCTCTCGCTTGCCCTGTCTTCAGCCTGGGTCCTGAAGGCTTGAAAGAGGGGGCAGCGGCAGCTTCAGTCCCCTCTGCTGAGGAGCTCCCCGGGGAAGAAAAATGCACTGTGCATAAAAAAACTGGTGTAGCTGTTGTCTGATTGTCTGCCTGATTACAGGACTAAACAGAGTATGCCATGTGTACTTGTTGCCTCTGTTCTCAGTAGCATAACTGAGCCTTGGAAACAGTTACTTAGTGGAATCGTTGTGGGGCTTGATGAGCTGCTGGATTCTTTCTTGTCTAGTTTCCCTTGTCTAGGGTGCCACAAATTATCACTGAGCTTCATTATTTTTACACAGGCACAACTTTTAACTCCATATAGATGACAGTTTTCATGCTGAAAATGCAGTTACACACTTTTCAGGCTGTGCAGCTGGTTGAGCACCAGTGAAGGAAATTCATTTAGTAACTGAGCTGGGAAAGAGCTTAGAAATGCAGTTTCTAATGCTTTCTTGTAGATATTCCCATTGGACCATGCAAAGAATTCTTCCCATCTATATTATGAAAGAAACAGGAGAATATAAAATTTTTAAAAAAAGTCTTTTAAAATTAAAACCTTTGAGAGCTTAATTAAATGTACTGTGAGAAAAATCTGCGGTTCACTTACAGCTATTGACTTGAGGTTTATACATTATTGCCAAGTCCTGGAATGAATAAAGCTTTAATGTTGAAATTGGGAACAATTCTTCTGTGCATTTTTTATGTTGCAGCATTGAGAAAATATATACTTAGATTCCACCTATACACTAAAAAGGAGGTTTTTGGATTGCAAGTAATGAAGCTGACTTGTTTAAAACTTGCTGTTCTCTTAAGAGGAATTTTTCAATCAGTCCCTTGAAAATTCAGGAATTTTCAAGGATTGCGTGGGATTTACATGAAGAATGGCATCTTGTTAAATCCACCTTTTGGTTGAAATCCCGAAACATGTAGTGGAGGTGTGGTCATTTCGGCCTCACTCATGCTGGTTGCTGCCTTCCTGTTCTGCGGAAGACATGCCTAGCCTTGCTACTGGATTCTGCAAGAAGGATACTATAGATGCTTTAGCAGAGCTTTGGTTCATCATAATGTGCATCTTTCCTTTTATTTGTATCTGTAGCACACCTGCTTTGTCCACTCATTTTTCTCTGTTCATTTTTTTCCTGCATGCCCTAAAGTGCTCATTCTGAGGAGGAAGCCCTCTATTCTTCCCCTGATCACTTGCCCGTTCCCAGTAGCACGTTTTCCCCGTGTGACTGGGGATGTCGCTCCCAGTGACAAGGGGATGCGGCCCGCCAAAGGCAGCTCGGGGCGCAGCAAGGGGTGCTCGCAGGCAGCCGGCCCCGCGGCGGCGGCCGGCCGCTGGCCTCGCCTGCCCCCTGGCGGCGCGCAGCGGAGCGGAGCGGGCAGCGGCGGGCGGGCTCCGCGCCTCGGCCCCGCGGCCGCGGGGGTCGGGCGGCAGCTGCCCCGGCAGGGAGCCTTGGCCCCACGGCGGCAAGCTCTTGTGCTGCGTCCCGCGGCTCTTTCCCGCCTCAGCACGGGAAAGTGCTTCGGGGCTGGTGAGGCGGGGCAGGACGTGTCTAGCCCGGGTGACACACCGAGGCAGGAGGAGCAGCAGCAGGCTTGGCTTCCCACCTGTACGCAACTGGCTCAAGTAGGTAATGCCTGTGCTGCAGGTACCTGCCCTCCTGCCACAGGTGACGGAGACACTTACGCATACCTGGAGTCCCAGGCCTTTGTAAGCGTGTGTGCCAAGGCTGAGATGACGTGGGTACACCCCTCCCTGGCAGGTAGGAGACAAGTGTTGGTGGCTGATTTGGATAGACTTGTCTGTGCTGCAGCCACCTGAAGTCAGATGAGATGGAACCCAGCAACGGTTTGCAAGTTGCACCTTGCAGGGACCTTGATGGAGCAGCTCATGTTTCAGGGTAGAAGAGAGCAGGGAAGACTGGGGACTCACTTCTCATGTGCGAGAATATGATGTTTGCTATTCTTTCGTCATCAGCATAGGTACTTTTATTGACACGTTTAGTTTTACAAAGACACAGAGTGTTACCCGCAGGAGCACCACATCTCCAGCAACTGGTATGTGGTACTTCACGGAAGTTTGGGAGTAGCAGAGGTAAGAACTGAGAACATACAAAAAGGGGCTGTGGGGGGGCAGCACTCAGAAATAAAGGTGTTGCTGCTATCATGTAGATGGAGAAGATGTGAAATAGAGGAAAACCAGAACTATTTCAAGAAAGAAGAGAACTATTGGTAAACATGTCTGCAACTCCAGACAGATGGAGATATTTTCAAAACAAGGGGGAAAAAAAAGGGCATAAGAAGAAAGCTGAGCACTCTAGTTCTGAGATGTGACTTGGGGAACATTACACAATAGCCCCAAGCTGAAACAGAAGATGTATTATTGCATGTAATGAGAGAGGCTGGGAAGGAAAACTGACCAAAGGCAGAAAAACATATCCAGAGAGCTAGGGCAGACAAAAATCTCCAGGGAGAACATCACAAAGACTGACCTCATGGTGGCCTTTGGTAGAACGCGGAGCTGAGAAGATCTGGCAAAAATATTTCTTTTTTTTAACTCTGAGGCTCTGTATGGAACTATTGTATTGAAAATGTCAGAATACTTTAAAACAAAATTAATTTTAAACCTTGCTTAGATTAACATTTAAAATTATTGCTACTGTGTTTCAGTTTTCCAGGTAATTATTTCTTTATTTCAGAACAGACAGGTTTTGGTGACTACATTGCATATAGATTGTAGATGTGCATGTTCCAGGCAAGCATATTGTAGGTCCTTAACCCTGTCCTGCGTTAACTTCATTATAAAGACCACACATAGAGATACTACATTCATGACCTAAGCTTGTTCTTTAGCAATGTGCCTATTTGTTTGTCAATAATAAAACATGATGGCTTTCTTTAAGCATACACGTCACCTATATAGATGCCTTGGATTTTCAACATTATTTTTCCTGTTTTAGAGCTATACCACCAACACATCAGTGCTCAGCATCTCTAGTGCTAGTTACATTTGTCATTATTTGAGAGTAAAGTGTGTGTAGGTATGTATTTCTGGCGTATCCCAGCAGCACTTTCTGTGAGTAACCAAACTGGAAGGAACATATTTCTCCTTCTGAAGAAAATGTAGTTTCTGTCAGCAAGTATGCCAATAGTTTGCCCTTCCCAGTTTCTTTTTCTGTGACTGTTTGTCTTGGATGTCTTAAAAATTTCCAGTGATTTTCAATCTCTAGCAAAGAGATTTGGGCAAAGCTGGCGGGGAAGAGCTGACCTCAGAGAGGATGTGACAGCAAGCTGAGCAGACGAGGGTGAAGCAAGGAAGAGTGATCTCTGGGCCATGGGGCCTTGCTTTGGTAAGTCTCTTCCCAAAAGCTATCTGCCACAGGGGACTTAAATGCTTTGGGCTAATACTCCTTGGCATGTGACAGCAGAAAGCTCCCAAGAGCTGGAGGGTTAGTGAGTGAAATTAAGGTCTGGCTACCTTAGGACTGTCTAAATCACTATTGATCTAAATTTTACAAGAAATACAGGAGCATCAAACAGTTCCTGGTGCCTTTAGGAATCAAGAATGATCAGTGCCTGGGAAAATCTTTTGCTGGTCTCTGTTTTGCTACTGATCTTTAGATACTTATCTTGAATTTAACCTATTTTAGCTAACTTTTTGTTACATTTTCTGTTTTGAGCATTCCAATTCTTTGAATTCCTGGTTTACCTAAGAGGACAGATTATCAGACAGAGAATCTAAACTGCCTGCCTTTCCCTCAGGGGACTAAAGAGATGGAGAGCAGCAGGACTGTGCTTGAGCAAGTACACAGCAGCAGGACTGTGCTTGAGCAAGTACACGCTGGAATCATTCAAGCTGTGTTGTGCTAATGTGGCTTTCAGACAAGATCTGGCAATGTAGGCAGGTTTGGGCAGCCTCTTGGAGTTTGTAAGGCTCCTTCCTGAGTGCGGCTTCACTCCACAGGGCACCTTGAAGTGGGAACATCATACAAAAGTCCAAGGTCCTGAAACAGTTCACCAAGATTTTTCGACTCCTAACCCTGCAAACTACTGACACTATTCTCCAGATCTTCCTTTGTAGGCGCAAAGGCATTTGTGTGTCCTTTATTTCACTCATTCTCTGCTCGGTGCAAGAAGTTCTGGTGTCAAGCAACAAACAGTTGTCTTCTGACCTGGTGCTGTGGGGTTCTGTGCACCTCTAATAACATGCAAAGTACCGTCAATTTCTATTGGCATGTGTGAGAGTTTCAGGTTGTCAGAGATGTTGGGGCTCAGACACTGCCCAAGTCCTCATTTGAAGACAGCAAATCAGTTTCTCTCCAAGCAAAGCAGCATGCGTTTTTTCAAGAGACAATCTTCCTTTATCATTTACTTGCCATTAACTCAAATTTCCACTACAATGGGAGAAACTCCCTTCCTGGGAAAAGTTCTCAACGACCCTGCAGGCTGTTTGGTAGAGCATGGTAGATTTTTCTGCGTCTCCCCATGTTGTGACTTTCTATGGCCAGTTTTGCCCAGTGTTGGCTAGAATTATATTATGCAAGATAAAGGAGAACTGTGTGATTCCCAACCTCCAGCTCACACCCTCTGAACATCTGTTTTTCTGGGTGTTTATGGTAAGGCTTTGCTACCTGCTGCACAATGTCATGATTCCTAGCAATGATGAGCAACACTTGTGTTTTCCTCTTCACCGAGTTTTCTTCCTGGACTGAATTTTAATCACGTGTGTGTATGCATGCATGCATGTGCACATGTGTGTGTTTTAAATTAGCCTCACTAGCTTCAAAGCCATATGAAATACTTTTCCATGGATAAAGTGGTTTTGGTCACCATGAATAGGAGAAGAGAAAATAGTCAGAATCAGGTAACTGAGCTGGGCACAAAACTGGAGTGAAGACAAAAGGTAACTATAGAGACAGGATTTCCCCTGGTAAAGAGGAAATAAATTAGCATCATGACTCAATAAATCTGGGCAAAGGTTCCAGTCTAGGATCAGTTTCAAAGGTCCCTGTCTATATGACTTTTAATTGATGGCCTAACATAGTGATGCTGATGGTTTTCAGTATGAGTTCACCTCCAAACACAAGACAAATAGGAGGAACAGGAGTGGCATAAAATATGGATTGATTCATCCAACTAGGGCAACTGGACTTTGAAACAGACTTCATCCCTGTAGGAAAAGATGTCTCCTGTAGTGTAGCTCCATTAGATGGAGAAAGTCTGGCAAGGAGTTTGACCATTCATTTCTGTAATTATGATAAAAGACTGACCTTGCCTCAGGGAATTGAATCTGCTCCCTTTGTGTCTTCTGAATGCCTAAGGAGAGGTACCCAGCTCTCGTAGGCTTCATCAAAGCTCTGAATACAGCTTCTGGCCCCTGTGGAAAGTCCCTGCTTTCAGGTACTGCAGGGATTATAGCTGAGAGGAGCACCAACTGCTATGGAAGGTGTGAGAGGCAGAAAAGAGGCATCCTGAGAGCTCACCACAGGGGCATAAACCTATCTGAACAGAGACTTTTACAGGGAAGCAGCTCAAGAAGGGGGACATGAAGTAGTCTTATTTTTGCTACCTGGAGGTGAGGCCTAGGGAAAGGCCCAACAGGGTTGTTAAGGCAGGCTCACTAAAAGTGGTCAGAATCTGAGTCCCCTACCAACTACTACAGTGTGAGCCTTCGTGTTGTTACACCTCATTGCAGCCAATGTGAACCAAGGACTGAGCATTTTGGAGGTGGAGGTTGGGCATGCTTTTGGAGATGTCACTTTCTCACTTAGACCCTTGGGAAAAAGGAGATCTGCCGGATCTGTTTTGATCTGTTGGATCCACTGGAGAACACTTCTGGTAGCCCTCTGCCAGGAAATCCAGATATGTAACGGCACAGGTTGCACCCAGTGCTAGACTCTTCTGCTGGCAGACTGGAGCCAAGATGCCTGGCAAGGATGGTCCAGAGAAAATGAGTGAAAGAGAGCCTGCCTCCAGACTGCAATCAGTGGGAAGGCCATAACAGCTCAGATCCCTCCAGTGATGGCAAGCTGTGCAGAGGAGACACTGGCAGTACCTCACAGATGCGGCAGGGATCACAGCTCAGAGAGTTTGTGTTGGGGTGTTTCATCTCTGATTTTTAGGGACTTGGCTAGGTTGTAGCAGTGAAGCTGAGTGGAGTCGTGCATCTGATCCGTTGACATGCTATGATAAACTCACAAAGCGTTAGACTGATTTGGGCTCCCTGTGGAAGGGATTTTGTTCAGTGCATAAATAATAAGTTCATTTGTCATACTCTTCCCAGAGAGGAAGGTTTTATGTCCAGAACAGTTGGTTGTCAGGACCATTTTGCCAACCTGCCATTAATTCTCATTTATCATTCCCATGACACACAAATGTCCATAATATCAAACACTTGCTTGATGGGTTTTTGCTGGCTACCTGGAGCAGAAAAGCCAGGGTTGCAGAAGCATGCATATCAGTGGATACCCAGGAGAAGTACCATCAAGACCCTTCATCATGGCAGTTTCTTGCAACAGAGAACACTGGATTCCTGAGCTTGCTGCGACTCATTTTGATTAGAGAAATAGAAGAACTATGCGCATCAGCATGTGCCATGTTCAAGGGAGCTGCTCCTGCAGAGAGGCTGTGTGTGCCTAGGTGGAGCCCCAGACCACCATAGCTACCTCGCTCTTAGTACCTGGGCTGTGCTGGTACACTGGTGAGTATTGAAATCAACCCCATCCTGATGTGGAAATAAACAGAATACTCCCAAACTCTACTCTAAGCAAATGAGTGAAATACAGGCAGGACAAAAAATTGTAACAAACCAGCACCAATTCTTACCGTGCAATGTTTTTTGCCGTAGACGTGGCTCAAAAAAAAAAAAAAAAAGGCTAGAAAGACTCAGTGTTTCCAGTGCCATTTCCATGTTTCATGTTTACATGTTTCTACAGCTAGAGACAGTCATGGGAAGTAATGCCATAGCTTTATTAAACCACAATTTCACTTCTACGGCCCGTGTCAGTGATCCAAGCCCACTGTGTACCCACACGGGAAACCTGCAGCAGAGGGGCAGTGCTGTTTGTTTGATTCACTTCTGGCGGGTTTATGTGAGGAAAGGATGGGCTCTGTGCAGTCATTGACATTATAGATTCAGATAGTGATGTTTCAAAAAAAGGATTTCTAGGCTTTTCCACCAGTTTGAGTGAAAATCATCAAAAGCTTAGTCTTTTTTTTTTTTTTTTTGGCAGCTCTTCCCATTGTCCAGGCCATAGATGATGTTGAATTTTTAACTATACTGCACAGTGACCAGGTAATGTCTTTTACTACTTTGAGGAATAATAACGGAATTGTCAGTATCTGCTGCAGTGGCAATGGTGCAATGTTGTCTGGTAAAAATATGTTTACCAATGTGAGTACTCCAATAGTATTATGCAGACAGTGAAACCTTGAAAATGTCACTTACTATCCTGATTTTTCTTGGCCAAACTGAGGTAAACCCGGTGAGACTGAACAGCTTGCATGTGAGGGCTGCTCTGCTGAGTTTCTCCGTGTTGTATGAGTATCAGTGGCCCAGTGGGTGGCTGCAGGCGTTCGGGTAGCTCATCCTTTCTTTGGTAAACCGTGCTGGCCAGCACGGGCTGCCCCACGGCGGGGCAGGGGCGGGCAGCGCCGGGGCAGAGACGGGCAGCGCCGGGGCAGGGGCGGGCAGCGGGCCTCCCCGCGCCGGCTGGCTGGGGCGGCAGCGCAGCCTCCAGAGCGCGGGCACCGGCCCCCCGGGCAGCGGGTACCGGCCGCAGTGCGCGGGGCCGGCCGCCAGGGGGCACCAAAGCCCTTCGGGAGCGCGGCGGGCCGGGCGCTCCGGCGGGCCGCGGCCGCGGCCGGTGGCGGCGGGGGTGCGAGGCGCTCCGCAGCCCTCTGAGCCCTCAGCCCCCCGGGTTTCTGGCCTCTGCCGTGCGCTCCGCCCTGGCTCCGCAATATCTCCGACCCGCAGGCTCAGCTGCTCACACCGTGCCTGTTTCGGGAGGCAAACCCCTCTGCCAGAAGCCCAGCTTTCCGGGGATGTCCCTCACCCTCCGGGCGCGGCAGGCGGCCGCCGCGGCCCTCCTGCCCCGGCGGAAGAAAGCGTTGCTGTTTTGTTAGCGAGACCCTTGCTCGGGAGAGCGGAGTGCCTGGGCCGCGCCGGCCGGGGCGCGGCGGGCTGGGGCGGCGGGCCGGGGCAGGTGAAGGGGGGCTGCGCTGTGGCTGCCCCGCCGGCTCCTGGCGCGACGGCAGGCGGGGGTGGGGGCGGGCCTGCACCGCCCCGCGCCCGCCCCCGCACCCGAGACCCGCGTCCGAGCCCCGAGCCCCGAGCCCCGGGGACAGCGGCCTCCCTGCTGCGGGGCCTTCTTCCCGGCGGGCAGAGCCGGCTTCAAGAGGGAGGCCAGGAGATGGCAGCCGCGGCAGGCGGCGGCATCCCGCCGGGCAGGGCTCCGGCGGCTCCCCCGCTTCGGGACCGGTGGCCCCCCGGCCTCACAAGCCCGTCACCTCCGTGCTGCGACGTGTGCCAGCGTCGTTGCCGGGCTGCCGACACGCGGGGGTTCGGCCGTAGCCAAAACACGTTGGATTGCCATCGAAAAGGCTTCGCGAAGGTTAAAGCTCTGACATCAGGCGTATCCGATTGAAAATTGTTCGTGCTGCAGGGCAGTTTTGCACTACTGCCCTCCGTGTATTAAATGCACGACAATTAGCTGATCTCGTGCCCAGTAGTTTGACGTTTTTGTTTCTTGACAACTTCTTACATCTTTTTAGTAGGTTTTGTTTTGGACAGAGGTTTTCTGTGTATTCAACGTCTCTCCTAAACCAAGTGCTATGTGTAATATTCAGACATCTTGTGAATAAGCAGAATTTGTTCGCTTGTTAAAATGAAATTATTCCTAGTTAGCACAGGATATAATCCTATACTTAGGCTTCTGACTCTCATTTATTTGGCAGCACAACTTTTTATCTTGGGCGCACGCTTTCACGGCTACAAGTTAATCTTTGAGGTGAGACACCGCGTTGCCGCTGGCAAAGAAACCTTGCTTTTGTAGTAGTAGTGACTAATTTACACGCCTGCCCCCGCTCTCTTTCTAGCCTTCTATTCATAAGCAACATATCAAGGGTGGACGAATGCCAGCAGAACAGCCTGTCTTCGGGAAAGATACTAGCTTTTTTTTTCACCCTTGCTTGACTCTCTACTTGTGCTGGCACAGAAAGCCTGTCAGTACAACCTCCTTCGTTACCTTATTTTTCCTTGTTTCCTTTCCTCCCACTCCAGGTCCCTCCAACCCTTCCATTTCTTCCTGATAAATATCTTGACGCTGAGGAAGGTGCTAACAGGAGTTTGTGTGTGTTTTAATTTAGAAGTCATTCTTTCTGAGATTGATTTCGAGGAAGCAAAAGTCTCTCTGTAACCGTCACCTGAATATTTCACATCTGATACAACTGCCTTGTCTTTTTTGCTCAGGTTTATTACAAGCTGCCCTGTAGCCACCGAAGCACTTGAGCTTCTTGCTGAAATTGCACCCAGCCATCCCTTTCCGCAAGGCGAGGGCGAAAGGAGGTCTGCTAGAGTTCATGTTAATAATGACTCTAAATGCCCATTTCCCACACATCTTTGCTAGCACAAACAACGAAAATAGTCCACTTGCAGAGAACCTGATTCAGCTTTCTTACATTCCGCAATAACAGATGGATTGCTAGACTGTTTACTGTTGCTTCCCACAAACTTCCTGTTAGTAAACTCCTGTATTATTTATGAAACAGAAAAATTACAAAGAAGTATCTTAGCTGATTACTGCCTGCTGGTGAACCACTGCCAGAGAAACTTTTTATACAAATATGTGTATGGGAGCAAAGATCACTCCCGCTGCAGTTTTTTTTGTATTATTTTTACAAGTGTTTGTTTCACAATATGCCGTGACCCCGGCTGGACTCGTGGCCCTGTTGTGCTGCGCTCCCGAGCAGGTATTTCCTGCACCCAGACATTTATGGTTGAATCGAGGTATCTGTGAATGTGTGAAGGAGAGAGGGGGAAAAAAAAGCAGCATGCATGCATGTTACAGAGATCAGCTATGAATAAGAAATGTTTAAAGCCTTTTTGTTTCACAATGACAATGATGAATGAGATGTTACTAATGTGATATTAATCTCTGCTGCCCTAGCTTAGGAAGCCGGCTATCTTGGAGCTGTTGGCAGAAAACAGAGAGAATAGTGCTGTATTGATCCCCTTCATGCTATTTCTGACATAAGTAGACAGTAAATGTGAAAAAACTTTATTTTCCTCTCAGTTTGGCTGTTAAACTCCACAAAACACACGAGCTGAGAAGAGCCCTTTGCTTGCACTGCACACTGTAGGTTAGACTGATTTCTGACTCTTGGTGGTGTGAGAGAGGAGGCCAGCCTAAAATCTCTTTGTACAATTATATCAACAGAGCTAGCGAATTTTAAAAATGGTCCGTAATAAAAAAAAGCAAAATGTAATGCAGGAATATGAATCATGTATATTACCAAAAGTACTTTTAGTGTTTTTAGAAATAACACTTGACCTAACATAGTCATTCTGTTTTTTAAATAGTTGCTATTATATTTCACTGAGTTTCTATTCTATTTATGTATTCTGTATGAACGGATTGGCTGCTCCACCTGATATTTATGATTGTAGACATGCATTATATATACATACAGAAAAGGAATGAAAATTTTCCTGATCTGAGACACAGATAAGTCTTCCTCGAGATTTTTTATTTGATTCCCTAAACTGAAATCAAAACTCAAAACAGCACTGCAGATTGAGCAGTTTCTAATGTTAGCCCTGCTACCACGGATCATTCAGCGTGTTAAGTTTAACAAAAAAAAGCTGCTGTGCATTGTAGGCAACTGCAGGATGCTGATCAAATCATCGTATACCTTTATAAGATCTGTATTTGCAAAGAACTGGTATCAGATGGAACAGGGCATTTGCTGATCCTGGGGCAGAGCTCATTTATGGGTGTTTGTGCGAGACAGCATCACATAACCGATCACTCATTTCAAGTAATAGTAAGAATATGTCTTCTCTGATCAAATCCTCTCTTTTCTCTGCCTCCTTAAACACCCTCACTCAGAGCCCCTATTGACAGAAAAAAGAATTCGATATTATTAAGGGCAGATGATCAACGGCAGTGTCTCCTGATGCTTCAATCCACCACCAAGAATCTTGCGACAGATGTTTCTGTGCTTTATGCAAATAGGAACTTCATGGATCAGTTTTCCTTTCCTCCGTGGAATATATGCAGCTGGAAAATAGAAATCCAGCTCCACGGCATGAAGCGAAAAAAAATCATGCCACTGACCAAACAGGCAGCCGAGAGAAAGCGAGCTGTAGATGTGAAATCGAAATAATTATACTGCTGGTTCTTAGGATCACTTCTGGGCGTCTTAATCAAGCAGTGTACACGATGATATAGGTTTTGTGGGCTTTCTCTGCGACGACACTGTAGCTCACAAGTCGTTTCTGAAAGGGGAAAAAAAAATCTTTCCCGGGTTGTATATAATGTTTCTTCACAAATCTTTTTTTTTTTTTTACCATTTCTGATATGCTGTTTTCATTCTCACAGTAGTTGTGGCTAGCTGTATTAGATATAATGTAAGTGTATAGAAAATAGTGAAGTTGGGTTTGCATATGAAGAAAGGATTTCAGCTTCTTATATGTTTTAAATAGGGTGTAGACATTTATATAAACTGTATGGGTTTGGTTATGATCTTTATAATAGCACAGAAAGCTGGATATGTGAAAATGATTGACGAAAAGAAGATGGAAAATTTCCTTCCTATTTATTAAAAGAAAAAAACCAACCCTGAAACTTAGTGAATTAGTGGAGGTTTAAAGGAAATATAGTTTTACAAATTATTGTATAGTATATAAAAGAACATTTGTATTTAATAATTTCTATAATATTGTGCAATAAGGATGGGTTGTGGAATCTCACCTATTATTATCCTAGAAAATCGTGAAAGGTGGTCATCCTAAATGCAATTATTTAAAAAATGCTATTTTTATTACTATTATTAAATAAAATTAATACCATTATTTTAGACTGATTTGGCCTTCTAATTTTATATAGTTCTTCTAAGATTTCTGTGCAAGTATTTTTTATCATCATACATCAGAACAAGTCTCATGAATTGTTAGTCAACATGTCTGTACTTTATTTTCTTGGTGAGGCTTTTGTTAATCTTGTATATTTTAGGTGTTTTGAAATCTATTGTGGGTCACAAAATTTTTTTTTCAATATTTTCATTTAGAATGTAATTCAGAGCCTGTATCTGGTACTGTGCAAACATTCAGTCGGGAACTATGATAAATTTTCTTTCTATATACGTGAAGCCTGGTTTTGTATCATGGTATTGTGTAGAATCTTGTCTCCATTTTATGACTAGTCAAATGCTGGGAAGAGATCGTTATTCAATTCAGATGTACTACACAATTTTGTTCAAAAGTCCCTTTCTGTACTTCTTTTTCCTAGTTAAATTTATAATAAACATTACTGATTTTACGTAGATTTATTTTAATCGAGTTCCTTAAAAAAACACCAACACCCAAAGATGTAGTGCCAATACTAGGAAAAGAGGAAAGAAAGGGACTACACGTGTAAATGACTATCATGCTATGCTGAATCTAATTCAGATGAACAGCAAATAATTGGCAATATGTTTGTACATATTATATCAGATATGCTTTTGCAAGTAGCTGTGCAGCTAGTGATGTTCTGCAGGTAAGGTACAGTTTCAGCTAAGACCTGTGTCTGAAGAGTCAAATACCATTCTAGAATCAAGTATTAATAGAATAAACTTAATTTTAGTTTTTTTATAAGTGCAGCTGCATTTTCTATTTAATTATAGGTTCCCACAGTAGTAATTTTTCCATGACCTGCTCAATCTCAAAAGTCAGAAAATTGCTTCTTTTTTAAAGCTGACAATAGCACGGTATGTTTCCAAAGGAAAAAGACAAATTACAGAAAATCATTACTTTAAGCATATTTAAATAGCCAGGAAGAAATCCTAATTGAAAAGTTTGCTACAATGTGAAAAAGTTAGCAGTGCTTTTTTTTTTTTTAAAAAAAGATTATTCTCATGTTGTTCATAGCTTCATAAGCTGCTTATGATACGATGCCTTTCCTTTCTCTGCTCACCCTCTACGCCCCCTTCTTTCCTCTCTGGTAAGGTTAGACAAAACATTTTTAGGAAGCAAAGATTTTAACTGCAGAGTAATTAATTTGTAGGTGTGTTTAATAATCTAAATTGATTATTCCTTGTGAAGCTGATTGATACAAAGATAATGGGAATCTTTATATTTCTTTGTATGGGCTTCAGAGCAATCTGTGAGCCTTTATTTTCCAGTAGTAGCTAGTTTCCCCAGTATTTTAAAAGAATTTTGTAACCATATAATTATCGTCATATATGTGCAGGTGATATAGTAGCATATTTATGTTAAACTTTAACATGATTCAAGTCAATAATTGACCTAGAAATGAGCAACGTTAGAGTAATCCTTAAATGCGTATGTGTTTAATGAAGTCGCTTGGCTCGTGGGATGGAGTGTGACTGCAGCAGGGCTGGGGCTGCCGGGCAGACCCGGTGGAGGCGTGCAGCCGAGCTCTCCTCCCGTGTCCCGACCCGCCGCGTTTGGGGGATGCAGCAGGGGTTTACGAACACTGTTTGCAGAGGAGTTGTTAGGCAGTGTTGTGAGGAACCCAGCGCCGCTGTTTGCAGGTGGGGAGCCCTGGGATGGGGCCGTGGGGTGACTGCAACTGTTGGCGGCCAGTCCCCGTTTCGGCCCTGCTGCCGCCCAGCGAAGGGGGCGTTTGGGCAAAGCTGCTCGCCACACGGCATGGGGTGCACCCTGTGGTGGGCAGGGCGAGGAGCACCGCCATGGCTCCTCGGCTCTCTGTGTCCCTCACTGCCCTGACCAGCTGCCCAGGTAGTTGCCAGTTACTAGTCATTAACTTCGTTACAGGGTATTTTGAACCACAGTTGTTCAGAAAAGAAAAAAAGAGGTATCATAAAATAGACTTGACAATCATGAAGTGCACCCTGCTCCCTCCAGATGCCTTCTTCCCAATAAACCTGTGCTCTTCCCCCGTTCCTCCAGTTCTTCTGCTGCTGCTTCCCACCTCCAAGCTTTCACCCAGTGCAGCAGGGCCCAGGTCCTTTCCCTGACAGCCCCTCAAGGCTGTGGTGGAGTTTTTGGTAGCACATCTCCAGGGTTTGGACAGAGCAGTGGAGAGCAGCTCCCAGGGAGCAGAGGCACAGTGCCCTGGTGCTGTGCACGGGCAGCCCCAGGTCCACAGAGGATTTTGGAGGGGCTGGTGGGCGCAGACATCACGGGGAGGATGTAAGCTGGCCAGCGGGAGCCACCGCTGACATCTTCTCATGGAAGAGAGAAGAAGAAGAAGACAGCCTTCACTGGGGTCCCTTCTGCTGCCACAAAATATCTGAAAAGAGAGTTGTCTGCCGAGGTAGGTAGCCATGGTAATGTGTCTTCAGCAGTTTCCCCAAGGGAGCACACAGAAGAAGTTGCTCTCCTTTATCTGCTGAAGCGCTCAAGCTCTTCCCCATCTCCGTGTTCTCCGTTTCCCATCTCTAAATGACTGCAGCTCTTACAATTAGGCCCAGACCATGGTCCCGTGAGAGAAAGTGGTGATTAGCGTGATTCTTATTACAAAGAAGAGAACCATTAGAGGAGGAATTTGCTGTATTTTTGTCTTATTTTCCATGAACCAGCAGGTCAGGTTTACCCAGGTGGCTCTCACTATAAGATACACAGAATGAGTTCAGGAGAGTATTGTTGTCTCCGCACAAATGCTGGGGCAGCTCCATGGTGATAAGAACAGTTGTAACTCTGTCAGAGCTCATTTGAGCTTATACTCCATGATGTAATGATCTGACCCAAGCCATTCCTGCATGAGGCACTCCAGATGTACTTTTCAGTTTTTTAAAAAAATAATAATTTAAAAAGTTTAAATTTAAATTTAAACTGATACTTCAATTTTTGGCTCTGGTTAATCATCCAATACATTAGAGACAAAATACTGTTTTCAGTCCCTGTGTTGACCTAGACCTTATACCATGTACCTTATACCTTAGACATAAAGCAGTGCAAAAGGACAGCAAACAGGCTGGTTCCTGGAGTAAGGGGCAATCTGAAGCGAGCGGGGGGGCAGGACTGCATCCCTCGTTTGTGGCTGTGCTGGCCTGGGTGTCCCGCAGCTGTTCAGAGCAGGGATCCCCTGGTCAGTCTGTTCGCTATCCCAGCGCTGCTCCTCTTCTGGTTTGTACATCAGAGGAGCCATGTGCAAGAACTATTGACATCCAAGGATTGTTTTAGTCAGCAGTGTTTTTCATTTAAAGTTCAATGAAAAATGAGGTAAATTTTGTCATACTTGCCTGATGATTTTGCTTTCTGCCACTTTTTGTTTATTTCTTCACTGTTGTGGAAAAATGGGAGTTTACGTATGAGGGGGTGGTGGATCTTTCTTGCCTTTTTTTTTTGTTGATCTAATTTTTCAGTCATTTATCAGACTATGCCGTTGTGTTTTCTGACCCACCTGGTCCCAGACCACACTGATCTAGAGAGTCTCATTTTCGCGACAGCTGGCTGATCACCAGCAGAGCCGAGTTGGGGGACTCAATGGAAGGACCTTGACCCCCAGTCAGCATCTCTCAGGGAATTCTCTTTGTTGGGTGCTTTCAGGCTGAGGCCTCCCCCAAAGACGAAGGCGATTTCTATTTGCCAAAGTGGGGAGACAACAGGAGGAAGAATAAAGACAAAAATCTTCTAAGCAGTCAGCTGAACTTGTTCAGACCGATACCAGCCTGCGGTATTCAGACAGCAGCTAACCCAAGGTTTCCCTAACCTTGGCAGAAGTGCGGGAAATAGTTGCAGGAAGATGAAGTGTTCTTGAACTGTTTCTCCAATGTATCAAGCACAAGCAGGCTTTTCTTCAGTATTAAGCATGTGCGTCTCTTTTCTTCCCCTTTAAAGAAACTTTTTATTGTAGACTATAAAAGGGGGAAAAAAAAATTCAATCTCACTCTGTTTGTGACCCCTGTGCTGCCTCTACACTATCCAAGGACAAAGATGCAAATCAGGACCTCCCCGCTATAATAGCATTTATAAGGCAAATTTCTTGCTAAAGTCTTACAGTAAAAGCAAAAGGTTAAAAGAAATAGCTGTGCTCAAGTGTCATTTTAAACAAAAAGGAAAAAAAATTAACCACATTCTTAAAAACATCAGCCAGAGCTTCTCTGGAAGCATCAAAAACAGCATTCCAGATAAAAGCAGCATGATGTGAAAAGACCTGATCAGCAACAGATTGATGTCTGGGCTTGGGGACTAATATAAGAACTTAAAGACTTGGCTAGAGAATATATCTCGAGAAGCATAAACATGTAAGAGGATGCCAAACCATGAAAGGCTTCCTTTGCACTGAGAATTCAGAAATCGGCGTGTTGACAAGCAGGGAAGCCAATGCTGCAAGCAAAGCACATAGGGTGATGAATAAACGCAGCCTTTGGGAGCCTAGGATGAGATCTAGAAAGGGGCCAACCTATTTAGCTACAATTTTAAGTCTCTACACCCAGCATTTAGGTGCTGTCAAGCCTCAGGCCCCCCCCCCCCAGCTGCCGATGCTAATGTCCCATGTCCCATGGGCAGTCGGGTTTGATTCAGAAAGTGTGTGCTGGTGTTTGGTTTTAAGAGGGGATGGAGAGCCTTCCGAGAGACTGACTTTAAAGCAGGCTGGTTGAGCCATTTGTTGAGGCGATGGGAGAGTCAGGTTTAATTTCCTGCTCAAACGCGCTACATTTTCTGGCTGTTGGCTTAGCAGTAGGCTCCTGGAGCGCTTCCCTGGAGGCCATATATACCTCCTCCTGTGTACCGGGTGAGAGCTTGGAGGCTGTGTGGGGTCTGAGCTGTCCTTCGGCTGGCACAGCTTGTTGGAGGCAGATGTACGCCTCTGCAACCGCTATCTCCACGGCGGCCTCCACGGAGCTACTGCAGCAGGAATGCTAGCTTTAAACACTTGAGCAACAGGGAAAGCAAGGGAACAGATACGGCTTGTGTGGTTCTTAAACGTGAGACCTGGTCACCCTTTATTAACTGGGGGAGTCTCTCTGGGATGCTAGCAATGACACAGTGTTCTTCTCTTGTGAGAAAATAATACTGTTTTCCTCTAGCTGTACATAAAATTTGATAGTTGAATAACTACCCTAGAAATAACAGATTTACATATGAAGCAAGATAACTATGAAAAAGCAGTTATTAGGGAGTTAAATAGGTCCTAGCTAATGTGGTCTGATTTTTGATGGATAAGCTCAGTTTAAAAGCTATATTCTAAGGAAAATAGACATATTTGCAAAAATATGGGATGTGCACCTTGTAGACAAATGGAGAGGAAAAAAAATAAACTCTTTACCTAAAAGAGCAACTTGAGAGGGCAATCCACAGGAGAAACACCAATGGCTTCATCTTTTGCATTTAGCAAAACCCTACCATGTGACCGCCCAAGCTAAGCCCTGCTTTTCTCTGGTTTGGAAGAGATCTTGAAAGTCCTTTAAACTTGTTGACTTGCTCCACTTTTGCCAGGCCTTCTTGCATAAGCATACTGATCCAAACGCAATCATCCCTTGAGACGTACTCGTGTTATTGTCAGATATCTCCTGGAGGCTGAACACCTACCCTGGGAGGGTGCTGGTAAGTACTGCAGGCACCTCTTCTTTCAGCAAAGTGATTAACGACTATGCAGCTGATGGCTCTCATTCTTTTTCGGTTGGCAGGGATGGTATCACTAAACTTGAGCTCACTTGTCACAATGGCAATAGAGTTGGAATTTAATTATCTGCTGGAGAGAAGCCCTGACAGCTGTGGCGTAGGTTTTTCAATGTGGATGTTGCCTGGATCGCAAGAAAAATATCAAGGGCTGGTGAGAACAGCCATGTTCTAAAAGCATCTCTGCCTGGGTTAGACCACTGCCTACCAAAGAGGTACGTGCAATTATCTTGAAGCTTTTTATTGACTGTCGTGTCAGATTGTGGTTAAAGTTTGTCTTTACTGAAAGTTGTCCTCAGGAATCCTTTTACCTCATCAAAAGTAACTTTTCTTTTCCAGGGCTTAGGTTGGATGCGCAGTGTTTGCTTATCGCATTACCCCTGGGTCTGCTTCTGGCTTGTGCTTCCCAGAAGACAGGCGATGGGTCTGCTGCTGGTTCCTAAAACAGTGCCGGTCTGTGATGGCCTTCTGGTAGTGAAACCATTTTACTAGCAGCAGCATCAGGTAAGACCTCATCATTTTGTTACAGTAACGGTTATCACTGATAAACTAAGGAAATGTTAGCTGAAAAAAAGGGCAACTGTTTGTGTTTTTTGGTGTGGTGTTTTTTGTTTTTTTTTTTTAATGTAACATTCCCTGGGCTTGTTATGATGCCAATTCCTGGGCATCAGAACCAGGACACTGGGTTTTTCTTATTTCTACAATTTTTTTTCTTGTTGGCAAACAAGTACTCATACCAGTAGTCCTCTGAAGTCACTGACATGATTTGAGATGCTGAAGGCATTTTTATAATGATTTCTATTATACATTTGCACAAGTAAAGGACCCATACTGTGAATAGGAAGTTGCCCCATTTGGTATTTGGTTGCCCCACCGCCAACCTTGGAGGAACGCCCCACCGCCTATAAGCACACGCACCTTTGGGAGCCCTAAAGGCAGACCAAGATTCACCTCCTGACTTGCATCTCTGAATCCGCTTACCTCCCAGCATCCAGAAATGGCATCCCTCAAAGATTGGAAAAGGAGCCCCTTTTCCATGGGGAATTTGTGGGTGCCAAGCTACACCCATGGACCTACTTTCTTTCTCACACCCTAGAGGCTGCCATGCATGCCTCCTGGGACCTTCTGGCCAAGTCCCCCTGGCTGCAGGTGAGCTCACCCTAAATCCTGGGGTACGTGGCTGCAGTCCTTTCCTTCCCCTCCTGGCACCTAAGCAGAAAGCGCACTTTCAGTGGTGGAGGGGAGGCACTCCATAACCTCCATTTGAAGAAGCGTGAGGCCTTCCTTGGCTCTGAAGATGTTTTTTCTGCTACAGACTTTTCTGTTTGGAGCCTTTCTCTATATTTAAGAATAGGTGAATTGGAGAGTCGCTTGTGCACTCTTTAGGCCACCATCAGATTAAACCATGTTTGACGCAAGCCAGTATTTCTTGTGCCTGTCAACCTAGTGCTTCCTGGGCTAAATTTGAAGGTTAGCCCATACAGCTGTACTGCCCAGGCACCAGGCAGGGCAGGGACGCTGCCTGCCCGGGCCCTGCCTGGGCGAGAGGTAAGCTGGTAGGGTGCCTTTGTAAGGCTCTATGCTGCTAGCATGAGCTGAAAGGGAGGATCTGCCTGGGAGAGAGCTTTGGGAAGGACTTTCTTCTCCAAAAAGTGTGCGTGTTGTAATCTGTTTATATTATGCACTGGCAGCTCTTGCTGACTATTAGGATTAGAAAAAATTTGGAAATTCTGGAGTTAAAACTCTGTAAGTTGCATGAAGATAATACTTAATAAACACGAATACATGGTAGGACTTTTTTTTCCATCCTCTTTATATGACTTTTAGACTTACAAGCTTTTATCTTATTTTATGAGGCCATGTGAAATAAATTAAATGTAACACAAGATGCTGTTAAAAAAGATTTTATGACATCAAGAACTGGTTCTATATTAGGACCAGATCCTACATAGACTTATGGATGTGAGTAATTTTGCTCCCATAGATAAGCTATTGAATCAACCATGGCTAACCATTTAAACGTTCAGAATCAGGCCCTCATTTTGGACACACTTCTCATTGTTAAATCAATGTGAAAGTGAAATCTGTCTCCTCTCAAAAGGAAATTGCCAAGACTTTCTATGCTGAGATTTGGGATCTGTAGAAAATGAAGCCTTTTTATTTTTTCTTCCCTCCAATAATCTGTTCAGTGAACAAGCTGTGAAAAATAGTTCTATATTTTTTCCATGTGATGCAGCAGACGGTAAATTTCCATTTAAAAGAATGATCAGAGTAGCTGCTGGCACTGAACTCTGTTGTCTTAGTCAAATCTACTTACAAAGAGTTTACAGCAATACAATAGTTTATTATTTCACTCAACCAGAAATCAGATGAAAAAGGCAAAGGGGAAGCCTCAAGTAGGTTCATGGTCAGAATTCTTTTCTTTCTTAACATCTTGGTTTTTTAAATGCAGGAGTTGAGATCAGTAGTTTTATGTGTAAGGAGGAGAATATTTCTTTTCACCTCTACTTTTGTATGCTCTGAAATAATCAGACTTCACACTTCTATAGTGCCTTTCTTCTGGGGATCTGAAAGCACTTTACAAACATTAATTAAAGTCTCACAACACCCATGTGGAGGTAAAGAAGCATTGTTTGTGTATCTAATGCAGAATGCTTAACCTGAATCTTTAAGTACTATACAAGGACTACAGTAAAATAATGGAATAGCCAAAGCAAATTAATCTAACTGAATTGCTAGGAGCGTGTATATGTGTGTGTGTGTGTGTGTGCGCGCGCGCGCGTGTATGTATGTGTGTGTGTGCACGCGTGCATGCGTGTGTCTGCAGATACATATGTTGCTATATGCCTTAGCCTACACTTCATCCGCCCTGCATGTCCTGCCCATTGTTGTCTCAGGTGAATCGATGAGTGCTGCTGCTTCTCTCTGCACGATGGCTCAGGTCCGTCTACAAATGCTTTTCTTCTAGGAAACTTGGGGAAAGCTCTCATTGTCATTGATTAGGCTAGGATTACTTTTAAAAATTTAAAAAGCAGAAATATTCTTTTTCTTGATCACCAAGTTTGTGAAGGAAAATAATAGGGGCACAGTGGGGATCCAAAAGGGGGCTTTGTCCCCTGAGTTGGGGCACCCAGACCCCCTCCGGTGGAGGCGCCAGCACCTCCCCTCTTCATCTCCCTCTTGCTGTCCCCAAGCCCGGTGGCCTTGCCCTTGCTGCTGGCGCCTCCACAGTCCCCCCATCCGCGGAGGCTTTGGGGATGGGCCCTGCGGCACTGCAGGGGGGGAGAGCTGCAGAGTGGGCTTGGCTCCCGCTGGGGTCGCCAGCTCCCCTCTGTGCCCGGGGGAAAAGGCAGCAGCGGGGCTTTCTCCTACAGCAGCTTAACATTGGGCTTGGCTACCCAAGATGTTAACAATGTCTACATTAAAATATGCTAAATTATTTTACAGACTTTATAGAAAGAGTGTTATCCTCCACGAGACAGGCTTTTAGCATCCTTTCTGCAGAGGCGTACTCCCTGTACTTTGCCGGACAGGAGTCCGCCCCCACGCCCCAGGCAGGGAGAGTTGCCCCGAGTATTCCCATTTCTTCACCTTTGCTGCTTTGTTTTCCTGCTGCTGCAGTGCTTCACCCCACAGCTGAAGGCCAGAGCCACCCTAGCTGTGTGTGGCTGACAGGGAAGGCTGAATTCATCAGGGCTCTCCAGTTGCACTGTCAGAGATGAAAATGAAGTAAGGGAACTAAGCAAAATGGAGGAAACCCAAGCTGAAGGACTGAGCAACTCTTATTTCTATTTTCGGCTCAGTGGTGCAGTGTACTGGTCTTTCTCCCACTTGTGCAGCCTGGGAAAATGCCCGGCTGGACTGTAGCTGCCCAACTTCTCTTTTCCTTAGAAAAGTCAGATAGAAAAAGTATTTTTCTAGGGGTTACAGGATGCCATTATTTTCTTTGTTTGGGTCAAAGCTGTGGGGAAATAGGTCCACACAACCACCATGAGTTTGAAAGGTGGTCGGCTGGCTACTAAAAGCAAAATGGGCCCTCATGCCGCCACTTCCCTCAGCCCTAGTCCCATGCTCTGTTACAATTTAAAAATGCTTTTGGGTCACCAGTGTTAGATCAGTTTCTTAATCTTCATCATGTCTTCTTTCTGCTAACTTTGCTTTCTTTGTTTGTCTGACGTAGGCTGTAAGATCTTCAGTGCAGAGAGAGCATCTTTTATCTCTGCAAAGTGTCATGCAAACTTAGGGTGGTATGTAAATATTTAATAATAATATTAGTGATGGAGATTAGCATCCTGGAAGAACATGTCTCCTCCCTTGCAGATGCAGAACATATAATGGGGATTTTTTTTTTTTTTTTTTTTTTTTTACTGTTTCATTTTCCTGGTAAGAATTTCTCTGCTCACCTATTTTCCAGTTGCCTCTGTCATCTTCTTGGTAAGGCTATCGGGACACACTAATCGTGCCTGGGAATGGCTTAATTAGAACTGGGAAAATAACTGCTTTTTCAGTTTGGTGGCCCACCTGAGACTTTGAAAAAAAACTACCCTAAAATATAGGTTTCTTGTTAGCAAAATGGAAACCTGGGAAAAAGGTCATACCTTCTGATACCTGTCTTCTGGTTTTAACCATCTTTATTCTGAAAAGTAAATGAAAGGCAACAACAAGTGATCTCAAAATCACATTTCAGAACAAGAAATTGAAACTTTTAATTTACAAAACATCAGAAAAAACGACATTGGCTTTTCTGAAATGCTCATTTTTGGACAAGACCCATTGCCTCATTCAGTTCCTACCCTTGGCTAGTTGTAGCATCTCGAAAGCACCCCAAGATGACCATGCAGTGTCTGACGACAGGCAGCGGCGTTGTCCAGCCAGCACCCTGCTGCAGTGCCCACTGGCCCTTTGGTGCCGGGAGTGGCGCATGGTGCCCTGCGGGCAGCCGGGGAGGGCTCCTGCAGCGGGATGTGGGGGCACCTCTGCAGGGCACTGCTCCCTGCTGCTGGCAGAGACCAGGCACGCAGAGCGCCTTTGCTGGCTCTAGGTAAACTGCTACACTGGTATGGTACTTACATCATATAAGGGCCATTCACAAAAATGTTTTCCTTGGGATAAGCTTCATCTCTCAAGGGTCCTTCAGGAGTGAAGGACTGGGAGAAAGCCACTTTTTTTTTTTTTTTTGCTTTTCAACAATAATCTTCGCATGACCATGCAGAGGAGACATATCAACAGCCTTCTGCTGGTGGTGCCTGGGCTGATGGTGTGCTGCCCTGCGGCGGGGGCTGCAACCAGCTGTGCGGCCAGGACAGATCTGGGGGGGAAAATGTCCTGAGGTGTCCGAAAAGGGGACACCTGTGAGCTCTCATGCTACTGGAGCTGGCGGTAGAGCGGGCTGCTTGGGGGAGCAGCATCGCAGGAGACAGGCTGCCAGGAGCTCAGAGCCATCCCCAGCGCTCTGCTCATCGACCCTTCTTACTTCTTCCTTTTCAGTAGCCTAGACAATTAAAAAACCAGTTTGGCTGTATAACTAGATTAATTTTATAGGAGGGGGTTTATGCTGTACCTTACTTAAATCTTAAGTTTTCTAATGATTGTAGCCAATAGCAATTAATTTAAAATAATTAAGACAAATATACACATTAAATTGCCAAGCACAACATTTTTCTCATTCATTTATGACTTAATAGACTTCAGTGTATATGTTCAGTCTTTACTAATTGCACAGTTGATAATTCTTTATGACTTCGAGGAGTTCAACATTTTCTATCTTTACTTTACTGGCTGCATCCTCTTAGCATAATCATAGTCTTAATTTTGTTTAACTTATGCTAAAGCAAAATATGAATCTAAACCACAGGAGGCAAATAAAACACGTCATTGTACAGTTCGCTACATTTTATAAAACCATTTTACAACAGGAACCATCCACCCATTCTGTTCAACGGAGTAAATGGGATCTAACCATGCTTTAAGGACTGCGCTCGTCTTTAAACAGATTAGTTTCTATCCTTATTACAAAATGCAGGCATCTATACCAGGTCTAACATCTAATTTTATATACAATTAAATGGGCAAGCCCTGCTGCCTCCAGCGTAATCATTTCATTGTTGTTATTTACCTTGAGGCTCCCTGGGCAGGATCAGAGCCACGTTTTGCCCATAGCCACGCAGCGTGGGATGAGCCGTGGTGCGGAGGGGCCCTTGTGGTCCCAGCTGCCATGGGCAGGATGGGATGGAGATGCAGAGAAAGGCCAAGCTCACAGCCTGGGGTCAGCAGGAGATGGGGAGGACTGAGCCTTGTGCCCGGTGCCAGTGGGGCAGCAGGGATGGGGTGGGAAGGCAGAGGCGGGGCCAGCATGGTGTGGGGTCGGTGGGTAGGGGCAGAGTGGTGCTGATTTGGGATGCTGGAGAAGGCTGTGCCTGCGTCCGTGTTGTGCTGGCTTTGGGGTATGGTGCCTGTGCTTGAGGCAGGACCCGACTAAAAGCTATATGGACGGGGCAGGGAAGCAGGGCTGGGGTGCTCATGGGGCAGCTCTGGAGATGGGTCTGGTGAGGCTGAGGGCTTTAGGGGATGTGGGATGTGGGATGTGGCCACAGGTAGCAGCATCCTCCCATCCAGCTCATGACATGGCGATGCATCTTCCTTGCGCTGCACCAGGCAACAGGGAAAGGAAACTGTTCCTTAACCAAAGGTTAACGCTTAAAAAAAATCCCCTAAACTCTCACAGCTTTTTATTCCCCTCTCCCCAGAGAGAAGTGGCCAGCATGACTCCCCGAGCCAGCATTGTGCCAGGGGTCCCCCTGCCCCAAACCCTCCAGGGCAGGGAGGAGATGGCCAGGGCTGGCATGCAGCTCCGCAGCTGGGAGCCGAACGATGGCTGGGAGCCCATTTGCTAATTGTGTCGCCTGGTTAAAACCCCCAGCCGGCACATGGCTTTAACCAAGCGCGGTGCCAGCAAGGCGAGTGAGAGGGGCTGCCTTCGGCGCGACGGCTCTGCTTGGCCCCCGTGATTAGGAGAGGAAAGCTGTGATTTCCACCGGTGGCCAGGTTTCTTTCTCTCACTCTCTTTCTCTTCTTCTTCTTTTTTTTTTTTTTTTTTTTCTGGAAATCGTGTTTAACACTTGTACAATTTGGTGAAATTACAAGCCCGAGCGGACAGAGGGAGAAGCCAGTCTGTTTAAAAAATAAAAAGAGGACATGATTACTTTGCCGAAGCCGTACTTTCGATTTTCTCTTCCAAAAGAGACAAAGGGAATAAATACTTAAAACCCAGTGGTGACGACAGTGAAGCAATCATGCAGTCGCTGGATACCTTTGTCTCTGGGAGGCATGTAGTCATTTTTACATGTCTGCCACTGGGTGTCAAACCTTTCTTTTCTTCCCCTTTCCATTTTGGATGGCCAAACTGATTATCTAAAATAGAAAATTAGCACACAATGGCTTTACTCTGTGATACCCCTTATGCAACTAATGGGCAAAGCTTGTTAATTGGTTGTAAATGCCAGCAGGTTGCCAAGATAATACTTCAGAAATAAGCGGGTATTCTGATAATTACAGCAATCTTCATCTATAAAAGCTTAAGTAGATGAAGTACTGGCTGGCTTAAAACCAAGATTTATCCTGCTGCACTCGCATTAAAAGAAAAAATAAGATGAAAACAATAATGTAGCAAAACAATTATATAGCAGGAAGCGTTGTAGGTTTTAGAGATTGTGAAAACTCAGAAAGTAAAACAGTGCTGTAATAACCAGTTATGGAAAAATAGGCCATTTACATTTGTGTATAATTAAATAGTAGGCTATGCAATTTCACTTTTTAAAGTAAACTGCCTTTTCCTTTTTTTATAGGGCAACGTAGCCATAATTGCTGCATTAAAGCTTTAATGAAAGAAAAAAGCAGCAGATCAAGATGACATGTAACATCCACATTTGTACTGTGGCGTTCTGCTTGTTTAGTAATGGGAAGCTACTGAGGAGATTAAAATTGCCGAATTCTTCATAGTTTTTTTCCCGAAAATTGCTATAGGAAGATCATTCAAAGTCTAAAATACATACAATTTATTTTTCTACCTTCAATCCACAAGGATTTAATGGCTTTCCTAACTCTCAGAGTGTCTGAAGAAATACTTTCTTGCAAAAGGGGGATATTATTTCAGCTCATCAAAATTATCAAAAGCAAGCGGCTCAAACTTGAAGCGTGGAGGTCTCACCTCATGTTTTAGACTATTACTGCAAATACCAAATAGTATTTTTTAACTCAGTGCTGCTTTTCAGCTTTCCTGTCAGAATTATCAACAGGTTGATATATAATCTTGTTATTTGGCATTTTGATATGTTTCTTTTTACATGTTACAAACAAATTTTGAAGTGCGGTAAAGCTAGGCTCAGCTGTGTTAAAGCTTCGAAATAAGGGTGCAAGCTTTGAAACCAAATTTTCTGCTATGAGAGTAAAATGCAAGAGTTGGCATTGGTGGAGGAGAAAGCCTTTTTTTTTTAATGACCTCGGGTGCATCTCATAGACTGTGTTTAATCATTGAAGTCTTGCATGTGCAAGCGAGGGCATGTTTTGGCAGGAGAGGTCCAGAGGCAGGAGGAGCACAGGGCTGCTCCGCTCAGACTTTGGGGTGGAAAGGCAATGCCAAACCAAGACACCCTTCGCGCTGGGTGGCCAGGCAGCGATACTGCGCCTGCGATGCCGGCTTGCACATAACAGGAGTCTGCACCTGGTTTAGTGCTGCTCTGTCCAGAGCATTTGCCTGTCCTTGCTGCCTCCATCGCAGGGGTCAGACCATGCAGAGGTGCAGGGGCTGCAGCAAAGCCCTTCCCCAGTGGCTGAACCCAGGCTCCCAGCATGGCCCCAGGTGCCAGGCGCTGGCATGAGAGCAGCTCGTGCTGGATTTTTCCACTGGTGGAAAATGGGCTGTGATGTGCCCTGCGGTAGGGTCAGCCCGGTGGGATGCTGGTGGCTATGCTGGAAATAAGGCTCAATCACACCATGCCGTGGAAGGCTAGATTTGGATGTGTGCCTTGTCTCACAGTAGTCTGCTTACCAAATATTTGATAGAGATGCCTTTCCCGTGTGTGGTTATGCAACATTAGCCTGAAATCTTTTCTGATACATTATCCATAAAAAAATAAAAAGACCCCATTGGGTAAAGGGGGACAACTTGCTGTGCCAGCTAACCCCTTAAATTTTGGCAAAGAAAGAGGTACATCACGTCACCTAAAACCCTCCAGGGAAATGAGGCGTGAGATCCCACGGGCTGCCAGGGGAACAGGGTGCAAGGCCAGCCCCGCCGCTCACCAGCCCACGGCCCTGCGCCGCGTAATGGACTTTCCTAGTTAGTACATAATATATGGCACTTGTCCGAAGTGTGGCTGCGGGAACCAGCAGAGGAAGAAATAACTTGACGGGATCCTTTAATGGATCTGTCTCCCTCGTCTTCCAGGAACAAAATAAATAGGAGACTTTTTCAACTGGCGTGTATTTCCATTTATGCTTTAAAAATTCATGAGCATAGGTTTCATACGATGGTGTAGTTACTATGGTAATTGTTTATTAATCTGGAGGAGCTTGGTAATTACCACAGTTCAGTTTATATAACTCAAACCTGGAGTTAAAGTATGGGTATGATTTCTTTACGCATTCATCTTTTAGACACTTTTTCAACTTTTTTTTTTATTTAACAGAATATGCATTTTCCCCTCTCAGTTCTACTTTTATCCAAGTGCGTACATTTCTGGAAGTGTAGAGAGAGTGTAAAAATGAGAGAGAAAAGCTTGCTCGGAGTTGGCAGGCCAGGACAGCCAGGAAAAAATGTGCAGAGTTAAGTAGCAGGTGCATTTGGGATATTTTTTAATTTTTTCTTTTTTAATTTCTTTCTCTTTTCCCTGGAGGAGGGCTTATTTGTGGGATGGCAATATGGGGCAAAGGAAAGCAGGCAGCAAAGCAGAGACATTGCAGGAGCCCCCATGGCCAGCCCAGGACTGTCCCCCTGGCTGAGTGTGAGGCCGTGAGATGCAGGGCTGAGGGGGGATGCAGGGCTGAGGGAGGAGGCGTGTGCATTGCCCCACAGCTCTGGTGTTTGTGCACGGCCAGGCACACGCAAGAGGAGAAATGCAAGAGCTGGACTAACGATGAACATCTGGCTGCCTTTGGCATTTGTGTTTTTGAGGGGTGCATGTGGTTTTGCTGATGGAAATGCAGGAGTGGGGAGGTGCCTGATGGGTGCATGGTGGCCCCTTGGGAAACCCTGTTGCCAGCTCACCTCAGCTCTGCTGGCCTCTCAGGAGCATGTCCTCAGTTTTCCTGGAGAAACTTCATCTAAAAACCGAGTTTGTTCATTCAAAAATTAATTATTATTTCTTTTTTCAGATAGGCACCACCAATCCTATTGCAAGGCAATTTTTTTACACTGGGCACTGCAGCAATGCTCTCCAGAGACCCAGGAAGCAGAAAACGATACAAATATTTTTTGGTGAATTTTTTTCATTTATCTAAAAGCTCCTTTCTCCCAGAGAGTGAAAAATTTTGCCCACCGTGAATCTTTTTCCTGTGTTGATTCTAGTTTAGAGACAATTCATTGCCATCAGTTCATTCTGTCACGACCCATAGGAAACCAGAAGCAGCCCTGCTTGTGGGCGACCCCTCCTCGCCCGTCCCCGCTTTGCTCCCTGCCGGCTTGCGCGGCTGGCGGGCTGGAGAAACTCCCCGGTCGGCCTGGCTCCATTGCCGAGAGATTCACATTATTTATATGGAAAAAGTGCAGGATGCCATCTCCCCGCTCGCTCTGCCTGCATAAATTGCGTGTGTTTATTATTCATCGTAACACAGCACATTCTCTGTTTCTGTGTCACTTGTCACTAATCACTTATGCATCTGATGTGCGGATCCAGAGCAGGTTCTTAAGCATTCTTGGCTTTGAAACATAAGATATGCATGGGTAAGAGTTTATCCCACCCCCAAAATAACAACTTTGATACATTTTCAAAAGGGAAAGTGCATATGTTACAGTACTCAGGAGCAGCAATAACCAAACTAGCTGAGAAGTGACATGGACTTGGGTTATTTTCTTGTTGTTTTTTTTTTCTTTTTTTTTTTTTTTGGTTTCTCTTTAGTATTTCATGAAAGTGTGTAAAAATCTTAACATTTGAATGCCACACGCTTCGTTCTGCCTGCGAGATAAAGGACAGTTCTCTAAAAGAAACATACGCTCCTTGTTCCTTGTTTTGATTCTCCGTACAGCTTGTCACAATGCATTTACATTTTGTCCATACATTTGGATTTGCAACCCGAGCTGTGCTTTTGAGGAAGGGATGCAAACTCTTTTCTTCAACTTTTCGGAGGCAGTTGGGCGCTGCCTGCAGCCTGCCGTGTGCAGGGGACGCATGTCACACACACGCCCCTGCCAGCTTCTTCTGCAGCCCTCTGCCTCTCGCCCCAGCGGCTCCTTGAGGGGCTTGGCCGGTCGTGTCGGCCATCAGCTGGGGAAGGACTCTTCTCTGGTGCTTTTTTCTCCCGTCCCATCTCACTCCCTTCCCAGACTGCCTCCCAACCCATAAAAACCAATTGCCAAACCTCAGTGGATGGCGGCAATGTGTCTACCCCAGCTTTTCTCCCCACATTTCTTCCTCCTGTCTCTTATAGCCTGTGGGCAATGCTAGAAATTGCCCTTTCCTTGCCCTTAACTGCTCTAGGAAGCACTGTGAAAACACTGGCACCCCTGGAAACCTTGTGTTTAAGACATTTTTTTTTCCCCTTCTCACGGTGCTGGACAAGTGGCAGTAAGGCCATGAGGCTGGGGATGGAGACCCCATGCAGGCCCCGCAGGGATAATGCCTGCGTGGAGAGAGCTTGTGGGCTGGGAGGAGTCTGGGTGTCCCTATGAATAATGGTCATTCAGCTGGGCAAATCCCACCTATCAAACTGAGAACATGGAAAACATTCCTGCATTTTCTGGTAGTTGACCTAATCCCGCTGTAATGCTGCAAACCTGGCGTCCACAGCCAGTGACAGATCCAGCTACTGGTCTAAGGAGCGTGAGCTCCTCCGTTGGACATCTGCAATAGGTGGCTATGCCATATGTGCATTGCCCTGTGACTCACCTGCGCCGCATTAACCTGCAGTAGAAGATCTGTGATATTGGCCTGGCCTTGTGGGAGGGCAACATGCGGACCTGCTGGCAGAACAGTAGCCTGGATGACCTATATTTAACAAAAATTTTTTTTTTCTCACCAAGCATCTGCAAGCCAAAAATTTTTTACTGTGGAAATACTGAAAAAGGTCACAAAACCAGTCAAATTGTATGATGTGAATGTTTTCTCCTCTAAGGCTGCTGAAATTAAGGGCTGCTTACTGATCTCTCCAGCTAGAAACACGGGGGTTTCATCCAAGGAGATAATTTTAATTGTTCCTTGTTCTGCTGATAGCTGATGGGAACAATCTTAATAGCGACCTCCAATTGCAAGTCCTCCTTCTTGAGTGAAGTCAGCCCTGCGATAACACCAGAGAGGCAGCTTGAAATTAGGATACAGAAAACTGATGCCAAAAATATGTCAACTTGGAAGGTCATTAAGAATTATCCATTTGTGCATGTTCACATGCCAGCAGTACCTTAAGTGATTACCTTGGAGGGACAGATTTGTCTAATGAACATATGAATTAACAATATAAAATTGTGATTGATAAATCAAATAAGAATTTATAATTTGGCAATGAATCTAACCGGAATGGAGTTTCACTGGATGCGAATGTGAGAGGAGCTGTTGGTGTTCTTTGCTAAAAATGACTCCCGGTGGTATTTTTCCACTTCATGACACCACAGTTGTAGGTGACTGATCTGAAAACCAGCCTGCCTGTACCTCAGGCAGAGACAAGTTGTTCTGACGATCTTGGCTCACCATTTCCAGTAGTTATTTTTTTTAAACCTCTCCGCCTACACCTTTATTGATCCTTTTTTTTTTAAGTTCAGCTTAGAAATTGACCTAGAGTGGTCCTGGCATACAAATGATTGGCTTAAACTGTGTAATAGTTGGTATAATTCTGGTTAAGTATTTTTAAATTTAGGCACTTAGATAAAAGCAGCTGATGTTTAACTCTGCTTTTCTGCACTGACATAGGGAGTTTTGCTTTTTTTTTTCTCTGAAAGAGAAGTAGTAGTTTCCTGAGTTGTGGATTATATCTCCTTCACAAAGAGTTTTAAAAGTTTAAAAGAGCAAGACCTTTAGATTTAAAAAAATGTCTTCTACAGGGGGGCTTTTTTTTTTTTACTTCTAAAGCTTTACCCTCTTAGTGGCTAAGCTCAATGCAATATACACATTGCTTTTTTTAAATAAGCCCTTACTGGCAGATGTATGTCATTTAACATTTTTGATAAACTCTTAGCGATTCCTTACTGCATCTTCATCTTTTTGGCTTGTGTCATTTTGGGTTTGGGGTGCTCCTAGTGCACAAGTGAGCACTGGCTCTACAAAATCTCATTACAGCTGCTACAATCCAGCTCTTGTCAAACTGCGTATTAAAGACCCAGATAATAAGAAAGTACCAAAGGAGTTGTTACATTTCATTACTCTGTGTGATTAATGCCTCCCTATGTGCTAATGAACCAAAGTTAGGTCATAATGGCTTTGAAATATAAGATTATTGAGGGTTTCTTTGACTTGATCTAAGGGGCTAGCTTCAGCCTGTTGGGTCTGTGGAGCGCTGAGTACTTCTTTTGCAAATTTAAAATTGCCATAGTAAAATTTGCTATTTAGTTGAGGTGGAAATTTCAAGGGAGGTTTATGTTGGGTCTTGCTGTTAAAATGGTTTGGGTAGTCACAAAACGGGCAAAATTGGTTACCAAAACCCTGCACACCATGAGACCAGACAGAAATGGTGCTGATTTGGGGCCCTCCAGTGCATCCCTGGCTGTGGAGCGCTGCATGAGGGCATCTCCAGTGCCGAGGCACGCATGCGCTAGGAGTCAGCCCCACTTCTCCTGCAGCATCTATTAACCTCACTCAAACAAAACTCAGCAGACAGCAGCATCCCTATTTGTTGGTAATGCTACAGGATGTCCCAGTAGGCTGCCAAGGGGGATACTGTATGGAAAAGTGCCTCCTGACTCATAGCCCTCCCTTCTACTTTCTTCTCTCCTATATCTAGCAGCTGTTGATTCAATTTTTTGCACCATTTTTTTGTCCCAGATCCATGGCACTTTCTGTGTAATTTATCACATGTAATTTTTAAAGGGAGAAAATGCCCCGAATGTAAAAATCATAGTAAGAACATGAAGGTAAAAGCACTGATGTTTGCCGCTATAACCAGAAAACAGAGCACTAAGGCTCACTGTATACTTAATGGATGTCATTGTGCCTATGGACGGTATGGATAACATAGCAAAGCTGCACTGTACAGTGGGGCTTTGCAATGCATATGCTCCCAAGGGGAGAGAAGGGGAGAGGGAGCCCATGAGAGCTACTCTATCACAGTCAGCTCCTGAAGGTCCACATGGTCATGGGCTGCGACCGTATCCCCTCTCCTTGGAAAGGGCAAGATTTGGAACATACTGTGTAAGTTAAAAAAAAATAGTGAGCGTGATGGTAAGTGAGTTGCTGTGCGTTGGTGTAGAGCAGCCTTCCTTGCACGAGAGGGGAGGCTGGGGAGGCGGGTTGCACGGGGCTGCAGCCCTGTGGCTCAGAACGTCCCGGGGAAGCCGCTCAGCAAAGCATGACACAAGCCTTGAAACATTTAGGGAGGGGGCATGTTATTTTAATATCCTTTTTTGTGCTTAATAGAAAAGGGGTTTGTGGTTAATTCTTTATTATCTCCGACAGCAGTTCTCGCTTCGGCTCCTCTTTCTTTAACTGCCAAGCTAGCATTTTCCTTTTTTATTGCTCCTTTCTTCGAGGTTTGCTTTGGAATAGTGCCAGTTATCATTTCCCATTAGGGCAAATATTGCATCAAACTCAAGATTAGGGATTTGAGGGCTTGGGAATATCATTCTCTAACATTTGTCTTTCATTTTCTAAGTCTTTTTCTCTCTCTCTTTGTACACACACATATGCACACATGCCTGTATATCTGTGGATATACATATGTGTATATATTTATAGAGAGGGAGAAAGAGAGCCTGCATGTGGCCGATTACACGGGTACATTTACACGTATGCACGTATCTATTTGTACGTAAAGTTTAAACCTCTTCGTTGAGACAAAGGAAAAGGGAAGAGCTTTCTCCTCATGTGAGATTTCAGAGGACTCAGAAGGTTAATAAAGGAAGAGAATAACAGATTTGTTTGTATGTTTTGGGTTAAATACTTCAGTTTTGCAGTGAAGGAAGGTGTTAAGAACACACACTGCGAGCGTGGAGATGAAGCCACTGCTAGGGAGCTGCTACCAGTTTTACCGACCCTACAAAACCAGGGAACAACGCTGCCTATTTTTGAGTGTGCCTTTTACTATACCTTATTTATTACCTACCTGCATATATACAGCCACTTCATTTTTAGCACATTCTTTAATAAAGTGGCAGTAAATATTACATTTCTAGAAATTAACTGTTCTGCTGCAGTAACATATACTGCACCACCTATATTGAAGGACTATATAGATACCTAGGCTCTGATTTGGCCATCCTGAATTGCTCTGTAAAGGTGCTGATTTCTGTGGTTAAGCAAACAAGCCTAAATGTCCCGAGGCAGACAAGAGGCTGTGCTAGGCACGTGTACTCATGTGGGCTTCAAGGCATCTGGATTTTGGCTCAATCCACTGCTTCCTTCGTTTACCTCCAACATTTAGGCACTGCTGAGATGTTCAAAAATCATTCCAGCTGCCACCTATTTCTGATGCTGGCTCATAAAACACAACACCCGCTTTCAGTACCTAATTTTGGGGAAAGAACATATTTTTTTTGCTAGTGAAACTTTGCTTATGCCCCGTCTGGGGGTAGGTGCGTTGCAGGTGGTTCCCCGCCACCAGCTGCCCTTGTGGGGACGGGAACAGGGAGGCGATGGGGGGTCTGGGGCTGGTGGTGATGCCTGGGGTCTCTGTGGTCCCCCACGGGGCTGCCCGCCCACCCTGCGCTGCCCCACCACCGTAGGAACCAGGCTGCCGAGAGCCAGGTGCCATCCTCCTTCACGCCCGGCAAATCACTTAACCTCTCGGCACGTCGGCTTTCGCAGCTGTTAACACGGGGAACGGTTTCATTTCGCCTCCTCTCGTAAAGAGCATTGCGGCTCTGATCGACCGGGGGCCACAGCGTTATTTCCACTTACTGATAAGCTGGATTTTGGCAGCTGGCGGGAGGGAGGCGAGCACATTCATCTGAGTAAAATCCCCTGGCTGGAGAAATAGCCAACGGGGAAGTTTTATAAAGGCAAGCACAAAGCAATATCAGCAATATACAGAGCAAATCTTGTATCGGAGTTGTCATTTTTGCCCTGGCCCTGCAGTGGCGGGCTGGGGATTTGGGGGGTCTGGGGGGAGACTGGAGCGGACAAGATGCGGAGCGGTGCCGGCCGGCTCAGCTGGGGTGGTGCTGACACTCACAGCCACCTGACAGGTTCCTAAATACATGTATTTCCAGGCAGCCAATTTGTCTGCCTCCAAAAATTTATTCTTCAAGGCTTGTTCCCATCTGCCAAAAGAAAACATGTCATTTTAAAAAAAAAAACAACCCTAACATTGACAGACAGGAGTGCGTTGTTGAGCTAAAGCCCTCTGCTTTTACCTGAGCCAGGCGCCGGCACCGTGTGGTGAGACAGCCCTGTCACCCACATGCTTTATTAACAGTCAGCTTTTAATCGCGCTTCTCCCTGGCAAGCTGACAAATATTTTTCCCTTTACTCACAGTTCACCCTTTCATTTTTCTGACAAATACTGCGCTTACTTCATTTAAATTCTTGCAAAAATGAGCCCGGGCGAAGTGACTCAGTCATTGTGCAGATTAAATACAATGTCACCTCTTTTTCCTGCTTGTAGTACAATGGCTGTACATTAAAATTATTACAGTAATTTCAGTAATTTCTGTTGTAATTTCTACTGATAAACCTGACTGTGTGTTTCTAGCTCTGCCCTGCTTCTTCTGCCCTGCCTTCCTAAAAATAAAGTCATGGTCCCCACATGGGGAAGCTTCACATCGAGGGAAGGTACAGTAAGCTCCTAGTTATTTTAGAAATCTTAAAGTGATTAAGGCAAAAGGGTGGTTAATTATAATATTCTAAAAACACAGCTGCTAAAAAAAAAGTTTCAAGCAGCCACCAACTTCTTATTATTTTGTCATCATCTTATGACATGTTTATGACATATGGAAAAAATAAAAGATTAAATCTCCATCCCCGCACTGCCCCCGCAGCCGTGCAGTCCTGGGACCAGCAGCATCTTCTGGAAGGAAGGAGGCTTGGCTTGAACCTCTGCCGGTGAGCGCAGGGGCGGCTTCCAGCCCCACATTCCCTTTCAGAGCTGTGAAGGCTACATTTTCTGCTGGGGTTGCAGAACATCAGCTGGGAAAACTGTGGCTAAATCAAGAGCAACCACAGTTTGCCAAGGAACAAATATCCCAGCCTTGGCCGTACCAGTCTTTTACTGAACTCCTGCTCATGTTTTCATTCCTCATACACCAAGGAGATAAAAAAAGTCATTGCTGGTATTGCCAGTGGGGATGGACTATGGAGCCCCATAAACATTTTCACACTGCCTCAGTAAAGAGCAGCAGCCTTCTCCCTGTGCCTGCATTTTTGAGGCTACCTCAAAAAAATCTGCCTACAAGGGGAATTACCATATTTTTCACAGAGGCGGCTGGTGCTTTGGGTGGGGAAGAGGTCTCACATTGCCAGTCTGTCCATGCACTGAGGCCAAAGTGAGCAAGCAGCCCCTCAGTGTGCCGTCGCACCCGGGGAGCTGGGCAAACCAAACAATAGTTTATAACTGGTCACTGGTGGACGATGCACCTGCTCTTCAGTCTGGGGAGGTGTCTCTGTATAACAGAAATCTTTCTGCCCCTCCTGTGCCAGCCGGATTCTCTCTCTGTCCATCGACACCTGTGGCTTGCGGCTATGGAGGTTATGGAGGAGCGCCAAACAGGAGTGGCACCAAGGGGTACCTTCATCTTATACCTTGCTCCTACCAAAACCAACTTAAGGACTGTGATTGTTGGCAGTGTTATTTATGCTGATATGCTTTAAAAACAAACAAACAAACTTTAAAACTAGAGATCAAGCAGGGTGGCTTCTAAGGACCAAGGTGGAGACTGCAGAGGAAACTAAAGGCACTCAAAAGCAGACGATGATGCAAACACTAACCAGAAGTTGTCTTTGCATCAGTGGGCACAGCAACATCTGCGGTGACTTGGTGAGGAGAGCAGACTTTTTATTACTAAGGTCTGACCATCTCCTTCTTACCATCAAGCCATAAGAGGCTAATGAACACAAGCATTAACCTTTGTGGTGCAACAATGTACAAGTTGTATATACTGCAATATCATTCCTTTCCATTACATGAAAGACAGAGGCTGTGGCTGTGATGGGGTTTGGACGAAGCCTTTGTTAAAGAAACCATCCATGTTGGGAGCACGGTGAAGCGTCCTTCATTTCTCCTGGTATGAGCATTAACTATTCTGACGTGGGAGGAAAGAAGGCATGCCAGCCTGCTACAGAAACACTTCCAGCTCTTTATAGAAAAATGTCATTGGAAGTTTGGAAACATACCGGCCAAGCTCAGTCCCAAACCTTTCCAGGTCTGCCTGTGGCACATCACAGAGTGCTGGCGTCACTTGGCATAGCTGCCCTGGCAGCGCCGGCTCGCGCGGGGCCGCCGAGTGACAGGGGCTGCAACCGGCTCTTGTGACAGCCTGAAATTGGGGACATGCTGGCGTGTGCCGTTCTCCCGGCTGTTGCTTCCTCCAGTCTTCCCGTTACCGTGGGCTGAGCACTCCCGAAGAAGGAGCTGACAGTGCTTGTCAGCGAGATGCGCAGATCGGGCATTGGACTAAATGAAAGCTTGGGCACCTGGCAGATTACACTCGGTCTGCATCTAAATGTCCGCGAATATTTAAAAATGTGTGTGTAATGGAGACTTATGGGCTCCTGTACACGGGTGTGTACATACCAGTGGTACTTGGTGCAGCTCATGCCGTGCAGATAGCCTCTGTATGATCTCGCAGTTATGGGAGACTCATCCCCAAAGCTTACAAGGAAACATCCCTGGGAGGACACGAAGCACAGATTGGGGTTGGTGGCAGGACAAGGCAGCCATACCCAGCCTTCACTGCTGTCATGTTTTTCCCCCACGCTCGCCCCTCTCCAGCCCCTTTTTTTTTTTTACCCATGGAGCAGCTGGGATGCCATGCACGTGCACCGAGCTGCCAATGTGCAAATGCTCGGTGCCACAGCAATGACAGCAGTGCCACTGCCCATGCCACCAGCCGGCCACCTGCGCGGCGCTGCAAACCGGCCGTGCGGAGCACAGGGCCGTTCCCCCGCAGCAGGGCGGGTGGGGGGTGACGTGTCCGACCCCTTCTCTCCGCTCTCTGCCAGCCACTTGCTTCACAAAAATTACACAGCAAAGTGGCTGTAGCAGCAGGGTTGGATGGTGCCTCACCCCAAACCTGCTCAGGCTAGTGGAGATTTTCTCGCTGACTCTGGAGGCTCTGGGACAGGCCAATAACAGCAATAACACCACCAAAGTATCTCCGTGGGCTCAGAGGGCTGCAGCTCCTGTCAGTAGCCACCTTCGTCCCCACACCAGCTCAGGGGAAGGTGCGCTGGCTTTCTGCTCCTGTGAAAATACACCCACCTGCACTCACGAAGTTTTCCCACCACTTTCCAAGAAAGGCTCATCCAAATACCTTTATTATCACCATAGCTTGTCTTAACTCGGTATAACACAGACCAGCTTAACTTTATAGTGCTGCTTTTTTATAGAGGAGCATTTATTTCTTGTACCAACTCTCAAGGATGTTTTATCTGTTTTATATCCCATTGAATCCTCTGTGAAACTGCACTAGTTTACAATAATTTTATTACTTTATTAATTAAACGTTTTCCAACAAGCTAGCTATGGCATTTCTTATCATCAAGGGTTCCATTAGTTTTTAATGGTGTGAGACAAAATAACCATTTACCCACATGCAATTTAAGAAGCATCATTAACACAGAGAAAGCACCAGGTGGGATTTCTAATAGTTACTGTTTCTCATTTTTGTTTTTATTTAAAAGGAATAACTGGTTTTGAGGTTTTTGCTGCAAGGTTGCCAAATCCTCACTTTGTTTTTTATGTTCAAGATAATTTAAAATAATGTTCTTCTGTCTCCTAAGGCTCTTCTCAACACTATTTCACTTATCAGCGCATCGCTTGGTTTGTACGCAGTGTCTCGGCGCAGCCGGGTGAGTGTGTTGTCTGCACAGTAATCACCAAGAACAAAGACTCATCTGCACGGTCAGTGAGCAGGGGGTGTGCATGAGCATGTGTGCGTGCACATGTGTGGGCCTCAGACAGCGGCTGCGTTCGCAGGGGCATGGGTGGGAGGTAGCCAAGCTGGGGCGAGCCCCAAACCACAGCCAGCTACCACCTTGCATGGCTCAGGGCCTGGAGGTGCTGGCCGCAGGGTCCCACAGAGCCCGTCCCAAGCACAGGAGACCGGGTGATGCTCATCAGCCATGCTCACCCACGGCATCGGGGACCGGCACTGCAAAGAGGGGAAGAGGCAACCTGCCTTTTTAAAGTTCTTGGGAAACTTTGATGCAGACCCTCTGCACAGATACTGGTTTTCCATGTGAAAGACAATGGAAAAACCATGATTGTAGTAAATATTTACCTTAAACGAAATGGGAATAATTAAATGGCAACTTAATTACAATATTCTATTCAATTATGCTGACTGTTGACTAATTGCTGACTCAGTCCATTTACATGTTAATAAGTGTCTGTGTTTAAGGTCCTCCTTGGTTAATTTTCTAGGTTTCACAATATGAAGTTGAGTTGCTGGGCTTTTCTCCCCCCCTCCCCGCCCCGTGAACTCATTGCTTTTGCTTAACTCCATGATCTCCTGCTGCCGTGTACGGATGCGGGCGGTGCAGACCTGCCATCGGCCATCGCAGACCCGCCGGGGTCCATGGCGTGCACAGTGGGTCCGAGTCGGGGCCTCGCCGCCGAGACGTAGCACAAGGGTCCAGATGGTGCACGATCCCGCGAACCGCCGAGCGCGAAGCACGCGAGAGGGTGTTAGGGATATTTAGTGGGATGTGTTTGACAAGGTGTTTCCTTATTTAAAGGGGAGGGGAGGAAAAGGCAGATGGTGTGGCTGTTTCTAATGACATTCCCTGGCTGGGTTTTTTAACAGCAGACATAAGAGGGGCACAGGCACCTGACGCGCCTGTCTGCTCGGCTGCTGGGAGGGAAGGGGACGCCGACAAAACAGGTCCCACCACCATCCACGCTACCTGTTCCACCTATTTATTTTATTTGCCAGGGCGCCCAGTGAGGCCGATGGCGGGCTCTGCCCGGGACTGGTGTCCCCAGAGCCACTGGTCCCTGCCCTGCTGCAGCACTCACCCCGCTGCTCTGCCCCAGCACCAGCCACACGGCTCGGGGGAAACAGCTTTCTTTCCCAGAAACCCACCACCACTGCTCTCCTTCCCTGCACCTCTCTCCGTCTGGCCTCACCCTGCCTTAGTCTCCTGCCTTCTCAGCCCTCCGCTCGCCCAGGTGGCTGTGCCATCACTGCCAGCACTGTGCCGGTCTGTCCCGCTGCCGATGCAGGCTGGCGCTGCTGCCTGCCCCACGGTGTCCTGGAAACACCCGGGGCGATGCTCTGGGTAGAAGGAGGGGGATTACAAATGATGTTTTCTTCTCGGAGGTTTTTAAGCATGCTACAATCAGAAGCGGTCTGATATTTTTTATGGTTAGGAGCATCTATGAAAATAGAAACAAATTTTGCATTTCCTAAATGGGCAGATAATTGTTCCATGATGAAGAGAGCAAATACATGCACAGAAATGGCCTCTGCCTTAAATGCACGCTGAACTGAACTTCTAGTCGGATAAATTTCTAATTAATTTGCTTGTGCAAGCCACGGAACAAAAGCTCTGATTATATATTAGAGCAAGAGGTGCAAAAATATCTTCCCACATGCTTCCGCATTATCCTGCTTCTTGCCTGTAAAGGGGCTCTGGGGTGGCCGTCCTTGGGGTGACGCCGCTGCAAGCTCCGACGGGAGCCACCGAAGTACCCTGACCCCCTGCAGCATCCCCTCACGGTGGGACAGACCCCGCCACCCCCATGACAGCCTGTGGCCAGGGACCCCCGTGCCTGGGCTGGCGGCTGGCTGGGTGGGTTTGGAAGCGGTGCCAGGCTGGCGGAGGCGGGCAGGCAGCGCAGAGCTGTGGCTGGCACTTTATGCTAATGGCCCAGTCATTATTTATTCCTTTGGAATTCATTACAATCGCATTATTTGGGATCGGCTCATTTAGCGTCACGAATGCATCCATAGGATTTTTTTATTGTGACCTAATTAATAATGAATGATTTTATTTTAAAGCGCTGCCATACACTGGGCTTTAAGGCAGCCTTAGGAGTTACAGCAAATGACACTGAAGCGGCTCGGTGGCTCCTCGCAGCCCAGTGAGAAACGTGCAAGAAAGTGCCGCTCAGCCGCCGTGGGCCCTGACGGGCACCAGCCGCACTGGCGGAGGCCAGGCACAGCGCTGCACCGGCACGGCATGGCACGGCACAGCTTGCTCACGGCCAGCAGTCCTAAGCCCAGGCGTCTTGTGCAGCTGCAGCTCCAGATTTCTCTCTGTTCAGAGTAAATTTCTGACTCAGCTGACTCAGCTACCGAAATCAAAGTTCAGTACTGACCTTGCCTAAAGCAGGAAAAAACTTCAACAATGTTTTAGGAAAATTCTGTCTTGGTTTTCGTTGATCAACAATATCTTTAGGTACTGTAAAGCTGTGCAGGAGGGAAAAAATCTTCACTGACAAGCAATCTTGTTTTACTTAAAAGTAAATATTTTCTTTGAACATGGCACTTTCTAAAAAAAAAACCAAAACCCACACCTTATAATTTTTTACATGAAATTCCCAGGAATACTTAAAAAGTAATTTTATTTTGAAAGCACTGAAGTGACTTTGACTTTTCTCATTTTTTTCCCTTCTTAGCACAAGAAACTTGGCAATACCCCAAAGAATACAAAGACTCTTTTTTCCAAGAAAGGTCTCACCCAAATCTTTTGCCAAGACCCGCTTTTAAGCCACCCCATGCAGTCCAGCTGAAAGACATCAGCTCCATTTCACACTGACCCCCAGCCTGGGTAAGTAAGCGTGGCACCACAGCATGGAAATGGCTTCGCCTTTGCCTACTCGACACCTTCTCACTAAAAATGTTTCAGTTCAGCAGCAGGGATGTCAATTCACACTGATGTCTGAGTTAAATTCGTTTCTGGAGGGGCAGTGCAGGGAAGTCCCTGTCCCCTGCAAACCTGTCCCCGTTGAGCAGGTTGATCTGCAATGTATTTTTTGATTTGGATTTTCACAATGTCACATCATTTCAAATCTCCCTGCAGACCATCGAGCACATTTTACAAATGTTTGTGAAAGTCTATAAATAGTTATAATGACATAAATAGTATTTTTGTGAATGCAAACCTTCTGTATCCTGCAAACACAGCCATTTACATGATGAGACTGTAAAAGGACGATGTGGCAAGTTTGGGTTCAGACCCATGGGGACGGCCACCAGGAAGGGACAGCTTCTGCCCTTCGTCCCGCCCCACGTACGCCTGCGCCCCTCTGCAGCATTCGAGGGGGCCCCTGTCTCCCTGTGGGGAGGTGGGAGCTGGGCATGGCCAAGGCTGCGGCTGCCACCTTGGTTTGCGTGTTTGGTTTTGCAGCAGGGAGCCATGCTGCTCCCAGACGATCCCGGAGTCAAGGGGATTATTCACATACTAAAACTGATCGTTAAATACTTAGCCAAGCTCTGCCTGAGGTAGCTTAACAGCTCTGCCTTCCTGGTGAAACCAGTAGAAAACCACAGCTTCTCTCCTTGTGTCTCCCTGTGGCCTTGAATCCAACACAAAACTCATCACTGAGGTTCATACCTTTGACACAAGCACTGTAGACAACTTCATTTCAGATTTTTAAGGCTAACCCAATGACCTTCTTTCATTTTATTATAATTAATAGTTGTAATTCAGGTCATCAACCTGAACTAACAGCTGAGAGCAAAAACTGTGTCTGGTTGTGGAGTATTTTATATATTTTGCTGATGTTGTAACACATTATGATTTTTCCTTCACGTAGTCATTGTTGGCATCGTGTCCAACAGAATGACTCCCCTGCTCGTCTCTGCCGAGAATTTCAGGTCAGCCTAAGACCTTAAATTCTTTATGAATGGCTGCAAGAAAAAAAGATATGAAGGACTCGCTAACACAAAGTTATACACTAACACTTCGGCACCAAATTTCCTAAAAAAAAGTTACAGCCAAGAAGGACTGTTAGAAATCTGTTCTTGCTCATGGCAGAATGTTTTAAATAGCAAGGGGAAGGGCTCCTCGCCCACTCCCTTTGCAAAACCTCCCGACAGCGCCGTGCCACTTCCAGGTGGGAAGTCCTTCTGGACAACCAGGACCTCCTGCCCGTGGCTGTGCAGGTACACGCTGCTGCAGGGCTGCAACCCAGGGCTGGACTCCTCCCACGCATTGCTACTGGCTTTAGGTCCTTACAGAGCAATGTACTTATGCAAAAGCTCCCTTTAAGGCTACAAGTAAAAGCCTTTCGTGTTGGGGGGGAAAACACACGCTTGTAAGTTAGGACATGCCTATGCAGCTTGCTATGTTAGGCCATACGATGACTCTTTTCAGGTATAATCCACTTAGGACAGTCCCACAGGAATATTTATGCGTAGAAGACATGGGTGCCCTTGGGGCACGGTGATTTCCAGGGAAAGAAGGAATTAATTGAAGGCCTAGGCCCTTCCTTCAGTGCACAAGAAGCTAAAATAAATCGTTAGGAGCCTCACTGTCCTGCTGGAGCACACAGGAGCTGCCTGTTCCCGACAAGGAGATGGTGGCGAGCTGCGATAACACCTACCTCTCAAGGACGTTACAAATCTAAATGCATGTTCACGAGGTGCTTTCGAACCCTCATATGGAAACTACTAACCACGGTCACCGTAAAGTACTGCTATCACTCTGAGAACATAGATTGTGTCAGAAGCTCGTGAGGTCTTCTCCAGCGGGGCCAACTGAGGGACTGCACATCACTTGTCCATTTGTTTTTTCTAAATAAACATATTCTAAATAAACATAAATAAGCTACTTGGGCTGGTATATAAAACCACATAACACACACATGCTTGTTAGTAGACAAGTCAAGCGGTAGTCTTCGTTGTGTTTATATATGTACACACATATACATCTATACACACGCAATTCGTTATTTTATTGGAGAGTTACACGAAGTTGGTGTGTGTGGGGAGTACATGTGTGTTTTGTTCGCTTCCGTGACCACTGCAGTGAAATCCACATTAAACAGGGAACTGGAGACTGTGTTTCTCTATATGAAATCCAGCTTGATTTTAGAGCAAATACTGCTATGGAAAGCACTGCCAGAGTCTGCGTTGCACAACTCCAGAGAGCATCTTTCATAAAACAATTATATTTTTTCTAGATGTAGTGAAAGCCTTGAAAAAGTTTACTTGATGTCTAACCAAGCAATGCTGCATCTTCAAATTTGAAGGAGAGCTCAGAAAGTTAGTTTTTTATTATTCTTCATTTAAGTATTATTTTTTAATTGCAGCGTATTAAACATAAAATCTGGTACAATCTTTAAAAATAAATAGGACCTAACTATAAATGGGCCCTGTTGTGTTTTTATCTTTGACAAGCAAGTAATTGCTTCTCAAATTTATCAGTTTGTTTATGCAAAAACCATTTACCAAGCCTAGCTCAAAAGCATCAATTTCATCATTATCATCTTATTAATTTAGCCAAGCTATAACACAGCTGATTATTCCTGAGTAATATCCTCTGCAGCACATCATGTGTGGCAAAACCATCTGTACAGTACCTATTTAATAAATAAACCCTCGGCTAAATGTCTCTGTTTATTGAGAACTAATGTTTATAGAAAATATAATGGAACTCAATAAATAACTCAGCTTCATCAACCTGCATATGAATCAGTACGAAGAACGCTGACATCATCACCTTTCAAGTACCAGAGAAAGCAAAATTACCCAAAAGAGCTATAGAGTCAATATTAAGGCATTAAAACTGCAATGAAGGCATATTAATGCTTAAAACTTCATTGTTGGCAGTAGAATTGCCACCACGGACATATTTTATAACTCTAAGAATACTTAGGCTTTATGACTGTTTCTTTGTTGAGTGCCTTGCACTTAATGTAGTTTTCCACTTTAAATAAAAAAACCCCTCAAGATCTTAAAAAAAAAAAAGGGAAAAAGAAAATTGCTGATTCTGAGCATTCATTTTTAAAATAATGCAAACTGCTGATTCCAATTGTTCAGATGGAGGAAAAGGCAAACTTATTTAACTCCATGCATCCTGAGCTCCTGGCAGCAGGCGCGGGGTGTGCCGAGGTGAAGATCGCTCGGCAGCACTGCACAAAGCTTACGGAGCAATCCATGCACAGCTAAAGACATTATCAATATAATGCCTGGGTTTAGGGGAAGAGAAATGAATTGAATCACTGCAGATACTGGGATACTTATTGATCGCTGGTTGTTCCTACAAAGGCAGCTCTCGCTGGTTTATTTGATTTGGTGCTTTACAACTGCTTCTCTGCCACAAATCAGGCATTTAAAACATACCTCTTATACCATCAGCAAATAATAATAGATTAATTTCTTACAACTCCTTTCCTGGGGCCCTCTGAGAACTATTCTCTGTTTATTTACATTTTGCTGTCTTTATTTCCAAGGAATGTCGCTCTGTACATGCAGTTTAAGTGAGGACACTGCCTGCCTGCAGGCACTGGACGGACACCCAACCAGCATTGCCTTCTGCAGCCCCACCTCAGATACTTCTAACAGGTTGCAATTTCACAGGAGATAGCTTTCCACTTGACAAACGCGAAGTCCCGTGACATTGCATCAGTAACATGGTACCTCCAGCTCTCGGTAGGGATCAAGGGCACAGTGCACTTTCTTAAACGCTTGTCATCGCGCTTCCCTGCCTGCAGGTACGTCCAGCCTCCTCTGGGGTCCCTTCTGGTGGAAGAAAGTGGATCACAAGGATCAAGTGTAAGATAGAGAAAACACGTTTCCTAATCCACTCATTAGCGCGCACGTGATGGGAAACACCTAGGGGTGTGAATTTTTTTAACACTGTATGTGTTTACATAAAAAATGTGATTTACACAAATCTTCATTTTCTATGCTGTATAAACTTGCTACATTGATTCACAACAGTCCGTCATGCTTTCAGTGGAGAGACAAAAAAGGGACATGGAGATCTGAAGAACAGTTTCCACCAGCTTCTTCACCAGGACAAACTGCAGGTGTTTAAGTGATGTGGGGGGTGGGATGCAACCGTCAGAGGAAAAGTGTTGATATTGAAAGTTTGGTTTCAGAGGCCGTGCACCCATCCGGCGGGCAGCCGTTCTGGGGGGGGAGGGCGCTGGGGGGTTGCTCACACACAACGTGCCGTGCTGCTTCACCTCCAGCATCCAAAACGGTTTGAAGAAAATAAGAAAAAGTGAATGTTTGTGCTTCTGAGTTATTAAAAAAATATGCATTTCCAGTACTTGAAACATTTTGACCAGCTAACTAGTGAAACACGCAAGCAATACGCAAGAAATCCCTAAACACCACAAATGGAAAAATATGGGAGAGATCTGGGAGAAAATCTGGAGGAGCCCCCAGCCGTCTCTCCCAGCCTGCGGACTGCTGCAGCACCCCGAGGTCCAGCCATCCCCCAGTGCGGGGGCCTGGACTCAGGCTGGCTTCACCTCCCGCCCCGCAGGCAGCGGCAATCAGCGCCACATCCCGCTGCACCCCACACAGAAAGGGTCACTATTTTTTGGGGAGCAGTTGGCCTCCTCTGCACGAGGAACGGCTGCCAGGCAGTGGAGACAAACCCCAGCAACCCAGCTGACCGCCATGCCAAAGCAGGTCACCTGCAGCACACAAATCCATGTTTCTGAAGGGCTTTCAGGCTGGCAGAGCGCGGGAGCATCACCGACTCGAGCACACCGATCTCCGCTAGCGACAAGGCTGATGGAAACGAGCTGGGAGCAATCCCGCATTAAATCAGCACATCCGAGCATCTCGGGCACTCTGCAAGTGCCTCGAGTTTTTCCCATTCTCCTCAACTTATGTTGCACATATGCAGCTCTTGTTTGCCTTCCTGAATAAAATAGCAGATCCACAGCGCTTCGCCGCCTAATGAAACTGAACATATTTAGAACATATGTGAGCCCGCTCGTCGCGAAAAGAACCATTTGTGGTTAACGAAGAAAGTATTCATGGTTTCGCTGCTAATTGCAGGGCGGTCTGCATTTTCTTTCTGAGAAAAGAAAAAGGTAGTGCTGCAGTTGTAAGCACACAATAGAAGCGTGGCGCCTTTTTTTTTGCTGAGTTTCGATGCCGTCGGATAAGCAAATCGAGCCATGGGGTATTCTATGGACAGGGAGAAAGATATTGTTGATAATCCTTACGTGGCTGTACATCAGCTGAAAACCCATATGTTTCTTTTAATTATTACTCGCACTGCACGTGAAAAGATGGGATATTTTTCTGACTCGAAGTCAATGGGAGGTTTGCCATTTATTTTAATCTACCGAGATCTGCCCGTTGCCACAGCTGGAGACTCGCGGTTCCCAGCGACTCCCACACAGCAGCACTGCCCACTGCAGCTGCGTGACCAGGGCTCTGCCACAGCTCTGGGACCAGCACCGCTCTCTTCCCCTCCCTTCCCGGCCTTGAAGATGCTAGTTCTTGGCCTTTAAGGTTTGCTGGGAACTCAAACTGCTCGTGAGAAATTTCATGAAGGCAATATATTAGGTGATTTACTGAAAATAAGACGCATTATTTTTAACTACTGCCTTTTGACCTAATGCTCAGTGGCAGACATCAATTCCCTGCTAATTTTGGAGTATTGTATCGACACAAATTTTCCTATCCAACGTGTTTTTTTATTTTAATTAATTGAAGTGTTGTCTTATACCCTACTTTCAAAATTACCCCTGAACCCTGTCTTCGCTTCTAAAGATAAATAACATTTTTTCATTCCAAAAGAGAATTAAAATGGTGATTAAGACTTCCTTCAGAAGTATAAACTGCTACATCTACACATGATGAAATGTGAAAAAATCTTTTGTCACTATCTTTAACAATTTCAGAAATCCATTATAACCCATGGCTTGAGAATGTATTAGTACGTGAACAAACTGTTACCAGATGAAGGCAGAACTGGTAAGTCCCAAATGAACCCTAAATTAGAAGTGCGTAAACCATCAAGGCACTTGAATAGACCAGCAAGCATTTTAGCTGAGAAAAATCAGGATCAAAATATGAGATAAATGCTGCAGGGCAGAATATACAATTTTAAAGGCTTATTCATATGTTATACAGAGAGACGAGCTGATGTTACACAGTCAGTGCTAATGTATCTGCCTGAGTGGGAGGCTGACAATTTAATTCAAAGAAGGAATTTGGGTTTTGAATGAGCTTGCACATGTACGGGGAGCTGCAAGTGCCAAGGAAAATGGCTTCGTTTCTAGTGAAGGAGTGTTTCAGAGGGCTGAAGTTTAAATAAATTGATTTGGTGTAGCCGGCTGCCGGTGAGACTGGAGTCGCTGTAGGGGCGCACTCGCCATGGCCCTGCACCCCAATGCCATGTTGTGACAGTCGTCCCCGAAAACACAGGGTTGGAGGAGGAAACAGGGGAAAAAGGGCTCCGTGGACAAAACCCGCTGTTTACACCAACAGCATGCTGCAAGCAGAAGCCTTCAAAGACAAAGCTAACATTAGCGCCCAAGCAACAATTTCTCATGGCAGCCTTGCTGTGAGGACAGCAAATTTTCACCTTATTTTTGAGCCTGCGGGCTCGCACAGGCTGCCCATGCTCACCTCAGGGGGATTCAGACACGGGTGTAGGAGTGCGCCTTCGGCTGCCAGAACGGTGCCGGCAGGCCGCATTTCGGTGCGAGCGGAGGAGAGCCAAGGAGCACACTGCTTGTGGCTCAGCCAAAGCCCAGGCTCCTGCCTGCTTGTTTGGCAACGGCCACGGTGGCCTTGGGATGCCAGCGATGGGATTTCAGCTGGTTACGTGAGCCCTTAGTCAGAGCCATTTGATTTATGGCAATGAATGCTTTCCTGAAGGGTGCCTGAACCACCGAAATCCCGGCGGCAGTGGGATTAGCTGTGCAGTTTGTGGTCGGTGGAAAGGAGAGGGAGTAACTGAAGTACAAAATGCAGACAAGATATTAATTGTTGCCTCTAATATTTTATGAAGAGGAAAGATTCCCTTTACAACTGCCTGGCTGCTTTTAAAAGGTACCCAAAAGGGATATATTTCTGATTACGTCCTTCTGCACCACTGCTCTGAAAGTCGTGCATTGCTCTGTCGACCAAAACCAAACTAACACAAATGCCTTCAAATAGGATGCACTTTATTTTATGCTTATAAATTGTGATTTATGGTGCACTATCACCAAGGCTAAGAGTATGCAACATAGCAACGCCATGGAAAAAGTACAGCCAGCATAGAAACAAATTTAGGGCTTGGGCTGGAGTGAAATCACTGACAGGACACTGCTGCGGGGCACCGCCTGGCTGAGGGGAAAACTGGGCTTTCCACCTCCTGCCATCATGTTTCAGAGGGAAATGAAATACCAACATGTTTGTGCTTGGTACGACAACCTACAGCAACTGCAAAGGAAGGTAAGGAGATTATCTGAGCCAGATAATCGTAATGGAGCAAGACGAACACAGCAGACCTCCTGCAGCTGAAGGTCTCTGACCACCAGCGCATCCCACCAGGCTCTTGCCCTGCTGCCCCTTGCCCTGACCACTGGCTGAGATGGTAGGGAGCGCCGCGCTGCCGTCACAGTGTGCGTGCCAAAATAGCCTCAGCAAGGCTATTAAGAAACTAAATTACATCCTTGATGTCCGCTGGCTTCCAGAGGGCTGATTTTGTTTACCGGATGGGTAAGTGCCAGTGGATTCAGCACAGCAAGAATAGCAACCCCTCCATTACCACGAGGCCGGACAACAGATGGAGGGAAGGTCACGGGCTCGGTTTATAACCACGGGGCAGCCAAATGGTGCCCCGGCCTTCAGGGACACACAGGCTCAGCCAACAGCTCCCCAAATGCCCTGCCACAGGGGGGATTTTGGGTGCACCGCTCTTCTCCACCCTGCTGATGAGGTGGTAGCTCGGGGCACCCAGGGGTGCAGGTTGCACACAGGGCCATCATCACTGGCTGCCGCCTGCACTACAGCAGGCGAGTGACGCTCGCAGGAAGCCTGCGGGGTCAGGAACCAGTCCCCTGGGTTATTTCAGGTTGGTTATTGCAGGTTACGGCTTTTCCCCTCCGCCACCGCTCGGCTCTAACGTGGTCTGACGGCAAGAGCAGCCAAGGGTGAGGAAGGGCTGCGAGGTTGCTCTGGGGTCAGGCTCATTTGTGGTGGTAGAGCCACCCACAATTTCACTGGCAAGGTGGACAATTACCTGCCACCTTGACATCAAACTGAACGGTGCTGCTCGGTGCTGCTTCTGCTGGACCAATACACCCTGCCACTGACTTCCCGCTTTCCACGGCCACCTCCCAGCAGGGGCTTATGGTTTACTCGGGACTTGATTAATTTGGCCAGGTCTTTCAGCTCCTGCTTGCTTCCCAATCGACATGCTCCCAGCTAACGACAGAAGTAATTATGAGTTCCCAAGTGCATGACCTTTGCTTTTCCTTCCAGGCAGCGCCCAGCCTGCGACCACCCAGCTGCCCCAGCGCCACGTCCCACCCTGCCCTCCCCAGCAAATTTCATCAGCACATGACTACATCTATGATAAGGTAAATGGTTAAAATACAGAAGCGGTCTGGTCCCAAGAACGGTGCTTGAGAAACTGGACAAGTAACTACCCTATCACGCAACACATCCCCTTGAAGCACATAAAGTTGCATCCGCTTTGCTTGCCGCCCTCACGATCCCGCAGCTCCCGCACCAGTTCCCGCCATCGCCTGTTTAGCTCAATTTCCCACAGGGTGTCGTATGAAATGGAACGAATGCCGTTGCTTTGGAGAAATCATTGAGTAAATAAGGAAATGAGATTAGTCTGATACCAAGAGCTTTTGGTAAACCCATGCTACATTTTATTGCATTTACCATTTACACTTCAATATTATTTCTGGAAAAAATGTGTTCTCTATTATTCAGGCATGGCCGACTTGCTCTCCGCTGCCCTGTGCGGAGGTTGAGCACTGCGAGGTGTGCGTGCCATGGCTGCCAGCGTGGATGTGGGGACTGCTGCCTCTGCGCGGTGCCACCCATTAGCTCTAACTCCCTGCCTCCCCTCCCGCCTGCAGCACCACCATCTCCAGGGAAAATGGAGGCAGTTATTTTGGGGCCCCTTCAAAATTACCTTTAATCTTTGGTATGTTGTGACCTCACTTTTTCCCCCCCTTTGTTTTCTTCTTCTTCATTCTGATAAAGAATTGTTTGTAGTTTGTTTTAATTTCCTTTGCAAGGTCTACCGCAGCCGCAGCAGGAGAAGCTACTCTTGCTCTTTGCATGATGCTTTGTAAAAGACAATAGCTCTTGAATGCGGAGTGAGCCAAAGAGCTTTATTTCTGCAGTGCCTCAGTAATAATGCACACACTGTCCTCTACAAATAAGAAAATAATGTCATTGCCAGGTTAACTGTTGCTTCAGAAATACAGAATCCCTATTCCTGGAGGCAGCTGTTCCCTGGCTGATCGAGGAGCATGCAGGTCGCTGTGGCAAACCAAATTAACGTGCCAGGCTGCAGCTCTGCCGGAGAGCTCCAATAGTGCAGAGGCCGGCCCTTCTCCCACCCAGCCCCAGCCGGGGCAGGGGGATCGGCCATTAGCTCCCTCTTTGCGGCGGGCATCTGGGATGCCCAGGGTGCGAAGGGGCTGCGCTGCAGCCCAGCTGTTGGGGATGCCTCACAGCCCACTGCCGCTGAACTGCAGTCAGGGTGTTACAGTTTGACCCACAATTACTCATTTGGGTTCTGCCCCATTGGCAAAACTGTACATTTCTGTGGAAAACAATAGGCTCCTCTGCTTGCCAAAAGTAGAAATCATTCCTATTGAAAGGCACTTGACAGGAATGTAAATAAATAAAGATACACTGAAACAGAAACACTGGAGGAAGGTTAATTTCTGAAATCTGTAAATCACATGTCAGATTAGATTTGTGAAGTAGTGAAGAACATAAACAAGTAGATGAGAAGACTGTGATTAATGAAAATCAATTAACTATGTAAGAGGGGCTTTTGCAACCTGAAAGATAAAACCAGGGGAGCAGACCTCTGCCAGGGTGCTCTTGGTGGGGCAGCCAGGTAGCAACCAAGGGTGGCTGGCAATCAGGCCCCCTCTTGCCTTTCCCTCTGGGGATGGAGGAGCTGTGCCAAGTGCCATGCCAGGGATGTGCCAGGCTCACCCCCTGCCCCGGGGCCCTGGGAGGACCGCTGGCTCCCAGGGCACAGGGCCTGACACCTGGCTGGGGGGGGCCCTTCCAGGCCCTCCTTCCCCAGCAGCAGCTGCTCGCCAAGGCAGCCAGCCCTTCTCCCCAGCCTCAGCCCCTGCTCATACCAGAGCAGTAGAGCTGCAGCCAGAGAATTGCAATGTCCCTAAACACAGAAAAGTGCTTAAAAAAAAAATCTAAACCTCTAATCCTTAAAAAAAGAATAAAAATTGCCCTGAGTGTGCCCACCACCCAGGCATCTCCTCTCCCCTGTGGTCCCAGGAGCCTTGGTGCAAAGCAGAGCAGCCTCGGGGCTGCTCCCCATGCCATGTCCCTGGTGCAGCATGGAGGGGCTCACCTGGCCAGCGCTGCTGGAGCCCCCGCGGTGTGGGCCACGGGCTGACCCTGCCGGGACGTGGCACAGCTTGGCCACACCGCACCCGCTGGCTGGGGCGAGAGCTGTGCCTCACTGCGATTGGGTTTCCCCCGTCCTGTGGCTATAATTAGATTTCTCAGTCTTAATACGTTGAATTAAACACCTACATCTGGGAGGGGAGGAAAACAGTGCGCTGTATTTTTTTTTTCCCTCTGCAAATAAGCAATTTGCTGCATTCTGTAATTTGTCTGCATGCTGTCCTTCTTTTGGGACACATGTAATTTTGCTTTGATGAATGACATACATTAGTGATAGCCCTCCTTGCCGGCCGGGCCGGGGAAGGAGGCATTGACAGCCTATGGGACGCTTACAAAGAAACTTTGTCAGCAACCGCAGGAGCGACGGCCTTTCCAAAGAAAACAAGCCGGGAGAAGGGGGTTACAGAGGGACCATGCCAGTGGCAGGTTAACAGCGATGCTCTGTGGATGGGGAAACTCGAAGCGGAGCAGAATCCCAGCACGTCGTGATTTTGATAGGATTTTCCTCACGGCCCCTGTTTTTATGCCAAAGATGAGGAAGGGCGGCAGGGAGGTGCGGGGGGAGCGGGGTCTTGGCAGAGGCAGGCTCCTGCCGGCGAGGGGGTGTCAGGGGGGTGGGGGGAGAGTGCCGCCTGCCAGGGGGTCGGCCCCCCCAGAAGGCAGCACTCTCCCCCCCGACGCCTGCCCCATAAGGGCTGCCATACGGGCGGCAAATAAACCACTTGCCATTTCTCCTTTAATAGGGGCCAGTTGATGGGTGGCAGGAGACAGAAGCGGCGGTTTGCCGTGCAGCCTGCCAGCGAATTTGTGACTCCCATCCAAGCACCGGAGAAGCGACTGGCAGTGGGGGAAAGACCTTATGGCACGCAACAATATTTGGAAAACATTTTTTTTTAAACCCCAGGGAAGAGAAGACTAAACAGCCGGGTTTTCTGTTAATAAGCTCTGTTAAACGATGAGCCTCGGCTCTCCTGATGGCAGTGTGCTCCATGGGATGGCCTGTCCTCACTGAAACAGAGACCCAGGGCTCGGACACTGAAGCAGGAATCAAAGGTAGACAGCCTTCGGTGCTGTTGGTAGTGCTGTCTCCCTAGTTGTTCGAAACGCATAGAGAGGAAAGCACGTATTTGCTCTGTAATTAATGAAGTTAAAGTATAAATGATGCAGCGGTGTTGCCCAAGCACAGGTCCAGCATGCACCAGGAATCGGGGAGGGATTCCTGCAGCCGCAGGAGGCTCTGCTCCTGAGCCCCCTGTAGCCGCAGCATGATTTTGGGGCAGCCTGCCCCCCTGGCTGAAGGAAAGAGGCTCTCCCTAAGCACGACGAGAGACACAAGTATGAGCAATTTCTTCCCCAGCGGAGACAATCATCTCTCTCGTGCGCTCAGTTTTACGAAAGGCTGGCTGTCTCCCCTGTGAGAGGCGGCTCCCCTCCCTCCCGTGCAGGCGCTGCCACGGCTCCCGCTTCCTGAGAGCCTCTCACGCCGAGATTGTCAGCGTTGGAGTGCACTTAACCTCCCACGAACAAAGCCAGCGCGGATCCAGGCGGGCTCTTCAGCAAGGGTCCCCTGTCCCCCAGTTCATGCAGTTGCCACCAAGCCACGAGGTAGCATGAATTACTATGTTGTGAACTTACCGCAGCCTTCATTTAATTAGTAAAATCAAAGATACCAAATCAAAGATACCACACTTCCATTGCTCTGTCACTTAATTTTACAAAAGTGACTCTCACAAAGATAGAGGCAAATAAACATTTTAAAGTTGGAATACAAACCAGATTATTGACTTGTGAGAAAGTTTTGATGCCTGAAGGCAGGGACCTGACCTGATTTGCAAAGTGGCTCCTGCTCGAGGGAGAGTTTGCAGGTCAGGTCCATCCCGCTGCCAGGGCATTTGTGAAAAACTGCACTCTCACCATAGTGTCCTTCTTCCCTTTGATGACGGGATCACTAATTTCCAAGCTGATTACTAGACCAGTGTGATACCCTGTACGGCACATGGGCTGCTTCTACAGTTGGGAACGGCTAGCTTGGACCCTGCAAGGCCACGGCTGGGCAGGAGGGTGGGCAGCTGCCACGCTGCAAGAAGTTGTGGGGAGCAGGAGGCACAGCCCACCCCAAAAACGTGCTCTGCCATGTGCAGCTTGATCTGTGCTGGGGTAACCCAGCTGCTGGACCACCCTCGGTGGGGCCACGGACCAAGCATTTTGGGTGCGGAGCAGCAGGGGACTGCAAGGAGCAGGCAGAGCTGAAGACAAAACCCCACCAGACCGGCTGGATGCAGCAACCCCTGCACTGCCCCACTGGGGATGGGAGGGCACTGTCAGCTGCCGCGGGGTGACGGGGCCTGAGGCTTTCCAGAGTGATGGGTGGTTTGGGGTGCTTGAGTCTGGGGTGCTTAATAAAGCCCCTCAGGGACTGGACCTGCTGTCCTGGGGGACAGGCGGCACTGGGGGCATCATGGAGGGACAGTGCTGGGGCCCACAGGAATGGGAAACCTGGGCAGTGCATAAACAAAATCCCATTCAGCTTGAGGGAAAACGCGAGCTGAGAAACAGCTGCAGAAAACTAATCCAAAACACATACGGTTTTTATCTGCCCGAGTGTTCAGAAAGATGTGTTCATTCCTACAAATGGGTGTCCGTGTGGGGACGCGTGTCCTTGTGGGGCTGCTGCAGCCCGGGGACAGGGATCGACCACCACTGAGGAGGGGATAGGAGAGCTCCCACAGCAGATACCTGCCCCAAAACACAGTGGAATTGCACCCGGCCATGAGCAAGGAGAGCAGAAATTGGGAAGGTGGTAGACCAAAAAGCCAGAGGTGCTGCTGGGGGGGCCCACAGAGGCAGCTCCTGGGGCCAGAGGAGCCTTTGCAGCTGCAAGAGCTTTGGGGCGAATGGGAAATGCTGCTACGATTTCTTAGCTGTGTCCTGGCAGCATCCACAGCTGAAACAGGGACAAGGGGCTCCTCGTGCGGGACCTGGGCAAAGGCATCAGAGGACGAGAGGGCTGATGACCCCAAAGTGTTTACAATCCCAACAATGACACGTAAAACTGCTAGCATTCAACAAATCTGGTTGATATCATTCCTTCCCCCTCAGGCAAGAAGAAAACCAGCTCTTTAAGACAGGACCCCTCTACACAGCCAAACATAACACCAGTTCTTGTGCAAAACTTTGCAGGAAAAGATTAAAACATCCTGTTGTTTCCAAAGCCTGCTGCAAGCCCCCTCCCTGAACAAGCCCGCCATGCCCCACCTGTACCGGGCAGTGTGCTCTGAGCTCCTTGAGTAGATTTGGGGACAAGGGGAAGGGTGAAGCAGGTGACCCCTCAGTCATCCCAAAAATTCAGCGCAGGGGGGTTTCTGAGTGGTTTGGGGGTTGCATGGAACTCCCTGGCATGCCACGAGCTGCCAGGGCGCACGACTGAAGTGCCATATTTGAGATCAGATATGTACAGACTTTTTTTTCTAGTAGAAAGAGAAAACGAGGGTAGCATCAGCCAGAAGCTGTGCTTAGGTATTCCTCAGGTGGCACTGCAGTGGCACAAATACGTTGGTTACCCCAGCACTTCCTCAACCTCATTATTTCCCAGCAAAGCTCAGCCCACAATTTTGTCCTTATTTCTCATTCACACATGGATACCTCACTACAGCACCTCTCGGACCCTTCTGCAGAAAAATTCAATTTTTAAAATATTTCAAGTCCCACTCCGGAAAATCCCATGCACACTTGTAAATATGTGCTGGAACTCAGCAAGTTCAGGTTTTTCCCAGTCGTTGTGCACAAGACCTGCAGTATGAGATAAGCTGAGGGCAGGAACTTTAATTGGCTGAAATTCAACCAAATCTGTAGGAGAAAATCTAACTAGACCAGTATGCTACAAATGCTCATACACTTCAATTTCTTCCTATCACCAGGCTCTCTGAGTAAAACCCGGTCCTTCCCGCATCTGCGGACAGAAGTGCCGGAGGACCATCGCGGCACGGAGGCGGCACCAGGCCAGTGGCGCAGAGCTGCGGGCATGGGCAGGGCTGTGCTGATGGCACTGTGCTGCAGGAAGGACTGACTGCAAGGGCAGCAGGTAAACCCCACTGGTTTCCCACCCTCTCCACCATTTCTTTCTGTCTCTCTGGATAAAAGGGTGGGGGTGAGAAGCAGGGATGCTGGACGGTGGCGGGGGTCACACTTCACCAGGTTTGTGCCCAGGCGCTCAGCCCCTGTGCCAAGGCACCAGTGCCCAGCGGGCATGAGCCAGGGCTGTCTCCTTCCCCCTGCCTTCTTGCTGTTCGGTGGCGCAAGTCACCAGAAACACGCCAAGGTGCTCTGCACCCCTACCCTCCACAGCGCAGGGGAAAACAATTTACCTTAGCGGTGCCAAGATTCAGATATTTACCGCCAGCTTGCCTGGCTGGTCGCCTCCAAGCGCAAAGCTGGAGGGATAGCAGCCCGCGGGGCATTGTGGTCGGCTTTTGTGAATGGCAAGAAGTGCTCTGAGTCAATGGAAATAAAAGCATTGCGGGAGCACTGGATGAGAAAGCTGGAGAAGCCCCATATTGTTCCTGAGTCCCTAAAACATCTCCCTGGATAACACAATCGTATTTAAGAATGAGAAATAGGGGGCAAAGATTATTTTGAAGTGTGAAATTAACAGACTCTTCACCTCCTGCCTGGGGAAAACTTTCAAGGCCTCCAAGGATAAAGAAAAGGACCCAAGGACCCGAGCCACCTGCGATCTGCTGACGCCACCGCTCCACCAATGCCAGAGACCTTGAAGCGAATACGTAGGGACTCAACAACACCAGTGAGGGACAGGGACGCAGAATCCTTTTGCAAAACACCGAGGCACCATTGATTGCCAAGACAATGCCTGGAAAAGCTTCACGGCAGGTGGGAAATAATCGGGAGGCGCCGAGGGGTCCATCCCTCCCAGCTGACGGGGCCGGAGTGGGGTCAGGGGCTTCCCTACGGCTTCAGCCCTCAGGCGCATCGGCGAGGAGCTGAGGACCAGCAGAAATAGATGGAGAGCAGACACCAGCCATGTGTAGCATAGAGCGGCTATCCGCTGTCCTCGCAGCAGAGAGGGAGGAGAGCGGCTGAGAAATCAAAGGGAGAAAGATGGTTTCAAGGCTGCGTAAGAGCTCATCGGGGTAGACTGGCTATCTCTGACCAAATATTGCTTGTGGATCTGCATAATTTAAGCCTGTAGGAAGATAGCTGGGAGGCTCACAGTTAATCCTTAGAGCCTCTAAAGCCTCAAAGAAGAGGTGTCAGTGAGGCAACTTCAGAAAAAAAGGTTTGTCCTAAGAGAAAGGAGGAAGGGGGTGTCAAAAAGGGATTGACAGGCTTCTTAAGTTTGAAGGAAGCAGCATCCCTAAAGGCAGACAGGTACACACAAAGGTAGTGCTAAAATTATCCAGTTTTTTAAGACTATTTAGTTGTTGTTGTTTAAATATCATCTTATTGGTTTTTCATCCCAACAAGTTGCCCCAGGAATGTTTCTGAGCTCCCAGGCCCGTGGACGCTGTCCTGCCGCTCTCCAGCCCGCAGGCAGGACGGGGCAGGTACCCAGAGACCCCAAACCTCGCTCTGTGCAGGGAGGAGACCCGGGCGTGGGGCTGCAGCCAGCCACCGTGCTCCCTCTACCCAGGCACAAGGGCCGGGTGAGACTGTCTTGATGAACTGAAAACCACTGTATTTTTTGAATCAGGTTGTTCTTAAGTGGGTTTACTGAGTGACAGGGAACAAGAGATGAATTGTCAGAGACCTTCATCTAGACAGACAACCAAAGCCCCTCATGCCTCTGCTGTCCCTGCAGCCCGCCTGCACATGTAGGTGCCTACACCAAACTCTTCCAAAACTCTGAAGCCAAGAGCTCTCCATCTCCAACCACAATACAGATCATTTCTAGCACACCCAGGCTGTGGGCTCTCAAAGCTGCTCATTTGCACCTAAATTCATTCCCACTGACCTCAACAGCCATTCAACTAGGCAGCATTCAACAGCACCATTGCAACGGGCCCAGAAATCCCACAGCTTATTGCCAAACACTTTCAGATATGCCTCAGATATTTAAAGAGTCGCTCAAACCCAACCAGAGCTCCTCAGCAGGTATCACAGGATGAATCTTTTCTTACATGAAATTTGGCCCTCGTACCAAACTCTACAAATGGGAAAAACCTCAAGGGACAAGTACACGACTGCAAAACATGATGTTGAGCTTGCTGATACACATAGTGAGCTTGAGAGGAAGGTAAGGTGAAGTAACAGCGATAGAAAACAAAAATAAAATGAAGACAGGAGCAGGCTTGTTTCCATTGCTCAGTCCATTTGGGGATTATTTTTTCTTTCTTCATGAAATAAATGACTTGGCCCTGCTGCTCGCCCAGTACAGCGAGTATCCGCAAGACTGGCCATCGGTCAGATCCCAGCGTTTGCACACACCGGTTTCCCACGTGCTCACTGCATGGGATGCGCAGCACCACAGCCCCAGGTCACACGGTATCCCTACGGATATACACATAAACTACGTGAACTGCTGCGTTTGGGCCCATAGCACCATCGTGAAAGCTTCCCGTTTCCTCTAGTGCTCCTGTTTGTCAAATAAAAATGATTCTCCTATTTTCTGCCATTGAGCCCCAAACACGCGTGATTCCAGCTGGGGCAAAACAGCTTAAAAAAGTAGAAGTCCCATGCTGCAGTAAAGAACAACACCGGGAGGTCATCTAGGGTCAGCAGCTATGCAGAAGCTTTTTTATTGGGAGTGGAAGATGTGAGAGGTGAAGCTGTGGCTCAGAGGACGATGCCATGGGGCGTTAGCTGAAAGCTTGCGCTTTTTAGGGTGAACAGAAATAGGGCAGGATCCAAAGACCTGAAGCCAGTGGGAAGAGTCCCTCTAATTCCAGTAGTCCATGAACCAGGCACATGTGGATTTGGCTGAAAAAATGTTTTATTTCATAGCACTGTATAAGGGAGTCGCTCACAGCGGGCCCTGGATGGCAATGGACCTTGAGGTTTTATGGGACAACAGCATTTCAGCTTAAGAAACAGTGCAAAGATCACTGTCAAGAGTGGGTTTGACAGACACCATTTCACTAAACTAATTAGAAAAAGAAGGAATGCGGGAGAATGACAGCTGCCTCCTAAGATAATAGGAAACCTGTCTCTTTAAATGTGCTGGGGTTTTTCAATGCAGACCAGGCAGGGCTATAATCAGAGCAGCAGCGGGTCGGATTTAGGTTCAGTAGAGTATAATTCCATTGCAGGGACCATCCAAGAATACTTTGGCAAGCTCAAATATATTGAAATTGCCTTGGCTAGTGGCTTGCAAAATGGCTGTGGAAAGTCAAGATAATTAGAGCATTGTGGAGAGGAGAGACAGTAAAATAAAGGGTAGAAGACAAAAAAAGACAGGCCAATAAAAAAAGGATTACAGACATGAAGAAAGTTTCGGAACAGAATAATTGAAGGAGAAAGGCGTTCCCAGCAGATTGGAGTCGTGTCATTTGTACAGGAAGAAAAGGACAAGCACCAAGTAAAAAAAGACCAACCTCCCCACAATTTAAGATTAATAAATGAATGTAAAAGCACCAAGAAGAACACAGCTGGGAGTTAGATAGTGTTTCTGAATGGATTTAAATTAGAAATCAAAGAGGAAGTGCGAGAGAAGAAAGTCGCTACTTTTGGAAGTAATATTTGAGTTGATCCTCGCATGTTTGGCCTGACTAAGAGTAGGACAAGTCAGGTAATAAAAAAATCAGTTATGTAAACTGAGAAGTCTTTCACTGAAGCAGCAACACCTTAGTCAATGTTAGGAAGTCTGAGCCCCGTTCAGCCAGGTGCTTGAATCTATGCCTAAACACATGCATGGCATAGACCCATCAACCCCTATGATTACACGCTTACGAACCCTGCTTAGTACCATGTCCTGTGTTACTGGAAACCTGAGATGACTATACATTGTAAAAAAACCCAAGCCAACACGAATTTTGCCAGCAACTACAATGGGATGAGTTCTGCAGGCATCTATTTTATGAAAAATAGACACCGCACTAAAACTGGTGCAGTGACGACACTCTTCCGGTGGTCCTTGGGTCCGGAGTTGTTTGTCCTCCCGTACAAAAGCAAACCACGCATCCACACTGTACTTCTATACGCAGAGAGTTTGCTCTCAGCTCTGGTATGCGTTTGCCATTTACATTCTAGTTTCATAATCCTGATTTCTACTTGCTCCTCTTTTTGTGCTTAAATATCCAACAAAATGTATTTGCATAAGAGTTTGGGTCTACACAAACACAGTAACAGAGGTGTTTCTCTCCTGCACAAGCAAAATTATGCTTCTACATATGACTTACACATGTATACATAATTTATACATATAGTTACTATAAACATGTACATGTATATATAACCATCCTTGTGCAGTTCTGTTTTCCACAGAGGAAACAACTTCTACGACTAATGGGTAACATTATCATCCATGTTGTCGTGATCAATTACAAAAGCGGGAACGACGAAGAGTTTTTGAGCCTGTGACTGCTGCCCGGCTCTGCGAGCCGAAGGAGGAGGCAGGGTAACCTGCTTGGGTAACCAGCTTTGTTTTTTAAGGCTTGTGGGCCTGATCCTCAACTGTTGTAAGCCGACACAGCTGAACTGGGATGGAGCAGCATCACTGGATTACTAGATCACTAGATTGGGTCTTGCAGGCTGGTTTTGCTCACTGGCTAACAGAGCTATTGTGGAGGGGGACGTCAGCACATTCCTCCTTGTGTCAGCCTTCCCGGCAATTAGCACCACCGTCACAAGACTTTTATTTGCTTGTATGAACCTTCACAGTAAAGCAAGAAGATTTGTAAAGAAATTGCAAGTCAGGACTGATAATGTTCATTCACAAATGTGACAAGCAGAGCACATTTCTGCAGGTAGGGACCTCTCATGCTTCTGGATATGAGATAGCCAGGTACGAGATAACCTGGCATAACAAAATTTCCTTCACCTTCCTCCAAATTAGGTTGCTCTTGCTGTGGGTGGGGGCAGGCTGGACAGACTGATGGTCCTTCCAGCTTGGAGATTTCTCTCTTCCGCTGGCCTTACTCTTGTTTTCTGCTCAAAGAGGAGGAGAGCACCAAACCAAAGAACTTCTCCCCAGACTGGCACCCCATGCAGGCATCCAGTTGATGAGGGTCACTGCATGTAATGGCACAGCAGCACTGGTGGTTCTTTAGATGAGAACAACCTGTGTTTGGTGGCACGATACAGCTAGCCTGAGCTGCAAAAATCATCACCAAACAAAGCACGAACCACAGCCACTTTTAATAAATATCCTTTGGGTATAGACAAGAAGCTCACGGACCATAGCCCTGCCCTGGGAGGTAAATTTGCAACGTACCTGAGCCTGCCTGGAGATGCATGCTATAGATAGACAGCAGCGGAACAGACCCCGGCTGTGTCGGGGCAAGGGGTGCACAATTTCTGCACAGCCCCCGCTGCCAGCAGCCCTTGCCCCAGCCATTAATGAAGCCATCTCTGCCAAACGGACACCGCATCTGCAGCAGCGGTGGCTGCAGCTCAGGATGTCCTGTGGCTGTTTCATCTCACAGGCTGTGACAGACACGGTAATGCAGAAAAATGTTTCTCACTTCCCACCACGACAGAGTTATAGCCCGTACTGAAAGCCTAACGTGTTAGTGAGGAGCACGATGAAAATTTCATCGGGCAGCTGTTCCCCGTGGTCTTTGCGGGGACTTGTCCCTGTCCTGCAGCCTCCCCCTGCCCACGTTGCAGGCTCCAGGTCCTGTGATGAATCGTTTTAATGTGCAACATGGAAAAAATATTACCTGGAAACACCTGGACATGCAACTCTTGATGCAACAAGCATCAGCCCTGCTCTCTTTTCATCCTCATAGATGTGCTTCATTATTAACTTTTCATGTGGCAACTGTTTGTGCATTGAAAGTGCTTCACAAAATACAAATATTGGAAATGAGGACTTAAAACAGCTCATATTAGCGTGTCCAGCCTTTTAAACGATGGTGACTAGGAAACTGGAATGCAAGTCAAAGAGGTCTGTTCTGACCATCCTACCCTCGTTTTATATTCTTCAATTAAACCATTGCTTTTAGCTATTCATTTTTATCAGTATTATATAAAACTAGGACAGAGTAAATGAAAATTTATAATTTATAAACAATCTGGGGAAAAAAAAATCACTGAATTATTTATGGCACTTTTGAAATATGTGTTTGTTACTTGTACAAAAATTAGTTGTTAGGTCTTAATCACCGCAGTGCCACAAATATGTTGGAAATTAGGACTCACAAACCTGCTTGTTTGGAAAGAAAAAAACCCTGTAACTCTACCTACAATTGGAAAACCCAAACCAAACTGATTCTGAATGGTCTAGTTAAACAAGTGCCAATTATTGAATAATTGTCTGACCTAAACAGAAAGTTATTGTATATGGAAAGATTTTTTTTTCCCAGAGAGTGCTTTATACCAGATGCCCTTTTAAATTGTTTTGAATTCTCTGTAGGCAGTAGATAACTAAACCTACAGAATGTAGTAATGGCAAAAAGGAAGCAATCAAGTTGGCCACTTCTAGTTAAGAGTCATGGAAAAGGCATCTGTTCTATATGAATTGCAGACTATAGGAACTTTGACAGTTCATAGACCAGACTTAATTTATTAAACTACGTTTCTAATATAAACAGTAATTCGTTTCAGGCACTGACACTGAAGGTCTGGATTATGTGAATAAAATATAGAGACCTCCGCTGGCCTCCTGAAAAAAGGTAGTTTTGCTGCATAGGGAAAAAACACCCAAGTGTGCCTTAGCAGCAGGCACCAGCGCCGAGGCCATGCCCTGTGTGCACCGAGGCGCAGCTCCCCTGCACCGCCGGCCCAGTGCAGGTACCGCTGGCAGCGCGTCCAGTCAGCATTCCTGCCCGTGTTCAGTCACCCGGGCGCGGAGCATCCTCGAGAGCAAGGATGGCAGTTGTCAGGTATCTCAGCAAAACTGCAGTTTGAAGCCTTCAGAGAGACGTTCATTTGCAAACAAAACAATGACTAATGGGATGAATGTTAGGAAAAAAGATTGCGAGAGGAATGCCTCAACACTATGTGCCTGCTGCCTTTCCGGGAAGGCTGTTACCCCAGACTAAGCCAGGGCACGGGCTTGTCAGGGACTCACCTGCCCAGCCACCGCGCACCCGCCCTGGCAGGGTAGGGATCACCCTCTCAAGGGACGCGACTGCGACCAGTGCCTGCGGTGCACAGGCACGTGCATATGAAAATAATTTCTCCATAGCAGTACAGTATGAGGCCTGACGCAGGTCCGTAAATATTGCTATGAAATGCTCGCCTACACGTCCACCATGCACACTTGGAGCGTGAGCTACGGGAGACCCTCACCTTGTCTGCCCAGCCCCAACTTCACCCAGGTCTCAGAGAAGCACAGATCAGGGGTGTCAGGGCCTGATGTCAGTAAACGTTTATCTTCAAGCACTTCAGTAATTCAGGTGAACGCAGTAGGACTATTTCACTGCTTAAAATTAGGCAGGTACCTAAACAATTTCCTGGATCAAGTTTACATTCATCTCAAGTTTCATGTGCTGGCTTTGCTGTAGCTTTGACCAAAAGTTTGGTCATAACTCAGAAATCACACACAACTATTTCCTTATGTCATCAGCCCTCAGCAAAGACCGAGTGTGGAAAACCTCAGTTAGGGTTTTTTCCCCGCCAAAAAAGTTATGGAAACGAGTGATGAGCTGAAAGCATTTTGCATCGGTGCTGGCCAGTCCGTTGCTGTTGGTGAGAATAATGGACCAAAGTTCCTGGCGGCAGGATGTGAAAGCAGCCGCCCAGCCTCCCCTCCAAAAGCCGAAGGCGAGCTCCCCGTTGCCCCGCGCTCCAGCAGGCAGCGAGCGGTGGCTTTTGTGCAGCACTTTGCTCAGGCTGAACCCGCCGCGTTGCCAACCCCAGCTAATTGCTTGATTCCCCATCTCATTTGCCTGAGAACGACTGAGAATGTGAGACAGCGCAGGGTCTATAAAATCATTAATTGAATTACTAGTGTGGAATAAGTAGCGCATCAATTTGAATTCACCATCATCCCCCTCCTCTCCTCCCCCGTGTTTTAGAGACCAATCCTACTGTTGATATGTGCATAGCTTCGGAAGGAGGCTCAATAAATAGATGTGCTATTCTAGCTAAACAAATTTATTTTTCCAGCTGTTCTACTGAATTAGTAAATTGTAATGTTGACTTCAGACTATCTTCCCCATAAAATATATGCTGGCCTGTGTATTTTACTGGCACTTCTTTTGCAACACCTCATTAAGGGCTGATCCAATCTGTATCCCAGTCTATCAGAATTTTGATTTGGCCCAAGTGAGCTTTGGACCAGGATGCAATATTGATTCAATGCATATTTTATGTTTTATTCGTGAATCGTTAGCAAGATTTTTGCACGCTCTCTCCCCTTACTTGGTTTTCTAAGAGATTTTAGGGCAATAATTGCACGTACAAGTGGGCTTGGAGTTTTGTGCCAAATGCGTGGTCTGAGCACGTGTGGTTTCATCGGCACCTATTGATGAATGCTTGACTGGGAAGCAATCAGGAATTTTTGTCCAGCCTTGATATGGAAACCTCTCTTTAGCCTGCCTCTGCATTCAAATGGACTGAAAAGCTTTTACAGATTTTGGAGGTTTGGTTTGCCATTGTTTGGCATCTTCCATTTCATTTACACCAACGCATAGTAAGCATCAGCGTTACTAGGTCACAACAGCAGCATTTCGATCTCCTATGATAACATAAATTAATTCTGGGCTACAGTTCAAATTCACCATTTTTAAAACCAGTATCATGTTTCAGCTGGCAACGACCAAGCGAAGCTGAGCCTGGTGGCCTTTGCCCTGCGGCTCCTGTGCAAGGCAGCATGCAAGCAGGCACCGCAATTTTGGGGCTCCCGGCTGGCTGGGGGAGACGATTCGCAGGGCAGGGCCGAGGCTGGAGGCACCGTCTCCAGGGTCTGTCAGGCACCGGGCAGACGCAGGCAGGTTTGCTAGCACAGGCGCAGCACAACCTGCATGTCACCAAAACCTACCGGCTTTGGCAAATCGGCATATTCCTGTGAAAAGAGGGTTCGGTGGCAGACTCCTGTCGGGTGCTGCTGCACGGCACTGTCCCGGCCAGCGGCAACCGGCACCACTTTCGTAAGCTCCTAGACGGAAGCTGCTAGCATTTAAAATGCTTGAGAAAAGGAAACGAAGAGAAAAATATTTGTTGATACTCCCCCTCCCAGCCTACGAGGAAAAATTAACGTTTGTTGTAACGTTGATAAATACATGCAGCTGTTGACATCTGCACTTTTCACTTCTTTGAAGGGTTTGGGTTCTCCCAGCGCCACCAAAATAGTCTTTAATAACACCAAAATCGATCTGAAGTCTAAAACTATGGATCCAGGTGCCGAAACGGGAGCGCCAGGCTGAGGCGAGGGGCAGGCGCAGCCCCCGGCGCCCCCCACGGCTGCCGTGCCGCTGCCGGGCGGCGGCGCTGGCGGAGCCGGGACGCCGCCGGCCCCGGGCGGGCGCGGGGGAGGCGCGGCCCCTGGCCCCCGCCGGCGGGGCGGGGAGCAGCCGGCGGCTGCCGGCACAGGCCGCCGGGGCCGCGGGCTCTCGGCGGGGCCTGCCGGCCTCGCCTTGGGCTCGCCGCCGCCCCGGCAGAGGCCGGCTGGGAGGCGGGAGGGCCGGGGCAGCACGGCGGCGGGGCACGGGTCCCTCCGGCGCGGCTCCCCCCGCCGCGGCTGCCGCTGCTTGGCGGCGGCGGGGCCGGCGAGCGAGGACCTGCGCGCTTTCTCCTCTGCGACACAATTAAAGCCAAACGAAACCAGAGCAAAACTTCAAAGCAAACAAATAAAGAACAAATAACACGCTTTTGATGTCCTGATGCGAGAGGGATCTAATACCATTTCCACATCCATTAGGCAAAGGATGCTGCATGTTCCCCTCACAAAGAGTGAGCATTTTCAGCGGCTTTCCCTTAAATTAAGATGACAGGTTACTGCTGCACAGTGTTGTTAATCTTTTCCTAAAAGCTTAATGTTACTACTTAGTAGTTTACTAATAAATCAGAGAAAAGATGTAATGTCATTTTGGTTTAGATATAGATGGATGACTTTTCAGTGTTTGTAAAGTTGTAAAACAGGGACTGCCACGGCACTTGGCGAAAGGAGCGATCCTCGCCGTGGTAACTGTATGCCTTTCTGCCCCAGGGCCACGGCGCATTACACCATTCACATGATCAAAACCAATTCAATACTCTGTCATACATACTCCCCTGCTAACTGGCTTTCAGCTGTCTTTCATGCAAGACATATTAAGGATGGTCATTTATTTTCATATGCTTTCTGTTACTCTGATCCTATTTTTCATGATTTTAACCTTTCTTTCCCCTGAAAATACTCTGGTCATAACCTTTTAGGAATTTTTTTTTTAAGCATGCATCATTGCTGTTGTCATCCTACACTTGATTTTGCTGCTGAATTCCCTCTAGTTTGTGGATTTACTGCTCTCGATGCCATACAAGTCCATTTAAATTGGTAGCTGGGACGTGACCACATCCTTCCCTTTGATGGGATGATGGGAGGTGGTGCGTCTTCACGGGGACATCCTGAGAGGCAGCCTAAGTGGAGGAGGGCTTGACTGGCTTTATATTTATTGTTGGGCAGTTTTATTTTACTGCCCAGGAAATGGCTGACAAAATTAGAAGCAAACAGAGCCACGGAGGGGAAGAGACCTTGTCCCTGCAGCAGGACAGGCAGCTGCTGGAGCATCTGCCATGCGTCCCCCATGCACTGCTGAGGAGCTCGCCCTGAGTTTCCAGTAGCACTAACTCCCCCTTTACTGGTAGGTCTGTCTTTGCCTATGTGGAGTAGGCATCCCTAAAAAACAGTGGTCACCAGTAACCTGCAGCACTGGGGGCCACGAGCACAGCACCCATCAGCGGTGCAAGGAGAGAGGGCAAGGGCTGCTTGCTGCTTTCTGCCACGATGGGTGCTGTTCGTTTGGCCACCAGGGGTGGGAGCAAGACCACGAGGGAAACTCACACGGCCCTAGTTTTGAAGCCGGCTGACATTTCTGGAAACCCAGGCTCTTTGGGGATGGCCTTGGGTGTGAGTTCTCCCATTGTGTTGGTGTAAACCAGGAGTAACCCCGTTCCAGTGAGTAGGGTTAGTGTAAAACCAGTTCAAGCAGGAGACAAAACACCTGTGATACACCTGAACCAATCCTACAGGGAAAAACCACTTGGCCCATAGCACTTGCCTTTCTGAAGGCGTTTTTGCCCAGTTGCCATTGCTACAGATGGTGAACAGTGTCTTTTAGCTCTCTGCACGAGTGGCACAACCCATTCTGCAGAAACACAGTGCCTCATCAGAGAGAGGAGGCGGCCTCTAAGAGGAAGCAGGCAGAGGGGAAAATCTCCATTTCCATTCAGACCATGGCCTGCTGTCGCACAGGTACTGACTGCAGCTGCCCTTCGGAGGGGCTGCAGCTGTGCAGCGGGAGGGGGGACCAGAAACATAGGCAAGGGGCCCCTGCGCCACCCCTTGTCCAGCTCCCCTGGGGCGGGGGTCAGCTCCCAAGTGGGGGCCGGAGCCTGTGCCTGCCCTGCCCAAGGCCACGCACGTCCCCATGCAGAGGCGAGGTGGCCCCACACGACTCCCGCGGACACAGACCCGAGCGGGAGGAGGACGAGAGCCGTCCCCACGCTGGGCCATCCAGGCGCTGGCCGTCCGGGGAGCCGGGGGCCACTTCCCCTTTACAGGGAATTTTTACAAGAAAAGCCCCGGCAGCCCGTTTTGTACTTTCTAACGCCAGATCCTGTCTATATTCTTAGGTGCTCCTAAGGCCTCCCAATTAATGCTTCCTGGTCATTTTTACTTCTCCTTATTAACTTAATAGGTTCTCTGATGAGCAGAAGCAACTGCAAGCACCCAGGAGCCACCACCAAACGACCCCTCTCATTTAAACCAGAACTCACAATTTTGTGCCGGTGAACTATGCATTTTTTGCTGCACAATAGATGGCAGTAGAGAAAAAAGGCTGAGACTAGACAATTTATAGTTTGGAATATGCAGCTGATTTTTTTTCCCCTCAAATCACCGTACAGTATTTGTTGCTTTCTTCTCAACAGAGAGCTTTCCTAGAAAAGGCAGTCTGGTGCGGATGAGGCTAGATGAAATAAAAGATTCATGCATGAATAATTAACATATTGGAGGCCTCACTTGAACTTGTTGCTTTACCCAGATGAATGAGTTAACATGTTGGAGATTATTATAAAGAGGGACTATTCTGCTCTGGTAGATCAAATCAGCTGAAAATGATGAAGTATCGCCGCACATATAAATATATGCTCACTACTTAAAAATAACCCTTCCAATAAGTATAGTCATATTGGAGTTCAGCTACGCTGACAGTCGCAGCGACAAGATAAAAAGATTTGGCATGAGTCATTCAGTTTGACTTTTGCACTGAAATGAGATGCAAGCCTGGGAACTTGCTTTATGTAGGGCAGCCGCCACGCAGGCGGGCAGCTCCCACCTCCCCGGTTTCGCGGCGCAGGGGAAGAGCGGTGGTGAGCAGAGCGAGAGCACCTCCAACTTCAATACAAAGGCTGCTGGACAAACGTGCAGGGCTCGCCAGCTCCTCCCTGCGACCCCGGCTGCTGCCGGCTGCAGGGGCTCGCCCAAGCGCCGAGATGCATGCCAAGCGGGGCATTGCCCAGTGGCCACAGAGCTGGCAGAGAGCGATGGAGTCTGCCATCAGCCCTGCACCAAGCAGAAAGTGCCCCTTAACTGTAAATAGCCATGGTTTACCATAGTCTTTTTAATTTGGCAAATGCTTTCCATTACTGCCTACTTCTTTGAAAGCTAATTGCTGCAAAAAGGAGTCTTCCTTGTAAATTGACATCAAACTCATGCTAACCACGGGAGGGAGAGAAAATTTAATTACAAACTTTAATTCTTACCTCAGCTTTAGTAATTTTTAATTGTGCCTAATAATAGTGAAAACCAAGCTGGGAAAAGTACAGGAGATTAAACTCCCCGCAAAGAAATTGCTAGATTTCCTATTCAAAAGTATGCAGCGGCTTTCCTGCCTATCCGTACCTCTCTACATCCCACAGAACTAATAGCAAGATAAGGTTGGGAAAGAAAACCGTATCATCATTTTTCCATGCCTCCATTAACTAAAACCTTTCTGATGCAGGCGGCAGAGAGCTGTGGTGAGAACGGTGCACTTGCGCCGTGCACGTTGCTTGCGGGGGGCCCGGGGTCCGAAGGGATGGCAGCCGCAGCAGCCGCGGGCTCCAGCCGGGGTTGGCGCTCAGCAGGGAGCAGGGCTGGGCAAGGCATCTGTAAACGGATAGCACAGCACATAGCCTCCCAGTTGTGGCTCTCATTGCATGAACTGCATAGAACTTATTCCAGAATCAAAGGATTTTTCTTTCAGCCAAAGCTCCTCTTACACCATTGCGGCCACCGCCCCGCCACACGGCGCGTTACGGCAGCTGCAGCCCTCGTGCCAGCCCGAGCAGGAGCAGCGCGAAGTCCTCCCCATGCGGGCTTTCTTTTCCAGAGCGAGTTAAAGGTGCACCGTGCCGTGACACTATCCAGGACTGCTTGAAAATAAAAATAGATTGGAAGTATTTTGGAGATGTTTCTGTATATTATCTCTTGGCTGTACAGTGCTGTCAAGCAAAACGTCTTCTTTCTTCAATCAGTGCATAAACATAGACCAGATATAGCAGGGCACAGAATTTGTGTGCAAAAATACCTGATTTCCACACACAACTCAATTTTCAACAAACTGAAAGTTACCGCTAGCAGCAGCCGTGGTCAAAGTGGAGCTTTTCTTCCAGCTCTGGCAGCGAACAGAGGCTCACCGGCTGCCTGCGGCTGGGCTTGGGCTGCCAAGGGTTGGTAGACGCACGGAGATGATTGAACGCCCTGTTCTTTACGCAGGTCCCCCAGCTGCTCGCGCAGTCAGAAGCTGACACACTTTATTCACATGCGCCTTGAGTAAATTGGTACTTCCCAAAATCTGGACAGCAGTAGCAAAGGGATGCAGAGTGTGCCCTTCACCTGGTAGTTTATTTAGCTATTCCTGGGGCTACTCAAAGTGCTTTGGGATGGGAGGGAGGCAATCCTCCCTGCCACTCAAATGCCGTGCTTCGGCTGGTGCTTGCTGATGAAACTATCCTGTTCAGCAGATAGTTAAGGGTTCCGGTAAGAAAACCTTCACCTGCTAACAATATTTTTCCACTTAGATCTGTTCCTAAAGCTTATTGCCACATCAAATCCCATTATAGAAAATAAGGAAATGTTAAAATTAAGAACTAATGTTCACATGAAAGAATTTTTTTTACTATTTCCTTCAGCAAACCAATGAATGTTTAACAGTTGAAATTGCTTTGAAACAGCAATAAATTATTTCATGCATACATGCCAAATATTAAAACCAGAAGGTTTCTTAATATGAAGTCACTGGTACCGAGATTCATGTTTGCCTTTGTTAATTATCTACTTGTTTATTAGCTTAGTTTCACTGAGGAGCTGCTGATATCCCCGAGTTAAGGATTTTGGAGCTGTTCACAGGATGTAATAATACAGTTTTATTGGGTGCTTGTTGAGAAAGCGTTTTTAGTTGTTTGCACTTAAGCAGTAAAACTGCCATTTCGCTCAGCCCGAAGCCCCCTGCACAGGTCCGTGCCGGCCCGTGATCCCGCCTCGGGGCGGCCGTGGCGTCCCCCAGTGCCATGGGCGTCGATGCCGAGGGAAGGCAGGATGCTGCCCTGGCACCCCAGCTCAAGCAGATCTCCCCCTTAGGCTAAAACCAGCCTCAGCCAGGACAAGCCTGCCCTGAGGCCATGTTCCCAGTGACCCAAGACGTGTCGCTCGGGAAGTCCCATTCTGAGTAGGCAAACCCGAAGACACCCAACCTTTGCTGTGAATTTAGTATTTTAAATATGGGAAGATTTTTAATTTTTTTTTTTTTTAAATCAGCAGATTGTGCATTCTCTACACAGCAAACTGCTCTAGGCTACAAGGATTTCCTCTGCGAGGAAAAACCAGCGGCACAGACTCTGGGAGTATGTTATTATTGACTAAATCATTTTTATCACTGTCATTAAGGAGTTATTCCCTCAAGCTTCACCTCCCAGAGCTGGGCCATAAGAGCCAACTTTGAGGGAAAAAAGCTTCCAGTTGTACAGACTGCAAGGAAGGGCTTGAAATCTTCAGGTACATATGGGGTGAGAAAACAAATGCCTCCAAATCTCACCAGTTAGCAAGACCTCGTGGTGTTCAACCTGGTCTAATCACTCTGAAGTACTCGATGTGCTTAGTACTGCCTACATCCAAACCAAAACTCATCTTCCCACCTACCAACCTGCCTGAAGCACCTGTTGCCTCAAAATGGTCCTGCCCATCCCGTCTGCATGCTGCAGGCACCTTCGCACCCGGTGCGGCACCAGCAGAGGTGGGAGCAAGGAGCCCTGGGGCGATGCCCGCCTTGCCCCAACCAAACGCGGGGTGCCTCCCTTTGGGCGCCTGTCCCTGTGCCATCTGGCAGCCCCTGCAAGAAGAGGGGCTAATCGCAGAGCAGGGCTGCTGCTACGGCAAAGGCTGTGGTGGCATTCCCACAACCAGCCCCTGCTTGGGGGAATTTTCAAATGTGACCCTAAAGCTTTGCTCTGAGCCTTAAATGTGGCTTTAAACCAAGGACTCGGCCAAAGCCTATTTTCTTCAAGCTCTCTGAAAAAAACCACCATGGCATTTCTTAAAACAATACCAGCGTGAAGGGTAAGGCGGGACAGGTCTCAGCTGTGGTTTGACGCCTCCTTAGGCTGTGGGACACAGCCCAGCATTGCAGGGGCACACCTCCCCGATTCCCAGCGGATGCTGGGAGGCCCCACGGGTGCACCGCACTGCACCATGCTGGGCTGCAGTGCCCCACGGTGCCGCCGTGACAAGGGCACCAGGCATAGGGGCTGGGAAATGCAGGCACCCAAGACCTCCTAAACAAAAATGGGTTTTCTACTGAGTACAGCTATGTTACACAGTATTTAGGGCAAAAGAATTATCTTACGTTTTTCTCCCTCAAATCCAGCAAACAACCTTTCTAGAAATGTTTGTTACATTTTTTCAAAGCAACTTTAGAAAATAGTAGCTTTGGTTTTGAAAGCCTGCGATATTTTGAAACCCAACTTTTCCTATTGCTGCTCAAAACCCACAGAAGTTTAACACACTGAGAACAGCACAATTAAGAAAAAAAAAATCCCATGAAGAATAACAAACACATCTGACCTACTCTGGTGCTTTTCGGAGGCAAAACAGGTCCCACGCTGCAGCCCCCCCCGCCGGGTACATGCTCCTGTGATGGTAACTGAGCTGCAGGTTACTAGCAGACTTAGAGATGTGCTTTTCCAGAAAGATAATAATTTTTTGGGCATGTGTGGCAGATGGGAGTGTTAACTCATAGTGCTAGGAGTTAACCTGATTGTATTATAATGTGATAGCTCCACAGCTAATGCCCATCAGCTCTGTGGGCCATTTACTTTATCATAAAATAAAATTAATTGAGTGAAAATAAATTGCACAGGGATACAGAAGAATTTGAGACCATATACATGAAATACACAATAGCTTGAGTCTCCTGTGACACTTATCTTCATTAGGGAGGAAACAATTATTATTAATTCTCTCTTTAAAAATAAATATCCTGAAACTCGCAATAAGATTTACTGCACGGGCTGCGGATGCTGATACGGCTACATGAGCGCTAAAATTTCTTTTCCTTTGAAGAAGGACTTTCAGACTCAGCAAAATGTTATGGCAAGGCTGGCTGCTGGTGCCCATGTCCCGGTGAAGCCAGCCCAGAGCCCCTGGGGTGCGAGGAGGGGGATGTGGGGGGCCCTGGTACTGCTGTGGGAGCAGCACAGAGTAACCTCCCCCGGCCAGGTGAGCAGCAGGGAGCTGCTGGCTGGGCTGCAGGTTGCTAGAGCTAGCTAATGGGCTGCAATATTTCTAATGGAGAATGTTTATTTGAGTGCATGTGTGCATTTGCCAAGTATAGCGAGGTAATGACATTGAGGCTTATTGATAATATAGTTATAATTCCATGTAATGACCAACTGAGCAAAATGATATGACTATCTCTCCTTCATCTATTATGCTCCTGTCCACAGAGACTTCTCAGTTAAGGGCTGTTTATTTCTGCAGCAAGACATAGACCAGATATGCAGAATATAAACTTTCCTATTAGGACTCACTAGTATACTTTTTTCCATCCAAGTCATTTAACGGCATGTAATTTTGGGATCAGCTTTCTGGTTGCGTGGTGAGCTAGGAGTCAGAAACGCAGCCGTGGTTGCGGCGCTGAGCGAGAGGTAACAACCCTGCCCCGTCCTGGCCGCAGACACCTCCGGCGCTCCCACTCGAGAGCAGCATTTATTTGTTTTCTCACAGGTCAGTCACAAATTCCCATGAGAAGGTTGCCATGTGTGTTAGTGATGGCGTTCCACAGGTCACCATTAGTTAGCTTCCCTAAAAAACAAGCAGGGCAAAAGATTTTTTTCTTTTTTTTTTTTTTTTTTGGACATCTGTATACCGGCAGTCCCTCAAGCCGTGTGGTGTCAGCTCAGCGCCAAGGAGCAGCGTGCGGGCAGCCCTTCCTAGCACCGGCACACACAGGCATCAGCGGACGTGCCAAGAATGCTGCTCCTAACACAGCCGCCCCAGTTCCCTGCCAGGTCCTGCCCTGGGCCCCGTCCACCCCTCCGGTGGGGCTGGGGAGAGACCCCCGGACTTCTTCCCCAGCCTGCAGCCCCAGCCACCCTCTGGCTTCAGCTTTTGCAGATCTGCATTAAAATTCACATCTACTCACAGCAGACCACACCAGCAGCTTCTGCATTTGCTGAGCAGCGCCTACAGGTGCATGGGTGCGAGGTTTCACTTACAAAACCATGCTGTCAAGTCACAACTAAAGCCTCCTCCTTTGTTTAACTGGCACCGGGCACAGATTTGTCACCCACGGGTGACATCTCCAACCTGCCTGCTGAGAGACTGTGCGGTAATAAACCTCTGAAGCGCTGAGTGAGCAGGAGGGACCCTTTAAATTCACAGGCATTTTACTTCATTACTGAAGACTCCATGTGCCTTTTACATTATGAGTTTTGTTCCCGGCTCTGAGATCTCCGTACTGCTCAAGGTTAATTGGATATACTTAATAGAAATAGCCATGTTTGAAAGAGTTGCATGCATCTGCCTCCCTATTTATAGGATGGGATAACCCTCAAGTGCTTGACCAGTGCATAATGACTCCAGGTAGCGAGAACTTGAAATCAGATTATATCTCCCCGCAATTTCATTAGTGACTGGGGAAGCAGGTAGCAGTTATTGGGTCGCAGCACGAGGTGAACGCTTCGTAGCAGTGCGGTCTTCGGGCACTGCTCTGGACATGCAGGAAGACAGATAAGATGCAAGGGATGTGGTTTAATTAAGCCACAACTTTATTAAGTTAACTCATCTGGGATCTATCCAGCACAACTCTTTCTTTAATCACTCCCACATGGCAGAGGGTTGCCATTAGCCCTCCTATTCCCCACAGCTGGTAACCAGTCCTGCACTGGGACTCTGCCACCCGTGGCACGTACAAGGGTTAGGCCTTAGTTTTACAAGGGAAGAAGCATCATCAGTGCCACGGATGCCGTACCCGGCACCGGCTCAGCTCTGCAGCAAAGCATCCCCCTTTGCTCCCACGAGGACAGCCTGAGGCGTAGTGCCTGTCCCTCTGCCACCGGCCCTGGGGCCGCAACAGCCCAAAGATGCTGCTGGCACAGGGCAACAGTGCGCTGGGATAAATTGACCCCTAAGATGCAAAGGAGAATTAGCATCATGTCCTGGAATGTAATTTTTTAAATGAAAATTGTCTCTTTTAACCCTGTAGGAAGAATGCAACAGCCAAGGTCTATTTTAGCGAGGGAGATCTGTTTCCAAGGGAGAAAAGAGCTAGGCTTCTTCCAGCTATTGTCCACAGCATTGCACAGCAGCCAACGTTTTTTTTTTTTTCCTCCTGACAAAACACAGACTACCTTCCTGCATTAGAACATTTCGGTGACTTTAATTACCCAGTTGTGTGTGTTTGGGGCAGAGAGAGAGGGAGAGAGAGAGGGGGAGAGAGGTGAGCCCGAATGCAGAACAGACACTGCTCTGCGCGGCCAAGTCCAGCGCTGGTCACCAGACTGCAGTGTGGGGCTCTTCCCCTGTGCGTGCACTCGCGCTTGCACCTTACCACCAACATGTCTGAGCCAAGCGATGCCACTCATGCTTTGACTCAGAAATATTGCCCACACGTGGGTCAGGCATAGCCTATTTTTCATCTCTCTATGGGCTAAGCATGCCATTTTCCTGACCAAAAGTCAACACAAAAAGCATCCTCCAAGGGCTGGCTCCAGCCTGTGGCTGGGCTCCACGTGCCAGGCAGGACTGTGCTCCCCAGCTGGGATGGTGCAGCGCGGCTGGCAGGTGATGTGCCCTGCCTTGAGGTTGCTCACTGGCGTGGCGCAATGCTTCCACAGTATAACTTGAACTAATAATGTTTGTTGTGTCATGGATGCTCCTTTTTTCTACAAAACATCAGGGGTCAGAGAAAAAGGGCATCATCTGTTGCATGACTGTTGTTATATGCTCGTTGCACTGGAAGCAGCAGCACTGTGCCTGGGATCCACCGCAGTGCCATGTGCGAGGCTGTACCGCTGTGTGATGGTGGCTATTCCTTCTGCTACATGACCCTTGCTCTTTGCTTTTCTCATACACAGCCTTATGACTTTTTTTTTTTAATCTTCCAGATTATTATAAGCCTTTATTTGGCTGCTGCAACCCAAGGTCTTAATCAAGCTCAAGGCTAAATTATGCTGGAAATCCCCCGAGGGAACAGAGGTAATGCCAAGCTGTGGGCTCGCAGCCGGAGCCCAGTCTCTGATTCAGCAGCTGTGTGGCATTGTTTATTTTAAGCTATATATGTATGTCTACATATAGAGAGGGAGCACGCACATGAGAAAGAACTGGGAGAGTCAGCAGCCCCATCCTCAGCACCTGTGCTGGGGCTGCTGTTGCTGGAGTGGCCAAGGTGTGTCCGTGTTTCAGCATTTCAGTGTTTCAGCAGAGTGGAAACATGTTTTTCCTAGCATATCGAAATCTTGCTCTGCTTTCTCTCCATCTCCTGCTGGGGGGCTGACACTGGGTCCCGGCCAAAACAGTGGGAGTCATGAGCCTCCAAGAAAGTCTATCCCCTGAAACCAGCCTTTGGGGAAAGGAGTCATCTCCCACCTCTCCCCTCGGACCTCGTGCTTTGAAGGACATGGAAGAAATCTCCGACCACGGGCGACTGCAGCAGTGACGTGCTGTGCACTCGCTCCCCAAGCCCCGTGTGGAGTTGGTCTCTCCCAACTTTTTTGTGCCTTGCTGGGCTCCTTCCCACATCTGCTGAAAAGCCAAGCCGTCAAACCCTGGCACTCACTTAGCTGTTGCCCGTATTTGCCCAGCACAAATACAGTAACATGCCTGTCACATTTCTTAGGTGACATGAGGCTTCTTCCAACAGAAGCATTGTATCACGCTCTTTTTGCTGATGAATGAGGGTAACTACTGGGGAGCCCAGAAACCCCCAGATCTCTGATAGATCCAGCACTGAACCTGCTGAGGGGCCAGAGGAGACCATGCCCATGTTTACCCATCTATGCTTTCCCACCAAGGACAATTTGAGGTGACAGGCGAAGTGGAGGACCTCGCACCCCTTTCACCCGGGGCAGGCTGACGCTGCAGACTGGGTGGTGGAGCCCAGGAATGTGGCAGCCACCACTCCCCCGTTTCTTCACTTGCTAACCATGCATCCACCTTCTGAATGTCACGCCTAATGCAACATGGCTGTCATCGCTCATAAACACGTATACACAAAACCAGTATCAGTTACGCACAAAATCAATAAAACCCCAAAGGTCAGCAGCCATCTAACTTCAGTGTGCAAGAGAGCCCATCCACCAGGTTTAATAATCCAAACACGCACCTTCATCAAGGGACAGTCAGAATTTAAGTGATAGTCTTGAACCTGAGGCACAGCTACTGTGCTTTTGACAGTAGCTTTTCTCCACACTATAAATACACATTTATGGACATACAGTCCAAACAAAGCAAAGAGGTTTTGCAGTTTTACTCAGTTATTAGCACCTTCTGCGACTTTGTTCACAGGCACTATTTTAAAGCAAAGGCAAATAGAGTAGTATGAAGTTGCACAGATTTCTAAAGGCCAAAACATGCATCCTGTATTTATTTGAAAGATTTATGGCTCTATTTTGCCCTCAGACAAGTAGAGCTGAACGCCATGCATCTGGGGACTTTAACCACAAGAAAATTCCTTTACCCCTTCCACCCCCCCCAAAGGTCTTCACAGGATTTGAGCACCAGAGGATCTTATAACCCCTTCCTCCTTGCTCAGCTAGAGAGAAGCAAGAAATTGCATTTAATTTCATTACAGAAGTTCTTTCCAGGATGGGCAATAAAGACATGTTCTTGCACTCGCTCCCCAGGAACGTTATCTCGCTTTCAGCCTAGGACCAAACCCAAAAGCCCAAGGTTTCCCTTGGAATTGTTCCCCCTCCAAGTCTCTTTTCTAAATCAGCTTGCTTGGTGAGTACACGAAGGCACACTACAAGGATGCTAGATCATTAGTTGTAAACTAGCTAGAATTTACCCTCCAGCCAGACAATCCTTGGCATTAGCGCACTGATCTAGTAATGTTACGTACATGTTTATTTCTGTCAAAGATACTTGGGTTTCATAATGGGATTGAAACTGAGAAAAATCTATGACTCCTCCTCTTACTTTTTTTTTTTTTCTTCCTTTTTTAAAATAGTATATTCCAGCATTTTCCAGATTACATGGATGCTGTGCTCATACAGAGCTAATGATGTCTGCCCATGCTGTGGGCCACTCTTCCAACCCAAGCACTTGTCTCCAACCTGAGCCCCACTCCTCTGCTGGTGGGAAGCATCCTGAGAATGTTCCTTAACCCAAAGCCGAATCGGTTTAACAGCTACCAGAGTCTGTTTGAGCTAACCTGACACTGAGACAGAGCAGGGCCCACATCCTAGAAGTAAAGTTATGGGACATGTAATTTTTAGCAGGCAGATGGAGGCATCTCCACCTCAAACGGCTCTTTGCCAGATCAACACCTCCCCATGAAGGGCAAGTTTTATTGTCACCTCCAAGTCAGCCGCTCCACTTGCTCCCTGTGTTTTACACTGACTCCATTGACAGACACAGGGCAATTAAGCAACAGGGTATTTTTGTATTGTGAAGACCTGTCATTAGAAACAATCAGCTCTTATTTTAATATATATGTTCTGTATCTCCACTTGCTGGAAGTCAACAAGATCACAAGAGATGAGCAGCATTATGCCTTGTCCTTCAACCAGTTCCCCAGGACATCCAGTTGCTTGTGCAACTAAAGTGGGATCTCAGGGCACCCCAAGCACAAGGTGGTTACACTCCGGGCATCACTGAGCCCCAGTCATCTCCTGTACTGCAGGCTAGTCCTTGGACTCTCAGACTGGATCAAGCAAGTTTTTATTCTTCAGCTGAAAGCAACTGAGATGGAGGAGAGCAGGGAGCCAAGGCTGTGCTGCCCATGTGCATGAATACTTAAGGTACTCAATGAACATGACTGCTCCTTGACTCTGAGCATGTTTCCACCCAAATCTTTCCTCAGGGTTATTTCTTCTCTGCTGTCCCACTGCTAACTCCTCTCTCTTCCCCCAGAGGAAGACTTCTCGGAGCTTTTGTCTGCTACCCCTCTTTGGCTTTGCTGCTCCGTAGAAGTCAATACAGCTGATATCCCAAGGATATGAGCTTACTTTGTATCTACTGCTGTCTCTACGGGAAACACTCATGTTTGACCAGAAAGCAGAAATACCAGAAAGAGGATAGAAATTACACTCATATTTGTAACGTTGCTTCCTTTTTAAATAATGTCAGGGATACCTGACATTAAATAACATCAGGGATACCTCTTACAGTACACACGTTTCATCCCAAGTATATAATTTTCATCTGTAGTATGACTATTACAATATTACAACCCAAAGCAAGATGACACTAATACCACATGTGGTATCCACAAAAGCGCACACTGTCTCCTCTTGTAAATCAGTCTATTCTGCATGCAGTTAACACCCCCTTGTATTTATTTTGCTTGTATATTTTCCTTCTGTGTCCCTCAAATATGAGCTTTCCCCTCTTACTGTAATGGAACATTTGCCGAGAGGAAAATTAACCTTTATCACCAAGCAATTGGAGTTGCCCAGCTCTCCCAGACCACACACACACACTGAGCGAGGACAATATGCTGGGATCTGCAAAGGTTGACAGTGTGATATGCGTCATCTACAAGAACACTTAGAAGATCAAGATCTCAACACATCTGCTTATGACTATTTTCTTTATAATACACGAGTCCATGCAGCAGGTTTCAACTTGAGATGCACAGCTTCCAAAAGAGAGGGAAAGATGAACAAGCGCTGTGTTGGCTTTGGTCAGCATTGGCACATGTGCATCCCCAATGCCAAGACGCGCCACTTGTCCAGGCCCCTCCTTCCACATTCCTCTTGCAGCTACTGATGGCATATCAGCAGCTTGTCATTATGTAGGGATTTAATCTCAGCTGGCTATTTTATAACCCTTGCTTTGTCCCATCTCTAAAATTAACATCTAGCATTAACATTTTTGAACGTGACTTTAAAGCTTTCAAGCAAATATAAGCAGAGATAGACCCATATAAAATAGGTTTCCTTGGCATGCCGACAAGCCTTCTGAAATGGCAGGCATGAAGGCTGTCTCTCTTCATGGGGTACAGTGCATGCTTTGGAACTGTTTGATAGTTTTAAAATCTTTCTGATGCAACGGGTTGTAATGCTTTCCAGATGTGTACACGGAGTGCAAAAGGTAATAGCACAGACACTTCACTGTTCTACCTCTCACCCCCTTTCTGCCTATATTAGAAGAAACAGTCCCATCTTATCTCTATTTTACTAGTAAATACAAGTTATTTGCTTCCCCCCATACTAAACTGAAAATGTTGTTAAATGTACCATAAACAAAACTTATGAACTTTTTTTTTGTGTGATTAAAATGGTCATAACTATCTGATGTTTCTTGCTGATTGAATCTGCCACTTCCATTTACTAGGAAAATAAATAACACATGTTTGCTGTCTTTCTAAAAGGTTCCTATTTATTCTGTGGTCATTTCCCACTTATGATATTTCCAGCTTAATTTCATAAAACAGCTTTTACATGGCTAAAAAAAAAGGGGTCTTATTGTACATTGTCTTCAAAATATTTTGCCTTTGAGCTGTGGGCTTTTATTTGTAGGAACAACCAACCACCCTGTTTGTGAGGCCTGTATTCCTCCAAATTAAAAAGAGAAACAGCTGTATGTCTTATAAACGTCTGCAGAGCTCTGGCGAGATATTGTTGAATTGTTTGCTTCCCTATCTTCCCACAGGACATGCCTCCTAAATCCACTGCATGAGAGAAAAGCATAGGTAAAAGCCAAACAAATGTTCCCCCTCTGGGCGCATGCTTGTAGGCACAAGTCATCCATCCATCTCCAGCAGAGTGTTTACAGCTACTTTTGGGGATTTACGGGATGTAAATATGAACACCGATTGTTTGATAAGAAGCGATGGACCGACACACAAGTTGATTCTATTTTCTGAGCAAGAGCTGCAGCACCTAATTTATCAGTCATCAACATAACACTAATTACAGCCCATTCTTGGTGTTTTTCTTCAAGCCCCAGGCTTCTGGATGCAAGGGATTCCTTGAACATCTCCATCTCCCATTCATTGACCTCTCCACGTCGTACAGGTGGCATGAGGGGGGATTGCTTTTAAACTGCTTGGTATCAGAGCTATGAGGAACAACTCTGAGAACAGGAGGGACTGTACACTCAAGGTTTTGGACAAAAAAAGCCAAATTGAGAAAGATTCGTGGCTGGTTTTGTTGAGAAGGACAAAAAAAAAAAAAATCCAAGCTGATTTTTGCAGCCTACCTCACAAACCATGAGTACTTCAGGTGGGTCATCTTTTAGTGGCTACTAACGAACACCCTCCATGTGCTCAGGCCTCTCTGGGTCCTGCAGGCACTCGTGGGAGCTGAGGGCTGGTCCCATCTCCCAGCATGGGATGTGAGCTGCATCCCAGCACATCAGCCCTCGCACATCCCTACCTTGTGCAGAGTTGCCGATTTTACAAGATGGGCTGTGTTGTGCTCACACATAACGATGAGCAGATTCGAGCCCTAAATCTGGAGAGCTCAACAGCTGCCCCCAAGTCAAACAGGAACAGAGACAATGCATAACTGAAATGGCAAGTCATGGGATAATTAAATTATTTGTGACAGTAAACCAAAATAGAAAGAAACAAAAAAACTAAAACAAACAAACAAACCAGACACAGAGCCATATGCTCCCATGTGCTGCACGCCGCAGAGCAAAGAGAGTCATTGCAACACAGCGCAGAGACCCCACACCCCCGGCCGACAGCTGCACCGAACGAGAGCCTCCGCAATGTGCTAGGACAGAGGCGAGGTGCTGTTTGGGTGCACGCAGGCTGGAGCCACTGGCGGGCCCCTCCATCCCACGCATGTGCAGAGACACGTGATGGCTTGGGGCTGCAGCCACACAGGCCCCGTGGCTGCGCAGTGCTCTGACAAGCAGCGCCGCAACCCCAGGCTGTTCCACCCTTCGCCCATGCAAAGCTCTTGATGGGGAGGATGCTGCCGCTTGCCTCCTTAAAACAACTCCAAAGATAAAAGGCAATGAAAAAACTCTTTTCTGATAGCAGTACAGGGGACCCAGGGTGATACAGGTGAGGACCTATCTGCTAGGTGTGCTGGGATGGCTTGGCTGCCAATGCTGTGCTATTAATTTCCTCCATCAGCCCAGAACAGTGCTGTACCTTATTGCTTGTCAGGCCGATGTCTGGAGCACAGGAATCTGCTCCCAGGAGCATCGGTTCCCGTCTCGCCTCTGGTTAACGGCCTTATGGGCCTTGATAGCCATGCTGGCCGGCAGCTGCCGTGTGACTGCCCTGCAGGGTAGAGCATCGCACATCTCATCTCTGGTCCTGCTCCAGAGAAGGCTGAGACCTCCGTAATGTGCTCTTTCCTGAATGATAAGCACCGTTCAGCATAGAGTGATTAATGCTAGCAGATGGTAAAAGTCCAAAAAGTCAGGAAAAAAAGTTCCTATGATCTGTTAAGTGAACTAGATTGGGGGGGGGGGGGGGAGGGAATAAAGCACTAAACTCACAATTAAATGCCGAATAACAAACCAAGTTTCTGCAGATCCAAAACCTCTCCATATTTTCTGTGGATGCATCCTTGGGAATTTTTCAGTAGGCAGCAATTAGCCCCCATTAACAGCATGCACAAAGGCATCAGCAGCTGCATTCATGGCAGTCCACATCAGGGACACAGAGCCACAGCAGCACATAGTTACTCTGTTTTTCCTACCTAGAACCTGCACCTGTGATAACCCACAGCTTGGCATAAGCCCTGTCCTTTGAATAAGCCTTCGAGGAAAGCACACGAAGTCTGGGAAGAAGGTTATTGGGTAGCAGAGGGCTGGCTCCGGAGGCTGCAAAGGCGAACAGCCGCAAGGTGAGGGGCTCTGGTGACCACGCTCCCACCAGCGGCACTCGCTGCCACTGGGTCACAGGCCCTGCTTTGTTCCTGTGTGTGTGCATGTGCAGTTTCCTTTTTAAAACAGATAACTTGCAGAGTAGGAATATGAAAATATGGTAATGTTTATAGGCGACAGCAGTCTCCACCTTCGGATGTTAATTATACATTAGAACTGGACAAATTATTCATCGGGAACAGTTTGGGCTCAGGGGAAAGAAACAGTTTTCTCCTCTAAATACTGCAACCAAAGCCTTTGTCGGGGCACTTAAAATATATAGAGCGGATTTGTGTGCACACACTTTACAGCATGGCTATATTTAATGAACAGCATGGTCTGTAGACTAACACAACAGTTTATGTACATGTCCAACTTTGCTTGTCTCTAAACTGCTCAGAATTATTTAGATAATATTCTTCCTAACATGTTACCTCTGCCACGCCAAATTTTCAGCCTTTGGCTCCAGCTTGTGTGCCTGGATCTATCCCTGCCTAGAAGTAACATTGCCTGGGAGCTGGGTTCCCACGTGCCAGGCCAGGGTGCTGGGCTCTCCCACCCAAGATGAGCATTTGTGATAGAATGTCTTCAGACATGTGGAAAAAAACTCCTCAAAAACACTGCCTGCTAATAAGTCAGCAGAGAGTGGCCGCATTTTATGGTGGCTCAGGTTTCTTAAGCGTGCTCAGAAGTATTTGTCCCATCACCAGTGGCTGAACCCTGGGCTGCCCAGGAAAGCTGCAGCCTCGCCATCCTCCCTGCAGCCAAACCCCTCCCCACTCTGCCCACACAAGTGCAAGCCTCAGACATTTCGCTCCTATTCTTTGACTGAGTTTCCATGAGTGCTGAAATACCATTTTCACTATGCAGCACCCCCAGAATTATTTTTCCATGTGAAAAATTACTGCTTCCATTAAGCTTTGTAGGTTTTATGAAGACAAGGCCCTCATACGTAATTTGGTTGATGCTTTGAGAAAAGAAGGAAACTAACACCAAAACTTTGGGAGAGAATTTTTTCATGAATTAAATTTAAAGAAAAAAACCCCAAACACACAACACTAAAATAGAATGGAGTTAGATATTTGCAGCTTAATGTTTTTTTAAGTCAGCAGAACAAAACTCTGGTTTTCCTTATTGACTGTTAACCACAATAACATAAGACTTGCTCAATTTCAACTTTGTTCCTTTAATATTGGGAATTTCTTTTTTATTTTATTGACGAGGAAACATCCAGTTTTCTGGCTGGAGCCTATTATGTAAAGAAAGCATAAAAGGACTCATTACTTTTTAACTACTAGCAGGGAAGCAAACGGAATAACTGTATTATTTTCGGTGAGTTCAGCAGCTGGTAGCATTAGTATTTCAAACACCACATTTATAGTACCCCATCTCCCAAACTCTTTGAAATAACATCAATATAGGATCTGACGACTACGTCACAGACACATGTATGTGTGTGGGTCGATGTATGTTACAAATGGTGCATTTGCTAATACACAATGGATGGCACCGCATCCTCCTTCAATTAACTGGCAATGTGCTTTATAGCACAAGTGCTGGGATTCAAACGCCTAGTTGTGAATTCAGAGTGGTTCTCCCTGCACTAGCCTGGCTGCAGTGGGACCCAACGCAGCTGAGCCAGTGGGGCATGCTCTGCCCGCTGTGGCTGTGCCATGCCAGCAGGTCCTGGGGCCTGGCCACGAGACTCCCCCACCCAAAACACCTGGCTTGTCCCATGGCCTGAGATCCCCAGGGAAAGGGTGCTTGGGTGAAGGAAACCAGACAAATAACAGGAACACTCCAGGAGATGGGGACGTGTCCTTCCCTCCCTCCTCAAACAGAAATCCTACTCCCAACACATCTACCCGCAGCATCTTTTTTTCAGAGGCTGTCTAAATATTACATAGGTTTGGAATACATGATTCAAAGTTTTTTTGGGGTAGGTTTTTTTTTTTTTTGAACCCACACAGTAATTAAACCAGTGGGTTAAACAGTGAAAGAGAGAATCTGCCTCGGGGCTGAGGTCTGTGGAATACCATCCCCACCAGAGACTAAACACTGCAAACCGCTCTGCTGGTAATGGATGGGCATTGTAAAGGAGGCAAATGATAAACAGTGATGGAGCATAATTGGCACTGTTTGTTGTGCGCTCGCTGATGAAATGCTAGCAAAACTGAGTCACTTCAAAATGACATGTTTATGTGACATCAAAGAGGCTGAGCTGACTTTACATTATATCTGTGACAAATGTATATATTGGATCGCTGTTTGCCATTTAGACCTTTCTCTGATTACTTCTCATTGTAAAGAGAAACATTTGCGATTCTGCTCACTTGGTAAATCTGTAGAGTGACTTGTTAGCAACACATGCAGGGAAAGTTGTTGAAAAGCCCTTCTGGGCCTACCGTAGTAAATATGTATTCACACACCCGATAATGTGCTGCCGCTTGTTGCCTGAAAGACGAATGCAGACAGAGAGGCACACACAGTAGTGCTTCAACACGTGCTCCTAGCCAAGTATTTGCGCTTCAGGCATTAAACCCAAGTTTCCTTCTCCTCCTCCGCCCCGGACCCCCGTGCGACCCCGCTTCCTGCGCTTCTCGCCGTCAGACACCGCGGAGGTCTGCTTTGCGGCGGCAGCCCTGGGAAGCAGGGCTTACACAGGCTGCCTGGCTGAAATGCTACCATTAAATTGTCCTGGGGGGGGTAGAAAATAAGCAAAAAGAGTGTCAGTGCCTGCATATCGGGAAGAGATGGAAGCAGAAAGTTGCTGCCTTTCCCAAACATGTCTCTGTTGCCTTTAGGGGTGTGTGTGGGGGGGAAAGTCTGGGGAAGTATTGTTGCCACGTTCTGGGAGGGCTGGGTTTTTTCCCCAAACCCAGCAGCCCTTGCCCTGGCAGCACAGTGGGATGCAGTGCCTGTCAGCGGGGCAGAGGCCGCAGGTGCCAGAGCCGACACAGCTCAGCAGCAGGCTGAGAGGCAGCACAGGTGGAACATCTCAGCCACCCCGATCCTCTGGCAACACCACCCTGCTCACCACCAGGTCCCTTGGATACCCCTGGGTGCCCCTTGTGATCCCTGTGCGTCCCATGGCCTCACGGGGAGGTCAGCCACAGTGGCAGTGTGGGGTACCCCCGTGTGAGGAGGGCCATGGGGAGCATGGGGCGGCTGGAAGGAAGCCAGGCAGCTGGCACCATACCTGTGAAGCCAGGCAAGCCCTTCTGGTAAAAGCCATCTTTGATGCATTTCACCACCGTCAGTCTCACAGTTAATGCTTCTCCTGCTTACTAGCAAGCAGGTAACGTATTCAGGCTGAAGGGAGCATGCTGCCATCAGGATGCCTAAGCATCTGCTTTGCCAAGAAAGCTAATGGCTCCCATGAAGTGAGGGAGCAGGGTGCGGGGGAAAAAGCACTTCATCAACTGCTAATTCCTGCCCAGACCTCCTGGGTTAACGGCTCCTGCCAGGCTGACGACTTTGGGCGCCCCACAGACAGCAAACAGACATAGGCAACTCCTTTCCACCTTTCTCATTCCCAAAGACCCTGTCCGTCAGTCCTGGCTAAGGAAAGCCTTGGAAGATGCTGCCCAAAGCGTTCCCAGCAACACTGCTGGCCAGGATACGGCAGGGGCCACAAACCTGGGGCCAAACCTGGCACCGTCTGATGACAGCAAGGGGAGGAGAGGGAGCTCGGGCAGTCGCCTGCACCCTTGCCTGCTTGGGAGTGGTTAGCGCTTGCCGGATACTCGTCCCCAAGCAAGTGGGACAAAGGGAAAGGAACAGCAATCTCTTCATGCCAGGGCCAGCTTGAGAAGCAGCTTTCTGCTCAGGACAAGCTGAAGGGGAGATATTGGCCACAGAAACCAAGCACATTTCATCGTTAGCTGGGTGTCAGTAGACCTGGAGCCATGAAATCAGTTGTAAAAACAAACAAAAACCTGCAACACAGGTAACAGCCTTGCACCGCTCACTACTTCATGCACAAACTGTGGGAAAGCAGGTTTTGAGCCTGAGAACAATGTGGTCGCTTTGGGAAGGAATGGCACACTCCTTGCCGGAGGGACCCAGACCTACCAGGGGGCATGGGCCCGGCTGCAGCCCCGTGGCAGCTCCCTCACCCTCGGCACAGGGCAGGCAGCTAACAACAGCTGAATGCACGACAAAGCTTTCCCCCTGCCTCTGTGGGTCGATATATAAATAGAGAAAAGATTTTCAACCTGCTGCCTATTACTTCTGTTATGTTTTAGCCTTCCTTTTCTCTCTGCCCTTGCCAGCCCCAGCCGTTTGCCCGGCAGGCAGCAAGCAGGGCTGGCTGGTCACCTACCCGCTGCCACGGCATTTCTGCGCTTCCCACAGGCAGCAGCTCTACTGTTCTCTGAGAGGGCAGAGGCTGTCAGGACACAGAAGTCCAAGTCTCAGGGGCTGCAGCAACCTCTTCCCACTATCTGGCCAACTTCTATGTTTTGTTTTGACCTCATTAGCCTTTTTTTAAAAGCATGTTTACAATTATCATACTGGAGGAATGCACTAAATACATAGCATAACTGGAGGAAGGAATTGCTGCTGGGGGAATGTATAACATGTGTGTGCACAGCTCTGTAATGCTATCCCCATCTCATTGATAAACTCGGGCAGATTTTAGAGACAGATACATTTGCAAATATTGCAAGGAGCGGATGGTCTTTGAGCTGACGCCCAGAGAGGGCTCAGGAAAGGCAGCCCGCACCCCAGCTTTGGTGTCCCCCATGCAGGGCGGCCGTGCCACCCCTTGGTCCCAGGAGGGGGGAGGCAGCATCTCTCCCACCAACCCACCACCCAAACCAGCTGCGCTGCCTCTCCTGCTCGCACACACTCATATTGACAGCACATTCACCTGGGGGGGCTTTAACCACTAGAGAAAGATTCTTGGATTCCTCACATTAAAGCAGAGGTCTATTTTTGCCTCTCTTTATGGAAATACCCTCATTGCAGCCAGTGGGACTCATGAAACTTTGTTTGTTCCAGAGGAGAAATGAGAAGCCTGACACTAGGTGTTTTCTGCATTTCACTTGCTAGAGATGCAATTCACATGGAGGCTTACTTTAATCTTAAATCAATGCCCTAACAACAGCACTACCCCTGCCTCTGCACAGGTGAGAGCCTGAAGCCCCAGATGTGCTCTGGCTCACCCATCATCATCAGCCTTCTTGCAGGTCCTCCCTGGACCTGCTCCAGGAGTGCTTCCCCTGTCCACACCCATGCGCAGCAGGCTATGAACCACTGGCTCACACCACCCCTCGTGCAAGCCGTCCTACTGCTGCTAGAGCCTGCAACAGGACCCAAGCACTGAGGCCATCATCACCCTGCTGGAGGCCAGGCCTTGGTTTCCTACTTGTTAGATACCATCTTTTCTTCTAGCCTATAGCACCACAGAACACAGAGCTGCAGCATCACCAGCCACAGGCAGCCACCGAAGATGAAGCTCCAGGCTTTTGTGCAAAGTTTGCACGAGGGTAAACACATGTGGGGCTCAGAGCAGGTGTGGTGCTCATTGCAGGCACATCTGGGCAGAGGAGATGACTTCAGCCTCGTCACCCATGCACAGCAGCCTGGGAACCATGATGCTCCTGGAGTTCCAGCGCTCCTCCCGGACAGCTCCAAACCAGCAGCACCCTGCACCCAACCTGTCCCCATCCCGGGGGAGATGGTGCGCTCCCAAATGCACTCCTGCCTTCCCGCCTCTGCAGGGAACCACCAGATTTGGCCTAACAAGCATGTTTACTGGTGGGTTACAAATAACTGCGCATGCTGATATGCGATTGTTAATATGTCTGTTGATATTGATTAAATAAGGAGTAAGATGTTTCCCTTTTCTTTGGCGTGGCACTTTGCCTGTTTGTTTCTGGCTGGTGCCAGCGCTGAGCAGCCGGAGTGACTGCCAGCAGTGCTTGGCCATGCCCACGCCGAGGCGCCGATTGGCGGAGGCTCGGGAAACGGGCTTCACATTGGATTTCGCAGATCGCGCTGGGCCAGCACTGAAAGCGTGTCAGGCCTCTCAGATCCTGCTGGGAGAAGCGTTTCAAAGTGAAGCGTTTTTCTGGGATTAGGAATGTTTTGCTAAACTTTGAGTTCCTCCCTCCCCAAACAAAGCTGGGATTCGATGCCTCCCATGGGCACCTCATTTTCTACATCAGCTCACACCAAAGGCCGCAGTTCCTGAAAAACCATTCTCCTTCCTGGCATGTCATCCCGGACATGAACACGACCCCTCCCCGGCCCAGGAGCCAGCAGAGACCCCTGCCAGCCACAGTGCTTGTGCCACAGCCAGGACACAGCATCAGCGGCACCCCCTGCACCCTCTGGTATGGGACCCTGCCCTCGCCACCCATTAGGGACAAGGACATGGTGCCACCTCCCAGGAGGGTGTCCAGTGCTGCAGCCTTTGCCCAGGCTGGGCCAACAGATCCCTCTGCCCATGGGAACAGTGTTTCAGCCACCTGACAGGAGTGCTTGGGAAGTGTCATCTGGATTCAGGAGTATAGTCTGTTCCCCCTCCTCATGAACCAGCCTAACGCCCTGGCCTCACCAGCTGTAGATGTGTGTCTCATTTCAGTCCTGCAAGAACTCTGCAGCTTCCAGGGCACTTACTGAGGCAGAAAAACTAAGTGTTTGCAGGATCAGAACCTAACAAGAGAACAGGTACACGCAAAGCTCCATGTGAGCCAGCCCTGTATGCCTTCAGCTGGGGATGTGGAAGATGAAATGACCCTGGTATTCAATAGCATGTTGTTATATATATTTTTTCCTGGTCTGGTTTCTTAAGGAGGCAAGATTTACGCAACTGCACTATTTACTTCTCAGTCCTTTCTGGTACTACTGCGCTCTGATGGCTGACTTCAGCCAAATTTAATGCCGCAAAGGAATCTCAGATGTACCAAATTCCTATGAGTCTCAAGAAAATACATAGCAAGGCTTGAACTGCTGTCTGCTCTGAGGAACAAGACTGCAATGTGAAATTACCCATGCTATTAGATACCACAGATCCTACATGGGAAAGCAACGCTATGAATACTCCAGCCACAGGAAAAGCTTTAATCAGGATGAACGCAAGATAATCGAGCCATGGGAGAGAGCGCCAGAGAAAAAACAGGATTCATAAGTTCTGCTTCTCTTGCAGCAATTTTTTTTTCCCCCTCTTAGGAACTGAATAATCAAATGGCTCTTTTTCCAGCCTTCTGTTCACACGCTCTTTTCGGATTGCTTTTCTCTAGCTGCTTGCACACAGCACAGAGGTTACTGGTTTTATACTGCACAGCATCCACAAGAGCCTGGGGCTGAACAGGCATCGGCAGATACTTTGGCGACTGCACAGCTGCATCATCCAAGAGAAGAGAGGAAAGGAGGAAAAGCTGCTGTCCCTGCTAGCTCATAGCCTCAGATTTTAGCTAATGCTGCTTATGAACAGCCAGGTGTGAACCAGGAGCTCAGCAACAGGCCCAGACACTTTCCCTACCCATGAGGGGCACTCCCCAGCGCCGAGGGGGCAGCCTGCAACATGCACATCCTCAATGGTGCAACAACACACAGGTGTTAGCAGCGTAGTAAGCAAATGACTTTTTAACTAGAGATGAAGAGCAGTCACTGGACAACAGCAACGAAAGGTTGGTGCCAGCTGTGCTTCCACAGAAAAGGAGGCTGTGCCGGCAGCTTGCTGCCTCCCTTTCCCACACAGGCTGTGACTAAGGGCTCCACAAAGCCACGGCAGAGCTGAGCATCCCACATTTTTGATGTGTTGCCCAGATGCACAGAGAGCTGGATCAGGCTGCTGGAGCTGCAGCTCAGCAGCTTCAGGGCTTACTGGGCCAGGTTTTGGATAAGGCCATGTGCTGGTCGTGCCGCACCCAGTCACATCACCCAAGCCCCATTTACAGCGTGAAGGAGGTGAGGAGCCAGCAAGGCTCCCATCTTCCTCAGCAGGGTCTCAGAGGTGGGCAGCCGTTCAGCAGGTCACACTGCACCCCAGAACTGTGCTGTGCTCCAAGCGGGGCAGCAAAGGCAACAAGCAGAAGCTGTGGGTACACGGGGGGGCTGTCTGCTGAGTTTAGTAACTATGTCCTCTCTGTTGAGTTTCCTTCAGAGGGGGACAAGAAGGAAGCATTATTATTTTGTCTTTGCCTCATACAGACAGGCAGTGCAAGGTGCAATAAGGTACCCTTAGCTGGGGGAGCTTCCACTTTCCTGCCCCATGGCTGTTTCCTCTAATGCTGTAGATGTGCAGGGCTATCCAGCCACTTTGGCACCTCCCTTACAGCCATCTTTGTCCTTTCTGCTGTGCCACTATGCACAACACAACTGCTGCCATTCCTCCTGCATATCCTTCCCTCTTCTCCACTAACACGGACCAGCCAGCCAGCCACATCAATCCTCCTACCACTCACAGCCATCTTGAAGGCATTTAGGTAATACAGATATAATGCACAACACGCTTGTGCATGTTCTGATAACATCCCACTCACTTACAACTCGCAGGGGAGTGTAAGCTCTTTAGAAGAGACACACGGATGCTCCTGTTGCACAACACAGCTGTGCCGCAGGGCACAATCCAGCCCTGCATGCTCAAACAGGGACAGAAGGCACTACCCTTCCCCTCTGGGCAAGTCATGCTGCCAGACCTGTGGGGTACAGCCCAGAGGGGACCGATGCCAGTCTAACTCAAAGATGTTACGACTCCGACTTCCCCCCAAAATACTGTCAAGCCCGTCTCAGTTGGACATGGAAGGACATAGCCACAGAAGGGACTGAGACATGACGAGGGCACAGATTTGATCCAGGAACAGCAACTACACGTTGCTTCTTTCTGAGAGTATCTAGTTATCCTCAGCAAAACCATACTTCAAAGAAACAAAAGCAGCCTCTGCATCCGATTTTGATTTAACTGTGTTTTTCTGGTTATTTTCTTGGTCAAGAAAGTGGATGCAACTGGCTTACTACATGGTTTTTTTTATTCGCCTCTGAGTGGCGGGAGTAATGGCTTTGTAGGTGTGGAACAGGGTTTTAAAGACAAATAAGGTCTGCGCCTCTTAACGAAACTTAATTGGTTCCATCCACAGCTCCCCTACGCTATTGAACTTGTTGTACACCTATGTTTTATGCATAATGACTTTTCTATCTGGTATCAGACAGTAATCATTCCAGAAGGCAAAAATCTCAAAATAACCACAGTATATGCATACAGAATACATTTAAAAGAAAAATCTAAATTGACTGTTCAGACCTTCCCTCACTTGCCAGTGGATCTTCTCCAAACAGAAGGCATTCCAAGTCGGCGTAGGAAATGCTAAGATAGCATGCTTTCCATATTGTGTTATCGGAGCGTCTTCCAAAAACTCAAGCTTTCCCATACAACAAAATGTCATGAAGAAGGTTTTACTCCAGTCTGCGTATCACAGGCTGTACATACCGCTTCAGCTACTGTAACGTTGGCAAGCAAAGCTTGTAATGACTTGAAGTACAGTTTAGGAGCAGAAAAACTTTGCTTCAGAGCCACTTGCTCACACTGTCTGATTTTCATTAGGATGGGTTTGTGTGCCTGTGTTTTTTCCCTCAGGAATGAAGACAGAGATAAATGTCACAGAGGACTTTTTGGCTTTCAATGCTTTTACTGTATGGAGCCTGATTAATCAAGCTGATGTTGCATTTGTGTTGAAGGGAGGTGGAGTTTCCCAGAACCAGCCGGCCTGGCTGAACGAAGAACTGGGTCAAACCCTGGCAGCAACAACACACTTCAGAGCGCAGCGAGCATCTTGGTTTTAAAAAACAGATTTTACACCCAAATGGGTAGCTTCCCCCTTCCCTCCCATTAACATTAAATCACTTGCTCTCATCTCTGTTTACACGAGGACAGCAAGAAGCAGTCTCTGCAATACTTCACTCAGGCACCATCGCAATGAAACCAGCAGAGCTGGGTTCAAACAGCACAAAAGGCAACAAGTAGCATCAATGCCAGGAAGCCAGGCATAACACCCCACCAGAGCACCGCAAAACAAACCACCTGGCTGCAGATGCACGCTCATACTGTCTTACCTGGCAGAGTCCGAGCCTCTCAGTGGTCTCCACACAGCGTTTCTGCTCCTGCCACAGTAATAGCAGGTGGGGAACAGGGAACCTGGGGCAGGTGGAGCCTGGTCTTGGCCACAGGGGCCCCAACCTGGCAGGGAAGCAGCCAAGGAGCCCTCGCTGCACATCTCCCCATCCGGGCTGGGTGGAGTAGGTCAGCCCTTCTTACCACTGCATCTCCTGTGCAGGTCAGCTTTGCTCCCAGCCTCAGCCTTGTTCCTCTGAGCCACAGCTGTAATCAATGCAAAAAAATAAGCTCACCCAGAGGTTAACTCAGAGCACCTGGTGCCCAGGCCCTGCTGGGGTCCTGCCCAGGGGCACCTCGGAGGGCTCAGCTCAGTCCCCACAGCCGCCCCTTGAGCAAGCCCTGTGCTGGCCTGGGTAGTCTGGCAGAGAGCGAGGCCCCAGCAGTGGCGAGCACCCCAAGTCTGCTTTGTGTGTCTGTGCGTATGAAGATCCCTGGGGGCTTGCTGGGAGCTTGGCTAGTCCTCTGCCACACCGAAACTGCCGTGCAGGACCACTGGGGCGGTGTGGGTGCCTGATCCTGCGGTCAGGCCTGGGCAAGAGGGAGAGGAAACAGAGTTTCACCAGAAACTTGGTCTTTGGCGCATTCATTCAAGTTAAGTTCTGAGTGAAACAAAACATGCTATAAAGGTTTTAATAAAAATCCATTTACCCAAATAAAGTCCTCATTTTCCTTTTTTTTTTTAAAACTGTCAAAGAATTTGACAAATTTGATCAGATCATATCACTGAGCCGAAAGTGTGAGTTCTGGGAACGAGCTATTTGCATCTTTCTAGCTCCCCACTTACGGTTTTGGGCTTGCTATGTGCCCCCCTCTCTGCCTACTCCGCTATTACAACCCATCTGATCTCGCTTAGGGTGGAAAAACGCACTTCTGCAGGCACAGAGGTCTTTACAGCAAAAAGGCAGAGCTCTTGCCCGCACCTCAAACAATTTGACCCCAGGTCTGATTAGACTGGATGGCATAAGGTAGATCTTTCTGCTGGTGGCGCACAGTAGCGAGTAAATACACGTTAGTCCCTCCCAAAAGCAAGGGCCATGTGCAAGACCTGCAGCTTGGCCGAGTCACCATGACTGCACCACAGCAGTAGGAACAGTGGCCCTCTCCTCTTCCCTGGCCCAGGTGCCACTGGCTCGTCATGGTTATCTTTCATCAGAAGATGCCATGTGGAGCTTGCACACACGTGCCACTCGCAGGCTCTAGCGCCTACCTCTCAGGCCCCACTCAGCACGTAAATAAAGGATGCTTTTGTGAAGACCAAAGTACTGCTTTCATTTATTTATTTTCACTCTGCACAACAAATGCTCTGGTGACAGGAGTAGGACCACCAGCAAGCCCTTCCCCTCCAAAATGCCACCTTCCCTTGGGGACAGGGCATCACGTCCCACAGCAGGGACTACGGCTCAGATGCCACCTGTTCCCTTCAAGCAGCACATCCCAACAACCTGAGAGATTTGAAAGCCAGAAGTGGTCACGCACAAGCATCCTCCAACACCGAGGGGTCCCTAAATATCTCTTTTTCTAGGCAAAAATGAAGCTTTAAAAGGAAGCACAGCAGCAAATCTCCCTAGGCACAGGCTATCACTACAGCAGCAGCAGCCACCCAGCAGCTGCAGCCACGACTGCTCAGTGCCTGCTGAAGCAGGAGCCCACAGATCGAACGTGGCAGCGCTCCACGTCATCTGCCAGTGCTGTGGCATGAAAATGCCACCCGCATCAGCCCACAGCTTTGTTGATCCGCCTGCCTGCTTTGCCTGTTAGTCAGCGCAGGAGCATGCAGACACCCATGGTGTGGTTCCTGACGGCATGAGTCTGGGGAGCCTGGATTGATCCTGAGGGGTTAAACTGTGGCCAAGCTATTCAGGTCATCTCCCGCGTGTGCTCACAGGGATGTAGACCATCAGGTGTTCAGCCTGAGCCAGTTTTCAGAACAATGCTGAAACTGATTATTCTGGAGAAAAGCTCGTGGTTGTGGAGGTGGCAGTAGCACTATAGTTATCAGCTCATTCTTGTTTTGAGCCCTGTTGCCCATAAAGCCAGCATGCCAGAAAGGGCGAATCCAACTGCTCAGGCCTGGGATGAAAAATGAACATGCATCCTTTCAGACTCCTCAAGATGCCCTGAGATGTCTGTCTCCCCTCACCAGGACTGCTGTGCTCCTGCGGCATGCGGTTTGTCAGGTGTGAGATCTGACTCGTCAGCCAGGCAGGAGAGAAATGCTGACGGTTTCATCCTGAGTCACTTCTGGTGGGAAGAGGGAAGACGGTGGTGGGGAAACAGCTCCCAGGGAGCTTCTTTCCAAGCCCAATTTGACTTTGAAGGGCAGCCTCTTACAGCTTCTCTGAGGTGAGAAGAAGCAGCAAGGATGAGGAGAGGGAAGAGGAGAACACATATAAAGAAATGCCTTGATGTTCTTCAGAGGCTTGTTTTCCCTTAAGGAGCCCAAACCAGAAGGTGCTTCCATTAGCAAACTCAGAAATCCTGCGAAACTGCAGAGCCTGACATTATCCTTGCTCTGTGGAGGGTTTGCTCGCTCAGCCCCTCAAAAAGACCTGAAAGAAAACTGTACAAGCCATTAAAATACAGTCACCAAGTTATAGATTTCTGTTTTTCCCTTTCATGACAGACAGACACTTTCTATTAGAACAACTTTTATTTTATAAAGGGATCAGAAAAGCAAAACCAAAAGAAAACTTCTCCAGGTGCAGATCCATTCCCAAACATCACTAACCCCAAAGGCTTCAAAATGCACTGTAAAACAGGTTTAAAATAGACACTGCATTGTGGTAAACCTGAAACGTCTCATGACAATTTTGGGTTTTTTTTGTTCATCTATAGTTTTCAAAAAATTGTTTATAAGATTACTAATAAAAATGTTTCTATAAAAAGAGTTTCAACATGAAAAATCAGAACATTCCCATCCCCATCCACAAGGCTGAATCCAGCTGTCTCAGCCTGCTTATAATACTCTATTTCCATGAAACATTTTCTTTTGATGAAACAGCATTTTTATGATAGAAAATTCCTGACCAGCTCCAAGTGTAAGTCAATACACTGCAGCGAACAAGTCCAGGCTTAAGATTCAAGCTCTCATATGTTGTGCTGGCCACTGGGAAATAAAGCTTTTACTCATAGACTGAACTTTTTTGGTATGCGCTTGCTGAAATCTAATAGAGAGGACACCCTGGAAAGCAACCGCAGATAACGGCATTCGAGTGAAGCAGGTTGAACCAAAGCTTGTTTACCTCAGAGGGTTGTTTCCTTTACAGAGAGTTTTCAGCTGAGTGGGAACACACAGCCATGGATTTGTCCAGTCCCCCACTCCCTCCCTGCAAGCATCCTCACTGGGAACACACTGGGTTTACCACATCCGACGGGAAAAGTTCTCTGGCATGACTGTGGCTACTGTATTAGCAGCAAGTTGCTGACAGTCAATGCAGCCTCATAGTAATCACTTAATCTTTTTATGTCCAGAGACAGAACACTTCCATTTGGCTTTCCAAGGGAGAAGTTTTTTAAGAGGAAAAACATCTTTTTCCAGCACTGTGGAAGAACACAGGGAAATAAAAAGTTTCAAAATGACCAGCGTCTGCTGCAAGGTCAGCGCGGGGGACCTGCCCAGGGCGGCGTTGTTCAGAACAGCGGAAGTGGACAGAAAGGCAGGTCTGTGCCTGAACACAGAGCGACTCATGTTTTTGGGGAGCACACACTGCCCCTCTGCAGCTCAGAATTAACTTGCAGCATTAGAGGCGTTTGTATAGTGAAAGTAATTACACAGCACGAGCATTCTCATTACTTAACCATGTGCCCATGTTAGTTATTGGTACACGCACAGAATGGTTTATCGGGGGAGTTCATCGGGGCACCAGTTCACAGCGACCTGCATCCCACTGGTGCTGTAATGGTTAATGCCTAAAACTTGCCTTGGCTGAGATCCTTCTGCTGTTTGATGGCTCAACTGAAGCTTGATGTTTATGGTGGAAATTGTCTTGATTTCTTTAGATGAGATGAGCATCCATGGAGTTTGAAAATGTGTTTTAATTAAGATTCTGCTAAATTCTACCAGACACCTACTTGGAAAACAAAGCAACTGAATAATTAACTCTGATGAGAGCAGATGCTGCTCTAATGACAACCTGTTACTGCTCAAGTGCATCATTAGTTGTTTTACTGTGTTCTTTTAATATGTCCAGAGATCCTCAGCTAATGAATATATTGGTAGCAATGCTTCTAAAATAATTCTTCAGTGTGGACTGTTGTAAGGAAAAAAAACCAGCCAACAACCAAAAAAAAACCCCGCTCAACTGAAATGGTGTTTCTGCTCGTCTGCGTTGTGTGTGCTTGAAAGCAAACATTTCTTTAGTTATCCTTGTGGGATTATTTTAGCCATACATCAACTGAAGCTTACAAATTGATGAGAATCTAATGATGCATTTATTTACAGATGTGCAGTTCTGTTCCCTGTTATGTTGCTGAGGGGTGAGGAGAGGGAAGGCTTTTTCTTTCCCCCGTGTAGTGCGCACAGTCGTGCATTTGACAAAGTGACTAGAAAAATACCACCAGCGTGATTTTACCCTGTTATTTCTCGCTCTAAAAAAACAAGTCTATATCATCTCCTAAAATATAGGCACAACTCTTCAAAAAATAGAAAACAGACTATTTATACTTAAATAACCCACTTTAATGACACACTGGACTTCCTGTTTTCACAATATCTTGTGGTTTCATCTTAAGGCATGTATTATTTTTATATTAAAAACTGTGGGTTTCTATTTTGGACTATCAGCATCAAGGAATGGCCTGACCATAAAAGTAATGAGATGAAGTGCAATAAAGCGAGCAAAAACATCAAATAGGAGGATCTATTTCATGCTTTTATATTTCCTTCTCTATTTTTTTTTAAATGCCAGAACTATCCCTTTTGCCTTGAAATAATTAAAAGATATGTTGAGGAATGATCGAGGTACTCTTTGAGATGTTTTTCAGAGCCCATTGATCCTAACAGACACCAGTCTAGTGGAGCCAAAGGCAGTGGAAAAACTCTCTAACCCCTGAAAAGGAGCTGGAAACTGCTGGGGAATGTGCATGGGGCATCTCCATTAGCCCCTGGGGAGCAGCACTGCTCACCTCCAGCCCAGCTCAGTACCTGCAGTGCAGCTTTTAAAGCCTCAAGTCTTGTAAACCCAGCAAGAGTTCAATGAGCAAGTAATGCTAAGCCCATACCTCGCCCCCTACGATCCCCCTCCATGGGTGACGAGCCTTGCCGCAGCCCCAAACCCAGGGATGCCACAGCTGGTGGAAAAGCCCCATTGCCCCTTTCAGAGGGGCTTGGTGGCTGCTGCCACACAAAGGCAGCAGCACTCTCCAAGGACTCACATAAAGATGACTTAGCCCAACACGTATCATGGCCAGGTCAGCCAGGAGCGAGGGCAGTGCCAGGTTGAGGACTGAGCATTGCCAGCATCCAAGGGATGGGCTCACAAGGCCCTCCCAGCCAAGGGGTCACCCCAGCTAAATCCCCCTTTGGCCTTGCCCTGGCAGCACCCCCGAAAACACTGACACCATGCCTGTGTTCCAGCAGTGAAATCTGCTCCCTGCATGCAGGCGGCAGCAGACAGCCCGAGGCGTGCTGCCTGCTAGGCGCTGCTACCTGCACTGCCACCTGCACTGCCAGTGGGTCACTGCCGGAGTCCTGTCGTGTGGCACTTTCCAGCTCCTGGCTGCAGAAGAAGCCCCGTGCACAGGCAGGACCGGCAGGGACTGGCTCCCTGCAGCACGTGGTGACGCGCAGGGCTGCGGTTTGCTCTCCCTGAGCCATTGTGTTACCATCTCACCACTATAAAGCAATGCAGCTATTTGCAGTTTGGTAATGCTTTTAAGAAAATCAAAACAAAAAAAAAACCCAAACAAATAAATAACCAAATGAACCAAAAGCACGTGAATTTTCACACACTTTCAAGAGAGCAAGTTAGCCAACTGATTTCATCCCAGCAACTCATACTGCCTTTTTAACAATGCTGTACTGCAAACAAGCTAGCTGCATTCTTATTAAGGAGGGGAGAGGAAAAAACCAAAACAACAAAAACAAAACCAAAAAACTTTAACAAGTTTGCTTTCTCCCAGAACCAGATCCTAACTGCAGGATGCAGAGCTTCCCAGGTCACCTTTCCTACATAAAGGATAGAGAAGCCCTTTGAATTTATAGGGCTCACAGCTGACTGCTATGCCTTTTATGAAGACCTCTTTTGGTCTGATTAATTAGTAATTGGGGCGGGAGCTATGCACTTCAGTGACTCTTGGTGCCTTGATTGTAAATCGCAATCTGGTGCTAAATCTCAGCAGGTCACATTGCTGTTTTTGCTGTGCCCCAGTGACACAACTGATTAAATCTGTGTAAACAGTATCTTAACAGAAACAGTTTTGGGGGATGGAGGGCTGCCTTCAGTTCAGAAGAACCGAGTTATTAATTTCTGAGAGTTCTGTCTGTTCTAAAGCATTTTCATCAATTGTCAGTCGTCCCAATTGATCACGCAGCAAACTAATGGTTTTAATTTGGCCTTAGAAGGCTTGCCCACTGTGGGGGCTTTTAAACAGCGAGTCAGCACTCCATTCACACATGCAAGCCTAGGATGCTAAACAAACACTATCCTGGGTAGCTTTACAACTAAAGAAAGGACAAGGACAGTACTAGAACACAGTTTTTTCTATATATTTTCCTGCCTCCTGCCAGGAGGCCCCACAGGGCCTGGTGGGCTGCTTCCTTAGCAGGCACACGCAGTACAGGTTGCCTTGTCTGTATGTTTTTGACCATGAGACAGGAGAAATGCAGAGCTGTCTGTTTTCCAGGCTGTTTCAGAGCAACCGGAGGGGACACACCTTCCAGTTCACCTCCAGTCCTCCAGCCGGGACCCCAGCTGCCCCCACCTCTGTGCCTGCCCAGGCCAGGTTCTTGGTCCTATCCCATTCTCCTCTTGCAAGCGGGTCTGGTTTTCCATGGTGTTGGAGCCCCTGTGTCACTTCCCCCATATGAGATGCTCCCATTTCTGCTCCTGTTATTGGTGTGCTCCCCACAGACCCTTCCTGCACCCCAGCCCGTAGCTGTGCCTTGCTTCGCAGGTCCACATTGCCCTGAATCTTGTGAGACTGAGCCCTGCCTACATGTAAGACCATAGGAGAAATGTTTGACGTGTTGCCTGCCTCGGAAGTCTGGTCATTAAACACCTGATGTTTTTCCCCACTTAATTCACAAAAGCATGTTAAGAAATGTGGGATGCAAACCAGTGAGTCTGGAGTATCATTGCCTTTCGTCTGCTCCAGCTTCCTCTCCAACTAGCGTAGCTCAGTGCAGGCGATAGGTGCTTCTCAGACTGCTGCCTTTGGATTATCTAAGAACAACTGCCTTTGAAGAGACAAGAAATCATTTGCAATACACTATAATGCCGAACAGCTGTTTTCATATGCTCTTTGGGAAGGAAGTGTGTTTATCTGCAGTTTCGATGAGCTGGAATGTTGTCCATGACCTTGCAGCAATGTTTTAACAACTGCTGTGGGGAGAAGCCGCCAGCCAGTGCTCTCCATAACCTTCCCTGGGTTGAGGAGGAGGGGGTGTTTACATTCATTTGTGTGGTACATAAAAATCCATGGCCTAGGCTGCAGATTCGCACTTGAATTACCTGCTGGCTATTGTGGTCGAACAGGATCTGACCTGCTTTTAAACAATGTAACTTGGGTCTTTCAAATGCAGATGTTCAAATTAGTTCTGGAGAATCCAGCTCTGGCTCCAGAGCAGGCAATTTGGTCCCAGAGTTAAAGGCAGAGTTAAAGAGCCAGTGGGCAGACCTGCTGTCTTGGATGAGGATGGCATTCATGCAGGAAAAGGAAAGAGCTGGGGGAGCCCAGGGAGAGGAGGCAGCAGCCTCAGCAACAGCCTTGGCGGTTCACAGAGCTCCTGGCCACAGTGGATGGCTTTTCTGAGTGTGGTGTCCAGCTGGTGCTCAGCCTATATTCCCACCATGGCCCCAGCTCCTGCGGGTTTGCTAAGAGCAGGAGACCCCAAGTGCAGAGTGAGGAAGGAAAAGTTCCAACCCTTGGACTTGTGAAAAGGAAATTAGTCAGGGGAGAGCATCAAAAATCCCATTTCAAATTTGGCATCAGAATTGTGCAGACCTATCCAAAACTTGTTGTATTATAGACCTTTGGGATCTGGAACAGAGATTAAAAAAATCTTGGAAGATCAGAGGAATGTATTTGGGTGGATTTCCAGCAGTTCGTGACTTTTTTCCTACCGTGGTGTTGCTGCAAGAACACTTTCCGTTGTGTTAATTTGTTACTTCCTCTCCTGATTCCAGAAAACAGCAGTAAAGCACACAGCAGTGGAGTAAAAACTATTGAACTTTTAGAAACCTCACATAAATAAGTTCTGGTTGGGTAAAAATCTAGTCTGTCCTTATCTTGCCTGAAATCGTTTGCCCTGTCTAAACCTTCAGCACGGTCCTGCTATCTGCAGAGCTGGGGAGTTGGTCATGAACTGGAGCGCCAAATGAGCCTGTGCATCACCCGCTGGGCTTCTCATGATGAGAGATGGGCTCATGTCAGACAGTTCAAGTGGGGAACCATACACAGTTCCAGTGGGGGTTGCTTGGAGCCAGCATTCAGGATAGGTCACTGGGGAGATACATGCCATTTGCAGAGTTTAGCCCTGGATTTTGGCACCACAAACCTAAGGAGGCTTCAGATCCACTACTGCCGGTGGGACTAAGATTGCTTCTCCTCAGATCACTGCCTCATTAGAGTACAGCCTCTTACTGTCCTATATCAAACAGGCCTCGATGCCACCAAGTGAGCTTCGGTCCCTTAGGCCAAGATGCTGTGACAGTGGTCCAGCGCAGTGATCAAGCCTGTCTTCTTCCAGAGAGTACAACACATATGGTCGTGGGATTTAAACATTAAGCAAACATTAAGCGCATGACATCAGTGCTTATGGGGACTGAAGAGGAATGCTCTGATGCCTTTAGCAGGGGTCAGGCTCAGGATTTCTTATTGAGATGCGCAAGGCAAAGTGTAAGAGATATAAAAGCATCTACCAGAAGGCAAACAGCAGGTCACAGGCTGGGTAGCAATATCGTTCTGTCTCCTGAATGCTACAAGCCAGGGCTTTACCTACTGGCCTCTCAGCCTTTCTGTCAGTTCCTCAGCATGGATTCCTCTTCTCTTTCTCACATTTTTCCAGGGAAGGGAGAGATCCCCAGCTGCTTTCACATGTAGCAGTTTTTATATGACTAACATTGATTGAGGCCTTGTTGAAGACATCAGGATTTTGCTACCAACTTCAGTAGTCACGTCTGGAAGTACTGGAGCATATGTTACACTAACTGCAGGGCAACTATTCACTGTGTATCTCTCAATTGCATCCATACAGACAAGATGTTCTACTGCACATGGTCAACTCCAAATGAGGACGAATCTGGCTAATGATACTAGATTTTCTCCAGAGCAACTACAAGTGCTGTTCCTTACTGAGGACCTTATTCTTGCCAGATTTCAAGATTTTAGCTCTATCCATTCCTGCAGGAGCCCTGTCTGAATAATCATGGTTGACTGCTCCTGGAGTTGTGTGAACATTCAAAACAGCATTTGTCATCTTCTCATTTAGTGTTTTTCTAAGAAAATAATTTTGCTGTCAACAAATCCCTTTCTTGAATGAAAAGCTAGTAGCTAAAGTAGCATTCTTAGAATAGGAATGGATTTTTGTCCTCGCTTTGCCAAACTCAGCACTGCTTCAGAGCTTAACATCTAAAGGATCACAGTGAATTAGAGGATCTGAAATGCGTGCATTCTTTCTTAGCCAATGGCAACTATCAGTATCCCATTACAATAATTAACCATAAGGTTGCTTGATTTTTCCTCTATTCTGTGAGAGTTGAGTCCTGTGAAAGACTGTTCAGACACTGGTACCTATCACCCAGCTTCTCTTATCTTTAGGTATATGACCCTATCTTTTGTTAACCCTCTTTTTCCTTATTACCATACCAAGACAAGGTTGACTTATTCAAATCCAGGTATGCATTTTACAGTCAAGAGCTAATGTGCTCTTATGTACAGCCTAAATTGAGACGTCAAGCTGAGTTTAACTGTGTTTCATGTTCTTTCTGAGCAGAGATAAAGGCACAGAGCTAAACTTGGGACACACAAGAACAGGACAAATATTCAAACTCAGCATACAATTTTCCTTGCCCAACCTGCTGGACAGTTTAGCAGCTGCAGGTTGAGGGAATGTGGCTCCCATGTTCTCAGCAGCAGATTATTTCAGATGAGATGTTCCAACATAAGCTCTTCCCATTCAGATCACTAGGGCTTCTGTAGAGATTAGACTTTGTAAATTGTCTTTAAGATTATTTATTGTCTGCTTCATGCAAGGTTTCCCTTTTTGCTTCCATTTCATCTGTGGTGGCTGAGTCCTGAAACACCACTCTTGCATGTGATACTTCATTTTATATCAGTATAAACCATGGTGATTCATTCTTTAGAGATTTAAACCAGGTGATTTTTCTGTGCTTGTGGCATTTTCTGTATTGATTCTTGAGAAAACGGAGCAAGCATTTTGACTGCAGAGCTGGTGGTGAGCCACTTCTGTGAGTTAGAATTGACATTAGCAGACACAAATATGTGCTGCCAGTTTGTTCCTGGATCACACCTGGCTGGGACAATTCAGCTGTATGTTTATTCACTTGGAGCAGAGAGTCAGCAGGGGGTACTGAGCAGAGCACATATTTCCTTTCTTTGGGAAAAGAGCTTTTACTGTCACATTATATCAGGTCATCCTGGATTAATATCTCAAGCAAATAGTTTTATATCTTTTGTACCATGCAGTTAAAAGCACAAGCTGTTTAACCTCACTGCTGGAGCAAAAAATGGCTATCTGCATTGATGCCCATTTGCTGATATGATTTCAGAACAAACGATAAATTAATTACTCTAGTCAGGAATGCTCAAGAAGAGTTAGACATCAAGGTTTAAATTAAGCATTAATAACAATACAGAAGAAGCCATGGCAACTTATGGAGGGTAGTCTTTTTGATATTCTTTTATGTAAATATATACATATACGTACACGTACTACTTCTGCAAAAGGACAGGTTTGTTAATCGCTAGCTTAGAGTGGCAGCTCTAATGGGTTTTTTACCTGGTGTAGGGGAAAGGTTTACCACGCAGGAGTAGAGCACTTCCTTTTCTGTGACTGTGGTGCCAGGCTTGGCATTGGCATACACCCTGCTGCTCTCCATGTTTTCTGCAAAGAAAATAACTCTGAAAGGATTGCTGAAGTGACCCTTAGTGGTCAGGAGGGGATGGACCCCACTTTCCCTAGTGGAAGAGCCACCTCTCAGTCTGAGGGACTGTAAGACAGCTAATATGTGCAGAGGCTGGCAGTGAGCAAGGGATTTGCCCGTTAAGGTACAGGCTATTACCACGCAGGCATAAGATGCTTAATTGAACAAGTATTGTCTCACCATGGATGGCAGGGTTCCTGGTCTTCCAGTGCCTTTTTACCTCTTTCAGGGTGACAGGTTCAGCCTTTTTGGCTTTTCTCAGTTCTCCTTAATCACAGCCGGCATTGGTGGCTGTGCAGAGTTAGACCCAGTCCTGCAGTGGATCTGCAGAGGATGAATTAGTTGGACTGCAGATGGATGTATGTCTCTGTTCACAATAATCACATTACAGGATCACGGTCATCATCTGGAGCTTCTAAAAACAACATTCCCTCATCTGTTTGCCTAGCTGATGCATAACATATATTTACATAGGCTCTCATCTTAGGAATTTTCATCATCTCTTGCGTAGGAGAATGCTGAAATGATGTTTGCACCATAAATGTTCCAGATTCCACACATGCTTTCAGTCACCCAGCATGGTCCTGCAGGGAAAAATACATGAATACCACTGTCCTGTAGGGTAAAAGTAAAAGCAGTACATACCTCATTGTAGTTTTCCAGCTTATTCTTGGATCTAAAAGGTCTCAGCCTTCAAATATTGGTGCAGTATTATTCATGTGCTCAAAGTAGAATATCTGCTTTAGCATTTTCATTAGTAGGATGTTAGGCTGATTCACCAAGATACCTAAAAACAGGATTAAGGCTGTGAAATGCAGAAGGCAATAGGACCATTTGCCCACTTCAGTTTCTTGAGTCAGAGTTTAACCCCAGAATCAGAGTTTAGGCACTAATCACAAACTTGAAAACTACAATCTGAAATTTAGGAAGGGTGTATCTTCAGGCTGAGTTGAACTGGAACTACATACTACAGGCAGTCACAATAAAAGGAGCGAATGTAGCCACAGCTGGGACAGGGGTGTTGCCCAGCCCGACTATGTGCTCCTCTTGTCGTGTGAACTGGGAACACCAACAGCATGTGGTTAGCAGCTCTGCAGGCCCATAAAAGCCCCCTTTGCCCCCCCCCTCAGTTATTCCTTGAAATTAACCATCACCAGCCCAATTCAATACATTTTCTAGCCCCTAACCTCTAGTTATGATATTTTTTAGTCAAAATCAGTGTGAGCTGGATATACAGATGACAGTTTCTCATGTCATCATATTGTGTGGTTAATAGAAATTATTATATTTATGTTTTCTGCTCTTGTATTACATCTTGTTATTTTGCAATCATACGGTTAAGCAAATTAAGAAATTGAACAACCTGTGTGCAAGATCTATTTAGGCAACATTAACATAAAATGTCAGTCCAGAAAGATGGCTAGAGCTAAGTGTGGAGTTTTCTGGGTTCATGTACACATCACTGCAGGAAGCTTGCAGTTACACAAAATCCTTCGCTGATGTACAAATATTATTGTGACTTTTGAAGGCTCTCTGCCTGAACTGAGGCCTCCAAACCACACTCAAGGTCCACGAAAACATAGACCATCTCAGTCCTAATGGATTCTCAGTATCTCCGCAAGGAGAATAATTGAAAGTCAGTCAATATGAAAGCTCTGGGAATGCTGGCTCCAAAGCACAAAGCTTAGGGGGCTGGGGAGCCAAGGGGTTAAAAGCCTGCTTCAGAAACAGTAAAGATCAAATAGATTTGGTAAAACCAAAAGTAACCACTTTCTCTTCTAAAACTGTTAATTTTCAACAAATCAGTAAATTCCAGTGTGTTCAAGTTGATTTTAAGCAGACAAAAATAGCAGTAAGCACATTGCTGGCAGGACACTGGCAGTAGGTGTTATGAGAAGTTTTCTGCTGGGCTCCACAAAAAATCATTCAACCTTCAACATTTTATGAAATGTGAAAGTTTCATAATCGTACTTTAAATCCTTTAACTGATATACAATGGAATTTATGTATAAAGAGAAACCTCAGAAGATTCACAGAGAAGGATTATTATTGTGGTTTTGTACCACTCTGACAACTTGGTTGCTCAAGGACATGGATTTTGTCAATATGGAAAAGTGTGAAATGACAAATTAATGCTTAGGGAGGGTACTTTCAGTAATTTTATCCAGTTTCCCTCATACACTCAAATCTCCCTCTTAATTTCAGGCCCAGCCCTTGACAGTGGCACAGACAGTGGCACTGGGTTTGCAACGAAGACAAGGAGTTGGACACGAAAAGAGGATAAGCACAGCTTGCTCAAGGAAAACTTTCTGAATGAAGTCATTCACTTCTGGTTTGAGAATAAATAGCTCTCATAGTCCCTGGTCCCCATAAGATTTCTGCAGGCACACTTTATTTTATTGCACTTTGAAATCTAAAGGACTCTTCAGGAATGGAAGGTTAAACTTGCACATAAGTGTTCATGAAGCTGGAGCCTTATTTGACTAATTTCTCCTAGGCTGATAATCAAATACTAAATAACCCTGGCTCTTGGAGCAAACATTTCCCCCTAAGGACAAACCTCTTTACTGAACAATAGATTAGAAGTGAGCTGGCACTCTGGAGTTCAAGACAGACCCACTGTAATAAATTCAGTTAGAGCACAGCAATTTGGAGGTAGCAGAAGGATGGCAAATCCCACCCTGTTTCCTAATCTTCCCCGAAGGAACGTATTTATTACAAACTCTTAAAATCACCTTTTGATAATGTTGAACAGCCTGTGAGGGGCCCATTATGGCATACAAGGCAGACCCATTTTAATCCTTAATACCACTTGAAGATTATCCATTTTAAATGGCCTTGCAGATCTTATCATAATTTTGCAAACTATTAAAAAGTATTAAAAAGCACTACTACATCTATCTGATGAGAAACATGGGCGCCTCCAGCCTGCCTGATAGAAAACACTGTATTTCTGTCACTGCCTGATGGTGATTCCAGCTGTGGCAATCCAGATTCTTACTGGTACAGAAATTTCCCGAGTTTCACTGAGAGTGAAGACTGTCCTATAGCTACCTGGGTTACTCTGCTCCTCAGGCTGAATGCAGAGTTCTCATTTTCTTTTCTACATGGGGTACTGTCAACCAAACCCAAGACAGCTAACTCACAACTGCCCATTCTTTTCATGATACGCAGTAACTGGCATTTAAAAGCTTGTTGGCTTTCAAGAGTGTGGCTGAAAAAGAGCCATCTTTCATGTGGTACTTTAAAGAAGCTCTCCAATCTAAATCGCTTGAAGAAGAGAAAACCAAGCCATTCTGTGGCTCCAGAACCAGACAGTGGTTAACACTGGCTAGAGGTCTTCGCACCTATTGGTAAAGGCAATGTGAGAATAATCATAAATTCCAAGGGGGCTCAGAGTGCAGTTTACCAGTCTCCCCACTCAAGCGGGGGTGAACTAACCTCTGTTCCTGAAAACCCGTGAGATGCATCATAGCAGTTGCAGTTACTGTCTGCAGGTCCATGGCATTGCCTCTTGATGCACTTCGTCAGATGCATCAGCTCCACACTGCTCCTAAACGCAGGCCACTGCATCAGTAACACAGTTGGGCTGGAAAAGGAGAGAAAGAAAATGGAGTGAAGTGCAGCCCCCACAAATGTGCAGTGGAAAGCAACTGAAATGCAGGTGTGCCTGGTTGCCTGAGACCCCTTGGCATGAGGAGAACCCCAGCTGGCTAAATTCCCCCTAACTCCTGTCTGAGGAACACGGGGGAGAGGGGAGGGAGAGGAAAGAGCTGGGCATGTTGTCCACCTTGTCTGACTCACTGCTGTCTGTGCCACTGAGCTTGTAGAGGAGAGGTCAGCACGGATGGGACCTGTTGACTTGTAAACTTGCAACTGGATGATCTGGCCCCTTCTCATTCCCTCGGTGCCTTCACTAAATGAATGACTATCACATTTACAGGGATAAATGCTAAAGGAAAAGAAATGTGAGCTCAAGAGGAAAGTGCAGCATTGCATGTTTGCCCTTCAAAGTAAAGAAACCCAGGAGAGCAGGCACAGCAAACCAAAAAGTATACAAGGCATGGAACGAGTGGGATGGCTTGGAAAAAAAGGGGCGCTAATTACCCCGGCTTAAGCCAGATAAGCAGGGCTTCTCACACAGCAGCACCCATACCACATCTAAAGCCTGACCTGCAACACCAATGTGAGCAGAGAGGCATTCAGGCTGAAATCGAGCAGATAAGAAGTGAGGGGAGGCTGCCAAACTCATTTTCACTGGGGATCTGAACCACAATTCAGTCCAGGTGACATTTTACATATTTTCACCATTGTTTTTGTTTAATTTGTGAAAGCAATTACACAGCCAATTGAACAGTGTAAAGCAACTGCTGCAATAGTCAATATTTCAGTGAGGTACAGCACAGCTCAGCTTTCCCAGTTAGGATATTCAGGCATAGCCCTACGGTATCTGTACCATCCATCACTGACATTGCCATCTGGCTTACCTGAATCCTCCCCAACTACAGCTTGTGCTGAATAAACCTGACTTTTCTTTGGGCTTCTTTTGAGGAAAACAGGGCAATGAAACACCCTGCGCTGCTGGTGATATGGACAATGTTAGCTAGCATTCTCAGCTCTTAATTGAAGCGTGACAGGGGACAGCTAAGTGACAGACAAGGCCAAATACACTGGGTCTCTGGGTGGTCACTTTGATGCAGATAATTGATGGCTCACCCTGTTGAATTACATAGTGTAAACATGTAATATTAGACCCCTACAGGACTACTTTGCCCTCATGTCACTTCAGTTGAACTACTCTGATTTTTATTGCTGCGGCTGAAATCAAACCTGTTTCTCTTTGGTGTGGAGTGGCACAGGAACCCCTCCTACCCCACAGGCTGGGGCTGAGCCAGCAGGGCCCAGTTTGCTGCCAGGACTGCAGTGGGACAAATTGGTGATACAGGTGAGTTGCTGAGGTGGTGTAACACTGTCAGCAGAGTAGGAGATAACTGCGTGCACAAGTACACTGGGAGCTGGCGGTAGTGCCGCTGTGTTACCTATGATAAATAGCCTGTGTCACCGCAGTAGCTGGTCTCCAGATTGAAGCATACTTTCGCGAATCAGCAGGGTCAGCATTTGAAAAGCATGTGAATATTGTGCACTTGTAAATATTTGAGCACATCTGTTTAGCTCCCTCTCAAAAACCACTGGGAAAAACTACTTCACATTGTGCCATGCAATGCTGTTACCCTGCTCTAATTGTCAAATCTGTTGAGTGTTTTTCTCATGCACACAAAAATTAAAAATTACTATCCACATTCATGATTAATTCAGCTGCAGTGCTGCACTGTGTCACACTGCATTTTTTAAAGTATTAAATTCCACCTCATAATCAGAAGAGTTTTAATTAACTTTTTGCTACTTCATCTTTTTTCCCTCCTTCACAGAGCATTAGACAATCTCCAGAGCTGCTCTCCCTGCGAACATCTCTTCGGATGCTACCAAGAGAGTGATAGAGTGCCAAGCTGGCACTGTGAAAATTGCCTGCACCAACCCAAAACTAGTTGCCTCCCTGCCACAGGCCTGAGGCCAGTTGCCTGTCTGTGCACAGTTCACTTGGCCAGGACATGACAGAGATCAAACCCATGGCATTTCTTAGTTGCCTGCGAAGAGCATCTCGCTATTACTTCCTTTCAGTCCAAATCTACTAGGAGATATGGGACTGCTCTTTTATATTAAAACTTTAGGGAAGTGAAAGAGAGGATTTCAGAGGAGAAATATTCCTTCCTGTTTGTCTGTCATTTTTCTGTAAAAGCATCTGCCCTCTTCCTAGCACCTGGTGCACCCCAGGATTGCCCCAAACTGCTCATGTACCTCTTCTGGATTTGCAGAGGGACTTTCCCAGCAGGGACATGTTTTCAGGTAGGAAAAGTCATCATTCTCTCTCTTTCCCAAGCTGGCCCTGACAAGAAGGAAGGAAACAGGTTATTAAACCTCATTATTTTCAGAACAGAGCAAAAAGAAAAGAAGACAGCATGGAAAAAGGGCCCATAAGAGACTCAACTCCCTCCCACACGTTTCATGAACCTTTCTGGACCAGTGTGATTTTTTAGACTCAACCTGGAAGTGATTAAAGAGCCAACAGCCAGGTGGGCTTGAGCAGGCTTGCATCTCGATATAGGAGTTTTCCTTGTGAGCAGCAAGAACAGAGAAAAGCAGCAGGAGCTCCTCTCCCTGCCTCTGCCCCTATGGGACCCTGATGGAAAACTGCCTCAGCAACACGACTGCACTGCCTCTAGATGGCTTTTCCTTGCAGGACCAGCACTTACTCAGCAGATCTCCTTAGGTTTTTCTGACCTTGGCAATATTACAAGGGTTGCATTTTCACATGGCTGAATTGTTCCTGAACAATTTCTCCGATGTATTAGGCACAAACATGCTTTCTGTCAGCATCAGGCATGTCTAATCTCTCCACCTGCTTTCTCCCCCAGCAGTTACATTCGGTATCTGTTGCATAGAAAATCCCACTTTTTTTTTTTTTTGTTTAGTAGCAAATTCCCACTGCAGGCTGAGGGAGCAATCACTCTTCAGAGGAACAGGGGCCATCAGGGTTAAATTTACTTTGCTTTCCCCAAGAAAACTTCTTCTTGGGTCCCTGATTTAAAATAACTAGTACCACTGACTGGCATTCTCTCAAAGGGATGTAAGATGTCCTCTTCTGGGTCCAAGGGCACCCAGAGCACACCCCTTACGTCTCCCCATTGGTGGGTGATACCTCTCCTAAGAGCATAACTATGCAGTGAAGCTGCAGCTCTGGTCCCAAGCCTTTGAGACACCTGTAAGGCCAAATGCCTCTTCTTTTACAGGGGTAAGGTCTCACCTGACAAGCAGGCAGGGTGAGCAGGCACGTCCTGGCTGAGACACTTCAAGCCCCTGTGCTCCCCCAGGGTACGTGCAGGTGGCTGTGCTGAAGGGGAGCACTGTGAGCACGGGTCAAGCGCAGAAGTGCCCCTGGCTCTTCCCCTGGGCTGGCTGAGAGGAGGGAGGCTTCGGTGGAGCGCACGCTGCTTATGACTGGCTCTGCCTCTCCTCCCTGCCCACACCGAGGCCTCACTTTCCTCATAAATCAGCACTGATAGGTTTTAGGGCAGAACTGGTACCAGCGAGGGCTTGAATCCCTCCTGAGGGGCAAAGGGCTGAAGGGACCTGCGAGAGGGATCCCTCCACCTGCATCGGGATGGCTGCGCCACAACGTGCAACACGACAACACTTCTCACAGGGTGCAGGAAATGAGAGACGGAGTATATGTAGTTTGATAGAGTCAATGCTGCTTAATAAAGCATTAAACATTACGGACAAGATACAAGCCATAGGAAAATGAAAAGCAAACAGAAAAGAAAGGGAGCAGGATCAAACAGACATTTCATTACGGGAATTTCTGGCAGTGGTTTGCTACATATTTGAACACAGGAGGACGGGCAGTAGCCATTCACCAGCTCTGATCCAAAGGAACATGGGGTATTCTGCTAGCGTATAGGTGATGTTGATTTGCTGTTCACACTGACACCTTGCAATATCTGCTGCTTTTTTGCTATTTCTGTGTCCCTTTAAGGATCACATTGCCTTGAAAGGTCTCTGAGCCTCTGGAAGGAGCTGGGAATCCTGTCAGTACTTGAGAGGATAAAATGCAGTTATATTTGATACAAGAGGCCAGAAGAAACATCTTCTAAAACATTTGCTTTTCAGTAAGAAAACAAACAAAGGCATTCCTGGCCCAGGGGCATTTTTAGTGGGATTTTCTTAATACTTTTATCCTATCCCCTCCTATCTGCTTCCCCCCAGCTCTGAACCCACCCATGTATTGCACAGGTTGGAAACAATCATTCTCTGTGCCAGAGCAGTGTAAACCTCATCTAGGTGGGAGCTGCCCCTGGGACGACTCCTCCTTCCAAGTTGATATTTGCCTGGCATAGCCTGTATAGCTTTCAGGAATGAAAGAAGCTGTACTCACCAAGAGACTTTCATGCCACTATATTGTATTTGCTATCAAAACAGTTGTATGCACACAATAGCTTTACCCCAGCTCTGCGGTGGTCAAACCATTACCAGTCACTTTAGAATAAACTCATGTAACGACTGGGCCCTAGACTATCAGTCCTAAGAAAGTAATCCTGTCTACTCTGGGTTTTAACCAGAACAGGTTTCCAAGGGCTAAGACTGTGTTTATCTGCAAAGGATGTACTGATATAAACTACACATTCAGTTAAAACTTTGAAGCCCCCACTCTTGCTAGTCTGCTATACATTTCCTGACATCCCTGGCTCCTGCACAGGAGGAAGACGACCCTGTAGGAGTTTAGCTTTTTATGCCTCTGCTGTCGGCCATCTCACCCACCCAGCACAGTGCAGCACTGCTGCACAAAGGCAGTGACCAGCACTGCCTTCGTAGGATGGCAGTTTGGCCTCGCTTCTTCCCCCTGTTACAGTTATGAGAGGAGAAATGTTGAGTGCTGTATCATGTAGGAGAACCTTCTTTCTCCCCTTTCTGCTGGGTTTCTCGGTCAACTGATATTAAAAGTGAACTCCTCCATTTGCTGAAATTTTTTGTACTACTTTGCTGCCACCCCCAGCAAGCACCCAGGATGGTCAGACTCTCTCCAGACTTTCCTATACAGCCTACTGCACTGCATTAGCTGAAGAGTTGCCCCTCTAGTCTGAAAGGTAGCTCTTCTATGCCTGGAGTTTGCTTTGGGGATGTTTGAGTGATACACAGTTTTTCACAAATGAGTAAACCCAAGATATTGCACATACCTTTTACCATGAGGGATGCTCAAGGAAAACGTTTGTGCAGAAAGGAAGGGCCATTTCTTTTAGCTCTGGAGCACGATGGGCTGAGAACAGAGATCAATAAATGTTTTGAGAAATAAAAATAATAAGGGCCACCAATATGGAGTATGGCTGATATTTATAGGTGAGCACTGCAAGGCTGAGTAAGGGATTTGAACACTTTAGCGCTAAAATTAATCAAAGACATGCAGTTCAGTCCCCTAGGCTGTGTGTAATCGTCAGTTTTAGTTTATTTTTAATAGATTCAAGGTAAGATAAAACAGACAAAAATGCAGGCTCTCAGGTATACCCTAAATTTGGCAGAATGAAGAACAACACCCGCCTATCTGCCTTACACCCTTTTGAAAGCACTCAGCAATCCTGCACGTTCAGCTTGCAGGTTATTCTCAAACAGAAAACTGCATTACCAATTTTTGCTCGGAACTTAGAAGAAACAGGTAAAAGCAGAGCTGAATCCACAGATTTAAAGGAACTCCTCTCTCCAAAAAGTGTAATTCTTATTAATTCATCTTCAGCCATCCTCTTCTGCTGAACGCTGTCCTTCTCACCAGCCCAGCTACCCAGTTTCATGCCATACACAGCTTTTTTGCCTTTCCACTGCCGGTTGCTCATTAGCGCTGCTTCAGAGGCCAGTGCTTTGCACAACAGGACTGTTACCAACCTCTCTGCTTATGAATCTCAGCTGTCTTGCACAATCACCTTCTCTACTGTAAGTGTCAAGGAGGTTCTGTCTGTGGGCCATGGACGGTGGCTTTAAAAGTGGTTTGGTTTGTTTATTCAGTAGATTTTCCAGGTATCACAAAGTTCTGTATTTCCCCTGCTTCGGGATACAGAGGTGCTTTGGCTGCTATTTGACCGGTGCATCTCTTTCCATGCAAGTGTTTTTCATCAAGTAACCACAAATGTAGAATATACGGAATCGTACAGTATCAGCGAAAAGAACATATTCATGCATGAAACACCATTATACTTGAACAAACACCCTCAAAGTCAAGAAGAGGACATAGGAAGAGACTGTACTCTGGATAAGCTTATGAAAGGGGCAAGTTCAGCATCAGACAGCCAACAAAACAGTATCCAAAGGCTCTTCATGAGTTTCCTGACCGTTCAGCATCATGGGTTATAATGGCTAAGCAGAGGGGAGAACTCCCCAGAGCAAAATGAATGTGGTAGGCCCTCTGGCTATGTCAAAAGAATAAAATGGATTCCCCAGAAATAGCTAGGTAATGAAATGGGAGTTAAATAGAATAATTTTCAAATTTTTTATTTTTGGTCATAAAAGGCTATCATTAAGATCTGAAAGTTAACAAAAAACTGTTTTCACTGGATCTGGAAAACAAAATTTGGAAATGTTCTTTATCTTTTCTTTATTATATTTTTTCTTTCTCTTCCACCACCTGTTCACCTTTCTGTGGTAGGGTATGGGATACCAGGTAACAAAGGAGAGGCTGGAGAGGAGTAGGAGGAAGTATATTACAAAGAAGCATGCGAAAACAAATAAAAAAGAACAGAACAACAAAAACTGAGATCTTTCAACTGCAATTATTTTCCCTAAATTTCAGTGAAGCCAGTCAGGGAAACAAAATATTACTAATTTTCTCTCCAGAGGTTTTTGAAATGGTTTCAACATTCTTCCCCAGCCTGGTTTTCTCCCGTCTCCAAGCCATTGTGATGAGTGGTGCCAGAGGAGCCGCTCCACCAGAGCAGGAGCTGGGGAACAGGCCACCGCGCCGTCAGAGGACACATCGCCTGCATTAAGAAATCACCAGGGCTAGGCTGAATCCAGCAGGCCTCAGCAGGAATGCACCGGTCACCCTGTCACCTATCTTTCTGCTTGTCAAAATCAGTTTTATCTAGTATAGGATGTGTAATATAATTTAAACAGCTGGCAACATAAACATCTGATGGGCTGAACGTCTAGAAAGAAAAACTCCAAACCTGAGGCGTTCCTTTGTCCGGGTCAGCCCACTGCAATACATTCACAAGACGGGCTTCTGTGCACATCTTGGCTGGTAGAGGTGAATGTGCTAATTTAACCCAGGGGACGGAAGTAGGGAGTTGTGGGACCTCCCCAGCACTTTGCCCATGCCCAGGGCTTGGGCAGGTTCCCTTGCCGTTGGCCAGAGGGCACATGCCAGTGACGAGGGTGCTGGCCTTCTAAAACCAGAAAGAAGTACTGGCTGATGGAGCCCTGTGAGCACTGATCTGAACAGCTTGTGAACCATTACTATCTAGAAGTGTCAAGAAAGATTAGAACAAACATCAAGCAAAGATGAAATAAACAGCTATTGTATGGGCAGAAATGGATTTTCAGTTTCCACAGTAAATAAAATAATGTGCTGTCTTAGTCAGTGCCCCTGTGATGGTACAGTTTGCAGGATTTTTACTGGCAAGCTGCCATACTTACTTTCATTTATCTGCCTCAAAGCACCATTTCAAAAAGTGCAAAAGCATGTTGTTGATAGAGTAGATTGTTTATAGCTGAATTGAGTATTTCAGAACAACACGCATTGTAATAAAGCGGGGGAGGGGACAAGGAAGCCAGCACAGCTGCAGCTTCTTGAATCCTTTGTCAAAAATCAATGCCAGAAAGCTGAGACATATTTGTTCTGTCTCAGGAAACGCAATACGCAGCCCCCTCGCAGCTCCGCTCTGTGACAAGTGCTAACAAAGGCCCACGGTACCACCAAGGCTTCCCCAGCACTTCGCACCTACAGTGCTGGCACCCCTGGATGGCTGAGCGAAGCATGGCACTGCACTCCTCGCCAGCTCCTTGGTGGCCAGTGGAGCCTGAGGACCTATCACCCCTGTGCACCATCAAAGCTTTGCTGCTGCACATAGATGATGTGGAGCACATGGTACAGTAACTCCTCCAGCAATCTAAAGGCCACGTGGGAGTGTGGAAAGAGAGAGAAGGGTATTAAAAATAATAATGTAAATAAAACCAGGGTGTTTCAAGAGCAGAGGAGTGCAGCCCTCGGTTGCTGGGTTGACAACTTGCCACTGCTGGAGCAAGGCAAGAAGCCAGGGCAGCCCATTGCAGGTAAGAAGTGGTGGCTGAAGCAGAAACGTGGCTTGTCCCAGTTCACCAGTCTCCCTTGCACTCACAGCGTCTTCAAAAGGACAGTAAGTCACACAGACCGTTTCTCCGTGTTGAAAAACAGCACGAAAAGTACATGCCTCTGGAGGTTTCCACTGCTAACAAGAGCTGGTTTCCTCAGCACAAACAATAAAAGGCTGATGAGTGAGGACTTCAATTCTCCTGAGACTATTGCATCTAAACAAATAACAGACTGAAAAATATGACTAGAATTAAGGTAAAAAGAGAACAAGACTTTATGGGAGGATAACTGTAGCTGCTACCCAGAGTTAGAGGACACAGGGAGAATGTGAGGGTCTCCTTCTCCAGCCCTGCTGGCCCTAGAAGAAAACGTCTCACGGTCCCATCACACTGGGGGACAGCAGCTTTTCTAGCCAGTTTTCCTGCAGCTTACTGGAGATAACAGGGGTGGTATTGCCTCCAGCCTGGCAGTGGAGGGTACCAGACCACGGGTGGTGGGAGATACACAGCCTTTGTTTCCTCCCTCAGCCCAGCTTCCCCAGCGACCTGCCCTGGCCCCATGCTGGCCAGTGCTGCGTGGGGTGGCTCTGCTGCTTGCTCCTGGCCGCCTGGGGAACAGGCTGGCCTGGGAAAAAGCTGCGCTGAGGCACCTCAGCTGTGTGGGTGACTCTCACTTTGCCATGTCCCCCTCAGCTGGCCCAGCTGACACCAGATGCCCATGGGATGTTCATTATGAGCACAGCTCTCAGGCATCCTAGGCTTTCAGGAGATATTGCGGTCCCCTCAGCTCCCTTTGTCAGCAGGAGCTCCTGGAGGCGCTCAGCACCCCGAAGGAACGCTTGATCCTTCGCTGAATCAAGCCCTATTAGCATATTTCCAGGCATTTACAGATGCCATATTTTCTACATTAATATTTAACCCACCAAGTCTTTCAAAGCCCATCTTTCCAAACCTCAAGTTCCCAGATGCTTTTTAATGCCCTTCTCAATAGTGCAATAAAAGTCTGATATTTTATTACTCGCATGAATTATTATCCTAATTTGTAATTTGCCAGACTTTTTTAAACTTCAAAATCTGTACTGTATTTTCCCACACCAAAAAAAAAAAAAAATGCTGTGCGCGACACATTTTTCACTAACAAGCTGAAGCCTAATATTTAAATAGACACAATGATTTTTCTGAAAGGGCACACTATCTTTGTCACACTGTCAGCGAGGTTGGTTTATGTCACCCCAAATCATGTTTAGAGGTTTTCCTAAAATAGAAAGGGTAACCTAGAACTGTGCATGAAAGATTGGAAGCAGAATGAAATGGTTATGTATTCTTCTGAACTTTGATGTAATGTAAACTTTCAGGATAGTTTATAGGCATCATTTTTATTTTTTTTTTAAGAAGTAAGCATCTTGGTTATCTGGAATGCAGATGCTGGGCAAATTCAGAAGCTCTGGAATGCCTACAAGCTGTGCTCCCTATGCAGTAGACGCCAAAGATAATGGAGCAAAAGACGCTTAAGGTCTCATCCAGCATCTACTGAAGTCAACAAGGGTCCTTTCACTGACTGAGCTGAGCTATGGATTAAGCCTCCAAAGAGCATGTTCCCGTCAATAAACTAGAGACCTGACTGAATCCAGAACACCACAAATGAGGTGGGTCGAATCAAAGAGATTAGAGACACTGAAAGGGCAATCTCAAAGCCAAACAGGGCAAGACTTCTAAAGACACGAGACTGATGGTGTCCTGCTCCTTTTGATGTGTGTTGCCCAGGAAAGAGGAGCTCTGTTTGTGTTGGGAATGACTGATCTACCAATGTGAGGATGGAAACCTCCATTTGTCACCCAGTGAGAAATGAGGGTTTAATGCTTTTAACTCACAAAAGTGTCTTCCACTGGTATCTCAGTGTTACGTTCTGGAGAAGCAAAAGTGAAAGTTGTTTGAAACTATTTGCTTTCTTCCTCCTGCAGACCTACTAAAAATGAAGATAGAAAACTTCTGTGGAGTCGTCTGTAATGGCTCAGGGCTGGCCACAGCTTTGTGCTGAGTGCTATGTTGGTAACTTGACTGGCAGTAGACCAAAAGCTTTTATTTTTCTGGGTGGAAGCATGGCATTACACTTCCCATAGGTACAGGCTATGTCATCCTGGAACGAGCAGCTTGATTACTGATGGAGAGCTTGCAACAGTTGAAGATTATTTAAACACTCGAATCCTGGAGCATTTGAACTCATCTGTGGTTGGATAAATCTGAGCCAGAGATGTGAGAGTGCCTTGACTGAAGAACCTGGACTGGGTATTGACTGAAAAAGTGATATACTTCCAGTATTGTTTTCTAAGGATCCTTTTCCACCATGGAAGAGATCCACCTTGCAGTGGATCTTTCAAGGTCTATTTTCAGGTGGACAAGGGCTTTGGATATTGAAGTCTCCTCAGAGAGGAGTGATTCCTAGTGATGTAAATGGATTTTCACAGAGCATCTGTGCAGGTGGATGAGAAGATTCTTCACAGGGACAAAGGCCCTGTTCCACTAACCCTGCTTGCTCTGCCTTTGGCCCCTTCAACTACTCCCTGTGCAAGGCCACTTAAAATTCACAGTGGAGCTGAGCTCCATCTAATGCAACAAACGATCAGTTTGTGCCCAGGCTCTCTCTCCTGACATCCTTACTTCTTGTTCTCTCATTCCCTTGGTTGGCCTTGGCTTTCCAGTTGTGGGCGATCCTTTTGCCCACTAATTCTTGCACAATTATTTGTTTGCAAAACTTAAGAAGAGAAGTAAAAGTGGAGTCCAAAGTTAACAGAAGGGATCTGCTTCTTCCTACAAATGCTGTGAGGAGTTCAAACCTCCTTTGGGAAGAACATACGACTTTTGCAGGTTACTGATCAGCTCTGTATTCCACATAGGACCACTACTGGAGTTTAGCCTTAAAAGGGAACAACTTGATCCCTTGAGAGGGAAGCAGGCAGACCCTCTCTGAACTGCCAGGAACTAGTCCTGGCACAAGTTTAAGCCTGGGAGCTAGGGCCAGGTCACTGGAATTACTTAGCTCTATTAAAGTCAGGATTTGCTTCAGGTACAACACTGAGTAACAAACTAATACTAAAACACAATACATGCACATATAGCTATTATGCTGTAGGCACTGGAATTATTCTTCCCCAGTTACAAATTTTTTTACTATTTTCCTTTTTTTTTTTTCTTTTGAACACCTTTCCTCCAAGAAGATGTTGAAGACAACTCTCTATTTTGCTAATATGGCTGGAGAGCTGCCTGGAGGAAAAGGACCTGAGGGTGTTGGTCGACAGCTGGCTGACTATGAGCTGGCAGTGTGCCCAGGTGGCCAAGAAGGCCAACAGCATCCTGGCTTGTATCAGGAATAGCATGGCCAGCAGGACTAGGGAAGTGATTGTCCCCCTGTACTTGGCACTGGTGAGGCAGCACCTCTAATACTGTGTCCAGTTTTGGGCCCCTCACTACAAGAAGGACATCGAGGTGCTGGAGCGTGTCCAGAGAAGGGCAACAAGGTTGGTGAAGGGTCTAGAGCACAAGTCTTATGAGGAGCGGCTGAGGGAGCTGGGGTTGTTTAGTCTGGAGAAGAGGAGGCTGAGGGGAGACCTTATTGCTCTCTACAACTACATGAAAGGAGGTTGTAGCGAGGTGGGGGTCAGTCTCCTCCCAAGTAACAAGCAATAGGACAAGAGGAAATGGCCTTAAGCTGCACCAGGGGAGGTTTAGGTTGGATATTAGGAAAAATTTCTTCACTGAAAGGGTAGTCAGGCACTGGGATAGGCTACCCAGGGAAGTGGTGGAGTCCCCATCCCTGGAGGTATTTAAAAGACGGGTAGATGTGGTGCTTAGGGACATGGTTTAGTGGTGGACTTGGCAGTGCTAGGTTAACAGTTGGACTTGATGATCTTAAAGGTCTTTTCCAACCTAAACGATTCTATGATTCTATGACTCCTGCCTTTGACTCTAACTGCTTTGAGAGTTGGTAAAGTAGACATTTCTTTTGCATCTCATCCAGCCAAGCTGCAGCTACTGGTCTCAGAAAAAAGAACTCAAACCCTCTTTTGCATCACTCTTACAGGAGGTTTTTGAGAGCTTCACCTCAAAGTCACGATTTTGCTTGAGGCTGAGGGAGCTGAGAAGTGGCAAATTCCCTTCAGCATTAAGGGACCCACAGTCAAGTTGTTAACACAATACAGGAAAGAGGCGCAGCTGCATTACAGGTTGAAACACAAGCATGCACAGGGACAGTACTGCCTCAAACTATCACATATCTTAAAACGTCTTTCAAAGGTGGTGAGGCAGAATTGTGAAAGCCTGGGAGAAAAGTCAAATACATTCTTCTAAAGGCCACTGAGAAGAAATTCAGAGAGTTGCTCATGTGTTTTTCAGTACAGGCAATCATGGTATTCACCCCAGAAGTTCTACCATCAGAAGATTGCTATTGGGACCCAGTCAGCTCTGTTGTCACGTTACCCCTTGCATCCCTTCCATCACCTCCCTGTGCTGATCCAAAAGCAGAAACCTGCCTATCTACAGAGCAGGCAAAGCCTTTGTGAGCAAGCACAGGGATGATATGCAAGAGTCTAGCTTATACGCAATAGCATGTGTATGTGATCGATGGCCTCTGTGTGGCACTTACCCTCTGCTTATTTCTCAGGGCTGCGACTTATTAACAGTATTACCTTTTCTGATGAAATATCATCATCACATGTAAACATCAGTGACAGGCATTAATTGCAGACAATGCCTTTAATCAACAATTGAACATTAATAAGCATAGACCTTGAGAATTAACACAATGAGACACTTGTACTTAATCACTAAAGAGTACTTCTCATAAAGAAAATGCTCTCCTTTTGTTTCTAAAAAGGTCAAAGTCTTCTTTTCTCTATTTGACAAGGAGAAAAACCACACATAGTAGAGCATATCTAGGCTGCTTTATGTGGCTTAAATTATTTCCATCCATGCATAAAAAACATTCCTTTTCAAAGATGTTCACCAAGTTTTTGTATGTGATCTACAGCTCCCAGAGTCTCTGTTCCTGAAATTATTAGGTTAGCTGCTGAAAGCAGCAATCAAGTTTTACTGTTAATCTTAAAAGCTAATCCTTTTTATTGACTTCCCAGTCAATAAACTTGTAGCTCTGAAACTACTTTCAGGTTTCCTTGAGTAATAAGAGGGTTTGTGTGTACCTGTGCATGTGTTTGAAGCTGCTAATTTCCTTGCTGAGTAAGTTGCACTCGCACGTTAAAACTACAAAGCAGTTTGCTTTATCTCCTGACATGGGGTCCTACTTCTACAAAATCAGAACACGGCTTGAGCTGAGAGGACTCAGGGAGTAAGGTCAGGACCCTCATCTGGTCACAGTTTATGGGGGGTTGTTACAGGGAGTGAATCCTCCTGACTAACAGAAAGGATAAGGAGAGAGGAGGGGGTTTTGACCTTTTAGGTTTTTTTTAAAAGAAACCCAGTGGATGTAGTCCTGTCCCTATTCTTGAATTAAAATCTAACCGAGAGAACTAAAGAATACTTAAGCATCACACAGATTCATCATTCCTCAGCTCTAGCCAAAGAAAAGGGAATGAAGGACATGCCAGATGTCTCAGACTACTTCAAGTTGCTGTGAACCAGTTTGGCTGTGTTCAGCCGTGCACAAGCCCTGCTCACAAGTCTCCTCTTACTCACACCAGTAACCAGCAGCATGGGACTCCCCAGAAGCCCCAGCATCACCTCAGCAAGAAGAGGACACAGTATGGGAGAAGAAAAGCAGGTCTGTTCTCAGCTTATGTGCATGTTGAACACTAAAATATAAATAGCTTTCTGAGCAGCGGGGAAAACATGAAGGCTTCCTTGGCTTTGTAATTTGTGGTGGGATTTTCTTGTGCCGAGCAGTATGCAAGCTCTGACTGAAGCTCTTCCCACTGGTGGGGGGCATTCACGCTGCTGCTCGGAGAGCAGCCCTTCCCTCAGCAGCAGGATTAATGCTCTTTCTCTTTGTCCATCACCAGTTTCACATAGTCTGCCAGAATTAAAATCTTTACCGTTCACAGCCGCTGCTCAAGCTTAGCCTGTGGGTTCAAAAGGTGCAGGGGAAAATTTTCCCCTCCCTCACTAAGTGTGAAGTTTTCTCTCAGACTAACCCCCTTTCCAAGACCGTCTGGACAGCGAGCTGCTATCCAACCTTCAGGTGCACCAGGAGACCACAAACATCTGAGCACTTCTCACAGCTAGCATGGAGCAGAGGGCAGTGCTCGCTGCCCGCACAAGCCAGGACGCGCTGCAACTCACAGCCTCACATTTGTGCTCAGGTTTCAGGTGGGCCTGTTCCCCGCCTGCTCTTAGCATGGACAGCAAGCTTCATGCTCTTAACATTTCCCAGAAATTCAAAGTGACAGAACCGGAGGTATTGCAATCTGGAACTCTAAACTTTCGTAAACTGGTGAGAATACTGGAATGTGCATGTTCCTTATTTAACTGCTCCACCAGCTTTTCTTATGTGCTGCTCGGCACAGCCGTTCAGGATACATATTAGACAACTAACATCTGGACTGAATATCTATTAGGACCATATGCTCTACTCAGCTACAGCATCATGTTAGAGATTGGGAAAATCCAAACCAAATGGAGATATCAGAAACTTTAAAGGGTCAAAAATAAAGTCATTTTGGTTTTCCCAGCCCGATGAATACAGTATATTGGCCTGCGCTCTATGCCTCGTGCGAAAGTCTCATTGTAGAAATAACCTGACTTAAAAAATGAAAAACAACTTCAGCATTGTGGTTGAAAACAGATCTATCTTGATGATTTTTCCCCTGGTGAAGTTTTGAGTGAGGCAATGCTGAATGCCTGTCTCCTAAATGAGAACGAACAGTAAGATTCCCAACCTTCACTTTCCTGTCGATAACTTTATGATGGTGTTTTCAGTGTGGGTGTGATGGTTTCCAGTTTCGCCCCAATAGGATTCTCCTGGTTTAGGGCTGAAAAGGTTACATGTGCCCTAAATGGATGTGCCTAGGAATGTACCACTTACATCAACAGAAGCAGTGCTTAAATACTATAAAAGCCCCTCAAGGTAGTTAATGGAGCACGGCGTAACTCCCTCGCTACTGAATAAGGAATTGAGAGCACCGAGTAGCTAAAACCATTTTGTACATGAAAGGAAGACGGCAGAAGGAGTCCCCTTAACCGGCCTTGAGACCTGATCAGGAAAAAATTAGATTCCCACAGTCTCACAAATATCTCATGTAGGAGGACACATCCTAGTGCATTTACAACGTTACAGGTAAAGCCCTTAGTCGCCAGGGGCCAACAGTGTTCTTTAGATAAGAGCATTATTTGTACCTACCCGAATTTCCTGTGACAAAGTCAGGGAAAACAAAGACTTGACTGGGGCAAGGAGCAGAACTTAATACTTTGGCTTCTTGGTACTGCTGCCACTTCAGATGAAGGTGCTTTGGGGCAGTGCATGTCTCAGTGGTGTCTCAGGCCCCAGATAAAGGAATTTCTCCCAACCTAGCTAGGGCACCAGGGAAACCATTGCATTTTATCAAAGTAATATCCATACCGTATTTTTTTAGGTGAAAATGGCAACCCTTCAAAATAACAAACCCAAAATAATTTTGCAAGAGAAAACAATTCCATTTTCCACTACTGTTTTTTTTTTTTTTGTTAAAAAATGAAATAAGTAAGAGTCAAAAAACCTGTATTTAAGAACTTGACATAAAAAATCCTAAACATCCTTTTTTAACAGGTGTTCTTATTTTCCTAATGATTTAGATGGATGGATCAACGCAACAAAGGTGGAGAAAAAGAGTGCATAGGGTGGATATTTCTGATCTGGAGGAGGAGAACTGGAAGAGCTGGATGACTGGAGTGACAGAAATGGGGTGGGATTCAATAGCACAACGTGCCCGACCGTAAGCTATAAGCATTGACTGCAAGCTGTGAGCATCGCTGCTGTGCCCTGGGAGCTCATCAGCTGAGAATGGCAGCAGATGAGAAGAGTCTGGAGGTACTGGCTGGTCCCAGGACAAGCATGAGTCACCGGCATGACCTGCTCTTGAGAAAAGCAGGAGTCTGCTATGGCAGGAGAGGCAAGGTAATTCCCCCAGAGATAAGACAGCAGTAACAGCCCTGTTCAAGGCCAGGAGACCTCACCAGGAGCACAGCAAACTCTTATCACCACCCACCTTCAGGAAAGATGAAACAGGCAGAGAGAAAGGGAGACCAAGGAAGTGCGATCCTGAGGATCTTGTCCAGTTTAGCCCAGCAAAATGAACCCAGAAGCGCTGCAGATTCATGGGAGTGCAAAAGGAAAAGGAGGAATAAGCATTGCAGAGGGAAATACTTTTCAATAATTGTGTTGGCAAAAGATATATAACAAACAGTTAACTAGCCATAAATGAACATTAATGTTTTCTTCAGGGTGTTAAATTGAACTATGGTGTCTCAGCCAGAGAAAGAAATGTGAGGCTTGATAATCCTCCCAAAGCATCGACATCCCAATGAAGTCAACAACAAATTCCTGCCCTCCATCCCTGTGTCTGGCTGCCCGTGGATTCAAGCAGATGTTACTGAACTCCTTAGTTTCAACTCCTTGCCGAAGCCTTTTTTTTCCTTTTTTTTTTTTTTAAACTCTGAGGTCTAGAGACTTCATTTTCCTCAGATGAAAGATTAGATTCTGTCAGCTCTGAGTACATATGTGGGCTGATCTGGCCTATGGGCCGTATGTTTGACACCTCTAGTATACTGTGTTATTGTACCCGGGGGAGGTGACGGGGACTTATTTATAGAGACAGTGTCTGTCAGGGGAAGTTATAAGTGCGATTTGTGTGGGTTAAAATAGGAAGAATATGTACTCTCTTAAGTGGACACTCCCTTGATTTTAGGCATGGTCAGGGCAAGTGCCCTTAACGAATCTTAACAGTTTTCAATTTATTACTTTTTTGTGGGAAGATGCAATATTTTTAGAATCTTCAAGTATATCTTTAAACTTGGAGAAATGACAAGTCCAGGGACTTCTGGGACACTTGAAGCAGATCTAACCTGTCATCTGTGCCGTGAGTAGCTGCAGACGCCACTGCAGAGTTAGTGCAAACGCTACCTCGCTGCAGGGGCGGTGCTCAGCACCCACGCGGCACAAGGGCAACGCAGATCCGAGGCTGCTGGGGCGGTATACCGAGGCTTCGGTCCTCCAAGCCCCCAAACTGCACCGAGCCAGGGTCTTTCTTGCCTGTTAGCTGCTCTCCCTTCTCGCCAGAGAGACGTTAAAATGCATGCAACGCCCTGCACAAGCCTGATGTTTTGGAAGATCACTTCTTCCAGAATGCCTTAATATGAAATATAAAACCACCCTGGGTTAAAGAGGAGGAAAACATCTCCTGTTGACTTCGCGATGGGGGGCCTGGGGGCTTCACCCTGTCTCACTGAATCTGTTCCTTTTCTAGTGTAAATTATTTGAGAAAGAAAGTTTCCTGATATTAGCATTTCACACATCACTGAGCACATTGCTGGTGCTTGAGAAACGGCCAACAAAAATAACTTCCTTGCAGGGTTTAAGTACATAAGATTTAAAGTAGCCAATGAAGTTTTCAGACTCCTAACACTTCAAACAGAAGAGCTCCAACAGTAAGCATCCAGCTTAAAAACTTTAATCAAACACACTAGTTCACAGCAAGAGCAAGTAGATAAAACAGATGCAAGATTTCTAGACCAAGTCGTTCTCACATATGGTAACACCATCCTCTCTTAGGGGAAAGCAATGATGAAAAACAATGAAAATGCCCTTATTTAAAAAAATTCCTTAATATGTCCAAACTGCCATCTCTGTTTAATCTCAAACTTACAAAAACCAATCCTCTTCATTAGGAGTCTGCTGATACTTTAGGTCTAAAAAAACCCAAGCCCCAAATCCCCCACTACTCCTCTTCCCCGCCCCCCCCCCCCAATTTCCTGGAGTTGCTGCTGTGTAAGTTAGGGTGAGGGAAACTGCTCGAGAAGGCTGTCTCAGATTCTGGTTTCTAATACAGTGTATTGGGAGAGCATCCTAAGGTGGGGTCCAGACTGTGTTAGTCCATTGCCACAGGTCCCTAATGTTTCACCAGCAGTTGGAAGCAGAGCTGGGACCTCCCGCAGCCTCTGCATGGCAATCGTGAAACAGAACTGGCCCGCTTGTACTCAAATTTCCTTTACGACTCCTTACATTTAATCAAAAGGTTTTTTTCTTTCTCTGGTCTAGATTGGATGTGGCTCATGATGTCGGTGATGAAAAAGCCAATAATTCACCTCACTAGTCAGCCCTGCATTTTCTATGTTCATTTATTAAATTAAATTCCAGCTGTTACCAACTATTCATACGCTCTTTCTTGTGTGTACACATCCACATACACTGAAACAGTAAGGCTCATTAAAAGGTAGCACTGTTAGGTTTCCCCATCTAACAGCCAGCTTTACTAAGTACTGTTTTCCGACAAAAAATGAAAGCTGTGAAATCAGTACTGCCTAATGCAAAATTAGAAAAATAACAGACTGATTTCTTAGGTACATACACCAGCACAGCACCATTGGGCGGGATCAGACTGCTCTCACATCTGGTGTAAGTCTGCCCCTTTGGCTGTTTTCATTAGTCCCCTTTTTCTCAGGATTAAATGCATGCAGCAGAGGATTTTGCAGCAAGGAAAAGCTGTGGGCTCAGAGGACAAGTCCAGGGCTGCAGCACTAGTGCTAGAGGTGAGAGCAGCCACGTGCCTCTGCTTGGCAACACTTGCTTCAGCTCCTTTTGAACCCTCTCCTCATGCGCAGGCCAAAGAGGCAGATTTAAGGCTGCTTTAGCTGGCAGAGTTTGCAAGAGGGGACACGTAACTTCTCCTGCTCTCTAGAAAACAGGGAGCCACTCAGTGGTGGTGAAGTTAGGAAAAGCTTGCTCCTTGATGCACTCTGGCTATCTTATACCCCACGTTTTAGCCACTTAGAAATAAAATTGGTAACTTCTTGGTTTAAGTTGCTAGTGCCATTTGCAGGCAGGATCATACCCTGAGCTGGTGCAAACTGGCATAGCTGTATTGGCTCTGGGGAGGGGACAACCTGGACACCCCAGCTGAGGCTCTGGCCCCTGATGCTGCAGCTATGGGGCAGCAGGAACCCTCTGTGCCAGTGCATACGAAGTACTTGCAGAACACATTATCTGGATGGTCACACAGCTCTCCAGGCGGCAGATTAGTAACAACTAAACCAGAGCTCCTCCTGAAACTGAAACAATATCAGCTTTGAGCAAACAGTTGCCCTAAATGAAAATTCATCCCCTGCTAAATTTAAGCAGGTTGCATGACAGCACATATGTGTTGATTTCAGAGAGGTTTCTGAGGCATGAGGGAGATCATAAATAGGCCCTAACATCTGAGAAAATTAGACAGAAAACACAGTTTTGCTTTCCATTACACTTTTGTTTAGAATTCAGCTCAGTATCTGCTCTTCCTTAAATGTCCTGGCACACAGCTTAATTATTAGCATGGTTTCCCTCAGAAGGAATAGAAAGTGGAAAAGGTTATTTTTATTTCAGTGTCATACACAAATTAATGGGAAAAATTACTTGCAAAGTGAGAGTTTTTAACTTCTGCAAACTGTGAACCTGGCTGCCAGCACTCCAAGTATCATAAACTCCTTGTGTGTTTGTTCTGCTTGATGTTAGGCAGCCACCAGCACTGTCAGGTTAATCATCTCATGTGCGAATAATCACCCAAACAACATGAACGGTGAATAACACAAAGCCAAAGACACAGCTTTTCTAACCACGGACCTGGATTTGGGCAAGACCAGGATAGCTGGGCTGTAACATCTTCATGCAGCGCTGCTGACCCAAGAGCAGAGCTTGCCTTCAGGTTGCAGGCTTCATCTCTAGGACTTACATCAAGCAGAAACAGAGTTGGAGGAAAACTGTTATGAGAGCAGGACTAAAAGAGGCTTTCTGTCTATCTTAGAATAAACAGTCAGTTGATGCTAGATTGCCTGGGTGCGCGCTCTGGTCTCTAAGCACTGAAAAACAAAGCCCAGAGTGCAATATTCTGTGGTTTCAACATGAGCTCCAGCACATGCAGATGGGGTGTACCACCGTCCCCCACTGCCAATGGCAGAACATGCCCTCAGGAGATGGGAGCAAAGCTGAGAAGGTACTGGGAGCAGAAGGAAGCTGCTGGCAGGTCTCTATCAAGACAGTGAGTTAAGGCAGTCAGGTCTACGTACCATAACACTGTTCCCTTCCCATTCCTTTCCCCTGCTTGGCGTTTGGGCCTTGTGCACACAACCAGAGGCATTTCCACAGGGAAGGTCCTGAAGTGCACAGCTCACAGGAATGCTGCCAGCACTCTCTGCCAGCTGCTCCCTGGCCCAGGGAGCCTGCGGCCCCCAGTGAGAGCAGGGCTCCACTTCACCCATGTTCTGACTGTGGTCCGGCAGAGCAAACATCCAGCCGGGCACAGAGCATGGCTGCCATTTGTAGGGAATACTAACCTATTTCAGTTAAAGTTATTTATCTGACTTCTTTCCTGACATCGAATGAGAGGATGAGAAAAAGAGCCATTTCAAGAGCAATTGAAGCACATTGGTTTTATATCTATACCCCTAGATATACTAAATTGTTTGAAAATAGGAAGCATTGTGAAATCTTTGCTATCTACAAATTTCCTTTTTCTCAAGCCTAAAAGAAGCAAAATCCCTAAACAAATTTAAAAGGAAAAAATACACTCCTAATAAATGACTAATTATCACGATTTGAAAACATGTGTCTGATTCACAAATCATTCCTCTGCTTCTTGTCATATTTCGTTAGAAAATAACGACACAGACGGGAAATGATGTGCCACGCATTGCCTCCCCTTGTGCATCAGGTTTGAAAAAGCCAGGAGAAGGTGACGCAACTGAAGCCAGCCCCTCTCGGGAGCAGAGCAGAGTGACGGGGCAGTGCATCAGCACCGGCACACCGCTCCCTCCTTTCCTCTTTGTCTCACTTAGCATTTACCTATCCTTGGCAGGTACTTACCATTTTTCCTCTACCCAGGATACATAAAGCAAGCACTAATCAAGTAACTAGTGGTATTAAGTAAATATTAATGTAAAATAACATCATTGACCTTGTCACTGCGTAAATCTCTTCACTCAAAGTTGAACTGCATTTACCTTAGTGTTGCCAAACATTATTCGTAATTGATAAAACACCCTCTCATCCACTCAGGAGGAACATACCAAGGCTTACGAAGCTCTCTCACAGTCAGTGTCAAGAAGAGAGAGGCTGTAACTTTGTCATTAGGATAGACTGCAGGTCCTGTTCCAAACCCTTTATTCTAAAATTCTCAGATTTGAAACCATTATTCTCAACAAAGCAGTCGATTTGTTTACAAATCATTAAATAAAGTAAGTAGAAGACATAACTTTTCCTTTAGATTTTTGGCAACTTGAATTTTTTTCTGCAGCTTAGACACAAGTAACCTGTGTTTTATATTTTCCCCAGGATAGAAGTCATCAGCAGTGGTATGCTGGGGCTCCTAAATACCACACACCATGCTCAGATGAACCCTCTGGATGCTCAGCACAAGAGATTTTCCATATTTTGAGAGCACCACTTGGAATACTTTGGTTTTACATGAAAATATTACAAAACTGGAGGGTGAGGCTGAATACAAGTGCTCTGTTGTCCTGGGGATTTTGCTGTTTTTTTGTTTGGGTCTCAGGTCTCTGGGAGAATATGCAGGTCCTCCAGGTGCTGGAGACCATGACCAAAACCCAAGGCATGAAAGGTGTTTGAGGAGCCTAGGGAGGCAGCAAGATGAAGAACAAGGTTTAAAAGAAGCGTAGCCTGAGAAGGGAGGTGAAAGAAAGGAGGGGCAGGGGACGGCATGGAGGTCTGAGATGTGCAGAGGAAGGGGATGTGTGGAGCCTGGTGGCACCGGTGCATGATGTCCTGTATGCCCTGCCCCCTGGCTCCCCCTGGACTTGGCAGAGGAACATGACGATTGTGTTGGTGGGCGACTCAAACTGTGCAAAAATGTTTTCCTTTTACGTGTTGTGCTAGAACTGAAAATCCTGGGCTTTAATATATGAATTTCTAGCTAACTTTCTTAGGGTGCCAGGGTTATTTTTTTTTTTATTTTACACACAAAAATATTTTAAAGCTTTTATCTCTGTGTATAAACTACTTTTTTTTCCCCTTTTGTTTCCCTCATCAGCTCAAAGAAAGTTTCATCTGCCATAGGAGCACAAATACCTGTGCATACTATCATAACTGCTAAAACCCACAGAAAATGTTGCAAAAGGTGCATCTTGGAGGATGTAGCCAAACTAACAGCCTAAGTCCATGCAGGGGTGTGTTTGGATTATGCACAAATAGAGCATAAAGTCAAACTGAGCTAGAATGAAAACATTACTATTTGGGAATATGAAATTTCCCCATCTGTTTCCGCCAGACATGGCTGAGTGGATGCTTCAGCATCCCCAAAGGAATGTCGCTGTTAGGGGGACAATGTTTTCTACTCAAAGCTTCTAAATAGTCAGATTTTAAAATTTAATTGAATTTCATTTCTTAAGGAAAAGCCCAAGTTGCACAAGGACCCACTAAAAAGAGCTGAAACAGTTTTGATGGGTAAAAAACACGTCAGAATCCCACAGATAAATCAGATTGCACAGGAATCATGCTGATTCGTGATTCCAGACTTTCCTAGAAATGTCTGGCCACTAATGAGAAGATCTGGCCAGTCTCTTCTAGCATACTCAGGGTTCAAACTCTCCGATAATGGGTAAGGGATATTTACTCAATGCACTTCATCCCTTAAACCAAGATAATGCTCTTGGCAAAGAAACATGTTCAAGTCTAAAGGGAGTGGTCTCTATCTCCTTAGGCTTCTACATGAAGAAAGGAAAAAAGAGTAAGAATTTACTCCTCCCCTGGGTCAAAATCTCAGTTTACCCCAAGAAAACATATATGCCTTTCATGCAATGTAATTACAAGTCAGCTGAGAAACTTGGAATGAAGGAAAGCAGATCCATACATTGGCAAATTCATGTGGTCCCTCAGCTTTGAGGGATGCCAACAAATCCATTACTGCAATAGTATTTTGCACCAAGAGAGTCCCACTTCAGGATTTACAGGCTTAATATAAGGAACTTAGGCTGGAAAGGAAAAAAAATTCCCCTCTCATTCACTATTTCCAATGGAAAAGGATTTTTCCCAAGTGAAAAGTAAATTGCTGAGAAAATGCAATTGAAATGATTAAAATTGCTGAAGGTTTTCCCCTTAATTTTGTTCCCATCCTTCTCCCCCCAAAATTCCCACGATAGTCAATGTCAGAAGATTTTGCTTACTCTTGAATTCCTCCTCCCAAATCATAAATATTTATCACGTGAATGGGGTCCTTACAAGTCTCTCACATTTGTGAAAGAAAGCAGTTTGCTGCAGGATTTGACCTTGAAAATCTTCCCCAGTCTCATTGACAGGAGCCAATGCTATTTTTCCTTTTTAATAGCCTTGGAAACTTGTGCCAGACAGACCGAACAGCCAGACAGACCACACGCAGATTATTAAAAACAGTTAAGGGTGTGTGATTTTGGTATAGGGACGTAATGGCCACTACATTATGGGCAAATGGGAGGCGGTAGGGCAGGAGGAGGGATTGTTCATTAATGAACATAAATAATGAAAGGGCATTGGAACATGATTCATTCAACATAAAAAGCCAACTTCTTCAGCTAGAAAATTGAATCAATTGTCTGAAGTAATGGAAGAATTAGAAAACACTGTCAACCTTTATGTTTTGGATTCCTAAGCAGCTATTAGACTTGGATGTTGGAAAAAACATTACAGTACTGCCTAAAAAGCAAGAGGGTAGATTGGATGAACTATCTCCATCTCTTCCACAAACCCCCCTACTGAAATAACTAAGGTGCCCATAGCTCCCCAACACAGACCTCTGCCATAAACACACACCATACGACGTACACACATAAATACCGAGCTTCAGTCTGTGCCGAACACTTTGACACTGAAGACGCAACACAGCTCAAGGCAGAGAATGGACCAGGAAGCAAGAGGCAATGCTGCTTTGGCCAGCTCTGCTGTGAGAAGCAGGAGGAGGCATTTTGTTTCCCTGCATCTGTGCTTTCCTCCTCCGTATCTTCTGTTGGATCTGTAACAGTGCCCGGTCACAGGGCTTGCAGCAAGGACCTGACTCACATCCAGCCCTCAAGGCAGGCATGGGAAGCGCAGAACTTGCACACGCATCTTTGCTGCGCCCTGAGTACTGTTACCTTGTGGTTGCTCTTTTGACTACCACTGATCTTTAAAAAAAAAAAAACAAAAACACAAACTCAACATGAAAATCAATAACTCTAAGGGCAGCCAAAGAGTGGGGAATCTCAGCCAGCTGACTGAGGTGGGCTTGCTCTTGCTCTTATTGAGGAGAAGAGACAATTTCTGACAGTTTTGATGAGTGCTGGATTATCACCCAGGGATGAATCTGACTCCCATGTTACATTAACGCTAGCCAGTGCACAGCCCCTATTTAAAGATATCTAATGGAGGGGGCTGCAGAGTCAGAGAAACCTTCCTGAGAAGCTACCTTGCCAAGACCAGAAAAGAGCATGCATAAATACCTCAGGATTTGTGTCGATGCTTGTGGCACAGAAAGAATCCCTGGGTCTGTACGATCGCTGCAGCCCACTGAATCCATCAACCAAGAAAAGGAAAAGTCAGCAAGTCCTGCGGGACAGAGGAACTTCTGGCTCCTATAGCCGAGGAAGCTAACCTGGTCAGGAAACCCACTGCCTACTCCTTCTTTCCCAGAGTCTCCCCTCCTGCCCTTTTATCTTCCCATGGATGTTTTGATAAAAATGAGGAAAAAAAGATGGTTTTGTCAGAAATTTCCTTGGTTTCCCAAGGCTTTATGGTGAAACACAAAGATGTTTTGGCCAGGTTTCCTCCTTCGTCTCACTTCTCTGACACACAATAGAGTCCCATTCTGGTGGCAGGAAGCAATTACTCATGGTATCTCTGGCAAAGGAACATTTCCATTGAAAAATGGCTTTTGGAAAACTCACTTGTTTTCCATTGGCCTTAAAAAAAACATTGACTGAAAAGGCCTCTCCACTTGAAATCCTGGTTTAAGGTCAGGAGCCTTGTCTGAATTCAGCAGCATCTCAGTATTGCTGAAGGAGAGGACAGTTTCCCAAGGATGATTTGGGCTCCTTATCACTTCTTCCATTTGCCTTCCCCAGCCTACCACATTGTCTCAATCACACCCAGCCAACTAACCCGAATACAAGCCACTAAATCAGATCAGCAGCTGCCTGTGCATGAAAGTCCTATCCCAGGGAAAAAAAAAAGAAAAAAAAAAGAAAGGCCTTAAATATTCTTCAGGATGCAAAAAATGGGCTTGTATCACAAAGCAAAAGAAATATTTTCCATCACCACAATGAAATATTTATTAATAGCAGACACTAAATAATCCAGTACAGACTTGTTCACCAGAGTGCAGATTTTAGCGGGAGCCTCTGAGAACCAAAGCCCATTTAATTGTAATGAATAATAGCACAGATTTCCTATATTTGGGCTCATATTTTGCAAAAAGTGTTAGCAAGTAAACATGGATATTCCCAAACTGTGAATATTTAGTTGAGTTCTATTCTGATGTTTCTTGTTCTGAATATTACTCTATGAATTATTAAATTGCAACTGATTTTCATAAGGATGACTTTTTTTGTTTGCAAAAATTGCTACTTTCTTCCACCTGAAGCTAAATCCACTACACATGGAGACAACTAGAGGCAATATATATTCTTGAAAAGGAACGTTAAGATCTGAGCCAAAGTATATATCGGATGAAAAACAGAAATGCTCCTTTTGTTCAAGTGTCATACACCCATAATGGCTTCAGACAAATGGCTTACTAGTATTAAATGTTCATGTAGAAATTGGCTTAGTTAAGCACATGCTATTGACCGAGCATTTTCACTTTATTTACACCTCGTGTCTCTGACCAGAAATACACAAAAAAAGCCTTATCCCAAATGCAGAGTGTAGGGGACAGAGAAGAGGGTTCTGGAGAGGAGAAACCAAGTGCTCTCCGTGCATGGGTCACTGCACTGGGAGGGGAAGCCTCAGCCCGAGCTGCTGCATGGCACCGAAGAGCCCATCTCATGCTGGGTGGTGGAGGGGAGCCAAGAACACATGCCCAGGTGGAAGCCCATGCCCTGCACTAAAACACCAACTTTCTCTCACTGCGCTTGCTTAAAGCTCTTCCACTCTTTCTTTCCTTTGAGACTGGGCACTTCTGGGAGCAGCAACTCCTCCCTGTGGGTTTGTATGAGACCCAAGAAAATGATCAAGGCCTCACGAGAGCTTCATCTGTGCTCATCTACTCCATGGAGATGAGGGATGCTCATGTAGCAGTGGCGTTTATTAGCAAAAAGACAGAGAGAACAGACAGCTGAATTCTCTGAGGGGAAAGGAAGGGGATACTTTTAAACTTACATAACAGAAGCATCATCTACAGTAAGCATTAAATGATGGTCGCAATGGAGGTGTAAAAATGCAGAGGAATAATTAACATTGACAGCATTTCACAGAGTGAGAGTCAGCTACTCACACTCCTGCTTCCAGAACTATCCCTGCGATCATCACGGAGGCACCGTGCAAATACATTTTACTCCTGTAGAAAACACTTCTAATACTGAGCCTATATAGAGAAGGGAGAAAAATAAGATACATGTGCCTATAGCTGCAATTTCCCCATGCCAGGCTTACTGCTCAGGCCTGTGGGCACATACTGATGCTGTGAAGTGGTCAAGACTTTGCTGCTGTTTGCACAGCAATTTGCATGGCATGGCTCATAGTGTTTCACGATTTATTTTTTCCAAAAATTACACTATTTGACAAGTACCAAGTGACAGTGGCAAACCTATTTAACCACTCTACTGCTGGGTTGTGTTGGAAGCTTAGGCTAGGCTCATAGGTACCTTACAATTGTCCTGCTTATTTTAACACACCATACACAAAGCTGCAAATCAGCCTGACAGCATGGAGAAGCCTCTGATTAGACAGCAAACTTCACTTTCTGTCCTCTTTAAGTGTAACATTTTCATTCTCACACATGTGCATGCTCATTTGGGAAGCATCTGACTAGTTCTGGCATCAGATTTGGACACCTTAATGTGTGCATCTTCCTCACAGTCTCATAGCACTGAATAACACATGAAGCTGCATTTGTCTAGAGGTCTGCTCAGTTCAGCCTGGGCGAGTGAAGAGGCAGATATTTATTTACATTGCTGCCAACAGGGGTGAGATCCTGACGACCTGGTGCAGGGTGTGTGGTACCTGACTGCAAGCTGAGCCATGGGTTTCAGTGCAAGTCCTCGCAGAGCAAGGCACTGCTCAGCCGGAGCCGATGCCGGTCCTTGTCTTCGAGCCTTGTAGAGGTCAGCACTGTTGGGGGCAACCAGAATGGCTGCCCTTTGCTAGCACTTCTCACCTGCTATCTGCAAAGCAGTTGTATTTAGAGCAATATCCACAATGCCTTTGTAATGTTTGTCAGCAAATACTGGCTTTCAATGGCAAGTACTAGCAATAAGCGCAAATTCATTTGACAAACCGTGTCCTGTTGTAGAAAGAAAACAAAACCCTTTCTACAGAGGAAAAGCATCCTTTAATGTTAGATAGCTTAGGGTTAGGCCTGCATAGCCTTCTCTCTCCCTTACAGCAATACACTCTGCAAGAGGTAATGGGAGTAAAGTGATAGCTAGGTCATTCCTACAGCACAGAATAGACTTTGAATGGAAAATCCCATAATTTTCTTGTATAAACAAGTCCAAAATGAATTTATAGGATAGGTTTGGGTTTTTTCAGCTTGCAAGAGGGTTTTGAATTTTTTTCCTCGCCACATGAACTGCCAACTAAACTGAGAAGCAGAAATCCTAAATAAAAGTTTAAAACCAACCACCAACTGTTTAGAAACCAAAAAAGAAACTCTAGTAGGAAATCAGCCCTTTTAAGACAGTGTTCCAGTAAGATGCCAGGGACAGGTCACTTGGTTGTCTCATTGGAATAACCACATTTTTGGTTTTCAGAGTAAGATATATGAGGTTGGGCAGCCAAGAGGGTTAGTACAGGGCTTGGATTTTTAACACAAACAAAGGGTAATCTGGTCTGGCGCAGTCTGGTCACTGCAGCAGTGTATCTGAAGGTTAGGTTTTATGTTTATTAGCATCATCCAGATGGCGTTTTATGTCCTTAATATCTTTGTCCCTGACTAAGCCATGAACCTACTGTTTGACAAACACTGTAGGAAATACCCATCAGCAGAAAAGCCATTTTGTAATGAGGGGTAGAGCTGGTATGTTTAAGATGCCTACAATTTACTTCTGTGTACCTGTCACCTTTTGCTGTGTACACTTAACATTGTAAAGTACTTTAAGCAGTTGTCCTTAAGCTAAGGGGTCTGGACAAATGAGTTCGGTACATTTGCGGACACCTGGGTGCCCTTCAGCTCCTCCCAGTGCACTGCTGAGCAGCATGGGCTCTTCCTCGGCTGCTCACACCCTGGCCCCTCCATGTGCTCAGCCCCGCCAAGGAAGGAGGGCCAAGGCTTTGGCAGGGCACTGGGGCTGGCTCCCGTCCCCTCCACGTGCCTCATGCCACAATGGGCAATTCATATCAGGAATCTGGAGCTCAGGTTATCTGCAAGTTGGTGCAAAACCACCTTTTTCACAAAGCTCTTGTAACAATTCAATTATCTCCGCTCACAGAGCGCCTTGCAGTCCCAGAGGGGAACATGTTCTGTACTCCATTAAGCAGAGATATCTTACCTCCAACATGTTGTCCCAAACACCGTATACCTCACAGAACCTTCAGGATTTACTGTATTTTGATGACAGACAGGAAAGCTCCGCTTCTAATTAGTAGGACTTGTGACTTTGTGTGAAAGACTATTTTAGTTTCTAATTGTTCAAAGGACCATTGACATTTTAGCAAGACCGTCCTTGCCCCACAGGACATCTCAGCAACCCAGGAGCTTCTTTCAGCACCTCAGAAGCACACAAGTTTTTCCACTTTCGATCTAAACTGAAAAATGTTTGGTTACTTCCTAGCTGCAAAACACATGGTCAAGACGTTCCTCCAAAATGAGCAAAAGTTACTGCACATTCGCAGAGAGCAAAGACTTGAGCACAGCCTGGGCCAGGAGCTGGGGTGAGCAGAGCAGCCCACTGAGCGCAGCCCCCCATGTGGCTCCCCTCGCGATGCAAGCGTTTGCACGCTCATGGCGGCTTGTACAGTTGTGTGATTTCATACCCAGGCAGCCTTGTGCGCAAATGCCTACATGACATTTAAAACCCAAGCTGTGGCCAGCTATCGTATACCAATCAAACGTATGGGCTACAAGATAATGAGTTTAAACAATCCAGGAGACTCTACATACTTGTTCCGCTGGTTTACTGAACTAATTTAAGTTAAATTGGTTCAGCCTCATGATTCAGACAAGACCAGAACGAATGTTAGCAGCACTTTTGGTGTTTCATGACACAATTTACTTCGAATTAAAGCAACTGGAAAAAACCTTGTGCTCAGGGAAGTATGTATGTATCGCTGTTGAAGCAGACACTGGCAGTAGTGACATCAGCATGTTTTTTTTAGCATACGTTCGTCTTTTGCAGGGATATTTTGAGACCCTAAAAATGTCACTACAGAACTGTCCCAGTTTTTGATTTTGAAAATGTCACCTGTGTCATCGTTGGAACTGGGCTGTTATTTCCAGAACTAACCATTTGGGGAATGGTTTACATGAAACTGAAACCTTAGCACCAGCTCTGCAGCGAAAGAGAGAAGGCAAAAGTGCTGGCGCTCGCACTGGTGCTGGAGTCATCCAGGAATTGGCTGCCTTACCTCAGGCCAGCCTTTCACTTGCCAGAATTCAGAAATTCACATTTCTTTTCAAATTTGCTATTTTCTTTAGGCATTCATTTTGAACGTGACCAGCTGTTCTCAGAACAGGGATCTGGAGCCATATTCTATATTTTTAGAGCAGGCATCTTTCCTGTTAAACAGAAAGATGAGAAACTCCAAATTAGAATATGGTTAGGAGGAACAGAAGAAAATTCACAAGTGCAAAGCTGCTGCTGTTCACCCAAAAGGCTTGCAACAAAGATGCAGGGTGACTTTCCTGATAACTCACAATGGTTTACCTGAAACAGGACCAGAAAAGAAGCCAGGGCAACCACACAACAAGTAACTCACTGGGAGCCCCAGGGTTCAGTGTCATGATCAGCTACCAAAAAGGGCAGCCCCACCCCAGTAGAGGCTCCTGCTCATCCCTTGTGCCAGCACCAACACTGACTCAATTGTCTCAGGGACTAGATCAAGGATCTCATCAAGCTACAGACTAACCTGGCCAAAAAAATCCAGTTTTGGACAGAGCGAGTCACTTGGCTGCTCCATGGTGTGTATACTGATGCTGTCACAATGACTGGGGTGGGACTGGGAAGACAGGACTGGGATGGACAGTAGGACTAGTATTTTTGGCAGCAAAGCAACAGCAAATGTGTAACCTGAGTAAAATTACCATGCATTTCCAATAGCACTGGAAATAATGAAGCCTGAGTTCCCCGGGCCTTGGGCTGTGAGCTGCTAGTCAAGTGTTGCAGGTGCCTGGGCCGTACAGCACGGCTTCTCCAGGCACACTCATCCTTTGATGACTAGTAACATGCGTGCTCATGCCACATCCTTTCAATCTGTCAAAAATAGACAGAGCCTTTCTGCTCTAACCAACCACATATATTCCTAAAACTTGTAGGAAATTAATTATCCTTGAGGTCTTTACTGCTTCAACCAATTTGGTTAAGGACAGCCAACAGCTTCCACTGCCTTTGGATGTAGCAAAAAATACACAAAACAACATTACTAAGCAATCCCATATCCTTAACAAATCATCCAACATGAAAAAAATGTGAAAAAAAAAAACCCAAAAAACATCAACACCAAGCTTAAGGGAAATTTATTTAGAAGACCATCCCCGGGGCACTGTCTCCAAAATGTCTTTGTCTTGAGTGGTTGCTTCCCTCAAGAGGTCCCCCGCTCCTTTGGAGATCAGCAATTTTATGCTGCTTTACAGGCGGGAAGCTGAAGAACAAAGGAGGAAGGCACCGCGCGACTTCCGTGATCAGTAGAGGATCGAGTTTGTTTCCTTACCCACTAGGTAGCGCCACTTCTTTTCAGTTTATTTCTATGTTGTCCATCTAGAAACACATCATAAGCCCAAAATATTGAGATATTAGCTCATTCCTATAGCCAAGCTTCAAAAGATCATCTATACTTGTTCATGTTGTTCTTAATTCTCACCAAGTTAACCAAAATTTCAAAATGTTATGTTTTTATAAAGCCCTAGTTTATCAGATGCACATGCATCTCCTATCATTTGGCCATTGTTAAGTATTTCCCTTTTAGAGGAATGCTTTGGTTTACTCCACATGGCCACATTTCTGAAATGAATTATTTAAATTTGTAGCAAGGTGAGTTGAAAAGCTTCACTCACCCATTCTGTGCTGCCAGGATATACAAATCCAGATTAAACGCTCTGTGGGAGACTTTACTCCTAATTAAGTGTTTAACTGAGGGAGTTTATCCCTCCTCAGTGGAGGCAGGACCCTCCCCTCTTCTGCTCCAGAATGAATTTCACTGAGCAGGACAACTTGACGGAGATGCTTTAAAGGACCCAGCTCTGCTCCCTTCTCGCCAGCGCTTGGCCAGCAGCATGAGTGGGGCACTGCCAGCACACAGGCAACCTGTCCCACCTCCCACTTGAATCCAAGGGGCCATCCACCCTGCAAGCACAGTGTGTAAAATCCCCTTTTTTACAAGAACTCAACGAAGAAAGGCTCCTTCAAAGGGCCTTCAAAGGTCCTTTCCTTCCTTTGAGAAGGAAGAAACCAAAAAATTCAAGGTTGTATTTCAACAAGAGAGCACCACATGTTTTCCCAAACTCCTCCCAACTCTTGGCTGTAGGAGAACACTTTAGATGAAGGTGAAAGAAGGTCTCTCGTGCAAGTGGATGCCTATTGTTCCCCCCATCATTCAGAAGAGATGGCCACTTGCAGCAGTGAGGGATTCTCACACAACATGCTATACTACGCTATACATTACTCTCAGTCCCAAAGAAAAACACGGTCTCTGGTGAGTAATCCTGTGATAAGACAGAGTACATTTACTTTACATTTGTAATTTTAAAGATGAAAGGGTATGAAACACCCTTGGCTTGTTATTAGGAAATGCCTTGTTAGCCACTTTCTTTTGAAATCCCTCAGTGCCATTTGTAGAAAAGCCATTTCTCCCCAGGAACCATTTCTTTTCAGATTGCTTTTTCCTCTGCTTCCCAGCAATTTCTGTTTTCAGAGTAATGAAGACCAATGTGGTTCTCTTCTACACCATTTCACGGCATTTACATTTTTTTAAATAATTGATCATATCTCTGTAATTTTATACTTTTATTCTAAAACATAGGATACATACAGTCACTACTCAGCATGGCCAGTGAATTATGGCTTATTTGGGATTTTAAATACAAAGATTATAAAAGCATTGGTTAAAGTGCTGCCAAGTGAACTAAACTTAGTGTTCATGGTATCTGGCTAAATATACGTTTTTTAAGTAATAAGAAGGAGTTGTTATTGAAACTGCAATCATCTTTCACAATAAATACTGTTTTACTTGAAGGCTTCTATACAATAAAGTTATATCAGTACTTGGGTATGGTGTACTTATAATTAACACGAATATAGGGAAAACATACTAATGTTTCTTAAACTGCATTTCTTTTGGTTATGCTAATGCAAAGAATAATTTGGTGTGCCACATGCACTGAGAACCGATCAAGGCATGGCTGAATATTCCGCAAAGATGTCTACTCAGAGGTTATCGGCTTAGACAGTTGTAAGCAGAAGCATTATCAAATGTAATCAATGTATTAAAGAGGAGGTAAGGCTCATGGACTGTTAATATGGAAAGGCTTGGGGGCTGAATGATGATGATGATATTGTTTAGACTGAGATTTCCTAGGTATATTCAAAGCCGCGTAAATACAGCCTAGGTGAACACTCCTGAGACCTGCTGAACTCATGCGAACTCTGCCAGAATGAAAGTTCTGCAAAATTAGCAACTAGCATTAAATTTCAGACACGTGTACTCCAGTGGAAATATAAGCTTTATCATGAGATCTAAAAACAAGGCTTATAAGCATTTAAAAATCAAAGTTTTGTTTTCTCTCTGCTGTTAACTAAAGGCAATTGAAAAACCAGCAGATTTTTAGTTTTAAGTATGTATATACATTTAAATAATATACATATAAATATAAAAAATATATATATTAAAAATATATACCACTTTCCTAAGCAGATCACAGTGACACAGTAAATACAGTAACAGGTTTGCCTGCATCATCAGGAATGCAGTAAGAAAAAGTTAAAAATGGTCCATTTATATAGGGGGAAGATTGAATAGAGTTTGAGATTGAGGAAGGATAGGGGTTTTTTTTTTCCTCTTGCATACAAAATAAACTCTAGCTGTGGTTTCTGTCACCAAAAGTTGAACTTCACTTTCATAAAGCATCCTCCAAATTGCACTCACATATTTTACCAAAATCATGTCACTCATCCTGATGAGATCAATGAGGCATTAAACACATAAATAACTAAAAGACCAGGAACCTACATGACTATTTATTGTACTGCCTTCTGTGCCTTTGGGGTTTATAAGACCCTATCATGTTCTTGTGCAGCAAGGGAATTGGTTTCCTTATGACATATCTTCCCTGTTCCAGGGAGACACATTGCATGCATGCACGCTCTTTAAAAGCCTTGAAGAAGGAACAAGTCTTTCTGGTGAAAGCAACCTGGGGTGTCCTGTTGTCACCACCAGAGTACCCCTTCAGACCCCCAAATACAGCTGGCATCCCCAGAGGAGCATTGCACAGCTGCCCCCATACAGAGGACTGATGCCCCTTCTCATGGGACCTCTCCAGGCAGATGGGTACAAGATGGGTGCAGCTGGGCTGGGCACCACGGAGGGATGCCAGCCTTCCCACTGAGGATGAAGCTGCAGAGTCTGTCCCAAGACTTCTTTGCCTGCCCTGGCTCTGCCAGAAATGGGGTTGTTGCTTCCCATACAACATGGTGAGGAGGAGACAGCCCTGCTGCCCATGCGGGTGCAGGCAGGCGAGGGACAGAGGGAGCGAGGGAGGAGCCCACACATTTGTCCTTCATCCCTGACTGCTCCATGGCTGAAACATATGAAAGCGTCAAACCCAAAAACGTCAGCACAGCGCCTGACATTTCAGACATACAAGTCTGTGAGAAACTCTCTGATTAACTGCCTCCAGGGAGTCTTCAATCCTGGACCCCTTTCAAATGAGATGGTTTGTGGACACAGGATGGAGAGCACATCAAGCCTTGCTTGCCCATTGCCTCTGGGAGGGCCTGATGAAGGGGATGCCTTGGGGCCACATGTCTTCCCTTGCGCCGCTCCCTCTCCTTGCCTGCATCCTCTCTCAAAATGCTGCAGGGCCACATTGCCACCTGACACTGCCTGACACCCACCCAAAGCCAGCTGGTCCCTTCAACTCATTGCGCTCAGACTAAACCTCCTTTGGGAGGCTGCCCCAGCTGAGGAGCAGAGCCAGTGGGGATGGCCAGTAGAGCCTCCCCAAGACCCTCGTGTTGGTTGCAGTTTGGCATCACGTTAGCACTCGTCCAGCTGCCTCAGTCAACAAGATTTCTCACCGGAAAAAGGTGATTTTTAGAACTTGAAACTTTTTCATGTGAAAATGGCAGTTTTGACAAAGGCCTTTCATTCTGTGATGGAGATAATCAAAATGAAAAATCTCATCTTGAATCAAAATGAAAAGAAATGGAAAACTGAAACAGTTACACTTTCTGTTTTGACATTTCCCATTCAAAACTCCTCAGAATCCTTTCCCTGCTGTGTGAAAATGTTCCTTTTCTGATTTTTTTTTTTTTTATTATTTGTTTCACTGCGGGAAAAGAATTTGGAAATGCTGACATTTCTTGCATGAGATATTTCAAGCTTTATCTAGAGAAGTTGTGCCTACAAGTACACTGAGTAAGGCTTGGTTCCTTGCACCCCACCCCACAAGTATTTTAGAAGACTTGTTGGAAAATATCAAATTTAAATAATATCCTTCCAATATTAAAAGCAAAGTTAATGGGTTATACTTTTCTCTTTGAATCCAAACACTTTTCTGGGATTTCAAATATTAAAAGGTAACCAGATTTAAAACCAATTTCACAGCAGAAATCCTTCCGTAGAAAATGATAGACCAGCTGATGCAACTGGCAAAATTCACACTTTTAATTAAAATGATTAAACACAAGAGACCCCATTGCCTGTTTTATGTATAAAACAACAACAAAGTAGGGATTTATGAAAGAAATATCATGTTTCTGTGTATCTTAAAGGAAAAGCTGAGAATTGAATTTAAATTGAGGATTTTTATGTGAGGTGTTGATACTCTCTCCTTCTCCAAACTACTAGTACAAATCTGAGACTACCCCAATGTTCAAATTTTATGCTATCAAAGGCAATCTGCTGTTATACATTTCTTCTAGAAAATCTATCTATGTATATACACTGGAAGTCTGTGTTAATTCCAGCAAAAAGTACAACATGAAATGAATCTTTTCCTCAATGGTCAAAGGTATTCCTATTGCAAAACAAGTCTCCTCTGAAATATTACATATTTTTACTGTGCTCTTTAACAACAAGCATTACACAACAATGATTTGTCATATTTTATAATGCAGAACTCTGAAATGAGTAAACAGCTTTCAAAAGGAGATCAAGAGGAATATATATTTTTAGTAATATTAAATGTATTTATAGATTATTTTATAACTCAGGTTCCCTGCAAAAATAATACCATATTCTGTCTATAGATCTTCCTCTTAATAAGCTCAGTAGAGACATCTTATTCATTTCCTGGGAAGCAATGCTCTTTATAAGAATTATTTGTAAGTGCAGTTAAATTAACATCTTCAACTGCTTTTACTCCACAATCATGAAAATAACTACATCCAGAATCATTTCACTTTAAAAAAGTCATTTTAGTCTAAAGTTTGGCAAAAAAATAAACTGAAATGCTTAGAAATTTACATTTTTGTCACTCCATAAATCAAAACTTACTTTACATATTAGAACAATTTTTGTGAGAATTTTGGAACTGAGCTGATAACCTTTTGCCAAGTTTTAACGAAATGCAAATTGAAACATCTGAGATATTAAACAGGCAATCGAGGTTTATGGTTACATCATAAGATTATTGCCCAGTAACACTGCATACTATGGCCCCAATTCTGAAACACTCACAGGCTTTATGTATGCAAGCAACCCTTGTGAACACAAATATAAGTGCTAATATAACCTCATGGCATCGAGAACACAATGTTGTATCAGCAATTGACATACAAACTGTTTTGCTAAGGGAACATTCCTCCAAAAGATGTAGGAGGGTGTATGTGTAGAAAAGGGCAGCACACGATGGCAGAAGCTTAATTATAGTACCACTAATGGCAGGAAGAGAATACAGCGTTGAAGACAGCCAGCAACGTTAGGTCAGAGCAGCTAGAGAGCGTACAGGACCAGCTCCCTGGCTTGTGTAAGCTGGAATGGGTTCACTGGAGTCACACTACACGGATTTTTACCAGATCAGGATCTGACCCATATCTGTAGAGGCTGTATAAAGCAAAAAAACCCACTGGCTGACAAAGAATGAAGACAAGGTACTCTCCTTGTAGGTCACCAAGGAGCATCCTGGCACTAATGTCTTCTCCCTCAGAAGCCCATCCTGTAGATGCACACCATAATGCAGACCTTATGTAGTGCTGAGGGAAGTGTTAATTAATATCTTTAATCGTTACATACTACAGCAAGATAAGAATAAGTGGCTTGTGGGACATAAAATCTTTCCAGACGCTGCATGTAGACTCAATTACAGCCATTGCCCACTCCCACACCTCACAGAGACAGTACTGATGTGTTCCTGTTCAGCCTGGGATTGGCTTTCACAAGAGCCTCCAGGAAGAGCTAAGCATGCAAACCTTCATGCGTTTATGGCTCATATTAATTCATCCTTGGCCTCTGTGAAAACTACAGACAAATTTCTGACAACGGAGAAATGGTTGCTTTAAATGGACTGTTGTTAATAATGATGGGTATGCAATACTCAAACAATAAGAAAGGTCAGATTTGAAGAGAAGGGATTCACCCGGTGCTCAGAGATACACTGATACCAAAACCAGGTCCTCAGAGGGAATGACTGGCATGGGGCCTTCGGGTGAGGCTGGCGTCGGTTTCATGAATGGGGCGAGGTTCCTCCTCCCTCGATGTCCAAAGCAGAGGAGGTAACAGCAAGTCCTTTGAGGGGGTCCACAGTATATTGATGAGGAGTGCCAAGTGCTAAAAAAATAGATGGACCACAAATGGCTCACCATGAGGTTACTAACCAGTGGATGCCCCCAAAGTCTTGTTGTTCAGCTCTTCTAACCAAACAAATTGAGACTAAATTGTAGGCTAAGCTTTTCTCTGGTAGAAAAATGTTCCCACTCAAATTTCACTGTTCTAATTGCAGAAGCTAGAAATAAAAATACTTTCATTCAAATAACCAGCATTCAAAATGCTTTCAGCTGGACTTTGCCTCCCAAAAGAAGCAAAGGCGCATGAAGGATGTTCTGTATTATCATTTTTATTGGCGTTATGGGCCAGGACCCCATAGGTGCTGTCCTACCACAAAATGAAGATGATTATCCCTACTTCAAATCATGATATTTTATTACAACAGTTTATAGTCCTTATTTAATCATCTCAGCATGTACTGCATGGAGTCTGCCGTGGAGTCAATTCATTTCTAGCAAGTATTGGGCCAAATTGTGCTTTTGCTCCCTGGAGGAGGGGTGGGGGTAAAATATACAGAACAGCTGGGGCCACCCAGTAGTTCAGCAAGGCACTCTGACAGCAGCAATGGCAGATACAAGCAGAAAACATCTTTAAAGAGCCCTCAATTCTTCAGCAAAGCCATAATTATATTCTGAACATTTTTCCCATAATCATTTTCATCCAAAAATTTGCCAAAAAAATTCATCGTGAAAGGCGTAGAAATCTACATTTTTGACACTCCATAAATCAAAAGCTTATTTTACATAGCAGAACCAAATTGCAGTATATTTTACCTCAACCGTACTGTCTTTTAGCATTACCTGCTCCGTTTCGAGACTTGAGGATTTTTACATACCCTTCCACTGCTCCTCCTCAGATTTTTTTAAATTCACCATCCTCTTCATTAAAACATATAAAATATAATTCCACAAAATCTACCCCCTTGAAGCGTAATGTGGCCCTAGGGCTGAACTAGCTCAGTTTCTGCTATGATGATGTAGAGCCACCCGCGATCGCTCACCTGCCGCTTCCCATCCCTCCAGGCTCCTGTTGAGCTATTCCCCACAGGTTAGCAATGCTCCCTCTTATGCCAAAGGTGCAGTAAACCTTTTGCGAATACATTCACGCTGCAAATGAGTGCAGACTTGACTTCCATCGCAGCCACTTCATCCTGGAGGGCAGAAAGGTTTCCCCTGGGGAGGATACATATAGGAGCATTCATTCCAAGAGGGGGGGTGAGCAAGTCCTCATTTTGTGTTAGTACATAAAAAATGTTTGCTCTTCAGTTTCAACTCTGATTTCTTTTTAAAATCAGAATGACTCACCTTTTTATTTGAGAAACTGGATCATAAATTCATATAGTCCAACCACAACCGAAACAAAATACAAGTAAATCTGAGAATAATAGTGACTTTCAGACATGATCAAGCTGGGTTTGATTTGTGTTATTTATCAAGAGTTAAGAAACCTTGTTTCCCTTCACCAGTCCCCTGAGCCATTAACTTTCACATTGCACCACATTCTTATAAGATTATGGGAATTTTCAGTTTAGAAAATCCAAAGCATTCTGCAGCTGAGCATATTTAGTTGCATTTTACAGTTCTATTTTAAAATAATACCACTACATCTGATACCCCATACTTGTCTGTGACAAATTTAATATGCAAACATCTTCCATTGCATAAACGGCGTAGGAATGGCAATAACAATATGCTGAATATCTAACTCCCATTGTCTGGAGAGCAGTCTTAATGTTGCTGAGTTAAAGAGTGAAATGAGCATTGTGGTCTAAGTGTCGCGTAAATAATGGTTTCCATTACAAAAAAAACTGTACCACCACACCCTGGCCATCTCAAAAAGCAAAGCTCTAGAGGTTTCCCACAGACAAATATATAAACCAGTGCTGAATTTCTCCCCTTTCCCCCTCTCTAAGTCAGCTAGTTTAGTGGCCTCTTTCTTTCTGGAACCTATTTTTTGTGACAAAATGCAGCTAAAACATTATGTGGTTTTCCTATGAACAGGAGTAAAATGCACTCAGTGTCGACCAGCCTCTTCCCTGGTGTGAAGGTCATCCACCAAAGCTGCTGAGTGGCAATTCAAGCCATTCTCACAGAGATATAAATCTCTCTTTTTCTGTCTGCATCTTTTTACACATAAAGCAGCAAGGCCCAAGGCCTCCCTGCCTAGTCCTGAGCTGCGCTGTCACACCTTTGATAGCAACGAGGAGCACATGTGCGGAAGGGCATGCAGATCACACCAACAAATGCTTGGATGCAATTCCATATAGCCATGGTGCTGCTGCCAGGGACATACTGAGAATAACTTTCAAGCAGGTTTTGGAAAGGGAACAAAACATATGCAATCGAGCTATGAGTTATAATAACAATAGCAGTCAGAGGGATATAAAAGGCTAAGCATTTCACAACTCGGATCAGTATAAGCACAGCCTTTCTACAGGCACAGAAGCCAAGGCAGAGAAGAAAAAGGAGAGTTGACCAAACTAACCTGGGAATTCAGCCTTGCATGAAACCAGGCTCCCAAATTACCATACAACGGCCTGTTCTTCTACTGCCGCAGGCGCAGAAGTAGATGCTTCTTTCCCCCAAAACTCCTGAAGAAGTGTGAAAATTACACTGACAATCTTTGGGTAAAACTATCTGCAATCTGTCACGGGCTTTGTATCTGACATCTGGCGAGATGCACAGTCAACCACAGAGCATTTTACAAGGATGCAGGGGATAGCCTACAAAATGGTCAATAGCTTCAGTTGTTTATCTGGGCTTTTGTTAATTTTCTGTAATTTCCTGGTGCGGGTTTTGTCAGCAGGGACCCACAAAACAATTTAAAAAGTCAGGTGTTCTAATCCCACTGAAACTAAAGAGGAGGTAGGTACCCAAACGCCTTGAGCACCTACTCACGGTGACTGCAGCCTGCATGGTGTTGACTGTGGGAAGTCCTACTCTGCTACATTCACGTAGCGTCCATCTCAAACCAGGATGAACTTGCACTGAACCTGGGTCACTGCTTTCAAATACATGCCTTTTGGTTTTGCTAGCTCTGGTGACTCCCAAGTTTACAGAAGGCTCAGATGAAAATCAAGTAATCCATTCCATCAAAACAGGAAAGGTTCAAGTAATTGAGGGTGACAATTTAGATTATGGCTAATAGCAGTAAACCTTTCCTTAATAAGACACTCTCCATTTTATCATGATGTTCCAGAACTAGTTTTGGAGCACCTGGAATTAATAGCCCTTGTTTAAACTGCAGTAGCAGCTCTAGGAGCTTTGGTTCCAAGTCAAGACCCAGGTCAGTTTGCTGGTGTCTGCACCAGGAAACATCACAGCAGCTTGTCCTTGCTTCGGACTGTTTACAGTATAAATCTTGAGTGAAAGACAGAAACGCGCCCAGAGAGAGGGAGCATAGAAAAATGATGAGTGAAGATTGGTGTGTACAGTGCTGAGCTGTTCTCTTTCTTTCATTTCATCAGTTGAAACATCTGGAGCTTTTTAACGTTATTTTCTTTTTAGCTGTACAGCATACTGATCTGTAGGGTAGCATTCACTTTGTGCAGATAGTTAGCTGGAGCAATGTGGTAAAGATTGTTTGAAAAGTCTAAGACATGCAGACTCCATCAAAGCTGGCCACCCTCTCAAAGTGAAAAGTAAATGCTGGGTCTTTTTCAAGGTGAACTTATTCAGCACACAAGTTATTTGAAAAGGTCCTTCACTCTGAGAAATAATTGTATGACCCTCCTGACAGTAGACCTAAGAGCAGCAACATCAGATTCTCTAAAGAGAAGGATGGACTTCTGTCTTCTCCAATTTAAAAGTGAGCTGCTTCATTAAGGGACACTAGGTAAAATTTTAAGGACAGTGCTTACCTACTTAAGAAAAAAATGTGTCATTTCTAGGTACCAGGCGTGCTGTATATTCCCTTGTTTAATACACAATTTTATTTACTCAAGTTTTCAGATGGGCATTCCTAGGAAAGATTTGAAGAAGATAAAAAGTATTCCAACAGCAAAACTAAAATCCACTTTGTTCTGAATTAGTGTGATTTCTTTTGCCCCATCTTCAATTTCTGTAGCTGATTTTTGTCAGGCAGACTGCAGTATTAGACTCAGCAATAAGGACTTTAAGATCCATTATGGAATCAAAAAGTTTCCAAACCAAAATGCGCATCCAGTAGTCATTTAGATATGACTCACCTATGGCCACCCTGCGACTCCAGCCATGGTCCCATGTATGGCTACATGACAGAAATTACACTAATCAACACAAACTGGCAAAAACTCAAACAACTTTCACATAACATAACTGACAGAATCACAGCTAGTGTGGGATCTATGTAACTTGACTGCTAGGTAAAAATGCAGCGTTTTCTGAGGCAGCAGCAAACCTGTTTGGCTTAAAGGGTGGTGCAGACAGCTTGAAAAGATGGGAAGGACTTTGCATTCACCAAGTCCTGTCCTGTGGGTATGATCAGGTGGCATGATGGGCCAGGCTCTGAACATAGGTTATAAAACCATCCTGAGTATGGGTCATTAGCTCTTCACTTTATTTCTGGACACATTCAATCACTTCTTTTGCCTGTGCTCCCATTTCCTGCTTTGCCATGTTCTGACTGCATGCCTCTGGGCTGCGATACTTTTAGTATGTCTTGGTATTGCACTAAAATGATTTTCAAGTATATCAATTGGCCAATACTGAAACAAGTTCAGTAGAGAAGATGCAGGCTTGTTTACTAGTGATTTATGCTGATCAAAAATAGATTTGTTCTTTTTCATTTCATCCTCCATGACTCTCAGAAAAGACCACAAAACTCCAGGCTCCATCTAACGCAAGCTCTAGGCCAGTATCTGCATTTCAGCTGGAGCTATCAAGCACACCACCAATGCCAACACAATATTTTCAGTTGGGTTTAAAAAATGCGAGTCTAACTCCTAACGCGTTTTTCTGATACAAAGTCTGCTCCCACTAATGACTAACAGCATTATCAGCAACTGATAAACCTACGGAAACATGGAGAAGATAAATCATTCAAGGAAACCAATGGCTCACTGTTTCTTCCAAACCAAGAACTGGAGGTGGGAAGAGTACCAAACGGGTGGCAGGGTCCAAGCAGGCAAAGCAGCAACAATATGTCTGCACACAAAGCATAGCTAACCTGGGAACTCCTCGCTGCAGGATGCTGTGCAAGTGCAAAATTTAAAAGGGTTCAGAAAGCGATCAGACAATTCTGTTGACTTGTGAGACCCTCCTCATTCAGGAAGTCTCTGAGCCATGCAGTGCTGGATGCTGGGTCAGGATCACGTCCTCCTGCCCCATTTTTATCCTTTTCGAAGACTATTGTGAGCAGCAACCTGGTATAGGCATTCCCCGGGTTTTTATCTTTGTTTACAGAGCCAGGTCTGAGTCTGAGTCAGGCACAGTCCCCATCTCATCTCTGCAAAGGGCACTGAGTGCCACACGCAGTTTTCTCTCTCTGAGGTAAAGTAGCAAAGAGCTGGGGACAGAAAGGAAAGCATTTCTCATCAGGAAATCAAACCCATGTTGTCCCTTGGTGACATGCAAGCAGTCTGGGACAAAATAATGTATCTAAATCTGAAGTAGTTGTTTTCACCCTCTTTCAGAAAGCCATTTACATGATTTACAGAACAGCATCTTAATCCACTTCTGTAAAAAAAGTGTATTGGGAAATTCTGATGCAGGTGTTGAGATACCTTTTAATTATTGTTCGTCTCAACTTCTGGGTGGACATTCCTTCTTTTAGTTGTCTTTGGTGATTTAATGCAGATAAACAAGGATTTCTCTTGACACACATGAACATTTGTAACATCTACTGCAATACTTTGCAGTCACTTGTGGGCTCTACTTGTCTCAGACCAGCAGTCACCCAAGAAGAAGTGGGGCCCTGGCAAAATAATAGTAACAACAAGAATGAATACTTGAATAATGAGGAATGTCAAAACCTTTCCCCAGAAAGCTCACATTTGGAGATGTGCAACAGGCTGGATTTAATGACAGTAAATCCTCTCCTCTCTGCTAATGTTCCTCCTGCTAAAAGCAGAGGGCCTCGTGGTGCTGGCGGTTTCTCTGACCCTGTATAACAAGTATCAACCCCCTTCTCCCAGCCACCATTTCCTGCCTGCTGTTCTGAAGGTTTCTGTGGACTCCATTATCAGGAGATATGGAGACCTGATGCTTTCAACAGCCCCTGCAGCTGGGTCCTCTCCCTCCCTCCCTGCCTCCCAGCTGTTGCTCACCCTTGGGATCCTCAATCTCCTTCATCCCATGTGCTGTGCCACCTGTGGCAGCTCCCATGTTCCTGCTCCCAGCCTTCGGGCAGTAGAGCAATGCTCCTGCCTTCCCTTCCCTTCCACTGTCCTGCCCTCAGCTCAGGAGGACTCAGGGACAAGGATCATTTCCAAACTGAGCTTGGTACAAAACAAAATAAACTGGCACTGCAGAGGACTGTGTCAATGGGCATTACTCCAGGCAACGGGAGGCTTGGTGTGGCAAGCAGGAGGGGTATGAAAGCAATAGCAAGGGATTGTGGTGAGGTGCGCAGGTTTCCTTCATGGTATCTTTCTGGAACTTACAGGTTTTATCAGCAGTCACTGCCTGGGATTTGGGCTTAGCATTCTGATAAAAACTCTGACAATTCAGCACTCAGCTCACCACATCCACCCCAGCTAATGCCAGTGTTTCACCGAAACTGTACGGCCTGATCTTAAACAAGTTCCACCCCATATTACCTTCTTGTTGCAAAGCCCAGCCAGTAGCTTTTTCTAGACACTATACCTTCTTGAATGCCTTTCCATTACTTGAGAAGTACAATATACAAGTTAGATATTTTGGATTCACCTCATAAACTGCTAGTGTTGCTGGTAAAGTCTTTCTCTCTGATCCTAGGATCTAGGTAATACAGACTGCAGAATACTGTAGTTTGTTTGTGGGCATGGAAGTTAATTTTAATGCCAGTTTTTATACCTGAGATACTGTAAACGAGTATCTTCAACTTATATTGCCCATCGTAAACTTTTTTAACCTGTGAGTCATTTTCAAAATAATAAACGTAACTATTCCATAAAAATATCTCAACACAGAAGAGCCAGAAAAGTGAAGGACATGAACAGATGGCACATCAATCTTCTGCATTTATACAATTTGTTTTTTAATGCAAATAGTGTGGGTTGCCTGCTCTTGCCTTGGATATTGTTCCAAAGACGAGCACATTTTCTTATCTTTCTGGATCAATGTGACATTTGCAGTTATCATAAAGTGGGAGCCCATTTAATGATGCTAATGCTTCCTTAATGTAAAAATAAAATCACCTCCTTTATAAAAGCAAACAGATTAAAAGTCCCAAAGAGACCATTGAAATCTGTGACATTTGCAGTTACTGGTGGCTAGATGGCTTGATTATACACAGGTAAAAAATATCTTAAAAGCATTGTTTACGCTCATTAATCAGAACATTAAATAGGAATGCTGGAGTCTCCTCAGTTTAAAAAATGTATTAATAAAAAAATGGAGGCATCATTTCATGCAACCTGTTTAGATGGTTCAAAAAACCCAAAACTGCAAACAACCAAACTTATGGCCTTATGGCAGCTTGGTAAATCTTCAGACCCCAAATGTAATATGTGGTCTGCATTTTTATTTGCACATATTGGAAAGTGACTCTGCCAGCGGTCCCTGATTCATGCCTGTACCGTTCCCTCCACAGTGCCACCAAGCAAGTGGCACATCACTAATATTTCTGTTCTTGCCCCCGGGGAAAATGCGAATCTTTAGTTTTTGTATGGGCTTTTGGAAAATAAAAATTCACCCCCCCCTCCAAAAAAACCCCCAAACAACCAACAAACAAACCAAAACAAAAACCCCACCACCAACCAAAAAAAACTTCTCTTCTGTTCTGGATTCTTACAAAAAGACAAATTTAAAATTATTGAAATATCTCCCTTGAAACTATTCTGAGTACAAAGTATCCAGCAAGTCCCAGATTCCCAGACTCCCAAATTTGGCTGGAGTGACATTACATTTCTCTAGTTCTAATAGGAAAGAAGTAGGTAAATGGTATGAAGAACATAGTATATTTTTCATCAAAAAATATTTTAGGAAAAATTTTGATTTTTAAACAACCAAATATTTTGGGACTTGTGATTGTTTGAAAGTCAAAATGTGGTGATGGCTTCTGCGGAAACACCATTTTGAGCAAAAAACCCGCAAACCTAAACAACCTCTTTGAACTCCGCTCATGATTTTGCTCAGGGAAAAGGCCACTGCTTCGCCAGTGAAAACAAGAAAGCTCTGCACGCCCTGGGAAGGCAACAGCGATAGCTCCAACAGCACCATCAGGATGGAGGCAGCCACCACAGCCTGCTGACCCCCAACACGGTCTGTGACAAATAAACTCTATGCATGATTTCTTTTTTAAGATTTTACAGTGAAGGAGGGATGAATGCTATAATCAGGAGGGGTGGAGGAAATAATCATAGAGTAAGAGTAACCGGGTAACCCAGGCATTCCCCCTGTGCAATGCTATCCCCTATCACCTCTCAGGCTTCCTTCCAGACCTGCAGCTTCTTGCAACCACCCCTTTCCCTTTGCTGCCCAAAGTCCTGCCCAAAAGAGCCCAGCTCCCAGGGGCACTGGAACAAATCACAGATGTAGACGTTGCTTGCGCAGCTGCACACACAGGGTAGATCCTCACAACCACTCCCTGTACAGTACCTGCAAAGCAGGTCAGAGGAAGAGGCGAGATGGTAGAAAGCTGAATTTACCATACAGCCCACAGATGAACACTTCTTTATTACTGTTTTGGAGATGCTGCCCTCAGACACAAACACAAACCGGGAGGGTCTGATGTTGTCATGGGGAACAAACCCCCTTTGAAATACCCCACTAACTAGAAAAGGTAATGAAAAAATGCCTTTTAGTTCCCTGTCCTTCCCCTTCTGAATGAGCTGTTAAAAGACCAAGAAAAACTGTTATAACGATACCATAAAAAGAAAAAAGCCCAAAAAAACAAAGAGCTCTCAGCTCCAGGCGTGTCCGAGGGGCTGGCAGGGAGAGACAGCGCCCACATGGGAAAGTTCTGTCACCCCATCTGAGATATCACTTAGCGGTGGCAGCTCTCCAGAGGCAGAACGGGTCCCACCTGTTTGCAATGTGTTTAGCTATTAATATTTATATAGTAGTTCAAGTGGGTATAAAAAAAAAAGGGGATGAAATTCATCAAATTGTATGTCATCTCTTGGTGGTGTAAAATAAAAACCGTTGCAGCAGGGGGAGAGGGGAATGGCTTGTTTTCTTGCCTTTCTGCAGAGCGAAATGTCGTTGCTCTCAAAATGTCTCAGCCGCAAAGCATTTGGCAATCACCTTGGTGTGATCCACACCTTGACATTCAGGCTAAATACTACGGCCATGGCCTGGCCCCAAAATCACAAGGCTTTGAATAGCACCACACAAATAACACATTTATCAGCTCTGCTGCTCGACAACACCAGAAATAAAAAAGCAAAAAAGATTCACATTGATGTGGAAGTCATTTTCTTAAGCTTCACTTACTGTGTCAAAAAAACCCACCCAAAATATTTAATTTTTAATTTTTCTAAGGTACCGATTCATGGATTGATGTGAGGGCGAGCAATGTCCAAGGGGAACCCATCTTCCTATGCAGAGGTGAAGTCCCAGGGATGTTTCCTAACTAAGAAGATATGGGTATCCCAGACATACTGCTCGTGCTCAATCCTTTAGGACTTGTTCTGCTTTCTATAAAATACTTCAATATTCATCAGAGCAAAAGAGAGGAGAATGACTGATCACCCAGTAATAACTTTACCATCATCCTTGATATGTATTTGAGGTGAAAGTAAATATTATGTATGAAGAGGATAATTTCAGCACAGGAATGACAGAAACATCCACTCTAGGTGTCCTGTACCACAGAGCATGGAGAACTTTCCAGGCAGGCAAGAGGCCAGAGCTGAGGATGCTGCTCTAATAATGCAAGTCTCACACATTTAAAACTAATCTGCCTGACATAATTAAGATCTAAGCCACAGAAAATGGAAGGGTTTTAATAGGAAAAAAATAAAAGCCATTCATGCCAAAATGAATGCCCCTCTTTGGGTGGTGGCCCGAGTATTCACATTTTCTTTGCATAAATGGGAAGGTTGCCTTTCCCCGAGGGGTGTCCCCTAAACAAGGAGCAGGCAAGGGAGGTAGGAATCCAAACTGGATTTTCTGTTCCATCCTGTGAACATTATCCCATCATTTTTCAAAACTGAATCCAGTCAGGAAATTCAAGTGAAATCTGTGAGCAATTCTGGGCCTTCTGAAACATCTTTTGTCAGTGAATTAAGTATTTGCCAAAATGAGAGCAGAAATTGCCCAGCCTCTGCACTGAATAGGAACAGCACCAAGGAGCCTCCTGAACAGCGGTGATGGTGATGGGGATCTGCTCTGACCACTGAGGGGAGGACACATGCACCCAACCAGCAAAGAAGGGAAAGGAAACAAAGCTTCATTTTCCAGGTGCTGAGAGTTTTTGGTCAGGACCGATTTCCACACCTTCCCACCTCTTCTCCTTCTCTCCCACTGATGCTTCCCAAAACACCATCAGTCAAGATAGTTTGGCTGAGGATGCTGGGAAAAGCCTAGGACAGGTGACAGGGGTTGGGCTGCTCTCCTTCCCCGGGATATTTTTTATACACCCAGCACAGAATGAAGAGGAGAGTGGTTCTCTTATCCTTGTCCACGCCCATCTGTAGCATCCTGTAAGCTGATCTAATTCCCGCACCTCTCTCACCTACACAGAGAATTTGCACCCGATTAAATGAAGTTGGTTGAAAAGCTGAGCTAGCTGGAGATCAGAACCCCAACCAATGTCTCAGACCATGCCTGAAGCAGGATTGTGTGTAAACACCAGAGCTTAGTGCATGGCAGAGGTAGGACCCAAATCAGTCACTGTTACGCTTCTCTCTTCCCTCTCACTCACACATGCACAAAACCCAAGCCCACACAGCCTCTTTTGCACAATATCACACAGTCCAGGGGGGGAAATTAAGCCAAAGAAACATTAGAAAGAATGAAATCATAAACCAGAATGACATACAGCAATCATAAAACGTCTAGGTTCAACCATGCCAGGAAACCTTGTGAAGGCAACTCAGACTGGCATGTGTTTTACTCACCTGGGTCAAGTAACCAACAAGCTGCATGTGACGAAATCACCACAAGCCCTGAATCATGATATTTAGCTCAGCTCTTTCTAGCAGGTACTGCTATTTTCCATTTAGTCTTAATCCAATCTCTCCAAGAGCTTTCATTCCCATCAGCCTAGTCAAAGCCTCGTTATTTGCTCTCATAAATTTTCAGCGTTAGATTTCATGAAATCTATATAAAGTTCTGTAGACTCTTATAGCGAATTCATTTTAATGACAGCACTTGTCTCTGCCATGCAGACTCATTGTATTACAAGCATTTTGAAACCTGAGTGACTTCCTTCCTTCCAGAAATAAAACAAAAAAACCCCCCTTTCCTCTGTCTTCAGCTTCCATCCACTTGAACACTTTCAGAGTTTGCAGTTTTAAACAAAGATTTTCTATTACTCTTTTTCACGCTCCATTCAACAAATACTTTTAAAGAACAGGCTCTTTTAAAATTTCACCCTTCTCAAGGTCCTCTTGTTGGTAGAGAGGGCTAAGTAAATTTCTGTGTGTGTAAGTACGGGAGCACCTTGCTCTGGAAGCGGAGAGGATGGGAGCATACAGATGAGCCAATCTGCCATTGTCGCGCTGCATCAAGTAATATGCAACATGCAGAAGAACAGAGGAATAGGATTAGCCTGGATGGAAATCCACTAGCAAGTTAGCCAGCACAGCAACTGGACTACTGAAGGAAACCTCTTCCCTGCCTCATCCAAACATGAGCTCCAAATTCATCAGAACTTTGGTTTATACAGGGAAAAAGTAATTTAATTTTCTCTCTTCTATCCTTAGTAGTATTTTTATCTGATATGTATGGCTGGATGAAGATGCACGCAATTGAAAGGTTGATCTCTTCAGGCTTTTGGCTTAACCTAGGAGTATAAAAATCTAGAAGGGTCACAGAAAGCATATTTTCTTTTTATGCTCCTACCCAGATTTTGGGGGTCTGTGGGAGCACAGCACTGTTTGCTGATTTTGGCTACGTTGAATCTTGTTAACAATTTTGTGTCACTGATAAGGATGCTCTCTGTGTAAAGTAGTCTTCAACAAAACTTTCCTGCAATAGGCAAGTTTAAGAGAGGTAGCCCCATGGAAGCACAGATTCAAGTCGTTCTGTGTTTCAGACACTGTGTGCACAAACTCCAACACACTCGGGTGGATAAAGGCGGAAGGGGTTGGCTTGCTCCCCTACAAATGCACCTTGGCTGATTTCCTCAGAACAAAGATCTGCAGCAGACCAAGGCAGACGTTGTCCCTCCTCCTTCCCATGCTCAGAGCCAAGTGGCATGTCTGAAAGGAAAATGGGAGCAGCTCTTGGGCAAGGAGCTCAGAGCCTGAGGAAATCTCTAAACTGGATGGAAGGCAGCAGCCAGTTTTGTTCTTTTTTCCTTCCTGCATGCAGTCAGGCTTATGGGATCAGGTATGTTTCTTTGGCTTTGACCCAAAAGGGGAAAAAAATCCCTAATTTTGTGGTCTACACATACTAATTAAGAGCCTTACATATCTTCAGGTTTCAGTTTTTATCTCCAGGTATTCTCTACAGTTTCGCCTTTGGATCAAGTCCAGAGCAAAAGGACCCACTTTTGGCACATGGGTAACAAAATTCCTCTCTGGATGTGTCAGGACAACTTGACCAAGAACAAACTGTTGCTACTGGCCAGTTGAGGTCTGACTGCCACCTGGATTTACCCCAGTTCTAAAGTACAAATCTCTGGCTGAACCAACTGCACACAAAGATTTCACATGCCTCCTCATTTAGTCTTAACTCTCCACTTGTCCCTTTCAGAGAGATCAAGAAGACTGATTGGTGTTGGCGTATTTGTGTCAGAGAAAAGGAATCAGCTTTACCTCCATGGGTGGCTCTCATGCTTCAGGAGGCACTTTTAGAATAATTTTTCATGAGACAAAAGAAAGAAGTCATGATCAGCATAGCAGAGAACAGACATAAGGGAAGTTGACTCTATGGGACATTTTTTTAATGTTCATATTGATTTTCAGTTAGTCTTCTGCTCTCCAGAGATATAGAATTGGGTAGGAAACAATCTCAGTAAGGAGCATCAGATTCAAGCCACCTATTCCTTTTCCCCTGCCTACCCTAAATTCAAGGAAAATCAGGTTTGAATGTGGATTCAAGTTATTATTTAAAGAAAAACAACCCAAGCTTTTCATAAAACAGAAATTGGAAAAAGAATACATCAAAAATGAGAGATCAAAGACACAAGAATGCAAAAAAGACACTGCAGGTCAAATCAAGGCCCATCTAGGTTGTCACTTCATTTCCCAGAGGAACTGGTAGTAGATACCAAACCAAGCTAGTATCATTTCTTTTTAAAGAATGTGAGAATTCTTCAGAGTGAACAAAAAGAGGATTCAAATCCTGTCCCTGCCTGGCCATTGAGACACCATCACTTCTAACCCATGCCAGCAAAATGCCAAATCAGCCTCAAATTTGTCGCAATATATTTTTTTGCCAAACTAATGCCAATCTTAGGGAATCAAGAAATCAGATAAACGAAAGGAACCTTTTCTCCATTGCAAACCCATGACAAGACCACAGCAGACGTATCTGACACGTCAGACAGAAAAGCCCAGGTGCTTCCCCATTGTGCCATCCCCTCTGCTTCCTTCCCCAAAAGTGTCCCACCGTCACAGCCTGCATGCCTCCTCCCACCTCTCTCAGAGGACATACAGAGGAGCAGGACTGAGAGCAGAGAGCAGGACCACGGGCTTGGCAAATCTGTGCTTCTGCCCTCTGCCTCACCAGCTCTCAGAGATGAGGACACCCGAAACCTCGGTGAGGCAGCGATGCCGCCTGTTCTCCTGGGCTGAAGGAGATGCTTCAGCAGCCATGCTGGGAAGCACTCAGCGCCTGTTTCGCTTGCCTCATGTGTCTGCTCTGTGGTGCAGAAGAGACACCATTAAACAGCCACATATATTACCACTTCAACATGTTTAAATCATTTCCACCTCCATTCAGATGAGTGTTGAAACCTCCGTGTGACTGGCAATTCCTAGAAGAGGACAGATCTTTTCCAAAAGCTAGGCTGAACTTAAAGTAGATACAAAATAATGCTATAGATTTTCTTTCTTTCTCTCGCTCATCACAGCCCTAAGATTAGCATAAAAATGTGCTATCCTAACTAAGCAGTCTGTTAACTGATAAGCTATCAAAAAATCATCTGTTATTTTTATAGCTCAAAGGCAGATGCCATTTCAAGAACCAGAGTTGATTGAGTAGGATTTTTAGTGCTTCGTAGATTTATCATTGTAAACTTGAGGTATTTTAAAACAGAATGATTCAAGTCTTGAAATATTACCTCAAGAGCAATCAAGCATTAGAATTTTTGCTGGTCTTAAGTTTTATCTGGAATGAAATCATTTAATCTCATATCATAAAGAATTTGAGTTGTTTTCTAATGTGCGCACTAAAATATCTTTTCTGCATCACGGTCCAAACCGATGTAATTACTCAAAAGCATGGATGTCAAAGCTTCCCAGCTCCTCCTGCAGGGCCCCCGTCTGCACATTCTGTTCACATCCCCCTTCTCGGGAGCATATTTGGTGAGGACCTCAGACAGGCAGTGGCAATCAAGCTTACTGTATCAGGTTTAATGGTTTAATTGGCTTGGCACTGATGAGATGCCCTGCCAATATCTGTCCGATTATCCTGCTGTGTGTTGTACAGACCCTTTATTGTAAAGCTGAAGTACACATGCCTCTGCAGGAAAGGAAAGAGACTACCAACATGCGTGTTGCACACAGTAAATCAAGTATGCTGAGTTTTTCGATAGTAGGCAGAATGGAATGGGGCCAACGTGCTGCTTGTAGGAAGAGAGAGGAAAATGTGGAACAACGCTAACCCCACGTTACGTGTGATGTGGCCGCTGCATCGAGAAAGTATGTATCACTGTGGAGAAGCAATCAGCAATAGACAGAACATCGAAAAGCTCCAGTGGAGGGGCTTCTCCTTTCATAATGAGAGACAGGTGCCAACAGGAATTAAGAGTCTGCAACCAGTTATTGCGATTAATATTGAACTTTTCTGAGTTGTACAAGCTGTCACATCAAGGCATGGGCAGACTGGCTTTCCAGGGCAGCTCTTCCACATTTTATACCAGTCAAAACAATTAGACATACCTCCAAGCTGATGTCCTCTGAGAAACAGGCATGACATTACCCCCAAAAGAGAAATAACGGGAGTGTCAAAATATGCATATCACCCATTTTCAGAGGAACTTGCCTCTGAAATACTTCAGTGCTTACGACAGCACAAGCTTGCAGGGTTTGCTGGGATGAACCTCCTTTCTCACTATCTTTTACTCAGTACAGGGTTCTCCACACAAGAAAAGAAATAACTTCAGTCAGAAAACAGACTGGGAGATTTTTTTTTTTGAGGAATAAATACTAAACCAGCCCAAAGAGACACCAGAGAGCCACAGGGTACCTAGATACAGCCTGCAGACCAAGAATACTTCTTTTTTTTGGTGTTGGCTCAGTGCGACTGACATTTCAAAATGCCACATAATTGCCCTTATCACCGGTTAATCCCAGCTCATGGTCTCTTGCACTGATGCTCTGCATAGTGACATGTATGCATGCGGCTGGCTGAGAGCTGCTGTCATACCCCGTGTGCTGCTGGGAGCCTTGTACAAGTTTCCTGAAGGATCCCTGGTTCCACATGCTCCTGACTCCTCCTGCAGGCAACTGAGCTCCTCATGACACAGCAAATATGCACCTTTCCCAAAGCACATTAGGCTTTACTCCATCAATCCCTTCAGGGATAGAAGACCCAGCAAAAGACTTAATGAGTTTAACAACAGTACTAATTTATCTTCCTGAGTCTATGGGGCATCCAACCTACAGCTCATATGCTGCCTGCTGCACATGTTATCTCGGGGGGATCCTGCAGTCCGGGGGACATTGAGGGCACCACGGTAGGTGGCTTTTCTGCCTGCCTGCTGTGCGAGGTGCTGAGCTTTCAGGTGCTCTGCCTCCCTCTCCACCACACAGCAGGGGTCATGTGGATTTGAGGAATAGCTATAGCTTGGGAAAGGGGAGAAACCACCCTGATATTCATTGTTGTCCCAGGAGAACATGCATTTTTAATGCAGAATCCCTGACTGTCTTTCGTTGCAGGCATTAGCTCACCCTGTCCTTGCTCCAGCCCAACCAGAATCTGTGTTGGTGTGGTCACTGCTGAGTTCAGGCCCAGTTTGTGTGTCCAGCTGTGAGACAGGGTTCCAGGCCTGCGGGGCTCCCTGGGTCCTGGTGAGCAGGGACAGCATGCAAAGAGCCAGCAGTTGCTTCAGCGGCCCACCTTAACACCCCAGCTGGCATCACAGTGGCCTGGAGAGGTAACCCAAGGGGGAAGGAAGCTCATGTTAGCCTCACCAAGCTACCCTGTGGTAAACATTAGAACTGCCTGTCTACTTTTAGGGTTTTATAGACCTTATGCTATGGAAAATAAAAAATAAATAAAAAAAGAAAACTAAAACCAAATAAAAACATCCACCAGCTTTTCAAACAGCAAAGACAAATCTCTCCATGCAGTGGCAACTGCCTCCCGAACACATGATCTTGGGCTAACCCTCTGCCACTGCTAGGAAAGGCTCCAGGTTTCAGCCTCTTCCAGGAGTGCGCTAGGTGAACTGGTTTGGGAAATGGCACTGCATGCTTTGATACATGCTGCCAAAGCTGTGAGTGAGCTCCAGTGGCATCCTGGAGATTCATATGCTCCAAATAAACAAATTTTAAAAATTAAGCACAGCAAAATACTGGAGCAGGTTAAAAGCTGCTGTATCAAAGCTGAAAAAGCATTAATGGTCCAGGGACACCTCAGCTTATGCATGAATTTGCCCCATCAATTTTTAGCAGCCAGTTCCCTAAGAGGCCTCAACTTTTGCTAGCTATCTCCCAAAGACAAGGGCAGAGATGTTTTTCTTGCCTAAAATAGTTAAAAGTCATCAAACAGCTCTGTACTTACAAGGCCAACCTTTCCCGACCTTTCTGGCTAGACCAACTCCTGTTACATTAACCTCTGACCTCGAGTCTCCTTAATAGCAATATTCCTGGGCACTGTAATTTCCCTCCCACCGTGTTGGCTCAGGGAAATATTTACTATCTTAGCTTCAGAATTTATTTTTCAACAGAAGTGGCAGGGACCACCCTATTCCACCCCCTCCTCATGCAGTACAAGTGAAGTAATTCCCGAGATATTATTTTACCCGAACAAATGTGCTTCAGAGTCTCCGTAGCTTTGTACGAAGCCCTGACTTCCTATCAAAATCAAACAGGGACCTTGTCAGATTTGAGATGGATATAAACAAGAAATGGGAGCCCATAATTGGTGATGGAAATCAGATAAGCTCCTTTTAAATACAACCATTGATAGAGAAATAGGAACTCAAATTACCTTTGATTAAGTCTCTTAAGAAAATAAAGTGAGGGGGAGAGAAAGGAGGATCTGACTTAGTACAACCACCCTCATGGATAAAATCACTGGGGAAGGAGTGGAAGGAGATGGCTGTAGCTTGTCAAACTCCCCAGGTTGGATGCAGCAGGACTGGAGCCAACGAGAAATTCCTCACCCACTGTAAGCAGTGTCAGTACTTGCAACAGAGGGTCCCACAGAAGGAGCCATGACAGGCTTTTCATCTCTGTCTGATGCCCTCATTACTCCAGCCTCTGTAGCCAGAGACAGTGCAGAGGTTATGCACAGAAAGTCAGATGAAAGCAGATGGGGACACACAATACCAGCTTTCTGCAGGCTTTTTAGACTTATGGGATTCATCTCATTGCTTCCACATTTAGGTAAATCAAATTATTTCAAAACTGGACTATGAGGACTGAGGAACTTGCTTGATGTCTTCAGGGCAAATCACCTACGGATTTGGTTGTAAGACTGCCTGGTGCACCTCTGAACAGGAGAAAAAACCTGGTTTGTTGCTGGAGATCTGGCTGACCTCTTCAGCTAATCTGAATTTCTCACCATTTGATTATACTTTATTGCAGTGACCAGGGACTTGTAGATATTTCATCCAATTGGGAATTAAATTCCCATGCCCATTCCCATCTAAATTAAGTTTTTGGATGTACACCAGGCAGGGTGAAAAGAATGACTTCCAAAACAAAACTGAAATAAGCAAAAAGAAGTAACTTCCTCTGTACAGTGTACTATTTTTGGTAGCCCTTTTTCCATTTCTGTGACTTGCTCCCTCTTCCTGCCTCTACCCAACCCCCTGACACGGCTTCTTACATACTTCAAAAAACTTCTCCGGATCTGAAAGCAAACCCCAAGCCCAAAATATAAGTATATTCCAAAGGAGGACAAGGGAGAACAAAGCAGGCTCACTAATCTCTCCCAAGAAGCTTGCAGCTCTGGTCAGCTGATGACCAGTTGATGCTGAGCCCTGGTCACAGTCCTATCTGGGAGCTGCAGCCTGCACAGGACTGCTGGTGCAGGTGCTCAGCACCTCACCCAGGAGAGCCACCACTGCCTGCATCACACCAGCAAATGGGGATGGACTCACTCCTTACAAATCCACTCCCAAAAGCTGTTTCAGAGCTCTGCTAGTGCTGAGTCTGTGAAAACCTGCAGCAGCCATGAGGCAACCACCACACACACGTATTAACTACTCCACTCCCCGTTGGGTTGGGAAGGGCTTTGAAAAGGAGAGCTAGGTGTTTTACCTGCTGCCATGCAGAGCACAGCTGATGGGTCCCGCTAGACAGCACAAGATAGAGCTCTATATGTGATGACGTGTTCTTACCCTGAGGATGCTGTGGTGCCATGTGCTGCTCCTTCTCGCATGGTGGAAAGAGGGCAGCACACCCAAGGAAGCCTGCTCCTGCCCAGGGACAGATGGACACCACGGGGAAACAGCTGGCATCGTGGGAGAGGGGAAAGGCTGAGCACGAGGAATGGGGCAGGGGGAGTCGCCCCTCTGGGCAGTGCTAAGAGCTGTGCAGAGGAGGACCAGGCAGTGGAACACCGGGCTTGGCTTTATTTTCATTTAGGGATACCAAACACCACTGGGTCTCTCCTGCGCTAAGCACCTCATACTCACATGCAGACAGTCTGGCCCTCCCTGGAGCTTCCCAGGGCACACGCCCACCCCAGGGAATGCCATGGCAAGGGGCTGCCCGTGGCTGCTCCCTGAACCTGCGCAGCTTCAGCCAGGCATCCCCGGGGTGCCTGGGTGGCAACGCAGCGCACAGGCACAATTAAGGGGACACACGCTGCGTTAGATGTCAAAAGCTCGTTTTCACACAGTACGCCCAGCTCTGAACACGATCCAAAACCACGTCCTTTGGCGGTGCGCACTGATTCAACCGCGCTGAAGTCAAGGTCGTCCCGCAGCCTGTCACCGTGTCACCTCACCCCAAACCACAGGCCGGTGTGCTCCCACACTCCTGAGTTTCAGATCAAGCAGCCAAGGCTCAGGACAGGTACAATTGCTAAGCTACTGTAAGTAATACCTTCAGCTTAATTACAGACCAAAACCCTATTTGCGGGTCAGTACTCTGTCAGGATAAATAAGCATTTTCACACAGTATTACATTTCTCTATTTCTTTTGGCTGATAATATTGGATACTGCCCAAGTCTGTCCCTAATGACCACAATAATCATTCTTATCTGGACTCTAATCAGTGTCATATGTAACCTTATCACGCACACATCTTTGTAAACATGCAGTGTTTAAACAAGTGTAAGGTCATAAGGAACTCTAATATTTTGAGCAAGTTTGTGAAACACAAATACTCATTTTTTTAAGAATGTTTAAAATTAAAACTTCTGATTCTGGAAAACTGGATATTTGGGGGCTATTGGATTGAAATACAGATGCATGCAAAACTGATCTTTATAGTGATGGATGGATCCCTCTGTGCAGATAAAACCCAGATTTTAAATATTTCTTTTAATTGTTATTGTCCTTGTGCTCAAGGACTGATTGTGGGAAAAATGCCATTCTCTGACCATAAAAATAAAAAGAAAATACAATAAAGCAGTAATTGGTCAATGATGATTGAACTAACGACTTTACAGTGCCAGTCAAACACACATAATAATTGCTCTTTGGACTCTTTATGAAGGTACACCACTGTTTCATAAGACTAATCCAGCATTATAAATTCTCCATTTTATGTCAGTTTCTGCCATTATCACATAAGCCTTATGATAAATTGCATACATTATTAAAGTTTCCTAATTTAGACAACATGACGCATCATAAAAATAAAGAGTTATCTCCATTGAAAGCAGGTCAGATGCAAGTTGTCACAAAGATTGCAATTACTTTTTTTTTTAAAGTCTGAATGACAAGGCTTTGGAAGTGTTGGGCGCTATGATCTGCCCCCTCCTCCTGTGGCGGGAGGCAGAGAGATCACAACAAGCTCTGGGGAGCTGCAGATGCAAGGGGAGGAGGGAGCTCACCTGCCTGTGGCCCCTGCCCTGCCCGGCCTCCCACCAGCACAAAAGCTGAACTCATCCACAGCCAACTTCCCAGGATGTGGATGCGGGCACGCCATGGCTCGGCCACCTCAACTGCTCCCACATGCGGTGCATCGATCCACCCCCTTCGCTGCTGCAGACGCGCTCTGAAACTTTGAAACCTGTTAACCTGTAATGCTCTCACGACAGCCGGCACTTCAGAGAGGAAAGGAGCACCACCCGCCAACAAGCGGGAGTGCCTGGCAGTAGCCAAGGGTTTCGGGTCATTGCCCAAGTTTTCTTGCATCCAGCTGTGACATGCTGCTGTAGCAGATTACTCAGCTGTCTGACTTCTTCCACTCCGAGGAAGAGCAGAGGGTAGCTTCCATAGAACAAATAACAGGGAGCATTTCCAGGTATCATTACCTACTGGTGTCATAGTTGTGCCAAATGGTGCCTGCTAAGATCAGAGCTTGCCTGTGCTGCCATTCAGGTGAGTCCCCACCCTTAAGCACTCCCAACACAGACACAGCAGAGAGCGGAATGAGGAGAGCACCAAATCTATCAGTGTCTCTCTGCAGAGAGCCTGTGCAGCTGAGGAAAGGCAACAGACTCTCCTAAGATCCCTTTATCGCAGGAGGGGGAAAGAAGCCCCTCTTTTCCCCAAACATCCCAGTTAAGGGTTTACAGACAGGCCATAAATTCTTGGTGTTGTTAAATGAAGTTGGAAAACCTTTCTGTTTTCCTTAATGCATATCTGGAGCCTAACAGTGCTCCCAGAACTCGTATTTTACTTTTTTGATTTCTCTCTCTTAAATTTAGTCTTGGAAACATATCAGGAGAAGACGACAATTTAATTTGCAACATTAGGATAAGCTCCTCCAGCAATTCTCCATCCTGGTTGCACCCTCACTGCCAGTCCCAGATCTGCTCTGCGGGATGTACCAAGGAGGCTGGCACTCCACTCCAGTGATATCGCACGGGGTCCTTTCCCTGTGTGGTCAATTCTGAGACTTCACAGCCTCTGCCAAGCATGCTAATAGAGTTCTCAGTAGTTGGCTGTGTGATTGTCTATCAAACACCACCACAAAGGAAAGCGTTTGCTCTCCACAGCAGCATTCAGTCATTGCTAGCTAGCAGGGGCCATCTCCACCCTCTGACTGGACAGCTTTTCGGCCCCTTCTGGAAATGACTGGCCAAAGCACAAAGCGACACAGACTCTGACTCTGTGCCAAAAGCCCTGCACAGTGCCACAGGCTTACATTAGCGTGACCCTTAGCATTTTGGTATTATCCAGGAAGCAATGCCAGCTTCCCCCAGCACAGGCTTGGCCATGGTGGGAAGCCATGGCATGGAGCACCAGGAGGAGGTAAAGCAGCAGGCCTCGAACCAGGGGTGCTCAGGGGCCCAGGAAGGTCCCTTGCATGCTCCAAATTGTACAAAAAAATTAATGAGAAATATCATATAGAGATAAAACCCTCACATGGAGGAGATAAAATGTGCTTGTATGTCAGTGAAATCTCTACAGCACCAAATCACACCATACAAACACATACACATACAAACATATCCACATACAAACACATAAGGGAAGAGATTAACAGAATTCCTTGGGTCACGGAGTAAAGTACTGAAACAATATTGCTCCATCATATGCTGTTAACATGCATTGGCACTGCAGGACTTACAGCCCAGGTTGCAATCATATCTCTGGTGGAAGGGATGAAGATACAAGCCAAAAGAACAAGGAGGAATTTGCAGTATAAGGGAAGCTGAGAGAGGAATTTGCACACTAGAGCCACCACTGCCTGCTAGGCAGTGGGGATCCCCCCACTGTAGGATACTGCATGGGACTGTGCTTCCTTGTCTGCCACAATCCATGTGTCAGAGAAGCCAAGGTTGCGGGGAGGGAGATCACACAGTCCCTGTGTGCACTGGAGGGTGGGTGTCCACAACCTGCTTCTGCTTGGCACATGGAACTGTTGTTGCATGCAGTCGTGCTGGCTCAGGGCAGGGGCAGGACAGCTGGCATACACAGGCTGTCTCCCAAAGAGCCATGCTGGGGAGCTGGAGGTGAGTGGCTGAAATGTGGTCTTTGTAATGAGGCTTTTGTCCACTGTATGTTACCTTGAAGAATGCACAGAGATAGCCAAGTAAAAAATACGTCTTAGCCACGGAACTCTGAAAGGATGAAATTTTGGCTTTCTTCTGCATCAGAGTCTTATCTACATACATTATCCAAATGAGATCTGGGTACATGTTAAAGGAAAACCACTAGAATTAGCCCGGATTGTAGAAGACAAAGCCTTCCTTATACCAGAGTGGACTTGAAGCACACCTGAATGATAACATTAGGAGTTACAGCTTTGGCTCACGGGTCACAGCACAAAGTTTCTCAGACCTGACCTTGACCCACAGCTTCTGGAGAGGAGGATAGCTTCGTGAACCCTCAGCAAAACCAAGAATAACTGCCCGGTAGGAATTTAGAAATAGTAATTTCATCCTGAACTGCCATCAGACAACAATGCTATTTCGACACAGGGGACATGGGCTGGGGCTGAGGCAGCACCCAGGAACGCACTGCAGCCTTTAACCGTCCTGTGCCCATGGCCCAGGTGCACCACCCAACCCGACAGCGCTGGGGCAAGGGGATTGTTAGAGGCTGGCCACTAACATTTTAAATGGTGAACACTTACTGTTCTGATCAAAATTTATATTTGCTCTGTGCAGGCAGCAGTCTCAAGCATCAAAGCTTCTGTTTCAACACTGTGCCAAAACCCATAAAGTTTAAGGCTTGACCAAGCATTGATTCAGCACTAAAGCAGAAGCCTGGACTCTAGAGACTACTGAATAGCTGGATTAAATAAACACTTTAAAAATACTTCTAGTGCTGCTAATAAAAACTGGGACTAAAGAAACGCATAGATGAACCTTTGTTTGCTGAGCAGAGTTTTTATTTTCATATATATAATAATTATATTTACAATGGGAAAATGTTTTCTAAAATAACTATAAAAATAAAAGCATTCACAGTGAAATCAAGGTGCTAAATATGGGTATTTTAAGACACAGGTAAAATTAATTCTATTTGATGCTTGTTAACAGGATTCAAGGGTTCTGCCAACACTTTCTGTCTCTTTCACGGAGAAGGAAGACAAGGAAAGATCAGTGGGAGTGAAAGAGCAGACACAAGGAGGAGAATGTGAGTTACAGCAGCATTTGTGGCAGCCGACACAGCTTCAATGTTTCAAAGGTTCAAAAGACCAAACAAAAACCTAACATATTTTTTGTGACAAATTCATCAGAGCTTTTGATCAGGCTGACGCAGAGGTTAGCTAGATGGCGCAACCGTGTACCTGCGACCTGCTTAACGCCCCAAGCTTGAGCTGACTAGGGCACATAGGGCACACAGCCCTTTCCTTATCTAAGCACAGCCTGATCAGTAGTACATCTCCAAGAGCAGAAAGGCCAGAAAGAGAGCTGGAAATACTCGCAACTTCATCTATGGTTTCACTGTACCATCCGTTTCTCTTAAACCTGCTATCCTGGAGTCATGTGATTCCCCAGAAATAAAAATTAGTTAATGGATAGCATTTAAAGCTCTGGAAGCGATTCTACTGGGAGTAAAGGTATAGCAGGAAAGAGAGCATGTGTGCTTCCAGACTTACAGTGAGGTTTAAATGCTTTGCTTGGGGCTAACAAAGAAAAATCTCATCATTGTACATGTGGGATTGTGCAGGCAACAGAGGAACATGAAGACCCTTGCTAGGTCCCAGTGCTAGGACCAGGGCAATACAGAGACAGTCGCCCAGGGGAGCTCCTCTGAGAGGGTAGCTTGGATCGGGGTGGGGGAGGGCAGCTGTACACCACACTGCTTGGGATCATCTGGCTGAGTAGCACAGTCTAGTCCATCTGGAAGGAATAACTAATTATACCCCACCTCTATTTATGTCTAATTTTAACAGCAAATTTCCTAGGATATAAACCATGACCTGTTAGGTCATGGTTAGGTCAGTGCTAACGAATGTCAATGAGCACTGTGTTACCCCAGTACTAAATGTTTTTGAACATCTCCATTTAGTGCTTTGGATTTAAAGAACAAATCAGATAGGCTCTTCTTGACTAGGCCATTTTACAAAGATTTCAAAATATGCCTTTCTCAGGATTTTCTCATATTTCTAAAAAATGCCACCATTAAACACCAACAGACTGAGGAAAAAAAAAACCCAAAGATCTGATTAAAACAAGTTACAGCCTGGCTAGAGTGAAAACCAAGTTTGAGTCTGGGCCACGGAGGCCCTCTCATGGCTCCAGCACAGCAAGGAAGGGTAATCAGAAGTGTACTAATACACAGTCGAACAGAGCTACCCAAAAAACCCTAACAAAGTTTCATTGCAAATTGCTCTACCTAATAAAGTAATTGACTTGATCTTTCCCCTCGTAATATTTATTCACTGACAAAATCCACTTGGTATCCCTTTGGTTAATATTCCCCAGAGCTTCCCTGTGTTGCCCTGCCAGCACCAACTTGGGACATGCATCATTTGTGTTATCTGTGAGACTGTAATAGGGCTGAGAGCTGCCAGAATCTACCCTAAATGTTTCCACTCCAACATTACTTATTTTCATACTTTCTTCCATGATGACAAATGGATTTAAATTCTTTCCTACTATTAATCATTTATCATTGGGTTTGACAACTTTTAGGGCTTGAACAAGCGATCAGCAAAGAAAGTCAATGGAGAATATGCCAGAGGCAAAGGCAAGTAAGGCCACAAAGTATAATTACAAAATGAGGGCTACTGCTGCCCTTGTTAGTAAACAACTGGGTTACTTACAGACCAAACATACTGGGAGTTGGGGAGATGCTGCACTGAACACCCTGCAAAGAGGGAATTATAGTAATCAAGTCTCATGGTCAAAAAGACCAGGGCTGGTCCTAGTAGTTCACTGCGGGACACAAAAGGGCTCACCACAGCCTACGCAAACTTCACAACCAAAAAAAAAAACCAACCCATACCACCCAAACCCTTTGATATCACATAGCAAATTTCCAGAGAAAGTGTGGGATTGAAAGCCTTGCTAAGGCTGCCAGATCAGTGAACTACATCTGAGCTTCCCTTCTCACAGTGGAAGGAGTGGCTGTCTCCTACGATACTCCTACCCCATGCAGGATTCCCTTGGCTGAAGAGAAATGTGCTCTGACATTTCTTTCAGCTTGAATCTTCCAGAGCACCTTTATATTGTCCACAGGTAAAAAAATACTGATGTAGAACAGTGAAGAGCCACAAAATACATCTTCTGCTTCTAAGTGACCCATCCACCTAGCTTCATACATATGATGAACAAAGGGACTTGTGTGACTTTTTCCTAGGTGCTGCATACCAGACCCTTTAATAGCACACATGGACACCCTGAAGCCCCTTATCTTCTAAACAGCAGGAGCCAGAGCTACATCAGCTGGGCCTGCTAGTCATTAGTACAGCCCTTGGTAGCAAGTGCTGCTGGGTGGTCGAAGAAGGCACCTGGCAGCCTTGTATAAAAGCAATGAGAGGCCCTTTCCAGGATGAAATCCCTACACCAGGGAATCCCTGGTATCTAGGCAGGCTTGGGGTAGCAGAATAATGTGGTTTTGGTCAAGTAAGCAGACGAGGAAACATCTTTGAAAGGAGAAAGCTTGGGGTCAGCCCACAGCAGCAAACCCTTTTCCAACATTAAACCTTAAGGATAATTTTGGGCAGGAACATCCCAGAGAGGACATTTACTCCTGGTCTAGTGTATCTCTTATATCTCACTTAAGTGACATGTAAGATTTCTCCTCTTAAATCCTGCAATCAAGTAAAACCTGAGTACCTCACTGCTCAAGCCTACAGTCAAAGCATTCCCGTTTTCCAAATATATTTTCCTGTTTCTGCAAAGTTCTGAGATACCCAAGGTAGCTTGGTGCTAATCGGCTGCTGATTCTAGTAACTGGCAAGAAATATCAGCCTTTCTTTTTCAGAGCACTGATCTTGGATTGCAGAATGGTATTGCAGCTTGGATTTGAAATTTTCTGTAGTCATTTGAGTGATGAAAGATATCATATCCCTTTAATCTCAGAATTAAACGGCAATCTAAGTGCCAAACTGCGAGAAAGTCACTGATTCAATCTGAAGGAACTACTTTTCTGTAAAAGAGCCAGGACAGTAAGGTGAGATGAGTTCCTGAAGCAGCAGTGGTGGTGTTATGTGAGCAGGGTTGCAGGTGGAGATTTAACCCCAGCCACGGGCACCAAGATGTGATCCTTCTGCTACAGAAATTCAACCTTGTGTTTTGTGTATCACTGAACTTGTGAACTTCACTGCCTGTCATGCACAACAGAAAGTCCTGACCCAGAACAATTTCCTTCATGTCTGTCAGTACGGCTGTGTAGAGATATGCTATTTTATAAAGCTGTGTAAGAAAAGAGTTGACTATACAAACCGTGAAGTTAACACTCCATGAGAACTACTGCAGCGCTGACCACAAGGTTAGCAAACACACATAGGAGCCCTGAACAGAGAAGAAAGATCAAAATTAGCCCTCTGGGGCATGTGGTTTGCTACTCTGCCTGTTTAAATAAGCTTAAATTTTTAAATTCACTAACAGGAGGCACCTTCTGCCAGCATTTAACCGTTTCATTCTGAGGGGTGAATTTCTCAGGCCCTGGAAGCTATAACACAAGCATGCAGCACCTCAGAAAGAAGAACAGGGAGTTTGCTTCTCTGCCCCAGCCTCTCCAGCCCCATCCCTCTGCTGACACAAAGCTGAAGTCATGCTTTATATGAGAAAGAAACACTTGGCAAACATCTGAAAATGTTGCCCGTTAACCTTTTTCTAATATGGCTGTTTTTACCACTACCACATCTTTTCATGGCTGCGTTGCGCTTTCTCTCTCTTTAACTTGGGTTTTGTTACTCTAGAAATATTTGGGGTTTGATGTATTTAGTCAGTGAATCATCTGGGGGCTCTGTTCCTCTGATATGAAGACTGGTATTATTAAACCAAAGTTTCTTTTCTGGTATAAAACTGCCCAATAGTACTGTCACATTTGGGAACTCTTAAACCTCCTTGCACAAGGACTGAGAGCCTCCATGCTTCAGGGACCAACGCTCACTCCAGCGGCGCAGCAAGGTCAATGGCCCCTAATCCAGCCCCCAACCTCCCCTTTTCCTTACGACCCCCTCTCCCTGCCCGCTGGCCCCCTCGGCAGTGAAAAGGCCTCACCAGAGCTTTACCAGAGCCGTGTGCCCCACAGAGCACCCCACCAGTCCCTCATTTCCATTTTCTTTCCCATTTTGGATCACAGTCTGCTGCTTTAACAAGCTAAAGGTACTTCATTTACCCGCTCCCCGAGCCAGGGGTACAGTGCAGACGAGGCCCCTTTCCCTGTCTGCCTCTGGAGCAGAGCCTAGAATTCAATTTCTGCAGGACTTGAGTGTGTCTGGGGAAAGATGCTGCCCTACAGCAAGAAGCATGCCATGACAGGGGAAAAGCCCATGTGAAAGGAGCTATATCTTTGTGGCCATAGTCCCTGGGTGATATCCTAGTGCTAAAGGCCCCAGCAGGCTCACAGCTCTCCCTGCACCAGGCTGCAGGCAGCACAGGCCACATCTTTGAAGGCGGGAGATCAGAGCACAAGCAAGGGAAGGTCACTGCGCTCGCCTGGCCATCCCCAGCATCCACCTCCAAAATACTCCATCTACTCAGTTTCCATTGGCTTACTGAAACCTTTTAACACAGCTTCCCAGAGCAGGGAGAAAGAAGTTTCTTTTTAAAATGGAAACGTCACAATACTTCTGACTTGCAAAAAACAACAAAAAAATTACCATCAGATATGTTTGTGCAGCAAGCTCATTCTTCCTTTTTTATAAAGCCACAAGAGATATAAAACATAGAACATCCAAGGACCACATGAAAAGGATGTCTGGATCTGTTAAAACATAAAGAAGGCTCTACCAGCCAAGGGCAAAAGTTTAGCAACAATAAAAGTGTCTTTAGGGTTTTTTTTTTAAATGCATAGAGAGAGGAAAAGAGTTTGTGGTCATGTTTTCCAGCTTTATGTATATTTGTCTATCATTTTAATATAAACAGGGTGTATTTATAAAGCCTAAAGAAATGGGAAACAGATTCACTGGTTTCTAAATGCCAAGAAGTCTCTTCAAGGATGATAAGCAATTAAAGAGGAAAGTCAATCAAACTTTTATGACACTTCTGACCAAGGGTTTTATTTTTATTGCACAAAATCCAATGCGACAACAACAGATATATACAGTAGCAGCACCCACCCATCCTTCTGTTGTGAGGGGCCTGCCAGCATTCCCAGTAAAATCCCACTTCTGAGAGGAAAACAATGCTTGAATTCACGTACCCTTTGACAGAAGAGTTCTCAGCACTTCTGAATATACTAATATACACAGGAAAGCATACAGAAATGGATATACGAGTACAATTTCCATATGCATCCACAAATACTCTCTTAGAGCAATTCTCTGCACAGCCCCTAAGGAAACATGATCTGTTTTCTATAGCAAATGCTCAGGGGAGTCCAGAAATCCTTCAGTAGCCCTGAAAAAATTAAGAAGAAATGGAATAAAGTAGGAAAGCAGACAATGCAGCTGGTGCATTATTTTGCACCAGTCCCAAATATTCAGCTTGCACAGTGGTACAGACAATTTTATATTGACAAGGCAGAACTTCAGTTGTCAGGTTTTGACAGGCCATTTTGGTAGTGAAGAAGGTTTGGCTTTTTCCTGGGAGAGGGGGAAGGGGGAGAGGAACGAAGGTGCTAATTAAAGACATAGAGCATATTATGTGCCCATGGAAAGAGAATTAGAAAGTCTCGATAAAGGATATCCAAAAATGGTGACTAAAATACAATGCAGTGGAAGGGTCTGTATATTTTACAGAAGAGTGATGCTGCATACTCCAAAATGTATGGTTCCTATCTAAAACAAGCAGTTACAGAAATTTTGAGTCCAATTCATGAAGAATGTTTTAGGAGATAGAAGTTTTGTGTCATTAAGCAACTGCAACTTATACATCAAGTAGCCAGAAAAGAAAAAGCAAGATAGGGCCAGGGGAAAATGAGTAACAAGCTTTTTGAGTTAAAATGTCTTTTTAAAATATTTTTAAAATTTATTTATTAAAAACAAATTCTTGTGATAACTCAGTCACCGATACTGACCTGGAGACCAGGAACAGCCACATTGCACCGCCTGTAGTTATGGCACAACCGCACCCTCCCTGGATTTATCCTTTTACTTTGAGCATAGTCCTTTGGCTAGAAATCAGCCCAAGCCACAGAAGCCCAGCTATATAATGTAGTACATAGGCACCGGGGGGGGGCAGGAAAAAAGGCTGCTTTCAGCTAGAATACATCGTACTACACAAAGGAGAATGTTTCTGTATAACGAGTAAGGATTGATTATCAAGATCTTCATTTTTGTGGCATTTCTCATCCTTACCACAAACTAGATCAGAGTAGATAGAAAAACGCTTACTGCACTGTAACACGTCCCGCACTGCAGCTCACCTTCCAGCTGACTGGGCACCCTGCTTGTCCTGCCTGCTCCTACAGCATGCAGGCACCACCACATCTTACTGCCTCCTGGCTTTGCAGGGAAAGTGAGATCTGTTTTCTAACCCTTTTTTAAAAAACATTTTAAATGGATCAGTTCTAAACTACTTGTAATGGCTTGGTTCACTGCGCTGTTATTTTTTTTCTCATCTCCTTCAGTTTACTAGCTCTTGAGAGTTACCTGCCAGAAAGCAAAGCGCCTTTATTTTTTCCATCATCACTTGGGATGAGTGTTCTCGAGGGACTGAAGTGTTTACGTTTTGTTCAATTTTGGCACAGATGCTCTGAGCTCCATTTTATCTGTCAGATGAAATTCATCCTGGTGTAAATCCAGAGTAAATCCCAAGCAACTCTAGTAAAGTCACTGAAATTACTCCAAAATTATACAACATGTACGATTTGACCCTGAAATTGTAACAGGCTTTCCTTCCAGACAAGCTAAGCCCCAGTCCTTTCTCAGCCCATCAGTTAGAGCAGCCACCTGTCTGCTACCCACGTAAACCCGGCAACTCACAGATAGCAGAGCACTGAGCCTCTCTGGCACAGTTTGCTAGAAATGAACACAGCAAAAAGGCAACAAATAATTATAGACGAGGAACGTGGGGTGTCTTTTGTTGTCTTAGTTTTATTATAAGCTACAAATGATTTTTTTTTTTGGTGGGGTTTTTTTTTGGATGCAGGCTCATAACTCCCACTGCCCTATGAGTGAGCATCCTAGGACTGAAGAGCACTCAGGAACAGTGAAGTTATCAAATAGCTCGTGCCTCACAGAGCTGTTTGAGTCAGAGCACTTCTACTCCTTGGTGCTAGGTTTGATTTAGGAAGGCAGAAAAAATTAAATATAATGTGATGTGAAAAATACAGGGAGATATCAGCAATGAATGGATAAAGCAGACTGTCTTTCCTCTTAAACACCAGGAGACTGCTCTACGTTAGTCTAGCAGAATTAATAATTCACATTGAGTAATCTGGAAAATTAGATCTCCTTCTGACTATGCCTGCAAGCAGCTTACAATTTGGTTTTATTCATTATTCTTGGAAACATCTATGAATAATTCTTGGTCCACTAGAATTGCTGTGGGAAGCAAATTCAAAAAGGAGAATGAGCACAGCTTTGACCAATATAGCCAATTTTTTTTTGTTCAGATACATGTAGCGGTCAGCTGACTATACTGTCAATACTGAAGTATTTGCTCAGCTCCCCACCAACTGCTCCATTTTCTCCACTAAGAAGGTAAAACATGTAACATTTTCATTTTTGGTCTGAGGAACCACGACGATATATAGTTGTTTTCTACGTTTGTTTCAAGTTGCATTTAGCAACAGGAGGAAGGTGGAAGAAGATGGAGAAAAAGTAATTTATTTTGCGGGAGCCAAACCTGATATCATCTGACCTTCCTTGGCGTCCCCCTCCCAGAAGGGGTTTGCACAGAGCAGAGCCGACCCCTGCTGCTCCCCACTTCCCAGCTCTGCAGCCCGAAGCAGCCAGCACCAGCTGAGGGGAAGGAGAGGAGGAGGGAGCCCGACAGCACTTTCGGAGCACAAGGATCATCATCTAAATGAATGGGTTCTGTGTGAAACTTCACTCTCTGCCCAAAGCCCAGTCTAGAAACAGTATTTCAGCTGACCTGATGCGAGTGACAGCATCTCCAACCTTTGCTCAGTCAGGCCACCACTGCATTCTTGCCTCTCTGCTCTGGGACCTGTGTGAGCCTCGCTCCTCCCTCACACACCAGAGGTGCAGTGTTTTCATGCTGAAAATGAGACAGTGCTCAAAACCAGTCTGAAGGCCCAGGAATCAACACAGAAAGCGGGAAGAATGAACCACCTCAAATCTAAACATGATTCAGGTTGTGTTTCTCACCACAGATTAAGAAATACTGGAGGGGGGAAAACTGCAGGCTGTACTTTTCTAGAAGTTTTTGTAAAAACCTCGACAAAAACATGCCAGTGGTGGAGTACACACATTTGATTCCATGTCCTTGCAGAGGATAAGAAGATCTCTCGAGGTCCTTCCTACCCTACATTTCTAGGATTTTGAAAACCACCAGCAAAACGGTTCTGGTTTGGGGTAATACAGAACCAGTGGTGAATTGCATCATCTGACACTCTGATTTCACTAATGAAAACCAGCACTACAGATGGAGTCAGCTGAATCCTGAACTTCCTTGCTTTTCTGGGATTAGTCAGACCCATAACGGTCCTTCAAACATTTTTTTTCTTTGTGGTTAAATTTTTTATATCGTGCTTATCATCCTAGAAATAATAGCAAACATGCGTGCACAAGGGTCACACAACTGCTAAAATGTTAATGCAGTTTATTCTCTCTGGATTCTGGAGTTCTCCTGACCCAAGAAGTTTGTAATTCTGCAAACAACAATGAAGGAAGGTTTCTAGAACTCTACTAATTATTCTAAAATAATGAGCTTGTATATTTTTCATTAGCTGCAAAGATACAAAACTCTGGAGATGCTAAAAGACAGACACTACTAATCTGGAAATTTGAGTATGGGCTAAGACTTTCCCTAGAACATTTTTCATTTCTACTGCTGAGCAGGCTTTTGGTTTCAAGTCATCTGAAGTCCTCAGCTTCCCATCAAGGTATGTTTCTGCTGGCAAGCAATGTTAGACAGAGCGACAAACTGGAGCTTTCTGCTGGCTCGGAGGAACCGCGCTGACCATGCAAGTGTCTTCCCTGAGCACAGACTGCCCAAGTGGCCAAATACACCCTCAGTGACAAGGCCACTTCCCCTCTCTGATCCTTTCCCGCATGATAGCGACTAACCAGAGACTCCAGGGAAGTCAGTGGAAGTTTTTCCATCAGTTTGAACAAGGACCTTCTCTTCCACCCCTCTTCCTGTCCCAGGCTCTCTTTCTTTTCATCTCCCTTCGAAGCCAGAGTCTCATTATTAGTTTCTCGTTATAAGTTTCTGCAATGTCCTCCCTTCCTGCAGAAATCCCTGCACCACCCCTCTCTCAGCACAACCTCTCAATGGTGTCGTTTGCTCCTGACGCTCCCACCCAAACACATGCACACCAAGCCAAACCGCTTGGGCTACTGAGCGCTCCTTACCCTGGGCTCTGACAGCTCCGCCTCAGGAATGACTCAGCCTTGCACAACTCTTCCTCAGGGATCACCCTTTCTGCTTCCCTGCAGCACGACTCCAGTCAAACTGCCCAAAAGGTGGAAGGGCGCGTTCCCGGCGGGAAGCATGTGGCTGGGCAGAGATGTGGCCCTTCCAGGGCGAGGCAGGACTTCTTTCTGCTGCCATTTTTTCTAAGCATGGTGAAAATGCTCAGTGCTGATTTCAGTCGAAGTCACGCTGGGCAGGAAATTGCAAACACAGCACTAACACACAGCTCATGTCTCAACCTCCTGACTTCCTGCAACAAGAATCAAGTTAACTTTGTCAAATAAGCAGGCAGGCTGGACATGGGCAGGTAGGAGCTGTCATGGAGGACAGGCCGGGGGCTGTTTGAATGCAGCATCCAGCCTCCGAAGGCTGCCAGTGCCCAGTGCCAAACTGCTTCTCTCAGGGCAGCCACGGAGCACGCAAAGCAACACCCAGTGCTCTGAGGACTAGTGAATAGTGAGAAAGCAAGGGAGGAAAAAAAAAGTAAAAAGAGAGGAAAAATAGCATAGGTCACCAACTTTCTATGCTCAGAGCAGCAGAAGACAAGCTGCACACTGTCCCATGCTCCTGCTCACTGCCCATGGTCACATCAAGCATGCCTCTAGCTTAGTGTCCGATCAGGCAGCCAAGCAGCTGCCAATGGCACCGTACAAGGGGAAGGTGAGCACATTGGGGTACTGCATATTATGGGAGGAAACACTGTCCGCCACCTTCACATGATGTCCCCTAGCTCTTGCAACAGAAAAAAACCCCAATGCACAAGCAGTCCAAATCATCACCCTCCCAGTGCCAGTCATGATTTTACAGACACCACCTCTTCAGGACCTTTATCACAGCATTTTATGATTTTCTCTCATTTTAACATTTATTAACAGTCAGGATCAAAACTCACTTCCAGCCACATTTCTATCAGTACGACTAAAGCATGAAGTTGGTTAAAAATTCCTCAAGTTTTACTCACAGTCATACCCATGCCTACAGAATGAACATTTGGCAATATTTGTGCTGCCAAAATTAAAATTAGACACCCAGTCTGTCCAGGCTCCACCTTCAGGCAATGGGGAAGGCTGGGGTCCATTGGATGGAAAGCCAAAGTGCCTAAGCTAGGCTCTCACTCCGAAATGCCCTTTAGGGAAGGTCTGTGCTTTCCATCAGTCTCATAAGAAATGTTTGAAGCCAGTCACTGTGAAACTCCCCAAACCCACACACATCCCCAAGGCTTTGCTTGTAATTTCTTATTTGCACCTTTACGAAACAAATGGAAACAGAGGGGTCGATTTCTGAAGCCCAGCAGTGCAAAGATCATCATTCCCTTCCTATCCACATCTTCCCATTCCTTTGTTTTTTTCTGCTGATAAAAGTGAAATTATTTTGGTTTTCTAACAGAAAGAAAATGGAAAAATTAAACCAAGGCAGAAACTTGCCACATAAATTCTTCCAGCAAATCAAAGCCATTTTTTTCAATTAAAAAATATTTTGATAAAAAATTACAACCACTTTTCAGTGAAGTGGCTTTATAGCCTCTCTTAATCTAACAGAGACACCCACATAGAGGCTGCATTGTTTAACCAGCTGTAGCATCCCCCATACAGTCCCACTCTGCAGAGCTCCTTGCTGAGCAGTGAAGATATTTATAGCCCGGATTCCCAGAAGGGAAATCTCCAAGGTGCTGCTCATTAGTTCTCCTAATGCACTGTTAATAAAAAGGGGAAACACAACTTATCTTGTGAACAACAGGTTTGTTGCTGTTTGTAATAGGAACCAGGATATCCCATGAGTGTTACTTAGGGAATGAATTCCATGGCCGAAATGTGGATCTCCTCCAGGGGTTTCCCTTCAGGAGGGGGATCTGATTGTCACGCTTGTGGGGAGCAGCAATGGCCATGTTCAGCCTGGAGCTGAGCTCCTGGCCACATTTCACCTCCACCCCAGGATGAGCACTCATTATGCACCAGTGCCCTGTGCCTGGTTTCCACACGGAGAAAATCCAAGGCTGGGGCTGGCAAGGAGCCCTGCTGCACCCGGGGTAGGTGCTCAGAGAGACTGATGGACAGTTCTCAGGAGAGAGCTATGACAAGTCCCACTATGATTCCCTTTGGACTGGACATTTTCACAGGTATTTGCCCTGGGGAATTTATTGTTGGAGTGAAATCCTATCTTTATTTCCAATAGCAGGTGACTTGTGACAGTCCCACGGTAAGCAAAACTACATCCACTTCCACCAAGAAACAAATAGCAAGCCACAGTCTCAACAAAATGCACAGAAAACATCATCAAATCATCACAACCTATCTGCCTAGGGATATTTCACAGAGTAAGTAGTTACCTGCTGGAGAAACAGTGAATAGACAGTAAAAAACCTCTTAACACCTCAAATGCCACTACCTTCTGGGCAAAGGTGGGGGATGGATAGGAATCTCTTACTATCCTGATCCATAAAGGCAGGAGCCCTTGCAAATTTTCCAGTTCCTACACTAAACTATTTTAGTACCAAACAGGCCTGTTAAAACGCCCACCACAAATCAGAGCTTTGCTTGCCACCTTCTCTCAGCCCCCTACAGAATTAAGTGGCTGTTATCCAGTTGACCCCCGCCCCCACAGGTACTATATATCTAACTCTTTAAAAGATGTTATGCCTCCTTGTTGCCAAGAAGGCAGTCATTAGCATGCTGCCATGGCTCAAAGTGCTAGCCTGTGCTCATCCTTTTACATCAAGTACAAATTCACGTGGGTGAGCATCTGGACAATTACAGATCACAAAAGCTATGGAATAAGGAGTAAAAATTTCAAAAGAAAGCAAGATACTAGCTGAACTTGTACAAACCTGTAATGCTATTGCTAAGAGTCATTAAAGATGGGTTTGAAAAGCTTACCTGTGTTTACTTCTACCTATAATCTTGTCTGAGCTAAGTAGCTGCTGATTCAGATGAAATCACTGCTTACTCGGTCTTCTCATAGACTAGATGACCAAACGACAAGAAAACATTGGTCTTCCTGAGAACAGTAGTTTCTGTTTTCACAGGACACATGCTAAAAGCTCTCAGGGCCACATTCTTGAAAGCTGCTTTCTGCAATCACTTACATAAGCAAAATTCTGCTTGTAAAAAGGTCAATCAAAAGGTTTGCAGACATGACTGAAGTGATGTTTCATCTAGATGTCACTGAAATGTTCCTGCATGTATTTTCTTAGTTTCTGTACCATCTCAAGTAGATACCAACCATCTTCTTCATATAGGTTAACGACTGGACACAGGGAACAATAACAATCATACCCAGCTGAGGGTGTTCAGGTCAGTGTTGAAAATGAAGTGTACAGGATCTACCCAACTGCTTTTATGTACTATTTACTAATTGCAGCCCGAAAACTCAAAGTCTTGTTGGATTTTCTACATCGAATGTTATTACTTACTTACTGCTTCCAAAATTAGATAGCTTAAAAGAAAAGGCAGAAACACAGCCTCGTTCCACTAAGTCATAACAAAACCACCAACTGTACTTGAAATATTCTGAGTTCACACTACCAGTAAAGTTTTTTGCATACAGAGCCCAATCTTTTCATCTCTGATCCATTTCTACCTGGTTCTGTATTTTTGTGCCATCTGCCCCCTCCCAGCCTTCCTGAAACAGTCTTGGAGTCTACTGGAGCACTCAAATTAGAAAAAAAACCCAGGCATTAGAACTGGAGAACAGTCTTTATGAAGGAAAAATACTTGGGGAAAAATATTTGGAGTAACTTTTTTTTAAAATTACCACTGTGATGTCTCAGTGCAACAGTTTTCACCTGCCACATATTTAGGGTGGAGAGAGGAAGTTACTTGCACCACACAAAAGGTTCCCTTCTGTATAACATGGTGAATAAAAATAATAATGATTTCCAATAAACTCAAGCCACATTCATGTTTGGCAGCTCTCCCATCACACCAAGAATTTATCCAAAGCCCCTTTTATTTATGATGAAACAAAAGTGACATAACACTTTGTCATGAAAGAATGCTGTAAATGATGCTTTTTTAATTATATACGCTGTTGTTCTTGAAACAACTCTCCAATAATTTATGTTTATAGTCCTACACACATGCTGCGGAAGTGGATATAAAATGCAGCTGTGGTCAATGACCACGTGATTTCAGTCTGACGCTAGCTCAGCGTTAAGACTGGAAGAAGAAAGAGGGAGCAGACACTCCAACAAGTGCTTCCTCCCCGCCCCTCTCAATTTTTGCAATGTTACTGAAGTAGTGGCCTATCAAAAATCAGATGTTTACAGTCAGCCAGGCTACAAAAAAGGAAAACACCCTGGGAGCTGAATCTGAACACTGGTGGGTCTCCAGCAGATCAAGAGCAGCAGCAGAAAATGCTGATTTCTGCTGAAAATTTGGAGCAAGAGGAGAATGTCTGTACTTTATATTGTCTTTCCAGCACCTCAGAGCATCGCTAGCAACTAGTGATCCCTCTTACCTACAGGGATACCTTCTGGTTGCTTCAAGAGACTGAGATGTCAGTAACAGCAGCTAGGTCTGGCTATGCTTTCCATCTCATACTCATTTTCCCTAACTCCTCAAATGTTGTTAAAGCAAATATTTATAGACTTCTGAACATTACTATTCTTACACGTTACTGCAGCCAGCATAGACAAGAACACGCCCAACAATACGACAGACAGAATTTGCTGCTATTTGGGGCCCCCAGAGAATATCTGGGTTTGCAATGTTAATAAGAATGAATTTCTCCTCCCGTTTCTCCCAGTCATCCTTTCCGATATAGCCATTGAGCTTTATTCACTATGAATTTAAGTGCCAAAGCAATGAGTTGTCAAGTCCTTTGAATTTGGGATATAAAAGCATCAAGGATGTGAAAATTCAAACATAGAAGGGCTTTAAGATACCAGCAACTCTCTACTGACTTCAGCCAATTCATGTAAGTGAATACATTGGAGCAGAGCAACTAGAGAGGACTAACATTTCGGATTTGAGCTACCAAACTACACAGCGTAGAAGCCAATGAAAGATCAGGGTTACTGTCAATTGCGTCCATATATCAATTGCAAGGTAAAGATATTAAACAGATAAATGGACAGCGATATAAACAGAAACCAATGTATGAATTCAGAGAACAGTGATGATAGGACCACTGAGAACTGTTTGTCCTTATGTAGGCTTAAAAGAACAAAAATTACAAAGGAGATGATCAAAGAAGAAATAGGCTTCTCCAAAAATGGGCAAATATGTATTCTGGTCTTTGCTTTTGATGGTATTTAACATATACATATTTTTTGTTTTCTGCTTGCTTTCCCCCCCCTGCATTCTACTTTTCACATTTATAAACTTAATATCTCAGTTCCTCCTGAAATTAAAAACCCTGCAGGGTCCAAAAGTCTCCAGAGTTACAGGCCAAATTCAGTTCTGATCATACACTGTTAGTTTGAGGATCAAAGATGAATCCTCTGTGTCTTGCTGAACAAAACATACAGCCCATGAATGATGAACCTCTCTATCTCTTTCCTCTGGTTTTCTTTCAACATGCAAGTTTGGTCCACTCTTCTCCTTAAGATTTCTGACTTCCAAATAAAATCATCCTTTGAGTTCAGATGATTAGGAGAGCCAAAAGGCATTGTTTTAGTTTTTGCTACATTTAAAACCAGTTTGTTTTCCTTGAACCAGTCTGTCAAAGTCTTTTTGCAGTTCAGGCGTTATGTGAGAAACAGATTTGCCATTAAAATGCACAGTCGTGCCATCTGTATAAAAATGTATAGCACAGTAATGACATAGCCTTGCAAAATCATTAATAAAAAGAAAAAAACAGGAATGACTGACACTACTCAGCTCGGGGAGGGGGGAGGATAGAGGGGAGAGACATTGACACCTTTGACTGACAAAGGGGGGAAGAGACAGCCCTGTGAAGAGAAACAGATTGATGCTTCTCCCAGATTCTTTGTCTTCCTGACAGAGTATGGGCAGCAGCACAGGCCACCTACTTGCTGTGCTAACGCCTGCAGCACGTTAGGCCAAAAGCTTTGGTGAAGTTAGCTAAGAAAGATTTCCACTAAATTTTCATTTATTTAGGGTATGCTTGAAAGAACTCATTATTAAATGCCTGCTCAGAAATCCCATTTCACCAGGAGCTGTTCCTCTGCACCAGCAAGGGACCCCATGTTTGGTCCCTCTGCAGCCCTCCCTGGCCAGGCTGTTACTGCCTTGTGCTGACCACAGAGCCTTCTGCTGACAATGCACCTGCTTTCAGTACCACTGATTCTGAACTTTTATATTGTCCAGGCCAAGCCCCAATGGTGCTGGCAGCCCCCCAGCTGCACTGCTTCCTATCCGGATTGCTACCTACATACCCTCACATCTCCAGGGTCATCCTGCTCACACCAGAGCTCTCTGTTTAAATGCTGGCAGGCACCAGGCTCTTTTCACTCCCAGGCAGACATGACATTATAATGGCCACATCCTTCAGGTTCCCCCTTACAGGACTATACTATGAGCTGAGGGAACAAGCAGCAGCACTTGCAGCAGTAATGCAGAGTTCCTTCAGTGGCCTGGTAAAGGAGCACTGGCTGCCAGCAGCCCTCATGTCACACCTACTAGATATGATTTAGGTTCAGGGTTGACGTGTGTTGGTCCCACCTCACTCTGACAAGCCAGCAGGATACTGTGATTCACAGGGGGAGACGTGTGAGCCTTCAAAAAATATGCCCGGAAGGAAAGAACTGATGAGGGCATCTGAAAAAGATGCACATATGGTTTTTTTGATGGCTAAATAGCAACCAGTTCTCTAGACTTTTCCTCAGGTCACACAGGTGAATGTTTTTCTTAGGCTGAAGCCTTCTAAAAATATCATGGAAAAGATTCATTCTTGGCTATGTTGAGTTTAACAAGTGTCCCTTAAGCTTTGTTTACCTGTCATCTTGTCAACGTGGCATATGCATCTCTTCACTATCAACTACGTGCTCCACCCTTTGCGTCTGGCTGAGCGTTGAGAGCTGACTGCAACCCACAACCTCCAAACAGTCCTGGGTCGCAGCCCAGGTCTTTTGCCGAATCTAATAACATGTGCTGAAAATGCAAAAGCATCAAAACAATAAAAGCCATAAGAACATCTTTACAAGGTATTTGCTAGCCTTCACCCCAGGGACTTCACTATCATTTGAGAGAAAACATTGTAATTGTGGTAGAATTATAGATTACAGTTTTACTCGGACTTCCTAAAGTTAACCTCTACCATTACAGACCTAAATTTGGAGCAGTTCATTGTGCCACTTGGAGGAAAGCCACTAGTTCAGCACTAGCAACTTCAGTTGTATAAAAAGAACTTTTTTTAATGATTTGTGTTTCATAAGTGTTGCACTATTTTTAGAAAGATGAGAAAGTAAAGCATGCCTCCTTTTAAATCTGGCTTTTACTGCACCCTGTAATTTATGGCAATATAATAAGTAACTTGAAAATAAAGATTTGAGACAACATTTTAGCATTAGTGTTTTTAAGACAAAACAAACATTCAAAATAAAACCTAAACCACAGCAATGAAATCTATCATTAAATGCCTACTTTCTGCTAAATTTGTAGTTATGGCAGCTTAAATCTTAAACATTTGTTGTGACCTCTTGCAAAGTAAAAATAATCATATTATTCATTGTGGTTGAAGACCAATATAGGGTATTATTTCATCCTAGCCTTAAGTATTCATGGAATTATATGGCGTATCTTTTAAAACTGTATTAATTACTCTTTGTTGAGTCCAAGTGACTGCTGGTTTTCAGAAAGAAACATATATCACCTCATCGTATTTGCTTTCTTTGTGAAGACTAGCACTTGTTAGGCTCATTTATGCATAATACATCAGATGTGACCCGTTTAATCAATGCCAAAGTTCTTCTGAATTAGTATCTCTGTATGAGTTTATCAGACACAAAGGCTTTTGACTGTTCACGGAAAAATTCAGACACTCTTTTTCTCTTGTTCACTGTGTAAAAGCTGCTACTGTACTGTGTTGCCAAAAGTCAACGTTAGACTGCAGTCTAACGTGCCAAGCAATTCAACCAAGTCCATTAACTCTCTTGGACAGCCCTTACGTCACATCAAGTAGCTCCTCACACGTCCCTGTTTATCACATGGGTATCTTTGAGAGAAGGAGAGTCCCCTCTGCATGGGAACCAGCCCTGGGTTGGGATGTAGACATATGGCAGTTCTTCCTATCAACGCACTTACAAAAGACACATCTCTGCCTCTAGTTCTATTTTCACCTGGCATTAATGCCACTTGAGAATTACATGACTTGATCATAAAAAAGTGTTCTCTTACCTTGGCTTTAATGAAAATATCATATTGAAAAGTTTTCCAGAAACTGCTACATAAAAGTACCAAGTACTACATATTTTCAAGGCCAAGCACCATAGGAGATTGGTTGAACATTAGAAACCTTCTTCAAGCAAAGAGGGGAATTTGTAGGTAGGGAAGTCTACCAATTTTCTTCCTCCTAGAATTTCTGAAAAAGGTAACATTTAGAGAAGAAATAGATCTTGCACTAAAATATTCATGTCTTTTGAGGTCCAGACTCAAACATCTAGTATTGCTCCCTTCATTCTTCAAATCTGCCATAAACCAGTACTACGAACCATCCAAGTGCGGTACCAAATCATGCCTGGAGCCATGCATGAACTCTGACTTTACCTTGAGTGTGCATCTCAGTGGGGAAGAAGGTTTTTTCCTGTTAGAAAGACAAGTTACTTGATTTTGAGAAGCCAGAGACAACTGATCATATGCTTTGGAGGGCAGCTAGAATCTGATCTACTAACCAGATCCAAAAGTGGCAAGTAATCTCTAATTTTATAAGGGGTCGACAAACCAGAAATAGCTATCTAAACATCGAGGGCTTATGACCAAGTTCTACACAAGCAGAAGATCACTTTAGGCTCAAAATTAATATTTAGCCATTGAAATCCTCCTCTGAATTCCAAAACATTCTGGGGCTCTCGTCAAACTCAGAGCTGCCAAGTGCTCACCTTGTCTGACAATTCCAAGCATCTACACCTAGAAATCTGGATTAAAACTTACTTTTGTGGCTCGAGATCCATCAGTCCACCTCTCAAGCAGCAAGCGTGAGCTCTACAGCAGAAAATGCAAAGATTTGACATTCTCTCCAGATTTACACCCATAGTGGCTTGCTGACTTCAGTGTGGCTTGGCAGGTGCAAACAAGAAGAGAGCTTAGCTCTTGCTTTTTATTTCTTTAGTTCCTAAAGCTTTTTTGTTGTTGTTTTAGACCAAGAAAAACATTCACATTTAGAGAGAGGAAAAAAACTTTAATAATTTTTGCTCTTTTTTCAACCGCTACGCAAATGACTTATGTAAATAATAAGCTGAAACTTTGTGATTAATAACTGATCTGTAGTATGGCTTTTTGTGCCTTACAACGTAATATTTGTACCCCCTTGTTAATATTTTGTTTGATTTTTAAATACCTTTTTAACTTTGACATCACTGGCACTGAATCTGGGTAGTTTTTTCCCGGTGACAATTTTTTGATAAAATTAAGTTGAATCTGCAAGGATGCTATAAAAGGAGTAGAAAAGGCAAAGAGAGAGATAGAAAATCCATTTTAATGGTAGCTGACAACTCCAAGCAAGGTTAAACACAAATGCTGTTGTCTGCTCACTTGAATATGAAATTCTCTGCTTGTGACGGTCTCTCTCTGGAGAGCTGAACCCAGGAGGTGGGCAATTTGTGGAAGACAACTTGGGTAAATGCACAAATGGCACTTGCTGCATTTCTTCTTAGCCCTGAGACAAAGTAAATTCATTCTCGAGGACCAATGAGAGCTTCAAGTTTGTCCCCACTGAAGCTGAGCTATTGCTTTCTGTCTCTCAAGAAGAGCTAGGTTCAGGAAAGAGTAAGTGCAATAAATGATGCTACACACAGGTTGGGGTGACTTATGGAGATGGCAGTGCTAGCCCTCTTGCCAACCTGAACAAGCAGCCTTGATGGAGGGAGAAGCAGGAGAGGAAGCAGCATTTCTCATCGAGGTAGCTGCACAAAAGCTTATAGGTATCGGGCTGAAGCTAAGGTAGTACCAGAGCATCTGTCCTCCCCTTTTCCAGGTATGTTAGCATTTATGGAACACTTAAGGTTGGGGAGCAAGAGCTTAAGAGGTCTCTGTTCCTAATAGCTCTTTCCCATCCCTCTTCTTGTAATCTGTGGAACTCTTCATATTTACAACTGTTTTTTCCTTTAACTAAATACAGCCGGGGGGGGGGGGGGGGGGGGGAGGAAGCTTTTACACAAAATGGTGATGAATTTTACCAAAATGTGGGTTTCATGGGGAAAAGAAATGTTTCCTTTCATAAATCAAAAACACTATTTAAACTGTCATTGTAGTAGTACTTGTTAAACTGGGGGAAGATACAGAAAATTCTCAAACATACTGATATCATTTAAAAACAAATAGGGCAAACAGACAGGGAACTGATTCATTTTTAACTTTCATAGAAAAACAACTTCAAAAACATTGTAGATGTTCATGAAAATAGATTTTCATTTACTATCAGCTCTAGAGGAAAAAACCCATACTTATTCTTTTTTGAGTCTCACATAATCTACTAATCCACAACATACCAGACACAAAGAAACGGTAAAATACATTCATAAACACAAGTGCCAATATGTATGTGTCTGAAAAAAGCTAGTAATTTAAGACTCTTAAGTGGAACCGTTCCCCAAAGAATGTTATTAAAAACTGTTGCAAGGAAAATAATGTTAGTAAACACCTTTATGATGAAATAATTGTGTGGAAGGCACTGTCACATAAGAACATGGACCTACAGCCAAGGACAATTGCTCTACTATGCTTAATTCATCTGTGAAACATAAGGTGTCAGTTTTACGTGGTTTGGCTGAGATTGGTGTGGATTTTTTTTTAAATTATTCCTACAAGGCTAATGGATTTTAATATATTTTGTCAGAGACTGCATTCCACAGCACATATTTTATACCGAGGACGTATGATGTATTCAAGGCTTGCTTTCCCCATGAATCAATGAATCAACAAACATCTCCCTATTGTGTAAGATACTATTGTTTGGTTGTATTTAAGAAAAGATTATTTGCTTAGAGCATTGTGAAGTTATGGGAGGAGGAGGTGCACTAGCCAAGGAATCCTTTTGTGATGATTCATGAAAACAGAAAATCAGCAGACCAAAGACTTGCCATGGCACGGATGAGTTCACAGGTCATTGGTTCGGAGCCTGCAGTGCACTTCAAGTCATCTCCCACACAGAATACAATGCAGAACAGGAGCATTTTTAAAGCACGGAATAGTTTGAAGGACAGAGGCCTTTTGTACTTCTATGAATCAAACTCTGCCTAGGAACATAAGCCCTTGAATTAATACTGTAAAATGGCTGCATCATCCTACTTGGATGAGTAGGGAGACCCAAAGGCAGGGCTTGTAGCTCTTGTCCGAAATCTCTCATGCTGTGCTCTTCTCAAGCCTCAGGGCTCTCTACCATACTAATGAAAGCTGAACCGCACATCATGCCAGGCTGCCAGCCCTTCCACTACCACGGCACAGATACTGGAAGCCCCTGTGGTACCTGGTTTTGCTCTGACCTGTACAGCAGGGCTGACTCCCTGGAAACCCGGCAGCCTGCAGGTGAGATAGCAATGTCTAGGAGAAAATGCACTGTCGAGCCTTCATCCAAACCTGATCTGTACATCTCCGAGCAGATCATCACAACTGACTTGTTTCCACAAATGAATTTGGTATCTGCCAGGTGTGCACATCACCTGTGACTGTGCACTCCATTCACCCTGCAGCTGCCAGTCACACAGGGGTAAGGATTATGATGACAACACATGGAGGCTCAGGAGCACGTTTCCCAGTTCAGCCTCGCCTTTGAAGGAGACGCCCTTCACGGCCTAACCACCCACTTTTTCTCCGGCAGCACATTGCCCCTCCCTCCTTCCAGTGGCCTCTGTCTGCACTTGCTCCCTTAAAACAGGCAAGGGACTGTGTTGCCTTGAACTAAACATGCGCAGGTAAAATACTGCAGGAGACTCATCCAGCTACATTTGCTGTAAGCTTCTTAGCTCTCCCTATTTCAGCACTGCCCTATTTTAGTCTTCAGCTGTTTGCTCAAAGGGAGCAGTGGAAGGAAGAGCAGGTCGTGTGAAGTCTATTCTGGTGACAGGGGATGCAGAAAACATACGCGTAAGTGAACGGTAACAAGCACAGATTGCCTGTAAAAAGGACCATGCGATGGCAGCAGGGTGCCCAGCAATCAGACTCCTCCCTACAGGAGGGCAGGTTTTTTGGGGAAGAGAAAACGCACAGACCTGCAAGCCTGGCTGTGCACAAGAAAATGTAGAGTCCTGCTGACGCCAGGGAGCCCCCCCCCCCCCAAGATGTGGGGCACCCCTACCTCCGTACCAGGAACGCTCCATGTGGATAGCAGGGCAGAGAAAAGTACTCCGTACTGGGATAGTCTTTTAAAACTATAAATCACTTTTCTCTCTCAAAGTAATTTCAACGCTATTGTATAATACAGAGGGAGAAAAAAACCTTTTCTTTTCCACTAAACAGGCTTTCGCACCACCTACAACCCAGGATTAAACTTCAAAGGCAGTTACACAAAGAAAAGGATTTCTGTAAAGAAATCAATCAATCATTCGTCAAGTGTGGGTTCAGCACCTCTGAAAACCAGGCCATTTCTCAGGTACATGAAGATATGAGATCTTTATTTAACCACCCCCAACCTGTTTCACTCAAGTCTCGGAAAACTGTGACCTAAATGCCTTAAAAGAGCTTGGATTTCAATACGACCCTCTTTGGGGCTGAGACTACCACTTCTCAGCTTCTCAGCATAGACAGCTCACCTTTCCTTTCAAAGTCTGTGTGAAAAAGGAAATCCCCCCGTCCATGCACAGCCAGCCAGCTTTCACTGCATCAGCTGCACCAGGGGCTACAGAGGTTACTGTTACGTACAGCCATCTTACAGCTCCAATACTGGAAGTTATGGTTTTCAGGAATCTGAACACTCAGAAAGAGGGCCTTTGACATACTGCCCCCCTCCCTTCAGTTTCATTAACCTTCTCCTTTTCTACATACTTTAAAGCCCTTTGTTATAATTAACTGTCTATAACAAAGTGATCCAAAGTAAAGCTGGTTCAAGTTATTTATAAACTTTTAGGACTCCACTGTTTTATAGGCATAGTCAGAGCTCCTGAACAGTCAGACCCCACTTTCATCTATATTTTGTTATTTTTTTATTGTATGTACACAAGCAGAGTAGGCGGGACTGATCCATCAATGCCTGCAGTCCACTGTGGGTAACTGAAGATAATATCACCTTACCTGTAATAACTTCAGTCCTTTCCCATAAAGACATTCAAACTCTTAAATGCTTAATGGTACACCAAGGCCAACAATCCAGGGAAATAATTTTATGGTTCAGACCAAAGGATCAAATCAAAGCACTTCACCATTTGAATACATGTTATTCAGAAGTCTCTGCTGCACTAGATAGTCTCAAAGCAGGGAGAGGATTATGAACCAAGCAGTAACACTAGTGCCATTGTAGCCACTTTATTCTAAAGCACAGCTCCAGCTCACAGTTGGTGCAGGGTCAGACCAGGCCAGGCCAGCCACCCGAGCGCAGGAAGCAGCAGCATGCTGCTGTGAGGGTGGGGAAGGAGCTCCACAGCTGCCCTCGCAGGGATTTGCCCTCATTCACCAAATGGTGCAAAGGAACCAAGAGTCAGCTGCAAAAGCAGCTCTGGAAAACACCTTCAAATCCCTTCCCAGTGCAAGCACAGCCCTTTCGGGTGGCTTTGCAGCTCATCTGCTCTCCCAGCAGAGACTGAGTCCAAGCAGTAACCAACCACTGTATGTGAATCATGTCTCAAACCTCCACACTAAGGCCTGTGGGAAAACCTGCACCCATGGCGGACACTGCCCTGCCCTTGGGCTCTGTACCTGTTGCCTGACTGGGGCTGCATCCAGGAGAGACGGCCTTTCAGCAGGTGCATAAGCTGCCCAACATCAGAGAGACTTGAGCAGATGGCAATGTGCTCTGCTTTGTCCCTGCGCACAAAAACATTTTTATTATCAGGCATGGAGTGTTTGGAGGCTCAATATCTGCTGCTCTTTGCTCATGGCTGCTGACAGAGGCATCACTGGAGGGCTGTGATTTGCCACCTTCATATTTATTTACATTTGTGTCTCAAGAAGAGTGGCAATTTGCCAGATTTGGAAGTGCTTAATCGGATCTGATGGGCAGATTAATTAGCGCAGGTCACAGCACTAGTTGCCTTCCAGGAACATTACTTTTTTATTTATTTTTTTTGTCAAGGTAAAGCAGGAGGTGGTCAATGCCGCCAGCATGTTTTACATTTTACTGGTTTAAGTCTTCATGGTTATATTTCATTTCCTCTGAGTAAATGAACTTTGCTTTTATTTCTGCCATGACAATATACTCCAAATAAAATGGTACAGGCACACACAAAAACTGGAATGCAGAAAGACGAACATCTTATTTATCCCCCCGCTTCCTCCCATACTGTCCATAATAATCCTCTTCTCCCCCCCCCACCATGGTTACTGTCCCTCCAACATGATCCTCTTGGTATCTTTCCATCTTTGAAAGAAGGTGTTTTGGAGTATGAAGCATTTTTCATACACACACGTGCACACACACACACATATATATACACACACAGACACATATTTTTATATATACAGACATCTATTTTTATATATATATGTATAAACAAATATATACATACAGAGAGATAGAGGCAGGCAGACACCATATCTGGCTAACCATTATACCAGATTGAGCAATTATAAACTCAGCTGGATTATTCTTAATTTTCACTAGCCTGACCGAAATTTGAATGTGGCCAATTACGTATAGACTGACAAACCAGAGAACATCGAGATTAATTTTTTATGGCTACAGAATCATTTGCACTCCATAACCTTGGGAGTGACATGCTGCCAGTAATCAGGGACACACATTGTTGTCATGCCACCATGGTTAACGTGAAAGGACCTTTTGCATCTGTCATGCTGCAGAAGGCAAGAGTGGCATATGGAGTGCCAAACCTCCCCAGGATACCACAGGGACCACACTACTTTTGAACAAAGGAGAAAAAAATATTTCCCCAATTTTTCCCCTTGCAAGAAGGTGTTATTTTGGACTTCAAAGAGCAAAGGAGGGCACAACCAGCATGAGGACCATATGTGGTCACAGCACCAGGGCTCCAGTACCCGAGAAGAGCCCTCACCGCCTACCATGGGGTTGCAGAGGACAGGGTTTGGCCCATATCATTTCCCTAGCACAGAGCACTGCTGTGCATAAAATGTTCATTTACAACTTCTGGGGACTATTAGCAGGCAGCGGGCCCTAGACATCTCCACACAACAAAGCAAGATACTGTGAGGTGAGTAGATCCAGCAGTTTGCTATGAAGATTTTCTAACTTTCTCCATTCTAACTTTCTCTAAATATGCTTATTTTCCTTCCCTCTGGCACTCAGATTTATCACAGCATTAAGGGGAGAGAGAAACTGTCTCCAACATTGTCAAGTATCCAAGCCCATGCGTCTGCAGAGGATTTTGCAGGTAGATGTGAGCTACATCCACCTGTGCCCATAGCCTTCCAGAAGTGACCCCGCAGTGAGCAGCCTGGCGGGAGGCTCCTGGCTGCCCCAAACAGGAAGGTTAGCTTACAAGAGGGAAAAAACATTTGCAAAAACTCTTGCACAGTGAAGAGAGAGACTGGGTAGGACTCCACAGAGCAATAAAGCTAAGCTGTATAGGAAGGACATAAATGGATTGAGGTTTTTTCCTTCTCTTTTTTTTTTTTTAAATGTATCCTCCCTCTCACACACATATACTGAGAAAAGAAAAAGCCTTCCACAAAAAGAATGACCATAGCTCTAGAGCCAAACCCCTATTCAATAAAACAAGCAGAGAATGCGTTTTCACATTTCCCTATTTACTCTGACTCATTTTATTAAGTTGCAGATGATAATTTTTATGCACATTTATGGCCACGTTTCCAATACAGTGGCACCCTATAAAACCTACCACTGCTGCGCCCCACCCAGGGCTGCGCTCCAGCTTCTCATGCATTCTGCAATTACTGTAATGAGGCACGGCAGTACCACTGCAGGTCAGGCTACGTCAATGTTTCCATTCAAACCCTTTTTTGGATGGGTGTCCCAGGACACGGCTTTGAATTTAGCTGGGCTTTGTTTCACACACTGAGGCAGATTCACTTCCCTCCACATTATTTAAGAAAAAAAAAAACCACCGACAAAAACATATTGCCTTATTTTGATTAAATGAAGAGGAAGGAGTGGAGAGGGAGAACCCCTGCCTTTTGTTTGAACACATATTTTTCTTTAATTATCTCCAGGGGTCCCACTGCAGTGGGACAGGTGGTTACAAGATGCTAACTTTTCTCCAGCAACATCTCTTATGCATGTTCAGTTTCCCACTGCTAAAGTGGACGGCACACTTTATTCCAAGGCCACCTCCCCTTTTTGCAACAGCAATTTACAACCACAAAACTTGCACCTGTAATTTAAAACCCACATTTGAACTGTGGGCAAAAGTCAAGTATTCTCTGTCTGTCATTGCCTTTGTGTGCAGCCAAGTCACAGAACAGGCAGCCACATTCTCGTCATTTTCTCAACAGAAGGAAAAAAGTATTGCAGGTACAACTGGCAAGATGCACCCTGCCCCATACAAAGGGAAGCAAGTTCTCAGCTGTTTTCAGTGACAGCGAAGTTTCTTAGTCCTCTGTTAGGAGAGAAACCTTCCAAGCCGGGACGTAAGGCCAGACTGCTGGCTCCAGCCGCTGGAATGCTCCAACAATAGTGAGGAGAGATTTAAGATGCTGCCTTTAATCAAAAAGGAGTGTTTAAGCTGCAGTTTAATGATGACAATGTGAATGTCAACATTGTTAACAGTTTCACTGCTGATCTGATTAGCAGGAAAACCCAGCTAGTCCAGGGTTGTGGGTAATGTGAGTACTTTCCCACCCTTTCACACCCACTCCATCACTTGACTCTAACTTAAAAGAACTGTTAACTTTTATATAAGACAGATATTTCATAGGCTCAGTCCTTCCTTTGGAATGGCAGCAGCTGTTATGTATTTATTTTCAAATAAAAAAAAATAGCTTAAGCAGTCACATCCATATTAAGTTTTTCTGGGCAGGGCCCGTCTTTATGTTCTGTGCTTGTACAGTATCTAATTCAATCTGGATAATAATAATAAGTAACAACTGTTTAAAAAATTGCTGTAGCATGAACTGACACAATGGTGTACTTGAGATGAGCCTAAATACATTTCCAGTCCCAAACACTGGCCTCCTTCCACTGCGTGAGCACACCCCATAGCTCCTCGTCACTATTACGGATCTGACTCCGCATGGCATATTCTTATGTGAATTTTTATTTAAAAAATTAATAACTCCATTCCCAGCACAAGCCATACTACCAGAGCAGGCTCCAGCCTACTGGAGGTGGCTCTTTACCAGGCCAAGCTGCCGATTTTGAAATTCACTCTCCCCACAAATACCTACCTACACTAATATATAGCAACTCTCTAAATCAACTGTTGGGGTTATATTTCTAAAGTGACAGAGGACAAACCTTGCATCTCACAAAGAGATCACCATTCCAGAGTTTCAGAAGCTGGGTTGCTGTCTCTCTCACAGCTGCAGCTCGCAGATGTGATGGTTTAGAGGAGTAATGCACAAGGAGCAAATCCCCCTCCCACCTTCACTGACACCCCAAGAGTTCAACGTACCCAGGGAACTGGTACTGTACCAAACTCAGCTGCCAGGATAAGCTGGACTTACACTTGAGTGACAAATAATTTTTTGCAGCCCACATAAAATCTGATTGGTGGTTTTATTTTGACCACCATGAAATAAGGCAAGAACAGCCCTTCTGACTGATGTCTTGCACAGGAGAAACCATTTTCCTGCTTCAGGGTCCATGGTTTTGGTTTTCATTGTTCTATGATAGCAATTCCCACTGACATTAGTGCAAATCATGCATGAAAACTGAATAATTAACCCCAGAGGAAGTATTTTAAAAGCTACATTTTATTTTGGAAGCAATTCCTTGGTACAAGAAAATCACTGATGCCTGATCAACAAGAAAAAAGCCTTAAATGCTTCAAGACATCATACATACATACAGATATATATACAGGTTATATTTTATATATATATATATAATATATATTATATTACAGATATAAACCTTACAGGTATGTTACGAACTGTAGTCCAAAAAGCATTGTGGAGATTGGCAACCACAGCCACCTATTCCATCAGCTATTGTCTATATAGCTATTACAAAGGGGTCTCCAACATCTCCACTTGCAGTGGGCCACAAACCACCCTGCAACAAACTTAAAATCATGTAGCAAAAGGACTAAACCCCCTAACAGTAATAAGCCCTAAGGGAGAAAAAGAATTAAAGACATTCCCTATGCAGGTACTGGATGAACTTAGGTCCTACTCTACAGAGAGTACAAAAAAATTAAAGTCTGACCCAGGTGAAAAATCCTGTCCTGGCCCAAAACCAGCAATTATTTTAATACTCTGAGCATGTGAGCATTAACTGAACACATGAGCATTTGGTACTGTTTGCAGGAGGTCACAGACTCAGCAACTGCAGAGTTAAAATGGCAAATGAAAGTAACCTAGGTCTCCAAAAGCTCTGGGCATACGCTGCTCCAAACCAGAACTGTAAAGCTGTCCAGTCCTCATGTCAGGCCATAACCATACGATTAGTAGTTGTGATCTCTCAGTAGATGAATATTGATTTTAAACATCTATTAGCTTGGTGTTCATTGGGGTTTTATTGCTTGATCCCATCCTCCCTTTCATTTTTTTGCCCTGAAGCAACCATATTTGTTTCATTTGCATGCTCCTGTGTCTCAGAAAACATTTCTGTATTCTACACAGAAAAGATGGCAAAGATTTTAAGTGGTGGGAAGGAGAGCCCCAAAAGAAGACAACAAGAAACATAACTATTCAGACTGCAAATCTCAGGGTAACCTCCTGGCTGTAGGAGTCTCAGTTCATGCCCACTGAGCAAGAATATGGAGTCTTCCATGTATAACTAATCTCCAAAGAAATTATCTGAAAACTTCAGCAACTGGATAGGCTTCTCTTCATAAAACTGTCTTGCAACAGAGAGCTTCATCCCAGACCCAAATGAGTCAAAAAGGTAACATCGGCCTAGCCAGGCTTCCAGATGGGGCAACCGTCCCCCATCCATGGCTGTGGGCAAGACCTCATTCTACCAGTGTGTCTTGGGTCACAGTCTTAGTCACCCTAGTGCTCAGCACTGCACTGCATCTAAATGTTCTTTTGCCAGGGTGGGTTTGCCTTGTTAGCCAACGGCAAAGGACACATTAAAAAAGTCATGGCTTGTCTAGTAGCAGATTTGTCCCTTCGTTTCCTGTTGTTGACAAGTTGCATTACTGAGTTGCATTAGCGAGGCTGGCATTGCCCGAGTTGAGAACACCAGCCAAAATCTCAGCGACCAGTGGCTTTAAGGCTACCCCACTTCTTCTCACAATACTTCACCCTACCTTGTGCCAAGGAAGCAAGTGGCATCCCTGCAAACCTTTGAGGCACTGGCAGCTGCAGGCCACAGAGCATTTCAAGAACAAGATCTGAGTAAAAATCTCGCGACAGGAGCCCTTCATAGAGGTACGATGTCCCTTTGTACCTCTGTCTCAGTGCCAGTCCTGAACTGAGGTGGGGCAACAGCTGCTGCAGTCCCAGTACCACAGCTCCTTCGGGCAACAGCTAAACAGTTTGGAGGACACTGTTGTCCTCAACAAATCTGTAGTAGGAATTAGATAACAGTCATCGATATACCACCATCATAAGAGTTTCTTCAATACAGCCAACCCTGACCATCTGACAATACAGACAGTTTGAAGTGTTTGCTCTGGTCCACTCGTGTCACCCAGAACAGAATGTTGGACTGTGATTTAGCAAGGAACCCATTTTTGATTGGTTTTAACAAACTAATAGATTCACTTGTAAAAATCACAAAATCAATCCTATATCCTAAGAAATATCACACATTTAGAAGGAGCCTCTATTTTCATAGAAAAAGCAAATGCTTGCCATCTTGGTTTGATGCAGAAAAGGGCTGAGGCTGTACCAGGAGTTAGGCCTGGAGCCACCACAGGCCCTCCAGCACCCATCGCAGCAGCCATGTAGAAATGAGTGTAATGGAGAACTGAAATAATGAAGGAAGGCAAGGACAGCTTCCACTGGTGTTAGAAAGGAGTGTCCATTATCCATATTAAACTAATGCGATATAGGAGGTGAACTCGGGAAAACCTGCCTACCAAGCAACTCGGACAGACTCTGACCACGTTCCACATGCATGGGACATTAGTTTAATAGGTAATAAACTACAGTAAATTAAATACATAGTTTTTGTATTACCAGGTTTGCACTAAAGCATTACCCTCTCCATCATTAGCAGCAGCAGGACATCTATCATTATTTAGTAGTAGCACAATCTACACCAGTGAAAAGGCAAACAAAAGCCAAAAGGTGCATCTCTCATTTAATGGGAGGACTACTGCTGCGGGAGGAATAGGGCACTTGAGGTGCAGAAGTGATTAGACTGTCAATAAGGTAACAGCAGAGATGGCAACAGCACTGGTAGGCAGGCGTTGCTCCCATTGCCAACGGATGCTGTTTACAGAGTGGAGCTTCCTCCCAGGGTGTTCTGATAAAATGCTTTTCCACTGAGAAATGGCATGAGAGTATTTGCTCATTTTAAATACACTGAATAGTCATTAAATGGCACAATTGTTTCTGGTGACCTACACCAGATTAAAATCAGTGTCTTGGAAACAAGCTAATCTGTGCCACTTCACCAACTTCGAGAAGTATCAATACCTCTTCAAAACGAAATCACAAAATAAGGAGGAATTTAAATAACATAACAGCAAGAAACAGAAAGCACAGTAAGTCAGACATCACATGGAACAAACCCATATAGACACTCAGGCTTTTCCAAATAGCTCTGCAAATAAAATTAGCTTTTGTCTAGGGTACATTGGTGATGAACTTGAGCAGCCACTTGCTGTTCTGCCCTGGTTGACTCCAATGTTCAGCCAGATGTCCGAATCCACCCGGGCCTGGAGTGAGCTTCCTCTATACCTGTGATCTTCCAGAGGACCAGGGAGAAAATACACATACACACACACACAGAATCACTCACAGAGGTACAGTGCATCATAATGAAGATCAAGGACATCCTGATTACAGCAGCAAAGTGATACTGAACATCTGTTAATGCTAGAGAAGGTACTTCAAAGAATGAGGACAGCTGGACTTCACATAAAACGAAATCGCTAAGTGCTTATGCGTGAGGCTGCAAGTAGGGCACATGGGCTCCCGATAGCTGGACCAGAAATGGCTCCACCCTGCCGTGGACAAGGTGACTCGGCAGGGAGAGCAGCACAAGCCCTTCTCACATCAGGCCTACAAACCCCCACCTGCTCTGCTCTACCTGGGGGAGCGATTCCTGGGGCATCAGCATCCGCCTGGATGGGATTTAAATTTTTCCCATTTCCACTTTCTGTGGTGTAAACCCAGTCTCCTCCCCTCCTCATTCATGAAAAATTGTGCAGCCTGGGGATCAGCTGAATTTCTGTATTTGACACTGCATGTAGCTGGAAACTGGAATTCACGCCTTCCTCTACTCCCTTCCAAGCCTCAGAAAAATTTGGATTTTCTTATAGATTAAAAACTATTTTCGCTTCTGCTTAGCACTAATGAAATCATTCATAACTATACTGCTAAATCCTTTTCTTTCAGAAATATAGGGGAAAACACCCAAAAACCCTAAGGCAGACCAGACCTCAACATTTACATTTCATGAAAAATTTGATCTGATTTTGGAATTTGGCTTTGTTGTCAGTCAGCAATAAAATATAAAAATAAAAACAATTTCTGTGTCTAACATTGCTGTTGATGATGTTTTCAAAATATTTTGTCTCAAAAGTGGCAAAACAAATACCAAATTTTCAGTGTTTCTTGTAAAATAAATTTAAACTCTATGTGCTTTTATGAGCCAACCTTATTGAGGATGAACAGGTAGAGGAAGGGAGTTCTGAGATGAAAGGACAATAAAAGGAGCTGTACAAAATATTGGAAAACTGACAAAGTTACTCAGAATTAAACACCCCCATTTACCTCTAGTTTTTCTAGAAACTTTAGATCAAACATTTAATCAAAGTGACAACTTCACACAGAAAAAATGGTTTTGACAAAATCACATTTTTGAGTTTTCTAAACAATTCTCTGAAAGCCTGTTATTTTGACACTGTCAAAACAAAATTGTTTTGTCAAGCATGGGGGGGGAATATCACCATTTTTTCATCTCACAAATATCAACAATTTACCTGCTCTCATGAAATGTTTTGATTTCAATGCAACTGCACTATGGAAAAATGTAGGCCACCTCTAGTTGAAACTCTGAGATGTGCTGCTAGCCCCTATGCCCCAGCTAGCCCAGCGCAGTCAGCTTCAACCCCGGCTGTCCTCCCTAACACACCACGGAAGCAAGTTTAACGCTGTACAAATGAGCTAATGAGCTAGTTCTCCAGCTTCTCTGCTGCTGCTCATACCACTGCTGTTGATGCCAGCTCCAGTGCTGTTACTCTTCCTCAAAACAGTGCTGTTTTCTCTAAATCTTCCCCTTTTTGTCTTCCTAAATATTCACCCTTGGGGAAAAAAAAAAAAATCTAACTGATCCTTATTCCACAGAAGATACAGTGCTTTCTCATTTAAGCCATTTTTTGCCAAACTATAAGAACTTTTGTATATGGCAGTTCTCTACTCATTCAAATAATAAAAAAAAATTGAAGTGGACATACAACGAGGAAAGAAGGAAAAAGAATTACATTACATTTACTGAAAATAAGTCATTGATAAGAAGCACTTAGCACTTGCAAGTTTCAAGCAGGATAGAGTCAGACACAAATAAACTGGCAAAGTTTATTCTGAAAAAGGGCAACCTCCAGCCCCCAATGTGCTCGCTGAGGCTTTCAGTGCTCCCTGGCCCGTGCACTCCAGCAAAGTCAGCAGCTCGGGCTGGAGCACACAGCTGAGCAATGGCGTTTGCCAGGAAGTTGCGGGGAGCTACGCTGCTATGCGGAGCCCTCCCTCACACCGATGTACAGTTACAGGGATGCGCTATAAACTGCGTTATGAAGCCTTTTGTCTGGTTGCTCTCCTTCAGAGCAACTGTAGCTGCCTCCTCATTCCGGCTCAGGAGCTTGAAGTGATTATAACTTCCTCTGGAAACTTAACTCCCTGACTTTCTGATTTTTAACACCCAAATGGAACACAAATTCATATTATAAGAGGAGCAGAGATTAAATAAGGCAGAATTCATTAATGTGCCAAAAATATGTGCCAATGTGTCTCCAACTAGTTAAAAGACAAATACACAGATTGATTTTCTTTTTCCTCCCAGTACATCCCACATTGCCTATTTCCTAAAACCTTCTGTCAAATGCATAATCGACTGCTATGTCTTCAAAAATAGCACTTTTTATAATCATTCATCTAGATATTTGGGAGTAGATGTTGCACTGTCTGTCATGCCATGCAAGACTGGGACACAGAAAGCATGGGCATCTCTGCTGACAGTCTGGGCAGGCACCTTGTGCTACCATACCCTGTGTGGGACAGGGCAGCAGGTGTGAAAAGCTGGCTGCACCAAAGGCTATGCTGGCTGCAGAGTGGGCACCTGCAGCCTCCGGTTCCCCACTTCTTGGCAGGTGGGGAACAGACTCACACAGGTCCTTCTCAGCTCTACGTACCTACAAGCAATTCCTCAGAAGCCCTGGAGGCTAGCAGGGCAGATACAAAGGAAAAGCATCCCATGCAGAATGACTTCTTTCCCAGAGGAAAAACCAAGCAGAAACAACTTTCCTTTATAGCTGCCAATAGAGCATACTAACTTTCCTGCAGAATATTTTAACACACTAGTTCACAAATACAGTCAGGTTGTAATTACCAGACAAGGTTTCTCTGAACAGACAATCAGTACAGTGCTATCTCCTATATATCCAGTAAAGCATCCCCATCTCTAAGGAAAAAACAGCTTTCCATTTTGCACAGAAAAAACCCAGCCCACACTAGCCTGTTCTACTTGCGAGTTCAGCAAAATAGAAACTCCCCCTGCGTGAACGTAGCCAAAAGGCAAATCTAGAACAGGATCTCCCAGTACTGTTTTTACAGCATTTGGCCAAGCCTAGTCTCATCTTCCCCTGAGGTACCACAGCTTCCCAAAGCTACCACCACAGGTCATTGCTCAGATCATGGGCTCGTAGCGTCTCTGGCAGTGCATAAGCTGAGGGGTGATTCCCTACTCTGCTCCATTGCACAGCTCCCCTCCTTTTTCTGGCAAGAAGACTTGATGCCAGCTCTTCAGAGCAGACAGGCTTCTGGACTGTGCGTTTTTATGCAAAACTAGCAAAGCTGTGTTTAACAACTACCTACAAAGCAGAAGGGCCAGAAATGCACAGAGATAACCCAGAGTAAGGTGAGCAGGAAACTCCTCCTATTACAGTAGCTAGCAACTAGCTGTGATCTTTCTTTTCTTCTTTAGTGCTGTAAGAATTACTGTAGATTTTATACTGCTACCTCAGGGGAGCTGCTTATTGTATCTCATTTCCATTTTTACATTGAAAATGTGGATTGTAAAATTTACTACATTATACATGGAGTTTAAACTCACAGCCATTAGACTCTTACAACTCTACTAATGCCACTTTTATAGGTGTTGGCTACAATCCTAGTTTACCATTTCATCAAAGAAATAGATGCAGTTCCCAGTAGTGACCAAGATTTGTGATTTAAATAAATGGGGCTTGGGAAGTCTCCCAATGATTTTTCTTCTCAAAAAAGAACAACAGTTAACAGAAAGAGATCTTTCCAAAAATGATTGGTAGGAACAACACTGCTAAAGCGTAAATTATAAGGTGGTGGGAAGAAGTAGAACAAAACAGTTCCCGCTTGTTTTTAAGCGGAGTCAAAGAAACACTTAGCTGAAAACAAAAGAAACAAGTTGAAGGCCAGGAAGAAGAGATCATGATTTCTTAAGTTTGGCTTACTAACATTGAGACTAACTACATAGCAATATTAAGGAGGTTTTGCACGTCTATAATCAGAGATCAGGGCAAAACAAGCATGACCCAGGGCCAGTTACTCCTTTGGCACAAGCTAGGTTGGTTTCATCCCTTTCCAATCTGTATCAGGCTAAGCCAGCTGGGGCCTGTCCGCTTGCCTCTTGGCTCCATCCTGCTCACCTGCTGTTGAAGACATGAGGGATACGAGACCCACGCCAACCTCCCATCAATGGAGCTGGCTGCAGGGATCACTGCAGGCCCTGCCTTGGGATGCGGGGCACAACCACCTAAAATGCCTCTTTGGGCAGCACCTTGCTGCAAAATGGGAGGTGTAAAATGAAGTTCAGAGGCAGCCATCCTACTACTGCCCAGTCGTGTGTTCTGGCCCTCTCCAGGTCCGCACCAATCTTTCCCTGCAAGTCTCCAAATCCTCCTCCCTGAGGCACCAAGCTCCTTTCCCTTCCCACAGTACTTCCTCTCTGTGCCCAGTGGCCCAGCCAGTGATGGGGAAAGGGAACACCTCTCCCAGTTCGCTCATATTTGGAGGCATTTCTGTTCGTTTTTCTCTTCTAAGCAACCTCTGCCCCACGGGCAGCCCCTACCATCAGTTAGGATTGAGTGCTTGGGGGAACAGGCAGGTAATATTCATGAACTCTAGACCACAAATCCTCATGATCTTTAGCAACAGAAAGAGGAAGAGACTTGTTTCAAGGAGAATTTCTAACGCACAAACCAGAGTGTATTTGAATCACCAAATCCATATTTTATTTTTAAACTGAGTTTGTGAACCAGAACATGTAACCATAACAGCTTCCATAAAATATCAAAATAGATAAATAGAAGGATAAGTTGTCAGATCCACCCATGGAGATGAAAATGGCTCACAATTTAGCTTTAAAAGCAGGAAGGACACAGAGGTGCCAAGAGATAGTTAAGCTTACTTGATGTTTAAAAGAATCACTGTGGGAAGTAAGACCATGAGCATACTCTTGAAAACCATATAGGCGTACTCTTAAGTGATACCATATGACCCTGCATGGCCCTAAACTGCAAATACCGTCATCAGAAAAGAGCAGAAGCTAGTGCCACTCTGGAGCACAACTCTACTTCCACTGTTAATAAACAGGTTTGAACCATGCTGCTGGCAGGACCAACCCCCCTGCCTGAAAAAAAGAGCAATGAAGCAGCCTGCAGGCTCCTGAAAGAAGAGAAGCAAAAAGCAAAGGCAGAAATATCTGGGCAGCGTCGAAGCCTGAGGCACAGCTTCAGCTCCAAATGCCATGTACAATCAGGCAGCTGTGGCTGGGGCAGGGTGAGCCCAGCGCAGCTACTACTTTCCAGGCAGCCAAGTGTGGGCAGGCACACCCATTTCCTATTAGGCCTGCACCCACACAAAGTCTATTTACATTCTGCATCCAGCACCGCATTGCAAGCTGGATTTCAAAACCATGGATTTCTTTCCTCCCTCCCCTGTGCCCCTTTCCCAGAGCAGGGCTTACCCAATCCTTTAACTTTTATTATGTCAGGTTGTTTTTGTTGTGCCCCACACCTCCCCCTCAATTAAAAATAACAATCTTAGCAAGGTTTATTTAAATAGAGCCTGTGGTTTATTAAACACATTTTCCTTCAAAGCCTACGGGTCCCTCTGAAAGGGGAGCAAGTTCAATGCCAGTAGGAGATGCTGCCTTCTGACCAAGGGGCAGCAGAGGCTGCTGCATTTAATTGCTGGACTGATCCTTGCATGTGCCCCAGTGGTGCACACATCCGCCCCAAAAAGGCAACATACTTCACTTGGAGCGGTAGCTGGTGAGGGGAAGGGCTGTCACCTGCAATTTGCCAACAAGGAGAGCATCGCCCTCCCAGGCCTACTTAGATCCATCTGAAGGTTGCCCTGGGCCTCTTCTTTCTATTCTTTCACTGGAAACACTGCAGAAGTCTTTCTGGGTTTACTTATTCTTTTTCCCTCCTCTGTTTAATCAGTTTAATGGAAAATATTGCCATTCCCTAAAATAATACCTGGTATGGTCATGTATGCAAGTACGGACTATAACCAGATCACTTCCTCAGACTTGCTTGACTTTCCAGTTGGTCATTTAGACTCAGGGGTCTGAGACTGCTCCCTCCCACAGGGGGAACCCACTGGTCTTGGCAGAGGTCTGTGCGACTGCCAGGCTACTGGCAAGCAGAGGCAGTTGCAGGATCAGCCCATTGGGGCTGCATCTCCCTTTCCCTTGCATTCAAGTGGATGATAGGAAAAATGCTGAACATCTCCTTTGCCTTTCCTTCATCCTCACAACAGAGGTCTCCATCCAAGCCCTGGCACAGTTGCCTCCTTCCCAGAAGGGTTTTGGGCAGGAAGAGCACAACCTCTCAGCCTGCCTGCTCTGGACTGGGTTTGGGCAGTGCGGCATAATCTTCCCCGACTGAATCAGGATGCCTCGCAGCTCAGCTGGAGAGCAACAGGCTCCTGTGTGGAACACCGCTGCAGACTGAGCTTCTCTAGCCACCAAGCACAACACAAACCTTTTGGCTCCCCTCTGAGCTGCCCTTGATGCATTTTACCTTGCCTGTAGGAAAAAATGAAGGATAATGCTACACAGCTATAGGAAAGAGTGATAAAAATGAACAAGCCATTGTTTCCACCACTGCTACTTTCTCTGGAGCTGCACCAGTGCTAGAACAAAAATGAAAAACTGTCCAAGTTTTAAACAAAAGCCTGAGAAGCAACCGGGGCCAGCAGTCCAGCAGCAGCTGCCAGTGGAGGAAAATACTTGGCCCGGAGCTGAGAGCTGTGACCCTGCAGTTAAGGTGAGCCCGCAGAGCAGTACAAGGCCACTGCTCCTCTGGGCAGTGGGCAGCAGGGAAGGCAGCAGCATGAGAGAGAGAAACACAGGCATGACAAGGAAAGTAGAGTCACCATGTGCTGAGAGGAGAGATACTTGAGCCTCAGAGAATGAAAGAAGTCCTTCTGCAAATCCTTCATCTGCCATTTCCCAGCTGAACTTGGGAATCGGCTTTCAACAGCCAGTACAAGCAACCTATCACTCTGTTCAAAGCCTTTCCTTCCTAAGGATAAGAGAGACACACAGCAGAAAGGTAGGAGCTCTCTGCCCCGGCAAGGGCTGCTACAGGCCTGGCCCACCCATCCCAGCAGCAGCAGGCTTCAGTCCATGCCCAGCCAGTGCAGAGAGCAGTAACCCCACTTCGGTGCCCTGCCACGTGCTCCAAGGTAGGTCCTGTCAATCTCTCAGTGCTTATGGGTCTGCACTTCAAACTGGTTGCAAAGAAAATATTTCATGATAGATGTCAAAAGTGCTGTGATTACACTCAAGACTTCAGGACACTGTCAGATTCTTATTTGAAAAGTTAATAAATGGGCTTTTTAGTATCTACCTTTTCTTTGAAAAAGTGGAATGAGAGAGTAAAACAGCAAAGCATAGGAGGTTTTTTTTTTCTTTCATCAAAGTTAAACAATAGCAGTGAAGCATTTTAACCTAAAGAAATTCCTGCTCTCCCCTCCCTCTGGCTTCGGGTAAAAGATATTTTCACAGGAAATTGTTGAAGTTTACAAAAAAATTGCAGAAAGGTGCAAACATGTTGAAACTCAGGCTCATCCTGGCAGAGACTGTTGGTGTGATGTTCTAGCTGTTCCCAGCCCTCCTTCCTAGCCAGTATCTGCTGTGTCCCCAAATTGTATGCTTTGTCCATTGATGTCTCTTCACAGATCTCACCTCTGCTGCGTTTTGCATCCTCTCAGTCACACCACCACTACTACCTCTTACTTTGCTGACACTGTCCCAGTAATAGACCTTCTTGCTGAGGAGACACATTCAACTGCAGGAGCTAAGGCTTGTCCGTGCCTGCAAAAGTAATTTGGCAGATCTTGACCTTTCCTGTGCTGTCAAAACCAGCACACCGTGAGTGCGGCAAGAGTCCTGAGCCCCAGGAGCCAGAAAACCAGAAGTGGTTTCCTCTTCTGGCATGCAATGCTGGGAGGACAGACAGAACTTCCTCAGAAGTGGAAGTAACCCCTCTGTTTCCACCCTGACAAATTTTTTTCTGCATATGTTTTTCTGCATAGTTGGTGGGGTTTTCTCCTTTTTGTAGGTTGGTAGTTGTTTCCCGCCCCCCCCCCCCCCAAATGTCTTAGTGTATTTCTCTTCTTTGATGCAAGAAAACAAGCCCCTAACATGGCTGGATCACTAAGCACAGGGGAACTGTCAAACACACTCATTCATAAGCCCTGTGTCCTCCACTAAGTGAGCCATTAAGAGGTCAAGGTGAAGGTGCTGGAATGTGTGTTTAAGGCTAATGGCATGGCACGCGAATGCCTCTCACCCCTGTACCTCAGACAGCTCAGAGAATTTCCCTCCAGCAACTCCTCATGCTGCATAGTGCTCATTAGCAAGAGAAGCTTGAGAAGGGCATCCCTCATACAGGGGAACTCCTCCAGGTGCCCTTACTAGCCCAGGGAGGAGGCAGTGCCCTGTCCCCAAGGGCAGAGGAGCACAAGGTCACCGAGGAAGCAGAGGGCTCCAGGGACGAGGTGGGACTCCAGGAGTAGATGGGATACAGTACAGTCTTTCAAGAACAGCTATTGGGAGCTTCCATGAGCTACAAAGAGGCAAGATTTGTGCTAAACATTTCAGCACAAAGCTACTGTATTCCAGAAACGTTCTTAAGAAGATCAGGGATTTTTTAAATTTAATCCAGGCATCCCGAACACAGGAGAAATTCATCACCCAGTAATACTGTCAGCCAGAGTGGTGAGCAAAGGTCTCAGACCTTACCAGCAGTTCACCTTCCTTCCCCTGACTGCAAACAGTCTCTTTGCATTACATCACAAGAAAACAGTCCAGGGAGTACTCTTAGCTGTACGTACTTCACTTGTCTGTGATAGTGTGCAATAAGGGTCACCAACAGAATTGCTGGGATTTTTTTTTTTCTATGCAACTCAATGTACAAGCAGAGCTGCTTCTATTTGTGAGTCATCTGAAGCTTGAGTATTATACAAAGATGTTTGCCAAACAGTTTAAAGAAACAATCTTTGGCCCATGGGATGCCGTCTGATGGTGACAACTCTTGCTATGCAGAGCCTAAGAGCAGTCACATGGTGCTGATGGCTTCTGCTGGCACACTTGAACGGTTCCCGCACTAGCTGGGCTGCAGAGACAGAAGTCACCAATGGTAAATAATGAAATTGCACCAGTGTTATCTATGTGTATGACAAGTCACAAACAGGTTGGAGGATTTCTGAATTTTCACAGATTTTGAGTAGCTGTTCAAAATCTTACAATCCTTACAAAAACCAAAATGAACCTATAAACAAAGCAGAAATTGAATTCTAGTTGTTGGGGTTTTTTTAATTCAATCTAAGCTCCTTCAGCAATTCATAACCTTATGGAAAGACAAATTTTATGTATACATATACACACACTACTATGAACACCACCAACCTGAGTGACACGTTGGAGGTCTTGTGTAATGAGACATCCTAGGAATTTCCAAAAATTACAGCTGACAATTTCCTAACTCAATAAAGATTGAATCTAGCACGAGGGAATTCTATACCAGACCTCATTTTGACAGATAAAGAAGAACTGATCACAGAACTAAAAATTAGTTATAGCTCACATACAAGTGATTGTGACTTGATTACATTTATATGCAAACAGAATAAAGCCCAAACTAGTAAGTTATACACATGGTAGTTTAAAAAGACAGTTTTACAAAGCTGAAAAGAATTATGGACCGAATCAGTTAGGAAAAAGAATTTAAATAGAAAAACATGAATGATAACTGGGAGATACTTAAGAATTACTAGATGCCCAAAAGCCACAATCAAGAAAAAAAGGCCACATTAGTTAGGAACTCAACCTGGCTCAGGGGAAGTCAGAGCAACCAGAATAAATGAAACACACACACACACCAAACCAGAAATGTAAGGAGACAAAAAAGCAGATAGTAATAAAATATAAATAAAAAACTAGGAACTGTAGAAAATTGATAAATACACAAGAGAAACTACGATCAGTACAAGGAGGACAATAAAGAGTTCTAGGTGTATTGCAAACAAACATTAAACATCACTATCTGGAAACAGTAGGCAGACTTGTCAATATTAACACAGAAAACACTTGATTGGCAAATACATGTTTAAATTCGGGGGGGGGCAAAAATCAAGCAGCTGCTAAGGTTAAATTTTTTTCATCAAGTTAATCTCAAAAATTCTCACCCATGAATTTTAAAAATAAAGATCAGGGCTCTCTGAATAACTAGAGCTGATTTTCAAGAACTTTTTGGATATTGGGACAGAATCAGGTCAATGAAGCAAAACTAATGCTGAGGCAATACTTTGGGAAGAGAAATGGAGTGGCCCAAGCAAATACTGACTTACAGAACAAAGAACTGTCCCAGGTAGAATAATGGAAGAGCAGATACAGAATTCGATCAATTAAAAATTAAAGGAAGGTAATATAACTAATACTGAGCAGCAAAGGTTTATGGAAAACAGAGCTCCTCAAACTAATTTGACATCTTTTCTCTAAATAAAATTAGTGTTGCCAATAAATGTAATAGTACTGAGGTAATAGATACATATTTCTACAAAGGCAGTGGACTGCATGACATTTTGATTAAGATACTAGCACAACACAAAAAAAAAGTCAGCTTGGCATATATTAATGCTTTAAGAATGGTGAGCTGACAAATCACAAAATATGGAAAGGAAGATCTCACTGAGCAGATGTGTCCCTAGCAGTGTCCCAGCTTTCAGCCCTACACTCTGCTTTTCAGTGACCTGGAAGAAAACCTATCATTAGTGATAAAGGAGGTTGATGATACAAGTGAAAGAGTGGTAAATAAGGAAGAGAGAGACTAACCTGGATTGATTTGTAAACGGGGTGCAAATACCAACAAGCAAGTGACTTGTACTTTCTGGGTGTGGGGAGAGGGCTGTCTCTGACACTAAGAAACTCTTACAGCATCCTGGTGGACAATCACCCGCATAGGAACTCTCACAGTGAGGATATAGGCAAAAGGACAAACATCCTCCTCTACTCAGAAGCAGGGGCATTGCCAGGAGGAGTAAGGACCTGAAGTACCCACGATTTTGCACTAGCTGTAACACCTACTGGATTGCTGTGTGCTATCTGATGTCCCAACTGAAGGTGCTGAAGAGCTGGAACAGCTTTGCAGGAGCATCATAAAAATAACCAAAGAGATCTGGAAAGTGTGAAATAGAAACAAAGTCCTAATCTATGCAGTTAGTTAACACTAGACAGCATGGAATTAAGCAGGGAACAGTGATGTGACTGTGTTCCTTGACAGTCTACCCTCAAAGATCAGCTTTAATTCAAACTGGAATTAATTCAGGGTAAATCACAGTAGATCATAGCAAGCATGTCTTCATACTGAAATACAGTAGCAAGCATACTGAGAGGTCAACTGGGATTTGATAGCTCACACGAGATTATAGCGTGTGTGTCTACAAAGCAGAGTGAAGTACCTCATGCACATAAGCACATGTTTAAATGCTCAAACCATCTTACTCTAAAGCTACTGGTTTAGGGCAGTCCCTTCTGGATGCACTGTCTCACATGAGCACGTGTCCTTCCCACAGAGGCTGGCAGCCTCACCAGAACCAACATAAGGGAGATGGGGTGTGCTCACTCGCCAAAGCTCCTTGTTCTGAAGAGGCAGGGGACAGACAGTGAGGAATTGCATTTTCTGTCAGAGGCCCAGCAGGGGATTCCAGCTCTGACTGCACTCCATCATGCGTATTTTTATTGCACATCATTGCATAGCAGATTACAATTCTGCTAGTAACTTGGGGTTTGCAGTCCTATGTACACCTAGCTGAATGAGCCAAACTCAGCTTGGGAGTGGCTCCAGAGAACCTGAAGGAGTTGTATCAGACTATCACAGCTTATTTTAAAGCTGCCAATACCACAAAAGTATTCCTGTTGGCTTTGCAGCTAGTTTGGGCTTTATTTGAAATATTAACTAGTGTCTTTACATTCAAAGTTTGACTTGGCTTTGCTCAGCATCATAAACACAGGCACTAATCTCAGGAGTCTCTCTGCCTCAGCAGCATTAACACCGTGTTTGAAACGATGTTGAAACCAAGTCCCCCTACCTGTCCAAGCTGTAAGTGAGCCATTAGAGAGGGTAGTAGATAACCCCAGTGACCTGTGCAACATCCCCTCTCAGCAAACAGTGTCTAACATCCAAGGTCATACAAGATACAACTGAGTATAAGTTGCAGGCCACCATGTTTGCCTGCACAGCTGTTGCATTTGCAAGTACTTAACACCTTGCTTTCTGAACAGACATGGGATGCTTAAAAGGAACCAGCAGAAAACAAAGATTTATTCCCTTGCACCATGGACACTCACACAGAATATAGGCTTGACATGAGTCATATATTGACAACAATCTAGCTGTAACACACACATACATACACCCTGCACCTCCTGTGGATTTGTTTGGGTTGTTTTTTTTTTTTTTAATATATTACACATTTTCCAATTACATTTTACTTTGAATAAACAAAGTGCTGGTCCAGTTTGATTTAATGCAAGTCCAGATGCAAAGAGGAGCAGAACTCAGCTCAGGCTGCATCCACCGTGAAAACAAGGAGAAAAAGGAAAGGCCATTCAAAAATTTCTCTTGTTCACTGACACCCTCCCTGGGGATCAGAGGCAGATTTTTATGCAGATATTTTTTCCTCTTCTACAAGAAAATTAGATGGTTGTCTTTTAAGAAGTGAAAGCCTCGCTGCATTTGAAGGCAGGTATAAGTCTAGCAACAGCAGTGTTAATACCTAAGTAGGTCAGTCTTCTGTGTGGTCCTTGCGGGTTTCATCACAGGACTAGTCCATTGATATTAATGGGAGGTACTCCTCCCCAGTCCCCACACACCACAATGACAATTCAGCTCGGCATGGTAATTAATGCTGCTTCTGAGATGGCTTTGAGTCAAGCGATTCTCTCTTTCACGATGCTCAGAAAACATACTTGCGGGACAAAGTGGCTAAAGCACAGATCTAAGAAGAGCAGAACAACCCCACTCCAACAGTATTTCTTTGTCTAATGAAATACACGTACATTCTCTGCGGATATAGGTCTACAGAGATGTGGGTAGACAGACGCCTGGTGACCTGTCTACACTCCAAGCTGGCCAGATACAAGCCAGCCCTAGACTGGAAGCTGAAAAGCCCTTCTAAGAGAGCGTCACGGGGCACAGGAGCACCCAAGGCGCACAGAATAGAGCTGAATTGCACACACCCCGCTCCGAGTCAGCACCGCAGGCCAGGTTTGTGCGTACCTCTCCACACATTCATTGCAGTTGCTCAGTATCATTTAAGTGAGCTGGACTTTTCCAAAACCACATTCCCCCGCCCCTCACTTTTTTTCTTGCTCAAAGATGTTATTTGCTAGTACAAATGACAAAGATCTCGCTGCAGGCCATAACTCACTCTCCAATCATTATTAGCTTTCAACAACTCCATGTAAAGGGTAAGTCCCTTGAAAAAGCAGTATTTCACTTTATATGATCACTATTTTCACTTTACTGGTACTTCATTATTATCACTACAGAACTACACCAAGGCATTCAAGAACAGCATTTGACCCATCTTAATAAAATACTATCTAAATTACATATTTCTTTTCTAAATACAGGCACACATTCTTCAGTACCAAACCTTAGTACCGATTCCTCGATTTCCTATTTTATATTAAATACATTATCTGGGATAAAACTTTGGCATAATTCCAATTAAAGATAGCAATGTTTTTTCCTGAATATGAAATAAAATCTTGACATCAATCTTTCAAATATTTTCTACAAGGAAAGATGATGAAGTAGAGAACAGCTACTGCAATTATGAAAGCCATGACTAAAAGTCCTTAGGAACATGAATTGATCCAGAAAAGGTCTTGATCCAAGAAACAGTTTTAATCACTTTGCAAAATCTCAGAGACTGAGACACACTTTATTGACCTGTAACATTGCCACCATCTTGTCAAAATATTTTCAAACTGGATCAAGCTGGAGCATGCTATTTTACAACGATACCACATATTTCTTTCTTCCAAAGGAATACAGCAAACTGTATAATATCTCTGAGACAGGCAAATATTCTGACCTTTTTTTCTTTCAGAATTCCTATCTTGGTGACCCAGCAATAAATGTATTTTTGAAATGTCAAATTTGTTTCCATGGTAACACGAAATGTCACTCCTGGAGATGATGTTCAATACAAATGTGAAGAGTTGAAGGCTATTTAACATGTTTCCAGTTGCACCTATTCAACAATGGTTGTTATACTTTAAAACTCAATAAAGAAATTAAAATATATTTATCAAAAGTTGATCTCTGGCGAAGTGACTTTTACACCTCACATTATTGCCTGCAACAACACTGACTAATGAGAAGTCCCTTTAAGTACTTGGCTGCTGGTGGAGCACGGAAACATTTTCTATTGTATTGATAGTCATTGCCAAGTTCTATTCCCTGATTTCCCGAGGAAGAGAGGTTTCATCTACCATTTCTACCCAGATCTCTTCTGCATGAATAGATGGGGGGGGGAGAAAAAGAAAAGAAAACAAAACAAAAGATTACCAGGGCAGCTGAAGCAGAAAAATGGCTTTTGTGTGTCCATAAGAACAGAAGGAACATGCTCATAGTGCAACCCATTCATGCATATTACATATACTATACATAGAGTGCCTATACATACACACACAGAGACATAAACCCAACTAATAATTAATCAAAAGTTTTCTAGATGGTTTTGCAATTTACATCACCTGCAACACAAAGTCCTCCCATCAGACTCCCTGTCTATCCTCAGTAAGGAGCAGCAAAGGGACGTGCAACAGTTTGCACATGAAAGCAGGACAATTTTATGTCACATTCAATGCTACCCACTGAAGATTTAGTTGGGTCCTCTGACACAGAGGCTGACCTCTGGCCTAAGCCCACATCAAGGAATGCAAGAGCAGGTTTGCAGTGGGAAGGGAGGTCTGTGGCCTGACAGAACCAGAGGGCTCATTCCCTGCCCATGGTCAGCTAAGGAGAAAACGAACCTCTAGGAAGAAGGAACACTAGCCTTTCCTTATCTGAGATGTGGCTCTGCACCACAGCTCTCAGGGGCTGTTCTAAAAGGTAAAAAACAAGATAAATTGTTCCCCAAAGTTCATAAATAATATACGAACAATTAAGTCTCTTTTTATGGATGTTTCATCAAATATTAATCCATTTTTATTTTCATAAATTTTACAATTTACAAGTTGTTTTTGTTGTCTTATTTTTATGTTAACAAGGCATCTGAAGCTGACAAATTTGGTTTCAGGTAAACTATGATCAACTTTAAAAAACTGAGAAAAAAACCCAAGTAGAACTTCCCACTTTCAGTCTCAAATATCACAGGTTCTTACTGTTATTTCTTAAAAAGGAAGGAAGGAAAGAGTTAGTTCTCTCTGTTAAAGAATAATTTTCAAATATCAGTTTCATTTCATGAGAGTTATTAAAGACTAATTGCATTCATGGTGTCCATCCTGATAGGCATTCAGGCCAGGTACATGGTCTTTTATTACCCTGCTGTCTGAATAGATCCACTGTGTAACTAATAAAAAAAAAAAAACCACAATTGTGAATAAGCAGCAGAGAAGATTATTCTAAAGAACTGGAAAACTGGGTTTTGCTTGCATCCCTACAAGATCCTAGCTAGCTAAGGTAGAACCTCTGAAGGGAAAATTTAAGAACAATTAGATTTACTACATTTAGAGATATGCATACAGAAGCATAAATGCTGAACCATCCACATACACAAAGCCATTACAGCAGAGGTAGGAAGCAAAGACAACTGGCTCTCCAAGCCACCTAGGCTGCTGAGCATAAAGGTGACAGTATTTCACTTTGTCTGGGCTTGTTCTTATTTTCCCCCCACAGGCTGAACTTGTATTCAGGTCCTTCTGAAAAGAAGCGAAGGAACCAAGCAGGGATAAGAGATGATGCAAGTGAAGGCAGCAGAAGCAAGAGGAATAGCCTAGAAACATCAAGGGATAAAGGATCTGGGGGAGCTTGCTGGAAGAGAACCATGAGTATTTCTGTAGCATTTAAGAAACTCTGCTTGTTTGATATGATGTGACTATTGCAGAGCTACAGTTCATAGATGAGAACAGTTGGAGAAACACAGTGCAAAAAAGTGTGGAAAAGGGGCACCTGCAGGAGAAAAAGGAAAGCGAAAGAAAGAAATTATGAAATAGCTGTTCAAAAGAAATTCTAGATGGTCAATATGAGTGGACTCTTTATCTAAACCCTGATCTATCCGTATGTGACCAGTTAAAAGAACCTTAATTTCCAAAATCTTGTTATTTTGGTGTTGTTCTATATTTTCAAAATGTTAAAGTTTCACAGATTCCAGGCTAGTTTTGCTAGTGAAGAAATGGAGGAAGAAAATCCTGCGCATTAGAATAAGACAACAGATGCCAGGCATCCCAACAGAACATATTAGGGGTCACTTTGACTGTTCTAGCATGAGTTAAAATTAATGTCCCAAGAAATTTTTCTTAGGTAACTTAGTTACATAGCTCCAAATTTTGCCTCTTGGTTCAATTTAGGTAGTTCTGCATTATGGTGTGGATACAGCAGTGACAACAGGAAGAAATCTCCAAAGGCATTAATGCAATCCCCACCACAGCAGAAATACTGCTTCAGCACCATGCATCTTGATGACTGATTTCCTCTGAGCTTCACTGACCAGTGTCATTATAACAACAAAAATAGACTGTGGAAGTAAGATGAAGCCAGGGGAAACAGTTCATTAAAAAGTAAAAGCATGCACTGTCATATACATACTTGCATGCCCTCAAAGCAGCCAGCTGTTTTAGAACAGACTAATTTTTCTAAATGCAATAAAAGGGACACAGTATATTTTACAGTGATAAAAAGCTCAAGTATGACTGGAGCAGTCACTAGTTTCCAGAAACGCGTGTCAACAATGGCAAAGCAGCCCCGTGGAGGATCAGAGGGCTCATGTCTACAAGAATCTAGGGGAGCAGTTTTGACCTTGGGGGGAAATTCATGACACTTTCCTGAAGTCACTGGTACCACAGGAGCCAGCCTCCCCATGTGGTCATCAAACCCAGGCTGCCCAGCTTCTCCAGGAGAAGCTGGTAGCAAAAAGGAAGCTCTCCACTGTGTTGGTATCTGAGCTACAGCAGTTAATTTAGATGCCTAAGTTACACCTTACAAATGCCTTCACGCAAGTCAAACCCTTTCCCATCTTCTATGCCGTTCAGTGTGGATACCCGAAGGGAGTATTGGTTGCATCATATTTGAAACCCTCCTATGCCAAGAGACATAACCCAGAACAAACTCTGTGCTGCTCTGACATGTATTGGTTTTATAGCGCCGTAGCGATTTCCACGAGCTGCCGATTACAAGGCAGCGCAGCCATCACTGAGAGGTACCTGTATCCTTTTTAGAGAATTATCAGGAGAAGCCACTCTGCTTTGTGGACAGCCAGTTTTGCCTTGCCAAACTGCAGTGTTGCACATCTATTTCATTTAGATTAGTAAGTTTGGTCTCAGCTTATGGCAATCTCAGCAGAGACCCTGAGGACTGAACTAACTGGCTGGAAGGGAGGAGTGTTTATTGTGAAAGCCTGGTAAAGCTTGCACTGCTGCTGCGAGGGACGCATTGCCCAGGGCTGTCAGGCTGGCACCTCTAGCAAGCACTGCAAGAAGTTACCATCACACGAGGCAAACATAATTTCAGAGCTTACAGAAACCAGAAACAGTACTACTTTATTTACTTACGTTTAGAAACCCACCCAGTCAAATTCTTCTCTAACTTGTGTCTGTGCAGACAGACTGCAGTCAGTATTGCACAGGGTGAAAAATCAGGTCAGAGTCTGGCCTAAAGCCTTCCTGGGGAGCATGTGGCAGGTGACATCTCTACTGCTCAGAGGCACTTGGCAGATGGGACTAATTCTACCCTCAGTCACACCGTCACCAACTTCCCTCTTACTGATCTGTGAGAAGGCTTGGTTTTCCTCATTCTCTTTTAGTTTTCTTCCACTTCACTCACAGTTTTAATTTACTTTACAAGTTTATTTTAAAGAGTTGTTACCGATGTTCTTGTTTAATTTGCCCTTGTTTTTGTCTCTTGCTCAGGCCAGGACCTCAGATAAAAATCAGACTTGAGCCTTAGTGAGTAATATCCTGGTGCACTTTGTGAATAAATAAAAACAAGATCATTCAATAAATGCCACTCAATTTTGTTAAACTCCTTACACATGTAGAAATGCCATTTAATCTTCCAGTAAGTGAAGTGACTCCAAAATAAGGATCCAAGTGTAATGAACACATTGCTTTAAAATAGAATTAAAAAAAGAGGAATTCCATTTAAAAAAAAAAAAATCCTGAGGAGAAAACCTCAAGCAAACAAGAAAGCTTAAGCCAAGTATAATATGTAGAAACCTAATATCCCCAAAACTGAAAATAACTCCAACATCCAATAATATAAAAATGCTTTATAAGGTTTTCCTTTTGAGTTGTGGGTTCCAAAAGGTTCTACAATGCAGAACCAATGAAATAACACACAGATGTGCCTTTGCTCTTTGAGTCTTTGCTCCAAGTGACAGCTTTCATTGTAAACTTTTGTTTAGAAACAACAGATTACATGATAAGGCTTTTCCAAAAGAGGTTATGAAAAAGACATTGAGCAATAGCTCTGCAGCAATATTAGGGATAACATAGAAAGAAATTGTCTTGATTAACAGCAAATGTCACTTTGATTATGATTAGGAAGGAAAAAAAAATAAAGGTAACTCACTACTTGAACAAGACTCTATGGGAGGTTGTGGTACCTCTCTTTCTTTGAAGGTTACTTAACAAAAAGAAAACTTCCTTCAAAGATGGGCCAGGGATTCTTGGCATGGGCTCAGAGCAGGTGCATCCCCATACTCTACCTTTTCCTTAAATTTGGGCAATTCTTGCAGCTTTGATCTGAGAAACACCAGCGCACTCTGTCTTAGGGCACATGCATTCATGGGAAATCCAATCAGACTTATTTATCCAAGCTGCAGGCTTTTCAGAAACTTCTGCAGATATCTGTAGGTCCCACAGGAACACAACTTACACACATTCACACCATGCTTCCCAGCTATGCCCATGCTTCCCCATTACCACACTGCTATCTCAGTCTCTTTTGCAGCTCCAGGAGCCTGGGGTTTCATAGGTCCATGTTTACCAGCTAGAGCTGCCTCCGGCTTCTGGGGCTGATAGATAGCAAAAGCATCAGGCTACAGTGTCCGCCCCTACCCTGCAAACACCTGAGACCCCACACACTCTGTCACATGAGGGGTAGCCACCCATTTCACAGGGCTTGATGCTCGAGTCTCCATGTGATGCTCAAGTCTCCGTGTCATGGTATGTCAGGGTAGTCTCCATGTCAGACTTCAGAGTCTCATGGCCTTGACCCGCTCCCAGCACAGGCACATATAGATAACTCCATAGGGCTTTGGTGGTGAAAATTAACACATGGTGCAAGTAGGACCGAATAACCACCTACACACCAGAAGAGACAGGTCCCATGGAATTAAAAAAAAAAAAAATCAAATCATGTAACTATGATTATAAATACACATACACGCCCAGACACACACAGAGCTCAATTCAATTATTATTCAATTCTGCCATTTCCCAGCTTCGAAGGCCTTGATTTTTCAACCTTAACACTTCCCTACCAGATTTACAGGGTGTAAATGTCATTTGCAGTCACTCGTAACTTTACGATACATTCTGAATCCAACACCTACTAGCTGACTCCCTGCCAAAAGGCAATATTTTTGTATAAAATGTGATCAAAAAAACATTCAGCTATATATACTTATACAAGGCACTTTTTTTTTTAAGCAGCTCAGCGTGGAAAGACGGAATTTGGCAAGAAAAGAGTCTTCAAACAAGAAGAACAGCCTCTGCACGTTTGTGGTGAAAACTGGGTTTGATTTGATCCAGTTCTAAGCATTTTAATATCACACGTTGGGCATGCAGCATTCACACTGTGCCATTTTGAAGTCATTTTCAGAGTCCAACCAAGCAAGGGCTGCTGCACAGCACATGCCTTAGCTGTGCAGTGAACACACATATCTTTCTCCCCAAGAGCAATACTGAAGGCAGAAGGCTTTTCCTCAAGTGCGCACTGCAAACTGTGCCGCTGAAAACTTCATGCTCCCAGCAAAGGAAGAGGTTTTGGCATGTGTGTGTCCCAGAATTCAAGAAGCACAGTTGAAGTGGGAGGAGAAATGATCAAAGATGTGAGAGAGACCAAGAGCTGCCTGTTGATTATTTTTTAAATTTGGAGGAAGGTTGAGATGTGCCTTTGTCTGAAAGTTTTTCTTACTGAAGACGTTACAGTTACCTATTTACAGCCCAGGAAGATACGGATGTTGCCTAAAGGAAATCACTCCTGAAGAGCCAACCCCAGGGCCACCACGTACCCATGAGGGGCAGGAGCAGCTTGAGCTGCCACAGCTACCACTGTGGGTGGCATGGGCCACACAGGAGCAGCTGCCCCAGACACAAGGGACTCTGCTCCACACCAGTGGCCCTTCCTCAGCCCTGCAGAAGGGAGGTGGGCAACTCCCTGGGGGCATCTTCCATCAGGCCTGGTCCCCCCTCCTGTGGGCAGCAGCACCCTCCATTCCCACGTACCTGTTACTCATGGTACCTCTATGCCCAGTTACAGAGCTCACCAGCCACCTCTGAGCCTAAACACCACAACATTTAACACTTGGAGAATTTATTCCTGCTTGTTAACACTGAGCTTATCCCCTTAACCAGAAGGGGTAGGAGTTTTCCTGTTTTTCAAACAAACACCGAGAACACCAGAATAACAAGCTTGGAGGATCTGAGTGTTTAGCAGGAGCTGGCGTTCCCAACCATTACACCCAGGCTCAAAGCCCTTCCTACAGACAAGGTTAAACAAGAAAAATCCTCTGTACCAACCAGGCACTCCAGAAGAGCTCCCGCAGTCCTTCCTTGGACTGCCCTACCAGCTTCGACTGTGCTGCCAAGCAGGGAGCCCACAGAGCCTCTGGTTCACCACATCCTGCTCTCTGCAGCGTGTTCACAGCTGAATCCATGCTGCAAGTCCCCAGGGAACAAAAAAGCTCAGGCAACAGAGGCGACATCTCTGAACTTCCAGGGGCTACATGTCTTGGCTTTCAAAGAAATGGTCCCTCCCTCTTTCCAGAAGAAATGCTTCCCAACATGTTAAGCTTTTCCATGTTATTTTTTCCCCCTATAGTTAATGAATTTCTATTGTTTTCTTGTCAATTATTTCTTCATTAAAACAAAGCTTGCATGAAATGCAGGAAATCCAGCAAGCCTACAGAGGCTGCTGCACAGCACGGCGGTACGAGAAGTGTGACTGCAACAGGACAGTGACTGCGCTTTTGTCTCCAGCAGCAGCGCAGGGGTCCCCGGCAAGGAGAGCACCTCTGGGCAGGATGGGCAGGACCAGCGTGGGGGCAGGCCAACAGACTGCTCCACAGCACCTAGTGGCCTTGGGGCTGTCAGCACCATCAGATGTGGCCATGGGCAAATCCAAGGAATGGGAGGCACAAAGGAAAGACCTTCATTATCAAGAAATTCAGTTCCTCCTCCCTGAAATGGGAATAGATAGTAGCAAACACATAATCTTTTATTCCATTTGTGTTGCATGAGCTCTATTAAACACCAATTAATAAATCCCCTGGAGTGAGTTATTAATTTAGTCTTGCTCCTGCAGGAGTCTGAGGTAAAGGCAATGTAGCTATCCCCCTTGGACAAGGGGTGGGGGCCCACAACAGGCCCAGTGCTGCACACCGGGGCAAGCAGCCTTTGGGAGTTCAGTTTCTAGAGAAAAAAGATAGAAGATGGGAGAAAAGAAGTGTTATTAATCCCTTCTGCAAAAGTAAGCTACGGAAATTTGCTGTCTGTTCAAAGTCAGTCTGCTGCGCAGCTGGGAACTGATCTCTTATCTCAAGTGCCAGTCTAGTGCCTAAACCACAAAAGCGCTCTTTCCTCCACTCCTTCGACATGCAAATAGAGTATAATTGTATAGGCATGCTTACCATAAACAACTAGCAGAACTTGGCATCATGCTAATGGGATTTTTATTAGCCAAATATTTCTTTGGTAACCAGGTCAAACAATCACGTTCTCTTTTGTTTCCTGTTATGAAATGAAACTGAAAAAATATGCCACTTAAAAAAATAAAATAAGAAGAAGCCCAACCAGTCCTTTTTTCATAAAGAAAACAATATGCTTAATGCAGAATAAACCGCATTTTATGAAAAGAGGTCATCTTTGGGGGGGAGGGAAAGAAACAATTGAAAAGAAAAAATGTAGCACAAGAGGGAATTAGGAATCTTTTTTTTTTCTTATGGAAAGTATTTACATGTTTATTTTAAGCCTAACATAAATGTAAATATTTTAAACAAACAAAAACACACCAGGGGTAACAATAGAGTATTGTTTTTTTTGTGTTGAATAAAAACTGCCAGGACAGTGCATGTATATTTTTAAACATGCTGCTTCAAAAAGCAGGATGCAAGGGATGTTGCATCTTTAATTTTTCTGTTAATTATGGATTGAGCATTGTTGTGAGTCTTGTCCTCAAAACCCAGCTCAGAAAATAAGAGCAGATGCTCATACCCAGGTTTGGCTCATGTGGGAATTGAACAGAACATATTGGTTTATAATTAATGTAATTTGTTGGATTATCTTTTGTGAAGGAGCTAAGGTAAACAACCTTGCAGCATTGTAGTGAAATTCTTCTGCGCTCAGAGCCTCTGTACTTGATGGAGGATGACAAAAAACCTACCCTTCCTCCTGGATTGCGGGGAGATTTGGAAATGTCTGTCACATTCAAACATATTTTAATTAACTCAAAGGAAAGAATTAGGCTACAGACCCTAAAGCAAATTACAAATAGTGTTTAAAATCAGAGCTAATGATTCCCCAATTGACTATTCTGATTAACAGAATTCTCTTTTCTAGTTTGCTGTAATTTTGTTATGGGGCAAAGATGGAGGAGGAACATGCTTTTCTGCCCTGAAAACAGTAGCTGTTTTTCAGACCAAATTTACTGATTCAAAACGCTCCTCCCCTGGTTGGCATTCCTATCTGGCCGCACAGTACTCGAGCAAGCGCGGCACTAAGTGGCAACTTAAAGAAAAAAAAAAACCAAACAAAAACCACATTATTATATAATGTGACACTTTCCAAGAGACTTTTCTCCAAGAACACTCAGGGTCTTGGTAAGCATTAAGGAACAACTTTAGTCTCGGGGGGGGGGGGGGGGGGGGGGGGGGGGGGAATCAAGCACTCTGTTCTTAGGGGTAATCATTGCAGAAATATGGGCCAAAAGCTTGGTTGTGTGTCCCAGGACAATGGCACTCATCCTGACTCTAAACTGTCACAGTAAACCTTAGCTCTATTTCTCCATGTTTCATAGAAAGAAAAAAAAATCTGAAAGCAGCAGCTTAAGGAGTCATTTCAGGCTTGCTGTCTCTTTAGGCACACACAGAATCATACAGTTAACTTTTTAATCCTTTGTGCATTTAAGTCCTCCTCCCTTCAAAGCACTCATGAGTTCGCCTTGCCGTACCAGGGATACCAGTGTGGTGTCCCTCCTTTGGCCCTGCTGCCAGGTGCAAAGGCAGGGCTGCTGGCCATGCTGGAGAGCTGGCCAGGACGACGACGGGAAGCTGGCCCACAGCCAGGGAGAGAGATTTTTTTGAGCCAAACCCACATGCCATGGACCCTTTGCCTGAAAGGTCTTCCTTCAACAGCAAGCATCTGTCTCGCTTAGATGTCACAGCTTATATAGGTAACAAGATACCTTGGGATCATGTCTTCTGGAAGAAGACAGAACAAGGAAGAACGGGAGACCAAAGAGCTTGTCTCAGGCCATTGCTGCCACCCCCACTAATGAGGAACCGGAGAGACATGCCACCAGCACACAGGGGACAGAGGCTGATAAGTGAGTCACCTCAGCACTGCCTTGGGACCTCTAGTTTGCAACAGGGCAAATCATGGCAAGTACCTCAAGCACCCTCAGCTGTCTGAAACCACGGCATCTCCCTAGGGCATCTGCCAGCATCCCACAGACAGATGCATACTGCCTTTAGCCACAGTTAGTGTGCTGGCATCACACAAGAACTTCACCTTACAGAAGCCATAGCCTACATCTCAGCTGACAGATGGGCAAGGAGGCAGTTTTAAGCAAAAACAGGAGTACCAAACTTTTGGTCTGCTTCTAAAGACAAAGCAAAATAAAAGTAGACTTTGGGTGGACGTTGTTTCCTCGGTCAGGACCACCAGGAAATAGTGCTGCTAATGTTCATTAACAGGGTCATCCTCTTCCCGTGAAAAAAAGTCTTTAAAACCAGGCATTTATTCTTGCATCAGCCTAATTTGTTTTCAGGTTCTGTCAAGACTTGGAGAGGCTTTCCCAGCTGAGTTGCAAATTGGTACTGACTATCCTGGAGATAGCCTGCCTCTTTTCTAACTCTGCCCTCCCAGAGAAATGGCACCCCAGGAAGCACACTCACACACCAGGCATGCAACACATGAAACAATTTGTCTGCCAAAGGTTTTGACTCTTAAAGTAAGTCAGCTGCTCTTCAAACTGCACATACAGAATATTTTTGGAGAACAGTCTTTGCTGGATACGTATCACTTTGCAGTTTTCTGAGAGAGGCAGCAGCAGAGAGTTTGGGACACTCATACACCAAGTTTAAAGTCATAAATGAAGTAGATTTCCAGCTCAGAAATGTACATTGCTAATGAGCTACAGGCACAGCTGATACAGTAATAGTTCCATCCCATATTCACAAGAACAATGCTCACTCATGGGGAATGACAGTCTTATCAGATTGGTAACTTTATCTCGAATATCATGTTCAAATTTTCATATCCTTATAAATTAAGAAATACTAGAATGAAGTGACCAGATGTTCAAGTCTCCTCCACAGCACATTCATTACCAGGCACACATTTAAGATGCATGCAAGTCTGCTAGGACTCTTCTCTGCAGAGGCTCACTCCTCTTAGTGTCATCTGGTTTCGCTAGCACAATGTCTTCCACACCTCAGCCCAGAGGAAACTTCTGCCTCCACCATTACCACATCCCAGGACTACTAATAGGCTGCATTGTTTCCAGTGGGCTCAGGAAAGAGAAAACACCTTTTCTCCTTTCAAGCCAGAACCGGAAGAAGAAAGAGGAGAGGGAGAACATAAAGGAAAGGCTGAAGAAAGCTCTTGCTTCATGCAAAAGAATCACTGGTTTATTCACAGTCTCCCTGTCTTCTTCACTACTGCATAGCACCACATTAAAAGCGCCAAAAGCTCTTACAACTTCATTTTTCATTTAACGCAAGTTTTTGTTCCACATTAGCCAAGTACTTCATCTCCTCAGGGACTGTTGGGCCTCAAATCTCTACCTTTACAATGCTAACAGTTAACATCCCTGCCTTTCAGCAACGTTAAGAATGTAAACCCATAGCATGATAAGTTTAAGTGCTTTGATACTAATAGCAGTGAAATGTCTGTGTATAGGCACTTGTTCCCTTTGATAGCTTACTATTGTTTCTGAAAGATATAGAATGTAACTCTAACATGATTATAATTAATCAGAAATTTAAGAGTAAACATGTTGGCCCATATAAGTGAGAAATACTGAGGACTGGCCTATAGAGCATCTTAAATCACGTATTACTCTTTTCCTGCACTGTTCTAATGCCAACAGCATGACATTTTCTTTTCAAATTATGTAAAAGAAAAAATATAAACCAAACAGGCTGTTCTCTGGCTGAGACCTTGGATTCTTTGGCACCTAATGTAACAACAAAAAAAATTAATTTCACATCATACTGGCAACAGCTTATATTAAAATTGCATTCTTGCTGCTTTAACATTACTGTACATGGATCTTTTTGTTCTACGTAAGTACTCAACAGTGGGTCTTTTTTAACTAGCTAGTATACCCTCCATCAATTCAATAGCATACGCGAGACAAGCATTTTTTTACTTGTTCACATATCCATGAAAACTGTCCTTCTTTCTAGGTTTAGTTTTGTTGCTGTAAGTAAACGGGCATGGCACAATCCCAATGGACACCCCAAGTGTGACCCCGGCCTTCTCCCCAGTGTTCATCCTGGGAGTGGATTCTATCGTCCAGAAGCCTTACAGCTAGCGACAGACCTTCAGCTGGAGGTCTACAAACAGACAATTCACCCATAATAAAAGCCTGCCCCTTCTTGTCTCTGGCATAACTAAAGGATAGCAAAACTGCACAGAAGACTAAAGAAAGGAGAGCTTTTGTTGGTAAGTATCACTATGAAAGGACGAGTCAGATTCCCTTCAAGGTACAAAAACCCAGGGTGGCTACTCTGCTCCCTGTCCTACTGCTCACCAGCCATCACCATGCACAAGAGACCGAACAAATGCATTTTGTGTCATCCATGCCACAGCCCTCAAAGCTGGGCTATTCGCTGTATTTTCCAGTACTCTGTCCTGTCCCAGCTGAGGAGTTTCAACTGTCTGTACATCCAGAGAAAGTGTAAGGCAGCAACTCCTCCAGGCACTTGACCGCTCCTCCCTCGCCATCCCCAGAACCATCTCTTCCCCATGCTCCTTACCTTCTTCTCAAAAGCAGTTAACACAGATCTGGATCCAGTTTGCAGTGGCCCTCCTCCCTCCTTTGGTAGACAAGTCTGGTCACCTTTGATGCAGAAAACTTGCATTGCTGCAAGAATTTGCAATGCTAAAGTCCAAAACGAACCAGGCAGGGGTTTCTAGTACAGACACTCTCTATGAAGCCAATACAAGGTTTTACTGTCTCAGCAGATACCAAAAGCATTAATTGCTCACACTGTTTACTATTGGTTTTTGTCAGTATTTGATCCACTGTTGGTTTGCCTTTTCTCCCGGGAGTGGGTGGATAGTCTTTTCATTACAATACTAATAAGAGAATTTCATATTTACTGAAAATGTAATTACATCATTTTTAAGTATAATTTATTTGTTGCCTCCATACATTCCACACTGAGACTAGAATTTGGGAAAGCAGAAAACATTTATGTGAAAGGGTCATGTCCTCGAAAGAAGGGGGGAAAAAAGGAAAAAAAGAAAAAAGAGAAACCAGCTTTTAACCCCTCTATCTTGGATGTACTACTATTGTGTTAGTAAATAAAGCAGTGGGAGGGGGCGGGGGTGAACCATAGGAATCATTTACTCAGCTGAACTAAGGAGATGAAAGCATCTGGCTAGGCCAAATGGGTTTGTGGTTTTTCACCATAAGGGTAGCCACTTCAGGAGGGTACCGAGTTTTTACTGGAAATTTAACATTTGTTGACCAGAATGTTTTTAGTGGTCTTCAAAACTGAAAAATTGCAAGGCAGAAGTTTTGCACCTTGATGTGGTAAATTAGCTAAGAAAATTTAGACTTGAGGAGAAAGCAATATTATAAAAAAAAACCCACAACAACAAAAAAAAAATCACAATGACCAGAGTCACTGCAGTTTTTCCTCATCATGAGAAAGTCACACAAATTAGCTGCAGCCACCATTAGCATAAGAGCAGTTGTCTCCATTTGGAGGAGCATGTGTGTCTGAGGCCAGGCAGGAGATGCTGCTTGATTTGCAACTGGAATACTTGAGCAAGGAAGCTTGCAAGTTGTGCATATCATCACCCAGCAAAGGCAGCCACCTCAAAACCCTGTCCTCAACGCAGCAGTCTAATTCAGTGGTCTCCTAAAGCACATGCCGGAAAAAGGCAAATGCTATTGTCCTCAAGCTTTTTCTAAGATTAGATCTGACCTCAAGGGTAATGAAAGTTCAAGAAATGTCATCATTCCCGTTTTACAGAAAGGAAAAGACAACATTTGAAAGTCAAAACATCTTCTTTTACAAATAAGATTCTTTGAATCCAGCATCTTTTCCCACTGAGTATCTGCATTACTGGCATATTTAAAGTGGCACTGTATTAGGCAGTACAATCTGGGAGAATATTGTCTCACTAAAAAAGGCTGTCCCATGTTTGGTACCCCAGCACAGGCATGTTCTGAACATGGTATGTTTCTCCTTTGTGACACCCAGAGTTGGGAACAGATGGTGGTTCTCTGTGGTTTGGAGCATAAGGGAAGAGGGGGAAAATCTTGCAGATTAGGATGCGTGGGCTATTTGATATCCTGAAGATTAAAATCACTGCCTTGAACCCAACGCAAGCCCACAGCAAAACACACCACTCAATGGACAGGCTGTACTTTCTGTAGTAGCCTGACTTCCTGGGTTCAATTGCAGCTCTTGTCAAATGCATGGCAATAACCTGGCATCCGTGGAAAAAGTAAAGGTCACAGAAGTACAGTTTAGACATTCAGGAGAATGGCATGCAGCCCGTCTAGAAGATACAGGAGGTCTTTGCAGCTTTCAGAGCATCTAATGTACTTACTTTTGTAGACAGTTGGGAACTTCAGGAGCAAGCAAAATTCAGAACCAGCAGACCAAGGAACCATACCTACTCTGTAGGTATGGCAGGCTACATATAGGATGAGGTGAAGCAGTCTCTATGGTCTGCAACACATGGCCAAGAGTTTTGACCTTGTGGCACCTTTAAAAGAAAGATTGGACATTGGGAGAATTTAAAGCTAAAAAACAGATTGATTCAGTACATTTCTCACCCTCCTTGATTATCCCATGAGATCATAATATAAAAAAACTTCCCAGAACAATCCAAGTAAAAGCAAAAGCCCAGCTTCACACTGGCAGAACCAAAGGAGAAGAAGGGGAGGACCTGCTTGCAGAGAAACAGCTACTGAGGAAGCGGGAGAGACTATTCTACAACAGGAAGTAAGAGCCATATACAGAATAGCCGTAATAAATTTACTTCAAAATAGGCTTCATCACTATCTCACTTTGCATACGCACATCCCAAAGACCAGCTTTATGCATTCTGTCACTCTGCACATAGAAGAAAACCACTTTCAAATTCAAAGACGACATGTTCTCCGCTCCTGCTTTCAGGAGGTAGCAGTAGTTCGAATGGGAAGCACCGTGTACTCTTAAGCAGCAAATTGCACACAATTATATATTTTCTTAAGGTGCCTTGCATTATTAAAGCCTCTTTAAAGAAAACAAAACTGAACATAATTTAAGTACATGACTGCACAACTAAGCTACATTTCAGAACAGAAATGGACAATGATTCTGCTCTTTTGCTCATCTCATGTTAACCAGCACTAGAGATACAGGAACAGCAGCAAAGCATCTGCAGACACATTTGTCACCGTCTTTCAGCTGTATTTCCCCAATGAACAGAACTACAGAAGTCACAGACCTTACAACACTTATTTACCAAAACATAATTTCTGATAACCTTCTAGACAAAGCATTCGTAATCAAAATTTGGACATGACATCACAAATGAAGACAACAATTTCTCTGTAACTACCTTGGGGTTTTGCTTTAAAAAAGCAACCAAGATGAGAAGATACATGAGATGTTCAGCTAGTGTAAGAGAAAACAGTTCCACCTGCTGAAGACTGGGCCACATGTTTTCCTTAAAACAGACCACAAAAAATTACTTAATACAATCAATTACTCACATCTAACAGGGCAGATTAATATTGCTGTTTGATTATAACCCCAAGAGTTTGTTCCTGAAATACAAACTTTGACTGTCAGGGAATACAGGAACATAATAGACTTTTGGCTTTGTTTTAACAGTAAGGTTCCTGAAGGGGAATAGTGTGATACATACTCGCCACACTACAGAGAGCTTGGAACAAGCCCAAGTCTATTTTAGGCCCTTGCCTCAGGGTACAGCTCTGAGGAAACAGGAAACTTTGGTTTAATACCAAAGCTAAACCTAGACTACAGTTCCCAAAGAATTTTCCTCCCACTCTTCTGCCTCTTTTCTGAGTTTTCTCCTTGAACTTCAGATTCCCAGTGCATCTTTTAGCTTACTACACTTTTCACTCACGACGTACTCTCAACACCCTGAGTATCCTGCTACCGCCTCCTGCAGGAACCCTCGGCCTGGCCGTCACGTCCCCCACAACGCTTCCCTGCTCCAGACACCCCAGCGCAGAGTCCCTGCCAAACTTGCCATGGATGATTTCTCTTCAGGTCACTCCCACCCACCAGCCACTCCACCTGAGGCCAGCACCACCTGATTAGTCATTGCAGAGGCTCCAGCCATCTCTCCCATGGCCAGTCACCCTGTGCCACGGGGATAACTGCTAGTCCACAAACTGTGTTTAAAAACTTTCAGTAGCCACAGGGAGGGTAAGCAGCTGCCCTGAGGAGCACAGGCTGTTTTAGTGCTCCCTATCACGGTACAAACGTGAATCTAAATGTATTAAGGGCTGGGCCCTATATGAGCAAGGCCTTCAAACTGCTTTTCCCAGTTTCTGAGTCCCCATGCCACTTCCCTAGGCAACAGAGCCAGAGGTCTAGGCCTTGGCCTTAGATTAAAGGTGGCAGGGAGACAGATGGCCCCCATGGCACAACTGATCCACACATGTGAGGTGAACCTGATGCATGAGTTCTTCACATGCACCGTAAGTCCAGAACTGTCAACATACAGCCCCAGGTCTGCACAGGGCTAGAGCCCACCATCATCTTAAAATAATCCAGGCCCAAATTCAACAATTTTTGGTCTTGTAGACATTAGAGACTAAACTAGCCAATAAAAGCCATTGTGTATGAAACTGACTTAAGGCACGTCAGGGAAATAGGTCACTGAAGTCCTAAGGGACAACCTGTGAATGCAGCAGACACAAGCCAGTTTATCTGGAGGATCACCAGTTCTCTCCCCCACCCTCCATGTTCCTTAGAGCTATGCCAGCTAGCTAAAGATGCCCGTCCTCCATGGTACCAACTGCCCTTTTTAATGGACAGATGCAATAATATGAAAGAGCATTTTCCTGGAACATGATTTAGAGACCAGACTTTTACTGGCTTTGGTGGCAATTGTGCTCCTAGTAGTCACTTAGTCCAATCCACAATCGCTTGGTTATTCATGTAGACTATTAACTATCAGATGTTACAACCTTCTGGAGCACGTATATCATTTTCGTATGTTCCCCCCTGCCACGTGCACCTACAGAGCATTTCAGCTTACTTTAAACAAATCTGCAGCTGTAGCTGGGGAAAAAAAAAAAAGTATGAATTATTGAAAGTTTAGAAGAAATGTTAATTACTTCCAACCAAGGTCCAAAAGATTTAGCTAAATACTCCTTAGAGTGTATATAGCACATTCAAGAATACTGGCTATTCTCCAAAGGTTTGTATCTGCTAAGCTTAAAAATTCATGTAAGTCTTTAAAATTAATGCTGCATAACCATGTGTATCCTCTAGAACCACAGCAATTACAATAAAAGTGCTTTAATTTGTTATCAAGTGATTTTCATCATAATGTGACACTAAGTACCAAAGCATTTAATAATTATCCCATTACTATAATGTATTAATGATATTTCCAAATATTTATGCTAGAAGATAAGGTGGTTTTCAGTTCTCACTTCTCTTACAAACATAAATTGTTTGAGAGGTTCTTGAAACAGGTCACATCCTAAGATTTCTCTGGCAGCTGTTTCTCTTTCAGACTAGAATAAGAAAAGACAACAAAAGCAGTCTTCTCTCATTCCTAGCAATGCGATAGGAAAACATCATCCTCTTTACAAAGCAAGTCCCCAGTCTTGAAGCCTTGCACAGATGCTGAACTTTGAATTCAATCGGCTTACTCATGTGCATCAAATCAAGCATAAACTTCAGTCCCTGCAGCTTCAAACTTGACCTATCCAGCAAATAAAATCCAAGATATTAGCTATACATTGCTTCATCTAGCTTTACATGTACTAGTTCACCAAAAATGCCACACATGCATGACAGTGCTTTAAGATTTCAAGCACAGAATCAGCATGGAGCAAGTAGTTGCACCAAAATGTCTTTCCTGCAACACCCAAACATAAATAATGACAGTGACGCAAATCCTGCAGATTTTGTTCCTGACTGAAGGAAAGACACCCCCCACCAAGTTCCCCTCTACGTGAGTGGGGGCAGTTCCCTCCCCATCCCTCAGGTGAAGCTAAGGAAGAAAACTTGGCACATTGTGGTTTTAACCAATTTTTATTGGTGTCAGTCAGTGACACCCTGACAGGAAGATCTGTACAGACCCTTCCTTCTTCCCAAGATCTCTGCCCTCCCATTCATCAGCTGGGATTTCAGCTCCTAAACTCAGACCCCATCCTGAGTCTGAGCTGCTAAGGATAGCCTATCACAAAATGCCTTTGCCTTGACACAAGGCTACTGGCTCAGCAATCCTCCACTTCCATAGTGCTGCTCTGATCCCGGACAGGACCGGTATGGGTCTATGTGGACACAGGAGCACAGGCCTGCCAGCCGGATCAAGGCCAGACCCCTCTTGCTGCTCCAGTGTTCTCAAAAATCACCCTTTG